>OU343132.1:0-10000000 GCA_910594945.2 Amphipyra berbera
GGAAACATTAGTGTATTTATGGCAGGTCAATATAGGGACACATTCGTAAAATACTGTCTAAATATAGCAAATAAGGTAATACTAAGAAACAAAACTGCGTAAGAAAATTATGCTGAGAAAGTATGTAAGTATATTTTTCTGTCAGCATATATATAGATATAGATGTAAGCAAATAATATAGAAATAGACATAAGCACCTGTGTATCCTAGTATAAGAACCCTATGTAACTTAGAATTAACAAATAGAATAGTAGTAAACTGTAAAATAATAAGCATGTAAACCTAGAATAAGAACTGAATGTAATAGAAAATAAATAGATAGTATAGTAATAAACATTAGAATATAAGTATGTACACATAGAATAAGAACTACATGTAAACACAGTAAATTGAAAGAAAAAATAAAGAAAGTCATAAGAGAAAAAAAAAAAATAAAAAAAAAAAATATATATATATATATAAGAAACAAAAGAAAATAAATAAAAGATAAAAGCCACATATGTTAAATAGATGAAATAAGAATAATTATAAAAAAAACTGTAAATTTCTCCTAATAAAGTCCACTAAATATAAGTCGAAAAATGTATTTGCCAGACACGGTCTTCGATCTCCATGTCGGAGGAAATATTGTAAGGCAGGAGTGTGGTTTTAGTCAGTAAGAGTCTGACACTGCCCCAGCCACCTCATTCGTGAAGTGACTGGGGCGTCCATGAGGATTTCCCACTCCTGCCAAAAAAAAAAAAAAAAAAAAAAAAAAAAAAAAAAAAAAAAACCTAACCTAACCTAACCTAACCTAACCTAACCTAACCTAACCTAACCTAACCTAACCTAACCTAACCTAACCTAACCTAACCTAACCTAACCTAACCTAACCTAACCTAACCTAACCTAACCTAACCTAACCTAACCTAACCTAACCTAACCTAACCTAACCTAACCTAACCTAACCTAACCTAACCTAACCTAACCTAACCTAACCTAACCTTTTTTTTTTTTTTTTTTTTTTTTTTTTTTTTTTTTTTTTTTTTTTTTTTTTTTTTTTTTGTTTGCGCTGGGAAAAAATGCTATTACGCATACCCGCCCATTTGGGGGAATGGGGGGTTATGTGGGACTCCCCGGGCAAGCCCGGTATACCCACTAAAATAACCCAGCGGTATTCCCGCATCGTCTGACTGGAGGGGACTGGGAAACCGGCGTAGCCTTTACATCCAGTCCCCTCCGACGATCGCCCGCCTTCGCGGCAGGCCCCTCAAGTCCTCCCCAGGGGGGGAGGGTTGGGAATGTCCGGCGGAGGTGGTGTGGAGTGCAATGCGGGCGGAGGCACCCCCGCGCCTGTCGCCCGCCCAACACCACCAAGAGGAGGGAGAAGATGGCGTCTTCTCCGACCTCTTCTTCGCCTGCGGAGCGGCGCAGCGAGAGGGTCGTCCTCACGCGCGCGCTCCGCCGCCTCCTTCTGCGAGGACGTCATTTCGCAGAAGGAGGCGACCGCGGCCCAAGCCTCCTCGCTCCCCAGCATGGAACGAACCACGCCGGGAAGCGAGAGGTCCTGGCCGATCTCCGCAATCAGGCTGCGGCGCGGCTCAGACCATGCCGGGCACACCTCCAGGGTGTGCTCCGCCGTGTCCTCCGCCGCGCCGCAGTCGTGGCACGCTGGGGCTTCCTCCCTCCCGATCCTGTGCAGGTGCGAGCCAAAGCAGCCATGCCCTGACAGCACCTGGACCAGACGGAAAGAGAGGAAACCGTGTGGCCGCTCGAGCCAGTCTCGCAGAACTGGACCGAGCGCGTCCAGCGTCCGACGGCCAAAGGTGGCGGTGGCGAGGTCATCCGTCCAGTGGACGATGATGGCGTCCCTCGCCTCCCGCCGTACGGCCTCCCGCTCTTGAGCGACGGGGCGCTCTCCCAGCGCTTTCCGACGCGCCGTCCACTCGTACACTCTGGCGAGCACCCACGCCTCGAGCTCCCAAGGGGGGGTGCCGGCCAGAGCGCACGCCGCCGAAAAGCCCACCGAGCGGTATGCCCTCGCCACCCGCTGTGCAATGGCCCTTTGCGGCCGGCGGAGAGCGGTGGCATTCTCCCTCCTGCGAAGGGAGTCCGCCCAGATGGGGGCCCCGTAGAGGGCCATGCTCCGCAGGATGCCGGCATACAGACGCCGGCATCGTGCGCTGGGACCTCCCAGGTTGGGGAGGAGCCACGAGAGGGCGTCAGCGGCCCTCAGCAGGCGCGTCGACAGCCCGCTGAAGTGCGGGCCGAAGCGCCACCCGCTGTCCAGCACCAGGCCCAGATACTTCATCTGGGGCCGGATTTCCACTCTGACGCCCTCCACGACTATGTGGGCGTCAGGTGGGCAGCGCTGCCGAGGCCCGCGGAAGAATACGGCCTCGGTCTTGTTCAGCGCCACCCTCAACCCCAGGCGGCGGATCCTCCCCGCCACCAAGGACCCGCCAGCCGATGCCAGACAGGCCGCCTCCCCAAAGTTCTTCCCCCGGGCAGTGAGAAGAGTGTCGTCCGCGTAGCAGATGACACTCGTGCCCGGGAGGAGGGCCCCCCGCAGAAGCCAATCGAACCCGATGTTCCACAGGGTGGGCCCCAGAACCGACCCCTGTGGAACACCGGACTCCGCGCCGTATCGCCTCAACCTGGCCGTTTTGTCCACAAGGAGGACCTCGCGGTCCTCCAAGTAGTCGGCCAGGAGGCCCCTCAGGTACTGGGGCACTCCGTGATACCGGAGTGCCTCCAATATAGTCGAGTGGGGGACGGAGTTGAAGGCGTTGGCTATGTCGAATGACACCGCCAACACTCCGTCCCCCACCTCCACCGCCTCCTTCACCTGGGCCTTCAATACGGCCAGGGCGTCGATGGTGGACCGGCCCCGACGGAAACCGAACTGGGCGTCCGACAGGTCCGGCCCCTCCCTCCGCAGATGGCTGTTGAGCCGGCGGGCGATGATCCCCTCGAACATTTTACCGACCTCATCGAGAAGTACGATGGGCCGGTATGCCGAGGGGGAATCGACCGGGCGCCCCTCTTTACGGAGGAGGCACAGCCGCCCCTCCTTCCAAAGTTTCGGGAACCTTCCAGCCGTCAAGCACGCGCTGAAAAGATCCCGAAACCTGTCCTCCATTTGAGTGGCAGCTATGGCCACCACTCGTGCCGGGACGCCGTTCGGTCCAGGGGCCGTCTTTTTGGCGCGGAGGCCTACCACTCCCGCGTGGAACTCCTCCGCAGTCACCGGGGGGACCTCTTCCTCCGGTAAGGCCGCCGCACTCTGCGGGGGATCCATTGCTGGTGGGGAGAAGTCGGTCCTGCGCGGGAACAGGGATCGGACCACCCCATCCAGCAGTGCCGGCTCGAGGGTTTCCGTCAGCGGGGGACCATGGGGGCGCAGCTTGTTCCGCGCCGCCTTGTATGGCCTCCCGTACGGATCCCTGTCGAGACCCTCCAGCATCTCAGCTCCCGCCGCGTCCTTGGCGGCGCACATAGCCGACTTGAGGGCCGCTATCGCCTCTCTGTACGAGGCGTAGAGGCGGTCCTCGTCTGTCTGACTACGGGCGCCGCGCCGACGCCGACGGCTCCGCGTGTAGGCCCTTCTGGCCGCCACACAGGCGGCACGGAGCCCCGCCAGTTCCTCCGTCCACCAATAGACGGCGCGACGGGGAGGCGGACGGCGAGAGCGAGGCATGCTGGAGTTGCACACCTCGGTCAGGGATCCCCCGAGCATGACCGCTGCGGCGTTGACATCCAGGGCCCCAACAGGGGGCGACAGCCAGTCCTGGAGGAAGGCCGCCTCCCTGGCTGCCTCCCGGTCCAGGCGAGTGAGAGCCCACCGGGGGAAGGGAGACCCATCAGAGCGGGCCATTCCCCTCCGGGGACTCTCAGTGGAGATGTCGAACCGCACATATCGGTGGTCCGACAAGGTTTCCACCATCTCCACCCGCCAGTTCACGATGCGTGCGGCTAGTACGGGGGTGGCGAACGACACGTCAACCACCGACCCTCCCCGTTGCCGCACACACGTGTGGACCGCCCCCCTGTTGAGGAGGGACACACCGCACGACGTCGCCCAAAACTCGACGGCGCGCCCCCGGACGTCGCAAGAGGCAGCCGGGTTGCCCCAGGCCGCCGACTTGGCGTTTAGGTCGCCTAACACGACGACCTGGCGCGGCGCCGCCCTCCCCACGACTGCAGTGAGGACCTCCAGGAAGTCCTCAAAGTCTGAGAGAGGGCGGTTTGGGGAGAAATAGACCCCAACTAGGGCCACACTCCCCCACGCGGCGGCCACGTATCCCGGACCCCTCTCTAAGAGCGAGAGGGGAGGGGAGTCCGTGGAAGACCGCGACACCATTGCCACCAGGCCGTCCCGGTCGCCCAGCCAATTGCCAGGGACCGAGTAGGGCTCGGCGACCACCGCCAAGTCCACCAACCACTCAGCCATGGTCTGCATCAGCAGGTCCTGGGCTGCCCGGCAGTGGTTGATGTTCGCCTGGAGGATGCGATGTTCGATGACCCTATCCATCAGTCGGACATCGCACCCCCCTCCTCCGCAGCCACCGAGGTTCCCGCCACGGGAACGACGGCGCTAAGAGCAGGCCTAATCGGCGCCTGCCCTTTGCCCTTCTTGAGGGGAGGATTACACGTCCTCCCCTTCATCATATGGCCCGCCGGGCGGCCACTGGCAGCACACGCTGCACAGTGCGGCGTACCGACCGTGCAGGAGGCGGCTTTGTGCCCGTCCTTGCCGCAGCGGTAGCAGCTGTCCGACCTGTCGACCGTGGATGGACAGAGGGCCCGGGTGTGTCCGATGCCGAAGCACCTGAAGCACCGCAGTGGTTGGTCTGCAAGTGCCCGGACTGCACCCGAGCTGAACCCCACGCACAACCGTCCCCTTCCGAGGACGGCCTTGGCAGCGGTGACCGGGCACTCGAGCCGAATGGTGCCCATGCCGCCGCGGCCGGGTCTGATGTCCCGGCCTTGCACCGCTGCGACGCTGCAGCCCCCAATCGCCGCGACCGCCGCCACCACCTCCTCTTTGGTGACCGAATCGTCGAGGTCGGTCACCTCTAAGGCCGCCGTCTTCACCGGGCGGGCCACCTTCGCCGAGTCCGCTATGGCCTCCTGCAGCTTGGCTGCGAAGAGGTCAGCGCTGGTGTTGCCCTCCGCCCCCGGGAACTCGAAGATTCGAGCCCCGGTTTGGGTCCGCCGGCAGGAGACCCCGCTGATCCCCAGTTGGGTGGGATCAGCGTTGGCACGCGCCCGCAGCAATATGGACGCGTACGTCTCGCCCCGCTCCGCGGCCTCTGCGGTGAGCGTCACCACGACGGCTGCAGTCTTTGGGGGGACGAGTTTGCCCCTTTTCCCCCCTCTCCTTTTCCCCTTCCTTTTGCTTCTGCCAGTCTGCGGCTGACTGGGAGTCGCAGCGGCGGGGGCGGCAGGGGCGGCCGGCGCCGCTTTTTTGCCCTTTCCCTTCCCCTTCCTGACCACCTCGGTCCAACCCTCCTGGCTGGATGGAGTGGCGGAAGGGGGAAGGGTCGCGGCGGCGGGGGTGGCGGTGGCGGGGGCGGCGGGGGCGGCGGAGGCGGCCGTCGCCGCCTTTTTGCCCTTTCCCTTCCCCTTCCCCTTCCCCTCTCCCTTTTCAGCCGTCTGCGACTGGCTGGAAGGCGCGGCGGCAGAAAGAAGGGTGTCCTCCCCTTGCGAGGATGGCCTCGGCTCTCGCCGCCCATCCGCCGCAAGTGGCGGTCGGAGGCGCTTCTCCGGCAAGAGCCGGTCCTCAATGCCTGCGATACAGGCTCTGGTGAATGCCCGCTCCTCCATTATAACCTTTCGGATGGTATCCTCTAGGTTGGAGGAGGGGGCCTCCACCACAGGCGGCGGTGCGGCCTGGTTCGGCCGGGCGGTGGCGTCGGCCAGCTTCTGGTGAAGCTGGCTGACCTCCAACTGCAGGCGATCGACCCTCGCCTGCAGTTGCCGCGTCTCGTCGGTCGCCTTCCTTTGGACGAGCTCCTCGACGATGCCGCGCATGCTCGCGGCGCGGCATTTGAGGGCCTTCTGGAAGGTGCCCTTGAGGTTCGAGGACTTGCAGGCGACCTCCACTATCTCCTGCTCGTCCTCTTCCGCCATCCGTGCCAGTTCGGCAAAGGAGTGGTCGGCGTACAGCACGCGGGACGCGCCGTACCCGGACTTGGCCCGGGCGGTACGCGCCCGCTGCTCCTTAGCGGCGACCCGCTCCTCCAGCTCCTGTTGGACTTGCTCCCGCCGAGCCAGGTCCAACTGGCGTTGTGCGTCCGCAAGGCCCACGACGTGGGAGTCCGCGGCCATCGCAGGCTTCTTGGCCCTACGTTTCGCCGACCCCGACGCCGAGGAACCCTCGGACCCCTCCTTTCTGTACGCGCGCTTGCGCGACGTACCCGCGTCAGACACGATTGAGCTGACGGACTCATCGCCAGAGTCCTCCGACGTCAGCTCAATCCCACCGAAGTAGCTCGCAGCAGACGGCGCGCGGCTAACTTCAGACGCTTCGGCGTCAGGTTGGCCCTGAAAAGGGCCTTTTGGTTGGCCCTGAGAAGGGCCTTTTGGTTGGCCCTGAGAAGGGCCTTTTGGTTGGCCCTGAGAAGGGCCTTTTTGGTAACGCCCGTGGGCGTCCCGCGGTGGTTTAGGCATAGCCTCCAGCAAATTCGCAGCACGCAAGACGAGTTGGTGAGTTGCTACGATGCACAGTGCACTTTAGCCGAGCCCAGCCTGCCACTCCGTTACGGTGGTCAGGACTGGGTCGTTTCCAGGGGACACGACGAGGACGTAAGCACTGTGGGGGGTCCCCCAACCTAACCTAACCTAACCTAACCTAACCTAACCTAACCTAACCTAACCTAACCTAACCTAACCTAACCTAACCTAACCTAACCTAACCTAACCTAACCTAACCTAACCTTTTTTTTTTTTTTTTTTTTTGTTTGCGCTGGGAAAAAATGCTATTACGCATACCCGCCCATTTGGGGGAATGGGGGGTTATGTGGGACTCCCCGGGCAAGCCCGGTATACCCACTAAAATAACCCAGCGGCATTCCCGCATCGTCTGACTGGAGAGGGACTGGGAAACCGGCGTAGCCTTTACATCCAGTCCCCTCCGACGATCGCCCGCCTTCGCGGCAGGCCCCTCAAGTCCTCCCCAGGGGGGGGGGAGGGTTGGGAATGTCCGGCGGAGGTGGTGTGGAGTGCAATGCGGGCGGAGGCACCCCCGCGCCTGTCGCCCGCCCAACACCACCAAGAGGAGGGAGAAGATGGCGTCTTCTCCGACCTCTTCTTCGCCTGCGGAGCGGCGCAGCGAGAGGGTCGTCCTCACGCGCGCGCTCCGCCGCCTCCTTCTGCGAAATGACGTCCTCGCAGAAGGAGGCGACCGCGGCCCAAGCCTCCTCGCTCCCCAGCATGGAACGAACCACGCCGGGAAGCGAGAGGTCCTGGCCGATCTCCGCAATCAGGCTGCGGCGCGGCTCAGACCAAGCCGGGCACACCTCCAGGGTGTGCTGCGCCGTGTCCTCCGCCGCGCCGCAGTCGTGGCACGCTGGGGCTTCCTCCCTCCCGATCCTGTGCAGGTGCGAGCCAAAGCAGCCATGCCCTGACAGCACCTGGACCAGACGGAAAGAGAGGAAACCGTGTGGCCGCTCGAGCCAGTCTCGCAGAACTGGACCGAGCGCGTCCAGCGTCCGACGGCCAAAGGTGGCGGTGGCGAGGTCGTCCGTCCAGTGGACGACGATGGCGTCCCTCGCCTCCCGCCGTACGGCCTCCCGCTCTTGAGCGACGGGGCGCTCCCCCAGCGCCTTCCGACGCGCCGTCCACTCGTACACTCTGGCGAGCACCCACGCCTCGAGCTCCCAAGGGGGGGTGCCGGCCAGAGCGCACGCCGCCGAAAAGCCCACTGAGCGGTATGCCCTCGCCACCCGCTGTGCAATGGCCCTTTGCGGCCTGCGGAGAGCGGTGGCATTCTCCCTCCTGCGAAGGGAGTCCGCCCAGATGGGGGCCCCGTAGAGGGCCATGCTCCGCAGGATGCCGGCATACAGACGCCGGCATCGTGCGCTGGGACCTCCCAGGTTGGGGAGGAGCCACGAGAGGGCGTCAGCGGCCCTCAGCAGGCGCGTCGACAGCCCGCTGAAGTGCGGGCCGAAGCGCCACCCGCTGTCCAGCACCAGGCCCAGATACTTCATCTGGGGCCGGATTTCCACTCTGACGCCCTCCACGGCTATGTGGGCGTCAGGTGGGCAGCGCTGCCGAGGCCCGCGGAAGAATACGGCCTCGGTCTTGTTCAGCGCCACCCTCAACCCCAGGCGGCGGATCCTCCCCGCCACCAAGGACCCGCCAGCCGATGCCAGACAGGCCGCCTCCCCAAAGTTCTTCCCCCGGGCAGTGAGAAGAGTGTCGTCCGCGTAGCAGATGACACTCGTGCCCGGGAGGAGCGCCCCCCGCAGGAGCCAATCGAACCCGATGTTCCACAGGGTGGGCCCCAGAACCGACCCCTGCGGAACACCGGACTCCGCGCCGTATCGCCTCAACCTGGCCGTTTTGTCTACAAGGAGGACCTCACGGTCCTCCAAGTAGTTGGCCAGGAGGCCCCTCAAGTACTGGGGCACTCTGTGATACCGGAGTGCCTCCAGTATAGTCGAGTGGGGGACGGAGTTGAAGGCGTTGGCTATGTCGAATGACACCGCCAACACTCCGTCCCCCACCTCCACTGCCTCCTTCACCTGGGCCTTCAGTACGGCCAGGGCGTCGATGGTGGACCGGCCCCGACGGAAACCGAACTGGGCGTCCGACAGGTCCGGCCCCTCCCTCCGCAGATGGCTGTTGAGCCGGCGGGCGATGATCCCCTCGAACATTTTACCGACCTCATCGAGAAGTACGATGGGCCGGTATGCCGAGGGGGAATCGACCGGGCGCCCCTCTTTACGGAGGAGGCACAGCCGCCCCTCCTTCCAAAGTTTCGGGAACCTTCCAGCCGTCAAGCACGCGCTGAAAAGGTCCCGAAACCTGTCCTCCATTTGAGTGGCAGCTATGGCCACCACCCGTGCCGGGACGCCGTTCGGTCCAGGGGCCGTCTTTTTGGCACGGAGGCCTACGACTCCCGCGTGGAACTCCTCCGCAGTCACCGGGGGGACCTCTTCCTGCGGTGAGGCCGCCGCACTCTGCGGGGGATCCATTGCTGGTGGGGAGAAGTCGGTCCTGCGCGGGAACAGGGACCGGACCACCCCATCCAGCAGTGCCGGCTCGAGGGTTTCCGTCAGCGGGGGACCATGGGGGCGCAGCTTGTTCCGCGCCGCCTTGTATGGCCTCCCGTACGGATCCCTGTCGAGACCCTCCAGCATCTCGGCTCCCGCCGAGTCCTTGGCGGCGCACATAGCCGACTTGAGGGCCGCTATCGCCTCTCTGTACGAGGTGTAGAGGCGGTCCTCGTCTGTCTGACTACGGGCGCCGCGCCGACGCCGACGGCTCCGCGTGTAGGCCCTTCTGGCCGCCACACAGACGGCACGGAGCCCCGCCAGTTCCTCCGTCCACCAAAAGACGGCGCGACGGGGAGGCGGACGGCGAGAGCGAGGCATGCTGGAGTTGCACACCTCGGTCAGGGATCCCCCGAGCATGACCGCTGCGGCGTCGACGTCCAGGGCCCCAACAGGGGGCGACAGCCAGTCCTGGAGGAAGGCCGCCTCCCTGGCTGCCTCCCGGTCCAGGCGAGTGAGAGCCCACCGGGGGAAGGGAGACCCATCAGAGCGGGCCATCCCCCCCCGGGGACTCTCGGTGGAGATGTCGAACCGCACATATCGGTGGTCCGACAAGGTTTCCACCATCTCCACCCGCCAGTTCACGATGCGTGCGGCTAGTACGGGGGTGGCGAACGACACGTCAACCACCGACCCTCCCCGTTGCCGCACACACGTGTGGACCGCCCCCCTGTTGAGGAGGGACACACCGCACGACGTCGCCCAAAACTCGACGGCGCGCCCCCGGACGTCGCAAGAGGCAGCCGGGTTGCCCCAGGCCGCCGACTTGGCGTTTAGGTCGCCTAACACGACGACCTGGCGCGGCGCCGCCCTCCCCACGACTGCAGTGAGGACCTCCAGGAAGTCCTCAAAGTCTGAGAGAGGGCGGTTTGGGGAGAAATAGACCCCAACTAGGGCCACACTCCCCCACGCGGCGGCCACGTATCCCGGACCCCTCTCTAAGAGCGAGAGGGGAGGGGAGTCCGTGGAAGACCGCGACACCATTGCCACCAGGCCGTCCCGGTCGCCCAGCCAATTGCCAGGGACCGAGTAGGGCTCGGCGACCACCGCCAAGTCCACCAACCACTCAGCCATGGTCTGCATCAGCAGGTCCTGGGCTGCCCGGCAGTGGTTGATGTTCGCCTGGAGGATGCGATGTTCGATGACCCTATCCATCAGTCGGACATCGCACCCCCCTCCTCCGCAGCCACCGAGGTTCCCGCCACGGGAACGACGGCGCTAAGAGCAGGCCTAATCGGCGCCTGCCCTTTGCCCTTCTTGAGGGGAGGATTACACGTCCTCCCCTTCATCATATGGCCCGCCGGGCGGCCACTGGCAGCACACGCTGCACAGTGCGGCGTACCGACCGTGCAGGAGGCGGCTTTGTGCCCGTCCTTGCCGCAGCGGTAGCAGCTGTCCGACCTGTCGACCGTGGACGGACAGAGGGCCCGGGTGTGTCCGATGCCGAAGCACCTGAAGCACCGCAGTGGTTGGTCTGCAAGTGCCCGGACTGCACCCGAGCTGAACCCCACGCACAACCGTCCCCTTCCGAGGACGGCCTTGGCAGCGGCGACCGGGCACTCGAGCCGAATGGTGCCCATGCCGCCGCGGCCGGGTCTGATGTCCCGGCCTTGCACCGCTGCGACGCTGCAGCCCCCAATCGCCGCGACCGCCGCCACCACCTCCTCTTTGGTGACCGAATCGTCGAGGTCGGTCACCTCTAAGGCCGCCGTCTTCACCGGGCGGGCCACCTTCGCCGAGTCCGCTATGGCCTCCTGCAGCTTGGCTGCGAAGAGGTCAGCGCTGGTGTTGCCCTCCGCCCCCGGGAACTCGAAGATTCGAGCCCCGGTTTGGGTCCGCCGGCAGGAGACCCCGCTGATCCCCAGTTGGGTGGGATCAGCGTTGGCACGCGCCCGCAGCAATATGGACGCGTACGTCTCGCCCCGCTCCGCGGCCTCTGCGGTGAGCGTCACCACGACGGCTGCAGTCTTTGGGGGGACGAGTTTGCCCCTTTTCCCCCCTCTCCTTTTCCCCTTCCTCTTGCTTCTGCCAGTCTGCGGCTGACTGGGAGTCGCAGCGGCGGGGGCGGCAGGGGCGGCCGGCGCCGCCTTTTTGCCCTTTCCCTTCCCCTTCCTGACCACCTCGGTCCAACCCTCCTGGCTGGATGGAGTGGCGGAAGGGGGAAGGGTCGCGGCGGCGGGGGTTGCGGGGGCGGGGGGGGCGGCTGGGGCGACGGAGGCGGCCGACGCTGCCTTTTTGCCCTTTCCCTTCCCCTTCCCCTTCCCCTCACCCTTTCCAGCCGTCTGCGACGAGCTGGAAGGCGTGGCGGCCGGAGGAAGGGTGTCCCCCCCTTGCGAGGATGGCCCCGGCTCTCGCCGCCCATCCGCCGCAAGTGGCGGTCGGAGGCGCTTCTCCGGCAAGAGCCGGTCCTCAATGCCTGCGATGCAGGCTCTGGTGAAGGCACGTTCCTCCATTATAACCTTTCGGATGGTATCCTCTAGGTTGGAGGAGGGGGCCTCCACCACAGGCGGCGGTGCGGCCTGGTTCGGCCGGGCGGTGGCGTCGGCCAGCTTCTGGTGAAGCTGGCTGACCTCCAACTGCAGGCGATCGACCCTCGCCTGCAGTTGCCGCGTCTCGTCGGTCGCCTTCCTCTGAACGAGCTCCTCGACGATGCCGCGCATGCTCGCGGCGCGGCATTTGAGGGCCTTCTGGAAGGTTCCCTTCAGATTTGAGGACTTGCAGGCGACCTCCGCTATCTCCTGCTCGTCCTCTTCCGCCATCCGTGCCAGTTCGGCCAAGGAGTGGTCGGCGTACAGCACGCGGGACGCGCCGTACCCGGACTTGGCCCGGGCGGTACGCGCCCGCTGCTCCTTGGCGGCGACCCGCTCCTCTAGCTCCTGTTGGACTTGCTCCCGCCGAGCCAGGTCCAACTGGCGTTGTGCGTCCGCAAGGCCCACGACGTGGGAGTCCGCGGCCATCGCAGGCTTCTTGGCCCTACGTTTCGCCGACCCCGACGCCGAGGAACCCTCGGACCCCTCCTTTCTGTATGCGCGCTTGCGCGACATACCCGCCTCAGAGACGGTTGAGCTGGCGGACTCATCGCCAGAATCCTCCGACGTCAGCTCAACCCCCCCGAAGAAGCTCGCAGCAGACGGCGCGCGGCTACCTTCAGACGCTTCGGCGTCAGATTGGCCCTGAAAAGGGCCTTTGGGTTGGCCCTGAGAAGGGCCTTTTGGTTGGCCCTTAGAAGGGCCTTTTGGTTGGCCCTGAGAAGGGCCTTTTGGTTGGCCCTGAGAAGGACCTTTTTGGTAACGCCCGTGGGCGTCCCGCGGTGGATTAGGCATGGCCTCCGAACAAGTTCGTAGCACGCAAGGCAAGAATGTCGCTACGATTCACAGTGCACTTTAGCCGAGCCCAGCCTGCCACTCCGTTACGGTGGTCAGGACTGGGTCGTTTCCAGGGGACACGACGAGGACGTAAGCACTGTGGGGGGTCCCCCAACCTAACCTAACCTAACCTAACCTAACCTAACCTAACCTAACCTAACCCTGATTCTTAAGAACGTGCTAGTCGTAAACACCGACGAAGACGTCATAAGGGCACTTAGGAATCAGAACAAGGGTGTTTTTGACGGCCTCGACGGTGAGGAAAACAGAGTGGAAATCAGATACCGCAGAAGGACGCGTAATCCACATATTGGTCACGTCATCATCGGCGTCTCGCCCACCATCTGGCGACGAGCCATAGAATTTGGGACCGTGCATATCGACCTCCAGCGCATAAAGATCGAGGACCAGTCCCCGCTGGTCCAGTGCACCCGCTGCTTAGGATTTGGGCATGGAAAGCGGCTCTGTAAAGAGCCTGCGGACTTATGCAGCCACTGCGGCGGTCCCCATATGCGACCAGAATGCCCGGACTGGCTCTCAGGAACGCCACCTGCTTGCCGAAATTGCACAAGGGCAAAAATAGAGTACGATACGCAACATAACGCGTTCAGCCACGAGTGCCCAGTACGGAAAAAATGGGATGACGTGGCCAGATCCACGGTAGCATATTGTTAAGGGCACCCAAAGCAACCCAAACCTCTACAAGATGGTACAAGCAAACCTCCAGCGGAAGAAACTCGCAACAGACGAGCTCCTATTAGAAGCAGTAAAGCGCGGAATCGCCGTTGCTCTCCTCCAAGAACCATATGTGGGAGGGACCAAGATTATGAGGAACCACAGAGGCGTGCGGATTTTTCAGAGCACTGACACCGGGAATGGGACTGTTAAGGCCGCAATAGCAATCTTTGATCAAGACCTTATAGTCACACAGTACCCGAAACTCACCACGAATAACATCACTGTGGTGGGGATCCGGACCAGTGCCTGGAGGATCACGCTAGTCTCTTTTTATTTCGAGCCGGACCAGCCAATAGGACCATACCTGGAGCACCTCAAACATGTTGAAGAAGAAGTAGGTTCCAGAATGTGGATTGTTGGAGGAGATGCAAACGCAAAAAGCACCTGGTGGGGAAGCTTGTCCATCGACCGCAGGGGCGAAGAAGTGTCTGGAGTCCTCGACGAGCTGAGTCTTAACATACTCAACAGAGGGGAAATTCCGACCTTTGACACGATCAGAGGAGGTATACGCTACTGCAGCCACGTTGACATCACGGCATGCTCGACGGATATTCTGGACCTGGTAGACGACTGGAAGGTAGACGAGGGCCTCACGAGCTCGGATCACAACGGCATCGTATTCAACGTCAAATTAAAAAGGTCAAAAGGCATAAAAATCAATAGGACTACTAGAATTTTTAACACAAAAAAAGCAAATTGGTCTGAGTTTCGTGAGAAACTCAGCCAATTATTGCAAGTAAACAAAATAAACAAAATAGAAATAGAAAAATTAAGCACAGCCGATCAATTTAACACCATTATAAATAAATACACTTCAGCAATAAGAGACGCATGCACCTCATCAATGCCTATGAGGAAGAGTAAGGAAGTACTCACCTTGCCGTGGTGGTCCGAGAAACTCGAGAGGATGAAGCAGGAAGTCGCTACCAGGAAACGCAGAATTAGATGTGCTGCACCGGTCCGAAGATCAAAGGTCGTTGAAGAGTACCTGAAACAGAAAGTTGAGTATGAAACAGAAGCAGCCAAAGACATGATCGAGAGTTGGAAGAACTTCTGCGCTAAACAGGATAAAGAGGGGGTTTGGGAAGGAATCTACCGGGTGATAGGAAGGACTAAGGGAAGGGGAGAGGACCAACCGCTAGTGAAGGATGGGAAGGTGCTGGACACGAAGGGTTCAGTCGAACTCCTGGCGAATACATTCTACCCAGAAGATCATAAAGACAGTGACAGCACAGATCACCGCCTAATCAGAGAAAAAGCCGACGTTGTGAATGCTGGAAGGCATGGTGACCCGCGCGATCCACCATTCACAATGGTTGAACTGATGGCGTCGTGCAAATCGTTCAACGCCAAGAAAGCTCCAGGAGCGGACGGTTTCACCGCCGACATTTGCTGCCGAGCTATCGAGGGTGCCCCTGAGGTTGCCCTTGCTCTCTTAAACGGCTGCCTGAGATGCCACCACTTCCCTGACGTCTGGAAAGAGGCGATTGTGATCGTGTTGAAAAAACCCGGAAGGGACGACTACAGCATCCCCAAAGCGTACAGACCAATCGGCCTTCTACCAATACTAGGCAAAATATACGAGAAGATGTTGGTGGCCCGCCTCAAGTTCCATTTGATCCCAAGGATGAGTACTCGTCAGTACGGATTTATGCCCCAAAGGAGTACAGAGGACTCCCTCTATGTACTAATGCAGCACATACGCAACCAGTTGGAGCTAAAGAAAATAGTAGTCATGGTATCTTTGGACATAGAGGGGGCCTTTGACAGCGCCTGGTGGCCAGCCATAAGAGTCCGTCTGGCTGAGGAAAAGTGTCCAATCGGACTGAGGAGGGTCATCGACAGCTATCTCGACGATAGAAGGGTCAGGGTCAGGTACGCGGATGAGGAGTTCGGCAAGGCCACAAGCAAGGGTTGTGTCCAGGGTTCCATAGGGGGACCAATACTCTGGAACCTTTTGCTGGATCCGCTTTTGAAGAGCCTGGAAGCTAGGGGGGACTACTGCCAGGCCTTTGCCGACGACGTCGTGCTGATCTTCGATGGGGACGCATCGCTGGAGATCCAGGGACGTGCCAATGCTGCTCTCGAACATGTTAGGGCGTGGGGTGTACAAAACAAACTCAAATTTGCACCGCATAAAACCAATGCAATGGTTATCACTCGCAAACTAAAATACGACACCCCACGCCTGAACATGGGCGGGATCGACATTGCCATGTCCAAAGAGATCAAAATCCTAGGCGTCACCATCGACGAAAAGCTGACGTTTAACACACACGTCGCAAACGTTTGCAGAAAGGCAGTAGGGATCCACAAGCAACTAACCAGGGCAGCAAAGACCAGCTGGGGACTTCATCCTGAAGTCATAAGAATAATATATGTGGCTACCGTGGAACCAATCATCCTGTACGCGGCCAGCGTGTGGGCCCCGGCCGTTACAAAGCTAGGCGTCATGAAGCAGTTGGGAGCCGTTCAACGCGGTATAGCACAAAAACTGTGCAAGGCTTACCGGACGGTCTCCTTGAACTCTGCGCTGGTGTTGGCTGGGATACTGCCTCTCGACCTCCGCGTCCGCGAGGCAGCATCACTATACGAGGCCAGAAAGGGGGTGCCCCAGCCGGCACTGGCCGGTAGGAGTGTCGAGCAGGCCGCCCCAGCAATGGAAGCCCCACACCCCGCGGAGCGCGCTGAGCTGGAAGTTGTATGCCTGGCGAACAAAGAGGAACTAGATGCCCAGAACGAATTTGAGGTTCGTATCTTTACGGACGGGAGCAAGATTGGAGGCAAGGTTGGGGCGGCGCTCTCCATGTGGAGCGGCGACGCCGAAACCAAAGCTCTCAAGCTTGCTCTCCCACACTACTCCACCGTTTACCAGGCCGAGCTTTTAGCGATATGCGTCGCAACCAGGGAAATCATGAAAAACAGTGCGCAATCGTTTGGAATTTTCAGTGACTCCATGGCAGCCCTCCAAACCATACAAAACCACGACCGACACCATCCACTAGCAGTGGAGGCAAGAGCCAATATTAGATCTATATCGATCCAAAACAAGGTCGTCGCCTTGTTTTGGATCAAAGCACATGCGGGTTTGGAGGGAAACGAGAGGGCCGACGAATTAGCCAAGAGAGCCGCTGAAGGTTCCAAACGAAAGCCCGATTACGACTTGTGCCCGGTTTCACACGTCAAGCGATGCATTCGAACGGCAACGCTTGACGAGTGGAACCGTAGATACAGTTCCGGAGAAACTGCTTCAGTAACTAAATTGTTTTTCCCGGACGCAGTGGCTGCCTACAGGATAATCAGGAAGATCAAAATTGGCAATGTAGTCACACAAATCATGACGGGGCACGGTGGGTTCTCGGCATACTTGAACCGCTTCAAGTGTAAGGAGAGCCCATCGTGCATCTGCGACCCTGACATTGGTGAAACGGTGCCACATATATTGTTCAGCTGTCCCGTCTTCGACAGAGAAAGGCTGGAGGCCGAGCATGTACTTGACGACAAACTCGATGCAGAAAACATATGCCAAATAATAGCGGGCAAAAACAGAGAGATCGTATTAGATTATTGTGTTAAAATATGTACAAGGGTTATAAAAAGAAACAAAACTGCACAAGCAAATAATGCTTAAGTAATATTATGTAAAATATTAATGTTAAGCATTTCAAAATTTTTGAATGTAAAATACTTATGTGTAAGCGAATATCAATAAGACTAGAATAAGTAAACTTGATCTGCCCATTACATGTATAAAATATTAATAAAAAAAAAAAAAAAAATGTGTGAAGTAGTCATAAGAAATCTGTATTAGAAATAAGAATAGACATTTAAGAAGGCTATAATTTAAAAAGTAGCACAAAGTAGCAATATGAAGTAGAAATAAGTCTAGAATAAGCATAAATGTATGTACCACAATCATGACTAGAGATAAGTGAAAAATGTAAGTCATCAATAAAAAATTACCTTCCTGGTTTTTTGTATCACCCGATTACAAATAAAGAGAAATAAAAAAGATAAGACAGAACTAAGCTGATAGTTGGGAATCCCACCCAAAAGACACAAATGAGGATGAATGAAAGAAAGAACAAGTATGAGGAATGAAAGTACGAGAGGAATAAATGCGAGAACTGGTATGAACGTAACATAGACAGGAATAGGCTCCGATTATGTTGGAGGTAGCAGAAAAAAAAAAAAAAAAAAAAAAAAAAAAAAAAAAAAAAAAAAAAAAAACCTAACCTAACCTAACCTAACCTAACCTAACCTAACCTAACCTAACCTAACCTAACCTAACCTAACCTAACCTAACCTAACCTAACCTAACCTAACCTAACCTAACCTAACCTAACCTAACCTAACCTAACCTAACCTAACCTAACCTAACCTAACCTAACCTAACCTAACCTAACCTAACCTAACCTAACCTAACCTAACCTAACCTAACCTAACCTAACCTAACCTAACCTAACCTAACCTAACCTAACCTAACCTAACCTAACCTAACCTAACCTAACCTAACCTTTTTTTTTTTTTTTTTTTTTTTTTTTTTTTGGTTTGCGCTGGGAAAAAATGCTATTACGCATACCCGCCCATTTGGGGGAATGGGGGGTTATGTGGGACTCCCCGGGCAAGCCCGGTATACCCACTAAAATAACCCAGCGGCATTCCCGCATCGTCTGACTGGAGAGGGACTGGGAAACCGGCGTAGCCTTTACATCCAGTCCCCTCCGACGATCGCCCGCCTTCGCGGCAGGCCCCTCCCGTCCTCCCCAGGGGGGGGGGAGGGTTGGGAATGTCCGGCGGAGGTGGTGTGGAGTGCAATGCGGGCGGAGGCACCCCCGCGCCTGTCGCCCGCCCAACACCACCAAGAGGAGGGAGAAGATGGCGTCTTCTCCGACCTCTTCTTCGCCTGCGGAGCGGCGCAGCGAGAGGGTCGTCCTCACGCGCGCGCTCCGCCGCCTCCTTCTGCGAAATGACGTCCTCGCAGAAGGAGGCGACCGCGGCCCAAGCCTCCTCGCTCCCCAGCATGGAACGAACCACGCCGGGAAGCGAGAGGTCCTGGCCGATCTCCGCAATCAGGCTGCGGCGCGGCTCAGACCAAGCCGGGCACACCTCCAGGGTGTGCTGCGCCGTGTCCTCCGCCGCGCCGCAGTCGTGGCACGCTGGGGCTTCCTCCCTCCCGATCCTGTGCAGGTGCGAGCCAAAGCAGCCATGCCCTGACAGCACCTGGACCAGACGGAAAGAGAGGAAACCGTGTGGCCGCTCGAGCCAGTCTCGCAGAACTGGACCGAGCGCGTCCAGCGTCCGACGGCCAAAGGTGGCGGTGGCGAGGTCGTCCGTCCAGTGGACGACGATGGCGTCCCTCGCCTCCCGCCGTACGGCCTCCCGCTCTTGAGCGACGGGGCGCTCCCCCAGCGCCTTCCGACGCGCCGTCCACTCGTACACTCTGGCGAGCACCCACGCCTCGAGCTCCCAAGGGGGGGTGCCGGCCAGAGCGCACGCCGCCGAAAAGCCCACTGAGCGGTATGCCCTCGCCACCCGCTGTGCAATGGCCCTTTGCGGCCTGCGGAGAGCGGTGGCATTCTCCCTCCTGCGAAGGGAGTCCGCCCAGATGGGGGCCCCGTAGAGGGCCATGCTCCGCAGGATGCCGGCATACAGACGCCGGCATCGTGCGCTGGGACCTCCCAGGTTGGGGAGGAGCCACGAGAGGGCGTCAGCGGCCCTCAGCAGGCGCGTCGACAGCCCGCTGAAGTGCGGGCCGAAGCGCCACCCGCTGTCCAGCACCAGGCCCAGATACTTCATCTGGGGCCGGATTTCCACTCTGACGCCCTCCACGGCTATGTGGGCGTCAGGTGGGCAGCGCTGCCGAGGCCCGCGGAAGAATACGGCCTCGGTCTTGTTCAGCGCCACCCTCAACCCCAGGCGGCGGATCCTCCCCGCCACCAAGGACCCGCCAGCCGATGCCAGACAGGCCGCCTCCCCAAAGTTCTTCCCCCGGGCAGTGAGAAGAGTGTCGTCCGCGTAGCAGATGACACTCGTGCCCGGGAGGAGCGCCCCCCGCAGGAGCCAATCGAACCCGATGTTCCACAGGGTGGGCCCCAGAACCGACCCCTGCGGAACACCGGACTCCGCGCCGTATCGCCTCAACCTGGCCGTTTTGTCTACAAGGAGGACCTCACGGTCCTCCAAGTAGTTGGCCAGGAGGCCCCTCAAGTACTGGGGCACTCTGTGATACCGGAGTGCCTCCAGTATAGTCGAGTGGGGGACGGAGTTGAAGGCGTTGGCTATGTCGAATGACACCGCCAACACTCCGTCCCCCACCTCCACCGCCTCCTTCACCTGGGCCTTCAGTACGGCCAGGGCGTCGATGGTGGACCGGCCCCGACGGAAACCGAACTGGGCGTCCGACAGGTCCGGCCCCTCCCTCCGCAGATGGCTGTTGAGCCGGCGGGCGATGATCCCCTCGAACATTTTACCGACCTCATCGAGAAGTACGATGGGCCGGTATGCCGAGGGGGAATCGACCGGGCGCCCCTCTTTACGGAGGAGGCACAGCCGCCCCTCCTTCCAAAGTTTCGGGAACCTTCCAGCCGTCAAGCACGCGCTGAAAAGGTCCCGAAACCTGTCCTCCATTTGAGTGGCAGCTATGGCCACCACCCGTGCCGGGACGCCGTTCGGTCCAGGGGCCGTCTTTTTGGCACGGAGGCCTACGACTCCCGCGTGGAACTCCTCCGCAGTCACCGGGGGGACCTCTTCCTGCGGTGAGGCCGCCGCACTCTGCGGGGGATCCATTGCTGGTGGGGAGAAGTCGGTCCTGCGCGGGAACAGGGACCGGACCACCCCATCCAGCAGTGCCGGCTCGAGGGTTTCCGTCAGCGGGGGACCATGGGGGCGCAGCTTGTTCCGCGCCGCCTTGTATGGCCTCCCGTACGGATCCCTGTCGAGACCCTCCAGCATCTCGGCTCCCGCCGAGTCCTTGGCGGCGCACATAGCCGACTTGAGGGCCGCTATCGCCTCTCTGTACGAGGTGTAGAGGCGGTCCTCGTCTGTCTGACTACGGGCGCCGCGCCGACGCCGACGGCTCCGCGTGTAGGCCCTTCTGGCCGCCACACAGACGGCACGGAGCCCCGCCAGTTCCTCCGTCCACCAAAAGACGGCGCGACGGGGAGGCGGACGGCGAGAGCGAGGCATGCTGGAGTTGCACACCTCGGTCAGGGATCCCCCGAGCATGACCGCTGCGGCGTCGACGTCCAGGGCCCCAACAGGGGGCGACAGCCAGTCCTGGAGGAAGGCCGCCTCCCTGGCTGCCTCCCGGTCCAGGCGAGTGAGAGCCCACCGGGGGAAGGGAGACCCATCAGAGCGGGCCATCCCCCCCCGGGGACTCTCGGTGGAGATGTCGAACCGCACATATCGGTGGTCCGACAAGGTTTCCACCATCTCCACCCGCCAGTTCACGATGCGTGCGGCTAGTACGGGGGTGGCGAACGACACGTCAACCACCGACCCTCCCCGTTGCCGCACACACGTGTGGACCGCCCCCCTGTTGAGGAGGGACACGCCGCACGACGTCGCCCAAAACTCGACGGCGCGCCCCCGGACGTCGCAAGAGGCAGCCGGGTTGCCCCAGGCCGCCGACTTGGCGTTTAGGTCGCCTAACACGACGACCTGGCGCGGCGCCGCCCTCCCCACGACTGCAGTGAGGACCTCCAGGAAGTCCTCAAAGTCTGAGAGAGGGCGGTTTGGGGAGAAATAGACCCCAACTAGGGCCACACTCCCCCACGCGGCGGCCACGTATCCCGGACCCCTCTCTAAGAGCGAGAGGGGAGGGGAGTCCGTGGAAGACCGCGACACCATTGCCACCAGGCCGTCCCGGTCGCCCAGCCAATTGCCAGGGACCGAGTAGGGCTCGGCGACCACCGCCAAGTCCACCAACCACTCAGCCATGGTCTGCATCAGCAGGTCCTGGGCTGCCCGGCAGTGGTTGATGTTCGCCTGGAGGATGCGATGTTCGATGACCCTATCCATCAGTCGGACATCGCACCCCCCTCCTCCGCAGCCACCGAGGTTCCCGCCACGGGAACGACGGCGCTAAGAGCAGGCCTAATCGGCGCCTGCCCTTTGCCCTTCTTGAGGGGAGGATTACACGTCCTCCCCTTCATCATATGGCCCGCCGGGCGGCCACTGGCAGCACACGCTGCACAGTGCGGCGTACCGACCGTGCAGGAGGCGGCTTTGTGCCCGTCCTTGCCGCAGCGGTAGCAGCTGTCCGACCTGTCGACCGTGGACGGACAGAGGGCCCGGGTGTGTCCGATGCCGAAGCACCTGAAGCACCGCAGTGGTTGGTCTGCAAGTGCCCGGACTGCACCCGAGCTGAACCCCACGCACAACCGTCCCCTTCCGAGGACGGCCTTGGCAGCGGCGACCGGGCACTCGAGCCGAATGGTGCCCATGCCGCCGCGGCCGGGTCTGATGTCCCGGCCTTGCACCGCTGCGACGCTGCAGCCCCCAATCGCCGCGACCGCCGCCACCACCTCCTCTTTGGTGACCGAATCGTCGAGGTCGGTCACCTCTAAGGCCGCCGTCTTCACCGGGCGGGCCACCTTAGCCGAGTCCGCTATGGCCTCCTGCAGCTTGGCTGCGAAGAGGTCAGCGCTGGTGTTGCCCTCCGCCCCCGGGAACTCGAAGATTCGAGCCCCGGTTTGGGTCCGCCGGCAGGAGACCCCGCTGATCCCCAGTTGGGTGGGATCAGCGTTGGCACGCGCCCGCAGCAATATGGACGCGTACGTCTCGCCCCGCTCCGCGGCCTCTGCGGTGAGCGTCACCACGACGGCTGCAGTCTTTGGGGGGACGAGTTTGCCCCTTTTCCCCCCTCTCCTTTTCCCCTTCCTCTTGCTTCTGCCAGTCTGCGGCTGACTGGGAGTCGCAGCGGCGGGGGCGGCAGGGGCGGCCGGCGCCGCCTTTTTGCCCTTTCCCTTCCCCTTCCTGACCACCTCGGTCCAACCCTCCTGGCTGGATGGAGTGGCGGAAGGGGGAAGGGTCGCGGCGGCGGGGGTTGCGGGGGCGGGGGGGGCGGCTGGGGCGACGGAGGCGGCCGACGCTGCCTTTTTGCCCTTTCCCTTCCCCTTCCCCTTCCCCTCACCCTTTCCAGCCGTCTGCGACGAGCTGGAAGGCGTGGCGGCCGGAGGAAGGGTGTCCCCCCCTTGCGAGGATGGCCCCGGCTCTCGCCGCCCATCCGCCGCAAGTGGCGGTCGGAGGCGCTTCTCCGGCAAGAGCCGGTCCTCAATGCCTGCGATGCAGGCTCTGGTGAAGGCACGTTCCTCCATTATAACCTTTCGGATGGTATCCTCTAGGTTGGAGGAGGGGGCCTCCACCACAGGCGGCGGTGCGGCCTGGTTCGGCCGGGCGGTGGCGTCGGCCAGCTTCTGGTGAAGCTGGCTGACCTCCAACTGCAGGCGATCGACCCTCGCCTGCAGTTGCCGCGTCTCGTCGGTCGCCTTCCTCTGAACGAGCTCCTCGACGATGCCGCGCATGCTCGCGGCGCGGCATTTGAGGGCCTTCTGGAAGGTTCCCTTCAGATTTGAGGACTTGCAGGCGACCTCCGCTATCTCCTGCTCGTCCTCTTCCGCCATCCGTGCCAGTTCGGCCAAGGAGTGGTCGGCGTACAGCACGCGGGACGCGCCGTACCCGGACTTGGCCCGGGCGGTACGCGCCCGCTGCTCCTTGGCGGCGACCCGCTCCTCTAGCTCCTGTTGGACTTGCTCCCGCCGAGCCAGGTCCAACTGGCGTTGTGCGTCCGCAAGGCCCACGACGTGGGAGTCCGCGGCCATCGCAGGCTTCTTGGCCCTACGTTTCGCCGACCCCGACGCCGAGGAACCCTCGGACCCCTCCTTTCTGTATGCGCGCTTGCGCGACATACCCGCCTCAGAGACGGTTGAGCTGGCGGACTCATCGCCAGAATCCTCCGACGTCAGCTCAACCCCCCCGAAGAAGCTCGCAGCAGACGGCGCGCGGCTACCTTCAGACGCTTCGGCGTCAGGTTGGCCCTGAAAAGAGCCTTTTGGTTGGCCCTGAGAAGGGCCTTTTGGTTGGCCCTGAGAAGGGCCTTTTGGTTGGCCCTGAGAAGGGCCTTTTGGTTGGCCCTGAGAAGGGCCTTTTTGGTAACGCCCGAGGGCGTCCCGCGGTGGATTAGGCATAGCCTCCGAACAAGTTCGTAGCACGCAAGGCAAGAATGTCGCTACGATTCACAGTGCACTTTAGCCGAGCCCAGCCTGCCACTCCGTTACGGTGGTCAGGACTGGGTCGTTTCCAGGGGACACGACGAGGACGTAAGCACTGTGGGGGGTCCCCCAACCTAACCTAACCTAACCTAACCTAACCTAACCTAACCTAACCTAACCTAACCTAACCTAACCTAACCTAACCTAACCTAACCTAACCTAACCTAACCTAACCTAACCTAACCTAACCTAACCTAACCTAACCTAACCTAACCTAACCTAACCTAACCTAACCTAACCTAACCTAACCTAACCTAACCTAACCTAACCTAACCTAACCTAACCTAACCTAACCTAACCTAACCTAACCTAACCTAACCTAACCTAACCTAACCTAACCTAACCTAACCTAACCTAACCTAACCTAACCTAACCTAACCTAACCTAACCTAACCTAACCTAACCTAACCTAACCTAACCTAACCTAACCTAACCTAACCTAACCTAACCTAACCTAACCTAACCTAACCTAACCTAACCTAACCTAACCTAACCTAACCTAACCTAACCTCCGCCCGCATTGCACTCCACACCACCTCCGCCGGACATTCCTAACCCTCCCCCCCTGGGGAGGACTTGAGGGGCCTGCCTGCCGCGAAGGCGGGCGATCGTCGGAGGGCACTGGATGTAAAGGCTACGCCGGTTTCCCAGTCCCCTCCAGTCAGACGATGCGGGAATGCCGCTGGGTCGTTTTAGTTGGTATACCGGGCTTGCCCGGGGAGTCCCACACATAACCCCCCCATTCCCCCAAATGGGCGGGTATGCGTAATAGCATTTTTTCCCAGCGCAAACAAAAAAAAAAAAATCCCCCACAGCGCATACTTCCTCGTAGTATCCCCTGGGCAACGCCGTGTCTGACCACCGTAACGGAGTGGCAGACCGGCGGCTAAAGTGCGCTGTGCATCGTAGCTCTTTACTCCCTTGCGTTGCGGCTACGGTACTGCTGGTGGCAATGCCAAAAATACCTGCGCGGGACGCCTCCGGGCGTTTCTTAAAAGGCCCTTCCCAGGGCCAACCAAAAGGCCCTTCTCAGGGCCAACCGAAAGGCCCTTCTCAGGGCCACCCCGACGATGGTGCGTCGGGTTCGGAGGCCAGCCGCGCAATATCTGCGGCCGGCCTGTATGGCGGGGCGGACGACTCCGACAATGAGTCCGTCCTATTTTTTTTTTTTGTCGGACGACGACGGGTCGTCGGCGATTGCTGGGCAATCGCGGAAGCGGGCGTTCCGTAAGGAACCCGGATCGGGCTCCTCGCCCAAAGCCAAAAGGCAGCCCCCAGCGGTCGCCGACACCCACGACGTGGGCTTGGCGGACGCTCAGCGTCAGCTGAACCTTGCTCGACGGGCAAGGCAGCAGCAGGACCTTGAGGAGCAGGTCGCTGCAAAGGAGCAGAAGGCGCGCGCTGCGCGAGCCAGGGCCGGGTGCGGCGCATCCACAGTGCTGTACTCGGACCACTCCCTGGCCGAGTTGGAGCGCATGGCGCAGGAGGACGCGGAGGTGATTGCGGAGGTCGCCTCCAAGTCCTCCAACCTGAAGGGCACTTTTCAGAAATTGCTGAAGTGCAGGGCCGCGAGCATGCGCGGCATCGTCGGTGAGCTGGTGCAGCGCACGGCCACCGACGAGTCGCGGCAACTGCAGGCGAAAGTCGACCGCCTGCAGTCGGAGGTCAGCCAGCTGCACCAGAAGCTGGCTGAAGCCACGGCCCGGCCCTCTCAGGCGAGCACCAGACCAGCGGCTGAGGGCCCCTCCTCCAACCTTGAGGACATGTTCCGCAAGGTCATCATGGAGGAAAGGGCCTTCACAAGAACCCTCTTCGAGGCCATCGAGGACCGGCTCTTGCCGGAGAAGCACCTCCGGCCGCCACTAGCGGCGGACAAGAGGCCGAACCTGCCGGGGCCGTCCACTCAAGTGGAGGACGCCCACCTGCCATCGACCACTCCGTCCAACCAGTCGTGGACGGAAGTGGTCAAGGGGAAGGGAAAGGGAAAGGGCAAGGGCAAGGCCAAAGCCCCTCCCGCCCCCGGCCCCGCCCCCGCCGCCGCCCCTCCCTGCCCATCTCAGGCGACTGGCAAGGGAAAGGGAAAGGGGAAGGGGAAGAAGTCGGCCCCCGAGCCCGCCGCCGCTGCCCCTGCAGCCAAAAGGGCCCCCGCCGGTGGGAGGAAACCCCTGGTCCCTCCCAAATCCGCGGCCGTCGTAGTGACGCTCACCGCGGAGGCCGTGGAGCGGGGTGAGACTTACGAGTCCGTCCTCAAGCGGGCTCGTCCCAACGCCGATCCCATTCAGCTCGGGATCGGCGCAGTCTCGTGCCGCCACACCCAAGCCGGGGCTCGAATTTTCGAGTTCCCGGGGGCCCAGGGTGGCGCCAGCGCGGACCTTTTCGCGACCAAACTACGAGAGGTCATCGCGGACGTGGCCAAGGTGGCTAGGCCCGTAAAGTCTGCGGCCTTGGAGGTGACCGATTTGGATGACTCGGTCACCAGAGAGGAGGTGGTGGCGGCTATCGCAGCGATAGGCGGCTGCGACGTGGTGGCGGTGCAGGGTCGGGACATCAGGCCCGGCCGCGGCGGAATGGGTGCCATCCGCCTGGAGTGTCCGGTCACCGCGGCCAAGGCCGTCCTCGCCAAAGGACGGCTTCTGGTGGGGTATAGCTCCGCCAGAGTCCGAGCACTTGAAGATCAGCCTCTGCGCTGCTTCAGGTGCTTCGGTATCGGGCACACGCGGGCCCTCTGTCCGTCCAAGGTGGACAGGACGGACAGCTGCCACCGCTGTGGCGAGCAGGGACACAAAGCCGCCTCCTGCAAGGCCGCCGCGCCGCGCTGCACAGTGTGTGCGGCCAGCGGTCGCCCAGCGGGGCATGTCACAAAGGGGAGGAACTGCAGACCTCCCCTTAAGAAGGGCAAAACGCAGGCGCCGACCCCGCCTGCCGCTGCAAACGCCATCCCCGTAGCGGGGACCTCGGCGGCCGACGACGAGGGGGGTGCGATGTCCGATTAATGGACGGGGCCGAATATCGCATCCTCCAGGCGAACACCAACCACTGCAAGGCGGCCCAGGATCTGCTGGTGCAGACCATGGCCGAGTGGTTGGTGGACGTGGCGGTTGTCTCCGAGCCGTACTCGGTCCCCGGCAGCTGGCTGGGCGATCGGGACGGCTCGGTGGCACTGGTGTCGCGGTCTTCCACAGACTCCCCTCCCCTCTGGCTCTTAGAGAGGGGACCGGGATACGTGGCCGCCGCGTGGGAAGAGATAGCCCTGGTGGGCGTATATTTCTCCCCGAACCGCCCGCTGCAGGACTTCGAGAATTTTCTCGGAGTCCTCGCCGCAGTCGTCGGTAGGGCGGCGCCGCGTCAGGTCGCCGTGCTTGAACTGTGGGAAGCGATTGTTTTGTGTAGTGTAATAATTTATTAGTGCAGTAAGGCTAAACACACTGCCCCGCGCTACGCTGCGGGGTGCGTGGCGACGAAGCCACGCGCGCGGGTGCGGGAGTGCAGATCTGCATTATCATGCAGATTTCTCCGCGCAAACGCGCAGAGCTGCAGTATAGTCATCCGGTGGCCTAGAGGCCTCATTTCACAGCAGCTTGCGGTGGTGATAGTACATTGCAGAGCATTATTTTTTATACTAAAAATGGTTATTCATTTAGAACTCATTCAGGATTCAAATCATGCCTATAGAAGATATTGGGTACATCCCTTTTTATCGAGTATAAATCGATCGATATCGAGGTCCATTTCGAAATAGTACTCGCTATATATAGTCTAGCTCTGTCAAAATCACGCACGATACTGCAGAACTCGGTATGCCATACCTTGGGTCTCGCCCCGCACCCACGCGCGGGGGTGCTGTTTCTCCGCGTGTAGGCGCATGATCTGCAACACTGCACGTGAATGCATTTTCTGTGTGTTGCACTACGCGTGTTTTCTATACAAACTATTTTTTTCTGATCCCCTCCCTCCTCTTCGAACCTCACGTGATTAAAGGACGACCCCTAAAATGTATCACATATTAATAATAATTATACCTATGTCTACGAATTTCACTTTATTTTTTTTTAATCTTAGCATAGTTTTTAGCCTAAAAATAGTACCTAAACTTTTTTAATATAAAAATAGAATAAATAAATTGTTTTAATTAAAATATGATAAATAACATTTCATTAAATTATTCATTTTGTCAGCAAATTAACATTAATTAATGTAGGCGACGCATAAAATTATATTGTTTGAAAACTCTCTACAAGGGTACTGGGTCGGGAATGACTTTAGGCAATTTTCATTAAGGAATGGGGTTTTAATCACCTTATTACAGTTTTGGTAATTATAAAAACTAACTTGGAAAAACCTTCGTAACAAGCAATCTTTCAAAATCTGTCTAGTTTTAGCGGGCTTGACCACAGATAATATATTCGTAAAAATGTTTCGTTCAGTAATTATTATCAATACAAAGTATCATTTTAGAAACTATTTTATAAGAATACTACCATTGTTAAATTGTCATTTGCTTACATTCGGCCATTCTGACCATGCACGCGTCCCCGCGTGTGGAGATTATATAATATGAAGGTATGAATGGATTCATAAGTTTAACATTATCTACTCATTAAAGTTATTATATGCATAACAATGTATGTTTTAAAAAAAAATAAAAAAGACGCCACTACTGAAGGTGGACTTATATAAATCAACTCAAAATTATAATTATATAGACAAACTAATACGTATAATTATGCATCTAAACTCACACACTAATGAGTACTAATTAATTGTCATTTGCTAACACCAAATGTGCTTGGAATATCACGCACATTATTGGTACCAACAACCGCCCGAGGCTTATTGCGCCCACGAAGGGCTAGTATCATCACAAGAGCTTGTAACTTGTAACGCTATTGCCGCAAAGCGCTAGTAACGCCACAAAAGGCTGGTATCGCCACAACGGCTGGTATCCCCAGAAAGGGCTGGCATCGCCACAAAGGGCTGGTATCGCCACAAAGGGCTAGTATTGCCACAACGGGCTGCTATCGCCGCAAAGTCCTAGTATCGCCACAACAGGCTGGTATCGCCACAACGGGCTGGTATCGCCACAAATGGCTGGTAAAGCTACAAAGGGCTAATATCGCTACAACAGTCTAGTATCGCCCAAATGGCTGGTAACGCCACAAAGGGCTAATATCGCCACAACAGTATAGTATCGCCACAACAGGCTGGTATCGCCACAAATGGCTGGTAACGCCACAAATGGCTGATAACGCCACAAACGGCTGGTAACGCCACAAATGGCTGGTAACGCCACAAATGGCTGGTAACGCCACATATGGCTGGTAACGCCACAAATGGCTGGTAACGCCACAAATGGCTGGTAACGCCACATATGGCTGGTAACGCCACAAAGGGCTAGTATCACTTTACATAGAACTCTTTAATCATTTACAGCACGGACATTATAAGGAATTACTTGTACTGATTTACTAATTAGAACCATCGGAATCACTATCCACGGGGTCATTGATGAACACCAACCAAGGGTGTATCTTATCAACCGCAAAGACTGCTTTATATACCGGTTTACCAGGTTTTTTTGTTATGGGAGTGTCCTCAATCTCGTATCTGTCGTTTTCAAGTATTTTGATAATTCTGTAGGGCCCACTACATTTAGGAAGCAATTTCTTTGATTGTCCTGGTAGAGTATTAGTTAACTCTCTCTCAACACGTACAAGATCTGCTATATTATACTTATGAGCTACCTTCCGTCTTTTATCAAAATTCCCTTTCTGTTTTTCTTGTTCTTTTATCATACGTTCACTGACTTCTGTCCTGATATCTTCGCGATCTCCACATTCGTGAAGTTCCGACACTACTGAATTCATCGTACCATCCGAGGTTCCAGTAGGTGCAACTCCAAACAACACCTCAGCGGGCGTTTTACCAGTAGCCTTGTTTATAGTATTGTTTAAGCCCCATTGAACTTGTGGAATCATAGCGTCCCATTCATTATCAGGTCGATCATGATTAATTGCTGTTAGAGCATCTACAATTGACCGATTGTAACGCTCGATCTGTCCATTGGCTCGAGGAGTTGCAACAGCATTTAATATGTGACAGATGCCTCTTTCTTTAACGAAATTGGTAAATTCACGGCTCGTAAAACTGGAGCCTCTATCTGTTATTAGTCTGCGTGGCACACCGAAAAGAGAAAAGTACTCTTCAAAAATATTAACTGTTGTTTTGCTTTTACAGTTCTTTACCGGTTTGATGTAAATGTATTTTGTAAACGAGTCAATAATGGCCAGAATGTAACAATTTCGCTTTTTACTTTGGGGAAACGGCCCACAGTGGTCGGCGTGCAACACCTCAAATGGCTTATTAGGTTTCGGTATGGGATGTAACATACCTTCCTTTGGTCCGCCAGGCACTTTATTGTGAGCGCACTGCAAGCACGACTTACAGTATTTTTTTATAAAACGACGCATGCCTTTGAACCAGTAAACTTTTCGGATTCTATCGTACGTTTTATCATAGCTAAAGTGTCCAACATCGTCGTGATTGCTTTTAACGATTTGCCATCTCACAGATTTTGGTACCACCCACAGCAGCCGGACACTGTTATCTTTTTTTTGTATTCGATACAATTTATTGTTTTTAATTGTGAAATTAGCCTTCACTTCGACTATATTAGTACACTCAGGATCTTTTAAAATTGCCACAATCCGCTGAAGTTCAGTGTCCGCTTGCTGTACGGTCTGAAGCCATCTCTCATCTCCTACGTCAACATTGGCTATATCCAGGTTGATACTAAAAACGTGATTATCATCATCACGAGATGGTGGGCTCTCCGCGTTAATCGGATTCCTGCTAAGGGCATCTACATGTGTCATTTTTGAACCTGCACGATATTCTATAGCAAAGTCAAATTCCTGCATTGCAATCCACCATCTCGCAACTCGTGGAATCAAATCTTTCTTCGTCATTGTAAGTTTAATTGCATTGCAATCCGTTACCACTTTAAATGTAGTTCCTAATAAATACACCCGGAATCTGTTTAAAGCCGTAATGACGGCAAGAGTCTCCAATTCATATGAGTGGAATTTTTGTTCTTCTGGCGAAGTTTGTCTGCTGTAGTAGGCGATGGGTTGGAGACCCTTGCCGCTATCTTGTAGAAGAATTGTACCTATTCCTAACTTACTTGCATCAGTATGAACTTCAAGTCGGGCCTGGGGATCATACAATGCAAGAACTGGCCGACCTACTAACTTATTTTTGAGGATGTTGTAAGCCGCTATTTGCTCGGGTCCAAATCGCCAAGGTTCATTCTTCTTTGTAAGCGTAGTGAGGGGTCGTGCAATTACCGAAAAATTATGAACAAATTTGCGAAAATAGCTCGCCAGTCCAACAAACTGGCGAACTTCATGCACATTTTTCGGTATAGGAAATAGCTTCACCGCTTCTGTTTTGTAAACACCGGGTCTAACACCGTCACTACAGATTTCGTACCCCAAATAATCAATTTTCTCTTGAAAGAATACACATTTTTTGGGGTTTAGCGTCAATTTCGCGCCTCTTAACAGTAGGAAAACTTTTTCGAGTTTATCTAAACCTTCTTGTATTGTTCTAGAAGGCACCAGCAAGTCATCCATGTAGGCCAGTACTAACTTTTGCCCAACACCATTCAACATGGAATTAATTGCCCTCTGAAAAACACTCGGAGCATTTGCCAGTCCAAATGGCATACGGTTATACTCGTAAAGGCCATCCGGAGTGACGAATGCTGTGAGGTGTTTACTCTCTTCCGCTACGGGTACTTGATAGTACCCTGAAGCAAGGTCGAGACTTGTAAAGAAGCTGTTGCCACCTAAACAGTCTAATTTATCCTCTATGCGAGGCAGAGGATATTTGTCCTTCAACGTTTTTCTATTTAAGGCGCGATAGTCCACACATAGCCGTTTTTGGCCATTTTTCTTATTCACGAGTAAGACGGGACTTGCGTATGACGATGAACTTTCCCTAATTATGCCATTCTTAAGAAGATCTTCTATAATTTCAGACAACTGTTCTTTTTCCCTCAGTGACATCCGATATGGGTTATACACCACCGGTGTATCATCTTTCAACTTAATAACCATTTCGGTTAAGTTCGTCCTACCAAGCTCGGATAAATCTAACGCGAAACAGTCTCTATACTTCTTCAACAAATGATTAAAATTTTGGATTTCTAACTCTGATAGCTGTGTACCAATATTAATAGCCTCCAAGGGCAAATTATTTTCCTGTTGACTTGTAGCCGTAGTAGATCCAATATATGCTTCGTCAATTTCGTCGTACTCTACGCCTCTTGCTAGAGTCTGGCCCTTTTTAATAGTTAAATTAGTATTTCTTAGATTCGATACCATTATATATCCTTTATTTTTATCGAAGTTATATATTCCTGGCAGAATTAAATAATTTTTATCAATACAGTTACAAAATCCAGTAGGAACGTACAGAGAACCAGAAAACTGGGCAAAGGTCACTACTTCCACTGGTGAAGTAGTACAAGATTCAATAGCGACATTTTCCAGGGAATCGAGCTTAACTTTAGTACTCGTTTTATCAGAACCCATGTTGGGTGCTTCATAAAAAATTAAGTCGTTCGATGTTTTGTATATAATAACATGTGGTAACTCAGTAAAAGTCTGTCCAATTATTAGATCACATGGCATATAATGATCTAATATTACCACTAAGTCAACTTCAGCTGAAACGTCATCGACCGTTATGGCACCCCTGACGGTCCCTAATGGCTTTACACTTGCGTTTCCAAACCCTCGAAGATTTGGGAGGTTATCGCCACTTTTGTAACTTTTGTAAATTTCATTCGCTAAGCTTTGTTTTATCAAAGTACAATTACTACCTAAATCGACAAATGCCCTCTTGACGTAACCATTTATTGTGACATTTTTGTAATATTTGTCACAGTCTACTTTATTTGATTGAATCCGCATCACGTTCTTATCAGTCGGTGGGGCGGTAATTTGTAATAAATTATTTGAATCTCTACCGTTATTTGAAAAATTATTAGCCGCCATATTTTTACTACGACACTCTTTAGCGAAATGTCCAACTCTGTGACAAATATTGCATCTTTTCATCGTTTTAGTACATCTTGTTCGAATATGTCCTTTTTCGCCACAGTTATAACAAACAATGCCAGGTTTCGAGGTCTCAGCGCCACTGTTAGATGACTCTTGCAAAGGTCCTGCTTCTTTACTAAAAGTAATTTTACGCTTATTAATTGAGTAGTTATCATTTAATGCCAACGTTTTTAAATAGGAAAATAATTGCTCTGGTTCCTCGAAACGGCATGAATTTGTACTCATCCTAACAAATTTGTCGTCGATACCGTGCACTAGACACCCTACAGCCTTACGACCGGAAATTTCACACCTATTAATCAATATCATTTTTTCATAATAATATACATCCAACGCCTGACCTATTTTACATCGCAACTGCAACATTTTCTGAAGTAGGTCGCCGTAGTTCTCCGTGGAAGGAAAAGCAGACTTTAATTTATCCATCCATTGGTTCCATGTAAACAACAATGATGGCAATCCTTGGTACCAACGTTTAGCAAGGCCCGTTAATTTAGCCAATGCGTAATGGCAAATCTGGACATCATTCCACGAATATATTTGAGCGCATTCATTAACTTTGTGTATCCAGGATTCAATATTTTGAGAGCCATCACTGGGGTCAAACTCTGGTATTGCATTAAAACGGGTCATGAATGCTTGCGCCGATACCGGGAAAGTATTCACACTATGAACAGAACTGCCATTGCCTACTGTCGGCAAAGAATTTGCTGAAGCTTGATTTAAATTTGTGTAAGTATTCGAATTAAGAGGTTGAGAAACCTCAGGTATTGGGGGAGTCTGTGTTCTTGACATATTGATGCTGTGAGCATTACTAACCTTAGACAAATAAGGATGCTTGTCTTTCTTGGAATAATGATGACGACGCCCTTTATCCTTCCTAGAATAGCGTTTTGCTTTCCGATGTTGTTTACGTTCATAACTTGATACTGATGAAGAAGTTGAACTTGTGCTACTTGCATAACGGTGATGGTGACGTTTTGATACATGTCGTTCGCGGGGCCTACTATGCCTATCAGACCCCATAGCTAGCAATTCCGAATATATTATTAATTAACTATTGGTTAAAACACTTAAATCAAGTCACACTTATGTCACTTTCAAATACTTATACATAAACAACAGAATAATATACAAATACCTGCTGTATTTTTTTTTTTTTTTGGTATAATCAGCTTTCTAATTATTATATTTAGCTGCTAAATTGTTAAGGTAGTAAGGTACAAGGTACCAACATTCAAATAAAATAAAAATAACAATCCTTAGGTTTGTGTAAACCACACCGCAATTTGCAAACAGTTTCACACTATTTAAACAAAATAGCAAACTAACAAAATGTGTAATTATTAAATTAATTAATTCAACTAATATTAAGTTAAGCAATATAATGGTTCATAAGTCAACTCATAATATAGTTCCAATCATTTTGAAGCCACTGATTTCAGATGAAATAGTTATTATTATCCACACATATTATTATTATTTATTTTCTGGTTTCATGTAGGTACTTATTGTGCAGTATCCAACTCGTGGAGATCAATTAAATTAGGGAAAGGATCAACTGAATTCACTTGGCTTGACTAGTATAACCACCACCAAAATAAAATAGTTTGTCGAAATAGTTTGAAAAGCTCACGGTTTTGCAGTCAGCCAGCGCATGCCTCTTCATGTATTGTATGCAATATTCTCGTAATAATGGAATCAAGTCATTTTACTTGCCTCGATTGGTATAACAACCACCAAAACAATATAGTTTGTCAAAAGATCAAGATAATTTGAACAGCTCACGACTTTTGCAATTAGCCAATGCGTGCCTCTTTTGCCACTTCTGATTGAAAACTCTCTACAAGGGTACTGGGTCGGGAATGACTTTAGGCAATTTTCATTAAGGAATGGGGTTTTAATCACCTTATTACAGTTTTGGTAATTATAAAAACTAACTTGGAAAAACCTTCGTAACAAGCAATCTTTCAAAATCTGTCTAGTTTTAGCGGGCTTGACCACAGATAATATATTCGTAAAAATGTTTCGTTCAGTAATTATTATCAATACAAAGTATCATTTTAGAAACTATTTTATAAGAATACTACCATTGTTAAATTGTCATTTGCTTACATGTTTAATGTGTGAAGATTGTTGTCACATTTGTTACTGTCATATTTTTTCAGTAATTTTTTTGCACTCACATTTTCTTTCGTTTGCCTATTTTCTACCATTCATTGCATCCTGCTGTTTTCCTTAACTCTCGTTTACAAATAATTTGTGTTATAAACAAAAAAATAATCAGTTTATTTATTTTTAAATATTAGGCTGTTTGCCCTGTGACCACAAGACCACAGTCTTTCACATGCACGCGCAGGGCCGCCGTAAGCGGGCGTGCAACGCGTGCACTGCACACGGGCGGCACACCCAGGGGGCGGCAAATCGAGCGACTCATCTAATTGAGACCAATTTAATTTTTTTCGGTTTTGTGTCACTCAATAATCGAATGAGGGGAGCGTCTAAAAAAAAAAGCTCGTCCAAGTATCGCTTGGGAATTAATCTTTTTCATTCTGTATTGCACGCGGGCGACGAAACAGCTAGCGGCGGGCCTGCTCGACATTATCTCTTAGTCGCTGTTTACGGCACCCTTGGGTAGGGAAGGAGTGGCCTACTCTTTGCCGGAAACGTGTGGTTAAGATACACAGTAGATATTTTATATATTTTGCAGTTTCGTTCTGAAATTCTAAATTTCAACCGAGTTTAAAGAGAAAATCAGCATGATACCCACAATATTAATTTAAAATCAGCAGATCCTCAAATCTCACGGTTTAGCTAGGTAGTACCCCTTGTAACATGAGGACCGAAGAGTTAGAACCCGGAATTCAATGAAAAAGACTACTTGATAACCTTAATACTTACAATTTAAAATCAGCAGATCCTCAAGTCTCACGGTTTAGGTAGGCAGTACAGGGGTACCTACTGCCTGCTCAATCCCTACTACTAATCACTAGTACTAAGCACTACTAATTCTCAAATCCTTTAAAAATATTTGAGGATTGAAGATTTAAATTATTGTAATGTTGACGTTGGCGTCAAGCCAGCATCCCACCAACGATTCTAGAATTTTTGTTATATCCAAAAAATTGTGCCTAAATAATGACAAATTAACCCAAAACTGCATAATTAGTGACTCAATAGTTTTCGAGTTATGAGCAGCCCATTAGAGGGTACTCAGCGTCCCCACCATGTAACTCAGCACTATTTTTCGGATATAACAAAAATCCTGGAATCGTTGGTGGGGACGCTGACTTGAAGCCAACGTATTGTCATGGGAATTGAATTTGTGTGCGAAGTTTTAGGAGAATCGGTTCAGCAGTAGTTGAAAAATCGGTCGCAAGATTTGAATCAAACAAACAATTATAATTACGAAGTAAAGCTAATGAAAAACCGGTTAAAAAGAAACATGTTACTGTGTCAACAATTTAATGACGTCATGAGATGCAACGTGGCACCTTATCCATTAAGTGAAGATGTCGGCGGGCAGAGGGCGCACGACGCGGGGCGCGCGCGGCTGCAACTCATTACGTAGTACAGCCGCCGGTTCCGGCACACAGAACGCACTCACACGGCGGCGGCGCCGCACTCGCCGGCGACGCGGCCGGAGCTGCGCCTCGCTGTCCGCTAGCGACTGCGTACTGCTGTCTGCTGGAAGGTGCGCCCCGCTGTCTGCTGGTAGGTGCGCACCGCTGTCTGCTGGTAGGTGCGCACCGCTGTCTGCTGGTAGGTGCGCACCGCTGTCTGCTGGTAGGTGCGCACCGCTGTCTGCTGGTAGGTGCGCACCGCTGTCTGCTGGTAGGTGCGCACCGCTGTCTGCTGGTAGGTGCGCACCGCTGTCTGCTGATGGACACGCACCGCTGTCCGCTGGTGGACACGCACCGCTGTCCACCGGAGACTGCGCGTCAGCAGCGTAATATTGCTCTAACATCAGGAGCGCCTGCCGCTTGGTTTCCGTGAGATCGTCCGAGCATACGGGCGAGGGCGAGGACGAGCACTCGAGCTCCGCGGTAGGCACCATCTCGACGGTGTGCACGACGTCTTTGGCGGTCGCAGCCTGGTCGATCTCTGCGTGGACGGGAACTACCCTGCAAACCGGAATTTATGTTCAGTCGTGGTGCTGCATAGTGGGCTGAAAATCGATCTTCATAGACTTAGTTATCAACTTGGCAAATCTTTTCTTTTTACAGAATTGGTGTTGGATATCGTATATTCATCAATTGAATGCTATTTCAGGTTTTCAGTAAACGTTTTTATTTACTTTATAGCACTCTGATGAAAAAATTGAATGGAGAGAAAAGTATATAACGTCCAACCAAAATACCTGGACGAACTTTTACAGTGTTCAATACTTTTAACTAAGCAAATCTATGCAAAAAAATCGAAGTGCTTTTTTTCTAACCAAAAGATAATAACATTTTAAATTGCCTTTACTCTCTAAGAACAAAACTCCTCGATTTTTTATGTATCGACCGCCGCCGGGGTGCTCGCTACTTCCGCGCCGTGTTTTGTCTAAACTGCAAAGTGAAACATGTAAAAAAAAAGAATGTCGAAATAAGTTTTTTGGGTAGAAATAAACACTTATAGTCGGACCATTAATTCGATGCAGTAACTTGCCAGTTCAAAGCAAAATAATGATACCATACTAAAACTAATAGCGTTGGGTAGTGAACGATTTTACGAAAAGAACGAATACCAAAAATAGTTCAATTTAAACAAATCTCTACAAATTCTTTACCTACCTCTTCACGATGCTGTTCTCTTAGACTCAAATTGACTGATAGAGAATGCCTTATGACATTAAGTCCGTATTATGTACCACAATCGTGCATTAAAGTATTAAATAAATAAATAATTAACATTATGCGCTTGAAAAACGTCATATCAGTAGTTATAACCCGCGCCAATAAAGAAACGAATCTAAAATGGCGGCACTAATCATTCCATCTCACTCGTACATTATTCCTGTCTTTAGTCACACACATCGGTACAGCACGAAAAAAAATAATCAGTCTATGAATCTCTTTCTAAATCGTTGTTAAATTGTTATTTGTTACTATTATTTATTTTCTGCTAAGTTTTCACGTTGTTATTGACGTTCGTTGTTGTTTATTGTTAACATATTTGGTGGTGACGTTAAAAAAATGAGCTCGCGTAAATGAGGAAAGATTCTTCGAAATCGTATGTTATGTTATAAAATACTTTGAAGAAGAAAATAATCTTGAACGATGTCTTCCATTTGACGACCAAGTGTGAGTCGCCTCACGCAAAGGATTGCAGCCACTATTCAATGTAATATTTTATTTTAATTATGTGCTCATAATTAGATGTTAGGTTTTACGTTCGAGGAAAGTACGGAACTTGCGGTTCGCGAGTCCGTTCGTAGTTGGTCGGCTTTATTAATAACTTGCTTACTAACTTACTACTTTTCAAACAACAAAGGCTTTTAATGAAAAAATATCACCAATCAGGCAATAGTTTTGCTGACGGTCCAATCTGTCATTACAAGTACAAACCGCCATTTTAGATTCGTTTCTTTATTGGCGCGGGTTATACTAGCGGTTACGGCTATTTTTAACAGAGATATATCGTGTTTTGATCCTCTTGTTATTAAATTCAATAAAAAGTATGCATATAAGTACATAATTAAGTTCATTCGGTTTCATTCATTCTTTTTTTCACCTCACTACCTTTTTTGTCATAAACCAAGTATCCCTCTAACTGTCAAGTTACTGCATCGAATTAATGGTCCGAGTATAGATGTCGTTTTACATTGCATAGGTACAATGATTAGTTAAACCTACTGAACACTGTGTAAAAGTTTGTTCAGGTATTTTGGTTGGACCTTAATATGTATATCTCAACTTTTGTAAGTGTTCCTAATTCCCTGTGGCACGATTAATCCCCTTATTTTTCTGTATTTTTGGACATAACACACAATGCTCGCACGCGTTAGATTTTGGGAGAATAGAAATAAAATGTGTATTTAGAAGACGGAAAAGGTTTCAAACAGTTTCTAGTTGATATTAAGTACTTAATGATTATAAATGAATTATAAATACATAATTATATAAATGTAATAGCTAACGATTAACTTTACAAGGTACTTATATGGTAATTAAGGTCCAAAAACAATGAAAAGAAGGAAGTAGTTAGATAATGCGATCTAATAATCTCACTAAAGGATGATTTCCACCAAACGGCTCGCATCGCATCGGATCGGAACGGATTTTACAATCTTTAAATTATATTAAATCGTATACTTACACAATATTTAAAGTCTATATTACCAAGCCGCGCACAGCAGCTTGACCGCGGGCGTCTTCCGCGACAGGCGATCGTAGCCAAAACTATGCTGCGACGCGCGATCGGCTCCGTTCGCCTGTCGTCGTATTCAACACGGTAGGAATGAAACTATTTGACTAGACGCAGAAACGGATACGTTCGCAAGCGACGGTACAGAGCCGATCGTATGCATCGACATCCTGCCGGACGCGATCGGCTGTCGCCGCATCCGTTCGTATTCTTTCCAATCCGATGCGAGCCGTTTGATGGAAATCATCTTAACAGATCTCATTATAATAGACTAAATCTCATCAACTAACTGCCCTCATTACTAAGTTCCAAAAATCATTGGTTAATTACCATAATTGTACCTTGTAAAGTTAATCAGTACCTTTACATTGATGTTCATATAATTATTTACAATTAATTTATAATATTTTTTTTAAATACACATTTTATTTTTTTCTCCCAAAATCTAACGCGTGCGAGCATTGTGTGGTATGTTCAAAAATGCAAAAAAATAAGGGGTATTATCGTGCCGAAAGAAATTAAGAGCACTCTTACGCGACTCTGATGAGATATATACTATAAATATACAATAAAATATGTAGTGTTAATTCCGCGAAAAACAGTTGATCAAGCCTGAATGCAGTATGCAGCACCGCCCTCCCGCCCACAAATATATGCAAAAGATGCGATTAATAACATGCAACCAACGACCATACAGTCATTCAAGTTATTCGCGTCCAAGCGGTCGACGAGTCAACATTTCCTGAGGATGCCCCGTGGAGGGGCGAAACACGTGTCGTATTGGTTTGTTTTGCTTGTGTGTTGCATGTTATTAATCGCACCTTCTGCATTTGCATATATTTGTGGGCGGGAGGGCGGTGCTGCTTATTGCATTCAGGCTTGATCAACTGTTTTTCGCGGAATTAACACTAGGTACATATTTTATTGTATATTTATAGGTCATGGATTTCCGCAAAGTAACGCCTGATTCCATCATTTATCTTGAGATATATATTATATACTTTTTATATTTTACTCCATACAATTTTATCAACAGAGTGCTATAAAATAAAGAAAAACGTTTACTGAAAACCTGGAATAACATTCAATTGATCAATATACAAACCCATTTCTGTAAAAAAAACGATTTGTTAAGTTGATTCCTAAGTTTAAGATCGATTTTCGGCCAACTGTGTGCCGGTGCGTCTCTGCTCGTCGCTCGGCGTACTGACTCGACTGGGTCGTCGCGGTCGAGCAGCGCCAGCGGCTCGTCGCGCGGCAGCAGGTGCCCGCGGCACAGCAGGCGGAAGGCGGGCGGCAGCGCGAACAGGCGACGCAGCCGGCGGTGCAGCCAGCGCACGCGGCGCCGCGCGCTCACGGACACATAGGCGCGTGCGCGCTCGTCGCTGTAGAACCGCTTCATGCACACGCTAATGCGGAAGCGCGGCTCCTCCGCGTGAGACGTGCCTTCCGACTCGGACTCGGTCTCTTTATGTCTCACCATAATAATTTACCTTTAAAAAAAACTTGTCATTAGTCATAAAATGTCTTGAAAATATCTGCTATCATTTATATGCTGATTATACTTGTTTGACTTCTTCATGGTAACCAATGAATTTTTCGCAAAACAAAAGATATTATAAAATAATTATATCTTATCTGTTGCTGTGAAAGCCTTATCCTAAGATATTTTGGAAGTACCAGAAAAACTAAAACCAACCAAGTGCGAGTCGGACTCGCACACTAAGGGTTCGGTTTCATTATTTGTTGTTTAAGTAATAGTATGCACTACAATAATACCAAGTTTCACGCTAGTATGTATTACCCATTTTAAGATAGAGCAGGAACAAAAGCATTTTGTTTTTTTTATTTCGAGGTTTCTAGTGTGGCGCCCTCTTTGGATTAAGACTTATTTATTTGACATGATAGCAGCCATAATAACACGTATTCTGTGAACATTTCAACTGGCTACCTATTACGGTTTAAAGATACAGGCCTGTGACCGACAGATGGACGGACGGACGACGACGCGTATGCTAAGTATAAGTAAAATAGGAACCCGTTTGGCACCCTTTGGGTACGGAACACTAAAAACTATGTTAATTCCATAAGGACTAACACCATGTATTGTGTGAAATAAAGTAGTAGGTAGGTAATAAGTTTAAATTTCACCTCTCCCACAGAAAATTATATTTTAAATTAGTAGCAATTTAATCCTAGATTGCTAACCCCATTTTTTTACCTACACACTTATTACGAACCAGGGTTGATTTTCTATGCTCGCAAAAAAGCTGAGAGGTTTCATTACATTATCTGTTATGTGGTTTTATAAGGTTTATTCCATCCATCCAAAATGTTAGTGCTGGGCACTTCTCTCTGCCCAAAGCCAATTCCTTCACTTCTCTATATGTTATAACTTCTGTCTTTTCCTTCAATTGGTCTATGTACTTTTGTAGGTATTATAATATAATTAAAATATACCTATTAAAGTATAATTATTGTTATATGGAACGAAGACTACATTGCTAATATCCTAGTCTTTTAATTGCTATCAGCTTTTACATCCATACTATAATGTAATATATAATAATATTATAAATGCGAAAGTGTTTGTTTGTTTATTTGTCCTTCCTTCACGCCCTAACTAAGCAACCAATCGACTTGATTTTCGGCATAGAGTTAGTTGAAAGGATGGAGAGTAACATAGGCTACTTTTGGTCCTGGAAAAACATCATGTTAATTCCACGTAAGCGAAGCCGCGGGTAAAATCTAGTACCAAATAAATATGAAATATTATTGTTATTACATGTTTTATGCAGGGAGAAATATTAATAAATTATGTAAACAGTATAATATCTTAATTGCTTTACCACTATAAGTGTCTTCTGCAAGAAAGTGCAGTATGTTTCTTTGAAACATACTGCATGTTTTGTTATAACACTTATAACGTTAGGTATTGTAAGTAAGAAGTCTGTAAGTACTCATATTTCAAGTTTTAGTCTATATCTACACCGTTGTCCGAGGTACCCAAAACATATTAACCAAGTATTCCAATGCCTAATTAAAGGAGAAAAAGTAATACTTAGCATAGTTGGTCAAATAAAGGCTTAATTTTCGAATTACTCATTATTTATGAAAATTCACAATACGAAAAATCTCTAGAGTAACCAACCCTATGAACATGACACGTTGCAACTTATATCCAGAAGTGGAAAATACCTACAAGCTTACCGGCCCAGTTAATTGCCTTGTCATCTTTTCTTCCTTGAAATGAGAAGTTTTCTTATGCATTCCCATGATTATTTAAACTTTGCCAGCTTAACTAAGGTCTTGTTTACAAGGAAGTACTTTAGTACTTAGTAAATTTTTGTTAAGTTTTTTTTTTTGTTATATTGGACTTGTGTTGATAAAACATTATTAACTCATAATACCATCAAAGGGGTATGGTTATAATCATTCAGGTACTTCGGACCCACAGTGTATAAGTGAAGACTTATTACCCATTTGCTTTGGTCTTTTTATGTAAGTAATGGTAATAATAACACATAAACCCAGGCTTATACTAACCGGTCTGGTCAGATTCTTCACTGCAATCCATTGCTTACTTAGTTTGTAAAATCTGCAGAAGTCAATTAGCTGCGGGTCACCCACAGAAAGAAAGAGAACTAAGCAAGCAATGGACTGCAATGAAGAATCTGACCAGACTGCTAAGTATAAGCCTGGACTAAAAATTTCAGAGCCACTACATCCAATTTCATAACATAGCCTGATTTGCACAGGCCTGTCTTATTTTGTTGAGGCATGGTTATAGTGAGTTGGTGCAGCTCAGCCTAAAAGTATAATTTCAAATGTTGTGTGTAGATATCTAGGTTAAAATAAACACCAGCCAGTAACTTTCTCACTGCTGAGTAAAGTCCTCTGCTCATACAGACAAGGAATGCATTGATCATGAACTGAAGATAAGTACTATAAATAAATAAAAACATTCTGAAAGACATTTTAACTATAGATGAGTTGTTCAGCCTGTTGAGAATGAAAGGTCATGAAATAAAAGGTACTATGTAATTGTAATTCACAAAAAAATGTATAGGTACCATGAATAGTCACAGATGATATTGCATTCATAACAAAAGCACAATCTCTATTACTTAAGCAATCTGAAAGCAAATTAAGTATTTTCATTTTATTGTTTTTCTTAATGAAATAAACTTGGATTAATTTATTGGTCTGAGGAAATAAGTTCGTTTTTATTTTTTAACCCTCAATTTATCCCTTTTCCACTTTAAATGCTAAAAGTTACCAATTAAAATGCCTATGGTTGTTGTTAAATAAATAGGAACAAAAAGGGCTTGTTAAAAAAAAATTACTCACTTTATATTGAAGTGTAGAAAAATTATTCAATTCAATGCTTGTATAATACAATCCAAATTATTATATCAGTTATTCAGTTATCATTACTCTTGTTCTACCTAACGCCGACGACAGACGTACTCATTGTTGTTCATCATTCAGCTGTACTATTCTGTAAGACTCACCTGCGAATTGACAAAATCTAATCACTGGTAACTATTCGATAACATTATTCTTGGTCTTGTCTTGATTCTTAGGTGCAGCGAGTTGTGAAGTGCTAGCAACAAATGACTATTACAATAAGTAATTGAATTTCAAATCGATCGAAATTTCGTCGAAAATAGTGAATCAATGACAGTTCGTTTACAGAATAGCACTACTGAGCAAATGCAAAATAATTTAATATAAGTTAAATTACTATTATGTACTTAGGTAGGTACCTATGATTTGAGCGTAGCGTTAAATAATTATACAAAAAGCAATGAATTTGCATTGGTATAATCCGAGTATAAATAGTAGTCTGAGACTACTATTATTTCTAGTAATATTTGGCTGAGACAATATTAGTCTCAAAACAATGACTGATTTAGTCACAGGGTAAGTCACTATAATTATTTATTTAGAGGAAGGACCAACAAATGAATAATGAAATATACTAGGTAATCTAAACGACCTAAACACAAAGAGGTTACATGTATCTGATGTAACACGTTCATAAACAAGAGACAATCAACTATTAAGTAGTTTGCTGAGGTTTGTGTAATCAACAATCAGAAGACGACATTGCAAGAATAATGACATTACCCATCAGTGTTGTAATGTCAAAAATCAGGTCGACAGTAATTCCATTTAAAAAACGGCAGATTCTATGAAATTACGGTAATTGCGTCGGGAAAAATACGATATAAAATACGGTGTATTAATTTTTAATAAAACAACTAATTCAATAAACAGTAGTTTGTGCGGTACCTTGACATACGATTTTTTTGTAGTTGGCGTACGATCACACCTTTTTGCACCTGGCAGCCCTGTCTCTATACTCTATAATCTCTAATGGTACGTTTACACGCTTGCCGAGGCTTGCCAAACGTCCAGAAATACAAGCGTGTGAACGGGGTCTTTGGCTTGGCTTGTGTGAGCTTGTCGCTGCGCCGATCCGGACTAGTGTCGGTTTTTAAACACAGATCAAAGGAAGCTTGCGGCAAGCGCTTGCGATGTATTTACAAGTTGACGCGTGTGTTTAGTTTCGCTCACAAGCTTGCACCAAACGGACGTTTTTAGTTTTACACTACGATCATGAGTAGTAATTACAATGATATTATGTAACGCCTCGCAAACGTACGATAAAAATAAATTAATAGCAAAAAAAAACATTTTTAAAAACAAGCTTTTATTTAAATGGTCTAAAAAGTAGAAAATAAACTTTAAATTAAATCGATCCCATCAATTTATTACATTCTAACTACAACTAATTTATTTAAATAATATAAAAGCTTGTCGCGAGACATACAATTTTATGAAATACATAGGTACATTTTTTCTTAGAATTACTACAATTTACAATAATTACTTATTGTACTACACTTTACATTAATTACGTATTGTATTCTTGTTTATTTAGTAGGTATCCCGCGACAAGCTTTTATATTATTTAAATAAATTTGTTGTATAATGTAATAAATTGATGGGATCGATTTAATTTAGTTTATTTTCTTCTTTTTAGACCATTTAAATAATGGCTTGTTTTTTTAAAATGTTGTTTTTACTATTAATTTATTTTGTATTTTTTAGTCAGTAGGTATATCATGTTGAAACTTAGAACGGTCTTTCATAATTGAACGCGTATGCATGATTTCATGTCTGTGCTGCTAACTATTGAGGAGTTCCCTAGTCAGGGCCCAACCCTGAGTGCAGCTACCATGTCATGGTAAAACTTAAAACCGGCTATCATAATAAAATGCGTACACAACATTTCGTGTCTGTGCTGTTAAGCATTGAAGAATTCCTTTATCTGAAGTTAATCCTGGATGTCGATTCAGGTCATGCTTACCAAAAAAATGTATTGTTATCGGAAATGAACCAACATTTTAAAATTCAAATCCTAGGATAAGAGGAAGTGGTTCAAAATTCAATTGCAAGATTTTAACCGAACATACATACAAACATTGAAAGTTAAATAATAGCTTGTAAAAACAGAATAAAGCATCTGTTTTTTTCCGACAACAGCCAATACGAATTAATACATTTTAATCTATTAACAATGTTAAAAACATTTGAATTTGATAGTTAGGTACGGTGTCTATGGATTTTTAACATCCACCATATTCTGTGCCGAACTTTTCGCTTCTTTATTTTTGTTTATATTTTGAATATTCTAAGCAATAACCGACGCAACTTCAATTCACCGTCTACGTCCGCCATGCTTGCCCACAGACTAATTAGAGATAAACTTCCTTATCATGTTCTGAGTGCCGCCATTTGTGATAGATAACTGATACGTAAACTTCAAACCTACTTCTCTAAAACGAAAGAGATGGCGCTGTATGTACAACTAGTTTTAATGGTAAAAAAGTAAAAATATAATAAATATACAAAAAGCGTCTAATTAAATATTCTAATGGGTTTTTGATGTTTTTTATCATTTTTTATGCATATTTAAAATATAATGAAGTACAAGTACGTTAGAAATTAATTAATAATATACTAGGCTAAAAGGCCTATAGTCAAAATATAAAAAAAAACGGTTTGAATAAAAACGTTTAGGTAGAGTGCGCGCAAGATAAGTCTGCGCGCGACGGAGGGCGTGCTAAATGTTGCCATGATCGCAAAAATATAAAGTCCTACTTTTCAAGGAAAAGTAGTATAATCGTGAGCATTAAAATTGGGCAGCCCTCTTGCTGTTTATTATATTTTTATTGAGCTAAGTTATGTACATTTAAATTTACTACCTATCAATTAAATTAATTCGTATTTTTACGTAATTTGCAAAGGAAAAGAACTAAGGTTATAAATATGCCGTGATTGAATAAGAATGCAGTATGATTATTATCGGCTGATGAGGTCTATTATAATCTTATTATTCCTTTATTCATTGACTTACCTAATTACATTTTTAAATATTTCTAAAAAAATTATAATAAAAACTATAATAAAATTATAATCTTTATTATTATATTTTCTTTTATTCCTAAAATCAGGTAGATGTAGTGACAAAGTTAATAAAACGGCAACATTATGGCGGAACATGATTAGTTCCGATTTTAGCCGCGCGCAGAGTTATCTTGCGCGCACTCTAGGTATGAATTGAGAAGTTTTCTAAACTTTTTGCGAGTGTGTTCTTTTTCTGTAATTCTGTGATTTATTTTCTACTTCGGCTTTATTTTGGACTTGATCGATCGATATTTATCTCTGTTTGACCCCAGCTCTGTTTCCTTGGATATTGTTATTGCTTTTACCGTTTACTTGGCATAAAAATGAAATAGAAATGGCACAGAAAAGATAAAGCACGAAACAGTACCATCAATAGTAAACTGGGCAAGAAATATAGAAACGGTAATTGAAATGTGGGAATATTTAAAAAAAGAAGAGAATATATCTAATCTTAGAATGAGAAACTTTAATCAAGACCCACTTGAAAACTTCTTTTGCGGAATCAGAAGCAATGGTGTTCGAAATATAAATCCAACGTGCGACCAATTTATAAAAGCTTACAAAACTCTACTATGCGTACCAAATAAGAATAGGATCGCGCTTGCTACAACTTCACACGATAGCTGTCAAATTAGTACCGCCAGCAAAAAAATACTATGAAAAAAAAATGTTATATTTTTTTATTCATAGATTTCATTATTATTTACATTCATTTTTATAAAATGTTATTTATTGAATTCCATAAATAGATATTTTTGGATAACTTAATAATATTTGAAAACAGTATTCATTAAAGAAATGAACCAATATACAAGGTTAGTCGGAAAGGGGGTACTAAGCCGAAAGGGTGTTAAAGTACCCATAATAAGGGATAACTTTTGTTCTACAACATTCCCCAAAACTCGATAGATTAAGAGAAATAGCTTTTCAAAGATTTCGTAAAAAATATGCTAAAATCTATCTGTCCATAGCTATGATCAGCTGTGTTTACTATTTAGGTCATATTTGGGGTCATGGATTAGAAACTTAATTTTCTGAATTCATAACTAAAGCAGGTATGTTCTTTTTTTTTAAACTGAAATAAAAATCTTTTTGCATGCAAATAAAAATTATCGAATTTTGAAATTTTACCACTTGCTTTAAAATAGTCATCAGTGATACTTTAAGTGGCCCGCGGCTTAGTACCCCCTTTCCGACTAACCTTGTATATATCTTTATATATAGTTATTTATTGTCTGTTTATATTATGTATTACATACACATTACACTATATATATTTATTTCATATTTATTGTATATAATATTTATTTATTTGTGTTTTTACATACATACATACATAAACTCACGCCTTTTTCCCATGGGGGTAGGCAGAAACTATAGAACGCCACATGCTACGACTCTTACATACCCCTTTCGCTTCATCCACATTCATACATCTTGTCATACACGCACGCCGGTTGAGAGTACTACGCACCTGACCTTTGTGAAGAACATCACCAAAACATCGATGTATGTCCTTCTAAGACGTCTTCTACCGGCGTTCCCATTAACATCCACCTTATAAATTCCTTTTGTTAATCGCCGTTCACTCATTCTCTCAACATGGCCAAACCACCTAAGCATACTCCTTTCAATTTTTGTCACTACATCATCTTTTAAACCGCAACTTTGTCTAATCTCTTCATTTCTCAATCTATCATTCAAAGTTACACCGCACATACTTCGCAAGGAACGCATTTCCACGGCATTTATTCTACTTTCATGCCTCTTCTGCCACGACCTACATTCACTTCCATACATAAGCGTAGGTACCAACACACCATTATGGACAGCCAGTCGTGCCTTTTTGGAAATCGACCGGCTAGCCACAACCGCATGCAAAGCACCATTTACTTTATTTCCCGCATTTGCTCTCCTTTCCACATCTTCGTCAATCTTACCATCTCTTGTAAACATGCTTCCCAAATAAACAAACTCATTCACCTGTTCAATACTTTCATCTCCTATCTTTACTTTACACTCAGATACATCTGCATCTCTTTCAATAACCATTACTTCCATCTTGCATACATTCATTTTCATCCCTTTCATCTTATATGCTCCATTCATCATAGTTACCATGTCTTGCTACTCTTCCGCCGACGATGCAAGCAAAACTTGATCATCTGAGTAGAGAAGACATTTGACAGGCAACTCATTCATTTTCAATCCACACTCACTCCCTTTTAAATCTGTCAAACAACTATCCATGTATAGGTTGAACAGCCACGGAGACGCTACACAACCCTGTCTAACACCTCTGGAGATACCAAACCAGTCTGTGAACGCCCCATTTATCTTAATACAAGCACTGGAATCCCTGTAAAGCGATTTCAGTGCCCGTATCAAGCGCCAGTCCACCCCGTACAAAGATAGTGTCGACCACAATTCTTCCCTCCACACACTATCATAGGCCTTCTCCAAATCAATGAAAGCGCAGTACACTTTCTTGTGCTTTGCCAGATGTTTTTCGGCTATGCACCTCAAGGAGAAGATCTGATCCATACAGCCCATCCCCTCTCTGAACCCTGCCTGAACATCCCATACTTTCTCATCTGTTATTCTTATCACTCTGTTAATTAAAACTTTCGCATATAGTTTGCCGACCACACTCAAAAGACTAATGCCGCGGTAGTTTTTACACTCCTGCTGTGAACCTTTTCCCTTATATAGTTGTACGATTACAGCTTTGCACCAGTCGCCCGGCACTTGGCCGAATCTCCAACACATATTAAAGATCCGGTACAGCAGGCTTGCTACCACCCCGTCACCGCCCTTAAGCATTTCGACAGACACTCTGTCACATCCAGCATCTTTTCCAACTTTCATACATTTCAGCGCTTTCACGATTTCATCCATTTCAATCAGATTTTCCTCATCTTCATCCAAGTCAATGTCTGACTCATTCGCTTCCGCCCAGTTACCTACTCTTTGCACACTATCCTGCCAACTAAATAAACTTTCAAAATATACCTTCCAGCGTTCCAACACCTTGCATTCTTCACTTAACAAGCATCCATCTCCTCCTCTAACTATATTCATATTTGATGTCCCCGAAACTCCACGAGCCAATCTTACTTGTTGCCAGAACAGCTTAACATTGATCCTGAAGTTGTCGGAGAACTTTTTATTATACTTATCTTCCACTTCATTCTTCTTCATCTTTACTATCTCTTTTACTTCCGCCTTTATTTCGGTGTATCTTTTCTTCACTCTTTCCAAATCGTCAGTCATACTCGTTGCCTGATTCATTCTTATTCTAGCTTTAAAGGCTAATAAATTAAGCCAAGCTTCTTTCTTCTTCCGTACGACCTCTTTAACTTCATCATCTATCCAACAATCATTCGTTCTCCTGTTATTTTTCCTCTTCGCCACACAGCATACATTTGTGGCCACTTGCACCATGCTGTTTTTTACAACATTCCATGCTTCTTCTAAACTATAATCATTCATTCCTTCTAAAATCTCATTCGTCTTCTCTTTTACTTCCCTCTTATATTCCTCTTTCACTTTTAATTCTTGCAACCTTTCTACTTTTATTCTCTCAAGTGCAGTCACAGGAACCCGAATCCGATGGCACCAACGCTTAAACAGACCATGTATCCGGCACATGACAAGATAATGGTCGGTCCCCACATTGGCACCCCGATACACTCTTGTATCTGTGACCTTACTCTTCAGTCTTTCATCAACAACCACAAAGTCAATCATGCTTCTACTATCTTGCCTTTCGCACGTATACATGTGAATCTCTCTATGATTAAACATAGTGTTCATTATAGAAAGATTCTTCTCCACGCATATTTCTAACAAACTCATTCCATTCTCATTCACCTTTTTATCCCCAAACGCACCTAGTGTACTTTCATAACCTTTCCTCTTCACACCTACCCAACCATTGAAATCACCAAGCATAACAATCTTCTCATTTATTCTACACTCATTCACAATACCTCTTATACTATCCCAGAATGCATCTCTCTCCGAAAGTGGGCTTCCCATGTCGGGTGCATAAACACATATCATGAAAATATGGTTCAAACCCACCTTGGCTCTGATCCATAGGATTCTGGGACTTACACACGCATAATCTTTTATACATTTCATCATCCGTTCTGAAAGGACAATCCCCACACCCTGACAAGCCCTATCTGTCTCTGGGACATCAGACCAAATTGCGGTCAGGGAACCGTGTTTAGATATGTTCACTCCCTTTCTTTTCGTCTCATTCACACAAAGGGCATCTATTCTTTTTTCATTCATCAGCTCACAAACTTCATCTATCTTTTCTTTTATACCTCCCTGAACATTCAACGTAGCGAAGCGACATTCTGCAGCTCGCTTTTCGCCCCGTGAGAACATTTGACGTGGTGTGTGGCGAACATCACCGCCGACTCCGAGTTTTTTAAAATTTGAACTCGTTTTGTTCCCACGAATGTGAACGACGTTGTGTTTTTAGGTTTATTTAAAGTAATAATTTAATGTCTCCTCATTAATTGTTACACTGAGTACTGCCTCTCTTTTTTTTTCTTACACTTCATGTCCATCCAAAGGTTGTCTGGAAGAAATCGCCTAGTGCGATAAGACCGCCCATTGTACATCTCTATTTTTATAGTTATGTCTCTTGTTTGTTTTGTGTACAATAAATAGTATTGTATTGTATTGTATATAGTTAACTTCACAAAATGCTACTGGTCACCCTAATATGTCGCCATATCTGTGTAATTAATTTGACGTTAATTGATTAGACATACATACATACATAAACTCACGCCTTTTTCCCATGGGGGTAGGCAAAAACTATAGAACGCCACATGCTACGACTCTTACATACCCCTTTCCCTAATTGATTAGAAATACCAAAAAAGTGAACTAAAAATAATTAAACTGAGTATAATTACTTTATTTATTTTTTTGCACACCTTACACTTTGGTAATAAAGTTCACGAGTATTGCGGAACAAAATGGCGTCTTGACAGAGCTATTCTTATTTGGCACGCATAGTACTTGTAAATAATTTAAGTTCCACCCATTCTGTAAGCGCCAATTGTGAAAACGACGATAACAAAAGTTTGCAATCATTGAAAAGTTTGATTAATTCTAAGAATGTATGCGCTTCTCAAGAAACTGAATTGGAAGTGTTTTGTATTGATTCTCTTATAAATAACATGGCAAATAGCTCTGATGCTGAAAGTAATATAATTCATAAAGAATCTAAACGTTATGTTGCAGGGTACATAATACATCAATGTCAAAAAAAGATTTAAAAAAATTGTGAGACATGCAAAAAAGACTTTTTATGCAATGAAAGAGACCCTGCGACATACACGTACTATAGAGACTACACAAAAAGATCTCTAACTTACACGTAAGAGGAAATTATAGTGTTATTAAATAGCATATATGACATAATAATGTTGTGTTTAAGAGAATCCCCCCAAGAAAAAAATCTAAAGCATAAAATCTTACAATTTATAGAAATTGATATAAATTTTAATTTAGTAAGTTGTGAAGTTATTGTTCACACTTGGTGTAAAGGGGTAAATAATATATTAAAAGGAAAGTCCAGTTATTTTGATACGCGAGACGAGATCAAAGTGCAAGCTAGGGCGTATTTTGAAAAAAAGAAACTAAAATAAATGATATCATTATGTTAAAAAGCTATGTTTTAATTAAAAAAGAAACTTTAAATTGTACATGACAATCGATACACATTTTACGTATTCACGATTTAACTAATATGTTATATTGGTTAAATCGTAAATAAGTAAAATGTTATCGATTGTCTTAGTATAATTTCAAGTTTCTTTGAATAAACCTATCCTTTTTTATAACAACATTTGGCGAATAAAAGTGCACAGAAATTTCAATAGATGGCGTTATAGTAATAATTAAAAGAGATAATACTCTAGTTACGCCCTCTATTGAGATTTCTGTGCACTATTTAACGCCATCTATTTAAATGAATACTAAAACTTTCAATCATTTTAGGCCCACAAAACACAATGAGTGGCTTATCTATCTCCTTAAAATATGTATTATCTATGAGAGATACTATAGGTCAACCAGAATCTCATGGCATTAAAAATTAATAACAAACAGTGGTTTTCATATGGCAATGTCCTTTTTTTTTTTCCAATCTTTATTAAATTACCAGGGATTTTTGTACATAAAAATGACGATGACAATCCCATCGTACCTTATCCTAATTACCAACCACCAATAACAATAACCTTATGGCAATGTCAACATGTCACTTGTCAAAACGAGTATGACTGTAGTTGATACATTGTCCAGTTCTGATTAATTAATGTTTTCTTGTTCAAACATTTTTAATAAACATACTTATTTTAACAAGGTTTCCTTTTCCATTACAATAAAATTGCAAAAAACCATATATCAGCATATCATTTTGGAACTCAGTGCATAATATCAGCAAGCACATTGGGTCACATAAAACATTAAGCTAAAACCTCTAACAACATGGATTTATGAAATACATGTTGTGCCGACCCCATCTAGTGTGGGATAAGGGCAGGAAGAAGATCGAGAAGAAATTAAAGAAAAAAAATTACAAGTATCGAGACTTTTTATTCAAATTACCCTTGTGTTACCCACAAAAACATTTAATTTCCCTATTTACCATCAGATTCTGGTAGACGTATACGTATGAACACACTAACGCAATCGCAATCGTGTAAATGGCATCCAAGCGTTTGTAAAGGCTTGGAGCTTGTGGACGTTTGGCATGGTTTGGCAAGCCTTGGCAAGCGTACTATTGTAATCTTTGGGCAAGCGTGTAAAGGTACCATCTAGTTTGTGAATTTGTAATAGGATAAGAACCAGTGTTGCCAACTCAACGGATTTCCCGTCAGATCTAACGGATTAGGAGGAGGTCAAAACGGGAAAAAATATTGCTGACGGATTTTTTTAACGGAAATATTTTTTGTCATGTCTATGACTACAATTTTTTCGGTCAATTAATAGATGTCCTGCTGATATTACGCCTAGGGCGGCAGTTTTTTGTGTTGGTAAATGCACCCAAGATACATGAGAAATAAAAAAGTGAGGGGAAAGACTTAAAAAAAAAGTTCGTCCAACTATCGCTTAGTCACAACGTGATGATGGAAATGAGTCAAAATCAAAAAGAAGCTGGGAATTTCTTGGATTTGACGGAAATATACTACAAATTAAGCGGAAATTCAAAATTCTTGTTGGCAACACTGATAAGAACCACGAACAAGATTTATGAAAGAATAAATAGAATTAGATTTTAGTTTATTTGTGAAAGATTTTGTGATTTATTTAGGAATTCTGATTTTAACTACATTGCATCGTTATTTAATTCGTGTTTCTTTAAAATATACGTGTTTATCATTATTTAGTTTGTGATTCAGAAGCGTAGGCGTCTTGTAATAGAGCGTCAAAGTGAAGAGCAATGGTGTCCGATACCTAGCTACAAGATAAAAGCCAATCGAGGCTTGAGTATTGGGGTCGGTTCGGCCTAGCTATAGGCCTGTCAGGGGAGTGGGCCGCGTGGCGCGGGTTCGGCAGGTTGTCGGGGCGGCGCGCGCGGCGTCGTCGGCGGCATGTCCAACGTGGAGAACGTGTGTCCGCAGGTGCTGCGCGGCGTGTCGCGCGAGCTTCGGCGCTTGGCGGCAAACCCGCCCGCCGGCATCAAGCTGGTTCTGCGCGACGAGGACCTCACTGACGTCGTCGCGCATATGGAGGGACCCGGTACGCACCACCTCTATCTACCTGCAGGTTCAGCATTGCCGATCGCACATATTCTATTCTCAATACATGATTTTGAATGTAACCTTGATAATAGTTTAAAACTTCAGATAGAATTGAATAACTCACCAAACAGGAGGCTTAATTTTTACCTAAAAGAAGATCGCGCAACTAATCAAATAATTGATTAGGTACGCTATGTTGTTGACTGCACACCTACCAATGTAATGGCATCAATTTTAATATGCATTGTATTATCTTGCTCACATTGTACACTATAATCTCCTATAACCTGCCATTCTCCATGGGCAAAAGGTGTTATGCTGTGTTTGTCTGCATTAACTCCATACTGCTAAATCATATGGACATATAATTATCTATTTACCTTGAAATTAGCTAAGTTTAAGTGTGTTGAACCATGCCTAAACTAAAGTAGTGTACCTAAAAGCAGATAATAATTTTCTAAACTACATCAGATGCTCCCGTTTGTCATTTTTCTGCTGGAATTTACACAAAGACATATTATAAGGCACTAATAATATCCACCATCAATTTAAATTATTTCAATGGATTCCAAACAGAGTTGCAGATGAAGTGTTCAAAATTATTATTCAATTAATTAATCTGTTTTACGTTTAAGCTCAGTTATACATACTTTTCTTACGAGACCGCACGGATGAACAGTATCAATTATAATCTCAAAATTCGAAAGTATTTTGGGTATTAAAAATAATCTTCAAGAGTGTCCGTTACTTTCCTTTAATTTCAGTTGAATGTAGCCATCTCTAGTACACAAAAAGTAATTTTATGTAGTTGTTTGATCTTAGGCGATCAAAGGATGACTACTTAGCATTTCCCTTTGCAAATAAGTCGTCATGGGTGTCAAATCCATGGTTTTAGAGTGTGTTAATGCTAAAAACGAGGTCCAAACTTAAACCAAAGATGGCGACCATGTAAATTTTAGAGTTGTTAAACTAGTACATTTTCATGACAGCCAACTTGCATTGGCAAGAAATCAACTTAATTTTCAGCATTAGAAGCCCCGAAACCCATGGATTTGACACCCATGACTAGTAATCAGCTAAATTTCATAGCTGCCATCTTGTGTTGTTTTGTGAATTCAATCCTTACGGGGGTGACATAAGGATTGAATTTTTGTATAAAAAATCTGGTATTTTTGAAGATAGAGTATTGAACATGAATAATTAGATTATTTAACACAAATAAAGAAATAGGTACGTGTTGTATTCTCATTTCGGGTGAAAAATGGTGTTTGTTTGCGCAGGTCCAAAATTCACACGGACGAAGTCGCGGACAAAGGGCTAGTCTTCTATCCAACAAGTAATCATATATGTATCTATATATACATATATGATTACTTGTCCCGACTGACTGCTTCATCAACGCACGAGCCTAAACTAGAAGCTAGAAACATGAAATTTGGTCAGTAGGTTCCTTTTGTGACGTAGACATCCACTAAGAAAGGGTTTTAGAAAATAGAATTTTCTAAAATCCATCACACTCTTGATAGTAGGATAGATTCGGTCCGCCTGGTAAGCTACAATCCTCGCATTAAAATCTGGCGCCAAGCAATTTACTTTGTTCCGACTTGTGTATGTGAGAGCCAGAGAGGTATTGGGGATCTTTTTAAATTTTTGTTCCTTGGATTCGTGTGCTCCATATTAGACCCTGTCTGCGCTTACCATCAGGAGAGACTAAGGCTAAACATGAAAAAGACAAGAATTAAAAATTAAACGACAATTGGGCGCAAATCGCCTCATGGGCGAAGAAGCGGCTAAATTGCCATGTCTTAAATGCCCCGTTTGAAATTTGACTATGTCCCTACTGATTTTTCCTATTCTTACTTCTTAGTAATTAAAATAAAAAGGAAAAAAGAAAAAAAACTATGTTTAAAAAAACCGACTTCAAAAACTAAAAAGTATAAAATAACTTAATATAAAATTAACAGTTTCAGAAGTCGGTGCTAATCCACGCTGAACCAAATTGAAGGCACCGACTTCTGAGACTTAATTTTATATTAAGTTATTTTATACTTTTTGAAGTCGGTTTCTTTAAACATAGTTTTTTTATTTTTTTCCTTTTTAGCGTCTGTAATAGGTTGTTCTGTAAACTACAATAGGATTTTTCTAGATTACATCAGGTAGAATAATTACATCATCCAAGTAAACTAAAATGTTCATAAAAAAATAAAAATGTTCATAAAATGAAAACTACTGGGCCAAACTACTTTAAATTTTTATGGGACCAAATGGCAACTATTCCGCATCAAACTAAAGAAAAATCGGTAATCGGTGTACATACATAAAAAAAAAACTTACGAATATAGAACCTCCTCCTTTTTGAAGTCGGTTAATGATGATTAAATCTAAATTAAGTCTTTCTTAATACTTTTCCTGAACATTCGCATCACATCCCTGATTAATATAATTACCACATAACATAAGAAACATAACATCACGCCTTGTACTCCCCGGATAGTTCGGCAGAGGTGTTTTACTAACACCCTCGTTTCGCCAGTTATATTTAAATCCCGAGTTAGGGCGCGTTCCCACTATTTTGTAACTGTTAATTTATCGTCGGACGACAATCGTCTCTAGCTGTTCCCATTATAACGACTGTTTGTCGTCAATTTTTCTTATCGTTTAGCGACTATCGTATCTAGCTGTTCCCATTGTATCGCGACGACATTTTATCGTTTCACGGCAGTCGCTTTGTCGTTTGCACATCAGTAGCAAGCTACAACTCTTTAGTCGACGAGACGATATTTTTATCGTGGCCACGATAGATAGTCGCAAAAACGACACAATATGATTTGCCGTCACGATAAGTCGTCTCGTTTTACGACTGTCGTGCTAGCCGTTCCTATTGACTTGACAATCTGTCGACAGTTAATCGTGTCGTCTTATATGTGAACACCTCCATTTAAATATATAAGCCACGACACTTAAAACTACAAGATTATCTGTCGTCACGACTAAGTGGGAACGCGGCTTAATAGGGGGCGAGCTTACTGCCGTTGCATTGAAAAACCATTAACGATCAGTAACCTTCCAGTTGATAAACGAAGTAAATAAAAAATATTGAATTATTGGTCAAGTAACAGTTATTTCAAAAAATTGTACGTTGTATGTATAGCCTCGTAATTATAGTTCTAATGTTATCATCGGAAACAAAAAAAGATTAGCAAATTTTAATTCAAAAGGTATTGCATCCGCGGTAGGTATTTGATCTCAATATAAATGACTGGCAGTCTACCCTTCACACTGTTTAGTAAATGTTACAAATTGTAAATTGTAATTGTACTTTCCAAGTTTACAAATCTACAAGTTTCTGTTTAATAAAGAATACAACTTAACAAATTTAAATTTCAAAAATAAATTGTACCTACATACAATCTTACATATTTCTGTTTAATAAACATTTTCTCTTTACAGGTGACAATTTACATATTTGTAAGAAAAACTGTTTTATTGAACGCATAATTGTAATTACAAAATTACATATTTTGTAAATTGTAGAACAATTCTAACAGGTGGACTCGTCTTGTGTCAGAACTTAACAATTTTGTACCTCAATTTTAATAAGTGAAAAAATTAAGTAATTATACATAAAAAGTGGTTCTAACAACTAGTAGTGGAAGTAGTGATACTAGTGATGATGAATATATGACTATATTCACTAAACCGATCGAATAAAACATCTTTATTCTCATATACAAGGTTAGTCGGAAAGGGGGTACTAAGCCGAAAGGGTGTTAAAGTACCTATAATAAGGGATAACTTTTTTTCTAAAACTTTCCCCAAAACTAAACGAATTAGAGACCTAATTTTCTGAATTCATAACTAAAGCAGGTATGTTTTTTTTTTCGAAAAAACTAAAATAAAAATCTTTTTGCATGCAATTTTTTTTTCGAATTTTGAATTTTTAACACTTGCTATAGAAGAGTCGTCGGTGATACTTTAAGTGGCCCGCGGCTTAGTACCCCCTTTCCGACTAACCTTGTATTAGAGACAGAATCGTGATTTTGTTATTGTGCTCCATGACATTCGTTAGAAAAAATTCTGTAAACCAAATGCTAATAACCAAATTATAATTTTTTTTTTAAATCTACCCTCGATTTAGGAATCTTCCACAAAAACTTACATTTTCTAACTTACAATTTACAAATAAAATAAAATGTAGATACAATATTGTCATCGAAATCTACAGGCGTTTTCTGCACATGTAAACGTTTATTAAACAGCATTTATACCTAATGGTAATATTTGTAATGTTTTTACTTGTAAAATTCTTACATAATTGTGAGGTTTATTAAACTTGTAATACAACTTTACAAATACATAATTATGTCACTTATTTACTACTCGGGCGACTTAACTGGACACCTGGCTCGAATGACGTTGGTGTAAAGTACAGTAGGCAAAAAAGTTTTGGTTTCCATTTCATGTTCTTTTACGAAAATAATTTATATTTATATTTTTTTAAAGTAACATTATTATTTCGAATACATAAATCAGTAACAGGTAGTAACATAGACTTGGATAATATTTAGCAATTCAAATCTTTACCTACGATATCGCGATCCATTATCAAGGAAATATTGATAAACATTAATAATTAGTATTTTTTATTATGATTTCAATATCGCGATTGTATTACGATTCTGGGATGAAGATTCAATATTATTTATTAATATGCCGTTTTAGAAAAGGGATTAAGTGTTAGGTTAGGTACCTACTCAAGTTCAAATTTACAGGGCTAAGATGGCAGCCTCGAGAAAGCGCGAGATAGAGATGCGCCTCTCTCTTTCTTTGTCGCTTTGAGTACGCAAGAGTAAGCGCGCAAGGCTTATGTCTCTCTCTCTTGTGCTTTGTCTAGTCTGGCATCTTAGGGGTATTGAATTGAACAATTTGATTTAGATGGAAATAAAACAAAGGAGAATGGGCACATTTGTATAGGCCCTGGTCCAAGAAGCTAAATAGATACTACTATACCTTAATTAAGTGTTGTATGTTGGGTCCTACAAATCCCGAAGCTTATGAAATACGCTCCATAAAAAAATAAGTTATTTTTGTTTCAATTAAAATACTACTTCTTTGCGGTAAAAATACAAAGAGTAGTCAGTATTATAGTTATTTACCAATACCATAATTGGGTCTTTTACAATTATATAACACAAACGTAACCTTCACTACTATATCCCCCGAATAGGGTAGGCAGGCGAATGGTGGCAACGCGATCTTATGTTTATCCGCACGGCGTAAATAATTGTCTTGTTTCCATAACAAGATAATAAGTACTCCTGAAAAGCTTTAATAAGACAGGTGCGTAGTACTCGACCAGCATGCGTGTATGACAAGTTGTAAGCTTCGTACGTCCATTTTGAGATCCAAAATTAAAAAGAATTATAGACCGATCACATGTTTGCCGACGGTATATAAGCTTCGTACGTCCATTTTGAGATCCAAAATTAAGATTCATATTGAAAATAATTCTATAATGTCTGCTTCTAAAAATGGATGTAAGAATGGGTCCCGCGGAAGGAGTTACTCCTCTTTGATATGGCCACTAGCCAACAAGTTTTCCGATCCCGAAAGGATCTGTCGACATGTTGGATAGACTATAAGAACGCCTGCAACTCGGTGCCACATTCATGGCTCATGAGGGTGCTGGAGTTATATAAAGTAAATACAAGTCATGCACCTTCCTGACGTCATTTATGAGGCAATGGAGGTCAGTCCTTCAATATCCAGGATGTGACAAATTCAAGTGAGAGGAGAACCAATCAGGACTGACCGAGGTATATTCCAGGGAGATAGTCCGAGTCCACTGTTTAGCCTTGAACCATCTAAGCACATTACTGGAGGGTGACATTTACTGCGTTCATAGTATGCAATGCATAATTTATTCCACAGTTATTCACATGTGATTATCGCAGTTTGTAGTGTTTTACGTCGTTTATACTATGTAATGCTTAATATCAGCCCGAAGTTTAACACAGAAATTTTGTAGTACTGTTTCTTACTGCAGTACTATTATACGACATCCAGCCATCAGCACCCTAAAGGTGATTCTTTATAAAAATACAGTATATTATCTTACTGCTAATAAAATGAGGATGTTTTGATTACTTGTAAGAATTGCCGCTGGTGTGCATACTATGTTTATGTTAAGTTTTTAGTAAAAATAGCTAGTCGTTATTCTTAAAAAGTTGTAATATGTATACTTACCGTGGATAATTATGTTAAAGGGGCAAGGACAAAATAATAATTATAGTTACTGCGTTTATGTTTTTTGATTTTCGGTCTTCTAAAGTATATAGAAAACAAACGGGTCTTTGATTCTTATAGAACTCATTTCGGTGATTACGAATATATGATCAACTCGTTTTGACCAAAATGTTACTTACTGCGTTTGTGAATCGCGCGGCAGAACTGTGATGCTATCGCTACTCGCACGGTGACGGCGGGTCCCGCGGGGGAAAGCGGGAGGAATGTCAAATTCCGAGTCAGGTGTCTAGTTAAGTCGCCCGTGTAGTACAAAATTGTCGGATTGTAACGTTAAACAGGGCCCAGGCCACAGAACCAATTACACATGTTTATTAAAAAAATGCCGTTCGGAATAATAAACTCCGTTGCCTAGCAACGTCTGTTATTTTACATTATTTGGTTTTGCACAAAATCCATCATGACCTCTACTTTGTATGGCAATGCATACAATAGAGAGCTCAAAAGTTTATTTCCTACTCAACCAATAAAGACAACTCAGTTTTTAAGGCTCAGTTGTACCAACTAACCATAACCGTAACCAGACCAACGTTTCTGTCAAATCCAATACAAATTTGACATAAATATGGTATGGTTACGGTTATAATTAGTTGGTGCAACTGACACTATGTTAGTTATTAGTTACAAAACAACAACAGTTAAAAGTTTCATTGAAATCCGGAAGTGATGCTTAAACAGATAAACATGAATTCTATAAATGTTGTACTCTTGTTCTATTGCTTATTTCTGGTACTACAGTCCGGCTTTAGAGAAAATATTTCCCATTTACAGACTTTTTGTCCTCTACAGTTTTATTATAGTATAGATAGGAACGAATGCCATTTAAAAAAAATGAGAAATCTGATTTTTTCGCTTGTGGTACCATTTTTTGAAATCAGTGAAATCGGCAGTTTGCAGTTTCTTCGAAATGTATGGACTCCAAAACAAGTTAACGCTACAACTGTTAACATACCTACTGCCCCATCTCAACTGCCTCGGTGGTCTAGTGATGGTAAGAGCGACTCCTGATCGCGAGGTCCTGGGTTCGATCCCCAGGTCGTGCAAAGTGTTATTGGGTTTTTCCGTGTGGAATTTGTGCCCGGATGATGGTAATAGACTCGCCCCCTATTACATGGGACTTAAAACGGAATGAGGGTGTTACTATATAGTTCTGCATTACCCTTTGGGGACTACAGCCGTGATGTTATGTTATGCCCCATCTCAAATTCCCACCCGGTATTTAGTTCCAGCAGCATCTTTACACAATGTTTTAGAGATAGATTGTCAGATACACTGTAGTCATTTACGTTGCGTGTTCACAGCGGGCACGCCGTACGCCGGCGGCTCGTTCCGCGTGCGGCTAGTGCTGGGCCGCGAGTTCCCGGCCGCGCCGCCACGCGCCTTCTTCCTCACCAAGCTGTTCCATCCCAACGTGTCGCCCGACACCGGCGAGGTGTGCGTCAACACGCTGAAGCGCGACTGGCGCCCCGAGCTCGGTCTCGAGCACGCGCTGCTGGCCGTCAAGTGCCTGCTCATCGCGCCCAACGCCGAGTCTGCGCTCAACGCGGAGGCGGCCGCGCTGCTGCGGGACCGCTACGACGACTACTACGCGCGCGCCAAACTGCTCACCGACATACACGCGAGAGCAGCGCCCGCCGCGCCGGTGCCGCTCAGACGCAGGGTAAGTGGTCGCGTAGTAACCGCAAGCTGCTTAACGACACACGCATATTACTAGTATTTACGAGTGCCAAAATTGTCCTGTTTCCAGGAGGGTAGCGGGTCTACGGACGTCGGGCCGGCTCGCACTGCAGCGGGGCCGCGCGACAGCGAGCCGCAAGCCAAGCGCGAGCGGCGCGCGGCGCCCGCCAAGGACAAGCGGCGCGTGCTCAAACGGTTATGAGCGGCGCGCGCGCTCGCACGTGCCCAAACGGTTATGAGCGGCGCGCGCGCTCGCACGTGCCCAAACGGTTATGAGCGGCGCGCGCGCTCGCACGTGCCCAAACGGTTTTGAGCGGCGCGCGCGCTCGCACGTGCCCAAACGGTTATGAGCGGCGCGCGCGCTCGCACGTGCCCAAACGGTTATGAGCGGCGCGCGCGCTCGCACGTGCCCAAACGGTTATGAGCGGCGCGCGCGCTCGCACGTGCCCTGCCCGCTGCCGTCGCCGCGTGTCATTCGTCGACTATCGGCACATTGCGCCTCGAGTTTCTTATTGACTTAGTGTTCAAGTAGCTAGGGCGTAGTTTATTAAGGAGGGGTGAAGGTTTGACTAGAGTTTTAGAAGCAGAAGTCGAAAAGACAAATCCGAGTCATTCTATAAGATAAATATTACCCCATCCTACCTACGCCCGCGGCTGACCATTTATATCGGTTTTCTGGTAATTTCAACAATATAAGTTCTATGTACGGCGCAGGGATTGTAAATAAATGTATTGTTTTTAAATTATTTTGCGCCATCTTAAGAACATAGTACTTATGGACGGTCTTTATGTAAATAAGTAGATATAGTTGTAATTATGGAATTTGTATTGCTTTAGATTTGGATTAATTAATACAATAGTTACAAAAAGTTGCTTGTGTTGTTTTGTTATTAAAAATTAGTTAGAACTAGCAGTTCGGTACTGCTAGTAATGGGATATGGGATCATTTCAGGGGCACTTCCAATGCCCGTTGCTGCGCGGCTTCGCTTACGTCACACGTTCTAAATTATTAACTTTAGATAATACCTACTAGCTATGCCCACGGCTCCGTCCGCGTGGAAAGCGGATAACAACATTCATTGTGTCTCGATATCTAAACAATGTAGGTGTAACGGTACCATATATATTATCGCGATTCAAAAACGGCTACAACGCCACCTATTTCAATAGGCGAACAAAATCGATACACATCACGCAGTGTATTCTCTAAAATTGTTTTCGTTCGAAGTACTCTAATTACATCCATACACACACTTATACTCACTCATATAAACTCCGAAAGTGTAAGAAGATGTGCTCTCCTATTACAGGAATCTGTATACGCACGTTTCGCCTCTTATATTTAGTCCCATACAATAGAAGGCGAGCTCATTCCATTTTCGGGAACAACATTATGGTGTCAGGTACCTCTCCTTTTACGACTCGTTTGCTCGGCGACGGATTTCGTCCCCCCACGGACTATTTGGTCTCGAATTCTGGATAAAATCTCGATATATTAACACATATACATTTAAATATCACTACTGTTTGTGATTTTGACGTAAGTATCTACAATTATTGCTCAGTGCTCAATTCCTACCAACAATAGCGTAGATTATGTGCTAAAAATATATCTAATTATCTATGAAGTGCGATAGTACATTTTTACGTCGTGTATTAAGCTTATACGTGGTAGAATGCAGAAATAATGTTCCGCTGCTCGGTTCCTGTGAGCAATAGAGCGTGATGGTATATGTACCAAATTAAGCGCAAATTTTTATGCAACCCATCAGCGAAAGTCCCATCAAAATCCATCCACAGGTTTTTACGTGATGCCTGGACAGACAGACGGACGGACAAACATACAGACGGACGGAAAACAATTTTGGTTTCTGTATCGATAATACAATAGGTTTTCACGCAACATGGTTTTTAAACAAATCTAGACACGCGGTAGTGCGTCAAGCCAAGTTCAAGAAAAGAAAAAAGAACTGGCGACGCAGCAGCCATGTGTTATATTACACGAACTATTTGAAGCCACTTTTGACCCCTTAATAACTCGGAATCCATTTAACACAAACAAGAAATTTGGTTTATTTATTAAAATTAAAACTAGCCAAGTCAAACTTGAGCTTCAAATTATCCTAAGTTATCTGCTTTGTTTAAATAATTGGACTGTTCAAATTTTAGAAGTTATATTTTTAATTAGCAAACATTTTTGTAGCAGAAAAATCAAGAAATTGTGTTTTAAATTAATTTAGAATGTTGTATGTAAGAACATAAATAAACTTCAGGATTATTTACAGAACTTGGTACCCATTTAGATCTCAATTCTTTTGTCGGCGAAGTCGACAATCACGCATATTCTTATTATTGAACTTGGCTCCTATTTTTACATTTATGTGTTTGATGGGATCTGTATCACGGTAAACAATTAGTCTAGTATTCCTGCGTGTTTGCAAAGTCCGAAAAATATATTTATAAATGAAATGCTAGACAAGTTGGCTCTACATTAGGTCTCACAAATTTTTTACAGCAAGAGTCGCGAGACTTACTTGTATCCCACCGACCGTTCATTAACACTACATAGCGGTTAATGAGGCCTATGATATTCATCATTGGACGTTAACGGGTTCAAATGATAATTATTGGCGATGGACCAATTTGATTTGGATATTGGTAGTCTCCCATATCATTAATCTGTGGTCTCCCAATAAGTAGGTTGTGGTCGATTAGCTGTCACTCGGGTGTTAATAGTGACAGATAGTGATATGCAGTCGCATAAACTCGCATATTATTCTGAGTCGCCATACCAGTGCGACCACTGATTAATGATATAGAGTGCGACCTCGGCCTGTCACTAATCTATATCCATACATACAGGGTGTAAAAGCTGACGGATTAATCTGGAACGGGATACTTTTGAAATCAATAAAAAAAAATTACAAGAAGTAAACATGTGTTCTTAATAGGGAATGCAAACCGGTTTCACCAAAAACCGAAAATCCGGTTTTTCGGGATATTTGAAACTATCAAAAAAACCCAGGTTTTTTTCACGTTTCCGGTTTTTTGAGTTTTTTTATTATTTTCAAATGGCAACACCACGTGTCAGTCAAAACAGTGCATTTGATGTCGGCCATTATTATTAATCTGATAGCAATTATTTTATTGATCTCTTTTAAAAGACTTATTTCCATGAAGTTATGAAAAACATTAAGTACCTCAGCTATTGTCAGACGCTATTGAGGTATGGTTTCATGTTAAAAGTAGAGTTTATTATTAAAGAGTTTATACATACATAAATAAAATCACGCCATTTTCCCATGGGGGTAGGCAGAAACTAGAACGCCACATACTACGACCCTTACATACTCCTTTCGCTTCATCCACATTCATACATATTGTCATACACGCACGCCGGTTGAGAGTACTACGCATCTGTCCTTTGTGAAGAACATCACCAAAACATCGATGTATGTCCTTCTAAGACGTCCTCAACTCAACCGACGTTTCCATTGATATCCGCCTTATAAATTCCTTTTGTTAATCGCCATTCGCTTATTCTCTCAACATGACCAAACCATCTTAGCATACTCCTTTCAATGTTTGTCTCTACATCATCTTTAAAACCGCTTTATCTAATCTCATCATTCCTCAATCTATCATTCAAACTTACACCGCACATACTTCGCAAGGAACGCATTTCCACTGCATTTATTTTACTTTTATGCCTCTTCTGCCACGACCAACATTCACTTCCATACATCAGCGTAGGTACCAGTACACAATTATGTATAGCCAGCCGTGGCTTTTTCTACATCGACCGGCTAGCCACAACCGCATGCATAGCACCATTCACTTTATTTCCCGCATTTGCTCTCCTTTCCACATCTTCGTCAATCTTACCATCTCTTGTAAACATACTTCCTAAATAAACAAACTCATTCACCTGTTCAATACTTTCATCTCCTATCTTCACTCAGACACGTCTGCATGTCTTTCAATAACCATTACTTCCATCTTGCATACATTCATTTTCATCCCTTTCATCTTATATGCTCCATTCATCGCAGTTACCATGTCTTGCAACTCTTCCACCGACGATGCAAGCAAAACTTGATCATCTGCGTAGAGAAGACATTTGACAGGCAACTCATTCATTTTCAATCTACACTCACTCCCTTTTAAATCTGTCAAAAAACTATCCATGTATAAGGTTGAACAGCCATGGTGACGCTACACAACCCTGTCTAACACCCTTGGAGGTGCCAAACCAGTATGTAAACGCCCCATTTATCCTAACACAAGCACTGGAATAACTGTACAGCGATTTCAGTGCCCGCACCAAGCGCCATTCCACCCCGTACATAGATAGTGTCGACCACAGTTCTTCTCTCCACACACTATCATAGGCCTTCTCCAAATCAATGAAAGCGCAGTAGACTTTCTTGTGCTTTGCTATTATGTTTGCAGTTTATAATATTATGGATAATTTTATGCCAGATTTTCAGTATCATAAAATGTTGGTTTTGTATTTTATAATACTTTCTATTCATACGTGATACTTATAACTGATATTTTGATACTGGTGATTAATATTGTGCCTACTTAGTTTAAGCACAAAAAGCAAATAAACCTTTTACCTTAACAAATTTCTGCACTTTCATTGATATTTTGAATGTTTTTCTTTTTAATAGATACGTTTCTATTTAATAATTGAAAAGATGCAAGATGTAGCTTAAAAATATAATTTAGGTAGACAAAGAACCTGCCGGGGTTGCGGTGCATGCTTTTGCGAATCCCGCGACCCCGGCTGTACAGTCAGGAGAAGGAACACCGTTGGTTTTTAGCCGGTAAGAGTCCGGCAGACCCCCTCGCCATCCCCGGGCGAGGGACATCCATAAGGATTTACCAAGGCAAAAAAAAATGGTAGACAAAGAAAAAAATATATTTTCAAACCGGTTTCACCGAAAACCGGGTGTTTTTATACGAAACTCTAGAAAAACCGAGTTTTAATTTTGGCCGGTTTTGCATTCCCTAGTAGGTAACAGTTGCATTTAGTCTAGTTTAGTACCTACTGTCAAAATGTGCAACAGAATCGACACGATTATGAACTTAAAAGCGGTGCAATAAGAGCCACTTTACGAGCAAGTGTGTAGAAAAATATGATAAATAAACATTTCATTTCATTATTTGTTTTTGGGGCTCGTGACTAATTAACAACCGCGCGGATCATAAGATTTGCTAGGTTAAGCTGCGCTTGCCGCGGTCAGTCTGTGGATGGGCGACCATTCGTTACACATCGAGACCTCTCCGTGCCTCGGAGAGTACGTAAAATAGTCGGTCCCGGATGTTATACGAATACCTATGACAGTCGTTACGGGAAGTCAGAAGCCCGAAAATCTGACAATTGGTCTAACCTTAGGATATCGGCATTGCCCAGTAACTGGGTTGCGGAGGTCTGATGGCAGTCGTTCTGTGTAAAATACTGGTATTCAGCCGAATCTGGTTAGACTGGAAGCTGACCCCAACGTAGTTGGGATAAAGCTAGGCTGAACTATTTGTTTTGTCAGCAAATTAACATTAATTAATGTAGGCGACGCATAAAATTATATTGTTTAATGTGTGACGATAGGCGACCAGGGAGCTTGCTTAGGGCGACGGTCGCGCCACCCCGCGGCATTGTTGTCACATTTGGTACTGTCATATTTTTTCAGTACTTTTTTTTTGCACGCATCTTTTCTTTCGCTCGCCTTTTTCTGCCATTCATTGCATCCTGCAAGGAAAACCTTATCCCTCGCTTACAATTAATTTGTGTTGTAAACACAAGAATAATCAGTTTTTTTTTAATATTAATCTGTTTGCCCTGTGGTCTTTCACCTGCGCGCGCATAGCCAACTCGGCAACAGGCAGGATTAATGATACCTATATAATTATTATGTTTACAAAGAAAGCCACGCGCCATTTTTCACAAATACCTACTTTTGTATTAGAGACTTAAAGTCTGGTATTTTCCTCGCAAGTGTGTTGAAAAATGTCGTATGAAACGCGTGTGCATTGATAATAATTACACTCTCGGCTCCCTTATCGCGCTCGCCTGCGGCTTGCGCGCTTTAACACCGCCTCGACTGTAATGACCAACATAGTGCACCTGTACGTACTAATATTTAGTAAAAATCCTAAGTTTCAAATTGTCTAACAACTAAAAATCTACTTAACCTAAACTGTTAGCAAAAATAAAGGGCACCCGAAGCTATGCGAGGTTTCTTTACCTATAGGTACATATTTCATCGTTTTTATGTATTTTTTCATAAAGAAAGAAAGATAAAGAAGAAAGAAAGATTTAAAAAATACCTAATTTCAGTTGCAAGTAATGTTGCTCTCCGACTTCTATGCAGACTAAGTTGCGGGCGTCAGCTAGTAAATGATAACAATGTTTTATTTTAAATTTAATGTACCAAAACGTATATAAGGTTGTAAATATAAACTAGACTTGGTCAGGCTCGTCTCTAAGGCTTGAGCGGCAGTTCAACCTGCTGATCGTCACGCGACGCAGGCGGCTTGGTTGGGCGTGGGGTTAACACGAAGCGGTGCAGCAGCGCCCCCAGCGCTGCGCCGCCCAGTGGCCCCACCCAGTAAACCTGCAACACACGTGGTGATCTGTATGTATACTCTGCTCCATTGGAAAAAACCGTGATAGTAAAACTGTCGTGTTCATGTAATAGTGTAATATTCACAACGCGGTAATATCCGCAACATTCACGCCTTATTTCAAACCGTACGTATATTCATCAATTCAAAACGTTTACTTTCTCGATCAACAGCAAGCGTGATTCTCACGCATGCGCGGCTCGCTTATTAACGCTGGGAGGCTTGAGGGGGTTGTGTTGGGGAGCCCGCTTCGACGCGCGGAACGGGTTGTAGGTACCTACTCGCTCACGCGCTCGTCAAAACTTCTATTATCATAAGTTTCTAAAATCCCGCAAAACACAAAAATTAAACCTATCGGTCCGCCGCGCGGTCTTAAACTGTTTTTTATAATATTGGTAAGTTTGTTAATAATTTGAGTTACGCAGACGATATGGTGCTGTTGAGCCCGTCAATCGGCGCACTCAGGAAAATGCATGTGATTTGTGAGCGCTATGCGGAGGCTCATGGCCTCAGGTATAATTCTAATAAAAGTGAGCTTTTAATATTTAAGGTGGGGACTAAGCACTACCCATCTGTGCCACCGATCACACTTAAAGGCATCCCGCTAAAATAGTAACAGAATTTAAATACTTGGGGCACTGAATGATGACGTGGACATTGAAAGAGAACGTAGGGCGCTAGCGGTAAGGTCTAATATGTTGATTCGTAGGTTTGCAAAATGTTCCAAAGATGTCAAAAAAACACTGTTCAAGGCATACTGCCGATCATTTTACACCTGCAGCCTATGGATCAACTTAACTCAAAAAGCTTATAGCGCCCTAAGAGTTCAATTTAATAATGCGTACAGGGCGCTGATGGGGCTGCCGCGACACTGTAGTGCATCAGGAATATTCGCGGAGGCGCAGATAGACGGATTCCATGCCATCATACGCAAGCGAGTTGCTTCACTGATGCAACGGGTGCGCGGCAGCGCCAACAGTCTCCTGGCTACTGTGGCAGAGAGGGTCGATAGCCAGATCCTGAGACATTGGACAGTGATGCATGTGAGACCGCTCTTCAATGTCTCAAAATAGGTTTAAATTACAATTTCTATGCACCTAATAGTTATTAAGTCAAATATGGATGTATTCTGAAATAAATGATTTATTATTATACGTCTGTGGACAATCACAAATAATAAACTTGGTGTAAAAGTTTCTAGACTCCTAAACGGCACTGAACTAATAGTGTGAAAGCCGGTCGGCTTGGGATCTACGCGTGTGCTTGGTGTAACGAGGTGCTACAGATGGCACAGGTGGCAGTCCCAGCTGAGTCGTGCACGAATTGCTTTTGGTCGTTAGGTAATCATAAACCCTGACCAGTGACGCTTTGGAGTCTACACTCGCGAACGCCCGATTCTTAGTACGCCAATTCACTTCGTGGTGTTCGGTACCTCGTGAAGCACGCCCTATATAAAAACACAGTTGATTTTTTAATAGTTTTTATGTTACAAAGATTTTGTATTAGTTGTATTGTATCTTGTATCATACGTTTTCTGGAACAGTGTCGGTACTGTAAGATTTAGAAAAATAAAGTTCACTAGCCAGGAATCGAAATAACGTAACTTCAAAAATATAAATATAATGATGTACTATTTTGATGGCACCAACGGTAAGGTCAATAATAAGGATCAAATTTCTCTCAAGCACGAACGACAATTAAATAGTACCTGTGTTGAGTAAGGTTTGCTGGTGTACTTACCTATACGGTCTTCTGAATCCTAAGTACTTTTAATATTATCATATTTCATCCTCACGTACCCAAAGCACGAATAAAGGATGACTCACGCTATACCGTGCCGGGACCGGGCCGGAGATCACCATCGCATACATTTTGTACCGAAGCAAGAGCTCCGTCGCTTCCGGGCTGGTCACTGACGCTAAATAACCAGCACTGAGCGACTGAGGTTTTGCTTCGGTACAAAATGTATGCGATGTTGATCTCCGGCCCGGTCCCGGCACGGTCAACTAATATTACATATTATGTTTTGTATGGACACACTCACGCTATACCGGGCGGCAACCGAGACTAAATATATGTAATATTAGTTGACCGTGTCGGGTCCGAGCCGAGTGTAAATACTGTAAATACACAGACGGGCCTCGACCGAGTAATTACCGTTGCGCCATGATGCAGTATACTCGTCCGAGCAAAAATAGTGTTGTAACTAGACTACAATCATGTTGAATTTTGACGATCTGGAATTAGCGGCTATTGCGATCGCTCTGGACATTAAGGATGACTCACGCTGGACCGTGTCGGGTCCGAGTGACGGCGGACCAACGGACAACGCTCGGTAACAACTCGGTCCCGGCTCGGCTCGGCCATCGGCCCATTGCATGAATACAGTGCCGCCGAGCTGCGCCCGAGCAGTCGTAGTGATGCTATACAAGTGCCCTGACGTTTTGTTCGTCGTCGGAACATGAACATCTTTACAAAGATTCACAAATTCTCTTTTGTATTGTCGCTCTCTCCAAAGTGGATGCACACTCCATTTCCTTGTAGTTGAAGATATATCAGATTCTTCATCGTCCAGAGCGATCGCAATAGCCGCTAATTCCAGATCGTCAAAATTCAACATGATTGTAGTCTAGTTACAACACGGTTTTTGCTCGGACGAGTATACTGCATCACGGCGCAACGGTAATTGCTCGGTCGAGGGCCGTCTTTGTAATTACAGGCACGGGACCGGCCCGGTGACCGTGCTACGGCCGACACTCGGCTCGGCTCGGACCCGACACTGTCTAGCGTGAGTCATCCTTAACACAACACAACTACATTTTGTTATCCCCAAAGGGTAGTTCAGTACGGTGATACCAGGTATACGTACGCAATTCTCTTGTTCTATGTAGGTACATTTGTTATGAATTCGTTAAGACTACTATGTTTTGTTCTGTGATTATTTTTGCTAGATAGATGGAACAAATGCATAGGTATACATAATTATATTATAATATAGGTATGTGAATGTTTATATCCATGGATAACTTACCCAATGGTACTCCCAGTGACCGTGCAAGAGGGCGGGTCCGAAGCTTCTGGCCGGGTTAATGCTGGTGCCTGTCGCGTGGCCCTGCAACGTGCGGTAAGGACTCGTCAGTTATAACGCGCGTGGTTGTATACACAGGGGTGCTTGTCTCACTGTCTGCAGCAGCAGTGACACTAGCAGGTACTAGTGATGTTACCTGACGTTCGCCACGTTTGTTCAGTCATCGTGTCATCATGAGTGCTATTGCTATCATCACACAGCATTCACGTAAGTACTAGGAGAGGATACCTATGGGCATTCGCTATGTGGAGCCTTCAGCAGACTTGTAGAGTGATTGTTGTTAGTAACATAGGTAGGTACATTTAATATTGTCATAAGTAAGTACCGACTTACTTATTATCTCATTTAGGTAGATCTAAGACATCGTTAGATCAAAGATTATCATAGATGTGGTGCTGGCTCAGTGGGTTATTTCGTGATGGCTGCTTAAGTACTATATAAAAAAATTACAAGTAACTAGGTACCTACCGTAGGTAAAGTAGGGGAGAGTGGGGGAATTGGAGCCATGTAAGGAAAAGTCGAAATAAATACGAGTTTGTGTTGTAATCATTTATTTTTTTAGTCACTAATCAGTCTTTTAGTTATCTGCCTATCTGAAACCGCTATTTTTTTTAATAAAACTAGCTCTTAGTTTGTTAAAATCACTTTTTTTATAAATGTTACTTTCGCTCGCATTACCCCACACATCGGGTAATCAGAGCCAAAAAATCTCCATATGTCTAATGGGATCCATCACTAAATATTAAACAAAATTAAACTTACTTTGGTGCACGTAATAGAAACTTAAACAAATCCTATTATAAAGAAATCAACAGAACATAATAATCAACAAAAATAAAGCTTTTCTAACAGTTAAATATATAATTTTAGATATTCTAGGGATCTAAACAAAAATTGCAAATGTAGTCTATGGGGTCATCGTAACCCGAACACTCAGAATGGGATCATTTTCCATAGGCTCTGCAACGGTACCATAGCTAGTTATTTTTACCAACGTCGTTACAAAATAATATGATGCATTCATTTTCCTCCTCTGAGTATTCAGAACCATCATCACACATATTATTTTCATCGACAGATGATTCTTCAGTTGTGCTATCTTGGAACAAATTTCTGGTTGCCTTCTTTAGATGATTTAGACTTCAATTTAGTATTGTTAGTTTTCTTTTTTTGGATTTTCTTCGGTCTATTTTTCTTTTTGTTCTTTTTTTCACTCTTTTCCTCGAAAACTTTCTTCATTGGGGTACCAGTCAAAATTTCTGAATGCTGTTTGTTTCTGTTAGTCTTTGCAGAGTTTTTTAATATTTGTGGACGAGGACTTAAAACATTTATGATATCAGCAAAACTTGTAGCTGGCTGTGGAGAGTCTCCTATTTGCGCACCTTGTGATGGTTGGTTGCTGGTAACTGATAATCCTTCCTTCCGTATAGTTTCTATTGCACTTTCTAACGTAGCCGAGGTCCAGCTAGCCTTTGAAGTCGTTCGCTGTTTAGTTCGTGGCATCTAAAAAAATAAAGCGTTCGTTTTTCGGAAGGGGTAATAGTAGCCACGGTGGGGTAATGGGAGCGCTTCTAGCTCCCATTACCTGAATGGTAAACATCTCAAATTAATAAAAGTAACATAAACAACCATTGCTAAATCATTTATCTTTCACTTTTATCGTAAAGGACATGTTATGAAATGGGCTTAAAATAATTTTATTTTTGAACCGCTTACATGTGCGGTTTTTCTGATAGGGAAAACTGTCTAGGACGTGTTTACAAAAACCTATTTTTTTAAAAAGAACCATTATTTAATTATAAAACATTTAAAATCCTGATATTTTTTTTGTTAAAATACTAATAAACTGATAAAAAACTTAGAAATAAAAATGATATAATTATATCATTTTGGAAAGCATAATATTTATCCTAATATTAAAATAATATTAAACGGCTTAAATTAAAATAAAATTAATGAATTAACTTAATGGTTTGGATGCATGGCATTGATTCCCTTGTCTCAATAGAATAAAAGAAAATATTTACTGTATGTCAGCAAGGTTGTCACTTGTCATTGTCAGTAATGTCATCAATGTCTAATCATGTCAAAGTTGTCACACAAAATCGCTATTTATTGTTGTTAAAAGCCAAATCAAATAAAAAAAAACTCAAAACAATGGTACATAGTCAAAAACACAGGAACCACAGTCACAATAACAGACAACAGTTGAATAAGTTGAATTGAATTTGACTTTTTGACAATGACTGACGTTGACAATGACAATAAATGTCATCCAATAGAAGTGTTGCCAGAATTAATAATTATGGGTTAACAACTGTGGGTTTCAACTTTATTTTTTAATTCTAATTATTTAAAGTAAAAAAAACAACAGAAGGGTGCTTTTAAAAAAAATAAAACATATATACGAAAGCTCCATATTTTATATACTTTCATAAAAAAAATATCTCTTCTCTGTTCACAGCCAAAGCCCAGCTTCCATACAAAAATATAACATGTCCTTTATGAAATAAAGTATTTAATAAACACAAAACACAACAGAATGATAAAAGTTTAAGTACTTACTTTGGTTGTGAGATTTCATATTTTTTTATAACGACGACTCACAAAACTTAACTTTTTCTCGTCACCGCTATACGTGTGCCACTGCGCCGGCCAGCGGCGATTACGTTGCATAACCGAACGTTCCCGAAGCCGTTCGTGTCGTTTCGGCGGTACTTGTACGTTCCTATGTGTGTAAATTGTAGTAGCTCCCATTAGCCGCTAGCTCTCATTACCCCGTTCTCCCCTACTTCAGTGTTTGGTGATTACTAACCACCAAAAAAACTTACTAAAGAAATAAGTTAGTATGTAAGTACCAAAAGTTATCCCAGAATTGCATTGATTTCAAAATGGTAGGTAGACTGATTATTATACTAGTATAGTGCTTAGCCTTATAGTTTCGGTCTTTGAAATTATTAAAAGTCAAACGAAGAGTATAAAGACAAAATTGTTTCGATGTTTGACTAGCCTTTCTTTGCTGCGATTGAAATGAGGCAGTCGAAGAAACTATTCTGTCTGCGTTCCCCAGTGGTGGCAGGGCAGCATAAGTGGTGGCCAACGGGAATAATCTGCTGCAGTTCGATTGCGATTTTAAACAATGTTATTAGTACAATTGGCGTCCAGAGTAACATGCCCTGCGAGCGTTTTATAAATCGTAGTTCGTAGTTAGCCCGTAGGTTCGGTAGAATACTTGACAATAAAGATAAGAAAAATACACAGAATTTGAAATAATTTTAAGAATTTTAAACATTACCTAAAAAATCCAAACCTATGGTTATAGGTAATATTTTTTTTATTTAATCCAAAAGTATCCCATGTAGGGTTAATCTATGTCAGCAGTACATCATGAGGTTTGAAGGAATTACATGATTTCGTTTACACCCTGTGTAGATAGATGGGTAAGCATTATTTAAAACTATTCTAAATTTCAAGTCCATAGCTTTAGTAGTTTCTGAAATAAGCAGCTGTGACAGACAGATAGACGAAGCCGCACCATAAGGGTTCCTTTTTTACTATTTTGGTACGGAACCCTAAAAAGATTATTTTTATATCAATTTTTAAAACAGTACCTATTTCTTCTACTTTCTGCAGTACATGACAATTTGATGTTGGATTTTACTAATAAAATACCAATAAACTAATAATGTAAATAGAGTATTTTAGCGTACAGTAATACCCCGGACTTACGCGTTAGGTGGGAGTTGGGACGTGTAAGTCGAATTCGCGTAAGTCGGGGTTCAACCTTGCATATAAATAAGTACGTATAAAGTTTGTGTCATAAACCGAATTTGCACTGCGTACGTAGGTAATGTTTTAAGGAATTGGAATTGTTATTCCACACGGAACACGTTCGAACTTGTCGTCAACCGAACACGCCGATGCGTGCGATGATCAAAAAGAAAAACCGCGTATCTCCGAATTCGCGTAAAACGGGGTAGCGTAAGTCAGGATATTACTGTACTTTATTAGTGTTATAGATTATGAAGTAGGTATTATAATACATGAAATAGAGCACAATACTCAATTTTAGAGTAGGTACGGTTGGCAACCCTAGCTACTAGCTACGGCAAGGCCTATTATTTGGTGCTTAGATAAAGCGGGAGCCATTCACTACAACAGACGTGCGTCCAGTACCTACGCGCAATGACGTCAGATTGACGAAGTGTGTATGAGGGCTCGAGAGACAGGCTAGTGTAATACATGGCACCCTGACTAGAGACCACGCCCACTCTTTTAACCGGCCACTAAAATCTGGTAGGTAGTGTAAAATCGCTTTAGGCCTGACTACCTAGTTGTTTTTTCTTTAATAATCCGTAGGTACCCTAAGGGTGCCAACAGGACTCCCTTACTTACCTACTAAAACTACGATGTTTATCTGTCGTTCCGTCCGTCAAAAGAAGTCTCTGTCTCAATTAAAGCTAGCGGTAACGCTAAAAGTATCAATTGAAAAACTGTAAGGAAGTATAAGCAAAAAGACTGGTTACCCCTGCGTAGACGAGGCCGGCGACGACGAGCCCCAGTTTGATGGGCGCGGCGTGGTCGGGGCGCGCCTCGTCGTGCGTGCGCCACATGCTGCAGCACACGAGCACCAGTGTAGCCGTCATCGCCGCCTCCAGCACCGTCGCGCCCAGCGCCGACATTTCGGGCGCCGGCAGCGTGCAGCCCGTCGGCGCCACCTTCGCATTTGCCGGCGTCGTGCCCAGCAGCGCGCCAAACCCGATCACCGCGCCTAGCATCTGAGATAGCACGTAGCCCAGCGCGAGCAGCGCGTCGAGCCGACCGTACAGTACCGCAGCCAGCGTGACGGCCGGGTTCATGTGCGCGCCGGACGCCGGCCCGAACGCGACCACGTTACCGATCACCACGAAGCCGAACGCCATGGCCGGGTGCGCCAGTTGCACGGTGCCGAGCCCGCGCACCGGCATCATGGCGGCCACGCCCAACCACACCAGCAGCGCCGTGGCCACCACCTCGGCCAGCAGCGCGCGCCACGAGCGCTGCAGCCACGCGGCTACACCCGCGCCTTCACGTGACGCTGAAACAAGCACACCGTAGGTACATCTTATTACTAGGTACCTATTAAATTCGCTGACAATAAAGGGCTTATTACGTTAGCCGATTTTTAGGAACCCTAACTCTTTTTTAGTGTAGTAGGTATAATAACAGTTAGGGCGTTTCGTCTCTTCGGTCTTAGATCGGGACTCTTTCAACCGGGCCCTAAAAATCGGGTAGAATAATAAACGGTTTAACGAGTCGAGTACCTACTTGATACATATACAAGGTTAGTCGGAAAGGGGGTACTAAGCCGCGAGCCACTTAAAGTATCACTGATTACTATTTTAAAGCAAGTGTTAAAATTTCAAAATTAGATAATTTTTATTTGCATGCAAAAAGATATTTAATTTAGTTTATTTTTTTAAACCGTATGCTTTAAAAAAATAAACTAAATTAAATATAAAGATAGATTAGATATAAAGATATTTAATTTAGTTTATTTTTTTAAACCATACCTGCTTTGGTTATGAATTCAGAAAATTAAGTTTCTAATCCGTGACCCCAAATATGACCTAAATTGTAAACACAGCTGATCATAGCTATGGACAGATAGATAATAACATATTTTTTACGAAATCTTTGAAAAGCTGTTTCTCTTAAACTATCGAGTTTTGGGGAAAGTTGTAGAACAAAAGTTATCTCTTATTATGGGTACTTTAACACCCTTTCGGCTTAGTATCCCCTTTCCGACTAACCTTGTAAAATTCACCATTTCAGCGACGAATGTTAGACGTTTTATGTATGTCGTCATTCGATTGTAGAATTGGGCACGAGCATATGATAGAACAGCGCTATTTCTCAAAATGACCTACTGTCCGAGTAGTCATATCATGAAATGCCCAATTAAAAATCGGGTGGATCGATGAGGCGCAAACGTTTGTCATATTCCAAGCTAAACGCATTGATTGCCACATCATGATAATAAATAAGACATGATACGACACTACACTGAATATCGTTTAGCCATTTTATGAAATAAGTACTTAGTTAAACTTTACGCCACTAAAGGCGCTAGAGGCGCTGTCTTCGCTTTACTTTTTACCCGCCTGCGCGACAGTAATCAAAGGCAGATTGATTATTTTGAAATAGAAATGGGTAATAGAATTACAACATGATGTGTAGCAGCTACAAGAGTTTTATTGTTTGTGACTAGCACATGCAACATGTGTGTTCTTAATCTTAGAACGTATCTGCTCATCCCCTATTTCATTATAGAGTAATTATATTATGTTGATATCTTTGCTAATCTGCAAAATAATAACAACATGACCATCTGTGGTGATTATGCAAAAATTATGTTTCACTGCTTAGCTCCTGTGAGTAATAGCATAATGGTAGTGTAAGTAGGCCAGTCTCCTTATATTCTCATTTTTGGTCCCATACAAAATATTGCTTGACTTCAGTATCGAATTAGGGAAGCAGGGGTAATGGCGCTCTCGGGGAAATACCGCTCACCCCAATAACTTGCTAAATACGGTGCACAGCGAGCGGGCTAAAGCACGGGGGATATGTCGCTTGAGCAGGCAGCGACAAGTAACATCATCCCGCTCGCAGCACGGGAGAGTCAGAAGCGTTTGTTAGTTTGCGGCCGCGCCGATCTTAATTTTATGCTGGATGTTCTTGTCGGTAAGTCCATAATTTCAGTACTCATTTATTAATCATATTTATTTTCTAGATACTAAAATATTATATTTTGCGATAACGTAATCACTTTTGAACAATTGTATCTGTATTTTTTTAAATTTATCTCTTATACAAAACGATATTTTGGGGTAATGCCGCTCATGTGAACGCCATTACCCCTTGTGGATGTTATATATTTTTTCTTAACAGATGTGTCCAGAAATCGTCTAAGGACCACTGCCAAAGCGGCTTGGAGCGAAGAGGACAGCACGCTTCTTTGGAGTCCGACAATGAAGGAAATCAAATTCTTTGCAACGATAACAGCGATGATGAATTGGACGTGGACGGTGAAAACTATAACAAATGCATTCTATGCGAAGAATTTGGACAAAATAATGAGATGTGGTATCATTGTACCACACGTGGGCAGTGGTTTCATGCTATGTTCTCTGGATGGGATTCTCCAGAAGGATACATCTGTGATTATTTTACCTAAGAATAAAGACTAATGATAACTCATAGTTATTACTTCTAAAGAAGAATAATTTATGCTCAATTATGATTGTGACCTTTAGTTTAGGTATTTAAGGCTGATCTCTATTATACTTGATTAATGAAAATGGATCTCACTTGTTTTATTCAAACAAACAAGCTGAAGCGTCACTACCCCTTTGGCTGAGCGGTATTACCCGTAGTCAGGGGTAATGGCGCACTAACATGTTTTTTTTTAAACTGATTTAACTTATTTTATGTGAAAGATAAACGCTTTTTGTGTTAACAAGTAATTGATTACTGAATAGTTAAACCTTTGTAGTTTCATTTATATTTTAATATAAAATAACATTTTAAAAAATAGAGCGTTTTTCCCTTAAGTGAACGGCATTCCCCCCGCTTCCCCTACCTACCTACAGTTAGACCTATTAGTAAGTGGTAAGTACCTAACCCTCAATTACCATGTTGTCCATTTTATTTAATATAGGTAGGGGTACATAGTACGAGCAACTTCTGTTGCTGGAAAGTTCGGTAGGTACCTAGATAGATACAAAACATGACCATAAATTGTAATATAGTTGTATGTTGTATATTTAAGTAGGTAAGTAAATATAAAACTGTATTCTTATGAAGAAGGAAAATAAGGATTTTTCAAAGGAAATGAATAATTATGAGAGCAGCGGCGAGGAACAGCCGTGGTAGGATATTGGAGCAATCTTAGAAGTGCTAGCTACACGAGCGCTATACAGTAAAGTAGTTTCTGAATGTTAAAGCTGGAATCAAACTATCAGAAGCGGGTGACAGCCACGACTTATAAGTGTGCACAGTCGAAAAACATCCAGCAGCCCAGATATCGAACGCACAAGGACGGCCCAAGGTTACGTCTGTGGTTACGTCCGCGACTGACGTCCGATAGTTTGCACAGTTTAAGGTGAACGCGCACTTGGCCGCACCGTACGCGCTGCAGTCTCCGCCTTTGAATTCTTTGTATGAAGTTCTATACAACCTCGCACACCTATAGGTACGCGCCGCAGTATACTCTGACCATTAATTCGATGCAGTAACTTGACAGTTCAAAGCAAAATAATGATACCATACTAAAACAAATAGTGTTGGGGTAGTGAGCGATTTTACGAAAAGAACGAATACGAAAAATAGTTCAATTTAAATAAATCTACAAATTCGTTTGCAATATAAGAATAAAAAGGAGGAGGAACATAAATACTCTCTGTATTTATGTTAATAATAATAAAATGAAATAATTAACGAGTATTTATATATATATATATGTGTTGGTATAAGATGATTTAATCCAAAGCCGAATTCCCAAATTTATTGTGCTTGGTGATGTTTACGTAATATATTAGTGTTTATTGTTAAGGTTTTTTTTACGTAAGCTTTAAACACTTGAAATAAATAAATAAATTAACTTATTAATTTCTATTCTAGACTAAAGCGCCAATATACATATGATATATCGTGTTTTTATCCTCAAATTATAACTTTCAATAAACTGTATGCTTAAAAGTACATTATTAAGTTCATTCGATTTCATTCATTCTTTTTTTTACCTCACTACTTTTTTTTTGTCAAAAACTGGTATCCCTCTAACTGTCAAGTTACTGCATCGAATTAATGGTCAGGGTATAGGTACCCGAGCGACCGAATTCTCCCAGCGGCAGCTATCGACGTCATTCGCATGCACCGGCCAAACGTAGGGATTATATTCTCTTTGACCGACCGACCGAACCAGATGTGTGTGCGCACGTAAAATATTATTTTGTTATAATAATGACGCCATGATGTCCAGTGAGGACATTTAAAAAAATGTGTTTATATCTTTTGATTGTCGTAAATGATGAAAGTACCTAATAGATATGTTGTAGCCATATCATAGAATTGATCACTTCACGATGTGGCCAACCATTTCTTGAAATGGTTGCATTTCATGAAATGGCCAGCTAAAACTAGCCATATCGTTTAAACGTCAACGTTTGATGATATGGCCATCCACGTTTGGCCATATCATTAAAGTAGGGTGTCCATGATTTTCATAATTCCGAATGGTTCAAAATTCCTAATATAACACATATCGGCGGCCGCTGCCGCGGCACGCTCGTTTCGCTCGCTCGCATTCGCGCTTTAATGGTCACAAACTAACCTAACCCAAATGATTCACTAACAATGGAGGGGATTTGGCGCAGGTACATAATTATGTCGTGGCCAGATCATAGAATTGCCATTGATTTTCGTTGCGTGGTCACCATACTTTCTTTTATTTTTATTACAGAACACTTGTCCGCCACCATGATGCCCAACAAGAACAAAACTATTACAGCGCCTCTACCGGTGGATAATGTAACTATTTTACGATATGATCACTAATGTTTGACCATATCGTGAAGTAGCCGTGCGCTAGCTATTCATATCATTAAGCGCTGATTAATTCATTGATCTGGCCAGACCATATCATGATCTGGCCAGCGGATATTGGCCATTTCATGAAATGCAACCATTTCATGAAATGGTTGGCCATATCATGAAGTGATCAGTTCTATGATTTGGCCACGACAGATACACAATGACCTAAGTGGTGCCATCTATTGTTTTTTTTTTAATAAATCAGTTACGCCCACAGTACGCTTAATATTACTGTGATTTATATGTGTAAGGTCCAAATAAAACACATGGACAAACTTTTAGAAAGTGTTCAGTATGTTGAACCAAACACAGGTACATAGGTATCTAAACAAAAAAAAGCGAGATTCAAGTGTTATTTTTTTTACTTAAAAATGTTTTTATGTGCCTGTAGGCTTAGCATGAACGTTTGACGTATACCTAGTATCGTAAACGTATTGCTAATGTAAGCGAGTTTTGAATTGAAAATACAACTGTCCTATAACATTTTGGTTTATTTTTTGCGACATGCACAATTTGTTTTATACATAGGTAGGTACCTATGAATAAAGTATTCAATTTAATTAAATAATATGTGCGAAACGAGCACCTTCGAAATCATACGGAGAACGTAGGATTTTTTGACTATTTATGATTTTTGAGATAAATCTGATAATAATATATATTTTAATAAAAACTATCGGTTTTGAATCTGTTCGACCGGGTTAAAAGGCCTGATGCCAGAGCCATTCATTGAATGCGGCGCGGACAAGTGTGCGAGGTCGTCAACAAAAGCGCTGACTGCGGAGACTGTGGCGCCTGCGGTGTGGCCAAGTGCGCGTTCACCTTTAGTGTAAATTCATTATCCAGATAGGTACCTATTAAGTCGCGGCTGTGTACCGCGTCCATCTGCTGCGTCCGATAGTTTGTTCCAGCTTAGGGAACGTACCCATACTACGTGACGCGTTCAGGGGGGGGGAAGGGGTCTTAAAAATACCACGCTTGGTCACTGGGGCAGGGGGGGCTTAGATTTTCGTCACGTGATCAATATCCTCTAGGGGAATTTCGCGCTTTTTCGAGCTATATTCAAATATGGCGCGCAGCGTTTAGCGCTTTTTAAACTCACAGGTGGCAACATTGACGCACATGGAGCCAAATAATTTTCTTTTAGCATTTTTTTTATTTAAAACCATATTTATGAAATACTACGTGACAATTAGAGGGGGAGGGGGGGAGTATTGGCATATACTACGGGTGGTCACCGAGGGGGGGAGAGGGGTAAAAAGTTGTAATAAATGGGTCACGTAGAATGGGTATGTTCCCTTAATACGCGCACGGAAGCAGTATAGATAAGTAGGTATCTATATATAGCATTTGTCATCGCATGCTAATGTGGAAGCCCGGAAGCGTCGAGATTGAATAACATTATCATACCCGCGCGCCGAGCTTCACTGGAATGTATACCTTGTCGCTATCGCCACTTACCGGTCGCACCGACATTATGGGAATCACAAATAAAATATTAGCGGCAACCAAGACTCGCCAGTCACCACCACTCGCTACTCGCCAGTCACCCCTATTCGCTACTCGCCACAGTCACCACCACTCGCTACTCGCCACAGTCACCACCACTCGCTACTCGCCACAGTCACCACCACTCGCTACTCGCCACAGTCACCATCACTCGCTACTCGCCACAGTCACCACCACTCGCTACTCGCCACAGTCACCACCACTCGCTACTCGCCACAGTCACCATCACTCGCTACTCGCCACAGTCACCCCCATTCGCTACTCGCCACAATCACCACCATTCGCTACTCGCCACAGTCACCATCACTCGCTACTCGCCACAGTCACCACCACTCGCTACTCGCCACAGTCACCACCACTCGCTACTCGCCACAGTCACCATCACTCGCTACTCGCCACAGTCACCCCCATTCGCTACTCGCCACAATCACCACCATTCGCTACTCGCCACAGTCACCATCACTCGCTACTCGCCACAGTCACCACCACTCGCTACTCGCCACAGTCACCACCACTCGCTACTCGCCACAGTCACCATCACTCGCTACTCGCCACAGTCACCCCCATTCGCTACTCGCCACAATCACCACCATTCGCTACTCGCCACAGTCACCATCACTCGCTACTCGCCACAGTCACCCCCATTCGCTACTCGCCACAGTCACCACCACTCGCTACTCGCCACAGTAACCATCACTCGCTACTCGCCACAATCACCACCACTCGCTACTCGCCACCCACCGACCATATCCATCCATACACTAGTTATAAATTATAAATATTATTAATATAACTTATAATACCTATGTATGACCACATTTCACGACTCTCACCAAACTCTTAGCTATACCTATAAGTAGGTATATTTTCCTATTTGTTTACAATCTTAACTTTGTTTCGATCAGGGCTCGGAACCGTTATTTAAAATAACGTTTTTAAAACGTTTAGAACCGTTCTTTGTACAATATTTTGTTCGGAACGAAAACGAAATGAGAACATTTTCAGAACGTTTAAAAACCGGTTTATTCCGCAGGACGCAGCCGCGCACGTCGTACGGCGACAAGCGTGATCTTGTTTAGTTAGGTTAGGTACCGTATGTAGTCATTGCATAATTTCATTACATCATTCGTTCCGACGCGCTTGCGCGTTTATTGGGGTTGTGTTATGACTTGCGTGCGAGTGATTAGTTAGTTAGTGGTGCTTATTTCTTGGTCACAAAATGTTGGCGTCAAACCAATCTGGAATCAACGATTCCAGGATTTCTGTTATAACCAAAAAATTGTGTTGGCTCACTAGTTTTCGATTTATGAGCAGCTATTAGTGGGGATGCCAGCTTGACGTCAAGGCAGCGTCCCCACCGCGTAACTCTGGAACTACTACAGTCTTGATAAGGATTTAAGCTCAAAAACTAGTACCTAAATAGTGACCTCAAAATACAAAACCTCAGAAATAGTGATTGCATAAGTTTGGAGATATTTCAATGTTTTGGGATATTATCACAGCCAGCGTTCCCACTTAAATTCACATAGAAATCTGAAGGAAAGCAGATGTAATTCTATAAAAATACTACGTCAATAAATAGTGGCTGAAATAGTAATGAAAACAACCAATGATATAAAAATAATTAGTCAATGAATTTTACAACTTAGAAAAAAAGCCAGTAAACTTCTACAGGAGCAAAAGTACAATCATGACCAAATGTTATTATTTGCTAATATTATTACATTGTATAATTTTAAAATATCGATGATAGATAATAGATAAAGCAATTTGATTAAAAAAATTGAAATGTGCCCCCAAAGTCGTTGGTCGTGCCCACATTGCTCGTAAGAAGCGTTTTCTTTTTCTATGGGACCGATGATATCTTTCCCACAGGTAATATAGTTAAATATGTAAAATCCTACTGAGAACTTAGTTTGATTCATTAATAATCTAATTCATCCTAATTATTATTAAAACTTGTAATTAGTTCTTCAAACATGAAAAATGAATTGTCCAAAATTAAGTCTGAAGAGTTCTACAGAAGCCAAAGACCCTGTGGGTTAGATTTTAAAGACTTAAAACTTTAGTTTTCACGTACTTTCTATTTAATATTGCAGTTTTCATAAACTGTAATACTGTACTTTATGGTTATAAAACGTATAAATAAATAAATATGAACATATTAAGACCGTTTATTCATTTTACATACATATTATTTACATTTTTAAATCTTTCTATAAAAAATATTAAAATCCATTTCGAGGGTTGCGTGATAAAACCCAATTCAAAAAGTCCCTATACAGAAAATTGAGTTTGAAATATTGATGACGTGAAAGTAAGTGTCATTATGTTACATTAGATGCAAATTCTTAATAATGTAACTAGTTAAATTTTGTTAAATTAGATGCAAATCCTTAATAATTTAACTAGTTAAATTTTGTTAAATTAGATGCAAATCCTTAATAATTTAACTAGTTAGTTTTACCGCGCAACCCTCGATTTAAAAATATAAAAAATAATAGCCCATCGGCATCGGGAACAGGGTCCAAGCTACCGGTGGTCAGGGCTTGAGAGAGAGGGACTTTCTGACAATACGCGCCATGTCCAGAAGTCCCGCTTTCTGTATCAGGCCCTTGACCCAGCCGCCCAACGAGAGCCTCATTAGATGTTGGTCGAGGCTCTTGGCTATTAAGCCATTGGCCGTAACGACTATCGGTACAACAACTGCTGAGTCAACCTCCCACATGTCGACAACCTCGTGTGCCAAGTCTTGATACTTAATTTCTTTATCTTTCTCGGCTTTCACAAGGTTCTCGTCATGTGAAACAGTGATATCAACAACACAAGTCTGCAACAAAAATGCTGTCTGGATGTTTTCAACTGATTTTCTATGTATTTAGGCATTCTGAAAACTAAAAAAAATACTCAATAAATTCCATAACGTTAGGTTGTCATGCAAAACGCAAAATTTTATTATAAAAAAGGGAATTTTTGGGCTTACTTGAAGTCATGGAGATGTGAGTGAAGAGCAAGGTGAACGATTTCACCAAGATATTAAGGAGATGGAAAACAGATACCAGGAAAGATGGAGCGTCTCAATCATGGCAGACTGCTGTTGGACGCTTCAGAGAGACATTCCAGATGACAAGCGAAAATGTACCAAAAGGAGTCTCACTTGGAAAAAGAAATGTGTTTAGTGCTTACTAATGAATGTATTTTAGATAAAAAATTATAATTTTGTTAAGCAAAAAATTTAAAAAAAAAAGTCTTTTATTTTAAGATAACTTGTTTAACATAGATACCCACATTGTCAGAAAACGTGACGTTCTATGACAAAATGAAAGTTCAGCACACCCAAAATCTTAAGAATTACGCAAAAAGACCAAAACAGCTCTCAATTCTTTTTTTGCATACTTGTGCAATTATTGTGAGACGCTCTAATCGATCTATCACCACTATGTCAGGCTTATTGGCAACAATAGTCCTGTCGGTGATGATAGATCGATCCCAGTACAATGTGACATGACCATTCTCGAGAACTGGGTCGGGCACATACTTGTAATATGGTATTTCTGCGTCTACAAGGTTGTATTTCAGAGCAAGTCAAATTCAATAACAATAATAAAAAAAATAAAAAAAGTTGCTGGTGGATAATCCTAGCCACTAGGTTATGTCTGTGCAAATACTCGCCGTTAGCAAGACGAGAACAACCAGAAATAATATGTCAAATGGATTCACCGAGACAGTGACATGCCCGATAGATGTCAATCGTGCCGCCCTTCACAACATATTTCCGGTAGTTGTTTGTCATAATAACTTCGTCCATAATTGCACAGACAAAACCTTCGGTTTCCCCAAAGAGATCACCGGAACGTAGCCAGGCTACCGACGCTAGGAAATCTACATCTGGCCCTTGTAGGGCCCGGTAAAAGCGTCCGTGAAGCTCCTTGCTCTGCCATACCTCCCTGCGGCCATTAGTATCCAGTACTATAGGCTTGTGCCAGTTCTCTTTAACCAAGGAGAGCGGGGTGAATCCTTTGTCCACTGCGATTAGATCTCGATGCATCCCCACGTCGGCTTGGAAGAAGTACTCCCTGAGGCTGCATACCTAGTGGTTGTGGAGGGTCTTAGCATTTAAAAAGTTTTGACCCCACACTTCCTCGGAATGTACAGCCTCATCACCGATGAACGTGGGTGACGCATTCGGTATGCAGTCAGCAGCGTACGGACCCTCTTATCCAGGGCGTCAAGTTCAGTCTGAGTCCACTTGAGTATGCCGAAGGAATACATCAAGACTGGCATGATGTTAAAGGCCTTATTTCCACCTGACAAAAGACTTTGAAGTGCTTTTTTCAGGCGGCCATAGAAGCGCTCCCGCAATGATTGCTACATGTTGGTCTCATTGATGCCTAACGCCTCCGACATGCCCAAGTATTTGTAGGTTTCGGTTGAGGAGAGGGATCTAAGGTGTATGGAATCCGAGAGTTGTGTTCCCACGGATTCCATAATCCCTCCTCGCCTTACATGCATGACTGCAGATTTGTCCACACCAATTTCCATCCTGATGGAATTACTGAAAGTTTCAGTTAGTTGCGAATTATTGGGGGCAAAGAGTTTCAAATCGTCCATGTAAAGTAGGTGGGATATTACCTGACCACCTCTTCTCAACCGGTAGCCTAACCCTGAACCCTCCAACAATGTGCTCAGAGGGTTTAAGACTAAACAAAACTCCTTTGTCAAGACTGTAGTAGTTCCTGAGTTACGCGGTGGGGACGCTGCCTTGACGTCAAGCTAGCGTCCCCACTAATAGCTGCTCATAACCCGAAAACTAGTGAGTCACTAATTATTTTGTTTTGGTTTAGGCACAATTTTTTGGATATAACAAAAATCCTGGAATCGCTGGTGGGGACGCTGGCCTGACGCCAACCACAAAATGGGACGAAAGAGAAAAAATCTAATTTACTCTTATTACACTTACAATGATGAAACTAACAAATCAAAAGTCAGATGGAAGGATGTCAGCAAGAAATACGAATAAATATTAATTAAATCTAATTGTTCTAGTTGTAGGTTGTAAATCTTTAGACTAAATAAGGCCTATTCAGCAGCACACAAAGTTAACTAAACACTCCGCAATGTCAACATTTTAGAGAGGACTGTAGAATACAGAGTCCCTTTGGTCCCCTATATATTTTACTAGCGGGCCGTCCCGGCTTCGCACGGGTGGACATTTTTCCCTTTTTTGCAACATTTTTCATTTATGCTCCGATCCTATCGATCGTAGCGTGATGATATATAGCCTATAACCTTCCTCGATAAATGATCTATCCAACACAAAAATAATTTTTCAATTCTAACCTGAGAATATTAAGTTAACCTATTCAAGTTCCTGAGATTAGCGTGTTCAAACAAACCAAGAAACTCTTCAGCTTTATAATATTAGTATAGGTAATTCTCTTTAAAATTTTGTCATTACGAAGTGGATTGAGACCTCTCTCGAACAACGCAAAAAATGGAAAGAAAACGGTTTAAAATGGTTTAAAACGTTATATTAACCGAAAACGATTTAAATTTCGTTCTTCTTCAAAAACGTTTTTTATAACGTTCCGTTCGAACGTAACAGAATCAAATCGTTTCTTAGGTATTTAAGACGAAAACGTTTCGAAAAATAAACCGGTTTCCGAGCCCTGGTTTCGATGTCCCTGTAACGACGCGCAAACATCTTGAGCAAAAAGCGACGAGTGGGGAAATGTTGGCGCACGTAAAAATCGACCTTCGATGCGCTCAGATCACAGAAATGGTCCGCCAAGGAGACCTAAAAGTAGACTATCGCGCAGTCAAGGTAATTTTTCAAGTTGTTGCCGATCCCTGTATACCTTCGAGCACGTGATGAACAAGTCAACTTCAAAACTCATTTATTCATAATAGACTGCAATTACTTAGTTCTTTTTGAACATCAATTTACAAAAGACAGCCCTTTAAAACGGGATGAAATTGAATGACCACCAAAAACAATCGTTACCATAAACAGCCTCATCAAAAAAAAAAAATATGTACATATAAATGAAACCTGTACCATAATTTTTTGGGCTATTTAAGTCATGCCTGCCCTACAAAAACTTTTCATAACCCAAAAAGGCCACGCGTGCACCAAATTTTAACTGGCAAAGTTTTGTGTCATTGCTACCCAAATATATCACTACTGGGAGAAACTGGATGTAATCTGGACTTTAGGGCACCCCGACTCGGAAAGGTTAAAAAAAAAAAAAAAAAAGTAAAAAAAAAAAAAAAAAAAAAAAAGGTTAAAAAATAACCACGAAGGGGATGGCGGGGTGTATTCGCTCGCTTCGCTCGCTCACACGACCCCGCCATCCCCTTCGTGGTTATTTTTTTATAAACCATCCAGAAGTAGGAGCCCCGCAAAGCGGAGATCCGTCGACCAAGCCCACCCTCGACCATGCATAGATTCATTCATTTATATTTTTTGGGTAAACAATGATTTTTGTATATTAATTTACTTTATTAGGATAAAATTGTGTAACATATTTGGATGAAATTTTTAAATAAAATGCGAGTACATAATTGGTGCATGCGTGGCCTTTTTGGGTAGCTCAGCGATTATTCTGAAGATACTTGCCTTTTTAGGTTAGCAGACGTTACGTTTATTGGTGATAATTTCATATTAAAATGAGGATTAAATTCTGGTAAGTACTTACGATTTTTTGGGCGTTATATTTCATTATATCTGATGATTGCTTAAACCTAAGCCCTTTAAAACGCCCGCCCCTTACCACCGCTTCCTACTGTTTATGCTGTGAAGAAGAAACGAACGGCGCAAAAAACTCCCCAACAACACAGCTCTGCCTGTGTCAAGTGCATACATTAATTGAGTCAATACACAAAAAAGGTACTTGCTTATCTAATAAATTACAATACCTACTTAATGAAATTATGTAAATTGTAAATGATAAAAAAGTAGGTATCTTCTTCTTCTATTTATACGTTATAATAAATCTGTAGACTTGGCGTGCCCAAACAGTGGCAAATGGCATTAAAAAAACGGGGGGTGATTAGGTTTTCAATTAATTTTGGATTTTTTATTTGTTTATCTGTTTGTCGGTTTGTTTGTGCACGCCTCACGTAAAAAGTACCTACTGATTAAATGCGGTTGACTTTTAACTACAAATAAATATTGTGTCTCGGAATAACATTTAGTTTTCGTTTTATCGTAATCGGTTCGCCCAAATTAAAATTTAAAGTAATCAAAAACGAAATTAGCATCGTTTGTAGTACCATAATGTTAATGTACCTTTAATGTTTGTTATTGTATAAGAGCTGTGTTACAATTTTGTTGTACAATAAAGTATATTCTATTCTATTCTATTCATATTTCTTCAATAGATGGCGTTACTTATATGTTAAATCGCATAGGTAATCAATTTTCCGTTTAGTATTCAATGTGTACAGCATCGAGTTTAGTAATATACCTAGTCTTGCCATAAATATTGTCATCAAGAAAAAAAATTTTTTTTATTGCAAATATTATTTATTACTTTTACAGTGTGTTAGTTGAATACATAAATATAAAACAATTTAAAATATAAAAAGCTTATTCGAAGTGGTTTCCATTGGCTGCAATACAGTCCTTTAAACGTTGAGGCCAGTTATCAATAGAAGCACGCACTCTTTCCATGGGAAAATTCTTCACTGCCAATCGTATGAATTGTTTTAGGGAATCCAAATTATCATGGCGTTTAGAGCAAGCCGTACTCTCTAAAACTGACCATAAATCATAATCCAGCGGATTAAGGTCGGGACTAGACGACGGCCAGCCTTCACCTCTGATGAAGTCTGAAACGTTTACTTCCAACCAAGACTGCGTGGACCGAGCTTTATGGCCCGGCGCCGAGTCTTGTTGGAAGGACCATACTTGGTTATTGAACATGGTGTTGTTAAGGGGCTTAACTACCTTCTCAAGAATGGTATCTTGATACACTTGTGCCGATGTTTTGATACCTTTTTCACAAAAATATGGCTCAGTCATTTCTTCATAGCTAACGTGCGAATATTCGAAAAATATCAACAAAAATTGAGAAAGTCATTAGCATCATCCCAAAGTTAAGAATGCAGATGTTTAATACTATAATTATGATAATGAAAACTCAAACTATACCACTGCCGTCAAGCAATAAGACAAGAATAAAAACAATCTGACAATACTATAACGTTAACAACCCGGGAGAAGAATGATTTGTTAAAATAATGTTAAAAAATTTCGAATATTCACCCTAACACCCCACCAAACCATCACTGAAGTCGGACAATGCCCACGTTGCACTCTGTCGACTAATTGGGAATCTTCCATAAAGCTTTGAGCATAAATACGGTCATTTTGTTTGTTAAAATGTTGCTCAATTGTAAAAAAATCTCATCCGTAAACAATTTTTTTCTGTGACCTCCCTTTGCGTACCGCTTCAGTAGTTGTTTCGATTTTACCACCCTATTCTTTTTTAAATTATCAGTTTAAAAATGACCAGTGCGTCTGTTATAGGCTGCAAGTCCTAAGTCATCTTTTAAAATACGCGACATGGTTCTGGGTGCTATCTTCATCTTCCGAGATAAAATCTTTTGCTTTCGGACAGGATTTCTTCGAATTCTTTCCCTTACTGCTTTGACCACCTTTTTCGTACGAACACTACGTGGACGGTCAGATCTTTATCTGTCACAAACAGAAGAGGTCTCATTGGACCTATTAATAGCCCGGTACACAAACATTTGACTAATACCAAGCGTATGGAGAGTTTTAAAAATTGCATTTGGCTCCCTACCAACTTTGTGTAATGCAATTACAGCGATTCGGTTCTCTTTATCACCCCACTCCATTTTAATATCGCAAAATATTGTACAATGTATTGGCGCCAAAATTAGAAAACTCAATGAACAATCGTATAAAAATGACAGATTCCAAATTCAAATGTAATATCTTTCTTATTTTTAATTGTAACAGTATTTATGGCCAGACTAGGTATTTTATAAAGTTTCCGATCTGCTTATGTTATGCTATGACCATTAATAAGGCCCAGGGCCAGACACTACGCGTTGCGAGTGTAGACCTTAGTGTCCGCTACTTCTCGCACGGTCAGCTCTACAGCTCTATGCGGCTCTCTCCCGTGTAAGCAACCTGACCAATTTTTATGCACACATCCCAGGTGGTTCTACTGTTCACATTGTTTACCGAGGAGCCTTATTACAATGGACCTGACTACTGATAGAAAGTCTTTTTTTTTCACAAATTCCTTTTTGTCAATATAACCAACTTAGCTTGTAGTATCATAATATACTATTATTGTATTAGATACCTGAACCATGTTTTTTCCCTCGCAAATGTGTTGAAAAACGTCGTATGAAACGCGTGTGCATGGATCATTACACTCTCGGCTCCCTTATCGTGCTCACTTGCGGCTCGCGCGCTTAACACCGCCAGAAGTGTAATGACCAACATAGCACAGTTGTATCATAATGTACTATTGTTTAGTAAGTAAAAATCCTAAGTTTCAAATATAACAACTAAAAATCTACTCAGCCTAAACTGTTGGCAAAAACATAGGCACCCGAAGATATGTGAGGTTTCTTTATAAATAAATGATAATACATATATGATATTTTTTCATAGTTCTTAGAACCTAACACATAAACATAACATCACGCCTCTATTCCCCGAAAGGGTAGGGCAGAGGTGTATAGTAACACCCTCATTTCGCCGTTATGTTTAAGTTCTATGTAATAGGGGGTGAGCCGAGATTAAAAACAACCAACATCCAACTCATTAGAACCCGTCATGTCATACCTTCAGTCTACCCTCACGAGGTCTTGCCCGGTTTCTAAGGGCATTTGCCATTGGCTTCTATTCGCCAAAACGGTTGGGAATGTATTGACAAACATGCACATTTTACCCAACGGATAGCCAACAACGGGCTTGCTGCTACTAAGTATAGCTACAGTTGGGTGATTTTTGTAGGGATAAGTTATGGTAACAACTGTCAACATCGGACCAACTAATAAAATGGGCCTGCTACCGCTAATATTACCGTTGGGTCATTATTGTAGATATTTTAGTAAATGAGTAGAGTGCGGCCGGCTGCCGGCAGCGGCAGGCAGCCTCCAGCCTCCGACTTCCATGCGCGTCTGCAGCACTCTAAGTAAATGTGTTCTGTGGTGTGCAGCGTGCGCACGGTCGCACGCGCACGCTAATGCCTGCTATTGTGTTTTATTAATTTGCAACGCAATAACGATGCCACTCGTGTCGTGATGTGTGCCTGAACTAAGATGTATAAACTTGTCGAATTTTTTGATGATGATTGACCTGGAGATGAACTTAGTATTGAGCGCGAAGCTGACACCACGCAAAACGGGCTGCATGTGGCCACCGCACAAGACTTTAACAGACTTTAACAAGTGTTGCAAATAGGTAAAACAGTTCCTGATGAAACATGGCTTAGATATCTAATTAACGCTTATTTTATGAAAATGGTGAGTTTGTTTAAGTATCTACATACTCTCTAGGTAATATGGGTTAATTTTAGGTTAGGTAGGTACCCTAGCACCGCACAAGTTGTTCGTGGCGTCGCAGTTTCAAGTTTGCTGGTGATCTTGGACGACGTAATTCATACTATCAAATGAGCTTTATAATATCAATCAATCAAATTTATTTCGGACAAGGTACATCCATATATTGGTAAATTATAATATAAGTACTTACAAAAATATCTTAATAATAATGAAACGGACTTACCCGCTGAACTCATTAGTACCTATTCTGAAAAATTGGTACTCAAACCAAAAGAATTATGTTCAGTGGGCAGGTTCTAAATCCGTTTCTTACGGACTGAACTGTGGTGTAAGACAGAGTGGACCGATCCCGCCCAGTCCATTCAACCCGTATATAAACAGTTTGATTGGTGAGCTGAGCTGCACTAGGGTTGGCTGCTCCGTCGATGGACAAACGATAAACAATATAAGCTACGCCGACGACATGGCGTTGCTCAGCCCGTCAATCTGTGGTTTGAGAAAACTTATGGCGGTCTGTGAGGGGTATGCGGAGACTCACGGGCTGAGGTATAATGTTACCAAAAGCGTTTATAATATGTAGGTAATAATTCTATCTTCAGCTTTTAAGCTCCTGTGAGTGCTCGTCACATATTAGTGCCGAGGTCATGGACCAGTGATAACCAGGCCATAGAGGAAATGGGTTCCCTACGCCACTGCGAAAGCCGTTATTTCGATTTTCATTAGATTGGACACTTTATGACTAATCAAAGATACTTCTAAGCTAAGTACATTAGTTCTAAATCTTATTTGTGCAATGTAACGTACACATACACGTAAGTTACACGTATAGCATGTCAGGCTGACTGCTTATTTCCTCAATAGTACAATGTATCTAGGTATCGCGTAATATTAATTTGACTTGTAAATAAGGAAGTTAAGTGAGTATATGTTAATAAAAAGTCAGAAATTACATGAAAAAATATCATTACAATTTAATATGAATGGCTATAGCCCTTAAGAAAGGTAAAATTTGCATTTTGTCGCGATTTTTGACAACTCTTGTGATGACTGAGACTCTTCCCGTTTTCTTGGTGTAGTTTTATAACACTGGCGTAAGCTTTTTCAACAGCATGGTTTGTAGTCGCTTGCTCTTTTTCAACAGCATGGTTTGCAGGCGCTTGCTCTTTTTCAACAGCATGGTTTGTAGTCGCTTGCTCTTTTTCAACACCATGGTTTATAGTCGCTTGCTCTTTTTCAACACCATGGTTTATAGTCGCTTGCTCTTTTTCAACAACATGGTTTGTAGTCGCTTGCTCTTTTTCAACAGCATGGTTTGTAGTCGCTTGCTCCTTTTCAACAGCATGGTTTGTAGTGCTTGCTCTTTCATTAGACCTTTGTCCAAAGCGTGGGACAGGTGGTGGATGGAACTACTTGCAAATTCGATGTCAATATGGTTTTTTTTGCAACAATCCAAAGCCTAATGAAAGAGCAAGCGACTACAAACCATGCTGTTGAAAAAGAGTCGGACTGGGACCTGAAATCGGCCCGGGCATTTGAGAGACGGTGGGCCCAAGCGATTAGACGGACGACGTTTTTTTTTTGACGTTCCCCTCACTCTTTCGATTTCTCCGACTGTGTGACCGGCCCATCGGACATTTGAGAGACGGTGGGCCCAAGCGATTAGACGGACGACGTTTTTATTTTGACGTTCCCCTCACTCTTTCGATTTCTCCGACTGTGTGACCGGCCCATCGGACATTTGCCCGATTTGACCGTATGGCCAGTCCGGGCCTGCGTATAATATTACGTTTCATTTATGTACATAAGCAAATAATAATTACCTAATCTACTCACAGACTCCTTGATGCTCCAGATGACAAAATCACCAAAGTCTAGCACGAGTAAATCAATGAATCAGAGTAATATTGGTAAGTTGTTATAATAGTACATTATGATATGTGTGCTATGTTGGTCATTACGGTCGAGGCGGTATTGTGCGCGCGAGCCGCAGGCGAGTGCGATAAGTGAGCCGAGACTGTAATGATCAATGCACACGCGTACCATACGACGTTTTTCAACACACTTGCGAGGAAAAAAACAGACTTGTATTGTTATTAACTTTTAATTATTGAAAGAATTAGTGAAAGTATACAATTCTCAAAATGATACCGAACAGTTTTTGTTGGCATTACTACAGTTTGTGTTATGGTATTGGTATATCAATATCATTTTTGGTCTTAACTGTGCTTTTTAACATGGAATAAATACACCAAAGTGAGCAGCTGGGCATTTTTGCTGATTTTCCATTGTATGAAAGTTTCGTAAGCCGCTAGGTATTTCTCTCTAGATTTTGGTGGCAACAGGCTATCACATGCGCTTCGTGCCTCGATGAGTATTTCCGGCGGCGTCAAATCTACGTATTGCTCTTCTTCCCTACTTAAAGTCGACATTTTTGATAATAATCAACAACACAGCGAAAACGTTAACAAATATTTATGGAAAATGGCGCGCAAATTTCATGAGTTTCTTTTTCTTTTCGCGCCGCGCCAGCGATGCACGCGCAGTTTGAAGCAAGGGCACGAACAACATCGACATACAGCCAATATTAAAAATATAATACTGCGAATATTTTCGTATTTATAACATAACTTATTGTGAATTATGAATAATTTGATAACATAAAATTTTTATTATCATATTTTAATTAACACAGTTTATTTATTTATAATATTTTTATTTTTTGTATTTTTATTTATAGTTTATTTGTTTAGTTTATTTTTGTTTTTCAGTTTATTTCTTTTTTTTAACAAAAAAGTTTACTAATTTTTAGGCATAAAAACGCTTTGCTAAGATTGGAAAAAAAAATGTTAAGTAAAATTCGTAGACATTTATTAATCTGTAGTACATATTACTGGACTAGTCCGTACTATGCGTGCCAATTAAGAATAGTACTGTCAAGACGCCATTTTGTTCCGCAATACTCGTGAACTTCATTACCAAAGCGTAAGGTGTGCAAAAAAATAAATAAAGAAATTATACTCAGTTTAATTATTTTTAGTTACATTTTTGGTATTTCTAGTCAATTTACGCCAAATTAATTATACAATAATTATATTATTATTATGGCGACATATTAGGGTGACCAGTAGCATTTCGTGAAGTTAACTATATTATTAGTTAATTTCTTTAATGAATACTGTTTTCAAATATTATTAATTTATCCAAAATTATCTATTTATGGAATTCAAGAAATACCATTTTATAAAAATGAATATAAATAATAATGAAATCTATGAATAAAAAAATATAACATTTTTCTTTTCTCAGTTTTGTTTTTGCTGTCCGTACTAATTTGACAGCTATCGTGTGAAGTTGTAGCAAGCGCGATCCTATTCTTATTTGGCACGCATAGTAAGAAGCTACATTACGGACCTAACAGTGGTCCTACAAGAGCCACTTTATGAGCAAGTGTGTTGAAAATTATATTTTATGTCCTTGTAGGTTTTATAGTAACAAGTTTAAATAACTAATGTAATCTTATCACTGAATAGGGTGATTGATGTTTATTTTTTTTCTGTATTATAGATTCTCCGCCAAGATACGTAAGCCAGACCAGTAACAAAATTAACTGCAACATTTTGATGTTGGTAAGCTTTCTGTTCTCTTTCTTTTGACAGCATTACCTTTTACCATTTTACAATTATAGTACTTAGTCTAAAATTATTGTTTGTTTTTAGATTCTCTAATGCCAAACAACTCGTTCAGTGTGGTAGCATTTCTTTCACAAGGAAACAGTAAGTACTAAATTAAATAAACAAACAAACACATTTTCGTTATCAAGTTATGAATTCAAATTATTGTTATTATATTACAAGTCCTGTATTATCAATACCGGCCACCGGCCACCGGCCGCCCACCAATACTAATACAAATCAATACCTACGTCTGTAGGTAAATATTAGTAAATATTAGTAACTAGGTACTTACACTTTGTCATACATAGTAATATACTAGTACTGTACTCATATAATATGTATGTCATTGGCTAGGTAGGTACTAATTAAAAAAAAACAAGGTATTAACCTTATTGCAGTTATGATTTTTAAGCTTTTTTAATCTTTCAGCTCAAATAGCCTCACATCTAGGGGACTTCAAATATGCAATAAAATATATGCAACTTGTATTATTTAGTTATTTAATTGATCCATACTGGCATTGCATAGCAACTGATAGTCTTACTATGAGTAAGTCTATTATAAATAGTATTTGTTGCAGATAAACTATTGGTGTCAACAAAACTGTCCCAATCACAAGAAGAATACTTGAACAAGTTGTTGACAACTCCTTAGCGACGAGGTGTATAAGGGTTCCTTTTTTAAAGGTTCCATACCCAGAGGCCTATTCTGCGGCGCGATTCATAAACGCAGTAAGTACCTACCTAACATTTTGGTCAAAACTTTGTTGATCATATCGATGGCAGCAAAGTAGATACCTACGGACATCTACATTTTTGCGAAAATGCTTTTTTTTACAAAAATTAGCTTATATCAACCCTATCTACAAGTCTGCATTAAAATGATTTCAAATTTCAAAATAATTAAGGAAATCTGGCACGTAAATGAAGACATCTACACTCGATTTAAAAAAACATCGCAGTAGAAACGGACATTTGAACTTTTTCTATTAGAAGTAGTAAGAAGACAGTGTTAATTATTGTTCAGTTTAAATTATTGTTTTGTTTTTGTTTCTTTTTAATTTTATATCAATTTGATGTGTACCTATTAGCCAATGGTGCCTTTAAATTCTATTTCGATAATATTTTTTATTTTCTTTGATAGTAGGTATCTAGTGTAACACTTAAAAAACTACATTTCATAGTTATTTTCTTTAAAAAAGACCTTTTGTGAATAAATAAAACATAGTAATATAATGTATTTCTATTTAAAAATATATATTTTGCGTGGGAAGGGAACTAAATAAAAGAGTTTAACTGATAGACATAGATGAAGTTTAGTGGTAGGTAACTCATTTAATGATGTGTATAAAATGTTAAATGCAAAGTAAATAAAGGCATCTACAAAATTTGGCCAACAAAAGGGGAATAATGTTTGCATGTTGCTTAGATTTTCGTTAAATACTTATCCTTAAAAGTATTACTGGAAATGATTATCTTAGTTTATTAGATATTTTAGATGGAATGGGCGCTTTTTTATGATAACGTATAAACGGATATCAGGCAGATGTCTTCTTCTACGTCTAAGTTTTTTCAGAGTAAAAAAAGACATCTACATTATTACAGTAAAACACCGATATAGCGCTAAAACCGGTTATAAAATCAATGAAGAAGGTTATTTTAATGCGTCATAGAAAATTTCATGTTAATCGGTCCATAGCTCACAAAATGGTCACTATTTTTTACTAAATGTGCTCTACTTTAAAGTTGCGATTTTGTAGATGTCTTCTTGTACTTTGTAGATGTCTTCTTGTACTTTGTAGATGTCTTCTTGTACTTTGCTGCCATCGATATATTCGTAATCACAATCCTATGGTGATTACAAATACGAGGGCAGAGTGATAAGTCTGGTAAAAATCAACTAAGGAATAAAGTTATCGCAAATTGCTCATAGTCTTTTTATTTAACACTCTTTTGAGAATCTAAATGATAACTTTTAGCCAGTTATGTCGGTTATCTTTTTTTTGACAGCCATTAAATAAAAACAATTACTTGAGTTTTCGCAAACATGGAGAAAAGTGAATTTCGTATGTTGATTAAACATTATTTTTTGCGTAAAAAAACTATTACGGAAACGAAACAAAAGCTTGACAAATAATATGGGGACTTCGGTCCGTCGATCAAAATGATTCACAACTGGTTTTCCGATTTTCGTTGTGGTCGTACGAACACAAGTGATGCTGAACGTCCAGGACGCCCTGTTTAGGTCACGACACCAGAGATGATCGCCAAAATCCATAACATCGTATTGAATGACCGACAAGTAAAAGTGCGTGAGATAGTTGAGATAGTAGGCATCTCAGGCGAACGTGTGTGCAATATCTTACTCCAATGTTTAAGCATGAAGAAGCTCTCCGCGTATTGGGTGCCGCGTTTACTCACTGTGGAACAAAAACACACGCGTGTGACCACTTCAGAGGCAGGTTTGGCGTTGTTTCAACGGGATAAAATGAAATTTATGCGTCGTTTCATAACAGTAGACGAAACGTGGATCCACCACTATACACCAGAAACCAAGGAACAGTCAAAACAGTAGATTGCTTGAGGCGAACCTGCGCTGAAGAAGGCCAAAGCAGTTTTATCGGCCAACAAAGTGATGGCCACAATTTTTTGAGATGCACGTGGTATAGTCCACATTGAGTATCTACAGAAGGGTAAAATGATTACCAGCGAGTATTATGTCAATTAATTGGACCATTTCAACAAAGTTTTAATGCAAAAACAGCCGCATTTGTCTCAGAAGAAAATCCTTTTCCATCAAGACAATGCACGAGTGCACACCTGCGCGATCGCCATGGCCAAATTTCATGAGTTACACTATGAGTTACTTTCTCACCCACCATATTCTTCGGATTTAACCCCCTGCAACTATTTTCTGTTCCCGAATTTAAAAAAATGGTTGGGTGGAAAAAAAATGCTCCAATGAAGAGATCATGCACAAAACTAATGCCTATTTTAAAGGGTTTACAAAATCGTATTATATTCAAGGGATCGAGAAGTTGGAGAAACGTTGGGTGAAATGTATGGAGCTAGGGGGAGACTATGTTGAAAAATAAATAATAACTTTTACAAAATATATATTCCTTGTTTAATTTTTACCAGACTTATCACTCTGCCTACGTAGGTATATATTCAACTCATTTTTGACCAAAATGTTACTTACTGCGTTTATGAATCACGCGGCAGTATTACTGAGTAAACGCCATCCGTCTGTTTGTCTGTCTGTCAGAAGTCTCTAACCCCGAGAAGAGCAAGGAACTTGACATTTTCAGTTTATGTACTGCCTTGACCTTTTTATTTACCAAATATATTGTATTAATTTTTATTCTGCGAATAATATTAAATTTGGAGTCTGTCGCCATGTCGGTGGAATTTTCGTGTTGATCTGTTTCTCAAAAACAATACCTACCTAATACTTTAAGACTCATTTGTTTCACTAATTGGCAATATTCTGTATTCTTCAAATAATGTCGAACGACCTAAATGACGCAGTGGCAGAGCGATACGCTTACTGCGCAAGGGGTCGCAGGTTCGATTCCTGCATCGGGACAAATATTTGTAAGGCCTGCAAATCTTTATTCCGAATTTGAGTGTTCTTGTGCATGTGAAACGCACCCACGACTCAAGCAACAATCTTTGAGAGAGGAAAACATTTTTTTTTAAATGAAGTTATCGCGGGGCCTCTGGCAGTTGTGAAACATTCATTTTGTAAAAAAGAAAAATCTGGCCAAATCAAACCGAAGAGAGCCGACGAGTTACAAAGGTCTGCCGTCGTGTGTCTGCCATCGCGAGCGTCGCCAAGCAACAGCCACTCTCACACCCGACCGCCGCATTAGATGTTTCACATCAAAAATCAAACATCAATACGAAAATACATGTCTCACATAAATAGTTCGTGAGATATTAATAATAATATTTATTCAGCTCTTGCCTTACATAAACATTTAATTTCTGCTGCCCGTCAACAAACGACGCTGTATTCGTCTATATTTGTATGGCTACAGTACGGAACCCTCCATGCACCAGCTTGACTCGTACTTAGCCCGATTTTTTCTTTTAGGGTACCTATACCTATTTTTATTGACAGGTGGGTAATAAAAAAGATTACAGTATTTTAATAGTTTAGCTACTACATAGTAGGTACTTAGCTAACGGGGTGTCCTGCGTAAGCGACAAACGCGACGCGACACGACGTGGAACAAATACGCATTACGTCGCGTCTCGCTACATAGGCCGCTAGTAGGGAATGCTGTTGTCTTAATCGCGTTTGTCGCGTTCGTCGCGTCGCGTTCATCGCATAAGCAAGTCACTTCGTTAATCATTAAAATTCTGTAAGGAGTATTTTTTGTTTAGTGTAAATCTTTAAATTGGAGTACCTACTTATGTACAGTAGTACCTACCTACTCAGATATCAAATGCAAAGATTTACACTAATATTCTAAAATTATTTATATTTCAGATGCAGTACGTAAAAACAAGGTTGCAGAGAAAGAAACTGATCACGAAATAACAGCAGGAATGGAAGACGCGAAAATCGTAGATCAAGAGCAATTAGCAATTATAATTTTTTTTTCTACTCTGGTGTATCAAAAATAAAAAAAATCCCGTCATCGAAGTGCTATTAAAGATAATATTACTCGCGAGTTACAAGTTGGAGTTGAATGTAGACGTATTTCGAGTAACAATTTAAATTGTTTGAGTTTATCATTATTTTCTCACAATGAGTAGCTATAATACAGTACCTACTACCTACGTAACACGACGAAGAGCAAAACTTGTAACTGATTGATGGGTAAGTAGGTAAAGTATTGCGCAATCATACACTTTTTAACCGACTTCCAAAAAGGAGGAGGTTCTCAATTCGGTTGTATTTTTTTATATATCTTTTTTTATTCTTTGTTACTTCATAACTCCGTTATCTATAAACCGATTTAGATTTTTTTTATTTGAAAGGATATACTTCCAGATTGGTCTCATTTAAATTTGGTGAAGATCTGATGAAGAACTTCGGAGATAGACAATGGAACTCCTCAATGACGAACAGTACGCATAATGATGTGATTATGTTTCGAGCAGCGTCTTTAGTAGGTCCAACCGTATTTTAATTAAGGCCACTAAAACGAAAAAAATTAAAAACATTTTAACAAAAATAAAGCCGACTTAAAAAAAAAGTTGAAAGGAATAAAATAATTACCATATTATAAAATTAACAGTTTCAGAACTCAGTGCCTTCAAGTTCAATTTGGTTCAGCGTGGATTACCACCGACTTCTGAAACTGTTAATTTTATAATATGGTAATTATTTTATTCTTTTCATCGTTTTTTTGAAGTCGGTTTTATTTTTGTTAAAATGTTTTTTTTTCATTATCCACGCTATTCATCTTTTTTTTAGTTTTATCATTTTTCATAACCTCTCCCAGTTTTGTAGTCGGTTAACATAACTAACATCATCTTACATGATCAGGTGCACAACGTAAACAAGTAAGAAATCAACAATTTCTCAAAATCCTGAATATCATAGCTTGAACTATGCCCGTGTTTTCACACTGTGTGATATGTGGGTAGCGTGTATAGTGGCAAAAAGTTTACGATTGTATTACACTTAACCAGTTACAAGGATTGCTCTTCGTTGTGTTACGTAGGTAAGATATAAAAAAAATGATGATAGGTACCTAGTCCTAGTGAAAGCAATTCTGTAAATTATATTTACTAACGATGTTAGATCTAAGGACACAAATATTTCCACATCTCTCATTTCGTGATCCCATGAGCACAATATTTGTCACTCAAAATCACCCAAAATTCAAAATTACCCAGTAATTAATTTGAAAATTTTACAAATGAATAGTGATTACAAAATCTGTAGAGTGATTCCACCGTTTCGTCCAAATCGTCTTTCCAGGGCAAAAGTCTTCATGAATATTAAAATTAATTGATGTGTTAATTGAATAAGTTTACATTTAGTTAAAGCTTAAAGGTGCCTCTTTCATATTAGGTCTAGAAACAATAATGAAAAAACTCAGAACAAAAACATGCCTTTTCATTCCACTTTTTATCCAGATGGCCACTTAGAATGTTCCTAGATACATTAGTGCGCTTTCCTAAAGTAAAAGTACAGGTTTTTTGTTCCTAGCTACTAAGTTATTTATTTAATAACGATTATTAATTCATTACATTGTATTTTTAAACAGTACCTACGTAAGGGACCGTAGAATAATCACGTGATGTTTTTTTTTGCATTTTTAACCCCCCCTCCCCCTTGGTGATACGAGGTGAGGTTTAGGACTAACCCCCCCCCCGCCCCCACCCAAAGTCACGTGTATTTTTAGTCCCTACAAAGGATCATCTTAAATTTTTTAGAATATTATCTTTAAATACAAGTATAAAGTAAAGTATAATCTAATTTTATTCTGAAATTAAGGACCATGTAAAAAATGTCTAGACAAGAAGGTTGCAGGTTGTTTTTGACTGGCATAAAAATAATATTAAAGAAATGCTGTAATCATGTAAAAAATATAACATATTCGTTCGTTGGCAACGGCTAATCAAGGTCACACTACAAGCCGCTTTTCGGTTTAGAAATCGCGCGTTTGACGAAAAATAAATACACGTGATATGTTACTACACCCCCCTCCTCCCTTGTGATATTTCGTGAATTTTGCTAAACCCCTCCCCCCCTTTCAAGCCTCACGTGATTAATGGACGGTCCCAAACATAGATAGAATGATCATTTAAATTTTGTCAAACGACGCCCCGCAATCTGCCGAAATACCTATTTCATCACGGACGGACGCGTGCGACTGTAACACAAAATATTTTCGATTCTAGTTTTGGAAATCACGTTTGTCACACATTACACTACATTCCATTGATTTAACAAGTGAACTCGAGATAAAAATAATTGGTTATGCGAATAAATTATAGTCTATAGTTAGGTTATATCACATTATATTTATTAGGGTTGATAGAGTCTGGCAAACGAAAGTAGAGACTGAAAAAGCGCGGCAAATTTAAAAAATATCAGCATAGCAACCCCAAAATTAGGAAGAAATACCTGGAATAACTAATTATGTTGAAATTTTGTTTGAAATTTTGTTGCCATATAAAAAATTTGCAAATAGTTCGAGTGTCTACTTTCGTTTGCCAGACTCTATCCTGTTTTATTCTAAATAAATTCAGAAAATCTGGTCAATTTTCATTCCCTTCTATTTCATAACATTCCGTTCCCTCCAATTTTTAGAGGGCAGGGAATGAAGCGTTTTAGAAGGTAATGAATATGCATGTATTAACGGAATATATTTGTGAAATGGTTACGTGGGTCACCGGTATAAAGGATACAAATTAATTTATCTATAGGTTATAGGTTCAGGTTGAATTCGAATTCGAAGTATCCCCTTTGAGGCGTGATACTGTGTCCTATATGCAACAAATTAGCACCCCATGTACCCTAGCCGAAAGACAGCTCATTACGAAAAATTAAAATATTATATTTTTTTGAAAACGACACATTTTTTTTAACTTTGAAGTATCAAATTGAATGGCTTTGGTTTTCATATTTACGTGTAGCTGATACTTTATCAAAGCTTTTCACGTATTCAAATATTCAAGAATACCAACTAGATGAAAGTAATAATTAAATATTAATTAAATTGTAACATTTTAAATGTTTTTTAAACGGTTTAAATTAACTTCACTTCGTATATTTGTTGATTCAAATCTTGCAACAAATTTTTCAACTACTTCTGCTTAACCGATTCTCACTCAAACATCGCACACACATTCAATTCCTATGACAATACAACATTATAATAATAAATAGGTATTTATTTTTATTTTTTACAAATACTTGGGCATGTAGGAGGCGTTAGGCATCAATGAGGCCGACATGAAGCAATCGTTACGGGAGCGCTTCTATGGCCGCCTGAAAAAAGTACTTAAAAGTCTTTTACCAGGCGGAAATAAGGTGCGCGCCTTTAACGGTTGGGTCATGCCGGTCTTGATGTACTCCTTCGGCATACTCAAGTGGACTCAGACTGAACTTGACGCCCTGGATAGGAAGATCCGTACGCTGCTGACTGCATACCGAATGCATCACCCACGTTTATCGGTGATGAGGCTGTATATTCCGAGGAAGAGTGGGGGTCGAGGCTTTTTATATGCTAAGACCCTCCACAACCGCGAAGTGTGCAGCCTCAGGGAGTACTTCCTCCAAGCCGACGTGGGAATGCATCGTGATGTAGTCGCAGTGGACAAAAGATTCACCCCACTCTCCTTAGCTAAAGAGAACTGGCGCAAGCCTGTAGTACTGGAGCATCTCACAACGATTGTTGATATCACTGTCCCACATGACGAGAATCTTGTTGAAAGCCGAGAAAGATAAAGAAATTAAGTATCACGACTTGGCACACGAGGTTATCGACATGTGGGAGGTCGAGTCAGCAGTTGTTGTGGCGATAGTCGTTACGGCCAATGGCTTAATAGCCAAGATTCTCGACCAACATCTGGTGAGGCTCTCGTTGGGAGACTGGGTCAAGGGCCTGATACAGAAAGCAGTTCTTCTGGACACGGCGCGTATTGTTAGGAAGTTCCTCTCTCTGAGGCCCTGACCACCGGTAGCTTGGACCCTGTTCCCGATACCGGTGGGCTACTATTTTTTAACCGACTTCCAAAAAAGGAGGAGGTTCTCAATCCGTATGCACGTTTTTTTTTTATGTTTGTTACCTCATAACTCCGCCATTTATAAACCGATTTAGATAATATTTTTTTTATTTGAAAGGATATACTTCCAGATTGGTCCCATTTAAATTTGGTGAAGATCTGATGAAGAACTTCGGAGATAGACAATAGAACTCCTCAATGACGAACAGTACGCATAATGTGATGATGTGATTATGTTACGAGCAGCGTCTTTAGTAGGTCCAACCATATTTTATAACTAAGGCCACTAAAACGAAAAAAATAAAAAACATTAAAAAAAAACCGACTTCAAAAAAACGATGAAAAGAATAAAATAATTAGCATATTATAAAATTAACAGTTTCAGAAGTCGGTGCCTTCAATTTGGTTCAGCGTGGATTAGCACCGACTTCTAAAACTGTTAATTTTATAATATGGTAATTATTTTATTCTTTTCATCGTTTTTTTGAAGTCGGTTTTATTTTTGTTAAAATGTTTTTTATTATATTTTTAAATGCTTTTTCATAATTTTTATAGAAATATTTATAAATGTAATGTATATGTGTATTTAGTGAATAAAGTAAATAATAGGTATTTTTAATAATTTTGTATCGATAAAACTCAGCCCTAAAGCTCGCTTAGGCTCTACATATAGGTACGGCATTTATAAGGTACAAAAGCTTCAAAGAAAATGTCATGTGTCATATCCCATTATTCATATTCCTCTCTTTGTACATAATCTAAGATATAAAGAGCCTCTACAGGTACCGTGAGTCCAGTGCTGCCCTCATTTGTTTTTTTTCCAAATAGCTCATTTCGCGCGCTAGGTGGCCACGAATTCTTCAATACTTCGGCCGGCGCAGCCAGGCCGCGGCAGCCAGGCTGCCTAGTGCGCGGGGGGCCTTAAAGTATACTTAGTTCCGTTGTCTTCATCCATTGTTTGAAGAATGAGATCCTCAAATACCATACCACAAAATAAGTTTTTCAGTAGATCAGGAACAGTTTTACATTTTGTTTGTTTGTAAAACTAACTGATTAGTACCGTAATACACTTTAGTGCACCCAGTTATACTACGGGGTATGTCTCTGAAAGTAATTGATCCCTAAGTTATCTAAAGCCTGTTGAAATATTTTTAGGCGAAAATATTAATTAGATTTATCTGATTATTATAACGGATTGCGTCATTGCCTGGATTTTTTTATTTATTTTACTATTTAAAATCAATATAAATAAGTTCCATCATTTACTTAATAAATCAATAAAAAATTATATTAGGTAACAGTTCGTTCTTACATTTAACACTGAATTTATGTTCTCTATTTTCCTGTTTTTCGAAGTTCACCTGCGGATTTGACATTTTTGGCTATAATATATTTTATATAACGTAGGTATCGTAATAACAGCTCTCGATTGTGGTAGTTATGTTAACTCTGCTGGAAAATATTAATATTTAGGACTCTATTACTCGTTAAATGACGTGGATTTTTTATTTATTTTGCATTATAACTACTTAAAATCAATATAACTTTCATTATTTACTTAATAAATTAATAAAATGTTATATGAGGTAGCAATTCGTTCCTACGTGTAAAACTGAATGACTGTTCCCTTTTTTCCTGTTTTCCGAGGTTCAACCGGAGCTTTGACATTTTTGGCCATAATATGTTTTTTTCTACGTAACAAGAGCTTTCGATTGAGATATTATTATGTTAAAGACTCATCTTTTAGAAAATATTAATAATCTAGGACGCTATTACGCATTGTCCTTTTAGGATTTATAGGGTAAATTAAGGTAGAGTTGTCATGGGACGAGTTCAAGGGGTCGAGTTGTCATGGGTCGAGCTGTGACGGGGGCGAGTCGTCGTGATACCATGCATGAGTCAGCCATCATGCAGCTCAACCCTATTTAAGAAAGCTTAACGACCCGAAAGCAAATGCCTGCCACCGGCAGAACATAATGTGTAAGCATGCATCATTCAAAACTCTAGACGGGCATAAAATCTATTGACTGCATTAAATTAATGTATTGGGGTGCATTAAAAGAGCCTCTAAGAGTACCTACCTACCTATGTGAAAACCAACGAAAAATCAGTTTTAGGTTTCCGGTGAAACCAGTTTGCATGCCCTACTTCCCTAGTATGAACCCACAAACAGCACTGATAGAAAAAACTTGCCGAATCTCAGCCCCCCAAATGTTCATACTGTACTCTGTGCTCTAAATCCTATAAGACATTTATCGAGAAATTGGTGTGTTCGTGTATTAAATAAATATGGTTTATTAAAAGTACATTGTATAAATGATAAGAACATTTGAATACCTATAAATTACGATAAGAATTTATCAAAGAGCACCTCTGACATTAATGTTAAAAACATGGCCCACGATTCCGACGAATAGCTTTATTTGATTAAGTACCTACCGACTTAAGTAAAGTTGAAGACAGTTAAACACGTGTTTGTGGACAAGTCTGATTGCTTGGCAATAGATGAGCAGAAGTCTTGTGTGATCTGAGGTACCTACCTATATTTTAGTCGGTGTGCGGTGCCTGGTTGCTTGCACTTTGTAAATTCACAGATCACCCAAGTATTGAGGAGATAGAGCTCGAGGACAACATAACAGGTGAGCGAGCCACAAACGAGCCAAGGTAGCGTCGCAGACGCTATCGATCCGCGTGCGCACACGCATCGCTCAGCACGCACCATGGCGCAGGCGACAACCATGTCGCATTTAGTAAACCGACTAAGTGCGCCTAAATTCAAGTGTTCATAAGCGCCCGTGTAATGGTTTGTGGTTTTCTTTGTAAATCATCGCATCATTTTACGACGGTAAGACATTCATCTTTCATTTTTACAGTAGTAATTATGTTGTCGCTAAACATCATTAATTAATTAATTGTCAAGTCGATTCATTGTCAAATTCCAAAACGAATGTCTCCAAACAATAGAACTGAGTTAAATACTACCTATTGTACATAAGTACCTACACCCAAGAACACCGACACACTCTAACCCTGGCACGGACTTTGATTTCAGTGCCCACTAAATATTCGATGTTAATTGTTTCACATCTATTTACGTAGGTAGGTACACACCTATTGTTACAGAATTAATATTTCAAGTACCTACTTAGGTATCAGATTTTAATTTAATGGGAAAAATAGAACTAAGACGATGATCTCTACTAGTACTAACAGGAGTTCATCGTCATCGGCCAGTACAAGAGACTTCAACGAAATTCGTTCACTATCTAACTACAAAGTGCATTACTCCTTTATCGAACCACATTTAAGCGACTAATAGTTTGATTCTAATTGTCATAAATCGTGTAAGCATAAATGTAGGTACCTACTACTATTATCTGATACAAATTAATGGAACTTTGGTGCAACAAAATATAATAACTCGTTAATTATGAAATCTATTATAATTATCTTACTAGTACTTTACGTGGATCGGTGCACCAGGAAGCTCTACGCGTCAGTGATGTCAAGTGTGTGAAGAAAGGAAGGAGTTGCTCCAAGTAAGAACTTGAGTGTTTATTGGTGGTTCACCCACGAAAAATAATAGCACGCGGCGGTAGCGGCGGCGCTGTGGTGACGGCGTCGTGCCCGTCTCGCGCGGCATCGGCGCACCGCGCGCCAGCTGTTCGTGGGATATTTTTAAATTCATAATACGCAAAAATTGCGGCGGGGCACCGCGGCTACTGACCGTCTCTCGGCATGTGGCGTGTGTCGGTCTCTGAATGTATCGATGCGTCGCGCAGTGTACGTGGAACGCGGCGCGGCGTCGCGGGAGGACTGCCGGCGCCGGCGCACTCCGGCGCAGGCCCAGACCACCACCGCCCGCGCGCGAGGTCTCCACCCACCCCGCCGCCCACAACAACACTTGCCCACCACAGAGGTCTGCTGAAGAAGCAATATGAGCGGCAGCTGGCAGGCTGACTGGGGCGCGTGCCGCCGCGCCGTCTGGATAACATAATAAACATCCGAAGTCCAATTTTTCTCTATGTCGTACGACTTGCGAACTTAGGTTGGTGTCTATCTCAACTAGGGTTGCCACCTTTTTTTTGAACAAATATAGTATTTTTCCCAAAAAAGATGCAAAATATAGAATTTTTGGAAAATTCACGAAAAAAGAAAGTACTTACACATTTATTTTTATCATTATGTGTTCCATGTAGGTATATTTGTTTTTGCTCTTCGCTTTGGCCATCAATGATCTATTAACTTTAAAATTAAAATTAGGAATCTGAGCAATTTAGATTAATATTAAAATAAATTGAGAATTCATTTTTAATTAAATTAATAGATGCTCTATTTCTTTCTTCTTTCCATTTTTACAGTTAACATAAAAAAGCGCGACAATTGAATTAGGGATAAAAATATAGTAGGTATTTTGCGTAATATATTATTTTTCTATAATATATAGTACAATTGACTGAAATATAGTACGATACTATATGTATATTATAGTACGGGTGGCAACCCTAATCTCAACCCAGGCTTCTCAGTCGTAAATATTTAACTTCAACAGGAGTATACTCCCAAAATATCCATACAATGGGTGGATCTTACAACTTCCAAAGACATCATAGGTACTTATAAAAATTGTACTTAAGAAATCCAAATTCTATTCGACTTCTAATGCTTTATAGTGGTATTTTATGTAGATCGATGTAGGCACATACCTACCTACAACGTGTACGCGTCAAATAGGTACTTTGTTTGTGTGATAATTAGCCATAAGGTAGGTACCTATGTACTTTAATTCGATAGGACATTGGTTACATTAATTGTATTGATGAAGGTATCGTGGTTCACGTAGTAAAAATAGTTTGCTTGACAAAAAATAATATGGTAATCTTCGGCTATCAGCGATGGTATGTATCCTATTGGTTTTAGTAAAAATTATTATCATAATATCACTTCTCATAACTCGAAACCTACTCATAATGGTCATTAGCTAGGTACTTACATAATAATCAAAACTAATAAATTAATATTTTCAGAAAATTATTTATCTTCATAAGTAGGTACCTAAGTTCTTACTTAATTGTTTTTTCTCATAAGTAACAAAAATAGACATAATACCTAAATAACAATTCAAATTCATAAAATTCAGTAGGTACGTAGGTAGGTACCTACTTTTTAAACATCCAAATTACGATAGACAGTCCCAAAACCGATGACTTACCATCCATACACTATGTATTTGACCCCAACTAATGACACCAATGTATATAAAATAATAAACTCTCTAAAATCAACCAACTCTACAGGCTACGATGACATTAACACAAAAATCCTTAATCATGCTCTACATTTTTATCAATTCATATTGGCCATATTATTAATTTGTCGTTTATGCAAGGTTTATTCCCTTCACGGCTAAAACTCTCAATTGTTAAACCAATTCACAAGAAAGGTGATAGAAGTGATGTGAATAATTATCGCCCCATAACACTCATACCAATATTATCAAAGATTTTTGAAAAGGTCATGCTTGAAAAGCTCTCCGGTTTTTTATCAAAATACAAAATTCTAAGTGAAGACCAATTTGGTTTCAGAAAAAATAAATCCACCACAACAGCTTGTTTTGCTCTATTAAAATTAATAACGAAAAGCCTTAATGATAAACTACCAATTGTCTCCATTTTTCTAGATATGTCCAAGGCTTTTGATTTCGTGAACCATAAACTGTTAATTTATAAATTAGACCGATATGGCATATGGAGAAACGCGTTGAAGTGGCTCGAAAGCTACCTTACACATCGACGGCAATGTGTTGAGATTTCGGGACAAACAGGAAATCAAAAACTCGCGTATAGGTCTCAGTATCGTGAAAATAACTGCGGTGTTCCCCAAGGGACCATACTGGGGCCGCTTTTATTCTTGCTATATGTTAATGACTTGCCTAGTGTAACTCCCCACAATTGCTTACTATACGCTGACGACACGACCCTCAGTATTATAAACGAAAATGACGACATCGCTGAGTACCAAAATGAAATAAACATAACATTAAATAAAATTATTACATGGCTTGAACACAATAATCTTCATATTAATATCAATAAAAGAAAAATGATACAATTCCAGACATATAACACTACGCGTCCACGGCTTAAAATACAATATGGAAATGATACAATAGAAGAGGTCGATTACGCAAAATTCTTGGGGATAATAATTGACAAAAACTGTAACTGGAAATCTCATATTGATGATCTATGTAAAAATATAGATAGATTTGTATTTGTTTTGTATATACTAACACGTGTGGCTAGTATTAATGCGGCACTATGTGCATATCATGGCTATGTCTCATCAATTTTGCGCTATGGCATTATAATATGGGGTAATTCGGTTGAACTTCAAAGAGTGTTTCGGGCTCAGAAAAAATGCGTACGCTCAATTTGTGGAGCGCAACCACTGGACAGTTGTGTTCCACTATTTAAGAAATTTAAAATACTGCCACTTCCAGCACTATACATTTTTGAAATGTGTATCTTTGTACCAAAACAGACATGAATTGTTGAACAGAGTTGACTTGTTTAATGATGTTGTATTCAGACACAGCCGCAAAGTGCATAAGCTTAATGTTCCTAGGCGTAGAATTAAATTGTTTTCTAACAATGTATACTGCATGTCCATCACTGCTTATAACAAATTACCTAATGGCTTCAAAACTCTCAGCCTCAGAACATTCAAATGTAAATTATTTAACTTTCTTTTAAGCAAATGTTATTACTCGATTGAAGATTTTATGAATGAAAAGTTTACCTCAAAATATTTGACACCATTGCCTATAAATCATATTTTATTTCCTTGACCTTATTAAATTTTGACTTATATATATATAACTAGCTTTTACCCGCGGCTTCGCTCACGTGGAATTAACATGATGTTTTTCCAGGACCAAAAGTAGCCTATGTTACTCTCCATCCTTTCAACTAACTCTATGCCGAAAATCAAGTCGATTGGTTGCTTAGTTAGGGCGTGAAGGAAGGACAAACAAACAAACAAACACACTTTCGCATTTATAATATTAGTATGGATAGTATGGATTAATCTCTTTAACAATAATTATTTTTCAATTTATTTAATTTATTTGTAATCCTAATTATTAACAACTAAATTTGCATTTAATGATGACCCATAATTTTACAAACCATATTTGTACGCCGGAAACGGCAGAATATTAGATCGTAATACACAATGCACATAACAACTTTGTACATACAATATTCTGACAAATAAATGCATATTCTATTCTATTTTAAAATAGTGTTATGATCATACGGAGATGAAATGAAATGCTTTCTTCCAAGCATACATAATAAGCAGCCCATTACTGTCCCACTGCTGGGCACGCGCCTCTTTTCAGAATGAGAAAGGGTTAGGCCTTAGTCCACCACGCTGCCTCGCTGGCCTGGTGCGGGTTGGCAGACTACACACACATTATCGAAAACTTTATGGAGCCCTCTCAGCTGTGCAGGTTTCCTCACGATGTTTTTCCTTCACCGTTAACGCAAGTGACAATCAAAGTCTGATCCGCACATGAATTCGAAAAGTCTGAGTTACGGGCCAAGGTCGAACTCAGACCCTCCTACATGGAAGGCAATCGTTCAACCGGTAGGCTATCATTGCATTCTTATAGGTATGCATCGCCCCATATCTGCAAGGGAGTCGCAGTAACATGCATTATTTCGATCATATTCCTAGCTATCCTATGTTATGATCATAATATAACGCTAGGAATACGATCATAATAACGTGTATAAGCATTGGTTTAAGACATTAATTCATCAAAACCGAATACAATGTATTTACTTACAATGAGGAACACTAAGTAGTTACTAGTAAAAGTCCTATAATGTAAGTAATGGAATTTATTAGATTTATAATATTATTTATTATTAGCGACCCGCCCCGGCTTCGCACGGGTGCAATGTAGATAGGTACTAACTAATGTGGGGCATATAAACCTTCCTCTTGAATCACTCTATCTACTGCTGAAAACTGTATTAAAATCCGTTGCGCAGTTAAAAAGATCTAAGCGTACAGACAGCGGGAGCGACTTTGTGTTATACTAAGTAAAGATGTTATAGTCTGTATGATTTAGATGTGTGTTCTTTTTTTTTCCTACTTCAGTTTCGTATGCTTATAGTTGGCTGATCATAGAGCACCTTTATTATGTACCATCCATTTTACCTAAGGCTCAGTTGCACCAACTAACTAAATGTTAACTTGCCATATTTATGTCAAATTTGTACTGATTTGACAGAAATGTTGGTGTGGTTAAGGTTATAGTTAGTTGGTGCAACTCAGCCTGAGTATGTATCACAAATAAAAATTCCGATTCTGATTCGAACGAGTATCAAAACGACATGTTTAAAATTATAAATAAAATAGACAATATTATTAGTTATTGACTTATTGAATATTATCATTTATTATGTTAGTAAAACAGACTATTCTAGAAAACATCTAGTATTACTTATAATTTTTGTTTTACCTTTTTGGATTCCGTACATCAAAAGGAAAAAAACCCGACTGAAAAAATAATAATTAAAGTAATGCACTAAAAAGACCGAAACAAGATTGAGAATAGAAAACAAAATTAAAATAAACTATAAACGAAGTAAACTCTACGTCGCCGCGTCGGTTTAACAGACTATTTATGAGCTGAAAGCCTAAGTTAAATACCCGCATTAAGTTTAGTAGCAGGCGGGACCCAATTGAAAATTATAAACCGAAAGAAAATTTATGGGTAATTATTTTAATTTTGTTTATTATTCTCAATCTTGTTTCGGTCTTTTTAGTGCATTACTTTTAATGCTTCTTTTGCAGTCGGGTTTTTGATTTTTTAAATTATTTAAGTATTTTATTTTAAAGTTTTTAGTGTCCCGTGATAGCACGAGGTCCGACACAAACATGGTCTATTTTTACGTTATCAAAAACTTTTTAAACCAATTTATTATTCCTAATTAAACTTAAACATATAAGTTATATACATATTTTTGTAATCCCCTTTTAATTTCCTTTATTTTGACATCCTACTCGATAAGTTTGGTTATTTTTTTATTAATGTATTATTATTTTGAGCCAAAAACCGCCATTTTGTTTAATTTGTTTTCAAACACCCATCTAAGGCACTTGGGTTTTTAAGACGAATAAAACGATACCTTAACTGTCGAAATCCATCCAGCCGTTTGGAAGATAAGAGGTTATAAAGAAATTTACAAACATATACTTACAAAATACGCGCGTAAAACATAACCCTTCCTTGGCAGTCGGGTAAAAAGGAAACCTTATAAGATCACTTCGTTGTCCGTTTGTCTGTCTGTCGGGCTGTCTGGCAAACCCCTTTTTTTCAGGAACGCGTGGAGGTATAAAGTTGAAATTAATATCAAATACTCAGGCCTGCCTTGGAGCTGTGAAAAAATCTAACTTCTAATCATACGATACGGCTGTTTATACAGCATATTTTGACACTCGCAAGGGAATCAAAACCTATAGGGTAGGTACTTCTCGTTCGCCTAGAGTCATGAAATTTGGCAAGAAGAATTTTCTTATAGCACAAGTAAAGGGAAAAATCCGAAAACCGTAAATATGCAGTTAGGTACATCACAAAAATAAAGTTTGTACGCAACTCTCGGTGCGCAAGCCCGACTTGCACGTGGCCGGTTTTTTTTTAACTTCCTCGTTGGTCTAGTCGTGGCAAGCATGACTGCTAATCGTGAGGTCCTGTGTTCGATCCCCAGGTGGGGCAAAGTGATGTTGGGTTCTTCCGTGTGGAATTCCTCTGTAGCAGCCCATAGTATGGATTTATGCCCGGTTTTACGTGTACGTGTTTTACGGTATTACGTGGGACTTAAACATAATGGCGCAATGAGGGTGTTACTACACACCTCTGCCCAACTCTCCAGGGAATACAGGAATGATGTTAGGTTATTTTTTTACGTATGTACCTACCTAATCAGAAAAATGAATTGCGAGTCGACGACTGTGAGTGCAGAGCAGAGTCCATATTACGTATCGAAACACAGTTCCTATCATAGTTGCTATTGGAGGGATGTCATTGCAAATTATATCCATTTCAAATAAGCGGCGAGTCCTAAAGCGCCAAATCCGCTAGCAAGTTCTACTGCGCAAGTTATTCCATTCCATTGCTCGCTTAGTTTGTAAAACTTGTAGAAGTCCTTGCGGCAGGTGTGTTAGTAGTTTCAAAGTCGGTTGCGCAGATAAACTTGCATTAGCAAGTTTAACTGCGCAACCGACTTTGAAACTCAAAGCGCCAAATACTAATGTATTTGGCGCTTTACATAATCGCTCCAATATCTAAACGGTAATCCGTTTGCCGGTTCCGAAATCTTTGACTATACCTAGGTATTAAGTTCATCTGAATCGGTGTATCACTTGAATCCACAGAAATCCTAATGATATGAATCACAACATTTTTATTATAAGTTATGTATTACCTATAATAATGTATTGTCTTTGGGCGCTATATTGTTAATTATCGTGTTTACGACGTGTGTTTATTAAGAGTTTACAAGATGGAAAACTTAGCCTTGCATGCATACATTTTTAAATATTTCTATCGAAAATATAAAAAAAAAAACATTTAAAAATATTAAAAATAGTAGCCCACCGGCATCGGGAACAGGGTACAAACTACCGGTGGTCAGGGCCTCAGAGAGGGAAACTTCCTAACAATACGCACCGTGTCCAGAAGTACTGCTTTCTGTAACAGGCTCTTAACCCAGCCGCCCAACGAGAGCCTCATCAGATTTTGGTCGAGGCTCTTGACTATTAAGCCATTGGCCGTAACGACCATCGGCACAACAACCGCTGAGTCAACCTCCCACATGTCGATAACCTCGTGTGCCAAGTCTTGATACTGGATTTCTTTATCTTTCTCGACTTTCACAAGCTTCTCGTCGTGTAAGTATATTTGAATAATACATTAATAGTTCATACTATGAACTTCTCATAAGGTAGCCACCCTTGGTGGGCCCGAGGTCAGCAGTGGACTTTAACATTAACAGATACTCGAAGGGTCCACTTCTGTCAGCAACCATCCCGGTACCAGCTGGCCTGGAGGATCTAATTGATGCCTCAGGCCACAAAGATTTAAAAGTTTCTTTAAAATTAATGTTTTTATTTTAATGATTTCGTTTGGTGTTGTGTCGTATAAGAATGGCGCCGTGAACGTATGTTCAGCTCGCAGTAATTTTCTAAAGTTGACACAGCTGGAACTGAGCTACCGAGCTCCCTTGTTGATAATACCTACGAGCATGTAGATCACACGCACTGTACCTGCCTCCCGTTCGTTGTTTAACGACAGCATGCCGCCCTCCTCATATCGCAATGTAGGTAAGGTATACCTATGATCTATCTAAAGTATTTCCAAGGTTTAGACAAGGCAGGTGAGCAAGGCAGCAGGCGTGCGACGGGTGGCGATGGCGGGTGATGTGTGGCGCGGTGTCAATAGCAAGAGGCCAGTTAACGCATTGTCCGCGTATCATTAGCTAATCACTACAAGTGGCAGGATAAGCCACATCCGTCAAGCAAGCTACTCAGCCAGTAGCAACTTAATAAATAAATAAAGGAAACAACGACTGGTTAAAAATAGCCAATCAACAAGACAGCACTAGGGCGGCCTCGAAACGTTACCGAATTAGTAAAATCCATGAAAAATCTGAGACACAACAGGAAGGGCAATTTCGATCAAGTCTTTTCCAAAATACTATCTACCTAGTAGCCAGGTAGGGCCGTCTAGAGGTTCTGGGACCCCGGGCTAGCAAGTAATCGAGCTCTTTATTGAGACTATATAGTTTATTTAATTTACTTGTTCGGTGCCCCCCTACTGTTGAGGGCCCCAGATTACTGCTCCGAGTGCCCAGGTTGTAGCTAGTGTTAGACATAAGTGACTGACAAGAGACTTTGGCTGGTGGTGATTGGTGACAGATGGTGTCAAGGTGATTGGTGAAATGTGATTTTGATTGGTGGATGTGATTGTTGAAGCGTTTGGATAGCCGATAGGTAATGGTTTATTTGTAATAGTGGTAATTGTTGAAGCGTTTGGATTGCCGATAGGTAATGGTTGACTTGTAATAGTGGTAATTCTCATAATGACCACTTCTGACAATTTGATTGGTGAGCGCAGCAATTTTGTTATGAGTAGGAAGAGGACACAGCTGTTCATCCTCTGACCGTAAGTTGTACTGGGAGGTCGTTATCAGCAGTGGTCGGTAACAGGCTGATATGATGACGATGAACAATGTGACAAACAATAGCGAGCGTGTATGACAACATGCATGAATGTGGAGAAACAAAAAGACTTTGGATGGTAGCAATCGGCGCTCTGTAGGTACTTTCTCCCTCACGGAGAGATCAAAACTATATAATTATCTTCTTCTTTTCGTGTGGTAAGTGACTAACCAGGTGCCAGAGTTTATGCCGCCCCCATGGGTCTCTGACTTGGCTTCACATGCCGTCGAGAAATATCTCTCAGGCATGCCGGTTTCCTCGCGATGTTTTCCTTCACCGTTTTTAAGCAAGTGATAATTATACAATACGCACATGAATCTGAAAAGCCAGAGGTGCGTGCCTTGGGTTCGAACTCGAGACCTATGACTTGGCAGTCCGAAGGTCACACCACTAGGCTATCGGTGCTTATATAATTATATATTTTATAATTATGTAAAAACTTTATACGCGGGCAGAGCTGCGAGTACCTACAGCTTATATAATTTTGAAGTCATAATTTCACACTATACTATCACGCACTTCTCAGCAGACATGAAACTACAGCCAGCAGAGAAATTCAGATAGAAAGCTATGTACTCTTTAAAATAAGTAAGTAGTGAATATTGCTCCCAGGAAATAAAATAAAATCATATCAGACCCAGGTAGATATGGTACACGTTAATCTTATCATTTGGATCCAGTATAGTACTAAGTATCTACTCGTATATGGTACACGTTAATCTTATCATTTGGATCCATTATAGTACTAAGTATCTACTCATATATGGTACACGTTAATCTTATCATTTGGATCCAGTATAGTACTAAGTATCTACTCATATGGTGTAATTGCTGCCACTGCCTGGGTAGGATATTGACCCTGCCATGATGTATTGACCTGTAGAATATTTATTTAAACCCTTTAAGAATTGATGTAAACCTTTTAAGCACTTTCAATACTATAAGTAGTAATGTTGTATTATTTCGAGTAATTTTAACGATGCAAGTTGTCAGTTACCTACCTACATTTGATATTTAATACTTATTATCGTCAAAGGTCGTCGGATCATCAGTTGTTAAAAATACTCGTATCGTATAGGTCGCGCCTCGATATTGGGCCCCATCTCTACTCATTCGTATTGTCATAAAATCATGCAAGCTATTATAACTTTATTGACAAGTACTTAAACAATAAAAAAAAATACTGCACTAAGTTACTTTAATTGAATAAACACATAATTTCTTTTGCGTAAAATGTAAGGATTACAGGATAAAATAGGATGTTATATTCTCTACTACTACCACGCTCATCTTTCTGCTTTTCTTTTTACAAGCTTTTACTTAACTTGCAATGTTTGTACCTATGTATGTATGTATGTTCGGTTCAAATCTTGCAACTGAATTTTGAACAACTTCCTCTTATCTTACGGAGTTGAAATTTTACATGTTGCTTTAGTTCCGATGATAATACCTACATTTTTATGGTAAGCATGACCTGAATCGACATTCAGAATTAGCTCCAGATAAAGGAACTCTTCAACAGTCAACAGCACAGACACAAAATTTTACGTACGCATTTTGTTATGATAGCCGGTTTTTAGTTTTACCGTGACATGGTTGCTGCACTCAGGGTTGGGTCCTGACTAGGGAACTCCTCAATGCAATTAGCAGCAAAGACATGAAATGTTGTATACGCATTCAATTGTGAAAGTCCGTTCTAAGTTTCACCTTGACATACTAAAAAATAAAAAAAAAAATTAATAGTAAAAAAAAAAACATTTTTAAAAACAAGCTTTTATTATGCTCTAAAAAGAAGAAAATAAACTATAATTTAAATCAAACCCATCAATTTATTACATCATTCAATTAATTTATTTATATGATATAAAAGCTTGTCGCGAGATACTAAATAAACAAGAATACAATATGTAACTTGATCTTGACACAAGTAATTCTAAGCAAAAATTATGTATTACATACTATTTTAAATCTCGCGACTTGATGAATTATGTTGCGTGGCGATCTCACGATGTCCAAGAATCTTTGCCATCTTTGCTAAGGTCTGACGTCATATCTGATATTATGAAGTTAGACCTTCGTAAATCGTCTTCTCTCTTCCGTTTGATTCGAATTTCATGTTGCTATATTCATTGATTTAAATTAGTCGGCGGGTACATTCGAACAAAACAGGTCGTACCGTAATTTACAAGTGGAGCACTGCAGGTATTCTTTGCTTTTAATTGTATTCATACAACCACAACAGTCGTTGTTAGCCATTATTGCCCAAGTAGCAAAATTCTCCTATAGTCATCAACTTATAGGACTAAACGTCTTATAGGATCCTAATAGACGTTTTGACAAGATCACTTATCTTACAACAGCATCGTCTAAGCCGATTTGCGCTACAAGTATTTTCGATCCTATTACTTAGTTTTATAAACGTTAACAGGATTACTTTCTACGATTTTAACTAGAACCTGCAGTATTATAAGCGCATGTAATAAAACCAATTAGCAAAGTGTCGCTTTTGATCCTATCAACGCATTTAATAAGATCGTTTACTTTTGTTAAATAACAACCGCGCCGATCGTACGATTTGCGAGGTTAAGCTGCGCTTGCCGCGGTCAGTTCGTGGATGGGTGACCATTTGTTACACATCGAGACCCCTCCGTGCCTCGGAGAGCACGTTAAGCCGTCGGTCCCGGGTGTCATACGAATACCTATGACAGTCGTTACGGGTAGTCAGAAGCCCGAAAGTCTGACAAACGGTTTAACCTTAGGATATCGGCATTGCCCAGTTAATGGGTTGCGGAGGTCTGATGGCAGTCGCCCCGTGTAAAATACTGGTATTCAGCCGCATCTGGTTAGACTGGAAGCTGACCCCAAGATAATTGGGAAAAGGCTAAGAGGAAGACTTTTGTTAACGTCTTGTTCATTCTTCTATAAGACTAAAACTTAAATATGGTGGCGAAGTAGGTATGTCATGTAATAGTCTTAACTTTGACTAAATAGTATTGTAAAGATCCTGATAAATGCACGTGATCCGATCCTATGGCGGCTAAATATATTTTGTTATTTATTATCGAATAAACAATAACAATTATGTTTCATTTTGAAGGGGCATGAAGATATGTTTATTACCATCGAACACTTAATCAATAAAATTAATTTCGCAAGTTGAGTAGGCATTCTTTACACAATACTGAAAAGACAAAAGTTACCTATGTTATGCTAATAGATATTTAAGAATCAAACGAACTTACCTTGTGAAGTTTGATGTCTAATTATACGAGTGTCTTGACCGAAGATGATTACAGTTTACATGCAGCAGCACGCGAGATGATGCTGTCCTGATCACACTTTTAAAGCTATTTAAATGCTTATAAAATTGTTTTTAGATAACATTATAAAACAGTAGCGTTTTTGACTTATTTTCCCCCACCATGATGCATCCCGCCATCGCCATGGCACTGCTAATCCTTGACTCGTTATTTAGAGCCAAATTTTTTTTTTTTTGATGGTATTCGGGAATATCTAGGGGGGGTGGGAGTGTAATCATCTTCGGTCAAGACACTCGTATAATTAGACATCAAACTTCACAAGGTAAGTTCGTTTGATTCTTAATTATACTTCGTATCTCTCCCGAAGATGATTACAGTTTACATGCAGATGTTCAGAGCATCGAAAAAAAATAAGTAAAAAATAAACATTGAAGCGATCAATAAATGCTATTTATTATCTCTTTAAACAATAGAACAGAATTAGACCTTATCTATAATAATCGTCTACTCAATGACTTAGTAAATTAATCACCTAAAGAGTGCACCAACAAAATCAGTTTCCGGAGAGGTTGGTACATTTTTATTATAATATTTTGAGAATACATGGGAAGATTCGGACCAGCCTGCAGCTTTTCGAATAACTTCCAGGTTAACACCTGCTCTGTGAGCAGCCGATGTTGACGCGTGTCTCGTACTATGAGCACCGTACAATTTTATATCTATGCCACTTTTTTCTAAAATTGATTTAACCCAATGGGCTAAAGTTTGAGAACCCACTTTTTTATGTGGTTTTTGAAAACTTATGAAAAGAGATTCTTCTTGTCGACGTAAGCAATTAGTTTTATCTATATAATGTTTAAGAGTTGAAGCTGGGCACACTCTGGGATTTTCTATAATATATGGCAACACAATCAACGGTTGGTAAGCACCTGGCCTTGAGGTTTTTATTAAATCTTCGACTTTAATTACAATTCTTTCGGATTCAAATATAATGTTATTTATTTTAATTAGGCTTAGAGTTTGCATTCTTTGTGCAGATGCTAATGCTAAAAGGGTTATAGTTTTTAGTGATAACTCCATTAGTGTAATTGAATCATTAGGAAAATAATTAGTTAAGTAATTTAACACAAGATTGGGGTTCCAGGTGGTATTGTATTTTGGTGCTGGTGGTTTTATACGATAAACCCCTTTAAAAAACCTTTTAATATAATCATTACAAGTAATTTCCTGACCTAACAATATCGATAACGCTGAGCGATAACTATTAAGTGTACTGTAACTGGCACCTGAACTAAATTTTTCTGTCAAGAATGCTATTAATTGATTAGTATTAGAATCACAGTAATCTAACCCTTTGTTGTTGCAATATAGCCACCATGATTTTAATGAGATGTTATATTGGATCAACGTATTTGGGGAGAAAGACGCCATCATTATGTCGAGAGATATATTGGGTATTCCACGTCTGAGCAGCGACTGCCTAATAATTTCCCTGCCATCAAGGTAAGATCCGCGTGGAGGGGATGCTCCTCCCTGAAAGGGGAAAGTAACAAATCTTTGTTAGGCTCAAAATATAATACTTTCGAAATAAGTAATTTTGACCAGACTGGGTACCACGGTTGTGTAGGCCAATATGGTACTACTACAATCCCTTCTGCTTTGTCAGATTTAATCTTGTGTAGAACTTTTGAGATAAGGCTAAAAGGCGGGAAGGCATAAAATTTTATATTTTTCCAGTTAAATGTGAATGCATCAATAATTTCGGAATTTGGATCTAGTTTCCATGAAGCATATCTGTAACATTTGTGGTTTTGACTACTTGCAAATAAATCGAATTCTGGAGTGCCTAGTGAAACTATTATTTGGTTAAATGCGTAATGTGCTAACTCCCATTCCGTATCTAAATTATAAGCACGACGAGATTCAAAATCTGCAACTAAATTCTTTTTAGATTGAATATAAGATGCAAAAACATGTATATTCCGCTTTTCACACCACTGCCATATATCACGGGCAATGTTATTTAGATGTGTGAATTGTATACCTCCCATTTTATTAATATAAGCAATAGCTGTAGTATTATCTATTCTGAGTAAAATATTGCAATTTATGAGGTGTGACGCAAAAATTTTAAGGCCATAAAAAGCTGCAAGTAATTCGAAGATATTTATATGAAATGATAGTTGAGAGTGATTCCAATGTCCATGAGCAGTTTGTTTATTGCAAACTACCCCCCAACCTGTAGTTGATGCGTCACTGAATATGACAAGTGTGTAATCATTCGTTTGAAAGGAACAAAATGAAGTGTCAATGTGTTCGCTCCACCATATGAAGTCCTTTTTTAAGTTATTTCGCAAGATCATATATTTATTGTAATTATTAGAATAATTAAGTGCCAAAAATTTATCTCTTTCAAACAGCTTCGTGTACAACCAACCGTATTTGACGGCAGGGCACGCTGACGTTAACAGACCAATAAATCTAGCAAATTCCCTGATTGTACATTTGTTTGTATTCAGCAAGTTATTTGATATTAATTTTATACGATTCTTCTTTTCAACGGGTAATGTCAGGCACATGTTTCTTGAATCGTATATGAAACCTAGAAATAGGCACTTTTGACTTGGGTAAATTTGACTTTTGACGTCATTGATTAAAAATCCTAGCTTTAATAGCAAGTCTCTTGTCGTTTCAACGTTACTAAGACAACTGTTATATGAATTACCGATGCATAAGAAGTCATCTATATAGTTTACTGATAAATGACCTAATGAACGTAAATAATGCAAAGCAGGTTTTAGTATTTTCGTAAATACATAGGGAGCAGTACAAAGTCCAAATGGTAAAACATTAAACTCAAACAATTGATTCTTGAATAGTTCTGAATTCCAAGTAAAACGAAGGTAAATCCTGTCGCCTTCGGCAATTGCCAATAAAAAATATGCGTCCTTTAAATCTAGGGTTGCCATGTAACAATTTTGATCTATTAATTTTAGGGCTGTACGATAATCTTCCATTTTAAAGTGATTAATATGAATAAATTTATTTAATTCTTTTAAATTAAGAATGAAACGATGTTTTCCATTAGGCTTAGGCACTGTAAAAATAGGTGAAATAAATTGTTTTGCACATGGAGTACACTGAGAGATAAAACTCGATTCTAATAGTTCACTAATGCAATTATCAATTATTTTAGTTTCTGTAAGAGTGTATGATCTATTAACAAATCCTGTCTGGTATGGTTCACATTTAAATGGTATTCGATATCCTTTGATCCAAGATAATATGGTTTTATTATTGGTAATGTGACGCCATTCATTAAAGTAATGCTGAAGTCTGCCAGCTATAGGTACATTATTATTATATACCTGTGAAGGAGTAGTCAACGACGTCGAGTTGGATAGTTGGTAGTCCTTGGGCGTGTCGATGCCGGCGCGCGACGATTCTCCCGTGGCGGCGGCGGTGGTGGGCGCCGAGTCTGGTGGGGATACACACGCGGCTCGGCGGCGGCTGGTGCCCGCGGTGCCCCCCATGCGTTTAAACGTCCGATTTTACGTTGTGTAGAAGTGTTCTGTTGAGGACGCTGTGGTTGGTTGAATTTCCCACTATTTGTGTTGAATCTCAACTCTGAAGCCGACATTGTTATGGCTTTGGTTGACTTCAAGTGTTCAGACAAGTTAGAACCAAATAAATAATCATCTATTTTGGTGTTTTTTATTATTTCTCGTTTTTGTTTGCTTATACAATTAACAACAGCGAATCTTCTTGAAAGAGATTCCCTATGGTGCGTGTCGCACAGCAACCGACCTGCATCGCTGAGTATTTTGATAATTTCTTGGGGAATGTTTTCAGTTTGTGACAAAGCCACATTCAGCGCTTTGCCAATTGCTGAAATACAGCTGGACATTTGATTTTGCTTCTGCTTGCTATATGAATCTTTTTTAACATTAGCATCAGATAGTGCCGATTTTAACTCTGGATTCAATATAGGTGCTTTCATATATGTACAATTTTCAGCAGGTAAATATTGTTTTAAGAGATCAACCTTTTCTTCTTTAGGCAGGCCGTTAATCAATATGTATTTCCATCGTGTTGCCAAATCTTTGTGTAAGTTATCGCCAAACAATTTATTTTGTGTGGGGTCTGAGCCTAGTAATTGTAAAATATCTGGATCTAGTTCAGGATTTTCATCAGGTGTTCCTTCGCGTTCAACTGATACCTCAGTAGTTGGGATCTCGTCTGTAAGTGACGTAAAATATATTTACATTTTATGCACAGTTTGCAAAAAATTGTAAATATAATGTAGGTAGGTACATTATCCACACACGATTTACGTCGGGATAATAAAGATTATATTGTATAGGTACAGTGAAAGTATAATTTCATTATTCGTATCATAGTATCCACACACGATATACGTCGGGATATCACAATGAATAATATTCATTTTATGATACTGTTTCGGTATCCACACACGATATACGTCGGGATATTTTATATAATTATGAGACATTGACAATGTTTTATTCAAAGGCACAAACAAAAAAAAAATTATTGTGCAACCACTAGGCGGTAGATGGAAATAATATGTAAGTATCTTTTATATCTGTTTATTCACTAACCTTGTATTTCCAGATCACTTATTAAATCATGAGGTAACGAATGCACTGGAGATTTCGCTGGTTCATCATCTGATGACGATGAGGAGATTCTCCTTCGCTGTTTTACAAGTTTTTTCACTTTTTTTAATAATTTGGTGACCGTGTCACTATCATCCTTATCAGATCGCTTCCTTTTGCCCATAATGAAAACGTAGGTAGTTTTCGGACGAAATAAATTTTGTGTGAGTCGGACAACACAAAATCACGTAATGAGTCAAGGATTAGCAGTGCCATGGCGATGGCGGGATGCATCATGGTGGGGGAAAATAAGTCAAAAACGCTACTGTTTTATAATGTTATCTAAAAACAATTTTATAAGCATTTAAATAGCTTTAAAAGTGTGATCAGGACAGCATCATCTCGCGTGCTGCTGCATGTAAACTGTAATCATCTTCGGGAGAGATACGAAGTATAATAATGTGGATTATTTAACTTTTGAAAACATTATATTTTATTTTCAAGGCTAGGAAAACGTGACAAAAAGAACGAAAAACTAATGCTCTAGTAATGGCATCACGCTGATCACTTTTGGATCAATTGTACCAGTAGCGACACGCCGTTAATCGTTACAGGACTAATTACACCAGTAGCGGCACACGTCATGTCGTTACAGGATTAATCGAGCTTATTCAGTGCGTTTATCAGATCTTTATAGAATAATTTGTCTTGTAAACGCACCTAATAAGATAATTATAAAATCGAAATGCATGTTACCGGACTGTAACAAAACGACTATATGGCGTAATAGTCCTATATAGTGCGCCCAAATCCAGCTCTATAAACGTTTATAGGATTTCTATAGGACTAAAAAATACATGCTCCTAGAATACTTACAGGACCACATTTTGCTACTTGGGTGATGTGAAACATCTAATGCGGCGTTACACGGGTGTAAGAGTGGCTGTTACGTGGCGAAGCTCTCGATGGCACACAAACGACGCCAGACATTCGTAACTCGTCGGCTCTCTTCGGTTTGATTCGGCCAGATTTTATTAACACGCTTTTATTAGCTTCACTTGTAACTAACTAACAAACAACATAATAAAATCTTGGAAGTCAATTTTAACCTACTTCTAATGGTGGTATCGAAATGCAGCTTGGTATGAATATGTAGATGTAGTTGGGATGACAATACTATAATTTGGTATCTTGGATGGATTCAGGAGGTGGATAGTGAAACTCTTCAGTGGCTACTAGTAAACCCCTCGAGTTTTGGGTAATATGATTCGTCTTGACGAGTCCAATAGATTGGGCTTCGTAACGATGGTCTGATAATGGAGGTGGATAGTGGAACTCTTTAGTGGCTACTAGTAAACTTTTTGGTTGTGTGTACTTTTAATGAACCATTGGATTAGGGTATCTATCCCCCCCCCTCCACCCCCTGTGGGTTCCCGCATTGCCGAGGCGGGAGGGCTCAGTAGCCGTTGCGTTGATCCCCACGGTGTACCGAAAAGGAACCCGAGCAGGGGCCGCTCGTCAGGGCCTTTGCCGGTAAGCCGACGAGCGACGTAGCGGCCGACAAGTAGGTTGCGGATTCGCTTCGGCCGAAAAGTGGTAGGCGGCGGGGCCACTAACCTGACCCGTCGCAGGGGGACCTAGGGTGCCCAGACACGGGGTCGTCTGGCGCCCATGTGCTGATTTGGTCCCTGGGGTGGTCACAGCGCGCCATGTGTTCGGGTCCGCCGGTGATGGGGGCTACTCCCCCACAGAGGAAGGGTCCACCAGGAGCTGGTGGACCAAGACCTGCCGGGGTTGCGGTGCATGCAATAGTGAATCCTGTGACCCCGGACATAAGTTAGAAAGAGAAACGCCATGGGTTTTTAGCCGGTAAGAGTTCGGCAGATCGCCTCGCCTTCCCCGGTGAGGGCCATCCATAATGATTTTCCCCACGAAAAAATAAAATAAAAGGGTATACAACACCCACCACGTAGGTATTGTTAAAAAAATATGTTTGCGTTTACCTACTCTACAGTGAAGGTAAAATATTGACAAGAGTAAAATGCATAGGTACTTACTTACATTGGGAATAGGCAATACAAGTCAATTAAATTGTTTTACAATTATTAGTACGTGATAAAAGCGTTTTTTTTTTGTTTTTTTTAACGACATAGTTATTTGTTTTTTTATAAAATGAGTTTGACTTTTCACATCTGCCAGGCGCCTTCGACGTAAAATGTTAACTTAGAAATAGAATACTTAAATGTTAAGTTTAGGAGCATGAAATTTGACACACGAGTTCCATATATAACGTGGGTGAGCCATAAAAAACGATTTTTGGTAATTCATCCCCTAAGGGGGTTAAATAGTGGTTCCGGTGGGAAATCCTATTGGACTCACGGCTAGTTCTAGATAAAATTCTATTATGAGCAGTATTAAAGAGATAGGTACGGATTATTCTTAATGTGATAATTGAGTTTAAAAAATAAATACCTAGGTAGTAGTCGTCAGTGTCATTTTGTGAAATTGACGCCGGCGACTCTATCTAGATACTTTTGTAATAGTTTTCATTGCACTTCTATACGTTTTCAATTATCCAATTAAACTCTGTTCATACGTTGAAAGTATAAAATTAAAATCGATTATTGTAAGTGTAAGGTAGTTTTTTTTGCCTTTATCATTGCGAACATTAAATATGTCCTAAATATAATGTTTGGTTCATTCCAGTTGCTATAATTGCGACGAGTTCGTCAACCACATAGCTGCTAAGTGCAGCATTGGCCCACAACCATAGAGATGTTACAGCTGCAAGAGCGAGGATCTCTTCATGATCGATTGCCCAATATAGGTATTAAGTAATTATTGTTATTAATTAGTTTTGTTACCTCTTCTCCTTTATTCTAGCGTATTTCTGTTCAGTTACCATCCGTCCAAGTGCACAACCAATTCGTATCGTCATCATGTTGCAGCCAAAAAGAATATGGTGCTTTTGTCTTTTACTAAGACTCATAATAACCCATGGAAGTACACTGTTGAACGTGGGCTTCTCGATAGACCGCTACACTGAATAGTCGTGAGGGAACCATAATCAACAGTCTAGGCCAAGCATAGGTGATCGCAGTTGGTTGTCGTTAGCACACGGGAACTTGTTGATTACATAGGTCTTGATACAATCCCTTAGTCGACTTTATGCCTACTATTGGAAGAGAAGGGGTGGTTCGTTCTTTGGCGGGAACCGCGTGGTGAGATTCTGGATGGTCTAGTCCTTTATAAAATAAGATGTCTGTGCTCTACCACTACCACGCTCATTCATTACACTTAAGATTTTGAACAGGAACCGGAATAAAAACTAGCAAATGTGTCCAAGTAGCTCGTTGGTCGTCGATTTAATAACGCTTCGCAGTAAGAAACTGTAGAGGAAACATGTTCGAAGTATAGAAAATGGAACAAACGGGTTTCGGTCAAGAATAGGACAGTTCGTACAGACTCCGTAAGGTATCTTAATTATATAATAAAAAAGAAGCAAATGTGGCCAAGTAGTTGGTACAGACTCCGTAAGGTATTTGTGATATAATCAACGATGCTCGACATTGAAATGAACAAATTAAATTAAACTGTAACCACTATTTCACAAATCACAAGGATCTTGTATCTTACTTATTTAAAAACTCGAGGTTACAGGTTTTAATGAAACTGCATACATGCTTAAGTAGGTACTTGTGCAATTATTACGAGTAATCAAGTTGGTATCTCTGGTGTACGCATTAGTCCACATTTCAGCTTCAGAAGGAAATTACGAGATAAGCCTTGGTAGTCCCTGAAGATATTTCTGTGCCTAACTAAACAGTAGAAACTTGTATGTGGTGGACGATGGTTTTCATGTCATCTTGCTACTAAATCATGTGGGGCGTGGAGTGGCTTACAGGGCTCGCATCTGTCACCTATTTTTTCAACATCTCCAAATGGTATTATACCTAACTACTTGCTTTCTCAATACTAACCACAATGTTTTTTTTCTTACAGGCGGCTTTAAAATTGCATATGCCGTCACAAAAAGATGTCATACTCATGTAACGTACTCAGGAAATAGGTAGAGGGGAGTCTGTCCTAGTGGTGCTCTCAAGTCTTGAACTGTGAAGAGTGTACCTACTCACAATAAGTTTATTTAGAAGTTACGTAATGCAAGTATATATATTTTATTTTACTTTATTGGGGAAACAAGCTGATACAATATCAAACATAAGTACTTTTAAAATATAGGTAGGTAAAACACTATACCTTCATAAATATAAGTAGGTAAAACACTATACCTTCATAAACAATTTCCTCAGGTTTCTGATATAATTACAATACAGACTGATGCTCTAAATACGTTCTTGCCATATTAGACTAGAAAAGGAAAAGAATATAACAAAAATGAAAGGAAAAATAATTTACGGGCGATCTGAGGTCGGGAAGTGGATGGGGGTGAGTTTTTAAGGGTAAAAAACGGTTTATTTCGATTTCCGGCAAAACTACAAGTCTTATGGAAAAAAGTTAAATGGCAAAGTTGTAGATAATAAAAAGATCTACAACTTTTCTATTTACACTTTTTTCACATAACCTCAAAATTTATGTGAAAAACTGAAATAACCAAGTTTTTGGTTTTTTATTTTTATCTTTTACAAAAAATGATTTTTTTTCACGAAATTTGGTGAAAACTTACCTTTTTATGTCTCAAACACACTGTAATCTTTTTGATTTAAAATATTTATTTTTTCGCCTTATGTTGACTTAATATCGAAAAAGCAGCCATTTTTCAATCGAAAATTCTCACGTCAAAATATCATTTTTTTTTTAAATGTCGGTGGGTTTTTTGTTTGTCAAAATCTCTACTTACTTATGGTGTAAAAAATATATGTTACATTACTGTGGTAAATGTTCTCAGAAAATGCAAAGAAACGCAAAAAACTAGAGTCCGATTTTTTTATTATCATTATGTACACTTTTGAGCTAATTATTAAAATTTACACTTTAATTACTCGAAAAACGTAAGATTCCATGTTACATTGATAAACAAAAAAATTACAATTCCATAAAACATAAAGATTGCAAAAAACATGCGAAAATAGTAGTTCTAAATATTAAAGACTAGCTGTGTCCTCACGTCTCCGCCCGCGTAAGAAGTTTTATTCCAGTAGTGAATACAGCCCATGCTACTCGGTGATAAGGTAGCTTACTAACGCCAAAAGAATTTTTGAAATCGGTCCAGTAGTTTTTACGTTTATGCGTTACATACAAAAATACAAATCTTTCCTCTTTATAATATTAGTGTAGATAGGATTTGAAGAGGTTTTCATCTAAAAAATGTGACTGCAGCAATTTTTTTCAGTACAAAAGTTGATTTATTACGTTCTAATTACATTTATGTCATAGAAAATCTCATAATCTAGACATATAATAAAACTGTAGAAGAGTTCAATTCTGTACATTGAATAAAATCTAAAAAAAATACCCTTAAAAAATTACCCCTTCATACAAGTAACAAAAGCAAAAAAAATTCGTTTTAAAATTTTCGGATTCGGATTTTTTTCGTTTCTTTACATTTTCTGAGAACATTTACCATAGTAATATATATATTTTTTTACACCATCAGAAAATAGAGATTTCAACGAATAAAAAGCCCACCGACTTTTTAAAAAAAACTGATATTTTGACGTGAGAATTTTCGATTGAAAAATGGCTGCTTTTTCGATATTAAGTCAACATAAGGCGAAAAAATAAATATTTAAAATAAAAAAAATGTTTGGGACATAAAAAGGTAAGTTTCCACCAAATTTCGTAAAAAAACAATCATTTTTTGTAAAAGATAAAAAAACCAAAAACCTGGTTATTTGAGTTTTTCACATAAATGTTTAGGTTATGTGAAAAAAGTGTAAATAGAAAAGTTGTAGATCTTTTTATTAACTACAACTGTGCCATTTAACTTTTTTCCATAAGACTTGTAGTTTTGCCGGAAATCGAGATAAACCGTTTTTTACCCTTAAAAACTCACCCCTATGCACTTCCCGACCTCAGATCGCCAGTAAATTATTTTTCCTTTCATTTTTGTTATATTATCTTCCCTTTCCAATGGGTTTCATTTTACTAATTTTTTTTCACTTTTTACCATTATTAAAGGATTCAGCCCTGGTCTATAATTAGTTCGACTTCGACAGAAAGCAATAAGTATTCATATTTCGACAGAAAGCAATAATTTCTTGCGTAGGTTTATACGTAGACAACCAAAGCTTATCTTGCTAAGAAGATAAGGGGAGTCCAGATGGCCTCTAACAATTTTATAACATCGGTTCGCAATATATTCTAGCAAATAAACAAAGATAACCCCGGGAGATAAAAATCGAAGTTTTAAACAAATACTTAATCGCAAACATGGCATTCTGTTCCTAATGCCAAGATTATTATGTAAATGTTGTTTAACGCAGATATAAATTATCAAGTATTCCAATCTCGTCTTGATTTTTATAGAAGTGACGTAAGAACTTATAACAAGGCCCGAGTGTTGTGGCTAACCAAGTCGTGGTGGTGTCGGGTGGTGACGCACAGTGGGCTGGATTTCGAGTTTCATAGAAGTTCGACTTTCTTTTTCCTAAATCGAGTTTTACGTCCAAAAATGGATTAATTGACAATTATTGTGCTTTAAAAAACAAAAAATCGCAGTTGTTCGGGAAAATGCCAAAATTGTTCAAATAAATAGAGGAACCACCGTGTGTAAGGACTAAGGATATTATGGTTATTATTACCGCTCGGGAGATATTTGATGTTTTCACGCTAGCTCCATACTTTTTAAAACTTATTTACTTAGTCGGTGCTAATCCACGCTGAACCAAATTGAAGGCACCGACTTCTGAAACTGTTAATTTTATAACATGGTAATTATTTTATTCTTTTCATCGTTTTTATGAAGTCTGTTTTATTTTTGTTAAAATGTGTTTTATTTTTTTTCGTTTTAGTGGCCTTAATTAAAATATGGTTGGACCTACTAAAGACGCTGCTCGTAACATAATCACATCATCACATTATGCGTACTGTTCGTCATTGAGGAGTTCTATTGTCTATCTCCGAAGTTCTTCATCAGATCTTCACCAATTTTTTTTTAATAATAATAATAAGAATAATTGTTTATTACCACAAAGTTCAAGTAGTACATTGCACTGTATACAGATTAAAGATCTTAATTTAGCAATAAGTAGGTAATTACAATAAGTTCAACCCTGTCCCCTAAACTAGGCTAGGCCTGTATCTTAGGGGGCAGTACCCGGCTATAGGGTATGCTTATATGATTCTACTCTATGATTCTATTGTGGCAGATGTGCCAGTGGACTGTGTCAAGTGGGTGCATTTTTTGATCTTGTGGTAAACTTTTAAAAATGTGAGAGTGAGAAAGTGAAGAGTGAATTGTATTGTTTAAGAGTAAATTTTTGATGATTGTGTAAGGAAGTGGATGGGGTGTTCTGTGATAGTGTAGTGTGTAGTGAATGAAGTGAGTGTATGTTTGTAGTGTGGTGTGAATGAAGTGAGTGTATGTTTGTAGTGTGTTAGGAATGTGCGAGTGATTAGCGCGTGTGCGAAAATTAGGTGGGTTACACATAAAGAGGTGTGTATTAGGTGATGTAGGTTAAAAGAGATTCCGTTTCATGATATTCCTGTTTTAGCAGCAATTCAATTACTGTACGTTTTAGTTTAAATCTGGGGAGACCGAGAATATCTAACTTTTTATGGGCTTTGTTATAAATGTGGGTACTTTTTACGTAAAATTGATGCCTTGCAAACTTCGTTTTATATAGAATGCTGGGAATTATATGTTTACGTTTTTTGGGATCAGGGGGAGCCAAACTGCCATGTATCCTAAGAGTTGATTGAAGCACAAATAGCTGTCGTACAGTTAAAACCTTACAGTCTGCATAAAGTTGCGCTGTTGGATATCTGCGTGGTTTCTTTGTCATAACTTTAACGACTGCTCATTGTGCTCTCTTAGCCCTCAGGAGACCTGTCTTATTGGCACCGCCCCACACATTAATACAGTACCCTAGCACCGATTGGCACAGCGCAAAATACACCATTTTAAGAACATCATGGTCAGCTGACCCCCTGAGTGATTTAAAGATAGGGATAAGTCGCATTGTTCGGGTGGTAAGGGCGTCAAGGTGTTTGTCCCATCTTAGTCCGTTGTCTATATGGATGACGAGATATTTTACGCTGTCATCTCTTCTTAATTTTGGACAGGAGCAATGTGTTGAAGGATTTGTACATGAGTGTGCCGTTATGGAGAAGGTACTTGGTGGTTTCATATTACAGCGGGTGGCGAAAGGAACATATGAAGTTTTGGCCAGATTTAATGTCAGTAGGTTAAAGTTAAACCAGTGCATGATTCTACTTAGGGCAGGCTCAGCGTTGCTTTTAGTGGCTTCCCAAGATGGACAGTGGGCGATAATTGCGGTGTCATCTGCATAGGTGTATATGTTGCAGTTTGGGAGCGTCATATTGCAGAGATCGATTATGTAAATTAGAAACAATGTCGGCCCTAGTATGCTACCTTGTGGTACGCCGTAAGTCACTAGCTCCTCGTTAGTCAAATGAGGACCAATTTGGATTTGTTGACTACGGTTTTTAAGGTAATCTATGAACATTTTAAGAGCTTTGCCACGAACACCCAATGATTCCAACTTGGAGATAAGTTCGGGCACAGAAACCGTGTCAAACGCCTTCGAAAGATCTAAGAAAATTCCCAGGCACTTCGTCTTTTCATCGAGTTTTTTAGCAACCAATTGTGTAAGATCTAGTACCGCGTCTTCAGTTGATACCCCTGAACGTAAACCGTATAGGTTGTCAGCTATAATATTAAATTTGTCTAGGAAGTTTCTAAGTTGTTTATTGAGAATCCTCTCAAAAATTTTAGAAAGTGAAGTGAGTACCGATATGGATCTGTAATTGTTAACACAGTTTCTGTCCCTCCCTTGAAAATTGGGTACAGAATAGCTTTTTTAAGAGCATTCGGGAAAACTCCTGACTGAATGCAGAGGTTAAAGATGTAGGCTGTATGTGGAGTCAGGATATGATGATGCGTTTTAAGCAATGATGACGTGATACAACCTACAGCACAGTCACTGCGTAGCTGAAGTATAGTTGCTTCCACGTCCCTTTCGTCTATTTCAGTGATGACAAGCGAATTACAGGGCTGGCTATTTAAATGGGACCAATCTGGAAGTATATCCTTTCAAATAAAAAAATATTATCTAAATCGGTTTATAAATGGCGGAGTTATGAGGTACCAAACATTTAAAATAAACAAAAAAAACAATAACATACAGACGAATTGAGAACCTCCTCCTTTTTTGGAAGTCGGTTAAAAATAGATAACTATAATGAATACAATCATCTCATATGATATAGTACCTATAGCATAAGAATAGTCAATGAATCCATTTTTGGACAAAAAACTCGATTTAGAAAAAAAATACGAACTTCTATGAAACTCGAAATCCAGCCCACTGTGTGACGTCGGTTTCGGAACCTCCGGTGGGCTCGCTCGGTGCGCGCAAGGTGAACCACTGGCGGGCGCCTCTCGCGGCCTCCAACCGACCGCTCGATCGACGTCGTCGGTCGCCGCTGTCTGCTGTGGTTCAAATACTTACACCTAAAGCAGAAGCAATCTGCGACTTTGCAGATTTCATATGCGGTGTGATGTATAATACTAATTAAAGAGTGTTGTTAGGAGTGGGTCTACTGTATTGTCGTTCTGATTGTTTGGTTCGTGCGTTGTCCTGTTTGTGTGTAATTTGACAAAGTCCGGCGAGCGGCAGCAGGTCGCAAGGTTATCAGTATAGGCTGATAGCGTGGTGTTAGCGCGAAACTGACGCAGACGGCGCTGCCGGTGCCGCCCGCACTGTGCCGGGGTCAAGTGATGGAGCGGATGCGGACGCATATCCTAAGACCATGTTTTTGTTTTAAGCTTAACACGATAAGTTATGTTCAATTATTAAAATAATTTATTCATTGTCAATTTAATTATTAAAGTCTCTGTTAACAGTGGATAGTTCTAGTATAATAGCATTAGACAAATACGGCTAATAAGGGCGTGGATAAATATGGCAAGGGCCATGTGTTCCTCCTCCTGACCGTCGGCCGGCGTCGCGGGATTCGTATAAGCTTACACCGCAACCCTGGCAGATCTCGGTCCGCCAGCCCCTGGCGGACCTCTCCTCTGTGGGGGTGTGTAATATATGGCATAATAACAGATAGTATAATATCACTTGAATTAACTTTCACATACATACATACATAAACTCATGCCTTTTTCCCATGGGGGTAGGCAGAAACTATAGAACGCCACATGCTACGACTCTTACATACCCCTTTCACTTCATCCACATTCATACATCTTGTCATACACGCACGCCGGTTGAGAGTACTACGCACCTGACCTTTGTGAAGAACATCACCAATAACATCGATGTATGTCCTTCTAGGACGTCCTCTACCGGCGTTCCCATTAACATCCGCCTTATAAATTCCTTTTGTTAATCGCCGTTCACTCATTCTCTCAACATGGCCAAACCACCTAAGCAGTCCTTTCAATTTTTGTCACTACATCATCTTTTAAACCGCAACTTTGTCTAATCTCTTCATTTCTCAATCTATCATTCAAAGTTACACCGCACATACTTCGCAAGGAACGCATTTCCACGGCATTTATTCTATTAACGTTCACATGATATAATTTTCATTTGCTATAAAAACAAATAACCTAATTTCATGTGATCTAATGTTATCTATATCTATACTAATATTATAAAGAGGAAAGATATGTATTTTTGTATGTAACGAATAAACTTAAAAACTACTGGACCGATTTCAAAAATTCTTTTGCCGTTAGAAAGCTACATTATCACTGAGTAACATAGGCTACGGGCGGAGCCGTGAGGACACAGCTAGTATTTAATATACTTAACCTTCTTTTGCTCTAATAACATTTATTTCATATAATTTTGAATTCGACCGACATTAAACTAGATTAATTTGATCGACACGTTTGGTGCAGTGGCTGAGCGATCGGCTTCTGCGCTACGAGTTGAGGGTTCGATTCCCGCACGGAACAAATATTTGTATGGCCTACAGATAGTTGTTCCGGGTCTGGATATTTGTGCGTGTGAAGATTTGTGTTTGTAAACGCACCCACGATACAGGAGAAATCCTAGTGTGGGGCAACGTTTTTTTAAAGAAAAAGAAAGAAAAAATAATAATTGTATACTTAATGCTCTTTTTGTATAACGTTCAGTTGGCCTAATTTTCATTTGACCTAACTTTATAATAATATTTACTCATTTTGAATATAGTAAGAGAACATTTTCTATCATGCTCATTTTAATTAAAATACAATAAATTCAAATGTGCATGATAGAAAATGTTCATTAAACCATACGAACTTGGGTAAAATGAAATTATATTAATACCTAATTCATTATAACATTTCATCGTTACATTAAAAAAAAGTATATTAAATGAAATTAGGTCATATGATCATTAGAACTTTTGTTAATATTTCAAACGTTACACACCCCCTCTGTGGGGCCATGCCCCACGTCCCCCTAAGAGGCGCGCGTGGTACACTGCACGCTGCCTTGTCGGGCCTGCTACTAGTCGGGCGGCGGGTTCCCCAACCACCGCCCGCAGGCTACAGACTAGGGCGGCCGGAGGTCGTCGCGCGCCCTTCGGCGCCCGGTGCGTCTGGCGTCCCATTCCACCATGCCCTCTACTACATCTGAGGTCGTGTGGAAGAGTCAACCCGTGGCCATACCGGCCACCCTCCGTTGGTCAGAATTTCGCCACGGACAATAATATTCCATAAGAGCTAATTATTGCCCGTACCCAGGGTGCATCGGCCCAACAGCTACTCTTCTCGTCGAACGTATCCGAAGGGACCACTAGCCGCCAAACACACGAGGAGGTAATGTGACCACGCACTCCGGCAGAGCAATAGCTAACCTTTTTTTTATCGTGGGAATGTCCTCATGGTTGTCCCTCGTCCGAGGAAGGCGAGGGAGTCTGCCGGACTCTTACCAGCTAAAAACCCACTGTGTTCCTCCTTCTAACCTATGGCCGGGGTCACGGAATTCGCTATTCGATTCACACCGCAATCCCGGCAGGTTTTGGACCACCAACGTTAGAGGAGGAGCAGCCCCAGGCCCAAACCCTATAGAAACCCGCAACGACATCTCTTGCCGACCCCATGCTTCCCAACCCGAGTAAATAACGGCCCTTTGTGTGAAATAGGTCCTGACAATGCGGCGGAGGTAGATCAGCGCCCGATGGTATTCGAGTGCCCCCTTGATGCAACTCCAGGGCAAGGTGTTGAAGGCGTTGACGATGTCGAGAGACACCGCCAAGATGACCTCGCCCCGGGCAACTGGTTTTACCACCTGAGCCATCATGCGCATGATTGCGTCCACGGTGGAGGGCCCTGGGCGGAAACCAAACTGGTTGTCTGCCAAATCCGGCCCTACCCCATTCATGTACGTGACGAGGTGGTCTGCAATTACTGTCTCGAAAAGCTAGCCCACCTCGTCCAGCAACACGATGGGGCGGTAAGCAGACATTGAGTCTACGGGGCGCCCCTCTTTCCTGAGCAGGACTAGCTTACCGGTTTTCCACCGGGGCAAAACTGGCCCCGCTCGCAACATGCGCTCAAGAGCCCCTCCAGTCGGGGCCCAAGAACCTTAAGAGCCAGGACGCATGCACGGCCAAGTATGCCGTCGGGTCCCGGGGCGGCGTTCTTGCCTTGAGGCCTTTTACCACCGCTCCCAATTCTGCCCGGGTCACTTCGGGCACGTTGTCGTCTCCGTCGTCGTCCGCGTCAGGCGCCATGTAAGGCGGGACCATGGGCTGTGGCGTATGCTCCGCCCTTGAGGGATTAAGTAAACGGAACTATGCATGCGGTTGTGGTTAACCAGTCGATGTCCATCAAGACACGGCTGGCTGTTTATAATGCTGTGTACCCACGCTTAATGTATGAAAGTGAATGTTGGTCGTGACAAAAGAGACATGAAAGTAGAATAAATGCTGTGGAAATGCGTTCTTTGCGAAACATGTGTGGTGTAACTTTGAATGATAAGTAGATTGAGGAATAATGTAATGAGACAAAGTTGCGGTTTAAAACATGATGTAGTGACAAAAATTTAAAGGTGTATGCTGAGTTCGTTTGGTCATGTTGAGAGAATGAGTGAATAGCGAAATTTAGAAGGCGGATCTCTGTGGAAACGCCTGTTGAGGACACAATATCTAAAATTTACGTATTGTTATACCTACAGTACGCGTACGAACTGAATGCATTCGGGGCCTGAGGAGAACCTCCTTTTGCCCTCCTTACGCCTAGCTTCACAACGTCTCACGTGCTGTCCTTGTCATCTAATAGCACTGGCGCATCCCTGAGCTTTGCATTCAGTTCGCGTGCGTACTGTAGGTGGTGTAAGTACTTCTACAGTCGAAATAAATACGATCTAATATTTAAAATATGAAGTTCATATACGGTACTTAGGTAATATTGCCTTGCCATGAAACAACTTTCGTTTTACCCCAGAATCTACTTTAGTGTGGCAGACTATAATGTATACCTACCTGAGCCATACCGTCTCCTCGTCTTGTCTCGTCTTAGGAGTTTTATTATTTTCTTTATCTGATGCCATACATACAAATTTTTTTTTATCTTATAAATTACCTCTTGGATGTTCCTCGCCCGTGGTAGGCGAGCAGGTCTGCCAGACTCTTTTCGGCTAAAAACCCACGGTGTTTCTCCTTCTGACCGTCGGCCGGGGTCGCGGGATTCGCTATTACATGCACCGCGACCCCGGCAGGTCTCGGTCCACCAGCTTCTTCTGGTGGACCTCTCCTGTGGTGGAGCAATTGCTCCCTTGCCCCACTTCCTTCGAGAGACGCGACGGTTCCCCTAACCCGCCGCCCGCAGGCCACTCACTAGGGTTGCCGGAGATCGTCACGCGCCCTCCGGCGCCCGGTGCATCTAGCTCGAGAAGGGAGAGAAGAAGCGACCTCCCTCTCCCTCTCCGCTACCTCCTTGGTCGCCATCACTTCCTCGCAAAAAGAGGTGATGGCTTCCCACGCAGTCTCGCTTCCGACCATAGACAGAACCACGGCCGGAAGCGAGAGGTCACCACCGATCGCCGCGACTAGTTCGCAGTGCTGCGACCCCCATGCTGGACACGCCTGCAAAGTGTGCAGCGCCGTGTCCTCGGGGCAGTCGCAGTGGTGACAACCGGGCGTCTGCTCCCGGCCTATACGACACAGGTACTTCCCGAAACAGCCATGTCCCGAGAGTACCTGCGTCAGCCGGAAGCTGAGCGCGCCATGACGCCTCTCCAGCCCATCACGGGTCTTACCGCCGCTATCGCGGCGTGCCCCGCGCTGGGTTGCGCAAGTCGCTCCCTCCACTCGGCCACCAGGATCTGGCGGAGCTCGCTCCACTCAGGCGCCTCCTCGCGCTGATGATATCTAAGCGCGAGGGCTCTCGCCTCCAGATCCCAGGGCACTGATCCGGCCAAAAGACTCGCCGCCTTGAAGGAGATCGTACGGTACCCCCTTATCACCCTGACGGCCATCGCCCGCTGCGGTCTCCGCAGGATAGCGACGTTGCGGGCCGTCAGGGTGTCCGCCCAAATCGGCGACCCGTAAAGGGCCATGGACCGTACGATCCCCGAGTAGTCTCCGGCAGGAGGCATTGGGCCCCCCCAAATTGGGCAGCAGCCGCGAAAGCGCAGCCACTGCTCCCATTAGTTTGGGGGTCAACTGCCGAAAATGCGGCCCAAAGTCCCACCGGCTGTCGAGGACGAGTCCCAGATACTTCATCGTCGTCGACTCGACACCGATGCGGACGCCTCCCACGACAATGTGGGATCCCGTGGGTGGTCCCTTCCGGGGCCCGTGGAAACACAGGGCCTCGGACTTCCACAGGGCCACCTCGAGACCCAATCGTCGGATCCTCTCGACGACTTGCGCAACCCCAGCTGTGGCCAAAATGGCCGCCTGCCGGTGTGTCCTCCCCGCGCTGTAACCAGCGTTTCGTCGGCGTAGTAGGTCACGCCGACACCGGAGAGGAACGCACCGCGCAGCACCCAGTCGTAACCGATGTTCCACAGGAGCGGCCCTAGGATCGATTCCTGTGGGACACCGCACGACAATTCTCGCCGACCCCATCCTTCCCGGCCCGGGTAGATAACGGCTCTCTCTGCCAAATAGGCCCCGACTATGCGGCGGAGGTAGGTCGGCACCCGATGGTATTCGGGTGCCGCCCTAATGCAACTCCAGGACAAGCTGTTAAAGGCGTTGGCGATGTCGAGAGACACCGCCAAGACGACCTCGCCCTGGGCGACTGCTTCCTCTGCCTGGGCCCTTACGCGCATGATCGCGTCCACGGTGGAGCGCCCGCGGAGGAAACCAAACTAGTTTTTCGTCAAATTCGGCCCCTCCCCAGTCAAGTGCGTGACGAGGCGGTCTGCAATTACTCTCTCGAAGAGCTTGCCCACCTCGTCCAGCAACACGATGGGGCGGTACCCAGACGGTGAGTCTGCGGGGCGCCCCTCCTTCTTGAGCAGGACCAGCTTTCCGGTTTACCGGAGAGGAAACTGGCCCCGCTCGCAACATGCGCTCAAGAGCCCACTCAGTCGGGGCCCGAGAGCCCTGAGAGCTAGGACCCATACACGGCCAGGTATGCCGTCCGGGCCCGGAGCGGTGTTTTTGGCTTGAAGCCTCCGCACCGCCGCTCTCAGCTCTAGCCGGGTCACTTCAGGTACGTCGTCGTCGTCGCGTTCGTCCGCATCAGGCGCTAACCGAGGCGGAACCATACGCGGTGGTGTCTGCTCCGCCCTCGAAAGGAACAGAGCGCTCACCACTCCCTCCAGAAGCTGCGGTCGAAGACTGGGTCAGTGCGGGTCACGGTCCAGAGTCTCGAGCAGCGTCTCGTAGGCCGCACTTTTGGCCCGCGAGATAGCCCTCTGGAGGGCGGTCTTCGCCTCCCTGTACCCCTCGTACAGCTCCGCCTCCTGCGTAGCCTGGCGTACTGGCGTCGCGCTCTAACGCATGCGCTGCGGACACTCCTCTCCCCCTGCGACTCCACCGCGTCTGCCACCTAATGGTGGCGGCCCCATCAAGGTCGCGGAAGGTAGGGAGAATGACGCACCGCAATACCGGCACTCCTCTGCCGCCGCGGCTTTCACCCGTCAGTCGCGATGCCTCCGTTATGACATCGCGGCCCGCCTCAGTTGCGATGTCGCCTACGCAACACCGCAACCTACTTGATCGCTACATCGAGGGCTTCCAGGCCCAAGCCCCGACGAGCAGCCCCTCCTCAGGTTCCTCTTCGCTTCACCGTGGGCCTTCACTCCAAGGCTACTGAGCCCCCCCGCAACGACAATGCGGGAACCCACCGGGGGGGATGCCATTCTATGCGTGCCAAATAAGAATAGCACTGTCAAGACGTCATTTTGTTCCGCAATACTCGTGAACTTCATTACCAAAGTGTAAGGTGGGCAAAAAAGTAAATAAAGAAATTATATTCAGTTTAATTATTTTTGTTCACTTTTTTGGTATTTCATATCAATTTTACGACAAATTAATTACACAATAATTATATTATTATTATGGCGACATATTAGGGTGACCAGTAGCATTTCGTGAAGTTAACTATATACAGGGTGTTTGGTGCATCGTGTGCCAAATTGAAATGGTCGACTGGGGGGGTCATTTGCTATCATTTTAGACCCCTAAACTCTTCTCATGCCCTATGGATATTTTTCATCGACTTTTTATTATTTTATTAAAAAAATACCCAAATTTTACATTCAAATACAAATTTAAAAAAAGTGTAAGTCGTAGACTCTGAATTTTAATTTCATTTAGATGTGTATTGTATTAAAGTACTTTTAAATTCAAAATGAGTGAAATTAGCCATCTAGTTTTTTTTTTATTTACTCGCAAAGTTTCAGACTTCAATTAAAGCTGTGACAGATTTTAACCTTATAAGAGTGAGATAACAGATTTAATAAGTATTTCAGGTATCATTTAAGCAAGAATATTTTTTAAATCATAATTTAGAATTGTAGTATTTTATGACTCGATTCAAAAATCTAGCGAATTCACAAAGTTGTAAAAAGATTTTTATGACATGTGGCACATCACTAGCAAGAGGATAGACTAGAGAATTTTTGAGGCAGTTCGAAGATCCCGGTCGCTTTTAGTTTTTTTTTATAGCCATGTAAATAGCTGTAACATGGACAGCTTTAATTGAAGTATGAAACTTTGCGAGTAAATTAAAAAAAAACTAGATGGCTAATTTCACTCATTTTGAATTTAAAAGTACTTTAATACAATACACATCTAAACAAAATTAAAATTCAGAGTCTACGACTTATACTTTTTTTTAAATTTGTATTTGAATGTAAAATTTGGGTATTTTTTAAATAAAATAATAAAAAGTCGATGAAAAAAAATCAACAGGGCATGAATAGTGTTTAGGGGTCTGAAAGGATAGCAGATGACCCCCCCAGTCGACCATTTCAATTTGGCACACGATGCATCAAACACTCTGTATATTGGTTCATTTCTTTAATGAATACTGATTTCAAATATTATTAAATTATCCAAAATTATCTATTTATGGAATTCAATAAATAACATTTTATAAAAATGAATGTAAATAATAATGAAATCTATGAATAAAAAAATGTATCTTTTTTTTTCATAGTATTTTTTTGCTGGCAGTGCCAATTTGATAGCTATCGTGTGAAGTTGTAGCAAGCGCGATCCTATTCTTATTTGGCACGCATAGTACATACCTTTTTTTTTTTTTTTTTTTTTATCGTGGGGAAATCCTCATGGACTATCCCCCGTCTGGGTAAGACGGGGGGATGTGCCGGACTCTTACCGGCTAAAACCACCACGGTGTCCCTCCTTCTGACCTAAGGCCGGGGTCGCGGGATTCGCTATTGCATGCACCGCAACCCCGGCAGGTCTTGGTCCACCAATTGCTGGTGGACCTCTCCACTGTAGGGCCCCACCCCACGACCTCCTGAGAGGCGCGGGGGGCACCCCACATCACCGGCGCACCAGAACACATGGTACGCCGTGACCACCCCGGGGACCAAACAAGTACATGGGCGCCAGACTACCCCGTGTCTGGGCACCCCTGGTCCCCCTGCGACGGGTCAGGTTAGTGGCCCCGCCGCCTACCACTTTTCGGCCGCAGAGGATAGGGAGAGCGGCCAACTAAACACCGACACTCCTCTCCCCCTGCGGCCCCACCGCGTCCGCCATCTGACGGTGGCGGCCCCGTCAGGCCGCGGAAGGTAGGGAGAACGGCGCACCGTAATACCGGCACTCCTCTCCCGCCGCGGCCTTCACCCTTCAGCCGCAATGCCTCCCATAAGACATCGCGGCCCTCCTCAGTTGCGATGTCGCTCAGGCGACACCGCAACCTACTTGGCCGCTACGTCGAGGGCTTCCAGGCCCAAGTCCCGACGAGCAGCCCCTCCTCGGGTTCCTCTTCGCTTCACCGTGGGGCTCCAAGCCACGGCTACTAAGCCCCCCCGCAACGACAATGCGGGAACCCACCGGGGGGGGGCATAGTACATACCTGGTCTATCCTAAATCTATATCTAAAGTCTGAATTAATAGTCATCTTTTAATGAAAAAATCTGCTACATAAATCATATATTTTATTACTGGTATGTGGACGTATTCACAAACGTGATTAGTAGATGTTATTTTTGTAGATGGAGCCACTATCGAGTTTTTATGTGAATGTAGGTAACTTTCCGACCCATGCGTGCACGCTTGATGCGGAAATATATAAATGTATTTATTTATACCGCACGCAGTGTAATCATTTGTCTTGCAGCCTGCTAAAATATTTAATGAAAACTGATGGAAAAATCCCACAGCAAATAATTTTATGGTAACCGTACCGCCCGGACGAAGTTGGGGTGGATCGCTAGTATTCTTATTATGTTAATCTTATCAAAATAAGCGTACCGTTTCCGTATTAGAAGTTGGCGAATAGAGTCTTCTGAACACCGATAATTCAAAGATGAGAAATGAAGTCTTAGCAATTCAGCATACTAACTTTAATTTATTACAATAACTAAGAACAATATTCAAAAACAACAGCTCTCATCGTCTGTCAGCCTCGGAGTATATTTTTTCAAAACTCTTGCCCGTAAAGTGGCTCTTATTGCACTGCTTTTAGGTTCATAATGTAGCTTATTACACACTAGTGCATTTTACCACAGATTAATGATAATTATAATTATGTCTACGAATTTTCCTTTCTTTTTTATTTCTTAGCGATGTGGTTTTTATGCCTAAAAAATAGTAAACTTTTTTATTATAAAAATAGAATAACTAAAATGTATTAGGTACTTAATTAAAATATTATAAACAAACATTTCATTTCATAAAATTATTTATTTTTGTCAACAAATTAACATTAATTAATTTGTGTTATAAACACATAAATGTTCAGTTTTTTTATATTAGGCTGTTAGCCCTTTGGTCTGTCACCTGCGCGCGCACAGCTAACCCGTCCAAAGCACGGCGCGCGAAAAGAGAAATCCATACGCCATTTTTCACAAATACTTATCAAAATAACCAACTCAGCTTGTTAGTATTATTGAATTAGATACCTAAAATCAGTTTTTTCCTCGCAAGGCTTCAATCAGAATACCTGGCGGGGACAGGAAATGTATATTCGTATGCATAGATGTCATCGTAGTGACCAGAACTATGACCATAGGCCTCGAGTCCATATTACAGACACCTTGGGCGGTTTGACGCTACGGTGGAGCAGTATCGCTGGGGCTCGGGGCGCATGAATGACGACACACGAGCCCGGCCCGGCATGATGTCACAATGGAGCAGGGTCGCTAAGGCTCGGTGCATGTCTTCCCGGGCAGCGGCGGCGCGTGCATGACGTCACACGAGCCCGGTCCGGCATGATGTCACAATGGAGCAGGGTCGCTAAGGCTCGGTGCATGTCTTCCCGGGCAGCGGCGGCGCGTGCATGACGTCACACGAGCCCGGTCCGGCATGATGTCACAATGGAGCAGGGTCGCTAAGGCTCGGTGCATGTCTTCCCGGGCAGCGGCGGCGCGTGCATGACGTCACACGAGCCCGGTCCGGCATGATGTCACAATGGAGCAGGGTCGCTAAGGCTCGGTGCATGTCTTCCCGGGCAGCGGCGGCGCGTGCATGACGTCACACGAGCCCGGTCCGGCATGATGTCACAATGGAGCAGGGTCGCTAAGGCTCGGTGCATGTCTTCCCGGGCAGCGGCGGCGCGTGCATGACGTCACACGAGCCCCGGCGCAGCGTGACGTCACAGTGAGGTGTGCGCGGCCGCCAAGCGCCTAAGTACGTGCCCGTGAACAGCACAGAGCCAGTCAGCGGCCCCACCCAGTACACCTGCAAACAATACGAGGCAGCGTCGCCTTTACACACCTCCACGTACTTGACTAGAACATCAATACTCGTCACCTCAGCCTATCGTAGTACACTGCTGGACGAGGCCTCTACCAAGTTGCATCACACAATGAGCTCGTCTCCTATAGTAAAAGATTAGTTTACTTTTTGTAGTTACTGGTTAAGTAGATTACACAGAGGACAACATGATTTGAATTTTTCATAAATTGTTTTATTACTGAAGTTAAGAGCAAATATATTTTGAAAACGCTGTATCTGGCACATTCGTCACGCAAAACAACACCTCCATATTATAATAGTTATGTCGGATGACGTCACATGCTAATAAAGCGCAGGCAGTAAGAATTTTAAAAACACAGCATAATTTGCTGAGAGGCTTTGAATTTATGGAAATAATGGCACCATCAACATTTTGGGGACATCACACGTTACATCGTGGGAGATCACATTAGGTTTTTCATACATTCAAGCGAAAGCCTGCCTCAATGGCGCTTGCATGAGTCGATGTAACGAAGTACATATGGTATCATTACAGTGTAATCTCTGGTCTTTTCATCATAAGCCATAAATTGAAGCGTCTCGAAGAATAGTTGGAGCACGTTTTATTCTAAATTCACTGATAAGTACCATGAGTTTCCACCTCGTCAATTTCAAGAAGTTGTAAATGTTACGAAGGAATTTAAGGAATCTGTCTTTCCTGAGCTGTATTGTATACTAACCCAATGGTTGGTCCAGTTGCCGCTCCAAAGCGCCGGCCCGAAGCTACGCACCGGGTTCATACTGGCGCCGGTGAGCTCACCCTGAAGTCACAAACACAAACACTTCATTAAAACTGGTTCATTTGGATTCATAAGAGATAAAATACTTAAATGGGCGCAGTTACTATAACAGAGGTCTATGTTATGTGACAGACTGACCGGTCGGACGGTAGTGTTCAGTACTCACCCCCACGAGCGAGAGGCCGGCTACGGACAGTCCGATGCGGAGCGGCCACGAGTCACGCAGGCCAGCGTTGGTCGGACGGTAGTGTTCAGTACTCACCCCCACGAGCGAGAGGCCGGCTACGGACAGTCCGATGCGGAGCGGCCACGAGTCACGCAGGCCAGCGTTGGTCGGACGGTAGTGTTCAGTACTCACCCCCACGAGCGAGAGGCCGGCTACGGACAGTCCGATGCGGAGCGGCCACGAGTCACGCAGGCCAGCGTTGGTCGGACGGTAGTGTTCAGTACTCACCCCCACGAGCGAGAGGCCGGCTACGGACAGTCCGATGCGGAGCGGCCACGAGTCACGCAGGCCAGCGTTGGTCGGACGGTAGTGTTCAGTACTCACCCCCACGAGCGAGAGGCCGGCTACGGACAGTCCGATGCGGAGCGGCCACGAGTCACGCAGGCCAGCGTTGGTCGGACGGTAGTGTTCAGTACTCACCCCCACGAGCGAGAGGCCGGCTACGGACAGTCCGATGCGGAGCGGCCACGAGTCACGCAGGCCAGCGTTGGTCGGACGGTAGTGTTCAGTACTCACCCCCACGAGCGAGAGGCCGGCTACGGACAGTCCGATGCGGAGCGGCCACGAATCGCGCAGGCCAGCGTTGCGCGCGTCCCACGACGCGCAGTTGGCCAGCGCCAGGCAGCCGCCCAGCAGCGCCTCCAGCAGCACCGCCTGCGGGCACACAATTATACTTCTGTCCCGGCGGACCACCGGACTTAGGGCCAAAAACCAAAAACCACTGTAAAACCACTGTAGTGACAACTGCCTGCGTAGGCCTCACCTTATACACGGCGAAGTGTTCCGCGGGCAGCGTGACGCACAGGTCGGGCACGTCGCGCGGCTGCAGCGCGTGCAGCAGCGCGCCGCCCGCGCTCGCGCCCGCCAGCTGCGCGCACACCATGGCGAGAGCGCGCGTGCGCGACACGCGCCCCCACAGCAGCGCCGCCAGCGTCACCGTGGGGTTCAACTGCGCGCCCGACACGTGGTCCAGGCACTGCAGTACACAAAGGTTTCTAATGTTCTACTGGATTCAAATGTAATACCCCCGGCTACCATAAATTATCTATTTTTATTTGAATCCTTACCATGATGTTCTGACGACGGTCATATGATGATATTAGACTCGTAAACCAAATCAAAAATACGTAAGGGTTACCTGCACGAGCAGCGCGACGACGAGCCCCGAGGCGACGGCGCGGTACAGCGGCGACAGTGCGGCGGCGGGCCCGCAGCCCGGCAGGCACGTGAGCAGCACCAGCAGCGCGGCGCCGGCGCCCTCCGCCAGCGCCACGCGTAAGGGTTACCTGCACGAGCAGCGCGACGACGAGCCCCGAGGCGACGGCGCGGTACAGCGGCGACAGTGCGGCGGCGGGCCCGCAGCCCGGCAGGCACGTGAGCAGCACCAGCAGCGCGGCGCCGGCGCCCTCCGCCAGCGCCACGCGTAAGGGTTACCTGCACGAGCAGCGCGACGACGAGCCCCGAGGCGACGGCGCGGTACAGCGGCGACAGTGCGGCGGCGGGCCCGCAGCCCGGCAGGCACGTGAGCAGCACCAGCAGCGCGGCGCCGGCGCCCTCCGCCAGCGCCACGCGTAAGGGTTACCTGCACGAGCAGCGCGACGACGAGCCCCGAGGCGACGGCGCGGTACAGCGGCGACAGTGCGGCGGCGGGCCCGCAGCCCGGCAGGCACGTGAGCAGCACCAGCAGCGCGGCGCCGGCGCCCTCCGCCAGCGCCACGCGTAAGGGTTACCTGCACGAGCAGCGCGACGACGAGCCCCGAGGCGACGGCGCGGTACAGCGGCGACAGTGCGGCGGCGGGCCCGCAGCCCGGCAGGCACGTGAGCAGCACCAGCAGCGCGGCGCCGGCGCCCTCCGCCAGCGCCACGCGTAAGGGTTACCTGCACGAGCAGCGCGACGACGAGCCCCGAGGCGACGGCGCGGTACAGCGGCGACAGTGCGGCGGCGGGCCCGCAGCCCGGCAGGCACGTGAGCAGCACCAGCAGCGCGGCGCCGGCGCCCTCCGCCAGCGCCACGCGTAAGGGTTACCTGCACGAGCAGCGCGACGACGAGCCCCGAGGCGACGGCGCGGTACAGCGGCGACAGTGCGGCGGCGGGCCCGCAGCCCGGCAGGCACGTGAGCAGCACCAGCAGCGCGGCGCCGGCGCCCTCCGCCAGCGCCACGCGTAAGGGTTACCTGCACGAGCAGCGCGACGACGAGCCCCGAGGCGACGGCGCGGTACAGCGGCGACAGTGCGGCGGCGGGCCCGCAGCCCGGCAGGCACGTGAGCAGCACCAGCAGCGCGGCGCCGGCGCCCTCCGCCAGCGCCACGCGTAAGGGTTACCTGCACGAGCAGCGCGACGACGAGCCCCGAGGCGACGGCGCGGTACAGCGGCGACAGTGCGGCGGCGGGCCCGCAGCCCGGCAGGCACGTGAGCAGCACCAGCAGCGCGGCGCCGGCGCCCTCCGCCAGCGCCACGCGTAAGGGTTACCTGCACGAGCAGCGCGACGACGAGCCCCGAGGCGACGGCGCGGTACAGCGGCGACAGTGCGGCGGCGGGCCCGCAGCCCGGCAGGCACGTGAGCAGCACCAGCAGCGCGGCGCCGGCGCCCTCCGCCAGCGCCACGCGCCACAGCGCGTCGTCAGGCGCGCATGCGCAGCTGCACACTGACGTAGTACACCACAAATATATGGGGACACTGTCATAATATTATAGATAGGTAACGATCGCACTAACGCAGGTATTACACCTCAACCCGGCACCGGCACCCGGATCTAAGCGTCAGATGTTTATCTAAAATTCTAAATGCAAAAACGACTTAAGTACCTACACTAACGGGATGGTATGGTATGGGAATACGGCCGCACAGCTTACTTTATGAAATACTAGCTGTGTCCTCACGGCTCCGCCCGTAGCCTATGTTACTCAGTGAAAATGTAGCTTTCTAACGGCAAAAGAACTTTTCAAATCGGTCCAGTAGTTTTTAAGTTCAATCTTTCCTCTTTATAATGTTAGTTCAGCGAGGATTGGCATTAGCACCGACTTCTGAAACTGTTAATTTTATAATATGGTAATTATTTTATTCTTTTTTTCGGATTTTTGAAGTCGGTTTTATTGTTGTTAAAATGTTTTTTATTGTATTCATAATAGGTACTACCTATTCATGCGACACATGTTTTAATTTATTATTAATTATTTTTATTTTATCTATGTTTACTCACTATAAAACTGATTTTCGTCCGTGACACCTCACAATAAGGTCCAGTTGAAAACCAGCGCCAGACACTTAACAAGATGTCTGGCTTTTTTGATGAATTGAGCCTATTTGGCGCAGTCGCCAAACCGTGGGGCACACAATGATACCTACTTTAGGATTAATTTGTATCTTAGTGTAAAGTTGTATATTAATGTTATTATATGCCTCTGACTGTGGTCAATTAATCAATTTTCTTTCTTTCGTTTCTACCTCTACATAATCAAACACCAATTTAAGACCTAGGTATCACAGTGGCGTAAATTTAATGTCGTTCGAATGGCTACAGCATAGAAATACATAAAATTACGCCTTTTTCTCATTGGAGTAGGCAGAGACTATAATTTCCACCTGCTATGATCCTGACACACCCTTTTTGCTTCATCTACATTCATTAACCTTCTCATGAATGCTCGTCGGTTTAGGGTGTTAGGTACCAACCTGGCCTTTTTTGAGAACGTCTTCGATTTGTCCGTGTACGTTCGCCGAGGTCGGCCCCTTCCAACTGTTCCATCCATAGGTACTCGTCTTGTAGGTAGGTACCTACGACCATCCACTTTACATGACATAGACAACATAAAGAAATATCAAAGTGCCATACTTAAGTTAAGCTATTTTCGTAATGAGACATGAAATTCAAATTTTAAATTAAGATTTTCAAATATTTATTAGGTACTTACTTTTCTAAATTACTACAATATTATAGTGACATACGTGTCTATTATGGTTTTTTTATTAGTCTATTTTTGGTATATGCCGCCATTAAAGTTTAAATTACTACAAACCCGGACACATTGTATAATTAGTTGCAATTAGACTTACTGTTATTAGTGGAGTCGGTGCAGGCGTCTTCGTGACTAGCCATGCGGCCTGCTGGTCGCGACCCCTCGCGTTATGGATCACTCGTGAAGTAGGTAACGCAACCTGTAGACAAGGATGTGCTGCAGGTGTGAGCACGTAGCGCAGTGAGGCGAGCTCGCGAGTGGCGCCGCTAGCCGCTACTGCCTACTCCGCAGCTATCACGGCGGCTTATCTGGCTGCAACTGTTTGTTCGGGATCCTGCGGCGTCACCGCTCTCGCGTCTTCCTACTTTAATATTGGCCGCAGGCGGTGACTCAGCCTAGTATTCGTCAAACGTCGTATACACACTAATTTTCGCACCCTTCTACATAATAATATAATATAGTTATGGTTTTGTTGTGAATGAGATCATGACGCTTGTGAGTGTTTGTATCACAGGCAATAACATTATTATGTTACAGGTTGGCCACAAGGAAGACAAATGATTTATTTTATGATTTATTAGAAATATCATTTCGTAGGTAGCTGGGTACAGTTAGGTAGGTACAATTAGATAACTCACTCTTAGATAATTTAATTATTTTATAAAAAAATGCATACATATTTTATTTACTAGCCGGTTTGTTTTGGCTACGACTAGCCGTGCTCACTGCATCCATTTGGTTCTCATTATAGATAATAAAGATAAAAAATGTACCTACCATCTAAATATAAAAAATCAATAAACCAGACTGCCTAAAAATGGAACATTAAATAAAAACTGATAAGAAAAAAAAAGTACAGAACAAATAATAAATTCTAATGCGGAACATAGCGACTTTAACAGTCGCGGGAAACATTGGGAAGTTTTAAGCCGGTCTAGATTTTTAATGTGTTCCGACTGTCAAAGTCGTTATGTTCCGCATTATAATTTATTATTGGTAGGTAGGTACTGCACTTGTTTTTTCTTTTCAGTTTTTATTTAAAGTTCACTTTTTACGCAGTCGGGCTTTTAGATTTTTAAAACTTTATTTTTTAAATTTTACTCTTTTTAGTTAGGATTATAAGACGATAATATTTTTCACGTCAATAAGACATATTTAATTACTTATAAGAGTTATAAGACTATATAAGAACTTTACTATAGTATTATTAGGAGTATTGAATATAATTTGTATAATAATATATTTTTGTAATGACCTTTTAAAACCCTTCATTTTGATACCCCACTCGATAGGTTTGGGTTTTTTTTTTTCAAAACTCATTTTAGCGCCACAAATCCGCCATTTTTTATAACTTTAATATACCCAATGACACTCGCGCTATAAAGACAAATCTAACAACATAATATCATTCATCAAAATCCGTTCAGTAATTTAGTAGTCACGAGGGAATATAGGGACGGACTTACATACATAGGTACATACAGCTCAAACACATAATCCTCCTTTTTTGGCTTCGCCGCGTCGGGTAAAAAGGAACGTCATTCGCTGAAGTAAAAGCAATCTATCATGAATGTGTAAGTACCTACATGTTGGCGACACCGGCCACGTGAAGAAAGTGTTACATTGTTATTACCTAATAAATCATTGTCAATCTGACGTGCCACACATGATCTGTATCAGAAGTCACTCACCGTCGCGTCACTTTTTTACACGCTTTATATTAGCTTCACTTGTAACTAACTGACAAACTAATCCCACCAAAAACATTCTGTAAAAAACTAGCCAAGTCTCGATGGAGCTGCTTGTTTATCTCTAAAAAGTAATGAAATCTAGACAAAGTCGTGCCAAGTCTAAGGTTCCTTACTGCGATTTCTTTATTATTATAGTTAATGTTGTGTGACTTGGCCGTTGAAGGGTACACAAGGGTACAAAACCAGGTGCTCCATGACACCATTGCACCAATCTGTCGCCAGAACCGCTACCCATTGACGATGGAAAATTGCCACTTGGAAAACGTTGATTCAATAACCAGTCAATTGTAGGCTTGATAAAGCTGTGTATTTCAATAATACTTATGTATAGGCGAGCCTAAAACAAACAGTATAATTATTTTTTTCCAGTACAGACGGATTTCTAATCATTGATAGAAGTCCGTCTGTACCTGTCCCGTTGACTTGTACCCACTAACGTATAAAGAATGTTCAACGGCCAAGTCACACAACATTAACTATAATAATAAAGAAATCGCAGTAAGGAACCTTAGACTTGGCACGACTTTGTCTAGATTTCGTTACTTTTTAGAGATAAACAAGCAGCTCCATCGAGACTTGGCTAGTTTTTTACAAAATGTTTATGGTCTTATTTGACAGTTTTCTTTTTATCTTCAGACCTTCGATTTTTGACATCAAATGAAGTGGCCTACCAAGTTGAATATTTTTTGTAAAGGCGGTATGTCGATCTCTAATAGTTTGGTTGGGCTCTTGTGTTTTTTAATCAGGGTCACCAGGTACTCCAGATCTTCGATTATCCTAGTTTTTATAGTTTTCCCTTTATGTGGCCATTAAACCCTAACTCTGTACCAAATTTCAGCTCTCTGAGTTTATGGGAAGTACTAGTTCTATTCTGATGATCATGAGTGAGTGTCATAAATGCGAAACTTTGCTTTCGCTTAACTTCGGAACTAAATGACTTACAGACTTGAAATTTTGGATTTTAAGTATGTGATTATAGCTTACTGGATGACGAAAATTTCTGCGTTCTGGTCTTATCCAGAGGTTCTCAAATAGGGGCCTGAAAATGCGGCGAAATGGTTCCAGTAAAGGATGGTACGGCAGTGCCCCCGCTGCCGTGCCCCCCGATAAACTAACAATGTAAAAAAATCTTGGAAGTCAATTTCAACCTACTTCTAATTGTCGTATCGAAATGAAACTTTGTATGTATATGAAGTTCGGATGACAATACTATAATTTGGTATCTTGGAGCTGATCTGATGATGGAGCCAGGAGGTGGATAGTGGAACTCTTCAGTGGTTAATAGTAAACCTCTCCAGTTTGGGTCATATAATTCATCTTAACGAGTCCAATAGATTAGACTTGGTAACGAGGGTCTGATAATGGAGCCAGGAGGTGAATAGTAGAACTCTTCAGTGGCTACTAGTAAACCCCTCGAGCTTGGGTCATATGATTCGTCTCAATGAGTCCAATAGATTGCACTTGGTGTTGAGGATCTGCTGATGGAGACAAGATGTGGATAGTGGAACTATTCACTGGCTACTAGTGAAAACTCGAGTTTGGGCTCATATGATTCGTCTTAATGGGTCCAATAGATTGGGCTCGGTAACGAGGGTCTGATGATGGAGCCAGGAGGTAGATAGTGGAACTCTTCAGTGGCTACTAGTGAACCATCGAGTTTGGGCTCATATGATTCGTCTCAATGAGTCCAATAGATTGCACTTGGTGTTGAGGATCTGCTGATGGAGTCAGGAGGTGGATAGTGGAACTCTTCAGTGGCTACTAGTAAACCCTCGAGTTTAGGCTCATATGATTCGCCTCAATGAGTCCAATAGATTGAGCTTAGTAACGAGGGTCTGACGATGGAGCCAGGAGGTGGATAGTGGAACTCTTCAGTGGCTACTAGTGAACCCCTCGAAAATATTATAACCTTATTAATATACATATAACTTTAAAGAAATGCTAAGTCAACTTTAAATGTATTGTGTACCAGTAATAAATATGTTACAAGTTATTTTAAGACTAAAAAGTAAAAAATAAAAATATGTAGTTTAAAAAACTATAAACACGCTTTAATCACGCACTAAAAATTATAAAATAATTCTTTTATATCCAATGGTTAATACAAAAAGCGTGGAGCGCTTTGTTTAAATTAATTAAGAGTAGGTACACACAACCAAAAAGCGCTCCACGCTTTTTGTATTAACCATTGGATATAAAAGAATTATTTTATAATTTTTAGTGCGTGATTAAAGCGTGTTTATAGTTTTTTAAACTACATATTTTTATTCATATTTATGTCGTTGTGGTTTGTGTGCCTCGTACCTAATATCATTTAAAGTGTTCTCAATGCTATTCTGGCTTCTGATAAAATTATAAACTTTTTACGCCACTACGTGCATTGACTGATTGTAAATATTTACGGAGCTTACCAACTAGGTAGGTACTCTGAAAGATTTGTTTAGTTTATATTAAATTGTTTACCGAAGTGTAGATACTTAGTGCTGAGATGAAGAGGTACATTTCTTGTGTACTGAACAAGCAAAACAGATAAATAAACGAGAGCTCGGATATATTACTGTACTTACCTAGTTACACTAACTAAGATAAGATGCAAAGTTGAAAACATGTTGGTTTCATAGTATCAAAATATTTTATCTAGACATGCGGCAGCGTGTCAAGCCAAGTTCAAAGAAAAAGGAACTGGCGACGCAGCAGCCGTGTGTTATATTACACGAACCATTTGAAGCCACTTTTGAGCCCTTAATAACTCAAAATCTATTCAACATAAACACATGAAATTTGGTTTATTTATTAAAACTCATTAGATCAACAAGAACCCTAAATTTCATAAATACAGCTCAAACGGTTATTGAGATATTAACGTCTAAAAATCAGCATTTTTAACACTGACTGACATATAGATCAAAAACCTAACCCACTTCCAGATGACCTAGAAGGTTGAAATTTGGTGTCCAGCTGGGTAATTGTGTGTATACAAAGGAAAAAGTCCGAAAACAGTGAATAGTTACGACTTGAAATATTTTTGAAAAATCGATTTTTATTACCTAGCGCCTTTCGAAATTATAACAGCAACAATCTTTTTCTTTCGCAGGAGAATGGGTTCCATAATACCACGATGAAAGGTCACTTTTATCGTTTTGTATACCAGATTATTTGATTCAAGTGGGAAATAAAAATATACCTAACAGACAAATGATAAAATAAATAAAGGGGGGACTTTGTATTTCTAACATTCAAGAAAATGTAGAAAATAGTACAAAAACGAAAACGATACAGCATAAACGTTTTACAGATTACTTTTGAATGATGAATAATAATAATTTCTTTACAAAAAGTAATGATATCCCATCAAAAACATAAATGTGAAAATGGGAGCCAAGTTCAATAATAACAATACTTCGTGGTTGTCGACTTCGCCGACAAAAGAATTGAGATCTAAATGGGTGCCAAGTTCTGTAGATAATCCTGAAATTTATTTACACAAAGTAGATAACTTAGGATAAATTGAAGATCAAGATTTGACTTGGCTAGTTTTCACATACCTCTCTCTTAGCCTTTTCCCAATTATCTTGGGGTCAGCTTCCAGTCTAACCAGATGCGGCTGAATACCAGTATTTTATACGGAGCGACTGCCATCAGACCTCTGCAACCCAGTAACTGGGCAATGCCGATATCCTAAGGTTAAACCGTCTGTCAGACTTTCGGGCTTCTGACTACCCGTAACGACTATCATAGGTATTCGTATGACACCCGGGACCGACGGCTTAACGTGCTCTCCGAGGCACGGAGGGGTCTCGATGTGTAACAAATGGTCACCCATCCACGGACTGACCGCGGCAAGCGCAGCTTAACCTCACAAATCGTACGATCGGCGCGGTTGTTATTTAGCCACGAGCCCCTCTAGTTTTCACATACAAGTTATCTTATGTTTGGCTACTCAACTTATCTTCTTTATGTTATACGCAAGTTACTGTTTTTATACCTATTGTAAGGTCAACATCTTACTCTTCCAAAAATTAGGTATGCTGGTAAAAACTAGCCAAGTCAAACTTGATCTTCAATTTATCCTAAGATATCTGCTTTGTGTAAATAAATTTCAGGATTATCTACAGAACTTAGCACCCATTTAGATCTCAATTCTTTTGTCGGCGAAGTCGACAACCACGTATATTCTTATTATTGAACTTGGCTCCCATTTTCACATTTATGTTTTTGATGGGATTAAAAACATTCTGCAATTTATACGACCTTGCTCATGAGGTTAGGGAACGTACCCATACTACGTGACCCATTTTTTACAACTTTTACCCCCTCCCACTCCTCGGTGACCACCCGTAATATATGCCAATACCCCCCCCCCCATTCCCCTCTAGTTTTCACGTAGTAATTCATAAATATGGCTTTAAATAAAAAAAATTGCAAAAAGAAAATTATTTGGCTCAATGTGCGTCAATGTTGCCACCCGTGAGTTTATAAACCGCTAAACGCTGCGCGCCATATTTGAATATAGCTCGAAAAAGCGCCACATTTCCCTAGAGGATATTGACCACTTGACGAAAACCTAAGCCCCCCCCCCCCTCCCTGTGACCAATCGTGGTATTTTGAAGACCCCCCTGAACGGGTCACGTAGTATGGGTACGTTTCCTTACCAGCATGTGGAATATGGATTCAACGGTTGTGCTGATAGTATTGTCAGTAAATGGTTTGATAGCGAAGGGCTTCGACCAATATCTTCAGAAGTTCTCGCTGTTGGATCAAGTAGTTGTGTTGAACAGTTGGACCGAGGGCATACAGGAAGAAGAAAGGAGAAAGAAGGGGATACAGAAGGCAGTAGTCTGAATTAATAGATTTTCTTTCTTTCTAGTCTTGGACAGGGCACGGATCCCTTACTGCTAACCATCGGTAACTTGGGTCTTACCACCTCGCTGCGAGCGGAGCATTGTTTTTATACATCATCTGGTAAAAGAAAGACCGCCCAGAGATAAAGAGAAAGGTAGATAACTAAAACTTAAGCTGTCCGTTACTGCATACATCTGCGGCTTGGCCAAATGTCTGTATCGACGTGTCAGGAATCTGATAATACTGTACAATTTTTGTTAGTCAGGAAAGTACGCGTTTGTTGAGAAGAAAAGAGGGGTGTTATAAGTTTGAAGCCTATGTCTGTGGTATCATAGCGCCCAAATGGTTGACCTGATTTCAATACGGTTTTTTTGTTTGAAAGTTGGTTTAATCGAAGTCGTTATATATAGTTTGACTTGGCTAGTTTTTACCAGCAAACCGATTTTTTAGAAGAGTAAGATATTTATGTTGACCTTACAATATAAAAACAGTAACTTGCATATACGCTACTGTATAAATATAATATAAAGATAAGTTGATTAGCCAAATATAAGATAACTTGTATGTGAAAACTAGCCAAGTCAAATCTTGAGCTTCAATTTATCCTAAGTTATCTACTTTGTGTAAATAAATTTCAGGATTATCTACAGAACTTGGCACCCATTTAGATCTCAATTCTTTTGTCGGCGAAGTCGACAACCACGAAGTATTCTTATTATTGAACTTGGCTCCCATTTTCACATTTATGTTTTTGATGGGATATCATTACTTTTTGTAAAGAAATTATTATTATTCATCATTCAAAAGTAATCTGTAAAACGTTTATGCTGTATCGTTTTCGTTTTTGTACTATTTTCTACATTTTCTTGAATGTTAGAAATACAAAGTCCCCCCTTTATTTATTTTATCATTTGTCTGTTAGGTATATTTTTATTTCCCACTTGAATCAAATAATCTGGTATACAAAACGATAAAAGTGACCTTTCATCGTGGTATTATGGAACCCATTCTCCTGCGAAAGAAAAAGATTGTTGCTGTTATAATTTCGAAAGGCGCTAGGTAATAAAAATCGATTTTTCAAAAATATTTCAAGTCGTAACTATTCACTGTTTTCGGACTTTTTCCTTTGTATACACACAATTACCCAGCTGGACACCAAATTTCAACCTTCTAGGTCATCTGGAAGTGGGTTAGGTTTTTGATCTATATGTCAGTCAGTGTTAAAAATGCTGATTTTTAGACGTTAATATCTCAATAACCGTTTGAGCTGTATTTATGAAATTTAGGGTTCTTGTTGATCTAATGAGTTTTAATAAATAAACCAAATTTCATGTGTTTATGTTAAATAGATTTTGAGTTATTAAGGGGTCAAAAGTGGCTTCAAATGGTTCGTGTAATATATATATAACACGCGGCTGCTGTATATAATGTGTATATAACACACGGCTGCTGCGTCGCTAGTTCCTTTTTCCTTTGATCTTGGCTTGACACGCTACCGCGTGTCTAGATTTATTTCAATTCTGCTTGTCCGATTGAATTGAAATTTCTAACATAATATGCAAACCTAGTGATAATACAATTTAGGGTACCATTGAGCTGATCTGATTGAGGGTTTGGATCGGAAATTTGCTAACACTACTTGAAAATAGTTAACAATCAGGTAGACCGATAGATTTTACCTCGTTGACAAGTCAAAACAAGTGAAGAGTTGGACAAGGACTTGGAAGGTAGCTCAAGGTGGCAGTCCGCACTCGGCAATGAAGAATTTCCGACCCATCATGTTTAGGTTTGTATGACTCGTTATGGAAAGCATTTTCTCACCGCATTAATAATAATCGTTAACGAACATCGTCAGCCACATAACAATGCCGATGTTTTTTTAAATTTTATTAAGAGTTATTTATCAAATAAAGTTAAAACGCACAATAAATGAGACGCGTCAAAACATCTCATCTAGTCTCGACTATCCACATCGGCCTATATGGGACAAGAGTGCCAGAATTGAACACCTACCCTAGAGAGAGAAATGAAATTCGTGGATACTGAGAATAAAAGAGTTTTATTGTGTGCTCACTAGAGTCTGGCGAGGTGCGGGTGCGGCGCGTTGGTCGCGTGCGGTGCGTGCGGCGCGTGCGGCACGTGCTGCGCGTGCGGCGCGTGCGGCGCGTGCGGCGTCAGCGACAGCTCCAGGTCGCGGCGGCGCTGCGCCACGCGCGCCGTGAGGTAGCGCGCCACGCCCTCGCCGGCCCACGCCTGCGCGTAGAACCCGCCCAGCCGCTCCTCCTCCGGGTTGCCGGCGCCGCCCGCCGCGCCCGCCCCGCCCGCCCCGCCCGCCGCGCCCGCCCCGCCCGCGCCCATGCTCTGCGGAACAACACGAACGATACAGAGGCGCCGCGACACGTGTACACGCGCCGCGGTGACGTCACGCACCTTCAGGTCGCGCGACTGCGACACCAGCCACTTCTGTATGAATTGCTGTGGGTCCATGCTGAAGCTCAGGAAGAACTCGCGGTTGGTTTTCAGCTGGTTGATCGTGTCCACCTGCAACGGAACGCGACTGATAATTCGTTTCAAACTTAAGCTATAGTTACGGGGCGAAAGAACCGCTTTAAACAGCAGTTTTGACGAGGCGGAAGATCAATACTGACGGTCTCGTGTATCTTGGAATCGAGCCCCTGGATTTCCTGCTGGTTGGCCGTGCTCAGTAGAAAGTTGTTCATTTGCGTCTTCAGCGTGTCGTCCACCTGCAACCACAAAGATACTCAGTGATACAATCTGAACAGTGAACAGTGATAACAACGTAGCTAACCGTGTCGTGCGGCGGCTCCACGGCGATGACGTGGTTGATGACGATGGTGCCGGGTATGAACAGTAGGTGTATGTTACCTCGACGTCGATGTCGTAGCAGGCAGTCTGCTTGGTATCGTGCGGCGGCTCCACGGCGATGACGTGGTTGATGACGATGGGGTCGGGCGGGTGCAGCAGCGCGCCGAGCCGGCCCGGCACCTCGGCCAGCTTCATGCGCGCGGCGCCGAAGATCTGCTCGAGGTACTTGTCGCAGGCGACGTACTCGCGCTCGTGCACGTCCTGCAGGCGGTGCGTCTTCACGTACTGCCACAGCGCGTTCACGATCACGGGCCGCGTCTGCGTGTGCACGCCCAGCAGGCGCGCCAGGCGCTGGTCCAGCTTGAACTGCAGCGGCTGGTAGTCCAGCAGCAGCAGGATGGTGCAGCGCACGTTCTTGTAGCCCGGCCGTTTGACCTGCGCAGTGGGGTGCAGTCAGTGCAGGCGAGACGCGGTAGGAGCGCGAGGCGGTAGGAGCGCGAGGCGGTAGGAGCGCGAGGCGGTAGGAGCGCGAGGCGGTAGGAGCGCGAGGCGGTAGGAGCGCGAGGCGGTAGGAGCGCGCGAGGCGGTAGGAGCGCGAGGCGGTAGGAGCGCGAGGCGGTAGGAGCGCGAGGCGGTAAGAGCGCGCGAGGCGGTAGGAGCGCGAGGCGGTAGGAGCGCGAGGCGGTAGGAGCGCGAGGCGGTAGGAGCGCGCGAGGCGGTAGGAGCGCGAGGCGGTAGGAGCGCGAGGCGGTAGGAGCGCGCGAGGCGGTAGGAGCGCGAGGCGGTAGGAGCGCGAGGCGGTAGGAGCGCGCGAGGCGGTAGGAGCGCGAGGCGGTAGGAGCGCGAGGCGGTAGGAGCGCGAGGCGGTAGGAGCGCGCGAGGCGGTAGGAGCGCGAGGCGGTAGGAGCGCGAGGCGGTAGGAGCGCGAGGCGGTAGGAGCGCGAGGCGGTAGGAGCGCGCGAGGCGGTAGGAGCGCGAGGCGGTAGGAGCGCGAGGCGGTAGGAGCGCGAGGCGGTAGGAGCGCGCGAGGCGGTAGGAGCGCGAGGCGGTAGGAGCGCGAGGCGGTAGGAGCGCGAGGCGGTAGGAGCGCGCGAGGCGGTAGGAGCGCGAGGCGGTAGGAGCGCGAGGCGGTAGGAGCGCGAGGCGGTAGGAGCGCGCGAGGCGGTAGGAGCGCGAGGCGGTAGGAGCGCGAGGCGGTAGGAGCGCGAGGCGGTAGGAGCGCGCGAGGCGGTAGGAGCGCGCGAGGCGGTAGGAGCGCGAGGCGGTAGGAGCGCGAGGCGGTAGGAGCGCGAGGCGGTAGGAGCGCGAGGCGGGAGGAGCGCGAGGCGGTAGGAGCGCGCGAGGCGGTAGGAGCGCGAGGCGGTAGGAGCGCGAGGCGGTAGGAGCGCGAGGCGGTAGGAGCGCGCGAGGCGGTAGGAGCGCGCGAGGCGGTAGGAGCGCGAGGCGGTAGGAGCGCGAGGCGGTAGGAGCGCGCGAGGCGGTAGGAGCGCGCGAGGCGGTAGGAGCGCGAGGCGGTAGGAGCGCGAGGCGGTAGGAGCGCGAGGCGGTAGGAGCGCGAGGCGGTAGGAGCGCGAGGCAGTAGGAGCGCGAGGCGGTAGGAGCGCGCGAGGCGGTAGGAGCGCGAGGCGGTAGGAGCGCGAGGCGGTAGGAGCGCGAGGCGGTAGGAGCGCGAGGCGGGATCGCCGCATTGCCTCACCTGGAAGCCGTCGGTCTCCTGCGTGGTCAGAGTGCGGTGCCACTCTACCAGATGGTTGTCAGGCCCGTACAGCTCCTTGTCGAGCTCGATCACCAGCGACTTGAAGAACGACGAGAACTTGCGCTTCACCTGCAACACCTCCAGCGACGTTAGCTTATTACTCTGTTTCTATTTTACACTTAGTGAAATAAATAAAAGCAAATCGAGAAAGTGCGAGATTGGACACAAGATTAAAGACGTGCCGTGTCTGGTTAAGTACATAAAATATTTATCATAACGACAAATTTAGGAGGCCTTAATCAAAATTATAAAAAAATTTAGAAGACAGGAATGAAAAGGTAAAGATTAATTAAATTTAATTTAAAAAAAAATAAGTTTTATTGCAATTACAAAAAGAATATCATTCAGATTACGTTTCAATGGTAAAGGTTCCCTACTTCAGTTTACTTTATGATAGTGCAAAAAATCAAAACAGCCTAATATAAGAAAATCAATATATGTAAATATTAAAACACGTACCTACAAGGTAGAAAACATTTACAAATCAGTGATATACAAAAAGCCCAACATATACAATCACAAAATAAAAAAACTGCATTCAAAATAGAGCGCACAAACCTACATTGTGCGCTCATTTCTCATCAGTGGCGTTCCGCTTGCCACGAGCTGCGCGTGTCAAAAATTCCGAAGTGCTCTTACAATTTTCGCAAAAATATGACACCCAGAACGCTCAAAAGATATGGAGTTTCATATTTTTCTTATTTATATTCATATTTTTTTTATTTCGGTTACTAATTCATAATTAGATTCCTTGTAATCATTAAGTGCATTAATCTACACGGAATTACTGATTTTTAATTAAATTCCTTTTAAAATTAATACAACGGCCAAAGCATAACTTGATAAATATTAGTTCTTAATATTTATTGAGTTATATTAAATGTTTTAAATTTGTACGCCTTGAAGGGCAAAACATGTACGTGCCTCTTTGATTTTTTACATCATGCATGCATGATTTGTATGTATGCGCATGTTTTAACAAATAAATTATCTTTATCTTTACGAGCATTGAAACCGTACGATAAGTAAAACATCCTTAATTTCACCGACTTATACATGTGGCTCTGTTCTCATTTTAGAACAGTAGTGTATTTTAGTTTTTTGTTTAAACTTGTGTTACTGTGAATATAATGACTGTTTAACTCTATGTTAATACCTATTTACTATGTATTTATTAAAATCAGGCAAATTTTTAATTCATACAAAGATATTACATTTTTGTATACTAAGAGCATTAACGTCAATTCACTTCGTTATATTTTTTGATCAAACGTCTTTTAGTCGTAAATAAGCACTGACCATATTGATTAGACTTCCTTTTTGTCTGGGCAAACAATACATGATCTTGAATTTTTTTAGAGGATATACTGTGTGGGATAGCGTTGATAAGATAGGAAAATTTTAAAAATGTAACAATCATGTCTGTAGCTACCACAATATAATTGGCTTCACTTTGAAGTATAGGTTGTGTACGAGACTACGTATCTTAATTTATTTTTATTTTAATGTTTAACAAATTTTTGTAGCAGAGTAACTATAAAAAAAAGTTAAATATTATATTATAGTGGAGTTACTATAAATTTAAATAAGACAACAGAAAAAAAATTACATACAAGTCGACTCCATAAGCTTCCTATAGTCTAAAGTCTAAACGATGGAATATTAACTATTCTTAGTACGCTTTCTTGCCGCGAGTAACACGCCAACGACACTGTACATTGACGTTTTTTGATTAAACTATTACATCTTTCTACGTGAACATTCAATGTATGGTCTGGTTTATTTTTTGGATGGCATTAAAAATTGCTAACTATATGTATGTAGTACTGTCGAGTGCCACTATTTAGCGTTATTTTTGTATGAGAATTTGCAACTAGGTTTTTTTGTATATCAATGTTACAAATGGAACTATTATTTTATTGGTTTGTTGAAAAGAATGTAATGAGTTATCCTTGTTTTATTATTCGAAATAGCGACATCTATCGTTCATTTCACAAGGTTATAATAGATGGCGTTGTATTCATCCTGGTTTGATTAATCGATAGGTACTAATATTATAAAGAGGAAAGATTTGTATTTTTGTGTGTAACAAATAAACTTAAAAACTACTGGACTGACTTCAAAAATTCTTTTGCCGTTAGAAAGCTACATTATCACTGAGTAACATAGGGTATACGGGCGGAGCCGTGAGGACACAGCTACTGTTAAAAAAAAAAACTTAGTTTATGTAACTTTTTTCAACAAGTCTCATCCAATTTGCTTTTTTGTTAGTCTTATTGTATTTCTACAACTATTGATAAGTTTCTTTAATGCACGCTTTATCGGAAATACTGGGTCCCAAGTTGCATGCAATCTCGCATCCTCTTTTCGATGCCGTGTTTATGTCGCAAAACCGTGAAATGTATTACTTTGTTGGGATCGTTCTTGGTGTCGTCGAGCAGACGGCCCTCAACGCGCAGCTCCCACGACGGCACGGCGTTGTCACCCTGGCCTGCCACACATACACACTCGCGTCAGAGAACTCAATCTCGAAGAACACGCAGTACACATTATCAAGTAACATTATAATAGAAAATACTTAAGTCGAAACAGGTTCCAACCACTGTAGCACAGATTATTTATTAGTTAATTGGTTTTAACGGAAGGCTCTTCTTTTCTGTAGTGGAATGAACCTGTTCTTAACAATATTGCCAGGATACGTACCCGGGTAGAAAGTATTGGAGATGAATATCCTGAGTTTTCTCTTCTGCTTCATGGGTCGCTTGAGCGCCTCCTGGATGTCAAGGCGCTTGCGCATGATGGTGGCGTCCAGCTTGCGCTCGAAGGCCAGCAAGTCCATGTAGGCCTGCGACTCCGGCACCAGGTCGCGCACCTTCTGCGGCAGGATCTTGTCCGCCAGGCGCTTCTTGCGCTTAGCTGGCGGCCCCGCGCCCGCGCCGCCCGCGTACGCGTCCCTAAGCAACACGGACCGATGACATGGCAGGTGTCCTTAAGCTCTCAAATGATTTATTATCAGATGTGTTGAACTCACGGATTGTAGAGGCCGGGTTTGTGCTGCGGCGGGATGGAGGCGCGCGCGTCTGGCGGGCGCTTGACGGGCGGCGCGACGGCGGGCGGCGCCGGCGCGGGCCGCATGCCGGGCGGCGCGGCCGGCGCACCCGGCGCGGGCCCGCCGCCGTACGCCGCGCCGCCGGCAGCGCGCCCGCCGCCCGCCGCGCCGCCTACGCCCACGCCTCCGACGCCCCCCACCGGCGGCGGCGTGAACCCGCTACGTGCCTACCGACCACAGAATATGCACCTCTTTGATTTTGAGGAAAGCCACCTTTTTAATAGCCTACAAAATTAATGAAATTGCGATCGCATACTAAATTGGACTTCAATGCCGCGCATGAGACATGTTATTACTTCGTGTCGTTTCTTGTTGCTAACCTACCTATGCTGCGTGGCCAGTAATCAGTGGTTCACCTCGGAAACTAACTAAACACTCCTGGATTCAAATCCCGATTTTGGTTTATTCACGGATGAATGGACAATGATACTGTCGGAATGTTTGAAGTTTTGTGATGTAACATTGTAATGTATTGTACAACATTATTTAGTTATAGTTTGATTTCAATGTACATATTTTAAAACCAAATGCCTAACAGCTGTTGTTGAGCGATGGGCTTGACCTTGGTTGGCTTCACGCACATCGTTCACAAACTCCTCTTTTTGTCACTAGGTGATCGGTGCAACTGCACTTTATATGCGCACCTTCTACTTGGCCACAGACACACTGATCTTAACTGTCAGGGGTGGCCCACGTTCACGTCACTTCGTTATCAAGCAGCATGACTTCATTCATGTGGTCATTGAATGTGGTCATTTGCAGCGGAGACTGCGATGGAAGCAGTCGAGTGTCACAATTTCATGTGACACAGTTTTTAACGGGCTAAATGGTCTTGGTAATTTTAACTTTAATTCTGTGTGTGTATTTATCGTCAAAATCCCATATTGGGGTCAGTGTTGGACAGTGATTATTATTTCTTTGTGTTTTATAGCAGGTAGATAGGTCTTTTCATTTGTGTTAAATTACTTTAGTTAACTTTCTAGCCTTCTGCTATATTTTTATAATGCAAGTTTTAGCCTTTCGCTTTGTATCTTAATTATAGTGTGTTTTGTGTTGCACTACCGAGAATTTAAGGGCCTGTTACACACTTAATTAATAACATGTTTAGTGCAGTGGCTGAGCGATTGGCTTCTTGGTTCTTGGTTCCAAACTGTCAAACCTTAGTACCCTTAGATCAAAAGATATAAGATTTTTAATGAACACCTACATTACTGAGTAGGTCAAAAATCAAAACGGCTAACAATTCTGGCGGAGGGGGTTGGTATTACAAAAGGGGGTATTTTTGTCGGTAAAATTAAGTGTATAACATTTCGTAACATTTTCAGTAATGCAACACCAAACACACTGCATAAACTCAATGTTAGTGCTTCTCATTTTGCATTTGTAAATTCTGTCTGATTGTGATAATTGAACACCACCATCACTAGCACAATATAATAAATCTCGCTTTGCTTATGCTTCTGGTGGTCACAATCAGAGACAAAATGCAAGAACATTCTATTCACACTTTCATTATTCCAGGGTGCTATGTTGTAGCTGACATATCTCTCAACATCCATCATGTTACATTGTGGCTACACTACTACCTTTATAGCTGCTTTCAATTGGCTGTTATGTACACAGCCAACCTATATGATCACAAGCACATCCTGGCGTGTTTCAGCCAGCCCATCACAACCTAGGGTCATCGCCACCACTAGTATCAATCAACACGGGGCGGGGCCACAGGGCCTGGCCAGGAGAGTACTTGTGCCACATCCTCCATAGAAAGTGAAAATAATTGTGACGTGTATATCAATCTCTGAACTTATATTATTTTAATAAATGTTGATGACAAAAGGTTTGTGCATTTGAATTAATACTTTAACCACACCTTAAACTCTTATTTGTCACAGTGAGAAGAATGCATTCAAATCAGAACACCTTGTTCTGATTTGAATGAATGTGTAAGTTGTGTAACTGGCCTCACCCATTCTATTTAATCTATTTAAAGTTAAAATAAATAAAAATATTTATTTATTTAAGAAAAAACGTTGCCCCACAATAGGATTTCTCCTGTATTGTGAGTGCGTTTACAAACACAAATCTTCACAAGCACAAACTTCCAGACCCGGAACAACTATCTGTAGGCCATACTAATATTTGTTCCATGCGGGAATCGAACCCATGACCCGTAGCGCAGAAGCCGATCGCTCAGCCAGTGCACCAATCGTGTCGTAAAAAATGGTTTTGTCATGTCTGTGCAGAAATTTGTCTTAAAGTGCGTTTTATGAACACTCATTACTCAGTGATGAAGTATATTGTTATTAAAGCATAAGCATGTACCTACCTACTACAGAGATTGATAGACTATGGCTTGAATACACATGCTTTTAAAAATCATGCTTTTTTACTACTCAGTAGAATGCTCATTGGTTTTATATGTATTTTTAACAAACTACTATATTTGTTAACATGTGCTAATTGTTTGTAATTAAGTAGATCTGCTTGAAAGTAGCATGTTGTTCTGCAACTTTGCATGTAGTATGTGTATTTCAGACCTATTTCTGAGCCAAATAGAAATTATAGTTGTGGTACAGTATAGTTGTATCCAAGGTAAATATTATGGTTGTGGTACAGCGGCATACTTAAATATAGGACACAATCTAAGGTCAAAATATCCTATAGCAAGATAAGTATAAGAGTGAATGGCTTGTATAAAAATGTCAATGCAATGCACAGTGTTCAAATTCCATGTTGTTACAAATTCTATTTAAGGAGTGTTTAGTCTTTTAACTGCTACAAACTTTTAGTCTTAAATTTAAAGTCCAGTTACTGTACCCCATCCAACTTGTTAGCATATCAGATATTATTCTATTATTATTCCTATATTGGAGTCCAACAGTTCTCCAAATATTATTCAGATTATACCTCTACAGGGTAACTATGAAGCTAAGTTACAGAGATCTGCTAGGTTTGTTGATGTAAACATTATAAATTCTATTGACTGTTAACCAGGATAGATCACTATGTCTTGACCATCCGAAAATTGCCTACATGGGGAATAAAAGTGAATAGATGGAAAATATAACTTGTAATAAATGTGTTCTATACAAACAATGCGACGCCACAGCATTAAATTTATATTCATCCTTTGATATAATACGACGATTAGTTTAAAGCGTAAGGTGACAGATCTTACAGGGAAGTTGGGTCCCGGGTAGGGTCTGGGTGGCATGGGGGAGCCCTGCGGTTGAGCGGGACCCGGATAGCGCTGCTGTGGCTGCATGGCCCCCGGAGGCGGTGCGGGGCTCGGCCCGCCCGATGGGAAACGCTGCGCCATGATTGTCACTGATTATATTTTACGCTTAATGTCTATTTAAACATCACCAGTACCTAACTATTAGTCAGATTAATGTGCAATAATGCTATAACACATAGTATAAACAATAATTTCACCAATTTATTTTACTTAGTACTGTCCAATACTGTCAGTCATCAAGCACTGTCAGTTGTCAAACAATGTCATTGAATTGTCTTCAGTGTTGCCAGACCTGATTTTCTAAAACCAGAAGCCGTTTCAGAAAAATGTTATAGCGTGGCAACCCACGGTTAGTAACAAAACCGCCCGCTAGAGCGAGTGGCGGGCGGGTCACTCAGAACTCAGAATCTCGCGACCAGGGGGAGTCAGCTTTCTTAGCGGCCAATGCAAACAGTGGCATAGTAAGCAAAAACGAGATAGCCTTATACAAAAGAAAGTGATAACACGATCAGTGATGTCACATGCCCGGTTGAATAGATACCCATAGTTTCGGTAGCTGCAGATTAAAGATTTAATGTTCATTAAAATAATATAAAACAATAATTTAAACCACTTAAAATCCTTATTTTGTGTTTCAATTGTCTTAAAGTTCTAACTAGAATTAAAAACTTAAAAATCAAATAATAATTAATGGTGTTTTTTTTAAGAAATGGCCACACTCATTTGTGGTATGGCGGATTTGTTTATTGTTTTTTACGACAATCTGAGGAAGAGAGTGTATTTTCTGTGAATCTAACATTTGTTTTGTTGTGATTGTTTCCAAATCGTATTTTCTGCCGGTTCTGCATTGTGTGTGAAGAATTGTTGCCTTAACCACTACGAGATATACTCTACAGTGCGAAATTGACGCGTTCTGTGTTGTGAAACCAACAAATACCTTAAGAGATAGAGACTCCAGTGCAAAATTGTCGATTTTATATTTACGAGATAGAGACTCATCCTATTTGTGCGATATTGACGCTTTAGTGTTGTGTTTTCCGACCATGGCATTGGCTGAAGAAGTGTGAAGAACGTTACAGCATAAATGTTGTTAGTATAAGTACTTAGCATAATTACTATATGCCTGAAATGGTTTTGTAAATTAAAAAACCACAAGTTTGTTGAAGAAGCCTCCAAACAAGCAATAAAATGAAAAATAAATATATCAAAACATGTTTAAAAATTTAGTTTTCTTTGAGTTCTATTAAGTACAGCGAATTTTCATTTTGCAGTTTTTGCCAAACGAAGATGTATTATATATACCTAATGCATAATCGTTAAATAAACTGCAAAATGAGAATTCGTTGTAGGTATAAATTAACCCAAAAATAAATAGTAGGGGTGTATATCTGTTCATAATTCCCGCGCATCACGAGTTGCTAATGGCATAAACTGGAGCGCTAGTGTGCTCTCGTTGTCGTTCTTCTCTTGAGTATCGAGCACTCGATACTCAAGAGAAGAACAAATCGAGCCAAATCCAGCACACAATAACAAATCCAGCGGGCAAATCGAACCCTCCGATTGGCTCACGTAATGTCCTGGTGGCATCGTCCGATCGTCGAACAATTTATTTCCCCGCCATTACTATTACCAATCAAAATTAGTCAAGTGTTGATATTTCAATTTTAAGTTTCGATTACAAAACAGTCTTTTGACATTATTTAGAGCATATTTTATATTATTTATTTATATAAAACAATAACGAAGGAATTAACTCGTTATAACAATTATTCTTTTTAAAATATAAACGACTACTTATATTAAAATAACAAAACCTAACAAACGTTTGAATTTAAAAAAACTTTTTTACAAAAAATTTAAACCGACTTCAAAAAGAATAAAATAATTACCATATAAAATTAACAGTTTCAGAAGTCGGTGCTGATCCACGCTGAACCAAATTGAAGGCACCGACTTCTGAAACTGTTAATTTTATATGGTAATTATTTTATTCTTTTTGAAGTCGGTTTAAATTTTTTGTATAAAAGTTTTTATTTTCTTCTTTTTAGTGGCCTTAATTAAAACTTGGTTGGACCTACTAAAGACGCTGCTCTTAACATAATCACATCATCACAATATGCGTACTGTTCGTCATTGAGGAGTTCCATTGTCTATCTCCGAAGTTCTTCATCAGATCTTCACCAAATTTAAATGGGACCAAATTCGAAGTATACCCCATCCATTAAAAAAAGAATCATCAAAATCGGTTCACAATTGGCGAAAATATCGATGAACATACACAAAAAAAAAAAAACAAACATACAGACGAACATAGTAACCTCCTCCTTTTTGGAAGTCGGTTAAAAATGAACACTTGCGTGCTCTCTTCGCTTTGTATGCAGTGACTAATACTTTAGGTGATCAGAATAATACGGATTATTACAAACGAACGAGACCAAGGCGTTCGTGGTTAATTAACAACCGCGCGGATCTTAAGATTTGCGAGGTTAAGCTGCGCTTGCCGCGGTCAATCTGTGGATGGGTGACCATTCGTTACATATCGAGACCCCTCAGTGCCTCGGAGAGCACATTAAACAGTCCGTCCAAGGTGACATATGAATACCTAATGACAGTCGTTACGGGTAGAAGCCCGGAAGTCTGAAAATAAAATTGGTCTAACTTTAAGATATCGGCATTGCCCAGCATCTGGGTTGCGGAGGTCTGATGGAATCTGGTTAGACTGGAAACTGATTCCAACATAGTTGAGAAAAAGCTAGGCAGCACAACAACTGCGTGGCAAGCCATCGCCTCCTTTTGCGAGGCGGTGATGGCGACCAAAGAGGAAGCGGAGAGGGAGAGGGAGTGGTGTGCTATTCTCCCTTCCCGCGCCAGACGCACCGGGCGCCGGAGGGTGCGCGTACGCGACGTCCTCCAGCCACCCTAGCGTGTGGCCTGCGGGCGGCGGGTTAGGGGATTCGCCGCCCGACCAGTAACAGGCCCGAGAAGGCGGCGCGCTGTGTTCCGTGCGCGCTTCTCAGGTGGACGTGGGGCAAGTTCCCACAGAGGAGAGGTCCGCCATGGCGGACCGGGACCTGCCGGGGTTGCGGTGCATGCTTTTGCGAATCCCGCGACCCCGGCCGTGCGGTCAGGAGAGGGAACACCGTTGGTTTTTAGCCGGTAAGAGTCCGGCAGACCCCCTCGCCATCCCCGGGCGAGAGACATACATGAGGATTTTCAAACGAAAAAAAAAAAAATGGCAGAACAACAAACGAACGAGACTGAGTGAGCGAGAATAGAACGCGGTGTTGCTGTATATCATATTATTTCGAATAATACTGAGTAACAATATTACTGCAGATTCAAATAACCTACCCAATGGTGTCGATTCTGTTGCGTACTTTGACAGGACTAAATTAAACTAAGGGTGTTTGTCTCTTTCTGTTTCAATAGAAAAAGAAAGTGACAGTTGCGTTTAGTCTAGTTTAGTACTGTCAAAATATGCCACAGAATCGACACCAATATCATAATATGATATGATATTATTAAAATTGTATGCTTAGTATTATGTTACCTGTACCTGTTATGATTATATTACACACCTGCGACAAAACCCATAACCAAAGCGAAAAAAAATAATTGTCACCCCACTAATAAACGGTACCTAAACGTCAAAAAAGATAAAATTCGCGGGCACTCACGGTTTTTTGAAAAATCTGTGGAATAAAAGCAAAAAAGTACTCTGTGAATAAAAGGAAGGAATATCGTGCCAGAAAATGGTTAGGTATGTATTTTATTGGAAGTCCATGAAAAATAAAATAATATATTCACAAATTTTCCTATACCTACTTTTGGGTTAAGTAGTGTAATCGTAAGTTATTTAAGTACTTAATTACTTAAGTAAATAAACATTTTTGTTAGCTCCGTGTAAAATGCAGCTCACAGAACACTATTGTGCAGCTGCAATAAATTTTCGATGAATGGCATTACCATTTTCGACAATAAAACTTCGCTCGATTACTCGCTGAATGTATTTTACATGAACTACCTTACAAGGTAGTTTAAAAAAAGAAAAGTTTGTGTCACTGACCCAGGTTTTTATCAGACTGCAATAGAAATTAATTGATTTTATAATTCTACTGAAACTGGAGTTATAGGTACCTATCAAATGAATTTATTGTAGGTACTTACCTCCTATACCAATGCGTTACCTATGTTAAAATAATAATTGAAGTACCTAGGTAATATTTTACAGATGTGAACTAAGTAATTATTGACATTTATAAAAAAGTAAATAGTATCTAGGTACCTAACCTACCATAATTATATTGTTATGGACTTTACAAATGAATTGAATCTGATGAATACAGAATAGAATAGAATAGAATAGAATAGATTTATTTGCAAAAAACATGGGTAAGGACAGTTCTATTTAAGTCACAAAAGTAGCCGCATATTTAACCATACAATGGTGTGCAAATTAAAAGGTTAATTTAATACAAAGTTATACGCAAGAACTTAGAATCCGATTACTTACATGGATATTTGAACAACAAATAGGCAATAGTTTATAAAAGAGTTAACAATTTTTTTTTTAATATTATGAACACAGCTCAAAATAATAAATTAATTTTTTACTTAGTGAAATTAATAGTGTATTCAATATAATATCTTAGAAAGTACGTGCATCTAAGAACTCTTTTACAGAATATAAACATTTTTTTACTAGCCACGAATATAGTTTACGTTTAAATATTTTTAATGGAAGATTTCTTATGGTCTCTGGTAGCTTATTATATACTCTGATAGTCATCGGATAACAATTATTATGGTAATAACGACTTTTTATTGCAGGTAATAGTAATCGTGTTGGATATCTCGTGGTAAATCTGCAATTCGCTCCATAAGTCTTAAATAAATGTGGGTGTTTCTTTACAAAGATACAACATTCAAATATATATAAAGATGGTACAGTAAGAAGTTTTAATTTAGGAAATAGTGTTCTGCACGATGTTAGCGGTGGAACATTGCAGAGTGCCCGAATACATTGCTTTTGAGATATGAATACCCTATTTATATGAACTGAATTACCCCAGAGCAGTATAGCATATCGTAATTGGGAGGCAATATACCCATGATAAGCTTGTAAGGCAATCTTTTGATTGCAGATTTTTGTGAGTCGCCATAGTGCATAAATAAATGTATTTATTTTAGTGCATACCTTATGAGTATGTAATTTCCATGAACATTGATTGTCCAGATTTAAACCGAGGAAAGTTATATCGTTGGCTTCAGTTAGAGTTTTACCTTTGTGTATTATTTTCAGCTGACTTTTGAACTTATGTCTGTTATAAAACTCTATATATTTGGTCTTTTCTATATTTGCTTTTAAATTATTGTTTTCCATCCATTCTATTGTTTTTGCTATAGTGTGGTTTATTTCATCATTATAATTAGTTTTAGGGTTTCGAGTAATTATTATTGATATATCATCAGCAAATAAGGTACATGGATATGTTATATGGTCAGGTAGGTCATTTATGTAGATTAGGAAGACTAGAGGCCCTAAAATACTTCCCTGGGGGACACCTACTCTGTTTTTAGCTAACGAAGACTTAATGGCTATTTCTTCATTTTCATTATTTATATCTTTTATTTCGACATATTGTTGTCTATCTTCAAGATAGCTCCGAAGCCAGTTTTCAGCTGTGCCACGGATACCATATGCAGAACATTTTTGCAGTAAGAGGTCATGAGCAACAAAGTCAAATGCCTTACTCATATCAAAAAAGACTCCTACTGTAGGTATACTTTTGTCAATATTTTCAGTTATTTCTGTAACAAGCTTAAATGCAGCAAGGGTGGTTGATTTGCCTTTTTGAAAACCGTGTTGCTCATTTTTAAGGATGCAAAATTTATTGAGAAAAGCTGTTATTCTTGTATGCATGATCTTTTCAAAAACCTTAGCAAGTACTGGTATTAGTGCTATAGGCCTATAGTTATCATAGCCTATAGTTATACAGAGCTATAGGCCTATAGTTATCATAGTTATCATAGCCTATAGTTATACAGAGGTAGGTAATCTGTATTTAAAACAATTATCGCTAAATAAAGTAATTGCTTGCATTATTTCTGCTTTTCTGTTTATCACTTATAAGCAGAAAGAATAATGCCTAAAAGTTATAGATAATAATAATTCCTAAAAGCAATAAATCTAATAAATTTTCAAAATATTCTTATTCAGTTCTTTTATTACTTAAGTAAGTACATAAATGTGTTTTGTTGACTCTATGAAGTGAACTTAATGAGTAATGAACCAAGGCTGATAGTACTTACTAGCTTATAATCTTTAAAAAAATACTGCTTTTAGTAGGTACTGGACAAAGAAATTTGCTGTGGAGATTTCATGTTTTGAATGAAAGTTTTCCATTATTACTGAAGATCACCTGACTCCTGACATCTGTAATGATACACTGTATCTGTATTGTTGATGGGTTCCATCCATCCAACTAGGTCAGTAGCTAGCTGGTTAGTGGTATGAAACTTTATACATGCATAGTCATGCTATAAGTTTAAATAATCCTTACTTAGGCTTGTACGCAGGCAAGAAACTGTTTCCTGACATTAAAGTTATCTTAGTTCAGAATTAGAGCTACATAGAGAGGTGTGTAATGTGTAATTTGAATAATAAGGTTTTGAGTTTTTTATTAATTTATACGGCGGATGTTAATGGGAACGCTGGTAGAGGACGTCCTAGAAGGACATACATCGATGTTATTGGTGATTTTCTTCACAAAGGTCAGGTGCGTAGTACTCTCAACCGGCGTGCGTGTATGACAAGATGTATGAATGTGGATGAAGCGAAAGGGGTATGTAAGAGTCGTAGCATGTGGCGTTCTATAGTTTCTGCCTACCCCCATGGGAAAAAGGCGTGAGTTTATGTATGTATGTTTGTATTAATTTATACATCACTAGCTGCTGCCCGCGACGTCGTCTGCGTGAAGGCTCTACAGCACCAAAAATACCTAAGATGCCAGTGTCACTATTAGCATTATAAGTAAACAACTTTTAAAATAGCATTAAAATATAAGTTTTTTTTGCAAGCGAAGCAAGTGAAGAGAGTTATATGGGAATCCTGCTGAGTTCAGTCATAAGATGTGACTGAAGGAAATAGAGAAAATAATGCAGGAATACATTCCAGGACACAAAAGAGTAAAAATACGTACAAAGGTATCATACCTTACAACACTTCCCTGTAGACTACGTTGGTAGTTATGCTGCCAGGAGCCAAAATATAAAGAGAGTCAGGACTGGTGACGCGGGAGTTAGCGACGTACAGTTGCCCTGTGAGAAGCAACTCGTCCTGAGGTCGACACCCGCTGCCCTCAGTGTCTGCCCCTGCGACTTATTGATGGTCATCGCGAAACAAACACTCACGGGGAACTGTACGCGCTTGAACTGGAACGGGAAGTTATGAGGTATGAGGGGAATGCGTGGTATAAATACTGCCTCGCCGACGCCACAACCCGTAAGAATTTCCTCCTCAATGGTATGTCTGTGGAGCGAGATGACTTTAAGGCGGGTCCCGTTACACAACTTCGGAGGAGATAGGTTCCGAAGAAGCATAATCGGGACACCGACCTTCAGCTTGATGGTATGCGCTGGAAGTCCACTTGCTGACAGGGAGTTCAGATATTCCACGGGATAATGTGTGGCGTCATCTTGCTTGACAACAGTGTTTATCGAGGCGTAGGCCACTTCATTCCCCTCAATTTCCGAGAGAATGCATTCGTTAATTGCTGCAGCCTGATCATTTTTGGGCGTCAAAATGGCCCGCTCACACACCCAAGAATTCTGCTGGTGCGGTATACGACTGATGTCCCCGTACACACAGCGAATGAGTTCTTCTAAGCTGGATACCACTCTATCGAGAGACTCTGGAAGCACCCCCTGTCCACCTCTCTCTTCTGGTAGAGTGCCTTCGCCAAGACTAAGAAGGACATCGGAGAATTCTTGAGCACGTGCATTGCCGCCGAGCCGAGCTCTCATATTAATGGTCAAGCGCAGCGTAGGTACGAACTCGTGACCACAACGAAGATCGTTTCAACGAAGCATTCACCTCGTCAGCCCTCGATCCCCGCGTCACCACGGGAAGCGTTTGCCGGAAATCGCCACTGAACAGAACTGTGACACCACCCATCAAATGTTCGTTCCTGCGGATGTCCTGCAGGGTTCTGTCCACGGCTTCAACTGCCTTCCTATTGGCCATCGTACACTCATCCCATACGATCAGAGAGCAATCCTTGAGCACGTGTCCCTTATCGCTGTTACGTGACACACCACAAACAGGCGTTTCGGCGCTCTCTAAATCGATGGGAATTTTAAACATGGCATGTGCTGTCTTGCCACCCGGAAGCAGTGTGGCAGCGATTCCCGACGACGCTACAGCAATAGCAATTTTGCCTTGCCTCCTGACCTCTGCAAGTATGCCAGAGGTAACAAATGTTTTTCCTGTTCCACCAGGAGCATCCAAGAAAAACATTTTATCCTGGTTTTGCCCAACGCTTTCAAGGACGGTGTCATAAATTTGTTTTTGCTCTGAAGAGAACAAAGCGACATGGTAATTTCGTATGATGGTCATTTCGCCCGGATCGTAATTTGTCTCAGCGTTATACTCCCGATTTCCACGGTCTTGATGCGGAGATGAATGGGGAGCTGGTAACCCATACTCGATCAGTGGATTGCCGCCGATAGAAATGACCACATCTTGAAGTAAACTGAGACAGGTGTTCAGCACGCGTTCATCAGTTACTTCGACTTCGTCTCCAGTAGCACGCCTCAAAGCTCGTAGAAAATCTTCAGACAGATGATGGCGATACTTCTCCCACAAAGCTAACGGGTTCGCGACTCCACAAAACACCAAGATAAATCCAGCTAGTTTTACATCACATTTAAGTTTATAATTAGGTATACGACATGAAAATATATTAATTACCAAGCAATAATCACACAGATAAATACCGAACACAAGTATTAACAGTCAATGTTTATTTAGAAAATGCAAGTTACCATCTATGAATTTTAAGAATAACTAACTACTAACCTCGCCAACATGTTCAAATTTAAATTATTAATTTCTAAAAAGTGTTAACATGTAACTTGATTTGATTTTTATGAAATCTCATAGATGGCGCTGTTTCAAAATTGTATTTATACTACTAACATTCATTAAACTATGTTTCTCTGCCCAAGTTACTTAAATGGCGTAGCTTTTATAGTGTAAAGCTAGATAGTAGCATGGCTTACTCAAAAACAACATTTAAATTTATGCGTCGTTAGATTACACGCTGTCACAGAATGCGTAAGAAAAATAAAGATTCACAGCTCCTCCCCCGTAGGTGATAGCGTGATAATATGTAGCCTATATGTTGACCCGACCTCTTAGTAATATTCATGCAAAATTTGAAGTAAATCCATGCAGTACTTTTTGAGTTTAGCCCGGCCATACATACAGACAAACAGACAAAAATTCTAACAACTATAATCCTCATGGATGTCCCTCGCCCGGTGAAGGCGAGGGGGTCTGCCGGACTCTTACCGGGTAAAAACCAACGGTGCTCCTTCTCCTGACCGTTCGGCCAGGGTCGCGGGATTCGCAAAGCATGCACCGCAACCCCGGCAGGTCCCGGTCCGCCAACCCTCGGCGGACCTCTCCTCCTGAGAAGCGCGCACGGAACACAGCGCGCCGCCTTCTCGGGCCTGTTACTGGTCGGGCGGCGGGTCCCCTAACCCACCGCCCGCAGGCCACACACTAGGGTGGCTGGAGATCGTCGCGTAAGCGCGCCCTCCGGCGCCCGGTGCATCTGGCGCGGGAAGGGAGGAGAGCACACCGCTCCCTCTCCCTCTCCGCTTCCTCCTTAGTCGCCATCACCCCCTCGCAAAAGGAGGCGATGGCTTCCCACGTACTCTCGCTCCCGACCATGGACACAACCACGGCCGGAAGCGAGAGGTCACCGCCGACCACCGCGACTAGTTCGCGGCGCTGCGATCCCCAAGCTGGATACGCCTGCAGCGTGTGCAGTGCCGTGTCCTCGGGGCAGTCGCAGTGGTGAGTTTTGACTTTCCTACGATGTTATTATATGTACCATATAGTAACATTAGTAGATATTATTATATAACCATAATCTGATGACTTGTTTGGCGCAATGGCTGAGCGATTGGCATCTGTTCTTCAGGTTGTGGTTTTGATTCCCGCATGAAACAAATATTTGTATGTCCTACATACAAGTACCTAATTGTTTCGAGTCTGGGTGTTAGTCTTATTATGTAAGATTTATTTTGTAAACACACCCACAATACTCTAGAAAACCTAGTGTAGAGGCAATGTTTGTATATAGATAAAAAACATGTAAATAAATGAAGACCAGTTAATAGTTGTGTTTAAGACCCAAATAAAGGGCATAGGCCATTTTTCTGGGTGGCCCAATGGTTGATTTCACTTTTCATTCCGTTCTTTAATCATGGCAGCCGCTTTTGCAACCCTTAACATAAAATAAATAAGGTATTCCGTATCCAACACCTATTTTTCTAAATAATGTTTTCAGTGATTTTTTTAAATATGTACAGAAATATGGCAAGAATAAACAATATGGATCCCACCGAAAACATTCTGTAAAAAACTAGCCAAGTCTCGATGGAGCTGCTTGTTTATCTCTGAAAAGTAATGAAATCTAGACAAAGTCGTGCCAAGTCTAAGGTTCCATAATGCGATTTCTTTATTATTATAGTTAATGTTGTGTGACTTGGTCGTTGAACATTCTTTATACGTTAGTGGGTACAAGTCAACGGGACAGGTACAGACGGACTTCTATCAATGATTAGAAGTCCGTCTGTACTGGATTTTTTTTTATACTGTTTGTTTTAGGCTCGCCTATACATAAGTATTATTGAAATACGCAGCTTTATCAAGCCTACAATTGACTGGTTATTGAATCAACGTTTTCCAAGTGGCAATTTTCCATCGTCAATGGGTAGCGGTTCTGGCGACAGATTGGTGCAATGGTGTCATGGAGCACCTGGTTTTGTACCCTTGTGTACCCTTCAACGGCCAATTCACACAACATTAACTATAATAATAAAGAAATCGCAGTAAGCAACCTTAGACTTGGCACGACTTTGTCTAGATTTCATTACTTTTCAGAGATAAACAAGCAGCTCCATCGAGACTTGGCTAGTTTTTTACAGAATGTTTTTGGTGGGATTTCACTTCTTTTTGTAGAAACGTGGGCATATTGATTTATTTTATTAGATTTTCTTATTTGACACAGTTTTTTTCTTTTTAGGAGTAGTTTTTTATTATTACAAATCTTTCTTTTCTTTTTTTCCGGTTCTGATTCTTGTACAGTAGCAACAGTTTTTCGTATTGCCCATTCGCGTTCATTATTTATTCTTTTAGACGGTTTAGACGGTTTAATTTCTGAAAGATCGGCGCGGTATGTACGCCTAAGCCGGTTGTATTCGGTGATTGCTGAAGCTTGAGCTTTTATACTCTTGAAGTGAACATTTATGAGGTGCACCCCATGAAGATTGGTTACTCGTGAAAGCGCGACGTAGGCTTGGCCACAAGAGAATATGGAGGTGCCATTGGCACCTCCATATTATATACCACCAAGGTCTAAGTCTAAAAAATGCCCTCATGGACATTGTCCATGAGGGCATTTTTTAGACTTAGACCTTGGCTCTTGTGAATTGTTAGGGCATACGCCACACAGATTGGGAATTGTTCTCTGCCATCAATGAAATGCAAATAATCCCTCCTAATCCCTAGCAAACGTTTTCAAGCGCAGTAGAAGAATGTCGTAAACGACTGTAACGCGGCCGGTTGCCACTTCGCCATATAAGGTTATCGGAAAAACAAACTTAAGCGCGTTTTAAAATACAGTCAGCGCTATCTAGCGACGTGTGCGGGTATCACCGCCACTCTTAGTCCAATGCAATTATAATTGTAATTTGTTTAATTTGTTTATTTAATTTGTGTAATGTTCGAGTAGAATAAAGTTAATCGTTCGACTATTTCTTCTTGTAAACTTGTAAGTATAAGTATAAAAGCCAGTCTAGTCTTATCCAGAGTTTTCCTTTAATTTTATTTATATGCGTATTAAAAGCAGAAGGGGAGGCATTCGCCCAGCAGTGGGACGCTATAGGCTAGATTAAATTAGGTTAAAAGATGTGTCCCACTACGCTGGATTTTTGCAATGACAGTCGATTTTTTTATGTACCAATAGTAGAAGGGGGCATTACCATATCTCTGATACAGCTGAGACCAGCTGAGGGTTCTTCATCAGATACTTCAGACCTTCGATTTTTGACATCAAATGACGCTTCATTATATCGCTTCATCATAGGCCGCTGCCTACCAAGTTGAATATTTTTTTAAAGGCGGTATGTCGATCTCTAATAGTTTGGTTGGGCTCTTGTGTTTTCTAATCAGGGTCACCAGGTACTCCAGATCTTCGATTATCCTAGTATTTATAGTTTTCCCTTTATGTGGCCATTAAACCCTAACTTTGTACCAAATTTCAGCTCTCTGAGTATATGGGAAGTACTAGTTCTATTCTGATGATCATGAGTGAGTGAGTGAGTGAGTGTCATAAATGCGAAACTTAGCTTTCGCTTAACTTCGGAACTAAATGACCTACAGACTTGAAATTTTGGATTTTAAGTATGTGATTATAGCTTACAGGATGACGGAAATTTCTGCGTTCTGGTCTTATCGAGAGGTTCTCAAATAGGGGCCTGAAAATGCGGCGAAATGGTTCCAGTAAAGGATGGTACGACAGTGTTTGCTTCGCGCTCGACTTGGCGGGGGCACTACCGTGCCCCCCGATATGGTAACGTTATTATTACTACAGTCCAATCTTAAATTGTATACGTATTCTTGTATAAGTAGGTACCTTGAACTAAAGCTACCTACTTTTTTTTAAACATACACTGAATCACATTCAGTTAATAAGTTATCACAACTAAGTTTAAACATAAAATAAGCAAAAATAGCAAAAATATCGGATGTTCTTCAATGGTGGTTTTAACTGACTTTACCACAGAGCGCATGCGCGTGTCGCTCTTTTTACCCGACTGCCAAGGAAGGGTTATGTTTTACGCGCGTATCTTGTATGTATGTGTTTGTAAATTTCTTTATTACCTCGTATCTTCCAGACGGCTGGATGGATTTCGACAGTTAAGGTATCGTTATATTCGTCTTAAAAACCCAAGTGTCCTTAGATAGGAGCTTGAAAAAAATAATAAAAGAATGGCGGATTTTTGGCTAGAAATAGTAATACGGTAATAATAAAAAATTAACCAAACCTATTGAGTAGGGTATCTAAATAAAGGAAATTAAAAGGGGGTTACAAAAATATATATGTTAAAATTTAATTAGGAATAATAAATTGGTTTAAAAAGTTTTAGATAGCGTAAAAATGGATGTTTGTGTCGGACCTCGTGCTATCATAGGACACTAAAAAGTCTAAAATAACATATACTACTTAAAACACAAAAAAGAACCCCTAAAAAGTAAAAAATAAAATATGTTTATTGGCCATTTAACTTTATTAAAAGTACCTAGTAATATTTTGATTCAAGCGTCGTCACGTTGGGGGACCGCTAAGTAAATTATCATTACCAAGCTTCTTTTTTGTATTCTGTTTTATTTTAAATTTATTTTGTTAGCGGTCCCCCGACGGGACGACGCTTGAATCAAAATATTACTAGGTACTTTTAATAAAGTTAAATGGCCAATAAACAAATTTTATTTTTTACTTTTTAGGGGTTCTTTTTTGAGTCGGGGTTTTTTTAAATTTTAAATTTAATTTTTATTTACTTATTATTACTAGTAGATACCATCATCTATCTAACATCTACTCATTGAGACCATTCTTATGAGCCCAAAGATGCTATATCTGCTATAGGTTGCTGAGGGGTTGGGTATCCTGCAGACTACTTGATACTGCAGCATCAGCTCAAGGTTGCCATGTCTTGGAAATACCACCAAAGTAACAGTACACCGAATTTCAAATCAATCGGACCAGTTAAAGTTGGTAAGACCCTTTTGTCAAATAGGAAATGAGCTGATGATCTTCAAACGCCTGAACAGATCTTCATAAATTATAGCTAACAAATACTGATCAAAACGAATCCAAACATGACATATATCTGCTATTATTTTTTCAAAAGTGTACTAGTGTGCTGGATATCCTGGCTGCAGCATCAGCTCATCATGTCGCCACCATTGAATTGTATGTAGAATCCAATACTGATCAAAAAGAATCCAAACGCGACATATCTGCTATTATTTTTTCAAGAGTGTACTAGTGCACTGGTTATCCTGGCTGCAGCATCAGACCAAGAATTTCATAATCTTGCATAGTTATATAGCATACATGAGTGTTTCAAATTTTATTTCACACGTATATTTGAAAGTAAAGTAATACACATTATGCGTCTAAGAACCCTACCGCAGCTAACAAAACAGCTGATAACCTTGAAATGGCTGAACCGATTTTAATAAAACATGTCTAAGATCACTCGCTAGAAAACCAGCTTTCAAATAAAAAAAACTGCACTCAAATCGGTTCACCCGTTTAAGAGCTACGGTGCCACAGACAGACACACACACAGACAGACAGACAGACAGACACACATAGCGGTCAAAGAGCCACTCGTTATTTTCACATTTCTGTGTAATTTAATGAATGTTAAGTAATTAATAAGTAACAAAATATTGATGTTACAAACTCTTCGATATTTAACATCTTTGATTTTGTACTTGAGACCAAAACTGGTCATCATTTAAAAAAAAAAGAATTTGAAATTTTCTTGTTATTTTGTTTCGATTTTTCTTTAAGTTTCGTTTCAATTATTTTCATGATATTCTAAAATAATCGTTTAATTTTGTTGTTAATTTGTTTAAATAACATCTTATGTTAATATGCCACAAGTACGAAGACATATGGACGCAATTACTGCAACCAGAGCCGTTACAATGATCCCAGAAGGAAATTCGCAGCGGTATGTGGCTTTGCATCTGGGTTTTTCTCGGAAAGCTATCCAAAATGCTTGGAATCGCTTCCAAGAGACTGGTAGTGTTGCAAGAAGATCTGGTTCGGGTAGAGTTCGTATTACAACTGTTCACGAGGATCGGTACACCCGGTTAAGTGCCCGCCGAGAACGCACAGTGACGGCTCGTAAGTTACAAAATTGCCTACAGTTGACAACGGGTTCTCGTGTCAGTGACCAAACGATCCGTAACCGATTATACGAAGACCAGCAAACTTCACAACGTCGAGTTGTTCGAATTCCTTTGTCCAGGGCTCAACGTGCAAATCGTTTAAGTTTCTCCCGTCAATATTTAGACTGGGGCATAAACGAGTGGGGCCTGGTGCTTTTCACCGACGAGTGTAAAGTCAAATTATTTAATGACGATCGGCGCATTAGAGTATGGAGGCGACGTGGCGAGCGATTTTCTGAAGCCTGCATTCACGAAGTTGACCGTTTCGGTGGACCCAATGTAATGATTTGGGGTGGAATAAGCTTATACGGCAAAACTGAGCTCGCTATTTTAAATGAAGGTTCCGTAACTGCTCAGCGTTACATTGAGGAAGTCATCAAGTTTCATGTGATTCCATTTGCACAGTAAATGGGTCCTGGGTTCGTCCTGATGCAAGACAATGCCCGTGCAAACACAGCTCAAGCGACCCAGTCTGTACTGGAAGACTCTCATATTCAAGTGTTGCCGTGGCCAGCAAACAGTCTGGACTTAAATCCGATCGAGCACATGTGGGACCAATTAAAACGAAGGGTTAGAGAGAGTGCGCAAGAGGTCTACAACCAGCAGCAACTGATTGACGCTTTGAAAAGTGCCTGGGAAGAGATCTCAGCTGAAAACGTGAGGCATTTTTTTGATGAAATATACTAGATAACTAGGATATGGAAGTAAAAAAGTTGTTTGCACAGAGAAAGTTTTTATTTAAGTGAATGACACAAGTCATAATCAAAAACAAAAGAAAACACATGTTCGAATGTCAATTTGAAATGTTGTTTCAACTAAAAAGTTTCCACACTTCCCCTCAAACAACATCCATCATCAGATATCCTCACATCACACCACACCTGACACACTCAGATTCAGATCGCGCACACATTTATTAAATGCCACACGACCTAATGGTTTTGTCAGCACATCGGCTGGGTTATCTTCCGTACACACATAGTCCAGACGTACAACATTCTTAGCAATACAATCTCTGACATAGTGTGCCCTTATGTCTATATGTTTCGTCCTTCTATGCGCTACAGGATTGTACGCAAGTTTAATAGCACTCTGATTATCTACGAAAATGCAAATAGTCCCAAGATATTCACCTCTTATAAATGCATTCAACTGCCGCAAGTGAACTGGCTCCTTGGTTGCCTCCGAAAGTGCAATATACTCGGCTTCCGTTGACGAAAGAGCCACACAAGCTTGTTTCCGGCATTCCCAGTTAATCAACGAGTTTCCGCATCTAAAAATAAATCCAGAATACGATTTCCTATCTTTGATGTTCCCTCCCCAGTCAGCATCTACAAATCCCGTGATGTCCTGCACCTGTGACTTGGGAAATATCAAACATAGATCCCTTGTACCCTTAAGGTATCTCAAGATATGTTTAGCAGCTTTCCAATGACGTTCCTCACAACATGAGTTGTACTGTGCCAAAAAATTTACCACAGCCGCAATATCCGGGCGTGTGTTACAGGCCAAATAGTTCAGCGACCCTATGAGCGCCTGATAACTACGAGAGTCTTGGCAGGATAAGAACTTACCTCCTTCCCCTTCCGCCAAGGCTTTATGGAAATCCATTTTCGTCGGAGTTTTTACTGGTTTGCAGTCAGACATACCATATTCATCCAAGATCTTCGAAATAAGCCTCTCTTGATTCAAATATATTCCAGTATCAGTCTTAGACAAAAGCATACCTAAAACTTGTCTTGCTTCCCCTAAATCCTTAATCTTGAACTGTTTACAAAGATTGTCTAATAAAACTTCCTTCTGCTGTTTGTCTTTGTAAAACAATAAAAAATCGTCTACATAAAGAGCGATATAAAAATTATTATTTTTGTAAAGACAGCTATCAAAGTCACAGCGCTTGAAGTTCAAAGACAATAACACTTCATTTACTTTTTCATTCCAAGACCGTGAAGCTTGTTTGAGGCCGTATATCGCTTTTACTAGTAAGCAAACTTTTTCCTTCGAGTTTTCATCTATGCAACCCTCCGGCTGTCGCATATAAACTCTTTCATGTAAATCACCGTTCAGAAAGGCGGTGTTCACATCGAAGTGACTGATGAACAAATCCTTTTCAACAGCCAACGATAGCAGCAATCTAACTGTCGATCTTCTCACGACCGGTGAATAAGTTTCGAAGTAGTCAACCCCGTAGGACTGAGTGAAACCCTTCGCCACAAGTCGAGCTTTATAGGTCTTATTACCATCTGCATCAAACTTGTACTTGAAGATCCACTTGTTTCCCACGACTTTAGCTTTAGGTGGCTTTTTGACGAGCTTCCAAACCTTGTTCTCGTACATCGAATCCATCTCTTTTTTCATGGCTTCCTTCCAGTTATCCTTATCTTCCCGACTTAAGGCTTCCTTAACTGTCAAAGGCTCCTGGTCTTCTGTATAGCATGCAAGTCCATGAAGGTTTCCTTTTCGAATTCTACTACGTAGAGGATAACGACATTCACCTTCGTTTGACTCTTCTCTGTTAATAGAATCTTCAGTTTCAACATTTTCCACCACGACATTTTCTGCTCCGCTATCACCCGTTTCTCCCACCTCCGCATCTTCATATACTTCAGCCCCATCTATGGAACTCGGCCCTTGAGAAGCTTCTGCACTATCAGGTGACGAACCTGACTGGCCTTGTACCTTTGTAAGTTCCCAGATTACTTCAGTACCTTTGTCACCCCTACCTACGAGCTGATTAGGATCCTCTGAAACTACTGCTGTAGAGTCCTCCAAGAAAACTACATCTCTTCCTCTAACAATGACGCGAGGATTACTGGGATTAATGAAACGATATCCCTTGGTTTCTTCACAGTAACCAACAAAGACATGTTCTACCGCTTTAGGGCTCCATTTCTTCCGAGTTTCCTTGGGCACGTGCACAAACGCTTTCGTTCCAAAAACTCTGAAATGATCGAATGACTGAGCCTTCCCTGTCCACAACTCCTCAGGAATCTTACCATTATTGCCACTGTGAGGCAGCCTGTTCTTGATATAAACAGCCGTATTACACGCCTCTCCCCACAGTCTCGCACTCAGACCCTTTTCCGCCAACATAGCACGAGCCATCTCCACTATAGTGCGGTTTGCTCGCTCTACTACGCCATTTTGCTCCGGAGTGTAGGGAACAGTTAATTGATGTTTTATACCCTTTTGCTGTAGAAACCCATCAAACTTCCTGTTCACAAATTCTGTTCCATTGTCCGTGCGTATGCACTTCACCTTCAACCCGGTTTCAACCTCTACACTAGCTAGAAAAACTTTAAAATGATCGAAAACCTGATCTTTTGATTTAAGGAAAATTACAAAAGATTTACGTGTAAAATCATCTAAAATAACTAGCATATACCGAGATCCACCGTACGTGGGTTCAGACATTGGACCACAGATATCTGCGTGAACCAGTTGCAGTCTCTCGACTGCCCTCTCAGCCTCACCAACTGGAAAAGGTAAACGATGTGCCTTCCCCTTAATACAGGCGACACAAGGTTCCATTACGCTCTTACCAAAATCCATACCCAGGAGCTTACGTAAATCTCGCTCATTTACGTGTCCAAGCCGCCGGTGCCACAACATCAAAAGATTACCTGCTTTCACTGACGCCAACGCAGTCCCATCTACAACCGCCTGACAACCTTCAAGCTTGTAGATCCCTGAGACTCCACTTGCGGTAGCCAGAAGCTTTCCCTTGAAATGGCCTGGAACCAAATGGTGAATTAGCTTGCACCCATCTCTGTCAAAACTTACCTTCCATCCTTTCTCTACTAATTTAGACACTGATAACAGATTAACATGCAAACCAGGTACATACACGACATCCCTCACAGCAAGCATCCGTCCTTTCAAACTCACTATGATATCACCCTTACCCTTGCATGCAATTTTATCATTATTCGCACAAGTCACATTACTCATACCAACATTCATAACCAAATCTTTAAACCAATGTTTCTGGAAAGACATATGTGAAGATGCCCCGCTGTCAATGTACCACTCCGTCGGATTGAAAGAGTCCCCGGCGCTGAATGAAGACAGGCTCACGATCGCGACGTCACTTAGTTTGGAGATTGAACCCGCTTTCCTTCCTTCAGGACAGTCCGGCTTCTTATGTCCATTCTTTCGACATTTAAAGCATTTAATTTTGGTCATATTAATATCTTTGTTCCCATTCCACTTCTTACTCTTACGCACTGCCAATGCCGAGTCCGCTGAAGACAATGTACTACAATCTTGACGTGAATCCTCCTGTAGTAACTTCTGCCGTACGTTCTCTGAAGTCAACTTCATCCCAGAGTGTTCCAGCGCCATTCGCATAGGCCTGTACTCTTCAGGTAGTCCTCTCAGCAACACGACAGCTACAAGATCATCGTCAAATCCGGTGGCAATATCCTTCAACTTTTGAGAAAGAGACATAACTACAGCAACATATTCATGCATCGACGAGTGTCTCTCTAGCTTCTCATCCAACAACTCGTTCATGAGGGTGATTCTGCGATTTACGCTTTTATCCTCAAACGCTTTCGCTAAGCTATCCCAAGCATCCTTAGCATAATTTGAATCTTGTACATACGCATAAAGTGTAGGTTCCACATGTAGACAAATCAAAGCTAATGCATCTTGGTCCTTCTCGATGGCGGTGGAGTCTTTGGAATCTGGGTACGTAGACGTATACGTGAACAACTTTTCTCGTATGAAAATCATTTTTATAGCGAATTTCCACGTAGAGTAGTCATCTAGGCCGCAGAGATTCTTGATGGCAAATTTAGTGACTGGGCCCATAACCTTTTGATGAAATATACTAGATAACTAGGATATGGAAGTAAAAAAGTTGTTTGCACAGAGAAAGTTTTTATTTAAGTGAATGACACAAGTCATAATCAAAAACAAAAGAAAACACATGTTCGAATGTCAATTTGAAATGTTGTTTCAACTAAAAAGTTTCCACACATTTGATAGAGAGCATGCATTCCAGGCTACAGGAGTGCATAGCCAAATGAGGAGGGCATACCCGTTATTAAAGAAGAGAAAAAGAAATAAAAAGTGAAGATTTTTTTAGTTTTTAGTGACTTTTTGTTATTAGTTTTTTTATCCTAAATTGACATTTTTTATCAAAAATTAAATAAACATGTTTATTAATCACTAATTTCAACAGTTACTAGCCTAAACGGTAAACAATTACATTGTTTTAAGTTTACTTAAATTGAACAATATGTAAATTTTATATTTTTCATGGTATACCTCAAAAACTTAGTGGCTCTTATTTTGTTTTGAGTAGTGTAGATAAGTAATTAAAAAGTCAAAAACCCGACTGCTAAAAAATAATTTAAAAGTAATGCACTATAGGTATTCCAAATCCATAATTCAGATAATTTATGTATACCTACAAAGAAACGTCAAGAAATGTCACTATCAAAACGACAGGACAGTGGTGCAAAACATTTTATCATTAAATTTTTATTATGTAATCATCTATAAAATTAAAGTTGATTAATTATAAGAACTATGCAAACAAAATACCGCAGCCAAACAATTATTCTCACCTTTGTAAAAGTAGGTGCCTCATTTCTGCGAAAAAACTGGTGTACAATTCGTCTTATTACAGACAGGGTAAAATCGTCCATTCTTTGGACGAAGCTGGTCTTTGGACCTTCTTACTTGGGAGAACTGAGGATAAGGGTTGTTTTGTATTCTTTTACAATTCTTCCCACTGTCACTGCTGATATTCTTAAAAATTCAACTGTTTTGGCAGTACCAGTAGTGTTGTCTTTTTTTATTAATTATATCTGACGAGGTAGGTCCCGAACTACAACTTGGAGCGACTTCCGCCATGGCGGGATATGTACTGTACTAGCGATAACAATTCACCTCCTTGCATTCATGGGAAGGGGTAAACAATAGGTAGATACATAGTATTTTAGGTGCAGGTAATTAAAAGGGGCTATATTGAATACTTAGGACAACAAAAAAGTAGTACCTACGTAAATATTGATGGCAAAATAAGCATACTGTGATCTTAATAATGTATAATAATATCATGTCTTTCATGTTAAATGTCGATAACAAACCACTATCTATATAATTATCGTAATTTAAATGAAAAATTAAACGTTTCTTTTTAGTAGGGGTCAGCAGGAAATTATAGTTACGTTCAGCCTCAATAAATTGTAGTGGGGGACAACAGGAAAACAAAATCCTGTTCACCCCCAATAAATTGAAGTGGGGGACAACAGGAAAAATATTCCTGTTCACCCCCAGTGGGGACGAAGGACTGGGGGTCAAAAGGAATAACCCCAAGCGCCAGTCCACCCCGTACATAGATAGTGTCGACCACAACTCTTCTCTCCATACACTATCATAGGCCTGTTCCAAATCAATGAAAGCGCAGTAGACTTTTCTTGTGACTTGCCATTATATTTGCAGTTTTTATTATGGACAATTTTATGCCAGATTTTCAGTATATAATATGTTGGTTTTGTAATTTGTAATACTTTCTATTCATACGTGATACTTATAACTGATATTTTGATACTGGTGATTAATATTGTGCCTACTTAGTTTAAGCACAAAAAGCAAATAAACCTTTTACCTTAACAAATTTCTGCACTTTCATTGATATTTTGAATATGTTTTTCTTTTTAATAAATACGTTCCTATTTAATAATTGAAAAGATGCAAGATGTAGTTTATAAATATAATTTAAACAAAGAATAAAAAACAACTTATTTTCAAACCGGTTTCACCGAAAACCGGTTTTTTTATACTAAACCCGAAAAAAACGGATTTTAATTTAGGCCGGTTTTGCATTCCATAATCCCAATCATCAAACGTTTTCATTATAATCATATTTGATTTATTATAATATTTTTTAACTCCGTTTATTCATTTTATATACATGTTATTTACATTTTTAAATCTTTCTATCAAAAATATAAAAAAAAAACATAAAAATACAAAAAATAGTAGTCCACCGGCATCGGGAACAGGGTCCAAGCTACCGCTGGTCAGGGCCTCAGAGAGAGAAACTTCCTAACAATACGCGCCGTGTACAGAAGTACCGCTTTCTGTATCAGGCCCTTGGCCCAACCTTCCAACGAGAGCCTCATTAGATGTTCGTCGAGGCTCTTGGCTATTAAGCCATTGGCCGTAACGACTACCGGCACAACTGCTGAGTCAACCTCCCACATGTCGACAACCTCGTGTGCCAAGTCTTGATACTTAATTTCTTTATCCTTCTCGGCTTTCACAAGGTTCTCGTCATGTGGAACAGTCATATCAACAATCATTGTGAGACGCTCTGATCGATCTATCCACCACGACGTCAGGCTCATTGGCAATAATAGTCCTGTCGGTGGTGATAGATCGATCTCAGTACAATGTGTCATGACCATTCTCGAGAATGATTGAACATATTGATAACATATGATGAAACATATTTGTAATGTGGTACTTCTGCGTCCACAAGGTTGTATTTCAAAGCAAGTTGCTGGTGGATAATCTTAGCCACCAGGTTATGTCTGTGCAAATACTCGCCGTTAGCAAGACGAGAACAACCAGAAATAATATGTCGAATGGATTCACCGGGACAGTGACATGCCCGACAGATGTCAACCGTGCCGTTCTTTGCAATATATTTCCGGTAGTTGTTCGTCATCATAACTTCGTCCATAATTGCTCACACAAAACTTTCGGTTTCCCCAAAGAGATCACCGAAACGAAGCCAGGCTCCGGACGTTAGGAAATCTACATCCGTCATAAAGCGTCCGTGAAGCACCTTGCTCTGCCATACCTCCCTCGGCCATTAGTATCGAGTACTACAGGCTTGCACCAGTTCTCTTTAGCCAAAGAAAGCGGGGTGAATCATTTGTCCACTGCGACTACATCTCGATGCATCCCCACGTCGGCTTGAAAGAAGTACTCCCTGAGGCTGCACACCTCGCGGTTGTGGAGGGTCTTAGTATTTAAAAAGCCTCGACCCCCAAACTTTCTCGGAATGTACAGCTTCCAACTTCAGTCTGAGTCCACTAGAGTATGCCAAAAGAGTACATCAAGATCGGCAGGACCCAACCATTAAAGGCGCGCACTTTATTTCCGCCTGACAAAAGACTTTAAGTACTTTTTTCAGGCGGCCATAGAAGCGCTCCCGTAACGATTGCTTCATGTCGGTCTCATTGATGCCTAACGCCTTCGACATGCCCAAGTATTTGTAGGTTTCGGTTGAGGAGAGGCATCTAAGGTGTATGGAATCCGAGAGTTGTGATCCCACGGATTCCATAATCCCTCCTCGCCTTACATGCATGACTGCACATTTGTCCACACCAAATTCCATCCTGATGGAATTACTGAAAGTTTCAGTTACTTTCAGTAACTTCACCAGTTGCAAATTGTTGGGGGCAAAGAGTTTCAAATCGTCCATGTAAAGGAGGTGGGATATTACCTGACCACCTCTTCTCAACCGATAGCCTAACCTTAAACCCGCCAACAATGTGCTCAGAGGGTTCAAGGCTAAACAAAACCACAATGGGCTCAGACTATCGCCCTGAAATATACCTCGCTCAATCCTTATTAGTGCTCCTCTCCCTTGGATTTGCCGACATCCTGGATAGTGAAGAACTTTCCTCCTTTTCCCCATACATGACGTCAAGAAGACGCATAGAGTTGTATTTACTTTATACCACTCCAGCACTCATGAGCCATGTATGTGGTACCGAGTCGTAGGCCTTCTTATAGTCTATCCAACATGTTGACAGATCCTTTCGGGATCGGCGAACTGGTTGGCTAATGGCCATATTAATGAGGAGTAGCTCTTTAGTACCGCGGGACCCATTCTTACATCCAATTTGAGAAGCAGACATTATAGATTTATTTATAATATGAGTATTAATAATAATAACTCCTCCGTCTCAGGGAGGCGAAGGGGTATGTCTGACTCTTACCGACTAAAATCACCCGGTGATCATCCTCAGCACATAAGAGGGGGGACTCCGGGATCTTGAGTGGAACGCACCGGTGCTACGCCTGTAGCTCCCGATGACGGTATTACTTACTAGACATAAGTGAAAAAAAATAATTGAAGAAAGCGTTTAAATATAAAAAAAAAAAAACAAAAAAAGGATAATATAAAATGTAAAAAATATTTGTAATTTATGGAAACTAAAAGCTTTGGGGCGGCCAATTAATTGATCAAAGTAACTGTGCAATAGTGCTACACGACCAAGGGTATCAAGAGTTTTACGTTCCAGTATCTTTCAGCAATGTTTTTTTGTTTTTTTTTATTAATTATTCGGACAACATGAAATAGCAAAAAAAATATTTGATGGATTCGTAGCATACAAACAGAGACAGACTGACAACAAACAAAGCAAAACAAAATAGACTTACAACGTACTGGAATGGGACTGAATGCGACAGATGGAGAACATGTAGTAAACTACAATAGACTGAATTGCGTGAAGTGTTACTACCATGAAATTGTGCTTTTATTTGTCATTTAGGTATGAGATCAACGGAGAGGAGGTATCATCGGGAAACCTGCGATAAATATTATTGAATACATGTAGTTATATCTCTGGTTAGTCTCCGCTCAATGGACAGAGCAAGGAATCCTTTTCAGCAAAACGATCGGACTATACGTCTCTTTTATGGTGTTCAAGTCCGGTATGAAGAGCTATGACACCGTCCCGCAAGTGACATTGAACGGCAGTGCTCTCGAAAGATTGCCGCAGTCCTACCTCGGCCACTGGTTCACCGAGGTCCTCACAGACGCAGGGCACTGTCAGTCAGAGCTAATATCGGGATCGGGTTAATATTAATATTAACCCGATCGAACATTGGTTGGTAGCACCCGAAACTAAGCGTGGCCGTGCGCGGTGCGCCGCAATGGATACGCCAGATACACGCAGCCGGCCAAGTAGGTAGCTAACGTGTGCAGCATGGGCGTGCGCAGCAATGGATCCCCGGCTTTTTGTGGCAGTGTGGACATTGGGACTGGGTCCCGAGGGGTGTTGTTGGTGTGACGTACGAACGTATTGTTATTCATGGGCACCGGCAGCGGCTCCGGCATGCGACTTCCGCGACCCGCTCGACCCCGTGTTCGTAACACCTCGGCGCTTATCTATGATGATTTTACGTTCTTTTTGGTTCTTCATTGTTGATGTTACTGGTAAGAGTATACTGCAATTATACATGTAATATATAAAAAAAATGTATTGCTTTAAACAGTTAACTTTTTTAACTTAATAGATGAATAACACGAGATAGCAAATAGGCTAGATAGCAATTTATTTTATATTCGTTATAAATTAATTAACTGGGTTGCGGAGGTTTGATGGTAATCGCTAAAAAAATAAAAGTAAAATACTGATATTCAGTCGCATCTGGTTAGACTGGAAGCTGACCCCAACATACCTAGTTGGCAAAAGATTAGGTAGAACATAAATTAAAAATCTCCTTATTGTATTGAAGGTGTTTTGTTAATCAATGGCAACACCGATCGTCTCTTAGGCCATCATGGAAAGAGAATTATTATGGTCTTCCCTAAGCAGAGCGTATCAAATATGGGTTTCCTAAAGTTAAAAAATATATGTATAAGAAAATGATTCCGACATAATAAAGTATTCAATTCAGTTTAATCATTTTATTTCAAATAAATTACAATAAATATAAAACAGCTATACCTACATTAATTTTAAAATAATAATATAATAAATAGTGAAAACACTATCAGGAACGCATGACATGTAGTTTTGCCCAGTGCTCCATGAAGCAGTCAGTGTCCATTCTCTCCGCAATGAGTTGCAGGAAGCTGTTGGGGCTGTCTCGCAAGCAGCGCCTCAAGGACGCTAATTAATGCTCTTGCGATGTATCTTGCTGTAAAGCCATCCATTTGTGCCTCTTCAAACATATCTGATACGCCACAAAAGTGTGGCAACTCCTTTAACATTCTAAATGTGTTATTATATTGGACACGCAGGGTATTATAAGTCTTCTGCGTATACTTTACCCATAGGCTACATGTATAGAAGGACTGACAGTATGCCTTGAATAAAGTTATTTTTACATGTGCAGTGCAGCATGCAAACCTACGGGCTAGCATATTAGCTCTGACTGACAGTGCCCTGCGTCCCCTCTCAACATCCAGATAGAGTACGTCGGTGAACCAGGGGCCGAGGTAGGACTGCGGCAATCTTTCGAGAGCACAGCCGTTCAATGTCACTTGCGGGACGGTGTCATAGCTCTTCATACCGGACTTGAACACCATCAAAAGAGACGTATAGTCCGATAGTTTTGCTGAAAGGGATTCCTTGCTCTGTCCATTGAGCGGAGACTAACCAGAGATATAACTACATGTATTCAATAATATTTGTCGCGGGTTTCCCGATGACACCTCCTCTCCGTTGGTCTCATACCTAAGTGACAAATAAAAGGACAATTTCATGGTAGTAACACTTCACGCAATTAAGTCTATTGTAGTTTACTACATGTTCTCCATCTGTCGCATTCAGTCCCATTCCAATACGTTGTTAGTCTATTTTGTTTTGCTTTGTTTGTTGTCAGTCTGTCTCTGTTTGTATGCTACGAATCCATCAAGTATTTTGTTTGCTATTTCATGTTGTCCGAATAATTAATAAAAAACAACAAAAAAAAAACATTGCTGAAAGATACTGGAACGTAAAACTGTTGATACCCTTGGTCGTGTAGCACTATTGCACAGTTACTCTGATCAATTAATTGGCCGCCCCAAAGCTTTTAGTTTCCATAAATTACAAATATTTTTTACATTTTATTATATCCTTTTTTTATATTTAAACGCTGTTTTCAAATATTATTTTTTTCACTTAGGTAGATCTAGTAGGTAATACCGTCATCGGGAGCTACAGGCGTAGCACCGGTGCGTTCCACTCAAGATCCCGGAGTCCCCCCTCTTATGTGCTGAGGATGACCACCGGGTGATTTTAGTCGGTAAGAGTCAGACATACCCCTTCGCCTCCCCGAGACGGAGGGTATCAATGAGGATTTCCTCGGAAAATAAATAAAAAGGTAGCTACATCACCGTTATCATCATTTTACGTCAACTATTTAATAAACCTTTTTTCGCTTAGGATTGCGAAGGGCAATCGACTCGCGTAAAATAATAATGTGGATGAGGATTGAAATGAATGAGAAGCCTGGTCGTCTCAACTAAAACTGCGTTACTTCACATATACGAAGCAAAGCGGTTCCTGGCAACGGGTTGACAGAGCGCTGTAAATATGAATATGAGTGTTAAAGTTAGATATAAAGATACTCAATTAATATGCTAACCATTGTGTTAGGTATATGCTTGACGAACGCTATCCAGGCCGTGACTCGTCAGTGACAAATCAATCGGTTGCACATCGGTAAGGACGGTAGTTGTCAGACACTAAATAATTTATGCACATGTGTTTATTCGTTTATTTCAAATTATTTTGCAGCTCGTAATGTTTTTGTATACCTACCTTCGAATCTAACGTCATCTGAAAAGCCTAAGTATTATTGAGGACTGAAGTTGCGTAGAGGTGAGGGGCCATATCCGGTTTTGTTACAGGTTCGTGGTTACTGTCCCTATTAGCGAGACAAAGTGGGGTAGAGGCGGACGATGTGTCCGGTTTTGTATAGGTTCGTAGTTATCGTCCCTATTACCGAGAAAAAAAGGCGTGTAGGCGGGCGGCATGTCCGGTTTGGTTACAGGTTCGTGGTTACCGTTCCTATTAAGTATGGAGACAAAATTTGATTGTACTGAGACTTCTATTTTTGTCTACATACCTAATAATATGAATTTTGATATGATCGAATATGTAAAGTAAATAAGTACCTAAGTCAAATGTAGGACATTGTAAATCAGAGGTCGTACTTGCATAAAGCAGGGTTATCAAGAGTCTGTGAAAAACATGACGCGAGGAGGCGCCGAAGCTCCGTAGAGCGATAATTAGAGATAACTGCTCATAGTAATATCCATTTACCTACATCCAATTAGGTAAGTAATCGATTGATATTGTTTTTGATTTGTAAGTAGGTATATTGCAATTTGTCTCCTTAAAGACACATTTGCGGAAAGCGTAGGTAAAAAGTCAAATTATAATATTCGGACGGCCCACACTACACAGCGTACCTTCATCTTTAACAAATTCCAGTTCACCACACTTTTCATAGAGCTCATACGCCATGCCGCCATACATATTGGTAGTGGACTCTTCAGGAGGGCCCTCGGCATTACCTACGTTAGCGCCAAGTGTGAACCCTTAGGCTTGAACTTGAAAACCAACGCGTATACTAATAAAACCAACGCGTATACTAATAAATCTTGTTAAAATAGACAACTCATTTTATTTCATATTTTATGACAGAGTATTTCCTAAGATAAACCTACATTTAAAATGAGCCCTCCACGAGGGCTACTGGCATCGCGAATGCGACTAGAGGGTGCCCTGCTGGCATTGAACGTGTTAAGTTAGGTTAATCGTAATCTCCCCCCCCGGTTGGGTTCCCGCATTGTCGTTGCGGGGGGGCTTAGTAGCCGTGGCATTGATCCCCTACGGTACCACGGTGAAGCGAAGAGGAACCCAAGGAGGGGCCGCTCGTCGGGGCTTGGGTCTGGTAGACCTCGATGTAGCGGCCAAGTAGGTTGCGGTGTCGCTTCGGCGACATCCGGGGTCGCGGTGCATGCAATAGCGAATCCCGTGACTCCGGCCTTAGGTCATAAGGAGGGACACCGTGGTGGTTTTAGCCGGTAAGAGTCCGGCACACCCCCCCGTCTTCCCCAGACGGGGGATAGTCCATGAGGATTTCCCCACGCTAAAAAAAAAAGAAAAGGTTAATCGTAATCTTTGTGACCGTGGATGATGGCCGAGAGTAAAATGTCACATTGACAACCAACCTTATTTTCACACTACTAAGGTTCATCTGTTTAGCAAAATATATGAACAAAAAAACTATTTTTCTTTTCCTGTGCGTATTTCAAACATTTTCTTACATTTTAAACTTTTTCTGAACCGATTAGTCTAATTAAATATATCTGATAACTAATGGCAGTGTACTTATTTATTAAAACCCTTAAATTCTTCAGGAACATGTACCGAAACTCACCACACCTTAGCTGTCTTCGTGAAAATAGACTACGGAAAATTAATATTATTGAATAAAAAGTGAACAAAAAATGTTTTCTTAATCGTTTTTAGATTAAGTGCTTATTACACTCTTCGATATTTAGGAAATCTAATTAGGAACACTCTAACTAGGAAGTTAGAAGCACACTAAATTGAATTCTAAATCGAAAGGGTTGCCACCTTTTTTTTAAACAAATATAGTATTTTTCCCAAAAATGATGCAGAAATGTAGTACTTTTGAGAAATTCAGGGAAAAAAAATATACACATTTATTTTTTAAAAGCTTTTATTTAACTTGCAATGTTTGTATGTTTTATTTAACTTGATATGTTGTACACGCGTTCACATATAAAAGACCGTTCTAAGTTTCAACATGATATACCTACTAAAAAATACAAAATAAATTAATAGTAAAAAAAAACATTTTTAAAACAACCTTTATTTAAATGGTCTAAAAAGAAGAAAATAAGCTTTAAATTAAATCGATACCTTCAATTTGTTACATTATATAATATACATTATATAACTTCAATTACATCTTTCGATTTCCTAATTAGATTTCCTACAAATTGAATAGTGTAATAAGCACTTAATATACCTACTATTCTGGCCTATGCCTTTTTCAAAATCTGAGTTGGCAACACTGTCCTAAATCGTAAACGATTTAGGAACCTTCGATCGGGACCTTCCTAAATCGGACTCCTAACTGTCTAACTCTCTAATTCCATCCACACCTTCCGATTTCCTAATTAGATTTCCTAAATATCGAAGAGTGTAATAAGCACTATTAACAATATAATCAGTCTGTGGAATTATAGTCATAAAATCAGTCTCAAAATTATAAAATTTATTACATACATTATACAATTAAATTATTTATCTATACACAAATATCATTTACCTACATTTAAACCTAATATATACAATATAAAACTAAACTAAAAACATACAAATCTAAAGACAAAACTAACTACCTATATACAAAATTATTAAAATACAAATTATTCAAAAATATCACTTAGCCGTCAAAATATTCCTCCTCATCACCGTCATCCGGAAGCGTGCCCAGAAGACTGGCAGCGTTACCACGCTGGATGGCAACGCTTATTCTTTGGCCAAAGAATAAGCCAGCCCTCTGGTCACGCGAAGCGTCGACAAGCCTTTGGGCAATTTCTTTAAACAAAAGATGTGTACTCGGACCCCATGGCCCGAGCGTTTCGACCCCAAACGGCTCAAAGTCATAGCAACCAATGAGGTTACTATATTTGCGCCGCTTGAGGGCCTCCGCGGCCGCAGCGGCAGCGCCAGCACAGCCCGCCGAGCTAGGAAGATGGGATGGAGCAAGGGTGTCGACACAAGTTGCGTCCCATACCAAAGGCCTACCCATCTACCATGGCAATAGCGACATGCCATCTGGTCTCTTCCCGTCGTCGCGTGCCAAACCATTCGGTTCTAGTACAGCTGGCACGCCGGCGGTGGCAAGAGCACGACGGATAATGTCGTTAATATTGGCGTGCCGTGCTATGCGACCTGCACTCCTGCAGCAAGACAGACCATGGTGTCCGAGGCTGTCAACTGCTTCACCACAATGACACCGATGAGGAGCAACACATGGAGCGCCCAAGCGCAGGCAAGTGGCGAAACGGAAACTTACGTCATCCAACATAGTGCCTACGTTGGATGACGGAAGTGCCTGAAGCCAAAGTCCCGACTCCCATTCGCCCACAGCCAAAAGACGAGCACGCTCGGCAGTATTGACAGACGTATTCAAAAGGTTTTTCCGTGTCAAACTGCAAAGCGGCTCGTCCCACTGTCTCTGGGAAGACGGATTGACGGGCAACACCGTATTGGGACAAGCCATTTTCCAGGCGTTCTCAGCATCGGTCAAGCCCGGTACTTCAAAATCAACCAGTGAGGATGATAAGATTTTCCTGGTTAATTTCTCCGTACCGTGGACCGAGGACAAGAACGCCGGTAAACTAATACTAGAAATTTTGCGGACGCCGAGACCACCCAAACGAATGGGAAGTGTGGCTTGTAACCAAGCTCGATCGTCCAGAGCCACGTTAAGGATTGATGTTAATGTGTTACGTATAATTTTGTCTACTTTGTCCAAGAGTAATGTATGTTTCCATAAATGGGAAGAACGGAGGCTATACGTAAATTTTGGTCCAAAACAACAGTATCGGATAATAGTAATAAGCACTTAAGTTTCACGAATTGTTCGGAATGTTTTCCGCAAAACAGCTAATTTGTAGGTAGCAGTTTTGTTCCGTCCAGATTAGTAGACAGTACTAAAAAATAGGTAAGTAGATACTGCTTTGAAACAAACGAAAGGAGAGTAGATAATCAGAATACAGGCTCTTTCAGTGAAATGCTAAACATTGTTCCTCATACGATTGGTGATAAGCAATTAAGCAAGTGATCTCTTTTATTAATCAGTGCTAGGTAGGTATATGCATTATCTTACTTACCTATCTTGTACATATTTTATTTTGTTGAGGCACAGTGACATTAGTGACGCAACCCGCTCTATGTCTTTGGGGATAATCAGCAGCATCCCTGTCGATGTTGTATGAGTGGTGTCGGGGCAGTCGGGGGTGCTGGTTTAGTGTCGCGTGGCAGGCAGGAGGTGTCGCGGGCGTGGGGCGTGCGGTGAGGCGGCGCCGCCTCCGCCGCTCCCAGCGAGCGCAGCGCCGCGCGGGCCCCGGCCGACCGGCCCAGTCCGCGACTAGCAGCGCCGCCGTTCGCACGCGCTGCGTCCGCGATCTATCACCGCCTCGTGGCGACCGCGCATCGACCTCAACCAACACACCACTCAGCACTGTCTTCGATCGGAGTGGCGGTTCGCATCTTACCGGGCAGCATTAGAGTCATGTAGTTATTTCTAATACTGTCAGGTAAAGATGTCGTCCGCGCTCCACGTTCTACGTACGACGTCAGGAATTCTACGGAACCGGTCCGGCGACGACGGTTATATTTACCGGGTCCGGCTGCTCACTGGAAGCTTGTCTCGACGCATCAGGTAACCAGGAGCTGCGCGGACGACAAGGCAGGCGTGCGCGCCGGTCACCACCGCGTGCGCCGAACACTTGCACGTTTATCGACACCCGCATCACCTTTGGATCCTACGGTAATCTGCAATAAACGTGTTATATCGGCATCCACAGTCTTAATTCCCTGCGTTATGTCGCATGTCATTACGTCACATGTGTCAGACAATAAGTCCTCATTGACTTTTGACGCTAGCGTAGGAATGTCTAGCCGCTTGTATCGGAGCCACACTCACATATTCCATCGAATTCTTCGCCATGGTCGCGTACATACGTCGATAACATGCTCAATATAATTTTCCTCAACCGGATAGCCATCCTCTTAATTCGTTGGTTACCGCGTGCGACGCTATCCATCGACACCTTAACCGTACAACCGGTTATCGGCTAAGGACCACTTCATACTGCTTTCTTGGTTCTTACTTATATTCATTGAATTTTTAGTCAATATCCAATAACAATAGTAAGCATTAGAGATACTATTGTTATTGGATTGACAACAGTCTCACTAGCGCCCTCTGTGTGATAACGTGGCTACATTTTAGCGGTTGGTAATCGTGGTGGTGGAGCGACTAACTAATGAGAAAAGCGTAACAGTCGAGTTGGTCGGAGCAAGAAACGCTTCCCGAAGTCGATGTTATCAACATAATCCGCGCACTGTTGCGTTTCCTCATCGTCGCTCACGTAATCCACTTAACTAATTAAAATTCCTCATGGCCGGCAATGAGCACGCGTTTTCAACTCATTAACTCCGTGCACGATATTCCCGCCGCGTCGCTCCTCTAAACGACAGCGGCGGCCACTTCTCTGTCTGTCTGCTTGCTCAAATGTCTGTTTGTGTTTTGTTCATAAATACGATACATCACACACATTGTTTACATAAAATAAGACCAGATGCAGATTATTATGGTCACGTTGTTTCCAATCAGAGGGCGGCATTGAATCTGAATAATATGAACGTATTAAAGTGACTCGTGAATGCTTCATCGTGGCTTTGAGCTTTCGTGCTTCCTCACAGCTGACTCGGGCAGCAAGTGTTTTATTCATGACCCTGATTTTTCTTTTAAAGATGCGGTACATTATTCATTAGTAGATGGAAAGTTTTTGGCTTTCCGAATATTAAGATTTGGTTCAAGGCCCGAGCCTTCACCGCATCTCCACGACTCGCAGCTGACCGATCAGATACAACCTCCTTTTCGCGCTTTTTAATTAAAGTTTATATCTTCCGCTTATAGCGGACTAGCTCAATTTTGAATTATTTAAGATATCGCTGCGGGGAGGCAAACATTTAAATATTCAATAGACTGCCTCTAGCGAGACCTTGACGACTCGAATCTATTAAGTAAGTATTTCTTTCACGGGGTTTATCAAAAAATGTCATAATTTGCATTGACATTGAAACTTTTTGAGAATACATAACTAGTTGTATGTAAATAGGTAAGATGTGGACGGATACAGGTTGACCCAGCACTCACAAATTTGCCATATGAGCTAAGTAACTTGGGGTGTAGGTACTTTAGTCATCGATATATCTCTAAATTTCTAAAAAAATATACACTGGCGTTCTGTCGTTGCCATATTAACTTATGGAAACAGGACAATCCTTAATATGCAGTGGACATGTTTGACACACAGGAATGAGACTGCATTGGTGTGGTGTGGTGTGTCAGTTGCTATCGCAGAGTTATCTGATCGGCGCGACGCGGCGCGACAGTCGCGGCGACACGCCGCCGCCGCGTGCATGCCACGTTCCCGCGTATTACAGTTTCGTATCGAGGCCTGAAGTTCGCCTACGTTCGCGCCGAGACTCGATAACGCGACCGGTGAAAGCCGCAGTAAATTAATCGCTCAGGTGGATTCCGCTTTCGAAATGAATTTTTATCGCTATCGGAGAGTGTCGCCGCGGTCGGGACCGGTTCTTAATTTCCTATAGGTGCGCGCGTTGTGCATCTATTTCGGGAGTCGTTGACCGCGGGTTTGGCACTATGGGCGGCCGGTTTTATTCTGTTCGTGTCAGAGAGTCGTTCCGGGAGCGGCTCGCCCGCTGATCGGCGATTTCGTGTAAAACTCGGGCGTATTTCAGGCGATGACGTAAGGCGCGGGAGTGCGTCGTCCCCAGGCGCCGGGAGGGACATGCCTAATCGAGCATAATGTTATTAATAAGCCGGGGGCGGGCCGCGACTCTCCCTCGCATAAAACTTGAGTTTATCGGCCATCGAGCGCATGCGATCCAACACAAATATGATATGCCAAACAGCAGCGACAAGGCGCGCTCGGTGCACGTAGCATTGTTGCGCTATTTATACGCATTTCTAAACTGAGACGTGTCTGTCGCAGCGTGGTCACCGCTCGCCGGCATATCGAGAGCGTCTCAAACACATAAGCTTTTTCATACTGGTTACCAACGATCTAAATGACATATTCAGACTGACGTAACCTATTTAAAGGACGTCTTTCTTCAAGATTAATATGGAAGAATTTTTTGGGTACTACTAGTTAGTATTCAATCTCCCACACGCCACACTACCAATGCTCTTCATTGGGATGCATCTCGATCATTTCTCAATGTAAGACAAAGAGGCGTCTAGGTATAAACTAACTCAAAAGTAAACTGTCGATCTCGTTGCACATTGATTTTGTGAATCAGCGAATAAGTCACGATAACGAAACCATCTATAGCTTATAATCACCAAACTCGTTTCTTAATTAATAAGTATAGCTGGCATTGACTGTACCATTATATCTGCCAGGGTGCAGCAAATTCTTTATTTAGATTGATAATAGAAAACATGACCACCGATACAAACAGTTCTTATTGGTCATATCAATATGACATGCTAGTATGACCACCAATAAACACCGAAACGAATAGGTACCTACTTCGCTGACAACGCTTTTAGGTTCTACGAAACAAAAAAAACAACTAAACATTGCAATTTATCTACCCTCTAGTAATTTATTAAGTTCTAAATATTTTATACCAAACAGCCAATAAGACATTATAGAATGAGCCGCAACAACATGCCTGCTCACTACTTATGTGCTTTTACAGACAAAAATGCGGTACAAATGCGGTTCAAATATTGCTTGCAGCTCTTTACATCGCAAGTTATGGCGTGGAAAATTAGATGGCACGATGGAATATAAAATGACGATATTGATTGTATGTGAATATATTGGGATGACGGTTAGATAAGCCTCGCCAAATGCGCGTTGTACCTCCGTTTCTAATGCATGTACACAACTAGTTGTTTATCCTCTGTTAATGTTGTTGACCCGCCCAACGTTATTGTCCTGCATTATAACAGATTTTATAATAAACATCACTTAGTATAATGACCCGTAATTATCAACTGTAGACTGCTACACTGATAGCAAGTATAAATGACATTAATGCGTACTGCAGTTTGTTTATAGATTAACGCTGTATCTATTCTCACGAGATCGGCCTAACTCTCAGCCAAAATCGTAGGCACCTTAAAATTCCTGTGTTTTTATTTAAATACCTTTTAAAATTAGTTTTACCAACACAGCTACAACGGCACATCATTCCTAAATCGTTACTTTTTTGACTGGAACCTGTTAGGGGAATTGCTGACACGTTGTCACGCTTTTGCTTTGTTATGATACGGTTACTTACGATTCTTCGGTTGTTATTATTATTACTACTGTCTGAACGCAATAATTGCATATTTTACTTGCAGAAGTGGACATGATATTATGCACCTTCGACAGATGTCTATTTCAGCCCTCCATCGCGATCTGGATAAGTATTTGAATTACTTTTGGCGAACATTTGGGCAATAAACAAAAAAATATAAGAGCTGGAGCTTTTAGTAGGTATAATAAATTGCAAAAGTCTTCTAATTCATTTAAGAAACAAATCACGTGATGGAGTAATAAAAAATATGTTATTGACCGCTAATTAGTATTCAAATATCTACTGGAATCAATACTAAACTGGTTTTCGATAACAGCTCAGTAACCATACCTACATAATTTTTGGTTAATAGCTATACAAAATATAATATTTCGGATTTAATGAAAATGTGAAAGAGAAGTAGAAAATAAAGTATTGCACCTTGTAAAAGTATTGTGTATATATATTATGTTTAAATTCCATCAAGAAAACAAAAAAATCTTTAATTCGTTTAATTTTTTGGCGTTGAAGTCTTTGAAAGCTTCCCCTTGTAAGATATTGTATTTCGTTAGTTTGAGCGACCCTCCCCCTCCGCGGCCACGAACCAAACAAAGCGACGCGATGCCTGTAAAAGACATCAACGGCAATTCGCGGCCCTTGCCTACAAGCCTTAGGTAGTTACATCATAATGTTACACGATTAAAAGTAATGTAATCTATTGCATAGTCTGAGGAGCATGCGAACTGAGTTGTTATAATTTAACCAAATACGACAACAATAAGTTCTCAAAAATGAACAGCGTCAAATTTGAAAACTTCATAATCGCGGTCATGTGATGAGAATCGGATAATGTAAGTAAGCTATTATTATGTAAATAGTTGGTTTCTTTACAACATTAGCCTTATTATGGTTAACTTCCGCTCGTCGAAGGTGGCTCCGTCGCTTTATAATGTTCGTGAAGAATACTTAAATGTGGTTAAATCATTGAGTTCTTGTCGATGGCGCTGTTTGTTCAGCTGGTGCGTGAAGGTTGACGCTCACCGCCGATACATTCGATCGTCATTGCTCGTGCAGGCTGTATATAAACGGAACATAATTTACTTATTAAAACTGCGTTCCACTACTTTAGATTGCGAATTACGACGGTAATCTGCCTGGAAAACGCAGCCAGAAATGACCTGAGCAATCGAATCAGACCAACAAGTTTTATAATGCTTATACCATTGAATGGCAAATGGTTGACCTGTCTGAAAAACTCGGCGGTGGCGCGGTCTGACGCGGCATCTCCATGCAGAGTTGACAGTTGTAACGCACGATGGTGAAGTGTTATAGCAAATTATTAATAGACAACATTGTTTTTGTTGTGTGAGTTATTCGCGTATGTTTACGTGTGTGGGTATCGACGCGGTGTCATCGCGGCGACGCAACTTTGCGGCAATCTGCCGCAGCTCGCACCTTGCTGCGCGACGTCCGCGTCGCGGCTGTGCCATTGCGCGCGCGCACTATAAATATAGCGGTGTCACCGAACACTAACAAACATTCTTATTATTATTCTCGTCTCAACATTCTAATTCTTTCGTAAATATTCACGTGCGAGTGGAGTTGACGCTGAGTATGCCAAAAAATTGCTTGCGTTAAAATAAGACAAGGTTTTATGAGAGAGACACTAGACAAGCCGAGTGCCCCTTGTGAGCATCAAACAAATAGTTCAGGAGCTATACTCGTAACAGAGCGCGATAAGAAGGCGACACAGCAGTAAAGTTGTTAGACGTTACGGTGTATGTAAAAATTTAATGTTGTTGCATTGCCTGTTGCATCCGCTTTGACTTTATACTTATTTGTTTTATTCAGTGTTATTTTGTGTGGGCTATTTATTGCGCGTTGGCTTGTGTGAAGCTTCTTTTACAGTCGACGCTGCGTCCTAATCAATGCCTCTGGCACGAAGAGGCGAGGCCGGCAAGTTCAAGGCGCATCACGCTCGCGCCACTGATAATGTGCCACAACATTAGGATGTTTAAAGGCTTTTGCGCTTGATCCCAACGAGTTATTATGAAAAGAATGTCTCAGTACCTTAAGTTTTCCGGGAGTGCGTATTTTGCTAGCCAATAAAAATATTTTTCTGTTCCTGCTCATTAAAGTCCATCGGCATACGGTTAAGCATTCTCATTCTCAAAACTTGGTTAGAGTCGACTTTTTTATTTTCAATAAAACTACTGGAGACGCATATTTTTCATCTTAATACCATTGTGAATTGAAATGGCATTCAATATTCAGTTAAAAACGCCATTAGGATAGTGGATGGAAATCTTTACCTATTAGATCATTTAATCTGGGTTTTCTGTGGTTATCTTTTTTGCCCTGTATTTGTCAAGGACTTTTTTCAAATTAATATTGTTCGTTTCTCTCGGATAGGGGCAAATGACTTTCTCTAATCCCCCAAAGTTCGAGCTTTTCGCGGAGTTCCACTTTGGGCGCCAAGATTCAAGGTTTATGGTGTTTCTGTGTATGTTGTTATATTTATTAATATGTTGCTGTGGTTGGGTCATTAATTGCAGTAGAGTTGTCGTCAGGTAGTTGGGTGTATCTTTGTGTACCTTCCGTGTACACTTTTGTAAAATAAGTAGATTTTTTAAAGTCCTACTTACCTAATGCAAGTATGGTATTAATTTAATATAATGGATGTTTTACATTCTTGATGCCCTGTTTAATATATACATACAGTTAAGGTACCTACACAGAATATTGATGTAACAACAAATAAGTAGATCACTGTGTTAGCCGCTTTCAGAGATCTGGCATATTGGTATGAACATGGTTGATAATTAATATCTGTTGGTTGCGTTTCTTTTACTTTACTTGCAGCTGTCCGGTCACTTTTCCTTTGACACTATTTCGAATGTACCTACTTGTATATACGTAACATTCAATGCAAGCTCTTTCTCAATGAATGCTTCGTAATATGTATAATCTTTCTTACTGATAATGTCACCAGTTCTTTACGAACAAGATGGTTCTTAGTTTCGATTTACACTTCCAACGTGTGAAAGCTAACACTTTAGTTTTTTCTCGGCATGGAAACAAGTGCGGTAACGTATTGAAGGCGCTAATTATACGTTTTTTATTCTATGCGCAAGATAAAATATTTATGGTTAGTTAGTCGCGTATATAAAACGCGGTTTTTAAAATACAGTTCGCCGGTAACGGTCACTCTCGCACACGAGAGGATTCATAACGGGCGGTGCAGGCTATGGACGCGTGGGTAGCGGGGGCGAGGGGGCAGCAAGCAGGAGGGGCGGGGAGGGGCAAGCTCGCTGCAAAGGTCAGGCGGCGTGCACCTGCGACGCGCATTGTTGGACCATTTATCACAATCGCAGCTACCACATTAACTTTTCTTCGATGAAGCTCACCGCTGCGCACACGCAAGTCGCAACACAACTCCACACTCCACAGTTATATTCTTTTGTTCGGTGCAAAAAAGCAATTGACACAATCAGCATCGTGTTATCTGTGTGGTCAAAACTCTAAATACACCGGGTAATTACATTAGATAACCGCGTGAGTCACCCTCCCGATAGTAACGATGGCGCGCAGCGGGCCATGATCCACCCTTGCACTTCGAACTTTACATTAAACGTGTAATGAAACAATAAAGGGCTGAAGCTACAAGTAGATTTAATGATCCTTTCACCCCTAATTGGACGGTAGAACACGGCGTATCACACGTGCAGCGTGTAAACTCATCCAAGAATTCTTTTGATGGGAAGATCGTCGTTACAAAGGTCTGCTAGAAATATATAACGCCTTGTTCCACAAATGGTAAACATCCACTGTTAACACGGCCCTCGTCGTAGACCGCTGCTATCGACGGGAGGTAATATTGCCATTACGATAACGAATGTGGCGATTATGAAAATAAAAATCAGTTTGGGTTGGTGATGACACTCTATGTTGTTATTAGAGTATCCCATCTTTCTGACAGAACCTTAAACCTTTATCGAACATACAATTTAGTTTAATTTAAATAAAACATTTCTTTGCGTCAAAGTTATGTCTTAATGCAGATTCGTAACTATATTGGTAGTGACGGTGTGTTGTGTGCGTGTACGGTCGGTTCGGGCGCGGACGATCGGTAGCTGTCGTAACGGACGTGGTCGCCATATCTTTGTGTAATCGCTGCGTTATCGCACGATACTGCCCGGTTTAGGATAATGTGTGTTCCGATAATGTTCGATACTGCCGAGGGAACAACACCACGTTGTGACACGTCGATGCGACACAAACTGGTAGCACAGATTTCAATGACGTCCTTCAGTAGTTACTGTGGTGTAGTTAGGTAGATACCTACATAGTAAGACAACCACTTAAAATATTTGTCATCAGCAGACAGAAACTATTTCGAAATTAATTACTGTAATTAATACTTATAGTAAAGTTGGTGGTATGTTGTAAGTATTACGAAAAATACAAAGAAGACATCTGTGAACAAGACACAATGAGTAGCTATTTAAATAAGCATGTATGGAATTTATCAAAAATTTGCATTGCAGCATGTGTGAGTGTATGTGTTTATCGCAGGGTAAGGGAGGAGTGTGGGGGACGCGGGGGGCGGGCACACATGACAACAGTGCACACGGTCTCATGTCCATTTGGTGGATGGGCGGTCGGCGACCCCGGCCGGCCGTGGGCGCCGCGATAAACTTTATATATTCATACGTACGCATGTGAGCTGTGCGCCTGTATCGGTGTATCGCTGCCCGGCTGGTTATGTCCGGTACCGTTACTTTTCTTGCTTTCAGATCTCGTTCGGTGTTTAATTCTTGTTTTAAAACTGGCCGCGCGACAGTGCGCCGCCGCGCCGCGCTCCGCTAATGAATGTAGCCGCATTAACATGCGACGCCAACCCGCGCCTGCGCCTGCGCCGAGCACCCGACAGGTGACCACCGTACACTGCCCTGCACATCACATTGAATAGCTCTCGCACACATCACGAAGCACGCCTCTTATTTTACATGACTACTATCACCAAAACAATGCTCTTTCCTGATTAGGTGTAACTATTCTCATGTCACTGCAGCATATGAGTCATATTGCTTCGTTAGTCGAAAACCCGAGGAATAGTCAGCTGATCGAATCAATTACAGGAAGCAGGTTCAATCTGTGTTCTACACATGGTGGGTTCGATGAGCGTCAACTTTTGGGGAAACTACGGAAAGACAGGTACCTAAGCATGTTTCAGAATCATAATTCTTGGTATCCAAGCAAACCTGAGAGTTTGAAAACTTATATCAAGGATTCCATCATCTTCATGAAACTGATAATCCTCTGGTCCTTCATTCCCTTTAACAAAAAAAAAAAACTAAAACCATGTAATACCTACTTCGCCATGTCCTATATACATAAGTACGTAATATTAAATCAAGCAGAACCTAGACCAGTAGTTGTCGTGGCGAATCATGGCCAATAATATGCTGCTGCTATGGAACTGGCAAAGAAATAATAATGTTTAGAGGTTAACATGCTAAGAGAAGTAGAGCAAAGTATTGTATTATGATGTCAGGAGCCAATCTTATTGGCTTGGTCATCAGAAACCATGCATGAGTTTGTGTTGCGACAGCATAACGTCTGCGACGACGAATTCTTAACTGACAATGATGAGACGTAAGATTTATTTCTCCTCATTGCTCTAACTCAGTGAACGTACTCCTAGTACCATATTAACGTATTTTGGAATAAGTATTATTCATATTTTTGCGTCATTGGTCCAGTGATCGCCAACGTGGCTGCCGAGCAGGAGGTCCTGGGTTCGAATCCCAGGTCTGGCAGTATTCTTATTTTGTTAGTGTTATTGTCTTAGAAAATACTCATTAGTAGCCCGGAATTGGGAATTATACTAGGAAAATGGCAATAAGCTCGCTCCACACAGTACAGGGGAACCAATACCGTTATGACGAGCGACCTGTGAGTAGATCTACAATAGTGCTTGCTGCCTATTCCTGCGGGGAATACAAACTCTTAGTATATGCAAGTTGATTCATTAAAGTGGGGACAAATCTATATACCTACATTCAGTAAAAACAATAAATAAACCTGCAACGGATTGGTACCGTTGGTCACCGGATAGCGCTCCACTCAACTAAATATTGTGGGGTTACGTTAAAAACGTAGTTTATAAAACAAGCCGCAACACTGAAGAACAAACAGCAATTTCAGAAAGCATTTTAAAACAAATAAACCACATACAATACAAAACGCAATCAATTAATTACATAAAATAATGCCGGTTATAGTAATGGCTGCCGTTTGGAACAAAGTAAATTAATGTTTTTCTATTATGGTAGACACGGGGTTTGTTAGTAAGATTTGTTTCTATTATGGTAGACACGGGGTTTGTTAGTAAGATTTGTTTCTATTATGGTAGACACGGGGTTTGTTAGTAAGATTTGTTTCTATTATGGTAGACACGGGGTTTGTTAGTAAGATTTGTTTCTATTATGGTAGACACGGGGTTTGTTAGTAAGATTTGTTTCTATTATGGTAGACACGGGGTTTGTTAGTAAGATTTGTTTCTATTATGGTAGACACGGGGTTTGTTAGTAAGATTTGTTTCTATTATGGTAGACACGGGGTTTGTTAGTAAGATTTGTTTCTATTATGGTAGACACGGGGTTTGTTAGTAAGATTTGTTTCTATTATGGTAGACACGGGGTTTGTTAGTAAGATTTGTTTCTATTATGGTAGACACGGGGTTTGTTAGTAAGATTTGTTTCTATTATGGTAGACACGGGGTTTGTTAGTAAGATTTGTTTCTATTATGGTAGACACGGGGTTTGTTAGTAAGATTTGTTTCTATTATGGTAGACACGGGGTTTGTTAGTAAGATTTGTTTCCTTGCAACCTGAACTATTATTACCGTGATAAAATGACATGCGATTTCTTAAAGGAAAATTACGGTGCACGATTTTTACGCTGTGTATGAGTTTTTTTGAAAAGCTTTGTATGCTGTTTTAATTTACTCCAATACCGACAATATACAAACATATATCTGCCTAGCCTGTTCCCAACTATGTTGAGGTCAGATTCCAGTTTAACCAGATGAGGCTGAATACCAGTATTTTTCACGGAGCGACTGCCATACACCTCCGCAACCCAGTTACTGGGCAATGCCGATACTCTAAAGTTAGACCAGTTGTCAGACTTTCGGGCTTCTGACTACCGTAACGACTGTCATAGGTATTCATATGACACCCGGGACCGACTGTTTAACGTGCTCTCCGAGGCACGGAGGGGTCTCTATGTGTAACGAACGGACACCCATCCACCGACCCACAGCGCCATGCGCAGCTTAACCTTACAAATTTTATGATCCGCGCGGTTGGTAATTAAAACCAACCATATTGTCCAAAACCGACGATATGGTTCTTTAAAACAAATTTAGCCGGCTGTAATAGTTTGTGATTGGTCCCCACTGACCCACTCGACGAATGCTACACGCTCAATATTTATCACTATATTTGGATCGCGATATTTATTGCACGTTTAATTCGCCAATACACTGATCTAAACGCTCAATAAATATTACGATCCTAGATCGCGATCGCGAACGCGTGATAAATATTGAGCGTGTACCTAGTATGCGCCTTCTAATTAATTGATCTTAATACTTAGTTTTATTTAGGGGGTTAACGAACGAGCATATGATGCCACTGTGGCAATTAAAAATTACAACTGTTTAGCTTTAGTAAGTACTTAGGAAGGCAGCAAGTATCAGTAATACGATAATAATAGCTAAATTAATTAAAAAATACGCGGTCAGCAGGCTGCCCTCTGTAGCCTGACCAAATAGAATCAGTATCAATTATTTGCTATCAATGTAGGCATACAGATAAGGTCTTGATACATCACACATAAGTTCCAGTACATTGCACCTTACGGGATGCAAAATACACGTATATTTTAATGTAGTACAACCAATAATCTATTCAAGTAAGATTAATAAGTAACTATACATTACTATAATAATATTGGGGCTCATTCTAATAATAAAAATATGACAATGTAGGTACACTATCTGGAGTAGCGCAAACCGCCGGGAACTGCGTCGGCGTGATTGTTGTGTGTCATACAGACAGGACTGCAGTGATACTATAGTATCGGCATCCGACTGGATTCGTCCGACTCTTATTAAAGCAGGTACTTGCACCGACCACTTACCTACCTAGGACTATCTGTATTTTGTTGAAATATATTATAATCAAAAGGAATTTTGAGTTTTAATACTTGCATCCAGATTAAATAAGTGTCCGAAAAATTATGGTTGGCTCGCAGGAGTCGCAAGGCCTACACATAGTACCTTCATATAATTTAAATAGTTTCCGAACTCTTGTCTATCCAAGTCTGTTGTATTTTTGGAGACAAAATTGTATTATGAAGCGGAATCAAAGCTGTGTGAATGAAACTCAGTTAATTTGAAACAGATAGTATGAGTAGGTGAGGAAATATCTACATACATGTTTTATAAATTAGTCGCATTGAAATACACTCTGATGTACTTATACTGACGAAACCTCACAGGATTACTACGTATCATTAACTGAACATTTAAAAATAAAAACCTAGCTCTACTTAATTAGAGAACAAGATACCTAACTATTACACGAAAACCTAACGAAGAACGTTTGTTAAAAAGTAACAAGCTCCTCAAAATGTGTGGCAGTACAAGAGTGATAAAACAAAAAAAAATACAAGTAAAAAATATTTACTAGTCTTTATTCGTTGCCCATGGTTCAAGTATCATAGACTATTGTATGAACATTAAAATATTGTTAAATGTTAACAGATTCTCACGGCTCTCATCTGTTGAAAGTTATTCCATACAAGATGGATAATTACATTTGGAATAGTATCGTAGCAAGAGAGCGATAAAATAGATGAAACTCAATTAGTTAATAGTGATATCGGCTAAAAGGATCGTGTTTAGCGGTTCAGTGACGATACTGTAAGGAACACAAAGTGGATAAGTACCGAAGGTCCTTATGATGCAGGGCGGGATAACAGGCTCAGGCACGTAAACATCATGGTGCAAAAAAAAAACGTAGGTACATATGAAAGGAGAATAAAGTTTTGACCGTGTGCAGTCTGTGGCTGCAGCCTGCAGTGAACCGGGGATGGTTTTTTTTCGACAATATTGTAACGACTGTATGCGATTTCTTTATCTCGATTTGTTAGCGGTGGACCTTCTGGAATTTCATAGTATGTGTCGTGGCAGGCGTCCGTTGCCGGCGGCAGTGCAGGCGCAGCGCCGCGTAGCGCGGTAGCCGCAGCTTACCGCGCTGCAGTTAGGTACTCCAAATACGTACGTTGCTTCTATCCATAAAATACTGTTGTGTAAGGCTGCCTCCAGCCAGTCGATTAATAAGCTTAAGGAGTTGCGGGAACATTATTAGAGGAAACCCGGAATACCCGGATGTAAGGCAGCTCTACATTTCCTTCGTGTCTAAACCAATAAGCTCAAACTCTGGCTATCTAAAATTGTTATAGGTACATAAGGAAGTTTTAAGCAGATTAATTCTACATAGTAGTGATATAAAATACAATTCAATTATTATTAATTCTACATAGTAGTGATATAAAATACAATTCAATTATTATTAATTCTACATAGTAGTGATATAAAATACAATTCAATTATTATTAATTCTACATAGTAGTGATATAAAATACAATTCAATTATGTATTAATCTAGAGATTGTTAAGGCCAAGGAGGATAATGTACAATTAAATATAGCTATGTAGAATAGTAGCGCATGCGCTCTGCACAAAGTTGTTAATCTATAAATATTGTACCTGTATGTTAGACATATTAGACTTTACTAAAGTAAGCACATTCGTTGATAACTTATGTTAGACGTGAGCTATAGCTATTTAATAATACCAGTAATAGGTATCAAGTGTGTGACGAGACTCCGTACGCGAAGACTCAGCTTACCGAATCAGCGGCGCCCGCGCACTCAAATCTCATCTCTATAAGTTAGTGACACAGTTCATTGTTAGTTTGTAAGTTGTAGCGACCAATAGGTACGTAATAGATAAATAATTGTTATTCGTGTATAAGAATGTTAAATCAAGGAAACGTGGCAATGTTCCTATTGTGTAGATTCAGTTTGAATAGTTGAATCGTTTCACTAATGGTGTAAAGGTGTTTTATGTCATTATATCGATTGTCTTCGCAGCGTTACCTACTGTTGGATCCAAATTAATACATATTTGTACGGTTAATACAATTTATATGAAATGGAACGCGTTACGATTCCAACGACAAGGAACCATTTTATACAATTTGTAGTAGATACTTAGCTGTGAAACCGAAAGTGTTACTTATAACGTGACAAATGAAATGTATTTGATACAAACAAATAAAATCGCAGCTGTCGTGATCGTGATGTTCTGAATATGTATTTTTGAGGGTAGTCCAAGGTATTTATCTTAATCAAATCGAATCAAATATTACTGTAACTAACGAGAGCCAGAAGCTTATGAAGAAGAAAAAAACATAAAAAAGGCTTTATAAGACTATGTACTGTTAAGTTATTTCCTGAATATTATGTGTGTGTTTTAATACTTGTTGGTCAAGTATATCTGCATTGTTGACGGCTGAATGTCATGAATGGATAATATTCGGCTGTGGGTGCGTCTGTTTGTCATCGTAGATATCCAGTAACCGAAGTATCGAACTGTTGTAAATAAACAAAACTGGACCTATAGACGAAGACATTTTCTGAAATAAGTTTAAGTATAGAAGAGTCAAATTTGTTTGAGATTGACATTGACGTCAAAAAGATACCTACCTACTTTTTTCTATAATTTCTTATAATTGTATTAACTCGACTTCAATGTCCAAAAATGTTGACAAATGATCAGTGTACATATCTAAGTAAAATTTTGTATGAATAAAATTATATTTCGTAAAGTTTGTTTCAATAAATAATTTCCCAACGGTCGGCTGGCCTTGGGCCACGCTGGTCGGTGACGCTGTCCTACGAGCGGTAGGCGTCGATCAGTGAGGTGTTTGAACTGAACTGACATGTCACCAACCTATTATTTTGCAGCCCATCGTAAATAAATACTAATGAAAACAACCATTCTGATAAAGCCTACAAAGTCCTAATATTGGACTGGCCATAACATCCCAATACTGGAAAAATATCGAATGCCTCATGATTTTGTGCTCTTAATATTGAAGATGTTTACCATCCGAGTAAGGCTGAAAAGAAAACGACCACGCGGCGACAATAACTAGGTGCCTACCTACACGTCAGCTTACGAAGCGTCGGCGTCGCACCGCGCAGTATATAAAAGGAGACATTTACGATGAACGCAAGTATTAATTAGCAGTTTCTCATTAATACCTAACAGAAAGTTGCATAGGTTCATGTAACGTACAAAGAACACACCACGGCGCGGCCTCGGTTAGGAATTCATAGAGGATCAGCGACTGCGAGCAGGAATCAAATTCCTTGCAAATGGAAGCGCCACTGACTAAGCACAACCAGTCGGTTACCAAGTGTCGTACATCGGCGTCTATTAATAGACGCGTTATGTGTATGTGTGTGGTTGTACGGAGGAAGGTCTGCGTGTGCGTGCGGGCCGCAGGTGCAGGCTTGCTACTCGCCAGGCCAGCCTTGAGCGAGCAAGTGTCGCGTCGAGAAATTATTTGATGGCTGCCGAGTGCCGGCCGCAAGTCGCGGCCCGCGGCGCGCGGCGCGCCCACTACATTACCATAAAACACTGTGCGATAATCACAGAAGAACAAATTCAGACATTTGCGGCTCCCGAAGAGAGCTCATGTAGTCACAAAGTAATAGAAAAGATAGTGTTGTCATCTTTACGAAATTAATCAATTTATTTTTAGTGATTAAAGTTAGCTTAGTTATGGAAAATCTTTTGTTAATGTAACGGGTCGCGCCATCCAATAACCTGATTGACCAATTTTTAAATTAATCGCTGTTTGATCAACGAAAATAAATATTTTGTATTATTAGTGACTAGCTGTGTCGCCCGTACCCTATGTTACTGTGTCGCCCGTAGCCTATGTTACTAGCTGTGTCGCCCGTACCCTATGTTACTCAGTGATAATGTAGCTTTCTAACGGCAAAAGAATTTTTGAAATCGGTTCAGTAGGTTTTAAGTTTATTCGGTACATACAAAAATACAAGTCTTTCCTCTTTATAATATTAGTATAGATAGATATAGCTTCGCGCCGGCCACGCTCCTATCATTAGTTACTTAGATCCTAGATTGTTGTCATTCTAGTTACTAGAATCTACTATGACAGTTGGAAGGTTAAGGGCATAGACTACTATTGTACTGGTTAAGGGATCACAGCAAAATTATGTCCAGTTTATATAAAATTATCACCATCGGGTTGATGGTGACGAATAGTGATCGCTGAGGTCAAAGGGTCGCAGGTACCCACACTTGAATAAAGTATTTACCAAACCACCCGTGGAAACAACTGCGAGAGCGTAACGAAGTGAAGAACTAACAACGAATAATGTTATATATATGTTAATGTTAGAACTAGCTTCAAGGTAAGAGGATCTTCAGATTTACGGGCTCCTCACATCAGTCCGTAAGCGTTTAGTGCTGCGCATGCGCCTCGTCACAGATCGCTAGATAGGGAGATCGACACCACGTTTGGCAAATGGATTGGTAATCACAAAATGTTGTCCTTAGCGCGAAGTAAGTACTGTAAGTAGCTTCTACGCATTGGGGAAGAAAGGTTCACACCTTTCTATGCCGGGAATCACAAGGCTAGGCAACTGTGTCCAACTGCTATCTTTAACATTTTACGTAGGTATTGTAGGTACTTCAGTATTCGAGTATTCGAATTAGATCCTTTTGAGCGTGTTTCCAAAACTGATAGAACTACACTGATAACATCGTATTAAATTACATGGAAGTTGCATAACTTACATGTACCTAAGTGGAATTGTTGAGCAGCAGTCATGGGTGCTGGAAAATGTAATATAACGTAGGTAGACGAATTTACGTGCGTGAAGCATAAAATTAGCGTTAATTATTTGTATGAATATTAATCAATTAACTACACGTAAGTAATGAGCGACACGCAGGGAAGCATGGGGGCATCAGTGCGCAGTGGTAGCGCCATCTAGTCTAATCTCTCTGGAGTTCCGAAATTAATGAGACAGTGTTATATTAGCGAACACTGATTTGCATGAATGAGGCTCCATTGAAGACGCGCCACGGAGCGCCGCCGCGCGCCGCCGCCGCCGCCGCCTGTCGCCGCTGGAACACGCGCCGTGTGACCACGACCCCGAGCCACGCATTAACATTCAAATTTATGTCACCATTAACGTTCCGTAAACACCGCTTTAGTCGAATCACTGTCTCATTTGAATTTTTCAAATGAAATCAAACGCTCGGTGCAGTTGGTTTGAAACTTTTAATCATAATTAAGAATGTTATCACGCAACACAAGACACTATTATATACACACGATAGTAAAAAAGTGTTTAGTTCAAGAGACAAATACCGGGTGTGCCTGCATATAACACTTCGTAAGTAATGAGAAATGTTATTTAAACTTATTTTAAATAAACAACGCGCGCGTTTAACAGTTCGCTTCGCTCATTAAAACGATTGAACGTTCCACGATACCTCATTAATTTGCGTTGGCCTTCAATTTGAACTTTTTATAAAAACACTTTAACAAAAATAAAACCGACTTCAAAAAAACGGTGAAAAGAATAAAATAATTACCATATTATAAAATTAACAGTTTCAGAAGTCGGTGCTAATCCACTCTGAACCAAATTGAAGGCATCGACTTCTGAAACTGTTAATTTTATAATATGGTAATTATTTTATTCTTTTCACCGTTTTTTTGAAGTCGGTTTTATTTTTGTTAAAATGTTTTTAATTTTTTTCGTTTTAGTGGCCTTAATTAAAACATGGTTAGACCTACTAAAGACGCTGCTCGAAACATAATCACTTCATCACATTATGCGTACTGTTCGTCATTGAGGAGTTCCATTTTCTATCTTCGAAGTTCTTCATCAGATCTTCACCAAATTTAAATAGGACCAATCTGGAAGTATATCCTTTCAAATAAAAAAAAAATCTAAATCGGTTTATAGATAACGGAGTTATGAAGTAACAAACATTAAAAAAAATACAACCGAATTGAGAACCTCCTCCTTTTTTGGAAGTCGGTTAAAAACATCATGTACTTGTACACAAATCTCTACAAAACGTTCAACTGAATCTCTTCAAAATGTTATATTAACGAGCGGACATGCCATTCTAAGATGCGCTGACGTATGAATCCCTAACGGAATAGTAAGTATATAAGTGGGTATGTAGTGTATGTGTTAATAATTTAATCGCCTTATGTGGATTATATCTAAATATGGAAGCTGAGTACACACAGTACAATCGTAACAAAAACGAGTTACGTTACAGCGTGCGCCGCCGCCGCGGGCGCCGCGCGCCTTCGGCAGTCGACCAACTAATGTTTGACACTCGAAATAATTAGCTACCGAAGCTCCACCTCACACACTAAGCTAGCCTGGTTGCAGTCGATTGTTTGGCACAAACCCCCTCAAAAGGAGGGTGTCTAATGTCCATAGTCAGTACCTATACTAGGCAAGTGGGTCGGTGACTGCCAAACTAGGTTATTTCGCAGCGGTACCGCCGTGTAGCAGCGGTGAAGATGCTGCTGCTGCTCGTCGCACTTCTGGATTATGAATGCTTTTAAGTTGTATTAACATGAGGGTCTTTTCACGACACGAGGCGTGTCGTTAAAATCCTGGTCTATCATTTCCATGGTGCACTGAGTGCGCACACAGTGTGTGAGAAGGTACTTAATGAGGTGTTGCTACGAGTGGGCCTTCTGTACATTCATGTACAGTGTGCAGAGTTAGCAAAAGAAGCGGCGCGCGCGCATCTCGCTCACGACTACTCAGGAGAGAGAGCTCACGCTTCCTGATCAATAAACAATGTTGTTTGGACAACAGATATTATGAATATTGAACAGAGGCGGTCGCGCCAACATTAGACATCAACGCACTCGCAGAGAGCACACCTCTGCTGCCTGCCTGTTGCTAACTCTGCTGTATGTAGCTTTAAATATTTTCTAAATCAATGTTATCTGATTACTCATATAATGTAAGTAACTTGCACAAATTAATTAGTTTATTGATGCTTGTAAGGGACTACACTGCAAGTCTACGATTTCGTAACAGTGCTGCGAAGGTTTTGCTGAATAATACGCTAACCATCCCATCTCGTGGTTTAAAGATGACGAAGGAATTCTTTCAAGCGGATGAGCAGCGGCGTCCGTCAGAGAACTAATAACAACGCACTATGAACACCAGTCCACTTATCGGGCGTGGTGATGAACACGATATGTACTCACGTCCATAGTAGCGGTGTGTGAGGGGCTGGGAGGGTAATGTTCAGCCGTCACCGTTTTTATTAAACGGTTTTAATTAGCTTCACTTCATATATTTGTTTCAAATCTTGCGACAGATTTTACAACTACTTCTGCTTAACTGGTTTACACAATACAATCTTTAATCCTCAAATCCTGATGCAGGGCAGGGGTACTGCAAGATAAAGCCATTTAACTGAAAAGATTTTTAAGATTTGAATCAAACAAACAAATAAACAAACAAACAAACGAAAGTAAAGCTAATTAAAACTGTTTAAAACAGACAGTTCCAATCTTTTGGAGGTGTCTCGACTGTTGTGTAGGTAAGTATACTACATACATGTACTGTTGTATATCGTAAGTATACTACATACATGTAGCGTTGTATATCGTACGCAAACAAGTGGAAGGTCTCCTAATGAAGTTAACTGTTTATGCTTTGGAGTGGTTCCGTCATTGGTAACTTGAGTCGATACGGATCGCTCATGGTCCGGTCAAGCAAGGGCTGCACCGACTGGAGGTGCTACAAGGAAGTAAACGCTCCGTCATGACCCGTGCCTGTAACACATCACGATCTTTTCGCCGAAGTCTGACGACCCGACGGGACCAGCTCCCAACGCTCCATTTAAAACCATTTGTGAGGAGCATAAGATGCACGCAGCTGAACAAATATATTGATGTAGGTGTATGTTTGCTAATTATTAGGAAGCAGATCTTGATCAGTTTGTGTTAGTAGGTAACGATGGCGATGGAATATTTATACCTGTAGGTATTGCTTTTGTTTTTAATTGGTGTTAATCTTGTGCAACATATTTTTTTTACAATGTAATTAACAATGCTAGTAGGTACCTAATAATACCCAAGCTATGAACTTGAGACATTTCTAATATGTAATATGCTAGTGAAGTTGATAATGCCCACTTAGGTTCTCCGTTTTGATAAAATTGAAAAACCATTCGTTCTAGATTGTAGTCATTAGTATCGAAATACAGGAATAATACAGTCAGGGATGTTCTAATTAAATCTCCTTGACTAACTGTTACAAACATGACATGTGCACTATACTGCACAAAACGTTATATAATGTTGTTCGACAGTTAAAACTTAACCTCATAGTCTTCGTAGTTATACCAATAGCATCGTCTTGTTATTCACAAGCTAAGTCAACAACAACAACTTTGAGCTATCGTACCATTCAAAGTAAATCAGTCAAAACTAGTCTATAAACGATTATAATCATAAATAACTCAAAGCTAGTTTACAAACGCGACCTTGTTGTGCCAATTGTAGTGAAGTACAGCCACAAACACAATAACTTAGACAGACATGAAATATTCGCCTGCCACCTGTAGCGATCCGCGACCGGCGCAGGCGCATTAAAGTATTGGTGCTTCGCAGCGATGCGAGATCGCAATCAGGAGCTGTGCCGATGATCGCCGAGTATTGAACTGGAGCGGCTAACTGTACCTACTGGATCGGGGATTCCACCATTCAACGTGTGGGTACAGAAGGTTCACTTTATTCAAGGCGCGATGTCAAGCTGATGCACACAGATGTCTAATTAATATCGGCGAACAAATAAGATAGGTATCAATACAGGGAATGCTGGAAGCGACTGCAGTTGTTTGAAACTGTTCTACAGAACAGTTTAAGCAATGCAGTACTTAAACCATAGACTGTAGAGCTCTGCTGTTTATGAAGGATTATGAGTAGAAAAAGAAACAAATTGATGATTATAATATATAATTATAATCAGCGGACACGTTCTGAATAAGTAGCGATCAAAAAGTACAGTGATAGTCGTTCATGACGGATGAACGACTTAACAGAAGACAGTGACATTTATATTTCGTTGACAACTAACTAGTACACTACAACAGTTTATACGTGATTTGATTGAGTCTGATTCTCCGGAAAGGTCATTATATAAAATCCCCCTAAAACACCGAAACCGCCATTCCTTTAATTATGAAGTTGCGTTGTAAGGAATGGGCTTTCTGTTTTGTCTGTGCTTATTTTGTGAAACGAAGCGTCCTGCCGGTGTTCGAATGCTGAGCATTGCTACCGTCCGATACGTACAGGTTGAATGTGTGTCGTGAAAGCTGACGACCGCCCTTGAATGTAGCCCATTGGGCATCTTAAACATTATGGTAATATTTGAATTAAGTGTTTTGGACGAACATATTAATATTATAATGAGGAAAGCTTTGATTACACAACTGATATGCTTATCTGATCGTACCTTCTTGTTGGCATAGATATGCTACTAAGTATAGTGTATCAGCGGACAAAATATATGGAGACCGACCCTGGTTATAACTATTTATTAAATGATCTTTACTCAAAAATGCTTGTAATGTTGTCATTATTTTGACAACCTTCTTTGAGCAAAGTCGACCTTTCCGTGCTACTTGAATAGGCGCCAGCAAAGCTGTATGGGATTTCATTGCTGGTGAGTTTTAGCCACCAGCAATTTCCTTTGAAAATCCATTATTGTCGAGTTTTGTTTAAAAAATAGTCTGGTGCAAAAAGTTTTTATTCAGAATTTGGCTGTATAGGTTAAAGACTAATTAAAAAAAGACCAAAGCTCTGGGAAGAAACAAATCGTTACTTTAAATAAATTCTTACTATACTAAGTTGGTTTTATTTAAATTACTCGCATTGTTTGAGTAAAGCACTATACAAGCCTTGGTCCGCAATGACTGCGCTGCTGGTCACGCTATGATGGCCTCGAGCTTAGTTTAGCTACGCTCTCGGCCTTCAAGCTTGGTCATCATTGCAGCCCTTGCTGTCCGCGCTATAAAGACCTCGACCTTCGGTCTCGGCCTTTATTCCAGCTTGTCCATCAAGAGCTACAATGCTGACCGCGCCGTGATGGCCTGGAGCTACGCTACGCTGCGCTCTCGGCCATCATCAGTGCTGCCAGCAACGCAGTCATTACAGACCGCGGCAGTAATGTGCTATTATAGTAAGATTATATTATATTAAACACTTGTCAATTCATATTCTTTTTAGTGTTCCGTACCAAACTTGGCAAAACGGAACACTTACGTAATACATTCGTTTGTCACAGAAATTTTATTCAGAGATTATTTGACGTAGAAAATTGAAATTTGGCACAGTTATAGAAAGTAGTAGACAATTACAGACGATACATTAATAAAAAACAAATGCATTCTGGAGAAGGACGCACAAATCGTTGTGCAAGGTCACTGTAAGTGTTGTCAAATGAAAGTTTGTTAACGCACAAATTCAAAAATGTATAAAATGTAATTCATCGACTTTCCAATTTAAAAAAAAAAACCTACTTTCCCTCGTCACTGTTCTGTTCTGCCAGCTTTTTCCCAACTATGTTGGGGTCAGCTTCCAGTCTAACCAGATGCGGCTGAATACGAGTATTTTACACGGAGCGACTGCCATCAGACCTCCGCAACCCAACTACAGGGCAAAACCGATATCCTAAGGTTAGACCGGTTGTCAGACCTTCAGGCTTCTTACTTCCCGTAACGACTTTCACTGGTATTCGTATGACACCCGGGAACGACTGTTTAACGTGCTCTCCAACGTACGGAGGGGTCTTGATGTGTAACGAATGGTCATCCATCCACAGACTGATCGCGGAAAGCGCACTTTAATCTCGCAAATCGTATGATCCGCGCGGTTCGTAATTAGCCACGAGCCCCTCGGCTTATCACTAAAAGAAAGATATTATGTAAGGTTGTAATAAACCATGATCATTAGGAATAAAGAGTAGAGGAAAATTACCAACCTTGAAAATTCGTTTTACATCAAAAAAAGTAGCTAAACTACCTACTGCTAGTATGGAATCATCTATTGCCCGAGTCCTCGCATTCGATCATATTTTGTTTTTTTGATGACCTCTGAAAAGGAACACCGAAAAATACTTAATGGTCAAGGTATTTTTTAAAGTTTAGTAAGACATCGTATAAGATCAGATTATTTGGGGACAATGTAGGGTAATGTCTGCAACGGCCTTTTGAGGAAAGAGCTATGAAGCGTTGAGTAGAACTGTTCTGACAGCTGACATGCATGATACAGTCGTCGTGTAGCTCATTGACCTCACGCGCAACTTCACCTCCAGCAAGACATTTGAGTAGGGCGCCTATAGTCGGTACCCTTTAGGGTCCTTTACGTAAAACTTTTGAAACCAGTTCCGAAGGTTCTAGTAAGTATTTTATTTGTACAGTTAAGCATCTACAAAAAGAAAGCTCTCCGAATCACCTGCAGTCAGTTCACACGCCCGGTGTACGAGTACCTATGTTCGCAATGACGTCGTGCGCGAGTTTACGTACGGTCGGCGCAGGCGCAGCGATGCGACCGGTTCGACTCCCGCGCATCGCTCATGCCTCAACACAGTTAACCGACGTGCACCACATACCTTTAAAATATAGGTAGGTTGGTAATCTGGAAGTGAAAGAATAATTTAGAGTTTCGGTATAGTCTCGTTTCTTTTATATCCGCCCTCAAGGTTATTCCCAAGTAGGTTAGTTGAGGTCGGCTTCCAGTGTAACCAGGCGCAGCTGAATATTTAAAATAATAATTGCAGCCTGTAATGTCCCACTGCAGAGCAAAGGCTTCTGTGTACAGAGAAGGAACGGGCATTGATCACCACGCCTTTTCACTTCCAGTTTGTTTTACGATGCTTTCCTTCACCGTAACTCGGTAATATCTTACATTAGCTAAGAAAGTACATATTGACATTAAAACAATCACATTGGTACATGGCCGCTTTGGAACCCGCAACTTGAAACTCCAATAGCGGGCCCGTAACCTCCGGGCCACCATGATATTATTTATTAAAAATATTTTTGTATTATAAGTGTTGGATAAAGAGGTGAACTGTTTAGCACTTGAAGGGTAAATTAATGTAACTGTACTACTAATAAGCACTACACGTGGTCGCTTGCACGCTTCAGTAGATAATACCATTATTATGTAGAGTCATTTATAAGACAGCTATTATAGCCATATACCATTAAAATCTATTAAAAGGTTGGCTAAGCTTTCGTGGTCAAATAATCAACCGAGTAAAGTGTGTGCAAGTAGTAGAATAGTATTTTCTTCCGACAATGACCCGTATTACGTCACGATTTGTGATATTTTCCTATACCAATAACAACAAAGTTTCACAACGGATGCCGAAATTTATCAGTCGTGGTGACGTAGTGTAGGTCCGTCCCGTGGTCTAGCTATCACAGGACGAGACTATCTGTGTTATTATACCATGCTCGGAACGATGAAAGCCCACCCAAGGTCGTCACTCGCCACCCATCAGTCGTCGTGTTAGTGTGATGCGGTCTAAACAAAGGAAGCTATCTTATCGCCACGACTGCAATTCCCTTCCGCTCTCAGTGAACAATCGACTACTGTTTCGGCGATAAACTTGACCAATAATAAATACATTTAAATATTATTCTGTAATTTTCAGTATTTATGCTTCACTTAAAAAGCATGATTTACCTAGATCTATAAAGTCCATAGTTTACTTATTACATAGGGCAGCAAGAACATTATAGTTATGGTGGCTGCTGTTTTATTTATTTATTTAATACTTCAATGCACAATGGTGGTACATAAGGCGGACTTAATGCCACAAGGCATTCTCTACCAGTCAACCTTTGGGTCAAAGAGAAAAGCATTGAAAAGAGAGGCACAAAAAAATAAATAAATATGGATATTTGCGACATAATTAACTATATGGATAACTAAACAACTATAAATATAGGACATAGGTTATAAATACATATATAAATATATAATAAATATATATATATAAAATATTACTATAATATGTATATAAGCAAAAAAAAAAAAAAAAAAAGTAAGAACAATGTGTAGGTATATCTAATAAATACTCATTATAATTATGACGAAAACTGTAAACGTCAACTAGGGAAGCAGCGATTTCAGATAGTATTCACGGACTTTGCGTTTAAACAAAAATTTGTTGGGAGCCTTTTTAATATCAAGGGGAAGCACATTCCAAAGTTTAATTGCTGAGACAGCGAAGGAATTGGAAATGAAACCCGTACGGTGAGAAGGAATCTGAAGGAGCAAATTTTCAGAAGCACGAAGGTTGCGACTGTGAGAACTACCCAAAACCTGAAAACAGCTTTTTAGATAACCAGGGGCACAAGGATCGTTTAAAATGGAGAAGAGCAAACAGAGAGATCTGAGGGATCTTCTCTGACGAATGGGCAGCCATTTAAGCTGAGAACGGTAAAAGGAAATGTGGTCGTACTTACGAAGACCGTAAATAAAGCGAATGCAATTGTTGAGAAGTCGATCCAATTTGTTTAGAAGTTCTTGGATGTATCAGAGTAACAAACATCAGCATAATCAATAATGGGAAGCACAAGAGACTGGACCAGAAGTAATTTAATACTAGACGGGAGAAAGTGTTTAAATCTATAGAGATTTTCCTGTAGTCATGGCCAATTAGTAGTATTCATAAGTAGTTAACAACGTTGTCAGCAAAGATCACGAGCAGCGATGGGCGCCGGGTCGCGGGGGAGGGGTACTGTACTGGTATGATATGCATGCAACCATAGGAGCGACCTCTTAGCAACGGTAACAAACACGCCAACAGAAGCTGCTGACCAGTTTTGACCTCTTCCTATATTCTCTCACTTAGGTCCATTATGCAGATTGAAATATTTCAAATGTTTTCAGTGGGAAACTATTGTCTGTAGCTTGAAAAGACGACGAGCACTAAATGTCAAAATTTACTCGCTACCACACTGAAACTTAATAATACAGTGATCACACGCTTCTGGATTACGTCACAAAGTGTTCTGTAAGGAGCGCATGATCGCAATTATTTTCACGATGATTTGTGGGTAGGTTTATTTACTGAGGCGTGTAGCAGTGAGCAGTCAGCAGTGAGTAGTGAGCAGTGAGCAGTGGTACATCATAGGTTCCGGTTGTTGTAGCGCAGCACGTTGGGTTCAGTGATGAAGCTGCACAAACACGACAGATAACGTTAATGAGAGAGCACACAAATAATTAATTTAATGACTCACAAACACAACTATGTTTCTATATCTCGCATATTTTTTGTTTATTTTCCTTATCTATAACTTTCGTTGAAAGTCCTGCGCCAACCGCGTGTTAAGTAGTAAGACCAGCTAAACGTGGCTCATGGTAGCCACAGTGAGCCGTGACAAGTGGGTGGTAAACATGCAAATGTTCACTCAATCTCAATCAGTTCTAGTGAACACGTTATGATAGTTCATAACGTGTTGCGATGCATTTAAATTAATTTCGTCCGCGTGTTTCGTCTTGTTACATAAACGTACACTTACTTCACGAGTCACAGTAGAACACTTCAATATTTTGTTTTCTATATCAGTAGCAGGGTCACCTTACATTTGCTTTTGTTCCCCTAACAGAACTGACTGTCGTGGATTTCTTTTGATATGCTCATCACTTCACATTTGGTTAATCAGAAGGTTAGACTGATGATCTCACGCAGAAAACAATTCAAGCTATGAGAATAAAATATTCTTACTGAGTGCTTGCATCGATAAGTTTGTATTACATTAGCACACGTAAAATTGATGCGCGTGATCACTTTATGTGTATTTTAAGAACTGATTGATTAGAAATTATTTGTGGTGTCACGAGTTCAATTGATGAGTTCTTTAAAATGTTTACATACACTATGAATTCTTGATGAAATGTTGTTTTAATCATCTTTCATTGACATTAATAATTTTACTGAGTAAGCAACTAACTGTCACAGTAAACTGCATGAAGGTGCATACCATAGCGATCAGATGCTGCTGGCTGCAATGTATGGTTAGTCGAAAGACGAATCAAAACAATCATAAGAAAATCTCTTTGCTAAGTCTTATTAATGACTATTAATTAGAGATAACTCTGATTCAGATAGTTCGTCAAGTTCAAGACTAGCTGTTGAATGGTGTTGATTACCTAGCGTGTACACTAATACTAGTGTACTAACATAGTATAAACTACTTATTATTGTAATACTGATATCAGCTACATCTAACGGCTAGCCGCTTGCGATAACGTTCCAATGTTCACTAATAACACTCATCTCGTTACACGACTTTTTTTTTCAATATCCTAACATATTGGATTTTGACATTAGTAAGTGCCTACCTAACGCGTAATTTAGTCGAGAATGCAGCGTAGAACGCCAGCCTGATGAGCCGACGAGCCGCCGAAGGAGGCAGCTGGGGTACACTTAATGTAGAAGGCGGGGTCATCTTGTGACTGGTGTGGGTCCAGTAGTCGAGTGCGATGAACTCTGCTGAGTTAATGTCGTGAATGGAAAAAATCACTTCGTCGTAGTAATAATTAGTCAGGTTTTCGAATTCAAATAAATATCTCAAAGTTCATTCAACTATTATTATCTTTCGCTGCTCGTAAACACAAAATCGATAGTAGTAGGTATGTAATTCCCCGCTGTATGGAGACAGATATATGGGATCTCTCATAAATTGAATTCTGTGTTACCAGGTAGACACTTACCTAGCTTGATAATGAAAATTCGTTGCCAAAAATTCATAAGCACTTGTACATAATTTAATGGGCAAGTGGGCCGCGCAGAGGAGTGGCCGGAGGGTGGCAACCCTGGCGGCTGGCGTGTTCCATGGGCGCGGGGGGGCGGAGTGCCGAGTGCGGGGCGAGGGGGTGTCATTTCACTAATTAACTCGTTGGGCGCGCCGCCACTCCATTACCGACTGTTTATTGTGACAATTATTCCACCTGAGCCGCCCCGCCCGCACCCCGCTCTTCGCTCCCCCTCCCACCGCGAGTTCATCATTCACGAAGCCTGCCCCGCCTAGTGTTTTCAGTTGAAATACCATTTTCGTAATATCTAGGATTTCAGCGAAAGAACACAATGAGGCGAAGAACAGCGCGCGACAGGAGTCAACGCTATCAGGGAAACACTAACGTTAACTAATTGACAATATCGTTAAACCTATAGCTAAGCACATCGCGCATCGTTGACATGCATAACATGCTGCAGCTCATGAGACAGGTCAGAGTGCATGGCGTGATAACCAGTAATTCTTTGATTACCGAGGGGTAAGGCAGAGATGTATCTAAGTAATATTGAGTCACAGGTCGCTGAAGACGGTATGGTACTGTGGTGACAGTATCTGTCAATCTGTATGGTACCTACTGATTTTCAATTCTGGCCAGCAACAAAAACAGGAAAATTTAATTCCATTTTGGCTGATGTCAATAAAAACAAATAAAAGCATTTCCTTTTTTTTCACTGATTAAAAAAATATTTACTATACAATATGTATGTACTGATTGACTATTTTGAATTCACTTCACTCATTGTCTGTTTTTAGAGTTCCCTACCGAAATAGTAAAAAAGGAACCTTTATAGTGCGACTTCGTCGGTCCGTCTGTCTGTCACAGCTGCTTATTTCAGTAAGTTGTTGTCGATTTGAAATTTTAAATAACGCTTGTCCTTGATCTATATTGCAAATGAAAAAGAGTTGAAAAAGTATTTTTATTTTCATTGCAAAGGGAGCGAAGAGGGTAATTGGTATTTTAAAATGGGATTACTAGGTGAAATGTGGTATTATATGAAAGGGCTTCATTTGCACATATAAAATATATCTTTAATTTCATTTATGCTGAATGGTTTTTGAATTATGATTAAAAATTACCAAAAATCTCCGAAGTTTGAAAACGAAAAATCAGGAACAAATCGAGTTGATAGAATTTTATGTAAATAATACGTGAAAAATAAACGGATGTCTGTTACTGTCACAGTTCTTTAAAAATCTGAAAAAATCCTTTACATACAAAATTAGTCGAGAGACTCAAATAACAAAAAAATGATCTTTATGGCGTATTCCTACTGGCAAACGTTTCCTTTCAAGGTACGGAACCGTCGGGGCGCGATTCCGACTCGCACTTGGTCGGTATTTTTTTTAACAGGTATACCCGTCATATTCCTGCTGGGTTTTCTTGGTCAGTATATCTATAAGTCCATTTGATGTCATTCCAATCACTGATCTATCAAATTCAATTATTCCATCATTACAAACAATGTCGATGTCCAACTTGTTTTACAAGTTACGAGTGCAACCACTACTAACCATAAGGAAAACGTGCGTAGAATTAGCACAAAACTATTAGTATATAGTAGAAGCGTGACCATCGAGCCCGACTATAGATACGGATGTTCCGGTAAGCACAGTTTGATAGTGTCCTCTCGCTAAGTGTGTATTATTAGCAGGCGTTGGTGTTAATGTGGAGGCTCGCGATGTTTGTTATGGTACGAGGGGTCGTTGACCTTTGTTTATGTTTGCGTCGCACATTATCAGCAATACATGGTTAGAGCCTCTTGTAGCTGGGAGGGGGGACCGTACCATCCCGCTCGTATGATATGCAGTAGGTACAGCACAGCTGACCGATCAGTTGCGATACATCCATAGGTAAGTACTTTTCATATGAATATTTCAGATCGAAGTACAAATACAAAAGGTAGGTTTCTTAAAAAAAGATAACATCCCGTCGTCGATGCTGATGATGATACACGTAAGAACTTAGATCCATATTAATAAATAACTTAGCTCATTCTTAAGTGTCGTTTCAGTCATAAGTTGAGATGCGGATTTGATAAATAAAAAAAGAATTATGTTGTCAAATGTATGCAATTCAGGTGACGTTTAATTTTGACAGCCCCAATTGCAATATTGCACCCAGTGCGCCCAGGATGAGTTTAGTTGAGGAGTTTATTTATACAGGCCATAGTTGTAGCACAGTGTATGTCCTACATAAAGTGGTAAACGCTCATACATTTGACAGGTCTTAAGAAATGTCAAAATTTGTAACACTTGTCAAAGGGTTGTCACATAAATCAAATTATACAAACTTTATCAAACAAACGTCGAAATTAATTAACGTTTTATAAAAATAAACGACGCGCCAAGAAAGAGCTACATAACCGCGCATGCGTCATTTTGACGTTTGACAAAATAATGCAAAAGTATGTAACAGCAGTTTAGCCATCTTATCCTGGCATTTTTCTAACAATATTTAAAAGTACAATGTTTGTCGAGCCTGATCTTATTGATCTATTGTTCTTATCTTCGTCATCAGCACCCATGAAAACCATTGATTTGACACCCATGACGAGTAATTAGCAAATGTTCATGGCCACCATATTGGATATAGATTTTGGCTTTATATTCGGCATCAGCATCCCGGATCCCGGGAAACCTTGGATTTAATACCCATGGTTGTCTGGAAGAAATTGCTTTAAGCGATAAGACCGCCATTTTGGATTTGGGCTTTGATCTCATTTTTGGCATCAGAAGCCACAAAAACCGTGAAATTGACATCCATAACGAATAATTAGTAAATTTTCGTAGCAGTCATCTTGAATTTACAATCTATTTTATTTTTAGCATTAGTTCATCCGAAATTCAAGAAGAACATTTTGAAAATTCACATGGCCGCCATTTTTTTATTTTTAACCGACCTCATGTTACCTTAATTTAATAAAAAAAGATTAGGAATCAGTTCGTACGTCCTCTCCTATGAATTATTTCACTTGTATTCGAAATCTGAGAGCGAAAGCCCTGGAAGTTATGTCCCGAGCTGCGGCAGCTCGGGATACCGCCCACTTCTCCCCGCAACCGCCCGCACGATTGCTCTGTGACAATATTCTACGTTGACCGACTGTAAGGAGTAATATAATTATGGGTAGACTATGGTTATAGTGCATCTTATCAAATGACAGTAACTAATATTGCTCTGGCTGACTTGATTCTGACTACAACCATTTGATATCTACTATTCCACAATTGTTCACTGCCAAATTTACGTAGCCTCTTGTAATGAATGGATATTACAGCACCTAACAGCCAGGCAGGCGATGAGCGTCGTTTGAGTGCACCGTACAGGAGACTAATTCTAGTATGGTTTAAAAATTAATTTTAATTGTTATTCCATATTTGCCTACTTTCCGTCTTCTAACAAAATTCTATTAAAATTGCAATGGAACCGCATCTCAATCCCGGCAATTTTACTTTTTTTCTGATAAAGATAATATGCGGTTCGATTGCGTTGTAATGAACTTTGTTAGTAGAGCTGCCCTCGTGAGCAGTGCAGCGGTCAGCGATTGTCATATTTTATGAACTGTTTTATGCTCTACACGCTTCCTGTTACTGCTACTATTTTTCGTTTAAGTTGTCTTTTCTCTGGGCTGTCCTTGTTTGAACTTTCAAGTCAAGTATATTATTATATAAAAACTTATTTATGTTTTATCAAAATTTTCTATAAAATCAATGTCCAGCGATATTAATCAAAATCACGGAAAGATCTAAAAGTAGTCCATCTAATCCAATATTAAACCTTGTAGAGTAGACTGATAGAGTCTCTATTGCAAGGGTAGAGTACATTACAAGCGTAGCAATGAACAAGCCAGGTTAAGGAGCTAGAATCCCCCAACAAGTGCCACAGTGACCGTCACAGATAGAGTACGAGTGCGTGGTTAATGTATGACGCAGTATCAGTGTCCATACACATAATACGTTCACAATGTGTCCTCGTGCACACACAGCGGTACGCAGCGGTCGCGGCGACCCGGAATCACGCCAGGTCACAGGCTATCTGCCGGACTGACGTCGGATCGACCCGTCCACCGCATGCATAATTCAAACAAATATTAGAAATAATCAATTTACGAGCGCTTTCGCTTCCACCTCTCTGCTTATAAATTAGGAATACATCATTGAAAGAGTAGATAATATTATAATGAACGCCGGGCATCGGGCATCGGTCGGGTAACGATAAACAGTTTCTTGCTCTAATTACATCTGGCGACATACGCGACCCATTTCGTACGCACACATGCACACGGCCAGCGTGCTGTGTGCAACGTGCGCGTGTGTGTGCGTGCGGGTGATAAGAGGTCGCGCGATAACCCGCCCGAGGCCGCCGATGCGATGACTTGGAAACTTTGCGCTACCAAACTATTTGAGTTGAAATATTTACGATGACGGACAGTACTGGTATACATGCCTACTTGAGTTTAGCTCTCCATTTGTCGCCCGGCGCTGGCGCAAAGAATTAATAGGTCTTACTCTTGAAGTCTACTAATACTTGGGTGTAAACAAATGTTGCACAATGTTGTGCTTGTGATGGGCAACTACTGAAGGAAGTATATAGTAAGGTAGTAAGAGCGAGTATATTCTCAATTATCATGTGGTCCCACTCCTTACGATGTCCCGCTCGTATTTATAACCGCTCGTTACCGATAGACTCCTCGCTGTTCACAGATAGAGTGCACATGAGCGACTGTAGCTGTGGAGCCGCTCGTATATGTGTCACATGTGCTGGAACATCGTCCGCCGCGACACGTGCTCGCTCCCCGCACGGCGCACGACGCGCTAACGACCACTTACCCACATTATTTCAAATATGAGCTCGTTATCGCCGCGCAAATAATTCTATAAATAATGTTGAAGGAAAACAATGTATCTAATATTTTATGAATGAGCGTGGCTAGAGCGCATGTCGCGATATGGCGCGGGCGCATGCTTGGCGCCTCTAACTGTATTTTCACTAATTCGAATTTCATATCGGCATCTCGCTGCGGCCGCGCCGATGCGCCGCGGGAGGGAGAGTGTCGTTCCACCCTACACATTATAATACAAATATCACAATCATTTAAAACGCGATCTAAATCCAGCGATACCGCGTCACATAAGGTCAGTGATAACGGTTGATTACAATTAAATACATCGGCTTAATGCTACTATAATGATTATGTGATAGCTCTAAATGTTTCAACAGTGGCGCATGTCGTTGTAGTCAAGTGATCAACATGCGCGGGTATCTATCTGCATTGTCAACATAGATGTACCTACCTAGTGTATGGTTGTGTGTCCACGTGGAATGACTGCAACTATAAAATAAAATAACAATGAACAGAAGGCTCGCTCCTCATAACATACGATAAGGATCACTAACATGAATATAGGAAACTAAGCAAATATGGAATAGTATTAAAAGCAATCGTTATTCCATGTTAGGTATATAATACTGTTCCATATTTGCTTACTTTTCATCTACTAAAAGAGTCGCTCGGAAATCTCGAACCATCGTAGATTGATTAATATTTATTAAGACATTTTGATTATATTATGCTTGGGACGTTTTATAGTATGGGTTGGAACTTCTGTATATATTTGAAGATGGCGGACCGTTTGGTACCGGACTGTCTGTGAGAATGGTGTCGTGGCCCACCGTCCACCGTCCACCATCCATCGGCCGCCGCCGCAGTCGCGGTTCAGAAGAATTCGTTAAATTATTACGTCGACAGAATTTCTAACACGTTATTTTTAAATGTTTGTTCTAGAAACAGAAAACATAAAAATTTTACTGTTAAGATAAAAAAATTAATACATTGATATGTATTTAGGTTCACACTGTGTAACTGTAGACTCATCAAGGTGCTTAGAAGATACTTCTAATAGTGTCTTGGTTGGTCGCATACATGACGCTTGCTCGTTAAACCAGGTCAGCCATCATTGTTGTCACGCTAGGACGTGGTAATAGAATAGGATAGGACGATAAGATGCTGCTGTGTAATCAACTGATTCACTAAAAATCCATGACGTATAAAGCCTATTTCACCAACCTAAGTACCAAAAATAACGTTGGAAAAACAAAGTTAGTCATGGGTGTGTTTTAATAATTACTAATTAACGTCATCGGTCACAATGCTACAAGTTTAGGGGCGGGGCGGCCGCGGGCCCTGCCGACACTAAACAGATATAACAGAAGGATCACTCTATAATGTAATGTAATAAAAAGCTTCTGCCCGCTATACATACATCTGGAGTACAGTGGAGTCCGCTTATAACGACAGCAAAGGGACGGCGATATTTGGTCGTATTAAACGGACGTCGTTATAAGCGTCACTAAATACTAGATAAGAAAACCTAACTAAAGGCTGTTCTTAAGTCGCTATAAGCGGCTGGTCGTTATAAGCGAAGTCGTATTAAACGGATTCCACTGTATTTGTTATCGCTGTCCCGTCATTGTCGTCAGAACCTTTCCAGTGTGTAACCAGTACAGCAGGGTGCACGCCGTATCGTGATGATCTAAGAGTAACTTGATATTAGACTCTACTTTTTAACAATAGGTCAATGGAATGTTAGGATACATGAGTGACTGACTGTGATGATTCGGTTCCCTTTGCTTCGCATAATTATTTAATTTCTAATCTACCTACTTTGGCATAACGAGTTAGGCATAACTTTTAATACTTTGACATAATATTTTTTGGCATACTGTTTAGATAGGCATAACTATCATTTGGCAATATTTTTTCGATGTAAGTTTGTGTCGCATAAAGTTATTAGGCATATTATTTACTCGTCTAATAGTTATTAGATATTGTCCAATATAAACATGTGTGCAGCGCGGGTGGCCCTTGGACCACCCCTAAATCGCAAACATGTTTATTTTACATACGAAACTTATTTCACCCGGCACTAATATGCCGATGAAAATTATGCTTTGATATAGGTAGTTATGCGTTTATAATATTATACTTTAGATTAATATGCTAAAAATAATTATGGTTAAAAATATTATGCCTATACATTTATGCTGAATTAATATTATGCGTCACGATCATTAGGATAAGTGAAAGTATGCTATGATAAATTATAATATAAAATTTTATGCGAATCAATAGTGATCCTTTCAGTAGAACCGGCTCTGTTCTACGGTCACTAACACGCCTATTTTTCTGGAGAACTATTGTTTAGCAGAGGACTGCAAGCGGGTCGGTAATCAGCTCTTTTATTTATGAGTCAGTTCATTTCGTGGTTTGCCTTCTGTAATTTGTTGTGAGGTGGCACCTGCGGGCCCGGCCGCCGGCCGCTTAATTAACGGAGCGCGCAAATGAATTAGCGCGGCGTCTCCCGCTATCACACAATTAGATTAGTGCGCCTGTCATAAGCGAGTCTGTCACCCGCCAGCTGATGACGTCACACGTCATCGTTATGGTTGTGAGCCGGTGACTTTAGCTACCCCCCCTTATGCTAGGGTATCACACGGAAAAATAAATAATAATACTTAAATAATAAATAAATAATTTATTTTTTACAACAATATTTATGATGACAAGGACGTATTGCTTAGTAATACCAATAATTTAAGACATAACAATATTGTAGGAGACTGCTGCCTAAGCTAGACTAACACCTGTGTCTCAGGACATCAAGTCTCCGCCCCGAGTAGGTATCATCTTTTAGAAGTAGGTACTTTATTGATTGTATTAGATGTGTTCTTGAGTATAACGTGAATGACCAGCTCGTTCATTGATGGTGGAAATGGAACGATGGTTGGAAGGAGGTAGGAGCTGTAGTGGAATGGGTAAGGACGATATATTGTTAAATGTTATGTCAATCTTAAAAGGTACATTTCCTACTTGGTGCTGTCATGTGAGGTTATTTGTTATATTATTCTGCAATATTCACACCACAGCAATCTAAGTAAAAAGACAAATTCACACGCTAGGTACTGTAACGAAATTGTCATGATCTATTATTTTTAAAAGAGTATCCATGGAGGTTCTCTTCGGGTCATAGGACCTACCATTTGAAACTATGCACTTAGTTTTGACGATCCAGAAATAAGGGTAAACTGGTCTAATTGAAATAAAAAATGCCTTAATAGACTTAATCTAGCTGTATATTATACCCTATTCTGTTTTTGTTATGTTCATGGTGAAGAATAAAGCATATTCTATCTATCGTCGCTGGACAGTGAAACCTCGTAATTGCAATGAACGTAATTTTACAGAAGATAACTGTCTGTAAAAAAAAGATGAAATGTAGATGTAAGGTTCTTCTGTTTTATTATCTTTTCATCTCAATCTATTTCATCTTAGAGCTGTGCAGGTTCGTTCTAAATATGCATTACAAGGTTTTCTACCCAACAAATGAATAACAAAAAATAAAAATGAATTTGTGCTTTACAAGGTTTTCATTGCCCAGCGACGCTATGTATATTATGATAATATGATTTGTTTCACCGGAATCAATACGATTTTGATTGTGTCACATGTGCAGGGTGTACCTACACTAGTTAGAGGTTAATCCTTCCTAAGAAACCCCAGTTTGATTGGGATTTACGAAATTAATATTATAAAAAGTTAAGACTTGAGTATGTAGCGAACCATGTCGCCACGTGACTGAATCGAACTGACGTAGTACAAGTAGGGCCACACCTACACCTTACAGTCTTACAACAGTTTACATGTACCTTTATTGACTGCAGTGCAAATAACGTCAGGAAGTTACTCATCATCCACGAATACTCTCTAAGTAGCAACTCGTTTCGTGTTAGTCGTAAAATTGATGAAGCAAACGGTTGACGTTTACGAGTGCCATCGATAAACAACCAAATGTATTTCTCTTTGTTACTTACAGTTTGATCACTGGTTAAGAATCTCGTCTGAAGCGTATAATGTCAGTTTCAGTCAAGCATGAATGTTTAAATGTTATAATAAGGTAAACTGTGAAGGATCGTACATTTTGTATAGGTTTAGCTATTTTACTGAACTTCAACTGAAAATTGTGTGTGTAACTTTAGGTACTTACATAAAAATGTCAATCACAGCGCAGCATTGACACACAAACCAGTCGCTCAACTGTGTCCTACATTAACAACGCGATGTGTAGTTGTTCAACCAAAAAACAATCAAGTGAACTTTAATCCTCGCATTTTTAATATTCATGAATTTGTATAAGACATCGGAAATGTTACATCAGTAGACAATTACGAACAAATGGGGTCGTTGCTATAAATAATAGCTGCACGTCAAACTGTGAGTATGTAGGTACACACGACAGGGGTGGCCGGCGGCGGCGTCCGCTACAGGGGTGTGACACGGTGACATTCACGTGTGACGTCATCAAGCTGTTTTCCATTTGTTTCTCTCTAATTGGTGAAAGAAACTTTATGATAACCTAAATTCGCCATGAAATAATGGTAACGTAATGGCATTTTAAATTCGTGTTAAACTCATCAGTTTAGTATTTAGGCAGGTAGGTACTGAAACAACATAGCATTCGAGAATTTAAAAATTGAAGTTATGGTAAGTAGTTTCTGTAATCTCTCTTGCGTTACCCTGAAGAGAAAACATGTACCTACAGAATGATGATAGTGTCCTGCGGGTGGCACTGATTTAGTGTAACCTTATGAGAATCTGCTGATGATAGTAAGGACATCCAGTAGTTACTTCATCTTCAGATATAAGTACTAAACTAGTTCTTAATAAAAAACAGTCCGAATACTTAGAGATTGAACGTGTCTTTATTAAATCTTATTAAAACTAGAACTGATAATTAACACGTCGTGGTACCTACATACTTACAACTCATTTCACATACAGTGAAACAATTTATTATCTAGTATGGCCATGAACTTGCCGATTCCAAAAACGTGGCTATTGATATTAAATATTCTAATACGAATAGTGTCGATGTCGTCCAAGTTGGTTAATATTACCTACTTTATAATTTACATATATATATAGCCACGCTGTTGGTAACAAACTAGCAAATGTTTTAAAATAGGGGTATGGATTCCGAAATATATAAATAAATTAGAATTGGAAATGTAGTATTAGTGGCCAATGTGACCACGAAGCGGGTTAAGGTTGGCGCTGATGTATCGCGAGGTGGAACATTCGTTTACCTATTATAACGCGTTACTGTTACGCGATAAGTTTTCTCTTTACTTAACAAATGCATCGTAGTAGCATTATAAGTCTGTGTTATAGTAATAAGTAATTTATGTCTTTTAGCGATTTTGAAGTAAAACAAGGCTTCCTCTGTTGATATCGTCACGAATTAGTACAACTGCTGTATACGAAAGGGCTCTCTCAAAGCGGAAGGTTATATTCCTATGAGATAGAGAGAAAGAGAAACAAAGTAAAAACCACCCTGGAGTCTTTCTGTAGAGCAAAGAGTTACCGATTTAATTGGAAATGGTTAATACAATTAACCGTGTTCAAGTGAGGGGAAATTACGAATATCGTAGTGAGATGAGAAGATGCAGTACCTATCGGTAGATGAGTGACTTGCCTTATTATACATCCGACTAGATTGAGGTAGATGTCACCAATGTGCTGTTCGCACCAACATTTATGATTTTCCTCAATCGCGAATTTTAATACTTATCGATAGAAAGTTGATTCGGTCACAATCACACGATGTCCGCCGTAAAATTTGCTTTCTTAATATAATTTATAAGTCCCCGCAAGAAGATAAAACTTTCCAATGGTATTATGTGAGTCTTATATAGTGCCCCTGTGCCTGGTAAGGCAGAGATAGTTCACATTTGTGCATCCCATAATTCAGGCAATTACTAATAATTATTGTCTTAGTATCCCAATATATTTCATTTCTCTTGTATTATGATATACAATAATGAATCTAGGAACATAAGCATCTCGGTAAGAAAACATCTGAGAATTTCAAGAGATTAGCGTTAAATCTTAACTCGAGAGAAGCCTATGTCCAGCAGCAGACTGCGTCTGCGACAGTTAAAACATTTCTCTAATAATTACAAAGTCGGATAACACATAGAAGCTGAACTTTAGCCAATGAAGAAACGATACATTTGAAGTTCAGATTGTGAAAAGCGATAAATTTAATTAGAGTGAGTGATTAATAATTACTGTTCATGTAAACGAGCATAATTGCCATTAATACGCAGAGTACAAGTAGGTTATACGTGTTCCAAATGACATAATACAGAACAGTAATGGTATCCAAGCATTAACTATAATATAATGATAAAGGTGTGAAAAGGCACGTGTCCGGCTGCCCGCGTGTCCGGCCGTCCGGTGTCCGCGTGCAACGCTATTGACCTCCAAATACGCGCGTCTGGGCGAGGCGGCCACCGGCATGGCGGCGCTGGGGTTGGGGATGTTAATGTGCGCCATTCGTTAGCGCCGCCGCGCCGTACGCCATGCGCCCTGCGCCAGTGTGCGCCGCGCCCTCGATCACTAATCATCATAATAACTACAACTGTGGGACTTTTAAATAACTGCGATGCATGCATGTCGGGGCTCGCCTCACTGGAATACTAACAGTGTTGCTTACAAAAATGTTTTCAGAATTGTAACAGGGTCTGAAATAAGGTTGAAAGAGTAACTGTCATTAGATTTAGGACATCGATATTGAAAAGAAACCTCAGACAACTGCAGTGGGAGCATAAAATAACTATCCTTGTGGGGGTTTATCGTAGTGGCGTCGTAAAAACATGTTATGTATTATCTTCAGGTACAGATTCGATTTACAGCCTGCTTACTTTAAGATAATAGCTAAAGAAATACGTTTGGTAAAGAACCTGCTACCACAGTAGTGCGACGCGCCCATGGTTGTAACGACAGAGGACTTGAACCTGATATTATGTTTATTGTAAGTATAGCCTACACCGACGCTTGCATATTTTGCTGGAGTTTTGCTGATTCCGTGAAATAATCACGTGATGGGAAAACGATATCTATGTCAGTGTATCCTCACTGCATACATACGACAATATTTATAGTCAAAGCTAGATAGCTTAAAAGTAGATACTTTTCGTAGAAATTTTAATTACCTAATATGTAGGTACTCGTATGTCCATTATGATCTGAATATGAATTGCTACTGTTCGTTATAGAATGGACTTACTGAATAGAGATCATTTATTACATTTCCTGATCTGATTAACAGTCAGCATCCACTGCAACTAAGAACATTCAATTAACAAGTATGTACCTACTGCTCACTAATGTTTATATTAGTCTTCTCCTCTACCTAGCGTGTCCCCAACTTAGTTGGGGTCAGCTTCCAGTCTAACCAGAAGCGGCTGAATACCAGTGTTTTACACGGAGCGAGTGCCATCAGACCTCCGCAACTCAGTTACAGGACAATACCGATATTCTAAGGTTAGACCGGTTGTTAGACTTTCGGGCTTCTGACTTCTTGTAAAGCCTGTCATAGGTATTGCCATGAAACCCGGGACCAACTGTTTAACGTGCTTAATGTACTCTCCGAGGTACGGAGGAGTCTCGATGTGTAACGAACGGTCACCCATTCACAGACTGACCGCGCCAAGCGCAGCTTAACATCGCAAATCGTATGATCCGCGCGGTTGGTAATTAGCCATGAGCATGTTTATATTAGTGAACAAAGTTAAAAGCAGTAAAGTTTTAATTTTACTTCTTTGAACTACAACACTTTAATTTTGGACTTTATTACTGATTTTCACGTAATCTTTAAACGCTAGACTGACTCAACTTCAGTCCCAAGATTCTGAATGAAAACGGTATCAACCGTGCGCCGAAGGGGAAGTTGTCGAAGGGGGTTGTAATATAAGTTGGTGACGAAGGCGCGCCACAGGTCGCCGCCCGCGATCCACAGGTGGAGGGTGTGCCCCCGGGCCTCGGCGGTCCGGTGCCGGGTCCTCCCGGGGCCAAGCCTCACCGACCCGGCACGGCAGCGGGCCCGTCGGGCACGGCTCGCGAGCGGCCCGCGCGGGACTCACACCCTTTACTTACACGTTTATGATAATTGCCGACCAGCCCTCACTAATGATGTCACCTAAATTGTACAAGTGTAGTGTGATCCTAAGTTTATGAGCACAACAGAGTGACAAAGTGACGTAAAGGAAACAACTGGTGATATTATAAAGCTGAAAATTATCGTATTATTCGACTTCAAAATAATTTTATAACCGTCATCCGGCTACCAGCGACGTAGAGAATCCATTCACTAAAAGTTCAAAAATAAATTTAACTATAGCAATGTTTATTTATTTATCACTTCTGTGGTACCGGAAGCGGTAGGCGGAGACGTATTTTCCGCATGCCATCCACAAAATGTCAATATGAGTCCACGTGGTATATTGTCATGTAGGTATGAAGTTTGTCATCCAAGAAAAAAAAAGTTATTTAGTTACATAACAGACTATATGCGTTAGGTATAATATTATGTTTGATGAAGAAATCTGCAGATGTGTGCTATCCAAGTACTTCGTGTCACAAAATAAATAGGTACCGAAGTCCCACCTTTAATAACGCGCAATAAGGAACGTAGGTGTTATGTATTATAGTTATGTCGTACTATTGCGGGAATGTATCCTTTTGACTTCATAATTATCTAATATGTTGTCCCGTGAGCTGTCGGTCGCGCGCGTAGGGCAGGTTATGAAATCTGATGCGACATGGTAAGATGTCTGTAGACAGGTACCACACTCATAGTTGATATTGTAGTTAACAACCGACCGATATAGTCGGTTGTTACCTAGGTATTATATATACGTGACTTGTTTGGACTTCTTCTTCTTCTTCTCCCTGCCCTATCCCACACTAGGTGGGGTCGGCACAACATTTGTAATTCGAAAATCCATGTTGTTAAAGGTTTTGGTTTATTGTTTTATGACCGGCCGCCTATCAACCCTCCTTGGGAATACTCGTTGCGCCGTCCGTCGCGCGGGTGACCCAATGTGCATGCTGATATGGGTCCCAAAATTATATGCTCGTCAATCTTAATGTTCTTCTTGGTGGAGTACACTTTAGTTCCTTGAAGTTCCTTCAGTGACTTGTTCGGATTTCACGGTGCCTAAAGATGAGTAGCATTTGGCAAACTTCGCTGAGGTTAGCAACTTAAGTGCCAGTTCACTGGTCGTGTTTGGTGAAGGACTTATCTAATTGAGCTTTATATCGCGCATCTCGTGGAGTGGACCCTCTGCCTCTGTGTTGTGGTACAGTAGTGATGTTGGTATGACGTCACTGCATGGCTCTGCGCGCGCCGCTAGCACGACGGACGCGCGACGCTTGATTAATTGCTTGCGCCGGATTGTTTGCCGCGAAAGTGAATAGCTTGCACTGTTGCGTTTAACTCCAACACATTACACAAATGTCTCGCCGGGTATTTATACTGGAGATAAAATGGACGCCGCTATGCCGGCAGCGTTGTGTTGAACAGAATTATGGGTAGCAAGTTAAAATATGTTTGTTAATTGATGTCCTAGCGTCACACAGTTAACAATTAAACAGGGACTGTCAGAGTTATTTTTATTTGACTTGCTTAACTGACTACCTATATTCATTTTTCAATGTTACCGTTAACTTTTGCTACTTTCTCTCCTTTCATTATAAGCCGTTCTAAAAATGACTATATTTCATTTAATCAAAAGTATCTGGAGTAAATCTCGTTGATTTTTTTGGGGAACCCCAGAGTTAACATCAAAACACTCACTCATTATTTTAATAGTGCTGTAGAACTTGTTTGTTCTACGAAATTAAATTAGCTAATAATAATAGTAAGGTGGCGACATTGGGCGCGTATTTATAACTGGCATTAGAACTGAAGCGAGGCACCAGTCGCGAACTGCGACCAACTCCAACATGAATGAATTATAAAGTGGCGATCATCGACTACTCGTCGCAAATGCGGCGCAAGCGCAGGCCTGGAACATAACTAGAAAATACGCGCATGAGTAGGTCTAGTCATTACGGTATAGATAAAATGAAACCGTCCTGACTGCTGACCCACTTGCAGTCACTTACTGATATTTTGAATTGACGCCTATTTAGCTGCGGCTGCGGGAGCTTGTAATTGCGCGTGATATGATGTGGACCTTCTGTGCCTATCTGTGTGGTGGTACAACTTTACTATGCTCTAGATAACGATGTAAAACACTTGATTGTGTTCTCTAACCGATTTTGTTTGCGTTAACTGAACATACAAATAAAATAAAGAGTCGGTTTGTAGCTTATTGCTTGTTGTTTCAAGAAATCCGACTAGGTAGCGTATATTTACACGAACAGTTGGTTTCTAGATACTTAATTTCTTCCGAGTTTTTTTTTATAGGTAGAGTTATACGTCAAAAAAAATCATTACTACTGTAAAGAATTAAATGTCTCCATATTTTATTTAAAAAAATGAAACAATACAAACTTTAAAAAAAAAAAAGAAGTGACAAGAGATTGAAACAGCGATCGAAGATTGATTGTATTATTTTTTTATCATCAGTTTCTCGTGAAGTCTACTGAGCTAATTTAAATATCTTTACACTATTTCAAACCAGATAGCTAAGTTTTTGTGAACGTGCCGTGAGCAAGTTGTTATAAAAAGAAGAAAAAACTCGATCGATCCACACACGAGCGAGGTCGCGGTGAAAGCTAGTTAAGTATAAAGCGCCCACTAACAGCGCTACAATAGTTTAATTTAGGCTTATTCTGTTACGTGACAGAATCTATTAGGAATATATAATAAGGGTCCGCACACACCACACACGTGTCACGCATGTTCGTTTGACGAACACGAGCTCCTCTTGGAGACAACTATCAGACTTTTTCTTCTTAGAGATTACGAACAGTTAATAAAAAAGTACCTACGTTATTATAATGATAACCTATGCTCTTTATCTCACCCAAGTTTTATTCCTAACGGAACCAATGCTACCTACTGACATATTGACACCACATTCGCAATCTTTTTAATTTGAAATAATAAACCTACATAATGATATTTTTAGGTTTGGTTATTACACAATTTAAATAAAACCATCTTTCTGATTGTCTAAAACACATTTCTCAGCAGTACAAATCCACGTGTGACTTTTCAGTCAACAATGAGTGCGCACCTTTACTCAAGGTTATCCAGTGGAACATAATATTAAATTCAAACGAGTGCCATGTCCGAATTTGAGTACGAAATAATATCGATCAATTTCTTATAGCCATCCAGTCGACGTAGTAAAAAGGAGGGCGGAAGCAGTTGACACTTACAAGTGAGGTGGATGGGGACCTGGGTGCGGAGTAACCGAACAAACGGGGCACGGTTGACAACGGGCTATTAAAAATTCACACAAATGATAACATTACATTTGAATTCCTAGTTTTCTTTGATAAATATCTATTACGGATTTTTTAAGTCCTATTTTGAATCTATGAAATTCAGATGCTTCTGAAATATAATATTATTGGCTACATTTCGCGATGGGAGTTCACGTGACAGATCCTAGATCTCGATAATGTATATTTCCTGTAGTTGGAGACATCTGGCGATTACTGCGATGTGTTGTTCCGCAGTCCCGCGCTTAGCAACAAACTAAACTAATAAACTCAATATACCTACATACATAGTTAACATAACGCTTGTCATAGTTAACATACGGGGTAAGCAGTGCTACTAAGCACCGGGTGTCACAAATCAAGTGATTACGGAAGGAAAGTACATAAAATATTAAAAAAAATACTTGTAGGAGACTCCATTTTATTTTTTAAAGTAAGGAATACTCCATTCAAAGATTTTTCAAGCGTCTTGCTTTAGATTTCGTTGGAAACGATGTTATTGCTGTTTGTGGCGACAAGTTGTAGCTTAACTATTAGAAGGTCGATATGTGTCCGACTTCCCAGTCGGAAGGGTTGTAGATAACATCAAACGCAAGGAGCTTTATACGATTTGTGTTGTTCAGGTTATAAACGTTGACAGAATGTTATAGACATTGATATTAGAGCCAACGTTGAAGGTGCACACATGTCACCATGGTGACAGCTGTATGCAGCCCACTGCTCACTTAAGTCCAAAGAGTATAGTAATATAATTATACTTAAGTCGTCGAATTGGGCAAGTGAGATGTTGATTGCTGACCAGACATCGTGCCTCGATCTTGTTTGCTTGTTAGATGGATTGTTGTACCGCCGTTTGTCGATCAGTGCCTTTATCGCTTAATAATAGGGTACTCAAGTCGGATTGACGTTTTGGTAAGCTGAACAGTGAATACATCTGACTTCTAATAAAGATCCACAAGACGCGCTTAGAAGTAGAATAAGTAGTGACCACACTGTACGATGTCCTGTCTTCTTCTGGAGGCAGGCCAACGTCCAGCAGTGGACTGTTTACATTCGATTATTACGCGCGTTCAGCAAATACATTGTTTTGATGGAAGTCACACGTAAATCGGTGTCCGGGAGCGAAGGCGCGACACATTTGTAAGTCAATGGCGCCAGGCCTGTGAGCGCCTCATTTGAATCAGACACGTGAGTGTTGCTGTATATGTGTTAATAGTATCGATCATCTGTACCTAACGACATAATGTTTATATCTTTACATAGTATAAAATAAAGTCAGTCCCGCTGTCTGTACGCTTAGATCTTTTAAACTACGCAATGGATTTTAATGCAGTTTTCAGCAATAGATAGAGAGATTCAAGAGGAAGGTTTATATGCCCCACATTAGTATCTACATTACCCCCGTGCGAAGCCGGGGCGGGTCGCTAGTATTATATAAAAATCACGGTTGTACTTGTAGTCGCCAAAGGTACTACATACAGGTAATGGAGCAGCTATCTACTTATAAATAGTTATCGCAACAGTGCAATGTGAATTTAAGGCCCTAAGCAGACGACGGACTTTTTATCCGGCGGACCGCGGCGGACCAGCATGGCAGTGGTTGGTAGTTGTTGACCGTCGCGATATTCGGTACGTGGTCGGTGGTTAGTTCTTATCCACGGTAGTCTACCTGACAAAAAGACCGTCGTGTGCTTTGGGCCTAAGAGGTAATAATATATGGGTGTGGTATATTTAATTTAATTTATTTCTGATTTAATTTGACAACAATTGGTCCAATGGTTAGTAAACAACTTATGTAAGTACTAAGGGTTAGTAGTTTTAACTTAACCTAAATTATATTTATCCCTGTTGTACGAGTAACTGCACAAAGTGTCGTAATACTGGTCAACTCAGGTGGTACACTCGCTCCCCTGAGCTTATCCCAAAGTACATCATACGACACAAGGTCAAATGCCCTTCAGAGATCAAGGAAGCAGACATAAACCGGAGTCCTTCTACCCTTATAGTACTGGACCGTCTGCTGTAGACAAAGAATCGCACTTTCAGTGGAAAGACTGGGCCGGAACCCAAACTGTGCGTCATGTGAAGTTACCCATTTGTCAAACTGTCAAGCAAACCGTCTAACACTTTGGCAATTACACTTGCCAAGGATGTTCCGCCTAGTTTTTTCTCAACTATGTTGGGGTCCGCTTCCAGTCTAACCAGATGCGGCTGTATACCAGTATTTTACATGGAGCGACTGCCATCAGACCTCCAGAACCCAGTTACTGGGCAGTTCAGAATATCGGCCTGTAATTCGCCTTGCCCGATATTTCGCCAGTTTAATTTTTCACATTGGTATCATTATCGTTTTCACCATATCGGGCGGAACGTATGAGTGGCTAACACAAAGTGTGAAAAACATTGCCAAAATTCTTGGCAGAATATGTACCCGAGTATGTATGTATATATATATGTATGTACGTGAGGTGGTCGCTGCTGAGACGTGTGACAGACGTTTAAAGTTAATCAGCAGCCCAAAAGTGTGACAACCGATCGGTTACATTCAATAATTGACAGACAGTGTACAATATAGATATTGACAGTGTACAATATAGATATTGACAGTGTACAATATAGATATTGACAGTGTACAATATAGATATTGACAGTGTACAATATAGATATTGACAGTGTACAATATAGATATTGACAGTGTACAATATAGATATTGACAGTGTACAATATAGATATTGACAGTGTACAATATAGATATTGACAGTGCACAATATAGATATTGACAGTGTACAATATAGATATTGACAGTGTACAATATAGATATTCACCTGCATCCGGTTACACTGAAAACCGACCCTAATGAATTTTATAAAAGACATGAATAAATTGTTGCTTAATTAGTTTTGAACATATGAGTTCACAGGCTTTACTGCACCGCTGCACCATTGTAGAGATAGTTCGATTTTGCACGTGTTTAATAGAACTAACCTCACCGCCGAAACACAGCAGTCGGCGCGAGGTATTGTTTGTTGAGCAAAGTGGAGTAATGGTGTGTGAGTTTGTCAGCTATGACACACATCCAGGTTGTTTGGTCAAGTGCACGCGTTTGCCCGCCCCCTCCCGCGCTTCCTCCACCTTGCCAGCCCCTCTGACCAAACTGATACTACACTACACATTACACGTACCTAGGTACAGAAGGACCAGTCCTTAAAAGGCGCGATCACTAGTTCACACAAACAGGAACATTTAACGAAACATCGTCAAGAGGTTCTACAAATGTTCCGGTTTAGACTGGAATGTCGGTGGTTCCCTATATTAAGATATGCTAATTTAGAAGATAAGGAAGAGCCCGTTCACACAGCGGATTCGTTTTAACGGATCCGTCGGTATTGGATGTGTTGTTCACATCTGTAACGATGAATCAATTAAACACAACTGCGTCGCATCTGGCAGGTAGGATACGATAAAAATAACGGATTCAGTATTTTTTACTGGATTCGGAATACTGTCGTGTGTGTGAACTCGCTCATACAACAGACTACAGGCTCCATTAACAAAATAAAAACGGATCCGCTAAAGCGGGCCCTGTAAACTGTTTCTGTGTGAACTAGCTGTCAATACATACATACACATCATTCTGAAGTCTGCATTCTTATTTGTCTGTTCAAAATATGGTCTGTTTTACGTACTTATACCGTACCATATCGTAGCGGTTATTTGTGAGTTCGTTGTACAGAGTGGGCCTGCTTTATCTTATACTATTATGCACCACTAATGTATTAAAAAGTGGCACGCAAATATTCTCGTCCGCCAGCCCGCCGCGCGCCGCGCCAGCTCGCCACTGTTTGCGTACACTCGTATACTACGCCAACATGGCAGTCCACCACGCTGCGGTAACAATCTTTAAACAATCGATACGTCCTGAACCGTTCCTTGTGGTATATATCTGTGTAAGTACGTACTGACGTAACAACAAGTATGTTAAGTATGAGTTACATAATTACGAAACATACCGTTTTGTTTTATGTAACATGGCTGTCTTGTTTGTTATCCATTTTGACGTGGTGTTGCACTTCTTCATAGAAATACATAATGTAAACGATCCCTGACTCTCTGGGGAGAGGAGAGTGTCGCAGTATCTATAGACAACATGCAGTCAAACCAGACAAACGTGTTCATAGCCTGCGGGTCCTAATCCACTTTTTTTTCGTGGGGATGTCTTCTTGGACTTACCCCTCCGCCCTGGGGAAGGCGGAGGGGTAAGTCAGAGTGTTACCGCCTAGAACCTCACGGTGGTCCTCCGAGGACCTATGGCCGGGGTCGCGGCATGCACCGCTACCCCGGGGGGAGTGTTACCGCCTAGAACCTCACGGTGGTCCTCCGAGGACCTATGGCCGGGGTCGCGGCATGCACCGCTACCCCGGGGGGAGTGTTACCGCCTAGAACCTCACGGTGGTTCTCCGAGGACCTATGGCCGGGGTCGCGGCATGCACCGCTACCCCGGGGGCCTAACATCGTACAGATTGTGTACATCATAACACATCTGTCTGTGATCAGGCATGAGGTTTATGTCATTATCATAATTTTCTAAACTTTTTATTGGAAATAAAAGCTTAGAAAATTATGATAATGACATAAAGTTCTCAGCTTCATGATGGGTCTATTTTCATGCGCAGTTGATGATCTGTGAAATTAATTAGTGTCATACGCGTGTGTGTGTTTGTATTGGCGCATCCACAGACACGCGGACGGTTTGTTTCATAGTTAATGTACCGAGTAGAGTTACAGATAGGAATTGCCGAACAGCCGTGTACTGCTAGCACTGTGTCTTTATGTTTCAAGTGCACATAAAGATTTAGAAAATACTTGCACACCATACAACACGGATATGTTAACATGATTATAGGTATCATTGTTAACAGGCTCTTAATTTCTGGTATAAGTCTAGTTTACACTCTGAATCAAAATATCGCTTATTCAAATTAGACTAGAAATCAATTAGTGCTTTTTGAACGTCAAGAAATAAAAGACAGCCACTAAAAATGCCGCCTTCACCCTTCGCCGCGAAGAAGAAGCGGCGTAACACTAGTCGGTTCGTCAAGCGCGGAGATTCCTTCACCACTGTACATGCAGCCTCCCCATCCCCAGGTCACTATGTCAGGTCAGGTTTGATAATTAATAAAAAATAGTTGCATCCATGTTCTTCTTCAGCAGCGGCTGGGTTACCCCTATCCTCTATTTACTAAGTTAAGCAGTAAACGATACAAATGAAAGTCTGGTTGTTCCCTGCGGGGATATAACTATATATCGGTCACGATTCTACTCCATGTTGATTAGATTCAGTGATTACGTAGTGAAATTAATAATTTATAAAACTCTTGTCTAAGTATCTATGTATATGAGCTATGAACGAGGGAGTGACACCGATAGCATAATTATGCTGAGTAATTAAGAATTATGAGTTAAGTAAAATGTCACGCCTTCGAAAATAATGCGTAAAATCAGAAAATTCCTAGGTATTATCGGTATTAATTAAGCCGATTACGTCCCGTGCGACAGTATTACTATTTATCGAGGACAAGCTGCAACAGAACACATTTCGTGCAGAATAGCTAACTCACTCACTTACAATATTAGTTTTTTAGGCAACTCTTACAATAGTAAACTTCGTGTTTCTGTAAATTGCAACTACTTAGTACGTTAGATATCTTCCATGATCCACCGTGTTCACCCGCCACAGCCGCGGAGCCGGTCGTCCTTCCTGACTCCACAGTCACATCGTAAATTCGGTCTCCGGCCTAGTCCTCTCGCCAGCAACGCCATAAGCCGAGGTCCGAGTCCCATTACGGGTCGCCCTTAGTGCTGTTGTTGGTAGTAGTCATGATGTTAGTAGTAGTAGTAGTTAGCTTAGGTTAAGTATTTTACTTTCGTCCCCATTGGTAGGAGATCCTTCAGGTCTCGCCAATAACTGCCCGGTTACGTAGAAACGGTCCGCAAGACCATCTACAGGCAGTCGAATAGAAAAAAGAAACAAAAAACGTTAAATATCTAGTGTAGATCGTCGGTGGTGGTGACGGCGGACGTTACTTACTTATCTAGGAAGGCGTGTGCCCCAGCATTAGACTGTTATAGACTAAGTACTATTAGTAGTGTATTAGTCTATCTTCCAGGACAACCACGTGTCTTGTGGTATATCGGCGGTACGTCTATCTCAGTATCGCGGACAACCACGTGTCTTGTGGTATATCGGCGGTACGTCTATCTCAGTATCGCGGACATCCACGTGTCTTGTGGTATATCGGCGGTACGTCTATCTCAGTATCGCGGACAACCACGTGTCTTGTGGTATATCGGCGGTACGTCTATCTCAGTATCGCGTGACTACAAACTGTAAAGTGTATGTTTTTTAGCATCTCCATCTTTATGAAAATTCATGGAAACTGTTGTTACATGTAATGCATTAGCTAGTCGCCTCATTGGGCTAATTATAGCATGCACGGTTACGGACCCTGGAGCCCGGGGTTTGCATCGAGTCATTGGGTTTTCAATATAGATAATTCTCGGTAGTCATCATAATCACTGGATGTATCATCGCTGGATGATGTGTTGCAATAGTTTTAGTCAATAGTTTGTTGGGCTACATATGGGTTTTATCTGTGGAATAAACCAAGGGCTGGCCTGGGTGCCCGGTGCCGTACCTTGGCACATTATTGCTAATGTTGTGACAGTTTAACAGTATTGATTGATTGTAGAGATTGTACTTTGATAGATAGAGCCACCAAAGAATCGTCAGTGTGCGACAACATTAGGTGTCTCTCCCTGTTTAGACCATAACATAGTGATGACACCAGCTAACCCCGATCATGGTAGGTATGTATATTTATGACTTTGCTGATTGCTATATAATAATAAGTGTATAATTTTCCTGTCGGTCCGTCAAGCATGTGATGCGGGAGCAGTGCGCTCGACCCCGATACCACGATAGAACGTTCTTGAGATACGACCACTTCGAGAAGCGCGGTTCAAGGGGCACGTCTTATCACTGCCGCTCACGACACAAGGTATAATCAACCTTAACGTTTGAAACACAAAGTTAGTTTCAAGTTGTGTGGGCGCCGGTCACATCGAGAGGTCGCAGAGTTATCGGTGTGTCTCTTCGTTATTTTCCGATTATAGTGATTAAGTATAAATATTCGTTGCTCTATTTCTGTAGTGGTGACAGCAGATAAGGCGATACGTTTTTATGGGGCTCCGATAAACTTGGTTATCGATGTTTGTACTAGAAGGAACTGATCCAACCGTGTCGCGCTCTGACACTATTCAAATGGGAACAGATTGGAGGACGTACCTATTATTTTCCTAGTTATATATATTTGTACTTGTTATTTCTTTAGTTATATCCTTGTACCTACATGGTAGATACCATAACAGTTATTATCTTAAACAGAATTATATAATATATTATTAATGACTGCTTGGTACAATTGCTTTCTTTAAAATTTAAATGATTTAAGATCTTACGTTATTTTGAGGTGATAAGCAGCCGACTGATAGATCTTTTTATTTTATTTCTTGCCATTGAATGTTAGATCAGCGTCGAAGTAACTACATAATAAAAAATAATAGACTTGATATAAATACATCTACATATCGTTTCTTTACAATCATAAACTAGTTAATCTATTTTCGATAAGCTATTAACTTGTAAAATGTATCTGAATGTAAGAGTTACATTTATCCGGTCATGATCACGAGTTGTTTTGACTCATTACCGGTTAAATATCTAAGTATTGACAAGCAGTTAGTCTTACCATTGAGAGCCGTTATGTACCTAATCCATCTGTAACTTGATCACTTGTTCAATAACCTGTCGATATCTTGCTATTTACTTCAAGTTCTGCATAGATTGACTAGAGCCTGGGTAAACAATTATACGCTTCAAGCTACTTTTTAGTGTGGTGGTCACCAATATTAAGCAACCGTTATCCTACAACTCTGCTATATTTTTGGAGCAAACGGTTGGAATGTTGGTGAACACCAGACTTAGATACTGCTCGTAAGCCATGCTTGGACCAGAAGCCGCCACTTTACGAAACAACTTATTAAGATTGTTATCAATCGTTTTCGTACCTGCAACTCTAGAATGAATGGCAAACACAGGTACCTAGCTAAAACACTGAAATACTGTTGCCATGTCAACCAATATATCTTTCTCCTCATTTTTTCAATGCTTTTGTGATTAGCACTCGGCGAGATAGAACTGATACACTTCCTGTTTTTCACTATGAATGCCAGTAGCGCGGAAGCGAAGCAACAAGTAGTAGTAGGTATATTAAATAGTTGCGAGTGTGTGTAGAATTCGATCAGCTATAGTTGTCCATGTGGTAGTAAGTAGCTAAGTAGGTGGCTAAACTAAAATATTTGGTGGTCCGGGTCAGGGCCGGCCCCGCTGCAGCGCCATCTCATGACAAGAAGCAAGAAGGTATAACAAGGCTCACTCTATCAAACGCCTGATTAGAAAATCAACGTTCAACTGTCTATTACGTTCTACTGGTTAGGCTTACCGAAAGCAGTCCACACGCTGAGGACCGCAGAACTGGTTTTAGAGCTAATGGTCATGAACGTAATTTGTAGGTTGAAAGGACCTCGTCGGTCAGTGGCAGGATATGTCGTGTCCGGGTAAAGTGGACGTGTACGAAAGTTTGTGCTTCCTAATGTCCCAGGAAAATGGTGCAGATACCAACTAATATAGTTGCTTTCGCTTTTTCATGAACTGATTATCACACTGAACACTTTATGGAGTGTACCTTCTGCCTCTGTCTATCTATTGCTGTGGACTGGCTCCTCCCTCTCCTCGGGCCATCCACCGGCACGTTAGACAACCTGATTGGAACTCGTTTCAATTAACATTCGTGTTATTGCTCCACACTGTTCACGTTGTTTTGGAACACGCTGTATAACATACAACCGTCGTCAGGTGTACAGTGTACAGGTTGTTACATAAAGGGCAGGTATTGTTATGTAAGAGAGTAGGTACCTACTATCGCCCTGCCGGTGCGGCTCTTTTGATATCTTTAATTACATATTAATTAGTCCAATAATGTAAGTATGCATGTAGGTCGTGATGTCAATTTTTTTAGGTCTGTGGAGAAACTACGCGGTAGGTAGGTATGTCAGGTGCATAAACAAAATGCCTGTGATTTGATATAGCCATTGAAGCTTTATTAAGAAGACACATGGCTAACTTATTTTCTATTAACTCTGATCCTCAACCAATCAAATATTCTTATAGCGTATTGAATTGGCGGTTACAGCTTGACTATCACTGCGAATGCAAATCTTTATAATAATAATTTCTCAGTCTGTACAAATTCTCATAAAAATGATGACTTAATAATTTCTTAACGATATGATATTTTCAAACACAACACTAGGCGATGTTCTCGTAGTGTTCCAATATTATAGACAATCAATCAAGTTATGTCTGTCACTTATAAAGAACGAGCGAGTGGTCGTGGGCGGCCACCACCGGCAACTTAGCTAGGTAGGTACTTGGACACTTGTGGACAGAAATAGTCGGTTAACATTGTTACGGAGCTCGATGCACCTAGCGAAGTTTTTCCACGATCCGTATAACTTTGTGACTCACAAAGAGTGGCATATGAGAGAAGTTCAGAGGTTGATATCCAAAAGATCGCGCTGATCGGAAGATGACGCAACAGCATAACTGAATGATGGTGATGAACCATAGGACGGATGATATCATCGAACGATTAGCTCCGGGTAAAGACGCAATGATATTAAAATGGTGATCGTGACCTCTGGAATATAAAACAAAACGTTTAAAGATGTCGTTACGAGCTATCTGCTATGCTAATGTGAGTGGCTGCGGATTAAAAATATAAATGCAGATAACTATAAATGGTCGGTATACTTAGCTGCGATGTGTGTATGTGGGACATTGAAATTAAACAAACTAAATAGTTATATAAAGATGGATCCTTACACAGTTATAATATGAAACTATATCTACCGATACCTACCTAGGTCTTTTGAAATTAAATGAAGGTTGTGCAATACATTAAAATAGAAATGTTTAATTAGAATTAGGTATCTTCGCCCTCGAATCTCCTCAATGTAAGAAGAACTCTATATTTGTATTCTAGTTTTAGGGGTAATTAATAGAGTAATATATCTATATGTATACCTTCATACCTTCTTGAGGGGCTCGTGGCTAAATAACAACCGCGTCGATCGTAAGATTTGCGAGGTTAAGCTGCGCTTGCCGCGGTCAGTCCGTGGATGGGTAACCATTTGTTACACATCGAGACCCCTCCGTGCCTCGGAGAGCACGTTAAGCCGTCGGTCCCGGGTGTCATACGAATACCTATGACAGTCGTTACGGGTAGTCAGAAGCCCGAAAGTCTGACAAATGGTTTAACCTTAGGATATCGGCATTGCTCAGTTACTGGGTTGCGGAGGTCTGATGGCAGTCGCTCCGTGTAAAATACTGGTATTCAGCCGCATCTGGTTAGACTGGAAGCTGACCCCAAGATAATTGGGAAAAGGCTAAGAGGAAGACCTTCACATTGTTAAATAGTTATGCAATATGTATGTGGATGTCTCAGGTACTACGAAAGATCCTCTGGGTTCAATGCATAATTCAAAAGCTACATTGAAAGGGATTTCATGAGGTATGACTTTTATTATCTCTCGGCCTTCAAACAGCAAAGGGGCCCGCTGGATGGACATCGTGTTTGGAGGCCGTTTCTGTCGTTGTGGTGAAGGTACATTGGATCTTAGCATTGAACCCGTTAGGTACCTAACGAAAGCATTATACGTTTTCATAGATAGAAACACATTGTATGGTTAACATTGAGCTCGACACTATCGCCTCATAGGTTGCTCATCTGATCAGTCCAGCAAATCATCTGGTTTAAAATCAGATTTTTATAATCTTACTAGGTACTTTTGCGTAAAGAGAATCTGCTAGCGACTCTTCGTTCATTTCGTCAGCATACGATTGAGGAGTGAAAAACTATTGTTTATCGGGATCTGCTGCATACTGTCAATATACAACTACAACATAAATAATAGGTACGCGCGGAAAAATCTGTGTCCAAAAACGCTCTGATACATGCTCATACTATACGTTTGAATGGTTCGCTTTGCTCCACGCGTCACGCGCCCCTAAGTTCTAGCACTGATTTCGCTTAATCTTAATATACCTATAGATTATGGGCTACTATCCACAACTACTTAGTAACTGCAGGTTTGACGTCAATGCATATCCGTCACCGACTTATTAAATGGCCAGGAATGTCGAAGTTTTGGATCAAAACGAAACTACGACGACCATCGAAGTTATCAGTATACGATCAAAGTATTTTCAAACAACGAACTACTAGATGTCAATTAACATTTGGGAGTAGGTTGAACGAAAGACGTAATGTCAAATCGCAAAAATCGAGTCGATGGTCGGGTCCAAAATACTTTTGTGCTCGGAAAACGCACGATCCGTCAGCCGAAACTTCGTAGTTCGATTTTCGGAGTAAGTCCTCAGGCACGGAGGGCACGGAAGGTCACGGTCAATTAAAACAAGTTAATTAACGACGTGCCGGACACTACTAATGATTATAATAACTACTGGAAGATAAACATTGAAACGATAGATTCTTAGTAAAACTTAAGGGAAAGGGCAAAGTGGGTGAATTGGGAGCAGTCTACGTTTTGACAGAACATCTCGAAATTCATATAATTGGATGTACTCGTGACCTGCCGCTCACTGCTTTTAATTAAACAAGTGAGAGTTTTAATTGGTCACATACAACTAGTGGTTAGTCAATCATTTTAGTCCACCGGTCGTTTTATGACTACCAGTCCTGTTTAGTAAACCCTTTCTACTTTAATTTGGGTAGGTACTGTAGGTATTAATAAAGAGGATATTGCGATCAATGATAGCTAATTTGTTCAATTAACTGGCGATTAATAGATGATATCTGTTAATAATTATCGAGTTCGGAGGCGGCAGCGTGCGTCGCGGGCGGTAATGAGCGCCATCATAGCATGAATGGCGCGAACAATGCGCGTCTGAGGCCCGCCGCCCGCCCGGGGCACCCCGGGCACCCCGGGCTCACCGCAACGATGATCTGAGAGTAAGTTACGTTGGTACAGTGGGAGCGAGTAGCGTCGTGTTCATTGAATAGTCGGAGGGTGAGAGTACCATTAGAAACAAGGCGGCAGAAAGAATCCCGCGGATGATCTTCAAGTCACCGCATTTTTGGTTGTCGGGATGTAGTATCCGTAATATAGAGTTGTTGTTACTAACATAACTATCCTAAGTTAGCAACAAACTTTTAGTAGTGAAGCTTCGTTTTAAAGAAACGGCATAGTTTTCTTCTACAAGAAGACACTTTTGCGTATTCTATTTGAAGCGAATGAATTACAGACACAGATAACGCACATATCGTCCTTATACTTGATTCTCTTAGATTGCACACACGCTCATAATAAATGATCAGGAAATTATTAGTAGAATAGCTGACTTTTATACGTCGTATCAACAATTTGCCTTTCTTACGAGCCACCAACGCGACACTTGATGGTAGGCGTAGCTATAAAATAATGTGTATAATTTACGAGCCAACTGGAAATCCCAACGATTTTACAAAGTATGAAGAGAAGAGGCAAGTCCTTACAAGGTATCAGGTATGTTACCTTGTAACCTGGGCACAAACGTTCACCGTGGGTACCTACGTTTGAACCTTATGATGCTTCAGCTTTTATGTTTTATTTGGAGCAAGATATTATGTTATGTGGTTAAATTATAGGAAAATAAAGGACTTGTTTTGCTTCTCTACGCAGAAGCTATCCAATACTTTCCAATTTCGATAAACGATTTGTTCTCATTTCGAAAACAAGGCGGCCTGCCCTACAGAGACTAGCAAACACGTAAGTAGTTTGTTATTGGCTCAGGTCGGTGGTGTCGGTGATGGGTACTACTACCTGTCTCAATACTAAAATACAGTTTACTCTTTTGTGTTTGGGTAGTTCTCATTATTCTGTCATTTCCCAGCCCTACTTACCTAGTTAGGTACTAGCTGTGTGGTTGTTATCAACTGCGCGACCACTTCCGACATGTATGATACCTATCGCAAGTTTTAAACAATACGACTTCCGTCTGTCTTCCGCGACCATAGTTTTGCAGTACCTACCTACTTCCCGACTTATGACGTCACAAATGTGAACAGATGGGTGCTGCTGCCTATCCACCTAAGTCAGGCACACTTTTCTGGTACTGAATAGTGCCACTGTCAATGCAATAAGTGTTCATATCGCTTGGACGTATTACTGACTCGTAAGTAGATACGTTAAGCAAAATGCCATGTCGCGGGCGAAAGATTCAAATAAGATAACGATTCAAACAAGTAAAACAACGTAAGTATCCTCTAGATCTTCACCTTCCTCTGATCTTGATACAACATACAACGAAGCATTGATTTATTGTTTGGCTTCCGTCCACAAAAGGGTTAGGATTTGATTCCTGCTCCAGTGAAAGTTAGTTGGCAGACCACTGGTCTTGCCATAGCATTGACTACGCATTGTTAGACTAACAATGTTCTACATAATGTCACAACAAGGAAACTATGGACCTACTTTATCTAAGTATTGCAAATGATAATAAATGGGGAGGCGACAAACATCAGAAGAGGCCGGTTGTACTTAGGTACCATCAGCAGAGGAATGCATGATCAGTTGGTATTACATAATATACTAGCCCATTACTGTCCCACTGCTGAGCATGGGCCTCTTCTCAGAATGAGAAGGGTTTAGGTCTTAGTCCTCCACGCTGGCCTGGTGCGGGTTGGCAGACTACACACACCATCGAGAAGTTTATGGAGCCCTCTCAGGTGTGCAGGTTTCCTCACAATGTTTTTCCTTCACCGTTAACGCAAGTGATAATCAAATTCTGATCCGCACATGAGTTCGAAAAGTCATAGATACTGGCCGGGATCGAACTCAGACCCTTCTTCATGGAAGGCAAGCGTTCAACCACTAGGCTATCGCTGGTATTGTGAACTTAAAAATATTTTGTTACCTATTATCTAATATAAATAAGCTTATCGAAAGTAGTGACTTTGGTCACCACTCAGGATTGTGCCTGGCAACAGTGGGCGCGCGTGCGCCTCACTGGAGAAAGCCCAGTAGTCTGTAGCAGACCTAAACTAGACAGGCGCTACTACACCTGGGGTATGTATTATCACACTTTCTTTACACCCTATGCTACCTACACTAGAAATCATAAAAAGAAAATATCTTTAGTTTTAGTTTGTAATAATTGTTCCAACACCAAACCATCAATCTATCATGACAAGCGTGGTCGCCAACACCTATGTAACGTACCTAACTACCTAAATATTGTGTTGGCATGTGCTGCGGAGGAGGAGGAGTGAGGAGTGTGCACGCGACGCGCTGGAGTGTCGCACTATCGCTACAGATAATAAATCGTGCGATAGCCCCTGAACTGTGACATCTCGCGGCAAGATAACGCAACACTCACACAATAACACACACGTTACTAAGAACATGGAGGCGTCAGAAGATTCACTTGAAAAGACTTGTCTTTTTGTAGCTTGGTAACTCGGGGAACTGAACAAATATGTTGCTAAAGTGGGTAAAATCTGTAACTGCAGTCTGCAGTGGTTTCATATTATTACATTTTATCGTAGATTACACCGTAGCGAATATTCGCGTGTTAGTTTGTTATTACCCGTCAGCCTTCTGTATCTCCCTATGCAGTGTTTTGAACCACTCGCCGTAATGACACGAGCAGTGAAGCTCATCATTCCTAAGATAATAGCAGTTAGCGCACTTTGTAGGTTAATTTATAATGCAAACTGTACTAAATAATGAGCAACCTAATCAATATGGACGACCTGATTTGCTTATTTATTACATGTTACCGAAGTATTAGGTAGGTATGTGTGTCGATGACGTTGATGACCTTTAAACGACGCTTTAACAAAACCACTACTGATTAAAATCACGGTTTGATTTCCTGCAAATAATAAGGGACACTCTTTCTTTCCGTAGAGTGTCGTCAAACGCGACTCAGGGGTGGGCAGGAGCATCCCCCGGTACAACTCCTACGGCGAGCTATTTGCCATAATGCATATTCCAAAGACACCAAAGTATTGGTTGCTACTAAAAGTTTTCCAACAGATAAAATCCAATACTTTTTCTAACCTACTTAGGAATAGAACTTAGGACCGGCCAGCTGTGCTTGTGAATACTTGCGATCACTAGACGAGTCACAGCTACTTTATTTAACGTTGAAATGTATAAAGTTGCTTAATTTACATTAAATTCTGCCTGTGTTCAATTAATTATTACCTACTTCAATTTCTTCGCATTGTTTTTGTATCGCTATAAAACATTCACGGTAACGCCATCTATCTGTGTTACATTTAAACTTAATGCGCGGCGCTTCACAACATCTGTTTGTTAAATTATCGCGTGCTAGGCATTTATGTTAGGAAGATGTTTCATAGAATTCATTATAGATGGCGCTCTTTTACACCTGAAATATATTTCAGAATAATGTAATCTTAGTCTGTGTAATATGTTTTCAGATCATTAACTACATTATAATTATATAGCCTTCATTGATTATGTAAAAGCTTTTGACAGCCTCACACAATACTCGAAACTTTACAAAACCAAGAAATAGAGATATACATCAATCTGTTTAAAAACATCTATCACATTAGTACCGCTGCCATAAAACTACACAAACTCGGCCAACTCTTCGTCATCGACATCGTGCTTCTTTCCTTCTCAGCATCTAAACTAGACACCATGATCTCTGAAATCAACCGAGCAAGCCTCGAGGTCGGAGTGAAGATGAATAATCGAAGACCAAGTTGATGACTAATAGCACGAAACAGGTAACAAGTCGATGGTGCAGAAATCGAAGAATCGAAGCTGGAAGAGCTATTGGTCCATGAACGACCTATTGAAGGGTACGATAACCTTCCTCTCACACTCAGAAGAAGCTCATGGACGTATGTATTATGCTTATACTCACCGACGGTGGTGGTGGAGCCCACACAACGTTAGATGACGTCGCGGTGGGCCAAGAAGGAGATGGCCAGACGAACAGCACTTATTAGAAGGATTGGCTCAGAAAACCTTAAACTGAGAGGATTGGAAGGAAGGTAGCGAGGCTGAATAATAATAACTATATTATAGACGTATAGACATGAACCCCCATTAGGCGATTATGAAGTAACATTGCTATTATCACTGAACCTTTTTACAAACTTTTCAACGACATTGGGCATCATCATCAGCCTGCAGATAAAAGGCCATTGTTAAGGGCCGGCTACATGCAGCGACTTGTATGCGCAAACAGGTTGTGCAAAAGTTTGCGCAAACAGTATTGTCGGTATTAATGGCACTGCGCGGTATACCATTTTGCCTTTAGGTATAAAGTACATGCTTACTTGTGTAACTTAGAATTTGTGCAAATAAGATAGAGCATGTAGCCGAACCATTAACCATGTATCTTCTACTGGATTGTTACAAGGCTCTGACGTCGACAGGCTAAATTGGTAGTTATTACGCTTGGCTTAAATTGGTGATCGTCGCAGTACTTGGTAAAGCCTACTCGGCAACGGATAAACCACCTTCTCTCTCCCCGTAGATATCGCAAAAGTCGTTGTAGACATCATACTTAATATATACGACGGCGTATATGTATCAGAGCGACGATATTTACTGTAGGTCTAGTGGAGGCCTGGGCTCGATCCCCAAGTCGGGCATAGTGCTATTGGGTTTTTCCATTAGGAATTTCTCAGTAGCAGCCTGGAGTCTGGATTTGTGCCCGGTTAATGGTATTAGGCTCGCCCTCTATGGGACTTAAACATAACTGGCGAAACGAAGGTGTAGGTACTAAAAACGTCTCTGCTGAACCCTTCGGGGAATATAAGGCGTGATGTTATGTTATTTAGAAGTAGTTCGGTAAAGAATAAACGCCATAAGTTACGAAGTAGCCCAAGGACGTAACGTATGTCGCGAGATGTTCTGATAATGTCGATGAGGGTCACTGGCAGATGGGGAGTACCTCCTCGAGGTTGATAGGAAACAATTGTTTTGTTGACAAAGCGAGTCGGCTTTTGTTGTTGCTAAATTATTATTATAATATTATCATTTGTGTTTTTCAGCCCATTACTGTCCCACTGCTGGGCACGGGGCTCTTGTCAAAACGACTTAAAACTGGTTAAGACTTTAAACTGATGTAATAAATTTTAATATTAAGTACAATGTCTACAGCCGTGGGGCATACAATGTTTCACAAATCTATATTTTCTTTTCTTTTTTTTTGTCCTTCTGTTGTGTACCTAGTTTGTGAAAACAAAAAATCTCTTTCTTAATGATTTTCGTCTTCTCAGTTTTAGCAAGGTAAAAAGACGATGATCGTCAGCTGACACCAGCCAGACGATCCGATGACACGATACCGATAAAAATAGTGTAATAGTGTAGTAGTGTATCAGTACTGGTTGAAAGAATATCATCACCATGTGTAGTAGTTTATCAGTATTGGTTGAAAGAATATCATCACCATGTGTAGTAGTTTATCAGTATTGGTTGAAAGAATATCATCACCATGTGTAGTAGTGTATCAGTATTGGTTGAAAGAATATCATCACCATGTGTAGTAGTTTATCAGTATTGGTTGAAAGAATATCATCACCATGTGTAGTAGTTTATCAGTATTGGTTGAAAGAATATCATCACCATGTGTAGTAGTGTATCAGTATTGGTTGAAAGAATATCATCACCATGTGTAGTAGTTTATCAGTATTGGTTGAAAGAATATCATCACCATGTGTTTCAAGATCTAACAACAGCTAAAACTCTACATTAGGTACCTAGCCGGGCATTCATTAGCGATAAATTAGTCATACAATTCAACATTGCTTCCTCTGGAGTATGTTACGTCCAGCAGTGGGCTACAATACAACTTGATTAATTGAATACTTAGACCAGTGGTCCCCATACTTTTTTGTCTCGTAGACCACTTGCCACGTTCTTCAGTTTTGGGTAGATTTCCTGGTTAGCTAATATTGCATTATTGCAAATTCATCGACTTCAAATGTGTTTTTGACTGATATCTAACCGTTATGAGGTGTAGAGCGAAAATACAATATAAAAAAACGTTGTTTTATACATTTATTAAACCTACAACAGAACCTACAATAGTACTACTTTCATCGTCGGTCTGTTTGTTACGTTTTCAAGTAAAAACTAAAAGCAACAAATCATCTGTAGGTATATATATGAGGGCTATTTTCCATTAATGGAAAGTCAAAATTAAAGTCACAACCTGCTTAAATGAGATCTACTATTGTGGATCCCCGTTTACATCTTACGGAGGGCAAATAATTTTTTTCACCCACATGGACGCCATGTAGGTCGCCGTCGACCCCTGGGGGTCGATATAGACCACTTTGGGTATCACTGACTTAGACACTCGGACTAATTATAACACAGTAACCAGTTAGGTCACGCCCCAATTTTCTCCTCGTTCTTCAGTATTATTTAGGATTTCTGTTACACGTTGTATAATACTTATTTTTGGAATTCACTGTTACAAAAGCCTAGTTTTTATGCAAGGGAGCATTAAAGGAGCCTCCCTGACTGACGATGCTTAAGTAAGTACGTCCGCCGCACCCTGGGCAGTCAGTCTGGCTGCCAACCTTGCTGACTGGCTATTGTTTTCACGTCGGCATGAGCTATCCTCGTATAGCTCGCGCCGACACGAGAGAAGACATGTATGCACAGACCAACACGGATAGCCTTTTCCAAATATACACGGATAGCCTTCTCCCTGCCCTTATCCCACACCAGGTGGGGTCGGCACAACATGTATTTCGTAAATCCACGTTGTTAAAGGTTTTGGCTTATTGTTTTGGCTTATTCTCCAAATACATATTGGGAACCAAATAAACGGAGATCTTATCTTATCTTATCTTATCTTATCAAGATAGTATCTAGTATAGATATCAATTAGGTACCTAAACTTGTTGTTGCTGTGTTAAAAGGTATGTGTTTTTTAGATAGATAAAATATAAAAGACCTTGTTGTCAACTTATTATTCACATCATATAACAAGTTCATTCACGATGCGTGGTAGACAGATTCTATTAAAATTAACGAGTGCTCATGTTTGCATACAAATGCCGAAATTCAAAGATTTTCATAACGAGCGCTCGAAAATTATAAGGCTTCCAATAACCTGAATTATGACACTTAATATTTGAACACAGTGTCCTCCCGCAGCATTCATGCGGGTCACCGATCTATGAGTACTGAGGATACTAATTTATCTTTGCTTTGAAGTTAATGCTAGCGTACACACTAGATACAGATCTACGATAGCTTACTTTTAGTGTTGTGTATTGATTCGGGCGCCAGGCGATAATTTTGACCAACCATACCATACGAACTATTGCATGGAGGAAAGTGCGCGTTCGTTAATGTGTAGAACATAACATAACATCACGCCTGTATTCCCCGAAGGATTGGGCAGAGGTGTATAACACCCTTAGTTCGCCGTTATGTTTAAGTCCCATGTGATAGGGCCGAACCTATTGCCATCAACCGGGCACAAATCCAAACTCCGCAGGGCTGCTACTGAGGAATTCCACACGGAAAAACCCAATAACACATTGCGCGACCTGGGGATCGAACCCAGGACCTCACAATCAGCAGTCGCGCTTGCCACCACTAGACCAACGAGCCAGTCCATAGCGAGGCGGTGTGTAGAACATGGTAAGTATATAGACTAATCAACGAGGAGTTGGGCAGGCTACTATATTTCACCCATTAGTAATCATCATTCCTGCCCTGGTCCCAAGTTGTTTAGGGTCGGCGTAATATGTTGTATAATTTGATTATTGTAAATTAGCCTACAACTGTCCTACTGCAGGCGTAGCACGACCACAGTAGATAAGGGTTTAGTCAACGGAGGAATAGACAAAATGACATATTTTTTGCTCTGACAACATTACATTACACTGTATTACACATTCTGGCATTATTACGTTGCCAGAGCAAAAAATATTGCCTGGTTTAGTAGAAATTCGTAATTTTCAGAATATTACCATGTTCGTAATTACTCTATACACAACGGCAATATGTCATTTCGTCTATTGTTCAGTCGACAACACCCTCGTGTACGGTGTTCACGCTACGCTTGCTGCAGGATAAAGCCCTCTTCTCACACATACACTGGTCACCGCGCTTGCTCACTGCGGGTGATTTCAGACCAATAAGTCCTGGTTTCCTCAAGATGTTTTCCTTCACCGTGTGTCAGTGGTGTCTTGATAAAATGCGTATGCCATTGAAAAAGTCACGTTGGTAAACGTGCCTGGGTTGGTATCGTCTTGTTTTCCATAAAATCATTTGTACTATTATTGTTTTCCATAATCGTCCCCCCTCATAATATTTCAATACTCAATACTTTATTGCATTCCATAATGTGTACATATAATAATAACAGTTGGTATGTTAAACATTGAATCAATTATGGACCCTGTCGGGCACAGCAAAGTTAATTTTTTAATAGGAGAGAGGATGAAGTCGCTTTTTGTTAAGAAAAGTTAAATATTGAATTAAGATAGTAGTATTATTTGCTTTTATGGTATTTATATTTTATATAATTAGGTATTAATGTATTTGGATTTAAGTTATTGCACGATTTACATTATTAACACTATAAATTATACTAAACTAAATATTTAATTTTAATGAGTCTTGTAGGATGATAATATTATATTTAATTGTGTAATGATTAGTAAGTAAATTTAAATTTTATTATTATTATTATATTATTTATATATTTCATTAGACATTTTAAATTAACAGTATTTTTGTATTTTAAAATAATTTAATTTATTTACTTGCACTATTATCATTTATACTAATAACGCTTGTCATATTATGAAGGCTCATCATTATTGAAATTCTGTATACTTTTATATTGAACTCCTGTATTCTGCATGTTGAACTTGTTACATTTTATTTTCTTCTTCCTTATTATAACGTTGTATATCATGCTGTGCGATTACGTTGGGTATCAATCTGTGTAAAACCTATAATTTTATGACCACCCATACTATGTGATTGTTACTTGTTGTAATTGCCTTATGAAATAAATAAATAAATAAATATCAACTTATTAGTCATAACTTTTATTTGCCATAAAATAAGTTTCCATAATAACATGTGTTATAATTGACATAACCAACATCTAATATAATTTAGAAACGTTTATTGTTTGGTACAAAAAATAGTGTCATTAAGGCATTTGGTCTGTAATCAAATGATTTTTTACAGCAAACAATCTTTAGACAATAAACAGTTTGACAAAACCGAAACCTAGGTTAGGTTAGAACTGTGACCACACAACGCGCGAAGGCGAGCGAGCGAAGTGAGCGTGCCGCGGTAACGGCCACCGAGCGCCAGATTTCCTCTATTGCAAAGCAAACATGCATGGTAGATTAGGTTTATATTATGGTGAATAAATGTTATTGAAAACGACATCATTGAAAATGAAAAATATAGCAAATAAATTTATGGGTAAAAATTATTATGACACTTGATCGATTATGACCAATGAAATTAGTGAAAATGATTTTATGTAATATCACGATTATGGCAACTGAAGCGTTATTTGTAATAAAATTATGGTATTCAAAATTATGGCATTTTAAATTATGGCAAACATTAGTAAACCGCCTGGGTTTATCCGCAACCCGGTGCTTATCAAGCAGGTCCGTAACCTTCGGGCCACTACATTATATAACATACCTAAAATACCTACATAATTTTATGCTTCATATTAAAATGTCCCCTTTTGAATGGGACACTAGGAGCATCTCACATTATCAACAGACAACAGATACTTCTCGTTTTTATAAAATCTAATCAACTTCACAATCAATCAAAACTTTATTTAATTTTGATCTATTCTTTTAATTAAAATCCGTTGAAAGTTTTGAGTAGAAATAAATTGTGTTTATTCAGGAGGCAGACTATACAATATTATGTTAAAGTAATTCGAGGTGCTAAGCGTTAAATACTTTATAACGCCTTTTTGTTGTACTCGCCTTTTGACGCAAAAAATATAAGTGCAGAATGTCCACTTCATACAATACCCGATATTAAGATACACTTGCATTTGTATCGAAAGAAACAAGAATATCGTTTAGCGCGTGCGACCTGTGCCTGCAGTTTGAGACTTTCATTTAAGCCTTAACTCATATTTCTGATTCTAACGACTGATTCTAGAATCGAACGACACACATTTCAGATAGTTCGCATCACACTTAAGGTTCACATATACTTTTGCATTCGAATCTAGGGCTCGATTTGATAGTTGATCGAATATGTAGCAAGATCGTACAATCACGTAGTCGAATAAAATAATCGAATCAGTCTACCAATGAGACTAGTAAAATCGACAATATGTGCTCGTCCTTATATGTGATGCGTGATCTCCTTATCACCCGTAGTCAGAGCCTGCTGCACCTTCTGGTAGTGTCGGGGAAGGTGTCAGGTCCAGCCGTGGGGGGTAGGCAGGCGACGCCGAGGAGCGGGGGCAGGGGCAGGGCTGTTCCAGACGTAGTAATTAATCTATCGGGTGTCGAACGAGATCGCCTGTGTTTTGTCGAGGCTGGTAGCTATTTAGTTGTGTACACAAACAACAGCAGCTGGTGCTAGATTAAAATTGTCAACTACATTCAACACTAGTAAACAAGTGTCGTTTGCGCCGCCCTCCGCCAGCTGTAGTTGAATTTTCTTACAGTTGTAGCACCACATAAACTTTCATTCATATTTCTTTGACTAGTACCAAACTTTGCTTAATTTGGTTTGTCAACGCTGTAAGTTAATGCGTGAAACAATTTCATACATGGGAGAGACTAAGGGTGATAAGAAACCGTATTCATAGTTGACATCTGTAAGTCTTTGAGCCATCAAATGAAATAGGTACATTTACGGCCGCGCTAGTTCATCGTTATCTCGTGGGTGTTACGTACGACCTAGGGATTATAATTATAACAGACGAATGGCTCGAACACCAATGGATTCCAATTTTGGGCCCATTTACTAAAGCTTACGCCGCGTCGCATTGCCAAGGTTTTGGGCAGACATGCATCTCTAAGCGGCTTACAAAGTGCTAATGGCCATTAATTGTGTTGCATGGACTTTTAATAGAGTAAAGTAGAGTAGAGTAGAGTGGACATTCACTGCGAGCCGTACTTATACCACTATACTACATATATAACTAGTGACCCGCCCCGACCTCGTTCGGGTACCATTAAGTTATTTGATTAAGGTTTTTTCATCAGTTTTTATCAAACACTTGTTTTTTTTCTACTTTCTTGACATAATTGTAATATCTCAGCTAAAACCTTTCCCTGAATCAATCTATCTAAACGTGAAAACCAGAATAAAATCCGTTCAGTAGTTATGAAGAAAACAGACAGATAGACTATCTTTTATAATAAGTAGTTATGAATATTCACGTTCACACTAATAATTTGTAAATAGATAGTATAAAGCTAAACTTACACGTACCATTAGTAGAGTACAATCAATAATATCGCGTAGGTTTTGATAAAATAAGCTACGAATGGTCTGTCTTTAATGGATCAGGTATTTAGATATACCGTTTACCTACCATCATCTAGGTGGACAGGGAGACGAAATAAAAAAACGAGTTACCAATACCTATGTGACAAGCTTTAATGTCCAAATAAAAAAACGAGTTACCAATACCTATGTGACAAGCTTTAATGTCCAAATAAAAAAACGAGTTACCAATACCTATGTGACAAGCTTTAATGTCCAAATAAAAAAACGAGTTACCAATACCTATGTGACAAGCTTTAATGTCCAAATAATTATGTTGCCTTACGAACCTCAATGATAACTATTTTCTGTATCATGTATACCTAAGGTAGGTTATCTTGAACATTTTGGTGGAGCCCGTCGTGTGTGTGTGGCGATATGATCTAAGGCTTACAGTTTACCTCAGCTCGACGTTGATGTGACGAGGGTCGCGCTATCGGGGCGTCTGCGTTGTCTGATCGTTATGTAATCATTGCTAGACTATCTACCTGCTTATTTAAATGTGTGGTTAAATAAATACCTAGTTATTTATATTCCTCATCAGAGCCGTAGCTACCACCGGGGGCCCCGAGGATAGGGGCCTCTGTAAAAAAGATAAAAACCCTCGATAATGAGCTCGATCACTTGCTGTCCAGGGGCCCCAGAGACTCTAGTAGCTACTTACTCGTAAGTAGTACTTAAGTTTAAGGGTTCCAGTCTTTTTGGTCACTTAATTCGACGAGCTGACAATCTCAGATCGTCAAAGAATAGAAACATCAATGATATGTACAGAATTAATTTACATGTACTTAAATAAGTTCTTCTTCTTCTACAGATATAACCTCAATACATCTGTGCCCGGCTAGGTTCACGGATCACAATCCTGTTAATTTCTTAACCTTTGCTCTTGCTTTCGTTATGACTTATGATCGATTCGATCAAATTAGGAGGACTGATTCCAATTACTTTACTAGCAGTTCTCAATAAGTACTAGTAACAAGAGTACTGATTAATTAATTAATTCTAACAAATTTAATAATTGTACACAATTCTTAGCATCGATTTATTTTTTCTGAATTCCTAGATGTGGAAATTACAAAACGTAATTATTGCTTGACTTGGACGTAATTATTCAGTCTAGAATATCTATACCAAGAAAAATACGTTATAATAATAGCAAAGCTGTAAATGTTTGCGTAATCAATATAGTAGCACAACGTTAAAACGAACATACTTTTAATTGAATCTGTCAGAAATATTAACGCTCGACTCATCGAATTGTCCAAATTGTGCCTCTTAATTACCGTCCAAACAAACTCCGTTCGCCGCCCGCGCCCGGGCGCTCTCTATCCATCACCCGAACGAGCCCGATCCTCAGTGACGCAAACTTTTTCATTTTACATTGTGTCACTTTACGCTTTATACTGATTCACTGTACAGATTTAATTGATTCAGCAATTTAATCAAATTCAAAGTTCATTAAACAAGTTAATGAAATAAAAACTTCAAGGCGACACCGTTTATTTTAATCTCGTCTCTTGCAATAAATCAATGTAATCTTAAACAGATTATAGTCTAGAGTTTGTTTTCTATTTAAAGTGGGTGTACAATGTAGCTGAGACACGACGCGGCGACGCGAGGGAGACAAATTAATGAAGTTAGACGCACTACTTAGTTTATACGCTATGGTCCGGAATAGATGGTTCGAATAAGTAGACCACCATTTTTTGCACGAGGTCTAGAGAGAAAAATAGGTAACAGGAATATGACATGTAAAACAAAATACCTATATCAGTCGTAGTTCTGGAGGTAACTTCATGCAATGATTACTTTCAGATAGGTATAGGTAATTGTGGTTTAAAGCAGCTACAGCATCAATATTGAGACTCTGATCTCGTAAGCGTATTTTATAATTGACGCGTGGAATTTACAAATGAGTTAAGTGCCAAAAGACAATGAACGAGGAATTAAATAAAAATGGATTGGCTGCCCTTTGATATTATAAATGTTGTCTTTACTTTTTTGAGCACTTAGCCCATTTGTAAATTCCACGTCTCAATTAGTTTCAGATATAAAATATACAATAATTTCACTTTTCAATCTTGCTCTGCGTAGCAAAACAGAACGAGTATTCAGATACAAGTAGAAAAACTAACATTTTAGTTGAAAAGTTCAGTTTCTAAGTGCAAAACTGTAGTTGACTTCACCTGTCTATTCGGTTAAACCCTGTCACATTTTAGATTATCTGGGATTCTTTTTTTCATTTCAACCAAGTAGAGTACATAAGCACCGACTACTTTTAATTCATTATTAGTTCGAGTGTAAAAAGTACAGATATAAGATATTGTTTGATCTGAGAATCTGAGTGTTCATTGATGTGTGTAAGTACCCAGTGTCTTTTTTGAGTGATAACATTATATATTCAATACCCGTTTCATAGAACGCAGCCATTCGTGTTTTCTGTAGTCCTACTTACGTTGTGAGTGTCCAAACACATGACTGGTTTTTGTTCAAGCTCTGACGATGACCTAACGGATTTAGTAAGCAAGTACACAACAGATTACCGTAACATGAGAATTGATTAACTTGAGCGCCCCTTGACCGCCCCTTCGACGAGTGAAGGGCTACGATAAAATAATTACGATAACTGTCCTGTAGGAGGAAGGAATTGTAGAACAGCCAATATAATACACGAACCTTGAGTGGGAGGGTCAGGTTTTCAGTTGTTTTGACAAAGATGGCGGATATGGCGATTCACACACTGCAGCGCATCACGCAGCGTAGCGCGGGAGTGCGTGTTCTTACGTTGTTTGCATGTATCTGTGTTTGTATAGAAAACACGCGTAGTACAACACACAGAAAACGCATTCACGCGTAGTGTTATGGCTCCGTCGTCACGCAACCCGCAGCGTAGTGCGGGGCACTGTGTGTGTTTCGCCTTAGACATAAAAAAGTCACCATTCATAAAATTTAAGCCAAGGAAGATCGTCTCCACAAGACCACAGAGGAAAAAAACATAGACGGATATTGTCTAATGATTGATCACTGAAATTGTTGTAGGTATATCTACAAGATAACTTGCGACAACTTTGCAGACGATGTGTCAATAAATTATGTTATGTATCGAGCTAGTTGGCAACTTGTACTTGAATAACTTGAGTTATTGTTTCCGCCATTTTGGTTTCAAGTATAGCAACAGTAGTTTGATTCTTATTCCATAGTTTTAGTATACAACGTTGAATCAAAGTTACAGCTAAAACCGTTTGACTTTTAACTTGTAATCGTTTTAACTAGTTTACTTAATTATTCTTTACTAGGTCATTTTTGTCTCTAGTTGTAGTCTGTTTGCGATGCCTGTGGTTCTACAGCCCCCACTCCACAGTACCTCGCTGGAGAGGCGGCACCTGCTTCCACGCAAATATTTTGACAAGAGGAACTTTGGTGGCGTCACGTCGACGCTGCCAAGTGGACGGGACTTTACTTAAAATGTTACGTCTCTGTCGCAACACTTTCAATCGCAATAACTTTTTCTTTATTTTGTTACGGGATTCTAGTTAGGGTGACTAAGTATACAATGAAAGATGACGCTTTGATAAGTAAGAACTTGATCACCTAATTGGTGTTGAGTCGCTAACGTAGCTGACAAGCGTGATAGTCTGTGTCTGGTTCCTAGCCCATAAATCATTGGGTTTTCTGCAAGTTAAGTCCGAGTTGTGGTCGACGGTTTGTGATTGTGCCCAGTAAGTGGCGGTAGGCTCGCTCTCTATTACATGGTACTTAATATCATCCTTGGTAATGTGGATGACAAGTGATAATAGTACACCACTGCATAAATTATTCGTAGAATGTTACTTTAACGCATGCTCTTGTTATGTACGAGAGCAGTATTTCTGGCTGTTATAGGTAAACATCGCGACCTTTAATAATGAGCGCCGCGTCCACGTGGCTGGGACTCACTCGCGCGCACAGAAGAGCTTTAAGAGAGGTTCAAATACAAATACGTTACTCACGCCTCGCTGAAGGGTCGATGAACTTTCAGCGGGAAAATGTTTCATAAACGTCTTGTAAGATAATAACCCCGTAAATTAAAATAAAAAAATGTCACACTCGTATTTTACGAAAGGATAAACTGAGGTGTACAGTGGTTCACTTGACTTTCCAATTTTTAACCGACTTTCAAAAAAAGGAGGAGGTTCTCAATTTGACTGTATGTTTTTTTTTTTTTTTGTATTTTTGTTCCGCGATATCTTTGCTAATTGTGAACCGATTTTAATGATTCTTTCTTTGTTTGAAAAAGTATTCTTTCGAAATGGTCCCATTTAAATTTGGTGAAGATCTGATGAAGAACTTCGGAGATAGACCATTTGAAGTCGGTTTTATTTTTGTTATAAAGTGATTTTGTCGGCAACGTATCAGCAATCCTCTTAGTTTTGTTAGTGCATATAAGCGGCGCTAACCACTTTCCATCAGGTCGTCGGTTTGGTTGCCAACCTATTCAATAAAATAAATAAAAAACATGCTGGGTACTACATACCTAGTAGGCGTACTTATGTAGCGTCCTTACTTCTGCTATTACTTAGATAAGTAATCTTAGGATAAATAAACATTATTGCCAGTACTTCATAAAATAAACCTATTGATAAATAAAAGACAAAAATTAATGGAATCTTTTAAGACCTTTTAACACTTTTAATTAATGTTGAAAGCTTTCACAAGTAAATAAGACTTTACGAAACGTTAATTAATTAGGAAAAAGCTTCAAAAACACAAAATATTACAAACATCCAGACCAAATGCTATTTTTATACGCAGTTAATTTTCCGCTTCTTATTTTGTTAGCTAACAACGCGATAAGGAACCTATTTCTATCAGTTTCAACAAACAATATTATCTATCTTACAGGATAATATTTTCCGCAGCAAATGGAAGGGGAAAGCGTACTGTTTCCATGTCGTCTACCACATGTGACAGACGAGCTTCTCACTCCTTTGATGAAAACAAAAAAAAAAAACACTAGACACCATTTCAAAATGATTTAGAATCTATGTCAGTTAAAACCCACAGAAATCTAAATAATAGTGGTTAAGTTAAACCAATAACTGTTACAGTTTATCCGCGTAGGCCTCCTTGTCGGCGCCACGATTGAAGCGATTGATATTCAAATCCGGGCCGGCGCGCGGCGGCGGCTTATAGTTTGACAGCTGTTGGTCCACGACCGGATCAGTGCGTGACTCGACACGCTTTAATCTGTTCGCAAGTTGATCGGACAGCCTAAGGGAATACAGACTCGTTAATAAAATGGTACAGAGAGACAATTCTACTCCATACAATCCGCTATAAATCTAGGATGAGTAGAATTCTATACATATCATTTATCATAATCAGCCTATTTACTGTCCCACTGCAGGGCATGGGCCTCTTCTTAGAATGAAAAGGGTTTAGATCTTAAGTCACTACGATGGCATGGTGCGGGTGGGCGGACTACAGCTAAAGCTCTCAGTTGTGCAGGTTTTTTCACGATGTTTTCTTTACTGTTAACGCAAGTGATAATCAAATTTGACGACACGTTCGGTGCAGTGGCTGAGCGATTGGCTTCTGCGTTACGGGTCGCGGGTTCGATTCCCGCACGGAACCAATATTGGTATGGCCTACAGACAGTTGTTCCGGGTTTGGGTGGTTTGTGCATGTGAAGATTTGTGTCTGTAAACGCACCCACGATACAGGAGACTTCATAGAGTGGGGCAACGTATTTAAAAAAGAAAACACTGATCCGTACATGAATTTGAAAACTCAGAGGTAAGGGCCGTAAGCGAACTCTGACCCTCCTATATGGAAGGTAAGCGTTCAACCGCTATGCTACCTATGCAATCTGATAAAACAACTCGCAAAGTTGCACACAGAGGACTAAAGAAACGAAATATCGTTAAACTGCGTGGAATCTGCGACTACATTGAATGAAAGAGTCCTATAGGTATAGTTGTCGTAGGGTCCATCTTAACGTACTGCAGAGGCCTCAAATTGAATTCTATGCTTTGTTGCTGTGGACTAGTGCTGAACCTTCGTTGCTGTTGTGTCTAGTTCATCCGGCCATCTTCTTGACTAATGTATGAGCATGAGTACACTATGGTGCTTTATTACTATTGAGCCTTCTGTATCTTATTATGTGTACAGCGGATGGTAATCAACAGGGTCGTGTTCCGGCGGGTAAGCTGACTGTATTGTGCCTGCGGTCACGTTGACCGCTACGTTTAAGACGAAACTGAAACTTGTCTACAAGAACTGACACTAGAGTACTCAGGTTGGATTATAGTTTTCACGAGTTCGGGTAGACGAAGACAGACAGATTCATTTGGCATATAATAGAATATAGTTCCGGAAAGTGGTTAATAACTTAATATTATTATAAGCTTCTTCTTCCAAGCTATAACACTAGGGAGCGGTGAAGGTGATAATTTGGGTGCTGTCTTTTGTAATCTTGATGTTCTTAGAGTATAAATTATAGTCCATTTATAAAAAAAAAATGGGGTTCAGGGTATATTTCGCTTTTACCCGATTTTGTTCATTGTAGTGATCTATCTCTACGGTCGAGAGTAAAAACTAGGCCACATGTGCAGCAATATTGACCGCTTAATTTCCATCATTCATCGATAAATAGACTGCAACCGGCTTAGAAATAAATTAAGTTAATTCAAGAGCAAATAGTCAACAGATAGTTACTATTTGAATAGCTAATTCCCAAATACTCAAACGGTACTCAATTTTAAGTGGCCGTTAATTTCGTGCTGTCACTGCTACTTCGCCTTAAAGCGACAGAGACAGCACGAGACTTAACAGCGACTTAAAATTGAGTAGCATTTGAGTATTTTGTCATAAGTGTGTGTATTATGTAGGGAGCAGACAATAGCTTGTGGGGTACATACCTACACCATACCACTTATTTATTCATGTTATAAACTTACCCAACACAACACATTTATATACAAACTACTTAGTCAAGGTTAGTACGAGGTAGGAACTCTTTCCTCCGCAAGACAGAACAAAAAGAAGAATTTCTAACGTCAGCACCTTGTCATGTACCTATGACCGCCACTAATATCCAGCAAAATACGGTTAAAGATATTTATTTCTCAAAAGAATTACAAATTCACTTACAGAGAAAACATAAATAGGTTGAAACATCATTATCTGCCAGTAAGCGGTATTACAAACTAATAAAATAAATAATGTTTCTATAAAACAAAAAGAAAACAAAAGGTGTTGTGTAGAACTAGCATAACAAGTTTTAAAACTATTTCTTTTAAAACATAATATTACATTGTTTTGGCGTAGAAGTGAATAAAAACAAATCAGATCAGGGTAGTTGCACACAAAATAAAAGCACTTTTGAGCGATGCGGGTAGGGTGTAATTCATAAGTCGTTGCGTGTTTACTTAGGCCCATACCACAGTGCGGAATATAAGCGTTAAATTTGTTTTTTTATTATTTAATTTGTATGCCAAAAAATATAATTATAATATAATAATGTTACTTATGTGAATAAAAATTGTTATTGTTGTTATCATTGTGTGTGATATTATATAATATAATATAATATTATCATTGTTACCTATCTATCATATTTGACAATACTCCTTCTGACTGTACTATTTAATAAAGCTCTTAGATTACTTCTTTGTTATGCTATCTCCTTTGTATCGGGGGGCACGGCAGTGCCCCCGCCAAGTCGAGCGCGAAGCAAACACTGCCGTACCATCCTTTACTGGAACCATTTCGCCGCATTTCAGGCCCCTATTTGAGAACCTCTGGATAAGACCAGAACGCAGAAATTTTCGTCATCCAGTAAGCTATAATTACATACTTAAAATCCAAAATTTCAAGTCTGTAGGTCATTTAGTTCCGAAGTTAAGCGAAAGCAAAATTTCGCATTTATGACACTCACTCACTCATGATTATCAGAATAGAACTAGTACATCCCATAAACTCAGATTTGAGCTGAAATTTGGTACAGAGTTAGGGTTTAATGGCCACATAAAGGGAAAACTATAAAAACTAGGATAATCGAAGATCTGGAGTACCTGGTGACCCTGATTAGAAAACACAAGAGCCCAACCAAACTATTAGAGATCGACATACCGCCTTTACAAAAAATATTCAACTTGGTAGGCCGCTTCATTTGATGTCAAAAAAAACAAAAAAAAGATAAAAAAAAAACAATATTCTCACGTTTCTACAAAAGAAGTGTAATCCCACCAAAAAGATTCTGTAAAAAACTAGCCAAGTCTCGATGGAGCTGCTTGTTTATCTCTAAAAAGTAATGAAATCTAAACAAAGTCGTGCCAAGTCTAAGGTTCCTTACTGCGATTGCTTTATTATTATAGTTAATGTTGTGTGACTTGGCCGTTGAACATTCTCTATACGTTAGTGGGTACAAGTCAACGGGACAGGTACAGACGGACTTCTATCAATGATTAGAAGTCCGTCTGTACTGGAAAAAAATGTTTATACTGTTTGTTTTAGGTTCGCCTATACATAAGTATTATTGAAATACGCAGCTTTATCAAGCCTACAATTGACTGGTTATTGAATCAAGGTTTTCTAAGTGGCAATTTTCACTCGTTAATGGGTAGCGGTTCTGGCGACAGATTGGTGCAATGGTGTCATGGAGCACCTGGTTTTGTACCCTTGTGTACCCTTCAACGGCCAAGTCACACAACATCAACTATAATAATAAAGAAATCGAGAGAGGTTGACTCAGCAGTCATTGTGCCGATAGTCGTTACGGCTAATGGCTTAATAGCCAAGAGCCTCGACCAACATCTGACGAGGCTCTCGTTGGGCAGCTGGGTCAAGGGCCTGATACAGAAAGCGGTACTTCTGGACACGGCGCGTATTGTCAGGAAGTTCCTCTCTCTGAGGCCCTGACCACCGGTAGCTTGGACCCTGTTCCCGATGCCGGTGGGCTACTATTTTTTATATTTTTAAATGTTTTTTTATAATTTTTATAGAAATATTTAAAAATGTAAATAATATGTACATATAAATGAATAAACGGTTATAAGAAATCGCAGTAAGGAACCTTAGACTTGGCGCGACTTTGTTTAGATTTCATTACTTTTTAGAGATAAACAAGCAGCTCCATCGAGACTTGGCTAGTTTTTTACAGAATGTTTTTGGTGGGATACGTTTTACCGCATAGGACGATTTAACGTCATTCGGACTGTCGGATCGTCTGAGTATCTAACCATAAATTGGATTCACGTGAAAAACGGCCGCCTGCCAGTCGGCACTGCGCCGGTGGCGTGCCGCCCACCGACCGCTCGCCGCGCCGCCCTTTATCCGGATCTCAGTTGTTTTGTAATAAAATTGACTGTCAATTGGAAATCCTCCTCGAGAGCGCCATATTGATGGTTGTTTCCGTTCCACATATCGATTACTAATGCTGCGTTTAATTTGATTTGGAAATAAATTGGAGCTCTAGACATTCCAAATCCTACTAATACCTTTTATAAATGTGAACGCTTGTGAAGATGGATGCATGGTTGTTACTTAATCACGCAAAAACAGCTGAACGGGTTTAGATGAAAATTGGTACACAGATAGAGCATGTCCTGGATTAACACATAGGATACTGTTTATCCGGGTACATGGAGTAGTTCTCTTAGAATGCGAGTGAAACCGTGGACAAGAGCTAGCATAACAGCCCACTTTAAACATAATTATGTAAAAGGTTTTATTTGTTTTATCGTTGGCTAAGTTAGGCTTGTCAAGTACAGTCGCCTGTTGCGGTACCGTACTTCTTCTTAGTTATAACATATTGTGAAGCATGAGTAAGCATGGGTTGGTAAAGTCTAACAGAAATATGTTTGTGTTATAAATCTCGGCTGAACTGAAAGTGTAGGCCAATAGACAAGTTTGTCCTTTGGCGGATTAAGCAGTCTTTATTCGTTGAATACTCTTCGAAGGTACGTTTAGCATACTCATGTGCTGGTAGTTAATACAATTATACCAAATTTAATATAATTATACCAAATTCAAACCGATTACCTACATACTGCACTCGTGTGGTAAAGATGTTGTTACAATATTTTCCTGTAACTGACATGAACACTGTCAGGGCAAACAGAACAAAACTTCAAGTCTTAAATTATACAATTTTGAAACAATAACAGTATGTAACTACCTACTCTATTTTATTGAATCCAATGAAATAGTATAGCTACTTGCAATTGTTATACTATATCATATTTAATTAAATATTATAATATTACGTATTTTTATAAGTTTAATAAGCTGCGAGTAAGTGGTAGCAAGGTATATCATTTATTTTATGTAGGTTTATCAGCAAATGAGAACGTCCATCACCATCTGTACAGTATCCACTTTTAACCCAGTGTCGCAACCAAGGTCCATTTCACCACACGAGTCAATCAAATAAGAAATTGTTTACCTGAGAGAACATCAAAGCTTGTGGTCGTCTGCGTCAGCAGGGTTTATGCCCACGGTACACAGACGTTACAGAAATAACTGCGTTTTTTATTCACAGAAACAAATGCTGCAGTGAAGTCTTAGTGAAGTCATTACATTGTACAGTTTGAATGACGTGAGTCTGAACAAATGCTTGCCTGTAATATCATACGGTCTACGAAACGCGATATCATAGACGTAGTGTTTATCTGCTTACATCTGTAATTATGGAATAGATTTTTATTTACACGAGAGACCAATAGCGTCGATGCATATGTCGGTAACATGCTTATAAACGTTATATGATCATATTCCTAGCGATATGATCATATACCAGAAGATGTTTATAAGGAAGCATTACATGTTCTCCTTATGTATATGATGATAACACTAGTATAATATGATCAAATCGGTCGATTTATAAGCGTTATTAATCGACCGCCGCATGTTGTTGCGTGATAAACTCAACCAAGTCTTTTACTAACTTTTTTTACTAGGTACATACCTATTACCGCTAGTTCACACAGAAACTGTTGACAGGACCGTCTTTAGCGGGTGCGTTTTTCTTTTGGTGATGGCGCCTGTAGTTGTATGAGCGAGTTCACATACACGACAGTATTCCGAATCCAGTAAAAGATACGGGCCCGACATTTTTACACATTTCGTTTTGTCATCAAAAACTGGATAAAACTGGAACAGTATAGGACCCGTAGGTACATGAAGATGTATGGAGAAGTATGGGTGCGTTCACACACGATCCGTTATTTATATCGTATCCTGTCTGCCAGATGCGACGCAGCTGCCATTTGTTTCACTGATCCGTCGGTACAGATGTGAACAACACATCCAGTACCGACGGATCCGTTAAAAACGGATCCATTAAAACGGATCCGCTGTGTGAACGGGCTGTAACTTTTTTGTATTGTTTTATAACGAGATACTTATGAAACGCTTTCTTTTAAGCATCTTCCAGTATATGACCACGACCATAACCATGTTACCGTGACACATACATATATTAGACATCTTTTTCGTACCGTATTTCCTAGGGTCCGTTTTATTTTTAGGAGCTGTTCGTCCACTTATTCCTCAGACACATAAGTTAACCTCTTTTATGATTCAGAACATTCACGATGTTACGTGAATTGACTGCCGTCGACCTTCACAACCCACTCCTCGTACATAATGAAACATATTGTCTTAACTCCCGGTAAATCCGTCCTCCATAAAATAATCATCCAGCTAATTCTTCACAAAATTATATTTTTCTTTAATAAAGACGTAAGAATTGTTTCATTCCACTGGGCAGGTAATTTATTAGATATAACACAGTTCTGATTTGTGTGGCGCAGGGAATTCACAATAAAAATATAGTTCTCTTGGTGCGATACTAAAATTTTCATTAGGAGATCAATCAAGCGGCCGTTGTTTACGGCTGCAAATCATGCGCGAGCGCACGTCACCGAAATAACCTGGAGTAGCAGAAAACAACAGGATACAGAATACCCACTCAAAACAAGGCAAGGTAAGGAACTAACACGACAAATAGTTTCTACTGTAATAAGTAAAACAAAATGTCTGCAGTTACAGGCCCCACGGGTATTTTGTTTCATTCGGCTTCAACGTGCGCAGGAGCATAGCGTAGGTATTGTATGGAATGGATCTTTCATAGTTACGTGTCTGTTTAGCTGTAATAGTCCGGTCTGTTGTGTACACATGTAACTATTATTGCATTATTCATTATTTCTAGTTTATTGTAGGTTATTTAATGTTATTTCTCCGAAGTTTTGCTTTTACAGCGTTTTGATAGATCTGCCTATCTGCGGTTTAGAGCAAGTGAAGAAAGAAAAAATATTTATAAATCATCATTCTCCTTCCCTCACTCAAATTAAAAAGGGGTCGACGCAACTTATCTTTTTATTTCATACACCTCTATCAGTCGTCATCTCCGTTTTAACTTCCTTCCTATATACAATATATATTTCACACAATCCACCCTTCTTTTCTTTGGAGCGCCTCTTTTCTTAATTTTCTTTTACTTATAGCCTACTCATTCACATCACATAACATGTACTCATTCATATTTAAAAAAAATCTCTTATCATGTAATTTTAATGTTATTACGTTGTCCATGTAACCAAGCATTACCCGGGTAGTTGCTAATGTACCACGGATAAGTACTTAAAGTCGACGAATATATCGCAATCAAAATAATGGATGTAAGCCAACATCATGTTGCCAATTTTCGGCCATTCGTATCAGATTTCGGGGAAACCGGCAAGCAACAAATTAAGTCTATCGGCTTGCATTGTAAGTAGTGGTCCGAAGAATGCAGCCTACCTATTACCTCTGAATAAAGGTCTATTCATACACACCCATTCTATCCGCTCCGTGAAAAAACAGTGTCAGTGAAAAATGAACTGTAAGTATTCATACTCTTTTTAAGTGGTTTTCGATTATTATAACACTGAAGATAACATTTTGTAGACGTATGAATATAGTTCATTATTCACTGACTGTTTTTAACGGAACAGGCAGTACGGATATGTGTGAATTCACACATCCGATCCGCCTTATTTAACAATTTTAATATTATGTATTTTAGATTGAGTGAAAGCAAAGGGTGGCATCCACATGATTGGATGTTCATACAAAGTAATTGGGAAACTTTAGAGTGGATTTATAATAAAATATTAAAACATTTCTGTTTATATTGTCATGAGCAATAATAAATTAAATTGCCTTATACATAATATTATATTCCTGCATCAGGTCAGTATTGTTACGAAAGTACCTTCGCTGTTGAGGTCCCCCGTCCTCTAGGGTGGATAATACAATTTATTATAATATTTGGGTTACTGCAGGCCGTTGACAAAACACCATAATCAGTAACTCTTCCCCAGTGCTGGTCAGGTCGCGACACTGACGCAGAACACCTACAAAAGGACCGCTCTACACTGTACATAATAGCAACATCACGCACCCATAAAATGCTTAACGATTCCAAAATATTGTCAAATAATCACATAATAGTCCATTACTGTCCCACTGCTGAGCACAGGCCTTAAGTCCTCTCAGTTGTGCAGGTTTCCTTACGATGTTTTCCTTCACCGTTAACGCAATTATAATCATATTCTGATCTGCACATGAATTCTAAAAGTCAGAGTTGTGGGCAATAATGGAACTCAGTCCCTTCTACATGGAAGGCAAGCACTCCACCTATTATAGCTAATCATAGGAGCACCCGAGAGGATAAGATGCGCCGGGCTATTGACTGACGAGCTCGGACTCGCCAACACATGGCAAAACCCATCGATATGTGGTGGGTCAGTGACGAGCAGCAATGTTCCCTTTGTAAAACTGCTTGCCCAGCCAGAACTGCATGACAGCGGTAGGTTATCAAAGACTCTTGTTTCTGTGAAGTACTTAGGTACTGCTATATGGGATTCTATCAAGCGTCGTTCGGAGTGGTTCTGCTGTATTTTTTTTATTTTGGCCCTTGACCCAGATATTCAGGGCAGCCACGTGTCGGACAGGCGCCGTGAGCTGCCGGACTTACCGGACGCGCCGGGTGAAAGCCCTCGAAAGCGGAAAGTATTTTTGATAGAATGAGGGGAAGTTTTTCATAGCTAAATTTTAATCTGTTTTGTTTGTTTATTCTTGAGATATATTCATTTGTTGGTTTTTGGTAGAGTAGATGTATTTGATTTTATTCAGATGGGGAAAAGTACTAATTATTCTACGTTTATGAAAGTCTAGCAAATACCCCGTCCATGGTGAAACTGCTTGGCCATAAGTTTTATTGATACTCAAAAATAAAACACATTCAAAGCTATTCCGATTACATAGTTTTAGACGGATGCAGCATTCTATTTCTGTCTACCTAGACTATTTCCTATCAATGAAGTGCAGTGATCAGTAAACTGGACGCGTAGTTATTGCAGTACGTGGCTGCGAGCCATCGCGATGGATCTAAGAAGACGCCTCCCTCCGAGAGGGGTAGACGTATTACACCCTGTATGAAGGTTATGAGTGCTGATATAACGAGTAATCAAAGTAAAAACGACCAAACATTCATCTAGTGGTCTTTAGGGGAGGCTGCGCGGAAAGTTTTGGGTTTAATATCCTAGCCGGGTTTTAGGAAATTTCAGTATGAGTACAGTGTTTGAAAATATATCTAATACCATAGAATTTCTAACTGATTAGCGATAAGCTTAGCTCTACGCGTTTTTCGGAACTATCATAATTATATTACCGTCATCGGCAAACTGTAGTTAATTGAAAATAACCTCTCAGTAACCCTTCAAAACTATTATTATACGCGTGTTGAACGTATAACCAATAACTTACGTAAAAATATTGTGGTACCTAGAAAGTCAAACACGTTATACTTCGAGACGTATTAGGGAGAGTGATGCGAAATGTTCAGACCTACAGACATACTTTTGATAAAATACAGGTCAGACACATTTTTCCCTTTCAGGCGGAGTAAAGTTGACATATTGAGTACCCATCGACCTGAAAATGAGTGTGTACCACGGAAAATGACTAATGTGAAGGTAAAGTTGGTTTAGGTGATACAAGCAGGGGAGGATGTGTAATCCTCCCCCCAAGAAGGGCAAAGAGCAGGCGCCGATCAGGCCTGTTCTTAGTGCCGTCGTTCCCGTGGCGGGAACCTCGGTGGCTGCGGAGGAGGGGGGTGCGATGTCCGACTGATGGATAGGGTCATCGAACATCGCATCCTCCAGGCGATCACCAACCACTGCCGGGCAGCCCAGGACCTCCTGATGCAGACCATGGCTGAGTGGTTGGTGGACTTGGCGGTGGTCGCCGAGCCCTACTCGGTCCCTGGGAATTGGCTGGGCGACCGGGACGGCCTGGTGGCAATAGCGGCGCGGTCTTCCACAGACTCCCCTCCCCTCTCGCTCTTAGAGAGGGGTCCGGGATACGTGGCCGCCGCGTGGGGGGATGTGACCCTAGTTGGGGTCTATTTCTCCCCAAACCGCCCTCTCTCAGACTTTGAGGACTTCCTGGAGGTCCTCACTGCAGTCGTGGGGAGGGCGGCGCCGCGCCAGGTCGTTGTGCTAGGCGACTTAAACGCCAAGTCGGCAGCTTGGGGCAACCCGGCTGCCTCTTGCGACGTCCGGAGGCGCGCCGTTGAATTTTGGGCGACGTCATGCGGTATGTCCCTCCTCAACAGGGGGGCGGTCCACACGTGCGTGCGGCAGCGGGGAGGGTCGGTGGTTGACGTCTCGTTCGCCACCCCCGTACTGGCCTCACGCATCGTGAACTGGCGGGTGGAGATGGTGGAAACCTTGTCGGACCACCGATATCGGTGCGGTCCGACATCTCCACCCAGAGTCCCCAGGGGGGGGTTGCCCCCTCTGATAGGTCTCCCTTCCCCCGGTGGGCTCTCACTCGCCTGGACCGGGAGGCAGCCAGGGAGGCGGCCTTCCTCCAGGACTGGCTGTCGCCCCCTGTTGGGGCCCTGGACGTCGACGCCGCAGCGGTCGTGCTCGGGGGATCCCTAACCGAGGTGTGCAACTCCAGCATGCCTCGCTCTCACCGTTCGCCTCCCCGTCGCGCCGTCTATTGGTGGACGGAGGAACTGGCGGGGTTCCGTGCCGCCTGTGTGGCGGTCAGAAGGGCCTACACGCGGAGCCGTCGGCGCAGCGTCCGTAGTCAGGCAGACGAGGACCGCCTCTACGCCTCGTACAGAGAGGCGATAACGGCCCTCAAGTCGGCTATGTGCGCTGCCAAGGACTCGGCGAGAGCCGAGATGCTGGAGGGTCTCGACGAAGATCCGTACGGGAGGCCATACAAGGCGGCGCGGAACAAGCTGCGCCCCCATGGTCCCCCGCTGACGGAAACCCTCGAGCCGGCACTGTTGGATGGGGTGGTCCGGTCCCTGTTCCCGCGCAGGACCGACTTCTCCCCACCAACAATGGATCCCCCGCAGAGTGCTGCGGCCTTACCGGAGGAAGAGGTCCCCTCGGTGACTGCGGAGGAGTTTCACGCGGGAGTTGTGGGCCTCCGCGCCAAAAAGACGGCCTCTGGACCGAATGGCGTCCCGGCACGGGTGGTGGCCATAGCTGCCACTCAAATGGAGGACAGATTTCGGGACCTTTTCAGCGCGTGCTTGACGGCTGGAAGGTTCCCGAAACTTTGGAAGGAGGGGCAGCTGTGCCTCCTCCGTAAAGAGGGACGCCCGATCAATTCCCATATACCGTTCCCATTCCCATTTCCCGCATACCGGCCCATCCTCCTTCTCGATGAGGTCGGTAAGATGTTCGAGGGGATCATCGCCCGCCGGCTCAACAGCCATCTGCGGAGGGAGGGGCCGGACCTGTCGGACGCCCAGTTCGGTTTCCGTCGGGGCCGGTCCACCATCGACGCCCTGACCGTACTGAAGGCCCAGGTGAAGGAGGCGGTGGAGGTGGGGGACGGAGTGTTGGCGGTGTCATTCGACATAGCCAACGCCTTCAACTCCGTCCCCTACTCGACTATATTGGAGGCACTCCGGTATCACAGAGTACCCCAGTATTTGAGGGGCCTCCTGGCCAACTACTTGGAGGACCGCGAGGTCCTCCTTGTAGACAAAACGGCCAGGTTGAGGCGATACGGCGCGGAGTCCGGTGTTCCACAGGGGTCGGTGCTGGGGTCCACCCTGTGGAACATCGGGTTCGATTGGCTCCTGCGGGGGGCCTTCCTCCCGGGCACGAGTGTCGTCTGTTACGCGGACAACACTCTTCTCACTGCCCGGGGGAAGAACTTTGGGGAGGCGGCCTGTCTGGCATCGGCTGGCGGGTCCTTGGTGGCAGGGAGGATCCGCCGCCTGGGGTTGAGGGTGGCGCTGAACAAGACCGAGGCCGTGTTCTTCCACAGGCCTCGGCAGCGCCGCTGCCCTCCTGATGCCCACATAGCCGTGGAGGGCGTCAGAGTGGGGATCCGGCCCCAGATGAAGTATCTGGGCCTGGTGCTGGACAGCGGGTGGCGCTTCGGCCCGCACTTCAGCGGGCTGTCGACGCGCCTGCTGAGGGCCGCTGACGCCCTCTCGTGGCTCCTCCCCAACCTGGGAGGTCCCAGCGCACGATGCCGGCGTCTGTATGCCGGCATCTTGCGGAGCATGGCCCTTTACGGGTCCCCCATCTGGGCGGACTCCCTGCACAGGAGGGAGAATGCCACCGCTCTCCGCAGGCCGCAAAGGGCCATTGCACAGCGGGTGGCGAGGGCCTACCGCTCGGTGGGTTTTTCGGCGGCGTGTGCTCTGGGCGGCACCCCCCCTTGGGAGCTCGAGGCGTGGGTGCTCGCCAGAGTGTACAAGTGGACGGCGCGTAAAAAGGCGCTGGGAGAGCGCCCCGTCGCGGAAGAGCGGGAGGCCGTACGGCGGGAGGCGAGGGACGCCATCGTCGTCCATTGGACGGACGACCTCGCCACCGCCACCTTTGGCCGTCGGACGCTGGACGCGCTCGGTCCAGTTCTGCGAGACTGGCTCGAGCGGTCACACGGTTTCCTCTCTTTCCGTCTGGTCCAGGTGCTGTCAGGGCATGGCTGCTTTGGCTCGCACCTGCACAGGATCGGGAGGGAGGAGGCCCCAGCGTGCCACGACTGCGGCGCGGCGGTGGACACGGCGCAGCACACCCTCGAGGTGTGCCCGGCTTGGTCTGAGCCGCGACGCGGTCTGATTGCGGAGATCGGCCAGGACCTCTCGGGCGCGGGGGTGCCTCCGCCCGCATTGCACTCCACACCACCACCGCCGGACATTCCTGGCCTTCCCCCCCTGGGGAGGACGTGAGGGGCCCGCCGCGAAGGCGGGCGATCGTCGGAGGGGGACTGGAAGTAAAGGCTACGCCGGTTTCCCAGTCCCCCTCCACTCAGACGATGCGGGTACGCTGGGTCGTTTTAGTGGGTATACCGGGCTTGCCCGGGGAGTCCCACATAGCCCCCCCATTCCCCCGAATGGGCGGGTATGCGTAACTGCATTTTTTCCCAGCGTAACAAAAAATAAATAAATAAAGGTGATACAAGCAGAGAAATGGTGCCCGCACACGACAGACCGTCAACTGACAATCATTGTCATCTGTCGGTGAAACACTAAGGCCCGTAATAATAAACAGCACTTATTTGAGAGATCCCTTTTAAATGTAGTTTTGATATGAATTGAAATGGTTTTTTTAAAGTTGTCTAATGTATGGAATTCTACTTTATGGTAGATCCTCGTGGGTGATATCTCAAATGAAAGCTGTTTAGTCATTATTTTAGTGGTTTCCCGAAATTCTTCTTTCAATTGATATACTTGTTAATGCATTTTACCTTACACTGAAAAGTGGTCGACTGGCCAAAGTTATACTGACTGACCATTTGTAGGATAATACCTATTTAAATGTGTTTTTGATGGTGCTTGTGGTACATATGTATTTCCGATAAAAATCGGACACATTATTGTTGGTCTCCATTTCACTTTAGTCATATGGTAACACATTCATTGTGTCAATATCGAATATTGGACGGCAACAGTCAATCTTAAAATGTACGTAATTCATCTTTGATCCCGCTACATAATATCCTTCAGTTACCTTAAGGTGACAAACATAATTATGAGCCCACACGTGCCTGAAAAACTTTGATAAAACATTACTAGATGTGAAAACATATATTTATTTGATCATATCTATACTCACATGTACAAATTACGTGACCAGGAAATTTACTTCTGGCAGCTCCGAGTTTTTAATCATTCGAATTAGTGTCAATCCGCACTCTTGAAATCGATAAAGCCGCAGGATGCGATCATGCGATGGGACGAATTGAAACTAACTACGTTTCTGAATTTAGTTAGTTTCAATTGGAGGTATTTTTCCAATTGGTGATTTTAAGAGTACGAATTGACATTAATTCGAGTCAAATTCGATTGATTCAGAACTCGAAGCAGTCGGGAGTAAGCCCTCTGGTATTCCAATATCATGTAATTCTTATATATTAAAACATCAAGGATGTACCTCGAAGGAAAGGGAAAAGTGTACTATTGTATAGTAAAGCTCCATATACAAGCGAGCGAGCCTTTTGCCATACACCAGGCACATTTACAAACATTTATTGGTCCGACTCCGGTTAGAGTTTGAGATAGTTTTCTCCATAATTTTCTTAATCGTGTCTTTATCACCGTTAACGTACACATTAGGGCGACGTACTGACACACATTGGAATTTAATGGTAACTTATACTCACACAGTTAATGGTATGTGCACACTAAACAAGCGAACACCAACGAAGGTCAACGAAAGGAGGTTGTTACAGCTTACCTACACCCAAATGAATCCGTATTTGTTGTTAACAAACTTTTGTGAAATTAACTAATGAAGAACATTCGTTGGCGCCGCTGGCTTGGTGTGTACGTACCATAAGACAACACAGTTCAAATCAAGCTTAATTACTTTTTGTGTACAAATCGATAAGTAATTACGAGTGTTGTTCGTAATCAAAAGTTATCCACACCGTGCGGGGGGGGGGGGGGGGGGCAGTTTCCATATGAGTGGAGGAGTTTAAAATTAGTTTTGTTCCTCTTACCGGGCAACGCTGAGTGTTACTAGCAATAAATAGCCTTTCGGGGCGTTATTTATTTTAAAAGAATAGTACATATGAACTGAATCGTGAGAGGCTCGTGGCTAAATAACAACCGCGCCGATCGTACGATATGCGAGGATAAGCTGCGCTTGCCGCGGTCAGTCCGTGGATGGGTGACCATTTGTTACACATCGAGACCCCTCCGTGCCTCGGAGAGCACGTTAAGCTGTCGGTCCCGGGTGTCATACGAATACCTACGACAGTCGTTACGGGAAGTCGGAAGCCTGAAAGTCTGACAAATGGTTTAACCTTAGGATATCGGCATTGCCCAGTTACTGGGTTGCGGAGGTCTGATGGCAGTCGCTCCGTGTAAAATACTGGTATTCAGCCGCATCTGGTTAGACTGGAAGCTGACCCCAAGATAATTGGGAAAAGGCTAAGAGGAAGATATGAACTGAATCCTTTATTACGAGGAATTGTCATTTCAATGAAGAAATATCAACCACGTTATAATTAAATTAAAATCTTTATGCAAGACAAAACAACAATAGTGAACGTCCATGTAACTACATGTGCGACTACCCCTATGACATCATTAAATCTTCTAACAATATTATTATATTATAGAACAATGTGTCCCAGATACAGTAGAAGTGCACTCTGTAGATGGTGATTTCTTTATGAATGGGCCACATCAAGCGGGGGGCAAGCTATGATTTCATCCATGGATATCTGCTGCTTTGCACTTTTTGCACCCAGGTAGTAAGAAGTCTTTTGATAGCCATAATGTGACGTACAAAGGTAAATATTTAGTTGATCCGAATGTGGTTCATGTTGATAGTATCATCAAGATTGTTTGATGGGAGCTATAACATCAGTTTAGTTGATCCGAATGTGGTTCATGTTGATAGTATCATCAAGATTGTTTGATGGGTCATAACATCAGTTTAGTTGATCCGAATGTGGTTCATGTTGATAGTATCATCAAGATTGTTTGATGGGAGCTATAACATCAGTTTAGTTGATCCGAATGTGGTTCATGTTGATAGTATCATCAAGATTGTTTGATGGGAGCTATAACATCAGTTTAGTTGATCCGAATGTGGTTCATGTTGATAGTATCATCAAGATTGTTTGATGGGAGCTATAACATCAGTTTAGTTGATCCGAATGTGGTTCATGTTGATAGTATCATCAAGATTGTTTGATGGGAGCTATAACATCAGTTTAGTTGATCCGAATGTGGTTCATGTTGATAGTATCATCAAGATTGTTTGATGGGAGCTATAACATCAGTTTAGTTGATCCGAATGTGGTTCATGTTGATAGTATCATCAAGATTGTTTGATGGGAGCTATAACATCAGTTTAGTTGATCCGAATGTGGTTCATGTTGATAGTATCATCAAGATTGTTTGATGGGAGCTATAACATCAGTTTAGTTGATCCGAATGTGGTTCATGTTGATAGTATCATCAAGATTGTTTGATGGGAGCTATAACATCAGTTTAGTTGATCCGAATGTGGTTCATGTTGATAGTATCATCAAGATTGTTTGATGGGAGCTATAACATCAGTTTAGTTGATCCGAATGTGGTTCATGTTGATAGTATCATCAAGATTGTTTGATGGGAGCTATAACATCAGTTTAGTTGATCCGAATGTGGTTCATGTTGATAGTATCATCAAGATTGTTTGATGGGAGCTATAACATCAGTTTAGTTGATCCGAATGTGGTTCATGTTGATAGTATCATCAAGATTGTTTGATGGGAGCTATAACATCAGTTTAGTTGATCCGAATGTGGTTCATGTTGATAGTATCATCAAGATTGTTTGATGGGAGCTATAACATCAGTTTAGTTGATCCGAATGTGGTTCATGTTGATAGTATCATCAAGATTGTTTGATGGGAGCTATAACATCAGTTTAGTTGATCCGAATGTGGTTCATGTTGATAGTATCATCAAGATTGTTTGATGGGAGCTATAACATCAGTTTAGTTGATCCGAATGTGGTTCATGTTGATAGTATCATCAAGATTGTTTGATGGGAGCTATAACATCAGTTTAGTTGATCCGAATGTGGTTCATGTTGATAGTATCATCAAGATTGTTTGATGGGAGCTATAACATCAGTTTAGTTGATCCGAATGTGGTTCATGTTGATAGTATCATCAAGATTGTTTGATGGGAGCTATAACATCAGTTTAGTTGATCCGAATGTGGTTCATGTTGATAGTATCATCAAGATTGTTTGATGGGAGCTATAACATCAGTTTAGTTGATCCGAATGTGGTTCATGTTGATAGTATCATCAAGATTGTTTGATGGGAGCTATAACATCAGTTTAGTTGATCCGAATGTGGTTCATGTTGATAGTATCATCAAGATTGTTTGATGGGAGCTATAACATCAGTTTAGTTGATCCGAATGTGGTTCATGTTGATAGTATCATCAAGATTGTTTGATGGGAGCTATAACATCAGTTTAGTTGATCCGAATGTGGTTCATGTTGATAGTATCATCAAGATTGTTTGATGGGAGCTATAACATCAGTTTAGTTGATCCGAATGTGGTTCATGTTGATAGTATCATCAAGATTGTTTGATGGGAGCTATAACATCAGTTTAGTTGATCCGAATGTGGTTCATGTTGATAGTATCATCAAGATTGTTTGATGGGAGCTATAACATCAGTTTAGTTGATCCGAATGTGGTTCATGTTGATAGTATCATCAAGATTGTTTGATGGGAGCTATAACATCAGTTTAGTTGATCCGAATGTGGTTCATGTTGATAGTATCATCAAGATTGTTTGATGGGAGCTATAACATCAGTTTAGTTGATCCGAATGTGGTTCATGTTGATAGTATCATCAAGATTGTTTGATGGGAGCTATAACATCAGTTTAGTTGATCCGAATGTGGTTCATGTTGATAGTATCATCAAGATTGTTTGATGGGAGCTATAACATCAGTTTAGTTGATCCGAATGTGGTTCATGTTGATAGTATCATCAAGATTGTTTGATGGGAGCTATAACATCAGTTTAGTTGATCCGAATGTGGTTCATGTTGATAGTATCATCAAGATTGTTTGATGGGAGCTATAACATCAGTTTAGTTGATCCGAATGTGGTTCATGTTGATAGTATCATCAAGATTGTTTGATGGGAGCTATAACTATAACATCAGTTTAGTTGATCCGAATGTGGTTCATGTTGATAGTATCATCAAGATTGTTTGATGGGAGCTATAACATCAGTTTAGTTGATCCGAATGTGGTTCATGTTGATAGTATCATCAAGATTGTTTGATGGGAGCTATAACATCAGTTTAGTTGATCCGAATGTGGTTCATGTTGATAGTATCATCAAGATTGTTTGATGGGAGCTATAACATCAGTTTAGTTGATCCGAATGTGGTTCATGTTGATAGTATCATCAAGATTGTTTGATGGGAGCTATAACATCAGTTTAGTTGATCCGAATGTGGTTCATGTTGATAGTATCATCAAGATTGTTTGATGGGAGCTATAACATCAGTTTAGTTGATCCGAATGTGGTTCATGTTGATAGTATCATCAAGATTGTTTGATGGGAGCTATAACATCAGTTTAGTTGATCCGAATGTGGTTCATGTTGATAGTATCATCAAGATTGTTTGATGGGAGCTATAACATCAGTTTAGTTGATCCGAATGTGGTTCATGTTGATAGTATCATCAAGATTGTTTGATGGGAGCTATAACATCAGTTTAGTTGATCCGAATGTGGTTCATGTTGATAGTATCATCAAGATTGTTTGATGGGAGCTATAACATCAGTTTAGTTGATCCGAATGTGGTTCATGTTGATAGTATCATCAAGATTGTTTGATGGGAGCTATAACATCAGTTTAGTTGATCCGAATGTGGTTCATGTTGATAGTATCATCAAGATTGTTTGATGGGAGCTATAACATCAGTTTAGTTGATCCGAATGTGGTTCATGTTGATAGTATCATCAAGATTGTTTGATGGGAGCTATAACATCAGTTTAGTTGATCCGAATGTGGTTCATGTTGATAGTATCATCAAGATTGTTTGATGGGAGCTATAACATCAGTTTAGTTGATCCGAATGTGGTTCATGTTGATAGTATCATCAAGATTGTTTGATGGGAGCTATAACATCAGTTTAGTTGATCCGAATGTGGTTCATGTTGATAGTATCATCAAGATTGTTTGATGGGAGCTATAACATCAGTTTAGTTGATCCGAATGTGGTTCATGTTGATAGTATCATCAAGATTGTTTGATGGGAGCTATAACATCAGTTTAGTTGATCCGAATGTGGTTCATGTTGATAGTATCATCAAGATTGTTTGATGGGAGCTATAACATCAGTTTAGTTGATCCGAATGTGGTTCATGTTGATAGTATCATCAAAATTGTTTGATGGGAGCTATAACATCAGTTTAGTTGATCCGAATGTGGTTCATGTTGATAGTATCATCAAGATTGTTTGATGGGAGCTATAACATCAGTTTAGTTGATCCGAATGTGGTTCATGTTGATAGTATCATCAAGATTGTTTGATGGGAGCTATAACATCAGTTTAGTTGATCCGAATGTGGTTCATGTTGATAGTATCATCAAGATTGTTTGATGGGAGCTATAACATCAGTTTAGTTGATCCGAATGTGGTTCATGTTGATAGTATCATCAAGATTGTTTGATGGGAGCTATAACATCAGTTTAGTTGATCCGAATGTGGTTCATGTTGATAGTATCATCAAGATTGTTTGATGGGAGCTATAACATCAGTTTAGTTGATCCGAATGTGGTTCATGTTGATAGTATCATCAAGATTGTTTGATGGGAGCTATAACATCAGTTTAGTTGATCCGAATGTGGTTCATGTTGATAGTATCATCAAGATTGTTTGATGGGAGCTATAACATCAGTTTAGTTGATCCGAATGTGGTTCATGTTGATAGTATCATCAAGATTGTTTGATGGGAGCTATAACATCAGTTTAGTTGATCCGAATGTGGTTCATGTTGATAGTATCATCAAGATTGTTTGATGGGAGCTATAACATCAGTTTAGTTGATCCGAATGTGGTTCATGTTGATAGTATCATCAAGATTGTTTGATGGGAGCTATAACATCAGTTTAGTTGATCCGAATGTGGTTCATGTTGATAGTATCATCAAGATTGTTTGATGGGAGCTATAACATCAGTTTAGTTGATCCGAATGTGGTTCATGTTGATAGTATCATCAAGATTGTTTGATGGGAGCTATAACATCAGTTTAGTTGATCCGAATGTGGTTCATGTTGATAGTATCATCAAGATTGTTTGATGGGAGCTATAACATCAGTTTAGTTGATCCGAATGTGGTTCATGTTGATAGTATCATCAAGATTGTTTGATGGGAGCTATAACATCAGTTTAGTTGATCCGAATGTGGTTCATGTTGATAGTATCATCAAGATTGTTTGATGGGAGCTATAACTATAACATCAGTTTAGTTGATCCGAATGTGGTTCATGTTGATAGTATCATCAAGATTGTTTGATGGGAGCTATAACTATAACATCAGTTTAGTTGATCCGAATGTGGTTCATGTTGATAGTATCATCAAGATTGTTTGATGGGAGCTATAACATCAGTTTAGTTGATCCGAATGTGGTTCATGTTGATAGTATCATCAAGATTGTTTGATGGGAGCTATAACATCAGTTTAGTTGATCCGAATGTGGTTCATGTTGATAGTATCATCAAGATTGTTTGATGGGAGCTATAACATCAGTTTAGTTGATCCGAATGTGGTTCATGTTGATAGTATCATCAAGATTGTTTGATGGGAGCTATAACATCAGTTTAGTTGATCCGAATGTGGTTCATGTTGATAGTATCATCAAAATTGTTTGATGGGAGCTATAACATCAGTTTAGTTGATCCGAATGTGGTTCATGTTGATAGTATCATCAAGATTGTTTGATGGGAGCTATAACATCAGTTTAGTTGATCCGAATGTGGTTCATGTTGATAGTATCATCAAGATTGTTTGATGGGAGCTATAACATCAGTTTAGTTGATCCGAATGTGGTTCATGTTGATAGTATCATCAAGATTGTTTGATGGGAGCTATAACATCAGTTTAGTTGATCCGAATGTGGTTCATGTTGATAGTATCATCAAGATTGTTTGATGGGAGCTATAACATCAGTTTAGTTGATCCGAATGTGGTTCATGTTGATAGTATCATCAAGATTGTTTGATGGGAGCTATAACATCAGTTTAGTTGATCCGAATGTGGTTCATGTTGATAGTATCATCAAGATTGTTTGATGGGAGCTATAACATCAGTTTAGTTGATCCGAATGTGGTTCATGTTGATAGTATCATCAAGATTGTTTGATGGGAGCTATAACATCAGTTTAGTTGATCCGAATGTGGTTCATGTTGATAGTATCATCAAGATTGTTTGATGGGAGCTATAACATCAGTTTAGTTGATCCGAATGTGGTTCATGTTGATAGTATCATCAAGATTGTTTGATGGGAGCTATAACATCAGTTTAGTTGATCCGAATGTGGTTCATGTTGATAGTATCATCAAGATTGTTTGATGGGAGCTATAACATCAGTTTAGTTGATCCGAATGTGGTTCATGTTGATAGTATCATCAAGATTGTTTGATGGGAGCTATAACATCAGTTTAGTTGATCCGAATGTGGTTCATGTTGATAGTATCATCAAGATTGTTTGATGGGAGCTATAACATCAGTTTAGTTGATCCGAATGTGGTTCATGTTGATAGTATCATCAAGATTGTTTGATGGGAGCTATAACATCAGTTTAGTTGATCCGAATGTGGTTCATGTTGATAGTATCATCAAGATTGTTTGATGGGAGCTATAACATCAGTTTAGTTGATCCGAATGTGGTTCATGTTGATAGTATCATCAAGATTGTTTGATGGGAGCTATAACATCAGTTTAGTTGATCCGAATGTGGTTCATGTTGATAGTATCATCAAGATTGTTTGATGGGAGCTATAACATCAGTTTAGTTGATCCGAATGTGGTTCATGTTGATAGTATCATCAAGATTGTTTGATGGGAGCTATAACTATAACATCAGTTTAGTTGATCCGAATGTGGTTCATGTTGATAGTATCATCAAGATTGTTTGATGGGAGCTATAACTATAACATCAGTTTAGTTGATCCGAATGTGGTTCATGTTGATAGTATCATCAAGATTGTTTGATGGGAGCTATAACATCAGTTTAGTTGATCCGAATGTGGTTCATGTTGATAGTATCATCAAGATTGTTTGATGGGAGCTATAACTATAACATCAGTTTAGTTGATCCGAATGTGGTTCATGTTGATAGTATCATCAAGATTGTTTGATGGGAGCTATAACATCAGTTTAGTTGATCCGAATGTGGTTCATGTTGATAGTATCATCAAGATTGTTTGATGGGAGCTATAACTATAACATCAGTTTAGTTGATCCGAATGTGGTTCATGTTGATAGTATCATCAAGATTGTTTGATGGGAGCTATAACTATAACATCAGTTTAGTCTGGCACCATTACTACTATTAGCCAATGTTTACGGTACCCATCTGTTGTAGTAACCCGGTGGGTATTGTTATACGTATTTTGGTTTCACTTTCCGTGAGTTGATGTATGGTGCACTTAATTCTATGATTCACGATACCTATACAGTATTAGTTTCAAAACAAATAAATAAACAAAAATATTCAAATAATCTCTCAGTAGGTTTCAATTTTTCGAGATTCAAATGACAATGAGATGTTGTACGAAACATAAATTAACTAATACTAATTCTAGATAAATAAGTCTATTTTATTTATTTGAATATTACGATGTGGATTATTGCTTCAGTTCCAAGAATTACAATATTGGGGGGTACTCATCGTTCCTAGTCAAGTAAATAATAGGTATTATATCTATGAAGTAACACATAATATACCGCATCAGCACGCATCACTTTCGTCTATATCTCTGTTGAGCATTTCGTTCGCAGAACACTTTTTGGCCCACCGGCTTTATACATTATTGCACCGAGCGAGCCATAGGCTGCCACGTAATAAATGTGACTACAATAGTTAGTTAACATGTAATTATAATGGAGGGTTAATTAATTAGGCGTGGAGTGATTAGCGACAGGACATCACGCGTGGTCGCTCGTATTTACATAGTTCGGCCGTACTCGTGTGTACTCGGCCTGAGGCCTCGGTGCCTGAGGGTGAACGGGAGTGTTTGATCGCGTTCACGTTACCGGCTTATGGGCAACACTTTTCAATTAAATGATCTTACTATTTATTTATAAACAGTGGGCTTGATAGTTAAATCATTAATTACTACGTTTTAGATGTGCAAATTATACAATACTAGCGACCCGCCCTGGCTTCGCACGGGTGCAATGTAGATACTAATGTGGGGCATATAAAACTTGCTCTTGAATCACTCTATCTATTGCTGAAAACTGCATTAAAATCCGTTGCGTAGCTTAAAAGATCTAAGCGTACAGACAGCGGGAGCGACTTTGTTTTATACTATGTAAAGATAGTACTAATTTGTTAAGTGTAAACAACTATTTAATGCTTGCCCACATATCCCCTAATAGTTCGGGCACAAATGACTTGGGCAGTGTATTAAATGTTAAATACAGTCGGCTTCAATATTATTACATAATTATCTGGATTAAGCTATTATTGTTTGAACTACAAGAACTATAGACAAGCATATTCGTAGGCTGTATCGGTGAACAGTGCTATCGCACGAAAGTGATCTGGAGGACGCGTGGGCGATTCACAACGCCAGATCAGTCTTCGTGATGTCATCATCACGAAGCTTTAACGACCTCATCTCTAGCGAAACCTAACGTAATATCCTAAAATGTTCAGGCAGACATTGCGCGGAAGCGACCGTGCGACTAATCTGTCGGCGTGTCCGACACAGGCCAGTTATTGGACAGACCAACTTTAGAGCCTCCATTTGTTGGTACAACAGATTAAGACAGTACTCGGAGACTATGTATAACAACTCTCATGGGGCCAAAACCAATTAAATTGAATTCGTTGAATCTCTTAAGCATTCCGAATACGATTAAATCACATACCTACAACGACCATATAAATATATTTGTCTCGATGCTGGAAACGAACAGGTGACCGTGACTACAAATGGCGGACATTACATAGCTGTGGTTATATTTCGGTTAATAATGCGGTTCATAAATGCGGAAAATAATAGCGAGTGAGCCCACCGACGTAGTATACAGTTATGGAAAAGTAGAATATAGTACCTAGTGAAAATATCTCAGTGGCAACCATGAGATTTATGCGTTACGGCGCTGAGGTCACTCACAACCCTATCTATTATCGTTATTGGACGCGCCTATGTGTGCGTGTGATTCATAACACACACAGCAATAAATCGTTGAATATAAGCGACAATATGTCTGTCAAATGATTTTCTTGTAATGTATTACAATAATTTATTGAAATAAAAGATTTGAGAATTAAGAATTTATTACTTAGATTTATGTCCATGTTCCTGGTGTTTTGGACATCACACTCATTTATTCTGTCACACCCACACCATGATCTATGCACTATAACGATATTTGTAACATGAAATGTCTTCCGATGTCACTTTTTATTTCGTGGAGAGTGCTGTCAACCAGAAAGGTGTATCAAATAGGTAATCAACAGCAAAAGTCGAAGAATATTCTAGAATTTCATTATTATTTATCTCGGGAGTTAAAATTGTATCTAATACTATTCTTTAAAAAAATCATTTCTCTATTGTTATTTGTTAACAAGAAATAATAATTGGCAAGTGTTAGTCTTAGTTTTCATTCACAAAACAATTTTGAAAGTTGAATCGTTCATCATTTACTTTTAATTTTGAATGTAATTACACGATGTTTTATAATATACGAGTTAAAGAAAAATCTGGAAAACACGTAAGATTATTAAAAAAGAATAAAGTAGCTGTTGGGCGATTTGTTGACCGATTCCTATTTTTTTATTAGGCAAATTCCCCTTTGCAATTTTATGTCAAACAGTTTTAGTTAAAGGTCGCTATTACGTTGTCAAGGATTATTATGTATAACATTATGTACTCACACAACGTTACACACACAATATTTATGCTCATAAATATCCATGACACTGTATAATTTTCTTGTTTCATCAACGGTCGTCGACCACCACCAACGCGTAGTTGACAGAGACTGACCCTTTAATTAGTAACTTTAGCAGTGAGCTCACTAATAACACATAATTGTGTTTGTTACGGCGCTGCTGCACTCTTGGAACCGCTTCTTTATCCAAGCGTTCGCCAAGCGGGCTCGAGCGGGTCCTTTCGCATTTGGTGTGACATGCTTTATAGTAAACATTAGGATACAAATCACGGTGTGGCGAACGCTTTATATATAGCTATAATTATAAATCTGTTTGAATAATATAATAATAATTATGTTTGGGCGAATCGGTGATCAGTGCGCAGGTTATGGTGTTGCCTTTCGCTGGCCTTCTTTAAGGCCCTGACAAATGAAAGTATACAGGGTGAGTATTTGATATACAACGTGTTTCATAATTCCCCATGAAGAATGTAAATAATCACTTGATTAGACTACTTAGTATTTTATGGCTGTTGTCATTTACCTCTCAGAGGAAATTAGGTAAGAATGTAAATAAGTTTCTGGGTAATCTACTCTTTAGTTTTATGTTTTCAGGGTTGCGTTTCGATGATGATTATTTTATGTTTTATCCAAATTCTTTTTTTTATGTGTCATTCTACGGTTTTCAAATATTGCCAATAGACTCTTTACAAGGGGCCTTTTTACCCCCTTTCGGCTTTAGGGGTATTTTTGTAACACGTCGTAGAGCTGCAGGGTCATATCTGAAACTATTAGGAATAGAGACAAGTCGCCACAGGAGTCGTGAGCTCGAAGTCACTGGTACGAGAGGTTATCAACTCGCTTGCCCAATGTGGTGACCATGGGCATTACCTGCTTTTTAAAAGATACCTTTAACCAGCACTTTTCTATAATAGGCTGAGTTGATGACACAAGTTTAGTAAGATCTTTTTAACATTTATATTTTCTAGATAATTTAATTAATTTATATAATGAGCTTCTCTTATGCTCTATAAACAAAAACGAACCGTTTAGCTTACCAATGATAGCATTTTTTATTGCCAAACTGGGCATATAGATAGACTTGTAAGCCAATTTTACCTGTGGCAGCTACTTCCCTATGGGAGGGTCTACTATGCGAAGCCTTGAAGTATTTGCTTCATTATTGGTAAAGATACAAGAGTCTCAACTAAGAATTAAGAATACATTTTATTTGTTCATTGTTTAAAAATAACCTTATAACTATTACATAATGTAGGTAGGTATTATCTAATTAGTCAGTTTTTTTGGACGGTTGTCCCCAAACTGGGTAGTTGCCTGTATCTTGGGGACCTGAGTATTGATGACATTATACAATATATTTCACTTTACGGTGTGGATGTGAATCAAATTGGGGTTGGGTTTAAAGGTTTGTAAACAATGAAAAGAGACAAGTAGAATAAAAAAATAAAAAAAACTATATTAACCAATAACACAATTGATTTTAACCAACAACGCTTCGTAAATTATAGGAATCGGCAACGAGTCTTTACAAATTACATTCAATTATCTAAAGCTCTGTTTCTACTAGAAAATTACTTGAGATTTTAATTGCATTGCCGTTCTAATCCCCTAAGTACATACAAAGCAGAACAAGCAATGTAATACGAAGCGCTTGTATTGTTCTCTACGTCTAATCGAGTCAGTAATAAAATTATTTATTGTTATTGTGTTTGGACTATCGTAAAGCTATTCAAAAGTAAAAACTTTTTTATTAATTGACTGTAGATAATTGGCAAGTAATGGCAACACATTAAAAGTGAAAAAACACGCCAGCATATTGTTATACGACACGTTTTCCAAATACTCGAGAAATGATAATATTTCATGTGTTTTCTGTCAAAGAAATTAGATAATAAAAAACGGCGCGTCTCGTCTGCGAGCAAAGAGGTGATCTTGTGCCAAGATGGTGCTAATTCCATTTTACAATGAGAATTTCAGAGTTATAGCGTTCAGTAAATACCTACAGATGCCTCGATGCAATGAACAATTATTAAATTAATTAATTTTATAGATTTGATCAATCGTTCTTGAAATTGTAAACCAGTCAGGTTGACATTAGCAACATCCCCAAAAATATTTATTCAGTTTTGCCAAACGGGCTTGAGTTTGTTTAACATTGCATTTTAAATTTAAGAGTTCACAATCACGATGACGGTCAATAGAGGGTCCATCTTTAGCAGTAGACGTTGTATAGGGGCTGATAGGATGATGATGATAATGTTGACACGTGTCCACTTCCAGCGTGTCCGCTCGTGTATAAAGAAGCCTGTATGTTATCATCGTTAGGGGTGCTTCACACCGAACATAAACTATGTTAGGACCGCCATTGAAGTTTTTTACAAACGTCGTTTGTAGTAGTTTAAAACTTTCTAAGATTTGTTGTTATTTACTTTTGCTACAGTTAGGGAATATAAACTTCACCCCTCCGTCTGGGAGGTTTTGTTTTTAAACTGTCTAGATAGCTTGCTATATGAAGGAAGATTTGTGCTTTGTTTTGTATTGACAAACATGACTTTATAAAGAGACTGATGTCATAAAGAGAAATTTGTTTGTTAAAGCTTTGCTCATAAACTTGATATGAGACTTGTCGTCGTGCGGCTTTGCCTAAGAAATGGCTTAGAATTGAATAAAGGGAAAAAATAGGCGTGCCCTCCTGACTTCTGATAACGTCACTATGAGCGAAGGCACTGTTGTCAATAACCCCACAAGATCTATACATTGTAGTGATCTGTGGAGGAGGGTTTGCCTATCGACTGCTTTATTATACGTATATAATTTTAATTATCAGATAAGAGTGTATATATTTATTATCTTTAGGAAGAACAATAAACATACATCCACAGAGCGAAATCATGAGTTCACGGTCAGTTTTTATTATAATTACAACACAAATCTGGTATATACTGGTTTATTACTGAACCTAGGTAAATCTGAAGGAGGTAAAAAGTAATACAAAAACATACTCGACAGGTGTGACGGTCAAGTTAAATTAAGAGGTAAGGAGTTATGTTTTCTTATAAAAATATATCCTTCGGTTTAAATCCATAATATTTTCAAGATTGCTCGAGTTGTCGAGTTCAATGTACAACAGTATTTAATAAGCCTTTCAAGTATTAGATTGTTATCAACCAGAAATGATTTTAATAAGTAGATACCTTTGTGAATACATCTATTTAGGTTCTTTGACTTCCGTGAAAAGGTCAGGGTTATTTATCAATATGACTTAGGTACTCTCAGTTCAAAGGTTCTTATGCTTTTATGTATAATTATATACGTATAAGTTAGCTTATAACTAACTGGCTGTATCCGGCTCCGCCCGTAGCCTATGTTACTCAGTGATAATGTAGCTTTCTAACGGCAAGAGATTTTTTGAAATCGGTCCAGTAGTTTTTAACTTTATTCGTTACACAAAGATACAAATCTTTCCTCTTTATAATATTAGTATAGACAAGGAAAGGTCCCCAACTGCTCGGCTCTGCGTTGATTCGTTTTAAGATATTATTATGTGTCGAGCATTGAAACATAACTGAAACGTATTTTTTTTATCTGTTCAAATTCATATTTTGTGGGGAAATCGTCCTACGAAATAGCACTGTTTTATATAGCCGGGCACAGGGGACCTATCCTTATTAGTTATGTGGTACTATACCTAGAACTATGGCACATTGATCACGAGTTGTAAATGTCGATGCAAATATTGGCAAAGGAGCATATTTATTTATTTATTTATACTTTCGCACAAAAAAAAAAAAATATACAGAGGTGGACTTAATGCCTTAGGCATTTTCTACCAGTCGACCTTAGGGTGATGCAGAGAAAACATGGTAGATGCGCTAAAAAGAGCTGTGTCATGTGATACAATATTAAAAATAAACACAAAGATAAGGGAACATTTTTGACAATAATATTACCTACATACATATTATATATTTACATATATATGTATATATATATTAATAAACTTATAAATAATAGATATTATATACATATGCATACATTCATATATATTAATTAATATAATATATTATACAATACCTACAAATATATATACAAAGATAAATCAGTGCTGAGATTCTGCCAGTTCCTTATGAAGATACTCACGCACTTTAATTTTAAAGGAGTAGCGACTGGTAGCCATTCTGATTTCCATATAAGATATGGAATGCAATATGCATATTGGAGGATTAAGGTATGCATATTGGCACGGATGTTATGTAGGTACTATTGCATTGCATCGCTCTGCAGATAGCGTGATTGTGCACTATTCCAATTTGCTTCAATGCTCCTTGTATCCTAAATATCCGATAAGGTGTAGGTCGAACGTTGTACCGACGGGAATTTCACTTTCAAATAGTTATTTATTAATTTAAAAGGTTGCAATAAAAAACAAATAATGACGATAAGGCATAATGCTCTTACACGGTCCACGTTATATTTAGAACAATTTATTGAGCCGCGACAATCGCGATACACAGTGAAGCAACCGACAATGCGTCCGTTGCTGACAAGTGGGCGAGAGATGCATTCATAGCGTGGTCTTATTGCGTGGCGATTGATTTGTTTCAAGTTTATGATTGTATACACGTATACTAAGTAGTTGGGGTTGCATTTAAAGAATCTCTACGAGTGACTAATGACTAAGATACTCAAGTAGTTATGTCCGGCGCAGTGCAGAGGTCCTCACTACCAACATTGCTGTCTGGCTAATCTTTTCACAATACATGAGTTACTGGGTGTCTTGCGTAAGCGACAAACGCGACGCGGTGCGACGCGACGCGAAACGACGTGGAACAAATACGCGTTACGTCGCGTCTCGCTACAAAGTCGCTAGTAGGGAATGCCGTTCTCTTGATCGCGTTTGTCGCGTTCGTCGCTTACGCAGGACACCCCGGTATTCTCGTACAGTTCGTGCTGACACGAGAGAAGAAGTAAGTAATTTAAACAGCCCTTGACTACTATTTGCGACACATATTAATATATTTTTTTTTATAATAATAGTTTTTATTCAAATTCATTAGAACTAAAATAATACAAAGTCATAAATACATTATATTCACATGTGTTACTTGCCTGAACTAGGTAACCCTGTGTTTCAGACAAGAAGAGCAAATTTAGTCTAATCTAAAATAATCATATATTTATTATATAAAATCAAATAATAATCTAAGGTAATGGTTACGTAAACAATGTAATAAAAGTAATTGACAAAGTAACATAATCCCTAGTGGCTACAATCTTCTTAACTTAACTAATTACTTAATGTATAATAAAAAAATATAAACTAAATCTACTTAAGCACAATTAATAATTTCTCTGCATCTTCGTAGGACATACTTTGGAGAGCATCCTTGACATTTTTTTTTGCATTGCGTTGTCCGTGCATCGCATCGAGTCATGTGTGGTGCAGGTGCAAGGGCAGCATGGAGAATTTAATAAATGTGACATGGTCGGTGCGGTCACCGCGCGTGTTAGCATTAGTGTATAAACACCGAGATGGATCGGACTACACTACTCGCTTTCAGGCGTGGGCAGACGTGCCGATTGATGGCATGTTTACATCGCACAGGCAAACAAACGCCGCGCCGTCCAAGAAAATAATTAAGTTAAAAATATAACTCAGATAGCTAAGTTATATTTTTAACTTACTTCCGTACAAACTGTATGCGTTGTACACTTTGGCTGACCTAAGGAAACGACCAAGACCTACGCTGCGCATGGAGGCAGCTGAAGCCTGGCCTAAACCAATTTGATAGTAAGGCACCAAAACAATCTTTTTGAGTTTTTTTTTATCTAGAACTGCTATTTAGAATTAAGATATTATTTAAATCAATACAATTTCCAATTGTTATCTACGTTTGTGGGTTTCTGTTAAAACACATGACTATTTTTAAATACTTACCTATCTATACAAATAATAGTACATTACTGCCGCGGTATGTAATGACTGCGTTACTGGCAGCACTGATGATGGCCGAGAGCGCGGTGTAGCGCAGCTCCAGGCCATCACAGCGCGGTCAGCATTGCAGCTCTTGACGGACAAGCTGGAATAAAGGCCGAGACCGAAGGTCGAGGCTTTTATAGCGCGGACAGCAAGGGCTGCAATGATGACCAAGCTTGAAGGCCGAGAGCGTAGCTAAACTAAGCTCGAGGCCATCATAGCGTGACCAGCAGCGCAGTCATTGCGGACCAAGGCTTGTATAGTGCTTTACTCAAACAATGCGAGTAATTTAAATAAAACCAGATTAGTATAGTAAGAATTTATTTAAAGTAACGATTTGTTTCTTCTCTGGTCCTTAGTTTTTTTTTTACGAGTCTTTAATTATTGTGCTGCCTGTACCTATACAGCCAAATTCTGAATAAAAACTTTTTGCACCAGACTATTTTTGAAACAAAACTCGACAATAATGGATTTTCAAAGGAAATTGCTGGTGGCTAAAACTCACCAGCAATGAAATCCCATACAACTTTGCTGGCGCCTATTCAAGTAGCGCGGAAACGTCGACTTTGCTCAAAGAATATGCATTTAGTAAAAAACTATTATATTGTATATACGGTACCTAATAATAAAAAAAACAATTTTAATTTTTTTGTTGTCTGTTGTTTGTCCGTCTGTTTCTTCCGGCTAATCTCCGAAACGGCTGGACCGATTTTGACGGGACTTTCACTGGCAGATAGCTGATGTTATAAGGAGTAACTAAGGAAATTTTATTTTAGATAGAGAAAAAGAATTAGGGATCCGCGCAAAGAAAATAAAACCCATCCGACTTCTACGCAGACGGAGGCGCTAGCACAGCTTTTATTATTAATCAGCCATGATCATCCCACTACAGAGCAAAGGCTTCCCTACCCTCCTCCCACTCCTCTCGATTTAGGGTTTTGTGCGGCCAGTCTTTTCAATAAGTGTCTAGTTCGTCCCGCCATCTCCTTCTGGGCCTACCGCGACATCGTCTGACGTTGTGTGAGCTCCACTCAGTGGCGAGTTTTGCCCACAGCTCGTCCGACATGCGGCAGACGTGACCAGCCCAGTTCCATTTTAAGCTTGCGGCTTTCTGACCAACGTCGGCCATCTGAGTTTTGAAGCGCAGTATACTATTCCTTATGTGGTCTGATTACCGGAAGCTTAAGAAACTGCGCTCCATGCGCACAGATATTTACCAATATTTTTCTTATAAATTTGTGGCGGTTCTCGGTGATGGTTAGCTGTAACCACTACACCGGTGTAGTTTAATTAGATAATTAATGTTGTCACTCGTAAACGATGTAAACGCTTGCCTCACGATAATTACCACGTATCGTGTTGTAATGCAACATGACATGCCGCAATAAATATGTAACATTGCCATTACTTTGTAATTAGTCAATGTAGCAAAAAGGGTTTCTGTTAATGATTTAAACCTATTTTTTCCGTGTCGTTCTAATTTTTTTATGGCTATCAGTTAAACAGTTAGTTAAATATTAAGGTTTTGGTTAGCGAAAATGTATAAGTAATTGATTAGCGATGCATGATCACCGGAGAAAATTGTATCAGATTTCGACAGTAAGTACATCAGGTTGATAAAAAAATAACCTAGAAGTAGTATTCCTCGGTGTTCAGAAGATTTAATAGCTGTTTTTCTTCCTCATCCAATATTTGTATCATGAATCATTTAATTACTTCTCTTTTTTATAGCTTGTAGCAATTTGTTAATACATAAACAAATATGACGTAGGTATAATGAAACTAAGCTATTGTACACCATTTACGTTCAATATTCTATATCTGTGGAATATAAGATATTCAGTGCACTGACATCTTCCTGAACATTCAGAGTGGATATGTCTGGGATTCATCAATTTTGATACATTAAATATGCAACAAGTCCTGGTGACTGTGCATGTGTTATAATGAATCTTTCACTGATAACTTACCGGCTGATAGTTCATTAAATGAACTTCATTGGAACTCATTAAGCCTAGAGCGTGTAGTTCAGTAACTATCGGTCCTCGGTAACGAAGCGTCTTCAATTTCCACATAATATATTATTCCCAACCCTGTCGTGCTCGAATCCTCCCCCGCAGTCATCTGCTACATGAAAAAAGAAGATAAAGAAGGCCCAATCCTAACAACATACGATAAGAAACGCACAAAGGTGTAGATAAAAGGGTTTCTAGCTTCTACATGTATAGCAAGGATAATTATGTGAAAACAAACAAAAACTTGGCTTGCCACACTGCCGTGTGTCTATTAATAATTAATTTACGATTTTCTGTTTCTATTCTTGTTTCATTCTCATTCCAAGTTTGTTGCCGCGTATTGCTTGAAATTGGCTGTGTCATCTGCACGTTGTGCATCTTACCGCTGACTTATGGGAATATGATGACCGAACGATCGTGGAAAAACTATCCAACGATAGCCTTATTTTCGCAGGATAGACAGCAGTATCACTAGTAAGAATGTTATTTGAGCACTTTCTTTTTTCGACTGGAAGTCCTCATTGTTACCCTCAGTCTGGGGACAGCGGAAGGGTATAACAGATTTTACCGATTGTTACCACCGGGTGAACGACCACGATACAAAAGAATGGGAGCTTCAAAATCCGATGGGACGCACCGGTGCCCTTGTTGTGCTAGGCCTTTGGCGCGTCCCGGAGTGTTTGCGGAAGCCTAAGTCCAACACCGATCTAATAGGCTCACGATGGAGTGAAACTTTTGCATATATCTATGTGGTGACTGCGCGTGTCGTTGCATACGTTGACGCGTCTGGAGTTTGCCTCCATTGATAGATTAGGCAAGTTGGTCGGCGCTAACTTATGCGTGGCCGCTCAGCGTGTCGGCGCACACTCGCGACTGAGCGATGACGGTGACCGACTGTCGGCATAAGTTGCACGTTCACTATTGATGAGTTTTATAGTTTTCAAAGTTGCAATGTCTGGGAAAAGGATGGAATGAAATGTGATGTTATATTTACAGATCTATTTACATGATTACGTTATGTACCTACTGTACGATAGCTTATGTTCCTAACCGAATACACATGACCTTAACGACTTTGAACAACGAAAGTGTTAAACAGATGTGTACTGTCGCATGAGTACCTATGCTAGTTCTATGTGGTAGGGCGGGTCATTCATCAGGTAGGTACAATATTTTCTGAAACATCCTTTTTTCTTTCCTGTTTTTTTCTTTGTGGTAGCGAGGATTAAAAGATGTGCAAATTCGTTTTGTTTATCGTTTATCCTACAAAATAATGAGATAATAAAGAATTTACTAAATTTTCAATAACAATAGCCCTTTATTTTACAAATCGAATGAAGTCTTTGTCAAATAAATCTCAAAATGTTATCACACATCTACAGAGTTTTCTTAACCTATAAGACCCATTCCCTTCCAGCCGAGAGCTCTGTGAAACAATCCTATCTGTTGGTGCGATCACGTTTATATTCATTTAATTCTCAATCGCTCGCTAAATCTGTTTCAAATTGTATTTCATAAACTTTTCGGAGCTTGTGGAATGATTGGATTCGCATTCTTGCGAGAAAGTACAAGTATTTAATACAAAGTTTTGCGTAGAGTTTAGTTCCTTCCTTATTTATTAATCGTACCTACCTACGTATAAAAGATATACTCGTAACGTATATTTTCTCTGTTTGCATAACTTGAAGCCGACTGCGTCAACACGTGCTGCTACATTAATATTTAAACTAATATTTGACATTCGATCGGCTTATGTACATGGGTTTAATAACATGTACCTACCTACTGGTATAACATGTACCTACCTACTGGTATAACATGTACCTACCTACTGGTATCACACAGCGAGCAGGTTTTGTTGTAGCGGGATAGAAAGGCCCTTTGTTTAGACTTTTGTTGAGACTGAGAGTAACAATGGTCATTCAACATTATTTATTTCAACTCTCTGGTAGTAAGGAAGTAGGAATCGTAAGTGCGTGTAGATGTAGGAGACGTGAACATCCATTTAGCTCGCGTTATTTCAGAAAGTGGCAATTGAATTATATTAATAAAAAAATTACGAGTGAATAAAATAGTACATTAGTTGCTCATACGAGCGATAAATGGCGCATAGCTGTAATAACTAACGAATTATAGAACACGACCGTATCAAATAAAAACTAATTTATAGTTTCCTTTAGTTTTTGCCGCGTTCGGGCGCTGACGTAAATATGGTGAGAAAAAATGTTTAGTCTGTGGTCCAGGGTCACAGAGTAGAGACGAGCGGGGACCGCATCAATAATAAACAGATACGTCACGTTGGACTGGACTGCTCGACTGTGTTTTATTATTTAATTTATGGGAAAAAAATGTTGTTTTGCGAGGAAAATTGAACCTTGGCCCTGAGAACAGATGGCCACAGTACTGAGTCATCTCATTCAAATTTAGGAAGCAGATTTTTGTATCCTATAGAAATAAAACAAATTGACTTTTTTGCGTTTATAATTTACAGTTCACAGAACGTAAACATGGCCTAATTAGAAGCTCATCTAATCGAGTATTCTCTCTAAACCTGTCAGTGAGTACAGCCTCCCTTCATCTGCGTTCGACGTAGAGGTGCTTCTGACGTCACTCCCTCCCCCTCTAACAACCCCTGTAGTCAGTACGCAACAAACGAATGATAAATAATTGCTGACATAATAGTATAATTTTTATAAAACGAATTGGGTCTAGAAAACCAGGATTACGGAAAACCCTATTTTGTTATTGACACACTACATTTTATTTCAAGATAAATGGCAAAGCAAGTCTTAAAGAAAGTATGTAGAGATTCTGTTTGAAGACTGACGTCAAATAAAAAATAATTTGTAGATAGTAGTTGTGTTTCGTAGATTAACGTAATGTGATTTAATTGAAGACACGATACAATTTTTTTTTAAACTTAGTCCAAAGTCCCAACATTATGCCGCTTAAAACTATGAGCGCCTTAACAATTTAGATAGCACTCGATTACTGGAAGTTGGTTTGGACTATAGTTGCGTAGTTTGTCTATTGTGAAATAGTCTTCAAAGTAGGTACCTACAATATTTTAGTAGTAGTAGAGCTCCTTGCGGAAGAGCTCTCTGGGAAAGTACTACCACCATACCTATTTCTACCACCGAGCAGTATTCCTGTGTTCCGTTATGAAAGATATGGGTGCCGTTGAAGTTACAGGCACATGAGATTTTCCAACTTTGTCTCTAAGGTTGGCAACGCATTAACAATCTTCTTGGTATTGGTGGCGGGAACCACTTTCCACCTAGTAGTCCAGCGGCTTGTTGGCTAAAATAATACATAAAAAAATCTTATAAAAAAATGTGTTAGACTCTATACATGCAAAATATAGAAACAATATTTTAAAAGTTATTCGTTGTCACATTATTTTTGAATCCAACTACCTACATAATGTTAAAAAGTGTCGGGGATATAAAATGCTTCTATCTCACAATCGCCATCCAGATCGTTTGTTACCAAATATAATATGACACACGGCGCCATGTTTTCAAATTACATATGCATTGGTTGAAAATACGTTCACAAAACAAACATTTAGAAATAAAAAATATACAAATAAACATGTGAAAAGATGTGTTTACCAAATTGAGGGCTTTAGAAAAGAAATACAGCGTCTATGTCGCGTCAAATACAGCGTCTATGTCGCGTCAAATACAGCGTCTATGTCGCGTCAAATACAGCGTCTATGTCGCGTCAAATACAGCGTCTATGTCGCGTCAAATACAGCGTCTATGTCGCGTCAAATACAGCGTCTATGTCGCGTCAAATTCTTTACAAAGTATGTCGTAAATGAATTTCTCCTATATACCTCCAGTAGGCAAAGTAAGTCACATATATTTTTGAAAAGAGGCGAGTTATTCAATTTGTTGGGATCTTTGATATCATACAATACCGCGGCAGGATTCCTTTACTTTTTATTGGTTTTAATGGAAGCCCGCGAACCACTCTACACTAATGAAATTACTATAATATTTCACTCGAATTTATTCAACAATCGCAAGAGTGAGGGATCGTGGTGGATATAAAGAAGCGTAACCGAATTTACTTTTTGCATTATTCGTAAATCCATCTTTCTTGGAAAAATAAATGGATTTAAAGATTGCGGCTCTAACTATTGTTATAACACGGTGGTTTTGTTCGTTTACTGTAGTAACATCGGCGTGACTCCTGTAGGGCTGTAGCACGTTGTACTATCTAGTGGTATCACAACATAGAATCCGTCTACAGTAGTTCCTTTCCCTACAAAATGTAAAATCAAGCTTACAAGACATCGCCCAAGGATAATAAAAACATCAAAACGTGTGCATTTTGCGACTACAGCAGTTGTTCTATTAATGATTCCACCTATGTAGTAGCTATTACATACATAGATATACCCACTCTTGTAGTCCCCGAAGGGCTAAACAGAGGTGTTCTCCTATTACAGTAGTCTGTACACCCACGTTTCACCTTTGGTATTAAGTCCCATGTAATAGGTGGTGAGCTTATTGCCATTTTCCGGACACAAAGTGTCAGATTCATCCCCATTTACGACTCGCTCGCCCGGCAAAAGAGGGGATTGTATTCACGGACTTACTGTTATATGTAGGTATATTTCGAGTTCCGTAGACGTGATTTTAGTGTAGTGGGTCTTCTATATCTTTTTATTTATTATATCGTGTTGTAAGGTCTGTATTGTTTACAAAGTGGAATCATTTGTAAGTTCCGACCGCCGGCCGCGCCGCCAGTGCCGCGCCTCTACTCAACGACTCGGGGATATTTCGACACTTGGCAAGTAAGTACTTTGAACTACCGCCTCTCTATTAGACCTAACTGAGATATTAGTTTGTTCCCGCGGTTTGTGTCGGCACAGTGCTTTTTGTTTATGTTTGTGCTAGGATAGGGTTAGAAGTTATGTTGCAATATGACATCTGTAAATTTAATGAACGCAAAGAATATAATGACAATTAATATTAGGCCGGTACAATAGGTTAAGGGTTATAACACGTGTCAGACGATAGGAGGTAATGTCTATCATAAAAAAAGATGGGTATATAGAGAAACAAACGATAATTGGGGATTATGGAATTTTATTAGCAGCAGAAATGGTTGAATGTACCGCATCTCAGCACCTACCTGGGATGAACAATATCAAAGGTGCTCAAGTATATTAGGGATCAGATACAGTTGGTGATAATAATGCAGCACTTTTAACGAACCTTCCTATAGTTAATTAATGTTACGATGACGAACAACTGCTTTCTCAGGATTTGCCAATACTTTATAAACACCTTGGTCGACCATTACATATGGTGAGGACGCCTGAACATTTTCATCCATCAACAGGGCCGTTAATAGCCCATTATGAGAGTTATCCCGAAATAATTTCATAAATCATGTAAATAATAAACAGTGGTACTTTGATGCCTTCAAACAAAACTCGAAGCCATTAGCGGTTTGTTTCACATCGGCTGAATATAAAATTAAAACATTTCAGTCGGTTGAATACTGAATATAACATTTGCATGAGTCTTTGATATAAATTTGTTCTGAGTGTTATGACGCGTTGCTGGCTGAGAACTGGGTAACTACCCTAATGGGTTCTGACGTTTTATACAACGATCTAAAGACGATGTTTCAATCTTACTTTCAATTAGTTGGCTGATTAATAATTTATGTTATCTAGTAATAGTTAAAGTTTATTGTACCGTGGGTTCGTATAACTGCTTTTTTTAAGTTGATGATTTTATTTGGGATATTTTTTTATTTTTTTTTTATTTGAGATGTTTTTGCTCTTGACTTTACTATAAGTTTAGTCGTAGTCATTCTTTAACTAACATGTCGACGTTAGAGAATGTATAATAGGAATGAGGGGATTGTAAAAGATCTGGTCGTAAAACAGATGCTGCCAGGGGGCAATAGTTTTATAATAGTCTTGTGCCCACCCGGGATAGTTCATGATTGTACTCAAAGAGTGCAGCTTTGGATAGTCCCCGGTTGGTGCCCCATACCTTTTTAGATTAAAATTCTCAAAGGGACTTCTGTGCGTTTGTTCTGTGCAGTCCTATGTCCCCCGTCAGCCTTCCAAAGGACCGGACTTCTTCCGCACGGAATGAGCCATGAGATACAAATAATAAGGCAAAATAACCTAAGGCAAGGAGTCTACATGAGCAAGATTAAATATAAGTAGGTATGTATGTCTGACTAACAAAAAAAGTAAGTAAAAATCTTGATATGTTTGTGTCCGTTTTTATTGAATAACTTCGTCCGTCACATATCGTACGCATTTTTTAGTGTTGCGCATGATTAAATAACACCAGAATGACGTCATTCATCTTGATCTATGTGTCTGCCTAAAGCGGTACGCGCGCTCCATTGTCGAAAGAACCACGTTGCCTTGCGTTACATGTGCTTAGATTACCGCAGGATATATACGGTCCGCCTGGCTAGCTATCACCCTCACATTAAAGTCTAGCAGTTTATACGTTCCGTTGTGAGTGTGTGACAGTCAGAGGAGTATAGGGGAATTGCTCTATAACTCTGTTACTTGGATTCGTATGCTCCACCCTAGTCTGTGTCTGCGCTTTCCATCATGTGCGGTTAGGGTTAAATGTGACCAAAAAATAAAATTAAATCAAAATCATCACAGGTCAGCGCTTCTTTAGTGACTGACAGGTTAGATTCACGGATCGCTTAAAATATTTGTATGACCTATAAAAATTTGATGTTATTGGGCCTTCCGCGAGCGAAGATGCTTAAGTAAGGACTTCCGCAGCACCCTGGGCAGCCCCGCTACCAACCGCTAACTTACTAATCTTTTACCGCGGCATGAATTTAGGCTTTTCATTTTCATTTTATTGGGCTCGTGCTGACACGACAGAAGAAGAAGCAATTTATAGTATTGAGGGGGACAGGCTTTGATATCACTTTGTGTATCGACTGTTACGCAACTGTACAAGGTCAGTCGGAAAGGGGGTACCAAGCCGCAGGCCACTAAATGTATCACTGATGATTGCTTTAAAGAAAGTGTTAAAATTTAAAATTGGATAAAAACAAACCTTGCAAAATGATATTATTTTAGTTTTTTCAAAAATTCTTCATCGCTGCTTTAGCTACGAATTCAGAAAATGGAGCTTCTAATCCGTGACCCCAAATATGACCTAAAATTTAAACACAGCTAATCATAGCTGAGGATAGATAGAATTTAGCACATTTTTTATGAAATCCTTGAAAAGCTTTTTCTCTTAAACTAATGACTTTTGGGAAAAGTCGTAGAACAAAAGTTATCCATTATTATGGGTACTTTAACACCCTTTCGGCTTAGTACCCCCTTTCCGACTAACCTTGTAGAGCTAGAGAGAAAAGCATTAAAACTAAACAGTGTGTATCCCGTAGTGTTCCTCCCACCGGCCGATACTAATATATCACTATGTTTTATGTGACGCCCGCCATTACCGCCGACACCACATCGTTCACAGAACGATTTGCACGATATTGTGCGACCACACGACCAAACACTTCCGCGTCGTTGTTAATACACGCGATGACAATCGGTATGATTACTGTGTATCTTTGATTGTCATGTTTTCAAAAACGTGTATAAAGCAGTTTTGAGAAAAAATAAACTGCTCATAAGAGTTGTTTAAGGGCTATTGGATAATTGTAATGTTTTCAAGACGCTACGAATGTAATATTGTGTGCGTAATTAAATATTTTTTGTGAATCAACGAACGTTTAATCTTAAGATTTAAGGATTTTTAAGTGATTAAATCCAAAGTTGTTAAGGGCTTATCTAGAGCCGTGATTTATTTTTAAATTAAACTAATTCAATTAAATCTAGAACTTTTTATATGTTTCAAAGAAGTGGAGTGGTAGCTTATCATTAATATTTATTCCCCTAAAATCAGGGATTAAAATTACGTAGGCGACCTACGGTGCTTCGTAGCTACGCTCTACGAGTCCCGCGCTACGAGTTTCGAATCATTCATATTGTCGACTGGAGTCTGTTCGCGGCGTCAGTTGGCGCGTAGCGCTCGCCCCGGCTACCCGTGTCCAACGCCCCCTCGCGGTGCTCCTCAAAACTTTACTCGACTGAACATACGAAATATTTTACGTGTGTGTTTTAAACTATTTATGTACAGTGAATGTTATAGTTAGTTTGTGGACTACGAGACGTTAAACAACGAAGTTATAAATCGTTTTTTGTGTCGTAAGTTTAGAGTTTAAAACTTAGAAAATTTTCAAGTAAGTATTTAGTGAGTACTATTTACTTGTAGATGAGATATTTGAAATATTTATAACCTATGTATTTAAAATACCTACCATGAATTATCTTCTTAAAATACCTAAGAATGAAATACTAGGACTTAAAATGTTTATAACTTAACTGTTACCGGTAGGTAGAGAGTGTTCACCAACTTTACGTGATAACCTGTCGTACTAACCCTATGAGGGCCTGATTACCTGAGCTGCTTTTCAGACTAATCTGAAAGTCACGCGAGTGTGTCTATCTCGGTATCAGTAGACATCTAACTCATACCTATTACGAACATTTTCGCAGCAAACATGTTCATGAGTTCTGAAAACGTTTATCGAACGAGAGATATGTTATCAGTATGTAATTAAAAAGCAACTTGTGATAATGCTTTCCATTTGGTGCTGGTTGTGGAACTGATAACGATCTTTTTGGGAAGGATTTCACTTTAGTACAATGTTTCACTACAAGATTATTAACTCGCTACATACAGAGATAAATGTGATTATAAAATGTGATAATGATGTTAGTTTACGTTGTTTCAAAATGTTAATGTTTTGTGTAATTTATATAACCTAATGCTATTTATACACCGTGATTTTTCAATTCCCCGAGGTTATCTGGCGTAGTCAAACATCCATTTCCAATGCATTTACATTAAAACTAAATTAAAGGTCAAGTACTAAAAATATCTCAAAGAATTTGATAATCATCTCATTGTGCGCTGCACCGCCCCATAACGCGTTGTTGCCATTTCTAGCTAAACAGCCTCTGTGAACCTTTTATTATTTCTCTTGCCACGTTAACAGGACCATTTATCTTATAAATGTAATAAAAACAATATTTTTGTAAGGTCGTGTATGATTACTCTAATTATCTAATTTCCCAAACATGGATTTTAATTATCTAGGGTAAATTTAATCTTAGGGTAGTTAAACATCCACAGTGTAATATTTTTCTTTCCGTTTTTACGATAGTGAGGCAATTATCAATATCGTCAGTGGAAAGGTAAAAAGACTACAGCGCCAATATACCTACTTTACAGTAGAGAGATTCAAAGTGTAATAATTAAATTAAGATAATTTAACTATCTATTTAATATGTATACTCTAAGAAAAATAACTAGGTTTATTTTCTTCAAATCAAATCAAAGAAAAAGAAGCTGTTTTTAAAGCGCAGAAGAAATGTATACGTGCCATAACTAATATAAAGCTAACTGATAGCTGTAGACCATTATTTTTAAAATTAAACATTTTAACATTACCATGCATATATATATATATTAGAGGTTGTATTATTTGTTAGAAAAAATGCAAACTACTTCAAAAAGCTAAACAGCAGGAGACATAAGTTCAATATATGTTTACCAGAAAACAAGACAGCGTTACTAAATAAAAGTATATTATGCATGGCTCCACGTATTTATAATCATTTACCAAACTCGGTCCTCTCCATTATTGATATAAACATATTTAAAAACAGTATTAAAACATTGTTAGTAAAAAAAGCATATTATTCTGTTACTGAATATTTACAGGATAAACTTTTGTAATTCTTCTTTTACTGTCTTTTCTTTTATCATTGGTACATACGTGCATAGTTTCATAGGTACCTATTTTGTAATTTTGAATGCCTCATGGTAGAATATGGCTAATGGTCACTATTGTTTGTATAAGAACTTTTGTACCCATATTCGCAAATTAATAAATGATTTGATTTGTCTCCGTCTGATTATAGAAAAAAAGTAAAACAATTCACTTAAGTTAAGTTGCGAGTTATTGAGAAGAGAGCGTCAAGTTTGTTTAGCAGTCGTGGGCACTCCGGCGATAACTGGTTCTAGTTCAAGATAAGCTTAGTTTGTGTGTGTTATTGAATATGCTTCTCTTCGAAATAAGTTTGTACCATAACAAAACTCTTCTGCGAATATTTTTCTTTAATGTAAAGATCAACTTTGCTTGAATCATGGAAAGGTATAGCCAGCCCTTGTTCCTGTGAGTGTCGTTAAAGGCTACTAAGGGGTTATGTCAACATTCTAGACAGGAGCACTCTCCTATCTTCCACACACACAGCATTAACACTAGGAAGCGATAAATGGCGGTTGTTTTTGGGGACTGTGTTTCTTAACATTCTTCTTCTTCTTTTCATGTGGTTAGTGACTAACCTGGTGTCACAGTTTATGCCGCCCATGGGCCTCTGATTTGGCTTCACATGCCGTCGAGAAATATCTAGCAGGCATGCCGGTATCCTCGCGATGTTTTCCTTCATCGTTTTTAAGCAAGTGATAATTATTATAATACGCACATGAATCCGAAAAGTAAGAGGTGCGTGCCTTAGGTTCGAACTCGAGATCTATGACTTGGCAGAACGACGCTCACACGCTTTCTTAACATTGTTGATCAAAAAGAACTAAGTAATTCTTAGTCTATTTTGAATAAATGAGTTTTGAAGTTTGGAGTTTATTTGCTAAAACAAATCAGGGAATCTCTATGATATCTGTACTTTAGAAATACGGACGCGGATTTGTCATATGGATGTAGAACTATTATAGACTATAGTAAAAAGGATGATCTGGTCTGGTCTGGTCTGGCTAGGAACATTTGAACTATTATGTCACTTGCCGCTCACTAGATGAGTAATAAAGTTATTTTAATATAACCTATTACGATTTCCACGGTTTATCCGCTATCATGATAAGGGATTGATATAGATATGCATGTTACAGGTATCACACGTATCTCTGTATCTATCCATCGTATTATTTTCTAAGCTGGGGGATATTGAAAGAAAGCTGTTAATTCCCATAACACCCGGTGGCGATAGCTGCGATATCGGAACGTTAAACAAACGATAACATACCAATGATATCGCGCTGGAAGTTGAATGGAACTGATATTTGTATCAATGGACGGAATTACTTGAAACACTAAAGCCCGATTATGAATGAAATACTTGCCACGCCCGTCATTGTAAGAGCAATCTGATATGCACTTTATTAAATTATCAATATTCCGTACCTACAAACAAAATACTTAGAAAGATTATTAACTTATATTCGTCGTTCAATATAACGTGTCAAAGTATCCGTTAAATATATAATTGATAATCTAGTGACATGCAATTTAAAACCATTTAATTCTCCACAAAGAACAGGAAATAGAAAATTAATTGTTTGTTTGTGTATCAAACAACCCCAAAACATTACGGGTATGATTGAACGATTGATCTGATCAGCGGTAAATTGAATTCGCCATGACACACGTACCCTACAGACACACAAACAAACAACATGGTATCAACACCACGTGTCAGTAATGAAGGGGCGCGCCTCAAATAAAGGGACTTTTCCGCGTGATTGCCCACATGTGAGTCACGCCGAACAAACACGCGTCGTGGGCCAGAGGGCGGGCGACCCTCTCTAATTGCACAGCCGACGGATCAAATCACGACCTGTGGCATAGGCATGCCGCACTAACTCGCACAAACGGAAAGGTACAGAAGATCCACGGGGTCGTTAGACGGGGTTAGTTAAGTTTCGGCCGATGTAACATTGCATTGGCGGCCACATAACCTGAATCCTGTTTACACTTCAACAAAAATAAAAATACCGATCTGTACACAGCACCGTTTCACATCGTTTGGAATCGTTTGACTGTTGTTAAACGTTGCCTATTAAAATGATCTAACTTTACCTACCTATATCAAGATTCACGAAACGTCAAACTCATCGTGGCGTCGACGCTGCGCTGACCGATTAATAACAGTGTAATTAACCAAAGTCAAGTAGGCAGCAGTGATAGCCTAGTGGTGTGACCGTCGGACTGCCAAGTCATAGGTCTCGAGTTCGAAACCAAGGCACGCATCTCTGACTTTTCATATTCATGTACGTATTGTATAATTATCACTTGCTTAAAATGAAGGAAAACATCGTGAGAAAACCGGCATGCTTGAGAGATATTTCTCGACGGCATGTGAAGCCAAGTCGGAGGCCCATGGGTGGCATAAACTGACACCAGGTTAGTCAATAACCACACGAATAGAAGAAAAAGAACTAGACAGCATAAATAGCTTAGTTCGATGACCAGCCACAACATTAGTGTGAGACGAGACGCTTTTGTCACCAACAAACAGATAATACCTACATCCTCTCAGGATAGGCCGTTGGACTGTTCCACGACCACTGCACATGCTTGAGCTAAATGTTTGTTTTGTTCCGCATTTGTGTGCGAGCTGGCTATAATGCATAGTTTATACGAGTTAATACTTGTCATTAGTGTTTATCTCATAGTACTAACTTGCTAAGTGAGTGATAAGTAGTCGTTTACATGTTGATATTAAAAAAAGGTAATAGCACAACATTCGTTCGGAATGGTTCACAGCCGCCGCCTTGTTTTGAGAAATGTGAATTTCATTATGAATAGAGAATTTGTCACGTCAAGCGCTTTGTTAAATTTTGGTAAGGGTGGCTGCTTGTCGGTTAGTAAATAGGATCGGCTTTTATTCACTCCTACAATACAATACAATACTCTTTATTGTACACAAAACAAACAAGAAACATTATTATAAAAAAAATAGAGATGTACAATGGGCGGTCTTATCGCACTAGGCGAAGACGAATTGCTGCCTACTTACAGTTTCACTAATATTAAGTACTAATGCTGCATGTTTACATGCATAGTGTAACTGACACGTACTAAGCATTAGTTATTAGGCTTAGGTAAAATATGAATTATTGTGTATTGTTTAGAGTGGACCTTTTGAATCTCTTATTTTGCAGTTTCGCCTACACTGTAATTAGTGTAGTCGTTATGATGTTTTCCTTGTGACATGTAACTACCAGTTCATTGTATGTGGTCAATTTCAAAAATAATTACTGTAATTATTTTTTCAGCTATCTCACTCGTTTAATTTTATTCATGGAACTTTCTCCCAAAATGAATGAAGTTTTAATTGGAATAATTATGTATTTAGCTTGCAATTTGCATTGATTGTTCGTATTTTAAATGTAATTGCATTGAAGTACGACTGTTTTAAATCTACTAGGGAGGTAAATTTTGGGTGTCACTCATTAACTGTTGGACGAAAATATTCATAACTGGTAAATTGTTTTTGTGAATGTTTATACAATGTATTAGTATAAAAGCTGCACTACACTTGGCGCAGTGTATCGTGTATTTGCTTTGTTTGCTCGAAAGTGGCAATGTGTAGAGGAGCTATTCGTTTATATTTGCTTTAATTTGTAATTTTTTTTGTAAACAATACAAACAGCAAACGCCCGTTTCCCTGCACATATCGGATTTTTAGCAAACATAAAAAAAGTTGTTTCAGTGTATGTGTGGATGGCATGTGTACGTGTAAGGTCCTGGGTTCGATCCCCAGGTCGGGCAAAGTGTTATTGGGTTTTTCCGTGTGAAATTCCTCAGTAGCAGCTTGGTGTTTGGATTTATGCCCGGTTGATGGCAATAGGTTCGCCCCCTATTACATGATCAAAAATCAAAATCATAACATGGGACTTAAACATAACGGCGAAATGAGGGTGTTACTATTATATAATACACCTCTGCCCAAACCTTCGGGAAATACAGGCGTGATGTTATGTTACGTTATGTTTGTATGTATTATCGATGTTTCAGAGGTCATTTTATCAGAAGACGTACATTAAATCCAGTGTTGCTCACTGACATAACACTAAAAGTATTCTTTGCGCAAAACTTTAAAAGTCCACAGTCGTATTCACATTAATGTAATGATATTGTTATTTAGGTATCTGTAGTCTATTTAGATTTCTAAGGTCGTATTTAAAGGTGTGATACACCGTCACCCTCGATCTCCATTATTTTGTCGGTACATTTTCTATGTTCATTCCGGCTCTTCTCCATAGTAAACGACTAATTGGAACCGTGCATCTAAATTCGACTTTTCATAAGCACCTGTATTGGTTTATGTGAATTCTTTTTTTGATTTGATTTGACATTTTCGTCCAGGTTTTCCCAATGTAGTCAATGAAAAACTAACATACGAAGCCATGTTTCGTTCACGTCCAGAGATACATTGTTTCATTTTTTACATCAGTTACTAGTTTTTGTTGAACTATCAATTTCCGGTAGAGCGGGTTTGATTACTGTTCGTTAAAAATGTTCCAGTTGGGACGATGTAGCATTTCAGGACACCTGAAAACTTAACTTAAAACTAGCTTTACGAGCGATCTTACTTTATTGTCGTATCCTTTCTTCGTAAACTTGATTTCGTATGTCTGTTCCATTTTCTCTTCTCCGTTTTAAAGGTACGGAGGTAATCAAAGTTTCAGAGAGCAGCTATTCCTGCAGTATTCATCCCACTTGAGCCGCCTGCAGCGATAAACCGTAAGATTTAAAGATCTGTAGTAAAAGATAGATATGTTGCGGCAGCAGTTAGGGCCCGCCTCGCTCGGCGATGGTTGAAACTACGTACAAAGACGAATAGCTGACGTCGATCACATTTCACCGCGTGGCTCACATAAATATTGAGGAAAATGCGTGAAGGATCGACGATCTGCAACTTCGCAGAAAAAAAAACACCACATTGTTGCTTGGCATATTTAAAAGAAAAGAGTTCATTTCTTCAACAAGTAAGTACGCTTAGACCACGAGTTTCTGAGGTTTTTGATATCTGTATTAAGAGGAAACGCGGGCTGCAAAATGTTAATAATTTGAATAGGTTTTTGCGATCTATTTCATCCCACCCCTCCCGCAAACCTTTCCAATTGAGCGCGAAAGAGACACCTGCATCTCGGACTGATTTCTCATGTGCAATATTAGTCGTACTTTCGTATTTCCCTATTTCCTTCTTCAAATCTGGACCGATTTTAATATTTTTTCTGTACTAATTTAAGAAAGACTTTGGTTATGTCTGTATAATTTTCTTTTATTTTTTATATTCGTCATGTTTGAAAACGGTGGTAAAACCGGTTGATTATTGTAAAATTTAAACGTTTCTAGTTCTTTTAATAATTAATTTATTGACAAAAACAAAACATACGGACATAGTGCTGGTAGATATATATCATATGGTAAAAATTATTTGTTCTAGTGACATTATTCAAGGAGGAAACTGAGGAATACGTTTGTATGGACTAAATGCCGACCGCATTTCCTCGTAACTTAATTTGGCCAATGTCCACGCGCCAATTAATTATAGAAACGGAATGTGCGCCGCTGACACAATGTTTTTTTTTGTACAGAGTCATTTTGGTAGTGATGTCAATATGTCCGCCTCTTCCCGGTGGTCACACAGCGTAATTACTGCGCGGAAACAACACACGAACATCGGCAATACTTACATACGTGCCTGAGGCTTTGGTCACACTGATGTCGAGTAGCAAACAGTGTTTCTAACGTGCATGAGTTGTAGTGTGTTATTGTCATATCATGCTAGTTAAAAGAAGGTTACATTGCAAGTGAGTACGTTCATTTCAATCGAAAATCTCGGCCATGATAGCTACGGACGTGCTGTGTCGTTGATGGTCAGTATTATTTAATTCGGCGTCAACCACGTAGTTAATTAAATGACTTGATCAACAAAATATGAAACGTTTTTGTTGCTTCAATTTGATTGAAAGCCTGTTCAGACGGTTCAAATCATGTGCGATTTAGCAGTTGATCAACTAAAATCGAATCGGGTGAACCTGGTGTAAGAAATCCAACTAGAGTTGGAATTGGCCTGCATCGGTGATCTATGACAATCACTCTGTTCGATCAATCGTTCAGCGCTAATCGCCAACAATAGGACCACAGTCTAATTACCGGACGGACATTCTGACAACAGTATTTGGCCGATACGGGTGGGTTCGCGGGTGAGGGGAGGGACATGCAAACACACCAGAAGACAATAATCAGTATTTTTGTTATTCTAACAGAGGCAGCTGTTGCCTGCAGGTTCCTACGGTTTGTGGTTTTTTCTTTGCGTATTTTCGAGGTTTAATACGCAGGGTGCTTGAACTGCGCTGCGTGACGTCACGTGTGGTGGCACAGGAAGCTGTTTAAAATTTTTGAACATTTGGACCTTCTCTTGTATACTTGCTGAATATGTTATATTAGTGTCAAACACATGTTCTTTATATGTGTATAGGAGTATTAAACAACTAGTAGTTGTAATACAGCTTAGTTCCAGTAGGAGGGGCAATCTTTTCCTCAATAAAGTTTATTTTGATATTATTTAACATAATCTAAGCTGTGGATTAATTCAATTTTTGTTGCAAATTAATTAATGCATTGGAGAAACAGGACGTTGAATTAGATTAAAAAAACTTGATTAATGATAGCATAATATTATAATTTGAATACATATTTAATTTAAAAAGTTTTCTTAATCGTGTGTTTTGCTATTCCGTTTGTAAGATTGTTTTTTTTTTTTGATAACGTTGCCCCACACTAGGATTTCTCCTGTATCGTGGGTGCGTTTACAGACACAAATCTTCACACGCACAAACGCCCAGACCCGGAACAACTATCTGTAGGCCATACAAATATTTGCTCCATGTGGGAATCGAACCCACGACCCGTAGCGCAGAAGCTAATCGTTTAGCCACTACACCAAACGTGTCGTCAATGGTAGCACTTTGATAAAATGATGGCATCCATTTAGTGTCCTAGTCACACGGATATTCGTATTAATATTTTATGTATCTAACTGCCTCGTGGTGGCGAGCGCGACTGCTGATCGTGAGGTCCTGGGTTCGATCCCCAGGTCGATCAATGTGTTATTGGGTTTTTTCTTGTGGAATTCCTCAGTAGCAGCCCGGAGTTTGGATTGTGCCCGGTGTATGGCAATAGGCTCACCCCCTATTACATGGGACTTAAACATAACGGCGAGAGTTACTATACACCTTTGCCCATCCCTTCGGGGAATACAGGCGTGATGTTATGTTATGTATCTACTTTATATCAATTGACTCTTTTGAACAGTTGCTAAAAACCTATAATTTGACATACGAACTATTTAATATTTGAAACCTTACATCCTCTTACCTACTACAACTCCCCGTTCACCCTATCATGGTCCACTGCTGGACATAGGCATCTCCTAGTTAACACCACAACTCCTTTGATAATAAATAAATGTAAAAATTAACACTTTCGTTATTCAAAAATGAAACTACAAATCACACAATAATTATTGCAAATTAACTACCTACGATATGATCACATTTAGACATGACACGCAAATTAATAAATTAATTAAACCAGATAGCGTATATTATAATATTAAGTTGATTACATGTCACTTCGTAAAAGTAGTGCCATCAAATAGAGGTGTACTCCTGAGGGGATCGCTAATGAAATTAAAACTAACAGCAACATACTTTAGGAGCCAACTTTTTTTTTACCTATATGTGTTTTTTCCGACAAACTAGTTGGTTGCTGTTCCACCCGTGGGTATCGACAAAATGGTGAGCAAGGGAGTAGGTACGTTAAGAAGGGAACACCAATCTGTCCAAGCGTGGTGATTGTAGAAAATATTTCCTCTTACCGTTCATGTAGCGATTGGTCCTTCAACATTGGTTAAAAGTAAAAAAAACGGCTGTGACAAACAGATAGACAGACAGATGCATATGGTGAAACTTCGTTAGTTTGATGACGGAATCCTAAAGCACATAAATAAATAGTTTACCTATTGCACTTATAATCACTATCCGATTTTTTTGTACGTTTTTGTTATCATTTAATATAAAAATAAATAAAGATTGCAGAGATGCTTAATTATAAGGTTTTTCCACGTACTGCCAGATGTAAATATTAAATATATTTTTAATTAAGTTGTACAAACAAAGGCCGCATCATAACTTGTTTAATGAACATTTTTTGGTTATGTAGGTTATAACTTGTTCTACCAAAAATGGTTTAATTAAAAGAAATATTAACTCAGAGAAATCTCTTTAAAAAAATATAACCAAGCCTTAAAGACTTAATTACACACCCCTTCTGAGAACCAATTCCAGTACGTATCTCACAAGCCCCAGTATTAGTAACGAACAATAAAGTTATTCCTCAACATCAAATAAATACCTGCCTGACTCCTGAAGCATTATTATTTATGACTTTAATCATACCAGCATTATTCACACAAAACATGTACAGCGCGTGTAATACAACGACAGCCTGTTACAATTACCTGTAACACCGGCAATACCGGTAATACCTGTAATACCTGTAATACCTGTAATTAAAGGGAATGACACGTGATGGCAACATAAGCGCGCACATGGCAACACGTCGAGTGAGTACCCAGTTGTTAAATCTTATAGGATGTAAACTTTAATGGGTAATCAAGTAATTGTTGTTACATTTACTTGTGAATTGGTTTATTCTCTGACGGAGCCGGAGGCAAGTACCTGATGTAGGTACTAGTCAGTCAATCCGAGGGACGACGTTGTACGCCTTTAGTTAGTAGGCTGCCTGCGTCGCTTTGACGTCCTAAATATCTTAAAATGGAATGATATAGATACGCTATACATACATCTATAGCAGAGGTTCTCAAACTTATTTCATCTACCGCCCACTGAAAATCAATAATTTATCAGCGCCCCTCAATGTTTTTTTTACTTTACCACATCTTAAAAACCACAATGACATTCATTACTTTAATTAATTAAATTTTATTTAAAGACATTTTTGCGCCCCTTACCGCCCCCCTTTAGGCTTCTAGCGCCCACAAAGAGGCGTTATCGCCCACTTTGAGAAAGACTGATCTATAGCTTTGCAATCCTCCATTGGTAATTGCTGGAGAAAGGCATCCGGCAAAATGTGTCAAAACGTGTCATGGTCACGTGCGTAAAAAAGTATTACGATATGTGTTTTGCATCTGATTTTAATTCTATAATTTTGGTTTCATTATAACTGGTTATGGCCTATTATTACTGCAGTATCAAAGCCTCTAATTTATCCCTTCCTCCCATTCCTCCCTTCCACAATTTCGCATTCAGACGAAATAAAACAAATTGCAAATAATTCCCCAAAATCACAAGGCTGGTTGCTTTAAATTACGTTGATTTCAGGATACCCCACGGAATTCGGCCAAATTGTTCTTATTTTTATAGAAACAAATCAATATGGAATAATTGGAAATATTTTCTTTTCTGGAAGGAAGGGGAAGCCACTGAAGGCGGTCGGCAATAAAAATGGGGCAAGGCAAACAAAACAGCGTATCAGCGCTGGGCGCTGGGCGAGCGCGGCAGTTAGACAAACAATATTATTATGTTTAACTTACATTTATAATTATATTATTTTATGACCAGGGGGCCTACTCCCGACGGCCTCATGTTCTGAATCAATCGAATTTAATTCATATTAGTGTCAATTATGATTCGGTAACTTTATTTCTCTCATTCTTCATCTTCCTGCCCTTGTCCCACACTAGGTGGGGTCGGCACAACATGTACCTACCTATTTCATAAATCCATGTTGTTAGAGGTTTTGGCTTATTGTTTTATGACCGGCCGCCTGCCTGACAACAACCCTTGGGAATACTCGTTGCGCCGTCGCGCGGGTGACCCAATGTGCTTGCTGATATTATGCACTGGGTCCAAAAATGACATGCTTGTCAATATTATTGCCGACAACTAAGCAGACTATGTTATTCTTGGTGGAGTATACCTACTTGAAGTTCCTCGACCCACTCATTCAGTTTTGCTAGGGACTTTGGTTCTGACGTCTGTTCGTCGTAAATTAATATAGCACCGTGAGCTTCTCTGTAAAAACACCGTTCACGACCATGACTTAACATTTATAGTCAACTTCGATTGTTGCTGGAAATGATGAATTGCAGTGTCCCGTTGTGAACGCTAGAATTATGCCGCTTTTACCCACACCGCACTCATCGATAAAATAATATATAGTTTCTCAATGTAAAAAATACGCGAAAAATAAATTTATTTCTCTTATTACCTCTCTTATTAATATTAGTATCTATATAATATAAGCGAGTATAACAAACAAACTAAAACTTTCGTTCCCGAAGAGATTATGAATAATCTTTGCCCAACTAGGTAATCTGTACGTTATTATTACCAACAAAGGTACGAGTAGATCCTCTCAGTAGGGAGTGGGATGTATTCCTGAAAACAAACATGAAGGTGCTCGTTACGAGACGTAGAGCGGATTAGTTCCACGCGCTACGGATCGTATGTCCAACGAGTTAATTTTAGTCAGTCAATCTAAAATGTAATCATAGAAGTAGGAGCAACTAAAAGCAAATAAAAGTTCGAGTGAACAGTTTTAATCTATTGATGTTGATTAGTATAGCATAAGCATAATGAGCCAAACTGTCTCACTGCTGAGCACGGGCCCCATCTCACAATGAGAGAAGTTTAGACCTTAGTCCACCACGCTGCCTGGTGCGGGTTGATGGACTACATAAACCATTAAAAACCTTTTGGAGATCTCTCAGTAGTGGAGGCTTTGTCACAATGTTTCCTTCACCATTAACACAAGTGATATTCAGATCCGCACATGAATTCGAAACGTCAGCGGTGCGGGCTGGGATCAAACTTAGACCCTTTTGCATGGAAGCCAAAAGTTCCACCGCTAGGGTTTCACTACTGATTGCTAAGTTATTACCTCATGCGTGTGGTCTAACATGTCGGTTGCACGGGTTTCCAATATTGATCTTCTTTAGCGACACGTACACGATGTGTCTAGTTGGCGCTGTCGTGATGTCGCGTATATGAATGACACACAAATACTATTGATTCTATACTGTCCAAGCCACATCTGACCTGAGTTACGTCGCCGATCTTCCGGTACACATAATTCCATACAAACATCTCACACCGTACACATTTGACCGAAGATGCGTTAGTAAAATTACTCGAGTAATTTACGCAACAGAAGATTGGCGACGTATCTTCCGTCAGATGTGGCTTGGCCCTAAGTGCAAAGGAAAATTAATTAATTATAGCTCAATGAATAGAATACAATGCTAAATTACCTCCTTTGTTTTGTGCCGTAAAGATAACAAAACGCTGTCATTTTTACACAAAATACCAGAAGTTATTATTTACGAAATTTCTTTTATAAAATACGAAGTAAAAGAAACTAAAGTTTGAGTCCACGCGGCGCGGCAGCACAGTTATTAAGACGTTAGTCGTCGCTCACAAACAAATTAAGGTTAGTGGAGAAACACAAAAAACTGTCCGTCCTCCAAATTATTCATTATCATATTCCGCGACGTTTTTTGTTAACCATTTATTAATTAACGCAGAATTTTCGTGAGATATGAGACTGATATTTTTTACTCTCTAAATTGGGATGAAATACAGTTTTATTATTTTATCTGCATTCTTAACAACCAGAAGTAATCTTTTGTTGTTGGGTCTTTACTACAGACCGGCAATAAGAAAGATTCAGGCTAGTGGTCACCAATATTAATCCATTGGTTAAACCAAGGATTACTCAAAAAAATATACTAGTATTTTAAGTAAATAGTTGTTCAACCAGAGAATTTATGTCGGTGAACATCAGGCTTAGCTAATGATGACAACATACGGCTCAATGTAACAGTCGCTTTTATATCGATGAAGTTTTAGTTGACTGTGTATTTATATGAAGTGTTCCTTGAAGTCTAGGTATAGTTGTCTTCGTGACTAATACGATATATTATCTACTATTCTAGTATTGTAATTCCCATGGGAAGGCGCACTTGCTCGGAATATTGTCGTTTTCGATAAACTCATGTATAAAATTAATGACAATTAATGTTTCTAGAAATCTAAATCGATTGTCATCGGGAATTCTTGATTCTAAGGTACTATTTGTATTGACATGCTCTACATGTGTTGCTGCTTGCCTAAGCTTTTTACAAGTTTTTATTTAAAGTGCATCGCTCGTTTGTATGTCTTTCCTTTCAAAATTGGTTCTTGAGTTGTATCCCTTTTCCCACCATTCGAGCTGATATTTTGCATTCATTCTAGTTTCGGTGACATTACAATGTGGTGGTGCCATTGAGCTGATCTGAAGATGGAGAGAATCAGATATAAAAAACGTTTTTATTAATAAAACTTATTCAAACGATGTTGGAGTCGCTTCTATTTATGAAATGTGATTCTTCTTCTTGCTCACCCTGTCTGATGGTCACCATACAGTGCGTAATATAGGCTCGTACCATATTCCGGTAATCTTCTTGCCCATTTTTGTTCGGCTGCTTTAGTAATATCATCGGCCCATTTCATTGTTTATCATTATTTACATAGAATAGGTATATTTATCAATTTGTAAATCATTGTTTTGTGTTCAGCAGAACATGTTTACCTACAAATATTCAGTTAAAATGAATAATGCATAATATATATTCATGATTCATGAAATTCGATTACGTGTGCAATAAAACTTGTTTGCTTTTAATATTAGTTCTAGATATTATTATCTGTATAATTATATTATGATAGTCTGTTGTTTATTATTATCTGTATAATTATATTATGATAGTCTGTTGTTTATTCCGCCCAGCTCTTCTAGTTTCATTACTATGCACCGTGCTTTTTCAGAAGTTTCAGGAACAATTAGACTCGGTATAATAAACAACTTTTATTTTGCAACTTTAGTAAATAAGAAACTAAAAATAATCTTCTCATTCAAAGCTATACAGATCACCTAAACGAGTTGTATGGCAGAGTTATCTAAAAATACGTAGAATAAAAGTTGTTTGTTAAATATAGTCAAACTAGCTGTTTTCTTACGGCTGTGCCCGTTTACATAACTTGACTACAGCGCCATCTATCGCATCCTAGCATAGCTACGGACCATCCTTTCGACAAAAAAATATATTGCGTAAATCTGACTTCAATCGGTTAAGTCATTCAGAAGTTACACGATCATTAACAGACGCACCAACGATTGTATGTATAAAAATTATTCCTGAAAGTTTCCCTAGCCACTTAAAAAACCCGGTGTGTAGGCATTATAACAGTAAGTACCAAAGGCAGCTGAAAGTTTTTAATGCTTTCTTTATTATTCTCTATAGAAAAATCAAAGTGCCAATAAATGGAAGACCTAGTATGCACCGAACAACTGTTTGATTCAGTCTGCAACAGCATTTTTATTCGATCTCATGTCATAAATCTCGCTGGTTGTAGCGCGCATTGTGAAAGTCGCATTAGGGCGCAGACAGACGTATAGACATGTCTTTTTGTGTGGACGACAACGTGTAGTCGAAGTATTGGAAGAGCGCCGCTTGGGACCCGCTCTAAATTCACTTAGTGGGGAAACATAAGGAAGGCTAGTGCGGGCGTGCCCGCTTAACAAAGTGATTCATGTGCTAGTTGTTGTCTTCTTGGTCAGCCTAGTTGTATTTTTTCTCTCTTATGGTGATAATGACGTGACTAATATCTGATGTTTATTCAATCCATTTGTTTCATTTACCGTCCTACTTGTCGGTAAGGTAGTTATGATCATAGGTCATAGCGCCCTCTCTACCTTCTTTTGTCTCTTGTGTGAGTTTAATATTCTAAATCACTCGTAGTGTCATGGCCACCGACAAATTGCAAGAATATCTTTAAATGAAAACCCCTATATATAACAATAAATATTATTGATGTGGAAGTTTGTGAAGACTGATGTTTGATACTCAATTAGACATAAGCGGCTGAAGGGATTTTGGCACAAAGATAGACATTGTCCTGGATTAACACATAGGATACTTTTATCCAGGTACATAAAGTAGTTCCTCCAGGATACGAGTGAAGCCGCGGGCAACAGCTAGTTTTCTACATTTGAACAACAACATTTTCAGTGCCTGATGGTACGTTCCCACCCAGTTTATAGGACACCTCGTATGTTTCCACAGCAGCCCGTTTTTATCGTAGACTGAGAGACGGCTGGTACTGTCAGCGACTCTCTGATACAGAAATAATACCGATGCACCAGTCTGACTCCACAGTGACAGAAACTGAACTATAAAAGGGCAGTAGTGTGCATAGTACTACTAGTACATAATACATTAAATGTAGACCGCGTCGGGCGCGCAGCTCATATTTAACTGTATTAAGCAAAACTCCACAACCAAAGTTGAGAATTGTGCGGATCGGTCGAAGGTCACAGATTTAACAATAACTTAGCCAGACTATCATTATAAACGCAACAAGAACAGTACACTGTGGGGCCCTATTGTAAGTTGTGTACGAAGGCGCAAACGCATTAGTAGCTTTAACTATCAGAGTCTAAGAGGCGGTATTAAAGATTAAAAATCGTATTGCTATTGAATTGAAATTTTAGATCTTCTGATCTGGTTTTCTAACCGAAGCGTAAAGAGCCAGGGAGGATATCGAGATCAGAGATCGTGTTCCGCGCGCGTATCGCAGTCGCTCCCGCTCCACAGTCTGTTTGCAGTCTGAACCACTACTTACGCCTTAAACTGCTACTTTTGAATATTAATGTTTTCGACGAGCACACTTCTAAGTTCTACTGCTGCTGCATTAGTTTGTTCTGACTTTTTCCTTTCCTTTGTAACCTGCTAAGTTTAAAGCTAGATAACTTGCACAAACGAACGGTACACGAATAGTTTGCGATGCTTAACCACAAAATAACAGTTTGAGTTGGTAAAGGCTTCTTGAATGTTTTAGTTGAATTAGAATACGATAATTTTGAAACAATATAACAGACGATAATAATATTGTTCGCTATTGAAATAATTTGGTTTTCAACGAGCTATTGCCATAATAACCAGTTTGCTGACCGGGTAAGAATAGCAAGCTACTTCATCTGTAATAATGGTTTTTGATAGATGTGATGTATGTATAGTGCTTTAGGGCAATTACAAACATGAGAATATTCCGAATATTACGAATTTCTCCTAAACCAGGCAATATACCACTGTTGGAAAGTAGTTGCTGTCGCCTATATACACCTACAACACCAGGAGGATTGCTGATGCGTTGCCAACCTTAGAGGCAAAGGGTATGGCGGCCGAATTTCGCCGAACGAACACTTTTTACTAGGAACTCTTCTACCTGTATAGTTCTTTGTAGCGATCTTCAAAGGAAGTTGTCAGCGGAGGACATCTTCGAGCTTTCACAGTCACAAGCTTGAAAACAAAATCCAAAAAGAGAGGGTGTCGGCTCTCGGCCTCACAGTGAGAAAATGTGGTTCATGAGACTAACTATAGTCCGGCAGGAGGGGGGTGCGAGACAACAGGAGCGCTCTCAGTTCGCTCTGCCTTGTCTGCCGCCCGCACCCCCTTCTGCCGTTCCCACACCTCACACGGTGACTAGCACTTACGCACGGACTATAGCTGAATTACTCCTCTTGGTAGTAGGATCTATACGGTCCGCCTGGCTAGATACCACCCTCACATTAAAGTCCAGCGCCAAGTAGTTTACTGTGTTGCGTCGTGAGTATGTGCGAACCAGAGGGGTATAGGGGAGTCCCTCTTTAAAATCAAAAAAAATCAAAATCAATTTTTTTTTATTTCACATAAACCAATACAGGTGCTTATGAAAAGTCGAGTTTAGATGCACGGTTCCAATTAGTCGTTTCCTATGGAGAAGAGCCGGCAAGAAACTCCATGGTTACTCTTTTAAAAATAATATCTTTAAGTGCTTGGCCAGACTGGCAGCGCGGTGCGGGGAGCGGCGCGGGTGCGGGAACGCGCGCGATTTGCCTGTCCGCAGTGGAGCGCGGCTTCGTTCTGAGCGTTGTTGTGTCCAGTGTTTGTCAATATATAACATGAATGAAGAAGACTTATTTTTACTGGAAAATTCTTACTAAAAAACGATGTTTCGACATCCACAGTATAGATCGTGCTTGAATAGCACTTATTAATTCTTCAACATTTAATTTTGAAGACGCCATCACAACAACGCGCGTGGTCAGCTCGAACTAGTTTGAGATCCACCGCTCCCGCGCGGGTTGTCGCTTGCCGCCCGCGCATTCACTGCGGCCACTTGTATGAACGAGCTATGGCGTGAGTTACCCGCTCGCTCACCGCGCCAAGTAGCCCGCGCCGCTTCCCGCGCCCGCGTACCCACTATGGACACTCAAATGAAGTTCTTCTGTTTGATTTCGCCGCACCGCGCCCACCCCGCGCCCGCGTTTGCAGTCTGGCCAAACACTAACAATTACAGAGTACAATCATTTAGGATAGTGAGAGAACAAAGGAGTCCTGACCACAGACCAATGAGTAGTGTAGTAGAAAAATTAACAAAGAAAATAAAAACTATATGAATAACAGTAATTTACAAACTTATAGATGCAGGTCCACTTTACCATTGCTACTTGGATTTGTGTTCTCCATTTTAGACCCTGTCAGCGCTTACCGTCAGGTGCGACACGACTCAACTGTAACTAAGTTAAAGAAAAAGGAAATATAAAAAAATGCGTATGAGTAAAACCATACACACACAAATAAGAATAAATATATTAAGAAATAGGTTAAGGACAATAAATACAACAGCAAACAACAAAGGTTACTCAACACTCATTGCACTTGTAAGATTTCTCAGATACAGGAACACTTGAACCACTTGCTCCCATTAGCATGCCAAGTGAGTGAACTGAGGTCGATGACTAACACTCGCGTGATTTATACCAACGTATATAACGACGAACATTAATAACAATGCTACATTAGTATTGATATAAATCTCACATTATTCCTCTTAGTGGACGGTTTGAGACATTTATGAGAAATAAACCACCTGTATTTGTGTACGATTCTCAGAATATATCATATATTTCAATGTTTTTCTATTTTCGTGACTATGAATTCTTAAAGCAATAAAATAGTGAAAATTATATTTGCAATATAGAATTATTGTTCTTAAAACTACAAACAGCGTACCCGATTATTTGCCCTAAAGTTATAAAAGATCTAGTAACCATTGCGCGGTATCTAAAGTTCATTTAGTAGTTATAGCCTTGTTGTCACGACTTGGACGCTTGCCAACCGGAAAATGTCACTAACTCCAAACACAGCACGGACGACTCTCTATATCCATAACACTAAACAGCTTTAAACATCTATTAACGGTCGAGAAAACCACAAAAATACATAATTCCTTTTTTGAAAATCTAGTTCAAAGTTCCTGCAACAGATATTTAATTCTTGCTAAGCACGAAATGTGGGTTGAGTTTTTAGGCGCCAACGAAAGGGTTCTTTTTATAAAACAGTAATTTCATAAGGCGGTAATTAAGCCAATTAGTTAATTAAAAACTCCAAGAATATAAAACCTGCGAAAAGAAAAGTTAAAAATGCTCGAAGTAGGTGTCTAGACGGTGTCAGTCGCACAAAATGCGACTTTTTAAAGTTAAATCTATTTTAGTTGGTGCGATAACGAAGCAGCAATCAACACGACTTGGTGACTTAATTTAGGTGACCTTGGCGAATATTCAGAGACAGAAGAAATAATAGATTTCGTAGAAAATAATAAATAGTCGTCGAATGTTCGAGAAACAAGGTCTGTTTTAATTTGGAAATCAATCGTCCGTCGAGAGGCAATATAAACAAAAATACTGTTCGCCTCGTCAGCTGGTATTGTTTTACCACTTTTATTTCATGCCCAAATAAATATTACGATCTTGATGGTAATAAGTATCTTGGAGAATAAGGCGCTGCCCCCACTGGCATGGCGGCACGGTACGGCAAGGGATTTTTATGCGACGAATAGGAATATAACTAGGTATAAAGTCAAATTGTTTTTGTACCTACGATGATTATCATTGAAATTTTAATTTTATTTATTTATTTCTTCTATCTGCCTTGTTGGTGTAGTGGTCGCAAGCGCGACTGCTGAGCATGGGGTCCTGGGTTCGATCCCCAGGTCAGGCAAAGTGTTATTGGGAATTTTCATTAGGAATTTCTCAGTAGCACCCCGGAGTCCGGATTTGTGCGCGGTCAATGGCAATAGGCTCGCCCCCTATTACATGGGACTTAAACATAACTGGCGAACTGAGGGTGTTTTAAAACGCCTCAGCCGAACCCTTCGGGGAATATAAGGCGTGATGTTATGTTATGTTTATATATTTCTATTAAGTATATTCGTATCCGTCGTATAAAAACCCCTTGCCGTGCCGCAGTGGGTATAGCAGGCCTTAAGTCGAAATAAAATTACTAATTTTTAAAAGCTATCGCTTAGATGACATCGTAATTATTTTAATTTATTTATTAAAGAAAGCGCGCTTTTTGGTAAAAATAATAAGAGGAAATCAAAATATAACTGTGAACGCTATTGCAAGTAAAAATTGAAAATTAATTTGAAAACATACAAAAGCAAAGATGTCCGTATTTTTAGATTGCTAAATTACTTTTTTGGTCTTTGATAAGATAATTATCTGTGTAGGGATAGTAAGAGGCTTCCTATTCACAGGTAACCGTATTTTGTAAGTATTCTTTTAAGCAACAGGTAAATTAAAATTAATAGAAAGACAGTAGAAGTTCACCACATATGATAATTTTTTGCTTGTAGACAAAATATACATAAATAGAGTTTATTAGAAAAACTTCACCCGGTCTCGTTACATATCTTTGGTTTCAGAATGGCACCAGTATATTTCCAAAGCTACTCAAATAACCGTTAACTACATTCTAGTGTTGTCTCAGACGTCTTCTCAGAGTGACGCGTGTAGTACAATATCGAGTTACCCCAACCTCTTCCAAATATTTGAGCGGCGCGCCACCACCGCCACTGTCGCCAAATTTAACCTATTCAGTACACACAACTCTAGGCGATGGTAGATAATTATACACGACGTAGACTTGCAAAATGTTTAGGCATACTCAGGCGTACTAAGGCATAATTTGTGTGCTTGAAAGTTTGCCAACCGCCTCCTGAGTGTTGGAAAGGACGATTTGGTTAACGATTTTTTTTGGGGTGGACAGAATTGTTGTTGTAGGATAGAAACTTCTAAAACTTAGGAAATTGAAAACGAGACTAAGGCCAAATACCTTTCCGGACCAAAAAGATAAATCGTTCAATTTATATCTGTCTCTATGAACTTTTAGGATTTTTCTTCCGCAAGTTCTTCAAGTTGTTACAAAACTTGCAAAAAAACTTGAAGTAATGTTTCGATCAGATTTTATCAATATACGAGGATATAATCTTGAAAAAATTAAATAATACCATAAATAACAATTAAAGAAACGCGTTTTATTTCCGTTGTTGCATGTCCAAGTGCCATTACTTAGCAATTTTCTGCATGCTCTAAGTTTTTATTGACTCGCTTACTAAAATATGTTAGAAAATGCCTGTTAAATATTAACAACTTTACCACAATAGGTATTATACAAAACGAATGAATTTTTATTTACAAAATTAGTTAAACAGAGGTCTTATTCTGTAAACAATGCACTAAAATAATTTTACCGTATGTAATCAGACTTTGACAACGTTCGCACAGCTCGACGCAGCGCTTGGGACAAATTGGCAATTCTACCATTTCCTTTCACACGATAATTTGATAAATCGTATCAACTCAATGCGAAAACAAAATGTATCATTCACGAGTATGACACAAACAATGTTTAGATTAGCATCGAAATCCGTTCACTTGTGCGTATTCAAATTGAATAAATCAAAATAGGATAAGTGCACATTGGTGGTATAAGAGTACGCAAACGACGAACGCGAATTCTTTTTTTTATATTGGCATTATTGGCCCATTATTGGGCCAACGCAGTGTGTACATAAAAACAATAATCTGAGGTTGGTTTGCTTACCATGGTTGCTGGTCCAGTTGATAAGTTTTCTGTAACAAATTAAAAGAAAGATATAACTTTGCATCTTAGGCTTACGAGTATAATTGATGATACTGCGTCAGAATTGTTATCAGTTTACATTTTGCGTGAGACATGTACGTAATAAGTCTACGATGAAGCCCAACACGCTAGGCCAATGTTAGCTTGGTTGCAAACCTCTTACTTACTCTTACTTCTTTGGGAGTGTTTGTTTAAAGTGGCCCGACTCTCACTAACTTAGTAAGGATTAAGGAAGGATAACGTCCAAACGGCATACAACGCGGACAAAGAATCGCTACACAATACGAAGACGGTAATAAAAATACGATTACAAGAATGCACTCGGTGTCAGTTTCGGTACGAGAATTTTATATTTTTGGGTATACTATGCTTTGTGTCGTGTGAGGTATCACGGTGTTTGTTACTAATAAAAATAAAGATGAACCGGTAAAAAGGAATGTCACCTCTAGAGGTATGATTGAACGGTATTGCCGTGTGATTAGACAGGCTGCTGAACGTAGTACGATGTTTTTAGTACTTATACAAGATAAGAGGCGAAGGGACATTTTGTAGTTAACAGATCACCTGTTTATAATATCTGCGGACTGCGGTTAATGAGTTTGTTCAATTTTTGTAGCCCGGCACGATAATAAGTATCTAGGATTTAGTAATTATTCTATATATTTGAATGATACATTTTTTCGCACATTTCTAGTCGGTTATTTGTGTGCTTTTATACATATTCGATGAAACTAAACCAATATCTCACACATAAAATAATGAAGAGCGACAACGCATTGTATTCAATGTTATTCTTTTTGAATAACATGAATGTGTCACATCGATCCATCCAATTCCCTCTTATTTCAGTTTCAAATTGATTCAAACAACGTTGTTTGTTCCAGATTGTTCCACTCGCTCGTGCAGTTTCCAGCAAAACGTGGGTGTTAAGAGGTAAGTGTGAATTACGATGGCTATTCAGATGACAGAGTATGCAAAGTTATGTTCAATAAATATATTGATGATAGTTGTTTTTAGTTGTTAGGTACTGTGTGAAAGTTTAAAACTGGTTTTTAGTGAGCATTTATTTTAAATGGCCATATTTTCTCAATTTGACCACAATAATTGCTCAGTGTTGGAGCGCCTGCATTCTGCGCTCTGGGTTTTATTCAGCATGACAATGTTTGTGACGATGCAGTAATTATTTATTCTGAACTTAGCTTCTTTTAGTATAAATACATGTGATCTGTATGATTACGATTCATTTTGGTGGTGTGACGCATTCATAATTTCTTTTGCGTGTTTTAAAAGATGCTCTGTAGAATATGTTATGTTAAATTTTTCTCCTTAAAATAAATTCAAGCTGTCGTCCGGGACCTAGCATAAAGTTACGTACACACTGTACATATTCCGGAATGTGCCCCGTCTCGTCGTCACGCGGCACGGTAAGGTACGCGGCATGCAATACCGCGCGGTATTGTCCACAGTTTTACGGATGTGCGTGTTTGTAATGGCTTATTCTTGCAAATGTCGCGATGTCAACGGGTCAGGTATTTTTAAACTAATGACCCGCGTAAATGTTCCATGTCATGTGGAAGGAATTAATAAAAAGTTTATATTTTATTCCATGATAATAGAACAGTAAGTTACGTGTTTAATTCCAGTTATAAATAGGTACCTATTTTTATTTCTCTTCTTGTCTAAGCTTAGTTATACACATTCTCGTCAAACTGGTGGCTCTCATATCGACTAGGAGAAAACATTTCAGTACTTTACATAAATTTATAACATAACATAAACTGCTACTAAAAATAAGTTTTAATTGATTACCTAATACTTCGCAAACTTACTTGTTAACACGGACATTATACACATGAGAATATAATGATTTAACAGGACAGTGTTAAATGCGTCATTCACATTTTTGAACAAGAAATTAAAATTAAGCAAGATAAACAAGTTATGTACACACTACACAGTGTTATGTACACACTACACAGTGTTATGTACACACTACACAGTGTTATGTACACACTACACAGTGTTATGTACACACTACACAGTGTTATGTACACACTACACAGTGTTATGTACACACTACACAGTGTTATGTACACACTACACAGTGTCCTTCGTCATTGAGATTATTAACTATTATTACATTGCTTGATATTCCTATTGCTATCATCAAACCAAACCTCTTCCAACTATGAAGGTCGCCTTTAGTTTATCATAACATAACAAAACATCACGTCTTGTATTCCCCGAAGGGTTCTGCAGAGGTGTTTTAGTACAGCCTCGTTCCGCCAGTTATGTTTAAGTCCCATGTAATAAAGGAAGGGCCTATTGCCATTAACCGGGCACAAATCCAGACTCCGGGCTGCTACTGAGAAATTCCTAATGAAAAAACCCAATAATACTTTGCCCGACCTGGAGATCGAACCCAGGACCCCATGCTCAGCAGTCGCCCTGACGACTACTAAACCAACAAGGCACTCAAGTTTAGTTTATCATGGTTAACCAATAAGCAATAACACTCCCTTCATTGTTTCCCGGCACAGTGTAGCAGTGCATGCAGATATAGTTTTATAAAAGGTTTTAAAAGTTTTTTAAAAGGTACCTATGTGACTGGCATAGTGAACTAAAACCGTTAGTTGAACGAGAGCCTACACGAGGATACGAATATTAATTGCACGACATGTTTTCCATAATTACTAATGGTGTAAGAACATGAGCATCCTAAGAACATACATCCGACAATGCTTTTGGAATTCTAACATATAGGTTATGTATGATACTTATTTATTTACCTCTTAATTAACACTAACATTACGGGGTTTCCCAATTAATTGGTTAGCGTGATCTTTAATTATTACTGCTAAAAATGACACAACTGCCTCGTTGGTTTAGTGGTGGCAAACGCGACTGCTGATCGTGAGGTCTTGGGTTGGATCCCCAGATCGGGCAAAGTGTTATTGGGTTTTCCCGTGTGGAATTTCTCAGTAGCAGCTCGGAGTTTGGATTTGTGCCCGGTTGTTGGCAATAGGCTCGCCCCTTATTACATGGGACTTAAACATAATGGCGAAATGAGGGTGTTACTATACACCTCTGCCCAACCCTTCGGGGAATACAGGCGTGATGTTATGTTGTATGTTAATTATTACTATTATTATATATGTTAATTATTATTATTATTACTATAATCGAGGCGATTACGCCGCCATAACATCTACACTCGACACCATAGACTGGAGTCTGTTGTTGACTGTTGGTTCCCTGGACCAGGCCGTTAGTAGTTTTTATGATAAGCTATACGAACTAAGAGACTTGCACATTCCCGTTAAGTCATTTAAAAAGTCATTTTACCCTACTTGGTACAGTAGTGCTTTGATAAAAATATTAAGAGAAAAACACAAATATCATAGAAAATACAAAAATTACGGCAATCTATCCGATTATCACTCCTTTTCTATATTGCGAAACCGAGCTAAAAGATTGGAGGGGGAATGTTTTGACGCATACATGGATAAAATTGAAACATCTATTGCTAAGAACCCAAAAGTATTTTGGTCATATATAAAAAGTAAAAAAAGTAGCAACACATTACCCAACGTACTGTACTATCTGGACACCTCCGCAGACACTGGCGAGGGTATCACCGAACTATTTGCTTCGTACTTTCAATCGACCTTTCAAGAACCTGATTCGGAACCAGTCGATCTGGATAGCGTCGTAAGCACTCCTTCTAATGGTTCGGGGAATCTTGGTGCGATTAGTGTGTGTCCGGATGCGGTTCTCAAACTACTTAAAGGACTAGATCCCTCTAAATCTGGTGGACCAGACATGATACCTCCTATTTTTATCATTAATTGCGCGAAGAGCCTGGTAGCACCGGTTTGCATATTGTTTGAGCGGTCTTTGAGAGAGGGCGTCGTCCCTAAGATATGGAAATCGGCATTTATTACACCAATCTTTAAAAAAGGTGAAAAGTCGAATATAGAGAACTACCGGCCTATATCTAAATTATGCCTTCTATCTAAAGTGCTAGAGCGAGTAGTCCACGCACAACTCTATTCGGCCATGAAATGTCAATTTAGCGATGAACAGCACGGCTTCCTTAGAAAACGGTCAACTGCTTCCAACCTGATATTGTCAAATGAAATCATAACATCTGGGATGGATGAGCGATTCCAGGTTGATGTAATATACACTGACTATAGCAAGTGTTTTGATCGTATAGATCACCGCGTACTTCTTCAGAAGCTACTATGTGCGGGAATACACGGTGACCTATTTCGATGGTTCTCTTCGTATATTGACAACCGGACCCAGGCTGTAGTTTTGCGTGGTTATACTTCCAAATGGAACTCTGTCCCATCCGGAGTACCTCAGGGTTCGATCTTGGGGCCTTTATTGTTTACAATATTTATCTCAGACATTAAAAGCTGCTTCAAAAACTCACATATTCTATTATATGCAGATGATATGAAGGTCCTCAAGTTGGTACGAACTCTATCTGACACTGTGCAACTTCAGTCAGATCTTGACAGGTTTATATCATACTGTAAAATTAATAAATTGCACCTGAATGTTTCCAAGTGTTACCAAGTAGTTTTTTCTCGTCGGAAATCCTTGATTGGACCTGGATATATGTTGGATGGCCATGTCATTACTAAAGTAAGCAGTGTCAGAGATCTTGGCGTATTACATGACAGCAAACTTCTTTTTGATAGCCATATAGAATCAATTGTTAATAAAGCATCTAAAGCATTGGGCTTTATTATTAGAAATTGCTCCATCTTCCGTTCTCTGAAACCCATTAAGGTTCTCTATTGCTCTTTCGTGCGCAGCCACCTCGAGTACGCTTCTCAGGTCTGGAATCCTCAGTACGAGGTCTATAAATCTCGTATTGAGTCTGTCCAGAGGAAATTCATGCGGTACTTGGATTTTAAGACGAAACAATCTTCAACTGATTACGATCACCGTTGTAAGCGATACCATTTCTTGCCATTGGTAACAAGGCGCAATATCAGTGATATTTGTTTTCTAGCGAATATTGCAAATGGCTCAATCGACTGTCCTGATTTACTTAGCAAAATACTTATTCGAACTAATCAAAATAACCTAAGAAAACGACCACTACTACACGCACCAACCACATCTACAAACTACAGGAGCAACGCCTTCTGTATACGTAGTGTAAAGGCGTTTAATAATTTACCATCATACTTGGAAATTGATGTATTTAACACTAGCGCACGTAAAATTAGAGACATCCTAAATAGGGAATATTTTGGTGATGATGGGAAGTATCGCACGGCTTGACACAATTTCATCATTTCGTTTGTATTGTTCTTTTATTCTTCAAAGTTGTGTAATTCTGTGAATTGTATGTTCATCATTTGCTAATTGCTAATATATATATGTGGAAGCTTGTAATTAGCAATTGTCCACAAGCATATTATAAACTATTTAAAATTGTCATTAGTCTGTAAGCTTTCTGTAAAATAAAGTAAATAAATAAATAAATTAATAATGACACAATATCTACAGCGTGGTTTTTGTATATTGTTATTATAACTCACCTATATTCTATGTACAGACCTGTAATCAGGTTCACGCACTAGTACGCTAGATCTAATCTGTTCTATTAGACAGATATCGATGTTTGCGCACTAACTCGTCGGATAGGTTTCCGTTAATCAAGTTTGTATTATTTCCGTATGTTTTTGTATCAAAGGTGAAATTATCTGCGTTATTGTTGGTGAAGGTCAATTATTATGAGTTGTCTGTAGAATTGATGTAAAGCTGCGGTATGCTAGGTCGATTCCTACTGAAGTAATGTGGTATGTTACATTGATTTAGTTCGCAATGCTTGTAAGCTCAGTTTACACGTGTTTTTTATAATTACACAGTCAAGAGGCATACGTATGTCAGGTCCATGTTATATGCCTGTTAATAGTTCCATTCATCTTTCTAAGTAGTCTATCACGGTTCACGAAGGGACGTAACGCTTTCTCAAATCCCCCTCTCACCGCCTCTGCAAACTTCTGCAGATGGAATTGAACCTGGCTGACTAACGTTACATACCACGGTATTAACTGAAAGACGAGTCTCTAATGGTTTCGAGTCTCTAATAGTTTCTTTGTGTGTTATGAAATAATTTATCTTTTTTGTTCAAGTTCATATTCTTCTTCATAGGTATAATACATTTGATATTCTTTTAAGTCATCTAAATAATAACATTTATTTTAGATAGGTAAGGTTTCTTTATTTTAGTATTGGAAAAATAACAATAAAATAACAAAGTAAAACTCATAAAGATAAATAATTTAACATCAATATTTACTTAATTTTGATATTATTTTCACAAGAGAGATGAATTATATTTATTGTAATGTGTACCTAAGAAACAATATCTTTAAAACATTCGAAAAGAAAAATAATAAGTACCTAGCATTAAGATTTTATTTGTAGCGGTTTGTTACATGATTAAGATATTTCACATTTGATTAATGCAGTCATTTTTGGTCATCTACACATATCATAAATGAAGTAGAGATACTATCTAATTGTCTAAGTAGAGTACAATGGCGGCTTATCGCTATTAACGACATCTTCCAGATAACCTTTGGGAATTAATTCTACACTCAATATAAATAACAGGTATGTTCTTAAAATAACAGGTATGTTCTTACATGTCTGTTCGTGCTATCCCAGAAATGAAACTACAATATAAATGGAGCGGTTTTAAAATGTTTTTATCATTAATACATTGAGAGTCTAATTAGCAGACAGAATAGTTAAACAATAGTGGAGTACTATTATTTTCAGCAGTATCTAACGATCTTGGCCTGCAGTGGTTCACTTCAGGCCAGTATCGATTAGGTATTCCTCGGTTATTACAAAGTAGATACGGACGTGGTGCAAACATAATATCTACACACAGGGTAGGATTTCCGTATAAATTAACCATAATAGAATTAAACACACTGCGTATGCACAATCAGGCAACGTTTGCGTGTTAATAAAATATTCTCTCAATATTTGCACTATCTGACCTCCACATTAACCATAATCTCACTTGAGCCGGTATTTGTGCGAATTACCCTGTTATTATGCATTGTTAACATTATGCGTTTTCACGTGTGGTATGCAAATATGTGCATGTGTGCGTTATCTGTGTGCACGGGAGCTACTAGTGTTGTACAGTTGTATATTAGCTCAGTTACACACAAGAAGTATTTGCTTGCACTGTTACACTGATAATAGAAACAATGCGTGCAAACAATAGGTGGGTAACTAACTGTTTCTATGTAAACATAGGAAGTGCAGGTCACAGCTGTTTGATTGTGTAACAAGCTAACTGTGGAGATGATAACATATAATTATTAGGTGGGTACGCTATTGTGTAGGTGAAGGCGGGCTTATTTTTCTTAATACTTCTAAAGTGCCTGTAACTGGTTATATTCCAATAAATACGTTGACTCGAATTGAATCACTGGTGTTTGTGTAAATGGAAAAATAAATTCCCACAAAACGTACTTAGGTAGGTACATGTATAAATACAGACCAACTTCACGTCAGAATTGTGTTTGGCTATCTGAAAAAAAAAACTGAAATGTAGAAGTTATGCCAAGATCAAACTTGACAAGTTTTCAAGGGTCTCAATATTGCTCAGTTCTAAAATGAAAACTTGCCAAGTATGGTCTTGGTCAAATTTTCATAACAGTTGCGTGATATATAACCCTGAACATATATCCCAAAACAATGCACCGTCTACTGTCTTGACACATGTACCATTGTAGGTACCTATGTACTTGAAGGGCAGCCACAATATATCAATGTACGAGCATGTAGCTCTGCCAGGGCCATTATTTTAACTGAAACTAATTACGCCGCGTTTTTCACGGCCTGTAGGGACATAGCTTACTGTAGATTTATCGTCTGTGAGACCATCCCCCCCCCGCTCCCCCTCTGACCCTACGGCGGTGACTGTGATATAGTATAGTACAAGGACGAGCAGAAGGACTGCTTCATACAATGTAATAATATGTTTACATCTTAAGAAGCTCTTGTTAGGCAGCAGGATCAAGGGATGCACAAAGCGGTATGGCGGTCGCGGCGCGTATGGTTAGAAGATTCTTCTCTCTGGGGTCCTGGGCGCAGCTTAGACCATGTTCCCAATGACGGCGAGCTAATTTTTTTGTAATTTTAATATTTATGTTAAATTATTCGCTAAAAAAAATAGAATAATGTGTTTAAACATCAATGTAGAGTGCATGTTATTCTATGTTTGCCTACCAAACTGGTCAGTTCTGGTCTGGTGAGTGGTCTAGTCCACCTCTTTCTTCTGATGATGTCTATACCGAGTATTTCATTGATGGCTATATATATGAATTTGGTTGTATCTAAGTATTTCTACGAAGTTGACCTTTTGAATCAATCTGCCTGTTAGCTATACCGTGACTATGCGCTAAGCGTAGATAAATGTGATTGCCAACACTTGTTATTATTTAAATGGGACGCCGCCGCAAAGATTGAAGCGAGGGGTCAGGGAAACTGTGGCTACAAGAGAAAGGGCTCCATCAAGTAGCTTGACGTGGGAATGCAAATCACTTGCTAAATTCTTATACTAGCTTTTGCCCGCAGCTTCGCTTGCGTGATTTTTTTTCACCCCCTTAGGGGTTGAATTTCGAGAAATCCCTTCTTAGTGGATGTTTACGTCACAAAATGAACCTACTGTCAAAATTTCAAGTTTCTAACCCCAGCCGTTTAGGATGTGCGTTGATAGATCAGTCAGTCAGTCAGCTTCTCCTTTTATATATATAGATGTTGTTATGTTTAAATTACTTAAATGGTTATAATGCTTGCTAGAAAGTGTACGTGCATTTTTTTCATCCATTATTTCATGCGGCACAATAAAAGGTTATTTTGGAGCCACTTTTGTCTCACCATAATCTATCAAATAAATAGATATGAGAAAATGTGCTGCTATTAGGTAATATGACGATCTTTTTTTATAAATCTAGTTATTGTAAGTAGAGGATTTAGTCCTACCTCTTATTTTATAACTTATACCTAAATAACATTATATAAAAATAATGAAATATTTAAAACAAACTTTATTATTTATAATTATTCATTACCGTCAGCGCTTCTTAAAAACGCATTATTTTTGTAAATTAATAATATTTATTGCTTTCTTTGAAAGAGGATGACGGTTTTCTCGCGAGAGGTATCATTAAGCTAAACGCTGCAGCCTCGTCACATAACACAATTCTATCTTCATCTTTTATGACACAATTCCAAAACATAAGTATTTTCCCGTTTATTGAGTCAAGCATCTCATGACAGGATAATACTCGGAGATCATGTTGACACAATCAACAAATAAATCTTACTAACTTGAGAAATCCACAACGCAATTACAATCACTTTACAAGTCATTAGCAACTATTACAGTTAGTTGTGAAACTGCCACTTTACGGGAAGGTGATTATTCAACGATTGCTCTTTGCAAATAGAATGGAATAAAATTGTTTATTCAGTCATTAGGTTCATTAGGGTCGGTGCAGACTTGGTATTGTTCAATGCAGAGCATGACACGTAAGCATGCTCTTAGCTGCGGTGCATGTGGACTAGGTGAATCAGAACGGAAGAACGTATCAACTCGAAAACGCGTTGGCATGCGCTTTGGTGTGCTTAGAGATGGTGTTTATTACGACCAATTCCGATAAATGTATTTGTTTTTTTAATAGTTACCTAACATAACATAACATCACGCCTTACATTCCCCGAAGGGTTCGGCAGAGGTGTTTTAGTACACCCTCGTTTCGTCAGTAATGTGTAAGTCCCATGTAATAGGGGGCGAGCCTATTGCCATCCAGACTCCAGGCTGCTACTGAGAAATTCCTAATGGAAAAACCCAATAACACTTTACCGGACCTGGGGATCGAACCCAGGACCCAATGCTCAGCAGTCGAGCTTGCGACCACTAGACCAACAAGGCAGTAAAAAAAAAGTTGTTGATACAATAATATAACTTTTTGAAACCAACTCTACAAACAATGCTTCACCGATATCTCGTGTTTATTAGTTAGTACTTATTATTTGTTTATTACTTTATTATTTTTTCTTTCAATGAATTTATATCTGCGTCAATTATAAAACAGGTTTACACGTAATATTGATTCAACAGAGGAAATGCATTGATCACTCGCCCGACAGGCTAAGTTGCAGTAATTATGTCATTGTCAGTTAATTTAATAAAACCTGTATCTGCATTCGTTATAACACTTGACACTTTTCCACGTCATGTTTCACAACACCGGAAATAGATTGATCACTTGCCTGACTAACTAATGGGTAAGTTCAGTAACTATCACATTGTTAGCTGGTCGATAGTTTACTCAATGAATTTGCATTAGTGTAGCAGGAAAATGATAGTGGCTGTTGGAGAACTTCAGTGTTATGAAAATGTAGTTTAGTAGTTCGTATATTTGTAGTTTGGTTTTTTTTATAGTTGGTAACAAATAACCTGATTGTATCAAACCAGTTCATACTGGAACTGTTCTAGAAAACTATGATCGAAATCAAAGAAACGTATTATATTATAATAATTATATAAAATGCTTAGTCTATATATCTTAATAATTAGGTATATAAGTCCTATTGTGTAGTTGCATCCCACACTACTCGCCTATTGTTTGCCAGGCACAAGGATACTATTCACTGATGTATGGCTCCATACTACATATTCATAGCTACATACAATATGGTAACAGCTACTAGTATTTCCGATAAATGATGCGTAAAGGATTGACGTTGACTTTGTACTGTACTTGCATAGTACCTATAGGTTAGACCGTGTTTTGGGAGTAATATGTACCTACGAACAATTTTGAAAAATAATTATTACCTCCTGTGTTAAAATAAATTTAAAAATCCCAAATTGTGATAGGTAGGTACTAACTGTACCACAATAAATTATTCACAAAAGTAGGTAACGAGTTAACTGTAACTTCGAGGTACTCATTGTAAACAACTTTACTTTGGAAGATAATCATTGTAAAAACGACTTCTGAAGAAAGCGTTCACTCTTTGTTAAAGTATGGAGTTCCATGATTGTAAGCACGTGAGTTAATAATACTACACAGACGGAGTAATAAAGTGTGTTGTTCAAACTGTTTCACGTATAATATAGAAACAGAAAGTGAGCCAGTTCAATCACTTGTGACACGTCGCATTTTGATCAAAGTTAAGGAATCAGTGCAGGTACCTACACACTCGTCCTTATAAATACCTATTCCTTACTTGTTACATTTTACTTATAATAATGTTAGTTATACAGTGAGATATTGTTTTAAGAAGAAGGATTCCAGGTTCCTATTCTGCTGGGTAGAGAAAGATCTCTGGAGTCCTCATTGAACTGTTTATAATATTGATAGTTATAAATTCAGAATAGGAAAAAAGGCCGTGGGGTGCCGGAATAAGAATATAATTCCTCTCCGTCGCCGAGCAATCGAGTCGTAGGAGGCGACAAACCTGGTACCTTAATTGTGGTACGCTACTTATTACGTGGGACTGAATATCATAGGCGAAACTTGGGCGTACAGACTTCTTTAATAGGAGAACATCTTTTCTAACCCCTTCAGGGATAACCTGCGTCATATATGTATGTATTAAAAAAATGTTCTTAGGTTGTAAATCTTCATGTTTCACTACGTGTCTATAAGTTGACCTCGAAACATCAGTTCAGACTCATTGTCGTAGACATGTTCTACATAACTATTATTGGCTATGGATACTATGGTACTTCGACATAAAAAGTCATATTTCTCAGCCCAAATAGTGCGAGACATTTAGAAAGTCCCCATAAATTAGAAAGGATATAAAACAGTACTTAGGGAATGAATCTCAATGTCTAGTCTGTCGCGGCGCAAGCGGCGCGGCGCGGGTGTTGGTGGGGAGCGGGGCCGGCAGCGCACGGGATCCGCCCGGGGGTAGGTAACGTGAAATACTTACAGAAGTTCAATTTAATACAATTTGTGGTAATATAGGTATATAAAAATCGATTGCTGTGCGCTAGTCTCCCAAAAACTCGAAAATGGGTCGACCGATTTGAATATTTTTTTTTGTTTTCTTCGCCTCAGTACTGAAAAAGCGGAGGAAAAATAAAAATTAAGATGGTACGTAGTTCATCAGGTGATCTAGTTTGGTATATAAAACGAAAGCGCCCATCAAGATTCTTCAAACGTCAACTTCAACCGCTTATGGAGCTTGCCAATCCAGCCACTGATTACAACAAGGCTCTGACTCCTGACAGGCGACAGAAAAAAAAATCCAACTTGGCAGACCAGAAATCTCAGGACTACAGCGACACCATCAAGCACAGTGGCTGGTCATCATATTACTTGCGTAGCATTGTGACTGGAAATACTTCCTTGACAACGAGGGTTTGTTTAGATCTGTGTCTTTAGTAGTAGAACTCCTTGTGGAACAGTTGATCCGGGGAAGTACAGCCTATCCATTTCTGCCGCCTAGCAGCGTTGCAATTACAGGCACATGAGAGTTTTCAACTTCGTATCTATGTTTGGTAAAGTATCAGCATTCTTCTTAGTATTGTTGGTGTATACAGGCGACGGTAACGACCAGGTGGCCGTCAGGTTGTAACTGTAAGCCAATCAAATTAAAAAAAAAACTTTACTTCGAAAAGTGGCGCAATCTACGAGATCCTTTTCACGATAAGAGCTGGCCTTCTGCACCGTATAATTTGGTGGTCTCAATATAATTGAAACAAATACCCGTCCCTCGAGACTGTTCGATTTATGATTACGGATTGCTTACTGTTACTGTAATGGTTCCAAACTTGAGCTGGACGTGTTTATGTAGCACTGTCGCCTTGTTTAACACAAGAATATTCGATTCTGATTACAAGACTATAAAACTCCTTATAATTTATGACTTAATGTGTGGCCTACAGAAAATTATGCTGGGTGTATGTGCTGTGAGGTTTGTGTGTGCAAATGCACCCATGGTACAGGAGAAACCGTAGTACGAGGCAATGTCGAAGGCATATTTTTAGCGATGCTATGAATTTTAGCACGTTTTGAAGATATAAGATATTTTTGTAGTGAATTTTAATTTGCATTGTAAACTCAGTGAACACCAAAGCAATAATATTTCTTTTAGAAACAGTCTATTTACAAACTGTTATGTACACTTTTACAAAGCAATGATACAAAACATTGTAACAAAAAATATAGTATTTAGCAAATAAAATACTTAAGAACTGTTCTGAACCAATGCACAAATTTATTTTCACTGAAAAGAATTCCTCTTTTCTATCATTATAACAATTTAATTACTGGAGTTATTGCTGTACATCACCTTACATTAGTTTCTTATTGTACTTCTCTGTTTTGCATTACCGATAACGAAAGATAATTTGAAGAAATCTCTTCTGTTGTTCAACTACAGAAATAACTATATTCATTCTTCTCATTTCCTGACCTCGACGAGACAGCTGGAGTTAACACAATATGGAAGGCGAATGGGACGACTTTAGTAGTTTCAAACCAGCCTAGACTTGGCACTGCTCTTCCATCATCGTCATTATTCATCGAAGCCTATCAGCATATCTATCTCGATGGTGTTTGTAGTCCTCCAAGACCGTACCAGGCTAGCGTGGTGGACTACTATCCAAACCCTTTTTATTCTGAATAGAGACCCGTGCCCAATTGGGACAGTAATGGGCTGATCATGCCATGCTACGTTTTTTAAACAATCATTTTCTCGCATCCAAAGCAATAACACTCCATTTCAATGAATAGTCACTGAGGCAAGCAGTCGTCCCAGATGCACCCGATGCTTAATAAATTAAATCGGAGCGAATCACCCTCTGTTTGTTCACTTGAAAACTAATCTACAAATGAAAACAAGCTTCAGTTTCAATAATCTAAATTGTGTTGTGAGTATTATGTTGTTAGTAAACTAGCTCAGAGAATAGTAAAGTGATTAAATAATTATTTACTGACTTTTACTGAGGGTTACTGAGGGTTACTGAGGGCTTCGCTCACGTCAAAGTGGATAAAGAAATTCGAAAGTTACGATTTGAAAACATCATGACAAATTGCTTTGTTGAAGCGTGATTAAGTGTCTAGTTCAGGCTTTCAGCTCTCAATACTATTTGTTCAAACTTTTATACTATAACTTGTAGGTACTTTTTCTTCAAAATGTTGTCTAAAACGAGCTCTTGATATTTTGGAATATTTACGTAAACCGTGTTCATTGAACTAAAACTAACTTGATGGGCTATTTCGCGTTTACAGTCGTTTTGATCTTCAACGTCTGAAGCTTCCCAACGATCGTTGCTGTCTGATCACGACCTTTAAACAGGCTTGAAATATCTAAGAACCAGTAACAAGCAAGATATTCGTTAAATGGTCTAGCTTTAAAAAAATGTAGATAATAATATTACTACTATTGGCAGTCGCTCCTTGTAAAATACTGATATCTATACAGCCGCATCTGGTTAGACTGGGAGCCGACCTCAACATAGTTGGGAAAATGATAAGAGGAAAGAAGGAAGGGAATAAATGTTGACAAACAGATCGAAGGCCCACCTAATGGAAAGTGGTTAGCGACGCCTGTACGCACCTCCTACACTAAGAGAATTGCTGGTGCGTTGTCAACCTTAGAGATAAAGAAAATCTTGTATGCTTGAAATTTCACCAGCACCCCATACCTTTCAAACCGAAACACAGCAATGCTGCTTGGCGGCAGAAATAGGTATGGTGGTGGTCGCTAGGAACTAGGTACTACTATAAAAATGTATAAATAGGTTCACATAGATTTTCTTTTACACTTAAGCTATCCGCTTCTGCGGTTGCGTCTACTTTAACTATGACCACAGACTTGTGTTATTTGTAACTTGATTTTTTAAGAAGTACCTAATACTGGAATTACGCCTCCAACTTGATAACAATCTTAATTGGATCTTAATAAATTACGTTTAAAACAATGATTTGATTAAATTAGTGACGCGACTTTCAGTGCTGCATCGAAGGTTATTATCTTGACTTAACACTAAATAATATTAATTAGAATGTAAATTAAGTGCGCATTTAAAGGTTCAATGAATCTTTTGATTTAAATCAAGTGGAATTAACCATCAGCTGGAATCCCAGTGATTTAAATTTAGAACAAATAATTTAGAATTGGAACAAATAATTTGAAGTTGGAACAAATAATTTGGATTTGGAACAAATAATTAGGAGTTTGAGTAAATATTGGAATTATTTAGGTTGTCTCAAGGGCCGGGTTTTGTATCGTTTTAAAATGATAAATGAGATTTGAGGACGATTTTTGAGACGCGACGGCAGAGTGAAATGTACAGCGTATTTCATAATAATATTTTATTTTATATACTTAAATCTTATTGAAAATATATTCAGTAATAATTTTATCAAAAAAATGCTTAGCCAAGAATCATAGACGGGTAACAATGAACCGCAGCGCAGCGTAGAAACCCGGCAGTATTATTTTTGTCCTACGTCCTATGCAAATTAATCCCCTAGGAGTAAGAACTGGTACTAAATATAGACATTATGCTAATGTTACACCGTTGTGGTTAATTGTAAGAGGGACTAACGGGGCCAGGCAGTCCCTCATAGTGTTGTCCGACAATGCCAGCAAATAGAATTAGTTGGAAATACGAGTGAACGAGGCTCCGGCTGATTGGAGTGCCTTCTGTTTGAATTAATTACTATTGAACAGGTCTTAAATCATAGAGATGCTTCTATTTCTGGTTTTAGTAATTAAACGAGTCTTGTGAATAGTGCAAAAAGTAATACAATGAATAATTTTTGTCGGTGGGGGGACTGATTAGAAATACATTTTCCCTCCGTTGCCAGGCAAACGAGTCGTCAGAAACGAAGAAACTGTCATCATAATGAAACTGTGCCCGAAAAATGGCAATAGGCTCGCCATACATGGGACTCGATACCAGTGGCGAAATTTGGGTGTACAAATTCCTGTGATAAGATAACATCTCTGCTTACCCCGCTGGGAATTACAGGCGTAATAATTGTATGTACATTTGTAATTGATGACTTTTTATTGAAATTTTGAAATTGCAACCATAATACATAACAAGTGATTTTCCTTAAATTAGAGGAATATAACTGCACCCGTACATCACATATAATTCAGAACTATTTTAATTACAATCAATTAAAAAATAAACTTATTGCATATAATTTACGTACACGTCGCCGACTTTTCCTAATTTATTATAAGGAAAATAAAGGAGAAACTATCTATATAACATGTACGTACATCAGTTATTTACCTTCGTGTACAAACAGAGTGGACAGAGGGGAACATGATGTAATTTAATTATATTGTGCTCGTAAAGGGAGATACCCTTGATTATGTTTCAATTTTATTACTCTTACACGTGTCTGCTACTTGAAACTATTACGCTTTACACTCTTGAAGAAACTTTATTGATTCCATCTTCCTTATAAGATAATGAACTATTTATTTTTCCTTAAAAGGTTTCTGTGTACTTGTCTAGTGTCGTAGGTACATTTAAACATCATAGACGGCTCAACACACGTAGGTAGTCGAAGCAAAACAGCTCTTTGGCCATATATTTGATTTCCGCCCGGGAATCGAAGCCGCGTGTTAGAGCGCTTGTGCTGTGCACTGCATCCGATCCAAATCAGGGCAAAATACGAAAGTCAGCTGCAAATCTATGTAGTTCAGCACAATTTTAAATAAATAGTACCGTAACTTGTTCGGATCGTACTTTCTCGGATTCGGATTGGACGCAATGCACGGCGCTCTTACACAACTGTAACAACCGAATCATTAAAACACTTAAACGTTTGCTTACAACAAGTCTTTAAACCTTTGACTTAAAGACATACTTTAAAAAGACACGACAAGTTTCTTAAGCAACCTAAGAAGATTGCCATCATTCCGTTTAAACAAATGGCACACAGATAGAGGCCTATCATTGTAGCGAAGTACTATCTCTAGAGATAGGCTGAAGTCTGCAGATAGACCGGAATGGCCCCATTCACTGTAAATACCTACTCGCCAAACGGAATTAGGATTCAAAAGGTAGAATGTTTGATCGTTTGCCGTGATTGGGATTTTGCGCTGAAACGCCTGCGCCGCGTCATGAGTTACGGTTGAGGATACCTCAAGATATAAACTTTGAGTTAGTGACTAACAGTAACTAGTTTTATGATATACTGTTGTTTATTGCTTGAGTTCGTACACCTTCACCTTACCATAAATAAAGTAATGAGTGAAGTAGAGATGTCTAGAGTAGGCTGGGTGGAAACCCAATCCTTTTAATAGACGGAACAAAATTTGGAAAAAAACAGTCAAAACGAAGTAAAATATAAAGCGTGGAGTGGAAAACATAATTTATCATTCATTATCATCTCTAGCTCATTACGGCCAATAATGGGCATGAGACTCTTCCTAGATCTTTTCAAAAAACAATATAATTAGACACAATGATAGAGGACCAGTTTCAGTCGATAGATAGCCAATAATAACATGATTACATATCGATACGTATTTGCTTACAGTTACCCACTAGCTTAGCCTTACCTGTTCGTAGCTTCACAAAGTCGACGCGTTGCCGTTGCCGACGCGTCGCCGCTTCGTCGCTCGTTGTCGCCGGAGCGAACACATTATACAAAGTCGTTATAATTTAGGAACGGTTGGTGGAAGATGTAAGCGGAAAGCGATGATATTATTGATGGCACGTAACTTCGCAAGAGTAGCTATGAGGATTCCTCTCTTTTCTTTCTTTCCTCTAAACAGACACGTTTTAAAAAAATTAATAGTAATAACCATATAATAATGACAAGCAATAAAAGTGACTATTTTTTGTTGCACTAAGTGTACCTACATGCTCAAACTTACTCCCACTACGCCAAAATCTTGCCAAGTTACGAGCCGGCGACTATACTTTAGTACCTACCTATACCTAATGATGATGTCTTCCGAAACGATTTAACAGGTGATAAGTAAACCTGTTTTTTTGCTTTCCGACTTACATCCTAATGTTAGATGAACGATAGACGTGTTAAACAAAAAACCTCCGTCTTACAGGCACAATATAACGTGTATATCGTGTATTACGCCGTGTATTGTAATTTCGTTTTCAGTCCAGTTCACATAAATGACTTTTGATTTTTTTTGACAAGCACGGAATACAATTATGTAATTTATTTTCTGTAAAACAATATCTCCTTATTAAGCGCTTTTATTTATTTTTAAATTAATGTGGTTAACTAGAAGTGGTATATATCTTTGGTAATATTACTATTAGGTCATTGTGACCTGCACACCTTTTTTTATCGCGGGAAAATCCTCATGGATGTCCCTCGCCAGGGGAAAGCGAGGGAGCCTGCCGGACTCTTATCAACTAAAAACTAACGGTGTTCCTCCTCAGGTGGTACTCGGTGGTCATAGGATTCGCAAAAGCATGCACCGCAACCCTGGCAAATGACCTGCACACCTATCTCCATAACATGTAATTCGTAAGCTCCCTACTCGCTTATGCCTTGTACACACCGGTAGGCATCGTCATGGAAATCGCTCGGTCTTCGCGACTGAATTAAATTCCGGCTGAGTAACAAACTACTGCTTGTAGGAATAAATTAACTCTTCCAGCACGAGCCGGGTTGAACTAAACGTGGCTAATGGAGCGGCTTGTTTATCCGAGAGGTTGTTCATGTAATCATCTTACTATACTTTACTCTGGTTATTTGGGAGTAGTGGCGGTAGTGAGAGATTATATTTGGTAATTATCTAAGAGATAATGTTAATTATACTCAAGGTTACTTGAAATAATAATCTTGGATTAATTCAATGATATTATGACTTACCTACAGGCTTATTTATTTAAAACTCATAAAGAGTAGCAGAGATAAATCCTCACTAAATACAGGTTTAAAGCTTATTCAAAGTAGGAAAGATAAATACCTACTAATATTTCTCTTTGAATCTACAACTGTCAGGGTTAATTAAAAATGTTTTTCATTTAAAAAAATATTTTTTCTCTGCATAAAGCCAATCCAGCAATCCTTTTTTTCTTCTAAAAAGCTTTGGTACAGAAAATAAGTATAGGTTCCAGAAGGGCTACTCCATTTAATACACAAAGCTCGTTGAGATCAGCTTCCAAACTAACCAGGTGCAATCTCATCAGTATCTTATATCTAGCGTCTGTCGTCCGACCTCTGCAATCTAACTTGTGTTGTGTATATGATGTGTGTGTTTGTGTGTGTGTGTGTGTGGGAGTGGGATGTTTAGGTGTTCTGGGATTCTGATTTTGACAACCCACTTTCTGGTTGTAGCTGGTTCGATTTCCTCACGATGCACATAATTATTTAGGTGTAATTCTGATATTTGTTCCGATTCTGGATGTTTGTGCATGTGAGATGTGTGTTTATCTGGAACTGATATTACGATGTAGACAAAATTCCAGCGTTGGACACTAATAATTAAAAAAAGCAAGAATGAACCTTCTGTGGCGACTTATCGATGGCTTAGCTATGCATGCTAGCTAGTTATTGTGACGTCACCATGCACTGCTTAGCGCGGTGCATGTTTATCGCATTATACGCTCGTATGACCACCTCTGACGTCATTAAAAGTAATAAATAACTGCATATGCGCTGCTTAGCTTTCATGTACCCTGTACTTATATTGTGTAGTAGATTTAAATTCACAGATAGTTGTTCCGGGTCTAGATGTTTGTGTATGCACATTATTATTTATATTATATTATATTAGTATTTGTCTGTAAACACACTAACAATACGGGAAACATGTTAGCGTGAGGCAACGTTTTCAAAATGCAATATTTAATTTAATATAGTACCTACTAAAATATTCACCTACCTGTGGCGTTTAAGCTATGAAGAAGAATATGTATGAAATATAAACGTGGTGATTGAGGGTATTAAGTACCTTTTATTTTGAAACAAGCCCTTGTCAAGGAGTGAACTGGTAACGGATGAGATATTGGCATTTGCGTACAAAAGTTACTAATTAAAAGTTGTATTTATAAACATGAAAACTTTGAAGAAACAGTCAAGTTCTCAAAATGGTTTGAATTATGATTTACAATATTACATTGCTCAGAGTTTACAAGTGGAGGTCGTATCAAAACCTACATAAAAAAGTTTTAATTGATTACATTAAATTACGAGAAAAGTTATAGGAATCTTCTTTTGTTTGTAATATAACAGATAATTTTGGAATGGAAGATGTATATATTATACATAATTATAGTCTGTCAGTGTTTACGTGGAAAAATGAAAGAAGCTTTGAACTCTATGTTTAGCAACATCAAGCAAATAATATAGCACGATCAATACTTTCTGATAGTTGTTACAAATGACTGAGTAAAACCTTAGTATATCTATCAAAGTATTGGTATACCCCTTTTGAGTCTATTCCTACGAAATAGAATGAGTTCTTATTTCTACAGGGTATAAACGAAATCATGTAATTGCTTCAAACCACGTAATGTACTGCTGACATAGATTAACCCTGCACGGGATACTTTTAAATTCAGTAAAAAAATACAAGAAGTAAACATTTGTGTTCTTAACGTGAGGCATTTTAGCGCGCCGAGTTAAATGACCACGCGGCGAGCGATAGCCGCGCTATTCGCTCGCAGCAGTACATCACGAGGTTTGAAGGAATTACATTATTTATTTTACACCTTGTATATTGAAATACAACACATTACCAATATTATAATAACGATCGCCCTAAACAACAATCATATTTGAATACCAACCGCCAGACTTCAATTTTCCATTCATCCGAAGAGTATACAATTATATATAGCTTTGTTTTATATAACAAGAGATATTTTCGGGACCTTCCTCCAAGTAGCTCTATATTTCGTACGTTCATTTTCCGGCCACTGTTCATAGCATGGAGCGAACCGTCCCTACCCCTACTTACTGATTGTTTTACTCGCAAAAAACTGTTGGACGCGTCACGGTCCAATGTTAAAAAAACTTGGTTTATTATTTCAATCTCGGCAGTAAATTAATAATCTTCTTCTAGTGCTATACAAGGTTAGTCGGAAAGGGGGTACAAAGCCGCGGGCCACTTAATGTATCACTGATGATTGTTTTAAAGAAAGTGATAAAAAATCAAAATTCGATTAAAAAAAGCATGTGAAATTATTTTTATTTTAGTTTTTTCAAAAATTCTTCATCCCTGGTTTAGTTATAAATTCAGAAAATGGAACTTCTAATCCGTGACCCCAAATATGATCTAAAATGTAAACACAGCGGATCATAGCTGAGGATAGGTAGAATTTAGCGTATTTTTTATGAAATCTTTGAACAGCAATTTCTCTTAAACTAACGACTTTTGGGGAAAGTTGTAGAACAAAAGTTATCCATTATTATGGGTATTTTAACACACTTTCGGCTTAGTACCTCCTTTTCGACTAACCTTGTATAGGTTTGTCTCGACCTAGTTACATGGACGTAAAATAAAAAGCACATTAGTGTTTGATTCGTAAATATTTAGCAGTTATAAGTGATGGGCTGTTTTTTGAACGGTTATGTTTGTGTTACACACGTAGTAGTGCTATACGATGTTCAAAAGATTGATACGATTTTAAATAGATATAGGTAAGTAAAACGTCTGTGGCATGTAGGGAAATACAGAGCAAATCCATGTACAGACAGGAGTTTATGTAAACATGCCCACACGTACAATAACTAAAGAGTTGGTAGGTTGTTAAAAGGTTAGTAAGAATATTGCGTAGTCGCATGGCTGGTTGTACTGTTAAATAAATATTGTATTGTTTTTTTTGTTCTCAAGTATTTTTATTATTTCGTAAGACATATAAAATATTATTTTTAAACAAGCATATTACAAATTAGAGGATTATATCCAGGATAAGAACGCTTGGAATCATGCTGGTCCAGCTCCATAGGACAGTCTAGGGTCTAGACAAAATCAAACTGGTTGCTATTAGAATTGTATAATTTATTATTTTAATGCTATTTATTTTAGATTCTCTGAGCAGGTACCTTAACTCACACACTGACCTATTACTTTAAAATGTTTGGGAAAACGTATACTTTTGCAATGTTTGTAAATATGTGAGCATCATGTATCTATCACATAATTAATTTGTCATTGCTTAATTTTTAATTATTTTTACCTATTGTGTATAGTAATTTTATTCTAGGTGCATCGTCCGCACATAATATTGTATAATTAATGTACCTATACAAAATATTGTAAGACATTTTAAAAGAGTAACGGTGGAGTTTCTTGCCCATTCTTCTCCATACGAAACTACCTTTTCGAAGGGGCGACTAGAAATAATTCTATTTGCTTTTTGTAAATTTTAACGTTCAAAGGTACCTTTTATGTGCCTAATTGAAATAAATACTTTGACTTTACTATGTTAATCAAAAATATTTGATTTCAAAGTCAAAGTAAGTAAGGCAGTTACTTCACACTAAGACAGAGTGTAACAGAATATTTAACAACAATTTTGAAGGTTCTGAGAAATGATAACAATATTGCTTAATATTTATGACTTAAAAATCTCTTTGAATTAATAGCCTTACCTTCTAAAATATTAACGGGGATCTTACTTCGAAAATAATTTACAACACTTACTTAATACTTAGACACTTTCTCTGGGTTTCTAAAAGCGTGATCAAAGCAAAAATTAACTAATCAGCTGCTGTATAATGTTGTAAGTACCTATATTAGTCGATCAATCACAGCATGACATGAGATTTGCAAACGGATTAAATTGATCAGCATTACAGAAACTGGGTGTTAATAAAGGGCACATTCTGATATCAAAATCGACATTTTTTATTTCACATAAACCAATACAGGTGCTTATGAAAAGGCGAATTTAGATGCACGGTTCCAATTAGTCGTTTCCTATGGAGAAGAGCCGGCAAGAAACTCCATGGTTACTCTTTTAAAAATAATATCTTTCACAATTTTAGTGGATACAGTACAATTATTTAGGATAGTGAGAGAACAATGAAGTCCTGACCACAGACCAATGAGTAATGTAGTACTAAAAGACTTGAGTACAAAATTTAACAAACAAAAATAAAATAAAAAGAACAGTATGAATAATAGTAATTTACAAATTTATAGATGCAGGTCCACAAAGTTCTCACATTTACAAAATGGAATAGGAAGCTAAACTGTATAAAACAATTGACATACTTAAATGTCATCAAAACTTAGCTAAAAAATCATTGTAAAATAAGATAAAGATATCTTTAGAGTAATGATATCTAATCTGACATACTCTCTTTACCCCTTCTCGTATATCAATCATCCAGGCGTTTACTCAAAGAAGTCGGAGTCGGCTTCCAGTGTCAGTAAATGCCGCTGAGCCACTCATCGTCTGACCTCCTCAACCCAGTTATGGAACAACTGATACTACTTTTTCATCTACTTTCTTATTTATAATTTACTAGCTTTTACCCGCGGCTTCGCTCACGTGGAATCAACATGATGTTTTTCCAGGACCAAAAGTAGCCTAAGTTACTCTCCATCCTTTCAACTAACTCTATGCCGAAAATCAAGTCGATTGGTTGCTTAGTTAGGGCGTGAAGGAAGGACAAACAAACAAACAAACACACTTTCGCATTTATAATATATAATATATAGTATGGAGTATGGATTAATAATATACCTAATTTATTTATTAGTTTGTTTAATTTATGTGTATTACGTTTTTCTTTCTATTTTATATATTTGTGTAATAAATGTAATAATTGGTATGTCTTTTTATGATTATATATCTAAGTAATATTATGTATTTAGGTATACACCAAGACTGCCCGATATCTATTTCCGTTCTTCTAGTCCATCCTAAGGTTTTTTGGAAGAGATCGCATTGTGCGATAAGACCGCCCATTGTACATATTGTGTAAATCTTTGTGTTCTTTTTGTTTCTTACCGGTGTACTTATTATGTACAATAAAGAATATATAAATAAATAAATAAATACTACCAACGAGCTACCAGACTTTCGAGTTTCTGACTGCAAGTCAGACCGTTACCGCTGTCATCGGTATAAAGTCATAGAGAGATGTCGAAGCGGTCAATGATCCAAGAAATGATAAGCGCTGCTTTCTTTTAGCCAAGATCCTCTTAGACTGTCTCTATCATAGTATGGCTGCGGGTGTAAGCCACCACTCGAAAATGGTCACACTTCGCAATTTAACGTGTGAATGCGCTCCACAGATGTATCAGGAACGTACCGCAAACAATTACGAACGGATTGCTAGTGGCAGTTGTTTTATCAAAGGATTTAAGTATCCACTGTTCCAGGAGATGCGATGTAGTGGAACAGTTAGGGATGGAACATAACATAACTCACGCCTGTATTCTCCGAAGGGTTGGGCAGAGGTGTATAGTAACACCCTCATTTCGCCGTTATGTTTAAGTCCCGTGTAATAGGGAGCGAGCCTATTGCCATCAATCTTGCACACATCCAAACTCTGGGCTGCTACTGAGGAATTTCACACGAAAGACTCAATGACATTTTGCCCGATTTGGTAATGGACCCCAGGACATCACGACCAGCAGCCGCGCTTGCCACCACTAGACCAACGAGGCAGAATGGAACATAACTTTGCATTTTTATAAAGATTAAGTAAGACCATTGTAATATTAAGGCAAAACACCGAAGGCGACTTGCATTCAGTATCGGTCACTGAAACTTTACAAAATCATTTTTAATGTTTTCATTTCCTTTCTTTAGAAAGAGGCGGTGAACTGGCTTCGGAACTTTTTAATTACAAGTGAAACAATGGCGGGCGTGTAGGGGCGGGGCGAGCCGGCGCGGGGGTAGCGTGGCAATGTATTGTTTGCCACGCCGCGTCGTCGCTTCGTGACCGCGGTGACCCAAACTTGATGGATGCAGAAGATCTACTTCCACTTAATGGGAGACAGCTAACTCACACATACATAGACCACGTGTAGGTAACCTCAAATAAAACTAAACCACCACTAGAGTCGAGTACATGCTCTTAAGCGACGTTTTTCTTCTGCTTCCGGGACTTTTTGAGCTAGAGATGATTATCGCGTGAAGTAGCAAGTGGACCTTTTCTACGAGTGTCCTGTGGCGTGGCTTTGCACGTACAATGTCGGGAAATTAGGATTCTATTCTGCATTCTAATCTGTAGACAGTTGGATTTCGTTCAGAGCTGAATCTTAAGCCGAGTGAAATATAAGATTTAGAATAAAATTCATTGTTTTACATCGAGTTTGACAGGCGAAATAAAAGATAAAATTTATTATTTTTCTCAATTAGTATTCATTACACTGAATTTAACTTGAAATAAATTTGTTAGATTCGTTAATTTGCCCTTAAAACTGCAATTAAGATGTAAGCTAGGAGAACTGTCTAATAAATTAAGTCACGACCAGTAAATCGCATTAATTGCATAAAGCTAAATCGGGTTTATCCCAGTACATATCTTTACATAGGCTGGTCTCATTGAGGCAGTTTAGACTAAACTTGCTACCTTGGTCACGTTACGTTGATGGTTTCATAGACACGTCAGCTCTTCTGCACTGGCTCGTGCTGTTCGTCACCGGTCCAGTGCAGCCGCTCTGAATCAGATTTTTTCTATAAGTCAGATTTCGATTCGGTTTGTTATCTCGTTTTCTCTCGTTGCTAGAATCGTAGACAGAACGAGATAGTAAACCGAATCGGACGACAACCGACTCGTCGAAACGTTTTGAATCAGGAAGCAGATGGGTGTGGCAAGTTACATGTTAATCCATCAGTGTGTCGTCGGTAAGTAGCAGGGTACACCTCATGCAAATGATGACGACGCCCAAGGAATCTCAATGTTATGTGTTCCTATATTTGTACTAGTTACTGCACGTAATTAGGCTAACACGGGATCAGATTAGAAGCGTGTCGCTATCAGCCGTTGTCTGTATCAACAAATAGAGCAGCAAGTTACTGAAACTACATACAGTAGTGTTTACTGAGGTAGAATTAGTATTTGCAAATAGTTTAACTGTTTTATAATAGAAGTTGTGATTTTCCATACAACGTACATTCACGTTATACAAATAGGTACCTGTTATAGATACGGTAGATGTCTCGATGTAACATATTTTTACCATTCAACTTATTATAATTGAAATTAATAAAAAAATAATTAAATTCATTAACATCAAACGAAAGCGATGATTGTTTAAAGTTTCAAAAGAGTCATACGAATTAAAACTTGCTGATAATTAATTTATTGCAGAAATAATGATAAAATAGATAAAACTGTAAAGACTAGTTATTTACTATTATACCTATAAATTTAGAACAATGATTGGTTTCTACGATAACTAATTTCAAAATACCAAAATATTATTATACTTTTGCTGTTGCCTGTACTTCATGAGACTTTTCATTTTCAGCTATGAATCATGATCTCCAAATGGTCCACATAGCTTAACATCAACATTCGAATTCCTCACTCTCAGGTCACGGTGAGATTTTGATAGACACACTAACATTAATCATGTTTCAAGAACGTCTAGAACTATTTTAACGCGAATTTTCGCTTATTACTGTAAACACAATTATGTAGGCCACACACGAGCACACATATGTACACTTACACACACTAAGGCTGTCACACACGGCGCAAATACTATAATATATTATCTGCGAGTATCTGCGCGTTAATACTTAGTTAACATAGTTGTCCTACAAATAATAAATTGGTGTACAAGAACAACATGGTCTGTTTATAACAATGAAGAATACGAAACAACTGCCTCGTTGGTCTAGTGGTGGCAAGCGCAACTACTGATTGTGAGGTCCTGGATTCGATCCCTAGGTCGGGCAGTGTTATTGGGTTTTTCTGTGTGGAATTCCTCAGTAGCAGTCTGGAGTTTCGATATGTGCCCGGTTGATGGCGATAGGCTCGATCGCTCCCTATTACATGGGATTTAAAGATAACGGCGTAATGAAGGTGTTATATACACCTCTGCGCAACCCTTCGGGGAATACAGGTGTGATGTTACGAAACAAATCACTCTAACACACAGTGTACGTTATTGTACTAGCTTTGATCACTCAACACGTTTCGGATATACGCCACCCCGCGATGCCGAGTAGGATCGATCATATTGATTAACAATAAACCGCGCGGTCGCGGCTGTGTGCGGCCGCGTTACGGAATATTTGACGCGATTGGGAAACTTGACATACATACCTCTTTGACTGAATCTCTTTCAACTAAGGTCAAGGATTCGATTCTCAAGTTGGGTAAATTGTTACTAGGTTTTTCTATTCTAATTTGTTTACTAGCAGCTTAGCGTTTCTAATTGTATCCGAAACATTGAAATAGGCTCGCCCCCTTTTAATTATTAAATGGTAAGGAGCGTAAAATTTCTTCCTGGAGTAAATCAAAGTAGCGCAGTGTCTAAGCAATTGATATTCTGCATAAAGGGTCGCGGGGTTGATATTAAAAATGTTGTTGTGTTAATGTTGGATTAAAATTAGTATTTTTTTTCTGTCTTACAAGACAAGTCAAAGACTTTCCGACGATGCATCGCCATATTTTATATATTTTATAGAACACAATTTTCTGTGTAAACTAATCTTGCATTATTGATAAAATGTATCTTCTTCTTCTTCCTGCCCTTATCCCACACGGTGGGGTCGGCACAACATGTATTTCATAAATACATGTTGTTAGAGGTTTTGGCTTATTGTTTTATGATCGGCCTGCCTGACATCAACCCTCCTTGGGAATACTCGTTACGCTGTCGCGCGGGTGACCCAATGTGCTTGCTTGTCAATCTTATAGCCGACAACTAAGCAGACTGTGTCCTTCCTGGTGGAGTATACTTGCAGTTCCTCGGCCCACTCATTCAGTTTTGCTAGGGACTTTGGTTCTGACACTTTGTAAACTAATATAGCACCGTGAGCTTCTCTGTAAAAACTTAATGTCAATGTTCTGTATCGCTCCTGTCCCACTGTATCCCAAATACCAAGCTTGACTTTAACACCGTTCACGTCCATAACTTAACATTTTTAGTCAACTCCGATTGTAGCCGGGTATGATGGATTGTAGTCTCCCGTTGTGACCGCTAGGATTATGTCGGATTTACCCACACCGCACTCACCGATTCACAATTTATCAATGTAAAAAAAATAAGCGAAAAATACATTTTATTAATTGATAAAATGTATCATCGTGTCTTAATATACTCCGCAAAACTGTCGAACGCTTCATACTCTGATCAATTCGCAATAATACGGAACGATACATTTGTCCTAACATCCAACACATTATCTGGTACTAATGTTACGATTACTAAAAACATTAATAATCATAATAGCTCGTTCCGTTAATTATATCGCACTGGATTACACTTAATGCTATGGTTATTTGCTTCTATTTAGGGATTTGCTCGTTTACGTGATATTGGTAATTAAAATTTAATTTAATTGTATAATCCTGCACGATATGGTAATGACAAATGATACTTTACCCAAGCGAACGAATGCTTTCAATTACGTAGCGCTACGTTGCTACGCGTATGTCCTTTACGGTTCTGTGCGTAGACATGTGTGCTCTGTCTACGCTTGCTACGGTAATACCGTAGCAAGGTACAGTCATGCAGTAATCCCGCTAGACAATGACTATAAATAATATGATATTCATTATTCATGTATTGTTTATCATACGCTTATTAAACAATACAGTCTCCATAGAATATATGGTATATTATTATCCCACAAACAGACTTTTCTATGAATACTTCATTAGGTTACACCCTTATCGTCGTGTTTATGTTCTTTATGGCGCATATTTTGTTTATTTAATTAATTGCCGGCTGCCAGCGCGTTCAGTTCCATCATTCATTTCAGTTATATTTTGTTTGTGGATGATCGCGGGCTCATATTACACTAGCCAGTGTACTATACAGATATTATCCATAATAACTCGACCTGCTTTTACACGAGGCCTTAGGCGATCCATTGAATTACTGATTCTTAAGAGATTACATTAAAAACGTTGATACATTTTTGGCATCAAAAACGTCAGAACAACGATTACATTTTATTATTTATTTTTTACGTGAAATTGTTAGACATTTATAACGAACTAGCTTTTGCCCGCAGCTTCGCTTGCGTGAAGTTTGAAATCCTCGTTAAGCCTATTTTAAAGTGACATTTTAAAATCCAAAACGTCCGTCTTTTATCACCCCCAGCGATTTAGGCTGTGCGTTGCTAGATTAGTCAGCCAGTCGGTCAGTTTCTCCCCATGCTTCTTACTTCAAAAGTACCAGATTTATCATACAAACTTTCAACACTTATTTCACCCCCTTAGAGGTTGAATTTCCAAATATGTGTACATTTATTCCTAACCAGAAACCTTAATATTTAATTTCATCTTTCTTACTTCAAAAACGACGGACTTAGGTACATACAAACTTCAACCCCCCATTTCACCCTCTTAGGGGTGGAATCTCCAAAAACCCTCAAACACTTATACGTTTATTTCTTACCAAAAGCCTAAATATTTAATTCCATGTTTCTCACTTCAAAAATACCAGATTTCTCATACAAACTTTCAACACTTATTTCACCCCTTTAAGGATTGAATTTCCAAAAATGCTGAAACAAGTGTACGTTTATTTCTAACCAAAAACCTTACTATTTAATTGCAAGCTTCTTACTTCAAAAATGACGGACTTACATACAAACTTAAAAACCCTATTTCACCCCCTTAGGGGTTGAATTTCGAGAAATCCCTTCTTAGTGGATGTTTACGTCACAAAATGAACCTACTGTCAAAATTTCAAGTTTCTAACCCCAGCCGTTTAGGCTGTGCGTTGATAGATCAGTCAGTCAGTCAGTCAGCTTCTCCTTTTATATAACGAATATGACTTTGGATGTTGAAATCCAGTAGGTAGATGAAAGGAAAAATGTGATTATTTTGTTAAAAAGTAAATAAATAGTACATAACTAACATGGGCCCAAGAGCTAGGCATTCATTGAGAGTAAATAAAATACTGACTCTTCGAATATTACGTAAGTACAGGTTCCCAAATAGTAAGCATATATACCTAATACATTAAATGGATAATTAATAAATGCATACATACGAGTACATTAAATTTACGCCTTTCTCTCATGGGGGTAGGCAGAAACTATAGAACGCCACATGCTACGATCCTTGCATACTCCTTTCGCTTCATCTACATTCATACATCTTGTCATACACGCACGGCTGTTGAGAGTACTACGCACCTGTCCATTGTGAAGAACATCAGCAATAACATTGATGTATGTTCTTCAAAGGTGTCCTCTACCGGTGTTTCCAATGATATCCGCATTATTAATTCTTAATCGCGCTTCACTCATTCTCTGAACATGACCAAACCACCTAAGCATACTCCTTTAAATTTTTGTCACTACATCATCTTTTAAACCGCATCTTTGTCTAATCACATCATTCCTCATCCATAATTAATTAATAAAACATACATTCTACAAAAATAAAAGTAACGAGCAATAAGACAAGTCTTCCTCTTAGCCTTTTCCCAATTATCTTGGGGTCAGCTTCCAGTCTAACCAGATGCGGCTGAATAAGACAAGTATTGTATTAAAAATAATAACATGAATAACAAACGGAGTCACAATAATTCCTTTGTGGGATCATTAGCAAGAATTTTGTTTTTCTGATCAGTACCTATATTGTTATAAAATATCAGGACCCTCCAGTGTGACGGAGGGACTCCAACGCGTCACGTTTCAGAGGGTCTATTGAAAAATTGGACAAAAACGCGCACACCAAAATTTTATCAGAATTTTATGAAAATATTAGTACAGCCGACAATGAAGTACACTCGAGAACTGAAGTATTTTTACAGACGACAAAGTACACTCGGAAAGAGAAGCATTTTGCTCCAATAAAAACCCCGCCAATGTAAAAGCTTCGAGTTGTGACACTTCGCGGTTCAAATAGCCACTTTCGTTTTGACAAAGTCTGACAGAGTCTTTGGATATTTTTGGACGTTGTATTTACTGCCATTTTGGTACCTTCAGTAAAGTTAAGACATTGTATAAAGTTAGCCCATTATGGTTTAGTTTATACCGCGTGACAGTTTATGAGTTTCGTATGTAGTAATATCGAATATATTTTTAAGTATGCAATTGTCCTAGAAAACACAATTTTAGAAGCGTTCGTTACGTACATACATACAAATTGTTATGCGTTTAATCCTCGAACGGCTAAGCAGAGGTGTTCTCCTATTACAGTAGTCTGTCAACCCACGTTTCCCCTCTGGTATTAAGTCCCATGTAATAGGTGGTGAGACTATTACCATTTTTCGGGCACAATTATCGCGCCAGGTTCGTCACCTCTTACGACTCGCTTGCCCGGTGACAGAGAGGAAATATATTCTTAATCCCTCCCTCCAAGGACAACTAATGCTCCGACTCTCTCTGCTACTGACTTAGTAGCTATAATTATAATGCCAATAAAATAATTTAATTAATTATTTGCCTTATGAATCATGGCCATGTGTTTCACAAGCAGTAAGTATAGGGACGTAGTGCTGAACTTTGCATTTAAATTTTACGATAAAAATAACCTTTTCAAGATGACCGAGTTACAGTTTTATATCCTTAAAACATTCAATATGAGCGATAAAATTGGCCGTCAATATGAAGCAATACTTGCAACACTACAATATTATTTCAACACAATATTATTGCAACACAATATTATCGCAACACAATATTATTGCACAGCTTGTTAGTTCTATTAATATGTTACATCGGTTGTTATTCCGAGCTTCTGTAACACGTGTTGCGGTAACATAACAAGTGTGTGTGGATTGAATGTTGTATAGCATCAATAACTGGAGGTAAACGTTCAATAAATAAATATGGTGTCACACAGACCGCCGCGCTGTGATGGATGAGCCTGTGTACCAGTCATTTGGTAATTGGTTATTTGAAATCCGTATATTCGAAAGTCAGTTTGTGCCATATTTAATAAAATAAAGAATATGCAGAAATATAAAGCCTTTAACTGCCTCGTTGGTCTAGTGGTGGCAAGCGCCACTGCTGATCGTGCGGTCCTGGGTTCGATCCCCAGGTCGAGCCAAGTGTTACTGGGTTTTTTCGTGTGGAATTCCTTAGTAGCAGCCCGGAGTTTGGATCTGTGCCCGGTTGATGGCAATAGGCTCGCCCCCTATTACATGGGACTTAAACATAAGGCGAAATGAGGGTGTTACTATACACCTCTGCCCAACCTTTCGGGGAATACAGGCGTGATGTTATGTTGTGTTTATAAAGCGTTTTAACTTCAACATTACTCTCGGGAAGTGATGAGTAATTTTTACGTATATTCACAAATCACTATCACCACCGACATATACATACATATTTTTAAATATATCTCTAATGCTCTCTCTCACTTAATGTAATACCTGTACCTCAATGCGTTTACGTACCCGTAATGATACATAATACACTGACACACATACACTCATTGATGTTTCACGTACCGTCTGTTCGTGCCACTGTGTAGTCTGCTCCCAGTTGAAAGTAGAGCAGTGCTGATGTTTGTACACATTTAGCACAGGAAGCGTTTATAAATATACGTTACATTGTTGTCTGAAAATAACAAAGAATATCGGAGAAAAGTTTAACAATGAAGAGACAAAAATAAATGATCTAATATTACCTAAATTATTGGAAATTTTTGTAGTCGTTATTTATTATAACGAGGAATATTTTCTCTTAAAAAGGTTATCCAATATGAGCGCAATTAGACTGTTGACCGATGGACAAGTTTAGTACGTAGACATATGTCTCAATTAGTTAGGTAATAAAAAAAAGCACAGTAGTGATAGCCGAGCGGCTGAACGCTCGCCTTCTATGCAGAAGGGTCTGAGTTCGATTGCGGCCCGAATGGCTTTTCGTATTCATATGCGGATCCGTTTGATTATATTATCATTACATTAACGGTGAAGGAAAACATCGTGAGGAAACCTGCACTCCTGAGAGGGCTCCAAAAAGTTCTCGATGGAGTGTGTAGTTCGCCTACCTGCTCCATGCCAGCATGCCCAGCAGTGGGATTGAAAATACGCTGATTATGTTATTTTAAATTCATACAGTAAAATTAATCAGAATATTTTTATAAATACTTAAATAATTCTTTGAAAAATCTTCTCGTTGTAATAATAAGCCTATGTTGAAGAATCTTGTCTATTTTCAGTCGGTTGCGATATCAATATCAATTTATCATCTGTAGCGACAATGGCCGACGGGTACCTAAACGTGAAGATGAAGGATTAAAGCAGACGTCTTTGAAGAAGGCATTGTAAGGGATCTCTTATAAGCGGGAACGAAATTTTAATCAAGGGCTATTTTCAGTATTTGTTAGGATGTTAAATTGATCGATCTTAATTAAGTATAATTTCTTTTTGCGTATATCTACCAACTTAGCATATCGCAGTTCACTGCTCGACATAGGCTTCTCTCAAGTTGTGTATAAGTACTTAGTAATGGTGTTATGAAATATTCCAAAAATATAATGTGTGAGTATGTGTGTATGTGCCGAAATTTCAATAATTCTGGGCTTATTAATATTCTGTTTGTATCTTATTGAAGCAAATCACGTGGATCATCCTAAAAAAAGTTCATGAAACTTAAATTATGTTTGACGGCAGAATATAATTTCTAAATCACTAAACCTACACGAAAGATTTAGTGATTTAAGTTTGTAACAAATTAGTCGATTTGCAGTTTATATACGATCACAATAAAATTATAAATCTCTGGAGAGTATTAACTGTAAATTGATAAAAAAACAAGATCAACAAGTGTTTTAATTCAAAGGTACAGTTAGCGACATAAGTTGCTAAACAAATAAGTAGATAGAGACAAATTAATGTCAGCTAAATTAATATTTCAAAAAAGTATAATAAAGTTTCAAATTGTATAATAGATACAATTTTGACCATATGTTTAAGTTTTTATTTTGTATCAATTTGTTTTCCAATTAATGACAAGTTTAAAAACTCAAATGTTTGGCTACTTTTGTCGCTGACTGTACCAACGAAACCCCAACTCCATTTAAACAACTCGGAGTAGTCCTCTGGTGGATACAAGTTCCTGCCAATTCCTCGCATTCGTCACTATACCTCATTCTTTTTTTTTCTATACGGATAAAGGATAATGAGTTATTCCAGGCTTCCCCAATGGTCCTAGGACATCACGATGAAATCCTAAAAAAATCTACACAAATCAAAATACCCACCAGGTTAGAGAAGCAACCTTAACTTATCCATCACTTGGTCGTCAGGGCGACAGTGCGGTGTAGCACGAGAAATGGAGCCCAACTTTTAATTGGATTAATACTACACCTGCCTCACGCTCGGCTTTCATGTCTACGACACGTTTCAATTTACTCGTTTTTCATACCATTCAGTTATTATGAAGTTTTGTTTGCTATTCTCACAGGAGATATGAAATCTTTCCTATAAAATAAACAATGTCTAGTATCGGTAAACTGGCATTTTGAATCTTGGGGAAACTTTGATTAAAAAATCGTTTCGTAATAAAACTCAAATTGTACGAATTCTGAACGCATTCTTCCGATTATTATTTTACGATTGGCAGCATTAAACGTCACTGTTATAATGTAATTAGTCGCAGTGGGTGGATCCTTGCCGGTTAATGAAAAAATATTAAAAATATGTCGGTAGTAGTTTTGTGTAATTATTTATTCCTTATTGGGGTTACTTTCTAATTCCTTAGAAAAAAAGGGAGGTATCAAAGTAACCTCAATCATAGTTTAACATTTACGACCAACTTTTTTTTTTCTCAATGAATAATAAGAAATATTATAATTTTATTCAAGAAATTGACAAAATAAAGAAAATTGATATAAGCATTTTTATTTTATCTTTTTTGCTCTCATATTTCTAGAGAAAAATACATTTTAATTTTGAAATTGATCAAAGTAACTCCGGTTTACGGTGTTTGGAAGAATTGGCTCGCGAATTAGCAACGCCCAAACGTGCGTTGCGATGTCGGAATCGATTGCTATGTTTAGCAGTAGATGTTTACGCGCTGATGTGATGATGATCATGATGTCACAGTTAGAAAATCCCCCCTTAGTCATCAAAGGGGAAACAGGTACAACACATATGTTTTTGTATTGCAGTGCCACACTGTATGACTTTGTGCTTTGTGCTGTTAAGCTTTCATTCTCAGAAGAGGGTTCATAAAATTGTATACCGTATATAACCATGAGGACAGAGCATAAATGAAAAATTAATACGTGAAATGTATTGTATTATTCAGACAATTGCCTTGTTGGTCTAGTGGTCGCTAGGGCGACTGCTGAGCATGGGGTCCTGGGTTCGATCCCCAGGTCGGGCAAAGTAATATTGGGTTTTTTCATTAGGAATTTTTCAGTAGCAGTCCGGTGTCTGGATTTGTACCCGGTTGATGGCAATAGGCTCGTCCCTTATTACATGGGACTTAAACATAACTGGCAAAACGAGGGTGTTACTAAAAAACCTCTGCCGAACCCTTCAGGGAATACAAGGCGTGATGTTATGTTATGTTATGTTTATTCAGACAATTCTCGCATATACCCTTGAATAAATAATCTTGTTACACGCGTTATCTCGGGTCGACTTAATCCATCTCTAAGACCTTAGTAACTGTACAGATAAACAGTTCACTATCTGAGGAGCTATCTCAACACCGCGCCGTCGGGAGGGACTCAAAGAATTTTTAATTAAACATGAATAAGCCTCTTTTCCCGAGGAAGCTTTAATCCCGCGATTCCATTTTAATAAGCTTGAGATCGGCCGCCAAACGCAATGTCGAAAATGTTGGGTGATGCCAAATCATCTAGAAGAAAGAATAAATAAATTGGATTTGAACATTACAGACGTAGGTATACTAGGGAACTAAATGTTTAAGTTATGTTTGATTTATAAATATTTAGGTCAGGTTATAGAATTAAAATATCTCTGAGATGTGCTAAGCCAGATCGAGATTCCTCATCTCGTTACCGCGGCAACCGCGAATATTAGGTTTTTATTTCGTTTGTCTTTGAACAATATCCCGTGCGGAAGGTTTTAAAACGCCCGTATATATACTTATACGTTTCTGATACACCAATTAGGGAGAGGAGGCTTAAAAACCAAAGAACCAAGACACACATCATGTTCGTACATTCAAATATGGTAATCCTTCAATCCTTCAGTTTAACTCGAAGCTACCAGCCCTACTTTGCGTAAAGTGACGAATTATGCTCATCATCGATCCCTCCTTACCAACGGGTAACTCCTGATGTTGCGAAGTTCTATCCAAAGCGTATATTTTCTGGGCTGTGTATAAAAGTTATCTATATTTATAATGTTGAAGTATTTGCGGCTTTGTTGGAATTCAAACAAGTATCGGTTCTGTGAATACAAGCGCCATGGCAGTTTACTGGGAAAAAAACTTCATTATAAATCAAGTTATTTTTCATAAGAATTACAAAGGTCCTTTAAGGTCATTGGTGTGTAGTGAAGATAACTAATTATATAAAATATAACATAACATCACACCTTGTATTGAAGGGTTCGGCAGAGGTATTTTTTTAGTACACTCTCGTATCGCCAGTTATGTTAAGTCCCATGTAATAGGGGGCCGGCCTTTTGCTATTAACCGGGCACAAATCCAAAGTCCGGGTTGCTATTGAGAAATTCCTAATGGAAAACCCAATAACACTTTGCCCGACCTGGGGATCGAACCCAGAACCCCATGCTCAGCAGTCGCGCTTGCGACCATTAGACCAACAAGGCAATCAATATGAAGTCATAATATGAAAAATTATTATTATAATCGATTATAATTACTATCCAGAGGTTGCTAACCTTAGGCTGATCGCACATATCTCTTGAAAACTGCGTACAAACAATAAACAAACATCTCATAAGCTTTGATAATATATATTTTGTTGTATAATAAAATATGAATTCGTATACTTTCACGACACGTGTATGATGTTATGTTAAAGTGAAGTCAACCCAGTATATCTGTCACGTCGTATGCACTCTTTGTGACAATGATGAAAAAAGCGCTGTAAAAAGGTTGTAAAGAAAGATGTACGATAAAATACCGAATTGGTTGATTACCCTTCCATGTTTTTCTTTGAGTGCTTGCGGAGTAAATATCGTTTGTTTTCACAATGTGATGACATATTTGGTCAGTTCAAGCAAAGAGCCGACTGTTGATAATGAAATAAGCTATTATATTTTTTTATAAATGACTCACTTCGGAACTCCTCCTCCAGAGTCCTGCTAACCAATAGCTTCACAAAACATTGCTGTAGTTATCACTTTTTTGCGCTGTGTGTGATTGCTATTATCTTTATTGTAAGTATCAACCATTTTATTTCGGGCAATAATACAGTTAATAACAGAATTGATAAAACTTGATTCAATTAAAACGTATAGTTTAAACCGTTTTGTTAACGCACCTACGGGTTTTTTATCGGCATTTTAACTGGTATTTTGTTTGACCGCGGCAATAACTTTCCGTAGTTATTACTTAATGTCGAAAAACTCTCCACTGATCATACATTACTGATCAATTATACATTTTTGCTGACCAAAATCTCAATAATTTACTAACCGTTTAAATTATAGCTTAATTAAATCGTTTATGTATAACTTAAGTCCCAAATCATACAAAACACAAATAACATTCGCAGTAATAAAATTAGCAGTAGCAATTTATAGTTACCGTCTGTCGTATCTACGACATTAACGTCTCGTCGTATTGAATACGACGTAAACGTTATGGGCGCCGTATCACTTTCATATTTATTCGCGGAGCTGTAAAAGCGAAATTAACATTTTTACGTTGTTTTGGCACCGGGCGTCACCTTGTGCGTTTATAACTCAATTAAAGGGTTATTCACACGAGACGTGTTTTTGATCCAGTATTTTTTATCTAGATAAGTGTATCGTAAACTGTAATGTTTTAGTAATCATCTGAATTTCCCGTAACAGTATAAAAATGAGTAAACTTTCTAATATGTAGCCGTATCTAGTACGCCTTGTATATTATATTCAACGCGTACCAGAATTAACTAGAAATCTTGTACACCACCAAAATACAATAGTTAAAAATAAATTAAACTTTAATGAACTTTACCATATTTTTTTAAGAATTGTGTATTACCTACTTTTTCGCTGCTTAATGTTAAAATTCCTTCTAATTAGACTAAACGAAAAAAGAAAAAGAAAAAACAAAGAAAATGCCAAGGCAATTGTCTTGGCATTATCTTTAGCTCGATTGACTGACTAACTTATAAAAAAGTAAAAAGCACTTTACAAAGATTATTCCCATAAAACAATTGCTGTAATCGATAAAGTATTCGATTCTCAATATATGACTGGAATAGTGTGACTGGTTAAACGAGTGACATATTGAGGGATGTAATAAATATTGGATCTTAATATCTAAAAATGAATCGAATAAAATTGTGACCTTATTTCGTGCAAAAACCTATGCGAGGCAAAGTTGCAAGCGGTGAGGTTAATGCACACGGCGCTACAAGGTGATGACCGGCCTTTATTTGGCTCTCCCCGACCTATGTACTTGCCGACATGTCCCACCGGTCAATCTTATTCCAATATTTGCAAGGCGTTCTTTGTGATTAAATAGTGATTTTTTAACATTTTTCTTCGTGTTATGCACTAATTATCATGTCCTTGAATACGTCAGTCGTTCAATCAGTCATACTGATCTGCCTAGCCTTTTCCCTACTATATTGGGGTCAGCTTCCAGTCTAACCAGATGCAGCTGAATACCAGTATTATACACGGAGCGACTGCCATCAGACCTCCGCAACCCAGTTACTAAGCAACGCTGATATCCTAAGGTAAGACCGGCTGTCAGACTTTTTGGCTTCTGAATACCCGTAACGACTGTCATAGGTATTCGAATGACACCCGGGACCCAAAGGTTTAACGTGCTCTCCGAGGCACGGAGGGGTCTTGATATGTAACTTACGGTTGTTCATCCACGGACTGACCGCGGCAAGCGCAGCTTAACCTTGCAAATCATATGATCTGCGCGGTTGTTAATAAACCACAAGCTCCCCTGAGCTCAACCAGTCATACTGTACTTATAATAAAGAGGAGAGTGAGGCAATTGACATTCCGCTCTCGGACGCCGGCCAGAGCACACGTGCTCTCGACTCCACGCCCGATCGCTGCGCGCCCCGCCGCGCACCTCTGACGTCACTGCGCGCCCCGCCACGCAGCTGCGCACACTCCGTTTCCGGTCGACGCGGCTCAGTACACTCGTAACGCTGTTACGAGTTGTGCTAGCCACACGACCGCTCGATTCAAAGCTCGTCTTTTTCAAGACAAGTGGCGAACATCACTGTCTCCTCCGAGAGTAAACCATCAAAACGAAGTAGTCCCCCTTCAGGGAAAACCACTCTTATATAGTGGTCCTCGGTGGAAACCAAACGGTGCCAACGAAACCGAGGTGGTGGGGACCCGGCACACCATTCTTAAGCCGGTAGGGGTTTGGGGTTCACCGGCCTTGGGGGATCTCCTAGTCGGACCCAACTCATAACCCGTTCTCTTCCCAGCATTCCCGAGGTAATTAATTTTACTAAGGGACTTAGGAACCCGATTGCACAATAAGATCGGCGATCGGGATTTCAAGCTTAGGGAACACCGCAGGTACACAACCTCCCTGTCTACACCCGACAGGGAGGGTTACTCATCTCCGGGTAATCCCACCCGGAGAGCTAGGTTCTTAGGCCCTTCAGGCGATATCGAACAACACAGAGTGTAGCTACCGAGTTTGTTTATGGTTTTCTTCTCGGTAGTATAACACTAGGAAAACCTTACGGGTGGGCTTTTTCGTGGGAGTTGTTCGCCCGGGGCGACACGTATGTGTCTCCTCGGGACTGGATAGGAGTTAGGTCTCCCCCCCGTTAAACTGCCCCTACTCCATCATGTCGGACGCTGCAATAGCAGCGGCCGCCAGGGAGCTTCTAATCAAAGACAAGGCGTTCGCAGCGGCGTACAGCCTTAAAATCTTCGGGGTTCCCTTCAGGAACTCCGCGGATTGCCCTCTATCACCCGAACTTAGGCGTGACGCTCAATATTCGAGCATTCGTATAGATGACGGAGTTAACTCCGTATCATCTAACTCGTCCGGTAAACCGCCCTCAGCGGTAGTTGCCCCGAACCCGTCCGTTCAACCGCCCTCCGCGGTAGTTGTCCCTGCCCCGTCCGTGCAACCGCCTTCCGCGGTAGAAGCCCCGTCCGTCATGGACGTTTGCGGCCCCTCTTCTGAGTCCGACTCCGAGTCGAACTCAAATAATGACTCGTCATCCTCCTCTGAAGGCTACACGCTAGTAGCCGGCAAGGGGAAGAAGCGCGCGCGTAAGACGCAGTCTGCCCCGACCGATCTCCCCGCTAAGGCCCTTAAAACGGTCACAGCGTCCCCCGCGACCCCCGCGACCCCCGCGACCCCCGCGACCCCCGCGACCCCCGCGATCCCCGCGACTCCCGCGACCTCCGCGAACCCCGCGAAACCCACTAAACCCTCAGTTCCGAGGAAAGAGCCCGCTCCACCGCCTGTGTTCATTCAGGACAAGGCTAAGTGGATGGACGTGGGTCGTCTGTGCACAGCACAGAAGATCCACTTCCTGAGCGCGCGCTCTACCCCTCAAGGCATCAAAGTCATGGTGCAAAATTCTACAGACTTTCGCAATATGACGCGATTGCTCAAAGATATGAAGGTGTCCTTCCACACCTACGCCCTCCCCGACGAGCGTCTCCTAAGGGTAGTCATTCGTGGCATCCCCCTGGGAGTTACCCCCCAAGATGTTCTTGAGGACCTTCAGTCCCAGAACGTTCCCGTTTTAGAAGTCCACCGCATGCACCGCGGCAGAGGTGGCGCCCCCTATGAGATGGTCCTCGCCGTCTGCGAACCATTGGCCGAATCAAAGGCCATTTTCAACATCCGTACCCTCTGCTACGCTACCGGTATCGTAGTAGAGCGCCCCAACAAAGGCGGCCCTCCAGGGCAATGCCATCGTTGCCAATTATATGGCCATTCGCAGCGTAACTGCTACGCGACGCCCAGGTGCGTTAAGTGCCTGGGCGCTCACGGCACGAGCGACTGCAGCAGGCCAAAGGACAGGGCTCTGTGTACAGAGCCCCCAAGCTGCGTACTGTGCGGCGTGGAGGGTCACCCAGCGAATTATCGCGGGTGCCCCAAAGCGCCAAAACAGCGCAGCCCTAAGCTGGCTCAGCGCTCGGCCGTTCGCCAACAGAGGGAGAGCTACTCCATAGCCCCCCTCTTGTCCTCCCATATCCCCGACCGCCTCAGTCCACAGAGGCCTTCCCCCTGGAACATGCTGCAACACCAGCAGTCGTTCCCAGCCCTACAGCAAAGGCGCCCACCACCACCTCCGAGCGCGGTTCCCACCGCCCCGCCGGTGGTGGCGGCAGCTATTCCCCCGCAACAACCTATTGTCGCCCCAACCACAATGCCGGCTGCCTCACAGCGACAGGCACAAATTGCACCACCGGTCCACCATGCACCGGCCCCCGTAACACCACCCAGGCCCTCAGCACCCGCGGCCCCCATCCCCTCACTCATGGCCACGAAAGTGTTTTTCCAAGACACTCTTCCCAGCCTGCTCAAATCTTTGTCCTCCTGCAATATGGATTGGGCACAAAATATGATTTCCGCTTGGAACGCCACTCAAGGCAATCCAATCGCGCGTATCAATGTCCTCCGCGATTTTGAGGACATTCTTAACCAACTTATCTCGTTACCCTCTAATGGATACTGAGACCAACACTAGAATCAAACCGCGATCCCTTAGGTTAGGTTTCTTCAACGCGAATAGCGTAGCCGGTCAACGAGATGAGATCGCAATCTTTCTGCGTGATCATCAAATTGACATATTTCTAGTACAGGAAACGTTTCTGAAGCCCCACAATAGGAATCCTGGAATTGCCAACTACAAGTTAGTTCGCAACGACAGGACCCGTTGTGGCGGCGGTGGTACCCTCATATACTACAAACGTTCCCTGTACTGCACCCCGTTAGACCCCCCTCCCGATCTCCAGTATCTGGAAACCTCTATCTGTCGGTTAGGCATGACAGGACATCAGCCGATCACTATCGTGTCGGTCTACAACCCCCCGTCTAGTCTGAGACTTCCTCTCGAGAGCGACCTTAGAGCTCTATTCGATCTCGGCGGAGGCTCCGTTATCATAGCGGGCGACCTCAACGCCAAACACATCACTTGGAGCTGTCACTCCAATAACCCGGCCGGCCGGACACTCGAAGCACTGAGCCCTCTGCTCGACTTCGATGTGATAGCCCCCATGTCCCCCACTCACTATCCCGCCAACGTTGATGACAGACCCGACATACTCGACATTGCGCTCCTAAAGAACGTAGGCCTCGCCATACGCTCGATAGAAACGCATGAAGAGTTAGACTCTGACCACCGACCCGTTGTCCTAGACCTGGGTCCCCGGGGCGGTCCCCCGGATCCCGGTCTACCCGCGCCTACTAAAACTATCACGGACTGGCGGAAGCTAGAGGAGCGTCTCAAGTCTCCGTCGTCCGCACATTTAGATTCAATCCCCGACAACATAGTGACAATCGCCGACACGTTGGGCGCTATCGACTCCCTCACGGGTCACGTACAGTCCGCGGTGAACGAGTGTTCACGACAGATTCCAGCGGTGGAAGATAACCGCTGGAAACTGCCTGACGATGTGCGTGAACTGTTGACGGAGAAGAATGCGTCCGTACGCGCGTATGACACTTTTCCCTGCGAAGGCAACCGCCTCCATATGCGTTCTATGCAGCGTGCTGTAAAGAAACGCATACAGGAGGTTAGGGAGTCCCGCTGGGACAAGATGTTAGGCGAATTAGAGCCATCCCATCTCGCTTTCTGGCGTTTGCAACGCGCCCTCAAAAATGAATGTGTAGCCTCTACTCCCCCTCTCAATCGTCCGAATCAAAGGCCGGCCTTTGAAGACGACGAAAAGTCCGAATGCCTAGCCGACAGTCTAGAAGCCCAGTGTACGCCCAGCGCATTACCAGTAGACCCGGTCCATCTGTCCCAGGTGGATACCGCAGTCGAACGTAAAGCCGCTCTCCCCCCCGTAGAAGATCCTGATGATCCCCTGCCCCCTGTCACCGCGGATGAGGTGCAGGCGATAATCAAGAATCTTAAGCCCAGGAAAGCCCCCGGTCTCGATGGCATCACGAACAAGGTGATTAAACTCTTTTCCGCCCAGCTCATAGTGCTAATGACCGCCATCTTCAATGGCGCTCTTAGCAATAACCTCTTTCCGCAAGCTTGGAAACAAGCCACAGTTATAGGCATCCCCAAACCCGGCAAACCCAAGTGTGAGCCGTCCAGTTATCGCCCCATAAGCCTTCTCAATTCGTTTGGGAAGATTTATGAGCGTATCATTTATTCGCGTTTAAAGGGATTCGCATATTCCCATAACCTCATTCCCGACCAGCAGTTTGGTTTTCGTCCCACCCACTGCTGCACTAGGCAACTTCACCGTATTGTCGAACACATAAGCTCCGGCTTCATGTTTTCATACAAGACAGGCATGCTGTTCTTCGACGTAGCGAAAGCCTTCGACAAGGTCTGGCACAACGGTTTATTATATAAACTGTACCAATTCAACGTGCCAGACCGTCTTGTGCTCATCATTCGAGACTTTCTGTCGGATCGCACCTTTCGCTACCGAATAGACGGCATGCTTTCGTCTCCACATCCGATCCGTGCCGGAGTCCCTCAGGGCTCCGTGCTAGCCCCCCTTCTGTTCACGCTGTACACCAGCGACATTCCCACTCATGGCAAGGCCCAGTTGGCACTTTTCGCCGACGACACGGCTATTTACTACACGGGTAGTGACTTAAAATCGATCTCTCGCATCTTACAGACCGCAGCCAACCGCCTCGGCGCTTGGTTTCGGAAGTGGCGTATCGGGGTGAATCCCGAAAAGAGCGCAGCAGTTCTTTTCGAGAGGCACGGCGATAACCACTCGCGTTGTCCCCCAGTAGTCATGTTTGGAAAAGAGATCCCTTGGGAACTGAGCGTCAAGTACCTGGGGGTTATCCTAGACCACCACCTCTCGTTCCGGCAACACATCAAAAAGGTGCACGCTCGCGCCTCTTTTGTTGTGGGCCGGTTACACCCTATGATTAGGGCGCGCAGTAAGCTCTCGCTTAGAAATAAGTTGAGACTTTACCTGACGTGCATTCGCCCCATATTAACCTACGCCAGCGTCGTGTTCGCACACGTTAGGCCATGTCGCTTTAAAGCATTCCAGATCTTGCAAAACCGCGTATTGCGCAGAGCCACGGGCGCTCCGTGGTATATGCGCAACGTTCAGCTTCATTTAGACTTAAAAATGCCAACGGTAAGGCAATATCTCAAACGCACGTCTAAGCGTTACTTCGACCATGCCCCGAGGCATCGGAACCCCCTCGTGACCGCCGCGTCCGATTATAAACCCTCCCAGATTAGCATAGTCCGCCGTCCCCGGCATGCGCTACTAGAGCCCGATGATGAGATCACCCTCCTCCAGGAGGCGAATAAATCGACTAGCACAATACACATACACCGCCGCCGCCGACCGGCGTATCGCCCTCGCCGACGAGGCCCCTCGCGACGTCCCACCGCCGCCGCCCCCGATCCACCGTGCTCACCCGCCGCAGCCGCGGAGCCGGTCGTCCCTTCTGACTCCGCGCAGTCACCATGACGCGAGAATACAGCCCTCATCAAGCTGTCGTATCCCTCCCAGTCCTCTTGCATTCGACACCCTAAGAGTTCGAGTCCCCCCTTGGGGACGCTCTCAGAGGTGTCGCTGCTATAGTCATAGCCATGATGTTACTGTAGTTAGCTTTGCGTAGTTAGCTAGGTAGTTAGATTAGTAGGTATTGGTTCGGAGACCCTTCTGGTCTCGCCAATAATAGCCAGGTTACGTAGAAAAGGTCCGCAAGACCATCTACAATAGTCGATTAGGAAAAAAAAAAAAAAAAAAAAAAAAAAAAGGCAATTGACTCTGCGGTCATCAACACTTGTACCCACCACGGTGAGAAATGAATTCTTTTAAAAGAGGCCGAGATAATGTTCGCCGATAAACTGTGGGCTTCTTTTTCTATGTGTATTGTAATAGACGACAAATAACGTCAAATGAATGGTACCACTACTAACATGGTGAAAGTATTTAACTTCTTCTTTTTCCTGTCCTTATCCCACACTAGGTGAGGTCGGCACAATATGTATTTCGTGAATCCATGTTGTTAGAGGTTTTGGCTTATTGTTTTAGGAGCGGTCGCCTGCCTGACATCAACCCTTCTTGGGAATACTTGTTGCGCCGTCGCACGGGTGACTCAATGTGCTTGCTGGTATTATGCACTGGGTCCCAAAATGATATGCTTGTCAATCTTATTGCCGACAACTAAGCAGACTGTGTTCTTCTTGGTGGAGTATACTTGAAGTTCCTCGACCCACTCATTCATTGAAAGTTTTAAACAATTCTCGTAAATCATTAAATAATACGTATCTACTTGTTCACGACCATTTCCAAGCTCGTCAGTAAAGATATTTAATGTACCGTCAATCATGCTAACCGTTCTCCTCGCCACAATATATCCACGTCACCGCGCTTGTTCTAACTGACATGTGATGCTACCGTCAACTTTATTTTATATCAATATATATAACATCACGCCTTATATTCCCAGAATGGTTGGGCAGAGGTGTATAGTAACACTCTCATTTCGCCAGTTATGTTTAAGTCCCATGTAATAGGGTGCGAGCCTATTGCCATTAACCGGGCACAAATCCAGACTCCGGGCTGCTACTCAGAAATTCCTAATGGAAAAACCCAATAACATTTTGACCGACCTGGGGATCAAACCCAGGACCCCATGCTTAGCAGTCGCGTTCGCTACGATTAGACCAACAAGGAAATTGGGTATATCAATTTCCTTAGCGATATAATATCTCTTCATAGATTTTAGCTCTAAGTATGAAATATTCTTGGAACTTAAGACGATCTTGATTATAGCCTCTGATCATTAAGATCTTATTTGATCAGAATTTTGTAGAAGGTTTTCATCAGAAAATACTGTTTTGTAATTGTACAGAATCCATGATCTTATCTCATTACGATACAACAATATCTATTGTTTAATTAATTAAATCCTAACATAGAGGGTGTTGCATAACTCCCGTAAGTTTAGTCGTTACGAGCAGATGGCTGTCGCTGTCAACTGCGGGGAACGGCTTCGATATCTAGCAGTGCTGCAATAATTGCTGTTTCAAGCTGCAACCTAACTAACTTTGTATTGGTGCAACATTGTACAGCTTTAACTAAGCGCCTTATGTATGTTTGAAACTATGTAGAGTTCGTTAAACAAAAAATCTTAAAACATGATATTCTGAAAATAATTGACGTGATTTAATGAACATTAAAAAACAAAGAAACGCTAAATTCGAAAAATCGCTTTGTGTTAGAAACTTTGTTTAAACATGTTTAATGATGTCTATGATTTGATATTCTTGAAGACTAAACACATTACTTTTTATTGTGATTTAATGCTTTAGTGCCATAATTTAAGACTATATTATAGGAATTGTCTACGAAAAATAATTATATGTGCAGTATGCCTACCTATGACATTTTCTAAGAAATCCAAGTGTAAATAAGGTTTCGAGAACACGAGTCTAATTCAATTAGTTTCGCCGCGCAATTACAATGCTAATAGAACGTCTTAGTGCTCTAAAAGCATATAATTCGATCAACTTGGAAGGAGACCCGAACTTACGCGACGCGGAATAATACACAGTCCCGAAATTAACAATGATTTACCGTGTGAATGGGACTTTGATGTCGAAACAATAGGTTTCCGACCCCTGTATAACGTGTAGACCATTAATTTTAGTATTATAATTGAATGTAAATCCCAACTAAATAACGTGGATTTCTATGGCAAGGAGCCAACAATGGGTTCGCGACTTTAAATCGCAGTAGTTTGTCGCAGTGTCTCCACATGGTTTCGCTCGCCGCCTGCTTAACGACCGCCTAAATTTAACCATTTCCTATGGGGTTTTTATGCGTCCTATTCACGGGTGACCGTTTATGGTTACCGTCTGTCGTTTAATCGTGCAACTTACTTGCAACGTGTTTAGTTCGGAACTCTGCGACTAAATAGTGATATTACATTGATGTTGTGCGGAGATTATAATATAAATAAAACTTGTGTATGCGAATAATTTAATTTCACCTTCTTCTTCTTCTTTTCGTGTGGTTAGTGACTAACCTGGTGTCAGTGTTTATGCCGCCTATTGCCTCTGACTTAGCTTCACATGCCGTCGAGAAATATCTCTCAGGCATGCCGGTTTCCTCACGATGTTTTTCTTCATTTTCCTTCACCGTTTTTAAGCAAGTGATAATTATACAATACACACATAAATCCGAATAGTCAGAGGTGCGTGTCTTGGGTTCGAACTCGGGACCTATGACTTGGCAGTACGACGATCACACCACTAGACTATCAAAGCTGTGAAAAATTTCACCTAGAAACAATGTAATGCTTAACATCACTTGTCAAATTTTAATGAGTTTGTAACGTGTTTAAGTCTCAAACGTTACGAAAACTTTAGTAGGCACAACTTTGTTACACGTGGTCACGGTCACTACCACTATACCTATCCATGTTTTTAATATTTTTAAAGCTCTGTTCCGTACCTTTATCTCATACAAAATGCCACTATTATAACTATAAATGTATCCCTACTTTACTGGACAAGGTACAATTTAATTATTAAATTTTACAAACCAGCTTAAAGTAATGTGACTATACAATAAAACAAATATAATTTCCCTGCTATACCTACTTCTTTATTTTATTATTCACTTACGAGTTTAGGTTGTAATCAAATTTTTATCGTCGTGCACGCATGCGAGAGTTTTATTGCGCTTGTATTGTTTCGTCTTCTCGTCGTAAAAGACATAGGCATTCATAATGGCCGTCTCCTGGCAACCAGCTGAACTAGGCTGCCGCTGCGGCTAGATTATGGTATATACCTACACAGTTTTATTTGGTCACATTTATACTGTAGTTTTGAGGAAACAAACTCGACTGTAGGCTAGACACGCGTCTGATTTATAGGTTAAAAGAATATAAGTTTTTAGTAGTAAAACCGAATAATTGGGTTGGAAACGGAGCAATATAAGGAGAAGACTATAGCGTTCTCGCGCCGCTGCAGCTGCCAAGTTGAGTACTGGACCCTGGACTCCTCGCATTGTTACGAACCACGCCCTGCTGAACTAATTGTAATTATTATTAAAATATTTAGTGTACGGTTAAAAGTGTTTTTCGTTATCCTCCCGTAAGTACACGCCTTCTAAATTTTATGTGCACATGCTTGTTGAGGGTTGACTCCTAAAGCCGCCCTTGACCTCTAAAGTGTGTAATTTTTTAGACCTCTCCTTTTTCAGAGCCCTTCATGAATGGAGCGGGATGCAGGTTAAATCGAAATTGAAATTCAGGCGATCGGTACGTCTTGCGTGCCAAATCTGTAAACTGTACTGAAGTAAACAAGTATAATGATACGCACCTATTTTAAGTGACCGCTTTTATGCAACCTGGCATGTCCATTTAGATATGCCAAATAAGACACATAATTATCGTTGAATAACCTGGCGTCTCCCCTGGTGCCCCGTGGCGCACCGAGGCGGGGTAACAGATGCTTACCGTCGTTTATTCTGCACTCGACAGCTTTCTTCCAAAGAAGTCGGGCGATAAATAATAGTCCCAATGTATCTCGACAGGCGACGATATACAAAATTAAATTATAATATTATTGTATTTGGCATATTATTTCCTTCACAAGCAGCGCCACATGTACTGCTGGGGTGCCCTGTATTGAGAATTTACGACTTTATCTCTTTTATAATATTTTATGAGTTTTAGTATTGTTTACTTTCAGTTTTTAGGAACTTCGTATAATAAATATTCTTCGACAAAGTTTATGTTTTAAAAATTTTTACTAAGTACCTACGTGAGTTTATAGATCAAAATAAGTTTTAGCTTTAGGACAATATCTATGCAGTTTTATTTGTACCTACTATTTGCAACGTTTCTAAATTTTAGTTTTTGTACCTTTTTGTAATGTAAACTAGAGTTTAATGCAATCAATAAACTCCTCTCGTGTAAGTACAAGCTATACGAGATTATCTCATACCGTGGTGAAAAGATTACCTAGCCAGTTAACAAGGTTGGTAGCGAGGCTGACTGCCCAGGGCGTCGGGGACGTACTTAAGTGTCGTCACTCGTGAAAGCCCGTTGAATACATCTGAAAAACTAAAAGCCATCGATAAACTGATATTGTACAAAATTACCTACATTATTACATTATTTACCTTTGGCATGATACCCAAACTCATAATTTACCATCTCCTGTTCATAAAGGAGTGTTCCTCCTCCAGACTTGAAAGGGTTCCACTAAACAGAAACACACCTTAACACCCTTCAAGTAATCCTGGTAATCCACCCTGTGTTGATCACGTTTGACTCTTGCCCTACAAGGCGTACGCTGGAGTCAAGGGTCATAACACCGACATTTAAATGTACGGTACGTTAACACCTCGACATTTTCATAATACTACCTTAACCTACTGTAAATGTTACTCCCGCGTGAAACAAACGGTACATAGCATTATTAAACGTTTATACAGTGGTAGGTATTGCTACTGAAAATTTTGATTTAGGTGGATTGCAAATATGTAGGTCGGAGAGTAAATTAAATAACTTATAACCGAAGGACGGCAATATCAAATAATATAATAAATACATTATACAGAAAGAGAACATGTCTAGCCAACAGTTCTAACGAATTATAGACAAATATACCTACTCTATTTCTTATAACATTAGATAAAAGTGACCCCTAAACCTTCTATGGTAGGTATTATCAGTACGCAATAAAGTAAACAGTTTTTTGAACCTCGTTATTTATTTTTGTTAGTAGTTAAAGATTTTTTGTTGATTTCTAAAAAGACTCTAGTTCGAGACATCGTTTTATTTTTCCTGTACTTACATAAACCTCTATCAACCCTAATTATTATCTATGACCAAACTTTGTGTAAAACGAATCCGATTAAATTCGGATGTAAGCAGTACTGCCGCGCGATTCATAAACGCAGTAAGTAACATTTTGGTCAAAAATGAGTTAAATATATATTTGTAATCACCATAGGATTGATTACGAATATATATTTAACTCATTTTTGACCGAAATGTTACTTACTGCGTTTATGAATCGCGCGGCAGAGTATTGAGGCCCGTTCGTTGGCGTTTGTTAGCTTGGTGTGGACGCTCCATTAAGCGCAAGTATATTTGACAAGTTGCAGACATGTGTAAGTAAGTATAAAAACGTCTTTCAAGGAAGCGTTCGGTGTTTTATGAGTATTACTCACGCGCATCCGTCGACCGATCGCTACTTAAATACATTTATTTTTAGAAACATCACACATAATACCTAATTATCATAAATACATACTGGGTGTAAGAATACCCTTAACGGAGCCGAAGTTTACGCATACTGTACATCAAACAAATAACATACAGCAAAAATAATTGCTGGGAAACGACTTTTATTTTTTGGTATTAAACAACAGCTTTTAATTGTAGCGCGCAATGTAAGCGCGCGCGCAGCAGACTGTGCCTACATTTCGAAAATGTTGATAATGTTTGTATAGAAGAATGTTTAGTAATAACATTTAAACTTAGTTTTCGTGAAAAATATTCAAAAATATTGTGACTTTGACCTTCAATATCTCCATAACCAGTCTGTTCCCAGATGTGCCCTAATACCAAAAGATCTTCGTAACGATGGGAAAAATACGTGGCTCTCGGTTTCGTTAAGGGTATTTTTACACCCGATATATATACGATAATAAACTTATACGTTAGTTGATGTACTTTTTATGACACTTTTTGCTACATATTCTAAATGTGTGTAGTAACTTAGGTTAGGCGAACGGAATACCGTGTCTAGGGGTGTTAAATGTGTGCTTATTATTTTCTCAGTAGGTACTAAAAACTGACTACAACCAGGCTTTGTTTTGCTTTTTACAAATGGAACATTTTATGTTCACTTTTAAGGCCTCGTAGTAATGTTTTTTCAAGGCTGTAAATCCAACTCAACCGAAAACCATCAACAAAAAAAAACATACTATCTGTTATGGGAATACATAGAGCAACGCCGCCACTGGCCGAGTCGTCAGTGGTCGCGCTGCTCCGGCCATATACAGCTATTACAGCTTCAGCTACCGATCAAACTGCTGTGCGCCTTTAATTTAATCGATCATGTCCATTAGTAAGACGATCGATGATAAATAAGTCTAGTTCGCCAATACTAGCTCGTATTTAGCCAACAACTTTACCTGCTAGTTTCTAAACATAGTGTAATTAATTATACCGAAATTGTTACCGGGAACCGGGTTTGAATCGGGCGCAGATCATTAAAAGTTTCGTTAGTTTCAATAACACAACACAAACAGCAGGGGTGTCGAAATTGTACTTTTACTTGTTTGGGGAATACCAACCTTTGTCAGGATAAATAATAAGTAAGTACCTACTAACTGTTTATTTTAAATAACTCTATTTGTTACTACAGTTAATAAAATATAGCTTGATACCTGCGGCAGTTGTCAGTAACATGCAATCTCAATGACGTGTAGTTTAAGATAATTATATTATTTTTTATTTCGACGCTTGTTCAAAGTTATGTGTTGGGTTTCGATGACAGCTGTCAAAAGTATATATATTTCGTTACTGTAGTTGTATTTTCAACTATATGGTTATATTATCACAATGGGGTGAGTTGTAGATGTGCACAACATCTGGCCATTTCATTTCAATGTCATCAGCACGCGATGCACACTACTGCAGACGGGACTCAGGTGACAGTCTAGAATACAGCCGATAAGAAATGGATTGATAATAATCCAACTGGTCACCCCGATTAGTCCCAATTCTGGGGATAAGCAGCGGTGCGAAGGACTGACTTTTTAAACCCAGAAATTAGATTAACCCTTTTTTTTAAGATAATTATGCTTCTTCTTAATAATTACTATAAGTAGCGTCTTGATAATAGTTAAAGTAAAACAAACGAGTGATACCAGTAAAAATGTAACTATAACAGTTTTTTAATATTTAACGATAAATTAAGTTCTTGTTGTTGGTCTAGTGGCCGTAAGCGCGACTGCTGAGCATGGAGTCCTGGTTTCGATCCCCAGGTCGGGCAAAGTGTTATTGGGTTTTCCATTAGAAATTTTTCAGTAGCAGCCTGGAGTCTGGATTTGTGCCCGGTTAATGGCAATAGGCTCGCCCCCTATTAAATGGGACTGAAACATAACTGGCGAAACGAGGATGTACTAAAAGCACCTCTGCCGAATCCTTCGGGGAACACAAGGCGTGATGTTATGTTTATGTTAAGTTGTAAGAATACTGTTGTACCGGGAGCTACAGAGGTGTTTACTTAAAGACGGTATAATTCACACTGGTTTAGACGGTTAGGTGCACACACATCTATCTAGTTATAGCTACATACATAACAGATGCCGAAAATCGACTTCATTTATTAATTTATTAATTGTCAAATAATATTTTATTTAAAACAGAAACATGTAAATACAGTTATGTGATGTTAAATGCCAACCAGAGCGCGTGACGTGACAACACACCACAGTAAATTAACACTTCGTCATTTTGTTTTCTCGTTGGTGATTCCCATGTCGTACAACAAATAGACCTGAGGAGTGACGTCAGATACGATGTCATGGCAGCTAATCGTGTTTTAGCAGGATATTTTAATCAATTTAAATCAATCAATTTTGATTATAGTAGAAGAATAGGTAAATCACTGATTAGGTTCCCAAAATTATTCATGTACTCTATTCATTATTCTCAACAGCTTAATTATTTAAGATCCATTACTGAAGACGAGCCTATTCTCTATAGGTTTACAGGTGTTGCACGAGATAATAATCGCCTACCTTCCACAGTGTTGTATTTCATCCGGACCAGCGAGGAAGCTGACCTTAGTTAAAGCATCAATTTAGCGTTCTCGCGGCCACAGATAAGATATTATGTTTTTAATTAGAGGTGCGCGCGTCGAGTGGCGCGGCTTAGCGATATCGTCACGATAACTGACGATTTGTGGTGACATTGTACACCTTGACACGGGAAATTACAGGAGAATAATTGGACAGTTCTGTCTGTCAGCTGAGCTTGGTAATTGTGACTGTTTACTGAGGTTGGCTTCTGGATGACTATAATTAGCAATGGAGTGGGGTTTTTAGGCTGATATGATGATTATGAATTGAGGAGTGAGTCAAGGAGGGACTCTTACTTTTTAGATTTAGAAGATTGCTCTTAGATATGGAAAGTATTATGTTGTATCATGTCAATTATTAAGATGAAATACAGTATTACGTCCTGATTATGTCAAACTCAAACTGAAACTTTTATTTGCTTTCCACAATAGTATTAATAGATGGTGAGTAATAATATATAGTACATCGTGGACCCTGTTGGGCACGCAAAAATATTAGGAGAGAGGAAGGAATTTGTCCTACTTACTAAGACGTAGATACGTACCGGCCTAAGGCCTACCCCTTCTCTTTCTGAGAAAAGGCCCATATCCGACAGTGGATCAGTGGCTGATTATGATGGGTTTGATGTGGAGCAGTATGTTGATGCCTGCAGGTATCCTCTTTTTCCTGTTTTTGATGTGGAGCAGTATGTTGATGCCTGCAGGTATCCTCTTTTTCCTGTTTTTGATGTGGAGCAGTATGTTGATGCCTGCAGGTATCCTCTTTTTCCTGTTTTTTTTTATTACAGCTTTTTATACAGATTTCATAGTACTGAGGCTGGTTTTTCCAAAGCTGGTCCGGCGACAGCAGTTTTTAAGCCAGCTATGACATGAATGAAGTGTCGACGTAGTAGCTTTTCCCAAACAACCGGGTTCCGTTACTTTGTCAGTAAAACCAAACAGGCTTGGAAATCAAAGAGATCTTTGGCCAACATTGGGATGCGATAAGTGAACAAGTAACAATTTGGAACACAATAATTGAAAAGCGTTGGTTCATGAAACTCAATAGGATTGTTAGCTCTCCAGTCTGTTGCGTAAGTAAGTTGGATTGAAGTGGGATCCTAAACCGGAAAGTAGGTCCTGGCTTAAAGCCAGAACAAAAGATACCTAGTAAAAGAAAATTTGTTCAATATGGACTACAAAATATAGGTAAAGAGTTTTGAAAATAGAACGCCGATTGCCATAAATTATATTTATTGACGAGTTATCCAATATAACCTATAGCGACAATGAATTCAGATGACATGCCAAATTGGACAAAATGCAACAAATTATTACTTATTTATGTTATGTTTTATGTATACGTTTTTCACGAGACATTGGTCAGGAAATTACATCACTACGGAGTTAGGAATACTGCTCTGGATCTTCTTATTTCCTATCTGGGTAACAGGATCCAGAGAGTAGACGTGAATGGGAAGAGATCTCCGGGGTCTGTAGTGACAATGGGAGTTCCGCAGGGCTCAATTCTCGGCCCATTCCTATTTCTCGTTTATATTAATGACCTACCTTATCTCATGAAAGATAATCAGGAGATTGTGTTATTTGCAGATGACACATCATTGTTATTTAAACTTAAACGGCAGCAGCCAGTTACGGACGAAGTAAATAACGCTCTCTCTGAAGTAGTGCACTGGTTTAATGTTAATAACTTACTTTTGAACGAGAAAAAGACTAAATGTATCAGATTTTTGACACCTAATGTTAAGCAGGTGAAAACCAGTGTAGTAATAAATGGAGACGAGTTGGATCTTGTGGACACCACTATGTTCTTAGGTATTACTTTAGATTCGAAACTGCAGTGGGGCCCACATATAGATAAATTGTCGAAAAGACTCAGTTCTGCAGCTTACGCGGTCTATAAGATACGCCAGCTAACTGATGTAGAGATTGGTATATTTTAGTTACTTTCATAGTGTTATGTCGTACGGCATTTTGTTGTGGGGAACAACAAAATGCTCAAACTATCTTTGTTTTGCAGAAGAGAGCTATTCGAGCAATTTATAACCTTAGTTTTAGGCATTCACTGAGGGATAAATTTAAAGAAATTAGTATAATGACGGTCGCATCTCAATATATTTATGAAAATTTGATTTATATAAAGAAAAATATCAGTTTGTTCCCTAAGAACAGCGACATCCATAACGTCAATACTAGAAATAAAAATAAACTTATCCTACCAATGACTAGGCTCCAAAAAATTAGTAACCCATTTAGGTGCCAAAGTATACGCTTTTATAACAAAATTCCAAGCAATATTCATGACTTAAGTCTTAATAAATTTAAGTCCTATGTAAAGCAGAAACTATGCGAAAAGGGTTTCTATAAAGTTAAAGATTATATGGACGATTAAAATGCTTGGAATTGAGCCGCTCGCTGTTGTCACAGACACATCATTGTAATTATTGAAACTATTTTATAACATGATATTATTATTTTTTATTCTTTTGACATTTTACAATTGAATTATTTTTCAATGATTATTATTATTTTATCATCGCTTTATTTTTTATTTTACTTTTTTTAATAAATTGTGAATGCGAGTACCATGTAGGGTAGCTATACACGAATTTTGTAAACGTTTGGCGGTTCTTGAGTATTTTTTTTTGTGACCCACACAATTGTCCATCTGATTGATAGCGTCTTGCAGCGGTCGGGTTGTTGAGCTCCCTAAAATAGGTTTGAGCTCCGCGATGACTGATGTAGATGTGCCGTAAGTTAGGACAGGTCAACTCAAACCTGCTATGGCACTTTCCTCAAAAGGTCATTCCAGACGTTGCCCTGCATCGTTTTACTCGCATAGTTTTGTATACTACAATGTCTGGACTTTAAAAGAGACTTTGACCTCTGAGTTTGTTTCGGCTTTTCTTCTCAGAGCTAGTCAGATAGGAAATGCCGGCGCCATCTAGCCTTAAAAAAAACATTACATTGACTTGTAAAAGTGTCTGTAACAGATTTATTTACAGAAATAAAAGTCATTTATTATTTATCAAGCTATGAAATGACATGATTTGTATCTGATATATATTTGTCCTGAATCTTGGTGGTGCTAGAATGGAAGATAATATTTTCTTTAGGTTTGAAGATGAGTAAGTCGGATATTAGGAGTTGTCTAAATATTGGGTACTATGGTTGTGTGGGCCATAAGGGAACCACTACGATGCCTCTAGCTTGATCGGTTATAATTTTACGTAGAGTTTTTAAAATGATGGGGAAAGGAGGAAACGCGTAAAAGAATAGCGGTCTCCAGTTTATAGTGAAAGCGTCAATAGTCAGTGCATCTGGTTCTTTTTGCCACGAGACATATGAGTGACATTTTTTGTTTATGCGACACATATTTATTATTGTATTATTTTGATTGTAATTTATATTTATCTTATGAATTTTTAGTCTATTGAGTTTAATAAAATAGTAAAATCATCGTTTTTTTTTACCTATTTCGATGTTTTTCTAATCTAAAGGTTGACTGGTAGAGAACACCTTATTGCGTTAAGTCCGCCTTATTATCACCATAGTGCATAGAAGTATAAATAAGTAAATACTTATTATGTAAATGAAAAAGAAACAAAATTGTACAACTCATGGTCCTTCACCAGTTATTCTTACAAACCATTTCAGATATTGCTGGGCATAACAAAATGCCTAATGAAGTGAACTTCTACAAATTAACTGTTGTGTGGCTATTGTGTGGCCCACAGAAGCCAGATATAAACAAGTTAATTGAACATGTTTCAGCAACACCGATGCTTGTTAGAACTTGTTGTTTCATGTAGGTACTAACATGCTACAAACATGTTCTATTACGGGCATTGTCTTAGTTTCTATGTATGATTAGTTGACACAAGTTTGAGTACTAGTTGTTTCGTGACCCTATTTAAATTGTATTTTGTTTGTTTCAGATAAACTCGAAAAGTGACTTCAATATTTTTGTGATTGAAAGCTGTAAATATGGTAAGTACATACCTACATGGTTTAACCTTAGGATATCGCCATTGCCTAGTAAATGGGTTGCGGAGGTCTGATGGCAGTCGCTCCGTGTAAAATACTGGTATTCAGCCGCATCTGGTTAGACTGGAAGCTGTCCCCAAGATAGTTGTGAAAAAGCTAAGCAGAACAGAACATACCTACATGTACATGGCCGTGCTAAACAACATTGAGTACCATCTTATTATATTTTGTGGAATATACTTTAGAATATCGTTAGATGACAACTTGACGTGACCTCTCGCACTGTCACGTACCTAAACAGCAAATGTGAGTGATATTTCCCAAAGGCAGCGACTGACCTGTCATATCCAAATGTAACATGTTACAAAACAAGCATCACGACAGTCAGTACAGCGAGCACAGAGTTTGGAATGAGCATATTACGCGGATTTTGCAAGCGATGTAACGTAAGCTCGCTCCGAATGTTACATTACGATCGAATGCTCAGGTCAGTCGCTGCCATAAGGAGCTACTCCTTATTCCATCTAATCTCCACCAAAGTACACTTAATCAACTTTTAAGAGGCGACCTTAAACAACTTATTTATTGCCGAACTTGTGTTCACGTTAAAGATTTCGTCTGTAGCTATTCCGAGCGAACTTGTCAATAGTATACACGTTTGATGTCGGTTAGAGCCTTTTATACGTCATCAGTGACCGGTCACTCGTGGGTAGTTTGACCTAGTTACAGTAAATCATTCTCGAACCTTTCGTTACGAGTCTATTCAGATACAATAGTAAGGAACCCTTCTCTTTCGTACAGTAGTGAGGGTCAGAATTGGGCACAATGCCGGATCTACGAATATTATATTTATAACCTTATTTTGTTAGATATTTTTGTGTATTTTCATGTTACTTGAGTAATGATACTGTAGGTAGGTATATTATAAGGTTTTTTTGTGTTACTAACAGTATATGGACTACGTCTGAAATAAATGTCTTATTATTATTATATAGGGATATACTATAGTATACATACTGTGTATGTGTCATACTTACATATTTCCAGAAAATATTTTGAAATTAAATAGATGACCGATGCAAAAAGAGTGTCTCCTGTAAAACGTTTGAGTAGATACCTATACTTTTTGCTTTACTTCAAAATGTCAAGTGTGTAGTGTAACTAAATGGTAAATACTTAGCTATTTTTATTCCGGATATTACTTAAATCTGTGACAGCAAGTCCATTATAATCGTAAGTTTAAGGTTATGTATCTGAACATGGAGTATCAAACCAAGTATGTATAAGATAGTTTAGCTGCAGGTACTGAGTAAACATTGACGCTTTTACACGGGGTAACCCGCGCCGCCTCCCCTCACACCCCGCAATGTACACAGTACGTGCCCAAAACGATGCACTGTTACACGCAGACACGCTTTACGCAGTGTTCTAACACCTCCAGCGAGTTTTAGTCGTAAAACGAAAGATTTATAGTTAAATGTTAATTAATTACATGACTTTACTACTTGTGTACACACGACGTCTCGGGTATATGAAACATTAGCATGTTTTGAAATAAGACGTTACGACATTTATATTTCTTTACAGTTTTGATGGTATTTTTACGGCTGTGAGAAAAAAGTATGGTTCAAAACATTTTAATTTTAGTAGATACGTATCTAATAAAAATCGGTATTAAATGAAATTACAAATTCAATATGCAACATAATTAACGCACATCCTGAAAGTACCTAGTTTGTTCAAAATCGTTTACTGAATCGATTTCTATCATTTTTAATATAGGTAATTTTTTATCCCAAAAATAATTAAAACTACGGAAATTAGTCACATTACCCCGGTACAGTCAAAACAAACTGAAATAGACCATAAATCAAGGCAAAAAGACTTTTAAAAGTGCATTTTTATTTGTATTAATACAAATTCCGTCATTCAATTCAAAGGAAATAAAAATAAACCTTATTTCAAGAACGTTAATTTAGTAAATAACAATGCATATACATGTTAAACTAAAATTTCAGTGTATGTATTATGATTATAACATAATATTCTAATTGGGGTGTTTGAGGGTGTGCGTTAATTACGTTACAAGTTGTGTATCGTAGTAGTATTTATTGACTTGTACCTATTTAGGTAAACTCGCAATGTCTAGACTAAAGTTTCAGACAAGCTCCAGGGATAATTGAAAAAAGAACAAGTTATACATAATATGTATTTTATAACTAAAAGTAAAATGAAAAATAAGTAAAAACCCTGTCTACATTCCTTAGAAAATATTACAAGGTTAAGAAAAATGCGGCAGATTCAGTAAAAAGTCCCAGGTGCAGCTTGTAAGCACTTTACGTAGCTCCGGTTAAAAGCCGGAACTTCCTAAGGCGGCTTTTTGCTAAGTTCCGAGTTTTCCGAGTGTACGAGTAAAAATATATCTGTTGTCGATGTTTTATTAGCAATGGATAAAGTTGTTTTGAAATATATTTTGAGGATTTTGGGCAAGAAATTGAATGCGGGATTATTCAGGTTAGTGTTTTATCTTAATACATTTTCTTAGAATACTTCTCTTCTCATGTCGGCACGAACAATGCGAAAATAGCTCATGCCGTGGTTAAAAGATTAGCTCGATGTTTTAACCCCGTGGGGGGATGGGTTAGAATATAAAATTTCCTCACCGCGCGCTGGGCATAGACGCGTGTTGTAAGATTATATAAAACCCAGCACGCTTGGTGCTAGAATCTATACGGTCCGCCTGGCTAGCTACCACCTGAACATTTAAGTCCGGCGCCAAGCAGTTTACTGTGTTCCGTCGTGTGTATGAGAAAGCCAAAGGGGTATAGGGGAATCCCTCTATATCTTTGTTCCTTTGATTCGTTTGCTCCATCTTAAACCTTGTCTGCACTTACTATCAGGTGAGACTAGGGCCAAACGCGACCAAGTCAAGTATAAAAAATAAATAAATAAAAATTCAGTCAGGAATGTTAGTAGCGAGGCTGACTGCCCAGGGGGCGCCGGTTGTACTTAGGTAAGTATCGTCAATATTGGAGGCTTTTTTAATACATTTATTTTCAATACAAAGTAGTTGGAGTAAAATGATTGATAATATTGAAAGCTAAATTGTATTATTGAATGGTAATCTTAACAACTCTCTTCTTCGTCTTCTTCCTGCCGTTATCCCACACTAGGTGGGGTCGGCACAACATACACCTATTTCGTAAATCCAGGTTGTTAGAGGTTTTGGCTTATTGTTTTATGACCGGCCGCCTGCCTGACATCAACCCTCCTTGGGAATACTCGTTGCGCTGTCGCGCGGGTGACCCAATGTGCTTAACAACTTTATGGAATTAAAATGAGCCACGTAAAGTAAACTGCAAAATATAGAAAGACAGCTATAGGTAAGTTTAGTACAAGTATATACTCTGTACCTGCAGTACTTACATTAAATGTTGCAAATTCATAAGGTATTCAGTAGAAAGCTCTTCCTTTAGACAGTTCTGAAGTTCACAACGTATAGCGGTCTTAAAGGGTAGTTCACATTAGTGTCGCGCCGAGTGTTGTTCTAATGTGCACTAATAACGCTAAGTGCACACCGCTGTCGCTCTGAGCGGAGCGAGTGGAGCGGGCGGAGATTACGCGTCACTTATCTTGCGCCCATACTGCATAATAGGTACAGAAGGTACACTTTAAACAATTTATGATAATATACTTAAAACGATGTAGCTGTCAATCAGTATTTTGTATAGAGAATTTATTATTTGCCCTCGTCGACCCAACGATTAAAACAATGAGAGCTTAAATGATCTTAAAGGTCTACCCTTACCTAACTACATGCGAATACTGACAAAGATTGCCCAATACGTAAAAAAAGTTTTTTACTGGATGCTTTGCCTCGTACGAGTACATCGATCGATCTACCACTAGCTGAATGAAATAAAACCTTGCTAAAGTGTCTTCCATCGACTGCAGTGCTCCAAGTTAGTTTTTTTAACGCCCCTTACTTTATTTTATGCTTCTGTATTGTTGGTGCGTATATATACACAAAACTTCACATGCACAAACAGGAACATTTTTTATGTACGTTGCCCCACATTTGGCTTTCTCCTGTATCGTGGGTGCGTTTACAGACACAAATCATCACACGCACAAACATCCAAACCCGGAACAACTATCTGTAGGCCATACAAATATTTGTTCCGTGCGGAAATCGAACCCACAACCCGTAGCACAGAAGCCAACCGCTCAGCCACTGCACACGTGTCGTCAAAATTCAATTAATTGATCTATAGGCTGCAGTTACGTTTTATCTTTACTAAGCGGTTTATGCAGAAGTGTTCTTCTGTATATTCTTACATCGTGTCTATACCTGTTAGCGTTTGTTAATGAATGCTAATCCTCCTCCGTTTAAATTAGTTGCGGCCACGAGCGAGATCTAGCGTGATAGCGTTATGGGGTAAGCACTGGGGCCCCTGCTCGTTAGCCCGCCAGTTTTGTTAACATTATCTACGGTACACTGTATAAGCCGTCCGGTTAGGGGTAAACGTATAGCTGCCATGGGTTTAGTTACGGGATTATACTATGGAAATACGTAGAGGGAACTTAATGGGGTGTTTTATGGCATATTGTTGGTATTGCTAACACCTTTATGGTAATTTGGCAGGATCTTTAAGCGTTTCAGGAAATGACCCTTATTTGCTTCCCAAAGCTGTGTTAAATACATATTTTAATGAATATTTAAATACACTTAAGATTCCATCAGCGTTGACTAATGAAATCTTAAGTTCAAACAAGTTTTTTTTTATCAGCATTTATACTGCTCTCTATTCTACATTTTATAACCGTCTTATAATAATATAAGAGCCATTACAAAGCTCTACTAAAAGGAGCCTCTCTTAGGTTTTATCAAAGGTGCCTACTCGTATCTCGGGACATAAATCCCGACTAAAGCACTGGCCGATATTAGCATCGCGTAAACAGAATATAAAAATTATATATAGAACGGCGATGACCGGCCTTGCCATTGTCATGTAGGTAGTCTCGTAAAAAATATGACGGATAAAGCCGCCAACACAACGGTAAATGTCGCAAAAAATCTTCAAATGTACTCGTATTATCGGAAAAGATATTAAAACCGAAAGTGTGTTCTAACCTTTATGGGTTTGTGGGTTTCTTTTAAAGATGTCTAATTTTTATTTTTATGTGCACTCAGCCTTATGGAAGAAGAATTCTTGCGAGGTAAAAGAAGGGTTCTTATTGTACTATAATTGTTTTGCTGTCTGTTACGCCGACCGTGGTTTTCAGAACCCCATTTTAACGGGACGCCAACAAGCGGTCACACTCAAGGCTGTAATGTAATATTTGGCACTATCCGACCATTTGTAGTCAACAAATAATCAAAGAACAACAGAACACCTACAAATGTTTTGTTGGGCCGCGCTGTAAAGTGTGCAGCGGGATGTGGATGTGATTCAGAACGTTTTGATAAACGAGTTATCAACCGATTCGGTTTTTTATCTCGTTTAGCTACGATCCTCATAACGACAGAAAACGAGATAACAAACCGAATTGTTCGACAGCTGACTTATCGAAACGTTTTGAGTCAGAAATGGCGGTTTGTGTGTGTGAAAGGTTTGTATCATGAATACAGGGAAGTAGAGGTTCTCTCTGGCATTTGACGTATAAAGTCACGCTCATGATAGTGCACGGTAAATGTGTATGAAAAGTGCACATTAAGCCGTAATGTGGTTGGCGTGGCTCGCTCAGCGCGGGACAGGCGCCCGGCGCCCGGCGCCCCGCCAAACGGCCGCCCCGCCAAACGGCCGCTTAATGTTCGGATAGAGACTAATTTGTTCAAGTTAATTATGCAATTGTCCCCGTTTTTAAAGCGTTGCTTTATAATGTAGTTTGGGTAACAAATTGGCTGTGTAATAAGACATTTGGAGCCAAGTGTTGGACTAAAGAGAGATGTTCATGACATTCAACAAACGCCCAAACGTTGTATATCGTCTCATCCTCCTAATTCAAAACGTTTCGATAAGTCATAGTTGTCGACTGAGTCGATTTGTTAGCTCGTTTTGTCTACGATTTTCGTAACGAGAGAAAATGAGATAACAAATCCTATCGTTTGACAACTCGCTTACAGAAAAGTTCTGAGTAAAGGGGCTGCACTATAAGATAAGTGTTAGTCATCTTTCACAGCCTTTATCTTTGGATATCGTGTCTTAGAGGGTATTCCAATATTATAGACACACGTCACATATTAAAATTATAATCTAAGTTATGACACAAATAAAAATCACACTATATTAGTTTAAGTTATTAAGATTTTACACAGATGTGTGGAGGATCGAGGTATGGTGTTCCTCCAACAAAAAAGGAGGATCCTCCAACCAGGCGGGTCTTATGCCTGGCGGGCCACTGCCCTGCGGTTGATGTTGGGAAGTTGTGTATATTCTATCTACGTGTCAAATCTTGATATCGCGATGAAGAATTTGTGACATCATTTTTGAGAGTTGTCATTATTGTCGTTGTATAGTCTGCTAGACAATCGTCGTGCTGCGTAGAAGTCCCTATGCTTAGCATACCTATTAGATACCCACACTTGCATACCTCTGACAGAACATCACATTTCTGTAAGTGCAATTTGCATGTTCAGTTTGTTTATCGTCATATAAATTGTCCGCGACATTTACAGCGCTGGCAAGGCCCTGTCGTGCATCCATCGTGATGGATGAGTCGAGGCTCGCGAGGAGGTCTGGCCGTTTAGAGTCAATATTTACAGCTCGTCTCTATTGATGTTGGTTTAGTTTTGAGGTTAAACGATGATGTCTATATGAAGAATACTTGTTTTGTTTGACGGTATAGCAATAACATAAGTACGGCGCTGCAATGTAAAAGTGTAACCGCAAATTCAAGCGTTTTTTTTAAATAAAATCGTTGCCCCACACTAAGATTTCTCCTGTATCGTGGGAGCGTTTACGGACACAAATCTTCACATATAAAACGCCCAAACCCGGAACACCTATTTGTAGGCCATACAAATATTTAGCACAAAAACCAATCGCTCAGCCACTCCACCAAACGTCGTTACTATTGGTTCTCTTTAAATTGGTGCGCTAAATGGAATGCCTCGTTGTGAATTGTGACGGCTCGCCGACAGATAATTGATAATTAAATAAAATTGCAGCCGCAGTGATTGTACAGAGCGAGGCATTGCCACTCATACTGATAATTCCTAGAGCTGCTAATTAGACTTTAATTCCTTTGCGGGATGCAATGTTTATTTGATACATTCCCATTAATTGGAGGCTACTAATTCAGCTAAAGAAAAGGCAACAGTTCCATGAAATAGCCTATTGAATTTTCTGAAATCAATTGCAACAATTAATACAAGAAAATCAAATCTCAAATCTGTTACATTCTATTGAACAGGAAACACGAATCCCTTAATGAATTAGTTAATTAAAGGTTGAGACGTCCAGGGTCTCGAATTCGGTAGATAATTCGATACGGCTCAGAAATAGGGTCGTCACTAATAGGTAATTCTATTTTAGTTAATTATTCGGGCGAATGGACAGGGGTGCGTTTATGATGAAACATTGAATAAATAATGTATTAATCAATTATAATATGACATAAACTTATCTTTCTATCGAAAAATCGTGTTTTGAGGCTGACTTTGACTTATGACTTATTGAGTGTTTTAACGGTGATATATCTTATGGTAAGTATTAATTCTTTTTTTCTTATTTTAATTATATGTTTGCCTTAGGCCGAAAACGTGCTACAGTCGCTTAGATTGGCGCCTAGTATTTAGCGATTTCCACTTACAGCAATTTATAGCGAGGGCACGAAGCGCGCAGTGCGGCCGGTACCGTAAATGTACATTCGTTTCTTTTCTTCAAGCGTCTCACTAGTCGCCAGGTGCTAAGCAAAGCATCCACATTTTTACCTTAGCTACTTACTTTTAATAGCAGTGATAGCCTAGTGGCGTGACCGTCGGACTGCCAAGTCATAGGTCTCGAGTTCGAACCCAAGGCACGCACCTATGACTTTTCAGATTCACGTGCGTATTGTATAATTATCACTTGCTTAAAAACGGTGAAGGAAAATATCGTGAGGAAAATGCCTGAGAGATACCTATTTCTCGACGTTATGTGAAGCCAAGTCAGAGGTCCATGGGCAGCATAAACTCCGACACCAGATTAGTCACTAACCACACGAAAAGAAGAAGATTTACGCGAAAATCTACTTTTAGAATCACTATCGAATAAATTAAATGTAAGTAGTCATAAAAGCGACGACGGCCCTAGATAAGCGGCTCGCAACCCGACGCCGACGCGGCGGTAAGCGACCAAATTGTAGGTAAATTAATAAGATGCCACGGTAGCTTAGCGCCCCGCTCAGTGCTAGGAGTTTGTCATTTACAAGAATTGTCTGAAGGCGAGGGTGAATAATGTTCTAGGGTTTACTGTTATCTTACATTTTTGTAGTTTTGTTACACCTTCATTTATGTCGGTTAATAGTTTACAGGGATTTGTTGAGTGACTTCGTAATTAAAATAACATAACATCACGCCTTATATTCCCTGTAGGGTTCGGCAGAGGTGTTTTAGTACACCCTCGTTACGCCAGTTATGTTTTAGTTCTATGTAATAGGGGGCGAGCCTATTCCCATTAATCGGGCACAAGTCCAGACTTCGGGCGGCTACTGAGAAATTCCTAATGGAAAAAACTAATAACACTTCGCCCGACCTGGGGATCGAACCCATGACCTCATGCTCAGCAGTCATGCTTGGGTCCACTAGACCAACAAGGCAGTCAGTTAAAATAAGTATTAGTTTTATTGTGATGTACAGTTTTGCCACATAGCGTTTTATATGGATTAAAGTTAAAAAACGTATCTAGTGCACAAATACTGCGTTCTGCTTCCGATCCCAAGTAAAACCTTAATACGTTTTACTACGCAACGCAGCAGAACGCATTCAGATCTCTGGAACGCATCCTGTACACACGACTTTTTACTTTATGGCAAATATTTCTCAGAAAATTTTAAACAAACCAACGTTCGAAAATTCACTGTAGTTCGTTCGAGCAAATCTCATAACAATCCTTTTGGACTGTGTCGTGACGGACTTTGCTTCGCGAGTTATTTGTTTATTTAAACTTCAAAAGTCGGTCGCATCGCCTCCGTCGTCTATCTACTTACAAACTTATATAAAGTACACTTGACTGTCACTCGGATACCGGATTTATTACAGGATAAATTTGTAAACTAAATTTGCGAATTAAGGTTAAGTAAATTCGCTGAAGAAACTTTTTGCATTTTCAGCGAAGAATATATTATGAATATGACAAATTCGTTTCTTGCCATAGTTTTTGTAACTACTTGATTATTACCAGGTGGATGATGATCAACGTCTACTTGTACACTAATTATATCAAGCCTGATTTGGAACTAACATGCCAATCGTACTATATGAAACTGAAAAATCCTTTTTTTTTTCAAAAATATAATGATTGGTTTAGAAAATATTGTAAAAAATAAAAATATGCAGTAGATATATGTATTATTTAAATAAGTATCGTTTATGTACTGAGTTGGATACAGTTTCACTAAAAACCCGGCTCTGTATTTTAAAGTCCTATTTCTTAAATTAATGATAAAAAAATAGCTGTTATATAGCTAGGCTTTGATCAAAAAAATATTGGAAATTCCAATGTAAATGAAGCAACAAAAAATATATTAATGCAATACCCTTAAATACGAAAAGAATAACAAACTCAGAATATTTTTCATTTAAAATAATAACATTTTATAGACAGCGTTATTTTCCTTAAAATTATTATTTTCCTTCAGTCCTGAAAAACAATATGACCGCAATGTACCGTGAACTCCGCTACCGTTTATTCACGTTTGTCATGACAGTCTATCTATAAATATTAGTTTATTTAACTTTTCTTACTTTATGAGGTTGAACAGACATCACTATTTATTCAAATATTCTATTCACTTTCGGCAGCTCGCGCCGAAGTTGATGGGCGCCGCGGCTTCCCTGTCGCGTCTGCTGCCCAACCTAGGGGGGCCCAATACCTCCTGCCGGAGGCTATATGCGGGGATCGTACGGTCCATGGCCCTTTACGGGTCGCCTGTTTGGGCGGACACCCTGACGGCCCGCAATGTCGCTATCCTGCGGAGACCGCAGCGGGCGATGGCCGTCAGGGTGATAAGGGGGTACCGTACGGTCTCCTTCGAGGCGGCGAGCCTCTTAGCCGGATCCGTGCCCTGGGATTTGGAGGCGAGAGCCCTCGCGCTGAGATATCGTCAGCGCGAGGAGGCGCCTGGGCGGAGTGAGCTCCGCCAGATCCTAGTGGCTGAGTGGAGGGAACGACTTGCGCAACCCAGCGCGGGGCACGCCGCAATTGCGGCGGTAAGACCCGTGATGGAGGAGTGGCTGGAGAGGCGGCACGGCGCCCTCAGCTTCCGGCTGACGCAGGTGCTCTCGGAACATGGTTGTTTCGGGAAGTACCTGTGTCGCATAGGCCGGGAGCAGACGCCCGGTTGTCACCACTGCGACTGCCCCGAGGACACGGCGCTGCACACTTTGCAGGCGTGTCCAGCTTGGGGGTCGCAGCGCCGCGAATTAGTCGCGGCGGTCGGCGGTGACCTCTTGCTTCCGGCTGTGGTTCTGTCCATGGTCGGGAGCGAGACTGCGTGGGAAGCCATCGCCTCCTTTTGTGAGGGGGTGATGGCAACCAAAGAGGAAGCGGAGAGGGAGAGGGAGAGGTGTGCTCTTCTCACTTCCCGCGCCAGACGCACCGGGCGCCGGAGGGCGCGTGTACGCGATGATCTCCAGCCACCCTAGTGTGTGGCCTGCGGGCGGCGGGTTTGGGGACTCGCCGCCCGACCAGTAACAGGCCCGAGAAGGCGGCGCGCCGTGTTCCGTGCGCGCTTCTCAGGAGGACGTGGGGCAAGGCCCCACAGAGGAGAGGTCCGCCATGGGTTGGCGGACCGGGACCTGCCGGGGTTGCGGTGCATGCTTTTGCGAATCCCGCGACCCTGGCCGTACGGTCAGGAGAAGGAACACCGTTGGTTTTTAGCCGGTAAGAGTCCGGCAGACCCCCTCGCCTTCCCCGGGCGAGGGACATCCATGAGGATTCTCAAACGAGAAAAAAAAAAGAAAAAAAAGTGGTTGAACAGACATACAGGTTGAACGACCCGATTAAGACGATATTTCAAAAATATATCCTTAGAAGGTAAATCTGAAAATGTTTATACTATTCGAATTTATCAAGCCTCTATATTTTTTAATAATTCAGGTTGATCGAATAACAATTATCTTCCTTTGAGATAGGTTGTTTCTTAGAAACTATATATATAGAAGATTTATGACGTAGGAAGCCATTTTTACCATTGTAGCACGTGTCGACACTTAGAAATATACTTTTTATTACAGTTAATTATATGTAATTGAAAGTTTCCTCTTTTGCTTGTCCAAGAGGCCTCAGCAAACTGACAAGAAATTTTGCTGACGTTCTGAGCTATTTATATTTGTATGGGAACTTTGTATTTATAAGCAACTAGCTGTGTCCTCACGGTTCCGCCCGTAGCCTATGTTACTCAGTGATAATGTAGCTTTCAAACGGCAAAAGATTTTTTGAAATCGGTCCAGTATTTTTTATATTTATTCGTTACATACAAAAATACAAATTTTTCCTCTTTATAATATTAGTATAGATAACTTGTGATAACTTGTATAAGATACTACGCAAAACGAAACGAACATGATTATTCTAGGATTTAATTTCCTTGAGGGTTTTCGTGTTGCAGGTGTCGACCGCCTGAGAGGCCTCCGCGCTCCTCCCTTTAATCCGCTCACGGTTAATACAGCTCACAGGGCAGCTTATTTTTAGCCAGCGCCCACACAGTAAGCCGATGTTAACAGTGCATAGGTGGGACACTGCAGCCTATAATTCTGACAAAATCCCACGGCTGCCTCGTGTGACACGTATTGGATATCAGGGAGTTCCAAAACTAGAGAGGATCACTCGAACAAAAAAATTCTAAATGCTCCAAAAGGTTCTGAGTGGTGTGTGTAGTCCACCACCCCACATCACGTGAAGGGTGGTCTAAGGCTTAAACCCTTCTCATTTTGTGTGCAGTGGGTCAGCGAAAAGCTAATTTTATTATTATTATAATCAAATTAAATCAGTACAAAAGGTTAGTCAGAAATGGGGTACTAAGCCGCGGGCCACTTAATGTACCACTAATGATTGTTTTAAAAAAAGTGTTAAAATTTCAAAAATCGATGAAAATGATTTTTATTTTAGTTTTTTCAAAAATTCTTGATCCAGCCATGCTTTAGTTAGGCAATTCAGAAAATGGACCTTCTAGTCCGTGATCCCAAACATGAACTAAAATGTGAACACAGCTGATCATAGCTGAGAGTAGATAAAATTTTGCGTATTTTTTATGAAATCTTTCAACAGCTATTTCTCTTAAACTAATGACTTTTGGGGATGGTTGTAAAAAAAAAGTTATCCATTATTATGGGTACTCTAACACCCTTTCGGCTTAGTACCCCCTTTCCGACTAACCTTGTATATAAGTAGGTGTTTTATGGTGAACGTAAACCTCCGAGAATGAAAGGTCACTAGGGACTAAAGTCACGTATTCACCTGTAAACGATGTTTCGTATACAACCTGCAGGTAGTTTCACGTACAAGTTTCTATAAACTATGATTCGGAGCATTTGCCATCAAATACTGTCAGTAGTGCTTACCGCAACATTTGTCAATGTTTCACAAACACGTAGATTCTTGTTTCTGATAGTGTTTATAAATGAATACGTGGATTTATGCCATAGTCACTACGTTTGGTAATCGCGAAGAATGTTGCCACCCATCCATTTAGTCGCTTTAAACAAGATCTATGGGTGGAGTAGCTGGTAACTTATATCTATAACATGGTTGAACTTAGTTTTTATAAATAATATTGTTTCTGTCGTAGTAGGTATAAAAACACTTTTTTGTATAAATATATAATCTGATAAAAATATTAATTACCTTAGAGCCACTTCAAAGAAGTTTCAAAGTAAGAAAACATATTTATGTCTACTTAAGCTAGGTCTTATTATAAAACCCACTCAAAGTTATTTAAAGATAAAGAGTCAACATCGTCTTAGGAATTTATTTACTGAAAGAAAACTTGAGAAGCTAGTCGTACCTAGACGTTCTGTGAAACGTCCCAGAATACTGGTAAACCAGACAAATAGCAATTATTAGATTTCTCATGGCTCCGGGGTATTCGATTCATTAATGTAGACGCTCGTATAATTTTAGCATTCGACAATTTTCCCCGAATTCCCGGTGACTCCCCAATGTTTTAGTTATTTTCGTAACTACGCTATCTTGTGATTATTCAGGCTTGTGAATAAGTAATCAAATAATAATGACAATATCATTACCTACACACTCTACTCGACCCACATATTTTGTTCTCCACATAGCAGGTTTATGTACAGTAGGGGAATGAAAAGATTCGTCAGTTTTCAAATTCATTCCTTTCCCACATCGCGGGCACTTGTTACCTTTTCAAACTGTTGAACGGAACTGACCAATGCATGAAAAGTTATGTTTAATTATTTGACAGCAAAGATCAAAATTGCCTTTTGCTTCCATATGACGTTGTAGTGCCATGTAGATAATGTATTTGATTGGATTTAGGAGGTTTGTTTTAAAAACCACAGTATTAATCAATTCGATGATTAAATAAATTGACATTACTAGTGTCTGTCATCAGGTCACCATTAAAATTTTAATCCTGTCAAAAAATACTTGTTTTTTCATTTTTATAATGTTGGCAATACGTAATCGGTAAAATAGTTTGTTTCTTACAACCTAAAATACTCCTTAAGGTGTATCATCTTTTCATTCCTCTACTGTCCAATCTATGCTTACAAAGCATGTTTGTACTTTGTGCCACGATGGTCAGATAAGATTTTTTTTATTAGTAACACCCAGGCTATCAACCACTTAATTATAATATATGCTTTTGTCGAACCATCGATTTAAATTTTGAACTCAGAAATAACAGTAGTTAGAAAATACCGTAATATCCCGCTCACGAGCAATGAGAATTATTGTTCAATATATGTTTTCAGAAAAAAATATCGGATAGTATTATGTGTGTTAAACAAACTTTTGACGTCTGACCACACGGAGCCAGTCAATTGCATAAAAACCACATGTACTGTGCTATTAACAAAAGTATTACGTTATGTGTGCGGACGCTCCATTTTATTTGCTCCGGCCAATATTCGCTCTGCCCAGCCGTTATGTGCAATGTCCGGGCGTCCCAGGGCTGCCCCACATCACTCACAGGGCTCAGATACGTAAATACCCGCAGTTTTTCTCCACAAATCCCGGTCATATTTCAACGTTGACGCACATTAGTTATCTTTTAAACCAGTGTTTTGTTATAGCTTTATAAGTAGTCACGTTATTTAGCTCTAATTAAATATTTTGATAATCGGGATAGCTTAGCCAGACTTCATAAATATTAAAAAAGGAGATGAGGTACCCGCCTAATATTATAAAAACTTTTTACTGTCTCGTTTTATGGATTTTCCAGTTTTAACATAATTGTCAAATTGTTTTTATATTATTTTTATATAAAGCTTGAATTTTGAATCTCATATTGTTTTAAATATGACTATTCCATTATCCGTTATCAAAGCAAATAAAAATTACCATTCACGTCACGTATTGTTTTGCCTACCCCAAACAGGAAAATATGCATTCAGATAAAACATGTCCCAGATAAAGTAGCACGTGGCAACCCTATTCAAACTGCAGATAGCGTGAAATATTTACGATACGCTTTCGCTTTAAAAATACGCAGTCGAACCTGCAGTGGGCCTTGATAAAGCCTTATGGCACGTGTCCGGATATGACCCGTTCTTGTCAGATTGTTTTATATGTAGTTACTTTAATCTCTAGTTGATATCCTTTCTACCGCAAGGATAATACTGATGCATCAGCAATCTTCTTGGTGTTGTAGATGTTTATAGGCGACAGTAACCATTTCCCATCAGGTGGGCCATCGCGCGCCGCGTTGTTTGAAAACCTATCACAAAAAAGAAGTAGTCATACTGTCTCCGAAATAGAAGAGGATTTAAACGCCAGCAAAATATAAGAGTGAAAAAGATTGGCATCTAATACAGATTGGGAAGCTATTAACTAACTAGTTTTAGCTAATGGAGCGACACAACTTAGCGATAAGCGAACACGCAAGTTTTTTCTTATAGTTCGGTATTTCGGTAATCCGAAGAGCTTTTGTGCCGATATTCTGAATACTTCGCAAGGGTAAGAAGTATTGGTAGGTATGCCATTAATTAAATTAGTTTTCTTTGTTTACATGGATGCTGAAGTGATATTAATGTCACTGTGTATCTACATAGCAGAGCTAAGCTTATAGTTATTTTGGACTAGATTTAGATATCATAATAGAAGCATACTATGCAGACGATATGGTGCTGCTCAGTCTATCGATAGGTGGGTTGAAGAAATTGCTTTCGACCTGTGAGGCGTATGCGGGGGAGCATGGCTTGATATACAACACTAAAAAAAGTGAGCTTCTTGTTTTTAAAGCCCCTAAGCAGCAGTAACGCTGCGTTCCGCCAATAGGTCTCAACGGCGTAGCACTAAAGCTTGTCAATCGTTTTAGGTATCTCGGACTCATTATCACGAGCGACCTAAGGGACGACGGAAATGTTGAGAGGGAGCGCAGGGCGTTGTCTGTGAGGAGCAATATGCTTGCCCGCAGGTTCGCTCGTTGTAATACAGACGTCAAAATCACCCTCTTTAAGGCGTTCTGTCATCATTCTACACGAGCGGCCTGTGGGTGTCATACACGCGACGAGCCTACAGTGTCCTACGCGTCCAATTTAATAACGCCTTCAGGATGCTGTTGGGACTGCCATGCCGCTGTAGTGCGTCGGGAATGTTCGCGGAGGCTCGCACAGATGGCTTCCACGCTATCATGCCAAAGAAAGAAGTCTCCTTACTGCAGCGCCTGCATGGTAGTGACAACAGCTTTTTGAAGATGATTGCTGCCAAACCGGACTGTCCCTTCCAGAGACATTGGGTGGGGATAGTCATAGGTCTGAATAAATAATTAAGTTGTCGACACTAACAATACTAACCTAGTTACTTAAGCACCATTGTTACTAACACTAAAATACTAACAAAACTATGGACTGTTAAACTGGTGGTCTGAAAATAAAGTTTAATTTATAAATTTATTTAAAAGTATTAGTACAATTTCTTATCTGATTACATTTTAATGTTTACAAATCCTTTATGAGTTAGGTAGAAGTGTCGTATTCATTAGGGAATTAGGTCCAAAGTACCTACAGCTCGTTCGGCGGCAGTTGTGTGTCACTGCATGAATTTTAATAGGTATGAAATCATTTATGGAAACATACGGAGCGCCACACACCGAGACCGTCAATTGTACGCGTTCCGTTCCGTTCAACCGTTCGCCGGTCGAGCTGTGCTTCGGACCTAACTCCCTAATGAATACGACACTTCTACCTAAGTCATAAAGGATTTGTAAACATTAAAATGTAATCAGATAAGACATTGTAGGTACTAATACTTTTATTATGACAACGGCTTTACGCAAGCGTACTGCGTAAGCGTGCTGATGCATGCAAAAGCTAATCGATGCGAAAAGGCGAAGCCATGCGTGTTCATACAAAACCCCCAGTTTCCATCACTGAATTGGGAATTGATGCTGGTAAGTTTGTTGTCCTTATTGTACATTGTTAGTGTACACAGTCTAGTGCGTCATTGTAAACTAATTAAATCCACATTCCAAAAACGACATGAAACTTATTTTAAGGTGCATTTTGCAAAATCTTCAAAGACCAGTTTAGTAAACAAATAAGTACGTTATGACATTTATGAGATAATTTACATATTGAAATGCTTCAGACTATTCTCAAAGCGTGCACTAATGAACAAACATGCTCTTTTGTGTGCTCATTTTGATGATTTATTATTCACAGTTATAATTATCTGACAAAACAATGCCTCCTTTGATGTAGGCAGTTCTACTGAACAGTGGCGAGTCGAGATATAATGAATCGCCAACGGGTATATTAATTTCAGTTACCTACATTGGAAGTGTAATCAATATCAGGTATCTACGCAAATAAAGTAAATTGAAATGAAAATTAGGGACGTACCAATATACAGTAATTAATAGTGAAGGTTATAGTTTTTTTAAAACTGATAGCTTCGGAAATTATATAACTTTAGTACCTTGTTAACAAAGACTTTCTGACTGCTGACTGGGACAGACAGTCAATATTAGTACAGCTATAGGGTTTTAGAGAAATGAGGGGTAATAATGTAGGGTTGCTTCAAAATAACTGGCGACACTTTACAGTGTTATTAGGTATCATTGATAGAACACAGTTAAATAAAACATACATAATATGGATAGCTACTACGTGCGCGCTTTTCGCTACTCAGTTAGGTAGCTTATTGTCTACAATATGTTCAGGTATTGTTTTACTTGAATTTGTTCTATTAATGATACCTATTATAATAATTATGTAAAGTTCGACAGTTAATTCGAAGTAGGTAACCCTGTTTATAAAGAATACCCGTGGCCGGGATGTCGCCCACATATAAAGATTTTGATTTTCTGAGATGAATCCTTTGTGACCTACTAGTAGGGATCGTCTACAGTTAAAGACGCGCCCTGGTCTATATTTAGATGCAATACAAAAATACGTGCAAATGTAGTGCGCTTCATTTTAATCTAGAGGAGTAACCTAATTATCTTACTACCTTAAATTTTCAAAATCTGCTCAGTAGTTTAGCCGTAAAAACGCATTAATGATAATTTTATAAAAATTACAAAAGACTACAGTTGACCATCATTTAATGATTACAAGATAATTTATATTAAACTGGCTGTGCCCGCGACTTTTCTGCGTAGAAGTCGGATGAGATTTTTTTTAGGCGGAACCCTAATTCTTTTCTTTTTCTAAAATAAAAGCCTATATTACTCCTTATAACATCAGCTATCTGCCAGTGAAACTCCTGTCAAAATCGGCCCAGCCGTTTCGGAGATTAGCCGGAAGAAACATACGGACAAAATTTAAAAAAAAAGTTATATTGTTATAAGTACCGTTATACTTTCATAATTACGCATTTAGTAAAAAGCTATTATTTAGACAGTACAAGCAGACACTTCAATTTTATTTATTTGTATAGAAGATTATTACATTGTAAGAAAAAACAAGCATGCAGATTTACCGAAGAAACATCCTACAAAGTATTTTGAATAGTCAAAGTAGGAATTTGGTCTTTCAATTCCAAGCGACATTAAATATTTCAGTCGGTTTGACTTTACTGGGTACTAGGGCAGCAGAACACGATCGGAGTAATTCTGGAAAACATCGACTAGAACATATAAAAGTTGTAACGAATTCAGGAAACTAGGAGATAACAATAAGGAGAGGTTTGTACGACTTGTTGTCGAGTTGTTGAACGAAGCCTTCGGATGTTAAATGTTTAAGGTTGGATTGAGCCGGTAGTTTGGTTATTCGGTTGTTTTTGTTTAGAAGACATTCAAGGTGTAGTCACATTGGTAGTCGGTCCAACCAAAATCTTTTCTGTAAGTGCTGGGTCAGATATGGCGTCCAATTTATGTTTTGTGGTGAAACGCTTAGAATAGGGGCAGATTGCTCTTTGCAAATAAGCTTATCTGTACATATTGATACAGTATGTTTCGAATTTATAGACCTTTGGTGTGAATATTACGCTTCACATAATGGCCTAGGAGAGGTATAATTATACTTTTGCAGTTCTTAGTGCCGCTGCTTACAAGGCCGTTGACACTAAAATTATGGATAATTCAGTACATTTGAAATTAATATCCTACTTTTCCGAATGCAGATTCGGATGGCAACGCGGCTGTGTTATTCGTGTGTTACGTTTTGATATGTGAATAAGACCCCTGACATGACTTTTTTTTAGTAACCTATTGTATGGCTCTCTGCTGAGCAAAGGACTCCCCCTTTGCCTTCCAAACCTCTCTATTTTGTGCCGTTTCTAGTGATGCCAGCCCCGCAAACATGTCTAGATCATCACGTCACCTACGCCGCGGTCGATCTCAACGACGACATCCTCCTTCTGGTGTCCAGTGAGTGACGATTTCTGCTTATCTGTTCGGGTACATTCGCGCGACTTGACCGACCCACGGCATCACTTAAGCCTGGCTGTTTTTCCTCCAACATCTGCTACTTGCGTAATGGAGCGCAGGGTGGTGTTTCTAACACGATCGGTTAGTTTAACACCCAGGACTTCACACGCTCCATTGCTCGTTGGCAAATCTTGAGTTTGGACTTTTGTTCTTCAGTAAGCGACCAAGTTTGAGCACCGCAGGTTAGGACGGGCAGGATGCACATATCGATGAGTTTACGTTTCAAGGTTACTGGAAGGTTACCCTTCATGTGCTCTTTTAGGGACCAGAAACTCTTCCAGGCATTTTCGATTCTTCTTTCGACTTCTTTCTCATGCCGGTTTTTAAACGAGACTATCTGAGCCAAGTACCTGTGTATACTCATCGACATATTGCAATACTTGCCCGTCTACATCGACCCTACGTTTCGTGCTGTTGGTAATGACTTGGGTCTTCGATCTTTTTATTGAAAGTCCAACCTCAAGACTTGCTGTGTTCAGATCTTGGAGAATCTGTTCATATTCCGAAGGCGATATAGAGAAGAAGAAAATTGTAATTCTTGACTTCTACCGTCTTTTTGCCAATATTCAATAAAACAATAATTGTGTCCTAAGTAAAGTCTGCTCGACAAAGTGGGTTAGCCGTAAGTGATGAGCCAACTGTCACTTTGTAAGTTATTGGTCTAGAGAAACACAGGCTGCATACATAGTATTGTATCTTTTAATATTGATTCTTTTGTAATTTATAGTAAGGTGTTTTGAGAACTAGATTTAGAGTATTAGTAAACAATTGTTTTACTTGAAAATCCTGAAACAGAATTATCAGAAATAATTTCAAACAAATACTTTTATTTCTGTTTCGTTAGGTACTACTTTTTACCAACCATGTAGCAAAAAGTGGCCAATTTATGTATTTGCCCCAAACGGTACGCCCAGTTGCGAAGTACAAAGAGCTTGCCAAGCGTATTGGTTCGGAACATGAGTTTTTTTTTTATGTAGTAGATTGGCACTCAGGCCGATGACCCACTTAATGGTCAGGTTCAGGCCATCTATGAACACCTGCAACCCGAAGAAGATTACTGATGTGTTGCCAACCTTAGAGACAAAGTTAAAAAGTCTCATGTGCCAGTAATTTCACCGACACCTGTTCAAACCGGAACGCAGCAATGCCGCCTGGCGGCTGAAATAGTATGGTATGGTGGTAGTAAGTACTTCCCCACACGACCGCTTCCACAAGGAGCTCTAATACCTACTATTTATTACAAGATTTTGCATGTATTTTGAATAAGGACTATGTTGCTTCCATTAAACACCCGTTTTACATTTTAGTTAACAGTCGTAACTCGAATAATGAGTACTTCGTCTTAGCACCAGTAAATCTTAAGGAACATAAACGTCGAGTGAATATAGACACCCTAACGATCGGCCCTCCCTAACTACCAGTAAACAAGAAGGCACAGAAGGGCCACTTCTAACAATTCCATAAATAGCTGCTACGTGTAAGCTCTTAAAAGTACACCGTTGAACCTGGACCACAGAATAGTTAATAGTACGTACAGAAACCTCACTCAAAATAAGAACCGCGTATGCGAAATTCGGCTTTAGTGTTTGGCGAAATTGCTCTCATTCTGCTGCGCGTACACGCTTTTATTCGTTTCGGTCAAACACTAACATTCGGTTCGTTTTTCTTGTCTTTCACTCTAGAGACAAAACGGCGCACACTATGTAACAGGCCTGGACCTCCAAAACACTGCTACACTAAACACTGTTACATTTCGTTATGTAAACACTATGGACACTATAACCACATTTGACAACGAGTTTCATGAAATTGTTGCTATTAGCGTTACTGGGGATTCTGGTCTTAGTTCCAAGTTTTTACAGAGACGCTCACGGTGCAATATTAGTTTACGATGTGTCAAAACCAAAGTCCCTAGCAAAACTGAATGAGTGGGTCGAGGAACTGCAAGTATACACCACCAAGAAGAACATAGTCTGCTTAGTTGTCGGCAATGAGATTGACAAGCACATCATTTTGGGACCCAGTGCATAATATCAGCAAGCATATTGAGTCACCCGCGCGAACGCTCGATGAGTATTCCCAAGGAGGGTTGATGTCAGGCAGGCGGCCAGTCATAAAAAATTAAGCCAAAACCTCTAACAACATGGATTTATAAAATACATGTTGTGCCGACCCCATCTAGTGTAGGGTAAGGGTAGGAACAAGAAGAAGGGGACTCTGGTCCTCATTATCTTTCTTCTCATCCACTGTCACAGATTACTCGTGCTTCAGCAGTATCTATGTTTGTTCTCTCTGTATCTATGTATTTACTTAATCCTTGCTTTTGACATGTTAAACTTGTCTATATTCTCGCCTATGATCTTAAACTACTAGGTTATGAGTTGTTAGTTTGACCCGTTTCACTCGTTTGCCGTTCTGCCGAAATTATTACGAAGTACTTACTTGTCTTCATGCCAACTACAACTTTAAAGTAAAATCACTCAAAACAAACGCTTATTCATATTTTATAAAAGTATGTAGATAGTTATATTAGCCACTGACTAGTTAAGTATTTTGATTATTCTTAATCCGATATAATAAGTTATTTAATTGTCTGTTTTTTACCCTACTGCGCGACAGTAAAGGTAGAGTTAGGTATATCGTTATAAGATTCAAGTAGAAACTTGATTTATCACATTCTAAGCTAGGCAGCTAAAGCGTAACACGAAACATAAAAGTCTACAAGTACAAGAATTCCATTAATTCTCAGTACTGTCAGCTCTGATACGGCAAACTTTTCTTATTCTTAACTACAAGCAACAAATCTGCCAACTATAATTACAACACAAATAAAACTATTTAACCGAGAATCGAACGCCGGACGCGGCGACAGCGTCACTTCCGATGGACGTGAATCTTTCCCAACCCTTAGCAACCGTTCATACATATCACATACACACATATAACGGACTTATATAGAGGTCTATCGGATTAGCAGTCTATTTGTCTTGTAAAGTGTGTCACGGGCAGTGATTTGCGACGAACTACTTATTAGTGACGACACGACGACGAGACACTAACGACACGCTTATAAGACACAAAGGGAATTGGATTTGATTCAATTATGAGCTTAATTTATTTTCATTGCCCGTTGATCGGTAATAAAAGCAGCTTGTAGACTTTTGCTACGCCACATTGTTCCGTAGCAATATCGTAGCACAGCTGCGTTTCTTTCCATAGCGATTCGTAGCAAACCGTATTTTATAGTCTCGTTAGTCTATAAAATACGTCAGTGTTTGGTTTTTTTGACCCTATAAAATCAATTCAGCTATAAAATAGTTTTATATCTTCGAAGGCTGGCGGTAAATCAGAATTAATTACATTCCTCCCAAAACAACTACAGTTATATCTTTCACATAATCGTTGTTTGTTTCGCCATAATGCCTACGGGAAGTAAAGTTTAATCATTTATCATGAGCCAGCAGCGTTGCCATAACGAATGTGCCCCAGATACCTTTTGTTACAAACAAAATAAAATGTCATCATTCGTTGTGTTTTAATTTGAATAATTATGATGGAAAATGCAGTTTTTTTGCCGGTTCTACCGGAGTTTGTCACAATCCTATCTTTTTATAAATGTTTAAAGTGTAGAGAAATAAAGTTATGGTTTAATTAAAAGAGGTAAATGAAAACAGTAAACTACCTACAGTTTATTTCATAAAATAGTAATGAAAATTAAAAATGAATTAAGCTTTTAATTTTGTAAGATTAATCAGTAGCTTGCAAGTAAAATATATTAGATTTTGTCGTGTAATCTTTGAAATGAGTTATCCCATTTCTTCTAAGAGTGCCATAAGTAGTGGCTAAAGAATTTGGTTATAAGTTTTCACGGCGATTACCGATTCGCCTGTCAAGTTTTTTGTTCTAAAGTTTTAGAAAAAAAACGGCTATCAATGAAAAGGTTAGCTAAATATTGAGATTTTGGTTAGCAAAAATGTATAATTGGCCAGCAAAGCATGATCAGCGTAGAGATTATCGACAACAAGCAATACTGAGTTTAAAAAAAAACACGACGTCTCCCGAGCTATTTTGCGAATCATTTAATAACCTTCTCGAAAAAACTTCAAAATGGCCTAAAACTTGCTGTAGGTATATACTGTGCTGGGCATATTATTAACATACGTTCCAGTTCTTAGACACTTGGCATGTATGTAAATGAATACAAAAAGGCATGGAGCATATTCAGCAAAAAGAATTTAAGGTGAGAGTGCGTGTATGTCTATAAAGGAGGGCTATCTAAATATAATATGAAAAAGGGTATCTTCTGTTGAGATATTTGGAAAGAATGCTAGAATGGCGCATTTCATAAAGTAATGCGAACACTGCATAAATAAAAAGCCGTAAAAAGGGAACGAATAGTATTCGGTTGGGTGAACTGCTGACATATGTCAGCGTGTGTGTGTCACTTATTAGAGTTCTCAAGAACGTTACAAACTATTAAACGAGTTGAAAACTTTGCAGATAACTGCTGCCGAACAGGAACAGGATATAGAGGTGACAAGGGGTTATAGACAGGATGCTGCGTTATGCAGTTAGGAAAATTAGGCAGCTGACTGATGTGGCTACAGCTAGGTTAGTGTACTTCGCGTATTAGGCAGCTGACTGATGTGGCTACAGCTAGGTTAGTGTACTTCGCGTATTAGGCAGCTGACTGATGTGGCTACAGCTAGGTTAGTGTACTTCGCGTATTAGGCAGCTGACTGATGTGGCTACAGCTAGGTTAGTGTACTTCGCGTATTAGGCAGCTGACTGATGTGGCTACAGCTAGGTTAGTGTACTTCACGTATTAGGCAGCTGACTGATGTGGCTACAGCTAGGTTAGTGTACTTCGCGTATTAGGCAGCTGACTGATGTGGCTACAGCTAGGTTAGTGTACTTCGCGTATTAGGCAGCTGACTGATGTGGCTACAGCTAGGTTAGTGTACTTCGCGTATTTCCACAGCATTATGTCCTACGGCATTCTGTTGTGGGGCTCAGCAGCTGACGTTGATTCGGTTTTTATTTTACAAAAGAGAGCAATCCGTGCGATTTATAACCTGGGTTCCCGCGAGTCCCTTAGAAACGTGTTTAAAGATATTAGCATACTAACTTTGCCGTCACTCTACATTTTGGAAAATATATTGTATGTTAGAAAAAAATTGCATTTGTTTAATGTTAGGAGTGATTTTCATAATAAAAACACACGGCATAAACATAAAATCGTGGTACCTAAATTTAGATTAAGTAAAACTAGTAAGTCATTTTTAGGTAATGGCGTACGTTTTTATAATAAGCTGCCGAAATCTGTAACAGATCTTACAGAGGGAAAATTCAAAACCCATATTAAACGTGTCCTCACTCAAAAAGCATACTACAAGACTAAGGACTACGTTGACGACAGGGATGTTTGGCATTAGTTCTTGCACATGTGGCTTCCCTGGAACCTCATTAACAACATATGTGTATGTCTATTAACTATCCTCAATTATGATTATATATTTTTATTTTTTAATGCTATCATTACTCTCAAGATATCTTTATCTTACTTTACAATGATTTTTAGCTAAGTTTTGATGATGACATTTAATTATGTCAATTGTTTTATATAGTTTAGCTTCCTTATCACTTTTGTAAATGTGAGAACTTTGTGGACCTGCCTCTATAAATTTGTAAATTACTGTTATTCAGTTTTTATTCTATTTTGTTTGTAAATTTTTGTTCTACATTACTCATTGGTCTGTGGTCAGGACTCCATTGTTCTCTCACTATCCTAAATCTACTACTCTGAAATTGTTAAAGATATTATTTTTAAAAGAGTAACCATGGAGTTTCTTGCCGGCTCTTCTCCATAGGAAACGACTAATTGGAACCGTGCATCTAAATTCGACTTTTCGTAAGCACCTGTATTGGTTTATGTGAAATAAAAACTTTTGATTTTGATTTTTGAATCACCACGGTTGACAGTACAAATGGTGATCATGACACAGTATCACCAGAATATTTTCAGTGATCTCAAAGTTCAAAAGTTTTTATTACATATTGGCACAGTAAATGGTAGTACAGAAATGTCGATAATTTAGTTGCACGGATCCAAAAGTTGGTTTTTTGGAGAAGAGCCGGCAAGATACACGCTTAGGGTCTATTTTACCAACACAACGTCAGATAACTTTTATCAGGAGTTTTAAAGTTTTGACATAAAATATTGTCTAGAAAAACTGTCAAAACGTCTATAACTCGAATAAAAATTATTATCTATCGTTGGTGAAATCCGCCCCCATGAGTACGATTTTGTCTGTTAATATTACTGAAAGCGTTACAAAATAGGTTTTAATTATGATGGAGTTGATTTTGGTGGGTGAGACTTCACACGAACCCTCGCAGCTTAGGGTGACAAAATCCCAGCATGAAGTTCTTCTTTTCATGTGGTTAGCGACTAACCTGGTGTCAGAGTTTATGCCGCACATGGGCCTCTGACTTGGCTTCACATGCCGTCGAGAAATCTCTCAGGCATACCGGTGTTTCCTCACGATGTTTTCCTTCACCGTTTTTAAGCAAGTGATAATTATACAATACGCACGTGAATCCGAAAAGTCAGAGGTGCGTGCCTTGAACGCACTTGAACTCGAGACCTATGACTTGGCAGTCCGACGGTGTAGTCACTAGGCTATCACTGCATGAAGTTGATACTAACGTATTAATTTATTGAACAATATGTCAGTATCAATTACGTGTACGTACTAATTGATGCTGACATACTGATTGATATTTTGTGTGGTTCAAGGTTCAAAATATCAGTCGATCTACGAGTTTGAGCAATGGTTGGCTGACAGCTGTGAAACAAATAGGTCCGATAAATGAATTTGTTATTGAATTTCAAATGATTGAGTATATACAAATAGAGTTTATTTATATTCAATCGTAGCTACGACTATTAATTATATTAATATTTATCAATTAGTAAGACTACTAAAATGATTCTGATGCTCGTTGGAGTTGGAGATTCTTACTATTAGGGAGTATTTAATATTCTGAATAAATGATATCTGTATTTATTTGAAAACTTGAAAAGATTTGTGTTGTGTCTTCTATTTAATAAACATAACATCACGGCTTGTACTCCTCGAAGGGTTCGACAGAGGTATTTTTAGTACACCCTCGTTTCGCCAGTAATGTTTAAGTCCCATGTTATAAGGGGGCGAGCCTATTACCATTAACCGAGCACAAATCCAGACTCCAGGCTGCTACTGAGAAATTTGCAATGGAAAAACCCAATAAAACTTTGCCCAGCCTTGGTATCGAACCCAAGACCCTATGCTCAGCAGTCGCGCTTGCGACCACTAGACCAACAAGGCAGACTATGTAATTAAGAGATGATATCTATCTAAATAGGGGAAAGGTAGATCATCAATCTGACTGTCAAATGTATTGTTTTTACATTTATTGGTATTTTTAGTATTTATAGTACCCAACTCAATGTAAAAACAAAATATGTATCTCCCGCCATATAAAGGTGTATTTTCACGAGTACGGAAAAAGGCGTAGAGGCGATCGTTTTTACTTTGGAGAGAAATCATATTTCATGTGCTATTACGGTTGCCAAAACCGAGTTACGCGTTCCGCCTTTTCACCTATGTCCGGCTAAAAATGACATGGTCCGTACGCTTCAATCCAATTTTTTTAGTACGAAGTCTAAAAATAAATGTGAATTTTAAACGAAGAATAATTCCGAAAAAGTAAGTGACCCATGCCGTTTTCGATTTAAAAAGGTTGCATCTGGATATTGTGGAAAAAGGGTTATTAACAATCGGTACATGGTTATCGATCTGCCAACCCTATTCTGCCCACATATATTTCCAACACGTTCATATCACGCCTGTTGCGTGTTCTTTACTTCGCTACTAATACTACCATGTGTTGTGAATAAATCTACAATTCGGGATTTCCCATGGGTGTGCTTTCTCTTTTCCATATTATCGTATGATGTAGGCTGAATAATGACAATTTGGATTCACCCAAAAGCTTAGATACTTAGAAAAATGAAAACAGCGATGTTAGATATTGATACAAATATTAGATTATAAACTCACAAATCACTTACAAGAGAATATTCGGAACAGATTTTAATATACAGTGTCTCTGGATAATGTGCACAAATGAAAATGGGTGAAACTAGACCAAAATTTATCATCAAAAAAAATTGAAAAAAATTACATAAGGTTTTTATTTTTGTAAAAATAGTATTCAAAAAATCACAAAAAATAAAAATTTCTTCAAAGAAACGCGTTTTTTAACTTGATGACTGATTTTTAAGGGTTGCTTTTTATTTGCTATCCAACATTAACTACTTGGTATCATTATTGTTTTTATTTAAACGGAATACATGCAATGAATAAAAATTATTAATTTTTACCCGTCAAGTGTCGGGCGCACATACGGGTGTGCGTAAGAAATTCGGGCGCGAAGTGTCGGAGGCACACACGGGTGTGCGTAAGGAACGTGCTCCTATGGTAGCGGATTTTGTACGTTTTATTTTACTGTTTACACTAACCGAATTTATAGGAGCACGTTCTTTACGCACACCCGTGTGTGCTTCCGACACTTCGCGCCCGAATTTCTTACGCACACCCGTATGTGCGCCCGACACTTGACGGTTTATAAAAAAACTAAAACTTCGATAATTTTTTTTTTCCATTTTTTTTGTCGATAAATTGTGGTCTTGTTTCACCCATTTTCATTTGTGCACATTATCCAGGGACACACTGTATTCTGATACAAATATTTAGTTTTCTGGCCACGTTCCGCATCTACAGTATGAGTGCTTGCAAGTTCTTTGAATAGTGGGATAATAATAAATAGTGTTTTAGTAGAGAAAAGTTAGAGGGCTTGACGTCATTGTATAAAATTTTAGTATCCCTATATTTCGCAGATGATATTCATTAATTTATTATATTAGTGTCCAATAGAGAGCCTTTTGCCATTTAACAGACACAAGACCAAACACTGGCTTCTTGTGAGAAATTCGTTATAGACCTTTTTTGACTGCCTTGTTGGTTTAGTGGTTGCAAGTGCGACCTGCTGTGCATGCGGTCCTGGGTTAAATCCCCAGGTCGGGGCAAGTGTTATTGGGTTTTTCCATTAAAAAATTCTCAGTAGCAGCACGAAATCTGGCTTTGTGCCCGGTTAATGGCAATAGGCTCGCCCCCTATTACATGGGACTAATAAACATAACTGGCGAAACGAGGGTGTACTAAAACACCTCTGCCGAACCCTTCGGGGAATGAAAAGGCGTGATGTTATGTTTTTTTTTTAACACTCACCACTGTTCTGTGAACTCTGGACTTGACACTCGGCAGACGGGTGCTGTCTTTGCAGCACTTATGTAATTCGTCCACCGTTTACAATATTTTTAGTAACATAGTAGGTACTCTTCGGGCTACCAAATCGGATACTTGCCGGTATCGTAATTAATCCATTGTCCATCGCTCATGTCCTGATCCATCACAGCGTGGGGGGGCAGTAGATGTGCCGCCATCTGTCACTGTCAGTACTGATATTGTCAGGTGAATTGAATGTTTGTTCAACGAAGAGGTTTTGTGTTCCAGTTGTACTCACGATACAGTATAATATTGGGTAATCAACAAGCCGTAGGTACCAACTACGTAGGTAGGTATTCTTCTTTTTTTCGTGTGGTTAGTGACTAACCTGGTGTCAGAATTTATGCCGCCCATGGGCCCTCTGACTTGGGTTCACACACCATCGAGAAATATCTCTCAGGCATGCCGGTTTCCTCACGATGTTTTCCTTCACCGTTTTTAAGTAAGTGATAATTATACAATATGCACATGAATCCGAAAAGTCAGAGGTGCGTGCCTTGGGTTCAAACTTGAGACCTATGACTTGGCGTCACACCACTAGGCTATCACTGCTTTTTTTAGGTAGGTAGGTATAGATCATTCCTTCTCTTCAAGTAGCTGTAAAAGGAGACTTAGGTCTCCTTTTCTGGTGACTGTGTGAACTATTACGAGAATAGCTCATACTGTGGCGAAAAGATTAGCCACTCAGTCATAACACCCGCCTTCCTCAGAGTGGATGGTATCCATTTCAATTTCCCCACAATAAAAAAGGTGATCGTTTTAACACCTCTATCTAACCCTTTGTGATCTCATAACATAACATCACGCTTGCATTCCCCGAACGGTTGGGCAGAGGTGTAGGTATAGTAAGACCCTCATTTCGCCGTTATGTTTAAGTCCCATGTAATAGGGGGCGAGCCTATTGACATCAACCGAGTACAAATCCAGACTCCAGGCTGCTACTGAGAAATTCTACACGGAGAAACCCAATAACACTTTGCCCAATCTGGGGATCGTATCCGGGACCTCACGATCAGCAGTCGCGTTTGCCGCCACTAGACCAACAAGGCTTTGTGATCTCAAGTACCTACATCGCCTGCGCACTCAATTGAAAGTAGCAAAGTGAAGTACGGTAAGGTAATCAACTTTGCTCTAAGGAATTTGACTTAGGACTTGAGAGTATAGTATAGTTATATATTATAGTAATAGTTTGTAGTCAACTTTGTAATATGGTTTATCTTGAACTTTCTTAGTCTAGTTTCACATTCTTGCTTGGAAGTTGACATTACTTGAAAACTGTTTAGCAACATGTCACAAACAGTATTTATACTTCTAAGGTTCCGATGTTAACATTTTCTATATAATCTGAATAAAGCCAGAACATACTCGTAAGTTTTAGTACGGAACCATGATTGCGCGAGACCGACCCGCTTTTGACTGTTTTTTTATAGTTTTTATTATAAATGTCTATAAGTACTACATTCTACTATTTAACCTCAAACCAAGTATCGTCCATGTGGAAAAGATAACATCAACCTATATCCTCTTCTGAAAAAGAAAACTTTTTAGTACTTAACTGAAATGGTCGATGGACGCAAACTTCACTGAAACCACTTATTATCAGTTTTCAGAGTTTATGAACGTGAAAAAATATAATTGCTTGTTAGGAGTTTCAGTTTTGAGCACCCGCTGACGATGGTTCAGTTGGATACACAGTAAGCTTTTGAAGCTGTCGTTTTACTTACAAATACGCAAATATTAGCAAATTATATGTAGATTTGTTATTTATTGTATTGTAGGTCGTTATTTACTTAAACTTTAAACTACATACATACATAAACTCACGCCTTTTTCCTATGGGGGTAGGCAGAAACTATAGAACGCCACATTCTACGATCCTTACATACTCCTTTCGCTTCATCCACATTTATACATCTTGTCATACACGCAAAATATTTTCACCGTAATATTTTGTTGTTAGCGCGTGTGTTGAGGGGATGCCGCTGCTCAGCCTCTTAACATTATCTATTTTAAAACTAAAACTAATTTAGTAACAAATTCTTTTTTTTAATATGGAACAGATGTTTTCTCCCCTGAATCACGTACCCTTTAGAATCTTTACAGAATCTCAGACAATATCAGTTAGCTAGTTCAAGTGTTATTGAATTTAAATTCATCGGCATTCAGTAGCTGGAACTGAATCGTTTTACATGATATTTGAATGTCAGATCAGTTGATATCGTCTTTAAAAGAACTGAATGTAGAGTAGTCGCGATAAATGTCGACTACTGTCAAAAGGAATTAGGACCTACCTATATAACCAATTCATAGATTTATACATATCTGTATCTGCTTACATATGTAGGTTTGTATTTTCTTATGCACTGTTTAAGCTTAGACAAACGGTCAGTAGCTCAACTGTCGTTACAGCCTATAACGGCTATGTTGCACCTATTCTAAAGTATTGTGTTATTTTTTGGGGAAACTCCACTGAAAAAGAAGCTGTTTTTAAAGCGCAGAAGAAATGTATACGTGCCATAACTAATATAAAGCTAACTGATAGCTGTAGACCATTCTTTTTAAAATTAAACATTTTAACATTACCATGCATATATATATATATATATTAGAGGTTGTATTATTTGTTAGAAAAAATGCAAACTACTTCAAAAAGCTAAACAGCAGGAGACATAAGTTCAATATATGTTTACCAGAAAACAAGACAGCGTTACTAAATAAAAGTATATTATGCATGGCTCCACGTATTTATAATCATTTACCAAACTCGGTCCTCTCCATTATTGATATAAACATATTTAAAAACAGTATTAAAACATTGTTAGTAAAAAAGCATATTATTCTGTTACTGAATATTTACAGGATAAACTTTTGTAATTCTTCTTTTACTGTCTTTTCTTTTATCATTGGTACATACGTGCATAGTTTCATAGGTACCTATTTTGTAATTTTGCATGCCTCATGGTAGGATATGGCTAATGGTCACTATTGTTTGTATAAGAACTTTTGTACCCATATTCGCAAATTAATAAATGATTTGATTTGATTTGTATATATAATTATGTTTTCTACTTGTGCCTGATTGAAGCGTTCGCCCCGCAAAACGCAGGTTACGAGCGGGTCGTGTCGTCGGCGGGCCCGTGTGAGTTGTATTCAAGGGATTACCACAGTCTACCCACATCCGGGATTACTATGAAGCATGCATGTCACACCAAACGCCAGCGCGAGCCCGCAGGCGACACGCCCCCGCTCGTGCCCCGGGTATGTTTTACTGCGTATGTTCTGCTGTATTTTTTATTTGTACACTTGAAATGAAACAATGGTAGCATAGTAGGTGTGTCGAATAATATTCAGCCCTTTTTTAAGTATATTTTGAACACGCGTAGTATCGGGAACTGTACGGTACTTAGATAATACAGTAAATAAAAATATTCGTAAACACAAGAAAGAAAAATAGGCATAAAAATAATATCTAATACATCTTTATTGACGAATGAGGTGTGTGTCGATTTGTCGTGTGTGGGTTTTACAGCCCGATATTGGTACTTAACTTGTTTGGGAATAAAACGTAACTGTTTTAGGTACTCGTGTAGCAAAATGACTTATTCCAGAACGAAAATTGGTTCGTAGGCGTATGTACCTGCTGCCCACGTGTTTTCTGGTTACTTGGAGGGGTGAGCAGGGAAGATTGTACCAGGGCTATATCCCGCCCACGCGACGCCCACCACACACAATTTTGACTTTTGGTAGGAAAACGGTTGTTAGTGTTTTTCTTTCATCTCAAGTAAATTTATTATGAAGGGATACAAGATATCGTTTTTTTTAAAGACATCGACAAAAAGCTTGCTTCGTTTTGGATCCATTTATTTTTGTACCAATTTATAATATTGAACCTTAATAACCTGACCTTTCATGGTGCGTTTGAGATTGATTTTATTTGAATAATAATGAAGTACCTTTCTGTCATATTTGCAGGCTTTTTCAGTTTTCACATTAAATTGATTTTTTCTAATTACAATAATGTTACTAATGCTGACCATGAAAATTCTCCACCAATTTGTAGGCGTAATTATTACCCAAGGTATTTAATCATACAATGTGTGTTTACATACAAAAATATGATCTGTGCCGCGCTCTGGATAATCTGCGCTGATCCAACACAATTAATAACAAGTAATGAGATCACAACACAACTAGGTACAGAAGTCTCACTCCTAACAAAATGCGAAAAGGAACACACACATGTCGACACGCGATGCAACGTAATGCGAATTCGCGTCGCCCGTAACCCGATATTTTCATATCAATAAAAATGCTGGTTTTATTTTGTCGACGCAGATTTTTGCGTTGCGAATTCGCATTGCATGTACTATGTGTGTCAGGTTTAAAACAAAACAGTCTCAAAATATTGCTATCGCAGAATTCAGGCGCTTTAGCGATATTTGTGTGTCGTTCGTCGTGTTTGAGCTTCGTGTTGCGTTGTGTGGTGTGATGTTTTTTGTACCTATAATATTGTTTTTTGTAACACGAATTTGTGTACTGTGTACGAAATGTGATCGCTAATTAGCGTCTATTATGTTCTATTGGTTGTGTTTTTCTGTGACTCTTTATAATTATTAGGTACTGCACTAGTTACACCAATGCGTGACATTAAAGGACATGTTATATTTTTGTATGGAAGCTGGGCTTTGGCTGTGAACAGAGAAGAGATATTTTTTTTATGAAAGTACATAAAATATGGAGCTTCCGTATATATTTTTTATTTTTTTTAAAGCACCCTTCTATTGTTATTTTTTTATTTAAATAATTAGAATTAAACAATAAAGTTGCAACCCACAGTTGTTAACCCATAATTATTAATTCTGGCAACACTTCTATTGGATGACATTTATTGTCATTGTCAACGTCAGTCATTGTCAAAAAGTCAAATTCAATTCAACTTATTCAACTGTTGTCTGTTATTGTGACTGTGGTTCCTGTGTTTTTGACTATGTACCATTGTTTTGAGTTTTTTTTTATTTGACCTGGCTTTTAACAACAATAGATAGCGATTTTGTGTGACAACTTTGACATGATTAGACATTGATGACATTACTGACAATGACAACCTTGCTGACATACAGTAAATATTTTCTTTTATTCTATTGAGACAAGAGAATCAATGCCATACATCCAAACCATTAAGTTAATTCATTAATTTTATTTTAATTTAAGCCGTTTAATATTATTTTAATATTAGGATAAATATTATGCTTTCAAAAATGATATATATCATTTTTATTTCTAAGTTTTTTGTCAGTTTATTAGTTTTTTAACAAAAAAAATATCAGGATTTTAAATGTTTTTTAATTAAATAATGGTGCTTTTAAAAAAAATGTTTTTGTAAGCACGTCCTAGACAGATTTCCCTATCAGAAAAACCGCACAATCATGTAAGCGGTTCAAAAATAAAATTATTTTAAGCCCATTTCATAACATGTCCTTTGTTTCATGACAACTGTAGGTAAATGTTTGAATCGTGTTTGTGGAGGATGCAAGAAATGTCAAAATACACAGTAAATAAAATGGTCAGTATAGATGTTTGATAATTAGCAAAACGAAAAGAAGCTATTACAAAACTATTGCAATATCAAAAAAGTCATCTGTTTCTTGACATTTTTGTATTCTTCAATTTCAATTCTACTAAGATTATTTTACCCCTACACAATAACAAGAAAGTCTGAAACCAAAATAGATACGTAACTAAAAATCCAATCTATCAACTGACGAATCTCGCAAACCAAAAGAAAACAAATCTAATAAATAATAATGTAAACGCTGTATAATATACGAGGTGCGGAGAAATAACGTTAAATATTTACGAGCGCGCTCGCTCCGGTGTGAGCGGCGGCCGCGCCCACAATCGATCACCGTCCACTCGCTTACCAATTTATAGTTTAGAATGAGTTTAAACAGAACTAGTGATGTAGGTACCAACATATAAACGGAACTAGTCTTGTACACATTCAGTAGTGTTGTTATTCAGATAACGTACGGAGATTGTTTGTTTTACACAATATTTTTGTTTATAATGTAACGAATATACGGCTGATGTGATGTTCTTCACAAAGGTCAGGTGCGTAGTACTCTCAACCGGCGTGCGTGTATGACAAGATGTATGAATGTGGATGAAGCGAAAGGGGTATGTAAGGATCGTAGCATGTGGCGTTCTATAGTTTCTGCCTACCCCCATGGGAAAAAGGCGTGAGTTTATGTATGTATGTATCAATATACGGCCATTTTTATTTAACGCAAATGAAATCAGATTGGAGTATTTAGATTTGAGAGTTTATTAGCTTGAAACTTTATTTTATTAAGATCTGTTTATTTATTCATGATTTGAGATAGTTTACTTGTCAGTGTAAAATTATTTGGATTAAGAAATTGGCTGTAAAATATTAAAGTAAATAGAAATGTATAAGAAGTTTGTTTATGATAGTAGTCATATAATTACATTAAGTACTTCTATCAACAATTTGTTGGAGATGTCTTATTCAAGTTTTAAAGACTGCCTTCACTTTAAGTTAAAATAAGTTTATTAAAGAGAAATTCAAATATAAAGTTAAGTAATGATATGCCAATTTAGGTGAGTAAGTACGTACTTACTCAAATAATTTATGATAAGTAGGTAATTCCTTTTTACGAAGCTAAGATTTCATATGAATTAAATTATTTGGAAGAAATAAACCTTTGGTACAAAGGTTTGAGTGTTTCTTAAATTCATAAAGAACAGGTTGCAACGATACTTAACAATATGAATGTTTTACTTTTAAAATTTTCACTACCGTTATAAATTATTATAATCATACAAATATGACTTAGGGTGATATCATGCTAGTGTTTATTCCTAAGCAGATAATATACTTCTTACTACCCTTAACACTGCTCCAATCTTTCCTCGTCCCACAAAGGAAGCTAAACGATACGTTATGTTCGTATTCACATTCTACGTATGTGCATAAAGAGTACACCAGCTGTGTCGTTTACCTTCATAAAAACAGATGCCAAACGCTGTCGATTGGGACTACCGCGTCTAGGCTATAGGAAATACAGTTGGCAAAGTACCAAGACTCCGTATGACCTGGTCGTTTGCCATGCATCATAAAACTGTAGTGCCGAACAAACGGCTAATTAGCCTTTATGTCCTTCAGTGCATTAACCTTCGACCTGTATTATAGAAGCAATTTGTACCTGCAATGCTAACGATAATGTTCATTAGTTGCCAACGTTAGCACTAGATATTGAGTGCATTAACACTCACCGCTGTGTGTGCAGCAATGTGTAGCGTGCAACGTGAAAATGTTGTACTGTATGAGAAACTTCATTACGGTGTTTATGTACCTCGTAACCTGCAAACATTTATGACCTACAGGTATATTAATTTATATCGCCAAGCGATTTCTGGCTTTATCATAGTGGGATAGAGTTTATAATTGAGGGTAGTTGATAATGCTGAAATGCAAAATGAAATAATCATGGGCGTTTTCATATGAAGCTTGTAACGCTGATATGTGTATTTAAAGATGATGTCAACACTGAAAACGATTCGAACGACAATGTTGTAAAGGAGATCGCTAAGCGGCCATACATTGATCTCCTAAGAACCAACAGCTACGTAAAATTACTTTGTGTGTTCTAAATGATGACTACATACGACTGCAATAAATTAAAGTAACGGACACCCTTGATAATTATTTGGTATCCAAAATACTTTCTCATTTTGCGGTTATAATTGACAGTGTTCATCCGTGCGGTCACATTAGGAAAATATGTGTAATAACTTGGCACTTACACATAAAAATAGATTAGTTTTTACTTTTAAGCGCTTCATTTCATTATGTTAATGAGAATTAGTTAAATAAAATGAGAACAATGCGAATATGAGAGCGTATAATATTTCACTACAACAATAAAAAGATTTTGTACACATTTTCGTCTATTTATTATTTTTATTGTGTCCCTTTCATATGAAGATTTTCCTCACTATATTCGATTGATTTCTTTACACCTTTGCTCTGCACCCATTGTTGTCTTCATAAAATATTATTTTAGTTGGATTATAAGCATAATAATCACTGCAAAGTCTGGTACTCTATTTAACGTAACTTGGCTTGCCTTTGCACAAACGTATGTACCTACTTATAAAATCTCGATACAAAATGCAAGAATATCACAAAATATTACAAAAATACAAAACACGTTTTTGAGGTTGACGTTCTATTATTTCTTATTTATTTGTGACTAGCTGTGTCCTCACGGCTCCGTTCGCGTAAGAAGTTTTATTCCAGTAATAAATATAGCCTATGTTACTCGGTGATAATGTAACTTTCTAACGATAAAATAATTTTTGAAATCCGTCCAGTAGTTTTTAAGTTTATTCGTTAATTCAAAAATACAAATCTTTCCTCTTTATAATATTAATATATAGTAAGTATAGTATAGATTATTTGTTTTTTATTTGCAATTCTTCTATCATTGATACTTAGTAATTCTGTGAAGTATCTAGTTAATTAGATAACAAGATATCTAACTAATACAGTAGCGAATATCGCACACGTAGGGACTCTGCATATTAATACAACGTGCGGGTGTGTCCATAGCACGAGAGGCTTAAACAAAACTAGGTAGTGTGTTTGGCGCTTTAGCATGGACAATATTAGCAAGTAAAAAGAGATTAATATTACCTTTACAACTGATATCTATAAAAATACATATAGAATTGCATCAATTGGTGTAAATTCTTCAATGTTGACGAGACAGCTATATAACTACATTAATAATAATTTATTTCCAGAAAAAATATTACAAGGTTTGTCGTAATTATTAGCTAGTAGATAACAATGACAGATATATATAATAGCATCCGCTGCCGAACTAGGTTAGGATCTGTATTCCAGCATACGGCGCGGCGCCACACCGCGAAGTATCAGAATTTAAACTAGCTTAAACTATGTTATACAAAATCAAGATATAAATAAATGTGAAATAAATGGTGTTAGAGTGCCTCTCTTAGTATATGGGAGTAGTGTGCGTGTGTGTGTGTGAGAGGGTGTGTAATGTTTGCATATCTGACTTATGAAAACTAATTTCTACATGATATAAAAACATAACATCACGCCTTGTATTCCCCGAAGGTGTTTTTAGTACACCCTCGTTTCGCCAGTTACGTTTAAGACCCATGTAATAGGGGGCGAGCCTATTGCCATTAACCGGGCACAAATCCAGACTCCGGTCTTCTACTGAGAAATTCTTAATTAAAAAACCCAATAACACTTTAGCCGACCTGGGGATCGAACCCAAGACCTCACGATTAGCAGTCACGCTTGCCACCACTAGACCAACGAGGCAGTCAGATATAAAAAAAAGTATTTTCATAAACGAATAACTGAAAAAATCTCTACCTACCTGTGTTGCTGCAAGCTGATTTGTTTATAACATGCATCAAAAGCTTAAAATAGAGTAGGTACACATCATAATCTAGTGGTTTAATTAACGTCCAAATTAGCCGCACCGCGTCACCCGAGCCTTTGTCCGGTAATAGGAGGCTGCGAGGCTGTTAATAGAACGCTCGCGTCGCGGGGCGAGCGAGCGGACGCGTTGACGCGGAATTGGTATGTTGCCGCGCGATAAATAGATGCGCAGTGATGCGCGCCGTGTATAGCGGGTATTACTGTGAACGAGATGAGTTTAATATTCGTCTTATATTAATTAGATTTATGTTTTTTTAAACTTGATTATTATTATTATAGCAGAGACATTGGTAGAACTGATGTCCAACGTAAATGAGTAAATATATAAAAAAAAGTTTAAAGAACTTAAAATTACTTTTTTTTCAATTATGTAGATAACTTATTATAACATCACGCCTGTATTCCCCGAAGGGTTGGGCAGAGGTGTATAGTAACACCCTCATTTCGGCGTTATGTTTAAGTCCTATGTAATAGGGGGCGAGCCTATTGCCATCATGCGCGCGCAAATCCAACCTCCGGGTTGCTACTGAGGTATTTCCACACGGAAAATCTCAATAACACTTTGCCCGACCTGGGGATCGAACCTAGTAACTCACGCTCAGCAGTCGCCCTTGCCACCACTAGACAAACGAGATAGTTATAATTAAGTAGATGTTTAGACATTATATTTTAAGCATGTCAGTTATCCTGTCTTTAACATTTATTATAATAATGCATGTTAAATGTTGATGCAAAAGTTTCAGAAAGAAATCAAATGTAAAAATAGGCAGATATGGTATTCTATTACAGAGCAACATTGTATAAGTTTAAGTCTTCACATCCTCAGACATGTATCACAGATAAATATCTATTCATCAGCCGTGTCACGTGATCAGGTAGGCACTCCCTCAATCTGCGTTAACTAAGATACATTGATTCAATTTGTCATACTACCCTCGTACCCTGTTTAAGGTTACGTCTTCACTGATGTGCGTATTTATCTCTTTTACGAAAAGCTCCGTATTTTACCTGTTACTAATATTATAAATGCGTTAGTTTGGATTGATGGTAGTAACTCAATCACGCCGTACCTAACGGATGTTATATTTAACGGGAAATTCAGAACGTTTCACGCGCGAGGAAAGATGAGCAATAAGCTAGTCTGTAAATATATTTAAGGTTATACTATCTATAACCTTAATTCCTTGACCCGTTCTGCTATTGTTCTTTTGGTCTGCCCGATATAGGAACTACCGCAGCTGCAGTCAATCTTGTAGACGCCAGGTGTCTGAAGAGGAATTACATCCTTTGGAGTACGCAGTTGCCTTGATACTTTGGAGAGAGGACAGACACCTGACGTCTACAAGATTGACTGCAGCTGCGGTAGTTCCTATATCGGGCAGACCAAAAGAACAATAGCAGAACGGGTCAAGGAACATATCGCTGCAGTCAAGAACCGCCAGATCAACAAGTCCGCAATAGCCGAGCATCTTCTGGAGTCCGGTTCCAATCACTGGATAGAATTACATAGTCCAAAAATCCTCTCCACCGATCGTCACTATTATCCCAGAATAGTACGTGAAGCGATGGAAATTAAGAAGTACAAGAATTTCAATCGGGAAGATGGATACAAACTATCAACATCATGGAATCCGGTCATCAGCAAGTGTTATCGTCGACGGGACGTTTTAGGCGAGTGTAAAGACGTCGTTAGTGTGGTGTGTCGAAGTACCGACGATAATAATATTCTTAAAAATCAAGATCAAGTGAGGGTAGATGAAAATACCCTTGCTTCACGAAGATGACAACTGCTCCACCACTTCAGTCTACCTGTGACCACGGCCGGTGAAATTCAGTCGAAACGTCGGGATAAATAAGGTATTTTTCTGCCTTATAAAATTTTCTACGCGATTAGACCCGATTTAGTATTTTTATAATGTGTACAAATCGCGCAAGTTTGAAAATATTTTTTGCTCACAATATTTTTCTTCACGCAAGGGACAATCAAATGACCTGAGAGTCGAAAACTGTAAAGTTGCGAGCAGGGATAGAACTCAGACCCCCCTGCATGGAAAGCAAGCGTTCAACCATTAGGCTATCACTGCTTCTATTCTACATTTTCGACAGAAACCAATTTGATTCGTTTACTCCATGGTCTTATAGCAATTCACACCGCCATTAAAGTAGCACTGAGCACTCCAATCACATATCTGATATATTGCCAATACATATAAAACGAATGCTCACTATCAGCAATTCATTGCGGCACAGACGTGTTTCCGCTGCACGTTGCGCCCGTTGCGGCCGCAACCAGAATATTTGCGGCGCAGGCGGGACATTTGCGGCCCGTCAGGGATATTTGCGGCGCGGGTGCCGCAACCGCATCGGAAATTGAAATATTTATCGTTATCCAATGTGTTTCCAGATGTGTCTCAGTGAAGTGGGTGCGGTGCAGGCAATACATTTTGTTGGCAAAACAAGATTGTACAGACAGGACATATTGTAGAAGTAAGCATAATAAAGTGTTTGAACTGTTGTATGTTAGTAAATGGCTCGGAAAAGATTGTTAAAGTTTCAATGTGAACGAATGTTAGCATATTTATCTTTACATAGTATAAAACAAAGTCACTCCCGCTGTCTGTACGCTTAGATCTTCTAAACTACGCAACGGATTTCAATTCCGTTCTCAACAATCTTTACATAGTATAAAACAAAGTCGCTCCCGCTGTCTGTACACTTAGATCTTTTAAACTACGCAACGGATTTTAATGCAGTTTTCAGTAATAGATAGTGATTCAAGATAAAGGTTTATAATATTATTAATCACTCCACATTGCCCCACATTAGTATCTACATTGCACCCGTGCGAAGGCCGGGCGGGTTGCTACTTTTTTTTATAAAGTAAGACTAACTGGATGTACACCAAGAGGATTGCTGACTTTGGCTACCCAGAGACAAAGTTGATAAGTCTCATGTGCCTGTAATTTCACCAACACCCACACCCTTCAAACCGGAACACAGCAAGCTGATAGCAGAAATAGGTATATGGGTAGTAATTCCTTGAACGAACTCATTCATAAGAAGCTCTACTGATGCGAAAATAAATGAAAAATTAGGAAATAAAATATCTACCCACGTAAAGTTATTTTTCCTATCTGGTTAACTAATATGAGACCATCAGCCCCACTATCATTCACATACAAAGCTCACATAAAAGGGATCGTACAATCATAACGTAATAATAATATTTCCGTTGGTCCTTCGATCCTCTAAATCTCCGTCGTCCTTTGTGTCTGTAGACGTCGGGACCTCAATCATGTCCGCTCATACGGACTTCTCATTTGTTCGGACCTGTAATGTGAGCGGCGGGTGGCCCAACAAGGTAAAGTTGTATGTTTTGAGTGTTGTATAGAATAGGGAAAACTAATTTACTTTATTTAGGTCGTAGGTCGTTTTAATAGACCCTAACGATAGGTTAAGATAGGTTTTGGTCGAGTTTCATTTGTAGCTCTAAAGCACGTTAGGTCTAGCTGATTAAAGCTTCTGATTATGAATTTGATGAAAAATCTTTATCTGTTAACCTTTCCTGTCACAAATAACATCCAATACCACAGCAAAATATTAAAATAACAAATATACTAGTACTAAATATAACCACATGACCGTATTAATTAAGTAAAACTTTCGTTTAACCACAATCTATTAATAATATGAACCAGAAATCACTACAACCAATGAAATTTCTACTTTCACAATGTCATCGTTCAGGCAGAATATTAAACATTACATACCATACATAATTAGCCCATTATTGTCCCACCGCTGGGCATGGGTCTCATCTCAGAATGAGAAGGGTTTAGGCTCTAGTCCACTACGCTGGCCTGGTGCGGGTTGGCAGGCTACACACACCATCGAGAATTTTATGGACCCCTCTCAGGTGTGCAGTTGTCCACACGATGTTTTTCCTTCACCGGTAACGCAAGTGATAATCAAATTCTGATCCGCAGATGAATTCGAAAAGTCAGTGGTACGGTCCGGGTTCGAACTCAGACCCTCTGAATGGAAGCGTTGAACCGCTATTCTACAAGCAATGAAATTACTACAGCCAATGAAATTTCTACCTCCACTATATCATCGTTCACTCAGAATATTAAACATTACTTCAATGAAAATTTTACTGTACTGCACCAATAAAAGTTGCATTCATTCTATTTATTTTCCCGACCACTGGCCGCAGCGAGCCAGACAATTAAATAAAAACGTGGCCACTCTGTATCTAATTCGACATACGGTTAAATACACCGCACGCCCAGTCTAACTACAAGTACGAGATATACGTCTGGATTGTACTAATAGGCTTGCAGCCACTCCACTTTTTTATAGTTTAGAAGGAGCAGTATTTTTTTAAATTGGGGATGTCTGTTTTGTTCTTAGTGAAGAAGGAACTGCTTGTGTAATCCAATAACGTGCACATTTATTCAAGTTTGGTAGGACAGTTACAGAAATTTAACAGTTATTGCGGATGAAAAAATATGTTACGCAACCGGAGGGAATTGCTGCAAGCTACAAAATATACACTAATAGATTTTGTGTTAGGTTATGTGCAAAACAACTGAATTTTTTGTTTTAAATATTAATATAATCGGTAAACCTTGGATAACTGAAGGGTAAAGTCAAACTATATGGTACAATTTGCCAATGATTAAGGGCTTCTAATAATATGGGCGGACGGTTAAAGCTATGCATAACAAGTAAGTGACGGATTTAACGGATCCGTCGGTACTGGGTGTGTTGTTCACATCTGTACCGACGGATCCGTTAAACAAATGGCAGCTGCGTCGCATCTGGCAGGCAGGATACGATAAAAATAACAGATCGTGTGTGAAGGCACCCATACTTCTCCATACATGTTCATGTACGGATCCGTATTTTGTACGGTTCCGGCATCTAGTTTTTGATGACAAAACGGAATGTGTAAAAATGTTGGACCAGTATTTTTTACTGAATTCGGAATACTGTCGTGTATGTGAACTCGCTCATACAACTACAGGCGCAATCACCAAAATAAAAACGAATCCATTAACACGGGTCCTGTAAACAGTTTCTGTGTGAACTAGCTGTAAATGTGAATGATAACATCAGCTAAACTTACTAAAAGTAAGACTTCACTGTCTAATAATTCAAAGACTGAAAGTTGGATTGATAACCCATACCTGACTGTCTTGACTGTCGTTAACTGCTCTACAAAACAATCTTCTACTCTCATGAGCTATGAGGAAATAGTTCATGCGGTGCTGAAAAGATTAGTCAATCAGCAAGGTTGGTAGCGAAGCTAATCAGCCTCCACGCTAGTCAGCCTGGACAGTCGTCCAGGGTACGCTGGACATACTTAAGTATCGTCACTCCTGGAGGCTCTTTTAAGAGGAAATGCGGTCGGCATTTAGTCCAAACGTATTCCTCAGTTTCCTTCCTAGATAATGTTACTAGAGTAAATATTTTTCTGATGATATGTATATCTACCATCACTATGTCCCTATGTTTAGTTTTTGTCAATAAATTAATTATTAAAACAACTAGAAACGTTTAAACTTTACAAAAATCGACCGGTTTTACCACCGTTTTCAAACATCTGGCAAACAAATTCGACGAATAAAAAAAAACTTGCAGATATAACCAGTCTTTCTTAAATTATTACAGAAATAAATATTAAAATCGGTCCAGAGTTGAAGAAGGAAACAGGGAAATACGAAAGTACGATTTTGCTAATATTGCACAGGAGAAATCAGTCAGAGATGCAGGTGTCTCTTTCGCGGTCAATCGGGAAGGTTTGCGGGAGGGGTGGGTCGGAAATAGATCGCAAAAACCTATTCAAATTATCAATATTTTACAGCCCGCGTTTCCTCTTAATACATCCTTTCAAAACAATATACATGGCACGCGTCGTTTCAATACAAACCACAGTGTTAGAAACACAGATAAAGAGGTTCAAAATCCGCAACCAGCAGCCTATTAAATCACTACCTAATTCGACACTAAAATATTCGTCTTGTCTAACCCAGGTACCTACCGTCTAGCCGCTAGACAGAAACTAATGGCGGGCTCCTCGCTCCACAGACAGTCATAGGTACAACAAAAGACTTTTTCTGGGCATACATCCTAATTTGTAGGAAAGATAATATTTGTAGACAACACACATCGGCTTGAGATATGAGGATCCTTTGTAATATGATTTGTGATTTAATGATAAGGATGGGGAAATTGGGCTATGTGGTATTTAGGAAAGGTCAATAATAATAGTCATTTGATTTGGAACCCTTTTAGCTTCTAACAATATAAGACTAGTTGTGTGCTCATTAGGGCATGCCCCAATAGTCCTTAATTCTGGGTTCATATGACCAGGCTCTCGTTTTACGCGATGTAACAGACGTAGCAAGTCTTAAAGGAAATCAGTGTATAACAGGAGACGCCTTTGTTATGATTTATTTACAGTTTATGATTGTTCCGTGTGTCAGGAGACGACACAGCGTCGGATGACCGAATGTCATGATTTCCAAATATTAAATGAATTTGTTGACATTTAAAAATTAAATTAAAAGTACATTATTTTACTTATGTGATTTTTGTGATGAGTTTAAAAAGTATCTATTTTGACAGTTAACATTAAAGTAAATGATTTATAAAAAAGGAGGATAGCGGGAATCATGACGTTCGAAGGGGTTGTCTAATTTTTAAGTTAGTTCTAATTGAATGACGGAACCGATAGGTTGTCTTCGGTAGTTAATATTGAGTGGATAAATAGTTTGCTATAATTTTATTAAGTATACTGCTGTAAGTGTGGAAGATTAGAAATATAGATGTACGATTTACAGAAAAAGGCGTATTCATTTCACATTAGTATACAGGTATATGCTGTTTATTCTCTAGGAATTCCTGAAACTATTGCTATCTACCGCCGTTAATATAAAGGTATTTGAACTTGAAACGGGTATTTTCAATTTATGTATTAAACAGGCTTTTCAATTTCCTTTTTAACTGGAAGGATACGTACTATAAAAGTCTAAATACTTGTTTAAACCATGTCTAACGTCAAACTCCATACATAAAAAAAGGTGTTTAAGTCTACACAACTGTTATATTAAACACAAGTATTGTGTTAGAAAGTGTTTAGAACCAGCTACTCTATTTCAAACACACATTGGCCATTCGACTGTCGTTAGTTACCCAATTACCACCCAATTACGGCCACATTCGGCTATTATCGGCCATCAGATGGACTGGCCAGAAAATATCGGCTTCCGTGAAGAGTAATTAAGATCAATTGACATGATGTAGGTATATAAAGCTTGACACGAGGGTGGGTAACTTATGAATAATAGTTAGTGTCACGTTCACCCGCAGTTAGGTTACAAAGAGATAGCTATGACCATTACTGAACAATCGGAATCTGAAGTAGGATATGACGAGCATAAAAAGTATACATACGGGATGATGTTGAGAGCGCGCACGCAGCTGTTGTAAACGCGGTGTGACTCGGGTTACAATGTAGCTGAAGATGTTTCATCAGGCATATGAAAACTATAATGTGATTATTTATTATATGATGGAGCGAGTTTTTTATTTTTTTCCACTATTCTAGTATGTTTTTAAGCAATAGAAATAGGTATTATTATTGAATACAAGAAAGCAAGTTATTTCGTTGCTTAACTCGTTCTATATTTAAAGCGTTTTTCTGCCATAGTTTGGCGTAAATGTTATTATAAACGCAGAATTCCCGTCCACATTACACTGTGCCGTGTATTTCCATGCGCTTGTTATTACGACACAGTGCCGCGTCCCGAGATTCTCGACAATGGGCTAACGACACGAGTGCGCACACCCCACTTATATCCGTCACAATGGTATACAATACACTAATATATTCCCCGCATTGTGCTCCCGTGTATCTTGATCATCTAAGATAGCAGTGAGTGACAGGATGAATAGTAATATAGACGCGCACGCATGAAACTTGTTTACTTGTGTTTTTGGGTTCCGATTTTCCCTTTCGTCACTGAAGTTCTAACACCGCGTAACTTAAAATAGTTAACTTTTCAGGAGAGCAAAATATTGAAATTTTTCTACTTATCATATAATTGTTTTTAATCTATAATATCCTTTTTTATTTTGGTTTTTTCGACGGAGCACTTTCGCGACACGATCCAGTATGGAACTCACCTGACTTAGAAGCTGTTTTAGCTGTTTACATAGATTGATGGAAAAAATATTACACAGGCGGTGGATTTTGTTTTTGAAGTAACGCGTTGCTATTGGGACTAACCATTGATTGTGATTGGTCAAACGATGCGTTTTTCGATTCCCTATCGAATGACGTGCGTAACTCAAAACTACTATTTTTCGAGTTACGCGGTGTTAGAACTTCAGCAACGCTTTATCCGTTTTCTCAATTAAAGGTGGAATTAACAATATCAATGTAGATATTAATTGTATGTATAATAAAATTATCGTAATACTTTGGGAAAGCTTGAGGCAAAGTCAATATCAAAAATAATACATACTTATTGTGCCTTGTTGGTTTAGTGGTCGCAAGCGCGACTGCTAAGCATGGGGTCCTGGGTTCGATCCCCAGGTCAGGCAAAGTGATATTGGGTTTTTTCATTAGGAATTGCTCAGTAGCAGCCTGGAGTCTGGATTTGTGCCCGGTTAATGGCAATAGGCTCGCCCCCTATTACATGAGACTTAAAGATAACTGGTTAAACGACGATTTAAAAAAAAAAATACCTCTAAGGCGTGATGTTATGTTATGTGTTGTTATTGTGTGTATCAAGAACTAATGGCCCGTCCCGGCTTCGCACGGGTGTACATTTTTCCTGTTTTTGCAACATTTTAATTTATGCTCCGCTCCTATTGGTCGTAGTGTGATGTTATATAGCCTTCCTCGATAAATGGATTATCCAACACAAAAATAATTTTTCAATTCCAACCAGTAGGTAGTTCCTGAGATTAGCGCGTTCAAATAAACAAACAAACAATCTCTTCAGCTTTATAATATTAGTATAGATTAGCTGTAAATGTAATTTATAGTTCGTGTTTTCTCAGTAAATTTTTGATTTTCCCTTTACAATATAACATAAATATTTTTATTTTATTGTACACCATTAAATAGGACATTGAATGGGCGCTCTTATCGCTTGTAGCGATCCTTACAGACAACCTTTGATTGGACAAGAAAGTCATAAGAAATTAATAACGGGTAGTCCGTGGTGCACCAATAGATATAATTAATTAGCTTTCTTCATCTTCTGTCTTATGATAAACTAGCACTTAGCCCGCGACTTCGTTCACGTGAATTTTCATACAAACTTCCATCCCCTATTTTACCCCCTTTAGGGGTAGAATTTCCAAAAATCCTTTCTTAGTGGATGCCTACGTCACAAAAGGAACTAAATTTTATATATCCAGCTTCAGTGGTTTAGGCTCTGCGTTGAAGATTCAGTTAGTCAGGACAAGTAATTATATAGGTATGTATAGATAATATCTGCAGTAATCTTGTTTACACATTCAGTTTCTCAAATATACTAACAGTCAGTAGATAACGACATCAATACTCAAAGCGTCGCACGTCGCTTATATCATATTTTACACCATTTTCCTCTTGAACCCGTGAAAAATATAAGAAATATTATTGATGTAACCCACAAACATCCAAGGCGTAATCTAAAAACGGTTGAAGACCCGCAGCCTCCCATTTGACGATATCAAAGGGAAAGAGATGATCTATATTTTGTTTGTTTATCATAATTCGAAACAGTTTTTGGTCCTCGGAGTCGTATATCGAGTATTCATAAATTCGATGGTTTTTTTCTGTAATGATTGTTTTGCTTCCTGTTTTATCGTGGATTCTCAGAATTGCTTTGCAATCAGAACGAGAAATAAATTTATTGGATTTTTATGGGCTCATGTGAGTTTGTATGATGTCCCATCATTTAAAATCTTTGCTATTTAATTGACTTCTTCTCTCGTGTGCTATACGAGAATAGCTCATGTCGTGATGAAAATATTAGGCTGGTTTTAGAATCACGCTAACCGTCCGCGCTGACAGCCGAAACATATGATTTCCAAGTCAGCGCCGACCACCGCACGCGCTGATTATTATTCTTAAACGCTTTAAGACACTCAAAGCTTGTGGCCCGCGACGCCGCGCTGGCGAAATCGGCACTGTAAAATTAGGCTTAGTTAGTCAGTAAGGTTGGTAGCGAGGCTGACTGTCCAGGGTGCGCCGGATGTTTTTAAGTATAGTTACCTACTCGTTGAGGAGTTTTCGATGATATCTATTATTGGCTGTAATCATAAAATTAAATCCTCTTTACCAGATACTTGATCTTTTATCCTTGTTATAATGCTAGACTCGTTTTTATATTATAAACGGTTTATGTTAATAAGGGAAGAACAGCGCTGTGGTGGTTTTAATCTCAGCTGTACCTAACGAGAATTTGATTCGTGAACATCACGCGATTATAATAATAAATGAGATCAGATTGTGACCGCAATGTTTTTTGCATTTGGGAACGTGTTTAAGTATTTTATTTTTATTGGCATTTAGATTTTAATTATCTAAAATTAAATCCAATTTTTTAAGTTGTGTGCGAGAAATACTGTTTATTGCAGTCAAAGTATCAGGACATTGGTCTGATGTAATAAAGCAAACATAAAGTACTATAATTCACACCTTGCCAGGTGTCGTCAAATATGAACAAAAATACATTTTTAACACAGGATGCAAATATTATGAGATAATGTTTGAGTTAATAGCTAATTTTAGATGCAAGTGGTGTTTGACAACGGATAAGTACATAATATTAGATTAATATTTTGATAGTAAACATATCGATGGTCGAAACATTGTACAAAATACACATTATCACACTATTACAGCTAGTTCACACAGAAACTGTTTACAGGATCCATTTTTATTTTGGTGATGGCGCTTGTAATTCAATGAGCGAGTTCACATACACGACAGTAATCAGTTAAAAATAATCCGAATAATCCGGATCCGTTAATTTTATTGTATCCCGTCTGCCAGATACGATGCAGCTGCCATTTGTTTAATTGATCCGTCGGCACAGATGTGAATGACACATCCAGTACAGACGGATCCGATAAAACGGATTCGCTGTGTGAATGGGCGGTTAGGTCTCATGTACATACATCACTGCAATAAATAATATTGAGGGACATCAGGGGGTAGTATCATTATCAATATACTGATGTAAGGTATTTCATAAACAACTGATACAATTATTTTATCTCCGTGTTCCTCCCACTACTGACTCTACGACGTAGCAAGTCAAACAAACTTGTGAACATTTCACCTCTTATCGAGATGTATTGATGCATTCAAGTTGTGTACAACACAAGTTATGAACGTGTTGATCTGCAGCATTCACAGCGGTATCGTTGACGCGTCACGTGCGACTACGTGACGCGTCCGGAGTGTGCGACCGCTCAATCATTCAGATGGGTGAATATCGATGCTGTACGGTCTTTAGGTACAATGTACAGGTCATTGTTAACTAAACAGTCTTGTTACTTACGTGGTGTACTGCAGCATTCTTAGCGGTGTCATGAACACGTCACATGCGACTACGTGACGCGTTCGGACTGGGCTACTGGTTAATTCAGATGGACAAATATATAATATGTTATATAATATGTACCGTTTTGCTACTTTGTTTTACTCTGATATTTCAGCAGTACACTCAAAATATTAAAATAACCTTTGATCATAATATCAAATAGCTACCTAATGTTTTTACCCGTATTTTTAAACTTTGGAGATATGAAGTGTTCTATTTTTAACATTAAAACTTATAATGTCTTGAGCATCCAATCCGACGTACCATGACGAATACAGATATGTCTGGCGCAGGCAGCTTGTTACGTAGCCTGACATCGTCAGGGTATATTATAAGAATACAGATTTATGTTTGTATAGTCAAGGATTAAGCAGATTATAGTTGGGCCGTGTTATGCAATAATGTGTCAACCCACAAAAATATGAATTTTGTGTTAACGTCATTTGTTCTTGTGGTAGGTCTATACTCAGCAACGCTTGAAAAATACCCAGAACTGTAGTAGTAAATTTAATAGAGCGTCTATCAAAAAAATCTTAATGCAGTTAGCTTTTTTTCAAGCGTTGGGTCGACTTACCACTATAACTAGGTGGCGTTAACACAGAACTAATATTTTTGTGGGTTGACACATTATTGCATAACACAGCTGAGTTATCCTATCGTGCGAGTCATAGAGGCTAAGTATAGGCGATCAAAAGTTGAAGTTACAAAAGTTTTCTGCGCATGCACTTATGGACAAGTGAAAATAGGTAAAATTAAATTAGGTACAATGGAAAATGGCCTTTATTTATAACTGCTTATTTATTGATTTCTACGATATCGTTGAGTAAAGCAAGGATGAACCTTGCCGGCAAATAAAAATATAATTATATAATATACATGTGGTTACTAAGTTATATCCTGTTATAATATGCTCGCTCAGACTTGTAAATGAAATGAAATTGTTAAAATAACTATGCTCAATATAAGTGAACTGTATTTTGTTCTTTTTGAGTAAATAAATTTCTTTGAACCGAAAGCAATATTTTTCTTTTATATACTATACCTAACTAACCTATATTTAATACATTTAACCAATATTTTTCTTTTATATACTATACCTAACTAACCTATGATTTCGTCATCCCCGTAGGAGCACAACATTTCGCCGCTCTCAAATATCCTTATTCTGAACCAACTCGCGGGAGATGAAGCGCAAAATTACTCAAATAACGTTCTGCAACGATTCACATTGGAAGTGTACTGTGACGTCATCGCCGCGTATTCACTACAAATTGTACATGCATGGCGCTGAATAAAATATGTGTATTTAGCGTGATGACCACCGGAGTTTGTCGAAGATCGCGGAAGATCTTTGAACTGGTTTCCCCGCAACTTTATACCGGAGAATTTTATTGAGAATTTTTCTTTTTTATTGAGATATAAAATTTTCTTACCGCACGCTGGGTATAGACGCCTGTTGTAACATTCAACGAAACCCAGCACGCTTAGTGGTAGAATCTTTATGGTACGACTGGCTAGCTACCACCCTCATATAAAAGTCCGGCGCCAAGCAGTTTACTGTGTCCCCATTGGTGGGAGACCCTTTAGGTCTCGCCAAAAACTGGCCGGTTACGCAGAAACGGTCCGCAAGACCACCTAGAAGTAGTCGATTAGGAAAAAAATATAGTTTACTGTGGTCCGACCTGTGTACCTATATGTGGGAGCCAGAAGTTATATGGGAGTCCCTCTATATCTTAACTATTTGGATTCGTGTCCTCCATCTTAGACCCTGACTGCGCTTACCATCAGGTCCGACACGACTCTAACGTGACCGACCTATAGAATAAAAAAAGAGTATAAAATTATTTAACGAACGTGAATAAAGTTGTTGTGTGAAAGTTGTTTGGTTTTAAAAACGGATGTTGTATGACATACGTATCACAATCACAGAATGAGTAGATTTGTGATTTAAATTCGGAACGGTATTCACTAAAAACATATTTATGAGACCACTGAAATCATTGTTGTTACATTATATACTGGCCTGCAAAAATAAGTATCACACTTTTAAAATTGCAATAACTTTTTAAGTACACAAGATATATTTTCGAAACAAAAAGGACTCAAAAAAGAGTTTATCTTTGTTACTATAGTTTCAAAGAAAGCTGATAAAAATTGCTATAAAACGTTTTTTATTTTAAATCTCTTAACTTCTATAGTTTAGAAAAAATTTAAATTTTAAAAGTGTGATATTTATTTTTGCAGGCCAGTGTAATTCAGTAAAAACCCGAAACATTCGGCTTTACTTCCTATAAATCGTTCCACGTAAGCCACTTAATACCTACGTAAAAAGAGACAGAATTTGAGCCTTAACTCTTTCACACACCTGCCATTTTCACATTATCCAAATTCCTGTAAAAAAATAAGTAAATATATCGATAATCCAATTAAAAGCCTCCCTGGAGAGAACGCCGGGGTTTATTCGCGGATATTCCTCAAAGTAAGCAGCTTGTCCGGATATTGGAAATAAGACAGTCACCCGGTCCCGCCGACTCAGCGAACGGTGTGGCAAGCGTTGATATTATATTTCCTATTTTCGAAGCAATTTGGCGTGGTAGGTACTATGACGAGACGTGTTTGTTGTTTTCATGATAGTTTTAGGGTCATCTAGGACATTGGAACTCGGGGCTCGTGGCTAAATAACAACCGCGCCGATCGTAAGATTTGCGAGGTTAAGCTGCGCTTGCCGCGGTCAGTCCGTGGATGGGTGACCATTTGTTACACATCGAGACACCCCCGTGCCTCGGAGAGCACGTTAAGCCGTCGGTCCCGGGTGTCATACGAATACCTATGACAGTCGTTACGGGTAGTCAGAAGCCCGAAAATCTGACAAACGGTTTAACCTTAGGATATCGGCATTGCCCAGTTACTGGGTTGCGGAGGTCTGATGGCAGTCGCTCCGTGTAAAATACTGGTATTCAGCCGCATCTGGTTAGACTGGAAGCTGACCCCAAGATAATTGGGAAAAAGGCTAAGAGGAAGACCTTCACATTGGAACTGCCTAAGGAGCTAGGAACTATAATCACGAGGATACATTTCGGCTGAGCGATTGGCTTTCTGCAAAGAGGGTCGCGGGTTCGATTTCTAATTATAATTGGCACACAGGTACCTCTATAGTAAGCAATTAAATACTTTTCAGTACAGGCAAAAAACATAAATTTTCCATGCGATGAGATATTCAGCGGGTAAGACAAAACCTTATGGAAACCCTTTTTTAAAGTGTAAATGTATGAAGCTTATTTTTAATTTAAGAAGCAAATTTTTCCTTATATCAAGGTTCTTTCATAATTTTCCCCTTTTACAGGGAAAAATGTGACTGGGGAACACTGATCACAGCCAATTAATATTCCAATTTGGGCAGAAAATGGAAAAAATAAGAGGCCATCGCTTATTTTGTCGGACGGTGAAGTATCTTTATTACATAGTATAAAACAAAGTCGCTCCCGCTGTCTTTTTAAACTACGCAACGTATTTGAATACAGTTTTCAGCAATAGATAGAGTCATTCAAGAAAAAGGTTTATATGCCCCATATTAGTATCTACATTGCACCCGTGCGAAGCTGGGGCGGGTCGCTAGTAATTTTATAAAATACAATAAGACTTACAGAGCTTCGTTGTAACTTCTTTTCCGAAATATCTGTAACAAAATATAAATGGTTATACGTAGCTTGTAATAATTTGTGTTGTACACAACGACCAAATATTGGCAACACTATAGGACGCGTCTCTACTATGTCGTGACGATTAATTTATCGTTGGACGACTGTCGTCTCTAGCTGTTCCCATTATAACAACTGTTTGTCGTCAATTTTTTTTATCGTTTAGCGACTATCGTATCTAGGTGTTCCCATTGGATCGCAACGACATTTTATCGTTTCACGGCAGTCGCTTTGTCGTTTGCACATCAGTAGCAAGCTACAAGAAGAGACGATATTTTTATCGTGGCCATGACAGATAGTCGTAATAACGACACATGATTTGCCGTCACGATGTCGTGACGTTTTCTTATCGTTTGACGACTGTCGTGCTAGCTGTTCCCATTGATTTGACAATCTGTCGTCACTGCAAAAACAAGTCGTGAACGACAGTTAATCGTGTCGTCTTATTTGTGAACACCTCCATTTAAATACACAAGCCACGACACTTTTAAACGACACGATAATCAGTCTGTCGTCACGACCAAGTGAAAGAAAGAAAGAAAGAAAGAAAATTATTTATTCTGGACTCACACAGGCAGTGGGAACGCGCTCTTAATGTCCAACTTGTTATTAACATAGAATTGATACTATTAATGTGCGAGGGGCTCGTGGCTAGTTACCAAACGCACGAATTATACAATTGGTGAGGTCAAGCTGCACTTGCCACGGTCAGTCCGTCGATGGGTGACCGTTCGTTACACTTCGAGACCCCTTCGTGTCTCGGAGAACACGTTAAACAATCGGCCTCGGGTATCATACTAATACCTACGAAAGTCGTTATGGGTAGTCAGAAGTCCGAACGTCTGACAACCAGTCTAACCCTAGGATATCGGCATGGCCCAATAACTGGGTTGTGGAGGTCTGAAGGCAGTCACTCCGTGTAAAATCGTGGAATTCAGCCGCATCTTGTTAGACTGAAAGCTGACCCCAACTTAATTGGGAAAAGGCTAGGCAGAACAGATCTGTTATTGTACGACCCAGTCCAATATTAATAATTGTATTTACCTTATTACGATGATTTATGGTAGGTTTTATATTCTGAGATAATGAATAGAACGTCTGGCTGGATACAAATTGAATATCGCAGCTCATTAATGTAGAAGGTAATTTATCTAACAATATTTTGCCAGAAGAAAAGATAATGATGAGACATTATTTACGTACCTACCGAGTTATTACAACAATGTCCCAAGACATTGTCACACTATCCTTTGAGAAAAACCCGAAGAACAACGACAAACTGTGCGAAAAAACCAAACTAAAATAGGTACCGTCGTCTGAAAGTCAAATGAAAATAATTTACTTTTCTTCAGACTTTTTCCAATAAAACATAAAACTTTAAAAGTTTTTTCTCTGAAAAATCCTGAAAATCTTGTGTTTCAATAAGTCTTGTCAAATGAGACAACTGCTGGCAATGTTCTTATTGCAAACCCTGCACTTGGGCGCCTTATTGAAACTTACACTTTACTAAAACCACAAGAAATTGAATTCTATCTATATATCTATAAAGGCCATTTTAAATTAAACTGTCATCCTTGAGGCAACGCATTCCACATTGAAAATTGAACTTAATGGTCATAAAATTACAGTTTAATATCGATTGTGGTGAATTTATTTAAAACGAATGGATTTAGGACGGTATGCTCATGATTGTGAAAGGAGATGGATTAAGCCAGGAGCGATAAGGGCATAGTCTGAACTTAGGCGTCTAAGCTAAGTTGGCAGTGAGGTCGTTGACATGCAACTTGGGTAACTTAAGGAAAGTTTCGACGTTCACAGACCGTTCAATAGATGCCACAACAAGATAGGAACCGATCTATTTTGTAATTAGGCGCTGAAATTTGCTTAGATTGGAACTACATATTTTCATGCTAAACTTAAATTAGTTACTTAAACCGAACATAATACAGTTCTACTCAGCTTTTTGTGCATCATATTTTGATTATCACTGCGTTAACGGTGAAGCAAAACTTCCTGAGGAAACCTACTCACCAGAGAGGGTTCTAAAAAGTTCTCAAGGGTGTATGTAGTCCGCCAACCAGCACTAGGTCAGCATGATGGACTAAGGCCTGCACCCTTTGCATTCTGAGAAGAGGCCCGTACTCGAACCCGTATGTTATGATAAGTACCTAATTCTTACCAAGCATAGAACAAGTAAAACATCTAAATTATAATCAGGAGTACGTACCATGAACTATATAGGTACTTAGGATACTAATTAGTAAATTTTCTAACTCTAAACACGGTACTCATCGTACCGATTCCTAACACAACGCCTTCACCGTCACGTCACCGGCAGAGAGAGTGCTTGACGTGATTAATGACCGTGACAAGGCCTATTGGTAAATGAGCTGGGTGGGTCTCAAATTAGACACCCTAAATTGTTTAGCTGAATATTTTAGTAAGTGGCGCTGACGGGCGTAGGATCGACTAATTTATTATTGGTATAGACAGGTTCAGACGAGTCGAATCTCTTTCAACAAATGACTTGATCAACAAAAGTTAAAACGTTTTTGTTACTTCAATTTGATTGAAAGTCTGTTCAGACGGTTCAAATCGCACGCGATTTAGCAGTTGATCAACTAGAATCGAATCGTGTGAACCTGGTAGGTATAGGTATATCATGGTATAGGTATAACCTAGGTATATCATGCAAAGACATTCAATAATAATATTTAATCATTTTGGTGTTATGGTATTGTCATTTTTAAGTTCTTCTTTCTTTTTGTGTGTTTAGTGACTAACCTGGTGTTAGAGTTTATGCCGCCCATGGGCCTCTGACTTGGCTTCACACACCGTCGAGAAATATCTCTCAGGCCTGCCGGTTTCCTCACAATGTTTTCCTTCACCGTTTTTAAGCAAGTGATAATTATACAATACGCACATGAATCCGAAAAGTCAGAGGTGCGTGCCTTGGATTCGAACTTGAGACCTATGATTTGGCAGTCCGACGGTCACGCCACTAGGCTATCAATGCTTTTTTTTTAAGTTGGAAATAAAGAAAAGAAAATGCGTTTAATTGAAGTACTAAGTGAAGTTTGGTGCCAAAAGGATGGTGTTGGGCTACCAACCAGTTAGTGTAGCTATGAAAGCTTTAGTTATATGGCGAGGAGCGTACCTTCCTATAACCTTCCTCGATAAATGGGCTATCCAACACAAAAATATTTTTTCAATTCCAACCAGTAGTTCCTGAGATTTGCGCGTTCAAACAAACAAACAAACTCTTCAGCTTTATAATATTAGTAGATATAGATAAATTTGAAAAAAGTCTACCCTATAATTCACCCAAAACGATCCCCATAATTAATCTACCCGCTGATCCTCGACGGGAATGTAAAGTAAATATAATTTCCCGCGTTTTCCAGAGTTTTCCCACTTTACGTTGAGTGGGAACAAACATAATGACCGAGGTGTGAATTTGAATAATGTTATTCATGGCGCGACCGCGCAGTGGCGCCCTCTGGCGGGCCACGGGCATTACTTGTGCAGCCGTTTTTGTATACAAGCTGAATAAAAATCTCGTTGTGGCTATTGTTGGATATTAAAGGACAAGTGTTTTAACGTGTTGGCACAAAGAGCAATATTATAATAGGTAATCTCAATGAGTTTAATTCATCGAGGTAGTGAATAAGTAGCACCTGCCTTTACAAAGATAATAACAAATGTGTATTTTTTTAAAGAGCGTGGCCAGAATGTCAGAATAGATTTACAAAAATTAAACAAAAAAAATAACCTGAATGTCAGGAATCTCTAACAACTCGCTTCTGTCATAACACAACAATATTTTTCAAGAAAAAGTATTTTGACGTGAAAAATAACTCGATCAGCGCGTACGCCGTATTACTACAGATTCAATGTTCAGCTAAATCGAATCAGTTAGACGTTAACTGAATAACGCACTTAGTATTCACCGCCACTGCTGTTATATTGAGAAAAATATCAGACAGTGTTTACTGAGAGACTGTGAAACGATTCGGTACAGCTACAGTTACAGGGGGATTTTTTAAATATTTTTTTTAATGTATTTTTTTAGTATTCTAGTCGACGGGCCACCTTATGATAAGCGGTTACTGAGCCTTTTAATACACTTACAACCCCAAGAAGCTTGCTAATGGGTTGCCAACCATAGAGATAAAGTTGCAGTCTCATGTGCCTTTAATTTTGGAACCCTTCAAACCGGGACACAGCAATACTGCTTGACCGTAGAAATAGCACTTCCTAAGGAGCTCTACTACCTACTACTAAATCTTGAAAAAATCTCTGCTGTGCCTAATAGGGACCTATGATAATGGGTCATTATACAGAATGTCATTTTCAGAATTACAAAAATAAAAATCGGGATCTTGAGGGTTTTTGCGATTCATTTATTGCCAAATATAATCAAAAATCATATACGCTACAGAACACAAATATTAAATTATATTTATTATGTAAATTTCGAGAAAAACCATTTTTAGTGTTCACAGGATTGACTCATGTGTTCACTGAAATGATCAAAGTTATAATTAAATAATAACTAAAACAGATACATTAAATTTAATACAAGTAACATAACTGATCTATTGGTAACACTCATAGCGTGAACACAAAACATAAAAATATCCTCATACATACCAACAAAAAAAAAACTTTCTTGTTCACGAAAATGACAGTAATGTAGGCGTCATTTCTGTGGTTTTAATCGAAAATTTAATCCGTATCACTGCTAGAGTTATTATAAAAGGACCAAATTTTATTAGCAGGTTTAGTCGGTAAAATATTTATTCTATTTTGTTGCATTGGCCTAAATATTTCGTCAGAACTATCTGAATAAATGTCATCAACACTTAATTTAGAGCATGATGGTACAGGTGGCTCATTTTCTGTGTTGCTTGAAATAAATGTATCGGTGATTACTATTTTCCCTAGGTTAAAATGAACACAGGTGATGTTTGGAGAACACTCCAAACAGCTAAGTCGCCTGAATTGAAGGACATTTGGCTTTTCTTTTGCCCATGTAATTTGATGCACTTTCATGGTGCCTTTAAACGGCCTCCCTTCGCTTAGCCTTCTTTTCTTCTTCTGACATGTTTTGTCTTGTTTTCGTCATTTTCGTCGATCTAATACAAGAAAAAGCATATTCATAACCCACACCGAAAATAATGTATGAAAATTAGTAGTTAAAAACAGCAGTATCGGAAACACAAAACAAACCAAAATATCGCGTCATTTCTGTGAAATCTGTCAATTCCGTGAACATGGTCGTTTATGGGCGAATTGTAAATTTGTGAGTATAATTTGCGTAAGCAGTTAGTTAATTTAGCCGAAACAAGCTTTTATACGTGCATTTAAAGATTCAATCTCCGCAAATTTCAAAAGTACCGTAAATTCCGTGAAATCAGTCAATTCCGTTAAAGTTACTTGTCAATTTATAACCTCAAGCAATATTAGACCTCATGGCGTAAATTATGAGTAATGATGGCAAACTAAATACATAATTACTTACCTATATTTACCCTTAACCGAATTGACGCAACAAATTTGACAAAATTCGTATATTACTTTAATTTTTGCAATTAAACTCCGCACAGCATTTCACTTCTGGTTGGTAATCTAACTCAACTGACTTGACAGTTCAAGCAGTATTACTAGTAAAAAATAGTAATAGTTTAGTAGATTTAATATTTTTTTATGCGGAAATAGTAGTTCACCGAAATGATGTAAATTTTGATAACGGTGGTATAACAGCTACAAATTACAATTTAATCGAAGAAAAAAATATTGTTATGAATTTTTATATACATTGGAAAGCATATAAACAATTTTTAATCTTTTGTTTTGATAAATTCTGTTAGATACAATTTTATTTTAGTTTTTGTGACAGAACATGTAATCATAACAGTTCACGGAGTATGATACCGACATCTATTTTGCACTATTTTTGGAATTTATAAATAAATAATGATTTATATTGTTATGTTTTCGAAAATAAGTCACAATAATGAAATTAATTGGATAGTATCCTTTTTGAACTAACTTATAAATTGTTTAAGATGACAAAATAACAGATTTTCTGGTACTTGGTAAAATGACCCTAATGGTACCTTCGCGAGTATGATGATTTCATTTTATTTAAAGACTAATTCTAATTTTCATTGTTACAGATTTCATCGTGATGACCCCGAAGATGTTACCAGTTCATAGGTCAGTATTATAATGTCACCTACAACCCTACAAATGAATCTGTAGTGAATATTGTAGGTTTTTTACTGTCAATGATTTAATAATGATACCTAAAGTAAGAACAACGAGAGATCTGTTTTTTTGGCAATCGAAAGTTGTGAACATATTACATTATTATACTAATGCCTTTAATCCCCGAAGGGGTAAGCAGAGGTGTTCTCCTGTTAAAGGAGTCTGTACCTATGTTTAGCCTCTGGTGTTAAGTCCAGCCAGCCAGGTGGCCAGCCTATTTCCATTTTTTGGGCACGATTAAAAGCTAGTACACATTAAGCGCTTTTAAGCGCGCGCTTGGTAACGCGCGTTGCAAAATACAAGAAGAAGCGCGCGCTTGCATGTGTACACCTTCGACCAATCTCTGTATTCTAAAAACGCGCTTCAAAATGCCTAATGTGTACTCGCTCTAAGGTGCCAGGTTCGTCACCTCTTACGACTCGCTTGCCCGGCGACTGAGGCGAATTGTATTCTTAATTCTCACGGAATTGTGAATGAAATAAATAAAAATTTTCTTTGTCAAGAGTAGTTACACCCTTTTTCCGACTTATAGTGTATCTATTTACCGTCAATGTGATGCTAATTTCTGATTTATAGTTTTGTACGTCGGTACAATGTTATGAAAAAAAGGAAACGTGAAATTGCTAAAAACGGACGTCGGATTACCTATAAGTATTATGTACTTGTATGATAAAGCTTATACAAAACAGGAATGACTTGGATGCATAATAATTGTGAAACATTTGATAAAACTAGAAACCATTGTAATCATTCAAATTTATAGAAGCTTATAGGTAGGAATGTCTCTGCCTCGTTGGTCTAGTGGTGGCAAGCGCGACTGCTGATCGTGAGGTCCTGGGCTCGATCCCCAAGTCTGGCAAAGTGTTATTGGGTTTTTCCGTGTGGAATTCCTAAGTAGCAGCCAGAGTTTGGAATTGTGCCCGGTTGGCAATAGGCTCGCCCCCTATTACATAGGACTTAAAAACATAACGCCAAAATGAGGGTGTTACTATACACCTCTGCCCAAACCTTCGTAAAATACAGGCGTGATGTTATGTTACATATTTGTAAATTGAAAATGGTTAATGATTTTAATGTCGACGTGAAGTCCCGTCCCCCACTATAATACTATGTTGTTTGTAACAAAACCTACGTTACAATCTACCATCGTCACGTTTTTAATAAACTAATGTTATTTTGACACTATCTTCGACAACACAACTGTCAAAATATGCCTCGATACTTTTTCATGTGAAACAATTTATTTAAATGTAATAATCTATATCAGTCCACGTACCAAGTTGTCGACCGAATTTATTGTGTACTAGCACTGTTCACACAAGACAATTTGGTATAGTAGTTAATGAGGAAGCATGCATCATCAGCAGTGGACATTTACGGGCTATTATGTACCTCTTATATTAATATAATACCTACTATAACATGCCATCATAGTATCTCTTATATATTATTGACTGTACATAATGTAAGGTCCTGTAGTAGTAGGCACCTTACACTTGCAGTATAAGTTAGAGTTATGGGTGAGGTGAGTTGACGTAAACACGCACAAATTTTGTAACACTAAAAGTTTATTAGATGTATCGATCACAACTAAGAGTAACACCCATATTCTAAGATGTTCCTCTATAACTTATTCGACTCGTACTCGACTCAGGACGGCTTCGAAAACTCCTTCAAAATTGTATTCTTAGTCGCAATTTCGAGTGAACTTTGAGGTTCCTCGACTGAGGGGTCCTTAAATGAGTCGAGGTAGAGTGGAGTCATTACGTCATAATTAGAATTGTCTGCATCGCGCAAATAACGCCGCGATAAATAGCTGTAAGCATTTCATAAGCATAATTCGATAAAGTCTTCAAAATTCATTTTTGTTACATACGAACTCTGACACTTCCTTCCTTAAGGTAGGTTCCGAGATACCTTGAGTTTGACAGATGATTCCTTACGTCGACTGAGGAAAAATCTCGAGTCGAGGACGTTTATGTCAACTATAACTACCGATGGTAGTGAGAAAGACTGAGTCCAAGTGGAGTCGAGTCAAGTAAGTTTTGGAGGAACGTCTTAGAATATGGGTGTAAGTTTAAGTTGGTTGCTAATCTGTGGTGTTCGCGTTAGTAGGTAATTATTCAACTAACTCAATAGTATAAATTGAACATTATAATAAATACGATACAAAAAGTAGGTTGCTGAGTTTGCGGCCTGACGGTATGTACGTTAATCGTACATATAATGTACCTGTGTGGCTGACCGCTTGGCTGCTGCGCGAGGAGTCGCGGATTCAATTCCCGCAAGGAACAAGTTTCTAAAAACAAACACGTACGAATAACAAGCTCTTTAAAAATTTAAAGTCCTCTCACCCCAAACTACGCAAATAATATTCAATTCACACCTGTCGATACCCCTGAAATTGAAAAAGACACAGACGCAAATAAAAAAAAGCAAATACTTACTTTGCACGTGGAATAACATTATAAATTCAATAAGAGACACCCCTACAGTGTAGGGCTTTCAGCATTTGAAAGTTTTTATTTGGATCTATAATTGAAAAGAAAACAACTGTTGTCTTCCACTGTAGGTAAGTACTACTGTCCACGTGGGCGAAATGGTAAAAGGTTATTGGTAATTGTTATGTACACAATTCTATTGTTATAAAGGTACTTTATACGCAGACGTCACGTCTTTAGCAATAAAAAGATTGAGTGTAACGTAAATATCTGCCTTGGAATATTTTGTACAGTTTGCTGTATAAGGTCCTAATAATATTTGAGCTATAGGTACATATTATAACTGTTTGGGTTTCCAATTAGAATTATCATGCTTTAGGTTAATTATCATGCTTTAGGTTAATTACCATGCTTTAGGTTAATTACGATCATGGGAACATAACATAAAATCACGCCTTGTATTCCCCGAAGGGTTAGGCATAGGTTTTTTTGGGGGGCAAGGCCCCGCAGAGGAGAGGTCCGCTGAAGGTTGGCGGATCGGGGCCTGGGTTGCGGTGCATGTTTTTCCAAATCCCGCGACCCTGGCCGAACGGTCAGGGGAAGGAACACCGTTGGTTTTTAGCCGGTAAGAGCCCGGCACACCCCCTCGCCTTCCCCGGGCGAGGGACATCCAGGAGGATTTTCCAAAGATAAAAAAGGCATATGTGTATATGTAACACCCTCGTTACACCAGTTATGTTTAAGTCCCATGTAATAGGGGGCGAGCCTATTGCCATTAACCGGGTACAAATCCAGACTCCGGGGGGACTACTGAGAAATTCCTAATGGAAAAACCCAATATGACTTTGCCCGACCTGGGGATCGAACCCAAGATCCTAATCTCAGCAGTCACGCTTGCGACTACTAGACCAACAAGGCAGGCAACACGGGAAATACGAAAATTACAAATTTCTACTAAACCAGACAATATTTTTTGCTCTGGCAACGTAATAATGCCAGAATGTGTAAGGTAATGTTGCCAGAACAAAAAATATTGCCTGGTTTAGTAGTAATTCGTAATTTTCGCAATATTCTCATTTCGTAATTACCTTAAAGCACCTTATATTTACTTCAACTACACATAATATCTAGACTTTTGTTCGAACTGGGGAACGACTCAAGAATTCTACAAGTTTATCCGAAGCCAAGCTTTTTTTACTGCAAGAAAATGATAATTTTACTTATTATATCACACTTGTGTGTACCTACTTACCTAAAATATAATATGCTCCAAGTTTTTTTGGGATAACGAGCAAAGGAATATGATATTGAAAGTCCTAAGGGACTGTTCTTACCACATACATTTATACGTAAAATTTTGTTACTTTCTACATAAAAACATAACATCACGATTGTATTCCCCGAAGGGTAGGGCAGAGGTGTATAGTTACACCCTCGTTTCGCCGTTATGTTTAGTCCCATGTAATAGGGGACGAGCCTGTTGCCATCAACCGGGCTCAAATCCAATCTCCGGGCTGCTACTGAGTAATTCCACACGGAAAAACCCAATAACACTTCGCCCGACCTGGGGATCGGACCCAGGACCTCACGATCAGCAGTCGCGCTTGGCACCACTAGACCAAATATTTTTTTTCAAATAAGTACAACAATTTAGTTATTATTGTTATTAAGTCGTCTAAAAGTGGAAGTCTTTTGACGATTTTGAAGATTTTTAATGCCCTTAATAAGACCTTATTCGTTCCCATGAGACACCATGATCTGACCCCATTTGTAATGAGAAACCACATGAAACATGGGCTTCTTAAATTTAAGCGGCCGTAACTCAGTGGATGGGCGCGGTTTACTGATCGAAGTGTCTCCTAAGCTTGCGACCGACATGGGTGAAATATTGCGGTGAACCGCAGTTCACGTTACGTTTAGCTTTATAGTGATGGTACCTACTTGTGATATGTTTTTATAGTGTTTACGTAAAATGAGGAGAGACATTTACTGTTATCGTTAGCAGTCCATTAGGTAGTGACTCACTGTTGGGCACGGGGCTCTTCTCAACATGAAAAGGGTTTAGGGCTTGCTACCTAGGTTGGCGAACTATACAAAGTTCGTCGGAAAGGGGGTAATAAGCCGCAGGCCACTTAATGTATTACTGATGATTGTTTTAAACAAAATTGTGTTAAAATTTAAAAGTTCGGTAATTATTTTTTTCATGCAAAATGATTTTTCTTTTAGTTTTTTCAAAAATTCTTCATCCCTGCTTTAGTTACGAATTTAGAAAATGGAGCTTCTAATCCGTGACTCCAAATATGACCTAAAATGTAAACACAGCTGATCATAGCTGAGATAGATAGAATTTAGCGTATTTTTATGCAATCTTTAAACAGTTATTTCTTTTAAACTAATGACTTTTGGGGAAAGTTGTAGAACAAAAGTTATCCATTATTATAGGTACCTACTCTAACATCCTTCCGGCTTAGTACCCCCTTTTCGACTAACCTCATACATATCTATACGAGAACATTTTTTGAAGCTCTCGCATGTGTGCAGGTTTCTACATGATGTTTTCCTTCACTGTTAACGCAAGTGATAATTAAATTATGATCAGCATCTGATTTTGAGATGCTGGCTGAACTCAGACCCTCCTGCGTGAAAGCCAAGCGTTCAACTCATATACTAACACTGCTTTTGTGTGTTATACAGCAATCTTATGAAAGTTTCACAACCTACTTTTGTAACCCATCTTGCCGCGTTATAGTGTAATTTGGGGATTCAAAGAACGCCATGAACACACTATTGGCTTTTCGCTCACATAATGACAATAACAGTAGCGCCGCCATTTTCAATCCCATTCTTTATGTAATCGTAGTACGTTATAGCAAAATAATCCCCTATAATATGCAATAAAAATATGTCTATAAGCCATTCCAAACCACGTTTTGTTCCGTCCTAAACTTTGTCAATGTGTCCAAATTGTCGCAGTTATAAAGTTGTTCGTATTGTTCGTATCAGGGGGCCTCAGCGCGTAATTCTCCATTATTGCCCGATGGGCTACAAACGCCCACCTTATCTCTAACTGTCTCGTAAACATTTGTATCAGAAAACGATAATTTTTATACTCTTTTTGGTACGTTGTTCGTCGGTACCATAGACGTCTAAATTAGATAACAGACATACGAGAGAATTTTGTACAAGTGTAGTAACCAAGTACTTACTAATAATTCCTTAAAATAAGTACTTATTTAGGAAATAATAAAATTACTCCCTATACCTATGTCATGTTTCAAAGTTATTTTTTATGTTTTTTATAATGTGAATTCAGTAGATAAAAAAAAACAATATTATAACTTTTTAAACGCATCTGCAGTTTTAAAACGAGTTGCACCGTTTTTGAACGTCATATTTCCACCGGAGCCACGGATCTTGTATCTGTGTCCTCTGTGACACTCGTGACGGACACACTATGCGAATCTGGCACATCTATTCACTGATTTAGCTTTCTGTGTTTTCTTCAGCCGTGGGTGGAGTATTGGACCGATGCGTTATGTCGAACCGTGTGAGAATAATTGTTTGAAAACATTTCAACTATTATTAGATTTGTGGATGTTGGATGTCTGTTGTGTTGTAAGATTTGAATTACTGAGCTACTACTGTGTACGTTATCTAAGAGGAAATTTTGGATAAACCGAACCAATGTTGATTTATTTAGGATGTTAGTTTCGCTTTACTTACGTTAATTTTATTTTTATAGTTCGTATAATTTCTGCATTAGGAAAGTATTGCATTGCATTGACAATGCTTCGAGTAACATTTGTAAGCCATACAAATACTTAAAATGCAACCCTTAGGCCACTCACACACGGCCCACTTGCCACAAACACAAGTGACCGGCCAAGCTGTTTCCATACAATTTTGAGTAGCCACTTCTAGTAGTCCCTTCGACACTTTGTCATTTCAATGTTAAATTAACCAATTAATATCTAATCAGTTGAGCTATAATTATTATTAGCTACTATGGCTCTTATTACATATTAACTAGATAGTATAGTCAGCTAGGTCATGCCGAACATTTGAACCGCCCCTAAGGGAGTATCCGAAGCTGGTGGTCCAAAATATTAAATATTTCATGTACACGAACGAAGTCGCGGAGGAGTTAATGGAATTCAATATGCAGAAAATCTGATAACATCTTATAATAAATGTATTAATAATCAGTACTATATTTCAAGCACGTGTGGGCTTACAATCTATTTCAGTTATGTTATTAGTAGTTCTAAAACTATATATAAGTAGGTGTATTAGGTTTTGCCGGCGTTGCGGTGCATGCTCTTGCGAATCCCGCGACCCCGGCCGAACGATCAGGTGAAGGAACACCATTGGTTTTTAGCCGGTAAGAGCCGCCTTCCCGGGGCGAGGGACATCAATGAGGACTTTCCAACGAAAAAAAAAAGGTGTATTAGGTATGTAGACAAAACATATTTTTGATTGGCATTCTTGTACATACACAAAACGCCAATCACGCCATTTTCCCATTAACTAAAATTACAAAACGTGAAAACTACTAGACATTTGTTCTAAGGACTCGTTGGTCTAGTGGTGGCAAGCGCGTCTGTTGATCGTGAGGTCCTGGGTTCGATCCCCAGATCAGGCAGAGTGTTATTGACTTTTTCCGAGTGGAATTCCTCAATAGCAGCCCGGAGTTTGGATTTGTGCCCGGTTGATGACAATAGTTTCCCCCCTATTACATGGGACTTAAACATAACGGCGAAATGAGGGTGTTACTACACACCTCTAACCAGCCCTACGGGGAATACAGGCGTGATGTTATGTATGTATTATCTTCCTTATTGCACATTTATTAATCATGTATAAAACACTTGTACAGTGCTTCCTGATCTATTGAATACTGATATTAATTTTTAATTACTGTAATTATCCCACTGCAAGTCAAGAGTCTCATAATACAGAGAAGGGACGAGCATTGTTTACTATCCACTCAACCGCCACCGGGTACTACAGTACCCGAAGTCAAAAAGCAGTAAACCGCCATGGGTACTACAGTACCCAAAACGAAACAGTTTAAAAAATCCTTATAAAATCGACTACCGTGTTTTGTCTACGAAAAAACCTTTAGTAGAGTCGTTCTCTATGAAATTATACAACGAAATAATCACACTTGTCAGCACTACTTCAAACAAAAAGTCAAACAAAAAAATTATCAAACTTTGTAAACATCTGTTATCGCTCAAGTGGGTGCGGCGCGGCGGGGCGCCGGCGGGTGGTCGTAAATATGTCATAGCTAATCTGACATCATTGTTTATTTTTAACACTATTATACATACAAAGGATCGTAAAGAATAGTGCTACAATATTTTATTACACGTAGGTAGTTTTAGAATCTCAAGTTGCAATATTTCGCTTTTGTAAATGTTATTGTTCGCGATGAGAACAATGGCTGCCGGTTGATAAGGTAAACACAAAGAAATGTGTTTATTTTGACCAAAAATGTGTGAAAACGGAAAAATAGTTCATTATTAGTAAAATACAGGTAGTAGTAATTAAATAAATACAGGTAGTTTCGTAAAGATTCTATCTTGACTCGATATACATAGTATAAACAGTATACGGGCGCGCGAGGCCGCGTCAAAACCAGCAAGGAGTTTCTAACTTCTTATAAGATTTTCTTCTTATTGGAATAAAATAAGTTTATACATTCTGGTATTGTTAGAAAGGAAATATAATCTAGTTTATTTTAATATTGTTAAAATGGATATAAAGTTAAGAGTTATCCATCAAAAATTTCCAATTTTCAAATTTTTCCAATTTTCCATCACTGTTTTTCAAGTTAATCTTTTTTTTTTGAGTTTCAAATTATAATTATATCTCTTGGTTTATAGATAAGTATGTTCCTTAATTATTCAGCTTTATATCTGTATTTTTTATTTTGATATAGCACTTGTAGTTTGCGTACGTCAGGTGTTTTTATCGCTAAGGTCAGAAGGGGTCAAATTACATAAACAAGACCGCGCGGTCCGTGGCGGTTGGCTGAAATTCGGCGGCGGGGGCCGGGCGGTATGCTTGCTCACTGTGTGCGCGCGATTTCATTTATTATTAATATCCAGGGTTTCTCACGATGTTTTCTGTCATCGTAAACACCACAACCTCGTGCTTAGAGTTTGTAGTCCTCTGGGATACCACGACTTGATTTTCTATTCTCTTGTCTCTATCTTTTGTCTTTCGAGGGCAAAGTATTTCCTTTTCTTTAAAAAGATAATGTGTCTATGTATTTATGTCCTGACAACCTTAAAGTAACCATTGCAGCCCAAACACACAGTCCAAAATTAAAGTGACAAAGACCCTTGAAACAAACGCTAACATTAGAAATAGTAACAGAAAGAACAACAAAGGGTTGTTTGAAACAAAAACGTTAAATAAAAACACGGAACGACACAAAGAGGTGTCTCGGGGCCGGATGAGGCTGCAATCATGTGCTTTTTGGGGTCAGAAAATATACCCCTTTTGGAGTAAACTTGGCGTTCTATTTTTAACACTGTACTGTTTATTTTATGATGAAGGCAAGTCCTACGGCTATTGTGTCAGAGACCGTTCACACAGCGGCTCTGTTTTAACGGATCCGTGGGTACTGGATGTGTTGCTCACATCTGTGCCGACGGATCAGTCAAAAAAATGGCAGCTGCGTCGCTTCTGACAGGCAGGATACGATAAAAATAACGGATTCAGTATTTTTTACTGGATTCGGAATACTGTCGTGTATGTGAACTCGCTCATATGACTACAGACGCTATCACCAAAATAAAAACGGATCCTGTAAACAGTTACTGTGTGAACTAGGTGTCAGGTCGTAGATCTGATGGCCATTTGGAGATGTCCAGGTGGATACTATAATGTACTTTGATGTTAATTTACAAATCTGAAGTATTGATGATGTAGACTAGCTTCATGAAATCCTGTCATAGCAGATGCTATGAAAATAGAATAGACATTCCGCGCTTTATATACCTACGTTCATGACCATGCAATATAATTTTACTATGTTTATTAAGCCACTGTTTTATATTACTGAGACAATGGGTTATAAAGATGGCTGTAAGAATAAATATGTTAATAGAAAGTGCGCCACCCCCTAGTAGGTACATTGGGATAAAGGCCGGAAGATGATGATAATGATTTGGTTAATAATAGATTCTATTGATTAGTAGTTTGGAAAATCGCTTCTCATACGCTGAACACTTACTTTTTGTATACTACAAGTATACGAATAACCAACATTACCTTCATGCCTATCTTTAAATATAAAAACAAAACATTCTGTCGACCCACGGATCCAGATCTAGCGATCTTAAATCAAATTGATGGTGAAAGCGACTTCGCGCACAAATCACGTTTATTACCAGCCCAGCTGCGCAAACAGCCGCGGAGTAGGCGTACGCGCAGCCCATGTGGACGTGGTTGTGTCTATGATTGATGTTCTATAACGTTTTGTTTTCACATAGTGCTGTCTAAAGTATACATTTTGATGATTCAAAAAATTGCAATCATCTTCAATACACAGGGTTTTCGTAAACAACACAATATAGGCCAGAGCAACAAAGCAAGATAGGGTCCCTAGTCAGTTTCCTTTTCGTGGCATTAGACCAGGGATCGGCAACCTGCGGCTCGAGAGTCGCGTGTGGCTCTTTCGATTTAAGTTGTGGCTCTCTAGGTCCATACGCATAACTAATTATTTTACTATCAAAACCCTTAAAATCGTGAAATCGATCCATAATTGAGTACTATAATTAAAATTAAAAAATTAAAATTCATTTATTTCAGGTAATAATTAATAACCCATAGCACACAAAACGACAACAATTAAAAACAAGTTAAATTAAATTAAATTGAATCAAATTAAATCAAAAAATAAATACATATTCCAAATCAAATCAAAATTAACATTACTTATTCCATTATTCATTTAAATTAATACAATTATTGATAACAAATCTATTACAAATCACAAACAATAAATTTTCAATCAAATAAAATAAATAAAATTAATTCAATTCAGATAACCCGATCCATAAATTCTGATTCAAATTAACAGTATTCACAATATTCAAATATAATTTAAATAACCCTCATAACAAAAGATCTCCATAACGGAGAAGAGATCCTATCCGCTACAGTTTTCAGAATTACGTTGTGGCATATAATACAATATGACTGAAATATACTGACTATGACTGAGAGATAGATATAGTAACTATATCTAATTGCATTTTCTTTTTGTATTTTTTTTAAAGGTCTCTTTTTGTATTATTTTTGCTAAACGCCATTTCAAGGTTATCCATTAATTACAAGTCACCCTGCATAAGCAAATACTATAATAATTTGATTTTTTTTTGTGGCTGTTTAAAAACTGTGAAACGTAAATTGCAACTTTTGGCTCTACCGTTTCAAAAGGTTGCCGACCCCTGCATTAGACGACACGTTTGGTGCAGTGGCTAAGCGATTGGCTTCTGCGCTGCGGGTCGTGGGTTCGATTCCCGCACGGAACAAATATTTGTATGGCCTACAGATAGTTGTTCTGGGTCTGGGTGTTTGTGCATGTGAAGATTTGTGCCTGTAAACGCACCCACGATACAGGAGAAATCCTAGTGTGGGGCAACGTTTAAAAAAAAAAAAAAACAAAAATGGAGAGCATCGTTGGTTAGCGGCAGATGTCTTCAAATTTGTTTAATTATATATCTGGAGGTATGTGCATGAGTGATTTCTGTAAACACATCCGCGGTACAGGAACAGTTCTAGTGTTTTTCATTGTTTAAAAAAACTGGCACTGTCAATGTTTTCTTAACAGCGTGGAATCTAGTCTTACATTTGGGATACTAAACTTTTTATATTTTGTAAAAAAAGTTACCAGCCGGTCATTGTTATCATTATTTTATTGTTTATTTATATTTTACGAGTATCTTTATTGTGAACAGAGCGGCGGCTGTTACAAGATATTATCTATTAATACCTATGTTTATTTCAAATATTCCTGAAGCTTTTATCTATTTGAATCACACACACAGCTGCCTTGTATCGGATCAAAATATTGCTCTAAAATTGGACAACTCGATGACCAATTAGAAACATAATGTAATGACGAAATGATAGCGGCTTGGTATTGTATGCACACAGGCGGCTGCAAGCGATAGTGTTGATGAAATGTGTGACGACTTAGAACATAGATCGAACGATTGAAATAATTCAGTTTGTTATTGGGTAGAAGAGACATTCTGAGAAGAGGCCCGTGCCCAGCAGTGGGACAGTAATGGGGTAAGTATGTTTATGTTATTGGGTAGTAGATTTTTGTTCATACCCCGTTGCATTCCCGAATTTACCAACATCAGATAACTATGATCCGAAAAAATAAAATGTTTACACAGATTTTCTATTTCAAAGCTTACGAAAATTAGACAAAGACGGTAAATAAGAACATAGCATAGCACATTCTATCCATTGGTTTCCCACGGCTGGACACGGACCTCTCCTCAGAATAAGAAGGATTTAGGCCTAAGTCCACCACACTGGCCCGGTGTGGGGTGGCGAAGTACACCATTGGGAACTATTGTGAACCTTCTTAGGTGTGCAGGTTTCCTCACGATGTTTAACTACATACGGCTGGCGATAATCAAATATGCTGATTAGAAACAGATACTAATTAGGATAATTAGATATATAATTCTGGAAATATATATATATACCTTCATATCAACTTCTGGTACGTATAGACCGCAAGATTTTCTTAAACGAAAGAAACGCAGAATATCGTCCACAGATTTTATCTGAAGTTTGATGTTTATTCAAATTTTCAATGGAGCTGACCCAGTTTTGGTTTTTATTATAATAATTTTAAGAGTCAACGTCGGTTTCTTTTATATTTTCAACGAAGGTAAAGATAACAAAGCACATTTTAAACGTCTTTGTCAGCATTCTTTGAGATTCTTTCTTTGATAGCTTGCATACTTCGTCTTTTTCCAAAATGGAATGGAGTATCAATCTTTCCCAATTCAAGTTGAACGAAGACTATTATTAGGACTTCTAAGCCTTTTGTCAACAAGAAGTAACGTTAAAGGTTTCGCCTTAGTAAGGCGACCCTGCAGTGTGACGGGGCATATTTCGTTCAAATTTTTCAGCAATGTTTGATAAAATTAGGTTTCTGTTAACGCTAGGAATTCGTTCTTTAGCTGTTCTTAATTTTAAGTTCAGTAAAAGACCAAGTACAGTCCTCTTTTTGGCTAAACAATCACACTGCTTACCAATATCAATATTCAGCATCACACAGCGCATTAGTTAACTAGCTTATCCCTCAAAATTTTCATTTCACCCCGAAAACTAATTAAACCAAATATGATGGGAACAGTCGTAAAAAAACTTAAGTGTAGTAAGTAACTTAAGGATAGTAAACGACTGATTACATTACAGAGCTATTCTCTAGATATATGATGGAATCAGGCGTTACTTTGCGGAAATCCATCTATAAATATACAATAAAATATTTAGTGTTAATTCCGCATGAATGTGAATTCGCGTCCAAGCGGTCGACGAGTCAACATCACCTGAGGATGCCCCGTGGAGGGGCGAAACACGTGTCGTATCGGTTTGTTTTGCTTGTGTGTTGCATGTTATTAATCGCACCTTCTGCATTTGCATATATTTGCGGGTGGGAGGGCGGTGCTGCATACTGCATTCAGGCTTGATCAACTGTTTTTTCGCGGAATTAACACTGAATATTTTATTGTATATTTATAGAGCTATTCTCTGTAATGTAATCAGTCGTTTACTATCCTCCAACGTACAGCAGGGTGCGTGAACCCTCTGCTACATAGAAAATGGATCGCGGACCGTACAAGCGCGGTCACTGAGGCGTCTTCTTCTTCTTCTTCCTGCCCTTATCCCACACTAAGTGGGGTCGGCACAACATGTACCTATATTGGCTTATTGTTTTATGACCGGCCGCCTACCTGACATCAACCCTCCCTGGGAATATTCGTTGCGCCGTCGCGCGGGTTACCCAATGTGCTTGTTGATATTATGCACTGTGTCCAAAAATGATGCTTGTCAATCTTATTGCCGACAACTAAGCAGACTATATTCTTCTTGGTGGAGTATACTTGAAGTTCCTCGACCCACTCATTCAGTTCTGCTAGGGACTTTGGTTCTGACTCGTCGTAAACTAATATAGCACCGTGAGCTTCTTTGTAAAAACTTGATGTCAATGTTCTGTATCGCTCCTGTCCCGCTGTATCCCAAATACCAAGCTTGACTTTAACACCGTTCACGTCCATGACTTTACATTTGTAGTCAACTCCAATTGTAGCTGGGAATGATGAATTGCAGTCTCCCGTTGTGAACGCTAGGATTATGCCGGATTTATCCACACCGCACTCACCGATAAAATAATATATAGTTTCTCAATTTAAAATTACGCAAAAAATAAATTTTATAAAATATAATTTAATATCACTGAAGCGTCTGTCATCTATAATTGGCTATAGCAAATCAACTGTGTTCTCAGCCTTGACATGATCTTAATGTGAGTGTCGAGTGCCGTTCAGTGTATGTCCATTACAGCTCGGTAGATAGGTACTGTTAATAATTGTAGTACTGATCGATCTATCATCACCGACAGGACTATTGTTGCCAATAAGCCTGACATAGTGGTGATAGATCGATCAGAGCGTCTCACAATGATTATTGATATCACTGTCCAACATGACGAGAACCTTGTGAAAGCTGAGAAAGATAAAGAAATTAAATACATTACATACAATTGACATACGAGGTTATCGACATGTGGGAGGTTGACTCAGCTGTTGTTGTGCTGATAGTCGTTTCAGCCAATGGCTTAATAGCCAAGAGCCTCGACCAATAGCTAATGAGCCGCCCAACGAGAGCGTTGGGCGGCTGGGTCAAGGGCCTGATACAGAAAGCGGTACTTCTGGACACGGCACGTATTATCAGGAAGTTTCTCTCCCCGAGGCCCTGACCACCGGTAGCTTGGAACCTGTTCCCGATGCCGGTGGGCTACTATTTTTTATAGAAATATTTCAAATGTAAATAATATTGTGTAGAAAATTAATAAACGAAGTAGTACTGAAATTACAAAGCATAAGTTCGAGAGTATAGTAGCCGGCGCGTAACTTGACAAGGTTTTGGCGTAGTGAGAGTAAGTTTGTGCATGTACACTTAGTGCAACACATTTATTGCTTGTCATTATTCTATGGTTATTGCCATAATTTATTTGAACTTGTCTGTTTAGAAGAAAGAAAGAAAGGACAGGAATCCTCTCCTCTACTCTTACGTGCCGGCGACTATACCATCATGTGAAGGTCGAGCTCATACTTGTAGCTGCTAAACTATAGTATGAGTGACGTCACGCTAACAACGATTCGTTTGTCACGAGGGTCATGTCAAACCGCCAGTACGCTTTCTGTGTGACGTCACTCGTACTGGCTCAAACGTTAACTTCCCGCGTTCTATGTAGCGGAGGTGTTATAACCACTATCAAGACACGGATGTATTAATATATTTTATTAGGAGGGATGTTAGACATAAAACAGTTTTCCTATAACGCGACATATGTCGGAAGAATCTATTTTTATTCTCCGCGGATCGTCTTAATCAAATACGTCGTGATCTGTTGCACATATATTTCTGATTTTCTATTTGATTACTAAATTATAATGCAGTATTTTTGTCAATTGATGCACTGAAATGCGTGAAAATCGGGTCTACTGTTCTAATGATTAAGATATGTGGACTAATTTTTAACCAGTATGCTCTTATTACATGAAGCGTAGCTACCACACAATTTTAATAAAGTACCTCTCAATCAAATTAAAACAAACAAAAAAAGTTACATAAATACCGACCCTCAACAGTCAACACATTTATAAAACACATTCGCATGAGCCGCAGACGCACCGCAACCGCCACGCAACCCTCACGCAGCCTATTCCTCGACTGGCTAACGCCGGACTATTTGCCGAAGCATTAATCATATTTGAGTAAACACAAGCAACTGACAGATTACCGACGACGTCACAGACAGCGGTTAAAGTAAAAAAGTTCAGGAAAATTCTCGGAACTGAAATGTACATAGAGCTACATAATATGATTCGTACAGAAGGTTCACTATTCACATAATATATTGTATCATTGTGGCGTATCGTACTGAGTTCCGCATCTAGTGGTGGCCTTGTTAACATAACATCACGCCTTGTATTTCCCGAAGGGTTCGAAAGAGGTGTTTTTAGTAGACCCTCGTTTCACCAGTTATGTTTAAGTCCCATGTAATAGGGGGGAGCCGATTGCCATTAATCTGGCACAAATCCAGGCTGGAAAAACCCAATAATACTGTCTGACCTGGGGATCGTATCCAGGACCCCATGCTCAGCAGTCGCGCTTGCGACCACTAGAACAATAAGGCAGTCTTACCGACACCGGTTCGATTCTCATGTGCTTCATTATCAATGGTCTTGGACTTTCTGTGCATTTGTCTTTAGTACGTAGACGCTCTCGGCTGATGTTATAACTAGGATATTTATGAATTTTTAGCACATCATTATTCTGGTGAGGTGTTTTCATTACAGGAACAAACATTGTTGTGTAATGAATTTATTGTTTAAGAATTTTCTCGTAACTACGAGTTTTTGTTCTGGTTATTATAGTGATTACGTAAAGTACTCGTATGTATTACTTTTAATGTTAAGTGCCAATCGCAACATAAAAACAATCTAACACACAAAATTCATCAATTTAATAGGTATTTTCTTTCTATCTTTCCAAATTGTCGTCTGCCACAAGCACTTAGTTGTTCTTACAACCTTTACAAAAAGAAATGACGTAGATCACCTCCTCTCTGTCCTTCCTCCGCAAAGTCTAGATCAACCGAAGTCAACACCTACTTCAATTATTATGTGAACAGCTGATTCAACAGTCCCGATTTTTTAGCCTAGAGTAATATTGAAAGCTAACCAATTTTTGTTTTGTTACAGATGTACATCGGTCCCCAATCGAGAGGTCATGAAATAATTGTTTGCTGTCACAAAATGTGAGTTCCCAAACCTAAGTGATTTTAAAAGCGCCCGTGGCCCCATTCACAAAAAAAACAAGTTTTTTCGAAATTAAAAGTGTCCACAATGCCAAAACTTTGTTCAAATCTGTTCAGTCGTTACTGCCGCGGCGCGGCGTGATTTAATAGCAAACATACATCGATATATCTAAGGATTTTCATTTATAATAGGTACTCTTAAATGGGGCAATATTAGAACCACGGAATTAATTGGCATGAACATGGCATAGGAGATTCTATTTAAACTATCTACAAATTCAAATATTGAATTATACAATAGTATTGAAATTGTAAATACACAGTACCAGTGGCCATAATAGTTTAAGAAGCTCGTTCCACAGCAAATTCCAATTAGTCTCGTGGTTCTCAAATAGCTCCATTTTACCGATATCTGTATTCTGATACGAGTAGTTACATGACGTAGGTCTAGCCTACGCTTATTCTATCATCTTCACCCATTACGGGATCCAGTTCGGACATATTTCAGTAGAATGTAATAATAAACGCGTCAATCATTTATCAATCTGCTTTCGACCCGACTCGGGAGCAATCGCAACAATACCCGGCTAGTACGTGAAGTAACCACTCTCAGCAAATACCGATAAATCATATTGATGTAAGTGTAATGAAAACTTTCTGTGTGCTGATCGGTTCATGTAGACTTATGATATTGAATTCGCGATGAATATGGACTTTTCATAATACGAATGTTTCAATAAAATATTTCACCAGTTACAATAATTGTATAAACTTGTATTGAAAAAGAACGCATTTAAAATTTTATTTAAAACACGAAACAATTAACGCTGGTTCTATTCAAAGGTCTAATTCATTATGATCTCATATATGAAATGGATAATGTTACGATGTTTCATTTAATCATATACTGCTACGTATTTTTCCATAACGTATATTTCGACCACGCCTCTAGTAACCCGATCACACAGCAGACTCTCACTGATTATATTAATTACTGGCTCAGCTCCGTCTGCTACAATACACCAAACATCAGTCTAGTTGTACAGACACATCAATCGAACTAACCTATTTATTTTATTTTCAGGTAAATTTCCTCTTCGAGAAGCTACGTCTAAATCTATCAGAATGGAGTTGGAAGACGTGGAGATGTATAGAAACGGCAACTACTCTTATGACGAGAACGGCACGTACAATGGCACCTTCGAGAACTGTCCTAACATCAACCTGCCTGTGGTGTACGTCGTGACGCAGGTCCTGTACGCCCTGGTCTGCGTAGTTGGCCTGCTCGGCAACACCCTGGTCATCTACGTCGTCCTCCGCTACTCCAAAATGCAGACGGTTACCAACATGTATATCGTGAACCTCGCCATAGCTGACGAATGTTTCCTCATCGGTATACCGTTCCTGATAACCACAATGTCACTGCGATCCTGGCCGTTTGGACGGTTCATGTGCAAAGCGTATATGATATCGACCGGGATTAACCAGTTTACCAGTTCCATATTCTTGTGTATCATGAGTGCGGATCGGTATATAGCTGTGTGTCATCCGATAGCAGCCCCGAGACTCCGGACGCCATTTGTCTCTAGAGTAGTATCGGCAGCTGCGTGGACAGCGTCTGCTTTGGTCATGACGCCCATATTCATGTACACGACGCTCATACCAACGGACAATGGCCTGTCGTGCAACATTGTGTGGCCCGAGCGTGAGTTCAACAAAGGCCAGACGTCTTTCACTCTGTATTCGTTCGCGCTCGGATTTGCAGCGCCACTCACGCTCATCTTCGTGTTCTACTGCCTCGTCATTCGTAAACTGAAGACAGTTGGCCCGAAGAATAAGTCCAAAGAAAAGAAACGATCGCACCGGAAAGTGACTAAATTAGTGCTCACTGTAATCGCAGTGTATGTGTTATGTTGGTTGCCATACTGGGCGTTCCAAGTAGCGCTGATATACTCTCCGCCAAATGAGTGCGCCAGTCGGATCACTATCACAGTCTTTCTGGTAGCCGCCTGCTTCAGCTACAGCAACTCAGCCATGAATCCGATCCTCTACGCTTTCCTCTCTGATAATTTCAAGAAGAGTTTCCTAAAGGCGTGCACTTGCGCGGCTGGGAAGGACGTGAATGCGACTTTGCATGTTGAAAACAGTGTGATACCGCGGAAGAGGGCTGCGCGCGCGCAGTTGCGTGCAGCAGAATCGAGAGGAGGTCTGTCAGTTGGTGGAGGGGTCGGTGGGTCCCGCTCGGAGGCGTCCACAGCGCTGACGTCGAAGTCGGTGGCCGTGAGTGAGGCGCTGCCACTAGAAGCGCGGCCCGCAACCCTGGCCCCCCTGATAGCCCCCAACGGGTTGTCGCACACGCGGCTCTGAGTGCGGGCCTCTCGCCGCCGCGAGGCCTCCAGCGCCATGCTAGAGGAGGACACGCTGATCGTGTCCATCGACTAGAGTAGTAAGACTGTCGGACGGGACGCCGTCGGCCGCAGAGACTTGAGCCCTGTCTCTCGGCCGCCGAGCAGCCCTAGGGTCCAGTTTTGTACCGGTTCAAGTTTTAAATATTACGTGTAAGCGATGTGCTGTGTGGTGAAGATATGTGACGGAAGTGTTTTGTTTCTGTATAAAGTCAAAATTGTACGGAGTCGCTTCGGCCTAGAGTTGTAATGATGAATTTACTAAAGTGTAATTTTTTATCGCATAGCGAATGTAAGTTTACTGTTTGTATACTGTGTAATTAAGATGTAAAAAATTGTACATATCGTGTAAATATTCGTAAACTTGTCATAATGTCACAGTTGTAATAAAATTACGTTCGTGAAAATGTGTTGCGTTATTTCTATACATTCTCAACCATATGCCTCTCATAATAAGTATCAAATCGTTTAAATAGTGTATATTCTGTACTTCTAAAGAGACAGGGAGTTGATATGAATAAACGACTACTATTTGGGATATAGTCTCACATTTACGAGGCCGTTGTTTAGTTGAATACTCCTTTTATAGCGCAGTTCCAAACCAGTTCGTTTAGCTTGAACGACTTGAATATAGATATAACGCTAATACACGACCAGTTAACTTTATTACCAAAGGTCGTGAGAACAATAAACAATAACAAGATCTAACTTATCGGAAATCTTCATCTGATCTAGTCTATTTCTGGATAAACTAATTCGAGTGTCGTTGGACTGATCGTAAGTATAAATAAAATAGTAATAAGAAAGTCGTTAAAGAATATTCACTAAGCCTACAAGCGGATTAGTAAATGCAGTATGACATTCCATAAGAGTTATTGCTGCATATAGTATCTTCCTACAGGAATCTCTCAGTAAAACGCCTTAGGGAGTAATCACATAACTAGCAGCATATACAAAAATTCTAGCTTGTTTTTCGTATCACAGTTATACGCATCAGCTGTGAATTCATGGGCTTTTAGTTGCCTAAGCATTCTATAGAATGGTGAAAGCATATCGCACCTACGGTGGAACAAAGTCACAATACCTCAATTTGTAATAATACAGGAGAGGACTTTTAAGATTTTTGTCGCATTTATTTCCATATTACTGGATTACTATCTAAATATTTTTAACCTACTACAGATAGTAATTCAGTAATATGAAAATAAATGTGAAAAACAACAAAGTCCTCTCCTGTAAAATTACAAAATGAGCTATTGTGACTTTGTTCCACCGAAGGTGCGATATGTACGGATGATCATATAAAATGCCCATTCTCTACGAGGGCATTGCGGATTGATGCTTAGATCCTTATGTATAGATTGTGTGTTTAGTCCCTTATGACACCCATGGAACTGTTCAGTCTTATGGTCTTATCGTAACATACTGCAGCGCACACACCTAGCCAACGAAGGCCAACTAACGTATGTCATTTGTTAAGACCAAACTTTGTATACAAATGGATCCGGTTTCATTCATTCATAAGCCCCGTTCATTGGCCTTCGTTGGCTAGGTGTGTACGCTGCATACAAGGCAAGTTTATCCAACGAACATTAACAAATGATTGTTGACGAGATCTGCAGAGCTCTTAACGTGAACATAAATCAGATGTTTGAAAAACACCCACCAATAAAAATACACGCTATTATTTCTGGCTTCGCGCATCCACACGGAGCTCCGTCGAGAAACTTCGCCAAAACACACAAGAAGGCAAGAATAACGTTTTCCTAGTGACTTTTTGAATGTATTGTGTGAGGATACAACAGAATAATTAAAGTAGGTCTGCTGTAGGTATACTACTGTGCATACACAGCTTTGTCGTCTAGATTGACGTACTTGTAGGAATAGGAATAAACATGTGCCTTTTTACGAGCACGTGAATCAAAATTATTTGTGCTTGAAGAACCAGTCTTCTCTGGAGACACTGTTTATCACCTAGTTTATATGTTGGACGTCTTGACATCTGACAGTCGTTAGCGCCTCGTTGGTAAGTGGTAAGGCGCACTGTGGGTGGGTGACGAGCGTGTGGGGGCGAGGAAGACTGGGCAAGCCAGATGTTTATTTATTAACTCTTCATCACTATCATTACAGGAATTTCCTAATTCAATAGTGTGGCCATAATTACAGTTTTATTATTTATCATAACAAATTCTGTACATCGTGGTTTTTGTGAACTCACTCAGAGAACAAGTAAAAAGATCTACGCTGTCTGCTACGTCATTAAGTACACGCAAGGAACGCGTTATAGGGGCCTTACTCAGCAGATTGATCCTACTACTTGGCACCGCCAATAGTGTATCATTTAGGTTGGTGTTCACCAAAATTAATTCTTTAACAACTGTTTACCTAAAATAATAATATATTTTTTAAGTAAACGGTTGTTTAACCAGAGAGTTAATGTTGGTGAAATTAATCAATCGTTAATTAACAACTGTAGAGATTGTAGTATTAAGAGACTGTTACATGCGACTTATCTTGTAGCAACTGCTTATTAGTGATTCCTTATCATTGGTAGAAGTGGTCCTTCTGTACAATATCATGTGTGGCCCATCCTTCCAGGTTATGACCTCGTTTCAGCCCCAAAGTATATCCGGACAGTTTTTATAAATAATACTTTTGTTTTTCAAAGGATTAGAACTCTTTAGAATTTTTTGTTGATTTGAATACAAAAATCGTCTACGCCTTCTGTATATCGTCGGCGTAGGTGGAGAACTAAATAACTAATAATAATAATAAATATAACATAATAATAACACTTTTGTCAGCAATGAGTTTTTGAAGTTTCTTCTAACCTAAAAAATCCCGCATCTTTTAGTCTTACACACGTTTAAAAATCTTGTCAATAAAACAATATCCTAATTTAATGAACCCAGGTAAAAATTTAAAAACACTATTATATTCACGTTAAATAGGCGAAGCAAAAATAAATAAATCAATAACTCTAATTTATCTTTACTTGAGTAACGAAACGACTGAATAAAGTATCTTATTAAATTTTGCCACTACAACAATGGCACGACCATGTCAAGAAAGTTTAGGTAGAAATGAATAAGTACACTAATAAGTGCACTTGCACGTTCAATTTGTTGTATTAAATACTTGTAGTTGTAAATAAATACTGTTATCAATTTTTGCTACAACTAGTGCAAGCAGCTAATTGTAAAATGTGTACAAAAAAAAACAATAAAATCAAGTATTGAATTTTACCAAAATAAGCTTTAAGAGAATTAAAATGTATTTCATACGCGGGGGAAGTAAACAGCTGACAGGAATAAATAACTAATTACATTATATTCCAAAAGGTAGGTAGAGGGAAAATTGGATAACTTGTGTTTATTTTTTTTCTTAGTGACGGTTCCAATTAACGTCTGAAAAATGATCCCAAAAGTTGAAAATGATAAAGATATACAAAATATAAAAACAACTACAGTAAAATTGTTATTACAAGTAAAGTTATAAAAATGAATGTTAAAAAAGCGATTTTCTCGGAACTTTGAATTAAATTTGTCAGTTATTTAGGTCTCCACCTACGCCCACGATATATTTCTTTACTGTGCTCAGGTATAATTAAAACCGGCCAAGTGCGAGTCGGACTCGCGCACGAAGGGTTCCGTACCAATATCTATAAAAACGGCAAAAAAACCATGTCTGTTGTATGGGAGCCCCACTTAAATATTTGTTTAATTTTAATTTAATTATTTATTTTTAAAGTGAATATATAACTATATATTCTGTGAATACTTCAAGCGTCTACCTGTTGCCGTTATCAATATCGGGCAAAAACGAGCAAAAAAAAACACGTTTGTTGTATGGGAGCCCCCTTAAATGTTTATTTTATTCTGTTTTTTAGTATTTGTTGTTATAGCGGCAACAGAAATACATCATCTGTGAACATTTCAACTGTCTAACTATCACGGTTCATGAGATACACAGCCTGGTGACAGACGGACGGACGGACAGCGGCCTTTGGGTACGGTACCCTAAAAATGAGCACTGGTGACAGGATAATGCTAGAGATAATAAAAAATATGTTGTAGTATAATTGAGAAAAATAAAGTTAAAACACAATTTTATTTAATTTGCTGAAAATAACTTCTACACGAGAGATGCGTAGAGGGCTAAGCATCTCTCGTGTAGAACCAAAATCCAGAGGCTGGATACAAAGTTTTATCTTTTCCAGACAACAGCTATAAAGGAAAGTTTGAATAATCATGAAGTTAATTGAACAGACAACTTTGTGAAGTTGTTTAATTGAGAGATCATTAAAAATTCACAAAGAAGTTGTGGGTAATTGATGCGTATTTAGACTTGTACGTGAAAAGTGTTTATTCTATGAAGTCGGAAAACTGGAACAATAAAGGACTCTGGTTCATTAATGTACCTGCCTACAGAGGTACTATTACACAATGTTGGTAGAGAGCATTAAGTTAGGTACGCTAAAGGGTAGGATTCGCTAATCCTGACGGCTGGTATTTTTAGTCAAATATTAGTTTGACTCAAATTTTTTGACTCAAATTTTTTGACTCTAGCCTAGACCAGAGTCAAGACCAAACCCATGCCAAATAAAAATAATAAAAATTATGGACTACCGTGAACTACGTAATTTTAGATGTAGTGCCTATCACATAGTTGATATAATTGGATATTACATTAGAACAAAAGATTTATTTGCAAAACTTAATAAAAGTCGTAGAACTTTTTACGAGGTCGGTGGCAGGCAATACGTACGACTGGTGGAAAAAAAAAACTCTCTGTCGCCACCACGCCATAACCATCGTCGTTTATATTCCTGTTTTGATAAGGCCTATGTCTAACCGACGGCTACGAAAGGCTGAGTCAAACAAAATAAGCGCTTACACGTACACCAAACGAAAAGCTTGTACACTTAGGTAATTGTTCTCCTCAACATCAAATCTCTCTATCGCTCTAAGGTTTGCTGTTAGAAAACTCATTTGTGAGTTAAGCTCGCCTTTGTACATGAATTTACCAACGGAACTGTATTATATATTATTATTTTGTGTACAATAAAGAATAAGAATAAGAATAAAAGCAAACATTTAAAAAAATCCAGATGGTATTGATATACAAACATAATCTTCTTCTTCTTCTTATACTTTCTGCCCTTATCCTACACTAGATGGGGTCGGCACAACATGTGATTCGTACATCCATGTTGTTAGAGGTTTTGGCTTATTGTTTTATGACCGGCCACCTACCTGACATCAACCCTCTTTGGGAATACTCGTCGCGCTGTCGCGCGGGTGATCCAATATGTGCTTGCTAATATTATGCACTGAACCCAAAATGAATGCTTGTCAAACTTATTGCCGACAACTAAGCAGACTATGTTGTTCTTGGTGGAGTATACTCGAAATTCTTCGACCCACTCATTTAATTTTACTAGGGACTTTGGTTCTGACACATCGTAAACTAATATAGCAACGTGAGCGTCTCTGTAAAAACTTGATGTTAATCTTTCGTATCGCTCCTGTCCCGCTGTATTATAAATACCAAGTTTGACTTTAACACCGTTCACGTCCATGACTTTACATTTATACAAACATAATCATAAGCACTAATATGCTATATCGCTGAAGGGATCGATCATAAACCATGTCACAGCACGTATGTACTACCGTGTCGGCATGCAGCCTATCTGTCGGAATCCACTTACATTCCACTTGTTAAGAATCCACTCACCCTATTACATAAATCTCCGGTCAGACCATAAATAATAGGGGTATAGAATATGTGGGTCTATGGTAATATACAGGGTGGATATTTGAGCCCAGGGAGCTTGTACGTGGCGGGTAGAATATTTGATTCTGGACCTGAAATAGTAAAAAAGGATTTATCTCTGTAGCCTAAACTGGTTGTCAATTTATGTCAAGGATATAACAGGAAAAGATATTTTCCAATAAAAATCTTCTAGCGGCTTTAATATATGTACTTATGCCTACGCTCTCTCTGTTTAGTGAATTTATACTAATACTAGCTGTGTCCTCACGGCTCCGCCCGTAACCTATGTTACTCAGTGATAATGTAGATTTCTAACGACACAAGAATTTTTGAAATCGGTCCAGTAATTTTTAAGTATAATTGTTACATACAAAAATACAAATCTTTCCTCTTTATAATATTAGTAATAGTAATTAGTAAAGATTATAAAGAGGAAAGATTTGTATGTTTGTATGTAACGAATAAACTTAAAAACTACAGGACCGATTTCAAAAATATTTTGCCGTTAGAAAGCTACATTATCACTGAGTAACATAGGCTACGGGCGGAGCCATGAGGACACACAGCTAGTATTGAATAAAGAACGAAAAATCTTCTTTATTTTGATTGATTAAATCGAAAACCGAACGCGAATATAGCGTAATACACAGCCCAGCAAGAACGAGCCAAGACGAAGAAGATAGCTGGTGCAGACTGTATGGATACGGAAGATGAAAAAAAGAGTAGGTATTGTGACGCAATTTGAAAGACTTAAATGTTCGGCAGTTGGCAGCGACATGCCGATACAGCCAACAGCTTGTCCTGTTTAAGACCCAAAATCAAATACGAAATCACTATTCAAGCTTGTTTAGGTTCAAAGCACACCCTGTGTAAGCAAAGTGATACTTATCTTTTATGTTAATAACAATATTGGACCGCCTGTACACTCGCATAGTTTTGGTAAATAGAGCCCTTAAAAGCCCTTGCCTTTGCATGATAAAGAAAATAAATGTACCTAGATGTTATCAAAGAAAGGTTTAGAAGTATGTCGTAAATATCTAGTTAGCATATTTTGATACTCAGCGGACAAAGGAAATAAAAAGCAATGTATATTAAAAAACCAAATCGCAATATTTTCTTCGGATTACTAAAGTTGTTAGGGCTTCGCCACACCAAACGCGGGGCGCGAGCGGGTCTTGCGAGTTTCATGCATGTGAGACTTGATCGATCAACATTATAGAATTTTACGATGTATCCAAGCTATAAAGAATGCCATGGTTTTCCGATGCCATCATATTGGAAATACTGAAATACCCCATCAAATTGGAATGGGGTTAGCTTAGCTTGAGCATAAGTTTGATGTTTTATGGATACGTCCTAGTTTCGATGGGAGTTTTTGAAATATTGGCAACATTTTACATTACAAATTATAATGGATTACAGTGAAACGGTGAGTATGAAACTTTGGTATAATATTATTATGAGATAAACATTTTTGTGCTAGAACTTTATCTCTAAAAAATGTGTTCATTGAAGCTTATTTTCATTTCAACTAAGTACCAAAATAAAAATAAGTTCATATAAATATTAGTTTTATGAAAGTTGCACTGAAATGAACTCGGCATCTTCAATTTGTTGAGTCACTATAATTATCTTGGAGTTATTTTTAATACGGCATGCCGTCATCTCATCCGAGGTCAATAACCCTCTAACGTATCCATCAAAATTCTTGCAAAACTAACACTCACGCACCGCTTATCCTACATTAGCCGTGTACAAGGGCCATCCTATACACGCGAACGCGACATTACAAAAAGCGGTGATCAATCACCGGCTGACAAGTAGCGGCAGGCCGGACGACAAGTCGATAACGTTCAATGAATATGCAGAAATGCGAAATTGTCGCCTCGCACCCTTGCCGCGACCGACTAACTGACATGTTACATTTACGTTTTTGTATATTATCGATGGAGTAAGGAAGTCCTATTTATATTTTCCCTTACTTTTCTATAGAGTATGCGCAGAAAGCAGTTCTGCAACTCATTGCGTAAGTATAAGGTAAAGGCGTAAGCGTAATGGGTCGAAAGATCATAAAAGATTGTAGGTGAATAGGTACTATTAGGTATCTATTTTTTATGTCATCATTTGTCAAACAAGCTGACGGCCCATCTGATGAATAGTAGTTATCGCCGCCTATATGTATACATGCAACACCAAGAGGATTCTAATGCGCTGCGAATCTTAGAGGCTAAATTGGAAAATCTCACGGGCTTGTAATTTCACCGGCACCCACACCATTTAAACTGGAATACAGCAATCCTGATTGGCGGCAAAAATAGGTAAAGTGGTACTACCCACTTCCCCAGACGAACTCTTTCACAAGGAGCTCTATTACTACTTGCTTTTACTACTATTTATTACTCTTAGGCTCTTTAAATACATGTTGTGCCGACCCCACCTAGTGTGGAATAAGGGCAGGGAGATGATGATGATTACTCTTACGCCTATACACGAATAGGCCACACGCTGACAACTAGAAAATAGCAGAGAGCAGCAAGACTCTCATATGGTGCTCATAATGACACTGCGAATCAGCTAAATGTAGTGATTATGACATTTTTACCGATCCTTGTAGCTTTGTCATTGGGAGGACCGTGTACCCAGTTACGGGCAGTTTACGGGCAGAAATTACACGAGTCATCCATAGCGTTGCAAAAACTACCAATACATTGTTTCAACATAAATTAGCCTAAAAACTACGGATGCCTGAGACACTGAAGTAATAAAAATGTCAATATGTCAGCTTAGCTCAAAATAATGACCGCTTACTATTTGAATGTCTAAACACAGAGACGATCCATCGCCTTGAGAACAATCTCCTGACTCCCAAGGAATGCGAATACATAAATCGTTCTGGTTTCGTAACATTCCTAAACAAAATAATTTAAGTAAAATAATACTTTATCACAAGAAATGTGTTTTTGTCTTAGAAAAGGTGCCATTTTGTTCTTGCGAATGTTATAAGAGGCAATTAATTGATTTATAGGTGCTTCTTCTTTTCGTGTGGTTTGTGACTAACCTGGTGTCAGAGTTTATGCCGCCCATGGGCCTCTGACTTGAGGTCACATGCCGTCGAGAAATATCTCTCAGGCATGCCGTTTTCCTCACGATGTTTTATTTCACCGTTTTTAAGCAAGTGATAACTATACAATACGCACATGAATCCGAAAAGTCAGAGGTGCGTACCTTGGGTTCGAACTCGAGACCTATGACTTAGCAGTCCGACGGTCACACCACTAGGCTATCACTGCTGTTAAAGGTGCTGTTATTGCTGCTGATTTGTTTTATCTTCCTGCGAAGGTATGAGTTCTTGAAATGCTGCAAAATTTCATCATTTATCAGAAATTATGAAACTGGCCATATGAATTCAACCCTACATACAATTAAAGGGGTTACGCGCTACCGTGCTTGATGGACGTCTCGGACGCAAGTCGGCGCTAAATGGTAGGATTCATAGTACTGCTTGCATGTACGTGTGGTCGCGCCGACATGCGTCCGTGATGTCCATTGTGCATGATAGTGCGTAAATACCATTACTTGTTTAGCGTTAATATGAAAACTTTTTTACAAAAAATTTAAACCGACTTCAAAAAAGAATAAAACAATTACCATATAAAATTAACAGTTTCAGAAGTCGGTGCTGATCCACGCTGAACCAAATTGAAGGCACCGACTTCTGAAACTGTTAATTTTATATGGTAATTATTTTATTATTTTTTGAAGTCGGTTTAAATTTTTTGTAAATTTTTTTTTATTTTTTTCATTTTAGCGGCCTTAATTAAAACTTGGTTGGACCTACTAAAGACGCTGCTCGTAACATAATCACATCATCACAATATGCGTACTGTTCGTCATTGAGGAGTTCCATTGTCTATCTCCGAAGTTCTTCATCAGATCTTCACCAAATTTAAATGGGGCCAACTTCGAAGTATACCCTATCCATTAAAAAAAGAATCATTAAAATCGGTTCATAATTGGCGAAAATATCGATGAACATACACAAAAAAAAAAAAAACATATATACAGACGAACATAGTAACCTCCTCCTTTTTGGAAGTCGGTTAAAAAGATAGCTCATAACGATGAAATTTTGACTTTTGAATTTAAAAACCATTATAGAATACGAAATAGCAAAGCATAAACCGTCGGTCCCGTTTAAAGTAGCATGCATATTTAAACGGACTCGAATATTAGTGAAAAGATTTGACGACACGTTTGGTGCAGTGGCTGAGCGATCGGCTTCTGCGCTACGGGTCGTGGGTTCGATTCCCGCACGGAACAAATATTTGTATGGCCTACAGATAGTTGTTCCGGGTCTGGATGTTTGTGCGTGTGAAGATTTGTGTTAGTAAACGCACCCACGATACAGGAGAAATCCTAGTGTGGGGCAACGTTCTTTTAAAAGAAAGAGCAACGTTCTTTTAAAAGAAAGAAAGAAAGATTAACGCTCATCTTTCGCGCCTCGACTTCAAGATGAGGCGGGGCCATATTGTACTTAAAAGAATCGTTCGAATTATAAAATTTTAAGCACGAGCTTAGATTTTAAATGTCTCTATTTGTTGTAGGAGTTTGTTTTGTTTTGAAGAGATGAACAATGTGTTGAAGACGAGATAAAGTTGTTGAATTTCGAGACACAATATTGTTGAATGTTGAATGAATTTTAAGGATAGAATTAAACTTTAGTCTTCTAAACAAAGGCGTATACATCTTTTGGACGCATATGCTCATTTCTAAACCAATCTAGATGAATTTAATCTTCATTGTTCGGTTATTCCTTAGTTAAAATTAGTTTTGCTTTGCAGCTGAACTGACCCAATTAGATCGGATTTGAAACTAGTACCTACATCCGCAGTAGCCAGGGACTACGTGACATTGCGAACAAGCTACAGAATAGCCCCTGAGATGATTCTGCAGGATGTCGTAAAAACTGAAATGAAAGCTGGGCTTGCCAATTAATTATGAAGGACGTAGAAAAAACTGGCGTGTACTTATGTGACAAACTAAAAACTTATGAAGCTGATATAGAATGGAGTAATAATATTCATACTTCTAGTACCTATAATTTCTTAACTGAGATATTATCATCAGTGTTAGAGCGCTTGTGTACTGCGTCCGATACTTATCCGAGAAAATACGTCCGAGCAAGCTGCAGTACTATTTGTATGAACGATTGTGTAGATGTAGTACATCTGATCCGAATTTCGCAGATTTCGATGGGACGCCGTGCACAAACGCTCCTGTTATTCTAGCTTCATAATGTAAATCACAAATGTAACGTGTATTTCTATTGTTCCACTGAAGGGCTTCTGCCACACCCACACAGTATTGTTATAACATAATTTATGAACCTCGTGCACCATTTGCCTGTATTTCTGTTAGATATCCTTCACTGTTAACCTTGAGCCATTCCTTCATGCTCTAATACTCACTTTACAACAAACGTAACCTCATTCAAGGGTTAATAATAAGTTGCAGCATAAAAAAGTACTTCATAAGCTATTTCAAATAACATTCTTGGTTTCTGCATTAAATTCCACCTTAATCAATTCAATCGACATCATATAAGTAATAAACAACCAAAATTTAGCATTTAGGTATACACAAGTAAGAGCCCGTTTACACAGCGGGTTCGTTTTAACGGATCCCTCAGTACTGGATATGTTGCTTACATCTGTACCGATGGATCAGTTAAACAAGTGGCAGCTGCGACGCATCTGGCAGGCAGGATACGATAAAAATAACGGATCCAGTATTTTTTACTGGATTCGGAATATTGTCTTGTATGTGAACTCGCTAATAAAAGTACAGGCGCCATCACCAAAATAATAACGCATCCACTAAAATGCATCTTGTAAACAGTTTCTGTGTGAACTAGCTGTAAGATATGAAAGTTTTGTACCGTACAGACGGCCTAGCAGGCACTGCCAAGCCTTATATCACGCATTTACTTGAATCTCCCATAAGAAATCGACAAAATCCGTCACACGAGTCTTGTTGATGTAGTGCCTATTGTGTGTTAGGGCAGTAGAGATTTGAATGTACGTTTATTACTCGACTGCCTTGTTGGTTTAGTGGTCGCAAGTGTGACTGCTGAGGATGCCCGGATTGGATCCTGGGTTCGATCCCCAGGTCGAGCCAAGTGTTATTGGGTTTTCCCATTAGGAATTTCTGGGTAGCGGCCCGGAGTCTGGATTTGTGCCCGGTTTATGGCAATAAGCTCGCCCCCTATTACATGGGACTTAAATATAACAGGCGAAACGAGGATGTACTAAAACACCTCTGCTGAACCATTCGGGGAGTGAAAATCGAGGTGTTATATGTTATGTTTATAACTCATCATACCGAAACAAAATTGGATGAATTTTGAAAGAGTGCATTCAGGATTAGCATACAGGGTACATAAACACAACAATTTCGTTAGAATAATGTCTAAAATCAAAACTCCGTCCATACGTGATGATAACGGGGAGCTAAGCAGGCCAAATTTGCATATGTATGAGACATTTGCATGTAAATGTACGCTGGATTGAGACAATGTGTCTGGAGGACCGGACTGGCTTGTGGCCGGACAGAGGACTGAGGCCGCCTGTTGAGGCCACAACATAGAAATTAGATAGCTAATGAGCTGGCGAGTCGTTTTGTTCTTGAGGTTTCGAAGTGGGTGTGTAGTTGTTTTTTACGAAACTAGAGTGGGACTGAATAATTTCGAAAACTTTTAAAGATTTTGTCTTACGATATCAAAGCGCGGCTGGAAATGTTAGCTGTTTTAAGCCAACATTCCCGAGGTCTAGCGTTCAAATCTCAAGTGGGGTAAAAGTGTAATTGGATTTTTATAAAATTGTTCTAAAAATAGATAAAAAGTTAAACAGCTGTCGTCTCACTTCCAACTTTAAATTAATGCTCGGGAAACGAAGTTATAAAAAGCGAAATTGATTTGTGAAAACTCAGATTTGAATGGCAATCGTAAATTACGACGATTATTTTTGCAATAAGCTATTGATTTATTTGTTGCGTGGTGTTCCGTACAATGCGGTTTAATTACCGAGCGCTGTCGACGAAATGATCGGACGAAGTGCTCACTCTTGTTGACATACGGCGAGCGGGGATACGCAATATTTGTTGTTACTTGAATTTTCTAACAATACCTCGTTTTACGTGTAGGTACTAGTAATAATGAGTGAACGGCGATTAACAAAAGAAATTTATAAGGCGGATGTTAATGGGAACGCCGGTAGAGGACGTCCTAGAAGGACATACATCGATGTTATTGGTGATGTTCTTCAGAAAGGTCAGGTGCGTAGTACTCTCAACCGGCGTGCGTGTATGACAAGATGTATGAATGTGGATGAAGCGAAAGGGGTATGTAAGAGTCGTAGCATGTGGCGTTCTATAGTTTCTGCCTACCCCCATGGGAAAAAGGCGTGAGTTCATGTATGTATGTGTATGTACTAGTAATACTTAGGTATCCAAGAGATCTTCAGTAACACTAAATGTTGGCTAAACTATTACTATACTGTACTTTATTATATCTTTTTGACATCTTACTATTGTTTTTTTTTTCCAATAGGTAATTATTATTATTATGTCATCTCTCTATTTTTTTAAATGAAATTGTGAATGTGAGTAACATGTAGGCTAGCTTTATACTCCATTTTTGTTACTGTTTAGCGGTTCTGAGTTTTTTTTTGTGACCTACGCAAATGTCCGGCTGATTGGTAGCATCGTGCATCGGGTTGTTGAGCTCCGTAAAATAAGGTTTGAGCTGCACGATGACTGATGCATGCGTGTCGTCTGTTCGGATAGGTCAATCTAAACCTGCTGTAGCACTTCCCTCAAAATGCCATTCCAGACGTTACCCTACATTGTTATACTCGCATAGTTTTTATACCACAATGTCTGGAATTTAAAAGAGACCTTGATCTCCGAGTTATTTCGGCTTTTCTTCTCAGAGCTAGTCAGATAAGAAATACTGGCGCCATCTAGTCTTAAAAAAAACATTACATTGACTCGTAAAAGTGTCTGTAACAGATTTATTTACAAAATCATTTACTAATACTTAGGAGGTATGGTTTTTGATTTTTTTAATTGGTTACGCTGGTTTTGTCTTTAATATAACTCGATAGCTAGCGAGGCTCTGACTACTGGTAGCAGATGAATATTCGACATCCAAGTTGGCAGCCAATAACTAAGGTCGATGACAAGTAGTGTGTCACTGCCTCACCGGTACGCAATAGCTTGGATCACCGACCCGCTTGCAAGCGAATTGACTAATGTAGGTTGTGTACTCTTTAGTAGTTTGTGGTGACTTTTCTGATGAACGACGATGAGTGCGACAGGCCACTCAGGATACCGATTTCAAACATTTGCTCTGCTCGTCATCCTAACAATCCGTATCCAACCTCTTCCTGGCTAATAAAGGAAGCCCGCATACACAACAAACGATCTCTATTCGACTACTCCGCACAATTCATCAATCGGCAAGCGGTCTAGTTGATTTAATCGTACCGTTACTCACACACTTCTTTTGTAAAAACCTAGCCAACGACCGCCAACGAACCGGGCTCGGTACCGTTAAAATTGGAATGAAACCGGATCCGTTCTATACAAAGTTTGGTCAAAGGTTTTGGCTTATTGTTTTATGACCGGCCGCCTGCCTGACATTAACCCATCTTGGGAATACTCGTTGCGCCGTCGCACGGGTGACCCAATGTGCTTGCTGATGTTATGCATTAAATCACAAAATGATATGCTTGTCAATCTTATTGCTGACAACTACACCGACTATCTAAACACTTAATATTAATAATTAATCTATACTAATATTATAAAGAGGAAGGATTTGTATTTTTGTATGTAACGAATAAACTTAAAAACTACTGGACCGATTTCAAAAATTATTTTGCCGTTAGCAAGCTACATTATCACTGAATAACTACGGACTAGACTACGGGCGGAGCCGTGAGGATACAGCTAGTAGTTAATAAAATATACAATAGTAAAAATAAATTGTGACCAAAGCAAACATTTTTTGTTGAGATTATACTTGGTCCGGAACCCTGAACCGGTTTATTATAACTATAAAAAAAACACCAGCAGGACAGATGTCCACCCAGACAGTTCACCGTCCGTCAGTGCTGTGTGTCTCTTACTACTCGTAGCGCTTTCTGTCGGTTTCATCAGTGGAGTGTGCCGCTGCTTCAGATAATTGCCCACTTGCTAACTACGTACCTAGGCAGTACAGTTCACTGGCTAATTAATACGAGTATGATCTGTCTCCGATTGAGGTATATGACCTATTTTATTTGTTATACGAGTAGTTGTGTAAAGGAAGTAGGTAGTTGTTAGAGCCCGTTCACATAGTGGATCCGTTTTAACGGATCCGTCGTTACTGGATGTGTTGTTCACATCTGTACCGCCGGATCAGTGAAACAAATGGCAGCTGCGTCGCATCTGGCAGGCAGGATACGATAAAAATAATGGGTCCAGTATTTTTTCTAGATTCGGAATACTGTTGTGTATGTGAACTCGCTGATACAACAACAGGCGCCATCACCAAAATAAAAACGGATCCGCTAAAACGGGTCCTGTAACCAGTTTCTGTGTGAACTAGCTGTTATGTTTTAATTGAAGTCATTAGAAGTAGAATAATTTAAAGGAAATTTAGTATTGAGAAATGGTTACTATAGATTGATAGCAAACACACTTTGTTATAATGAAGGATTCGTTTTTTTTTATACCGTTGCCACTTTCTAGGATTTCTCCAGAATCATGGGTGCATTTGCAGACACAAGTCTCACATACCCAAATGCCCAGACCTGGAAGAAGTATCAGTAGGCCATACAGATATCTTTTCCATGCGGGAATAGAACTTGCGACCCGTAGCGCAGAAACCAATCACCACCACCACTGCACCAAAGTGTCGTCAAAATTTAATAAACTATGGCGAAAGATTTTTCAATTCGTTGTTAAAAGCAAACCGTTTTGATATTCTCACCTTTGTGGGATCAGTATGTTTAAAACAAAATTATTTTGAATTTCCAACTTCAGTTATTTATTAAATACTTGCTTATCGAAAGTTGATTTTAAACAACACTGAAAAACTGAAAACTAATTTGCATGAACAATATTATTGTTGTTTTATCATCGAGAGCAGACAAAATTATAATGTAGTATTAATCGTTTAAAAACTTTTAATTGATTCAATCGCTCATCGTCTCGGGACGGCACGGAACGGCACACTACGGCAGGGCTCCGGTTTATCGGCTTTTATCTAGAACTCAATTTGGAACGCAGATTATAATCTCGCGAACTTTCTGCCAAATTTTCTTTCGTGGGTTTCCTTCAATGTTTTTCTAATTTGGCGTATTTTTGTAGGTTTTTTACTGCGATTTTGTTTTTGTTTGGGCTCTTTATAGATAAAATAAGGATATCGTAATGAGTGTTTACTAAACAAACATTTAAACAAATAAACAATTATTTATTATTATTTTAGGCATCGCAACTTCATCAACAACCTGTGTAACTTCCACTACTGTTGGTAATTATTGCAGATAATTTCGTCAGAAGCAACATGGACGTAGATAGAGTAGATACACTACTTTTTCTTCACACGTCACTCTGTTCATGTAGAATTTGATCACTTCCATGGCGTTGCTCATGGCTTCGTTTAGATTGTCCCTTTCACAAGGGCAAATGAGCAGATGGGACATGAACTGCTCTACAATCGCATTGAGGATGAAAGGAGTCTCGCATTTTCCATTTGAAGAGATTTTGTCTACAGCAACGGATACAGTACTCAAATAGAAAAAAAAAACATCGTCATCGTGGAAATAAAGTCCGCTAAAGTTTTTATAAAACATATTGCTAACAAAATGTAAAGCTGCGTTTGTCATGTGTATCTCAGTAAACACATCGGTCAATATTGCACTATACCCTGAATCCCTAATTCAGATAATTTATGTAAACAAAGGAGATAACAGATCGAAAAAATGTCTTATTAATGGTAATTCACAAAAAAAGGCGAAAAAAAGGCTAGATTTTCTTTTAAGTACTGATTTTAGAAATAATTATTATGCAATTATTATGCCGTGATTATTTTTATAAATTTTCGGTTTTAAACAAAGTTATTAAAAAAAGGAGGGTTTCTAGTATAATTTTTTTTATGATACTGGCTACCATTGCAGGAGTTCCAAACATTTTCAAATTTGGTTTGATAGTACCTATGTCAAAGTCTCGTTATTTCAATTAATTCGTTTACTTTTCCGCGATCGAACTTAAATGTTTTTCGCTGCGTGTTTGTTGTTTCTTGTTAAGTTTCATTTGTTAATTGACAAATGGAGCCTCAGCCCTCGAAGGCCACCGCCCGCGATAGTTTGTCCCCTTACGACAAATCTATCAAGGTTTGTCATAAATGAGAATGAATCCGATTCCAAAACCGAAAGTTACCTAGTTATTCAGATTCCAACACATCATGAAAAACATATTTCTTAATCCTAATCGGAGCTAGTTATGTGCGCCGCAAACATTGTTTGGCTGCGGTGTTTTGTTTGCATAGTTCTTATAATTAATCAACTTTAATTTTATAGATGATTACTTACTAAACATTTAATGATAAAATGTTTTGCACCACTGTCCTGTCATTTTGATAGTGACATTTCTTGACGTTTCTTTGTATACATAAATTATCTGAATTATGGATTTGGAATATAGTCTAGACTAAGTTGTTCAGACGTCGCTTATCTGACGTATGACAGCACATCGTTCTAAAGATTATCTTCTGTAATATCACAAATATGAAGGGTTCGTATGAGCGTAACATTTTGATTAGTATTTTTTTTCTTTCAGCCATTTTGTTCGTTTATTTAAATGTCTGCCAGAATAAAAGGCCGACCCATTTCTTTTTGGAATTCTATAAAACAAGACATTTAGTATTCAGGAGCTCGTGGCTAATTAACAACCGCGTGGTTCATAAGATTTGCGAGGTTAAGCTGCTCTTGCAACGGTCAGTCTGTAGATGGGTCACCGTTTGTTACACATCGAGACCTCGCCATGCCTCGGAGAGCACGTTAAGCTGTCGGTCCCGGGTGTCATTCGAATATCTATGACAGTCGCTACGGGTAGTCAGAAGCCCGGAAGTCTGATAACTGAACTAACCTTAGGATATGGGCATTGCCCAGTAAATGGGTTGCTGAGATCTGATGGCAGTCGCTCCGTTTAAAATACTGGTATTCAGCCCCATCTGGTTAGACTGGAAGCTAACCCCAACATAGTTGGGAAAAGGCTAAGAGGAAGAGATGACATTCAGTAATAATTATTTAAAAATATCTTATACCTTACTGTAGTAGAGGTACTTCGTTGATCTCCATACATCATGCCATGGCCATTAAGGCCTGTGTTCACTAGTGCTCATCTATAGCCTTTACCTGCAAGCACAAAATATTTTACATTTTATAAGTCACTAATGGAACCCAAATCAGTAGACATTTTCTTTAAATAACTATCCAGACATTTTTCAACAAAAACATTTTTTGAAAGTCACAATATACGTACTTATATTTAAATCCCAGCTATCCTTTCCAAATAGCATCCGCCGTAGACACCTGAGTCAGTGGCTCCCAACATTCAGACGACATAGATTAATAATGCGAGTCCAGAGAGTTATTAGTTCTTTCACCTCACACAACAGGTGGTTTCGTAGAGCGTGTAAAGAACAAATGGCTGGTATTTTCTTACTTATCTTGGATGTGGAATTGTTTTCTTGCACTGTATTATTTTTCTAAGGTAACTGCACTGATGCGCTCAATATGTTAGAAAAAACTCAGTGTTACTTTATTTTTAACCAGCACCTATATGTTACCAGTTGCATGTGATTCTGATATCAATCTATGTAGTTTAGGAAGTGCACAGTATACCTATTTATTATTGAGGATATCTAGTTATGAATTACGTAATTAGGTTAGATATGGAAATGGCTTTTAGCACTTATCATGTGTAATATTGGCAAAAACCGCCTGCCAACATCACAAATAATAATGTATTATCTCATATGGAAAGACTTACCCAAGGGTGTCAATACAGCGTTAATATTACTACTAAACAGTCATTTACGACTTATTTACCTTAAACAAATAAATTACCACCCGTATTCACAAACGTCACGTTAATGGTAACGTTTGTGAATACGTGTGTAAGTCAGCTTCACACCAGTTATTAAATCGTCTGTAAGCAAATGTGTTGTGGACAGCGTAAATACAGTATTTGTTCAGTGCACACTAATCCTCGGCGATCCCCCTGAGTTGCTCCCGAGGAGCTTTCAATGTGATGGAGGACGTAACTTTAGTCTGTGAGGGATTACAATATTATCTGTTGTGTGAGAATGTATTACAGCACAAGGGAATGTTTAATTAGGAATATTTATATTTGATTACATATTACAGTAAAAACGTTGTGTACTCTTTAAATAAATTAAGATCGTATCTCAACATCAAATTAATCAAGTGAGTTCAAACAATGGATTCAATTTAATTAAATGAAGCTAACGTAAAATAACAAAATAGCCACTTGAATAAACATTTGCATATACGTTTGGAAAAACAACAAACGATCATGCATATTCATTCGTGAAAAGGTCGGTTTATTGAACGTAAAAACAGTATATAAAACCCAATAAGGCGTTCACTTGCCCGTTATTCTATCCACAGGCATTAGCACGATTTCGGAGCATTGTACTAAAATCCAACGATTTATATCAAAACATGTTTACATTTCACTAAAAATCCCCACGTGTCTCCACCTACCAATAAATTCCCTTGAATAACTGTCCCGGTGTCCGGGATTATGCAGGAGTCCCGAGATTCCCTGGATTTGCATGGCAAAATGTTTAGAACCGCTGTCTCGCCGTTTTAAACACTTTACCTCTCTTTGTTCGAGCTAGTTATGTACGTGAATAAAACATGGGCTTTGCATATTAATTTCTCGCACAGTTATTAGAAGTTTTAATCGCTTTACGTAGAATTTATAGTGCCAAGAAGAAAAGTTATTACTTAGCTGGTTACACCACATAAGTGCTGTTTTGCACCCGTTTGCAAGAATGGTTAGGACTTTTAATTCTCAGATTAGATTACGGAGTCAGACAAAAGTATTAATATAATTAACCGTGCGTTCATACAGCGGAACCGTTTTAACGGATCGACAGTTTTCCCGGGTATCCCCGGGATCGGGAACCCGGGAAAGAAACCATAGTAGACATCCATACTTCTCCATACATCTTCATGTACGGCTCCGTTTTTTATACTGTTCCGGCATCCAGTTTATGTGTGTAAAAATGTCGGACCAGCACTTTTAACTGGATTCGGAATACTGTTCCGGCATCCAGTTTTTGATGACAAAACGGAACATGTAAAAATTTCGAACCAGTATTTTTTACTGGATTCGGAATACTGTCGTGTATGTGAACTCGCTCATACAAGTACAGGCGTAATCACCAAAATAAAAACGGATCCTGTAAACAGTTTCTGTGGGAACTAGCTGTTATTTGCTAAATAGAGGTTTCAATAGTACATAGGTATCCAACATATTTTGTGTATACATTTGTTCATGCTACTGAACAAAGCCCCCATTGATTCCTCTACTCTCTACTTGACAAGCGTGCTGAACCAAAAAAATCAAACCAATTTCAAAATATAAATGTGGTTTTAAAAACATTTCGTACAATGAGAGTTTTATTTCAATCCAATCACTTGTTATAAAATGCTTGTTATTTTAGTAAAAATATGTTTTTTTAAGGCTTTGTACATTTAATGGCTGCAACTTAATGACGTGCGTGTCGGATTCATTTAAAACATTTCCAACATAAAATATATTTTCTCTTTTCTCGTACAAATGTGAAGTCAAATGCAATAGAATATTTTTATAATATGAAGTGAAAAGTTTCAATTCTATCTTTGTACAAAATGTATTCTATCTGCACTGGGTTGAAACTAGCTTTATTGACAATAAAAGACATTCTTACTTATGTTCTATCATTTTACGATTATAAGTGGAACTGCCTCGTTGGTCTAGTGGTGGCAAGCGCAACTGCTGATCTTTAGGTTCTGGGTTCGATCCCCAGGCCAGGCAATGTTATTGGATTTTTCCGTGTGGAATTCCTCAGTAGCAGCCCGGTGTTTGGATTTGTGCCCGGTTGATGGAAATAGACTCGCCCCCTATTACATAAACATAACGGCGAAATGGGGGTGTTACTAAACACCTCTGCCCAACACTTCGGGGAATACAGGCGTAATGGTATGTTAAGTGGAAATCCTTGTTATTATATTTTATACAATCCTTGCAAACACAATACATAATGGCAGAATTTTAATAAGTATTTTTGTAGGTTTGTTCACGTCACATTAATTCGCTTTTGGATTTCGAGAAGATTAATGACATGTATTGGTGAAATTTTTATTCCATTGATCGCTGAGGTGGGTACATAACAATTCCTTTAATAAAGTGTGCGTTAGTAGTGTTTATTATAACAATGCACAAATTATACTTTAAACTTCTAATTTAACGAAAATAAATTATGATAAACAATTATTTTATTATTTCAGATATAACAAAGTAACCTATTTTTTACTAAGATATTTTTCTTATAATCCTAAAACAGTTGCTTGTCACCATGTCGATCCATCGATCAGTGTATTATATTAATATTATGTTATACAGGCTGTAGTGCGTGCGTGAGTGTCGTCTACGTCATCGTAAGCCGATATCACGGCGTGAGGTCGCCACTGTTGACATCAAGCTATTACGGAACTGATTTCGTCGTAGGGTTGACACGGGAAAGAGTTACTGAAGGCAGGGGGAAATTAAATGTGGTAAACAACGTTATAGCGTAGAAGATGACATTTCTGTGATCTGACTTTGAGCTTAAATAAATATAGCCAAATTTTGATCTACTTAGTTTAATTACTTAGATTTATTTTCCTGTTCTCTGAATGAGTTCACAAAAATTACTTTGCATGAGTTATGCTATAGATAGTGTAAGTAATAATTATTGTTTATGGCTACGCTATCGATTTGGGGCAACATGTAACGCTAGTTGTGATGTGAAAAAAAAAACGAAAAATGCACGTACCTAAGTGGTAGGTAGCTGTATAGTTATGGTAATGTGTGAAAATGAATGTTTTTTGCAAATGAGTATTGAAAGCGGTAATATATTGGAATTCTTAATAAAATTAATTTAGAATTGCTACTAAAAGAGTCTTTAAAAAATCACACAAATAATAAAAAAAATCTCTCATTTGGTATTGTCATAGCCCCCCAAATAACCAAGTCTAATAAAAGAAAACATACAGCCCAGCCCTACCAGGCTATCACTGACACGCGTATCGTAAGGCTCGCGGCGCCATCCATCACTGAGACACGTTGATGGACGAGTCCAAACACACTCCCAGATTGAAAACGACGCAATATCATTGTGCCGAAAGCCAAACCTTCTGTTTGGTTAGCCGTTTGGGATGACGGAAAAACAACAACCTGTAGATAGATGTTTAGACTGTGGTACACTTTTAGCCATTTGGATTGACCGATTGTATTTTCATTTTTAGTGAGTGGATAACACTAACAAAGCAACAAAATATTCGTGATTCGTAGTCGGCAGTTGGTGAGAAAGAAATATATTTTTGACTGGGTTTCCTAAAGACTACAAAACGAATATCAATTACCAAGTTTAAAATGTAGTAACTGGTATACTACAATTCTTTTTTGAACTACCATATTGGATTAGCAAGCGTGGTTGCCAAGCGAAAGTTCCTGGGAGGAGTTTTAAAGTCGCATTGATCCAACCCTTTAAAATACAGGGTTGAGGGAAATTCTAGGATCAAATAAGCATTTACGTCATTGAAGTTAACCTCGCGAAATAGGCATAAAGATCGAAAAAAATATTTAATCAACATATTATTAGAATTCATAATGTTATTCTCACTGGAGCAAACGTGCCCGTTATGTTGCGGTATTCTATTAAACTTTATGTCTATGTTCCTTAAATAAATTATAGATCAAACTTTTGTAGAAGGTGCCCTGTATATTTTTGCTTTATCAGACAACATTCGCACTAACACGTTCCAGTAGTTTTTGAAAAAGCATTTTGATCTGCTGTCCATACAACTTTCGAATATTTCAGGGAAAATAAAAAACATTTTTAACAGAAATAAAACCGACTTCAAAAAAACGAATAAAATAATAAAATAATTACCATATTATAAAATTAAAAGTTTCAGAAGTCGGTGCCTTCAATTTGGTTCAGCGTGGATTAGCACCGACTTCTGAAACTGTAAATTTTAAAATATGGTAATTATTTTATTCGTTTTTATGAAGTTGGTTTTACTTCTGTAAAAAATGTTTTTTATTTTTTCTTTTTAGTGGCCTTAACTAAAACATGGTTAGACTACTAAAGATGCTACTCATAACATAATCACATCATCACATTATGCGTACTGTTCCTCGTTTACGAGTTCGATTGTCTATTCCCAAAGTTCTTCATCAGATCTTCACCAAATTTAAATGGGACCAGTTTGAAAGAATACTCTTTCATATGAAAAAATAATTTTCCGAATCGGTTTATAAATGACGATGTAGTGAGGTAACAAACATACAAAAAAAAATATACAGTCGAAAAGTAACTTCCGTGTATAAATTACCTTCCTACGTAACGTACCTCTATAGGGTCACTTCAAATTAATACTTACTTCAAATAATTTTGTACGTTTATCTTTCAATTCCCACTCAATCAACGCTCTGTGGGTGTGTTAAAATTATACAGTGAGTGATCTCTTAGGATCAGTGAACCGTTGCTATGTGCTAAAGTAAATAAAGTGTTCATTGATCGATTGCCTACCATTTTACAAAGCAAAATACCCATCAGACTTTTTAAAACAGCAAAAAACCCACTCGAGTTTAAAAGTATAACTTTAGCTTTGGCTTTACGCGATATCTATTCCAATTTAAATTGCAAAAATTCCATAACTACACGTCCGAGAACTCTTCTCACATTCCATTACAATATTGCGTACATAAGCTGGCGCTAAAACGTACCCCTCTTTTACCTGCGCGTAGTTCCGACGCGCGCCGTCCCATTTGCCGGGAAATAACCGGATAATTCCGCCTTCAGCCAGTTCAAACTGAGTAAATCTAGTTGGAACTGGTCTGAAGCGGGCGGCGGGTATATCGATAGTTACTGTTTGTACGTCCAAGTACTTCGCCAGATGTTCCTTTGAGAACTGTGTAATGGCGGGAAGTTGAATCGATCCCAGATTATTTACTCGGATCTCAAGTTTGGAACTTTACGGAATAACGAACAATGGGTAAGTAGTTTTAGTTCGCGAATACCTGTGTGTGGCATTAGAATTTGTTTACACGGTAAGTTTTAGCAACAATTTCCTGGATATTGGCTGCGAATGTAGCTTCATTTTACTTTTATTGCTGTCGTTTCGATGTAGTTAATATTAAATCAATAAATATCTAATTGCTTGTTTATACAATGGGAGTTATAATCTTGTGGTTGTGTTGTTCCGTTTGTTATGTTATTACAATATTGCCGTGCTCTTACTAATCTTATTAAAACTTTGCCACAAAGATACAAAAGGAATTCTTTACTTCTTTACTTGCATCGCCTACCCGAACAACTGAACGAAACTATAACCGCTGTAAAACAAATAGAAAGGAACACCACACTGTGTTACTCTTAAGGAGATCTATCGCAAATTATACACAATTACATTACTAATTTACAAATCGGCATGGAACAAAACAATACTATTGTTTATTTAATAAACCAGCGTACAATATTGACATAAAGTACGCAAGCTGTGGAAATCACCACACATTGCTGTTCTGTTCCGACATTCGGCATTCGGCTTCCACAAATTGGCGCATTATAAACAAAAGCGAACAGATCGTCAATTCAGATCGCTCAGCGAGCATGTTTGACGCACATTACCGTCTTACACTAATTACGACGCAAGCGCTCGTACTATACAAACGTAACAAGAAAAGTTAGGGCAACAATACACTTAACGTAAAAAGATTTTTATGTCTTGCCTTATTGTTGTAAGCTTAGGGTCATTTACCTTATTTAGTTGTACAGCACTTAGGTGTAGGTGTGTAGGTGTAAGTCAAGCCCGCCGATAGACGCCTAAACCCCCGACGCCCTTAGGGGCAGAGCATATCGATAATGGTATCCTAGATAACCCCGAATTAAGAAGTCTGGGTGTTTGTATCTGTTGAGCATACAAATATTTTCGGTTTGTCCCCCTTCGCGTCCACGAAGCGCAACCCTTATCGCAGAAACAAACGTTGTACAACTGCGCCCGCCGTCGTATCGTCAAGAATTATTGGTAAATGTTTGCATTTCAAATTCACGAATGCAATATTGATGTTTGCATCGCAAATGCAATTATTTACGATAAATACTCGTATTTTACGATACTACGCTTGGTTTGATAGCGTCCTTATGCGCATGAGTTTCCTCGCAGCGGCCGCCATGTTGACTGACGGTTTATTTGTTTCGCGTTTATTTCAGCAGACGCGTCCGATACGAAACGTTTGGATATTTTTGTATCTCGTGTAACATTGAATTGCGAATGATGTTCTTGTGATAACATACGTTACAAGGTGTGTATTGTTGTAATAATTATTTTGAGTTTCGACCTTTTACAAACAAAAAATAAGCCTTATAATAGATACAAGTAAGCAACAGAAATCTGTCGCACACTTGTTAGTAAAACCTTTGACATGGGGGCCAGTCCATAAAATAAGTTTTTGTGCGAGCCAGCAGCACTATTTCAATACCGACCAGCTTACCTCAGTTGGCATACGCCTCGGCATATGCCAACCGAGCCGCGACAGGAAGATGCGTCTAGATTATTACGTCGAGCCTGCAGTTGATTGGTGTGACTTCACAACCGGGTAACCATCGCCATATTACCTGATTTAGGGTGGGTGATTATGATTATATAATCTGGGGAGCTCATTTTATGGTTAATTATGTCTCTACACTAGAGTATAAGCTAAAACTCTGTCCAATTATTGACATAAATAAATAGCGTATACTCAATATTTTTCATCAGCAACACCTTACTAAGAGGGCTCTTAATGCGCCAATTTGCACTACCTGAAGATTTCCAACCTTTTACGAAAGGATTAGGGGAAGGATCGGGATTTTGCTCACGGAATCTATTCGTATTAATATACAGGGCGTCGGGGTCAGCTCGACCCGCCGCCGCCGCCGCCGTGCAAGTGTTACCTCGTGAACATTGCGCGTTTGAGGGTTAAGGTCGATCTTGATTGATGTGGAGCGATTTGTAAGTAGGTTTCACTGTGGTTATACTTTTTTGGATATTTTTATTTGCGTATATTATTGAATCATACGTAGATTTTTCGGATGGCGAATGTAAAATGAATTTTACATTTAGAGATATATGATGAGGGTTTAATCCTACAGCTATTTTGCAGGTTATGCGTCCTATAACGGGACAAACTCTTGTATGGCTAAACAAATATTTATTCTGAGTTTGGATCTTGTTTTATAAAAGAACTAGCGGCCCGTCCCGGCTTCGCACGGGTGGAAACTTTTCCCGTTTTTGCAACATTTTTCATTTATGCTCCGCTCCTATTGGCCGTAGTTTGATGTTATATAACCTATAACCTTCCTCGATAAATAGACTATCCAACACAAAAATAATTTCTCAATTCCAACTAGTAGTTCTTGAGATTAGCGCGTTCAAACAAACAAACTCTTCAGCTTTATAATATTAGTATAGATGAAGAATCTAGACTTTAGTCGTTCTATCTAGTATTAGAACTATCTAAAGAAAATAAGTAAGTATATTAAGTCATTTAATATTTAAAGTCAGTTTTAAAATTAAAAAAAATCCAAAAGTGTAGGTAGTTAGATATGTGTAAAATTTGAATATATCCGAATACAAATATGATAAGTTACGAACAAGTTTGCCCGACTTAAAATAGAGCGAAAGATTACTTTCTAGAGAATTTTGATCTATAATACCATGAATATTCAGTTGTTTTAAGAACTTTAGATGAATTTAGACCTACGTCTGAAGTAAGTCTGTATGTACGTGAGTCTATTAATAGCTGGTGAACGAGTTTAGATTTACAGTTCAATACCTAAACAGTAAGTACGAGATAGTGTTATGCATAGTTTACACGAGCTTAGTATACCTTGCCTGTAAACTGCCTCGCTGGTCTAGTGATGGCAAGGGCGACTGCTGATCGCGAGGTCCTGGGCTCGATCCCCAGGTCGGGCAAAGTGCTACTGGATTTTACCGTGTGGAATTCCTCAGTAGCAGCCCGGAGTTTGGATTTGTGCCCGGTTGATGGCAATAGGCTCACCCCCTATTACATGGGACTTAAACATAACGGCAAAATGAGGATGTTATTATACATGCCCAATCCTTCGGGGAATACAGTCTTGATGTTATGTTATGTTAAACATGCTGACTTAGTACTTAGTATTACCACCCATTCATTACATGGAACTTAAACCAGAGACGAAACGTGGGTGTATAGACTCGTGTAATAGAAGAACACTAGTTATCAGTAGCTGGTAACACTGGACAATGATGATAAAGGAGGGTAGTCGTCAAGATGAATCAACGTACCCGAAGTTATAAAAACAGTGGTCATTCGACGAAGCAGAGGATTCCATGTCGAACAACTGAAGAAGTCTGACCTTTTATATCTGGTTTGCTTGTCCTCATTTTCTGATCTTGTGTTAATTATTGTATTGTGAACTAGCTTCTGTAACTAATCACTAACCTAATTAAAAGTACTCTCAGTGGTGGAGAGTCTATGTTGGTTTAATTTACTTTATTTACCATGCTCCCAATCCTGACATACTGCTATTAGCTATAACTGTAATGGTGCGTCCAGACCTGACGAACGCGCCGCGAATGCGCCGCACGCGCGCCGCTCGCGCGCATTGCGCTAGACGTTCGCGAGCTGCGCGCGAGCGGCGCGCGGAGCTTTGTACGAACATGAAATGCACGCGCGCAGCTCGCGAGCGGCTCGCGAACGGTTCGCGAGCGGCGCGCGATCGGCGCGCGAGCGGTGCATTCGCGGCGCGTTCGTCAGGTCTGGACGCACCATAATGATAGATTCACCCCTATAAGATTATGTTGTATGTCTTTTATACACTTCCACTTACCCCTTCACGGATAGGTACAGGCGTGAGTAATGTATGTATTTATTTTAATTTTATGCAGCAATCGCTCTGCTATCGCCCTAAATTCTGTCCCCAAAGTCGTTCCTAATCTCTCAAAGCTATTTCGTAGGTACATACATACTTATAGTCAAAGTGACGGTAGATTGTTCGCAGATGAAACCGCTTGGTATGCGCGATAGGGCCGCATTATTGACAAATGTTTAATATTCCAATACTCGCTATCCATGTAGATAATGTCACGCCAAATCCTGAGGGTTATTTGCAGCACTTCGATTCCAATATCTAATAGAACGTAATGTAGTGGCTAATCGATTTTGGCTAGCTTCGAGCTCAGACCTTGGAAAAGATCCAACGCTCGTTATTCTGTGTAGTGCGGCCATAGACAAGAATTATATGTTCAATTCGCCAATACAGACAGTGTTAGTTCATAACGTACCTAGTAGTATACTAGGTAGGCAAAGTACCTAATAGGTACTTAGGCAAATTTTTATCTTTCTACTACGTTTTTCCCGTTTTTGCAACATTTTCCATTTATGTTCCGCTCCTATTGGTCGTAGCGTGATGTTATATAGCCTTTAACCTTTTTCGATAAATTAACTATCCAACACAAAAATAATTTTTCAATTCCAACCAGTAGTTCCTGAGATTAGCGCGTTCAAACAAACAAACTCTTCAGCTTTATAATATTAGTATAGATGAAGGTACGGGTACCCAACAGAATCTTTCTTGACCTTGCGGGTTTCTCTGCAAAAACAGCCGATGACACGCGATAGTTCAATGTGCATATTGGTTTCAGTAGTATTCACCACAGTTAACAATTAAATAACGTGGATTACCCTGTAAGTCATGTCGTTAGAAGAGTGGTAAATATGAATGTGGATGGATTGTGTGAAGGATGATATGGGTAAGAAAGGAGTGAGTAGTGAGATGACGGCTGATAGAGGAGAATGGAAGAGAAATACATGTTGTGCCGACCACACCTAGTGTGGGATAAGGGCAGGGAGATGATGATGATGATGACCCTCTACTTTCAGCCAAAGAAGTAAAGACAACTAACGAATTATACAAGGTTAGTCGGAAAGGGGGTACTAAGCCGAAAAGGTGTTAAAGTACCCATAATAAGGGATAACTTTTGTTCTACAACTTTCCCCAAAACTCGATAGTTTAAGAGAAATAGCTTTTCAAAGATTTCTTAAAAAATATGCTAAAATCTATTTCTAAACTATGATCAGCTGTTTTTACAATTTAGGTCATATTTGGGGACACGGATTAGAAAATTAATTTTCTGAATTCATAACTAAAGCAGGTATGTATTTTTTTTTGTAAAAACTAAAATAAAAATCTTATTGCATGCAATTAAAAAATATCGAATTTTGAAATTTTAACACTTGCTTTAAAATAGTCATCAGTGATACTTTAAGTGGCTCGCGGCTTAGTACCCCCTTTACGACTAACCTTGTATAAGCTGCATCATCAAGTGCGAAAATAATAATATTATCTTTTAACATAAGTAGGTACCTACTGCAATCGCTGTACAGAGCCCCGTGTTCAATTGTAGACGATTACAGGTAATAATAATATGAGCTTTTTTAATAAATGGTCTAACCTTAGGATATCGGCATTGCCCAGTAACTGGGTTGCGGAGGTCTGATGGCAGTCGCTCCGTATAAAATACTGGTGTTCAGCCGCATCTAGTTAGACTGGAAGCTGACCCCAACATAGCTGGAAAAAAGCTAGGGGAAACGATATTTTTTAATAAAAAAAAACATAAGCGAGAACTGATTTAAATCGTAATTTTATTAAAATGAAAACGAACAGATGCCAATTAATTTATTGAACACCAAAATCATGGCGGCGCTTCATGCGGATCCAATTATCAAGTAATATATTACTAGGTACTATAGTATTATCAAAATGGTTTGCAATTAAATTGCAATAACCGTAAATATGTTCGTTGTATCGGCAACCGACCGTGATATTGTACTAAACTCGATACCATACACTAGTTTGTATCTGTCGTGTTTAAACTCTACTATCAATTAGATTGTTGCAATGTTTTGGCACCACACGTACATGCGCATTTATCTGCAATATTATTAAGAACTGCCTTGTTGGTCCTTGGTTCGATCCCCAGGTCGGGCAAAGTGTTACTAGGTTTTTCCATTAGGAATTTTTCAGTAGCAGCCCGTAGTCTGGATTTGTGCCCGGTTATTGGCAATAGACTCGCCCCCTATTACATGGGACTTAAACATAACAAAGTCAAAGTCAAAGTATTTATTTCAATTAGGCACATAAAAGGCACTTTTGAACATTACAAAGAAAATAGAATTGATTCTAGTTGCCCCTTCCAAAAGGTAGTTTCGTATGGAGAAGAATGGGCAAGAAACTCCACCGTTACTCTTTTAAAATGTCTTACAATATTTTGTATAGGTACATTAATTATACAATTATATGTGAAAACGATGCACCTAGAATAAAATTACTATACCACAAAAGGTAAAAAAAAATAAAAAATGAAACAACGACATATTAATTGTGATAGGTACATGGTGCTCACATATTTACAAACATTGCAAAAGTATACGTTTTCACAAAAAAATAAAAGTAATAAGTCAGTGTATGAGTTTAGGTACTTACTCATATAATCTAAAATAAACGGCTTTAAAAAAATAAATTATACAATTAAAATAGCAACCAGTTTGATTTTGTCTAGACTCTACATTGTCCTATGGAGCTGGACCAGCATGTTTCCAAGCGTTCTTATCCTGGATATAATCGTCTAATTTGTAATATGCTTGTTTACAAAGTGTACTTTTAATATGAATTTTAAAAATTTCTTTCATTTAATTGCAATATATCACAAGGTATTTTGTTGTAACATTTAACACAGTACCCCATAAAAGATGTCTGTACTTTAGATAATCTGAAAACTGACTGACTAACTGTCATGTTATGTTATTTATTATTCCTTTTTTTTATTGCGTATTAAGTTCTTAGAGTGTGTCTACCGGCCGAGGCGATCCAAACGTTTGTATTGATATTCAGTGGGCTCAATCTCTTTTATAAGCGTAGGAGACTTATTTAAGATTCTGACCCGTATACGATTCTGGTCCATTTACAATTCAAAAGGTATCAAAGCTTCTTGGATCAGGGATCTTTGTTAAGGTCTCATTAGGCAAAACTAGCTCAGACCACCTTTTCAGCAATTCTCCAGTACTAAGCAGCCGTCTACAATTAAATCTTTACATAGTATGAAACAAAGTCGCCCTCGCTGTCTGTACGTTTAGATCTTTTAAACTACGCAACGGATTTTAATGCAGTTTTCAGCAATAGATAGAGTGATTCAAGAGGAAAGTTTATATGCCCCACATTAGTAACACAAAAACTCAAAATCAGTAACTCCTTTAGGTGCCAAAGTATACGCTTCTACAACAAAATTCCAGGCAATATTCAAGACTTAAGTCTTAATAAATTTAAGTCCTATGTAAAGCAGAAACTATGCGAAAAGGGTTTCTATAACGTTAAAGACTATATGGACGATAAAAATGCTTGGAATTGAGCCGCTCGCTGTTATCACAGACACATCATTGTAATTATTTCATAACATTATTATTTTTTATTTTATCCTTTTGACATTTATAATCGAATTATTTTTTTCAATGATTATTATTATTTTACCATCGCCTTATTTTTTATTTTACATTTAAAAAAAAATGTTAATATGAGTACCATGTAGGGTAGCTTTATACACGAATTTTGTTAACGTTTGGCGGTTCTTGAGTTTTTTTTGTGACCCACACAAATGTCCAGCTGATTGATAGCGTCATGCAGCGGTCGAGTTGTTGAGCTCCCTAAAATAAGGTTTGAGCTCCGCGATGATTGATGCAGATGTGCCGTCAGTTAGGACAGGTCAACCCGAACCTGCTATGGCACTTTCCTCAAAAGGCCATTCCAGACGTTGCCCTACATCGTTTCACTCGCATAGTTTGTATACCACAATGTCTGGACTTTAAAAGAGACTTTGACCTCTGAGTTTGTTTCGGCTTTTCTTCTCAGAGCTAGTCAGATAGGAAATGCCGGCGCCATCTAGTCTTAAAAAAAAAACATTACATTGACTTGTAAAAGTGTCTGTAACAGATTTATTTACAGAAATAAAAATCATTTATCATTTATCAGTATCTACATTGCACCCGTGCGAAGCCGGGGCGGGTCGCTTGTTACCTTATAAACGTCAAAAAAGGCAGCTAATACAATGTATAATAAGTACTTTTGTTTGTAAAAGTGACTTCGTAGACTTGCCGAATGTCCAGCTATTTAAACATTATTATTATTTATCAACTACAATTTTTCTATTTATTTTGTTGATAACTCTCAGTTGTTCTCGCAGTTAAGATTAATTTGCTTATCATAACAACCCTTAAACCTAATGGTATTTATAAAAAAAATAAAAAGAGATTAATATGAAATGACAAACTGCCTCGTTGGTGTAGTGATGGCAAACGCGACGGCTGATTGTGGGGTCCTGGGTTCGATCCCCAGGTCGGGCAAAGTCTTACTAGGTTTTTCCGTGTGGGATTATTAGTAGCAACCCGGAGTTTGGATTTGTGCCCGGTTCATGACAATAGGCTTGCCTCCTATTACATGGGACTTAAACATAACACCGAAATGTGGGTGTTAGTATACACCTCTGCCCAACCCTTCGGGGTATACAGGCGTGATATAATGTTATGTATTAAAAGATTACCAATGAAGTTACTTACTGAGTAACTTTTAAAGTTTTTATAAGTGCCTGTAATGGTTGATATGATTTATTAGTTTCATCAAAGTATGCGATATTAAAATTTGGCGACACATTTGGTAAAGTGGCTGAGCGATGGGCTTCTGCGCTACGGGTCGTGGGTTCGATTCCTGCACGGATTAAATAACTGTATGGCCTAAAAATAGTTTCTCCGGCTCTGGGCGTTTGTGTATGTGAACATGTGTCTGTAAACGCACCCACGATACAGGAGAAATCCTAGTGTGGGGCAACGCTTTTTTTAAAAGAAAGAAAGAAAATACTGCATATTCTGTTATAACGCGGAAGAAAATGTTGCTACGGATCGAGAGTGAAGCGACTGTCGACTGCAATTGGCCACTGCACTTAGTCGCTAAGAACGATGTTGGTGTAAGTGCACATTACAGTTTACCGATATAACTTGGGGAAACAGCAGCTGCTCCGATTTGTTGTTTGTTGACGCAACACAACAGCTGGGGCAAGTTTGCAGGTCTGGATGGTAAATTGTATGATGCGGATGGTTTAAGTAAAACGGGTAATGTAGTGATGGATATAGTATGGAAGTGTTGTCGGTAGCTGTCAGCACTGGACAATGTTGATAAAGGAGGGTAGTCGTCAAGATGAATCAACGTACTCGACGTTTTATAGACAGTGGTCATTAGACGGAGCAGAGGATTCTGTGTCGAACCACCGAAGAAGTCTGACCTTTTATATCTGATTAGCTTGTCCTTATTTTCTGATCTTGTGTTAATTGTGCATATTATTATATTGTGAACTAGCTTCTGTAGCTAATCGGTAACCCAAATGTAAGTAGGTACTTACTCTCAGTGGTGGACAGTCTATGTTGGTTTCATTTACTTTATTTAGCATGCTCCCAACACCGATATTAGCTATAACTGTAATTATACATTCACCCATACACGATTCTTTTGTGTCTTTTACAGAAGTGTGTAGCGGTTGTAGATGTACCAATTTCAGATCTAATCAATACTTATTAATAAAGTTGTTTGGAGATAACACGAGTATTTAAACTCACTGTTGACACGTTTTTAAGCAACACTTTTTTTTTACATACCCCCCCCCCCCCGCTCTAGGAGTTCTCCTGTATTGTGGGTGCGTTTACAGACACAAATCTTCTCATGCACAAACGCCCAGACCCAGAACAACTACCTGTAAGCCAAACAAATATTTGTTCCATGCGGGAATCGAACCCGCGACCCGTAGCGCAGAAAGCTAATCACTTAACCACTGCGCCAAACGTGTCGTCAATGTTCTGAAAATACTCAAGTACTCTACAACTAGTTTTAGTTCTGCCTACCCTTTTCCCAACTATGTTGGGGTCAGCTTCCAGTCTATAATAAATACTCTACAACATGGTTGACAAAAAATAATTGAGTCACCCATAAACAAAAAAAATATTTCTCAAAGAAATATATGATTAGAAATATTGTATAATTTCACCATACTTACATACAAGTATAGCAAGTAACAAGCTGTCTCGAGATTTCTTATTTTTATACAATTTACTTATATTTCGTTTATTGAAATACTCGCAACACCGAATCCAATAAAAGTCATGTTAATATGTCACCAAGTTTGAACCTTCAAACACGTCAGACGAGACGAACACATTTATTTTACATAATATAGGTAAACGTACCTGTGAATATCAAACAAAATTGTTACTTTTTCGTATTATTGTGAAATTTGATGGCATTCATGCGAAATGTACGTAATTGGCGATAATTTAATACATTTTTTTTGTTTCGTTGAATAAGAATAAAAATTGTGTTCACATAATTCAGTTTGTGAGTCAAAATATTGATTTAGAAAAATAATTACGTAGTACGTAACATACCGCTTCGTTAGATAGAAGATAAAAATTGTCCTAGGCAGCCTAGGGCGTCGGTCTACGCGGCGCCTCGACCGTGCCAAGTGTACCTACATTTCTGTACGTCTGGTTTAATGTTAGATCTTGGTTGCGTAGCTACTTCGAATAACTAAGGCATATGCTTTTATATTCCTCAGTAGCAGCTCGGAGTTTGGATTTGTGGCCGGTTAATGGCAATAGGCTCGCCCCTTACTACATGAGACTTAAACACAACGGCGAAATGAGGGTGTTACTATACATCTCTGCACAACCCTTATGGGAATACAGGCGTGATGATATGTTATGCTTTTATAAACACGATTGGCGCAGTGACTGAGCTCACGGCTGCTGCGCAACGCGTCGCGCGTTCGATTCCCGCATGGAACTAGCGGTTTGTATTGCCTACGGATAATTGTTTCGGGTGTGGTGTTAGTGCATGTGTAGATTTATGTCTGTAAACGATACAGGAGTGTTCCTAGAGTGAGTCAGTTTATTATAAATTAATAAAAATAACATAACATCACGCCTGTATTCCCCAAATGGTGGTGTATAGTAATACCCTCATTTCGCCGTTATGTTTAAGTCCCATGTAATAGAGGCCGAGCCTATTGCCATCAACCGGGCACAAATCCAAACTCCGGGCTGCTACTGAGGAATTCCACACGGAAAAACTCAATAACACTTTGCCCGACCTGGGGATCGAACTCAGAACCTCGCGATCAGCAGTCGCGCTAGCCACGAATAACAACGAAGAAGTTAAAAATAAACTCATGGTTTAATAAATAATATACCTACATGTTATTGATAGTATTTTATAAAATTAGTAATTTTCAATAACCATCTTCTATAAATAAGCTTTTTTCCTGAAATCATCCCTTAAGGCTCTACTGCACATAATATTGATTCAACGTGGGCTTTCATCAAAAACGTAGCGTGCGCACAGCATTTGCGCTGCACAGACCTACGTCTGACGTAGGCATATTAATGTAACAGATTTCTTCCGCCCTCAGTCATATTACGCCACCCACGGCTAACAGTCTATTCGTAGAGAGCACACGTACACAAGGTGTCCAACTTCTACCATTGTTTACGCCAACAATATTAATTGAGGAACATTAGTCCGTCAGCCAGTACCATCGTAAATCACTCCTCACTACTACGTCCAATACGTCATTAAACTGTTTTTAACAACTGTCGTCACATCACAGATTGAAAGGCTAATGAGTTGCAGTTAAGGTCACGGTAAACTCGATACATTGAGCACCGACAATCGACGATTTAATCGCATTTCGGCCGTTGGATGCCGCGACTGAACATCTGTACACATACAAACGCCAGTCGCAGGGATTAAGCATCTTTGGAACATGGCTCATACTCGATGCAAATGCTTAAAAGCGCGATTTTGATACCGCGGTCGTACGCAGAGAGTCGGTAAAACGCGATGCAGCATCAATGTAACCGCAAAATTGTCATTCGCCGATATTAAAAGTATAGTGTCTGCCGCAGCCTACTTATTCGGATTAAAATCACATACATAGTCATGACTCTCTATTCAGTCCATCGGAATCGACAGATACCTAAATCGGAATAAGCAACAAAAAGTTACTAACAAACCTGCAGGGATAAAAATAAACACCTCGTATATTTTTAATAGCCCTCAAAACACTACGTTTTCAAAGACCTTCAAATACTTCTTTCATGTCAAGAACATTTACGTTGCTATTAGCGACGGTGTTTGATGTATGGGCCCCATTCACATGGTATGGGGCCCATTTGGATGGTTTGGTGAACAACTCTATTGTGATAGCGATGGTTATACGTCATCCGTTAAGTGGAGCTAAATCTTAAGGTTGTCAAATATTGAAGGTCGTCGTGGTAAGTTTAGATAGCTTGTTGAAAGTATTTTATGAGCAAGTAGGCTAAACAATATTATTATGTAGACCGGCTGTGAAGTACACTAGTAGATCAGTAGATTACAGGTAGTTATGAAAATGATCGGGAGTTAATAATGCCTTTTAATCATTCATATTACTCAACTAGCGGCCCGTCCCGGCTTCGCACGGGTGGACATTTTTCCCGTTTTTGCAACATTTTTCATTTATGCTCCGCTCCTATTGGTTGTAGCGTGATGTTATATAGCCTATAACCTTCCTCGATAAATAGAATATCCAACACAAAAAGATTTTTTCAATTCCAACCAGTAGTTCTTGAGATTAGCGCGTCAAACAAACTCTTCAGCTTTATAATATTAGTATACATATAGGTAGATAGATAAAATGTATGTCAAGAGGAGACTTAGCACGTAAAACTCAGTTTTTACTTTAAACATGACCTCCTCAGAAATGCCGTCAAAATGACATGATCTTTGACTAAAAGACATCTACAATTAAAACTAGCGATGTGGAAAATGAGTACCTCCTACCACCCTCTTGCCTTAATTAACATTTTGTCCCAAAATCACAGTAGACAACCCTAGGAAAATGTCTTGACCTCGCTCAAGGCCATAGTCAAAATATCGCATAGCGCGGCCGAAGTATGCCCGACTATAAATAAGACCCGATAATCGGAACGACTGCTTTATAGGTATCGATATAATAACGATGAATTGAGCAATCGATCCGAGTAATCGCTTCCAGTAATTACTGTAGGAGAGCTCTTACATATTCTGTAATATACCACGTATTTGTGTAATATGTAGCTTTGTGTATTAGTAACAGAGTTATTTTGTACGTGGTTGTTGTATTAATTTATTTTCTATTTTAATCTTCTTTATTCTGATGTTTTGTTAGCTTATTAGTAGGGTTCTATCTATTCTGTTATCGCAGTTCAATGCTGTATAAAGAGCTATACAAAAGGAAGCAAGTCATTAGTAAATTCTACTGGGTATGCTGTTGTAGTCTGAACTGGACATGAAACCTCTCAAAGAAAATAATAGCTTTTCTTTCTTCCTTTCAAAGAAGACGTAATACCTATATACTCAACTGCCTGAACTAATAGTGAGGTCCTGGGTTCGACCCCAGGTCGGGCGAAGTGTTATTGGGTTTTTCCGTTTGGAATTTCTCAGTAGCAGTCCGGAGTTTGAATTTGTGCCCGGTTGATGGCAATAGGCTCGACCCCTATTACATGGGACTTAAACATAACGGCGAAATGAGGGTATTACTATAACACTTCTGCCAACCCTTGGGGGAATACAGGCGTGATGTTATGTATTTCAACAAGCGGGTCAGTGACCGCAGTACATCGCACCAGAAACAAAATCATAATCACTATTATCATCACCTATCCAAACACGAGTCCATCGTCACAAGCGTCTCGTCGCCATTCATTACAAGTAACGATGTTGACAGTCGCTCAGTGATCTTCTCGTAATCGTGTCGTGATCGTCCCGACCTGATTATTGTTTGCGCATAAAATCTTATGAGCAAGATAAGTGGTTATGTTTGCGTCGCCTCATTTGTTTGCGTGATTTGTGATATAGAAGGGTCTGTAGTATTAATATTTTGGGTTAGACAAGAGTGTTAGTCTATCGGTTGAATGCTTGCCTTTTATAGCTACAGGTCTAAGTTCGAGCCCAGCCCGCATTTCTGACTATTCGAATTCATGTGTGGATCAGAATTTGATTATCACTTGCGTTAACGATGAAGGACAACATCGTGAGAAAACTTGCACACCTGAGACGGCTCAAAAAGTTATTGATGGTGTGTGTACACAGCCAAGCCGCACCAGACCAGCGTGGTCAAAACAGTTCTCATTCTGAGAAAGATGCCCAGCAGTGGGGCAGTGGAATAGTAATGGGCCTGGGCCTGATTATGCTGACTAAAAACGATGGCCTCTTTTATCTTTATTTAAATTTTCGAGTGCACGGGCACTCGAAAATTTAAATAAAGATTATTAGAAAATTTAAATAGAGAAGGCTCTTAATTGGCTTGCACTTGTTATCAATTTTATATAAATAAAGCATTTTATAACCTGTGACTCGCGTATTCCCCTTAAACTTAAGGGGAAGATCTATAGACCTGCTGTCTTGTATGGATCGGAATGTTGGGCCACAAAAGGGATAATTGAAAGGTAATTGCATGCAGCTGAGATGAGAATGCTAAGAGGGGTGTGTGGAATTAAGCGAATGGATAGAATCAGAAATGAGTATGTAAGAGGAAGCCTGAAAGTGGTGCCGGTGACTGAGAAGTTGTTTGGAAACCGGTTGTCATGGTATGGGCATGTGATGCGGAGGAACGAGGAACATGTTGTGAGGAAAGTATTGAGTATAAATGTGGATAGTTATAAATAAGAGTAAAGGAAGAACAAAGAAACGGTGGATGGATAGTATGAAAGATGATATGGCTAGAAAGGGGGTGACTACTGAAATGACGGCTAATAGAGATGTGTGAAAGAAGAAGACATACTGCGCCGACCACAAATAAGTTGGGATAAGAGCAGGAGGATGACGATAAATAAGCATTTTCTCCATCCATCAACCAATTACCTATGTACACCAACTGATTGTAATGCACCATACTTCAAGCAAATACATTTTCATTTCATTTCAAAATCGTATTGTAATGTTTTAAATTTCCATGGTTATTGACGTTGGTAGAATAAACTATGTCGGGATTTAATAAACAGGTACATGGTGTAAATCCCGACATAGTTTATTCTACTATCGTATTGTAAGTTACTGGATTTACACGGACCATATACCGTCTCAACTCTGCAACTTTTATCATACACAACTGCCCATCTAACAGCCCGTACATACAGCGGATTCGTTTTAACGGATCAGTTTTTAACATCAGTACCACAACCATTACAACGCATCGATAGTTTTCCCGGGTATTCCCGGGATCGGGAACCCGGGAAAGAAACCCTAGAAGGCACCCATACTTCTCCATACATCTTCATGTTCGCATCCGTTTTTTATACAGTTTATGTGTGTAAAAATGTCGGACCAGTATTTTTTATTGGATTTAGACTACTGTTCCATTTTTTATACAATTTTCAATGACAAAATGGAACATGTAAAATGTCGCACCAGTATTTTTTACTGAATTCGGAATACTGTCGTGTATGTGAACTCGCTCATACAACTACAGGCATCATCACCAAAATAAAAACCTCTAAATGGATCCTATAAACAGTTTCTGTATGAACTAGCTGTTACTGGTGCAATCATTTTGTTGCCACTTACGAAAATAAACTTACATCGAAAAATGAGTGTGTTCTATTATATGAGAAGCGTATAAAGGATGAATCAAGATAGAAATAAAGATCTTAATATAAGCTATATTTCTCCAAATTGTCATCCTGTCACAATTGTCCCCCGGCTCTACTTATCCTGCTCAGATCTCAGCGTAACAAATTACTGTTGCCTCCATTTCCCCACCAAACTGTCTCTGTAATCAATTAATAACAATCAGCGATGCGTTTTCGTCACTTCCCTCTCTGCCTACCCCCGTAATGTATAGCTGTTTGATCATCGTTTGTATCTGTCAGGAACAAGCCACCTTCACTGTGGATATAATTAATTTCCCATGTATAGATACACAAGTACAGTTTTGTGTTGAGTACTCTTGTGTTTTGCTCAAACTATTCGCAAGATAACATCAGACAGGATAAATGATAAATTGGTCTGTTTCTAAAGCCTGGTTAGTGACTTAAGTGTTACATAGTGTCCTACGAGATCGAACGTTTATCAATTTAATAGTCTTGGGCGCATTTACAGAATATCCAGTTTCTTGCTTTGAGAATGCCTCGTTCAGACGTCAGACCAAACACTGATAATGTCAAAACAGACAAGAAAAAAACTCTACTTCTAAAAAAATGTCTTTCTCATCTTTTTTACATATTTATTTTCAATAACCAAACTAACCACCCAGACATAGGGACGTTAAGCTCCAAAACTGTTTACACGCAATATTTCGTAGGCGTTTGAAGTCGTATTACTCCACAATTTATTCATAAAAGATAAAGAGAAACCTACCAATGAAATCCCGCAGTTTTCCGTTTCATTAGTGGCACAGTGCCAGAGCAGCCCATAAATAGTGCTTCGCCACAAATCAAAAAGAATTTGAATGTGAAAAATTGCCTGTTGGTGGCGGCCGAACATCCCTCATACTAGAGATTTGAGTATTAGTTCTTTTATAGCGGTTTTATGAGAGAATGAACTTTGTTTGACCTGGTTATCTTTAATGGAGTGAACGGAACTACAAGTTTTGTTTAGGATCAATATTTCCTGTTTTTTTTTAAGTAAGCGAGGTAGCCTTTTGCAGCCTAACGGTCGAACGCTTGCCTTCCATGCAGGACGGCCTGAGATGAACCTCGGCAAGCACTTACGATTTTTCGAAATCATCTGCGGATAGTAATTTGATTATTACTTGCGTTAACTGTGAAGGAAAGCATCAGAAACCTGTAGAGGTTCCATCCAGATTTTTTTTGTCGTCTACCATCTCGCACCAGGCCAGCGTGGTATAGGTAGTAAGGCGTAAACCCTTTCCATTTCGAGAAAAGGCCCGTGCCAAGTAGTGCGACAGTAATGAGCTGATTATGTTATGTGATAGGTAAATAAGGGAACTGGTAGATAGTCCATCAGATGTTAAGCGTTAACATCAGCCTATTACAATTGCAATACTTTGGAGGTCACATCCACAAAGGACGTGCCCAAAGTGTCATGGCATTACGCCCGTCACTCAGAGACAAAGTAGAAGTCTCTTATGCCTGTAATTTAACCGGCACCCACACCCTTCAACCGGAACACATCATTCCATAGTAAAAGTAGAAAATACGCGGCGCAATGTCGGCATGGTTACGTCTGCAACACTTTTTAAATTTTCTCCATGCTGAAATTACGTCGCGTCTTGCCGATATTAAAAACATAGCAGCCGAAGTTCGGTAGCGTAGTTTCGGCATTTGAGTTACACTTAGTTTCCAGTTACTATTAATAAGAAATCGAAGTATTAATAGCTCAAGTTATTAATGTTTCGACTTCTGAATCAGCGTATTAGTTACTTGGCACTAACCCAATACCTTGGTGAAGGCCTGTACTATAAACCAAGTTTAGTGACGTTAACTTACTTGTACGTATTTGTTTATACGTGGTTCTTGTTTCGCTCTTAGTAGAGTTGTAAGCTTTCTCAAAGGTCCGCGTGTGTCGAAGTTACGAAGTCACGTAACTTAACCGAGTTGCTTGTTAAGTTAACTTACTTGTTCTCGCTTGCGAGTAACGCAGTTGTTCATTACCTAAGTTTAACTTGTGTAGAGGCGTTTTTATTTTCGGGTGGCTTGATTTGATATCCATTTTCAGATCGTTTTATATTAGGTACTGTTACGAACCCGTTTAAGTGTCAGAAATGTTCGCAAACATATGGGTCAATCCTATTGCCGGATTGCCGGTCGCCGTTTCAAGCTGGTCGATGGATGATACGCAATTGCACCCAAACCTAGCAGAATACAATACGTCGTCTCACTAACCTTAGTCCTTCAGCTTCGAGCCGCCGAAGAGTGTTGATCGTCGCAGGATGTAGATGGTTTTTTTCACTTTCTGAATTATTATGATTTAATTTGATGAAGAAGGAAAAGATGTACGATATGACACTTCAAATGTAACGGGAGCAAAACAGATGACAGTTGACGGAGGGAGAGCGACGATGGCCGGCGGCGATGTGAAGCCGAAAGTGGAAGCGAGACCACGCAATAGTATTTTCAAAAGAAAATACGTTCTGATAGGCTTAGGACGCAATGACGTGGCCAAACATCGACCAGCCACAGGCGTCCAGCAAGAACCCAGCTTTCGGCGCGAAATTTAAATGTTTAATACATTTAAAACGAGTACGAAACAGGTACTGAACATAATATTATTATACACCCTTATTTTTTGTATACCATAAAACCGAAAAGGGGTCATTTTAATCTTCATTATGAGAAACGTTTACTATGGGACCAACCCTGATATCGCGAAAATAAAAACAGCTGTTTCATACATTTATGTTCACATAACTGGACCAAATGTATGGAACAGCTGTGTTTTTTTTTGCAATCTCTGGGTTCGTTCTAGTAAAAGTTGTTCATAATGAAGATTACAATGACCCCTTTTCGGGTTATTACAATGACCCATGTAAAACAAAATGTAATTCAAATATTACGCACTATCAATAATAGCACGTTATTCGCTACTTCGAATTAAATTCGATTGTGACGAAACTATTACTATTCCGCATTACCGGACATGAACTTGTCAAGTTTTTCATTAAATTATTCATAGTAGTAACCATCAATATTCTAAAACGATAGCGATAATATATTGTATAACTATACCTAATAATGCATAGAAATGAAAGACTCATCAAACACTTAGAGCAACGCGGTGACTGCGTTGTTGATCAAACTGCGTTGTTGGCATGATCAAACATGAACATGTAACTTAAACACTACTTATTTCACCAATCTAACTTGTAATGCCAACGTTCCCGGAATAACGCCCTTAGAGGATTGCTTGTCATGAGGGAATCATTCATTCCAGGATTAGATGAAATGCATACAGTGCTAGGTGTATTGGAGTTAAGAACACGGAACTATTAGTGTTTTCCATGAATGACATAATTGGTGTGACCGCAGCGGATAAATCTCCACTGTGGTTTCCAAGATACACCATTTCCTTTGTCTGCGTGGATTTCATAGATCGTGAAACGTTCATTTTGCTTCAAGAATCGTTTAATAGATGTTTTTTTAAACTGCCTCGTTGGTCTAGTGGTGACAAGCGCGACTGCTAATCGTGAGGTCCTGGGTTCGATCCCCAGGTCGGGCAGTGTTATTGGGCTTTTCCATTAGGAATTTCTCAGTAGCAGCCCGGTGTCTGGATTTGTGACCGGTTAATGGCAGTAGGCTCGCCCCCTATTACATGGGACTTAAACATAACTGGCCAATCGAGGGTGGACTAAAAACACCTCTGCCGATCCCTTCGGGGAATACAAGGCGTGATTTTATGTTATGCTTTTCTAAATATGTGCATATTTAATAAATTCTTAAAGAAAAATGAATGATTCAAGGTCAAAAGTTTGTTTACCTTATAAAAAAATAGAAATGGCCAGTCTATATAGTTTGAATGTTTGCGATGAACCCTGCAGTATGTACACAGAAGCAGCACAGCTTTAACAGCAGGATATAATAAAAATGGGGTTTCGTCAAAAATATTTTATAATGCAAAATGTTTTCAATAAAACATGTTCAGAGCTATAACGTATCGTAGAATATAATTAGTTATCGTTTATGATGACTGGACGTTTAATGGAAAATGAATAGAAAGCAGACTGACTCCGAAAAGATGCTACACAATTTACATATTGTTATCGACTCGCTAGTAGGAACGTAACGTATAAGTCTGTCGCAGACACATCGTTTATAGAATTTGATAGAATTGAGTATAGTATTACAGTTCAGGCCAGTGTCTGCTTATCAGAAGATGAAGCGGGTATTTGGTAAATAAAACCAACAATAGACTCTCCGCCACTGAGAATACTTGTATTTGGGTTAGTGGTTAGTTACAGAAGCTAATTCACAATATATCACAATACAACAATTTACACAAGATCATCTGAATATAATGAAGGACAAGCTAGTCAGATATAAAAGGTCAGACTTCTTCGGCTGTTCGACATGGAATACCCAGCTCTGTCGAATGGCAACTGTTTTTATAACACCGGGTACGTTAGTTCATCTTGACGACTACCCTCCTTTATTTTCTAAATGAATTATTAACCGACTTCAAAAAGGAGGAGGTTCTATATTCGATTGGTATTTTTTTTATGTATCTACACCGATTACGCTGAGATTTATGATCCGACTTATGTGATTCTTCTTTAGTTTGATGCGGAATAGTTGCCATTTGGTCCCATAAAAATTTAACATAGTTTGGCCCAGTAGTTTTCATTTAATGAACATTTTTTTTTACGAATATTTTTGTTTATGTGGACGATGTAATTATTCTACCTGATGAAATCTAGAAAAATCCTACTGTAGTTTACAGAACAACCTACTACGGATACTAAAATGTAAAAAAAAAATACGTTTAAAAAAACCGACTTCAAAAACTAAAAAGTATAAAATGACTTAATAAAGATTTAATTTAATACATCTCTCATGCAAACATTACCTTTACCATAATATAAAATTAACAGTTTCAGAAGTCGGTGCCTTCAATTTGGTTCAGCGTGGATTAGCACCGACTTCTGAAACTGTTAATTTTATATTATGGTAAAGGTATTATAGGTTTGCATAAGACGTGTATTAAATTAAATCTTTATTAAGTTATTTTATACTTTTTAGTTTTTGAAATCGGTTTTTTAAACGTAGTTTTTTTTCCGACATGTATATATTATTTAAATGATTCGTGAAAACCTTGTGCTATAATCAATATGTCTATCAATAACAAAGCCGATGAACCATAGTACGGAGTAGTTAGTTATACTGCGGTCGTACTAGCCACGGAGACTAGTTCAGATTGTATAGCAATTGGTAGCAGGGTGCAGGCAATCTGTCTATTCGGAACTGAAACGCGTCGACCCGCCGACCATCCAACTGGCAAATTACAATTCGTTCATGGGATTGCACGTATTCTGGTACACGATGCACTAAGTGAGGGAGGAACGAGCGGTGTTGTTAAATATTATAGGTATTTACCTACTTTCTGTTTAATAGTTAAACGTTATTTTGTTCGAAGAAATGTGGAGTATGGTAACTAAAAAAAAATTGTGGAGCTATACAAATATTTTTTTTGCTGTTTGTTGTGTTTTTAAAAATCAGAACCTTTTTGTTCATCTCCAGGATAAAGCAACTGACAAAAATAATAATTGTCAAATGTTAAAATGATCTTTTTGAAGATTAATTGGACGTAATTAAACAGAAAGGACTCAACCCACACAGAGTCAATTTTAAGTTATTGACGTTTTAAGTTCAGATTTTATTACGTAATTACATGTTATCGGTAGCTGGTAACACTGGACAATGTTGACATAGGAGGGTAATCATCAAGATTAATCAACGTACCCAAAGTTATAAAAACAGTAGTCCAAAGAGTATAGTAATATATAGGGTACAGTAGTCATTCGATGGAGCAGAGGGTTCCATGTCGAACAGCCGAAGAAGTCTGACCTTTTATATCTGATTAGCTTGTCCTCATTTTCTGATCTTGTGTAAATTATTATGTTGTGATATATAGTGAACTAGTTTCTGTAACTAATCACTAACCTAATTAAAAGTACTCTCAGTGGTGGAGAGTTTAAGTTGGTTTAATTTACTTTATTTACCATGCTCCCAATCCTGACATACCGATATTAGCTATAACTATAATGATAGATTCACCCCTACAAGATTCTGTTGTATGTCTTTTATATACACAATCTTGGTAAAATCAATCGTATTTTTATATCTATAAGTTGGTTGTAGTTATGTGTATTGCTAGACTTATTTAGGAAAATATAGGGTTGGATGATTTAAGCAGGTTGGGTTTTTATAGGTAATAAAAAGAAAATACCTGCCTAATATGTGGTTTGGTTTTCTATCACAAAAAACGTATTTCCTTTGTTTATTTCTTGGATCTTTTTTGCTGAATGAAAAGCCCTACCTTATAGACCATTTTGGTACCAATAACTCATTTTTGTCAATTTTGTGAATTGAGTCCTTTCTGCTAAACTAGGTACGTCCAATTTGAACTAATAAGCAGTTCCAGCAAGCAGGCGTACAATGACGCATACGCGTCTATGAAGCTACGTGTACGCTTCCGTGGACAGTGTGGGCTTTAAGGATTCCCTATTTCGCTCGATTGTAACATGTGAATTTATATGAGATATTGGCGCCTCAACCGAGCTCGTGTAAATCCTAATTATAAACCACAAGTCTTCTATGACGTGTAGAGTGATAGAATACGTAGGTTGTAGGAAAACAATATTTATAAGAACAGCCTCAATGTTATCTTTCCAACCCGGTGGGTCGGTAAGCAGTTCCAAATTTTCTCGTAAAGAACGTCAGAAACTCAGAACACAAACAGAACTATGTTTAGAGAGAAAATACTTTCAGTTCTAACTTAGGTCTAGAATACAGATACTTACTATTTGCGTCGACGCCTACAGTGGAACATGAATTCTCAATTATCCCATCCGCCGAACGTTTTGTATAAACATCTAAATGGAGATAACATTTGTACTGCGCCTTAATATGGTTTGTTTGGATACGAGTTTGTTAAGGGTAAGCGTGCAGAGGTTTTAGGCACTTTAAGACGCCACTTGAACATGTTGTTTTCTGGGGAAAAATCAGGATCACACATTTAGGGACTATGAAGTCGCATAGTGTCGGATGATGGAGTAAAATCATATAGGCTGAAAAGAATGTTCGTATACAGGTAGTTTAAAAGTCCAAGTAGCTATCTGTTTGTAGCTACGTCGCAAAGTCACAAGGATAGTACTACTACTATCCTTGTGACTTCCTGTATACTACTATAGTGAAAACAATTTTGAAAGGTACGCTCATACGTTGAGCGTACCTTAAATACCATATGACAGCACACATACATCAGAAGAAGAAAGAAGAAAGAACATGTATTTATTTTCCGCCAACGCGGACGCATACGGATAGCTACATAAAATTAAAAATATAATGTTTCTTAAAATTAACTTAAACTAAAACTTACTTTTTAAATATAATATATATTATAATATATAAGACCGCCATTGTACCCTTTAATGTTTGTTATTGTATAAGAGCTGTGTTACAATTTTGGTGTACAATAAAGTTATATTCTATTCTATTCTATTCTATATAACAACATGGTAACCCAAACACACAAAAATAAAATAAACTATGGTTACTATTTAGTCTATGGTGCACGGGCTACCATAAATCCTCATGCATCATAAATCTAAGTGATCATCAGCATCACGCATGTACTCCCCGAGAGGTAGCGCAGAGGTGTATATTAACACCCTCATTTCACCGTTATATTAAAGTCCCATGTAATAGAGGGCGAGCCTATTTTTTTATTTTAGAACGAGACCCACTCTAGGATTTCTCCTATATCGTGGGTGCGTTTACAGACAAAAATCTTCACATGCACAAACGCCCAGATCCGGAACAACTATCTGTAGGCCATACAAATATTTGTTCCGTGTGGGAATTGAACCCACGACCCGTAGCGCAGAAGCCAATCGCCCAGCCACTGCACCATACGTGTCGTAAAATTGCCATCAACCGGGCACAAATCCGAACTCCGGGCTGCTACTGAGGAATTCCACACGGAAAAACCCAATAGAACTGCCCCACTAGGGGATTGAACCCAGGACCTCACGATCAGCAGTCGCACTTGCCACTCTAGACCAATGAGGCAGTCTAATATATGTATATGACGGTAAAATTATAATTATAACATCTGACACTACTACCACGCGTACTCAATTGCTGATTGACGAAATAATTATAGCCTAACTGGACGTAGTTAAGCAAAAGGGACTCAACCCACTCAGAGTCACTTTTGAGTTATTGACGTTTTAAGTTCAGAGTGGTTTTCTTCAGTGATGCTGTATTCAGATTTTGTTACGTAATTACACATCCTTGGTAAAATCGGTGGTTGATGGTTATATTGTGTATTTCTGGACTTATTTAGGAAAATATAGGTTTGGATGATTTAAGCAGGTTGGGTCTTTATAGGTAATAAAAAGAAAATACCTGCCTAATATTTTTTCTGCCTAATATTTGGTTCCCTGACACAAAAAACGTATTTCCTTTGTTTGTTTCTTGGATCTTTTTTGCTGAATGAAAGGCCCTACCTTATAGATAATTTTGATATCAATAAGTCATTTTTGTCAATTTTGTGGATTGAGTCCTTTCTGCTAAACTACGTCCAACTAGCCGTTGCCCGCGGTTACACTCATATCCTAGGGGAACTACTTCATGTATCCGAATATAAATTATCCTATGTGTTAATTCAGGACATGGTCTATCGGTGTGCCAAGTTTCATTCAAATCCGTTCACCCGTTTATGCGTGAAAGAGTAACAAACATCTATACATACAAACTTTCGCGTTTATGATATTATTAAGTAAGGATGAAATGTAATGTGGTCAATAAAGTTGCACGATACATTCGCATCGCATGGCATGATGTTGTACAAGTATGTTTCGGGCCCAATATTTTGGTACTATTAACTCCCCATACCTAGGACAAGTTTTAACCTCTCGTTGGTAGAGGTCAGAAACCCCAACAATAAGATAAAAAACCGACCGTCGCTTATAATTATGCGGAAAATTTCTTCAGCATACTTGGTGTAGGTACCTACCTACTTACATAACTAAATTCTTATTCAAGAAGGCACTCTCGGTTAATGAAACCAAGAAAGTAGTCGCAACATAATATAAAACGAAGCTTCTATGTATGTTTGTACATCCTATTTATGGAACCTTTCAACCGATTATTTTGATGGTATCAGTATTCATAAAACACAACACAATAAAAAAGCATGGAGAACACCGAAAAATAAGACTGCTTCTCGTATAAATAAAACTCTTCACTCATATGAAACGTCCAATGTGAAAGTAAAGGATAAACATACATGTTCCAGTTTCAAAAACAGTTGTACCTACTCTTTTATGTCAAAATGTTTTCCATAATTTCGGCGACCTTTCGTTGAATAAATCCAATTCTAAATTAGTATACCGGGCATATCATAATATAGCGGACATTTACACAAAGCATGAAGATCGTAAGTTACAGAAAAGGTAAAAAACGAGTAAATCCACTTTCTTAAAATATAAACGGGAAGCATTTAAAATAAAATAAAGGCACACTCACACAATTAGTATAATGAGTTGTACTACGCAGTTTGTGTGTCTGTAGCCTAATCTTATTAGCAGAGTAATTACATTCTGTGCGCAATTACACCCGTCGGATGTACTTGGTTTTTACAAAATTAATGTACCGAGAATGTTTCTTTATTTGTTTGTGTTATAATTAAAGGGATTTTGTAATAAAAGCTTTTTAACAAAAATAAAACCGACTTTAAAATAACGAAAAAAAAAATTACCATAATTATTATAAAATTAACAATTTCAGAAGTCGGCGCTAATCCACGCTGAACCAAATGGAAGGCGACTTCTGAAACTGTTAATTTTATAAATGATAATTATTTAATTCTTTTTTTTCGTTATTTTAAAGTCGGTTTTATTTATGCTAAAAAGCATTTTATTTATTTCTATTTAGTGGCTTTTATTTCAACATGGCTGGACCTTCTAAAGACGCTGCTCGTAACCCAATCACATTATCTGTACTGTTCATCATTGAGAAGTTCCATTGTCTATCTCTGAAGCTCTTGATCAGATCTTCACCAAATTTGAATAAAACGACCTTTAAAGAATACTGTTTCAAATAAAAAAAAGAATAATTAAAATCGGTTCACAATTTGCAAAGATATCACGGAACAAATATACAAAAACAAAACATACTGTCGGATTGAGAACCTTCTCCTTTTTTGGAAGTAGGTTAAAGAAGTAGAAGCTCCTTTTGGTTCTTTTATTATACATTCATACTTCTTTTCAAATATAGGTCCAGGTTGCGTGTACAATGCACGTAATACCAGGTTCACACGATTCGATTCTAGTTGATCAACTGCCAAATCGCATGCGATTGAACCGTTTGAACAGACTTTCAATCAAATTGAATCAATTTGAAGGAACAAAACGTTTCAAGTTTTGTTGATGAACTAAAATCGAACCGTGTGTACGCGCTATAACGCGAGTATGTTCTCAGGGATATCCTCCATACTGGAGAAGGCGGAGGGTTATATCGGACTCTTACCGACTAACCACCACTGAGATCCCTCAAAGACCTATGACCACGATCAGAGGATTCACTATTACATTCACCGCACCCTGACCTTCTAAAGGAAATCACCAATGAAGTTAGTTTCTTGTAAGGTGAATACACATTTGCATGGATTCAATTTGCTTAAAAGAATTAGTCATGGACTCGTAAACAATCGCATGATTTTCCATAAATCCTCGCCTTTTATTCATGTATTATTTGTCTGACATTATTTACCTATCATCTGACCTCTTTATCATTCCCTGTCGTTAGTAAAATACCTTAAGATGTATGCCACCTCTCGCTCTAAACTACCCGCTTTATTCGACAAATTAAAATTGAACAACTGCCTTGTTGGTCTAGTGGTCGCAAGCGCGATTGCTGAGCATGAGGTCCTGGGTTCGAACCCCAGGTCGGGCAAAGTGTTATTAGATTTTCCGTGTGGAATTTCTCAGTAGCAGTCGTAGTTTGGATTTGTGCCCGGTTAGTGGCAATAGGCTCGCCCCCTATTACATGGAACTTAAACATAACTGGCGAAACGAGGGTGTACTAAAAACACCTCTGCCGAACCCTTCTGGGAATACAAGGCGTGATAAAAATTCAGAGAAATTCAACGAATGTCTAATAAATTCTACAATGAGTAGATATTGTTCGAAAACTTGTTAATTACTAACAATTTATATTTGTTATGCCTGTAATTTCACCAGCACTCATACCCTTAAAACCGAAACACGCTGCTTGGTGGCATACAAAAGTATGGTCGTAGTACGTAGTCCCCGGACTAACTCTTTTACTCAAAGCTCTACTACCTACTACTACTGAAATTTTTCATATAATCCAGTCTTTCAGACAAGTAAACAGCCTCATTAATCAACATGAAACTCCTCGAAGCGCGTCACGTCCACCTCATAATAATTCCATACTCTATCGCACTATCTCGGCGAGATCAAATTGAATGGCTCTCAATGAGTGCAATACGTTTTACCGCCGTCATAATTTACCGTGTTAGCGTAAAACTTTTAACCTCCCAACCCTCTACTGACGAGACGGACTTTTTAGATATTTTTCAAATATTTTAAAGAGAAAAATAAGAGCAAAAAAAGAAGTGATTTGTAAAAAAAACTGTTCATATATTGAATGTTTTACAACCATCGTTTAGAGAATTCAGCAGACAGACAACACTTTTATTAGTATAATTAATTGGCCCTCAGGTTTAAAATTATTCTAACGCTTACGGGGTGTCCTGCGTATGCGACAAACGCGACGCGGTACGACGCGACACGACACGACGTGGAACAAATACGCGTTACGTCGCGTCTCGCTACATAGGCCGCTAGTAGGGAATGTCGTTGTCTTGATCGCGTTTGTCGCGTTCGTCGCTTACGCAGGACACCCCGTTAGAACCGGGAACGGTCGTCGGTGACTGCGTTGCTCTAAGGTCCAAAACCTATCGACAGTGTCGACTCGACACACTTTTGACGCTTTCGATTGAAATGGAAAGGGTTCGTATCTATGTTTGTGAAGCTACTTATTTCCCAAATTGGGATCAAAGCAGTAATCCACAATTTGTTCATTAAACTAACTTATTAGTAACGTTAAGTTATGTATCTTGAATAAATTTTCTGTTTTCTCGTTATAATAAACAACAACAACATTACATTCATGAATTTTGCAGCGATACTTTAAAGAATATTTTCTTGCTTCAACTTTGCACGACAAACTAACAATGTCAATAGTAGGGCCCTATTATATACAAGCCGTTGCAGTCTCATGCAACATTATTAAGTGAAGCGGTTGCGGGAAGTACCGCAAGCTACAACATGCACTGTGCCACGATGGATTATAATAGCATTATAACAGGATTTCTTGTGTTATAGAGTAATTTATGATTAATCGTGCCAAGGTAATTAGTATAGAAGAAAAAAGACGTGGAGCGTCACTAGTTGGTTATCGATTTAGAAGAGAAATAGTACGTACACAAAAAGCCAATAAACACCAACGAATGGGGGTGGTTGCGGGTTGCATGCAAATAAAACCGGATTTGTTCTGTACAAAGTTTGGTCGAATTCAACACATGACGAGTGTTCTTTAGCTTGGTGGGACGTAGCTGTCAATAGGTGCTGTGCTGACATCGTTACAAAATATTTTTGAGGAGATATTATACCCATTTTCATCTTCACCGTACAGGTGTGAAGAGAAGAAGAAGAGTATTAATTCACTGAATTAAATAGAAAGGTCCTACCGTTCTTGTTTGACAGTAGTAGGTACATTGTTGCTGCAATAAATCCTATTTATACACCATTATCATCATCCCGTGGTCGCAACATGAGACAAAACTGATTCACTTAAAAAAATACAAAAGTATAAGTAAAAATAAATTACACAAAAAAATAGAACTTTACAATTTTAGGACATAACCGTACTACAATATTTTTCCTTTCCATAATTACTTAACGCGTACATCATCACCCATAATATTATTGTCCTCCCTATTTCCTCTAAGAAAAACTAATTATAAAGTAGCAAATAATTATTACACAAGCCATTGCATTCCCTCGGTAGACGGCACATCGCACTAATTGAAATTAAAAATTATTCGCTTCGCAGCTACGCTGTAATGACATCGCATTGCGCTTCCATTTCTATTATTGTTCCGTCTGATAATTTAACATATTTCTTGGTACTCATAAATGATAAAAAGTCAAGTACATGAAATAGTATCTAATTGTGAAAGTGCAGTTTAATATTCATGTGGAAATATACATCATTTGTGAATAGCTTCAAAATGTTTACACCACGGTAGGAGCAATTCTTGTAAAGCTTGTGTCGACATGAGAGGAAAAGACTTGTATTTTTACACCTTTACGAGTTATACGTATTTCTTTATCGTGCTTCTTCTTCTTTTCGTGTGGTTAGTGACTAACCTAGTGGCAAAATTTATGTCTCCCATGGGCCTCTGACTTGGCTTCACATGCAATCAAGAAATATCTCTCAGGCATGCTGGTTTCCTCACAATGTTTTCCTTGATCGTTTTTAAGCAATTGATAATATGATTATACAATAAACATGAATCCGAAAAGTAAGAGGTGCGTGCCTTGAGTTCGAACTCAAGACCTCAGCCCGACGCGACGGTCATACCACTAGGCTATCACTGCTGTTATCACGCTAATTATATATTATACTCACTAGTTAATTCCATCCATATTGCTAAGGGAGTATAAAAAACCCCTTAGTGCCTACAAAACTTTATTAGTTTTTGCCAATTCTGGTTCTTATTTCTCCGGCGGTAATTTAGTGAATTCCTTTAGGTACATACAGGCCAACCATATTCCGAACTAAACTAAAAGCCAAGCGGAACAAACGATACAAAATAAAATGGACAGAAAAAATGGTACACTTCCAAAAGCTTTACTGTGCATCGTCACAACTTGTAAACCTTTGCCAATTTGTGTGGAATAAACCTCCGAGCTCGGCAAATATTGCCTCCGTTGCTTTTGATGTCACAAGGCTCTCGACGGAGGTACTACGTTCCTGTATTTCATTATATAGGACTATACACGCAATATTTTTCATAATGAATGTTTGGAAACAGCAGACATCTCGTATGCAAGCTTGGTGCACGAATTCATTAAAAATAGATTGGTTTTTAGCATTGTCATCATAACAGCAGACGTGCACTATCGGGAACAATGCTATTTTAATGGCAATTTTTGAAATCTGTCTCTTGTTTCCCTAGCGTATTTCTGGCAATAAGAAGTTCCCCAGCTTAGCCGGGGGTAGGATAATAATGAACAATCGTGAGAGCGCTTGTGCACTGCGCCCGATCCGAATCCGAGAAAAAAGATCCGAGGAAACTCGGCTGCAAATCTATGAAATTCGTATCGGATGCAGTGCACTGCTCTGACATCACCATGATGGTGATGGCAGCATATTATTAGTCGCCTCTAACAATATATAGGAGGATGCTATTTGAATAGCGAGGGCAACACTCACATGAAGCGACAAGGTAACCATGACCCGGCCATATTCTCAAACCATTTAAAATAAGAACAATTTCCTACAAAGTATTTTACTAGAGCAATGTGTTCTCAGTGCATTTATTTTATGAAACATGGCGTCATCTGTTACTTTAACACACCACCTGCAGCAATGGTTCTAAAATATTACTTACTCGCTATTAAACAACTAATGTATTTCGAAGCGAAATACATTCATGCGACGAATTTTTGCGGTACTAAGTGTAATAAACCGACTTCAAAAAAGAATAAAATAATTACCATATAAAATTAAAAGTTTCAGAAGTTGGTGCTAATCCACGCTGAACCAAATTGAAGGCACCGACTTCTGAAACTGTTAATTTTATATGGTAATTATTTTATTCTTTTTTGAAGTCGGTTTAAATTTTTTGTAAAAAATGTTTTTATTTTTTTCATTTTAGTGGCCTTGATTAAAACTTGGTTGGACCTACTAAAAACGCTGCTCGTAACATAATCACATCATCACAATATGCGTACTGTTCGTTATTGAGGAGTTCCATTGTCTATCTCCGAAGTTCTTCATCAGATCTTCACCAAATTTAAATGGGACCAATTTCAAAGTATAACCTATCCATTAAAAAAAAAAACATCAAAATCGGTTCACAATTGGCGAAAATATCGATGAACATACACAAAAAAAAAGCATACATACAGACGAACATAGTAACCTCCTCCTTTTTGGGAGTCGGTTAAAAAGAAAGCATTTATGTAAGGAATCAGTTTGCAAAAGTAGCTTATATGATTAAGAATATTCATGATATGAACCCGTACTAGTAACTGTGAAAGGTACCGAAAGAATGCATTTTCCCATCAGTTTACTTGTGTTTTATTATTTTAGAGAGAGCAGTCCTATTCCCAAGGAGCGTTGATGTCAGGCAAGCGGCCGGTCATAAAACAATAAGCCAAAACCTTTAACAATATGGATTTACGAATTGCATGTTGTGCCGAGTGTGGGATAATGGCAGGAAGAAGAAGAAGAGAGAGCAGTCCACGGTACGCTTTGCTTAATAATGGTGCCAAGTTCCTACAAAGCTTACATAACTAACGATGGGGCACGAATCTCTTCTCGGAATGAGAAGGGTTAAGGCAACCACGCTTGCTAGGTGTAGGTTGACGGACTACACACACTATCGAGAACTAGCAATAATCAAATTCTAAAGCGCACATGAATTCGAAAAGGCAGACGTGCGGGCCACGTTCAAACTCCTGCAAGCTCCTCCTACAAAGCTTGCCTATATTTCACCCACCTTATGGTGCGTCCAGACCTGATGAACGCGCCGTGAATGCGCTGCTCGCGAACCGCGCGCGAGCGGCTCGCAGAGCTTTGTACGAACATGAAATGCACGCGCGCAGCTCGCGAGCGGCGCATTCGCGGCGCGTTCGTCAGGTCTGGACGCAACATTATACCCCGAGAAAAACAGTAGAAGGTAGCTGTAGAATACAAAAAAATCACGGCATTCTAAATGCTAATACATCAAATATGCATCATATCTTTCCCATTCTTTACCTTACTTAAATACTAATCAATAAAACATAACATAATATCACGCCTGGTATTCCCCAAAGGATTCGGCAGAGGTGTTTTTAGTACACCCTCGTTTTGCCAGTAGTCCCATGTAATAGGGGGCAAGCCTATTTCCATTAATCGGACACAAATCTAGACTCAGGGCTGCTACTGAGAAATTCCTAATGGAAAAACCCAATAACACTTCGCCTGACCTGGGGATCAAAACCAGGACCTCACGATCAGCAGTCGCGCTAGCTACCACTAGACCAACGAGGCAGTCGAGGCAATCAATAACACCATTCTACTAATTTAATAAATGTCTATAACTTATAATAGAATTATAAAACGAACAAACATGTCCATGTCACAGACCTCGCTCAGAAATTCTATTATCTTATGTTTAGTCAACAAATAGTCAACACAAACATTATCAATTAGACTAACATAGACAGACTTCAGAATTGGTAAATTGACGATTTGTATTTACAATGTAATATCAATATTAATGTCTTGGAAAATAATGATTAATTATTTAATAGTACAATTTGTAAGTACTCCACCAAGAAAAACAGTCTGCTTAGTTGTCGGCAATAAGATTGACGAGCATATCATTTTGGGACCCAATGCATAATATCAGCAAGCACATTGGGTCACCCGCGCGACGGCGCAACTAGTATTCCCAAGGAGGGTTGGTGTCAGGCAGGCGGCCGGTTATAAACCAATAAGCCAAAACCGCTAACAACATGGAATTATGAAATACATGTTGTGCTGACTCCACCTAGTGTGGGATAAGGGCAGGGAGAAGAAGAAGACTTTGTAAGTAGTCTGTGTTCGTTTCTTCATTTTTTAACTTAGTCTATTATGCCGCCTCATGCCACTGTCTCCTTTTTGCACAGATATTATGTGTTGCCACGGAAACTTAAGTATTATTTAGGCCAGTCTTTACTTCGGCAAAAATAAATACAGGTTCGTTTTAAAATGTTCGTCAAAGTCTGTAACGACGTCTTCTAAAATAATGTTAATTAAGGCTCGACAGATGTTATAAAAAAACATTTTACATTGACATCTACCTTTTTTGGAACCCACAAATGATGGCCCTCCAACACGTGTGCGAAGTACCGGCCGTAATTTTCGCAATGCGTTTTGTGATATCTGTTCTTAGTCCATTTTGTATGATGACGAAATACCGGTCGCTATTATCGCCGGAAATATCAGTCGGTATTCCGGCCGGTATTTCGCACCTGTGTTGGAGAGCCTTTAACCGTCATTTCACAGTCATCATTTAAAATAATCCTTGAAACACATCACAAGTTTTCTTGTACACTCTGGAGTATTGAAAAGAGATGATGTATCAGAAATGCATGTTCTCCTACGAAAAAGAAAGTGAAACCACTTTCAGAGTAACAGTGATGCAAAAAAAAATGCAAATATCAGTAATGTATAAAAACTTTTTTACAAAAAATTTAAACCGACTTCAAAAAGAATAAAATAATTACCATATAAAATTAACAGTTTCAGAAGTCGGTGCTGATCCACGCTGAACCAAATTGAAGGCACCGACTTCTGAAACTGTTAATTTTATATGGTAATTATTTTATTCTTTTTGAAGTCGGTTTAAATTTTTTGGAAAAATGTTTTTATTTTTTTCTTTTTAGTGGCCTTAATTAAAACTTGGTTGGACCTACTAAAGACGCTGCTCGTAACATAATCACATCATCACAATATGCGTACTGTTCGTCATTGAGGAGTTCCATTATCTATCTCCGAAGTTCTTTATCAGATCTTCACCAAATTTAAATGCGACCAACTTCGAAGTATACCCCATCCATTAAAAAAAAGAATCATCAAAATCGGTTCACAATTGGCGAAAATATCGATGAACATACACAAAAATAAAAAAAATAAAAATTACATACAGACGAACATAGTAACCTCCTCCTTTTTGGAAGTCGGTTAAAAAAGCAAATATCACGTACGACTTGAAACAAACAAAACATGCTTTGACACGTCACAAAGGTTCAGTGTTAGCTGGCGGATAATGATCGCTTAACACAAAGTTGTGACAGACCGATATACGAGCTAAGTTTATCATCTTTTAAGAGGCTTGGAATTGAGTGGTGTGCGGAGCGATAACGTATATATAGATTTTTAGGTACGAGTATATTTCGGATTGTCTGCAATTTCTTTCGGACCATCAGAAGAAAATAATCATAAAACACAGAAGAGGAAAAGATAAACCACCCATGGCTTTGAGCGCACCGCACGCGACGACAGTCGAAAGGATCCGATCGGTTACGACGGTTATACTGCCACGTGCTAAATAGACATGGCAGTCCTCTCAATCTCGTACGTCAATCGAAAACCGACAAAGCTATTTTTTGACTGGTCACTAGTAGATGCTAAAACCTTTTGGGGTAATAGAGGGGAAGAAAGAATGTCTTTTGTAAAATATCCAATAATATGTTGCTCTAGGAAAACATACAAAAATTAAAGATCGCGCGTTTTTATACTTATACCTAATCAATTTCCACTTCGTTTGGGTAAACTAATGCCTATAGTATTTCATACAACAGCTGTATGCAATAGGTAAGAGCTTCCATTATTCTAAAACGCTCCACGTATGCACTAAGTTTCTGCGCTAATGTTTTAAGCTGTACAGTTTGGGTCTAAAAGGCCCGTTCACATAATGGGAGTCTGATGAATACGGCATTGTGCTTCACATGAATATTAATTAATTAATACTTTAGACTGACCCCAAAATCCTAAATGTGGCATTAAATATTACTAAAGGCCTCTCCCGGCGTAGCGTAGCCGTAAAGTTTAACAGTCAGTTAAAAGAGATTATTAGTCAAACCATAAAAAAAAACTGCCTAGCTTTTACCCAACTATGTTGGGGTCAGCTTCCAGTCTAACCAGATGCGGCTGAATACCAGTATTTTACACGGAGCGAGTACCATTAGACCTCCGCAACCCAGTTACAGGGTAATGCCGATATCCTAAGGTTAGACCAGTTGTCAAACTTTCGGGCTTCTAACTTCTCGTAACGACTGTCATAAGTACTCGTATGACACCCGGGACCGACTGTTTAACATGCTCTCCGATGCACGAAGGAGTCTCGATGTGTAGTGAACGGTCACCCATCCACGGACTGACCGCGGCAAGCTCAGCTTAACCTCGCAAATCGTATGATCCGCACGGTTGGTAACTAGCCACCAGCCCCTCTCATAAAAAAATGTCATAAAAATACATAGTCTTGCCATAAATATTGTCGCGAAGAAAAACATTTTTTTTATTGCAAATAATATTTATTACTTTTACAGTGTGTTAGTTTAATACATAAATATAAAACAATTTAAAATATAAAAAGCTTATTCGAAGTGGTCTCCATTGGCTGCAATACAGTCCTTTAAACGTTGAGGCCAGTTATCAATAGAAGCACGCACTCTTTCCATGGGAAAATTCTTCACTGCCAATCGTATGGATTGTTTTAGGGACTCCAAATTATCATGGCGTTTAGAGCAAACCATACGCTCTAAAACTGACCATAAATCATAATCCAGCGGATTAAGATCGGGACTAGACGACGGCCAGTCTTCAGCTCTGATGAAGTCCGAAACGTTCACTTGCAACCAAGACTGCGTGGACCGAGCTTTATGACCCGGCGCCGAGTCTTGTTGGAAGGACCATACTTGGTTATTGAACATGGTGTTGTTAAGGAGCTTAACTATCTTCTCAAGAATGGTATCTTGACACACTTGTGCCGATGTTTTGATACCTTTTTCACAAAAATATGGCTCAGTCACTCCTTCATAGCTGACACCCCACCAAACCATCACTGAAGTCGGATAGTGCCCACGTTGCGCTCTGTCGACTAATTGGGAAGCTTCCTTAGAGCTTTGAGCATAAATATGGTCATTTTGTTTGTTAAAATGTTGTTCAATTGTAAAGATTTTCTCATCCGTAAACAACATTTTTCTGTGACCTCCCTTTGCGTACCGCTTCAGTAGTTGTTTCGATTTTACCACCCTATTCTTTTTTAAATTATCAGTTAAAAAATGACCAGTGCGTCTCTTATAGGCTGCAAGTCCTAAGTCATCTTTTAAAATACGCGACATGGTTCTGGGTCCTATCTTCATCTCCCGAGATAAAATCTTTTGCTTTCGGACAGGATTTCTTCGAATTCTTTCCCTTACTGCTTTGACCACCTTTTTCGTACGAACACTACGTGGACGGCCAGATCTTTTTCTGTCACAAGCAGAGGAGGTCTCATTGTACCTATTAATAGCCCGGTACACAAACATTTGACTAATACCAAGCGTATGGAGATTTTAAAAATTGCATTTGGTTCCATACCAACTTTGTGTAATGCAATCACAGCGATTCGGTTCTCTTTATCACCCCACTCCATTTTAATATCGCAAAATATTGTACAATGTATTGGCGCCAAAATTAGAAAACTCAATGAACAATCGTATAAAAATGACAGATTCCAAATTCAAATATAATATCTTTCTTATTTTTAATTGTAACAGTATTTATGGCCAGACTAGGTATAGGTACGAATCTTTTTATGAACTTTATTAAAGTACCTGACTTAGGTTCAATCCAGCCGCTCTTAAACAAACAAGCCGACGGATTAGTCCACGATAATTTAAGTTTTTAGTCCTACGCGGAGCGACTGCCAGTTTGAGAAACCAAGCCTTCGGAGGATAACTTTCTCAAAGAAGAGAATAATCCTGCCGCATATATTTCATACTAGCGGCCGGTCCCGGCTTCGCACGGGTAGACATTTTTCCCGTTTTTGCAACATTTTTCATTTATGCTCCGCTCCTATTGGTCGTAGCGTGATGTAATATAGCCTATAACCTTACTCGATAAATGGACCATCCAACTAAAAAAAAATCGATTCCAATCAGTAGTTCCTGAGATTAGCGCGTTCAAACAAACAAACTCTTCAGCTTTATAATATTAATATAGATAAGTAATCTCATCTTAATTTATTTTCTGCTAAGTATAATGTTGGTAAGCATGCCGACGGATACCCCTGATGGTGTGGTCATCGCCGCCTATACACACCTACTACCCCAACAGAAAAGCTGATGCTTTGCCAACCTAGAGACAAGCTTGGATAGTCTCATGTGCCAGTAATTGCACCAGCACCTATACCGTCCAAACCGAAACAGAGCAATGCTGCTTGGTAGCAAAAATAGGTAGGTATGGTAGTGGTACTTTCCCTTATAGTACCTGTATATTATTAACTTTCATATAATATACGATCTGCCCCGGCTTCGCAAGGGTGCAATGTAGATACTAATATGGGGCATATAAACCTTCCTCTTGAATCACTCTATCTATTAAAAAAAGCCGCATCAAAATCCGTTGCGTAGTTTTATAGATCTAAGCATACATAGGGACAGACAGACAGCGGGAGCGACTTTGTTTTATACTATGTAAAGATTATACGCTCACATGTTCCAAATTGATCTTATAAATATACATTTTTGTCATATAATTGATTCGGGGGCGACTTTATCGACTTCTGTTTACTTTTCACGAATTTCGCTCCCCATGTAGGGGTGAATTTATATTTCATAATGGGGTGTAACCGCGTGTCGGAGAGAATTTGTTTAACATAAAAGTTATTTCTGATTACTTTTCGTTAAACATAATATTTTTTTGCTGTTTCTTTCCAAGTTGACTTTTGAATTGATTTTTATTGGTTTTTCGACCCAGTTTTTCTTGTCAATTTCATATTGCATTTGGGGGAAAAGCAAATAATGAACTTTATGATACAGACAAAAGATAGCAACAACCTTTGTTTGCGGAAGACCTGAACTGGATTGTGCGGTGGAGAAGTGATTGCCTCATCGTGCGTACACAGTAAGCCAACAAACGCCAATGAAGGCCAATAAACGGAGTTATGAAACTGCATTCGGTTTATGCAGTGAACACACCTAGCAAACAAACGCTAACGAACGGCAATGAACGTTGGTGATTTGTTGAATTTGACCAAACTTTGTACAGAAATAATCCGGTTTCATTCGGTTTTAGCGGTATAGAACCCCGTTTGTTGGCGTTCGTTGGCTTGGTGTGTATGTACCATTATTTCCACCGATTGTTTTTCTGACTTCTATGCTGAAGATCACAGTAGCATATCACATCGAGACAGTCATTTTTAATGACGTACACATAATTATTGATCCGATCCTACAACGAGACAGGTTTAGTTTTAGATATCTGATTACATATCACAATTATTACATTGTAAGTACTTGTATTATAATTTACCAACATATGGATGTACCTTGTCCGAAGTAAATTTGATTGATTGATTGATTGATATCGTCTTTTTTACAGGTAATACACAGGATCTAAAGCTTGAGGCCACCTCTATCAGCGACGCGAACTGCAACACAAGCAATTAAAACAAAAATGTAACAATTATCACGTGTCTGGCTACACTATACATCTAAAATCACTGTCGTGTAGCCACACACTTGAATATTAAAAAACACTACCGTCCCGTCCCGGCTTTGCACGGGTGGACATCTCTCCCGTTTTTGCAACATTTTTCATTTATGCTCTGCTCCTATTGGTCGTAGCGTGATGTTATATAGCCTATAACCTTCCTAGATAAATGGAATTCCAACCAGTAGTTCCTGAGATTAGCGCGTTCAAACAAACAAACTCTTCAGCTTTATAATATTAGTATAGATTTGTTTCAATCACTTATGTATCGTAGTCCACTTCGCTAAGCGTTAAACGTTCAAAAGCCTACTTATTATCTCCCGAAAAGCGGACAATCACGAGCAAAGTATTTACCGACCATCATAAAATCCCAACCCTCACCTCTGGTCAATTGATCTACCCATCGATAGGCGTCATAATCGCCGCCCCACATGATACTGTAGATTTTCGCACAGTTGACCTCTAACAAGGTCAAGGACTCTTTGTATTGTCAGGGCTATAAAAGGGTCTAATGGCCCACATCCGACACTGCGTAGTAGTCTTTTGTAGTGAAGCCATTCTGGGCTATTTCTGTTGGGCTATTTAAGCTCGTGATTTAGGTTCGGGGATTAGAATAGCGTGGGTTCTTTGTACGTACCTAAATATGGAGATTTTTTCATTATTATAAAAAAATTAAAAGGTAGATTTATTTCAGGTAAAAACTATATTTTATACAATAACCAACTATATGTACCGTACGTTGACTGCAAAAATTAGACTTAACCAGAAAACAAGCACACTAATGGCTGATTTACACTTTGTTAAGTAATAAATGTGTTAAGTGGTTAGTAAAATCAGCGTGTAAACGACACGCTGTTAAGTGATAAGTGCAGGTGACAAGTGCAAGTGCGAAGTAAAGAAAAAACCGGCCAAGTGCGAGTCGGACTCGCGCACGAAGGGTTCCGTACCATTATTAATAAAAACGGCAAAAAAATCATGTCTGTTGGGAGCCCCCTTAAATATTTATTTAATTCTATTTTTTAGTATATTTTGTTATAGCGGCAACAGAAATAAATCATCTGTGAAAATTTCAACTGTCTAACTATCACGGTTCATGAGATACAGCCTGGTGACGGACGGACGGACGGACGAACGGCCGAGTCCCGTTTTACCCTTTGGGTACGGAACCCTAAAAGTAAAAAGTACTAAACACTGTGTGAACTTTTCGAAATTAATTTTACACTTGACAAAAACATGTCAATTCATCACTTGTCACTTGCACCTACACTTAACAATGTGTAAATCAGCGTTAAAATCTTAGATTATACCTATATACTCCTCTAACCAAAGGTAAAGCTTTACTCTACTATCTTCGGAAAACAATTCAAAGCTCATCATTTCACGTTCCGTAACAACGATCGCACTATTTTTGTAAGAATATTTTAGAATATAAACCAAGGCTGTTAACCCAAACCATCGATTTATAACAGTTACCCTAAAAACATAAAATTATGATCCCTTATACAAAACTCGACGGGCCGGCACTGAATGATCTTATTTACAAAACATTTACCACATCTTTAGGACATATTTATTACAATAACCCTTGTTAAATATAATGACATAGGTCCTTGTACACATTTGAGCTAAAAGGCACTTTTGACAATCCTAGGGGATGGAGGTTGTTAGTTAGAGATGCTATCTTTAGACCTCAACAGGGAACAGATAGGTTAATTTTATATTAATTCTGAGTTTCTAATCAGCCCATTACTCTCCCACTGGTGGGCGCGGGCCTCTTCGCAGAACGAGAAGGGTTTTGAGGCTTTAGTTCACCATGCTGGACACAGGTTGCTGCAGGTTGGCGGACTACACATACCATCGATAACTTTTTGGAGCCCTCTCTAGTGTGCAGGTTTCTTAACGATATTTTCCTTCACCGTTAAGGCATGTGATAAATAAATTCTGATGTTCTGCCTAGCCTTTTTCCCAAGTATGTTGGGGTGAGCTTCCTATCTAATAAGATTAAAATTAAAACAAAATCTTTTTTTGAAAAGTCGAAGGTGTGGGCCGGGGTCGAACTTAGACCCTCCTGCATGAAAGGCAAGCGTTCAACCGCCGGGCTAACACTTAAGTTCCATCACTAACATAATATACTGGCCTGCAAAAATAAGTATCACACTTTTAAAATTGCAATAACTTTTTAAGTACACAAGATATATTTTCGAAGCAAAAAGGACTCGAAAAAAAGTTTAACTTTGTTACTATAGTTTCAAAGAAAGCTGATAAAATTTGCTATAAAACGTTTTTTATTTTAAATCTCTAACTTCTATAGTTTAGAAAAAATTGAAATTTTAAAAGTGTGATACTTATTTTTGCAGGCCAGTGTATATTTGACTTGACCGTCGGGTCAATGCCTCGTCTTAACATGTTATATTTCTATAGAAACACATACACAATAGGCGAGAAGTTTCATCTAATAATAGCCAGTCTTACAAACCCCATAATAACAACTATATCCTTCTGTGACTTCCACAACCTATAGAAACAAACAACAAAAGGATGATTTCCACCAAACGGCTCGCATCGCATTGGATCGGAACGGATTTTACAGTCTTTAAACGATATTAAATCGTGTACCTATACATTATTTAAAGTCTATATTACCAAGCCGCGTACAGCAGCTTGACCGTGGACGTCTTCCGCGACACGCGATCGTAACCGAAAGTATGCTGCGACGCGTGATCGTCTCCGTTCGCCTGTAGTCGTATCCGATCGGATCCTTTCAAAAATTAGTACACGTCAACACGGTTGGAATGAAACTATTTGACTAGGCGCAGAAACGAATTTGTTCGCAAGCGACGGTACGGAGCCCATCGTATGCGTCGACATCCTGCTAGACGCGATCCGCTGTCGCCGCATCCGTTCGTATCCTTTCCGATCCGATGCGATGCGAGCCGTTTGGTGGAAATTATCCCAAACACCATCCTTTCATGGGTACCATAGAAATCTAATAAGGTAATGTCAAACTTATTTTATTTGTTAAAGATATCTATTGTGTGCATCTGCACAGGTTCCTTGATACGGTCCTAATGCGAAAACTTTCAAATGGGAAAATGTTTTACAAACATTGAGCCAGAGAACTAGCACGTTTGTAGAGCGCAGACTAGAGGATAGTTTATGATAAGGTAGCATTAGTTGCGTCTGGGTATGCCCAAAATTGGCATATAGGATAGCGAAGTATGCTGAGGTGTGGGTCTCGGAATTACGCAGTAACTGTCAAAGACTGACAAAAAAGATGTATGAACGAGATATTTTGTTTAATAATTGACATACACAGCTACTCGTACACACATACACATTTATTTTAACTTCTTTTTTCAAAACATTACCCGACACTAGAAATACTCCTATATCGTAGGTCCGTTTATAGATATAAACACCCAGACCCGGATCAACTATTTGTAGGCCATACAAATACTTGAACTGTACGGGAATCGAAACGGCGATCCGTTGCGCAGCAACCATGCACTCAGCCACTGCGCCAATAGTGTCGGAAAACGCGCACATTTACTTGAGCCGCGCGAGCCTTGCATGTGTTTCTAAAGTCGAAAAGTCACAGAATTTAAAGCAATTATTTGTTAACTTGTACGATCCTCTTCCTCTTTTTGTGTGGTTAATGACTAACCTGGTGTCAGAGTTTATGCCACCCATGGGCCTCTGACTTGGCTTCACAGAGAAATATCTCAGGCATGCCGGTTTCCTCACCATGTTGTCCTTCACCGTTTTTATGCAATTAATAATTACCCGAAAAGTCAAAGGTGCATGCCTTGGGTTCGAACTCGAGACCTATAACTTGGCTGTCCAGTGGTCACACCACTGGGCTATGACTGCTGTTACTTGTACGATTATACAGTATAGTGTGTAAGAACAGCCTACGGATATTACCAATAGAAAAAGGAAAGCTACAATATCAAGCCGTGCTTCTTCTATTATCCGTGACCATTCTCCATATCATAAGGGGGTGAGGGTATCCGTCAGTGAGTTGTGAGATGAATACTAAGGCTGTCGCAGATTTATGCGCTGTAGAAGAGAAAGTTTTATTAAATTTGGCCGACGATCTCTCGGCCCGCCGTATTATCCTAACAGCTATCGATATTTCCTACTCTGCAGTCAGATTTTCTGCTGAGTGTCGGAATTTTGGTTAGATTGCCTTCAAAATTTGGTGTCGGGATTATGATAACATTGCTAAAGTAGATTGTACTAAAGTAAATGAAGCTGTATGAAAATTACGTAAGAAATAGATAAGTAAATGTAACCTTTTGAGTGTTATAATGGAGTCTTCAGCGTTAAGGGTAGCGAGTTCTATTTCCGTATCGGGGAAACCATTTATACAGCGTGATAAGGATGATGATCGGTTCCTAGAACCATGTGATTTAATAGGTGCATGAAAATTCACATCTTGATGATAATGATAATATGTCTGTACTCTTTTGAAGAGGCAGGCAGAGGTACCAGTTGATCTGCTTGTTCTGCACCCCTAGTACCTAATTTGCAAATTCGTACTAGGGACTACCTCCTACAGAAAGCCATTTTTTTTGTGTATAACTAGGTAGAGTTTACCAATTTTTTTAATTATGATTATTATGGCTAATTAAGAAGGACTTTCTCCCAACGGTATAGCTTTTTTGTGAAACTAGGCATCGAATTAAAGATTTCTAGATACAAAACCAAGATACCCAAATGTTTGTGGATCTGAATTCAGAATTAGGTAGTTACTGTACCTATCTACATTTACCTTTAACAACAAATTCTCATTTACGGCTTGCTCATACTCTGTCCTCAAACATTAATTCTCACGGACCTCGACTAAGCTACCAAAGAAAATGCCTTCCACCACAAAAACCAGAAACCTAAGCGAGTATGTTAGGAATGCTTCGTGAACAGTAAACAAACGAATAACCAAAGGTTTACCGCACCTGCGTGGGACAAAATGAGAGTATGGCGAGCTAAATTCCGCACCCCTGTTGAATTAAATACTCGTGCATGGACTTTAAACACATTTTAATTTACGGGAGACATTGGGTGATGGTACTCCTATTTTGTTCTCTTATTTTAATTATGGATCTCTTTCTGTCTCTTTTACACAGTTTGGAATTTTCATTCAGTAATTTGAAACACAGTGATATTTATTGTTTTATATACCTAATATCTGCGAGTTTTATACAAGGTTAGTCGGAAAGGGGTACTAAGCCGAAAGGGTGTTAAAGTACCCATAATAATGGATAACTTTTGTTCTGCAACTTTCCCCAAAAATCAAAAGTTTAAGAGGAATTTCTGTTCAAAGATTTCATAAAAAATATGCTAAATTCTATCTATCCTCAGCTATGATCAGCTGTGATTACATTTTAGGTCATATTTGGGGTCACGGATTAGAAGCTCCATTTTCTGAATTCGTAACTAAAGCAGGGATGAAGAATTTTTGAAAAAAGTAAAATAAAAATCATTTTACACAGATTTTTTTTTGACGAATTTTGAAATTTTAACACTTTCTTTAAAACAATAATCAGTGATACATTAACAGGCCCGCGGCTTAGTACCCCCTTTCCGACTAACCTTGTATACATACTTTCTTAACATATTTTGAAGGCACTTTCTTTCTTTCTTTCGCGCAAAAATAAATCTAGTTTTAGGCACCAAAGAATAGTAGAGAATTGTTTTTAAAATTACTTAACTAATATGGTGATTAGTGGTACTACGGCCACTCCAGCAAAGCCAGATGTTATTGTCAGTTTCATGTAACTCTATATTTGTGTTGGCCGACCTTGACAATGTAACCTATGTATTAGTTAGTAGTTTTAGTTACTCTGTCAACTCAAACTTGGAGTTAATTTCGCGAGTTACTTTCATATGTATAGGCGTATTTACCTATTTACGCTTTGGCTCTGTGGGTCTTGTCCTTAACCTTGGACTGGGTCACAAGAGTTGTTATTATTGGGAAATTGATGCTGAATAATGTGATAAATCTTTAAGTATACTCATAGTATCTTCTTCTTCCTGCCATTATCCCACACTAGGTGGGGTCGGCACAACATGTATTTCATAAATCCATGTTGTTAGAGGTTTTGGCTTATTGTTTTATGACCGGCCGCCTGCTTGACATAAACCCTTCTTGGTAATACGCGTTGAGCGTTCATGCGGGTGACCCAATGTGCTTGCTGATATTATGCACTGGATCCCAAAATGATATGCTTGTCAATCTTATTGCCGACAACTAAGTAGACTATGTTCTTCTTGGTGGGGTATACTTGAAGTTCCTCAACCCACTCATTCAGTTTTACTAGGAACTTTGGTTCTGACACATCGTAAACTAATATAGCACCGTGAGCGTCTAAATCTAAAAAAAATAAAAATACTCGAAAAATAAATTTTATTAAATATATTGATATATTAAGTATACTCATAGTATACCTACCAAAAAAAATCTGATTGGATCCATACTTATTAATAAAAATGGTCGCCGTGTAGTCGGTATACTTAATCCAGTTTCAACAATAAACAAAATTACAACCGACGTATAAGTTTATTTTCAACCATGATATTATATTTTTACGAGATCTTAGTGATCAGACAGATGTCTGCCAACAATAAATTTATATATGTATAATATATAACACATCTATGTATTCTCATAAACGACCTAATAGGATCATTCCTTTTTTATTAGAAATCTGTAAGTATCTGTAATCTACATACAGAAGTCGTCATATATTATTAATAGTTTTCTTTATTTATCAATTCTATTACTAACGTTCTCAAATGCTCTTACCATCTGTATGCTGATGACCTGCAATTATACGCTCAATCTGACATTGCCGATTTAGATGCTTGCATTTCAAATCTCAATGCTGACCTATTTGCAATCGCAGACTGGTCTTGCAAGTTCGGTGTTGCCGTTAGTGTTGACAACACGTTTGGTTCAGTGGCTGAGCGATCGGCTTCTGTGCTACGGGTCGTGGGTTCGATTCCCGCACGGAACAAATATTTGTATGGCCTACAGATAGTTGTTCCGGGTCTGGATGTTTGTGCATGTGAAGATTCGTGTCTGTAAACGCACCCACGATACAGGAGAAATCCTAGTGTGGGGCAACGTTTTTATACATTAAAAAAAAAAAAAAAAAAAAACATGTCAGCAAATGTCAGGCTATCCTTATAGGCAGTTCGTTTTACCTGAAAACCGTCAATATCAGCAACCTTATGCCGATTGTATTTAATAACACGAATATCCCACTGTCGCCACTCGTAAAGGATTTAGGCTTGCCTATTGATAATAGCCTAAGTTGGAACAAGCAGATAAATCAAATAAGTCAGAGTGTCACATCCATACTGCGATCTCTCTATAGATTCAAACATTTCCTTCCATCTAGCACTAAATCGCTCCTGGTCCAGTCCCTTGTGCTTCCTGTGATTGATTATGCGGATGTCTGCTGCTCTGATCTGTCCCAAGACCTTCTAAACAAACTGGATCGGCTTCTCAATAATTGTATTCGCTTCATTTTTGGGTTGCGAAAATACAACCACATTTCTTTTTATCGTTCTAAGCTTAAATGGCTTCCTATCCGCCAGAGAAGATCCCTCAGGTCTCTCTGTTCACTCTTCACCATTATTAATGATTCTAGTGCTCCTGATTATTTAAAAACATATTTTCAACTTTTGGGTCGCTCTCACAGTCGTAGCCTTCGTACCTCTGAAAATCTAATTCTACTCATTCCTTCTCACCGCACAGGTTTCATGTCCAATTCGTTCGCTGTCTCAGCAATCAAGCTCTGGAACGCGCTACCCCTTGATATGAAAAAAGCTCCGAGTAAATTCATTTTTAAACGTAAAGTTCGGGAATATTTCTTAAAATCGCTGCAACCTTAGTCTGAAAGAACTGTCCTTCATAGTTATAAATATTTATGTGTATGTATAGATATATTGGTTTAATATGTATTTTTATTGTAATATATAGATATATATAAAGTATATATTTTGTTAGCACTTATGTATTATTTTGTTTTTAATAATTTTTATTTACCTATTCAATATTTGTTTTAAATTCTTTTTTTGTACCTTTTTCGAAGTGCTTAATTTTTGACCCAAAGGTTGACTGGTAGAGAATGCCATTGGCATTAAGTCCGCCTTATGTACCACCAATTGTACATGAAGTTTAAATAAATAAATAAATAGTCTGGCTACCGTTATGGGATATTTAGATACATATTTGATAGGTTTTAATGCTTAACAGTTGGAAAGAGAGAGAGAAGTAGTAAGTAACTCGTAGGTGATAAGAGCCGCATGTTGACTATGGATGGGATAAGTTGCTGAACTTATCCCATCTATAGTCAACATGCGGCCCATCAAACTATTGTAAGTGGCCAAGTCATGGTCTGATAAAAGAAGTCCAAATTTGCATGTAGAAGTTACAAGTCGGATCTAAATGAGATTCTTAAAAATAATTTTATTAAATATGTCATCATGTGTAAAAAAATCGGCCAAGTGCGAGTCGGACTCGCGCACGAAGAGTTCCGTACTATTATCTATAAAAACGGCAAAAATATCATGTCTGTTGTATGAGAGCCCCCCTTAAATATTTGTTTTATTTTAATGTAATTATTTATTTTTAAATTGAATATATAACGTAATATTCTGTGAATATTTCAAGCCTCTACCTGTTGCCGTTATCAATATCGGGCAAAAACGAGAAAAAAAATCACGTTTGTGTATGGGAGCCCCCTTAAATATTTAATTTATTCTGTTTTTTTTAGTATTTGTTGTTATAGCGGCAACAGAAATACATCATCTGTGAACATTTCAACTGTCTAACTATCACGGTTCATGAGATACAGCCTGGTGACAGACCGACGGACGGACAGCGGAGTCTTAGTAATAGCACAGTCTAATAATCTATATAGGATCCCGTTTTATTTATCCTTTGGGTACGGAACCCTAAAAAGAAAAAGAAAAAAAGGTTGAGTATGGTTGTATTGACAAATGATCCAGTTTTGGAACAGTTTGCTAAATAGTTTATTTAACATTTCGACGGTACGGTATGGATGAAGAGACTTATGGAACGAAACCCAACTATTTATAAATAAGATAATGAGTAATGATGAATCCTGTTTAGAACTGCGAACATGTAAGCGCGAACAGAGGCACTTATTTTTAAAAATCAACGCCTTTTCAAGCAGGGTCCGAAACTCATTTATAAAAGACAAATAAGCTTTAGTTTGAATTTTCAAAAGTCGTTTAACAAAAGCGATTCGTTTGACGGGCTTCACCCTCCTTCAGGTCAGGAAACTGACGGCGAGATGATTTTAGAAATAAAGCGAAAATATTCTTCGAATTATCTTCCGGGCTACTTGAAACTAAGCATTCGCGAAATCGTTTAAGTTTAAAAAGTTTGCTCCTCCTATCCCCAGAGCACTAGTAAAGTCACGCACGCTTCGGCTATCTTCGTCTTTCTGAATATTGCCGACAGCGAAACCAAACTTCGCCATATTTTCGCATTATATTCTACGGAACCTCACAACTGTGAATATTTTATAAACGGTTTTTATCTAGAAATAAAATCTTGTTTACGAGTATTCGTATGGAATTTTTATATCAATTCGTATATTAGAATTTTAATATTAGGACTCTGTCACGCATACAATAGTTTTATTGGCCACTTCTATAAATTTATGAAAGGCTGCAAAGGCGCGTATACACTGGAGTAAGTAGCGAAACATGTTTGTAAAACGTGTTTACTGTGGAATCATTAAAAGCCACACAAGATTTAATGGAAAGTTTCATTAGGGGTCGCCCTTAGTGCTGTTGTTGCTAGTAGTCATGATGTTAGTAGTAGTAGTTAGCTTAGGTTAAGTATTTACTCGTCCCCATTGGTTGGAGACCATTTAGGTCTCGCCAATAACTGCCCGGTTACGTAGAAACGTTCCGCAAGAACATCTACAAACAATCGAATAGATAAATAAATTAAATAATAACATAACAACACGCCTGTATTCCCCAAAGGGTCGGGCAGAGGTGTACAGCAACACCCTCATTTCACCGTTATGTTTAAGTCCCATGTAATAGGGGGCGAGTTTATTGCCATCAATGGAGCACAAATCCAAACTTCGGGCTGCTACTGAGAAATTCTACACGGAAAAACCCAATAACACTTTGCCCGACTTGGGGATCGAGCCCAGGACCTCACGATCAGCAGTCGCGCTTGCCACCACTAGAATAACGAAGCAGTTGTTGTTGTAAAAAAATGTAGTTTTTAAGTGTGTGCTACGAACATACATAATTCAGTGTTGTAATAGTCGTGACGAAATTCTCACCACTCTAAAATCACCCTACGGCCACCGCTTTGACTAGTATTCCAAACCAATTTGATGTGAATGAGATAAGTTCTCATATCAAACTTAAACGTACAGTAAGGCGAAACACACAGTGCCACTGCCCCGCACTACGCTGCGGGGTGCGTGGCGACGGAGCCACAACACTGCGCGTGAATGCGTTTTCTGTATGTTGCACTACGCGTGTTTTCTATACAAACACAGATACTTACAAACAACGTAAGAACACGCACACCCGCGCTACGCAGCGTGATAAAAAATGAAAAAAATGATAAACAATATAAAGTTAAGGACAGATTCATAAATATGAATCACTTAACGATCCACTGCGTTTTTGTTTCGATAAAATTCGTTGATGATTCAAATGAAATTGACCAATGGACTGTGAATTAAAATGGTACTTTGTTTTTACTGACAAAGGTTTCTTTATTAAGCTTTTTGTTTGCTTTTTAAGAAAACAATTCAATGCTGTTACTCGTACTTTTAAATAAATATCGGCTACACAAAACGAATCGAACTCAAATAATAATGAATGGTGAGCTTGTATCTATCTCTTGCTGCGTTATACATCTATACTAATATTATAAAGCTGAAGAGTTTGTTTGTTTGAACGCGCTAATCTCAGGAACTACTGGTTGGAATTGAAAAAATATTTTTGGGTTGGATAGTCCATTTATTGAGGAAGGTTATAGGCTATATAACGCCACGCTGCCACCAATAGGAGCGGAGCATAAATGAAAAATGTTGCAAACAGGGACGGGCCGTTAGTCTTTAGATAAAACAAAGTCGCTCCCGCTGTCTGTACGCTTAGATCTTTTAAACTACGCAACGGATTTTAATGCGGTTTTCAGCAATAGATAGAGTGATTCAAGATAAAGGTTTATAAGCCCCATATTAGTATCTACATTGCACCCGTGCGAAGCCGGGGAGGGTCTCTAGTACATAATAATTATAGTATTGCCCGCCTGTTTTCCAACTTTACATTTACAAATCTTTGTTTTTTAAGTAATCGGTTGGCACTGGAATACATGCCGATGGCCCACCTGCTGGAAAGTGGTTACCGCCGTCTATATACACCTATATTAAGAAAATTGCTGATACGTTGCCAACCTTAGAGACAAAGTTGGATAGTCTCATGTGCCTGTAATTTCACCAGCACCCATACCCTTCAAACCGGAACACAGACATTCTGTTTAGAGGCAGATATATGTATGGTGGTAGTAGTTCCCCGGACGAACTGTTTCACAAAGAGTTCTACTAATACTCAGATAAATGTCTGAAATAACACACAACATCACATAACATAACGCCTTGTATTCCCCGAAGGGATCAGCAGGGGTGTTTTAGTAGGTACACCCTCGTTTCGTCAGTTATGTTTAAGTCCAATGCAATAGGGGGCGAGCCTATTGCCATTAACCGGGAACAAATCAAGACTCCGGGTTGCTACTGAGATATTCCTAATAGAAAAACCCAATAACACTTTGCCCGACCCAAAAATCGAACCCAAGACCCCATGCTCAACAGATGCGCTTGCGACCACTAGACCAACAAAGCAGTTATTGTGTCTAAAATAAAATACGATATATTCTTGCTACCAAAACATTTTTCAAATCATATATCAAAACATTCCCGCTCCGAAAAAATTCTATATTCCCATAGTTCCGGAATTGTATCGACAAGTAACTCTATCACCACTATACTGAAAAGTACTGTAACAGCAATATCCCCACTTAGCCGACGTTGCAGCGGCGAGATAATGTGTTATCACCGGCCGGCTGACCCACTTGCGTCCACAATAAAAGAGTAGATGAGTTATGGACTACCCCGTACTACACACGGACTTGAAACATTACCAGCTGTTCCACCTGGCTATAGTTGATAAAAAACCGGGTTGTAAATAAAGAATTAAGTTTAGTGAAATTGTTTTTATTTACATACACAGTCCAGTTAGCTTAAAAAAATATTGTGGAATGTAATTATATGATAAGCAGTGATGTCCTAGCGATTGAACGCGTGGCTTCCATGCAGGAGCGTTTGACCTCTGACTTTTCGAAATCATTTAAACTCATGGACGTGAACGGTGTTCAAAGTCAAGCTTGGTATTTGGGGTCCAGCGGGACAGGAGCGATACAGAACATTGACATCAAGTTTTTATAGAGACGCTCACGGTGCTATATTAGTTTACGATGTGTTAGAACCGAAGTCCCTAGCAGAACTGAATGAGTGAGTCGAGCAACTTCAAGTAGATATACTCCACCAAGAAGAACATAGTTTGCTTAGTTGTCGGCAATAAGATTGACAAGCATATCATTTTGGGACCTAGTGCATAATATCAGCAAGCACATTGGGTCACCCGCGTGACGGCGACGGCGCAACGAGTATTCCCAAGGAGGATTGATGTCAGGCAGGCGGCCGGTCATAAAACAATAAGCCAAAACCTCTAACAACATGGATTTCATAAATACATGTTGTGCCAACCCCACCCAGTGTGGGATAAGGGCAGGAAGAAGAAGAAGAAGAAGAGTGCGGATCAGAATTTGATTGTCACCTGCGTTAACGGTGAAGGAAAACATCGTGAGGAAACCTGTAAACTCGAGGGGGCTCAATATAGTTCTCGATGGTGTGTGTAGTCTGCCAAACCGCACCAGGCCAGCGTGGTGGACTAAGGCCAAAATAGTGGGACAGCAAAAAGCTAATTATGTTATGTATGTAATTATGTGGATTTTATTATCGTACTAGCGACCCGCCCCGGCTTCGCACGGGTGCAATGAAGATACTAATGTGGGCCATATAAACCTACCTCTTGAATCACTCTATCTATTGCTGAAAATTGCATTAAAATCCGTTGCGTAGTTTAAAAGATCTGAGTGTACAGACAGCGGAGGCGACTTTGTTTTATACTATGTAAAGATAACTTAAGTACCATAATATATATTTATGGCGTGTATTAAAAGAACCTTCACAAGTGACGATACTCAAGTATGTCCGGCGCACCCTGGGCAGTCATCCTCGCTACCAACCTTGCTGACTAATTAATCTGTGCACTTGCTCGTGCCGACACGAGAGAAGGAGTGACGTAATTACTAATAAATTTTTACTTGTTGGTCTTTAGACGGACAGTTTTACAGGAATTTACTGGTAGATAAATATTTAGCCTCGTTGGATTAGTAGTGGCAAGCGCGACTGCTGCTCGCGGGGTCCTGGGTTCAATCCTCAGGTCGGGCCAAGTGTTATTGAATTTTTCCGTATGGAATCCCTAATAGCAGCCAGGAGTTTGGATTTGTGTCCGGATGTTGGCAATAGGCTCGCCCCCTATTACGTGGGACTTAAACATAACGGCGAAATGAGGGTATTACTACACACCTTTGCCCTGCCCTTCGGGGAATATAGGCGTGATGTTATGTTATGTTAGAAAAATATTTAGGATTCAGATGCTGTTAAAAAAGTGAACTGGAGCGCGTCTAGTACGTACTCGGGACCTTATTGGTAATTACGTCAATGTTGCACGTACTTATTGATTTTTTTTTTACACTGTCGGATCAAATCTACTTTAAGTCCTAGCTTTAATCGGCAACTTAATTCTCTACTTTATTCGCTACTTAACTTAAATGTGCGTAAATCGGCCTTTAGTAATAATAGAAACATGGCTAGCGAAATACCAAGATCTATTACTTCTTTGTACAATTCTTTACTGGTCTGTGAATTAGAATTTTCATTTAGTCAGATTATTTATAACTAGCTGTGCCCGCAACTTCGTATGCGTAGAAGTCGTAGGACAACATTACTTGCTTAACTGAAATTATTATGTAATTATTATTAGGTATAGATTAGGTGGGTTTCTTAAAATCTTTCTTTATTCTAACAACTATGAAAAAATACATAAAAAAACGGAAACCTCACATAGCTTCGGGTGCTTTATGTTTTTACCAACGGTTTAGGCTGCGTAGATGTTTAGTTGTTAGATTTGAAAATTAGGATTTTTACTAAACAAAATATGTTGTATTTCTATCAGTAGTCAGGTCCATTATAATAAGGTTTCCCTGTGGACAATGTTAGCAGTAGAAACACCAGGGATGTGTGCATGTGGCTGGAGAGGCGTCATGGCGCCCTCAGCTTCCGGCTGACGCAGGTACTCTCGGGACATGGCTGTTTCGGGAAGTACCTATGTCGTATAAACCGGGAGCAGACGCTCGGATGTCACTACTGTGTGGACTGCCAGGAGGACACGGCGCAGCAGACGCTGTAAGTGTGCGCTGCGTGGGGAGCGCGGCGCCGTGACCTGGTAGCGGCAGTGGGTGGTGACCTCTCGCTACCGGCTGTGGTTCTGTCTATGGTGGGGAGCGAGACTGCGTGGGAGGCCGTCGCTTCCTTTTGCGAAGAGGTGATGGTCACCAAGGAGGTAGCGGAGAGTGAGACGGACGCGTCTTCCTCCCCCCCTTCTCCGGCTAGACGCACCGGGCGCCGGAGGGCGTGAGACGATCTCCGGCCAACCCTAGTGACTGGCCTGCGGACGGCGGGTTAGGGGACCCGTTGCCCGACCAGTAACAGGCCCGGGAGGATGGCGCGCCGTGTTCCACGTGCGCCTCTCAGAAAGAAGTGGGGCAGGGGACAATTTTTTGTTGTTTTTTTGTCGTGTTGTTAGTGACAACCTATAATAATAATAACATTATTCATCAAAAGACATTATAACATTACAACTTTATTCATCAAATTGCCACTGGAGAGATCCACCAGAAGAAGCTGTTGGGCCAAGACCTGCCGGGGTTGCGGTGCATGCAATAGCGAATCCCGTGACCCCGGCCTTAGGTCAGAAGGAGGGACACCGTTGGTATTTAGCCAGTAAGAGTCCGGCAGACCCCTCGTCTTCCCTGGGCGAGGGACATCGATGAGGATTTTCCAACGAAAAAAAATGGATGTGTGCATAAAGATAGCTCAGATTGCTTAGGTATACAGGAGAGAGCTAATCGTGCGAGAAGCAGCTTCATAGCATAACATAAGCTAATCGGAAACTGTACACGTTTAAAACTGAACGGAAAATAGATTACGTAATATATTATACACGCAACGCTATCTATTGAGCAAATATGTTACAACAAATGATGCTAATTGTTTTCTTAATGACTTTAAATTCTAATAACTTTAGATTGAGCGAACCGATTAGGATGAAACAGAAACTAAATGTTACTTCGAGATACGCACAATATTTGTCTATAAAAGTCAATCACACTGAAACAAACAAACCGACAAACACAAAAATACCAAAAATGATCGAAATGGATTTTTTTTCTTATCTTTTAACGACTCCCACTATTATTTAAAAAGTATTTCCAATTGTCAAACACGGCAAGTCCACAGATTTATGATAATATTAATAAAATATATAAGTATTTCAAATTCTTCTTCATCCTAGCTTTTTCCCAACTATGTTGGAGTCAGCTTCCGGTCTAACCAGATGCGGCTGAATACCAGTATTTTTCACGGAGCGACTGCCATCAGACCTCCGCAACCCAGTAACTGGCCAATGCCGGTATCCTAAGGTTAGACTGGATAATTATTTTAAATTAATCTATCGTATTGCCTTGCACAATTAACAATTATGAATACACTCACTTATGAAATTGAGTGTATTTCTCTTCCGCTACCATTCATAATAGGTACCTAATAAATTCTAAACAACAATATCTTCGATTTTTTTAAATAAAAGCTTAGTACCTTCTTCATAAAGATAGCATTTCAATAGACCTTCCGTAGACTGAGAATAGGTACCAATTCAACAATTAATATTGGGTAATCTGTGGATTTATTCGTTGTAATATATTAATTCCTCACAACGTGATTTGATACACGTAACGCCATCTATTGAAAATAAATGGTATAAACATGCACATGCTAAGTTCTTCTAGAAAACTTAAAATTCGCATATCTTTTGATTGCGTGAACCGATTGCGATGAAACAAAAACGATAGTTTACATGGAGATAAGCACAATATTTGTTTATAAAAGTCAACAACATTGGATCAGTTGTTTTTACGTGATGCTTGCACAAACAAACAGATAAACATACAAACAGATAAACAGACAAACAGAAAAAAAATCCAATAATGTTAAAAATGGGTTCTATTGGTTATCGTTTAACACCCCAACCAGGTTTTTTCAAAATATTTGCTATGTACAGACACGCCAAGTCTACAGATTTATTATATGTATAGATAATACTCGTACAATTTTCTTTTATATTCATCTACGTGAACATTTGTATTCATCAAAAGAATTGAGTTATCATGCTAATCTAGGATTAAAGAGATACGTGGAACTTGAGTTGAAAAAAGAAAATACATTTTATTCAGCCAGGACACATCGACAGCATAAACTATAAAATAAATAAAACAACATAATTACAGTATGTACCTACCGAAATAATAATTATAAAGGATCACCAACTCAGCATAGGTATATGCTGGACGTATGCTCGGTAATAACGATACATCCAAACTGAACCCGTTCGTGGCGTATCGCGACAACGTGAACATTCGCCGAATTCCCCAAACAACGAAACACGATGTGAGGAATTGCTTGGCCGGACATGTCGCGACGACGTGAACAGTCATCGTATACATTGTGGCCCCAACATAATAACATAACTTTTTAACAAAAATAAAATCGACTTCAAATTGTCTATCTCCGAAGTTCTTCATCAGATCTTCAACTAATTTTAATGGGACCACTTCGGAAGAATACTCTTTCAAACAAAAAAAATAATCATTAATTCGGTTCACTATTAGCAAAGATATCGCGGAACAAACATACAAAAAAAAAACATGCAGTCGAATTGAGAACCTCATCCTTTTTGGAAGTCGGTTAAAAAAAAGGAATTATGAGCGTGAAACAGTTATCAACGTGAATCTTTGTAGAATTATCAGAACAAGTGAACATCGTTAAATTCAAGTCATAATGGAACTAGAAATTATGAGGACATAATCTATGAATGACTGTCAACGTATAGCAAACATTCTCAATTGCTTAACAGGAAAAGATCATAACTTAGATAATATTTGATTTATCCCTTCACATCAGAGGCAAACATCCCCCTGTGTCAATAATCCTATAGTTTTGTTCATCCATATCATCCTTCATAATACGCACAATACAAGCCTCGTCGCCCGTCGCCCCGTGTGTACACACCACTCTGCGACGCTATTTCCTACCCCTTAGTCGGTCATTCACCTTTGTGCCTGTGAACAACTTTTATGTATCTATGTGTAGATCAATCACGCTGTTGATACTTGAGGAGCTGGGCAGAGCTAGGAATAGTTGTACATACAAATGTTGAGTGTGATTAAGACAGGTTATTATCATCGTAATCAGCCCATTACTGTCCCACTGCTGGGCATGGGCCTCTTTCCAGAATGAGGAGGTTTAAGCCTTAGTCTACCACGCTGGCTTGGGTCCACGCTTTGGTATCACGTAGGCGGACTACACACACTACCAAGAACTTTTTTTATCTGTGTTGTGCAGGTTTCCTCACGATGTTATCCTTCACCGTTAACGCAAGTGATAATCAAATTCTGATCCACACATGAATTCGAAAAGTCAGAGGTGTGAGCCGGGTTTGAACTTAGAACCTCCTACATGGAAAGTCAGCTTTATATTAAGAAGTATAGCAAAATAATCTTACATTTAGATATGGTTTGTCTTGTCGAATATAGTCATTTCGTTAGTAATCGTACAAAAATCGTCAGTGCTTAGGTACACCTAGTTTGAATCCATTGTATATCGAATATCAATTGATCGACACGATTAATCGAATGTCCAAATAGTCGAATGTAATTTTATCGTAAGCTTAAATAAATCGACACGTTACACCGAGTGTTAACAACATCGAATATTTGGGTGATCGCCGGTCGCGGCATCAAATATTAATTGTTTCGAAATATTAACATAATGTTGACTAATTATTAATTTTCGCATAAAATATTCGTGTATAAGCTATACATTCTAGTTAATTACTAAAACCGCCTTTAGAACATCATAATATTAAACATTCAATCGAAAACATTAAGTTCGTGGCTTCTAAGTACCTACGAGTAGCTACCAGCTCAAACAAAAAGGTATTTCATAAATAGGTGAGCTAAATTATGTCCAATAATTAATTAACAGAAACGCTATAAAAGAACATGAAAGATTACGTGAACATTAATTAGATCAGGTATTGAAGGTATCTGATTTATACTTTTACTAGCTTTTAGCCGCAGCGTCGCTCGCGTGATATAAGTTTTTTTGAATCATCAATAGCCTATCACACCCGTCGCTGGATCCGCTCTGGCTGTCTTCAACTAAGGCTATTAACATCGAACAGATTTTAACATTTTGACCTATTTGTTAGGTATGCATATACTAGAATATAGCTCTGTTCTGATTGTCAAACGAATATCTAGGACAATCGTTACGGATAGTCGGAAACCCAAAAGTCTTACAACTTGACAACTAAGCTTAGGATGTCGGCAATGCTCAGTAACTGGGTTGCGGGGGTCTGATGGTTTGGCAGTCACTCCATGTAAAATACTGACGTTAAGCATTGACATTAGCATCTGGAAACACTGGAAGCTGACCTCAAAATTGTTGGATAAAGGTAAACTGATGAAGACATAACATAGGCGCAACTATTTAAATTGCTGTGGCCGTGTGTTATATAAAGGTAAATAAATAAAAAATATGTAAAAGTGAGTATAGACTAGAGCACTTATTTCTAACAAAGCGTCGAGCGTCTCCGCGTCGTGCTCATTTTTCGATTCGTGAAAGGGTGACACAGTAGAGCGGCTTGATGTTTTGCTACAAGTAAATGCTGTAGTCTACTGGATGTAAAAATAGCCTTAACGAAGCCGAATACTGTACATAAAACTAAGTAACATAGAGCAAAAATAATTGCTGGGAAACGACTTTTATTTTTTGTTATTAAAAAACAGCTTTTAATTGTAGCGCGCAATGGAAGCGCGCGCGCAGCAGACTGTGCCTACATTTCATAAATGTTGATTATGTTTGTATTGGAGAATGTTTAGTAATAACATTTAAACTTAGTTTTCGTGAAAAACGTATAAAATATGGTGACTTTGACCTTCAATATCTCTATAACCAGTCGGTTCCCAGGTATGCCCCAATACCAAACAATCTTCGTAATGATGGGTACAATACGTGGCTTTCGGCTTCGTTAAGGGTATTTTTACACCCGGTATACTCACCTTAACACTGCATATTCACTTTTTTGTCTATATCTCCTGTACCGCATGGATTTGACTAGTGATACTTACACCGATTAATATATTTATTATAAGCATTAATTTGGCATACTTTTCGTTTTGATCGAATGATACCAGTTTTTTAGTTTTTTTGGCAGTCTTTTATCAACCAGACCTTGCATTTATAATATGTTCAGTAACCCTATAATGAAACATAAAGTAAGTATGCTCAAGGTAAGGTTAAAATAAAATACTTGAAGTAAAACTTTAGATACGTTCGGATAAAAAGGCGTGGGTAGCGTTGAAGCACAGTAGAGCAAATAATGAAAGCGTAAAGTATACCCCGAACACTTAAAATATATGCTCTTTATAATCCTACTCGAAAATCTTACATCACACTTGCTAATAACGTTACGTAAGGTACCAAAAACTCACCAAACCAAAGTGCCCTATTATTACACCACCACAATAAAGACCAAGCTGTCTACCCAATAAATAATAGGTAGTAGTACTCAAGATATTTTTGCACCCAAGCCTAACAAAAACTGAGTATAAAAAAGGTGCTGTTTGATTGATGGAGGCTCGTTGGTAGCGCCATCTATCAAGTGTTGATGACGATGTTTTGAAATGTCGCGCGAGTCGCGACCTACCCGCGGATGAATAAAACACACCCTGTATCTCCATCGATCATTGATGTGTGGTAATGTACTGTGATGTGGGTAGTTTCATTCGCGACTCAGGATTTTTCATTGATAGCCTTGCGGTTGAACGCTTGCCTTCCGTGCGGGAGAGTAAGAGTTCAATCCTGGCCCGTACCTCTGACTTATCGAATTCATGTGCGGATCATAACTTTATTAAAAACTATGTGATCCAGGGAACCTACACCTGAGGATTTAAAAAAAAAAATTGGAAGTATAAAATTTTTACGGGTAGATATATAAATTAAATTCGAAATTATATGTTCTTATCCCAAACCCAGTGCATAATATCGGCAAGCACATTGGGTCACCCGGGCGACAGCGCAACGAGTATTCCCAAGGAGGGTTGATGTCAGGCAGGCGGCTGGTCATAAAACAATAAGCCAAAACCTCTAACAACATGGATTTATGAAATACAATATGTTGTGCCGACCCCACCTAGTGTGGGATAAGGGCAGGGAGAAGAACAAGATGTTCTTATCCCAAATCCAACCGTTATGGCGCGGCATGCAAAATTATTATTTCCATTAATTAAGTACAACACATTTAGTTTGGAACATTATTTTTAAAATAACATGACGAATCTGATTGTTAGACAGGTAGTCCAGTAAGTACTATAAACACAATGATTGAGTACATCATATTAGAAAAAATAACTGCCAGTTCTACTGGCTGGAGGAAAAATAAATCATATTTAACTTTAGTAGACGAACAATGAAATACTGAGATTGATATCATACACGAGGTCTCAGATGGCCTCACCCGTTATGAGACAAACAGAAGTTACTATCTCTTGGGAGGCTGGGCCCACAATTTCACACTTGATTTAAAAACGTTATTGGAGTTTATCGGTGCGAGACGGGACAGAAGAAAATATCTAAAGACTGTCAGCTACAAAACAAGGAAAGTTTATTAAACGTATTTATGTGGTTATAATAACAATACTAGACTGCCTTGTTGGTCTAGTGGTCGCAAGCGCGATTGCTGAGCATGGGGTCCCGGGTTCGATCCCCAGGTCGGGCAAAGTGTTATTCGGTTTTTCCGTGTGGAATTCCTCAGTAGCAGCGCAGAATCTGGATTTGTGCCCAGTTAATGGCAATAGGCTCGCCCCCTATTACATGGGACTTAAACATAACTGGCGAAATGAGGGTGTACCTAAATACCTCTGCCTAACTCTTTGGGGAATACAAGGCGTGATGTTATGGGTAATAATAATAGTTGACCATTAAACTCTGACATCACACCATTAACTTTTTGTTTAAGTAACAGCCTGCAACGGAAGATTTGCTGCTCAACCACAAAACAATGTTTCACACTTGTTTGTAAACAGGGCTTCAACATTTTTTTTATGTATGGAGATGAATTAAACACGGATTTAACAACTGTCTTACAAGGGTCTAACAACACTTTTTGGTGATCCTAATACAAAATTAAATTAAGGGATCATCTTCACCCCTGAACTTCGTAAGGAGCGACTAGAGGCTCTGTAGCATGCTGGGACTACCAATATGCCTATTAAATGTTGTGTATTATGTGCAAAAAAGGAGAGATCCGAGTGTTTTTCTTTTTTGTAACAAAAAGTTTTTTTTCGACATTAATTTTAATTTAATCAATGTTTTTTTTTACGTTTTTCACTTCGCCCTTTAGGTAAAACACGACGTGGAAGTAGCTCTTGCCCCGGTGGCGATCGATGCATAAAAATGGATGAGTTTATTCTTAGAAAGTACAAGCAATTTAAAACGTTATTATTTTTTGGTTAGAAAAAAAAACACTTGGATTTCGTTTTTTTTTGCATAGATATGTTTAGTTAAACGTACTGAACAATGTGTAAAAGTTTGTCCAGGTATTTTGGTTGGACCTTATATATTACAATATTTATATATATATGTAAGTATTATGTCTATGTATGGTGTGTCGTATATATTTTGCAGCAGTACACCATAGACTACCCCCTCTATCTTATTCATTGACTTCCTGTTCATCCAAAGGTTGTCTGGTAGATATCGCTATCAGCGATAAGACCGCCATTGTACCCTTTAATGTTTGTTATTGTATAAGAGCTGTGTTACAATTTTGGTGTACAACAAAGTATATTCTATTCTAAAATACTGTATCCACGAATGCCAACAGGCAAAGTGAATTAATGGCCCTTCAACGAGTGGGTACCAAATAATGAGTTTATTGAAGTACCACCTATCAACGGACACGAGAGCATTCTAAACAAACTGTGCTAATGTAAACAAGTACGCAGGTGTGGATGTGTGACACACCTCTAATGGATCCAGAGAGTCTCTCACTACTTAAGTACTAAACCTCAATTAAGTTTACTAATTGACAAACTTGCTGGTGATTGAGGTATATAGTGGTCGGTTCGAATCTATTGTTATTTAACTGATTGACTACTATGAAGTAACTCAATGAAAATACTAATAAAGAGTACTTCGCACTACCTTGAACTCGACATTTGCCTACGATGACTACAACAAAAAGATGTACCTACAAGGAATACTTTTTAGGGTTCCGTACCCAACGTGTTCCAACGAGACCCTATTACTAAACCTATGCTGACTGTCCGTCTGTAACAAGGGTATACATACTAATAAACAAAATATTGTTTATACATATCTCTGCAGCCGTAAAAGGTTGCCACTAGAAATTTTCACAAATTGTGTTGTTGCAAAAAACCAAATCCCAAGGGTGACCCTTCAAAGAGTTCCCTAAAAATCGACTAAATTACCAACTTTTTTTTTCTGTAGATACGGAACCCTGTGTGCGCTAGTATGACTCGCACTTGACCGGTTTTTGTCCATGACGATATCCGCTGGTAGAGACAGAGCGGCTTATTTTGAGCCAGGCACCAGACAACGTCTACTGTATGTACTAACGTACATAATATATCCTTATTTTTATATTCTAACCGTGTGCTACCCGTCTCAGTGCTTTAGACCATGAACATATTAATCACCACCCCGCGACACGTTCTGAAACGATCACCTTCACGCATGGCGTGACATGCCATCACTCATGTGATTTATACACCATTACTTTTACATAAGGGAATATGGATTGTATAGTACACACATTGTAATGTATGGATTGTGTGTTGACGACACGTTTGGTGTAGTGGCCGAGTGATTGGCGTCTGCGCTACGGGTCGTGGGTTCGATTCTCACACGGAACAAATATTTGTATGGCCTACAGATAGTTGTTCCGGGTCTGGGCGTTTGTGCATGTGAAGATTTGTGTCTGTAAACGCACCCACGATACAGGAGAAATCCTAATGTGGGGCAATGTTTTTATTAAAAAAAAAAGTAACTGAAGGTATACTGAGGGGTTCATGGTTAACCAACCACGCGAATCATACGATTTGCGAGGTTAAGTTACGCTTGCCACGGTCAGTCTGTGGATGGGTGACCGATCGTTACACATCGAGACCCTCCGTGCTTCAAAGAGCACGTTAAATAGTCGGTCCCGGGAGTCATACGAATACCTATGACAGTCGTTACGGGAAGTCAGAAGCCCGAAAGTCTGACAACCGGTCTAACCTTAGGATATCGGCATTGCCCAGTAACTGGGTTGCGGAGGTCTGATGGCAGTCGCTCCGTTTTAAATACTGGTATTCAGCCTGGTTAGACTAGAAGCTGACCCCAACATGGTTGGGAAAAGGCTAGGCAGAACACACAGTAACTGAAGGTATCACACACGGAAAATAAAGATAAAACCTATTGTCAAACATCACCATTTCCAGAAAAACGTCCTTTTAAGAGATCTTACGAGGCGTGGCAAATGTGTGCAGAGATCAATGAGGACAGTTACTATCTACATCAGCTTTCTAGCGTTTGAGTATTACGAAGGTCCCAACGATTTTGATGGAAAAGTTTTAACCTATTTTAGTGAGGAAATTGGAAAGTTTGCGAATTATTATCCGTTACTAACATCTTAATATTAAATCGTAACACACTGTAGCACATAGTATCAAGTAGATATTCCAGCTTCCGATATTTACCTTGTATGTCGTAGGATAATCGGAAAAATCGGATATTTGCGATAATCATATGACGATTGCAAAGGATCGGATATCTGGAATCTAAGACAAGTTTTCGTAATCATCTGAGCTATTTCAAGATCATTGCAGAAAGCTTATCATAGGAAAGTCGCGAATACTGCTCACGTTATGAGCGCTGATTGGCTGATATGATCGTTATCACTTTTCTATGCATATACATCTTTGTGAAGAGCCATGTTCTGACCAACCAGGATAAAGATGATATCGACTCTTAGATTAGCCAATCATCGTTCATGTTTCCAATCATCCTAAACAAACTGGGATTTTTGCAATGATCCTGAAAATAGCGCGAATGATTACCAAAATCTGTCTTAGATTCTAAATATCTGGTCCTTTGCAATCGTCCTAGGATTATCGAAAAGATCCGATTTTTCCGATTATCCTACGACATATACAAGCTATGATTAAGAACCTCAGTTGATCAGCTTATACATTGATCAACTGAGCTCTTGAACGCAATATTCTAATATCCGATACTTAACATGTTGGTTGATCTAGCTTCGTCTATAGTTTACATTACATTGTTTAACATTGATGAAGCCTGTCTATCTATCCTTCTGGAATTGAAAACTCCAAAATATTAAATACACAGACTTGACTGCCTCGGTGGTCTAGTGGTGGCAATCGCGACTGCTGATCGTGAGGTCCTGGATTCGATCCCTAGGTCGGACAAAGTGTTATTAGGTTTTTCAGTGAGGATTTCCTCAGTAGCAGCTCGGAGTTTGGATTTGTGCCCGGTTGATGGCAATAGGCTCGCCCCCTTTTACATGGGACCTTAATATAACGGCGAATAGAGGGTGTTACTATACACCTCTGCCCAACCCTTCAGGGAATACAGGCCTGATGTTATGGGGATTTGAAAATGTAAACACCTATTTTGACTTTAATTCTTATTAGAGTAAACTTTTTCCAACTTTATTTTCAGTTTTGAGAGAAGTAGGGACGGCGTCATAACACATAACATAACATCACGCCTTGTATTCCCCGAAGGGTTCGGCAGAGGTGTTTTAGTACACCCTCGTTTCGCCAGTGATGTTTAAGTCCCATGTAAGGAGGCGAGCCTGTTGCCATAAACCCGGCAACCGGGCGTCATAACCAAAGAATGGAAAGGCACTGTGACACGGGGGGGTCTAATAACGCCACCTTATTGAATCATAAATCATAATTTGCAAGTGGACTGCACATCCAACCGGGAATTGTCACGTAGTTGCGCTGACTGCATCTTTACTGCTGTGGAGGAATGAGGTACGTTGTTCCTCCAACGAAAAGGGAGGATCCTCCTAGGTAGGCTCTCGGGTCTTCTGCCTGACGGGCCGCTGCCCAACGGTTGATGTTGGGAAATTTTATATATACTAACTCCGTGTCAGATCTTGATATCACGATGCAGGATTTGTGACGTTTCATTTGACAGCTGTCATTGTTGTCGCTGTAGTCTGCTAGACATTCGTCGTGCTGCGTAATTCTCATGTGGCGTGATAGATGCCGCCACACTGCCTTTAACCTACATTGGTAAATGCATAATTTACAGTTGCGACTGACTGTGCAGTCTACTTGCAGTTGTGATAATGAAACAAAATATGATTCACCAAATGGGATGTTATGAGCCTTTCCGGACTTTTTATGTAATGGCTTGAAGAGATCATTGAGATACGAGATATACTATTTTACACCAAATCTCTTCTCAAACCATGTTTTTTTCTAAATCGCTAAACAAGCGAACTCTAAAATAGATCCAAACATACCGCTCACAACTCAGACATCTATATCATAATACGACCCTCTTTTTTAAGCGAAATCTTTAGAAATTCGCGTTTTTTGTGAGCGAAAAGAATCGCCTAATTGTTTGGACAACAAAGCCATCCAACACAAACATTGTATGAACCAAATATTTTGTACCCCATTGTACTAGAACGTTAACAAATCGGTACAAGATTCACGATAAATAACCTCCTTTTCTTACTGTTTTATTTTCACCTCGAGTACTTAACCCTCTTTTTATTGCAGAAATTGTTTTGTAATGTATCGTTTAAGAAAAAAATAAAGAATAGTTATAATGGATTATAAATATACAATAGAAACGAAAATTATACTTTAACTTTGACCAGTTATTATTAACTTTGATCACATGCTATTATTTACTTTACCAGTTACTGTTATTTTACTTTTACCAGTTAAGTACTGTTATTTACTTTGTCCATACGCTATTATTTACTTTAGCCACATACTATTATTAACTTACACCATATGCTATTAATTACTTTTACCAGTTAAGTACTATTATTTACTTTGACCGTATGCTATTATTAACTTTGGCCGGTTACTATTACTTACATTTACCAGTTAGGTACTTTTATTTACTTTGGCCATCTGCTATTATTTACTATGGCCTGTTAATATTATTTACTTGCCACTACATATTGTTTACTCTTATGAAACTTTTAATGTGAAAGTAAAGGAAAAAATACAAGACCCAGTTTAAAAAAAATCGAGACGGTTCTCTTTTATGTCAATATCTTTTTACCATAATTGCGGCAGTCTTTCGTTGCCGAAATTCAATTTTAAATTAGTATAGCGGACATAATTCGTAATATAGCCGACATTTACACAAAGTAATGAAGATCGCAAGGTACCGAAAAGGTAAAAACCAAATTACCACGAGTAAATCAACGTTCATAAAACATTAACGGGAATATTTAGAATAAAATAAACGCAAACACACACACAATTAGTGTAGAGTAAATAATAGTAACTGGTAAAAGTAAATAATAGCATATAGTCAAAGTAAATAATACTACCTACCTGGTAAAAGTAAATAATAGTACCTAATTGGTAAAAGCGATTAATAGTAACTGGCCAAAGTAAATAATAGCACATGGTCAAAGTAAATAATAATACCTAACTGGTAAAAGTAAATAATGGTAGCTAACCGATAAAGCAAATAACAGTGACTGGCCAAAGTAAATAATAGCACATGGTCAAAGTAAATAATAATACCTAACTGGTATAGGTAAATAATAGTAGCTAACAGGTAAATGTAAATAACAGTAACTGGCCAAAGTAAATAATAACACATGGTCAAAGTAATGAATAGTACCTAACTGGAAACAGTAATTAATACAACATGGTAAAAGTAAATAATAGTACCTAACTGGTAAAGGTTAATAATAGCAACTGGCAAAAGTAAATAATAGCTCATGGTCAAAGTAAATAATAATACCTAACTGGTAAAAGTAATTAATAGTAACTGTTCAAAGTTATTAAAAGCACATGGTCAAAGTAAATACTAGTACATAACTGGTAAAAGTAAATAATAGTAACTGGCCAAAGTAAATAATAGCACATGGTCAATGTAAATAATAGTATCTAACTGGTAAAACTAAATAATAATAACTGGCCAAAGTACATAATAGCACATAGTAAAAGTTAATAATAGTACCTAACTGGTAGAAGTATATAATAGTAACTAACCGGTAAAAGTAAATAATAGTAACTGGCGAAAGTAAATAATAGCATATGGTCAAAGTAAATAATAGTAACTGGTCAAAGTAATTAATAGCACATGGTCAAAGTAAATAATAATACCTAACTGGTAAAAGTAATTAATAGTAACTGGTCAAAGTAATTAAAAGCACATGGTCAAAGTAAATAATAGTAACTGGTCAAAGTAATTAATAGCACAGGGTCAAAGTAAATAATAATACCTAACTGGTAAAAGTAATTAATAGTAACTGGTCAAAGTAATTAAAAGCACATGGTCAAAGTAAATAATAGTACCTAACTGGTAAAAGTAAATAATATTAACTGGCCAAAGTACATAATAGTAGATGGTCAAAGCACATATTAGTACCTAAATGGTACAAGTAAATAATAGTAACTGGTCAATGTAATAATAGCACATGGTCAAAGTAAATAATAGTACCTAACTGGTAAAAGTAAATAATAGTAACTGGCCAAAGTACATAATAGCCCATGGTCAAAGTAAATAACGATACCTAACTGGTAGAAGTATATAATAGTAACTGACCGGTAAAAGTAAATAATAGTAACTGGCGAAAGTAAATAATAGCATATGGTCAAAGTAAATAATAGTACCTAACTGGTAAAAGTAAATAATAGTAACTGTTCAAAGTAATTAATAGCACATTGTCAAAGTAAATAATAATACCTAACTGGTAAAAGTAATTAATAGTAACTGGCCAAAGTAATTAAAAGCACATGGTCAAAGTAAATAATAGTACCTAACTGGTAAAAGTAAATAATAGTAACTGGCCAAAGTACATAATAGTAGATGGTCAAAGCACATATTAGTACCTAAATGGTACAAGTAAATAACAGCACAAGGTCAAAGTAAATAATAGTAACTGGTCAATGTAATAATAGCACATGGTCAAAGTAAATATTAGTACCTAACTGGTAAAAGTAAATAATAGTACCTATCTCGTAAAAGTAAATAATAGTACCTAATTGGTAAAAGTGATTAATAACACATGGTCATAGTAAATAATAGTACCTAACTGGTAAAGGTTAATAATAGCAACTAGCCAAAGTAAATAATAGCACATGGTCAAATAAATACTAGTACCTAACTGGTAAAAGTAATTAATAGTAACTGGTCAAAGTAAATAATAGCACATGGTCAAAGTACATATTAGTACCTACCTAACTGGTAAAAGTAAATAATAGTAACCAGTAAAAGTAATAATAGCACATGGTCAAAATAAATAGTAGTACCTAACTGGTAAAAGTAAATAATAGTAACTGGCCAAAGTAAATAATAGCGTATGGTCAAAGTAAATAATAGTAACTGGTAAAAGTAAATAATAGCTCTATCAATTATTTTACGATGTGCTATTATTTACCCCGGCCATTTACTAATATTTTCTTTTACCAGGTAGGTACAATTATTTACTTTGACCATGAGTTACTATTTACATTCATCATTTACTATAACTTACTTTAAACAAGTGCTATTATTTACTGTGGTCAGTTATTTTAATATTATTGACTTTGACCAGATCCTATTATTTACTTTCTCCAATTACTATTATTTCCTTTTACCAGTTAAGCCTATTATTTACTTTGACCATGTGCTATTATTTACTTAGGCCATTTACTCTGATTTACTCTGATCATATGCTATTATTTAATTTGGCCAGTTACTATTATTACTTTGGCCAGTTATTAGTATTTACTTTTCCCAGTCAAGTACTGTTATTTACTTTCGCCATACGCTAATATTTACTTTGGCCAGTTACTATTATTTACTTTGGCCAGTTACTATTAACTTTGGCCAGTTACTATTATTTGCTTTTATAAGTTACTAGTATTTACTTTTACCGGGTAAGTTATTTACTTTGATCAGTAACTATTATTAGGTTTGGCCAGTTAGTTAATATTATTTACTATGCCAATATGCTATTATTTACTTTTACCAGCAGATCTAAATATAATATGACTTATCTCATATCGGCACGAGATGTTGGGACGACAAAATATCGCACTGCGCATGTTGGTCATGCAGATACCATCCTTCACAATATATTTCCTATAATTGTTCGTCATCATGACTTCGTCCATAATTGCACAAACAAAACCTTCGGTTTCCCCAAAGAGGTTACCAAAACGTAGCCAGGATACGGACGCTGAAAAGTCAACATCGGGCCCATGAAGGCCCGTTAGTAGCGCCCATGTAGCTCCTTGCTTTGCCACACCTCCTCGCGATCATTGGTACTAAGCACTGCAGGCTTGCGACAGTTCTCTCTAGCCAAGGCGAGCGGGGTGAATCCCTTGTCCACTGCGACCACATCTCGATGCATGCACCCCTTCATCACCCCTTATTATTACTATTATTAACCCAGAAGCTGTTATTTAGTTTACTCAGTACGTAACTAACCAGAATACATAGCATGTTATATAGGTATTTGCTATCCGTCGCTTGTTACGACCGGGTTAGTGTCGTTCCAACGCCTATTAGCTTATTCAAGTTAAGCTCCATTTTAAAACACTGCGATTATGGAAGTCGCATTTTTATCAAACAAATAATATATCGCCCGCCATTTTGGATAACAAAAGCGAATTATTTACAGGCAATTAAATGCCGTTTGCATACCAATTGATTTCTTTATCAGTGTGAGTTTTACGTAAAAAAAGTCGTGACAGTGACAGAGCGGAATAAAAACGAATTGTAGCGATAAAATGTATTCATGCATTGTTTACAATACTTCAGCGTCGACAAAGGAACATTTTTACAGGCAATTAGTGCGCATTACCAGACCAAACATTTCGTTGTTCTACCTAGTCTGGCCATAAATACTGTTACAATTAAAAATAAGAAAGATATTACATTTGAATTTGGAATCTGTCATTTTTATACGATTTTTCATTGAATTTTCTAATTTTTGCGCCAATACATTGTACAATATTTTGCGATATTAAAATGGAGTGGGGTGATAAAGAGAACCGAATCGCTGTGATTGCATTACACAAAGTTGGTATGGAACCAAATGCAATTTTTAAAACTCTCCATACGCTTGGTATTAGTCTAATGTTTGTGTACCGGGCTATTAATAGGTACAATGAGACCTCCTCTGTTTGTGAAAGAAAAAGATCTGGCCGTCCACGTAGTGTTCGTACGAAAAAGGTGGTCAAAGCAGTAAGGGAAAGAATTCGAAGAAATCCTGTCCGAAAGCAAAAGATTTTATCTCGGGAGATGACGATAGCACCCAGAACCATGTCGCGTATTTTAAAAGATGACTTAGGACTTGCAGCCTATAAGAGACGTACTGGTCATTTTTTAACTGATAATTTAAAAATAATAGGGTGGTAAAATCGAAACAACTACTGAAGCGGTACCGCAAAGGGAGGTCACAGAAAATTTTTGTTTACGGATGAGAAAATCTTTACAATTGAGCAACATTTTAACAAACAAAATAACCGTATTTATGCTCAAAGCTCTAAGGAAGCTTCCCAATTAGTCGACAGAGCGCAACGTGGGCATTATCCGACTTCAGTGATGGTTTGGTGGGGTGTTAGCTATGAAGGCTCCAGAAAATCAGTAACTCCTTTAGGTGCCAAAGTATACGCTTCTACAACAAAATTCCAGGCAATTTTCAAGACTTAAGTCTTAATAAATTTAAGTCCTATGTAAAGCAGAAACTATGCAAAAAGGGTTTCTATAACGTTAAAGACTATATGGACGATAAAAATGCTTGGAATTGAGCCGCTCGCTGTTATCACAGACACATCATTGTAATTATTGTAATTATTTTTATATGACATTATTTTTTATTTTATTTTTTATGTTTTTGACATCTATTGAATACTTTTTTCAATTAATTATTGAATATTTCCTTTACTATGACATGTTCTTATTTTTTCAAATTGTGCATGTGAGTACCATGTAGGCTAGCTTTATACACGAATTTTTTAACTGTTTGGCGGTTTTGAGTTTTTTTTTGTGACCTACGCAAATGTCCGGCTGATTGGTAGCGTCGTGCGGCAGTCGGGTTGTTGAGCTCCCTTAAATAAGGTTTGAGCTACGCGATGACTGATGCATGCGTGCCGTCAGTTAGGATAGGTCAACTCAAACCTGCTATGGCACTTTCCTAAAAAGGCCATTCCAGACGTTGCCGTACATTGTTACACTCACATAGTTTTTATACCACAATGTCTGGACTTTAAAAGAGACTTTGATCTCTGAGTTTGTTTCGGCTTTTCTTTTCAGAGCTAGTCAGATAGGAAATGCCGGCGCCATCTAGTATTAAAAAAAACATTACATTGACTTGTAAAAGTGTCTGTAACAGGTTTATTTACAGAAATAAAAATCATTTATCATTTATGAAGGAGTGACTGAGCCATATTTTTGTGAAAAAGGTATCAAAACATCGGCACAAGTGTATCAAGATACCATTCTTGAGAAGGTAGTTAAGCCCCTTAACAACACCATGTTCAATAACCAAGTATGGTCCTTCCAACAAGACTCGGCGCCGGATTATAAAGCTCGGTCCACGCAGTCTTGGTTGGAAGTGAACGTTTCGGACTTCATCAGAGCTGAAGACTGGCCGTCGTCTAGTCCCGATCTTAATCCGCTGGATTTTGATTTATGGTCAGTTTTAGAGAGTACGGCTTGCTCTAAACGCCATGATAATTTGGAGTCCCTAAAACAATCCATTCGATTGGCAGTGAAGAATTTTCCCATGGAAAGAGTGCGTGCTTCTATTGATAACTGGCCTCAACGTTTAAAGGACTGTATTGCAGCCAATGGAGACCACTTCGAATAAACTTTTTATATTTTAAATTGTTTTATATTTATGTATTAAACTAACACACTGTAAAAGTAATAAATATTATTTGCAATAAAAAAAAATCTTGTTGACTATATTTATGGCAAGACTAGGTATTTATTTTATGCAAGTGGCTATGAAACGTATAGTCATGAACATACCTCGTCTTTATTATGTGGATAGCGTTAATGCAAACGGAAATTACACTATGGGAACGTCGTGGAGTGAAAGATGTAGTGAGAAGGATTGAGAAAGGTATGTTAAGATGGTTTGGTCATGTAGAGAGGATGGATGAAAGGAGACTAACGAAACAAGTGTACAAGGCGAGTGTTGATAGAATAGTTGGAAGCGACCAACCTCGGCGGACGTACCACGAAAAAATAGCGAGCGTTCTCAAAAAAGGCCAGGTTGATAGCACCCTAAACCGACGAGCATGCATGAGAAGGTTAATGAATGTAGATGAAGCGAATAGGGTGTGCCAGGATCGTAGCAAGTGGAAATCTATAGTCTCTGCCTACCCCATTGGGAAACAGGCGTGATTGTATGTATGTATGAGACTACAATATAAGAATACCTACCTAATAACATCATAACAGTTTTCGTATACGATATATTATTATGCCAAAATGTTTGGTACAGATGTAGTTTGGTTGCGATTTGTCAACAATACGGTACGGTGGATTACGTCGCTGTTGAGTTTGTTAATATTGGCATAGTTAATGGTAATTAATGACAATATTATATTAGCAATTAATTGCATGAATGCATCCTATAATTACGTGCGTAATTACTATATCAAAACATTTGATGTGTTTATTGTATAATTACTGTATTTCAATTAACAGCTTCAATATAAATTAGCGTTTAAATTAATTGCTTGCTGTTGAAAAAGCCTTTGCTTCCAAGTTTTCTATTAACGTCCATAACTCCTAAATACGATGGTATTTATCACTAAACATAATCAAATACAGCTTATGTGATATATTTAGCAACAGTTATTTGTATATTGTTTTCTTTTGTGGCCAGATGTCGGGCTTCATGCCGTTGCTAGTATGGTACCAAGCAACAGCGGAAAAATCTTCATAATTTACAATCAATCAATGGCATGCATTAAAAGCGCTACCATGATTAACGACAATTAAGGACGTCAAGCGTGACCAGGGTGCAATCCTGGTGTAGTTAATAAAAGTATGGAGCTACTAATCCTTGTACATAAATATTTTCGACCAAAAATGTGAACACAGTTGATGATAGATAGATTTTATGAAATCTTTGAACAGTATTTTCTCTAAGTTTGGGGGAAAGTTGTAGAACAAAAGATTATTAAGATGGCTTTAGACCAAACGAACATAGAGCTAGGCTAGAATAAAAACACAGAGCGTCGTTGTTTGTTGCTTTTTTGGTGTATACGATAATTTGTTTTCATTATTTACAGCAAAAGAATACCAACGAGCAAGAATGACAACAAACAAGAACTGGAACTTTTGCACATGCTCTAGAGATGTTTTGAAGGCAGATATACGGCCTGATCAAACAGAGAACGTGGCTGGTTGTGATGTTCACGTCTGCCACGCTCTCTGTTTGGCGTCTTCCATACATTGTCACAGTAATTCGCACGCCAAGAGCCCACAATCAACACGCGTCGTGAATATCACACCCAGCCACGCTCTCTGTCTGACCAGGCCTTTATAGGTCAAGTCGCTAGAACACAAGAACGCTTTGAAGAGATCGCTTCGAGGAGCGAGCACGTCCGAAGACGAAAGAACGCTCTAAGCAACTGTTGGCATGCTCTTGCGCCATTTAAATCAAGCGAGCGAGCATTCTTAGAACATTCCATAGAATCTCCGCAAACAAGATAGAACAACGAAAGAATGCTTTATCTCTGTTTACCCCAAAATAATTTGGAGTGGGCATAGAATGAGCATTCGCTCGTTTGGTCTAAACCCAACTTAATACTTTAATATCCTTTCAGATTAGTATCTCCTTCCCGAATAACATCGTAAACAACCACAAATCTATGAATCATTCTCTAATTCTCGCTTCCGCTTATATCTTAGACTGGTGTTTCCGTACTAAAGCCCCCGTACAAGCTATTCATCGGCGAATTTTTACGGCATTATGTAAAGGCGCCAGGTGCAAGGCAGCACGGAGCGCTCGTTTTGCGCTATTGTTTGATTTTCTATTATAATTCCTTGTCTATGTTGGTTTTTAGTCAGGAAATATGATTAATTATGCAGAATGTTTCATGTACGTGCGGTTTATTATTTTGTGCAAGATATAGATGAATTCTATCTACCGAGAGAAAAGGTTGAGTACAAAGTGATCGCGTGATAATCTGCATTGCCGTGACGAAGTACCCGTCGTGTCTCAAATAGGTACCTACTGAAATATTTAGCCACATCTGGTTAGACTGGAAGCTGGCCTTAACTTTGAGCCCGTTCGCACAGCGGATCCGTTTTAACACCTCCGTTGGTACTGGATATGTTGTTCACATCTGTACCGACGGATCAGTTAAACAAATGGCAGCTGCGTCGCATCTGGCAAGCAGGATACGATAAAAATAACAGATCCAGTATTTTATACTAGATTCGGAATACTGTCGTGTATGTGTACTCGCTCATAAAACTACAGGCACCATCACTAAATTAAAAACGGATCCGCCAAAACAGGTCCTGTAAACAGTTTCTGTGTGAACTATCTGTTAATTGAGACAAGGCTGGTGATTTCAAGAAATATTGAAAATGTTAGCGATAACAAACATTTATTTTTTCTGTAAGAAAAATAACATTGCTAACTACCTAAACTCTTTATACGTAGATATTTTAATGGCACCTACATTTTCCTAGCATAAAGCCTTTCTAAGGGTAGCAGTTAGGGAGGATTTTCCTTTCAAAGACTGCTTTATTGTGCAGAGGGGCTCAACTTGTTATGTGACATAAAATGTAAGATTTTGATGCAAACCGTTTCTTGGGAATTCTGTATTTTATTTAAAAAAATACTTTCTTTTGTTGTCTCGTAGTAATCATTCGTAATTCTTCTTTACCAACGGTTGAATTCTTGCCTTACGTTCGATCTCAGTCCACAGTACTTAAGAGTTTATGTGCGGTTCATAAGACCACTCAATGTACATTTTGATTTACAATAATGTATTTTTACTGTGCTGTGTACAATTAAGATTAGAGTATTATATCATAATTTGATTATCAGCAAACAATAGGTAACCACTTCTATTCCAGTAAATGTTGTAAAAGACGAATAACAGCCCGTCACACAGCGGACCCGTTTTTAACAGATCCACTAAAACGGATGGATAGCTTTCCCGGGTATTCCCGGGATCGGGAACCCGGGAAAGAAACCCTAGAAGGCACCCATACTTCTCCATACATCTTCTTGTACAGATCCGTTCTTTATACTGTTTCGACATCCAGTTTATGCGTGTAAAAATGTCGGACCAGTATTTTTACTGGATTCGGAACACTATCGTGTATGTGAACTCGCTCATTCAACTACAGGCGCTATCACCAAAACAAAAACGGATCCTGTAAACAGTTTCTGTGTGAACTAGCTGTAAAAGATTAATGTGAAGAAGATGGGCAGGAGTAACTTTCTCCACCAATAATGACATAGTTCAATCACCCATTATTACTGTTACTGTTTATTAAACACGCATCCAACGGATAAAATGGTGTAATTAAAAGAATTGCGAATACTTTATCATTCCGACTGTTTACTTTTGCAATCTATAAAATTACTCGCCAACATTAAAACACAAAAGTACCTACTAAAGCTTAAACACGAAAATCTTCATAACAATTCTAACAATAGAAACAATATGGCTATAATCAGCTCATTGTCAGTCGCTGTCCCACGCAGTCCGGTCGCTGTCCGTCTGCAAGGCGCTGTTACCGACACTCTCCACTGAACCGGTATAATTACCGGTATCGTATAGGAACTTCTTAACCTATGGTCACATTGATGGCTCTACTAGTAACGACTTACGGCGCTATGATGATCAAACCAAATAAACGTGCAAGATGTCTAATACCTTTCTTTTTTACACGCTTTATATTAGCTTCACTTGTAACTAACAATGTAATAAAATCTTGGAAGTCAATTTTAACCTACTTCTAATCGTCGTATCGAAATGAAACTTTGTATGTATATGTAGTTCGGGTGACAATACTATAATTTGGTATCTTGGAGCTGATCTGATGATGGAGCCAGGAGGTGGATAGTGGAATTATCATGCACTAAAAATGATAACAGAAGAGTTTCTGTTATCATTTTTAGTGCATGATATAAGCGTGTTTTTTAGTTTTTTAAACTACATGTTTTTATATCGGGTGTAACCGAGACCCACTTATTTCTGTTATATTCGATACTTTCTAGGCCTTAGGTACGTACCCCCCCAGTGGGTTCCCGCATTGTCGTTGCGGGGGGGCTTAGTAGCCGTGGCTTGGAGCCCCACGGTGAAGCGAAGAGGAACCCGAGGAGGGGCTGCTCGTCGGGGCTTGGGCCTGGAAGCCCTCGACGTAGCGGCCAAGTAGGTTGCGGTGTCGCCTGAGCGACATCGCAACTGAGGAGGGCCGCGATGTCTTATGGGAGGCATTGCGGCTGAAGGGTGAAGGCCGCGGCGGGAGAGGAGTGCCGGTATTACGGTGCGCCGTTCTCCCTACCTTCCGCGGCCTGACGGGGCCGCCACCGTCAGATGGCGGACGCGGTGGGGCCGCAGGGGGAGAGGAGTGTCGGTGTTTAGTTGGCCGCTCTCCCTATCCTCTGCGGCCGAAAAGTGGTAGGCGGCGGGGCCACTAACCTGACCCGTCGCAGGGGGACCAGGGGTGCCCAGACACGGGGTAGTCTGGCGCCCATGTACTTGTTTGGTCCCCGGGGTGGTCACGGCGTACCATGTGTTCTGGTGCGCCGGTGATGTGGGGTGCCCCCCGCGCCTCTCAGGAGGTCGTGGGGTGGGGCCCTACAGTGGAGAGGTCCACCAGCAATTGGTGGACCAAGACCTGCCGGGGTTGCGGTGCATGCAATAGCGAATCCCGCGACCCCGGCCTTAGGTCAGAAGGAGGGACACCGTGGTGGTTTTAGCCGGTAAGAGTCCGGCACACCCCCCCGTCTTACCCAGACGGGGGATAGTCCATGAGGATTTCCCCACGACAAAAAAAAAAAAAAAAAAAAAAAAAAGGCCTTAGGTACGTGGCCTAACTACTTATAAAATAGCAAAGGTGGTGAAACACTCCTATGTATACAGAAATAAATAATTAGTTAGTTAAAATGTATTTTTTTCAGACCTGTCTGACATTTTCTAAATTAGAACTAAGTCATTTTTCGACTGCCTTGTTGGTCTAGTGGTTGCAAGCGCGACTGCTAAGCATGGGGTCCTGGGTCCGATCCGATCCCCAAGACGGTCATAGTGTTATTGGGTTTTTCCGTTAGGAATTTCTCAGTAGCAGCCCAGAGTCTGGATTTGTGTTCGGTTAATGGAAATAGGCTCGCTCTCTATTACATGGGACTTCATAATTGGCGAAATGAGATTGTACTAAAAATCACTTCTGCCGTGGCCGAACCCTTCGGGGATTACAAAGCGTGATGTTATGTAATATTTAGATTTTTCCTGTAAACATGATATTTTCCTAATGCACATTGTTTTATGCGCAAGAGTCAATGTTTAGCAGTAAGTACTAGAGCCCTAGAATCAACGTAGGACAATATAGCCACAACCACCACAAAATAAAATTACTTCATAGAACTTGTATCCGCTACTACTGCGCCCCGACTTTGGTCTGTTTCAAGTCACAATCTAAGCGTCTCATACAGTGACGACTCTCGGGACAATATGTGATTAATATCCCATCACCGGCCATAGTGACGTCATCAAGTCGGTGCACCGCATTGTCACGGTGATCGATTGCCCGATTGGTTATTAACGAAATGGGGCGGAACTAAAGTGATTGTTATGGTTAATGGACTATTGGAGCTTTCTGTATTGTTATAATGGTTGCAAAACTAGTAGGTACTTAAATATTTTTTAATTTCATGCCGGGTGTCGCGAAAGCGTGGTCATGGAGGAAAAGTTCTTTAAATACTAAAAGTAGCAAAATTAACATAAAGGAAACTATATTTTATACATATACCTACTGCATTCAAACATTTTCAAAAAGTCGCTTGCCTGATCTGGGGATCGAACTGACGAAATTGTGAAACAGGCACTGATTGTCGTCTACTAAGCACGTACGACCATCCAATCGGTCTACCATGGCACTGAAAAGCTATAGTAATTATACAAAATGTGCTGAATAATTTTCAGCTTCCATAAAGAACCTTTATTTTGCATAAAAAATTACAACTTGCTTCTTCTTCTTTTCGTGTGGTTAGTGACTAACCTGGTGTCACAGTTTATGCCGCCCATGGTCCTCTGACTTGGCTTCACATGCCGTCGAGAAATATCTCTCAGGCATGCCGGTTTCCTTGCGATGTTTTCCTTCACCGTTGGCTATCACTGCTGTTACACTGTGTTAATTTGCTAAATGTATATGTATATCTACACCACGAAGTTCCCGGAAACTAGTTGAGGTAATAAGTCCGTATAGCTATTCTGGCGAGCGTGCAGCAGTGATAGCCTTGTGGTGTGGGCATCGGACTGCCAAATCATATAGGTCTCGAGTTCGAACCCAAAGCACGCACCTCTGACTTTTCGGATTTATGTGTGTATTGTATAATTATCACTTGCTTAAAAACGGTGAAGGAAAACATCGTAAGATCATGCCTGAGAGATATTTCTCGACGGCACGTGAAGACAAGTCAGAGGCCCATATGCGGCATGAACTCAGACAACAGGTTAATCACAAACCGCACGAAAAGAAGAAGAAGCCGTGCGTGCATATTTTGAGGATGCCAGAAGATTTTTTATCTCGGCCCGTGTCCTCATCCATTACTGAAATATACAAACTTAAGCTACATTCTACATTGACATGATTAAAGGTTTATTCTAAGTTCACACTTTTAATAATAAATCTGCATGTGTGTTTAATAAATATAGGTATATCTAAATCTATAGGTTGTAAACAGGCTGTCGGCAAACATTTCCAATATTCCATTTGCCCCCAGTCACAAGTCACATATCACAATCAGGCCAACACCCCTTTTTCAATAATAGTATTGATATTATTCGGAAATAGCACCGCGGATGCAAAATATGATGAATGGCTGTTGTGCCGGGCGCGTCACGGAGCGTGGCCACGCGGATACTTCCCCATTCGTGAATCAATTTTTTTTTTAAATATTCTTTATATTCTTGTTTCGTGTACCAAATCGCAAAAGCACCGTTGAAAAAAGTCTTAATTTACGAACTTAAATAAATTAAAATATTTTAGTCGTACATATTTGTAAATTTATTATAATATAGAACTAGAGAGAAGTAAGTTAATCGCTCCAAAAACTTTTTCCGTATTTAGATAACAGAAATCATAATTTTTCATCAAAATAAATTTACAAAATATTTACAGGTGCTGTATTTTTGGTTTATTTTTCTGTTCAAAATACGAGTAAGTTTACGAATTGGCAAACGTAGTATGGAAAATATATGTGTAAATGCAAAATTTATTCTCGAGTTCTCGAATTGGGAAGTAGCCCCCGGGCGTCACGGAGCGTGTTGGGCGTGACGGTTGGCGTGACGCGCGGATTATGTGCGCGTTGCTGGCGTGACAAAAATGGCGATCACAGCTCATGTGGACGTGTATAAATTGAGAAAGTGCGTTAAAAAAATATTGCAAGTAAGTATATAAATATCAGTACACTACAATTTCTCGTTTTTAATCTTTTCTAATCTATCCTTTTTAGTCTTTCAATATTAAAAACAGCTTCGTTGACACTCATAAATCTTTTGTGAGCCTTTCTCTACCAGTCAAGTATATTTTATACCATATTTTATCTCACAAAATTGTAGGCTGCGTGCTTATCACACATCTAAGACGTTATTCAGACAGTCCCGTTTCATCGCTTATCTAACAGAGATCCGCTAAAAAGACCAAAGATTTTTTTGATTTGCAATTTTTTTCTGGTTTTATAAATAAAAAATACAACAATGTTGATTTTGGTGAATGGATTCAGAGCTTTGGTAAATGGAAAACAAATGGAACATCTGTAAAACAGAAAGCTCTTGGCTTATTTTGTGACTCCTTTAAAATTATCGTGCATGGAATTGTTGAGCTCCCTAAAATAAGGTTTGAGCTACACGATGACTGACGAATGCGTGCCGTCAGTTAGGACAAGTCAACTCAAACCTGCTATGGTACTTTCCTTAAAAGGCCATTCCAGACGTTGCCCTACATTGTTACACTCGCATAGTTTTTATACCCCAATGTCTGAACTTTAAAAGATACCTTGATCTCTAAGTTTGTTTCGGCTTTTCTTCTCAGAGCCAGTCAGGCAGGAAATGGCGGCGCCATCTAGTCTTAAAAAAAACATTACATTGACTTGTAAAAAAGTCTGTAACAGATTTATTTACAGAAATTAAAATCATTTCTAGTTCTAGTATTTGACGACAGATTGATGATTGGTCTACCATAGTTGGTGGGTTACCACAACAACATAATCAGCCCATTACTGTGCCACTGCTGGGCCCGGGGTTTTACTTATAATGAGAAGGGATTAGACCTTAGTACACAATGGTGGTCTGGTGCGGGTTGGCACACACACCATCGAGAACGTTTAAGAACTCTCTCAGATTTGCAGGTTACCTAGTGTTGTTGTTCCATCGCCGTTAATGCATGTGATAATCAAATTCTGATCCACAACTGGATTGGAAACCGCAGAGAGGTGCGGATTGAACCCAGACCTTTTAACACAGAAGGCAGCCGTTCAACCGCTAGGCTGTCACTGGGTTATCAAAACAGATTAATTATAGATAGGTAAACTTGTGATTATTCTAGTTTTTATTGTTTATAAAATACTAGCGATCCGCCCCGGCTTCGCACGGGTGCAATGTAGATACTAATGTGGGGCATATAAACCTTCCTCTTGAACCATTCTATCTATTGATAAAAACTGTATTAAACTCCGTTGCGTAGTTTAAAAGATCTAAGCGTACAGACAGCGAGAGCGACTTTGTTTTATACTATGTAAAGATGCAAATTTTACCCCGTGTGGGGACGAGTTAGAATATAAAACTTCCTCACCGCACGCTGGCAATAGACGCGCGTTGTAAGATTCAACAAAACCCAGCACACTTAGTGGTAGGATCTATAGGTACGGTCCGCCTGGCTAGATACCACCCTCACATTAAAGTCCGGCGCCAAGCAGTTTACTGTGTTCCATCGTCTGAATGTAAGAGCCAGACGGGTATAAGGGAATCCCTTTATATCTCTGTTCCTTGGATTCGTGTGCTCCATCTGAGACCCTGTCTGCGCTTACCAACAGATGAGACTAGGGCCAAACGCGACCAAGTGAAGAATATAAAATAACTGCAACCAACTCGCATCACACCTACATTTTATAACATTTACTGAACTTAAAGATTTTAATACCAATAGAAAGATAACGTTCAATTTTTGTAGACTTTTTTAATTAATTATATTATATGTATAAAGAAAAGTATTCCAATTAACAAAAAAATTAAAAGATTCCTAATTAGATATCTCGTTATAAATTACAAACAAAGTCTTCCGATTTTATTTTTATGATAAAATCTCGGGGGCATTTAGCTGGATTCCATAATTCTTTTCCGGTTTTAAGACACGATTCATAATTTAATTTATTATCTAATTATTTTTTTCCAGGAAAAGTTATCCTGAAAACAGATAGTGCTATCTTTATTCAATATGCCTATCCTACGTAGTACACTTTTTCACCAGACGTTTTCATTCTTTATCTAAATCTCGAAAGGATAAATCAAAGTCGAAGCTATGAAGATACCTGAATATAAGTATATAAATATTTAGGTATTAGTCCATAAGATGTAGGCCACGTTATTATCTATACATATAATAAATCTGTAGAGTTGGCGTGTCTGTACATAGCAAATATTTTGAAAAAACCTGGTTGGGGTGTTAAACGATAACCAATAGAACTCATTTTTAACATTTTTGGAATTTTTGTCTGTTTGTCTGTTTATCTGTTTGTTTGTTCAAGCATCACGTAAAAACAACTGATCCAATGTTGTTGACTTTTATAAACGAATATTGTGCTTATCTCCATGTAACATATTGTTTTTGTTTCATCGCAATCGGTTCACGCAATTAAAAGATATGCGAATTTTAAGTGCCCTGGAAGAAGTTAGCATGTATTCGTTTATACCATTTCATTTCAATAGATAGCGGTAGGTGTATCAAATCACGTTGTGAGGAAATATATTACAATGAATAAATCCACAAATTACCTAATATTAATTGTTGAATTGGTACCTATTCTCAGTCTACGGAAGGTCTATTGAAATGCTATCCTCATGAAGAAGCTTTGATAAAAAAAAATCGAAGATATTGTTATTTAGAATTTATTAGGTACATAGCTATCTGAATGGCAGTGGAAGAGAAATACACTCAATTTCATAAGTGAGTGTATTCTAAATTGTTAATTGTGCAAGGCAATACGATAGATTAATTTGAAATACTCATATTTTATTAAAATTATCATAAACCTGTAGACTTGCCGTGTTTGAAAATTGAAAATATTTTTAAAATAATAGTGGGGATGGTTAAAAGATAAGAAAAAAAAACCATTTCGAAGTCATTAAGAAAAAAATTAGCATAATTTTTTGTAGCATAATTGCTCAATAGATGGCGTTGCGTGTGTACTAAATTACGTAATCTATTTTCCGTTTAGTTTTAAACGTGTAGGTACAGTTTCCGGTTAGCTTATATTATGCTATGAAGCTGCTTCTCGCACGATTAGCTCTATGTGGCTCTCTCCCGTGTACCTAAGCAACCTGAGCTATCTTTATGCACAAATCCCTTTTTTATATATCGTTGGTAAATCCTCATGGATGTCCCTCGCCCGGGGAAGGCGAGGGGGTCTGCCGGACTCTTACCGACTAAAAACCAACGGTGTACCTCCTTCTAACCTAAGGCCGGGGTCACGGGATTCGCTATTACATGCACCGCAACCCCGGCATGTCTTGGCCCACCAGCTTCTTCTGGTGGACTTCTCCAGTGGTGGGGCAATTTGTCCCCTGCCCCACTTCTTCTGAGAGGCGCGCGCGGAACACGGCGCGCCATCCTCCGGGCCTGTTACTGATCGGGTGACGGGTCCCTAACCCGCCGCTCGCAGGCCACTCACTAGGGTCGCCGGAGATCGTCACGCGCCCTCCAGCGCCCGTTGCGTCTAGCGCGAGAAGGGAGGGAGGAAGACGCCTCCCTCTCCCTCTCCGCTACCTCCTTGGTGACAATCACTTCCTCGCAAAAGGAAGCGACGGCCTCCCACGCACTCTCGCTCCCCACCATGGGCAGAACCACAGCCGGAAGCGAGAGGTCTCACCCACTGCCACAACCAGGTCACGGCGCTGCGCTGTCCACGCAGCGCACACTTGCAGCGTGTGCTGCGCCGTGTGCTCCTGACAGTCCACACAGTGGTGACACCCGGGTGTCTGCTCCCGGCCTATACGACACAGGCACTTCCCGAAACAGCCATGTCCCGAGAGTACCTGCGTCAGCCGGAAGCTGAGGGCGCCATGATGCCTCTCCAGCCACATGCACACATCCCTGGTGTTTCTACTGCTAACATTGTCACCGGGAAACCTTATTATAATGGACCTGACTACTGATAGAAATACAACATATTTTGTTTAGTAAAAATTCTAATTTTCTAATCTAATAACTAAACATCTACTCAGCCTAAACCGTTGGTAAAAACATAAAGCACCCGAAGCTATGTGAGGTTTCCGTTTTTTATGTATTTTTTCATAGTTGTTAGAACAAACAAAGATTTTTTAAATCCACCTAATCTATACCTATATAATAATAATTTCAGTTAAGCAAGTAATGTTGTTCTACGACTTCTACGCATACGCAGTTGCGGGCACAGCTAGTGTAGTTCTAAGATCGCACAGTCTTGTACATCAACGAGAAGAATTTTATCATAGTGAAGTGCCTAATGGCGGGGACATTAGACACAGGTCTAATGGCAGCGGCACTTCACTTGACATAGCGTGTCCATGTAGCGGTATCGCTGTATTTGACCAAATATTTTTTACTTTCGGCATATTGACTTCCCGTAACGATTGTCATAGGTATTCGTATGATACCCAGGACCGACGGTTTAACGTGCTCTCCGAGATACGGAGGAGTTACGACGTGTAACGAACGGTCACCCATCTAAAAACTGACCGCGGCAAGCGTAGCTTAACATCATAAATCGTATGATCCGGTTGGCAATTAGCCACGAGCTCTTATGTATATCCACACATAAGCACACTGAAACAACAAATAATTTATTTGATTTCTTTGATGTGTGACTAATACCGACAAGTGGAAGAAAACGGGTATTTGCTGTTTGTACTATTTGCCATAACGTATACACATTGCCGATTTCGAACAAACAGAGCAAATACAAGAAAATGCTACCCCAAGTGTAGTGCCGCTTTTAAGAATAATAAAACAACAACACAACAAGCTAAATAAGAGATTTAATTTCATCATTTACAAAAACCATTACCAATTACAATCTACCTCAAGCAGCTGTTCCATTTTTAGATGATAAGAAAATAACACAATTTTCGCTAGATATCCATCAGAAAGGCCATATTTATTATTACTGTAAGGCACATACTTGAGGGTATAGAAACACAGACTGAATATTTCTAACTGTTATACGACGATAAGTTATTTTGAAACTCCCAGACTTTTTACGTTTTAACAAGTCTTCGTTTAGAAATAATAATTCAATGAACTACTACTTCTGGATATAATATACTAGCGGCCCGTCCCGGCTTCGCACGGGTGGACATTTTTCCCGATTTTGCTATATTTTTCATTTATGCTTCACTCCTATTGGTTGTAGCGTGATGTTATATAGGTATAGCCTATAACCTTCCTCGATAAATGAACTATCCAACAAAAAAATATTTTTCAATTCCAACCAGTAGTTCCTGAGATTACCGCGTTCAAACAAACAAACTCTTCAGCTTTATAATATTAGTATAGATTCCAAACTTTAACGGAACTGTAACTTTTCCACTCACAATACAAAGTATATTTTTGTCTACTCAGGATGCAGTCGCATATTATTTATCCAGTTTAACAGTCTGCATTGACTCGTAAATCGTAACCTGTAGTCTATCTAACGGACGAAACTATACGACGAAACCCAACTTCGGTTTATGATGCTCATACCCACCCCAGCTGACTGATCTCGTCATTAAACTACGAAAAGTTTCAACGAAAATACTACTCCACGCATTTCACTGCTCCATACATTTAAATCGCAAAATTTAGTTTGATTTCAGAATAGAAAAACTATAGAAACGGTTGCTTCGAGATTGATTCGTTGTAATACGATCTAGATAGGACATAAGTTAGGAACGTATTTTCTGTCTTGTCTAGGAATTTATTCCCATACAAGTTGATTTGTTTTGCGTGATATGATAAAGAATAAAAGTTAGCAGAGTCACGGTTAAATGAGTATCGTAAAAAAATGGGGCTAATCAAGAACCACGGGGTTTATTGGCCTGGACAATGGGTATAGGAAATTTCTCATATTGAAATATAGGTACAATAAAATTGAATCAATCAAATTGGGATCCAGTGCATAATACCAGCAAGCACATTGGGTCACCCGCGCGACGGCGCAACGAGTATTCCCAAGGAGGGTTAATGTCAGGCAGGCGGCTGGTCATAAAACAATAAGCCAAAACCTCTAACAACATGGATTTATGATATACTTACATGTTGTGCCGACCCCACCTAGTGTGGGATAAGGGCAAGAAGAAGAAGAAGGTACATAAAATTGAAATCGTAAATACACAGCACTTAACTGAACTACAATTAGCTTCGTGTAAATTTATGTAGGTATGCTTAAGTACTCTATCTAACACAATCCGGATGACTGACCAATAGCAGATTGTTTCAAATTGTTATGAATACTGCTCAAACTCGTCAACATTATTACATCATAAACTAGAATTTGTTACAAATTAAGGCGCCATAATGAGTTATCCAAAAGACAAGGAAATAATGTCTATTTTACATTATTTGACATATTATGTCAAGTGAATACATACTAATATACTTTTTGTCTATATCACGGAAACATTAGATCAAAGCGCGCACAAGTACTTCTACAGAGTTTTATTACAGAATTCTTTTACTAAACATAATGGATTGTGACATGTAATATACAGGCCCAATACTCAACAATACATAGGTGTGTACTTAAGGCATGAGTAGTACATTGTAGACTGCCATATATAGCTATGAACTTTTATTATCTGCAGTAATACATCACAGACTGAATTATGTACACGTTGTATGTAAGAACAACTAAATAGATAGTTGTGATAGTTTTAAGGTAAATACCTATAGATAGATACTTGTATATTTTATATGTGGCGCTATCTATGCAACTATGATGTTTTTATTCAAAATTGACGTAGTTTTGGAGTCAGAAAATAGGTGACGCTTCATCCCTATAATGTTATCGGTAGCTGGTAGCACTGGACAATGTTGATACAGGAGGGTAATCAAGATGAATCCACGTACCCAAAGTTATAAAAACACTGGTCATTCGACGGAGCAACGGATTTCATGTCGAACAGCGGATGAAGTCTGACCTTTTATATCTGATTAGTTTGTCCTTATTTTCTGAAGATGTGTAAATTGTATAAATTATTATATTGTGAACTAGCTTCTGTAACTAACCCCTAACCCAAATATAAGTACCTACTCTTAGTGGTGGAGAGTCTATGTTGGTTTCATTTGCTTTATTTACCATGCTCCCAATTCTGACATACCGATATTAGCTATAACTGTAATGATAGATTCACCCCTACAAGATTCTGTTTTATGTATTTTATAATAAATAGATCATGTTTTCTATACTTGACCTACAAGGAAAAGGTCCCCAGGTGTCCGTCTCCGATTTGATTCGAAATCCCCCTGTCAAATGCTATTTCGAATGGCGATCTCTTCCACTAAATATGAATTTTGGCCAATAAAAAATAACTGTTGGGTATTTTTCAATGCTCTGCAACGTAGTATTTTATAATGAATTAAATCAGAACCGGAAACCTGGGACTTTTCCTTGTTGGTATAATTAATTATTTTGTTAGATGTTTTTAGGGTTCCGTACCCAAAGGGTAAAACGGGACCCTATTACTAAGACTCCACTGTCCGTCCGTACGTCTGTCACCAGGCTGTATCTCATAAACCGTGATAGACAGTTGAAATTTTCGCAGATGATGTATTTCTGTTGCCGCTATAACATCAAATACTAAAAACAGAATAAAATAAATATTTAAAGGGGCTCCCATACAACAGACATGATTTTTTTGCCGTTTTTATAGATAATGGTACGGAACCCTTCGTGCGCGAGTCTGACTCGCACTTTGCTGGTTTATTTAATAATAGGTATATGTTTCTACTCTCAATTCAGAAGAAGGCAAAGACGGAACTTGGAGCGTCGGATTACAATAGGCCGACTTATTCATTTTATTCTAATTAAGACCCCGGATAAAAATATGTTAATATTAGAAAAAATATGGGGTTTTTATGCATTTGAGTTGAAATATGGAAAATGGAAATTGCATTTTCCGGCTCTATATCACATAATTCATGTAGCAACGAAAATCTCACTGATAGAATAAAAAACAAAAAGTAATAAATATTTCCTTACAGATTCGATTACTTTGAAAGCATTATACGATAGGTTGCTTCATGATATCTCTTTATACAAGGTTAGTCGGAAAGGGGGTACTAAGCCGAAAGGGTGTTAAGGTAACCATAATAAAGGATAACTTTTGTTCTACAACTTTCCCCAAAACTCGATAGTTAAAGAGAAATAGATTTCCAAAGATTACGTAAAAAATATGCTAAAGTCTATCTGTCCATAGCTATGATCAGCTGTGTTTGCAATTTAGGTCATATGGGGGTCACTGATTAGAAAATTAATATTCTGAAGTCATCACTAAAGCAGGTATTATATTTTTTTTTTGAAAAATCTAACATAATAATATTTTTGCATGCAAATAAAAATTATCTAATTTTGATATTTTAACACTTGCTTTAAAATAGTCATCAGTGATACTTTAAATGGCCCGCGGCTTATTACCCTCTTTCTGACTAACCTTGTATAAGCTATGGGATCAGATGGAAAGGCGGTCGAGGAACAAAGGATATTAGCCTAAATGCAAAAACATTGATAACACAGTTTCTCCTAGCGAAAGCTAAAGCAGCTGCTATCAGTATCAGGCTCCACCGCTCTCGTGTGTTTCTGAAACGTTCACTCTGATTCTATTACAGATCAGCTCCTCTTCTATTTTTATTTTTGCTATTTCTTATTCAATATGTTTTGTTTTCCGAGGACTTTTGACTGCCTTGTTTGTCTAGTGGTCGCAAGCGCGACTGCTGAGCATGGGGTCCTAGGTTCGATCCCCAGGTCGGGCAAAGTGTTATTGGGTTTTCCATTAGGAATTTCTCAGTAGCAGCCGGTAGTCTGGATTTGTGCTTGGTTAATGGCAATAGGCTCGCCCTCTATTACATGGGACTTAAACATAACTGGCGAAACGAGGGTGTACTAAAAACATATCTGCCGAACTCTTCGGGGAATAGAAGGCGTGATCTTATCTTATGTTCCGAGGAGCTACCGAGACAAATTGTAGTGAGTATCTATTCATTTGTTATGTTGGTTAAATGACACTGATACGAAATTCACAATTTATTAAAGATTTATAATAGTCTGTAAGATTAAGGAGGACGCCATACATAGACTGCCACACCACACCAAGTTTCGCGTGGCAGTCTCTGTGTGGCGTCTTCCATAAATTGTCATAGTAATACGGACGCCAAGAGCACGCGATCAACATGCGACGTGAATATCAAACCCAGCCACGCTCTCTGCCTGACCAGACCTTAAGATTTAATTGTCGTGGAGGCTCAGAGATTATTTACGCTTTTTAAAGTCAAAGTCAAAGTTTTTTATTTCAAATAGACCAGATTTCAGGCACTTTTAAAACGTCACGACTAGGTGCACGGTTCCAAAAGGTAGGTTCTATGGAGAAGAGCCGGCAAGAAACTCCATGAATACTCTTTTTAAAATAGTAGTTCATTACAATTCCATTACAGTAGTGTGAGAAATAGAATGAGAATAATGCAGGTTAATGTAACAAATAAACTCACATAAGAGTAACAAATAGAAAAATATGCCTTCTATGATTGCCATAGCAGTTAAGAGCTGACCAGTCCTGACAGACGGCACCCGTTCACGAGCATGACGTGCACATCCGCATCGGTCAGCTCAACCATATTATAGGGAACTTAACGACCGGATAAACAACGCCACCATCAGCAAGACATTTAAGTGAGCATGACAGACTCATATTACCAGACAATAGGCAGTAATATGATATGATTATAAGCGTATCAGTAATAGCTGCATGATGCTCATACTTTACAGTTTGGAATGAAGTATTGTAAAGCGATATTATTAAAATAATAACTATAATACAAAAACCTATTTTGCCAGTCCAGACAATAGTCCAGATAAAGTCCAGACATTGTAGTATACAAACTATGCGAGTGAAACGATGTAGGGCAACGTTTGGAATGGTCTATAAACACGAGGTAAAGGGTTCAAAACTACATTAAATACCATTATGGAGTTGGATACTGGAGAAGAAAATATCGTAAGAAATCCTTGACATTATGGCGGCATCTATCACGCCACATGAGAACTACGCAGCACGACGAATGTCTAGCAGACTATAGCGACAACAATGACAGCTGGCAGATGAAACGTCACAAATGCTGCACCGCGATATCAAGATCTGAAACGGATTTAGTATATTACTACTTCCCAACATCAACCGTTGGGCAGTAGCCCGCCAGGTACAAGACCCGCCTGGTAGGAGGATCCTCCCTTTTCGTTGGAGGAACACCATACCTCGGTCCTCCACAACATAATGATCTTAAATCGCCAACCCATAGTGATCAGTGGTTGGTATTTGTTTGTATAAGAAGAGGCCTTTGGCAAACTGTGAGACATTTGCAGGTTGGTAATGACTGAGTAGTCTTTTAAAATACGCACTTCACTTAGTCTAATTGATCTTCTTCTTTTTGTGTGATTAGTGACTAACCTGTTGTCAGAGTTTATGCCGCTCATGGACCTCTGACTTGGCTTCACATGCCGTCGAGAAATATCTCTCAGGCATGCCGCCGGTTTCCTCACGATGTATTCCTTCACCGTTTTTAATTTTAAGCAAGTGACAATTATACAATACGCACATGAATCCAAAAAAGTCTGAGATGTGTGCCTTATGGGTTCGAACTCGAGACTTGTGACTTGGCAGTCCGTCGGTCACGTCACTAGGCTATCATTGCTTGCTGCTTTTTAGTTTAACAACATTGATAAATTAATTAAGATATAAGAAGAGTTCTGTCTGTAGGTATCCATGTTGAATAGATAACAAATGAAATTCTTTTTTCACACAACTATTTGAGAATGTTTCTATGCAAGTAAAGTCGCAGACAACACAAAGTTTTATTTACAAAAGTGCAATATATCCATCAGAAGTTCGTCTCATACGTTGGACGTACGTTATTACAAAGTAAATAGTACAGAAGGTCCACTTCTTACAATGTGCGATTCCCAGCTCACGGAAATACGGACAGCGATACGCAAAATATCTTCATGATGCGCGCAGTCTTCGATTGCACAGAGGTTCGAGACTTTGGTTTTACATTTTCGATTAGCATCGCCTTTTTGTTGTATTTCTTTGCCAGAAGATTGCGACCCCCATCATGTAGCTTTTAATCCATTTGGTTACTGTCACAAGCTCTGCTAGTACGACCGACCTTTAATTATAATTATATGCGAAATCCTTACGGCCTAAGACATTTATTTCTCAAAAGATTACATTAATCATTTACAGATAAAATACAATAATAAGTAAACAAGATAACCGATTAGCGTTTTTAGTACGGTAGATGTTAAAAATGTTAGCGGAGATTGTGTATAGTGAGTGCGCGCATATGCTGCGGAGCGAACAAAGCTTGTTTGTTAAGGCGAGAATAGAACAGTTTTATACATTGTTTTAGGATTTTACAAATAAAATGGTCCTTATCCTGTTTGTTGTTGGGAATAGGCCTTCTGTATGGTCTTATATTGTGTCTCATATATTATGTCCGTCGTCAGTCTATGGCCGGCAGAAATGCACGCCGTCTGTCTGCCAAGCTTCATTCGTTCAGTTTACGAGCCTCATATGTGAGCCAGTCATCGCTTTTCTTTATGATCTCATAATAGATTCTCTTTTTGAACGTTGTTTTTTAAGTCCACGTTTTGAAATGAGGGAACGATGTGTATCAGCTGTTTATCTTAGGAGTAATAATATTGTCGGTAGTAAAATTAAATGAAAAGGACAGTTGAAGGAACTTAGTCACGAAGAGAGGTGGGTAGGTGAGGCACAAAATCTATCATAGCAATATATTGAGAAGATACATAACGTCGCTTAAGTTCTAACACCGCGTAAATCAAAATAGTTAACTTTTCAGGAGAGCAAAAAATAGATTTTTTTCTACTTATCATATATTATAATCGATTTTAATCTACAATATTCTATTTTATTTCAGTTTTTTCGACAGAGCACTTTCGCGACACGATCCACGTATGGAACTCACCTGACTTACACGCTGTTTTAGCTGTTTACATAGGTTGATGGAAAAAATATTACATACGCGGTGGATTTTGTTTTCGAAATAACGCGTTGCTATTAGATCTAACCATTGATAACTTTGTGGACCTGCATCTATAAGTTTGTAAATTACTGTTATTTATATAGCTTTTATTTTATTTGTTAATTATTGTACTACATTACTCATTGGACTGTGGTCAGGACTCCTTTGTTCTCTCACTATCCTAAATCATTGTACTCTGTAATTGTTAAAGATATTATTTTTGAAAGAGTAACCGTGGAGTTTCTTGCCGGCTCTTCTCCATAGGAAACGACTAATTAGAACCGTGCATCTAAATTCGACTTTTCATAAGCACCTGTATTGGTTTATGTGTTTTTTTTTTTAATTTGATTTGATTGGTCAAACGATGCGTTTTTCGATTCCCTATCGAATGACGTGCGTCACTCAAAACTACTATTTTTTTATTTACGCGGTGCTAGAACTAAAGCGACGACAAGTTTCCCCTATAGTAAGGGACACCACCTATCGTTCACTTAATTACTCTACGTAACAAAATAAAAATTTCATATACAATCCAAAAAATAAATAAAATAAAATTTAAAATTATTATACCAAAACCTTTTATATTTGATTCCCAGTGTGTTAATACCAAACGAAAGCAGAACAGCGTGACGCGTCTGAAATAAATGTAATAAAAACATTTGACCCTTATAACGGTTGTTTGGTCAATATATCGCGATTGACACATGACCCGCGGCGATTACAATATGGCCGACGATATGACAGGTCCAATTATCCAGACTTCGGTTGGTAATGGTTAAACGGTTTTTGGACATATCTGTTACCTTTATTTGAACTAACGAATAGTGATGGGCATGACTAGTTTTCGCAGAAACTGATTTTATAGTCGTTAACTACATATTTAAAAAAATAAAAAATCTCAGACAGTTATTAAAATATCCAGACACAAAAAAAATTACTGAAGCAATATTGAATTCAACACAATCTTTTTGACGTCATTAAAAAGTTTTATTTTAAAATAATATAGCGAGGAATTGATGATAAAGGAATACGTTTCGGCCCGCCTACACTCGGTGTTCAGTTTCGGCAGAAACCTAAAGCCGAAGTGTGCACATCTCTTTTTGAACTCAGGTGGGTTGCAGACTGATTGATCGTTGTCTATAAATAAAGAGTATAATAACATAACATAACATCACGCCTGTATTCTCCGTAGGGTTGGGCAGTGGTGCATAGTAACACACCCTCATTTCGCCGTTATGTTTAGGTTCCATGTAATAGGTAGCGAGCCTATTGCCATCAACCGGGTACAAATCCAAACTCTGGGCTGCTACTGAGGAATTCCACACGGAAAAACCCAATAACACTTTGCTCGACCTGGGGTCGAACCCAAGACCTCAAGATCAGCAGTCGCGCTTGCCACCACTAGACCAACGAGCCACCTATAACACTATAATAATATTTTCTATATTATATAGGAAATAAATAGTGTTACGTTACCATTTGACGAAGAAACAAGACTCGTAAGTCTAGGGTTATCCGAAACTTGTATAGTGCTTTGATGTAAGTTAGGAAGTGAGTTTGGAGCTATCGAGTTAGTTGGCGCCTAGTACTTTTATATTATATTATGGCAAAATATTACGATATGCGTAGGTGGTTTGAGATGGGGCAGTAAGGTCAGCTACTTTAAGGCCGGGGCCGCACTGGTACGGCGAGAGCGACGCGACGGCGTTTTCGTGAAAACAAACTCATATATACATACGTCCGTGGCCGCACTGCAGAAACGACAAGTGAAATTTAACTGTTCATATCGTAAAGAAATTTCAAATGTTCTACAAGTAATGAAATATCCGCATTAAATAAAATTATTCGGCGACCATTGACGACACTTTAATTTCATACGACAAGCAGCGGTGCGACGGCGATTTGTCACGATTTGCAACAAAACATGCGGTGATGTACCTGAGCGGCTACACTGCCTCGCGGCGCTCGTGCGAAAGAGCGCGACATATTCGTGTGAAGAGGTGCGGCCACCCATTAAGCGACGTAGCGGCGTTTCGCTGGCTTCTCGCTTTTGCAATGCGGCCACCTATTTTTTCGCGTCGCCGCCGCGTCGCCGTCGCCGTCTAGGTACATATACGCTATTTATAAGGTACGATCCTCAAATACCATGCCACAAATAGTGCGGCCCAGACCTAAATGTTGTAGCTACAGGAAAACTTTCTTAGGAGACTACCTATTTTTTTTTAAGAAATTGCAAAATGCATTTTCTGGTTTTGAAAAAATGGTACAATGAGGAAGAAAGGGGGCTGATTTCAAAATAAATGACGCTTTTCTAATAAGTTATCACAACGGTAAAGGTAGCTGACCTTAATACCTTGTCTCAAATTAATCAAATTTCCACTCAATGTATTAAAAATTATTTTCTAAAGATACAATAGTCACAAGGGCAGCTGCCTAGCGTGAGCTTTGGATCCTGTAGTATTTTCAATAACGCAAGAAGAAGATTCTCAAATATTTTTATTATTAACTATCATAAAACATACATAACATCACGCTTGTGTTCCCCGAAGGGTTTGGCAGAGGTGTATGGTAACATCCTCATTTCGCCGTTATGTTTAAGTCCCATGTAATAGAGGAGCCTATTGCCATCAACTGGGCACAGATCCAAACTCCAGGCTGCTACTGAGTAATTCCACACGGAAAAACCCAATAACACTTGCCCGACCTGGGTATCGAACCCAGGATATCACGAAAATAAAAAATATTATTAATTAGTTATTACTATACGTGTCGAACATGGACACAGAAACACATCGTGATCATTTTAGTCTAATCAACTGTCGAGCAGCAAGTGGAGGCGGAGAATACATGGCAGCTACTCTGCTTATTTTTTAAATGTGTTCCGTTTTATTTCAGATCCAATTCTCAGTTCAGCGAATTGTGACTGAGTTATTCTTTAAAGAAAATCTCAGTAGTAGGCCAGGGTTAGAAATTGTTCAGGAGGATGTGGGGCAAGGCCCCACAGAGGAGAGGTCCGCCGAGGGTTGGTGGACCGGGACCTGCCGGGGTTGCGGTGCATGCTTTTGCGAATCCCACGACCCCGGCCGAACGGTCAGGAGAAAGAACACCGTTGGTTTTTAGCCGGTAAGAGTCCGGCAGACGCCCTCGCCTTCCCCGGGTGAGGGACACCCATGAGGATTATACAACGATAAAAAAACGGGTTAGAAGTTGTTCTAATGACAAAACAAAGCTTTTTTCTTTATATTCATGATATTATTACAAGCAAATTATTCTTTACGCTAGTTCAGTAGGTACCTATTCTATACGAGTTTTACGTATGTACTTATCTTAGAGACGGCTGAGAGCTAAGAAAACAACGACTGCCTGGTGAGTGTAAACTGCGGGGTGTCAATTTGTCACTGTTTCCTATTGCTATCAATAACAATAATTAATCATGCCCTTCTTCTCTTATATCACGAGAACAAGTCCTAGCAATAGTAATTCACACCCCTGCCGACTTCAGAACGATTAAGCGAGATGTGAGTTCAGTCACCTAAGAGCCCGTTCACACAGCGGATCGGTTTGAACAGATCCGTCGGTACTGGATGTGTTGTTCACATCCGTACCGACGGATCAGTTAAATAAATGGCAGCTGCGTCGCATCTGGTAGGCAGGTTACGATAAAAATAACAGATGGTGTGTGAAGGTACCAATACTTCTCCATACATCTTCATGTACGGATCCGTTTTTTATACTGTTCCGGCATCCAGTTTTTGATGACAAATCGGAATGTGTAAAAATGTTGGTTCTAGTATTTTTTACTGGATTCAGAATATTGTCGTGTATGTGAACTCGCTCATACAACTACAGGCGCCATCACCAAAATAAAAACAGATCTGCTATAAACGGTCCTGTAAACAGTTTCCGTGTGAACTAGCTGTTAGTTATATCACTGAAGTAACACAAAATAACAGACAATATGACATCTTTCGAAACCTTATGCACGTCGGAGATCTAGACAGACATATCGAAAAGGCATTTTTATTTAAAAACGGTAAAATGTTATTAGATAACATTGTTTTGAGTTCAGTATCTCTAAGGGCGGGTGGTTCAAACGATCAGTAAAAGTATGTTACGTTAGTCAAATATTAAATACTAGAGCAGCTGCCCGGACAGACTTCGTCCTGTCAAAAGTTATTGGCCTCTAGTGGGAAAAGAAAAGTGTTGTTTTTACTATTTTCCACGCAATTTTTATGTTTTTCTCTCTATAAGAACATTCCTTGCGCCGTAAGGAATATTTATTAAAAAAATATAGCCGAATTGGTCGAGCCGTTCTCAAGTTTTGCGCTTAGCAACACATTTGGTGATTTATTTTTATTTATATAGATTACGTAGGATGTTTAACGTCCGTCAAACGCAGAGCGTTGTATGTCTTTTGACGTATGTCAAAAACGACAAATCGTGAAACAACGCTTATTTTTATTTAACCATCGTTAACGCCATTTTTTACTGTTACCCGTTAGTAATGTAGTCGTGAAAAAACCGGCCCTAACTAAACCCTTCTTATTCTGAAAAGAGGCCCGTGCCTAGCAGTGGTGCAGTCAGGAACAGTAGGTAATGGACTGTTATCTGTTATACAATCACCCATGCTTGTTATAGCTCAAATACACATATCAAATACGACTGTCTCAGCCAGACCCACCTTCAAGTAAACAGACATCTTCACAATACGTTACTGACACACCGCCCATCTTCACCTCTCCATACAAAGATGCCAATACTATTGTTACGTATATTGCAACCGACTGCATTGTGAGACACCAATATTGTAGCAGTACAATGTATCATTGATGGATAGTACGAGCTGAACCCTGGATTTGTCCTTAATATTGCGGTGTATTCCGAACGGGTCCTACATTCCAATGTAAAATACATACAACTTAATCGTATAAGGGTGAATCTACCATTACAGTTATAGCTAATATCGGTATGTCAGGATTACGAGCATGGTTAGTAAAGTAAATGAAACCACCATAGACTCTTCACCACTGAGAGTACTTTTAATTTGGTTAGTGGTTAGTTACAGAAGCTAGTTCACAATATATCACAATATAATAATTTACACAAGATCAGGAAATAAGGACAAGCTAATCAGATGTAAAAGGTCAGACTTCTTCGGCTGTTCGACATAGAATCCTCTGCTCCGTCGAATGACCACTGTCTTTATAACGTCGGGTACGTTGATACATCTAGACGACTACCCTCCTTTATAAACATTGTCCAGTGATACCAGCTACCGATAACACCAACCCCATGAAGGCTGAGTTCAGACGACACGCGCCCGCCACGCGCATCAACACCCGCGTCTAACTCGCTTTGATTTTTTTTGTATATAATTTGAGTCTTATGAGACATCAATAGATCTCAAATTGCATTTATTGAAGCATAGCACGAGGCGGACGCGAGGCGGGCGCGTGGCAGGCGCGAGGCGGGTGCAAGGCGGGCGCTTGGCGTGTGCGGTTGGACTTCGATAAATGCAATTTGAGATCTATTGATGGATGTGTCATAAGACTCAAATTATATACAAAAAAATCAAAGCGAGTTAGACGCGGGTGTTGATGCGCGTGGCGTGCGTTTAGTGGGCGCGTGTCGTGTGAACGCAGCCTAATTGTGGGTTTTCTTAGGAATGGGGATGAATTTTTTTATTTTGTGATGAACGGATCCCTCTTGCCAACCGACCCCAGTACGTCATTCCCAACGGATTCATGTTAAAAAATATTTAAGTACAAGATACGGCGGCGGGGGATAGGATAGCTTCCTTTCCCCCGATAATAGCCGATAGTATAGGTCAAGACTGTTACATTAATATCCTTAACAATAGCTTACATCTTAAAAACTATCGGTTTTCATAAAAATAAGCACCAAATGACGTAATATAAGGTGTGCTGGATAAGTAGGTACAATTAAATTATAAGTATTGCGGTAATATTTTTGTGCTCGGTAAATGGCAATAGGCTCGCCACCTATGACATGGGACTTAAATATAACGGCGAAATGAGGGTGTTACTTATACACCTCTGCCCAACCCTTCGGAGAATACAGGCGTGATGTTATGTTATGTTTATTGCAGTAACTACTTGCATAAAACAATAACTACTATCAAAATACAAATACACTATTCTCTTTCACTATTCATAAAGCTTACCGTAAACGGAGCTTAAAACTTCAGTGAAACAAATAGAGAAACTTTGTTTAACCGTCAAATGTCACGAACAGAGATTTAAAGGTAGTTGCTCATATGTTATAATGACTGTGAGTGAATATGGAAACAAAAAATAATATATTATAGCATTTCCCCACTAGTTGACGACACGTTTGGTGCAGTGGCTGAGCGATCGTCTTCTGCGCTACGGGCGTGGGTTCGATTCCCGCACGGAACAAATAATTGTATGGCCTACAGTAAGTTGTTCCGGGTCTGGATGTTTGTGCGTGTGAAGATTTGTGTCTGTAAACGCACCCACGATACAGGAGAAATCTTAGTGTGGGGCAACGTTTTTATATAAAGAAAAATAAATTTAAATGAGTTGACACTGTATAATGAGGTTGGAGTTGTTTTTAATTCCATAATGAATAAAAAATACTTTTGTGCAAAGAGTACTTACAAAAAAAAAAAATATATATATATATATTAACTTAAAATTTCACACTATTAAGTATTCCATACAAAGTAAAATAATTTGATGTAATCAAGTGAATTTATAGTTCAAGTGGAAACAAACTTTACTTATGCGGACAAAATAGAATAAACTTTATAAAAAAAAACTGTGTATTTTCAACTATCATGTACTGATGTTTAACCTTAAGATTGATTCTGACTATGATTACTATAACAATTATTAGAGATTATTCGTGATCCTATTATTCGTATGATTGGCAATAGGCTCGCCCCCTATTACATGGGAGTTAAAACAACGGCGAAATGTGGGTGTTACTATACACCTCTGCCCAATCCTTCGGGAAATACAAGCATGATGTTATGGTGTAATGTTTATTCATGATCCCTCTTTGTCGTGGAACTTTCGCCAGTAATTGCGAATGCAAAAATACTGCTTAAAACTGTCAAGGGACTGGCTATTAAAGCTCATACTAAGCCTTAGTCTTAGGATCGTATTAATAAAGAGCTCTCATTTGAGAGATCTCTCTTAAGTGTAGATTTAACATGACTTGAAACGTATTTAAAAATTGGTTGTGTGTAAAGTCGGTTTACGGACAATAGTTTAACGTGACAACGTCATAACAAAACATCGTACCTCTCTATCGCTTGTTCTGCGCTCTCGCTCGCACGCTCACCTCAGACGGAACGTGACAATGAGTCACGCTTTTTCATGCATGTTTCCGGCGTTCATCGTTTTATTAGACGTTGTCACGTCAAAAAAAGAAGTTGTCAAATGTATGCAATTCTACTTTATGTTAGCTGCTGTTGGAAGATCTCTCAAATGAGACTTGTTTTATAGTAGGCTTCGCTGTAATAATTTTGATTATTGAGCATTACAAAAAAAAAACATAACATCACGCCTTACATTCCCCGAAGGGTCATGCAAAGGTGTTTTAGGACGCCCTCGTTTCGCCAATTATGTTCAAGTCCCATGTAATCGGGGGCGAGCCTATTGCCATTAACCGGGCATAAATCCCGACTCCAGGCTGCTAGTGAGAAATTCCTAATGAAAAACCCAATAACACTTAACCCGACCTGGGGATCGAACCCAGGACCTCATACTCAGCAGTCGCGCTTGTGACCACTAGACTAACAAGGCAGAAAAAATAGTTATCATCAGATTTCATGTCCGTAGCGCTCATATAATTATTATATTTCGCATTTTTCTGATAAAACTTTTGTTTACACAAAACTCCACTTCAAATGCACCTCATATAATACTAATAACTAGTACCAACTGTATCAACTGTACCGGCGTTTCGTTTATAATCCAGCAATCAGTAGCCACCAAACTTGCGTAGTTAAAACTTCCCCGTCTACAATTTTTATGTTTGCACTTAACAGTGGCGAACGAGGCAACGGACTATGCATTTTAATAACCCTCCACGGACTTATACGATAACTAGACTGTTTTTAATTTGAATGAAGCGAGTGTGTTAATAAATATGAAATGTAAAATTTAATGAACTAATCATAATGTTATTTATTTTTTATTAATTTGGCCTAAAGGCCGACAGCCCACTTGATGGAATGTTGTTGCCGACGCCTATACTGGGTGTAAAAATACCCTTAACGAAGCCGAAGTCTACGCATACTGTACATAAAACTAAGTAACATACAGCAAAAATAATTGCTGGGAAACGACTTTTATTTTTTGGTATTAAACAACAGCTTTTAATTGTAGCACGCAATGGAAGCGCGCGCGCAGCGGTCGGAGCCTATATTTAAAAAATGTTGATAATATTTGTATAGAATAGATTTATTTGCAAAAAACATGGGTAAGGACAGTTCTATATAAGTAACAAAAGTAGCCGCATATTTAACCATACAATGGTGTGCAAATTAAAAGGTTAATTTAATACAAAGTTATACGCAAGAACTTAGAATCCGATTACTTACATGGATATTTGAACAACAAATATGCAATAGTTTATAAAAGAGCTAACAATTTTTTTTTATAGTATGAACACAGTTCAAAATAATAAATTATTTTTTTACTTAGTGAAATTAATAGTGTATTCAATATAATATCTTAGAAAGTACGTGCATCTAAGATCCATAGAAGAATGTTTAAAAATAACATTTATAGTTTTCGTGAAAAACGTACAAAAAAATTGTGACTTTGACCTTCAATATCTCCATAACCAGTAGATTCCCAGCCCAATACCAAAAATACGTAGCTCTCGGCTTCGTTAAGGGTATTTTTACACCCAATATACATATAACATCAAGAGGATTACTGATACATTACCAACTTAAGAGACCAAGTTGGAAAGTAGCATGTGCCTGTAATTTTACCAGCACCCATACCCTTTAAACCGGAATACAGCAATGCTGATTGGCGGCAGATATAAGTACCTAGGGTGGGTAGTACTACTTTGGAAGACCTTTTAGACAAAGAGCTGTAATATAACTGCTCTACTATTATGACAATAAAATCAAATAATATACGAAAATAAATTAGCAGTGATAGCATAGTGGTGTGACCGTCGGACTGCGAAGTCATAGATCCCGAGTTTGAACCCAAGGCACGCACCTCAGACTTTTCGGATTCATGCGCGTATTGTATAATTATCACTTGCTTAAAAACGGTGAAGGAAAACATCGTGAGGAAGCCTGAGAGGTATTTCTCGACGGCATGTGAAGCCAAGTCAGAGGCCCATGGGCGGCATAAACTCTGACACCAGGTTAATCACTAACCACATGAAAAGAAGACGACAATAAGGCCCTCGTGTGATAATGCAAGGCTGAATGTAAATCTAATCGCGGTGCTGAAAACGCTATCATGGTAGCCGAAGTTTCTGAACTTTCAAGTGACACTTTACGAGTAATTTATGATAATATTCGTACTTATAACTTATCGCCCCCACACCTTCTTATATCAGCAATTCAATTCTACAAAAAGACAATTTCTAAAATTAATAGCTTACCATTACCCATAAATCTACGCTTAGAATCTATGCTCATGACATAGCACTATGGTCAAAGAGAATTTAGATTTTCACGTAATTTCAGCATAAAAATGCAAAACCCGCCTTCAAATTCAGCTCCTACCTAGAATTTAACTAGAAGCGCTTAAAACTAAAAGCTGAATATGCACTGAGCGACTAAAACACAAAAGCGTTGGAAGTTGAACACGGTGTGTATGTGACAACATTTTATAGTTAGGTATACCTAGTAGATCCAGCTTGACATAAAAGTGTATACACTGAACGTTTTTTTTATACTTGTCAGTGCTGTGTCAGTCAGTGTTTTATCGGGCGATAAATGTTCGTTCTGCCTAGTCTTTTCCCAACTATGTTGGGGTCAGCTTCCAGTCTAACCAGATGCAGCTGAATACTAGTATTTAACACGGAGCGACTGCCATCAGACCTCCGCAATATAAGGCAATGAATGCCGTAGGGTTAGACAGGTTGTCAGACTTTAGGGCTTCTGACTCCCGTAACGATTGTCATAGGTATTCGTTTGACACCTGAGACCAACGGTTTCACGTGCTGTCTGAGGCACGGAGGGGTCTCGATGTGTAATGAACGGTCACCCATCCACGAACTGATCGCAGCAAGAGCAACTTAACCTCGCAAATCGTTTAATCCATGCAATTGAGATTTAACCACGAGCTCCTCCCGAGGCGATAAATATGTATTGTATGAATTGTGTTCCCCAATATTCCACGATATTGTAAGAGTCGAGCACACAGTCTGCGTTTTTAATTGCTCGCGCAACGCAGTGACCAAGTAAAACGTTCAACTCCGTTCGATGATCACAGGAACGCAGCCTCTTTCGATAAGATACATGAAAAAATTAAAAAGTTAAAAAAAATTCGCCCTGTGAATACCCGCCTTTAAGTTTTAAACTTAAAACTATATTCTAACACAGTAGTGAATTTTTACACAACTATAAATCATTATGCAGTACTTTTTTATTTTCAATGGAGTAAAATTTTTAGCTGAAAATTTCAGTGAAAGCTTTTATTTATGTTCAGCTTTCAGCGCTCGTTAGTAAGTGCGACGCAATATAAAAGTTACTATGGATAAGACTAACGTTGTGATTTTTTCGCTTATTTTATATTTTACTTTGTTTTTTCAAAGTCTTGAACCCGTCAGGTTTGTTGATCGTGAATTAACAAGTAACAGATTTTACATAATAGATAATATACCTATATATACTATACTTACTATACTATAATATTATAAACGCGAAAGTTTGTTTGTATGTATGTATGTTTGTTACTCTTTCACGCAAAAACGGCTGAACGGATTTGGATGAGATTTGGCTCACAGATAGACTATACCCTGGATTAACACATAGGATACTTTTTATCTGGGTACATTAAGTATTTTCACTAGGATGCGGGTGAAACCACGGGTAATAGCTAGTACATAATATTTATGTGGTTCTTCTTCTCTCGTGTCGGCACGAGCTATATGAGAACAGAACAAAGCTGCTGCCGTAGTAGCCATTAGCCAATCAGCAAGGTTGGTAGCGAGGCAGACTGCCCAGGGTGCGTCGGATGTACTTAAGTATCGTCACTTGTGGAGGCACTTTTAATGTACCTCATTCAGTGATTTCTTTCTATCCGAGTTTTATTGGCTTGTTAGACTTAGAAAATAAAAATAAATTAAGTAAAACGTCACGACACGTTTGGTGCAGTGGCTGAGCGATCGGCTTCTGCGCTATCGGGTCGTGGGTTCTATTCCCGCACGGAACAAATATTTGTATGCCCTACAGATAGTTGTTCCGGGTCTGGATGTTTGTGCATGTGAAGATTTGTGTCTGTAAACGCACCCACGATACAGGAGAAATACTAGTGTGGGGCAAAGTTAAAAAAAAAACTTTTTTACAACACAATATCAAAGTATAATTTCATCGTTTTCCTATTCACTTCCAACGATATGAGGTACGTACATACTTAATTAATCATTAATCGCTACAAAAACATCAAAACTTAATTATTATATCAAGTAACCTCTACATTGAACCTATTTTAATTATAAACCACTAATGACTTTTCATTCAAAATTAAACACCTTTACACAACAAGCAATCATGTAATTTAACTAGGTTCTACATATTCATACTAGTTAAGTATGTTATTTAGTATATATTCATAGGTACCATCGAGGACATTTGCGGTGAATCACTTTTCAACCTTATTGCCTTAGTAATAAGATCGAAGAGCGATTCACCGCAAATGTCCGCGATGGTACCTACACACCCGCTGTGAGGCATTGCTGGGTCAATGCAACGCTCACATAGCAGAGCTTGGAAAGGCAACCACTGACAGACCTTCTGTAGTTTAAAAAGCTAAAACGTTTTTTTTTCGTGAGGAATTCTTCTGCCTTGTTGGTCTAGTGGTGGCAAGCGTGACTGCTGATCGTGTGGTCCTGAGTTTGATCCCCAGGTCGGGCAGAGTGTTGTTAGGTTTTCGGAGTGGAATTCCTCAGTAGCGTGGAGTTTGGATTCGAGGCTGGTTGATGGCAATAGGCTTGCCCTCTATTACATGGAACTTAAACATAACGGCGAAAAGAGGGTGTTACTATACACCTCTGCCCAACCCTTCGGGGAATACAGGCGTGATGTTGTTATGGAATTCCTATTGATTACCCTTCACATACATACCTACGCGATAAGGTACGCAAATCCATTTATATTTATTACATAATAGCGATGGGGTTCAAGTGCGTCGCTCATGTACCATTTGCCACAGACACAAGTGGCCGGCCACAAGTTGTGTACTAACCTTTTCATACATTTCACAGGGTCTCGCCACATACGTGCGGCCGGTGGTGGCCACTTGAGACCTGCATATTATTATACTAGCGACCCGCCCCGGCTTCGCACGGGTGCAATGTAGATACTAATGTTGGGCATATAAACCTTCCTCTTGAATCACTCTATCTATTGTTGAAAACTGCATTCAAATCCGTTGCGTAGTTTAAAAGATCTAAGCATACAGACAGCGGGAGCGACTTTGTTTTATATCATATAAAGATTACAATGTTTTGCTAATTAAACGCAATAAACATTTTAAAATGTATTTTCATAGTCATTAGTCAAATAAGTTTATTTTTACAAGGCGAAAAATTTGCTCTACTTATTTTAAAACAATAAAACATACGTAACTTAATAAGTAAACATTGTCGGTGCCAAGAAAATTATAAAGTTTTAATAAAATGATTGGTCTACTTACACATAACTTAAGATATAAATATAATGTTTAAGAATATCTTGGCAACCGCTCATTTGGCAAAGTTTAAAGCTCTGTTTCAAGTTAATATAGGTGCATTTATAATACAATTATAAAAGATACTTAACGTATTTTAAGCAGAGAATTAGCTTAAGTTATTAAAAACTAATTTTTTAATGCATTTTAGTATTTAAAATGTATCTGAGATTTGTTGCCAGCGATTGTATGTCTGAAGCTTCAGGCAAAAATGAATAAAACGAGTCTTATAGAATTTTTAATCTGACGGTACGGTTTTACAGCTGGTCAAATACAAACTTGTTTTAGATATTTACACAGAAAGAAAACCTTCATCATCAGATTAGATCGCAAAATACTCTACAAAAAATAACGTTTTTATTTTTAACGTAAAGAGGGTAAGCCTGTATCATTTCTCTAAAGCTTTATCTTTATAACCCCAAAGTTGAAAAAATAAATGAAATAAACGTAAGGTCCGATAGCGAAATAAACAAACTCAAAATACAAAAGAAAAATGCATTCAGCAAAACCCTTTTCACCAGATAACCGCGTAGCTGTCTACGGCGTAGCACGTGTCTACGACGTAGAGCGTCTACGGTCGAGTACCTGCCAAATGAATTCTATTTATTCTTTTGAGGAATTAATCCGACAAGATGGTTTCTACTACTAAGTAACATCTGAGTTATATTGCTTTGTAGAGGTCGTTGTTTTAATACCTGTTAAATGTAGGGTAGAGGTCGCACAAACTCGTTAGCGAAAAGCGATTTCATATCTTATTTTCAAGTGCAATGGACGATAAGTGTCTAATTTTGCGCGAAATGACTTATCGGGCCTTCAATAGCCTATACTGAATTTATTGAAACACATGAACTTGACTGTTGCTGTCTGGTTTACTTGATCACAAATATGATCCTTCGGTCACATACGGAAAACATTAGTTAGCGAAGGAAAATAAGGATGTTTTTTGTAGAACCGGAGTGGTTTTATATTAAGTCCGTGACAAAATTGTGATTAAAAGACATGAAATATAAAAGATAACAATATCTATTATTTTCTATTCTAATTTTTAGACACTTTTATTTATTACAAAGATATGGCAGACCCATCGTAACTAGTGACGCCACTTGCAGAAGCCGATATTAAATCCTTACTTAATATTATAAACGCGAAACTTTGTATTTATGGATGTTTGTTACTCTTTCACGCAAAAACGGCTGAACGAATTTGGATAAGATTTAGTACACAAATAGACTATATCCTGGATTAACACATAGGATACTTTTTATGCGGGTATATCAAGTATTTTCCCTAGGATTCGGGTGAAACCGCGGGTAATAGTCTATAACCAATAAATAAATAACCGATACCAATACAAAACCTCTAGATGGACGTAGATTTATACTATTACTTCTATTGAATTTTTATCAAAAATTTACATTAATTAAGAGATTTTGGATAAAGATCTGTTATTAACATCAGCCGTAAATCGCTTCTCCTATCACTGTGTCTCTAGCCTGCAATGTGAGCGCTATTCATTAGACTAACGCAGAGTAGATTAACTCGGCTTTGATTAGCTTGCACTTGTGTTAGGTTGTTGCACTTGTCAAAATAGCGGGGTTCGACATAACTGCATTTGATGTTATAACATGTTTTTATGAACTACATTGTGGTTGTATGAACTGCGCAGAAACTATAATGTTAATCAACTATAATGTTAACCTTCATATATTTTAGTAGTAATAGAACTAAATATAGAATAGATAGTAGTGACAAAAATTGAAAGTAGTATACTTAGGTAGTTTGGTTATGTTGAGAGAATGAGTGAAAGGCGATTAATAAAAGTGACTTATAAGGTCAGTGGAAATGGTAGAGGACGCCCTAGGAGGACATACATTGATGTTATTGATGATGTTCTTCACGAAGGACAGGTGCGTAGTACTCTTAGCTGGCGTGCAAATATGACAAGATGTATGAATGTAGATGAAGCGAAAGGAGTATGTAAGGATCAGAGTATGTAAGGATCGTAGCATGTGGCGAAAAAAGCGTGACATCATGTATGTATGTATGTGTAGAACTCTTAGTAAAAGAGTTCGTCCGGGGAAACTGCGACCATAGCTATTTCTGCCGCCAAGAAATGATATGTTCGGGGTATGTGGATGTCTGTCGCGACGCTAGCTCGTGGTGGAGTAATAAATAAAATAGTGGACTGTATGAAATGATTGTAATGATAATAAATAAAAGGAATTAAAAACATGTATAAAACGGTCGATCGGTCAAACAAGGTTAAAATGTATGCGCGAGCGCAGCCGTGCCTGGTTGGGTACAACAGCTGACTGCCGGTATGAGGAAGCTGATGACGCGCCGCTCGCCCCGCCACCCTTCGTCTGGGACTGTTGAGTGCGGTGAAATTACAGCATTACGCGAGTGTCCAACTTTGTCTCTAAGTTTAGTAACGCATCAGCAATCCTCCATATCAGATGGGCCGTCGGACTGTTTGCCAACATATAACATTAAAAAAAATCTATATTAAAATATATTTTTTTACTAAAAAATCTAAAACCGACTGACCCGGAAATCGAAAGCTTAACCCTTCACTTGTCAACCGGGATTTTGGACCACAATACGAAAACAGATTTAATATACTTACAAAAACAAATAACCATAGCAATACCAGGGTTTATTACACCATTATTTAGCTCCACATCGTCAAACCGCAGTACACATGATATCCGTAGAACAAAGGACGGGATCGCTACAGCGTTGACCGCAGCCAGCCTTATTAGACCCTGGCTTAGGCGATTACAACTAATAGCTTCCTACGCGCCAGTTGTTAATAACATTATAATATTATGGAATATTCGTCATGTTATAAGACGGAATGGTAGCTATAACTCCCTTGTTGGTCTAGTGGTCGCAAGCGGAACTGCTGAGCATGGGGTCCTAGGCTCGATTCCCAAGTCGGACAAAGTGCTATTGGGTTTTTCCATTAGGAATTTCTCAGTAGCAGCCCGGAGTTCTGGATTTGTGCCCGGTTAATGACAATAGGCTCGCATAACTGGCGAAACGAGGGTGTAATAAAAACACCTCTGCCTAACCCTGCGAGAAATACAAGGCGTGATGTTATGATAGCTGTAATTGCTATTCTACCACATTTCTTCATATGGGGGACATTTATAGGATTTTATTAGGTATATATTTAAATAGTACCTAGCTTCTTTATAATCTCAAAACTTGATACTAAACACATTATTTTCAGACATATTTATTCATAACATAATATGACGCCTGTATTGAAGGGTTGGGCATTTCGCCGCTATGTTTAAGTCCCATGTAATAAGGGGGCGAGCCTATTGCCATCAATCAGTCACAAATCCAAACGCCGGGCTGCTACTGAGGAATTCCACACGGAAAAACTCAATAACACTTTGCCCGACCTGGGGATTGAACCCGGGACCTCACGATCAGCAGTCGCGCTTGCCACCACTAGGCCAACGAGGCAGTTACTATACCAAGCTTTATCGGTTAATTATATTCCTTACTGAAATATTTAATTATATTTCTTGTCGGACCACATAATCAAACTGTAACTACTCTTGCCAACACTAGACTGTAAATAATAACTAGACTAGACGTTAATATCCCAGAGAAATAATAAGCTCATTTAACTTAAAGCCACTTTCGCAAGAATACAAAGTAGTATCTAAACCAATTTACATGAACATCTCTGTATAAAATATCATTTGTTCCAGTCAGCTCGAGTAGCCTTAGGCCATGTCTCAGACAGGACTATACATAATAAACAGGTGCTACGTCTACATTCATTGCACGAAGTTTGTTAACACCCCACCCCCTCAGCGCATCCCAACTAATAATATTGCAGCAATCTGCATTGTATACACTGGAGGACAAAAGTTTGGCTCACAATAAACATGCTCATTCGACGTCGGTCCTTCGACGTACGTGTGTCGGATTTGATGACTCGACGGACAGAGGTCCAGACAGACAGGTAATTTTGTTTGGCTTTTATTACCTATGTCTGTATATTGGAGTTTTTATGAAACATTACCTGGAACGTTATTAATTTTGGTTGTAATTCTGTAGGATAATTCAACGGGATAGACAACAAGTAGATTAGTTTAGGTATGTGAGTAATAAATATTATATGTTTTTCTGTGATCGACTCGGATGAACAACAAAAATTTCTGTTACACAGAATCTATCGCTACTATATTATTAATATGTGTGTAAACTCATTAGAAGGTGAACAGTGTGAACAGTACATAGGTAAAGCAGTGCTGCAAACAGTACAAACTGCCAGATAACGTAAATATTGATAATGCAATGTGCGTAATAATAACGTTATATGTTTTATACAAAGCGGTTTCCATTAGATGCAGCGTGCATTTCAGGGAAGTTGTCAATCTGTCATCCAGGGGCACGATTTATTCAGCATTTTCTAGTTTAGACCACAAAGCGACGTCTTTGTTACAATATTACCCCTTTCTCCGTCAATCGAAATTACCGACCGAATTCCGGGGGTGAATATTCGATTTTTTTTAACATTATTTTAATAAATCATTCTTCTCCCGGGTTGTTAACGTTATGGTATTGTCAGATTGTTTTTATTCTTGTCTTATTGCTTGACGGCAGCGGTATAGTTTCAGATTTCATTATCATAATTATAGTATTAAACATCTGCATTCTTAACTTTGGGATGATGCTAATGACGTTCTCAATTTTTGTTAATATTTTTCGAAGAATGCCCCTTGGCGCATAATTTTGAATATATTAAAAGGTAAACTGCCACTATATAACTTCTTAATGATCACCCAAGTTCTTATCAATAGTCGTGTAATTATTCTGATCATAAAACATAATAGAAAAAGGTACTTCAAACCTCTAAAACTTAATCGCTTAAATGAAACCACTACACCTACTCTCAATAAAGATAAATTCGTGGGATTTTAATTAAATGTAATTTCATTAGCAATAAAGGGGTGTCTGTTTAATTTGTCCGCCAGTGTAAAGTGGGGGCCATCGATGTCTGCAACTGATATCAGATCTACGGATGCACTCACTTTGCCACGTTTAATTCACATAAAATTAGCTTTTTCGTTCAAAATTCCGATTTTCTAATATTACGTTAATATTTTCATGGAATATTTTCAAGATAATGTCGCTGATAAGTGTCATTTGAATATCTTATACTCATCCTTTATGCGCTTTTGAATAAAGATGATTTTAGAAACTGGTTTTATGGAAATGTATGCATAATTTTGAGATCAAAGACACTTGGGTTGCCCATGGGACAAGATTTTACTACCATAACCTATATTTTATGTCTTTATGTTTTGTTTACAAGTGATCACTGTGTACACATCGAGCCGCCTAAGAGCACATTATTCCGAATATCTTCACATAATGAATTTCGTTATGTGCAGATGCCATTATGTTTAAACACTAGCGACCCACCCCGGCTTCGCACGGGTGCAATGTAGATACTAATGTGGGGCATATAAAAGTTCCTCTTGAATCACTCTATCTATTAAAAAAACACGTATCAAAATCCGTTGCGTAGTTTTAAAGATCTAAGCATACATAGAGATATACAGACAGCGGGAGCGACTTTGTTTTATACTATGTAATGATTCAAATGGCCAGACTATACACATTATTACAAAGTTGCAGTCACCATGTCCTGTAACTCAGCGGCACCCTTTCAAACTGGAAACTCAACAACGCTGCTTGACTGCAGTAATAGTGATGGTAGTACTTTCCCGGACGAACTTTTCACAGGGAAATAAAGATAAAGATAAAAGCTAAAGATTAAATATAAAGCTTAAAGATAAAGATAACAGATAAAGATAAAATATAAAAACAAAAAATAAAGATAAAAGATTAAGATAAAGGTAAAAGATACAGGATAAAGGTAAAAGAAAAAGACAAAAGATAAAGGTAAAATATAAAGATATTTATTTTCCAAATATGGGCGGTACAAACAAATATGGTGACAAAAGAGGATACATGATCAGCCATATTAACCATTGCGGCCCGTCCCGTCTTCGCATGATGTTATATAACCTATAGCCTTCCTCGAGAAATGGACTATCCAACACAAAAAAGATTTTATCAATTCCAACCAGTAGTTCCTGAGATTAGCGCGTTCAAACAAACAAACAATCAAACAAACAAACTCTTCCGCTTTATATATTAGTATAGATATAGATTTAGGCCCGATTTTACTAACGTCGAATACCGTTTATCTTAGGAATAAGTTAAACGTTTTGACAAAATTTATAGGTATATAAAGCTGTCAAAACGTAAAATAAAAGTTAGCCGAAGTTAGCCAATTCGGCCCTTAAACAATATAAATGTTTAAGATAAGAAGATGTTTATATGTTTCAACTATAGGGTTGGGATGCAAAAAATGCCAGAGGAGACTGATATAGGTAGGTGGGTAGGTAGGTAGTGGGTAAGTAATTTAGACGAACTATGCATTCCTCTTCATGAAAGTAGGTAAAGTTTATCTATTTGGAACTGGTTTACATCAGTTACGTCATAATGAGTTCAGTTGAAAACCAGCGTCAGGCACTAGTAGTCTGTCATTTATGCTGAACTGAACCTATTTGGCGCAGCCGCTAGACACACAGCAACTTTATTTTTGTTTATTTATTTTATTTTTTCTTTTGTTTTGTCTCTTATGAATTTTTCGTCTGTGTGTCTGACTGCATTCGTGCCAAATAAATTTCTTTCTTTCTTTCTTTCAGAGAAATAATAAAATTAGATATTAATGTTTGAATCTAAGATGGTCTGAGTTTCTAAGCGTAGCGAAACACCATGCCGCGACCGACCTTAGGCGGCTATGTTTTTTATACCGGCAAGACGCGACTTAATTTCAGCCTGTAGGCCTAGTACCACGTATAGTATCGTAAACGTATCGCTAATTTATAATTTTGAATCGAAAACACAACTGTCCGATAACATTTTGGTTAATTTTATTGTGATATGTGCAATTTGTACCATGCATAGATATGAATAAAGTTTTCAATCTAATTAAATAGTATGTGCGAAACGAGTATTTCCGATTCAAAATTCACTCACGTTAACGTTACGTTTACGTTAGTAACTCGACAGCATTCGAAAGATGCACCTTCGTGTGTACACGTGTGTCGCGAGTAATTTAAAAAGCATTGCCGGCGCAATCACGCCGAAATTGAACTACGAAATACTTGGTGGCGATAGCTAGTTCATAACATAATTAGTCCTTTATTGTCCCACTGCTGGACACGGGCCTCTTCTCAGAATGAGAAGGGTTTAGGCCTTAATCCACCATGCTGGCCTGGTGCGGGTTGGCAGACTACACTTACCATCGAGAATCTTATGAAACCCTGTCAGGTGTGCAGGTTTCCTCACGATGTTTTTCCTTCACCATAAATGCAAGTGATAATCAAATTCTGAACCGCACATTAATTCGCAAAGTCAGAGATACGGGACTGGGATCGAACTCACACCCTCCTGCACGGAAGGCAAGCGTTCAACCGGTATGCTACCTCTGCTTTTTCGATAGCTAGTAACACTGGAAAATGTTGATAAAAGAGGGTAGTCGTCAAAATGAATCAACGTTCCCGACATTATAAAAACAGTGGTCATTCGACGGAGCAGAGGACTCTATGTCGAACAGCCGAAGAAGTCTGACCTTTTATATCTGATTACCTTGTCCTTATTTTCTGATCTTATGTAAATGTTAATTATTATATTGTGAACTAGCTTCTGTAAATAAGCACTTACCCAAATATAAGTACTCTCAGTGGTGGAGAGTCCATGTTGGTTTAATTTACTTTATTTACCATGCTACCAATCCTGGCATACCGATATTAGCTATAACTGTAATGATAGATTCACCCTACAAGATTCTGTTGTATATATTTTACATATACACATAACACGATATATTATGTAAGAATATGTAGTACATACACAACAGTTCATTTAGCCGACCCATCTCCATGTTAATATAATATTTGTATAACAAGATCCAGACCAGACGGAGTGGCCTGATGTGGACAGCCATTGTGTGGCCTTACTAAATAGGCCCTAGTTTTATCAGGCCTAAGAATTTGTTTGTTTGCCTTAGATTGGTAGAATATTTTTTTTATGCGGGATGTTTTATATTTATTGTTTGGAATAGCTTTTCATATAAATTATACGAAGGCTTTATATTTTGACGTGCCCTCAATTAGAGTAGGCAATTTATATTTCAACACAGCCTAAGCATAATCAACCCATTACTGACCCACCGCTGGGCACGGGCTTCTTCTCAGAATGAGAAGGGTTTAGGCGTAAGTCCACCACCCTGGTCTGGTGCGGGTTGGCGGACTACATACCATCTAAAACCCATGGATCCCTCTAAGGAATGCAGGTTTCCTCAAGATGTTAAGGTGTTAATCAAATTCTGATCCACACACATGATTCTGAAAATTCAAAGACTGGGATGGAACTCACATCCTCCTGCGTGGAATACAAGCGTTCAATCGCTAGGCTATCACTGCTTTTATATATTTATATATTAGCAATAAAACCCAATTGCTAATCTATTGAAACAAATTGCGAAAATTACAAATTCCAAATTTAATTCACAATTTGAGTTTAATATCGGCTGTCAAATATCGGCTACGATTCTGATAACTGTAGTGTACGGTTAGGATCGTGAACATCTTGAACAACTTAGTTTCAGTACTGAATTTCACCAACATACAAAACACTTTTTCATTTTAAAGTAAAACTCTTAACACAAAGTGCACAAAACGCGTTCAATATGAAAACTTGCAAACCCGGAACAGAGACGTCTGCAAGAACAAAATTAAATGTTATTTACAGTTGCCAGGGGAATTGCGACCCTAAAGTCTACAACATAAAGTCGTTAGTATCAATCAAGCTTTTTATTTCAGAGGTTTTTGACCGCCTGTCACAATGTCGCGTAACTTTGTTCGCAGAAACAATTGAGTCGACGCTGCTAATTAAATTAATTGTTTTCTTTAATTAAATACTCGTTGATAATAACATCAATTAGTTTTTGTAAAGGAGATTAGGTACTTGTCTTGTTCTCGCAAATAAGATGCTTGGAGACGGTTTTAAGTGGAGCTATAGTAGTATTAGTAATATGGCCGTCTTTTATAGCGGAGTGAATTATCCAATTTGGGCTGGAGCTGTTTACGTACCTATAATAGATAAGTACCTATATAGTACTTAAACCTCGTATCCACTAGGCTACAATTGACACGCAACACGTGACGCTCAACATGTCCGGCAACGTTGCACAATATCGTGCAACATGACGCTCGGCTTGTTGTTTGTTTCGGTGCAATATGCAGTTGAGCATCAAATGTTGTCGAGTGGAGACGTGACGCGCAGAAATGTCCGTGTGGTGTAACGAATACACTGAATACATTTTCTTTATTTTGTAAGTAATTTCTAATCCACCAACGCGGCATTTTTCTTTTTGATGCATTTTTCGATAAAATAAATTATGACTACCGCCGCTGAAATCAACACTGGTTCCTCTGGCGACATGTTGTCGACGACTGATGCGAGCGAAATCATGTGTAGACAGACAACGTCGCTAAACAAAAGTTCCACGCTGACTTTCAACACGTTGAGCAACATGTTGTGCAACATGTCGTGCGCCAAATGTTTCCTAGTGGATACGAGGCTTTAACTGCTCTGTCTATACCTAGAGTCCCAAAGATTTATTACCATATACTAAGAAGGTAATAAAAAACATGCAGATGTGTGTTGTTAGGGAGTTTGTTACGTCGCTTCTTTTTCCCAGCTTAAACAGTAGCAAGCGGTGAAGGACAGGCGTTTGGTTTGAGATGGGCGTGGCCTGTACTGTCGACGTTCAGAAAGTTTTATTCGGCGATTGCCTGTATTGAATAAATGCTATTTTGATTACTGCCTCGATGGTCTAGTGGTGGCAAGCGCGACTGCTGATCGTAAGGTCCTGGATTTTATCCCCAGGTCGGGCAAAATGTTATTAGGTTTCTCCGTGTGGAATTCTTCAGTAGCAGCCCGGAGTTTGGATTTGTGCCCGGTTGATGGCAATAGGCTCGCCCCCTATTGCATGGGACTTAAACATAACGGCGAAATGAGGGTGTTACTATACACCTCTGCCTAACCCTTCGGGGAATACAGGCGTGATGTTATGTTATGCTATTTTGATTTTACTTATACAAAATGACAAAATCTTCGATCAGGGAGATCGTATCGCTATTAAAACGGGACCGACTCTAGGTTCAAGTTATAACTACCGGATTTTTCTTTTGACCGAATAATTTGTAACAACTTTTCACAAGATTATAAGATCTGCAGTCAGTATTGTTCTTTAGAGACATATGATACGTAGCCTATGATTGGAACTACTCCTGATCGGTCAGAACTTATAAGCTGCGTCCGAAAGGACTTATAATTATACAATGTGTTACAAAATACCCTAGGTCCCTTGTAAAGAGTCTATTGGCAATATTTGAAAACCATAGTATGACCCAAAAAAAAGAATTTGGATAAAACATAAAATAATCATCATTGAAACTCAACCATGAAAACATAAAACTAAAGAGTAGACTACCCAGAAACTTATTTACATTCTTACCTAATTTCCTCTGAGAGGTAAATAACAACAACCGGTTTTCAGTTTAATAAATATTTTCTTTTTCATGGGGTATTATGTAACACGTTATATCAATAAAAAAGAACACAAAAACTATTATAAAAATTCCATATCTATGGCACAACCTTTTGGATCCTTTTAGCTCAAAGTTCAACATTACATATCGGTGTAACAGCGCCACTTGCAGTACTACACTGACCGCTGTCACTATTGTTGCGCCTTTAAGCGCTCGCACTTGCCCAAGCGCTGATTAAATTTTCACTAAAGTGCCTGCATAAGATACCCTGTTCCAAACTTTCGGTCTTTTTAACTTAGTTAGTTACTAGCGTAAAGTTTTTAAAGTGGGTGATTAAATACTTTTGATGCAGAAAAGTTTAAGTTTAAGTACTTATGTAACGTACATTAAAACCTCTATGTTATAATAAGGCTGCTTTTCCATGAGATGTGCTATGCAATGTTGCTGTGGATGTGTGCTGTGAATGCGTGCTGTGAATGCGTGCTATGGGTGCGAGCTATGGATGCGTCGTGAGTGGTGTAGCTATGTGCAGAGCAGTGTACCTACAGCAGGATCGCGTTTGTCACCGAAACAAGACATGCCATTGTAGAAGCAAAAAGTTATAAATATCTCGCAATGTGCGAAAAAGAACTCATGGTGGAAGATGAATTGCTGTTACGTCGCATAGCTCGAGCTGCGCATCTTCCTTGCACAGCTACCTTGCGGTGGCGCATTTTCATAGCACATCTTACTCGTTCCGTTACATAGCTTAGCATCATAAACGGTCACATAGTTTCGTAGCCTAACTTTTACATTCTCGCAGCATAGCTGCATAGCACATCTCTGATGGAAAGGCAAGCTTAACTTAACTCTACGGGCCGCGTGGTTTGAATTTGCAATACATGCCGTGGTTTGTGTTTTGTCACCTGTTGAAAATTAGCCAGTTGTTTCGCGATCATCTTTGCTATAAGATTCCTTTAAAAATTATTAAAGAATTTGATGAAGTGAAATTTGTTTTTCGTTGAGAATAACTCTTTACACTCAATTATTTTATTTATCAGATAAGACTGAACTACTTTGTACGTCAACTTATGTAGTGAAGTACGAAAATAAATCTACATATAATTTGAATTATATTGTTATTTTTTGGAAACTTAAGGTTAAACATCAGTACATGACAGTACATTTGCCAGTACATAGTTAGTATTGTTTTTAATTTTATATTGAAAATAATGGATCCATCATTTTCATTGTAAAATTAAAAACAATACACTATCAACATTCATTTATTTCATAACCTTAACACGCACATAAATTGATATACATTAATAAACATAATAACGTTTTATCCATGAATGGCTCGTGGCTAATTACGAACTGCGAGGTTAAGCTGCGCTTGCCGCAGTTAGTCTGTGGATGGGTGACCACTCCGTGCCTCGGAGAGCATGTTAAACAGCCGGACCTGGGTGTCATACGAATACAGCCTGGGTGACAGCCGTTACGGGAAGCCTGAAGTCTGTCAGCCGGTCTAACCTTAGAATATCGGCATTGTCCAATAACTGGGTTGCGGAGGTCTGATGCAGTCGCTCCGTATAAAATACTTGTATTCAGCCGCACCTGGTTAGACTGGAAGCTCACCCCAACATAGTTGGGAAAAAACTAGGCGGAACAATTACATTTTCTCCATGACATTTATAATGATTTTTCACTCGCTTATTATTCACTAACAAGCTATACTCAACGAAATTATTTTGGATCTCAAATTTCAGACAAATTTTAATCATATCGCAACGTGAATCGTGAAAGGATTACTTAATAGGTACGAGGTTATATTTTCAAGATCAAGCTAACCTCATTTCTATGTAGTACATAAGCTTGCAAATAACTCAAGTAAACACACACAAATTAGTAATTTAACACCTCTTGGCTGTAATTAAGAATCTCGTTACATACTCGTATCAAGACAGTTATTAACATTTTAATTATTCTACTGAATATAAACTAGTGGGATGCAATATCATCACGCTTGGAACGTAGACAGGCGCGTGAATATAAGCGCGTAGACGTGGACGTCTACGCGCTTATATTCACGCTATATTATATCATTCTTATAGTGGACTATAGACTGCTACAATAAGTCCCTTTTTCCATGGCTTGGCATGGCACTTCACTAGACGACAAAATGTGATGACGACTCCGAGAGTATATTTCTATTCAGATTGACCCGTTTACTCACGAAATGCCACATGTCTAAAGCCGGGTCCAGACGTGTGTAAAGTGTTATGTATTGTGAAATGTAACACGAATTCTGTGTGTAGACGGCACTACGAGTGTTACATGTAATGCTCGTAGTGCCGTCCATACACACAATTTGCGTTACATTTCACGATACATTACGTTACACGTTGCACACGTCTGGACCCGGCTTAAACGGTTCATAGAACTTAATGGCCGGTGGAGCCGTCACTATTTCTCGTGTCGTGTCGTGAGCTACGGAATAACGGCTTAAACGGTCATGTGTTATCGGTAGCTGGTATCACTGGACAAAGTTAATAAAGGAGGGTAGTCGTCAAGATGAATCAACGTACCCGACGTTATAAAGACAGTGGTCATTAGGAGCAGAGGCATCTATACCTAACAGCCAAAGAAGTCTGACCTTTTTAACCGACTTTCAAAAAAGGAGGAGGTTCTCAATTCGATTGTATGTTTTCTTTTTTTGTATGTTTGTTCTGCGATATCTTTGCTAATTGTGAACCGATTTTAATGATTCTTTTTTGTTTGAAAGAGTATTCTTTCGAAGTGGTCCCATTTAAATTTGGTGAAGATCTGATGAATAACTTCGGAGATAGACAATTTGAAGTCGGTTTTATTTTTGTTAAATAGTGATTATATATCTGATATTCTTATCCTTATTTTCTGATCTTTTGTAAATTATTATATTGTGAATTAGCTTCTGTAACTAACCACTAACCTCAATATAAGTACTCTCACTGGTGGACAGTCTATATCGGTTTAATTTTCTTTATTTACCATACCCGCAATCCTGACACCGATATTAACTATAACTGTAATAATAGATTCACCCTTAGGATTCTCTGTGCTTGTCTTATACACATTAGGGGGACTTTTGCCGGTCTTGTGGATCTAGGCGAAAGATAGGCCACCCTTCTTTTGTTTTGGAGGCCATCTTTGTGTTGTGTAGGCCACCCCTCTTGTGTTCTGTAGGCCACCCCACTTGTGTTGTATAGGCCACCCTTCTTGTGTTTTGTGGGCCACCCCACTTGTGTTGCGTAAGCCACCTTTTTTGTGTTTTGTGGGCCACCCCGCTTGTGTTGTACAGGCCACCCCTCGTGCTGTGTGGTCCACCCCACTTGTGTTGCGTAAGCCACCCCTCTTGTGATATGTAGGCCACCCCTCATGTGATCTGTGGGCGACCCCTCTCGTGTTCTGCGAGCCACCCTTTTTCACCTCATCATCATAAAAAACGACTTATGAATAATTTCAGAACTTAAGGATGATGAGCAGCAACATACTCTTGTCTGCTAATAACAAAAGAATGTGATCTCTAATCCATATGTCAAGCGTGGTAATCATGGCAACATTGCCCTTACAGCCGTTTCTTGTAAAGGTTGATTAGGTGGCCCATGTTCAGTGGTGGTTGCTTACCGGCTGATGGTGATGAGGGAAGATTTCCATAATCACCGCTTGTTAAAAGCATGGGTCATAACAAGTCGCTGGTTTGGAGCATTTTTGAATTTTTTGAATTTTAGCTTTTCTCTCTAGTCGCACCCGATGGAAAGCGCAGATAGACATTTCTTCCAAAGAACCAAAGGAGCAGCCTAAAATATAAAATAAACTTAGAACAGCTTACGCGGTATTACGAAGCATTATAAAGTCTATTTGTCAAATAAATCACGAATTTCATAGAATCCATCGTAGTCTAGGAGACGGTAATTTATTTTACAGATGACTGTAATATCGGTTTTGATCAGAATCTACTGTTGAAGCAATTTTGAAATGCTGATCGACGAATTATGGAGAAATATTGAGTACCAGCTGATCGTCATTCTTTTCACATTCTGAGACTCATGGAAGACGTAGACAGACGGTTTTTTTAATATGTCGGTTTTTAATCCTTTTTTCATGTTTTTTCTACACCTAGAATTTATTGTGTACTTAGTTTCTTTATATCTTTTATGTTCGTACATCTAGGCACTATTTGTTGGAGATTTGTACCGTTTGTAATAGGTTTTAGGTGTTAAGATAGACGTTTCGTATAGTTCCTATAATATTTCTGCCTGTTTTATTCGTGCTACATACGATGCCATGACATAGAAAAACATTAAAAGATAAATACTTAGTTATTTTGTACTACCCAACAAAAAATGAACAAAACAAACGTAAAACTTACATTGTAGTCTAACACATGATATAACAAGGCTCATTTTTTCATATCTCCTCCATTTTTATGGCTTGCGGACGTTGCTAGCTCTCATACTATCCCTTTCTTACAAAAAATCCGAAGTCACAAATACGTACCTAATATATCAAAAACATAAATATTACAATAATAGTGGTCGGTGTAGTGTAAAACGAGATGGAGTCCATTCGGAGCTGGTCTGTCCGTTACAGTCATTTCACAGACCGCTGCGTTTGTGGACTGATCAATTATGTGGTACAGCGACAGGAGTACGATAGATTGAGGAGGCGTATTTGGGACACCAGTTTATGCTGAAAATGGGAATGGAAAATTTGGTACAAATAGATTGAGCTATATTGCCGTAAATGACTTGAAATGATTAAAAATATAACTTCTATTGTTTAACATATAACATAACATCACGCCTGTATTCCCCAAAGGGTTGGGCAGAGGTGTATAGAAACACCCTCATTTCGCCGTTATGTTTAAGTCCCATGTAATAGGGGACGAGCCTATTGCCATCAACCGGACACAAATCCAAACTCCGCGCTGCTACTGAGGAATTCCACACGGAAAAACCCAATAACACTTTGCCCGACCTGGGGATCAAACCCAGGACTTTATGATCAGCAGTCGCGCTTGCCACCACTAGACTAACGAGACAGTTCTATTGTTTAGTATTAAATTATTTCTCTTAGGGCGTTAGTTATTCTGTCTTATTTTTTTTACTAGCGACCCGCCCCAGCTTTGCGCGGGTGCAATGTAGATACTAATGTGAGCCATATAAAACTTTCTCTTGAATCACTCTATCTATTAAAAAAACCGCAACAAAATCCGTTGCGTAGTTTTAAAGATCTAAGCATACATAGGGACAGACAGACAGCGGGAGCGACTTTGTTTTCTACTATGTAAAGAAGTTCCATTAAATAATTAAATATTAATTTAAAATTAAACTACAATTGAGATAAGTGCGCCTTTGTACTCGTATTATTTTTTTGTAAATTAAACACTTAGGTGTTGTGTTTCATTAGATGGTATAATTAATAAAAAAACACTTAAGAGAATATAATATGAATATAAAGTTTAGTAATGTGTTTTTAATTTTATTCATGCATTGTTAGTATCAACAATAGCAGTAATTTAGCAGTGATAGCCTAGTAGCGTGACCGTCAGACTGCCAAGTCATAGGTCTCGAGATCGAACCCAAGGTACGCACTTCTGACTTTTCGGATTCATGAGCGTATTGTATAGTAATCACTTGCTTAAAAACGGCGAAGGAAAACATCGTGAGGAAATCGGCGTGCCTGACAGATAGTTCTCGACGACATGTGAAGCCAAATCAGAGGCATGGGCGGCATAAACTCTGACACCAGGTTAGTCACTAACCACACGAAAAGAAGAAGAGTATCCATAATATCGGTCACAACCGTACTGTATTACGCAAAATATTCATGCCTGTGTGGCAAAAAAATATGGTCTGTTGGCGGTCTCAATATGTACAAACACTTGTAACTTTTACAGGATATTAGGATTTGTATGGAACTAAAGTAGATAAGATTCAAATATTTGGAGGAGTAACATCTGAAGTTCTTGTTACTATGTGTCGTTATTTCCTTACAAGTTTAAAAGACAAACAACAGAATCGTTTACGGGTGAATCTATCATTACAGTTATAGCTAATATCGGTATGTCAGGATTGCGAGCATGGTAAATAAAGTAAATGATACCAACATAGACTGTCCACCACTGTGAGTACTTATATTTGGGTTAGTGGTTAGTTACAGAAGCTATTTCACAATATATCACAATATAATAATTTACACATGATCAGAAAATTAGGACAGGCATATCAGATATAAAAGGTCAGACTTCTTCGGTGGTTCGACATACAAAAGCTCTGCTCCGTCGAATGACCACTTTTTTTATAATGTCGGGTACTTTGTGTTGATTCATCTTGGCGACTACCTTCCTTTATCAAGGTTGTCTAGTGTTACCAGCTACTGACATCACAAGTCTACTTTATTATAGGGAAGTTTTAGTCTAAGGTAAAAAACTAAAGCAAATCTGTCCGAGCATAAATTTAATTTCAAATAAATGCATCCATAATTCATTTCCTCGTATTTGTTCTGAAATTGAAATACACAGCAACGTAACAGGATTTGCAATAACACTTGAAAACAACAGCACACGCGGAAAATCTTATAAAGATTTTGTATATTTTATGGTCATAGGAATTTAAACTCTATCTCGCAAGCAATAAAGGTGTAACAAATTCAATATTTGGTAGCAACGGGTATGAAAACGTTTCATAATCCGGACACTGTTTTGGGAAAACTTATAGTATATGACGTTACGTATAGCTTTTAGCAGTTTACCCGAGTCAGATAGCAAAAGTAATATATTTAATAGGATTTCATTTCCATTAAATTATAAAGGCTTGAACACACAGCAAACGTGCAGATAATATTCCTAAGGCATAGTGCATACAGCGCTTCTGAACCTGCAAGAACTTGCAAGCGAAACAAAATGATAGTGTCGCGCGTGCTTCTTATTATCTCTAAATCCTAATTATAATTAAGTGAGTTTCTAGGAGATGTTTAAAATAAAGTATGCTCTTGCATGCTTGTACAGAGAAAGCATTATAAATTAATTAGACTTGCTGTATACTCGTATTTGAGGTAAATAAATTGAGAGCTCTTAGTGTGTTAAATAAATTCGCAAATTAGTTGAAATAAAATGTAGGTAAGTGATAAAATTAGCAGTGATACTCTATCGGCTGAAAATAATTTGATTACATATCAGTTGCATTAATGGCGAAAGAAAACATCGTGAGGAAGTCTGCACAAATGAGAGGAACTAAAATAAAACCAGTTCTCGATGGTGTGTGTAGTCCGCTTACCCGCACCAGGCCAGCGTGGTGGACCTAGGCCTAAACCATTCTCATCCTGAAAAGAGGCCTTTGCCGAGTAACGGGACAGTAATGGACTTCTTCTTTTCGTGTGGTTAGTGACTAACCTGGTGTCAGAATGTATGCCACCCATGGGCCTCTGACTTGGCTTGCCATGCCGCTGAGAAATATATCTCAGGCATGCCGGTTACCTCACGATGTTTTCCTTCACCGTTTTTAAGCAAGTGATAATTTTAAAATACGCACATGAATTCGAAACGTCAGTGGTGCGTGCCTAGGGTTCGAACTCGAGACCTATGACATGGCAGTCCGATGGTTACACCACTAGCGAAAAGAATTTAATTATCAGTTGCGAAGGAAAACATTGTGAGGACTCCTGCACAAATGAGAGGAAAATAACAAACCAGTTTTCGATGGTGTGTGTACTCCGCTTACCCGCACCAGGCCAGCGTGGTGGACCAAGGCCTAAACCCTTCTCATCCTGAGAAGAGGCCCGTGCCCAGCAGTGGCACAGTAATGGACTGACCATACCTCTATTGCAGATTTAAATCTCTTCGTATCCAGTACCTTTGAGGTTTTGTTACTTTATAATATCCTAACAATCGTCATTAAAGTTTCAGACATCATAGACAACACAAAATTAAACTTTTATTTCAACCTTAAAATTGAAAAACTCGTTAGTCCGTTGGTCCTTGAAAAGCACAGAATATTTTTTTCAATTTCGCAATCAGCGAATTGGTAGTGACATGCGATAGAACTGTTCATCTCTTTGGAATGGAAATGCAGACAAGAGCGTTCGTTCCCGAAACGACGGATGCAGGAACAGCTGGAAAAAGGACCACTTGAATTCTGCATCAGTTTCGATCGAAATTGGCATTGTTGAAAAAAGTAGTAGAAGTACTTCCAACATTTTTATTGTGTTCCTATTTTAATCAAAGAGTTACAAAACGAATGGGTGTAGGCTGACTGCACACGGACCACTAAGTGCTCGGGACACTTAGTGAGGGCGCATACATCCAACTAAACAGTTGTGCGATAGTTGGAAGATTTTATTTTTCTATAGGAATTGAGTCGAGTTAGTTACGCACTGACATACATCGCCATAGACTTAATCCAACTAAACTGTCGGACTATAGTTGGATGTATGTTTCCCTAATGTCTGGAGATACCGTCTTGAAACTTGAGATACAGTTTCAAGCCACAGGATGGTCGCTCGAGCGATCAAAACGGTGGCTACATCCACCAAAGGATCATTCACTAAACACAAATAGCGATTAACTGTATCTGAAGCAACTTAGTGTGCCATCTACGGACAGCCTTAAGCATGTACCACACCAAATGCGGGCAGGAGCGGGTCGTGTCGTCAGCGGGTCGTGTTAGTTGTATTAAGGGATTACCATGACGCATGTCACACCAAAATGAAGCGCACGCGCGCTGTCGCCGCGTCGACACGACCCGCCCCGCGTTTGGTGTGGTGAACGCTTAAGGGTATTTTTTTTTTATCTACTACTAAACATGACTGCCTCGTTGGTCTAGTGGTGGTAAGCTCGACTGCTAATCATGAGGTCCTAGGTTCGATCCCCGGGTCGGGCAGTGTTTTTGGGTTTTTCCGTGTGGAATTTCTAAACATTAACAATGTAAGTAAGTAAGTAATAAGTTTATTCAGTTCACACAAAAGACATAGCACATCACACAAATGTGTCTCTTTCTTTCACAGGAGGCTCCAAAGAAAAGGATAGTATGGAAATTGACACCGGAGTACGCAAAGCCAGTTCTGTGGCACTTGAGACGCAATCAATATAAATCCTCAGCGCGGATAACTTTAAATTATTTAATAAAATATAACTGCTAATAAAATTTACTGGAATAAATGCATAACTTAACAAGAAATATGAAAAACTAGAAATTTAATATCTTTGTGAAATATTATATTACAATAGATGCCCTGAACAATCCTTCGAACTATAGTACCTTACTATTTGCAAACCGAAGAATTTCGATATGGATTACAACCTTGCATTATAAGTAGACTAGGATTAAAATAAGTTTCAGAACAGTAAATAAATTTTAGGAAAACCTATTCTAAATCTATTTTATTCTGCCTCGTTGGTCCAGTAGTGGCAAGCGCGACTGCTGATCGTAAGGTCCTGGGTTCGATCCCCAGGTCGGTCAAAGTGTTTTTGGGTTTTTCCGTGTGGAATTCCTCAGTAGCAGCCCGGAGGTTGGATTTGTACCCAGTTAATGGCAATAGGCTCGCCTCCTATTACATGGGACTTAAACGTAACTGGCGAAACGAGGGTGTACTATAAACACCTCTGCCCAACCCTTCGGGGAATACAGGCGTGATGTTGTTATGTTACTATTCTATAAAGGTTTATGAAGGTATGTTCGCCACACGTTGACGATTGACGACCGATAGCGCACTGGCTGAGCAGTTGGCTTTTTGCGCTGCAAGTCGCGGTTTCGATCCCACTATAGTACAGTGAGCTATCTTTTAGACCGCCACATTGTGAACCGGTTAAGCTTTAAAACCGTTCGCGTCACTAAGGTCCGTATTACAGAACGAAACTCAAGCATTGATCTCTGTTTAAAACTAGTTTTGAGTAGAGTTTTAATTTTAGAACGTTCCTCAAGCATAGATTCATTGATCATAGTTCAGCTGAGTTTGGCTTTATTCTAGATCGTTACTCAGTTCGTAAATTCGACTCCAAGAAGTGATTTGATCTGTAATCACCCAAGTATGGTCGACACCGCGGTTGAGCATAGATTGTCTTGTCAATTGATGTTATATTTTACTCTTTCTTTGTTGCCTGGCTATAATAGTTATTTTAAAGTTTTTCTTTATTTATATTTACCTATTTAAATAAAGCCATCTAATTATTACATCAATTACTTCAATAAATGTATGAATAATAACGCTGATTTAAAACAAAATTTGAGTTTAACCTTTTTAAATTATAATAAAAACATTGTTATCAAAATATAGTAAGTAAAACATTCAAGTTTACTTTTCAATAAATACGTTCATTTATCACAAGCGTACATCTATAGCATTTATTCGTTGTCTCACTCCAACCTTTAAATTTGTCTCTTTCACACATCATGCATTTATTAATCATCGTGTTCCATTCCGATATAAATAAATTAATATCACTTATTTCTGTAGGGAAACCATTTTGCTCACAATTTGCGGCTTTTTATTAACATTTCCTAAATAATAGGGTTCTTATGGTACATTTCATAATTTCTAATCCTGTGAAGATCGGAACAAAGTTGGTAAAGAAAATAAAAATCGTAATCGAAAACAGGCTGATGCATAGACAATACACACCTCTGCTTGAGGCTCAATTTGAGTCTCGATTCAGCTGAGTATAGATTGATTACTGTTCTGGAATAAGACCAATGCTCAAGTACTGATTCTATACTTAAACAGTGACCAATTGATTAAAGATCAAACTGGACTTGAGGAATGTTCTGTAATACGGACCTAAGGATGATCATGATGCTCGTTCTAATGCCATTGTATGACATGGTTTAGCTGACATTTGTTCATTATAAATCTGTATATACCATAATCAGCGGGCCCATTACTGTCCCACCGCTGGGCACGGGCCTCTTCTCAGTCTGAGAAGAGTTAGTCCACTTCTCTGGCCTGGTGTGGGTTGCGGACTACGAGCCGGTTCACACAGCGAATCCGTTTTAACGGATTACTAGATGTGTTGTTCACATCTGTACCGACGGATCAAATAAACAAATAGCAGCTGCGTCACACCTGGCAGACAGGATACGATAAAAATAACGGATTCAGTATTTTTTACTGGATTCGGAATACTGTCGTGTATGTGAACTGGCTCACACAACTACAGGCGCCAAAATAAATACAGATTCGCTAAAACGGGTCCTGTAAACAGTTTCTGTGGAAACTACCCGTACTACACACATTTCCTTCACCTATCTTTACATAGTATAAAACAAAGTCGCTCCCGCTGTCTGTACTCTTAGATCTTTTAAACTACGCAACGGATTTTAATGCAGTTTTCAGCAATAGATAGAGTGATTCAAGAGAAAGGTTTATATGTCCCACATTAGTATCTACATTGCACCCGTGCGAAGCTGGGGCGGGTCGCTAGTAAATTATAAAAGTCAGAGGTGCGCACCGGGATCGAACTAAGACTCTCGTGCATGGAAGACAAGCGTCCAACCGCTAGGCTATAACTGATGAACTTAAATCTGTCTGAAACATAGTGATGTTATATAGCATTGAAATAGTTGAGCTAACATAACATAACTTCACATTACCGTCCATACGACCCTGTATCTGTGCTAATGCATTCACGGCGTGATGCATCGACAAGTAGGGTAATAGTCACGTCACTACGATGTGACGTCTTGTCTGACACCGTTAACAGGGAAACATACGGGAATGGAAATCATAGCCGGACCGCAGCTGTAGGGGTTATGTTTGCTCAAGATTCGCGTTAATAGTATAAAATTTTAAGGTTTATACACTTCTTCATAAAGACCTTAGAGTTAGATACTTAGAATAGAATCGAATAGAATAGAATATACTTTATTGTACAACAAAATTGTAACACAGCTCTTATACAATAACAAACATTAAAGGGTACAATGGCGGTCTTATCGCTGATAGCGATATCTACCAGACAACCTTTGGATGAACAGGAAGTCAATGAATAAGATAGAGGGGGTAGTCCATGGTTTACTGCTGCAAAATATATACTACACACCATACATAGACATAATACTTACATATAGGTATATATATATACATTTATAAATATTGTAATATATATATATATATAATATATATAATTATGTGATAGGGAAAACAAGGTAGATTGATGATGAGGTACTAATTTATGAGGAATTAGAAACGTGTTGAGAGAATAAATGATCTTTAACTATTTTTTTAAAAGAATCCAGTGACTGAGCTTGTCTTACTGACATTGGCAACGCATTCCACAAGCGTACAGCTTGGACTGTGAACGATACTTACGAGTGTTTTTTTTTTAAACATCGCCCCCACACTAGTATTTCTTTTGTGCTGTGGGTGAATACATTTACAGGCACAAATCTTTAGAATGCACAGCCAGACCCAGAAGAACTATCTGTAGGTCATATAAATATATTTTCCTTGCGGGAATCGAACCCGTAAGATGTAGCGCAGAAAGTCAAGTTCTTCTTCTTCCTGCCCTTATCCCACACTAGGTGGGGTCGGCACAACATGTATTTCATAAATCCATGTTGTTAGAGGTTTTAGCTTATTGTTTTATGACCGGCCACCTGCCTGACATCAACTGTGCCAGATGTGTAGCTAGTATCGTTATTTTTTAAACTAAATGACAGTCTTCTATCTTTTTTTTAAGATATCAATGACGTGTCAGTCCCGATTACAACTTTCGTATATCCCGCATGCATATTGCAACAATATTCCAACAACATGTACCCGTTTACTTCGTTTAGCTGCTTATTGCCCATTTAACCCTGCACAGCGCGCGTGAGCAAACTCAGGTCGTACAGGTTAATATAGGTTCATATACATAGGTTACTTGGTTATTGCATGCTGCTTGGATTTACGAAATGTCGTATTTATTAGGTACTAGTGGCCCGCCCCGGCTTCACACGGGTGCAATGTAGATACTAATGAGGGGCATATAAACCTTCCTCTTGAATCACTATCTATTGGCTGAAAACTGCATTAAAATCCGTTGCGTAGTCTAAAAGATCTAAGAGTACAGACAGCGGGAGCGACTTTGTTTTATACTATGTAAAGATAGCAAATGAAAAACTGATGGTAAGTGGTTTACCATCACCTGTTGGTTACCGCCACTTTTATACACCTAAAACTCCGAGAGGATTGCTGACGTGTTGCCAACCTTAGAGACGAAGTTTAAAAGTCTCGTGTGTCTGTAATTTCACCGGTATCCATACTCTTCACACTGAAACACAGCAATGCTGCTTGGCGGCAGAAATAGTTACGATGGTAGTATTTCCATGGACAAACTATTTCACAATAAGCTCTAAGCTGATACCTACTAGGTACCAGTGGCATGCATTGGATTTCGGACTAGGTAGGCAGGCACTGCCGGGGTTGCGGTGCATGCTTTTACGAATCCCGTGACCCCGGCTGAACGGTCAGAAGGAGAGACACCGTTGGTTTTTAGCCGGTAAGAGTCCGGCAGACCCCCTAGCCTTCGAGGTCACGTAGCGGACCCTTCCCCGGGCGAAGGACATCCATGAGAATTTTCCAACGATAAAAAAAAGGCAGGCATTAGCCATGTCGCCTTTCAATTATACGCTTAAGCCCATTTCAATACGATTCTGACCAAAAGAAATCATAGCCATACACGCTTATTTTATTAATAGTAATAGTTAAAGATGAAGCAGTTAGTTTGTAGTAGTTAAGTAGTTGACGACACGTTTGGTGTAGTGGCTGAGCGATTGGCTTCTGCGCTACGGGTCGTGGGTTCGATTCCCACACGGAACAAATATTTGTATAGCCTACAGATAGTTGTTCCGGGTCTGGGCGTTTGTGTGTGTGAAGATTTGTGTCTGTAAACGCACCCACGATACAGGAGAAATCCTAGTGTGGGGCAACGTTTTTCTTTAAAAATAAAATAAATTAATTAAATCTTATGAGATAGGCACTGTTTAGTACGGCACTGCTAGGTACCTGACCTGGGGTGCATGTTTTGTCACTACTTCATGACTGACATTCAAACTTAAAAGTTGGTAGGTACTTACTTTAACATAACACCTAAATAGCTTCTGCAAAACACACAAATCGTTAAAACAACTTGCCAACACAAAAACATCACAAACTTATAACGAACCCTGCTATGATCAGTTCGATTTGCCATTAAATTGGCTTTTATTACCAACAACGAAATTAGGACACCGTGCCACATATTGCGCCAAACATGACACGCTCTTTATAGCAGAAACACACTGACCATGCTCACACAAAACTGAATTTCTAACACCGTGTCAATTTTAAAAGGAAACACTACGTTTTTATTCGAGACACAGTGGCAATAGAACTCGTTGTTGGAAAACATAGAACTCAAACGACCAACCAATTTGGTGCAGAGCATATAAATACAATTACAATCATTCAGTCGGCGCGAGTTAAATAAGTTTGCGCGCACATTAAGCGTGGAACTGACGCGCGTTCGAACGTAATTCCCGCTCAGGTTGATGCATCTGTCTGCGTTGTAATGAAGCGTAGTATGTAGGGTTGGCTAAAAAGAAGTTTGGTGAATTTGTATAACATTTTCTGGTTCTTTGAACTTTTAGGACTGTATTGAAAGATTATTAACTATTTCCAAAGAGATTTGGTCTAATTTACAAAAAGCTCTATCAAAGAAAGCTCTTTAAAATAATAGCTAGCAGACCTTGCGTGTTGAAAAAATTGTACAAAAAAAAACGGTGTCTACAAACCGGTACCAGGCAATATTCGCTCTAGTATATTCGTTACTACTAGGCAATGAGGCACACATAAAAAGTTAATTAGAAAACCAATTGCTCTACAAATAATGACTCCTAAACACAGTTTTGAAAAACTATAATTTAAAGTTATAGCTAGTCGTTTGAATAGAAATTGCTACTCTAATATATTGTCTATTAACTTCACTGAATCATAAAGATAAAAAACAGGAAATTAGAAACTATAGGTCACGCTTTAGGTATGCGGTATATTGTATGCCACTGTTGGTCTGGCATTCAGATTTTACTGAGAAATGTTTCAACATTGATGTACTTTTCAGCTCTCTAATTACGTGACACACTCACATTTATTGTTGTTGACCATTGTTGACCATTTTAAAAGGTCAACAATTCCATACCAACATATGTATTAACAATCCTAAATCTCTACAACTGTTCATCAATTAGATAGAATAGATATACATATTTATTTGCAATGAATGCAGGTATAAAAATAAGGTGTTACATTTTGTTAGCGAATCCTTGTACATTCTGCCTTTATAGCATGCAAATTATACAAAACAAGCATTTTTTTACATTACAATAACTTATTGACTAAGAACTCTTTCACTGAATAATAAGATTTTTTCTATTAATAATGCTGTTAAGTATTTTTTAAATGTTCTCACGTGTTGTATTTTTTTCAATATATGGTATTTTCTTAAAAATTACAGTATATTGTTGTATTTCGATTGCAAGTGTGTTACGGAATTAGGGTACAAGACCTGTGACCGTGACATCTTACCTTTAAGACATTACGATCTTAATCATTAACAAAAAGAAAATTTTCCTCTACAAAATTTCATACTACTACATGTTCTCATCAGGACAACACACAAAATAAATGAGCACGATCATAGTCACTCGCACGGAACACATTACGGTAGGTAAACAAAGAATCTTCATCAACATAATTATCTAATCTTACAAACAGCAACTTCACATCTGATGACAATGCACACATTCCCATCACATTTTCTATAGCTATCTCTTTCCCGCAGGTTAACGCGTCTTGTCATAACGCCGGCGATAAACATGATTGCCGCGATAAAACGCGACTACGCGCGTGTCGCGTCACAGACGTTTATGTGCGCTTACCATAATATCGGGAGTCGCACGCAACGTGCAATTTCCGACAAACGGGAGTATTACTAGATTACGTGGGAGTTTGATTGATCGCTTTATTGGGGTGAGATCTGTCTGATGAAGTGAACAGATTGGGAAAAATCTATAGACGTGTCATCCTTTCTTGCGTAAAATATTTTTTTCTTCGAATCATTTTACAAGGCGGTAGGGAAATGCATGTTGGTCGACCGTTTTATTTACCATTTGCCACCTAACTTTAACCGTAATTTGCTCAGAGTTCAGCTCATGCTATTATCTTATCTTCCATTTGATCTGAACACAAACCTTTGTTTTTTATAATACTCGAGGAGATTATAGGTTTTCTACTAAATTATACTCCCCACGTCGCCACATTGCATTTTTATCGACAAAAACATACCACGACTTTCGTCAGGAAAAAAATACCTATTAGCCCCTGTACTCCCATTATCTGTACAACAAATGAAATGCAAATAAACAGAACATCGCGTGATGGACGCAGCCCAACGGTATCAGGGGAACGCAGCTCATTTAGAAACGCAATGGCGCTGTTAAGGTGTCCACACACAAACACTGCAGCAACGCACCGACGTCTGACCAATAATATAACAGTACCAAACGACGATTTCTTAGTTCAGTTTATTTGCCGTATCAGAAAGTAAAGCAAACAATCTATAATAATAAAAGATTTCTACATTAAATATAGGTATGTAGGTACATGAAATTTATAATAATTAGGTATATTGCTATTATAGAAGCTCTCAAATCCTGGAACTAGAAACATGAGCGTTATTATAATCGTGTTGTTGCGAGAATCATTACATTGTTCGTACCGTGTAATTACATAATACTCGCGTAAGATATATGTATAATTCGTTCCTTAATTAATCCTTAGAACAAGCTGCCTCAAATACATATACCTTATTATTTACCTTGCAAAAACAATCCCGTCAAAAAGCAATCTAACATTTAGATGATTACGATTTTACATAATATATTTGATGTTAAAACTTTTATGACTTGTATTAAGCGCAGATATTTGATATCTCCACGTAATAAAGGTCTACCATCAAAGGCAGCTTTGGGTATTTTTTCCAATGACCGGCCTATTGGCTCGAGAGTCACCTAAGCCTATTAGATTTCGTATCAGTTCATTGGTTTATTAAAAAGGTCGGCATAAATATAGAACCTCCAATATTTTATTTTAGAAGTTAGGTTACGGATACGGAGGTATCTTGGTCGGTTAATTAATTCATTATTACGGGAAAACTCTCATGAAAAAGGATATAACATAGCCGTCAAGCCTGTATTCAGTAAGTAATGTAGGTACCACTATTTTACTTGATGAAAACCAAATAGTTACAAAAACGTGGCAACTAATGGCACTGTTCACATGCCCGCATCGCACGCATCGGACGGATCGCATCAAACAGATTTCAGTATTATTTTATGATTAGTCTTACAAATGCGTTCACTTATCGGCAACAGACGAAAGGCAAGCATCGGATTGTTGTCAATGCCGGGCGTGTTGATATTGTTAAAAATCTGATTGCTCATAGGTGTCGCGTCAGCATTTATTTATTTAATACTTCAATGCACAATGGTTACCACCATAAGGCGGACTTAATGCCACAAGGCATTCTCTACCTGTAAAACTTTGGGTCAAAGAGAACAGCATCGAAAAGAAAGGTACAAAAAAAAATGCATTCCGCATTAAATAAAAGCATTCCGCGTGCTGAGAATACATTGGACTGTACACATGCGTTTGATAAGAACCGTCCGATGCATATAATTGCGGAACAGTGAAGGAGTCTGATAGAGCACGTTAGGAGAGATGAAACATTGGCTTTAAACGTTTCAGTTATATTTTTACCCGAGTACCAAGGAAGGGTTATTACAGTGTGTCCTTATAGGTATCTATCCAGTGAGTGTGAAAAGACGAAATACCTACGTCATACAATGCGGCATAGAGCAGACATCAATATAGCTTTAGCTTATTTATTTTGTCAGAATTTGATCATCATTTGCGTTAACGGTGAAGGAAAAACATCGTGAGCAAACCTGCAAACTTGACAGGGCTCCATACAGTTCTCGATGGTGTGTGTAGTCTGACAACCCGCACCAGGCCAGCGTGGTGGACTGAGGCCTAAACCCTCTTCATTCTCAGAAGAGGCCCGTGCCCAGCAGTGGGACAATAATGTACTATTATGTTATGTTATTATAAAAAACGCAGCTAACATTCGCACAGTGTGAAAGGCCACGATGCGTTATACACCGCTCCGTTTCAGACATCAATAACATTGGTTGCGGCCACACCCCGCAATGAATGTCCCGAATGACTTGATTACGGCTGATGGCACCATTTTAACACCATTGTACAGCCAGCTTTTATGGCGGCCACTTTATTTATAGGCGCATTATATTCTACAGCGTTTTCGTTTTAGGAAGTTTTTGGCTAGAACTTTAGGGAATATTTTAAGTGATTGGAAATGTCATCAGTTCTATTGTTAAGTGGAAATGTCGCGTCGTGAAAAATAAACTAACACGCAAATAATTCACACTGCAGTACTCATAAACTTGCCATCGATATATTTTTTATGTATTATCTAAACCTAATTTAAGCGCTATTTTTAAAAGCCCGTTCAATCACTGTCATCGTCCTGTTTTTTCTCTTCCCACTTGTATCTTTATTCATTTTCCTCCCCCGTTTTGATAATAACTATCACTTTATTTTTAAAGGCGGGCACGTAATTATCCTGCCGGGGTTGCGGTGCATGCTTTTGCGAATCCCGCGACCCCGGCCGGGCGGTCAGGAGAAGGAACACCGTTGGTTTTTAGCCGGTAAGAGTCCGGCAGACCCTCTCGCCTTCCCCGGACGAGGGGCATCTATGAGGATTACCCATCAATAAAAAAAAAGAAAAATGGCAATTAATTATCAATAATATCATACCAATTGCGTAAGATGATCTGAGGGGATAACTCGATATTCAATCAAATAAATTGGAATTCGCTAGCTAAATAACTTTTGCTTCCCATCGAGCCTATGAGGAAATTCATAACTACAGAGTAATTTCTTCTTCAACCGGGAAGCATATTGTTATTTACCTAATGTAAATGTACTTATTCAAAAAATCTCAGCTCGTACCTCTCCAAGGAAAACGATAAAACAATAAGCAATAAAAACGAGTATAGAAAATAATTTAAAAATAAATATCTTTCGCCATGAAACCGACCGATTGAACATTAAACTGTAAACCCTTTTTATTCTCCCATAAAGTTTATCACCATGAAAATATGGTGTTTTTACCAGCAAGCAATATACTTTCTATTGCTCCTACTCGTATAATAACTGGCTCGGGAATTGATAACTGGATTTTATGTTCTGCTAACTATTGCCTTCAGGTTTGCACGCAGGGTAGCTTTTTGCGAATAGTTTGAAAAAAAATATGTTTTGTGTTATTAAATACTTATATGGAGAAACCTCTGAGGTCAGAACTTTACGTGCGTAACGCACTCCCAGTCGCAATAGCGTTGACTATGGCTATATAGCGTCTCCTACTCCACTATCCATCACGCCTTGAATAATATTGTTTTAATGTCAAAAGGAAAGCTATTTTGCGTTTGTGAGTATGTTACGCAATTACGATGCTTTAATCAGATGAACCGTCATAAATTTTGTCGTCACTCTCATCGTCGTCATCTCCTTCTGTTCTGGGCGTTAACGGCGACTTGACATGAATTGTCTTGCGTGATCTTCTTCGGACTGTCTTTATTCTTCTCTCGTTTCGAATAACATGAATAGCTCATTAGGCAATCAGCATGGTTGATAGGTTGGTGGTTGGGGCTGATTGCCCAGCGTTCGCTGGACGTACTTAAGTATCGTCACTCGTAGAGGCAAAAGAACTTTTATATGATAACGTTGATACCCTACTAAGATAATTGCAGTTCACTACTGGGTATATTCCACAACCACAACAAGCAAAGCCAACATCATCAACATCAAAGTCTGTAGACATCCACAGTATAACATAGCTTTCACTAATCCCAGTGGGATAATGACGCAATTACCACACTAGATTGACTAACTGGTGATACTATATAATAGGTATGTTATATTTATATTTATCTGCTGTATTGGTATGTTATATAATATCTGTTGTATTGCACCCACCAACTACGATGACTGTTGTCACAGACCAACAAGATACATTCATTTTACCATAAAGATATACGTATATAGGTATTGCAAACAAGAATAGTAACATTTTGTGACTCTGTTGTGAAATAAGTCACCCTCTTGTAAGATAGAACATTTATGTATTTCCAATGTTTTACTACTTGAGATTGTACGGAGTCTGCAATAACTTCTGTAGTTTCAATATTAAAATGTTGGAACTACATAGATTGTGGTGTTTATAGGCGCTAAATGTTTTATCTACCGTTATGTCGACTCGTCTTACGTAGCTTTTTTACAGGCGAGTACTTTGAAAAAGATCTTCATAACTTTTTATCTATGAAACGGTTCTCTCAATTCAATTGCGTGCAGCTGAGATGAGAATGGATAGTATTACGCGAATGGATAGAATTAGAAATGAATATGTAAGAGGAAGCCTGAAAGTGGTGCCATTGACTGAGAAGTTGTGCGGAAACCGTTTGTCATGGTATGGGCACGTGATGCGGAGGAACGAGGAACATGTCGTGAGGAAAGTTTTGAGTATGAATGTGGATGGTTATATGAGAAGAGGAAGACCAAAGAAGCGATGGATGGATAGTGTGAAAGATGATATGACTAAAAAGGGGTGATTACTGAAATGACGGCTAATAGAGATGTATGGAAGAAGAAGACATACTGCGCCGACCCCAAATAAGTTGGGATAAGGGCAGGAGGATGATGATGATGTTCTTTCAATTCAATACTGCGTTGGGTAATCTAATCGCAAGTAATTAAAACCCAGCTTTATACTTTTTTCATACCCAATTGGCAGGGCACTTAATCGAATGACGGCTGGATCCAGCCCCCCAATAGGTAAATCTAGAGCTGTCTCAACGCTACTGAGATGGGCCTCTTGGGACAAGTTTATGTAGAGAACATTTGTAGATACAGCTGTTCCTATGTACAGAGGCTCAAGACTGTATGTCAGCCGTGACAAGACAATTATTGGTCCAATTTAGCGCTTTGGGGAATTATCCTATTGTACTTAGTCTAACTGCCTCATTGGTCTAGTGGTGGCAAGCGCGACTGCTGATCGTGAGATCCTGGGTTCGATCCTTAGATCGGGAAAAGTGTTAATGGGTATTTCCATGTAGCATTCCTCAGTAGCAGTCCAGAGTTTGGATTTGTGTCCGGTTGATGGCAATAGGCTCGCCCTCTACTACATGGGACTTAAACATAACGGCAAAATGAGGGTGATACTATACACGTCTGCTCAACCCTTTGGAGAATACAGGCTTGATGTTATGTCATTGAGTCTAATGCTTCGTACACACCGGGCGGGTACATTTGTCGCGGCACACGGTATCACAAGTATTTCAGCACATGGCGCCGAGATTATCATGTGCCTGATACAAGTGTCGATACTTCTGCTGCTGCACATACATTGCGTTTGATAACCTGATTGCTTTATAGCGGGTTCACACGGTTCGATTTTAGTTCAACAAAAGTTGAAACGTTTTGTTCCTTCAAATTGATTCAATTTGATTGAAAGTCTGTTTAGACGGTTCAACTCGCATGCGATTTGGCAGTTGATCAACTAGAATCGAATCTTTTTTTTTTGTTTTTCTCGTTGGAAAATCCTCATGCATGTCCCTCGCCTGGGGAAAAATCAACGATGTTCTTTCTCCTGACCGTTCGGGAATCGTGTGAACCTGGTATTAGTCACAAGCACGACTGCCGAGCGAGAGATTCTGGATGCGATTCCCCCAGCTGATTATGCTATAATTATCTGTTAAAACATTCCCCAGTACCCACAGCATTCTCTCCCTCTCTCTCTCGTGTCGGCACGAGTTGTACGAGAAGAGCTACAGCAGTGGATAAAACACTAGCCAGATAGCAAGGTTGGTTGCAGGGCTGACTAGCCGTGGTGCGCCGGTCGTACTTAAGTATTGTGACTCGCGGAAGCTCTTTTAATTCAGAATTTAGCATTGTGCCTTGACAACAACAACATGATATCACGCCTGTATTCCCCGAAAGGTTGTGTAGAGGTGTATAGTAACACCCTCATTTCGCTGTTATGTTTAAGTCCCATGTAACAAGGGGCCAGCCTATTGCTGTCAACCGGACACAAATCCAAACTCCAGGCTGCTACTGAGGAATTCCACACGGAAAAACCCTATAACACTGCCCAACCTGGGGATCGAACCCAGGACCTCACGATTAGCAGTCGCGCTTGCCACCACTAGATCAACGAGGCAGTTAGTTGTGCCTTGACATAGACCTAAATAAGTCATCAGCATATAAAGGATGTAATACAGTACATATAGGTACCTCTGTTCACTCCTTCGGGGAACAGAAGCTTTCAGAAACATAGCATGAAGACAAACTTATATTCTATTGCCATACGGAATCATCATCATCTCCCTGCCCTAATCCCACACTAGGTAGGGTCAGCACAACACGTATTCGTCTTCCATTCTCCTCTATCGCCAATGTAACACTTTAGGGTGGCTTTAAGAGACAACCCTCAACAAGCATGTGCACATAAAATTTAGCAAGTGTGTACTTACGGGAGGATAAAGAATAACACTTGTAACCGTACACTATATATATTTTAATCAGAATTACAAAGAGATCAACAGGGCGTGGTATTCTTCTTCCGTTCTCCTCTATCAGCCATCATCTCAGTACTCACTCAGTATTGCGATACGGAATATACCTGTGTTTATTCAATTATCCAGTTTCGACGCACCTATAGAAAGCAACACACATCCATGCTCCTTAGCTCCTTAGGCTTCAGCGGTGCGTGAAATAGTATGTCGATACGATAATGATGTAGGATAGTGATACGATGGTGACATGTAGTGATTGACTCAGTGACAATGTTATCGAAACAAACAAATAACCCAGCCATTCTGCAGGAACTTTGGCTATACGTGCCGGACGATTACGCGGGGCGACGGCGGCGGCCGCAGCTGCTGGTGGTGCCGAGTGGGCGAACCAACTTGCTGCAGCGGGCGCCGCTGACGCGTGCCTTGCGCACGCTCGTCGCGGTAGCTGAACAGAATGATATATTTTCGTGTACATTGAGCGAATTCACAAGGGCTACTTATTGGTTATTATGTTACGAAATAATTATTTGAAATACAAAAACTATTTAGGCTTATAAATTAACTGCTCTATTGCATTAGGTCTGTACATGTAATGATAGATGTAAGTTTGTTATGTAATAAATAAATAAGATTTACCAGTTATTTGTTTAATTAATACCAGTTAGTCTAGGTACCTATACATCACTGCTATCGCACCTCGAATGTTTAAAATTAATTAATATCTGGTGGTTGGCAACTAAAAGCAAATTATTTTCGGCACACAGATGCAGTTAAGAACTTAGTTCTATACAAAACTAGCGACCCGCCCCGGCTTCGCACGAGTACAATGTAGATCCTAATGTAATGTAATACAAAATATATTCCTCTTGAATCACTCTATTTAGTATTGCTGAAAACTGCATTAAAATCCGTTGCGTGGTTTAAAAGATCTAAGCGTACAGACAGCGGGAGACACTTTGCTTTATACTGTGTAAAGACAAAGATATAGTTATTCAACTAATTAGTGATAACTAAAATAAACCTTTAATCCTATAAGAAGATTTTTCGAAGCTCTATCGCCCAAGAATTGCAGTTTGGCGATAACGATTGACAATACTTGGTGGGATTTGATAATTGGACTAATAAACTGTTCTGTTCTAATAATCAAGCCAATCGAATTCGATATCGGTATTCATCGATATTTTAACTATCGATAAATATCAAACACTATTACGCACCTTTTGCTCTATCTACCGTTTTTCTATTCATACAAGGTTAGAGCTAGGAGCTAGATAGTCAATCTTATTCGAAGATGGGATCATACGTATTATAATCAGTGATCAGTCTGAATCGGTGACAAATCTTTGAATATGACTTCACTTGCGTGCTTTTGAAAATAATTTGCCTACTAGGATACACATAGAGGATTAATTTATTAGTGTTTATTATAAACAGAGTACCTATAAAATAAGATGAGATTATAAATTGGAAAAAATACACTTATTAAATTAACAGCTTCGGCATGTGCGCCATAAAGTTCAGATGCTCCATAAAGTTCTCGATGCTGTGTGTAGTCTGCCAACCCGCACTAGACCAGCGTGGTGGACTAAGGCCTAAACCCTTCTCATTCTGAGAAGAGGCCCGTGCGCAGCAGTGGGATGGAAATGGGCTGATTTTTTATGTATGTTATTCGAGCCAAGTGCTCTAACTCGTGCGTGAGTCTAACTCGCACTTGGCCGGTATTTTTTCTTCTAACACTATCCAAGCTTGTTACAAAATCTTCTTTCTGACTATCTCTATTTGTTAGTATTTGTATTTTATCTGAAGCGTTCCAAATAAAACGTAAAATATAAAAGAATACCCAATTGTACAGCCCTGTCGCTCCACGACCATTGTAAATTACCATCAAAGAGACAAACAAATAAACAATGTAATAGTTATCAGCAACCAAAATTACCATCCCTTTACCCTTTCTTTAGCGATCACTATGAGGGCCGTGGTGTCACAGACAGCGGACAGCGGGGCGGAAGAGTAGCGGGCACAATCCGTCGAAAAAGTAGTACAAAATAGTACACGTGATAATTTTCTCATTCTCGCCCATTAACAATATTTCGGTGTGCTCTTTTATCTTATGCTGGTGGATCAAGATTCGCAACGAACACGATCGCGGAAGTCTTGGAGCGCGTGACATGCCGGCCGAGAAGCGCCAGGAAAGCAGGCTACGTTGGTACGGACACGTACAACCTCGACTTCCTAACGACATAGCAAACAAAGCTTTTAGTTTGAAAATCTTCGGGACTTTTAGTTTGGCTGCCTTGTTGGTCTAGTAGCCGCAAGCGTGACTGCTGCACACGGGGTCTTGGGTTTGATCCCCAGGTTGGGTAGTGTTATTGGGTTTTTCCATTAAGTGTTTCTCAGTTGCAGCCTGAAGTCTGGATTTGTGCCCGTTTAATGGCCTTAGGCTCGCTACCTATTACATGGGACATAAACATAACTGGCGAAACGAGGGTCCACCAAAAAAAAAAGACCTCTGCAGAACGCTTCGGGGAATACAAGGCGTGATATTCTGTTGTGTATCTCCGTACGTCGGAGACGGGGAACACAGAAAACGAGATGGAGGAATCATCGGACACCAAAACATTTGTAAAACAAGGTCCCAGAATGAAGGTTGAATCGGTATAAAATCCGTAGATGTAATTTCCACACATTATCGCTTCACGCTATCATCGAGGCCACAGCCGAAATGTAACGTGTTGACGATGAGGCCGTTCGGTTCTATAAATATTTACGTACTGCCTTAATTGCTTGCTCCTTTTAACAATAAACATATAAATAACGATAAAAAAATTGGTATTTAATGCAATGAATTTCGAGCTGGATGGGATAAAGGTGCGTAGGCCTAATGGTGCGTCCAGACCTGACGAACGCGCCGCGAATGCGCCGCACGCGCGCAGCACGCGAACCGTTCGCGAGCTGCGCGCGAACGGCGCGCGGAGCTTTGTACGAACATGAAATGCACGCGCGCAGCTCGCGAGCGGCTCGCGAACAGATCGCGCGCTGCGCGCGAGCGGCTCATTCGCGGCGCGTTCGTCAGGTCTGGACGCACCATTATAGATTGCAAAATTAGACATAACTAACATTAAACTATTTAATTTATCAGCATCGTTGGTCTAGTGGTGGCAAACGCGACTGCTGATCGTGAGGTCCTGGGTTCGATCCCCAGGTCAGGCAAAGTGTTATTGAGTTTTCCGTGTGGAATTTCTCATTAGCAGCTTGGAGTCTGGATTTGTGCACGGTTAATGGCAATAGGTTCGCCCCCTATTACTATACATCTCTGCCCTACCCTTCGGAGAATACAGACGTGCTGTTAACTAAAATTAAATACACATTCATGCTTATATTTAATTTACATTAATTAAATACACTTTAAAAAAATATGGAAACAAAATGAATTAAAACCAGAACTAACGGCTTAATTTATCGGAGCCGGCTAATAGAGTCGCTACGTGCATGCACTGCTGACGACCCCGTTAGTACAACAGCTTGCATACTGCTATACAGCTGCACTCGTATTCATGAAATGGACGTTTCTCTGTAAACTGGGCAACTCGTTGCCTCAGGCCGATATTATATAAAAAAGGGTAGATTATTATACATATATTTCGTAGTTAACTTTAAAAGATAATTACTTAGTCTAGCTGTGCTCAGCATACAGTATCCATTTAAATTAACTTTTATATATCAAAAACGGTTATATAATACTCAAAAAACAGCCCCTGGCATGTCAACAAAGCAATATAGTTGCTTTAGATTAAATTCATTAAAACAAAAATTATAGGAATCAAGTAAATGATGATTAATTAATTCATTATGATTATTTTAACGATATTACATGGTTATTAATTAAACCTGGTTATTTTTATAATTAATATATGTTTTTAAAACTAAAAAATATATTAAAGTTTGCCTCAGCATTTTGTGAACAGTCCCCCTGTCTATTTTCAAAATTACACACCACGTATATATTGCGATAATGCATGTAACGAAACGCAAACGTCCTGAAGTTTGCACGGTTACCACCAAAAGTTCCCGGACGCCATTTAGTTTAGTACTGCACGAGCGCCTCTCCGTGGAAGTACACCCTGAGACTGCACACCTCGCGGTTGTGTAGGGTCTTAGCATTTTAAAAGCCTCGGCCCGAGTCGGCCCCCACATTTCCGCGGGATGTACAGCCTCATCACCGACGAACGTGGGTGATGTATTCGGTCATGCAGTCTGCAGCGTATGGAACCTCCTATCTAGGATCCACTTGAGTATGCCGAAGGAGTACGTCAAGACCGGCATGACCCAACCATTAAGGGCGTGCACCTTACTTCCTCCTGACAAAAGACTATTAAGTATTCTATTGTTAAATTACTTAAATCCTAAACTCCAAAGATTGTGATACTAAACAAAAGTCTTAATTATGCTACTAAAACGGTGTTTTTCATTTAAATACACAGTTCCGTGACGTAGGCAACAGTCCCCTGTGTCGATTTTTTAGAAAATGCTTAATATTTCCAAAAGTAATGGAAATATTTTTGGTTCATCTGCTTTTTAGGTTTGCGTACCCAAAGTGTAAAACGGGACCCTATTACTAAGGCTCCGCTGCCCGTTCGTCCGTCCATCCGTCAGTCCGTCTGTCACCAGGCTGTATCTCAAGAACCAAGATAGTTAGACAGTTGAAATTTTCACAGATGATGTATTTATGTTGCCGCTATAACAACAAATACTAAAAAACAGAATAAATAAATATTTAAGGGGGCTCCCATACAACAATCGTGATTTTTTTGCTCGTTTTTATAGATAATGGTACGGAACCCATCGTGCGCGAGTCCGACTCGCACTTGGCCGGTTTTTTATTATTAACCAGGTCGATATCTATTCCCTTAATAAGATTTGTTTAGTATATTACCAAAAAAGTGGTCTAGACAACATTTTTAGAACGACTTGCCTAGTTTACAGAGAAACGCCCACATAACTAAGTTAATTAACATCATAATAAATTATTCATGCGTTATATCAAGGTTATAATCTTTATTAAATTAACATAACATAAAATCACGCCTGTATTCCCCGAAGGGATGGGTAGAGGTGCATAACACCCTCATTTCACCGTTATGTTTAAGTCCCATGTAATAGGGGGCGAGCCTATTGCCATCAATCGGGCACAAGTTCCAACTCCGAGCTGCTACTGAGGAATACCACACGGAAAAATCCAATAAAATTTTGTCCGACCTGGGGATCGAACATAGGATGTCACGATCAGCAGTCGCCCTTGGCACCACTAGACCAATGAGGCAGCAGTTAATGCTAGATATTCCAATTAGTATTCTATTCTTGACTCCGAGATGTAGCATTATTAGCTTATTATTCTCTTGTGTCGGCACCAGCTATACGTGATAGCTTGTCGTCATGAAAAGATTAGCCAGTAGTTCGCGAACCTGTATAAAGCCAGCGTGGTGAACTTCGGCCTCAGCCCTTCTCGTTCTGAGAAGAGGTCCATGCCCAACACTAAGACGGTAAGACCACACATACGTTTAAAACGTCACATCAGCAAAACTTATACTTGCAGCCAGCTCTTTATCTGACTCTCTGAACCGCGTTAACCAACAGTTCTACCTAGCCTTTTCCCAAATATGTTGGGGTCAGCTTCCAGTCTAACCAGATGCGAATGAATACCAGTATTTTACGTGGAGCGACTGCCATCAGACCTCCGCAACTTAGTTACTGGGTAATGCCGATATCCTAAGGTTAGAGCGGTAATAACTGTCTATCCGAGAGTAAATCGCTATACCGTCAAAATTCATGGTAAAATAGTGTGGAGGAACGAGGTATCGTGTTCCTCCAACGAAAAGGGAGGATCCTCCTACCAGGCGGAGTCTTGTGCCTGGCGGGCCACTGCCCAACGGTTAATGTTGGGAACTTGTATATATACTATCTGCGTGTCAAACTTTGATACCGCGATGCAGGATAGTTTGTATGTGGCGCGATAGGTGCCGCCACAATAGTTATCCCAGAGTATTTTAATGGCGGCCGCAAAAGGTCATAGCACACATATTTTTCGTAAACTCGTTTGAATATTTTGACATTGACAGTAAGTTGACACCATTATAATCCGGCAAAATTATGTGGTCATAAAAATGTTGGATTGCGCCTGACAAATAATTGCATCTCGAATTTTGTTGGCTTCTTGTGTTCATTTCATCATTTATTCACCAACACAAGAGTTACAATACTCGGTATAAGTTAATCTACATTTGCGATGGAAAAACGCAAACGTGGATTAACCACGTTAACCAACAAACGATGGTTATTATTTAACTTTAAGCTACTCCAGTTATAACGCTGGCGTTGCGGCCAATGTGTCCCGTAGTATTAAGTTTTGTACACGACCGCCACAATGGGTAGTACATAGTCCACGTAAGAACAGTAACTCAATACTTATCTTAACTGAGATGGAAGAAACATGTACATACATAACATCACGCCTGTATTCCCCGAAGGGTTGGGCAGAGGTGTATAGTAACACTCTCATTTCGCCGTTATGTTTAAGTCCCATGTAATAGGGGGCGAGCCTATTGTTATCAATCGGGCACAAACTCCGGGCTGCTACTGAGAAATTCCACACAGAAAAACCCAATAACACTGTGCCCGACGTGGGGATCGAACTCAGGACATCACGATCAGCAGTCGCGCTTGCCACCACTAGACCAACGAGGCAGAAACATGTACCTATAACAAAAAATTAAACAAAGCAAGCCTGTTGGAATTCATCGAACACCTTATGTCAACCTCTTGTTGATGTTGTACTAAATGTGATGGTTTCCTGAACACGCCCAGACCCGGAACAACTATTTGTAGGCCATACAAATATTTGATCCGTGCAGGAATCGAACCCACGACACGTAGCGCAGAAGCCAATCGATCAGCCACTGCACCATACGTGCCGTCATTTTGTACATAAGCTTAAATCTTTTCCGAAAAAAATTATCAAAGGAATTTCATGAGCCGGTATTCACTAACGTACGCCGCACTCGCTTTAAAAAAAATAATTGGTGTGACCTACCCCCCTTAAGGCCTGGTCAGACAGAGAGCGTAGTTGGCTGTGATATTCATGTCGCGTGTTGAGTGTGGCAGTCTCTGTGTGGCGTCCTCCATACATTGTTAATTCGCACGCCAAGAGCACGCGATCAACACGCGACGTGAATATCACACCCATGCCATGCTCTCCTAAATCCACTACCACGTTAAATTGCGCAAGTTGACTTTGGCAACCGTGTGTCACTGTGGACACACACGGCAAACCGACTTCTGGAAGTTTTACCAACTTGCCTGATATACAGGAAGGTGCCCGTGAAGGTTCTAACAAAAGTTACTTTTAGCGTAAGCAAGTACTTGCTTCAATAACTTGCTAGTGAATTTGGCGCTTGACGTCTTCCCCCTTAAGACCTGGTCAGCTAGAGCCACGCCAAGCTTCGCGTGGCAGTCTCTGTGTGGTGTCTTCCATACATTGTCATAGTAATTTGCACGCGATCAACATGCGACGTGAATATCACACCCAGCCACGCTCTCTGCCTGACCAGGCCTTTAGCGATCCAGTCTCAAGTTATTAAGTTAACCTTCTGTATTATCTTATGATGTGGTTCAAGTGAGTGCATTACCCGTAGCCGCTGAAGTGCACTCGACTTCATTACGGCTACACCCCGCTTGTCTATATTATTCATCTCAAACAACCCGTTTAAACATTTACATTGTATTTGTAAACACGCTGTGGAAGTTTGAGAAGTAGTTGAGAAAATAACTAGCGAAGATATGTGTCATTTATTTTAATAGTTTTCTTCTTGCGCATGTCAGTGATAGACTTTTATTAAGAGCCATTGACCATTGTTCATTGGCTCGCCAAGTCTTTCAACAAATTTTTTTATTTGTTCGCGTTTGATGTTGCCCCTTATAGTAAGCGGAGACGGGGTCTAAGATGGACACGAATCCAAGTACCTAACAAAGATACAGACGGACTCCCCTATACCCTTCTGGCTCTCACATTCACACGTCGGAACACAGTAAACTGCTTGATGCCGGACTTTAATGTGAGGGTGGTAGCTAGCCAGGTAGACTGTAAATATCTTACCACCAAGCCTAATTACTCCTTCAAACTGGAACACGGCAATGCTACTTGTTGGTCGTACTTCTCCAGACGAACGCATTCACACGGAGCTTCTAGTACTACTAACTAGGTACTAATATTGTAATATTATCAACCACTTCCGATCATAACCTTCCTATGAATGCAAGTAATTTACTCTAAACTATTAATCAACTTAACTCGCCACAATAATATATTCACAGGAAACCAAAACTTGCAGCATTAGGTCGCACAAAGCCCTGTTTGGCTGCAAGCCAGCACAAATTCACACAACTTATGACTACAGCGGTTAACACCGTGTAAACACGCCACCCGTGCATATTCTATTAACTGCACAGTTGCAACAACTACATCCAAACTAGCAAAAAACGCTCAATGTATATAATACAACTTTTTTAATACAAACTTTGCATCCAGTGCGAGAGAAACCTGTTAATATTAACATACAATTTTGAGAGTGCATCGGATGTAGTTGAACAACAGTTTTTGTGAGTACTTATGTATGTTATGCTTCGCAGTTTTAGTTCAAATAAAAAACATTTTAACAAAAATAAAACCGACTTCAAAAAAACGAAAAAATAATAAAATAATAATTACCATATTATAGAATTAACAGTTTCAGAAGTCGGTGCTAATCCACGCTGAACCAAATTAAAGGCATCGACTTCTGAAACTGTTAATTTTATAATATGGTAATTATTATTTTATTATTTTTTCTTTTTACTGAAGTCGGTCTTATTTTTGTTAAAAGGTTTTTTATTTTTTTTATTTTAGTGGCCTTAATTAAAGCATGTTTGGACCTACTAAAGACGCTGCTCAGAACATAATCACATCATCACATTATGCCCTACTGTTCGTCATTGAGGACTTTCCATTGTCTATCTCCGAAGTTCTTCATCGGATCTTCATCAAATTTAAATGGGACCACTTCGAAAGAATACTCTTTCATATAAAAAATATATCGAAATCGGTTTATAAATGACGGTGTAGTGAGGTGACAAATATTGAAAAAAAAATACAGCCGAATTGATAATCTCCTCCTTTTTTTGGAAGTCGGTTAACAAAAACAACAGCTTAACCATAATAATAGATAAGTATTATTTAGATTTCTGTTAGGTTAACGTATAAGTTCTGAAATCGAACAAACAAAGTGATGGAAAGATCCGGCCTTTGTTGTTTGGGAGCCGATTCAATGATTAATAAATCAAGCAAAACGATGCACTGATAAATTGACTGTCATCGCCTTTGTTTACGCTATTCTGTTGTGCCCTCCCCTAACGTCGAGAAACTTTACGATACTAATATTTTATACGCTTGTTGGCCCACTTGGGTGAATACCTACGTCTTAACGACATAGGAGCAACTCGGAGTGGTCCAGTTGCACACTCGGTCTTATTTACGCAAATTCTAATTTGCACAAGTAAATACGTACATACGTTAAGACGACAAAACGGTATACTGCGCAGTGTCATTAATACCGAACACCGTCTCCGCAAACGTTTGCATAAACCAATTGCGCATGCAACTAAATATAAAGCTAGAACTTTGAATTAAAATAATCCCGATATTGAGATAGGTATAGCTGAAGTGATTATCATCAAACATAGCTAAGAACCATACCAGTCTTTTCATTTTCGTGTGGTTAGTGACTAACCTGGTGTCAAAATGTATGCCGCCCACGGGCCTCTGACTTAGCTTCACATGCCGTCGAGAAATATCTCTCAGGCACGCCGGTTTCCTCACGATATTTTCCTTCATCGTTTTTAAGCAAGTGATAATTATACAATACGCGTTTGAATTCGAAAAGTCAGAGATACGTGCCTTGGGTTCGACCTCGAGACCTATGACTTGGCAGTCCGACGGTCACACTACTAGGCTATCACTGCTTACCACCCCAGTAAAAGCATAGCATTGAGATCGGTTTATAAATCTATTTGGGAGCTACGATGGTACTGACAGACAGCGAGACTAAAGTTTCAAAATTAAACACCCCTATTTATGCGGCGGGGGTTAAAAACAGCAGTACACTCACAAAACACCGCACCCCCCTATAACATAGTTGACTACAAGTCAGAAACACGTGTCGGAGCCACTCTTGGCGCTGTTCCAGTACTTCTAGTACTACAAGTTCATAAAAGCCAACTTTACAATGTTCGGTGTCTGCCACCTGTCGTGTTAACAACAGGCTGCTTGCTTGATGTGGATGAAGAGATAAGATGCACGAATTATTAAAGACTAGCGACCCGCCCCGGCTTCACACGGGTACAATGAAGATACTAATGTGGGGCATACCTATATAAACCTTTCTCTTGAATCACTCTATCTATTGCTGTAAACTGCATTAAAATCCGTTGCGTAGTTTAAAAGATCTAAGCGTACAGACAGCGGGAGCGACTTTGTTTTATACTATGTAAAGATGATAGGTAGGGGATCATGTTTAAAAACAATGTCCAACCATATAAATGTTATTGTTATGGACTGCGTTGTTGGTCTAGTGGTCGCAAGCGCGACTGCTGAGCATAGGGTCCTAGGTTCGATCCCCAGGTCGGGTAAAGTGTTATTGGGTTTTTCCAATAGGAATTTCTCAGTAGCAGGCCGGAGTCTGGATTTATGTTTTATTATTGGTAATAGGCTCGCCCTCTATTACATGGGACTAAAACAAAACCGGCGAAATGAGGGTACACTAAAAAATACACCTCTGCCGTACCCTTCGGGGAATAAAGGCGTAATCTATCTAATCTAATACCTTTAAACGAGCAATTCTTGTATATATGTATAATCTCGGAAACGGCTCCAACGATTTTCATGAAATTTAGTATGCAGGGGGTTTCGGGGGCGATAAATGGATCTAGCTAGGTTTCATTTTCAGAAAACATCGATTTACCAAAAAAAGCCGAGCGAAGCTCGGTCATCCAGGTACTGTTAGATAAAACGACGCGATGCTTGTCTTTCTACGCTACAGGTCCCGGCCACGATTCTTGTTCCGGATCTGGAGTTTGTGCAAATGTGAGTGAACCGAAAAACCTATTGTGTTTTATAAATATCATTGCGAAAACATATTTGCCCTAAACGAGTAGTGTGAAAGTAATCTGAACTTTAGCTTACCCTGAAAATGTCAAACAACATATATTTGTGTCGTTTTAAACTATACGCGAGTAACAACATGTCGTTGTAGAAATCGTTTTCCTGACTAAACAACATAAATAAAACGAGCACTCGACTTTGATGAGATTTCTCAGAGACGTTCATATTTTATAGAATACAGATTGTGTACGTACGAGATATATGAAAAACCAACTTGTTCTATAAAATGGGGATATGAGAAAAAAAAAGTATCAAAATAAAAAGCGATGAGAACACTGCTGAAATATGCTAAAACAATATTGCTTTATGTACAACATGTTCCGACTAGCTTTTTCCCAACTACGTTGGGGTCAGCTTCCAGTCTAACAAGATTCTGCTGAATACCAGCATTTTACATGGAGTGACTGCCATCAGACCTCCGCAACCTGGGCAATGCAGATATCCTAAAGTTAGACCGGTTGTCAGACTTTCGGGCTTCTGACTTCCCGTAACGACTGTCATAGGTATTCGTATGACACCCGTGACCGACTGTTTATCGTGCTTTCCGAAATACGGAGCTCTAAGTACAACATATTGTAAGGAATTCACATAAAACGAATTTTAATATTCTTTACAAGTGGATATTCATACAAGTGCGTTCACTTATCAGCACCGGATGGAACTCGTGGAACGCACACATCGGATCCTCAGCAATGCCACGCGTGCTGATGACGTGACAATGTCAAAAATCCTTACTCATTTCGCACATGCTCTCGTCGGCATTCGGAATGCTCGGCGAACACAGTGAACGCACTACACTTTTTTCGTTTGATGCGATCCGTCCGATGCGTACGTTGCAGATAGGTGGACGTTTACATTTGTGACGCGCGAATTTAAAATTCGAACTCCCTGCGCGGATGCCGCGTGTGAGAGCCCCGCGGCGTCGGCGAGCAGGTGTGGTGCTCGCCGAAACATTCGTCTTCCGGCACGCTACCGGGACTGACGATTCAAGCGGCCATTACAGTGCGGCGCGTTTGCCTAAATATGTTTGTCTCTCTAATGTTTAATGAACGTTCACTCTACTTATGTGTTAAATAATGTTTTTAATAAACGATTCACTCAATGTGTGAGTTTTTTCAATTAAACAACGAGTCATAACGTTAAACATTTAGGTTACAATTTCTAAGAACAGTCGTAAGCAGCCTAGATAAGAAGTACCTACAGCCGTCTGATTTAACTGTAAAAAGGATAGGACTAAAACTAACCTTGAAATTGTTAGCACGCGGTGTCCGCGTGAACAGCAGAACAGCAACCTCACAATACAAACACCACTTCACAACACAGACACCACTTCACAGCACAAACACCACATCACAACAGAAACACCACTTCACAACACAAACACCACACCACAACACTATTACAAATAGTTTATCATGATTTTGTCTATGAATGTTCACACACCGAGGGTTATCACAAATTCAAGCGTTTTTGTTACACTTTTCACGAAAATTTTGCGAAGACCAAGCGTTGGCCTCAGCGATCACAAACGAAGGGAGAGGTGAATGTGGGTCACGCACATATCGCGGTACTTGCGGGTAGGAGGAAGAAATTTAGGGAAATCGAGGGTAGGAATGAAAATATAAATTCATGTAGCTTTAAGAAGGCGATATTTGGGAAAGAACGAGACATCGCTTTTTATACTATTATTAGTAGATTGTTAACCAATGGAGGAAAGTTATCAATTTGATATGAGATATTTTCGTGCAAGAATGCAGCGAGGACGCCTATGTTCAAGTGTGAAATTGATACCTACTTTTACTCGAGATTAACACTGCTTTTGATTACGAATGAGAGGAAAGTAAAAATGCAAAATAATATGCTATCGTACAAAAAATAAAACTGACCACAGAACTTTACTCGACTCCGACTGATTGTTTATAATAGCCAATGTAGGCAGGCAAAGGTCTCAAATCCATACAGCCTTGTATGTTCTCAGATTGATCAAAATTCAGTTTGGAGCTTTTATTCTTTTTATTTGCAAGCTCAATAAATGGCTTTACTTTTAACACGGGAGCGTCATGGACAGTTCTATATTTGAAAAAAAATAGAAGTTTTTCCTTTATGTTTATATTATACCGAAGCTGTCGGCATTTAGTCCATACACAAACGTATTCCTCAGTTTCCTCCTTGGATAATATCACTAGATCAAATATTTTTTACCGTAATATATGATAAACATACAGACATAACCAGTCTTTCTTAAATTATTATAGAAAAACATATTAAAATGGAGTGCGTAGTACTCTCAACCGGCGTGCGTGTATGACAAGATGTATGAATGTGGATGAAGCGAAAGGGGTATGTAAGAGTCGTAGCATGTGGCGTTCTATAGTTTCTGCCTACCCCCATGGGAAAATGGCGTGAGTTTATGTATGTATGTATATTAAAATGGGTCCAGATTTGAAGAAAGAAACAGGGAAATACGAAAGTACGATTTCGCTAATATTGCACAGTAGAAATCAGTCCGAGATGCAGTTGTCTCTTTCGCGCTCAATTGGGAAGGTTTGCGGGAGGGGTGGGACGGAAATAGATCGCTTAAAAACCTATTCATGTAATATTTTACAGCCCGCGTTTTCTCTTGAATCGATAAGTAATATTAGGAATTCCACAAATTAATAAGGTTGTATACAGCAGTTCCAATGCCATAAAGTACGATGATTGAGAATTAAAAAAAACATGCCTATTTAGACAGAGTACCTATAAAGAAAATCTTAGTTCGGTTTTCAAATTACTTTTCTTCCCTAGGAAAGATACGAGGCACTTTCTGCCCGTTTTTAAGGTAAATAATGACACATTTTCAGAGCATGAGTAATGTAAAATATGGAGAACAGCCGAGAACCCCATTTGCAAATCAGAAACAAACTTACCTACACATACAAAATACTAATTATTTATTTATTTAAACTTCATGTACAATTGGTGGTACATAAACTGTACCTCCTACGAAATAACATCTCAGATTCAAATCAGACAATCCGAAACATGTCCCATATAGACAGGTCTATGCACCGCAAGTATGTAGGTCGTCTGCAGTAATTGCGTCGAATCATTTCATATTCCGCCGGCGATGGAATCCAATATGTTCAGGTACAATAAATCGGTTGCAGCGTTTGCCCACCGCCATGAGACGGAATAAGACGCAGATGCGACACTCTGTTTGAACATCCATCTCCATTCGTACGGTAAACTAGGTGGGGATAGTGTCGCTGCTGTTTGAACACAGTTGAGGCCTATAAAATTAAAGGCAGCTAAATCCAAGTCTGTCAAATATTCAGGAAGCTACAAAAACTGATATTTTTGTCAAGGTAGCGAATGCCAATATCGGTTTTTGGACTGAATTTCTAAGGGACTTAGATAGATATACTTTATTGCACACTAAAAGAAATAAAACAAGGAATACACATAATTAACAGTACAAATGGCGGTCTTATCGCTTAATGCAATTTCTTCCAGACAACCATTGGATGGAAAGAATAGTTAAGAAAAAATATAAAGGGCAGTTTGCAGCGTACAAATATGCAACCTACTAAAAACCGGGAATCAACTAAATAATAGGTATAATCACAATACATATTTTAAATATATATATATATATATATATATATAGGTATATATACACACACTCAAATAGGATACATACATAATTAATTATATATACAGATAATTTACCTATATAAACCACTATAGAGCAAGATAATGTTCTTACTTAGCTGCATTTGTTGGTAAAATGAATACACCAATGCCTGTCCAACTAACTAAACTAGGTGGCGCCATAATTAACTAATGTTACGACTTTAAGTGCCGATTTCACCAACGTCGGATAACTTCAATCGAGGAATAAATTTAACGTTTTGACAGCTTTTGCATAGAAATTCTGTCAAAACGTCTGTCTTATTCTTTGGATAAACGCTATCCGACGTTGGCAAAATCGAGCCTTACGCGTTTAGCTGCCTTTGATTTTATAGGTCTCAATTATGCTTTCTAGCCTTCTTTTATTTATTTTCAGTGCGGTACTTTATAGTGCTGTAGGTTTATAGGCGGTATTCACCGCATTCCATCAGGTGGCCCGTCGCCTAGTTGATAACCTACATAAAAGAAAACAATTGACGTAAATCTTACATAGATTACATAGAAATAATCCCCCTTGCACCCAATCCCGCTGACTAATCTATGCGTAATGTATCGCCGATATAGCCGGCTCGGCAACCAAGCGTATTGCCGTATTCTGTCGTATTGCCGGCACGGTACGCGCCGACAATTGATCTCAGCGGTAAGATGTCTATCTGTTTTCAGCTGTGCTTGCTTTTCTGAAACGTTTCGGTTTAGTCCCTTGTTTGAAAGCAAACTGAATGGAATTGTTCTTGTTTTTTTCTTTCTATTTTGCGTAGTAGTGAGATTCATTCGTTTAGATTGAAAGATTTAGTTGGTTATTGGTTGGTTGCAATTCAGAAAAAAAGGAAGTTAAAAATATCTTTTCAATTTCAATAATTTATCGTGAATCTATACTAATATTATAAAGCTAAAGAGTTTGTTTGTTTGTTTGAACGCGCTAATCTCAGGAACTACCTACTGGTTGGAATTGAATATTTTTTTGTGTTGGATAGTCCATTTATCGAGAAAGGTTATAGGCTATATAACATCACGCTAAGACCAATAGGAGCGGAGCATAAATGAAAAATGTTGCAAAAACGGTGAAAATGACCACCCGTGCGAAGCCGGGACGGGCCGTTAGTTAGTAGATAACTACAATTATGAAAAAAATGCACAAAACTATTGAAGCAGGTAACGTTTTCGTACCTACTCCAATTTATTATTAACCGAAGGAATATTTTTGTAGATTAGAATTAGAACCAACACAAGAATAACCAATACATTTATAACCAACTTAAAAAAAGACTAGGCTAAAGATGGAGCGCCACAAAAGAAAAAAGCATTTGGCCGTGAAATATCAAATATAACAATGACTCCAGCACTTGGCGCAGATTTACTTGAATTTATAGATTTTTGTAATTTGCGCCACGTTCACTTTTATAAACGGCCTCCACTGATGGTTATGGCCTATAAAATGTCTATGGCCCATAATGTCCTATTTCCTATAGCATACCGGACCGTGATCGATGATAAAAAATTTACTAGAGAATGGAAAAATAAATCGATAATTCAGTCAATTTTTTTTTAATCAATCATTAACATTAATTTGGTATACACATATATATAATAACAATATTTAGTGTTAATTCAGCCAAACAGTTGGTCAAGCTTGGATTCTGTATGCAGTTCCGCCCTCCCGCCCGCAAATATATGCAATTGCAGAAGGTGCGATTAATAAAATGCATTAAACAAACAACACAAACCGATACATGTTTGTTGTATGTCATGGATTTCCGCAAAGTAACGCCTGATACCATTATTTATATTAATTTTATATTTTTCAAATTATCTGTCGTTGTTTTTCCAATGCTTAAAGTGCTACTTTGAACTTAAATTTACATATTCTGCTACTTTGATCATCAATGTTTGTAAATTGTAGTAAGTAAGTGCGTATAGCATTTTTCAGATATACATATTTTATTCTTCTTCTTTTCGTGTAGTTAGTGACCAACCTGGTGTCAGAATTTATGCCACCCACGGCACTCTGATTTGGCTTCACATGCTGTCGAGAAATGTCTCTCAGGCATGCCGGTTTTCTCACGATGTTTTCCTTCACCGTTTTTAAGCAAGTAATAATTATACAATACGAACATGAATTCGAAAAGTCACAGGTGCGTGCTTTGGGTTCGAAAGTGGGCAGTCCGACGGTCACACCAATAGGCTATCACTGCTTTTTTACATATTTACTAAAAAATACCTGAGGATTTTTTCTTACCGGGTAAAATTAAGTAATAGTTACACCTACTTATATTCCAAATAGCAGACATTCTTTCAAAAGGTACACACAATGTTCCTAGAAGCTAAACTAAAACTTTCTCAACTAAATCTTGAATAGGCACAGTCGATAAATACACTCAAACTTCCAGTAGATATTCGTACAGTCGCGCTTAACTCCTGCAGTAGGTATTAATAGTAGTTGTTTAGCACAAGTTATGATTAACTTCCGTGCACAAGTGTACTCGATCCGCTTGCAACTTGAGCATGCTGGGTTATTAGCTGCACTCTACGAGAACTGTAGTGCGCTAATTAACATACCTAGTCTAGACACGCGGCAGCGTGTCAAGCCAAGTTCAAAGAAAAAGGAACTGGCGACGCAACAGCCGTGTGTTATAATTACACGAACCATTTGAAGCCACTTTTGAGCCCTTAATAACTCAAAATCTATTCAATATAAACACATGAAATTTCGTTTATTTATTAAAACCCCCGAGATTAACTATAATCCCAAATTTCATAAATACAACTTAAACGGTTATTGAGATATTAACGTCTAAAAATCGGCATTTTTAACACTGACTGACATATAGATCAAAAACCTAACCCACTTCCAGATGACCTAGAAAGTTGAAATTTGGCGTCCAGCTGGGTAATTGTGTGTATACAAAGCAAAAAGTCAGAAAACAGTGAATTTTTACGATTTGAAATATTTTTCAAACAATCGATTTTTATTACTAAGCGCCTTTCAAAATTATAATAGCAACAAACTTTTTCTTTCGCAGGAGAATAGATTCCATGATGAAAGGTCGCTTTTATCGTTTTGTATACCAGATTATTTGATTCAAGTGGGAAATAAAAATATACCTAACAGGCAAATGATTAAAAAAAGTTAAAGGGAGGACTTTCCTATATTTCTAACGTTCAAGAAAATGTAGAAAATAGCACAAAAAAGAAAACAACAGCGTAAACGTTTTACAGATCACTTTTGAATGATGAATAATAATCATTTCTATACAAAAACTAAGGATATCCCATCAAAAACATAAATGTGAAAATGGGAGCCAAGTTCAATAATAAGAATATGCGTGGTTGTCGACTTCGCCGACAAAAGAATAGAGATCTAAATGGGTGCCAAGTTCTGTAGATAATCCTGAAATTTATTTACACAAAGCAGATATCTTAGGACAAATTGAAGATCAAGATTTGACTTGGCTAGTTTTCACATACAAGTTATCTTATAATATTTGGCTAATCAACTTATCTTCTTTATGTTATGCGCAAGTTACTGTTTTTATACCTATTGTACGGTCAACATCTTACTCTTCTAAAAATTTGGTTTGCTGGTAAAAACTAGCCAAGTCAAACTTGAGCTTCAATTTATCCTAAGATATCTGCTTTGTGTAAATAAATTCCAGGATTATCTACAGAACTTGGCACCCATTTAGATATCAATTCTTTTGTCGGCGAAGTCGACAACCACGCATATTTTTATTATTGAACTTGGCTCCCATTTTTACATTTATGTTTTTGATGGGATTTTAATTTACTCCTTTTAAACATAAATCCTCTTTATTGCAAACCAGGAAATCTATACTAATATTACAAAGCTGAAGAGTTTGTTTGTTTGTTTGTTTGAACGCGCTAATCTCAGGAACTACTGGTTGGAATTGAAATATTCTTTTTGTATTGGATAGTCCATTTATCGAAGAAGGTTATAGGCTATATAATATCACGCTACGACCAATAGGAGTGGAGCATAAATGATAAATGTTGCAAAAACGGGGAAAATGTCCACCCGTGCGAAGCCGGGATGGGCCGCTAGTTGAACAACAAAATAATATGATCTTTTTTTAAAGAGTTTTGTTTTTACCACTCTTTTAATATAAATGATAAATGTTTTTTTTTCTGTAAATAAATCTGTTACAGACACTTTTACAAGTCAATGTACCTAATGTTCTATCTGACTAGTTCTGAGAAGAAAAGCCGAAACAAACTCAGAAATCTTAAAGCCCAGACTTTGTGGTATAAAAACTATGCGAGTGTAAAAATGTAGGGCAATGTCTGGAATGGCCTTTTGAGGAAAGTGCCATAGCAGGTTTGAGTTGACCTGTCCCTAACTGACAGCACGCCTGCGTCAGCCATCTTGAAGCTCAAACCTTATTTTTACACAATAACTTATCAATGAATACCCAAATACAGTTCAAAGAACACAATGTATACCCAAATCACAATCAACTCGATCCGCATTGTACGTCAATTAATTGTTAATTCAAATCCGACGCGGCGCATCACTAGCGAGGTAGCGACACAATATGCGGACGCATCAGTTTCCATTACCACGCTATTATTATCCTGATTCCAGAATACATTGCCCAAATAATTTATCATGACAATGCGACCGACGAATTGGTTTATGATTGCAAACTTGACGACACGTTGGTGCAGTGGCTGAGCGATCGGCTTCTGCGCTACGGGTCGTGGGTTCGATAATTTTTGTACTCAAGTCTTTTAGTACTACATTACTTATTGGTCTGTGGTCAGGACTTCATTGTTCTCTCACTATCCTAAATCATTGTACTGTATCCACTGAAATTGTTAAAGATATTATTTTTAAAAGAGTAACCATGGAGTTTCTTGCCGGCTCTTCTCCATAGGAAACGAGTAATTAGAACCGTGCATCTAAATTCGACTTTTCATAAGCACCTGTATTGGTCTATGTGAAATAAAAAAAATTGATTTGATTTGATTCCCGCACGGAACTAATATTTGTATGGCCTACAGATAGTTGTTCCGGGTCTGGATGTTTGTGCATTTTAAGATTTGTGTCTGTAAATGCACCCACGATACAGAAGAAACCCTAGTGTGAGGCAAAGTTTAAAAAAAAACAAATTACCTCTGCCGATCGTTACATCCATGATTCCAAAACCAGAAAAGTATGTGGGGTTCATACCTACACCATACCATTATTTATTTATTTATTATTTTCCATTTATTTATTCATATTATAAACTTACACAACACAACATATTTATATACAAACTACATACTCAAGGTTAATACGAAGTAGGAACTCTTTCCTCCACAAGACAGAACCAAAAGAAGAATAATAAATGTCATCTCTTGGTCATGTACCTTTTTGACTGTCTATATAATTTGTAAATATAATTATATTATATATCGAAGTCTGATAATTGTGTGTGCCTATCGGCTATTCACTCCACTCCTTCTGTAGCTTACTATACCGTCCTATAAGTATAATACTAGGTTTACTGTTTAGAAATTTTCAGTTATTTTGGGACTGGAATAGCTAAAAGTGGTAATCTCGCTCTCTATGAATTGAGGCCATGAGGGCCAGAGTGGCCTAACGGATTTTTTAAAATTCTGTTGATAATTTTTTATTGCCGTAAATGATGTAATAAAGTAATAGAGCTACAATGGCTTACGTGTGTCTGAGAGTGGTGCCATATCTATTGAAAAATTATAAAATCACTGTATGGGCCATTGTGGCTCTATCACTGCTCATTTGCGACAGTAAACATAATCCGTTAGGCCACTCTGGGCTTCATGGCACCAATTGATACCTGGTACGAATACATTGTGATTTAATTAATTGTATCAACGTAGCCGCCCAAATCCAGATCAAAATCTGAAACCTCAAACTCGATTCGATTACATGGAATCGGAATTGGAAGGTTTATCTAAATTATTGGAAATTCTCATAGCAGGCCTTACTGCTAGTTCACACAGAAACTGTTTACAGGATCCGTTTTTATTTTGGTGATGGTGCCTGTAGTTGAATGAGCGAGTTCACACACACGACAGTATTCCGAATACAGTAAAAAATACTTGATCCGTTATTTTTATCGTATCCTGCCTGCCAGATGCGACGCAGCTGCCATTTGTTTAACTTTTCCGTTGGCACTGATGTAAACAACACATCCAGTACCGACGGATCCGTTAAAACGGTTCCGCAGTGTGAACGGGCGGTAAGTTCAACTTAGTTCGAACTCCCGATCATCAACTCAGTTTAAAAATAACATAACATCACGCCTGCATTCCTCGAAGGGTTAGACAGAGGTGTATAGTAACGCCGCTATGTTCAAGTCCCATGTAATAGGTGGCGAGCCTATTGCCATCAACCGGGCACAAATCCAAGCTCCGGGCTGCTATTAAGGAATTGAACGCGGAAAAACCTAATAACACTTTGCCCGACTTGGGGATCAAACCCAGGACCTCTCGATTGCCACCACTAGACCAACGAGGCAGTTTAAAAATATTTTCCAGTAATAGCATTATATTATTCCGACTGAGCCAATACTGGTCTGTATCGAAGATAGGTCAATCTCCTTTGACCGTATCTCATGAGACAACCGTCATTGGCAAACTGTGACGATACCATAATATAAACTGTAATTGAGTTGATACCGGCTATATTCGTAACAAACTTATGGTATTGCAGAACTTGGCTGTCCTACCAACTACACCGGGTGTATAACGCGAGGTATCTACTAATTCACTGATGCAATCTGAATTTATATTATCTACTACATCCAACTTACTTGACTCCTTACATGGGTCGGTTGTCAAATAAACTGACGACACGTTTGACGACACGTTTGGTGCGGTGGCTGAGCGATTGGCTTCTGCGCTACGGGTCGTGGGTTCGATTTCCACACGGAACAAATATTTGTATGGCCTACAGATAGTTCTTTTGGGGTCTGGGCGTTTGTGCATGTGAAGATTTGTGTCTGTAAACGCAACCACGATACAAGAGAAATTCTAGTTGAGGCAGTTTAAAAAAAAAAACAGAAAAAGAAAAAAAAACTACTTGCTTACAGTTTTGTCAAGTCACCTTTGGGATAAGAGTCTATACTTGTATGGTGCTGCCAGTGGTTTATTCGGCTGACCTCTCGCTTCCAGCCGTGGTTCTGTCCATGGTCGGGAGCGAGACTGCGTGGGAAGCCATTGACTCCTTTTGCGAGGAGGTGATGGCGACCAAGGAGGATGTGGAGAGGGAGAGAGAGGCCACTTCCTCTCCCTTCTCGCGCTAGACGCACCGGGCGCCGGAGGGCGCGTGACGATCTCCGGCCACCCTAGTGAGTGGCCTGCGGGCGGCGGATTAGGGGACCCATCGCCCGACCCGTAACAGGCCCAGGGTCCTCCCTGGCGCGCCGTATTCCGCGCGCGCCTCTCAGAAGGAAGTAGGACAGGGGAGCAATTACCCCACCACAGGAGAGGTCCACTAGAAGAAGGTGGTGGACCAAGACCTGCCGGGGTCGCGGTGCTTGCAATAGCGAATCCCGTGACCCCGGCCTTAGGTCAGAAGGAGGGACACCGTTGGTTTTTAGCCAGTAAGAGTCCAGCAGACTCCCTCGCCTTCCCCGTGCGAGGGACATCCATGAGGATTTTCCAACGCAAAAAAAGGGGGTTTATTTGGTTAGCCATTGGTTATTGCTTTAGCTCTGGGCTAAACCATGTTGCGCCAAGACTCAGCTATATGTCATAGTCCCGGTTACGTATAATAACATCACGCCTGTATTTCCCGAAGGGTTGGGCAGAGATGTAACACACCCTCATTTCGCCGTTATGTGTCAGTCCCATGTAATAGAGGGCGAGCCTATTGCCATCGACCGGGCACAAATCCAAATTCCGGGCTGCTGCTGAGGACTTCCACACGGAAAACCCAATAACACATTGCCCGACCTGGGGATCGAACCTAGGACCTCAAGATCAGCAGTCGCGCTTAACTCCACTAGATCAACCGGGCAGTTACGTATAGTCTTTTCGTGAAACCCTGATTTTGGCGTTTTCACTTCCAGGTGTGATTGGGTGTTTGTCTAAATACATTCTAAGTCATGTTCTAATTTGAACTCTATTACTGTTATAGGAACTGCAAATGTTCGTCAGTATACCTCTGCCTACCAACACTACGGCTATGACTGCTCTGTTCTGAACCATACTGCCGCGCGATTCATAAACGCAGTAAGTAACATTTTGGTCAAAAATGAGTTAAATATATATTCGTAATCGCCATAGGATTGTAACACACATATTTTACTACCCCATCAACTGGTACGTTGACTGTCATTATAATACACATACAGGGTGTACCTACACTTACGATACAAAATCCCTTGAACCTGTGTTAACCGAATAAAACACGTATCCCACAGAGCAAGACAATTTAATCCAACGCTTTCAGTTTGGGTAGTCAAATTGATGTAACGAAACTATATCGTGATGTAATTCGATCCCAACACCATCTAGTTACAAAAAATTAACTAAAATATATAAATACTAAACACAGGGGTAAACGAAATCATGTAGGTAATTCCTTCAAACCTCGTCATGTACTGCTGACATAGATTAACCCTGCACGGGATACTTTTGGATTCAATAAAAAAATAATTACAAAAAGTAAACAAGTGTTCTTAACGTGAAGAATGTTAGCGCCTCGAACGAAGTGCGCGGCTATCGCTTGCCGCGCGGTCATATAACTCGGGGCGCTAAAATGCCTCACACCAAGAACACATGTTTACGTTTTGTAATGATTTTTTTATTGAATCCAAAAGTATCCCGAGCAAAGTTAATCTATGTCAGCAGTACATCACGAGGTTTATTTATTTATTTATTTCATAAGGCAATTACAACAAGTAACAATCACATAGTATGGGTGGTCATAAAATTATAGGTTTTACACAGATTGATACCCTAACGTAATCGCACAGCATGATATACAACGTTATAATAAGAAAGAAGAAAATAAAATGTAACAAGTTCAACATGCAGAATACAGGAGTTCAATATAAAAGTATACAGAATTTCAGTAATGATGAGCCTTTATAATATGACAATAAGTGTTATAGGTTCCTACAAAAAACTACACCAAAGGTAACAATGAGCATGACTACATGACAGGTTTGAAGGAATTACATGATTTCGTTTACACCTGTATTTTACTACCCCATCAACTGGTGAGCTGACTCTCATTATTTAAATCAACTGTATGACTGTACAACAGGCCTCACTAAAGTTAATTTTATGTATCATGAAGTATGTTACGTTAATTTATATTACGTTAGTTTTATATCCTTTTGACATTTATAATTGAATTATTTTTTTCAATGATTATTATTATTTTACCATCGCCTTATTTGTTATTTTACTTTTTTAATAAATTGTGAATGTGAGTACCATGTAGGGTAGCTTTATACACGAATTTTGTAAACGTTTGGCGGTTCTTGAGTTTTTTTTTGTGACCCACACAAATGTCCAGCTGAATGATAGCGTCGTGCAGCGGTCGGGTTGTTGAGCTCCCTAAAATAAGGTTTGAGCTCCGCGATGACTGATGCAGATGTGCCGTCAGTTAGGACAGGTCAACTCGAACCTGCTATGGCACTTTCCTCAAAAGGCCATTCCAGACGTTGCCCTACATTGTTTCACTCGCATAGTTTGTATACTACAGTGTCTGGACTTTAAAAGAGACTTTGACCTCTGAGTTTGTTTCGGCTTTTCTTCTCAGAGCTAGTCAGATAGGAAATGCCGGCGCCATCTAGTCTTAAAAAAAACATTATTGACTTGTAAAAGTGTCTGTAACAGATGTATTTACAGAAATAAAAATCATTTATCATTTAATATTAATACCCAGTTTGAAGAGTTAACAAAATACACCCAACTTTGAGTATCGCATTCAAACGCAAAAAGTTTATTTAATTTTCTGTTTGTCATTAGTGCCTGAATAGACGAGTTGCTTCGCTGAGCTATGTATGATTTGTGTGACTTTAAAGAATGAACTTTTGAAATAAGTACCAATTTTTTAGTTTTAAACGATGTTTAAAGTTTATAGCTATTCATAACTGTACATTAAGTTAGTGAATGAATAAAGAGTTACCGTCTGAATGTAGGGAAAGTGCTGCAGTAATAATTTTCGAAAATATTAGTTTTTAGTGTTAGACAAATTAAAGATAATAAAAATATGATATAAGTTAAAGACCAAGCCATGTCTTATGTGTCTGTACATAAACAACCTATAATCTACGCATCAGTCGTCATTTTGTAAAATATGAAAATTAAAGAAGTCATCCAATTTACTCGTTTCATTATTCGAAGCAAATCGTCTACCTCAGCACTTCTACTCGGGAGTTGATTACACGGCGGCCTAGCCCCCGTTAAATATCCAAGTTATCTTATCTGGAGTTTAATTCGAACATTTTATGTTTCATTAAGTAAGTCGGTTTTATCATTGTCGATGACTTTATAAATGACTCGGAACTTCAAAAGTTTGACGAAATATGCCAGTATAACTTTATTATGAGGTATATTTAATAAGTTAAGGTGGCTGTTCTTTCTGGTATTTCTGACAGCTCGGACTGGAACGATAACATTCAGTATAATTTTTTAGTATCATGGATGTATTTACAGTCACAAATCTCACATACAAAAATACCTAGACCCGGAACAACTATCTGTAGGCCATACAAATATTTGTTCCGAGTGGGAATCGAACCCACAGACGCATAGCGCAAAAGCCGAACACCCAGCAACTACGTCAATCTTGTCGTCACCACACATAGACTCCCAAGTATATTTCTTTTTATGAATTGTGTGTCTACACGTTTAACCAATTAACTTTCCAGAAGATTGAAAGCACCATATAAAAAGAACTGACCGTATTATGACAAGTAGTCTTCTTATGAAAGAACCTTTTCTATCGCATGAAATATAATAGTCAATACAAAGAAAAGTAATCCGTAGGTACGGCCAAAGTAATTCACATGTTCAAAAGCCTACCCACCACCTTTCATAAAATTATAGTAGAAGCCTACACAGACGTGCAATTCAGTTGTCCACTGTTTGCCCATCACTGGGCTAGTAATAAAAATGGAAAAGGTCCACTATCCTCCATAAAACGAATGTCAAGGTGAATGCGAAATGCCATAAATTCATATTCCATTTGGATAGCAGCATAGAATAGTGATGTTATTTGTCGATACTTTGATTTATCGATATTTTTATTTATTTGTATTTATCAACAATTGCGCTGGGTTAATCTGTGAAGCGAGCGAGGGGCTTCTAATCTGTCTGCTAAATCCAGTAGTATTATCATTAATCATACACTTTGCTTAGAAGGATAAACAGAAATCTTTATTACTTTATTATTATTAACAGAATAAAATAAATTCTCTATTTAAATACCTTTACGAAATACGACGTCAATATAACTTATACGCAGATAATGAACAGCTAGTTGCTATAATAAAAGGAAGTAACATTAAAATATCTAACATAAAAAGTAACACGCTGATTGAAAAAGTTTGATCGCGGAGAGTTTCAATGAACGAATGAACTATGCGGATACTAGCGAGGAGACAAATGGAAAAACATCAATTCAAAAGTTTGTGATGCAGTGGTATGCAAATAACGTTGGCTTACTTTTATTAGAGGAACTGGACTTCCATGATGCGAGCCCTTCCAGTTCCAGAATATTTATTCACACATAATATTTTTTCTATTAACATCTTCTTGGTAGAATTGTTGTGTTCCTCTTAATATTATGAATATGAAAGTATGTGAAGATGAATGGATGGGTGGAAGTTTGTAAATCAATCTAGCACAAACGGCAGAGCAAATTTGAACGAAATTTGACACACAGTTAGACCTTGTCCTGGATTAACATATATGATACTTTTTATTCGAGTATATGTAGCAATAGTAGTTTAGTATGTGAGTGAAACCATGGCCAACAGCTAGTATTTGAAATAATAATGAAACGATTGAAAAATTGTAGAGCAACTGTTGTCTGATATCTTTTCGAAATATAATGTGCATTCTCCTTATCAGCATCATTACACGTAGAAATGACAAGTCGTATTACCTAAAATTTACAACACGCAAATAAATCAAATATGTAAAGCAGCGCTTAGAATCGGAACATCACATTCCGAACACAATGCATTCTGTCTATCCAATATCAAAATATCGATATATTGTAAATAGACGTTCGGGACCGCCCTATCGGTTCACTCGTAAAGATGACCGCACACGGAGCAGTTTTACGACACATTAAAATTAAAGTTCGCGCTAACAGCGAAACGTACTCATAGTTTTATGTGCGTGATATTATAATAACTCAAGTTTTTTATTGCTTCGCTTGTCCGCCCACATGGGTATGAGGGGAAATAAATTGACCTATAGGCAATTTCCGTCTGTAATAGTAAGAAAAATAGAGGAAAATCTTATTTTCTTTGGACTACTGAAATTGAAATTAAAACACAATGGAACCTTGCGAAATACCCAAAAAGACTTAGAAGGGAACTTGATCCCTACTCTCAATTTGTAGGGTACATAAGATCAAGGAAAATGGAGAAGATAAGGAAAACAGATCTTGTTATGCATTTCAAAATAAGGAAAAAATATACCAAATTACAGCCCAAGATTAGCTGTGAAAGAAAAGAAAGTACCATAATGATAGGGAATATAGATGCGTACCAATTAATTGATCATTTTAGTACCTATACAGAGTGAACTTCAATTCAACGTATTCCTTTTAAGGCGTGATAGAAATTTTGTACTCCATAGTACCCTAACCGGAAGTTAGTAGATTTCGAGAAATTGAAATTTCTTCGTTTTTTTCCTCATCTTATTATATGATTAAACAATATCGAGATATCTTCATATTACGATAAACATTGTTGAGTGACAGCATCGATCGATATAAACAATTGTCAAAATAGATCTGCAGACTCCAGCAAACCTGAAGATTTCCATGAATGATATTGTACAAAACAAATTATATAACATAACATCACGCCTGTATTCCCCGAAGGGTTGGGCAGAGGTGTATAGTAACACTCTCATTTCACCGTTATGTTTAAGTCCCATATAATAGGGGCGAGCCTATTGCCATCAACCGGGCACAAATCCAAACTCCGGGCTGCTACTGAGCAATTCCACATAGAATAACTCCAATAACACTTTGCCCGACCGTGAGGACCTCACGATACATTTTTTATATATTTTTTTTTATGTCCCAGTATTCGTGTTTGCAAGTTTACAACACCAACAATAAAAATTATAATACACCCTGGTAACACAGTTAGTCCTTCTTAACGGATTACAAACTGGGTCGTGTGCGGTCCGTAACGTGATTACCGGCCGGCCGTCCGGCTCGGACAGACGCTTTGACAGCACATAATTTGATTAAAGAACATGTTATAATTTTACGGTGAAACCAGCGGTGATTGGCACGTGGCAAAGGCTCCCATATTTGGTCGAATTTCTAGAAGTGAGAATGGATTCTTAGTACTGAAAATTTAGCGTGAGCGTGACTTTGTTTTACAATTATTATTGTGCGTGCGGTTATAATTGTATTTTAGTTTACACGTGTTCATCCAACCAATCAGTGCTCGTTCACACAGCGGATCCGTTTTAACGGATGCGTTGGTGCTGGATGTGTTGTTCACATCTGTACCGACGGATCAATTAAACAAATGGCAGCTGCGTCGCATCTAGCAGACAGGCTACGATAAAAATAACTGATTCAGTATTTTTTACTGGATTTGGAATTCTGTCGTGTGTGAACTCGCGCATACAGCTACAGGCGCCATCACTAAAATAAAAACAGATCCTGTAAACAGTTTCTGTGTGATCTAGCTGTCACTTAGCCTGTTCCGTTAAATAGTTCTTTCAAAGTTGCTACACGATTTTGTGGTAAAGCAGTTAGTTTTTGCACCGCCAAGCAACACGATTATTATAAAGTTTATCTATACTAATATTATAAAGCTGAAGAGTTTGTTTTTTTGAACGCGCTAATCTCAGGAACTACTGGTTGGAATTGAAAAAATATTTTTGTGTTGGATAGTCCATTTATCGAGGAAGGTCATAGGCTATATAACATCACGCTACGATCAATAGGAGCGGAGCATAAATGAAAAATGTTGCAAAAACGGGAAAGTATCCACCTGTGCGAAGCAGGGACGGGCCGCTAGTATATGAATAAATTTAGCACCGAGTGGGCAAGAAGATATAATAAATCACCATTTAATAGGCTCTTTGAAGTAGGTAATTGCGTTTTATAAAATATTGCGAACATTATACTTTAATAATGCCCGAGTGTTTACTTGTTTCATGATTTAGGTAGATTTCAGTGGAGCACTGTGTGTTCAAGGTGTTTTCAAGCCTAAGTAACCTTCAGCGAGGAGTAGGCGTTATTAATAAATTAATCTCAATTGAGAGCTCCCTTCTAAGTGTCATTTCGATGTGACCTGAGATCAGATTTACCAAAAAAATTGTCATACATAACATAAGATCACGGGTTACATTCCCCGAAGAGTTGAGCAGAGGTGTTTTAAAACACCCTCATTTCACATTTGTAATAGGGGGCGAGCCTATTGCCATTAACCGGGCACAAATCTAGACTTTAGGCTGCTACTGTGAAATACCTAATGAAAAAACCAAATAACACTTTGCCTGACTTGGGGATCGAACCCAGAACCCCATGCTCAGCAGCCGCGCTTGCGACCACTAGACCAACAAGGCAGTCAATTGTATAAAATTCTGGGCAGTGCATATTGCTCAACCACTAGGCTATCATTGCTATCTTATTCACACTTGATGATATTCCTTAATCAAATACCGATCCATAATAGACCACCAGTGACCATGGATTATGGAAGAAACCACCACTATTTTGTCGTGTACGTCGTGTGTATGTGAGAGCCAGAGACGGTATTAGGGAGTCCCTATCTAACCTTGCTACTTGGATTCGTGTGCTCCATCTTAAAACCAGTCTGCGCTTACCTTCAGGTGAGACTACCGTCAAACGCGACCAAATTATACAATTTAAAAAAATTTTTTTGTTAACCTTTTGACCGCGGCAGTCGTATAATATTTTTTTTATTTTTTTTTTTTAATATGACTGAGGAGACGTGGGCACGAAAACATTTTTGTTTGTCGTATAAATCCGACTGCCGCGGTCAAAAGGTTAACAAATAGCGGTCATAGCCTAGTGGTTGAACGCTTGCCTTCCATGCAGGAGGGTCTGAGTTCGATCCCGGCCCGTACCTCTGACTTTTCGAATTCATGTGCGGATCGGAATTTGATTATCACATGCGTTAACGGTGAAGGAACATCGGGAGGCAACCTGCACACCTGAGAGGGCTCCATAAAGTTCTCGATGGTGTGTGTAGTCTGCCAACCCGCACCAGGCCAGCGTGGTGGACTCAGGCCTAAACCCTTCTCATTCTGAGAAGCGGCCCGTGCGCAGCAATGGGACAGTAATTGGCTAATTATGTTATTTTACACAAAGTAGTTTAATAGGTACATGAAACTAGTACATTTAAATATCTTAATTTAATTTTCATAACATGATCATATAAATATGTAATTACATTTCACTTCCAAGAACAACTACCAAGTACCTACTATAAAATTGTTATTCAATTTACGAGTATCTGTTGCGAACAACATAAATTATATAATTAAGCTGTATATTACGTTACAAATAACATGTCTGTGCATGTCGTGCTCCCCCAACGTGTTGTAATTATAAAATGTTGGTAATAAATATTATAATTACGTTATCTTACTACACTTTACTGAGGGGATGTTGAATACAATATTGAGTTTTAAATTTTTGTTGTTGATAATTTATTCAAATATTAGATATTGAATTAAATTATTTTTATTAATAAATAAAGCTGAACTAACTATTGTAAAAAATATTTTATTTATAGCAAATAAAACAATCCTTTGATCACGGACATTTTTTTATTTTTTTAAAGAAAACGCTGCCCCACATTATCTTTGTTTCTCCTGTATCGTGGGTGCGTTTACAGATACAAATATTCACACGCACAAACATCCAGACCCGGAACAACTATCTGTAGGCCATACAAATATTTGTTCCGTGCGTGAAGCGAACCCACAACCCGTAGCGCAGAAGCCGATCGCTCAGCCACTACACCAAACGTGTCGTCAAAACGCGACACGACATACTATCAAGGAATTGCGCTTATGGAATTAAGGTTTTTTTATTTTTCATTAGTTGTCCTGATTTTGTTATTTGAATATTATTCAACACAAGCTGAAACATGAAACTATTAAAATACACATGAAACAAAAATATACTTGTAGAGCTCTTGTGAAAGAGTTCGTCCGGGGAAGTACTACCAGCTTACATATTCCTACCGCCAAGCAGCATTGCTGTCTTCCGATTTGAACAGTATGGGTGCCGGTAAAATTACAGACACATGAAACTTTTCAAAATAGTCTGGGGTTGGAAACGCATCAGTTTTTTTTTTCCTATTCGACTTGTAGATGGTTTTGCGGACATTTTCTACGTAACCGGGCTATTATTGGCGAGACCAGAAGGGTCTCCGAACCAATATCTAAACTAACTACCTAGCTAACAACGCTAACTACTGTAACACTGTACTGAGGAAACGCATCAGTAATACTCTTGGAGTTGTATAGGCGACGGTAACGTGGGCAGTCGCGTCAGCCTGTTTGCCAACAGATATCAAAAATACTTCCGAGGTTGCACCATTCATTTATTTTAGCTTTTTACAACAGTCGAACATGTGCGGAGTTAATGACTTCCTCTACCAGTCAATTTCAAAGCCGTGTGCCGCCTGCTTCTCCCATAGTTTTCTAATCACTTGTCTTATCTATTCTATGATGGGTACAAATTTCTAGACCCCTATTTGGACGTAGTTTAGCAGAAAGGACTCAATTCACAAAATTGACAAAAATTAGTTATTGGTACCAAAATGGTCTATAAGGTAGGGCCTTTTATTCAGCAAAAAAGATCCAAGAAATAAACAAAAGAAATACTTTTTTGTGACAGGGAACCAAACCACATATTAGGCAGATATTTTCTTTTTATTAGGTACCTATAAAGACCCAACCTGCTTAAATCATCCACTCTATATTTTCTTAAATAAGTCCAGATATACACAATATAATCATCAACCAACAAATATATATAAAAATACGATTGATTTTACCAAGGATGCGTAATGACGTAACAAAATCTGAATACAGCATCTCTGAAGAAAACCACTCTGAACTTAAAACGTCAATAACTCAAAAGTGACTCTGTGTAGGTTGAGTCCTTTCTGCTAAACTACGTCCATTTATGCCTCTCGAATCCTACTCTCAGTGCACTAAGAACACGCACGGCACTATTGACCATTAAACTGTGCATCACACAAATTCACTCTAATATTCACATTTAATAACTTCCAAATTGCCCCACTACCCCCTTTAAACTCCAGCGTCGTATTTTATAGGCAATTTCGTTCGTTTACTGCCGGCATTACGCTCGGGTTTCTTCGGAGCAAGGAGTCTGTCTTCGGGTCGGGTACACTCGCGTTTTATAAGGCGCTCACATTCCAGGTGTTTATGTCACTCATAATTGGGGACGGATGACCCAGATGCTATGCTTATTTTGCTTTCTTCTTCTTCTTCTTATGTTACTGCAAAAATATGATCGGCTATATTTATTACAATGAATTTGAGGCTTATTCAACAATTTTGAGCAGCTGTGATGCAGTGCATTTTTTTTTTTTTTTTTTTTTCTCTTTATTTGAGGGCTTTGTCGCTGTGCGATAATGTCGCCCCGTGGAAGATAATCACATAAAATTAAACCTTAATAACACTAACAATAGGTTATTTCTTTAGGGCTAATTCTGCGAGTTTGTACAACATATTGGCCCGATCGGATACCGGTTGAGCCAAGATGCTGTTACACACTCCGACATCCAAAAAACGACTTACACCAAACAAGTGTGTTCTTAAGGCCTCGCTCCGTACACACTCCATCAGAATGTGTTGGACATCATCCACTATTCCGCACTCATTGCAATTAGGAGACGTTACTTTCTTCATTAGATATCCAAATTTGTTTGATGGAATGTGCCCTGATCGAAGCCTCAAGGCAGTTGTCAAGGAACATCTGTTTAACAAATTTTGGTCAATCCAAACGTTTTTAGGAAGCTGTGGCTGGATGGTCTTATACCAGATACCTTTCTCGATGGACCTTTGATCGAAATATTCTTTCCATAACTCATAGCATAGTAATTTGAGAGCTTTTATATAGTCAGAGTATAGAGGCGTAACCATCAGTGGAATTCCATCAGTTATTGCTTGTTTGGCTAATTGGTCCACCACTTCATTTCCCTGTATTTGAATGTGGGAGGGGATCCACTGCAATATTATAATTTTAGATTCTGAAGTCAGTTTAAAAATTGTGTTTAGAATCGTATAGGCAATCGGTGTGCCTCGTAAAGACGAAGTACACCGAGCCAAATGCTGGAGAGAACTTTTGGAATCTGACAAAATTACCACTTTATTAGCGTTTATAGATTTAACATAGGAAATGGCTTCAGCTATTGCTAACAGTTCTACGTGCATAATGGATATATCCGACACAATCTTAAACTTAACAGAGGAGTTCGCCTGTGGGTCCAAAATAGCAGCACCCCTCCCAGCGTCCGTTTTGGATCCATCAGTAAAAAGTTTATAAAAGTCCGCGTAGTGATCGTTAATGAATTTAACACATTGTTGATTAATATTGAAAGTGTCATAATGACGCTTAGCTCTATCTATTGCTTTAATGGTGTGATTGATAGTATTACGTACATTAATATTACTGACCCACGTATCTAATGAAAACATTTCAAGAATATTTACTGAATGAATAGGAACTGTTTTAAAATCATTATACGCTGACACTAATAATGATTGCCTTCGTGTACTAGAACAACTAACATTAGGGTAACATTATTTTTGATTTTTGTGTTGGGCAACACTGTTTTTGTCACTTCACATTTCCCTCCGACAGCGATAGCGCAAGCGTTAGTATTATTTTTACCTATTTTCTATTCCTTTTATTAGCTGTGATTATCGAAGCATTAAATCGATCTTACTATCCAACAAGTTATTTATTAACCGGCTTCCAAAAAAAGGAGGAGGTCATCAATTCGGCTGGATATTGTATTTTTTTTTATAAATTTTAAATACAGTCCACCAAAAACTACGAAATCGCACAGCCTTGATTGTGTAGAGTGGGGAACAAGGAGCTGGCTGGATCGGTAATAAATTAATCTTCTTCAGTCACACTAATATATAGGTTAACGCATCTGAAGTTCCCACTTCAAGTTACACTGAACAAGGTATTACGTTCAAAGATTACAATAAACCTTCAAAGGTGTCATCACGTCATCTTATTGCCTATGAATAACATAGTATCTAGTTTACTCCGTTACTTTTTACAACTTGTGATAACAAGCAGTTGACTTTTATGACCAAATCTATGTTTGAACGATGCCAATTTATTCTTCCTTATGACTTTATCATGATCTCCTTCGTAACGTCTTCTCTGTGCCTCACGTGATCTTCTGATCTTCTGTTGTTTCACTAGATCCTACGGCTTTTTGGTCTTCTTGTGGGTTTTCATTTTAACTTGAAAAAACTTTTGCTTTGTGTAATCTACAAGACGTATGTCAGCATGTGCAAGATTCCCATCACATTTCAGAAATAAAATAATATCAAAAAAGTGTCATTGATTTCTTATTTATTCATTTACCACCTTATACATTATTATAGTGATATATATCACTGTGTAAAGTTATAACGCTGTTTAACGTAAGTGTAACTATAAATTTTTTGATGTATAAGCTTGTCATAGCTTTATACAACGATTATCGGTAAAGGCGTTAGTATTTAGTACGGTACAACCAATTACACTAAATAACATCTATCTATCTAATCTATCTATCTATCTAATCTAATCTATCTAATACCTTTAAACGAGCAATTCTTGTATATATATAATCTGAATCTCGGAAACGGCTCCAACGATTTTCATGAAATTTAGTATGCAGGGGGTTTCGGGGGCGATAAATCGATCTAGCTAGGTTTCATTTTTAGAAAATGTCGTTTTATCCGTGTTTTCAGGCAATGAAAAACTGCTAAAATATCTTAGAATACGAAGGTAAATTTCGCCACATTCTCCAAGGTTATAATAGCTCAGGTGGGAAACGGGCGGTCCCGAACCAATAAAACTCCGGTTCGAGTCTAGATGATTATTTTTTTCTCTTTTTTTTTTCAATTTCCTTCTTTTTCTTTTTCCTTTTTATTTCTTTCCAAAAAACGATGCATGCGTGCCGTCAGTTAGGACAACTCCACTCAAACCTGCTATGACACTTTCCTCAAAAGGCCATTCCAGACGTTGCCCTACATTGTTTCGCATAGTTTTAATACCACAATGTCTGGACTTTAAAAGAGACCTTGATCTCTAAGTTTGTTTCGGCTTTTTTTCTCAGAGCTAGTCAGAAAGGAAATGCCGGCACCATCTAGTCCTAAAAAAAATATTACATTGACTTGTATAAGTGTCTGTAACAGATTTATTTACAGAAATAAAAATCACTTATCTATACTATCTATACTTACTAATACTATGAAGAGGAAAGATTTGTATTTTTGGATTTTTGTATGTAACGAATAAACTTAAAAACTACTGGACCGATTTCAAAAATTCTTTTACCGTCAGAAAGCTACATTATCACTGAGTAACATAGGCTACGGGCGGAGCCGTGAGGACACAGCTAGTCATTTACAAAATACAAACTATAAATAAAAAGAGCATTTAAAACATTTAGCAATTATTCCATATCAAATTACGAACGGATTTTATCCAATTTAAAATATTATTTTGTTTTGCTTTATTTTGAATCATTTATAGACAATCTATTTAGTTGAAACCCGAGTTTGAAACGTCGACTGATGAATGTGTTTAGTTAGTTCAAAATTCACACTTTGTTTGATATATCGGATATATTCCAGAGAGTTAAAAAATGCTTTGATCGTTTGTAACAGTTTTATCAAAATAATACGCGACAACAACACCAGGTTTTTGAAAGTTAAATTCTGTTTTTGTTTAAATGGGAATAAATGTAATTTCAATAAAATCGACCGTCGTTTTGCCTGTTTTTTAACCGACTTCCAAAAAAGGAGGAGGTTCTCAATTCGTCTGTATTTCTTTTTTTTTTTTATGTTTGTTAGGTATCTCATAACTCCGTCATTTATAAACCGATTTGGATAATATTTTTTTTGTTTGAAAGGATATACGTCCAGATTGGTCCCATTTAAATTTGATGAAGATCTGATGAAGAACTTCGGAGATAGACAATAGAACTCCTCAATGACGAACAGTACGCATAATGTGATGATGTGATTATGTTACGAGCAGCGTCTTTAGTAGGTCCAACCATATTTTATAATTAAGGCCACTAAAACGAAAAAAATAAAAAAAACATTTTAACAAAAATTAAACCGACTTCAAAAAAACGATAAAAAGAATAAAATAATTACCATATTATAAAATTAACAGTTTCAGAAGTCGGTGCCTTCAATTTGGTTCAGCGTGGATTAGCACCGACTTCTAAAACTGTTAATTTTATAATATGGTAATTATTTTATTCTTTTTATCGTTTTTTTGAAGTCGGTTTAATGTATTATACCGTTTGACTATTAAAATACCTACTTACTTAAAATATAAACGTTGCCAAAAAAAAATTGCTAATTGCGATAAAACGGTGTCAGATTCTACACAGGTGACCCAAATAACGACTCCCTGCGAAAAGTATTACAAAGACACCCGGCTCAGGTAAAAGACTTTTAAAACAAATAAGCAAATAAATAGGTATATGCTCATTTTAATTCAGAAATAATTTTGTAGGTATTTTTTACTTTGGTAGGTTAGGTTGGCGGACCGGGATTGCGTTGCATGCTTTGCGAATCCCGTGACCCCGGCCGAACGGTCAGGAGAAGGAACACCGTTGGTTTTTAGCCGGTAAGAGTCCGGCAGACCCCCTCGCCTTCCCCGGGCGAGGGACATCCATGAGGATTTACCAACGAAAAAAAATGTATTTCTTACTTTATCTATACTTCTATACTAATATTATAAAGAGGAAAGATTTGTACTTTTGTATGTAACGAATAAACTTAAAAACTACAAGACCGATTTCAAAAATTCTTTTGCCGTTAGAAATCTACATTATTACTGAGTAACTTAGGCTACGGGCGGAGCCGTGAGGACACAGCTAGTTATAAAATAAAATGAAAGCTCCTTTAAGCAAAACTTTGTTTACAATATTTATTGTACTTTCCGGTCATGACCGTCATTTGGGACAGCCGCTATAGTATAGCAAAGTATCGTCATTTCTTGAGTATAATATACTATTGTATTGTACCTATCTAAGTACCCTAGTCAAATATTAAAACCTTAAGGCCATCTTCTTTTCGTGTGGTTAATGACCTGGTGTCACAGTTTATGTCGCCGATGGGCCTCTGACTTGGCTTTACATGCCATCGAGAAATATCTCTCAGGCATGCCGGTTTTCTCACGATGTTTTCCTTCACAGTTTTTAAGCAAGTGACAATTATACAATACGCACATGATTCCGAAAATTAGAGGTGCGTGCCTTGAATTCGAACTCGAGACCTATGACTTGGCAGTCTGACAGTCACACCATTAGGCTATCACTGCTGTAGAAAGCCATTAACCACAATGTTAAGCTGTATAGTAGGTACTTATAGTACCGTTTACCCATACTCTATACAACACAACACCATTAACATCATCAATCATAGTTCATAGTTTAGAACTAATAACCTAATCTATCCTACTAACCCAAACTATCAACGATAACTTAATGAAAGCCTTCATCAAACAATTATAGCCTTTTTTATGTTATCCTTCAAAGAAGATAATTTGGGTTAGAATGAGGAGCAGGATCCCTCTAAAGGTTCACTGGCTTCCGGAAAGGATTATCTAAAGCCGACCGAGATTTGCAAAGCCTACCTTATTTATCGAAAATAATGCCAAGAGACTCTTTGAGAGTTGAGAAGAAACTGAATTTGTTGAGGATTTTCGTTTATTTGGGTGACCTAATACTATGTAAACAAAACTATTGAGTTTTACACCCATGACGTTCCTCCAAAACTTCCTCGACTCGACTCCACCTAGACTCAGTCTTTCTCTCTACCATCGGTAGTTATAGTTGACATAAACGTCCTCGACTCGAGATTTTACATCAGTCGAGGTAAGGAATCATCTGTCAAACTCAAGGTACCTCGGACCCTACCTTAAGGAAGGAAGTGTCAAAGTTCGTATGTAACAAAAATGAATTATAACTATTTATCGCGGCGTTATTTGCACGATGTAGATAATTCAAATTATGACGTAATAACTCCACTCTACCTCGACTCATTTAGAGGACCCCTCAGTCGAGGAACCTTAAAGTTCACTCAAAATTGCGAATAAGAATACAATTTTGAAGGTGTTTTCGAGGCCGTCCTGAGACGAGTAAGTTTTGGAGGAACGTCTTAGAATATGGGTGTTAGAGTCTTTTTCTCTCAAGTCGACACGAGTACGAGCTACACAGGGTGTAAACCTAGCACCTGTTATATCATAGAAAAAACAAAAAAAAAAAACATATTTTATGATATCTCGACATAAAGACTAATGTTCTGCATACTAAGTTTTTAAATGTTGTTATCAGTTTGGGAAAAATACAGTCTTTTGCTTCTCCTGTAACGTTGGGTTTTTTCCCATAAGTAGCGGATTTTGCAAGCGCAGCGACGATTTCCTTTTGTACTGTCTCGTTGGTCTAGTGGTGGCAAGCTCGACTGCTGATCGTGAGGTCCTGAGATCGATCCCCAGATCGGGCAGTACTATTCGGGTTTTTCCGTGTGGAATTGCTCAGTATCAGCCCGAAGTTTGTACTTGAGCCCGGCTGATGGCAATAGGCTCGTCCCCTATAACATGGGACTTAAACATAACGGCGAAATGAGGGTGTTACTTTACACCTCTGCCCAACCCTTCGGGGAACACAGGCGTGATGTTATGTGTTATATACTGTGTAGTCAATGGAACTTATTTAAATACTAAATACAGTCTATTCGTGTTCATGTAATCTTCTGGTTTACACGCTGACCTGTGCACTCCTCAGGGAAATCTGGTGTTCCCAGTATAATGTTGCATGATGCACATTTAATTTTGTCGCGACATGTGCCCGGTGTGCAAGAGGCATAACATTGCATGCCGAATATAATGAAATATTTCACCGCAAACGAGTAGTAACCAGCTCTAAATTCTATCACACTTATGGCCAAATACTCAAACGCTACTTAATTTTAAATTGGCGTGTCACTGTCAGCTTAAGGTGGAGTGACAGTAACAGCAAAAGACTTACGAGGAAACGCGGGCTGCAAAATATTAATAATTATAATTTGAATAGGTTTTTGCGATCTATTTCCGTCCCACCCCTCCCGCAATTCTTCCCAATTGAGCGCGAAAGAGACACCTGCATCTCGGACTGATTTCTCCTGTGCAATATTAGCGAAATCGTACTTTCGCATTTCCCTGTCTCTTTCTTCAAATCTGGACCGAATTTAATATTTTTTCTGTAATAATTTAAGAAAGACTTTGGTTTTGTCTGTATGTTTTTCTTTTATATTTTATATTCGTCAAATTTGTTTGCCAGATGTTTGAAAAAGGTGGTAAAACCGGTCGATTTTTGTAAAAATTAAACGTTTCTAGTTTTTTTAATAATTAATTTATTGACAAAAACAAAACATAGGAACATAGTGGCGGTAAATATTATATCATATGGTTTAAAATATTTACTCTAGTGACATTATCCAAAGAGGAAACTGAGGAATACGTTTGTATGGACTAAATGCCGACCGCATTTCATCTTAAGACGGAGTGACAGCAACAACACGAGACTTAACGGCAACTTGAAGTTGAGTAGCGTTTGAGTATTTAGCCATTAGTCTAATAATCAAAGGTTGTCTGATAGAGATCGCTTTTATTGATAACACCGCTCTTTGTACTGTTTCTCACCATGATAAAAAATACATTAATCTTGTCTTACTAGCGACCCGCTCCGGCTTCACACAGGTGCAATGCAGATACTAATGTGGGGCATATAAACCTTCCTCTTGAATCACTCTATCTATTGCTGAAAACTGCATTAAAATCCGTTGCGTAGTTTAAAAGATCTAAGCGTACAGACAGCAGGAGCGACTTTGTCTTATACTATGTAAAGAAGATGTACACCAAAGAGCTCTATTCTATTCAAATTTTTCACCAACTACCCTCAACCCTTCATCATTCCAACAACCTATAATCCCTATCATAGACGTCATAATACCATCCATGACGTCATTGTCACAGTAATTGTTGCGAGCGGTACCTGTACTTAATATATGTGTCACAATGTTATCTTCAGTTTCCACGTGAGTAGGCTCCGTCCGCGCGGAAGCACTCGTTCTACTCACCTCGTCACCCGCACACAATGCCGTGAGGATATTGACGGCTTTGTTAATGGCTTTTGATGTAAAGAGTTATGTGATGGGCAAATAATTTGTGAAATTAAATAATGCTTCAGTTTAGGCTGTGTTTCATTCTCTATTTGTTGTGCAGTGTAATTGCTATCAGAAGGAAGTAATCTCTTGCGCCGATGACATAATTGACCGCTACTGTCCTAAGGTTATTTAAGATGGCTACCTTTTTAAAAAAAAAAAACTTTGCCCCACATTAGTATTTCTCCTGTATCGTGGGTGCGTTTACAGACACAAATCTTCACATGCACAAACACCCAGACCCGGAACAACTATCTGTAGGCCATGAAAATATTTGTTCCGTGTGGGAATCGAACCCACGACCCGTAGCGCAGAAGCCAATCGCTCAGCCACTGCACCAAACGTGTCGTCAACGCTTTGCAGCGTACATAGGTTACGTTGTCGTTTAAGTAGGCTAATGGTCTTTTTACCTTACACCACATATAGGTATCATTGCCATGTCGGTCGTTTGTATCAATTGTATTCTTGCAATCTCCCAGTCATCGAGTTAGATTAATTTTATAATAACCCTTCTCATTCTAAGAAGAGGCCCGTGCCCGGCAGTAGGACAGTATTATGCTATACCCACTTCTATCAGATAACGCCGTACATCAAGAAACACAAACATTTCATAATAACAACATTTTCTTTACTTAATGGAGTAGAAAAAACCCGCAAACCACATTAGCACAAAGGCCGCCTTTTATTTATAATAGCCACAGAGAGCAAATACATTAATATTAATATCATAGTAATACATTTACTTCATCCCTCATTAGTGAGGAAAATAAAAAGGAATCTATCGCATTATTAATGACGGCTTAGACATGCGTTAGTGTAATGTGTGTTGGGGCTGTACACTGCGCGACTTAAAGTGGCGATACAGTCGCTCGACGCGTTCGCGCAAAGGTCGCGGTGGCAACGCGATGCGTAGCATAATCAGCCTTCAGGCTTCTTCTCAGAATGACAAAGATTTAAGTTTTAGTCCACCACTCTGGCCTGGTGTGGGTTGGTGAACTACATACATCATCGAAAACTTTTTATGGATCCCTCTTAAATTTTTAGGTTTCCTCATGACGTTTTCCTTCACCGTTCACGGAAGTGATAATCAAATTTTTATCTGCTTATGGATTCGAAAAGTCAGAGGTATGGGCCTGGTTCGAACTAAGACCCTCTTTCATGGAAAGCCAGAGTTTAATCGCTAGGCGGCTAGGCTATCACTGCTCTTGGGACCGCCATGCAGCTTATGTGAATTTGGCTTTGCCTAACCTACATTCGTTGCTAATACTATGGATACAAATCCGATACAGTTCACTATCGAAGATATTTTAGGATAGCAGCAATACAAACAACTTAACATCACGTCTGTATTTCCCGAAGAGTTGGGCAGGTGTATACTAACACATTACTTCGCCGTTATGTTTAAGTCTCATGTAATAAGGGGCAAGTCTATTGCCATTAACCGGTCACAAATCCAAACTCCGGGCTGCTACTGAAGAATTCCACACGGAAAAACCCAATAACACCTTACCCGACCTGGGGATCGAACCTAGGACCTCAAGATCAGCAGTCGCGTTTGCCATCACTAGTCCAATGAGACAGTGGCATCAATATAACTACACCGTAATTTATTGACTCTAACCAACAATGCAGTCGCGCGTTAGTCAAATGAGCGACTGTGTCGCTACAAAAAGTTGTCATGTGTAAAGACATCTCGATATGAAGATAGATAGTCGTATATGTGAATTAATAGCAAATAATACGAGATTGATTTATCACTAACGATATGGCAGCAACTGGCGGGCATATTACGAACAATGATTTTATGCGTCCATTTGGAAGTAAAGGAAAGGAGTAGTATTTTTCTGCTCATTGTTCTATGTCAATCTAATAAATACGTTCTGCCTCGTTAGTCAAGTGGTGGCAAACGCGACTGCTGATCTTGAGATCCTGGGTTCGATCCCCAGGTCGAGCAAAGTTTTATCGGGTTTTTCCGTGTGGAATTCCTCAGTAGCAGCCCGGAGTTTGGATTTGTGCCCGGTTGATGGTAATAGACTCGGCCCTTATTACATGGGACTTAAATATAACGGCGAAAAAAAGAAGTTCCTATACATCTCTGCAAACCCTTCGGGGAATAAAGGCGTGATGTTATGTTAATGTGTAAGTCGGATTAAGGGAATTGGGTCTTTTAGAGCTCATAGACGATGGCCAGCTAGTCCGTATTTTGAACATAGGTATTTCGTAGTTTGAACTTTGAACATGCGATATTTAATTAATTACTAGGGTTGCCATCTCTAAAACTTGGCAACCAGGACAAGACACGTGACACGTGACTTTAGAGCCCAGAACCCGGACATGTCAACAGGTTTTTTTAAACATCGTGTAATAAAAACACGACACACAAAAATGTCGCGGGCGGCCCAACACTTTCAATTTTTAAACCCGGACTACAAATGAAGCCCCGCCCGGACGCTTCCCGGATGCCCTCTAAACTAGAACAAATCCGGGGAAACCCGGACGGATGGCAACTCTAGTTAATACGAGTAGCTAACGGTCCTGAGAGAAACACGTACGTCGTTGAGGCGCGTTCTCGTCTACGATACGAACGTACCGCTGCCACAGCGTTACCGCAGCGACGTGTTTCTACTAGAGAATCTCATAGTTGGAGTTAGTAGGTATGATGGAGTTATGGATATACCTCCCAGAACCGCACACACTGCTGTTCATTTTCCTAATAACATTCCATAACTGCCTATTAAATATAACATCACGCTTCGTATTCCCCGAAGGGTTCGCCAGTTATGTTTAAGTCTCATGTAATAGGGGGCGAGCCTATTGCCATTAACCGGGCACAAATCCAGACGCCAGGCTGCTACTGAGAAATTCCTAATGGAAAAACCCAATCACACGTTGCCCGACCGAGGGATCGAACCCAGGGCCCCATGCTCAACAGTCGCGCCTACGACCACTAGACCAACAACGCAGTCAAGGTAGTTTAGTAAGAGGCACTTGTCTACTTCAAGTATACTCCACCAAGAAGATCATAGTCTGCTTAATTGTCGGCAATAAGATTGACAAGCATATCAATTTGGGACCCAGTGCATAATATCAGCAAGCACATTGGGTCACCCGACGACGCAGCGAGTATAATTCCAAGGGAGGATTGATGTCAGGCAGGCGGCCGGTCATAAAACAATAAGCCAAAACCTTTAACAACATGGATTTACGACGTGTTGTGCTGACCCTACCTAGTGTGGGATAAGGGCAGGAAAAAGAAGAAGAAGAGGCAGTTACCTACTTATAACTATTACTTTTACTTAAGTTAGTATTATAAAAGACATACAAGATAATCATATAGGGGCGTATCTATCATTACAGCTATAGCTAATATCGGTATGTCAGGATTGGGAACATGATAAATAAAGTAAATGAAACCAACATAGACTCTCCACCACTGAGAGTACTTTTAATTAGGTTAGTCATTAGTTACAGAAAGTAGTTCACAATATAAAGATTAACACAAGATCAGAAAATGAGGACAAGCAAACCAGAATTAAAAGGTCAGACTTCTTCGGCTGTTCGACATGGAATCCTCTGCTCCGTCGAATGACCAGTGTTTTGATAATTTCGGGTACGTTGATTCATCTTGACGATTACCCTCCTATGTCAACATTATCCAGTGTTACCAGCTACCGATAACAGTATCACAAAAATCGAATAGTCATATTATTTGATTTCTGTAGGTAGTATTAACCGCATTCGAGACAGTTCCATTTTGGCGACTCTACCGCCAAACAAATACCATTTACAACTCACCCTCAAATTCAAATAAGGAAAGCCGTATCAGCTGAAAACAAATGTGTGACATAGTTATGTTAAACACGTAAATCCTACCATCAGCGTATTTTCCCCTTAACGCCATTCACTATTCGTAGGGGACAGGAAATCTCTGCCAACTTCTAACAGCCCTCGGTAAAAAAACTGTTTGACAGCAGGTTGGAATTATTTCATAATTTCATAAAGGTTCCGTATATTTTTTTAATAGACAATACTAGAAAGAAAGAAGAAAGAAAGAAAGGTTGCTTATTCGCGGCAACATGACGCAACAAAAATAAAATAAAAAGTGTAAACAAGACCAAAAAGAAACTATTGGGAAAAATATGCGTCACATCCGCGCAAAACGGCCATCGCTCAGCATAATGCTGTGTCTCACGTGCGGAACGGAGCCACAGCGCTGGTTTTCAGCGACAACTGAAAACCAGCTACTACTATAGTACTACATTCTGGGTATGGCAGAAAACAGCGAGTGAGCATGACCATTTCATCGTAGCTATTGTAACATAAGTGAAAGATAATTTGAATAGCGACAACCAACTTATGGACTTGCCACACGTCGCCGCTGCCATGACCGGTGTTGCCAACGCCGTCTACCATAGATAATTTAATATCTATTTTAGTAGGTAGCGAAGATCCGCTTCCTATAAAATAACCATAGTAAAAATATTAGGTAGCACATTAGTCTCTATCACCCATATTCTAAGACGTTCCTCCAAAACTTACTCGACTCAAACTCGACTCAGAACGACTTCGAAAACACCTTCAAAATTGTATTCTTAGTCGCAATTTCGAGTGAACTTTGAGGTTCCTCGACGGAGTCATTACGTCATAATTTGAATTATCTGCATCGCGCAAATAACGCCGCGATAAATAATTGTAAGGATTATCGTAAGCATAGTCGATAAAGTCTTCAAAATATTTTTTTTATTACATACGAACTTTGACACTTCCTTCCTTAAGGTAGGTTCCGAGGTACCTTGAGTTTGACAGATGATTCCTTACCTCGACTGAGGAAAAATCTCGAGTCAAGGACGCCTATGTCAAGTCGAGGTGGAGACGAGTCGAGTAAGTTTTGGAGGAACGTCTTAGAATATGGGTGTATGCCACTAATCTAAGATATCCTAAATGACACCAAATATTCGATTTGAAGTAAGTATTAAGTTTAAAAATCTTTCCAAAAATGGCTTATGTCAATACCACAATAATGATCATGATCACAGATAACCATTAAATAAATTCCATTAACATTTATGGTTATACCAGTGCGGTACCCTAAAAAGAACTTGTCAGGGTTGTCCCACGCCGCAAATCGGCCGCATATCGTATCGGCCGCTAAGGGCTAAGAGCCGATTAACATCCAAAGGGCTGGATTAGTGAAGGACCGTTTGTTCGGCAAGGTAAATATGGAACAGTAGGTTTACTTTATACAATGCGCCATGAGCCCATGATGACGTCGGAAGCTTGCCCCGACACGGGTAGAAATCCCATACAAAACAACATTTTCATTTATCGCAATACTCCGCTGTAATGGGAGAGACTTACTTTGTAAATGTTTTTTTTACCTTTTTCTATGTTCAAGTCGGCTTCCAGTCTAACCAGAGACACTATGGTGTTCCCTATATCATAAATAAGCGTTCTATTTTTTTAATTTATTTATATTCAAGCTACACGGGTCCATAGATAAATATTAAACACTTCAAACTAAGTCTGTCTACTGTAACGTCTAAACACAACTCTTGCCGGCCATAACTAGACGCCCTCGAAGACGGACTTATGCGTTGCGGAATAGAAGTAGTTCTATGAAATGAGTGGGTCTTCTACATCTTCTTATTTTGTGGCTTGTTCCGCGCCCATAATGCGTTGGGTCTGTGATTTCGGGTCAGGGTTGTCGCTCCAGAATTGGCTGCATAAAATTATATGATACACACGTTTTTATTTATAGGGATGCCAATGATTCCGGTTACATTACTACTGGTAACGTTCCATTTACCGTCTCATCACACCACTGACACATCTCATACTGAACATTTATTTAATATGTTGATTCTTAGTTTATGTCAGTGTGTTAAAAACGTAGATATTTTTTTTTTTAAATAGATCACTTCAATAGTTTACCAGCTTTATGAAATCTAACAGCTTTGTGTAACATGTAATTATTTTATTGGTCAATGCCGACACACTTTCTCAACCACTGCAACTCCTGTACGCCAGAATCTTAATAGAATTAATCAGTTGTGTAATGCAGCAAAAACTACTAATTTCATAATGCACAACTGAGCTCTCAGCCCTCCATACCTATGACCCAGCTGGTCGAAAGATCCCCTTTTTTATTGAGGAGAACCACAACTCGTACTCCTAAGCCTTTGCAGGGCTCCTGACGCTTAGCTATCCATGTCAAGTCACCGACAGCACCACACAGTATTCCTTTAAATTTTTCTTACTAAATAGCTATAAGTTCAATTATTAAAAATGTCAATCAACATAATATAGATATTGTTTTATATTCCAATCACAGCGTCTGTTCACCAGTATATAATTAAGACAGACAACATCCCGGTTTATTTATTCATGAATATAAGTTTTATGGGAATAATCCAAATGTATTCCGGTGAAACATGACCGTAATACGTAATTTTATTGTAACAGTTCGGTATGAAAATATTTTTCTTGACTCTGCCTGTAGTATAACAAACAGTGATAATCTAGTGGTTGTAAGCTTACCCTCGATGCAGGAAGCTAAACTTACAACCACTAATATCCGTAATATTGTCACTCGTGGAAGTCCTTTTTAACCGACTTCCAAAAAAGGAGGAGGTTCTCAATTCGTCTGTATGTTTTTTTTTATTTGTTTTTTTATTTTTAATGTTTGTTACCTCATAACTCCGCCATTTATAAACCGATTTAGATATATTTTTAATATTTGAAAGGATATACTTTCAGAATGGTCCCATTTAAATTTGGTGAAGATCTGATGAAGAACTTCGGAGATAGACAATAGAACTCCTCAATGACGAACAGTACGCATAATGTGATGATGTGATTATGTTACGAGCAGCGTCTTTAGTAGGTCCAACCATATTTTAATTAAGGCCACTAAAACGAAAAAATAAAAAACATTTTAACAAAAATAAAACCGACCTCAAAAAAACGATGAAAAGAATAAAATAATTACCATATTATAAAATTAACAGTTTCAGAAGTCGGTGCCTTCAATTTCTAAAAGTGTTAATTTTATAATATGGTAATTATTTTATTCTTTTCATCATTTTTTTAAAGTCGGTTTTATTTTTGTTAAAATGTTTTTTAATACACCCAAACACCACAATGCTATTTGATTGCACGATTTCTGTAATACAAGTAGTTCTGCGATTTCGAGGAATTCAGAAATTCGATAATCCATAAACTATATTGTGAATTGCATGTACCCTACACATATAAACGAGAACCAACATATCGTCCAAATATCGGTTATTGTAAAATCGAACACAAACACCGGCTGTTCCAGCAAGGGCAACTTGATATTTCCAAGAATTACAGAAGTCGAATGGCAGTTCATTACATGTTTAAGTAGAAACTGTATCACGCATGAAGAAACAGTGAACTCCAAGCTACAATTTGACGACACGTTTGGTGCAGTGGCTGAGCGATCGGCTTCTGCGCTACGGGTCGTGGGTTCGATTCCCGCACGGAACAAATAACGGTTGTTCCGGGTCTGGGTGTTTGTGCGTGTGAAGATTTGTGTCTGTAAACGCACCCACGATACAGGAGAAATCCTGGTACCTATGGAGCAAAGTTTAAAAAAAAAAAGATTCAATTGAAATAAAAATAAAACGCAAATTCCCGGAGCCAGTTAAGTAGAGATCTTCCTATCTATTATAGAAGTCTATACACCTACATTTCGCCTCGCGAGCGAACTGTTACATCCCTGCATTGCACCCTTTAGTGCCTACTCATCACCTCCTCTGCAACATCAGCATTCATCCACACTTACTTTCACATTTAGTCATCCCACCAGCCAATCGTTGTCCATCCACGAAACAGTACACAACTGTCGACTTCTTTAGTACCATCTAAAATAAATATATATCGCAGACTCACACCGTTTATTGATAGAATTGAGTATAGCATTACAGTTCAGACCAGTGTCTGCTTGTCAGAAGGTAAAGCGGGTACCTATTTGGTAAATAAAACCAACATAGACTCTCCACCACTGAGAGCACTTGTATTTAGATTAGTTGTTAGTTACAGCTAAGTCACAATATCGTTCACACAAGACCATCAGAATATAAGAAGGACAAGCTAGTCAGATATACTTACACTTAACTTATAGGTTACACTTCTTCGGCTGTTCGACATGGAGTCCCCCGCTCTGTCGAATGACAACTGTTTTTGTAAATGATAAGTGATTTTTATTTCTGTAAATAAATCTGTTACAGACACTTTTACAAGTCAATATAATGTTTTTTTTAAGACTAGATGGCGCCGGCATTTCCTATCTGACTAGCTCTGAGAAGAAAAGCCGAAACAAACTCAGAGATCAAGGTCTCTTTTAAAGTCCAGACATTGTGGTATAAAATCTATGCGAGTGTAACAATGTAGGGCAACGTCTGGAATGGTATTTTTAGGAAAGTGCCATAGCAAGTTTGAGTTGACCTGTCCTAACTGACGGCACGCATGTATCAGTCATCGCGTAGCTCAAACCTTATTTAAGGGAGCTCAACAACCCGACTGCCGCACGACGCTACCAATCAGCCGGACATTTGCGTAGGTCACAAAAAAACTCAAAACTGCCAAACAGTTACAAAATTCGTCTATAAAGCTAGCCTACATGGTACTCACATTCACAATTTGATAATAAAAATAAGGACATGACATAATAATGGAAATATTAATTGTTGTAACGTCGGGTACGTTAATTCATCTTGATGAACCCTCCTTTATTTTCTAAATGATTTATTCTCCGACATATACTTATTTCTTTTTATTTTAAAAAGTGTTTGGAGGACCCCAACTAACATAAGATAGCCTATAAAATTCTGTTAGATAAACAGAAATAAACGTATACAACATAAACATACCAAAACCCTGCATCAAATCCGATTGCGTCAATTCTATTTCCGATTAAATCGTTAACTTGAGATGTGATTAACAATTTTCCTTGAATCAAAAGCCCTCAAATCTAATCGAAAGTCTTTCTTTTTCGCTCCAGTCGTTTATTACATCAAATTATATTCGAAACTTGAGTACTCTCGTTCACAAAGAGATTTATTTAAAAATAACAAAATAAGTCTTTGATCATTAATGGCAGAGTAGGCTTACAATTTTGGGTTCGATTTCCAGTTAGGGCAAATTGCATTTTTAGCCCGTAATCATAGCCCTGACTGTACAGAAAGGATAGTGTTGCGCACTGCTTTTTACCATAAATTTCAGAGATGCGTAGCCGGGTTAACATTTCCAGAACATGTTAACACCTTAACAAATAAATAAAATTAAAGTATCTGTTTTTAATGTCCAAATAACAGCTTTTTACTAAATGTATTTAAGGAAGCATATACGGCAACTAACCTAACAAAAAAATCAATAAAAAATAATTGTCTGTCTGTCTGTTTGTTCCGGCTAATCTCCGAAACGGCTGGACCGATTTTGACGGGACTTTCACTGGCAGATAGCTGATGCTTAAGGAGTAACTTAGGCTACTTTTATTTTAGAAAAAAAATAGGGTTTCACGCAATAAATTTAAAACCCATCCGACTTCTACGCAGACGAAGTCACGGGCACAGCTAGTCTAATATAAAAAATGAGTCTAAAAACTTTTGAAATAGATTTAAGTATTAGAGGTGTATTTTAATTTTAATTGATGGTATTTCATTTTTAATATTCCTCATTATAAGTTGATAACATATTTTTTAATAAGTCAAAGTCAAAGTTTTTTATTTCAAATAGACCAGATTTCAGGCACTTTTAAAACGTCAAAACTAGGTGCACGGTTCCAAAAGGTAGGTTCTATGGAGAAGAGCCGGCAAGAAACTCCATGAATGCTCTTTTCAAAATAGTAGTTCATTGCAATTCCATTACAGTAGTGTGAGAAATAGAATGAGAATAATGCAGGTTAATGTAACAAATAAACTCACATAAGAGTAACAAATAGAAAAATATGCCTTCTAGGATTGCCATAGCAGTTAAGGGCTGACCAGTCCCGACAGACGGCACCCGTTCACGAGCGTTAATAACTTTTTTAACTAGTTAATTATCTCAGTTGATAACGAAAGATCGTTATTAACTCTAAAAGTACCTACATAAGTGTTTATTTAATAGAAATCATTATAAATCTTTTCAACCAGCGAGAAGAAAACACTAATGTAGACAAACTTACAAGGTGCATACTACATCTTTGAATAAACTATAAACTTCAATAAAACTTAATACCTCACAATATTACCTTATTAAAATTCTACAAAAACATTTCATTAAAGCGTTCGCCACACAAAATGCGGGTCGTGGTGTAGGCGGGCTCGCGTGAGTTGTATTCAAGTGATTACTTTGGCTATATTATATTACTTTGTTGTGACATGCTTCATAATAATCCCTTGAATACAACTCACGCGGGCCCGCCGAAGACACGCCCGGCTCGCGCCCTGTGTTTAGTGTGGCGAACGGTTAACACATCTTCAAACAGTACTTAATAATATTCATATGTAAAAACTAAGATTCCTTAATATCTAACTACCTACATCTTAAAGATATTCTTGAACCGTGTAAAAACTTTTCTACTGTTATGACTAAGTTCCTGTCTGAAACTATAAATAATAAAGCGTCTGAACTTTTTGAATATACTAGCTCCTTCCCCTGACTTTATTCTAAGTAGGTAAATTACTTTTTATAAATCATGAGGGTAGGTGAAGTTGTAGGATGCCAATGTACCTTGTCTCACGTGGGTGATAAAGAAACGTGTGTAAATAGGATAGTTCAATCCACGATGAAGGGCATCACTTTTTGTCTAAATGGCTACAGTGCAAAAGCGTGAATTATAAATCTATTCTATATATATATTAATTAATATTATAAAGCTGAAAAGTTTGTTGGTTTGTTTGAAAGCGCTAATCTCAGGAACTACTGGTTGGAATTGAAAAATTATTTTTGTGTTAGATAGTCCATTTATCGAGGAAGGTTATAGGCTATATAACATCATGCTATGACTAATAGGAAAGGAGCCTAAATGATAAATGTTGCAAAAACGGGAAAAATGTCCACCCGTGCGAAGCCGGGACGGGCCGCTAGTTGCTAATATGTTGGTTCTATCGCCACATATAAGATAATAACAAGAAATGTAACTTCTTCGTTGGTCTAGTGGCGGCAAGCGCGACTGCTGATCGTGAGATCCTGGGTTCGATCCCCAGGTTGGGCAAAGTGTTATTGGGGTTTTCCGTGTGGGATTTCTCGTTAGCAGCCCGGAGTTTGGATCTGTGCCCGGTTGATGGCAATAGGCTCGCCCCCTATTACATGGGACTTAAATATAACAGGGAATTGTACACCTCTACACTACCCTTCGGGGAATACAAGCGTGATGTTATGTTATGTAATAAGAGATGTGTGCACACGCACCACGCGGCTACCTCTCACAAAACGGAGTGGAGCGCGTCTTCGTGGATTGAATGCACTAAGTATATAAGTAACGTTTAAATTAAGGACTACAATAATGGGTGCATTGTTCTGCCATTTAAAATATTTAGTGGTCTATCTTTCAATAGGTTTATATTATAGAAATACAGACAGCATCATTGCTTGTTTCGTCTATAGTGCAGAATATAAGTAGACTTTTGCTGAAAGCGTTACATTCGGTAATGGAGTAACAGTTTGTAGTAGTTCATTTGACGACACGTTTGGTGCATTTGCTGAGCGATCGGCTTCTGCGTTACGGGTCGTGAGTACGATTCCCGCACGGAACAAATATTTGTAGTGCCTACAGATAGTTGTTCCGGGTTTGGATGTTTGTGCATGTGGAGATTTGTGTCTGTAGACACACCCACGATACAGGCGAAATCCAAGAATGGGGCAACGTTTTTTCTTAAATCAAATCATTTATTTCTTTGCAAACGTGGGTATACCTAGTACATAGGTGTTTTTATAATAAAGTTCTCCATATTTTACCGTGACATATATGGGCATGCAAAGGTTTTCAATTCTACATCAAAAATAAGTTGTAGATCATTGGAATTACAATAAGTTATGTAAAAAAAATGTCAGCATTAAAATAATATTTCGACGTATCAACTCACTTTTGTTAGAAGAAAATACCATTCAGGTTTAAAAAAATACCAATACGTTCTCCCTTTTCAAGAAAAATAATAGCTCTAGGCAAATAAATCGTCACAGTCTAGTCTAAAAAAAATACCACTCGGATAATCCATAGTGAGCTAAAAGGCGATCTTGTTTTATCAGAAAATAAACGAACAAGGAAAATAAGTGAATCATTTACTGCCATACTTCTTTCTATCGATGGAGCTATAAAGAACATACTGTCTTCAAAATCCCTGTAAACGTTGAAAAGTAAAAACTAGTAAAAGTTTTTACAACGCACCTAATATTGGCGCACCCGACGGATTTACGATTGAATTGGAGATCATAAAGCGGAAAAGAACGGTTTTTTACAACACTAGCCAAGAATCGTAAAAAAACGAATAAGGAAATGTGGGCATTAGCACGATATTGGGAGAGTTCAACCAATATGGGTTGAATTGAATATGATTACTTCAATATTTTTATTTGAATATCCTTGTGAAAGAGTTCATTCGGGGAAGTACTACCATCATACCTATTTCGGCCGCCAAGCAGCAGGTTTTTTTTTTAAAACGTTGCCCCACTTTATTATTTCTCCTGTATCGTGCACGGTTGTCCTGAAGTAAGAAAAAGTAGACCCAAAATGGATCTCAATTGGGCTAACGCAGAAAGTTTCTGTATCGTGTGAAGTTTGAAAAAAATTAAAATTGAAAATTCTAGCTGATTAGTTTCGCAAGTTATGGACATTTTTGTATTTATCTGATGCACCCTCATCTAAATCAGAGTAGAATACTTAAGTACACATATGCAATAGACCCCTTGATTCCAATATGAGGGAGTTTAGTATGTATTCTTAATTTATTATTGAAAACCTTGTTTTTTTTGAAAATTTATTATCATTATTTTTATCTATTAGCTTACAGAATAATGCCGATTTCTCAGTTTTTTCGTTTATGCAACATATCTCAAAACGCTTAAGCCAATTGTTACAAAGTTATTGTTTTATACATTACATTTATGATATATTCCATCATTTCGTGGTTTTTTAAACCACTAGATACCACTAGGTAACCACTAAGTAGGCATTTGAAGGGTGCTGGTGAAATTACAGGCACATGAGACTATTCAACTTTGTCTCTAAGGCTGGTAACGCATCAACAATCCTTTTGATGTTGTATGTGTAATACGTAGCGGTAAATATTTACATCAGGTCAGGTGCGCCACATGATTGCCAACCTCTTAAATTGAAAAAATATATATTATACATATAAAACCTCTGTTTACCAAACGCCATCCACATTGACCTAATTTAAACGAGAGGAAATTGTAATATCCCTTTAATGTTCCCTTCTATACATAAATCTACCCTATAAAGTGCTGAGTAGATAAAGCCTTAATCACCATGCGGACTGATTAGTGACTGCAATAAAAATAAGTTGTATTCAGAGAAATAACAATAAACAGGAGAATAGAATGAATGGCACATACCATAGATATAAAGTGGCATAGATAACGCAAGTTGACCTATTTTGCGTGCTATTAGTAGGAGCAAAGCTCCTATTCTGAATACTGCTAAATGTTTCTATTATTAGTAGCGACAGCCTAGTGGCGTGACCGTCGGACTGCCAAGTCATAGGTCTCGAGATCTAACCCAAGACACACACCTCTGAGTTTTCGGATTCATGTGTATTGTATAATTATCACTAGCTTAAAGACGGTGCAGGAAAACATCGTGAGGAAACGACATGTCTGAGAGATATTTCTCGGCGGCATGCGAAGCCAAATCAGAGGCAAATGGGCGGCATAATGACACCAGATTAGTCACTGACCACACGAAAAGAATCAGAAATGTTTCTATTCAAATCTAAACCTGTGGCACATGCCTTAATTATGCCTAATAGTTGTTATTGAATTTTGATGACATTTGGGTAGGCATAAAATTATCAAAGTAAGTAAAAATCTTAGGTATTACATGAGAGAAACTTATAAACTTTGATCGAAGTTATAAAACTGGCTTCAAAGTCAACAAATCGTTTAATATCATTCATAAGTTTTCTTTTATTATTAGTAAATCACATACAAACTTTTTGTCTTTCAAAAGGACGTCTTTTTTCGTTTTACCGATCGTCCTGTCTGTCCCTCACAAATCGTGTGTCTTAGTAATAGGGACTTTTATAGTCCCTATCACTCAAGAACACCCTCGAGTCTTCTATTTATTTTTTGTATATTATTTTAATGGGTAACAGAACTGAATTATGGGCCTTATGTAGGCCTTACAATCGCTGGGCCATCTGCCTCAAATGGGGCCATCATTCATGTTGCAATTCAAAGTGCGTACGATAGAAGATTTGAGCCCTGAAACGTAAGGAGTTTTGGCCATTGGATATATTCCATCTTTAAAACAAATATTAGTTTCGTTTCAATATAACTTGTCCATTGTTTAATTTTTTCTGTGACATATCGGTATAAAAGTGTTGACTACATTGCACTGTGGCCATTAGCCATTCGATTATTAATTAGTACCTGGCTGACCGAGCTTAGCTCGGTTTGTTTTTGGTAAATCGTCTCTATTGGAAAGAAAAAAAAAGGGAAAAATAAAAAGAAGTAACTTGAAACAAAAAGGGGAACATATAATCATCTGGACTCGAACAGGGGCGTTCTGGTTTCGGGACCCCCCGATTTCCGACGTGAGCTATTATATAACTTTGTAAATAGTGGCGAAATTTACCTTCATATTCCACTGATATTGTAGCAGTTTTTCATTGCCTGAAAACACGGATAAAACGACGTTTTCTAAAATTGAAACCTAGCTAGATCGATTTATCGCCCCCGAAACCCCCTGCATACTAAATTTCATGAAAATCGTTGGAGCCGTTTCCGAGATTCAGATTATATATATACTAATATTGTAACTTGTGGCATTAAGTCCGCCCTATGTACCACCATTGTGCATTGAAGTATTCAATAAATAATATTATAAATATATATATACAAGTATTGCTCGTTTAAAGGTATTAGATTTGTCTAGGTATAATTCGCATGCTAAAAATGGTAAAAAGCTTTAATGCCAAAGCCGTCAGGTATTTCTTCCCTACGTAATGTTGTCGTCCAGCCAAAACATGTTTACCTAGAGTTGCCTGAATGAGGCATTAATATGCTGTGTGGACAAACTTCAATAAACTCCGCACAGAACCGAACTTGTGGCCAGACGGTGCTCAATTCACCAACTATCCAGACGCCTTCATGACTGGACCTGAAACACTCAATAATGCACTATATGATAGAGTTTCTAAGGTTCAGATTTGAATAAAGCTGAAGATAGAGCCTAAACTAATTACAAAATTGAGTTTGTGGTTGAGATAAATAGTAAAGACTTTATCACGACGTAGTAAGGTTTATTTTACTGTAGTGTAAGTGAAAACTGTTTGTCCAGACATGAGCTTAGGGCACCTACACACATGTTAAATAGATGTTTAGAAAGTTTATAATTGCACTGTGATTAGGATATAGATAGGATTTATAAATTAATCTCGGTTTTAATATCCACTTGTGTGAAGTGCAGTTTGGAAGTTAGTTTAAACTGTTTTGTTTAGTTTTAACTGTTACGTCCCCTGTGTGTTGTGAGCGTATATTGTCTCTTTGATTGTAAGAATGTACTTTCGGATATATATTTTAATGTTTAGTATTCCAATGTATGGTAATTGCAGGTAAATGCAATGACTACAGTGCTCAATAATTTTATATTCTTTTATTCATTGAATATACATATAAATTACATGTTTAAATATTTCTATAAAAAATGTTTAAAAATATAAAAAAATAGCAGCCCATCGGCATCGGGAACAGGGTCCAAGCTACAGATGGTCAGGGCCTCAGAGAGAGGAACTTCCTAACAATACGCTCCGTGTCCAGAAGTACCGCTTTCTGTAACAGGCCCATGACCCAGACGCCCAAAGAGAGCTTTCAGCTGTTGAAAAAAAATTCAGTAAAGCAATAATAAAAGATTAGAAGAGAAAAATACCCATCGTTATCATCATCTATGTTTATGTGAATACTTTCAACCTGTTAACTTGAAACTTCCTGAAAAAACAGGAAACCCAAACTAACGTCCCTCACAAACAAGAAAAAAGTACAGCAAACTTATCAACACAAACTATAATATGCGTACACGCATACAAGTGTGACGCTACGCTCCGTGCTCTACTTGACGACGTCCCACCGTCCATGAATTTCATTCAACTCATTTATTTCCCCGCGTGTCGTATTGGCTTCCTGCTGTTACTTAAAATGGACCACAAAAGAGGCTGACAGGAGACACGGACACTATTGAAGAGCAAGTAGCATGAAATGTTTATGTCGTTGTTTTTGTAGTAGCAAAACATGTCACAACTTGTTTGCGACTTAGACATGTTACGGATAAATAAGTCACAAGTTTACCAATTAGTGTAGTTTATTGTTTGGGGTTATGAGTAATATTTTGCGTAAGATTACAGGATTATTTCTGTCGTAAACTTATATGTAACAACAAAGTAGTAAAAATCTTTTCAAGTTCACGCCACTCTTAGTAAGCCGCAATAAAAAGTTTGTGTAGCAATCATTTTCCAGTCTAGTGGAATAAAAGTGGAGGTGATTTCAACATATAAAAGATTCTAAAATAGTTTTAAACTTAATGTGGTTTTTGAAGTTTCCATCGTAGTTTTTGATCGCATCAGCTGACCTCGTAATCAGTCGTGTAATTTCGACTATGTTCGTAACACAGAGTAATTACGGAGTAATTAATCTTTGGGGTGTCGACTTTCTAATTGGCTGAGTCGATTCGTTGCTAAACTTTTATCGAGATGATATCCGTCGACGCTTAAGTAGACTTTCAAAGTCAGTCAATTGGAAAATAAAAACAATTTTTTCATTAGATCGTTTGGCTATTTTTCCACTTTTTCAATGGAGTATTTTTAGAATAAAATCCATTAAAATTTAACAATATTTTCGAGTTTCAAATGTTGGTATAGTAAACATAAGTTCACAGATATATTGACCACGGGCCTTTTTTCACTATGACACATGAAAACGTAACACTGAAATAACACGGCAACTTTACCAGTCGAATGTGCAATTGGAAAAATAGGATATTAATTTGAAATAATATACTGAATTTGACATTTCTGACAACTGACCTTTGACCTTTGCAAACAGCGCTACCATAAACTACAAAAATATAATTATTGAAACGCAATCAGCGTTAATTGCGTCTTTTTTCTTAAATCTCCCCTTTTTTATTAATTAAACGGTTTTCAAACGGTTTTGATAATTAGCTTCACTTCGTATATTTGTTTGATTCAAATCTTGTGACAGATTGTTCAATTACTTCTCCTTAACCGATTCTCTTGAAACTTCGCACACCAACTCAATTCCCATGATAATACAACATTGTAATAATTTCAACCTTCAATCCTCAAATCCTGAAGCTGCAGGGGTACCGCAAGGTAAAACCATTTAACTTAAAAGTTTTTTTAAGGGATTATACAAGGTTAGTCGGAAAGGGGGTACTAAGCCGCGGGCCACATAAAGTGTCACTGATGACTATTTTAAAGCAAGTGTTAAAATTTCAAAATTCGTTAATTTTTATTTGTATGCAAGATGATTTTTATTTTAGTTTTTCAACAAATAATCATAGCTGCTTTAGTTATGAATTCAGAAAATGTTTCTAATCTGTGACCCCAAATATGACCTAAATAGTAAACACAGCTGATTATAGCTATGGACAGATAGATTTTAGCATATTTTTTACGAAATCTTTGAAAATCTATTTCTCTAAAACTATCGAGTTTTGGGGAAAGTTGTAGAACAAAAGTTATCCCTTATTATAGGTACTTTAACACCCTTTCGGCTTAGTACCCCCTTTCCGACTAACCTTGTATATAAATAAATTACATTAGAATAACCGACTACAAAAGTGTCATCGCTGTCTTCAATAAAAGCTGTCTTAAGATCAAAAGCTACTTCTCAACAAAGGCCTGACATCCCACTGCATCTGAATATCAAAGTAAAAGGAAATATACTCGTCTATTCTGTCTCCACTGTCCGCTGAGGCTGCAGGCTGTCATTGGTTTAAAAAGGTTTCTATAACACATTTTCACAGAATAACTTTCGTGGGACACATTCATATTTATGATGGTTGACGGGTATGTTCACGTGAATATTTGTACCTGTGAATTTTGTAACCTTGCCGGTTGATCAGGTCAGAATTTGAATATCGGAAAAAAATGAAAACCTGTTAACGTCTATTCTTTCCGGTTTTGTGCGGAGCTCTAAACGGTTTTGTTGCTTATACGTTTATTAGTAGGTAAAATGATTTCTTTGAATAAACTAGATTTTAACGGTATTTTCGGCCTACGACCAATGACAGAAACAAAACATAAAAATGTTGAAGCCGTTGAACCTCGCGGAATATACCGGTTTATTACGGTTTTCAATAACGTTCATTAAACGGTCGCACTTTGAAGGAAATAATCAAGGTGACCGATATACCTAAAACGATTAAACGGTTATTTGTAAACCGGTTCCAAGAATAATCCCGAAATATATACGTGAATAAAATCGTTATCAATATTTTTTTGTATAAGTATAATAATAATTATTATATTCTATACTGTCCAGTCTTTTACGCCACACTTTTATTGTAAAGAAGAAACTTTTAAGCCAAAGTATTAGAAGTTTGTTCTGAACGTGATCTGTCGAAGGCGTAATTAAGTTACCCTTGGCTAAGCTAGTTCATCCTGAAACACTCCAGACGAACTAGTTCGGTCTAGGAAAAACTAGTTAAAACTGAAATCGGATTGTGCTGGTAACATATTGCTGTAAAAACTTTTTTTTTCTAGAACATTACCCCACACTAGAATTTCTCCTGTATCGTGGGTGCGTTTACAGACACAAATCTTCACATGCACAAACATCCAAACCTTGAACAACTATCTGTAGGCAATACAAATATTTGTTCCGTGCGGGAATTGAACCCACGACCCGTAGCACCGAAGCCGATCGCTCAGCCACTGCACCACAGGTGTCGTCAATATGGTCAAAGTTACTGGACCACCTTTCATAACTTCACGTCGAATATAATATTATAGGTAACTGCCCGGTGGTCTAGTGGTGGCAAACGCGACTGCTGATCGTGAGGTCCTGCGTTCGATCCCTAGATCGGGCAAAGTGTTATTGGAGTTTTCCGTGTGGAATTCCTCAGTGGCAGCCCGGAGTTTGGATTTATGCCCGGTTAATGGTAATAGGCTCGCCCCTTATTACATGTGACTTAAACATAACGGCGGAATAAGGGTGTTACTATACACCTCTGCCAAACCCTTCAGGGGAATACAGGCGTGATGTTATACGTCAGTGGAAAGGTAAAAAGACTAAAGCGCCAATATACCTACTTTACAGTAGAGAGATTCAAAGTATTTTTTTAAGAAAATAAACATAGTTATTTTCCTTAGAGTATACACATTGAATAGATGATTTAATTATCTATATATATAGTATATGTTTATTTTCTTAAAAAAATACTTTGAATCTCTCTACTGTAAAGTAGGTATATTGGCGCTTTAGTCTTTTTACCTTTCCACTGACGATATTATGTTATGTTATTATAGATTGTTCAAATTCATTATTAAATTAAAAGCTATACATAGGCTCACTCTGGTAGACCAACAGTGACATTATTCATTTAATTTTATTCTTTCTGTATTTGTACCTGTATACTTTATATTAACAACTCGTATTTTTAACCATCTTATTTTTTTAACATTTTATTTAAGGATCATCTACACGTTTACGGTTGACGCGGCCGAGTTGTGACTTCTTCTTGCGATCCGCTTTATGTCGTAACAAGAAAATGTCACATTGAATTGACGTAACTTAAGGCGAGGAACATGTTTAAACATTATTTAATTTTATCTTCGTGTCGCTACTTCATGAAAATACTTGCGTTACAAGAGGAGTATTATTTATGATGGTTTAGAGGTCGTCGCGAAATCAGAAACTTACTCTAAATATGACTAGTTGGGACATGGTATTTTCTCAATAAAGCAACGGTGATTTTGAGAAGACATTTGTCTGTTTTAATACAACGTTAGGTAACTTAGGTACCTTAACGCACTATTTTTTTCCGCTTGTATTTACTTATTTGTAGACTGATGAGGAAATATTACCAAAATAACTAAACGCATCAATCTATTAGTATATAGATAGTAGTGATAGCCTAGTGGTGTAACCGTCGGACTGCCAAGTCATATAGGTCTCGAGTTCGAATCCAAGGCACCCACCTCTGACTTTTCGGATTCATATGCGTATTGTATAATTATCACTTGCTTAAAAACGGTGAAGGAAAATCTCGTGAGGAAACCAGCATGCCTGAGAGATATTTCTCGACGGCATGTGAAACCAAGTCAGAGGCCCATGGGTGGCATAAACTCTGACACCAGGTTAGTCACTAACCACACGAAAAGGAGAAGAATGTATTAGTGATTACAGTATGATGTTTTTAACATATAATAGGATGCTGCTGCCCATCCTATTGTCCCTTAGTTGTTTACAGGAAGAAGGGGGGAGGGAGGGTGTACAGCAGGCCAAAAAACACAAAAACAAAAAAAGTATGTAACAACTAAGAATAAATAAATCTCCACCTTAACAAGACTTATCACTAAGGGCGTGTGTCCAAGTGCGGAGCGCAGTGAAGCGAGTCGTCTAATGAGGACGTCTCGTTAGCACCGGTGTACGCTCACCTTTAGCACGCCTTCAGCTACCAACTGACGGATAAGAGATAATCTCCTTGTGATCACTGTGCGGAAGGGATAATACTTCTATCTCTCTTATGTTTGATGCTCTTTTCATATGTCGAGTAGAGGTAAGCGTCAAAGATTAAATGTTAACACAGCTCTATGATATTTCTTCTTCTTCCACGGTGCCTTTCTCCACTAACGAAGGTTCGTTGTCAGCTCCGCATATATCTTTCTGTTCCTCGCCAGATGAAACAATTCTCCAACGCAGGCAATGCCTGTTCACTGACATGTCGCTTCCTCTCTATTTAGTTGTTACAAAATATGTAGTTTTTAGGTTGAAAGTAAGATAACATCACGCCTGTATCCCCCGAAGGGTTGTGTAGAGGTGTATAGTAACACCCTCATTTGGCCTGTATTCCTAATAGTGGACGAGCCTATTGCCATGAACCGATCACAAATCCAAACTCTGAGCTGCTACTGAGGAATTCCACACAGAATGACCCAATAACACATCGAAAGTATTGCAATTATTGTTTGGTTGCGACCATCGATAAGTATTATCAAATGATAGTAAGCTTAGATAAGTGTATAAATAAGAGGATAATACAAAAATAAAAAATAATTGGTACCAAAAATAATTGGTACCAAAAATAATTGGTACCAAAAATAATTGGTACCAAAAATTCGATCTAAAAAGCTTTCAGGGATATTTTCACGAACAACTTCGGGTGGACCGTGTTAACAATATGTCTTTTATTTTTGTTTGTATGTTATTATTACAGAAAGTAGACCAATTATTTTTTTCTACATCCAATTACAACATTAGCGAACATCACTTTATATTCTTCGTAAAAGAAAATAATCGGACCTTTATCTTTACATAGTATACAACAAAGTCGCTCCCGCTGTCTGTACGCTTAGATCTTTTAAACTACGCAACGGATTTTAATGCAGTTTTCAACAATAGATAGAGTGATTCAAGAGGAAGGTTTATACGCCCCACATTATCTACATTGCACCCGTGCGAAGCCGGGCAGGTCACTAGTAATAATACTAGTGACCTGCCCGGCTTCGCACGGGTGCTTGTTTTTATAAAAAAACAAAGGAAAAACTCACTGAAATTACACAATATTAACGTTTATGTGTTTTTAGGCTGTAAAACATTAACCACAATTTAGGCGAGCAAAGTGCCTGTCTATGTAATAGCTATAATTTGAGACCAGTAATTGCTGTGGTACATTTTAATATTTAACGGAAAAGTGTGACGGTGGCTTAGGGGGGGGGGGGGGGTAATGTTAATTCGTACAAGAAAAAGGTATGCTTTTGTGATTTTTTTGTGACGGCACAGTTAAAATCTCTTTATTAAAACCAATGGTACATTAAAGTATGACATTTGAAGAATATTGTATAAAATTTTCACGATGAAATATTAAAAAATACGGCAATACGACGTGTCTCGGAAAAAAGAAGATTTTCACTTTTTTGGAACATATTGAAGGGAAAAAGGCGAGTTTTTGATTTCAGATGATCCAGCACCAAGTTATGAGGGGCACCGCAATTCTACTTTTTTTTTTCCGAGACACATCCGAATAATTGCTGCCATTGCCGTATTTTTTAATATATCCTCGTGAAAATTTTCTTCAATATTCTTCGAATGTGATACTTTAATTTACCATTGGTTTTAATAAAGATATTTTAACTGTATCGTCATAAAAAAATCACAAAAGAATACCTTTTTTTTGTACGAATTAACCTTACCCTGAGCCTAAAGTTTTGACTACTAGCAGTATATATTATAAGTTAATTTGTATATTTTTAAAAACCGACTGCCTTGTTGGTCTAATGGTCGCAAACGTGACTGTTGAGCATGAGGTCCTGGGTTCGATCCCCAGGTCGGACAAAATGTTATTGTGTTTTTCCATGAGGAATTTCTCAGTAGCAGTCCAGAATCTGCAATAGGCGCGCCCCCTATTACATAGGACTTAAACATGACTAGCGAAACGAGGGTGTATTAACACACCTCTGCCGAACCCTTAGGGCAACAAGGCGTGATGTTGTGTTATGTTATTTTATAAAACATCCTTTTGTTCAGTCCGTATTAATTTTATGTTAGATATTTACAGCAATTTAGCAAGTTCGGTTAGCGGTTTGAATGTATTTGGCATTCCAACTATTAATTTGTTTTGTTAATGTCCAACAGAGCCTGTTGCGGTTACCATCAAGGCTGACCACTATTTTAATGTATGTAATAATTTACAGCGACACTACTCTAAATTTAAATTGATATGAACTAGCGACCCGCTCCGGCTTCACACGGGTGCAATGTCTATACTAATGTGGGGCATATAAACCTTCCTCTTGAATCACTCTATCTATTGCTGAAAACTGCATTAAAATCCGTTGCGTAGTTTAAAAGATCTAAGCGTACAGACAGCGGGAGCGACTTTGTTTTATACCATGTCAAGATGCTGTTGTACAGTAGGGGAATGAACAGATTCGGCAGTTTTCAAATTCATTCCTTTCCCACATCGCGGGCATATGTTACCTTTTCAAACTGTTGAATGGAACAGACCAATGCATGGAAAATTATGTTTAAATATATGGTAGCAAAGATCAAAGTTGCCTTTTGTCGCCATATGACGTTAGTACGTCATATGGCGAAGTTGCCTTTTGAACTTTGATCTAATCTTATAAATAACTTTGATTGAATCTAATCAAAGACATTACATTTCCCTAGTGGGAAATGTAATGTCTTTGATTAGATTTAAGAATCTTGTTGGTAAAACCATGACATCAATCAAAACGATGATTAAATTAATTGACACTACTAGTGTCTGTCACCATGTCACCATTATAATTTAATATCCTGTCAAAAGAATACTTGTATTTTTAACCGACTTCCAAAAGAAGGAGGAGGTTCTCAATTCGACTGTATGTTTTTTTTTTCTAATTCAAATTATTTTTATTTATATAAATGTGGTTACATAGGTCTTATGGAAAGAATTTTGTCCAGCACATTTGTCATATAATTTTTATGACATACAAATTTTAAATACAAGTAATTTTAAATGTAAGAAGACAGGGCATTTTGTATGTTTGTTCCGCGATATCTTTGCTAACTGTGAACCGATTTTAATGATTCTTTTTTTGTTTGAAAGAGTCCCGTTTAAATTTGGTGAAGATCTGATGAAGAACTTCGGCGATAGACAATTTGAAGTCGGTTTAATTTTTGGTAGAAAGTTTAATTATCATTTCTATAATGTTGGCAATACTTAGTCGGTAAATTAGTTCGTTTTTTGCATTTTGCAAGCAAAAATAAACCTTAAGCTGCATAACCTAACCTATTCATTCCCCTATTGTACATTAATGTATAATGTACCTATACAATCTCACATTTCTCGCGTATACAAGCGAGCTAGCATTTAACGTTCTGCGTTCACGGGTCAATTGGAAAACGGAACGCAGAACGCTTGTCCGCATCCTGTGTCGATAAGTCACATATTTTCTGATCAAGGCCGCGCTGCACGCATCTCTTTCAATAGCAGCCTATAGCGCCACACCATGACAACAATATGCGACGCAAATAGGGTGTGATTACACTTGCAATGCTTTTTAAACTACCCGCTACAGTCCAGGCTGAAATAACGTCGCGTAGCCGATAAAAAAACATAGCGGCTGAAGTTTGGCATGGCGCTACACTAAGGTGGCCTTTACTTAGAAATGCATACGGGTTTCTATACATAAAACAACATTAATTTTATGTTATCGGTAGCTGGTAAAACTAGTCACTGGTCAAAGTTGATAAAGAAGGGTAGTCGTCGAGACGAATTAACGTACCCGACGTTATAAGAAAAGTGGTCATTCGACGGAGCAGAGGATTCTATGTCGATTAGCCGAAGAAGTCTGACCTTTTATATCTGATTAGCTTGTCCTTATTTTCTGTTCTTGTATAAATTATTATACTGCGATATATTGTGAATTAGCTTCTGTAACTAACCACTAACCTAAATATAAGTACTGTCTGTTGTGGAGAGTCTATGTTGGTTTTATTTTACTTTTTAACCATGCTCGCAATCCTGACATACCGACATTAGCTATAACTGTATTGATCAGAGATCGGATAACCGGATGCATATTTGCCTAAAGTTCAGGTGTTGGCTAATATGGAATACACTTTTATATCGAAAAAATTCCGCAAATCCGGGCTCGTCAAATTTAGGGTTCTATAGAATGGAATCATATTTACCTAGAATTGGATGTATATTTATTTATTTACATACCTAAAGTTGTACCTTTTTTTTTAACTAACACAGACATGCACCCCTCACTTTCTTACACCCTACATACACATATATTTGAATCGGGGGTTAAAAATTAACTTATAAGTAATTACGAGTATATATATTATTATGCATTCGATTAGTTATGCAATCCCGTGATACCGGTTTTTTTTTCTAATAAACTATTTTCAGAAGCCGTTTCCATACTTTCGTAGCGAAAAATTAACTTTAGGTAAATATGCATCCGATTATCCGATCTCTGGTAATGATAGATCCACCCCTACAAGATTCTGTTGTATGTATTTTACATTTATATAAAAACCATCATTAATAACAAATCCTATAGCCCCACTCCATTTCTAAACCCCCACTAAAGTTTCGTAGTTGACCCAAACAAGTAAATTAGTGCCAACTAGTTGTGCCGATCGTTAATCATTAGACAGCGATGTTTTTGTTCGACCAGGGTAAAGGGTCAACCGTCGCTAACAAATAAACTAGTGCTATACTTGTACGTAGGTACTTGTCGCAGGAAAGTTCCAATGGCGGTTATATTTTGGTCAACGGTTTATCATTAGGGCCTAATCATATTACATAACACAATCAGCCCATTACTATCGCACAGCTGGGTATGGACCCTTTAAAATAATCATCTTCCTAACTTTAACCTTTTCGCCTCGCCAGCGCCAAGCTATAAATGGTTAACGAAATATATAGTAAACAGTAGTGATGAGCTGATGACCTGTTAAACACAGTAAACTTATTTTTATAACATAGTTAAAATGAAGAGCTTTTAATGAAGTTGTGGCGCTGGGAGCACGAAAATCTGGAACTTCTATTATATTCCGTGGCGGTGAAAAGGTTAATGCAAGTTACAAAAAACTTGTTCGAAAGTGAGTGATTTACGTTTGAGCGAGACATTTTAACTTCAAATTAAAATTAAAATCAAAAAATATTTCCATGTTTCTGGATAATTTTTAAAACAGTACGGGTCTAAGCTTTCATAATAACACAAAAAATGTTAATGTTAGGAAGATAATTATTTTACGCGTGAAAGGAAGTACCTACCATTCAAAACGATAATGTTACAAAAAAAATCGACTAAAAAACCCATTAAAAGAAGATAGAAACTTTTAATTTTTTTTAAGAATTTTTAAGGCCATTCTGGCGAAAAATTCAAATTCTTTCTTTTCTTTTCTTTTTTTTTAAATAAAAACGTTGCCTCACACTAGGATTTCTCCTGTATCGTGGGTGCGTTTACAGACACAAATCTTCACATGCACAAACACCCAGACCCGGAACAACTATCTGTAGGCCATACAAATATTTGTTCCGTGCGGGAATCGAACCCACGACCCGTAGCGCAGAAGCCAATCGCTTAGCCACTGCACCAAACGTGTCATCAAAATTAATATAATTATAATTAATATTTAGTTATTTCAATCATAACTCGTAAACTACATGGGGTATTTTCTAATACCCCTGGGTAATGGGTATGAGGAATCTAATATTTTCTTTGGACGCTACTATTTGGACCACCCTGTATGTCCTTTAGTCTTTTCCCAACTATGATGGGGCCGGCTTCCAGTCCCACAAGATGTTTTTATCTAATGAATATCGGAGTTTTACGTGGAGCGACTGCTATCTGACCCACGACCCAACCAGAGAGGAGCATACGGATATTCTAAGTTTCGTCCGGTCCTAGGATCTTTTTGGGCTCCTAACTGTCCATACATCGTCGTCGAGATCAGCCGCAGCTTAGGTGGCGTGATGATCTAGACGTTTTTGCGGGGCTCACGCATGGTTATAAACGGCACGAAATAAAAAGATGTGGAAGGCAATAGGCCTGCCTTTGCTCGGCGGTAAGACAATATACAAGGTTAGTCAGAAAGGGGGTACTAAGCCGAAAGGGTGTTAGAGTACTCATAATAATAATGGATAATTTTTGTTCTACAACTTTCCCCAAAAGTCATTAGTTTAAGAGAAATAGCTGTTCAAAGATTTCATAAAAAAATCGCTAAATTCTGTCTGCCCTCAACTATGATCAGCTGTGTTTACATTTTAGGTCATATTTGGGATCACGGATTAAAAGCTCCATTTTCTGAATTCGTAACTAAGGCATGGATGAAGATTTTTTGAAAAAACGAAAATATAAATCATTTTGCATGAAAAAAAATCTAACTTTTAAATTTTAACACTTTCTTTAAAACAATCATCAGTGATACATTAAGTAGCCCGTTGCTTAGTACCCCCTTTCCGATTAACCGTATATAGGCTACTAAAAAAAACTGTCGATAACGACTGCCATAGGTGTTCGTGTGATGACCGTGACCGACTAGCCGATAGCCCAGTGACTATAGGACAGTGCCCAAAGCGTTTACATTAAGATAATAATGGTATTTTTAATACTGCCATTACTGGACTAATTTATCAATGAAAACTAAGCTTTAGTAGGTAACTAAGTACTACTATCTTATTATATTAACAGAGAAGCGGATATTCTCATAAGTCGTACGTGACTTTATTATCGTATTTATTATAATAATATAGAAGATAATAATAATAATAATAGAACGGCTCGTGGGTGTAATTACATCACCTGAGGTGTGGCTACACCGGATCATGTTTAACAACTAATAATGTAGCAACGCCGGTTATTAAAATTAATTATGCTGAACTAAGTAGAATTTCAAGGAAAGTAGCTATAATACACATTGTTCTAAAGTTACGAATACTAACCTTATAATTTCCCTTCAATCAATCAGCTTCTTCCCTTGTCTCGGCCCGAGTTAAACATCCAACAATTATTTCTTTTTTCACACTGACACTGCGACATAAAGGGCTCAGCGTGACTATCAGCGTGGTGTCGCAATAAATGTCGCAGTGGGGATGACGCACAGACATTTGATGTCGTAATCTAAACCTGCTGTTGCCACACCGTAACGTGTGATGTCGCCACCACTGGAACTGGTCGTGCACTACGATGACGCGGGGGTCAGCGGAGCAATGAGCAGACGACGACGCGGGCAGAGAGTAAAAAAAACGAATCGTCGCGCGAGCAAGCGTTAGGGCACCTTTTGTCTTTGTCTTCACGAAACCACAAGAAAAAGTAACGTAATTGAATTTAATGGCAATAATACAATTTTAATCAAAGTTGAAGCATTCCATTTTATTCCATCGTAGCAGATCCACGCAGCTACACCTGCCTTTACACTCGTCTAAACTTTTGCTAGTGTGACACTGTTGCTATACAGCGCGTGATCCCTGGCTAACCTAATATACAACATAAACATAACATAACATCACGCCTGTATTCCCCGAAGAGTTGGGCAGAGGTGTATAGTAACACCCTCATTTCGCCATTATGTTTAAGTCCCATGTAATAGGGGCTATTGCCATAACAGAGCACAAATCCAAACTCCGGGCTGCTACTGAGGAATTCCACACTGAAAAACCTAATAACACTTTGCCCGACCTGGGGATCAAACCCAGGACCTCACGATCAGCAGTTGCACTTGCCACCACTATCAACCAACAAGGCCGAACCTAATATACCTACGACGCAAATACCTGAAAATTACAATCACTCATTGCTTTATATCTATAGCCCAGCACGCCTCACCAATATTTTTCATAATCAAAGCCATATTGAGACCATAAAATTACCAGAATTTAGTCAATTTAGTCTAGACCCCTCGTTAACGATTCTGATCACATCCCTGTGACAAATTCACGGTCCCTAATCAAAGATCCTGTCGTTTGCTCACGCACAGACCTTCAGGATTGTAGCTCAAAAATGACGAGGGTCAGGTGAGAGTATTGAGAATTTGCCCAGGGTAATGTTGCTGGTGGGGTGAGGACTTTGTACAGTGTGTTTTGTAACGTGAAGTGTTCATTACTATTATTGGTTAAGCATATTTTGTAGGCGGATAAAGTTGAATAGATAACTTTCGTGCTGATATTTAAACAATTTAAGTAGGCGCGCGCGCACTCTGCCTCGCGGTGACATGCGGTGCGTTTTTTACACCGCACCGAATAAAATAAATACAAGTAAATCAGTATGTGGTGAATAATTCGCAGTGCGCACTCTTCTATGACACTCCATGCTTCACAGATTATACGTTAAAACAACACAAGACAGTGTGCGCTAGCCCTAACGAGTGGTGAAACGTAAGGTAGACGTAAGACCAGCTGTGGACTGTTTAGACCGAGTAAACTGAATTAGTACCTAGTACGGTCAGCAACGAAAGTTGCTTAACACTGTTATTTTTACATAAATCTAAATTCACCCAAAATTGCTTGGTACATGCTTTTCAGCATTTCATGTAATAGTCAAGAGTTTGTGTTATTTTATTGTTACTTGTGTTCCGATTAAATTTGAATATTATTGTGTTCAGTTATGATTTAAAAACTGAAGTGTTAAAATACTTTTGTTGCTGACTGTACCTACTACAGTCCGGCTATTAAAGATTAGTACAAAACGTAAACAAACCTTTGATCGTGAAAAATTACTTTTACTTTAAGAACCGAAAAAATACATTTTTAAACGATGGAAGAATAAGTGTTCAGGTTTCCAAAAAAAATATGTGTATGTTTAATGAATACTTAAAGCAAAATAAGCAAAATTCACGATCATAGGTTTTTTTTTAATAAAACGTTGCCCTATACTAGAATTTCTCCTGTATCGTGGGTGCGTTTACAAACACAAATCTTCACATCCACAAACGCACAGACGCAGAAGAACTATTTGTAGGCCATACAAATATTTGTTCCGTGCGGGAATCGAACCCACGACCCGTAGCGCAGGAGCCAATCGCTCAGCCACTGCACCAAACGTATCGTCATAGTTGGTTTGTTTACCTTTTATACAAAATTTCAACGGCCGGGCTATACCTGTATAATGCTGTAAAACAAATGACATGCTTAATGAGAAACCAAGTTTCATAGTAGTCGAAGTCAATCAAGGACGTGAAGAAGAACTGTTCTTCGTGTCCTTAATCGACTTTAGCTTTTCTCGAGAATTCTTCATAAATGAGTTGACAGTCTTTGTACGAGTTCTTAGTAAACTTAAAAGCCTTCACTTATCTCTTAATCACTCACAGGGGGAAACAAGTTAAGTTCTACCTATATCTTAGAATTCAAGTTCCAGTACTTACTTCAAGGTAAATTCAGACTCTTTATCGAGCGCTAATTCTGTTTAGTGACAGTGTAATATGTTAAAAATCGAGCACAGCCGGTGCACTGCGCGAAGCTTTGATACAAATAGTTACTCTGTTTTACACCATGAGCTAAGGAAGCCAGTTGTTTTCGGAATGTCAATAGACATTATAATAAAAAATAAAAAAACTCATAGGTTTTACTCGGTAACTTCTACTTCTTCTTCCTCTTCCTGCCCATATCCCATACTAGGTGGGGTCGGCACAATATGTATTTCATAAATCCATGTTGTTAGAGGTTCTGGCTTATTGTTTTATGACCGGCCGCTTGCCTGGTATTAACCCTTGGGAATACTCGTTGCTGATTTTACTCGGCAACATTTTCATTATATCAAAACGTATAATTTCACAGACATAGATGTGATGCGTTGCGACTCGATAACACTGCTACGAGCTACGATAGCGTAGCTGCGTAGCCGTGGCATTATCATCAGCTACGTCGTAGCAATTCTTTTCAAACGTATCGTATATTGTAATTTATCAAAATCGGCCGAGTGAATATCTACAAAAACTTCTCACATCATAATCATTACGTACAATCGTCGTTACGTAAAAAAGATCGTGTAAAAGATCCGTTTGCTTAAATAAAGCTCAGTATTTGCTGATGTATTTCCGAACGGCTGTAAGTGGCGGCACAAATCGCTGTCTGCACCAGTTTTATAAAAACTACTGGCCGGAGGTCGGACATTGATCACAGCACTCGAGTCTCGACACAAGCACTGCTTAGAGAACTTAAACAGAATAATTCTGATGCAGGGTAGAAGCATTTCTCAATTTTTGCCCATCTACATGGAAGCTTGAAGATGAAATCTTGTGACTCTATACAATATCTATACGAATATTATATAGAGGAAAGATTTGTATTTTTGTATGTAACGAATAAACTTAAAAACTACTGGACCGATTTCAAAAAATCTTTTGCCGTTAGATAGCTACATTATCACTGAGTAACATAGGCTACGGGCGGAACCGTGAGGACACAGCTAGTAACTAATATAGGTACTTAACAGACCAAAAGTGTTGCTTTTTTAGTCACAAAATTGTTACAAGGAAGAGTAACATATTTTATTAACGTTTCACGTCGAGATAATTGAGTATCTTTACATAAACATCACGCCTATATTCCCCGAAAGGTTAATTTCGCCGTTATGTTTGAGTCTCATGTAATAGGGGGCGAGCCTATTGCCATCAACCGGGCACAAATTCAAACTCCGGGCTGCTACTGAATTGCACACGGAAAAACCCAATAACATTTTGACCGACCTGGGGATAGAACCCAGGACCTCACCATCACCAGTCGCGCTTGCCACCACTAGACCAACGAGGCAGTACCTTTATGAAAACAAATCGATTATATACATACATGCATCAACATGAATGTTGGGAAAGGAGGATTTAGAAACACTCATTCAAGTTTGTACGACAGGTACGAAATTTCAAACAATTTTACTAAATTATTCGATCTTACGACCATGGCACATGTCATGGCTATCCATAAACAAAATAATCACTTTTTAACAAAAATAAAACCGACTTCAAATGGTCAATCTCCGAAGTTCTTCATTAGATCTTCACCAAATTTAAATGGGACCACTTCGAAAGAATACTCTTTCAAAAAAAAAAGTATCATTAAAATCGGTTCACAATTAGCAAAGATAGCGCGGAAAAAACATACAAAAAAGAAAAAAAAAACATACAGTCGAATTGAGAACCTCCTCCTTTTTGGAAGTCGGTTAATAAGATATTAAAGGAGTTTGCCAACGTATCATACTAGGATCGTAATAGAACGTGTCATGCACGGCAAAAAACGATCCGTTCACTATACCCACTGCAATGGATCAACCGTGCTCTATACCCGTATACAACGCGTATGATGACCGTACCATCCCCGTTCACTGCCCGTTCTATCGGTTGTTTCACATTTTCTTTAATTTGTTTAAATATTAGTATTTACGAACATAATCTATTAGATTTTTGTGTTTCATTTTTTTTTGCGCACATCATTATTTTTGTCATGGTATGGGCATGTGAAGCGGAAAAACGAGGAACATGTCGTGAGAAAAGTGTTGAGTATGAATGTGCATGGTTAAGAGAGTAGAGGAAGACCAAAGAAGCGATGGATGGATAGTGTGAAAGATGATATAGCTAGAAAGGGGGTGACTACTGAAATGACGGCTAATAGAGATGTATGGAAGAAAAAGACATACTGACCCCAAATAAGTTGGGATAAGGGCAGGAGGATGAGGATGATTCTTTTTATTCATTCTTTCAAAAGCCAGCATATAATTAATAATTAGAATCAGACAGAAATTACAACGCAGAGCATACGTGGTCCAAACACGGTGCATACTCTTTGCGTATCAGGCCCCGAGCATTTCGTCACCTTCAAAATACTCCCGCGATGAAATTTTGCCGGTCCGTGCATGACACGCTCCGGTGTCGGTCGGTGACGGAACGGTATAGTGGGCATTGTCTCAATTGTCTCATACTAAAAGCCCGTTCATACAGCGGATCTGTATTCACGCACCCGTCGGTACTGGATGTATTGTTCACATCTGTACCGACGGATCAGTTAAACAAATGGCAGCTGCGTCGCATCTGGCAGGCAGGATACGATAAAAATGACGGATCCAGTATTTTTTACTGGATTCGGAATACTGTTGTGTATGTGAACTAACTCGTACAACTATAGGTACCATCACCAAAATAAAAACGGATCCGCTAAAACGGGTCCTGTAAACAGTTTCTGTGTGAACTAGCTGTAATACATATAAAGAATTTATGTTTTATCCTATGCCGGGTACGGTTACTGTCCTAATATGGTGCGGTGCAGTGTATTCGTATTTTAAGAGACTTACTTATAATTATTTTCTCCGATCTAATTCAAAGATATAATAGAACTTCCTGCGTCGAGATTATCCGCCTCGTGTACGAACACGTGGAAGGTTAATTCTTTTAACTTTTCCTGTTGACGTAAACATACCTAAGAACAAAAGAAGTTTATACGCTTTTGAACAAAAGTTTTACACTATTTCAAGCGTTGCTTTAGTAACTAATGTACCTATAAATTATTCTGTAACCACCTTATCAGCTTAGCCGCAAGCTTGGATGTTGAGATAAATTACAATTGTGGTTTTTATGTTAGGAGTGATGCTTTTAGTAACGTTTTCAAGGTTGGAACCGGGATACATTTCGTGAAAGCTTGTGTCTAGACTTATAATTTAGATTGCTGTGCTTGCGTCATATTTAATATTGTCTTTTGTGGACTCTGGGTGTTCGGTGTGTACTGGGTGAATATACTGTAACTAAAGCGAGGAGAAGTGCAAAAATAGTTACAATTTTCTTTCTCCTCTCGTATTGGCTAGAGATATAGGAGAATAGCTCATATCGTGATGAAACGATTAGCCAACGGTAAGGAACGGACTAGAAACAGATTAGAAAAGGTTGTAAGCGTAGCAATTTTTTTTGTCTAATATGAACGTTGCCCCACACTAGGATTTCTCCTGTATCGTGGGTGCGTTTACAGACACAAATCTTCACACGCACAAACACCCAGACGCAGAAAAACTATCTGGAGGCCATACAAATATTTGTTCCGTGCGGGAATCGAACCTACGACCCGCAGCGCAGAAGCCAATCATTGCTAAGGGTGCGCCGGACGTACTCTTGCAGAGGCTTTTTGAATGCATCCTAAAGTTATAATAACGTTTCCCTTGAAACACAGCCCCACATGTATTACTCGCGCCTACCCAATCAAATCTGCAAAACTTTTCATCGTCACCCAAACTTCTGACGTCATCAAAGTTCCAAAGTCATCTAAATTTCATGCTAAAACAGTATCACACCAATCTAATTGTCGTAAAAATCCAAATTTCGTCACAACAGGTCCCTCAGCTATGACCAAGCACGCTGTAAACATTAAAATACGTTCACCAAAGTTAAATTGCCTCCGAAGCCACAAAGAATTTAATCGGAAGGAAAAATAGACGGGAACTCCGACTTTTCCCCCACAATAAGGAATGGGGGAAGAAATTAGACCATGACATAGTTAGGCAAGTAAGTATATTGATTTATAGGCTAACCGATGTTTGCATGCTGTTCGGAAATGAAGGGAAGTTGACTGAGTGCGTGTCAGAAGCAGTTTGGGAGACAGGATATTATATTATCAGCTTTTTCTTGTGTATTTTTTGGATTTTATGGTTAAATGGTGCTGTCACAACCAAAAAGATATATAAAGTTGTAAGGAAATATCTCTTTCGGATGAAAATATAATACGTAATTTTTTTTATACTTTATGCCGACAGCACTTGGCACACTTTTTTTTTAACCGACTTCCAAAAAAAGGAGGAGGTTATCAATGCGGTTGTATTTTTTTTAATATTTGTTACCTCATTACACCGTGACTTATAAACCGATATGGATTTTTTTTTTTTATATAAAAGAGTATTCTTTCGAAGTGGACCTATTTAAATTTGGTGAAGATCTGATGAAGAACTTCGGAGATAGACAATGGAACTCCTAAATGACGAACAGTACGCATAATGTGATGATGTGATTATGTTACGAGCAGAATCTTTAGTAGGTCTAACCATGATTTAATTAAGGCCACTAAAATGAAAAAAATAATAAAATAATAACCATATTATAAAATTATCAGTTTCAGAAGTCGGTGCCATCAACTTGGTTGAGCGTGGATTGGCACCGACTTTTGAAACTGTTCATTTTTTTAACATGGTAATTATTTTATTATATATTTATTTCGTTTTTATTATATATTTATATTTTTTTCGTTTTTTTGAAGTCGTTTTTATTTTTGTTATAATGTTTTTTATCTTCCATCTTGACATTAAAGCTTGTCTCAAGGCACAAAACTGTGTCTCCAACTCTCCATACACAAAGCTTCCCATGTGCGGTCAGCTTTATTTTGAAATCAATACAATATATTCTTGTGTAAAGGATGATTTCCACCAAACGGCTCACATCACATCGGATCGGAACATTTTACAATCTTTAAACGATATTAAATCGTGTATATCTTGTCATACACGCACGCCGGTTAAGAGTACTACGCACCTGACCTTTGTGAAGAACATCACCAATAACATCGATATATGTCCTTCTAGGACGTCCTCTACCGGCGTTCCCATTAACATCCGCCTTATAAATTCCTTTTGTTAATCGCCGTTCACTCATTCTCTCAACATGACCAAACCACCTAAGCATACTCCTTTCAATTTTTGTCACTACATCATCTTTCAAACCGCAACTTTGTCTAATCTCTTCATTTCTCAATCTATCATTCAAATTTACACCGCACATACTTCGCAAGGAACGCATTTCCACGGCATTTATTCTACTTTCATGCCTCTTCTGCCACGACCAACATTCACTTCCATACATAAGCGTAGGTACCAACACACCATTATGGACAGCCAGTCGTGCCTTTTTGGACATCGACCGGCTAGCCATAACCGCATGCAAAGCACCATTTACTTTATTTCCCGCATTTGCTCTCCTTGAATGTGGATGAAGCGAAAGGGGTATGTAAGAGTCGTAGTATGTGGCGTTCTATAGTTTCTGCCTACCCCCATGGGAAAAAGGCGTGGGTTCATGTATGTATGTATGTAAATCGTGTACACAATATTTAAAGTCTCTATTACCAAGCCGGACACAGCAGCTTGACCGCGGGCGTCTTCCGCAACACGTGATCCTAACCGAAAGCATGCTGCGACGCGCGATCAGATCCTTTCGGTTGTCGTCACGTGCGCTCAAAGCCGTGGCCGGGCGGCCGGCACTGCAGACGTCTCAATCATGGATTGAAACTATATTTTTGGTAGGAATGAAACTATTTGATTAGGCGCAGAAACGGATACGTTTGCAAGCGACAGTACGGAGCCGATCGTATGCGTCGACATCCTGCCGAACGCGATCGGCTGTCGCTGCGTCCGTACGTATCCTTTCCGATCCGATACGGCTACAGCAAATATCCATTTCACTTGCGAAACGGATGATCGCGCCTTGAAACCAGTTATTTAAACGAGATTAGCACTCTCACCTTTCGGAAACTTTTCGCCCAACTCAACGTAGCTACATAATGCTTATAGGTATTTTAGAGGACTCGCTAATTAATGCGCCCTCTCGCACCCTCTCTTCCACAATGTCCGAAATCCTTGAATGCCCTTTTGTGGTAAACTTATTTATTATATAATAACTTTAGCCGTTCCTCGGTGAATAAATAATAACTGGCCTGGTTTTACGGGTTTGAAATAGCAGGTTTTTCAGGCTGAGTTCAGGACTTGGATTGTTATATTGATGGAGGTTTTAACAGGGGAAAATAGTGTGTAGTCCGCCCACAACAGGACAGCGTGGTGAGCTACGGCCTGAACCCTACTGAGAAGAGGCCCGTGCCCAGCAGTGGGAAAGTAATGGGCTGATTTATGCTAGAAGTGCTAACCTAACTCTTTCTCCTTAATCCTAAATATCATAAGCAAATCCTTATTGCATGATAAACTACCGAGATGAGATATTGCTATGATGCGCACGAAAAGCTGGTGCTTTTATGAATAAAACAAAACCGACCCTGGCTATGCAACGAATAACGTTAGAATGAAGAATGAGAAGTTTTTAAATAAAAATATTATATCCACAGTTGCTTTCCTGCAATTTCCTGAGAATGTTGAGACGGATGTGTGGAGTGACGCGAATGGATAAAGTAAGAAATAAGTATATTAGAGGGAGATTGAAAGTGGCACCAGTGACAGAAAAGTTGAAAGGAAATCGTTTGTCTTGGTATGGGCATGTGATGAGGAGGGATGAAACACATGTGACTAAGAGAGTGATGAATATGCATGATGATGGATGGAGGGGAAGAGAGAGACCAAAGAAAAGATGGATAGATTGTGTGAGGGAGGATATGAAAGATAAGGGAATAAACGATAATGAGACGGCTGACAGGGAAGAATGGAAGAGAAAAACATATTGCGCCGACCACAAGTAACTAGGGACCAGGGCAGGAAGATGATGATGAGTTGCTTTCCTGCAAAAATAAAAATGTTAAGGTACATTATAGTGGTGGCAAGCGCAACTGCTGATTGTGAGGTCCTGGGTTCGATCCCTAGGTCGGACAAAGTGTTATTGGGTTTTTCCATGTGTAATTCCTACGTACTGGCTCGCCCCCTATTACATGGGACTTAAACATAACGGCGAAATGAGGGTGTTACTATACACCTCTGCCCAACCCTTCGGGGAATACAGGCGTAATGATATGTTATGTTAAGTAAGCACAATTAAATTTTATTAATCCTCTGTACAAATTAAGCGTTTTGAAGCGCGTGCTTTAGTAACGCGCGTTGTAAGTTACGAAACAATAGCGTGTAGGCATCGAGCGTTCGCACTCAAGCGCGCGCTTATGGCCGAGCTTCCGTCAAGCGCGCGCTTTTAGAGCAACGTCGAGCGCGCAATGTAAACAACTGTTTTGCCTAGCCTTTTCCCAACTAAGTTATAATCAGCTTCCAGTGTAACCAGATGCAATGGGATACCAGTATTTTACACGGAGCGACTGCCATCATACCTCCGCAATCCAGTTACTGGGCAATGCCGATATCCTAAGCTTAGACCGGTTGTCAGACTTTCAAGCTTCTGACTACCCGTAACGACTGTCATAGGTATTCGTATGACATCCAGTACCGACTGTTTAACGTGCTCTCCGAGGCACGGAGGGGTTTCAATGCGCAATGTCAACAACTATTACCTACTTATTTATTAATTTTTGTATGATTTGCATTCAGTTTACCAAGCTGTGATAACATAGCGATTACATGCTTGCCTTCCATGCAGGAGGGTCTGAGTTTGATCCCGGCCCGTACCTATGACTTTTCGAATTCATATGCGGATCAGAATTTGATTAGCATTTGCTTTAACGGTGAAGGAAAAACATCGTGAGGAAACCTGCACACCAGAGACGGCTCCATAAAGTTCTCGATGGTGTGTGTAGTCTGCCAACCCGCGCCTGACCAGCGTGGTGGACTATGGCCTAAACCCTCTCATTCTGAGAAGAGGCCCGTGCCCAGCAGTGTGACAGTAATGGGCTGATTATGTTTATGTATGTTACCAAGCTAGCTACCCAAAATTACTAATGCCCACGAACAATATTCCGACATCGATTGGCAATGTTATATCCAATTTGAACTATTCCGACAATTCATACCATAATGTAGGTCTGTTCATACCATTGATATATTTGTGTGGTACACTGGTATGTTTGCATTGCCACTGCCAGATTGCCTCCAATATCACGGTAAATAGGTAAATGAATACTGATTAGGTAGTTTGAATTACTATTTGATTGTGATTATTATAGATGTTAGAATTGAGTTATTGGTGTCGTGGAAACAATCGCGTTTATTGTCATTAGTTTTAGGACCTTGATCTGGCAACACGTAATATGTTATAGCTATTGACTTCTGTTCATCTATAACATCACACTAAAATTAATAAAGACATAACATCACGCCTTATATTCCCCGAAGGGTTCGGCAGAGGTGTTTTTAGTATACCCTCGTTTTGCCAGTTATATTTAAGTCGATAGGGAGCGAGCCTATTGCCACTAACCGGGCACAAATCGAGACTCCAGGCTGCTAATGAGAAATTCCTAATGAAAAACCCAATAACACTTTGCCCGACCTGAGGATCGATCCCAGGACCCTAAGCCCAGCAGTCGCGCTTGCGACCACTAGACCAACAAGGAAGTATTCTATTCGTCACTGCAAAACAACAAATGATCATCACGCTTGGAACCACAAGAGGCCAATTCTACTATCTAACTTTTTTTTTTTAATTGCAATTGAATCCCTACTCTGTCACGGCTATTAGACTTTTTTTCTTATATAAAGATAAAGATCAAACGGCTGATAGATTGCGTTTTCAAGAAAGTTTGTTAATAGAATTGGTCAGCTAGACACGTGTACCAATAAGGTGCACGCACATAATATCAGCACAGCGCTTGTAAGCACCCCAACAATGGATGCAGAGCCCCTGCTCCTTGGTCTAACCCAACCAGCCTTAAGACGACTCAATGTATCTTATTTACCCAAATTATTTGTATTTTACCAACAATAATAATTATTGCTGCGTACACCAAGTACCTAATATCGCAAAATAAACGGTGAACAATGTACCTTTACTCAAGAAGTTCGTGGAACAAAAAGACAATTTGGCACATCAAACAATTGGGGGTAGGCTTTGGAAGATTAAACGCAGTTTTTGCTGTCTCCAGGGATAGGTTAAGACTTAGGCAGACGATCGACTCTTTATAGGTGAAACTGTGCTGATTTGGCGGTGTCGTAGACATTAAGATCCGGTCGATAAGAAGTGGTTGAGTCTACCAAGTGCCTCTAAAATTGAAGCATCGTTTAGCTTGCAAATGAATTTTATTAAACAAATATTTCTGTTGAAGATCACAAATATGGAACAGTAAGTAATAGAACTACTAGTACTACTACTTCTTCTTCTTCTTCTTAGCGTGTCAGTGGCACTCTAAACTGTGTCAGCCCAGAACTTATCTACGAGTATTGCGCGTGCATAAGTACATCTAACGTGCAGGTATCAGGGCATGCAAGATATGATGTTAATTGTCCCATCGTTTGCGTAACAGCATCACGTGAGCACTTCAGGTTGGAATTGTCTATGACTACTACTACTACAGTATCTACTACTAGATTAGTAAGCATTTGATCGACTCTATCAACTACTCGCAATCATAACTTTACGGTGTCGCAGCAACGCTATTACTTGCTACGATCGTATCACGTAGCGTTCGGTAGTTTCTGATTATCTTTGAGACAAAGGCAGTTCATCATCTTTCTGCCCTGGTTCCAAGTTGCTTGTGGTCGGCGCAATATGTTTTCCTCTTCCATTCTTCCCTGTCAGCCGTCATATTATCATTTACTCCCTTATCATTCATATCCTCCCTTACACAATCTATCCATCTTTTCTTTGGTCTCCCTCTCCCCATGCATCCATCAACATTCATATTCATCATTCTCTTAGACACATGTTTCATCCCTCCTCATCAAATGCCCATACCAAGACAAACTATTTCTTTACAACTTTTCTGATACTGATGTCATTTCAAACTTTCTCTAATATAGGTACTTAGGACAAAGGCAGTTACGTAATTTTATGACTAGTTATTAAAAAGAGACGTCATTTTATTTCCTGAAGCCAGTTTTTTAATGACAAAGTTCACTCTAATGATCGTGGAGACAACTGCGATAGCACACGACACAGTGTAAAAAATAAATTGAAGAATTGTCGTTCATCTGATCAGCGCCCTTAGATTAGTCGCAGTTTATACCCAATTTGTGTTGTCTAACTCCAAATTAAATTATCTGTAAACTTTGTTAAGTTAGGTAGTAGTTTTATTGATAAAGGTTTTTTTCTTGTCCCTTACTAATCTACCAAGGGATTACTGAACCATCTCCGTTAGTTTTCTTATTAGACCGATGTTCTTGGAACTAATACATCACGATAACGATACCTGTCCTCAAAAATAAAAAACATTATAACAAAAATAAAATCGACTCCAAAAAAACTAAAAAAAAGAATAAAATAATTACCATATTATAAAATTAACAGTTTCAGATGTAGGTGCTAATCCACGCTGAACCTAATTGAAAGCACCGACTTCTGAAACTGATAGTTTTATAATATGGTAATTATTTTATTCTTTTTTTTAGGTTTTTTGGAGTCGCTTTAATTTTTGTTAAAATGTACCTATTAATTTTGTTCATTTTAGTGGCCTTAATTAAAGCATGGTTAGACCTACTAAAGACGCTGCTCGCAACATAATCACATTATCACATTATGCGTACTGTTCGTCATTTAGGAGTTCCATTGTCTATCTCCGAAGTTAATCAGATCTTCACCAAATTTAAATGAGACTACTTTATAAGAATACTCTTTCATATAAAAAAACAATTTTCCAAATCGGATGTAGTGAGGTAACAAACATAAAAAAACAGCCGAATTGATGACCTCCTCCCTTTATTGGGAGTCGGTTAAAAAGTAGATTTAATGGTTTCAAAAAGGAATAATTGTGCCCGAAAATGGCAGTCGACTCGCAAATATTAGGTACACGGGACTTAATAACAGAGGCGAAACGTGGGTGGGGTAAGCCGTGGTGTTTTCCATTATTGCAGTTGGTATGCAATAATTGGAGATCGGCTTACCCCTTCCGGGATCACTGGTGTATATAATTGTATCATGTACAAGTAATGTAAATATATGATGGTATGTAAAACGGATTATATTGGGAAAAAAACAGTCGATTGTAACGAGTATTTAATCTACATTAAGACCTCCTTTATAATAAACCACCCTACAGGCCGCGTGGTTTAAATTTCGAATAAGTGTCGTGATTTGTTTTGTCACCGGGTAAAAATAAGTTGTCTCCGAACATCAGTCCTGTAAGATTACTTTTAAACAAAGAGATTATATAGGTATTGAATGTCTTTGCTTTTAAATGTTATTAAAGAATTTTGCTAAATATTGGTTTTCGTTGAGAATAACTCATTACAAAATATTCACTCGCAGTTGTAAAATATCCGGTGTTACATAACCTATAGCCTTTGGCCAGACTGCAAACGCGGGCGCGGTGCGGCGAGCTCAAACAGAAGAACTTCATTTGAGTGTCCATAGTGGGCACGCGGGCGCGGGAAGCGGCGCGGGCTGCTTGGCGCGGGGAGCGCGCGGGTAGCTCACGCCATAGCTCGTTCATACAAGTGGCCGCAGTGAGAGCGCGGGCGGCAAGCGACAACCCGCGCGGGAGCGGGGGATCTCAAACTAGTTCGAGCTGAGCACGCGCGTTGTTGTGATGGCGTCTTCAAACTTAAATGTTGAAGAATTAATAAGTGCTATTCAAGCACGATCTGCACTGTGGATGTCGAAACATCGTTTTTTAGTAAGAATTTTCCAGTAAAAATAAGTCTTCTTCATCCATATGATATTTTGACAAACACTGGACACGACAACGCTCAGAACGAAGCCACGCTCCACTGCGGACAGGCAAATCGCGCGCGTTCCCGCACCGGCGCCGCTCCCCGCACCGCGCTGCCAGTCTGGCCGAACACATAGAGCTGTATCAAGCTTAATTAATAAATGCTAGGTACTATCATTATTTTGACTGCCTTGTTGGTCTAGTGGTCGCAAGCGCGACTACTGAGCATGGGGTCCTGGGTTCGATCCCCAGGTCGCGCAAAATGTTATTAGGTTTTCCATTTGGAATTTCTCAGTAGCAGCCCGGAGTTTGGATTTGTGCCTGGTTGATGGCAATAGGCTCTCCCTCTATAACGTGGGACTTAAAACATACTTAACGGCGAAATGAGGGTGTTACTATACACCTCTGCCCAACCCTTCAAGGAATACAGGGCGTAATGTTATGTATTAATTTAAACAAATCATATTGCTTAAAAAAAATCTGTACCCTTTTGATTTATTAATTTAAATCCTTTTTCACTTCATATCGTTATTTCGCTCTAATCTCTTCAACCCTTCATTTATATCCAGATTAATATTGGATACAATGCAAACATAATAGAAAAGGGCAACACACAAAACTCTCCAAGGTCGTCTAGTGGCGGGTCGCGACCGAAAATGCGGCCCATTTCCGCTTCCGGCCATTCAATCGGCCGAACGTAAAGCAAACACAAAAATATTGAGATACAACTTGCTCTTTTTTATTTATGGAAGTAATTGAATTGTCTTCTCTTCGTTTCCTTCTTCCTTCTGTTCTTTTATTAACTTTTTGGTGTAGGTATTACACAATGGCCACACGCAGGGTTAGGAAACCACGGGGTTCTATCGTAGGTAGGTACCTCCCACAGTTCGTCAATAAGAGGACAGCAGCCAGCAGACAGATATCAATTTATTGCAGACTGTTTTTTAAGCAATTATTTATTGCTTCAAGTCACGAAATTTCGCGTCAATTATTGTTTTTTTTTATAAAACTAATAAACTTACCTATTACTTAATCTAAGTAACATAACATCACGCCTTGTATTCCCTAAAGTATTCAGCAGAGGTGTTTTTAGTACACCCTCATTTCGCCAGTTATGTTTACGTCCCATGTAATAAGGGCCGAGCCTATTGTCATTAACCGGGCACAAATCCAGACTACGGGCTACTACTGAGAAATTCCTAATGGAAAAACCCCATAACACTTTGCTCGACCCGGTGATCGAACCCAGGATCCCATACTCAGCAGTCACACTTGGGACAACTAGACCAACAAGGCTAATCTAAGTATTTAAGTATCTAATTAATAAGTCTTCTCTTCGTGTATAAATAAAACATACCTATGTAGGTACTTACAAAATGTAATTTTGCTAGCTGGTCCAAATGTACCAGATAGACCAGCTTGCTACACTTTGTATTACAACACTTACAAACTTTAACGGTTAAACTAATTCAGACAAGGGTAACAATTAAACAGACCTAGTACCTATTACTTGAACTCTAGAACCTCGCTACCTAGTTAAAATTAATTAACTGTATTCCTCGTTGAACACTAAACCTCATGTTTCATACTAGACATGGAATCTGAACAATTGTGTAGAAATAGGAGGTTCCCTACGTAATAGCGAAAGTCGATACATCGCAGTTATTCCATAATTAATAACTTTATAGCCTCCCTCCTTCGCCTCCCCCCAACTATGTTGAGGTTAGCTTAAATTCCATTCTCACCATACAGCTATCTAGAGTATTATAGCATCTGTGATACAGCTAAGTATTCTAATTCTACAGGTTCCATAAAAGCAACAGAATGGAAACAAGAGAACGGGCAGACCACCCGATTGACTAGAATTTATAACGTAAAATAGCCAGAAAGAGATAGAGAATGAGATCACGAGACTGGGGACAATGGCGCGATCTACATCGAGCGAGGATTTGTAACTGTACAGGCTAAAGAAAAAGAAGAAATGCTACAGATAGCGGCACTTAAGTTGAACCAAAATGGCGGTCGTCTGCGCAAGTATAAATCACGGCACATAAGTTGAACTATGACTTTGAATGCGCAGTAACACATTTTCGGGTCTCAATCGAAGTGCAGTATGAGGTGCGCCGCGAGGGGCCGCGCGTATTCATAGCTGCCGCGATTTATACCTGCGCGGACGATTGCCATTTTAGTTCAACTTACGTGCCGCTATCTGTACTGATCTTCGCAGCCAATCAAATGAGGTTTATTTTACCCTAGTCGCACCTGATGGTAAGCGCAGACAGGATCTAAGATGGAGCACACGAATCCAAGTAACAAAGATACAGACGGGCTCCCTTATACCCCTTTGGCTCTCACATACACGCGGCGGAATACAGATGCTTGGCACTGGACTTTAATGTGAGGGTGGTAGCTAGTCAGTTGGACCATGCAGATCCTAGCAGCAAGCATGCTGAGTTTTATTTAATCGTTACAACTCACCTCTATTTCCAGCGTGCTGTGAGGAGATTTACCACACATTTTAATGTCCAGCTGATTGATAGCGTCGTGCAAAGGTCGCGTTGTTGAGCTCCCTAAAATAAGGTTTGAGCTACACGATGACTGATGCAGATATGCCGTCAGTTAGGACAGGTCAACTCAATCCTGCTATAGCACTTTCCTCAAAAGGCCATTCCAGATGTTGCCCTACATCGTTTCACTCGCATAGTTTTTATACTTACTACAATGTCTGGACTTTAAGAGACCTAAATCTCTGAGTTTGTTTCGACATTTTTTCTGGGAGCTAGTCAGATAGGAAATGTCGTGCCATCTAGTCTTAAAAAAACATTACATTGACTTGTAGAAGTGTCTGTAACATTTATTTACAGAAATAAAAATCATTTATCACATAAATCATTTTATATTCTCATTCCACACGGGATACCGATATCCAGAGGTTATAACAGTTGGACTTCTCAAAATATTCGTACGACAACCTAAACATATACCTACTACGTTGGTTGTAAGTAATTAAGAAGCTATGTCCATCCTTCTGAGTTTTATGTGTTGCCGGCCATTCGCACCGGTAATGGCGCCCCCTAGCGGCTTTCGTAAACGTTGCTAGTCTGTCTCTAACTGCTGGCTGACTAATTGAAGGGTTTACGTTGGCATGTATGATTTGTAGTTGTTTTGTAGTGTTTGTTTGAAATTACGTTCAAATTCGGTGCAAGCGCACTGTGACGTCATCAAGTGCTGCATCGTTAACCGCAAGGGGCGACGATTTTCTAGAAATAATTCCACGTGTCTGGTAGATTTTTCCTATTGTGTGTGGAAATATGTTCCTGCAAGGAATTATCTATTATTAATAGGTGTACTCATAAATATTTTATCTGAGACCTGTTGATAGTTTATTAGGTATCTAAGACCTAGTTTTGTGACACCTTTTCTAGCGGACTGAAATAGGCTGATTTGACTTGATATTATCTAAGCTCAAATCGTCAACTAATAAGCCGTCTAAACAAACTATTGCATAGTTTACACGAGCTTAGTAGGTACTTGTCGGTAGTGCTTATCGCTTAGTATCTACTTGTCCATTAGTTAATAGAATTTGCTTCTATTCACTCGCACTTTCAGCTTCTCTAATACTAAGCAGTAATTTAGTATATTTACACTTTTGTATTACTGAAAGTGACAAGTACCTACTAAGCATTAGTTACAAGCATTAGTTACTAAACTCGTGTAAAGTACTTATGCAAATCGGTCGCTACGCCGTGAATAAGTAAATTCAACAACACGGAACACCTATAAAAATAATGCCAGCAGCTGATATTATTCGTCAAATACATAAATAGCTGATTAGCAAGTCAATTCTTTCTCCACGAGTACCTAAACCTGTTTTAATAGAAAATTCTCAAAAAATAAAACGTAATTTTCCCTAAACGAAATACCTACATTGAGTTTTTTTTTAATCCACGTCCTGCATATTGGCATCTTTGTTCTATGTTAACGAGGTTCCAGCACTACCGGCTTATTGCCTTCGCTTTTACAATACACTGTACTTTTCGGACTTTGAGAGGAGTAGGTACTAGAAACAGTTACCTACTAACTTTATACGTAGTAAGGGTGCGTTTTAGTAGAGTGACTTGATTTTTCAATGGCTTAATAGTTAAATACCTATCTAATAATAAACTGTAAATAAATTGAAGCAGTTTTAGTATTTTATACTTGTCTGAGGAATAGCTTATGATAGTGTTAAGTATTAAGGGTCGTTTTTGTCATTGGTGATCGCAGTTTGTGGTTAGGTAGGTATTATTAAACAGGAGGATGCTGCTGCCTATCCCTTTACGTAATACATTATATCTGGAATTCACATAATTATCAGTATAACACAGTTGAATGACGTTATTTGTAGAATGTGGGTGTTTAATGGTACACCTCTGCTTTTAACCTTCGGGCAAAGTAGGCATGATAAAAAATATAAAATTCTATGATTATTTGTTACAACGCCATCTATTAGCCAGTGTTTTGATTACCATCACAAAGTGTTTGGTACGGGTATGGCATGTGTAAAAGCTGTCTATTACACATAATAGATGTCTCTTTTGACAATATTGTAACGCTAGTGTGTCCGTTTTTTAAATATTTTTTTTTAACTTAATTATTTTATTTAACCCATGATTTGATGATATTGAATAAATTTATAAATACAATATTTTACTAGACAAAATGCATTGTATTTCCAACTTTGTGCGGAGCTAATGTAAAAAACTACTACATTTCATCACAGATGGCGCTTCTGTCGATAGGTAAAAGACATGCAAATTGTAAAGAAAAAAATGTATAAATAATTTATGTATTGAAAAAATACTACATTATTCTAATGCGTATTAATAGAAAAAAAAAGTTTTCTGCCTTTTATTAATATTTTCATCCTAGGTATTTCATACGGTTCCATTTCATGTATTGTCTGTGAATGACAGAAAAAAAAGTAAAAGTGTCACTATGGATTTATATTTGTGTCTGATAGAAATACGTCGAGAGTTACGCCGGCGGACAATTTATTTCAATTATCATGAATAAGCTCAGTGGAGACGCTGTGTGTTATAGTTTGCTCTAGACAAATAACTCAACTGTATTATTCGTCAAGCAAAAGGTTCATAGCGAGTGTCGTGTAACAAATAATGGTTTGGGAAGAAACGATAGTGACGTCTCGCGATTCAGCCTTGGATATTATGGTTACGAGAAAAAGTGTATTTTGAAAATATACCAAGTGTTTTCTTGTAAAAAACGTCTGTGAAGTATTCATCGACTGTGCGGTGGTTTTGTTCGACGTTTTGGTGTTGTATATCGGTGTTATGTCGGGTGGCAGGAGCATCGACAAGGAGCGAAAGTCTCCTCGGGAAAGCGGGGAGGATTCGGAGGACGAGAGCGAGATTCTCGAGGAGAGCCCCTGCGGCCGGTGGCTGAAGCGCCGAGAGGAGGTAAGCGCCACACGTTATCACAAATTATCGCGTTTACGTGGATAAATTTAGGGCACTCGAGACAAAGACAGTCGTCAGCTGATTCACAAGGTTAGCTCATGTTATACAAATAAGACGCAGTTTAATATTGTGTTTATTATCGACGACAAGGTTTGTTTTGATGTATCAATGTTGAGCAATGTGATGACAGCGCCAGGATGATGTATGACTTCAACGGCTAATAGAAAAACTTTCTACTGATGACACAATATGGTTATCAGTGAATCAGTTAGTTACTGTGTCATTTATGAGTTTTTTTTTGTAATAGACATTCTAAAAAGTACCTAATTACTTACATTGTTCTGTTGTGTAGGTAGGATGAATATAAATTCATGTTTATCTGATTGTAGCTTATTCCGTCTTTTAATTAAAATATTTGCTGTTTTAACTCATACTAATGCTAAGTTAGCTGTGTCTTTACAATAATACAAGAATCTAAATAAGATTAAACATTCACACAAACAATCACAATGCATTAATAAATGTTATCTTGATCAAGATATCATTATTTACATTAAACCTCTACCTACCTATGTGTGTTGATATTTGACTTAACTGTTTAAGAACTTAATATTGCAATTGGAGTTACGATTCTCTAATAAGAACATCAATAAGTTATTTTCTGAGTCTTTACCAAGTATGCTTTACTTTTTTTCTTCTATTATATCATGAACCGAGAAGCCAAGTAATACATCATCATCTTCCTACCCTGGTCCCAAGTTACTTGTGGTCGGTGCAATATGTTTTTCTCTTCCACTCTTCCCTGTCAGCCGTCTCATTATCATTTACTCCCTTATCTTTCATATCCTCCCTCACACAATCCATCCATCTTTTCTTTGGTCCCTCTCTCCCCCTGCATCCATCAACATTCACATGTGTTTCATCCCTCCTCATCACATGCCCATACCAAGACAAATGCTTTCCTTTCAACTTTTCTGTCACTGGTGCGGAGTAATACAATTTATTGAAATGAAAAATTATAATTTCTTTATAATATGAGTCATAAATATTTGTTATCCTAAACTTGTGTAAATAAAAACACTACAAATTATTTACATTACAAATGATTGCAGTAGTCAACACATTGAATCCATATCAGTGACTAATTATAAAGAAATGCTCAGATGCTTCATCGTCAGAGAAAGGGTTAATTAATTGCCTGCATATGTGCAACTGTCCTTTTAAGGTTTGGCAGAGAGTAATGGACGCTACCATAACTATAATTAAAATTAATGTTTATATTTATTTCTCTTATTGCCCGTCCAAGCAGGCAGTACTATTGATAGGGTAATTTTTTTTAATACAAAATTGGTATCACTGAAGTAGAAATAATCTTTATAAAAGAGGTTACACGTCAATTAAAATTTGAAAGTTTAGTTTCAATTTACTCACAATTTTAAGTACTTAATTCACTAAAACATTGACTAATTAATCTAATTAAGTACCTTTGTATTACGTAAACATTATATTCTGTATATATTGCTCGATGTTTGCATCATTCTATAAAAAATAATACTAGTTTAATTTAATGACTATCATGATTAGAATCTGGAAAGTTCTCACTGTTTTACCGATAACATTAAGAATGCAGAGAATGCACATCCGTATTGTAAATACCTAAGTATTTAAAGTTGAAAAGTACTACCTACTATTAAACACATGCCATCTTCAGTACAGACGATAATAATTCAATCAATGAAAGTTTGAAGAAAGCTTTTTCATATAATTACATAGTAAAGTACTTGCCTCTCACTAGTGCCTAGTACTATCTGCCAGTGAAAGTTAATGTCTTGAAATGTGACGCCTTAAACATAGAGCTGCAATGTGTTCTAGGGTAGACTGATGTGTGGGTCTTATGTTCTTATAGTTATTATAGTTAGTTGTTATATGAACAAGTTACTTACTTTTAAATTTTGTAGGAACTAGATGGCATCCAGATTAAGTGGTTTCCATTATTAATAAATAAATTAATTAAAAATTTCCTTTTTATGCATTTTCTTGTCTCATTATTTTAAATACCTATCTACTTATAATAATGGCTGAAATGAAATTTCAAAATATTTTTTTCTTCCTGCCCTTATCCCACACTAGGTGGGGTCGGCACAACATGTATTTCATAAATCCATGTTGTTAAAGGTTTTGGCTTATTGTTTTATGACCGGTCGCCTGCCTGACGTCAACCCTCCTTGGGAATTCATACAAGTTGCGCCGTCGCGCGGGTGTTCCAATGTGCTTGCTGATATTATGCACTGGGTCCCAAAATGATATGCTTGTCAGTCTTATTGCCGACAACTAAACAAGCTGTGTTCTTCTTGGTGTCGTATACTTGCAGTTCCATGACCCACTCATTCAGTTTTGCTAGGGACTTTGGTTCTGACATATTGTAAACTAATATAGGACCGTGAGCTTCTTTGTAAAATTTTGATGACAATGTTCTGTATCGCTCCTGTCCCACTGTATCCCAAATACTAAGCTTGACTTTACCACCGTTCACGTCCATGACTTTACATTTGTAGTCAACTCCGATTGTAGCTGAGAATGATGGATTGTAGTCTCCCATTGTGAACGCTAGGATTTACCCACACCGCACTCACCGATAAAATTTCAATTTTTGTCACTACATCATCTTTTAAACCGCAACTTTGTCTAATCTCTTCAATGTAAAAAAGCGATAAATAAATTTTATAAAATGTCATAATGATATTTTATAAAATATCATTAATTTCAAAATATTATGATGCATTATAATATACAGGTTGATCTGATATCTAGAGGCTAACCTAGTTTATTAAGCACCCATAATAACTATTACTGATAAGATATAGGAGTACCCTCAAGGAATATATTTTATTTAATAGTGCTTATGTAATCTTATGATAATATTGACTATGACAACCAGTGATTGCTATCTAAAGCTAATAAAAGCGTCAGATTCCATTTTATCTCAGTAACACACTTACTGAATTGATGTCTTCACCTTTCGCTCAATGCAAATATTATCATATATGCCAAAATAAATAGACTCATTTGTAGTTTAACCAAATAGTTTTAAATTACGCTTGCATCATTATTTCTCTAAAATTGATGCAACATTCAATGGAATGTTTCGTGACTTGTATTATGAGTGAGTAATTAGAATGACTTCAATGTTTTATATGCCACATTTGGTTAGATAAACTAAAGTATAACTGACATTTGCTTACTTATACCATCTTATATTTATGTTCTCTTCATTGTACATAATACACTGGTAAACAAAAAAGCAATACAAACATTTACACAATATGTATAATGAGTCTTGTGTATTAAGTAAACCTAAACTAAGATATTTCTTGGTTTAATTTTTTGAGCTTTGACCTTTTAGGTTGACCCTGTTCTGTGTTGCCCAGTTTTCATAATTCTTGATTCCTTTCATTAAGTAATTATTTATTAGATTATGACAATCTTGATACTTAATATTGAAATGGCATGCTCACCAAAATTAGTAAAACAGTAAAATGTTATTTAATTTTAATAATCAGAAATTGATATACCTACAGTGTGTGTTTTTCAGATAGGACTGTAGGGTCATATTCTAAATTATTAGGAATACTATTATATATTATTGCACCAATTGAAAATGTTGTTGATAAGAAAGATAAATCCTGCAAAGAAATATTTTTATCACTTACTTTTTCTTACTTTTTGTCGCCAACTCCCTACTAAGGGAGTGAAATATTTTAATGATGCATTAGTTAAGTATTCCTTTACCAATGTTATTTATTCCATGCAGTGAATATAGCAAGCAATTCTCAGTAGTATTGTAATAGTACTGGACGTTGCGTTCACAGAAAAGGTGCTAACAAGTTACTAGTGGCCTATAATTTATTCTTATTGGGACTAGCTGTTGCAAGCAGATTCACTTGGTGAGTTTCAGATTCAGTTTTAATTAGTGTTATCTATATGTCACGTACTTTCCAATCTACTTTGCTACTTAATGGATATAACCTATTAACAAATTTATTAATTTAATCAAAGCGCCATTAGCTAGCATACCTACCTACTTAAGTATTTTTTAATAATGTCGTAAACTAGTTTTTGGACCATTTCAATGTTTTTTTTTTATATCTTGACCTATTTTCAAGCACTTGGTGAAATAAATAAAACTTTAATCTCAATTCCTTGTTTACTTTCCTTGTTAACCTATCATTAGTTTATTATCTTAGTAGGTATCCATTGTTTAGGACATTGCTAGTTGTCACAACATCCTTCAATTTTTTTTACTTTTATTCTGTTTTATATTCTGTGACCACGATTTGATCAGTTGATAAGATTGTATTAGATAACACTTTAATGTCAAACTGATAAGAAATTTAATAACATGACATAATAACAAAGATTTTTTATACTTACTGTTTCTTCTGTGTTTACGTCGAATCTGCAATAATATTAAAAAAATATACAGTAATTTGATTTGCATAGCATATTATTTAGTTTTTTTTCTGTATATCAGTGCATTTTGCGTGGGTAGGCCACATTCGTTTATGAAGTGACATCTGACAACTGGTTGACCTGACCTAATAGGTATTTTAGTGATCAATAAAATAAATAATGATAGGTACACCTTCGATTCAAAGGCTGAACTATACTGGCCTGCAAAAATAAGTATCACACTTTTAAAATTGCAATAACTTTTTAAGTACACAAGATATATTTTCGAAGCAAAAAGGACTCGAAAAAGAGTTAGACTTTGTTACTATAGTTTCAAAGAAAGCTGATAAAATTTGCTATAAAACGTTTTTATTTTAAATCTCTAACTTCTATAGGTTAGAAAAAATTGAAATGTTAAAAGTGTGATACTTATTTTTGCAGGCCAGTGTATATAGTCTAGAAAAAAAAATGTTTCACACACTTTCCAATGTTTAAAGCCGCGTTCCTATCATTCTAGTAGCGTGCAAGCAAGCTACTTGCATAGTGTAAACGCGCTTTTAGTTTAAATGCATTCAAGTAATTCATAATTATCCATAATAGGTGCTAAAGTACTTATTCCTAATTGAGGAAAACTATTAGCCAGTGATTATCATTGGAAGTTCATTTGTAGTGTAAACTATAACTGTTAGTAATCACAGTGACCTATTTCTTGCTTGATAATCAGCTGTCAAGTGCATGTTAGTTTTGACGAATCAATTTGCGCAGTTGCGGAGGACAACCTGCCTCCTTTGGTCGATATTGACAACTTAAAACCTGTAAACATGATGAAGCCGCGTATTCCATTAGGGGATAAAAATGTCCCGCGACACGTGTCGCTAGCGATGATCGGCGACATCGCGCGACGTTGCCGGACATCGCGTGATATATGTCTGGCGACTAGTCAATCATGTACGAAAATGTCGCCAGACATCAATCGTGGGACGCGAGCGGGACATTAAAATTTGTCTCTTAATATTTTTTTTATTTTTTAGAGAAAACTTTGCCCCACACCCTAGTGTCCTAACTTCTCCTGTATCGTGGGCGCGTTTACAGACACGAATCTTCACATGCATAAACATCCAGACCCGTAACAACTATCTGTAGACCATACAAATATTTGTTCCGTGCGGGAATCGAACCCACGACCCATACCGCAGAAGCCGATCGCTCAGCCACTGCACCAATCGTGTCGTCCAGAGCAACTGTTTGCGCTAGAACATTAGATTTCCGCGACCATACCTTTGTTGATTCGCGGTTTCTACTCAAAGTTTCTATCTGCTACTGATATTACCAGAATACCCTTGTATCCTGAAATGAGCTGATGAACTGAACGATCTGATTACACTTCTGATCAAACCATTTATTTTTGTCCCTCTGTTCATGGACCCATATTTCCAATAATGTACTCGTTTTCAATTAAAATGACCTAAAAGTGTGTTAAAATCGAGACAGAAGTTTGTGATATCGATCAAAATTGTAAAATTTGTAAGTAGGTACTTACATCATTTAGTGTTTTGCTCTTCCTGTATTTAATATTGTGTAATAAGACCGGTTTGATCACCGGCTCTTCAAATGATACTTATTCCATCATAATAGTCAATGTAAAGTTTTAACCGACTTCCAAAAAAGGAAGAGGTTCTCAATTCGACTGTACCTATGTTTTTTTTATATGAAAGAGTATTCTTTCAAAGTGTTCCCATTTAAATTTGTAGAAGATCTGATGAAGAACTTCGGAGATAGACAATGGAACTCCTAAATGACGAACAGTACGCATAACGTGATGATGTGATTATGTTATGAGCAGCGTCTTTAGTAGGTCCAACCATGTTTTAATTAAGACCACTAAAAAGAAAAAAATAAAAAAACATTTTTAACAAAAATAAAACCGACTTCAAAAATAACAAAAACAGAATAAAATAATTACCATATCCTAAAATTAACAGTTTCAGAAGTCGGTGCCTTCAATTTGGTTCAACGTGGATTAGCACCGACTTCTGAAATTGTTAATTTTATAATATGGTAATTATTTTATTCTTTTTTTTGAAGTCGGTTTTATTTTTGTTAATTGTAACCCAAAACCATTATTTAAATAACATTTCTATTCACGAACACTACTGTCTGCTTTCTATGATCTATCAAGCTTACCCTGTCGTCTAGTGCTCATCGGACGTCCGACACATAGGCTCTAATTACCAGCGATACTTGGTAGGTACGCCACTTTCGCCGCCGCCCGCCGGTCAATGACCGTGCGCTTGCGATTCGGCGCTTGCGCAAGTAATCACTGTCGCTTTCTAGGCTTAGGGTGATGGGATCTTGGGCGTCATGGATGTGAGACAGAATTTATAATTGGTGTTGTACGGTTGCAAACGAATGAGAGATGTGTTATTGTAAGCTTACAGAGAGAATTGGTGTGCAAAAATGTTAAAAGGGTTTTTGTTAATGTGGTCTATCTCAAATCTAATAACTTACCTAAGTAGTGGATTATTAACATTCTGTTACGATTAAGCTTTTAAGTTCTCGTGATATTTTGATATCACTAGAAGCTTGAATTTAATCACTCAGTACCTAGCAGTACGATGACAATTTCACATTGAAATTTTGAATAATTGTCAGACAGATCTTTAAGCATAATAACATACTTGCAAGTAATTGAAATCCATTGGTTACTACCTTTTTACTACTTAAGTATTAAAAAGTCACATAAGTACTTAATTTCGGTAAAGTATACACCCTGTGACATAAATACTCCAATTAAGGCGCAGTTACCAGTCATTTCTGTGATTTAACGTCAACTTTAGTTCTAAGAATACAGTGATCGTGTGTTCCCACCCTTGAAAGATTACTTACGTAATGTTCATTCATTTTATTTTACAATAAAATTATATTAAATTACTGTACAGTCAGAAACAGTAATATCTGCATACTGACAGAATTAAAACCACCAATATTAGGCACTAGCGGCCCGTCCCGGCTTCGCACGGGTGGACATTTTCCCCGTATTTGCGACATTTTTCATTTATGCTCCGCTCCTATTGGTCGTAGCGTGATGTTATATAGCCTATAACCTTCCTCGATAAATGGAGTATCCAACAAAAAAATATTTTTTCAATTCCAACCAGTAGTTCCTGAGAACAGCGCGTTAAAACAAACAAACAAACAAACTCTTCAGCGTTACAATATTAGTATAGATAAAATTACAACAAATTACTGTACAGTTAGAAGCAGTAATACCTGCATACTGACAGAATTAAAACCACCAAAATTAGGCATTTGACTATGGAAAGAACGGTTGAAAGTGCCACTGCATAGGAATAATGGCCGTGCTATTCGTAGTCATTCTCATGGCTTAGGTCGGAGCTATTAACCTTTCGAACGCCATCGACGGCTTGACGTCAAATGAAAATGTGCTCGGGTCGCCAACCACGTTAATAGCCGTCAAAAATTACGATGAATTTGTAACCGTGCATGAGTCACTTTTGGATTCAATAATAAAAATATTACAAAAAGTAAACATGTGTCCTTAATGTGAGGCATTTTAGCACCCCGAGCGAACTACGCCGCTATCGCTCGCAACGCGGTCATTTAACTCGGGGCGCTAAAATGCCTCACGTTAAGAACACATGTTTATTTCTTGTAATTTTTTTTTATTCAATCCAAATGTATTCCATACAGGGTTAATCTATGGCAGCAGTAGGTACATCACGAGGTTTGAATGAATTACATGATTTCATTTACACCCTGTATAGCGTGGCGTTCAAAAACTTAAAGGCGGTTTTAAATTCGTCGGTAGGCAGATATTATTGATTCTGACTGTCCAAAGGCACTAGGTCGTGTATTATTCTAAAAAAGCTGATACTGATAAAATAAGAGTTTTGACCATTTTTAATCAAAAATCTCGTAAACATCCTTACAAGCAGTTTCATCCTCGAAACATAAGCCAGACGAATCAAATTGATTTCTTCAATATTACCGCACCGACCGTAAAACTATAAACCATAATGGCTTGTCTGGAGTTTCATAAATATTACAACATAAAACATTAATTCTACATCATATTTAATAACTTCGGAAATTTGTTAATCTCTAATTTTGGTTTCTAAGGCCGGTGCTTAATACACAGTTAAAATCCTGTCAAAGATCCTGTGAAAACTTACGTAATTACAATAGGTACTCGGCTTTAATAAGAAAGAAAGAAAGAAAAAGTATTTATTTTTTCGCCCAAGCGGACGCACACGTACCTACCTATGCTTAAAAATATAAAAATTCTTAAAATTAAAAACTTAAAACTACAACAAAAATGTGTACTTAAATTTAAACATATTATAATTACCTGGTAACCCAAACACAAAATAGTTAAAAAATACGAGCTACTAATTTATAGTATGTGGTGCATGGGTTACCTAGGCATCCTAAAGGTGGACGCAAACCCATCAGAGCCGAAGGAAGCGAAAGAGCTGAAAGAATCGAATTCCAGAATTAAATTCTATTACCTGTATGAAATCCTATGAAAAACATGGCTTTCATATTTTGCTGTCACATTTACTTCGAAGTTACTCTGAAAGGGATCCGTGGCCTTAGTGGAGTTATAATATCGGTTCAAACAATAGGGGATGTTAAGTGACACAAGGTCGTGTTTTCCAACAATCTATTAATAAATCCATGTAAGTGTATGATGATACTGACACCTAATAGTTTTGACGTCATCATATTTTGGGTACGGCTTATACGGTTTTCCTGTTATGACACTATTGTCCCATAACGGGAAAGTCTTAAACCAATTGGTATACGAAAGACGCGATCTCGTTCTAAGTAATGCGTTGCTTTTTCACTTCGCGTTATTGAATGAATGTTTGGTCTTCTGGATTTCGAGAAAAAAGCTTCGGGTGTAATGGCATTGCTTACGTGAGCTGTTTTCCTGGTAAGACTGTATTTTGGTTCAGAAATGTTTGCTTACAATGGATGCAACGACATGTTCTGTTTAAACAACAGTCTTTTGAAAACGTTCCGTAACGGTAAATAAATAAATATTGGGTATTGTAAGAACAAAAGATCGATAGAGTACTAAAGATTCAGCGATATGCCAAACTTCAATGTCACTGAAGAAATTTAGAAAAGATGAATTACTACTGCGATCGTATCTCTGTCGTAAAAAAATTGACATATTTTCTGTCCAAAGTTCGTGTAATATACCGAAGCAAATAAATTGAGCTAGACTAAATAATAGATGATGACGAAGTGGGTGGCACTTGTGGGCAAATGTGCGTTAAAAATACAACGTGCATTCTTTGTTCCACCGTCCACCACAGAGATACGACGGGAATTTTAATTTGTGGATATCAACCGCCCCATTGTACTCCCATCAACATTCTGTCGCATAAATGCGAAAATGGACGAGTACAATAAATTCTGTACTTCGAATATCACCCCTGAGGCATTTCTAATGTAGGCTTTAATCTATTATATGTCGCTTATCGGAGAAATAGAACCTTCTTACCGGAAAACCTCTTTGGAAGAAATAGCTTTGTAGTTCTTTAGCACCTATTTCCATAGTGGCAAACATGGAAATAGGTGCATAAAACTATAGTATGCTGTTGAACGCGCAGTAATCTCAGAAACATTACCTAAAGGTTAGCTTGTTACCTCAGAACATAAACCTGGAGCTTCACGTTCAACATTACTTCCTTCGGTACGCATTGCAGGCAGTGATGTAACAACTGGCACTCGGATAAAATTGGCGTTTCGTTCCGCGGTTGCAGAAGTTCGAGGTAAAAGTGCTAGAAGCGCGATCTCAATAAATCTTCATTGAGATTTAAGTAGTGTTTACTTCGGTCTATTTTCGTGTCGACCTCGCAAATGCAAAGGTCGACTGGTGTTCAGCTTTCGTCAATTGTCATATTTGCGACCGAGGCTTGTTCAATGTCGTATTCGTTTATATTAGACATCGCAGACATTGAGGAACGCTCAATATTATTTCTAGCTACTTCTGAGAATTTATATTTTTACGAGTAATTTTCATCTCCATCAAAATCTGATGTGTATTGTGTATTTAGGGTATCCAAACAAGTGATTTCTAAAGGCCCTTTATTAGCCGCTTTTCTTGTTCTCAACTATAGAACGTGGCAACATTACGCAGAACGCGTCATCGAAGCTGCAATGCTCGTAATTTTTGTATTTAATTAGCGCGTTGGCACTGATTGTTTCTTGTCCAATTCATTAATATTTTCTTAATGTTCCATTTATTCATAACATGTCATCATTAAATACACTATTCGCGTCGTAGGTATATAATTAAACCGCAACTCGAGACTCGTGTGATAAACAGATTTATTTAAGTCGCGTTCACCGTGAATTTATGTTGAGAGCTCACAGTGTTGGCTCCGTAATTTACATCACGTCTGTCTCTACGGTTTCCTCGCACACTACACAATAGACAGCGATGTCAAAGTCTACAAATATTAAAGCAATTACAGAAATATAAAGACCGTTTAATATGCTCTTTCCTTGAATCTGATTTGCGTTCATTTCCTATCTCCTTTCTACCTCGCTCACCTTTGAAAACGTCATAGCGGAACCAACTGACTCATTCATCATAATAAATAATCGTCTAATTTTTTTACTACTTAGTTTTTTACTCACTCTCCGCCCAATATGCGATCATTGCCAATTGTAAGGCAACGGTATAAGAATCATATTTTAGTGTACGCTCGTTCACGTTAGGTTTGTTATAGGTAACATACTTTCATCGCTGGGTCATCGACACAGATATTAAACTCCATGGTGCCTTTTTTTTCATTACTTTTTTGTTCGAAAGTGAAAATTACTTCACATGTAGGAAGAGACTTGGCAGATTTGCATACCGTGTTTTTGTGTCTAAGTGAAAGTGCTTATATTATTGAGAAAATTTCGCATTTCCGCATACCGAGACTTGGAAGTGTAACTGAGATTTCATATGAGTAGAATTTGAATGAGGTCTTGCCAAAGTTTTGTTCCGGGAAGTGGTCTCGGGTTCAATGATACAAAGGAACTCTCGGGTTCGAAACCGCTCAACGAAATTGTATTTATTTATTGACCAACTTATACTGACAGTTTAATACTAGGTACTTATATAAGTTATAGGTCTAATTTTGTAAAACACACGCGTCGAATTTGCAATAAGTGGAATCTTCGTTCAAAACTGCTCCAATATCGTGACTGTTTTCGTAATTCTTAATTCTAGTAAATGTAAAAGAAACTGTTAATGGGACTTTCATTTCGAATGCTGGGAATGTGTCACGACTCTCGATACGTTTTTTCTTATGAACTTTTATTTTACGCCTACCTACCTATGCCGGTTTTTTGGTGTCGTTGTTATGAATGGGCCGGGATTGCTCCCGGGTGTGGACCAACGACGTCATTCAACACGTACATTAGTCATAACAGCCAGAACTTTGTTCAGATTCCAATGTTTCGGCGGTTTTTGTAGCAATCCGGTTTTGAAATGAACTTTTTTTTAAATCATATGTGTACATTGTTTGTCATTAATTTGGTTTTAAGTAAGTAGCACACACGTCAAGAGTCATTGAATTAATATTTTATTGTAAATGAGCAAAAGCCAACTTTGGGCAGACCATCATTTGAAATTCTGCTTGTTTTAAAGTTAAATAGGCTTGCGACAACAAAAATAATGGCGTCTCATCACAAATTACAGACACGAAACACCTAACAACGTACACGGTAATGAAGCCATTTTACACGTTAACAAGGTAGCTACGGAAAATTGTATCATCGACGCTTGCAAAGTGCGGTAACCCGGTGTCGCCTAACCACGTAATTGGAGTGACTGGCAACGGCCATTAACCGGGCAAACAACGACCTGATGCCCCCGACAGCCTTATGGGATTTGTGGACCGAAAGTGTCGCGGACGGCTATTATTGACAATGGTGCTGATTCTGTTTTGCACAAACTAAACTTAATTTAGACTATTCCCATCTTTTTTACTCTGATAAAATAAGAAAGAGACGGACAAAAATAAGAGCTATCAAAATTGGTTGAACTAAAATTTCCATACATATTTAGACGACAGGTCGGAACGTGTAGACTAAAGACACGGTGAAGTTCAAGACGTAAACTAATTTGACATCTTTAACTTAGTTCTCATCTATCACCGTCCTTTTCTTACGCTGTATGTTAGTAAAAGATAGCAATTCTTTGATTTTTGTTTAGTTGGTGAATATGAGAATCGGCGCCAATGGCTGAATATTTTAGAAAACTGTCTGTCTATGTTTAATTAAAATGAAACTTTGCAAACGGGTCGAGGAATTATGCTGAAACACGCTCACACATTGTTTTAAGTTTCTCAGGTGTTATTATTGCTGAATTATCTGTTTTTCATTACGTTATCAACACAACTATGAGCGTTGTTGGTTAAGTGGTCGCAAGTGTGACTTCTGAGCGGTCCTGGGTTCGATCCCCAGGTCAGGCAAAATGTTATTGGCTTTTCCCATTAGGAATTTCTCAGTAGCAGCCCGGAGTCTGGATTTGTGCCCGGTTAATGGCAATAGACTCGCCCCCTATTACATGGGACTTACCTATACATAACTGGCGAAACGAGGGAGTACTGAAACACCTCTGCGGATCCCTTCGGAGAGTACAAGGCGTGATATTATGTTATGTAACTATGAGATCTGTCTCACTTGCAGGTCGAGTCAGTTAATGTTTTCTTGACAGATTAAAAATCGACATTGCGCAGATTCGCACTTGAATATATCCTTAAAACCTTTGGCAATCCAACCTATGTTCAGTCAATAAAGAATCCAGAATGTGCAATAGCTCTTGGCTTTTTGCCGAGAATAATAGAAAAGACAAGATAGGCTATAATATTGCAATAGATAATCTAATGCCGGTAGAAGACGTCCTAGAAGGACATACATCGATGTTATTGGTGATGTTCTTCACAAAAGACAGGTGCGTAGTACTCTCAACCGGCGTGCGAGTATGACAAGATGTATGATGTGGATGCGAAAGAAGTATATTGTAAGGGTCGTAGCATGTGGCGTTCTATAGTTTCTGCCTACCCTCATGGGAAAAAGGCGTGAGTTTATGTATTATCTAATAGGCTATGGTATCGAAGGGATGGTATTTTGTTCCTATCATGCCTTTAAATTAACCCACATATGTAATAGCAGTAGTTTTTTTCATGACGCGCTACTCTATCATCGGTGTGTTTAATATTCTGTTGTCACCTCTCTGTGTAAATCAATGAAAGTTATTTATGATTTTGTTAATAAATAGGTTTTTAAACTATAAAGTAAACCTAATAGGTACCGATTTATCTTTGAGCCGGCATCGTGTCGGAAAAAACTGCGGACTTTGCGATCCCGCATTCAATTTCTTTAAGTACTCGAGCAACTGTATAGTATACAGTACACCTCTACTGAGTCGATTTGGTCCTTCAAGCCGCGGAAAAAAGGCCATAATATGTCCATTTTAAAAAGTATGTTACAACTTAATATTCGGACCTTTTTATAAAATTCCAGGAACGACATCGTATTAAACCTTGCGTCCTTTCGTTACGCAGCTTTTATGTTAATAAAAACATTACAAATTAATACACACGTCCATATTAATCTCTCTTAATGAACCACCAACTGGATCTAGCTAAATCCCGCAGCTACATTACGTATACCAGTTGCCGACAACTATTAGCAGTTGCTCATTAACAACGGTTGCTTCCAAACCAGTTGTTCGTGCGGTATGTGTATTAATATGAGATGTAATCCGACCAGATCTAATTGCAAACGTAAATGATAATGAAAAGGGACTACTTGCCCGTTTTGAAAGTTATTCTAAGAACTTCTTTTTTGACCCGTTCGTGGTAAGAAATGGTAGTTGCGATTGTGTCGATCCTTTTTTAGGATTTGTGGTTTGCTACATGTTCTGTGTTGAAGCTTGCTGTTTGTTATCTAGGGTCTCTTTAAAGGGAAATGCGGTCTTCATTTAATCCACACAAATGTATTCCTCAATTTACTCCTTGTCACTGTCCTATAAATCTACCACCACTATGTCCCTATGTTTTATTTTAGTCAATAAATGAATTGTTAAAAGAACTAGAAACGTTTTCAAACATCTGGCAAACAAATTTGACGAATACAAAAAATAAAAGAAAAACATACAGACATAACTTAAGTCTTTCTTAAATTATTAGAGAAAAAAATATTAAAATCGGTCCAGATTTGAAGAAGGAAACGGGGAAATACGAAAGTACGATTTCGCTAATATTGCACAGGAGAAATCAGTCCGAGATGCAGGTATCTCTTTCGCGCCCAATTGGGAAGTTTTGCGGGAGGGGTGGGACGGAAATAGATCGCAAAAACCTATTCAAATTATTAATATTTTGCAGTCCGCGTTTGCTCTTAAGGCCTTAAATATAAACGCTACGTCACCATGTTTACTAACTAAATACATCTTGTTTCTATATTATTCATACAAAGGTTTCAATTCTCGTTAATTTAAATAATCCGAATACAGCTTACAGTTTCTGCGAAAATGTTTGAGTAAGTACGTAAAAGCAATAACTACTTATATTGTATGTTTGTGTACCTACTGATATCTTGGTAATAACGAGACGCGATTTCCCTGTGTTATCTTATCGCTGCAAAACACCGCGTATCTTGATAAGTATTACGTCAATTAAATGATGACCGATTTTCCTCGCCTCTGACGTCACTTGACCCAGACTAACCGTTAATGTTAGTTTACTGTTAGATGGAAAAGGAAATTGAACTCTGGGTGATTGTTAGCAATGTTAAATATAATGAAATACTTACCACCAAAAAGTATACCCCACCGGTCCTTATGTACTGAAATTTCGTTTGAATTGTCTGCTCCAGTATGGATAATAATATGAATTCTCTCTTTGTTTCTCATTTCAGAATAGTCTATCGAAGCGAAATGATTTATACAAAACCAATATCTTATCTAGTTTAACTATCCATCATTGATTGTGCATTATGCTAATCTTGTCCAAAATAAACAGATAAAATTGATATTTCATATGATAGGTACAATACGGTAATCTGTTTTACCGAAACAAGTTTCGAGCGTAAGGGTTTTATACAATCATTTTCTTTTTCATGAATATTTTGTACCTAAGGACCAGAAACATTACTGTTACAAGCAATTTTCTACAAAGCCGAAGTTTTCTATAAAATATGGTCATTGCTTACATAAGTGTCTTTTCCAGCTTTAGTATAAACTAGCTATGTCCTGACGGCTCCGCCCGTACCCTATGTTACTCAGTGATAATGTAGCTTTCTAACATCAAAAGAATTTTTGAAATTGGTCCAGTAGTTTTTATGTTTATTCGATACATAGGTACAAAAATACAAATCTTTCCTCTTTATAATATTAGTAGATAATAAACATAATATGACTGCCTTGTTGGTCTAGTGATCGCAAGCGCGATTGCTGAGCATAGGGTCCTGGGTTCGATCCCCATGTCCGGCAAATTGTTATTGGGTTTTTCCATTAGGAATTTTTCAGTAGCAGCCCGGAGTCTGGATTTGTGCCCTGTTAATGGCAATAGGCTCGCCCCTTATTACATGGGACTTAAACATAACTGGCAAACGATGTTGTACTAAAAACAACTTTGCTGACCCCTTCAGGGAATACAAGGCGTGATGTTATGTTATGTAAACATAATATCTACAAAATAAATCCTACTTTTCCGAACTCTGAATCCACTCGTAACAGTTCTCCAAACTGGCATTAGTCAGTCAGATGTCGACATTTGCACAAGCTTGTCGACACTGACGCGACTCACGAGTTACAATAGTTGTATTGTTTCCGAAACATTGTGACATCGCTTAACAGCCGTCATATTGCAGATGTTATCTCGATGAATACATATTAGTACACGTTTGAAAGTTACAATAGAACGCCCGTATTCTTTTTTTTATGGGTCATAAATGGGCTGAATAGCTGATGACGTAGCTTAGCTACTAGCTGCCGTACTTCCGAGTTCTAGTAATCCGACATGCTATAAGTGCTTTTGATTGGCTAGCTCAACTTAACTCTAAGGCCTGGTCAGTCAGAGAGCGTGGCTGGGTGTATATTCACGTCGCGTGTTCTTTTGTGCGAATTACCATGACAATATATGGAAGACGCCACACAGAGACTGCCACGCGACGTGAATATCACACCCAGCCACCCTCTCTGTCTGACCAGGCCTTTACTGTTGGATAGGTTAGGTTGCGAGGGTAGTAATACATTGAGCAGTATATACATACATAAACTCACGCCTTTTTCCCATGGGGGTAGGCAGAAACGATAAAACGCCACATGCTACGATCCTTACATACTCCTTTCGCTTCATCCACATTCATACATCTTGAACTAAGTATATTGGGTTAAAGCCAAAGCAAGTTGAGCCCCTAAAAGAGTGACCAATGTATTACTGCTCGTTATGCAATACCCATTTACGTGCTAATGGTACCTACTAATATAATACCGCCGCCAACGCCAACAACCTTAATCTCTAATACGAATTGGATTAAAACTTATTTATTATCCCTACATAATAACAGTTTTTGGCGAAGTTAAAATCCCTAATATAAAATCTAAAGTCATGGATTGTCATGCGAAATTTTTATCACATTTACTAAGGCTCGTTTGTTGTAATTCAGGGTCATAAAATCTCTAATAACTGTAAGTGAGGTACCAAGGTTGTTATTATACAGCCACTGAGGTTTTTGGTAGTTGATTAATTGTCTAGTTAGAAACCTACATCCGCTCCTTAGGATTAGCACTAAAATGTTTTAATTAATCAATTATAGTTATCATTGATCAATATTTCAAAAAGAGCATGATGTTCAGTAGCACACAGAATTTGCTACTATTGGTAATTTGAAGTAAAGAACTGTTGTCCAGATCAGCGGTAGACGAGAAAATGTTCTATTCACCTCGATGTAAATACGTTTAGTAACGTTGAAGAATTTTCTATTAATACAAAAACTGCAAATCCAAACGATTTCCACGCCGAAGCCTACTTCGTTATCATCCGTCGGCCAGACGCTCGGTAGACGAGAGAAAGGCGTGACTCAAAGGTACGCCGGTGCATTGACTTGCGTTACGTGATCAATGTAGGAACTTAGGAACGTCTGGCTGAGAGGCTGAGGAATGTTCTGAATAAAACAAGTGCAGTTTATTGTACACCAGAGGCGAGAGTAAGTAATTTGATTTTAATTAAAGATATTTTTGGAAGTGGACATGAGTTTCCTTAGACTGGCATTTTGAATCTTATTCTCCTACCCGTCCAACTATTGTGGTAAATCCTCTGTTACCATAAGCATGTATTACTTACGTCATAGGAAATCCCCATACTCATTTCAATATGCACCAGACAGGTTTCGTTGTAGGAAATTTTCATCTTTTGGCAGTATCTGCACTCGTAGCACAGAATTGATGTTCGTACTTAGCAATACCTTCTTAGGCGAATAGCAATAAATAATTAATAAGAAACGATAGCAGCAGACAATGGCTACTAGCGAAAGCTGTAAACTTCGAAGAGGAAAATAGTGACTTTAATATAAATAGCAAAGAGACGACATTGTGTAGAGAAAAACTAATTGGAACTTTTCGCTAGAAAGATGAAAGTGTCACATTTTTTAAATTATTTTTTTTGAAATAGAAAATATAACCATATATAGTTCTTTAATAACAGATACCTATGAGGCTCTCTGACTTTTAGCTTACTATGATTAACAAAGAACTTATTTTGACTTACTTTCTTTTGTTCTAATTGTCATAACCAATGAAGCACTCACTGAGGGATGCCGACTATTTGACACTATCATGATAAAGTGGGAACGCGAATAGAATGTTTATATACGAGTACAAGATGTATCATAATAAATTTAAAGACAGTTGGCAACGAAAAAGCTAAACAATGGTGTCAATTTTGTTGCGCACTAACAGGACTAAACTAAACTAAGGGTGTCTCTCTCTTTCTGTTTCAATAGAAAAAGAAAGTGACAGTTGCGTTCAATCTAGTTTAGTACTGTCAAAATGTGCTACAGAATCGACGCCATTGTCTTCAAAAGATATAAGTAAAGTTGTTTAAAGTTTAGTTTTAACTATTGTAATGTGCTTTCAACTTGATATACTAATTGGGATGCCTGATGTTTATGGTTATTTCTGTTACATGTTGTCTATAGCCTACAATAAGCGGCTACAAATCATGTCTAAACCCAACCTATTCATTTATCCATAGCCACCTCGTTGCTTACACTGTTAGACTGTGGGAAAGTCTTAAGGTCAAGGTCTTCAGTTCAATGTTAAAGGTCTAGAAAGTAAATTCACAAGATTAAGTAGCCCTATTAAAATAAATGGAATGTGAAATTGTGCGGCCATTCACAGTCTTTATGCTAGTCAAATGGGATCTTGGGAATTGGTTTCCGCCCTTAATCTTAATTAATCCTTCGTACAAGAAACTAAAACTGCGCGAAGTAATACTCCATCACATTTTTCAAGCTTATTAATATTTTGTATCGTTTTGATTTCGTTCGTATTTTTTTCTTTTTTTGCTAATATAGTCACACTATTTGTTGGTGGGGTCGTGTCTAATTAACAACCGCACGTATCATACGATTGGCCAGGTTTAACTGCGCTTGCCGCGACCAGTCTGTAGATGGGTGACCGTTCGTTACACATCGATACCCCTCCGTGCCTCGGAGATCACGTAATACAGTCGGTCCCGGGTATCATACGAATATCCATGACAATCGTTACGGGTAGTCAGAAGTCCGAAAGTCTGACAACCGGTCTAACCTTAGAAGAGAGGTCTGATGAGATGAGAGGTCTGATGGCAGTCGCTCCGAGTAAAATACTGGTATTCAGCCGCATCTGGTTAGACTGAAAGCTGACCCCAACAGTTGGGAAAAGGCTAGGTAGATCTAGTCAGACTATATGTCTTTTAATAGTACATTACTGCCGCGGTCTGTAATGACTGCGTTGCTGGCAGCACTGATGATGGCCGAGAGCGCAGCGTAGCGCAGCTCCAGGCCATCACAGCGCTGTCAGCATTGCAACTCTTGATAGACAAGCTGGAATAAAGGCCGAGACCGAAGGTCAAGGCCTTTATAGCGCGGACAGCAAGGGCTGCAATGATGACCAAGCTTGAAGGCCGAGAGCGTAGCTAAACTAAGCTCGAGGCCATCATAGCGTGGCCAGCAGCGCAGTCATTGCGGACCAAGGCTTGTATAGTGCTTTACTCAAACAATGCGAGTAATTTAAATGAAACCAGATTAGTATAGTAAGAATTTATTTAAAGTAACGATTTGTTTCCTCCCTGGTCCTTAGTTTTTTTTTTTTTAAATTAGTCTTTAATGATTGTACTGCCTGTATCTATACAGCCAAATTCTGTATAAAAACTTTTTGCACCAGACTGTTTTTGAAACAAAACTCGACAATAATGGATTTTCAAAGGAAATTGCCGGTGGCTAAAACTCACCAGCAATGAATTTCCATACAACTTTGCTGGCGCCTATTCAAGTAGCGCGGAAACGTCGACTTTGCTCAAAGAAGGTTGTCAAAATAATGACCACATTACAAGCATTTTTGAGTAAATTAATATTACATCCCGCGTCAGCTTTCCCATTTACAAAAAGTCTTGTCTTCACAACCAATCGCCATTCATCTAAGTCCATTATTAGAGTCCAAATAAAAAGTTCTAAATAACCCCTACAGGTACGCTCTATTGAATTAACAAGATACCAAGTTTTTGCAAGTAATAGCTGTAATAGTCTGGTCTATAACGACTTGTATGTAGCTGCGGCATTGAATGTGACCAATGGTCCGTGACAATATCGCCGTTTGCCGGATCTGAGGCACTTGTCCCACAGCGAGTTGAGCGAGCAAATAAAAGCGAGTTAGCAGCAGATGAGCGCTGAGCAGGCAGGACTTGATGTGACGGTCCTGCTCCGGTCAACTCGCTCGAACCAAAGCAGTGTAGGTCAACAAGTTTTCTCACTATCATTAAAGAGTCGCTAAGCAAGTGCTTGCTTCTGGGATGGGCTCCTGACCTGTGGCGTTGAAAAATTGATAGATCGAAAGACCTAACCTGCAATTAGAACTACCACCCTTTGACTATTCTTATCATGCGGCCATTATACTTTTCTTCATTGAGAAAATAATCGCGCGGCAGCCCTGTCATCGCGGGCAGTGAGACAAGTACCTCAAGCATTCCATACTACCTAACTAGAATAATAACGTGAATAGTTGTCTATTCAGCTTCTATTCTATGTTGATCGGGAATTTACAATAGATATTGCAAATTGTAGAGATTAACTGAGGGAAACGGTGGAATGAGATTAGTTACAATAAGCCATTATAGAATTTAAATTCTATGTATATTGCTCGTGGCGTCGCAGAATGTAGTGTTTATGCTTTGTATAGAAGTACTTCGTTTAGGAAAAGGAAACATTAAGATAAAAATAACATGAAAAATAGCTTAGAATGGATAATATTTTAGTTTACTATTTATTTTACTGCTGCGCAAAGCACTCTTCGTGCTATGTTGCTCATTTTCATTGTATACCATTAAGATATCTATGTCGCAATAAAATGAGTGATTCATAAAAGGTTTGTTTCTATTGTAAAATTCTCATTTATTTTATGTCGGTAATATGTCATCAGTTTGACAAGCGACAGCTCCGTCCTGGGTTTTCAATATAAGTAAGGATTTATCATGAAAACGATCCAACGACAGTTGCAAAAGTTAGATACTTACCAAATGCCCTTAGGCTGAGATTTTCCTTGTTTTTTGATGAAGGATCTGCATTAACATAAGAAAAGAGATCAAAAGCGTTTCTTATGTCAACTTGTCAGACTTCAAGATTAGTGGTTTCTTATACAATTCCAAAAGAAACATTGTAGTCATAAGAAATCTCGATATAAGGACAAAAGTCGACTTCATATTTTCTTAATGTTCCTTTTGAGAACTTCAATTTTCATATGGGAGAGTAGATCACTTAACTTACTTAACTTTATGAAGCCTGCTTTTGACGAGAACTTCGGGATCTTAGCACATATCGTAGTTGAGATCAAAAACATCTTGGCTTTTGATGGATGAGCATTTTCCTGTCTCATTTTGATTCCAAACACACGTCAACAAAGATTAAAAGTCTAGTTTGTATGAACTGCTTTCACCACGGATTTTCTTGACTGCCCCTTTCCATAGAAATGGCTTGGGAACACCGCAACTAGAAGCCTCGTCTAATCTTCCTTTTTTATAGGTCTTTGTAAATTATAATCATTTTCGCTTCGATATAAGTCCCGTATTTTAGGGTCCCCAAGTGTATCCCTAGTTGAAATAGCCTCTTCTGAAGCTAGTATCTCTGTATCACTAAAGTGTTTTGCACGTTTCGTTGTCAGTTATAGTGAATATTCCAAAACAAACAGGACGGGAGGGTTGCGTTACAGATCAAGTTGAAGGCGACGATAAATCGCCGGGCGGCGGGGCAGCTGACCGCGCAAATTGCAGCGTAGGCGATGCATTGCCTTGCACATCCTGCGGCGTATTTGACAAGAGGTGTCGATTTTGTGAAAGACTAGTTAGTTTTATGTAATTTAGGGTAAAAACTACAGTCATCGTGAGGTTTATCTAAGGTTCTGATGCTTGAAACATAATTGCAAAAAGCGTGAGTAAAACAAAAGGCTTTGTATTTGATAATGTATTGTATCTTCTTTAAGCAAGTTTAAAAGTAATTTTGCTTGTCTTTGAATCGCATTTTTTTTTGTATATGACATTTTCTAATAGACCATGTTATTACGATAGTTAACCATGCTGTTATGCTTACATAAGAATTAAACAAATAAAAAATCATTGCGTTAGTCTCTACGCTATACGTTGATACCTTGTTCCACAAAAGGAATACTTGTTACGGACATCTGGGATCGCTTGCTTGAACATACAACGCTTACAAATGTACAAGTAACTTATATTCAACACTACTAATTTATTTCTCAATTAAAAAGTCACGCTTGAACCGCATCAGCGACATTTAGAACCTTAATAAGTCTGTTCTTAACAACGTTACGATCCGTAACGGGGCAAGCTGTGTTATAATTAGCGATAGTACCTTAAAATATGTGTGGCTGGTGGCATTTAAACAGAGTTTCTTGCCGGCTCTTCTCCTTAGTACCAACTTTTTGGAATCCTGCATCTATATTCTCGACGTTTCTTAACCTTTTGGACGCCATTGTCACATATACGTGACAAACGAAAGTTTACCCTGTACGCCAGCGTCACAAATATGTGACAAAAACGATGGAATTACAGTTACCTTGGCGTGGGGGGTACGCCGATGCATTTATGCTCTGGCGTCCAAAAGGTTAAGAGCATGTATGTACTGTGCCTATTTCAAATAAACATTCTTGAACCTTATTAAATTTGAGATATTGCCAGTCCATCGCCTGTTTGACAGTGCACGCCTTTTTCCTCCGTCGAGTCCAACAACTTCTAAATAACAAGTACTTATTAGAATTTCACTTTCTACTTCTGTTCCTGTACTACCTTTCTATAGTGCTGTTTGTTTTTAAATCAACATGAAATAAAGCCCACTGCAATAAATATACTTCTAAGAACCACCTACACCGATCTTCATTAACTGTAATTGAAACATGATCCGCCGGTGTAGAAGTCGTCCCGCAAAGATTTGTGCCACAATTTTCGCGACCCGATTTTTCTTTCTTTAATTATTTACTCAGAATATTGTATTTCATTTTCCTAAGCAATTCTATTCTTGGACATTCTATTTACTAAATAGATAGTGGAAGTTACAAGATATAGTTGGTCAAAGTTCCCATTCGTATTATCGGGAACGATTGGGAACGGACGCGCCCACAGTCCGACCGTGCATTGTGCACGCTATCGCATTGTGGAATCCGGTACCATTTTCTTTATTGTAATTTATCGATGTTGTTTCTCGATAGATAGATTTATGATTGCTTTGCTATTTCTATGTTGATTAAGGATAAGTTATTGCCTTTATTGTATTAGAAGTTTTGCAGTAATATCTCATACCTTTAAGCGTCCTAAAAGTTTCTTTTGTATATTTAAAGCTATCCTCGAAATAATATTGTTCTCCCTCATATATTGTTCATCGCTATGTTGGACGTGACTTGCGAAACAGCGTTTTATCTAGATCTCTCAGCCTATTTCTTGTTAGCTAATATATTATTCAATAGAATCAAGCCTGAAATAACACCTGGAAGTTTTAATACTCTGTAAAAATTCATTCTCCGAAGAGAAGTCAAGAGTACCTAGTCAGTTGGAACTTCGAACTTCTCGATTCTCGGTCTCTTCGTAGTTACTGCAAAGAAGTCTTTAGATAAAATCGTTAGTGGATTACTGTGTCGAGATAGTGTTTGGGTTCATTTGATAACAAAATACTTAGTTTAAAAGAATTTAATTATTGCGAGTTATAATCATGGCAAAATTACCCCTTACCCCTTATATTATAGGGCGTGATGGCGACAATTCCCCGTGTCTTTTCCACACATTTTTAACTCCATAAAGTCACCGGAATCACTGCCTGACTCACTTATCACAATTTCGCGTCAGGCTTCGCTCATAGCGTCTTAACAAGCGAAATATGCAGTGTATCCTAATTAAGTATACTCTGGGGTGATTTGTAGTCGGCGTTTATTTAAACCGCGTTATTTATAGCTCGCCTTAGCGTCCTCGCCCTTCCACGCGACACTGTACAACCTTTTTAAGAATCATAAGACTATTCGGTAACCTGTGGATCAGACATTTATAAGGCTTTTATTGACGATGTGTTGAAATTGGCGTTATAGGTGTTTTTGTTTGAATAGATTTCGAAACTGTAGACCTAATCTACATTTCACAAGGACGTTCTGTTGCATCCGAAAAAAGCCTGTTACAGTAGCATAGACTGGAACCGCATTTAGTCATTTATAAACGGGAGCTCTTTAGTTATTAATTCTATAAACAATCCACAATGACCACATTCAACGCATGTAAGCGGAATAGTTGAACTTTTAGCCCGCTTGAAATCATGACCGTAGACAGAGGGTGAAGATAACAAGAACATTTAGAATTTCAAAGTTATATCGATTGCAATTACTGTTAATAATAATAATAATGGTGATAGTCATGACTATAACGCGGATGACGAATTTCTATCTAGACGAGATGGATTTTTATTAAACTAATTGGCGTTGTCGCATCTTTCAGTAATTTTCACAGAATTTAGAGTGAAGTCCTTGCACAACCGTGGCCCCTGTAATCGTCTACTGTGTAGGTAAATAATAATAAATAATATACTATCTTCTATATTATTTATATTACAAGCAGTGATAGCCTAGTGGTTGAACGCTTCCCTTCCATGCAGGAGGGTCTGAATTTGATCCCGGCCCGTACCTCTGACTTTTCTAATTCATGTGTGGATCAGAATTTGATTATCACTTGCGTTAACGGTGAAGGAAAAACATCGTGAAGGAACCTGCAAACCTGAGAGGGCTCCATAAAGTTATCGATGGTGTGTGTAATCTGCCAACCCACACCAGGCCAGCGTGGTGGACTAATGCCTGAACCCTTCTCATTCTGAGAAGAGGCCCGTGCCCAGCAGTGGGCTAGTTATGTAGTTATGTTATCTTCAATTCGCCAAATACCGTACATAATCGTGACTATGCTCCAAAACTGAAGAAAGAAAACCTATCACCTCTAATACAGCAATAATTCAAATCTAGACTATAGCGGTAAGTAACTCTCTATAATCTTTAAGTGGAATCCAAGTCCACAAAATCCACAGCTATGCAAGAGACAGAAACCATTAGTAATCGTTTCACCATAAAAACAACTATTAAAACGCAATCCAATATTGTCTTTGATTAACAATATCCTGTCGTGCTGTGCTGTCGTGACAATGAGCTATAATTTGCATCAGCTCAAAGGAAATATGAACTGATTTATAAACGGTCTAAATGCCTGCTCATCAAGCAATTTGACCTCGTCGCTTACAATTAATGGCCTTCTCTCCATCGTTCTAACTAAATGAACACGCGACTTCAGTAAAAAAAATCGCGTTAATAAGTAGTGAAATTATAATGACAGAGAATAGACCTCGTATGTCTTTTGCCTGTCATTTTGCTTTCAGCTACATCTTCTCCCCTTTCCTAATCTTTCACATCCTTGAGGCTTCAAAGCCGTTGGCTTTTATTGCTATTATACCTACTATGCATTATTCAGCTTCCAGTTCGGAAGCGACAAGTTGGATAGGTATTATAATTTATAAGTAATGGACAGAGTTCCCAGCTGGGTAGCAACACTCTAAGCGATCTCTAATTGCTTAGCAATCATGACATTAACTTGAGGGCCGCACTTCGTGGCAGTCTGTTGAGAAGTGATAATAATTGACATTTACAAACTAACATGATGCACTAAAGACAGTTACTTCCTTAATTGCTGTCAGAGGCGTCAAAGTATGTGGTCTGAACGCTCTTAACCTTTGGGTATTGACCTTTGTATTTAAGGTGCGAATCTATTTGTATAGCGCGACATATTCTGTCTATGATACCTATCTTTAATACCAAACTTTTGGTCTTTCCTTAGACAGTCTAGGTTTTAAATAGAAGCGAAAATACTTACACTTTTTGAATAAAAATAGAAAAAATACGTACGGCCCTAAAGATTGTCAGATTCCCCTTCAAGGAATGATCTTGGGACTTTGACAGACGAAATTGGTGATTCGACATCATGTATTTATACAATACTAGCTGTCCTCACGGCTCCGCCCGCGTAAGAAGTTTTATTCCAGTAATTAATATAGCCTATTTTACTCAGTGATAATGTAGCTTTCTAACGGCAAAATATTTTTTGAAATCGGTTCAGTAGTTTTAAGTTTATTCGTTATACAAAAATACAAATCTGTCCTCTTTATAATATTAGTATAGAAAATATGGTAGCATCGATCCTGTCGAGAGACCCACACGAAGAGACAGCTTTTGCTGAGAGCCTGACTCCTAGTAATTTTGCGACAAAAACCCACAATTGTTGGCCTTATACCTTCCTCAAACGAAGCCAAATTCGTAGGTTGACCGCCATTAGGCCCCAATGAAGCTTTTAAAATGGGAGGAATTTTCTCATTGTATACTTATTAATTGTTGTCTAAGTATAGAACCCATTAAGCAGTCATCGCCTCCAGCGTGCCGGGAATGCTAAGTAGTTCAGGAACAGAATAGATGGGTGCAAAAGGTTCACTCTGTACAATGCACCGATAATATTATGCTTCCGCACTCGAGACATCAACTGGAACAAAAAGATCACTGAGGCGGGTGCAATATGCGACTGAGTTTCAGTTTTGCCCATGGCTATGGAGAGATATGTCCCGAGCGCGCGACTCGTGTCACCACAGCAGGCGTTTAAATTGACCCTATGCGTGCGCCGGTGTGTGTGAGTACGTGCCGAAGCGCCGCCCAATTTCTGCACGTGTACAATAAATGAATCCATTAATGATGCTGCTTTCTTTATGGTGTGCGTGGAATTTGCATTTGTGTTGGCAAATTAAGTGGGAGAAAAGTGGCGACACTGGATCGCGCATTGAGAATATACTGACGGCTTAGCTTTTGGATAATCTATGGTTTTACCTTAACCGCAGCGAGCGTTTGTGTCCGTACGTTGTTGAGAGTGGTTTATCGCGTTGCTACCACCATTACTTGGTGTCGTAGATGACTAAGAGATTAAGTCAAGAGTATGGGCAGCTGCATCCTCCTTGTACGTTAATAACAACATATAAGCTGTCCTCACCAATCATTTGCCCATGTGTGGTGATTATGAGAATACCCATTCAAGACCATTCATCGATCTATTTTTAGTCCCAAGTTCAGCAGTGCTCGTTTACGGACTAATATTTTAGGTATGCGCCTTCTATACTTCCTAATGTTTTGTGTAGACGTTTGGTGTCGTCACCTCGTGAATCATAGCAAGCACCTAGATATTAACTCTGAGTCTCCTGTTATGAATAACAATTGGACAACTGATATGGAGGATTTTTCGGTCTAGTTATTTTGTCTGCCTTCGACGTGGCAGTTCAGGCGTATAACTAATCTTATTTGTTTAATAGAGTAGTCTTTACATAGTATAAAACAAAGTTGCTCCCGCTGTCTGTACGCTTAGATCTTTTAAACTACGCAACGGATTTTAATACAGTTTTCAACAATAGATAGAGTGAGTCAAGAGGAAGGTTTATATGCCTCACATTAGTATCTACATTGCACCCATGTGAAGCCGAGGCGGGTCGCTATTTTTATTCATAAAACTGTTCAAGATATTTCAAGGTGATCTTGGGAATTCGGCACACCTTACCGTGGATAGAAAGACCGTTTTTCTACGGGTCACGACAAAGCACAATGTGATGATGACTCCGAACACCATATATTTTACGAAACGATGCGACATTAATTGCCTCGTTGGTCTAGTGGTGGCAACCGCGGCTGCTGATCATGAGGTCCTGGGTTCAATCCCCAGGTCAGGCAGTGTTATTGCATTTTCCCGCGTGGAATTCTTCAGTAGCAGCCCGGAGTTTGGATTTGTGTCTGGTTGATGGCAATAAGTTCGCCCCCTATTACATGAGACTAAACATAACGGCAAAATGAGGGTGTTACTATAAACCTCTACCCAACCCTTTGGGATACCTATACAAGCGTTATGTTATGACGCGACACTACTAATCCGTAGTAAACAGTTCATAGAAATATCAAAGATATGTAGCGGCATTCATCTGTAACGAACAGCCTTCTTTTTTTTTTTTTCTATGGAAAATCTTCATGGATGTTCCTCGCCCGGGGAAGGCGAGGGGGTCTGCCGGACTCTTACCGGCTAAAAACCAACGGTGTTCCTTCTCCTGACCGTTCGGCCGGGGTCGCGGGATTCGCAAAAGCATGCACCGCAACCCCGGCAGGTAACGAACAGCCTAGAAATTTTCCAATCTAACCAAAGCAACTGTAGTAGGTATTCACCTGCAATCATTTTCCAACAACGATCTACATTCTAAGCGTGATGATTGTAGCAATTTCCACCGGTATCATTAATATTGAAATCGCTAATGGTCTGCTGTAGACAATATGGACTGATTATATCTTCACATAATAGACACTTCATGTTTATGCTCTAGCAAATAATCCTCCCATTGAAGCTTGAATTAATATAGCCTGTGTATACGAATAGACGCGTGTTTGCTTGTGTATAATTTGTATAATTATGTCGTAGGATAATCGGAAAATTTGGATCTTTGCGATAATCCTAGGACGATTGCAAAGGACCGGATATTTGGAATCTGAGACAGATTTTGTAATCATCCGAGCTATTATCAGGATCATTGCAAAAATCCGGCTTATCTTAGGTAAGTCGCGAATACCGCTCACGTTATGAGCGCTAATTGGCTGATATGATCGTTATCAGTTTTCTATGTCTATAGATCTTTGTCAAGAGCCATGTTCTGACCAATCAGAATAAAGATGATACAAATCGACTTTTAGATTAGCCAATCAGCATTCATGTTTCCAATCCTCCTAAACAAACTGGGATTTTTTCAATGATCCTGAAAATAGCGCGAATGATTACAAAAATCTATTTTAGATTCCAAATATCCGGTCCTTTGCAATCGTCCTAGGATTATCACAAAGATTCGATATTTCCGATTATCCTACGACATGTACAACGTGTTACAAAAATACCCCTAAAGCCGAAAGCGGGTTAAAAGGTCCCCAGTAAAGAGTCTATTGGCAATATTTGAAAACTGTAGTATGACCAAAAAAGAATTTGGTTAAAACATAAAATAATCGTCATTGAAACGCAACCCTGAAAACACAAAAACTAAAGAGTAAACTACCTACCCAGAAACTTATTTACATTCTTACCTAATTTTCTCTGAGAAGTAAATGACAACAACCATAAAAGACTACTTGATTATTTACATTTTTATGGGGAATTATGTAACACGTTGTATAATAGTAATTGGTTGATGCTCATTGCACATGTTACTAGCCTGGAGTGTCCGCGGTTTGGTATTACAGTATTTTCCATTTAAAATAGGTACCTACTGAGCATAGTAATCGCATATTATACGGGCCATTTCCTACGCAAACCGCAATTATTGATATGCAATATATTATTGTTTGTTTAAATACTGTATTAGTGAAATGTTGCTATGCAGAATAACAGCGTACTTAATTTCAATTGAATTAGTTCTCCTGATTAGCACGCATTTATTAATCATTGGAACCGTAAATGAACTTGGGAGATTAAATAAAGGTCTTATTAACTAAGGTGAATATCACTTATTCACCTTATTAAGTAAGCCTTTACCTTAGCATCTAAAGACTAGTTCCGCGTATATTAATACCTATGCAATTAAACCACTGAATCAACTACCTGCAACTATCAAATAGGAAAATGCAGAAGGTCCACTTCGAACAAAGCACTATAAAACCGCACGTAAAAATTAAAATTGTTTCTATCTATAATTCTAATCGCTTTTGTTTATTCGGTCTTGTCTATACATTGTATTTATTCTGTGGTTCTTACATGTAAGTATGAATAAGCCGCAGTCGTTTGAACCCAAAAACGAAACTATACGAGTTGAATGGATTTAATACATAATCTTACGGCCCGACACGTGTCGAATGGACCTTCTATAACTACCTTTTAAATTGGTACTACCATGGCTAATGTGAGCACAAGGTGTGTAGGTCTGATTCACCGTCAGGCGTCCCTGACGTGTTCATGATTCATGCGATTAACTGTATTGTTTATGACTTGACGAACTGCTGACACGTGTAAAAGACAGTATTTTTTTATTAAACCTGTTGTTGGTTTAAAAAAACATTCATTTTCATGCTCAGTTTCCATGATGAAGTGAATAAAATTACTAAAGATACCGACGTCGGAAGTTTACAAAATGTTTTTATTCTATTGTCAGGTTACGGATTGGACATAAGCTCTTGATACATGGAGTCGTTTGCCCACATACAGCAGATGTATCAATTAGCAGAGACATATACTAGATAAAACCTATAGATTGGATGTGAATTAAAGGAATTTGTAATGATGTCACAACTGAAAAAGATATGCAGCAATGCAATAGTAATTCAGATGACGTTGTAAGAAGTCAAATTGCGCCTACAGCGATGGTGGGTGGTGGAACTATTCCTAGTATACGAATCGTAAGTTAGTTTTACCTGCAACAGCCACTTACGGTTGAGAGTATCTACTACACTTCGCTATGTAGACTTTGTAGACTGATATTCATAATTGATGGACATACATCGATGTTATTGGTGATGTTCTTCACAAAGGTCAGGTGCGTAGTACTCTCAACCGGCGTGCGTGTTTGACAAGATGTATGAATCTGGATGAAGCGAATGGAGTATGTAAGGGGCGTAGCATGTGGCGTTCTATAGTTTCTGCCTACCCCCATGGGAAAAAGGCGTGAGTTTATGTATGTATTCATAATTGGTTAAGAAAAGCCACGGCTCTTGAAATAGGAACCGAGCATTAGAGAAGTAATTTAATACTACATATAGTAGTCTTTTACCATTTACTAGCGATCTTGAAACCCGTCAGTTTATAGCGCTCGTGACCTCGCCGGTACCAACGCACTCGTATTAAAGTTCACGGCTGGGTAAGTTGCTTGTAATTTTGAGCATCCCATAAATCGAATGGACGTGGCAGAACATGTAGAGACACGTCTTGCTTTATGCCTGTTTTACCCATGGTGAAAAAATTACGAGACAGTATTCCTTGTCAAGGTCTTGTCTCAAATCAAAGATAAACGCGACAAATCGCTGTTATATTGCTCACGAGGACTGTAACAACCTGTTTCCTTTTGTTAGGTTTTAAGGAAATACCCAGGATGTGGAAGCAACTCTGACATCGTTTAAGTCTGATCGGTTTAGGCATCCTGATTAGGATTGTCTGATGGGGTAAATCATTATGCTCCATATCCAAGCCAGCTGGCCTATCCTTCAGCCTTACATGGTAGTCAAGTAGCTACTCAAAGTATAGATCAGTTATTTACATTTTGTACAAAAGGTAAACAAACCTTTGCTTGTGAAAAATTCATTTTGGTTTAAGAATTCATAAAAAATACACATTATTAGAAATAAAAAATTAAATATAAGAATAAGTTTAGAACTGATGAATAAAAATGTGTATGTTTTTTGGATTCTTAAAGCAAAACGAATGTTTCATGTTCAAAGGTTTGTTTACCTTTAATACAAATTTTAATGGCTGGACTATAAGGAATCAAGTAAAGCCCCTCTATTCATTGTCCATTAGTGCTGTTCGTCCATAATATACTGACATTCTGTACCTCCGTTTGTGCTTTCTGACTAACTTAAAAATACGCCCGCAACCAGAATAGATCTGCCATTGATACAAATCCAAACATATCAAATCTCACCCCAACTTTTTTTATATTTGCAATCCAAACAGCACATGGCAATGTAAACGGAAACATCCTAACCAAACACACATGGATTGCAACACAAATTGAAATATGATTCAGTTCCATACAATGGGAGGCGAATAGTAATCGCAGGAAATACGCAAGAGACGATGAACTTTTATGGGATACGTATGGGTCTGTATTTTTTCCATACATAAAACGTGACGTATGTTATCCTTAACGAGGTGAGCTTGAGGCACAATTAGTGCAGAAGTACAGCTTGAAACTGTGAAGGGTAGAGCAGCTAGCGGAGCATTACAATTTGATTTGAACTTTGAAGTTGTTGGGGTAAAGTTGAGGTTGGACTAAATGTTACCAGCTTGTCGTGAACGTAACTGATAGTACAACCGTACCCTATTCTCTTACTCAATTATCTCTTCGTGGATCTTCTCTCGTATTGGCACGAGCTAAATGAGAATAGCTCATGCTGTGGTGAAGAGATTAGTCAATCAGCAAGGTTGGTAGCGGGGCTGACTACGCAGGATGCGCCGGACATAGGTACTTATTGAAGTAATTTCGTGGAATGTTAATCATTTAATATTAATACCTAAAACTTTTTGACATTTATTAGTGAGTAAATATTATTTTTTTACGAAATAACCTGTAAATTGATTGAATTAAAGCCTAAACAGTTCTCATTCTGATCTGAAAAGAAACCCGTGCCCAGCAATAGTGCATAAATAGGCTGATTATGCAATGTAAATTGATTTCTCTGTATGTAATGTCATTGTTAAGAACATCTAGTCATGTAAATCCCAGTTTTGCAGCGCACGTTCCTCCGTTGAACTCTAAATCAAAAGTTTGTCCCTAGCATCTGTCACTTCTTTTACAGTTTTTTGTCACATGAAGTTATTTCCAGAATATCATCGTATCTGTTTACAGATTTAATTGAGTGTCAGTCATTGTGAATGCTTGGCACAAAGTACACGTTATTTGACTAGTGTTTAGTTCCGACAATACATCTCGTACATATCATATTCCGTACAAAAAAGCACAAGTACTCTTTTTTTCTCATAATTATCATATTGAATAACAACATCATTTTTTGGGCGTGCGTAAAAAAGGTCGGCGTTCGGCGCCGGCGCATGGAAGCATACCAGTACAAAAAGATAGTTACAGAAGGTCCAGACCAAACGCGCGGTACCAATCTAAAGCACAAAATGAAAAGCCACACGAAATCAAAAATACAGCTGAACGCGTTCAATCTGGGAATCCAGCAGTTAGACACTGCTCTCTTTTACCATCAGCTTAGCCACTACTGTGAGGGGTATGGAGCATGTTTATTGTTTGGGCCTTCGGTGCTCTCTTATTTAGTGTTACTAGTCATTGCCATGAATCATTAATCACTATCATTGATTGACCAAGTCCGTTGATCACTGCCGTAGGTCGCTGTCTTGTGAAGAGTGTAACTGTGTGAGTAGTGAAAATTGTTTTGAGATCGAACAATTTGTCTTTAGAGAAAATGTTTATCTTATGGCTGAGAATAAAGTACTTACATGATAGATTTTTGATTAAGCGGCTCTTTGATGTTGTTAAATGTATACGCTTCAATATACTGCGTAGTTGATCAACTTAGCTAAGGTCTTCTTTGAAATAGACAGTGGCGCCATTTAAAATGTCAAGTCATCTAAAGTCTTTAAAATTCAAGAGACAGATAAAAAAATATTCTTTTTGTACACTGTACCTAGAATTGTAACAGGAAGTGTTTTTATGTCTATGTTTTATTATCCTGTCGGTCTTGAAAACAGCTGGATCTGTTCCGATAAACATCCATTTAAATATTGAGAGAAAATGTAGTAAGTGTTTAAACTCTCAGCTGTATCTGTAAGTACTTATTAATAAGACAAATCCTTCTCTTTTTCCAGGTATGTGTATCCGGGTCAAGTTCCAGAACTTGCAGTATGATCAAATTCGGCTGAATATCAGTATGTTACAATTTAAATATAGAGGATAAAATAGAAACCGTATGCAGCTCGATAATCTTTTCAGTAGTAAGGCCATTTTTTACTACAAACGATTTCATGTACTGATTACGGTAATCACGACACTGAGTCATCGCACTTTAGCGCATCAACCTACATGCAAATCTAATTTTGATTATATTTATGCGGTCGGTCATAAAGAAGATTGAAGGCACTAGGATAAGCAGCAGTTTTGAAAAAATCAAAGAATACTTAAAGACTTTTTTCATCATAATGTTTTCCTAAGCTCTTGTTAAATCTCGCTTTGCATAAAAACGGGTCTGCGCTCGTGTGCACTATTTTTTAGACGAATTATTCTGATATTTTTATTAATTGCATGGAAATAATGGAAAAACCGAGTTCTCGCAGAAACAAATTACCATGAATATGTTGATAATATCCATCTGATACAATCACTTAGTCAACTCTAACGTCACGCACGCAAAAACTGCGTGGTCAATTTTGAACGTAGTTCCACACGGCAAACATAATTTTGTAAAGTAGGTACCCTGAATTGCTTTACCTGCCGTTCTAATCCCATAGGATCTAAGTTTTGGTAACTTTATTAATCCCCGTAGTAATTGAACAAAAGAGAGAGATATTCCATTTCGTATCTCCACGGACCTGAATGTGTAGGTAGTTTTCAGACTGCTTTTTATACGTCATCCACAAAAGTTTCTATACTTTAGTTTTGTAATATTATAAATCTGCCCTGAACTAAGTTTCACACGGTTGTTTTAACAATGTTTGATTGAGTAACAAGCTAACTTTTACATTTACAATATTAAGTAGTTGGAGTTCATACTTCAAGTTAGTTCAATGTTATCGTCTTGTTTACTTAAATTATGCAGCTCATATTCACATTTCTCTAAGCACAGTCGTTAAAGTCACAAAAAAGAGAATTGAAGTTCTTTTAATCGTAGTATTGATACGACCGACTAAACTAAATCATTTTTGTTATGAATATCTTTAAGTTTGTCGCATGATAGGTTAGACAGTCACTTTTTTTTTTAAATTCTTTATTTATTTAAGAGGGTTTGGTCATAAATGATCACGACACCCCCAGTGATAACATAACATATTTTGTAAACAATATTACAATCTCCGTTTTAAACACAAATTCACAATTTTATATAACATTTTAGCTTCACCCCACAAAGGAGAAGCTAGTATACTATTCCACAGCCCAACACTACACAGATTTAAATTATTTTGTTCTACATAACTTGTTCTTTCTGTTTCATTACGGACACATTCCACCAAAATATGATGGACGTCTTCCATGACGCCACATTCTGAACAGTTTGACGAAGACGTTTTTTTCATTAAGTATCCAAAACTGTTTAGCGGAATGTGTCCGGAACGGAGCCTTAATGCTATAACGATGTCAGTTCTGCTCAGAGTAGTTTTATCAATCCAGGGGAATTGAGGGAGATTCGGTTGAATTGTGTGATACCATATACCTTTACTAAGCGACCTCTCGTCAAAATATTCCCTCCACATATTGCTACAATGTTTTTTAACTAAGTAAATTTGATCCGAATAAAGAGCAGAACATTCAAAGGGGATTCCATCAGTGATAGCCTGTTTAGCTAATGAATCAACCTCCTCATTTCCCCTTAATCCGATATGAGATGGGAGCCACTGCGACAGTCACTTGCTTTACTAAGCATCCCCCATCCTTTTACAAAGTCTTTCAGCAATGTCCAGTATTTTACCCGCAGCTTCTCTTGTATTAGCGTTTAATTTTTACGAAGCAATTGATTTATGGGCACACGATTGATTTACACCCTCAATGAAGTCTCCACAAATCATTCGATTGAATGAATTGTTAAACAAGTTCCGTCTAAAGTCCTGGTCCAGTGAGAAATGATTTACTAGTTCATTTTAATATTTTATTTAAAACCCGGTATAGATTAATGTACCATTCACATTCTCTCTCGTACCGTCTACATCTTCGTTTTGTAGTTCTTCTTTATCTAAGTACTTATCATCTACATTATTCTATTCACTGAAGATGACTTTCTCATCAGTAATATCAATGTCAATCAGAAAGTAACTTCCTTTATCCTTCTAATCGCTAAACGAGTATATCAAACATCCATCAATAAATTCTCCATTTATTTGTATTGCATGTCTGTCTCTTGAATTATTCATCATGGCAGCCCGGCTTCGCACCTTCTCAGTGTTAACGATCGCAGATACGTTCAGAATTCTCTGTTGTTTGACAAATAGTGCACTGAACCTTTTTTTTATTCTTGAAATTGAAGTTGAGACGGAACGAGATCAATCTATGAATTTTGGCGTTATGAGCTAAGTTGATTTCACTAACATATCCCTGTCGTCTCCTTTAAAAGAAGTATCCTCCTTGATATTTTGAGCTTTCGAAGTCATTTAAATGAGTCTGTTGTTATTACTATCTGACGCTATAGCCGATTTATTTAGGAATTCTAAATATGTTCAAAAGACTGAAGTGTGACGATTGTGTTTTCGAATTTAATAACTTTATTTTATTGCCGTAAAGGTTTTGTTCAAATAAGACTGCAAATGCCTGCCGTTTAACTTATTCTTATTAAACTGTTTAACAGAGCTTGCCTAGACTTGACAATTTTCTTCCATTTTAGCTTTCTTCTTTTATATTCTTATTTTAGACTAGATTCTTTTCTTTTGTCTCATTCCCCCTCCAAAATTGATGAACGAATGTAAACAATACATATAATCAAGGGCACGACAGCGTCAATATGTCTCCCCCTGCATCCCGACAGTTGATAGTGACAAACGATGCCAGTCGGGACGCATTGTCACGGTCTACGTGACTCGGGACACGGAGCTACGCACTCTTTTTGTTCCACTATTCAATGCATCTTTTTTAAAAGATGATTCGGTAGTTTAGTAGCAGGTTGTACTCGAAAGCCCCTCATGTAGTACCGCTTTGCAAGACCCGTTATTGTTATGCGGAAGTCCAGATTTTTTATGTTGACACAAATCAAAAGGTTGCGTGTTCTCACGGGGCTATGAAACGTAACGTGTAAACGACCCTTCAATATGTTTACACATACTAACTTTAGCCGGCGGCTCTGCTCGCGTGGAAGTTGTGTTGGGAGGTTTTTTACGACCATAACATCACCGTAGTTCCGTTACCGTAACCTTGTTATACATTTGTTTTGTTTGCTAAATTCTTTGTATCGGGTTTCATATCTTTTCCGTGTGTGATACCTTCGGATACCATAAGTTTTTATGCGCAGATAAAATATTATAGTATCTCCACCGTGTGTGAACAGCCTTTACTCTTCAGACGGTAAGCGGTTGTTCCTCGTCGTCCATAACGCATGAGTGCACGACTACGTTTTAATAAAACTCGCATTGCTAAGCTCCTTATAATATCGTAAGCTCCTTATGAACTCCGTAACGCGCGTCGAAGACTGTTCATCTGGAAATAACTTGTTTTACAGCATGTCCTTCAAAACTTTAATAAGTTTTCTAGGAAATGTGCATAAGATATTTTACATGAAATTTCCATTACAAATATAGAAAATATTCCACTAATAATAAGAACGTAATGCAACGAGCAAAGCCGATGTGCATATGAGAGTTCTAGGTATGAAGTATTTATAATGAATCCCTTTGAGGGAAGCCAATATCAAACGAAATCTTACTCGCCTGTGTAGTTCATGAGCGGCCGACTTACCAGTAGGAGTATTAGTAGTGGTTTGATAAGCAATATTATGATATTCTTTATACCTAACATTCCCTTTAAAATATCAATTGATATTTTTACTTATTCATTGGAGGAATTCCAGAGGTTGATACTGTATTATAATTTGTCCTGTGTGTGACTACATTATTGTATTGGGTAAAAGCCAGTAATAACAATTGTAAGTATTGAAATAAAAGAATAATTAATATTTTAAACGATCGTCCAATCGCGAGATCAGTTCCCTCATCTGTTATATGACTAGTTTGTGGTTCCCAGAACATTTGAATTTTCTCGTTACGTCGTTGTCAATGTAGACCAACCTGATTTAATCATATAGAATTGTCGCGACTCCCAAAGAAAGTAGTTTAGTTTTCTATCGTAAAACGAAGACCGTGCACACAGCGACGTTCTTTCTTAGTTATTAATAATTCCTAGATACTTTCATAACCTGATGATTTCTTTGCTTATCTAAGCTTTCGAGAAAATCATAGCGTATCTGTTCATCATTCCGCGCAAGATTTAATAGCCAACTAAGACAGCGAAAGTGCTTATTATATCGCTCGTAACTTGTCATTATTTATGCACAAATTGAGTTAATATATGGTTGTTGGAAACTACGAAGATCACTAAGAAGCAACGAATATAAGTAATACGTGTATGATTCCATCCAGGGTACTGATATGACTGTTGAGTATGAACCCAAACTAAAGGCCAGCAGCGACGGGTCTTGGTCAGTGATGCGAGAGGGTTATAAACTGTTAACAACTTGACTACCCAGCTTTTTGATTTCGGACAGTGAAATATAATGAGCTGTTATAAACCTTAATGTGCTTGTACTAGGAGTGGATCCATTGCAATCGTTCATTAGCCAATGCAATCAAAGTCAGTCTTGGATATTGTTCATTTTGTTTAACATTTTAACGTCCACTTTGTTCGACTTCATCGGATGAAAAGATGCTCATCTGATGAAGTCATTAGGCCTCCAAATAAGAAAGTCAGGACATTGTTCATTGTCCCTCAAAAATTATCCCAAAATGACACCAAAAAAATTATAATTTCCGCTCGCCTAATTTTAATCCGTCCTACGGCTCAGGATTTAGTGGGTTGCAAGCCTTAAGCCGATTGCCGCGGTATTGTATAATGAGGAACGATCGTATTACCGCTACACTGGAGTACGATCGGTATTCCGTAGCTATGTAGGAAGATGGCGATGCAAGTAGTACGCGGGTGGTTTTGTTTGGCGAAGCTCCGATTGAAAATACAATGGGAAATTTGAATTCTATTGTTGATCGGGTTTGAGTGCGTTTCGCTGTTATCGTGTAATTTTTTGTCTCTTGATTTCACATTTCATTTTACGTGTAAAGCAGCTAGTATAATATTTGCTATTTGCTTTCATTCCTTTCTGCTCAGCTGATTGCATCATCTATAAGAGTGTATAGAAATATGACGTAAAAGCTGTTTTTGTTTCGGGAAGCATTGTATCATCGATGCGTTTGTGTTTGATTGTAAATTATGTTTACGTTTGCCTGTATTGACACAAACGTGTATTTGTTTTGATTATTATGTTTTTTCATTCATGAAGTATTTATTGATTATTATTTTTATTCTTTAGCAATTTTTTACCAACTATTTTGCAACAAGAGTCACGCCTCCTACATTAGCGTCTAATATCGTCTTTAGATTAAAAACAACAGGTTCACTTCTTTCCTCAATCGTTCGTACAACATACAACATCCGAGTTGATTCCAATAAAAATTACCTATCAGAAAAAGGCACTATATTCTTATCAGCTCCTGCGCATTGTAATGTAAAAATTGATAACATACATTATTACCATGTTAAAAGACAATACACTCACTCTCACTTTATGGACTATTGTTGTTTTTACAGCCATAACGACTGTTGACACGATAACAGTATACTGCTAACTGATTAGAATTGTATTTCACTCGTACAATCATGTAACGATTTTGACCCAACTCCAGCAAGTTGCCACAACATGGACGATAGAATTGGTTGAGTGTTCTAGAGACTGTTTAGTCTATTTTACAATGTTTAAGTGCAAAATGTCGTTCGCTGACCTGCCGAGGCTTCGCTGGTATGTCGCTTATCCATCCAGAACAAGATGGTGAAGGAAAGCCTGTTATTTGTGTTTTTTTACCCGATCTGTGACAAATTAAATTAATTCTAAAATATTATACTTATAGTTCAAAACTGTCCTATCCATGTTTGATTCGCTATCCCTTCTTCTTGGTCGTGTTCATGGTTCATAATATATTATATCGGACCAAAATATAAAACCCTTAAAATCATAACTGTCTTTAAAAAAAATCACAAAATAACCACATACGATTTACCCACAAATCATTTGTTTATTTATAACTGATTTCATAGCTTGTTGCTGGTGCAAGTGACGTCACCGAACACTTGCGCACGCGCTGGCGCATGGCGCTGACAACGCAGTGAAATTTTAACATGTGTGGTGAATCGCGAATACGTCAGCGTTCACACGATATGTAGGACTCGAGTTTTGTGCTGCGGTTTTTATTATGCTGATTTTCAATATTAATTGGACTTTAACCTTATTTACATAATGTTTTTAGATACAGATGACTTAAGTTACAAAATTCAAGGCGTTTAGAAAGAAAGGAAGACTAATTGGGCCTTAAATATGGCGCTTAGTAAGCCACCTACTTGCACATGGTAAGCTCCATGCTTCTGCCTGGTTATACCTATAAAGCCATACATAATGTCTTAACATTAATATTGCCTATCAACAACTGTATTAACAAGCTCTACAGTCCAATTCATTATAATTGTTGACTAATCGCAACCAACCCAAATATTTTGATGAACATTTTGGACAGTCTTCATATACGAAATCTCTGTAAAGTGTAATAACTGTAAAGTATGAGCATCATGCAGCTATTAGTGATACGCTTATAATCATATCATATTACTGCCTATTGTCTAGTAATATGAGTCTGTCATGCTCACTTAAATGTCTTGCTGATGGTGGCGTTGTTTATCCGGTCGTTGAGTTCCCTATAATATGGTTGAGCTGACCGATGCGGATGTGCACGTCATGCTCGTGAACGGGTGCCGTCTGTCGGGACTGGTCAGCTCTTAACTGCTATGGCAATCATAGAAGGCATATTTTTCTATTTGTTACTCTTATGTGAGTTTATTTGTTACATTAACCTGCATTATTCTCATTCTATTTCTCATACTACTGTAATGGAATTGTAATGAACTACTATTTTAAAAAGAGTATTCATGGAGTTTCTTGCCGGCTCTTCTCCATAGAACCTACCTTTTGGAACCGTGCACCTAGTCGTGACGTTTTAAAAGTGCCTGAAATCTGGTCTATTTGAAATAAAAAACTTTGACTTTGACTTTGACTTTGACTTTGACTCTCAAAATATTTAGTTCGGATGTGGTTTGGTGGAGATTTGTTAAATTTTGTTTTTGTAGAATTGCCCCCTAAACTATACTGACGCATCTTTCTCCCTCAAGCTGCGTCACATCCCCAGTTCACCTGCTTCTGTCAGTCTCCGTCAGCCTACCTAAGCTGCATTCTTTAGCTCGTCTATTTGGTAAGAGTGGGTCCTATAACTTCCATGATTTAATTTTCATTTTGGATCGACTAGGTTTAACAATAGGTAGGTTTATTATGAATAAATAAATGCGTGTTCAATTCACAATAGCGCATAACTAATACCACAGCTTTATCGCCTTCAGCCCACGTAACCTATTTCACGTGTAGATTTACAGCTTGCACGAAATGGCACACATCTGTTGCACTTACCGTCACTTTGCGAAACAATTCGTACTGCCTATGTACGTAGGTACCTCGTGAAATGCATCGAGAAACGTCTTTCGCCACTATATGTACGTCATCGGAGTATGATTTAATGCCCGAAGCGAATCCGTAGGGATCTGTCTGCAGCTAGACTGTTCTTAACCATTTTAGTTATGTCTACGATTTATCGAGCTTCAACGTACCGTGTCGTTTGCAGGAGCTACTTCGTAATTTTAAAGCTCTTTCATTTATTGATCTAGTGGCAGAAATACGGCTTCTAAAGCTCTTCTAAGCCCTAAGGTTCGAATCTTAGATAGAGCTAAGTTTAATTTTGCTGTTAAATGTTTAAAATGTGCTGAATTACTCGGTGACCTTATACAGTAATAAGACCAACTTCTCTGAAAGTTTATCAGCTAGTTGGCCCTCGGCGTTGGAATTATCGCAAGTAACTCAGAGGTATAATCTTCTTTCGTATATCCCTGCATATTTTCGCAACTGAAACGGAACACCAATAACAATCCTATCATTTAATTTAATCTGGCCATATCTTTCAAGTCGTTCACCTTTGCAGCGTTACGTCACATGCTTATGTTCGGCGATAACTTTATAGCTGATTATACACTTTATATAATGTTATGATAAAGTGTAACTCCATTCGTTTTGCTCTGAGTATCGCGATACGCGATATGTGAATTCGACACCCTTTCATTTTGTTGGGTACGTCACTATAAACATGTTTCTTGTAAGTACACTCGTGATCAGGATTGGTTACATGTTATGCATTTTTTTTTTCTCTGTATTGGCTTATGTTATCAAGTACGGTTAAACCGCTAACGCTGATCAAGTTAAGGGTTCGATTTTCAAGTTGAGCAAGTGAAAAGGTTTCTCTTGCAGTTTTGTATTCCGCTTATAGCAGTAGCTCGGGTGGGAAACTGCGTCCGGTCATTCATACCGCCTTGGGTATTAAAAAAATACAGTCATTAGCAAATTAACTAAACGTAACCTACTGATACATCATTATAAATATTAATACTGCGTGAACATTAGTATTTATTATAAAAGGATGGGAATGAAACTTATATCATTCGATAAATATTGTGCCATAGATGTGCATAAAAAAACATGTGTGTGTGTGTGTATGTTGCCGCTAAGACAGGTAAAATAATGGTTGTATATCGACCGCAAGCAATACTAGAAATAAAATACACCTAAAAATATTTCCAGCCGTGTTATTTCCTCGAAAAGTTTTCCTACGTAGTTCTCAGTTAAAACCTCTCAACTACACCATTTCAGTACGCTGAAACCCCATCCAATTGGACGATGTCACTCAATTTACTGTGCAGTTAGCGGTACACAGTACAGTGTAATGGTTTCTGCACTTTCTCAGAAGTCGAGTGAAAAAGAAACTGATATTCGAAACGTTCGTCTGAATCTCGGAGTTCGCGCGTAGGTGTGATTCTCCGTAGTATCCTCGCCCGTTGACACAGTACTGCGAAAACGAACTTAGGAATAATTTTACGATGAAATGAGAAACTTATCCTAAGTGAGTAAGTTAAACTATCGACTTATACGTTGTCTGAAGTTAGTGCATATGGTACCTCGTAATTTTGATGCAAAAGTGTGCAGAACCAATAACTGCAACAATTCGTTGAATCGCTGCAATTCATGTGATTCAGGTTACTGATAAGTTTTTCGTATTTTGAAATTTATTTCGATAACTGAAATACCATTGATTTTATATGACGAATAGTCTCATAAGTAATGACGGCAAATTTTATATTTACTTATGCTTTTTGTTTTGAATGAGTAATTTCGGTGTTTACATTTTCGCACGTGATTGTACTATTAACGTCACTCGTGTGATTAATTTCATTGAAACGTATTTATTACATTACAATAACGGTTTGTGCGTTTGTTTGTTCGGTTCTCGGAAAATGGACTTTAAATAGATTCCAGAACGGATTCAATTGTTTTATTATTGCGAATATTGCTTTTAGATTTGGTTATGTTTGCATCTGGTACGGTGAACAAATTCGCTTTCTGACCCATCTGAAGCGCGCTGTCCTGTTAACCCGATGTAAAACGGACGGTTCTTTTCGAACGGGTCCAAAAGCGAAGTTGTTCACTGTACAAGCGTTTTAATGGTATCATGTTACATGTTAATCGTAATGGTCGTTGTAAGAACGGTCAAGACTGTGATACAGCCAGCACCCGAAAAGCTTCTTCTTCTTCTTCTTCCAGCCCTTATCCCACACTAGGTGGGGTCGGCACAACATGTATTTCATAAACCCATATTGTTAGAGGTTTTGGCTTATTATTTTATGACTAGCCGACTGCCTGACATCACCTTCCTTGGGAATACTCGATGCGCCGTCGCGCGGGTGACCCAATGTGCTTGCTGATATTATGCACTGGGTCCCAAAATGATATGCATGTCAATCTTACTGCCGACAACTAAGCGGACTATGTTCTTCTTGGTGGAGTATACTTGAAATTCCTTGACCCACTCATTCAGTTTTGCTAATCGGAAAAAGCTTCACTTTTCACCTGCATAATTAGCATTTGAAGAATTAAATATAAAAAAGTTACATATTAATTGGATATAGAACGTAAGTTTCTAACCATCGGGTAACAATCAACTCTTATCTATTGTTCTTATCAATAACTTACCTCCACTTACAGACTTCCACTTGATTTCACATTTCACTCTTTCCACACCCATACACCATACTTTGCTCCCATTTAAAACTCCGTTCGCAATCTGAAACACATCACAGCAAGCACTAACCGTCGTATCGTGATTTACGATAGAAATCCTTCGCTGTACAGCGGATTTACATTTAACAAGCCGAATAAACACGTTGAGACATAAATCGACCTGTATAAGGAATTGAATGTGACAAACACCGTGGGACGCCATGTTGTCTGGGTATTGTGTGCTGGACTGTTGAAGTGAAGTGTGAGGCGGCGCAGGGAAATGACGGCGCTTTTGGATAAAAAATCGGTGCAAAAATTGACGTTTTTAGTTTTGAAGTATAATTGAAGAATGTATATGTCCTAGCTAGCTGGTGTAGATTGAATGCGGAATGCAGAGTACCTGGTGTTTTGGCGCAACTCCGTGCCATCTGATAGAGGTCTATGGTGGCCATTGTCCAGTACATAGTTGGCGGTTCGTGCCGCAAAGATGTCTCGGTCTCCGGGGGATGCTGTGCTTGTCGCGCGTCTGTCGTGCATACGAACCGAGTACTACGGATACACATATATCGAGTAGCGGTCTCAGTCTTCTGTCTGTCTCGCGTCACGGCCAGTTTTCGATCGAGACCGAGACAGGAGACTGGGACACTGAACACAGTACGAACGTAGCAGTTTCGGTCTCCCGTCTCTGTCTCGTGTCGTTTCTCAGGCTCCGGTCTCTGTCGTGACACGAAAGATATAGACGAGTAAGATTGAACCTGTAATATTTATGAACGGTGTTTTTCGTTCCTCCTGCTTTAAGGAATCTTCCGGTTAGGTGTGATCTATGGCGAAACGTAATTTTCCGACGGTTGATATCTAGAACTTGTATAAATGCAAATTTTCCACGCGATGCGAGATCGGTGACGTCACATAGTGCATATGAAACGAATATGCATGCCGCTTCTACCTTGTCATTATCCCCCCATAATCATTTATTGTTGCGGTTGGGGTTGCCAAAATGTATCAGTGAATATTCACTGCTAAATAATGGATGACGCACACCTTGCCATCCCAATCCGGTCGGTCAAGCGTCAGCAATATTACCTTTTGCAAAAGGCTGTTCTCTGGTTGGAAAAGATCGAAATCTGGCTCTGAGCCGAAATAACAACGGAAGAAAAATGGAAAGTGCAATCAAAAGATTTCAAAAGCAGGCAGCATGCCAAAATGAAGAATAAATATCTGCAAACATTAAGTAATTGAACTTTTTGGTTCTTATTACAAAAGTTAAGGGGCGAATATTCGAAATTTTTTAACATTATTTTAACAAATCATTCTTCTCCCGGGTTGTTAACGTTATAGTATTGTCAGATTGTTTTTATTCTTGTCTTATTGCTTGACTGCAGCGGTATAGTTTGAGTTTTCACTATCATAATTATAATATTAAACATCTGCATTCTTAACTTTGGGATGATGCTAATGACGTTCTCAATTTTTGTTAATATTTTTCGAAGAATGGCCCTAAGACATTTGTTATAACCGTATCTAAAGTCAAACTACATACATAATAATTACCATATAAAATTAACAGTTTCAGAAGTCGGTGCTAATCCACGCTGAACCAAATTGAAGGCACCGACTTCTGAAACTGTTAATTTTATATGGTAATTATTTTATTCTTTTTGAAGTCTGTTTAAATTTTTTGTAAAATAGTTTTTATTTTTTTCTTTTTAGTGGCCTTAATTAAAACTTGGTTGGACCTACTAAAGACGCTGCTCGTAACATAATCACATCATCACAATATGCGTACTGTTCGTCATTGAGGAGTTCCATTGTCTATCTCCGAAGTTCTTCATCAGATCTTCACCAAATTTAAATGGGACCAACTTCGAAGTACACCCCATCCATTAAAAAAAGAATCATCAAAATCGGTTCACAATTGGCGACAATATCGATGAACATACACAAAAAAAAAAAAAAAAATACATACAGACGAACATAGTAACCTCCTCCTTTTTGGAAGTCGGTTAAAAAAGGTGTTTAAGCCCCTGTTTCGTCTAAACATTTTTGTGGTAAGACAGTTTATGTTTTTACTTAGAACAAATGACAATTTTAAGACACGTTTCATCTCGTAAACTTTTAGGACAGCTTTGTTATCTTGCAGTTCAATCTTTTCAGTTCTAAAAATATTTAGACATTCACTGCTTTACGCAAACTTTTTTATCTTAAGCTACTCCCACGTTTTTGGATCCCAGATTTCTGTAAACTTGTCTTTACAAAATAATTGTTATTATGAGTACCGAAATAGCAGAGTGTTTAAATGATGGATAGCTCCGTAACTTTTCCATCATCCTCAGCTGTTTTCTTACTTATCTCCAGACTTGTAAGTGGATTGAGATTAATTTTATAATATCCTCTGCTACCTTGATACGGATTTCAGTTTTAATTCTGTTTGATGAAGGACTAGCAGTGTTTTTATGTCTAAATGTTAGGTCTTACCTTATAAATATTTAGATTCTGTATAAAGATTGAATATTTCCTTATTGACTTATAAATCGATTGAGGAAAACGAAAGACTATACTGTCGTAGGTTATGACAAGTTTGCTTGGAACGTACGAGTATAAATGTTTAATACATCTCTACCGCGTACGAATTTGAATTTTTTTGGAGTATAAAAATGACCATTTGCGTTAACGGTGAAGGGAAACATCGTGAGGAAACCGGCAAAGATGAGAGGGCTCCAAAACAAAAAAGTTGTCGGTGGTGTTTGTAGTGTACCAACTCGCACCAGGCCAGCGTGGTGGACTAAGGACTTAAACCCTTCTCATTCTGAGTAAAATGCAATCCAAGTGGGCTTATGTGCCGTTATACGAATGATCCACCTTGATTAAAAAACTTCGCTCTAATTCATGGCAGATTAAAGTTTGACCTGGCATTCCTGAAAACGATTCATCTGTTCAAAAAGGCATACAAACACGTATTCCTATCAGAATGTGGAGCAATAACTTGGCGGTCACGTGGTATGCATTGTGCAGCTCGCTGGTAACCCGACTCCTGCGCAAGTGCGTCCATTGTTGCGGGATCGCGGTCGCCCGGATCGAATGGCCGATACTCTGACGATACGGAACGGCCACCATGTATCGGCCTCTTAAGATCGTATCGTGTTATCTGATTTAAAGGGAAATTGCGGAGGGCGCGTTTTGCGTGTAATCGGTGTCCTCGATTTTGTGGATAAAATTATTTATTCGTTCCATTGTTGTGAAATGTGTTGCGTGTTATTCTTATAAAAGCTTTTATTGATTATTGATAGGCTTGTCTGCAGCGATGGACTGCTAAAGTCTGCCACATAAATAATCTATACCGACCAGTTGTTTTCATTATCTTAACGATTTTAAAAACATACATATACTTGCTCACGCCTGTAATCCCCGAAGAGCTAATCAGAGGTGTTCTTCTTTTATAGGATACAGTGGGTGTACACCCATGTTTAGCCTCTGATATTAAGTCCCAATAGGTGACCAACCTATTGCCATTTTTCGGGCACAGGGAATAAAACAAACACGACAGCGTGAAAATGTTGTATTCCGAATGTTTCCTTTTTTCTTCCTTCTTGTAGTGCTTCTGCAGTCCTCAAATTTTCCTATAAACTTTTATGACGTATACAGTAAACGACAAAGTAAACATCTTCAGGAAACCTGCACAACTGAAGTTGTGTGTGTGTATGTGTCCGCCAACGCGTACCAGGCCAACGTGGTTGACTAAAGCCTAATCCCTTCCCATTCAGAGAAGAGGCCCGTGCCCAGCAGTGGGACAGTAATGTTGTAACATTAAACGTGAGAATCAACACAAGTTAAGCTCACGCTCATTGTACTATATTGATTCCGACCTATTGTACGATATTATTCGCGATAAAACGTATTGAAGACTGAACGGTTCTCACGGCACAATACCACTGCCTATTGGAGTGGCACACGTTCTATTGTGCTTTCATTGTGTACATCACTCTTTTATTGCCTAATGGGATAGGCAAAGTTATAAACGGCCTTGAACTTAACGATGGATGTCAGCTTCCACCATACTGGATGCTTGCACGACCGTGTGGAGGCTGCCATCCAGCACCGACGTGCGTCCGCTACTTACATGATGCACGGTGGTGCGTAAGCCTCATTAACTCAACACAAATAAGGTCGACTGTCAACTGCCTCGTCGGTCTAGTAGTGGCAAGCGCGACTGCTGATCGTGAGGTCCTGGGTTCAATCCCCAGGTCGGGCAGTGTTATTGGGTTTTCCCTGTGAAATTCCTCAGAAGTAGCATGGAGATTAGATTTGTATGACAGGTTCATCCATCACTATCATCTTTCTAAAAACAACCCTTTCATCATTCAGAAAAGTGGTTTCTATTATTCTTTGACCCAGACTAGCTTGTTTTCTTTCTTTGTTTACTTAGGTCGAACAATCTGTGGCAGTTTATAACTTTCGTTAAGGCCACTCGCACACGCGCCGCTCGCCACGGCCACAAGATGTTTTCTTGCATTTGAAATCCCTGTAAATTTATGGAAAAGTGAGTCTGCAGCTTGTGTGCGGCCACTTGTGGCTATGGCGAGAGGCCCGTGTGTCACTACCCAAACATTCGCAGGATTTCCCGCGACCTTTCTGGTATAATATGGAGGTTAGAAGCGTAGATCTTAAATATGGATGTTATGTCGCTCAGCTTTCCGCGAAACGAAAACAAAGGATATGTGAAGCAAGATATTGGAAGACTTTGTGTGTTTTCTTTGCAAGGTTATGTTATGTATGTGTCGAGTTTGAGTTGTATTTTATATTTTAGGTTCTGAAGAGTATAGTGAGATACAAAGTAAGGAATACGTTTATATTTAAGCAACAAAGAGGTTGTTCTAGTTTTTATTTTAAGTGATAAACTAATCATATTAATCAATCGGCATCAATTTGTAAAAATGTTCTATGGGTAAATGTAGATATAGCTCGCTTGGTGGTAGGAGCTATACGGTCCGCCTGGCTAGCTACCATCCACACATTAAAGTCCGGCGCCAAGCAGTTTACTGTGTTCCGTCGTGTGTATGTGAGACCCAGGTGGATATAGGGGAATCCCTCTATATCTCTGTTCTTTGGATTCATGTGCTCCATTTTTGATCCTGCCTGCGCTTACCATCAGGTGAGACGAGGGCCAAACGCTACTAAGTCAAGTATAAAGAAAAAAAGAGGATGCACTTGTGCACATTACCTGTGCAATTGAATGCTTTCGGCTGCGACATCGTTCTGTAAATAGCGTAAGCATGCTGAAAGCTAAATCTATGCGAAGAATTAAAACCGTGCGTATGTAAGTTCATACTAAATACCCATTTACTTTGAGTAAAATGCGAATTGATGTTGGTAAGTGCGCTAAGTACCCCATATTCTTCTTAATCGTCAAATTGCCCGAACTATTGCTTAGGTCCCTACCTATAACAGTACATCTATACGTAATAGAGCGAATTACTGGTTTACACATAACAGGTAACTAGTGTGTAACCACCACAGCCCTTTGGGTACAGCGAGTATTATACCCTAACGACCCTTTGGGATACATCGAGTATCCCTAACGTGTCATAATGTAAACCGGTCTTAAACTTTACAACTCCCATCAAGGGGCTATAAACTAAAAGCCTTAAATTTTAGTAGTCTATCAACTATGTTGGTAAACAGAAATTAAGTGGAAGCTGTATTGAGACACAGTTGATCGGCTAAAAACAAACGATGATCCCCTTTTTTTATCATTGCAAAATCCTCATATATGTCCCTCACCCCGGGAAGGCGAGGGGGTCTGCCGGACTCTTACCGGCTAAAAACCAACGGTCCTCTTGACCGTTCGGCCGGAGTCGCGGGATTCGCAAAAGCATTCACCGCAACCAGCCTAAAGGCCTGGCCAAACAGAACGCGTACTTTACGCGTTACGATATAGCGTCACATAACGTGTCACACTAAAGGTTTGATGCGAACGCAAGGTACTTACCCGCCCAGCACTCCAAAGAAAATACAATCACTACGATTAGCAAACTAAATATTTATAGTAAATACCATGAAAAAAAAATCAGGCCTTCTTAAAACTATATCTGCCTAGCCTTTTCCCAACTATGTTGGGGTCAGCTTCCAGTCTAACCAGATGCGGCTGAGTACCAGTATTTTACACGGAGCGACTGCCATCAGACCTCCGCAACACAGTTACTAGGCAACGCCGATACTCGGATTTAGACCGGTTGTCAGACTTTCTGGCTTCTGACTACCCGTAACGACTGTCGTGTGTATTTACAAATTCCAATGCGTTACGTCTGTCTATACGATAATCGCGTGCTGACTACGCTTCATGCTTCCATAGCCGCGTCTAATTAACTAATCAATTAGCATATTGAATAGATGTTATCTATGTGTGTTATCTAGCAAGTTCGCGAGCGATGCTGGGTGTGGTTTTAGTTGTAGCGGAGTTAATTACTTAGGGACCCTAAGTAATCTAAGTCCTAAGTTAAGGCGAGTTACTTCATAAAGCCAAACTGGCAGAATATCAAATTGATTCGTTTAGTAGTTAAATAAATATGCTTCTCCTACACCATAAGAACAGAACCATTGAAGATTTTTAGTCAGCTTAAAGTTTTGTGTTTTTGCCTACCCACCAAAAACATTGTAAGATAAACTCCGCTGTCACAGCTTCGCTATAAACAGACTGGACTATTTGCTGATGGATGTAGGCTCAGGGTGAATATTCGAAATTTTTTAACATTATTTTAACAAATCATTCTTCTCCCGGGTTGTTAACGTTATAGTATTGTCAGATTGTTTTTATTCTTGTCTTATTGCTTGACGGCAGCGGTATAGTTAGAGTTTACATTATCATAATTATAGTATTAAACATCTGCATTCTTAACTTTGGGATGATGCTAATGACGTTCTCAATTTTTGTTAATATTTTTCGAAGAATGCCCCCTCAGCTAGAGAACTATTATTCTTCATTCAATGGCTCCGAGAGTATTCTCACGTAACTTAAAAACGAGAATTAAAATTTATTATTTAAACTAGCGACCCGCCCCGGCTTGGCACGTGTGCAATGTAGATACTAATCAATGTGGGGCATATAAACCTTTCTCTTGAATCACTATATCTATTGCTGAAAACTGCATTAAAATCCGTTGCGTAGTTTAAAAGATCTAAGCGTACAGACAGCGGGAACGACTTTCTTTTATACTATGTCAAGATTACTATTATCGCTGTTAAAGGCACCACACCTCACAAGCACAAGTACCTCGCCGGTTCTCATATTAACGGTCTGTAAACGAATAATTGAATAACTGCAATAAAAATTACGGTTCAATTACTTAATTGAAAAGATTCGTAACAACAAAGCTATCATTTAAGTAGCCTAGAATTAACAGTTATTTCTGCGTGAATTAATGAATTGTTAATTAATTATCAAACACGTGAAATATAATTAACTGAAATATACTTATCCTAGCTTTGGAAGTCCTAGGTTGAATCCCCAGGTCGGCCAGTGTTATTGGGTTTTTCCGTATGGGATTCCTCAGTAGTAACCCGGATATTGGATTTGTGCCCGGTTGATGGCAATAGGCTCGCCCCTTATTACATAGGACTTAAACATAACGGCGAAATGAGGGTGTTACTATACACCTCTGCCTAACTCTTCGGGGAATATAGGTGTGATGTTATGTATGTTGTGAAATATAGTTTTATTAATTGGTTCTAAAACCGCAGATGAAACCTACGTACAACCCTGTAACATAAACAATTAGATTGATAATGGCGGCGCGTCCATGGTTGTCTCTGTGAGCAAAAGGCAGAAAATCGCCTTTTTAAATCCCATTCTTTAAGTAATCGTGTTGTTCGTGGTGTAGATGGCTGTAACAACTGGTTTCATTTTAAAATCGATTAGCCTCATCTACAATATGTAACAAAATTAACGCACATCCTGAAAGTAGTTTGTTCAAAATCGTTTACTGGATCGATTTCTATCATTTGTAATATAGGTAATTTCTTATCCCAAAAATATGTAATTAAAACTACGGAAATTAGTCACATTACCCCGGTACAGTCAAAACAAACTGAAATGGGCCGTAAATCAAGGCAAAAAGACTTTTAAAAGCGCATTTTTATTTGTATTAACACAAATTCCGTCATTCAATACAAAATAAAGAAAAATAAACCTTATTTCAAGAACGTTAATTTAGTAAATAACAATGCGTATACATGTTAAACTAAAATTTCAGTGTATGTATTATGATTATAACGTAATATTCTATTTGGGGTGTTTGAGGGTGTGCGTTAATTACGTTACATGGTGTATACCTAATATGAGATCCCATCACTTAAATAATATAATAAGAAGGTACATAACTTTTATCACACAATTGACACATGTATTGTGATAATAACTGTACCCATTGATATCAGCGTGTTTTGATTTCCACGACATTTCTTAAGATCAAATGCTGTTAAATCCACAGAAGCAGCAATAACAACAATACAGACGTATCTCGTTATCAACTCTTGGTATAATGGTGTCATAACAAAAGGATCCCGCGTATCGATACCGATAGTCGATTATAGTTATCGAATAATCGCAATATAGATGTTCTCTTTGTTCTGTTGTAATCTGATCCGTCTGTCTCGGTTTGATGTAATTGTACTGAGAACGATTACTGCGTTGCTTCTGACGTTTCTTCGATTTGTATAATAGGATGTACTCTGGATTAAGAGTAGGTACTTTTGTTGTCCTGTATATTAATTTATCGTTCATGCTTTTTATGTTACCAAGTAGAAAGTGCAAGTATTTGGATTTTAAAACGTCCATTGATTTGTGAAATTGTATTGATGCAAACTACTATACGAATTATATCACGTTCCCTTTCTTGATTTAAAATATTACGTGCAGCATCCTAACGTGCAATAAAACAAACTTGTTTGCACCAATGGATACCACTCACGAGAATTTCAGAAGATATTCTGATATTGTGTTAGATTTGCAAGTCCATTAGCATTACCAAATAAATAAATCTCCTAATAGGTACTTGAAACATCTCATGCATACTTTATATCGTAATTAATACGCTCATGTTTACCAACAACAGCTAAAAATATCAATTTTATTCATTTGATGAGAATTTTAATAGCTAGACTTTACTTTGTAACCGATACTAGGCGACCTGCCCACTCTAGCGTTGATTGCAAACTGAATTTTATTCAACAGCGTATTCATGCATATTCAGGCAGTCTTCAGCGAATAATAACACAAGTTGATACAGAAAAACCACCCCAAACAATGCGCCAAAGGAAACTCAAGCAAATAGACACCGAATGAAACAACAATCGCTGAAGCACGTGCAATCTGCGTTTTATCTAGTATATGGCAGCGAATATTCGTGTGTAAGCTTCTTATCCTGCTTTGTGACAAGTATACCTTCAGTGATCGGTCCCTTATTATTTTGTGGTTGAGGAAATTCTGCGTGACGTCAAATTATACAGACACGTAACTAACAATTTGCAAGCGTGTCGTAAAATACTGTCGCATAAATATATCACATTTTCACATAGAACGGTTGCGCATTTTCCTCTTATTACCTAGGTACGTGGTGTTCGGCACGTATTTGTAGTCGATCTTATCGGATTAAAATAAAATTATCAGTATACAAAGAACTTTTAGTACAAGTTAAGTGCCAACAAAAAAAACTCAAGTAAAATCGTGTTACTTCCAAACAGTGTGGTAAACCCATAATAATGTAACAATACACTGTTAATTATTATTCCCAAGTAGTAACAGTATAATCAAGATTTCCTTTTAGATTTCGGCGTCTACGACCGCCCTTGGTTTTCCAAGTTCAATGTACACCATCCCGCAATCTGTTAACGAACGTTTCAACATAGAAACACAAAAAAACAGATCAGAGAAGGTCCACTGAGCGATTATAAACTAGAATAGAAGCAGAATAAAAAAAACACTGATGCAGGCTTTAGCAAGTCCCAACTGGGTGCCAGTAAAAGTCGCGCGACGTTTTTTTTGCATTGACCTTCTTTACGTTTCTTTTTTTACGTAATACACATAAGTAGAATAACGACATCACATGCATGACGTGCGCTATCTTAAACTTGTTTATTTACAATGTTGGTTTAATTCGGTCCAGCACGTGATTTTATTTACTGCGCGTTTCAGTGAAACTCCCACTATTATCAAAACATGGATGCTGGCAAAAGAAAATTAATGTTTATGGGCCATAAACTGAAGATGTAACATATGAGAGGAATCCGTTTTATTTGATGAGAGAATATACGTAAACTATCCTTCGGGGAAAAGCTATTCCCCTACGGCTTCGTCAGTGCAAACAAGATTTTGTTTTTGTTTTTGGTGTAACATTCCCTCATAGTGAATTTACTATGCAGCACTAATCACGTCATACAAAGAAACCTACTTTATCTAAGAGTAACAGAGCTCACAGTCGCAGTTGCACCGCGTAGAGCTAGAAAGTTGGCAATCATGGATAAAATATTAATACTTAAAGCAAAGTAACAGACCTCGAAGACTAGTATGAAAAAAAAAAGCTGTAGAGCTGTAAACGGTTTGGATGCGGATTTGCTCGGATTCAGACGCCTTATTTAGTACACATGTCAGAAAAATTAATGTCATTGTCAGAAAAATGTCCCATATAGTAGGTTACATTGCGCCTTTTTGCATCCAAAATGTACGTCAAAATGCAAAACATCTCGTCAAAGCGAATTGATTCGGACATCGGTTTTATACGCGGCTATACGCACGATTACTTCGAGGGTCGGATGATCGGAAATGTTGGCACGTGTTTCTCCGTAATACTCAATTTCACGTGAAAACCTATCTGAAGTGCGGTATAGATAATTCAGATAATTTTATATTTGATGACTTTCAGCAAATTTATATTCACTTCATTGACACACACACTTGATTTGTCAAAATGTGTCAAGTGGTTTAGCAGCTATGAGGGAAAAGCTGGACTATTTTCCTACGGGTAATGCGATGCTTAGGGTTTTAATTCCTACGGCATCATATCTATAAAGTTCCAGCAAGCCTGCAAATGAGCCATGTATGCATAAATTTCCTCGTCTTCCCATTAATAAATGAACAAGTCACACTCAGTTCAAACACATATCGTGACAATAGATCTAAAATAAACGTAGTAAATCAAAATAGATCATCGCACACGCACCTTGTTTTTATTACGTAAGTTATTTACGTTACACGTATCAAAAACAATTATATTATTGAATATGCAAGTCTGTTGCAAACAACGTAGGTGTCGCGTCGCCAATGTGCAATTTGATGCAAAATTATACAAATTAGACGGACATGAGTGTAAGTCTAAGAATAGAAACCACATCTTTACCGTGGGCGTGAGGTAACTAAAGAATTATATCAAGTGGCTGTGTCCTGCACAGTTCATAATGTCATATTGCGAGGTATCAGATTCTGGATGAGGATTACACTTGGCGAACAAGTCACCTTTCACGATACCCACAATAAGATATAGAAAGAGGTGGCAGTTGTTGTTGGTATTCACATAGTAAATGAAATTGGTCATGTGTTTAGTAGTCAGTGCACAGCGAGCAAAGCAGATCCTGACAAGACAGGAAACCTTCAATATCAAGAAGATGCGACTATCAAAAACGAATTATATGTTTACCAGAAAAGTGAATGAAAACTTAACAATGTTAATAGACAAAACATTACAGGAACGTTAATGAGTCATCGATCTGCACGCCTTAAGTGCAAATTTATGAATCGACCGAGGATTGCTGTGTCCATCGTTTTTGCTATCATCTTCAGAATTACGTTGCCACTTGTCAGATCCTCTGCACAGCAGATACGGTTTTCTTGCTATTTGAAGCAAACTTCATTTCAAAATACACATCGTTCGACTGTTTGACGTACAATTATGATTTTAGTGTAGCATGCGACATCCTTACACAATATTCAAGACATAAATTATTTTAACAAAGTATGTCATTAGTTTTTCTATTCGAAGCTGTCGCGGGTAATTTACTTTTATCTATTGTATTTAGATTTTTGGCATGCATTACCAAGTTTTTATGTTCAACTAAGAAATAAGAATGTGTAGTGCTCATTTTCACACGTAAATCATTATTGTCAATAAGAAAATGGGTTAGTATTATAATGGTCTATTGTAGTATTTAAGCTTAAAATATTATTTATTTTAACTACTGGCTAAACATCGGTCTGGACCAACAAATGGTCTTGGAAAAGTATTTCCGTTTGACAGACGGAAATAAATGACGCCATTTGCTTTCAGATTATCTCCTGTCAGTACTCTTAATATCCCAGTTTCATATTCCAATATTCACTGAAAGTGATAGAGTTACTAAGCTGTTCATATCCAACAGCATATTCTGTCGACGCAAAGCGTTTAATTGAGATGACAATTTAAAAGGATGCATCGAATCGAATAATCTGTTCTGAAGCTAAGATATTTTCATCTCATCTCACAGAGGCTTAAAAAAACTACAATACAAATATGCCTTATTGTAGTCCATTTAAATAAACAAACACGACATAATGCAGGTATATGATTTGTTCAATGGGCGGTCTTATCGCTAATAGCGGTGTCTGACCGTTAGATGGACAAAAAAGAACATAAGAAAAGGAGAAAGGGAAACCAAGTAAAAAAAAATTGCGTCTAGATGTGATAAAACAAAGGTTTTGTGGTGGTCACACATTCAGTAACACTGTTTCAACTAAAACAACGCTCTCCTCGTTCTGAAAAACGAACTAAAATTCCAGAAGTGTCCAGCTCCATGTTACTCACATCTCAATATGAATCACAGCTCATACTCATAGTTAACTCGTTTTACTTTATTTCCCGGGATGACTAGGGTTGTTCTATTCCGGGAAGCGCGTCACCGGGACGGGGGTGATTGTGTACCCCGCAAATTGAATCATAAGTGAGTCAATACGGATATCGTATTGCTTTATAACATTGTTTGAACGATCGATTCTGTACCGTTTTCTTGTAAATATTTTTATGTGGATAAAGATGACTGTCCTTTATGGAATATGATATTTTTGGACATATTTACCGTTTATATTTCCACAAAATGTAAAATGTTTCTTGGGATTTGTGGATAGTGGTTTTCCAGAATCGAGCTTTCCGGATCCCGCTTCTCCATTCGCTTTATTTTCACATCTGAGTCAAAATTAATCCTATTCTCCAGACCCTTTTAGTCTTAATTCATGGAAAACCTGAATCAAATAAAAAAGTTTGCAAATTTTTATTCACAAACCACTTTTGAAACTTTGTACAATGCTTACTTACATTTGATGCTGAAAGCCCTAAGCAACAAGCTCTCCTTTAAATTTTTCTTTTATACATAACTAGCCTACGACCGCGGCTGCGCACGCGTAGAACGTTGACAAAAAAATCCTATAGCCTTCTTTGAATTTAAGGCTATCTCTGTGCCTGGTTTCATCAAAAGTGGTTAAATTAGTTAAATAGTTCAGTCATGAAGTAATAACAAACAGACAAACAGACAAGCTCAATTTCGCATTTCTAACATAAGTAATACTTCTAATGGTTCTATTTCTGCAACTAATTCCATCACTACTTCTAGCCACATCCAAAGCATCTCTAAACAAAACCCGCAACTAACACAAGCACTTTCTCCATCTGTTCTTATTTCTGCAATTCCTATCCTTGAATAGAGCAGTTGAGTTGCAAAAAGAGAAAAGTAAAAGGTATTGACAAACGTCGTATATCTCCCGGAGCGATCGACCGTGGACACGTTGCTGTCTTGCATGCCGTGCATACAGCTATCGACAATGCTAACAGATGCTTTTGTACACGATGGAATTTATCATCAAAGGATAATATGACTATATAAAGCTACTTGTTTGTTAAACTTATTGCAGTTGTTAAACTTGAACCAAAACAGGATAGATACTAACTTGAAAAAAAAAATACGAGAGTTAGTTATCGACTAAGGAATCTATTAGTCCTTTTCGGCATTTCTAAAATGTACATAGGTGCCATCGTTTGCCGTATAACCTATGGGCCAAAATAGCGACAGGGTGGACCCCATAAATTGGGAGACAGCACCGCGATAGCCCTCGCGGAAGGTGGCGAGATGAGCTCGACGCCTTTAATAAACAATGGCGACAAGCGGCCAACGATAGAGAAGAGTGGAAGACTCAGAGAGCGGCTCAACGCAGCAGTGGGACGATAAGGACTGAATATAATAATTAATTGATACAACAAAGCAGTAATTATGCTGTATGCAGTCTTTTGCGTTATTTTGCGAGATGTCTGTATTTAAAGCATGCTAAAATTTTAAGAGGTGATGAAAAAATTTCACGTAAACTGATTGCTCCGATTTGTCATTTTTGATTTATAATCTTTCCAAAAACCTTGTTTTCTGATTGCAAATTGAAATGCTACAACCAGTATGAGTCAGCATGTCTTACTTCTGCAATCATAGTTCATGTACCTACTACTTCCAGAAATGACTTCTTAATAAGCTAACATTTCATATGACGTCACAGGCCATCTGGCGAGGCGACACACTCGGCGTGCCGACACCTTGACCCGAGCGAAATGTAACGACCTGGAAAATATGTATAGAGACCATAGTCCATATCTATGGAGTTTTCTACCCTAGTCCATCGTAGAAAGAACTAGAATATTGAACTGTAGAGTTTATGATATATTTTTATTTTTGAATGTAAACTTTTCATAATTTTTATCATCTAATCTCCGGTGGAAAAAGAAATATGTGGAATTTGGTAAGGTACCCCGTCACATTTGCAACCGATCCCTTGTCCCTTCTATCAATGATATTCAATTAAAAAAGTAGGAAGCACTTCCCTGAAGAATCAGGCATACTCACTTAGCTGGGTAGGCTGATAATTAAATGAAACTGTTTTTTAATATACAGGTAGAGGCTGCTGTCCATCTTAATAGAACCCATTAGTCACTTTATCAACAGCGAGATTTAATGGGGGATTTCCGCGAATACGTCAACGTCAACTTTATGGAGTATATCGCGTTCTCTTCCTTTATTTTATATACCTACGTGCAATAAAACATACATGCACAAGCACATAAAATATGCTCATGCATTGCAACATACCTAAATGTATAAAACCAAATATAATTTCTATCTACGTAAAACATATTACGTTATCTAGTATTAATTACATTCAGCCATTAATATCTGTATAAATAGTTAAAAACCGCTGCCGTCATAAAATTTCCATCATATTCCTAATCCATGGAAAATCCATCAAAGTATGAACAGCAATTCCTGATAGGAGCATAATCTCACGCTTAAAAAACGATAGTTTAGCACGTACAAAGTTGTTTATCATGGACATCATAATATTTGATGTCTGTCAGTACTGAGTCAATGTCGACAAACTGCGCACAATTTTGAAATATTATGGGTTAGTCATCTGGAAATCAACTTGTAAACAAAACTTCATCTTCAATATGATCAATACGAAATTCGTTCCACTTTATAATATCCTTTTCATGGACTTTCAAACAAAAATATATACGTACTGGTATTTAAAGACAAAAGACAATTTTCGTCGAACTAATCTTAAAAAAAAGAATTTGCAGGTTCTCCTATTTGTATCAGCTGTGCCGCTTAACTAACAATCATCATTAATGCCTTTATCAAGAATTTATTGTTGTCATGTTCCACACATCATTAGAGTAGGTAAATAAGATATGTCATCGTTTCCACCTCGCCTTCCAAGATTCCAGCATGACTTGCCACTTCCATGTAGCGTGCCACATAATTCAACCACACAGCTATTGATAACCTACGTGATATCGTCATGAAACACGCTGCTTTGATCTGCTTCGTATTTTACTCACAAATGGTGTAATATAGCCGCAGGGGACGTGATATATGCTGACGTGCCGCCTTTTAAACTATTTCCATTCGCACGTTTAAATATGAAATTGCAGCTTCGTAATATTACACCACACGCCCAAATGACTTCCTCGACGTTTGTAACATCAAAGGACAAAACGCTGCAGGCGTTTTCGCTAATTTACCGATTTACAAACTTTATTTTGCGGTTCTATAAATTCTAAACTACTACAAGCTTGATGCTAAAGTCGCAGATTGGACGGAAGAAGGTATTTGAGTTGTTTCGGAGGTGAAAACGTGCGTTGGTGTGTTTCATGTGCAGCCGATGTATCGACGCCATCCGGCGCTTGGAGTGTTGCCAGCGTAGTGTCGCGAATAGTGCGCGAGGGCCGGCGGGTCGACGACACCGGACACATCCCCCGACAGATCTACCTCACAATGGTCGACAAGCACAAATCGCTGGAAACAAACTAGATGTCACGCCTAACGTGATAAATGGGAGCAATAACATCGTAAATGAAAACGATCAGTACATTTCCGCCCGAACTTGTGATTAAAACAGAAGCGCCGAAGTAATCTGTTTAATAAAAAGCTTAAGAGCAAATAACTTTAAGGTGTAATGTGGAAGAGAGTCGATAAAATGTTACAACGATGTTCCCGCATGAACGTTTTCAGCATTAAAGAATATTGAATGACATTCTCAAGTACTCTTTTAATACGTAAACGGCGAGGAGTGCGTAACGGAAAAGTTGTCAAAGGAAAATTGCAATTTGCGACACGATTTAGCACATACGTCACGATTTCATATAACAATATTTATTTCACCTCGGACACCATTAATCATGGTATATGACGCGTGTGCGACGACTACGTCACAGTACGCGCTATCGTTTATTAATAAATCGGTTAATTGTAATCATCGCCGTATCTAATCGTGGGCGTATCATGCAGCGAGCTTATAGGGATGCCCGTGACGAGTGACGGTACCGTGACGCAAGCAGCGTATACACGCACCGATAGGAATAGATCCGCACTTGACATTGAATCGGTCCGTGCCTCTTTCTGGGGTTGATCAATCGCCGTCGTCATTCGGAGGTCAATGTCGTGACCTTCGCCAGTTTTATTTTAAACACGATAGGAATTTCGCTCGGTATGTCGCGTGTCGAATAATTCTCTTACGATCGATTACGCTGGTTTCTCCCACAAATATTTGGAGCCTTTATTAGATGTAGATATATCAGTTGATGTTATCGTGCGGACGTTAATGATGCCGTTTGGATACGCATGATTGCGGACGCGATTAATAGCGCAATCTTTATGCGCATGCTGTGGTTGCCAAATCATTTGCAATTCTATATTAAACTGTACTTATGTTTGTAGTGACTTGTTTTCAAACGATTTATAAGATGTTAACATATTAGCGAGTCGCTTTATTGTCTTCGTGCACACTAATTAAATATCCATATTTGTGTCTATTGAGATAAGTGTTAAGTTGCGTTGTCATTTATGTCAATATTTATATTCAATATTGTCAGTTGAGTTCCTGCTAGAGCGTGAAAAGCTGCAAAAAAACTTCTTGCATAAGTACATTAAATATTAGCAATAGTTTTTGACACTGATGTACTCAGAGGTGACATTTGCTATGTAATTTCGACAGACAATTGATTGCGACGAACAAATAGACGGATGGAACCAATATTGGTTGTTCGCAAATTGTCAATACGTTTCCGTATCGATTCACGACAATGTTTTGCGAATTGAAATCGAAAGTACCTAAACGGAATATATCGAGTAGTTACATAGATGAAATCGTAATGTTTGATTTTCAAATGATGAGGTCAGTTAAGTTGAGTGATTTGCCAGTGCAAAAAACAAATGCGTATCTAGTATTTGATTTGTAATATTTGTTTGGTACAGAATCTTCGAGGGTATCAACCGTCACTTAACTTAAAACACTTATAACTCGTGTACGACGAACTTGTAATCTTTCCCATCTCATGCAATTTTCAGTACTTAGTAATATTTTCTCGCACCGGGTAAAAGTGATACAAAACATGGCATAAATATTGGCTAATTATTGGCTAAAAGGGAGAGCATTATACAACAATTATAAATATCCATCACATTGCCCCTGATTTTAAATTATGGACTCTGGAATTATGGATCTTATTTGGATATTTTGCGAAAGACCGACAAGAGTAGCTATACTTAGAGGTCAAAATTTCTTATTCAGCCATCAACCACATCCTGAATAAACCTATCTTTGTTTGTTCCTCTATCCCCGTCTGTGCTATTCACATCACGTTTTCTCTCATGTGGCAAAACTTGCAGCAATTCTAAATAAAAATGCAGCAGCGTACCACGATGTAATCTAATTCGGTGCACGGCAACGCGACGTCGACGATGCGGCCAAGTTAATTACTGTCTCCAACGAATGGGGCGCAAACACTGCAGATACAAGACTCAATCAGTGTCGCTTTCAATGTTTATGATATGGCGAGGAGGATAACATCTGTTAGAGACCTCTCTAGCAGATTTGACGAGATGAAATAAATGTGTGTTTGAAAAATTCGTTTAGATCCTGACAGAGAACTTACCATCTCGCCTCTTGTCGTAGGTGTTGAAAAGCACGACTAAACGGGATTCATATAGAAGTCTATTAGGCGATTCATTTTCAAAAGTCTATGGGCTGTTACGACGTTTGGCGAACATCCTCTACAAACAACAAGATAATTTGTTTTCCTCCGTTGTCCTGCATAATCACAGAACGCAATTGCACAGCAACCAACCTGATTTGCTGTGACGTGATTTGTTTACACAGTCGGCTGCGAATATCGGATTACGTAACACGGACTGCACCAGGTTTGTGGCCCGACTGCCAGTGCCTTAACGCGTAATTTTCGCTGTTACCAAGTGAGCTTCCTTTTGGAAACAGGCCTATGCCCAGCCGTGGACTGCGGTAAGCCACTGATAACGAGATGAACCTATATTTTGTTACGAAAAGACTACGAAAAAAGAAAAGCTTAATGTATTTCCTCTGGAACTTATGTCACAGCTATTTTCATCTACCATGACGTACTTCACAGAAAAGCGATCAAGATACGCAGGCGTATCTCTGTCATTTTTGCAAATTACATGTAAGATTGGTTCAATTTCCCTCAGTGCTCTGCCAGCAAGTAATTCGTCAAATGAACGGGGAACTGAGGCTGATTAGATTTCCTCTTGATCGTTCGTTTTGCCAATGATCCTTACTTGGCTCGAAGACAGAAAGCGATGATTTAATTTAATTTTGTTAGATATGTCGTCAAAATTAGCGTGTTGGGACAGAATTAAACAAGTTATTATCATGCAGAGTTATGTGTGAGATTAAGTCTTAATTTCACAATAAATCTTGGAGTTTACTCTTCGAGTTCGAATCCAACTTGATTGATTCAGTACTCGAAGCTGTCGGGAGTAACCCACCTGCATTGCTAGGACGAATTACACCCAGTCTTCCAAAATATGGGAGGCATCGACCTAACGTAGTCGTTCTAATTTCCTAACCTTGCCAAATCGTTCCTGCAAATTGGGTACTAGGTCGTGTGCAAACACTATAAAGTCTGTTAGCTATTCTGTTTACTTGTCCCACATGAGACTCGCCGTAAAATTCTATTCGCAGTCTTTATTATATTGCAGTTATCTTTATAAGACCTAAAATTTCAGCTAGAAACACGAAAAGTGACATCAGGCCTTTTTTAAATTAGTGACTCAATGTTGATTAACTGATTACAATCATAATTTTAGAATTATGATTGTAATCAGTTAATCAACATTGTTAATCAGTTAATCAGTTAATCAAATTGGGTTAGCCCAATTTGAACAAACACGTCATAACCATTATGTCATTTATTTGATAAAACTTGATAAGAAATTGTTCCTTCATTGTTTATGTAAATTCATCAAATATTTGATTAATAAAATATTAATCTAGGATAACTGGCGCCTAGTTAACGTCCCAAACTGCTTAGTCATTTTATAATTATTGCTATGGTGATTTGTTATCAGCATATTACACCTGATTAATGTAACGAGGCCCAAGACATCGCGAATTATCTTATGATTTTATCACAAGTTCATTTTGTTTGAATTTCCATAATTTGACTATGTCCAAACGTCTGCCGATAAGTAGTTCTTTAAAATTTTAAATTCTTCAAGTAGAACAGCCTCTGGGAACGATCCTTTAATGCGCGCTACACACCTTCAGATTTAACTGTGCGATTTCGGATTGTACAGATAAATCGTTAAGTGTGTAGAACAAACAGTTGAACTATTTGTTCGTCGATTTATCTGCACAGTCCGACTGCACAGTTAAACCACACTGTTAAAATTTAAGGTGTGTAGCAGGCTTAACATTGAACGGATTTTAAACAGATTTGTTCATCGTCCTCGCTAAGATACTTCCGATAACTGACTAACAAACTGCTGAATTACAAACTTGTCAATATGCTGACTATTCATCATCGTAATTTCTATTCTAGACATTTTTCTCGTGCTTTTCGTCCATATTTCTTTTGGATTTAGCACTGCCTGGTACAAAATCATGTGAAAACTTCTTGGTTGTTTCGCTCAGAACATATTAAAATTTGTTATCAAATAAATTATGAAAAGCTGGTCTTTTCATTCATGTTTTTACTTTCAAGACATCCGCACCATTAAAACTTCAAATATCAGTAATCTAATTTAATCCAGACATAATTTTATATCTTCATCCAGATTTAATACGATACCTAGTACCAAAATTATGAACTCTGAAACCCTTTCTCGTTAAGCTGTTCATTATATCATATGAGGTTCCTTTACAAAGAGCCATCATTTTGGTCCACGGAGCAATCCAATTACAATATTTTTGAGCTCCACGCTCAACATGGTACGAACATGGCCGCGAATGAATTTAATTACGCGAGAGCTCTAGGCTATAGTTGCTAGTTTATACTTTATGGGTGTTTGAGGCACTCCCTGTCTGGTTGCGCAGGTGGTGCTATTCGTCTTGGTTGCTTCTTAATGTTTTAGCAAATTAGTTCATAATGGCCTTTCGTGTTTCGTTCTTGCTCTTTTAGAAATTATTGTTGAATAATGCTTACTGCCTTGCAAAATGTTTTTTTTTGCATTTGCTGTCAATAAAAAAGCATCTTCTTACCTTGCTTGATTGTCAGACATCACTGTTTTTCAATGCAGATCAATCCTGATCCTGGATAAAAAAGAAAGCACTAATCAACTCACCCAAGAAATTTCGACTTCTCAATCGAAACTCGAAAGAACTTGTGTTAAACTTCCTATACAATTAGCTCACCTGACCTAAATACATGCCATTGTAAACTAAAGTAAATACCTTTGATGGTGCATGTAAAATATGTCCATTACGTTAATCTTGCAATAAACCATGACATGGCTTGTGCGCGTTTCACGTCCCCTCGTAAAATTCTCGACGCTCACTCGCTACGTGCAAATATTGATCGCGACCTGCGCGTGCGACGATTTCTGCGCTAAGTTAGTATATGGTTGATGGTGTACTAGATCTAGATAATAACCTAACATTTGTAAGTTGCAAAAATGAGCGGCAGATTTAAATCAGTTCTTTGATGACAATAATGAGATTTGAATTGATTGAAGCTTAAAACGTTGAGGAAAAGACATGTCTATTTGATGGGCCGCCCAAAGATCACTCATACTTTCAACTATTATAAATAATAAAAGTTAGATATTAATTTCAATTTTTCATATATCTTCAAATAACTCAGTCTCGTGAGTATGCATACAGTAAGGTTATTAGCCTTCCTATCAGCTTTCACAACATCCTGTACGTCCAGTGTCCAAACACAAATCAATCATCAGTACATACATTCAGTTGTAAAGTACATTCCTTCACACAATAGCCACACAAAGACACATTTCGTTATCGTTTCGCGTAATACGTGTGTAATAAACGTTATCAGCGCATGCGCAGAGTTCGTTCACTTGACATTACATATACCAAGATACAGAAGGGCCACGTGCAAGTTAAACACTTCGATTTACTGCTTTTAAAATTGGAAGTGAGAAGCTCGGATGTCACCTCACGGCGACGATGCACGTCGTGTGTCAAATCTGACCAAACGATTTTTACGCGATTTCTATAGCTAAAAACATTTTTAACAAATAAAAACCGACTTAAAAAAAATATGTTTGTTCCGCGATATCTTTGCTAATTGTGAACCGATTTTAATGATTATTTTTTTGTTTGAAAGAGTATTCTTTCGAAGTGGTCCCATTTAAATTTGGTGAAAATCTGATGAAGAACTCCGGAGATAGACAATTTGAAATCGGTTTTATTTTTGTTAAAAAGTGATTATATATTATTGTTAAAAATGTTTTTTATTTTTTCATTTTAGTGGCCTTAATTAAATCATGGTTGGACCTACTAAAGACGCTGCTCATAACATAATCACATCATCACATTATGCGTACTGTTCGTCATTTAGGAGTTCCATTGTCTATCTCCGAAGATCTTCATCAGATCTTCACCAAATTAAAATGGGACCATTTTGAAAGAATACTCTTTCATATAAAAAAGAATTTTCCAAATCGGTTTATAAATGACGGTGTAGTAAGGTAACAAACATTCAAAAAATAAAAACATACAGTCGAATTGAGAACCTCCTCCTTTTTTTTCTGGAAGTCGGTTAAAAACGAATTGTTTTGCTTACTAACGTATGGGAGAGATTACTATACAAAACTATGGTATTTGCTTCATTATTGATAAAGTTGCGAAACTCATAATTTTAAAGGATAACGCTCGGTAAATCATAGGAATCGGCCATAAAAAAGTACATTGCATTGCATGTGATTTAGCCATTCATGTTAAGTTTAACAGTGCATGAGGTAGCGCCTAGCACCTATACAGCGTGCAACTTCTGCGCCATTTTATTTCCTACAAAAATTAACATACATAATATATGTAAAGTAATTGTATGTATACGTAATAGTACCTATATTATGTACTAACGTCGCCTCTGCCCTAGCCGTAATAAAACTGGCTTGAGAGACTCTGGTATTGCTGAAGTCATGTATAATTAAACTATATTTAACACAACGAAGTGTAGAAATAAGACCTCTACTTAAATAGAGACTATAGCACTAGATTGTCTAAGTATAAAATCTTTAATTGTTTAATACCAAGATGTCCGGATTTCCAGATCTAATTTCAGGAAGTACGAAATATCACTGTGTATTTATGTGAACTAGCATCCTTTCAGATTTCCTTCTACTTATTTACTTTTCCGGATGTTACAAAGTTTCTACCGGAATTATCTACTGATTATGTTAGAGCTAATTCCGCGCAATAATAGGCTCTGTTGTTGCTGACAAGATAACGTGTCGAAACCTACACAATCAAAATGAAATAGTTCAACTACCCAACCTCGATCAACGTGTTCATGATACCTGAAGGATTAGGTGGAGAGGTAGAGATGAAGATATTGTTATACATACATCCAAAATGTGCATAAGTATCGTCGGTCGGCAGTGAAAACCACGTATGTGTAAAATACAATTTTTTAAAAGAGATAGAAATAACTGTTTCCTGAAAAAAATGGCCAATCTAATGTTAATACAAGTTCGTCATCGTACGTCATAGATAGCTTAGAAGCGTTTGAATTAAAAGTAAAGTGATCTAGTACGTGTATGACGAGTTTATCAATCTAAAGAACAAATAAAACGGTTTTGAAGAAAATTTTATTTAAGAGTTTTTCACTGCCGAGCATCGATGTGAGAATCCAAATTTCTGAACCAAAACAGGAGTATTGAAACGGAAAATCCAATCTGTAAATTAAATTCGGGATCTCAAAACACCATTACTAGACGAGCATAATTTAATAAACTGGATGCTTAAAACTCATTACTCAATTATGAGTTATAAAAAGACGATACATCTCGACTCTTCATATTTATAGCTCACACCAGCTGACCCCAGGGTTAATCTATAATAACTCAGCGATAAGTATTCAATTATTTGTTTATATTAATATAATGTTTATTTTAGCTCCTACTGATAGTATTGTAACGGCATTCCACTTATCAGTGTGTCAGGTCACTTGTGTAGGTAAAATTACTGTATTAAGAAGCTTCCTCTGTTTCTTGTACTTATCTTTCTGGATAATAGAATGAACGATTTAAATTCATTTATTTTTATCTATAGTTACGAATGGGAATGTTTCGATAATGTGTTATTTTCCCTCATTATTCTATAACTCGTGCCGACACGAGAGAAGAGCCTGAAAACTTCACTTTTATATGGTGTAAGCTGTCTATTATTCTTCAGCCTGTAACCATCAACTGCTGCATTTGCTCAATCATCATCAACTGCTCTTGTCTTACCCTTTCTTTTTGATGCTACGGTGATGTCGCTCTGCCTCGTGTTACCATTATGCTTCCAAGAACTATGGTCGGAGTTAAATGTTACTGCTTCATTATCATCATTAACATTAACTTTCTACTGCTTTCTTTAAAATAACATAATATCGCGCCTTGTATTCCCCGAAGGGTTCGGCAGAGGTGTTTAAGTCCCATGTAATAGGGGGCGAGCATATTGCCATCAACCGGGCTCAAATCCAGACTTGTTCCATAATATAGCTAATACGTATTGCTTGTATACAGTTTTCTGTTTATTAAATAACATAGAGAATTGAGCGCCAGCTTGGAATCTCCGAACAAGGGTCTTATTTCAGAAAAAAATGTGAACATTACGTCCGAAATCCCTTTGTGTCGTTTCGCACTATTCTTATTCTTATTCTTTATTGTACACAAAATAATAATATATAACACAGTTCCGTTGGTAAATTCATGTACAAAGGCGAGCTTAACTCACAAATGAGTTTTCTAACAGCAAACCTTAGAGCGATAGAGAGATTTGATGTTGAGGAGAACAATTACCTAAGTGTACAAGTTATATAAACTTACAAATTAAATACATAATAAATATACACATCTACATAAACTAAACAAATATGTGTATAGCACACAATACATAAACGTAATACATACAATATAATATATAAAATACTAGGTACATACATACAGGTCATGTAGACAGGAAATGTTCCCTAATTCTTTTCTTAAAAAGATCTAACGACGGGCTATCACGTAAGGAGTGAGGAAGAGAATTCCAAAGGCGCGAAGCACGAACACGCACTATATGAAGATATTACCCAGAAGTTATTCCAGTTAACTGGGAGTACGGTTATGCTTATAAACGAAGGGTTTGGTATCAGTTTTAGTATGCATTCTACGAGTTGAGTTAATATAACAGTTTATTTTTTTAAAGTTCCTTGAGTGATACTCTTCCAGTGTTTTGTTTCCCTTGCTTTATGAAATGAAACCATTTTGGTGGTCCAACTTTGGCGACTCAAACACTAGCTGAAACTTTATTTTCTGCCTAGCTTCTTCCCAACTATATTGGAGTCAGCTTCCAGTCTAACCAGACGCGGCTGAATACCAGTATTTTACACGGAGCGACTGCCTTCAGACCTCCGCAACCCAGTTACTGGGTTATGCCGATATCCTAAGGTTAGACCGGTTGTCAGTCTTTTGGGCTTCTGACCACCCGTAACGGCTGACATAGGTATTCGTATGACACCCGTGACCGACTATTTAACGTGCTCTCTAAGGCACGGAAGGGGCTCAATGTGTAACGAACGGTCACCCATCCACGGACTGACCGCGGCAAGCGCGGCTTAACCTCGCAAATCGAATGATCCGTGCGGTTGATAATTAACCACGAGCCCCTCGTACCTGAAACTTAACAGTTCAAATAGTTATCAATCATTCTATTTCATAGATTTTCTGTAGGCGGTCACTGCACTAAAAACTAAACACCCACAGAAAACTGCAGGGCTACCAACGTTCAGGTTACATATAAATGTTACATTCAAAACGTTTACGTTCGCACACACCGCACACCGAGACCTAAACACCGGCAATAACCATTACATTTTATAACAACTATGAAAACTTAAAACGTCCATCGTACTACCACTCTGACATAATGGCAGAAGCAATAACACGAACCCTCTTCACTACGGAAGATACAATAATATCAATTTAAAACATCGCCGTAACAATAAACATGGAAGGCCTCAGCCACACCTCGCGATTACGAACCGACAGTAAAATTTACGTATCCGTATAAAATCTGCAACTTAAATCATTGCAGTGGACTCGCTCGCCCACTCGGTGCTTCGCAGTAACGAGCGGTTTGGAGCGGCTTTCTTCGTACGATTTATGGCGCTGTCTGTACGGCTAAATTGTCGGCCGGTGTATTGCCCGCCTAACTAACGAGTACTAGATTATCTTCGTTAATAAATGCGAAAGTTTATGTTTTGCTTAGATTCAGTGCATGTGATAGGCTTGTATGGAGCCAGTGAAATTGTGAAATTGTTAACTATCGTTGTTATTTTGTAACTTACACGTTCGGTAAATAATAGATATTCGCCTTTAGTCGTCAATTCTGAAAATCTAATCAAAGATAATGATTCAGTTATTTATCTCTAATGAACTCTACTATCAGCTCCTGTGATAACACGAAGAAATCACTTATAGAATCTGATTACCTTATCGTCGCCAATGCAAACAGATTAATTAAATCAATGCAATTAAAATCACTTTCTTTAATAACTAATCTTATATTTTGAGATTAAAGTTTATTTCTCAAACTCGAAAGAAATACATAAACATAACATCACGCCTTGTATTCCCCATAGGGTTCGGCAGAGGTGTTTTTAGTACACCCTCGTTTCGCCATGCCATTAACCGGGCACAAATCCAGGCTCCGGGCTGCTACTGAGAAATCCCTAATGGAAAAACCCAATAGCACTGCCTGACCTGGGGATCGAACCCAGGACCCCATGCTCAGCAGTCGCGCTTGCGACTACTAACCCAACAAGGCAGTCGAAAGAAATACGTTTTGGTTTTTCATCTTAATTGGATAAAACGAAACTGAACAATCATTTGTTAAATCTGAAGCATTTTCAACTACTTGAGCAATAATTGGATCATGATTATAATCCACCTAGTGACCATGCTTTTGACGAGGTTTGCTTTCAATTTGTAAGTACCTACCTGCTTCTAATACCTGAAATCTGATAGCTGCTATTATATAAAATAACTAGCGACCCGCCCCGGCTTCGCACGGGTGCAATGTAGATACTAATGTGGAGCATACACCTTCCTCTTGAATCACTCTATCTATTTAAAAAAAACTGCATCAAAATCAGTTGCGTAGTTTTAAAGATCTAAGCATACATAGGGTCAGACAGACAGCGGGAGCGACTTTGTTTTATACTATGTAAAGAAAAGACAAGCATAGTCCAATCGCAATAGCTGTCGAAATCTGATACAGTGGACGTTGCCTGATCTGAAACAGAATACATTTTCTAACTACAACTATCTTACGCCTATTACGCCTGTATTCCCCAACGGATTGGGCAGAGGTGTACAGTAACACCCTAATTACGCAGTTATGTTACAGTCCCTATAAGGGGCGAGCCTATTGCCATCAATCGGGCACAAATCCAAACTCCGGGCTGCTACTGAGGTATTCCACATGGAAAAACCCAATAACGCTTGCTTTGCTTACTGCTATAAATGTTTTTATTATTTTAATATCAGTTAGCAACAATATTCCCCATCTCCGAAAAGCTAAAGGACCATCGTTTTAGGGTTGTACACCCGCATTTTACCTGATCTCCCAGTTAATAGGACAAACAGATCGCCATTTATTAAACACCGCCAGGATCCCGAACTAGGGAACTTATAGTACCACTTTTGTTTTACATTATTGATAATGTAAATTTTACTCGTTCTGTGACTCATACGATTGGTTGTGATGAGTGCTTATGGTGGTGGTGCCATCTGCTTTCGTTTTTTGCAGGACCTCCCATTATCTCACAGAAAAACACAACATAAGTGAATAATTTGGGGTGTGTGTTCTCCATAGCCATTTCCCAACTATGTTGGAGTCTAACCAGATGTGGCTGAATACCTACCAGTATTTTACACGGAGCGAGAGCCATCATACCTCCGCAACCTAGTAGGTACAGGGCCATGCCGATATCCTAAGCTTAGACCGGTTGTCAAATTTCCGGGCTTCTGACTTCCCATAACGACTGTCATAGGTATTCGTACCACACTCGGGACCGACTGTTTAACGTGATCTCCGAGGCACGGAGGGGTCTCGACTAACGGTCACCCATCCGCAGACTGATCGCGGCAAGCTCAGCTTAACTTTGCAATTTGTATGATCCGCGCAGTTAGTAATTAGAGCGGTTGGAGACCCTCCCAGTGAGTGAATAATTTGGGATATTAATGTAATATAATTTTCCACAATCACGTTTAATGTTACTATCAATGAGGCAATAGATACAAAAAATTAGCAAACATTACGTAATATTATTACGTTTCATTCATAAAATGTGACCGGCACCCGTTCGTATTATTTACGTCATGTTTTGTACATTTCACCGCGGCATCTAATCATGCCACCTGTGAACTACGCAGCACGACGATTGTCTATCAGACTACAGCGACAACAGTGAAAACTCTCAAATGTGACGTCACAAATCCTGCATCGCGATATCAAGATTTGACACGCAGATAATATAATACAACTTCCCAACATCAACCGTTGGGCAGTAGCCCGCCAGGCATAAGACCCGCCTGGCTGGAGGATACGCCCTCTCCGTTAGAACAGTCTTTCTCAAAGTGGGCGAGAACCCCCTCTAGGCCTCCAGCGCCCACAAGGGGTTGTGGGCGCTGGAGGCCTAGAGGGGGACGGTAAGGGGCCCAGAAAAAATTAGGGGGCGTTGAAGTGGTTTAGGGGGGCGATGGCTGATTTGTAATTTCATGTATGTACTTAATATTTACAAAAAGTCTCGTTTAGAATGTAAGTTTAAACTCTAGACCAAACTAATATAGCACACTATAATTTAATTAATTAAAGTAGTGAATGTCATTGTGGTCATTATGACGGGATAAAGTAAATAAAAATTGGGGGGTGCTGAAAAATAATTGATTTTCAAAGTGGGCGGTAGATGAAATAAGTTTGAGAACCTCTGCGTTAGAGGAACACCATACCTCGATCCTCCACACAACTACCGCAGATATTTTAATGCACTTTTTAAGTGTAGTTGGTTGATTCTAAATACAGTGTGTCCCTGGATAATGTGCACAAATGAAAATGGGTGAAACTAGACCACAATTAATCGCCAAAAAAATCAGAAAAAAAACATAAGTGTTTTATTTTTGTAAAAATCACAAAAAATAAACTTCATAGAAACGCGTTTTGTAACTTGATAACTGGTTTTTAAGGGTTGCTTTTTATTTGCTATGCAACATAAACTCTTTGCCATCATTATTGTTTTTATTTAAACGAAATACATGCAATAAATAAAAGAATAACTTTTATACTTTTTATTAATAAAAAAACTAAAAATTCGATATATTTTTTTCCATATTTTTTTATCGATAAATTTTGTTCTAGTTTCACCCATTCATCACCCAGGGACACACTGTATTTGATCATCTATTCTGCTAGTTACTTATACGACGCTGACTGTACCTCCTTAGAGTTTTGAGCTTACTTGACCACAGTTCCCGGTATGTCAAGTATGTTGTTTGTTTAAATATGTTAATCGATCGATCAACTATTTGTTTGGCCGTTATTTTAATTAAGTTTAATGTAGACAGGTTTATTTACATAACCAGATTGTAGAATCTTGACTCAGAGAACACATGCGAATTTATTACATTGAAAAACTTTGCCTGTTCCTACCAGTTAGACAAGATGCTAAATAATGCGTTTACTCACGATACACAGCACGACACGGCAAAATGTATTGATGACTTTGAACGCCTATTATTCTTAAGTTGGATCTCCTGCGACCATGTTTTTTTTTAAAAATCGCACTTGACATGTTTTGCGTAGCTTAACTGTTTACTATATTGTAATTGGTCCGAGTGTTCACGAAACATGTTTTGTAGATTTTTGTCGCATGAGATCCGGCTTTATGAACTGCTTAGTGACGAAACGACACGACCCGCCGCGGCCGATTATAAACCCTCTCAAATTAGTATAGTACCAGGCATGCCCTATTAGAGCCCGACGATGATATTACCCTCCTCCAGGAGCCCAGTAAATCAACCAGCACACTACACAACGTCCGCCGCCGCCCGGCATACCGTCCTCGCCGGCGAGGCCCGTCGCGACGTCCCACCGCCGTCCATGATCCACCGTGCTCACCCGCCGCAGCCGCGGAGCCGGTCGTCTTTTCTGACTCCGCAGTCACACCGTTAATTCAGCCCTCATCAAGCTGTCTCCCTCCCAGTCCTCTCGCAAGCAACGCCCTAAGGCGAGGTCCGAGTCCTGTTAGGGGTCGCCCTTAGTGCTGTTGTTGCTAGCTAGTCATGATGTTAGTAGTAGTAATAGTAGTTAGCTTACTTTAAGTATTTTACTCGTCCCCATTGGTTGGAGACCCTTCAGGTCTCGCCAATAACTGCCCGGTTACGTAGAAACGGTCCGCAAGACCATATACAAGCAGTCGAATAGAAAACAAAAAACGAAATGACACGATGTTTCTAATGTCGGCGGAAACAGTCATAAAAATATTATGTCGTCGACATATTGAGTACGACTAGAAACGACAAAATATGCATGGAAATTATGTTTTATACAAGATAAACTTCTAAAACAATTCACACTCTAGAAACAATAATCATACCACCCAATCATACAATACCACTAGTACCTACTACAATGATGCGTTTGCTGTACTTATGTAAAACCTTTAGTTTTCCTTACAAAATTATTTCAATAAACAACATTGCACACGCAAATAGCACATTTCTCATAATTTTATTAATAAACATAGGTTATTTATTACGTCGAGATAGCATTTATAAACAATAGCAATGCAAGGGTCACTGACCGATAACGAACTAATTGCACATTGTCGATGGACGCGACGAGACGCGGCGACTGTTGCGATTAATCGCATTCATTTGTTAAATTTACGGTACGAAGTTTATTCGCATCGATTTTAATTAATCTGATGCGACTAATTATTCAATTGATTCGATGCATGTCTGCGGTTGGGCATGGTTTTAGTTGTTTTATCCGGCTTATTGATATTATTAGTGATTCTAAATGCGAAAGTCCCATGTAATGGGCGGCGAGCCTATTGCCATCAAACGGGGACCAATCCAAACTCGGGGCTACTACTGACGAATTCCACACGGAAAAACTCAATAATACTTTGCCCGACCTGGGGATCGAACCCAGAACCTCACAATCAGCAGTCGCGCTTGCCACTACTAGATCAACGAGGCAGTTTACAGTTTAAGTTAAACATAACGGTAAAATGAGGGTGTTACTATACACCTCTGCCCAATCCTTCGGGGAATAAAGGCGTGATGTTATGTTATGTTCTATAGGCGATGATTCTAACAAAAGTGCACTTTATAACGTTTCAGTGATATTCCCTTTTCGATCTGGGTCTTTATGATAGACTACTATAATTTATTATTTCCTTATGCATGGGAATTCTCCAAAAATCCAATTAGTAACAAGAACATAACCAGTTTTCAGCCTACACGCATTAGTAGATCCAAATCTTCTGACTGTTGTTATGCTCCGCGTCATCATTGCCCCAATATACTCGAGGGGATTCAATTGAATGATTGGCCCTCCATTGTGTGGCTAAAGGAAGTCGTCAAGAAAGAATATGTTTGCTCGACAATTTACCACTATTACATTCAGCAGCTTAGCTTGTTGAGCAAATTGATTTTATGCTAGGTCATTTAGTGATAATAAAATTGTCGTCTTTATTTATAGACGGAGAAAGTGTCAATGACAAAATAAGATCTATTAATCACCTGGTAGATACATTCTTATTTGACATTTTCACTTTCACTGTATCGCAAGACGACGCTAATTGAGCACTTATAGTGCACTTATTAATAAGGAGTAATATAACTAACTTCTATGATGTTATTATACTGCGGATAAGACTTCTTCTGTTTATAATAAAAATATTTATTTATTAGATAACAATGATCCATGTGACAATTGATGACATTTAATTATGTCAATTGTTTTATATAGTTTAGCTTCCTTTTCACTTTTGTAAATGTGAGAGCTTTGTGGACCTGCATCTATAAATTTGTAAATTACTACAATATTATTCATATTACTTTTTTTTAAATTTTATTTTTGTTTGTTAGTTTTTGTACTCAAGTCTTTTAGTACTATATTACTCATTGGTCTGTGGTCAGGACCTCATTGTTCTCTCACTATCCTAAATCATTGTACTGTATCCACTGAAATTGTTAAAGGTATTATTTTTAAAAGAGTAACCATGGAGTTTCTTGCCGGCTCTTCTCCATAGGAAACAACTAATTGGAACCGTGCACCTAAATTCGACGTTTCATAAGCACCTGTATTGGTTTATGTGAAATAAAAATTTTTGATTTTGACAACAAAAGATTTAAAACTATGTAGGTAAGTCAGTGTGATTTAAGTAGTCTTTGATACAAGCAGCCAGTCCGGTGTAGTGAAATAACTTCTGCCTAACTAACACCTGCATGAAGTGATTTAGGATTGGCGAACCAAATTTATCCAAGAACATCTTCAATTTGCAATTGGGACTTGACCGCGTTCTCAGCAAAAGCGAGGCCGTCTTAATCCTGACCATGGCGTAGAAGTCGTGAACGCGCGCCTGCACGAACATGCTTGAGACACTAGAAAAACGTGGCAGCCCCAAAAGCATTCTGAAGCTGTTATTGTATTGAACTCTCAGGGCATCCAGTGTTTACCGCGTGTAGCTGGCCCACAAGCTGCTTGTGTAGAAGGTTTGGCAGTAAGCTTTACCTTATTAAAATAATAACACATAGCATAAATTTACTAAGTCAGAGTTACTGCCATAAGCATTTTCTATCAGATTAGTGATTGGATAACATTTTTAAGTCAAGAACTAACACGAATCACGAAAAATGTATTACTCTCCAAATTATACCCATTTTTTTATGTATGGGTTCGTTTTATTCATAAGATGCTGTAAGCACTTTCTGTAGTCAAACCACAATCTTGTTTAATATAAATCATGGCCTCTTTTAACGAATCCTTTATTTAGTCTAAAATATAACACACCAAACAAAAAATCCTAAATTCCTAATTTCCTTCTTCCAGGTGGAACAGCGCGATGTCCCAGGCATCGACTGCGCGAACCTCGCGATGGACACCGAGGAGGGCGTCGAGGTGGTCTGGAACGAGGTCCAGTTCTCCGAGCGCAAGAACTTCAAGGCGCAGGAGGACAAGATACAGATGGTGTTCGACAACCTCACCAGACTAGAACATCCCAACATCGTCAAATTCCACCGCTACTGGACGGATACACACAACGACAAGCCTAGGGTATGTATATCTTTCCCGCGACCCCGGCCGACTGTCACGAGGAGGAACACCGTGGGTTTTTAGCCGGCAAGAGTCTGGCAGACCCCCTCGCCTACCCCGGGCGAGGGACATCCATGAGGATTTCCCCACGATAAAAAAAAGGGTATGTATATCTTCAAACTCTTCTAGCCTAGCCTTTAAAAACTAAATGACACGTTTAGCACAGTGCGCAGATGTGGGTTTGATTGCTGCACGTAACAAGATTTTGTATGGCTGCTACAGGAAGTTTCTGTATGGGAAATTTGGTGAGTTTTGGTCATAAAACTTTAACGTTTAAAAACGTTTTAACTTTGGTCACTGTATGTTTTTCTTAGCGTACAGTCAGCAGCAATAATATTTACCTACCGACGGATTTTAGATCGCCTGTAATAGTTATCTGACTGATAGCCCTACTCTCGTGAGTTGGATCAGGTAGCTTAACTATAGGCGGTTTTAAATCCATCAGTAGTGGCTGTACAAGAGAACGCTGCTGCCGAGCCTTTAACAACGATTAACAAGCAATTTTCTAATGAACATGCGCGTCTCTCATATCAATGTTACGTAAGTAACGCTTTAAGTATATTTGACCATTACAACACATTCAGGGCTGATCGCTGAATACTGAGGTAACTTACTACTTACAAATTCTCCTAATAAGCTTTCAAGAAGTCCATAATAAAGTCACTGACAGTTAATAATACAGGGTGTCCGGTGGCAATTTTCACATTTGAAAAAATTATTACTTTTGAATGCGGGCAGATAGAAGGGCGCGGGGTGAGGCGTTAGCAGCGCCAAGATCGTGAGTTTTTTAGTCGCAATGGTGCGTTGGTCGGGAGAGCATCGCGCTTTCGCTATCGAGGCGTTCCTAACGACTAGTTTTTCGCTTGCGACGCAGCGTAAATTCTGTAACTGGTTCAATATTCCACGAATAAGAGATGCGCCGTCAAAAAGTTTAATCCGATATTGGGTAGCAAAATTTAGAGCTTCAGGCTCAGCTGCGCGTCGCCAAGGCCCAGTTCCGACTGTATCAACTTAAGAAAATGTTTCTAAGTCGCGTCTCCGTAGAAAAAGTCGCTAACATCCTTTCGGCATAAGTTACTCTTGTTTGATAGTCACTTTCGTTCGATTTCTGGATTATTTGAATTTTATAAGGATGGAACTTAAGTTATTTCTTAATTATATTGGTGTAATGTTGATCTGGCGATGTCTAAAGCCGACGAACGCGCTCTTAGTGACATCCGTGGATTTTGCATAATTGAATCACTCACACGTTGGATGTTTTCTTCAGTTTATACAGTCGGAACTGGGCCTTGGTAACGCGCAGCTGAGCCTGAAGCTCTAAATTTTGCTACCCAATATCGGTTTAAACTTTTTGTCGGCGCATCTCTTATTCGTGGAATATTGAACCAGTTACAGAATTTACACTGCGCCGCAATAAGCTAAAAACTAGTCGTTAAGAACGCCTCAATAGCGAAAGCGCGCTGCTCTCCCGACCAACGCACCATTGCGACTAAAAAACTCACGATCTTGGCGCTGCTAACGCCCCACCCCGCGCACTTCTATCTGCCCGCGTTCAAAAGTAATAATTTTTTCAAATGTGAAAATTGCCACCAGACACCCTGTACATTGAAAAGTATGTCCGTTCTGATAAAATTAATGAATTTCTAATTCACTAATGCTGTGTAATCTAATCATTATTGTAATTCTCTTATTGTGGTATAATTATTATCGAACAATATATTTTTATATGACCTTCAACACCAATAAGTTTTTATTCTATTTTAGATTCAAACCCCAATCGTCAGGATTCAATTTCGATATCATATTATGCTATTGACATATTCTCTTTGACAAAGGTTTTCATTCACAAAAAAATACGTTACCGTTCGTGAGAAATAATGTCGTATCTCTACTAAGTTATAAAAATATTTGTTCCAGGTAATATTCATAACGGAGTACATGTCATGTGGCTCTCTGAAGCAGTTCCTCAAGAGAACCAAGCGGAACGTGAAGCGACTGCCGCTGCAGGCCTGGAAGAGATGGTGCACGCAAATCCTATCAGCACTCAGGTTAATACCCCATTACGTCTGAAACTTTTACATTCAGTTGTATTTCTCTAGGCAAAATCTTATCAAAAGAAAGCCACTTTAAGGTTTTCCAAATAAGCCCGTTTTGAAGATCTACTTCTACGACATTCGTCGTTTTCAGGGCAAGAACTCCTAAACCACCTTGCTTGTTGACTGAAATGATTACGATTTCTAACATAAACAAACCTCTTTTGGCTATAAGGCAATTTAGGTACCTACCTAGTTAACAATTTCAAAATCTTCCCCAATCTAGTCGGCCACGATTTCCAATTCAATTCATATTCGACGTTTCGTTCCATCAGTTATCTACACGGCTGCGTGCCTCCAATAGTCCACGGGAACCTCACGTGCGACACGATCTTCATCCAACACAACGGCCTCGTAAAGATTGGCTCCGTGGCTCCGGACGCCATTCATCATCACGTCAAAACCTGCCGCGAGAATATGAGAAATATGCACTTTATTGCACCGGAATACGGATGTAAGTACCCTGAACTAGCATATGCTCCTGAAGAAAGGACCACACAGTTTCCTCTGCTTTGATTGAAGGACCCTTGCTTTTTCCTCATTAAAGAACTTTATAGTATAAATTCGTTTTTGGGAAGGGCAAGGCTTGTGTCACAGATTACATACTAAACAGAAGCTTGGCTTACTATTATTTATTTATTTATATACTCTTTATTGTACACCAGGTTAATATAACACAAAAAACTATTTAAATACAAAAATGCACAATGGGCGGTCTTATCGCGCAAGGCGATCTCTTCCAGACAACCTTTGGATGGACTGGGAGAATGGAAAGAGAAAATCGAGCAATCTAGGTGTACAAGTACACTACGTACCTACATAATATTACTTAAATTTAATAATATAAAATACATGGCAAAATAATTACATAAATATGAAAAGAAAACATAAATAATATAATAATAAACTAATAAATATATGTATAAGAACGGAGGAGAGGAATAAAATAAATAGCAGATTAAAGCGACATGTAATGCTCCTTCACTGACTTTTTAAAAACTGGCAGTGATTGTGCACGTCTCACATTAAGTGGCAAAGCATTCCACAGACGAGCAGCTTGGACCGTAAACGACTTGTCATAAAAAGAGGTGGAGTGCTGTTGTATTTTTAATTGAAGATTTTCTGATGATCTCAAGAACCTAGAATGAGAGTCACAGAGGAACTCGAAGCGTTCTTTTAGATAAAACGGGGTAGAAGGGTTAAAGAGCACATTATAAAGTAGGGAAAGAATATGGGCATTCCGGCGAAGGCGAATTGGTAGCCATTTGAGCTTAGTACGAAATTCAGAAACATGATCATATTTGCGCAAACCAAATATGAATCGGATACAAAGATTTTGAAGTCGCTCAAGCTTTTCAAATTGATCCTCAGTTAGATCGAGATAGCTGGCATCAGCATAGTCGAGGATTGGGAGAAGAAGAGATTGTGCTAGCGCTATCTTAGTGGCAGTAGGTAGGAAGTTTCGAAGGCGTCTCAAGGAGCCCGCTGAAGCGAACATCTTACGACTGACTTCCTGCAGTTGTGTTTTCCAGGAAAGTGTACTGTCGATATAAATCCCCAAGTTCTTAACTTTGTCGGTAATAGGAATTATAACATTATTAAAAGAAACTTGAGGAAGTATCGACCAGTCAATCCTAGAAACCATCCGGGAACTGCCAACAACAGTCACCTGAGTTTTTGTGGGATTGACCTTCAGACCAAACTTCATGCTCCAGTCGCCTATTCGAGCCAGATCTATATTAATGATGTCAATGGCTACTGACAAATTTCCGAGTGGGGCTTGGCTATAAATTTGAAGATCATCTGCATAAAGGTGGTAGGAGGAAGTAAGCTGGTGAGAGATAGAATTAATAAAAAGTGCGAAAAGTAGAGGGGATAGAACGCCACCCTGAGGTACGCCGGCAGAAGTACTGCACCAAGAAGAGAACTTGTCTTCAATACAAATACGTTGTCGGCGACCAAACAGGTAACTATGAAACCAATCAATCACCGATGGAGATATGTTTAAAGAGCATAATACGCCAAGCAAAATATCGAAATCTACAGCATTAAAAGCATTGCTAAAATCAAGCAATGCAAGTACCGTCAATTTTCCGATTTCCATGCCTGACCTGATATCATCCGTAATATTCACAAGGGCTGAGGTAGTGCCATGTCCACGACGAAAACCAGATTGAAAGGGATTTAGGAGATTATGTTTGGAAAGGAACGAGCTAAACTGTTGATGGATAAGGTTTTCAAGGACTTTGGATAGAAATGGTAAAATAGAGATTGGACGATAATCAGAAAGAGAAGCAGGTTTAGATGTTTTGGGCAAAGGAATAATTTGAGCATCTTTCCATGCATGTGGAAATACGCTACTAGACACGGAGAAGTTGAGGATATAAAGGATTACAGGAAGAATTTCATCAAGGATAGGAATGATCATATTACGGCTGATACAGTCACACCCAACCGCTTTGGATGTAATCGATATTATGCTCCTTTTAACATCACAAGCAGAGAATTGACTTATGACAAATGAGGAATAATCGGGTGTCGGAAGATTAGAAAGATAATTCAATGTAGCAGCTTTGATAGTCCTATCAAAAACAGACCAAGTTGTAAAGTGATTATTAAGCAAATTAATATCTAAATCTTTAGGAGTTATATCGTGACGCGATTTTCCGACCCCCATTGATTTAAGAAATTTCCAGACTTTAGCGGGATCTCCGTTTTGAACTGATTCATGAATATGTTGGCGTTGTGCATTCCTACACACCTTATTGCAGTGATTTCTGATGGTAATGTATTTTTCCCAGTTTGTGTCGTTAGGCCGAATTTTATATTTCGACTTCGCTGCTGCTTTTTTGGACATTATTAACTTAATATCATCAGTAAGCCATGGTGATGGAAGGTGCTTCATTTTTACTGCCCGAATAGGCGCATGCTGGTCATAAAGCTGTATCAGAGTTGAAGTGAACAGGGCAACTTGTTCGTCAACAGACGTAGATGTAACAAGAGAAGTCCAGTCAATGTTCTCAGCATCTTCCCGAAGACGATCGACATTCATGCCCCCAAAATTGCGAAGCAGAAGAGTTTTAGACTTAGCCTTTGGTGGGCGAATTTTGTAAGAAACGTAAATCAAGTCGTGATAGGAAAAGGCGTCAGCTGAGCATTGGCCATGCTTAGCGACGTGGTGGATAGAAGAGACAATAATAAGGTCAAGAAGTGAAGGAACAGAGTTTGGGAAATGGTGAGTAGCACCCAGATCGAGGATGGAAAGATTACTTGATTCTGTAATATGACAAAGAGAAGAAGAACGGGAATCCTTTTTAAGGAGACAGGTGTTAAAGTCACCCATGATAATAGTGTGACTGTAAGAGGGTATTAAAGTTTCCAAGATACGTTCAAAAGAAGACAAGAAATTAATACGTAGAGAAGGACAGTAATAAACGCCAAGGAGGACTTTAGTATGATGCAATTCAACTTCCAAGAAAAGATGCTCACCGGCATGCGACGGAGGTGGCTGTGAGGACATATTCACAATAGAGAAGGGGATATGAGTACGGAGATATATGGCCACACCGCCACCACCGCCCACCGCACGATCATTCCTTATAAGCTGAAAGCCCGGTAGAGAATAAGAAGATGAGGAAAGACAAGGTTTTAACCATGACTCCGAAACAAGAATTGCATGAATATTCTTACAGTCAAAACTTGCCAGCATATCTGGGAAATGAGCCGGAATACTCTGGGCATTTATGTGGACAACATTAAAATTCTTGGGAACATCAGAAAACTGTGAAACAAGAGTGTCAGCCAATGACGGAACACTTACGAAGCTCTCATCATCGCTACTTAAAGAGAAAAAAGTATCAGTATCACTGCTGCAGTCAGGGCTGAACATTGATACTGAATTAAAATAAAATAGATGAATAAAATAAATACTAATATAGTTAAAAATACGTACCTAACTAACAAAATATTCTAAGTTAAATATATAAACAACAATATTAATCTATCCACCTGCCAGTTGTGCTAGATTAGTAATTAAAAGATATAAACTTAACAAAATTAAAGTGATGTAGTCCCAGGTAAATAAAAAATATTATAAATTAACAAAAAGTTATACGTGGAACAGAGTTAAATTGCATGCTAAAGATATAACTATAACTCACTATTATGGAATGGAACGTAAGCTGTGAAATTGTGACATTTGTGACAGATGAGCAGTAAGTGACATAATAAACAATAGAAGAAATAGTGAATTTATTGAGGGTGCGCGAAAGTAAAAATTTTAAAGATTTTATATTACCGGGACTACACAATAAAAGTTGAAACAAGATGAAGAACTTCACTTTTTGGCCGCAGCACGTTTAAGCTTTGTAGCAGCGCCCTTCACAACAACAACCGGCTGTATGGTGTCTTGCTCTGGCTGTGCGGTGACCTGCTCCGGCTGCGTCCCGATCTTGTTGAGGTCTAACAATGAAAAAATTCGATGCCGCGCTCCATCAGGCCCAAGGACGAACACATTGCCTTCCCTAGTCCAGCATTTGGTGACACCAAATCTCTCCCGCGCCGTCATGAAGACGTTGTGCCTAGATTTAGTTAGAAATTCCGAGACTGTGATACCTGATCCCTTAAGTTTGGTCTTGTCAAACCATATCTTGTCCCGGAGAGACACATCACACAACTTTAAGAGAATTGGCCTGGGTTTGTGAGTAGCACTGCGTCCCATCCTGTGGCATCGCTTGATGTTAGCTGCTGTGAAGTCCATGAGACTGAAGCGATCCTTGATGACTTGGGCCACCACATTTGCAGTCTCCTCATCCTCCGCCTCTGTCACCCCATGCAACAACAAGATTTTTCGGCGCCCACGCATCTCCAAATTGTCCACATTCTGTGCAAGCATTTCAACCTGCTGCTGGAGTGTACCAAGCGCCTGAACTACAAATGTCCGGAATGCTGAGAAATCTGCAGTCAAGCTTGAGGTGGTAGTTGATGTTGATCCAGGAGATTTTAGCTGCAGCTCAAATTCAGACATTCTCTCATTGAATAATTTGCTCATGTCAGTGATTGTGCGGTTAATAGCATCCATTATGTATGAGCAATGAGGTGGCGCGGTGACAAAAGTGAAAAATATATCTGTAAGGAGTATAACACTTTCCTGGCAGGTAGATATTGTTAACTAACAATATATGTCATTTATAAATAAAAATAACAAATATAAATATTTTAAATAAATTATTTAGCAAGAGCATAAAAAAATACTTGTGTTGGTATTCAACTACCCACGTGGAAAAAACTACTATCTTCGTCGCCCAGCACTCGCTTACACACACAACGTTTGCGTATGTGAGCGCGTTGCGTACAAATATAGCGAGCCAAGTATCTGTATACTAGGTATATCTGCGCTCGTGTCCAAGAAACATAGCAACCGAAACTATGTAGTCCACTTTTTGCATTCATTACATCTTTATTTCCCCCGTATCAGCATCACAATTGGTGACGCCAGCGATGGATATCTACTCGTTCGGAATGTGCGCATTGGAGACTGCGGCACTTGAGATTCAGGGCAATGGCGACTCGGGCAGCCACGTCACAGAGGAACACATCATACGAACGGTCGAATCGTTGGAGGAGACGCGACAGAAGGACTTTATATACAGGTACTTGTCTTACAGGTTGGCGGTAAGTCGCTTTTGTTGTATGGGTGCACGAAGTAAAGAAATGGAGTGCTAACACGCATCCACCTTGAATCAGAATCGACATTTTTTTTTTATTGTTACCTTGCTAACACGCCATGAACTCACGGCATCGGAACCGCGAGGCATGCATTGTGCAGCGTGGCGTTGTATAGAACGAGATCCTGTTAATACACATCTAAACAACACCACGCTGCACGCGTAGTACTTCGAGTTATGATTCGGGGGCTGTACATTAGCACTCCATTTCTTTGTAACTCCCTGTATGGGTGACTGCCTGTTTTTCGTCTTCGCAGTTGTCCAGTCGTTGACTTTCATGTTGTATTGACAGGTGTATAAACAAGGACCCAACGAAGAGGCCGACGGCACGGGAGCTTCTCTTCCATCCGCTACTCTTCGAAGTTCACTCCCTGAAACTGTTGGCCGCGCACACACTTGTCAATACGACGGGTAAGGTTATTTTATGGTCTTAAATAATTAATTCCAAATTCTTATACAACGTGTTACAAAAATACCCCTAAAGCCGAAAGGGGGTTAAAAGGTCCCTTGTAAAGAGTCTATTGGCAATATTTGAAAACCGTAGTTAGTATGACCAAAAAAATTAAGAATTTGGACAAAACATAAAATAATCATCATTGAAACGCAACCCTGAAAACATAAAACTAAAGAGTAGCCAACCCAGAAACTTATTTACATTCTTACCTAATTTCCTCTGAGAGGTAAATCACAACAACCATAAAAGACTACTTGATTATTTACATTTTTTGTGGAGAATTATGTAACACGTTGTATAATAAGACTTCCATTCAGAATATCCTCAAACTGGACTTTATCAATTATAATTTCAATAGGATGATTACGAAAATTGCAAAGTCACTGTTATTAGAAGAAATGGATATTCGTTCCTTAGAATAGTAGCTGAAACTTCTTAAAGAGAACTAATGATGATAATATTGGTTTTAGTTCCGGAGTTTATTTCTGGGTTGTGTGGCCAACTTCTTACTGATTCATATTTCATGACTTCACCTTATCCGTCGTCCTTTCAGCGAACATATCAGAGACGATAACCGACGAGGTGGCGGGTGGCAGCAGCGGGGAGGCGCTCGCGTGGTGCCTCAAGGGGGGAGAGCGGATGGAGATCGCGGCTAAGGATCTGCAACCTCACGCGGAGAAGCTGGAGAAATTCGTCGAAGATGTCAAGTGAGTGAACAAGTTTTTTTTATAAATCGGTTGGAGTTGGTACATTTTGAAGCCTAACTGTAATTTTTTTGATTAATTACTTTTTAATTTGTGTTTAGAATTGAATTCGAAGTTGATCTTGTCGATAAATTATGTGATTAATGTTTTTTCTAGTTCATAATAATAATAATTAATCACCAGCCTGGCAGTGCAGGATTGAACGTCATATTAACGAGGCTAGAGCACTCATTGGCAAACTAATCTGCTTCAGGGAGGGCAATAGTCACCCTAGAGTGATGCGCTTTGTGAGGCGGGCGTTCTCGGGGACTGATATCAATCCTCGAGATTACATGTCCCGTGTCACAGAGCGCATCGACTTCCTGAAGCAGAAGATTTATGCATGGGCAAACCGTATTCGGAGGCACAAGCGGCGAATGGAGCGATAAACTCAGAATCGCATGTTTCGTAGCGATGAAAGGTGGGTATATAGAACCTGGGAGCGAGCTGATCACGATGTGAGTGACACGCATCTACCGGATAATGATATCATGAATACATTCTGGCGCAATATCTGGTCGATGCCTGCTACTCACACTGAAGGTGACTGGATGCAGCAGGTCCAGCGAGCATGTGAACGGATTGACGAAATGGAAGACATAACTATTGTCCCCCAAGACGTAACCAGTGCAGTCCGTCTAATACCGAATTGGAAATCCCCGGGCCCAGACGGACTGCACAACTTCCGGCTAAAATGGTTACCCAGTTCACATGCTCGTTTCGCCTCACAATTGCAGTCGTCTTTGAAATCTGGGTCGCTTCCACAGTTTCTAACGACTGAAATTACCCACCTGCTCCATACTGCGGAACTAAAAAATTATAGACCGACCACATGCTTACCGGCGGTCTATAAGCTTCTTACGTCTATTTTGAGAGCCAAAATTAATACTCATATTATAAATAATTACATAATGTCTGCTTCTCAAAATGGATGTAAGAATGGGTCCCGCGGTACTAAGGAGCTACTCCTCATTGAAATGGCCATTAGGCAACAAGTTCGCCGATCCCGAAAGTATCTACCAACATGTTGGATAAGGAGGCCTACGATTCGGTACCACATACATGGCTTATGAGGGTGCTAGAATTGTATGAAGTAAATACAACTCTATGCGCCTTCCTGACCTCATGTATGGGGCAATTGAAGACAGTCCTTCACCATCCAGGATGTCGGCAAATTCAAGGGAGAGGAGAACCAATAAGAATTGAGCGAGATATATTCCAGGACGATAGTCTGAGCCCACTGTGGTTTTGTTTAGCCTTGAACCCTCTGAGCACATTGTTGGAGGGTGCAGGGTTAGACTACCGGTTGAGAAGAGGTGGTCAGGTAATATTCCACCTCCATAACAATTTGCAACTGGTGAAGTTACTGAAAGTAACTGAAACTTTCAGTAATTTCATCAGGATGGAATGTGGTATGGACAAATGTGCAGCCATGCATGTAAAGCGAGGAGAGATTATGGAATCCGTGGGAACCCAACTTTCGGATTCCATACACCTTAGCTCCCTCTCCTCAGCCGAAACTTACAAATACTTGGGCATGTCGGAGACAGGCCGACATGAAGCAATCGTTACGGGAGCGTTTCTATGGCCGCCTGAAAAAAGTACTTAAAAGTCTTTTACCAGGCGGAAATAAGGTGCGCGCCTTTAACGGTTGGGTCATGCCGGTCTTGATGTACTCCTTCGGCATACTCAAGTGGACTCAGACTGAACTTGACGCCCTGGATAGGAGGGTCCGTACGCTGCTGACTGCATACCGAATGCATCACCCACGTTCATCGGTGATGAGGCTGTACATTCCGAGGAAGTGTGGGGGTCGAGGCTTTTTAAATGCTAAGGCCCTCCACAACCGCGAAATGTGCAGCCTCAGGGAGTACTTCCTCCAAGCCGACGTGAGGATGCATCGAGATGTAGTCTCAGTGGACAAAGGATTCGTCCCGCTCTCCTTGGCTAAAGAGAACTGGCGCAAGCCTGACGTACTGGATACTAATGGCCGCAGGGAGGTATGGCAGAGCAAGGAGCTTCACGGACGCTTTTACCGGGCCCTCCATGGGCCTGATGTAGATTTTCTAGCGTCCGTAACCTGGCTACAATTCGGTGATCTGTTTGGGGAAACCGAAGGTTTTTTCTGTGCAATTATGGACGAAGCTATGATGACGAACAACTACCGGAAATATATTGTGAAGGACGGCACGGTTGACATCTGTCGGGCATGCCACTGTCCCGGTGAATCCATTCGACATAATATTTCTGGTTGTTCTCGTCTTGCTAACAGTGAGTATTTGCACAAACACAACCTAGTGGCTAGGATTGTCCACCAGCAACTTGATCTGAAATACAACCTTGTGGACCTGCGTCTATTCTCGAGAACTGGGTCGGGCACATACTTATAGTATGGTACTTCTGCAAGTACCATACTACAAGTATGTGCCCGACCCAGTTCTCGAGAATAGTAATGTCACATTGTACTGGGATCGATCTATCATCACCGACAGGACTATAGTTGCCAATAAGCCTGACATAGTGGTGATAGATCGATCAGAGCGTCTCACAATGATTGTTTATATCACTGTTCCACTGACGAGAACCTTTTGAAAGCCGAGAAGGATAAAGAAATTAAGTACCAAGACTTATCGAGGTTGTCGACATGTGGAAAGTTGACTCAGCAGTTGTGCCGATAGTCGTTACGGCCAATACCTTAATAGCGAAGAGTCTCGACCTACATCTAATGAGGCTCTCGTCAAGGGCTTGATACAGAAAGCGGTACTTTTGGACACGGCGCGTATTGTTAGGAAGTTCCTCTCTCTGAGGTCCTGATCACCGGTAGCTTGGACCCTGTTCCCGATGCCGGTGGGCTACTATTTTTTTACATTTTTAAATGTTTTTGTTTGTATTTTGAAATACATATTTAAAAGTATAATTAAGTATGTATTATAAAGGAAATAATAATAATAAAGCCTTTTATTCGGACTAATACAATTATGTTTCTTACACTACTGCACTGTTATAATATACATTTACTAGCGACCCGCCCCGGCTTCGCACGGGTGCGATGTTGATACTAATGTGGGGCATATAAACCTTCCTCTTGAATCACTTTATCTATTGCTGCAAACTGCATTAAAATCCGTTGCGTAGTTTAAAAGATCTAAGCGTACAGACAGTGGGAGCAACTTTGTTTTATACTATGTAAAGATGTGTATTTGGTGCTTCTTTACTTTTGTAGATCCGTTCGCCAGTTGGCAAAGGCCTCCTTCAACCTACTCCATTCTGTTCTCTCTCTGGCCACTCTACTCCATGTTATGCCTGCAACCTGCCTGATATCGTCGCCCCATCTTCTTTGTTGTCTACCTCTTTTCCTTTTGCCTTCCCTTGTGTACCATTGTGTAATTATTTTGCTCCACTTGTCCTTACCTCTGATCATGTGACCCGACCACTTCCATTTTAGTCTTTTTATTTTTATGAATACGTCCTGTACCTTGGTCTTTTTCCTAATGTTGTTTCTTATTTTATCCCCCCTCTTTACTCCTAGCATGCTTCTCTCCATTGCTCTTTGGCAAATGGCAATTCTATTGATTGTATTTTTTGTTATGGCCCATATTTGGCTTCCATACATTAAGATTAGCAGAATGGAGACTGAATGAATTAGAAGTAGCTGTGTTTGTGAAGATAAATCCGAGTCGCTTTAGACGTCTAGCTGACATAGTTCCCCGCAATAGACGAGATAACACCATGCTATGTATAGAGTCAGCCAAGACAGCCCTTATGCACAAAAGTGTCTACTGCATGGCTCCAGTAATATTTAACAAAATACCGAAGAGTTGGAAAGAGCTGCCACTCTTATTATTTAAAAAAAACTTCGGAGCTTTTTAGTGGTTAAAGGTTATTATAATATAAGTGAGTTCCTAAATGAAAAAGATTTTTTAATTTAGTGTAATTTTGTTTATCTTATTGTCTTTTGCATGCCTACATGGTAAAATATGGCTGAACGTGTTACAATTTTTGTCATCCTTTATACCCATATTTGCAAAATAAAATTATCTTTATCTTTAATGAATGAATAATTTGCTCTTTGTTGTTATATGTAGGTTTTTGTCTTTCATTACTTCCTTAGGCCCCCCAATATCTTTCCAACTGTTTGCTATCCTTCTTTCGATGTCTTTGCTTATATTATCTTTAGGTGATATCAGCTGTCCGAGATGTAATATTCTTCGACATAGCTCATTTGTGACTTGCCTACATTTATGCTGCCTTTATTTCCATGGGTCATTTCTTTCGTTTTTTCGGGATTTAATTTTAGTCCTACTTTTTCACTGGCATATGCTAGTTCGTCTATTTAGGTTTCCTGGCGTTTTTGCGAATAACACAATATTATCTGCAAATCTTAGGTGTGTAAGTGTGCGGCCGTCGATATTTAAGCCTAGATTCTCCCATTTAAAGCTTCTGAAGATCATTTCCAAAATAGCGGAGAAAACTTTTGGAGAGAGAGGATCTCCTTGCCTTACTCCTTTCTGTATCTTAAAAGAATCTCCTTTCTTTTCTAGCTGAATGCATGCTGAGCTGTTTTTATAAACATTTTTGATCAATCTTGTATATCTTTGTTTTATCCCTTGTTCTCTTAACGCCTCCCAGATGTTTGTATGTATTAACGAGTCGAACGCCTTGCTATAATCGACAAATGCTAGGTAGTATATGAGTTGATATTCCGTGAATTTCTCGATGATTTGCCTAACACCATGGATATGATCATGTACTGAGTAGTCTTTCTAGTTTGGTAAAACTTAAATAATAGGTATTTCCAATGAGAGTTTATGAGCGGGATATGGTGTAATTATGCGCTAGACGTCGGCTGTAACTTCGACGGTCGCGTTGCGGCTAACGACTAACTTCATACGCGTATAAAATGCTAGGTGTTTGTTTTGTGTTTCTTGTTGCTCTGACTTGTTAATGTTGCCCTTGCAGGTACGGCATCTACCCGCTGACGGCGTACGGCTGGACGCGCGGCACGTGTCGCGCGGCGTCGCCCGCCGAGCGGCTGGCCGAGTCGCTGCCCGCGTCGCCCGAGCCGCGCGATCTGGAGACGCGCCGCGTCGTCAACATGATGTGCTCGCTCAAGCCGCACGCCCACCCGCACCCCGACGTGCCGCCCGCCGACCTGCTGGTGAGTGTGTACACTGTATATGTGTGTATATGTGCTCGCTCAAGCCGCCCGCCGACCTGCTGGTGAGTGTGTACACTGTATATGTGTGTATATGTGCTCGCTCAAGCCGCCCGCCGACCTGCTGGTGAGTGTGTACACTGTATATGTGTGTATATGTGCTCGCTCAAGCCGCCCGCCGACCTGCTGGTGAGTGTGTACACTGTATATGTGTGTATATGTGCTCGCTCAAGCCGCCCGCCGACCTGCTGGTGAGTGTGTACACTGTATATGTGTGTATATGTGCTCGCTCAAGCCGCCCGCCGACCTGCTGGTGAGTAATGTTGTGCTGCCTAATGCCACCCAGTTATGGACCAATATACAATTGAATGGTCGAACCGGACAGAAGAGTACATTGTTTCTTGCAATTTTTTAATACGAAAATTGGCGAGATTGGTATTACTTTCAAAAATGTGTTACTCCTTCAAATAATTGCGATCTTCCATAAAACTTGAATTATTTTGTCCCTAGTATAATTTTTTTTTATAACTATAGTACTGTGGACGAACGAGGCACAGTTTTCCTCCAACAAAAGGGATCAATCTGCCAACCAAGCGGATTTTATGCCTGGCGGGTTGCTGTCCAGCGGTTGATGTTGGAAACTTGTATATACAAGGTGTAGGTAAATAGTACCTACCACATACTGCGAGGAATGATAGCTTGGGTCAATACCTACCAAAATAGCTCATAACATGTTTCGCAAAATGTTACGGTTGTCAAGTTATACAACATTTTCCTAAACATTAAAAATCTATCTACTACTTATCTTGTAATAAAAAATCCCCATTCTGTTGTTTTTTTTTCAACAGATTACTCGTGAATGGTAACTCTACTCATTGATGTCTTTTTTTATCGAAAAGAAAAAGTGTTCAACAAAAATCACTTAAATTTTTCGATATTTTGTATAATTTAAAAACCGTAACATTTTGCGGAACACGTTATGTGCTATTTTGGTAGGTATTGACCCAAGTTATCACCCTCCACATTATGTCGTACTATTTACTGGACACCCTGTATATTAGCGCGATGCAGGATTTTGTGACATTATATTTGAGAGTTATCATTATTTTTCACAGTAGTTAAATGTTCGTGTTATTAACTGACAGATGACGATCCTCCTGCGCATGGACGACAAGATGAACCGGCAGCTGACGTGTGCCGTGTCCCGCCGTGACACCGCCTCTGCGCTCGCGCATGAACTTGTGCAGCTCGGGTTCATTCACGAGGTAACCAGCTACATTTCCGGTCTGATAACGTGAATTGGCTTCCCTAGAATAGTGTTCAATAAAATGTTGTTGTTGTCCCTTAGGCGGACCGCGACAAGATCAGCCGCCTGATGGAGGAGTCGCTCCGCAGCAGCTTCGGCAGCAGCATGTGTGGCACGCTGGCGGGCCGCGCGCCGCAGCACGTCGCCAGCTAGTGACGTCAGCGCGCCGCCCACAGCTCCACAAGTACTACAGCTCCGCACAGTTCCACCGCGGTAACGTCGAGGACCCGCTTCGTCTTAAATTCTTTAACTCTTCGATCGTAGTCGCCTGTACCTTAGACTTCGCAGTTCTTAGCGTCTTTAGCCTGTATCCGTGGGTCCCGAAACGTTACCCTGTGGTATTCCGCGCGGTACGCTCGCCGTGACGTCACTGAGTCGCCACGTTCGCTGTTCCGCTTCCCCTCGCGAATGAGGACCGTCGAGTGAGAGCGTCCCGTCGAGGTTCGGCAGTACACAACACGCCCGTCTGCTGTCCGTCGACGTCAGCCTGTCAGGGCTCACCACTCCCGTTAATGAACCGAACACCCTGCGCTTTCTGAGTCCTGATAGTGAAGCGGCCCTCGGCACTATTTAATATCGTCGTACGTATAATGATATACTTCCGGAGCACTTAGCTTTTATTGATATTTAAACAAGGTTTTTTAGTCAACTAGTTGCGGAACCGGGTTTGGACCTAACGTTAGCGTTCGACACGGGACGTCAGGAACGAAGCCGCGTCCGCAGTAGTCTATAGATTAGATTTAAATGCATATTTATACGTAGAATTGATGGGTCTTATGATGAGATTTTGTATTGCCGTAGCATGTATTTTTGCATAAGTATGGTACCGATTGAATGTATTCCGCGAAATGTTCTAAACCTTTCTCACACTTGAGGCTTGTTTAAGCGGGAATCGACTACAATTCCAAATGTTATTTATTTTTACTTTAATATTAGAACTAAAGGAGTGTGAGCGTAACATCACGATTTAGTTTCTATATGAAATTAAACCAATATTAGATCTATCGAAATAACTCGAGAGTCCTCGCATAAACAAGTGTCCATCTTGAAATCTTCCATATTGGTCACAACAACTTCTACTTATAAAAACTGCAGTTTCCATAAACAATTCGAAGTTGTTACGCGGAGGTATTTTGTTCTCTTAAATGTTGCGCAAATGGTTTTCATCATCCACAAAGTTTGGTGATGATATTGAAATATTGGATGCAAGGAATATAATATTACAGATTTTAACCATTTTCAATTTTAATATTAGTTAACACGATAGAACTTCTGGAAATTGCACAGTACGTCAAAATATTAATTTGAATAATGTTGAAATAGTAAATTAAATTCATTCAACTTACTATGTGGATGATGTAAACGCTAAGGTACCTTCTAATATTGCATTTCACCTCCCAAAAAACTTACTAGTCGAGTGTGAATCTAAATCCAATCAACCGAATCGTTCGTTTTAAAATTAATCGATACGCTTTCTTAAAGGAAATTGTAAAAAAAAATAACTTCACTTTAAGACGACTTGTAAAAATTGTAAAGTTATGAAGATTCGGAATGGTTCATAAATTTAGTTCGAACATCGAGTATGCTTTATGATGTAGAATTTGGATGAATGTGTATATGTTATAAATGATATTTAAAAGAAAAAATATTTAAATTAAACGTTTACTTTTAATTATATGTATAGTGAGGCTTCCTCTTAGAGCTTTATGGATGTGGTTATAAATAATAAGTATACGGAAAATTGAACATACTCACTATGAAGATAAGGTTGAAATTTGTAATGTACTCGCGTCGATTATTACTTTTTACTACGACAGGTGAAACAGTGGACCTTATTTGTTGACTACAGTCAAGTAATTTGTTAAGACTTTTATATGAGACGCTTATTATAGGATTCTGTTTTGTAAGGACGCCTGTGGTATTCAGTGTAAGTAATAAAATTAACTGTAGACGCCGGCGACCTCTCGATAATTCAAAATTATGAAATAAATTTAACATTTCATATTCCAACATTTCACACATTGTTGAACGTTTTTGAAGACAGTTTCCGCATCAGATACTGATTAGCTCTCAGACACGAACTACTAAATTCGAGAAAATAAACACAACTAAACATAAAAGTGATATTTACTTATGCGACAGGCGTCCTGCCACATTGTATGCATGGTTGAAGTCAATTGTCCAAACTTGTGATGTTTTAATGTAAATTAATAACTTTGTGCTGGGCTTTGTATTGATGTTAACGAGTCAAAAACTGTTAAATAGTGATCTAAACCTGCAGTATTTTTCAAATAAAGACTTGATTGTCCTAAATTTTTGCTGTGTTTCGGTTTCAACGGTGCTGCTGAAATTACAGGCACATGAGATTTTCCGACCTTGTCTCTAATACCAGGTTCACACGATTCGATTCTAGTTGATCAACTACTAAATCGCATGCGATTTGAACCGTCTGAACAGACTTTCAATCAAATGGAAGCAACAAAAACGTTTCAAATTTCGTTGATCAAGTCATTTGTTGAAAGCGATTCGCCCCGTCTGAGCCTGTCTTAAGGTTGGCAACGCATCAACAATCCTCTTGGTGTTGTAGGTAATACCAGGTTCACATGATTCGATTCTAATTGATCAAATGAGTTGATTAACAAAATTTGAAACGTTTTTGTTGCTTCAATTTGATTGAAAGTCTGTTCAGACGGTTCAAATCGCATGCGATTTAGCAGTTGATCAACTAGAATCGAATCGTGTGAACCTGGTGTAACGACGGTAATCAACTAGAATCGAATCGTGTGAACCTGGTGTAACGACGGTAACCACTTTCCATCAGGTGGGCCGTCGACTTATCTAAAAACCTAATACATTAAAAAAGTAAATTCTGCTCTAAAACTCAGTCTTTCAGTACAAAAACATAACCATAGTGTATTATTCATTTAACATGAATACAAAACCCAAAATCAAAATTTAAATATAATGTTTTGCATTTACACACATACATTTGGTTTTATACAAAGGATAAAGTTTCGGTTACTATACGTAAAGCTATAGTGGTGCTAGTATGTATGTACAGCATTGTATAAAATTCGCTATATTGTATTATCACAACATAAATAAGTACAGAAGGCTCACTTCCAAGGACGTGCGATAAGAGACACGCTCATTAACAGTTGCTATGGCAATCTCGAACTACTGCTGTCACCGATTGCCGTGAACGTGGATATTTGCTTCGAATACGTCAAGCTTAGGGCGAGCCATTTGTTGGAACTAATTTACCTTCGCAAAACTGCGGTTCGTGTGTGGCGATTTTAAGGCTTTTCCGATATTTTTGTTTCGGTCAGCGTCTATGGGCGCATTCAATTTAGACGTTTCGTGTCGGACCGCTGCGGTGCCGAATCGGTGCGTTTGTCGTAATGCGCACGGACGGTCGTTTGTTTTCATACAGAGAACGCGGTGCGGCAACAGTGCGTGTTGTCGAGCGTTTGCGGTACCGACGCCGCACTGCTGCCGCACCGCGTGCTTTGTATGAAAACAAACGATCGTCCGTGCGCATTACGACAAACGCACCGATTCGGCACCGCAGCGGTCCGACACGAAACGTCTAAATTGAAAGCGCCCTATGTGTGCGCGACTCCACCATCGCGCGTTGTACGAAGTGCACCTTCTGTACTTGTCTATGTTGTTGTATTATTGTGTATATTGTCGTACATAGAGTATCGCATCGGCACCGGTTCCTAGTTCGTTAGTTTTGTTTCAAAACGTTTTGGTGCTGACACTCATTTTATTTTATTGTTTGAAAATTGCGCTTTTGTCCGTGAAGGTGTAACAGACCAATCAAAATAAACAGCTGAGCAAATAAAATATCAATAAAACAATCGCTGAGTACCTACTGCTGTCCAACTAAACTGAATCAGAAATTAATATCATAACATCACGCCTGTATTCCCCGTAGGGTTGGGCAAAGGTGTGGTAACACCCTCATTTCGCCGTTATGTTTAAGTCCCATGTAATATGGGGCGAGCCTATTGCCATCAACCGGGCACAAATCCAAACGCCGGGCTGTTACTGAGGAATTCCACACGGAAAAACCCAATAACACTTTGCCCGACCTGGGGATCGAACCCGGGACCTCACGATCAGCAGTCGCGCTTGCCACCACTAGACCAACGAGGCAGTTAAATGAATATCAGTGTCGGTATTTTTTCAAATACACTCTATTTAAAACACACTTAATACCAGAACTGTGCAACACATTATTCGAGCGCACGGCAGAGCACCGCCAAGTTCGGCACGAAATTAGTTGTTACACCTCAACGGACAGCGAGCTTCACGTTTGGTTGACGCTAGTGGTGCCAAATATACGAGGTGCCAACGATTCGTTTTACTTTCAAACGACATTTGTTTACTAAACCTTAGTTACTAAAACCTTCCAGTTCACTACAGAAGTATTTCACTTGTAACGGCTTGCCATTGACAATACAAACGCCTCGATTATTTACTAGGAAATAGAACGGTACGTTATGAGAGACGATTTTTAGTAATTACAAATGTTCGCATCGCTAGTTTTAGTTACATATTTGAGTTTAAACTCAACCTCAGAATTCTTGCTTCAGTAAATACCAAACACAAAATCGATTCATGTAACAATTTTTGAGACATTTAATATCGATAAAGTATCAACCAATTCCTTTGACTATTTGATATAATAAGTATGTAATTGGATATAAGTTCGCCTAAATTGTCACCGTTTTCAAATTGCAAAACCACAATTTCCTTTTCTTATGTGACACTAAAGTGGTTATGATATAACTTTGTTTGTCGTAGGTACGATGCGAACACCATCACTACACTGCACACTCCCCCCCCCCCCAACTCCCCACCCCTCTCCCCCCTCAGTGCAGCACATCGTCAGGTGTTCGGTTATGAAGCGTACTCACTGGTACTCACCGCGTGGTTATGTTGAAGAACAATTGTGTATGTCATACTTTTACGTGGTTAATTGCACAAGTGTATCGTACACATTGTCAAATTTCTCTCGCATCTTTGAGTAAGTGGATATGAAGATCCGGATAAAAAAAATGACTTGGTATCTTCCCTAGTTCACCAGTTTTTATCATAAAATGATTCTAACATCAATAAAAGGTTATAAAATGACGCATCGTCTTAAATTATACATAACATATTTAACAAAAATATATAACATTTTTGTTCATCACGCAATGTTGAAATAAGGATAGAATGATTGATGAGTTTAATGATAACATAGAAATACGAAACCATTCCTCACGAAAGGAGTTGCGTGAAAAATTCAGTTGCAATAAAGCATCGAAATTAATACCACAAAAAGTATGTCGTATACATTTGTTAATGTGTTGGCGACGAAGGCTAGGAGTTAGTAGCGCAGTAGTCTAGAGTAGTGTAAACGAAAGACTGGCTAATGTAAAGAGTTAGGTTTGTACGGCGGGACGGCTGCCGCGCGGTGTCCGGCCGACCAACATCCACACGACACAACTGTATGGTTGGTACAACAACCCTACACGGAGATAGGGACATTTGAAACTTGTAAATTATTTCTCTACGCTTTGTGTCAGAACTTGGCCCTTTTTTATTATTTTATTTTACATGCGTATTTTTGTCTTCTATTAGGATTCTAATTTATTTAGAAGGGTGCGGGAATTTTCGTATTCGTTACCAAAAAATGATGTACGCTTATTTATAATATTAGGAAATATAATTAAATTATAAAATATTAGGAAAATATTAAATTTAAAAAAATTAACAACTTGGTTGCCAGACACCGCGCGCGAGCTAAGTCGGGAGGCAGGTATATAGCTAGTAAAGTGCCGTGTTCTTTGTAAATATTCGCTTTTAGTCTAAAACTATACTTATAAATGATTATTGTTGTAATTGTAACTGATTTACGTACCTACTTATCGACCTATAGCATACGAATGCCGCTACATTACTGATTTGCTTCTATTTATGTATCTCGCATTTTTTAAATATTATTTTTGTTTTTATCTTTTTTAAATATAACGTGGCTGTCTTGGCTTTGTCGTCTTTGTGTCTAAACTACCATACATCCACAACACTGACAAACTGAAAACTTATATTGTTTAATATATATTTTCTGGTCTATCACCCATATTCTAAGACGTTCCTCCAAAACTTACTCGACTGGACTCCACCTCGACTTGACAAAAACGTCCTCGACTCGAGATTCTTCCTCAGTCGAGGCGAGGAATCATCTGTCAAACTCAAGGTACCTCGGAACCTACCTTTAAGGAAGGAAGTGTCAAAGTTCGTAAGAAATAAAAATTAATTTTAAAGACTGTCGAATATGCTTACGATAATCCTTACTGTTTTTTATCGCGGCGTTATTTGCGCGATCCAGATAATTAAAATTATGACGTAATGACTCCTTCGAGGAACCTCAAAGTTCACTCGAAATTCCGACTAAGAATACAATTTTGAAGGTGGTTTCGAGGCCGTTCTGAGTCGAGTAAGTTTTGGAGGAACGTCTTAGAATATGGGTGTATGAACAATGCTAATTAATTTGCTTAATAAAAAAAACATGAAATTCAATATTTTAACTAAATCCGTAATCAAAGTTACGAATAAAATATAAAACGCATAAAAAAGTTAATTAATTTCATTGTTTTATTACTGTTGACAGTATAACATTGAACCATACAGGGTGTAAACGAAAACATATAATTCCTTCAAACCTCGTGATGTACTGCTGACTTAGATTAAACCTGCACGTGATACTTTTGGATTCAATAAAATAATAATTACAAAAAGTAAACATGTGTTCTAAACGTGAGGCATTTTAGCGATAACCGCGCGATTGGCTCAGGGCGCTAAAATGCCTCAGGTTAAGAACACATGTTTACCTTTTGTAAAAAATAAATCATTGAATCCAAAAGTATCCCGTGCAGGTTTAATCTATGTCAGCAGTACATCACGAGGTTTGAAGGAGTTAACATGATTTCGTTTACACCCTTATAAAATGAAGCATGGACACAGGACACATATGTGAACAATCAGCAACACTAAACATTCATCTACAGCCTACGGTTTTTCAGCTCAAAAGCCGAACACAACGTTACCTACTTGCTTTTGCAATAATTTTAGATAACTCTCACCTTGTTCCTAAATGTACTATTTTACTCCGAAGCGCTCCAAAATCTTATAGTTTTCACTTCGTGTCTCCTTACTAAGTACTAAATTGCAATTATTACTACCAATGCAAGGTACTTTGGAACAACTCAAACCTAAAACTGGTGCTAATCCATTATAAAATTAGGCCCTTGAATTTACTCTGACCGTTGACGGAGGCTCGATCACTTTGCTTTATGGATATGAATCTAAAGCCGTAGTAGATAAGACCCAATTTCACTTGTATCTTAAAATGTCTAGTGTACAGAAGTTAATGTCGTTTTTCATGATGTCTTGCATTGATATTTAAATTGTAACTATGCTGCATCGCGAGTGAAATGGTACCTATAATTTTTATTTTAATATAACGTTGTTCATATTTTAGTTTCACACAGATTATTTTTTCTTTTATTTTTATTTACAAAAAGTGGACACATTAATGGAGAATATTTAATTTCATTAACAATTTATTGTTGTATATAATTACCCAATCAGTGTTCTGGTTTTTCTTTTGTTTATCCAAAGAGAAAAATGTGTTCATCTATGAAAAATATTTTAATTTGCGTTTTAATGAGATTGTAACATAATTATTTATTGGATCCAGAATTGCATTTCCCACTCGATTATATGATTTCCTCTACAGTTAACAATGTGCAAGTAACCGAAGTATGATTTAGCTATAGTACATATTATTATTGTAATGATACCTATTATGATTATGCTCAAAGTGACTTGTAAAGAATCCATAACAAATGATCGACCGATCGAGTGATGTTTGCATACTATACTACAATAAAGAACGTCAATAAAGTGTATTTTAAAAAAGTGTATTGTGTTTTCATAGATCTATATTCTTCTTTCGTAGCTTGTGTTAAATATTATTGATTCCTCCGTAATAACTAATCAGTGTTTAATAAAAAAACGATAATATTGAATGATTGGCACACTTCAACGAGGTACATATGTGAAGATAATAATATTTAACATTATAATAGAAATGTTATGATTTTTTTTAAAAACGAACGTTTTCATTTTTTGCGGCAGCATCAGACGACGGCATAATATTAATTACATTTGTAAATGTGGGTAGGTATTTGTCAAAACCGACAGTAATGTTGACAATAAGAGTAGTAGTAATAGTAGTAGTTCATCGTCATGATCAGTTATTACTGTCTAATAAAAGTGGTATCTATAAGCGTAAAGTGAGGTCTGATAGAACTTTATGTGTTAAGAGTTAAGACAGATACTTATTAGTTTGATAGAATTTGCATTGAAACCTATAATGGATCAATTCAATAAAGGTACGTATATCTTGCAATGTAAATTCAGAATAATTAAAGAATGAGCCATGAAACTAGTTCAACATACAAGAGAAAAAGTTCAGTGCGTAATATTTTAGGTTGAACTCTGAACGCATTAACAAACCTGTCTACGCATACAAACAAACATGAACGTAAACAAGATTAGATTTCGCGAAGGGTTTAAAAACATTCTATGTGGTTTCACCAAATAACCATTTTTGGTCACCTACAAGTGGACTAGTAGGTAAATATTTTGTAGTTCTGGACGGGATTTCCTATCTGCTTATGCATAAATGACAGCCGCTACGGGCAGTCAGTAGCCCCAAATGTCTGGTAACCTGTCTAACAGTAGAATATTGACAAGGGACTGCCTCCGAGGGTCGAAATTCATATTCTCAACGAGTGCAGATTGGAAAGGCTGGGTACGAATTCTATGTATACCGTCGAAAGTAGCTGGTTTGAATCGACAGCGACAGTGCAAACAGTCGTAATGTGATGAATTGTGGTTGAATAATCGTTCCGACTTGTGTCTGGGTGAGCTAAAAGGTGCAACTTATGTCATGTTTGGTTAGGTTAGAACTGTGACCTTGAACTTTGACGTAGGTCAGGCCCTTAAGCGCAGGCCACACCGCGAGCTGGCGGGCGGGCGAGCAAGCAACGTTACACCTAGCCTAGCTACTTCAGCGACTCAAACGATGTGAACCGAAGTACGAAAAAGCCAGCTCGCGATGTGGCCTGCGCTTTATTATGGTTGTGTTGAGTGTCTGAAATACGGCTGATTTTTTTTCGACCGACCGAATATTCGACCCTATAAATTTGAATTGTTTGAGACGTCGATTCAATGTGTTTTGAACCAGCGAGATTCGAAAGTATGGAAGTCGGACCGATGGACTTTGGAGACGGAGAATATGAATTTCGACTCTTTAAGGCAGATTCTTGGCAAGGTGATCAATATACTCAGCTTATCGCAGTCCTTTGCTGGATATAGGCTTTTCTCAAGTTGCGCCACAACACCTGGACCTCCACCTTCCACATCAGTCCACCCCAGCTACCTTCAGGTCGTAGGTCCATCTGACTAGGGGCGTCTGTCCTGCGTTTGCCGATTCGCAGTCTCGCCTCAAGGATTCGTTCACTCCAACGGCCATTGGTCCTTCGATAGGCATGATTAGCCCACTGCCACTTCAGCTAGCTGATTCTGCTACCTATCACGGTCACTCCAGTTCTCCGGATAATCTCATTTCGGATTTTATTCTTCAAATATGGTATTGTGGAGGAACGAGGTATCGTGTTCCTCCAACGAAAAGGGAGGATCCTCCTACCAGGCGGAGTCTTGTGCCTGGCGGGCCACTGCCCAACGGTTGTTTTTTTTTTTTTTTTGATATGACCACTCGTAGTTTAAAGCTCGCGAGGGCTTTGTAACTACTTAACCGGACTATCCTGTGGTGACCAAAAATTACTTTAAGGCCCCCAGCCAGGGCTTACAAACTAAGCATATATATTAAGTGACGCGGCACCAAGGGCACCCCCTGTGGGGTACGGGCCTCGGCTTAGTGGGTCATTGAGGGGTGGGCAATCAATATCGGGCTGGTGCCCAACGGTTGATGTTGGGAAGTTGTATATATACTATCTGCGTGAGATACTCTAATATCGCGATGCAGGATAGTTCGCATGTGGCGTGATAGATGCCGCCACAGTATATATCTCCTAGTAGGTAATTGAGTTGCGATGGTCACAATATGGCAGTCGCTCCCTGCAAAGTAGGTAGTGTAAAGTAAACCTACTGATTTTTAGCCACATCTAGTTAAGTAAATTGTGAAGCCGGATTCAGACTGCGGTCGTTTCTAGTAGGTCCTACCTAAGAGCTCTGGCTCATTAGTGCGTTGAGTCAAAAAAATATAATTGTTCCGTAGGTACCTATGTCATTAAATAATCACAAACCCTGATATTTTCAAAGTCCGGTCGGTGTCCTGACCAGGAGCTAAAAATCCTGACATGTTATGGCAAATCCTGACCTCTGTGCTGACGGAATTCGTATTCACACTCGCATCCATATAAATCAAAAAAGGTCCTCATCATGAGTGCTAGCTAGGAAACTTCCACCGCTGAACTTGTTAGTCTTAAAAATGTCGGAAAACTATAATATCGGTTCAACTCAGCTATAGGTAAGTATATTTATCAAAAAAGCATCTACAATAAGAAAAAAAACCACACATGTCTACATAAAATTGTATTTTATTATCACAAACTCACAACGGTTGCATCAATGTTTTTCGACAAGACTTCGAAGATTTCGGCTGAACATCGAGTTTACGATGAGCAAAAATATGACAAAATACTTTCTTTAGAATAAAACTGTAACAACGAGCACTCTGCTTGTTTAGATTGGCGAGACTATTGAAACAAATACAAAATATTATAAATATGGTGCATTATCGATTACTCGTATTTCATGATACAGACAGTAAGTACCTATCCTATAACAACGTGCGGGTCTAATGAGCTGTAAGTAGTGTTTTACATAGTTACGAAAAAGGTGAGGTACATCTTCTATAAATGTAAATATTTACACAACAGCTTACAACGTAATACAGGCCTTCAATATTAAACAATTTTTGTTCTGCAGTTTTTACTATATTCCATGCAGTTAACGGAAGCACATTAGACAATTACATAACTGTTTCTATAAAATTGTCTGAGTACCTACATGAAATAATTTTGACGCAGGTTTGAAATCGTTCAACACCAATAGCTTAATTTCTTATCTATTCTACATTTCACAAAAATATAACCCTCTTCATGTTCTATTAAATTTTTATTCTACAAAAATTACATAAATCTTTGGCAATTTGACAGAATACACTTAAAATAAAGTACCTAAGTACTTACATATTTTCGTGATAATATCTACATAATTTCGTTAGTTTTAATTTAATCGTAAAAACAAGGTTTGTGAAACAAATCATGTTTTAAAAAAATTAATAAAGTGGTGTTAATCCCGAGGGACACAATATGACGAATAATGTATTTTCTATGCATAGATTTGAGATTATTTGAAATATAATTCAACTTTCTGTAAGTAGGTACGCAATGACCCTTACGTCGTGATACTACAAAATAGCGTTAATGATTTCTATTATTTTATTAAATCGAAGATTTTCGTAGAAAACATCTAATTTTTAATGATTTTTTATGTACACTTACAATAAACCAATATTGATGATAAATAAGTCCCATGAAGTTATCATAAATAGAAAAAAATACATTAAAAATACCTCAAAGTTACCGTTAGTCTTCAGATCACGAAATGTGTTACCTACATTTACCTTACATGTTGTATCTATCACATCAAAGTATCGAAGAAAGTAATTTATTAAGAAATAATACAATACATGAATAACAAATTAGAGTAAGTACCTACAGAAACCATTCCAATATTACATAGTTAAATTACATTCGATTCATTACAAAACCTGATTACCTACAGATTTTTAAATTCAGGTTATACTTGATAACAATTGTGTGTAATTACAATAACATTTTTATGAGCAAATTAGTCCCAATTCTGTCACAGTTTCACAGAAGAAATACCTTTTTTACAAACGGTACCTACTTGATTTGCGAGCTCCATTACTTACTGTTTATATAATTACTATTCGCTCTGTCGCTCATTCGACAACCAATAACTACGATAAGCACCAATAAATTCTAATTTATTGTCATGAACAGTCCGCACAGCTCTCGTACCCGACTAACTTATGCATTACCTAATATGCACACTATGCGTTTTTCATAATCTGTATCGATATGGTACTGTCATGGGACGAGGCTCAATTTCTTCCTTCTCTTCTTGATCTGGGACGTAGTAATGTAGCTCATACGCTGGTGACAGTTCCACTGTCAAGTTGTCACAGTTCGGGTCGCACGCCTTCTTGGGTGAGAGGAAGTTGGAAGGTCTCGAGTTCCCCACTTCGTACAACCTCTTCAAGAACGCACTTGACGACGCCACTTTCCCATTCTCCGCTGTCTGTGTATGCACCACGCTACTGTTGTACAAGATCGGAAAGTCAACCTTGAACCTCTCACTGTTCTGATTGAAATTGTCGACGAACTTGTTCATAACATCTTTGCGAAATTTCACGTCGTAGTCGTATGTGTCCTCTTCACCTTGATTGCTATCTTTGGGTACGGTCATTTTCGACAAATCAGTGATGGTCACACCGCGGAGGGGTGATTCTGTGTACGGAAACTCGCCGCCCCCTTCGCTATCACCGTCTTTCGCCGCCTCGTTGATAAAGTCCCGGTAATGTTTGATTACGTACGAGGCTCTGTTGAAATTTCCATCGTTTGGTACAAATGCGTTGGGAGGCTCTGTCACGCGCAGCTGGTTCGTTAAGTACAGGTTCTTGTCCAAGTTCTCAGGTTTGTACACCGCGTAGGGAGGCTTTGTTGTTAATTTGTGTGTTTGTTGATACTTTTCTGTTCGGATAGGGGAGACTGTACCGTAAGATTCAGGTGGTCCAATTTTAGGAGGCACTTTAAATGTATACAGGTTTACTTTCCTATTAAAATCGGAATCGTAATCGTTCATATTTACTTTTTGGGTTACTTTTTGTGTCGGTGGGAAGTATTGAACGGTCGCTTTCCTTTCAGGAGTATATTCTCTCATCGCTTTTGTACTTAGTTGATGTGGGGGTTGTGTAGTAAAGGTCTCTTTTGCTTTAAGCGGTTGAGTAAATTTTTTCAAATCAATTTTGTGCTGGTTGACGTAATCAGTATCATACTCATCGGTTGCGTCATAGTACTCCGCTAAGTTGAAGAACTTCTTTGGTTTATTTGTAGTTAAGGGAGTTGTCCCTTCGTGCTTGAAAAATTCGAGTCTTTCTTTTGGGATAGCATTTACCGTTAGATCCAACTGTGTCGTAGATTTTGGTAATAATGGTGAGGAGAACGAAAGCATTGCTTCCACGGATGGGCTCATCGGCGAGGTCGTGTCTTCCGTCTTAGTAAGCTTTAAAGTCTCACTTGATTCCTCGTAGTCACCATACACTGTATCTCCAAACTTGTTGACGTTCTTTTTCTTGGACTTTCTTACTTCAGCTATCTTCTCAAGCCTGACCCTTAAGTCTGGAATATCGCCTTTGTTGTCTTTATCTGTCATATTACTCAACTCGACCTCTGTTTTATTCTTTAGGACCTGCGTAAAGGATTTCGAAGCATTTTTAGGTTTGAACACAATTCCAAGAGAGCTGATGCTTTCGTTTCGCCAGCTGTTATCATCTGGGTCTCGGACGAACTGTTTTGGTGGTTGGATGTCTATTTTCTTAAGCGGCTTGTAGTTTGGGCTAACGGCATATAGAATCGATTGTTTCTTTTTGTCGTGGCTAATGGGTTTCACGCTGAGTATGTCTTCGGTGACTATCTCCTGCACGGTTGCATTGTCATCAGCTATTTTCGCTTGTTTTACATGTTTCATTGTAGGTATACGTTCGTCGTGGTGCCGCTGTAAAATCTCTTCATTGTCGTTGAGCGTTTCCTCTTTTAATAACTCTTCTTTGATCGCATCTTCAGCCTGTAAATGTTAGAAAATTGTATTCCATTAAATAGGATGTACCTAATTGGTTTTCTAAGTAAGCTAGTCTACATCAAAAACCGAACCGGCAACAAAATCCAGTGAGGTTATAAGAGCTACTGGTTTACTGAAAACGCAAACAAGTGTGAAATATAACATTCTTCCCGTCGTGGTACGTAACAATGTAAGACTCAGAGATCTACGAGGTCCATACACTTTAAAAACGAAATCATATGTGGGTAAGGATGCCAGGCGCTGAAATGAAGGTACAAGAGCCATGTCACTAGAATAACTCGGTGAAGTGGAAGAAAAATATAAGGCAGTTGATACCGAAGATAGACGTCATCGCCGAGTAAGGCCGGGCAACAATCACGTGGCGATTTAGATGTTTTCAAAAGGTATTGGCCGGAGCAAATTGCGGAAAGACATGGGAGAGATTTTAGTCCAACAGTGTGAAAAAAATGGTTTGATTATATCGTGTTTTAAAAAATACACTAATAAATGAAGTGTCCCTCTTAATGAGTATCTTAAATAAAATTGCAATGAGAAGGTAATAAAAAGGCTACGAGTCATGAACAATAATGAGAACAAATACTTAAATTAAATTTTCCGTTTTTTTCTTAAACTGAATATTATGTAACATAATTTAGTCATAATACATCACATTCTTATAACTTAAATCAACTTACCAATTGAATATGCGACTCATAGACAGTATGATTCTTGCTGTCCGACACCTCAACTTCACTGGGCTCAGTCTCGTACATGGAACTAAACATCTCAGTATTATTCGCATTCACTTTATATAGGTACTCTGGTGTAGTTGCTTCTTCTGGCTTCGGAGTTGTCGTTTGTCTGTTATCTTTATACCCTGCTCGTTTAGACACGATTTCCAATTTCGTCGATTCAGTTCCGATCCCAGCAGCCATCATTGCCGTAGATGTAGTTCTTTCAATATCTGGAGCACTAGTCACATTTGCTTTGATTCTATTCGTCGTTTCAAGCTTTCTTGTCGTTGACTCTTGAGCTTTTATGAGATCATTTTTTAATTGTTCTAATGAAGGTATAGGTGTATTTTCGAAAACTTTGTCTAGACTAATGAGGGTTTGGGCAGTTTCTGCCCGCGCCATATCTTTGCCTGGTGCGGTAATACCTTCAGTGTTTGCACGTTTTCTATCAATAGTCGTATATTTTTTCCAAAGGGGCAACGTTGATGAATAATAGCTGGTAGTACTACTTTCAGTATAAAACATTTCAGTCGTCGGCAATTCTGTCGTAGATGCTTCAGACGTTACGTTTGTAACAGCTGTTTCTGGCTCAGATGCAAAAGGCGTAGTAGCCTCAAGAGACCCGTCAGTCTGCGTTAACAATGTTTTTTCTTTAGTATTTGTTTGTTCAGATATCATTTCAGTAACAGCGGTTTGGTTTTGAATATAACTATGGGTTTCTAACGTCAAATGTGTTATTTCTGTAGTTGTCGCTTCACCGTCTTCTGTAGCACTATCGTTTGTCTTGTTAACACTTTTATTTTCATCATTATTTGTAGTATATGTTGTGTCTGGTTGTTCTGTAGAATAAATTTCTCCTTTGAAATTCAGATTATCTGGTTCTGTATTGGATTCAGATTTTCTTTGCATTTCAGTGGTGCTTGTTTCATTTTCCTTAATATCTTGTGGTACATTGTCTTTCTCAATTGTGACATTTGAAAATTTCTTAATAGTAACTATTTGAGATTCACTAGCAAGTGACTTCTGCGATGTAAAATTTGTCGACAGATCTGGATTTTCTTCAGGTTCTCTCGTTGTAGTTTGACTCGTGCTTGGTGCTGAAGTTGTATAAAAAAAACGAGTTGTTTCTGGCGAAATTAATTTCGATATTCCAGGGGAAATTTTGTATTTTGTTTCCCCTGATATTTGGTTTTGAATATCGGCAGGCTTGTTGATAATTAGCGGTGTCGCGTTAACCTTTTCGTTGTTGTAATTATGTTTTTCTGTATTCTTGGGATCGTTGATTGCTAAAACAGTTGAATCTGATTCTTCTTTAGTCTTGCTGCTATTTGCTTTATTATCATTTAAGGCGTACCTTACTTCTAGCTGTGTGCTCTCTTCAGGTTCCAGATCTGGTGTTGAATTCAAAATGTTCTGAGACTGACGTAAGGTGAAACCACTAGCCGGTGATTTGGTTATTGCTATCGCGATTGCCAAGGAAATCACGAATGACCTGAAAAGGAGACAGTTAGCGATAAATATGCGTTTGAAGACATTTTGATACACGAAGATATTCGTGGATGGAAACATAGAGAAAAAAAATAAAAATATACTTTCTATTCATCGCCTGCATCGGGAAAATGCGGAAAATTTTGACAAGAAGTAAAATATAAAAGTTTTTATAATTTTGTCAAATCGCGTGCAGTGCGTTTCTTGCGTTGCAACCGCTTACCCAGACAACATATCGCGAAGTTACTCAAGCGGTTGATTCGAGTGATTACGTATCTTAAGTCATGTGCAGACGTCGGAGAACCACCGCGTTGTCCAGGACAATGGACGTGTTTCCAAACATAGCCCCAGCGTGAAACCTTTACAATTGTTATTATATAAGTTGTATCATATGTTTAGATAATATTCACACTTGTGAATCAATTGTATTTCGGATGTTATGATACCATTACAGACGACTCATAATTTGGTCTGTAATGTTTTATCAAACGATCAATTTGAAAATTCGTTCCGACAGTTTTACCCATCAGAAATTTAATAAAACGCTCCAATGGAATGTAATGACTATTTCGTTTGATGAACCTAGATAGGACTGAGGAGTTTAATATAGAAGACAATATAGAAGTATTGATACGATACAGTATCGAACAGGTTGCCAATTAAATAACAGATGATGTTATAACAAGTAATACACAAACAGTAAATGCCTGTTTGTTATAAGCGTGCGGAATGGTCATACATCATTTACGAAATCATTTTATCAACGAAATTGTTATAAAACTAAATAATTGATGGCACTGTCGTTATTATGTGTTTACTTTGATTTACATTGATTTATGAGCAGCGAGTATGAAATCAAGCCAAGTAGAGGATGCTATAATGATAGCAAGTAACGTGCGCACGCGCAATCATTCAATTGGTTTCTAATACAAGAAAAAAAATGAAAAAGTATAAGCTGGGCGAGCAGCATTTATCATACATTTTGCAATTTGTTGTCTGCCGTTTTTGTTTGTAAAATAAAGCCAACACTGTGTATTTAGATGTATCCGCACAAAATTATAGCAGCAACGCCTTACATCGACATAATTATTAGATATAGATAAAATATAACCAACAAGGTTAATTTTAGTATAGTTATTTTAGTATTTATAGTATCAGTTGAAGACAAAAATCCAAAATAAGGATCTTATTTATCGGAAAAATGTAACCTTAAAAAGTGCCTTTCGTAATGTCTGTCAGTCGATAAAAGAATAATGTAGGTACGTAATTTGTATGTAGTATTTTATTACATCCTTTTCCTGCCCGGTCTTAAAATCGCAATTTTTGGATTGACAGGCACGAATGTCGTGCAAACACATCGTATTTTTGTAAGGCACTAGTCTATGTAAATATTGTTATTACGTCCCTAAACATCGGTCATGCGTAAATTTCCTCGGATTACCATATTGTTCTAATTTCTTAGCATTTTGCAAACCACGATTATTGCATTGTGTTTTTTCATTAGCTGCTTCATTGGTATTATAAGTATTGGAAGGACTGCTGTGAGTGTTGAGCTTTTGAGTTCAATCCCTAGGGCAGGGGTCGGCAACCTGCGGCTCGCGAGCCGCATGCGGCTCTTTCGATGTAAAGTTGCGGCTCTCCAGTTTCATACTCAAAAAAATATTATTTTACTATCAAAACCCTTAAAATCGTGCAATCGATCCATAATTAAGTACTATAATATAGTATGACTGAAATATACTGACTATGACTGAGAGATAGGTATAGTTACTATATATCGTTTTGTAATTTTTTTACAGATAATTATTTTTTTTAAACGCCATTTCAAGGTTATTCATTAATTACAGGACACCTGTATAAGGAAATACTATAATATTGAAACGTTTTTTTTTGTGGCTCTTTTAATACTATGACATTTCGTAAATTGAAACTTTTGGCTCTTCCGTCTCAAAACGTTGCCGACCCCTGCTCTAGGACAACAAAGAAAGACAAAGCACAACTAGGTTTTCTGATACAAATTTTCCGTTTCTACCTTACGATACAAAAAATAAACGCAATGGAGCGCTGCCTATAGTGTGTTTATGGTACATAGGTATAAGCAGTGATAGTGGTGTGACCGTAGGACTGCCAAGTCATAGGTCTCGAGTACGAACCCAAGGCACATGTGCGTATTATATAATTATCGCTTGCTTAAAAATGGTGAAGGAAAACGTCGTGAGGAAACCGGCATGCCTGAGAGATATTTGTTGACGGCATAGGAAGCCAAGTCAGAGGTCAATAGGCGGCATAAACTCTGACACCAAGTTAGTCACTAATCACACGAAAAGAAGAAGGTATACTCCATGCCAACGAAGGCTAACGAACGAGGTTCGTCCACAGCTTATGAAACCGGATTCGTTGTAAGTAAAGTTTGGTCAAATTAACAAATGACGAACGTTTGTAGGGTTGGTGTGTACGTACCATTACGCAATTCGGTTGTTAGGAGCAATTGCGCCTGATAAAGCTAGATATGCTCATAGCATGTTAACGTAGAGCTACTAAGGATATCCAATAAAGTTTATATTTGCGTAACTCAAAATTTACATCCAGAATTTCGAACGCCAAAAAAATTAAGGATGCGCAAAAAGTCAAGTTTATTTACGAATTCCTGCATTGCGTTAAAGAAGCAGACATCGAAATAAACTAGGGTTTGCAGAAGATATTGAACAAAACGTAAATATTCGTAGTTTGTAATTGCAGGTACTACTGGAGACGTTGAGAATAGACTTGCACGTTCAGAAAACAAGCCTAATTACTTTTGCAATATGAACGTTCCAAAAAACGTTGTACCCAATACATAAATGTGACATCACAAAAAAATTTGGCACTGAAGAATGGTAATACAATATATTACGAATTACAAGTACGAGAATTGAGTATTTCTAGTTTAGACTGGAGTGCCAAAAGATTTAGCTCACTTGACGATATTTTTAAAATAATTATTGATTGCATCAATAACTTCAGCGATCTCCCCAGTTTTATAGAGATGACAAAGCTGCAAATCGACTGCAGATTAATGACGATAGTTGGAAGCTTTGTGATAACAGAAATAAAGACTAAGATGATTAGGGACACAGAACGGTACCCTGAGGGACACCTGTAGGCTTAGCACGACTGTTGTCACGTTAGTAACATAATGTAAGTGAATTTTGAATTGGAAATGTTCGTTTCGTAGATATCATTTTTGAAATTGAAAACTTTAGTCATATTATGTCAGTTCAGCGGGTAAGTCCGTTTCATTATTATTAAGATATTTTTGTAAGTATGTACTTATATTATAATTTACCAACATATGGATGTACCTTGTCCGAAATAAATTTGATTGATTGATTGATTGATATTATGTATGATACAAATTGAGCATGTCGCAAAAAAAAAACTAAAATGTTATAGGACAGTTGTATTTCCAATTCAAAATTTGCTTACATTAGCGATACATTTTACGATACTATACGTCAAACGTTCATCCTAGACCTATTGGAGTAAGATGACACCATTCGGATGAAACTTAATCGAACGACCATTCCTGAAGATAAAAGTTATACTAGACTACACAATAAGGTATTTCGTCGCTGAAGTTCTAACACCGCGTAACTCGAAAAATAGTAGTTTTGAGTTACGCACGTCATTCGATAGGGAATCAAAAAACGCGTCGTTTGACCAATCACAACTAATGGTTAGATCCAATAGCAACGCGTTACTTCAAAAACAAAATCCACCGCCTGTGTAATATTTTTTCCATCAAGCTATGTAAACAGCTAAAACAGCGTATAAGCCAGGTGAGTTCCATACTGGATCGTGTCGCGAAAGTGCTCCGTCGAAAAAACTAAAATAAAATAGAATATTGTAGATTAAAAACAATTATATGATAAGTAGAAAATTTTTAATTTTTTGCTCTCCTGAAAAGTTAACTATTTTGAGTTACGCGGTGTTAGAACTTCAGCGACGATTTGACTATTTTTTTAAAATTACAAGTCTTGGAAACTATTACAGAAAACATTAAGTAACGGTAAAAAAACCAATGAAATATTTAATATAATGCTTCTTCTTAAACGATCTAAAATTATCCACTGGACAGACAACAGTACTATACTACCACAATATCCGCTACAGTACAACACAACAAAGAAGTTGCATCGCGTCGCTGCGCCTGCAAAATCCGCTGTTTTTTTTTGAAAATTGGTCTTTAATGCTATTTTATAATACTTCTCAAGCCACGTGCACCTGTAAAATCCGTTTTCTAATAATTTAATTTACTAGAAAAAGGATTTTACAGGTGCACGTGGCTTGAGAAGTATTATAAAATATAATAAAAAAATATATAATTTTTATTTTTTTGTGAAAACGTATACTTTTGCAATGTTTGTAAATATGTGAGCACCATGTACCTATCACAATTAATATGTCGTTGTTTCATTTTTTATTTTGTTTTACCTTTTGTGGTATAGTAATTTTATTCTAGGTGCATCGTTTTCACATATAATTGTATAATTAATGTACCTATACAAAATATTGTAAGGCTTTTTAAAAGAGTAACGGTGGAGTTTCTTGCCCATTCTTCTCCATACGAAACTACCTTTTGGAAGGGGCAACTAGAATCAATTCTATTTTCTTTGTAACTTTAACGTTCAAAAGTGCCTTTTATGTGCCTAATTGAAATAAATACTTTGACTTTGACTTTGAATCAAAATCCGATATTCAGAAAAGAAATACATAGCGGATTTTGCAGGCACTGCGACGATCGGCAAACTTGATCGAACAGCCAATGGCAGTCACTTATTTTCGCGCCACTCACACTTATTGTGACAGCGTACAGATATTTTTTTACTGCAGTACTAATAAACATTCGTGGTCTTGAAGTCGCAGTCAGTTCGGAAGTGATCGGTTTTATGAAGTTTGCCTATTGACATCTTAATTGTATCGTACTATACGCGCAACAATGCCAGAAATTGCCCCCACCACAAATTTCAAAAGATCCTTGATTTTTTCATCGTCCTCAATTATTTTTTTTGGGATAAGGACAGGAAGAAGAAGACAGAAAGAACACGATATTATCGTGTTCTTTCTGTCTTCTTCTTCCTGTCCTTATCCCACACTAGGTGGGGTCGGCACAACATGTATTTCATAAATCCATGTAGTTAGAGGTTTTGGCTTATTGTTTTATGACCAGCTGCCTGCCTGACATCAACCCTCCTTGGGAATACTCGTTGAGCGCACTGGGCCCCAAAATGATATGCTTGTCAATCTTATTGCCGACAACTAAGTAGACTATATCGTGTTCTTTCTGTATTTTCTTTAAAACGGTCGTTTTTTTTCTTTATAAGTATAATATAAAAGTATATATGTGGGTAACTATATAATATTTTTTGTGTACATTGTCCACAACTATATTTGTCGTAGGTATGTAATTTTTTTGTAGTATCTAGTCAAAGAGAGTAATTATTTTCTTTGAGCAGTATCATGTCTCGATACTACTTGGAATATTGCTTCCTTGTAAGGAAATAACCGATACCTAATGTACATAATTATGAATAAAGGTTTGGAAGCAATGAATAGATGAATATAAAATAGTCTGACATTGTAATAGTACACGTCCTGCATTAAAGTACAAGTGTTGAACTACTGCAATTTCGGCGAAATCTACAACTAAACAAGGTAAAAACTAGACGACCCTGGATAAGGTTAGTTTGTTTAAACATAGTACTGCAATAGTACGCATATATGTAAAATAATTTTTAGCTAACAAATCCTAGCAAACAGATGATCTTGTCATAAAATTAACTGTACTTATGATTTCTAGGTTGAATTTACCCTAAACCATTACATAGTGTTTTTCATTGATCGGTTTAATATTTTGTTGATGACGAAGTGGAACTAGTACAAAGCAGTATTTTGCAGATCTAAATGGATGGATATGTGTTAATCATTGCCCATGAGTTGACAAAGAAGATATGGGTAAAGAAAATGTAGACGCGAACTTTATTACAGCAACAAAAAACCCAATCGCAACGAAAAACGGACCTAAGCCAAAAGGACCAGATAACACCAAACGATAATCAAACTTGCGTGCACCCTTGAACATCACTTTCGACAATTCCGGACATCAGTGATATCCCTATAAGTGGGCCAATGAATATATCACAAGGTACTTCAAATTCCTTAGAATCGCGTGCAGGGCTACATGACCTAACAAAGTTAGCAGACTTGTAACTACCAAACGCATTGTGAAACATTTCCGACGTTACATTGTAAAATATTCCAACCTCACCTCTTTTGATTTAAGTACTGAATATTCTGAATAATTGTACCTGAATGCGATAATGAGAAGTTCCGCGAATTAAAAACTAATGTTTTAATAAGTACATATTACAAATGGTTATTTTCCTGATAAGTTTATTATAACACCAAGCGGTGGGTTCCGGGACAATTATTTTGGCTGCGAGAGGTCAGAACAAACATAACAATAAACATCACTATGCTAAAGGTGTTCAATAAACTTCTGTGTACAAAAAACCTGGACATTGCACTGACTGTGCATAATGATAATCAGAACAAGGTCTAACCAGACAGTGGATGGTTGCTATGGTGAACGTGGGCAATGGCCTGGTAAGTGACACCCCGTAATTAGTTCAGCAATGTGTAGGTTGGCTTATTTTGTATTGCAACAGTGCGCTTGTTGACGCGCTCAACACAGTTTTCATGTCGGAATTATTATGTTGGTCACTTACGAGAACAAAACTGTTGATGTATTTTGTATATAAATTTTTGTCACAATTTCAAATCCCATCAAAATGACAATGGGAACCATTCACATCAATAAACTTCGTGAGCGTGAGAGATTGAGGAATACAATACCGACTTATTAACAAAATATCAATCAATTATTATTACATGGCAACGAAAATAAAACAAGAACGTATCAAAATATCAAGAACAATTATTATACACCAAATTTTTCCTCAGTTCCGATGTGAATGTTATTCGCTACATCTGAATTTCACAAAGAAGTACATATATTGAAGTCAACCTTTACTACGATATACACCAGTTAGATGAACATGTAGACTCCTGACTTTTCAGCGAATAGATAGCGAAGCAGTCTACGGCCGGATATAGACTTGTCACAGATATGGAGGTCCACTCGATTGTAAACGCCAAGCTGAGAAAACCAGCGAATTTGTCCTCCTGCGCCAGTGGCAGGAGATACAAGCTTTTTGGAAGGGGTATTTTCTGTCCATTTCTCGTGAAACAGACGTTGTGCGGAGTGATGTGACATGCTTCGAGAAGTATCTGTGTCGCATAGGCCGGGAACAAACCCCTGGTTGTCAGCACTAAGTGTACTGCCCCGAAGACGTGGCATAGCATACGCTGCAGGTATGCCCTGCGTGGGTGACGCAGCGCCATGAACTAGTATGGCAGTTGATGGTGACCTCTCTCTCTTCCGGCCGTGGTTCTGTCTATGGTCGGGACGAGAGTGCGTGGAAAGCCATTGCCTCCTGTTACTCTCTCCCTTCCCGCAGCAGATGCTCAAAGAGCCGTATGGCGCTCAACGAACTCTGGCCACCATACTTGGTGGCCTGCGGCCAGCGGGCTTGAGGTTCAGTCGCCCAACCTTCTCTCAGAACGACGAGGACCAGGCCTCATAAAAGGAGCACTCGGCCAGGGTCTTTCAGATCAAGACTTGTCGGGATTCCGGTGTACGCAATAGCGAATCCTGCGACCTCGGCCATAGGTCCTCTAAACCTCCGTCTTTCCGAATCTCTACAAAAGAGTATGATGTCATCGTCTCGTAGTACTGTCACTGTCTGTCTAGTGTACAATTTTAACTCGCTTATAACTTTGTATTTTATTTAATACTAGCGGCCCGTCCCGACATCGCACGGGTGGACATTTTCCCCGTTTTTGCAACATTTTTCATTTATGCTCCGCTTCTTTTGGTTGTAGCGTGATGTTATATAGCCTATAACCTTCCTCGATAAATGGACTATCCAACATAGAAGATTTTTTCAATTCCAACCAGTAGTTCCTGAGATTAGCGCGTTCAAACAAACAAACTCTTCAGCTTTATAATATTAGTATAGATTAGTATAGATTCCATTGTTTTATTCACTGTTGCCTCTGCTTTTTGTAATAGCTTTGAGATTAATGAATAAAAAATAACCTTATTACCTAATTACTCTTTTACTCATTCTATCAGTTTGATGTAGCTGATAATGGGAGAGTAGAGGAGACGTCTGCTCTTACAACAACGTGGAAAGAAAGAGATAGTCAATTCCTAATCTAGGTATTATGTTAAATCAAATTTCAAGAAACCATGCGTATTTCGAAAACATCCGATGAGTTCCAAACTCGACCGGAGTCCGAAATTAGTGGTAGTTATAAAAACATGAATATTGTTCACGAGAGTACCGTAAAGTCTTCTTCTTCTTTTCATGTGGTTAGTGACTAACCTGGTGTCAGAGTTTATGTCGCCCATGGGCCTTGCATCACATGCCGTCGAGAAATATCTCTCAGGCATGCCGGTTTCCTCACGATGATTTCCTTCACCGTTTTTAAGTAAATGATAATTATACAATACGCACATGAACTCGAAGTCAAAGTTGCGTCCTAAGGTTCAAACTCGAGACCTATGACTTAAACCGCAAACCTACTAACTATTGACTATTAAACCGTAAACCGTAAAGTTATAATGGATGTCCCAAATCAAATGGTCATGAAAATTCGTTTTTTTTTATTATTTTAAGAATATTTTTTCCTCCATGACTACTTGATTTGGGACACCATATAAGTCGATGCATTATGGTGGACGGAAGCAAACAGGAAACATTCGCTTCTCTGCATCTATTGTTAACATTCAAACAAATCTCTATCGGATCTTCAGATTGAAGTCTCCTAATTTTGGAAGACTAACCGTGACTTCAGGTCATGGTAACATTTCGAAGGTCAACTATTCTGGAGTCAGTTACGCTTGACCTTCACCTTCGTTTAGGCTCTAATGGGCTCGTGGTAATTAAGTGATATATCATTTAATTACTACGAGACTACGTGGAAGGGTCTACGTTCCAACCCAGCCCGCAACTCTGGCTTTTCAACATCTTGAAGAAATGTGATAACTGAGAGTGACTTCAAATTTTTTTTCAATAAGGTAGGTTTGTATATTTCGGCCAACCAGCACCATACCAGCGGCTTTTCTCCCTCTGAGAAGAGGCCCATGCCCAATAAGACAGTAATGGCCTAATTACATTTATGTTACGTTTGGTACAGTGGCTGAGCGATTGGCACCTGCGCCACGGGTCGTGGGTTCGATTCCCGTACGGAACAAATATTTGTATGGCCTACAGATAGTTATTCCAACGCACCCTCGATACAGGAGAAATCCTAGTGTGGGGCAACGTTTTTTTAAAGAACGAGAACGTTTGGGCTCGTGGAACAAGAGTTTACTAATTACATAGAAAATACTCCTATAGGCTATTATCAATATTGAAAACACAACATCACATAACTGAAGCTTCACACCACGTATAGTAGACAAGACTTTTACAGATCTGTGAAAAGAGTACGAAAAATGGGGGCGCCATAATCTTATTCTTTCAGTGTAAAGGAGAAAATGACTGATCTATCAACGCAGTCTAAACCGCTGGGGTTAGAAACTTGAAATTTCGACAGTAGGTACCTATAGCGTAGGCATTCATTAAGGAAGGATTTTTGAAAATTCTACCCCTAAATTGGTAAAATAGGGGATGGAACTTTGTATGAAAATCCGCCATTCTTGAAGTAAAATTCATAATAGTTGGTATTTAGCTTTTTGATTAGAAACGAAGGAATATGTGTATCAGGATTTTTGAAAATTCCTTCTTTAAGGGGGAATTGGGGTATTAACGTTTGTATGGAAATCCTTATTCCAAGGGGTTATAAAACTTGATATTTGGCATAAACGCTCTTCAAAGTAAATAATAAAAGAAGGAGTTTATGATTTTAAAAACTGCCCCTAAAAAGGGGCATAACGGGGCTTAAAATTTGTAGGGGAAGAATTTTACTACGTGGTCCGATAAACATAAAGTTGTATTTATAAGTAATAGACCAGAGTCGATAATTTTTGAAATCAAAAAAATAATAGTAGGATGAAATTGGAAAAGGAAAAGAATATAACAAAAATGAAAGGAAAAATAATTTACGGGCGATCTGAGGTCGGGAAGTGGAAGGGGGTGAGTTTTTAAGGGTAAAAACGGTTTATCTCGATTTCCGGCAAAACTACAAGTCCATAGGCCACCTATCCCGAGACGAGTATATATGAAACTTAACTATATAATCACACAGTTTTGAGTATTTTCATAGATCCGCGGTTTTAGCGAATAACAATTTTTTGCACGACTGGCCATTAGGAAGTCACTTTTTAGTTTCCATTAGAACTGCTCAAAAATCTATTCTACCCAGGCATTCTCAGCACATGATCGACAGTCGAAGATACTTGGTTATAACGAATATGGAACAGAATTTCACACCAAAATTAAACTAAGTAATTGGCGATTGTCACCAACGGAAGACCGGTTCTTATTTCACAACACAACACCACCTACAGTTCTACTTACCCACCGCTGCAAGGAGGCACCTACCTCGGGATCCATCCTTACCAAACGTCACGCATAACGCAACACATCACAAACGCAATCATGACGCGGAACCTTTGACGCGTGACCAGCTCCTACCTGAATGTGTGGTACTGGCCCATGTTGGCTCCAGTCCGGGGATGCACGCCCGCGCTGCGCGGTGACCGCTTCATTACTAACTATGGACAGTGCGTTACCTCAACGTAGACGTCAACGTTTCCTTCCATTGAGCAACTTTGAAACGCTAAGGATGTCTTCGATCTTCCCGCGTAATGTGCTGCTTCCTCTAGTTCCGGACTGCGGCCTTCGTGAATCAGTTTCACATAATTATACACGTCATAATGTTAATAGGTAATATTAATTAAGTTTTGCCGTGTTTAGTATATAAGTTGGCAATATTTTATGTACATTGCTAATACTCCTATTAATTAACTAGAATGTGTGATCAGCTGCTTACCCTTCGTCTGCAATTGCAGGAATTGCCGAAGGAAACGAGCGATTATATTTATAAACGTAAATGATAGTCTGTTACCTACATATTTTGTAAACTTTTATCAAAATAAATAAACAAAATTGGAGATTGCAAGAGACAACAATACATGATGTAAACGAAATCATGTAATTCCTTCAAACGTCGTGATGTACTCTGCCGTTTTAATTAAAAAGGGCACAACTAACATTTTTCATGAAATTGAGTTATATATATATTCGGAATCAGGAAAAAAAGGCCTATCTGTCTAATTTTTTTGTGATTTTTAGCAACAAAATTAATAGAGATAGAATAAGCTTAAAGGGCACAACTGCACCATTTTTTAAGCTTTAGTACAGGAAAAGGGCACATTGTGAGATATGACTTTTATTTCACCTTTATATTTTTAATATATTTCATTGAAACGGCGTACGTCAAATATAAAAGGCTTATGTGGCAATTGTGCTTATTTTTTATACCAACACCTTAGCAATGAATGTAGAAGAAAAGTCACAATTATTGGCAGTTACGCTTTTACTAATTACCCTACGTCTTAAAATTTTCTATAAAAAAAAGGCACACTGGCGGTTATGCCTTTACTACTAAACATCTCTGAACGGAATTCGACGAACGGATCGAACTCTAATTATAGTGAAAAGGCACAATTGAATAAAAGTGCCTTTTCATTGTAACATTTTAAATTTTTACTCAAAATTTTACATTGAAAAGGCACATTTGGTTGTATATGCCTTTTAAACGTATTATTGCCCATTCTATGTCATTTTTTATGTTAAGATGAAAAAAAATAAGCTGATTATTATTATATGCATTAAAAATAAAAATAAAATATTGCTATGGTCTTATGTGTACTATATAAATGCAACTATTTACATTCACACAATTTCGAAAAACATAGTTTAGTCGTGCTTTTTTTAAAAAAATTCAAAAAATATTTCAACATCGATTTTCTCAATATTTACAAAATGTTAGTTGTGCCCTTTTTAATAATGACGGCAGTACTGCTGACATAGATTAGCACTGCACGAGACACATTTGGATTCAATAAAAAAAATACTAGAAGTAAACATAATTGTTCTTAACGTGAGGCATTTTAGCGCCCCGACTTAATGACCGCGCGGCGAGCGATAGCCGCGCAATACGCTCGGGGCGCTAAAATGCCTCACGTTAAGAACATATATGTTTACCTACTTCTAGTATTTTTTTATTGATTCCAAACGCATCCCGTGCATGGTTAGTGTGTGTCAGCAGTAGGTACATCACGAGGTTTGGAAGAATTACATGATTTCGTTAACGCCCTGTATACTCTAATTTCAAACGTTCGAAAATAAAGGCGACAGCCTCCTGATTCAAAATGTTTTGATAAGTCAGTTGTCGACCGATTCTGTTTGTTATCTCGTTTCGTTTACGATTCTTGTCACGAAAGAAAAAGAGATAGGTAAGAAACTGAATCGTTTGACAAACGAAAACGTTGTAAAGCAGGGCCCAGGTCCTAAAGAAGGCTTTTTTTAAGATCTTCTAGAAAATCTGATTATGCATGCCATAGGTACCTATGTTATTTATAGCGAAAACAATCAGTCATTATGGTTGGTGGTTGGTAATCTTTGTATTTAATTATTTTGTATCCATCATAGACTCGCACGATAAACAAGGGTGCTTACGCATTGTTGGATTTTCTAAATACAAATATTATCTACCACTTTGAACATTGAGAGCGGAAGCAGTGGCGTAGCGTCTATTTCTTCCAGCGGAGGCCAACCCTATATTTACCGCCCCCAAACCTATTTTCGCAATTAAGCAAAAAATCGGTGAAAATTCTGTGATACTCTGCTACTGTGTTGATTGCAAATCGATTCAAAATAAAACGTCTTTCTATAATCACCAATCTTGCAATTTTATTTTGAACAACTTCCACTTGATCCGTTGATTTGAAATTTTGAGTAAGTAAGTACCTATGTAGTCCCTATGACAATACAGCTATCTGATCTGATGACTATGACCTGATGTTGCAGCCAGGCGCCCCCTAAATCTGCGCCGCTCGAGGCCGTGGCCCCCTTCCAACGCTATGCCACTGAGCGGAAGTCTGTTCCAGTGCCGCCGATCTTTGGGGTCCCGGGTTGAAAGGCCAGATCGGGCAAAAAGGTATATACTCTTCTGTAATTATTCTGCTAGAATTTCTCAGTAGCTTCTCCGTGAAACTACCTACTGAGAAATTCTAGTTTGGAATAATGAATTATCGATTTTATATTGTCATCGGTAAAAGGTAGGTTTTCAACAGTACGGTACCTACGGTAGGTAGTTAATGTAGGGCCATTTTAATAGGTCACATTTGACACTTCATCATAATACTTATTTGCAACGGCAGCCATCCTAATATTAATATTTTTTTCAAAGTTAGAAGGCACATTTGGACAACTTTTTTCAGCTACTAAATATATATTTATTTTAATTATGAAAAAGAAGACAATTTTACGATTTACGTTGACAAACAGACTAACATTTATGTCAAATGTGGCCTATTAAAATGGCCCCATTTTAGTGCCTTTAGAAAATACAGGCGTGGCGTTGTTAGAAGATAAGTAAGCAGATAAATAAATAGCTCTTATTTGAGAGCTCTCTCATGCGTCTATTTGATTTGATTAATTAAAAAAACTATGTGTTGTCTCGTGCGTGTATGAAATCCAGATGACGTTTGTATGTTGACAGCTCCACTTGAGACGCTAGAGGTTTTTAAATGTGGCCCTCTGTTTTTTAAGTATCCAGCTTAGTCAAGTCTCGAATAGCACTCTTGTCATAATAAGTAGTAGGTATCAAATAGAACATTTGACTGCCTTAAACTTAAGTCGGGGACATAGGCTTCTCGCAAAGCCCAAATAGCGTCTTAGTACCTACCTACCGTTGTCCTCCACCTTTTGCATTCATATTTTAATTTTAGGCTAACCTACCTGGTTTATCAATGCAAGTTTGTCCATGTTGTTGTTGAATGTTAGCCCATCACACGACGAGACTCGGAACCTCTATGCTTAGGGGTTAATCATTTAATGTGCAAAGTACGGTAGGTAATCAACAATATTGCAGGTAGATTCATTATAAGTATTTACAAGTTCAGCTGGTATTAGTACCTAACAAAGAACATTATGATACAATAGCTGTAATCAAGTGTAATAATACACGTAATGATTACATGCGCGCACTCGATTTACTTGTGGCCAGTTCTTCGTCGAAGAATGTGTTATGTCACTTTAAGAATAATCGGCACCCATTGAAGGTATATTAAATTTTATTGCTTTTCCTTCCTGCTTTGAATATTATGTCGCGTACAACCACTGCGCACAAAACAAAATAGGAAGGTAAAATGTTCAGTTGGTTTTTATGAGAATGTTTATTTTTTAATTTATTGTTACTGTTAGCCTGTAACATTTCACTGCTGGGCAAAGCAAAGTTGGAAGCCCTTAATTTAAAAGCAAGCAATACACTCTTAGCTGTAAGTTTCAATATCTTTGCCTTCGTACAGTGGCGAATATTTGAACAACATCAACATTATGTTGATAAATGAAAAAATAAGATCATAAAATATTGTTTCTAGACGAATTGTCATCGCATTCCATATTACATAACAGTGAAAAATGTATTCTTTAGCATTTTAATGCTCGTTTTGTCTCTTTCTTATCTGTAGAAAATGAGAGAGAGAGAGAGAGAAATAGTCAACGTACGTTATGTTGGTATTACTGCCAGTTACGTCAGTCAAGTCAATAAAATTCGAATTTCAAATCATAACAAACGTTTGAAAAATTAACGAAATTAAACTTACGTTATCGGTCTCCGCCGCGCCGTTTGTAATTATATATCAAATAAATAATCAATCCTTAACATGACAGAGTTTAAGACGCCCATTAAGAATAAAGCTTTGGATTTAAACGACAAAATCACAATACCACCGTCCCCGTTTTTGAACAGACTTGGATATGGAACAGGTAAGAAATTCAATGTTTTTAGAAATGTTATATTGTATCTTCATATGGGATAATTTAAACTAAAACCACGTTTCTCTAGGTATAAATGTGATGCAGTTAGTAAGATCACCTCGAGCGGGACAAATTCGTTCACCATGGGCTCTCAAAATGCTGAACAAGCGCGTGAAACCCAACAGAGTGTACACCGATCGCTTGAAGGCTGAAGCTGATCTCCTACAACGCATGTCGCACCCCAACATCGTCGGTTTCCGAGCATTTAGTAAGGCGAAGATCCTGTACTTAGGAATGGAGGCTTGTGACGTGTCTTTGGGCGATATGATTGAGAAAAGAATTGAAGATGATGGTGAACCGTTCCTACCAAGACAAATTTTGAAAGTAAGTACATATTCATACACTTTATTGTGGGTAATATTTATTATATCCAAAATAGTGGCCCGTCCCGGCTTTGCACGGGTGAACATTTTTCCCGTTTTTGCAACATTTTTCATTTATGCTCCGCACTTATTGGTTGTACCGTGATGTTATATAGCTTAGAAACTTCCTCAATAAATGGACTAACAAACACAAAAATAATTTTTCAATTCCAACCACTAGTTCCTGAGATTAGCGCATTCAAACAAACTCTTCAGCTTTATAATATTAATATAGATTTATGACTTTCATACTCTTAGTACTTATTTAAATACTTATGCTTAAGCAAATATGTACCTATCTATTTCTGTACAACTACATTTTACAAACTACACTGTCAGTTTCCAACGTCATTGGGTGCTGTAGCCTGGTCTGAACTGGTTTTCCTCATTTAGTATCTTCTAAATCTGACTAATTCTATATTTTTTGGGTGCTCATAATTAAATTATTGGTAATATGATACCTATTTGTTTGATGTAGTAGGTACTAAGGGGCCATTCAAGTATTACGTAAGCACGAAAGGGGGTGAGGGGGTCTTTGCTTAGCTTATTTTTGATGACATGGTGGAGGGGAGTGTCTAAATGATGATAACGTCAGCAATTTTTATTTATTTACTTATTTTTCTAGACTTAAAAACTGCTGCTCATGAATAACAATAAAGAAACCTATGTAATCAATTTAAAACAAAAATATACCAATGTTTACTTAAGCATAGGAGGGGGGTAAAAGCTATGCTTACTTTTGCTGACAAGGGGGAGGGGTGGGTCAAAAATTACTAAAATTCTGCTTACATAATACTTGAATGGCCCCTAAGCTTCTGCAGGTCATAGCAATTTCTTGATCATGAGTCAAATTACATGTATAGGTTTGCTTTATTTCTTTCCCTACAAAAGTTCATTATTGTTATTTTATTTCTGTATTTTTTGGGTGCTCTTACTAAAATCATCAATTACATGTTACAGGTAGCATCAGACATAGCTGGTGCCTTAAACTACTTGCACACTAAGATGCAGATCCTGCATGGAGACATGAAGTCCTACAACATCCTGGTGAATGGAGACTTTGTGATCTGCAAGCTGTGTGACTTTGGTGTCACGCTGCCACTTGACGAGAATGGTGTGTTTGATAAGAGGAGGGCTGGAAAAGCTGTGTATTTTGGTAAGTTATGAATATTACTACAGCTATACTAAAAAAAAAACTGGGCAGAACTCATCACTGAGTGGAGCCCATACAACATCAGACGACGTTGCGGCAGGCCCAGAAGGAGATGGCAAGACGAACTAGATACTTATTGGCAGGACTGGCCACAGAAAACCTTAAACCGAGAGGAGTGGAAGGAGGGTAGGGAGGCCTTTGCCCTGCAGTGGGATGATCATGGCTGAATAATCCTTACTTAATATACTATCAATATTATAAATGCGAAAGTTTTTATGTATGGATGTTTGTTACTCAATCACGTGTAAATGGCTGAACTGATTTGGATGAAATTTGGCACACCGATAGACCATGTCCTGGATTAACAAATAGCATACTTTTACTCCGTCTACATTAAGTATTTCCCCTGAGACGCGGGTGAAACCGCGGGCAATAGCTAGTAATAGAATATATTAATAAGGTTCACTAACAATTAATTTTTCAAAAATCAAGCTAGAATTTTAGTTAAACAATTATTGTTTAACTAGTTACTACTTAGTTAAACAATTGTTTAACTAGTAACTAGTGTGTTACTCAAACATTAGGTACTGTTGGCGCACACCAGCCTCAGCCAGTTCATTTATAATGATAATAAAAAAAAAATTGTTTCAAAACAGTCAAAGGTAAAACACATTGTTTAGATTTAATTAACATTTTGTTATGTCAACTTGCACTATTAGGTGATGTTTTTTGTAATTGTTTCAAAGATAATTGTTTGAATTTATGTCACCATGTCAAATTCCTGTGCAGATAAAAATATAATAAGACTGCATAACATTTGTTATTAAATTACGTGCATTAAATAGATGTGAAGACATAATATGTGACATTGAAGACATCATTTTATTGTATAGTCTAGTTGTAAGTGAGAGGGACTCATGGCTAATTGCCAACCGCGTGGATCATATGATTTGCGAGGTTAAGCTGTGCTTGCTGCGGTCAGTCTGGGGATGGGTGACCGTTCGTTACACATCGAGACCCCTCCGTGCCTCGGAGAGTTCGTTAAATAGTCCGTCCCGGGTGTCATACGAATACCTATGACAGTCGTTACGGGAAGTCAGAAGCCCGAAAGTCTGACAAACGGTTTAACCTTAGGATATCGGCGTTTTCCCAGTAACCGGGTTGCGGAGGTCTGATGGCAGTCGGTCCGTGTAAAATACTGGTATTCAGCCGCATCTGGTTAGACTGGAAGCTGACCCCAATATAGTTGGGAAAAGGCTAGGCAGAACAATCTAGTTGTAAGTAGTAAATTAATTGCACTTAATGAAAGCAAAACATTTCATTGTCCAAAGCTTTTCTCACAAGGCCCCTCTTACAAATTCTAGGAACAGAAGCGTGGAGTGCCCCTGAAGTTATTCATGGTGGTCAGATATCTAGCAAGACAGACATATGGCCGCTTGGCTTGACTTTATGGGAGATGATGGCTCTAATGCCTCCACATACGCAGACTGATGACGACTCCATGGAAGATAGCGTGCAGTGTCTTGATGATACGATGGACAGTGTGGGAGATTACTTCTCGGAAAGATATGGTAAGTTTACTTATATGAATCAGTTGACTTAGGGTTGCCGCAGATATGATGGAAGATGGGTCGAGCATATCATCGCTAGTACGCTCGACACACTAACGAATAGTCGGTTGAGTGTGTAAGGTTGAATGTTTTATTATCTGCTTGTCCGTTCTGGCGTTGCGCGACCGACGATGCGCAGCACATCATCCGTCTGATGTGTGGCAACCCTTAGAATATAGGCTATCGCAATCTGTCAGTGTCATGACAGGGTACTATAGGATCTGTATGAACTGCATGTACACCAGAATCTCCATTTACTAGGAACATCTAGTACAACCATCAATTTGTCTAGTAAGCCTTAGCATGCATTGCGTTAGGACACTAGCTAGAACACTCCATACTTTTAAAATCAGCAATCAGTGATTTAATCGGTTTTCGGTAGTTGGATGCTGCGAATTGACACTTTACCCTACATACCCTGCTCACACCAATAATTCAGCCTTCATCTAGCTGTCTCCCGGTCCTCCCGCCAGCAACGCTTTAAGCCGAGGTCGGAGTCCCAGTAAGGGTCGCCCTTAATGCTGTTGTTGCTAGTAGTCATGATGTTAGAGTATTAGTAGTTAGCTTAGGTTAAGTATTTTACTTCGTCCCCATTGGTTGGAGACCCTTCAGGTCTCGCCAATAACTGCCCAGTTATATAGAAACGGTCCGTAAGACCACATACAAGCAGTCAAAAATGAAAAAAAGAACTTCAATTGCAGTGATTAAGTGAGCCTCTGGGACCTTAAAAACATGGCTCAGTGATTCACGCAGAGAGTCGCCAGAACTTGTTGCAGCATCGATGCAGCAAAATCGCCGATCGCTGATATTAATAATGTTGTGTGTACATTGGCACTTATCTATCTAATACCTTTAAACGAGCAATTCTTGTATATATAGGTAAAAATGAAACCTAGCTAGATCGATTTATCGCCCCCGAAACCCCCTGCAAACAAAATTTCATGAAAATTGTTAGAGCCGTTTCCGAGATTCAGATTATATAATTATCGTCACCGGAAAGCCAATACTACTTAAGCGCCATTTTTGGCCAAAATTAGTTATATGTATACAAGAATTGCTTGTTTCAAGGTATTAGATTAATATTCTGCTATCTTAACAAAAGAATCTTAATATCCTACAGGCCGATAAAAAAATACAGTCAGTCATGAGTCTGCACAAATGGTTATACTACCAATCATTTTACATGGATGCTTTAGCTATAATTATAGTTACATCTTAATATTCTCAGGTACCAGACCATCAGTACCAGCAAACATCTCTGAGAAGCAGTACGCTCACCCTCTAGCGCTGTTCTACTGCTGCACAGAAACCATGTCATCCATGAGGCCCTCCGCCCAGCACCTGGCCATCGCTGCACAAGATATGATGGAACAATGTGACACGACCGAAAGATAGGGGAGCTTATGGTATTATTATCTGTAAAGCGATACATCCACTAGATAAATTGCGCAAGTACTTGCTTAGTCGATAATACTTGCAGAAGTAGACTTGCTGTGTTCACAGTGACAGTCGATTTGACGCTTTAAGGTAGAATTCCGTAGCCGATTGCAGGCAGCAGCAGGCGACGTGTCGCCGCAACACTACTGGTTTCTATGTATTACTATGAAATACCTTCCGTAGCTAGCGACACGTCGCCTGCCTAGTGTTCTGCCTAGCCTTTTCCCAGCTATGTTGGGGTCAGCTTTCAGTCTAACCAGATTCAGATGAATACCAGTATTATTTTACATAGAGCGACTGCTATCAGACCTCAGCAACCCAGTTACTGGGCAATGCTGATATCCTAAGGTCAGACGTCGCCTGCCTAGTAATACATAGAAACCAGTACTGTCGCGGCGACACGTCGCCTGCTGCTGCCTGCAGCAGGCAACGGAATTCTACCTTTAGACTTTAGATTTTAAGGTGGGAGCAATATTAGACATTTTGATGAGTAGAATATCTACCATTTGGGAAGTAAAATTACTAATGTGTATTTTACTGGAACTGTTTTTATTTTATAATTATGTGAATTTAATTAAGCTTGAGAGTTAATTGGACTCATATTATTTTTATAGTATGACTGGTTTTTGACCATCATGCATTTTGCAGGATTTTTATATAAGAAAATTACTTTCTGACATAGGTGCCATTCAAGTATTACGTAAGCACGAAAGGGGAGTGAGGGGGTCTTTGCTTAGCTTATTTTTGATGACATGGGGGACGGAGGTGTCTAGATGATGATTACGTCAGCAATTTTTATTTATTTACTTATTTTTCTAGACTTAAAAACTGCTGCTCATGAATAACAATATAGAAACCTGATCAGTTTAAAAATATGTATATACCAATGTTTATGTAAGCATAGGAGGGGGTAAAAGCTTTACTTACTTTTTTGCTGACAAGGGGAAAGGGTGGGTGAATAATTACTAAAATTCTGCTTACGTAATACTTAAATGGCCCGTTATTGTGTACTTAAATTGGTTACTACTCATAACCCTAGTGATAATTATATATCGTGATATGATATGTAGTATATTATGTACCGACTGCTTATTTTCTTTTCGCAATATATTCTCAATAATATATTCAAATCAAGGTTCAGGTAACAATTTAAATGAATGACGCAATTTGTAAGTAAAACTTTATATTAAAAAAAAACAACTGTACTGTTCATATAACATAACAACAATGTTGAAACTTATTTCTAAACCGACACATAATATGCTATGTTTTAATTATACATTGTTTATCGATTAACTTATAGATTAAGATAAATAATATCGAGTTTTATTTGGTGAAGTTAACCCTAAAACCTTTTAATTTAAATAATTGACCATCATGGAATAATTATGCTGTGTTAATACAATCGCAAATGAAAATGAACTTACTGTTGGAAGAAATAAGATTTAAAATATATTGAAACTAAACATAATATCACGCCTGTATTCCCTGAAGGATTAGGCAGAGGTGTATAGTAACACCCTCATTTCGCCGTTATGTTTAAGTCCCATGTAATAGAGGGCGAGCCTATTGCCATCAACCGGGCACAAATCCAACCTCCGGGCTGCTACTGAGGAATTCCACACGGAAAAGCCCAATAACACTGCCCGACCTGGGGATCGAACCCAGGACCTCACGATCAGCAGTCGCGCTTGTCACCACTAGACCAACGAGGCAGTTAAATTATTATAGTATTGACACTATTTTTTCATATTTATTACCCTTATGGCGCATACTGCCAATTGGTTAGATTCATCTTCATTTGATAATGGAATACTGTTCTAAATAAAAACCCTTCAAGAGATTCCATATTGAGAATATCGCTCAAATTCAATTTGATACAATTTAAAATTATAAATTGAGCGATTAATACAATGAAGTCATAACGTATGATACAAAATAAATACTTCGCTTAAAACTACGCTACAACAATACAACAGTTTATACTATCAACTACTTGTGTTGTATGTGATTGTATGAAAAATACATTTATTTGTCTATAAGCTACAGTGATAAGATGAATACGCGGTCATGAACAGTTTTTTATTATTACATTCGTTTATGAGTAAAAGTTTTGAGACGTAAAATCTTAATTTCATATTTAAAATCTTCGTTTATTTTAAGCGGCAAATCCTAGCAAATATGCGCACTTGACTGCACCACAAAACAGATAGGTACAGAAGTCAATCACATGTATGTACTTCACTTTTCATACCTACGCTCGGCGGTCGCTCTATCTATATATCTATCTCTCTCAAGCGCATGGCACTCGCGCTCGCACTCACTCGCACTCTAGTCTCAAACAGTCCGAGATATCGTGTCCGTGAGCAGTGTCTATGTGTGCGTTGCTCGAGCGCACTTGTATGTAGATTGACTTCTGTACCTATCTGTTTTGTGACTGCACTGTTTACTTCTGCAACCCACTATCAAACCGTCGCACGCGCAGCAAGGCGAATTATCCAAGTAAGCGACAAAATGGCGTGCAAAAACTCGCACAGTTAAAGTTGGTAGTACATTTGGCGCCTTAGTTACCAGTTGCTTCATATATTCAGATTATTATCTTAATATGCGTACTTTCATGACCGCGACAAAGTTGACTAGTGTAAAATTAAAACATGTTTACATATCGCTTATTGACTAAATCAGCACCAACGATAAACTCAATTTTTATTGTAACTTCAGTTCTCTTATAAACGGTAGCAGTTCTCATTATAACTTGAAATTTTTACATGGTATGATAAACTATGAGATGTTTAGAATTTTTTAATTATTGTTTTGAAGAAAAATAATCCAAAGCTATTTATTGCTTCTAATTTTATTAACGAAAAAAGAGCAATATTACTGTACCGTTATAAAACAAGAAAAAACAACTGATTTTTTTTTTTATAAGATAATGGACTGAGTTTTGCTGAATTAATCCAGACAAATTTTCGAGATTTGAGTGTTTAAGCTCAATCAATTTTTAAGCTCTTGTATTTATGATTAAAATAAGATTACATAATATTGGGATTACTGAAGTTTTTGTATTTACTCGCATTTTCGATATATGATTCAATTTTAGAACAGTTTGATTTAGTTGGCTCATTTCTACATAACTCAGTCCAATTATAAATTACTAGGTACTGCGACCGTTTATATACTCAATATAATTATATTCAGTATAAAGTGAGGTATTGCATAAGGCGAGTGGATAAAGCTATACAAGTATGGCTGCGAGTACATGATACAAAATAGTCGGTTAGTTTAGTAACTATAGTTAGGAATACGAGATTGTATGCAGATCGATTAACCACGTGAGATTTATAACAAATGCTTTGTCTCAGTTAGTTGGGATCAACTGGTTGGTTCCCTGTTTGATTACCAAGTTTCATGTAATTTCCTCATAATGAATTTGCTAAAGGTTTTAATTCTTGGAAAGAGGAATATGTACCTCTGTCTGACCGAATCCAATTTGGTAAAATAGTAAACAAATTGCGAGTTATTAAAAAAAAACTGTCACTTTTTAGAACAAAAAAAAAACTACAAATATTTATATTGATTTAAACAGTATCTATGTTTTAGTAGAATTTTCAGATAAAAAGATTGACTATTTTCTTTCTACAAAATTGGTTTTATTCCAACAAATGATTGTGTGCTCCCATGTTAGTGATTCATTTCCGATTTCATTGATAAGCTCATAAAAATGGTAGACCTGCTACAATGTTTTTCTTATTTACCGTGTATAAAATCTTAAATTCTATAGAACTTACTGTAAAGTAAAAATTCAGCAATTTTTTGACGAGATTTCGGTGCTATGTTGGGATATTATCCGCTAAGCTCAATATGATGATTTTAATTATTAATACTTAATTTATCTTCACTATATTATATACCAACAATGGGAGAACACATTTGCCTTTAAATAAATGGAGCCTGAATACATAAAATTTAAGTTAGCGGATTAATCATTGACCATAACAATAGTTTTACACATCCTCGCAAAATAATGTATTATCTACGATTATTCCGCTAACTAACCCAACTAAACGGAGACATTTATTAACGGAGGACGTCACACACACAGCCATTCACTCTTCCCGCGCCAGCAGCCGCACGCACGGTAGCTGCCCGCACATGGCCGTCACAGTATCAGGTATGTAGTTCCTGGTGGAGCCGCCGCAGATAGGCGACCACGTCGTTCTTCCTGGCGGCGGCGGCCGCCTGCAGCGCCGTGAGCCCGGCCGTGTTGCGCAGCGCCAGCGCCGAGCGCCGCGCCAGCAGCCGCACGCACGGTAGCTGCCCAAACATGGCCGCGCCGTGCAGGGCCGATTGGCCGTTCTGGAAATGGGGAAACATTTATAGATTAGTATCCTTGTCAACCGATATTCAGCCGCATCTGGTTGGACTGGAGGCTGATCACAACATGGTTAGGAGGAGGCTAAGCAGAACGAACCTTGTCAACAAGGTATGCGTAATTTATTGATGTACCGTCTAGTCGTCTAATAATTATGAAAACTGCTAACAGCGCCATCTAGTGGGCAATAGCTTTCAAGCAATTATTTATTACAACGCCATCTAACGGAGAGTAGAACCATTGTTAACATAATATACATTACCTGTTAAATGCTACTAGATGTCGCTGTATTCACACATTTGTTCAAAATATAGCGATGCATCAAATCTTAAGGCTCATTTACACGATGCAAGTTTCTTGAAGCAAATCTCATGCTATCTCTGTTTTTGTCGGAGAGAAATATAAAGTTAGCATGAGACTTCTTTCAAGAAACTTGCACCGTGTAAATGAGCCTTTATTAAATAAAAACTTATTCTCACGGGAAGCAATCCAAGGTTTGGTTTATATTTGAGCAATTCGACGACCACAGCGGCGTGGCCCTTGTGTGCAGCTTTGAACAGCGGTGTGGCGCCATCCTGGAAAATATTAATTGAGAATATTGTAACATTGTTTGGTTGTAAACTGTAGAAGCAATAACTCCAAAGGGGAATGTTCGACCTATATCTCGCAAGGCATGATAGTGAGTCTTAAATCCAAAAAATTATTACCCCATATAGTTTTTTTTTGTATTATAACTTTCGTGAGACACATTCATATTTATGATTAGTTACGGTTTACTCACGTGCATTTTCCGGGATTGCCCGACTAGTTTCCCATATACCTTGTTCGCAATTTTGTTTAATTTTTATCACTTTTCCGTAATTAAAGTACCTAGCTGATAGTTAAACGAATCTATTTTTTTGTTGTTTTCTTTTGGTTTCCGTCACAGCGGCCCCTCGCGGCACATACCTGTCTGACATGATCAACTCTGGCGCCGGCCGCCAGCAGAAGGCGCGCGACGTGCTCGTGTCCGCACTGCGCCGCTATCCACAGCGGCGTGGCGCGGTCCGCTCGCGCGCCGCTATCCACAGCGGGCCCTCGCGGCACATACCTGTCTGACATGATCAACTCTGGCGCCGGCCGCCAGCAGAAGGCGCGCGACGTGCTCGTGTCCGCACTGCGCCGCTATCCACAGCGGCGTGGCGCGGTCCGCTCGCGCGCCGCTATCCACAGCGGGCCCTCGCGGCACATACCTGTCTGACATGATCAACTCTGGCGCCGGCCGCCAGCAGAAGGCGCGCGACGTGCTCGTGTCCGCACTGCGCCGCTATCCACAGCGGCGTGGCGCGGTCCGCTCGCGCGCCGCTATCCACAGCGGGCCCTCGCGGCACATACCTGTCTGACATGATCAACTCTGGCGCCGGCCGCCAGCAGAAGGCGCGCGACGTGCTCGTGTCCGCACTGCGCCGCTATCCACAGCGGCGTGGCGCGGTCCGCTCGCGCGCCGCTATCCACAGCGGGCCCTCGCGGCACATACCTGTCTGACATGATCAACTCTGGCGCCGGCCGCCAGCAGAAGGCGCGCGACGTGCTCGTGTCCGCACTGCGCCGCTATCCACAGCGGCGTGGCGCGGTCCGCTCGCGCGCCGCTATCCACAGCGGGCCCTCGCGGCACATACCTGTCTGACATGATCAACTCTGGCGCCGGCCGCCAGCAGAAGGCGCGCGACGTGCTCGTGTCCGCACTGCGCCGCTATCCACAGCGGCGTGGCGCGGTCGGCTCGCGCGCCGTCCACCGCCGCTCCGGCGGTCACGAGCGCACGGCATACTTCTTCGTGACCGTTTTGTGCTGCTATGAAAAGGGGGGTTGCTTTGTCCTGAAAGTACAATATAAAACAGCTTTAAACTCAGTATCCTATTCTTTAGATGCAAAATTGCACCCGATGACATTCGTTTTCCCAAATATCACCCAGAAATTCACTATGGTAGGTAGCATTACCTTCATGGAAGAGTTAACATCAGCTCCTCTGCGTATAAGCTCGTCGACGACTGGCAAGTGACCGCATTGGCACGCCACGAATAAAGGTGTGCCACCGTCCTTGAAATATAACATTGAAATTTTATAATAGAGATAAAACAAATAATAATTTTGCCGGATACCGAATACCGGAAACCCGGCAATGTTTTCGTCCGGAGCGCTGAATATCCGATTGCAAGATTTAAAGTAAATAAAATAATTACAATTTTGTGAATGATATACAAACTTTTTGGCATATTAGGTATCCGGTATCCGGCCGGATAGAACTTTAGTTAGTATTCGGACGGATACCGGATAATAAAAATGGCCGGATACCGGTCAGTATCAGGATATCCGTTGGATCTCTATTTTAAATGAAGCCATTTTCTTTTGCGAGATCCGGTTGCAAGCCTCCAGCAAATGCTTTTGTACAGCTATCTGTTAATCCGTAACTGATCAGGACAGGATGTTTCGATCTATTATAAAATTAAGGAGATTATCAGGTTTGCTTGAAGTGTTACCATGCTAGGCGCGTCGATGGCGGCTCCTGCGTCGAGCAGCAGTCGCGCGATGTCCAGGAACCCGCCCTGCGCTGCGAAGAACAGCGCACTCGTTCCTGTCTGAGGGATAGTCACGTTTTGACAAAGGAAAAATGTTTGTAGACTGTAGAAAAGCTACTGTAGTTACTGCTGGCTGGTTCTGAGAACTCTGTTGTCATTTTCAATGAACTAGGCGAGACATTAGCTTACCGATTTCTTTTAGAACCGTCATTGGTTGAAATAATGAAGTCGATTTATTAATTAACTGACAGATGCGGCTATGCAAGAATTACCAGAATTACTAAATACAGTGGAGTCTACTTATAACGACAGCAAAGGGACGGTGATATTTGGTCGTTTAACTAATTGGACGTCGGTATACGCGTCAGTAAATACCAGACAAGAAAACCTAACTTAAGGGTATTCTAAGTCAAAGTCAAAGTCAAAGTATTTATTTCAATTAGGCACATAAAAGGCACTTTTGAACGTTAAAGTTACAAAGAAAATAGAATTGATTCTAGTTGCCCCTTCCAAAAGGTAGTTTCGTATGGAGAAGAATGGGCAAGAAACTCCACCGTTACTCTTTTAAAATGTGTTACAATATTTTGTATAGGTACATTAATTATACAATTATATGTGAAAACGATGCACCTAGAATAAAATTACTATACCACAAAAGGTAAAAAAAAAAAAAAAAAAAAAATGAAACAACGACATATTAATTGTGATAGGTACATGGTGCTCACATATTTACAAACATTGCAAAAGTATACGTTTTCACAAAAAAATAAAAGTAATAAGTCAGTGTATGAGTTTAGATACTTACTCATATAATCTAAAATAAACGGCTTTAAAAAAATAAATTATACAATTAAAATAGCAACCAGTTTGATTTTGTCTAGACTCTACATTGTCCTATGGAGCTGGACCAGCATGTTTCCAAGCGTTCTTATCCTGGATATAATCGTCTAATTTGTAATATGCTTGTTTACAAAGTGTACTTTTAATATGACTTTTAAATTTTCTTTCATTTAATTGCAATATATCACAAGGTATTTTGTTGTAACATTTAACACAGTACCCCATAAAAGATGTCTGTACTTTAGATAATCTGAAAAATGGTCGATCAAGTTTATCTTTATTTCTAGTATTAGAGTTATGTCTATCGCTTATTTTATTAAAAAGATGTAGATTTTTTCTTACATACATAATATTTTCATAAATGAATTGGCAAGGTACCGTCATAATATTAATCCCTTTAAATAGTTCCCTAAGAGATTCGCGGTGACGTAGATTATAAATGGCTCTGACAGCTCTCTTTTGCAAAATAAAGATGGATTCAATATCAGCAGCCCGACCCCACAGTAAAATGCCATATGACATAATGCTGTGAAAGTAGCTAAAATAGACCAAACGCGCGGTTTCTACATCTGTTAACTGTCTTATCTTTCTAACAGCATAAGCAGCCGAGCTTAGCCGCCCCGCTAGAGATGTTATATGTGGTCCCCATTGTAATTTCTCGTCTAAAGTGATTCCTAGGAAAACCGTTTGACTAATAAATTCCAGTTTTTCTCCATTCAATATAATATCACATTCGCTACTTCTAACATTGGGTAATTTAAATCTAATGCATTTGGTTTTAGTTTTATTTAGTACCAAATTATTTACCGTAAACCAATCTTGGACCTGAATTATAGAGTTATTCACGTCGTCAAGATTTTGTGACCGTCGGTCTATTTTAAATATCAAAGATGTGTCATCTGCAAATAACACCATTTTCGGTTGATTTTGAAATAATTGGGGTAAATCATTAATGTAAACTAAAAAGAGGAATGGACCCAATATCGAACCTTGAGGAACGCCCATTGCCATTTCAGACCCCAATGAGTTAACGCCGTTTACTTGAACTTTAACCTTTCTATCTTTCAGGTATGATCTTAGTAAATTAAGAGCTGTATTCCTAATTCCATAGTGCTCTAGTTTCAGCAGAAGTGTCTCATGGTGTACGCAATCGAACGCCTTAGAGAGGTCGCAAAAGATTCCAACGGCATCTTGTGCTTCTTCCCAGGCGTTAAAAGTGTTCTTTATTAGGGTGACACCGGCGTCAGTGGTACAACGCCCTTTGGTGAAACCGTACTGTTGTTCATGAAAGATGGAATTTTTATTAAAGTGACGTAACATTTGATTGAGCATCAACCTTTCAAACACCTTACTGAGAACAGGCAGAATTGACACAGGCCTATAATTGTTGGGTTCTTTACTATCACCGGATTTGAACAGAGGAACTACTTTACTGTGTTTCATGAGATCCGGAAAGACTCCTTGGTCCACACTGGTGTTAAATATGAAAGCCAAATAGGGCGCAATGGTTTCGATGATAGATCTACAGACTTTTACAGACATTCCCCAGAGATCTTCTGTTGATTTAATTTTAAGATCTTTAAAAGCTTTTATAATAGCTTGGGGGTTTGTATGCTGAAACCTAAACTCCAAGGGGCATACCTTTACATTATTTCTAAGTAAGGCAGCAGAAAGCGCGGGTGAGGAATTCAAAGTTTCAGTAGTTTTAAGGGGAACATTAGCAAAAAAGTTTTCAAATTCCTGAGCTATTTCTACCTCTGAAGTGATGGGCCCATGTGCAGTTTCTAAATTAAATTCAGTATTAAGCTGTTTTTCCTACCTGTTTCATTATTTATTATTTGCCAGGTAGTTTTTATTTTATCATCAGCTGATTTTATTTTATTGCTAATATAAAGAGCTTTAGCTATTTTGCACACACTTTTAAAAGTTTTAGAATATTTTGCAACATACTGATGAAAGCTTGTATTATTCATATGTTGTTTTAGACCATAAAGTTCAAAAAGATTTTCCCTGCTTTTACGAATACCTGGAGTCGCCCAATCACTAAATAAGAACTTTGTGTAAATACTTTTAGTCTTTAGTGGAAAAGTGTCATTAAATTGAGTGTTTAATAGTGAAAAGAACTCGGCGTAGAACTCATTTGGGTCACAAATATTATTGAAACTCTGAACACATAATTTACTGGCCAAAGAATTATTTAATTTCTCTAAATTTTTACGTGTAATTGGCCTAAACCTTATTTGAATTTTTTGTATAGGCATATAGGAGCAAAATGTTATTGTTTGTCCACTGTGATCAGATGGCAACTTATTTACAATTTGTTTGTGTAAGTAATCACAATTACAAAAAATATTATCTATACAAGTGGCAGAAGAAGCTGTCACCCGTGTTGGTTCATTAAAAACATTGGACAAATCAAATGACCTAAAAAGACTTAATAATCTGACAGTATTAGAGTTATTTTCTAATAAGTTAATATTAAAATCACCACATATGATTATTGACTTACTACTAGTACTAAGTTTTTTTAATACATCTTCCATTACAGAATCAAACACGGATAGATTCTGGTAACTTGGAGGCCTGTATACGCATACTATAACATGCTTATCAAGCTCAACACAGGACAATTCAATGGTGTGTTCAACAGACAGTTTGATGATGTCTTTCCGTTCTTTCGATTTAATTGGATTTTTAATTAATATTAATGATCCGCCATGCATCATATGTTTTCGGCTAAAATGGCTAACTACACAATAATTTTCATAATTAATTGACATCACTTGATTATCTTTTAACCAATGTTCTGTTAAGCAAATTACATCAAACTTGGTATGTTCTAAAAACAATTCTATTTCCAATAAATTGGAAGAGCAACCTTGGATATTTTGATTAAATAATTTTAAAGTATGTTGCACTCCCTTAGGTTTTTTATTGCGAATTATATTGCCAGAAGATACCTTTTTATTATTCTGTAATAATAATTGGTTATTTGAAGGGGTAACTTCTGTTGTCTTACTGCCTAGTTTAAAGAATTATCCGGAGTGACCTCCACAACTTTAACTGAAGAGTCCAGAATGCCTGTATGAGTTGCGACAGGAAGAGAATACCCTATCTGACAGGTAGTGGGCTCCAAGGATGTTGGTAACATAGATGGGTCCTCATTCACACAACACGATGATTCACAATTAATCACTATGTTGTTAGCATAACTAGACAACACAGACTCGTCACTAATACTAAAATTTGTTATATTAGCTATAACCTCGTTAATATTATATGCTATCAACATAGCAATCATTTGTCTACATTCCCAAGACAGAGATAAAGTTCTCTGAGTTGACTTAAAACCACTAACAAACTTATTAGTGTCAAAATACAATAATTTGTCACTATGACAACACGTCAGCCTATGAATAGTATTATTCAACCTAAAAATATAATAATTATCATCATATGATAAAGTATCAGAATAAGGAAAAGCACACAACATCAGCTTTCCTACATTTAATTTTAATAAGGTGTCCACACCATCCACTATGTCCTTTCTGGTAATACCAGTACTATTACCTAATAGCAAAACCATTGTAGAATAATTATCTAGATTTGTGTTTGCAATTCTAAGTCGCTATAAGCGGCTGATCTTTATATACGGATTACACTGTATGTTTATTATGGTATAAAACTACAACGCCCATAGACCTATAGCTACCGTTGATGTTCGCAGTGACATTGAAGTGTACGCCCGTAACTTTAAGATTAGAGTCATCATGAAATGACGAAGCCATCGCAGATCATAGCAAAGATAAACTTAAAGAATGAATACCGTTCTGCTGCAGGCCGGGTCGGCGCCCTGCGCCAGTAGCTCTCGCACGCACTCCGTGTGACCCATCGCAGCTGACAGTATCAGCGGCGTGGTGCCATCCTGGGGACAAATTGATAAAGTTGATAAATATGAAGGAATAAAGCAATAGAAGCATATTAGGAGGGTATCATTCAACCTTGTGGTTCCGTAGAAAGAGTAAGATATTGTCTCTGCACCAGGTAGGTGTCGTAAATGGCGTCCAGCAGACGAAACTAATAACAGATCTCACTCCAGTCTCTGAATTGATGTAGGGTTTTGACATTAGGTACTACTATTGAACTTTGGTTGGTTTCGGCCGTAAGGAATCATAATCGAGAGAATGGACAGAATTGTCCACATTAACATAACATCACGCCTGTATTCTCCGAAGGGTTGGGCAGAGGTGTACAGTAACACTCTCATTTCGCCGTTATGTTTAAGGGCTTGTACACAAAACTGCGAATCCGCGCGATGCGAATTCGCAACACAGAAAACTGCGACGCAAATTGCTGCGATACGATTTCGTGCGGCAAGGCCTATTCCTTCCAAGATTCGGATGACCAATAAATCGACGATCGTTAACCGTATTGAACGTATTTTATACTAGGTACAATAAATTTGCGTAAAAAGATTTGCGCACTACTGTTACTGATAAGATGATATAGGATATCAATTCTTAAGTTCTTGCGATGCGTCGTGCGAGCTCGTATATTTCTACGATGCGACGTCGCATCGCAGTTTTGTGCACAAGCCCCAAGTCCCATGTAGTAGTGAGCGAGCCTATTGCCATCAACTGGACACAAATCCAAACTCCGGGCTGCTACTGAGGAATTCCACATGGAAAAACCCAATAACACTTTCTCCGACCTGGGGATCGAACCCAGGAGCTCACGATCAGCAGTCACGCTTGCCACCTCTATACCATCGAGGCAGTTCAATCGTCCATCTGTCTGCTAATATAGACCGGGACCGTGTTTAGTGGACGTTTACGGGCAATAGTTTTAAATGTGACGCATTCATCTGTGCTATCCTTATCTCTCGCTGCTTCCACTCTCGCTGAGATAAATGTATCGCACTTGCATATTTTAGATTAGATAGTATCTCGTTATACTACTGAAAAAATCAAAAACAAGCCATACTCAGTAGTGAACAATGTTTCGGATACGTTGCTGAAACGCCACGGAAACATTTCTAGAAACAATGTATCGGAGCTTTTATCTTGAAATCTGTCAGTAGTTAGTGTTTACCGCGACAATTAATGTTTATTATCAATGTTTTCATTCTTGTTTTTGATACATATTGGTATTTATAAATAAATGTTTACAAATGAAATGCTTTAGAAATCAGAAGTCGTTTTCGCTCAAAGTAATAATTAAATCAGATTATTACAGGATATCCTATACTATCGCGTAGAGATTGCAATTAGATAATAATTGGTTTGTTTAACTACCTCGTTGGTCTAGTCGTGGCAAGCGCGCCTGCTGACCGTGAGGTCCTGGGTTTGATCCCCAGGTCGGGCAAAGTGTTATTGGGTTTTTCCGTGTGAAATCCCTCAGTAGCAGCCCGGAGTTTGGATTTGTGCCCGGTTGGTGGCAATAGGCTCGACCCCTATTACATGGGATTTAAACATAACGGCGAAATGAGGGTGTCACTATACACCTCTGCCCAACCCTTTGGGGAATACAGGCGTGATGTTATGTTATGGTTTGATTTTAATAGTTATAATAGAAATTCTTCAATATATGTGTCGGTTGAGCTAAATAGTTACTATATCGTCGACTTTCACGACATTTTCCCGTCTATGCAAATAAACGCATTAAGTTTTTCACATTTGCCAACGTAAAAGAAAACTCATTAGGAACTCTCATTTGCCGCTTTTTGCTAACATAAAGCCTCCATCTGAGAATGTAGGCCGGCTGTGTTTACGGTTTACGTCGCTTTGACGAACGAGAGCAACGTAAACGTAATATTTTTACAAGCTTGCTTTAAAAGCGTAAATTGTTAAGTTCATTTGAAAGCGTATTCTATAAAAAACATTAAAAAAAAATAAAACCGACTTTAAAAAAACGATGAAAAGAATAAAATAATTACCATATTATAAAATTAACAGTTTTAGAAGTCGGTGCTAATCCACGCTGAACCAAATTGAAGGCACCGACTTCTGAAACTGTTAATTTTATAATATGGTAATTATTTTATTCTTTTCATCCTTTTTTTAAGTCGGTTTTATTTTTGTTAAAATGTTTTTTATTTTATTCGTTTTAGTGGCCTTAATTAAAATATGGTTGGACCTACTAAAGACGCTGCTCGTAACATAATCACATCATCACATAATGCGTACTGTTCGTCATTGAGGAGTTCTATTGTCTATCTCCGAAGTTCTTCATCAGATCTTCACCAAATTTAAATGGGACCAATCTGGAAGTATATCCTTTTTTTTTATCTAAATCGGTTTATAAATGGCGGAGTTATGAGGTAACAAACATTAAAAAAAAACATACAGACGAATTGAAAACCTCCTCCTTTCTTGGAAGTCGGTTAAAAATGGTGTAATTAGTGTGCCTTGTTAGTCTAGTGGTCGCAAGCGCACTAGGGAATCGAACCCAGGACCCCATGTTCAGCCGAGGCTGAACATGGGGTCCTGGGTTCAATTCCCAGGTCGGGCAAAGTGATATCGGGTTTTTCCAATAGGAATTTCTCAGTAGCAGCTCGGAGTCTGGGTTCGTGCCCAGTTAATGGCAATAGGCTTGCCCCCTATCACATGGGACTTAAACATAACTGGCGAAACGAGGGTGTACGAAAACACCTCTGCCGAACCCTTCGGGGAATACATGGCGTGATGTTATGTTGGTGTTTAAAGCTCGTTTTAAGCGCGTGGCTAAATATCAATTGCCGTGCCCCCAGCGCGCGACTACGAATCGATAAAATAATACCTACAATAAATACATTAAGCTTTTTCAATACTTAGAGCTATGAAACAATTTTAAGTAATTGTTGTAAATCATATCTCTATTGAGTAATCGTTTTAGTTGTACCACGCAGTTCATAGGACGAAAAAAGAACAAAAAAACCATGCATGTTCTCTGTTGCAGAAATACGACACGCGCGGTAGGGGCACGGAAATGTTTGTCGCAGAAATGCGACTCAAGCGATTAAAAGGTTAAATTTTAACATTTTTAGTTAACAGAAAGTACCTATTTGTTTGTTTGAATTATCATTTTATACTGATCTACTGATCTTATTCGGTCAGTCATATTTGGTCATAGCAAGTTTCGAAAAAGTGCTACTTACATACGTGATTTGCCAAAATATGAAGATGAATCTAACTGTACCCACTTTCCTATCGGTTTCGATATTCGCTCACACAAGCAGTGAATCGCAGGCGCACACGCATGTTTAGCATTAACCTCTTTTTGTCATCAATTTAGTTAGGGTAAACACCGCAAAAAGCGAGCGGGTCGGGTCGTCGCCAATTTGACACTGACAAAAAACTTTGATGTTTGACCCCCACAGAAACACAATGCAAAAACTATTGGGTACCCAACTATAAATTCTATTTCATTTTATATTTATGTATTTATTTCTATATCGTCCCTTTAGTAGTAAAACTAAAGAACAGACAAGTATTAGTTAGGTATTTGTAATTCAGACTGCCTTGTTGGTCTAGTGGTCGCAAACGCGACTGCTAAACATGGGATCCTGGGTTCGATCCCCAGGTCGGGCAAAGTGTTATTGGGTTTTTCCATTAAGAAATTCTCAGTAGCAGCCCGGAGTCTGGATTTGTGCCCGGTAGATGGCAATAGGCTCGCCCCCTATTACATGGGACTTAAACATAAGTAATTGTAATTCAGTCGTTAGCTCAGAAGCGCAAAAGTGATCTCTTTCCCTCGTCTTATTTTTACGATACTTACCACAATGTTTTTATTGCGACTCATAAAGAATAATCGTATAATCTCACGTTCAAGTTCAAACTTTTGCAGTTCAAATAGGCATTTACAAGCACTGAAGCAAGGACATGAATTTAGTTGCAATCTGGGAGTCATTTGTGGCTAAACTAACTTCCACGCAGGTCGTGCATTAAAAATTAAATACAAAATATTTATTTCATTGTTAGGAATAAGTTAGTAACAATTAGTGCTTATCTGCTATGTTAGTAGATAACTCAGTTTCTTTACTGTGGTAAACCTAAAGCCACCAGGTGCCTCTGGATGAGGCGATCTGGTCTCGCAACAATAATTTAAATTTAAAGGGCCTCCGTGAGTGACGATACCTAAGTACGACCGGCGCACCCTGGGCAGTCAGACTCGCTACCAACCTTGCTGACTGGATAACCTCTTCACCACGGCATGGGCTATACTCATTTAGCTCGCCCCGACATGAGAGAAGAAGCAGGTCGATCAGTCTGCGAAAGCTAGGCTAACAATTTTGGCACAATCTCCCATAAGTCAAGATGATTTAAACACTTGACATAGATACACGGTGAGGAATGACAGTTCTACGATACCTCGCTAATCAAACTCTACACACATCGCCCGCGGTACTGTTCAAAACACATTAGCAACAAATTGATACTAACGCTGGACCAAAATGGCGAGTTCCGTTACCTTATAGATATACGCACACAAATATGGTCTATGTTGACAGGTTACGATCAATAATCCGAATGTAGGTGGTAATAAGTATGGATTTAGTACGTTGATGTACTTTCGATTTAAAGTGTGTTGCATACATATTGCGCCGACCCCAAGTAACTTGGGACCAGGGCAGGAAGATGATGCATACATATTATTAGGGAACAACGGTAGGGGAACACCGCGCTCCGCTCTGGGACCGGAATCAAACCGGACGTTTGCGACGGACGACCTCATCTCGTATAGCTAAATGGTTTTTTGAGCTGAAAAATAATCTGACCAGTTCAATATTCAAATATAAAATAACAATATTTAGTGTTAATTCCGCCAAACAGTTGATCAAGCTTGGATGCACTACTTATGCAGCACCGCCCTTCCGCCCGCAAATACATATATGCAAAAGCATCTTCTGCATTTGCATATATTTGCGGGTATTATTTTTATATTTCGCACCCTTAATACCTAAAGTAAAGGCCTATTTCAAAAATATCAACTTTTGGGAAAACGTGTTAAAAGATTCAGGGAACCCGATGTTTTCACAGTATTTCTTACAGTATTTGCTTTAATATCGTCTTTTTTCTCTTTCTGTGAAAGCCAAGTGTTAGAACAGTTGATATTGAGACCATCTAACTCAGAAACACAAAAACTCAATATTTCGAGTTGTGCCCTTACATTACTAAGGGTGCTATTTGTATGTCATGGATTTCCGCAAACTAACGCCTGACTCCATTATTTATCAGTTAAATATTGTCTGATCTGGTAGAAAATTGTACTTACTTAAAAAAACCAAATCATAAATGAAAACTATCAAAGATTTTGGTTTTGTTTTCGTTATAAAACATTTTGACATGAACGGATTGATTGTGGTTAGTTTTGGCAACTTTTTTGTACGCTTTGGCCATCTTATTTCGGATATACGTATATATATATTTCCAACAAACAATGTAACTCTCACAAATCACAAATAAATAACAACTTCATTGCAACTATGGAGCTAGATAAATTGTCAATTGACTCTATGTCAATGTTAATCACTGCAGATTGCAATGATTCAGTGGCTCGTCCGTGCAATACGCAGCTGTGTTGCATAAAGTCTATGTACACGTGCACGAGCTTAAAGTAGTACAGGACAGGACAGGTTGGGAGTACAGGGGTTGCTAACTCGGGAGGAGGAAATTGCGGAAGAAGAAAAAAATGTCGAACAAAATTCGCTCGCCGGTGCCATCACCATACAGGGTGTAAACAAAATCATGTAATAAATCCTTAGAACCTCGTGATGTACTGCTGATCTGACATAGATTAACACTGCACGGGATACTTTTGGATTCAATAAAAAAAAGTTGTAAGAAGTAAACATGTGTTCTTAGTGTGAGGCATTTTAGCGCCCCGAGTTAAATGACCGCGCGGCGAGCTAATGAACACCATGTTTACTGCTTGTAATTTTTTTTTTACAAGACTACCTGACTTCGTTTACACCTGTATAAGGATCGACCGTCGCATTTAACCTTTTGGACGCCATTGTCACATATATGTGACAAACGAAAGCTCGCCCTGTACGCCAACGTCATATATATGTGACAAAAACGATGGGATTATAGTTACCTTGGCGTGGAGGGTACGCCGATGCGTTTATACTTTGGCGTTCAAAAGGTTAAGTACCTAGGTAGTAGTCATACTACAAATAGGCGTGGATTGAACTGCCTCGTTGCTCTAGTGGTGGCAAGCGCGACTGCTAATCGTGAAGTCCTGGGTTCGATGCCCGGGTCGGGCAAAGAGTTATTGGGTTTTTCCGTGTGGAATTCCTCAGTAGCAGCCCGGAGTTTGGATTTGTGCCCTGTTGATGGCAATAGGCTCGCCCCCTATTACATGAGACTTAAACATAACGGCAAAATGAGGGTGTTACTATACACCTCTGCCCAACCCTTCGGGGAATACAGGCGTGATGTTATGTGAATGCTGGAATTTTTTATTGAATTTCAGGAGCCGGGAGACTTTCTAATCTTGTTGGCAGATATTGGGAGGGTTGACTACTCTAATTGCTACTGTCGATTTTCTAAAAAAGGTAAGTAAGACCCATAGTCCCTTCACTGGACAAGCAGGGTAAGCAGCACTTGGCCTGCGGGCGGCAGGTCAGGAGACCCGTCGCCCGACTAGTAACAGGCCCGAGAAGACGGCGCGCAGTGTTACGGGCGCGCTTCTCAGGAGGATGAGGGGCAAGGCCCCACAGAGGAGAGGTCCGCCAGCGGCTGGCGGACCGGGACCTGCCGGGGTTGCGGTGCATGCTTTTGCGAATCCCGCGACCCCGGCCGAACGGTCAGGAGGAGGAACACCGTTGGTTTTTAGCCGGTACGAGTCCGGCAGAACCCCTCGCCTTTCCCGGGCAAAGGACATCCATGAGGATATTACGACGATAAAAAAAAGTGTAAGCAGCACTAGTTCGAGTATACGAGAACCAAAATAATATATTTCTCAGGGTTGATTAAACTTTCTTTACGTCCTAGAAGGACATACATCGATGTTATTGGTGAAGTTCTTCACAAAGGTCAAGTACGTAGTACTCTCAACCGGCGTGCGTGTATGACAAGATGTATGAATGTGGATGAAGCGAAAGGGGTATGTAAGAGTCGTAGCATGTGGCGTTCTATAGTTTCTGCCTACCCCTATGGGAGAAAGGCGTGAGTTTATGTATGTATGATTAAACTTTCCGTTCTGTTTTACGTGATTTCTCAGATCATCAAGTATTTAAAGTATAGTATAATTATAAAGTCTTGTTTATTTTGAACCCAAAGTTTACGGTAAGTAGTTAACTAACGAGCCGTTAACTGCAGTGTGCTGTGTTTAACGGATAGCCCTGTAGAACACTTGCTTTAAGATAGAATTTAATGGTTATGGAGAGATATACATTAAATGGTGTTAATAGAAAAGAAGAATAGAACCTTCAGTGACGACACGTTTGGTGCAGTGGTTGAGCGATTGGCTTCTGCGATGCATGTCGTGGGTTCGATTCCCGCACGGAACAAATATTTGTACGGCCTACAGATAATTGTTCCGGGTCTGGGTGTTTGTGCATGTAAAGATTTGTGTCTGTAAACGCACCCACGACACAGGAGAAATCCTAGTGTGAAGCAACGTTTTGAGTTGTTTTAACTATTAAAACAATAATTACTTGGCACGTCCAAACACATAATTAGTCTAGTCCCATCGCACGCGTCATACAAACATGTCCATACACTCGTAAATTCACACGTTGTTACGAATACACCGCGTATTCTCACATCTACTATATTTCACGTTTACGTAATAGTAACACGAAGGGAGCTGTTTATAACAAAACATGGAGTTATGAATTCACGAATTCAGGGCGGTCCAAGTTATAAGCGGAGCGATTTTATTTTAGCGAAACTAGTCTATTTAACAAGTGTTTTTATTTAAAGCTGTTTCAAACGTCTGCTTTTGGTCTTTCGATAGATATGGACATGGTTAGCCTATACTGCCGCTTCAGCTTCTGACTCTGCAAGCCAAGTGATTGACTTCGTTTCACCTCGTTGCATACAAACTCTAAGCATATGTGTGGTTCTGTGCACACCTCACTGAACGACTTAAAAATTTTAGGCTAGCCCAATTATTTAGACACCTTCATGACAAGACTGGATGAAGGCTTTGCGGTACAGATTACAATAAGATTTAGTTGTTTGCTAAACAAATACTTGTGTTGTGGTACACCGAAGAGAAATGAACGTCAAACAGGGAACAATTACTTTGTTTATAAAAAAAAACGTTGCCCCTCACTAAGATTTGTCCTGTATCGTGAGTGCGGTTACAGCCACAAATCTTCTCATCCCAGACCCAGAATAAGTATCTGTAGGCCATACAAATATTTGTTCCGTGCGGGAATCGAACCCACGATCCGTAGTGCAGAAGCCAATCGATTAGCCACTGCATCAAAGATATAAGTCAAAAATGTCAAAATGAATGACTGTGATGACAACGTCTAAAGAGTTTATGAGTTGTTCCATACGTCTCTCACATCCATTACGCGGTTTAAGGTAAGAGTGACGTAAAGGGAGCACTGTTTATTATAAAACATGACGGGTAGCAACTTTGATATTAATTCACGACCTCAATGTGGGTCAAGTGATAGACAGAAGCGGGGAAAGAGAAATTTGTAAGTCTTGTAAAGGGCTTTGAAGGAGAAACTATCTATGGGTGATACGGTAAGCAGCATCTACTTATATTAAATAAAACATCACAGATTAGAAGCCTATTTTTATAATAATATAATTAAATTAATTTTCTATTAGGAATTTCTCAACAGCAGCCCAAAGTCTGATTTGTGCCCGTTTAGTGGCAATAGGCTTAAATATAACTGGTGAAACGAGGGTGTACTAAAAAACACCTCTGCCGAACCCTTTGGGGAATAGAAGGCGTGATGTTTATAGTTAAATAGACTGGCCTCAAAGAGTTCAAAAGTTTGCCAGTTAAGATTGATGCTCTTGATTTATGACCAGATGAAAACAAAACAACAAGCTAGGATGACATGGAGTGGTAGGATCCAAAACGTCCACGACTCTTTATGGCATACTTTGCTGGACCTAAGAGCAACGCGGCTACCGCGTTATGCGTCCGCGTTACTCTAAGTTAACAACATTCTAAATTTAAATTTTGATAAGATATCGCTTCAGCTTATGACTCAGAAGGCCGGGTCTAATGTGAATTTCATATCCTAAAGAATGGAGACCGGTCGAAAGTCGGCCACTAATTTTTCATCACTATAAAAGCAGTATAACTTATTGTGGACTTACAGCTACACCATAGTGGTGGGATTAATAGGTACATTTTTTGGTACTTTTTCTCTTTGAAACGAAATTGATTAATTAATGACCTGCTGTGAAAAAGTACGTACAAGAATGAATACTCTCGCACTTATTTAAAGCTTGATAGATTAGTTTTGAGAAATATTCTCACGGTACGCTGCTAAGGTAGAAATGGGCCCTCGAGATTATAATCTTAACAAGTCTCTTGGCTTTCCTTACTGTTATAATTTCATGCTTTTTCCAAGGCTACACCGCCCAACTTTATGATAAGTGGCCAGCCATGTTATTATGGCGCCCGCATCAATTAGAGATGGATCACAATGTTCAAAATTCATAGCCAATAATAAATGCGCCATGCGAATTCGCAACGCAGGAAATTGCGACGCAAATTGCTGTGATACGATTTCGTGCGGCAAGGCGTCTTCCTTCCAAGGTTCGGATGACCAATCCCTCGACGATCGTCAACCATATTGAACATATTTTATACTAGGTAGAATAAATTTGCGTAAAAAGATTTGCGCACTGCTGTTACTGATAAGAAGATATAGGAAAAATCAATTACGCGAATCAATTCGTAAGTTCTTGCGATGCGTCGTGCGAGCTCGTATATTTCTACGATGCGACGTCGCATCGCAGTTTTGTGTACAAGCCCTCAGGGAGTGCCTCAATATCATTGCTACTCGGATTCGTGTGCTCCATCTTAGATCCTGTCTGCGCTTGCCATAACGTGCGAGTCGTTCGACAAGGGTAAAACGCGACGATGTTAAATAAATTTTAAAAAATATTACTACCCAGGAAAAAATAAAATCAATCTTCCAAAAAGAATAACCAACCTATTTACAAATTAGAACAGCAATAAAGATCTCCCAAAATCTAGGACATCGATTTATCGGGCTGCCTACAATAAACTTTTTTAGCGTTAGGGGTTACGTAACACCCCATCCGTTTTCATTCGGGGCATCAGTCTTTCGAGAGGGGCATGTTGAGAGCCTGTCATCAACTTGATCGTTGATGGGCAAAGCGTGACACTTGCTGGCCGTCCAGTCATCAATTTCGCTGATGATACCACGTATCTTGGAGAACAATCTCTAAAGGTATCGTCACGTTTGCATCTATTTTTTAAAGTATTATTTGTGATTTTTATTTTGCACTCCATTGTTTTCTATTGTAGTTTTTCCTTAGTGTACGGCCCCGTGGCGCGGAGCGTGATGTGAGGTGTAAAGCGGACAATTCAAACATAAATATAATGATGCACGAGAGCATTTATTTTTATTTTTTTATTTATTTATATTTAAAATACGCGGCGGATCCCGCGTGCCCATAAACAAGCTCCAAGACTTTAACGTGTAAAGTTTTACGGGTGTCTAAATACTTTCATGAAATTCATATTTATCCCGATTTTTAGCAGCGACTAAATACGTAGAGTTTTGTCGTATATTTTGACATGAACTCATATGACATTAACCTGAGATATTGAAATCGATATGTATTGATATCAATATCTTAGCTTGATGACCAGTCAACTGTCAGGCGAAGCGAGAACGATGTGACGATTCGACACATATCTAACTTATATTATAAACTAGAGTTTATTTAATCTATTGTCAAACTTTGACTAGGAGTAAAAAATTAAAAATAATATCGTCAGTGGAAAGAAAAATAACTATGTTTATTTTCTTAAAAAAATACTTTTAATCTCTCTACTGTAAAGTCGTTCTATTGGCGCTTTAGTCTTTTTACCTTTCCACTGACGATATAATATTGTTTATGAAACTTCAGGAATTGTTATCCATAAAATTGTACCGATATAGAATTCGTGTTACGAAGTTAAACACAATACACTTTCGATCCTGGCAGTTCTCCAGGGATATGCAAATCCAGAAACGTTATTCCACGAAGACACAGCCCTGGGGCGACGATGCGATACCTTAGTATCTAAATTCGATAAAAATAATCGCGTTGTCCGTTTCAAAGTCCCATAGGTATAAGTTTAAGAGGAGGTTGACTTACCCTGTCTCTGGAGTCGATATGGACTTTGCCAGTGTCGAGCAGTTGGCGCAGTCTGTCGCAGTCTCCTCTCAGCGCTGCCAAGTGGAACTGCACGTCTGTGCGGGACTCTTTCTGTGAACAACGAAAAAAGTACCTACATTAGAAAATATATTCAGAAATAATGTTAGAGCGGAGCACGCACCTTCGACTTTTCGGATTCTTGTGCGTATTATATGTATATTATCAGTTGCTTAAAAACGGTGAAGGAAAACATCGTGAGGAAACCCGCATACCTGAGAGATATTTCTCGTCGGTATGTGAAGCCAAGTCAGAGGCCCATGGGCGGCATTAACTCTGACACCAGGTTAGTGACTAACCACACGAAAAGAAGAAGAAGCATAAACATGACGAAGAAAGAGTAGCAGTAATGAAGGCTGCCTGCACATAGGACATTAACACCCATATTCTAAGACGTTCCTCCAAAACTTACTCGACTCATACGCGGCTTAGGACGGCCTCGAAAACACCTTCAAAATTGTATTCTTAGTCGCAATTTCGAGTGAACTTTGAGGTTCCTCGACGGAGTCATTACGTCATAATTTGAATTATCTGTATCGCGCAAATATTTAACGCCGCAATAAATTGTTGTAAAGGTTATCGTAAGGATATTCGATAGTCTTCAAAATTCATTTTTGTTACATACGAACGTTGACACTTCCTTCTTTAAGGTAGGTTCCGAGGTACCTTGAATTTGACAGATGATTCCATACTTCGACTAAGGAAAAATTTCGAGTCGAGGACATACGAAAACCGACTTCAAATAAAAGTTGGCGCTGTTAATCCACGCTGAACCAAATTGAAGGCACCCACTTCTGAAACTGTTATTTTTATAATATGGTAATAATTTGATTCTTTTTTTCTTTTATTTGAAGTCGGTTTTATTTTCGTTAAAATGTTTTTTTCTTATAATCAGACGAAACATTTTTGTAAAATTATATCCAATGTAGCAATCCGTGAAAATTCTGAATAGAAGAAATTATTATTTTTGACACTCAAAAGGCCTTGCAAATAGTATGAAAATGCGCGAATAATTTCCACAACAAATCACATTACATACTTCGTTATCTGTGTTCAAAAATAATTCACCAACATTGGTATCACAGTGCAGAGGAGATTAAACACAAGTGCACATATTATTGCGTTGCGTGACAGCGGCGATTCAGTTCGCGTGTTTGTCACGCTGTAATTATTTTATACTACAACTGTTATTTGGGAACAAATTACTAACAGTGATTTATGATTGTAGGGGAACGGATATTAAATTGTATTTATTGGTATTAAAACTGTATTTATTTATTTGTATTAAAACTGTATTTATTTATTGGTATTAAAACTGTATTTATTTATTGGTATTAAAACTGTATTTATTTATTTTTATTAAAACTGTATTTATTAATTTGTATTAAAACTGCATTTATTTGTATTAATACTGTATTTACTCGACAGTCTCATTGTTCTAGTAGTGGCAACCGCCACTGCTGATTGTGAGGTCCTGTGTTCGATCCCCAGGTCGGGCAGTGTTAAATTGGGTTCTTCCGTGTGGAATTTCCTCAGTAGCAGCCCGGAGTTTGGATTTGTGCCTGGTTGATGGTAAAAGGCTAGCCTCCTATTACCTACTTGGGACTTAACAACACCTCTCCCCAACCCTTCGGGGAATACAGGCGTGATTATGTTGTATTTTAATACGATGAAAGAATAGATACGGGTAGGTACCTAGGTACGTATCAATATACACTTTGAATACTATTTACAATGCTTGAGCTCAATTTATCAACAACATCAAGGCAAATTGAACTTAGGTAACGAAAAATAAATCATTGTAAAATTGTTTTAAGACGTTCTACATTGGCATTGAATTGCAAGACTTGGAAACTGAGTTAGGGCGCCCAGTGGTGCCCAGTGGCGGTCCGAAGTGGGGGGGGGTGGGGTGCTCGTAGGGGTCATGACCCCTACGAGTACCCCCCCCCCCACATCATACACGTAAAATTGACAAACCTAAAAATAGATAATTTACAAAAACTTCTAATGTGTCCAACTTGACTTTGACGACACGTTTGGTACAGGGGCTGAGCGATTGGCTTCTGCGCTACGGGTCGTGGGTTCGATTCCCGCATGGATCAAATATTTGCATGGCCTACAAATAGTTGTTCCGGGTCTGGCCGTTTGTGCATGTGAAGATGTGTGTCGGTAAACGCACCCACGATAGAGGAGGAATCCTAGTGTGGGGCAATGTTTTTTTTAAAAACGAAACCTTATTTTACTTTTAATATGACCCCCTCCCAAAGTCTTTGGCTGTGACAGCGCTTACAGGTGCCTGTGGTCAAAGCTGAATGCTAAATCAATCAATAAAAGAATTAAGGCCCCAGAGTAAGTTAATTAGGTAGTTAACGCTTAACCTTTTGTTGCTGTTGTTGAATGGAGTTAAGCAAACACTATACAAAGGTTAGTCGGAAAGGGGGTACTAAGCCGAAAGGGTGTTAAAGTACCTACCTATAATAATTAATAACTTTTGTTCTACAACTTTCCCCGAAAGTCGTTAGTTTAAGAGAAATAGCTGTTCAAAGATTTTATAAAAAATACGCCAAATTCTATCTATCCTCAGCTATGATCAGCTGTGTTTACATTTTAGGTCATATTTGGGGTCACGGATTAGAAGCTCCATTTTCTGAATTCGTAACTAAAGTAGAGACAAAGAATAAAAAAAAAATAAGAATAAAAATAATTTTGCATGGATTTTTTGTTATCGAATTTTGAAATTTTATCACTTTCTTTAAAACAATTATCAGTGATACATTAAGTGGCCCGCGGCTTAGTACCCCCTTTCCGACTAACCTTGTAGTACGCCGGTACTGTTGACAAATTTTGTACTGGGGCATCAGTACACAATGCAGTTGGCACATACAAATATTTACGTTCCTTTAAGTCTGAATTCCAGCAATCGAGAAAATAATGGTGTTTCAGCACAGCAACATACTCGTAATTTCCAGTCCAACATTTCTCATCAGTCGTAAGAGGGAATTCGTGTTTTATCGATACGATATCGAAAGCTCTCGCGAACTGATTAAGTGGATGATTCGATCACGATTATTTTTGGCGATTGTTTGCTTATGTAATCGTTGAGTGCATTACGGTATGTTTATACTAGTCGATACTGATTGATGTTGCGAGGAATGATATAATAAGAATAAGGCTGAACCGCACATACTGCACTACCTACTTGAGATGATGAACCTATTTAGTGTATGTCGTAATAAAGTCGACTGTACTGATCTAGTGAACAGTTTGTGCTACCTGATCCCTCGTACCGTACATGGTCGAGAGGTTCGCTCGAGACACTTGTTTGCAACTACTTTTTGAAGAACCAACTCAGGCGTACGCTCACCGCTGCATCGATTAGTTAACACCAACAATAGGCAGTTTAGCTCAACCGATATTATCTTTTTCAGCAAGACTATATTTAGAAAAGAAATTGTTACTATTTTAAGTGATCAGAACCCTAATAATTAAGTAATGTTTACTTTTATACGGTTTATTTTCATATTGTTCTTTCTAACAGCTAGTAGATCTGTTTAGTAATATGCGGATAACGTTGTGAGTAATGTATTTGTTACCTCTATTATTAAGTTCTAACCTATGTTTACTTATTATTACACTGCTGTTTGTTATCCCTAATTAAATAAATAAATAAGCCACTAAGTTCCTCGAGACACAGTAGATCGCCATTTATTTTCAGCTGCAAGCAATACACCAAACAGTAATTGCAGCTACAAATAAATTTAAAAAATCAAAAAACCTGACTGCGTGAAAAGTGAACTTTAAATAAAAACTCAAAAGAAAAATATTAGTCCAGTTTTGGAATTCTGTTAAGTAATATTGAATAGCTACACCATTGAATAATTTTCATGGTCGATACACACATAAATTATAATAAATTCTAATGCGGAACATAGCGACTGTAACAGTCGGGACCCATTATTGGGAAGATTTGAGCCGGACTAGATTTTGAATGGGTCCGAACTTCGCATTGCCTCCTTTGCGTCGCCCAGTCGGGTAACAAATAGTGATCAACTGTGTCTCAAGCAACTCAGTGGCTCACGTGGGGTCAACCTAAAGTTTAGGTAATGAAGAGAAGGTTGTACTTGAAGGTGGACTTAGGCAAACACAATATGTGATAGAACTGTGAGAGCTTGTACTAGCTACAATGAATACAAAATGTTTATCTATAGGTAGGTACTAATATTATGAAGCTAAAGAGTTTGTTTGTTTGAACGCGCTAATCTCAGGAACTACTGATTGGAATTGAAAAAATCTTTTTGTGTTGGATAGTCCATTTATCTAGGAAGGTTATAACCTTCTTTATATAACATCACGCTGTGACCAATAGGAGCGGAGCATAAATGAAAAATGATTCAAAAAAGGGAAAAATGTCCACCCGTGCGAAGCCGCGACGGGCCGCTAGTAGAGAATATTTATGGATGTTAGTTGGTCGAAGCATCTTAGTTCGAATATTGCCAATCTTTCATAGACAGTGTTCTAAACCAGCCATAACGCCAAACGTACGTGAAGAAAATGTCAAATATTCAGAAAACGACAGAAAATTCTGAATTAGCGTGTTATTTTCGCGTATGTTGTAAGAGTACGCGGGAATTGGGTTACGATGGCGCACGTAGGCGAAAGGCGGACGAAGTTATTACAATTTGTGTACTATTGCAATATTGTGCTGCCTCTATAAGTTGTCCCAGCTGACCTAATGTTGGAACGTAACTAGTAGACAGTGATGAATTAGATTCTAACTGCTTTGGTGCATCGAGAGATCTACTAGCGACATCTATCTCGGATTCATGTAAGAGAATAGAGAATGTAAGAATGATCAGATGTTATAATATTGTGCTTTAGTTAGATTGTTAAGTAGTGATGACATAGCTGTTGAAAATTTGCCTTCCATGCAGGAGGGTCCGAGTTCGATCTCGGCCCGTACCTCTGACTTTTCGAATTCATGTTCATCAGAATTTGATTATCATTTGCGTTAACGGTGAAGGAAAAACATCGTGGGGAAACCTGCACACCTGAGAGGGCTCCATAAAGTTCTCAATGGTGTGTGTGGTCTGCCAACCCGCACCAGGCCAGCGTGGTGGACTAAGGCCTAAACCCTTCTCATTCCATGAAGAAACCCGTGCCCAGGAGTGAGACAATAATGAGATAATTATGTTTCTAGTTATAATAGTATAGGATCCCAGTATAGAACGACCTTCACAAAGCTGGTTAATGGATGAAAAGTATTTAATATCTAATTAAATATGTCAATAAATATATTGCAAATGGATTGACTAAAAAATTACAGTCCAGAATATGATTAATTATTTTTTTTTTTAAAACATTTCTCTGGTTTTGTTAATAGACAAATTTCATATCAATCGAAAGTATGAAGCCTATAGAATATGCAAACGTTAGGTTGACTATTTTTTTCCCGTCACAACTCTTGGGTAGGCAGGTATAAACACAGCATTTATACTTGCCTACCCAAGGTCATAATCATATTCTGGACTGAAATTTTTTGGTCAACCCGTTTGCAATATATTTATTGACATATTTAATTTGATATAAAATACTTTTCATCCATTAACCAGCTCGGTGAAGTTCGTTCTATACTGGGATCTTAGACTATGAGTAGCCATTTCATAATAAAATTTGAATACAAAGGCACCGCTTGCCTGTTGTTTTATTAGGAAAACAACAAGCAAGGTATTTTTTTTCGAAAAGCGAAAATCTTTGTTGCATACAAACACCGTGTTATTTTGTAAAATTATCAGGCATTGAGCTACGAAAAGACTAGCTTAAAAACTGTAATAGGTATTCATGTTGTTTGTGTTTCCGATTGAACCAAATTTTTCACTTGTGCAAATATGTTTATTTAGGACAACAATAATATGGTATTTTTGAGAACAAAGGAATAAAATACAACCGTGATGTGTAGGTACATAGTGTTCGTCTACTTGTATGTAGTATTGTATTAATCATATCTTAGGTTAAGAATATTCTGTGCAAAGGAAACTAGCGAACAAATCCGGAAGACGGGTAAATAGTTTATTACCTTATTTATTGATACATTCTGCGATTAGACAAAGTTGCGGTTTAAAAGATGATGTGGTGACAAAAACTTAAACGAGTATGCTTAGGTGGTTTCGTCATGTTGAGAGTATGAGTGAACGGCGATTAACAAAAGGAATTTATACGGCGGATGTCAGTGGAAACGCTGTTAGAGGACGTCCTAGAAGGACATACATCGATGTTATTGATGATGTTCTTTACAAAGGACAGGTGCGTAGTACCTACTCTCAACCGGCGTCCGTGTATAACAATATGTATGAATGTGGATGAAGCGAAAGGAGTATCTTAGGATCTTACCATGTGGCGTTCTATAGTTTCTGCCTACCCCCATGGTAAAAAGGCGTGAGTTTTATGTATTCCGCGGTTCTGCGCCCGGCAGGTTAAACTTTGGGACTTTTTAATGCATTTTACTGCATCAAATCAAATCAAATCAATTTACCTCAGGAAATTAGAACTTTAAACTTACCTCTCTTCAAAAAGAAATTAAAACATTTTTTAATATATAAGTGTACTATATTATGACTGAATTTATGACTGATAGAGATAGAATAAATACCTATATAAATATTGAATAATATATATATAGATGTAGAATAATAAAGCTGTTACAATTATATTTATGTTTCTATAATGATATGTTTAATATAATTACAAGGATATACATAATTGGTGTTAATAGATATTATAATTATAAATTCACTAGCGTTAAGTACCTAGATTAGAATTACAAAAACCAAACTAATTTGTATATCTGTATGGATACAATGTAGCGAACTAATTTCTTACTTACCATCTATTGTAATATACCTACATTGACAAATAAACGATATTTGATTTGATTTGACTGAAACTTCATTGCATATTCATATCATACGAACTTTTTTAATCGTCTGCTAATAATCCATTCGCCTAAACCTGCCTTCCTACAATAAACGTTTATAATTTTTTACCGCATAATCATGCGCTGCGTTTAATTGCGGCAGTGAATTAAGTGGTCGGTTTTCACATTGTGACCACACATTGCTTATCTATCTTGTGGTATACGACCATTTGCACTAAAGTGTTTAAATGCTTGGGGAAATTTTCCATCTGGGGTGCGACGTACTGATGACATAAAGTAAGAAGTGAGAGAAATTCTTTAGATCCTCTAGGCTTATCTTACGAGTTTTAAGAATCGACTAATTAGCAGTTGTAGCAGTGTATTTTGAGTTTCCTTAAATGGCATCAGACTTGACCTTAGTACTACCATCGGCTGCATAGCAGGGGAAGGTCTTAAGGTCTATTTTTGCTTGCACAGTGCAAGAAACAACCTATTTTACCGATTAGGTGTTGCCAATATTATAGAAATGAAAATACAAGTATTTTTTGACAGGATATTAAAAATTATAATGGTGACACGATGACAACCACTAGTAATGTCAATTTATTTAATCATCGAATTGATTAATAAAATGGTTTTTACAACAAAACTATTTAAATCAAATCAAAGACATTAATTATTATTATGGCACTACTACCTACGTCATATGGAGGCAAAAGGCAATTTTGATCTTTGCTAACAAATAATAAAACATAATTTTCCATGCAATGGTCTGTTCCGTTCAACAGTTTGAAAAGGTAATATGGGCCCGCGATGTGCGAAAGGAATGACTTTGAAAACTGACGAACCTATATATTCCCCTACTGTACATCCCTTCTTAACTCTTTGAGAAATAAAACAGTGAGAAAGTAGTCTCCATAAAATCATACAGCGATTATCAATTATCTGCTAGTATGGTGGTTATGGAAACTAGCAGTGCTAGATGAACGACGGGGTAAGCTAATGTAAAAGTTTAGTATAGCACGGTATTTAGAAAAAAAGATTTCCATTATAAACCAGATCCACATGTTTGTATCTGCCAATCATGTAGCCATAAAGTTTCCTCTGCCGTCAGGGGTGCCAACACTCCGGATTACGACGACAGTTTTATGGAATGTAAACAAACACATTTCAGAGGATTATCATCGCTCTACATGTCTCATTCATGAGACTTGTCGCCGTGAAGAAAAAAAGAATTGCAAATAACCACAGGATTACTCGCATGTTTTTTCGCGGTACGAGTTTCCCCAAATCTTCTCTACGTTATCCGAGCCAGTTGTCAGGGCACGGTTTTCTAAAATACATTCTCAACTTCGGTCGTTTTCGGGTTCACTCAGCGTTCAGACTGTGGTCAGTCCCGGTCGTTTTGTACGCAAACCGGGCGATGGGCAACCCTATTTTGTGAATTTAGCGGTCAGTTTCCACAGCGACCACACACAGCCATCTTACTGTTACTCCGATCATTTGCACTATCCCGGGAAATTGCCTTAGCGGTACCCGTACTCAATCCGTTAGACAACCTTTAGATGGGTTGTTAGTGATTAGAGGTTGATTGCACTTGATGCAAATGCAATGGTTTATTCTATGTTTAGAACGACAACGTGTACTGGAAGTACTGGTATGATTGATGTGAAATTGATGATGTTTGATGGATGATGCGAGTGGTTTTATCATGTATGTGATTGATTGGAAGTGAAAGTAAATATTTTCGTGGTACCTACGCTAAATGGTGAGAATAAAAAAAAGGCTGCAATATTTTCCACCCTGTATACGCAAAAGGCTAAATGATGGAATCAGGCGTTACTTTGCGGAAATCCATGACCTACAAATATACAATAAAATATTTAGTGTTAATTCCGCGAAAACAGTTGATCAAGCCTGAATGCAGTATGCAGCACCGCCCTCCCGCCCGCAAATATATGGAAATGCAGAAGGTGCGATTAATAACTTGCAACACACAAACAAATCAAACCGATACGACACGTGTTTCGCCCCTCCACGGGGCATACTCAGGAGACTAAATATTTTTATTGTATATTTATACGCAAAAGGCTGTCAACACACTTGCATGCATTTACGCGGCGCAACTATTGTTCAACTTTCAAACAAGCCGTCATTAACAATCCCGTTAGCGTTTAAATTGTATACACTTGGAGACCTGTCACAATCATAAGCATTACCTAGCTAATGTCGCAACAATACTGTAGTCAGCGCATCAGTTTCTGTTTCAACCGTCGCTATGATTGATGGGACGTGTCGCTTTCTATTTGTGAAGATGGAAGCGCGGAGTGAAGGCTGTCCACTAATGTGTTTTGATGTGCGGAAGTAGCTACCGCAGTGCAGGGTTTTAGTTTTATGCAGTAGAAAGCACTGTTGTATACAAGAATAAGTACTTACGGAAACAACATTTTCAATTGGTCAATTGGTCTTTTGGTTCGACGTGAATATTTATTATTTTATTGTTCCAATAGGATCTGTTCTATTCTAATTCTACTGAAATACGTCAATCACCAATTCTAAAATACTGTGACCGAAGTATTTATATATTTTTATTGTGTTTTCATATTAATTATTCAAACATATCATTGCGTTTTTTTTAAATTTTAACACATTATATTTAACGCTTGAAGAATATTTAAACAAAAAACGGAACACGAACATGCACAATACACATTGTTGTATAGCTGGATAATATCAAATGCTAAGCATAAAGAAAACACGCGAATAGTAAATTATTTTCTTACAATTAACACAGAATTAATTAGATCTTAATTAAAACAACAGACGACTTATTTATTACAACAAAAAAATCTCTATTTACATTTAACGTTAACCGCGGAAACATTAGAGTATAGAGCGAATAAATTCAACAATAAAATGAAAACTATTTATTAGAGCGAAACAAACAACGATATTCACAGTTTATTGTGAACAACTCAAGGTACCGCGGAATATATTAAGAACTCGTGCAAAATGAATTAGTTGAGCGACTGTTGCGCAAGTGAAAACGACCAAATTTTTGAATTAAAATCATTTTATGTAAAACAGATAAACACAATAATCACTCACGTGTCGTTTACAGGATGAGCAAAATATAGAACAGTCTAAATAAAAGTAGGTCAACAGCAACCCAGTTTAAAGTTATGTCCAATAGTCTTTTACGATATTCGTCAAATATCGTAAAAGATCGCTACTGTTCATAATAAAATTATTGACATGTTGCTGGTGTTTACAGTTACTAAATCAATATTATCCACTTCTTTGTTGGTTATGGAAGATTTATTTAATTCTTTTCCGATTACATTAAAAGGCAAGTAACACAACAGGCGCATGCTTCACGCTAAATATTTATCAAAATATTTGGATCGCGCTACTGAATCGTGATGTGTATTGCGCTTTTAATCTTTTGAACGCCATTGACGGCTATAGACGTCAAACGAAAATCTGCTCGGGCCGCCAACGACGTCAATAGCCGTAAAAAAAGTACGATGAATTTGTAACGTAGCCGGAAAAGATACACTGATCTTAACGCTCATAAATATCACGATCCAAAATTAGCGATAGATATTGTGCGTGTATCATTCTCCATAAAATAAAGAATATAAAGCTCGTCAGTTTTATTTTTTTCATAAATGTTCAGAAGCATTAAAATAACGGGTACCAATGAGTCTAGACGGGATCAAAAACTTCGTAAATACCCCTAATAAAGTTGCGCAACATCCTAGCAACTGACATAAAAGGCAGTGTTCCTTCTGTACCTAGTTTGTGGTTCCAATGTCCGAATATTTTTTTGTTCGCGACGTTCAGACGTAAACAACTCTCTATTTCGTTCGCGTCCGCGTCATGTCAAAATCGTACGCAGTCATTGTTCGTTTGTGAACAATACCTACAGGTATTTTTAGACCACTTGCATTTGTTACCATTTTAGTGTTACGACAGGTTTAATGAAAATGGACGTTGATGGAGTGCATGCTTAGTGGAGAAGGTTGGGTGGATATTTTGAAAGGTAAAGATGCGTAAGGACGAGCGCTCGGGAGAGATAAATGTTTGTTCGTGAACACACCTCAAAATTCCTATCACTTTCTGAATGTCGACAATAGAGACAGACCCCAACGCCCTTCGCCGCTTCCTAGTGTGCTTCACTTTTCGTAATTAGTTGATCAAAGTTCATTGCAGAGCAAATGCTCTGCAATGAAATACGTTAAAAATGAAAATACGTTAGAACTGTCCTCGATTCCGTATCCGGTTTACCCCAGCTGTTTCAGAACCATAGGCCATTGGCAAGAATAATAATCGTTGTGGAAATTTATGGGGGAGGCCTTTGTTAAGGAGTGGACGGCCGCCGGCTGATATGACGAAGATGATGATGATGAATGTGCAAATGGTACCAATGTAACGCTTAATTTTGGTTGGATTAGATTTGGTAATCTAAATAAAGCTCCGGCAACAATGCCAAACACAGAACCCGTGCTTCGGCTGAAAGCTTACGCTGATGCCAGTGAAGCAGTAAAATCTTCTACGTCCAAACAGGATATTCAATGGAATGAGAAGAGCCACAAATAAGGAAACGTAATATGTTCCCACAGCTAGAAATCAAGAAATCACAGAGCGATTAGCAACAGTTACATTCTGCACGCTAACTATCCAGTGGTATTAGCAGATGATTACTTTCTAGTTTCTACATTCATGTGCATTGAGCGTTCCGTATTGTTCTCGGTAAAAAGAAGTGTGAAAATTGTTAATTGTGTCTCGTTTTTAGTTACAGTTTAATGAAATCGGAATACGAGAAAAAATTGATCGTATAAGCAACCTTTAATCTTGAGTTATCAGGCATTCCTTATAAGTTATCCTTGAAATAATTTATCATCAATTCATCATTTAAGCCTTTTTGCTAACAGTTAGGATCTGCGACTAGTTTAATCAAAGGTGGCCTTACATCAGTTGTTTTGCATAGAACGACTGTTATTCGCCACCAGTATTCTGAACCTTGGCATAATCAGCCCATTGTCTAACTTCTGGGCACGGGCCCCTTCTAAGAATAAGAACGTTTCAGGCCTTAGTTCAGTGGGTTTAGTGGGTTGACGGACTACACATACTATCTAGAACTTTTTGGAGCCCTCACAGGTGTGCAGGTTTCGTCACAGGTGTGCAGGTTTCCTCACGATGTTTTCCTTCGCCGTTAAAGCAAATGATAATGAAATTCTGATCCGCACACGAATTCTAAAAGTCAGAGGTCGTGGACCGGGATCTAACTCAGTACCTTCAGCTTGAAAGGCAAGCGCTCAACGGCTACCCTATCACTGCTTCGAATTACCAAACTTATTTTAAAACTTTTCTTAAATTACCTTATCAAATCAATGCATCATTCTTACTCTTTAAAATAAATCCTAACATTACTGCATTTTCACATTCTGTCTTGTCTCACAAGAGTTCTTATCAGCCTTCAGCAAACTGTACCATAGCTTATCTGCAAGGTACACACGCCGCGGCGAGAGTATCCATGCTCGCAATACTGAAAAGGCGGACAGCCTATAACATTGAGCTCTTGGAATAAAACGAGACGTTTGTCGCCAAAACATTTTCATGCAGTTACACTTTATCGTTGACAGTTTTAACACCAGATGGCTATCCATCTATCTGTCAAGTCTCAAACACTTCAATACACTGTTTGTTTTCTTTTCTCGAAAAACAGGACTTAGAGCTGATACACACCAGCGCTTCTTCAACGCCCGTTAAATAAGATTTGTTGATGTATTCACATGATCGCGCTTTTTTAACGCGGCTTATTGTTTGTTCTCATTTAAACGAATCGGATCTTATGGATCCTTCATGGGCATTGCCTAGAAAACATCTAAGCCTCTTGAAAATAATTCTGTCTCAACTAAATCAGGACATGTGGCTCCACTATCCGCGACCCGCAAGGAGCAATCGGTGTCATATGTACTTTCTCCGCGTTGACATCAGCTCGCGTGCAAATATGTTTATCTTTCGCTGCAATCGTTAGAAAGTCGCTGTTTAATGCATATAATGCAACAGCAGCCTCTGTTTTGTTCCTCAGTTAATTGTGGCTGCGGGTGTTAAATAGGTTTCACTGTTAGACCTAACTATTTACTGATTAAGGAATAACAGAACGATATTAGTAGACTCACAGGAAGTCACTGTGATAGTTTATATGAGGTGGATGTGAGAAAGACCAAGATGAAATATGTTTTCCTATGTTCTCCTGGAACCTGGAAGGTATAGAGGACTTTGAAAATGTAGAATATTAATAATATAATGCAATGAACGAATGTCGAATCAATGAATCACTTCCACCTCAGAGGATTGAGACATTGTATTTATTAAGACCTGCATTATATTGTCCGTTTTATTCTCGCTTTTGTTGTAACTGTAATAATTTAGTTATTACTTCATTGCAATAACAAGGAGGGACACACCCAGTACTCACTCTTTATAGAAGGGTGTGTCGACAATCTCACTACAATGTACGACGCGGCAGCGTTTCAAATTGCACAAGGGTAGTGCGATCGTTTGTGTTTTTGCGAGACGCGGTTTCGATTACCGCATCACATAAGGACCGACTTTGTAAGGGCTGAGGATATTCGTTTCAAGTCTGGATGCTTTTGCAAGAGATTTAATTAATGTAAAGAAACTGACGAGAGAAGGAGGCTAGACTGAGGATACAATTATGATGAAGTAACAAAACAGAAAAATCTGGAAGCCAGAGGACTTCTTTGAACAGTCCAACATGACAATAGAGGTATCAAACTTCTAACAAAGCCAGTCTTACAACATCCAAAGTATACACATTAAAGAGAACTATAATGACATCTGCGGGGTCAGGTCGCTGATGACTCACGAGAAAGTCGCGCAGTCACCGACGAGATGGAGTTGCGATCGTAATCCGATGCTTACTCAATATACGATGGGTAGTAAATGGAAATTGATAAGCTGGGAATGATGCAGCGAGTTTGTGGTAAAGGGGAACTTTGATGGATCGGTTATTACCATGATAAGTTAAGGCTCAGATGTGACATTGAATTTCGATCGATGTACTATAGAATCTTTTGAAGGGTAGTCTATGTAATGATTTTGACTGCAGTGAATCAAACTTTATAAAAGATATTCATTGCATTGGTACCAAACACAGGAATCTAAATAATATATTTAAAATTTTGTGGTCCCAAATGTGTTAGCCTTTCAATACACACTCGACATTTCTCTTCGGTACTTATGCTTCACTCGACTAAACAAATTGGTCCTTTTGACACACAAATGACAGTTGCATCATTACCACAACAAAATAGTCGTACCAAAGCTTCCAAACCTTTCAACCGAGCGTATGAAAGTAAAATTATTCAGTAACTGTACGCACATTGTTTAAGGCTTCATCTCGGTACAATGCGGGGTCAACGCTCCGGCATGGCGAGCCCAATTTTTTGTTCAACAATGCATCGCTTGTCAGAATGCAGTTGCACAATGCCGAGTATATTTATTGCTGCAATATTCATGGAAAACGATGGGAATGGACTTTGTGAGCCCTTTACGGTTTTAATTGTTTTAAACAATATAAACTATACAGTATTTCAAACGAGGATTGGGTGTGTCGACAGTACTTCATTGCAGGCGGATATTCTGTGATTCAAAAAGGCTTTAAGTTCCACCCACCCAGATGGAGATGTTGACGAGTACTATATGCGGAGTAACTGCCGTCTGACATTCAAACTTGTATGGAAACCGGTCTCCAAAGGATAAGACTAGTTGCCGGGCTATGGGTCCTGAATGGTCCTTATCTCCGTCATCAGGTTGCCATAGTGAATAGTGATGATGGTTTTATGAAGACAATTTGAGCACTATACGTTTTCGGTTACGATTTGAAATCTTCAGTCTTGAAGTATCCTATTAGTAGATCTGAAATTTTAAACGTAGAAATATAACTTAAATTGTATCAGTTTGGTAGATACTATTTAGACCGTGTTAATGTTAATGTCAATAGTAAAGCTTAGTTGAGCAACGACATGGATGAAGTAATGCTAATTAACTGAGATGAAGAGAACGGTCGTCTCGTTAATTATAAAATTAGAGGAACTTGCAATTCTTCTGTAATTAACACAATTTGAAGCTAACAACAGTATGGAATATTGTTTTGTTTTCAGTAAATACGATGTTTAATTTGCGAGGTTTTGTATTTAATTGTAAATTACGAACAAAGATTATAATCGGTTTCTAAATTAAAATCAAAAAACTAACACCCGCCATTCGTGTTCCTTTGAATTGCCTCCAATATTTTGAGACATAAGGTAACTGATGACATCAAAATAATCTTAACAGTTCTGTGAAAGCATTCCACAAATTACTCTTATTATAATAAATTCTTAGTACGACTTTAGTACTTCTCAATTATTTGAGACAAAGTTTTAGTTTTTTTACCCGTTCGAAGCGTCGGGCTTAAATCTGTTTGCAGAATGACCAGAACAGTCATTTCAAAAAGGCCCAAAAGCAAAACACGACAGCAAACTTATTTCCTCTTACAAACAAAAAAAAAAGACTCCAACACATTGCGGCAGCGAAACGTATCCAAAGGAAAAAAACGCGGCAGTAATAACGGAACGATTGGCGCGACCTTGAGATGAATGCATAATGCAGATCTAGTTCTAGACTACCATTTCTATTACGAGCGAGGCCTTGACTTTTGCAGTGCAAAATTCGTGTAAATTTGCGACGCATGCAATTTCGCTTCTGTGGTATGTCCATAAAAAGTATCCTGTATCCTTCTCCGGGTTCTCTGTGCCAAGTTACATCAACATTGATTCAGTAGTTAATCGTGAAGAAGTAACAAACGGACCGACACAATCTCTCTTTCGCATTTGGAACACTAGTTTGGTTACATTGGAATGGGGACTATTTACGACTTCGGAATTCTGGGACTTTTTGCGGCGTGTGAGATTTTATAGGTTTCTGATCTAGAACATTCTTGGCCGAGGACATGACGCATTAACTTCATTCTTCCTGATAGTGGATTGATTACAAAAGAGCACTGTGTTGAGGGTAATGTATAGTGCAGAATTAAGTCACAACCATTTTTATTAGGAGCGCGACCTTAACTTTTTGTGTTCCGGCTTGCATTTTGTATTAGATGTTTATTTGTTGTTGTGAGTGTCTTATTTATGTTATGTGATGAGTCATAAACTTTTGACGCTTTTTATTTTTATACAAATTTTAATAAACAGAATAACCTAGAAAAAGATCACTCGTGGTCACTTGAGAGTTGAGAATAAGCTGGTTAGAGAAAGTTCTTGGGCCAATCTGGTACGGTCCCTAAGCATCTAAATATATTTTTGAAGGTAATGTAAATTGTCCGATCCGCAACCTGTTCGTAATAGGGAACTCTGGAGTATGGACGCCCCTTTGCGTGTTGTGTTCAACGAACATAAATTCGCTAAGGGTCAGGGACAAATGATTAAAACATATCATACAAATAACCCATTTCCCTCTTACAAGCGGAGCATGCCGGATGCAGGACAGTTCAGAAAAGTCTTCTTTCACAATCCATGCAATAAAAAACTTTAATGAGTAAACCATAATTACGTCACTCCATTAAGATTGCTAGATCATCAATGACGTAACACAACCGTATCGTACCAACTCCCGCGCAACCGTTCGCGCCTGCGCACCACAGTTCCTCGGTTACGCAACGGTAACTAATTGGCAGATTGTGATTCTGCAATTGCCGTTCGATTCTTATTACGTCGTTTCCGTTTGTTATTATTTCAAGGCCGTATGTTTTAAAATTGTGAATGTCACAGCTATTGATAAGAGGAACCGGTGTTCATAGAAATTGAAAGGTACTTCTACTCAATCAACTATTGTAAATGTTATTGAAACTATTCATAATAGTATAACTATGGAACAGTTCACAAATCGTTTTATGCGTATCATAATAAGTAATAAATCATAACAGTGATAGCCTAGTGGTGTGACCGTCGGACTGCCAAGTCACAGGTCTCGAGTTTGAACACAAGGCACGCACCTCTTAGTTTTCGGATCCATGTGCGAATTGTATAATTATCACTTGCTTAAAAACGGTGATGGAAAACATAGTGAGGGAACCCGCATGCCTGAGAGATATTTCTCGACGGCATGTGAAGACAAGTCAGAGACCTACGGGCCACCACACGAAAAGAAAAAAAAAGCAGAAGTAGTAAACCTTCAATATTCAATTAAATGATATGAAAACGAATCTTATTATGTGGAGAAGTGATTGAAAAAAAGACGTAAAGACATCGTGGTAATTTATTAACAGTCGAGGTTATTAAAAAAGTAATCAACATAAAAAGTGGTGCACTTAGTACTTGCAAGATCAATCCGTCTTGCTTCCGGTTAAAAACTGTATTCATTGCCTCATCTGATATTCAGAACCTTGACAGCATCATTATTACTACCTAGAATCGAATTTCTTGTAACCTTGGAACCAACCAAGACTTAACAGCATTCTGTCTCCGAAAAATTGGAAATATGATATGCTATATATGATATACACGACGAAGAAATTCTTTTACCAAATTCACGACATTGGACCAGTCCTTTCGACTCGCAAGATCTAATTAATTCTCAATGTCACCTTTTACAGAAAGAATATGCCACGATTCATATTTAATAATGCTGTTTAAAACAAATGTAATTGAAAAATATGAACCTCCTGGGAGTCCTTGACATTCGAGTTCCAGTAAATGATATTAGTTTCTTGGCAACGTTGCCAAGTTTGTCGTATATTTTTCATGGCACATAGCAAGGTCGTAGTAACGCTAAATAATTCTGGCAAGCTCCATGTTAATAATGCTTATCCAAATGTAGATCAGGATTAGAACATTTGAAGGAAAAATTATGGTCAGTTTCATTAATTTTCGTACAAATATAAGATTTTTATCGCACTGGGATATTATTTCTTTGATTTTAGATATTTAAGCATACCTACCAACAAAATTAATAAATAGAAGGCTCAGTTATTTATAAACAGGAACAATTACTTTATATAAAACAAGAAAGTTTTACGAACAGTTTTGAAAACATGAATACTTTAGGTAGATACTTATTAGCATCAATTCACAAAGTACGTACTATGGAGCTGTGATTATATGTCTGCAGCGACAAGTGACATTAAGTCCCATAGACTAGACTACAATTATTCACATAAACCTCTTTGGACCGCAGCTGGATAAAATTATAAAAACAATTTACCAATCTCTGTTGACCCAAATTGAGTTAAAACCGCCCACTTCTCTTTACCATGAGGCAGGATATTTAGAAATACTACAAAAAGCTTATAAGGAAATTGCCTAAACGCTTCCCGTTGTAAAAGTTAAAATGTTTGACCGACAGACGAACGCCATTAACAGTGTTAGAACTAGCGTGTTTTAGTGATTTATTACTAGGAAAGGAAGATGCGTAAATGGCATAGTGAAAATATATGAGAGAGAAAGTAGTTGTAACGAATATACTTGTACTTTTAAGATCCCATGGATTTTGTGTATTTTTGGTTGGAGATCCATAAAAAAATAAACAAAATCGTTCAAGCTGATCGGGAAAAGTAACTCTCTTTAGAAAATGAGCAATAACTATGACAAGGCTCGAAGGACCAAGGATGTTGGTATAAAATGCTTTAAAAAATAGAAGCTTGAAAAATATTTTGTTTTAATACCGTTCTAACCGGAATTTTATTGGATATGCCCAACCTAACAGCGTAAACTAACAGTTTATTTACTCGCTCTCGTTGACATTGCGTCATAATCATAACCAGATTGTTAATTAGGATCGAAGCAAAACTCCGATCTTTGATCAGATTGCCTTGAGTTCTGATTTATAACACGAGAAATGGAATGATAAAGAACAAGTTTGAAATTGGTGTTTTAACCGACCTGGCACAAATTTTATAACAGAACAAAAAGCTTGACATTCAAACAACCAATCTTTTTATCATGTAGCAATAACGACAGACAAAAAGGACAACGACAAACAAACAACTCTCAAATCCAATTCACTGACAAATTACTTGTGCAAGGTCGCCTGTCACCAACCTTAATTTGATTCCTGATAAAAAAAGACTGAGAGTGAAACTAATATGTGTGCATTTGGCACGCGACAGCAATAATAATATCCTGTTACTTATTTGAAGTACTCACCAAACCTTAAAGATTCGAAATAGAAAAGTAATAGAGAAAAGTATGTTATTTTGTGTGGGGACAGGATAGAAAATATAACTTCCTCACTGCAGGCTGGGAATAAGATTTAACAAAATCCAGCATGCTCAGCAGTGAAACGTGACCTAATCAAAGAATGAATAATCCCTTAAAAATCTTTTTATGTTAAACGGTTTTATTTTACAGTACGCCTGCAGCATCAGGATTTGAGGATTGAAGGTAGAAATTATTATAATGTTGAATTGTCATGCGAACTTTTTTGTTTTTTTTTCAAATTTTTTCGAGGCGTTACTCGCTTCACCGCGACTACGCAAGCCTCATTATGTACGTCCTATTTTATTAGGTACTTAGGAATAACAATAAATATTAAGAAAAACATACATAAAAAAGAATTCAAAAATTTCGACATCAGGGGACCGCTACACAATTGCACCGGCACGGATTCCCACAAGGAATCAGTGACACTTCCAATCAACCCCCTCCAAAGAAAGCAACAGCTGCTAACAAACCCACTGATTATGCGAGTCAAAGAAGGGCCGACCTTCTCAAAAACGCACACCGCACAAACTCATAAACAGCTACCGCCTCCCTCGAAAGAGGTCGACTAAGAACAACACCAATTCGCCCATTACAAAAATCGGCGCCAGTGAAACGATAGAACAATACTCTAATATGGACATATGAGGTGCATTCGACCAATAGGTGAAATAAATCTTCGACTTTGTGTAACAGAAAGTGTAACAGAAAGGAGACTGATATCTACCTACTAAATGTAAAAAACTATTAGTTGGTACATGCCCAGATCTTATCCTCAACGCTAAAACTACAATTTCTCTGAAAAGACTAGAAGCATCGGACCATGGAACTCGAGGTAACTCCTTGTGAATCGGCCTGTACCACAAACCCTTCTCCGCAGTAATAATTTCAAAGTGGTTTTTCCACAGACTAAAGCAATATCTCCTCATGCTTGGGATAAGTTCTGTGAAATAAGGTTCACACGGATTGTCAATACCATCTGTAATAGCTTCTACAGCAAGTCTAGATTTCATTTCCAATAATACCTACATGAGAAGTTATCCACTGAAGCTTTACATTAACAAGATTCATCTGTAATAGGTGTAATATCTTAAGCGCCTCGTAGGCTATCGGCATACCTCGAGTTCCAGAGACACATCGCGCTAGATGCTGAAGAGCACTCTTTGAGTCCGATAGAATTACCACATTTTTATATGGAAGGGATTAAACATATGATAACGCTTCTGTAATCGCCGTCAACTCGGCTCTCATAATACAGGCATCATGGCACAACTTAAGTTTCATACTAGTGTTTGTCTGCGAATCAAAAAATGCCGCTCCAACACCATGGGAGTCCTTGGATCCATCAGTAAAAACATAGTAATAATTATTGTACTTAGTGGCCAACATAATGGAATTCAACAATCTCAAATTAGAAATACTAGTGTGTCGTTTAGGTACATTCAAAAGATCAATATCACAGCTAATACAATCTCTTACATTTATATTGAAAACCCAGGTACCAAGACTATACATTTCCAAAATAGGGGATTTATGTGCACTATTTCCTTTAAATCTACTATAAATATCAATCAAAATCGGTTTTTTCTTATTTCACCAATAGATGCTCTCACTCAAATCGTACAGATTATCAAGCAAATCAATTGTTTCATTATTGGAAAATGACCTCACCCTCAACCAGTATCTGCAAGCTAACCATTGTCTACTCACAGATAATGGTGGAAGGCAGAGTTCACTTTCCATCACACAGATAGGTGTTTTACAAATAAACCCACTACATATTCGCAAAGCTCGGTTAAATTTGGAAACTAAAGCGTGCGAAATTTCAGGAGAATCGGTTAAGCAGAAGTAGTTGAAAAATATGTCGCAAGATTTGAATTAAACAAATATAGGAAGTGAAGCTAATTAAAATCATTTAAAAAGAGGCTTCATATAACGTGTGCATCTGGATTGAGGGCCCATTTTACAGGATTTAAAAAATGGGCCCTCAATCCAGATGCACACTCATATAACAGCCCTCGAATAATATTTACCCTAATAACTGCACTTGGTTGATCATTTGAAGTCTACCCTGTAATGAAAAGGTACTTTCTAGTTCTATCTAACCAACTCAATAGATTGTATGGTGCATGGCTTTAAACATAAGGACTTGGAATGTAAACCCTGCGTTCTTCATACCTAACGTTAGAAAGAAGATTAAATTGCTAACTACTTTTTCATAGATTCTACTAGAAAGGAAAAAACTGGAAAGTACTTATCGATAGCTGACAGTTTACGCATAATACACTTGAAACCGTAAAAGGGTAGGAGCAGACGGGTCGATACTAGAATGCGGCAGACAGACAGGCTTTCATTCAGGTTTACTGTTCAGGTGCATGCTGTGTAAACTGCACTTACAAAGCCTACATGTGAACATAATGTGTGCTTGTGTAGCAAGAATCAAGATGTAAATACAGACATTATAAGTTACAGTGCTAAATAATATTTTTTACTGATTAAAAACGTCTCTAACATTATGGTTTGTTTTATTGTTCAAATATCCTAAAATACTGTAAAGATTTTTCGAGATGTTCTCACGAATAGTTTACTTGTATTACCAAGACCTCGTACAAATTACTCCAAAAGAAACATCACCTATGAAGGAGCAAATATTTATAATAATTTACCATCTAATGTTAAAAATGTAAACTCGTTCAACATTTTTAAATCTCAACTGTCTAAATACATAACAGAAAACTTTTCTTATCCAAAGTTACACTAATCCAAAAAAAAAAAAAAAAAAATGTTGAGCGGGTACTTAATTAACATTACGCATTTTGTCGCTTTTATTGTTTCAAACTACCTACCGGCTAATGATATTACTTATTAAGTCTCTAATGATGTTACGATTGTGTTACGTAAACAGTTTTTTTTTTTTACTTACTTATCTCGGTGGCGGTTAATTTGATAATTAAACTAAATGTTATTTTGTATTCTCATGTAAGTGGCTTTATTGTCTTTTTGAGAATAAATGATTTAAACCAAAAAATAATTCTGAATGACATCCCTATTTCATTGAACTGTTTTTTTTATTTTTAATCTGACAGAAATAAAACTAATGTAAAATGACAATTTCCTGCAATACAGGCAAAAGATGACACTATAGAATGAAATTCCCTCGTACACGTATATTTAACTAAGTATTTAATCGTATTAAATAAGGAAGACTAAACAAAACATGTATAGTGATGTAACTCGATCTAGCGAGCAAGGTTCGTCGAAGGAAAACCGCTGTTTGACAAAGGCAGGGTCAAGTGTGGTGTGGCTGCTACTTACCGTGGCGCGACATCGGTTAAACTGGACAAGGGCGCAAGTGACATATCAAAAAGTTTATTCGAGTAGTATTGGCTGCCTATAGCGCCATCTGTGCAATTTATAGAAGTGTAATTTTGGGAAATTGAACATAGAGCGACAATGCATTTTTTGCGTGAATTCGTTGCTTACTTAAATTATTCAAAGCTTGAGTTATTGAGTTGTAGATTCAGCTAAGGCTTAAGCACTATAAAGCTAGTTATAATATAGTGCTTAAGCGTTAGCCTTAAGCCATTATAAAATCTAGTTTGACTGGAATTTGACAGCAGCAGAATCACAGAATTGACACACGACTTTTACAACTTGCACAGTACCACAAACAGCTTAGACGAAAAGAACGTGACAAAACGTGAACAATTTGTCAAGTAGCCTGGGGTCAAGTGGAACCCGACAGCTACTTACAGTAGGGCGACATGGCTTTAGGGAAAACCCAAGGGGTAGTGTCCTTTATGCTGTTTCTCCCTTTGTTGACAAGTGGTACTTTAAAATGCATTAGCGTACTCAAAGGGCTAGCAAAAGTGTATGGCAATACGAGCTAGAGCGATAGAAAAGCTGGTTGTGTTTTTGTATAACGACCAGTATAACGATCTTGTAATTAAAATGTCGACTCTTATCAGATATAGAAAAACATCTTTGGCTACCGGTCCATCCACCACATCAAATAATCAACATATTCAATACACACTTAGTGGAAGATAATTATAATAAAAAGGTTTGGATGCTTTTAGTTACGTTGAGGTTTTCTTAAGGCTGACCGTAGATGGGGCATTAAGGTGCTCCAGACACAGTTGATCGCTATTTGTTTTTAGTTGCAACAACCGTCTTCATCGCTCGAGCAATTATTTTTCCCTTCAATAAAGGTAACATCGGTCGCTGTGGACACACTTTAGTGTCTCGAGTTACTAAAGTGTGTCTTCAGACAGTGTCCCGGCCACTTAATGGGCTGTGTGTACAGTCTAAGTTTAATTAAATACTTGTTAATAAACTAAACTAACCACTAAGCACCACTAAACAAACATTAACTTTTTATAATATTTGACCTCTAAACAACATTAAAATTAAAATAACTTAAACAATATTTTATTAGTTTGTGTGGCCATTTTTTCTTTAAAATTTTAAACAACATGAAAAACAAACCATCGTCGGAAAATCCCACAACATGCAATTATCTATGTATTCAATTCAGTTGTTTTGCAGTCGAGGTAAATCCTTTAACCTCTGTTACGTGATGTGACGTGTGAGTTAAAAATAACCTATTATGTTACCGCGGGTATGTTATCGCAATAATGTCGCAGTTTGTAATCATCTTGTTTATATCTGTACAAATATGTCAATGTTATTGATCGGCTGGTTTTGGTTATCAGTGACTAAGTATTATCTAAGAGAGAATGGAATTTGAAGAACATAATTATCACAGAATCACGGTCACGGCCAAAATATAGCAGATAGCTGCAACTTTTAGGAATGTGTGTGAGTCAGTGCGAGTCCCAGGTGTGTGAGATATAAAGGATTTAGAAAAAAACTTCAGTAGCCAAGTAATTATACACACGCACAAACTGTAAAATGTCTTTGATAGATTCTTATCATTTCAACCATAGGCATCGCATTAAATTCTTGACTCTCATGAGGAAATACTCACTCAATATTAAGTTGCCGTTAAGTCTCGTGCTGTCACTGTCATTCTAGGGTGAAGAGACAGTGACAGCACGAAGTTAAGGCAACTTAAAATTGAGTAGCGTTTGAGTATTTCGCCATCAATGTACTCAATCCTCACTTCATCATCATCATCATCAAACACAAACTTGAAACTCATTTATTGAAAATAGACTAGAATTACTTAGTTTTTTTAACGTCTACGTAATAAAGACAGTCCCCAAAAACCCCCCTTCACCGCTTCCTATTCAATCAGCCTACAGCAGTCTTCTGCTGAATACAGTTATTGCACGCAACTGAGTTCGGTCCTTGGCCTCTCTTATCCAGCTGCTACCCGCCACCTTGCAAAGATCGTATAATATATCGGATGTAAAAATATCCTTAACGAAGCCGAGAGCCACGTATTCTTCCCATCATTACGAAGATTTTTTGGTATTGGGCCCTACCTGGGAACCGACTGGTTACGGAGATATTGAAGGTCAGTCATTATATTTTTGAACGTTTTTCACGAAAACTAAGTGTAAATGTTATTACTAAACATTCTTCTATACAAACATTATCAACATTTTCGAAATGCAGGGATAGTTTGCTGCGCGCGCGCTTACATTGCGCGCTACAATTAAAAGCTGTTTTTTAATATCAATAAATAAAAGTGTATTCCCAGCAATTATTTTTGCTGTACCTATGTTGCTTTGATGTACAGTATGCGTCGACTTCGGCTTCGTTAAGGCTATTTTTACACATAGTATAAAGTATAATCTCCTAATAGAGTTACTTTTTGCCTAATTTCAGAACACAAATCTATAAACCTAGCAAGTGTAATCTTATTAGCTCCAAAAAGGTCACAACTAACAAAAATAATCGCTGTATCTTCTACGTGGTAAATTCTAGAGATATTCAAATTTAAACAATAGTCTGCATACCCGTAAGCAAAGATGTAGGTAAAAGCTAATTTGCAATAAGTGGTCGTGATTGATTGCGATGGATGACAATGTCCTGTATTGTGCCGTCACCAGTTATGAATATAAAGTGATGTAAATCAGAGATGCTTGCATAATTTTCATCACATTTTCATAATAAAATTCTTATCGGATATCCTTAACTATGAATAACACTCCTCCTATGGTCGTTCAAAGAGGTGACCTTCTTATTTCTGAGATGGTTATGCAGCAGAGTCCGGATCTACAACACGATTATTTACATGTATTCCGAGCCAAAAGATTCACGGAACTACACTACGATATTATCAACTCATAACATAACATCAGGACTGTATTCCACGAAGAGTTGGGCAGAGGTGTATAGTAACACCCTCATTTCGTCAAGTCCAATGTAATAGGGGCGAGCCTATTGCGATCAACCGGGCACAAATCCAAACTCCGGTCTGCTACTGAGGAATTCCACACGGAAAACCCCAATAACACTTTGCCCGACCTGTGGATCGGACCCCAAGATCAGCAGATCACGATTATCAACTCGTCTGCCAAAATTTGTTACGAAGTCAAATCCAAGAGAGAATCTAGTTGGAAGTGTAGTTATAATAGAAGACTAAAACCGACATGGGGACATGGATGTGGCAATTCATGTAGATATCTGTTTTATTGCGGTCACCGGCAGGCAAAGGCATTTATGATGTGGCTTAGAAGTTAGGCAAGGAGCAAATGCCATAAGGAAAAGGTCTTATTACATTCATTTGACATAAAGTGACACTCCGGTCACAGTAAACTCTGTGGTCCGGCTCTTGTCCAAAGTATTCCTGAAGTTGTTAACCGTGAATTAACCTTAATAAATAGTTTTTTAACAAAGCCTGACTATTTGAGGCCAAAAATATTTGGAGAGCTAAAATAGTCTTGGAATTTATGTGGAGAAGAATACTCATTTTGAACAATCAAACATTTAATTTGCCGAGAAGAACATAGTAATAGATGAAACTGACACAAGACAATTAAGCTATGACACATGCTTTAAAAATCGCAGTGGTATTACAAATTGTATAATACTCATGTGGGGCATCAGTTATTCGGGTCAATAACAAAACTACAACAATATTAGCAATCAAAAGTATGACTTCTTCAGTCACTTCTAAAAATAACTAGCATTGTAGCATACATTTGTCAAGTGGATTACGGATTATGACCGGCTTAAGTAGTACAATTTGTTTAACAAATAGGTTTAGACACGTCTATGTATTTGCATACAAATAGATTACTGACGTCATTGATCCTATTTGAATTGCTTTTAGAATTTGCTTTCAGCGTTTCTTAGTATTGCGATATTTCGAAAATTGAGTTTCTCTTACAAGAATGGATGGCCACTGGATAGCAATGCAGAGAATGATCAAGGCTAAGTGACACCGCACGAATTCAGGGATGCTTTTGTTGTTAGCTTTAAACTCGACCCAATCTGGACATTCATCTATGGTTGCTGAGCTGATCGGGTACAGAGTACAAGGATTCTTCTGCAGAGTTGGTTTCTTGTCTGCAATTAATATTCTTTACTTGGTAGATGCCACATAGCAAATCTGTAGCAACCGTGGGAGGACATATTAAGAATATAATTCCCCTCTGCCGCCGGGCAAGAGTCGTAAGATGCGACGAGCTTTGCACCTTAATTGTGCCCGGAAAATGGCTCACCACCTATTACATGGGACTTAATACCAAAGGCAAAACCTGCATGTACGGAGTCTTGTCTTAGGAGGACACATCTGCTTACCCCTTCGGGGATTACAAGCGTGAGTAAATGTGTATGTAGCAACCGCTTTTCGAGACCACGTTCAGTTTCCACGAAGCAGCATCTTTCCAAGTAAAAGATAATTAACGAGTAGAATGTAACATAAAGTTAGTAATTTACTTTAACTGCCACGGTTACCGGTTTGCCAACACGCGTAATAGTTGCGTTTACTTGCTTTTAAGATGCGGATTGTGCAATTTTACACACTGCTTAGAGTTTGGGTGGGTCCGACAAATTTCCATTTCTGGTAACTTATTCGAATACTGAATCGGATAGGATTTAATATAATTATTTTTGAAGCTTTACGCGTAGGATTTAGTAATACATTCAAGAAAATCTGCCTCGTTGTTCTAGTGGTGGCAAGCGCAATTGCTGATCGTGAGGTCCTGGGTTCGATCTCCAGGTCGGGCAAAGTGTTATTGGGTTTTTCCGTGTGGAATTCCTTAGTAGCAGTCCGGAGTTTGGATTTGTGCCCGGTCGATGGCAATAGGCTCGCCCCCTATTACATGGGACTTAAACATAACGGTGAAATAAGGGTGTTACTATACACCTCTGCCCAAACCTACAGGCAATACAGGCGTGATTTTATGTTATTCAAGAAAATCAAAATTGAGAAGGTACCTTTTGTTGTAGGCAATTTGTAAACAGAGGGAAAACTTGATAACGTCTTTCTATGTTGGACAGATTTGAACAGTTCACCGCTAAACAGGGACATGGAGAAGGGTTCGCAACTTTAGAAAAAAATTAATTAGTTTTGTATTCTGATCTTCTGAATATACAAAATCGTTTTCGAGAGTGAATTAGAACTGTCTTTGACTATACAACGTGATACAAAAATATCCCTAAAGTCGAAAGAGAGTTAAAAGGTCCCTCGTAAAGAGTCTATTGGCAATATATGAAAACCGTAGTATGACCAAAACATGATGATGAAAACATAAATGTATATAAATGTATTATGATTATGTATTATGTTATGTTATTATGATTTATGATGTTTATAATATATTTTTTTTTTATTGTTAATTAATGTAAAATGTATTATTTTTTGTTAATTATTCAATTTTTTTTGTATAATGGGAGTACCCTTTTGTAAAGACCACACTACCGCATTGGGATATGATCCTGTAATGATAGTTGTGATTGTGTTAAAATAAATAAATAAATAAAACTAAAGAGTAGACTACCTAGAAAGTTATTTACATTCTTACCCAATTCCCTGCTAATTTATCAGGGTTGGCACTTTTTTCGGTTTAATAAATATTTTCTTTTTCATGGGGAATTATGTAACACGTTGTATAAACACCATATTGCTAACTCGTCGACTCGCAATGAACACATAGTCGTGCCTCGCTGTAATTAAACAGATAGTCTGTACTAAACTGCAGGTCAATTAAATGGGCTTCCTTACTGTGTCTGTTAACTACAGTTAAAGATTGCCTCATTAACGCGCTAGTACTAAGCAATGCTTCGGGCTCCTAGTCTGCTACCGGCTTCATGTTCCCGAGTTCAATAAACCTGGGTATTTGTTCTTTCAAAGGAAACTAAGCTTAAGAAAGTTTAGCAAGAAAACGGGTATATCAATATAGTTTGACTAAACAGGACTTGAAGTCATAACCATGACCAGCACTGGCTGCATCTTAATTGCCTTCAAACTGCATTTGGGAGTTTCATAGTTTGCAGTTGTGGCTGGATGTGCAGGCAGTTAGGGAACGTGCCCATATATGTGACCCGTTCAGGGGGGGGTGGGGGCTCTTCAAAATTCCACGCTTGGTCACAGGGGCAGAGGGGGGGGCTTAGGTTTTCGTCACGTAGTCAATATCCTCTAGAGAAATCTCGAGTTTTTTGAGCTATATTCAAATATGGCGCGCAGAGTTTAGTGCTTTTTGAACTCGCAGGTGGCAACACTCGCACATATGAGTCAAATATATCTTTTTTTAACTTTCTGTTTGCAAAAAATGATTTAAAACCATATTTATATATTACCATGTGAAAACTAGAGGGGGAGGGGGGATATTGGTATATACTACGGGTGGTCACCGAGGGGGGGGGGAGGAAAAAATAGTAAAAAATGGGTCACGTAGTATGGGTACGTTCCCTTATGATAATTACGAATGTTCTGCCTCGCCTTTTCCCAACTATGTCGGGGTAAGCTTCCAGTCTAACCAGATACGGCTGAATACCAGTATTTTACATGGAGCGACTGCCATCAGACCTCCGCAACCCAGTTACTAATCCTAAGGTTACACCGGTTGTCAGACTTTCGGGCTTCTGACTTCCCGTAACGACTGTTATAGGTATTCGTATGACACCCGCGACCGATTGTTTAACGTGCTCTCCGAGGCACGGTGGGGTCTCGATGTGTAACGAACGGTCACCCATCCACAGATTGACCGCGGCAAGTAATCTTAACCTCGCAAATCGTATGATCCGCGCGGTTGGTAATTAGCCACGAGCCCCTCTACAATTACGAATATGAAACGAAATATGGTTCACCAAATGTGACGTTATTAGACCCTGAGTTCTTTCCCGACAGGTTATTCGTGATTTAGCTCTCAGTAGCGATCAACTTCGTGCCTATTAAATTGATCTTAAGACCGTCATTAACAAAGTGTACAAAAGTACACATCATCCTCCCGGGGCCAACAGGCCAACGTAGTTATATGATAACAAATGTTCACCTCCACCGCTTTGCATGTCAGGCGTGTAATTAGGGAAAGTGCTTCTGCTAATTGTTGTTCATTAACAAGCCGCATGTCAATTAGATGAGTTTATTGCATCCGGTAAGAGGCGTTGGACCTGGGCTTCCGACGGTTGCTTTCAAAGGTCATATCCGTACGGAGGGTTGAAGACTGAGTGTTATTGCGCATCTTTTGAGAGGTTTGTGTCCTTATTGTCGCTGCGTCTGCAAAATCCGCTATATGTTTTTTTTTTTTTAATGTCTTTGAGGCTATTTTATAATAGTGCTCAAGCCACGTGCACCTGTAAAATCTGTTTTTTAATCATTTATTTGTTTAAGAAGATAGCAAAATAAATTATTAGAAAGCGTATTTTACAGTTGCACGTGGCTTGAGAACTATTATAAAATAGCATCAATGACAGATTTTCAAAAAAAAAAACGTAGCGTATTTTGCAGGCGCAGCGACGTTATGTCCATCAGTGGACTGTCCTTTACATTCACATAACAACATCACGCCTTGTACTCCCCGAAGGGTTTGGCACAGGTGTTTTTACTACACCCTGGTTTCGCCAGTTCTTTACGTTAAGTCCCATGTAATAGGGGGCGAGCCTTTTGCCAGTAACCGGGCACAAATCCAGACCTCGAGTTGCTACTAAGAAATTCCTGATGGAAAAACCCAGTAACACTTTGCCAGACCTGGGGATAGAACCCAGGACACTATGCTCAGCAGTCGCACTTGCGACCACTAGATCAACAAGGTTGCATATTCTAAGTATTAGTAATACTTAAAGCTAAACCGTAGTCCAGACTTAAACTCCCCCAGTTGTCTTTTTATGCCTGACATCCATCTATATTTATTTATGTATTATAGTTTTCGTAACACATTTATATTATTTTATGGTTGTTTACGGGACTCACGTGCATTTTTCGGTATTACCCGATTAGTTACATGACCTCGCCGCGCATTCAGCTTTAAGGGCTCCGTTTAGGTCCAAAACTAGTCTGGCAATCCCGAAAAATGCACGTGAGTAAACCGTAAACAATCATAAATATTAATATATTTCAAGGAAGCTATAGGTACAACAAATTACAAATATAGTGATTTTTTTATTATTTCAATCACATGGGTCTTAGGTCACATTTAAAATATCTACTTGTTTCGAACCGCATGTGGTAATGCTGGAAGCCGACTCCAATACAGGGTGTAAATGAAAAGAAAAATCATGTAATTCCTTCAAGGGTGTAAATGAAAAGAAAAATCATGTAATTCATTCAAACCTCGTGATGTAGGTACTGCTGACATAGATTAACCATGCAAGGGATACTTTTGGATACAATAAAAAAAACCCGTGCAGTGTTAATCTATGTCAGCAATACATCACGAGGTTTGAAGGAATTACCTACATGATTTCGTTTACACCCTAGGTAAAGGTTTAGGTTTAGGTACCTATTCCAACTATGTCGTATATTTAAATGTCGTCGTCATCGTCAAGACGACGACGACGACATTTTAAAAGCTTAGAATGGAAGACAACAATTTGGGAGAAGGCATGAAATATTGGAGAACTAGTATTTTTGTCTATACCCCTCACAACACATAACTTATTTCCGCTCCATAAAATCTATAGGAGCCGTCGCGCGTCTCGCCGGGTTACGGTCTTATAAACAAGACCACATAACTTGCTTCATGTGGCTATGATCTCCGTTATGTATAGCCGTACCAGGTTCGCTCCAATGCACTTGTTAGAATCAATCTTACGGATTGCTGAACTTACGTGCACAAATGGATACCGTAGAAGCCAACTGATCCAAGTAATATAATTAACCGACTTCCAAAAAAGGAGGAGTTTCTCAATTCGGTTGTTTTTTTTACAATGTTTTTTACCTCATAACTCAGTCATTATTAAACCGATTTTATAAAAAAAAAATTGTAAGGATATACTTCGAGATTGGTCCCATTTAAATTTGGTAAAGTTCTGATGAAGAACTTCGGAGGTAGACAATAAAACTCCTCAATGACGAACAGTACGCATAATGTGATGATGTGATTATGTTACGAGCAGCGTTTTTAGTAGGTTCAACCATATTTTAATTAAGGCCACTAAAACGAAAAAAAAAAAAACATTTTAACAAAAATAAAACCGCCTTCAAAAAAACGATGAAAAGAATAAAATAATTACCTTATTATAAAATTAACAGTTTCAGAGGTTGGTGCCTTCAATTTGGTTCAGCGTGGATTAACACCGACTTCTGAAACTGTTAATTTTATAATATGGTAATTATTTTATTCTTCTCAGCGTTTTTTTGAAGTCGGTTTTATTTTTGTTAAAATGTTTTTTTCTTTATAGAAATTGATTAGTGTAAAAATACTAATTAGTGTAAACTGCTTCGTTGCTGTGTGTGCGTGTGGAATTCCTCGGTAGCAGCCCGGAGTTTTGATTTATGCCCGGTTGATGGAAATAGGCTCGCCCATGGGACTTAAAAATAACGGCGAAATGATGGTATTCCTACACACCTCTGCTCAACCCTTCGGGGAATACAGGCGTGACGATATGTTATGTAGTGTATTTTTTTTAAATAATGATAGGATAAAATTATCTCTTAACTCAATTTCAGCAAAAATGTTTTTCAGATCATTTGGCTTTCAATGTATCCAAATGCAGGTCGTATATTTGAACATGACAGAACCGGCATAATTTGCTGATTTAAAAGTAAAAGCGTGAGCCCAAATATGTACTAAGGTACGCTGTGTTACACATATTTAATTGGGCCTTACCTTAAACAAGTTTTGGGCGGCTCCCAGTCACACTAGATGCAGTTGAATATAGTATTTCTGTGTGCCTTATGCAAACTAACATCCGGAAAACTTTATCGCCGAGCAAAACATAAACATTTATATTTTCCAGTGGGTCACAGATTTAAAACCATAAAATGTCACGGTTTAATTTGCAAAACGAATAGCTTAGATTACGTATTTATTGCAGCCATTATATTGAGATCGTAACATTTGTAATTGCCTATAGTTTTAATGGGCAATAACTTATGCAAATGGCACAGTATGACGTCACTGTTTATATTATTGATTTGTTATCGCGGTAGTGATAATGAATCTTATTTACTGGCGGGCATGATTTTGACTTAGGCAAGTTCTGTAAGCTTTAAACAAATTTGTATTTGTACACGGCAATTTGCACATTTGACAGATTAGAGTTGCATGGTCGAAACGTTGGGCGAATGAAGGTGAATTCGCGATAATTCTCGTTTAGCAATAAATAATATCATGCAACGCGAAAGTTAATATTACAGAATATTGTAGTATTCTGTGAGAAATTGAGGTAAGAAATTCACAAGTATCTTGAGAGACGACGAAAACATTTAATCAAGCCCTCACACTGCGAACAACTGGTTTCCTTCAAGGTTGTGCAGGTCATCATGATGCCTCAGCATAGAAGAAAAAAATGGCCAAGAAGAGGTTGTTTGTGCATTTGGCAGTTTCACAGTCTTTTCTTTCTAAGTTCTCACTATTCTATTAAATATAAAATCTGAATATTTTATACGAAAAACTGTCAAACATTATGCGATAAAAATAATCCACCTCGAAAAAATTCAAACTTTTCAAGTATTAGTTGAAAAATCGAAACCATAAGTTAAAGCTGCCTTTATTTATAACGTCTAGACCTAAATCCAGACAGGCTGGGATGCACAGCAGTCAGCGGATGAATACTTAAACGGATTATATTTAGTTCAGACGCTAACTGTCGCGGTTATGGGAGGGGTATTTCAAATTGTGGAGAAAATAGAATCAGTGCTCGATTCGTTATTGGAGATTGCAGTTAGATGAATGAATGGTGAGTGTTTATTTAGTATGAGGATGGAGGCGCTTTTTAGCCAGTATTGGCGAGGTTGTTTTTGAGTATTTATACTTCACGAAGCTTTGGGCGTTAATTCAGTGCCTAATTTGGTCATAGTAGGTACTTATCAGAATTAATTTTTGCTCTAATGATTCTCTTCCACTTTGCCTGCTGTAATATCTTTGGTAGCCAGCCAGACGATTGGTTCTGATTATCATTCAAAAATACAATACAGCAAACTAGTCTTTGGTCTTCAGTAGCGTCTTTATTTGTGCGCATGTAAATATTTTCTTATTCTTCTTCCAGTGCTATTTAGGGCGAACACGAAGACTTTTTGAATACAGGTCTGTTTTGAAATAGGTACTGTGTTAGATTTATTTCGTACGGTATAGTAAGGTAATAGATCGCAACACCAAGATTAGTACTAGCTGCAAAACTTACAGGTATAGCAACAATGTAAATGTGTACATGCGATGTCTGGCCGGTTCCCATTAAAGGTCGCAGTGTAAAGTGATATGTGGCTGGCGTTGCAGACTAGCAGCTGTGACCCACTTTCTTCGTATTTGCCAACTGCCGGGAAACAGATGTGTCCTGCAGTTTTTAAATGCAAACCAAGTAGTCTTGGACACAATTTACAATTCAGTTGCGATCTCGGAAACTTCTCGTCCGATAAAACTTTTTAATGGATAAACGAGAGCATTTACTCTATTGATACCTACAGCGAAGATTCCGATAAAGTTGTACCGCTCGATGTTTTCGAACTAAAGAGTTCGGAAACTTTAAGTTAGGCTTGTTTAGGAGCGAGATCAAATCGACGGCAAAATGTTTACGGGACAATGTGAATTGACTTAGCAATCTTTGTTACTGATCATTTCAGAGACTATATAAACCACTATGTTATACGTATACTCAATTTCATACAACATTAGACAAAAGTAGTTAACCAAGGCATGAATATCTTTTGAACCATTTCAGTTTAAGCCCATCTTGATAGACCCTAAAGTTAGTAAAAGCATATACTGTGTTGAATGTGCTGTGCTGGAAGCATGTTGCTTACTTCTACATTTCTTTGCAAACATTCTGGACGTTTGTGCATGTGAAGATTTGTGTCTGTAAACGCACCCACGATACAGGAGAAATCCTAGCGTGGGACGTTTTAAAACAAAAAAAAAACGTGTGTCTTATTTTTCTAATGTTATACGAAATAGAGTGTAGATCATTTTTGCCAACGCAAACACATTATTAGGTTCATTATGCCACAATATAATAGTTCATAAGAGTGCAACCTCAATTTTGATTTACCGAGCACTACTTTGTAACGACAACAAGGCTAGAATTTGCCGCAGCTAAAAGTAGTCATTATGTCATTTATTTCACAGCGTTCTGTGGTATTACACCGCAATGATAATCATAGTCAATGATGCTGCTCGAATGTAGAATGGACATGTTATGGACGTCAAAATTATTACAATACGTAACAGAATATTTTGTATGTACTTTATGTTTTATGTAAGTATGTTTCTGAGGATAGGAATAACAATGAATACGAGAGAAGCTTTGTGTTAGTTTTGGAAGTTGTAAAAGTTACTTAAGGAGAGGGTTTTAGTATCAGTGAATAGAAAATGAGCAAGCAAAATGAACATTATATGTTTCCAAAAAATATATCCCAGGGGGATTAAAACCGATAGCTTCGTGTTCTGAATCGATCGAGTTTGATTCGAATTAGTGCCAATTCGTACTATTGAAATCGACAAAACCGCGTCATCGTACGGAGAGTCGAGTAGAAACAGACTGTTTCTTATTAGTTAGTTTCAATTCTAAACTCGGCGTGCGCTTTTGTCGATTTTGATTTTTTTGAAGCTTTTGGGGATAAGCCCCCAGCATTCCATGAGTTCTCGGATTTTGTCAGGAGACGGGCAGAAGGATCATCTAGACTGTCGTCTAGAGTCTAGATCAGGGATGACGAACCTTTACGTATCAACGTGTCATTTTTCTAAATAAATACTGAGGTCATAGACGTGCCATCAAATAATTTTAACTTTGTGATTATTGGGGATATTGGTCATATAATACCTACTTCACACTTTTGTTCGTAGTGCATAGTGAATTTTGTGATCAGTGACTTGCCCAAAATATTGTGTTGCGTGCCATTGGTTCGCCATCCCTGGTCTAGATGATCTTACTGCCCATCTCTTTATTTTGTCTCTATACTTGCGGGTTGTTGGTGAGTAAGAGACTTTAGCGAGCTAATGATAAACTATTGCCGTTTTCGTAACTTGCAAGTTCGTACTAGGGGGTCAGATTCCAGAGGAACATCAAAGTAGCTTAGCTTACCACATCAGGCATTACTGGAGTGACGTTATGTAGTTACATGTGTACTACGTTTTGTTAAATCAGCTGATCAGGAAACAATTTAAAAACTTAGCATAATTGCAAGTTACGTGGGTTATTGTCTAATTTCACGGCATATTGCACTTTGTGAGTAGGATTAGCATAAATGTTCTAATCACTAGTGATTCCAGTGCAATTATAATTATTATAGCATGGCCCTTCTCAAGATCTTTCGTTGTAGCGGTCTGTAGTGGAGGCCCACCCATGATCATTAATGTATTTTGGAGGATAAAGTGGATACGTCCAGAAACGTTAAAAGATCACTGTAGACCCGGGTTATGAGCCACACTAGTGGCACAAACAACCAAAACTGATCAGAACTTCGCAACTGTTCATGCTGAACAAAAATGCAATCAATCAACTCAGTTTCTCGACACTATGTAACTAATGACTAAGGGAAGTTGCGAGGCAACCCCAACACAAGTATCCTTTAACTTACTGGGTCTGCCTCAATTTTTGTAAGTAACTATATCTTTGAGACACAAACTTTTTTTTTATTATTTCGTTTATAGCAGTACACTGCTGGACATAGGCCTCCGCCACATACAACATTTGGTCCTACGTCTTCCGCATCCAGTCTACCACAGCTACCTAACGTCGTCGGTCCATTTTACTAGGCAGTGTCCAACGCTGCGTTCGATTCGAAAATTGGAAGGTCTAAATCAATGATATCGAGGAATTTCCAGTTTAAACAGTATATAACCTCTGTTTTACGATTTTACAAGTTTACGTCATCAGTATCATATTGCGAATCACGACCACCCTTGGTTCAGTGACACGATGACTGGTTGGACTGGTTCAGGAGGAGCCTTGCCGGCGGCGCGCTAAATACGGACTGTTCTCTAGGGTTGCCTACCCTACTATATAATATAGTATCCTAATATATTACAAGCCTTACTACTTTATAAATATTTTTTTAATATAAACTTGGTAGTCTACTATATTTTCTTTCTAAAGCAAATTCATAAACTGGATATTTTGATTGATGAACAAACAAAAAATACAAAAATGTTCGAGCCTGAATAAAAGCATAGCGAAACAAAAATTCGGTACTCAATTAAATAAATTAAAAATTATGATTTAATACATAATTTTTTTTATTGTTTTTTTTTGCTTGGTTTTGCCTTCAAAAATATTATATTTTATTTGAAATATTTGGCAACCCTGACCGCAACTGTACGAGTATAACCGGTTCGGATTGCATTCAGTATTAATTAGGTAGGTATACATCTGTTTGTCAAACGAATTTTGATATAACGCCAATAATTCGAGGAAAATAAGTAGGTACCTAGTTTCGCATTTGTGTATAAATATACGAGAGTTTTGATTACTTTTTATCCTGCTCGATAAAATATTCAGGCCTAGTTGTACCTAAATTCATCGTCCCTCATACAGCTGATAACATTTTATCCTGCTCTAGAAGATATTCTGTAGACTGGCTCATTATTTTTTCGAATTTTCTTCGTATTTTTTGTACATTGATCGAGCAGTTTGTGTATAGTTGCTAACCCCTCGTTTACATCAGAAAACAAGTTTCGATACAAGTTGTAAACATTAAACGTTATTTTTAAAGGTAAGTAGTTGCTAGTTTTAAAAGTTACATATCGACGGTCGGCAGTGAAATCCACGTTTGTTTTTTCGCGGAATTAACACTAAATATTTTATTGTATATTTATAACCACGTATGTGTAAAATACAAATTTTTACAAGAAACAGAAAAAACTGGCTCCTGAAAAAAAAATGGCCGATCAAATGTTAATTAATACAAGTTTGTCATCGTATGTCATAGATAGCTAAGAAGTATTTGAATTGAAAGTTTGTTAAACTAGTACGTGTATGACGAGTTTATCAATCTAAAGAACAAACAAAACGATTTTGAAGAAAATTCAATTTATGACTTTTTCACTACCGAGCGTCGATAATACGTACGTTTTTTATTTTATTTCTGATATATGTATGTAGAATACATATTTTATACCTTGGTGGAAACGAGGGGTAAGACTTATGGCTTGATTACGTGTAATAAGTACACTTGCAGGACAGTACAATAAGCAGAGTGTACTGCAAAGCTGCAATAATGCATCTGCTGACGATAATGACGCTGACTAACCCTCACGACTGCTCCGAGGCGTTCCGAGTTTCCGACCGGTTTATGAGCAATCCGCGTCAGTGCTTATAAAAGGATTGTATATTGTTTAAAATATGTTTTATTATTTAATGGTTTAAGGAGAGAAGTTTGTAATTACGTTAATTCAATGTAATTGGTAGAATTACCGCTTATTATATAAAATAATTGGTTTATAGTAGTACTGAATATTAGAGACAGAGAACAGAGGAATCGAAGAACTTAGGTGACTACATATTGCGGTGAATGCAATAGCGAATCCCGCGGACCCGACCATAGGTCTTCGGAGGAACACCATTGTTAGTCGCTAATAGTCCGAGACTCAGACTTCACCAGGGTGTAATCCATGAGGATTTCTAAAGCAAAAAAAGGTAACCAGTAGACTAATTCAGGTTTTTTTTTTGAAGTAGAAAACGTGCAGGTACTTAGCTACGGAACTGCGTGCAGTAACGTTTTCTTAAATAGTCATTTTTCACTTTCGTAAACGAAACCTATAAAAATATTTGGTTTTGTTTTTGTTGCCAAACATTTTGACAACAGAAAAAGCACGAGCCCATTTTTCCCGCTTTAAAAAAAATACCTGAACTACCCTTTAGAATAAAATGGCCTAAATTCAACAGGGAAATATTACCTATAAGGATACTCAGCAAGGAGTAAGACACTCTTGAAAACTAAACACTGGTAGATTATAAAAAGGTGTTCCAGTTTTACTTCAGCTGCCATCAAAACTGAATTGTAACAAAGCCAACTGAAAATGTAAACCAAACTATTTGGTACTGTCCTTGACCATGGATTACCTAATAGCTAGTACCTACATCCTTGACCTACAGTGAAGAAATAAATGCAAGTCATGTAGGTACTTCTGTGTTGTGTTTGTGTTGTTCTGGTAAAGAGAATTTGAGTGTTCTATTGTTAAATTATCTTTTTTAAATACCAGCAAAACAGTGAAAAAAATTATGTTCATAGTTCTTTAATAATTATTCTTTTTTTGAAATTAAGTAGGTACCTAAGTGCTTGGTAAATATTCTTCTTAATTGGTTAGATCCTGTCTTCATTTGTCATGCTGATTTCAACCTTCAGACTACATTGCATTGTTCCAATTTTCACAATGTACGCAGTCACTGTAATCTTAAGTAGGTACCTATTTCATAAATACAATAGAATCATAATTACTCAAATTTAAAATAAGAATTCACTCAAAACCGGCTTGCTACTTCAAACAAATATATTTTTCTATTATCAAAAAAATCAATTAATAACAGTGATTCTATAATGTCCTCTTATGGTAAAATTAAAATATTCTAATAATCCCATTTTCAGGTGGTAGGTACTTAATATTAGACCAAGAAGGATATACTTTAGCCAAGCATGAGCCTTTAGTTTTATTTTTATAAAGCATTGCTACTTTCCTTCCTATATTTAATATAAATAACATTTGATACAACAAGGATAGCATTACAGGAAAAATTAAGATAATTTATAATAATTTCAATCAGTAAATAATTTAAAAATCGAATCAAAATCGAATCCAAAACATTTTAAATTAATATTTTTAGATCAATGTTTCTCGTATTTATCATAACCGTAATTTTAAGTATAGGTATATTTACATCACAAAAATGCATTAAATACCTAACTGCGATATGTAATGCAGAAATTATTAAATTACACCCGATTAGCGACCCTCGATAACGGGCGGGTCAAAACCGTAAGCTACCCACGCAAAAAAATAAATATAGAACGAACTCGGCACAAATCAGTAAAATTACATGAAATCAATAAATTCAGGACTCACCTTCAGCGACATTATGGATGTAAATCGATTTCCAGCACTACACGTGTATTCAAACAGTCATAATTCAAAAAATTACAATATTAAACACTGCACTATTTATTGCGATAATATTTTGTACACATTCTGACTAAAACATACTCTAGCCCGCATTACGTAACGGATACTAAAAACGTGTGTTTTATTTAAAATTGTTTGTGTTAATATTTTTCGTGTTTTACAGCTGAAAGCGATTGGGTAATATTTTTGTCGAGCGAAGAAATGGACAAACGTCAACAAGATATCGTTGTGTTTCCGACTCTGATTTTTTCCCTCGCTTGCGGAGTTGCGCGCGTTTTGACAGCTGGTGCGTTCCAGCGCCGACTTCACTTTCATTGTCAAACAAATCGTGTTGAATTTATTGCCAGGTTCAAAATTCATGGGAAATAAAACAAAAGAGGACAATCAACAATTCAACCCAAAATCTTGGAAAACTTTTAATAATAATTTATAAAAGTTTCAGTCCATAATTGTTAAAGACACAATATTAAATATTATTCTTCTTATTATCGGTGATCAAGTGCATTTTTACAGCTTGTACTGCAGTCTTGGCGTCATATTTGTGGGCATGACCTGTAGTTAGATGAACACGAAGTTCGGTTGCTGTATTAGTATTGTATGGACATAATCGGCAATGGTAGAGGAATAAACCTGGATGACGACCGCTACGAAGTACGTGCTTGCGAAGATTCTCCTAGAACAAAAAAATGTTATTGAAGACTATAGACTATAGAACACAAGGAGAGGAGTCTTTTATATTTTCTTTTTTATTAAAAACGATGGCCCAGAATATTTCTCGTATTCGTAGCGTTCATAGACATAAAATTAATATTTGTTCCGCGTGGGAATTGAACCTGTGACCCGTAGTACAGAACCTGACCATTCAGCCGTTGCGTCAAACGTGCTGTATATATTTTTTTGTTAATTTTTTGTGTATTTCATTGTCGGTTAAGAATGGCAATACCGTGTTACAAAGTTGGCGTTACTAGCGCCATCTGTTGTTGAGGACTGATTATAGCGGCACTTAAACCTAAAATGTTTTTGAATATCTTTTAAAAGCAAGTTCCAATATACAATAGACTACAACAATAAATCATTTTTTGCCCAATATATTATAATGATGTATATTATGAAAACTATTACTTACCAAGCTTCCACAGGTAAACTGACAATGAGGACAAGCGTAAGGTTTAATTCCTTGATGGCACAGCATGTGTCTCTTCATATGGCTCGCCTGGTCGCTCTTGAACGTACATAGGTGGCATTCGTGATGTTTTATACGATCCCCGTGGGTTCTACGATGCCTGGAAAATTATTTTATTATGCTACAGTGCCATCTATTGCCAGGTAGTACAACTAAATTCAAATGGAAATATTTTTGACATTTAAATATAACGATTTATCAATAGAGTTAATAAATGTGATATCTAATAATAGTTGTAATTTGGATATATAAAAATGTGTACCAATATGGAGTATGTTACCGCCATCTATAATTGTTTAGTACTTAAGCGCCATCTATTCTACTCCATCCAAAAAATGAATCTACTGTGAGTACTATAGCCCAGAACACAAATTGTTTACAATTACGTTCATAGATGGCGCTGTTTTCAATTTTAGGTACAAATTTATAAAATAATATTTATCTGATCGAAATTCGACCGTTATTTTTACCTGTCGTAAAGGCAACATACACACATGATTTTTTGTGCACATCTATGACATAGTCTCTCACGAATGATATAAGTTTCATTCCTTTCCTTTTTATAATAAATACCTACTAAATAAAAAGTACCTAGGAACGACAATGTTCCATGTTCACATATTAATTAATGTTTATCTAAAAAATAATTATTAGTTCTCACCTAGCAAGTTGACTTGAATTAGAAGCCACGTATGTGCACTGGTCATGCGGACATTGACGCGCAGTGGAGGCATTGGCGCAGCTGCTGGCGTGACGCGACAGCGCAGTCCTGAAATATGAAACAAGTTTAGGGTTTTATTTACTGAATGTTAATAGTAGCTAATAACCTTAATGCCATTACATAGCTTTTATGAACACGAATCGTCCTTGAAAGCTCCGTGTGGTTTCCGTTAAAAATAGACCACCCCTTTCCTAAACTATCTTACGGGGTCTCCTGCGTAAGCGACAAACGCGACACGACGAACGCGACAAACGCGATCAAGACAACGGCATTCCCTACTAGCGGCTTATGTAGCGAGACGCGACGTAACGCGTATTTGTTCAAGTCGTGTCGCGTCGCGTCGCGTTTGTCGCTTACGCAGGAGACCCCTTTACATTAAGAAGATGGGCAGCAGCGTTCTCATGTTTGCTCGTAACACAATTCACCTTAATAACACACATGACCATGTTTTGACTGCTTAAACCGTAAACGTTAAAATCTTGAGTGATCCAAACTATTCACATAGGTATATGTAATTAAACTGAGAGGCTCATGGCTCGTTACCAACCGCGCGGATCATTCGATTTTCGAGGTTAAGCTGCGCTTGCCGCTGTCAGTCTGTGGATGGGTGACCGTTTGTTACACATCGAGACCCTGCGTGCCTCGGAGAGCATGTTAAACAGTCGATCCTGTGTGTCATACGAATACCTATGCCAGTCGTTACGGGAAGTCAGAAGCCGGAAAGTCTGACAACCGGTCTAACTTTAAAATATCGGAATTGCCCAGTAACTGGGTTGCGGAGGTCTGATGGCAGACGCTCTGTATAAATACTGGTATTCAGCCGCATCTGGTTAGACTGGAAGCTGACCCTAACATAGTTGGGAAAAGGCTAGGCAGAACATACGTAATGAAACTAAGTAGTTAGGTACATAAAAGTCCAGCCACAATTTGCTTGCTAGCGTGCTATTTCACTCCGTTCACCGTTAATGAATCACTTGGGAGCTAAGTATAGCAATAATGGATTGCGCTTACAGACGCACGCAGTGACAACTTGTCAGCATTTCGTGTACTTAGTTATACCTACGTAGGTGTTAATGATGGTGCCTATTTCTAACTTGTTTATAGATCTTTCATATGTAGGTAATTACGTAGGTACCTGTTAAACAGAGTACAACTTATACTGGCAATATGCACTATCCTGTGAAGACATGTGTCAAGAATTTTGTAGCATCTGTTATGAATTATGATATATCTTTTTTTAGTGTATTTTTAATGTAAGTACTATTTCGCCAAGCATGCCGACGGGCGAAGGTTGATAGGGATGTTACGGAGGTGATTATACCTGAATCGGAGTCGGAGCCGGAGGTTTTAAATCTGATTTATCGAAGTCGGAGTTGGAGTCGGAGGCGAAGTAGAATACAGATTGTGTTAACTTAATGGTGCGTCCAGACCTGACGAACGCGCCGCGAATGCGCCGCTCGCGCGCAGCGCGCGAACCGTTCGCGAGCTGCGCGCGTGCATTTCATGTTCGTACAAAGCTCCGCGCGTCGCTCGCGCGCAGCTCGAGAACGGCTCGCGCGCTGCGCGCGAGCGGCGCGCGTGCGGCGCATTCGCGGCGCGTTCGTCAGGTCTGGACGCACCATAACGACAGGCCTCCTTTTATAGAATATGTTTTCTCACAAATTTTACACTTTCCCGTGTTCACGTCAACTTCACCAAAGTAGTTCCATATAACACTACTTCGCTTCATTGTTTAGTCTTTAAATGAAATTGTCAAGTCAAATCTTGTACGTACGCGTTTTGGCCACGGTCGCTCGCTGCGTTTCGATCTTCGTTATAACCTCCGATTCAAAATTATCGGAGCCGAAGCCGGAATTATCGGAGCGAAGTCGGAGGTGTAAAATCAATCAGAAGTTCCGACCTTCCCGAGTCGGAGTTGAAGCTCCGTAACATCTCTAATACACACCTACAACACCAAGAGGACTGCTGATGCATTGCCAACTTTAGAGACAAAGTTGGAAAGTTTCATAATGTTGTCGATTCTGTAGCACATTTTGACAGTACTAAACTAGACTAAACGCAACTGTCACTTTCTTTTTCTATTGAAACAGAAAGAGACAAACACCCTTAGTTTAATTTAGTCCTGTCAAAGTGCGCAACAGAATCGACGCTAATGTGCCTGTAACCAGCAATCATATCCTTGAAACCGAAACACAGCAATGCTGCTTGACAGCAGAAATAGGTAAAGTTGATGTCCCTGGACGAAATTTTTCACAAGATCCTCTAGTTACTGCTCTAGATACAAAAAAAATCTTTCAATTTCATTTGTGATTGCTCTAGTTCGTTATACTTGTCACTGGAGTGCGTGCTATCTAGGCCTGTTGTTCGCAATCCTTTAGCACACTATACAAATCAATTTCAATTTCAAATATTCCATTCGTAAACAGAAAATCCTTCCTAATATCAATAAATAATAGTAATAGTAATCTGACGAACGCCGCCATCAATAAAATATTGTCACTGATACGAGTCACTGTGTTTCTTGTAATTACTTACATCTCATCTTATAACTTGTATGAGTAAACTTAAACCACCTAGTTATAATAATTTGTATTAATTAATATTTTCCCGCACTCAGGGGCTATGTAACAATCGCGCGGATCATATCATTTGCAAGATTAAGCTGCGGTTGCCAGGGTCAGTCCAAAGATGAGATCCCTCCGTGACCCCGCTCTCCGAGACCCCTCCGTGCCTCGGAAAGCACGTTAAAACGTCGGTCACGCGCGTCATACGAATACATTGACAGTCGTTACGGGTAGTTAGAAGCCCGAAAGTCTGACAACCAGTCTAACCTTAGGATATCGGCATTGCCCAATAACTAGGTGCAGAGATTTTACGGCAGTCGTTCCGTGTAAAATACTGGTATTCAGCCGCATCTGGTTGGACAGGAAGCTGACCCTAACATAGTTGGGAAAAGGTTAGGCAAAACATTCAAATTAAAAACCCAAAAACTGTTCACCACGAAAACTCTTTTCAAACTAATAATCATTACAGTAATAATTTCGCGCGCATAATCTGGCAACACTGGCTCACCGCGGCGACAGTTAACTCGCTCAGGCGCATTACAGTTGCACTGCATTAATGCAAGGCGTCGCAATAACGCGTAAGATATTACACAAGTTAGATCATCAGCGCTGTTAGACGCCCCCAATGGCTCTGCTATGTCCTACAATTGTCTAGATCCGTTGAAAGTTCCCTTAATGACGCGCCGACTTGATTCATGCGGTCTGCGGTTAAGTTTGCACATCTTACTACTGTGATTTTAGCATTAATGGAGGAAGGAAGATTGGAAATTTCAATTTATATCGGCTTTTGGGTCCACTGAGTATATTTGAACTTAATTATATTATAAAATAGGGACGGATTAGATATTCGGATGGCTAGTAACTGGTAAGTCTAGCCTCAGTCTACGAAATTGGTCGTTGTGGACACGACACTATTGTTTTTGTTTAAATACAGATACAACGCCCATAAGGCTGGACATCCACCAGAGCTGTGCGAGGAAAATGTGCGGTGCGAAAATGTGTAGCGAAAATGTGAAACGGTGTGACCCTTTCCACCAGATCTGTGCGAGTAATGTGTAATGTGTAATGCGTAATGTGTTAATGTGTACAAATGAGCGGTGTGTGGATAGGTAATGGACTCTTTTCTGACTGGTAGGCGGACATTTTCAAATCGTTGCACACATTCCTAGCAACACATTCCTCGCAACACATCCCTCGCTCGCATTTCTCGCTTGTTTTGTATGAACAAAAACCTCGCTCCACTAAGCCCATATCCACCAGTGCTGCGCAGAGCGAAGCTAGGTAAATGAAATGATTATATTGCAGTGGTGTTTACAAAACACATTCCTCGCTACGCAGCTTAGCACAGCTCTGGTGGATGCTCAGCCTAAAGGTTTATCTCTATTAATTATTTTTTTCGTGTGGTTTGTGACTAACCTGATGTTAGAGTTCATGCCGCCCATGGACTTGGCTTCACATGCCATCGAGAAATATCTCTCAGGCATGGCGGTTTCCTCACGATGTTTTCCTTCACCGTTTTTAAGCAAGTGATAATTATACAATACGCACATGAATCCGGAAAGTCAGAAGTGCGTGCCTTGGGTTCGAAGTCGAGACCTATGACTTGGGAGTTCGACGGTCACACAACCAGGTTATCACTGCTGTTAATAAATAGTAAATCTTCATGATAGGTAGGTAATATGAAAGTATTTGCGGTAAAACATTAACCGTTGAGGACAAACAGTCGTTAATTTTAACTAACTACATTCTGTTTAAAATCGGCGTCGTCAATCCTTGGTGACTGATCCCAACTATTTATAGACTGACGTTAGACATATAAATTGTAACGCTCACAGCGCAAGTGTCAAAGCAAATAAACCACACACGATTTAGCGCCATCAAACTGAACGACAGATCAAAATGCAAATCCCCAATACGTTACAGGGACACGTGCTAACAATAAAATTGAAACATCCACTATCTTTCTCCCGACACTAATATTTTGATCCAGCACTCTCTCAAAATACCGTGCATCCGGGCAGAAATTTATTACCACAGGGTATAAAAATGTCATCGTTGGCAACACCGCGGGCGGGAATGTGGTGCGCGCGAGCATAATCAAAGCGCTCTTGTCAAATTATGAATGTATCCCGATATTTGTGAAGGAGTTGTGTGACGTGTGACATGTAACGCATCCGCTGCGCGCACGCATGTTATTACCGCAAATTGATGTCGACGCGACTACGCGCTGATGCGCCGTTTATTTCGGTTGTATGCATTTTGTTAGCGCTTCCGTCTTAATAAATTCTGTCCGCTTATTGATTCAAATTGACTTTCTATTCATCGGTATTTGTCGATTATCGTTAGTCACAATATCTCGATATGAAGATATTAGAAAAGTAATAAAAATAATTTAAGAATCTTCAACTCTCCGTTCAAGTATTTATGATATTGGTATTAAAAATTTTATGATCACTCGTGGTCCGGCTCTGAGTCTATGAAGTAAGCTTAATCTTTATGAAAAAAAAACATACATGCCTACATGTTATATTATAAGTAAGCTATCAAAGAAATCATTAAAATAATTTTCAAAATAATTACTTACTTGCTAGAAAATCTGTTCTTACATTTCCCGCACTCCCACTCCTCAATCCTCTCTACAATTGTTGGCAACTTCGGTATCTTCGCCACATCAGTACTATGCTCATTCTTGGAATGATTTGCCAGGCTAGTCTGCCTAGTAAAGTTGGCACCACAAGTCGAACAGATGAACGGCCGTTCAAAAGTATGTTGCCTCAAATGCTGACGTAACGATGCCTTCTTGAAACTTTTGGAGCAAAGAGGGCACGGATACTTCTGGACCACCTTTTCTGTGTCCCCAATTTTTAAGAGTTCCTTCTTGGGTGTTGAGTGCAAAACTTCGTGGAAGAAGCACTCGGCTTGGGAGTCGGTGGTGAAGAGGCACTGGCTGCAGTTCCAGAAGATGGACGAGGTGATATGGGCGGTTTGCGTAAACTCGCAGGCATTGTCTCTGACGTGGCGAGTCACTTCCTGCGAGAGGATGAATGACATCCCACATTTGGGGCATCTGAAAGTGGCAATGTTGAATGAATTATTAATATAACACCTGGTATTTTTCATGATTTTTAGAGTAGTACCACGAATACTTACTTTTTCCGAATATTGGGATGGACTCGTCGAATATGATCTTTTAACACTAAAATGTTTCTCAATATCACATTATCTGTGCAGTAGGGACATTTCTTGCTCATGTCCTTCGTCGGCATTCCCTGTTCCCTCATATTTTCCTTCCTCTTGATCCTGTGTTCCGAAGTCTGCCGATGACGCTTAGCTTCCTCTGAAGAATTGAAATTCATTGCGCAAACTAGGCAGAGGTAAGCTCGCTGTTTGTGCTTGGATTTCAAATGAGCAGCAAGAGTTAGAGAAGATTTAAACTTGGCTTTACAATGCTGGCATTTGTGGAGCTCCTGGTAATTATCAGTGGCTGTGAGTGCCAATGAATGCCCAGTCTTCTGAAAGTGGCGTTTCATCTCAATATTGTATCGGAATTCTTTGCAGCAAGCGTCACACTTTAATACAGTTTTCTTCCTTATAATGATAGGCATCGATCTATTTATGACAGCAACAACTTCACTATGGTCTGAGCTAGATAAATGCTGTAGCATTGCTTGGGAAGATTCGCAGTCGAATTTGCAAAAAGAACACCAGAGTCTACCCTCAATTACTGCCAGTTTCCCTTCGTGTTCCTCAGAAAACCAGTGCTGCATGAATGTCGAGAGCCAGTTTGTGTAGAATTTGCACGGACTGCATTGAAAGGGAGATTGATGGACTATGGCATCTATGTTGTCTAAGATTAGCTGCTGGTATAGTGTAGTGCTGGTATCGGTTGCTTTTCTGAAGTGATAGTGGGATATCAAATGCTTTCCCATTAAGTGTTGTCTTACACGTGACTTGCACCCAGAACAATGGACAAAATTTGGTTTCCTTTTTCTTTTTTTCTTCTCAATCTTGACGTTTAATTTTCCTTCTATCTTTTCCTGTTTTTTTCTCTCGACTTGGGAGTAAATACCATCGTTTACAAACCTTGATGGACGAGCCATACGTTTGTCCAAAACACTCTTCATTGGCTCCAAATGTCCAGAGAACTCCAGTTCATGCTCTGGAAGAACTTTCTTCAAATGGAGACTGGATCGCAGATGCTTATCATAGATCGCTCTAGAATTAAGTCTCCTATTGCAGGGACCGCACCAATATTGTACAGATCCCTTTGTCTGTATAGTCGTCTGCATTATCTGGGTTTTCTCATTTGCACCTGGAACCCATTTACCTTTAGTATGCCCTGGGGGTGGTGCATCATAATCTTCATCACGCTCGTTATTATCAGGCATGATTGGCTTCCATTTCCCACCAGTGTGTTCTTGTTCTTCTCTCATGTCCCAGTCTTCATGTTCTGGAGACGCTGGGCGCCATTTTCCTCCAGTATAATTTGGTGGTGGCTTCCATTTACCACCACTAGGATGATCTTCTTCATCTTCATCTTCCGATTCCTCAGATTCGTCACTTTCTTCATCACCTTTGTAGTCGTAATTAATACTGTACGATGAAGTGGGAATGTCTTTCTTCACAGCACCGCTGATACTGGCGACTGCATTTATGAGCTTGGTTTGATTATCTTCATTACTTCCGATCCTCAAACTATGCCCTCCGATCCAGTCTTCTCCCCTGAGATTGTTTTCTAAGGGACTCATCCGTGGGATATCTCTAGAAGTGGATGGGACTACTATAGTGCTTTTTCTATCTAAATTGACTTTGGATATAGGAATGGGTGGTGTCAGTCTGGATAGTGAAGTTTTCTTGACACTGCTCTGTAGCTCTAAAGACTGGAAGAATACATCTGCTCCCAGGCTGTAAGACGGTTCTAAAGGATCTATAGTAGGAATTAATGGTTTCGGGTCTTCAGGCTTCAGTTTTCCACATCTTTGCTTCCTGTGTTTCACGTAGTTGTCCAAACCGACGATCGTGGTGTTGCATTTGATGCAAAGGTGGTTATCGTCGTCATCGTCTTCTCTTGGTGACAGCATCTGTAAAGAATAAAATCATGTTAGTCTTCTCTTGTATTGTCTAGCACGAGCTAAAATGAGAATAGTTCATGCCGTGGTGACAAGATTAGCTAGTCAGCAAGGTTGGTAGCGAGGCTGAATTTAAGTTTCGTCATTAGTGGAGGCTCTTTTAATGCTTAGATTAACTATATTTAGTGTGTACTACAGTTACAGTAGTATCAATTTGTTTATTAACCGATACTAAAATATTTTTTGTTTTACAGGTAACAAGAAGCACACAAGGCGTAGACCGGTCCAATCCAGAAGATTCAACTGAAAGCTTTTCATCGCAATATTAAACAGAAACCCACGCAAGAAAGAATCAGAACAATCATATCAAACAGCGATAACTTTGATAGAAAGACATGTACAGTTAACATCCAACGACATTATAGTTTGTACCATCAAAAACCTTCATTACAAAACTTTATAAAACGGGAATTCAAACTACTAAACTTATAATTGGAAGATTCGCAACCTAGTTTAAAGTGGGGTGGCGACGTCGTAGCTAATCGCGTGGTGCATAGACATTAACAATGACGTCAAGCGTCAGAACCAACCAATAAATATACCTCCGATGCGAATTAACCGTAAATAGTTGTTCTGATCTATAATGTATGCAACGAAAGCAGTAATAAGTAGCCTAAGTTTACGCCGCATACCTGCAGTCGATTGAGTTATGGAAGAATTTCTATTGTTTTTGTTTGAGCCTATAAATTATTAAAATGATTGTGCATGATCGGAGTTGGGAATGGAATTGTGCAGTTTGTGTGTCAGTTGTTTCCTGTGTGTGGTCTTGGATGGGATTAGGAGTTCTACTGGTGGCTATAGAATCTTATCACAAATTCATGCTAAGGTATTGAAGACAAAATGTTTTAGGTTAATTTAATCCAATAATCCACCAATCGCATTCTATAATCGCGTCTCAAATAAAATTGATTTCTGGATAGTTCCTAAAATAATAAAAAAGCGTGATTGCTCTATTTGTCTTCTAGCTCACATCGATGTAGGGCGGCCAGAAGCCATCGAGAGTTTCTTGCTAGATCTAAATAATTATCACGAACGGTGAAGAAAAATATCATAAGGAAACCTGCACACCTCAGGTATCAAATAATACCCCATGGTGTGTGTAGTTTGCCAATCTGCACCAGGCCAGAGTGGTAGAAAAATGCTTAAACCATTCTCATTCTGAGACGAGGCCCGTGCCCAGCATTGGGACAGTAATGCGTTGATTATGCTATGTTACGCTAAATATGTAATTCGATTGTTACGAAAGTATGTTACTTTTTTCTATAAAACCCTGTAAGGTGTAATAAGTTTAAACATACAGCAATGGAAAGTATTTTCCATGCGACATCAACATCGCGGACGGGGCGTCGAGGACATTCGAGGTGTGAATCAAGCGATCATTAATAATTCTGCCGCACCTGTCCTATCACATACAACGTTGATTTACCACTGTTCCTCAAAATTACTCGATTTTAAAACGATAGAGATTAGTCAGGTACATTAGTTCGACTCAATTTTACCATTGTTTTTAAGTATGACTTGCTTTTAGATTTCTAAAAGGGGAAGCATAACTACAGAGTCAACGCTGCCTATACCCTGGAGCAGAAAGAAGCGGAGCGGTGTGGAGCTAATCAATAGAATTGCATAAAATTGCAATAGAAGTGCATTTGTATTGGTTAGCTCCACACTGCTCCGCTCCTCTCCGCTCCAGGGGACAGGCAGCCTAATGGTCACCCATTGGTAACATGCTTTATGTCTGTCTGTGGTGAACTCTGATCTGCCTATAAAATTATAACCCTTATTAGATAAGCCATTTGGACGGTCATCAAATTTGCCTGGTCAGTGGCAAAGTTCATCACGTTCAAGTGAGTAAATTTGACATCTGAAGGAGTTAGCTTATTGGTTTCCTTAGTAGTTTGCATTTTGGGTATTCTTACATACATACATAAATTCACGCCTTTTTCCCATGGGAGTAGGCAGAAACCATAGAACGCCACATGCTACGACCCTTAATACTCCTTTCGCTACATCCACATTCATACATCTTGTCATACACGCACGCCGGTTGAGTGTACTTCGCAACTGTCCGTTGTGAAGAACATCACAAATTGATATTCTTGGGGTCAGTTGCACTAACTATAATTGTTAACTTGCCATATTTGTACTGATTTGACAGAAATTTTGGTATGGTTACGGTTATAGTTAGTTAGTGCAACTTAGCCTTAGTGTCAAAGAATCGAGTTTAGTTCGACAACTGATAGTTCGGCCTATGAGTGACACACGTCAATCGGCCCCGCACCGCCTGACACCATTGTGGCTGACAAACAGCTGACACGTGGCGGCTGACAAATGGCTCCGCTGTCAGCCATGTCGTTAACGTCACAGCAGTCATTACACCGCTGTTCGGGGAACTTTTTAATTATTAGACTCGCTACTGTACGGGTTTGGCTATTGATTTGTTGGGTTTTTAAAATAGTCGGACTGTGGGTGTGATTTAAAGGGTTTGGTACATTTTTTAGTAATTTAGGGAGAGTCCTGCCTATCTCAGAAGGGATAAGAGGTGTAGTGTACAGCAGATGTCAAAGATAGAGCGAAGTGGAGAAGACACACAAAAATGGCTGACCCACACTCCTCCGACTATGTTGTTTTAAGAGTCAGAAAAGAGATACATTGTCTGTACTTAAACGACTACTATTCTGTGATCATAACATACCTAACATCAAGCCTGTATACCCCGAAAGTTTGGGCAGAGTTGTATAGTAACACCCTCATTTCGCCGTTAAAGTCCCACGTAATAGGGGGCAAGGCTATTGCCATCAACCGGGCACAAACCCAAACTTCTGAGGAATTCCACATGGAAAACCCCAATAACAATTTGCCCGACCTGGGGATCGAACCAAGGACCTCACGATCAGCAGTTGCGCTAGCCACCACCAGACCAACGAGGCAGTAGTGATCATCTCATTCACAAATTGCAACGACTACAACTCTCTTGCAACCATCAATTTAAAGCGAGATCTACACTTCATCACGATGTTGTGTTCAAACGAAAACGTTTGAATGTAGCATCCTGAAACATAAAATCATCTGACACGCTAGATGAACTAACACTGGCCGCAACCATAACAGTGACGTGCCAGTTTCAAAGATCACAATACTGCAACTGCACGGCGGGCTAGTAACTGCTGACAGTGCTGACAGATAACTGGCTCATCGCACTCGGATGACACAATCATGCTAGCGAGTATCTCGTGAAAATAGTCCGTCAGTTGACACTTGGTTGACATTGACAATTTGCGGGGTATGACTAACAAGCGATGGCCTTTTCATAGTTGTTTTTTTTTTCAAATGCATGCAACCTCTTTTGTTACGATTCACTCTAGTATAAAAAATGTCTCCTATTTGTTCACTAGTTTTACAAAACTGCAAAGTTGCAATGTCTTATTCTTGTTTTCTCTTTATAATCATGTATTTAATATCTGTGTATGTTAGAGACAATTCAAAGTTCAATGGTCATCTATTCGTCAAATACAAGTAGTAATCTGTCATGTCGACTCAGTTCACCAATATGTCACCTTTGATAAAAATACAAGGACAAAAAGGATTGGTTTTCTAAAAAAAGTTATTGAATAACTGTTTTCAAGACCCAAGAATCAATTGGCACTGCCAATCACAAATAGGAGCATAAATAAAACGCTCTCAGTATTCCATATTCAAAGTTTCCCTCGTATTTTTCGCGGCGCGCGCCACCCATCACTCTGGGCACACATCTGTCAAGTGTCAAAACGTTGTGTGTATAGAGGCGGGATGTGAATGTGTGGGTGGACTGTGTTTGTGTGCGGACGTCCGTCAGTCACGCGTCCGCGGAGGCGTGGACCTAGCCCGGGTGGGTTCCACTTGTGACTTGTGACTGAATGGACAGAGTTATATTCATTGAAAATATATTCGGGATTATAGGTTAATTGTTGAAGGGAATAGAATACCTACCGTTGTTAATTTAGATAGATATACTTATTTGTACAAAAAGCAAAAAAACACGAACTTAAATGGTCTTATCGCTTAAAGCAATTTCTTCTAGACATCCATTGCATGGAAATAATTGTTAAGAAAGGGCAAATCAAAAATCGGAAATCAACTAGTCATATTTTGTTTTAAGAATATGAATCACATTTCGGTGATAACATTTCTGGAATTTCTGCTTCAAAATCAGTTGCTAATAATCTGATTTTGGGTTACAGAAGTTACCAAATTACATTTTTTGTATTTCTGATAGTATCGCGCCCGGGATACCTATCATTCTCATTCTTTCCCAGGGTTTAAGAGATTTTTCATATTGTCTGTGTTCTTCTAGGCAATTTTCAGCCGAAGCACCCCACGTTCTACGAATGGTCGGAGCTGAGCCTCTTTCTGGGCCCAATTTCGTTGCCAATTGCCGCTTGCGCACCGTCCATGCATTGTTGAGTGTATGTCCCTGACAACACGTCTCAAATTTCAAATTGTTAATGTAGCAAATGTTTGTGGCGAAGTCAACACTAATGACATCAATTCGTGCCAAAAAATGATCAGCTGGGAAGTGACCGTATAAGGAATCATACTAAGAACTCTAAAATACGACCCTAAATATAATCTGTCCTGCTCTGAAGTCTGCATTCCGGATAGCATCTCGCTCTCGACTTTATGGCTCTATTTTCAATAGTTTTAAATTCCTGGGTTAAGAATATGTGTTTCGAGTTTTCTGTCAGGAATTTATTAAGAATTGTGACAGGTTCTGTATATCTAGCAATTGAGACAATGATGACGTTGTTTCAAAGCATAATTGCAAAGAAGGTAAGTATGAAAGTACTCACTGAAAGCAATTTTGCATAAACCGTGCCAGTTCTCTGCGCCACAAATACCCCAACAACCTAATTCCCTCAATCACAAATCAGCATACAAATGAAGAAATTAAAAACGGTCGCAAGCGGAACGCATCCGCGACGTCGTCAAAGGCTGTCGCCCGAATAACGACGTCGCCATCGATCGAGGTGCGCCCCGTCGCCCGCGCCCCTCAGCCCGCTGCACCCCGCAGCCACCTTACACGTGCAATACAAACGATACGGTTTTTCAACACCTTTTGAATTTGGAACTAATTGTGACGTCATGTCACTGGTTAGCGTAGAACGCGATTTTCATTATTTTGATGCTCATTTGAATTTGGAGCTAATTTGTGATGTCAAGTCATTGTTCGAACTGCTTTGAGATTTGGTTATTGCAAGCGATTTTTAAATTTGGATTCTGACGTCAGACTTATGAAGTAGAGTTGCATCAGATTCGATTACTTGAATGTGGACTTGTGCAGCAATGTGCATAATGTATTGGTCAATTACTTTTCCCGCGAGATATACTCTTGCTACTTACTACTTAGTAACCGATAGGACCAGCTAACTTGTTGGACTGAATTAGACAAAGAGCACCAACGGTGTCGATCTCAACATACCTCGGTATTCTAACAAATTAACATTTTTATTTGCAGACTTAAGTATAGAGTAAAATTTTATATCATCTTCCAAATTCTGAGTAGGTAAACACTTACTAGCTAATGCAAGGATTGGATAGTTAAGTGTCCAAAACTGCACTGTGGCATTTTGTTCTGTCGTTGGAACAAAGCGAGCCTGTGACCTTCCAGAACACTCAGACTTAGACATATTTTTACTGATTTCACCGTTTTGTGTAGATTAAATTCTGTACACAAATCAAAAGCAAAAATATTCTCATCGGTCGTGTATCAAGAGAATCAAACATGCGTCCCTGACCAGTAAAGCAGTCGCTTCGTTCGTATTCCTCCACCCCTGCGCCAATATTCGTCAAAGACAGTTGATTTTGCTTCAGGTAAAATGAGATATAGAAAAAAGGCTATTCGAAACATCGCTCACGTTTGGCAAAAGCCTCTAGATGGATTTGGACATGCAAAGGATGGGTACACTATAGTATCCATTGAAGAATATCTACCTAGTTGGATTCTACACTGTCCTAATTCAGGGCAACGGCTTCTTTACGCTCATGCATTAGTATTGTAGATAACAGCAGTGATAGCCTAGTGGTGTGACCGTCGGACTGCCAAGTCATAGGTCTCGAGTTCGAACCCAAGGCAAGCACCTCTGACTTTTCAGATTCACATGAAAGAAAACACCGTGAGGAAACCGGCATGCCTGAGAGATATTTCTTGGCAGCATATGAAACCAAGTTAAAGGACTATGGGCGGCATAAACTCCAACACCAGGTTAGTCACTAACCACACGGAAAGAAGAAGAAGAAGTATTGTAGATAGCCGATTCATGTAGGCACCTGTTTTACTTTTAATAACACATTCGAATCACTCCCACATCATGGAACTTGCAACTATCTTACATTAACCATGCTTAGTCGAATTAATCTGCAATTACTCGTCTTTTTCCACCACGGAAACAGAAATTATAATAAGCAATTATCAGCGAAGCTTCAATACAAGGTGCACTTGCAGGCGTACGTAATTTTTTCCAACTACCCACATAAATCAAAGGGCACGCCCCTCTCTAATGGGAATTATAATTGATTCCCTCCCAAGCTAGGTAGTTTTTGTGATCGTAATGCAGGATTTAAATTTGTTTGTCGGCGTATCTTTGAACAAATATTGTATCTATGTGGGGGCTAATTAAATCGCATTGTTGTTTGATTAATTGGATATGTAACCATAGCAAAAATAAAGACTTACGTGAAATAACTAACTATAACAAAAATACTTAACTGTAAATCATTGTTATCGTAAATTCAAAATTGCAATTGAAATTTGAAAGACAAAAAGAGTGGCATATAAGCAGCAGCACAATCAAGTCAACAGCTTCACCATCATCAACGCAGCCTCAGTTGATGATGATGAAGTTACGACACTATTTACCGCTGATTTCTTCTTCAACCCTCCATTTTCCCAGACCATTGAATTGATGAATACTCCTCTAAGACACCGGTCACCGGCTAGTAATAGCGTTTTCATCCCCGATGTGAGTTCCAAGTATGCGCAGTGATTTGGAAAACTAGTGCAGTAAGACCGAGGTCGACACAGTAAGTAGGTCAAGGTGGGTAAGTACATACTTGTTATGACTCCTTAGCTAATATTATGTATGTCATTTAAAAACACGTACAAAGAAAATGCTGAAGAAAGGTCAGGTGCGTGACCGATGAAGGGGTATGCAATGTTTGAAATATGTGGATTGTGGAGCTTTGAAGTTTCTGGATAAAATCTTTGGAGAAAGTCGTGGTGCTATGCAGCAACGTCACAATATCAACCAACATTTTGCTGCTGAACAATAGGCCTCCTAAAGACGCTATAAAACAGCAGTGATGGGGATATTTCCATAATCACCAATCTAGGCAAATATTGGTGATCACACAGTTGTTGTAAGTGCGGGAGAGCATGCTACTACTTGTCCTCTTGACATATTATTTAATCATTTAAATGGCACCCACGGGAAGAAAGAGGGTGACCTGCATCCAGGGAAAATCTCGGACAAATCTATGCCAGCAACAAATTAATATTCATATCACTTTTTTCGGTTTTACTCCACTACTTTTATTTAACTGCTTCGTTGGTCTAGTGGTGGCAAGCGCGACTGCTGATCGTGAGGTCCTGGGTTCGATCCTCAGGTCGGGCATAGTGTTATTGGGTTTTTCCGTATGGAATTCCTCGGCAGCAATCCGGAGTTTAGATTTGTGCCCGGTTGATGGCAATAGGCTCGCCCCCTATTACATGGGACTTAAACATAACGGCGAAATGAGGGTTTTACTGTACACCTCTGCCCAACCCTTCGGAGAATACAGGCGTGAGCTTATGTATGTATGTCATTCCAATAGAATCATAAAAATAAGCACTAAATTCATAGCGTTAACACTAAATCCGTGTCCTATGTTAAGACGGGCTCCGCAACTAGGTCAAGGCACTTGTTGCTGACTCCTTGACTAATGTTCCTATATGTAGATGGATGGCGCCATGCCTTTGTGGGATATAGTCTGTTGCATTTTCATTTTACAGGAGTTTGGATTTTGAAATAGCACACGTATTCAATTGTCCTGAAAAATACACAGATTTGGAGTGATGCTGTATGTAGTTCGCCAACTTTTACTAGGCCAGCGTGGTGGACTAAGGCCTAAAACCCTTCTCATTCTGAGAAGAAGCCCGTGGGTAGTGATGGGCTGATTATGTTAAAAAAAAGTTTTGCTTGGGTTAAAAAAAGTTGTACTTCTAAGAGGTGTATGTCCAAAATGTGGACTAATGAAGTAAATCATAATACCACAACAACAAGTTATTTCCTTCATCGTTCTGCTTATGCATAAAGCATTACTGTCTCAGCTTCGTAACTTCGAAAACCAACTCTTCAACGATATAAAACCTTAGATTAGCCTCTAACGATATCAATCAAAGACATGCCACGATCTATGCCAAACTAGGGACACGTTAATTAATAATTCAAAACAAAATCCATACCTAACAACGAAAATATAAAATCACACGGGGACCAACTTGTATACTTAATCAATTAAAATACAAGCAAATTTCCGAACTAATCAATCTTGTCGGTAAGTTGGCCACACGTCGCCGTCCGGCCGGACAATGTATGCCTCCCGGGGGATTGATAGATTCATTAGTACCAATCTAACGATGACACACATGTTTTTAACTGGACTAAGGTGAGGTTTTTGATAAGATTGATTGGGATTTTGGGTGCACGGAGTTTGTAAGCCTTGGAGATGCTAATAAGAGGTCTCTGAGTAAGTTTTGTGGGTAACTGATGCTACACGGCGGCCATTGAAGCGTGTGACACCCTCTAGCCAGAGGCAAGAACCAGGTGCTGTGGTGCAACTTAGGAGAGGCCTATGTCCAGTAGTGAAATGCGATAGACTGAGTTGGTTGACTGGAATAAACAAAAAAGCTATAGTAGCGCCAATTTCACTTTCATCTGCTGTTGACGTACAAAAATTGGTATTGATAGATTTTTCGATAGTTGATGCGTTATGTCATTCCGTTTATTTAATTGCGTTTTATGCCACTGCAGAAGCAGGACACATTATCGATAGAAGGTATGTTAGTTCTGGCCACAGAAATGTAAATATGTGGCTCTGGCACAGATAACATACTGGCCAGTACGTTCTGACTTAAAGGTAAAACAAGAGGAATATATTTAAAATAAAAATTAAATAAATAAAAATCTCCTAACGCTAAATGCAGACAAAACAAAATACATTTTATTTACAATGAGAAACAATAACATACCGCTTACTAACCTAAACATTTTTGCTCATAATTGTAGAACGCATGCTGACATTGCATGTACTTGCCCCACTTTAGCTAAAGCCAACCATATGAAATATCTAGGTGTCACAATTGACACAAATCTAAATTTCCGTAAACATATCGATTTACTGTGCACCAGAGTACGTAAATTAATATATATCTTCAAGAATTTACGTAACATAGCCGAATATAAGTTAATTAAACAGGTTTATTTAGCATTGTGTCAATCCATTCTTACATATTGCATAATTTCCTGGGGTGGTGCTGCAAAAACAATTTTACTCCCTCTAGAACGTGCTCAGAGAGCAGTTTTAAAGGTTGCCACCTTTCGCCCTTTTAGGTTCCCAACACACCAGCTTTACACAGCATGTAAGGTACTAACCGTGCGTCAATTGTTTATTCGTGACATCGTATTAAACCAGCACACACAACTTTCTTGTAACCCAGTACCATCAGACAAGAGGAGGAGAGTTTTGGTTTGCATAAAGCCTCAAACTAGGCATGCTTTTGCTAATAGATTTTATGTATTTTTAGGACCTTTTTTGTACAACAAGCTCAACAAGTTAATAAACATATATAGTGTGAGCTATAAAGAATGTAGTTTAATTTTATCGGAATACTTAGCGAAACTTAATTACACAGACACAGAGAAAATACTAGAAATATTAGTATGAAGTACTTCGTAAGTGTTTATTTTTGTATACTTGTATAGTACCTATAAAATAGTTCTTAAGTATATTATCCGAAGTTTGCTTATTTCATAGTCAGTGGAGATATATTTTTCTAGTTTTACTCAATATGAACTTTATTACTGTCCTATTTAAATTATATTGTGAAGTGATGGCCTGAAACACAGGTTTGAATAAACCTAGATCGGGCAGGTCGCTAAATTAAGCATCCATGTTGAATAATCAATTTTTGCATTTGTTATTAATTTATTTTAGTTATATACCAGTTTTTTACTTAGGCACTAACTAACCATAATTTAAGACTTTACTATTAATACCTTTATGGATTTTGTACACTCATTTCTGTAAAAGATTTTTAAATACATTTTTATTATTATTATTATTATTATTTATAGGAATCTATTTGGTTTCAAGATTGCAATAATACGAAATAAGATTAAGTATTATGGAATATCTTCTTTATTAAGTTTGTTCGTTGTAGATTTTTTGCGGATTCAAAGCGGATTGATCGATAAATTGATTTTGCTTAAGACTGTCACATCAGTTGAATAATGCTGTTGATATTATAGTTTTGTTATAGTTAAATACATACAAGGTAGGAGCGTATTTAATTCCAATTTTAATTTTCATTAAATTGTTCGGCTGTTCAATAGCGCTGCAACAAAGCTATCATCAAAGAGAATTGCAATCTTTTTGTTATGAATTATGACCTAGAATTAGTCTTGAGCTAGCCGTTGTGCGCAGAACTGGCAAATCGACGTAATATTTCAACGCTGGCGCAACTCCTATATACCACATACACAATAGGTTCAGAGGTGCCTATCCGTCATTGGTTTACCATACAGCAGTCATTAGTCTACGTCACAGTCGTACTTCGAAAACGGAACGTCCGCGCATGGAGTCATTACGCGGGCCAATCAGCGCTCGGCGCGCGCGCACCCCGCCGCGTTCTTTATAACACTCGTGCGCAGGAATATATCACGCGTCAAGACTCAAAAGGGTTTTTTACAAACGTATCTCGTATTCGTCATCGTTATAGTCCCGTCGGAGGCTGGCTTGCGTGGCGTCCAATAAATAATAAGATGTGAAAAGGAATTATTTATTAAAGCTTCGTGTCAGTAGGATATGTCCTTTTTTTTAAACTCCACTTCGATTCTTGACACGGATTTGTGGAAATGTATGCGTCCGTTTATTCTTGAGTTGACCTACAGTTAGGTTTTGTTTATTTTAGACGTTATTGTGTTGGGGTTAAGTGTTGGTTTCGCGGGGCAGTAGCTGTTTTGTTTTTCTGTTTGCGCGTGTAAGGATTCATAATAATATTATTCATGTAGGAGTAATAAAGAGATGTCAATATATAGATACGGTATGCGTGTATACGTTGGTAGTGAATAAATTATTGCTTTTAGTATGAGATTATCAAGGGACTGTTGGTTGCGAAACACAAAGATTGAATTACAGTCGCACACGACATCAATATCTGCGTAGATGTATGAATTAAAATGCCAAATAAACGTATGAATTATGTTCCCTATTCGGTTTGGAGGGAATTAATACTCAATATCGTGGACACGCGATACGTCTGTGGTATTGACGAAGCAGTAATTATAAGCCTCTTCGCTCCACCTGTAGATGCAGGTTTAGGTACAATGGTTTTAGATTATTTAGTCGTTTTAGAATACCATAATATCGATATAAGTTGAATAATACAATAGTCCCGTTTAATAAGTATGATTTTAAAAACGAGTACTTATGGACTTTAGAATGATTGATATTTATAATACAAAATTTTTACTTATCTATTTTTAGACTTTAGGTATACACAAACACGGAACATAATGGCGGATTTGATGCCATGAAGCATTCAATCCTCTCATGTCGGCACAGACTACATGAGAATAGCTCAAGCTGTGGTGAAAGATTTGCCAATCAGCAAGGTTGATAACCTGATTGCTTTAGTTGCAAGCACGACTGCTGAGCGAAAGATTCTGAATGCGATTCCCTCAGCTGATTACGCTATAATTATATTATCTGTTAAAACATTCCCAGTAGCAGCCAATTTAGGTTTCTCTTCCTCTCTCTCTCGTATCGCTAAGAGTTTTACGAGAAGATCTACAGCAGTGGTTAAAAGACTGGCCAGTCAGCAAGGTTGGTAGCGGGGCTGACTGCTCAAGGTGCGCCGGACGTAGGTACTTAAGTATCGTCACTCGTGGAGGCTCTTAATGCAGCCATGACGCATTAAGTGCAAATTGATTTTTACTACCAAAATATTTGTAATAATTCTGATACTACATTCACTATTACAAAAACCCAACAACATAATTGAGCCATCAACGCTAAACAGCAACACGACACGATCACCCACCGTTTAAAATCAACAAAAACAAACATTTAACTTTAAAACACGTAATCAAACAATGTCTATTGTTATTGAGTTCGTAGCCGTGAGCGATGGCAATTGAAAGTGCACCGCTATCGGCTGTCCGCTTCGAATAAATGGAATAAATCATGGCACCACAATAAACTCGACGATTTCAATTAAACATAAATCTCCTGTGACGGTCGGCTAATGGACTGGATACGTCTATGAGTTTCTTATGTTTGGATTATATAGCAGCACAGTAATAACAGTTTAGTTTAAATTTTTATTCGAAAAAATAAAAAATTAATCAAGGAAATGTGGTCACCCTACTGTTGAGATAAGTAAAACAGGAAAGTACGAGTAAATACAAGAACTATATTTTTTATAATACAAGTTGTTATAAATAAAACAATTTTATCACTGTTTCATAGATGACTAGAAATAGATGGCGCTAGTAAATAAATCTGTTGAAAGTTTTGAATATTGATAAAGCTTATAAAAAATAATGTTATTAAGGTAGGAAGTCGAAAAGGAGGAAAGAAAATCAATTTATAAATTTTATAAAAACGCAAAAAGTGATTTATAGCAGAGCGTGGTTTCGATCCACGGACCTCTGGGTTATGGGCCCAGCACGCTTCCACTGCGCCACTCTGCTCTTGTGGTGTTTGTCGAAATAGCCGTTCCGTTTGTAGGACTGAGTTTTTATTACTATTATTAGTTTTTTTTTATATTGTCCGGTATATTTGTACAAGTCATTAGATAAACATTCTTATCCGATTAGTAAACAGACATGATGTATTTGTTTAGCAAAAAAATTGCATAAATAAAAAAAACATACCAATTAGTAGCTAAAATTAAAATTAAATTAATTATTAGCATTAAAATTGTAGATATTATTTATTAATTACATAATCATCCGTAATTGTAATTAATTTAATAACGCTTCTCTGCTTATCCCGCAAACTTCGCTTCACCGCTAAGATAATCAAACAGATCCCCAATTAACTCCACAGAAAACCTAGACGTCTTATTAAACCCAATTAGCTAAAACACAATTACTTTATAAATGAAAATTTTATTCTTCCATATTCCTAACACTGTTATGTCTCAACGAAGCTCAATAAAAACTGGCTGATATTGTTGGAGACGGGCGCTGACGTGCTTATTAACGGGAAAATTGAAAATTGACTGAGCAACATGATTGGCAAGGGAATATTAGCTGGATGCAATTTTGCCGGCGAGCTCTTGTTTGCGTTTTTAAAAAGAAAATACTCGTGTGACGTTAATCCATCATTTTGGCGCGAACGCCATTGCTTGGTGCGCGGGAAAATGCAAGCTACTTTATAGTCAATTAAGTCGCGTGAAAGACGTGTTATTATTTCTTATAAATTTTAATAAGGATTAGTTCTTTTGTTTTGCGTTTTTGTTTGGTAGTAAAAATAAATGTTGAGGTTGTTTTGTTATGATGACTATGGTAATAAAGTAGTTCGAACTATTTTAACTAGATGGCGTTAGTAGTTTGAAATTATGCGACTGAGACAATTTGGAGCTACGGAGTGCTGCTTAATGAAATGATTTTGCGGGTTCCAGATGGTTATTCCAGATGGATATTTTACAATGAAATATTTTTGATTGTAAAAATTGATAGGTAGATTTTCTAATCAGTTACGTAGGTATCTAAGATCACATCACAGAATAATGCTAACTGATTCAGATAAAAAAAATACGTAGCTAACATCAGACAGAGCTTAGAGCTACTATTTACTAGCACTACTTCTTAGATTTGTAAGAAATTTTGGTGTTTTTACTTATTTATCCTGATTTTAGTAAATAACTGGTGTAGGTAACGTGTGACGAACCTGCCCAAACAAAAAAAAATACATCAACATAGTCTTGTTCTTATCAGGGATTTTGTTTTGCAGACCTACCTACTCTATTAAAAAGGTGTAAGAAAAATCTCGATTTATTTTAAAATAAACACTACGTTATAAATAACATTGATTGAGTCGTTATCATTAGTTTTATCACTGAGGTGAAAGAAAGCGTTATTTCGCTAATGTCTAGCAATTAATAATCTTTGATATGACGAAACTAGTTATCAACATCGTTATAAAGTTGTAAAACTAAAATAAAAATCCACTATCAATTTTTCAGCATCCATAAAAAGATTACTACCAAATAAAATTAATCGACTAACATTAATTGATCGATTTATTCCAATTTTAATCATCGGAGAACGATAAACTGCGCGCCGGTAGCGCCCCTAGCGTCGGAGGGCCGCAGCTGCGTACAGAATGTTCCCCTATTATACGTTTATTATTGTCGCATGTTATTTCCAATATTTTTCGCCATCTCATTACTCGAGCCGCTCTGACGGCGCTAATCCGCCGGGAGAAGACGCGCCTTAATGGAGGTGATCATGTGTCCTAACGCGTAACGTATTGAAATATGACGTATTGGATGTACCTTTGGGGATTCAGCGTTAATAAACGAAAAAAAAAACACTTCGATTATGGAACGCTCTCCCCGGACGGGCACGCATCGCAATAATTCTCTTCGTATGACAGCCCAATGATAAATCAAGGCGACTGTGAGAAGAAATGCCAATAAATATCGCGCCGAAATCCAATAATTACGAGGCAATGAGCCGGCCGGCCACAAATCAACGGACGGACGGACGGACGAACGCATACTAACGTCTTATCCTAACATCAGATTAAAAACATCAATACTTGTCAATAGAGGTCGCCTCCCACGTAATTATAGCCAACAATATCCCGGGGAGGCCGAGACCGAAAAGGATTAACATATATCAAGGTGGAATAATTGAAGGAATCGATTAAATGAAGAGTATTAATTGCTGATGCGCCCGCGCAGGCCGAGATCCCATCGCGCGCCGCGCTTTGATATGTTCTGTTGTAATGTAATATTAACTGACCGTCCGTCCGTCTTTTATGGAATACGATAAATAAATAACATTATGCGTATAGGTAACATAACTTTGAAACTTTCTAGGGGGGGGGGCCTTAGCAAAACAACATCGCGATTAACACAGTTAATTCCCCAATTTAAAAACCGAACAAACAAATGTATGTAAATTGCGCAACTCTATGTAAAAGCCGACGATAACCTTGCAAAGTAATACAGGCGAGTAGTCCTCTCAATCCCGACCTTAAGCGTGGGCGAGTAAGAGCAGCCGCGTAGCAAACTCGTCGTTGGCAAATTGAAGTGAACTCGAAACAAGCACGTTCAGAAACTGCTTACACGAATTAGCGCATCAAAACGGGCGCAGGGGGCGAAATTAGAAAACTCTTCCCCTTGCCCCGCGGCCCCCAGCCCCGCGGCCGTTCCGCACGTCATAAACTGACAATTTACGATAACGCCGGGATTAGCCTGTTTGTCTGTTATGCATTCGAGTATGGAACGGAGCGGGTGGAGTTACAATGTCGACGTGTGAAACGGAACGGCTCACGGGTTCTCCCGTCCGTCGTTCACAAGCGGGTAGATGAAATTGTTTTACATTTACATGCACACGACACGCGCTTTCATAACACGGGGCTTGTACAAAGGTCTCGAAACAGTCGAAATGCTTCCTTGCTGTTCATTCGTTTCGTACATTTCATCAAATACGTTTGGCATCCTCATTGGTAGAATATAATAAAATGTAGGTCAATGGGTCTATAAAACACTTCCTGTTCTTATATTTTCGACTTTTATTTGACGTAAACAGCTTCAGCTGGAAACATTATTATCAATATCAAAGAGACAGCTACATTCTGGACGACCGACAACGACGAGAATTTTAAAGCACCTTGCGCATTAAATTCTTGCCACTTAACAAAAATAACCCATTGCAACTTTAAAAAAAGAATTCCATTAACTGTACATAATTCGAATTTTGGAACTAATTAGTAATTACGCGCGATATTTATAATTGACTATTGTATTAATTGCTGTTAAATTTGAATCGATATAAATCGATTCATTTAGTTCCCCAATAGTAATCGACTCGTTTATAAGTTCCATTAAGTGAAATATTGAGTTTGGACACGATACGAAGCGATGCGGTGTAAATAATTACATACTTACCATATGACGGACTGTGTCGAACGGAGCAGCATTTTATACAAATCTTAATTATTTTGCGAGGGGAAAAAGATCCTGTGTTGTGTATTTTACATAAGACGTGCTAGATTAAATGTCACGCAACAAACAAACAGCTAATAAATTTACGGCATCATTTGCATGGATAATTTTTTATCTAATACCCAAAGGTCATTAGGGGGGATGGTCATTTTTAATTAAAGTACATGTTTCCGTTTGAGGAGGCACCGGCCGGCTCGTGTTTATTGGCAAATTAATTTATTGGTGTTAAGTAGTTAGCTTTGTCCTTACCTACTCGTAAAAGCACTGTTATGCATGTATATCGTCCATTAAAAGTTATGGCGACCATGCTTAGTATTCGTTCGGGACATAAAAAATAACTGCCGCGTTAGCTAATGTTGCCAGCGTTGCAGTGTTTGTGCGTTTGTAAATAGTTTTAATATGTTATTACCGAGAATTCTTACATTTTGCTTGGAAGGGGTTGGTATTTATAATGTTATACTTGTTTGTTCGTTATTATTAATGTTTGATACGGCTTTAGTGCTAATTATGTAGTTTACAAGTCCTCGTGTTATTTGCATTTTCTCGGTTTTTTATTATGTCAGTTCGTAATATCAGCAACAGTTCAACAATAAAAGGCTTTATAGCTGTTTGAACAATGAATAGTGTTAGAATTATGTTAATAACCTACGCGTAGAACGTACTTAATTCATTTTAATCAATTTGTAAATAATGTTTTTATTCTTTTTTAGTTACGATGTTTACTTTAGTATTTATCAAAGATTCTTCAGAAAAAATAATACAAAGTTTAGTCGTACATTTCGTCACGGATGAGTAGGCTGACGATTAAGCGTGTAATAGTAAGTAGGGGGAAGCAGACCAGTTCGCGCGGTAGGATGGTCTCCCTATCGCTAATTTCTTAAAGGGCGAGCCGCGACCGCACACCGTGAATAATTGTTGCGCTAAAAGAAAACCCAGCAAATCTCCGCGATTAGCATAAAAACCATCTAAACAGACCAGAGGAAGCCAGCGTCTTCCTTCCGCAATATTTGTGAAAAAATTACACATTTCCTGCCGACATTTTGTCTCTACACCGCGGTCGCTGAGCGCTTGCGACGGTAAAAAAGTAACTAATGTTAATTGCACCGCCCGGCAAAATAAAATGGTAATTAATGAAGCGAAATTGTAAAAAGAAATTGTTATTGCCCTAGATGGTTAACTTCTTTCAAAACGACATAGGAGCGTTTACTATTCGGCGTTCGAATACCTAGTAATTTCGCTCCCTCTGGTCTCATCCAGACATCTGTTCCGATTCCCAATAAAAGTAGACGGCAGCCGAAACATAGAATTTTATCACTGCTGTGTCCATCATAAAGCATCCCTCGCGGGCCGGGGTGAGGGGATGAGAACAGAGGGGCGCATAAAAGTTTACAGGCATTCGGCTAATAAATCGTGTCAAATAAATAAGTGTTGAGTCGGTTGGCGGCATATTGATTCGTCATGTGCCGCCTTAGAGCGGCGCGGGGGACGGGGGCTGGGTGGCCATAAAGGTGCGTAATGGCCGCCGTCGGAAGACAGCGCAGTGGCGCGCATCGATTAGCGCTCGCCGCCGCGTCAGCCGCCGACGCAACGCGCCTCACTAACACTCCGCTGCCCAAACGTAAGCCCCATCACTACTGACATTCCAAATTCGAAAAATCAAAAGCCTTCCATAAATTCACACTCGACTATTTAGCCCGAGAATACTAACAGACTAAATAATTTATAGCTCAACTCTAGCGAGTAAGGACACATTAGTTTTTTTATGGCAATACTAGATGGCGTTAGTGGTCACATTGGCTTCGAGCAAGGCGGTTATTTTATGATTACAAGTAATGTAGTTGGTACTGTTTCCGCATATATATTATACGGATTACGAAAGATCTTTTACTTGCAGAGTCGATAACCTTCTATGTAATCTGGTAGTAGGTAAAATACTTTTGTAAGGACTTGTGGTCGAGCTTATTATTCAAACTATTGCAAACATTGTTTGTGATAAGTGTTCTGCATATCATTATTGTAAAATATACTTTTTAACGCCTGTACGATGGTTTATTACAATCGTTACGTATTCAATAACTAGGTATGGTTGCCTCACACTATATTACAATTATTACAATGAATTACAACATCATTACTGCGGTAATGTTGTTCCTGGAGCTATTATGAGGACGATATCCTGTGATTAGTTGCTGTGTTTTATATACAGGGTGGTTCACTTAAATAATATTGAACATTGTTATTTTTGCTTCAGCCAAGCTGTCCACGGCTATGACATCATCTGTATGTTCTAAAGGTTTAACGTACCTACTTGAACTTGTATATCGATGTATTGACCACTTAGTTCAATGGATTGTCCAATGAATAAAAATGGACATCGAAACATAAAATAAATTAAAGAAAAAAGATTTATTCATTAAAGTACACAAGTCGGAAGCAATTCGTAAAAGTATTAAATATATTTCGGCTTACAAATACATTCGGACATTTTAATTTTCACTCAAAAATACGTCTCGTCTTCAAGAAACTGATACACATCAGTATGAAGAAATCGTTAATTAATCGTTTAAACTCAATTAATCGCATCAACCGTCCTGTACGAGCCGGGAATCGAACCGGGCCCCTTATAGCCGTTGCATTCGGACGTTGATTAAAATCTCTCACTACATTCACACAAAGCCTTACTTTGATATATGTATAAATCTTATGAAACGTCTGCCCGTCCCGAGTACATATAACGGCCAAGCGAATAACACCTTTATTCTTTAAGCATTTGAGTATTAATTAGTGTGTAAAAATAAAAATGGCTGCCTACCACCTGTCAAGTGATATATTGACTTTAAATAACATATCTTATTTATGTTGAATCGGAAACAAAATCGTATAAAAAAGGGTTTTATTATAAATAATCGTGTCGGGCCGGAGTGGGTGTATAACTAAATTTGTACGCAGCCTTGTATTACAAGTTATTGTTTGCGTGCATGTGTGTTTGTCAGCCTAGCGCACGGCTGCAGATAAATTGACGTAGATAGTGTTTCTTTCTCTGTTTAACAAGCTGATTGTTTCATGTATTTAACAATAGCTGTTTGACCATTTAAGGAGGTAAGGAAGGTAAATTGAAGAACATTTCTGAAGTGTTGTCGGAAATAATTCATTAGATGTGTTTGAATTAACATATGAAGTTATGGCCTTATGACTCCATTTTCTTTAAGGTCAGTAGTGTTCCAAGCCGTATTCCTACTAGTTGGGCCAGTAAATATGCAGTAACATGTGAAGCTTAGCGGTTCCTGAAAAACCATGGCCTATATTGGTCAATCAGAACTTGGTTTTTCAAAGAAAATGTAATGGATTTCAAGACATTGAGATGAATGCTCGATAAAAACAGCTTTCAAGTATATAAGCTCTGAAATTACAATTGTGATAAAGGAAACTGGTATCTAGTCCTCGTCCTTCTCAACAAATACTAGAATGAGACACCTTCTAAAGGATTATAAAGCTTTCTGTGTGCAGTGAAGGACTTGCTTGTGCTTCACGATTGAATTTGTTTGTAGTGATTAAAGTTATAAACTTACTGGATTAAGTTCATTATCAAACTTTTCAAAGACATTATTTATTTAATTTTTATATTCCACATACTTATTATCTTCTACATAATTGGTATTTTGTGGAATTACTTTAAACGATCAACCCAGACTTGGAAGAGTGCATAGACACACCCAACTGTCAAAAAACAAAATATATCATAACACAAAAACATTGCAAAAATTTTTATAAACGCAACCTAAAATCCACTTGTCTGCCGATAATATGAATTTAAATCACACAAACACAATCCCGCCAATACATTACCACAACCTTTTTCGACGTACGAACCACGAAACCATTAAAAACGTACATAATTCAATTCAGATCGAGTTTTCAGCTCCCCGAGTCTATGACACACTCGCTAAATCTCACGGAAGGCGGTCTCGACGACCATAAATTTTTATTTCGTAAATAAAAATAATAAAAATAAATAAAAGCCGTTCCGTGTGCGACCGGAAACATTTGTCCCGCCGCGTCACCGTAATCCGGGACACTGGATTTATTATTAATTAGCTTAATATGTATCTAAATAAACGTGCATTTGTTTTTGAACAACCTGTATATGGGTGTAGGTATGAATATGAATGGGACAGCCATTTTGATTTATTAAATATTTTTCATTTTTTAAATACTTTATTGGTTTTAGAATAACATCATCGTTCAAGACAAACATACTTTTAATATCGTTGAATGTAAGTGTGATAGGTATCTACAAATGACACACGTATTTTTTTTTGTATAATCTGCGTTTTGGGAAATGATTATTTAATTCAGTCTTTGAAGAATCTTCAGCTCAAATGTTTGCCAGTGTCCTATCTCTTGCTGTTCTTTGTCCTTTACCTTAATTATTCAATTTAAAGAAGTATCTATACTTAGAATTGAAAAAACAAAAAATCATAAATAATGTTAAGATTCGTAGAAACGAATCAATAAATCTAAAAGATTTATCATTGAAGTTGACCTGTGGCGAATCTTTGTCTATATTCAAATTCGTAATTTAAATGAAGACTCATTTTGTCATCAACATACCTATTAAAGGCGCTAGTCAACTGGGAAAATCCTTGACAACATCTAGAATTACTTGTCAGTTGACACACATGCTATATGTTTTTTTTAATTGTTGTTGCTTTTGATTTAGAACATAAGGGACATGTTAAGGTCGAATACTTTGACCCTAGTTCATTATTTATTAAACAAACACTATAAACTTTGCTTTTAATTTGAAAAAAGAGCTTTTCTAATTTACATTAACGTAAAACTGGCCGCTTTATCAAATTCTAATTCCAAACCCGTAACCGTTATTTCAATTCTAATTTCAAATTATAATTACTAAAACCGTTTCTATGAATGTTTGGATGAATGCAACCTTTTTTGTTCACTATTATGAACAGTTAGCTATTATGCAACCACTCGTAAATCTGTCGAGTACAGACAGACGTAATCTGTCCATTATGACGAGTGATGCATTACTATCATTGTTTGTGAGGGTCGTAAATTTTAAGTTTTTGCTTTCATTAGAAAAAAAGTGGTGGCTTTTTTCGTGTAAGAAAGTCGGATCGGTTAGTCATAAATCTTGCAGTAAGGGATTTTTGCTTTAGAAGGATGTGAAGTCTTAAGTGTTGGGTTAAGTAATGAGGTAAAACTATTTTAAAATCCTTTCTTATGCCTTCATCTTCATAAGCATTTAATAAGAGACTGATATTAATAATTTATGTTATATGATTAATTCATGCTTCAAAAAGAAAAACAAGAGTGGTTCATCCGCATTTCACTATAAATAGTTGTGAGTTATTTCATAACAGAATAAAAAAATAAACTTCTAATAAATATGTAGAGGTCTCAACGTCAACGGACAGTCACCAACAAAACTCAGGTGCCATAAATAAAAATATCAAAAATGGAAAAAAGGAACAAAATTTCAATCGGTGTGGGATTTAAAAGAATTTCAAATATGGAACGATTTAATTTTCGTGAGAAGGGGATGGCGTGCGGGTCGCGAAGGGCGCGGGGTGCAGGGGACCGAGTGCGTACGAGTAACAGCCACGCACGCCATAAATCTGTCAAGAGACGGCCCCCAACAACGCCTTGGACGGTCCGCAAGGAACCGACAGTTTTTTGTTTAAGTAGTATAATAATTTCTATTTTTGGATATCGGTATCAAGATATTTAGGTTTACCTGTGGGATCGTTGACATGTGAACTCTGAGGACAAAAGAATCGGAGAAATTTCAAGTTCTACTTGAATTTAGGAAATGGGACGCATTTTCGGGCATTGAGAACGATTAAGATGATGTTATAATAAATTCATATACCTATTAACAACCTGCAATCTAATAAAGAGTGCAGCAAGATAGACTAACATTATTGACTAAATAATACAAATAGAAAAATACGAGGAATATTGTTTATTGTTAGTATGAAAAATAATAGAACAAAAGAAAAGTAACAGGGTAATAATAATATTTACAACTCGTTTTTTATCTGACGACGCTACAAGCCGCAGTGGATCAACGTTGTACGCACTCTCGACGTCTCATAGCTGACAACGAACAAGTGAATGTAGTACAGTTTCTTTTTTTCAGCATAATGCACCAAAACCATAAATTCAAGTCAACATTATTTGTTCTAGTAAATTATTTTATTATTAACTATTACTCGAATAAAAATATGATAAAGCAATAAATAGCTGTATACAATTTATTTACAACACAACTATTTACATAAAATATATTTAGTGATAAAAAATAAAATACTAAACTTATGTCGCCGACTGTATTTCATTAAAACAAAAACTTATCTAATATATTAAAACCAGTAAATAGAGGGATTAAAAATACTTGCCTGCCAATCCGGAACCCCATATTTACAACCCGACGGGGGTGAACGGGGGTGATCATAAAATAAACAACGCTTATCTAAAATTTTCGACAATGCTGAACTAACCTTCAATTATCGCAAATGACATACGTCCAGAGCTAGTGTGGCAGTTAGCAAGCTCCGCCCCCGACGCCAACGCCATCTATTGAGTAGTGTGACGAAATGCAAATGTCACACACTTTGAGGTTATGTTAAGTATATTTTAACCCAACTTATTAAAAACCCCTTCACAAGTAATTTTAAGTTCTAAACATGAAACGGCCTATTTTTCTGAGTATCATAACAGTTTTGGTGTCGAGTAACACAGTTGAGAAGTTTGTCAAAAACACTTAAAAAGTACAGACGCTAGATGAACAATAACACAATCCTGTTTGACGCTTTATCGTGTTATTACTCAATGAGCGTACTTATCAGTAAATACAAACTCATAAAATATCAAAATATGATTACAAAACCACTTACCAGTTGTTATTTTTGCAAAAACACGAATTAAAACAACAGAACGTAAGAGTATTTGTGAGTTTGTGACTCAGCTCACTTCGCGATCTACAGAGTGAGAGGTGCGCTCCGAAGTTAGCCGAACGAATTCCGAGGCCCGTCCCTTCGGCCCGCCCCCGGTGTTTGACGGACAACGTTAGCATCGTGCAGCAGACGCGAAGCCCGCGCTCTATGATAAGTACGCGCGGCGCGAATTCCGAACGTCGCCAATGCGATATGTAATCGAAACGGAATGAACGAAACTTAAACTAGGCTGAACGTAGGTATGCCTTTGTCCTATATCACGATAATTAAGAATGTCTGACAAAAACAAGATGGCTGGTACTGGTGTCGATATTATTTAACCAAAAAATACTTCTTTAAACTATTAAAACATTGTGTAAAAGTGTAAAGAAGTGTGAAGGATATTGCAGATGATGATACTTTGAGGCTTTTTTTAATGTGATGAATGATTCGTGTCGTGATATTTTGGTAAATAAATTGTTGAAAATAAAAGTCTGATGACGGGCCAGTAACCGGTTGCGGGCGATTTAAATCGAGCAGGTAAGTCGGACAATGGCCATCGAGCCACGATTCGCTTAATTAAACATGAATAAATAAAAATATGCTTGCAGATTTTTGCCTACAAGAATGATCATGTTTTTTTTATTTTGCTTGAAAGGCCCACAGAGTCAATCAATGCTACCTGCTTATTATTTTGTTATCTGCCTGTAGTTTGGAGTAGCGAATTACTTTAGATTTAAATATATTTTCAATTGTTTAATTCCAGTTTACGTATACTTGTATCTATGTAAAGATATCTTTTATAATTTTCAAAATAATGATAACATTTCTGTAATTCTACAATTATTATACTTACACACACGCAATACATAATAAATCTCGAAACAAAGTACCCTCAAAACTTAATGTTTTCGGTATCAACAGAACTGTTAGTTTGTTCTGGCGTGACTAGATGGCGCTGCCAGTATCGAAACGCAGCTTGTATCTCTGAATTCGCCGACTTCGGCCATCAGTTTACAACATTTATTGTAACTTTTTTATAATAATCTGAGTATTTAATATTTATATAATTCATTTATCAATAGCATTTAGCTGACGAAGAAAATTAAAATGATAAGTTTTCGTAATAATTTGTCAACGTTAAATAAATTTAATTATTATTATGTGCTTCCACATATATAGATTTAAATATATATTACATTCAACGAGCAGATTAAAAAGTTACCAACGAAGAAATTACTCATCAAATAAATCCAAAGGACGAACAAAATAATGAAACAGCAAAATATATGAAACTTCCTTGATATTGGCATGAAAGAGAAACACCTGCGAATTTAAAGCCCATTCTTATCTAAGAGCTAGTCCCTTAAACTTGTCCGAACGAATACCAACGCAAACATGTCGATATACACGGCTGATACAAGTCTTGATACGTGTCCAGCACGATACCAACTTTTGATTCTAGCCATCAATAAATCAGTATCAAGATCTCGTGGGAACAACTTTTGTAGATCACTAGATACACCTGAACGTCCTACATAAACTTATTAAATGTACAAATAATAGATGTGTAGTTGTTCATGTTTCAGTAAGGCCCCTTTTCCACTGCCCACGACACGACATGGCGACAGTTCAAAATGTGGTGACGATTTCGATCGCCATATATGTTTCTGTATTGTTTAATTTTACCGACTTATCCTAATTCGTAACACCTTGTATTCTCCGAAGGGTCGGCAGAGGTGATAGTACACCCTCATTTCGCCACTTATGTTTAAGTCCTATGTACTAGGTTGCGAGTCTGTTACCAGACTCCCGGGCTGCTACTGAGAATTTTTTAATGGGAAAACCCAATAACACTTTGCCCGACCAGGGGATCGAACCCTGGATGCCATGCTCAGCAGTCGCGCTTGCGACCACTAGACCAACATGGCAGTTATCCTAATTCGACTTTGTAATTAATTATTTATGAACTGCCATAGCTTCTCAATAGGGCGATATGGCGGTAAGCGATTAGAACGTACCATTTATTCAGACTAGAAATCCAAGGATCCATAACTTCCATACTACAGTTACATACATGTGCTGCCTAGCTTGTTCTCAACTATGTTGAGGTTACCTTCCAGTCTAACCAGATGCGACTGAATACCAGCATTTTACAGGGAGCGACTGTCATCAGACCTCCGCAACCCAGTTACTGGGCAATGCCGATATTCCAAGGTTAAACCTGTTGACAGACTTTCGGCTTCTGACTTCCCGTAACGACTGTCATAGGTATTCGTATGGCATCCGAGGCTGACTGTTGCACGTGCTCTGTGAGGCACGAAGGGGGCGGTTGCATAAGTAGGTATACAGTTTTTAAAATAGGTCCTGTTAGGGTTGTTTGACTAAAATTGCTTGATTTTTCTTAATTTCTTACAGGCTCGGATAGAAACAGGGATTTTTCGTCATTATTTCTAATATATTATCATGCTTCTTGTAGACGACGTTATATAAACCCGTTTTTTCCATATTGTTCATTGCTGAAATATCCATGGACCGCTTCCTGGTCTTGAAGAGATTCCGAAATAAATAACTTAGCTGGTGAATGCTCCATCGTGGAATTTATTCACAGGTTTATGCTGTTCCCATAGAACAATGCTTGTGCTATCCACGTGGGTTAATATGCTGTCTACAAAGAAGATCTAAGTCTTAGATTCTAAGAGATCCAGTATCAAAATAACATCATCATAATATCACGCCTTGTATTCCCCGAAGGGTTAGGCAGTGGTGTTTTTAGCACACCCTCGTTTCGCCACTTATGTTTATGTCCCAAATAATAGGGGCGAGTCTGTTGCCATCAACCGGACACAAATCCAAACTCTGGGCTGCTACTGAGGAATTCCACACGGATAAACCCAATAACACTTTGCCCGACCTGGGGATCGAACCCGATCAGCAGTCGCGCTTGCCACCACTAGACCAACGAGGCTGTGTAATTAGTAGTTTAGTATTAAAATAACATAAGAATTAATTTGTCCATTTCAAAGTTCCAGCCTTGTACTTGCATCTGAAGCCCCGAACTTCACGGAGCATCTCGTTTATCTTATACATTCAAGACACCGCGTCGCCTCTCATCCCCGCCTTATTTATTAATAAAAACATTTACTAGCCAAATTAGATTATCCGCGTCAAGAAAAAAATTCTAGCCGACATCTCGCAAACACCTCTCATCTTATAGGGAAGATTGAAGTGGAGAAGCGGGGTTATGGCCTCTTGCAATCTAACTTTGGCTCGTTGTCGCGCCGTTAGTGTTGCCATCGGGAGAAAATTCTACCATCCCGGTATAAATAGTAGGTGTAGCGACTGAGGTCATCAGCGGGAAAGTTTTAATGAATTGGCATGAGCTGTGTTTTTGTTTGGTTCATTTCGGCACGTTAGTTGCGAGCTCATTGCAATTTTTATGAGCGAGCCAAACTTGCGAGATTCGAAGTCGTAGAGTACCAGTGTTTATTAAAGTAGTAGTGCTATAGTGTTTGTCGTAAAAAATCTAATATTCTGAAAACATTTTTAGGTTTTTTTGGAATAGATCATAACTATAAGTTAGTAACTAGAAGAATAAGCTAGAAGCGTAAGAACAAGCGTGAGACTTATTGATTGGAAATTCGATTCAAATATTACGTCAAAGATCGAACATAGTAATACCGATGGCGATGGCAAAACTTCGCACAGAACAAGAAAGTATACAATTGCCTTTAAAATTAACCTAAAAATATTAAAATTAACCCCAACAGTAACTCACATCGAATAGTTACTAATTGACAGGCGGCAGACGAACCGCGTTCAAGGCCCTCTATTCTAGTTGGTACCAAGCCACCAAGGTCGCGTCATATTACAATAATTTATCCAAAAGCCTACTCCTTTGGGCAGGGTATGCTGAAGGGAAGTCGTAAATTTACTATGTTATCGCCACCAAATGAACTTACAGTTAGAACATGTATTGAGTACAACCGTCTGTCTGTCATATTTTGCACGATAGTTTTTTTTTTCGCATGGCAACATTTAATAGGTTGTTGCTGGTAGCTTTATCTTGCCGGCCAGTTGTTAATTAGAAATTATTTAAGTTATATTTCTTTTATACGATACTTTAAACTGTGTGATAGAGATAGTATGACGTATTTTTTGTAGTTAATGTTTTTGAGATAAGTGAATGTTTTAAACATGGTGATACGTAAAAGTGTGTTGACACACTAGTAGCTAGACGCTCGCTTAAAGTACTAACAAGAGAACCGGTGTAATTAAGTGGTTTTGGGTCATTAGCTTCTTGGCTGGACTGCGTTGGTTGTAAAAGCATCTTGATATTAGGTAAACACGAAGGTGTAGCACAAGAGGGACTCAACCAGAGATCCCGAAACCTCTTTTGTGCTGAGGACGACTACCGAGTGGTTCTTGCTGGTAGCATCCGGCATATATGTAATTATCAAAGGATGGTTTCCACCAAACGGCTCGGCATCGGATCGGAAAGGATACGTATGGATGCGGCGAAAAAAGATACGAATGGACAGCCGATCGCATCCGGCAGGATGTCGATAAATACGATCGGCTCTGTACCGACACTTGCGAACGTATTCGTTTCTGAGCCTAGTCAAATAGTTTCATTCCTACCGTGTTGACAGCCGAAAGGACCTGATCGGATACGACGACAGGCGAACGGAGCCGATCGCGCGTCGCAGCAAACTTTCGGCTACGATCGTGGGTCGCGGAAGACATCCGCGGTCAAGCTGCCGTGCGCGGCTTGGTAATATAGACTTTAAATACTGTGTACACGTTTAAAGATTGTAGAATCCGTTCCGATCCGATGCGATGCGATCCGTTTGGTGGAAATCATCCTTAAATGTATGAGTACGTAGTTCTTCTTCTACTTTCGTGTCGGCACGAGCTGTACAAAAATAACCTACGCCGTGGTCAGCTAGGTAGGTAGCGGGGCTGACTGTCCAGGGTGCGCCAGACGTACTTGAGTACCGTCACTGATAGTAGCTTTTTCAATGCACCCATTTTTCTTTTGTCGTTGTAAAATCCTCATGGATGTCCCTCGCCCGGTAAGGCGAGGGGGACTGCCGGACTCTTACCGCGGGGTCACGGGTTTTGCTACTGCATGCACCGCAACCCCGGCAGGTCTTGGTCCACCAGCTTCTTCTGGTGATCCTCTCCAGTGGTGGGGCAATTTCTCCCCTGCCCCACTTCCTTCTGAGAGGCGCGCGTGGAACACGGCGCGCCATTCTCCCGGGCCTGTTACTGGTCGGGTGACACCCCTGTATGTAGTTGAAAATAAATATTAACTTCAATTAAATTCATCCAATAATTACTTATATAATTTTTTAAATCCATAATATCTACACGCAATACACGTCAGTGTGCATATACACACACATGCACATTTCAATGCACAACAACATTCGAAGCTTACTCGCATTAGCGGGTTACAAGTAAAAAGGTAATTACTATAAAAATGGCAATAAAAACATTGCGTATTTAGTAAATTAAGCCTATACCACGTCATTAATAATCATTAGCTCGCTTTAAGTGCTAACTTACATACATACACACACGCACACACACTTGTACATTATACAGTATTTATTTATAAATGCGAGCTCTTACTTTTAGGTTAAACAGTATAAATTAACAATATTGTTGAATATTATATGGTGCTGTAAAAACATTACCACGTCAGTCTGTAATTGTCTATTGCTGAACAAAACGTATTTGACTAATTCATTTTTAAAAAATACCTCGAAACTTAGAACTTTTACAAAAAATACATTCTCATATAATATTTTTTATTGTATTTCAATGTGTACTTAAAAGTAAATAAACAAAGAAGTATTTTAATAATTGGCCCAAGATATTTTTTTTACAAGACAGAGATAACAATCAAATAAAAAAGACCACATAAACCAATACAGGTGCTTATGAAAAGTCGAATTTAGATGCACGGTTCCAATTAGTCGTTTCCTATGGAGAAGAGCCGGCAAGAAACTCCATGCCAGCTCCAATACTGTAAGATGACCAAACTATTACATAAAAAGAAAAAGTTAAAATGACTCCATCATCCTTCAGTAGAATGATAACATTATATTAAAAACAACTGGTTGTACCAAAAGTTGGGAAGGTCAAACGGCAGTCACTACTTGTGAACCAAGCAATTTGCAATAATCTGGATGAAAGAAATGATCATGGAAATATCTATATTGACCAGTTCCCTGAGACAGCAGATCTTGGCACAGCTAAGCGGTATGATGAAGAACAAAAAAGGGCTGTGGATGTTATCAGTCATCATTTTGGATACCAAACTGATAGTTTGCTAAATACAACTGGTTTGCAATTAGAGCTTATACTAAGAAAACCCATCTCGTGATTAGCTCGTGGATCATATGTTTTGCAAGGTTAAGCTGCGCTTGCCGCGGTCAGTCCGTGGATGGGTGATCATTCGTTACACATCGAGAACCGTCCGTCCCTTGGAGAGCACGTTAAACCGGTGGTCCCGGGTGTCATACGAATACCTGTGACAGTCGATACGGGCAGTCAGAATCCCGAAAGTCTGACAACCGGTCTAACCTTAGGATATCGGCATTGCCCAGTAACTGGGCTGCGGAGGTCTGATGGGAGTCACTCCGTGTAAAATACTAGGATTCAGCCGCATCTTGTTAGACTGGAAGCTGACCCCCACGCAATTGGGAAAAGGCTAGGCAGAACGACTAAGGAAACGCATCTTTTCAAGAAAGCACCCCTGAGAATAGCTCTGGTAGAAAACAAAGAAAAGCAGGCAATCTTGAAATGTTTAAAATCACTTATAAATATTCCAATGCGGCAGTTATCAGTACCCACGTCTTCGACCTTCCACTTATCTTTGCACATCATATGGGGCATCACTCAAGTTGATACTGTCAATCAACAAATCAATCAACGTGAAAATCTGATGTCTAGATATTGTAGAAGAATCTAGTACATGTGATGTCAAATGTCGAGTTGAAGAGATACAATTGTATTTTTAGCTGTCAAATCTGTACGGGCCATCGCAGTCACGGTACTCTTAGCATTAGCAATCGATGATTTACGTCGATATGAATAACTGATCTGAATCCAAAACTTCTGGATTATTCTAGGTTTCTGACATTACTACTATTGAATTATTAGCAGTGTTATCCTAGTAGTGTGATCGTGGGACTGCCAAATCATAGGTCTCAAGTTCGAACCCAAGGCATGCACCTCTGAGTTTTCGGATTCATGTGCGTATTGTATATTTTCCCAAGGAGGGTTGATGTCAGGCAGGCGGCCAGTCATAAAACAATAAGCCAAAACTTCTAACAACATGGATTTATGAAATACATGTTGTGTTGACCCCACCTAGTGTGGGATAAGGGCAGGAAGAAGAAGGAGAGCATATTGTATAATTATCACTTGCTTAAAAACCTTGAAGGAAAACATCGTGAGGAAACCGGCATGCCTGAGAGATATTTCTCGACAGCATGTGAAGCCAAGACAGAGGCCCATGGGCAGCATACACCCTGACACCAGGTTAGTCACTAACCACATGAAAAGTAGAAGAAGACTATTGAACTTCTGTCAAAAACCTACATAAATCCAGAGATTTTGGATTGAGATTGTTTATTCATATCGGCCGTTAATTGTTTTGCGGTCACTGTATACAGTGGTTGAACACTTTACTCCGCACACATACGAACGAGGCTCTGGCATCTTCAGTAAATGGCTCAGTGCCCGATAAGGTTGCTAAAACGCGCGATTTGGATACCGCGACCGAACGCAGAAGGTCGCCAAAACGCGATGCAGCTTCAATGATATTGCCGATCGCTGATGCTTAAAGTATCGTGTCTGTGATGGTCTTAAGGAAATAAAAGGCTGTAGTTCAGCTACGGTTGGATTGCGATTTTGAATAACTTTGTCAGTAGAATTAGCCTTTTGGTAGAGCCTAGTTAATTTCCAACTTAGCTGTCTTTACGGTAATCGGTCTTGTGTTTCGTTAACGGTGAGATAGCAACTTTAGACAGGGTATCATAAACAAATTCAGGTAATTCCTTAAAACCACATGATCTATTACTGGTATAGATTAATTATACACGGGATTTCGCTAAATTAAAAATGATATATATTTTTTCTTTTTTGTCTTGCGATTGCGATAGTGGTAAGTGACCGTATCTTAACCACCTGACAAAGTTTAAATGCAAAAAGAATAAATTAACAAATTAAGTGATAGACATTTCGATGCTATGTATAAATGAATGGAAGTCCGGCGACACAGCTGGCGGGCATGACTAGCACCACAGAACAGACACGATATCGCTCCGCGCAGTCTGTCAAGTTAAAAAGTTTTTTTTTTCTGAAACTGAAGTAGACCTCTTCGGGGTCAATATGTGTCACCAGTACACTACGAGGTTTGAAGGAATTACATGAATTCATTTACACCCTGTATAGTGACGCAAAAATTCTGTCACAGTATACAGGGTGTAAACGAAATCATGTAATTCTGATGTAATGCTGACATAGATTAACCCTGCACGGGATACTTCTGGAGTCAATTTTTTTTTAATAAATAGTAACCATGACGTTCTTAACGTGAGGCATTTTAGCGCTCCGATTTAAATGACCACGAAATCCACGCAATTCACTCAGGGCGCTAAAATGCCTCACGTTAAGAACACATGTTTACTTTTTGTAATATTTTTTTTATTGAATTCAAAAGTATCCCGTGCAGAGTTAATCTATGTCAGCAGTACATCACGAAGTTTGAAGGAATAACATGATTTCGTTTACACCCTTTATTTTTACTTGAATTCTACTAAATATCCATGGGAACAGACTACCCTTGTGAATTCCTGCAAACAATAGCCAAAAAAAATGTTCTGTCTATACGTCCACTCAAACGTTAGTACTACATTAAACTAAAACTTAGTAGTAAACGTGTGCATTAGTTCTAATTAGCCGCTGTAGTAACTGTTGTAAGTGGCCTTTAACCGGCTTTACACGCGTGGTGCCCATTTTAGCCTATTACCGGGCCATTATACGCCCTTTGAGAGCCACTCGGTGCCTTTAGGTACGTCTATGAGTTTCGTATTTATCGGGAACGTTGACCTGACTGACAGATTTAAAGAATTTAAGGAATGGTTGGGTTTTTAGGAACATAGCATAAGCTTAAACATAATCAGCCCAATACTGTTCCACTGTTGGGCATGAGCCTCTTCTCAGAATGAGAAGGGTTTAGGCCTTAGTTTAGGCGCTGCCTTGGTTCCTGTTGGCGAAATTCACATACCATCGAGAACTTTTTGGAGTCCGCTCTGGTGTGCAGATTCCTCTCGATGTTTTCCTTCATTTTGTTGTAACACTTTAGGGTGGCTTTAAGAGACAACCCTCACCAAGCATGTGCACATAAAATTTAGCAAGTGTGTACTTACGGGAGGATAAAGAATAACACTTGTAACCCTACACTATATATATTTTAATCAGAATTACAAATAGATCAACAGGACGTGGTTCGTAGCAATGCGAGGAGTCCAGGGTCTTCTTAAGCAGGTGTAGCACTTAACAACAAAGCAACAACGCGGCGCGTTGCGTAGCAACTGCAGCGGCGCGAGAGGGCCGATCTGCAGCGTGACCGACCTTTTAGAGGCCCAGACCTCCGCCAGTCCCCCACCACCCGTCACATTGTTAACGCAAGTGTTAACCAAATTCTGATCAGCACATGAATTCGACAAGCCAGAGATGCAGGCCAGGACCGAACTTACATCCTCCAGTATTGAAGACAAGCATTCAATTTCTAGGCTAACCCTACTTTTTCATTTATTACAGTTTTTAGTTAGGTACAAGAAATGAAAAACACGTAAACCGTCACGCACCGTGCCCTAATCCACGGCTAAGCTATGCAATATCAGTCAATAAGGTGAATACCAAGCATTCGACACACGAGCATGTATTTACGTTCCATTGAACATGACCTTTGACCATCTAAAGCCAGACGATAAATACTAAGTACATCTCACACGTTTGTGGAAAATTATTAAACTTGATTTCGTCTTAACTTACGATAATTACTTCCCTTATGACACCCTAAACCGTCGGGCTATCATCGGGTAATATAATATGAATAAGTAAATAGTTATTTCGTTGTGATCTGTTGCAATATTGCATACCGCTAAGCCCTTACCCGTTATAACAATGTTGCTTAAAATAATCGCGTGTTCACTGTGTACAGACACACATACGTAATTTATCGATATTCTATAACTGAAATCGAATACTTAATGCTCAATAAGGCAGGCAGACGATTAATTTTCTTTCAACATTAGCAACGTATGCAAATTATGATATTTCATAAGATAACACATTCCTTATCGCGTACAGCTGTAAGTGAAATAAAAATAAAATTCTTCAATTTCAGCATTATCAGGGACTATTAAGGGACACTTTATTTTAATGGCCACCGCACTGTGGCAGATTTAATCGATCCCTCCGCGGACCAATACAGTCGCCGCGTCCGCTCCCGATGACAGATAGCGACGAAATGCGTTTAAAATTTTAAAATTGGAACGTGGGCATGCGTGCGCACGCGCATCGCTCGCTGAAATTCCGTAATGAGCAGGTGACCACCGTATCGCGACTCAGCGTGTCTACTTAGTGTCGAGAGGTAATGTTGAGCAAAATAATTAGCGGTTAATATTTGTTAGTTCACTCAACAGGGAGCCGTTTGTATAAAATTGTTTATGTAAATTACCAACTACTCGACGCTATTAACTCGCTGAATTTTGTTGTTCCTTTAGTTAATAATCCTTTAAGAATTATTTGTTTGTCGGACTGAATTGTGCTTGACGACATTATTGGTCCTCTATTATTCTTCTATAATAATATGTGTATAATTTTGTATCGGCTAATTCAATAATTGCTTTTTTTTTGTGAAAAGAGTTTTTATCTTTAAGCATCAATGACATATTGAAGGGTAAATAGTAAGCTTCTAAACAGATGGAAAGAACTAAACACCTGCTTGAAGCAAATGCTTGTCCGGTTAAAAAATAATCAACGGTGTCAGATTTCGCTATGAATACTATAATAAAGCATACATGTTGCTATTTTTTGTGCTATTTTCTTGTTAATTAGACGATACAACGTAAAAATACCAGTTGTATGGGCGAGTCAGCCGATCGTCTCAGTATTAGCGCATGTGGACACAAAACAACAGACAAAAAAAGATGCAAAAAATGTCTGCCGCCGCGCTATCTGCAGCTCGCGATCCTGTCTCAAATAATGGCACAGGGAAAGCAGTGGAGTCGATTATGATTGCATTTTTTTGTGGTGCTTGGTGTATCGGACATACTTTCGTAAGGTAATATTGGAGAGGGTTGAGTGTCCAGTTGTGAGGCATTGGAAGTCAGTACATAGCTCTATTTAATATAAGCCTTGAATGTTTACTGACGCAGTGATAAGTGCTACTAACAAAACATGAATATATGTACTTATCTGAAAAATACAAATAAATATAATGTTAGTAGATTTTATGATATTATCTAAAAATAATTTGTAATTCTCTCTCTCTTTCTCTTTTTAAAAACGTTGCCCTATACTTGGATTTCTCCTGTATCGTGGGTGCGTTTACAAACACAAATATTCACACGCACAAACATCCAGACCCGGAACAACTATCTGTAGGCCATACAAATATTTGTTCCGTGCGGGAATCGAACCCACGACCCGTAGCGCAGAAGCCGATCGCTCAGCCATTGCACCAAACGTGTCGTCAATTATGTTTGTTGTATTTCCAAGGCAGCTGCCATGTTGTCGTGCTTTGCAATATTGTTATAACAAAAAAAAAACCGTAATTGATAAGACATTAAAATTATGTGTATGTGCTTAATAGGCTCTATGAACCTATCGATAAATGTAATTATGTGGTACGCTTCTCAGTAAACGGTGCGTACTTATAATAAAGATGTCAATAGACATAATAGGTACATTTATTTGCAGAAACTTCCAAGTAGTCGACATTCTTATGACGCATCTCGATACCACCATCAGTAATGTGTCGGATTTTATTAGCAATTTTGTTCTCTTGTAGGTATTCACCTTATTAGCCATGGAAACAAAATCAGACAAAAACCATTTTTCATCCTTTTCTGATTTTTTTAAAATCTTTTTTTTATTAATCAGTTGTTTTGGTAGATTGTAAGTGTATCTATAACAATAAATTCAATAATCAATATGCAAAACGAAATACAAATCAAAGGTTGCCGAATAAAAACACATGCAATAGGAAAATCCCACAGGTTTAAAAGGCCTAAGACTAAACCAAAATCCATTTTATCTACAAAAAAAACAAAAAATCTATTTTTTTATCACCATTCGCACCTAATCTCAACTTAAAAATTATTTCAACACTTCTAGTAACAATTCCTCTCCACCGGTTTCCAGCGGTCAGTCGGGCCAGTAGAGCACGCGGGCCGGCGCGTAAATCAGCATCAACACAGTGTCGCCCCCTCGTTTTGCTCGCATTCACTTAAGGCTCGCAGCCACCCCCCCCGCACCCTGGCCGAGCCTGCTTTGCACCATGATGTGGTATCAATGGGGTTTTTGATGACATTGTTTACTTAGTACCTACCTGTATGGTGACATTTTATCCAAAAGAATAGTGTTGGTAAATAATATTATTTGTTGTTTTCTTTTTTGATACTTATGTAAAGGTAAACTCTTGTTTTGATAACCTTACACTCTATAAGCCTACTTGCCTTCCATGCAGGAGGGTCTGAGTTCGATCCCGGTCCGTACCTCTGACTTTTCGAATTTCAGAATTTGATTATCATTTGCGTAAACGGTGCAGGAAAAACATCGTGAGGAAACCTGCACACTTAAGTGGGCTCCATAAACATCTCGATGGTGTGTGTAGTCTGCCAACCCGCACCAGGCCAGCTTTGGGGACTAAGGCCTAAACCCTTCTCATTCTGAGAAGAGGCCCGTGTCCAGCAGTGGGAGAGTAATGGGCTAGTTATGTTATCGTAAACGTATCGCTAATGTAAGCGATTTTTTTAATCGAAAATACAACTGTCCTATAACATTTTGGTTGTTTTTTTTTCGATATGAACAATTTGTATTATACTTATAGGTAGATATGAATAAAGTTTTCAATTCAATTAAGTAGTATATGCGAAACGAGTATTGCCAATTTAAAATTCACTCACATTAACGTTATGTGTACGTTATAATGTCACAACATTGCTTGCTTTTGCAACACTTTAAAAGTTAGGTCTATCTTATTCAACAAAGCAGAGTTCGTTCAAAATAAAACACTAGCTGTGTCCTACCGGCTCCGCCCGTAGCCTATGTTACTCAGTGATAATGTAGCTTTCAAACGGCAAAAGAATTTTTGAAATCGGTCCAGTAGTTTTTAAGTTTATTCGTTACATACAAAAATACAAATCTTTCCTAGTATAGATAAACAGAGCATGTTTCGATTCTTTCTAAAAATACAGGGTGTAAACGAAATCATGTAATACCTTCAAACCTCATGATGTACCGCTGACATAAATTAACCCTGCAAGGGATACTTTTGAATTCGATAAAAGAAAAACCAAAACGTAAGCATGTGTTCTTAACGTGAGGCATTTTAACGCCCTGAGTTAAATGACCGCGCGGCAAGCGGACGCCGCGCAATACGTCTGGGGCGCTAAAATGCGTCACGTTAAGAGCACATGTTTACGATATTTAATTTTTTTTAAATAAAGTGACTCCAAGTGTATGTATGCCTTTCAGGGTTAACCTATGTCAGCGGTACATCACGAGGTTTGAAGGAATTACAAGATTTCATTTACACCCTGTAGTGATACAACGTTTGGTATCAATAAAACAATACAACAAAACACATTTGTAAAAAATACTATTTGTTTTAATGTTCTATTTGTTTTATAAGTAGGTATGCATTAGCCGCTGTATATCATTCAATCTGTTAAGTCCGTTTATTTTATACAATGGAAACCTATCCCAAGAGTGTACTATTAGTCATCTGAACATTACTAGATTGATTATTGCAAAATATATTGTTAAATAACACAATCTCTAATATAACCTAACCTTAGATTCGAGTCCATATATCTTGATTATGCAACTGTCAATGAAATTGAAACTAAGGCAGCTTAAAGCTTATATTTTAATCTATCAAATGACACTAATTTGAAACTTGTAACGGTTCATCAAATTGTGGGCCCAACGATGTATGGGAGATGGGCGGTGTCCTTATGGGTAGACACTCAAAGGCTCCCTTAAATCTACTCTTAGCTCCCAATATGACTGTCCTGCCGACAAGGACGAGAAACATCAATGGAAATGTTATTCACAATAGCAGCGATAGCGATGTGAGCGTCAGTCTGCCAAATCATAGGTCTCGAGTTCGAAACCAAGGCACGCTCGTCTGACTTTTCGAATACATATGCGTAGTGTATAATTATCACTTGTTTAAAAACGGTGAAGGAAAACATCGTGAGGAAACGCCGGTTTCCTCCCGATATTTTCCTTCACCGTGCCTGAGAGATATTTCTCGACGGCATGTGAAGCTAACGGACGGTATAAACTCTGACGCCAGGTTAGTCACTAACCACACGAAAAGAAGAGGAATATTCACACAAACTCGGCAAAACTCGCCAATTCGAGATTACCATCATGTCCAAAGTGGGACTCGATATTTTTATAGTCGAAGCCTTGCCTGTAAAAGTGCCTTCCAAAAAGAATCATTGTTACCAAATGGTTTTTGCAAATCGTCAAGCAGTAGCACGGGGTATTGTATGTTAATATCATGCATAACTGCAATTGTGCATGCTGTGAGAGGTGGCTGCCTCAACAGCCTACGAATACCATACTAACCTGTTTGATAGTCGAACACTTACATTAATTACTATAAGTTAAGTTAATTGTAATCAATGACTGCAAGTGGTAATGATAATTATATTTTAACACTAGCGGCCCGTCCTGGCTTCGCACGGATGGACATTTTTGCAACATTTTTTATTTATGCTCCGCTCCTATTGGTCGTAGCGTGATGTTATATAGCCTATAACCTTCCTCGATAAATGGACTATCTAACACAAAAATATTTTTTTAATTCTAACCAGTAGTTCCTGAGATTAGCGTGTTCAAACAAACAAACTTCAGCTTTATAATATTAGTATAGATAACATCACGCCTGTATTCCCCAAAGGGTTGGGCAGAGTTGTATACATAGTAACACCCTCATTTCGCCGTTATGTTTAAGTCCCATGTAATAGGTGGCGAGTCTATTGCCATCGAGGACAAATCCATACTCCAGTCGGCTACTGAGGAATTCCACACGAAAAAATCAAATAACACTTTGCCCGACCTGGAAAACGAATACAGGACCTCAGGATCAGCAGTCGCGCTTGCCACTACTAGACCATAGAGGCAGTTAAAAAAATAATTAGGTTTTACAATAAAAAGTAGTTTAAATCAATCTAGACTTTATATTTTGATCAGTTATTGGTTTCAACCGTAAAGCTAGTGATATCTCGTATAATGCGGGTCACTCACATTCGCACGAATACGCGAACCCACAAGTGTGGGACTGACATTCGCAATGACTATGTGAACATTTTCCATAAAAAACGGAAAACATTCGCACAATGTACGCATGTTTGCGCGCATGTGAGTGACCATACTTTGCGAACTCAACTTTTCTGTCTTCTTCTTTTCATGTGGTCAGTAACTAACCTGGTGTCGAAGTTAATGCCTCTGTGGGCCTCTGACTTGGCTTCACATGCCACCGAGAAATATCTCTCAGGCATGCCGGTTTCCTCACGATGTTTTCCTGCACCGTTTTTAAGTAAGTGTAAATTACACACTACGCACATGTATTCAAAAAGTCAGAGCTGCGTGCCTTGACCTCGAGACCTATGACTGGGCAATCCAACGGTCATACCACTAGGAGTGTCCACCATCTTTTGTCAGGGTGATAATCAATCAATCTATCAACTCAATCTATCATAATCCATTGCTGCTTAACTCTCCTATGTTGTTACACAACACATACTACGCGGGCTTCCTTACTTTCACTCAGAACACTCAGAACATTCTACACTCAAAACACGTCATCGTCATGTAACAGCAAACAAACCCCGTCATATTCCCAAACATTCCCCATATAGTCGTCACCGGCACAACTGGAACCCGTCACACAGTCGTCACGTTTCCATATCGCGTCAGTGTCGATCGCTTTATATAAATTTAGAACGCACGCCGCTTGACTGGCGCCCGTCAGCCGATTTTGACGGCTCCACCGCTAAGTGAAGTCAGAAAACCCAGTCCTTGCAACGAAAGGGTTGAATGGATCTTGGCAACAACCGGGATTTATAAAGATCTTACACATAGGTAGTCGCTATGGATAATATTACCTATGGGTAGTTGTAAGGAAAGTGACTGATATCAAGCTCCCTCAAACGTCGCGTTGGCTTTATCGATTGACAGATGGTGTCTATCCAAATATCCTACCTAAGGCTATATACGCAAGGCCAGTCACCAACAAGAGTGTCCCTATGAGAGATAGCTAGTTTTTCGATCAATAATCCGCTCAATCAGAGAATGACTACTGACTTGGGCAAAAAATATATTATTGGAGATGTCTGATGATCAGCAATGGATTGCAATACGCTCTTGATTACGCAACAAACCAAAAAGAACCAGTCCCTACTAAGTGTCATTTTGATATGACTTGAGAGGAAGATAAAAAAAGTTGTCTTTATGGGCGGTCGCTCACGGCGATTTTTCAGCAATGCAGACGTGAGCGCGCCTCTGCAACGCTACTTTTGGCTGATGGTCGCATTTGCAACGCGCGACTGTATCGATTCAGCATCACGTCTGCATCGATGCATACGCGCGACTGTATCAATGCAAACGCGCAACTGTATCGATTAAGCATCGCTTCTGTATTACGTTGCCCACGGTTTCGCTGTGGCTGCTTCCCTAAAAGCAGCATCAAAGACAACGCGACCAATGTCGTGTCGACCGAGTCCATCTTACAACTGTAGCGTCCACAGGCATTCACAAGTCTTCACTACAGCGTGTCGAATCGCGACTGTAGCGATGCTGCATCGCGTCTGTATCGCTGCTGTATTGCGTTAGTCGCGATGCAGAATTATAATTACGTGGGCGGTGGTATAAGACCCGCGATAGCATAGCGACGGTATCGCGTTTGTTTTGCGACTGTATCGCGTCTGCATCGCTGCAAAATGTCGCCGTGGGCGACCGCCCTATGGACTTCTGCTCTATGGCAATGCCTTTTGGGAGCCATCTCCGAGGCTAACATGTTGAGAGTTGCTTATTGATAAAGGCCTCAGAGTCCTTGCAATATTTTGTTTTGTTCAGCACCTCTATGCTCGTAAGCTTGTATAAAGTGTACCTTCTGAAGTTATCCATTTTGACGTTGCACTGTCAAAATGACGGCCCCGCGAATTGACGCCTGCCGATAACGTCCGTCGGGGAATTCTAAAATGCTGATAGTATTTTGTTTGGTTTAATTTTGCGGAATAAAATGGTTTTTGTGCCGTTTGTGGTAAATGTCGTCGTTAGTTGCAAGTACTTGCAGGCGGTGCCATTAATATGTACTTGCGTAGGTATGTGTTGACTTTGAGAAGTTAATCGTTACGGTTTATGTAGTAACTAGTAGTTAAAGTGCTTGGTTTGTTTTTATTTACAGTAATGAAGAAATTAATTTCTACATTAAATGTTGTTACCTGTTTTAGCGTTCTTCTAGCCTTTTTCACTAGTATGTTGGGGTCAGCTTCCAGTCTAACCAGATACGACTGAGTAACAGTACTTGATAAATACAAGGTGTAAAAAGACCCTTCACGAAGTCTTCAACCATGCATTCAGTACATCAAACTAAGTAACCCTACACAAAAATTGTCGCGGGGAAGCGACTTTTTTTTTGGGTGAAAAATTTCGTTTTACTGTAAAGCTCAATGTAACGCACTCAAAACACTGTGTTGATAGATGCAATGAGTAGTAAACGGGTAATGGAGGTATTTCGAGTACATTTGCAACCTTCAAAACTAGTGTTTTAAAAAAAAGTTGTGAAAAAGTTGGAACTTTGACCTCCAATATCTCCGTAACTAGAAGGTTCCCAGGCATAGCATAGAACTAAAAAAAATTCGCAATGACGTGGAGAATAAGTGCCTTTCGGCTTCGTTAAGGGTCTATTTACACCGTTTATTATTTTTTTTCGAAAATTAATATGCCACGCGACTATGTCTATGGCGGTTCTAATGGCACGGAGTTCCAATTCTTATTGGAACTTTTTTGAATGGCTTTGGTGGTCCTGGTAGAGCTGGAGACGAAGTGGCTGCTTTCTGGTCAAATAAAATATAAAAGAAGAACAGAATGGTACGATATTTGGTCTACCCCGTTAATCAGAGTAGTAATAGAGCTCCTTCTAAAAGAGTTCGTCCGGAGAAGTACTGTGGCGGCATCTATCACCCCAGATTAGAACTACGCAGCATGACGAATGGCGACAACAATGACAGCTGTCAAAGGAAATGTCACAAATCCTGCATCGCGATATCAAGATTTGACACGATGTAGCCCGCCAGGCATAAGACCCGCCTGGTAGGAGGATCCTCCCTTTTCGTTGGAGTCCATACGTCATTCCTCCACAGTACTACCACCGTACTTCTTTCTGCCGCTAAACAGCATTGCTGTTTCGATTTGAAGGGTGCTGGTAAAATTATAGGCACATGAGATTTTCCAACTTCGTCTCTGATGTTGACAATGCATTCACAATCCTCTTGATGTTGTCGGTGCCAGGTGGGCCGGCGGATCGTTTTCAAATTACTAAATAAAAAAAATAACTGTGAAAATGATACACACACGATATTCCAGTTTAAAAACAAATGCCATCCACGTTCGGATACAATAAAACATAACATAACATCACGCCTGTATTCCCCGAAGGGTTGGGTAGAGGTGTTTAGTAAAATCCTCATTTCGCCGTTATGTTTAAGTCCCATGTAATTTGCGAGCCTAACGCTATCAACCAGGCACAAATCGAAACTCCGGGCTGCTTCTGAGGAATTTCACACGAAAAAACCCAATAACATTTTGCACGACCTGGGGATCGAACTCGCGATCAGCAGTCGCGCTTGCAACCTTTCATAAAAACCATTTTGACATCGATAGTTTCACATGCTGACGATTAATCAAACTGTCGACTACTATAGTAGCCATTAACAGTAGCAATTAGTAAGTATTATTGTATTACTAATATATATCATTATAAAGACTCATATCATAAAGTAACTATATCTTCCATCTCTATAGTTTCAGATTATTATTTTTCATTTTAATTAATTTAAAGATAATTTTGTCTTATATATTAAGTACTTAGTCCCGACCCGAACGCTTAATAATCTTTTGATAATTAAATAAACTGAGGAATGTATTCTATCTTGACATCTGAAATGACATTAATTTTGCAGCAGTTACTAATTACGAGTGTAAAGGTCATATCGTCAGTTAGCGCAATTTACATAGCGGACTAGGTTTACTGAGCTAGGTGTGTGTGTTTTATTATTTTATTGCAATGTTGGTAACATTGTTGAGAACTTATTATCATGTTTTAATTATCTACTCTTTTATGTCATATTTTTAATTCGTAAGATTATACAATGTGGAGTTTAAATGCTTCACGTAAACTTCTATTTTGATAGATATGATGTAGATCCAGTTGTCAAAACGAGATACGATTAAAACATAAGGCTGAACACACATGGGCTGCTCAAAAGGCCAGGAAACAGTAACTGTAGCTACAAACGACACCTTTGGTGCAGTGGCTAAGCGATTGGCTTCTGTGCTACGGGTTGTGGGTTCAATTCTCGCACGGAACAAATATTTGTATGACCTACAGATAGTTGTTCCGGGTCTGGGCGTTTGTAAATGTGAATATTTGTGTTTGTAAACGCATCCACGATTCAGGAGAAATCTCAGTGTGGGGTAAAGTTTAAAAAAAACAAAAAAAAACCAAGTGTGTCTTGTCTCAAACTTATTGGTTCATGTGCAGACAGCTTAAGGAACGATGGCGCGACCACCATCGTACTTTAGGTTGTCATTTTGCCTGCCTCGTTTCCATTTTGAGAGACGTCTAAAAGAAAACGAAATAGGCAGCTAATATGAGGATGACAGCAAAAAAAAGAAAGTATGAGATATGAGAAGTATGAGATGAGTATTTTTCTTGGACCACTAGAGGTGAGCCTCTTTTTACGCGGAATTCATAGGAATTCCAATAATTCAACATTTTCATACAAATGATATTACAGCAAATAAAACCGCAATCCGACACTAGTTGCTCTACATATCTTTACAGCAATTGAAAAAATAAATGACCTCGCTTCATAAAAATATTCAACATACACATTTTTACGATCATGTCCATTGAAATAAATTGTAAACCATAACTATCACTGTAAGTGTCCAACAAGGGAAAATGTTAATAAAAAATGAAAATTTTAACAATAAACGCAAAGTAATCCGGTATTTCGACATTTAACTTTTAACTGATAGTTCATAATTTAACGCTGTAACTGCTGAAGGTTCAAACACCTATACAAGGTTAGTCGGAAAGTGGGTACTAAGCCGAAAGGATGTTAAAGTACCCATAATAATGGATAACTTTTGTTCTACAACTTTCCCCAAAAGTCATAGTTCAAGAGAAATTGCTGTTCAAACATTTCATAAAAAGTACGCTAAATTCTATCGATCCTCAGCTATGATCAGACGTGTTTACATTTTACGTCATATTTGGGATCACGGATTAGAAACTCCATTTTCTGAATTCATAACTAAAGCTGGGATGAAGAATTTTTGAAAAAAACCTAAATAAAAATAATTTTTCATGGAAAGAAAATTAATCGAATTTTTATATTTTAACTGTTTCTTTAAAACAATCATCAGTGATACATTATGTGGCCCGCGGCTTAGTACCCCCTTTTCGACTAACCTTGTATAATGTTCTATACTATATTATTTTTCAAACATTTGTACCACTTGGCCTCTTAAATGACTACCTTGTGTCTAATCACCAACCGCGTGGATCATACGATTTTTGATGTTGCCGCGGTTAGTCCGTGGTTCGTTACACATCGAGACCCCTCCGTGCCTCAGAGAGTACGTTAAACAGTCGGTCCTTGGTGTCATACGAACACCTATGACAGTCGTTACTGGATGTTAGAAGCCCGAAAGTCTGACAAGCGGCCCGACCTTAGGATATCGGCATTGCCCAGTAACTGGGTTACGGAGGTCTGATGGCAGTCGCTTCGTATCAAATATTGGTATTCAGCCGCATGTGGTTAGACTGGAAGCTGACCCCAACGTAGTTGGGAAAAGGCTAAGCAGAACGGGGTTTCTTAAATGATAAATTATTTTTATATTATTATATATAAATAATTTTGTTAGAGACACTTTTACAAGTCAATGTAATGATTTTTTTAAGACTACATGGCTTTTTCTTTCTGACTAGCTCTGAGAAGAAAAGCCGAAACAAACTCAGAGATCAAGGTCTCTTTTAAAGTCCAGACATTGTGGTATAAACTATGCGAGTGTAACAAAGCAGGGCAACGTTTGGAATGGCCGGCTGAAAATAGTATATTTTAAAAATTTGTATCGCTTGGTCGCTAATATTTTTCAAACTTGCGTACCACGGTTGGTCTCTATAGTATTTTTCAGACACGTGTATAGTCGCCGGCACGTAACTTGGGAAGGTTTTGACGTAGTGGGAGTAAGTCTGCGCATGTACGCTTAGTGCAACAAAAAAATGGTCACTTTTATTGCTTGTCATTATTCTATGGTTACGGGGTGTCCTGCGTAAGCGACAAACGCGACGCGATGCGACGCGACGTGGAACAAATACGCGATACGTCGCGTCTCGCTACATAGGCCGCTAGTAGGGAATGCCGTTGTCTTGATCGCGTTTGTCGCGTTCGTCGCGTTCGTCGCTTACGCAGGACACCCATTGTCATATTTTATTATTAAACATGTCTGTTTAGAAGAAATAAAGGAGAGGAATTCTCTTCTCTTCTCTTTCCAAGTTACGTCCCGATGACTATACTGTGGGCGCACCATGGGCAGCCCCCATACTACCAACTGTGCTGACTAGCTCATCTTTTCACCACGAAATGAGCTTTCTCGTATATCTCGTGCCGACACGAAAATAGAAAAATAGGAATTATAACAGAACTAGACCAGCTCTTTCTTAGTCATTATTTTCTTTTGCGCAAGGTAAAGTACGCTTCAAAATAACTAGAACCAAGACGGCGTCGACTGCAAAACTTGAGGGGTTTACTAGTAGCCACTGAAGAGTTCCACTATCCACCTCCCAGCTCCATCATCAGAGCCTGAACACCAAGTGCAATCTATTGGACTCATCAAAACGAATCATATGACCCGAACTTCACATAGATCACGCAGTCGACGCCATCTTGGTTCTTGTTATTTGGCGCGCACTGTAATAAGCAACCGATTGCGTTTGCTTTTAAACTACCACATTTAAATTTTTAAAAAGATTTCTACGTAAGCTTGCAAAAGGTGTGCAGTGCAGAGAATTAACATTAACAATATTCTAGCAATAGTTAAACAATATAAAGTTAGGATAGTGATGACAGGTGCGAGCAGCAACACTGTTTTGAAAAAAACTTTAAAGTTTAAATAATTATATCCGTTTTATCGATGAGTTTACTCACTAATCACATAGCAAGTAATTAAAATGGGGAATTTAATCATTTAATCTATTAATTGGAATTATAAAGAAAGTATGTGTATTATACTGTTTGTAAACAATCGAATCGATTAAGCTTATAATTGTTGGTGAATATTATGTCTTCACGCTTAAGTGTTAATTCAGCGAAGTAATTAGCATACATATTGAAGTTAGCATTAAATACCACGTTTGCTTGCCAACAGTTTTTTAGAAAGTAAAATGTTAGATGCTTTTGTTTTAAATGTACCTGCAAGCAATTTTCTATAATTATTTTCAACTGAATCTTTAACTGCCTCGTTGGTTTAGTAGTGGCAAGCGCGACTGCTGTTCGTGAGGTCTTGGGTTCGATTTCTAAGTCGGGCAATGTTATTGGGTTTTTCCACCTGGAATTCCTCAGTAGCAGCCCGGAGTTTGGATTTGTCTCCGGTTGATAGCAATAGGCTCGCTCCCTAATACATGGGACTTAAACATAACGGTGAAATGAGGGTGTTACTATACACCTCTGCCCAACTCTTCAGAGAATGCAGGCGTGATGTTATTTTTATGTTTGAATGAAATAGTTTTGCATCATACAATTAACTACAAAAAATTTTGCATTTCCTAAAGAAAAACATCAGAGTTACCTTAAATTTTTTGATTTTAACCCAATTTTAATTTTCTTCGTAGTTTTCTCTCCATTGCCAGCGTCCGCTTTTCTTTACGAGAAATTGTCGAATTCTTATTGGCAAGGGTCTGAACTACTCCTTCAAATACGGCGAGACACTGTCCTTATGCGTTTCTCAAGCAGGTTTTCATTCCAAGATATTATCACAAAAGCGCCGATAGAGGACGCCCTAGAAAGACATACGTCGATGTTATTGGTAATGTCCTTTACAAAGAACAGGTGCGTAGTACTCTCAGTCGGCGTGCGTGTATGACAAGATGTAGAAAGGAGTATGTAAGTATCGTAGCATGTGGCGTTCTATAGTTTCTGCCTATGAGAAAAAAGCGTGAGTTTATGTATGAATATGTATATTATCACAGCACAGATGGAATTTGCAGCTACTAATATAGTTTCTAACATCACTATCATCAACCCAAAAAATGTTATAAAACTAAGTCCCTCGCTGCATCTGTCAGTCTGTCTTTGCTCAATTTTCTTCGTAACTACTGAAAGGATTTTGTTCCGGTTTCTCGAAGAAGGTCTATGCGTATAATATATAAACGTGTTGTTTTTATTATCCGTGCTATCACATTTTTTGTCACGAAAGTAGAAAAATATTAAATTAATATTTAATGAAAACTAATGGATCGCCAGTAATGTAACATTACCATATTATTATCTTTCCTTGTGTATCAGTTATGTTAAATTAATAAATTATACCTTGTTCTACATTCTAGATACACTTATTTATAGATTGTATGTAAATAGGATTACTGGTATCTTGTCGATGATCGGGTATCGATACAAGATAAGATTCCGTGTCACGAAACATGGTAACAATCGAGAATTTTCACAGTGATGAATGAAAGCAAACACTTTGAGCGAATGCAAAACGTAATGAATTCAAGCATTTCAAGCTACTTATTTCATTAGTACAGAGTGCCCAGTACTGCATGGCACGCGGCGAAATAGAGAACTAAATAAAAATGTACTGAATTAGATATGTTTTTGACATTAGCCTTAGCAAGCGCCACCATAAACGCATACACTGTAGACAATTTTCCTTGACCTTTAATAGGGCATACAATTTAAAAAAAAGTAAATAATACAAATTGGCAATTTTTTATAAGTAATAAAAATTTATTTTTTATGTGTATGTGCCTCTTTATTTTTATTTTCTAATAAAAACAATAGTAAAAAAATACTAGGCTTAAAAATATAACAAGGAGGCTTTCGCGATATCTTCCAAAAAAGTGGATGGGAAATATATTATTTTTACCTTATTAACTAGAATCTCACAGCAAAGGTCTTTCCCGATTACTTAGACACAGCTCTTCTCGTTTTTTTCATCAATTTCTAAGTACAACTAATGGTCTATATGACGTTCAATATTTGATTTTCTCTTGACATTATTTTCGTGCCAGGTTTCAAGATGGTGTAATCACTTTTTATAGTTTTAAACATAGATCACGTTAAACGCCATTACTTGGTTTTTCCATACGGGAGCGTCTCCCACGTCACAAATAGTAGATTTTTTTAACAACTTTTAGCACTACTTTTTAAGAAGTTTTTTGATCTAAATGTTAATGTAATCAACAGTCCAACCTGTTACTAAGAAATCAAAGGCGTGTTACAATAATTTTAATTCATTTCCGGATAGCTACAGATTTATAAATCATAATCTCACTATCGTAAAGCAATCATTACCAATTTCCGCGTTTCCGCACTTGTTATTAGTTTTCAATTATGCTCCATGTTTAGAAAACACCGTCCGTTTATCTGTCTGTGTGTTAGTGTGCACGTCTTATATTGGAGTGTGCACGTTTCGCACGGCTCACTACACATCGTCTGTCAGTCAGACGTCAGCGTGCAGCTCGTAAATTATGACGTTTTTTCTGCGCCCGCGCACGCAAATCAGCAGGAATCGGGCATAGATATGAGACTTTGTGGGAAGATGAGGTGCCTACCTGGCTAATCTCGCAGAGATGCAAAGGTCAATAATATTTAAATTCGTAGTACACAATAAACAAAGAGTTTTGGAGCTTAAACTTTGTGACCTTCTTCATTACCCATGTCATTCAGAATTTTTCATAAAATGTATGTTGTTTCCATTGCTACTTCGATTGCGTAACTTAGGACCAAACATTCCTGCCACAGAAAAGTTAGGAAGTGGAAAGTTCGTTAGTAGAAACGTTACTTGGTATATCATTATCATATTTTTCCATGATTCTCAAAAACTTAGGATAGCTTCACCAGTTCTTTGGAATTTTTGTCAGTCGTTGCCAATCACTACCTCGAAAATACAACAGCAGTGATAGCCTAGTGGTGTGACCGTCAGCGTGCCAAGTCATAGGTCTCGAGTTTGACCCCAAGGCACCTCTGACTTTTCGGATTCATGTGCGTATTGTATAATTATCACTTGCTTAAAAACGGTGAAGGAAAACATCGTGAGGAAACCGGCATGCCTGAGAGATATTTGTCGACGGTATGTGAAGCCAAGTCAGAGGCGGGCGGCATAAACTCTGACACCAGGTTAGTCACTAACCACACGAGAAGAAGAAGACGAGTTCTTTGGAATTTTTGTCAGTCACTGCCAATCACTATCTTGAGAACAACACATATTCTTTGCCACCAACCATTATGCTTCTCACGTACGCAAGGGTGGGCAAAGCTCTAGTATTAGCATATTAATTATCGAATCCCGATAGTCATGGTACCGGTTCGCGTGTCTGTTCTAACTGTTTGGCTAGAATTAAGTCGGTAGTATTAAGTTTAGAATTGAGACTGCCTAGGTTGTGTGTGGTAATTTATTGCACTGTTTTGATTGGATGTCGATTTAGTTGTAGGGTGTGAATTTATATACCTTACACAATATTGTCGTCACTCACGACAAGATATTATTCAGTATTCAATACAGTAGGAAATCGAGAAATTATATCAACCTGTAAACAAATTAAATTTATTTATATGATTTGCGAGGTTAAGCTGCGGTTTCCGCGGTCAGTCTGCGGATGGGTGACTATTCGTTACACATCGAAACCCCTCCGTGCCTCGGAGAGCACGTTAAACATTCGTTCCCGGGTGTCATACGAATACCTGTGACACTCGTTATGGGAAGTTAGAAGACCGAAAGTCTGACAACCTGTCTAACCTTAGGATATCGGCATTGCCCTGTAACTGGGTTACGGAGGTCTGATGGCAGTCGCTTCGTGTCAAATATTGGTATTCAGCCGCATCTGGTTAGACTGGAAGCTGACCTCAACACTGTTGGGAAAAGGCTAGACAGAACAAACAAAAATTATTAGGACCACCAGTTTTAGTACAGAGCTGCCCAGGATCCTTATATTTTGGTCCTCGAGTTCATAACTATAGAAAATTAATATCTATAGCTGATGAACCTTCACGACTATAATACATTTATTGATTAGCTCCTGTATGCTCAAGTATACTCCACCTAGAAGAGCATAGTCTGCTTAGTTGTCGGCAATAAGATGGACAAGTATATCATTACCTAGTGCCTAGTGCGATAAGACCGCCCATTGTACATCTCTATTTTTATAGTAATGTTTCTTGTTTGTTTTGTGTACAATAAAGAGTATTGTATTGTATTGTATTGTATCATTTTGGGACCTAGTGCATAATATTATTATTATTAACATAGTTTTGTAAGTACTTATATTATAGTTTACCAAAATATGGATGTACCTTGTCTGAAATAAATTTGATTGATTGATTGATAATATCAGCAAGCACATTGGGTCACCCGCGCGACGGCGCAACGGGTATTCCCAAGGAGGGTTGATGTCAGGCAGGCGGCCGGTCATAAAACAATTAGCCAAAACCTTTAACAACATGAATTTACGAATTGCATGTTATGCCGACTCCACCTAGTGTGGGATAAGAGCAGGGAGAAGAAGAATAGCTCCTGTAAAAAACTCAGTGTAAATTAGGACCCGTAATTTGGCATCAGAAGCCCAATTCGCTTGAGTTTGTGTTCATGTGTAATTTCAAATTCTACTCTCTCTCTCTACTCTCTCTCTCTCTTCTGTTTTCTAGACACTGCGAATTACATAGTATCCTTAACTACAATATATTTAACTCCACCGTAGTCAAGTAAACGACAACTAATAGAAACACACAATTTTCCCTTTTGCGTGCAACTGAAATCACTTTCGCGCAAAAAAAGGTCCTTGAACACTGTACAGCGAATCCGATCGCAGATAAAACAGCGCTACAACAAAACGATGGTAAGCAGGCAAGGAGGCAGGCCGTAATCTGCGCTCGGCGTCTAATAAATTAGATTGTGTCCATAAACATGCGGCGTCGGGCTAACCTCGTCATCTGATACCGCGGACATTGTGTGGCGGGTGTCCATTGTTGAGAGACACGGTTTTTTGAGGCTGTTACGAAACGGTGCGTCGGTTGCCTAAGGGTGACTGTAAAGTTACCTTATCGAGTTGTGAGTTTTATTGATGTAATGTTAATAGAAGCTTTGTTATAGGTAGGCCGATCATAAAAACGGTTTTTAATTTCGAAGTCATGTTTGGTGCAGTGGCTGACCGATGGCTTCTGCGCTATGGGTCGTGGGTTCGATTCCTGCACGGCACCGATCCTGTATGGCCTACAAATAGTTGTTTCGGGTCTGGGCGTTTGAGCATGTGAAGATTTGTGGCTGTAAACGCACCCACGATACAGGAGAAATCCTAGTGTGAGGCAAAGTTTAAAAATAATAAAATATTGAAATTCATATCAAATCTCGACAGTCGGACAGCTGTAGTGTCTAAATTGTAATTTAAGAAAACAATATTTCAGTGATAAAAAGTAAGCAATAAATCGACACTATTGCCGACTATTTAAATAGTATATATGAAACATGATTCAGAATAAAAATATCCAACGACGCTTTGCAATTTTCCATAGTTTCTCATGAGGAAAAAAACCACTCTGATCGTAATAACGTGTGACAGTGGACCGTGACACGGAGGCATCGACAGGCGGCTGCTAGTAACGACAACGTTTGTAGGTGCCGATATCTTAAGGAGCTTGTTGTAATGAAGTGCGATCACGAGCTCAACAGGGTCCGAAGGACTCTTGATGCTGATTGCTCGGCTCCTGCGAACAGTTACCTTATTAACGGATAGTGGTTAATATTTTGGGAGGAAAATGTCACGACAAATTTTCGTATGATGCGCTGCTTCGTAAGAGGTAATCTGGATGACGAACGGCTTCATTGTAAAACAGTTTCTCTCTTCTTAAATAATACAAATAAATACTGATCTAAGTAGATTTAAAAAAAATGCATAATATATATTTTACGAATTTGGGTGTCGTCCGATAAATCGCTCAACAAATTACCCAATATGAGTCGCTTAGTGAAAACATAGCATGATTCGATTTTTAAATACTTGAGTTGAAAACTCAGATGACGTCGTCCGTTGTCGTATGACAATGGACACAGTAACTCCGAGGTATCCATAGGCGGCTGATAGTGTTCAGTCGATAGCGGTATATTAAGGTGCTCAATATTAACGCTAGTCCTGCTGCCGCCTGATCGGCGGCTGCCCCTGATTATGGCATGATGAGATGCTAAACGACTTTGATCTATAGCGAGCGTGATAATGGCAGCTATGATACGGTGTTTTAGGTGCTTTCTAGTCATATTAAACCGTAAAGAACCAGTAAAATGAGTGTTCTTGATAGATATGAATATTGATAGGCTGTTTCTGTGCAAGTGCAATTAGCTGGCTTGGTAGGTTGGAATGGTGATAACTTTGTTATCCCGTTGCTTCAATAGGATGTGATTGTTGATCATATTATGGATAAATGATGGAGTATTAGTGGGCAATTGGATTATGACAGCCATATTTTCCTCCTCCAATACAATGCAATACACTTTATAGTACCTACTCACACTAATATTAGTCATTCTCTCATTGATCCTTACGTCACCCGCGAAAGATGTTAAGTTGGATTCTATCTAACCGTTGAGTATAGGTCTTCTCGTTTGATTTCGATGCCTTTCGATGCATAGCTGTCCTTATCCATGTTTGTCTTGGTATTTAAATACCCGCCGGTATTTGTACCTAAGGACCACTTTGGCTTAACATCCCATCTGAACTGTAGTTTGACGTACGGCAAATTCAAAGTGTCGTGATATAATGGAGCTTCACACGGAGGCACCGACAGTCGGCGGCTAGTAGCGGCCTCTGTTCGTGTAGCGATGAGATGCCAAACTGTCGACGTTGATCTATAGCGGATCAGCGGCGGCGGGGGCGGTCGATGAACCGGGTAGCCTGTTCGATTCCCTTTACTGTACACTGAACAGGCCATAATTAATAATTATGATTCGCGAGTTATGGGAATGAAAATCATGATGTTAGTAGATTTAATTTATAGACGTAATAAGACGATAGAACGTAAGTAATAGCGTGCTTATGATGAGTGATAGGTATTCATATTTTATTCTCCACGGCCACTGTGAGAGGTCCGATCTAGTCAGTCAACAAACTTCTTGGGCAAGGCATCTTCAAAACAAATAGAAAAGGTTGTCCTAGTAATAGATTTAAGAAATGCTATACACACATTGTTTATTGTGGCAATTTTTCGTATTTTCATTACCTGAAAATTACCGACATCACTACCTACCCAATTTAAAAGCTTACACTATCTAGCTGTTTGACATTTTTCTAATAATTAATATGCAAGGTGCATAAAGTCATAGACACTTGTCAACTTTTTGGTCCTTCCGACCGCACGCACTCTAAAACGGTTGACTTGCGAAATAAACTACTACATTATCTAATATTTTTAATGTAATCGATGTATGTACGATGAATGTATGATAAAAATAAGACCTATGATAAAAACTACATGAATAGAACGCTTGTTAATTAAGATAAGAAACTCATTTAGCAATTCCGTTTTTGTTTAGCAACACTCAGTCAACTAAGTCATTCCTTGAATGTTAGCCGACCATATTATTTTTAATTGATTGTCTAATGTTTTTACTATGTTTCACTACTTGCACGGGCGTCATAAAATGTTATGACCTCCTGTTATTACTCAATTATAAAACGCGCTTTTCTTTTATGTATGTAGAAGTTTTCAATTAAGGAGTAGATAGCTTTGATGCATACAGCTTCGCCTTATCTTGGATTGACCTCAGGCGATGTTGTTTTGCTACCATCAAGGGATCATAAGAACAAGTGATTTTATTGGTAGGTACAGAAAAACCTTTGCCTCAGTTGTCGATGTATAAAGTTAGGAGGAGAGGCATACCAGAAGATTCGCACCGATAATTCAGCAGTCATCAAGCTGTATCCCTCCCAGTCCTCCCGCCAGCAACGCCCTAAGCCGAGGTCTGAGTCCCCTTGTGCTGTTGTTGCTAGTAGTTATGATGTTAGTAGTAGTAGTTAGCTTAGGTTACGTATTTTACTCGTCCCCATTGGTTGGAGACCCTTCAGGTCTAGCCAATAACTGCACGGTTACGTAGAAACGGTCCGCAAGACCATCTACAAGCAGTCGAATAGAAAAAAAATATACCAGAAGATGCATTCTAGAAAGATACCAGACCAGACCTCCAAAAGTATATACATTTACCTACTTATGTGGTAGTTAAGTATGTATATAGCACACATTACTATTCTCTCCACTGCGGGATAGATCAGCATCTGCAACCAGTTGAAAAGCAATCAGAACTGTATTACAATGTCTTGCATTACGGCGGGATCCAATTACGCGCGTTATAATTGCGGCGCGCGCGCAGGGGCCGCCTAGTAATAGATGGTGTCTTTCTGATCGATTTAGTGCGGGTGCGCAGGTTTGTGCATAGAACAAATTGTTTGATTGATTCTGTTATGAGTATTGAATTGGTGGTAACAGGTGTTACTGTAATTTTAGATATTTTTAAGGCTGGTTCACCAACTCAGCATATCGCAGTCCAATGCTGGACATAGCTCTCTCTGAAGATGCATCACAATTACACTCGAGCCTTCTGTTACGTTGGTTATTGTTTTAAATATTTTATTAATTTGCGTAACTTAGGACCACTTCGGATAGCCACTCATTACACTTACAGGTCATTATAATATTGGCACCGCCATTTCCCCATTGATGATGGTAAAAAATAATTATACAAAAATCTTTTCAGTTTACATTATCTGCCCACAAGTAATACTGATCGCGATTGAGAAAAAAATAATATACAGGGTTACTTCGAATTGACTGGATTACTTCACAGGTTTAAGGTTTTACTAATCATCTTCCTGCCCTGGTCCCAAGTTACTTGGGGTTGGTTACTTGGTTTAAGGTTTTACTAATAAAACATATAAAAAAAACCTACATTTTAGTTAATTAGGTAACAAGATACCTAACTAATAAAGTAGCCAATAGCGCGCATGTAGGTACTAGACTAGGTATCTTGTCTAATTAAGTATTTTTTCTTTTCGTGTGGTTAATGTCCAACCTGGTGTCACAATTTATGCCACCCATGGGCCTCTGACTTGGCTTCACATGCCTTCAAGAAATATCACTCATGCATGCGTTCCCTCGCGATGTTTTCCTTCACCGTTTTTAAGCAAGTGATAATTATACAATACGCACATGAATTCGAAAAGTCAGAGGTGCGTGCCTTGGGTTCGAGCTCGAGACTTGGCAGTCCGACGGTATTAACTAAAGTTTAGGTAATTATATTTATGTAGTGTATAATATGGGATTTGCGAAATAAAATTGCACGAATTATACTTAAAGCTCTTATTAATCTTACATACATACATACATAAACTCACGCCTTTTTCCCGTGGGGGTAGGCAGAAACTATAGAACGCCACATGCTACGACTCTTACATACCCCTTTCGCTTCATCCACATTCATACATCTTGTCATACACGCACGCCGGTTGAGAGTACTACGCACCTGACCTTTGTGAAGAACATCACCAATAACATCGATGTATGTCCTTATTAATCTTCTTCCCAAAATAATATTATGTTAAAAATCAGCTTACATCTTCATCGTCCGTCGTCGTCTATCCTTCTATCTTTCTCTATACTTTCAGTGTTCCCACTCCTTCATCTTACATTCCCTTATTCACACAGTGTTGCCACTTAACTCACACTCACATTCCCACATTTATATTTGAATGTGTTTTTTAAATGATACCTAGTAACCCTAAAAAGTTTCGCCAGTTATTTTGAAGGAACCCTGTATATTATCCTACACATTCTGGAAAACGATACCCATACTACCAGCCCTATCAACTCCTACATTCAATTGCTTCTATCCAGGATTATTCCCGATAAACAAGGATTAAACAAGGATCAAAGGACCGCTAATATCGGTGACCTTTACTCCACACCTGTCGGACCACACATAGTCGCACGCGCATTAGTTTGAAACGATTGCAGATAAAACGCTGTTTTATAAAACGTATTTGTTTCTGTTTAGCTTCATTAAGATAAGGGGTATCGGGGACATAGAATATTCTAATAAGTATCAGCTGCTTGTCATAATTTTGTGATTAGTTTTTGTTTTGTATTGTTATTCTACTTGCTTGCTCAGACGACCTAGCACGTACTGACGTGACAAGACGAACGTCAGGAACTCGAACATAAAAAAAAAAGATAATAACCGTGACACGTCTTGTCACGCTTCCTAAAATAAGGTTTGAGCTACACGATGGTTGATGCATGCGTGCCGTCAGTTAGGACAGGTCAACTCAAACCTGCTATGGCATTTTCCTCAAAAGGCCATTCCAGACGTTGCCCTACATTGTTACACTCGCATAGTTTTTATACCACAATGTCTGGACTCTGAGTTTGTTTCGGCTTTTCTTCTCAGCGATACTCAGGCACGAAAAGCCCGCGCCAACAAGTCTTAAAAAATTACATTGACTTGTAAAAGTGTCTGTAACAGTTATTTACAGAAATAAAATAGTTTATCATTTGTCAATGTAGTGCGTGATAGGCGTGCAAAGGGTGTAAACGAAATCATGTAATTCCTTCAAACCTTGCCTAATGCTGACATAGATTTGACGACACGTTTGGTGCAGTGGCTTAGCGATCGGCTTGTACGCTACGGGTCGTGGGTTCGATTCCCGCACGGAACAAATATTTGTATGGCCTACAGATAGCTGTTCCGGGTCTGGATGTTTGTGCATGTGAAGATTTGTGTCTGTAAACGCACCCACGATACAGGAGAAATCCTAGTGTGGGGCAAGGTTTTTTAAAAAAAAAAACAAAAGATTAACCATGCACGACATACATTAATTGGATCCAATAAAAAAAACATGAGGCATTTTAGCGCCCCGAGTTAAATGACCGCGCAACTATCGCTCGCCGCGCCATTCGCTTGGGGCGTTAAAATCCCTCATGTTTTTTTTATTGAATCCAAAAGTATCCCGATCAGGGTTAATCTATATCAGCAGGACATCACGAGGTTGGAAGGAATTATATGATTTCGTTTACACCCTGTGTAGAATCCTTTCTTGTTTGTTGTTAGCAAACTTCTTGCGCGCATGTAAAGTCAATAAAGCAAGTAATAAGCTTTAAAGAAATCAATTAGTGGTTTTTGAACGTCAAACAATAAAAGACAGCCCTCAAAAGCGCTCTCTATTGCTTCCTAGAGTTTACGCTGGTAAGAGGAAGAGCCACTTCAAATAACCTAGCAAACGTATCTGTCACTTTATAGTGATAATTAAAAATGTATTTTGTGGTTTGGTCATGTTGAGAGAATGAGTGAACTGCGATTAACAAAAGGAATTTATAAGGCGGATGTCAATGGAAACGCCGGCAGAGGACGTCCTAGAAGGACATACATCGATGTTATTGGTGATGTTCTTCACAAAGGTCAGGTGCGTAGTACACTCAACCGGCGTGCGTATATGACAAGATGTATGAATGTGGATGAAGCGAAAGAGGTATGTAAGGGTCATAGCATGTGGCGTTCTATAGTTTCTGCCCACCCCCATGGGAAAAAGGCGTGCGTTTATGTATGTATGTAAAAATGTATTTATACTCATCCTCCTAGCCTTTTCCCAACTATGTTTACGGTCAGCTTCCAATCTAACCAAATGCGGCTGAATACCAGTATTTTACACGGAGCGACTGCTATCAGACCTCCGCAACCCAGTTATTGGGCATTGCTGATATCCTAAGGTGAGACCGGTTGTCAGACTTTCCGGCTTCTGGCTACCTGTATCGTCTGTCATAGGTATTGGTATAACACCCGGGACCGACAGTTTAACGTGCTCTCTGAGGTGCGGAAGGGTCTCGACGTGTGACGAACGGTCCACCCATCGCCTCGCAAATCTTATCATCCGCGCGGTAGTTAATGAGCCACCAGCCCCACAATTAAAAATGTATTTATACAAAGAATATAAAAAAAAACTGAAATAACCATAAAACATTGCCACATGTTAGCTAGCATATACCATTACATCGTCAAAGTACATTTCTTTTATCGATTTTCAGAGGTCCTAGGACTACCAATGATTAATTACTTCATTCTTTAATGTACAACACTAGTACTTAAATGCAGTGAGTTGGAAAAAATAAATGAAGGAAATGATTGATATGTGATATCTAGCGATGAATTACAAACTTATCATAGCTAAAGATAATTCTACTGTAGTTATTACACCCATTAAACATACCTCAAAATGGATATCCACTGTGTTCGTTCCACCACAATTACTGTCACTCACCGACCAGCCTACCCTGATAAGGACATAGCGTGAAGGTGAACGTCGAAAGGGTTCAATCATCGGCTTGATTTATGATTGACTGGATCGCGAATAAAAAGCGTATGATTGTATGCGCTGGCGCATGATCGATGGCTCACAATTGAAGCGTACTTTTTTACTAGAAAATGTTGTAATATTATGGATTTATGTGGCTGTGTTCAAAATGCATGACAGTTATTTACAACAAGGTGGTAATTATGAAAATAAGATCTAACTCTAAGTGTCAAACTAACAGTTAATTTAACATTTACATAATGAGCTTTTAAATTTTGTTTAAAGTTTTTAACAGAATTTGTTTATCGCTTGCGTTAACGGTGACGGAAAACATCGTGAAGAAACTTACATACAACAGAATCTTGTAAGAGGTTTATCTATCACTAGCGGCCCGTCCCGGCTTCGCACGGGTGGACATTTTTCCCGGTTTTGCAACATTTTTCATCTATGCTCCGCTCCTATTAGTCATAGCGTGATGTTATATAGCCTATAACCTTCCTCGATAAATGGACTATCCAACACAAAAATATTTTTTCAATTCCAACCAGTAGTTCCTGAGATTAGCGCGTTCAAACAAACAAACAAACTCTTCAGCTTTAGAATATTAGTATAGATATTGGTCTGTCAGAATTGCGAGCATGGTAAATAAAGTAAATGAAACCAACATAGACTCTCCACCACTGAGAGTACTTATATTTAGGTTAGTGGTTAGTTACAGAAGCTAGTTCACAATATATCACAATATAATAATTTACACAAGATCAGAAAATAAGGACAAGCTAATCAGATATAAAAGGTCAGACTTCTTCGGCTGTTCGACACAGAATCTTCTGCTTCGTCGAATGACCACCACCTTTAAAACGTCGGGTTTGTTGATTCATCTTGACGACTACCTTCCTATATCAATATTGTCCAGTGTTATCAGCTACCGATAATACATACCTGAGAAGGTTTCAATAAGGTTCTTGATAGTGTGTGTAGTCCGTTAACCTTACCAGGCCAGCCAGGACTAAGGCCTAAGCCCTTCTTATTCTGAGAAGAGGCCCGTGCCCAGTAATGGGACAGTAATTGGCTGATTACGCTATGCTTTTTTATAGGTTTTAATTCAATTTTGTTCTTAGTATCCAACTATCCATATTCGACTCGTTAATAGACATGGCCGGGTATTTTTTTACCTAAAATGCATTCTTTAATGTGTACGGAATATTGTATATTTTTCTGCTTCATTGCTCAAAAATCAGCTAGCTTGCTCGATTCAGTATTCATATAGGACCAATCTATTTATCTACCTATATTTATACATAACTAGCTGTGTCCTCACGGCTCTGCCCGCGTAAGAAGTTTTATTCCAGTAATAAATATAGCCTATGTTACTCAGTGATAATGTAGCTTTCTAACGGCCAAAATATTTTTTGAAATCGGTCCATTACTTTTTAAGTTTATTCGTTACATACTTAGTATGAAAAAAAAGAAAAAAAATCTACAAATCTTTCCTCTTTATAATATTAGTATAGGTAGATTACTTGTCCTGACTGACTGACTGATTCATCAACGCATAGCCAAAACTACTGTAGCTGGAAACATGAAAGGACATGGACAAAAAAGTACATTCTATATACTTATACATAGTAAATAATATTGTAAAATAGAAATAGAAAAATGAATTAATACGTAGTTTTTAGCCTCTCTGAACTTGTCAGTTTTTATTACAATATAATAAGTACCTAATGCAAGATGAATTCAAAGTTCCGTTTGTCAACGTCCGCCATAATGGATCATAGAGAAAGATAAAAAATAATAATGGACGTTCCAAACCACGCTTACTACTTGTAAATATGTGTGATATGGATGACAAATGCTCTTATTAGGAACATTTTACTCATACGAAACTATCTTCATTGGTAATTGTTGCATTTAATAAAATTATCTTATCATAATTTATATTGATGCTTAAGATAGTTTCTTTTTAATATTTCAGACAAAAAAAACTTAAAACGGAACGCGTTTAGTTGTTTGACAGTGTGTTTTTATCTATGTCAAATGTCAATGTAATATCATATGTCATTTCATTGCGGATTCTTCATTGCGTTACTGTTTGAATTTTTGCGATTATTTTCTCAATTTGATCCCCGCTTATCTACTGACCGATACCTTCTACCACTCAATTACCTTGCTATTAACACTGGACTCTGATTTGCATAGCGTTTGGGATTTGTTTTGTGAATCATTATGAAGTGCATGCATCAACTGCGGAATAGCCATACAAAGGTTGCAGAGGCATCGCATATCCTCGCTTTCTGCACACCATCAAACAACACTTTCGCGTTGGATAACCAATGCTCAACCCCAGGTATGAAGTTGGAGTAGAAAAAACTGAATCTGATTTATGATGAGTCTAATCGTCTTGGACAGTTTATTAATGATTATAATATGAACAGAAGACTAACTCTGCATCGCTGTAATGTATATTGAGTTATCTAGGTAATTAAAAGCTAACAAAATATTTTTATTTGTTTACTCTAATAAATAAATAATTATTTATACCTACTCTGTGTTTTATTTTGTGTTTTCCTTGTTAATTGGTAATTAAACTATAAAAATATAGATAAGGATAACCTGTAAAAATGTATTACATGTTACATTATAATTCTATACACTTATTGCCAGCGATCTGATTTAAGGTTTAGTGAAACTATTTACGTCTAGTCTGTAGTAATGACAAGTTCTATGAGTTTTTTATTTATAGCAATTTAATGTGCCAATATTCACGAATATAAAACACAAAAAATCATTGGTGTACAATACATTCGTTAACTATGCCGACGCCCATACAGAAATTGGCCATGTCCTTTGGACAGTAGGTTCCTTTTGTGACGTAGACATCCACTAAGAAAGGATTTTTGGAAATTCTGCCCCTAAGTGGGTAAAATGGGGGATGGAAGTTTGTATGACAATTCACGCGGTCGAAGTCGCGGGCTAAGTGCTAGTGAAAGTGTAATTCTAGGTAAATAAGTTTGTAGACCAGAAAAAGTGAATTTTGACTGTACGAAACTATTCAACCTAACCTTCGTAGTAAGCAGCAAAGACAGTTATATCTAACCTAAAATCAAATTAATTTATTACAAAAATCGCTCTAACCCATCATTTGTAGCAATAACGGGTGTACCGTGAGATAGTCTCGCCGCCCGGATGCGCCTGACTTTGACGTATAACGCCACTCATGCGCAACTGTGGGACCGTACGATCATTTTGCTGTCAATCATTGCATGCTTCTGCTTCTCACTGATGTAAAAACTGCAAATAAATCATAGTGTCGTGTGTTTCCCGTTGCTACGTGGAGTTGGCAGATCGTAATTTAATTATTAATTATCGTGCTGGAGTGCATGTTAAACCGTCGGTCCCGGGTGTCATACGAGTATCAATGACAGTCGTTACGGGTTAGTCAGAAGTCCGAAAGCCTGACAACCGGTTTAATGTTAAGATATCGGCATTACCCCGTAACCGGGTAGTGGAGGTCTGATGGCAGTCGCTCCGTGTAAAATACTGGTATTCAGCCGCATCTGGTTAGACTGGAAGCTGACCTCAACATAGTTGGGAAAAGGCTAGGTAGAACGAACGAACACCCACTGAGCCAGTCAACTTCGGGAAGTTTCTCCTACTAAGCAAGCTTGCTTTAATAACTTGCGCAATTAAATTGCTAGTTGATTTAACGCTTAACATAATCCGTAGGAGTTCGTTAATTTATAGGTTAATTTATATACTTAGGGAAAATGAAGTCCTAACTGGTATTCAGCAGCATCTGGTTAGACTGGAAGCTGACCCCAACATAGTTGGGAAAAAGTAGGCAGAACGAAGGGAAAATGAAGACCTAATACCGTGCACCTTTTTCGATGACGTAGGTTTACATAGGAATTATATACTGGTTATGTTATGTAGGTATGTTAAAGGATTCTTCTATCCGGTTCTGTTTTATTGACCATTCATCGGTTTTGCAAGCACAGTTTATGTTCTAACTCGTAGAGATTTAAACTGAAGTTTGGAACAGTAGTTATTTTTAGAAAAATAAATACTGAAAAACTTGATTTTAGAGTTTTTTTTTGTATGATAAATGACCTCAAGAGCGCTTGTGCTCTGCATACGGTTCGAATCCGAGAAAATGCGGTTCGAGGGAACTCGTCTGCAAATCTATGAAATTCGGTTTTGATGTAGTTCACAACCGTACATAAAAAAGTAGGTAATGCGCCTTGTTCGGATCTTAATTGTTCGGATTCAGATCAGACGTTGTGCACAAGCGTCTTAAGAGATCTAAATACCCATCCACCTACTTCAGGTAGAGATTAGCTACAGAAGTATATCTAACTATAGGTATTATTATAATAATAATTATGTATTATTAGAATTAAGAGTCAAAGTGTTATTGGGTGTTTCCGTGTGGAATTCCTCAGTAGCAGTCCGGAGCTTCGATTTGTGCCCGATTGATGACAATCGGCTCGCCCCCTATTACAATGGGGCTTAAACATAACGACGAAATGAGGGTGATACTATACACCTCTGCCCAACCCTTCGGGGAATACAGGCGTGATGTTATGTATTATTATTCATACATAAATAGCAGGACACATTGCATCAAGTGTGGTATAACCGTATCCAGCAATAAGTAAGATACCGGCCGTCTGCTATTGTTTTCCGATACCACCCGATGGCGATACTTGGGACGCTTCGAAGAATGTAGGTCGTGCGCTGTTTGATGGGACTGCAGTGGTTAAAGTTTTGTATTTATTTATAACATAACATCATGCCTTGTATTCTCCGGAGGGTACGGCAGCGGTGTTTTAGTACACCCTCTTTTCGCCAGTTATGTTTAAGTCTCATGTAATAGGCGACGAGGCTATTGACAGTTACCGGGCACAAATCCAGACTCCGAGCTGCTACTGAGAAATTTCTAATGGAAAAACCCAATAACACTTTGCTTGACCTGGGGATCAAACCCAGGACCCCATGTTCAGCAGTCACGCTTCCAACCACTAGACCGACAAGGCAGTTATTTATAACGCCTTATAAAATAGAAATTATTAAGACTATATAGGGAGACTGAATTATTAGGGTTGCATAGAGGATCGTTTGAGATTATAGGAGTGTCTCCGTATCGAGTATAAAATAGAGATTTTTTTGAAGATCTCTGACGTACTTTATTGTTTTTAAAGTTAAACGTATATCTCTTTAGTAGTGCCCAGTGACTGACTGATTTGATGATGATGATATTTACAATGGCACTTAAAAGAGCCAGCACCACCACTAAGCCATTGCTACCGACTGCTTTAGATAGCGCGGATCTAAGGAACCTATTGTTAAGGTCCGCATAAATAGAATAGACTTTCTTGTAGGCACGAGTCTATTTTACTTCAAGTATCTGTGACATAAAACTACTTATAAAATGCCTCATCTACATTTTAGCTCTGTTTTTAAGGTGTGAAAGGAAGGTGATTAAGGAGCGGTCCAGCGACAGACTGACGTCTCAGTGAATGTCGTACGAATACACGTCTCTTTCTAACGGGGTAAATAGAGTACTCATACATACATAAACTCACGCCTTTTTCCCATGAGGGTAGGCAGAAACTATAGAACGACACATACTACGACCCTTACATACTCTTTTCACTTCATCCACATTCATACATCTTGTCATACAAGCACGACAGTTGAGAGTACTAAGCACCTGTCCTTTGTGAAGAACATCACCAATAACATCGATGTATGTCCTTCTAGGACGTCCTCTACCGGCGTTTCCTTTGACATCCGCCTTATAAATTCCTTTTGTTAATCGCCGTTCGCTCATTCTTTCAACAAAAATAGAGTGTTTTAATAATTTTATTTATGACTCCAATAGTTAACTGTCTTTGAGTCTTAAAAGAATTCGCAAATAAATGTGCTATTAGTAAAACATTGAAGGAATTAAAAACCTGTGAATCTTTTTTCACTTTTCTGCATTTTAATGCAATCAACGTCATCGAGGTACCTATCGTCACTTACCGCGTAACTCGTATAATAGTAGTTTTGAGCTACGCACGTCGTTTGATAGGGAATCGAAAAACGCATCGTTTGACCACTCACAATCAATAGTTAGATCCAATAGCAACGCGTTATTTCAAAAACAAAATCCACCGCGTACCTATGTAATATTTTTTTTCCATCAAGCTATGTAAACAGCTAAAACAGCGTGTAAGCCAGGTGAGTTCTATACTGGACCGTGTCGCGAAAGTGCTCCGTCAAAAAAACCAAAATAAAATAGAATATTGTAGATTAAAAACAATTATATGATAAGTAGAAAAAATTCTATTTTTTGCTCTCCTGAAAAGTTAACTATTTTGAGTTTTCGCGGTGTTAGAATTTAAGCGACGATATGTAGGCTACTGAAACTTTTTTGCTATTCGCTATCAAACCCGCTTGTAACATTTTTACCACACCAAGCGTTGCAGCTTCACCTCCTTAATAATTCGCACACACATTCATTCTGTCACTCATATTTTCTGCTTCCACCACTAAGTTTTCTAAGTTATCGCATGAGTGTGAAGTTAAATGCAAGACGAATAAGACTCATTGCTAGCTAGTATATTCCACGTAGGTTTGGGATGCAAACCAATAAATGTATAGGATGGGGTGAGGCAGTGAATAAATATAAATGAATACACTGGCGGACCGAAAAATTACTCCACGAGTCGATTGTTAGAAATATTTTAAGCCAAAGTTTGCCTGGAAAACCTTTTTTTTGTATTTTTAGGTAATAAAAATATAAAAAGAAAGAATTTAATAAAAGTAAAACGTATTTTCTATGTGCGAAAAACTTGTATGGAAAAAAAAATAACAAGAAATATAAAAATGTTTCTATTTAATTAATTTTATCAATGAACTGTCTGAAAGTGGTCTTTTTTTAAAGAAATATACCTAATCTTTTTATCACATGAGTAAATAATTCAAAAATAGAACACAGCAGTCTCCATCACATATTCATGGCGCAATCGCCAAAAAATTTACGATATCGAAAAGGAAAATATCGGATACGTTCACCGAACAAAAAAATTAAGCTATACCCCAATTTTTGGCCAACATTGTATCAGCTCATTCCTTGGAAGACAGGCCTCACTCAATATCGGATATTGTTGCTGAAAATGAGTATTTATGTCATCGTTTGTATAAAATGTGCTGCAATGTGGCTCGGAACCGTTTTTCCTGCGATCGCGCCTCGCTTTGTTTATTGAACAAACTTTAAGGATATTTCTTCGTTTTTCCTCTTTTCTTCTTGAGGTTATTTCGGCTTCTCTTATTGGATTCATGAATTCGGAACAAAGTGTATCAAGTCGTTTATCAGTTTGTTACCTACCTGTTTTTGTGTGGAAATGTTTGTAGGGCGCATCACTTACGGGGGCCTACGAATTTTCTTTTGTATATTTGAACTGGGCCAAGTATTTGAGATGCTTACGAATAGCAGGTTATGTAAACAACTAGCGACCCGCCCCGGCTTCGCACGGGTGCAATGTAGATACTAATGTGGGGCATATAAACCTTCCTCTTGAATCACTCTATCTATTGCTGAAAACTGTATTCAAATCCGTTGCGTAGTTTAAAAGATCTAAGCGTACGGACAGCGGGAGTGACTTTGTTTTATACTATGTAAAGAAGATACCTAAGATTCGCTGTGGTGTCATTACATTACACTAATAAATATTTTTCAAGACCCGAGAATTTAACTCTACACTGAAGATGACACACTTCTGCGCCATTTAATCGTCAAATACAAAAATATTTTCTAAAACAACTATTATACAATAAAATACTTTCATTGACCTAAATACTAAACTATTTATTCAACAATTTCATCCACACCTTAAAATTAAGTAAGCAATATAAAACACTACCGGGGGTCTAAAACTAACACATAAATTTCAATCGGAACTATTAAACCTAAAAGAAACATGATAATATTGTTTGTATTAATATTGCTTCAATGTGTTTTGTGTGCCCCCTGGACAGACAGACAGACATTGTTTCAACTAATATAAATTAACCTTTGACATGGTCCACACACTTTCTGTAGCCATCTTTAGGTATCTAAAATGCCATCAATCTAAGATTAGACACTAAGATTAGGCAGTTAGGACACTAGGACCAAAAAGTATTTACTTTTTGGTCCTAGTGCCAGCTAACTGCCGCGTTGGTTTAGTGGTGGCAAGCGCGAATGCTGATCGTGAGGTTCTAGGTTTGATCCTCAGGCGGGCAAAGTGTTATTGGGTTTTTCCGTGTGGAATTCCTCAGTAGAAGCTCGGAGTTTGTGCCCGGTTGATGGCAATAGGCTCGCCCCCTATAACATGGGACTTAAACATAACGGCGAAATGAGGGTGTTACTATACACCTCTGCACAACCCTTCGGGGAATACAGGCGTGATGTTATGTATCCTAAACTGAAGTATCACACGCAACCTTGAGTTTTCTTCTGCATTCCTCCAGTGACTGCGTCAGTTTGTTTCACGTGACGTTTAAGTGTCTATTAGGGCTTCTTCTTCTTCTTTCGTGTGGTTAGTGACTAACCTGGTGTCACAGTTTATGCCACCCATGGGCCTCTGACTTGGCTTCACATGCCGTCGAGAAATATCTCTCAGACATCCTCACGATGTTTTCCTTCACCGTTTTTAAACAAGTGATAATTATACAATACGCACATGAATCCGAAAAGTCAGAGGTGCGTGCCTTGAGTTGCAACTCGAGACTTATGACTTAGCAGTCTGACGGTTACACCACTAGGCTATCACTGCTATTATTTTATTATTAGGGCTGCATTACTAAATAAACGATTATATTTTTCTCAGTTTTCCACTTAAGTCGAAAATGTGATTGTAAACTGGAATTTTCACAAAGCAAGAGTACCTTAAGATCTGGGTGTTTATTAATGAACTCAATACCTTGTCAAACTTCAAAACTTAGTTTACGCAAAGAACGCCCCGATACGGTAGATAAGGACCAACTATGGTGAGTCTACGTCAAACGGACGTTAGAGTCTCACCATAGTTGGTCCTTTGGTGCCTATTTAGGCATGGAACCTTATGGGATACATAGTTGAGGATGTGGACACAGGGTAGCAGTACTGCGAGTAGCATGACAGCCTTTAGCTAACTGTTTAGCAAAATACAGTGTTTAATTTATAATCTTGGTCAGGTTATATACAATATGAAATATAATTAACGCACATACTGAAAGTAGTTTGTTCAGAATCGTTTACTGAATCGATTTCTATCATTTTTAATATAGGTAATTTTTTATCCCAAAAATAATTAAAACTACGGAAATTAGTCACATTACCCCTGTACCCACTCAACCGCCCGGCCCCCGCCGCCGAATTTCAGCCAACCGCCACGGACCGCGCGGTCTTGTTTATGTAATTTGACCCCTTCTGACCTTAGCGATAAAAACACCTGACGTACGCAAACTACAAGTGCTATATCAAAATAAAAAATACAGATATAAAGCTGAATAATTAAGGAACATACTTATCTATAAACCAAGAGATATAATTATAATTTGAAACTCAAAAAAAAAAGATTAACTTGAAAAACAGTGATGGAAAATTGGAAAAATTTGAAAATTGGAAATTTTTGATGGATAACTCTTAACTTTATATCCATTTTAACAATATTAAAATAAACTAGATTATATTTCCTTTCTAACAATACCAGAATGTATAAACTTATTTTATTCCAATAAGAAGAAAATCTTATAAGAAGTTAGAAACTCCTTGCTGGTTTTGACGCGGCCTCGCGCGCCCGTATACTGTTTATACTATGTATATCGAGTCAAGATAGAATCTTTACGAAACTACCTGTATTTATTTAATTACTACTACCTGTATTTTACTAATAATGAACTATTTTTCCGTTTTCACACATTTTTGGTCAAAATAAACACATTTCTTTGTGTTTACCTTATCAACCGGCAGCCATTGTTCTCATCGCGAACAATAACATTTACAAAAGCGAAATATTGCAACTTGAGATTCTAAAACTACCTACGTGTAATAAAATATTGTAGCACTATTCTTTACGATCCTTTGTATGTATAATAGTGTTAAAAATAAACAATGATGTCAGATTAGCTATGACATATTTACGACCACCCGCCGGCGCCCCGCCGCGCCGCACCCACTTGAGCGATAACAGATGTTTACAAAGTTTGACAATTTTTTTGTTTGACTTTTTGTTTGAAGTAGTGCTGACAAGTGTGATTATTTCGTTGTATAATTTCATAGAGAACGACTCTACTAAAGGTTTTTTCGTATACAAAACACGGTAGTCGATTTTATAAGGATTTTTTAAACTGTTTCGTTTTGGGTACTGTAGTACCCATGGCGGTTTACTGCTTTTTGACTTCGGGTACTGTAGTACCCGGTGGCGGTTGAGTGGGTACAGTCAAAACAAACTGAAATGGACCGTAAATCAAGACAAAAATACTTTTAAAAGTGCATTTTTGTTTGTGTTAATACAAATTCCGTCATTCAATACAAAATAAAGAAAAATAAACCTTATTTCAAGAACGTTAATTTAGTAAATAACAATGCCTATACATCTTAAACTAGAATTTCAGTGTATGTATTATGATTATAACATAATATTCTAATTGGGGTGTTTGAGGGTGTGCGTTAATTACGTTACATGTTGTATATTTAACGGTTTAGTTTGAAAACAGCGAAATTCGGGCTTCAAGCCAGAAATTGACATTCGTTGAAACATCCATCTATCACGTGCAAATAGTCTCGCCACACGAATGTACCTATAGAAACAAAACCTATCACATTATGCAGACTCGCAGCCTGTCATAAAATCACGAATACCATAGTGGTATGATTAACACGTGTGGTGGGGGACAAGTGAGAGGCGGAAGCGAGTTAAGCTCGAAACGCGTGGCAGCGAGACTTAATAAAATATGCAGGGTAAATGCTTACGTACAGCGTACAATTTATAATTTAGCAAACATTCCATCACTAACCAACAATAATTGGTGCCTATAACGCGATTCTTTATACCAATTAGATATATGTTGAGACAATGCAGAGACAAGGCACGTTTTAAGTTTAAAATAACATAACATAACATCACGCCTGTATTCCCCGAAGGGTTAGGCAGAGGTGTATAGTAACACCCTCATTTCACCGTTATGTTTAAGTCCCATGTAACAGGATGTGAGCTTATTGCCAGCAACCGGGCACAAATCCAAACTCCGGGCTACTACTGAGGAATTACACACGGAAAACCCAATAACACTTTGCCCGACCTGGGGATCGAACCCAGGACCTCATGATCAGCAGTTGCCACCACTAGACCAACGAGGCAGTTTAAAATATTCCACATCATTTACCTTCATGCCGATGACTAGTAACCAACTTAATAAAATATTAGCTCTATAGCTGAAAGTGGATCTTAAATGTTATTGAGTACGAGTAAGTCACCAGTGTGTATCAAGCGAAGAGAGTCAAGTGTTTAATGATCGCTACCTCTTACTCCTTACACCAACCCACCAACATACCGACTGCTGCGAACAAAGATGGCGGACTTACATAAAAACTGTTTAATCGTAACTCGGCACTGGCTATCGCGATCTGAACATATTACCATATATTAATCCAATAAGGGATTGAGGCGATCAATTTATCTACATTACGGCGCGCGCGCAGGATCCAAGTCGGAGTAAGGTGCTAACTTGCGCCAACTTATGGGCCTCCATTAGACCGTACAACGCGTTTAAGGGTTAATATTGGATGCGATTCGATCTTTATTTATTTGAATTGTTTTCTTTTTAATATATTTTTATTGTGAATTAAATCTGTTTTAGTGAATTAGTATAAGTCATGTTCTAATTAGAACTTGGTCAGCTATTAAGATTGGGAGTACCACTTTGAAGTCTACCGCTAATGATTTTAAGTAAGATGTAAGGTTTTACAGAAAAATATTTTAGTAGTATAGATAGGGTCTTCGTAACCTTTTGGGATCTAAGTGCTAATACCTTAAATATGATGTCAACTGTGCACGGGCTCAGTGACAAATAATTTTTATTTCTGTAAATAAATCTGTTACAGACACTTTTAGAAGTCAATGCAATGTTTTTTTTAAGACTAGATGGCGCCGCCATTTTCTTTCTGACTAGCTCTGAGAAGAAAAGCAGAAACAAACTCAGTACTAAATTTTCGTTGGTCAGTGCACTCTTAGCGCCACAATAAGAGGTGCCGTGCTTTTAAAAAAGTATTCAACAATTTTGCTTTATTATGGAAATTAAGCTCACTGGGTAGTAACGTTGAATCAATGAAAATAACGCTCGTGATTATGTAAAGCCGAAACAGTACAAAACCATTGATCAGTGTCGACTTTAACTTTACAAAAAAAAAACACATAGAAAAAAATTACATGTCATCTACCCACCATCAGCAAAAAAATACACACTTGTATATGTCATTCGCTATCAAAACAACGCGAGTACAAAGTTACGAGTTACGATACTTACGATCGCTATACGTTGGACAGTTTATAGACTTGTAGTTTTGTCGCGTGGGACGCACGGTGTGCCGCGGCCCTAATTACGTGCAAATAAAACAAATAATTGTTTTCTCATATGGTGACATTCTCAATTATTCTGCAAGAAGATAAAAAATTAAATTAAATATTATTTTTGCTATTTTTTGTGTTGTAACTAATTAATATGGTTCTCGTTTTCATTTAGGGTCCATGTAGAGCCATAGCTTTGTTAAGTTGCTCAAAGTTGCTTAGAATTTGGTCTGTTTTGCTAGCTGAACATGCACATGAGATCATTTTGTCGTCGTATTTTCTCGTGCCGAGACGAGATGAGCCATGCATTCTCATCTCGAGAATGCATGGCTCATCTCGTCCCGGCACGAGAAAATGCGACGGCAAAATTATCACGCATTGCGCATGTTATCTCAGCTGGAGTATATTATTATTTTAGACTGATTTTCCCAAACATTAATATCAGTCGCATTTCGTTGACCAGAGCCACAGAAATCTTAATAAACACTTTATTTAGATTTAGTATTCATAATAACGTACGTCCACCTTCCCATTTTTTTTCAGCTTTGTCTTTTGTCCGTCCATACAGTTATCAAGTCAATTTAACGCCTTTTAAATAACTCGACATAAACTAGGTGGTACTATACAATAAAATCACTAATTTTACTAACATATAAAGAAAATCTTTAATGTATTCTTCATAACAATGTATATTCTCGTAACGTAGGTGTCGTTTCGGCCTTGACATTAGCGAGCGAGTGAATGACTGAACGGAGTGAACTCATTCATAAATTGACTGAATGGGACGCACCTACGCGCTGGCAACGCACGGGCCGCGGACCGGAGGACCCAAAATGTAGTAGGACGAAATGATGCGAAATTTTGTAGTAAAAATGAAATGAAAATTAAAAAGGATCTCATTGTATAATTAAGTTAGGAATGTTAGGATACAGTATGTCAGATTTAAAAAGTGTGTATTGCTATCTATCTGCCCAGTCTTTTTCAACAATGTTGGGGTCAGCTTCCAGTCTAACCAGATGCGGGTGAATACCAGTATTTTACACAGAGCGATTGCCATCAGACCTCCGCCACCCAGTTACTGGGCAATGCCGATACCCTAAGATTAGACCGGTTATCACTTTCGGGCTTCTGACTACCCGTAACGACTGTCATAGGTATTTGTATGACACCCTAGACCGACTGTTTACCGTGCACTCCGAGGCACGGAGGGATCTCGATGTAGGTATAACAAACGGTCACCCATCCAAAGACTGACCGCGGCAAGCACAGCTTAACCCCGCAAATCGTATGATCCGCGCGGTCTGTAATTAGCCACGAGCCCCATCATTAGATGTACACTTAAGTCCGTATTAGGTAGAACAAGTCTTCATGGAACCTCTTTTAAGCCTCTTAACTTTGACTTACAGAAGCTATGAGGCTTTTTCGGAAGTTTACTTAGTATTAACTTACATGAGTCATCTATTAATGTAAATGAGTCACACATACACAACATATTACCAATTTTTTATGCAGCATTAATAGCATCTTATAGTTTATTTTATTCTCTTCTAGCAATGGAAGTATTCACGCAATTATCCAATAGATATTAACCCAAAAATATTCAACGCATCTCAATTCTCTGCTGACGTAATTCTCCATAACCATTACATACTTACATACTTAGCATGTCGTATAACCCGGCCAAGTGAAAGTCCCTCTTTAATATTCAACGCAGTTAGTGCTAAACAGACTTCTGTATTTAGTGGGGTTATGGTGAAGCGAATGCGTTCGTGAGTCACATTTTTGCTAACTTGTTTTTGTTTATTGTTTGTTGGCGCCAATGTTGGCGTTGGTGACAAATGTTGGGAACTTGGGAGCATGCGTGTGTTGACTGAACGGACGACTTTTGATTTCAAGTTGGATTCTTACTTATTGAATTTTATCTTAATATGAATGGTGACGACTTAGGTGAGATATTAACTGAATAAAACTCGCAAACGAAAAGGTGAATTGCCAACTTTGAAATTAGAGGTAAATTCATCCGAATCAAAATTTTAGTTCGGTCGAAATGACCACTTACTATTTTAGAAAATCTTATGCAGGGTTAGTGAATCATTAACAAGCACCCGAATGACATCTGTACAATGTTTCCAGTTTTGCGTACCTAACGAAAGTCGAAACTATATCTACCTCTCCTCTATAGACTCATAAATAAAATAACGGAAAACGGTCCTATAATAATGATCTGCACGGTTGTGAAAAGTGTCTGTAAAAAAAAAATCGCATTAACATTTTATAAACATTGGCGTCAATTTTGTTGTACATCTTGACAGTAATAAACTAGACTAAACGCAACTGTCACTTTCTTTTTCTATTGAAACAGAAAGAGACAAACACCCTTAGTTTAGTTTAGTCGCGTCAAAGTGTGCAACAGAATCGACGCCAATATCTCATGTGTGGTAGTTTCCTATGACCCGTAACACAAAAAAAAACAACAACTTCATTAATTAATGATTTCCCACCACTACCCTGATCATCATTCAAGCACACAACTTAGCTGTATAACTATGTAAATAATTTCTTAATTACGACTGATATAAATCTTCAGTTCAGACTGATCGCGTTATTACTAGTTTAGTGGTTTTTCGACAGGCATTAATGAATATGCGGGCTTGATTAGACTATATTGTGGGTTATTAGTAGGGGTGCCATGTTTGCCTGTTGTTACAGGACTTTCCTGAGTCTATACAGGTCTTAAAAGCATCAATTGCTGTCGTGCCAAAAGTATTTTATGGTTTGAATAAGTAATCTTAAAAGCTCACGAACTAGGGAAGAATTTCAAAATTTTTTTTTTGTTAAGGAGTTGACCAAGGCTTGAAGTTGGTAGACAGCAATCATATAAACACTGATTCCACTGTCATCTATCAAGTATCATAAAGTCCTTCTAATATCGTTCATTATGCCATTTTCGTCTATGTTAACTATAAGTAAATCTGCACAAATAATCACGCATTGCAAGCCTTTTGATAGATTCATCTGCCAATTGCATGTCAGGCAGGTCTACTCTTTCTTCTGTAGTTGCTGCTGCATGGGCTTTTCCTTAAACGTAGGTTAGCGAGTTAATGGATCCATCAAAAATATGGGTTATGGGGAAGAGATGTCTAACAAACAGTGACGCTGAGAGTGTGATTTGGAAAACGTTTCTTTCATTAATATGAGAGAGATTAAAGTTTGAAGAAGTGCCTAACTCTTATACCCCATTATCAAATAATATCCGGATTTAACCTCTGTATAGTTGGTGTTCCTAATTCCGTGCAATCATTACAGCGGGCGACGCATGGAGCGTTAACTAGTTATGCGCATCGCGCTTACGTCGTCCATCACCGTCCATCGATATTATGCATTGTTTGATGCTTTGAATTTTTAATTTCCGATGTTAGCGCAAAATCTGGAAAAAGATTAGAAATGAACGAAGAAGCTTTTGCCCAGAAGTGGGGTGGTAACAGTAACATATTTTAGAGACTTTATCGTGTTCGTGGTCAATATGCAATAACATATCGCGGTTCTAAACAAGATTTTTGATCTTTCAAGCTTCTGTGGTCCTTGGATCCGGGCAAAAAATCGAATGAGCTTTTCTAAAAAAAACTCAATCTCGACTCAGTCCATTGCTTCCATCCCGAGACTTAGGTCATACAAAGACTTTTAAAAGAATCTATCAATTATTTTGTACTCAAGTAATCGCAACACACAGAGAATTTACATAATGTATAACGACAGCTACATATATAAAAACGGGCCTAATAAAAACTGTCAACAACTTTTCAATAGGTTAAGATAATATGTTAGATATTATGCATAACCTTAACTTTGAAAACATTCATCAATTACTTTACTATGAGTGCGTGCGAAGACCATATTTATTATCTGAGCCAGGGGGCAGGGAGGTAAGCAGGGGTAATTAAAACCGGGTTGCATGTAGCTCGGCTCACCCTTCCGACATAGCTTCCTTTGCGAGAAGTTCAGTGTTCAGCCGGACAGCCAGAGGTAACTGTTGCAATGGAAATATGGTTTATTTGTATTTATCATATGGAGGAAACGCGGTTGACTTGCGTTTGCAAATGAAGCTTGACGGTAGTTTTTTTTTTGTTCATCGGAAACGGTGATGTTTGAAGTTTTTTTACTGTTGTCTGGTTCAGGGATGTGTGAAAAAAATAATTAAGATTTCATTAGCAAAGTAACTCATAAAATTTTAGCAGGATCGCCTGCGATGTTATGGTATATGGTATATGGTCAGTTTGTCGTCCATCAACTTAGAGCCAGTACTTTTAATAGCAGCCTGCAAGCTTCTACCAGCTTTGGGTCTACAGAAACTCCATAAGTATTAGCGAAACTTTATTCAATTTTAGAACTAATCTCATTTAATTTCAAGTGTATTTTTTCTTTAAAAATACTTCAGTCAATTTATTTCACCTCTCTTTCAATCAACCCTTTATGATAAGTATGATACACCATATAAAAAGTTACTACGCAAATCTACCGACAAACAAGCACCCTTACAAAAACAGAGCATAACTAACCAAATCCACAGATGAAACCCGACCCGATTGACACTCATTATTGTCTTCCATCGCCGCGAAACCTAACCCAATTTGCGTGCAACTGGTTCAATGCAAGAAAAACGGTGCGCCTGCGCAGCGTGTATAATTTAGCGCCATAAAGGATCCCGCGTGATGACAGCGCAGACATGGCGGACCGCGAAAATTACCAATTTTATGATCCGAAATTACATATAGACCTTATTATGGTACACCTAGAATTTGGTCCTTTAGGACGAATTTGGTCCTTATTTCCTTGTTATAAGAGTAAAGAGGTGTTATAAAGGTGGTAAAGAAGATTGTTGCAGTGTGTTCGTGTCGTGAAACCGTTGACTGATTGCTTTGATTGACGGCCACTCTTGTTTGTCTGTTTGTACGTCTGGTGTCAGATTACTATATCGATTACACCGCTTTATAGGTACTTTTACATATTTTATTCGATCAGTTTAAATTGGTTGAAAGTGTAGGTGTAAGGGTGTCCATTAAGATTTGAACCCGGGAAGTGTGTTTACGAGGTTGTAAAACACAACCTACGTGCTTTTATTTATATTTTATTAGTTTTGTGGGTGTTGTGTTTATTTATTGGCGAAAATAAGACAACAATAGTTTGAGTATCTTATCCTAACAATATTATTCAGAGCTTTGAGTATACATGCGTTGCAGGTATATAGACTCTTTATTTGTAAGAGTTGATTAAGGGTAAATATGTACTGGGATCCAAGTTTATAAGGATTTTTCCAGTCTCGCGTTCCTTCATTGTATCACTGTTTTATGGATATTGAATCGCGATCTGTATTGATGCAAATGGCGACTGTTTAGCATGGGGACAAAGGTGGATAGTGTATAAAGTTAGCGTTACTTGGTACTATCGGAGCTGGTTTACTGCTAAAAGTAGCAGTGTTAAGTCGTATCATAATGTAGATTATTTTTGGCGTCTCAAGGAATTTTGTGCAGGAATAAGATATTATTATGAACATTTTTTGGCATGAGAAAGTTAAATCTTTACATAGTATAAAACAAAGTCGCTTCCGCTGTCTGTACGCTTAGATCTTTTAAACTACGCAACGGATTTTAATGCAGTTTTCAGCAATAGATAGAGTGATTCAAGAGGAAGGTTTATATGCCTCACATTAGTATCTACATTGCACCCGTGCGAAGCCAGGACGGGTCGCCAGTGAAGTAATAAAACTATCGTAATCATATATCATCAATCCACTGCTGGCTAGGGGTTTCTCAGAGTGAGAACGGTATAGACCTAATGCGGGGTGGCGGACAACACAGACCATCAGGAACTTTAAACTCGAAACTACCGTAAAATAATAATATGAGAAAAGTACTAAACCTACCGGTAGCTATAGGTCGTAAAGCTATCAATGTCGAGTTTGATAGATTACTGCAGAGCCTGCGTGTCTAGTACATCGCCCGAAGGCAGTATTTTGAGTCTGAAGTACCTATGCAAGGTGTATGAACCCAATTTATATTTAATATTAATTTAAAAGGTTCCGGGATTGATCCTATTTTGAAATGCAATGTCCCTTGGTATCATTTAAGGCCACACATTATCCTACCTATTAAGTTAATAGACTCAACTAAAAGTAGAGATGGGTTTTTACTCGGGTAAATACTCGAAATCGAGTAAATATTCATGAACACAATAGAGTGAAAACAGATATTTTCTAACTATTCGTTGCATTTTGAGTATTTATTTACTTGCCCATCTTTAATAGGTACCTAGTGAGTCATACATTATTTTTGCTTTTTTCTGTTCATACCTACTTACTTGTGTTTTTTTAGATTTTTGATGTAAACATATTTAATATTGTTTGTTTCTTTTTTCATGTTCTGTCTAGTCTTTTCCTAAGTATCTTGAGGTCAGCTTCCAGTCTAACCAGATGCGGCTGAATTATACACGGGCGGTATTTTACACGGAGCAACTGCCACCAGACCTCCGCAACCCAGTTACTGGGTATTGCCGATATCCTAAGGTTAGACCGGTTGTCAGACTTTTGGGTTTCTTACTACCCGTAACGACTGTCATAGGTATGCGTATAACACCCGGGACCGACGGTTTATCGTATTTTCCGAGGCACGGTTTTTTTTCATATAGGTACATCGATATTGTAAAAATCCGCGTGACATCCACTGGCCATCGTGTAATACTTATTCGATTATCATTAAAAGTATTCATGCAAATCGATCATTCTATTATTCCCTTATCCTCGAACAACTTCATGCGCAAACGACACAATCGCTTGACAAAAAAAAGATTTACGCAAGTTCATTAACCCCTAACCCTCAAACGCGGGGCGATTAAGTCGCAATCAAATGTTGCCAACACGTCAAGAATCAACATAAACTGTGTTGGTTATGGGAAGATCCGATTTTTTTCAACTTATCATACATATTAAAATTTATGATGATAATAATCGTGTGTATATTTAGCTGTGGTGCTACTCAGCGGGAGACGGATAAAAATGACGGTTTATAGTTGTCTGACGTGAGGGTTCGCGGCTGTGATGATGATGGAGGCAACATACTATGTAAAGGGTATTTAAATATACAACAGTCGACCTAATTTCTATACAGAGCTTCTAATTTATGTAAGGAATGAAAAGATGATTTGGTACCTACATAATAGTATTAATTCGTGGCAAAAGAGATGTAGTTTTTTTTTGTGAAAAACTCAGTATTCGGCTAGGTACTTATAGATTTTTTTTCACGGGAAAGGCTATTGTCTCTCATGAAGGACAAGAAGCCGGTTAATTTTTATAAAAGTTGTACCAAGTCTCAGTATCAAGTAATTGAGTTAAATATACATTTTGATGCAGACTTCTTATTAAATCATCGTCATAAGACGTAGTCTTCTCTAATCATTATATAAATACGTCACACAGTGCGTTGTTGAGTCGTTGGACTTCGAATTTAAGATTTAAGATTCATAAAAATATTCATATTTATGTTTCTATTCAGACATAGATATAATTTTTGTAGTTTATGAAATTATGACAGTTGTTGTAAAGTTTTTCAAATGTGTCAATAAATAATTGTATTAATATTTAGTTGCTTATTATGTATTTACATAAATATGTGGTAAATAGTGTATGTTAGGAATGTAATACTAAGTAGTTGTTAACGTAACAACGACTACGTTACTTAACAATGTTAATTAAAGAAACAGTTAATGTACTTTACGTTTTTTTTTTTGTATAATCGGATTGTAAAAGCTATTTTAAATGTATAGTTTTATTGAAACATTGGTAAGAAAAGTTTCTTATGTAAATGTTACTTTGTATGACGTTACCAAGTTGCTTTTATCCATTACACTATTTTTTTTTCTTTTTTTTATGACTTTAGTCAATTTTGCAACAAAATTGTGTTGTTTGAACATTTTAGTATGAAATTATTTTTTATTTTAACTATTGTGATGGCTTGGCATTCCTTTCTATGTCCATAGGTCTATTCGCATAGCATAACATAATCAGCCCATTACTGTCCCACTGCAGGGCACGGGCCTCTTCTCAGAATGCATTATTCGTATAGTTTGGTTATTAATTTATCAATAGAAACTAAAGCGTGGTTGATTACTGCTATATAACAGAAGCCTAAAAAAATAAAAGCAGAAAATAAATATTAAAACCCTTATCCTGCGCACCCGATTATATCACTGCAATCAATGTTTAAATTAGATAAGTATTTTTTATTTCTCTCATCACAGATTCTATGGGGCAGCCTTGGTGGCTGTTATTCTTAAAATAAAAGTAATGATTCAATAATAAAAAAAATGCTTAGTTAAAGCTTCCATTTCTTAATGATTGCAGTATAAAATAAAACAGAAAAAATCTCATATGCAGCTTTTATCAGATTTAATTCAAACTGTCAATCCGGTTTATATCATAGCACTGAGATGATGTCAAATGTTTTATATTCAGTAAGTAGGTACCTACTATCTTTTAAGACTTTGTATTATGGGAGCAGGAGAGAGCAGGTACCTGTTCTCGCGGACCGAAGGACCAACCACCACATAGTATTAAAAGGTACCTACTTAAGTAGGTACTTACTCAATAAAAAAATCACACTCGATTCGTAAAGTTTATCAGAACTTCGTCAAAATCGTTCGTAAAAACCGAAAATAACCACATTCTGCTTAATAAGCGAACTTAAATGCGAATAAAATTATATCGACGAAAAAAAAATCGGATTTTTACGATTGCGGTCGTAAAATTACGCGTGTTTCGGGTTATTGAAATATATTTTTTTTCGATTTTCGTCCTTATTCCTATGGCGGTAAAGTGTTATGTATGGGAAGATAGTGTTATGTAAAAAGTAGCCGGTAATGTTATGTGAGAACATAATGGAAATATGAGGTTTTTATGGTGTAACGTGTTTTAGAGAAGAAGACTTAACGTGCAAACTTTTTTTTATTATTATGACGTGCATCTAATGAATCTTCTGCGAAAATATATTATTATAGGTAGGCTTCATATTGAAGAAGGTTGATGACAATAAGTATAACTTTGTGTAACTCCACGATGTGGTACCAGGATAATTAAAAATGTATAGGTAACTACCTTAACCTTTCAGTCCTAAAAGCTTTTTATTAATGTCTGAGTGAATGTAGGATTTAAACTTTTTTAATAGATACCTACATACCTAATATACCTACTTGCTGAATCCATAATAGGTATTCCCTAAATATTAAAAATTTGGAAGACTTACAAATACTTATTCCTAAAACATTCAGTTAATTAAAAAAAATATAATCTTAATAAAAACATCATTATAAAATATTGTATTTGTTTGTAATAAATTAAATTAAATTTGTAATTAATTGGTCATAATATTACCTATTATTCATAACACATTATAAATACATCATTGAAAACCTTGGATAGTACCTATTTAAAATGTTCCATTTCCTTGAAGTTTCTTTTTTTACTAAATTAATTAGGTACAGGTGCAAAGAGTAATAGGTACCTACCTAGGTATTATCTATTCTTCGATTTAAAGACATTTAAAAAGCACAACGTAGGTCTAAACAATCTTTTTTTAGGTTTACGAGCAATATTATTAGGTTATATTAATATTTTAAATACATAGGTATGTTAAATGTAAAATTACATAGAATATCAATAGGTAGTTTTACAAAATTGTCTTATTTATTTATATTAAACATTTGTTTGAAAACTAATTAAATATACTTAACATATTATAATATTTTATATTTAATTGCAAAGCCAATTAAAATCTAATTAAAATAAGTAAAATGTAACAAAAAGGAGGAAATTTTTATTGTCGTAAACATCTTATATTTTAAGAGCTTTCTGAAGATATATCTAGTCAATAAAAAATATGGACGTGGTTTGTTAAAAAAATATTATGCATAAAATAAGCAGTAGGTAAGTAATTTACTAAACAACCATTTAACATACTAGTTCAAACGTATCGAAATCTATAAATAAATTAGCAATTATTAAACTTAATTTATCAAAAATGAAAAATTAAATTAATTATTTTAATAAAACGAAGCATAAGTAAGTAACGTAGGTACAACTCGTAACGAAAGTGAGTTAGCAGCGGGCAAAAAGGTAAAAAGGCGGCGCGGTGAGGTGGGCGGGGGGCGGGGGGCGGAGCCTAGTCGCCGCCCCCCGCGAGCGGGACGGCGACACTGCACGCGCGCCCGCCTGCACGATGCAAGGTCACGTCAGGCCCACTGACTTTTTGCAATGTTTTGACATGTACAGTTTTTTGAAGATTCGATTCTTTTTTCAGATTATATTCACTTTTATTTTTGTTTATTGAAGAAATTAGTTTTTGCTCTATGAACCGGATTGTTTCATATAATTATGTAAAGCTTAATTATCTATATTTATATACAATGTTACTTATAGATTTGTAAAAATAAAAAAAATAAATAAAAAAAATTGAACAACTTTACTTTTGTACAGATGCAGTTTTATAGGCCTCAAATGACACCTTAAAAATGTTTGAATTTAGTTTTCAAAATTATTAATAGAGAAGTTCGAAATTGAAATCAAACTTCATTAAATATCGATGTAACATCTACAATATCATGCAACCATTTTAATTTTCAAAATCAATCACAATAAGAATACAGGACGATGCAAAAAAGCAGTTGCATCTTATCACGGCTGGACGTTTGATTGAGTGCGCTAGTTCTGTTCGGAGCCGCGTGGCGCTGTCGTCAGCGGGCGGCCACTCCGCGCGTCATTCCGGCCGCGGCGCGCGACGCAACCGCATCGCCACCCGCGCTCGCTCTCGCCCGCGTAAACACGCCACGATACACGCGCAAAACGATCCAATGACATGTTCACGTGCTGTGCCAAATATTGTGTCCAGTTAACTTAGTGCCAGTTATTTGTGTGAAGTGACCCACGCTGTGCGATTCCAGTAAGCATTGTAAACGTATTTGCTCGACCGACACACCGTCGCAGCCCATCTGTTCAAATACGGCTGATTTGTTTAAGTTTACTATTGATGGATTGGAAAGAGGTTCAACGACATCGTACTTGGTGTTTGATGTGCTGAGGAATTCGTTTCACGTATTTCGAAAACAAATAGAAGTTTAGAAAACAATGGTTATATGAGAGGGTCTCAAGTGGCATTGCTTACTTAGGTGCTCGTTGTGACAGGTGGAGCGGTGTTCTTATTGTCTGTCAAATAAGAATATTCATTGGAAAACGAAGGTGAGCATACTTTGAGTATACATGTCAAACAAACGCTAACATTATATTTAAATTTTTTATTGCTTTTTAACTAGATTTCACGCATTTTAAGCTGCTTCTTTGAAATATATGAGTGGAAGTTTGTATATTTAGATGGAGTAGATAGTTTAGTGTAGTACTGTTAAGTTTCACAATGCGTGGTGAGCACTGAAAACTTTGTGACGGCTGCTGAATTCAGTGAGGATGCGGCGACGGCCCGCGACGGTACTGTGCCGGGCGTTTGCTGATAAATATACTGTAACAAAGGGAAAACTACATGAAAATATGTACTCAAAAGTGTTATTTAGACGCTTTATACCGAGAGAAGCCTTGTTTTTCCGTTTTCAGGCAGGCTTAGAGTGTTGTTTAATAGTTATGGAAAGAGTTTCAATGGATTGAATGGTAGCGAATAAAGTTAACAAAAAGTTTTTGTAGTTGTTCTGCCTTCTGAATTATGTACAATTGTCCAATGCTGAGAAATATTTAGTCATGGCAAAAAAAAGCACTGGAAATTACATAAATAAATAAAAAAAGTCAATTCGGAGCATCTGAAACGTTATAAACTTAAATATGCTGCAATACGAGATGAAAAATATACAATATTCATGTATAATCCGATAATCTGAGAAAAAATAGGAATTATTAAAAAAAGTATTCAATTGTAGACTGGAAAAAATATTTTAAATGCCTTGTAATTGTCGAATGTCTTCTTGATTATTCAATCATCAACTGATTACTTTTAATCAATCCAAAAATGTGGTCTCAAAAGAGTCAAAAGTTGCATCGATCCCTGAAAGCTGCATCAAAATACATTCTAATAGTCAAGTTTAAGAGTTACCTACATCACTTGAAAAAACTTCTGCATTACTTTTGCATCTATGAAGCCCTAAAAAAAACAGAAAAAGTATCAAACCATAAAAGAAACGTCCAATATTTTTGCATCTACTGGCGTCCTTTTCCCCAGTCCGCCATCTTTATTTTTGTAAAGCAATGCACACAGTCGTCATTTTAAATAGTCGAGTGGCGCGCGCCCCAAGCGTCTGCAACGCGTCTATGCTGGGAGCGGAGGGAGAGGGGGGCAAGCATGCGGGGCAGGGGGCGGGGCGCTAGAGCGGGACGCCGCATCATAAACATTGTGTACATAAAGACGTTTTGGAAAACGCAATATGCCTAGTGCAAATTTTATTTGGAATGTGCAGTAGGGAGGGCCTTTTAGAATTAGAATTTTGAATTTTTTGGGTTGCAGTTTGTTTTTTACAAGGTAGAACGAATTAATTGAAGTTGCAAGAGGATTAAATTGCTTTTTAATTATACATATTTATTGAAATTTTATAATAATTAAATTACTTAATAATTAATTAAAAATGAAAATAATAACTATACTTACCTCTACTATCTTATTATTTTTTAATGTTGAGAGAATGAGAAGTAAATGAGAGGTAGTTATCATGTTTTAATTTCAATGTTTAAGTACCTAGGTATCTTATGAATACCATCGAGTCTTCACGCAAGAATTCTATTGACAATAACTGAAATAAACTTGATCAATTATAATTTAATACTTAAATGTAAGTTACTGCTAATTATTCAGCAATAATGACGTTTACAGATTATTAAAATAATAACTGATAATTGGACGTCCTTATGAATTATTTCAGTAGGTACCTACTTAAAGTTTTACTTGGTTGACAATCTCTTAAACTTTTACTAACTCACTGATTGTAACTTAACTGTTATAATTGTAAGCTATGAGTTAACAACTTATTAAAACTTAAAATCTACTTATTGTGGAATCCAGTGGTCTTTTTAAGTACAATAAATAGTTTTCAAACATTAGAAAATGAAAAGAATAGAAGTATGCTTTGTATAAGTTTATGTAAAGTGAGTGGTTGTAGTATTAAATAATAAATGTTAATTTTAAGCGCATACTGAATTGCAACTGAAATACTAGCTTCAGGTGTGCTGGCTTAGCACTCTGACCCTGAACACGGGTCAACAACTCAGGAAAAGTGTCAAAAGTGGTCTTTCAAGGCGCGTTGCTTTACCCCGCCACAACTGTTAAGTACAATTTACCCAAAATGTTACGTACTTTATCAATGTACCTAATTTATGTAACAGAAAATAATTATTTCGCCACCTATATTTTTACCCGTCAAAGTAAATAATGCGTCAATAAATATTCAAGTTAAAAAAAGTAAGACAATGATTGACGACAGTGACGCAGTAGGTACCTGACAATCAAACTTCATAAATAATAAGTAATACAATAGAAGTTAATAAAGCTTTAGTGCTAATGTCGCAATCACGAATGACAATGATTTATAATTGATTGAAAACGATTCCATTAATAATTAATGGAAAATGGTACAAGTTGCATTTGTATTGTTTGTTTGTATTTGTTTAATCCATCTATACCTACATATAGTTTTACATTTTTAAATATTTCTATAAAGAATGAAAGAAAATATTTAAAAATATTAAAATAGTCGCCCAGTGGCATCGAGATTAGGGTCCAAGCTACCAGTGGTCAGCACCTACTTCAGAGAAAGGAACTTCCTAATTTATTATTTATTTAATATAATTAATAATCTATGAATACCTATTGGTTGTTATTTTGTTCAGCAAACATTTTAAATATTAAATGTCGGTTGTCAGATTATATTAGTAATTTTAGTCTATCAACAATTCTATATTTTGTAGGTCTTTAACAATTAATTTAGATTTCTATTGCACGTTTTATTATTCATATTAGTCGTAGTAGTAGTTTTATATTGTTACCTACAATTAGGTAATTGAAAAATAATACCAATAGTACCTACCTATTTAAGTGTCATAACATTTTGGTTTCATTACTGAATACATAATAAATGACTTTGAAGGTAAATAAGCTTACATATACAACTGCCCTTTTATTCCAAAAGTAACCTACCCATCAGTTTTCTAAGTTACAGCACTAGTAATATTATTATGGATGAACTATCGCTTTCAAATTTCTCTTTCCCTAATTGCGATTAATTTCCTTTCTTACTCCTCAAGAAGATTTCAAATAATATTTTATTATTACCTACATACCTAAAATATTCTTGACATTAAACATAATTCAGTTATGGTCATAATATTAAACAATTTGAACCCGACGTTTTGAATACGACAAGTTGAATTTATAGATGCCATGTGACGCGACATCTGCTAGATATTCCATAACTTTGACATGTTTATGGTCGACTATAATTATATTTATGGACAATTTTTTGGGGATTAAATGGTTTTTTTTTACTATTAATCTATAGTATCGAATTCTATTTAAGAATCAGGTAAATAATGATAATCAATGGCGATAATTTTAGAATCGATTTAATAAATTATTTTAAAACCCAGTAAAAATAGCCTTTTATTTGGTTTTACTTAGCAAAATATAAATAAAAACTGTTAAAAAAGAACTTTACTTTTATATTAAAAATATCGTATGGTATTAATAACCTTTATTTAATATTTAATGAGACAAGCTACCCATTGCAATTGTGTACCCCACATGACTTGAAAAATATAAGCAATTTTCTATAATTACTTGTAAGATATCTGTTGCAAAAACATTTTTACCGTCAATTTTATTTACCAGGTTCATCGCTCATATTATTGTATTCAAAATATTAAAAATATCCATACGAATTAATAGCAAATGTAGCATTAATTGTAATTTTATTAAGCAAATAACGAATTTTGTTAAGAAGCCAACACAGGATATAGTAATATTAAAATTTAAACAAAAATTGTTCATTGGAATTAAATTATATAACATCACGCCTGTATTCTCTGACGGTTAGGCAGAGGTGTAGAGTAACATCCTCATTTCTACGTTATGTTTAAGTCCTATGTAATAGGGGGCGAGCCTATTGCCATCAACCGGGCACCAATACAAACTCCGGGCTGCTACTGAGAAATTGCTAATGAAAAAACCCAATAACACTTTGCCCGACCTGGGGATCGAACTCCCATGATTAGCAGTCGCGTTTGCCACCACTAAACGAAGTAGTTAAATTAAATTGAATTATAACCATCAAAATCTATTCTAAAATAATGTTTTCATCGGCTTTCAGTCTAAGAGCTACATCTTTACGCAGTATAAAACAAAGTCGCTCCCGCTGTCTGTACGCTTAGATCTTTTAAACTACGCAACGGATTTTAATGCAGTTTTCAGCAATAGATAGAGTGATTCAAGAGGAAGGTTTATATGCCTCACATTAGTATCTACATTGCACCCGTGCGAAACCGAGGAGGGTCGCTAGTTTAACAAATAAATATTTAATCATTTATTTAATTCTATTTGATTAAACGTAGTGTCATAAGCTACACTTGTTCAAAGTGTTTGTACGCCTACACCAAAGATGATCTCAACAAGGCTTATAGACAAGAATACAATACACAAAATTAATATCCTTACATCCCATTGACAGTTACAAGATCTTAAAACGACTATATTTTTGTTCTTTACAAAATTAATCATATCGACAATGATATCATTGGTAGATTAAACACCGTTGTTAGTTGTAAAGGAACCAACTATTATGTACAGTGGCGGATTTTTCAGCATTTTTCAGTCCAGTCCAGGTTCCACTGACTTGGGTTGACTGCTGATCGTGAGGTCCCTAGTTCGGGCAGTGTTATTGGGTGTTTCCATATGGAATTCCTCAGTAGCAGCCCGGAGGTTGGATTTGTGCCCGGTTGATGGCAAGAGGACATATGTGTACGTCTACTAACTATCCTCAATTAAGATTATATATATATATTTTTTTTATTGCTATCATTACTCTCAAGATATCTTTATCTTATTTTACAATGATTTTTTAGCTAAGTTTTGATGACATTTAATTATGTCAATTGTTTTATATAGTTTAGCTTCCTTTTCACTTTTGTAAATGTGAGAACTTTGTGGACCTGCATCTATAAATTTGTAAATTACTACAATATTATTCATATTACTTTTTTTTAAATTTTATTTTTGTTTGTTAGTTTTTGTACTCAAGTCTTTTAGTACTATATTACTCATTGGTCTGTGGTCAGGACCTCATTGTTCTCTCACTATCCTAAATCATTGTACTGTATCCACTGAAATTGTTAAAGGTATTATTTTTAAAAGAGTAACCATGGAGTTTCTTGCCGGCTCTTCTCCATAGGAAACAACTAATTGGAACCGTGCACCTAAATTCGACGTTTCATAAGCACCTGTATTGGTTTATGTGAAATAAAAATGTTTGATTTGATTTGATTTGAGGCTCGCCCCCTATTACATGGCACTTAAACATAACGGCGAAATGTGGGTGTTACTATACACCTCTGCCCTACCCTTTGGGAAATACAGACGTGATGTTTATGTCCAGGCACCAGTATTCAGTGTTTTATTTGAATACTATTGGTCCAATGCCAATCCAGCTACTGGTTCAACGTAAACCCACCATAAAGGTATCAGAATAAATAAGCTTACCACCTTCATCTGTAGTTTTCTTCTTCTTTTAGGTACCCTATCTTACCCTTACTGTAACTTTCAGATTATATCTTGGATTTCTTCCGGCTGTTCCTTTCTGGTATTGTGCATCCTCTATGGTCAAATTGTCGGCTCTTGTATCGGTTTTATAACTATTGCTATCCTGGCATCTTTATTTTATTTTACTTTTACCTATAACTACTAATATTATAGAGGGAGTGTGCGTTTTTTTTTTAGTTTTACATGAGGGTCACCTCTAAAAAAATACTTGACCGATTCTGAAAATTCACCATTTCAATGTTGGGTAGTTGTTCCCGAGTCATCGGTGGCCGCGTTGCTCAATAGGTTGTGGTGCTAGTCCAGATATAAATAACTAAGCTAAGTGAAGGCGGGTCGTTAAATTATAATAAATAGGAACATTTTATTAGCATTGAATAAAGTAAAATAATTTGTTAGGTACTGCATGAATTTTGTTTCACTAAGTAGGGGAGAAGTGGCATGAAGGAGCCAGGTTTTGAAAGAGCCACTTACATTATCTTGGTAGTTTAGGAACGGATTTGGTTGGTAACGTTATTTTTAAGTAGCAACACTGATTTCCCGTCACCCACAAACATTTGACAGTTCGCCGAAACCAACGGACACCGGCACATTGAGTCAAAGTTTTTGGCACTAAAAAGTAAGTATTTTGCTTCATTTAAGTTGTTTTTTGGTATTTTATTGGAAACAAATATAGGTAAATGGCTTGTAGATTGAGTTAGTGCATATATTTGGCCTTGCAGCAGCGTACAAACTGAGCCGCAAAAGTTTTGATATTGTTGTTATTTTGAAGGATATATTTTTTTAAAGAATAAGTTATGAAAGAGCCGGGTAAATGGGCCACAAAAGAGCTAGCTCTTTCACAACCGGCTCTTTCGTAACCCTGCATTTGAATATTGTAAATAAAATAAAATAATAATAATAATGCATTTTTTTCATATATTATGAAATTATTTGCTTCAGATATTGCATTATGAAAAAGCCTGGCCCAAGAAAACTAAAAAGATCCGAAAAATCAGTAATTGAAGAAGCAGTCAGTGAAGTTTTGGAGAAAGGCCAGTCCATAAACAAAACTGCATTTGTCTCAAATATATCGAGGGCATACTTAGCAATTAATACTGCAATTATTATTATTTTCCATAATTTTATTTAATTTTTTTTTTAAATTTTTTTTGCACTATATGTTTCTAATTTTAACAAAATTACAAAGTTCCTGAAGAGTCTGAATCTTAAACTTAAGTAAATAGATAGTTAAGACTTAAAAGCTCAAAGTAATGAAAAAAATAATTATTGATAATAATTATTGATATGAAAGAAAAACATTTTTAATGATTTAACGATGTTGTTTTTGATAGAAGATATTATTTGTTATTTTCTTTAATTTTCGAGATTGTTATTGATAAAAAATAATCCGCCTCTGATATGTTAAGATTATATACGGTATATAATAGGTAAGACTGAATAATATGTTAAGATTAAAGCGACTGTTAGAATTACTTAAAATGACTGATAAAATTAATAATTTCTTAAAAATGTCATTAGTTTCTAAAAAGGATTTGTTAAAATTGTCTTTTTGTTTTTTTTTAATAGTGTAATTATTATTAATTTGCATAATTACACTTTATAATACAGACTGTCTCTTTCATAACTTCTAGTAGCTCTTTCAATACCGAAATGTTATGAAAGAGCCAAAAGACACACTTTTTAAAAATGAATGTTTCATTGATTTTTTTACATTGTTCGAGGTTTTTTCGTATGAAATTACCTTCTTTAATAAATAAATATTAATTGAAGAAAAAAAAAACATCATTTCTTTCATTAAAAGTATTTTTTTTTGCTCTGTTTAGTAAACTGGCTCTTTCATGCCACTTCTCCCCGGAGAAGTGGCATGAAGGAGCCAGGTTTTGAAAGAGCCACTTACATTATCTTGGTAGTTTAGGAACGGATTTGGTTGGTAACGTTATTTTTAAGTAGCAACACTGATTTCCCGTCACCCACAAACATTTGACAGTTCGCCGAAACCAACGGACACCGGCACATTGAGTCAAAGTTTTTGGCACTAAAAAGTAAGTATTTTGCTTCATTTAAGTTGTTTTTTGGTATTTTATTGGAAACAAATATAGGTAAATGGCTTGTAGATTGAGTTAGTGCATATATTTGGCCTTGCAGCAGCGTACAAACTGAGCCGCAAAAGTTTTGATATTGTTGTTATTTTGAAGGATATATTTTTTTAAAGAATAAGTTATGAAAGAGCCGGGTAAATGGGCCACAAAAGAGCTAGCTCTTTCACAACCGGCTCTTTCGTAACCCTGCATTTGAATATTGTAAATAAAATAAAATAATAATAATAATGCATTTTTTTCATATATTATGAAATTATTTGCTTCAGATATTGCATTATGAAAAAGCCTGGCCCAAGAAAACTAAAAAGATCCGAAAAATCAGTAATTGAAGAAGCAGTCAGTGAAGTTTTGGAGAAAGGCCAGTCCATAAACAAAACTGCATTTGTCTCAAATATATCGAGGGCATACTTAGCAATTAATACTGCAATTATTATTATTTTCCATAATTTTATTTAATTTTTTTTTTAAATTTTTTTTGCACTATATGTTTCTAATTTTAACAAAATTACAAAGTTCCTGAAGAGTCTGAATCTTAAACTTAAGTAAATAGATAGTTAAGACTTAAAAGCTCAAAGTAATGAAAAAAATAATTATTGATAATAATTATTGATATGAAAGAAAAACATTTTTAATGATTTAACGATGTTGTTTTTGATAGAAGATATTATTTGTTATTTTCTTTAATTTTCGAGATTGTTATTGATAAAAAATAATCCGCCTCTGATATGTTAAGATTATATACGGTATATAATAGGTAAGACTGAATAATATGTTAAGATTAAAGCGACTGTTAGAATTACTTAAAATGACTGATAAAATTAATAATTTCTTAAAAATGTCATTAGTTTCTAAAAAGGATTTGTTAAAATTGTCTTTTTGTTTTTTTTTAATAGTGTAATTATTATTAATTTGCATAATTACACTTTATAATACAGACTGTCTCTTTCATAACTTCTAGTAGCTCTTTCAATACCGAAATGTTATGAAAGAGCCAAAAGACACACTTTTTAAAAATGAATGTTTCATTGATTTTTTTACATTGTTCGAGGTTTTTTCGTATGAAATTACCTTCTTTAATAAATAAATATTAATTGAAGAAAAAAAAAACATCATTTCTTTCATTAAAAGTATTTTTTTTTGCTCTGTTTAGTAAACTGGCTCTTTCATGCCACTTCTCCCCTACTATGAAGTATGAACCAAATGCAAAAAAATAACTTTTTTTCCCTTCATCACACAATTTTCTCAAGACTTAACGTTATTAATCCCGAATTTTTGGTTTTCCTTCTAAACTTTTTACTAGGACTGAATTTAAATCCTACATGTACCTATGTTTTCTTGTTCCTTACCTTTTCTTAAGAAGCAATATTTTGAATTCAAAACATTCTATGTTTCATCTTTCACCTTATATTATCCAACTAGTTTGAATTCTTTATCGTTTCTAATCATTTATTTTAAAAGATATTTGTGATTTGTGAATATAACTTCTTCTGCTCATACATGTGATCACAATTTTTAACCTAATATTCTGTCAAGCCTTTTCCTTACTATGGGTCGGCTTCCAGTCTAACCAGATGCAGCTGAATACCTTCTATGTCTACTATACTATTTAAGTAGTGCACTATTATAAATGTTTACTCTTTTGCCTCATAAGAATTGGTAAAGAGAATATTATGTATATCTGTAGGTTTGTTTAACTTTATGTGCAACAAGTTATTGTTGACTATACCTTCCAGCGGTACCAGTACCTAGTACGATCGCACTCTGTAAAAGCTACCATTAGTTCATCTCATGACATAAACGTTTGGTAACATTTAATCATATTAAGGCACTTGTACATACATACATACATAAACTCACGCCTTTTTCCCATGGGGATAGGCAGAAACTATAGAACGCCACATGCTACGACCCTTACATACTCCTTTCGATTCATCCACATTCATACCAATACACATACATACATATTGTCATACAGGCACGCCGGTTGAGAGTACTACGCACCTGTCCTTTGTGAAGAACATCACCAATAACATCGATGTGTGTCCTTCTAGGACGTCCTCTACCGGCGTTTACATTGACATCTGCCTTATAAATTCCTTTTTTTAAACGCCGTTCACTCATTCTCTCAACATGACCAAACCACCTAAGCATACTCCTTTCGATTTTTGTCACTACGTCATCTTTTAAACTGCAACTTTGTCTAATCTCATCATTCCTCAATCTGTTATTCAAAGTTAGGTATTTGTACTATTATAATAATCCTGAAGGAAAGATAATTTTGAATCAGAGTACAACAAATTGACTAGGCAAGTTTTGCTTTAGTTTTTAGCTTTTATTTAGACTTAAGTTTGACCAGTGACATCTGCTAAAAGGCGATGAGATGTTCTAAAATAAAAGATGTTTGCCTAAATCCCGTTTATTCAATAATAATTAAAGATGTCAAAACAAACTCATAATCAAAGAGGCGTTTCTCCTATTCTAGATATTTGCACAGACCACTAAACCGATTGGCCTGACGACTTGAAAGTCATTTAAGATCAAATATATAATAAAAAATGTAAATTTGCTTAGGTGTCGCCAGAAAACAAATATTCGAATATCCGTCTATAGTCGATGCGTGACTGATTTAATGACAGACTGGCAATTAGTTGGCAAGATGGCCGCCTGCGCCCGCGCACCCAATGTCAATAACGCCATAAATCATCCGCCATATTTATTTCGAATGGTTAAGTAATATTTATTTTTATTCGCGTTATTGGTACTAGTTCCTTGGACTGGTCCTATTATTTATGTATTGATATATGATTTTTTATAAAAAATCGTTTTTTTTCATCATTAAAATTTACGGCGGCTCTAGCTCCGATCAATGCGTTAACTGAAGCACGATACATAAATAACATACAAACAGTCCCACGGTTTGATAATCAAGAATGTATTAACAGATACGTTTTATGTATCCCACTACGATTATTAACATCGATACGAGGTTTCTCGATACCCCAATAATTTATATTGGGTTATTTATATTATTTTTATGACATTCATCCACTGAAGTAGTGATTGAAATTAGAATTTTTATTAATAATAAGTTTTGTTGCTAAGCTCTTACTAATTCTTTCTTATTACAAAAATGGTCGCAATATTAATAAATTCTGACAGCTTTGAAGACGTTTCGTAAATTCGTTTGATGGTTATTATACTAATGATAAATTAAAATAATTTTATGTCGCATTAACTAATTTACGTTTCTTTAAATATCGATTGATTGGAAGTCGTTATTGCAAACGATTTTATTAGTGGACTAAAAAAGGTTGCAGTCATCTGTTTGATCAGGTTTTAAATATAGCAATGACATTTTTGCTTTGGTGTAGCAAAAAACGTTAACCCTTTAATGCGAAAAGTCAATCAACCAATCAATCAGCCGTCACACGGCCTCAAGCCGCAACACTTGTTAAAAACATTTGACATTTAAAAATGCCCGAACGTACTCGGGTCGCATCCTGCCGAGTCTCTTTTTGTGTATGCCCAAAAATGTCCGTCAGACGTCTATTAACATAAATACGACATTAAACTGGAGTTAATTGACACATTTCACGATTTATAAGATAAGTTACCTAGATGTGAAATCACTAGGAATTTTAGTGGGGCGATAAATATAACCTGTTTTTTTCTAATGGCCGCTGTCAAATTGGGTGTAGGCAAGGACTGAGTTACAGTAGTTGTGTGCTTTCTAACTGATATATTGATTTCGTGACTAAATCAGAGCCGAAGAGATGCATGTTGGCTTATGTAAAAGAGACGTTATCGTGAATATATTTTTCTTTAGAATCCAAACATGTTAATGCCCAATGTCAATTGAAATAAATAAATTTGTTAAAGTAACGATAAAGTAAAGGAGACCAATAGTAGAAAATTTACATAATAATGTATTATTTACTTCGTATTCTTGGTTTATCTTATAAATCACACAATCTTCACTCACCGGGGATCATGACTGACAAGTGCGAATCTGATCGAAAGAGATAACGAAAATGATGAGCCGAAATAAAATGCGAGTAAACCGACTTGTGTGTATCCATCTCAGAATAGGTCTGTTCAAAGATAAAGATACGTAGATATGTTATCTGTATAAAATAGAGTTATTACTACTGATAAAATTATAAATGAAAAAATACATGGTGACAATCGGTTAATTCCAGAATATTGCCAAGTCCATACAAGTTCAATACATTACAACTAGTACCTACCATAATACCCTTTATCCAGGACAGAAGAACGAAGAAATATATAAAACTCTGAACATACATAACACAGATTCAAATATAGATGTAGCATCATCATGTCTAAGAATCTTGGATAAAGATTGAATCATGTCATCAGGCCAGTTGCAAAGTTTCATCAGCTATGAAATTATTGTCCAAACAACTGTTCCAATATTTGTAAAAACGTATTAATCTTTCACACATCAAGGCTGAATAGGATCCAGGCCGTCTTTGATCAACCATCGCCGGTACCAATCATCGAAATATCGAGAACGCGTCTAAAATATTACACAATCGAAACAAAAAATGCTTCACAATCAGAATTAGCGCGATCAGGAACTTACAGTAGAAAAAAGAAGCTTCGATGCGGCAGCAGTGTGCGCGCGATTGTTGGCGCGGGAAAAAAACATGGTGTCCAACTTTGCATCCGCAGTCATCAAAGTCATCTCTCGCACAAAATTGCTCCTTAACCAAAGCTCTTAAGACACTAATGTCCGTCTCTTGATTACTGTAGATATTTTTGTATTACGACTTTGATCTCGATGGCTCGTAAATTCGTTCAATAATGTTTGTTGAATCGGATCATCTGTTTAAGAATGGCAAGTAAATGTTTGTTTTCTATCATCCGCCGGCCAAATGTTGTTCGATTTCGCTAGTTAGCGTTGTTTTGACAGTCTCAATCGTTGCAAAGCGGTAATAATGCTGTCTTCACTTCATTCACGTCTCTGTGTGGGCATGAACGTATGTATATGCATACGGAACGATTTTTTTATATGTAAATATGATTTAAATGAGTCGTATCATGTTTGATTTTCGACTATTTTTGAATCGCCCAATGTTTGTTTTATTACGGAATTCTGATATGCAATTGAAACGTTCGATGTGATAAATTAGTTGTTATGAAAGAAATGAATGAAAGAATGAATGAATCTGTTTCAATAGATGAACGAAAATAAAAATGGGTGATTGTAAGATTTTCAACACTTTGTAATTTTACTGGCCGGTCTCTAACTGAGTCAAGGATTAGAGAATTTTTCGTGAAACTTTTTTGAAGAAAGACAAGATTCATTCACCGTCGAAAATGACCTCTACCTACATTGACTTAGTTACTTCTGGCTTCAAACTAAACTTCTCTTCAGAGAATAGATGCAAAGCACTAACATGAATATCATCCTCTGATACAGCGGACCCCGATAGCGTCAATCCAAACAATTTTAATTTTTCCCCTACCCCAGCGAGGCTGAAAACTCGGAGCAAGGCGTAGGTACGCTCACGGGACTAAATCAATATGATATGACAGTTACGGTCAATTTATGGCCCTCAGTTAATTACAAACGGGTGCGGGGCCCTCGGGGTGAGGTGGATGCGAGGGGGAGGGGTGGCACGTCTAATGACTTGTAAAGATGCTGTTGCGAAGCGTTATTGAGTATGGATGTGTGATTGTTTGTGTGTTTCGGGTGCAGGGAAGTTGGGTACTGGAGGTCGAGCTGCGTGTGTGTGCGTGTCACTGGGGCGTATACTTCTGCTTATTTCATAATGGAAAGTATAGGGAGTATTTTAACCAAGGAACCCTATCTAAAAAAATAATTATGATTCTGATAAAGTAATTTTAAGTGGAACTGTTATCAAAATAAGATGTGGGTTGTGTTAAAGCTTGCCTACAACTAAATACAAATACGTGTAGTGCTCTTGAACACAAAAATACCACCACGACACCATAGGTCTCGTGTTTGAACCCAAGGCGCGTATCTGTGACTTTTCGAATTCATGTGCGTATTGTAGGTATAATGTTCACTTGCTTAAAAACGGTGAAGGAAAACATCGTCAGGAAACCGGCACGCCGGAGAGATATTTCTCGACGGTGTGTGAAGCCGAGTCAGAGGCCCATGGGCGGCATAAACTATGACACCAGGTTACTCACCACACAAAAAGAAAAAAACTCTTGAACAAGAACAACACAACTTCATTCTCTATACTCAAATACCAAAGAAACCTATTCCAATCCCAACAAAAATTATACAGGAAAAAATAATTTCAATTTAGAGGTAGTATTTGGTTGCGAATCGTGAACCTGTTTACTGGGCTATTACATCGGGAGTGTTCGCGTCATGTGCCAATCAATCACTCTATCAATCAGTCCGGAATGAATGCAGCCGAGTGTTAACTCTCATGTACCTACATCAAATAATATTCGCTGCAGATTTTTGTACGTGACTGTACAGATCGTTTACTATATTTGAATTTGGAATGGAATGTTTTTAAAAAGCGAATGGCATATTTTTTTTATAGATTCCAGTACTGTGGCATACAATGCTGCTTGATATGGAGGATTCCTACAATTTACTTTGTATCTTTTTTTGTATCTTTACCAATAATGAAATAAGGACCTTCTGGCTTTACATAGTAGAAATTCCCATATGGAAGTAGATATCACAGGTAAAATTAGCTTGTGAGTCTGTTTATATGCCCAGTTTAGCAATCAAAAATGCTACCATCGGTAAGCAAAACGATTCGCTTTTGTTTATAGGAATCGGGCAATAGAAACTTGATCTAACTTTTAATGTATACTAATATTATAAAGAGGAAAGATTTGGATTTTTGTATGTAACGAAAAAACTGCTGGACAAATAAAAGTTCTTTTGGCGTTAGAAAGCTACATTATCACTGAGTAACAGGCTACGAGCGGAGCCGTGAGGACACAGCTAGTTATTGATAATCTTCTAACGACAGCCTAGTATGGCATTGCGTCCTTTTCTTACATAACGGTGTTTCAGTTCGGTTTTAGGATTCCTTCAGTAACATACGTAATGACCTTGAATATAGTTAACTATAGTGGAATAAAGACAGTGATGAGGTTTTTTATTTCAACCGATTATAAGGTTCCCCGCATACATCTAACCAAACTATTGAGTCGAGTAATTCTTACATACGCATACTTACTCGATTCGATTCATATATGAAAATGACTACCTATTGAACTATAGTAAGTTTATATGTATTTGTTAAAATATCAGCTACAAGTCAATATGGAAATCAAAGCCATTCAATTTTGATACTTCAATTTTAGATAGTATTTAATAACGAATCCAAGGCATTTTTCAAAAAACTATTAAAAAAAATATTCCTCGAAATCTATAGACTTTCGGCTAGGGTACATGGGGTGCTAATTTGTTGCATATACGATACACTATAACGCCTTAAAGGTAAAACGTTGAATGTGTCTTCAGCCTTTATTACAAAAGTTAAAACTGTGTCCTAATCTAAATTATTTTATTTTTATGATACGGAACAGCGTGCAGTTTGCATTTATTCTATACTTTTCTGTTTATTATACGATTGGAAGTCGATCGTCAATCAGTTAGATGGACGGCCGCCGAACGCCGACGCAAATTACGATGAATTTTGTTTTCAATCTAATGAATAGTTTGGAAGCTTTACATAAAGTTGAATAAAGTAATGCACCTGTCGATTACGCACTTTGAAATATACGTGTATAAACATTAGATACATACCTTAGTGAATCTCCCGGCTGAACATATAGGTAGGTACGTGTAAAAACAGGAGATACATATACCTTACTGAATCTCCCGGCTGAATATAGGAGTCTCCTAATAGACCAGGAGGGCTAATGACGTCATATTTCGTTTCATATTCGTAATTATAACTGCAAGTGGATTTCACATTCAGTCCATGAAATTGACACTAAGTATGAGGAATATATATAGATCAAATCAAATCAAATCATTTATTCGCATAGAATGTAGGTATTGTGTAACAAGGTTGTTATAAGAAATATAGTGAGCCGAGTACATTCTGCCTGAGTTTTGGCTTGCAAAATTTTACAATAATATCAAAAATTCATAATAATCTATACAATTATGAAATAATAAAGAAAAAATGATTACAATAATAATAAATTATTTTGATTGTTGATATCACTGTCCCGCATGACGAGAACCTGGTGAAAGCCGAGAAAGATAAAGAAATTAAGTATCAAGACTTGGCACACGAGGTTGTCGACATGTGGGAGGTTGACTCAGCAGTCATTGTGCCGATAGTCGTTACGGCCAATGGCTTAATAGCCAAGAGCCTCGACCAACATCTGACGAGGCTCTCGTTGGGCAGCTGGGTCAAGGGCCTGATACAGAAAGCGGTACTTCTGGAGACGGCGCATATTGTCAGGAAGTTCCTCTCTCTGAGGCCCTGACCACCGGTAGCTTGGACCCTGTTCCCGATGCCGGTGGGCTACTATTTTTTATATTTTTTAAAGGATTTTTTATAGAAATATTTAAAAATGTTAATAATATGTACATATTAATTAATAAACGGAATCATAATTATTTTAACAAGTGTGGATTAAGCACAAAAAGTTATATCAAATAATTTCAATAATATTAAACTGTTGGAATGTCACATATAGGGTCATTTAAAAGTCACTTAATGAATAGTAACATTTCTGTATCAAAAAAACTTTAAGATTATTTTTAAATTGTTGAATTGGGTAATTTTGTATGCTGTCTGGTAGTTTATTAAATATTATTGGACCCATGCAAAGAACACTTTACCTAAGTAGTGCGGTCTTATAGCCACCGATAATTAAGAGGTTTATATATTGACTTCTCACGGGACCTTTCTTGGCTTCTGAGATCTTTGCAAATAGATTTTTTATGGCCTTTTATAAAAATTGCCATTTCTAAATTATATAACGACGGACACATCTATGACACATGTCAATTTGGCCATCACTCGCACCGCTTATGGAAAAGTTCACAGCTTGTGGCCGGCCCCTTGTGGCTGTGGCAAGTGCGTCCACATTAATATATTTCGAGGCAAAAGAAAATTTTAATCGATGAAGTATACCAACTGACATAATCTTTTTGCAACATTGGATGTTGGTTGTGCTAAAATAGTTTGAATTAACCCTACCTCTAACATATTTTATTGAAACTCGTTAAAATTTCTCTTTCATTCTGCTTCCTAACAGAATCTATCTACAAATGTTGTACCTACATCCTCAACCACATTGCATCTATTGCAATTGGGTAATAGGGACTCTTCTAATCAAATGTTTTAACCGCAACGTTAACTTCAATAAGGATCTTATTTGTTCCCCATCACAACACAATGATTTCAAATTCCATACCTACCGCCACGGCCAGTCATTTCTTAGGATACTTTACCAACTTAGTTATACTCCCAAATCAACGTAAATTCAACTTTACCCGTCTCTAATAGGGTTGATATCAACAGCAAATGTCCAGACAATTGTTTATTAACAAAATGTGCATCGTAATTATATCCAATCAGCGTGTTTGTCCGTCAATCCGTCAATCAGACGTCATGTCTGGCATTGAAGAGATCTGGATCATTGATCTAGAGATACGAATAGATCGATATGAGGCAAAAAATAGGTCAGACAGGTTTTTTTAAAATTAATTAATGTTTGTAGTGTCTCGATGTGCATTTGGTGTTGATGTCAGGCGAAGGCCCAATGACATTTACGGGTTAAGCGATTGTATGCGGGCCAAGCCCTTCGAGGTCAGAGACGGGGATCGGTGACTGCTGTTACAGGTTATCAGTACGTACAAGTCCATGCAGCTGTCCATCTATGTAAAATAAACCTTGGGACAGCCAGAAAGAGAAAACGATGTAATAATAACTAATACTAGGTGTGTCCTCACGGCTCCGCCCGCGTAAGAAATTTTATTCCAGTAATAAATATAGCCTATGTTACTCAGTGATAATGTAGCTTACTAACGGCAAAAGAATTTTTGAAATCAGTCCAGTAGTTTTTAAGTTTATTCGTTACATACAAAAATACAAATCTTTCCTCTTTATAATATTTGTATAGATCGCACTTATAATACTTAAAGGGACGGGAAGTTGTGTGTTGTGGGGAATGCAATAGCGAATCCCGCGACCCGACTAAAGGTCCTTGGAGGAACACCGTGGTGGTTTCAGTCCGACATATCCCTCCACCTTCCTCTAGATCGAGGGAAACAATCAGGATTGCAAGATAATTGTATACCCAATTTTGACCAATATCGAAGACCCATGCAATGGGAAGCGAGCCTATTAAAATTCATAGAACGCCACACTCGAGCTATCTAAAGAAATTTTTTCTAACAAAAAACGCAATATCCCAACTTTAGATTTGCGACCACTACAACGGCCCCGATTCTGTTGAGTAGGCTAAACTTAACTTGAAACTATTGCTATCCTTAACTTGCAGATAAAACAAGAAAGAGATGGACAAATATTACACCTGTCAAATTAGGTCGTAATAAAATTTCCAAACAGATTTAGACGTCACCTCGGCATCCGCCTAAAATGATGATGATGTTCTACAAGTAGTTTGATAGCTCTAAAAAAATCCATCTCTTTCTTGTTTTGCCTGTTAATAAAAGATAGCAATATTTTAGAATTGACACCATGACGCGGTTTTAGTATCCCAATGAATCAAAACGTAAAAGAGATTTTTAATTTCTCAAACACATCAAAAAACGCATCGTCGCGTCGCCTTAAACCGTGAAAAATATTATTAAACTGGAAACACACGAATATAGATAAATCTACAAACATAATTTTAATTGTACCTAATTGAATTACATTATATTAAAATTCTCAGTTGGCCGCATTACTAATAGACGCAGTTTTTTTAAACATTTAATAGTTTTGTTTAAATAATAACGACTCGTTTCATGAATTTTGCTAGCGTGAATGGTGTAGTGTTTAGTTATAATTATTGCATGTCCAGTGCTGTGGATGGCTCATGAATAATGACTTTTTGGGTTCACGATGCGGGTGCGATACGATTTGATGTTAATATTATTAAAGTATGGGAATTAATAGTGCAAGTCAAATATATGCAATATGTTTGCATGTTTAAGGGCTGATTTTTCAATCGTCAGATAACTTTTATCTAACAAATAAATATGGCCGTTTGACATATTTCCTATACAAAACTTGTCAAAACGGCAAACTTATTCCCCAGATAAAAGTTATGGAATGATTGAAAAATCGACCCTAAGTAAACAGAACCAGATACCACTAACATTATACTTAGTTGCCCATTTTTACCATTGCAATTTCTTATTCCTATATGTAACTTTATAAAAAATAAATTGATGATGAGTATGATAATTAAATCGTACAAGGTGATGGTCTTTCGTTGTGGTTAAGCTAATGAAAACATGCTCACAACGCTTAATTTGACGTACTTTATACCACAGTTCCCATCAACGACACGACTCCGATACGACTAGCAAAATCGCAACTACTAAAGCCGCTGAAACTTAGTGCTGTCGATTTTGTTTTATTGTTTATCGAGTATCGACACGCGTAATTGCATTGTTAACCTTTATCGATATGCAAATAATGTCGGTCGCACATCGCATACTAATGTTTGGAACTTTGGACCTGTAAGGACATGGTCTGCATAAAAAGTTACATGGTAAATGATGAAGGGTGGTGCCTTTCACACCTGGATGGTAATTGGATGAGTTAATTGATGATTTAATTTAATATTTTAATTGAATTTAATTGGTTGTAGTATGTAGAAGTTTGAAAAATTAACAGTATACTTGTGTAGAATTTATCTTCTGATCTTCATACACTATTGAGGCATTCTACTTTAAAAGATTGACTTATAAGTACTGGTAATAAGATTATTAGCATATGACTGAATCAGGCATGATTTAATATGTTTTTTTAGATTAACTTTTCCCTGCACTAGGTTGCTATAACATGATGATATCAGTATTCATACTTTTGGCCCTTCTGCTGATAGTCCTTTAGTAACCACTTTGTACGACACCCGAAGAGGGCACCAAAAAGTTCTGGATGGTGTGTGTAGTCCGTCAACCCGCTCCAGGCCAGCGTGGTAGACTAAGGCCTAAACCCATCTCATTCTGAGAATAGGCCCGTGCCCAGCAGTGAGACAGTGCTATTTAAATTTTGTCTAAAAGGTAAACAAAACATTGTTCGTGAAAGAATGATTTTGCTTTAAGAATTCATTAAACATACACATAAATGATTAGAAAACATTAACACACGTTTTTCAATCATTAAAAAATGTCTATTATTAAACGATTCTGAAAGCAATATTAATGTTTCACAATCAAAGGTTCGTTAAGGCTTATATAAAAAATGGCCGGCCTATAGGTACTTGACATGTCTTAGAAACGTGCGTTTTATTTATTTATTAATTACTAGCTGTGTCTTCACGGCTCCGCCCGTAGCCTATGTTACTCAGTGATAATGTAGCTTTCTAACGGCAAAAGAATTTTTGAAATCGGTCCAGTAGTTTTTAAGTTTATTCGTTACATACAAAAATACAAATCTTTCCTCTTTATAATATTAGTATAGATTAGGATAGACTACACACAACAGGAGAGTTTATTATCTTTATCAAAGCATACCTTATATTCCTTAATCGGACAGACTTTTCGAACTGTTATAACTTCGTAACCTAACTAGAAAAAAAAAAGCCACACGTGGATCGATTATTCCCATTAAAATTCGCTTCGATACGTTTTTTATTAATTAAACAAAACTGTAATAGATGTCGTTAAAATTTGCATCATAATCGCTGATAGTTCCGAAGCGTCGATATATTGCCGATAAATTATATTTTATGTTAATAGCCGATCGGGTACGTCACTATTATGTTTCAAATCGAATGAATTGCTATCAAAACAGTAACATAAAGTGTGGTTGTAATATGGCTTGATGACAATTATTGTTATAGTTCTTTTTTTAATAGGTTTAATAATAATTTTTTTGGTGGTATCCTTTTTTGCTACTAATTAAATTAGATTTAGCTTTAGTGATTTTAAGATATATAAAACAATTAACATAGATATATTTATACCCTCTTGCCGGTGAAGGACTGAACCAAGACTGTCCTAAGTAGGCTATGAGCTTAAAAATAGCTGAGAAATGAATTGATAATTTTATTTTGTTTTTTTTATATTGCTCGCAAAGCTTTCACTCGCATCTTATGGGAATTTCTTCATATACCCGGAAAACAAGTATAGGTACTAAGTATACGAGGAGCTCAGTAAAAAAAAGTGTCATGTACACTTTTCATTTTTTTTTCAAAAATTATCACAATTAGGTCTGTTTGGTTTGCAAGTGTCACTTTTTGATCAGAATGCGAATTGTGAGATGCTATTTTCGCTTCATTATGGCACTTTTTGAACCAAATATCTTCAGGAATTGATATAATCCAAAGCCAATGAGATAAGTCCAATGAGAAAAAGAAAAGCTTCGAGCCAAAAGTGTAAATGAAGTTATTTGTTCCTGACCTCCTCGTATGTTAACCTAGGATATGGTCTCTCTGTGTGCCAAATTTAATTCTAATCCTTTCAGCTGTTTATGCGTTATTGAGTAACAAACATCTTCACAAACTTTATCATTTATTAGTAGGATAATATATAGGTATAGTGGAAGGGGTGCACTGGATGCAAAAGGCGGAGGACAGAGTGTTGTGGTACAGCTTGAGAGAGGCTTACCAGCAGTGGACTGTCTGCGATAGGCTGAGTTGATTGATTGATTGACAGTGAAACCAAAGGAACCAAACTTAGTAACTGTGTTTATGATTCTGAAGGGACAGGATAGCATAATCAGCCCATTACTGTCCCATAGGCACGGACCTCTGCCTCTGCCTCAGAATAAGAAGGGTTTAGGCCTTAGTCCAACACGTGGGCTTAGTGCGGGTGAGCGGACTATACACCCCGTGCGTCACAATTTTTAGTATTACTAAAACCTCGTTGATCTAGTAATGGCAAGAGCGACTGTTGATCGTGAGGTCCTGGGTGCGATTTCCAGGTCGAGCAACGTGTTATTGGGTCTTTCCATGTGGAATTCCTTAGTATCAGCACGGAGTTTGGATTTTTGCCCGGTTGGTGGCAATAGGCTCGCCCCCTATTACATGGGACTTAAACATAACGGCGAAATGAGGGTGTTACTATACACCTCAACCCAACCCTTCGGGAAATACAGGCATGATGTTATATATATATTTTTATGTGCTAAAACCGGACCTTTTTCAAGGAATAGTTCTACATGACCAGTATGGATATATTTGTGTGTAGAAATAATGTTTAGTGTATGCACAAGGATATCCATTACTCAAACCTGCTTCGTTAGCAAGGTAATACTCGGTACTAATTAGGTGTTACATTACAATAGGCATTTATTTATAATTGTTAACTATGTAAGTACAGTACCTAGATAGCAGGTTTACTGCTTTGAAAATCTCCTTTAAACAACAGTATATTGCAGTCAACGGCTGGATCCTTTAGCAGCTCTCCTAACAATAACGTATTCTAAAGTTACCACGTTGCGCTAGCTGGTGTATTCCCCATGTTTCCATGTTGCGCTAGCTAATTTATTCCCCGTGTCTCCACATTGCGCTAGCTAGTTTATTCCCCGTGTATCCACGTTGCGCTAGTTGGTGTATTCCCCGTGTTTCCATGTTACGCTAGCTGGTGTATACTTTGGGCTAGCGGTATATTGAACGTAGAGCTAATCCTCTCGCACTGGTGAGGCTGATTGTAAATAAAGAAGTTCTTCTTTATCATCCCGTGTCTTTCTATCCCATTAAATATCTTCATCTATAAGAGCAAGTTTTCACTATTCAATCAATCAATCAATTAACTTAATCCTAATTGCACCTGGTTAACACAGTTTCGCCTTTCATGTTTATTTTTCATAACACCGGAGTTATCTGTCTGCACCTTCCTTTACGTTTGATTCTACAACGATTAGCATGGCAAACAGGTATATTAATGATAAAAGGTCTCCCTAACATCTGATGAGGCTCTCGTTGGGCGGCTGGGTCAAGGGTCTGATACAGAAAGTGGTACTTCTGGACACGGCGCGTATTGTTAGGAAGTTCTTCTCTCTGAGGCCTTCACCAGCTTGGACCCTGTTCCTGATGCCGGTGGGCTACCATTTTTTATATTTTTAAATGTTTTGTAGAAATATTTAAAAATGTAATTTATACGTGTATTTAATGAATAAAGGAAACGATAAAAAGTCTAGATTAAGAGTGCCATCGAGTAAGCAACCCATCACTATTCCAATACCTTCTTTCAACCATACTTCACATGCATTTATAGACACTACGCAATCTAAGATCGGTATAAAAACCGGTTATCGTGAAATCGCCGGGAATGGTATCGATACATCATAGAGTGGGAACGCATTAATCGCAGCGTCTGGACGTCGCAACAGGTTGACGGAAGCGAACGCGGCGGTGTGACCTCTAGCCCTTATGTGGATAGGGATGGGACGAGGCTTTTGTTAGTAGGTTTTCGGATTTTTGGATTTTCTAGGCATTTAGTTTTTGACAAAAATGTCTTGTTATTACTACTGTAAAACTTTATGATTTTTAATTTTGTGACCTATACAAAATCACATGTTATGTGAATTATCATAATTATGGTTCCTCGAGTTCATTACATCTTCTTTACATAGTATAAAACAAAGTCGCTCCCGCTGTCTGTACGCTTAGATCTTTTAAACTACGCAACGGATTTTAATGCAGTTTTCAGCAATAGATAGAATGATTCAAGAGGAAGGTTTATATGCCCCACATTAGTATTTACATTGCACCGGTGCGAAGCCGAGGCCGGTCGCTAGTTAGATATATACATCAATTATGGATAAGTGCGTCATCATACTAAACGCAATTTATTGTATCTATTTTGAAAAAATCACTGTCTATCTCTTACTATTTTCACTAAGTTTGTAGTTCCTCGTAAGTATTTATTAAAAATATCGATCATATCGTCTCTTCCTGACTTTCGCGTCACGTCGCCACCAAACATGCTACATGCGTGCAGTTACAGTAGCTATACGAAGTAAAGGTCACTAATTATGTGTCATTACTGTAATTACTAACAGGACACGGGCTTTTACGACAAAATGATACACTTAATCTTTTTACAATGTAACTTAAAAGCGTGCCGCGTAATCTCTGGTTAAAAATAGGCCACAACAATGTCCACGAGTTTCAGTGGCGATAAAGGGTTTTTTTCAGTAGATTTACATAGATCTATAATTTTATAACTGCCCCGTTGGTCTGATGGTGGTAAGTGCGACTGCTGATCGTGAGGTCCTGGTTTCGATCCCCAGGTCGGGCAGTGTTATTGGGTTTTTCCGTGTGGAATTCCTCAGTAGCAGCTCGGAGTTTGGATTTGTGCCCGGTTGATGTCTATGGGTTCGCCCTCTATTATATGGGACATAATGGCGAAATGAGGGTGTTACTATACACCTCTGCCCAACCCTTCGGGGAATACAGGCGTGATGTTATGTCTATCAATTTATTTATTAATTATTTTATTCATAGCTGTCTAGTAAAATTAATAACCGCGCTCGCTCTAAAATATTTTCGCGGCCGACTATCATACTGTTTTATGTGAAGTTATGATAATTCAATAATTAATAATTGACAAATAGCAGCTCGATCATTGATTTACGGCAATAAAGGATAGAAATAATAGTTTTATTAATATTTATAGTCTGTAAAATATTTTTTTATTATTTTTCGAAATTAAATTTTATTACGAATTTATAATTAGAAGCAATGGTGGGGGTTAAATATTTATTCGTTATTTGAATTTTATTTCAATTTAATGAATTAATTTTGTTGAAATTTGAGACTAAAATAAAGGCATTTTGTGTGGTCGTTTATTGAAGTTTGCCGCGAGATAATAATTTTTATTATAATATTTTTTAATAGGTAGTTTTATTACTCTTTCTTACCGGTTTTGTGGGACTGATATTCCTATGGCTTCCGATTATCAAAAACTGATTGCTGCTTATTTGAATAAAAATGTAGGTATTTTAAGAAAAATACAATGTTGAAATAGCTACCTGAAGAAATATCTATAAATAATTACACTAAAATGTAAGTAACATGGCTCAAGTTACAGCTTAATATTTCATTTTTTGCATTATTAATAAATATTTATAGTGAGTATTTTTTTAATAGATATTTAATTCCCTGCACTCTTGCCTTTGTTATCTTTACATAGTGTAAAACCAAGTCGCTCCCGCTGCCTATCTGTCCCTATGTATGCATCTTTAAAACTACGTAATGGATTTTGATGCGGTTTTTTTTAATAGATAGAGTGATTCAAGAGGAAGTTTTATATGCCCCACATTAGTATATACATTGCACCCGTGCGAAGCCGGGGCGTGTCGCTAGTTATATTAAAAATCACACAACTATAGTGGTGAAATTGAGAAACCAATTTTACGCTCAAAATAAACTCCAGACAGCTCAGAATAAACTCCAAAAAATAGAATACACAACATTTCATCAAACTCAACAATCAATTCGCTTTCTCGATCAACAGTATAAAAACAACCCCGACCCCTAAACACTACTTGAACAGGGGTGTTCCCCTAAGCGGTGTGACTCAGCACATTCCGCCGTCGTCTGTAGCCGTGCCGATCACATGATGTCGAGTGTTGTGACAAATTCACTTTCAAATAACGATAGGACTATTTCACTTTTGGGTAAAGGGAAATTAAAAATAAAATTGTTTTGGAGTTTAGTTTTTAATTTGTTGGTAAAAGTAATAGTTGATTGAGGGGAATAGCTGAAATGAATGAACTTAGAATGTAGTCAATTAAATCTTGTAAAAAATATAAAATATATATAATTATAGTAAAAATAAATTAAGGTATAGTAGGTAACGGTGTTTTGACTGAATGTATTTTATTTATATCTGGAATAGATTAGAAATCAAATTTTGTTTTTTATAAACGGTGTAAAAAGACCCTTAATGAAGCTGAAAGGCACTTATGCTCCACTACATTGCGATTTTTTTTTGTTCTGGACTATGCCTGGGAACCTTCTAGTTACGGAGATATTGGAGGTCAAAGTTCCAACTTTTTCACAACTTTGTTTTTTTAAATACTAGTTTTGAACGTTGCAAATGTACTTGAAATACCTCCATTACCCATTTACTACTCTTTGCATTTATCAGCACAGTGTTTTGAGTGCGTTACATTGAGCTTTACAGTAAAACGAAATTATTCACCCAAAAAAAAAGTCGTTCCCCAGCGATAATTTTTGCGTAGGGTTACTTAGTTTGATGTACTGAATGCATGGTTTACGGCTTAGTGAAGGGTCTTTTTACACCTTGTATAAATAATTTAATTTTCTATTTGAACTTTTACACAATGAGAAATTTGAACATTTATTAAGTTTTTTATAAAAATGTCATCTGTATGTCCGATATAGCAGACACAATCCTTCACAAAACTTACTCCAGGACTCCTAAAATCAAATCCTAGCTGAACACATAGAAACGTGACATCCTAAACGACAGATATCACGACCATTCAAACTCACAACTGCTAGTTCAACTCAAAAGGAGCACTCAAGTCAAATCTCAGCGACCATCTTTCACCATCTGATCCAAAAGCGATGACGTCACCTCTCATCAATGGCTCAGGCCATAATACATCACTCCAGGCCTTTCTGAAGCCTTTCTTCAGGCCCTTTTCTGGCAAACAACATCATTTGTTATATTCAGTGTTATATTTTTCTATGCGAATCGAAAACGTAGTGTTAATAAAATCGCACTTCATTCGTTTTTGTAGATCATCGTCACTTAACGGCAGGGTGGCTGTGATTTTGAAGGATCCAGGACATTTCCGGATGAAATACTTTGTTAAGTTTATTGAAGTTTTAAGAACATAATAAGACGCCTGTATTCCCCGAAGGGTAGGGCAGAGGTGTATAATGACAACCTCATTTCGCCGTTATGTTTAAGTCTCATGTAATAGGGGGCGAGCCTATTGCCATCAACTAGGCACAAATCCAAACTCCGGGCTTCTACTGAGCAATTCCACACGAAAAAACCCAATAAAATTGCCCGACCTGGGGACCGATCCCGATCAACAGTTGCGCTTGTCACCACTACACTCACGAGGTAGTTAATAGTTAGTTTGTATAACATTCCACTTATTCAACTAGTTGAGAATATCCCGCCCGTCACTTCGCGCATGTCCTCCCTAGCGCTCAACAGGGTTGAGTTGGCGAGTCACGACAGCCCGAGGTCGGCTCACGGTGTTGACGGCAACTCACACCTGACGCTTTCGAGATGATCTTGGTGCTGGTTAGAGAGATTAGCTTGTAGATTTTAAGGCACTAATGTTATTGTATGGAAGTTTGGAGTGTATGTTTGGATAATTGGTATTTAATCAAGAGGGATGTTAAATGGATTTCGATGAAGTTGTGTTGTTCTTTTTGGTAGTAGTTTAAGGTTTACAAAAGTTACAGAAGGTACAATATTATACTGACATGTGTAGTTGCTTTAAAATGTAGCGGCTGCTGTAATATAATGGTACATACACACCAAGCCAACAAAGACCAACGAACATAGTTAACTGTTGCATTCGAATAAAATCGGATTCGTTCTATACAAAGTTTGGTCAAACTAACAAATGATGAACGTTCATTGGCGTTCGTTGGCTTGGTGTGTACCACCAACAGATTAATTATACTTACTCACTGTTAGATTTAAGTTAAATTCCCAAAACGGGTAAGAAAGACACAATTGAACTGAAGCTATTGCTGTTTTAGATATACATATTTAATGTTCATAGAGAACTAAAATTGGGTGTCCTAACTATCTCCTTGCATAAATCTAAGTCTTCAAAATGTACTCATAGTTCTTGATGCACAATTTTATATTGAAACTATACACCTACTAGGTCCTAGACAAAGTAGATCTATATTATTCCTACGTCCAACAATTTATCACAACACCCCTACCACAATCAAGAAAATCAATTGCAAGCTCTTCGGAATACTGTATTTTTTGTATCAAACTATTATTTATTAATTTCGCCATAGATTTCGGCAGAATACGTAGCTGTCTCAAAAACGATTAATGCAATGACTGCACATATCCGCACAGTGCATTATTGTTGGCAACATCTGTTTCTGCGTATCAAAAGGAATAGTTATATAAAAATAATGACGGAGATCTTTTATAAAAACTGACGATTCGATTTACTTTGAGTTCGAGATCATAAGTTTTGTTGCATCGTGACCCAATATTGGGCCCGATAGTTTCCACCGTAGTAGATGCTCCGAAAAACTCCACTGATTAAGAATGTGCAATAATGATCATGCTCTAATAATAATTGTACTTATGGAAGCTACTGGCCTCAGGCCTTTTCTAAACAATTCGTCGCTTTTAAGACATTCAGAGGAAAGGAAAGAGTGGCTTATTGTTAGTTACGACAAATATCTGAAGTTGCATAAAGACAGTATTTGGATACTATCAGTCAATGATAGTCATATTGATGGGGTCCTGGGTTCGATTCCTAGGTCAGGCAGTGGTATTGGGTTTTTCTATTAGGAATTTCTCAGTAGCAGCCTGGAGTCTAGATTTGTGCCTGGTTAATGGCAATAGGCTCACCACCTATTTACATGGGACTTAAATATAACTGGCGAAACGAGTTTTAAAAACACCTCTACCGAACCCTTCGGGAAATGTAAGGTGAGATGTTATGTTCTAGTCAAATTAAAAAAAAAAACTATAGAGCAACAAAGTCATATTCATCGACCACACTCAACCGTCTGCTATTATAGCTTAGCCATTAGAATTGTTGCAACAGTCACAATTTATATTTTTCCCATAACACAAATAACAATAACAACGTTTATACCAAAATCGAAAACCAATCGACCAAAAACACCCGTCGAACCGAAGGTTTGTCGATCGAAATCATCGATCGTTAATTTTGCAACTCATGGTAGGGGCCTACACAAAAGTTTTAATTGTGAAAAAAATACAGAATTGAATGAATAGCAATTAAAAATCATCAATAGTGAATCAAGAGTGTCCAATGGTGATTGACGACATGTAAAAAACGATGGAATCATTGTGAGTTGGGACTGTAAGTGATTAGGAGAAAATACGGTCTGGTGGTCCTGATTAGAGCCTTTTTGTAAATAAACATTAAGTGTAAGAAAAAGAGTAATTATTTTATTTGTTTGGGTATTATATTTGCATTGTATAAGTTTTTGAAGTGGTAAATTACATCATCCATAAAAAAACATGCTGATGCACTTATGACTTCTAAACATATCCTTCGTCAGTTCTAGTGCTAAGGTCCGCGTTCTATGTCATAGACTACTTTCTTCTTCTTCTTCTTCCTAGCGTATCGATGGCAATCTAAATTGAGACGGCCCAGAATTTAGCTATGAATTTAGCGTTATCAGTAGCGTCCATTAGTTCCTGTAACGTGCAGGTATCAGGGCACGCAGGGCATGATGTCAGGTGTCCCATCGTTTGTGGAACAGCACCACATTTACACTCCAAGCTGGAACCGTCTATGAATCTCCACCTGAGCAGGTTTTCCTTACTGCGACCAACTTGGGTCCGGAGTCTATATATCGCTACTATACCATACAGCTACTTTTGGTCCTTGGTTCCTCTTAATCACTGGTCACCGACTGATGCTCGTACACATCAGCGTACCAACAAATTTGCCTGTAAATTACGTTCTGCATCATTATCCGGGTATCACCACGCTACCCCGCCGGCAGGGCAGGCAGACAAAACTGCAGTGTCACGACGTCCATCATTGTGATTCCTTTGAGACGACAGCGCTTGTCCGAGCCGTGTGACGGCAAACAGCGCTGGTTTGTTCCGCTTTGTACCGATACTTAAGTAGCTATTTGAGAAATTAATAGTATTAAACTGGGTTTATTTGTAGGTATTTGCTGGCTTACGTAGTTAATTATGAGATACATTAATGATAATAAAATTAAGATAAGCAGTCATTAGTTATTTTTGTAATTTAAAAAAAAACCGGACGTTTAAATATTGACTTATATTTTTCTGTTATGGAATTCCAATCGACCAATAAAATATTTATTTATCATAATTTATATAAGACCATCTCGATAAGAATGAAATGGTTATTTAATTTGAATAGAACAACATTTTGCCACCACATTTTGTAGACAAAATAATAATTTTATTGTTATGATCTGATAATACACGAATTTTATCTTTATTTTATTATAAAAACAGTTTACTTTTGTAGTTTTAAAATTAATTCATAAATATCTGCTTTCTAGAAATGTTATTAAGTATTTAGCGTTCATTTTTACTTTCTAAGCAATGTTTGGTGAGAAAACATTGCTCAATAAAGTATCACCAAAATTCTAACTTCAACAAAGCACCTAATGTTTGGACCCAAGTGGCGCCCGCCATCCAATGACAGACACCGACAAAGCAGCCGCCGATCCATACAGCCGATCGTCTAATTGTGTGATTTGATACCAAAACGCTTTGTTAAACCTCACGGAAATCTCTATCGTTATCTATACACAACAAATTTATCTTTTGTGGCCGTCTTCACGATTTTCATTGGCTCTAATTAAATAGGACGAAGCGGAACGGAGTTTTGATGCTAAAAAGTTAAGATGATATTGAGAATGCGCTGAGATGAGCGATGTTATTTGTGATAATGGTAATTACGGTTATGCGAATTGTTTATTTTATTCCTTAATTTCCTCAATTAGTTTCCATCTTGTATCCAAGCGTTTTGGAAACATGTTGCTAGGGTCCGCGGAGCTAAAATTGGTCCTATAGCTCCCTCGACATCAGCTGCATTTCTTCGAGTAAGTATATTCCGGTTTCTGATTTAAAGTTATATGTGTGCTGTAAAGACCGGATTTTGCAAAATTAGGTTCATGCAGCATTGTCTACACGATTTTAATATTGTCATAAATTAACAAAAATATTGTTAAAACTCGTTTTTTGTTTGGGCCGCTAATTTCAGCTCGTAGCCAGGAGATTATAACTAGCAATATATTACAATTGCATAAAGATCAATATAATTAATTAAAAGTAGACAACAAAATAAATTAGAAACAGCATCCTTCAATCATAAATCGTTCAAGTTTACAAGCATTTTACGAGCGGCTTTCTTTCAAAATATTAATTAAATCGCCAGTATCGTTCGCAATCAACTTTGGGCTTTAATTAGTAATGTGTTCACGTCACTGGGATGACTTATGGCATATTGGATGTGTACCGATAGCGTGGCTCGTAAATATTCTTTGAGCAAATATTGGAATTTCTTTGGCAGTGCCGATTGGTACTTTAGCGGTGATGGTTCTTGGCGCATGTTTCTAGTTTTAGAATAAACCACGAGGCAAACATCAGTCTAATTAAATGGACATGCCGTGTCAGATGCGCTTTTAAAATTGTAACACTTTAGGGTGGCTTTAAGAGACAACCCTCAACTAGCATGTGCATATAAAATTTAGCAGGTGTGTACTTACAGGAGGATAAAGAATAACACTTGTAGCCGTACACTATATATATTTTAATCAGAATTACAAAGAGATCAACAGGGCGTGGTTCGTAGCAATGCGAGGAGTACAGGGTCTTCTTGAGCAGGTGAATACTTAGCTTTGCAACTGCAGCGGCGCGAGAGGGCCAATCTGCAGTGTGCCCGACCTTTTATAGGCCAGGGCCCCCGCCAGTCAGCCACCACCCGTCACAAAATTTATATATCAATCTGTGATACTTTAATTTAATTGATCATAAATTGTGGTGCCTCGGAGAGTACGTTAAGCCGTCGGTCCCGGGTGTCATACGAATACCTATGAGAGTCGTTACGGGTAGTCAGAAGGCCGAAAGTCTGACAACCGGTCTAACCGTGGGATATCGGCATTGCCCTGTAACCGGGTTGCGGTGGTCTGATGGCAGTCGCTCCGTGTAAAATACTGGTCTTCAGCCGCATCTGGTTAGACTGGAAGCTGACCCCAACATAGTTGGGAAAAGGCTAGATACAACGATAGAATAATTCTAACTAAAAATATTCTGACTGCCTTGTTGGTCTAGTGGTCGCAAGCGCGACTGCTGAGCATGGGGTCCTGGGTTCGATCCCCAGGTCAGGCAAAGTGTTATTGGGTTTTTTCATTAGGACTTTCTTAGTAGAAGCCTGGTGTCTGGATTTGTGCCCGGTTAGTGGCAATAAGCTCGCCTCCTAATACATGGGACTTAAACATAACTGGTGAAACGAGGGTGTTTTAAAACACCTCTGCCGAACCCTTCGGGGAATGTAAGGCGTGATGTTATGACTGTGTAAAAATATTTTACCAGTCAACAGCTTTAGCGTTCTCTATTGTCACACTAATGTTGTGTCATTAATTCTTTCAACCAGGTCACAATAATTATTGTCAATTACACTAATATTTACAATGACGTTAACAGACGTTATATTCAGACTTTTGACGTTTATACGCTCATCTTAATCTGACTTAAAGAGCGGGAACTAAACGCAATGAAAACCAACTGGCCCGCCATATTGTTTTATTGCAAATTGTAATTATTTTAATGCATGGATCTTGTTTTCGTTTAGTTTACGGGAGGAATAGCTAATAAATTATTTCTAATGTATCTATTCATATTTTGCAAACTATTATTTGGAATTTAATTTATTAAACTGTGCTCTGTTTTCACTACATATCTCATGTATCCAAAATTAACTCTATAGTAATAAAATAAGTATCACACTTTTAAAATTTCAATTATTTCTAAACTATAGAAGTTAGAGATTTAAAATAAAAAACGTTTTATAGCAATTTTTATCAGCTTTCTTTGAAACTATAGTAACAAAGTTAAACTCTTTTTTGAGTCCTTTTTGTTTCGAAAATATATCTTGTGTACTTAAAAAGTTATTGCAATTTTAAAAGTGTGATACTTATTTTTGCAGGCCAGTATATTATAAAGCTGAAGAGTTTGTTTGTTTGCTTGTTTGAATGCGCTAATCTCAGGAACTACTGGTTGGAATTGTAAAATAATTTTTGTGTTGGATAGTCCATTTATCGAGGAAGGTTATAGGCTATATAACAGCACGCTACGACCAATAGGAGCGGAGCATAAATGAAAAATGTTGCAAAAGCGGGAAAAATGTCCACCCGTGCGAAGTCGGGACTGGCCGCTAGTTAACTATAAGCTTGCTCTCTCTCCGTAGATGTGAATTGAATAATTAAATTTTAAGGCATTTGTATCAAACGTATATCTAAACACTACTGACATTATACCATGAAGACTCAAACAGACTCTTCAATCTAAGTTCTTCACGAGTTCTTCGTTCAGCTCGCGATCTAGTCGGGCAACCCGAAATATACCCACGTGAGTAAAGAGTAAAGAGTGTCTTGTCGGTCTAGTGGTGGCAAATGCGACTTGCTGATCGTGAGGTCCTGGGTTCGATCTCCAGGTCCGGCAAAGTGTTACGTTACGCTTAAGTCCCATGTAATAGGCTCGCCCCCTTTTACATGGGACTTAAACATAACGGCGAAATCAGGGTGTTACTATACACCTCTGCTCAACCCTTCGGGGAATACAGGCGTGATGTTATGTTATGTAAAGAATAAATGACTCAAACAGGGAGGCACAGTTATAAAAAATAGTGTTACATCTTTTAACAGTTTAAAGTTAAACTCGCACCACGTATCAAAAAGTCTGAGACGAATAGGTATAAAAAAAATAACGACCGGCGAAACCATAAACGATAATCAAGCACCGATTCCCAATACAATACGAACAATTCTAACAAAGATATAATATAAATTGAGCTATAAAACGAAATATTGCCCATAACTTGTATGACTTAATTAAAATGGCCGCTTTAAATTACTCATTATATACTATCAAATATATGAGATACCAACAATGTTTATAATAGTAGTTTATAATGCCTAGATCTGTTTATGATCTGAGCAGAGATTTAGTAAGCAGTCGCGTGATGTTCGTCCATAAAACGTTTCTTTATAACTTCAGTAGGATTATTGTATTAATTTGAATATGAGTGACGAACGAACGTTTCGATGTCTTGTTTACGATTTTCGTGTTAGAATATAGTAAATATCTGAGTATAATGACAATATTTCGTAGTCAGGTGTTTGGTATGTGGTGTTGCTAGAACTAGAAATTTTGGTCCTTTTGTCCACATTGTTTATTAGCTTTCCAAAAAGATTATTTAAGCATACAGGACATTCTACTTGTTTGAATACTGATATTTTTGGCCATTATCTTAAGCAGTATTCATGCACATGGTTTTCACAAAACCAGATCTTGTAAGTGCGCAGGAATCATCCACATTGTCGGGGTTGCAGTGCATGCTTATGCGAATCCCGCGACCCCGGCCGAACGGTCAGGAGGAGGGACACCGTTGGTTTTTAGCCGGTAAGAGTCCGGCAGACCCCCTCGCCTTCCCCGGGCGAGGGACATCCATGAGGATTGTCCAAGGATAAAAAAGGGCATCATCCACATACCTACGTACGAGAATGTGGTGTAATGGCATTCGAATAATAAATAAGTGAAATACTTTTTATTCTTATTAGTGTAATATATTAAGAGCCATTGAATGCATTATTTATTTTTTATTGTTTGTTTCAGATTTATATGCTGTGATAGTTATGGCGTAGAAAGGTGGAACAACGTAAGTTATTCACAAAACATCATATTCACTAGTTTTTTTTGGACTTTTTTGTACCAGAATATTGTTACTTCAAACAATATTTCCAAAGATATTGATACTTAAAATATGGTTTTACATTGTCTGGGTTAATTTCGTACAGACACATTGCTCACGCCTGTTTCTTGGGATAGGTAGGCAGAAACAATTGCCACTTGCTACACCTGACATACATTCCTCGCTTCCTCTACATCAATTATTCTTTTCATGCATTGTCGTCGACTTTTCGTACTGCAAACATATAGTTATAAAACTCGATTATTAAAACAACTAAATTGCTCGCCTATTTGTGGGAGACTAATAATACCGTGTGTCAGGTGAAAGATGTGCTACTCACAGTACTCACCGTATGCGCAGTGGCAATTGTTAAGAATAACTAGGGCTGCAAAACAGTCTCTCATCATTTATGAGATTAATTATTCATAACATAACATCATAAGATCGCGCCTATATTCCCCGAAGCGTTTGGCAGAGGTGTATAGTATCACCCTCATTTCGCCGTTATGTTTTTAAGTCCCATGTAATAGGGGGCGAGCCTATTGCTATCAACCGGGCACAGATTTAAACTCCGGGTTGCTACCGAGGAATTCCATACAGAAAACCCAATAACACTTTGCCCGACCCGGGAATCGAACCGTCGATCGTAAAGTCTACGCATTATTTAAAGATATACTCTTTTGTCTTCAAAATGCTGTTGTCTTTTGTAAATTTTCCAAATTCGTAAAGAATCTGACTGAATCTTTGCCAATTTAATGAACAATGCAGATTATTATTTTACAGCGAGAGAACTGAGTCTCTCAGTGGGAGACCTTAGTTTATTATATTATATTCTTCGATTATAATCTTACTAAATTGATGCTGATCGAGTAACTAATCTCAGTTATTAAAAACCTACACCTATCTAAATTTGTAATAATTAAACCAGCTAACACAACCATCAACCAAATTTTCAGAAACTCACGATACGTGGTGACATCTGCGAATGTTAAAGATCTAAAAGTGGATCGTTGATCGACAGCGCGGTGCGTACGCGGAGGCGAAGAGAACTGCGAAGTGCGCGTGATCTACTGCATAGCTTTCTGTGAAATTTATTGAGAAAGGGGATTATATTTGATGAATAGTGGACTAGTATAGGTACTAATAATTATATCTTACTGTGGTCATCAATCTGCTTTACAAGTGTTTAGATTTTGGCACACTTCTGTCTAGGTGGTCAGCCATGATTGATATTCTTTTTCTTATTTTCGTGTGGTTAGTGACTAACCTGGTGTCAGACTTTTTGAAGCCCATGAGCCTCTGACTTGGCTTCATATGTCGTAGAGAAATATCTCTCAGGCATGCCGGTTTCCTCACGATGTTTTTCTTCACCGTTTTTAAGCAAGTGATAATTATACAATACGCACATGAATCCGGAAAGTCAGAGGTGCGTGCCTTGGGTTCGAACTCGATACCTACGACTTGGCAGTTCGACTGTCACACCACTAGGCTAAGAACGACCCAGAACCTTTTATTTAGAATGACCATCCGACCTATGATCCTCGATCCTTTAGTAAGTCAAGACCATCTTGTCATACTACGTAGGTAGTTTTCCGATGAAGGCATAGTGACTCATAGGACAGCATATTCTTAATAAAGACCATTATTGATGGTGTCTTCTGTCCTGCATTCCATCTTCAGCTAAAACAATCCTCAATTTCTCTATCCCTCATGCGTAAATACTAATGATCTATTAGTGAACTGTTGATCGACAGCGCTGCGCGCGCGCCGACAGATGTGCGCCTGATCTATGGCTTCATATTAACGTTAAATGTTGCGTCCAACTCGTTGCCTGACCTTTTGGCTGTGGCATAGCTTGGCCACTCTGGTGGTCTGCGTCGCAGGCATTTTAGGTCGGAGAAATTATAATTTAATACATACTTAGAATCTAGTTTCTGTTTTAATGTCAAAGCGCTATTTGAATGAGGCGTTTGTCATAAATATGTTTGTCAAAATTTTGCTATGTTATGACAGATTGGCTCATTATCTAAAGTACTTACACACACACTAAAATTTTGTGACTTTCGTCATAAGTACAGTCTGTTTCTATTTATTTAATTTTAGATTTGAAATAGGTAAATTCATTATGAAAATATTTTAGTGGTTTCCTCCTAATTTCTTTCTCATCTCTCCAAAACCGTATCAAAGGACCAAAAAGTCATTCTCCTAAACAATGACACAGCAATCTATTTCCACTAAGACGTAACTACAAACATCATCCCGACATTCGGCTGTTCTCAATTATTCACGCAACAAGTACGTAATTGTACGCGGACTATTCCAGTGTGCGTCGCGCATTAGATCCTTGTAGCCCTCAGTTGTAACCTTATGATTTATGCGCTGATGGCCCGTGTACGACTGTCAAGTGTGGCGCTGTGACAGTCGAGGCTTACACATTTGAGGGTTGTTTGGCGAAGGCTGAGAATGTCGCGGATGTTTTTCTTTTTCTGTTTATGTTGAAGAAGTGTGTGTAAGTACCTTTTTAAAAATGATTTATAGAGAAACTATACGACAAGTTACAGCTAGAAATATTCCTACTTACCCTGTTAATCAATCAATACGCTTGCTGTAAGGATATATACAACAGTTATATCAATAGTTTTGCATATGCAATTCACACTTCCAATATCTGGATTGCAACCGCAAATAAAAACTCTTGCTTATAAATTCTATTTAACTATTAAGTATTTATACTTTCTAAATGACAGCTTATTTCAAAAGACAAACATTAAAGACTTAGAAGCATCATTGCGTCTATACCCTGTAGTTATTTCGAGTCCCCACTAATTCAACACAATACAAGTCTGCTTACTCCCCAATCTTACAAGCGTGAATCTTCAGTCGTGTAACGTATGTCCAGTCATTGAACCAATTATGTCTGGGACACTTACGTACAGCGGTACAGACGGACAGAAGCACTGAACTATTCATGGTACACGTCTTGTCTCTTCGCTGTAATGAGATAATTCCGGCGTTTGATTCCGATTGTGACGATGTTTCCCTTGATTTAATTTTGACCTTACAAGGACCTAATTTAGATTTAAAAATATTAATGACAGAAGGACCAAAATTTGCATATAGGACAGAAGGACCAACAAAACCATTTCGGTCCTTCTATCAATGTATTGGCTCAACTCAAAAACGTCTGTAACATCAATGTTTTCCCGTTTAATTTAGTAGTTCATTGCCAATAAAGGCCACGAGTCAGTCAGTGACCGATTTCTCTCAATGAATTGCAAGCAATTGATACAGTTCATTTATTTACAACCAGACAAAACGTTTGGATCTCAATAAAAACTACTAACATTAAAATTGTTTGTGTAAAAAATAGTATTGCGCTCTCATAATTTAGGCTAAAGAAGACACGTCCAAAACCAGGAAATAATATGAGATCAACAACAAATAAATCATTAGTTATATTGCGTCACATCAAAAGAGTAGCAGCATAAAACACGCGAAACGATCGCGACCCGTACGAATCTTTACGAGCAGATACCAAGAACGAATGACGGACGAAACGGCGTCTTATAAATCAATTTAATCTCCTCAGCAAAGACAATTGTTATACTACTCATTATGATAAACATTCCACCATTCAAATTCCAACCCAAAAATTGACACCCAAAGTTTATTTTTCCTTGCAATTTTTTCGTCACTTACGTCGCTTTTCCAAGCTGGGCACGCGCATGAATCAAGTCGGACGTCGCGTTTCGAACGCCAGAGTTGAATTAATGCCTAATACTGTACAAAGGCGTGTAATCGTTCTATGACTTTTATAGTTGTATGGCTAATATCTGGGCGGTAAATCAAAAGGTACATAATTGTACAAATGGGTCGCTGTGACGGTTATTTGTTCGTCGTACCTACTCGTGTGTATTGATGCTGAACCTTATTTGGGAGGAGACATGGATTAGCTTATTATCTTGGAACATAAATTGTTAGTCAGTTGGTATATGAGTGGCTGGTGGACAAATTAGGACCAACGTGTCATAAAGGTTGAACTGTTTCTATATCTGGGCTTTCGGTTGCTTCTAATGGTAAAACTTTCTCTCTGTCTGCCTCGTTGGTTTAATGGTGGCAAGCGCGACAGCTGATCGTGAGGTCCTGATTTAGATCCCCAGGTCGGGCATAGTGCTATTAGGTTTTTCCGCGTGGAATTCCTCAGTAGCAGCCCGGAGTTTAGGTTTGTGCCCGGTTGATGGTAGGACTTACATATAACGGCGAAATGAGGTTGTTACTATACACCTCTGCCCAACCCTTAGGGGAATACAGGCGTGATGTTATGTTATGTTACTCTCTCTCTTTCTTGTCTTTTGAGGTCTTGAACAGAAATCATCCATTTTAGAAGTTGAACGTGCTTTAACTAAAACCCTTGACTAAGTTCTTTAACACTGATAGTATCTACCTATCTATGTGCCTCTGGTGCTTTGCTAGTGTCATAAACCAAAACCGACTTACCAACGTAACTCTTTGGTAATCTTGTCTTTGCTGGGTGAGGCAAGTATACAGATGAATCTTTTACGTATCTCAACTCATTGAAAAAAGTCCTCTCTAGATACCGCGACACTCACAAAACTGTCCCAAGCCATTGAAACATTTCTCCCTTGATTACAGCAAGGTCGCCTTCCAGTCCAACAAGATGTACCTGAATTTCTTCGTTTTATTCCTTTTTAAAAACATTACTCTCACTAGGATTAATCCTGTATCATGGGTGCGTTTACAGGCACAAATCTCATATACCCAGAAAAAATATCTGCAGGCCATACAGATACTTGTTCTGCGCGAGAATCGAACTCACGACTCGCGGCGCAGAAGTCCAGCATTCAGCCACTGCGCGAACCGTATCGAATATCAGTATTCTTAAAAATTAGAATCGTGAGAATGACAGGTGGTATATAATTATATTGTCGTTTGCAACCACCACTTTGTACCGAATTTAGATATCATGTCTAGGTTAATCGATATTGATATTTTGGTTTTTGGGACAAATCTATAATCATACTGCGAGAATATTTGAGAGAGCTGTTGCTACTTTCGTGGCAGATGAATCAGTTAGGGGCATCGGAGGCCAACTAGACTATATTTTTAAAAGCTTCTTTTTTGGGACCACTTTCGAGTTCCATAATCTTAATCAACCCATTACTGTCCATCTGCTGGGCACAGACCTTTTCTCAGAATGGGGAGGATTTAGGCTTTCGTCCACCACGATGGCCTAGTGCAGGTTGGCGGACTACACTCCATCGAGAACTTTTAGGAGCCCTCTCAGATGTGTAGGTTTAACGCACGTGATAAGCAAATTCTGATCCGCACATGAATTCGAAAAGGCAGAGATTCGGGACGGGTTCGAACTCAGGCCCTCCTACATGGATTGCTACCCCCAGGCTTTTACTTTTGCCTTTATTTTTCTGAAACGAATGCTGTACAATATGCATTTTTTTCCTCATAAGGGTTTACATTTGCGCTCTTTGTAACATCATGGTTTTTAATTAATCGTGTTACATGATTTAAATAGCATGTTCTCTCTTAATTGCATCAATGATTTCTTCTTATTCCTCATTTCAAACTGCATTATCATAACGAGAACATATTATAGGATTGACACCAATACAAGATTTTGAATTGAGTCTCAGAACATTTGCGAAGAATTTTCATCGCCCATTTTCATCCAAAGATCTTTTAAAAAGCAATCAGAGAAATTCTCAAACAAGATTCCGCGCAAAAAATGAGTATCATAACAAAATTTCAATAAACGTAATTGGAAAAATGTAGAAAAACCGTTGACCCCCATTGTAGGGATGACAAAGAGCGTTAATCGTCCAAGGATAGGTAAACGTTGATTTGAATCCGTCCATTGTCCGGGACCATTGTCGGCCGCGAAACGCAACGAACTCATTATTGGGAGATCCACTCTGGATTTTTGATTGTGTCGCGCACTGAGTGGGAGAAACGTTACGGTTTTGAGCAGTTCTTTTTCTGGTATCATTTATAAATAGCTTGCCGTTTATAAGGTTATTGTTCAATAGTAGAATGGCAGTTGTATTATTAGAAAGAAAACCAACAGTTATGCATTTTCATTAATTGTAAGTTCTAAGGTTTCAGAGTTCCTCAAACCAATTATATGTATCTGCGAATTTATTGCAAATATGAACACCAAAATGTGTAGCCTTTTTCTAACAGTATGCGACCGGCTAACAGCAGCACAAAACCCGCTAACAGAAAACAAAAAAGAGCATTTTATTAACATTCTTTAACATCTACGTTTTCTGCGTTACAAACGCCTTTATCAGCGTTTACCCGCCACATTTCTCCACCCAGTGCGTACCCGCCTGTCTCATTGAAGTGTTACCTAAGTTGATCTGATAATGACTTGGGTATCAGCATTGTACCATTGTCTGTGTGTTTGACGGACCTATTGAAATCCCAGTAATCTGATGATAGTGATGATTTGTTGTTTTTTCATGTTTTTTTTCTTTATATTCGGTTTCGTGAGTTGACGTCATTAAGCATTCGATTATTTTCTGATAGTAATTTTTGAAGATAGCGGGACTTTGTTGAAGATTTGAGATATGACTGTCAACTGTTGTCAGTTATTTGTCATTCCATGAATTAGGTTTTATTGAGTCTTCTTCTCTCGTATTCTCTCGAATAGTTCATGTCGCGGTGAAATGATTAGTCAGTCAGCAATGTTGGTAGCGGGACTAACTGCCCAGACGAATCACTTCTGGATATCAAACCAGAATTTAGCATTTACGTTCTTTCTTTTGGGTTTCGGTGGCAAGGTGACTAAGGCGATTCGCACACTGCACCGCATCACGCAGAGTAGCGCGGGAGTGCGTCTTCTTACGTTGTTTGTAAGTATCTGTGTTTGTATAGAAAACACGCGTAGTGCAACACACAGAAAACGCATTCACGCGCAGTGTTGTGGCTCCGTCGCCACGCACCCCGCAGCGTAGCGCGGGGCAGTATGTGTTTCGCCTAAGTGATGTATGAGTAGCAAGATCCAGTTGTATTCAGAAAAAACCATACCTACTGCAAAAAATAATTATCGAATTTTTGATACATACATACATAAACTCACGCCTTTTTCCCATGGGGGTAGGCAGAAACTATAGAACGCCACATGCTACGATTCTTACATACCCCTTTCGCTTCATCCACATTCATACATCTTGTCATACACGCACGCCGGTTGAGAGTACTACGCACCTGACCTTTGTGAAGAACATCACCAATAACATCGATGTATGTCCTTCTAGGACGTCCTCTACCGTCGTTCCCATTATTAACTGCTATGGCAATCATAGAAGACATATTTTTCTATTTGTTACTCTTATGTGAGTTTATTTGTTACATTAACCTGCATTATTCTCATTCTATTTCTCACACTACTGTAATGGAATTGTAATGAACTACTATTTTAAAAAGAGTATTCATGGAGTTTCTTGCCGGCTCTTCTCCATAGAACCTACCTTTTGGAACCGTGCACCTAGTCGTGACGTTTTAAAAGTGCCTGAAATCTGGTCTATTTGAAATAAAAAACTTTGACTTTGACTTTGACTTTGATTAACATCCGCCTTATAAATTCCTTTTGTTAATCTCCGAATTTTTGATAAGTCGTAAAATCAAAATTTTGCAATGCAATGGATAAAGAAATTGTTTATTTACATACAAGAGAGATTAGCCGTACGAGGCTATGAACTTGGCACCATAATTGTGCCCGAAAAAGGCAATAGGATCGCCACCTATTAGGTATCTACATGGGACTTTACTAGATGCGAAATGTGGGTGACTTCTGTAATAGGAAAAATACCTCTGCCTACCTCTTCGGGACGTAATCCCCGTAGAGGTAAGCCGCCACAATTTTCCAGTACATAGCATTGGTATAATCAATATTTACCTACATATAAACACCGCGGCATCGCCTTGAAAATAATCTGCAAACATTTTTCATTTGAAAACGTACAAACAACGAGATCTAATATCTCTAGCTGACGGCGACGTCGCGTCACGTTCGCGTCGCATCCCCGCGTCGCCGTCGTGCCGGCGTCGTGTCGCGCCCGTCACTCCGTCGCGCGTCTAATAACGACGCGGATGCACTCCTAGCTAACTTGAGATATTGTGACAATGTAGTGGAAATGTGCAGTTTAAGATCTGTTGGTATCTGACTTGTTTTGATGTTGGTTTTATAAGTTACTTCGTGAATGTAGAAACCTGTTTGTATATTACATTCATGATATTAGCTGCTTCGTTGTTCACGTGATGGTAAGCTGCTACCGTTTTCTGGGTTAGATGCTATGTCTGTTAAACTTAGAATCTTAGCCAGTAATGGTTGCCCTCTGCCACATTGGACAATACTTTTTTGACACCTCTTTTTTAGTAGTTTTTAATTTTGCCGCGTTGGAATCTTGTCGCACCTGATGGTAAGCGCAGACAGGGTCTAAGATGGAGCACATGAATCCATGTAACAAAAAAACAAAGAGGGACTTCCCTATACCCCTCTGGCTCTCATATACACACAACAGAACACCGTAAACTGCTTTGGCACCTTGAGGCTGGTAGCTAGCCAGTCGGACCGTATAGATCCTACCACCAAGCGTGCTGGGTTTTGTTGAATCTTACAACACGCGTCTATTCCCAGCTTTTTGTTTTTTCTATTCGTCTGATTTTATATGGTTTTGCGGACCGTTTCTACGTAACCGGCCAGTTATTGGTGATACCTGAAGGGTCTCCAACCAATGGGGACGAGAGTAAAGTACGTACTTAACCTAAGCTAACTACTACTACTAACATCATGACTACTAGCAACAACAACACTAAGCGCGACCCCTAATGGGACTCGGACCTCGGCTTAGGGCACTGCTGGCGGCTCTATTCCTAGTGTGCGGTGGGGAAGTTTTATATTATTCTAGCCAGTACACGGGGTATCATGTTAATGCTATCTCTGGCTATGTGTGTCCGGCATTAGGTCTCTGCTTACCTCTTTAGTCATAGGCGTGTCAATTGTATTGTTACAACCAGCACTTATTCTTCATCCACAATGCATGTCGCCGTAAAATTGCACACCAATCAATATCAATCAACTCGTTGTTCTTGTAATTATCAGTCGTAAAATACGCATCATCAATCTTCGTAATCGGTTTAAAGTAGCTATTATGTGTTTATCTACTTTTTTGTGCTTATGACTAGGTTGGGGCCGGTGGATTATCTATTTACAACATGTAGTAAAATATAATGTAGGTATGCCTTTTTATTCTGGATATTAAAAATTAATTACATACAAAATAGTGGTCTATACGTTTCCATAATAGCAAGATTATTGGGTATCGCATAATATTACATGTTATGATCGTTTTTTTTTGTCCTATGACGCGCTTTTTACCCTAATTACCCATTGTCCGTAAGTTTTTTATAACTTAGAAAGGCTACAACAGGAAACACGTTTTAGTAAATACACACATAATAGCAATTTATTCTGCTGTGAGTCTATGTAGGAGCGAATCGTAAAAAGTACAGCATCATCTACTTATTGGGTGTTATGTTACGGAGTACATAAACATAACATCACGTCTATATTAAATGATCTATTTAATATGTATAATCTGAGAAAAATAACTGTTTATTTTCTTAAAAAAATACTTTGAATCTCTCTACCGTAAAGAAGGTATATTGGCGCTTTAGTCTTTTTACCTTTCCACTGACGATATAAAATAATCTCCGCAACCCATATCTAAAGTATCTCATAACAAGAAGGAAAGAGGAAATAGGCTTGAATTACCCACGATTGTGGGATAATTATTAGACTTGGTGTTCAGAAATACACCAGTGCAAACGAACTAGCCATACATACGGTCATCAAACTCAACATCCACCTTGTCTTGCATGGCGCGTATGGTCCTTACTTCTCTTTTTGGGAGATAAGAGTCCAGTTGAGACTAAAATTCATCATTCCCAGCTACAATCGCAGTTGACTACAAATGAAATGTCATGGACGTGAACAGTGTTAAAGTCAAGCTTGGTATTTGGGATACAGCGGGACAGGAGCGATACAGAACATTGACATCTAGTTTTTACAGAGACGCTCACGGTGCTAAATTAGTTTACGATGTGTCAGAACCAAAGTCCCTAGCAAAACCGAATGAGGGGGACGAGGAACTTCAAGTATACTCCACCAAGAAGAACATAGTCTGCTTAGTTGTCGGCAATAAGATTGACAAGCATATCATTTTGGGACCCAGTGCATAATATCAGCAAGCACATTGGGTCACCCGCGCGATGGTGCAACGAGTTTTCCCAAGGAGGGTTGATGTCAGGTAGGCGGCCGGTCACAAAACAATAAGCCAAAACCTCTAACAACATGGATTTAAGAAATACATGTTGTGCCGACCCCACCTAGTATGGGATAAGGGCAGGAAGATGAAGATGAAGAGTCCAGTTGAGAGATCATAAAATTTTTCTCCAAGACTTAATATGTTACCTTACAGCAAAATCAATATCTTATAATTCGAATGCCTTGTAAATAATTCACGGTAATTTAAAATAACATAGTATTAGCTAAAGCAATGTCAACGGTGGACGCGGATCACAGTGGGCTTGTTGAATAAACTGCGTAATATACGTTCGTGTATGCTTATGAGTAGCTAGATAGAGGTGGCGGGGCGAGTGATAGGCGGGAGCGGTTTAGCCTGAATAAATGTTCGGCGCTTACTGTATGGAACAAGTTTAAGAATTTTGCAGCCTAAATTCGTAACATACTCACAAACGCTAAAGGGGCTCGTGGCTAATCACAAACTGCGTGGATCATACGATTTATGAGGTTAAGCTGCGCTTGCCGCGGTCAGTCCGGTTGTGAGTGACCGTTTGTCACACACCGAGACCCCTCCGTGCCTCGGAGAGTATGTTATACAGTCGGTCCCGGGTGTCATACGAATACCTATGACTGTCGTTACGGGAAGCCCGAAAGTCTGACAACCGGTATAACCTTAGGATAACGGCTTTGCCCAGTAACCGGGTTGCGGAGGTCTGATGGCAGTCGCTCCGTGTACAATACTGGTATTCAGCCGCATCTGGTTAGATTAGAGGCTGACCCCAACATGATTGGGAAAAAGCTAGGCAGAACGAACTCACTCACAAACGCTAAAGCTTTAGGGTCACGTACTACAAATTTTTAGACACTAGTTAAAACCGTGTTTTCAAACTCTATACATAAATAGATATTTCAGCCTTGTTTAGTCTAAACAACTATTAAACACAATTTTGTGGCAGTACAGTTAATTTTTACAGTTCAACAATCTGATTGACATTTCAGTGGAGGGCCTCTGTTATACTAAAGATCGTAAAAGGCAACTGGGACGTACATAATTTGTATTATCAGATCAATGAGCAGTATAACTTTTTTTTTACTGAAAATGACCTCGTAATGTGTGCTGTAATAATCTTCTGTGGTGTTTAAAGGTTACTAGCCCAAAGTCAACAAATAGCTGTCTTTTTTACCGCGATATAAGTGTACGTATGGTCAAAAAGTTTGTATTGCTCGTGTTCGGTAGTCTTCAAACCCTGCACCTATTTAACTATTCTAGTTCAAAATACCGCTGCCGCTCTCGCTTCCTCTTATAACTTAAACTACCTCACTAATAGACCGCTGTCCGCCAACGCACAGTCCCCGTTGTTAAGGGCAGTGTACACGATCCGATCGCAATATTAACATATTCGACGTATTTAAATGTCTTCATCCGAGTGCGGCGAACTTACCAAAACGTAGGCGTTTACGGCCACTAACGCCAGTAAGGCCACTAACGCCTGAGACCAGAGCCAATACAGTTTTAGGATGTAGTTACGATGGGTTACGGACGAAATTTGCGAGAGTCAATTTACGATTGTTTTGCGTAAAGTCCCTTGATCGTGCGTGATAAAGCTTTATCTGTATTCGAGTTTCAGAGCTACTGTACGGAATAAAATTAAATGTCTTGTCTATAAAAATAAGTTACTACTTATGTTTCTGTTTTAATTGCCCCATCTAGATCTGTAGATTGTAATTACACCAATTAATTTAAATTTTATTTTTTTCTACCAATTACCTACTTCAACGTGCACACATTAACTCTTCACTTAGGAAAGGTTACATGAAATGCATTTGCTAAAATATTATTGTAATTGAGGGAATATTTTTTCGTTCCAATTTTAAATAATTTATCGATAAAATTCGTTTCTTCAACTGGTAAATAAAAGTGTCGGTTGGAGCGCCGGTGGTCTGTCGTATTTGCATTACGATACACGCGATGTCGCGAAATGTTGCGCTTTCATGTACCCCGCCTTATGTTGATGCTTCGTCAACCGTGGTTGCGATTTATTTGCTCTTTAATATGGAGGAGACTTGAGTACAGAATTAGCGTTGCAAAAGGATTATTATAAGAGATTTTAGTTTGTTTAAAAGTATAGAAATGTTATCGTATAGTAGTTACCTATGTGATACAGTTGTCATAATGTTTATCTGGTTAAGAAAACTTATGAATAACAAATTATTTTTAATAAATTTATCTTAGTGGATATTTTTGTAAGAAGAGTACGATACAAATGTCGTAACTTAGTGAACATTGACATACAATTCATTGTTTTGAAATAGTGATGTCACTAATATTAAAAAAAAACTATCGATAAGGATTTTTTTATAATCAAATACGATACCTACTAATGAGAGAATTTTTACGTGCATTCTCTTAATTTTTCAATTATTCTTCAGTAAGTTTGTTATCTGACTAAGTTACATATCGTTTGTATGTAAAACACTTGAGATAATAACTGTCATATCAACATTATAATCGAAGTATAAATTTCACAATATTTCAACAATAATATTACAAGTGTTTCACATTAACTACGCGAATTGACATAATTTTATTGCTAATATATAACTATCGGTCACTAACGCTACCTTAAGCAATCAACAGATAATGCTATCTACAATTAAAACTAGTCACGACTGTAATGGTTATCTAGAAAAAAGGCAACAAATATATAGGTTTTTACTTCAATACTTTTTATTTTATCCCTTTTAATGCTGCCTTCGTTAAAACCGAGCTAATTCGGTATCTGTGCGCAATTATAATTAAGGCGTAAGACCTCACACACGCTTAATTAACGACTGTCGATTAAAAAAAGGGCTAAGGCGCGATTCCGAGGCGGCGTCGATAACGCGACTATCGCGCGGTGAGGTCGGACTCTAATGAAGCTATGCAAATTGTACGCGCCCACGCGACGCGCGTTTGAAACACCGCTGACGGCCGCCGCTACCGATTCTAACCGGTCCGAGTATTGTCTCGATTGTAATCGATTTTGATGTGATTTAGTTTAATTGGGACGTCAGGAGGCTCGATGTTTGAAATATCTTTTATCTGATAAAATCACCTATAGATATATCTATATTAAATTTGTGTCAGTTTTTATATAGAACCACAAACGGTTTTAACACCAGGTGCATTCGCCCAATGCCACATGTCGCCAAACTGCTTTGTACGACGCCATTTTTCTTCGGGTGACACTGGTAATTACTGTAGTATTTTAAGCAGCTGAGGTGTGTGAGGAGGTACATTATGAATGTTTTGAATTCTTGGATTAGCATCAATTCTACCTTATTGGGCAAATATGGTTGAAGCATCAGTTACTCATACAGTTCCCTATTATGGGCGAAATTTAATTCCTGAACTCTGTTTTTGTTTAAACATTATAGGTTATTAGATACAGTAATAGGCGATACAGAACATTGACATCAAGTTTTACAGAGAAGCCCACTGTGCTATATTAGTTTACGATGTGTCAACAAAACCAAAGTCCCTAATAAAATTGAATGAGTGGGTCGAGGAACTTCAAGTATACCCCACCAAGAAGAACATAGTCTGCTTAGTTGTCGGCAATAATATTGACAAGCATATAATTTTGGGGCCCAGTGCATAATATCAGCAAGCACATTGGGTCACCCGCGCGATGGCGCAACGCGTTTTCCCAAGGAGGGTTGATGTCAGGCAGGCGGCCGGTCACAAAACAATAAGCCAAAACCTCTAATAACATGGATTTATGAAATACATGTTGTACCAACCCCACCTAGTGTGGGATAAGGGCAGGAAGAAGAAGAAGAAGATACACTAATAGGCGGAGAGGCCAATGTGGCCTCTCGGTCTATAGATGCCACCCAACAGTCACTTAAGCATACCTAACTACAGCTTTTTTTCAAAATACAGATCTCTTTCGAAAATCTTTTTTATTCTTTCTTTTGGTCGCATTAGACGCAGATGATGATGGCTCACATGATCTAATAGAGCACAAAAATCCAAGAGAAAGACGGACTCCCCTGTACTCTTTTGGCTCTCATACACACGCGACGGAACATAGTCAACTGCTTGGCGCCGGATGTTATGGGACCTAGCCAGTCGGACGATTAAGATTCTACCGCCAAGCAATCAAATTATGATATCATCTTATTAAGACATCAGTCGTTAACGATTTGTCAAATGCAACTTGCCTTCGCAAAAAGGGGTAGATCAAGTCAACAATCGATTACAATCACTTCGAACGAATCGGTAACGTCCGAATATCGATTGTCGTTCAAACCGATACGGCAGGTGCACAGCTGATCTGATAAGCGCGTCTTGCGCAGATTTCAAATGCAATTCCAAATTTTAAGATAAAGCTGTCTGTTGTGATGTTGCAGATCGGTTTAGATGTCGCCCTTGATTTGGATGAAGAAAAGTTAATATTTTATGTATCATCTATTAGTCCGGCTAATATTTTATCTACATACGCCATGAGCTAGTCTCATAATTATACCTCACTAGATTATTACTCGTGGTTTCACCCGCATCCTAGCGAAATTACTTGATGTACCCCGATGAAAAGTATCCTATGTGTTAATTCAGGGCATAGTCTACCTGTGTGCCAAATCTCATCTAAATGTAACAAACATCCATACATCCATCCATCCATCCATACATACAAACTTTCGCGTTTATAATATTAGTAAGGATGCACACGAGAGAATTAGATATCCAAAAACTGATTATTTTACTTACCAATGGTAGCATCTGGTAATGACTTACTTGTTCTTTGAAACTGCTGGTGTTCACCAAGATTTATTCTTTGGTTAAAACCGTTTACCTAATTCTACTACATTTTTTGAGGAGACAAACGGTTCTTTAGCTGGAGAATTAATGTTGGTGGAGACCAGTGACTTTTTAAATGCTTCTAGGTAAATGGTACTAAGGTCTTCTGTGCTAAAGTATGAAGACGCTTCGATATTGGCGCTGATACAAGAGTTTTAATTTCAACGAACAATATTCTTTATGTGATAGGATAAGTTCTTGGTGATGTTCTTCACAAAGAACAGGTGCGTAGTACTCTCAACCAGCGTGCGAGATGGCAAGATGTATAAATGTGGATGAAGCGAACAGAGTATATAATTATCGTAGCATGTGGCGTTCTTTAGTTTCTGCGTATCCCCTTGGGAAAAAGGAGTGAGTTTATGTATGTATGTAAGTTATAGGAATCAGGCACTTTTCCGACGATTGCTGGACATAAGTCCCCCTACCACTTCGAACGGTTTTGAGCCGTTCCCATTAATAGATAGCTATAATTAGCGGTTGTGGGGGACATTGTCACATGCTTGACAAATGGATGGGTGATCGTATTCTGTCCTTGGTTGCGCACAGGAGGATGGTGTTGCTTGTCATCTTGGCTGAATTCCTAGCGTTTATAGGACGAGAGAGAGAGACATAATATTTGTAGGGATTAAAGCAGCTATTTTGGTGGATAGCACGTACGGTCCTAGGACGCATTATAGATTACCTGGTATATTTTTTTTTATATCTACGTCATCCCCACTTTGTATAGGTTTCTTTTATTGTATCTTATTTATAGCCATAAAGTGCAGTACTTAATACAGTTTATCACACGCGGATTATACGATTTGCGAGGTTAAGCTGCGCTTGCCGCGGTCAGATGGGTGACCGTTCGTTACACATCGAAACCCCTCCGTGCCTCGGAGAGCACGTTAAACATTCGGTCTCGGGTGTCATACGTATACCCGGGAAGTCAGAAGCCCAAAAGTCTGTTTTCCTGTTAGTCTGAATTAAAAAAATCTAGAAACATAATCATTATACATTGCATATATGAGGGCGAGTTAGAGTGTGTGTATCTAACGTGTCTGTGAGGACTTCTTGTGTATTAGATATTTTAACATGAATATTGAATGTAATCGCATATATTATAGAAGAAGTTTCTGAGTCTAGCCTTGTTTAATATCTATCATGTTACGCGGCAGCTTTCTTAGGAATAAGTTCAGTTCAGTTCAGTTAAAGTCTTCTTTGATGTTGAAATATCCATCAAAACACGTAATTTCATACTTTTTATAAACTATGAATATAGTAGTATGGTGAAGTCCTGGGTTCGATCCCCAGGTCGAGCAAAGTGTTGTTGGGTTTTTCCGTGAGGAATTTCTTAATAGCAGCCCGGAGTTTGGATTTGTGCCCATGGTTGACGGCAATAGGCTCGCCCCGTATTACATGGGACTTAAACATAACGGCAAAATGGGGGTGATACTTTACACCTCTGCACAACCCTTCGGGAAATATAGGGGTGATGTTATGTTATAAATATAGATGCATACAATTTTTTAAATAGAAAACTTAACCCTTATGTTGCATATCGAAAAATAATTTTACATAAAATCTAAAAACTTTTTGATGATGTAACCATTTACGCATCATGGCACTTATATTATTTCAAAAACAGAACTCCGAAAGCGGCGTCACCCTTCGTTTTTTTCCGTCGCTCTTCGCGAGTTTTCGTGAGGCGTAGACGCAGCTGTCAAGACGACTCGAATAAAGACTACACCAGGGCGTATTGATTGCAGATTGTGTGGAACTAGACCTGGAGCTTATGTCCCTGAAAAAGTAGAAGTTTAATTGAATTCACCCTCATTTCGCCGTTATGTCCCATGTAATAGGGGGCGAGTCTATTGCCATCAACTGGGCACAATTCCAAACTCCGGGCTGTTACTAAGAAATTTCACACGGAAAAGTCCAATAACACTACCCGATCCGGGGATCGAACCCAGGACCTCATGACGAGTAGTCACGCTTACCACCAAGGGTGGAGGATTGAGGTTGAGGGTGTTACTATACACATCTGCCCAGCCCTTCGGGGAATACAGGCGTGATGTTATGTTTTTATGTTATGTTAATTGAATTCGGGTAGAAATACAGGTTGTACTTTTGTAATTTGATGAGAGTCATTATTACAATGTGTATTGTTTTTGCCCGCAGCTTCGCTTGCGTAATTTTTTTTCACCCCCTTAGGGGTTGAATTTCGAGAAATCCCTTCTTAGTGGATGTTTACGTCACAAAATGAACCTTCTGTCAAAAGTTCAAGTTTCTAACCCGAGCGGTTTAGGCTGTGCATTGATAGATCAGTCAGTCAGTCAGTTTCTCCTTTTATGTAATACTAGCGACCCGCCCCGGCTTCACACGAGTGCAATGTAGATACTAATGTGGGGCATATAAACCTTCCTCTTGAATCACTCTATCTATTGCTGAAAACTGCATTAAAATCCGTTGCGTAGTTTAAAAGATCTAAGCGTACAGACAGCGGGAGCGACTTTGTTTTATACTATGTTAAGATGCAGATTACAAAGAACTTAAAGAAGTTATTAATTAACATTAAAGTAGGCAGACGTTCAAATCCAGCCCAAATTAAGAATCTTCTCATATTGTTTTCCCAAAAAGAGTCACAATTCTCAGAAAACATTCTCAAACAAACTAAAAACGTATCCAATCCCAGCCGAACCTTTTCAAATCACATCAAAAATTTCCAATTTAAACGCATGCTTTGCCTCCCTAGCTCCTCGGCTACGAACGTCGAGTTGCACACGTCCGGATATGAAGATAGCATTCGGAAAAACGAAAGCGTACACTCACTCAGTTGTACGTTGTTCTTGCGACTTTTTTTTGTTCCTACGTTTTGTCGCAGCCGCGTTTTTTTGTCGTCTTTTGTGCGCCTGTATCGATTCGTTGGGTGTTGTGCTTGAGACTGCGGTGCTAAAGATGATGAATAGAAATGTGTTGGGTGTTGTTTGGTGTTTCTTTGTTGTTAATACAAAAGTGTTTGTGTGAGTAAATTAAACAGATGTGTTTGTAAGGTAATTCAAATCTGTCGAATCTGTTGAGTAACGAATAGACGCAACTTCATACAGTCTGCAGAAGGAATGTTAAGTTAACAAATCTTCTTTACATAGTATAAAACAAAGTCGCTCTCGCTGTCTGTACGCTTAGATCTTCCAAACTACACAACGGACTTTAATGCAGTTTTCACCAATAGATGGAGTGATTCAAGAGGAAGGTTTATATGCCCCACATTAGTATTTACATTGCACCCGAACGAAGCCGGGGCGGGTCGCTAGTAAGATATAATCATACAATACGTTCGTTCCACCTAGCCTTTTACCAACTGTGTTGGGGTCAGCTTCCAGTCTAACGAGTTGCAGCTGAATACCAGTATTTTACACAGAGTGACTGCCATCAGACCTCCGCAATCCAGTTACTGGGCAATGCCGATATCCTAAGCGTAGACTGGTTGTCAGACTTTCGGGTTTCTGTCTTCCCGTAACGATCGTCATAGGTATTCGTATGACACCCGGGACTGACTGTTTAACGTACTCTCCGAGGCACGGAGGGGTCTCGATGTGTAACGAACGGTCACCCATTCACGGACTGATCGCGGCAAGCGCAGCTTAACCTCACAAATCGTATGATCCACGCGGTTGGTTATTAGCCACGAGCCCCATATACTTAACTATTTTCCTCTATATTCTGACAGACATATTTTACAAGGACTCTGTCTTCTTCTTTTCGTGTGGTTGGTGACTAACCTGGTGTCAGAGTTAATGCCGCCCATGGGCCTCTGACTTGGCTTCACATGCCGTCGAGAAATATCTGTCAGGCATGCCGGTTTCCTCACGATGTTTTCCTTTGACCGTTTTTAAGCAAGTGATAATTATACAATACGCACATGAATCCGAAAAGTCAAAGGTGCGTGCCTTGGGTTCGAACTCGAGACCTATGACTTGGCAGTCCGACGATCACACCGCTAGGCTATCACTGCTGTTAAACTGGACTGTTGTAGGAGTCTGTCAAAATTGTCCTTTCAAAATACAATTTGGATACTCTATAGAAATCGCTGAATCCATTAGCAAGTTAAATTGCACAAGTTATTGAAGCAAGTGCTTGCCATGTTTTCACTGAAAGGTAGTTTTCTAAAATCATCACGGGCGAGCTTGTGGCAAGTCAAGCAAGTCGGTAAAACTACCTCAAGTCGACTCACTGCGGGTGTGGCTACAGAGAAAGTCGGACTTGCAATCTAACTTGCCAATAGATTAAATTAAGGTAGCTATTATTTACAAAATAATGAAATCTAATCACAACACGATATTATTTTGATTACAACAGGTTTACAAACTAAATTATTAGTAAAACATATTTTATCAACTTTTCGTCTAATTTAGAGACACTTTTGTCGTTTTCAAGCCTGGGTAATGGACTAGGATTTATAGTTGAGCTACAAGTAAATCAATTTAAATTTAAATTGCACTGATTTATCTGCATAGTTTGGGAGATAGAGTACGCTTACCTATTGATAATGTATTTGTAGTTTGTGCATTTATAATAGTTTCTCTTTTATATAACACTAGCTGTGTCCTCATGGCTCCGCCTGGGCCTATGTTACTCTGTGATAACGTAGCTTTCTAATGGCAAAAGAATTTTTGAAATCGGTCCTGTAGTTTTAAAGTTTATTCGTTACATACAAAAATACAAATCTTTCCTCTTTATAATATTAGTATAGATAATATAACATTACGCCTTGTATTCCCCGAAAGGTTCAGCGGAGTTGTTTTAGTACACCCTCATTTCGCAAGTTATTTTTAAGTCTCATGAAGTAGGGGGCGAGCCAATTGCCATTAACTGGGCACAAATTTAGACTCCGAGCTGCTACTGAGAAATTCCTAATAGAAAAACCCAATAACGCAGCTCGACCCCATGCTCAGCAGTCGCGCTTGCGACCACAGCACGGCAGTCTCTTATAATTTTCAACTGTTATAATTCGACATAAAAAGGTCTAGTGGTGGCAAGCGCGAATACTGATCGTGAGAGTCTGAGTTCGATCTCTAGGTCGGGCAAAGTGTAATTGGGTTTTTTCGTGTGGAATTCCTCAGAAGCAGTCCAGAATTTGGATTTGTGCCCGATTGATGGCAATAGGTTCGCCCCCTATTATATGGAACTTAAACATAGTGAAATGAGGGTGTTACTGTACACCTCTGCCCAATCCTTCGGGAAATATAGGCGTGATGTAATGTTATGTTATGAAAATCTATAAAATGGAACAATTTATTTATATTTGTCCGTGCTGTGTTAGAAATCACACTTTATATTAGGTAATGTTTATGTGGGATGTCACAGGACACGCTGATCTCTAAACCGGAAAACCCGATGTGTTAGATTTAAGTTTTTTATTTATATTAGACTAGCTGTATCCTCACGGCTCCGCCCGTAGCCTATGTTATTCAGTGATAATGTAGCTTTCTAACGGCAAAATATTTTTTGAAATCGGTCCAGTAGCTTTTAAGTTTAATCGTTACATACAAAAATACAAATCTTTCCTCTTTATAATATTAGTATAGATTATACTTGTGTGTAGTTCTTCAGCAATAAAGACTTAATAACAATGTGGGATGTTCATCACTAGCTATGCAATATCATTATTGATTCAACAATAAATATCTTAATATTTGCACTTTCATCCAACCCAATAATATTCCACTCAGAAAACAATTCATACAAAAAAGCGACACAAACAATTATATAGGTATACATACATACATACCATATGTAAACAAGTCCATTTGTATTAAATATAAAAATTCATTTACGAGTAATGACGTACAATAAAATCGATGGACAGACATGGACATGTTCGGACGACTCTTCAAGGCATATAATATGCCAGGGCAATATTGCCCTCAGCTTTTACGACTGATCATCATATTTATAGAAAAAACTGGATCGCATTATGCAACTATGAGAAGTAATTTTAATACTTTATGGGGCATTATGACCCCCGTGGGCAGATGAAGGGTTGGTAATAATTATTTGACTAGTTTTTATAGCATTTTAGAATATTTGACTGAATGTTTTAAGTTTCTGCTTTCAAAAATATTTGAATGGATGTTGTCGCCGCGCCGCGCTGCCTTCATTTCAGGAGAATCTGTAAAAAAAGAAAAGAGCATTATTTAAGTCTCGTAACAGACATAAACACATTAAAAGAAATAAAAAATAACAACAAAATAAAAAAGTTACATGCTTCCACGAGACCAAAAAAGGAGCCCATCTGAGGATAATGCTGCTACACTGAAGTATAGCAACGCTGGTTTTCGGATGGGTCCTGATAGTGAGGCCAATTTGTCAGGTGTTTATGCGTCTAAGGGCTGATTTTACCAACATCCGACGTTGGTTAACTGTTATCCGAGGAATAAGTGAGACGTTTTGACAGAATTTCAGTATAAAAGCTATCAAAACGTCAAACTTATTCCTTGGATAAAAGTTATCCGATGTTGGTAAAATCGGCCCTAAGTAAATCGTAATATTCTAAAGATAGTTCATGGCTTCCAAATCTTTCCTATTTATTTGAAAAAATAGGAAGATTTCATATTTAAGTAATTAAATATGTTTACTATACATTCCTTGTGGCTTGTTCCATCATTTACAACTTCATCACTTATAATGTAATTAAACGTTCCTGTATAATCTTTTCCTTGATTTACGCCGCAGTAAGCAATCTACGGTACCTGTCATAAGCTCATAACTTTTACTAGGAAGATGGCATAAAATCCTGCTATGTACTTACCGGAGTCCATTGACCCCACAGGCCACTGGTGGTTCATAAAAACCTCACATCGATCCTGATCACATTTTCGTTAGCATCTAAATAAAAGTAATATTATTTGCATTAAAGTGTGTACCATCATACGATCACTATAAAACTTTTACAGTCCCATAACTTGTGAACGTGTGCATAAAGCCATCCGTCCGTGCGTGTGTGCGTGCCGCCCAGCCAATCACGTTCGTCCGTCACCAGTTGACATTAGCCGGGTAATATATGATTGAGCCCAGACATTTTTCGCATTCGCCGATATTTTAAAGGGAGATAAAATCGTTTGGTGTTTATTGCAGCGAGATTCGTTTCTTTATTACTGATTTGTTAGGTATGTGTATTGGAGATAAGTATATAGTTTATGTTATGTACTGTGTTTTAATGACGGTTGGCTGACGGGTGGGAATCGAAGTTATTGGGGATTCGATTTCGAGTTCTTAAATTATCTTGAGGAAAGTTGTTAGAATTATTATTGTATAGTGTGGAACCGACTTTATTTAGATTAAAATAATAATATAACATGTTCCCTAGACCTTTTAGCTCGTCATGAGCTATTGAATCTATTCAAATGTTGAAATACTATCAAATTATTATTTTTATACTTAAATAAAATTTTAATTTTCTAGGTATGGTCCTCAAAAGTCAACTAGCAGTTTATTTGGTCCACTCCATCTCTTGGATGTTTAATGTGTGCCTAAATTGTAACCTTTCACCAAAATTATGATTTTTGCGGATACAACAACGTCCGTTACTGTCCCACTGATATGCACCAGCTTATTTTCAGAAGAGAAGAGTTTAGGCCTTAGTCCACCACGCTAGCCTGGTGCGAGTTAACCGACTAAATACCATCGAGAACTTTATGAAGCCCTCTCAGTTGTGCAGATTTCCTCAAGATGTTTTCCTCCGCCGTTGACGCAAGTTATAATCAAATTTTGATCCGCACATGAGTTGAAAAGTCAGAGGTGCATGAATTGAACTCGGCTTCTGAAGGCAAGCCTTCAAGCAGTAGGCTATCACTGGTATCATCATTACACATCAGTCACTAGTCCCAAGAATATGGGTCGTGATACAAAAAGTCATTTGGTCAAACTAATTTTCCTGAGCCGAACTGAACTGCCTCGTTGGTCTAATGGTGCCAAGCGCGATTGTTGATCGTGAGGTCCTGGATTCGATCCCCGGGTCGGACAATGTTATTGAGTTTTCCGTGTGAAATTCCTCAGTAGTAGCCCGGAGTTTGGATTTGTGCCCGGTTGATGGCAATAGGCTCGCCCCCTATTACATGGAACCTAAACATAACGGCGAAATGAGGGTGTTACTATTCACTTCTGCCCAACCCTTCAGGGAATATAGGCGTGATGTTATGTTATGTAATTTTCCTGAGCCTGTCCTAATCGCATCGAAGTATGACCTACGATTTCATTATATCAATCAATGCTCATTAAACCCTCAAACTCAAACACACCACAATTGTATAGCAAGAGTTAAAAAAACTGTCCAAGTTGAGTGTCCTGCCGTCAAACGCAGTTGTGGACAATTGAGATTCATGTCCAAGACTAAGGGCCTGTGATTCATGAGATCGCTAATAAACGGCGAGGAGTCCGTCAGTTTGTCATAGTTTGTATTGATAGGGAGACTGTCAAGCTAGATTGGTGGCAGTTTATGAGTGTGTCATGTTCGGAATTGGAGGCAAAAGTTCTAGTTGTATTGACAACTGTATTTACATTGTCATAGGCAATTTTAAGATCGACTTCTTCTGTTTTATTGCAATGGTTTTCTTCGGTTTTGCAGCGAACAGTTTCATCATCATAATTATGAGTGTGTCATGTTCGGAATTGGAGGCAAAAGTTCTAGTTGTATTGACAACTGTATTTACATTGTCATCATTGGCAATTTTAACTTCGACTTCATCTGTTTTAAATTTTCAATGGTATTCTTCATCTTTTTCAGTTTCATTATCAGCTGTCAGTGTAGCTCTTAATGGCCAATTTCTATTATACACTGAGCGTTATTGGTAAAAATTAAAACTAAGCAAAGACCCTATTGGGCTTTTGCTTTTCTTTGCATAGTAGTTTCTTTGATACATTACTAGCTATCGCGGGTAAAATTTAATCACGACGAATATGCCTAGTTTGGTAATAAAACATGCTACTTTTGGTAAACAAAACGGTTCGTTTTTGGTGGTAGGAACTGGGCGTAAGATTTTCATTTCAGACGGATTAAATGCTGTTGTAGCTTCGTATACTGTCTCTCAAAGACCGAACCTTGAGGGATTCGCAATTCGTCTACATACATAGCAATAAATATAGCAATATCCATGATGTTTTTAGCCCTTAAAAGGCATTCGTTATTATTAATAACTCTTTTTAATCCTATATCGCCTTTCACGACACCCACAGTCATGGAGTTGACTATCCAAAACCAGACTATGACTAATGTCTCCCTAAAAAACCCCAATCAACTCCTAATCTTAACCATTAAGACACCCATCCATAATAAAATATAATAAGCTGATCGCCACTGAAATCATAAATCAGTATATCATAAAATAATATCTCATAATTGTAGATGGACGGATCTCTACGTTGCCAAATGCCAACGGCTGGCCAATTTGTCTGTCTGTCTGTGTGATTTGTGTCGTAACTGCGTAGGTATATAATTGGGGACGATCGATGTCGCGATGCGCGGGAGTCGTACATCAGAAGACGGGGTTATTAGGATGTTGATAGTACTATTATTGAAAGGTATTTTTATGGTTCATGTAACGAATGTTTGTTTGATGAAATTAAACTTATTTCAAATGGTACTACAACAACGTGGTATTTCACGAACAAATAGCGGGCGTTCTCAAAAAAGGACAGGTTGGTAGTACTCTAAACCAACGAGCATGTATGAGAAGGTTAATGAATGTAGATGAAGCGAAGAGGGTGTGTCAGGATCTAAATAGGTGGAAATCTATAGTCCCTGCCTACCCCAATGGGAAACAGGCGTAATTGTATGTAAGTATGTATGTATGTCAAATGATATCAATGCTTGATGTATTATTATTACTCAAGATGCTTTCCTTTACCGCTAATCCAAGTGATAGGTAATCCTATTCTGATCCGGACATGAATTCACAAAGTCAAAGTTTCTGGCTTTGATTTAATGCAGATCCTGCTTCATGGAGGTTGCTTCAATCGCTAGGCTTCACACTTTATGTACTTGTGAACTTGTAGTATATCAAATTTACCTACTTTCCCTCCCATGAAAACCAAGGAAACTATAATGTCAGATATGTATCTTATCGTGAAAGTTATAATATTGAGCACAGAGGGTTCACAAACCATAGATAAGCTACGGCTTGCTATACATTTGCAACCTTTCACTGCGATAATAATTCATGTTGGACGCACTGTTTAAGTGTCGATTAGGACTCTGAATTATACAAAGGGAGTCGTGACCAGCATATTTGTTTGTGAATGTCCTGTAAATGCTATAGATTTGAGATATAATGATATTGATCATAATCTCGTGTTATCTTATAATAATAAATACATTTGGTTTCACCCTAGTCGCACCGATGGTAAGCGCAGATAGGGTCTAAGATGAAGCACGCGAATTCTAGTAGTAAAGATATAGAGGGACTCCCCTATACCTCTCTGGCTCTCACATACACACGACGGAACACAGTAAACTGCTTAGCGTCGGACTTTAATGTGAGGGTGGTAGCTAGCCAGGCGGACATAGGTACATACCTACATTCTAGATTTACCGTTTTCAGGCCTACTGTAGAGTCGTTGATATGATTTTAAATTGTTAATGAAAATGGTCTCTTATAAAAAAATGTAAGCTCATTTGGTGGTTTTAAGTCTCAACTTTCACAATATACATATTTCGGCGACCATTAGAATAAGAATAAGTAAACTAAATGTTATTACTATTTTCATGTAAGTGGCATTATGTGTCTTTTTGAAAATAAATTCTTTAAACCTTAAACCTTTATAAGATTCCTTTGAAAGGATATTTTGGATATAATTATAGCTCCTAACGTTGATACATTTTCATGTAAACGTAGAATCGTTCAAAGTTCATGTTCAAATTTACTGGGCATGTTCACGGTTTTTGCAAGGCTTTATATAGCACTGAAAGAGTATTTCTTGTTAATTTTAATGTTGATTACCTCTTTATTATTTATGGCTCCGTTGAAAACCAGCGTCAAGCACTAGTTGCCTGGCATTCTGTTATAGAATATTTTTTTATGCATATTAATTATCAGTCAGTGGTGCAGGTCGGGATCGAAATCAGACCCTCCTGCATGGAAGGCAAGCGTATCACTGCTTACTATTTGAATTCATGTGCGATCATAATTTGATTACTACTAACGTTAACGGTGAACGAAAACATCGTGAAGAAAACTGTACACCTGAGAGGGCTCCATAAAGTTCTCGACGCTGTGTGTAGTCCGCCAACCCGCACCAGGCCAGCGTGGTGGACTAAGGCCTAAACCCTTCACATTCTGAGAAGAGGCCTGTGCCCAGCAGTGGGACAGTAATGGGCTGATTATGATATGTTATGTATGTATATTAACTGTGACCCTTCTTGTCAAATAAACTTTGTTTCTTTCTTCGTACCGTTTTTAATTCTGCTTACCCTGTAAACGGAGTTACTTGCATTCCAAATGATGACTAATATAATCCAGGTATCTTTCCCATCAAATAAAACGACCTTCAATCTCCTGTCACACAATTTCACATAGTTTTCTGACCGCTCGTTACATGTGATATTTATGCCACTTTGTTTGATCGCCGCATCATGTCTGCGTATGCGCGTCTTATGGAGATCAAACCCCTTCAATTTGCTCGCTTGATAATGAATACCAATGTTATTAGGTGTCCTGTGGTGAACCCAACGGCTGACATCTACCTATGGAATTAAAATTGCAACTTGAGACTTAGGCTGTTTACACACGACGCCACATAAGAGATGCTGATTAGTGTTTAGGATACACCTAATAACAATTAAGTGTCGAATGTGTGTTTTGGCATCGTTAAAATTTATCGGCTAAGCTTGATTGGGTTTTTTGTAAATGCATGCTGTTATGTGGATATATACACAAATATACATACACGGATGTTTACCTGACTATACAGGGTGTAAACGAACTCATGTAATTCCTTCAAACCTCGTGATGTACTGCTGACATAGATTAACCCTGGGCGGGACACTATTGTAAACAATAAAAAAAAACAAGAAGTAAACATGTGTTCTTAACGTAAGGCATTTTAGCGCACTGAGTTAAATGACCGCGCGTCGAGTGATAAAATGCCTCACGTTAAGAACACCTGTTTACTTCTTGTAATATTTTTTTTATGAATTCAATAGTCTTCCTTCCAGGCTTTGATCTATGTCAGCAGTAGGTACATCACGAGGTTTGAAGAAATTACATGATTTCGTTTACATCCTGTAGAATTAAATAGCATTTGGCCGAGGATACAATATGGCATAAATATTGTGAAAGTTGTAACCCGTACATGAACGTGGAAGTCGATAGATAAAATTTGCTTTTTGCTATGCTTTAAGTAAATGTCGCACACAACTTGATATGTTAATAAAATAAGCCTTACGAGGTCGGAATGTAAATTTATTCACATTTCTAAGTCAAAACAGTATAATATCCGCTGAGCCCAGATAATTATTATTGACATGTTGCAGACTTGTCAATCAGGCAAATATTTACGCAATTCTAAACTGGAATAATATTTAACAGACTATACATCAACAGTTATGAGTTTGTTCTAGGTTGCTTTGTATGCAAATAGCCTTAGACATGTCACGTTGTGCACTTGCGTCGCGTCACTCGTCGCGATTGATTCCTGATCGATACGCAACCTATTCTCATCTTTATTCCAACAAGAATATAGTTTAGAATCGAATGTATCGCGAATAGAATCAGGTCTTATTAACCGAGCAACGAGGCATCAGTATCCATCATAATTTCGCCTCATTTTGTAATGCAGCCGCGCGATGCGATATTTTCATATTCAAAGCAACTTTATGTTGTGCAGGCAACATCACTTTTATTACTTTGACTTAAGATACAATTTACAATGTGATTTACGGTGTGTTTAAATTTGTTTTTTAAGTGCGTAGGTTGTACAGTTAGATGCAGAAGTGGGAATATAACCTGATGATGCAAATTTTAGTGTGTATCGTATAAAATGAACGAGCAAATATAAGTATCTATTGATTGGGAAATGCTTGTCGTTTATGATGTCTGATTTGTGGTTCGTGGTGAGTATTTCCTTATATAAACATAATTTTCCGTCCAAAGTCCTTTCTTGGACGAGTTTTCTGTCTCGAGAAACAAGATGAAATCGTAGACAGGTGATTGACGGATCGTAAAACATCGAAAAAGTGTTTTTGAAAACAATACAATGATATCTGGAGATACATTAATATATAAACTTAAGTACAGACTAATAAACTGCCCGGTTATGTAGCAGCAGTAAAAAAAAAACACCTATGAGGAAGTCAAACAAAAAAAAAATGTTCCACCTCTCTTGCGAACTTTCACATAGGTAGGTACTCATTTCGAATTCTTTTTTTAAATCTCTGGAGCTTCCACTTCTGTACCTCATGGTACTAGTCGCACAGCCTCTTGATGTGAAAGTCGTTGATGTTAGACGCACTAAGGATTGCGCCTCGCTAATCCGTTTGCTAAGGTTTCTCTACATTCTGACTCCATCTTGTTCATATCAGATACGTTTCCCTTTTATGGTTAACTGTCTCCGCTTATTATAATGACGTTGAGTTTATTGTTTGGCTGAATTAATTCGTATTTATGTCTGTTACTATGTTTCGTTTTTGTAGTGGTTGTAAATGCAGTTTCAGATTTTGGTCTTTAAGGCAGAGAAGGACCAAACTTCCACGCTGGTCTAATGGTGGCAAGAGCGACTGCTGATCGTCCTGGGTTCGATCCCCAGATCGGGCAAAGTATTATAGGGTTTTTCCGTGTGGAATTTCTCAGTAGCAGCTCGGAGTTTGATGGCCGGTTGATGGTAATAGGCTCGCCCCTGTTACATAGAACTTAAACGGCGAAATGCGGGTACTATTATAGGATACTATTCACCTCTGCATAACCCTTCGGGGAATACAGGCGTGATGTTATGTGTAAGGACCAAATTTTAAAATTCCCTTCACACCTATTTATAAATAGTTCCGTCATTTGCGTCAACTCATTCAAGTGTCATTGACGCAAATAATGATGGCCGTCGTTTATTGTACCTGGGATGCACTGATGACAGGCTGTCACTGACACCTAGTGGGTGGAGTGTCATTAGTGGTTCACTATTGTCATTTATCTGCACTAATTTATATTTCGTTTGTTATTTAGGTTTTAATTAGTGCCACTGAAAGCACGTTTAATTCATTCAATACAAATGCATATGACTGCCATTGCGGGTAGAAGTCTGAAAGTCTTCCGTTTTATATAACATCACGCCTTAATTTCCCGAAAGCGTTGGGCAGAGGTATATAGTAACATCCTCATTTCGCCGTTATGTTTAAGTCCCATGTAATACGAGCGTATTGCCATCAACCGGGCACAAAACCAAACTCCGGGCCGCTACTGAGGATTTCCACCCGGGATAATCTTATAACACTTTGCCCGACCTGGGGATTGAACACAGGACCTCGCTATCAGCTTTCGCGCTTGCCATCACTAGAACAACGAGGCAAGCTTACTATATGGTGGACAACCATTGCATTATAAATGCAATGGTTTATAATTCCATTATAAATGCAATGGTGCACGCACGCTGTCTTTCTCTTCTTTACATAGTATAAAACAAAGTCGCTCCCGCTGTCTGTACGCTTAGATCTTTTAAACTACGCAACGGATTTTAATGCAGTTTTCAGCAATAGATAGAGTGATTCAAGAGGAATGTTTATATGCCCCACATTAGTATCTATTTTGTACCCGTGCGAAGCCAGGGCGAGTCGCTAGTATATTATAAACAAGAGTTCGCCCGCCGTTTCGCCCGCGTGGATGTCGTTTACCGCGTGATCTGCGTTTTTCGGGATAAAAGTATCCTCTCTGTACAACCCTTTGGGGAAGACAGGCGTGATGTTATGTTGTTGTGTTTATGTAGTAATCTTACTACTACCAAAAGAATAAATAATTATCAGCTATTCGTATGGTAGGTACTACGTGCTTACATCAGTAGGTACCTGCCTGAACACTTGTCTCAATTGCCTCTTACGAGTTGTAAACAATGGCCGACACTTCAGCGTACATCGCTCTTTAGTAAAAGATCCATCAACATTGCAGTGTGACGAATATCGACTACAGTGCACATACACATAGAAACACAATAAAACATGCTTCCATCATCAAGTTACCTTGTAAACGTCTAATGTTGAATAGGGACCTTGAATCATCATCATCATAATCAGCCCATTACTGTCCTATTCCTGGACACGGGCCTCTTTTCAGAATGATAAAGGTTTAAGGGTTCATCACCCTATCCAATTTTTAGGTAGTATTTCTATTACTATTGGTGTGTTTCGAATTGGTGCTATTCAAATTGGTGTGCTAAAGGGAATGCCTCATTTTCGCATAAGTGCTATTGTTCACACTTCTGTTACAAACAAGGATTTTCATGATCTTGAGATGTATTTTGTACCCTTTTTTTTTTTTTCTTGTTGGAAAATCCTCATGGATATCCCTCGCCCGGGGAAGGCGAGGGGGTCTGCCAGACTCTTACCGGCTAAAAACCAACGGTGTTCCTTCTCCTGACCGTACGGCCAGGGTCGCGGGATTCGCAAAAGCATGCACCGCAACCCCGGCAGGTCCCGGTCCGCCAACCCATGGCGGACCTCTCCTCTGTGGGGCCTTGCCCCACGTCCTCCTGAGAAGCGCGCACGGAACACGGCGCGCCGCCTTCTCGGGCCTGTTACTGGTCGGGCGGCGAGTCCCCAAACCCGCCGCCCGCAGGCCATGTATTTTGTACCTACTTTAATTTTAATTTTGTGTGTGTGACTTGGCTAACGAATTAGGTTAAGATCTGTAATGATAGTTTTAAGGCATATAAATAAATACATTTTTAGTGCCCGGTTAAAAGAGTCCCGACTGAAGACCGAAGAGACTACCCTAACTGTTATTATACTACATTTAAAAAGAGTTAGGTACCCTATAAATTGGGTAGTCTACCTAATAAGCATTTAAGACCTTAGTCCACCACTGGCCTGATACGGATTGGCAGACTACACACACAAACTAGTTTTTTTTAGCTCTCGCGATACTTTCCTTCCCAGTTAACGCAAGTCGAATTAAATCCTGATCTGCAAATGAATTGGAGAAGTCTGAGGTGAGAGATCAAATTTAGACCCTCCTTCATGGAAAGCAATCGTACAACCGCTAGGCTATCACTTGGCATAAGCCAGTCCACTCTTGGTAAGCAGTTTAGTGTTAGCAGTATGTTGTTACCAACACACTAGATGTTTCTGTCGTCTTGACGAGATCTGATCGAGAGCAGAGAAGACAGGGTTTGGCCAAGCATACAAACATACATATAGGTACGCACGCTTATTATCCCCGAAGTGGTAAGCAGAGGTTTTCTCCTATTACAGGAGTTTGTACACCCACGTTTCGCCTCTTGTAGTTAGTCCCATGTGATAGCAGTTGGCGAGCCTATTGCCATTTTTGGGCACAATTTGACTGCCTTGTTGGTCTAGTGGTCGCAAGTGCGACTGCTGGGCATGGGGTCCTGGGTTCAATCCCCAGGTCAGGCCAAGTGTTATTAGGTTTTTCCATTAGGAATTTCTCAGTAGCAGCCCGGAGTCTGGATTTGTGCCCGTTTAATGGCAATTCGCCCCCTATTACATGGGAGTTAAACATAACTGGCGAAACGAGGGTGTTACGATACACCTCTGCCCTTCCCTTTGGGGAATACAGGGCGTGATGTTATGTTAATTATGGTGCCAGGTTTGTCGCCTCTCACGACTCGCTTGCCCGACGACTGAGGGGAATTGTATTCTTAATCCGTCCCCCCACAGACTACATATCTATTAAAAAGTATTTTAATCCCGAAATAAGTATGTAAACAATGAAAATCGCGATCCAATATACAATCAACGTCATTCCATTACACATTTGACATAATTTTAATCACCTGTTTATCTGCTGATCATTCAAATTAAACAATGACGTTACGCCGATATCTTAATTAAAACTTTATTAATAAACTCCATCGAACCAAATAAACTGTACGTTTTTAACGAAAATTCGTACGTGTGTGTTTTAATGTGGACGATGGCGATGCGGGAACGATACGACGACGACGCCGACGAAACAATGTTGTCTTAAGTTTTTTGCTAAACTTTCGCAACTAAATGTAGAGCCAAATCCTGTGTTGTAGAGGATAGTAAGTAGGTTAATTGTATTTATTATAAAAAGTAGATGAATTCATCTATAAATCTTGAAATATGCTAATCTTATTAAGACATCAAAACCACCTAAAATAATACATATTTAAAAGTCAATAAATCTATAAATGACTTAAGATTTGAAAGTTCAATTCACAAACGGCAAACGACATTTATCATTGTAATCGCCACAGTATCGTATCGTACACGTATCGTCCACACCAAACGTCACCATATCAATATCCGATATCAAGGTAATGAGGGGTCGGTAATTAAATGTCCTCTGTCAAAGCCGTCGCCACGTCAAATTATGTATAATCAAAATGGCGGCCGTGACGTCATCCCGCTTGCCCGTTAATATGAAGGATTTACTTTTATCTGGCGAATAGTTGACGTACGTTCAATGTTGACTCGTGGACTTTAAATGAAATAATTTTAATTTTAATTGATATTTTTTGGCGTTCGTTTGGTTGTTGTTTTTGCTTTATAGGAAAGTATTGTAATCAGGGCTGGTATGGTGTGAATTGGACAAAGATGGCGACAGTACCATGTCCTTTGCCGTTTAGCTCATAAAAGAAGCTAGAATCCAGCCATTTAACTTTTGTATAAAATTTAAACAATTTTTTTATTGTATGAAAAGCATTAATTTTTCTTTAGAATTAGTTAGAAAACTAAAATAGGTAATTAAGGAATTAATGCATTGAAAGAAGGACAAAACAACTATTTTTAAATTCCGTTTGGTATGTATTCGTAAAGTACCTAGGTACCAACCTACTGATTACACATTGACTTACAAATAAAACTTGTGTGTGTGTGAGTATGTGTGTGTGCGTATATTAGACTACACTGCAATTTAACGACTTAAATTCAAAACTCGAAGCCACATTCAAACTCCATTCCACAAACGAATTACCAACATAATGCTCAACAGCAAAACTCGCAAATGTCTCACGTACGTCAAAAAGCGGCCCCACCGAGTGTCGTGTTACGTCGGACGTCGACGTCCACCGCTAGACGTTATGAAAGAAACGTCATAAATCTATCAGCCGTGACGCGGCGACTTAAATTATGAATGTGATCTTGAGTGATTTGTTGCTCTCGGGCTTGGCAAAAAATAATGCCACTGAAATAACTGGAATATGTATATGTTGATAGATACAGTGGGTTTGTTGCTGGGTAGTATGGGAATTGAGTAAAAATATTTTTATGTCAACCTTCTTTGTTTTATCTATGCACTCATAACATATTCGCTAGGTCATAGTAAAAAAATATATTTAATATAATTTAATTTTGGTTTGAAGCCCACTGGTCCCAATCAAAAACTACCTACTTAGGCAAAAACAAAAAAAATATTATCGAATAAATTGTTCACTTACCCCTTCTAAAACAAAAATGTTTTAACAAAAAACTTTTCTTTTTACAAAAATTTACACAAAAAAAAGAAAAAGAATGTTAACATCAGCTTTTCTTAGTAATCCCGAGTAACGAATTTATGTATTTTTCTTGACTCCATAAAACGGCCGAACGTAGTAAACGTTTAATTAACAAAAACGTCAGACTTGAGACTCGGGGGGTCGTTCCGGAGACTCGTAAATCAAGTCAAAATAGTATACAATAATTAAACGTATGATGGACCGTGTTTGTTCTTATATTTAGTCTCTTGTTACAGAGATATTCATAGCTATAATATCTGTACGCTTCTTCGTTTACTCTGTTTTGTCCGTTCATTCTTTTGATTTACGAACACAGAGCATTTAGGTTTCTACGTACTTTATCGCTTGAAAAGATGCATAATTTGTTTCTGATCTTTCAAAATAACTGTCATCTCTAAAAAGTTAGGTTAGATCAGTCACAAATTTCTCTAGTGTCAGTTGAAGTCAAGTTGAAGAAAGATGGCAAATCTATTATTATTTATAAGAAAAAAATTAAGGGAGTTATTTCACGGTATACGATGCGACGAAATGTAGTGACTAACGAAATGACAAGACACTCTTAGCGTCATGGTAAACGGTTCATAGAAATATAAGGGGCTCGGAGTCATCCCCCAATTTTGTCGTGTGGTGCCGTAAAACGTGGAAAAACGGCTTTAAACCCCAGGTTATAAGTGAGACATTTCTTAGATATAATCCTTAAAAAAACTTTTAAGTTAAACGGTTTCATCTTGCAGTATCCCTGCAGCATAAAGATTTGAGGATTGAAGGCTGAAATTATTATAATGTTGTATTGTCATGGGAATTGAATTTGTGTGCGAAGTTACATGAGAACCGGTTAAGCAGAAGTAGTTGAAAAATCTGCTGCAAGATTTGAATCAAACAAACAAACAAATATACGAAGTGAAGCTAATTAAAACCGTTTAAGAGTTGCTCCTAGCTTGATCTGGTGATACCGCCAAAAAGATTCACGCCTGCTAAAACCATCCCAATAACATGCTATCGATTCAGCCTATCAAAAATATTATTAAAGCACATCACTAGTGTTTTAGCTGCATGTTATTTGATCGTGATAGGTTAGTCTAAGACTCCAGTTTATTCCTCCAAGAGATTTATGACCTTATAAATATGTCAGTCACGCAAGTCTTAGCTGGTAGCCGTACGTTTTGAACATGTGGTTAGATTCAGGAAATACTTTTGCATCTATAGTATTATTCATATGGGAATAAGGTTAAGGTACAACCATGGAATTGAAAATCGCGTTACTATTGTTGTCGTTATTTCTCTCTCGCTCGCGCATGTTCTCTGTGAGCGAGACGAAAATAGTGGATCTGTCATTTCTAATGACATTTTTGAAGTAATCGGGTTATACATATTATATTTCAATAGTAGGTACTTTTGCATCTAGTCTGACTTTGTCCTCAAAATTGTGATTGTGTAATTACTTAATAATTAGATATTTTTTTCTTATAAATAATCACTTTTTAACAAAAATAAAACCGACTTCAAATTGTCTGTCTCCGAAGTTCTACATCAGATCTTCACCAAATTTAAATGGGACCACTTCGAAACAATACTCTTTCAAACCAAAAAAATAGTCATTAAAATCGGTTCATAATTAGCAAAGATATCACGGAACAAACATACAAAAACAAAAAAAAAAAGATCATACAGTCAAATTGAGAACCTCCTCCTTTTTTGAAAGTCGGTTAAAAATGCTTTTCAACCATTCAGTGCTCATAAACTTGATCACTCTTATTGATTTATGTACTTATTTATAAACCTTCCACATACAGTTTCCTACGTACATTCAAGAACATGACAAATATTGATATGGTTAATAAACAGCTGAAACAACGCAAATGCTGCCTACAATTATTCAATTACAATTGATCGGCGCAAGAGCAATGCCAAGTACAAGTGTTCTCATCCAATCACATGTATTGCTACAAAAGTAAAACAACGCGTTTACGACTAATCCCCGCTCCCGGGTACGCTCGGTATTTATGTATTTTTAACTACGTGAGATATGTTTTGACCGCAGACCTCGCCCACGGTTCTAATTTTATTACCCATATATTTAATGACACTCTGATAGAGTCTACGATAAAATGTCGATGATCAGTTATTAGCATCGGAGTTTCACCTAAGCGCCATTTTGAAATTGATCGGCCGCTTGACATTTGAATTTTTGATCGTTTATCAAAAGAACATTAACGTAATTTGAATTTTTATTCCATATAAATAAATTAATACAAATAATTAATAAAATTAAAAAGTTACAACTTTATTCCACTCATTCACGGGATGAAACACTGTGGCGCAAAATTTGCAAAATCCAGGCAAAAAAATATGAATAGTTTTTGTTTACTCAACGCGTACAATTTGCACAATTTTAGACAAAGACCGCTATAAATTATGCTATTGTCACTTGGGACAATGTGTAACAATAATTTAGAAATACGCAGAAGAGAATAATAGAACAAATATGCGGCGCACTTTTACTCAAAACTTTCATTGTGATACAAGAATGTTGTATTTTTGTATTAAAATATTGATATTGCAAAGTCGTGTTTGAGACTATTTCTGGTTGTTAATTTTTGTTATGGATCTTAAAATAGTTCATCACTGCATTCTAGCTTTTATAGAAATATTATACGTAGTTTTTTCTTTTTTTTTTGTATCAGGCAACACATTATAGTGTATGTACTATATAGTATCTATATCAACTCGTCGCCGTCGTCTACTGTACGACATACTTGTAATGTGAACATTTAAAGCAACATCAATAACTTGTGCATATTTTACTTACCAGTATTATAAAGTACCTTTAAAATTCCATCACATATCGCCAAACATTTCACGCAAAAACATTTCACAAAACGTAACTAAAGCACCAATAAAGTGTGAACCAAACCTAGCCCAACAGACCTATCGCACAAACATTCGTTCACTTTAAACGTAAAGGGTGGCAACACGTTATCTCGAGTCGGCACAGTGGTCCCACCGCATCTGTCCGTACATAAATCTGTCGCATATGAAAAGAATTAAAACGTTCCCTATTGTAGACGGCTGAATAAATCTTACAGATATCTTTGTGAGGGACGCACGACGCCCGCGGCTCTCCGACGAGGAACGGCGATATTTTACAAGTTTTTGACAGCCGATATGGCTTTCCTAAACGGCACCTGCCCACTGTGCGCTGATGGCCGATCGCCAATGCTTTTGGTCAAAAAATTGTTTGGCTTTTGCTTAATTAACTAGTAAAAATGGAGAAATGTTCTGTTTTGTTTTAGGACGATGTAAATGTATGCATAATTAGTTCGGTTCTTAATAAATTATTCGATTTTATAAAAATACAGGTTCTGAAAGAAATGCAATTTATTTTTAAGTATAATATAATCAATGTGTTTCCTTTAGACCTGTTTATTTTTTGTACATGCACACACCATTAAAAGCCCATAAAAAAGTAATAGGTGAGCATGTGATATGGTGTTCTTTCTTACGACATAAAAACTTGTGCTGATGCATAATTAATTTAACTTTTACCGTTTTATTTATTTATAATATCAGTCATAGAACATACTTGCTCAGCGTTATCACGTAAATCATTATTATGTTCATTAAATCTTCAAACTTGTGTTTCAACGTCCTTCATAAACTTAGTTTTGCCTACAAAACTAGATGGCGCTAGGTATCTGAGATAATAAACGCCAAGTAATGGCTTCAACCTATTTTATTACTATAATAAAATATAGCCAAGCTTGATGCGCGAATTTATCTCTTTTTAACAAATTACTTGATATTCGACTTTGCAAGGACAAAACTCACATTAACAAGACAATTAATATACAAAACAAAGGAAAATTAAAAAAGCATCTCGCCAAATTCTTGCGAACTAGTTTTATACCACCACAAAAGCGTTTACGACCAATTAATACCTACTCAAATCAAATAAGTTTAATCAAAGAAACAGAAAAAATGCGAGCACAGTGGAACCACTTAATAAATTGTCTGGGACTTGTATGGAGAAAAAAAAAGTGTATAAATCGAGTCACCAATAACACTATAGTATGGAGTTTATGGCACTGCCCTTGAAGTGTGTTATCGGGCGACGATTCTTTATTGACACTATAAATGTGGGAAACATACGGGGAGGTTTTACTGCCGCGCCCGGTAAATGTTTCAAGGTACAATGTACGCATAATGACAGTGAGATTTAAGGATGAATTTTCGGTATTTGTTGGGAGCTGGGAGTTCGTTGGCTGTGGTTTTGTGGAGCCTTCATTTCAGGTTTTAATTAAACGTCAATGTTAGGTAGATTGGGAGAATTTTTGAAATAGTATTAACTCAGTTTACTTTATGTATTAATTAGTTTAATAGCACGTTAAACCACCGCTCCCGGGTGTCATACGAATACCTATGACAGTCGTTACGGGTTATCAGAAACCCTAAAGTCTGACAACCGGTCTAACCTTAGGATATCGGTATTGCCCAGTAACTGGGTTGCGGAGGTCAGATGGCAGTCGCTCCGTATAAAATACTGGTATTCAGTCGCATCTGGTTAGACTGGAAGCTGACCCCAACATAGTTGGAAAAAGACTAGGCAGAACAACAACAGTGTAGTAGCATTCTACATACGTTGGTATAAATGTGATTAATTATGTTTTATTTTACCTGCAAGTATCAAATGATCAACATTGTATTCAACATCAAACGAAAACACAAAAAAATACACACACTATATCAAAATCAAACACATTATCAACAATATTTTTTAATCTTTTGTAACTCAATTCTTTTCGTACAACACCGCGCCCGCCCCTTATCATTCCCCGTATATTTCCGTCATTACCCTGACTGATTTACAAGGCTTTAGCGGAATATGTCCGTCGGTCCTGTCCAGTGTCGCCTCACAGCCACCGGCCCAATAATCGTTAAGACAAGGCGCGTTAATACCTTATAAGATAAAAAAAATACTCCATATATTGATGGGTCTACAATTGGTTTATGATATGGGCACTGTGCAGTCGGGGAGTTTGATGTTTGTGAGTACCTACTTAAAGAATCAAGTGGTTTACAGAAATAGGGTGACATTTTTGTAGGCAGTAGGAGGAATAAGGCTACTTGGTAAACATCAGTAAATGATAGTTGACAGTACACAACATTAAGCGGTTTTAATTAGATGCACTTCGTATGTTTGATTGTTTGATTCAAATCTTGCGACAGACTTTTCAACTACGTCTTCTTGAACTTCGCAAATAAATTCCATTCCCATGACAATAGAACATTATAATTCCAACCTTCAATCCTTAAATCTTGATGCTGCAGGGGGTAAGTAATGCAAGATAGAACCGTTTATCTTAAAAGTTTTTTAAAAGATTATTTTTAGTTTTATAATGAAAATAAAGCATTTTTGTGCAAAGGGTACAAATTCACATTATAATGTATTCATACAATGTAAAATAATTTGAAATAATCAACTTAATTTAGAATTTAGATCGAAACAAACTTCTTATGTGGTTACGATAAAACTGAATAAGTAAAGTTTGTTTAACCTTGAGAAAATTTATATTGAAGATGATCTACCTAAGCACTGGCAAAGGGGTTCAAGTTTACATTTATAAGTAGATTAAGGTTGTAAAAAGTTAGTTTTAAAAAACATTTTATTTCTGTGTAATTTAAGTAGAAATCTATACATTGCCTTTAATATTTAATTTCTTAATTGTACTGCCTAGCCTTTTCCCAACTATGGTGGGGTCGGCTGCCAGTCTAACCAGATGCGGCTGAATACCAGTATTTTACACGAAGCGACTGCCATCAGACCTCCGCAACCCAGTTACAGGGCAATGCTGATATCCTAAGGTTAGACTGAGATTAAGATTAATTAATTTCATTTCTTAATTAAGAAAACCAAAATGCATTTGGTTATTTGTACGAATTATAGTCTAATTTGTCTTAAAAGTTGGAGAGAACTGACCTAGATTGGGCAGGACTTCAATAGCAAAACTTCAATGTAAAGCAAATTGGAAATTATACCCATGTGTCATATCAATCGAATTATTCCTATAAACGCACATCCCCGACAAACAAACAAAACTTTCCTCTTTATAATATTAGTATGATTACCATAAATATACTCGGTATACTCAACCTGGCGAGTAGACATTTGAGTATGTGTGCAATTTATTGAATGTCTTGGAATAAATATAAATACACACATACATTAGAGGGAAGAATTTTATTAGTATGCATTCACATTTCCGGTCTCTTGAAACACATTAATACGAACCGTTTTATGTTATTCCACAGCAAACGAATCCATATTTTTTAAATTTTTGGACATGAGATTTTGAGTACACTAAAAAAAAAACATTTTTTTGAAAGTCGCCCATCACAAATCACCGCGAGTGGGCCCACTGTGCTCACACCTACACGATATTTCGGACATATCACAACTTATTATATCTGTGCCCGTGTACGTATCTTGTTAAACAAAACAAAATTAATCAAAAACGCCCAACAATGGTAATCGAGAGACAGTGTCCGTCATAAATCCAGGGTTCCTATCACTGCATCGCACATCAATGTATCGCATTACGACATTGTCTGTTTGATATCGAATTTATTACGAGGGGCTTATTCGAGTCACTCGGAACACGTCAGCCGGCATCGCTCGGCTCTCATAAATTGTGTGACATATCGTTCGAGTTCCAAGATTTTTCTGTATAAAACTGTCGACGTTGTATGCGTTCCGATAAGCCAACTTACAACCCTAATAATGAAGGATTAAGGTTTAATTTAAATTTTGACAGCGCCAAATACAATTTTGCTCTCGATATCTTGTCGTGTCTTGCCTCATATTAATGACGGTTCTTTTTTTAATTTATCGTGAATATTTTCGAATGTGTTTAGTGACTTGAGCCATTGGAGTTTTTGATGTTACTCATCGGTTTTAAGAAGTGATCGGCGGCGATCGAGATAATCTTTTAAAAGTCAATTAAATACGATACTTACTAAAGGTTTTTGTCCAGAAAATTCCGATATTCAACCAGTGGGTTAGGTCACATCACTTAGCCTAAGTATTCTGATTAAATTAAAAAGCGAGCATGTTACATTTTATTGCATTTTTTTCTGCAAATTTTTGTAGTGTTTTTGTTATTTCATTCATGTCTTTGGTCAATAAATGCTTGCCGGGTACCGGCAAGCAGCTACGTCCACTGCTCTCTAGTTTTCTATAAACTATTCATCGCGTAGTTAGACCAACAGATTGTCCAGAAAGTAGAGATTTCAGTTAATACAAAACAAAACATAATATAATCAGCCCATTACTGTGCAATGTGGGGATTATTACGTGTCAAATAATAAGACGTGTTGTCCAATGTAAGGCGTATATTATACTGCACTCTTACTCGCTAAGCATTACATTAGGGTTACATACTTCTACACACTACAACTGTCCCACTGCAGGGCACGGGCCTCTTCTGAGAATTAGAAGGGTACAGGCCTTATTCCACCACGCCGGCCTGGTGCGGGTTGGCGGACTACACACACCATCGAGAACTTTTTAGAGCCCATCTCAGGTATGCAGGTTTCCTCACGATGTTTTTCCTTCACTGTTACGCAAGTGATAATTAAATTATGATCTGCACATTAATTCGAAAAGTCAGAAGGTGCGAGCCAGGATTATACTCAGACTGTCCTGCATGGAAGGCAAGCGTTCAACCGCTATGCTATCACTATTTCAGTTATCATAATAAATTAATTTCTGGTTTCTTCATTTCCAGATGACAGAGACTGACCAGGAGGGAAAGTGGAGCGACCAGTAGAGATGCGCTCCAAACAGCAACCGCGCCCGTCCTACCGTTGGCTCAACACGAACGAAAACGGTAAGTCGTTTATCCAAAAATACCCAGAATAATCTTTCTCTTAGCCTTTTCCCAACTATGTAGGGGTCAGCTTTCAGTCTAACCAGATGCGGCTGAATACCAGTATTTTACATGGAGCGACTGCCATCAGACTAATGCCGATATCGTAAGGTTAGACCGATTGTCAGACTTTTAGACTTCATCGCGTAATGACTGTTATAATTCGCATGACACCTGGGATTGAATCTCTGAGGGGTCTCGATGTGTAACGAACAGTTACCCACCGCAAGATTGTCCGCGGTAAGCGCAGTTTAACCTCGCAAATCCTATGATCCGCGAGTAATTAGCCTCGAGCCCTTATTAAAAAGTATGAAGAATTGGAACAAGTAAATAGTGAAATTTTGGATCGCAAAAGATGACACAAGCTTTAGAGGGGGCACTCAACTTTTGGTCAGCAACACGTTAGTTAATTACACTTTAATTAATTCATAATTGTGATATTTAAATGTCTTCTTCCTCTTAGCCTTTTCCCAATTATCTTGGGGTCAGCTTCCAGTCTAACCAGATGCGGCTGAATACCAGTATTTTACACGGAGCGACTGCCATCAGACCTCCGCAACCCAGTAACTGGGCAATGCCGATATCCTAAGGTTAAACCGTTTGTCAGACTTTCGGGCTTCTGACTACCCGTAACGACTGTCATAGGTATTCGTATGACACCCGGGACCGACGGCTTAACGTGCTCTCCGAGGCACGGAGGGGTCTCGATGTGTAACAAATGGTCACCCATCCTCGGACTGACCGCGGCAAGCGCAGCTTAACCTTGCAAATCGTACGATCGGCGCGGTTGTTATTTAGCCACGAGCCCCTCAAATCAGTGATATTTAAATGTATCTATATTTATTTATATTCAAAATTCATATTTTATATTCAACATTAACTTTCCGTGCCGCATAATATTTTCTAGGAATGCAACAAATATAAATTATAACAGGGGCCTGATTCAGAACGACCCGATAAGTCAGTTATCGAAAGATTCGATTTTTCCTCTCTTTTTCTCTCGCTACGAGAATCGTAGACGAAACGAGATTACCGAATAGGTCGACAACTGCTTATCGAAAAGGTTCTGAATTGACAGGTGACATAAAAACATATTCAGATCGATCACTCATTGTTGTTGAGAGATATTTTCAAAACTTCATACCAATTACCTCGATCAATTTAATGCAAATCAAGGACACGTCAGCCAGCACGTTTTGAGGTCTCAATTATGGCTAAAGACCTCACCGTTTCTCACACTTCGCAGCCGCCACAGCAATTACATAATCAGTAATTCCACGCCCATTTAATCATATTCAACTGCAGATAGATACGTTGACTTACTGTTCTCAACAGAACTACTTTTTTTACACTATGCCACAAAGTTGTACATGCTGGGAGTTATAACTATAGTAACTCTATCCCATTGTTTTAAAGTCGATTTTCGTCTGAATTGCATTTCCTACCAGAATAATTTGTCGCAGTGAACAATTGAAACCGGGAGCGTGACGTGACGATTCTGAATATCCAACTAAAACTCGCAATAAATATTAAGTTATGACCATAGAAAAAAAAGTGGCATACAAAACGCAAATGTACTAAGTAATAATTCATAGGTCTTTTTGTATGAAACTAAGCCACCGTGAAGCGATAAATAATATTTATTTTCGCTATTATACGGGTTTTTGTCAGTTGTAATGGGTGTAAAGCGCTGAGCGGGTTGGGCGGTGCGGGGCCGCGACAACAGCGTGTACGTCACCGTTTACCATGGTGACGTCACGGTGATAACTTAAGGCGCGATTAAGAAGATGACGTAACGTCTTTTACCTGAAGATATTGCTATTTTGTGGTAATTTAGTAACTTTTATTGAGAATCTTAATTATTAAGCTAAAAGTTCAAATGACATTTCGATAGGTTAAGTTTCTTTTAAATATGTTACAAATTACAACTGTGTTCGAGATTTTTCTTTTCTTGAATTTAAAACTAAAGAATGTCAGTCAAAAAGATGGACACGAAAGCCTTAAACAAATATCCAATTTCTTATCTATAGTTTTCTATTTCGTGGTTATAATGTAGATTACTTCTCAACGTCATCCCCTTCCACTCTTCCACCGCTGATTCTCTAGCCCGTCATGCAATTCATTCGTCCTTGCACCAAAGCTCCGTACTATATGCGCCGGCGCCGCAATCATGTTTATTAATCGATATTTTAATATTTATACACATAATGTAGCTAGATCTACTTTTGTTTTTTTGTGTACTAATTGAGTTAGAAAAAAATCTGTCAGCTTGTCGGAATCTTAAAGAATTGGAAGATATTTCGTAAAATAGCGCATATTCAGGTTTTTTCAAGCTTTCTACTGGCATTCTGGTTTCTTTGTAAAGTGATAAGACTACTGCTTATAAAAACTTGAGACATCGATTTTGCATGAATGTAATACTTACTTTATATTGAACATTTAGTTTACAATGACATCATCAAGATTCAAAATTCGGAAGAGCTTCTTCAAAAGGAAATTGTACTCGTATATTTGTATTTTAAAATAATCACTGAATATTTTTGAATCATGTGTAGATTCGAAATCTAAAATGACAATCTTCAAGAGAAGTATTTTGAAGCAAAATGACAAAAAGTCAAAGAGTGGAACAATATTAAAAAAAACAAAATGGTTGATATACGATTTCAGTCCTGTCAATATTAAAAAGCTTTGAAGTACTTAATAACAAATAGAGTAATAAATAACCAATTATCGTTAAATCTAATACGATACTAATAAAATCACAGACAACAGTAAATACAAATACTTAGCAATAACATTACAGGTGCGCTAGATAACAATGTCAGATCACCTTGACTAAAAGATTAATAGCTAGATTTAGCCAGACAAACTTATCAGAATTGGACTGATTGATCAATTATTATAGTTTTCAAGTTTCATCAAGTATTAATTTAAATACCTATAATAGTTTGGCGTTGATACCAATGAACTGGTACGGGGTAATTCCTAATCAAATAAAGACTACTTGTGGCGAAACTATTTGTATTACTGCCTATCTCGGCACTTCCTTAACATAAATAACGTTACAAAACAACAATACGGACTAAGGACAATTCGTACGAACAAACGGATTTATAACATAAAAATGAACGGAGCTAAATTTGAGTGACAAGGCGTTTCTGGAGGTCTGGAAATGTAAATTAAATCGTTCTTCATCGCAGAAGTGTTTTACTATTACAGGAGTCTGCACAGCCACGTTTCGCCTCTGGTATTAAGTCCCATGTAATAGGTGGCGAGCCTATTGTAATTTTTCGGGCATATTTATGGTGCCATGTTCATCGCCTCTAACGACTCGGTTGCCTATCTATGGGGAGAATTGTATTCTTAACCCGTTCCGAACTCGCGAACATAATTTATCCTCCTTATTAGAAACAAATTGTAACAATCCCTAATTACCATTCCTTACCTGGAAACTTACCTGTTCTCTTACCCCTTATTGAAACCAACAAGTGACCTCACAACCATTGCAGCTGCCCAGAATCAGCGTAACGCAATCACGAACAACAGTGCAATAAAATAATAAAAACTGTCCATAGTTTAGTAAAATTTATGGGCAGCTACCCAGCCTGATTTACAAGCTTTCTCTTCAACCTATTGTTGGTAAATTGTGGGCCAGTTAGCATAAATATAATGGAGGTGCTGATAGTCGTAATGTGTGGGGAACCTTGCTGTGAGGTCAATTCTGGCTCATGTATGCAAGTCGGCAAATGAACCTTAGCGTAGGTCAAGATAAATCCAAGGAGAATAGACTCTCACTGTTTCAAACTAATAACATTTTATTGAAGCTTTCTTCGTTTATTTCAATAGCATAGCTCTTTGATATGATGAGCTTAGCGAACGCACGAATCTTAAAACAACAAAATTTTCGTAGTATTATAAAGTCAGTTCACCAGTTGAAATAACTGTCATCGACCTAATGTAATCCTTTTGTTGTCAATGACAACAGCTACAGGATAAGGTGAACTGCATCTATTTCTCTTCTTCCTGCCCTTATCCCACACTATGTGTGGTCGGCACATGTATTTCGTAAATCCATGTAGTTAGAGGTTTTGGCTTATTGTTTTATGACCGGCCGCTTGCGTGACATCAACCCTTCTTGGGAATACGCGTTGCGCTGTCGCGCGGGTGACCCAGTATGCTTGCTGATATTATGCAGTGGTTCCCAAAATGATATGCTTGTTAATATTTTTGCCGACAACTAAGCAAACTATGTTCTTCTTGGTGGAGTATACTTGAAGTTCCTCGAACGAAGTTCTTTGAACTGCACCTATTATAGTCTCTAATAAAGAAATCGATGTTAAAGGCTGGATACCTTACGGCTACATGTAACACTGACGCACCTGGTTATACTCGTAAAAGTATGGAAAATAATGCACAAAGATACTATCTATTACTAAATACCTTTCACGTAAAAAGTTCCATGTAAAATATTGTCCCATTATTGTCAAGACTACACCGATACACTACTATTTCATCGGCCAATAACTCTTTATAAAAAAAAGAACATTCTCAGGTACACACAACCCCAGGTAGGTTTCAAATTATTGATTTACCGTAAAGCTAATGAATAACTTATAAACCCTCGAACAATTCAAACAGTTGTTCGGTACTTCGGTCCTTCACGCATTTTTTACGCTTTCCCGTAATCATTTGACCGACAGAAGTTTTATTACCCTTTTTTATGTATGTGAGAAAACAATTGTTAGGCCACAAAATGTCGAGCAACAATAAACCTTGCCGAGGCACTTTCCTTGTTTTTACGACTTTAACTTTGACTTCCAGTCTTTAAGTTTTTATTGGCAACCCTTTATTGGCTTTGACGGAAGACTTGGATGATGGGTTTGTCTTTGTTGATGAATTGTGTTTGAGGAGTAGCGTGAAGATTTGCGGTTGAAATTCTAAAGGTAGTGATTGGTTTTTGTTATGTATATTAGTGGACCTTTTCATTGTCGATAGTGTACCGAAGGATGGCCTTGCCGGTTACTTTTTCTGAATTTTAGTTGGTTTAAAATTCTGTGGATGGCCGGTTTATTGGCTATCATCATCTTTCACAACATTGACCACTGTCCGCAAAACTATCTCACCAAACCCGCCAAAGTTGATGTACGCAAATAAAATGAACAATATAAAACGAAATCAATCACACCACAAGCGTATACATTCATAAACCGCCATCATAAAAAACGAAAAAAAACTGTCGAATCCGCATAAAAGTAGTGTTTACAAACAGTGAGCGCGGTTAATCTTTACGATCGGCCCCGAATAGGCCCGAATACACCCGATCGCCTGATTTATAGACTTCGGAATAGCTCCCGTCTTTTAAACGATCAGCCCGATGCCCGCTGAATTTACGGCTTCATAGAGTTTTATAACTGATTTTATCAGTCGTAAACTTTTACAAGGCGATTTGGTCGCTATTCATTAAGGGCGCTGATGTGCAGCCGCTCGCTGGATTATAGTCTCGAGAATGAACTAGTGACGGCGTGAGAGCCAATAGAATATACGACACACTTTATTGCTAAAGAAGTATGGAAAAATATACATTGACGTAACGATTATGACATTTTCTGTTACCAAATCTCAGTTTTACTGTCTTAATAACTTATTTTCACAGTCAAATATTTATTAACTATAAAAAACCTATAGCATTCGCTATAAAGTTCTGATGAACGATTTCCGTAAAATACTAAAACTTGTAATAAAAATATAATCGTGTCAAAACACATCCGTTGTTTGGAGTTGAACAGGTTTTTAGTAAACTTCGTCCAATTATTGGATAGGGCCATAAAAAGTGACGATTACATATAAATCATTAAGTGAATAGATTTAGGACCTGCCCTGAGGCAGTAAAGTGAGTTTAGTTGTCAATAAACGCGCGTAAACAGTTGTCGGGTTGGCGTTAGATCGTTAACTGTGTAATCGCCGGCTGCATGGCCCCACACGATGCTACGCAGGGGTTATGAATTTTGCTGCAATTTGTTGCACATTGTTAAATATTTTGGTAATTAGGGATTTAGTACTGGTTGATGTGTTACTAATGTTTCTGTTTACCAAGCCAACGAACCATTTATGTGTTTATAACACCATGTTTACGATCCCTGATGGCAGAGTAAACTTACAAATTAGTGCCAGAATGATTGAAACATCGTATGGAACAAAATATTATGCTTGAAACTGTTCGATTTTGTCATTTACGTTTACAATTTAAACAAATTTTTGCTGTAATAATATCTAAAAAATGTGGCACAAGATGCATTTCTTTTTTTCTCCAAACCATCACTAGATACAAACAAAACATCCATAATCACAACTAATACTTGAATTTAGTTAATAATTTAGGCTATAAGCTGTAATCGTAAGTAGCGGCGGCGGCCTCGTAACGCGAGCCGACATCTCCGACATCCTGCTGTACGCCACTTTATGAATGAAACTGGAGAATGCGCAAGCGCATGAGGTTAGGACGCGGTTATATTGGTGGCGAAATAATTGTTTATTGTAGTTCTTTTGAATCTGTGAGAGGACAAATTAAGAATACAATTTCCTTCGTCGCCGGGCAAGGAAATCGTAAGAAGCGACGAATCTGGTAAGTTCCATAATTGTGTCCGAAAAATGGCATTAGGCTCGCCTGGGTGACCGTTCCTTACACATTGAAACCCCTCCGTGCCTCGAAGAGCATGTTAAAGAGTCGATTCCGTGTGACATACGAATACTTATTACAGTCGTTACGGGAAGTCAGAAGACCGTAAGTCTAACAACCGTTCTAACCTTAGGTTATCGGCATTGCCCAGTAACTGGGTTGCGGAGTTCTGATGGCAGTTGCTCCGTGTAAAGTACTGGTATTCAGCCGCATCTGGTTAGACTGGAAACTTCTTCTTCTTTTCGTGTGGTTAGTGACTAACCTGGTGTCAGATTTTATGCCGCCCATGGGCCTCTGACTTAGCTTTACGTGCCGTCGAGAAATATCTCTTTGGCATGCCGGTTTCCTCACGATGTTTTCCTTCACCGTTTTTAAGCAAGTGATAATTATACAATACGCACATGAATCCGAACAGTCAGAGGCGCGTGCCTTGGGCGAATTCGAGACCCATGACCTATAACCACTAGGCTATCACTGCTGTAGACTGGAAGCTGACCCCAACATAGTTGGGAAAAGGCTAGGCAGAACAGATTGACTTTACCCTCACACGTGAACGTACCCTTCGCTTGTAACACAAGTAGTGGATTACGCTCACGGCTGATTACGCCCAGCCCGACGGTGACCGACGTCAGACCATCATTTTTTTACACTTCTACAGTATATAATCACGGTATTCAGTCTTAATGGACTTGGCAGAAATAGTAGCTAAGGTACACAATATATTTCGGATCGTACCTTGTAAATATGGTACACGAGATAGATGATGGTTGATATCCCATGATCATAGGTACTTATAATTTGTTGTATTGATTGAAATATTAGGATCGCGATGCAAAAAGAACTGTTTTACTAAACCGTGTTATACAAACCGTTGGCTGTAGTGACTACGAGGATTACCTCTCTTATGGTGCATTAAAACAGCCTCGACGAGTAACCTTGCTTAAGTAAGGCCGTCTAATTTATTCTGCAATCAAAGACATGAATTAAAATATTATATTTATGTATTTATTTGAATCGATTACTGCACTAGGATAAAAATATTCTAGACTATCGAGAGCTAAACATTTGAGATTCACACTAGATTTCACCTTAACATTTTGACCGCCCCAGTCGGATTTTTACGACAAATAAAAATGTTTTCGTGCCCGCGTCCCCTGTCATATTTATACGTCTGAGGCGACACGGGCTTGAAAACCTTTGTCGTATAAATCGGACTGGGGCGGTCAATAGGTTGTACCTTGCCCGCTCACATAAAGATAAAATTATATGGATTCAAAAATCCCCCCATGTAAACTAAATCATCCAAAATTAATATCCACAACATTTATAATATAATTTAACTGGCAACACATAAATACAGCAACTGTGTCCATATATAAGTGTTGCCAGATAACTTTGGGTGGCGCCTAAGTATATTACAGGATCCTGTCAAATAAATAGCCACACTCATAGACTATAAGCTAATCTTGTCTAGATATTAGATACTTCTGGGAAGGGGTATTTTGAAATTTTAGTCTATGGCTCGTATGGGGTTTCCGCAAGCTCATGTGAACGGGGAAATCTTGTGTGGAAGTGAATTTTATCTTGTATGCGCAAGAGCATGAGTTGTTTCCCTTATTTGATTTAATCATGGTGTAGGAGCTAAAGCAAAATACGTAGATAGATAAAATATCAACGGTAATTTTAAAAGTCAACCAGTCACAGGTAGGTACCTAATCACGTCATAGTAAAAAATTTAAGGCTCTCCATTTAGCGCACCAATTTGGAATGCCTCAATTTTTTTTGCAATACGAGAAAGACGTCATAAATATCAGAGAAGAAAATCAATAAATAAGTTTTGAAAACGATGGTATACGTGAGATGATGTCTGATGTTATGGGTATTCAAAATATAAAAAAAGAAAATGAATTTGTTTATGCAACAATACCTATTAAACACATGAATATAGTCCGGGCATTAAAATTTTGTATAAAAGGTAAACAAACAGGTGAACATAAAACATGTCCAATGTTCTTTAAGAATCCATTAAATGTACCTACTCGTTATTAGAAAACTAAAATATACGGAGAATAAGTGTTCAGTTTTTTTCTAAAAATGAGTATGTTTAATGGATTCCTAAAGAACACTAAACGTTTTTCACAATCAAATGTTTGTTTACTTTTAATACGAAACATTTATGGCTGGACTATACAAACGGGTAAGATACAAAATTACAAAGCATGTGACCACACACATTACTATTATTATTTTTCTGTCTCGTTGGTCTTGCAAGCGCGACTGCTGATCGTGAGGTCCTGGGTTCGATCCCCAGGTCAGGCAAAGTGTTATTGGGTTTTTCCGTGTGAAATTCCTCAGTAGCAGCCCGGGGTTTGGATTTGTGCTCGGTTGGTGGCAATAGGTTCGCCCCCTATTACATCGTACTTAAACATAACGGTGAAATGAGGGTGTTACTATTACTATACACCTCTGCCCAATCCTTCGGGGAATATAGGCGTGAAGTTATGTTAAGATTGAAATTAGCATTTCAATGTCATTGCACTCGCTTATAACGCCTATATACGGATATTCAGTGAGTTCAGCTGCATCGGGGTCAAGGTGTCGCGGCCTTGGGTCAAAGTGGCGCAATAATGCATTGCGTACATGTTACGTAGCTTAGGTGTTGTTGGAGTGTTGACGGACGGGGACGTGTACTTAGTTGTTGGTGATACTGATAGGTTGCTATTGTCCAACAACTTATTTCAAATTAAGGGCCCTAACGTTCTCAATCCAATATCTCCGGATTGTTGTAGATTTTTGACAGATATTCAATATAACATAACATCACGCCTTGTATTCCCCGGAGGGTTCGGCAGAGGTGTTTTGGTACACCCTCGTCCCGCCGTTATGTTTAAGTCCCATGTAATAGGGGACGAACCTATTGACATTATAAAATAAATAAAATAAAAAAGCCTTTTATTTCTTGCACAAAATTTTCACAATCAAATTACATATTTTTTTTAAGTATTTTGCATATGTGTAACAATAGTCATGGTATATAATATATAGATTTTAGATTTAAATTATAAGAAAAAAAAATTCAATTAAAAAAAGTATACATGCAAGAACCCCTCAATTAGTGAGGGTGAAGGCCTCCTCCAGAGAGAACCAGCGATCTCGGTCTTTGGCTTCTGTCAGCCAGCTTCTGCCTGCGACTCGTGTGACATCGTATGCCCATCTAGTCAAAAGTCTCCCTCGCTTCCTAGTACCTGTTGGGCCTGCCCATGACGTTAGGCGAACTGTCCAACGATCGTCGATCGGTATTGACATTAACTGGGCACATATCCAGAATCCGAGATGTTCAGCAATCGCGCTTAAAACCACTAGACCAACAAGATAGTCAATTCAAAAAATTCAATATGTGCAATGTCATATATCTATATTATCAAACCATAGATTTTGTATTAGGATCCGTTAGTATAGTGCCACGCCATGCCATACCGAAATGACATGACCGGACTTCAGCGTAATTACGTCTGCAATGTTTTTAATATCGGCCAGACGTGATATAATTTCAGCCTAGCATTGCAAGCGTTATCACGCCGAAGTTCGGTTACGTATTTTCAATATAGTGTATCACTATAGTTTACAAACAGAAATCCATATCACAAAAAGTTGTCGAATAAAAATTAAAAAAAAAATTATCGATATAATCTATTCTAAATCGATTCTTTAGTCATCTATGCGTAACGTATGTATCATTTTTTGGTATAGTGAGTCATAAATGAGTCACTATTACTAAAAGCTACTAAAAAGACAGAAATTTATTTATATTACTATCTATTACTAATTTTCTTTAGTGCCTTCATAAACTTATTAAACAAATACTTAATTAAAATCAATCCGATATACTAAAACTAAAAACTTCACGCTAATAATAACTTGAATCAAGATAAATAAGTATCGTAAAAATATTAATGTTTATTGTGTAAAATCAATTTAGGATACATTAAATAACAGATTTATATCGGTCGTAAAAACAGAACATGTTCTAACTAATTAATGTCAACGAGACGTGTTGTCAGACATGTCGAATCTTAGATCAGTATTTTTTTAATGATTTTTGGACAGATCATCGCTCTTTAATCTATGGAAATCGTATGTATTGACATGTTGACTTCGGGAATTCGACGTTGATAAGACATTTGGCGGCCATTTTGGTTTTAATGACATCCGACCCTATTGAATATTGAACTGTGGAATATTTATGCAATTTAATTAGTTCTACGAAAACTCTTTCCGTTAGGGGTCAAAATAATTTTTAAATTAACATGGGTCGCTAAACTAGGTTCACCATCTTGCTTACCAGTGCCTATTCCCACGTAAAATTGATTGTCTATTGATGTTTTGTTTTTGTCTATGATGAAATTGAAAAGTTGGTATTGAACGACCCTCAATCATATACAGGGTTAGTCGGAAAGCGGGTACTAAGCTGAAAGGGTGTTAAAGTTCCCATAATAATAGATAACTTTTGTTCTACAGCTTTCACCAAAAATTATTAGTTTAAGAGAAATAGCTGTTCAAAGATTTCTTAAAAAATACGCTAAATTCTATCTATCCTCAGCTATAATCAGCTGTGTTAATGTTTTAGGTCATATTTAGAGTCACGGATTAGAAGCTTGATTTTCTGAATTCGTAACTAAAGCAGGGATGAAGAATTTTTGAAAAAACTAAAATGGAAATCATTTTGTATGGTATTTTTTTAATCGAATTTTGAAATTTTAACACTTTCTTTAAAACAATCATCAGTGATACATTAAGTGGTCCGCGGCTTAGTACCCCCTTTCCGCCTAACCTTGTAGATAGACGACTTGGTAAAGATTGCGGGAACCCCTGGAATGCAAGCGCTGTAAGAGGCCAATTTTTCTTCTACCAAAATTCTTAAAAATCGCAATCCTGCCTTGGAGCCGGTCGTCTCTTCAGACTCCGCAGTCACACCGTTAATTCAGCCCTCATCAAGCTGTCTCCCTCCCAGTCCTCCCGCCAGCAACGGCCTAAGCCGAGGCCCGAGTCTCATTAGCGATCGCCCTTAGTGCTGTTTTTGCTAGTAGTCATGATATTATAGTAGTATTTAGCTTAGGTTAAGTATTTTCCTTTGTCCCCATTGGCTGGAGACCCTTCAGGTCTCGCCAATAACTGCCCGGTTACGTAGAAATGCTCTGCAAGGACCATCTAAAAGCAGGCCAATAGAATAAGAAGCCAATGGACAATGCCAAGCTAATGGACTTTTTTAATAAAGATTACGGTCAAATGGCCATGATTAAACTGAGGTTCGATTGCTATTATTAACAATTCTGTTAGTTGAATTGGTCTCTTGAACTATCCCTTAAAGGGAAGCCTACCTAGATCCTGTTCTTGATGATGAAGGATTTCTGGTTGAAATTGTTATGGCAAAACCTATTTTTACCTCCGTCCATCAGATGTCGTGCCTATGAACTTTTTTTTTTATCGTGCATAAGTCCTCATGGAAGTCCTTCGCCCGGGGTAGGGGGACTGCTGGATTCTTACCGGCTAAAAACCCACGGTGTTCCTCCTTTTGACCGTCGGCCGGGGTCGCGGTATTCACCTAAGCGACATCGCAACCTACTTGGCCGCTACATTGAAGGCTTCCTGGCCCAAGCCCCGACGAGCAGCCCCTCCTCGGGTTCCTCTTCGCTTCACCGTGGACCTATGACCTATGATATCTACTAGTAACAACACATAACATCACGCCTGCATTTCCCAAACAGTTGGGCAGAGGTGTTTAGTAACACCCTCATTTCACCGTTATGCTTAAGTCCCATGTAATAGGGGGCGAGCCTATTGCCATCAACCGGGCACAAATCCAGACTCCGAGCTGCTACTAAGGAATTACACACGGAAAAACCCAATAACACTTTCCCGACCTGGGAATCGAACCCAGGACCTCAAGATCAGCAGTCGCACTTGCCGAACCCTTCGGGGAATACAGGGCGTGATGTTATGTAATGTTTATAAGAGGTATTCTTGTTTTCTAATCTAAATAGAGGTAGCACATAAAGACTAACTAGTTTCCAAAATGTGATGAATTAATTCATCAGAAATTCTTGAATTTAAATAAACTAGTTACTTATCTAGATAGCTTAAAACAGATAGGCTCCATGATTTTAATATAACCTGTTAATCAATAAAACTCTCATAAAATCCAAATTTGGCGAATCCAATAAATTACCAACATTATCATGCCCACTTCCTATATCGGGTGTAAAAATACCCTTAACGAAGCCAAGAGCCACGTATTCTTCCCATCATTACGAAGATTTTTTGGTATTGGGTCATACCTGGGAACCAACTGGTTATGGAGATATTGAAGGTCAAAGTCACCATATTTTTGAACGTTTTTCACGAAAACTAAGTTTAAATGTTATTACTAAACATTCTTCTATACAAATATTATCAACATTTTCAAAATGTAGGCACAGTCTGCTGCGCGCGCGCTTACATTGCGCGCTACAATTAAAAGCTGTTTGTAATACCAAAAAATTTAAGTCGTTTCCCAGCAATTATTTTTGCTGTATGTTACTTAGTTTGATGTACAGTATGCGTAGACTTCGGCTTCGTTAAGGGCATTTTTACACCCAGTATGCAAGGAAAATTTGAAAACCAATTTTTTACGCAGTTTCTACTAACGGATCTATTTATTACGTCACGCCCGAAACGATGCTTTGTTAGTAGTAAATTTATTACGGGTCGTAGTTTTAACCAACAACGGTCCGTAAGATATAGGAATCGGGCATTATTAAAGTGACGAATTCCAACCGTAACATAATACATTTAGAACGATACCACGCGACCGGATTCCGCCTATGCAAATATTATAGTGAATTATACGGGATCCCAACCATCACGCTACCGTTAGCGGACTCGCCTGTCAAGGCTTCTAAATTTATGATGTACAAAAATATAGGAATTCTATCTTCTGCAGCTAATTAGATAGTTTTTAAATGGAGCTTTTAATATTTGGATTCAGTAGTGGGTAGTCGATTAGAGCGGTCTCGCGAAATATAGCTATTATTACTAGTGGCCTAACTGCCCCGTTAGTCTAGTGGTGAAGTTCTGGATTCGATCCCCAGGTCGGACAAAGCATTATTGGGTTTTTCCATGTAGAATTCCTCAGTAGCAGCCCGGAGTTTTGATTTGTGCCCGATTGATGGCAATAGGCTCGCCCCCTATTACTATGAGACTTAAACTTAACGGCGAAATGAGGGTGTTACTGTACTCTCTGCCCAACCCTTTGGGGAATACAGGCATGATGTTATGTTTTATTAATTGACGTTTCCAAAGACGGTCTTCGGTTCTCAATTTAGAGTGATATAATTGAAGACATTTAACATAATATAGCAGTAATTACTAAAATGATACGGAAGACATAACTACATTGTATATAATTAATTTACGACTTATCTTCAAAGCCAAATATGGCCACAGTCGGCTTTGAATCGCCTTATTACAGAACCAACGGCATTTTAACACGATCTCTAACACTTAGTAGCGAATAATCATAACAGTAACATCTAATAATAATACCGTGCTAATCGCTTACAAAATACACTATTACAGAAAAAAAATCGGATGCAAATAGTCGATTATTAATAAAAAAACGGGATCCAAATAGCCTATTAACTCGTTCGAATTTTAAAACCATGATTCGAATAGGCCTAATAGAGAATTCGAACGTTAAAACCATAAAGTGATAATTCGATGTTGTGTGTTTTAAAATGTAAATCGATTTCGAAATCGATTGATTTATCGATATTTAAAGTGGATTATGTTTTTTTCATATCTATATTTATAAACGGTGTGGGTTTAGGTGCTGAAGAAATGTTTTTAGTTTCTAGCTAATTAGAAAAGGACTTCGTGCTATGAATATTCAATAACTGAGGTATTACCGTAAATAGTGTTTTTAAAATGAAATAGGATCTTTGGCAAACTTTCTCGGAAAATATTTAATTTCCATCTATTTCTATGCTGATTACAACGAAATATTGTGCGTTTATGCATTTTACTCTTCAGGCCAATCAAGTCGAAAGGCCACTTAGGTAAGTTAGTTTTCTCTAACCAACACTAAGTTCTTCCGAATAATTAAAAGATGTAGTATAGCGTATGGTTTTCGTATGGTTCTCGGTCAACAATATGTATAGCCCCCTTATTTCCTTTGTGTTTAAAGATGACTAAGGGCCGTAGCACATATGATACTTTAGGATCGGCGATTGGCGATTTAATAGTTTTTAGGTAACTAGATGCCTTGACGAATGTCAGTGGCAGGAGGATCTGGCATCTTCGGAACAGAGCTCAGTCCCCGATGCGATTGCTAAAAGGCAACATTTTGATACCGCGATCGAATGCAGAGTGTGAGCTAGTGACTCCAAGGCATTTTAACAGGTGAACAGATGAGAGTAGCCTACTACGGTGATAAAATCAGCGTCAGTTTTACATTTGTAATTAAACTCTTTACATTAAAATTATTGTACAAGAATCAGGCTTTCCAGTACAAAAGAAGGTCATCTTTATCGAGAAGAAAATCTGCACCAAAAATCCACATTCTCCATTGATAACAAAGAAATAAATCAAACAACTCCGCAGCCGTTGAACTTCGTCATAATCGATTTGAAAACTGTGCAAACTCGTTTGTAATATTATGTAAAAATTAACCGACGAAAGCGCGAAGCCAAATATGTCTGATTAATTCTTCAACAAGGCGATTATCATCCGATATACAGATACAAATGTATAAAAGACTGTGACACTCGGTGATTCGACATGTTTATTAGCACGACGCAAATATTCCAATAAATTATTTAAATTATACCTAGAAACACCTATTAATAGAGAATCACCAATTTGCTCTTGCCATCACTAGTAAAACCACTAAATAAAATTCGAACTTGTGTCTTCAGTAATAAGGTGCAAAAACGATCACGTAAAGTGAAAATAGATCGTAGCAGGCATATTCACTTAACTCGATTCTCGATTTTCGAGAATCTTTATCGATGGTCTATTCAATAACCGTTCGGTATCGATATAAATTGTTATTGGCGACGTGAGTTACCGTTTCGGAGATGGCGATGTACAGACGGACAGTGGAATAAATATGGAATGAGGCTTATCTTTATACGGTATCGGTGATGGAGAGATGTTGATAGCTTGAGTGGGTGATGCTCCTTTTATTTGTCATAGATGTCGCTGTGATCGACTGTTATATCGAATAGTGTTACAATACTAAAATTATATTGTACTCTATACGGAAATGGAGACACAGGAATTACTATCATCTACATAACGAACTGTTTATACACAGACTGTCCCAAAATTTAACGTCGAGCCAGGAACAACGGATAGTTCAGCAACGACGGTTCAGAAAAAAATACAAAATAAATATATTGTTCTATTATTTATTCTTATTCTTTATTAATGTACACAAGAAAAATTACAGCAATAAAACTACAATTTAGTGAAGTTATGTACAAAGGCGAGCTTAACTCAAAAATGAGTTTTCTACCAGCAAACCTTTAACCTTTTTTATTAAAAACACATTCCATAGTTAGATTTCTGAGGTAAAATTTTATTCATGGTAACTTTGAAACTCGTAAACTTTTAAACTTTAATTTATTTTTTATTTTATTCTGAACAGTCATAAACTGCATTATTATTTGTAGGACCGCGTGACGTGAGTTTCAGGACACCCTGTATATAGTAAAATTCATTGTGAAAGAGTTCGTCCGGGGAAGTACCTACTACTACAGGTTGTAAACGAAATCATGTAATTCCTTCAAACCTCGTGATGTAGGTACTGCTGACATAGATTAACCGTGCAAGGGATAATTTTGGAATAAATAAAAAAAAAAAAAACAAGAAGTAAACATGCTTAACGTGAGGCATTTTAGCGGCCCGAGCGAAATGCGCGGTGTCGTTCGCCGCGCGGTCATCTACGGGCGCTAGAATACCTCACGTTAATAACACATATGTACTTATTGTAATTTATTTTATTATATCCAAAAGAATCCCGTGCAGAGTTAATCTATGCCAGCAGTATATCACGAGGTTTGAAGGAATTATATGATTTCGTTTACACCCTGTATACTTATTTATATCGCCAAGCAGCTGCTGTGTCCCGGTCTGAAGGGTATGGGCACAAAACAGATGGGTACAGAAGTCAATCACATGTATGTATTTCACTTTTCATACCTACGCTCGGCGGTCGCTCTATCTATATATCTATCTCTCTCAAGCGCATGGTACTCGCGCTCGCATTCACTCGCACTCTAGTCCCAAACAGTCCGAGATATCGTGTCCGTGAGCAGTGTCTAAGTGTGCGTTGCTCGAGCGCACTTGTATGTAACTTGAATATCACCAATAGTCCTTAAACAGTCTCCGGACCAAGGTAGGTCGAAGCAAGGAAAACCTGCTCAGGTGGAGATTCATAAACGATTCCAGCTTGGAGTGTAAATGTGGTGCTGTTCCACGATTGGACACCTGACTTCATGCCCTGCGCGCCCTGATACCTGCACGTTACAGGAACAAATGAACGCTACTGATAACGCTACACTCGTAGCTAAGTTCTGGGCCGACTCAATTTAGTTTGCCATCGACACGCTAAGATGAAGAATAGTAATAGGAATACTATTGGTGTGATTCGAATAGGTGCTATTCGAATTGGTGCGCTAAATGAAATGCCTCCAATTACAGGCACGTGAGCCTTTCTAATATTGTCTTTGAGATAAGAATCCATTACAAATACATATTTTAGAAAAACTTAAACCAGATGTGAACTTTTAAACAATTTTTTAAAGTAATGTAAACACCGGTAGTGGACTCCCTAGAAAGACATACATCGATGTCATTGGTGATGTTCTTCACAAAGGACAGGTGCGTAGTACTCTCAACCGGTGTGCGTGTTTGACAAGATGTATGAAGTGAAAGGAGTATGTAAGGATCGTAGCATGTGGCGTTCTATAGTTTCTGTCTACCCCCATGGGAAAAAGGCGTGAGTTTATGTATGTATGTTTTTAAATCAGAATTAATGTTTTGCGTTCAACAGTTTATACCTTTTATTCAATACTAGCTGTGTCTTCACGGCTCCGCCCGTAGCCTATGTTACTCAGTGATAATGTTGCTTTCTAATGGCAAAAGTTTTTTTGAAATCGATTCAGTAGTTTTTAAGTTTATTCGTTACATACAAAAATACAAATCTTTCCTCTTTATTGTATTAGTATAGACTAGCGACCCGCCCCGGCTTCGCACGGGTGCAATGTAGATACTAATGTGGGGCATATAAACCTTCCTCGTCAATCACTATCTATTGCTGAAAACTGCATTCAAATCCGTTGCGTAGTTTAAAAGATCTAAGCGTACAGACAGCGGGGGCGACTTTGTTTTATACTATGTAAAGATAATGTAATAAAGATTTAAATGGTCCGGCTGTAGAAGAACTTTCAATAATCCACATTTTCAGCCTCATCACGAACCCTTCACATAACAGTCCTTCAAAGTCCAGTCCAGTCATCATGAACATAGATTAGTCCTCACTCAGATTGGTGCCAATCCCCCATTCCTGGCAGATTGATGCCGATACCCTGCCATTCTGCCAGATTGATCGGCAGCCGCTGATGTGGAACTAAAATATTGACCGCTTTATTTTTAGTGTTTATATACGCCACTATTTATAGACACCGTGGGCTTGGATACGATAGTTTAGGTTATAACTTTCTATTGATGATTGTGGAATTGATTATGACGGAGATGGGAAGTGACATCCACCCATTTTAGAGATAATATAGGCTCTCTCTTCATGTGGGTATCGCAAAGGGTTTTTTTAATGTAATAACATAACATCACGCCTTGTAATCCACGAAGGGTTCAGCAGAGATGTTTTTTAGTACAACCTCGTTTCGCCAATTATGTTTAAGTACCATGTAGTAGGGGACGAGCTTATTGCCATTAAGCCGCAAATACAGACTCCGGGCTGTTACTGAGAAATTATTGACTTAATAACACTTTGCTCGACCTGGGGATAGAACTCTGAACCACATGCTCAGCAGTCGCACTTGCGACTACTAGACCAACAAGGCAGGCAATTTTATTTCATAGGTTGGCAGTAAAGCCGACACCTGACCAACGGCCCACGTAAACACCTATGATCAAAAAGATTGCTAATGCGTTGCCAACTCTAGGGACAAAGTTGAAGTCTCATGTGCCTGTAATTTCACCAGCTCCCATAACCTTCAAACTGACAACAATCTGCTTGGCGGCAAAAATAAGTATGGTGGTACAAACTCATTCACAAACTAGCGGCCCATCCCGGCTTCGCACGGGTGGACATTTTTTCCGTTTTTGCAACATTTGTCATTCATGCTCCGCTCCTATTGGTCGTAGCGTGATGTTATATAGCCTATAACCTTCCTTGATAAATGGACTGTCCAACACAAACAGATTTTTTTATTCCAACCAGTAGTTCCTGAGATTAGCGCGTTCAAACAAACAAACTCTTCAGCTTTATAATATTAGTATAGATAGTTCTACTACTTCTAACTTCTAATGTACTCGTGTGTACTTGTAGATAGAGTACCTAACTACTAACTTAATCATGGTGGCCTCTCGGTGTCTGTCGCGTCGTATTTCACGCGCAGCTCGACAGGTGGCGTTGCCTGTCCCGTTCTCATGGTGTCATACATACACAGGATTTATGATTGAATTATTATTTCCTGTCGCTTTGAACTTTAATAATTTTGACGGCATTTCTTGTATGTGAAGCGAATTTAAGTAGAACAGTGATGAAAAATGATATGCTTTTTCCATCACACGTAAAAGTAAGACAGGGACAGCATTATCTAAGTGAAAAAGTACCTATTGAGCATAATGAAATGGTCACTCTCTTTCCTTGGAAAGCACATATAGAAAAGTACAAATCAGTAGGACAAGTGATAGTAATACTACATAGACTTGCAGGATTTGAGCTAGACGTGCTAAAGAGTGACGTTGAAAATGAAGCAAATTATACAGATTGAATGAAGATGAAAAAACTTTCAAGTCAAACGGTTTTACCTTGCAGTACCCCTGCAGCATCAGGATTTGAGGATTGAAGGTTGAAATTATTATAATGTTGTATTGTCATGGGAATTCAATTTGTGTGCGAAGTTTCAGGAGAATCGGTTAAGCAGAAGTAGTTGAAAAATCTGTCACAAAATTTGAATCAAACAAACAAACAAATATACGAAATTAATCTAATTAGAACCGTTTAAAAATCACATCGGTCGTATCTCAATATGAAACAATTTTTTAATTCAGTCTTCGTCACTTAGAGATTACTCTCAAATCTAAAGAACTTCACGGATTAATACAAGCGTCTACAGAAAATTAACAGCAACAGACTTCGACCACAAGTCGCGGCAAGTCCCAGGTATACTCGCTTACACCCCGTGATCGTAACGCGCCTTGACGCGCGATGTTCAGCTCAACTTTGTGTCAACAGCTTGAGGTAGAAGCTGAAAGCGATTGTGCTGAGAAGCGATTTCTAAATCCTCATAATCTGAGGAATAAATGACATCAAATTTGACATCAAAAGCTGTCAAAGCTGTGCAAAACATCAAACTTATTCTTCAGATAAAAGTTATCTAACGAAGTAACCCGACTGATAGTTAGAACAAAATGATAGAAATTTCTTTTGAAATAAGCAGTACCTTTGCACTAAATATTATAAATATTGTTTCTCTTTAAGAGATATTGTATGTACATAAATAATAAACAAACCCATCTCTTTAAATCCATTTATTTACATCCAAAAATAATACTCCTTGATTTTACATTAACTTGCTCAACAAAATAATAATTATAACAGCGTTACAGACTCGCTGTATTGTCTGAGAACGATTACATTCTATAAACTTTGATTATCACTATCACATGCACATCTGAATCTCTGTCCAAACTGTTTCTTCTACTTCTCCACACCATAGATTATTTAATAATAACGTGGTAGTGCTCATAATACTACTTAGTAAACCTTCCCCCAATATAAAATAAGTCCTCGTAACATCTCAAAAAATTTGTAGCCCTAAGTGGTATTTGCCATATTTGAAATTCCAGTTAGATCTTAATATTTTTAAAGTCCATCCATATCAATGAGTCTATTTTTAACTTTACTATGTAACCCGCTCCGCTCCAACTCGTCCGCGGTCGTTCATACCTCGCACTCGCCACCGAACTCGATCGCTGATAAATTCTATCAATACCATCGCGGCAAGACGTCGGGGCCCTTCAATAGTGTTTACCGCTAGAAACGTGTAGTTTAACGCGGCTCTTATGGTTTTGTCATGGTCTCTTCGTGTCATGAGCTGTGACGGGTTTCATAAACCGACGATTGGTAGGAGAACTTAATTTATTAGTGTTTTGGAGAAGCGATAGTGGGCCAACATGTTTGGTGTCGTTAGAAGACAAGACGATAGTTTTGATTAGTCATTTTCGTCCAGAATTTTTCGCTGTATTATTAGAACAATTATGTCTTGAGGATAAAACAGCAGTCCTTCCAGAAAAGATAATGTATTGTATGGGATTGGCATCAGCTACCGAATAGTCACGTGTTGCCAGAACATCAATTTAAAATATTTACAAGTTTTGTTGTGTATAACTGAAGACCATAAAAGGATGTAATAATCAATTTCCCTGCATTTAAGCGTAATCAGTCTATTACTGACCCACTGCTCTGCACACGTCTCTTCCCAGAACGGGTTAAGGCCTGAGTCCCTCTTGGTGCAAGTTTGCGTACTACACACACCATCGATAACTTCTTGGAGCCTTCTCAGGTGTGCAGATTTCCTCACGATGTTTTCCTTCACCGTTACTAAATGATAATAAATGAATGTTAGTTGATCCTTTGCTCATGTGTTTTTTTTTGTTCTTTCTCTCTTTATAAATTGATCTCCTTTTTTTCGTGTCGTTAGTAACTAACCTGGTGTCAGAATCCGTCATATGCCGTCAAGAAATATCTCTCAGGCATGCCGGTTTCCCACGATGCTTTCCTTCATCGTTTTTATATAAACAATTTATAATTATACAATACGCCCATTAATCCGAAAGGTTAGAGGTACGTGCCTTGAGTTCGAACTCGAGGCCTGACTTCTTTCTTCTAATGAGCTTCTTTCTTCTTTCTCTTCTTTTTCGTGTGGTTGGTTAATGACTAACCTGGTGTCAGAGTTTATGCCGCCCATGGGCCTCTGACTTCTACCTCTTCTTTTTCTAGCTTTCATTCCTCAATTCTGTAAACTAAACGGAGATCCTTTAAAAGTTCTTCTTCCTTTCTTCTTCTTTCGATGTCGAAATGATTTGCCAGTCAGCAAGGTTGGACGTACTTAAGCATCGTCACTCGTGGAACCTCCTTAAAAGATTATCAAGTACCAGTAATTGGTCAATGTTTTAGTACTTTGTTTATCCAGTCCAGTGTGACAGGGCTACCTACTCAGAACATTACGCATTATCTTATGATCGTGTGGGTTTCCCTGACGACCGTTTCCTTTTCGAAACAGTGACGCATTGCACAGACATTTAAGTTTTAAAACAGGTACTTACACACCTAGGAGCAACATTTTTGAATTGATGACATAAAAGTCATCGCTTGCTATTCCTAAATTCGTGAGTGATTTTATGATCTAAAAACCGTTTTGTGTTGGCCTGTTGCAGTGACATTGAATTGCTAATTGGGAGCACTTATGAGTTAATTCTTGTCAATAAATAATTAATAAATATGTTGCTTTATTTTAAGTTTATGTTATAATTCTTTTGATTCAAAAATTTGTGCTATATTAAGAGTAAATGTCTCCAAAGAAAGTTTTGTCTCATTTGGTTAAAGATTTATATTTATCAGAAGAAGAATTATTTTATGACTTCTGTTTATGACAGAGACATTAAATAGTTGCTCTTTGATTTATGACCAGCGGTGGGCAACGATACCACAGGCTTAGTTGAAAATGTCTTCACAAACCAGTGGTGACATTTTAGTGTCATCACATCTCTGCTTAAATCTTGAGGTCTCAAATACCTGACATTTACCACGTATCCAGATTTAACCACCTTGCACGAACAATAACGTCAACGTCTCAATTACAGCCTCCTATCTCCTGTCAGTATCAATCTTGTCGACACGTTGTTGTCAGTACATCAGGTACAAGTTGTTCGTGACTGGCTCGGCAACTCGACAACTAACAATACTTAATGTCACTGTGGCCCTCACAATGTATTATGTAGTTTAGTTTTAAATGGGTATTTCTTTAAAAGGAATACTCAGTATAAGACAGTAGTAGTAGTGGTAGTAGCCCGCCAGGCATAAGACCCGCCTAGTTGGAGGTTCCTCCCTTTTCTTTGGAGAAACACCATACCTCGTACCACCATAGATTTGTGCCTGGGGGATGGCAATAGGCTCGCCCCCTATTATATGGGACTTAAACATAACGGCGAACTGAGGGTGTTGCTATACACCTCTGTCCATCCCTTCAGGGAATACAGGCGTGATGTTTATGTATCTTTGAAAGAAGCAGCTAACGTGACTGCTGATCTTCAGGTTGGAAGGGTCGATTGATCTGCTGAAATCCAGAATTCAGATTGTGCATACGTAGTGCGTTTGATATACCTATATCTGTCAAAATAAGAAAGCAGTGGTAGCCTAACGGTTGAACGCTTGCCTTCCATGCAGGAGAAGCTGTGTTTGATCCCGGCCCTAGCTTTTCGAATTTATGTGTGGATCAGATTTTAATCGAACAGTGAAGGAAAACATCGCGAGGAAACCTGCACATCTCAAAGGGCCCCAAAAAAAGTTCTCGATTGTGTGTGAACCAATCCCCACCAGATAAGCGTGGTGGACTAAGATTAAATATCAACTTTAAATTCTCATGGTCGCACTAATAGTGCCATTACCTCAGATCGCCCCTCGTGCTAAGGTTCTGTCAAACAGTCCTCGTCCATATTGTTTGCTATGTATATTTTAAAGTAACTCTGCAAAAACTCCTAAAAAACCCATATCGAAAAAAGATTACCGCCATCATTATTACGAGAGTGGCGGTCCGAGGGGGGAGGGGGATCGTAGGGGTCATGACCCCTCCCTAAAACCGTGCACGTCAAATTGACAAAAATCCTACAAATAGATAACTTAAAAATAATTGTGCAATAAATTCTAATGTGGTCTACTTATTTTACCTACTATTAATATGACCACCCCCAAGGTATTTGGCTGCGACTGCGCCTCAATTTATCACGATATGGGGTGCATCAAAAGACCCTCCACGGGTGACGATACTTAAGAACCCTGGGCAGTCAGGCCCTCTACCAACCTTGCTACCGGGCTAGTCTCTTCTTCACAGCATGAGCTATTCTTGTATAGCCGCCACAATATTAAGCTCCTACCATTCCCAAACGTCAGTATCAATCACAGCGACACAAAGTTCCATTATCCACAGCATATTAGGTAGGTACAGAGTCGTGACCAGTTCTGCTGACCCTGTGCAGGTGTCCCCAACAACATTGTCACTATACCTGAGAATGTATTACTATTGTAGTACTATTACTTCAGTTGCAACAGACTGTAAAGTCGAGAGGAATTATAAAGCATTTACGTACAAAGCAGTTTTTTCTTGTGTTCCTTGGAGTATAAGGTAGACTAACAATTATATTTTCGTCTCCTCATAATACAGTAATGGTAGAATTGTGTTCAGTTGTCCTATACGATGGGAAAAGAGGCCATTCATCTTTAATTGCGCCCAAATTTGATCGTTGTTAATAAATTAAATTTTTCTATTAGAAAAATTTCTACATTTCGTGTGGTTAGTGACTAACCTGGTGTCATAGTTTATGCTGCCCATGGGCCTCTGACTTGCTTTCACATGCCGTTGAGAAATATCTCTCAGCAATGCCGGTTTCCTCACGATGTTTTCCTTTACCGTTTTTAGGCAAGTGATAATTATACAATACGCACATGAATCCGAAAAGTCAGAAGTGCGTGCCTTAGGTTAAAAAAAACTTATTTGCACTTTATCCAAACTGGAAATATAACTTAAAACTTTACTTTGGCATTAGTACACTTACTACTTTAGACAAGGAAGCAATATTCCACGTAACTTATTTTAATTTTATAATACCTACCTATTTTCTAAAGTAAGCAAAACCATTATAAATATTCCTATTTAAAACTAATCTCCAATAAACAATGGGAGGACAGATAAATCGCCTTCATCCTGATACCAGATAAATATCGTATCGGAATCGCCTCGTGAACTATCACGAACGAATAACTCACAGCGGCTTGCGTACGCGCAACGACATTTCGATATTCGCCATTTTGATCTATAACACGACACGCCCCGACTTCACCTGTTACTGTGATAAATTGATGCTTTAATTCGTTGACAGTACTGGCAGTTTGTTTATTGCGTTTTGTTATGCCTGTGGGTATATTGGGGTGAAGATAGGCTGTGTTTAATTCGAGTGAGTTAGAGCCCATTCTTTTAATCGCTCGTTTAAAATGTATAAGTCATCTCGTCACCAATTAATGGCTTTAGGAGAGTTTTTTTTTGCGACTTTTTAACGAGCGTTTAATTGAAATTATTACTAAACTAACTTAACCTGGTTTCTGGAATGTTTGTGCAAAAACTCACTGGTCCAGCTGTCAAATCTCATGTCAACGGCGATGACTGATGCATGCGTGCCGTCAGTTAGGACAGGTCAACTCAAACCTGCTATGGCACTTTTCTCAAAAGGCCACCCCAGACGTTGCCCAACATTGTTACACTCCACTTGCATAGTTTTTTTTACCACAAGATCTGGACTTTAAAAGAGACCTTGATCTCTGAGTTTGTTTCGGCTTTTCTTCTCAGAGCTAATCAGATAGGAAGTGCTGGCGCCATCTAGTCTTAAAAAAACATTACATTGACTTGTAAAAGTGTCTGTAACAGATTTATTTACAGAAATAAAAATCATTTATCAACCAATCACGTGAGATTTCACAACAGATTAGATAGCTCATCCTTTCAGAAACAGGGGATTTATCAGCTCTGATTATTATTCATATTTATTAGCTATAAGGAGGTAATATTGGCCTCATTTTAAGATCTCGACTCAAAGGACCGCGAGCCGTTGCGTGAAGGTATGGCCATATTAACAACGTACCGCAATATAACGCTATTGGTATCCAAATTGGAAGCATGTTTTTACTATATATTTAGTAAAAATTATCGTCCGGATGCAAGTAAGAATAACCCTAAAAATAAACGTTATAACTTCTTCAAGTTTTTGGAAAAATAATAAATTAATTGATAACAAAGTGTAAATTTTACGTCATACCATCAATTTGGTTGAATAAAATCCTCAATTCCGCGTAATAGTCTGTAATGACAGCCGCGGTTTGGCTGCGCCTGCGCCGGTCCCCATTAGGTGCAGTAAATCGACCGAATTGCGCATGATTGCAATGCCGATCCAAATTAGTGCGTATTGAAATATCCTTGTGTTATTATTGACAGGTGTGCGTCGGTTGGTTTATTATAAAGATGCGCTGTAATTAGGGTTGGCAGACGTCCAAATTTGGGTGCATAATTTTATTTAGATTTTCATGTCTTAAGCTCTTTTAGCCTGGTCCGATTAAGGTAGTCCATTTTCGATTATATACTGCCATTTTACAGTTTTTTTTCCTACAAATAAATACTTCATAGGTAAGATTAGCTATTGTAGCATAAAATAACTACAATTCAGTGTCTGAAGTAAGACGGCAGACTAAATGTACATACAGTGTGGGCAGCCCTAGCTTTAATTGAAAAAAGAAAGAAAAAAAGTTCATACAGATGATTAAGTTTTATTTATAAAAAGAAATTACGTATGGGGTTATTCTATAAATAAAAACAAAATGAAATAAAGGTCACCTCACGCAATTTGCCGACAAAATTTCTCAAAAGCAAAAAATTACTTCTAAAGAATACCTACACCTTTTACCATTATACAGGTTTACTTAAAACTAATTGGTGAAACTTCACAGTTACTATTATCATTAATGTAATACATTCAAATTTGCTCTGAGTTAGGTATCTTGTTATCTAATTAACTAATTAAAAATTATTTACTATTTTAACATAACATCACGTTATTTTAGCACACCCTCATTTCACCAGTTATGTTTAAGTCCCATTTTATAGGGGGCGAGTTTATTGCCATTTACAGGACACAAATTCAGACTCCGGTCTGCTACTGAGAAATTCCATGGTTTAAGAACTTTATTTCTCACAAGAATTTACAAAATTCACTTATTGAGAAATGTATATAAACATTAAATTATAGTAAGCATACTAAACATACATTAAAATGTTTACACATAATCCACAAGTATTATAAATTGAACGGTGGGTAACTATAAAACAAAATGTTTGGTTCTTTGCCGTAACAACACGGATGAAGTAATAAGTAAATTCCTAATGGTGAAACCCAATAACACTTTACCCGACTTGGGGATCGAACCCAGGACCACACGATCAGCAGTCGTGTTTGCGTTCATTTGACCAACAGGGCAGTCAATTTATAACTTTATTTTCTAAATGTTTTCTGTCAATGGTACTTAGTTACCTATAATAAACCAATCGTCACTCACGTCATAATCAGTCAAATAAACACCATAAACAAACACACAAACTCACACACACACACATCAAACCATAACCCTTCTTCCTTCGCTTAAAAAGCGTCAAAGTTGAGCAGCTTCCCAAACGAGCCAATCAATCTGTCTCAGCAGCCCTGTCTCGTGTGATTACTGCGGGTTAATAAGACAGGGGCGCGGGCGTCTTAGACACCTGTAGAGCGGACTTGTTGCGCTGCCGCCGTTTACGGGTTAACAGACGTTTTTGTGCGTCCAGATGTGGGCAATATTTGCTTAGTGTTAAAAAGGCATTTATAGGAATGATTTTCGTATTGGTAATAGACAAAAAATGTGGCTTCGATCCGCGCTGTGGAGGAGCGATTGACTACTGTGGTACGCGTCGCGGGTAGAATTCTCGCATGAAAAGAATTGTTTAGTCTACAGTGATGTCGGGTTTGTGTCAGAAACGCACCCACGATACTGGAAATTGTGGGGTAAAGTTTAAAAGATGTTAAATAAACTTTTTTTATATCCTCTTCTTATAGATGTTAAAAGAAAATAATGAAAATTAATTTAATTCAGTCAAGGACACAAAGACAGCATAAACAATAAAATGAAATACACATTTTATGCTTTTTTTGTGTTTGTGTGCGTATGTGTGTGTTGTGTGCTGTGTGTGCTGTGTGTTGTGTGCTGTGTGTGTGTCTAAAGACCATAAAGTCATAAGACATTGTAGTAGATTATAATGATAGGTGTAGGTATTGTGTTTTAATAACTAAAATTGGCTTTTACAATCGTGGGAACTCCAGTATCACAGTAGTGGTTGGCATATCACGAATCAAATAAAATATAGTGTGAAATATCCATCATGGATGCTGTCAGCGTAAAGTCATTCATGAATGATTTTGAATTTGATTCGCTTCATTGACATTACAGTTGTTCTACAGCTAGTCGAGGTATCTATGGCCAAATACAAATGGTTCTACTTACCAATGGTAGCATTTTTTGTTGACGAACTGATCTTTTATTACTTAAACTCGTAAGCTCATTTTATTTGTGACTAGTACTTAGCCCGTGATTTCGTCCGCGTGAATTTTCATACAAACTTCCATTCCCTGTTTTACCCCCTTAGGGGTAGAATTTCCAAAAATCTTTTTTTAAAGGATGCCTACGTCACAAAAGAAACCTACTATACAAATTTCATGTTTCCAGCTTCAGTGGTTTAGGCTTTGCGTTGACAGTTCATTCAATGCTGGTCGAAAATCAGTCAAATGACCTTAGAAACTGTTAAGAGGTCTTTTCATAGTACAATGTTGTTAGGTATTTATAACTATAACCTGATCATTGTTTAGCAGGTATCCCATAGGCCCCAATGTCGCGAAAACACGGCTTGGGTCGGCTATTACAACACTATAAAGGCTATTTATAAAAGGTTGCCCTTTTCCTAAATCACACGGCCAATAAATAATACTTTCTCATATTAAATAGCAATACCATCTCAACCTCGATATTCTAAAACATAAAGCTGTAGCACACCGGGTACAAGACCATATCGCTAATAAGTACAGGACAGAATAATGAAATCGCTCGGCGCTGGTAGATGATTATCGACAATTTCGCGATATAATTTATAGCGGGTAAACGATCTTAGGAGCTGGGATGCGCGTACGCATCGATAAAAGTTGCTATTATCTGAATGTGCGGTGTGTACACTGGGGGTTTTGTCTGTTCGGATGAAAAGACCAATTTTCTACAAATGTTTTCTTTTCTTTTTAATAGTGTAATTTTAACTGTTTTTCATAGCAACTAATCTAGCTTTTCTTATAATTTACAACTGAGTTTTAAACTACGAACTTTTTACTTAGTGTGTTAGTTTACTGTTTTAGAGAAGTGATATTAAAATTGCAAGAACTATCCCCATAAACATAACATCACGCCTTGTATTCCCCGAAGAGTTCGACACAGGTGATTTTATTACACCCTCGTTGCCCCAGTTATGTTTAAGTCCAATATAAGAGGGGGCGAGCCTATTGCCAGTAACCGGGCACAAATCCAGACTCCGTGCTGCTACTTAGAAATTCCTAATGGAAATACCCAATAACACTTTGCCCGACCTGGGGATTTGTATATTTAGTAAAGGAAGAGTCCAACTCCTAAGAAACCATTTTGTTTCTCCTATCCCACCAGTGCGAACGCAGCCTTACCGCGGAGCACCCTGCCTCCCTTATTACCGGTACAAGCCAACGTTGTCCATTACTCGGACACGGAGAGGTGCGTCTTATCGTTAATTACCGCCCGACTTACCGGTTACCGATTACCACCGTGATTTACCAGCGCACAGGACTATACTTTACCGATTTCAATTACCGACGCAGGCGCATATGACTTTGTATTTTTTTTTCGGTGCGGTGTAGTTACTGTTTTGAAATTTGGTTAATACGATGACAGCCCTTATGGTTTACCTAGGAATAGGCCACCTCTATCCACTGACGGATATCTTAGGCTTGAGTTTACTAACATAAATTATTTGGGGGGGGGGGGGGGGGGGGGGGCATTAAAAGAATCTTCCATGATTGAGGATACTATTTCCGGCTCACAACCCCGCTACAACAGTGCTGACTAGCTAAACTTTTCACCACGGCATGAGCTATTTCTCTTATAGCTCGTGTAGACACAACAGAAGAAGATTCTTTAATTAGATATATGATGGAATCAGGCGTTACTTTGCGGAAATCCATGATCTATAAATATACAATAAAATATTTAGTGTTAATTCCGCGAAAAAACAGTTGATCAAGCCTGAATGCAGTATGCAGCACCGCCCTCCCGCCCGCAAATATATGCAAATGCAGAAGGTGCGATTAATAACATGCAACACACAAGCAAAACAAACCGATTTTTTTTTATTTTTTTTTTATTCTTTAATTAGGCAACATAAAAGTCTTATAAACGGAACAATTACATATTTTATACTAGCGGCCCGTCCAGGCTTCGCACGGGTGGACATTATTCCCGTTTTTGCAACATTTTTCATTTATGCTCCGCTCCTATTGGTCGTAGCGTGATGTTATATAGCCTTCCTTGATAAATGGACTATCTAACACAAAAAGATTTATTCAATTCCAACCAGTAGTTCCTGAGATTAGCGCTTTCAAACAAACAAAGTCTTCAGCTTTATAATATTATTATAGATAGATAAATGTGTATTTAAATGCTCTAATTGATTTAAAATGAATAAGACTATTCAAAGTTTCTTGCTTTCCTTGCAGGAGGGTTTGAATTCGATATCCGCCTGCGCCTCTGACTTTTCGAATTCATGTGCAGATCAGAATTTGATTATCACTTGCATTAACGGTGAAGGAAAACATCGTGAGGAAACCTGCACACCTGAGAGGGCTCCAAAAAGTTCTCGATGGTGTAACCAATTCTCATTAGGTCAGCGTGGACTAAGGCCTTAACCCTTCTCATTCTAAGAAGGGGCCCGTGCCCACCAGTGGGATAGAACAGCAGTGATAGCCTAATGATATGACCGTCGCACTGCCAAATCATAAGGCTTGAGTTCGAACCCAAGGCACGCACCTCTGACTTTTCGGATTCATGTGCATCTTTATCTTTACACAGTATAAAATAAAAATGCTCCCGCTGTCTGTACGCTTAAATTTTTTAAACTATGTAACGGTTTTTAATGCAATTTTCAGCAATAGATAGTGATTCAAGAGGAAGGTTTTAGGTATATGCCCCACATTAGTATCTACATTGCACCCGTGCGAAGCCGGGGCGGGTCGCTAGTATTATTTAATTATCACTTGCTTAAAAACGGTGAAGGAAAACATCGTGAGGGAACCGGCCTGCCTGAGAGATATTTCCCAACGGCATGTGAAGCCAAGTCAGAGGACCATGGTCGGAATAAACTCTGACACCAGGTTAGTTACTAACCACACGAAAAGAATAAGACCAGTGGGACAGTAATGGGCTGATTATCCTTAAGTTAATCAAATACTTCAATAATCTTACACCGCTCACTTCACATCCAGCTTAATTAAAAAAAGGTTCATCAAAAAGTTTGATTCTCTGTTTAATCAGTGGTTACAAAGTAATCTAAAACTGATCGTCCGTCCGTCCGTCCGCTCGCTGCGTCCATTCAGACCGAATCTTAGTATAAAGGACGCCATTGTCTTCGGATCGAAGCTTCGTTACGAGATGGTTTCCTGATTGGTTTTTATTTGAATCTATACCTACATGTATGTTTGTGACTGTCTTGTTGGTCTAGTAGTAGCAAGCGCGACTGCTGAGCATGGGGTCCTGGGTTCGATCTCCAGGTGGGGCAAAGTGTTATTGGGTTTTTCCTTTAGGTATTTCTCAATAGTAGCCCGGAGTCTGGATTTGTGCCCGGTTAATGGCAGTAGGCTAAACCGCTATTACATGAGATTGGCGACACGAGGCGAAACGAGGGTGTACTATAAACACCTCTGCTGAACCCTTCGGGGAATAAAAGGCGTGATATTATGTTATCTTTGTAACGTACGGACTGCTGAATAGACTATTCTGTAGGCCTCAACTATAGAAGTCCATAGCAGACCACTGGGCGAGTCGCGTAAATTCACTAACAAGTAAAATTGCTGACGTCTGCAACCAACTTGCAACTTCCCCGCACTTAAAGCGAGCACTTGCTGCAATAACTTGCACAATTTAACTTGCTAGTGAATTTGGTGCCTAAGGTGGAAGCGATCAGCCGGCCGGCGATTATTTTTTTGTCATATATTTAAAATTTTACGTAATAAATTATGGTCGTCTTTAAAATGTGATTTTATAATTTGCGGTTGCTACATATTGAGTTGTACCTAAAATTCAAGTATGAAAAAATAATTTAATGAGTGTATTAACTGAATATAACCAGTCATGGATGATGGGTGCATCAAAATTTGTTATATTCAGTTATAGATTTATAAAATGCTATAAATAATTACAGTAACTGCCTCGTTGGTCTAGTGGTGGCAAGCGCGACTGCTAATCGTGAGGTCCTGCATTCGATCCTCAGGTTGGGCAGTGTTATTGCGTTTTTCCGTGTAGAAATTCATCAGTTTCGGAGTTTGGATTTGTGCGCGGTTGATGGCAATAGGCTCGCCCCTATTACATGGGACTTCAAAATAACTGGCGAAACAAGAGTGTACCAAAAAACACCTCTGCCTAACCCATCGGGGAATATAGGCGTGATGTTATTTTAATTACGGTTAAAAAAGTGTATTATTCTGGTAATTTTATAGAAATTCTAATGTTCAACAGTGTCGAGGTGCAGCCTTAAGCTTTGTTGACGGAGAGGCATATCACCAGAATTATTAAACTTGACAAGTAAATAATCCCTTAAAAATCTTTCAAGGTAAACGGTTTTATCTTGCAATACCCCTGCAGCATCAGGATTTGAGGATTGAAGGTTGAAATTATTACAATATTTTGTCATGGGAATTGAATTTGTATGCGAAGTTTCAAGAAAATCGGTTAAGCAGAACTAGTTGAAAAATCTGTCGCAAGATTTGAATCAAACAAACAAATGAAGTGAAGCTAGTTAAAAACGTTTAATTTAAGAACTCACTGTACAGTGTACCCGGCTGTAAATATTACACATCGGGCTTTAGAAAGAGATAAGCTGGTAGCTTCGGCTTCGTAGAGCGTCGTCTCTGTCACTCATGCCTACGTGACGTTTTGTCACAAGCCGAAGCTAGCCAATATCTCTTTCTATAAAGCTCGATGTGCAATATTTACTACCGGGTACTATACGATGTTATAATTTTTTTTAAATTCTGGCCATGATCCTAATAATTATCGCTCTATCGTTGTAATGGTCGAAAGACCACACAACAGAAATATAATTAGTATAATTAGGTACCTACAAGTGACGACATACTAATACCTAAAGATAGCAGCGATCGTTAAAATTATTTTTATGCGAATAACATGATTGATCCTCAAGGTTAAATAACTAGTTAAACAAAACAAAGGTCAAACTTCACTAATTAGAATACTTACACAATTAATACATCTATAATTTGCTTCTTTATCTAAATTTAATACAATTAAATCCATTAGCACTAAATATTATATTTCCATCAGATTATGTAAAATGTCTATATATATATGAAGACAGATTTATATTAAACTAGGTGTGAGTCACGTGACATTAGAAAACTGGATTTTAGGTTACTACTTCGACATAAATAAACTTTAGAAAATATAGAAGAATCTAACGCCTCGTTGGTCTAGTGGTGGCAAGCGCAATTGCTGATCGTGAAGTCCTGGGTTCGATCCCCAGGTTGGGCAAAGTGTTTTTAGATTTTTCCGTGTGGGATTTCTCAGTAGCAGCCCGGATTTTGGATTTGTGCCCGGTTGATGGCAATAGGCTCGCCCCCTATTACATGGGACTTGACATAACGGCGAAATGAGTGTTTTACTATTACACCTCTGCCCAACCCTTCGGGGAATACAGGCGTGATGTTATGTTATATTAGAAGAACCTAGAATTAACAAAATGACATTGACCTATTAAAGGGACAGTGTGTTAAACGCCTTACTTCAATCCCATACTTTTGCGAGACTCCATGTCTGTATATTCCATGTGCGAGCGCACGATGGACGCGACGTCTTTATTCATGACGTGACAAGTTTTAGACTTTAAGAAAAGACATTACCCAAATTCATATGAACACAAACAAACGAATATTCGGTCGACATGTCGTGCACTCCTTAAAAAATATTTCAGACGCTTTCTATACATTCAGTTAAATTGCACAAATTGTTGAAGCAAGTCGGTAATACTTCCACAAATTGACTTACTGCGGGTGTCCATCCACAACAAAACTGAGTTGAAGAAGCCACTTTGCGAAATTTTACTTGCACAAGTTAAAAAGATTTGGCGCTTTATACACAGAAAGTACTTTTTTTTGTTTATTTTTTTTCAGTTTTTAATGTCTATACTAATATTATAAAGAGGAAAGATTTGTATCTTTGTATGTAACGAATAAACTTAAAAACTACTGGACCGATTTCAAAAATTCTTTTGCCTTTAGAAAGCTACATTATCACTGAGTAACATAGGCTATATTTATTACTGGAATACAACTTCTTACGCGGGCGGAGCCTTCAGGACTCAGCTAGTTAGTTATAAGAGTAGGTAAAAGAAGCCTTAACTATCACAAAAGATATTTCCAAGAAATCTGATTAAATGTTATTCAGGTCGATTTTTAAAGTTAACTTGACACAATAATTTAGAATTCTTCTCAAGTCTTTATCCGCGGATTTCTTTTCTGCATCATCCGCTGTCAATGTCCTTAAAATCGATGCACTGACTCACAACGAGCACACGTCATCGGTATTTTACCTTGCACAAAATAGCAGGTAATTCTCCAACAATTTCTAGATCTTGATAACCCCTAGTTAAGTGTGGCTGCCTCCACAAATAAGCTACATTAATACACCCATTCAGGATGTGATGTATGACTGAGTTGTGTTTCAAGTTCCTACGCAATAATGCGTACTCTGCACTCATTGTGTTTCTGACTTCCGCACTTAGGGAATATTTTCCAGCTAGGTGTGTTGTGTATTTTTAATGTAGTTATAATAACGGCGTACTGAACGAGTCGCGTTGGAAATTAGATTGAAATTATTGTTTTAAAATTTTCATATGATTCTGTAATTTTGTTGAATATTTATTTCTTAATAGTTAGTTGTCTTTAAGTTTTAATCAGTCATTTCCCTGGCGAATCTATTAAGCAAAACTAGTACCAACAAATGAAGAATTACATGCCTCAAAAAACAATATAAAAAAAATAGAGCCATTTCCAATATCCCAAGTTAACCCATCATATTCCAAAAGAACTTGCGAACACTAGCAGTCCTCACAACCTGCGCCAGCGTATAATGCGACAAGAGATAATAAATTCACGTTCATCGTTCACATTGTGCGTTAGAGCGGGACAGCGGCATGTTTATGCGTCGCCCCGCCCACGCGCCCGCGCAGCTTTCGCGCCAGTTTTTCTGCAATAACTTCAAGTTAAGGAGACGTGATGTATTTCAATTTGTTGGTGCTGTGGTTAATGGCTGGTTAATTGGTGCTTTGTTGGATGATTAAATTGTTAACTTAGTTTACAGTGTATTGATCTGCGTAGCTAAGGACCGGATTTTCTTGTGGACTAACTTAGAATGTTTTTAATGCATTGGGCAATAGTTTTTTCTTTCTACCTTTATTTCTAAAACCGGTAGTCCAGCTACTTATGGGCTGCAATAAACGTTCTTGGAAAATAATGACAATTTAATAATTATAGTTTGCAGGATGTTGTTATTGTCCGGATATCCATACTGTGATCATGCGAAGTGTACAGAAAAAAGGACGATATATTTTTAGCTAGTTACTACCGGCCATTGGTCAGAAGCTAGGTACTCGTAAATAAGAGCCTTAGTTTATGGTCCAATGATCATCTCCCTGCCCTTATTCCACACTAGAGTCGGCACAACATGTAATTCTTAAAACCATGTTGTTAAAGGTTTTGGCTTATTGTTTTATGACCGGCCGCCTGCCTGACATCAATCCTCCTTGGGAATACCTACTCGTTGCGTCGTCGCGCGGGTGACCCAAAATGATATGCTAACAATCATATTGCCGACAACTAAGCAGACTATGTTCTTCTTGGTGGAGTATACTTGAAGTTCCTAGAAGTTTATTTTTGTGGTCCAATATGACCAATAAATAGGTACCACCAAACTCGTCGTTTAAGGAAGTGCACCTACGAAACGTATCACGCTACTTGTACAAACGCTATTAAAAACAAAAATCAAAGCTTATTGTATTGAAGCCTCCCATATCAATCCATTTATATTTTCAGCGATAAACCACGTCAAGGCTCAGAATGGGCCTAACTACAATATTAGGCCCTTCCAGTATTATAAAATCAAAACCCTTTGAAAGCGTGTAAAGAAAACGAATGCGTTACACCCACGGTTCAGTTACAAGATGTCAGTGGTGCGGTCTGTTTGCTAGCGGATAGTGGGGAGTAGATACATAGCGGAACTGTACTGCAATCGTCAACCTAAAATTATAGATTTTTTTTCGAGTCTACACTTGTTCAACCACAGAGCTAATGTTAGTGAAAACCAACTTTAACAGAATACGCATGATATTACAGCATACCGAATTATTTATCTAAAAAGCTTCTTGCTTTCACTAAATTTAATTCACAGCGCTCTGTATGGAGAAACAACAAATGCTGTCTACTGCTCGATATGTCTCTTCAAAAAAAAGTTTTAAAAAATAAAAATAAATCGTAATCGTCTATTATGCTCCAAATGACGTCATAGCCGGTGCAATCTTACGTCAGATAATTCGGGCGTCCCACAAGCGATTTAATGCCGTAATAAATTGTAAGGCTGTCACAAAGGACCAGCCCCCTACTATGCACGTCATGTGTCGACGTCATCTTACTGTATTCTATTCGGACACAAGCAATATTAGTGTTATCCATCTCGCTTGCAGTGGCGCCTCGCTCTACAGCTCTCGCGTCAGATAACTCAGGCGTCGCACAAGCGACTTGATGGTGTTAATAAAATGGAAGACTATGACAAAGGACCAAACTCCACCAACCTCCTACCATGCACATCATGTGTCAATGTCATTTTGCTACGTACTGTCCGGACACTAGCAATATTAGTGTTATCTATCTCGCTCACAGTGGCGCCTCGCTCTATAGATCTCACGTCAGATAACTCAGGCGTCGCACAAGCGACTTGATGGCGTTAATAAAATGTGAGGCTGCGACAAAGGACCAGCCTCCTACTATGCACGTCATGTGTCGATGTCCAAGTGTCCAGGACCATTGCGGTGTGGGTATACTGACACTGCAGAAGAATAAAGTAGACTTGATATTTATATGACCTTAGAATTAGAAGTTTGGCGGGAAGTGTTCGCCTCTAGTCTGGAGCCCTCCTAGATTTATGTTGTAAGTCCTTAGACATAAAACATAATATAACATCACGCCTATATTCCCCGTAAGGTTGGGCAGAGGTGTATAGTAACACACTCATTTCATCGTTATGTTTAAGTTCCATGTAATAGGGGGCGAGCCTATTGCCATCAACCGGGCACAAATCCAAACTCCGGGCTGCTACTGAGGAATTCCACACCGAAAAACCCAATAACACTGCCCGACCTGGGGTTCGAACGCAGGGTCTCGCTAGGAGCAGTCGCGCTTGCCACTTCTAGACCAACGAGGCAGTGTAAGTTCTTAGATTCTTGTAATTCTAAACAAACTAGGGTTAACTCAGTTCAGTTTAAAGTACCGGTCGTGACAGTAACGAAATATTCCATTTAAAATTAATACGTGATAGACAAAAACAACGTAAAACCTTGATGATCTAGCCAACCTTTCGATATCCACCTTTTTACCCCGTGTGGGGACAGGTAAGAATATAAAACTTCCTCACCGCACGCTGGGAATAGACGCGTCTTGTAAGATTCAACAAAACCCAGCACGCTTGGTGGTAGGATCTATACGGTCCGCCTGACTAGCTACCACCTGAACACTAAAGTCGCCAAGCAGTTTACCGTGTTCCGTCGTATGTATGTGAGAGCCAGAAGGGTATAGGGGAATCCCTCTATATCTCTGTTCCTTGGATTCGTGTGCTCCATCTTAGACCCTATCTGCGCTTACCATCAGGTGAGACTAGGGCCAAACGCGATCGAGTCAAGAATAAAAAAAACACCCCGCGCTCTGAAGTCGTAATAAATTGTTTTTGTCAAACTGTTTTTGTACAATTTGTCGTGAAATCTAAAATAGCAACACAGTACATGACATCTTTTAAAATTAATACAACAACAATCATATCTTCAACAATTTTACGATTATATTCTTTACGATACATATAAACATGTTTAATACAGTGTCACTTATCATAGTTAGTGACACATAATGCGTGTGCGCACGCAGGTTGTTTTAAAACAGGTGGCGCGTATCCTATCAGGATCTTTGGTAGCTTTATTAAAACTACAATAAGTGTGTTTCATTTATCAAGTGGGTACCGGTAAGAAAGTAGCAGACTTGCGACTTGTCGCGTACATTTAGCTCCGTATTACAGAACATTCCTCAACCTCAGTTTGATCTTTAATCAGTTGATCACTGTTTAAGTATAGAATCAGTACTTGAGGATCGGTCTTATTCTAGAACGGCAATCAATCTATACTCAGATGAAACGAGACTAAAATCGAGTCGATCGATTGGTTGATTACAGATCAAATCATTGCTTGGGGTCGTATCTACGAACTGAGTAACGATCTAGAATAAAGCCAAACTCAGCTGAACTATGATCAATGAATCTATGCTTGAGGAATGTTCTAAAATTACAAGTCGACTCAAAACTATTGTTAAACAGAGATTAATGCTTGAGTTTCTTTCTGTAATACGGACCTTAGTCTCGATGTATGGCTCATTTACACGTGGATATTTTCTGAAAGCGGGACTCTTTCTGTCTTTGTTTTTCTCGGCGGTGAAAGTAGAGACAGCATGATACTCGCTTCAAGAGACTATCCTTGCGTAAATCATCCTTAAAGGCAGATAGATACTTATCTATGTAAAAATATTTAAATAAAAACGTACACTCACCAACAAAGCTTTTTTAGCTTTTTCTCTATTATGTTGGGGTCAGCTTCCCGTCTAACCAGATGCGGCTGAATACCATAAAACATCACGCCTGCATTCCCCGAAGGGTAGGGCAGAGGTGTATAGTAACACCCTCATTTCGCCGTTATGTTTAAGTCCCATATAATAGGGGGCGAGTCTAGTGCCATCAACCAATAAAAAAAAATCCCGACCTGGGGATCGAACCCCACGACGACCTCACTTCCACTGGACCAGCAAGGCAGTCTGAATACCAGTACTTAATTTACACGGAGCGTCTGCCATCAGACTTCCGCAACCCAAAACATCTCGATTATCTGACATTGTAGAACAACTATCCATGTACCTATTCTAGAAGTCTCCATCATGAAAACATTAATAAATATCGAAGTTGATGAAAACTTAATATGTCTGCTTCGGTATTTATTACACAACATCACTATAATTAAATTTAATTACTTCTAAAACATTGCCAACCACTTAACATTATGAAATGACCATCAAATATCATCAGAACGCCATAAAAACAAACCTACATGTATAATTTCCCCTCAAACCATAAATATGTTACTTTTATGCATGCGACGATCGACAGATGAGCCATAATTAAGTTCTGTTAACGCTAACCTACGCACGAACCGTGTGGGTTTATGTATTAAAAGTTGCAGTCATGATGGGTGGTCATTGGTCACCTAACTCATGAATCATCACTTCAAAACATTGTAGGTAAAGTTACAGAAAATCAGCCCATTACTGTCCCACTGCACGGCCCTTCTTCTCAGAATGAGAAGGGTTTAGGCCTTAGTCTACCACGATAGCCTGGTGCGGGTTGGCAGACTACACACACCATCGAGAATTTTTTAGAGCGCTTTCACCTTACGCTGTTTTCCTTCTTTCTCTTCTTCTTGTTCTTCTTGTTCTTCTTGTTCTTCTTGTTCTTCTTCTTTGTAAGCTCTTCTAGCAAGCGAGTTCCTATATTCCCCATGATTATAAAAATCTTAAAGCGACTGGCCAACAGATCAAAAAAAAAGCTACCCAGGCTCCTAATAAACAAACGTACAGTTCGGGCGACGAGTTGTGGCCACTCTGAACATAGGCTTTGCGAACTTTCACGCATGTACACTCGTGAAGAAAATAGTTACTATAAAAACTATTAAATAAACTTTACTTAACTAATGGCCAATGCTAAGATCGTAGGAATTAAATGATAACTAAAAGCTATTTTGTTGCTAAAAAATCTATTCCGGAACCACCTGCACGATGTTAAGAGCGGCCAAGATAAATTGACCTTACTGTATGATAAGTCAGTTGTTGTTCGATTCGGTTTGTGATCTGGTTTTTCTCGTACACAAAATGTGATAAACAATCGAATCGATCCACAACTGACTTTTCAAAAGGTTCTGGGGGCCGAAAATCGAACTACGAAGATTCGGCTGACCGATCGCACGTTGTCCAACCACGAAAGAGTTTCGGATCCGACGATTGACATTTTGCCTTCGTTCACCCTACTCCTAATGTTAATTGACATTTAATAGTTCGTTGTATCAAAAAATCAAAATCATTTTTTTATTTCACATAAACCAATACAGGTGCTTTTGAAAAGTCGAATTTAGATGCACGGTTCCAATTAGTCGTTGCCTATGGAGAAGAGCCGGCAAGAAACTCCAGTTACTCTTTTGAAAATAATATCTTCAACAATTTCAGTACTATGATTTAGGATAGTGAGAGAGTTTAGGATAGTTTAATAATACTTTCATCGTATATTTTATAAGTTCGATGTTCGTCGTTGTTTCGTTCGTTTAGACCCTCTAAATTGAAGGACTATATCCATTAATAGAACTTATCTGTCTACCAAATGACAGTTTCAATAAATGCACTCACAAGATCAGCTAAGAAATAACCCACACAATTTACTTAGATCCTTCCAAGATCTAAAATGACACCGTGTCTACTTAACACAGTTGGAAAACGCCCCCCCTACCCTATAGATGTATCTGTTACAAAGTGAGGAGTGGGTGTATCGAATCCAATTACCCAGACACAGTGCCGACGTTAAGAAATTATACGATAGACTCCCGATGCAGGAATGAAGTTTACTATGATGAATTTTTTATCATATTTTTTTTAGGATTTTTCCTTTTATCATAATTTATTCAATGTTCTATTAAATTATTTACCAATAAAACTGAATTATCCTAATATATACCATATAAATCTTAACTACTATAATACAAATCTAAGGTAAAACAATCAAAGGGCACCAAAAAATTCGTCCGCATCGCTGTCAACAGGAAAAGTGCCCAAAAGGCTGGCAGCATTGCCACGTTGTTGTTTTTTTTTTTTTAATTTTATGGAATCGGTACACTTGTAATTTTAGGTAAACTTTACCACCCATTCACTCCTCAATGCTTGTTCTTCCTCCTATCCTTTTCTCAACTATGTTGGGGTCAGCTTCCAGTATAACCAGATGCGGCTGAATACCAGTATTTTACACGGAGCGACTGCCATCAAACCTCCGCAACCCAGTTACAGGGCAATGTCGATATCCTAAGGTTAGATTGGTTGTCAGACTTTCGGGCTTCTTTCTGTCACAGGTATTCTTATGACGGGACCGACGGTTTAACGTGATCTCCGAGGCACGGAGGGGTCTCGATGTATAACGAACGGTCACCCATACGCGGGATGACCGCGGCAAGCACAGCTTAACTACGCAAATTGTATGATCGGCACGGTTGTTAATATGCCACGAGCCCCTCACTCCTCAGGTGTTGATATTTAGAAAAAGTACTACTAGTTCTTTTATTGTTTGTTTTACGGATTATTTAAACCAAGTTTCGAATTAAAAGGGTACAATAAAATTTGCCCTTATAAACTTTAACACCCCATTGCTCCCCACGACCATGGACAATTGATTTATTTGAGACAGACACCTCGTATATAGTCTATGTTTCAAAATAAATATCGATCTAGATTCACATCTCGGGTTTTCTTCTATAGTTAACAATCAATAGTTTATTTATCAAAAATGTAAGAGCGGTATATCTTGGATAAAATAACAATTCAATAACTCTTTGACGCCACTCCAAAAATATCGACCCGTAGCTCTCAAAATCTGCCACCATGCTTACTACCTATAGTCCTGCCATTAAAATTTTGTGTAAAACGTAAACAAACTTTTGATCGTAAAACACATACTTTATTTTGTTTTATTAAACAATTGAAGAATAAGTGTTGAAATTTCGTTAAATGTGTATGTTTAATGGATTCTTAAAGCAAAATTATTTTATCACGTTTCACGGATCAGAGGTTTGTTTACCTTTTATACGAAATTTAAATGGCTGAACTATAATCTTTATTACCAATCCGTCAAGAGCCTGAGTAACAACCTATTAAGAATAAGTTTACACTTCTTATCAGAACACAATAGCCGCTTACGATAACATTTAGACGCACCGCCTGTATTTCACTCTGAGGTCGTTGAACCGGTTTATATATACAGGGTGTAAACGAAACCATGTAATTCCTTCAAACCTCGTGATGTACTGCTGACATAGATTAAACCTGCGCGGGATACTTTTGGACTCCTTTTTTTTTGTAACGTGTTTTCTTAACATGGGGCATTTTAGCGCCCCGAGTGAATTGCGCGGCTACCGCTCGCCTTCCGGTCATTTAACTCGGGGTGCTAAAATGCCTCACGGTGAGAACACATGTTTACTTTTTTTTTTGTTGAATCCGAAAGTATCCCGTGCGGTTTTAATCTATGTCGGCAGTACATCACGAGGTTTGAAGGAATTACATGATTTCGTTTACACCCTGTATGTCTAGTATTTATTGGAACATTTTGTTCCCTGTTGTTATGTTGGTTAAGACTTACGCTAAGTGTGAATTCAAGTAGGTTTTTTTTGGAATGCTCAGTCGCAGCTATGTCTTCACTGAGCGTTTATATTGGCAAGGTACCAAGGGATCATACCTCAATTCACTGTAGGTTGACTTAGCTCAAGTCTTACTCTAAGCACACTAAGGCTGGTTGATCTACTTATCAGGTCGACCAAAAATTTACCCGTAGGTTGATTAATAACAGTAAGCATGGTTATTTTTTTAAACTTCAGGGATACGACGGGAACGCGAAAAATTTTAAGAAACAGTCTGAATATGCTACATTAAAAGCTAGGTTTACCAACACACAGTAAATCTTGAACGATGACGTTTTCACTGACTGACTGACTGTCAATGTCGGCGCCGCCTTATCCTAATCATTTAAAACATTGTAAATAAACTGCACTACCTCGCCAGCGCGACTGCTGAGCATGAGGTCCTGGGTGCGATTCGCAGGTGTTATTGGATTTTTACGTGTGGAATTCCTCACTAGCAGCCCGGAGTTTAGAGCTGTGCCCGTTAGATGGCAATAGGCTTGCCTCCTATAACATGGGACTTAAACATAACAGCGAAAAGAGCGTGTTACTATACACCTCTGCCCTACCCTTCGGGGAATACAGGCGTGATGTTATATTATGTTTTTAATAAGCTTAAGGTTTTATTAACCTTAAAACGGAAATCAATCATTATTATACACTACATAAAATAAGGTGCAAAACGCGGGTCACGCTCGGGTCACCGCTCTGCATAACGTCTTATTCAAGCCGGTGTGTTTACAGCCTATAATGTTTAATGTCTATTGTTCTTACAGAGGAAGTGCTAACGAACTTACGTACTTGTACGAACTTAGTTTTATTGAGCTCATTCTTCTGCTGACAGGGTAATGACAGCTTAAGACATGATGTATACTGTTTACGTCATTATGCGGGAAACTATGTACTTTTAAAGTAGGTTTTGCTTTTGTCTACCACGTATAAGGTAATTAGAGGCACGTCATTAATATGGTACATTGAGTAGACCGCTTTTGACTTTCTTCTTCTTCTTTTCGTGTGGTTAGTGACTAATCTGGTGTCAGAATTTATGCCGCCCATGGGCCTCTGACTTGGTTTCACATACCGTCGAGAAATATCTCTCAGGATGGTTTCCTCACGATGTTTTCCTTTGCCGTTTTTAAGCAAGTGAGAATTATACAATACGCACATGAATCTGAAAAGTCAGAGGTGCGTGCCTTGGGTTCGAACTCGAGACCTATGACTTGGCAGTCCGACGGTCACACCACTAGGCTATCACTGCAAATTTTTTACTTCAAAGGGGCCTATTCTGAAAAACCGATCGTCGAAGTCTCGAAACGGATCATCGAACTTATAAATATACGATCAAAGTATTGTCAAACAACGAACTACTAGATGTGAATTAACATTTGGGAATAAGGTGAATGAAAGACAAACAGTCAAAATCGCGAAAATTGAATCCATCGTCCGAAACGAAACACCGTTTTTGTAAACATCGTAGTTCGGTTACCGTATTAGCCTACAGGCCAGCAGTACTAATGCCAAATCCCTTCTCATTCTGAGAAGAGATCCGTGCCAAGCAGTATGACAGTACTTACTGGGCTGATTAGGCAATGTCCTAACTGTAGACTGCTAGGATAAAAAGGGAAAAAAAAAACGGAAAAATCTTCTCAACTACAAACTGCAACTTTACACATACATATAAATAGATTTTCACCCGTAACTTTATACTGAATCCAACAGATATAAATTAAATCTCCCCTTACACTCAGTCATTCCTGATTCCGAGTTAAAATCAATTCATTAGCGACACCAATAAAACGCGAGTGTCCTTCTCTGCAGCACATTAAAAATTCAAGAGATAAAAGAAAAATAAAAATGGACGAAGACCACCTACACGTCTTGCCGGACTGCGGTGAAGGGGTGCGATTTTTTGTCGTAAGTTTTTGCGATTAGTCGGATGGTATGGATTTGCTGTGCGGTGGTTGTGATTGTAGGAACTAGGATAGACACCGAAAACCTGAACTGAAGTTGACCTGTCGGATTCTTATTAATGTAGTTTCATACAGCCTACATTACTGACTCAAAAGCTGGATTATGGTCTAGTGGTGGCAAGCGTGACTGCTGATCATGAGGTCTTGGGTTCGGTCTCCAGGTAGGGCAAAGCGTTATTGGGTTTTTCCGTGTGGAATTCCTCAGTAGTAGCGCGGAGTTTGAGATTTGTGCCCGGTTGATGGCAATACGTTCGCCCCCTATTACGTGGGACTTAAACATAATGGAGAAATTAGGGTATTATCGAGGCATGATGTTATGTTATGTTGTTATTATTTAATTACATTCTTTTAGTAATGCTAAATAAACACAGTTGCTTACCTTGGAGTTCCAGGATCATAGCAGAGTCCCTGTTACTTGTTCCAAAAGAGGCGATACCGTTGAAGGCTTTCGCTTTAACTCGCAAGGGACCGAATATTTTAATCCTCAAACTGTGTGTTACTGCGTACCTCTATCGTTTCCTTTGAGAATCACTGGGGTAACACTTATCCATATAAATAAAACTACAACAATTATTAAAAACTATAAATGTATCACCGAAACACACTTAAAAATAATAGGTTTTTATTAAGAAAATTTATAAGTCCTAGATAATTAGTCGCCACATCCGAACTATGCCTTATTCACTCAGTAAGTACTACAACAGAAGTAGATTAATACAATTAAAATGGAAGGAGTTTCACCCGATTATAAATCAGACGTGCGACATTTTTGTTCGCGTATTTCAAATTAACTAGTAAGTTATGCTAGTCAATTAAATGTCTGCTGCGATTGTGAGATCGGATTTCCATGATCGGTAAATGAGTGGAGTCGAACAGTTACAACTGTTTTTAGTTACCAACAATTTTTTCCAACTAATTTTATTCCTCCTAGCCTTTTCCTAATTATGTTGGGGATAGTTTCCAGTTTATGAGGCTGAATACCAGTATTTTATACGGAGCGACACCCATCACACCTCCGCAACCCAGTATCTGGGCAATGCCGATATCCTAAGGTTAGACCAGTTGTCTGACTATCGGGCTTCTGACTACTCATAGGTATTAGTCATAGGTATTCTTATGGCACCCGAGACCGACGGTTTAACGTGTTCTTCAAAGCATGGGGTCTCGATGTGTAACGAAAGGTCACCCATCTAAAGACTAACCGCGGTAAGCGCAGCTTAACATTGCGAATCGTATGATCCGCGCGGTATGTAATTAGCCACCAGCTCCTCCACGCACATACTATTAAATTAAATTGAAAATTTTATTCATGTCCTATGTATGATACAAATTGTGCATTTCGCAAAAAAAATAACCAAAATGTTTTAGAACAATTGTATTTTCGATTCAAAATTAATTTACATTAGCGATACGTTTACGATACTATACATCAAACGTTTCTGCTAGGCTTACTGCTGAAAAATTACATTCTACCCTTGTCCTCACAATCAAAAACTTACCAAACGACAAAAATATTCCAAAAAAATTAAACATAACACCGTCTCCACTCCTCTGTTCCGAGACGCGACTTCGATTTTCTTTTTCCACCCACCGTCAGTCCGAAATGAAGTACCTTCGTCCATACGTTACTCCGGAAGTGGACAGCCGGAGTGAAATGGCCGCTACGTCGTTTCCGGTCCCACCCCCCACCCCAGCAGGCTTTAATTAAAGGCCGGTAAGGTTTTAACACGTCTCTACCTTTGAAGGCGGCTACGATTGAATCGAGGTTTTTTTACTCGAATTAGGGGGAAGATTAAGGGTGTAAGCACAAAGGGTGAAGGGTTGAATCCTGTCTGTGATGTTTGGTTTTGTTAAGTGGGTGATTTTTTTAGCGCTCAGATGGAGCTGTTTGTTGAGCTATTTTGTTTGAATGTTGCTCATTTTTGTTTTTGTTTGTTCACAGGTAAGTTTCATTTTACTGCAAGGAGAGTTTATGTGATGTAAGTTCAGTGCTGTTTGGCGGTTTTCGTTGCACTGTTTGGTAAGTACTTTAGTGCTTTTTTAAATGTTTCGTGTTTTTTTACCTAGAAATCACTGTGTAAACCCATATTCTAATGGATCTGGATCACCAACATAAACTTTAATATCTCGGAATACATTGTTAAATATTTTAACACTGTTTTGTTTAGTTGGTTACCCGGATTCATTGCTCCCGAGTGTATATTATTTTTTAACAAATTTTACTTTTTATTATTCTCTTGCCCCGCGGTCTTTGCACCACAATACTTATTATTATTAATAATGTCGCAACACCTATAAAACTTGGCAGACAAACGTGCACAATAAAATAAATTTAAAATCGACATTTACACGAGCTATTCAAATAAAAAAAAAACAATATAAAACCATCCGTTTTACGAGTCCATACATTGGTAAAATTCGTGACTGCTTTAGTGAAATTCAACTTTTATTGTTTAGAATTTTATGTCTAAATTATAATAGAAGTGCCATTATTTAGATATGGGAAACTAAACGTGTTGCACATAATAAGAACGAACAGAAGGACCATTTTTAACAACCCGCGATTAGGAATACGAACTTACGGAACGCATTACAAACAATTGCTACGGTAAAGATAAAACGAAATAGTGTCGATACACGTGTATTTCGGCTTAGTCTTGGTCGCTAATTTTTTTAACAAAGCATATTGTTATTATTGCGGTATTTAGGTACTGGCATTGTGAGTTATTTAACTGAAATAAAACTTAAATTATATGAAACAATAACATGGTTATAGACGTGGTGGTGTTTCGTTTGATTTTTAAAAATGTGTGTGTGAATTCTGCTATTGCGCGTTGCATGAAGTGGTCCTTCGGTACATGTCTATTTTGTGGACAAAATCACAAAACGTATGTGTATTGGTATTTCTTAATTTCATGACGTGACCTGCGCCTACGCATCTCGGAAGCTATTTACAAGATCTTTATAGTCATTCTATAGAGTATAACGCCTCTTCACTTTAGGGTTGGGTGGGAATGATAGCGAGCTAATGAGCTGAGCGATTGTGTTTGATTTCGCGGTTAAATCATAGGCACGCGGTCGTGTTTTCGATTGATAGATACATTATAAATCTTCGCGACTGTATTATTCCTAAACCTGTTACGTGTTATGCAAAATGCCTATCAGACTAATAAATCAAAAACTTATATTGAAATTCTATTAATAAGTTTAGCTCCTAAAATCTAATATGAAATGCGAAGTCTTCGCTACAATGAAGATGCGTTTTTTTACGTCACTATGATGATCTTCGAGCAAAAAACTCAACATTATTATCAACATTTTCTTTCTCTTCTTATCTTTAAAAAAAAAACATTGCCCCACACTAGGGTTTCCCCTGCATCGTGGGTGCGTTTACAGACACAAATCTTCACATGCACAAACGCCCAGACCCGGAAAAATTATCTATAGGTCATACAAATATTTGTTCCGTTTGGGAATCGAACCCACCCAGAAGCCAATCGCTTAGCCACTGCACCAAACATGTCGACAATAGACTACAAGACATTTAAGTGTATTTACTTAATATGGCTTAACCGCTGACACTGAAGCCCGACCCATCCAACCATATACATATTTATAGAGACCATTACAACGATTGTCGTTATGATTTTCTCTTGACCAAACAAGTTTTGATTCAAATTTTATAATGTAATATAGTCCAGAATTCATCGACTATTATGACAAGTCAGTAATGAAAGTATTATGAATTATGTCGATATTATCGTAAACTTTATGTTTTAATGATCACTTTTTTTTTGTGACTGTTGACAAAATAACGCATGTAATATATTTATATGGTGGAAATATGGTTTTTATGGCAAATTATGTTCTATATATGACGTTTAATATTTCTGTTGATATTAAATTTTGTGCTTGAATCAATATTTTATGTAATAATAAATGTTATGGCGTATAATCATAGTTTTGTTGCGGCGAGTCAGAGGTGAGATGGGAAATCAGAATTGCTTAATAAAAATAGTAAAAACCTATTTTTTACTGTTTCTTCTTTGAGGTCAGAGGTCTGTAAATGGACATATAAATCGTTGGATGTTAAATGTTTGAAAGATATTGTGTGTTTTTCGAGTGTTAGTGGGTGTTTCGGAGGCGCCACTAATATTGATATGGTGGAATTAAATTTGGTTATATTTAAAAGATTATAATTTGCTTAAATACTGTCGATAGCTCTATTGCCCTAGATTGTCCATATTTATTTTATTTTAAACGGAGATAGCTTCTAAAAGGTTAAGAGGTGACGTACCAGCAAGATAAGGCAGAACTAGAAGCAAAAATATAAAATACACTTATCAGTTAAGCCTTTTCCTGTATTGAGGTCGGCATCCAGTCTAGCCAAATGCGGCTGAATAACAGAATTTTACACTGAGTGGCTGCCTATCTGACTTCTGCAATCCAGTAGTTGTTGAATACTGATATACTGAGATTGAATCGGTTGACAGACTCTCAGGCTTTTGACTGGCAGGTTGCGGTGCATGCTTAGGCGAATCCTGCGACCCCGGCCGACGCAGGAACACCATGGGTTTTTAGCCGGTAAGAGTCCGGCAGACACCTTCGCCTACCCCGGGCGAGGGGCATCCATGAGGATTACCCCACGATAAAAGAAAACAAAAAAAAGAGGCTTTTGACTGGCAACTATAATATGACAACTATCATATTATAGTTATAGTATTTAGGTTAATTACGAACATGGGAATATTACGAATTTCTACTAAACCAGGCAATGTTTTTTGCTCTGGCAACGTAGGTAATAATGCTAGAATGTGTAATGCAATGTAATGTAATGTTGTCAGAGCAAAACATATTGCCGGGTTTAGTAGTACCTAATTCGTAATTTTCGGAATATTCCCATGTTCGTTCTTACCTCAAAGCATTATATACAGAATCAAATAGAGGTAAAGAACAGTTTTATTGCGTAAACAACGGTCTCTTCACGGTTAATCGCGGTAATCGATACTTCTGGGTTTATCTAATTAGTCATGAACCCCTCATAGGATATATGACAATACCTATAGGTAAATCTAAAAACATCTGCATCCATATTAAACATAACCATTTTGGTCCTTTGTTAATTTCATCCCTTATTACTTATAATACCCAATCAACGTAAATATATCGTATCATATCATATCACTACGCATTGCAAGCGACATCGTCACCGACACTGCCCGTCACCGATAAGCGCGACAAGCTGAATTACGTCATAACGCGCACGTCATATGGCTGCGGACCGAAGGACCAGTCCAGAAGAGACAGGACGGAAACTCGCACGATCGATCTATAGCTGCGTAAAATCACGGTGTGGATAGCTAAGTCTTCTTAGAATTCCCTTGAATCACCTGCTTGGGAATCCACCTGATTGTCAGCTGTGGCAGAAAATATATTGAAGAAGCAGGAGAAACATCACTCCGTGCTATGGCCGATCAAAAACTCATGCACCCAAAGGCGCTGAACGGAAAAATAAAACATGACTATATGCATTCTGCTACTTAGCCATTCGAGACGGTTTCCGTTTTACCTATACCGACATTTCTCTTCTTGTTCTTCTTTGCTTTATTTTTTTGTCTGTAACTAGGATCCCATGTGAGCGTCTTCTTACGCGTCGGTAGACTGGTCCTTCTGTACATTCTTGTATTGCTACACTATCGCCTATCTACCGGCATGCATCGCCCGTCAATTGGCATAACTTCAATAATATTTAGTTGTGGCATGAATAATGATAAATTGTGTGATGTCATTGTTTGATGTTATTACCCGTATTTATTGTGAAAATTATAAATTATGATTTTGTCGATTCAGTTGGTAATTCTACTATTGGTTGTCGGTAAGGTCGTACGGTTAAATTCTCGTTACGCAAGGTTCTTGATTAGTTGATTATATGAATAGAGCTTATAATAAAATTATTATTAACGTATCGTGTAATCTTTACATAGTATAAAACAAAGTCGCTCCCGCTGTCTGTACGCTTAGATCTTTTAAACTATGCAACGGATTTTAATGCAGTTTTCAGCAATAGATAGGTAGTGATTCAAGAGGAAGTTTTATATGCCCCACATTAGTATCTACATTGCACCTGTGCGAAGCTAAGGCGGGTTGCTAGTAGGTTATGAAATAATCATATTAGATGAAGGTGTATAGCGCAGTGAAAAGTTGTCCAGGCCATTGTTATTCTTCAATCGCAAAAATAATATAGATAATTATGGTCCACTTGTCAGGATGTGAGCATCACAGAATATTGTTATCCGTACTAGGTCGAAACTGTTAGAACCTAGGACCGGGGGACAATACACAGCCAAATCATGAACAGCCAATACATAAGATCGTCAAAGTACACATCATTCTGTAATAATCTTACCTACTATCACACCGTGAGTCGTAATGAGAATTCTCGTGGCCTAATTAGACGATATGCATTAACGTCCCGCTGAGGCCTTTGACAGGCGTATTAACTTGTCGACGAGCAATCGATACTGTATTGACTGAATGTATTGAAAAATATAATTATGAAGGTAAATGTTATGTTTGAATTGATTCAATTTAATTCGTTAAATATATTTTTTGTGCATTGGCTGCGATTGCTACACGTCGTGCGGGTGCATTCTCCGCAAGGACTAAATATTTATATTGCCTAAAGATTGTTGATTGATAAGAAACACCACACTGCGCTCTATAACGCAAGTAGCAGATGTTGGAGAAAAAACAGCCAAGCTTAAGTGGGAGTGGGCCGGTCATGTCGCTCGAATGCACTCGGAGAGGTGGGCAAAGATCGTCACGCACTGGACACCTGAAGGAGGACGTCGTCGTCGACGTCAGCCGCGGCGTAGGTGGCGTGACGATCGAGACGTGTTTGCGGGCTAGCATGGTTAGAAACGGCACAAAATAGAGAGGTTTGGAAGGCAAAAGGGGAGGCCTTTGTTCAGCAGTGGGACATTCCATAGGTTATTAAAAAAAAAAGATTATTCTGTCTGTCTAGCTGTTTGTGGATATGTGATTTTTATAGTAAACGCGCCCACAAAACAGTAGAAATCCAAGTGGTTTCCTTCCTATTTCTTGGCCAATGGATAGTTAATTATGGGAAATAAGAGTTTAAATCTACCAAGACGAACGAAGGAGGCTTTCGCTTGTTTTACGATCTCATTGTTCAGGTTTAACTAAACTTTAGTTTCAGGATCGAACATTCTCACTTTCCATCTGGTCGTTGAACCGGAATTCGAATTCAAACTACGCGTCCCTACATAAGAGATTCAACACTGACCTCTGGTAGTTTCTCTTGGTCTCAAAATAAAGTTTTTGTAGAACGAGAATATGTTTAGTCAAACCATCAAAGTAAAAATGTCATCAAGAAAATTCTAATTGGTCCTTTAACAATTTAATAATTATAGTTATTGATCCTTCGAACCTATTTATATTAAATAAATCCTTTGGTCCTCAAAATTCTTCGTCGGTCAACCTATCGGCTGTCTTCGTCATTATTCCCAGTATAATATAATATAATATATGTAATAAATGATGATATAAATTGATTTATACGTCTGTTGGTACACGGAGCAGTAAGGCCTCACGGTATCAAGGAGCGTTTACACAAGCCGCTGTGGCTGACAGAAAAGAGTTTGGTATTAGGCATAAGAGGTTGGCGATAACTTGATACACAAAGGTGTTTATATCTAACTAGCGACCCGCCCCGGCTTCGCACGGGTGCAATGTAGATACTAATGTCTGGCATATAAACATTCCTCTTGAATCACTCTATATATTGCTGAAAACTGCATTAAAATCCGTTGCGTAGTTTAAAAGATCTAAGCGTACAGACAGCGGGAGCGACTTTGTTTTATAAGACTTTTTTTTACAGTAAAGAAGTACCAACATAGATTATTACAAGAATGAATAATTATAATTTTTAACTGCAATTGTAGTTAAAAATTATATCCATATTCACTCTTTACTCAACTAAGTGATCCATGAAATTCTTTTGCCATCAGCGTACTTGTTTTGGGTTAGATTATAGTAATTGTTCAAGTCATTATTATGTTTTAAATATTTATAAAAACGCTGATTTAAAACTCGAGATACCTTACCTATTATACACACAAATAATTTAGCCATACTGATTTCATAATGGCAATTCAACGAATACAGGTACCTATGCTGTGCAGAAGTCGCAAAACCAGAGATACAAAACATTTTTCCTTTTTAACTTCTCAAATAATAGTAAAGCTTAGTTTAACAAAGAAAACATAAGGTAAATGCAAAAATCAAGGCATAATGTTATGTCTTGTAGTGTAGGTGTAACCCGCTGCCCTCCCCGCTCACCGCTCCCACCTTACGCCGCAGTCCAAGACGGAGACAATTGGCACGTCACCGCCAGAGGTCGCCGCTTTTGCAAGTAACCACAAATCACTGGTGTCCGCGCCGGTCGACGGTCAAACGCGCTGTGTGTATGCACCATTATACACAGAATGTAATGCGGCCTTAATAACTGAAATTATTTTAGTAATATTATGATGTAAAGCTGAATAATTTTGTGTTTTAATAAGCTAATCAGCCTTGATACAAGATGACAGTGTCCGATCGCCATCGCTGGTAGAAATGGGGGCCAATGCTGATTTTCGTAATGTTATATTATCAGTGTAGCTAATAGAGATGGATGTTAGTAAATAGGACTAGGTTTATGCAGTGGGTTGACAACAGCTGCGAGTGATGATAATGATGAAAGAGGTGGGATGGATTTAAGGCCGCGCACACATTGCAGATACTATAATTATTTCTGTATTGATATCGATTTTCTTCATTTCGTGTCGTTAGACTAACCTGGTGTCAGAGTGTATGCCGCCCATGGGCTTCTGACTTGGCTTCACATGCCGTCGAGAAATATCTCTCAGGTATGCCGGTTTCTTAACGATGTTTTCATTTACCGTTTTTAAACAGATCTAATTATACGCACATGAAACCGAAAAGTCAGAGGTGCGTGCCTTGAGTTCGAACTCGAGACCTATGACCTGGCAGTCCGACGGTCACACCACTAGGCTATCACTGCTGGGATATCGATCCATACCTATATTAAGATACTTAATGATAAAATTTATAATTATCTGCGCTGTGTGTGTTAGTCCATTAATTTCTATAGTGAAGAGATACAAATACCTTATGGTATCTGTAGTGTGTGACGGCCTTTGAAGCCAACCGAATGCTACGAGTATGTAGACAAATAAATTAATTCCTCTATCTTTGATACAATATTTAACAGACATTCAATTTGTACTGACAAATTCCGCAATGAAAAACGAATAAAACAAAATTTATTATAAATTAAAATCGTTAGAACTTTATTAAAGAAATCTCGACTGCATTTTATATGAGGTCGACATGTCAATTACTCATATCTGTGGCAAATTGGCTTATTACTCACTTGCGACAGTCGGACGTATTTTAATCTGCGTCTGATAAAGCGAGCGATCGCAGCGAATAATCGCAGTCGCGAGTGTGTGGGCAAACTACCTGCGATTTGTCAAGTGCGGAGAGAGTCTTAGACTGTGTTAGCTTGTTGTTAGAATTGATATTATAAATACGAGTTGTTTGTGGAATAATGGGTGTTATTGTACCTGTTTGTATGATATCGTGAGTTCTATATCGATGCGTTGAGATATCGTTAATTTGAAACGATTCTGTATCGATATAAAAAGGTGTATTATTGTAGACTACTCACTTTGGTGAATGATGGTTATTGAATTGTTTTTCCGACCAGCTATGTAGAAAATTTATTAGACATTATAGTCGATCTGCATTAGGTAAGTGATATTTCAATTTCATTTCGTACTATCGTGATTTTAATCTCAGTCTAACCTTAGGATATCAGCATTGCCCTGTAACTGGGTTGCGGAGGTCTGATGGCAGTCTCTCCGCGTAAAATTCTGGTATTCAGCCGCATCTGTTTAGACTGGCAGCCAACCCCACCATAGTTGGGAAAAGGCTAGGCAAAATAGAATAGAATATATTGTCGATCTGCATTAAGTTGATGTGGATATCAGCAGAAATCCACAAGGAACAGACGAGAAGCGTGTATTTTCTTCAGCAAAGATGCGTAGAGTCATTAGTTAGTGTGGATTTTAAAATAAATAAATATTTATTGGTTTTGGTTTTTAGTTGTCTACCTATGTATCAATGTACTTTTTATTAAATACTTTTGAAAATAAAATAAAGTCTCCTTCGGGTAAAATTAGCTGTCTTCATTATTTAAGGTAGGTACTTTCTCGACTGCTTCGTTGGTCTAGTGGTAGCTAGCGCAACTGCTGATCGTGGGGTCTTAGGTTCGATCCCCAGGTCGGGCAAAGTATTATTGGGTTTTCCCATTACGAATTTCTCAGTAGCAGCCCGGCGTCTGGATTTGTGCCCGGTTAATGGCAATATGCTCGCCCCCTATTACATGGGACTTAAACATAACTGGCGAAACGAGGGTGTACTAAAAACACCTCTGCCGAACCCTTTGGGGAATACAAGATGTGATAGATAGATAGATATACTTTATTGTACACTAAAAGAAATAAAACGGAGTACACATTATTAAGAACAGTACAAATGGCGGTCTTATCGCTTAAAGCAATTTGTGATGTTATGTTATGTACTTTCTCTTCAGGTGGCGAATTTTTTTTCCATCCTAATGCCGGATTTACACTAGGCTTCCGTGTCGTGTTCTGTCGCGTCCTACACGATACGACACGTAAGTCGAGTGTGCTCGCCTTCATACAAAATATATGAATTTGATAGCGTCAGATGTACCTACTGATGTGTCACGACATGTCACATAAATATAGTGTGAATCTTTTCATTACATAGTATAAAACAAAGTCGCACCCGCTGTCTGTACGCTTGGATCTTTTAAACTACGCAACGGATTTTAATGCAGTTTTCAGCAATAGATAGAGTGATTCAAAAGGAAGGTTTATATGCCCCCATTAGTATCCACATTGCATCCGTGCGAAGCCGGGGCGGGTCGCTAGCCTATCTATATCTATACTAATATTATAAAGAGGAAAGATTTGTATTTTTGTATGTAACGAATACACTTAAAAACTACTGGACCGATTTCAAAAACTCTTTTGCCGTTAGAAAGCTACATTATCACTAAGTAACATAGGCTACGAGCGAAGCCGTGAGGACACAGCTAGTATTTAATAAAAATCTTGACATCGCTCACAGTATCTTAATAAATTCTAGTTGTCAAAACCATTTTTGGGTATTAATAAATACTGCAATATCATACGTTTAACTATCGAAATAATATCAAATGACAGGTGTCATAACGCCCACGAAAACATTGGCAATTTCCTGTCAGTTTTACGTAGGAAGATAATAATAATTAAACAACAACCTGAAATATGAATATAAGTACCAACATATCAGCCCATTACTAGTAGTGATAGACTAGTGGTGTGACCGTCGGACTGTCAAGTCATAAGTCTCGAGTTCGAACCCAAGGCACGCACCTCTGACTTTTCGGATTCATGTGAGTATTGTATAATTATCACTTTGCTTAAAAACGGTGAAGGAAAACATCGTGAGGAAACCTGAGAGATATTTCTCGACGCCATGTGAAGCCAAGTCAGAGGCCCATGAGCATAAATTCTGACACCAAGTTAGTCACTAACCACATGAAAAGAAAAAGAAGCTCATTACTGTCCCACTGCTGGACACGGGCCTCTGCTCGGAATGAGAAGGGTTTAGGCCTTAGTTCACCACGCTGACCTGGTGCGTGTTGTCGGGCTTTATACGATGCATAACATTTTTTTAAGCACACATTTATTTAAGCACACATTTATACATGTTTCCTTAAGATGTTTTTCCTTCACCGTTAACGCAAGTGACATGAATTCGAAAATTCAGAGGTACGGGTCGGGATCGAATTCATACCCTCCTACATGGAAGTACAACCACTAGACTATCACTCCTTTTTGCATAACAACATGCATATTCAAAAATAAAACTTCAAATTCTAAACCTCGGAAATATATTCAAACGCAGACTAAAAACCAATTCTTTTTTAATCCGAATTCCGGCAACCCCTTCAGGACATATAAAACCGAAGATAAGACCAAACTAAATACCAAACTCACTCCTCCAAGGCCTTATAAACATCAGTCCGTCCGTCCCTTGGCGGTCGTCACGAGGAATCACTGCAAGACTTGCATGCTCGCGCGAGAGAGGGATGCAAGATTGTAATATAGAAGGAGTTGGAAAGGGAGAGAGCAACGTCGTTTTGCAGTCGTCATAATTTCGCTCGGCAGACTAATAATAAAGATAAACCTGGGGTGTGTGTTGGTAACTTGGAGCGCGGTACGTTTTGTGTATGTAAGTTGGTTTTCTTTTGTGGTTATGGTTCAGCTTAAAACGGTTTGTGAATGGTGTTGAATTAACTATGATTAGTGTAATCTGATTGTTGTTAGTGATGTTTTATTGATACCTAATTGATCAAAAACGTGACTTTGAAGAAAGTGAATTGTAAAAAAAAATGTGTTGTTTTTTTTTTAAAGATATCTTGGCCCCACACTAGATAAAACACTAAATCATTGCGTGATTCTGGTGGTAGGCTTTGTCTTCTTCAAACACAACAACAGTCTGTAGGCCATACAAATATTTGTTCCGTGTGGGAATCGAAACCGCGACCCGTAGCGCAGAAGCCAATCGCTCAGCTACTACACCAAAAAATGTCGTCATAAATCTAATGCGGCGGTATGGGTGTGAGAGCGGCTGTGGCGTGGCGATGCTCGCGATGGCAGACACACGACGGCAGACCTTCGTAACTCTTCGTCTCTCTTCGGGTTGATTCGGCCAGTTTTTTTTTTGCGTAATGAGTTTCGATGTTTTTACATCTGCCAGGCGTATAGAGACAGCTTTTTCTTTGGTTTTCCACCCCTCTGCTCACTGATGCCTGGTTTCTATAAACAAAAACGAATCGTTTTAATTAGGTAATAGTACTACTACTAATAACACATAACATCATATAACATCACGCCTTACATTCCCCGAAGGGTACGGCAGAGGTGTTTTAAAACACCCTCGTTTCGCCAGTTATGTTTTTTGAAGTCCTATGTAATAGGGGGCGAGCCTATTGCCATTAACCGGGCACAAATCCAAACTCCGGGCTGCTACTGAGGAATTCCACACGGAAAAACCCAATCACACTTTTCCCGACCTGGGGATCGAACCCAGGACCTCACGATCAGCGGTCGTGCTTGCTACTACTAGACCAACGAGGCGATTGTTGTTGGATGTATGGACATAATATCTGTACATAACTAGGTACATAGAATTACAATTATGTACGTAGTTTTTTCTACTAAATAACGGAAGTCGAGCGATTAATGACAGCTCTATCGAGAATCGTTAAATATTCATCAACTTTCGTCGAACAATAACCACCTTTATGACAAGCTTTTATTTTCTTTTAACACTCTAGGTTGAATTATTGATCAATCATTGTTGGCCATTTCATTGACCCATTGGTGCATTGGTAGCAAGGACGCTGCGGACTTTGAGTTCCAAAGTTTGTATACAAGTTGTGGAATTAATAGGTACTAGGAAAATCGTAAGTTGCTGATGAGAAATTAGATTGTTTTGTAGAAGCTTCCGCTGTTCATATTCGCTATTATGTAATAAAAATATCTTCACTGTGATGAACTTAAAAAAAAGTTATGTCTGCGACTACTTAAATGAAAAATGAGGGGCTCGTGGTTAAATCACAACCGCGCCGATCGTACGATTTGCGAGGTTAAGCTGCGCTTGCCGCGGTCAGTCCGTGGATGGGTGACCATTTGTTACACATCGAGACCCCTCCGTGCCTTGGAGAGCACGTTAAGCCGTCGGTCCCGGGTGTCATACGAACACCTATGACAGTCGTTACGGGTAGTCAGAAGCCCGAAAGTCTGACAAACGGTTTAACCTTAGGATATCGGCATTGCCCAGTTACCTACTGGGGTGCGGAGGTCTGATGGCAGTCGCTCCGTGTAAAATACTGGTATTCAGCCGCATCTGGTTAGACTGGAAGCTGACCCCAAGATAATTGGGAAAAGGCTAAGAGGAAGTAAGTACTTAAATGAAAAATATAAAATCGAACTAGTAAAATTCTAATCTCTGCAACTTAGTTCATATTTACTATATTTGTTGATAGCTTGGGTACCACACTTCAAACTGTTTTTATCAAAAAATACAGAAAAAATATTTTTAATAAAAATAAAACAAAAAAGGAAAAAAGCAAAATATATACCTACTCTGCGGTTATAACTACAAAACAAAATCCGCCTAAATAATCCCTAAAACATTTAAGTTGCATAATAAACTCACGCCTTTTTCTCATGGGGGTAGACAGAAACTATAGAACGCCACATGCTACGACCCTTACATACCCCTTTCGCTTCATCCACATTCATACATCTTGTCATACACGCACGCCGGTTGAGAGTACTACGCACCTGTCCTTTATGAAAAACATCACTTTTAAGCTAATCGGTTTTATCTTGCAGTAGTGCAGCATCAGGATTTGAGGATTGAAAGTTGAAATTATCATAATGTTGTACTGTCATGGATATTACATATGTGTGCGAAGTTAAAGGAGAATTGATAAAGGAGAATCGATAGCGGAAGTAGCTAGTTGAAAAATCGGTCGCAATATTTTTTTATTCCAATTTTTCTCTAGGCATTAGTTGACTTTGCGTGTTTATGAAAGTTTTATAGGTCCCTCCTATTTCATAACTTTAAAAAAAACATGTAAAAAATAACATACATATAAGCCAAATAATATTACCTATCTATCTGTCTAGCCTTTTCCCAACCACGTTGGGGTCAGCTTCCACGCTAACCAGATGTGGTTGAATACCAGTACTTCACACGGAGCGACTACTATCAGACCTCCGCAACCCAGTTACTGGTCAATGCCGATATCCTAAAGTTACACTGGTTGTCAGACTTTTGAGCTTCTGACTACTTGTAACGTCTGTCATAGTTATTCGTATGACACCCGGGACCGATTGTTTAACTATATTACAAAAGTACCGTATAAACAATGAATATTGTATTTAAAAAAAATATAATGACACAACTCCTCCGACCCGGACTCCCACTACAGAAGAATCCATATCGCCCAGTCGCAAGATTTAACTCAAACATTACAAAGTGAAGTTAAAGAAAACCATTTAAAAAATGCAATACACACCTCACATACTCCAATCATACTTTTTGCTAATCATTCTCATAGTTGCATCCCTTCTCGTCCGTCCAATCTCATTATAAACTGGTCCGCTTAACATAAAAACACTACAAAACAAAAAGTTTATAAAACTACTGAATTAATCAGATAGCACTAATACGATAACCATATTAAACTACAGACATACAAACTTGCACAAAAGCATAAACTCTGGTCCCACATAGGGCATGAAGTTAGGGCTGCCACCCACGAATATTAACCGACCGAGTTTGTAAAATAGTATGTCGTTTTACGTCTTGCTCTGCTTGGAAATGAACGGGATTCTGATTTTATGAGACTTGTTCTCTTTTTGGCACTTTTTATAACTGTGCCAATACCTTGTATAAAATGTATGAAAACGTGTATGAGTGGGGAATAAGTTAAATGTATATGCAGAGACTGATGTCTCGTTGAACTACTGGTGACAAGCGCTAAAGCTGATCGTGAGGTCCTGGGTTCCATCCCCAGGTCGGGCAAAGTGTTATTGGTTTTTTATGTGTGGAATTCCTTAATAGCAGCCCGAAGTTTGGATTTGTGCCCAGTTGACGGCAATAGGCTCGCCCCCTATTACATGGGACTTAAACATAACTAGCGAAACGAGGGTATACTAAAAAACATCTCTGCCGAACCCCTGGGAATACAAGGCGTGATTTTATGTTCTCTTTTTGGCACTTTTTATAACCGTGCCAATACCATGTATGAAAACATGTATGAGGGAGCAAGTTAAATGAGTATGTATGGATCCTTGTGAGATTTTTAAGTATCTATCACCCAGGATATGCGTAGTTGCTTTTTTATGTTTGCGATACAAGTAGTGCCAAGTACTCAAACGATACTCAATTTTAAGTTAATTCTCGTGCTGTCACTCTCACTTTAAGGCGAAATGACAGCGACAGCACTATACTTAAAGGCAACTTAAAATTAAGTAAGTGTTGTCAAGCTTCTGATACAAAATGTCCACGTACTTTCGGCTGTCTAGCTTTTCTAATAGCTGTTCTGACAACCCTGCACGGAATAAAATTTTAAGCTACGTCTTTATGAGACTTGGCGCGAGTTAGGGAGGCTCCTAAGGGTATGGGTGGTGGGGGGAGTGTTCCTCAAATGCAGTTTGCATTAATTGAAAATATAATACTGTCGCTTTTTACTGATCTGAGATACGGTTATTGTTCTGTTTTGAAAAATTTATAAACGACTGTGTCTGCCAAGTTATATGTGAGATATTGTTAAGGAATTCTCTTACATATTCTGCTGGGTATCGCAGCATCCGCCGGTATAATGAAAGACCGTATTACGAGAAGAAGAATAACAATTCAAAGAGGTCAGACGACAGCCGCTTAAAAATAATAACGAGATAATTAAATCACAATAAAAAAAGCAGTAATAAACAAACGTCTGCATTATAAATTATGCTGTAAGCTGCTAACATAATCTTCTTTGGTGTCTAGAAGATTTTTACTAAAGCCCTAAAAGCAGTGATAGCCTAGTAGTGTGACCGTCGGACTATCAAGTCATAGGTCTCAAGTTCGAACCTAAGGCACGCACCTCTGACTTTTCGCATTCATGTGCGTATTGTATAATTATCACTTGCTTAAAAACGGTGAAGGAACACATCGTGAAGAAATCGGCATGCCTGAGAGATATTTCTTGACGGCATGTGAAGCCAAGCCAAGCCTATGGGCGACATAAACTGTGACATCAGGTTAGTCACTAACCACACGAAAGGAAGACTGAAGCCCTTTCTTGGAATTGCAATCTAGTAGCATTTTGCATAAAAACATAACACATTTTTACGTCATTTTCCTCTTACAACAAATGCAAAGTGGCTGACATGTAGTACATTTCTCACATGCCTAGATCAAAATCACTATAACAATCTACACGTCAGATCTTATGTGGTAGCAGCAGAGAACACAGACACAACGAGTATATTATAATATTAATATATTATTGTTTCAAACTTTCTTTGCCATACGAATACATAAATAATAGTAGTTACGGGTAATCAGAAGCCCGAAAGTCTGACAACCGGTCTAACCTTAGGAAATCGGCATTGCCCAGTAACTGGGTTACGGAGGTCTGATGGCAGCCGCTTCGTATAAGATACTGGTATTCAACCGCATCTGGTTAGACTGGAAGCTGACCCCAACATAGTTGGGAAAGTGTTAGATATAATTATATCTTCTTCATCGTAACGTTTTTCTTTCGTGTTTTCTTCAACTTCGAGATTTTGAATCGACCTAGAAATATGACAATATCCAGAAGATATAAGTAATAGTGGAGTAGGTACCTAGCTGTAAAAGACCATTAGTTGGAGACCCTTCAGGCACAAAACAGATAGATACAGAAGTCAATCACATGTATGTACTTCACTTTTCATACCTACGCTCGGCGGTCGCTCTATCTATATATCTATCACTCTCAAGCGCATGGCACTCGCGCTCGCACTCACTCGCACACTAGTCCCAAACAGTCCGAGATATCGTGTCCGTGAGCAGTGTCTATGTATGCGTTGCTCGAGCGCACTTGTATGTAGATTGACTTCTGTACCTATCTGTTTTGTGCTTCAGGTCTGACCAATAACTGCCCGGTTACGTAGAAACGGTCCGCAAGACCATCTACAAGCAGTCGAATTGAAAATACAAAAATAGCTGTAATAGAGTTCTTCCGGTGAAGTACTACAACCATACCTATTTCTAACACCAAGCAGCAGTGCCGTGTTCCGGTTTGAAGGGTATGGGTGTTGGTGAAATTACAGGCACATGAGATGAGACTTTTTCTCTAAGGTTCGCAACGCATCAGCAATCTTCTTAGTGTTGTTGGTGTACATAGACGGGGGTAACCACCCTCCATAAGGTGGATAGTCAGCTTGTTTGCCAATCGACTCACGCTGCTGCTGATGATATAAAGTAGACTTATACACACCGACGTGAAATATAAGATAAACTTTAGCTCAATCAACATAACACCACGCCTGTATTTCCCGATAGGTTGGGCAGAGGTGTACAACCTCATTTCGCCGTTATGTTTAAGTCGCATGTAATAAGGAGCGAGCTTATTGCCATCATCCAGGCACAAACCCAAACTCTGGGCTGCTACTGAGGAATTGCACACAGAAAAACCCAATAACACTGCCCGACTTGGGGAAGGTAGTTCAATCAAAAGCATGAAAAATTAATAAAACCACAAAAAAATTTGTTCACACTTCTCTAATTTCCAAAAACACAGTAAATCCAACGTAAATATCAATAGAATTATGTTAATACCCGATATTTTCTAAGTCCCGTCACACACGATCGCGCGTCACGTCACCCGCGCGACGCGACGTCACATCGCCGTGACGCGTCGATCGTGACGCGTGACGTGACGCGCGACACGTGTCACGCGCCGTGACATGGCTTACTTATTCATAAAGGAAAGCGAACAGGCATGTAATTATCATAGCATTTTGAAATTTATTATACGGATTTATGCGTTATTCGTGCGGGTTTTTGAATTTGAATATGGCTGGCATGGTTCGTGTGTTGGTTTTGATTTATTCTTATGAGTGATTGATTGATATGAGTTTTTGAACTTTTCCGTAATAACATTTGATTAAATACCACACCCTTTTTTGAAATTCTTGTGCGGATCAGAATTTGATTATCACTTGCGTTAACGGTGAAGCAAAAACATCGTAAGGAAACCTGCACACCTGAGTGGGGCTCAAACTTACTGATGGCGTGTGTAGTCTGCCAAAACTCACCAGGCCAGCGAGGTGGACTGGAAGGCCTGAACTCTTCTTATTCTTAAAAGAGGCCCGTGTCCAGTAGTGGGACAGTAATGAGCTGATTATGATATGTTATATCATATTCAGAAGTTTGATTAAGTAGTACTATTTAATCGGTAAATATAGAAAGAAATACAATAACAGAAAAAAATGCCATTAACAATACAATAATGCAACAACAGAAACCCAATTCCCAATATGTAGTTAGTAACTTATTGCTACTTGCAAAACAAAACAATATTAAACATTTTTCCACATCATAATTCCCATTCCCCATTTTAGCCTTATACAGAATATCGCAATAAATATTTTGTATCCTTTGCAGGTAAGTGTCGAATAGGTGCAATTTTCTCGAGACATCGTGCATCATGCAAGCTATCTATCAGGTTTGCTATCAATCATCGCTCGGAAACGAACTCGAATGGACGTCTGTGTCGGTGATAGATGTAGGAACGATATCGTTTGATGTGAATTAAAAGTAGAATAGTTATTTTGTATTGTTACTCCTGAAATTCTTAAAGGGGAAATTGAAGATATACGTTGGCACAGTTACCTTATTTTTTTAAAATTATTAGTTTGTGATAAGGAGTCGTCACTCATGGAGTTTCACAATGCAAGTTTCTCACAGTATTTAGAGGAATAGTTCTATGCCCGTTTTACTGTTATAATATGGTTGAAAATACAATTCATTTGTTTAAAGGCATATAAACAACTTATTTACAAATTAATATACAAATAATACAGTACCTACGTAACACAACGAAGCGCAAATCTTATGACTGGTTGATGGGTAGGTTAAGTTTAATACAATCGTACACTTTTTGTCACTATCTACGCTATCCACTTATCACACAGTGTGAAAACGTGAGCATAGTTCAAGCTATGATATTCAGGATTTTGTGAAATTGTAGATTTCTTAGTTTTTTATATTATGCAGCTGATCTTGTAGGATAATGTTAGTTATGTTAACCAACTACAAAACCGAGAGAGGTTATGAAAACGAGGAAAATAAAAATCGGTGAATAAAAATGAAAGTGTGTGATTGTGCTATACTTTACCTACCCATCAACCAGTTACAACGTTTGCTCTTCGTTTGTTACGTACTGTATATTAGGACATTGTAATAAGGGTCATAATTTATAATAATGTAACTTAAAGACTAACAATGTACTTTTATTTTCAACTACATTTTGCTACACTCTTACCGCAGAATATCTGGCAAATATTTGGCACTCGATGTTTCACTGCAGTAGTAGTCCATAACAAAGCGACAGGTACGTTCTCTGTCGTCATTCTGAGGACGACTTGGGAATTTAAATACGTTTTGATAGAAATAGTATTATTATCTAACACGTATATTGTTTTACTTTACGGCGGAAAGTCGTGCTAGTTTGTGTCATTTAACAGATCATCATCTAACTACCTTTATATACCGGCCTGCAAAAATAAGTATCACACTTTTAAAATTGCAATAACTTTTTAGGTACACAAGATATATTTTCGAAACAATAAGGACTCAAAAAAGAGTTTAACTTTGTTACTATAGTTTCAAAGAAAGCTGATAAAAATTGCTATAAAACGTTTTTTATTTTAAATCTCTAACTTCTATAGTTCAGAAAAAATTGAAATTTTAAAAGTGTGATACTTATTTTTGCAGGCCAGTGTATATATAATTGTCTTTATACAATGTGTGACTTTATATTGTGTCTTTTTCTTTTGAGGAAGGGGGGTAATTATATGTGGGTAATCGACCCCACTTGTCAGGTGCTTATGTTGATAAAATTGAGTGTAAATACCGTCTTTAAAGTTTTACTTCTACATACAGGGACACATTGTATATTCAAGAAAAATATCTTGATTCTTAAACAAGAAGTAGTTTTAGATGATAGTATCAAAATGTAGGGTTCTTTTTTGTTAATTAGGTATTTGACAGGTGTATTGGTGATACGAATAAATCGTTATCGGGTAATCGTTGATATAATTGAAGTTAGGTACTCATTTGATGCGAAACGCAACTCTGAAAGTTTTTACTGTGATTGTACATCTTCGATTAGCGATTTATTATAATACTAGGTGTGTCCTCTCGGCTCCCCCCGTAGCCTATGTTACTCAGTGATAATGTAGCTATCTAACGGCAAAAGAGTTTTTAAAATCGGTCCAGTAGTTTTTAAGTTTATTCGTTACATACAAAAATACAAATCTTTCCTCTTTATAATATGTATTAGTATAGATTATTTGGAATAAGATCTAGATTTTTTTTATCACGCAGTATTAGTTTTCGTTCAAGATTCGTTGGATTAGTCCAAACATAGTGGTAGGATCTATACGGTCCGCCTGGCTAGCTACCACCCGCACATTAAAGTCAAGCCGAGCAGTTTACTGTGTTCCGTCGTGTGTATGTGAGAGCCAGAGGGGTATAGGGGAACTCCTCTATATCTCTGTTGCTTGGATTCGTGTGCTCTATCTTACACCCTTGCTGCGCTTACGCACAAACGCGACCAAGACAAGAACAAAAAAAAAAGCCAACACATAGATGCAGTTTAGCACTTTATGTTATACAAGGTTAGTCGGAAAGGTGGTACTAAGCCGCGGGCCACGTAAAGTATCACTGATGACTATTTTAAAGCAAGTGTTAAAATTTTTAAATTCGATAATTTTTATTTGCGTGTAAAAAAATTTTTATTTTATTTTTTTCAAAAACAAAATCATACCTGCTTTAGTTATGAATTGAGAAAATTAAGTTTCTAATCCGTGACCCTAAATATGACCTAAATAGTAAACACAGCTGATCATAGCTATGGACAGATAGATTTTAGCATATTTTTTACGAAGTCTTCGAAAAGCTATTTCTGTTAAACTATTGAGTTTTGGGGAAAGTTGTAGAACAAAAGTTGTCCATTATTATGGGTACTTTAACACCCTTTCGGCTTAGTACCCCCTTTCCGACTAACCTTGTACAATACGAAGTGATTTCAAACAATAGGTACCTACAATATACAAAAAAAGTATCGGTAACGATAGCAGACTAGATACAGCATCCACAAGGAACCGCACGCGATTTACGCATAATTAGAACGAACATTACTTACTGTTTAAGCCTATTCGCTTTTCTTAATTAATCATGTTTGGAGTGCACCTAGTACGTACGTTCACTTTCGTGCCTTAACCGGAAAATCATGTCCTTTTATTTAATTAGCGAGTCTAATGAATTCCATCTCGGGTAGCTGGCTAATTAAGGGGACATCGCGCGACAACGCGATCGCGCGTGTCGCGTCGAGTCGCGACGTGGTGCGTGTGAGAGGGGTTTTATTTTGTTTTCTAGTTTAGGATAGTTTATATTGTGCGTCTTTTAAAATGTACTAGGATAACAGAACCAGTAAACTAGAGAGGTTTATGTACAGTAGGAAAATGAAAAGATTATACACCTTAAGGACTATTTTTGCTTGCACAATACAAGAAACGAACTATTTTAGAAGTGAAATTACAGGGAGAATATTCGAAAAATATTAACAAAAATTGAGAACGTCATTAGCATCATCCCAAAGTTAAGAATGCAGATGTTTAATACTATAATTATGATAATGAAAACTCAAACTATACCGCTGCCGTCAAGCAATAAGACAAGAATAAAAACAATCTGACAATACTATAACGTTAACAACCCGGGAGAAGAATGATTTGTTAAAATAATGTTAAAATTTTTCGAATATTCACCCTACAAGTATTTTTTGACAGGATGTTATGGTTACATGTTAACAGACACTAGTAATGTCAATTTATTTACTCATCAATTTGATTAATATCATGGTTTTTACAACAAAACTTCTTAAATCAAATCAAAGACACTTATACGTTATTTGGAGGCAAAAGGCAATTTTGATCTTTGCTATCAAATAATTAAACATAATTTTCCGTGCATTGGTCTGTTCCATTCAATAGTTTCAAAAGGTAATAATGTTCGCGATGTGGGAAAGCTGAATGAATTTGAAAACTGACGAATCTTTTCATTCCCCTTCTGTATTGAAGTATGTAATTGAAGCTGCCTTCTGGTTAATCTAAAAAGTTGACATACATGCGATACTTTGGTACCAGTAGGTACGGTTTTACTACAAAACTGATTGTCGATGAAGATTAGTAGGTTATACATCAAACTTAACTGCCAATTTAGGGGCAGAATCGCAAATCGAATTTAATCGAACAAAATCATAAATCGTCTTCCCATTACCACAAAAGGCTATCTACACGACTGTGGGTGTTTATCACGCACTCTCATATTCTAAACGCTCGTTAGATAGCCAGAGAGTCTCTAATATGATCACACTGTCCGTAAATCGGTCGATACCGCGTCGCTCGCGCCGGTCGTGCATCTGATATGCGCCCGCGCCGCAGCACGCCATCTATCGTCGCGCGCCCCAACCGATCTAAGTAACGAGTCGATCTCGCGGATAAATTGTCGACGTCGCCTTTCCCCGTTCGCCGCTTGTTAGGCACCCGTAATTAATGATCGCTCTCAATCGTAGTTTCCCTACCGGCTATTATGATTTTGTATGGGTAAGCCGTTGTTAATGCGCTCAACTGAGCCCATTTCTCGTCGATTCTCTGGACAGGTTGCCGATAAACTTGCGTTCACTTACAAAACGCAGATACGTCATAGTTGCGCAGCCGCGGCTGACAGATAAATGGTCTCGCGAAGGATTCTTACGAAATCGGCAGACACTCGGACGGCCAATCTGACCCGTGCCGGCCCCATAGTGTTCTGTTTTTGTCTCAGTCGCCGTCCATAAATTATTCTAAATCGGGCCCCTATTAGATATTCAGAGGTTAAAACGGAAAGCTGGTGCATTTTACTAAAACATTCCCGAGTCTGATCGTATATCAATCGTTTCGATAGCGTCTCGTAGTTTTGGTTCCAGGAAACAATGCGTGCGACCTGCTACCTGTTGGCTGTCGCTCGCGATTTGTGGTCGCGGTCGCGGTGCTTCGCTTGTGTGCACTATCGCTTACTTTCGTCATGATTATAGGGTTGGCGCCTGCGCTTCTGATGCAGTGATTTATGTACGTTTTCCCGGTTTAATTCTTTAAAAGCCTACATTAAGTGAACTCTTATATCTTCACGCCAAGTTTCTTGTGAATTAGATGGACAGAGTCGAACGAGCACGCAACGTGTTTTAAAGACTTCGTTGCTCAAGGTTACTAATTATTATAATACTTGTAGTGATTAGCAAACCAAAAGTAGTACACAGTCTTATTTCTGGTTCATTAATCTGGTGACATTTCTGTGAGTCAACCAGAGACTATGAGTAGTTAACTTTGTTGTTCATGAGGGGGACATTATGGATACATCTTCGGCCTTGACTCCTTGATATCCCCATCACGTGCTTCACTTGCGTTTTTATAATACTATGTAAAACTGAATTACAATTAATAGCTACTTAGGTATCTCCTGTACGATCTGAACTTGTAAAGTAGGTGTCCCAACACTAGTTGAAGCCACTTCAACCTAAGTATTTTTTGTTGGGTTTTCAGTTGATTACCTATCTACTAGTTGAAAAGGAAAATACACTAACTTTTAATTAACCGTCGACAACAACAGATGACGTTTATTATTACGGTAGAATGGTAAACAGTTGGGTTTTAAGATTTTCTCTTTTTCTCTCTCTCTCTCATCAATATGAGCTGGTTTTATTCAGCTACATTTATTATTTACCCAAACATTGTCCCGCTCTGTTGTCAGGGTTCACATAATTTTTTCATTAACTAATTCTTTTTTTAATTGCTCACGTCTGCCAGCCCTGTTCGGGCGCGCCACGAGCGCAGTTCACACGGGCGCATTCGCACACACGCGCGTCCGCATTCAATGATATCGTCGGAATAAATCTCGGACGTGGTATAGCACGAGATGCCCGCTTTTGTCTCTCCGCGATACTAAGATATACGCGTCGCCGTTCACTGTATTAAAATATTTCGTGATGCACCTACGGGCTGATTTTTTTGTATGTATATGCCTTTATTTTTAGGGTTGAAACAATGGGCCTTAGATGTCCACTGCTGGACGGCGGTCTTTTTCATAGTCAGTTAGATGTTGTCGGTGTACGCGTTCTTAGTATAAAAATAACATAATCAGCCCATTACGTGAGGGGCTCGTGGCTAAATAACAACCGCACCGATCATACGATTTGCGAGGTTAAGCTGCGCTTGCCGCGGTCAGTCCGCGGATGGGTGACCATTTGTTACACATCGAGACCCCTCCGTGTCTCGGAGAGCACGTTAAGCCGTCGGTCCCGGGTGTCATACGAATACCTATGACAGTCGTTACGGGTAGTCAGAAGCCTGAAAGTCTGACAAACGGTTTAACCTTAGGATATCGGCATTGCCCAGTTACTGGGTTGCGGAGGTCTGATGGCAGTCGCTCCGTGTAAAATGCTGGTATTCAGCCGCATCTGGTTAGACTGGAAGCTGACCCCAAGATAATTGGGAAAAGGCTAAGAGGAATCAGCCCATTACGTCCCATTGCTGGGCAAGAGCCTCTTCTCAGAATCAGAAGGGTTTAGGCTTTAGTCTACCACGCTGGCCTGGTCTGGACTACTTACACCATCGAGAACTACTTGGAGCCTCCTCAGATGTGCAGGTTTTCTTCACCATTAACGCAAGTAATAATCAAATTCTTATCTGCATATAAATTCGAAATCAAGAAGTGCGTGCTGGAGTCAAACTCAAGCCATCCTGCATGGAAAGTAAGCGCTCAACCCCCAGGCTATCACTGCCATTATGCATGTAAGAAGGGTTCTATTTTTAGCCGGGAGCTACACTCATTCATAAATTGCCTGGCAATATTCACCGAGCAGCAAAACGTACAAAGGGTTCTGTATTACACATGACGCGTCTTCGGTCTTCACCACGTAACTTCTGACTACTTCACACGACGCGCGACGCGACAATAATGTGTGCCGCGTGACGTCACGAGCGGCGACAACGCGACATGTTTATTCAAATCTTAATGCCCTATCGTAATATTTAAAATTTATAACCGCCGTCTAAATGCGGACTGGAGCGGGCGTTAGGTCGGCGGAGCACTGGGGACGCGCGATGTGGCGCGGTTTGGAACTTTACGCTTTTGTTTAATTGGAGGTAGGCAGGGATATTCAAACTAGTTACTACTGTTTATCATAGGCACTAGATACGTTTATACATGCTTCTTTAGAAATTAGAGTAACTTGCCAAAAGTAGTGTTTTTAAATATGATTTAGATATATGAAGGGACTAACGCTAATAGTATGTGGGGTTTTATTATTGACTAACGGCCCGTCCCGGCTTCGCACGGGTGGACATTTTTCCCGTTTTTGCAACATTTTTCATTTATGCTCCGATCCTATTGTTCGTAGCGTGATGTTATATAACCTATTACCTTCCACGATAAATGGACTATCCACCACAAAAATAATTTTTCAATTCCAACCAGGAGTTCCTGAGATTAGCGCGTTCAAACAAACAAACAAACAAACAAACTCTCCAGCTTTATAATATTAGTATAGATTCGCAATTGCGTATTCGAACTTACCCATACATATCTAAGTAACTCTCTATATCTCAAAAGCTCAACAAAGTTAGGTATTTTATTTTGACGTTTGTCGCTTCGTCACGTCATTTACGTCACCACAACGCGCTCAGTGTGTACACCGCCTAACTATTATTTTAAAGGAATTTAATATTTTTGTATCATACATAAATATGAATAATCGTGATTAGGCTTATTTAAAAATCTGTAATTTGTGATGACACATTTTATTTATAGTTTGTGTGATACACGAATCGTTTATTTTTAACAGACTTCCAAAAAAAGGAGGAGGTTCTCAATTCGACTGTATGTATTTTTTTTGTATGTTTGTTTTGCGATATCTTTGCTAATTGTAAACCGATTTTAATTATTCTTTTTTTGTTTGAAAGACTATTCTTTCGAAGTGGTCCCATTTAAATTTGGTGAAGATCTGATGAAGAACTTCGGAGATAGACAATTTGAAGTCGGTTTTATTTTTGTTAAAAAGTTTTTATTCATTTTTATACTATTTATTTTAATTTTGTTCGTACTAATTGACTGGGACTCTTCTATGTGGAAAACATAACATAACGGCTGTATTCACCGAAGGGTTAGGCAGAGGTGTATAGTAACACTCTCATTTCGCTGTTATGTTTAAAGTCCCATGTAATAGACGGCGACCCTATGGCCATCAACCGGGCACAAATCCAAACTCCGGGCTGCTACTATGGAATTCCACACAGGAAAACCCAATAACACTGCCCGATCTGGGGATCGAACCTAGGACCTCACGATCAGCAGTCGCGCTTGGCACCACTAGACCAACAAGGCTGTGTGGATAATTATGGACATAAACAATGATAGACCTTTACTTTAGGTAAAGAAAAACTGTAATAGAATCGGAAAATCTTTTTCCCATGAATTTCCAAAACAAAAGCCACTTTAATCTCTTACTTAGTAACCCCATCTAAGGTAGATATAGGATTCGTTATTCTGTCTGTTGACGATATCCGCGCGTTCCATGGGCGTCACAGACTGACAGTCGCGTCTTTCTGCCAAATACCTTATATTCCTTATACTCTACAGACTTGATAATTTCCATCAAACGGGGTGTCCTGCGTAAGTGACAAACACGACGCGATGCTGCGAACGCGACGAACACGATCAAAACAACGGTATTTCCTAGCGGCCTATGTAGTAGTCTGCAGCAAGACGCGATGTAACGTATATTTTTCATAGCGTCGTGTCGCGTCGCATTCGTCGCCTATGCAGTACACGCCGTACTTCTTTAGTACTTTCACACCGATATGCACAAATATTATTAGAAGGCCTCACAGTGTGCTCGGACGCACTGCGTTGAATACGGGTCTGGGATTGGTCACTTTTATGTTGCGAGATTAAAAACAACCAATCACAGAGGTGTCTTCAATGCAGCGCGTTTGAGTACACTGTGATGTCTTCTAGTAATGTCAGTCTTGTGCAACATGAACGGTTAGGTGGCGACTTTCACACCGTTAATTCAGCCCTCATCAAGCTGTCTCCGTCCCAGTCCTCTCGCAAGCAACGCCCTAAGGCGAGGTCCGAGTCCCATTAGGGGTTGCCCTTAGTGCTGTTGTTGCTAGCTAATCATGCTGTTAGTAGTAGTAGATAGCTTAGGTTCAGTATTCCTCATTGGTTGGAGACCCTTCAGGTCTCGCCAATAACTGCCCGGTTACTTAGAAACGGTCCGCAAGACCATCTACAAGCAGTCGAATAATGAAAAATAAATAGGTGGCAACTCCTCCACTCTAACCCCTGCTCATACTGTAAAGGATTACTAGCGTGAAGTTATCGATACTTTTTCAATAATTATAGTTATAATTGTAGGCATTGTTTGAGCTTCGCATTTCATTCGGTATGACTAATCGATTGAATGTTCGCCGACAATTAATTTATAAACTGATTCGTTGAGAACCATGGCATCTTAAATTGCTTTTAAAATTGTAATTTTTTTAATGAATTTGATTGATATTATGGTGTACATAATCGTAATTGCTTTAATTACTAACGCCACTTTGGTCTTGGTACTGTTGAAAACATTTGAGTGGCTTAAGTACCTACAAGTGGTACTTACAAATAACGGGATTGGAATTGTGGACTTTATACCATAACTAGCGGCTCGTCCCGGCTTCGCACGGGTGGACATTTTTCCCGTTTTTGCAACATTTTTCATTTATGCTTCGCTCCTATTGGTCGTAGCGTGATTGTATATAACCTATAACCTATAACCTTCCTCGATAAATGGACTATCCTACACAATTTTTTTTTAAATAATTTTTCTTTTCCAACCAGTAGTTCCTGAGATTAGCGAGTTCAAACAAACTCTTCAGCTTTATAATATTAGTATAGATGAGGGATCCATAAGTGCATGATTACATCTGTACGCTTCAGGGATCATATGCGTGTCAGTTCCAGAGAAAAATACTTGCATTTCTCTTTCATTTTCCAATTCATGCGTACCTACGCGCCGTCTACATCTCTTTTTTATTACAATCATACATCTTGACGGCCTTGTTGGTCTAGTGGTCGCAAGCGCGATTGCTGAGCATGGGGTCCTGGGTTCGATCCCCAAGTTGGGTAAAGTGCTATTGGGTTTTTCCTTTAGACATTTTTCGGTAGCAGCTCGGAGTTTGGATTTGTGCCCGGTTAATGGCAATAGGCTCGCCCCTTATTATATGGGACTTAAACATAGCTGGGGTAACGAGGGTGTACTAAAAACACCTCTACCGAACCCTATAGGGAGTACGAGGCGTGATGTTATGTTATGTCATACATATTTTAATGCTTTCGCGCCGTGTACGAGTAGATAATTTAAACTTGACCTTTTCGAAAGTCACATTTAGATAACTACATTTAATAAAATTTTACAGCACAATAATCCCAAAATCTATACTAATATTATAAAGCTAAAGAGTTTGTTTGTTTGTTTGAACGCGGTAATCTCAGGAACTACTGGTTGGAATTGAATAATTATTTTTGTTTTGGATAGTCCATTTATCGAGGAAGGTTATAGGCTATATAACATCACGCTACCACCAATAGGAGCGGAACATAAATGAAAAATGTTGCAAAAACGGGAAAAATGTCCACCCGTGCGAAGCTGGGACGGGCCGCTAGTTAAGGATATAATTGCACGGTGCATCGACAAGTATATGTGTATAAGTGTATTGTCAAAAGGGTTTTTAGCAGTGTCAGCTGGTAGGTATTATAGGAATAATGTATCGCCAAAGGTCGTTAATGTGACCTAATTTGACGACACGTTTGGTGCAGTGGCTAAGCGATTGGCTTCTGCGCTGCGGGTCGTGGGTTCGATTCCCGCACGGAACAAATATTTGTATGGCCTACAGATAGTTGTTCCGGGTCTGGGTGTTTGTGCATGTGAAGATTTGTGTCTGTAAACGCACCCACGATACAGGAGAAATCCTAGTGTGGGGCAACGTTTTTTTCAAAAAAAAAAAAAAAGTTGGTGTTTAACTTTTACAAATTATTATTGCAGTCCGCACGCCATTTTTGCTGTTTTCTCTTGACATTTAACTTCTAAGATATCATGTGTTGATATCAATTCGATAACGGTCCGTTCCCGCTTCGATTAAATTATCTTAAAGAATCAGCGATCACAGAATTTGCTCTATAAACACTGCTACAATGGTTATAATTACATAGTTACTACAGTATGTACCTACTTGGAAAATAAATATTAAGTATTGTAATTATTGAGCAATGATAGTCTAGTGATAGTGGTTGAACGCTTACCTTCCATGCAGGAGTATTTAAGTTCAATCCCGAGCCGTACTTCTGACTTTTCGAATTCACGTGCAGATCAGAATTCGATTATAATCATCACTTGCGTCAACAGTGAAGGAAAACATCGTGAGGAAACCTGCACACCTAAGAGGGCTGCATTAAGTTCTCGATAGTGCGTGTAGTCTGCCAACCCCAGACCAGTAGTTGACTAAGGCCTAAATCCACCACGCTGGCCTGGTCCGAGTTGGCGGACTACACACACTATGAAGACCTTTTTTTAAGCCCTCTCAGTTGTGCACGTTTCCTCACTATATTTTCAATTAACGCAAATAATAATCAAATTCTGATCCGCATATGAATTCGAAGTCAGGTGTGGGTCGGGTTTGAATATACAAGGTTAGTCGGAAAGGGGGCCTCTAAATCGCGGGCCACCTATAGTATCACTGATATTTTACAGCAAGTGTTAAAATTTCAAAATTCGATAATTTTTATTTGCATGCAAAAAAAAAATATATTTTCCAAAAAAATATCATACCTGCTTTAGTTATGAATTCAGAAAATTAATTTTCTAATCCGTGATCCCAAATATGACCTAAATTGTAAAAAACAGCTGATCATACATGATCATATTTTATAAAATTGTTTTCTGTATATTTCTTGATGTAATCTCTTTTTGTGATTTATGCTAGACTGTGATTTTTAAACGAATAAATAAAAAATAAAAAAAAATATATGAAGAGATAGATTTTGGCATATTTTTACGAAATTTTTGATAACCTATTTCTCTCAAACTATCGTGTTTTGGGAAAAGTTGTACAACAAAAGTTATCCCTTATTATGTGTACTTTAACACCCTTTCGGCTTAGTACCCCCTTTCCGACTAACCTTGAAGATGGCAAGCTTCCAACCACAAAGCTCACTGCTAGCATGATTCTTAAAAAACAACTCTTCTAAAATAGATGAACCCAAACCATAACATCCAATTTAATCTCATACACCTCAACGTTAGCTGTCGACTAAAAATCGGATGGTTCTCATAATTTACCACCACTATATCATAACGAATTATAGAAGATATGTTTCCGTGAGCGTAAGTTGAATTTATTGTTACCTTTGAGGTTTTTTTTTCATGTTGATTGGATATGGTCTATATATAGCGAAACGTAGATGTTAGTCATTTGGATTGAGAGTTTGGCGGCGAAGTGTTTTTAAAAATATCTAATATTTCTATGCGTATTGGTTTTTTTTAAATATTTTTCGATGCCTTAGTTCGTTTTTCCGCGTCTATGCAAGCCTCATTATGTACGTCCTATTTTATTAGGTACTTAAGAATAACATTTAAAAAAAACTAATAAAAAAAAAACCTTTCCCGTTGTACTATTATTATAATATTTTCAATTAAGTATTTCTATAAAAAAATAAAACAAATTGACTGCCTCGTTGGTCTAGTGGCGGCAAGCGAGACTGCTGACCGTGAGGTCCTGAGTTCGATTCCTAGGTCGGGCAAAGTGATACTGGGTTTTTCCATTAGGAATTTCTCAGTAGCAGCCCGGAATTATGATTTGGTTAATGGCAATAGGCTCGCCCCCTATTACATGGGACTTAAACATAACTGGCGAAACGAGGGTGTGCTAAAAACACCTGCCCAACCCTTCGGGGAATACAAGGCGTGATGTTGTGTTATGTTGTGTAAAAAATAAAAGTACCTACTTAAAAATATTATTCGTTCGTTGGCGTTCGTTGGTCTTCGTTGGCTATGCGTGTACGCAGTGACCATTGCACTTTCTGTACGTGTGTCTTCTGTTCTTTCCCGCTTCGGAACAAGTATTTCTATGCCTCATTGATATTAATTTGAGGTTTGAATATGTAAGTATGTAATGTTCTCACGACACAGGGAATCCCACTGTTGGGTAATCCAAAAAAAATTACTTATTCGTGGGTTCAATTCCATGATTTATAGTTACACGTGATTGGACTAATGATTTGAATCATTCAATTATTTTTATATTAAAGAATATATACTCACCTTATTTGTATTACGTTCACATGAAACATTAGAATAATATGTCATTTAGGCTAGTCAGACATGTAAATAAAAAGACATAGAATTTCAATGACTTCTTGATCGTGATGCCAAGTCGGAAGGACCAGAAATGTGAACTGAGTTCTCACAGTTGGTCCTTCCGATAGTACTTAAAGTTAAACAGCTGTTTATCTGATTCTTTACTACTAATAAAGTTTAAAGTGGGATCGACGACTTCCTCCGCTTCGTACGAGTAAAAAATAATAATATATTCTTAGGGACGAGTTAAAAAACACCCCTTTTAAAATCGATAAAAAATAAAATGAACGAGTTCGATAAGAACCTCCTTTAAATCGATTTGAAATAAATGACGTTTATAAATCAATCGATTCTGTACCCTCTTTTTAGTTTTATTTCATGGGACATAATTACGAAAAACCCAAAAGAAATTAATGAGACTGATCCTTTGCATCAAAGTCGGCAAAGTATATACCTATTTGTATAAAAACAATATGCACTTCATTAAATAATTTAACCGCATCTGGTTAGTCTGGAAGCAAAGTTAGAAGAAGACTAGGCAGATGAAAAAAATAATTAATTACTGCAAAATTTTGGATCAATAACGAAATTTATTTTTGTTTGTTAATTTTTGTACTTCAAGCCTTTTAGTACCTATTACATTACTCATTGGACTGTGGTCAGAACTTCATTGTTCTCTCACTATCCTAAATCATTGTACTGTATCCACTGAAATTGTTAAAGATGTTATTTTTAAAAGAGTAACCATGGAGTTTCGTACCGGCTCTTCTCCATAGGAAACGACTAAGTAATTGAAACCGTGCATCTAAATTCAACTTTTCTTAAGCACCTGTATTGGTTTAAGTGAAATAAAAAAATTGAATATGAATTTAAAAATTTTGTTTTTAGAGTCCATTAAATGACAATTCATAAAGCAAAATTAATTCATTTCACGATCAAAAGTTTGTTTACCTTGTATACACAATTTAAATGGCTGAATTATACCTGCATAAGTATTGTACCGTAAAATTGTAGAAATACTTCCAGGTTTCATAACGATGTGACTTTTAGGGCCGATGTAGATCTGGCAGGGCGCAGCGCAGAGAATTTTTCACTGCCAAAATATTATAGACATTGCTAGCGTTCAAATAATATCGAACATCAATTAATCAATAAACACAACTATTAGTCCCCGAGAGCATCGAAGCGAATAGAGGCTAAAGTTAATTTTCGATTATTATTAAAACGCTAACAAAGTCGAAAAAAATTAGGCAGTGGAAAAAGCTCTGTGATGCGCCTCGCCAGATCTGCGCCGGCCCTTATAATCACAACAAAATAAATACACGTAACCTACAAAACTTCCATCTACCTATATAACAATTCATAATTGAATGTGTTTGTGTAAAAAAAAACCCATAATTTGAAGTTGACAAACGCATTTTTTATCCCACTCTTCAAAAACCGTGTAACTCCATTATTCACGAACAAAATCAAAAGAGAATCTGCTAGCTATTTATAATGTAGTAATGGAGTTACATCACAAGTGTGGCTAGTTGTCATATCTCGCTCGATTACTCAGTTGTCACCTTGCCATCTTCATGCCAAGTCGGTGTAGATGGCGTTTTTATAAACATCTGATGACTGCACGTAGCTCAGTCATTATTTATCGCGGCTTATTATTATGAGCGGCAAATATAGATGAACAAAGAAAAATAAAAAATACGCTTTTTTAGTGTACTGAAAAGTAAAAACTATGAGGTGTTCCAGTATCCACCTCCTGGCACCATCATGACACCAGCTCGATGGTACCATATTATTGTATTGTCATCATAATTACATACATTTGTAAAGTTTCACATCAATGCGACAGTTAGAAGTGTGTAAAAATTTAATTCCTAGATTTTTCTACAACAAAAAGAACTTAGTTACATGTGAAGCTACTATGAGCGTGATAAAATGCTCTGTTTAGTGACATTATTATAATAATTATATTCTTTCAATAAAACAGTATCATTATTTTAAAATTAAATTTTAATTGTAATAATTTATATTTATGCTTTAGCTTTGTAATCAGATGACAGGCTGGTGTTCACCACTATTAAAACTTCGGTTTAACAATCGTTAACTTAAATTCTACTGCATTTTTCGAGTAAACAACAGTTTGAAATAACTTGAGAATTATTGTAGGTGAAAATCAGCTTTATGGATCTAAACGAGAGCTGGACTCAAAAAACTGCTGTAAAAATAATATAACCAATCTGTTCTGCCTAACCTTCTCCCAACTATGTTGGGGTCAGCTTCCAGTCTAACCAGATGGGGCTGAATACAAATATTTTACACGGAGTGACTGACATCAGACCTCTGCAACCCAGTTACTGGGCAATGCCGATATCCAAAGGTTATACCGGTTATCAGACTTTCGGGCTTCTGATTTCCCGTTACGACTGTCATAGGTATTCGTATGACATCCGGGACCGACTATTTAACGTGCTCTCCGAGGCATGTCAACCAATCTAATCAGAGATATTATAGTACAACGTACCTACTTATCCAAGACTGAATAACTACGTACACATATCTGTAATCTCTTTCAGAAATAACTAGAGTTTATTTAAATCATCACCTCGTATGTCCCACATAGCAATCATAAACAAAGGCTGAAAGTGATTGAGCTATCAACACGAACAACGACTCGTAGCTACTGAAATAGCACACCGATGATACGTCTCGTCATAATTGTAGGGTTACTATATAATACGGGTTATGAAGACTTGTTCTTGGACTCGGAGGAAGTCTGGAGAATTTTTTGTTATTCCTGCTCTAACCATGTGACATCAGAACCGACCACTCGCAAAACGCTACGACAAAAGGGTTATTCCCCCCAGTCCTTCGTCCCCACAGGGGGTGAACAGGATTTTTTTTCCTGTTGTCCCCCACTATAATTTATTGGGAGTGGACGTAACTTTAATTTCCTGTTGTCCCCTACTAAAATTAAACGTTTAATTTTTCATTAAAATTAAGATATATAGATAGTGGTTTGATATCGACATTTAACATAAAAGAAAAAGTTGAAAAAATATATTAATATTATAAATATATGTATACATTTATTTTAAAACAAATATATCTACTGTGATTTATTTGAAATTTACCTAATCAATATTTTAATGGGGACGAACAGGAATAAAAATTCCCGTTGACCCCACTGGGGGACAATAGGAAAATATCCTGTTCACCCCCAGTGGGGACGAAGGACTGGGGGTCAAAAGGAATAACCCCGACAAAAGATATTAGAAGGAATGCAATGTAATGAGGGAAGGAAAAAAATATTATAAACTCGACACACAGGTGACCGTATTATGGTACCTATTATAGAAATAGTATACAGGATTATACATACATACATAAGCAGCCCATTACGGTCCCACTGCAGGGCACGGGCCTCTTCTTAGAATGAGAAGGGTTTAGGCCTTAGTTCACTACGCTGGTCTGATGTAGGTTGGCGGACTACACACACCATCGATAACTTTATGGAGCCCTCTCAGGTGTGTAGGTTTCCTCACGACGTTTTCCATCACCGTTAACGCAAGTGATAATCAAATTACTAATTAGAGGATACTTTGAATTAACTGGCGAAGCTTCATACGGGTACTAGGTATAATTAATAGAACATATGCAAATAAAAAAAAATCTAAACTTTTGTTACAAAATTACACACCTATCTAACTAATACAGTAACTTAGAGCGCGTTAGTAGTACAAAAAATACTGTCTACCCCTTTAAATCATTCTTCACACCTTGTCAGTGTAAACACAAAGTTATAAACTGAGAAATTTCCCCTTTATCCCTTTTCCGCCATCTTGTTTGACGCGCGTACGCATCAAAACGTCGCTAAACATGTGATATATCAGTTGTCGTCTATGACAGTGGCACTTCGCGAGTGATCCAGTGCGCGAAGCTATGAGAGCTATGGACGCGCTGATTTATCGAGAATGTCTTCTAGTATATAGGACTGCTATGCTGGAGTCATAGGCTATGAATAGGATAAGTCAACTTGTTGTAAGGTGACTATAGAGAAATAAGAAAAGAAGAAGTAAGGTTAAGCTACCCTTGCCACGGTCAGTCCGTGGATGGGTGACTATTCGTTATACCTCGAGACGCCTCTGTATCTCGGAGAGCACGTTAAACCGTCGGTCCTGGGTGTCCATATGACAGTCGTTACGGGTAGTCCGAAGTCCGAAAGGCTGAGAACCGGTCTAATCTTAAGATATCGGCATTTGCCAGTTACTGGGTTGCGGAGGTCTGATGGTGTTCGTTCCGTCTAAGATACTGGTATTCAGCCGCATCTGGTTAGACCAGAAGCTGACTTCAACATAGTTGGGAAAAGGCTAGGTAGAACGTTTTGGGTATCTCGAATGGACTGAGTATGGTCATCTTGAATGATATGGCAAGCAATTGTTTCTTCTCTCGTGGTAGTTAGTCAGCGAGGTTGGTGGCGAGGCTCTGCCCAGGGTTTGCCGGACGGACTCGAGTATCGTCACTCGTTTAGACTTTTAATGCACCCTATCTTATTCAAAGACACCAGTATTCCCCAATAATCAAGAATAAATGAATAGTTCGTGGAATTTCTAATTGCTAACATAACATCACGCCTTGTATTCCCCGACGGGTTCAGCAGAGGTGTTCGTACACCCTCGTTTCACCAGTTATGTTTAAGTACCATGTAATAGGGGGCGAGCCAATTGTCATTAACCGGGCACAAATCCAGACTCCGGGCTGCTACTGAGAAATTCCTAATGGAAAAACCCAATAACACTTTGGCCGACCCCGGGGTCGAACCCAGGACCTCACGATCAGCAGTCGCGGTTGCCACCATTAGATCAACAAGGCAGTTAATTAATCAAGAATAAACGTATACTTCATGGAATTTCTAATAGCTAATACCAGCTAATCATTGCCCAAGAGCTGTCACTCATTAATCTCACTCATTACGGCGAGATATTCAAACAACTCCCACTAATAAGCTAGGCATGCACAACAACCACTTCTCAATTCTAAAACTGTCTCTCAAAGGGTTTACATAAATACGTCCTTAAACACACTTGTCATTACGCGACCGACAGCTACAAGGCGTCCTGTTCTATCCGCCGACAACATTACAACAAAACGCATGCCGAACCAAAACAATCTTTATAGCAATTTGTACAAGAGTTGGTATGAATGCATATCAAAAATTGCACGATTGTTGGAGGCGTAAAACATCTGTCATTGGCTAACAAATGCTGACAGAAATTGATGCGCGCACTGACAGTGAAAAACGCGGAATCGTGCGTCCGGCGATTATTTTTAGTCGCGCAGCTGTCGCGTGGCGTCGCGAGGTATCAAGACGGGCGTCTCTCGAAATCTGAACTAACCTTTTGTTGATGGACGCGTATTGATATCAAAGTGATGCTTATATTAATCTTAGTCATTTGTTTATGGAAAGTTCGCTGATTAAGATGGAGTTTTCTGATCTATTTTTTAATAGTTTTTTAATCCAGAAACGGAGACTGACAACATAATTAATTGGCTGCTTATCTAATTCTGTTTGACGTAATTTTTCAGGATTTTGGCTGTCGTTCACCAACATTTTTTTAATCAACCGTTTACCTAAAATTCTTGCATATTTTTAAACTAATGTCGGTGCACTCCAGCCTTTGGGTTATTGCTAATCCGTCGTCCTATTCTATCGTTTCTGTAGAGCCCTTTCTTCCATAATGGTGTATCTAAAATTCTTTAAAAAAATGCAAAAAAGTCCACAGTCGAAGCATGCGTCGTAAAGTATCGGTACAGTATTTGAACAACGTCATTACTTCGTTCGTAGCATGCTGGTAGCGTATCGTCAACCCACAGCCCAAAACACACGACAATGATGCATGACTCGATGATGACATAATGCGTTATATTATTTCCTGTATCTATAGATGTAAAATAATAGGTATCCACTCTTGACATTACTAGTCTGATAATCTACTTACTACAACAAAATTGTGATATTAATACCTTCTGGGCACAACGATGATATATTTATGATAGCTTAGCGGTTGAACGCTTGCTGTCCATGCAGGGGGGTCTGAGTTCGATCCCAGCCCGCACCTCTAGACTTTTCAGAATTTGATTAGGTACCACTTGCGTTAACGATAAAAGAAAACATCGCGAGGAAACATGCGCACCTGAGGAGGCTCCAAAAAAGTTCCCGATGGTGTGTGCAGTCTGCTATCCCGCACCAGGCCAGCATGGTAGACTAAGAAAGAAAGAAAGAAAATAATTTATTTGAGTCTCAAACTCAAACTCAAACTTTTATTTGCTTTCCACAATGGTATTAATAGATGGTGAGTAAATATATATAGTACATCGTGGACCCTGTTGGGCACGCAAAAATATTAGGAGAGAGGAAGGAATTGGTAAGTAATTTTTAACCGAATTCAAAAAAGAAGGAGGTTTCTCAATTCGACCGTATATATTTTTATTTATTTATTGAAGTATCTAGGTAGATTTTCATATTCCTAATTCAATATTGATAGTAAGTATTGTTTTGACTATTTATATTTATTCGTTTTTAATTACCTATAATTATAATGTACTTATCTGTAGTTTTAGTTTTTACATATAAGTTTATGTGGGTACATATCTAGTTCGTTCTTCTCGTTACAGACATACAAACATAAAATAAAAAATCAACAATATACAAAAGTTATATGCCTCTACGAGACAAAAAAGTAGCCCATCTCAACATAATGCTGCTACACCAAAGTATAGCAGCGCTGGTTTTCGGATGGGTCCTAAATAACCTGGACTAAGGGCCTAAATCCTTCTCATTCTGAGAAGAGAACCATATCTAAGGGATGGTAATGGGCAGATTATGATACCCAATTGATATTGTAAACAAATAAATCAAAGTGAGTAAAACATGGGTGATTGTATATAAAAGCTATTAAACTCAGTACTTTACTGCAGCACACACATACGTTCGTAGTCGACGCATCTAGTTGGCACCGCTCAGGTGTCATAAATCGGATTTTGATGAAATGAGACATGGTGTGGAGCTTCATAATTCTGAAGTATTTCACAGTGATATAGATGTCTGATGTGACAATAATTTCTACTAAATTATTGCGTATATTGAAACGCTAATATGTTCCGTTGCTTGATGAGTAAAATAGTTAAGCTCCTGACAAATTGAGTGGTACAATGGCGGCTGTAGGGTTGTTTCTTATACTGAGTTACTTCAAATTAACTGGCGAGAGTTTACGAGTTAGTAGATATCATTAATAGTACACTGATTTGTTGGTTTTGTGGTCGCAAGCGCGACTGCTGAGCATGGGGTTCTGGGTTCAATCGCCAGGTCAGGCAAAGCGTTATTTCATGGAGTCTGGATTTGTGCGTGGTTAATGGCAATAGGCTTCGCCCCCTATTATGGCGGCTAAACATAACTGGCGAAACGAGGGTGTACTAAAAACATCTCTGCCGAATCCTTCGGGGAATACAAAGCGTGATGTTATGTTATGTTAATAGAACACATTGAAATAAAAAAAATCTAAAGATAAGTTATTTAGATAACAAGATACCTAACGATTACAGTAGGGAAGAGTGCATATGTTACGTAGAAGGTATTGTTACCTAATTAACTAAAGTTTTTTATTTATGTTTATTTTCGCCGTTTTCACCAGTTAATTTAAAGTAATCCTAATATAGAAAAAGGTAAACTTGTACAATTGTTTACTAAAAAAAATTATCTTAATATCGTCACCGAAAAGCCAATACCTACCTACTACTTAAGCGCCATTTTGGCTAAAATGAGTTATATATTATATCGTTGGATTGGATTTTCTTTCTGCGTCGATTAGTTGGGATTTCGTAATAAAATAGAATAAAATACGAAATCCCAACTAATCGACGCAGAAAATAAATCCAATCCAACGATATAATACATAACTCATTTTAGCCAAAATGGCGCTCAAGTAGTATTGGCTTTCCGGTGACAAATTATTTATTTTGTTCTTCGCTTTGTGAAAATGCATCTATTCCATTACATGGAGCTGTCGGAGTAGGTATCTACCTGGGTGATTCTTCGAAATTTTTTAACATTATTTTAACAAATCATTCTTCTCTCGGGTTGTTAACGTTATAGTATTGTCAGATTGTTTTTATTCTTGTCTTATTACTTGATGGCAGCGGTATAGTTTGAGTTTTCATTATTATAATTATAGTATTAAACATCTGCATTCTTAACTTTGGGATGATGCTAATGACGTTCTCAATTTTTGTTAAAATTTTTCGAACAATGCCCCACCTACCTATAAAAAGCGTATCCAGAAATATTTTTCAAAATTTCCCTTAAAGCATTAAATAAAAACTGTCCATTATTACAATCCTAAATATCAAAACAATTATTCAAAAAACTCAACCCTGAAAAGCAAGTCTCGCAAAGAAAACGTTCCAAATCGACCCACATATACCTGTCACATCTCCGTATGTCTCAAAATGAGTCAGAGAGCCGCACGTGAGTCGTGACCCGTACCAAATACGGTCAAATACCTGACTACACATTTTACTTGGAAATTCGATTTCTATTAGTGTTAATTGTGTTCCAGTGACATATGATAGGATGGACGTGCGTCGTAAAATTTTATGTACGTGTCTTTATTCGTTGATGCACGGTGATTAAGTTCGGAGAAGTTCGGTGATTATCATAATTATTGCTGCGAGGTAAATTTACGCTATTGCCGCGTCACGCGTGGTCGTGATCGGATTCTTTATAGGCATAATGTATTTTTTTAATTGGTCTATATCGCTGGGCAAAGGTCAAATCGCATCTTTGTTCGTGTTGCTTCCGCCATAATTTTGATTTTAATATTAACATAAAATTTGTGTTCGAAAATTTGTCACGAAGTACGGTCATAACATTAACATAACTAGCCCATCATTGTCCCACTGCTGGGCACGGACCTCTTCTCAGAATGAGAAGGGTTAAGGCCTTAGTCCACCACGCTGGCTTGGTGCGGGTTGGCAGATTACACACACCATCGATAACTTTATGGAGCCCTCTCAGGTGTGCAGGTTTCCCCACGATGTTTTTACTTCACCGTTAACGAAAGTGAAAATCAAATTTTGATCCGCACACGAATTCGAAAAGTCAGAAGTACTGGCCGGGATCGAACTCAGACTCTGCATGGAAGACAAGCTTTCAACTGCGAGTACAGTCACCAACAAAAAAATCTAACATAAAAAAATTATACTAAACTCAGAAGGAGCAAGTCCGTCACTAAATTTTACCTCTTAAATGAGATTCCACGGGGCATAACTCTAAAGATATTTTACTGTAACGTGTATTACATAAATAATATTAATACGGGACCCGGACTGAATTAAAGCCAACGAAGCGAACGCCCACAATTTGCCGCAAGTCAACATTTTTTATGTAAATGTCCTCGGTCCTACCTGTTTTGTTCTGTACGGCTATTCCCAACGATTATAAGGATATTTTGAGTTTTGGAAAATACATTTTGGAATAGAAAAAATTGTGTTGTCATCATCATTGACGACACGTTTGATGCAGTGGCTAAGCGATTGGCTTCTGCACTGCACGGATCAAATATTTGTATGGATAGTTGTTCTGGGTCTGGGCGTTTGTGCATGTGAAGATTTGTGTCTGTAAACGCATCCACGATATAGGAGAAATCCTAGTGTGGGGCATTTTTATATTAAAAAAAAACATAAGAGCCTACCTCCCCATTGTTGTCATTAGAGGTTCATAATAACATCGGGTATTTTGGTAGCAATATAGAAATTACCTGTAATTAATTGAGAAGCTGATAATAACTTACTGATATACGACCTTTTTTCAAAAAAGTTAAAAAAAGGACCACGAATCAAAGAAACGATGACGGAAGTGATCTTTTTCTGAGGAAAGTAATCTTGCAGTCATCAGCAAAGATTGTGCATTTGTTAAGCGTACATTCGAGAGATCAAACGATCGCACTGCTGGAGAAGAACTGACGGTGGCTAGAGCACCGCCTATTCATAAACATCAAAAAACCCTACATTCCTATCCTAGAAAGCACATTTGACATATTTAATATTTTCTCCCATTCTCATCAAAATAAATTACCACACAAAAAAAATATACCAAACAAAAAATACCGACTAACAAACTAACAATAATATAACATTTGGCTTCAACAATAACTATAAATAACTAAACATTAAAAGTTTCTTCGACATCAGTCACGGCGACTTACGGAATCGTCTGCTATCGTTTCATCAATCGCCTAATAATAACATATCTCCGTTTTCTCATTGTGTTTGTTATAAACCATCTCCGGGCTATATCCCGCCGACGGTTTATAGCCCTTTTTGACATATTTGTGATGGTTTCAGAGATCGGCCCGCTACACACGCTAGATTTATAGATTTCGAGTCATTTCTTCCGACTGTACCGCGGTCATTCTTTTGTGGGTGCCCGTTTTTTTCCCTTTTTTATGTTATGTTTATGATTTAGTGTTATGTGCGAGTGTTACGTTTTTATATAGTTGTGTTATGTTATGTAAGTGATGGACACGGAAATGAGGTTTATTATTTTTTGAAATAGTTTTGGTGAAGTCTGGTCGGTATATATTTATGAGTAATTATGTAGTATTTATCTTTAATTAAATGGAAATTGGTGTTTTTCCAATACGAGAACTTGTAACCTACTTCTACTGAATTTCATTGCAGGATTTGTTAAGTTAATGGCGCACCTGATATTACTTTTGAAAGGCGTCTTTTAAATCGATTTCACTTGTTATAAAATCAAAATTTTCGAAACTTCTCATTTAAATATCTACTCGCTTACTTAAATAGCGTAATTATATGAAATTCTCACTTTTAAAATTATCGAAAACATGAATTTCACAGCAATATTGTGTTTAAAAACTACATTGATAATATTAAAATTATAATGACGGTTTTTATTGTCAACCCGTAACGGCTACATACCGTTATTTTTGACCTCCTTATTTAATTATCGTAAAAATTAAAATTTCATACATGTTTATTATAGTTAATGAAGAATTTGCTTAACACATTGAATTAATAAAAAATATCAATAAGCGAATAATTTTTACGTAAAAGTGTTTTTTAATAAAAAATATTTAAGTTAAAAATCGGTTTAGTAAAACTTTTACTGTACTTAATCCAATGTTTTTTTTAATTTAATCTTTATCAGTAAGGTTATTTTGTAAGTAAACAGCTTTTATTGCAAAACTTTAAAAATACATTAACGATATTAATAAAATAACTTCAGTTGCATTTCTTATATTATCAAGTTTTATAAGAAGCAGTACCTATTAAGTACATTCGCCCACACATTGACATATCGACTAAGTAATAAACATTCACTGCTAATATGTATGAGCCTATAAATGTTTCAATATTTTATAGAAAACACTGGTTTAATACCCATTATTTTTCTTATACATATAACATCACGCCTGTATTCCCCAAATGGTTAGGCAGAGGTGTATAGTAACACCCTCATTTCACCGTTATGTTTAAGTCCCATGTAATAGGAAGCGAGCCTATTGCCATCAACGGGGCACAAATCCACACTCCTAGAGACTACCAAGGAATTCCACACGGAAAAATCCAATAACACTTTGCCCGACCCGGGGATCGAACTCAGGACCTCACGATCAGCAGTCGCGTTTGCCACCACAAGACAAAAAAATTAATTAAAAATACTTCCCAACTGTTTACGATACTTCTAAATGTTATTTTATCCCAACCCTATCAAACAAAATAATAGCAAATGTACAGTCGCAACGCAAACTCTTCCCGTCCAAGTGGTTCCTTGATAAATATAAATAGGTACAATTAGCGTTGATTTATTCGCCGGCGGACGGATTAAACACTCCGATTAATGCCGACATCTGCGGCGATCGATCCTTGGCGACCTTTAACTTTTCTCCGTGACTGTACTTATCGGCGGACGTGATCGTCATTTGTATCATAAGTTGTGCTGACCCACTGTTAAGATTAGATTTGTTGAGGAAATGTCTCCTGATTGTGATTTATGCTGGAAGATATGTGATTGATTTAGGGATTTAATAAGTTTAATAATTATAAGCCTGTTTTCTTTTAGATCTTAGGCCCTGCGCCCACGGCGACGTTTTGTAGCGATGCTGTCGCGCGTTCACATCGATACAGTCGCGATGCGGTCGCTAGATGTTTGCCCTCGCCCACACCACGATTCTCAGTCGCGATGCAAACGCGATACTGTCGCGCTTCTGTCGCGATGCAAACGCGATTTAGTAACGGCACAAAAATGCCACAGTTGCAAGATGGACTCCGTTGAGGCAACATTAGTCACGTTGTCTTTGGTGCTGTAGCGGGTTAGTAGCGCGTTGGCATCGCTTCTGTAGCGCGTTGCAAATGCGACTAACGCGCGTTAGTAGCGATATTGTCGCGCGTTTACGGAACGTCCGACAGCATCGCTACAAAAAGTCGCCGTGGGTGAGGGGCCTTGAAAGTAGCTTAAGGACGTTTTTCCATGACCCACCACGACACAACACTACTAGTATCCTTGTAAATAGAAATCTTTCTTCCTCCTTCTTCTTCTTTTCGTGTGGTTAGTGACTAAACTGGTGTCCAGAGTTTGTGCCGCCCATGGGCCTCTGACTTGGCTTCACATGCCGTCGAGAAATACCTCTCAGGCAATCCAGTTTCCTCACGATGTTTTCCTTCACCGTTTAAACAAGTGATAATTATACAATACGCACATGAGTCTGAAAAGTCAGAGATGCGTGCCTTGGGTTCGAACTTGAGACCTATGACTTGGCAGTCGTCGGTCACACCACTAGGCCATCACTGCTTTTTCTTTCTACCTCCTATCCTCTTCCCAATTATCTTGGGGTCAGCTTCCAGTATAACCAGATGCGGCTGAATACCAGTATTTTACACGGAGCGACTGCCATTAGATCTCCGCAACCCAGTAACTGGGCAATGCCGATATCCTAAGGTTAGACCGATTGTCAGTATTTCGGGCTTCTGTCTTCCGTATAACACCCGGGACCGACTGTTTAACGTGCTCCCCGAGTCACGGATGCGTTTCGATGTGTAACGAATGGTCATCCATCCACGGAATGACCGCGGCAAGCGCAGCTTAACCTCGCAAATCGTATGATCGGCGTGGTTGTTAATTACAAAGGGCTCATAGAAATAAATAATTAATATGGCCATTGAAGTCGTCACCATATTTGGTGGTCTCGTGTCGTGGACTATGAAAAACGGTCCAAGAAGCTTTCCTTTTGGATATTGATCGCATCTCCATTGAGAAGCTCATCGCTTTTTTCGTGGTGCGTCACTCGATTTAGTTGGTCGTTCCTTGCCTCGTTGGTCTAGTGGTGGCAAGCGCGACTGCTGATCGTGAGGTCCTGGGTTCAATCCCCAGGTCGGGCTAAGTGTTATTGAGTTTTTCCGTTTGGAATTCCCCAGTAGCAGTCCGGAGTTTTTATTTGTGCCCGGTTGATGGCAATAGGCTCACCCCCTGTTACATGGGACTTAACATAACGGTGAAATGAGGGTGTTACTATATACCTCCGCCCAACCCTTCGGGGAATACAGGCGTGATGTCTTATGTCATGTTGTCGATTTACGCGTGTAGTGATCCATCCAATGCTTGCCGACTCGCTTCCTCGGCAGGATCGATTCCATCTACCATAATTCTTGGGCAGTATAAGGACTAGGTTTTGCATGTTATCACTGTTTAGTACTACACCGCACTACGGTTAACCGCGGTCGGTTTTAACCCGCATAATTTTATGATTCAAAGAAATCAATACAAGCGAACGTACTGGCGGTTTTAAAACGCACTAAGGGCCGGTTTTTTGATCCCTAGTTCATCCAACCAATGGTAAAAATATCATAGATTATATTACTATTTTTAACCATTGGTTGACTTAACTAGCGGCCAAAAAATCGGTCGTAAATAGCAAAGAAAATTCAACCGCGGCGACTTATAGCCCTAGCAGTTAACTTCTAGTGCAGCTTAGCGCTTAGGGGTGTTCCCCATGACATTTCATATTTCAGTCCAAAAAACGACGTCACTCTTCTCACATCTGGCGCCTTTAAACTAGTTGATACCACAAAGAAACACGTAACAACAACGTATGGAAACAAAGTAACTACATCTAATTAATACATAAGATATCTCCTAACATCAAACACTAAACAACACAATATGTAATATAATTTAATAAAACATGTAATGTACTGCATACAATACAAGAGTTGACTATAACGAACGCAAGACAGGAGCAAAACAAACCGACGCACAAATGATAAAATGCAAAAACTGAGTCGCGACCACCGACCGATGACGTCACGACGAATTAAGCCGACGAACGGAGCTGTGGAGTCGACTTTGGTATTTTATAAATTTGTATGTTCGTTTTTGTTGTTGAAACCTCGTTGATAATATTAAAGTCCCTTTGGTTAGTAAGAAAAGGAGGTTTATGGCGTTTATCTATTGAGAAGTACGTAGGTATTTCTAGAATATCTAAAATTTGGTAATTAAAGTGAAACGATTATGTTCAACAGAGGAATACGATAGCCTGAGTTGATTAATTTATATATGAATACGTAGGCGTATTTAATAAACAGTAATCAAACCTGTACATAAAAACTACTAAGATAATAATAATACATTGGCAATGGCTTGTAAAACGTTAATATGATAACAATTAGAAGAGTAGGGAAAGTCATAACTAATAACAAAGAGGTTTTTAATTTGATAATACCTAATATAAAAAACAGTCTTCATATAAAAAAAGAACTGCACTTCTAAATGTTTCATTATTTGACTTGCTCACGCTTGTCCCTAATCGCACTTGCTGATGCACAGAAAGGGTCTAAGATGAAGCGCATGAATCTAAGTAACAAAGATATAGAAGGATTCCTCCTATACACCTCTTTAAATTTTACCAAAAATCACGCACAGGTGAAGTACCTCTAAAAAAAATATAGCACCAACACCATCTCCACACTTCTGTTCACATTCCGCCCACGGCGAGCAGCCCAACACAGCGATGCAAACGTCATGCCTTGTCTATTCGATATTATTGTACACATGTTATTTTGCGATATACACTGCTGCGCACTACTTATAGCACCAACACACTGTCCCTTGCAAACCACCAGCGGTGGAAACAAAGATATAATGACGCGTATGTTAAAAGCTTGACAATGTATGACAACGTCAAAGGCAAGGTACGTGTTATGATCGTTGAATAGTGGACCAGGGTCTACGTGAGTAAGAGGTTTAAATTAAATAAAGGTGAGGCAGTCGTTCTGAAACTTTTAATATTTTTTACTCTTGTTCTTTCCTCGTGTCCACATGAGGTATACGAGAATTGCTCATGCTGTGGTGTAAAGATTAACCAGACAGCAAGGTTGGTAGCGGCACTGATAGCCAAGGTTGCACTGTATGTACTTATGTATCGTCACTTGTGAAGACTCTTTCTATGCACTATGATTTTTTTTACTAAAATCTTTTTCATGGTTTTATTGTTGCAGACTAATCAGTCTTATCAAAATCTTTCTCATTACATTACATCCATTCTGTAGTCGATAACTCCATTAAATCTATCTCAATTTCATGATATTAAAGTTGCACCTTGTCCTGTTCAACACCCTCATAGGTCACACAAAGACCCGTCAAAACTGAGTGTAACCAAGATCATGCTACAAATGAAACTTCAAAACCAATAACAGACAGCCAAATTTTACGCCATTTTATTCTGATTATGACTAAATGCTTGCCGAAAATATGTAACTACTGGGTGTAATTTAATCCCAAGTAACTTTTTATACCCTTATTACACATAATTATGTCGTATACACAAAAACTACAATAAAATATAATCACGCATCTTCGTTTAAAATCTCCAGTGCGATGCAAACTAAAAGTGACGTGAAATGTCCAACGGGTTACAAAGGTGTAAGTTTATGCGTGTGTGACGTCAATGAGAACAAGATATAAGGACAATTTATTTTGTAATATGTAGTAGACGGTGTCATTGTATGACACTCAATGTATGGAAGGAGTACAAATTGTGTTAAGAGAAGTTAAGGATGTTATTAATGGGTGCACTAGGTTGTTGCCTGGATGCGTTAACTCCAAAAGTCATCCAGGTTGCTGCATCCAATAATATCATCATTGAAGATACAGGCAAAAAATATGATATCAATCAACAAGCCTCTCATCTGATTAATAAAACCATTGTCAAATGGCCACTGGTCTTCAGTTGGACGCTCTTGCCCATCAACCTGCTACAGTTACTATAGCTTCTAATGATACTCACAAAAAGAGGACTCTGTAAGTCTCTACAATACCTACAAGTATTCATACGATATTATGATAGCCCTCAGAACTATTCTCCAATATACATCAAACTATACCCAAGTCCGTCTGTGTGTGACCGACAGCTGGAGAGATTGTGGTGTCTTGCGCGATAACTGTCTCTGACACATGGGCTTATTGTGTCTCTGACTGTACGCACCGATTTGTGCTTCTAACTGTGTGTTTAGGCTTTGACTTGACTCTATATTGTTATCAAGGCTGTGATCCGCTTCAGGTTAGTATGGGAGCAATACTTGTCGATACTACTTCAAAGGATAAAGACCCATTTCCAATTTAATTTTAGTGTTTGGCACTTGTCTTAGAACTTAGACAAACTGATCTAGCTTTACAACCGCACCACAGGTCTGATAGACGTTCTAAACATGTAAATTTAAAAAAAAAACTTAAAATATAACGGACGTTTATGTAAAAGTCTCATTTCAATCTTAAACATATTCTGCTTAAGACGCACCATCATTATTTATTGACTTTATGGAATTTTTAATACTATCTTATCGATAATAACTGCACCCATTATTTTAAATAGAAGACTACCACATTTTATTAAATTATAAACTTGTCGCTGTCAAAATGTAATTTTATGTAAGTAGATCATATGCTGACATTTTGTCACATATCGTTAGCTCGTATAGATAGACGAATTTATGATCTTTACCAATGAACTACCATTTCAAATAAACCCCATGATATCAACGATTTAAATACCAAAGAAAATACGAGCATGAAAGTACTAGAAATTCACCCTTTTACTAATAATGAATGCAGGTCTAACTCCACTGGCCGTGGTACAGTCAATGCCTATAATACGGTGCTACATCTGATTTTATCTATCTGTGACGATATATTTTTGTCCTCCCCGTCAATAAATAATGGGCCACAGGTCAAAGTCTGAGAGCTAATGTGTGTTGATCTTAGTCCAAGCTTTTGTTATGCTGGTTACAATGCTACTACTATTTGTTAGTGGGGTTCCGAAGTTGAGAGCGAATCGTTTTCGAGAATGGGAGTGATAAAAATTCGTATAGTGATCTTCAACCGTGTCTTTGGTTTGGAAATCTTTCAGGATTTTTTTATACATAAAATGAAGTACCATATTTTTGGACTCAGACTATTAGATCATGCAGCAATAGATGCTTGAAGGCTTATAAAAAAAAAGATAGAATTTATGCTTTTCGAAAGATTCAAAATTACTGTTGGATTTACCTTGTATAAAAACAAGCCCAATTTTTGGTTTTAACGATAATAAAAATCACAATTTAACGACTTGAACAATTTGCTTATTTGATTTATATCCAACAAATCGTTATCAACACCCATTATCAATACACTATGTGATTTTTTCACCGATTCAGCTCAGTTTTTCTCAGCAATAAAATAATTATCTAAATCAGTTGATTGGTTACGGGTATCGTTACGAACTAACCGAGTAACATTTTTCTATAAACACAAGTATAAATATAATTTAGTACGTAGTAAGTTCAACAGTTTTTTTTTTAATACCGATAAGATCGTGTGAATCGGTTTCAAATAAAATTAGTGTTCGAGTTTTGAGATTATATCTGGAACCTTTAGTAGAGGTGTTGTGTGTCTAGATGGTAACTGAGCTAGTGAGATGGTGCATTACTGAAATAACTACATATTGGCTTGATTGGCCGACTGGTATCGAAAAGGACATGGCTGGACTCGATCAGACGACGGTGGAATTAGTTTAATTTCTTCTGAAATAGTTTATTGGTTTGTTTTGGTTGAATCGTTGGGTAAATAAAAGTATACCTACCTTTGTTGCCAGGTTATTTGGAAATATAGTCTCTTTAAATTAGTGAATGCCTTTTTGGTCTGGTGGTCGCAAGTGCGACTGCTGAGCGTAGGGTCCTGGGTTCGATTCCCAGGTCGCGCAAAGTGTCATTGGGTTTTTCATTAGGATTTTTTTAGTAGCAGCCCGGAGTCTGAATTTGTGCCGGGATAATGGATTAAACACAACTGGCAAAACGATGGTGGACTAAAAATACCTCTGCTGAACCTTTCGGGGAGTACAAGGCGTGATGTTATGTTAAATTAGTGTTTACCAGCAATATTGATCTATGTTTTTTAAATACAAGCCGAAATTAACACACTTCATTAAAATACATTTTATTACTCTCATCAATTAATTATTTTATTTTAGACCACCTATTGGTCAACAATTTCTTTTATGGCTTGTATTGTCACAACTTCTAAATATATACAGTCGGTAGTAAAATTTTGAAAATGTCCACTAAACATTTAATCTAATAAACACATCGCTCCAAAACTGGATATCTCCTTCTAAATATCTCATTATAAATGCAAAATTACTTCTTTAAAAAATAAATAAACAACAACAAAGGCGCCCGGCAGTGCGCCAGCCAAGTTACCGCTATATTTACAATGACCAATAAGCTGATCTCTGACATATCAACCGCAAACTAATTTTTATCTGATGCCTTTCCAAACTATGTATGCATATGCCGCCCACGTTAAAATAGCTTATGTTTATAATACAGTTAAATAAACGCGATTTAAACGGCTCGTAAAAACACATTAAAAATGTCCGATTTCAACTTTTATTGTACTGTTGGCGGCTCGAGTTGAATGCGTTATAGAAATCTAAACTTTTTGATCTTGTAATGTGATAAGATGTGGGTTGTTTTATCGTTATTGCTTTTTTAATACCGTTATTAATTTATACATTTGGAAACAATGGTGTTATGTAGTAGCTTTAGTGGGGAATTAAAATGTTGCTTGGGTGGCTACTGCGTCGTGATTGGTTCGTGTTGTCGGTCCATTGAAATAGTCGTTGAGTCGCACTTTTATCGAATTTCGTGTGAAATTAACGGGTTTTAGGGTCAGCTTTGTAAAATTCTTGAGTACGTTATTTTAGTTTTGAAATTGAGTTTAGGTACTTTTTAACCGGCTTCCAAAAAAGAGGAGGTTCTCAATTCGACTGTATGGTTTTTTTTCATATGTTTGTTCCGCGATATCTTTGCTAATTGTGAACCGATTTTAATGATTATTTTTTGTTTGAAAGAGTATTCTTTCGAAGTAGTCCCATTTAAATTTGGTGAAAATCTGATGAAGAACTTCGGAGATAGACAATTTGAAGTCGGTTTCATTTTTGTTAAAAAGTTTCATTAACTGTGATTGTGTTTGTCAATCAATTGATAGTTTATTTAGTAATTAAGGGTTGAACAGACTGTCGACTAAGTGGTCAACGGTGCACTTGTCATTAGGCACGACAACCTAAACCTTTCATGTGCCCTACAGTGTGTGTGAGCTTTTACATTTTGAATTCGATTCGACCTAACTTTTAGTTGAAATAAATTGATCGTAGACTTTGGCATTACGTTTACATAAAATAATGAATTAAGCTTTTATTTTTTTACTGTGAGTTTAATTCGTTATAATTAGAATTACAATACTATAGTTCTGCCTAGCCTTTTCCCTACTGTGTTGGGGTCAGCTTGCAGTCTAACCAGATGCGGCTGAATACAAGTATTTTACAAGGAGCGACTGCCATCAGACCTCCGCAACCCAGTTATACAGGGCAATGCCGATATTCTAAGGTTAGACCGGTTGTCAGACTTTCGGACCTCTGACTTCCCGTAACGACTGTTGTAGGTATTTGTATGACACCCGGGACCGACTGTTTAACGTGCTCTCCGAGGCACGGAGGGGTCTCGATATGTAACGAATGGTCACCCATCCACAGACTGACCGCGCCAAGCGCAGCTTAACCTCGCAAATCGTATGAAACGGGCGGTTGGTAATTAGCCATGAGCCCCTCTACATTACAGTACTACTAGAAAACAATTTTAAAAACTAACACTTTAATAACAGAAGACTTCTTTTTGACAGACATAGTCAGTACCTAATAGCATCATTAATGTTTTTCTTCTTCTTCTTCCTGCCCTTATCCCACTCTAGGTGGGGTCGGCACAACATGCATTTCATAAATCCATGTTGTTACAGTTTTGGCTTATTGTTTTATGACCGGCCGCCTGCCTGACATCAACCCTCCTTGAGAATACTCGTTGCGCCGTCGCGCGGGTGACCCAATGTGCTTGCTGATATTATGCACTGGGTCCCAAAATAATATGCTTGTCAATTTTAATGCCGACAATTAAGCAGACTATGTTCTTCTTGGTGTAGTAGGGGAAGATGGGGTAATGGTAGTCAGCGGGCAATGCCGGTCACGTCAAAATCTAAGAATCCAAAAACATTCTGCTATTGCTACTAGTGTCGCCATTTAGTATGCGGCCAAGTAAACTTATTTACCAAGCGGCGCCATTTTCCTTCGCGCGCAGTAATTTTGACAGCTATGTAAAAGTTTGGGTGTGTTTTGTTGTAATAAAATCGAAAATTCGGTGAAAGGTAAGTTTAAAGTGATTTATACCAATCAATATCTGTCTTAAAGTGAATTACTATACATTTATAATATGAATAAAATGTTGTTTTATTTTGTTTTGGTACACTTTACAAGCAACCCTGTGTTAATTTTGAACGATCGGTAATACGCTAACAGTAGACCGCCATTACCCGCACCTGCGGGTAATAGCGGTCAACGAAGGGTTTTACAAAATTATTAAAAAATAAGAAACCCGTAATAGATTGATAATGCGCCTCATATATATCTATAGCCCACTATATAAGCTATATAAAAAGTCAGTTACCTACACCGTAAGTCTCAGAAATAAAATTAAAAAGGGATTACTGCTTAAGTGACCGCCATTCCCCCATCTTCCCCTACACTTGAAGTTCCTCGACCCACTCATTTAGTTATTGCTAGGTTAATGTTTTTCATAAAGTTATAATATCAGACTTCAAAAAACATACATTTTTCGTTTACAATTTTTACAGTCAAGCTCCACTCAATCAAAGAAGCTTTCCTTTGACTATTTAATTAAATTTTCTTCATTAAACAAAGATTTAATTGCAAGCCGGAACCGGAAACGTGTCCTGTTAAAGCCTCTACTGTCACGACAGAAAGACTGAAACTTAAGCTCGTGTAAGACTGACGTCACTACTTTTGAAGTATTACGAGTTACATTTTCGGTAGCAAAGAGTTTGAATTTGATTTTGTAAAAATGAGTTTTAAATGTATTGAATTTAGGGTATATTTTTAAATGTGTTAGCCTTCATAACAGTTTATAAAGAACCGGGTATTAGAATAACTATTAATAATAATTATTTTGTTTCTTTTTCAGGTAAGTCACAAAATGAAAATGAAAACGTTGAAAAATTCTTCTTATCTACAGTGATAGTGTAAGTACCAATGTATAATACCGGATAAACTTAGAAATTTTCATTTTAATGTTATATTGCAGATATGTAGTTAATAGCTTCATCACTTAAATAAAATATATTCAAAATAAAATCGTCATAACGAGGAATCCAATCATCATCATATATTTTATAGCGTAATTAATTCAAAATCCAATATTTGATCCAAGAAATGCTAGTAAAATAGTATCAAGAAGCCCTCAGAATTTAACTATAAGTAGCTCATAGTAAAACTCTAATGACCATCAATTAAAATCGCGTTAAAAATTCAAAGGAGCCGAACAGCTCTAAACCAATCAAGAGCACTGATAAAGTCACATACATTACAAGTATTTTATACATAACTCCCCATTACTGTTTATTTTAAACCATAAAAATTTATGGGGTTTAAATATTTTCACCGCTTCGCGATGGGCGTCCATGGTTATAAACTTACTCGTAAAGTTCCTACATAAAAAGGTAATAGTTAGTGACAGATGTAAGGTGCGCTCGCGCCGGACCAGCCAATCGCGGAGGGGCGACCGCCGCCATTTTCCTGCCGTCCAGAGGTGCTTCCGGGTATCGATATTCTACTCGGATAAATCGTCTAGATACGCTATCGAATAGTCGACACTTATCGACTCCGATGCGGGTAGTTGACTATTTCGAATGTGACAGTGACTGTTGATATACAGTGTGTTATCTTTTGTGATAGAGATAATAGACCATGAGGGTATATTGGTAGAAAATGGAATTTAAATTCCAGACCCTTTTTTATTGCAATTAACGTGTCTGGATATGCAAGAAATATAAAACGGTCAGCAATTATTTCTCTTTACAAGTTTTAGAAGCCCACATTAACACATAAAACGTTTGCAAACGCATAAAATAAATGTCTAGATACCTTTTTTACGTGTTGCGGTCTTTACAAAGGTTTTATTTTATTGCTATCAATAAAAAAGTAAAAAATAATTTATCAACGCGTTAATTGCACAAAAAGATGTTAAACGTTGCAATCGCAAATAAGACCACAAAAACTCGAAGCATTTACTTTTAGACGGAGATTGATAGCTCGCATGCTACATAAACGTACGCACACAACAATGAAATGGGTACTAAACTGCGCACGAGTCGAAGGGTCGAATCCATCACTCTGTCAACGTAAAAAACCGAACGGCCGTCGACCAATCGGAGCGCGCCATTTGAATAATTGTTCGTTTAGTGACGACCAATCGCGTACGCCCGAGGCACTTCTTATTCTGTATTCAAAATGATTAATGCTACACTCAGACGTATTTACGATCGGGTTTCAAGAGAGTTTGAATGATTTGTATGACTGACGCGTCAGTGCTGAGCCAGATTTACGATTGCGTGTCGGGCAGGACTCGATCCGGGTTGCAACACTATGACGGATGACAGTCGTATTTTATATAATTCCATAGATATGTTGGATAGTGTTGCCATGTTGTGTCGTGATGACGCCGCGTACGGCAACATTGTAGGCCAATGAATATTTCACATGCAACAAGCCATCTAATAAGATGTCTATGTTTATGATCCGATGTGGCGTATATGTAAAATTTGTGTGGTATTTTGAGATTCTTTAGTTTTTCGTATGCATAATAATGAAGGTGATGACAACCTGTTTTTGTAAAATTACTCTTAATTAAAAATTCAACAGCTACCTCTAATACACTTGTTTCTGGGGAAATTGACTACCTATATGGGTTTGTGTATTTCGCATTGCTCTTATTGGACAACTCTTCTAACAGAGTCATTGATCAATTGCAAATAAATCGAAACTGAACGGCTCATTCAACAGTTTTCTTTACAAAAATTGTCAAATTGTTTGACAACTCAAAACAAAACAAAATATTTTGACAGCTTTCAAAGAAAACTGACTAATGGTTGCGGTCCGTTTGCCGTTTGTGCAACAATTTTGCTAGTAAAATTGCCTCCCTAAATTGATTGAACAAAACACTACAATACAACGTGTTACAAAAACACCCCTAAATCCGAAAGGGGGTTAAAAGGTCCCTTGTAAAGAGTCTATTGGTAATATTTGAAAACCGTAGAATGACTCAAAAAAAAAAAGAATTTGGATAAAACATAAAATAACCATCGTTGAAACGCAACCCTGAAAACATAAAACAAAAATCTTCTATCTTTCCAAAAAAAACCCAAGAAATGCCTTAAACACTTCCCTCCACACAAATCACTTTGCAAGACACCCAAGAAAATCAAAAACAAATCTAAATAAACTATCTTCAGTAATTTGCAACTTAATGTAGCTCTTTAGCGAGATTTCACACCCTGTATTCAAATATGGCGAGCAAGATAAGGCCGGTGGATGTATGGTCCCATTTAGTGTAATTTAAGGCTAGCCGAGGTGAGTTAGCGCATCGCTTTCTATATGAAAGCTACTAAAACAACATTATAAATAGTTAGTACTAATCTGAGAGTGATTGCGAAGTTGTTACAAGATGTCTTGGAGTATCACTGACTAATGTTCAAATTAAGTGTCGATTTGTTTGTCGATGATAAATATCTGGTTTGTGCGTGTTTTATTTTATTGGTGGTTGTTTTTATTTAATGTTTATCAGAATAACGACAACTAGACTAAGGTGTTTTTCAGATACTCGTTTGAAGGTTCCGATTTGTTATTTGAAATTCAATCAACAAATTAACTGTTGCTGCATTTGTGGGTTTTCTCAACAGAAAGGTCCTAATTCTTCTCCGAAACTGCCCTTCGATAATTCTTTGTGTCTTCTTTGATTCTTTTTGCCTTTAAAGTGGTCCAAATTCACCCAAATTTGACTGTATAAAGAATCTTGTTCCTTTATACTTAAAATCTATCTATTCAGAACAGATGGTTTCTCAAGAACGTACCGAACCCTAAAATGATGGAGCGTTAAAACTAGTTAATTATCTAATCGTGATGGGGATGGCTCGGCGGGCATCCTCTCACATAAATCTGTCACTGCGCAGGCGCGGGCCGAGTAACGCACACATCTTGATCTCCGCCTGGACGCTCAACGAACGAGTGTTCTTTTTTTAAAGGACGTAGGAGTAGTTAGTGTGGAATAGATGAGGATTTAGTTACATTCTTTTGTTCTATGTTTGTTTTTTTTTCTAATTAGAAGTATTTATGGTAGATTTTAGATTTCTGGTTTGACGCTCAGGTTCTGTTTGGTCTTTGCTGTACCTATTGATTTATTATATGCTACTTAAAATATTGTTCTAATATACTAACCCTATAAATCTTATTGGGAAGGAATCTTATTGGTGTTAAGGTCGTATTAGGTACTCGGATTAATACATTTTGATACTATGTATAAGTAATTGAAGCACGCGTTGCCACCTAAACTCTTAAAACTAGAGTGAGAGGGAATATAGTTGAATTAAGTACCCCCACCACAAAATATTGAATCGTTTCATGAAGTCTTCATAGATTTTGTATTACAAGTTTTATAGGTTTACTCACGTGCAATTTTTTGGGATTGTTCAGACTAGTTTTGGACCCGAAGCCCTTAATCATGAGCTGAACACGCGGCGAGGTCGCGAGTCGAAATCTTCATAGTTTGTTTTTAATAGAGCCGACCGTTGCCGACTCCTATCAGCGTACAAGTCGGAAAACCTGGTGATTTGCGACTATTCCAATTCCAATTTATGTGCTGATGATGGAACTCTTTTGTTTTGGTTATTCCCGCATTTTATACGTGTGTCACTGTTTTAATCAGTAGTGGATTTACGAGGTGGGGATCCAAATTTTATTGAGATAGGAGCATATATATGAAATGGCTTAGAAGTTGTGGGATGTTTTTACTTGTTAGTGCTAGGAGGTGAAATAGTGACAGTTGTGTGGATGTCAGTTGCGTGGGAATGGTTTGTCAATTTTTTTTGTTAAGTTGTTCCTTTTGCATTGTATAAGCAACCCATTTAATGGGTATTCTAAAGCAACCATTAACTCGATTTGACAAAATTCACTACTTACTGCCTTTTTGCTTAAGAAGGCAGAATATTTGTAAGTTAACGGCTTCGTTCGTCTAGTGGTGTCAAGGCGATTGCTGATTGTTAGATCCTGGGTTCAATCCCCGGGTCGACCAAAGTGTCATTGGGTTTTTCCGTATGGCATTCCACAGTAGCAGCCCGGTTGATGGCAATAAGGTCACCCCCTATTACATGGGAGTTAAAAACATAACGGCAAATTTAGGGCTTTACTATACACTTCTGCCCAACCCTTCGGGGAATACAGGCGTGATGTTATGTTATGTATGTTGTTATTGAAGGCACTTATAACAGTAATTACTTTCTTGAGCAGTGTTGTGTATTATTCTTGATGGTAAGCGACTTATACATTCTATTTCCCCTCTTTTACGGATTAGAATGGATGTAACTCCACGCGAAAACTAAAACCCGGACCTTCAGCACGATATATCAAGCAAAACTGACGGAGAACTGATACCAGAAGATTTATATTGAAAGTGGATCTTTATATCTCCAATCTTTCATTGCGCTATTGCGCGTCAGGCGATGGCAGATCTAGATAAAACAAAGGCTGGCCAGTTCCTGAGTTACGCTGCACATAGACGGACTGACAGCCTCGGGGTTTGTGTTCTTGTGAATTTATGGGATCAGCACAAGATTTAAGGTTATATTAAGTAATGTTTTGTTGTTTTGAGACTTAGATTTATGTGTGGAAGTTTTTGGCTGTGCTAAATATCTTCTAGCTTTTGAGCAGCAAGGAAATAAAGATACTTATAAACTTTAAAGTGTCATAAATGTTGGTCCAAGTATGTATTTTGCTATCTTCAATTAATCCGATAATGCCTCGTTTGGGGATCGGCAGCTGAACAGAATATTCTTCTTGCTGATCCCGGGTTGATTTCAGCACCGAGTCATTATAGATATTTAATGTTTTGAATTTGTGAGGGATGATTGCAAAGCCCATCATGATTGGCTATCATTAGTAGTTATATTAAATCTATAACAGCTTTAAAACCGGTACTACTGGTTTACGTATGGCATTTTAGCGCCCCAAATTAAATGACCGCGCGACGAGCGATAGCCGCGCAATTCGCTTTGAGCGCTAAAATACCTCACTTAAAGAACACATATTTACTTTATGTTTTTTTATTGATTCAAATGGTTTTCCGTGCAGGCTTAATCTATGTCAACAGTACATCACGAGGTTTGAAGGAATTACATGATTTTGTTGACACCCCGTATAGGCGAACTTCCATCACGTGAACCGTCAGCTTGTTTTACAAATTATTACGGAAAAAAGACCCAAACACTCCCATTCTGCCGTCGTAATACAAAAGGGCACAACTGACATTTTTTGCAAAATTGAGTTAAATACATATTTGGAATCAGCGTAAAAAGCTGATTCCAAATATGTATTTAACTAAATTTTGAAAAAAATGTCAGTTGTGCCCCTTTTTCTTACGACGGCAGCATTCATCTGAACTGATTTTCTAAACACATATTTTACAAAACTGTTAAGGTAACATTAACCTCCAGTTAACTCGTAAAATTATGAGCCATGACACATTTGATACAATGTAATTTATTGTAGGTTACGTCCTGATACACCTGCATATAAAAGGTTTATGGGTTAAACTGTGTATAACAATGTTTATGAGTTTAATGAGGAAGATAGGTTAAAACTGGTAGTAGGTTAGGAACAAATACCAGATAGTAGTGTCAATAATTTCCAAAATATAAGTCCTCAATAAGAGGAGGAAGACTAAGGAGATGATAAAGATGGAGCAAGAAGTAACGACAAAGAAGTAAGAAGTAAACCAGAAAGGCTTGATGTGGCAGCTTTCGAGTCTGGAATAGCTCATGTTGGTACGAAAGAAGAACACAGAGTGAGAATGAGACCAAAAGATGAACAGCTTTGCTTAACATAACATACCATCACGCCTGTATTCCCCAAAGGGCCGGGCAGAGGTGTTTATTACCACCCACATTTTGTCGTTATGTTTAAGTCCCGCATAATAGAGAGCAAACCTATTGCTAACAACCGAGCACATATCTCAAACTCCGGGCTGCTACTGAGGAATTCCACACGGAAAAACCCGATAACACTTTCCCCGACCCGGGGATTGGACCCAGGACCAACAACAGTCGCGCTTACCACCACTAGACCATCCAGGCAGCTTTGCTTGTCAGTAAATAAACCTTGAAAGTGGTGTACAACGAGTTATACAGAATTGCTGGTTTTAAAACTACGAGTACATACACGTACTGGGATAACCTTCGGGCACTTTTTGCTTATCCCTCAAGTTAAAAAAAACTTGATGATATCTCCATATAAAGAAACGAAAAAAAACTCATTAACAGAATAGTAAGAACGTTGGGGTTATTTTTTCAACAGATACCCATTAAAAGAGTGATTTATAGCCCAATGTGGAATTAACTAGCGCCTCTAAATAACAAAATATCATTTCTGTATGTCTGTACGATTTATGGGGACTGACGACCCCACCCTGTATATCAGTGGTACTCAACCTTTTTGTTTATTGGCTGCATGAAATATGCGAGATGCCTCGTCAAACATCAAATTCATTTTCAGTTAAATTTCTCTGCTTTAAAACACCGACGACGGATGGTGGGGTGTCCTTTCAAGTTACCCTCCTAAATAATCGTAGATGCACAGCAGCATCACCTGTGCAAGTAGCAACTAGTCTCTGCGCAGTGGCGTGCATTGCATATAGGCAATTAAGCAGTGCCTACCACATAAGATTTAATTAACTACTCCATCTTTAACTATTACAATAAATAAAATAAGCGTGTATGGCTATGATTTTTTTTGATCAGAATCGTATTGAAATGGGCTTAAGCGTACAATTGAAAGGCGACATCGCTAGTGCCTGCCTGCCTAGTCCGAAAACCAATGCACGCCATTGCCTCTGCGACTTATGTATGTAGTCACCTGGGCAAGCGAGAGGATTGGTTGATTGAAGTTGAAGTCTAGACCTGGACAGCAATGAGCTAAACACCAAAAAAAGTCCCAAAATCTTTCTTAGGCGGGTCACTGACGACGTGCGTTATATCAGAATGAAAATCAATGCGAAATACGAAAAAAATATGTCCGTTGGTCACTAAAAATTCAACGGGTCACTTTTACGACACGACATGTTTGGTGCAGTGGTTGAGTGATCGGCTTCTGCGCTGCGGGTCGTGGGTTCAGTTACCGCACGGATCAAATATTTGTCTGGCCTACAGATAGTTTTTCCGGGTCTGAATGTTTGTGCGTTAGTAGATTTGTGTCTGTAAACGCACCCACGATACAGGAGAAATCCTAGTGTGGGTCAACGTTTTTTTTAAACAAAAAAAATAATAATAATTACACCTTATAGTTTGAGAACCACTTCACTGCAGTATGCCATGTACGGGTCGTTATATTCGTGAATCATTTTAATTTGAGTTCTAATTAGTTTTGTAGTTCGTCTAGCTTCTTACTTTATATTGATGTAAGTCGTTTAGTGTACGAATTATGTGCTTTCGTGTTTGAACTATGAATCATGTCATTGATATAGCTGCGTTGATTGAAATTGTAACAATTTGATGTAATTTACTTTCTAAAAGAGTTATGTAGAAAGTATGAGTTGTTGTTGGTTATGTTTTTGAGATTTGTGAATAAAGTTATGTAGTAATTAGCGATTATGACTGGCTCGTGGCTAATTACCAACAGTGCAGATCATACCATTTGCGAGGTTAAGCTGCGCTTGCTGCGGTCAGTCCATGGATGACCGTTTGTTAACACATCGAGACCCCTCCGTGCCTCGGAGAGCACGTTAAACAGTCAGTCCCGGGTGTCATACAAATACTTATGACAGTCGTAAGTCAGAAGCCCGAAAGTCTGACATCCGGTCTAACCTTAAGATATCGGCATTGCCCAGTAATTAGGTTGCGGAGGTCTAATGGTAGTCGCTCCGTGTAAAATATTGGTATTCAGCCTCATCTCGTTAGACTGGAAGCTGATACCAACATAGTTGGGAAAATACTGAACAGTAACTAGCGATTATTAATTAGTTATACTAAAAGTCCTGTTCGATATCGCCTACTGATGTTATTTACTTACCAAAGTAATAACTCTCTTTCGTAATCGAATCGTAAGCATAATCAGCCCATTACTCTCCCACTGCAAAGCACGGGCCTCTTCTCAGAATGAGAAGCATTTAGTCCACCATGCTGGCCTGGTGCGGGTTGGCGGACTACACACTCCATCGAGAACTTTTTGTAGCCCTCTCAAGGTTTCACAATGTTTTTCCTACATCGTCAACGCAAATCTTCTTCTTCTTCTTCCTGCCCTTATCTCACACAAGGTGGGGTCGGCACAACATGTATTTCATAAATCCATGTTGTTACAGTTTTGGCTTATTGTTTTATGACCGTCCACCTGCCTAACATCAACCCTCCTTAGGAATAGGTACCTACTCGTTGCGCCCGTCGCGCGGTTGACCCAAAGTGCTTGCTGATATTATGCACTGGGTCCCAAAATGATATGCTTGTCAGTCTTATTGCCGACAACTAAGCAGACTATGCGTCAACGTAAGTGATAATTAAATTCTAATCCGCCCATGAATTTGAAAAGATGTGGGCTGAGATCAAACCCAGATCCTCCCGCAATGAAGGCAAGCATTCAACCACTAGGTAATCCCAGCTTTTTTTACTATACCCCCACACTTGTGCTTGGTGGCAGGATCTATACGGTCCGCCTGCTAGCTACCACCCTCACATTAAAGTCCAGCGCCAAGCACTTTACTGTGTTCCGTCGTGTGTATTTGAGAGCCAGAGGGATATAGGAGAATCCCTCTATATCTCTGTTCCTTGTGATTCGTGTGCTCCATCTTAGACCCTGTCTGTACTTACCATCAGGTGAGACTAGGGCCAAACGCGACCAAGTAAATGATTAAAAAAACTCTAATTACAATACCTAAGACAGTAGCATGTCAGTTGTTAATCGATTGATTCTTGAATTGTCATCCTGCTACTCGATACTGCGCGGTAGCTTTCCTAACGAGTATTGTGCGTTAGAAGCAATCTTTACTTGTGCATTTATAGAGAGGTCATTTAGGGATGTGGTGCAAGTTAGAAGAGGTAGTATGTAGTTTGAAAGTAGTAACAATTGGCATCGAATTGGAAACTGTAGGAACGTGTGTAAATATTCTGTTGAATTCATTTTGTGTAACAAATATTATATCTTTATTGAAAATAAAAAAACATTTTAACAAAAATAAAACCGACTTTAAAAAACCGAAAAAAGGAATAAAATAATTACTATATTATAAAATTAACAGTTTCAGAAGTCGGTGCTAATGCACGCTGAACCAAATTGAAGGCACCGACTTCTGAAACTGTTAATTTTATAATACGGTTTTTTTTCGGTTTTTGTAAGTCCGTTTTATTTTTATTAAAATGTTTTTTATTTTTGTCATTTTAGTGGCCTTCATTAAAACAAGATTGGACCCACTAAAGACGCTGCTAGTAACCTAATCACATCATCACATTATGCGTACTGTTCGTCATTGAGCAGTTCCATTGTCTATCTTCGAAGTTCTTCATCAGATCTTGACCAAATTTAAATACTTAAATACTCTATCATAAAAAAGTAAATCCATATTGGTTTATAAATGAAGGTGTTGTGTGGTAGCCTCCTCCTCTTTTGGAAGTCGGTTAAAAAGGTTCAAAATTGGCCCAGATCGGGCTTAAAACGTACCGCGCGTTTGTTACTTGTATTTTATTTTATTGCAATTTGTATGATACTTGTGTTATTTTTTTTTAATTAAAAATAGACTGTTTCAAAGAGAGGTAGGCCAAAGAAAAGATGAATGGATTGTGTGAAGGATGATATGGGTAAGAAAAGAATGAGTACTAAGATGACTGATAGAGGAGAATGAAAGAGAAATATGTTGGACCCCATCTAGAGTGGGATAAGAGCAGGGAGATAATGATGAAATAGATTGTTTCAAGATATAAGTAATATGCATGGTTTAGTAGCGTTGTTGTTGCACTGTTACTAAATAACTTTACTTGACGTTATGTAAAATCTAACTAAGCCAATCGCTCCAAACTTGTACCACACACACAGTACTCTGATACCGTGATCTTATGGGAATGCGCCGGTACCATTCCGATGCTAATTTTATAGTACAAGACCATTTGAAATAACAACAAAATGTCCCTAACTTCAGCGTTGATTGATATCTTTATAGCTAACAGCCTCCATGTCTGTCTGTCCATTAGCGTCTTGTAGATTTGAGATTTCCCCCTCTCCATTTACATAATCTGTATACCATTAATATCGATTCAAGAATTTTCTCTTAATCGATTCTGAATAAGAACTACATGATAATTTCTTTTAGTTTCCATGAAGTTTGTAGGTATCGATTTTAATTATTGTGGGGAGTTGGTTGATGACCACATACATAAATAAATTAGAATCTATTTAGGCTGTGGTGTACCTTGTACTCCCTGTTATAAATGGCTATTTCTCTTAATCCGTGTTCGTTGTACCAGCGAGTAGGAGGAACTAAGTTGAACCCTGCCCGTACTTCTGACAGTTTGAATCCATGTGCGGATCTGAATTTGCTTATCACCTGCGTGAACGGTGAAGAAAAACATCGCGAAGAAGCATACCTGAGAGGCTCTAAACAAAAGTCCACGATGGTGTGTGTAGTCTGCCAACCTGTACCAGGTCGTCGAGAAGAGGCCTCAGAACACATACCACTAATTATCCTCTTGACATGCTTTGGTCCCTATAAACAAACACGAATCGTTTTGCTTACCAATGGTAGCATTTTTTAAATACACTCGTAAGCTAATTTTACCTGTGATAGCTATTTCCATATGTGAGGGTCTACAAAGCTATGAGGTCTTTGCTTCATTATTAGTAAAGATACAAGGGATTCAATTTTAACTAATAACTCTCCCTAAACTGTAGGAATCGGCCATTAGTTGCCTATGAAACCTACGGGAGGAGAGGGAGTGGTATATTTTTCAGTTTTTAGTTGTCAGAAAGCCCTCCAGCCCCTCTCTCTGTTATTTATATCAACATACACACACAACATACATAACATCTCGCCTATATTCCCCGACGGGTTAGGCAGAGGTGTATAGCACACCCTCATTTCGCGGTTATGTTTAAAATCCCATGTAGTAGGGGGCGAGCCTATTACCATCAACCGGGCACAAATCCAAACTGAGGAATTCCACACGGAAAAAGAACCTCACGATCAGCAGTCGCGCTTGCCACCACTAGATCAACGAGGCAGCTATATCAACATGTCTTAATACACTCCGGGTCACCAACATACATCTTAATATCACAGAAAACATTTTTAAACATTGTTTAACATTTTAACATTGTTTTGTTTATGTTGGTGAACCGGATTCTTTGCTCCCGACTGTATTTAAAAATACAATGACTTCCCCGACATCCATCTTTTATTAAATTTCTTTTTTTATCGTGGGGAAATCCTCATGGATGTCCCTCGCCCGGGTTAGGCGAGGGGGTTCGCCGGACTCTTACTGGCTAAAAACCCATGGTGTTCCTCCTTTTGACAGTCGGCTGGGGTCGCGGGATTCGCCTAAGCATGCACTACAACCCCGGCAGGTCTTGGTCCACCAACTTCCCGATATCCCTAACTCAATCGACCTTAACCGTAACATTAAGCACCTACGTAGTAAACTAGTGCACATCGAGTCATTGACCTTCTCGATAGTTAAAACATCACCCCACATAATAGAGCGTAAATTCCTAAAACGGCCACAGAATAAACAACACACTTACATACAGACGCGACTATTGTATTTTACCTAGAACGTTAGCTCGGAGAGTACCAATTAAAGGATGGTTAAGGTGTAGTTAGATGTTCCAGAACGATGTTGAAATAATACAACGATCGTATTCAATACTAGACTATTACCCGTGGTTTCACCCGCATCCTAGGGGTACTACTTGATGTACCCGGATAAAAAGTATCCTATGTGTTAATCCAGGGCATAGTCTATCTGTGTGCCAAATCTCATACAAATCCGTTCAGTCGTTTTTGCGTGAAAGAGTAACAAACATCCATACATACAAACTTTCGCGTTTACAATAAATATTAAGTAAGGATTAGAAAAGTTAGGAATTGATTTAATTTTGTTACTAGCTCGCACATTTTTTTAAAACTTGAAGCGTATTCAGTTTATTGTGGTCTAACCCAGACTTGATAGATTTTTCATCTTCTTGTTTTTTCAGTTTATCTTCAATCCAGATTGAAGATGGAATTTCGGTGTCATACTAACTGATACCTTAATTTTTTTTTATCTTTGGTAAATCGTCATGGATGTCCCTCGCCCGGAGAAGGCGAGGGGGTCTGCCGGACTCTTACCGGCTAAAAACCAACGGTGTCCCTCCTTCTGACCTAAGGCCGGGGTCACGGGATTCGCTATTGCATGCACCGCAACCTCGGCAGGTCTCGGTCTACCAGCTTCTTCTGGTGAACGTCTCCAGTGGTGGGGCAATTTCTCCCCTGCCCCACTTCCTTCTGAGAGGCGCGCGCGGAACACGGCGCGCCATCCTCCTGGGCTTGTTACTGGTCGGGCGACAGGTCCCCTAACCCACCGCCATACTAACTGATACCCACTGTTAGTCATGATATCTACTGTTACTAACCAAAGTCTAAAGATTTTTATTCAAACTAGCTACCCGATGAACTTCGTACCGCCAAAATTTTCTTTTTAATTTTCTTTTTCCCTAAACCACCTCTAGTATTGAGGCAAAGTCGAGCCATTTTCGAGCCATTGTAATTGATTTTCATATGATAGAGAAGTACAGGTACTTTTAAAGCTTCAAAACAATTTCGCATTCGCGGACCACATTTTGCTGTGTATTTGACGCATTCGTTCAGGAGTGAGGTTTCTGTATAATGTAGTACTATTTATTATTCTGTTCTGATAGTAACCTTTTGTTAGACACACTATCCTCTGTGATTTTTATCATTTTGGGACCCAGTGCATAATATCAGCAAGCACATTGGATCACCCGCGCGACGGCGTAACGAGTATTCCCAACGAGGGTTGACGTCAGGCAGGCGGCCGATCATAAAACAATAAGCCAAAACCTCTAACAACATGGATTTATGAAATACATGTTGTGCCGACCCCACCTAGTGTGGTATAAGGGCAGGAAGAAGAAGAAGGTTACAAGTGTTATTCTTTATCCTCCTGTAAGTACACGCCTGCTTTTTATGTGCACATGCTAGTTGAGGGTTGACTCCTAAAGCCATCTTAAAGTGTTACACATCTTTATACGTTGTATTTCCAGTTTATTCAACAGAGTTAGCTGATGGTGTCAAAGTCCCAATCCTCGGATGAGTCGGTCCAAACAGTCCCTTATTCCATAATTCCGTTCCGTAACTGTTTCCGTTTATAGCGGTTCTCACTCAGGCCGATTGGTCGCGTACCAGCGTAGGAAATTGTCTATAATAAGTTACTGCTAATGGGCGCATTGTACTGTTCCTCTTATACTCAATTTCTGTGAAAGCGATTTTAAATTTTGATGCTTGTCCTGTTTCACTGGTTATGGGTGGAGTGTTTATATTAGGAGATTGCTGTTTGAATTTGTTTAATGGAATTTAAAAGAAACAAAGGTTGTCTTTCTTAAAACGAATATCCTCAATTAAATTAATTATGATCCCGAACGCATACAAGCCGAATCTCTTCAAAGTTATACTGAACAGGTTTCTTCTGGGTAAGCTCACTCCATCGTAGACTTTGTCTCTGACACCTCTGCTGACCTAGACTAGAGTGAAGAGCAAACAATGTCAAATAAAATAAAATTGAATGATGACTTCATATGAGAATTTTCCACTAATCCCTAAACATAAATGACGTTTGGATGATCACAATGATCTTCTATAAATTATGTAATGATATAATTTTTTTTCCTAAATATTTCAAAAAATATTATATTCAAATTTTTACCACATCCTTATCACACCAAAAATGGCTACCGGCTTTCAATTCAGTAGCCATTCCAAAGCCTCACAGATGCAAAACCTTTCTACCTACTTCCGCGTCTCCCCGCTGATCTGGCAGGGCTATTCCGCGCCGTTTATGGCAGTTTTCACTCAACGCGATTGGTCGCTAGCACTGAGCGCTCGCAGAATGGCCCTCTATTGTGGTAGTGCATTGTCTTGTAACCGGCCGATTACGACGATTGCCATCGGTTTCTTTATTCGATAGTTTGTGTTGATAACCTTGTAAATATTAACACGTTTGGAATCTGCATGGCGTATCATGTGGTGGCGGTAGCAAGGAGTATCGTGCTTTAGGAAATAGATTATCATAACAGTATATCGCTGTATCTATATTGTAATGGAGGCAAAGTTTGCCATGTTTCCGGTATATTTATTTATTTATACTTCTATGCACTATTGTGGTACATAAGGCGGACTTAATGCCATAAGGCATTCTCTACCAGTCAACCTTAGGGTTAAAAAGAAAAGCATCAAAATACGTAGGTACAGGAAAAAGATGAGTTGACAATTTTGGACTGAATATATTAGGAATTCAAACGTTAAATATAAATTACATAAAATACATATATACAAATAATAAAATATATAGATATTGCAATATATATATATCAATTACAAAATGTTATGAAAATCTTAATGCAATTATGACGAAGACTAAATTAGTATACAATAGACAATGCCCATGCCTTGTTAGTCTAGTGGTCGCAAGCGCAACTGCTGAGCATAGATAGGATCTTGGGTTCGTTCCCAAGGTCGGGCAGCGTTATTGGCTTTTTTCATTAGGAATTTCTCAGTAGCAGCCCAGAGACTGGAATTGTGCCCGATTAATGGCAATAGGCTCGCCCCCTATTACATGGGACTTAAACATAACTGGCGAAACGAGGGTGTACTAAAACACCTCTGCCGAACCCTTCGGGGAATACAAGGCGTGATGTTATGTTATGTTATCAGTTGAAGTCGTAAATGACTAATAGATTTCATTCTGATCAGAATGATACAATCAACAGCAGTGTCCTTGAGAGGTCATCAGAAGGGGCTCGTGGCTAAGTAGCAACCGTACGGCTCGTCCGGTCAGCGAAGTTAAGCGACGTTTGCCGCGGTCAGTCAATGGAGGTACCCGTTCCTTATACATCGAGGTCCCTCCATGCCTTGTAGGGCAGGTTAAGCAGTCGATCCTGCGTGTCATATGAGTACTGTTACATAGTCAGATGCCCGAAAGTCTGACATGAAGATATCGGCATTGCCCAGTATCTGGGTTGGGGAGGTGTGATGGCAGTTGCTCCGTGTATAAAATACTGGTCTTCAACTGTATCTAAAAAAAAAAAAACGTTATTTGAACGTGTATGTTTGTCAGTTTGTTTCTATATTTTTACCACCTATATATACCAACAACACCAAACCTCGTTGGTCTAGTGGTGGCAAGCGCGACCGCTGATCGTGAGGTCCTGGGTCCGATCCCCAGGTCGGGCAAAGTGTTATTGGGTTTTCCCGTGTGGAATTTCTCAGTAGCAGCCCGGAGTTTGGATTTGTGCCCGATAGATGGCAATAGGCTCGCCCCCTATTACATGGGACTTAAACATAACGGCGAAATGAGCGTGTTACCATACACCTCTGCCCAACCTTTCGGGGAATACAAGCGAGATGCTATGTTGAGTTTTACTACTTGCTGCTGAATAAAATTCTTTGTATTTTAATTCTTGGTGATACTCTCATCTATACTAATATCTGTGCTAATATTATAAAGCTGAAGAGTTTGTTTGTTTGTTTGAACGCGCTAATCTCAGGAACTACTGGTTAGAATTGAAAAAATATTTTTGTGTTGGATAGTCCATTTATCGAGGAAGGTTATAGGCCATATAATAATCACGTTACGACCAATAGGAGCGGAGCATAAATGAAAAATGTTGCAAAAACGGGAAAAATGTCCACCCGTGCGAAGCCGGGACGGGCCGCTAGTCTGTCTATAAATTAGCTATGTTCATTAATTCTCTATAGTGAAATGTGACCACCAAAGCTTCTTACGGTGTGTCACCCTACGGTCATCGTCCACCTTTTGTTTACTCAAACGAAATCTTCTCAAGTAAACAATTCCAAAAGGAACCACTCAGCTTATTTCCTTATGGCATTTGCTTAGAATTATCATTACCATACCGAGTACACTACAGGCAAACTTCAGCCTTAGCCATCTGTATATATAGTTCAATTTACATTGACAAGTTTTCTCGTTTGCGTTCCGCAGTCACATTTTCGCGACACATAGTCCTTATTGCGACGTGATAGAGTTGAGTTTTGAGGAGGAATGTCAGGGTATTGTCGGCAAGGATGGACCGGTAATGCGACAGTTTGTAAGCATGAGATCCGGAGTGTAAGGTGGGAGGTGCGGGGTGCGGGGGGTGGCCCTGTAATAGTAAAGAAATACGAACAAGTTGTTGTATGTAGGACGTTGACTTGAGTATATATATTTTATTTATATTTTTTCGCGTAGGTGCTTTTAGAAATGCGTCGTTTTTTGTTTTAAATTGGGGCGAATTTTTGCGCTGACCTGCGTAAACAGAAAATAGAACGAGTATTGCCCGGTTCCTATGTCCAAAAACGAATCGTTTTGTCTACCAATGGTAACAATTTTTATTGCCAACTGGGCATATAAGTGGACTCGTAGGCCATAGCTACTGACGTACCTATGGGAAGGTTAACTGTGCAAAGCTATAATGTATTTGCTTCGTTAGATACAAGACTTCTGCCGGGGTTGCGGTGCATGCAATAGCGAATCCCGTGACCCCTTTTTTTTTATCGTGGAGAAGTGCACTCGCATACTGCACTACCACGGGGAGATAGTGCAGTTATGTGGGACTCAAACCCACTAAAACTCCACGGTGTCCTCCTCTGCCACATATGGCGGGAACACAGGCACGCGTAAACACTCATCCGCGAACCCGCCGTGGCTGTCCGTCTCCAGACCCTCCTCTGGGGAGTACCCCCCATCACCGGCGCACCAGAACACATGGTACGCCGTGACCACCCCGGGGGCCAAACGAGCACATGGGCGCCAGAAAACCCCGTGTCTGGGCACCCTTGGTCTCCTTGCGACGGGTCAGGTTAGTGACCCCGCCGCCTACCACTTTTCGGCCGCAGAGGATAGGGAGAGCGGCCAACGACATACCGACACTCCTCTCCCCTTGCGGCCCCACCGCGTCCGCCATCTGACGGTGGCGACCCCGTCAAGGCTGCGGAAGGCAGGGAGAACCGCGCACCGCAATACCGGCACTCCTCTCCCGCCGCGGCCTCCACCCTTCAGCCGCGATGCCTCCCATACGACATCGCGGCCCGCCTCAGTTGCGGTGTCACCCAGGCGACACCGCAACCTACTTGGCCGCTACATCGAGGGCTTCCAGGCCCAAGCCCCGACGAGCAGCCACTCCTCGGGTTCCTCTTCGCTTCACCATGGGCCTTCAATCCACGGCTACTGAGTCCCCCCCGCAACGACAATGCGGGTACCCACCGGGGGGGGATCCCGTGACCCCTGCCTTAGGTTAGAAGGAGGGACACCGTTGGTTTTTAGCCGGTAAGAGTTCGGCAGACCCCCTCGCCTTCTCCGGGCGAGGGGTATCAATGAGCATTATCCAACGATTAAAAAAAAACAAAAAAGGTACAAGTCTCTTATGACCAAATAGGTACTCAAACGCTACTCAATGTTAAGTTACCGTTAAGTCTCGTGCTGTCTCTGTCACTATAAGGCGAAGTGAGAGTGACAGCACGAAATAAACGGCAACTTAAAATTGAGCGGTTGAGTATTTGACCGTTAATTTTAAACAATAACGCTAGATAAATCATAGAAATCTGCCATAAGTTGAATTGTGATGCTGCAGCATTTGTGGATATTGGATAGTCGATGCTTTTAAATTTTATACGTCAAGGGTTATTTAATATGTAGAAAATTACGTCTGTCTTTCTATTTGTGAGAGGCCCATCAAAGTACCTATGTAGTAATTCAGGGTTGGCGTAATGCATGTGGTAAAGCGAGCCTGATCACCCATAAGTACGAACGTTGTTCAACGTAGTATTCATCAGTGTATAGGGAAATATTTAATTTGTATATATAAAAGGAGAAAATGACTTACAGTCTGATCTTTCAACGCACAGCATAAACCGCTGGGGTTAGAAAATTGAAATTTTGGTACCTACCTAATTGATGCATTAGTTAAGGAATGAGGTTTCTGTACTCAGTCCTATTTATTATTCTGTGCTTAAGGTTAAGGCGATTCGCACACTGCACCGCATCACGCAGCGTAGCGCGGGAGTGCGTGTTCTTACGTTGTTTGTAAGTATCTGTGTTTGTATAGAAAGCACGCGTAGTGCAAAACACAGAAAACGCACTCACGCGCAGTGTTGTGGCTCCGTCGTCATGCACCCCACAGCATAGCGCGGGGCAATGTGTTTCGCCTAAGCAAGATTATCTCAAACATCTTCGCCAACCAAATATCAGACAACGTCATCAAACTCCAAACACCTATTTGTCGACAAAAACCTTCAAAATAACAAGTAGGAACCTATTCCACCCAAGGCCACGCAGTTATCTATACGAAACCGTTCACAAAATCCGGACACGCTTCCGTTTTAGGGCCCCACCATATCTATACGCAATTTATCGCAAGATTTCGCGATCGAAAAAATTTCAGACTATCGATACTTCGGCTGATACGTAACAAGTACAGTCAGTAACAAAAATCCTTCGATTTTTAATTAGCAGCCCCCGGGCCGTTTCGCACGTGATCGGAATGGGAGGGTGCTCATTGCATAACTCGCCGGACGGCCCCGGACGGCGCCGTCCGATGTCGTATTAACGGAAGAATGTAATGAAGTTAGGTAGCTTTCGATTTGACTGCGCAATTAACGATTGTACTTAATGAGCTGCTCGTCTTTTTCCAATGTTACTTTTGTTGTGAACAGTAGGAGTTTGATTAGGAATTTTAAAATGTTCCGAATTCAAGTCTCCCAATAAAAGATAAAGTGGATCTTAAAATAATTTTGAATTATCGAAGTATGAAAGCTCTTCCAGTTGGAAATGGCGGCAGCCAGTATAACAATTGTTTGACCTTTCGAATTTACCGGCAACTACAGCAATTCTCTCCCAAGCGAGAGTGAGAGAGAGAGATGGGAGAAGCCTATGTTCAGTAGTAGACTGCAATAGATTGTGTGATTCAAAGTCAAAGTTTTTTATTTCAAATAGACCAGATTTCAGGCACTTTTAAAACGTCACAACTAGGTGCACGGTTCCAAAAGGTAGGTTCTATGGAGAAGAGCCGGCAAGAAACTCCATGAATACTCTTTTTAAAATAGTAGTTCATTACAATTCCATTACAGTAGTGTGAGAAATAGAATGAGAATAATGCAGGTTAATGTAACAAATAAACTCACATAAGAGTAACAAATAGAAGAATATGCCTTCTAGGATTGCCATAGCAGTTAAGATGATTAATATGATAAGATATATATTAAGATTGATTGATAGATGATAAGATTGATTGATAATGACTATTGTGCATACCTATAAGCCCACCATTATCAAGAGAGCCAATTAATTGGTCGCTTCCACAAGGATAACATTAAATTCTGAAAGCCTGAAGGCTTTCGTTGCTTTCGTGATGAATCATGGAGTAGTTGCCTTACTTAAATAATCCCTTAAAAAAACATTTAAGTTAAGTGGTTTTACCTTCCAGTACCCCTGCAGCATCAGGATTTGAGGATTGAAGGTTGAAATTATTATAATGTTGTATTGTCATGGGAATTTAATTTGTGTGCGAAGTTTCAAGAGAATCGGTTAAGCAGAAGTAGTTGAAAAATCTATCGCAAGATTTGAATCAAACAAATATGCGAAGTGAAGCTAATAAAAACCGTTTAAAAACGCAATCAAGCTCAAAAGTTTTCCAAGACAAGATTAATATTGTTTTTAATTACATTTTATTGCAGAAGAAGTAACCAACTAACACCACAAAACAGATAGGTACAGAAGTCAATCAAATGTATGTACTTCACTTTTCATACCTACGCTCGGCGGTCGCTCTATCTATATATCTATCTCTCTCAAGCGCATGGCACTCGCGCTCGCACTTACTCGCACTCTAGCCCCAAACAGTCCGACATATCGTGTCCGTGAGCAGTTTCTATGTGTGCGTTGTTCAAGCGCACTTGTATGTAGATTGACTTCTGTACTTATTTTTGTGCTAATACTCTGCCTATCTGCGATTACAGCATCTTAGGTACTACATAACACATCCTCTTTAAGTACGTATGTAGGCATGTAAAAGGTCTCGTCAAACGCAGTCACGGATATTCTAATTAACATTAATGATCTGATGGGAAAGTTTAATTTGTTATGAGTTTACGTAAAAACAGCTGTGTTGAATGATGTAACAAGCATTAACTGTAAGTTAAGATAACAGCAGTGATAGCCTAGTGGTGTGACCGTCGGACTACAAAGTCATAGGTCTTGAGTTCGAACCCAAGGCACGCACCTCTGACTTTTCGGATTCATGTGCATATTGTATAATTACCACTTGCTTAAAAACGGTGAAGGAAAACATAGTGAGGAAACCGGCATGCCTGAGAGATATTTTTCGACGGCATGTGAAGCCTAGTCAGAGGCCAATGGCCGGCATAAACTCTGACACCAGGTTAGTCACTAACCACACGAAAAGAAGACTGTAAGCTAGTAATCTTTTTTCTTAAAGACTGCGTTGCTCCACACAAGGATTTATCCTGTATCGTGGGTGCGTTTACAGACACAAATGTTCACATGCACAAACGCCCAGACCCGGAATAACTATCTGTAGGTAATAAAAACACTAGTTCCGTGCAAGAATCGAATCTGCGACTTGTACCGCATGAGTTTATCGCTCAGCTATTACGCCAAACGTGTCCTCGGTAAAGATAGTGCGAAAACCTAATTGTTTTTCATTAAAAGTTAAATTAAAAGTCACAACTCTAAATACTAAGTCACATACATACATAATTAGCCCATTACTGTCCCACTACTGGGCATGGGCCTCTACCCAGAATGAGAAGGGTTGAGGCCTTAGTCCACCACGCTGGCCTGGTGCGAGTTGGTAGACTACACACCATCGAGAACTTTATGGAGCCTTATCAGGTGTACAGGTTTCCTCACGATATTTTTCATTTACCGTTAACGCAAGTGATAATCAAATTCTGATCCGCACATGAATTCGAAAATTCTGATGTACGGGCCGGGATCGAACTCCGACCCTCCTGCATGGAAGGCCAGCTCAACCGCTAGGCTATCATTGCTTATCCTAAGTCAAAAAAAAGATAAGATCAAAAAGATATCTAAACATACATTTAAAAATTGTTCTCTCCACAATTCTACTACAGGTCGACTCTAATGACAACTTTAAAATTAAAATTTTCATCCCTAAACAACTGTGTTCAAAGGCTGACCGTTCGTCAGTCACCCCCCGAGGGGTAAATAGCTAAAAATAAACCCCCTCGACGTATGCAGGCGTTTCTTTGCTAGCAGTTGCTTTGAGGCGATTTTAATTCGCTTATTTCGCTAGCGGGAAATTGCTTGTGTTGCCGAATTAAGGGTGGTAGGTTTGTGATAGGAGGCAGCGGAAACAGGTTGTAACTAATTGTTATTATTAAAATTATTGGTTCTCTCTCTGCCTAGCCTTTTCCTAACTATATTGGGGTCACCTTCCAGTCTCACTAGTTTCTGCTGAATACCAGTATTTTACACGGAACGACTGCCATCAGACCTGCGCAACCTAGTAACTGGGCAATACCAATATCTTAAGATTACTTTCGGGCTTCTGACTACTCCGTGACGACTGTCATAGGTATTCTTATGAAACCTGTGACCATGGTTTAACGTGCTCTCCGAGGCACGGTGAGGACTCGATATGTAACAAACAGTCGCTCATTTACGGACTGACCGTGGCAAGCGCCGCTTAACCTCGCAAATCGTATGATCAGCCCGATTGTTTTTTGTTTGATTAGCCACAGGCCTTTTTACTTCATAGACGTCAATTCAAGTGGTTTACTAGCGAGGACGGTATGCCGGGGCAAATAAACGTATAAAATTCTTGTACTATTCAACTCTTATTATTATATTACGTGACGAAAATAATCCAAGACATGCTCAGACCGCAATTGAACCTGCCAGGGTTGCGCTGCATGCTTTTGCGAATCCCGCGACCCCGGCCGAACGGTCAGGAGGAGGAACACCGTTGGTTTTTAGCCGGTAAGAGTCCGGCAGACCCCCTCGCCTTCCCCGGGCGAGGGACATCCATGAGGATTTTACAACGATAAATCAATAACTACCTATAATATTATAATTTGGAAAGATTTGTATCTTTGTATGTAACGAATAAACTTAAAAACTACTGAACCGATTTCAAAAATTATTTTTGCCGTTAGAAAGCTACATTATCACTGAGTAACATAGGCTGTATTTATTACTGGAATAAAACTTCTTACGTGGGCGGAGCCGTGAGGACACAGCTAGTAAAAAAATAAAATAAAACTTGAAACTTAAATCGCTATATCCTGTACACTGTGTCCGCACCACATTGCGGCGGAGGAAGTCTGCGGACGTCAGCCTGGCGATTGTAAAGGCGCGATGTGATCCTGTATGCACTCAGCCCAAAAAATATTATCCGCACGCTTTTGTGCACTCGCCTTCATGCAGTGAACAAAGAAAGCTAATGAGTGTGTGTTTGTGTTAATTATTACAGTACTTAGCGTTTGGTGGCGAGTATTTGTCTAGTTGATATTTTCATAAACGTAGCATAACATCACGCCTGTATTCCCTGAAGGGTTGGGCAGAGGTGTATAGTAACACCCTTATTTCGTCGTTATGCTTAAGTCATATGTAATACAAAACAGAAATCCAAACTGCAGGCTGTGACTGAGGAATTCCACACGGTAAAACCCAATAACACTTTGCACGACCTGGGAATCTAACCCAGGACCTCACTATCAGCAGTCGGGCTTGCCACCATTAAACCAACGAGGCAGTCAAGTTAATATTTTCTTTAAGGATATTATTAAAAGTTGATCGAATTACATTTTGATTTTTAATACGTTTTTGTTCTGGCGTGTGCAGATACTACAGCCGCCGCGTGCTACGATCCTTTCTTCGTCATCACAATAATCAGCCCATTACTGTCCTACTGCTGGATATAGGCCTCTAGATACTCAGAATTATATTATTGTTTAAATTCTTAGTCCAATACGCTGGCCTGGTGCGGGTTGGCAGATTACACACACCATCAAGAACTTTTTGAAGCTCTCTTACGATGTTTTCGCTCACCGTTAACGCAAGTGGTAATGAAATTCTAATCCACACAAGAATTCTACAAGTCAGAGGTGCGGGCAGGGAACTCAGACCCCCTACATGGAAGGCAAGCGTTCAACCACTAGGTTATTATTTCCTTCCTTGGCTTCCTTATTTCTTATCCTGTGTTCTGGGTGAATTCATAATTAGAGCCCTTTTTATTATTTGTTACAACAAAACATACTAGTTTAGTTGTTCTAATATCTAGTTTTTAATAATACCACAATATCGCATTGGGTAGGTACATACCTGTAATGATATTTGTAAGTTTGGTTGAAATAAATAAATACATTTTATTTATTTACCTACTTCTAAAAGCAACTGATATTAAGAACTCCTTGCTTAACAAAGTTCTTTTTGCTCACCACTGTACTCCTATCCTATTTCCCATCACCTCCTTCCACCTCATCCTTTCATTACCGTCCCTTGTAATCTTAACCCGTAGAATTCTACAAACATTGTGAAAAAAAATAAACGCGGGGACTACACACGTTAATATGTAAAGCTTGCGTGCTGAACCAAAATGGTGGAAGGCTTTTTTATTTCAAGGAAAAAACAATTGCAGTGGAAGACAAAAATAATTAATGGTGGGCAGTGACAAAAAGTGCGGAGGATAAGTCATGATTTGAAGGAGGGGAATAAAAAGTGGTCAGTGAAGGACATTGTGTTGAACAGTACAGGTACGAACAGAGTTAAGGATGATTTCCACCAAACGGCTCACATCGCATCGGATCGGACCGGATTTTAAAACCTTTAAACGATATTAAATCGAGTACACAGTATTTAAAGTCTATATTACCAAGCCGCGCACAGCAGCTTGACCGCGGGCGTCTTCCGCGACACGCGATCGTAGCCGAAAGTATGCTGCGATGCGCGATCGGCTCCGTTCGCCTGTCGTCGTATCCGATCGGATCCTTTCAAAAATTAGAACACGTCAACACGGTAGGAATGAAACTATTTGACTAGACGCTGAAACGGATACGTTCGCAAGCGACTGTACAGAGCCAATCGTATGCTTCGACATCCTGACAGACGCGATCGGCTGTCTCCGCATCCGTTCTTATCCTTTCCGATCCGATTAGATGCGAGCCGTTTGGTAGAAATCATTCCTAAGCCAACGAACGCCAATGAAGGCCAATGAACAAGGTCTGACTCAGCTAGAACACTTTACAAACTGATTATTTTATTAACCAGGGTGACATAATCGCATGTGCGACAAAGCCATTTTTTATTAAATAAAAAAACAAACAGCAAGCCAAGGAACGCCAACGAAAGCCCATGAATGAGGTTCGTGACAGTTTAAGGTGGCGACTGATCTGAAGTGCAAGTCTGTCAATTTACAAACGCTTCGAGAGACTGTCGATAGAATAGTTTCACACATTTGGTATTCTGCTGGTCAAAGACCAGTGACTTTCCACTGACTTTCCATTGAACCGTAATTAAACTATCATTGAACTATTAATTCAATAGAAATCATTAAAGTTTTAGCAGAATATGTAATCTGTTACAATCGTAATGGAATCTCAATAGGGTGTCGATAGTATGACAATTATTAGTATGTCATTGTGTTTTACCCTGAGCATTCGATCGTAATGGTGGCGACTGACCTGAGCATCCGATCGTGACATAACATACGGAGCAAGCTTGTCACATTACGCAGCGTAATATGCTCGTTCCGAACTCTATGCTCGCTGTACTGACTGTCTAAATGCTCGCTTTGTAATATGTTAGATAATACGAATATAGTACAAATCAGTCGTCGCCTTTATACCCGAATGATATCGGATTCGTTCTATAAAAAGTTTGGTCAAATTAACAAATGATGATCATTTGTTGGCGTTCGTTGGCTTGGTGTGATGTGTCCGCACTATGGTATGTAAACAACGCGAAACGACACGACACTACTAGTGTCTTAGTAAACGATTGAAAAATATGGCGCTCGGAGTTGTCACCATGTTTTGTCTTATCGTGAGCCGTGTTAAAACGACCTTAAGGTGATAGACTAGAGAATTTACTTGCAACAAAACATCGAGCCGCTCTATTGTGTCACCCTTTCACGAACCGAAAATAAGCACGACGCTCGACTCTTTGTTACAAGCAAATGCTCTAGTCTATACTCACCTTTAGCGATGTCCCTATTGGTAATATCATATTGAAGAATACATAGGAACTCCCTCGTTGGACTATAGTGGTGGCAAGCGTGACTGCTGACCGTGAGGTCCTGGATTCGATCCCCAGGTCGGGCAAAGTGTTATTGGGTTTTTCCGTGCGGAATTCCTCGGTAGCAGTCCGGAGATTGGATTTGTGCCCCGTTGATGGCAATAGGCTCGCCCCCTATTAAATGGGACTTAAACATAACGGCGAAATGAGGGTGTTACTAAACACCTCTGCCCAACTCTTCGGGGTATATAGGCGTGATATTATGTTGCATAGGCCAGGTGAACCGTGTGCGATTCGTCTCGGTCCGCCCCGGATGCATGTGTTGGTACTGTTGCCTACAGCGGTTAAAACATTACGGTATCGGCAGATCCTATCAGTTCCGATCCATATACGGTTATTGATATTTTGCGACGGCAAAACACAGCCGAAGCCGATTACTTAAAGAATTCAAGTCAAGAACACATTCATGAAGTCTTTCTTACTGTTTCTGTTTAAAAAAAAACGTTGCGCTACACTAGGATCTTTTCTGTATCGTGGGTGCGTTTACATACACAAATCTTCACATGCACAAACGCCCAGGACCCGGAACTACTATTTGTAGATCATACAAATATTTGATTTCATTTTATTTTTTTACTTTTTGTGGTATAGTAATTTTATTCTAGGTGCATTAGGTAATTATATGTGAAGACCATCGTCTTTACATATAATTATATAATTAATGTACCTATACAAAACATTGTAAGACATTTTAAAAGAGTAACGGTGGAGTTTCTTGCCCATTCTTCTCCATACGAAACTACCTTTTGGAGGGGGCGACTAGAATCAATTCTATTTTCTTTGTAAACTTTAACGTTCAAAAGTGCCTTTTATGTGCGTAATTGAAATAAATACTTTGACTTTGACTTTGATCAGTGCGAGAATCGAACCCACAACCGGTAGCGCAGAAGCAAATCGCTCAGCCACTGCACCAAACGTGTCGTTTAATGCATTCTTCTAACAATACTTCAAACATTCCGATAATATCATGTCTATATCATCCGCGAATATATAAATATCTGGGTATGAATCATAAAGTTCAGTTATTGTCCAACGTATAAGTGACTTCAGTGAGGTTAGACTGCGAAAGACTTCGACATGATGGGATTTAGTTTCGTCACCCTCTAAAAAGCTCCGGAGAACTGACAATATGTCATTATTATCTGAAATTGTTCTGCCTAGCTTTTTCCCAACTATGTTGTGGTCAGATTCCAGCCTAACCATATGAGGCTGAATGTTTTACACGGAGCGACTGCCATCAGACCTCCACAACCCAGTTACTGGGCAATGCCGATATCCTAAGGTTAGACCAGTTATCAGACTTTCGGGCTTGTGAATTCCCATAATGACTGTCACAGGTATGCGTATGACACCCGGGACCGTCTGTTTAACTTGCTCTCCGAGGCACGGAAGGGTCTCGATGTGTAACGAACGGACACCCATTCATGAACTGACCGAGGCAAGCGCAACTTACCCTCGCAAATCGTATGACCCGCGCGGTGGTCAATTAGCCAAGAATCCCTCATTATTATTCGGAATTATTAACATAAAAACTATAAACAACGACGTCCTACACGCAAAATCACAGAAAACAAGATTCCCTTTTGTTCTGTGTTACATAATATAACATTACGCCTGTATTCCCCGAAGAGTTGGGCAGAGGTGTATTGTACCACCCTCATTTCGCCGTTATGTTTTAAGTCCCATGTAATAAGGGGCGAGCCTATTACCATTATCCGAGCACAGATTCAAACTCCGAGCTGCTACTGAGGAGTTTCACACGGAAAAACACAATAACACTTTGCCCGACCTGGGGATCGAACCCAGGACCTCACTAATCAGCAGTCGCGCTTGCCACCACTAGACCAACGAGGCAGTTGTTCTGTGTTCAAAATAGAATTCAACATTTTCCTGTTTTTAAAAACGGTTGCGACACGTACGTACTCGTCAAATCGCGCCCGCGAAGGTATGTGACACAATCGCATGAGAGTGACAGCTGAGAGTCGTTCCGGTGGAGTGTCTATAATATTTGCAACTGACAGCTTTGTGATCAAATCCTATTTATTGAGTCGTACGAGAGTGTAGTTTTAGCCGATTGCGGGGAATGTGGTGATGTGTTTATTTGTTTTGTATCTGCACCATTTCACACTTTGAGGTGAAAAAAAAACTTTGCAATTAACTCGCACCTAAAACATTTTATCAATAACGTAAGGCAGCACAGTGTTAGCCTAGCTGTTGAGCACTTACCTTCCACGCAGAAGCGTCCGAGTTCGACCCCGGCACGCACCTCTGTCTTTTCGAATCCATGTGCGTATCAGAATTTGATTATCACTTGCGTTAACAATACTGTAAAGGTTAACATCGTGAAGAAATCAGCACACTTGAGAGGGCTCCAAAAAGTTCCATGGTATGTGTAGTCCGCCAAGTTGCAACAAGCCAGCGAAGTGAACAAAGGCATTCTGAGAACAGGCCCGTGCCTAGCCGTGGGACAGTAATGGCTGATTTTGATTATATTTTTATAAAATTTGTAAGTGACCTAGACGTAGACCCTATAACATGTAAAATATAAGTTTATCCTGTCCCAAATTCCCTCCATTTCACGTGAAAAACAGTTGACATAATTCCTCTGTCTTGCCATGCGAAAAAAAGACAAATAATGACATCTGTCATTCAGTCTATGACCACAGAATGATTACCATCACGACTCATTATCCCAGATTACGGGAGCGAGCAGTATCCACTAATCACGTGTTACTGTGTCCCATCACTCACCGTCGACCGGCCATCACTCACGGGCAACTCACCGGCAACTTCCCTGTTGCCGTCCGTACAACTTTTATCACGGCGGAATAGGGTTGAAATTTGGATGTATAAAGTGTACTGTAATTTTTTTAGATGCAAAAGACTTATTTAATTTGAGCTCTCATTGTGAAGTGTTTAGGTGTGTTCCCAGGTCTTGTTGTCTGGATATTTCTTCCGTATGTCACACTACATTATCGGAGTTTCTTAATTGAAGATAATAAGGGAGGACATGTGTCTTTGTCGCGTTTTTATGGCGTGTAAGAGAGGGATGTTGTTTTTTCCGACTTGTTACTGACTTTTGACTATTAATTTCGTTATTTTTTGTTTGTGCAATTGGAGGGACGAGTTTATTGTTTCTGTTGGGTTCAAATTTTCATTCGGATTCATTTCATTATGTCTAGAGAGGTAATAAAGGGTGGGAGGTCTTTCAATATTCGATTAGATTTCCATTATTGTTGCAGTAGGGATGATCTGTATTTTGTTTTATTTGTAATTTAATTTAGAACGAGATTTTTATTGACATTTCCATGAACATAATTTAATGCGTTTTACTTTGAGCATTCATTTGCGAGTCCAACATCTTTCTGTAATGATAGTCATAGTTGTCGATTTGTAAGAAATCCATCATCATTTTTGGGATCAGTACAACCCCGGGAGGTATTTTTTACACTTTTACACCCCACGTGAGGAAGTAACGCTAAGATCTTAATATTTTTTTCTTATGTCATGCCTGATCTTATCCTGTACTAAGTAACTGCTTGTCACAAATAACAACATAACCTTTTGAGTTTTTTACCAATTAATTAATTGTAATTATGTCAACTACAGTCTAGTCCAAACTAATTTGATAAAACGGTAAACAATATTATTGAATATTTTTTATCTGAAACTGTTATAAAAAATTAAGGTATTGTTTAAATCAAATGAATATTTCCAATTATTTACGCGTCTAGTATTTTACCAGAGAAAAAGACAATTTAAAAAAAATCTTATATCAAAATCCTTTTTAACAATTGTTCAGATTAAACGGAGCTTAAACACCTTTTTATGTTTGGAGTTTAACGTTAGACATGGTTTTAACAATTGTTTAAATACATCACCAAAAAGATTGTTTACCTTTCTATCAAATTAGTTCGGCCAGACTGTAAAGTACGTACCACCCAACCCAACACAAAATAAAAACATAAAACGAACTACAGTCAACGTAAGACATTACTTTATAAATCGTTGTTCCGAGATCTGCCCACCTGCATCGCGGGGCAATATCAATCCATCTGGTCCCCCTACAGGGGGTGGCCGGACGGATGGGGTGTCCGTCTTTGAGGGGTATTTAATTTTGTGCAAATGACGTGACAGCATGTCGTCGCGTCACGGCGTCCACTCACTTTTATTTGGTTTTAGTTTTTGATGAAAAGGAAATGATTTTAATACCTATATATTTTTCGTAAAATACTGTTTTTCAGTTTTGAGTTATTTTTACCTCTGATATAGGGTGAAGAGAGAATAAAGTACTAATAAAGCTTTTTTTTGTGAGAAGTTTAATTTTCGGGACCAAAAGTAATTTGTGAAATGTGACTGAAATTATAAAAGAAACTGGATTTGAAAGGAACCGATAAAATATGTAATAAGCTGAGATACTTCTAACATAATATCTTTTAATCAAACTCTTGAAGTCAAGAAGAAAAATCTATATTGAAGTCCGAAGTACGTAATATCAAAAAAGGTTCCAGTAATGAATGGTAAAATCAACTCAACTCTTCAAAACTTTACAACAGTCGCACAGTTCCTCTCAAATAGCCATCGAAAATTAATAGCAGTTATATTTCTAAAAAACATACATTCGTACAAAAGATGCCTCGACTTGTGCGCTCCTCAGTGCATAACCCCCTTATTATCCGGGGTGGGTCAATATGCAGCCCCCCGGTGGGTGGTAGGGTGATGGGTGGTGGGGAGGCAGCTCTCCGTGTCACGTCACTGTCTCAGGATCGCCATCACGCCGTCCCGGCGTCTCGTTTGCGTCCATCGCCGTACTTTTCAACTTGAAGTGTAGCGAAATAGAAATGTTTAATGCTGTCTAATGGCGCATTTTTCGCAGTTTTTGGTGTGGTTTTTTCGAATTTTGTTGGCACGAATAATTAGTTCTAACATGTTCATTAATATACGTTTTTATTACTTCAGCCATGTGAAATCTGAGTATTTAATATTTACAAATAACCTTACCAAGAATGCAATGGGGAAATAGGATGATAAGACCCTTATTGAAGTATAGAGCTTGAATAACATAAAGAGATGATTTGAGATAAATATTTTGTATTTAATTATCCTTTGTCTGCATTGTCCTTTGTATACGTTCCAGTCAATGTATTCAGCAACTCAAGAATATTAATCCAAAAGGTAATGAAAGATCTGATATAATAGACTTCTTATTTCATTCAACTGCATTGCTTATTAGTGATAAATTAGTTACCTATACAGAACTTTCAAACATACGTTGGGACAAACAAAGAATTATTAACCCAAAACAAGAAGAAATACAGTCCCATTTCCAAGCATACCAACATAATTTCCCATTTAATTCAAAACTATAACAGTACTTTATATTTTTTATTTCCCGTATGCTATCGCTTCTTACGTCTGCTCGGTGCAGCAATATCAATCCATCTGCCGGGAGAAACGGGTGGGGGGCGCAGGAGCGAGGTGGTGGGGGTGTCACGTCACTGTCTTAAATGACTGTCACGGGTGTACTCTAGCCCGTCCTCTGAAGAACGGCGGATGGACGGGTTTACAATGCCATCCTCGGGATATTGCGTCGTGTTATGTTCTTACGGTGCAGTTTTAATGTGAATGTGGGTCGAGATTTATAGAGAAGTTTTGGGAGCTTGGAAGTTGTTGTGGAATTTTTGACAAAGAAAACTTTGTTTTGGTCTAAACGGCGTCATTAATTTATTTATATGCTAAACCGTCATATCTACCTATAATTTACTTGCATTTTTCCTTCTTGGCCTCAAAAGGCGCGACACTTGATGCGGTTAGCCCTACTTGCTTGTAATACAAATTGTAGAGTCACTGCTGAATAGTTGAGGTGTGATACGAATGGAGGAGCGTTTGTCGCACATTTGCAGTATCTAACCCTTTCGAGGAAAATCGTCATCATGTCAGTCGTCTGTTAAAACCAGTGCCAAGACACGAACGTGCAATTTCAGTATCACTAAGTCAAAACAGCTGTCGATTCCACACTTGCGTCCAACCTTCAACGAGCAGCATGAACAGAAACCAAGAAAATCGAGATGTTGTGCCATCAAAGGCAGTTCCAAGAAATCACCGTCCGACAGTTGATAGTTTCAGCGTCTGAAGTTAAAACAACCGTCGAGCACACGCTTGCATTATCAACTTGCATCGAGATGACGCGAGCATCCCTGTCGCAGCCACGTCCCCAAGTTTACTCGCCTCCGCTAGAAATTTCACTCCAGACTTGCTTTCGTGGTCCAAGTCATTGGAGCGAGAGATTTGCAAGTGAGTCTGATCAGGGTAAATTCATCCAGCGTGGAGTATTAAAAAATTTGCTGCAAGCCACATTTGAAGGTCTTCATCATCATCAGCCTATAATGTTCCCACTGCTGGAACACAGGCCTCCTCTCTGTGAGAGGGAATGGGCCGTAACCCACCACGCGGGCCCAGTGCGGGTCTTAGTGCGGTTGAAGGTCTTAGATCAGTCTTATTGGATTATGTTTTGGATCCTAATCTTTTTTCTGGATTATTGATAGATCTCAAAAGCCTGAACATATTGTGTATAAAGTAATATTTATTCAAATCAATTGTTCTTCTTCCTACTATAACAGTTTCGAGTTCTTCATCATCACTTTGATATTAAACAAACTGTTCCACCGCTACTTGCACCACACTAGTAGTCACTGGTGTCACGTCAGTGGAGACTGACGACAAAGACAGTGCCTCAACTTCAGTTTGAAGTGTTTACCCTTCAAGTTGTTACTAAATCTCGTCTCTTATACCACGCGACAAGGACTCGGTTATCACGTCACTGCAACTGTCACGCCGGTGAGGACAGCAAGACTGTTTCAAGATAGTTCTTAGAACCGTTTATTTGTTTGTATCCTGTAGTTTGGAATTTCAGTAGTAATTCAACAATAATTTAATTTTCTTCTGATATTCACTTAACTTTCACGCTGATGACTTAAAAACTGCTTTTATTAATCTCTGCTTTGTTGATTGGAGTTTCATTCCTTTTTCCTCTATGTCTTATGTTTAAGTGATCGTTGACTTATCACATATTTCAAGAAAGCCTTTAGATATCATCGGATTGTCTTCATACAACAGAAGGACTTAGTTATCAAGTCATTGAAAGCTATCATGCTGTCGATCCATGCGTTCTCAGGCAGTTCTTAGAACAATATGTTCGTTCAACAACTGTACCTTAAAGCTTCTGTCTTCTGCTCCTTCTGAAATTCAGCTATTCTTCAGCCTATGTGTATTTTAGTTGATGGTTCGGTAACAAAGTGGAACAAAATTAAATGACACTGTCTGACTGCTACCTTCACTAATGTAAAAAAAAAATCACGAAGACTCAACCCTGTGCCATGGGGGGTTGAAATGACCCGAGTTTTAATTCGAGTGTCGCATCTTGTTACTCGTTCAAAATTAGTATCGTTCACCACAACAGTCATCAATTGACATCTGCGACTATTTTGTTCAGCACTGAACAAAATAGTCTTACAATCACCATTTATTATTTGAAATTATGTCTCTTATCACTCGGTCCGTGACTGCCCGTCATATCAATGTCTCTGAATATTACTTACCGCGACTGAACTGTTCAGTGCTGTCCCACAACCACCATTAATTTTTCCAAATAAATATTATACAAATAATATCTCGTCTCTTATTACTCGGTCCACACTGCCCGTCACATCAGTGTTCAGCGCTGTCTTACTGACAGCCGCGACTGAATTGTTCAGCGCTGCACTGACAAGCTCCGTCTTAGTTTGTAGTGATGTTATTGATCGTTAGATGCGATCGCAGTTGACAGTTTAGATAAGATTGAGCTTTGTTGAAATAGAAAAAGGTAAAAATATATGAAGAATTTCTTCTTCGTTGTTATGCTCTCTGCAAAGCTTAAACCAAGTGGACAAAATCTCACATTCTTTCTGTTTTACTAACTTTCTATGACTTCCTTCCTATACCAAGGCTGTTTTAGGACTACTAGCTTACCATCAATGTCTTCAAGGTTATATTAATTATATGCTAAACCTGAAACTATTTTGTTCATAATCACCTGGAGAATCGATTGATATAGTTTTTATACCACGTTATACTTGTCCAAAAAAATATCTTTCAACTTGGATTCAATAGGTTATCCACGCATATTAGTGGACCGCGATCTTGAGGCGAGACGGTCAACTCAGTTAGTTTCCGTATATAAGACAACACCTGCATGGAAAACCTGGAACCTCACATCATTGACTAGAATGTAAATTGGAGATTTATTAAAAAAATTGTTTTGATGGAAATCTTTTTGAAGTATCTTGGCGTGTGTTTTATTTGTTTTATTTTTGATTTGGTCACGTTTAAAGCTAGTCTCACTTTATGGTAAGCGCAGACAGGTTCTAAGATGGAGCACACGATTCTAAGGAACAAAGATTTAGAGGGATTCCCCTATACCCCTTTGGCTCTCACATAATATACATGACGGAATACAGTCACTTTGCGAAAGTTTCACGTTCATTTGAATGAGCTTTTGTTACCTATCAATCTTTTTCATATTATAATAAATACGAACACCAGACATAAAAACTGCATTTTATAGACCGGCAAAATTGAATATTTACGAGCATTTCGTCAGTTTGATGAGGACTATATCCAGTCTGGTTATTGACATTACGTCTGACGTTCCAATGAATTATTTATTGCAAATATCGAAATAAATAACGAACTTAATAATGATTCAAGTTTATTTTTTGGGTTTTATGGAAGTAGATTGTTTAATATTATGCAATATTGCCTTTGTGGTTGGTGAGTCATAGGTGAAACGAAGGCTGATGGCATATGGGCCACTGGTTTAAACATTTAAGCGGCGGTACGGGTGTTAAGCGGCTGTTGCGTGGCGACGGTCGCGATGGTAGACACACGACGGCAGACCTTCGTATCTCGTCGGCTCTCTTCGGTTTGATTCGGCCAGCTTTGTTTTACAAAATGAGTTTCTATGTTTCACATCTGCCTGGCGTCCCATGACTACGCGACAACCTCCAACCACCCTAGTGTGTGGCCTGCGGGCGGCGGTTTAGGGAACCCGGTGCCCGACCAGTAACAGACCCGAGAAGGCGGCGCGCAGTGTTCCGTGTGCGCTTCTCAGGAAGATGTGGGGCAAGGTCCCACAGAGGAAAAGTCCGCCATGAGTTGGTGGACCGGGACCTGCCGATGTTGCGGTGCATGCTTTTGCGAATCCTGCGATCCTGGCAAACGGTCAGGTGAAGGAACACCGTTGGTTTTTAGCCGGTAAGAGTACGGCAGACCCCCTCGCCTTCCCGGGGCGAGGGATATCAATGAGGATTTTCCAACTATAAAAAAAAGGCGTCCCAAGACGGCTGGATTTTTTTGTTTGTAGTTGCAGTTATCGCTCGATGGTATGGCCTACAATCAAACAAGTGGCGATCATAACAGTGTCTCAAGCAACTTAGTAGTCTATGTGTGGTCAGCCTTATGTCAATATTAGCGTAACGTATTATGAGCTTACTCGCATATCGTGACGCAACTTGGAAGTCTGATATTGTGTATTATATTGTGACAGATTGGCATACTGTGACGAGCCTATGACAATCGTGTTATACTGTGTATACCACGTTTTGACGACAAGGTTGGCGTAATAGCTGAGTGATCTGCTTTCCGCGCTAGGGGTCGAGGGTTCGATTCCTGCACGGGACAAGTATTTGTATGGACTACAGATAGTTGTTTGTACATGTGAAGATTTGTGTTTGTAAACGCAACCACGATACAGGAGAAGTAATAGCGTGGGGTAAGGTAAAAAAAAAAAAAATGTTGCTGGTATTGATGAAGACGAAGCTACCACTAGAATGACGCAATGATGAATGGTCATTCTTTAGCGATCATAAAATTTATTCGATTGCCCAAATATATATATTTATTTTGTATTTTTTCACCATGTGTGGGCACGGGTTAGATTATACAACTTCCTCACCGCACGCTGGGAATAGACGCGTGTTATAAGATTCAACAAAACCCAGCACGCTTGGTGGTAGGATCTATACGGTCCGCCTGGCTAGCTACCACCCTCTCATTAAAGTCCGGCGCTGAGCAGTTTACTGTGTTCCGTCGTGTGTATGTGAGAGCCAGAGGGGTATAGGGGAATCCCTCTATGTCTCTGTTCCTTGGATTCGTGAGCTCCATCTTAGACCCTGTTTGCGCGTACCATCAGGTGAGGCTAGGGACAAACGCGACCAACCCAAAAATTTGCGTATTCAACCTCAAATATACCTATCTGTCATATTGAGAGTTACCAGTGACATTGACAGTAATTAAAAACCCATTTTTCCTACAATTTAGTAACATACATACATAAACTCACGCCTTTTTCACATGGGGGTAGGCAGAAACTATAGAACGCCACGTGCTACGACACTTACATACTCCTTTCGCTTCATCCACATTCATACATCTTGTTGGACACGCATGTCGGTTGAGAGTACTACGCACCTGTCCTTTGTAAAGAACATTATCAATAATATCGATGTATGTCCTTCTAGGACGTCCTCTATCGTTTCCATTGACATCCGCCTTATAAATTCCTTTTGTTAATCGTCGCTCGCTCATTCTCTCAACAAGACCAAACCACATAAGCACACTCCTTTAAATTTTTGTCACTTCATCATCTTATAAACCGCAACTTTGTCAAATCTCATCATTTCTCAATCTATCATTCAAAGTTACACAGCACATACTTCGCAAGGAACTCATTTCCACGGCATTTATTCTACTTTCATGCCTCTTCTGCCACGACCAACATTCACTTCCATACATAAGCGTAGGTACCGGCACATTATTATGGACAGCCAGCCGTGCCTTTTTGGACATCGACTGGTTAGCCACAACCGCATGTATAGCACCATTTACCTAAGCGTACTCCTTTCAATTTTTGTTGCTACATCATCTTTTAAACAATTTAATAAGTAAATGTTAATTTAATAAAACAAAAACTGTATCTAGCGTTCTCATTGTATTTATAAGCTGCATTTCACATGACGGTGCTGCAGTCTGTAACTGACAAGTTGTCACGTCAGAGCCGCAGACGGCAGTCGCAAGAAATTCGCCTCGCTACTACAGTAAACAATTTTCACAAAGACCCTGTGCGGCGGGGGGGTCGAAACGACCCGAGTTTTAATTCGGGTTTTGATTAGTTTTCGTTATAAAATGTTTAGTTTGGTTTGTAAATTATTGGGTTAGTTTTCGGGCTGTCACGATCTTATTAGTAGCTTACACCCATATTCTAAGACGTCCTCCAAAACTTACTCGACTCGACTCCACCTCGCCTTGACATAAGCGTCCTCGACTTGAGATTTTTCCTCAGTCGAGGTAAGGAATCATCTGTCAAACTCAAAGTACCTCGGAACCTACCTTAAGGAAGGAAGTGTCAAAGTTCGTATGTAATAAAAATGTATTTTGAAGACTTTATCGACTATGCTTACGATAATCCTTACAATTATTTATCGCGGCGTTATTTGCGCGATGCAGATAATTCAAATTATGACGTAATGACTCCGTCGAGGAACCTCGTCTTAGTCGCAAGTTCACTCGAAATTGCGACTAAGAATACAATTTTGAAGGTGGTTTCGAGGCCGTTCTGAGTCGAGTATGAGTCGAGTAAGTTTGGAGGAACGTCTTAGAATATGGGTGTTACTTTAAGCTTTACTTAGTCTTTGCCTCTTTGACTGCCTTGTTGGTTTAGTAGTCGCAAGCGCCACTGCTGTGCATGGGGTCCTGTGTTCGATCCTCAGGTCGGGCAAATTGTTATTGGATTTTGCCATTAGTAATTTCTCAGTAGCAGCCCGGAGTCTGGATTTGTGCTCGGTTAATGTCAATAGGCTCGCCCCCTATTACATGGGACTTAAACGTAACTGGCGAAATGAGGGTGTAGGTACTAAAAACACCTCTGCCGAACCCTTTGGGGAATACAAGGCGTGATGTTATGTTTATGTTACTCTTTGCCTCTGTAGTCCAATGGCTGCGCTTTCAAATTGGCGGTCGAAAAGTCGTTAATTCGAAACCAACAGTGAAACTATTTTTGTGAACCCATTTCTATGAAAAACTTTGGTATCTCAGTTTAGAACTGTGTGACGCACTTTGCCAGAACTTTTATTTAAACAAAATTTTCGTCAAAAAGCTAGTACTACGTTTTTCCAAAAGCATCGCTATTAGAAAAAACTCGCATTTAAAACCACTCAAAAACTAACAAAACTCCATTACAAAACCCAATAGCAACACACAATCTCCAACATCATACACGATACTGCCAACATTAGAAAGAGAGCTAAACAATTAACCCCATCCTACCCCCAGAGTCCGCACAAAGACGCATCAAAGAAAGTCCTCACGTATGCACTTGATCGGGCGCTGCACTAACGTGACGCCGTCCATCGATTGTTGAGGGGGGACGGGTGGGAGTGGTAGGGGGTGGAAGAAAGCTTTAAAAACACAGAGAGCCAGCGGCGTCTCCGCGACGGCCCAATACGTCCCCGACCGGCCGTCGATTACGGACGTAGTGCATACGCCGGCGGAGGGTTAGCAAATGTAATGGGGATTTTTGAGTTCAATTTTAGATGTTTGTTTGTGATATAAATTTATTAATAAATGATAAATGTGTCGTACGTAGGTATGTGTATTTTTATTTACAAGACACGTTTTATTAACCCTTCATATTTTATGCTTGTAGGTACTCAATTGGATGTAAGACATCGTGCAAGGTCTACACTTAGTATTTACACTAAAATAAAATATTAAAGATATTACTTTTTCAAATTACATATCTATTATATAGGGTACCGATTTAATCTACAAAATTTATATTTCAACAAAAAAAATGCACAATGTTTTCGTCACAAAAATTCATCTTATTCCCCACCCTACTTATCGAAACACCAATTGAAAAGCACCTATTTACAAAAAAAAATAATTAAAGCAATACAAATATTTAGATTTTTCTGCACCCAGTACTGTTGCCGGGCGTACGGAAACACACGATCGTCAGTAATACAACATTCGTTATTTTTCGCCACCTTCTGCTGCTGTATTGATTAGTGCTCATTGGCGCCGATGTAGCATGCAGGTGATTCATGTAAACTTACGTGCGAGTTGAAATAAAATTTTGAAAGACTTTTCTGTGAATAAAATCAAAATATATCTATAGGTTCTTAATTTGGAATGACATTAGTACATAATTGGCTCGTTACTTCGTTGGTCTAGTTGTGGTAAGCGCGACTGCTGATCGTGAGGTCCCGGGTCCGATCCCCAGGTCGGGCAAAGTGTTATCGGGTTTTTCCGTGTGGAATTCCTCAGTAGCAGCCAGGAGTTTGGATTTGTGCCCGGTTGATGGTAATAGGCTCGTCTCCTATTACATCGGACTTAAACATAACGGCGAAATGAGGGTGTTACTATGATACCTCTGCCCAACCCTTCGGGGAATACAGGCGTGATGTTATTTTATGTTATTAGTACCTACATAATAAGAACCTTTTCAGAATTTGATTATCACTTGCGTTAACGGTGAAGGATAACTTTGGGGGGAAATCTGCACATTTGCGAGGGCTCCAAAACGCATCTCTTGGGGTTGTAGGTGGTACATCAGGTGGGCTGTCGCCAGCGTGTTAGCCAATCTATTACTTCCTCCTAGCCTTTTCCCAATTATGTTGGGGTCAGCTTCCAGTCTAACCAGATGCAGCTGAATATCAGTATTTTACACGGTGCGACTGCCATCAGACCTCTGCAACCCAGTTACTGGCGAATCCTAGACCGGTTGTCAAACTTTCGGGCTTCTGACTACCCGTAACGACTGTCATAGGTATTCATACGACACCCGGGACCAAACGGTTTATCGTGCTCTCCGAGGCACAGAGGGGTCTCGATGTGTAACGAACGGTCACCCATTATTATGTTAGCTAACCTATTACATAATAATATAATTAAAAACGTCATATTATTATATCACGATCAATAATAATGTTATCATGGGTTAGAAGAGTCAGGGTTCTGTAACCTTTCATGTGAGCACACCAGGCTATAAATTTTTCGGGAAGACACTGGGTTGGAAAGATAGAACGACTGGACACTGCTCATGACCAAACATAATTACCTACTTTCCACTTATGTATAGTAAATTATTACATCTTTAGACAGCATATCTAAGTATAGTCTGGCCGTTAAAGTTTTGTATAAAAGGTAAACAAACCTTTTGATCGTGAATCGTTTATTGTGCTTTGAGAATCGTTGAAAATTAAAGTATTTACATAACAAAATATCACGCCTGTATTCCCCGAAGGGATGGGCAGAGGTGTATAGTAACATCCTCATTTCGCCGTTATGTTTCAAGTCCCATGTAATAGGGGGCGAGCCTATTGCCATCAACCAGGCACAAATGCAAACTCCGGGCTGCTACTGAGGAATGCCACACGGAAAAACCCAATAACACTTTGCCCGATCTGGGGATCGAACTCAGGATCTCACGATCAGCAGTCGCGTTTGCCACCACTAGACCAACGAGGCAGTTATTTACTGTTAAAGTATTAATACCGTTTAAAAAAAATGCTAACCTGTCAACCCAATTATTCTGGTCGTCACAGGTGTCCATTATAAGTCTATTTTTCCCGCGATGGACAATTTAATGGATTTCAGATGCAAAATTAATGTTGCACTATGAAAGGCTTGTTTACCTCTAATCGTCATCCTCCTGCCCTTATCCCAACTTATTTGGGGTCGGCGCAGTATGTCTCATATCATACTGCACAAATGTTTCGGCTATATTTTATGACCGGCCGCCTGGCTGACGTCAACCCTCCTTGGGAATGCTTTTGCTGATGGCAAGCACCACCTACGATCTTATTCCATCTCGGGCTTGCGGGTGCTGCATGCTTGTCAATCTTATTGCCGACAACTAAGCAGACTATGTTCTTCTTGGTGGAGTATACTTGACGACACGTTTGGTGCAGTGGCTGAGCGATCGGCTTCTGCGTTAAGGGTCGTGGGTTCGATTACCGCACGGAACAAATATTTATATGGCCTACGGATAGTTGTTCCGGGTATGGATGTTTGTGCGTGTGAAGATTTGTGTCTGTAAACGCACCCACGATACAGGAGAAATCCTAGAGTGGGCCAATTTTTTTTAAATAAAAAAATAAAAATGGCTGGACTATAGGTACATTTGAATTCATTCTGTCATCTCAATATCTTCATCATCATCATATTGGAAACGTGGACTGCTGGACAAGACCCTCCTTGAGCGGTTAAAGAGGAAATTTTCATAATCACCACGCTCACGGATTCGTGATTGTAGTTTTCTGGCCTCATCAACACGGAACCATAATTAACGATAAAAATAAAACAAAAACCTATCAACAAAATCTATACTAATATTATAAAGCTGAAGAGTTTGTTTGTTTGAACGCGCTAATCTCAGGAACTACTGGTTGGAATTGAAAAATTATTTTTGTGTTGGATAGTCCATTTATCGAGGAAGGTTATAGGCTATATGACATCACGCTACGACCAATAGGAGCGGAGCATAAATGAAAAATGTTGCAAAAACGGGAAAAATGTCCACCCGTGCGAAGCCGGGACTGGCCGCTAGTATTAACTAATTTCAGAAGCTAGCTTCGAATACAGCGTTTGACACATACTTTCTATGAAAACTAAGTTTAATTCGAAAAGTTCTGTGTATCGCTAATTTTGTGTGACGTTCGTTCAGGACAAGTTCACTTGTGACCGGCTGTCGGACATAAAGGCTTGCTTACACTTGCATTTACAAGGAAAAACACAATAAATAATCACTTTTTAACAAAAATAAAACCAACTTCAAATTGTCTATCTCTGAAGATCTTCATCAGATCTTCACCAAATTTAAATGGGACTACTTCGAAAGAATACTCTTTCAAACAAAAAAATAATCATTAAAATCGGTTCACAATTAGCAAAGATATCGCGAAACAAACATACAAAAAAAAAACATACAATTGAACTGAGAACCTGCTCCTTTTTTGAAAGTTGGATAAAAAATAGAATCCATCGCGGGTCACCTCGCAATCACAGAAAATCATTTTTTAATAAATAAAAGTTGGCTGAGTCAAACCGGAGAGAGCCGACGAGTTACGAAGGTCTGCGGTCGTGTGTCTGCCATCGCGAGCGTCGCCACGCAATCGCCGCTCTCACACCCGTACCGCCGCATTAGATCTACGTTTTACACATGTTTGGTGCAGTGGCTGAGCGATAAGCTTCCAGTCGTGGGTTCGATTCCCGCACGGATCAAATATTTGTATGGCCTACAAATAGTTTTTCCGGGTCTGGGAGTTTGTGTATGTGAAGATTTGTGTCTGTAAACGCACCCACGATACAGGAGAAATGCTAGTTTGGCAAAATTATTTTATAGGTCTATGTTTAGAAGTCCACATTTACGGCGTGATTTGATATTAATAATTGTGACAGTGGGGAGAAATCTTAAACTATTAGAGCTAAAGAAATTTCTTTCTAAGAAGAATGATCGTCTTTTCTAGATAGATTAAGAAATTCTCTCACTGACCCATTTTTGTGAATCACCCTGTATATCAATCACATCATCTTCACCTGTAAATGTTGTGGTGAATTTTCAATCTACCAACATGCCGCTGAATATCAGTAAGGTGCGTTGGGGTAAGTTCTGATATGGGGTAGATCCGGATATGGCTTAAGTCCTAATATAAGGTACGTCCGGATATAGGCTAAACCGGATATGGGGCAAGTTCGTTCAAATGGATTTGCCGCAGTACCTATGTGGTTACATTTTTTATTGCTAGCAAGAACAGCGTTCGACGCCATTTTATTCTGACCTCTTCACTTAGAGCTCTGCCTCATTAGTGCATTGCGTTGCGTCGTCGCAGCGTCAACGTTGCGTCGTTTACCATAAATTTTAAATGACATGCCACATTAAAGCGTTGCGTCGTCGCACGCGACATTTCAATGGATCAGCGGACGAGAGACGAAGCGGCGGGAGGGAGATGCGCTGCGCTGTCGGAGCTCCGACAGTGTTCCACTGCTAGAGGTGCGTGCGTCGTCCTCTTGCGCTGCGACGTCGTGCGTCGTCGCAACGCATGTGTGGAATACAATGCGTTGATCCGTTGCGACGATGCAACGCACCGCACTAATGAGGCATCGCCCTTCATTATCACATCATGTTTCTTTAATTACAAGACAAGGATAGTTTGTGACCGTACCCTAATGAACTGCATTACTTTTTATTCGTAGTGCCTAGTCGTGAACAGGCTGCCCGTTCTTCGTTATCGTGTTAAATCGCTTGTTTTTACAGCCAAAAGTTAGATTTCCGTTGCATAAATAAAGTTTTTTGGTTTAAAATTAATCTGTCATCTACTTTGCTTCTGTACTGGCGTTTTCATGAAGAGTATGTACTTGTATTGAACTAGATTTGCTCTCGGGTTTGCCTGCGTGAAAAGTTTTTTTTTTCGGGGTAAAAAATGCCTTGTGATTTTATTCAGGATACCTGGGAAATAAGTTTTATTTAATCCGGCACAGCATTCACGATGTAGTTTAGAAACAAACTTGCATTTAAACTTTTGTGCCTGCGTCTTTTAAAGTACAATTATTAGATATTGCGCGTGCCGAAAACCAGGGTCAATAGCCAATGCACCTGTCGGCATATCAGTTATTAGGACTGCTACATAGATACCTATTTAAAGACAATATAATTTTAATTAAAAAAAACATCCATATTGTCTAATAGGTCGAATTTGACACCTGTCAAAATACTCTGTGTAGTGTCAAAACTAGTAATAAATACTCTAATGAGCGGCGTTTAGATGCATTTTAGCATGAGTGCGCGACGTTTAGGTAAATAAAAATACAGCTTTCTTTAAGATTACCCCGTGGGTGGACGGGTTAGAATATAAAACTTCCTCACCGCACGCTGGGAATAGACGCGTGTTGTAAGATTCAACAAAACCCAGCACGCTTGGTGGTAGGATCTACACGGTCCGCCTGGCTAGATACCACCCTCACATAAAGGCCGGCGCCAAGCAGTTTACTGTGTTCCGCCATGTGTATATGAGAGCCAGAGGGGTATAGGGGAATCCCTCTATATCTCCGTTTCTTAGATTCTTGTGCTCCATCTTAAACCCTGTCTGCGCTTACCATCAGGTGAGACTAGAGCCAAACGCGACCAAGACAAGAAAAAAATAAATAAAAAGGATTGAAGGAATGCAACTTCTGTACTTATTTATTTTGTGGTTGTATAGAAACGTCAAATCCAACCTATTACATTGCGGCAAAAGTAGTACCTATGTTGGATGTCACTTGCTTAAAAAGTTATACTCACACAAAAACATGAAATCAAAATTAAAAATCGTGATTCGTTATTCGAAAGTACATGAATTGTGTATGAACTATTAATAAGCTGTTAGTTTGTAGCGACACTGTTTCTTTAGGTTCGACAGTTGGGCGGGCGGGCGGTAGGGCGGCGTGTGGTACAAGTGAAAGATGGTAGCGGGGAAAGATTTATAGCTGGTGGTGATATTGTTATAGGTGATATTTTAATAGGTGATATTATTACATTATAATTTAGAAAGATGTAGTTTCATGGATAAATTAAAGTGCTATAATTTAATGTTCATCTTGTTTAAGATTTCATTGGGATTTTATTAAAAATGGCTGAATTGTAAAATCCATTACTTTATACAATACAATTTTATTTTCTAATCGTCTTTGTAACGATGTAAAAGTAGGCTAACCAAAGTTTCGGAACAAAACCATTAACAATTTGTTAAGTTTAACGGTTTTAATGTGAAACCTTGCCACTTTACGCCTACAAATATACATTGGCTCATTTACCTACAGCGTAGGATGGTGTGATATCGATCCACAATATCTCCAATAGCCTAATTAGCATTGAAATCTAATTAATTAACGACACTTCACAAAATATGTAAAGAGAAATGCCTATAAATATTCCTAACTGTGTAAATAAAGAATGGTTTTGAATCTTCAATTCGTTTTCATAAAATCACCATTAACCTCGATTTGAGTCAAAAATATCAATATTTTGTTATAAACATATCAACGTAATTATAAAACTGACGTTATTTATAGATTTAAGTTAATAATTAATTAATTTTCCGTGTTATTGCTACTAGTTTTAGTTTATTTAAATTACTAATTAATGGGTTTAATTAATATTTTAATTTTAAAGTTGTTAGAATAAATTTTGGGCCTGTATTAGCTGTAAAATGATATAGCAGTATTATAGGTGTATATTTATGTGTTTATGTGTATGACTTCTCCAATGATTTACTAATGAAAGCAGAATTCCAAATAATTTTCGTAAAGAACTTACCACTTCAATACAAAACTTTGAACATAATTAACATAACATCACGCCTTGTATTCCCCGACGGGTTCGGCAGAGGTGTTTTTAGTACACCCTCGTTCCGCCAGTTATGTCTAAGTCCCATGTAATAAAGGGCGAGTCTATTGCCATTTACCGGGCACGAATCCAGAATCCGAGCTGCTACTGAGATATTCCTAATGGAAAAACTCAATAACACTTTGCCTGACCTGGGGTTTGAACCCAGGACCTCAAGCTCAGCAGTCGCGCTTGCGACCACTGTATCAATAATTTTATGATACAAATAAGTATTCATAAAATGGCACGCTTCTTCTTCTTCTTGTGTCATAACTTATAAAAATAAATATGAAAACTTATATTATGATAACTAACATTATGAAAACAGTAAAAGTAAACATATATTCATCATAAAAAATCTCAGGAAGAGACTGCAAAGTTTAACGACCCATCACGTTTGTGAAGTGTCATAACTCTATGAAATTATGTTTTCATATTTTAATATATTATATTTAAAACGTCTTTTAATGTCGTTCATTTTATTATTATATCACTTTTTATTTCAATCATCTTTGCTAAGAATAGCTTGCTATTCTCGTTCTGCAATGCGGTGTTATTTTTTTTATATGTTCGAGACAACACCCAATGTTATTAAAACTTTTCCTATGACGTTTGGTTTTTTTTAAAACAATCGTTTTGTGTTGCTATTAAAAATAAAGACATGATTATTGTCTTTTTGTTTTGTTTTTTTGACATTCTCTTATAAGTTTAAAGCAATAAATAATAACAAGCGATAACCTTACATTTCTTCTTCTTCTTCCTACCCTTATCCCACACTAGGTGGGGTCGACACAACATGTATTTCATAAATCCATGTTTTTAGAGGTTTTAGCTTATTGTTTTATGACCGACCGCCTGCCTAACATCAACCCTCCTTGAGAATACTCGTTGTGCAGTCGTGCGGGTGACCCAATGGACTTGATGATATTATGCACTGGGTCCGATAACCTTACGTTTATCTTAACCCAATACGTATGAATTATCGCTATCGCTTATGCCTCGAATCCCGCCAAAGTCCGCGTTTTAAATCGCCAACTTTTCGCTGTTTTAATTAACTTGACGTCGCAGTTACAACGCTATTGATTTGTTGGCGAACGAATGCGCCTGAGTGGGTCCCGCTAGTGAAAGATCGAGACCCATCGGGTCTTCTTACAAAGTGCATTGAACTGGAACTTCTTAAGGACGCTTTCTTCCGTAATAAAAAAGAGGTGATTTTAAACACTTTTTTTTAGGAAATAATAGTGTGTTTAAAGAATGGAAAGAAATGTAGAACGTTACGCAGACAATTTATGTTAACAATTATATTGAAAGGGTCTTCTTCTTTTCATGTGGTTAGTGACTAACCTGGTGTCAGAGTTTATGCCGCCCCTGGGCCTCTAACTTGGCTTCACATGCCTACGAACAATATCTCTCAGGCATGCCGGTTTCCTCACGATGTTTTCCTTCACCGATTTTAAGCACGTGATAATTATAGAATACGCACATGAATCCGAAAAGTTAGAGGTGCGTACCTTGGGTTCGAACTCGAGACTTATGACTTGATAGTCCAACGGTCACACCACTAGGCTATCACTGCTTACAATTATACTTAACTGCCTCATTGGTCTTGTGTTGGCAAGCGTGACTGCTGATCGTGAGGTTCTAGGTTCAATCTCCAGGTCGGGCAAAGTGTTATTGGATTTTTCCGTATGGAATTCTTCGGTAGCAGCCAGTGTTTGAATTTGTGCTCGGTTGATGGCAATAGACTCGCCCCCTATTACATGGGACTTAAACATAACGGCAAAATGAGGGTGTTACTATACATCTCTGTACAACCCTTCGGGGAATACAGGCGTGATGTTATGTTTAATATCATTCAAGATTCAACATAACTCGTGACACTCGTGTCAGTAAATGGCATGCTAGACCTGTCGGTGTAGGGTAACCCAATATGGCCGACTTGTCTAATAAAGTATAGCAAACCAAAATTACATTATACAACAAAATTCTTAATTACCGTCGTCACAGAACTGCATAATATAAGTTTACGAAGTTCCCGTCAGTTCTATGTAGCGTGCTTACTCCGCATTGAGCTAAATTAACATTGGCTCAGACTCAAATTGCGAATGAGTTAGAACAAGTTGCGAACAAAAAAAGATTTCAACATGTTTACAGTGATTTGTGTCGAAGACACGGTTTCTGATTACAGTTTTTTGTAAGTTTTGATGGTGTTTTACTATTTTAAGTAAGTTGAGCGAGTTAAATTAATTGTTCTAAAGGTAAACGCAACGCCAAAGAGTAATTAAAAAAAATACATAAAATACTGCAGTAATACTTTCTTTATTAAAACTGGCATTGAACGAAACAACTTAATGTCACGCCTGTATTCCCCGAAGGTTTAGGCAGAGGTGTATATTAACACCCTCATTTCACCGTTATGTTTAAGTCCCATGTAATAGGGGGCGAGCCTATTGCCATCAACCGGGCACAAATCCTAACTCTGGGCTGCTACTGCAGAATTCCGCACAAAAACCCAATTACACTCTGCCCGACTTGGGGATTGAACCCAGGACCTCACTGTCAGCACGATTACTAGAACAGTGGGCTAACAGAAACACTAATCAATCGCAACCCAACCGAAGCCGAACTGTCCATGAAGACAGTTTTCGGTTAAAAAATCTATCGAATTGTTTGACAACAAAAATAAAATCTAATATTTTGACAGTTTTCGTAAACGTAAACTGGCTGATGGTTGTGATTAGTTTGCAGTTTGGCATCAGTTTTGTTAGTAGAATTGCCCCCCTTCGGCTTCCTGTCACTGTGTTATACAGGTGTTAACAACATTTATTCATTTTATCTACATTTTTCTAAGTGCCGACTTTACCAACGACGGTTAACTTTTATCCGAGAAATAATTTTAACGTTTTGACAGTTTTTGTATAGAAATTCTGTCAAAACGTCTCACTTATTAATCAGTTAATAGTTATCCGACGCTGGTAAAATCGGCATTAAGCAATTAAAATCTCTATAAAAGTAGAAGTTCTACTTCAAAAAAATTAGAAAAATGCTTTTTAATTTTCAAACTACTAATTCAAGCAGAAAATCGTGTAAGCAACTTTAACACGTCCATTCAAAAGTCATAATGAAACTCCATCCTAAAATTAAAAGATACACCAATACTGTTTCAGTTTCCAGATAATAGCCCGAACAGACTTGGCTGCCACTTAAAAACGACAGGTTGGACAGACCGACGACTTTTTTTTGCGACGCAAGAACTAACGACGCGACTTTTTTGCCGGTCAACCCTTCCGATGCGGGTGACAGATCCGACGCGGACTACTTAGCGGATCAGTTAGGAATATCACTTTTTTCGCTCAATAGTGTGAGGTGGTTAATTTCGTGGGGACACTTTTATCATGATTTAAGAATGAGTGCAGAGTTTAATGAATGTCGTGAACGGTTTTGCCTTTTGTTTTTGGACTTCGATGTGGAAAATTAAGTGTAGGATGGCATTTGCACTTTTAGAACTTAAATGGAAGCGTTTAGTATGTGTTGTACCAATTTAGACGACACGTTTGGTGCAGTGGCTGAGCGATCAGCTTCTGCGGTACTGGTCGTGGATTCGATTCCCGCACGGAACAAATATTTGTATGGCCTACTGATATTTGTACAGAGATTTGTGTCTGTAAACGCACCCACGATACAGGAGTAATCCCAGTGTGGGGCAAAGCTATAATAAAAAGAAGTTTTTTTTTATTAATTATGCCGTTTTGATAATCATACCATATTTTTTTGCTAAGTATCTTTCATTCTATGAAGATTTGGAGGTTAAAGATTCGTAATTTTTTCATAGAGGCTTTCAAAGAAATGCTTAAGGTTTATGTTACTGAATAGAAATGTAATATAATCTTCATCACCAAATTCACTTCATTTCCTTAAACATTTTTCGTTACACTGTTTTGCTAACTTCTTCCTAAACTAAACTTAACTAACATAATATTTGCTAAAAGTACCCAACTATACTTCCGATGAAACATAATCTTATTAATATTAAACCAGGATCTAATAAGCCCCTAATTTTCCTAACTAGCACGCAAAAACATCTGCGTTCACCGCCGCCATGAATATAACATCACTTAATTAACACTTATAAAAACACAGTTTGACCCTTCTGAAAGTTCTACCAACCAACAAAAATAAGTAAGTTACCAAAGACATAAACCGAAATTGGATTACAGCTGAAACGCGAACTCTCACCGCTGCTCCCTCATAAATATTTTAAAAAACCCAAACCCTGTGTATCCGTATCAGTGATCTTTTAACCCCGAAAATGCCACGGCACACATTCCCGGGGTCCGGGACGATATTAGATGGGCAGGTAGGACCAATATTCGTTGAATCCCATCACTGTATTGCAAAAGAAATCAAATTAGATATACAATAAGCGGGATAGTGGTCCGATTTACATAAGTATCCAAGCTATTTGGTCGGTTGATACGAGATTGCGGCCGGGTAACAATATTGCTCGTGTTTACAGCGTCTGTCTTGACTTCGGTAGAGGCGGCTGATGTGGATCGCGCCGATTTGTTTTTTTTTGCAATAGTATTTTGTGGCGCTGTTTTGAATAAAATGGTGTAATATCGAACTTTGTAAGTGCAGAAAGGTGGTTCAATAAATGGACAGATGTGATATATTTAAAAAATGGAAAACGATAGGTGCCTTCGGATGTTATACCTACATCGGATTCATGCACGGTAAGAATGCACCATGATAACAAGATCTTTTATTATTTTCGCTTGAGTTTGTAAAAAATACAACCTCATAAAATCTTTCTAGTACCTGAAGTTCAGTATCGATGAATAAAAATGTTAATAAAAACAGTTTCTTGTCCATACCTAATTCGTAGAAATCATTTTTATGTCCCGTAATAAAAATTTAAACGATATTTGAGTATTATTACGTGCCCCAAAAAAAGGGTTATCCCAAATCCACTGTCGTCTATCGGAGGGGTATCAAATACATGCAAATCCACAGGATTGGACGTTAAATAATACATAAATACAAAACGATGGTCGCGCAAGTAACTGGGCCCAATAAAAAGTTGTGAGTACGTAAAATAAAATTCGATCAGAAGAGGTCCGGGACGCGACGGGACGTGTTATAAAATTTCAGGTCGCCGCTGCAGGGTTAAGGTGACAGGGCTGTGCAGACGTGCTGTTGTCGCAAATTTTCAGGGAAAAATCTTTGTGTTACAAAACGTAGTATTTCCTTTTATGAAAAATATACCTTTATGTAGAATTTATTGGTTTAAAATAGTATTTAGATGGTAAATTCTGTAACCTTTTTTTTGTTTATAAAATAATCAAATATCATTCGATTGGTATTGGGTACACGATGATAAAACCTCATTACATGATCACTCCAAAAGTGCAATCGAACAACGAACCGCCATCAAACATGACCGCTGGACTTTATCACACACATACGTCATACACATCGATCGAAAACATTTTTCGATGTCAGTTAATAAATCAAATAATCGCAACACAAACAAATCGGCCGTGTACTCAGCCGGGCCGCTATCTTTCAGAGCGGCATTCTTCCCGATATTAAATCCACTTCATTGTATAAGGAATTCCAATGGACTCCGTCCCCACTGGCTCGCTCCATCGAAACAAGAGGGTTGACTCGAATTGTGGAGTACACAGAAATCTATGTTGTATCGGCTTGATTTATTTTGAGGATAAAAAATGTAACGTTTTTGAAGCAATATTATCATAGATTTAGGTATTAGCTGATTTTGAAACTAAATTTGATATCAAAAAACATCAACTCATCTTCTTAAGGGGCTCCTTTAGGGACCTTTAGGGGATTTGCAAGGTAAAGCTGTGCTTGCCGAGGTCAGTCTGTGGATGGATGACCGTTTCATTACTTTCTGACAACTGGTCTAACCCTAGGATATCGGCATTACCCAGTAACTGGGTTGCGGAGGTCTGATGGCAGTCGCTCCGTGTACAATACTGGTATTCAGCCGCATCTGGTTAGACAGGAAGCTGACCCCGACATAGTTGGGAAAAGGCTAGGCAGAACATCAACTCACCTTCTTGCAGTCCACTGGACATAGGTTATAATGAAACTTATAAAATGTCTCAATTTTAATTTCTCATTTTTTTTCATTTCAGGTAAGTACTTCGACATGGAGTTACGATCTTTTCAAAGGTAGATAAATATAGATATAAGAATAAACTCTAAAGCCGGCTTTTGACTATGGGATATAATATATATTACTTGAGCTATATATTACATACCGCGATTGCTGTTCACACTGTAAAATATATATTTTGGAACAGTTCATCTTCAAATTCAAAACACATGATCAGTTGACACGTCTGTACACGAACGTCACCATGGCGAGGCAGGCAGAGGCGCGGTGTCCGGGGACGTGAGGGAAAATATACACCTTCAAATGACCTCCAAATATCGCTCAGATGGTCGAAAAATATTTATAGTTGGGGATGTAATATATATTATAGCACAGTGTGAACTGTCTCTTACAAAATATAGGTATATGACGAGCGATAAAATATTATTTCTCAAGATGTAATATATAGTATATTATATCTCATAGTGAAAAGCCGGCTTTACTAATAAAATTATCATTTCCTACATTAACTGTAGATCTACCTGTCGAAATGAAAATCTTACTTGAGGATGCACCTCATTCATGAAATGCAAGTGCGTTCTTATTTAACAGTCTTACATAAAGTATTTTCTCCTGGTTTTAACGTTGATAGCGGTTAACATAATTATATAACTGCCTCGTTGTTCTAGTGGTGGCAAGCGCGACTGCTGATCGTCCTGCGTTCGATCCCCAGGTCGGGCAGTGTTATTGGATATTTCCGTGTGGAATTCCTCAGTAGCAGCCCGGAGTCTGGATATGTGCCCGGTTGATGGCAATAGGCTTGCCCCCTATTACATGGGACTTAAACATAACGGTGAAATGAGGGTGTTAATATACACCTCTGCCCAACCTTTCAGGGAATACAGGCGTGATGTTATGTTATAACTATGTATTTTTTAGAATGGATTTAGGATGTTTTCATACTAAAAAATGTAATTAGGCAAAGAGAATGTGTAATTTTGACAAAAATACTAGCTAATCCGGTGATTTTTTTAAAGTTGAAATTATGTCTTGTTTGTGAATCAGCAATGTTTCTCTAATAAGTGGCATTTTTTTTATCATTATTAGTACAATTTAACTACGCTAATATACTTTTAATACAATTCTGTTTTTTAGATACTGAAAATTATAAAAATAAACAAAAATTATACAATACTTGCACCATATTTCACAGAACGTCCTATAACCTCAACGGTCCCAAACACACCTATACTAGTGTAGATTCTATTAAAATTGTCGCATTATCCCGCGGCCCGGGATTGCCAATCACCCCGGGATCCCACTGTTATCCCGGCCTCCCTGTCCCGGTAATAAGTGCATTTCGCGAATATTCCCCTAGACTTATTGAAACTGAAACATTTTATTGAAACTGAAACATTTTAAATTTAATATTGGAGGGCTATGATATCTGTTTGCGGTATCATAATTAAAATATTGTTGATGATTGACGACCCCTGGTCATGTAGGTATGATGACGTACGAGATACACGAGGAAATAATAATTTCAGTCATTGAGTGCATAAGCAGTCTTCTTCTTCTTTTCGTGTGGTTGGTGACTAACCTGGTGTCAGATATTATGCCGCCCATGGGTCTCTGACTTGGCTTCACATGCCGTCGAGAAATATCTCTCAGGCATGCCGGTTTCCTCACGATGTTTTCCTTCACCGTTTTTAAGCAGGTGATAATTATAAAATACGCACATGAATCCGAAAAGTCAGAGGTGCGTGCCTTGGGTTCGAACTCGAGACCTATGACTTGGCAGTCCGACGGTCTCACCACTAGGCTATTACTGCTATACCTAACCAGTGATAGCTTAGCTGTTGCACGCTTGACTTCCATGCAGGAGGGTTTGAGTTCGATCCCAGCCCTCTGACTTTTCGAATTCATGACTGTGGATCACAATTTGATTATCACTTGCATTAACGGTAAAGGAAAAACATCGTGAGGAAACCTGTACACCTGAGAGAGCTCCATAAAATTTTCGATGGTGTGTGTAGTCTGCCAACCCGCACCAGGCCAGCGTGGTGGACTAAGGCTTAAGCCCTTCTCATTCTCAGAAGAGGTCCGTGCCCAGCAGTGGGACAGTAATGGGCTAGTTATGTTATGTTATGAGTACCCAAGTACATATGATTATAACAAATCCAAGGTTTACTGGAATCACCTGATGTTAAGCTGGTGTTTTTAAAACTAGGGAAATATGATTTTAAAAGAATAGAGTTTCCTGACAACATGTTCTTTCACCTCCCCTGCCTAACCTTTTCCCAACTATGTTGGGGTCAGCTTCCAGTCTAAATAGATGCGACTGAATACCAACCAATATTTGGCAATGCCGATATCCTAAGGTTAGACCGGTTGTCAGACTTTCGGGATTCTGAATACCCGTAACGACTGTCATAGGTATTCGTATGACACCCGGGACCGACGATTTAACATGCTCTCGTTTAACGTCTGGATGTGTAACGAATGGTCACCCATCCACAGACTGACCGCGGCAGGCGCAGCTTAACCTTGCAAATCATATGACCCGCGCGGTCGTTAATTAGCCATGAGTTCCTCTGAGGACATTTTCTTTCAACGATTGAAACAAAATGTTGTCAATGATACAAAATAAAATGTTAACGTTAAAACATGCCATTGCCAGTCTGGCTTAACTTTGCTTCAGACCAGACATAAAAACAAATCCAAAGACAAGCTCCTACTTTACAATTTCCACTCTCCTATTTACCCAACAGCAAAATCAAAAATAAAATAAATCAAAACTTTCAAGTTCCCAACTGCATTTAAGTTGAACATCTTAACTAGTGTGACGTCATCGCCCGCTGGGAGTGGGGGTGAGGCGGCATGGGACACGTCACTCGACGCGCCACCGCTCTCCCGACATGACGTGATTGACAGCACTCGCGATAACGCGGGTGGAATAAATACGTTGCGATAGAGTGGATAATGCGGAATAAAAGGCTATGGTGTGGCTGGAAATTAATAAAGGGCTATCCATCGAGACTAGGTTTTTCCCATTGGCAATAGCCAGGGTTTACACTCGAGGGACAACTGTGTAGGAAGATAGGATTCGAATAATTTTCTTCCAAATTCCCCGGCTAAGAAACTGACTGAAGTTGAGAAGAGGACAGTCAAGACTTGTCTAAAATATGGTTTTCGTCACAGTATAATTCATAGTTCACAAATTCAGTTATTTATTTTATTTTTATTTATTTAGTTATTTTTACTGTTATCAATATAATTCTATTAACACCTGAAAATTTTAGTTTTCTTTAGTATCTTTACATGCTCCCGCAGTCTGTACGCTTAGATCTTTCAAACTACGCAACGGGTTTTAATGCAGTTTTCAGCAATAGATAGAGTGATTCAAGAGGAAGGTTTATATGCCCCACATTAGTATCTACATTGCACCCGTGCGAAGCTGGGGCGGGTCGCTAGTTTATTATAAAAGGAGAGGAATGAAACTTATATCATTCGAAAGGTTGCGGTAGATATACCTACATAAAAAAATCTTATGTGTATGTCGTTATTAAGACGGGTAAAATAATCGTCGAATTTCGACCACAAGCGATACTAATAATAATTATTGTAAATACAGAATATTTAGGGGCTCGTGACCAATTACCAGCCATGCGAAACATACGATTTGCGAGGTTAAGCTACTCTTGCCGCGGTCAGTCCGTGGATGGGTGACCGTGCCTCGGAGAGTACGTTAAACAGTCAGTTCCGAGTGTCATACGGAAACCTATGACAGTCGTTACGGGAAGTCAGAAGCCCGAAAGTTTGACACCCAGTCTAACCTTAGGATATCGGCATCGCCCAGTAACTAGGTTAGAGAGGTCTGATGGCAGTCGCTCTGTGTAAGATACTGGTATTCAGCCGCATCTGGTTAGACTTGAAGCTGACCCCAACATAGTTGGGAAAAGGCTAGGCACACACAGTATTGAGACAGTCCAACCTTCTACTTACTTACTCCACATTACATACTTACCCCAATCACATCCAAAAATTCACCCGCCGATATTATAGTCGTTACGAGGGGAGGAACGGGGTGCCGATAATTGGGTATTAACAGACAGTATCCGTCACCCGGCACCGCTTGCGGTTAGAAAATTGAATGGATTCAATTAATTTTTCCTTTTAATCTCGCTTGTTGCAATATCGGCCGCCGGATAATTAAACTGTCTGTCATTACGGTATGCAAGCGAATTTAGTGCTTATGTCGTATTCAGAAAGATGGTTGTCGTGTGCGGTTTTTTGTAAAGATTAATTGGTTGGTTTTTGACAATATTTTTGACGAATTATTTGGAAATTGATTTTCAGGTGAGTTGTGATTTGAGAACAGATTTGTTTTGAGGATATTGGTAAAATTTGAAGTTTACCAGTTATAATTAATCTGGTGTAGTAATATTGTGTTTTCAATACTAATGACATCTACAGGGTATAAACTAAATCATAATTCCTTCAAACCTCGTGATGCACTGCTGACATAGATTAACCTGCAGGGGGTACATATGGATTTAATAAAAAAAATTACAAGAAGTTAACATGTATTGTATTCTTAACGCGAGGCATTTTAGCGATGCGGTGAGCGATAGCCGCGCAATTCGCTCGGGGCGCTAAAATGCCTCACTTTAAGAACACATGTTTTTTTTAAATTGAATCCAAAAGTTTTCCATGCATGTTTAATCTATGTCAGCAGTACATGACGAGGTTTGAAGGAATTACAAGACATGATTTCATTTATATCCTGTATACTAATATTATAAAGAGGAAAGATTTTTATTTTTGTATGTAACGAATAAACTTAAAATCTGCTGGACCGATTTCAAAAATTCTTTTGCCGTTAGAAAGCTACATTATTACCGAGTAACATAGGCTATATTTATTACTGGAATAAAACTTCTTACGCGGACGGAGCCGTGAGGACACAGCTAGTAAGTAATAATTTGGCGACACGTTTGTTGATCTTAACATGATGAGACGTGGCTGAGGTTGAGCAATTGGCTTCTGCGCTACGGGTCATGGGTTCGATTTCCGTACGGAACAAATATTTGTATGGCCTGCAAATAGTTGTACCGGGTCAAGGCGTTTGTGCAAGTGAAGATTTGTGTCTGTTAACGCACCCACAATACAGAAAAAATCCTAGTGAGTGGCAACGTTTTTTAAAAAACAAAAATAAAAAACTTGAAGTTGAATTACAATATCACCCGTAACTGACGTAAGTCCCATTACTATCAAAACTTAGAAAAAAAAACAAAACAACACGAACTATAATCTTCCTAGAACATCCAACAACAATCCAACAATTCTTCCTTTCCCCTTAACCCTAGGACACAAAAGCGTATAATCTAAATAACAACGCAGACATAAAGTCGCGCGCACACCACCCGACGAACCGGAACGTCCAACGTCCCCACGGAAGCGACATTAAAACTTTTGAGTGATTTCGCTCAGTCAAACGTTGCAAGACGGGCGAGGTCCGGCGGGCGCAGGGTTACCACGCGGCTGGACTTTTGAGGAGGCGGAGTTTTGTTTTAAAGTATGTTCTTAATGTGGAGTATGATGTTAGAATTATTGTAGAACATAACATAATATCACGCTTTGTATTCCCCGAAAGGTTTCGGCAGATGTGTTTGTCCCTTGTAATAGGGGCGAGCCTATTGCCATTAACTGGGCACAAATCCAGACTCCGGGCTACTACTGAGAAACTTCTAATGGAAAAACCCAATAACACTCCCTGACCTGGTGATCGAACCTAGGACCTCACGATCAGCAGTCGCGCTTGCCACCACTATATCAATGAGACAGATATTGTAGACTTGTAAAGAATAATATTGATATTGAATCTCGCACGGATTAAAAACACAATTTATACCTATATTGTAAAGGCTGGGTTCTGATTACGTCATTTTTAACTTTCAAAGCTAGTCGTTTGTGTGTAGTAACATTTTGATTGCTCCAAGAAGTATATGTAACAATAATGATTATAGATTTTTCAAAACACGTGCTTCATTATTATTGATACTTACTATGCACATAATTTTACTCCCTATCGCAATTAACAATCATCTGCCTAAAATTAAAGTAATGCTTAAATTTATTATCCTAAGTAAGCGAGTTAGTTGCTACAAAACGTTACAATCCCTATGTGACTAGTACCACACAATGTCGTACTTATAACTCCAAAGCATAATTGTGCCAACTTCATAGTGCACACAACGCGTCCATCTGGCGACAGTGGTGACCCTACGCGGATGTGGCGACGTTGAGTGTAGAGAGTTCTGTCCGGACTAATTTGTGAATAGTTCTCTCGCTCGACCGATTCGCAGTTGATGGTCGTTTTCTGACACTCGTTACTGCCCATTGTCTCGTACGGACGTTTCTTAATGAGTTCTGTAATTGTGTGTTTAATTAGTGATTTTTGTAGTTTTAAGATTCGTCCAATGTGCTGTTTTGGAAAGGCAAGGAAATGAATTTAGTATCAGTAAAAGATTTTGCTGTATTTATTAAAATCAGCAGATTAATATTCAATAACGTATTTAAAAAAATAACTTGAGCGATGTTTAAGTACACAGTTAGTTTATTTCAATTATGTTATTTAAAAAAAACAACTGAAAACATAACATCACGCCTGTATTCCCCGTAGGATTGGGAAGAAGTGTTTAGTAACACCCTCATTTTGCCGTTATGTTTAAATCCCATGTAATAGGAGTCGAGCCTATTGCCACTAACCGGGCACAAATCCAGACTCCAGACTGCTACTGAGAAATTCCTAATGGAAAAACCCAATAACACTTTGCCTGACCTGGGGATCGAACCCAGAACCTCACGATCAGTTTTAACCAAACACAGTCAGATAGCAATTAGTATATTACCACACAGAAAAATTCTAATCCCAGATCCCTCATTTCACTGCTCCGTGCCACTCAAACGTATTAATCCACAAACGCCAACAAAACAAAATAAATAAGAAAACTGCGACGTTATCAGCACATCGCTAAGCATGTCCACACGTCTACTTACGAGGAGGCACCCCACCCCACCCTCCGATGGTGGGTGACATCTCCATCGTCCGGCGTCACCGCCAGATCAATGCTGGACAGTCCCCACCTGCACTTTTAATCGCGAGACGGGAGGGACACGTTGAGACGGCATCGCTTGAGACGGAACATGTCCCGAACGGGACGTATGCGCTAGTGTGCGCGCACCTTTTGTTTTGTTTCTTTTTTGAGATGCTTGCTTGTAATTGTCGTTTGAGTTATTGAATATGTTAGGATTGTTGTTATTGTGTGTGTGTGTGTGTGATTATCTGAATGGAGTAGAACAGAGCATCATCATTGCGAATGCCCGTTGTGTATTTTTTGGTTACAAAATTCATTAAATACATTCAGGTGCTGAAGTACTTCTTGACCCTACGTTTTATTGTATCATATGGAGTGGCAGGTTACGGACTCTTTATCTATGGTACAACTATAGACAATAATACTCCTGCTGGTATAAACCGTATGTCTGAGTCCACTTTTAACACTCAAGTTTATAAAAATATTTAAACATTCAAAACTAAACGTAACCCTTCAGTGTCGCAGCTAAATTGTTTCGCTTTTAGCTCCAATAGATCTGACAGAGCATGATTTCCCACTGCGACGAATAAATAGAAAGGATTTAACTACTTCTCAAGTTTGGGGACATCTTACAAACGTAAAGTAGTTTCGGGGAATTTTAACTTTCAACATTTTGTTTTAAATGTCCCATGTTTAGTCCCCAGCGGACGCTTGTATGGACTAAGTTTTGATTGTCAACAGTCCGGAGAAGAGGTTATGCTGCTCTGAGAGTAGGTAGAGTAGGTAGGTACCTAAATAAAAGGCTTAGAACGTGGGTGTTTGATTTTTAACCGCCGACGCAAAAATAGAGGTGTTATGTTTGATCCGTTAGTCTGTCTGTGGTACCGTAACTCGCGAACGGATGTGTCGATTCCAATGCGGTTTTTTCGTTACGAAGTTGGTTTAATCCGAACGGTTCTAGGCTATGTTTGATGATAAATTATGATTATGAGAGTTTAAAAAAAATTACGTTGTCTTTGATAAGCTTTTCGTAAGTCTAACAGAGTTAATGGTAATGTACGGTCGCATTATCTATCTAGATATTCTGGTGAGAGGGATGGCGTGGGCTTATGACATCCCGAGCTGTCATATTGCAGTTAGGGATGTGACATTCGCACTGACGAGTTCAGGCTATAGATTAGACCTCAGACTATAGATCGACCTTAATATAATGCGAAGACACTAAAAATTATAAAGGTCTGCTAATAGATAACTGGTTCGTCTCAGCAAAAATAACACCTCATTCGTTATTTTTTTTCTATTGTCAGATAAATGTTTTAAGTGTTCTTCGTAGGCAGATGTCCTGTCACTTAGTGCATTTTTATCAACTTTGTAACCACCTTAGTCAAAAAAAGCAACTTGGGTCAAGAATTGTGTTAAAAATTATCTATTTATTACTTATGCACCATTTATGAAACAGACACATCAATTGCTTATCAGGCAGCTGCAAGATACATAAACGAGTACCCTCAGAATGCCAATTTCTTAACTACCCTCCATTTTTTGTCACTAGCCACAGATAAAATAAGATACCTTGATTCATTTACCTATATTTCTTCCACACAATGTGGACGGGGGACAATCGGCCGTTCGGGCCACAGATAAGGAATGTTTTTTTTTTCATACTTTTTAAGCGACGGAACTCAACCCTTTCGACGCTATCTCGATGACGTCACTTGACATCTTGCCCCGACTCGGAAAACGGAAACGTTTTGCGTTAAGCTTTGTTTAAAAAAAAATAGAATTTTATGTTTATTTAGTAGGTACTTTTCGGAGATAAACTGACATGGATGGTATGAAACAAAAAAAAAATAACTTTAAAAAATACTGGGTTTGTGAGTTAAAATCGACACAGTTAATGGCACGTTCTTTTGTTTGAGAATAGAATGAAAAGTGTGCAGTGGTTCAGTTGCCTCTGAACTCGTGGATCTAAAAGTCAAAGGTTATTGCAGTTTTCGTGTGCAACGGACGAAACAATTTAATATATTCTTCTCTTTCTAACTAAATACTTCTGTACGGGACACGTTGGCGACCTGTAATGACGTTAATTATTTTCAAGCATCTTTTTTTCTGCATGTTTTTTTAATTTCACTTATTCCTCTAGGTGAAGGGATGTCAAAATGGAAACGCATGTCAGCCCTATCTTTTTTACACGTGTAAATAACGTTTATTTTTGTTTGAACAGTTCACACACATAACTTCGCTTAAAAATATTAACACCTAGATATATGAAAAACGACGACGCGTTTGGTGCAGTGGCTGAGCGATCGGCTTCTGCGCTACGGGTCATGGGTTCGATTCCCGCACGGAACACATATTTGTATGGCCTACAGATAGTTGTTCCGGGTCTGGATGTTTGTGCGTGTGAAGATTTGTGTCTGTAAATGCACCCACGATACAGGAGTAATCCTAGGGTGGGGTAATGTTAAAAAAAAAACGAAGGAATATTCCTTTTACTAAAATATTAAATGTAGGTACTTGATTGTTTTTCTTATGTACGATCGTAGAACGCATTATAGAATATACATGGTACAATTTAATGTCATTACCTAATACACTTTGTATGTAAGGTTTAATTTAACTCTGAACTACAACAGACATCGACATCTTTGGAGTCATTTTTTTTTTTTTTTTGCGTTGGAATATCCTCATGGATGTCTCTCGCCCGGGGAAGGCGAGGGGGTCTGCCGGACTCTTACCGGCTAAAACCCAACGGTGTTCCTCCTTCTGACCGTCGGCCGGGGTCGGGGGATTCGCCTAAGCATGCACCGCAACCCCGGCAGGCCTTGGTCCACCAACTGCTGGTGGACCTCTCCACTGTAGGGCCCCAATCTTTGGAGTCCTGATAGAACTAAACGCTTGTACAGCCTATCATTCCATTTACCTTGTGACAACAAATGAGATTTCAAAACCAATTATACAATATGTAACATAATTAACACACATCCTGAAAGTAGTTTGTTCAGAATCGTTTACTGAATCGATTTCTATCATTTTTAATATAGGTAATTTTTTATCCCAAAAATAATTTAAACTACGGAAATTAGTCACATTACCCCATATACAGTCAAAACAAACTGAAATGGACCGTAAATCAAGGCAAAAAGACTTTTAAAAGTGCATTTTTATTTGTATTAATACAAATTCCGTCATTCAATACAAAATAAAGAAAAACAAACCTTATTTCAAGAACGTTAATTTAGTAAATAACAATGCATATACATGTTAAACTAAAATTTCAGTGTATGTATTATGATTATAACATAATATTCTAATTGGGGTGTTTGAGGGTGTGCGTTAATTATGTTACATGTTGTATACATACCTACCTACTTTTCTTATAAAGTATACGTCTATTCAACCAAAAAAGTTTTCAAAACTGTCTTGGAAGAGCTACAAAGTCTGCGAAATTTAAAAAATCAATCTTGCAAGCAGTATTGACAGATATATCTAAGGGTACATCCGTAAGCGGCCCCAGTCGGACTCGTCTCAAATTATGTCCGGGACGTGATAACGAGTGGGCTGAGGGGGGTTACTTTTGTGACGCATATTATGTTGCCCTGATGGGTTGAGTTCCTCTGGCTACCCCAAAAACGAGAAACAGCGTGATTATCAAACAGAATCTTTATCATTTAGATAGCAAAATGTATCTTTAAGAAAAGCCTAAGCAAAACCGAGTCCAGCCAGTCAAACGTCTGCCTCGTTCAAAAAATCAATCCAACAAACAGAATTGACGGATATATCCGTGAGCACGGACGGTCGGACTCGTCTTAAATTATGTCCGGGACGTGATAACGAGGGGGTGGCTAGGGGGGGGGGGGGGTCAATTTACTTTTGCGACGCATATGTACGTATTGTTTTGTCCTGATGGGCAATGTGGGGACTTTGGGGAGGTTCTAATCAATAGTTTGGCTTGATTGAGTTGGAGATGTCTGGGAATTAGATTTTAGAGATCTGCTTACCTTGGCAATAGATATGGCTGGTACTGCAAATGTTTGATTGGTTTTTACGCGAAGCTAAAGTTAATTGTTATTTAAATGGTTACATTTTCTTTTACACAGTTTAATATTCATAAATTTCGTTTTAAGTAAGTGAAATCTGAAATAAATGAACATTTATTTGTAAAAATAATATTAATTATTTTAATCGTTAATTTTTTTTTTAACCGCAGCTTTTCTATTTACCTACCTACTATTCAATAAAGGTTAAAACAAAAACTTCGATACATCCACAAAAAAAACCTATGACCCCACTTTAAACCCAACCTACTATTACCATACCAAAACTATCTGATTTACTCACTCGAATCGGGGTACAATTATTATAAATATGGCGTCTATGTGGGTCAGGCGAATGCGCCAGGGGGTGGGGGGTGCAAGATGGGGAGTAGTCGGGGAGTCAGGGGGACACCCGTCAATCGATTGTCAAGGAGTGCACCGGGCAACGGGATACGCGAAGAAGTTTTTAAACTGTACTCGGGGAATTCAGGTATGAGCGTGAGTTTAGCCATGTGGGGGAGGAAATTAGTGTATGTATGCAGTATGGTGGTATTCTCGTGTGGATATGCTTTAAATCTTTCCCAAATTCTTTTAAATTTTCATGAAAGTCATACTATCAAGTCAATTTATTTAATGGTGCTATCTAGGTTTTGATTGGAATTTTCTCGGTCTTTAGATAGAATTTCTTGTATACTATTGTTGTGGGAACCAGATCTTCTTTTCGTGTGGTTCACATGGCCTCTAACTTGGCTTCACATGCCGTCGAGACATATTTCTTAGGCATGTTTCTTCACGATGTTATCCTTCACCGTTTTTAAGCAAGTGATAATTATACAATACGCACGTGAATCCGAAAAGTCAGAGGTGCGTGCCTTGGGTTCGTGTTTGGGAACTAGATGAAAATCTGTATGTAGGTATGTCAACAACATATTTAATTAACTCGTCTAAAAGCTTGGCTTCAGCCTCGTTTAAGACGTAGAGTCAAATATAGCTTAGATAATTATTTCTTCTTCTAGTATCAGTTAGTACGAGAAATAAGTAACTTTCTTATCTTTTTGTCTAACCATAGAGAGGAATCTAAATATCTGGTAATTGATAGGTTTTGAGTCTAAATTCTTGTTGTTGAACTATTTAGTTGAACCCACTCGCGTTTTACATGTACACGTCAGTGCACGCTTAACTATCTTAGCTGAAGGATTTAATAGGAATATTAGAAATATGCACAACATATTACATGGAAGCTTTGTTTCTATTTCAAAAATCTACAAGGTCCTCAAAACTGAGGCTCTGTTCAGAAAAGGGTCACAGTCACTAAAGGTCACAGGTAGCTAGAATTGATGGCGGTAAGAATTAAGACGAATCCCTCTCCATAGACCAGATCTTTATTACCATATTTTTTTACAATAGTCTTGCACCCATCTGAGACGGTCTATAACTGTCCTTCAATAGTGCAGCCGTGGCTACCTAATTTTAGATGAAAGCACTCAAAGGGGCCTCTGCGCGTTGGACCTGTGTCCCCCGTAACCTTTCCAAAGGACCGAAATTCCTCGGACATGATGAGCCTTGAGATTTAAAAGACGAACTGAATAAAAACCAGTAGTGTCAGAGGCGTGAATTATGTCGTTGATGACAATAACGCGTGTTTTATTGCAGCCGTCGCCGTGGCGCTGCTGTCGTGGGTGGGACTTCTGTTTACGACATTATCGCTCGTCATACTACTACGAGGAACCATGAATTCTGGATGTGATATGTGCACGCATTTTCCGTTCATATCTCTTTTTCCTAAGTTCTATCTGTGAACGCTGGTTTTTGATAAATATGTCGACGTAGAAATCGAAGAAAAGGGTTCAAGGTCGTTTCAGTATAGATGTTATTTTGGATAGTTTTGGATTACCTATGGGCATTGTATCAAGTGCTTCGTCAGCAAAATCAACCTGTACCTACAGTAACAATGTTATAACCCAAAATCCTAATACTGGTCAGACAATACTTGCAGAATTCCAGTTTAGTTCAGTTTTAGTTTTTCTATTAGACTGCTTATAGGTGCTTTTTGCGGATCGTTTCTTCGTAACCAAGCAGTTATTGGCGAGACCTGAAGGGTTTCCAGCCAAGCAGATTTCATCGTATTCGGTACATTTATTGGAGTCGTAGGTAATATTTGTAAATTTCATGTGGACCTTCGTTCTGCTGATAACCCATTTGATATTTTCTTCGCTCACCCATTAAATTTTCATCACGAATTTAAACACAACTCTAGAACATCACTCACCGCCTTCACCATTGGACTATTTTTATTTTTATTACAGTTTCAGAACAACAATATTTCATTCTAACTGCCGCATCCACCTCGCCATCCATCCACGCGATAATCCAGTTTCTTGAGCGACACACATCAGAACTATTCTTGAGCTATCCAAGCTATAAATATAGTTTATAGGTCCATCAATCGCGTATACAACAGCTGTAGCAATCGTTAAGGAGACGATGATTGATCTGGATGAAGCGACGTGTCGCGCTGAGAATTATATCTCGCACTGGATTATGGGATTTATCGCGTCTAAAATTGATTTTATTGTTGTATTTTTTTTGTTTTTCTTTTGGGATTGTATCATGTGATGTTTGGATGTCTACTGGTTCATTATTTACACTTAAGTACTTTATATATTTTGTAATTTGCCTGAGTTTGTTGAAATAATCTGCTATGATTCTCGTTTTAATCGCTAACCATATCAAGGTTATCTTGCAAAGGCAAACCAGGCCGGCCAATTGTTCAGTTGACATCCTTCTTTAAAGTCCAGAATATAAATTTAATAATACTATCACGAAGTCAAAAACAAAGATTTGACTCATGTAGGTAGAGATCAAATCAGATTTTTTTACTAGAACATAATTTGAAAACTACGGAGAAGAACACCACCTATGTTCAATAAAACTAGTCAGAAACACAATCGTATTTGTCCTACACGAAAAGCCATACGCCAACATGCATAACACCTAAAATAACTCCAACCGCACTCTCGCATTCTAGACTGAAATAAAAAATTTGACCACGGAAGACAAAACTATGATGTATAGCGCGGAACGAAAAAAAGAAATGAGAGGCAACGTTGACGTCTCGTGATTTATACAGTAAACACATAAATCTGAGTTGTATCTGTCAGCTGGGCGGCGCACACCTGCGACTTGCGACCGAAATATTCGTCGACAATTTTGTGGTGATGCGAAAAGTTGCAATGTTGATACGAGTAATATGTGTGTTTTGAATGACTTCTGTGGATAGTATACTAGGTATATAAATATTGGGTGACAATTTAAACACAATTTTCTGTTAGAGTAGGGTTTTGTTTCAATTAAACAAGCAACCAAAAATTTGTTGACCAAAAATCACATCTAATGAAATTTAAAAAAACGTCAGACATTTTATTGGTATGACAGAAATAACAACACTCAACTGCACTTTACTGAAGTGCACTCTTGTTTCTATATACACAAATAATCGCAGCGACAAAAAAGTCGCACGCCTACTACTCACTCCTCTTTCGCATAAAACGTAACGAGTTTAGACGAAAATACAGCGATGTGTCACGATTAACGGTCGATGGATCGGGACAATTCCTCCGGATCACGCTCTTAGCTGATAGACGCACTCGAAATAGACACAGCCCGACGACATTTCTTCACACAACATAACATCACGCCTTGTATTCCCCGAAGAGTTAGACAGAGGTGTTTTAAAAATACCCCCGTTTCGCCAGTTATGTTTAAGTCCCATGTAATGAGGGGCGAGCCTATTGCCATTAACCGGGCACAAATCCAGACTCCGGGCTGCTACTGAGAATTTTTTAATGGAAAAACCCAATATCACTTTGCCCGAGAAGACATTTCTTCACGCTTCGGTATATTTAAGGGGTACGCAATACTCCAAGCCGTCTTTTACATATCGGACTTTTTCAGTCACATGGTTACATTTCACAACCTCCAGGCCACCTCGTCGGAATAAGAACATATTATTTCGGTGTCTAACTGCCTCGGTCTAATGGTGGCAAGCGCGGCTGCAACTCTGATCGTGAGATCCTGGGTTCGATCCCCAGGTCGGGGAAAGTGTTATTGGGTTTTTCCGTGTGGAATTCCTCAGTAGCAGCCCGGAGTTTGGGTTTGTGCTTGCCCCCTATTACATGGGACTCAAGCATAATGGCGAAATGAGGGTTTTACTGTACATCTCTGCCCTACTTATCGAGGAATACAGGCGTGATGTTATTTTATTTCAGTGTTGCCCGCGTCTTCACTCGCATTCTAGGTGAACTACTTCATGTACTCGGATAAAAAGTATCCTTTGTCATAATCTAGATCATGGTCTACCTGTATGCCAAATTTCATCTAAATTCATTTAGCCTTTAAGGCGTAATTGATGAACAAACGTACAAACTTTCACATTCATAATATGAGTAGGATAGAAGCACATAGACTGAACGCAGCTTTACAAATATGCTTAAACTTACAGACGCAAAGAAATAAAAACCCACACACAACCTCTGCAACTCGAACGAATCACAAAATCGATACATAGACGAAACCCTACCACTGTGCAGCCATTACCATATTTTTGAGGCGCACAGTGCTCCCACTCGTAAACATGGAACAAAATGAGCACTAATTTCTCGACGGCTGCTTGCCGTACAAAGAGAGAGGCCGTTTTACATAAATTTGTCATATTTGCACGCACCACCCTTTCGGCGACGCGTGCCAAGTTTTAAGTTCGCGGTAAATGACTTGATGGGGTCTAATGGCATTCGTACATGCTTGTTCTACTGAAGGATTGCCAGAAGATAAACCTGAGGACATCTTCTTCTTGTCGTGAATAACCTGGTGTCAGAGTTTATGCCGCCCGTGGAACTCTGACTTGACGTCACATGCCGTCGAGAAATATATCTATGTATCTAAAAATGGGTTATATTAAAAACGGTGAACGAAAACATCAGGAAACCGGCGTTTCCTGATGTTTTCGTTCACCGTTTTTAAGCAAGTGATAATTATACAATACGGACATGAATCCAAAAAGCCAGAGGTTCCTTGGGTTCGAACTCGAGACCTATGACTTGGCAGTCCGATGGTCACACCACCAGGTTATCAATGCACCTTTTTTTTTTTTTATCGTGGGGAAATCCTCATTGACTATCCCCCGTCTGGGGAAGACGGGGGGGTGTGCCGGACTCTTACCGGCTAAAATCACCACGGTGTCCCTCCTTCTGACCTAAGGCCGGGGTCGCGGGATTCGCTATTGCATGCACCGCAACCCCGGCAGGTCTTGGTCCACCAATAGCTGGTGGACCTCTCCACTGTAGGGCCCCACCCCACGACCTCCTGAGAGGCGTGGGGGACACCCCACATCACCGGCGCACCAGAACACATGGTACGCCGTGACCACCCCGGGGACCAAACAAGTACATGGGCGCCAGACTACCCCGTGTCTGGGCACCCCTGGTCCCCCTGCGACGGGTCAGGTTAGTGGCCCCGCCGCCTACCACTTTTCGGCCGCAGAGGATAGGGAGAGCGGCCAACTAAACACCGACACTCCTCTCCCCCTGCGGCCCCACCGCGTCCGCCATCTGACGGTGGCGGCCCCGTCAGGCCGCGGAAGGTAGGGAGAACGGCGCACCGTAATACCGGCACTCCTCTCCCGCCGCGGCCTCCACCCTTCAGCCGCAATGCCTCCCATAAGACATCGCGGCCCTCCTCAGTTGCGATGTCGCCCAGGCGACACCGCAACCTACTTGGCCGCTACGTCGAGGGCTTCCAGGCCCAAGCCCCGACGAGCAGCCCCTCCTCGGGTTCCTCTTCGCTTCACCGTGGGGCTCGAAGCCACGGCTACTAAGCCCCCCCGCAACGACAATGCGGGAACGCGGGAACCCACCGGGGGGGAGGTTATCAATGCACCTGAGGAGATAATTAACATAACTTGTTCGATTTCAAGAATTTCATCATCATTATATTCAATAAAAAACATTTTAACAAAAATAAAACCGACTTCAACAAAACGAAAAAAAGAATAAAATAATTACCATATTATATAATTAACAGATTCAGAAGTCGGTGCTAATCCACGCTGAACCAAATTGAAGGCACCGACTTCTGAATCTGTTAATTATATAATATGGTAATTATTTTATTCTTTTTTTCGTTTTGTTGAAGTCGGTTTTATTTTTGTTAAAATGTTTTTTATTTCATTCATTTTAGTGGCCTTAATTAAAACGTGGTTGGACCTACTAAAGACGCTGCTCGTAACATAAGCACATCATCACATTATGCGTAATGTTCGTCATTGAGGAATTCCACTGTCTATCTCCGAAGTTATTAATCAGATATTCACCAAATTTAAATGGGACCATTTCAAAAGAATACTCTTTTAAACAAAAAAAATATTTTTTCAAATCGGTTCATAAATGACTGTGTAGAGAGGTTACAAACATTAAAAAAAAAACAAAAAAAAAACATACAGACGAGTTGAGAACCTCCTCCTTTTTTGGAAGTCGGTTAAAAAGACAGTCATAGCCTAACGGTTGAACGTAGGCCTTCCATGGAGGGTTTGAGTTCGCACCCGTCCCTCACCTCAGACTTTTTGGGTCTATAATTTGCTTATCACTTACGTTAACGGTGAAGGAAAACATAGTGAGGAAACCTGCACACCTGAGACACCTAAAAGTCCTCGATGGTGTGTGTAGTCCGTCAACTTGCATAATGCCAGCGTGACGGACTAAGGTCTAAATCTCTCTCATTCTAAGAAGAGGCTGACTAACAGTGGGACAGTAATGAGCTGATGATGCTACTATGGTTTAGTTAGTCATCCATATTCACATATAATGATGTAACAAATGCAGGAGCATTAACTCTATTTACTTTTATTTTTCAGGTAAGTTCGGGCTGTAAAAACAAGAACAATGCAAACTACTGAAATTGGTAAGATTTTGATAGTACAACTTTTGATCTTTGTTCTTTTTATGGGACGAGGTCATGACTACAAGGAATGCTTACTAGTAGCGATAGTAAGTTTAGCCCAAATCAACACGAAAAAACATCAAATAAAAATAATCCTTTAAAAAATCTTTTAAGTTAAACAGTTCTATCTTGTAGTACTTCTGCTCCATATGTACTGCACCATCAGGATTTGAGTATTGAAGGTTAAAATTACTATAATTTATATTGTCATGGAAATTGAATTTGTGTGCGCAAGATAATCGGTTAACAGAAGTAGTAGCAAAATCTGTCGCAAGATTTGAAACAAACAAATATATGAAGTGAAGCTAATTAAAATCGTTTAAAAAAGTACTTAAATGACATAAAATTCTTCAAATATTAGTAATCTTCCCGCGTCACGGACCTGGGAGGAATGCCGTGGTGATTTTAGCTCGTATGAATCTGACATAACCATAGGTCTTCGGCGGAGGGTACTCATGAAGATTTCGATAGAAAAAAAGGTATTACTTACGTAACGTATGGAAGATTTTCTGTTCTAAATAAAATTATCAGTGCTCACGCAGAAGTACATACAACTTGTAGCCACATTTCATCGTTTAGATTTACCCCCTCCGTTAATTCCTACTCCATGGCAAAGCGGAACACGCTATAAGTTAGACGTCTTGTAGCTTTAAGTTACAGTAGTTTTACTTAACAGTGACTTATCGGGTCAACTTAACTAAACTTCTGTTGATATGTGACTGATTATGGTTTAAAATAATTGTATGTGTGTTTTTACCGTAACTCTTCGTTCACACCTATAGGTAGGTATAGAGTATGTATCCTATATGAACCAGGCAATTAATAAAATACATTTTAACAAAAATAAAATAGACTTCAAAAAAACGAAAAAACTAATAAAATAATTACCATATTATAAAATCGGTTTTATTTTTGTTTAAATATTTTTTATTTTTTTATTTTTAGTGGCTTAAGACATGGTTGGACCTACTAAAGACGCTGCTAGTAGTACACTATATGTACTGTTCGTCATTGAGGAGTTCCATTGTCTATCTCCGAAATTCTTCATCAGATCTTCACTAAATTTAAGTGGGATTACTTCGAAAGAATACTCTTTCAAACAAAAAAGAATTGTCCAAATCAGTTTATAAATTAGGGAGTAGTGAGGAAACAAATATTTAAAAAAAAATCAGACGAATTGAGAACCTCCTCCTTTTTTTTGAAGCCGGTTAACAAAAATACAAATACAGACTTAATGTAGCACCCGTACGTAGCCCGTGAAAGGGGCATTCTTCGAAAAATATTAACAAAAATAGAGAACGTCATTAGCATCATCCCAAAGTTAAGAATGCAGATGTTTAATACTATAATTATGATAATGAAAACTGAAACTATACCGCTGCCGTCAAGCAATAAGATAAGAATAAAAACAATCTGACAATACTATCACGTTAACAACCCGGGAGAAGAATGATTTGTTAAAATAATGTTAACAAATTTCGAATATTCACCCGAAAACCCTCCGAAGGGACTTCGTAATGTAGAAGTCACTATCATTGACTTCAATACTTTGGAACCGTGCGTGTCTCGAAGTAATATCGACACATGTCGTGTTGATGCCGTTGAGAACTTGAGAAATCTTTGAGAACAATTGTTAGCTGTATAACTTGAAGACATTCATTTTTCATTTAATTGATGACAACAGATATTTTGACATGAGTTTACTTTTTGTCGTTCATCGATCGTTTCAACTTTGTGTCAACTTTGTGTCAATTCACACTGCAGACGGTGCTACACTTTCTTGCTCCAATCATTTATTCTTCAAGAAAGTATCACTGCAGGAACTACTATGATACTCACATGGTTTACTAAAGTAAGAAAACATCAATGGTATAGAGTGAATATAACACCTTTACCTACAAAAACAGTTCAAAATCTTCATCAACCAATATATCATCCAATTCACCATTAATTTCACCTTTCTCTAAAACAACAGAACAGAATGTACCAAAAACACATTCAAACGAAAATCATTGTCACCGCCAGACGATCACAGATCACGTCACAGCCATCCTTAACCCCCAGCAGAAAAAGAGAATAATTTCTTTATAAATTATTACACCCAACGAGAATTGAACTGGTATCCTTCAAAGGAGGGTGGGGGTGGAAGCCGCCCGGGACGCACGCCGTGATTTATAGGGCTATAAAGTATTATAATTAAAAGCTGGAAACGAGGGGGGGGAAACTATAGGGGGGAACTATGGGCCGTTTGCTGTGGTCGGTGTGGCGATCATCGCCAGGTATGGTATGAGTTTTATGGGTGAATGTCATGTTGATGGTGTCTTCGTGCTTTGTCTTTATGACTTGGTATGACGTATATGAGACGATGTTTTGGGGCATTAATGTGGCGGCAAAGACGGGCCAGGACTTGGAACGAATTTTATTCTATTTAAATTGTAGCGTGTTTTGAGGAGTGTTTTGAAGTAAATTTTTGTTTTGCGTTTTACAATGTTGAATATCAAGGTTCTTAACATTTAGCAAGTTTATTGCTAATGAAACCGTATCGAAACAACCACAGTTGTTTTAAAGAGATGGTTGGACATCCAGATGCAAGTACCATCAGGAACTTGGATTTAGAATATCATGAGAATTATTCTTTTGTTTTCTTTCTTTCTCAGTTCTTGTCCTAGTACTGACTAGGCCTCCTCGATTTTATCTTTATTCATCCAAACAAATAAAGTTTTCATTTTACAGATATGATAATCTTTCATCCTTTTCCCATTAACAATTCTCTTAATAAACTCAAATTGCTATATCATAATTACTCGAGCACAGACTCGTGTCACGTCGAGTCTTCAAAACAGCAAAGCTCGGGTGTCCTTCCGTCCGTCTGTCGGGTTTAATTAAAACTAGACGGACTAAGGTCAACTTAGGACACGTTCGTTCACAATGGGAATAGCGATCTGGATTTTACAGTATGAATGTTTTCCAGCTGTCGTTTTTGAGGGACTGGATGTAACTTGAAACTGATTTGTGGTGTTAAAAATATTGAGTTATTGATACCTTTATTAACCCTGATAAAGAATTATTTTAAAACAAAGAATATTAAAGCTGATTTTGGTTAATAATATTGAAATAAAGGTTTACAATTATTATCAAATTCAACAATAGTAAAAGAAACTTTTAAACATATCAACATAGTCAGTCATGTTAAAAAAAATACGAATGATTTTCCAAGTTCATCGAAAAAGGTTAATGTTCCTTTGCCTAAAGAATATCCTGTAGGTCCAGCGTTTGCCAAACCTAAGAATCTCTTCTATCCTCAAACGTAAATCTAACAAAACTTGCATACAACTTGCTACACCCCGAAGATTCAACACTAACGCAAAACTTGTCCAAGACTGGCGACGTATAGTCTGCAATGACAAACGTTCTGTTTATTAAAGTCAAAACATAATACCAGAGTGGTGTAAATCATCCACCACGGCATTCTACCCCCCTCCCCCCTCCCCTGCACGTCCACTAATTTTCAGAAATGGCCACTGAAGTTCAGACGCTTTTCAAATCTGCATGTGATGTACGTTGTGTGGGGTCTTGTGTTTTTTTTGTTGTTGTTGTGTTGTCTTGGAGGCTTGAATGTTGTTGGTCAGTTTAAGGGTTATGGTTTGGGTTGTTTCTTTGGGAAGTTATTGAAGGTACATTACAATAGGTAATTGAAAAAAGTAATACTTGAGGATTCTTCTAAGTACGCTTGTGATGAATTCGGTAACTTTTTCAAATTGTTCTTGTGTTGAAAGCTATGATGAAAAATATTTTTACTGTGTTTTATCGATATGACTTTGATATCGATAACGGTTTTTATTCCTATTGCCGACATTTTACTGAAAGGTAACGACAGCCTAGAATTATCAAGTGTTTATCAAATTATATTGCTCTTTTTACTCATATAAATTACCATTAATATAACTACACCTGTACAAAAAGACAACTTAATTAAAGGAAGCTATATTTTTAAATAATAAATACTCGCAAGGAGCTACTAAAAATCGACGATAATTTAGACTAGGAGTCATTAAAAATAATTCAAGATATTCGCGACAGAGGGAGCCACAGCGTTACCGTAACGAAATTAAATTCTGTCAGAGACGGTACAACAAATCATGTTTATTTAGACCTAAAAATACCTCGGGTGGCCATTATATCGTACAAAACGCGGACTGAGAGCCGACCGCTCGGGAGATTAGGCAAGAAGGGACATTAAAGTGAAAATTATTTATTTAGGGCCCCCACCAGCTAGATTACATTACTCCATACACATAAATAACGAAAACAATAAGAGCTATACTAATAAATTATCTTTTTATTGCCGGATTGTGAAAATTTTAGACACTTATCCGGGGGGGCTGGAAGGCGGGGCCCGAAGGTTTTGTCCCAATTATTTATGACGGTCGAGACGCCAGCGTTTTGAATTCGTCGGCGTTTGTGACGTACCATTCTTATAGAAAGTTCTTTGCTTGTTTTTTAATTAAAACTTTAGTGTGGGTTAATTAATGGCTGTGAATAATAATGCAAGTCTCTTTTCAAATGATTATCGGTCCGGCTTCCGGTGGGGCGACATTTTTTGTTGTGTCTATTTTAATTTTTAATTGAGTGCGTTCTACTATGCATTTTATTTCTCCTAAATTACACTGTCATATTAATAAATAAATTGTTCCTGTACAACACTTTGTTCCGTTCTCTAATTGCTATAAATTAACAGACTGTTACATTTTAATTGTATGACGAATATGTTGTATTAGATTCTTGTATGATTACATACATTGTCAATGTCAGTGGTTGTGATAATATCATTATCGACATAGGTGGTCTGAAGTTGAATTTATCTCGTTAATAAGCTGTTAGTTAGATCAAATTAGAATATTTAAGTAGATAGGTATCTAACGTCGGTACACAACTTAAATATGCAGTGGAAGATTTAATTTATTATAATTATTCGAACATTACTGCGTTCTGTAATAATTCTTAGGACCGGTTTTTTGATCCCCAGTTAAGTCAACCAATGCTTAAAAATTGTATGTATTTTTACTCCTAAGGGCCGGTTTCTAAAAAATGATAAAAAAAATACTTAGATTTGTTCCTCAAATCGGTCTAATATGTATTCACATTACGAGGATAAGCCAGTTGAAATTCACCGAAACTGTTCCATCGCCAAAAGCTTCCTTCTGTCACACACATCAACGCTTATCAGACATCTAACATGCAAAATCCAACGTCTGTATATCCAATAAAATCCATAAACCAGCCAATCCACGTCCAAATCCCATTGTTTGACGACACGACACACCACACGAAACGCCACAAATCAATCAGTGGAAAAAAGACGAAACCGACTGCAGTGTAATGTCCCGAAGACCAATACGGTACAGGGTCTCTCAGCCATGAATAATCTAATAAATAATCTTTTGAATCGTAATTTATTAGCTACGGCATTACGGGACGGAAGCCTTGAGAGAAAGGGACAGCGATATAAATTTTGGTGTGTTTGAAAAGGATAGGTATAACGTCGTCCGTCATAAATAACAGCAGGCAAAAACAATGGACAATGGATCGTGGTGGTGAGATACGTCTTCTTTAGATACCCCCCGTCCGAGGGAGGGGGTGGGGTATTCAAAATACGGGACAGTCTCGGGTTGTAGCGAACGCATGCGCATCCTAATATAAAAAATGCATTAATGTGTGCATTATTGACATTCGTATTAAAGGTGACTTTGGGTGGAAATAATATTGGGATGATTGTAATTATAATGTTATGACAGGTGTGCGGTTAAAACAGGTGCTTTGTCACTTTATATCTTTTTGCATACGTTTTAAACGTACCTTTCCTTCATATAGGTACTTCTGTCCATCTTCTTGATCTAAATCCTTGAGTTGGGATAGGTCAACTCAAACCTGCTATGGCTCTATCCCCGAAAAGCCATTCCATGCCGTACACTGCTACACTCGCATAGTCTTTATACCACAATGTCTGACCTTTGAGTTAGTTTCGGCTCTTCTTTTAAAAGCTAGTAAGATAGGAATTGCCGGCACCATCTAGTCCTAAAAAAATGTTTATTGACTTGTAAAACTGCCTGGTCGGTCTAGTGTTGGCAAGCGCGACTGCTGATCGTGCGGTCCTGGGTTCAATCCCTGGTAGTGTTATTGGGTTTTTCCGAGTGAATTCCTCAGTAGCAGCCCGGAGTTTGGATTTGTGCCCGGTTGATGGCAATAGGTTCGCCCCCTATTACAAGGAACTTAAAAATAACGGTGAAATGAGGGTGTACTATACACCTCTGCCCAATCCTTCGGGGAATACAGGCGTGATGTTATGTTATGTATGTTATATAAAAGTGTTGTAACAGATTTTTTATTTACATACATACATACATACATAAACTCACGCCTTTTTCCCATGGGGGTAGGCAGAAACTATAGAACGCCACATGCTACGACTCTTACATACCCCTTTCGCTTCATCCACATTCATACATCTTGTCATACACGCACGCCGGTTGAGAGTACTACGCACCTGACCTTTGTGAAGAACATCACCAATAACATCGATGTATGTCCTTCTAGGACGTCCTCTACCGGCGTTCCCATTAACATCCGCCTTATAAATTTCTTTTGTTAATCGCCGTTCACTCATTCTCTCAACATGGCCAAACCACCTAAGCATACTCCTTTCAATTTTTGTCACTACATCATCTTTTAAACCGCAACTTTGTCTAATCTCTTCATTTCTCAATCTATCATTCAAAGTTACACCGCACATACTTCGCAAGGAACGCATTTCCACGGCATTTATTCTACTTTCATGCCTCTTCTGCCACGACCAACATTCACTTCCATACATAAGCGTAGGTACCAACACACCATTATGGACAGCCAGTCGTGCCTTTTTGGACATCGACCGGCTAGCCACAACCGCATGCAAAGCACCATTTACTTTATTTCCCGCATTTGCTCTCCTTTCCACATCTTCGTCAATCTTACCATCTCTTGTAAACATGCTTCCCAAATAAACAAACTCATTCACCTGTTCAATACTTTCATCTCCTATCTTTACTTTACACTCACATACATCTGCATCTCTTTCAAAAACCATTACTTTCGTCTTGCTTACATTAATTTTCATCCCTTTCATATTATATGCTCCATTCATCATAGTTACCATGTCTTGCAACTCTTCCGCCGACGATGCAAGCAAAAAATTTTTTATTTATAGAAATAAAAATCATTTATCACTCATGCCCAGTTCTTATACCCAGAAACGAATAGTTCTTCTTACTAATGATAGCATTATTTATTGCCAAACTAGGCATATAAACTGACTCGTAAGCTAATTTACCTGTGATGGCTACCAACGCATGAGAGGGTCTACCTACTATTAGCTGATTCCTATGACTTACTGAGCGTTATGGGTTAAAATTAAGACTTTGTGTCTTTATCAATAAAGAAGCAAAGACCCCAAGTTGACCTTAAGTTGCAAGCTTTGCATAGTAAAACCTTCGAGTACCTTGCTAGTTATCACAGGTAAAATTAGTTTAAGAGTCTATTTATTTGCTCAGTTTGGCAAAATTTGGTAAGCAAAACGATATGTTTTTGGGTATAGAGACCGGACAAATGCCAACCTACGGGGTCTTTGCTTCATTATTGGTAAAGATACAAGAGGGCTTCATTTTAGCCAATAACGTGATTATAAATCACTAGCGACCCACCCCGGCTTCACACGGGTGCAATGTAGATACTAATGTGGGGCATATAAACATTCCTCTTGAATCACTATCTATTACTGAAAACTGTGTTAAAATCCGTTGCGTAGTTTAAAAGATCTAAGCGTAGAGACAGCGGGAGCGACTTTGCTTTATACTATGAAAAATTCGAAAAATTCTGACGGCACGTTTGGTGCAGGGGCTGAGCGATTGGCTTCTGCGCTACGGGTCGTGGTTTTGATTCCCGCACGGAACAAATATTTGTATGGCCTACAGATAGTTGTTCCGGGTCTGGATTTTTGTGCATGTGAAGATTTGTGTCTGTAAGCGCACCCACGATACAGGAGAAATCCTAGTGTGCGGCAAGGTTTTTTTTGTTTAAAAAAATGAACGTTTGTTTAAGTAGAGAATTATTGTTGGTGAAAATCACCTACTCTCACAATGTAGACACACCCTGACTCCTTCCGCTCAGACGACATTTTTGTGTTATTACTCATATCATAAGGTCAAACAAAACCTACAACTATGTATGCAAATACATATGTTTAACAGTAATGAGTAAACATTCGACACGTCTGTCTTGACAAGACAAACAGACAGACTGATGAGATGTACTTACAGATGTTCCACTGAATTAATACTATTGTTATAATATTATTAATTGTTTTTTTTTTGTTTAATTACTGAGTACGACTTTTTTGAGTTAGGCAGAATCCTCAAGTACCTAAGAACTGTTTGGATTTTCTTGTAAACCCTCTTCGTAGGTTCGGGTTCATTTTTTCGGGAGTGAGGTTTCTGTATGTAGTACTTTTTTATTCTGTGTCTTAAGGAAAAGACACTTGTTTAGCCAACCAGGAAAAATCAAGCCTTCATCCGCTGAAGCCTCACTTTTATCCACTTCTTAGAACAATGATGCTGTATGTGTATCCTAAAATTCCACCAAAACCTGTCACCATCCACCAACACTTCCAACCATCTCCCATCTCCCTCCCACCCAATCAAAACCTAATTAAAGCAACCCTTTGTTGCGCCGAACACCCACGAGGTGCGCGGGCGCAGCTGTCGCGCAATTACAAGATGGCGGTCGCCTCGCGGCACGTACTAATTGACTTTTCATGTAGCCAATACGAATTTTAATGGCGGCTACCTGTGTGTTCGCAGTGGCTTGTTTCGTTAATTATCTAGTTTTTTTATGGTTTAATTTGGTATGAGGGGTGTTAAAGGTTATAATTGTGGAGAAAGAGAGGAAGTTATAAATAAGCTGAGATTTGAGAATGATGCGACAGGATTTGTTAAAGATGAATGAACTAATAAGATTTATATTAACAATTAAACTGCTTCGTTGGTCTAGTGGTCAAAAGCGCGACTGCTGAGCATGGGGTCCTGTCTGATTCCCAGGTCGGGTAAAGTGTTATTGTGTTTTTCCATTAGAAATTTCTCCGTATCAGCCCGGAGTCTGGATTTGTTCCCGGTTAATGGCAATAGGCTCGCCCCCTATTACATAAGACTTACACAAACTGGCGAAACGAGGGTGTGCTTAAACACCTTTGCCCAACCTTTCGGGGAATACGAACCGTGATGTTATGTTCATGTTATGTCTTCTTTAGTGAAGAAGAATTTCACTTGTAACTCAGTACAGTTACTAGTGTAAAGATACTGACCGTCTTACTTCCTTTCTTTGAAATCGTCTTCTCCCTGCCCGTATCCCACACTAGGTGGGGTCGGCACAACATGTAATTCATAAATCCAAGTTGTTAAAGGTTTTGGCTTATTGTTTTATGACCGGCCGCCTGCCTGACATCAACCCTCCCTGAAAATACTCGTTGCGCCGTCGCGCGGGTGACTCAATGTGCTTGCTGATATTATGCACTGGGTCCCAAAATAATATAAATGGAACAATTAAGCAGACTACATATGTTCTTCTTGGTGGAGTATACTTCAAGTTCCTCGACCCGCTACCTTTCTTTGAAATGAAAAAGTAATTCTTTCAGATTATTTTAAGACTTGCCTAAAATACAATATCACTCTTTGAAGAAACAATAAGTATGGGAATGGGAAATCAAGAGCGATACACACAAATTCACTTAATTACAAAGACCACTTACCACCTTACCATCCTTTTAATACAGGAATTTGAAACCCGATAGCTGTATCCCTTGAATGTGTCCGTCTGTCACAGTGCCCCGAAATAGATGCTAAAGTGCCCCAAATCCCAACGGGCGAAGTCTAAACTCTTGCGCAGCGTTTTTAATTCGTTTTGATAAATTGCTCTGTCGCTGGTCGCGTAGTTTTGATTTCATCATTGGTGTGAATGAGACAGATGGATGAGTATTTAGAAGTTCATGAAGAAATAAATATAACATTTTTGAGTGTTAAGAAATGTTAGTGAAATTGACGTTTTGGTTAGTATCCTTTTGGCTCTGGAGTATAAATCAGAAGTACTTGTTATAATTGTATTTATAGGATTTTGTAAACAAAAAGTGGTGGTATTTCTTTCGAGGACTGAAAAACCGTCAAATGCCTAATTCCTATGGCCAAAAACAAATCGTTTAGTTTTACCAATGGTAGCATTATTTGTTGCCGAACTGGGCATATAAATGGACTCGTAAGCTAATTTTGTACTACTACTGTGATAGCTACTAACGTGTGAGAGGGTCTACCATGGAAAGCTACGGGGTCTTTACTTCATTATTAGTAAAGGTACAAGCGTACATTTTAACCAATAACGCTCAGTGAATCATAGGGTTCAGGTATAATTGACTATATATAAATTTCATAGACACTAGCTACCACCTCTCATCAAACATTATCCATTATCATTAAAATGATCTTAAACCTTTTAATAAGATATTTTATTGTACCGGACCGGCCTTTAGTAGAGAAAGTTTACAATTTACCTATTTTTGAAGGATTGCTCTAAAAATACAACCCAGCTTAAGGTACACATCAAGTATTAAAACTAATAGTTACTATAAACACGTCAAAAAACGAACACTAACCTGAGACAAAGTATATTTCATAGCCATTCAACTATCAGCTTATCACATATAGAATGCTAACAGCTTTTGATCTGTCCACTTTGACTGCAAGATAGTAAAATTTCAAAGCGATCGCGGTACTGAACAGTGCACGTTTTGTTCGGACAGACAGTTGCCTACAAATCGATATGTAGTTGCTAGAAATGACGGGATCTTGTGAAGGAGGAAAATAGAAGATTAGCAGCTTATTTAAATAAAATAATAATTCCAAATAATGGTGATTTATTCAGAGTTATATGAATCAAGCCTGATGAAATTTGGTCTATGATTGACTATGCAATTTCTTTCTAAAGTTTTTAAACGGCCAGTAGCATCAACTCGGCATCTCTTATGGCCTGTTCCTATAGTTTACAGAGCGTTATTGGTTAAAATTGATACTCTTGTTCTCTTGTACCAGTAATGAAGCAAAGGCCTCATAGCTTTCATAGCAGACCCCCCATCTGGAAGTAGCTATCACAGGTAAAATAAGCTTACGAGTCTATTTATATGCCCAGTTTGGTAATAAAAAAGGCTACCATTGGTAAGCAAAACGATTCGCTTTTGTTTATAGGAACCGGGTGTTAACATACTAGAAATCTGGCTACACTAAAAGCTAAATTTGTAAGAACTGGAGGTCTAAAGCATTTTTACCTTACCGTTAACTAGAAGCTTATGAAAGGTCTGAAAATATGATGTAACCAATGAGTGTTAATAAAATAAAACAATTTGCTAGACACCAAATCTCTTTTGAGATCGACAGAAAATAAACAAACCAAAAAAAAAAAAAATTCTTTTCCCTTATACTTTCGTATCATTGACGTACAGTCGGCAACGAAAGTCAATGAACAGATTCAAAAATATTATGAGTAGGTACCTACTCGGTACTATAAATTCCAATACAATTTTTAAAGACTAAAGCCATCTCACCATTAAACGCTTCTTCCATATGTCTGAGACAGGAGCCAGTTCTGTCAGTCGGTGATCAGCGTCGTAATGTCAGAGGTGATTGGCAGCGTGCCAGGAACTTTAAGATATTAGGGATATCACTGAATGGGATCGAGGGTACTGAGGGAAGGATAGATATAGAAGGATAGAGGTAGATTTAGTAGTAATAAAATCGTAACGATTATAGAAAGTGGAGATGATGTAAGAATATTAAATGATGTCACGTGTTCTATGATGCGTTCTTGGGAAACCTCGTAATTCCAATGAACGTAATTTTACAGGAGATGTTGATCTGCCTGTTAAAAAAAAGTATGAAGTGAAGACATAAGGTTCTTCTGTTTTATTATCTATTCATCAATCTATTTCATCTTTGAGCTGTGCACGTTCGTTCTAAATGTGCATTACAAGGTTTATTACCCAACAAATGAATAACAAAAAATAAAAACGAATTTGTGCTTTACGAGGTTTTCACTGTCCGGCGACGCTCTGGTATTAAGTCCCATGTGGTGACGAGCCTGTTAACAATTTTTCTGGCGCCATTATGGTACCTATTCGGAAAATCGAACAGTGATGTTTCAGCTGATCGATTGCACATTTTCCAACCACAGAAAGTGTTTCGGATGTAACGATCGATTCGAATTTCGAGATTTAAAATTTTGTCTTTCGTTCTCTTTACTCCCAAAATGTTAATTGACATCTAGTAGTTCGTTGTTTGACAATACCTTAATCGTATATTTATAAGTTGGATGTCGATCCGAAATTTCAATATTCGTTTTTCAGAGTAGGTCCCCAGGTTCTTCGACTCTTACAACTCGTTTGTCTGGCGACTGAGAAGAATTGTGGTTTTCATTTATCCCGCCATGGAATATGAAGAATGTGCAGCAGATACCTACTTATACTTGTCAGTGACTCGAAACATCACCCATGATTCAACAATAACATCCCTCTTTTAAGCGCCAAGTTCACCGCCCTTGTCCACTAAATCTCAAAAGATTATTATTCTTTCCTTCTGTTATCCAAAACACTGTTTCCATACACTTACCAGATATTTACAACTTAAAGCATCGCTTCGCTGATTGACCGGCCATTTCGCGTATTTACGTTAGCAACGCTGCACATTTTCACCTGTGCGCATGCGTGGTGCATCGGGTGCATACATCAGCGAACGCATAATTCAGTGCACCTGTTTAGTTTCATTCACATTGTATGCAGGGCCGAATTTGGGAGTTATGGGTGCATTACTGGATATTGTTTAGACGAATCTGTTTTTTTTACCGTGGTTTTTAAAAGGGGATAAGAAAAATAAACCTTGTTTAAAATAGGTTGCTGACGATGCTATCATCGTCAGCAACCTATTTTAGACAAAGTTGAAGCTACCTATAGCTTCAACTTTGTCTAAAGTAGCTTCAACTTTAGGCTTTGTACGTTTGACTGGTTATAAAGTTGTAAGTTTGTCTCCAGTCCTTATACTTTAATAGTCAACCCACGCCTTTGAGGTGATAACTGGAATACTAGTAATATGCAAAACATTTGGCTAATATCATTTTATAAAATAAATATAATAAAAAATCAGGCTTTCTTTATTTTAAATGCTGATAAGATAATAAATAATATATTTTACTGAACATTAAGCACTAAATGCCAGTAATTTGATTAACATTTAAATTTGAAATAATGTTCGTTGTATGCAAATCTAATAGAGAGAACAAAGCAATATTACCATTTAAACTATCTTCAAACAATGCCGCCTATTTATCAACAAGACATTTACCGAAATTATCTGGGACATAGTTTTCTATTTACATTTTTGACTCATCTACAGACTAGACTACAGTCCTAGTGATATGAGTGCTTAACATACAGTGTGCTGACCATTATACAATACTAGCTAATATAGTTTTTTTTAAACATTTAATGGGCTTGCGTTTGACTGTCACCTCACCTGATGTAATGCAATGGTGCGGTCTACGATAGTTACAGTTCTTTTGTAAATCATCAAATATTGTATTTGTTTCTTGCGTTCATTTTACCTTTCCATATTAGATTAAATATCTTAACATCTTTGCACCTCCTTTCAACTAACTCTATTTTATCCCTGTACCCTTGAGATACACTGCAAGCTGAACTTGATGAGTGAATACAACGCTTTCCCGTCAATAATTTTATTTAATTGATTTTGAAGATAAATACTTACAATTAATACTCCAATAGATTTTCGGCCTCATATGGTGAATGTAATAAATCATCAAGAAATCAAGTCCGTATAACTTTGCACCCATTTCCTTAAACATAATAATTCTTGCCCCCGTTCAACCAGCCCAGATCCCTCCCTGTATTCTCGAGACACACTGCAAGCTGCACCCGATGAGTGATCGCAACGCTCTCGCGTCAATCGCTATAATTGCGATAAGGTTGGCACGTAAAGTGTTGTGTTAAACGTGAGTGGGCCCCAATATATTAGTGTCGTGTTTTGATTTTAATTTATCGCCAAATTGATGGGTATAGGCGCCATGTTTTTGGGAATACGCTTTGGTGTATCAATTACGAGTTGTAAGTGGATTTTTTTGCAAAGATTACTTTGAATGTATATGAGTAAGATCATTCATTAGGATCACACTTCTTCTTCTTCTTCCTGCCCTTATCCCACACTAAGTGGGGTCAGCACAACATGTATTTATGAAATCCATGTTGTTAGAGGTTTTGGCTTATTGTTTTATGACCGGCCGCCTGCCTGACATCAACCCTCCTTGGGAATACTCGTTGCGCCGTCGCCGTCACGCGCATGACCCAATGTGCTTGCTGATGATATGCACTGGGTCCCAAAATGATCTGCTTGTCAATCTTATTGCTGACAACTAAGCAAACTATGTTCTTCTTGGCGGAGTACACCTGAAGTTGCTCGACTCACTCATTCCGTTTTGCCAGGGACTTCGGCTCCGACACATCGTAGACCAATATAGCACCGCGAGCGTCTCTATAAAAACTTGATGTCAATATTCTGTATCGCTCCTGTCCCGCTGTACCCCAAAAATAAATTAACAGAATTATAATAGGATTTACAGTAGAGTGACATGTTGTTAGAACATTTTGGTCTATACAATCCGACGGCCCACTGGATGGTAAATTGTTACCGTCGCCTATACAACCCCAAGAGGATTGTGGATGCATTGCCAACTTAGAGACAAAGTTGAAGTGTCTTGTGCCTGTAATTTCACCAGCACCCATACCCTTCAACCGGAAACAAAACTTGATTTCATCTTTTTTTGTCGTGTTTAATTATGTTGGCCCGCTTTTAGTTCATAATCTACCCGAGTGACTACTAGTCCTAGTCTGTGCATCCCTACATTAGACCATTACGAGGCAGTTAAACTATTATTTTACTACTAGGGGCCCGTCCCGGCTTCGCACGGGTGGACATTTTTCCGTTTTTGCAACATTTTTCATTTATGCTCCGCGCCTATTATTCGTAGCGTGATGTTATACCTTCCTCGATAAATGGGCTATCCAACTCAAAAATATTTTTTCAATTCCAACCAATAGTACCTGAGATTTGCGCGTTCAAACAAAGAAACAAACTCTTCAGCTTTATAATATTAGTATAGATAATTTGGTTACCATTGCAAACTTTACATAATTTAAACATAACGTGCCATCCGTCAGGTCCTATATACCACATCGTAAAGTTGCACCTAAATAGGTCAGTGCTCTTTGGTATTACACAAATAGCTACAATAATCATGTCTATCAACAAACATAAAAACGTTTTATGTATTATTTGATTATTCATAATAATTTGAATGTTAATGTTGTAGACATAAATTATGTTAATATATTTGCTTATGTAATGTGAATTGTTTGTCTGTGTGTAAGTTAATTGTTGTACGGAAAAAATTATGCGAGTTTTTCATAACATAACTTCACGCGTGTATTCCTCGAAGGGTTGGGCAGAGATGTATAGTTAACTCATTTCGCCGTTGTTTTAAGTCCGACGTAGTAGGGGGCGGGCCTATTGCCCTATACCGGGCACAAATTCAAATTTCAAGCTGCTACTGAGGAATTCCACACGGAAAAACTTTTGCTTTGTTGCATTTGCTGTGAGGAGCTCGTGGGTAATTATCAACTGTGGCTAATTACAATTTGCGAGGTGAAGCTGCATTTGCCGCGGTCAGTCTGTGGATGGGTACGTTACACATCGTGACCCCTCCGTGCCTCAGAGAGCACGTTAAAGAGTCGGTCTCGGGTGTCAGACGAATACGTATGAGAATCGTTACGGGAAGTCAGAAGCCCGGAAGTCTGAGAACCGGTCTAACCTTAGGATATCGGCATTGCCCAATATCTGGGTTGTGGAGGTCTGATTGCAGTCGCTCCGTGTACAATACTGGTATTCAGCCGCATCTGGTTAGACTGGAAGCTAGCCCCAACATATTTGGGAAAAAAGCTAGGCAGAACTTTTGCACTGTAACGATTTAGACAAAGAGTGGGGCGTATCTTCATGGATTGAACTACCTGTAATGAACAATACCAAAAACTATAGAAAAATATAAATTTATCTCTATAGATTGAACAATAAAATCTGAAAAAATTGGAAACGTACGAGCTAAGCTGAATGTTACTGTGTATCTCTTTTCATAGTTTTTACTCACTTCACATAGAAACAATAATAGATCTCCTATTTAAAACTCCACAAATAAAGAAATAGGTAATTCAAGCAAAGTCGTGTAACAAAGTTAGTATAATCATAACAGACGATACACAAAAAAAGGCATGATATATTATTGATGTGTAGATCATTCGCAGCGGTGACATTTTTAACTTATTTGGTGATAATTAATAATGTAAATAATGATGGCTAGTTTCTTCGCTAAATTAGTGGAAAATAATATTAATTAACAGCCAACTAGAACAGAAGTGATCAGATTAATTATAAATATATAATTATATAAATAGTTAATTATAATAATGCCATACATCCCGTATATCGTTATATTTCAACAGGCTTATCGTGATAGAATATCTGATTCTCATCTTGTTAAATTCAAAGGAGATTTTAATCACGTTATCATTCTATAATTATTTGACATTCTAATGGTTTATAATGAACTTCAATTTATTTTAATAAAAAAATAAATATCTAATGTAAGGTTATTAATAAGCCTGTAACTTTCGCATGCCTACTGCAGGTGAGATGTCTGTATACCTTCCATAAATATAACAGCTTTGTAAAACCATTATCTCTAGTGAATAAATGATTCTATTCTATTCTCATCAAATCTTGTCTTGAAATCTGACCTCGCGTTTTTCAATCATCTCTCTCATCCATCGAAGCCATAACATACCCAGACTTTTTGATGCCACATAAATGTGTGTAATGTACAAAGATCATTACCAAAATTAATTACACTTATGGCCAAATACTCAAACGCTATTCAATTTTAAGTTGCCGCTAAGTCTCGTGCTGTCACTGTCACTTTAAGGCGAAATGAAAGGGACAGCACGAAATTAACGGCAACTTAAAATTAGGTAGCGTATCCTTATTCAATGTACACCCGCGGACATTTGCGGTGAATCACTTTTCAACCTTATTGCCTTAATAATAAGGTCGAAAAGTGGTTCACCGCAAATGTCCGCGATGGTACATAGCAAAAATATCTTATCAAATTGATTATAACAATACTTTTATCATAATTACACAAGGGCCTAAAAGCAGTGATAGCCTGGCGGTTCTACGCCTGCCTTCCATGTAGGAGGGTCCGATTTCGACCCCAGCCCGCACATCTGACTTTTCAAATTCATGTGTGGATCAGAATTTGATTATTATCACCTGTGTTAACGGTGAAGGAAAAATATCGTGAGGAAACCTGCACACCTGAGAGGGATCCATAAAGTTCTCGATGGTGTGTGTAGTCCGCCATCCCGCAGGCCAGCGTGGTGGACTAAGATCTAAAACCCTTCTCTTTCTGAGAAGAGGCCCAGCAGTGGGACAGTAATGGGCAAATTATGTTATGTTATGTATCCTTAACAAACAACTCTTGGTAAAGGTGCGGTATTCAGGTCAGACACTATCAAACTTCCACCAAGGCATCAATCATCATAATCATCCAACTACACCACATGTTTTTGTCACTGCAAGAAACCGCAAACAAAGCCAGTGGGCGTCATTTCAAAAAATGCCATCATAATAGTTATTTACGATCGTAAAATCAAATGGTTGCTTGTCGTAAAATATGAAAAATAGCGCTACACTTGATGACCAAGTGGGCGACAATAAATGGACGAACAAGGTGACACTAATTTAGTGGCGATATGCATTTACATTGGTTATTTATGTTTACAATAGTATTATAATCATCATGACTGTAACGTTTTAATTGGGGAGATTCGTCATCGTAACTTGACATAATTATTCTGGTCATGATTTATCATAATTACGCCGATCATGATTGACATAGAATTGCGCACACAGTTTGCGAATATGCATGATAATCATGTATCATGTATTTGAAATATTTGAACTACAGAATAAATAAATTGTTTAAAATATCATGAAAATGAAACGACAGAAATCGGTTTGAAAGTCTAGGAGGGCTAATCAATATGAACAATATTCCGTTTCCTGCATGTGCACATCCAGTCGCAGCTGTTAACTATGCAACTGCCATATGCAGCTTGAAGGCAGCTAAGATAAGAAGAAAGAAAGAAAACGCATTTATTTTTCCACCCAAGCGGACGCACACGCATACTTAAAAATTAAAATATAATATTTCTTAAAATTAAATACTTATTACTACAACAAAATTTTGCACTTAAATTTAAACATAATGACCTGGAAGACCAAAATCAAAAAAAGTTAAAAAATAAACAGTCTATGGCTACTATTATTTTATAGTCTATGGTGCACGGGTTACCTAGGCATCATAAATCTACTAACAATACAAAGATTAAAACATGTTGAATTTGCAGATCAAATCAGTCAGTCAGTGTAAATTCTTGATAATTGCCGACTGGATGTGCAGTGCACTTGCAGTTATGATTTACGAATATACAACGGAATATGATTCACACAATGTGACGTCATTAATCCCCCAGTCTTCATAACAAATTGATAATGAATATATTTTCAACCTAAACTAAAGATAGCAAGGTTTTTAGTTTCTTAATAATCCTAATTATCTAGTATATTCTTCTTATTCTATACCTACATACATATATATATATATAATTTGAGGGGCTCGTGGCTAATTACCAGATTGCAGATCGTACGATTTGCGAGGTTAAGCTGCGCTTGCCGCGGTCAATCTGTGGATGAGTGACCGTTCGTTAAACATCGAGACCGATCCGTGCCTCGGAGGGCATGTTAAACAGTCGGTCCCGGGTGTCATACGAATACCTATGACAGTCGTTACGAGAAGTTAGAAGCCCGAAAGTTTGACAACCGGTCTAACCTTAGGATATCGGCATTGCCATTAACTGGGTTGCGGAGGCCTGATGGTGGTCGCTCCGTGTAAAATACTGGTATTCAGCCGCATCTGGTTAGACTGGAAGCTGACCGCAACATAGTTGGGAAAAACGCAAGGCAGAACATACATATTAAAGTTATTAGCACTCTCAAGTATGCAGATTTCCTCACGATGTTTTCCTTCACCGTTAACGCAAGTGATAATCTAATTATCCGCACATGAATTCGAAAAGTCTGTGGTGCGAGCCGGTATCGAACGTAACCCTATTCTTAGTCACACAGTAACTAAAGTGATTTATATATCACAGTATTATTGTAGTCTACCATTGACACTTATAAATTCTCCTTCATTTTTCTTTCAACACATCATTACCAGTGTTCACTACAATAACAAAGTACCCACATCTCCAATCTCATTATATTTTTAATAATCACATTCTTGGCACACACATAATAAAAAAATAGTCAACACAATAGTACGCGATAAATTCTAAAATAGAAAAACATAAAATGTAAGGAACGCTATAAAAATGACGGAGAGTCACCATAGAATAATGCACAGAAGAACCACAGTAACTACGCGAGATAAGAAAGAAAGAAAGAAAGACTGAAGAAAATAGTTTAATATAACATAATATCACTCCTTATATTCCCCGAAGGATTCGGCAGAGGTGTTTTTAGAACATCCTCGTTTCACAAGTTATGTTTAAGTCCCATGTAACAAGGGGTGAGCCTATTACTATTAACCGGACACAAATCCAGACTCCGAACTGCTACTGAGAAATTCCTAATGGAAAAACCCAATAACACTTTGCCCGACCTGGGGATCGAACCCAGGACCCCACTCTCAACAGTCGCGCTTGCGACCACTAGACCAACAAGGCAGTCAAATAAATAAATAGTTTAAAAATCTAAAACACTAGCTTTAGTTAGTGTACAAAAAAATAAAAACCATGAGGGGTTCCAGTACCCACCTTCTGGCTCTATCATGACATCAGCTTGATGCTACCATAATATGGTAAAGTCATCAGAATTACATACATTTGCAAAGTTTCATATCGATGCGATAGTTAGAAGTGGGTGAAAATCGTATTCCAAGTTTTTTTTAACACACAACGTTAGGGATATGTGAAGCTAATATAAGCGTATTAAAAAGATAGATCCTCCTACCGACCTTTTCCAGGTCGTCTATCCATCTAGCTAAAGCCCGTCCCACGCTGCGTTTTGTAGTGCGTGGTCTTTTAACCTTTCTGCCTCAACAGCCATCAGTTCTACGAGCTATGATCTCCGCCCACTGCCACTTCAGCTTACTAATCCTTCCCCGTGTCTATACAGAAGTAAACAACATTACAGCAGGAGTCCAAGTCTGCTAAAATTAAGGGACTCTTCGATAGAGTGATGATAGTGTGTAGATAGAATAGCGTTAAATATTTGGTATGCTGCCGGTTATTTTAGACCAGTGCCTTTCCACTTACTTTCCACTGAACTGGCATTCAATTGTCATTGAACTATTACTTCGATAGAAAACATTGAAATTTTAGCAGAATATATGTAATCTGTCATTTTATTTAAATTAGCAGACTTGACCATTGATTGCATTGTAACCTCAGTTTTAGCTGTCAAGTTGAGGCAGTAACGGTACCTACAGCTGTCTTAAAGTGCTAAGTACATCCAAGCTGCATTTGACGTAGATACCCTAGATTTTTTGAGTTGGCTTACATTTCCAATGCAGATAATATTTCCTTCGTTCGGCTTCTACGCGTGATCTGGTTTTCGCATCATTGTGTGGAGTAGGCCTTCTGTTATATCTAGCAACGTCTAATCTCGCATATGTAAAAGTCGCAACGCGTTAATGATTCGTCATCCGCGCGACAGCTTTACGACGCGTAGCGGTAAGCTGTCCGCGTTTTATCGCACAAGTGTTAATTTTTTTAAGAATGTTCTGTTTTGTCTTTGGTTATGGGTGGTAGATTGTTTGTGTTTATGGGTGATTGGTGCTAATTTACTGCTGAATTTCATACAAAGGTACTATTCGACAAATTGTATACAAGGAATTTTTAAATAATAGATCTACAAATTTCTATTCATGATTGATATTATATATACTACTAGCTTTACCTGGCCCAGCTTCGCACTGGTAGCACTATTGTTCAGTAAATCAAATTTGGTGACATACCGACAGCAGCGCCACCTACCGGATCCAATTGTTTTCAAACCATCCAGGAACCCATTGAAATATACACACAAAATTTCATCCAAATCGGTCCAGCCGTTTAGGAGGAGTTAGGTGACAAACACACGTACAGATAATGTTTGAGCATTTGGCGCTTGAATTTAGAAAATGCGTTATGTAGAATGATATCGCCTAGTTACGGAACTGAACAAAATAAATCAATACAATAAAAAGAAACTTATATGTACCGACTGACATAAATTTTACATGGATTTTTAAACACTCGAGAGAATTTCACAAACAGATGCAAGCGCCATCTTAAATCCCAACTAACCCTACAACTACAAAGTATAAAAAAGCGAGAATATAAAAAACCTATAAAACTAACCTAATAGCTCTCGAGTTAATACACACGGGCAGACAAATTTACGATTCACTAACAGACATAAACACCGAGTTTTGTATAGAGATAATTCAGTTTTATAGCGTTTTACATGAGAGTTGTGAAACGCCGCGTTTTCCCGCGCGACTGTCATGACTCATGATGAGATGTTTTGGTAACATTATTTATATTTTAGTACTTTGAAATTGTAACGAGGTGTTAGATCTGAGATATTTTTGGACATCTCTTTCTGAAAATATTAGATAATGCAGAGCAACTTCAAGCTTTTTTTAACTTCAAACCAGCAATATACTTGTTTTTTTTTACTTCAGACCTGTGTTCTATATGTGGCATTGCCCAGTAAATGGGTTGCAGAGGTCAGAAGGCAATCGCTCCGTGTAAAATACTGGTATTCAGCCACATCTGGTTAGACTGGAAGCTGACCCCAACACAGTTGGGAAAAGGCTAGGCAGATATACCTATGTAGATAATCTGCTTAAAAACGCGGACAAATTCCACAAAAAAAATTGTTGTCAATAAGCAAACGAACCACAAGCATACCGAACATTCAGACATTTTTTGTTTATAAAAACTGTCAAAATGCTTATCAACAAAAACAAAATCAAATATTTTGACAGTTTTTTTCGTTCGTGATTTGGTAACATATTTTTTTTGTAGAATTATTCCCCAATTGTCCGCCATTTCACCTAGTTGGCATGTCAAATTTACAGTAAGCTAATGTATCTAATACCATTATTCAGCAAACATTTCATAGCTATTATGCTAAATATTTTACATTTTAAACCTATTACTATACAATTTACATGCTTATTTAAATCTTAAGAATTATGTTATATTTATTTATTAGGTAATAGTGTTTATAGATGATTACGTGGCATTATGCTTACTGTCGCCGATAGTCAACTTTTTAATATTTTCATTTCATTGGTAGCACTATGACACCGCCATACATTACATCATTTATGCCACAAATCGCACTTTGTCAATTTTTGGCATCAATAGTAAAAATAGTCGATAATAGATTAATCACAGTTAGAATTAAAATTATTTATTTGCATAAGACTACAAATTGTTTTTCATCATCGGAATTATTATCAAGAATAATCCCCCATTTCGGCATCCAATATTTGGAAATCCCTAAAAAAAAATACTACAATTATTACAGTAAGAAAGACGACAGTAATTTCAATGTCACATCAAATAAATCGATACCTCACACGCAAAAAGTCGTAACACGTTTTTTTGGTAAAATGTGATTTTAGTACTACAGTTCATTATTATATAAATACTACACATCCTTTAAAACAATATTTTCATATTTACATTAAATACCTAGATTCTTACCCGGTAATAGTCTTATCATGTTTAAATTCCCGCGCATATGGTCGTGCCAACAGTTGCGACGATTTAAGTTAAACTATTGGACCGCGTACCGGCTAATCACGGCAAGTACCGACGTCGTAAGATGTAAACAGTACAAAATATTACTTTGGAGTTTGAAAATCTAAAAAAAACAAGAAACTGTGTGTGTTTTGTACTTTACTGTTTTGTTTTTATTATATACTAGTACTATGAGTAATGTACGGTCATCAAAGATTTAAAATTAGCTTTAAATGACCAAAACGAATCGAACGTGAAAATAACGGCTAATGAACGTTGACAAAATGGTAAATTTATTTCTTACTTTAATTTACTATCATGATTTACATGTTTATCCTAATCGTGTTAGTAAATTGTTTTTAAGTATATAATGATTTTCATCACTATTTTCGTAAGTTAATAATTTGAAATACGTCCGACGCAAAACGTCGAAACATGAAGGTTGCGATTTTATGCGCGGTCGATATTATCGTATTTAAAAAATCTGTACGCAGCATAAAGTCTTATGTCTGATATACGATCTTAATCGTGCTGTATTCGTTGTGCTTTTTAATAGTATAAGGTCGTAACAAATAGATACGACTTTGCGACAACAAGAATAAGGTCGTAAGTTTTTATTTTTGCCTATTTTTACGAAAATATGAGTTTTTAATTAAATCAAAAGGCCTCATTATCCCCTTTAACCTTCAATCATTCCTATATTCTAAAATTAATCCCACACTATCGTTTGCGGCTGATCAAGACAAAGATGAAGTTAAGAATCTCTTTCCTGAAACATCACAAATTTGGACATACGACCTAATGCGTGGGAGGTGTCGAAATACTTTAAATAATTCGTCACAACCTACTAGACAGGTCCAGCTGATCGCGACATCGAGTGATATAAATGAATCACCATTAATACAACACCCGACGTGACCGAAATATTCGTGTCAGGTCTGCGCCGCGTCATTATTATTCACTTACACCTGCGCCATTTGTCCGCGATCGGACGGAGTTGAGGGAGTCACGTTATAGCGGTTGGAGATATTTAGACGGGCGGATATGTGAATCAAGGGTCTTGAATTTTGGGTTTTGATTGATCATCATCTCCCTGCCCCTATTCCACACTAGGTGGGATCGGCACAACATGTATTCCTCTTCCATTCTCAGTCATCTCAGTACTCATTCCTTTCTTACCCATATCATCCTTCACACAATCCACCCATCTTTACTTTCGCCTACCTCTAGTTGTATATCCATCTACATTTATATTTAACACTCTTCTAGTGACAAGACTTTCTTCCCTCCACATAACATGTCCATACCACGCTAAACTATTACCCCTCAGCTTTTCATTTACTGTCGCTACTTTCAAACTTCCTCTGACATATCCCTGCTTCCTCTCTCATGGGTTTTGATTGGTATTAGTAGATATCAGTCATCTAGATTTTGCGTGACTTTTAAATTCAGTGGAGACATATTGATGACTAATCTAGATGACACTGCATTTCATCACCATCTTGGAATATTATGGCTGCCAATCAGTCGTGAGTGTTTTATTGGTCAGTAGCAAAGTATACTACATTTAAGTCTTCTTCTTCTTCTTCGTGTCGATGTTTCATATTATATCTCATCAAAACTTTGCCACGTCGATAGCATTGTCGATGTTCTGGTAAAGATCTTTAATTGTACAAGGGTATGGTTGAGTGGACAGGTTAGCAGGTGAGGCATCATCTGCGGAGATCCATAGTCACATTGTGTATCATTGGAGTATCCACATTTGACACCTTCAGTGGTCCACCTGGCTTCGAGACGTTCTAATGATTTCCAAGTGAGTCATGGTTGTTGATAACCTGCTGGGAGATTATCTGCAGGCACAATGTAGTCAGCCAGGGTGATTTAGGAGCCACAGTATTTCGGCCCTCGCCAGGGTTGTCAGTAATGAGTTCGGTTGATTTTAGAAAGTTATTAACATTGAAGTAAAATCGGCGCTTGGTGTTTCTCTTCCGGATATCAAAATGTTTGGTGCAGTAAATTAGGTATTACTTCAACTATAACCATTCCTTACGAATCAACTGTTAATTTTAAAAACTTAAAAACACAAACCTTTTTGTTTCATGGAAATAAACACAGTAGGTAACATATGACTAATTAATCAGAATATGAGTGACATAAGCAATTCGTTTATATTAATCTAACGAAATAAAAACTTTATTCCAAATTAGCATATTTATACCATAAATTGGAGGAGACAGGTGCCGTCGTACATGACATATGGAAAAACACCGGTGATGGTGATTCATGCGATGGCCAGACATCACTCTCGAGGTGATGTCATTAAACAGATTTTTTGAGGAAAAATTGGGTTAGTACTTTGTATTACTTTGGGCGCACAACGGGCAACTTCTGTGACACTTTTTTGTTCATCAAAACGATTACCTATTTATGTTCACATGTCTACATACATTTTTATTTCACAACTTTGGACAAAAAAATAGGAAAAACCTGAAAAAGAACCTGGACAACCTGATTTTGTACAATCACCATCACAACTCATCTGAAATCATTCAGATTTGACATGTAGGTACACGGTTTTATAGGCCTGATTGAACGTTAGCGTAACATTTTGGAAATCTCTCGTTTGTGCAGGTTTTGATGATTTTCTTCACAGTTAACGCAAATTATAATCGAATTTTCATCCACACAAGGTGCGGACCAAAATCGAAGTCACCTACCTCCTACGTGGAAGGCAAGCCTTCAACCGATAAGCTATCAATGCTTCATGATTAGATGTTAAATATAAGCTTATCTCTTTACTTCAACAAAAAGTTGCCCACAGTGTTTACGTGCGCGCCGTCTCTTAAGCGATTGACATCCTTAACACAGATGGCGCGACATAAATCAAGATTTGTCTTCATGACGCGTTCTTTACAACTAATAATACGATAAATAAATCAAATTAACAATCCCGACAGTTTTATTAAGATACTAAATAGCATTTTTGTAACGAAAAATTTGCTGTTTGTGAATTCAGAACGGGTTAATGTCTGGCGGTTTGTTGGTACGACTACATCTTACTAATCTTCAAACTTGTTGAAAGGTGACGAATCAAGGTTCAGCCAACATCTCCCTAAAGAGTTTACACTAGTAACGAACTTGCATTGCCGCTACGGGTAGTCAGAAACCCGAAAGTCTGACTACCGGTCTAACCTTAGAATATCAGCATTGCTCAGTCACTGGGTTGCGGAGGTCAGATGGCAGTTGCTCCGTGTAAAATACTGGTATTCAGCCGCATCTGGTTAGACTGGAACCCGACTCCAACATAGTTGGGAAAAGGCTAGGCAAAACGAACGAAGTTGCTTTGTCGTTTTGTGGATAGATGACCTACTGATCTATGATTTATTTTGAAATTATCAGCATCAATAGTAAGTTTTATATTCTTGTCTCATGTCGGCATGAGCTGTATGAGAATAGGGTATGCTGTGGTATTTAAATGGTTAGCCAGTCAGAGCAAGGTTGGTAGCGAGGCTGACTGCCCAGGGTGCGTCGAACTGGGCGCCGGAGGGCGCGCGTACGCGATGACCCGCCGCCTGACCAGTAACAGGCCCGAGAAGGCGGCGCGCCGTGTTCCGTGCGCGCTTCTCAGGAGGACGTGGGGCAAGGCCCCACAGAGGAGAGTTTCACCATGGGTTGGCGGACCGGGACCTGCCGGGGTTGCGGTGCATGCTTTTGTGAATCCCGCGACCCTGGCCGTACGGTCAGGAGAAGGAACACCGTTGGTTTTTAGCCGGTAAGAATCCGGCAGACCACCTCGCCTAGCCCGGGCGAGGGACATCCATGAGGATTTTCCAACGAGAAACTGGGCGCCGGAGGGCGCGCGTACGCGATGACCCGCCGCCTGACCAGTAACAGGCCCGAGAAGGCGGCGCGCAGTGTTCCGTGCGCGCTTCTCAGGAGGAAGTGGGGCAAGGCCCTACAGAGGAGAGGTCCGCCGAGAGTTGGCGGACCGGGACCTGCCGGGGTTGCGTTGCATGCTTTTGCGAATCCCGCGACCTCGGCTGAATGGTCAGGAGGAGGGACACCGTTGTTTTTTAGCCGGTAAGAGTCCGACAGACCCCCTCGCCTTTCCCCAGGCAAGGGACATCCATGAGGATATTGCAACAATAAAAAAAAGTGTGTGTCGGACTTACTTAAGTATCGTCACTCGTGTACGATGTTTTAATGCACCCCAGCTTTATTAAAATCAATCGTATCCATCATAGTAAGTAGTAATGAATTAATGGATGCATTTCGAACATCAGATATAGCAATAAAAATCCCGTTTACATTGTCTATTTTTCGATCATACCCAAGGATGTTACTAATAAAATTAAAAGCTCTAAAATAAACCGCCCACAAACGATTCTAATGAGACACGGAACCAATAAACTACTAGTTTTGCTGTAAAAGAAATAATAGAAGCGACCGATGTCACTACTACACTGTAATGCAACGAAACGACCGCTCCACGACTCCGATACGACTTCCAAAAACACTCGATTTCGAATCTTATGTACTGAATAATAAAGTTGATTTTTGTATGATTGTGCTACGAAACAGACACGACGCACCAACGACGGGAACACGATCAAATTCGAATTTTAAACCCTAAAGTCTAAGGTCTATTTTTGCGTGTAAAGTGAGAACGTTTAAGATTTTGAATTTGAGTGCGAATGCAATGCATTAAATTGTAATCGAACACTATGGTGAAAACATACGAGGCGGCGCCCGGCGCGGGCGCTACTTTATTTGGTAGACGGAAAAAAGTGGTTTAAAATAGCCTTGTTTATTTTGCAAGCTGGTTTCCTTTGTAGGATGTACTAGATTTTAAGTGATGCCAATATTGTCTTCGTATAGAGGTTACTGTTTTATTAAGTTAAAAGGCTACACACTCTACCTCTTAGAAGTACTTTATGAGTGAAATAATAAATGTCATTGATCTTTTATAATTGTAACTCGTAGAAAAGATAATTCTCTAAACATAAAGGTCATTATCATTATATATTTTACTAGCTTTTGCCCGCAGCTTCGCTTGCGTGATTTTTTTCACCCCCTTAGGGGTTGAATTTCGAGAAATCCCTTCTTAGTGGATGTTTACGTCACAAAATGAACTACTGTCAAAATTCCAAGTTTCTAACCCCAGCCGTTTAGGCTGTGCGTTGATAGATCAGTCAGTCAGTCAGCTTCTCCTTTTATATATATAGATGAGTCTCAGAAAATATTGAAGATACAGTCACAAAACAGATAGGTACAGAAGTCAATCACATGTATGTACTTCACTTTTCATACCTACGCTCGGCGGTCGCTCTATCTATATATCTATCTCTCTCAAGCGCATGGCACTCGCACTTCGCACTCAATCGCACTCTAGTCCCAAACAGTCCGAGATATCGTGTCCGTGAGCAGTGTCTATGTGTGCGTTGCTCGAGCGCACTTGTATGTAGATTGACTTCTGTACCTATCTGTTTTGTGATGCAGCTGTGTAAAGCACTTGGAAATAAAAAATACCACTAGGCAACCACACTATTACACAATTCAATTATTGGATCTAAAACTCCGACGACTGAGTCACAAGAATTGTTAAAAAACCCTAACTTCCCAGTCAAATTAACCCCTTCAAAAATGGAAAGGCATAAATCCGATACCAGACTAGTCTAGCATGGCTCGTACCGATACATTTCCACACTTTACAGTGACGGTCGCAGCGAAATATCGCGTACCGATTGTATAAATATGCAGTTATCTTTCTTTTTAGCTAACGTGCTTTTGCATTATGCAGGCCGGCCCGGGATGTACCCCACGTGTGCTTCCAATAAAATTTTACTACGCCCGCATTGTTCTATATGGGTTTTTCGTGAGTGCGAGAGGGATAGAAGATAGGCCATTTTGTTACGGCAATAACGAAGCGGGGCAAGTGACTATAAGTCGAATTCGCCGCGGTGTCGGACGGTGTAAATGGCATTATTTTTTATCGGCAGCCAGTGTAAGGTAGTTGGTAAAATTTTCTTTTACAACATTGATTTTTTTCGTACGTTATTATGTTAGTTATTGTATTACTAGTTATTTATTATGAATTTTAGTGGAACGTTTGTAGGAGGAAGGAAATGGAAAGGAATTTGATATGTACCAGTTATCAATTCATAGAATGGCTGTCTGCATATCGACGCTTCGGCAGTGAAAACCTCGTAAATCCAACTTTCTTCAAAAGCGTTTTATTTGTCCTTTAGATTGATAAACTCGTTATACACGTACTAGTTCAACAAACTTTCAATTCAAATACTTCTAAGCTATCTATGACGTACGATGACAAACTTGTATAAAAATTTTGATCGGCCATTTTTTTTTCTGGATAACACATCCTGAGGAAATCTGCACACGAACGAGAGCTCCATAAAGATGGTGTGTGTAGTCCACCAACCCACACCAGACCAGCATGGTGGACTAGGGCCTAAACACATTCTGAGAAGAGACCCGTGCCCAGCAGTGGTACAGTGGGACTGATTATGCTTAATTATGCATCGATTGAGCTCACATGCATCAGTACGCTCACGCATGCTGTAGAATGATTTAGCAGCTGAAAGCACACGATTTCACAAGTAATACGGATTAGTCAGTCTAAAACCATCCAGCTTTTGGCGAATTGGAGCCGATTAATGTCATTAGCCCTTAGCCCTCGTACGCACGAGAGCTTTTTCAACGCGCGTTAATAAAGCGTCCAACATGCGCAATAGATAAGCTGCGTTAAAAAAGCGCTATCATGTGAATACATATACGACTTGCTATTTGTTGTATTAGAACGCTTTTTTAACGCGCGTTAAAAAAGCGTCCAACGCACGCAAAAGATAAGCTGCGTTAAAAAAGCGCTATCATGTGAACACATATACGGCTTGCTATTTGTTGTATTAGAACGCTTTTTTAACGCGCGTTAAAAAAGCGTCCAACGCGCGCAATAGATAAGCTGCGTTAGAAAAGCGCTATCATGTGAATACATATACGACTTGCTATTTGTTGTATTAGAACGCTTTTTTAACGCGCGTTAAAAAAGCGTCCAACGCACGCAAAAGATAAGCTGCGTTAAAAAAGCGCTATCATGTGAACACATATACGGCTTGCTATTTGTTGTATTAGAACGCTTTTTCAACGCGCGTTAAAAAAGCGTCCAACGCGCGCAATAGATAAGCTGCGTTAAAAAAGCCCTATCATGTGAACACATATACGGCTTGCTATTTGTTGTATTAGAACGCTTTTTCAACGCGCGTTAAAAAAGCGTCCAACGCGCGCAATAGGTAGATAAGCTGCGTTAAAAAAGCACTATCATGTGAACACATATACGGTTTGCTATTTGTTGTATTAGAACGCTTTTTCAACGCGCATTAAAAAAGCGTCCAACGCACGCAATGGATAAGCTGCGTTAAAAAAGCGCTATCATGGGGGGCTTAATGAACGACATTGTACGGAAACCTGTAGTAACGACATTTTTAATCATTAAGTTATCAAAATAATTATATGTGAGGGTCGTGGCTAATTACTAACTACGCGGAATAGAATAGAATAGAATAGAATATACTTTATTGTACACCAAAATTGTAACACAGCTCTTATACAATAACAAACATCGGATCATATGATCTGCGAGGTTAAGCTGCGCTTGCCGCGGTCAGTCCGTGTATGGGAGACCGTTTCGTTACACATCAAGACCCACATCGGTCCCGGGTGTCATACGAATACCTATGACAGTCGTTACGGGAAGTCAGAAGCCCGAAAGTCTGACAACTGGTCTAACTTTAGGATATCGGTATTGTCCTGGAACTGGGTTGCGGAGGTCTGATGGCAGTGGCTCCGTGTCGCTGGTATTCAGCGGCATCTGATTAGACTGGAAGCTGACCCCAACATAGTTGGGAAAAAGGCTAGGCAGAAGAATGAAAATAATTATAAAATTTGATCAGTCTTTTAATTACATCTCCAAAATAAGATAATTATAACTTAGCTATAGTTTCTACATAGCTATCTAAGCTATAACTTTTAATAATTATCGTTTCATAATAATAATATTATCTTTTTTTTCCAGGTAAGTCGAACAAATCCCAGTCCCACGTATTAAAACAAGGTAATATAAAAAAACGTCAAACAAAAATGCTTAATTAATAATGAATCGTGTGGTTGATTGATTAATATGATAAATCCTGACGTCTGTCTGTCTGGCCACTACAAAGTTGGGTCACAGAAGGTCCATTCTGTAAAATGCACGAAACTTACAAATACCATGAGCTAGGAACGGAAAAATCTCACTTGATGACGTAGTCTTGTGAAAAATTTGTTGGTATTTACATGATTTGCACTGGTTTTTTCTTCATAGTTGGTGATATCGAATTAGTCCGTGAACAACAAATATTGAATATTGGTCTTTGACCACTAATTAACCGGTATGGGAATATTACTCTAATGACCAAGTTCGGCAAACACGGTTTACTCGCGGCAGTTGTCATTGGAACCATCGGACAATTATACATTTTTGTCGAACTCAAGAGTACACACGACGAGAAATCAAGCTATATTTTTCCAGTATAAGCTTACCTTTCTTTGTGCGAAACTTCCGTATAATGAGAAGTCAGCCTATACTGGATATATACAGCTTGATTTGCCATCGCGTATACGAATTGAAACTAAATCGAATAAAACTCGATTATTTTAAACTCGAAGCTATCGAGAGAAAGCCGCCAGATTATTGATTGCAGTATTGTTGTGTTATTGTTGCATAGGAAGACGCAGCTTCATATCAATTTTACCTTCCACGTCACCCACGGGTATTGAGGGAACGAGTAATGACATTCCAAATATACATAAACAGCAAGAAAAACAACAATACTCCACAAACGCGTCTAATCTGCAACTGCATTATTCAGTTCGAGACATCAGTTATACCTACAGCGTTGCGACTATAGGCCTAGATACATACGATTGCACAGGCCACACAGCTCAGTCACAGATTTACAATGCATACAGTTGGGTACAGTGCGCGGCAAATAACTTGAACCAAGATGGCGTCGACTGCGTGATCTATGTGAGGTTCAGGTCATTTGATTCGTGTTGATGAGTCCAATAGATTGCACTTGGTGTTCAGAGTCTAAAGATGGAGCTAAGAGGTGGATAGTGGCACTCTTCAGTGGCTACTAGTAAATCCCTCAAGTTTGGCAGCTGACGCCATCTTGGTTCAAGTTATTTGCCGCTCACTGTAACGCTTTTAAAGTCGGTCGATGTCACCAGCCATGTAGACGTTGCCCAACTGTATGGATTATAAAACTATGACTGAACTGTGTTGCTTGCACGTCCTGCGTTTCCTTATATGCAAAGGCTAATAGGGGTGCTGGATGCATTGAGGACTTAACCTACTGTAACTTGTCTGTTTTGTGGCCTGTCTGTAAAATGATTGACAGATTTTGGTTTTAATTGACGTATAGCGGGTATTAATTGAGCGACGTGTCAGGGGCGACCGTCTGTGCTTATTTCGATTGTACAAGTTGTTTAAAATCATTATAAAATGATGTAGTCTAGTTAATATTATTACTTATGTAATCATTTATAATTACATATAAAACTGTGGTCCTATAATTATGCAGCGATCATCACTCTTGTAACTTATATAAAACAAGCGACCCGCCCCGGCTTCGCACGGGTGCATTGTCGATACTAATGTGGGGCACATAAACCTTCCTCTTGAGTCACTCCATCTATTGCTGAAAACTGCATTAAAATTCGTTGCGTAGTTTCAAAGATCTAAGCATACAGACAGCGGGAGCGACTTTGTTATAAACTATGTAAAGATGTAATCATTTTTAATTACATATAAAACTGTGGTCGTATAATATGCGGCCATCATCACTTTTTTAACTTGTATAAAATTACAATTAATTAAAAATATTCTTTAGCATAAAAATAATAAGGTCGTTTTTCGACAGGTCACGATACGACTCCAAACCTTATATATTTCTATAAACCGTATACTCACAAAACGAAACGACACTAAAGTCCAGTCGCAGAGCAGGAAGAATTTCGTACAATGACCTTTGTGCCTACAATGAATTGCAATCTGTGTTGACGGCGGTCATCGCATCTGTGCGAGCGTGACGGCAAGATATTTCTGCGCGAGCGACAGAGATAAGTAGTGACGTGTCACTGTACGAAATTCTTCCTGCACCGCGACCGCATTTTACTATATAGTCCACGCGCAAGTTCTAGTCACCTTCTGAGGAAAGAGAGAGGCAGGAGAAGGGTGCGCTCGGTAGATAAGACAAAGCAAACTGACAGCGCGTCTATTGTTTGGCACCCCCCTCTTGCCGCTCTCATACCTCAAGCGGTGACTAGCATTTGCACGCAGACTATATCCGACTGCGTGACATAAAGGCAGAGTAACGGGGTGTCCTGCGTAAGCGACAAACGCGACGCGGTGCGACGCGACGCGACGCGACGCGACGCGACGCGACACGACGTGGAACAAATATGCGTTACGTCGCGTCTCGCTACATAGGTCGCTAGTAGGGAATGCCGTTGTCTTGATCGCGTTTGTTGCATTCGTCGCGTCGCGTTCGTCGCTTACGCAGGACACCCCGTTATGTTTTACCATGACGCGACCTGCCAAGCGACATTGCTTACTGTTCATTACAAAAATCCTTCACAACATCATAAACTTTGCAACTACCCTATAAACTTATCGATATAGGTACATTACAAGTAGGTTTAATAGCCCAATAAATAATACAAATTGGCATATTAATAAAGATTATGTCCTAAAACATGGCGACCTCAGACGTGACGTAACACTCACAATTATGTCAAGTGCAGTCGGCCAATCAATATTAAATGACATAGAGTGAGTAAGAGTATAGACAGGACAAAGGATTCAAATGCATCAAGCACTTAAATGGAAGACGTCTCGTGTGAAGCCATGAAAATTGTGTATAAAGGGTAAACAAGTTGCAATAGATGTATTGCAACATTTTACTCGGGCTTATGTCACGCGACGTGTTTCGGCGCTTGTGTCAAGCATATGGTCATCTCCAGAACACTATCGCGAAACATGTGCACAGATGTGCCCGGTGTGGGTGAGATATAACATTATTTTACTTGTCAATCAACTGTCATTATTACGCCAATGCATTTAAAATGTTTTAGGTGTTTTCTGTTTATCCTGAACTAATGTCGCTTAAATACTTACATACATAATTATACTCACGCCCGTAATCTTCGAAAGGGAAAGCAGAGGTGTTCTCTTATTACAGAAGTGTAATCCAACGGTTTGCCTTTAAAATCCCTTGTAATAAGTGACGATCCTATTGCCATTTTCTGGGCATAATTATGGTGCCAAGTTCGTCGCCTCTTACGATTCGCTTGTTGGACGACAAAGGGGTAATATATCCGTCCCCCCACGGACTAATGTCGCTTCTGCTAACAAATAAATAATCTTTGGCATCTATTTTCCTTTAGATCAACACGTTTGCACAAAGGAAAGTTTTATGACAAACTCAAGGCAGTTAACATAATAACTGATTGATGCAATTTATTTTTAAATATGGCAATTAATGTCTTGGTACCGCTCGTTTTGTTGGACCAAATAATTTTGATATATTAATGTCATTACCCATTTATGATCGTCGAGGTTGTGCAAGGAGAATGTGATGTTTATATACAGTAATAACTATGTTAAACATTAAAGTTTATGAGTTTTTGTGAAAGGAGGAAGACGCTATATCATCTGGTAATTTTGACAATTTGTTTCCAGCCAAACAGTTTTGTACCTTGAGATACTCTTTAGTAACTCGATGCTTAGTATCAAGCCATAGCGGTCGCTTGAGCGATAAAGATGGTGGCTGCATACACCAAACGGTCCCTGTGGCTAAAAACAAAACGTCACGCCTGTATTCCCCGAAGGGTTGGGCAGAGGTGTATAGTAACATCCTCATTTTGCCGTTCTGTTTAAGTCCCAAGTAATAGGGGGCGAGCCTATTGCCATCAACCGGGCACAAATCCAAACTACGTTGCTACTGAGGAATTCCACACGGAAAAAACCAGTAACACATTGAGAGATCGAACCCAGGACCTCACGATCAGCAGTCGCACCTGCCACCACTTAACCAATGAGGCAATCAAAAAACAAATAGCGAACAATTGTCTGGAGCACCTGGGTATCCCATCTGCGATCAGTCTTGGGCCAGATTTATAAAAGCATGGATGACAATAACATGTCTTTTAAAAGTCAAATTTTGCGAGACTGGGCCTATAGTTGGCTGGATATTAATATTTTGTTTAATTATTTCTATAGTCCTATTATATATAGGTCCTGGATTCGATCCCCAGGTCGGGCAGAGTTATTGGGTTTCGTGTGGAATACCTCAGTAGCAGCCCGGAGTTTGGATTTGTGCCCAGTTGATGGCATTAGGCTGGCCCCCTATTAAATGGGACTTAAACATAACGGTGAAATGAGGGTGTTACTATACACCTCTGCCCAACCCTTCGGGGAATACAGGCGTGATGTTATGTATTTGTATAGTTTTTATAAATTCAAAATAAAATTAACATACTACCATCAAAACTAAAATAATTTCGTACAAAACCTTGTAAGCAGTTGCAATAATGTCCCGTGAAAGCCATCAGTCAGCCGTCAGCCGTCTACTGCAGGGGTCAAGGGGTCCCGCGACACCCCGCGACGTCGCCCCCAATCCCCCACCCCCACCTGCGGGGCCGAAGTCCGACTTGATTGATTTCCTAGCTGTTTACACATTTCTAGTAGAACTTTCTGATGTAATTTTGTTTTACTTTTTACTGAAATATGTACTTTGAAATGCTTTTGATCGAATGTGGGAAATGTGGAGTTGCTTATTGCTTGTAAAGTATAAAAGTATTGGATTTGATTTTTTAAATTTTATTCCTAACATTTCCGCGTTTGGCCCTAGTCTCATCTAATGGTAAGCGCAGACAGGGTATAAGATGGAGCACACGAATCCAAGGAACAGAGATATAGGGGGATTCCCCTATACTCCTCTGGCTCTCACACACACACGACGGAATACAGTAAAATGCTTGGCGCCGGACTTTAATGTGAGGGTGGTAGCTAACCAGTCGGACCGTATAGATCCTACCACTAAGCGTGCTGGGTTTTGTTGAATCTTACAACACGCGTCTATTCCCAGCGTGCGGTGAGGAAGTTTTATATTCTAACCCGTCCCCACACACGGTAAACATTCTATAACGTTCGTAACTTTCTATAGCAGTCAGCGCGTATTGATAAAGTTACATACTGCGTTTGATATGGTAATCGCAGTACCATGATTTCATTAGTATCCGGGCTAATGCCCTTGCTAATACATTCGTTACAATTTTAAGCGAGATATCTCTCACAGGATCTTTCTTTATTAATAGAGGGTGAAAAGAGATCCGTGACTGGACCTTCGTCTGGCCCAATAAGGATCTACCTTCTAGCTAAATCACTTCTACCAAGAAAATGATAATATCATTTTTATATTACGCCGATTTCAACACCATCAATAGACACGTCTTCGTCTATGACGTCATCGTTCGTCAAATAACCCCCAGTCCTTATTATCCCGCACATTTAAATATCAAGACTCATCGGTCCTCGTAATATCTGCGTGAAATATTAATTCTCATCATATCGTGGATGATTGACGGATGTCTACGAGGGATATATCCGTCACGGGCGCGGTAAACAGACCCCTCTTCACCCCCATCCCACGTCTAGCCTACAGACGGGGGTCCGTCTGCCCCCCGAGTGGAATATCTCAATCTTTAGCGCGATTTATTGATTGATAGATTGATTCCGCGCGGTTTCGTATTAAAACGATTTATGTTGTTTGCGGGCGATTTATGTAATTTTGTATATTTTGAATAATTTTTGGTTTGTTACCAGGTGAGTAATTTGGAGTTGTCTTAATATGACGTGTTTTTGAAGTTACAAAAATATACAATTGGCCTTAGGTGACACGTTTTTATTAATACAAATATACTTACCAAATATTTTTGATTGAATGAGAAGAAAAATTGCAGATATTAGTTTCTTCTCACTCTCCCTTCAAAGTTAACGTAGAGGAATGAGTTACATGACTACTAATAAGGATTTTTGTTATGAATTTGTGTTGTTCGACATGACAGAATATTCTGATGACAACACAGTTGAGACTTGTAGTACTAAATCCTAGACCACTTAAGGGTTACAAAATAAAGCACCCACTGCTACAAACTTCGCCAATACTCAGACAAAAAAATCCTAAAAGAAATATCTAAACCCAATCCGCAATACTACGCTATCTTATTAAGAGTTTTCCACGACCATTCACAATAAGGCAACTTCTGTTTCAAGTTTGGAAACAATCTCCAAATATTGCTCGCCAAGTGCTCCGAGGCGCGAACCGCGTGGAAAAAAAAGTGCCGGAGACCTCCCACTTGTGAAGCGACATCTGTTAGCTATTTGTCAAACATCGTTGACTATTTTCGTCGCGCGACACTCAGTTTGTCTGACAGTGCATCGGATTTGGGTGCTTTTCTGTTAGAGAGACTTTTGCGGTGTTTTACGGGTTTTACGACTTTTTTGGTAGAAAAGTTATAAATATTTTTAATGGCTCTATTTAGTTAAGTGAGTGTTATTTTATGGTTTGTTTACGGAGACGGTATATTACATATCGAGTCATACACTTTACTTCTATAAAATATGAGCGTGTGTTGCACATTATTAATATTCATATTAACGCCCGTAGCGAGTTCAATGGCAGGATTAGACCTGACGACCCACGGAATACACTACCGCTATATGAACGATTTACGAAAATTATAAAAAAAACAAGTCAAATTAAACCGAGGTTTTAGAAAAAAAGAGACCCATAAAACGAGCTGATTGATTCAATTCAAAAATGCAATTTGGCTGTAAATAATATGCACAACAAACAGATTAAAAATCTATCACGATTTATATATACAAATCAATTATTTATTACCAATCCCAATGCCACATATTTTCAAGATTTAAAAGATTAATATTCGATGTTATATTTCAAAAACACGTTTTTGGAATAATTACAAAAGTGCATTGCCACTTTGACCTTACCCGGTACCTTTATCTTTCCCATTATTCAACTACCAAGAGCATCCTTTCTTTGACACTTCAACTGTGACGTATGATTTCCTGATGACAGCTGCACATCTCAGCACCAGCTTTAACTATTTCACCTTCAAACACCCTTACTCCCTTAACATAAAGAATACAATCTCTTATATCCACAGCAGAATTATTTGCAGCACAATGCAAATTTTCTGCAATTTTTTTAATGCAGTCTCAAAGAATTTTAATGTTATTGTTTTAAGGTTGGATTTCGTTTGTTTTGATGTTGTGTTTGTGTTCGTTGAAATGTTTAAGGTTGTTTTGATGGAGTGGAACGTCAATTAAGTAGGAGAGGGTTGAGGAGGTGCGTCTTGGGTGTGATTGAGTGCAGTCATGCAGGCTCCAGAGATATAGGTGGTTTGATATGAGAGGATCATATTTGTACTTTGAATTCAATTTTATTTATGAAAATTATGACATTTGTTAAAGTTTTCTGAGAAGTTATGGGTGTTTGTGTAAGAATCAAAGTAAATGGTAAGGTTTTACTTAGTGCTTCATAATAAAAAATGACGTAGATATGCTTTTAAATCAAACTGTCGCGTTCCTCTCGTTCTGTCTTTTTTTTGTATGGTTAGTGAATAACCTGGTGTCAGAGTTTATGTCGCCCATGGGCCTCTGAATTGGCTTCATATGCCGTTGAGAAAATATCTCTCAGGCATGCCGGTCTCCTCACGATGTTTTCGTTCACCGTTTTTAAGCAAGTGATCATTATACAATTCTTCTCGTGCATCTCTTACTCCTTTTGTTAAGTTATCAACAGTCTTTGTCTTATTATTTTAAGCATCATGTCTGATGTTGAACCGTCCCAAAAGTACATCTAAAAGTATGCTAAAGATTTATCAAATCTGAACGCAAAAATAACCAAGAATGCTTTACCCCTAGATGCCATAAGGTAGAATTCGGTTGCCCAAATAGTTCCAACAAAAACGTTACCAATATTTGTCAGGGCTACTCTGTTTGTGAACCTGCATTAGCCAGTTATTCATAACGCTATTTACACGAGGGGGTGGAAAAATCGATCATCAGTAGACTGTCCAACCCACATCGACTTTGTGCTGTCAAGTTTGATTGAATCAACACGGTGTACACAGATGTAATTTGTAGAAGCGACACGTGTTTGTGTTGCGAAAATTATAGTTAGTATGTGCTTGGTGTGAAGGTGCTTTCAAAATCTTCAGCAAAAAAAAGTTGTAGTTTGGTCTTCTTCTTCTTTTTCTCTCGTGACAGCATGAGCTATGTGACAATAGCTCATGCCATGGTGAAAACATTAGCCTGTTAGCAAGGCTGGTCGCGGGGCTGACTGCCCAGGGTGCGTCGGATGTACTTAATTACCATCACCCTTCGAGGCTCTTTTCAAACATACTAAGATTAGCTGCTAGCTTGGTGGGTGGAGGGCACTGTGTCTGTACTAAAATCTTTGAACTAAAAAATAACTTTTTTTGTAAAAGTTTGCCTTGATTTGGGACATAAACACACACACAGGTTCTGGTGCAGTGATTTTCTGCTCTGCATTTGCATTTTCATGTTTCGTTTAAACGTGAGGAGTGATCATACTGATTACACCTTTTCGCTATGCTTGCTTGACCAACAATAATTAGTCTGCAAGTGAAGCCCTTTCACGTATCAATCTGAAATATAAAATCTAAGCTTAAGAGTACATAATTATTTTAACTAAAGCTTCACAAGTTAAAACTCATTTCTTTAGAGATCGTCAAAACCAAGCCAAACACTCCAGCCATTCATTTCTCAAAATCACCCTAATTAGCGAGAGGTCAAATAAAAAAAATGTTTTTCAAAAGCTGTCACTTCTAGTCGTCGCGAGTCCACGCGAAGAGTAAATAAAGCTTCGGTCGACAAAGACGTCCGTCTGCGCGCGACATCTGAGCGACGTGTGTCGCCCCTCCGCCCCACCCCCTCCCTCGTCTCGGCTCGCCCCACCACCCGCGTCCAACGCCGATAATGATGTTAACTCACCGTTTGAGACCGGCCCCGCTTTGTTGAGTTTTTTCTGAGCTAATGTTTTGTAGTTTAGTCGTGTGTTGTGTTAATTTAGATGATCGGTGGAGGTGGAGGCTGTAGAATAATACAATTGTGGTGAGGACACGTTTTTAGGGACATACCAATTTATTTTTTGAAGTTGTAAATGTGTTCTTTTGTTTGTACTACAATAAAATACAGAATTTGGTCAGACTGGCATTCAATCTCATAAATATGTACTCATGTTCATTACCAGTAAAAAAGTTCTTGTACAACCTTATCCCAAAGAAAACAGAACGATAAAAGATTCTATTAACTCGTACTTTCTTCCGAATACAAATAAAAGTTACACAGTTTTATAAAAATCACAAACTGTGTTCATACATAACAGAACTGGAAAACATACATTCCCATTTCCCCGCACAAAAGTCCATAAAAATATAAGTTCCAACGGTCGCTATGGAAATCCCATAACAGAAGGAAACTGCAACACAAGTTGCTCCAAATAAATTTCATCAGCGCACGAATCCCGGACGGCGAACTCGACTTGTACAGTAAATTGTCTTCAAGAGCTGACCATCCCCCCTTTTCACCTACAGGGAGAAGGGGGTTCAAAGGAGGCCACCGACATTCCCCCGTTCGTCTTGCTTATGACTGACGGCTGGACAGCTTGAGTGATTGAGAGTGACTGCAGACTTAATGCGCGCGGCGAGATGGGCGCCTCACGGCGAAGCGCGGCAAGCGACGTGCCACGTCTGTGCAATATATAGCTCTATGACGAACGTTTACGCTCGCGTTTCCGTTGATTTCATTTCACGTTTATACAAAGCGTTGTTCGTAAGAATATTGCACATGTTATTATTATAAATTAAAATATACGCTGGATCGTTTTAATACGGTTTGTGAGGTGTTTGTAATTAGTGATGCGAGCTTGACGGTTGATGGATAGCACTGGGTATATCCGGTGCGACGGTGTTATTATAATTAATCGCTGAGGGCAATGTGCACACAGGATTAAAATTAAATATATGGTTACTAAGTTGGTCTTAAGTTGGTAATAAATAGTGGCCAATTCATTATGTCTTCGTGAGTGATGTGGTTATTTTAAAGTTTTATTTTTGTCCCTAAAAGTTCATGTGTCGTACCACTAGGTATTTAAATGGAATACTTTTTGGTTTCAGCTACGAATAACTACACATTCTATGAATGACATAAGGAGGAACTAATAGATTAGATTGAGAGGATAGATGGCAAAATCCATCAGAATATAGATATTTTAAATGCACCAATCCGTCTTTGAAACATAATGATTCTGTCAACCGTTTCCGAGATTATTAAATTCAGCAATTTGAAGCACAATCAGTAGTGAATGTCTACTAGTAAAAATAAGTTCCCAAACACACGATCCCTATTTATTATTAATATCAAACAAAAACAAAATCAACGCTTGCACGCAACGTTAATACGTCCGTCGGACGGACGGACAGGCAATCAGTCCGGTCTCGTCTGACCCGTCACTGACGTAAACGTATAATTTTTGCTCATATTTTCTGTTTCATATAATTGTAATGCTGATATTATGCGTGGGATACCATGGACAGTAGCAATATGGATGTCTGTTCGGTGATCGAGAACTTTAATAATTAAAGTTATCGAAGAAATTAGGTAAGTATCAAGACTTGGCACACGAGGTTGTCGACATGTGGGAGGTTGACTCAGCAGTTTTTTTTTTCTTTTTTTATCGTGGGGAAATCCTCGTGGACTATCCCCGTCTGGGGAAGACGGGGGGTGTGCCGGACTCTTACCGGCTAAAACCACCACGGTGTTCCATCTCACACTTACGCCGGGCGTCGCGGGAATCTACAATACTTCCGCAACCCCCGGCTGGTGCCGGCCTGCCGCTGCAGGCCTCCTCAAGGTAGCGGGGGGAGTGAAGTGTTTGACTCCCCCCGCGACGTCTAAGAGGGGCGCGCGTGGAACACCTCGCGCTGCCATCTCGGGTCCTGATGTATGGTGGGCGACGGACTTCCCCAAGTCCGTCGCCCCTGGACCCATTTAGGGGGGCTGGAAGATTGCGTTGTCCGCCCTCCGCCGACGCCCGGTGCGTCTGATGCGGGCCGGGTGAGTGGAGGTGATCTCCCTCTCCCTTTCCGCAGCCTCCTTCTGCGACATGACAGTGTCACAAAAGGATACCACCGCGTCCCAGAACTCCTCGCTGTCGACTATCGACTCGACCACGGCCGGCAGCGACAGGTCACCGCCTACTCCTGAGATGAGGGCACGGCGCGGCTCCTCCCAAGCGGCACACTCTGCCAGCGTGTGCCGCGCCGTATCCTCCCGGCTAATAGCCAAGAGCCTCGACCAACATCTGATGAGGCTCTCGTTGGGCGGCTGGGTCAAGGGCTTGATACAGAAAGCGGTACTTCTGGACACGGCGCGTATTGTTAGGAAGTTCCTCTCTCTGAGGCCCTGACCACCGGTAGCTTGGACCCTGTTCCCGATGCCGGTGGGCTACTATTTTTCATATTTTATTTTATGAAAATATTTAAAAATGTAATCATGAATGTGTATAAATAAATAAAGTTATCGGTTTACGTTCTCTGTCCCCGTTATTATGTGGAATGGGGTACCTACCATTTTTTTCCGTAGCTACATAAAGAGGTTGCCCGCGGCGTCGCCTTCGTGGATGTCGTTTATCGCGTAATAATCTATGTCCTTTTCCGGGTTACAGACTATCTCTTTACTAAGTTCCATCAAAATTGGTTCAGTAGTTGAGTCGTGATGAGGTAATAGACAGACAGACAGTTACTTTCGCATTTGTAATAGTAAGGATTAGGTAGATAGGGATAGCCTATCGGATGAACGCTTGCCTTTTATGCAAGGAGCGTCTAATTTTCGGTTCTGACTTTTCGAGTTCATGTGCGTATCATAATTTGATCATGACTTGCGTTAACGGTGAAGGAAAACATCGTAAGGATACTAGCACACCTGAAAGTGCTCCTAAAATTTCTCTATGGTGTGTGTAGTCCGCTAACCCATACCAGGCCAGTGTGTTGGACTAAGTCATAAACCCTTCTCATTATGAGAAGAGGCCAGTGCCAAGTTGTGGGACAGTAATGGGCTGATTATATTATAACTACATGAGACACGAAGAAAGTTTATAATTGTAAAATAATTGAGCGCCGCGTAGTATCTTTGTGTTTACTTATTATTGATAATCAGCACACTTACATTATCAATCAGCTGGCAGTGGTGATAATGACGTCATCCCCTCTTGTCTTTTTATCCGACTGCTCCAGAAGGAGTCATGTTTTTTCATTGTTTTTCTGTTTGACTTTTTGTGGATGGTCCTTGCGGAACGCTTCCAGTAACCGGGCACTTTATTGGCGAGACCTGAAGAGTTTCCAGCCAAGGTAATTTTCTCATATTTCGTAGTGTTTTATTGAGAAACCTTCAGCTGGTGCCATCTTACGGTGTTAAGTATATTACAAACTTTATAGTTATCAAGCCTTTTGTAATGAATAGCTGGTAATGAAATAAACACGTTATATTTTATCAAAATTTATCTTCCGATCGACACGCAAGTACTAGGAACACATAAGGCACTAAAAGGACGCAAATTACTCAACGGGATTACAAATATTTATATGCGGGCCCTGTAAACCTTCGCCCTCAAGAAATAAAGTCGATTTTTCGTTGATAACGTGTAGGTTAAAATTGTTAGCGTAGGAGTCAGACACGATGATCGGTCGACAATTTGATTCTGAATATATCGCCACGGTCAAGTTGTAAACAAGCGGTTGTAGGTGGGTACGGGTTCGATTCTCGGCCGCGAAAGTTCTGTTTGCCGTGTGGCTGTAATAAAATGTCTAGTGTGTTCAATAATTTTTAGACTTAAAGAAGGGATTTTAGGAGTCTTGTTGTCGTTCATTTTGTATTTTAGAGTTTAATCATATTGAACAGTGGTATTATGTTAAGAAATATTTCTGTTTTGCAACCGAAGTATAGATTTTACCATAATGTTGTTTTGAGGCTACTGATATTTATGACAAATAGGTCTAATTTATATTTCAAGAATTCAACTAATATTCTAAGTTACGTCAGTGTTATTTGATGGCGCTTGTACATCCTTTAAGCCTTGTTTCCGGTTATTTCTCGGGACTAATCAAACACTTTCAATTAATATCCATCGATTGACATCGGTTAAACCGATGTTGAACAGTCGGTCCCGGGTGTCACAGAAATACCTATGACAGTCGTTACGGGTAGTCAAAAACCCGAAAGTCTGTCAACCGGTCTAACCTTAGGATATCGGCATTGGCCAGTTACTGAGTTGCAAAGGTCTGATGACAGTCCATGTAAAATATTGGTATACAGCCGCATTTGGTTAGACTGGAAGCTGACTTCAAGATAATTGGGAAAAGGCTGAGGGATGATTTCCACCAAACGGCTCGCATCGCATCGGATCGGAACGGATTTTACAATCTTTAAACGATATTAAATCGTGTACACAGTATTTAAAGTCTATATTACCTAGCCGCGCACAGCAGCTTGACCGCGGACGTCTTCCACGACACGCGAACGTAGCCGAAAATATGGTGCGACGCGCGATCGGCCCCGTTTGCCAATCGTCGTATCCGATCGGATCCTTTCAAAAATTAGAATGAAACTATTTGACTAGGCGCAGAAACGGATACGTTCGCCAGCGACGGTACGGAGCTGATCGTATGCGTCGACATCCTACCGGACGCGATCGGCTGTCGCCGCATCCGTTCGTATCCTTTCCGATCCAATGCGATGCGAGCCGTTTGGTGGAAATCATTCCTAAGAGGAAGAAGATTAACATTGGTTAGACTTAACTAACTTCAGTAATGCCATTTTTTGTAGAACTAATTCACCCATACCAATACAAAAATAATATTGATTGAAATATCTTTACACATAACTTGTAATTAACCCTCCCTAGCTCCCGCACTAACTAGCAACAATTGATTGATCAATGAGCACAGTATTGTCACACGTCACATGTCAATTAATCAGACTGATTGAATGAATCAATCGGCAGGTCATTGCCAGGCGACTGTTTATATAATAATATCTGTAGGTAGGATGTTTAGTAATTGTCAACGTAAATTTTGATGGATGGAGAATCAATTGTTTGGTTGGGTACTGATTGAGTGCATTTTTTCAATCGTAAAAAGGACTTTGAACTTTGTGAATGTCGTTTGTGATGAAAAGGTAATGTTTTATGTTTGAGCAATTGAAACTGATGCTACCAAGGGCAATGAGTGAAGTCGCGTTAACGGTGATGGGAAACATTGTGAAGAATCGTGCGCAATTGAGAAGGCTCTAAAAAGTGTGGTAGATGAAAGCCCAAACCTTTATCATTCTGAGAACAGGCCCGTACCAACCAGTGAGACAGTAATGGGCTGATTATGTTATGTAAATATTAGAGCCTATGCACACGATGTCTTTTCTACACGCAGACGACGCATGTTAACGTCAAACTCCATATTTAAAAGTGTTTTATGTATGGAGTGATAAAAAATAAAATATAAAAGAGGTCGTGTGTATAGGTCCTTAGACCGCAGAACCTTCACGGGCTTGTAGTGTCCTTACTTAAGACTCAAGACTAATTAATTGAATCAAAGCTAATAAGTTGATATGCAACTAGAATTTAGACCATCCAAATCTGTAGCTTCACTGCTCCACGATACCTACTAACTCATGTATTACCTTCCGATAAAGAAAACCACGTTCAGTTCTTGATAGAATTTTCTCTGAACCCAAATGTTACCAGCAGATAACCCGTCGAATTTCTCTAAAATATCAAACAAAATACATATATGGAATTGGAAAACAAAGCGAATTTACATCACATCAGCTGTCAGTCGTCGTTTGGATTGACGCTGACGGCTGATCGGACGCGAACGATGTGCACTCAGATTTAGAATAGATTTTATTTTAAATGATTATTTACTGATATTGTCAGTTTGGTTGGAATTGTGCAGCTGTGTATAGATGCAATGCTATCGTATGTAAAGTTGATAGTAGAAATCAACTGGAGCCATATAATTTGCTAGCGGATTTGGAAGCCCGGATGCATATTATCAGAACTATCAGAAAATTTCTGACGACTGCGTGAATGTCTGCGCATACATTTTGTAAATCGTGAGGAAACCGGCATGCCGGAGAAATATTTCTCGACGACATGTGAAGCCAAGTCAGAGGCCCATGGGCGGTATAAACTCTGACATCAGGTTAGTTACTAACCTTTCGAGAAGAAGAATATTTTGTACTAGGCCGGCAGTGTTGGCTCTGGCAAATTTCAGATAGTGTGCGGGGTCTAGTACAAAATGTTTGCAAGGAGTGCCTTTCGGAAATTTTCTGACAGACACATTCTTATGATGGGCGAAGAATTTTTCTTTCTTTCTTTTAATAAGAGCCTTATAATTTGGACTCTCCCATTCTTTTTTAACCTATTTTCACCCACTTCTGGGTACAGCCGGAACTATATACATTTCCTCGTTGGATTTCTTCTAACAAAGTTAGTATTCCTCAATCCTAGTTTCAGTAATTGGTTCAAATGTGCAGATGGTTTGTTTCTCTGTCGTCGATGGTGGTCGACGAAATACTAACAATCAACCAAATTACTTGTCTTAAGATTTGACAGCTAATATGTTATTTTTTAGGTTGATCTGCCTTTCAGTAATCGAGGGTTAAAGTTCGAAATATAAATCATAGATATACGCATTTCCCTCCGTACCTCGGAGAGCACGTTAAAACGTCGGTCCCAGGTGTCATAAGAATACCTATGACAGTCGTTACGGGTAGACAGAAGCCCGAAAGTCTGACAACCGGTCTAACCTTAGGATATCGGCATTGCCCAGTTACTGGGTTGCGGTGGTCTGACGGCACTCGCTCCGTGTCAAATACTGGCTTTCAGCCGCTTCTGGTTAGATTGGAAGCTGACCTCAACATAATCGGGAAAAGGTTAGGAGGAAGAGGAAGAGAGATTCACGCATTTAAACATAATTTCTTATTGATCAGGTAATCTACAAGATATTGTTGGTATTTTTTTGTTAGCCAGTGCTGTCTCTCTCTTGGGCAAAGGTTTTCCTCCATCATCGCCACTTCTCACGATCCCATGTTACTTCCTTTCCTTCCAGTTGTTGCTTAGCATGGGATCCTGGGTTCGATCCCCAGGTCCGGCAAAGTGTTATTGACTTTTTCCATTAGGAATTTCTCAATAGCAGCCCGGAGTCTGGATTTGTGCCCAGGTAATGGCAATAGGCTCGCCCTCTATTACATGGGCCTTAAACATAACTGGCGAAACGAGGGTGTACTAAAAACACCTCTGCCGAACCCTTTGGAGAATACAAGGCGGATTTTATCAGATCCAATTTATTACTTCACCTGGAAGAATCCTTCTGATAGTCTCTTTTAAAACCCACCCTGCCACTCCATGTTTTCTCGTCGTCCTTTGCAAGAAACACAGCTTTCTAAACGCGTTACTTATATAAAGTGATGGGTCTGTCCGTAACTGTTGTGACAGGGGAACACTTCCTGATTTGTTGCGCAGGTGGGGCGTTGCACCTAGCTAGGAAGCTGTATGGTGATAAGCGGAGCGAGTAGCGAGTATTAGAAATGAAAGAACAATGATACAGTTGGCATAGGCATACTTTTTTTTAAATTATGGTTTTTAACTCTTTTTTTTCTTAAAATTGTCGTGTTTACCCTAGTCTCACCTGATGGTAAGCGCAGGCAGAGTTTAAGATGGAGAACATAAATCCAAGGAAAAGAGATGAAGAGGGATATAGACCCGTATACCCCTCTCCTATCTAGAAATTAGAAAAGGATATTTTATATTTAATTTTATTTAATCACTCTGGATCAGTTTCTTGTAATGTTCCTTATTTCTACTTCTGGTTGTAAGTACAATAAAAAAAAACTCTTCCAGCTTTGGAAACTTAGGAGGAAATAGAAGGAGAAGATAGTTCTTTATTGAGTTTTTCTTACAATGAATGTTATGGTTTTTTTGTGTGAGAAAAACTCAATAAAGGACTATCTTCTTCTGTTTCCTCCTAAGTGTCCAAAGCTGAAAGAGTTTATAAATAAATAAATTTCAGTCTATAACTGTTCCACTGCAGGGAGAAGGCCTCTTCTCATACAGAAAACGAACGAGCATTGATCATCACGTGACGCTTGCTTACTGCGTGATGGCGATTTTAGATTAAAGTCTACGTTTCTTCAGGATAACATAACATAACATCACGCCTGTATCCCCGAAGGGTTGAGCAGAGGTGTATAGTAAACCCTCATGTCACCGTTATGTTTAAGTCCCATGTAATAGGGGGTGAGCCTATTGCCATCAATCGGGCACAAATCCAAAATACAGGCTGCTTCTAAGAAATTCCACACGGAAAGACCCAATAACACTTGGCCCGGCCTGGGGATCGAACCCGGGACCTCACGATTAACAGTCGCGTTTGCCACCACTAGAACCAAAAAGGCATGTTTCCTCAGTATCTTGTCTGGTCTTTAGTTAGATATATATTTATAAACTTATGCGGTACATCTATACTTTAGAAATCGCTAATCTACTATCACAGTATCCTCTCCCTCAAACGTCACGGATCAACACTGTAATCTGACGCGATGTGCGCGCGCGCTGGATTCTGATTAAGGGCGTCGACGCATACTCGGTGCGAGCGTTTGCAATTATTATTGCTGTTTTGTGTTTATGCTATATTTGTAGCAGTTGTTTAGTGTTTGGATTAGATGTTTTATTTGGTATAAAATATGTAATATTATCGCAGTCTGAACTACGGTAATTTTTAGCAGATCCATAGAATCCAGTTCAAATATTTTTGCTAAATTGTATAATAAATCTAATAATTCATTTTCTTGTTTCAGGTAAGCATAATTAATACGTGAAAAAGAACATTCTGATATCAAGCAAGGTAGTTGACAACCTATAATAATCTTTTTTCTATGTATGGATGGCCAAGGAGGGTTGATGTGAGGTAGGCGGCCGGTCATAAAACAATAAGCCAAAACCTTTAACAACATGGATTTATGAAATACATGTTGTACCGACCCCACCTAGTGTGGGATAAGGGCAGGAAGAAGAAAAAGAGGATGGCAGCAATAACATTAAGAGGATTGCTGATGCGTTGCCAAACTTACGGCCAAATACTCTCAAACGCTACTCAGTTTTAAGCTGCCGGTAAGTCTCGTGTTGTCACCGTCATTCTAAGGCGAAGTGACAGTGACAGCACGAAATAAACGACAACTTAAAAGTTAGTCGTTTTTGTGTATTTGACCATTAGAAACAAAGTTGGTTGAAAAGTCTCATGTGCCTGTAATGTCGTCTACACCCATACCCTTCAAACCGGAACACAGCAATGCTTGGCTGCAGAAATATAGGTAGTTATAGTTATACGAATCTGGGAACTGTATGAACTGTATGACACGTTTGGTGCAGTGGCTAAGCGATTGGCTTCTGCGCTGTGGGTCGTGGAACCGTCGTCGGAACAAATATTTGTATGGCCTACAGATAGTTGTTCCGGGTCTGGATGTTTGTGCATGTGAAGATTTGTGCCTGTAGACGCACCCACGATACAGGAGAAATAATAGTGTGGGGCAAAGTTTAAAAAAATAAAGTTACAGTTTCACATTGATCAGCATTTTCTGAAACATTCCAAATGACTCTTTGTCATGTACTTATGTAACATCTACATAGGTATGTCAGATGTGATAGTTCAAGATCACACCGATAATTCAGCCCTCATCAAGCTGTCTCCCTTGCAGTCCCTCTGCCAGCAACATCATTAGCCGAGGTCCGAGTCCCATTACGGGTCGCCCTTAGTGCTGTTGTTGCTAGTAGTCACTATGTTAGTAGTAGTAGTAGCTAACATAGGTTAAGTATTTTACTCGTCCCCATTGGTTGCAGACCCTTCAGGTCTCGCCAATAACTGCCCGGTTACGTAGAAACGGTCAGCAAGACCATCTACAAGCAGACGAATAGGGGAAAAAAAATATGCAGTGATAGCCTAGTGGTATGGCCGTCGGACTGCCAAGTCATAGGTCTCGAGTTCGAACCCAAGGCACGCACCGCTGACTTTTCGGATTCATGTACGTATTGTATAATTATCACTTGCTTAAAAACGGTGAAGGAAAACATCGTGAGGAAACCCGCATGCCTGAGAGATATTTCTCGACGGCATGTGAAGCCAAGTCAGCGGCCCATGGGCGGCATAAACTCTGACACTAGGTTAGTTACTAACCACACGAAAAAGGAAGGGGAAAAAAATGATAATTCAAGTTTTATAACAAGTTAACGACTCAGTTCCTCAGCCTTCCAGCCGTCACTCTGAGGAGATAAACGTCAGTACCGCCTCGATGCCGGCTGACACGTTCCAACGATATGGTCTTCTTAGCTTTTGGTCATTGATGTACTCGGTGTGCTTATACTATGTGTAATTGCAGAAGAAAATCAAATGATCGCATTATTTTTAAAACGGTTTTAATTAGTTTCAAATCTTACGACAGATTTTTCAACTACTTCTGCTTAACCGATTCTCCTGAAACTTCACACACAAATTCATTTCTCATGACAATACAACATTATAATAATTTCAACCTTCAATCCTCAAATTCTGATGCTGCAGAGGTACTGCAAGATAAATCCGTTTAACTTGAAATATTTTTTTAAGGGATTATTTTCTCTATAGACAGTTTTTATTAAGGCATAATACAGTGTTTCATAACGAAGTTGGTCATACTAAATTTTCACTGTATTAAAATAAATATACTGGACTAATACTCAGAACAGATGTGTTCACGATCTGTTATTGTGGATCATCATCATCCTCCTGCCCTTATCCCAACTTATTTGTGGTCGGCGCAGTATGTCTTCTTCTTCCATATATTAGCCGTCATCACAGTAGTCACCCCCTTTCTAACCATATCATCTTTCACACTATCCATCCATCGCTTCTTTGGTCTTCCTCTACTCTTATAACCATACTTATACTGTTATTGTGGATGTAAAATGTAAAATCCTTGGAGAACCTTAAAAGGTTTATTTTTTAATTTTGGTTTTAATTGGGATTTCATCACCTAGCTACGATATTAGACCTATTGAAGACTACAAGCAAGCATACAAAAATAATACATACAAAATCAAAATTGTTACAAATTCCTCCATTTCCCTTTCAAATTATTCACAAGAAATCGATTAAAATTACTTCACAATTCTCACAAACCTTCACCCCCGTTGTCTATCGTCACTTGACCCGCCGCGCCGTATAATCGCATCTCGGTTTAAATCGCATCATACACGGGGCGCGTTATCTCAGAGATCTGCACAACTCGGACTCGAATCCTGCCCCGAGCAGTGCGCTGATTGATGGCCGGTGCAATGGCTAGGGCTCGTAGGTTACCTGTCAGGTTATTGCGATATTAAGATTAACTTTAAATTGAACTTTATTATTTCTGTGGTTTATAGTAGGTAGTTGAAATGACACTATCTAGTACCTACTTATTGTAATATTTTAGGTATGTATTTGTAGTAACTGCCTCGTGGTGGCAAGTGCAACTGCTGATCGTGAGGTTCTGGGTTCGATCCCCAGGTCGGGCAAAGTGTTATTGGTTTTTTCCGTATGGGATTCCTCAGTAGCAGCCTGGAGTTTGGAATTTAGCCCGGTTGATGGCAATAAGCTCGCCCCCTATTACATGGGACTTAAACATAACGGCGAAATGAGGGTGTTACTATACACCTCTGCCAACCCTTCGGGGACTACAGGCGTGATGTTATGTATTTGTAGTATTCTAGCAAGAAAATAGTGAGGATAAAGGCTGATTTACACGAGGTTGGTTGCTCGAAGCGAGACTCGTTTTATCTTTGTCTTTCTCTACGATGAAAACAGAGACAGTACGAGACTCACTTCAAGAAACTATTTTCGTGTAATAGAGCCTTAAGAATTTGGCTCATAGCTACAAAACTGTGGTTTTATTCCGATTTGTCAATCATTAGATAACTTTTATCTAATGAATAAAGACGTTTTGACAGATTCCCTATACATAAGCTGTCAAAACGTCAAAATTCTACAGTAAAAGTTATCTGACGATTGAAAAAACGACCTTTAGTTGTTTTAATTTGTCTATATTTTGCTCAGAACTATAGTAGATGTGTGTGGAAAATCACCATGAAACTGATTTTTTACGAAGCCTTTTGTGTAAAATTTACCTTTACCAAAACAGTTACACATTACACTCATTAAAACATTTTAACTGAATGTAAAAAAAAAAATGCATAATTATTTCAAACAATTTGTAAAATTATATAAATGGCAGCCCTAAGCAACCTGCGCACACGCTTCAGTGCAAATTATAAAATGCACGTTACGAACAAAGCCGATCTTTATCGAGAGCCGAATGATAGAGTATTCTGTTTGGCGGCGACTATGTAGCGCATTTTTGTCGTATTTTCACGCTTCTTAATTTGTGGGACATGGCAGTACTGATATGGAAGACTGATTTCATTTAAAAAAATATTTTATAAAACAAAAGAATATTAAAAAAAAATAGGTATTAACATGTAACCTATTAATATTTACCCTTAAACATTTTAAGCTGAAAGAAAGACAAACATTGTCGCGTGCGCAATTTAGTATTCAGCAAAAAAAGTTCTGGAAACAATTTTAAAACCCTCAAAGAGTCTCAAAGATTTTTAAAAACCTCAAAAATTTAAAAATTGTAAACAATATACGAGTATACCTATAGTATTTATTTATTTATTATAGTATATTATTATCCTGAATAATACGGTAAGTGATATATTGATTTTTTTTATGAACTACGCAGCAATATTTTCTTGTAATATTAATTGCATAGTTGAATAAAGACAGACATTTGCAGACATTGTTGCTACTACAATTACGATAAACAATGCCAAGCCAAACACTACAAAACTAAAATAATAGCGATACAATAATACTTTTTCTACAATACTAAAACAAAACAAAAAAAACAGCGTTCAACACAAAAATCATTCAGCAAGTCAACCCGTCGCCTGCGCATCAATCAAGCGATAAACCAATTTAATTGATTGCGTCACTCAATCAATTACTGTCGTTCCAAATTCAAAACAGGAAGCCGGTAATTTTTTGAGTTGCCAACTGATTTGCTTTTTTTATTATTGCCGGTGTTGCAATAGTTGTGTTTTTATTATTAGTTTTTTTTTTTGTTTTTATTGTTGTAAATTGTTACGCTTTATTTAAAGAACTAGTAGAGCGTTATTAATATCAATAAAGTTATTGAAATCTGTAAAAAATATTATTAACTATGATGCTACTTTTTGGGTTCCGTACCCAAAGGGTAAAACGGGACCCTATTACTAAGTCTCCGCTGTCCGTCCGTCCGTCCGTCTGTCACCAGGCTGTATCTCATGAACCGTGATAGTTAGACAGTTGAAATTTTCATAGGTGATGTATTTTTGTTGCCGCTATAACAACAAATACTAAAAAACAGAATAAAATAGATATTTAAGGGGGCTACCATACAACAAACGTGTTTTTTTGTCGTTTTTAGAGATAATGGTACGGAACCCTTCGTGCGCGAGTCCGACTCGCACTTGGCCGGTTTTTTTATATATTAGCACAATATCAGCCAAGTGTGATCTTCTTCTCTTATGTCGGCACGTCATTATGAGAATAGCCAGTAAGCTAGGTTGGTCGCAGCCCAGTGCGCCGCGATAAAATTGTGGCAATCTCCTTTAAAATTGGCTTAAGTGACTTTGGTGCAAGGTTATCAAATCAAAAAATAATATTTCACATAAACCAATACAGGTGCTTATGAAAAGTCGAATTTAGATGCACGGTTCCAATTAGTCGTTTCCTATGGAGAAGAGCCGGCAAGAAACTCCACGGTTACTCTTTTAAAAATAATATCTTTAATCATTTCAATGGATACAGTACAATGATTTAGGATAGTGAGAGAACAATGAAGTCCTGACCACAGACCAACGAGTAATGTAGTACTAAAGGACTTGAGTACAAAAATTAACAAACAAAAATAAAATTAAAAAAACAATGTGAATAATAGTCATTTATATAGGTAGATGCAAGTCCACAAAGTTCTTAAATTTATAAAAGTGAAAAGGAAGCTAAATACATAATTATCAGTGTTTGCTTACAGACTGTGGTATTAGCAGTTATTTGGTTGTCCACATTATGCCGTGAAAATTAACAAAATACATGCAGATGTCAACTAAATTCCTAAAAAAAAAATGAACCGCTTGCATTTCTCAAAATAAAATCCATTACCTCACAACAAGAAATAAAAAAAAAGATCCCAACAAAAACAGTGCAATGTACATCAATTCGTGTCCCGCCCTCGCCAATCAGTTCCGCGTTGTCTTCAAGTTCCGTTCTTCTCGTCAGACGTCGTTTCTCGTTCCCGTCACCGACTTCTTTTTGCGTCACGTCGACCGGTCGATAAGAACGTCAAACGTACAAAGGACAAGCTTGAAGGGTATTTTGAAAATGTTTGTTTAAATGGTATTTTTAGTATGATTGATTTAAGGAAGGGATGTGCGTGGGTTATGTCTGGTACGTGCTTTGACAGTTTTGTGTCATGTACAAGTTATTTTTCGTGATGGTTGTTTAACAAGATTGACAGAAATATCATAGGAAAAAATTTGACCCTTCACATTGACAGGTTAAAATACTGTTGAATTCTTAATCAGCTAGAATCGCAGTAGTTAACTCTTAGAAATTGAAAATGCAATGGCTGCCTCGATCTCGGCTGGTCTAGTGGTGGCAAGCGCGATTGCTGATCGTGAGGTCCTGGGTTCGATCCCCAGGTCAGGCAGTGTTATTGGGTTTTTCCATTAGAAATTTCTCAGAAACAGCCTGAAGTTTGGATTTGTGTCCGGTTATTGGCAATAGGCTCGCCATGTATTATATGGGACTTAAACATAACTGGCGAAACGAAGGTAACGGAGGGCCGCCAAAACCGATATCTTCAAAAAATACAAAATAAAACTATTTATAACTTCAAAGTTCAGTGATAATGAAAGTTTGATTGGGATTGTCGAGAAAATTATTTCTGGGTGATGCCCAGATAAACAGATTGGCATAAACACTTCGAAAAGTAGTTTAGCTTTCTGATCCATCATTTGTTAAGTGCAATTAATTGGTAGTACAACTATAAAAGTCAATCAATCAACAAATTGTTCGTATTACGGTTAGCAATTGCGACTGCGAGCGGTTTTTAATCTTCTTGAAATATGCACAATTGCACATTTCGGCGGTATCGAAGAATTTGATTGTCGCTTGTATTAACGGCGAAGGAAAACATTGTGAGGAAACCTGCAAATAGTTTTCGATGGTGTGTGTAGTCCGCCAACCACCGAACATGGCCAGTGTGGTGGACTGCGGCCTAAACTCTTCTCCTTCTGAGAAGAGGCCAGCTAATGAGCTAATTATGGTTTCTAAGTAAGAGGGGGCGAATCTCAATAATCCAGAAGTAAAACCCCGTGCTACCACTAAGAATTATCTGATCAGATCATAGAATAACCTACACATCGTAAATCAAACCCGGAGCCACATTCTCGACTAATGACCAATAGAAAAATAAGGGCCCAACTCAAAACAAATACCAAATTTTAACCTCTGCACACAAAAAACTGCATACCGTCTCAAAACTCTCAACTTTATAGGAGTTTTAGAACATTTATACTGCAACATAAAGCGGGCACGATATGCAAATGACTGCAGTTCTTTAGAGTCGGTTCATCGTTATTGCTCCCGAGGCACCTTGGGCCCGGCTCACCTATGTCTGCCGTGTGTCTTGGCCTTATCTCGGCTTAGTCGTTAAGGCCAGATTCGGTATTCAGGCTTCAGCTGGAATTATTGGTGGGACTGATTGAGAGGTCGTTTGAACGGATAGGATTTGAAGCTTGGATATGTGTTGTGAGTGCTGTGTTGTTTTTGCATCGGATAAATTATAAATAGTGGAAAAATTACTTTTAGTTAATTATTTAAAACTATTATTAGGTACAATCATTTTTGTCTGATTTTCCATGAAAAAAAAGACTTAAATATGAAGTTTAGTCGTAACGTTTAACACTAAATATACAATAATAATTATTCAGAACTAAATCATATAATTTTCTTGATCGATTACGCACTATTGGGAGACTCTCATTCCCAGCAGTGACCTGCCAACGGCACATTTACAATGACAGTAGTATTCGTCTATCTATTTTTGTAAAGTATTCTCATCTTATCTCAATTTATTCAACGTCTCTACTTCCGACACCTATCAAACGTTCCCTATAATTATCCTTCAAGATAACTTCCAACTATATTCTATTAAATCATAACACAACCCTAAAATGCGTCCATCAATCGAAATTAATTACGTAAAATTCCAAAACCAACCACAATGATTTATCAATCGAATGATTGACTGAGTGCCCGCACAGGTGCTATAGTGATGAATAATATTATAATTGCGACGGGATACGTCTTAATATCAATAAAGCAGGTATGGCAACTAATGCCCGTTGAATAAACATCAATCAATCAATATGGTTGATGTGGATGAGGAGCAAAAAGTGGATCGTTGATGGAATAGTGTGGATCTGGGTTTATTTTTTTAATATTCTGGTTTGATTTTATTATTGTTATTTTTAACCGACTTCCAAAAAGGAGGAGGTTACTATGTTCGTCTTTTTTTTTTTTGTGTATGTTCATCGATATTTTCGCCAATTGTGAATCGATTTTGATGATTCTTTTTTTAATGAATAGGGTATACTTCGAAGTTGGTCCCATTTAAATTTGGTGAAGATCTGATGAAGAACTTCGGAGATAGACAATGGAACTCCTCAATGACGAACAGTACGCATATTGTGATGATGTGATTATGTTACGAGCAGCGTCTTCAGTAGGTCCAACCAAGTTTTAATTAAGGCCACTAAAATGAAAAAAATAAAAACATTTTTTACAAAAATTTTAAACCGACTTCAAAAAATAATAAAATAATTACTATATAAAATTAACAGTTTCAGAAGTCGGTGCCTTCAATTTGGTTCAGCGTGGATCAGCACCGACTTCTGAAACTGTTAATTTCATATGGTAATTATTTTATTCTTTTTTGAAGTCGGTTTCATTTTTTTGTAAAAAATGTTTTTATAACTATTGATGTTATTTTTTCAAAAATAAATATATTGTGCACTCATCGGTGCGCACCACCACTAACAGTTTCCTAAGCGTTTTCTCTGATCGGTGAATAGAGAAAACGCTGCGCCACTGGGTAAAGATCCATACTAGTTACAAAAAAAATATGTTACCTCCTTATTACTAACACTAGTTATTAAGTTATTTAGTTAATACTAACACTATGGACTCATGTCTAAAATAAATAATTTGAATTTGAATATCATCGTATGGTGTGTTTCGTTTTTACTTACTACTAAGTTTTTCTTTTAATTCCGGGAAAGTTGTAGACGTCGGCTGTCATTTTCTATACTGATAAAGAGAAAAGATTTGTATTTTTGTATGTAACGAATAAACTTAAAAACTACTGGACCGATTTCAAAAAATCTTTTGGCGTTAGAAAGCTACATTATCACTGAGTAGCATAGGCTATATTTATTACTGGAATAAAACTTCTTATGCGGGCGGGGCCGTGAGGACACAGCTAGTCTCATATAAAATCATTGCTAAGGAATAATGATCGCAGTACTATTTGCTTGGATATGCAGTATTATGCAGTTGCATGCTGCGAATTCACGTCCATATATCTTTCTTTATTTTTTTGTGTATAGCAAAGATCGTGCCATTCCAAAACTAAATATCGCAGTATTGATAGAACCAAAAATATTCTCCTTCACAAATTCCAAGCTGCAGTTGTAAGTAGATCAAAAATAATATAATAACTATTGTGAAGGCATATCCACACATCTCTATCACGTAAAGTGAAGCAAAAAACCAGTGTTTGCTCGACAATGAGCCGTTGAAACGTAAGGCTGCGCGCGCACGACCACTGTGTGTGTCCGTGTGTTTGTCTGTTTGTCTTGTTGCTTGCGTGTTTGTTTTCTAGTGAAATGGCCGTCAGGTGCGCGTGTTTGGAGATTTCGGTTTTTAGAAATGGATAGTTGAGCTTGTTGGAAAAGGTTGTAAGTAAATGTGTGGTGTTGTGATTGGGTTTGTTTTGGTAAATATCGTCAGTGGAAAGGTAAAAAGACTAAAGCGCCAATATACCTACTTTACAGGAGAGAAATTCAAAGTATTTTTTAAGAAAATAAACATAGTTATTTTTCTTAGAGTATACATATTAAATAGATAATTAAACTATACATTAAATATGTATACTCTAAGAAAAACAACTATGTATATTTTCTTAAAAAAATACTTTGAATAGCTCTCCTGTAAAGTAGGTGTATTGGCGCTTTAGTATTTTTACCTTTCCACTGACGATATGGAACTGGAGTCGATTGATGTGAGGTTTTTTTACGTAATACATTGGAAAACGATTCGACGGCCCATCTGATAGTGGTTACTGGTTACCGCCGCCTGTACATGTTACAACCCTAACGGGTATTGTCGATGCGTTGCCAACCCTAGAGACAAAGTTGGGAATCATGTGCCTTTAATTTCACCGGGACCTACAGCCTTCAAACTGGAACACACCAATGCTGCCTGGTGGCAGAAATAAGTATGGTAGTAGACTGTAGTACTTCCTCGGACGAACTCTCACGAGAAGTTTGATTATGCTGGAAGTCCATTGGAAATTTTTGTCTTTCTGTACACATAAAGACTACAGATAATACTTGTAGGTCGATTGCTGCAACTTCTCATGTGTGTAGCTTAGGGATATCTAGCTGCCGGGGTTGCGTTGCATGTAATAGCGAATCCCGTGACCCCAGTAGATTAGAAGGAGGGACACCGTTGGTTTTTAGCCGGTAAGAGTCCGGCAGACCCCCTCGCCTTCCCCGTTGTAGGGACATCCATGAGGATTTTCCAACGATAAAAAAGAGATTTCTAGCTAGATTTGTATCTTTGTATTTCTTTGTAGTTCTTGTATTCGGATGCCCATGCAACATACAATAACTTAATTGTCTCTTACGACACGATACACTCATTAAATCGGGTGCTGTACACCAAAGATCGGGCAGCCTCAATCTCATATGGAATTCTGATACCTTCTCAGTCAGTCAGATAAAAACACATACCAGCAAAACCAACTGATTACGTAGACAGCTAGAAGCGACGTTTACCAATCAGTTTTAGGTCAGAATAAAATAGGTAACTTCACAAACGTCTTGGTCAAGAACTTGTCTAAAATGTCACAGATCTGAAATAGGAAGACATTTCTAGTCTTTGTCTAAATCAAGTTGATTGTAGCGAGACGTTTGGACTAGAATTAGAATTATATCCTAGATCTCGTTAGCACTTTGCTGTTATTTGGACTGACAGATCCTTTGCTTAGAATTTGGATTGACATCACGATAAATGCTTTTACATAATTTAATATTATGAGTTCTGTATAATTTCTGGAATTCTTGTCTGTCCGTCTTTGGAGCCAGAATTTTTAGCTTTAAGAGAAGCTTTCGGGTACTTGTCTTACATTTTTTTCAAGATCTGTATTTAAGGATACATCAGGTCCTTGTGCCGGTGACTTAAACCGCTTCATGATGATGTGATTGTAGACCTTATGAGCATTTAGGAATAGACAATTGTTTTGCATTTTCGCGATTGTCAAGTTACCTAGATAACTACTTAACCCGGGCCTGATCGAGATGTACAATATACAGCTTTGTGGCATTAAACATAAGGGTCACAATTGTATATAAAGTAGTCAATGTTAAATGCTTTATGCACTTTTAACTTTAATAACAACACAATAATTTTCTTCCATTCTCAGTTGTGCATATGACAAAGAAAACACACGTTGCATACAAACATACACACATTTACACTACCATAGATATTTTTTAACCCATAAACATCGGACATAAAAAAATCAATCAATAAAAAAAATAGCAGACGTCTACTTAAAAGCAAAACGAGCTACTAATGAACACTGTTCGAAATATATTTACAAAATTACAAACTGCATATTAACACACCTTTATTGCCCAAATAATAGAGTTGAATTTCGCACAAATATACGCGAAAAGTAAAGACGTAACGTCAATAAAGATTAAGCGGATTCCCAGAGTCGAGTTACGCGTTTCAACGGACGGGCGGACTGACGGACGAACGGACAAAAATCCGTCCGCTGACGTGTGATTGACAGTGAGACGGTGGCTCCATCTGTCGCGTTGTGAAAAGACATTTGACATTGAAGGGTTAATCTGACCCGGCTCTTAGTCTGTGCTTTTATTTTTAGCGGTGTCTGAGATATGTTGCTTAAGTGTTTAAAAGTTTATAAAAAGTAATGTTCGGATATTAGGACCAATTTTTGTGGTGTAATTGGGTGATGCCAAGGTTATTTAGTGTGTCCTCAAAATCAGAGCGAAAACAATATCGAAAATTCTATAATTTTGCAGGGTAAGTAGTTTCATTCGATTTCATTGCATTTCCTGAAATATACTCTGTTCTACAGATAGCATATCTGTGTTTCAGTCTTGTAAGAAGCAACAGTGTTTTTAGGGTCGTGTAGACATATTCAATACTCCTTAGGTTTCATCGGAGACCTTAATAAATAGCTAGCATTTAGAAGTTTACTTCAACACCAAAATCATGTTCTCAAAACCACAATTTTTTTTTTAATCACAAGAACAATATTAACAACCTTTTTTGTAAATACTTGGTGAAGAAGAGTAACCATGAAGTTTCTTAACGGTTGTTCTCCATAGAAATTTACAATTTGGAAAAGTACCTACCTATATTAATGCATAACATAACAAAACATCACACCTGTGTTCCCCGAAGGGTTGGGCAGAGGTGTATAGTAATACCTTCATTTCGCCGTTATGTTTAAGTCCCATGTAATAGGAGGCGAGCCTATTGCCATTACACGAGCATAAATACAAACTCCAGGCTGCTACTGAGCAATTCCAGAAAAACTCAATAACACTTTGCCCGTCCCGGGTATCGAACCCAGGTCCTGACGGTCAGCAGTCCAATCAGTATTAATGCATTGACATTGATAATTTTATTATAAACTAGCTGTGTCCTCACGGCTCCGCCCGGAGCCTATATTACTCAGTGATCATGTAGCTTTCTAACGGCAAAAGAATTTTTGAAATCGGTCCAGTAGATTTTAAGTTTATTTGTTACATACAAAAATACAAATCTTTCCTCTTTATAATATTAGTATAGATATCTTTATTCTGACGTCATTCTTTCCTTGTAAACCGTAAAGTCGGTGCAAAACCGTCCCAAAATCGGTCCTAGATAATCTAAAGGTACTCTAACATTATTCTAGTCCCGAAATAAAATAATTCTAAGACTTGTTGAAACGACGCTTATCCAAAATGACACGCCTATGATTGATTAGAGGAGAGACTAAATATATTTTCTTTGGCTTCAAATATTATAATTATATCTGTCTGTCTGTCAGTCATCGGCCATCATATTGATGTTTTCTGTTGGCAACTTGCGGAGAAAATTGTAATTTGTGAATACTAGTTCTGTACTGAAATTTTTCTTTATATATTTTTTTTACCTGCCTTGGTGGTCTAGTTGTGGTAAGCGCGACTGCTGGTCGTGAGGTCTTGGATTCGATCCCCAGGTCGCACAAAGTGTTATTGGGTATTTCCGTGTGGAATTCCTCAGTAGCAGCTTGGAATTTGGATTTGTGCCCGGTTGATGGCAATAGGCTGGGCCTCTATTACATGGGGCTTAAACATAACAGCGAAATGAGGGTGTTACTATACATCTCTGCCCTACCCTTCGGGGAATACAGGCGTGATGTTATATTATGTTTATTTTTATAATAAGGTCCGCTCTTGTTTTCGATCTCATCTGATAAAGCTTATTAATTACAAACATAATAAACTGCGTGTGATTTCTGAGATATTTGTCATTCATAAACAAAATAACAGATGTGTGGCCAAATACTCAAACGCTACACAATTTTAATTTGCCGTTAAGTCTCGTGCTGTCTCTGTCACCCTAAGGCAAAGTGACAGTGATAGCATGAAATTAACGGCAACTTAAAATTGAGTAGCGTTTATGTATTTGATCATTACTATTTACAACTCACCATGATTCCTTTATTATTTTATAATCTATTAGGAGAGATAGCCTAGTGGTGTGACTGTCGGACTACCAAGTCATAGGTCTCGAGTTCGAACCCAAGGCACGCACCTCTGACTTTTCGGATTCATGTGCGTATTGTATAATTATCACTTATTTAAAAACGGTGAAGGATAATAACTTGAGGAATCCGGCATGCTTGAGAAATATTTCTCGACGGCACGTGAAGCCAAGTCAGAGGCCCTGGGGCGGCATAAACTCTGACACCAGGTTAGTTACTGACCACACGAAAAGATGAAGACCATGATCTAGAATGTACTAGGATAGGTCAAACGTGTGTTGTACTCTGTTTGTCTACTCAAGAGTGACTTGTACCCTCGACAAAATTACTAGAATTTTAGTTAAACGGTTGTTTAACTGGAAAATTAATGTTGGTGAAGGTTCTTTCTAAGGTTCACCAAATCCATAGAGCACCACAGCACAAAACAGATAGGTACAGAAGTCAATCTACATACAAGTGCGCTCGAGCAACGCACACATAGACACTGCTCACGGACACGATATCTCGGACTGTTTGGGACTAGAGTGCGAGTGAGTGCGAGCGCAAGTGTCATGCGCTTGAGAGAGATAGATATATAGATAGAGCGACCGCCGAGCGTATGTATGAAAAGTGAAGTACATACATGTGATTGACTTCTGTACCTATCTGTTTTGTGACCACAGTATGAATATTGGTAAACACCAATCTAGGTACGGTGTGAACAGTTTTGATACGATCTAACGGAAGGCGCCTTGGTTTTGGGTCTTCTAAAACTTTATATTCACACATTTTAGTGAATACTTTCTAGTTAGCTAATACACGATAACTAAGGATACATTTATAAGCCTTATTTGCCCCACCTTGTAGCAATCTGTCGCCAATTACTGGGTATCTGTAACTGCATCTCTGTATCGTGCAGCTTAATTAATATGACGTGTCTCAGTGAATCAGATTTCCGTACAAACTGGCTACGTAATCTTGTTTTAAGAGCAACACGGCACAACGACGTGCAAAACCTCAACGTCAATCAACCCCACTGATTGACACTTACAATACTGCTTACCCCACCACCGTACATTTTTAAAACATGCGTAATTACGGCAAGACTCACACTTTGTCACTCTTCGCGGAGAACTGAACGCAACTTGGCAATTATATCGTTCGTACGTCAACGGGCAGCGCGCGTGTGGTCTTCCGAGAAACGGAACGTGTCCGGTAGATGCGCCTGAGTGCATTTTTGTACTGAGACTTTTAATGGAGTTGTGTATACGTTGGCACTGCTAGTTGTTGAATAGTTGTGTGCTAACATAACTTATAATGTGATAAGTAGTTGGCACATTCACTTTGATGGCTGACTTTAATGATATACTTTTCATTTAGTTTTATGATTGGTATTAAAAAAGCAGTGATAGTCTACCGGATGAACGGTTTCCTTCCATGCAGGAGGGTCTGCATAAAAGGCAAGCGTTTGAACCGTTTTTTATCGTTGGAAAATCCTCATGGATGTCCCTCGCCCGGAGAAGGCGAGGGGATCTGCCAGACTCTTACCGGCTAAAAACCAACGGTGTCCCTCCTTCTAACCTATGGCTAAGGTCACGGGATTCGCTATTGCATGCACCGCAACCCCGGTAGAAGCGTTCGAACCCAGCCTTTTGAGGTCGTTAACGGTGAAGGAAAAACATCGTGAGGTAACTTGAACAACGAAGAGGGTCCACAAAAAAAGGTCTCGGTGGTGTGTGGTCTACCAACTCGCACCAGGCCGGCGTGGCTTCATTCTAAGAAGATGCTCGTGCCCAGCAGAACGACAGTAATGGTCTGATTATGTATACCTATGGTGTGGTTTTGGGCTAATGGATCTTATTTATAAGTAATCCGTGTTGATCATCATCTGAGTTAAAGTCACGAAATCTAAAGAGACACGATTATACGGAGCCGCGATAATAACATTACAAGCTTCACCCGAAAATAGCCGCCGACGTATCGGCATCCCATCAAAACGAATCGATCGCATCAATAATAATCCCAAGAAAAAAATGAGTGGGTGCCCCTCAGATACAGATCAAATTAACGGTCAAACGAACACAAAACCCAGCCAATCAGCAGGCCGATTCTTTTCTCAAATGCTTCACGTATTTACGTCACATTTCTTCGATTCTGCGGCACGTTCGCGACGTAATAAGCGGACGGGGGAGTCCGCTCGTCGCGTCCGTCACCGTGGGGTGGTCCCGCTCCGGAGTGGGGGTCCAGCGGGTGGCGTCCGGCGGAGTTAATGAAGTTTTCTCAGCGATTCCCACAGGTCGTCACATGCGGGCAGAGTTTGCTCGGCACATATTGTACACGTCTCGCTATCGTCAGATATTGCCCGGGTGAAAATGTTTTAATAAGCGCATCCCAGGACGCGGCCGGCCGTTATGTCCGTACCCGTTCGCCCGGGTTGTCTTATTAATGTCTATTGTTTGCGAGTTTCGCGTTATTGCGTGTGTATTGATGGTACATCCTTGGAGTTTTTATGTTCTTAGTTAGATGTGTTGCTGGTTTAATCCGGGTAGAGGAAACAGTTCTAATATTCAAGAATATTTGCGCAAACAACTGGGCAACACATGTGTGTGTTATTGGAATTTTTAACCGACTTCCAAAAAAGGAGCAGGTTAATGAAAGGGTATTCTTTCGAAGTGTTCCCATTTAAATTTGGTGAAGATCTGATGAAGAACTTCGGTGATAGACAATGGAACTCCTCAATGACGAACAGTACCTACGCATATTGTGATGATGTGAGTATGTTACGAGCAGCGTCTTTAGTAGGTCCAACCATGTTTTAATTAAGGCCACTAAAATGAAAAAAAATAAAAAACATTTTAACAAAAATAAAACCCGACTTCAAAAAAACGAAAAAAGATATATCATAATTATTATAAAATTAACAGTTTCAGAAGTTGGTGCCTTCAATTTGGTTCAGCGTAGATTAGCACTGACTTCTGAAACTGTTGGGAAAAAGCTAGGCAGATCATTCTATGACGTAAAAATCATAACCAATTTTCAATCCCAATAAATTCTACCCTTCCGTCCATCACGGATTGTTGACACAAAATGGAGCAGGTTAACGTATCACGCTTCTGACCTTGACCCCACTAATCGTCGCCCGTAAATCCCAATACCGGCCACATGATGTGCGACGCTCGGAATTGTTTCTGCGGTTAATATGTAGGACAGACAGATAAATTGATAAAGTCGACTGTTTTTGTGAAAAACCTGGGAAATTTAGCAAAAGCGTCCGGCATTAATATTGCGCGTCCGAAGTTTAAAAAAAGCATTGCAAAGTCTGGCGAAGCGTCCGTTCACACAGCGGATCCGTTTTAACGGATCCGTCGGTACTGGATGTGTTGTTCACTGTACCGACGGAACAGTTAAACAAATGGCAGCAGCATCGCATCTGGCAGACAGGATACGATAAAAATAACGGATCCAGTATTTTTAGTGGATTCGGCATAATGTCGTGTATGTGAACTCGCTCATTTAACTACAGGCGCCATCACCAAAATAAAAACGGATCCTGTAAACAGTTTTTGTGTGAACTAGCTATAACGCGTACCATACATAAGTAATCCATTAAAAGTATACATTTCTAGAAAACTGCTGATGCCTTTGATGGTGTATTTTTCCAATATATTCTAAAACTTCACCTCATATAGCTAAGCAAATGTTATTCCAAGTAGATAAATAACTTCTTAGACTCCGTAGGTTGGCACAATTGTGAATTAAAACAATTTCAACCTTACTCCAAGTGCTTATACGATTTTCAATAAACTTTTCTTCAAAGAAAACTGTATAGTAACACATCCACACATTACACGAAGACGCAAAAACTAATTAAAAATAAAGGTACACACACAACATATCTAAACGCGCGATTACCGCTCACACCAAAACGCCACGCACAACGATAACCCCTCTACTTCATAAAGCACTCAATAAGGCACCACGGGAGTGCATTAATGACATTTTTCACATGTTTCTTGCTCGGATCACAGGTCAAGTTGTGAGGGTGGCCTCCCTAAGGTGGTGGGGTGGGTGGCGGCACCCCGTTTTCTAGAAGGCGCAGACGTCTCCCGTCAATCAGTTCGGCTCGACGTGACTGGAATGTTGTAGGAAACTTCGCAGACCGTTAAGGCGGTTTTTTTTTATGATCGGCGATTATTCGGCGCGGTAATCTCGCCGATGTGTTCGATGCTTTATGTTCGGTTTGTATTGGATCTGCGTTATTGGTACGGATAGCTGATGAGATATTTTAACTGATAAAACTTGTCGAAGTAATCTAGGAATCTATTCATGTTCTTAAGGTTGGATCTACACTATCTCTTTGCTCATTACAATTTCTAACTAACAATAGAGATTACATACATACATACATAAACTCACGCCTTTTTCCCATGGGGGTAGGCAGAAACTATAGAACGCCACATGCTACGACTCTTACATACCCCTTTCGCTTCATCCACATTCATACATCTTGTCATACACGCACGCCGGTTGAGAGTACTACGCACCTGACCTTTGTGAAGAACATCACCAATAACATCGATGTATGTCCTTCTAGGACGTCCTCGATAGAGAGATTATTCATATTATTATTTGAAGTAAGAATTACTGTCCCACTGCTGGGCATAGGCCACTTCTCAGAATGAGAAGGGTTTATGCCTTAGACTAACATGCTAGCGTGGTGCAGGTTGGCGGACTGCACACACCATTGAGAACATTTTTATTTCTTGACCGTTCTCTTGGTCTGTAATTTTCTTCACGATATTTTCCTTCATCGTTAACGCAAGTAATAATTAATTTCTGATCCTCACATGAATTCGTAGTCAGAGGTGTGGGTCGAGATCGAACTCTGAACTCTAGCATGGAAGGCAAGCGCTTAACATACTTGATCATGAGCTGATAATAATGTATCATACATAAATATGTACGTAAATATGTACTTCGAACTGTCTCGATGGTCTAGTGATGGCAAGCGCGACTGCTGATCGTTAGGTCCTGGGTTCGATTCCCAGGTCGGGCAAAGTGTTAATGGGTTTTCCTGTGTGGAATTCCTCATTAGCAGCCCAGCGTTTATATTTGTTCCCGGTTAATGGCAATAGACTCGCCCCCTATTACATGGGACTTAAACATAACTGGCGAAACGAGGATGTACTAAAAACACCTCTGCCGAACCCTTCGGGGAATACACAGAGTGATGTTATTTATACAGGTATATCTTTGATCCATAAATTGTCTTTAACCTGAAAAGAAAAATGTTGTAAATAAGAAAACTCAAATATAATAACACAGTAGGTACCAACAATTTAACTCAAGTAGATACCAGTTTATATCAGAACTAGTTTTTCCAAACTTATTATACCAACGTTGGATATCTCGGCTTACTTTAACAATAAACACAGTTTAGGCTTTAAACTCTCGAGTTAAACTTCAAGTTGGCGGAGGAAAAATTCTTACTGACTTTGTACTAAGTACGCGTCCGACTAAATATTAGATTTTCTCTGCGAACTGTTCTTTTTTTTATTTCTTAGTTTTTAATATTTTTGTTTTTATAAGAAAGGAGTCTATCGTTCGTTCTTTTGTTGAAGTATTACTAGACGGTTCTTTTATATTACATAGGCATTATTACAGGGTTTGCTCTGGGTTAAAACTGGTACTATTTAACTGATCGGCGATTAAATTAAATTTTGATCAGCGGAAAACAATAATTGATCAGTTAAAAACAATAATTGATCACCGAAAAACAATAATTGATCACCGAAAAATAATAATTGATCAGCTAAAAACAATAATTGATCACCAATGCATGATCAGCGGAGATATTTTCATCAATAAGTATAAGATGCGTGTTTAAAAAAAATTACCACGAAGTGGACTACTCACCCAACTGAGTCGGCTCCTCATATTTGTCGCTGACCAAACATTGATACCGCTGAGCAAATATTAATTTCTCTGATCAATTAATTAGTTCCCGTTTATAACTGGTGAATTTTTCTATGATATTTTAATATTATTGATTCCTTCTGACTTCTGGGTGACACCATCCAGTAAGCTTAAATCCAGACCATGACCCTTTTTTTTTCTCGTTGGAAAATCCTCATGGATGTCCCTCGCCCGGGGAAGCTGAGGAGGTCTGCGGGACTCTTACCGGCTAAAAACCAACGGTGTCCCTCCTTCTGACCTAAGGCCGGGGTCTCGGGATTCGCAAAAGCATGCACCGCAAACCCGGTAGGCAGACCAAGACCCTGGCTTGCCTATAATTAATTTAGTCATGAATAACACATTCTCAAATGTAAGCTGGAAATTTATTGAAACTCCTGCCCAATTTATAAAGAAACATATTATAGACTTTATAGTACCTACTAACGAGTATGTACCTATTAGAGTACAAACGTTTTCTAGCTAAGTTATTTAGCAAAAATTTCATAAAATCCGTTATAACTTAAGCCAACCCTACTCCACTAGGTACGCGACAACGCGACTTTCGTCGACACATCAGCGCGACAGCTTGTCACTTGTCATAGTGACGTCGCGGCGACAAACGAGTCCACTCAACGGACCTCACTAACAACGATGTTTTGACAGACTTAAAGTACCTAGCGGGTATTTCCCGAGACTATAAGAACAATTCGAAGAAAATCCCATGTTATCTTCGAACAGTCTTAAAATATCAAAATATTAGGAAATTCCAAATCAAAAAAGCAGATAAAACAAACAAATTCTTGGTAATTGATTAATTATCTATAATTACGCTCGGGGAAAATTAAACATCTGTCATTAATTGCTGATAACGGTATGATAAAAAAGTATTGCTCATGATAATTTGTATTTAGAACCTATGCTGTGATAAGTCTGGCACTTTTACAATATGTAAAAAAAAAAACAAATAAAAGAAGTTTTTAACCCCAAAGCAGCCAGTTTGAAACTAACACTGCAAGTTGCAACCAAAAATGCCGAAAACAAACCGCCATTCGTTCGTTCCTTTTTTAAATTCCGCTTACGAACGAATAAAACCGACGTAAGGTGATCGGTGATCACTCGAAACCGACGTCGCAGTGAATGAACGAACGGATGAATGAATGAGTGAGTGAGTGAGCGGAGGGCCGGGGACACCAGTTGATCAACCATGATGCGCTCGTGTCCGTCAAAGTCATTCAGGATGAGGTAGGAAGGAGAGAGTTCGATGGATTAAGGTATATCAAATTGCTATTAATATTATTTATTGCACTTGAATTGTCTATTTGTCTAAAACGTGTTTTTTGTAAAGAAAAATTCGAAAAAAGAAGTAACATAATCTAGTGCTGAAAAAATTTAATTTTACAAGTTAAGTTGAAATTCTTGGGAACTTTGGCTCGTGAACACTTTACTAAGCTAGAAGATATTTTGATAACCTTTATGACTAGCTACCGAAGTATTCAAACCAAAATGTTATCATAGCCATTGACACATACGTGTCGTAATAATAAAACAGAAATAAAATTAATATTTGAACGTTATCTAATAAATAACATTTAAATATGCAATATGTTTGTCGTTTAACTTATAAATTTGACTACTGTCATTTAGTGCTGGGTGCTCCAAAACATATGCTTCACGTGTTATTGTTATATTTTATTAACAGTCGACGATTTTTATGTCCATCATAAACGATTTTTGTAACATGTCATGTGCGTAAATCTTATTGTATCATTTGGAACATGTTTCTGTAGTCCAGTTACGTCAAAAGTCTGTCATGTCGCGCGTAATTTCTAGACTAGTGATGCGACGAACAGTGAAAACAATAAAAACCCGGAAGATATTCTCACAAAGTTGCAATATAACAGTGATGTGTGACGATTTTTATTGAGCGATTTCTGAATTTTATTTACGTACAGTTGCGCGCAACACGGACTATCGGGTGCACATTAAAATACGTAGCGAATAGTGGTCGTGTAAATCAAAAGGCTATAAAACGCCACAATTCGGCCGGAGCCGACTCCACGCTAGCGTAGCGCTTGATTTATACGCTCGCCGTTTGCCGGTGCGAAAACCTACCTAGTGACGTCACGGCTTTTGTTTTTCTGTTTTTTTTTGTACAGACTTTTTTATTGATGGCGTTCAGATAAAAAGTGGCGGTGATAGGGTTACCGTGGTGGATACTAGGCTTTAGAAAAGCGTATGGAGCTAGCTATGTGTGAACCTGGCTCTGTGAAGTTTTCGGTAAGATCTATTCAAAGCTTTTGAAAGTACCGTAAAATAAAACTATTTTGGAATCACGAGGCTAATTTGGAATTCAAGTAAGTAACGTGATTCTTAAACCACTACGGCTACGGGTGGTACATATTTACGATTTCAGTCTTCTTCTTTTCGTGTGGTTAATGACTAACATGGTGTCCAGTGTTTATGCCGCCCATGAGCTTCTGACTTAACTTGACTTCACATAACGTCGAGAAATATCTTTCCTTCGCCGTTTTTAAGCAAGTGATAATTATATAATACACACGTGAATCCGAAAAGTCAGAGGGACGTGCCTTGGCTTCGAACTCGAGACCTATGACTTGGCAGTCCGACGGTCACACCACTAGGCTATCACTGCTAAAACTGCAGTGTTACTGTATATTTCAGTTCAGTATTTAAAAACGTAGATAGTTTATGAAATAAATAGAAAAATCCTATTCAAATTAGCCCCGTGGTTCTCAATTACCTCTATATTACCGGTACCTGAAAATAAGCAAATAATTCTGAAAATCTACTTACGTGTTCACTGCATGTACTTAAAGTTCTTGAATAGATTATAGCAGCGATAGGTTTCGTTGCATGTCTGTAAATAAAACATACATTTAACTCTCCCATAAAAGCTGTTCTTTGACTCTCACAATATTCCAATATACACCACGTACATCCTTTCATTATCCAAAAAAAAACCAAACGAAAAGTAAAACAAAAATCTTAACCCACTATCACCGCTTAAAAAAAAACCTGAAAACACTTAAAACCAAAAACACGACTACCCTTCGCGCTAACCCTGCCATCGCCGAACGTCCGAACTAACCGTGGCATCACAATTTGTGAATGATTTTACGTTCGGTGTCCCGGGCTGGGCCGTCCTGGCCATTTCATAGCCATTTGTCAGCCGAGCGAAAAAGATGCATGTAGGATCCAATGACATTTTTTTTCGCTTTTTAGGCTTTTACGCAGATCCATCGACACGTGAAAGTGTGTTAGCGTTGGTAGGGTGTATAAATCTACTCCGTTGTTCGTTGAAGTTTATAGCTTTTAATTTTTGTGGTTTAAAGTGTGTGACGTGCGGCTATGCAAGGATTTTGTGTGGATTGAGCTGTCTCGTTGAGTTTTGCCTCGAAGCCAATTCTACTACTAAATTATTTTGAATTGGACCGCAGCTTAACCATGGCCGTTTGACCGGTTTCTGTATAATAAAAAAGTCAAATAGATGTGGTTGAGTGGTTCAATTGCGAATATTAACAATTTTGTTAGTTGATCTCCTTGGTGTTGTCTTGCACAAACTATATTTGTAGCCAGTGATACCGCTGTATTTGCATCGACTGTTGCATAATTTCTGTGTTAATTAAATTTTTGATAAAACCTTTTCATTGTTAATACTACTAAGTGAAGTAGATTTACAATAGCTGCATTTTTCAATCACGATTGTTGATTGGTAATATCTTCCCTAAGTTAATATAAGGACTCTTCCACACCGTGCGACAAGCCAAACCCGACATCACATCCGCGACTTAGGTTATTGTTCCAACAGTTGCACAGGCCACACGTGCACTGATGTTATAAAACGCGTGATTGAAGCGAACCCGCAAAAATGTCGGCCAACGGACCGACGGGCGCCAAACCGCGACCGCCCAATTTATATTTCACTATTATCCACGGGAACCGAGCCGATTTACGATTTCATTATACCCGGGTTCGGCAACTCGGTAACTCGTTGATTTAAAATGCATGCGATTTTTGTGCGAAAATATGTGTCGGACGTCGTTTGGCTTCGATTTATTAGTGGTCGTCAATAAAGTAAACTTGTCTAGATAGAAAAGATTGTTGACGTCACATTTTGCAGAAATGCGTCATTATTATAATCCATGAGATAATTAATAACCCATTCAGTTTATCGACAGTACAGGTGGTTAATCTTAGCACGTGAAAAGTACTCGTATTCTTAACAAAAGGGAGTGAAACCAATTTCTTTATCGTTAAAGAAACCGATAAAAATCTTTTTTTTCTAATTAACAATGATTTCCTAACGGTTTTTTTTTAATTCAATCTTCATTACACGTTATTATCGGTTACTATTGTGTTTATTTCAACTCAATAATCCTGATAGTTCAAAGGTTATATCCATTTATTTACTTAAGTAGCTCATGCATAAGGAGAAGTAAAAAAAAACTTTTTTGTCTTTTTTCTGTCTTCGTTTGTGCATATATGACTGAACACACTGTACTATACATTAGTAATGTTGCAAGCAACACATTACCCCTCTTAGCCTTTTCCCAATTATCTTGGGGTCAGCTTCCAGTCTAACCAGATGCGGCTGAATACCAGTATTTTACACGGAGCGACTGCCATCAGACCTCCGCAACCCAGTACCTGGGCAATGCCGATATCCTAGGTTAGAACGGTTGTCAGACTTTGGGGTTTCTGACTACCCGTAACGACTGTCATAGGTATTCGTATGACACCCGGGACCGACGGCTTAACGTGCTCTCCGAGGCACGGAGGGGTCTCGATGTGTAACAAATGGTCACCCATCCACGGACTGATCGCGGCAAGCGCAGCTTAACCTCGCAAATCGTATGATCGGCGCAGTTGTTATTGAGCCACGAGCCCCTCAACACATTACCCCAATCCAACAATTTTAATTTACCAACACAAAGGGTGGTACAAACTGTACGCTCTATGCAATGGAAATAATAAAAAATAATTTATCCAGACTTCTCTCCACGCTACATAAATAATCATTACGAAACGCATTCAGACACAATTACATACTTGGGGATGGCTCGTTAAAAATCATATTCTAAGGGCGGGTACAGACGGGGCGACCGCGACTCCCCGACTTGCCGGTAATGTGTTAAAAGCATTAGTGGTGAGACTTAGAATATATTATTTTCCTGAATTAGAGTGGCTTATTTAAATATTTATTTAAGTCGTAAAATGTAATTGAAATACATTAACGCTGCATAATTTATCAAAAAATATATAAAAGTATTGTATTTACTATAGATATAGATACATACATTAAGCTATTTATTATCTTAAATAATCAAAACAGTTTTAAATAAAAATCAGACACTTATTCATACTATTTATTATACAATACACATCTTAACACAGATACTGCATTTTCAGAAACTATAAACAACTTACGAAACACTTTAACTCAACCGTACATAAAAAGTCGCAACCAAAAGTCGCTTACCGTACAAACGGCAGCGAGGTGAGGCCACCCCCCGTTCCCAGTTAACACGGTTAATAATAGGCTCCTTACCCTCCCGCGCCTTATCTGCAGTATTAAACCATAAAACATTATAATTTACAACGCTATGTCGCTGGGCTATGACGTTCCGCAGGCTCTCAAAGTTTACGCTTTTTACTTAGCTGTAGCGGAGAAGGGTTGAGTAAAATGGGGGTTGAGTTATATCATTCAACCTTTTTTAAAGGTTGTGTCTAAAAGTATTGGATTGATTTTGACGAATAAGTTTAGTGTTAAATAATGAGATTTGTTTAGTGTTTTCTATTTAATAAAATGAATATTGCAATGTTACGCGTAATAAATTTATTATTTACTAATAGTGCATTGCTTTTTACAAAATATAACTCATTTAGGAAGAAAAGTTTTGGTTAGTTAAGACTACTTTTCGTGTAGGTAATTTCTGTATCTACCTTTAGTACAATGACTGATTAATGATCTCATTAACAATTATATCTCCAAGTAACTTTCTAAGGTAATTTTCTGGGTTTCATAACTGTGTGGAAACAAGCTGAATTATCAGCAACATCCTTTTCATGCCAAAATTATCACAAAAATAAACATAGGCAAAAACCCACAATCCTATTTACAAACAGAATATCCTCATTCAAAAACTCTTTATCATAAATTCTGTTACCCAAACCATATTTCAACCCCCACCCTAAACTTTGGGAGCCGTAGGTACTGATACTTAAAAATAACGAGATGCCAGCAAATATTGTAATAACCCCTCTGTCCCCGTATTTAGTTCAAAACCATTGTTTTAATAATCTTTCTTTGCTGATTTCGCTTCGTGTGTTTGCGACCTCGTCAATATACGCCCCCATGTTTACATTCCATCGATATATTCTTGCAAATTTCACTTTCCCATCCCTAAATATGTTATGTGTGTAATAGAGTGTGTATTAATGGGTGTTTGTGTGTGTTTAGGCATTACATGTGTGTTCTACGTTATTATCAAAATGTCGGCGTTTTGTTTTTCAGGACCTGTTATTGTTATTGGTGTTTTATTTAGGGAATTACGCTTTTGATGTGTTTGAGTAATAATTTTTTGCGGTTTTTCTGGTTATTTCGGGGCGTGGGTAGTTATTGTTATGGTGAATAACTTCCAGCAATATAAATGGATACCAATATAATTTAATAATTACTGTTCTAATAATTTCATCAGGAAAAATCATTATGACTGATTTTGATTGATTTAAAATAATTTATATTTAAGACAGCTTTTTTAAACGTTATTTATATGGTGTTTCTTTACTTCTTCGCTCTTAGATGCCTTATTATACCCCAATCATCGTCTCCCATTACAAAACCATATCAGTATGGCCACAACAACTCGGATTACATTCTTCAAACACTGATAGCGGTACTGAACGACCCAATAAAAAAGCAAATATCAACAATCAGACGAACTATACGAAGTAATCCGGGCTTTGTTTGCGAGTACAATTGTACCTAATATTTACAATATCTTAGAGATAAAGTGGGCACGTGGGACGCAGAGAGTGCCCGCCGTCTTAACTCGGCTGCTTTATACCAAGCTCTATCAATATTGCATGATAATGGGTGAGGGGTAAGGAATAAGCACTAGCGATTGGGAAGGCGAGCCGGCGAATCGGATTTGATTAGAAGTTATACGGTTGTACTTTGTTTTTACGATATGAGTTGGAAAAGATTGCTTTTGAAGATCGAAAATGAAATTGATTTATACATTTTTCAGGACCATGATTTTTTAAAGCAAATATTACACTGAACATTATAGCCTCATCGCTAATGAACTACAAAGGTGGTCTTTCGTTATATCCACCTAATTCGGATCTAAGTACCAGAATTGTCGACCCTGCCGAATCTCCTCTCCATGTATAGTTTATTATTCGTGTATGCTCTGAAACAACCCTTTAAATTGCAAGGTTAACCTCTTAAAAGCAACCTTTGGTCTAATCGACCCGTGAATGAATCTTTCACTTATGCCTTGCTCCACCGCCCACCCGTACTCTTTATCACTTGGTGCGTTTGCCGAGATTACTGCAAATCTACTGATTGCGACTCCAGAACTATTGATACAGGCATTAACTTTGCATCGTTGCGTTCGCGTAACGTTCACTAATCTGTCCTAATGTTTGCTTTTGTTTCTGTAAATTTACTTTAGCTGTACGAACTCGTACGGCCTTATCGTGTGATGTGCCCGCTGATTGTAAACTCCATGGGATTTCTTTTATTTGATTGTTTTAAGTCGAGGATTTACAAGATTGTTTAATCCTTTTATGTTAAGAGTATCGTGTTTGTGTACTATCACATGACTTGAAGGACCAAATATTTTTTTAGGGCAGATTAGCTATGTGAGGCGGGAAATAAATATTTGCTTTTAGCATATATGAATCTCCACGAATAAAGCTTTTTTTCAATGAAGAAAAAAAAACATAAAATGCCAAGGTTGCCATTTCGAAAATGTTAAACGCACTGATTGAATAAAAATCACGCAGAGCCCAAAAATCCGTGCATTCCACACGCACCCGTCTTTCAATCTTTTCAAAACACTTCACTTAGCTCTATTGACACTTCATTCGACGCACTCACACAAAACGATCCCTTAGAAAAAACGAGAAAAACAAATATCGAATCCCGAACGATAGAGATCCACTCGCCGGCTTAGATAAGTGTTGCTAGTATTGGACAGGTATCATTATGCGGGCATACTTAGCCGGAAGGTAAGGGGCCGAGTGGGCGAGAAGGGGGTAGGGGGGAGGCAATTTAATTCTGTCCACGTTCTAATAATGACCGTCATAATTCGTTCAAAGTGTCCGGTCTGGGACATTTTCGCCCCCCGCGCTCTCGCCCGGTTGATTCCTTTGCATTTTCCCCCCTTAATTCCATTTTCATGCCACCTTGCACACATTTGCGCTTCATCTGTAGATTGTGTGTGTGTGTGTTGGTATGTTGTGTCTTGTAATCGCAGCGAGAGGGTTATGTTCGGTTGAGTAAGAATTTTTGGCAATGATGCAGGAGTTTTAATTTTGTTATTTTATTTAGATAAAATAGAATTGTAAATATCGCATTTGGTGGATAATTTCTAAGTAATTTCTTTACACGTGGCTGTCGCGAAATATGATTGATTGACTTAAGTTTATCCATTAGATTACCAGTAACAACTACCTGTTTGATAATTCAAAAGAGATTTGCAAATCGTAACCCGCTAACCTGTTAACAAGTTTAACTTCATTTAAGAGGTAAGTTCCAAATTCGTGTCAGTCGTTAGATATATTTTTAATCCCTCATAATAAAACTAATAAATAAAATTATTGTCCTTGCCATCTATCAATCTAAAGCCACGAACTGTTGATTCACTGCCGGGTATAATCCAATTATTGATTACTTATTTGTTACTAAGTTGCCTGAATCAGCAATTTAATCAAATAACTAATGTTCACAAATAATTCCAAATAACGACATAAATCTTATTTATTAGCATAATACATCAAGCATATCTTAGATAATCTGTATATATAATTATAATCAGTACGAGTACTTCGTAACGTAGACAGATAAGTTAAAAAAATATTGCGTATGCGAGACCTCAAGCGCCATATTTTATTGCGCAATTTAGTGCATGCAAGTGCTCACGGAGTTTGTAAAACTTGTTGAAGTCGACTTGCTGCGGCTGTGTCTGCCGTTTGAAAATTTGCGCAATATAACTTGCTTGGATTTGGCGCTTAGTGGCGCAAAGACATCGGGAAAGCTCACCAGCTGCTGCAATTATTGTGAATCCATATCTAGAACAACCACCATCTTACAATAATGTGCAGCACACACAGCTCACACATAAGTATTTCAAAAAAATACTTTTAACGAAAAACAACACTAAAAAATTTAACCCTAAAAAACTCAATGCGAAAAAGGACATGAAAAAAATAGAACAATAAGCATTCGTCATTTTAATCCGGGCCACACATTAAAAAGATAATCTCACGTTCTCCCTCAAGTCAAGCGCCATCTTGGATCTGTGTTTGTGTGTGCAAATGTGTGCATGGGCGAGTGTGTGTGTGTGCACGTGTGGCGGGCTTTATCAACACATGTAGCTAATATTAAGTTTGATTTATAACTGTTATATCGTAAATGGATTAGGGAAACGTCCCTTCGGTATACTTGCGTACTAAAGTGGATCTAATGTCGTCGTTTTATGGGTACGCGTAATTGGCGAGGTCTGTCCGTTTGTGTAATTAACGCCGGCCATATTTAATTTGTTTTTGTTTTTTTTTTCAGGTATGTTTGCGAATTTCGGGTGTTACTACTAATGTTAGTAAGTGTTTTTTGTATTTTATGGGAGCAATAATGGACGATAAGGTCTGGAGATGAAAAAGCTTAAAAAGTAAACTATCTTTCTTTTAGATACCTAGATGTTCTTATGCCCGGTTCGTATAATCAAAAACGAATCGTTTTGCTTACCAATGGTAGCATTTTTCATTGCCTAAATGAGCGTATAAATAGACACGTAAGCTAATTTTACCTGTGATAACTTCTTTCATATTATTATGTTAAGGTCTACTATGCAAAGCCGTGGATTTTTGCTTCATCTATACTAATATTATAATTAACTTTTTAACAAAAAAAACCGACTTCAAATTGTCTATCTCCGAAGTTCTTTATCAGATCTTCACCAAGTTTAAATGGGACCACTTTGAAAGAATACTCTTTCAGACAAAAAAATAATCATTAAAATCGGTTTACAATTAGCAAAGATATCGCGGAACAAACATACAAAAAAAAAACATACAGTCGAATTGAGAACCTCCTCCTTTTTGAAAGTGGGTTAATAAAGAGGAAAGATTTGTATTTTTGTATGTAACGAATAAACTTAAAAACTACTGGACCGACTTCAAAAGTTCTTTTGCCGTTAGAAAGCTACATTATCACTGAGTAACATAGGCTACGGGCAGAGCCGTGAGGACACAGCTAATTATTGATAGAGATATAAGAGTCTCAATTTTAACCAATAACGCTCCGTAAATTACTTTTAGGAATCGGCCATTAGAGGAAAAACGGGTGTGTGTAAATAAATATTTATTTACTAAAGAAAGTTTGGAATTATCGAATCTTCCCATCACTATTTGTTTTTTAAAGGTTACTTTTGTAAACTTGAAATTAAAAAAATCCTCTTATCAGTACTGTATACCTAATTAAATACGGCTTAATTTTAATATGTTGCAATAATTATAATTATAGCTTACATGAATCAATTTAATATTTTAAATTACTAATCAATCATAAAATTTAACAGATCGGATTATTTATGATTGATCCGATTCTTACGGTTGAGTGAGGTAAGTACTATTTAACAACGAAATACTTATCGCACTTATATTTTCTGATATTTTTATACCTAATTACTGATAAAAATATCTGAAAAATAACGACTGATCTGATATTTTTCACAAATACAAACTTAACGTTACGCATGGTACTTATTAATAAAAAGGTAAATAAAATACATAATTCATAAAAAAAAGAAATATTATATCAATCATCAAACAAAATGAAAATACTAATATAGGTAATCTATTAGTAAATTGTTAAAAAAAATCTGTCTTAACTAAAACTCACTAAAATCATTAATATTACTATTACAAACTCTAAACACGCAAAAATACGATGTTTTTAATTCAAACCGTATACCAACTATCTAACAAAATGAAAACACTAACATAATAATTATGCTACCTAGGCAATATATAAAAAAACTGTCTTAACTAAAACTTACTAAAATCATTAACATTACTACTACAAACTCTAAACAAGCAAAAAATCGATGTTTTTAATTCAAACGGTCCAAGTAATTAGGGTCCGCACACATTACTGCTATCGACGGCGCGTCGATGTTTACGATTTTTAATTAGAGCTCTCCGTCGATACGGTACGTGACGCTAGCGCAGTCCGCTTTATTGTGTACTAGTCTTTGCAACGACAGTGGAAAATATTCATAGTTGTGTTGTGGTGATGATATTAGGTCCAAGATGAACAAAATTACGAGTATTTATGAAAAAAATTGTACATTACACGCAATTTAAACTTTCTGTTGACATGCAATCTAGTTTGCAATAAGCTAATTCTAATAAAATAAAAAGCTATAGCCAAAAATAGACGCAGGTAACATTTTTTTTAAATATTTCATTTGTGTCTTATTACCTAATAATGGATAACGTAAAAATAGCTTAGTGATTACTAAATAAGAACCTTAGGTAATTAAGCTTTATTTATGTTTTCAATTTGTTTCATTCAATTAACACGCCATAGAAAAACTTCGAAATAAAAGCAGTAACAAGATTCTACATCACCCATCTCCTACCATCACGTACCAGCGTCGCATTAAAACGAGTCACAAAAAATCGCCATTTAACCTCTCTAGAGTGGATCGTTTGCATAATTAATGTACGTAGATATTGGACATTGGCGAGCGACAATAGTGTGTTCTCGCCTTTATGAAAGACAAAATAAAAAATATATTATTTAGCACTTCGAGTTAACTAAATAGGTTTTATTCATACTGAATAAGTGCATTTGTGTTGTGTATAAATTTGTTTCTACAGTAATTGCAAAAAATAAAATGCTAATTGTTAAAGGTACCTAGGTGCATTTTTAAAAGATTTTTTAACAAAGTTGCTAACGACTGTGGCGCGGTGACTTACAATATTGGTCTACAATACCCTTGCTTAGCTTAAATAAGCATTTTAATATCTAGATGCAAATACTTTGTCGATTAAAGCCCGACCTTAAAGGGTTAAATAATTAAGGGACATATCGATACAAAGTGATGGCGGTCTTATTAAATGATAAGTATTACTTTTAATCTTAATTTGAAGTTATTTAGCTAATGAATTTGAAATGTATTTTTATTTAAATTGCGATTATTATCGAATTCCTTTCGATAGTACAGCCATCGCTCCGTATCGAAAAAGAATTTTGTGTAGTGTTTTTAATTGTGAAATTATACTCTACTTATAATAGAGGATATTCTTGTTTACCGTTAGTCTTATTTGAATTATTGATTTTAACGCTATCTTAGATCATAGTGCACTCTAATGGGCAAAAATAAAATTGCTTCATCCAAGATTAAATTATTATTTTCATTTAAAACACACACCTCTTGTAATTAAAAAGGAGAATGCTTATCCGGAAAACATAACATCCAGAATTCCTACATAATCTTAATTAAGTACATCCAAACATTAATTTATCCGCCTTAAAATAATAGAACATTTTGCAGCGCATTCATCGTTTAAAAGTCAAATGCTAACAAAACAGAGAACCAGACAAAACGTTTCAATTTTCCACAAAATCACGAACGAATTAAGAAAATGCATTCGAAGCGAAGTTCGTCAAAAGAAAACCAAACAGTGGAGACATTCCGTCCACTGAATACAAAGAGGGACAACGGGGGGGTGAAATGGAGGTAGGAGGGATAAGGACGGGGACACAAAAAACATTTGCTTCCACTAACGAAACAATTGCAAGCATAATTGATTTTAACGTGGAGCAGACTGCAAATGAAGTTGAAGGCGGAAGGGACTCTCGACTTCTAATGTGGCCAGGTGGGAGACGAGATATCTAGGGTTTTTCTTGAGGAGAAATAATTATAAAATTTCTATAAAGAGGGTTTTGAAGATTGAATTTGTGCTATGGAGTTGCTTCACGTGTTTTGTCGATATTCGACCTAGATGTGACCTTATTGCTGCAATTTCAATCATTACATTTAGAGTCACCTTTGATTTTCTTATTCTCTATATCTTCAAATTGATCTTCTTCCTATTACGTGGTACTAAGTTACCAATTTTCCTTTTGAAGTCTCAGCTTTCAAAGTTTATCCTTATTATGGCGTTACAGCAGAACCCCCCGCTTCACCCTACAAAGATTTGCACTTCCCATCCTCAAGACCAAATAACAATTAAAATCCAAATAGAAAAAAGCAAAACTACTAACCTTACCAACATTTCCCGACTATATTGTCTCAGAGCAATAACCGTTGAAGAACTTTACACAATCCAGATAAAACGAACTGAGCTGACTCCGGCTGCTATAATCAAGAACCGTGTACCTGATTTAAATATGTACACGGTCTCTCCGATGTTGCATTAACCCGACTGATTCATTAGTGTGTTGAAAAATTCCGACTTGTGGGTGCTGCTAGGTTGGAAATTGGCACGTACCATGTTCAGCGGATTAGAGATCGCTAGTCTGTAATGAGCTGCGATTGTTTTGAATATTCTCTGGATTGTGCATTGTTAATTAGTTTAGAATTGTTGGTTTTTGGATGGAGAAATCTTTAGTGGGCAGTTCGGGTATGAAGGATTCCAGTTCACTGTTGGAATTGAGTTGGATGTTGAGTGTAAAGCTGCAATCAAAACTCGTGTTAGGTGTAACAGTTTTTCTAGTATCATCATTGCTAAGATCTGCTTTGATTCCAATCAGAAGAGTGATCATTTCCTTTTATCGTAAGAAACATACCAAGAGTACGTCGTTTAAATGTCACAATTAAAAAACAAACAATAAAGTACACCAAATTTATTCAACGCAAACAAAAAGACAGACTCACTGAAAACATCAAAGTATTTATATAAGGGCCGACGCAGACCGGCTACCGGGCGACGCGCACGATCGCCTAAATATTCCGATTCTTCGGTCGCAGCGATTCATACGCGATGCATGAGCTAGATAGCCAATTTGCTGTACTGCCCCGTCCATTTCACTCGCGATTCTCGAACGTAGATATGGTAATCTTGAAAAAGTTGCCGTGTAGTCGCAAGCGATTGGGTCGCAGTTTCTGGGCGTGGTGGGGTAGGTCAGTTTATTGGGATGAATAATTTATATTGAATTATGGTAATGCAGGATTGACGATCTGGTCGCGGAGTCGACTAGTTTGATTCACTAAGTTCTCTGTTTTTCATATAAATGGGCAGTTGTCCTTCGATATGAAAAGGTGTTTTTGCTTAGTGACAGCTCAAGTATGTGACGCAATCTTAACTCAGTTTATTTACGGTATATTTAGGAGTTTTTAAACATGACATAATATCGAGCCTGTATACCCCGAAAGGTTGGAAAGGTTTTACACTGTCATTTCGCCGTTATGTTTAAGTACCACGTAATAGGGGGCGAGCCTAATGTCATCAACTGGGCACAAATCCAAACTCAGGGCTGCTACTGAAGAATTCCACATGGAAAAACCTAATAACACCTTGCCCGACCAGGGGATCGAACCCAGGACCTCACGATCAGCAGTTACGCTTGCCACCACTAGACCAACAAGGCAGGATTTAAAAAGGTTAAACAGTAGTCAGTGCTTGCCTTTATATGACATTTGTTGAGCTTATGTCATAGACTTTTGTCAATGAACCCCTATGAGTTTGATCAAACAATTTCCAATCTTTAATCAACTAGAAAATATGAGCAGAACCTTTAAAACAAACTGAAGCGAAAGGAATTTCAGATTTATAGTTTCTCCTAAAAGATTCCGAACCACTGAATCCTTTACATTGCATTTCACCTTCCAGCAAAACAATAATTTTGACGGACATCTGCAAATCAATTACAACATCAAAATAAGACAACTCCAACAACAAATCAAAGCTCCAATTAAATTCAATGAACCGAAGGAACCATCCGACCCACCCCCGCGCCGCTTATAACCCCAGTTGCGATCACGTCGCAGTCCCAGCGGCTGCCGTCTTACGTCAATAGCAGACGTCTTGGGCGTGCTGATGCAACGTTGACCAACCCCCCGCCGTCCCCCGGGGGCTGGGGGGCCGTGGGGTCCACACGTAGGCCTGCACCGGCCGCCTGAATACTAATTATCAATTAGACAACGGACCCAGCGGGGAACTTGAGTTTTTAGCTGTATGGTACGGGTGGTGTTTTAAGTTCTGGACTGAGTGGACAGTAGTTACAAAGTTTTACTTAAATTGTGCACTTCGTCTGATCCTAATCCGAGTTAATACGATCCGAGGAAACAGCTACAAATCTATGAAATTCGTTTCGGATGTAGTGCATAACCGTTCATACAAATAGTACTGCAGATTTTTCGGATCATATTTTTTCGGATTCGGATTGGATGCAGTGTATAAGCGCTCTTAGTATTTACTTACAGGGTCACCAATTAACTAACACATTCATAATTATTATAGTTTGTGATTTTTGCAATTCAAAGGACTTTTCATTTGAGTTTTTTCTTCATACTCGGCGAGACTACTAACGCAAACATACGTGTTAGAAAAAGAAATCCGATATTTTTACTTCGAATTGAAAGGTATTATGTATGTACGTTGCGTTGCAAGAACTGCAATGAAATTACTTGCTACTATTATCAACAAAATTATACATTTATGTGAAAACACCTTTACAGCACGGTTTTACAAAAATATGAAAGAAAGGAAGAAAAGAAAGAAAAAAGATTTATTTAGCATAAGACACAGACAGCACAAAAAAAGGAAAAAGTAAGACAAGAGAAATAAGACAAACAATGGCAGCATTGGATGGCGCTGTTGTTATGTAGACCTATCAATGTCAAATACTCAATAAAAGTGTTAATGTCTAATACATTAGCCAGTAATTTATGGTTTTATACAGCTAATTAAATTACAACTTACCTAATATTGTGATTTAATTGTGTTCATTCAGCAACTCCTGATGCTGACTGTACAATACAAAGTTTTAACAGGTCTACACTCGCAGTGGCGCCATCTGGTGTCGATTTTAGAAACAACTCAAAAAATACTGCCGTTGATGTTGGCCAGCCAATACCGGATGGGTTGTCAATTCAGCATTTGACGTTTCACACAATCATTTTGTAAAAAAATATTTAGTACTCAGCTACTCTCACCAACAGTAACGATATTAATAGCAGTGACAGCCTAGTGGTGTGACCGTCGGAGTGCCAAGTCATAGGTCTCGAGTTCGAACCCAAGGCACGCAACTCTGACTTTTCAGATTCATGTGCGTATTGTATAATTATCACTTGCTTAAAAACGGTGAAGGAAAACATCGCGAGGAAACCGGCATGCCTGAGAGATATTTCTCGACGGCATGTGAAGCCAAGTCAGAGGCCCATGGGCGGCATAATCTGTGACACCAGATTAGTTACTAACTAAACGAAAAGAAGAAGCTCAACAATATCGACTACATCCCAAGTTACACTTATTCAAAACGGCATAAAAAATATAACTGAAAAGTCATTGAAAATTTTATTTATGCAATTAAACGTCTAGGTTTTGCAATAATTTTGGCGCCATACTAATTGTGTTTTATCTAACTGTATATCTCTTGAAGCTATAAATAAGTAATAAAACTCTTTGATGTAGGTTTTGACAATAAATAATGCCAATAAAGATTGCAAGATGCAATTAATTAAGTATGCATAAGCCGTAAAACTGAATCTCTCTTGAAATACAAAAAAAATGTGCTAATGCATGAGCGGTAGCGAGTTTATGTGTTAAAACCGGTTGTTAGGCTATTTAGACAATCTTTATTTAATCGCTACTGATAAGGTAAGGTAGGACTTAATTTTCTACTTCTATTATTCAGATTATTTTGAATCCAATACAGTTTTATTTATGTGACTAATCTATACTTATAAAAGGAGAAGCTGACTGACTGCTCTATCAACGCACAGCCTAAACCGTTGGGGTTATGATCTTGAAATTGTGACGGTAGGTACCTTTTATAACGTAGGCATCCACTAAGGGAGAATTTTTTAAAAATCCTCCCCTAAGGAGGTGAAAAAATCACGCAAGGGAAGCTGCAGGCCAAAGCTAGTAACCTAACATTGTTCTTAGAGATTATGTGGCTGTATTGTTTTGAGGTTAGTAACAGGCCACTTTATTTAGTCCTGTGGAAGCTATTAAGAGTAACTAAGCTTTCGTAGGATGATAATGACATCGAACTGCGGTCACCATTTTGTCAGCCAACCATGGTGATTATTGCGTTTTTTCCTGGGTCGTTTCGGCATTCACCAATTAAGTTATTCTAGATTTATTTAGGATAAAGAGTATATTTACATTAGATCGTGGGACTACTGTAAATGGCATAGATACAAGGGGAAGAGAATAGCAGGTATAGTGGAAACGACGGCCCACTTGCCTATGGTAAACGGGCATTCTTTTATTGCAAAATAATCCGCTGACAGTTTATACCTTAAACAACAGCACAAGCCGCTCTCAACCGCAGATTAAATAGCGTTTAGAACTTTAATCACATTTTTAACTGTTCATGTCAACCGTTTTGACGTTTACAAAGCCAACTGACCGATCAGAGTATATTTCCATACAATAATGTTGTATGGAAGCTAACTAGTGATGCGAATATTTAATTTATATGATACGTGTAATTTTATGAATAGAAATCGCCTTTACATGTCACGATGCGAAATGTATGAGTACCTACAAAGTTGTGAATCTGTAGAGCCGATTTAACAGGGTGTATGTATGTGGGCTAAAATATAAAACTTCCTCACCGCACGTTGGGAATAGACGCGTGTTGTAAGATTCGACAAAAACCAGCACGTTTGTTGGTAGGATCTATACGGTCCGTCTGGCTAGCTACCACATTAAAATCCGGCGCCAAGCAGTTTACTGTGTTCTGTGTTATGTATATGAGAGCCAGAGGTATATAAGGAAATCCATATACATCTTTGTTCCTTGGATTCGTGTACTCCATCTTAGACCCTGTCTGCGCTTACCATCAGGTGAAACTAGGGTCAAATGCGATGAAGTCAAGAATTTTAAAAAAATGCTTTGATCGGAACTACTACTGCAATTGACATACATACATACATAACTAGCCCTTTACTGTCCCACTGCTGGGCACAGGCCTCTACTCAGAATGAGAAGGGTTTAGGCCTTGGTCCACCACGCTGGCCTGGTGCGGGTTGGAAGACTACACACACCATCGAGAACTTTATGGAGCCCTCTCAGGTGTGCAGGTTTCCTCACGGTGTTTTTCCTTCACCGTTAACGCAAGTGATAATCAAATTCTGATCAGCACATCAATTTGAAAAGTCGGAGGTACGGGTCGGGATTGAACTCGGACCATCCTGCATGGAAGGCAAGCGTTCAACCGCTAGGCTATCACTGCTACAATTGACATCTTATAAAATAATGAAATATATTAAATGACACTGTATTGTTCATTACATAATCATACTCACAGTTGAGTAAGATAATAGAAAAATCTTTCACCTATTTTATCTCTAACGAACAAGCTCACACCTACCAAACATTCCTTCATTTCTATCCTACCTAATTATAAACCACCATAAACTCCATCAAAACTAATCAACACCTCAAAAATATCTCGTATCGTTCCCGTCCCGTGACATATAAGGGTTCTAATTCATTCATCTCTTGATTGATATACTACGCGTCGTCTTCCGGCCTTTCGTTTAGTTCTTACGACTTTTTTATATAAATTTATCATTTTGGAGATGAAACGGGTGCCATCTTTGATTTGTGACGTGATTGAGCGGTGTTGCTTCCGTTTTAATTAACACCGGTTGTTATATTTTTGGGTGAATATATTGTGGTAAATTGAGTGGTTTCAATTTAGGTTGGTCGTGATTGATATAATTTAATTTCATAGATCATTATTTTATATGTGATTCCTTATCAGCGGCCGTAAAATAGGGTTACTTCAAAACAACTGGCAAACCTTCAATGGGTTACTATGTATCATTAATATCATATATTCAAAAAATAAATAATCCTTAAAAATACTTTTTAGTAAAACAGTTTTATCTTGCAGCATCAGGATTTGAGGGTTGAAGGTTGAAATTATAATGTTATATTGTCATGGGAATTGAATTTGTGTGCGAAGTTTTAGGAGAGTCGGTGAAGCAGAAGTAATTGAAAAATCTGTTGCAAGATCTGATACAAACAAATAAACAATAATTACGAAGTAGAGCTAATGGGGAAGGCAACGCAAAACTAAAGCAGATGGCAACACCTCCATACTCAGTTATTTCCACCAATCAAAACCATCAGGTTGATATTAACAATAATGTCAAACACATTGCAACCAATAAGATTGCAGTGGAACAATCGAAAGTGGCGCCATTAGTTCCACAGTTACCTACCCCATTAAAACAGTTTAAAAAAATATCTACATGTTTTTTTTTTGTAAATAAAAACGTTACCCCACACTAGGATTTCTCCTGTATCGTGGGTGCGTTTACAGACACAAATCTTCACATTCACAAACGCCCATACCCAGAACAACTATCTGGAGGCCATACAAATACTTGTTCCGTGTGGGAATCGAACCCACGACCCGTAGCGCAGCAGCCAATCACTCAGCCACTGCACCAAACGTGTCGTCACTACTTTAGTTAATAAGATAACATGAAACCTACTACGTACGCGTTCTTTCTTACTGTACTAATTAGGTATCTTGTTATCTAACTATCAAAAAATTCGGTATTTTTTATTTGAATCTATTCTATTAATAATGCCTGGTAAACCTGTGATGTTTTGCCAGTTAATTTGAAGTCACCCTGTATAGTTAGCTACTTCATCCAGGAAATAGTTTGGATCTTAACTGACTAACAACGACTTCTTCTTCTTCTTCTTCTTCCTGCCCTTATCCCACACTAGGTGGGGTCGGCACAACATGTATTTCATAAATCCATGTCGTTAGAGGTTTTGGCTTATTGTTTTATGACCGGCCGCCTGCCTGACATCAACCCTCCTTGGGAATACTCGTTGCGCCGTCGCGCGGGTGACTCAATGTGCTTGCTTACAACGACTGTCATCTGTTATGTTCAACCATGAGGATACAAGCCTCAATAAACAATTTTATCATGGTTAAGGCCTGGTTGCACAATAACTCGCTAAATACAATTAGTGCTAAAAACATCATCATCATCAACTTCAAACAATTCACAGAAATACAATGACTTTATAGAATAGAATAGAATATACTTTATTGTACACCAAAATTGTAACACAGCTCTTATACAATAACAATATGTACTTTATCAATATGTTTAGTGTTAATTGTATTTAGCAAGTCGTTGTGCAAGCGGGAGAAAATATTACTGCATGTCCTACTTATTTTTCTTCTAACATGGTGAAATCTTCATGGATGTAGCGGGGGTCGCGGGATTCGGTATTCACAGCATCCGTGCCAGTCCTCCCGATGGCCAAAAGAAAAAAATATCCCTTCTTGCCTTCAGCAACACTTATAAGAAGAGATCGGGGGTATTCTTAGTTTTAAATGTCCTTAGTTTATTTATTATATTGAAGGATTAAATAATACTTTATTTATTCTTGACTTGGTCGCGTTTGGCCCTAGTCTCACCTGATGGTAAGCGCAGACAAGGTCTAAGATGGAGCACATGAATCCAAGGAACAGAGATATTATAGAGATATCCCTCTGGCTCTCACATACTCACGACGGAACACAGTAAACTGCTTAGCGTCGGACTTTAATGTGAGGGTGGTAGCTAGCCAGGCGGACCGTATAGATCCTACCACCAAGCAACATGGCTTTTTGCTTAGTTTCCAATTCGAAGTTCTCGTCTAGAGTGAACGCGCGTGACTAGTGCGGGTGTGAAGGGCACAACTAGGTGGGCACAGCGCATAAATCAAAACAATTCTATCAAAATAAAAAAGTATATCTGTCAAATTTTATGATTAATATTGAATCTGGTAAAAATACAGATTTTTTATTAGATTATAAAATAAATAATTTAACACCAGTTTCATAAATTTAATCATCTAGTTCTAAACGTCTTCATCAGTTTCAATATTTCAATCATTTTACGAGTCGTTCCTGCATTATATTTTATATATTTCAACGGTTAGTAATTACAGTTTATTTGTCTATAAAAGTTTTAAAGGCATGAAGTTTTGTGGGCCGTTAATTTTATAATGGTGATTAGAAGAAATATTTTAGTAGTCATGACTGGTTCGCTCATCTTCAACAAGTACCACTTTTATATCAGATGACACTATACAGGGAGTAAACGAAATCATGTAATTCCTTCAAACCTCGTGGTGTACTGCTGACATATATTAACCCTGCACTTGAAAACTTTATTCATATCTATGTATGATGAAATATGTAAATGTCGCAAAAAATAAACGAAGTGTTGTAAGGACAGTTGTGTTTTCGATTCAAAATTCGTTTACATTAGTGATACGTTTACGGTACTATACGTCAAATGTTCGTGATAGGCTTTTTTTTTTGCCGTTGGAAAATTCTCATTGATGTCCCTCGCCCGGGTCAGGCGAGGGGGTCTGCCGGACTCTTACCGGCTAAAAACCAACGGTGTTCCTTCTCCAGACCGTACGGCCGGAGTCGCGGGATTCGCAAAAGCATGCACCGCAACCCCGGCAGGTCCCGGTCCACCAACCCTCGGCGGTCCGTGTTAGGCCTCAAGAATAATTTACCATAATATGCATCGAGAGTATGTAAATAATAACCATATGCCACACATTTCTAATAAAAAAAGAAAACCAAACATACTCAAAAACCCGTAAAGAAACACTTAAAAAGTAATCAAACGGAAACTTAACAACAATGAAATTAATCTACCGCAGTACGCAGTAAAAAGTACCTACTCATATAAAAATCATTGGGAACATTTAAAAAGACAGGTACTATCAGATTTCTTGTCGTAAAAAAAGTAATAAAAATGCCTCTTTTGACAGACTTTTAATGTACCACTAAACATAATGATATAAAAAATTATATCCGGATTGTTAACACGCAGGGTCAATGAACTTTGTTTGGTTTATTGATGATCAGGGATAATGATGAAAGTACTAATAGGTATACCTTGTCATTCAAGTGAAAGAGTTGACTAGGAATAAGTATTAGAACCACATCGAGGTATATTATGAAAAGCAAATTGTAAAGAAATCTATACAACGTGTTACAAAATTCCCCATGAAAAATGTAAATAATCAAGTAGTCTTTTATGGTTGTTGTCATTTACCTCTCAGAGGAAATCAGGTAATAATGTAAATAGCTTTCTGCGTAGTCTACTCTTTAGTTTTATGTTTTCAGGGTTGCGTTTCAATGATGATTATTTTATGTTTTATCCAGATTCTTTTTTTTTGGGTCATAGTACGGTTGTCAAATATTGCCAATATACTCTTGACAAGAGACCTTTTAACCCCCTTTCGGCTTTAGGGGTAATTTTGTAACACGTTGTATATCCAATGATCAAAAGAAATAAGAATTGCGATATAAATATTTAGTAAGAAAAATCTACTATTAAATCCTCTGTGTTAACACGAATCAGTTAGGTTAGTTTTTTTTAAACGCATTAAAACTTATTGTCGAATACTAGACATAGTTTTCTTCACTGATCAATTATATATTTTTGCTGATCAAAAAATAAACCATAAAATTATTTATCGAAAGTCTTCTCTAAATCAGATGGCAGCTGTGTTGTGCAAAATCAGAAACTCGCTGTATCAAAGATATAGGAAATAATCGTTAGTTTGCTTGTGAGTGAACGCACTGCAACTTAAGGTGTTACTGGAAAGCAGGAAATTCAAATTACCACAATAAAATTTATTGGCACAGATAAAATCAAACAACGGTAGCTTGTTAGTTTCTAGTTCTACGAGTATTAACACATTTCATCCATAGAAACACAAAGAAAACGGCAGATGCATTCAAAAATCGCGTTCCAAACCCACGTTACATGAAAACGACTAGCATTACAATTCGATAGCTTCTTTACAAACAAAACTTCGTCATAACCCTAAACAGACCATCAAAATCGGCTCTATATTGATAAAAAAAGCCTATAAAGACACGGCGCCTCAATCGGAAGACACTAAAAGTTTTTACGGGCGCGACGGTTCAACCGTTTTGGCTATAAATAAGGTATTTCGGACGCAACACGCGCGATTGACGCGAGAAGAACCATAAAACATGTCAAAATACGAGCTGTTGGAACAAGTTCGTAAGATAACGTTAAAGAACTTGGTTTATTGAGGAACTTGTAGCAACTTAGTTGATGATTCTGATAATTGTTCTTATAAGACTTTAAAACTGGTGTACGAGATGATACATCTCACACCAATTCGCCTTTAAAAGTTTCACAGAACGGTATATTTACATGAGATATAAATTCAGATGACACTTTATTCATTACCAAATATTAATCGTATCAAGAAAGGGTTAAAATCTATTTTATTTTAAATATATTACGAGCATACAAAAAAAGGGTTCACGAGTTTTATATTTCGATTAAAAGGAATAGTTTGAGCGTTCGATGGGTTTCTTCGATTAGGATGAATAGTTTTGCTATTTCCATGACCATCAATAAGGTACCTCACATTAGCCTTTTACGAACCATCATTACACGAAAATTCGTATCTTATACTTCGAAAATGGGACGTAAAACGAACGAAACATCGAAACGCCACAATAATAATACGTCAACGCCACTTTGCTATCTAAACTGCGTTTGAAACGCTTCCATCAATGTGGGCCTGAGTGTGTATCGCTGTCCCCATGTCTCAAGTCTGTTGTGCACTTATTTATTGTCTGTCTGTTCGGTCTTGGGTGAGGATTTTTTTTTATCTAACATTCTAACTGATAGGGTGACAATCGATACGATATTTAGGATTTTTCTTCAAATGCTTAAATTTTTTAACTCAATAAAAATATTATTATAAAAGCATTTCGAATTTTGCCTAGCCATGGTCTGAAATTGTATCATATAAGACACTAGGTTTGATAATAATTATGTACCCCAATATCGTGATTGCCGGATTTTGGATGAACGGCAGTAAACCTTTCACTTCTCTTTCGGGGTTCACAAGCGTGACGTCGTTTTTATGACTAACATTCTCTCTGGTGTTTTGTCAATTTATGCCGATTTTTAGATTTTGATCAATTTTTGGTTTCAGATTTTTAACTATTTTGACTAGTGTTTTCGTTGTGTTCTATGCCTTTTTAGGAGGTCAAACTTTGCCATATGCGTCATTAGATCTTTTAACGAATAAGTAACGCATTCCTCAAGTGCCTGAAAATGTATCTTAGACTAGCATTGTCGGTACACCCAATATAAGACTAAAGCCTTCCTATATCTACCTAATGTAGACATGAGCGAGTTTTCTTGCACTTCTGCCTACCTTCAGGAATCACTCATGTAAACGTTTATCTAAGCTGAAATGTCTGGAGTCAGCACTCATTTATTATGCGTATGTCCCAGTAATGTTGTTTTTTTTTTGTTTAACTAATAGGGAAGGTCAGAATAACTATTGATACTGGTTTAGCGCTGTTCAAGTCACGAGGTTAAAGTTCAAGTAATCACCGTATGTAAGTAGCTGTAGAGTGCTCTTCAGAAATTAAAAAACCCGTGTGGTATTATGCTTAAAATAATACATTGGTCTAACAGTATTACCAAAAGACGTGAGAATTTGACAGACAACATAATATATCAACACACTACAAAATAAAAACAATTGATGCAATATTCAGGTTCCGAAAACAAAAATAGTAATAATTACTATTAATTCGAATTTATTAACACACTCTACAGCTAACACTAGAATCGAATTTACAGAATAGCACTGAAGCCAATAATTACAGACTCTCATATCGCTATCTCGCCGCGTGGGCTAGGGTGACAAAGCGTCGCATGTCTGCGGACAATGTGCACGGGACACGCGGACAGCGTGTTCACACGATCAGATTGCGCCTGCTTTATGGCACCGAACCGAACCCATTAGTACCGGCTGCTCGAATTACCTAATTAGAATTACATGGCGAACTAACAACCGGTTTTTAGATTTCGCTATTCGTGTGTTGCGATCTAGATTGTGGCGTGTGGGTTTTTAGTTGTGGGAATGATTTTTGAGATTTTTATTTGCGTGCTTTCACGCGTAGTTTATAGTTTTTTATTTGACCTTTTCCCGGTAAATGGAGGAAAAGTTTAACTAGACGGTGCTCTTTGTTGGTTCTCAGTTCTTTTTACCTTTATTCGCTTGCACCGGATAGTGTGCACTGTACACATTGGGAAGCAACAGGTTAGTCATACATGATTCAAAACATACGAGTACGTAGTTTGATGACTAGAGTTCAACCTGCACTCATGAATGAAATCTCGACTGATAAGTTCATTGACTTTAGTTGATTTACGATAATGCGTCTCCCAATTGCTATTATTAGTCACAGCATGCTTGTAAACTTTATTATAATCGATTCCAACTCTCATCCGATTCTCAGATCGTATAAAAATCAAACGAACGCGAACATAAAAAGTATCTTTATCCGACACAACACAATAACGTTATCGTTGAAATATCGATACAATTTCCATGATCAGTAAAATAAAATCGGACTGTCTTGACGTTTGTTCAAATTTATATGCGCGCGCGTCCAGCGCAAGATTGTCGTAAAGTTGAGGATGTTATGTTCGTTGATAAGTGCGATGTCGGGTATCGGACTGTCCCACGTGACAGGTTTATTGTGGACACCCTACTAAATGGGGTGATTCGTTTTGCGAAAAAAAGTATATTTATGAACATTAAATTAAATAAACGAGGTTTCGATTTGTTTATGATGTCTGTTTATCGATTGTTAATTTATTTTTTTAAGCCCGTTTTAATTTGGATTTAAAAGCCCAGTGTTGTTATGTCAAAATATCGTTTAATGACCGACAACTTTGTCGATACATTTATACATTTTAATGCCTTTCTTAAAGGATATGATTATTTTGTAATGCATTACATGTACGGTAGTCCGGTCTAGGTTATTGACTTTTGTGAATTGTACGTAGGTAAGTACCTAAAAACATGGTGACAAATTCAGACTAACTTGAGTTGGTGTCACCATAATGAGATTATGTGTATTACAAAACTGCCTCGTTGGTCTAGTAGTTGCAACCGCGACTGCTGGTCGTGATGTTGTGGGTTCGATCCCCAGGCCGGGCAAAATGTTATTGGGTTTTTCCGAGTCGAATTCCTCGGTAGTAGCACGGAGTTTGGATTAGTGCCCGGTTGATGGCAATAGGCTCGCCTATTACATGGGACTTACGACGAAACGAGGTTTTCACTATACACCTCTGCCCAACCCTTCGGGGAATATAGGCGTGATGTTATTTTATGCTATGTATTACAAAACTTTTCATTTACTTACATAAATTATCACGTTGGAACATTTCTACTTAGGTAACCTATCCTTAGGAGTTTGAAGGGTAACTTCATATTTTTATGTAAGTAGGTACTTTTTTTCAAAAATCTTTTTTATGGGTACCTTCCACTTTTTTCACCGTTCCTTCTTCAGGTGTGTCCGGAACCCTGTCTGTCATATCTGTTTCTCTGTTGACATTCGCCCGTCCGACCCCAAAATTATTGTCAAATCATCAATCACTACTCTACGCAGACAAATCCATCATTCCCTTAATTAATTTGTCAAACAAACTTGTTGACGCGTACCGTTGAACTTAAAATTATTCAAAATTCAACCTTATTATTAAAACTGTAGAGATTGAATATTCTTTTGGTGGGTGCATACAGTATGTTGGTATTTTTATGTCACAGTAAAGTGATAGTTTCATTTCATATATGGGGTGTTTACCTGGTGTTAAACGCGCAATCGATCAATGTGTGCGCCGGCGCCGAAGCGACGCGATAACTCGATAAAAAATGATAGGAAATCGATATTTTTGTTTCCGTAATGTTAATTTTTTATAGTTGATGGTTTATTATGGGTAATTGTAGTTATAAAGCGGCAACCGGCGTGCGTGTATGACAAGATGTATGAATGTGGATGAAGCGAAAGGGGTATGTAAGAGTCGTAGCATGTGGCGTTCTATAGTTTCTGCCTACCCCCATGGGAAAAAGGCGTGAGTTTATGTATGTATGTATGTTGTAGTTATAAAAAATGTAGTTAAGTACTTAAGTGTTCAGTGTGTCAGTGTTTTAAATAACTTGCGTAGTTTATGTAGCTGGGGTTAAGAATAACACCAAAAGCTCTTGTTTGAATACAGCAGTGAAAGCCTAGTGGTGTGACCGTCGGACTGCCAAGTCATAGGTCTCGAGTTCGAACCCAAGGCACGCACCTCTGACTTTTCGGATTCATGTGCGTATTGTATAATTATCACTTATTTAAAAATAGCGAAGGAAAACATCGTGAGGAAACCGGCATGCCTGAGAGATATTTGTTGCAGGCGTGTGAAGCCAAGTCAAAGGCCCGTAGGCGGCATAAACTCTGACACCAGGTTAGTCACTAACCACACGAAAAGAAGAAGAAGTTTGAATAGAACTTAGGATGAATGTAGATGAAGCGAAAAGGGTTTGTCAGGATCGTAGCAAATGGAAATCTCGTCGCTGCCTACCCCAATGGGAAACTGGCGTGATTGTATGTATGAATGAATAGAACTTTTACTCAAAGATTTGAATGAAGCATTAACAAACGTTTGCTTAAGAGTTCCCAATATTTATATTATACTGGCCACTGTTAAGTTATCGTTAGTTAATAACCCATTAACCTTCATGGGTTGCGATTGTTTGAGACCCATTGAATTTTTGCATTCGAAGATGAATTTATCGCAATAAAAGTACATGCGTAGGTACAAAGTACTAAAAGTTAAGTCTAATCTTAAAAATATTGACCTACGTGCCTTCAATAGCAATGCAAAATATCCAAAACCAAAACTCAAAAATAACATAAACAAAATCATAAATAACTTTCTAGAAAACAATAGGTCACGTTCGTAAGGCGCGGACCACACTGGCGACAGTGATGATGGATCGTGCGATTGTCTAACAGTGCGTATCAATCATCAGTCGCCGGACGGTCGCCGGACTGTCCTTACTGACGTCTTGATCAATCAAAACCCTTTTAACGGATATATTAAGGTGCCATTTTGATCTTGTGTGGCAGATTTTTTTAAAAAGATTTCGTGATAAATGATGCTTGCTTGAGTTTAGTAAAAATAATAGATGTATAATCTTTCTTCGTCATCTTAACAAATATTATCGGACATCCTAAAAACATTATTGTTTTTCTAAAAATTTTGGGATTTGTTTCCATTTTAAGAGATGACAAAAGAAGCGACTGCCTGGTATTTTAATCTTACAAACATAACATCACGCCTGTTGTTTCTCGAAGGGTGATGCAGAGGTGTATAGTAACACCTTCATTTCGCCGTTATGTTTAAGTTCCATGTAAAAGAGGGCGAGCCTATTGCCATCAACCGGGCACAAATCCAAACTCCACACGGGAAAACCCAATATCACTTTGCCCGACCTGGGTATCGAACTCAGTACCTAACGATCAGCAGTCGCGCTTGCCACCACTAGACCAACGAGGCATTTTAATCTTTTGAAGCTTCTAAGTCTGTCTACTACAGGCAATCCCATGACGGGTAAAAATAATTTCATAGTAAAAATGCTTTCGTACACTTTGCTGTGTTCATTCTGCCTAGCCTTTTTCCCGACTATGTTGGGGTCAGCTTCCAGTCTAACCAAATGCGGCTGAATACCGGTATTTTACACGGAGCGACTGCCATCAGACCTCCGCAACCCAATTACTGGGCAATGCCGATATCCTAAGATTAGACCGATTGTCAGACTTTCAGGTTTCTGACTACCCGTAACGACTGTCATAGGTATTTTTATGACATTCATAGACTTTGCTGTGTATGCAAAGGTTTTGACGAGTGAATAACAGTCACTGATCCAAGATTGGACTAAGCAATGTTGTTTGTCGCAGACGTTCGACTTTTTGAAGTGTATAACATATACATACATAAAATCACGCCTTTTTCTCATGGTGGTTGGCAGAAACTAAAGAACGCCACATGCTACGATCCTTACATACTCCTTTCGCTTCACCCATATTCATACATCTTGTCAAACACGCACGCACCACGCCGCGAGACATAATGTAGGATCTACCTTTAATTACCATCTACTTTAAGCCAGTCGACGTGTCTATAAATATGTTGCGAACTTGCTAGTAAGCATCAATAATGTCGCCAATTACCCTTATTAGCAGTCATCTACTATTTCAAAAGTCGTACTGTGTGTTTAAAGCCTAACTGCATACACTTCACGCCATTAAAAAATGGTGGTTCTGCGGTGTTTGTAATAACAATTAATTCAAAACATTCTTGTGTATGTTAATGAGAATTGCTTGTGATTATAATGTTGGATTATCATTTTAGAGTTCCTTTGGGAATAGTAAAGTTGTTGGAGTTATAAGATTGTTTTATATGTATTTCATTATTCTGTAATATATTTGAATAAAGGTTTTCTTTGTGTTTTATCTATATTATAAAAATCATTTGTCGTGCATTAGTCTCGCAAAAACTCCAAAATGTCTTGAATCATTTGTTTTTTTTTTGTTGTATTCGCCTCACAAGGGATGGATTAGGAAAATATAAAATTAGGAAAAATAAAAATACATTTTCGGCTCGTTCCCATAATGGACTTAAACATAAGGGCGAAATTAGGATGTTACTATACATCTCTGCCCAAACCTTCGGGGAATACAGGCGTGATATTATGGATACTTTAAAACTGCCTCGTTGGACTAGTGGTGGAAAGCGCAACTGATCGTGTGGTCCTGAGTTCGATCCCCAGGTCGGGCAAAGTGTTATTGGGTTTTTCCGTTTGAAATTCCTCAGTAGCAGCCTGGAGTTTGGATTTGTGCCCGGTTAATGACCATAGGCTCGCCCCCTATTACATGGGACTTAAACATATCAGCGAAATTAGGGTGTTACTATACACCTCTGCCCAACCCTTCGGAGAATACAGGCGTGATGTTATGTTATGTTCCGACTAACATCGTATAATCATCTCTACTATGGGTTTCATAAAAGACGAATACATAGCTATATCTCGCAGCCTTATCTATCGGAAACCATACTGAAAACCTGCTTTCTCTAACGATTGCAGAGGTCAGATTGCAGTCGCTCGCGTTAAACCAACCGTGAGTCACCAACTACAATAATAACCTGCAGTTGTACACACTACAGCGACAAGTGTCACGGGTTTGTCGAACTTTGTTTAAGTTCGACAGAACACGACACTTGTCACACTTTATTGCGTGCTTTCAGTCGGATAGTGATAACTTCTCACATAGGAGCAATTAAAAGTTTTATTCTGCATTTGTGGAATAATTTTTTGTACTTACCGTATTTTTTTTCTAGGCTTACGTCCCAAGTATTTTGAGCTCAATCGACTGTTAAGTTCTCAAGTTACTTATTAACCATACTTAAACTACGGATGTGAATAGCAACAGTACACTTGCATTCAAGAGTTTATAATTATCCTTTACTTATAGCTTTAAGTGACTGGTATTTCAATAAAAAAAGTTGTTTTTTTTCTATACTTTTATAAAACACTAGCGACCCGCCCCGGCTTCGCACGGGTGCAATGTAGATACTAATGTGGGGCATATAAACCTTCCTCTTGAATCACTCTATCTATTGCTGAAAACTGCATTAAAATCCGTTGCGTAGTTTAAAAGATCTAAGCGTACAGACAACGGGAGCGACTGTTTTACTCTATGTAAAGATTTAAAAAAAAACATTTAAAAGGAAACAAATTGATTGTATTTTTAGATTATGAATGTGAATTCCACTGTGCTTAAGGACAGTACGGTCAGCAGTAAAAGCCATCTAATTCTATTGTCTAGCTAAGCTCGCTTACTCAGCTTACAAGTCAACAATCTGTCCGCATCGCGTGCGCAAACGCACCATCGATCTGTTCGAAAAACAAAATCCAACCGTTTGCGTGCGAAGCCCAATTTATTCTAACCCTTCAGCCTATTTGTCAATTACACGTCGTATATCCGATTTGCCGCCATCTTGGTTCTCTTGTAAATGTCAACCGGCGGTCGACCAATTACAAGTGTGTGCAGGCGCACGTTGACGGTAACAACGCACCGCGATACCATAAAGTTTCGAGCCATTTATAGAAGTGAAATCTGCGTCGTCCAGATCGGCTGTTCCAATTAATGCAGACTCTGATGTCTGATAGGCTGTGGTTACGATGGACTGTTTTATTTTTAGGGTTGGGGAGTGATTTTTTTAAGGTTAAATGTCAGTTTGGAAGCGGTGAAGATTTTGGATTATTCAAGGGTTGATGTCATAGTTTTTGACAGCCTTTGAATTACGAAAACATAATTTCATAATAGAGTGTCCATTGTACCTATATTTTTGTGAATAGCCAATTGTAGGTTCTAGATTTGACTTTTCCACACAAAATCGATGCAACAATCCTCACATCTAGGTACTCATTATAATGTTAAGTTCTCTAAATCAAACAAATCCAATAACTCCTCACATAGGTACATAATGCACCCGCGAAATTATACCACGAGCACGTCGACCGTGAATTACTATCAGGCATTGCATTGTAGGAGGACATCAGCGGGTCCGATAATTTAATGGCATCGCTCGCCACCCGCAATTTAATGTAGGTAACACCGAACAGCCCGGGGGCATTAATAATTTTCTCCGAGTTCGCCCATTGTACTACCGGAGGGACACTCACGATCTTAGACATCATCGGTGCCTATCGTAATTCCACCGCATCCCATGTACAGAGCCTTCTAACTTAATATGTGCATCACGAAGAACGCGTATATGGTCCGCGCACCCCGCCCAGACCCAACCGGCCAATCCTATCGCGCATTTTAAATGCCGCCGCGCATTGTATGTATATCGAGTGGGCCCGCGAATAAATTGAGTTCTTGACGCGCGTCACAAACCCCGCGACATCGCCCCGCGATAATCCGCCGCGGATTTAAAACCGCTTATCCCCAACACTCTCGGCCCAAGGAATCTCCCTCCTAAACCTACAAATCAATCGTACGCCCGCACTCCATAAATTAAGAGGCGAAACAATGACCCTAAATTATTGGGCCGTCTCCTTTATCGGGCGCCTCCGTATTGTTCGTTTTTTAAAACGACTCCTTACACAAATGAGACTCGGCCTGGACTTATTAGGTTTCGGTATTTCGCCTGCGGAGATCGACAGCAGCGATAGCGTCTGTGGGAATGCACGCTGGACTGACGACGCGTTCGCTTTAATTATTCGACTTCCTCGTGCGTCTGAGACAATGGCGTTAGGTGTGGATCTCGTGTTGTGGCGCGGTCTGGCTAACGATCAGCGGCCGTGTATCTGGTATTTCATCACGGTGGACGTCGGCGCGTTATTTTTCCCCGCAGCTAGCCGTTTATGCCTCACATTAACATAAAACAAGCGGGCATGCGGCGGGCCCGCGTCCATATTTCTGCTACCGTCGTGACGACCGGCCTCGGTATTGTGCCGCGATACAGATCTCAGGACGCATGTGCACGCTGCCACTGGATATTTAGAAGCTGTCTCTTAAATTCGCGTCCGCGGCGACTTAACGAGTCGCATTCTGCGTATAAGACATGCGATCGGCTATTGTCCATTTGTGGAGCGGTAATGATAATTTTGCCGAGGTTAATGCGAGTGGAGTTTTCTAAGTGGGGAGTTGACGCGTTCCATTAGGGCGGGGGATGGTTTCATAAATATTTTATTGGTTGTGAGCCGGGGCGGTTGGCGCTCTCATTACGCGGCGTAGACGCCCGAGATCATTAGTCGGTGATAAAATGCGGTCGAGAGGCGTCCTCTCTCGGAATCGGTGCATTCTTTACACGTTAGCTTCGTCGAGGACTTGGCTTTTGTTTTCGCGTTCGCCACCTTTATAATTACTGGCTTTAGGGTTAATGGACTGGTTAATGTTGGTTTTGTTCGTTTGCTTGGGTTTGCTTTAATTGATTGGGAATTGGTGCTTCTGCTTTCGAATTCAGTTTGGTCTTAAATCATTTTTTATTGGTCGAGATTTTAAAATTTAATGTAGAGAGAAAGAGATATTTTAATGAACAGAAATGGTTATAAATGGCCTAAAAATACGATAATTTTTGCAAACATGGTGGATCCTATTAAACAAGATGGACGCTAGCAATGACGACCATTTCCATTTTGATGACAAACATTGGTTTCTATAACAATATGCTTCACCAGATAGTGATATGCTAGTGAATGAACGCTTGCCATGCAAGTGGGTCCGAGTTCCAAATCGGTCCGCACCTCTGATTTTTCGAAATCTTATGAGGGTCAGAATTTGATTATCTCTTGCGGTAAACATCGTGGAGGTATCTGCACACCTAAAATCTGGCCAGCGTGATGGACTAAGGCCCAAAGGCCCTTCTCATTCTGAGAAGAGGTCTGTGCCCAGCATTAGAGCAGTAATAGGCTGATAATGCCACGCTCCACTAGACGCACAAACAATATCCTCTTCTAACCATCTTAAAAACTTACATCTCAACCCTAAACTGCAGTGCACTCAAAAAAGTTCCACAAAATCTTAGTCAGCGGGACTATAATGAGTTCCTATCTATTCCAGCATAATCTAGTCTGAATATCATACACTACGTCTGTAGTCAAGTGTTCCCGACTCGAGATATGATAATGAAACCCGATCGGAACATTCTCCAGTTAAAGATGACTCCTAATGTGCATCTAAATACTATATAAAATAGTCGGCGAGACTGAACGGGACACACGGGCCGCGAGTGCGACGAGCAACCATGGCATTGTATTGTTTTATTGCAATGGTTTGTTCTTTTCATTTTTTAAAGAAATGTTGGTTGGTTATTGGGTTTTTAATGACCCTCACCTGTGGCTTGAATGGCCACGGGGTCTTTGATAATGTTATACCTAGACTCACTAGACTGTCTCGTTGGTCCAGTGGTGGCAAACGCAACTGCTGATCGTGACGTCCTGGGTTCAATAGGTACTCAGATCGGGCAGTGTTATTGGGTTTTTCCGTGTGAAATTCCTCAGTAGCAGCACGGAGTTTAGATTTTTGCCCGGATGATAGCAATAGGCTCGCCCTCTATTACATGGATTTATCATAACGGCGAAATGAGGGTGTTACTATACACCTCTGCCCAACCCTTCGGGGAATACAGTCGTGATGTTATGTTACGTTTAGTAGTATCGTGAGTTGCATCACTAATAAATTGTTGATATCATTTTTGCATTTTTTATCTTTAGTTATGATGTTTGTGGCAATATAATAAAGTTAGTATTTAGGGGTCCCAAGAATGGGCTAACTTAGATCTTTCAGCGTATTCATCTCTTCTCGTGTCGGCCCGAGCAATACCATAATAGCTCTTGCTGACGTAAAAAAGATTAGCCCGTCAGTAAAGGCGTGCCCTGCGTAAGCGCCAAACGCGATGCAGTGCGACGCGATGCTAGGGAATGCCGTTGTCTTGATCGCGTTTTTCGCACTTGTCGCGTCGCGTTCGTCGCTTACGCGGGACACCCCGTAAGGTTGGTAGCGAGGCTGACTGCCCAGGGTGCGCCGGACATACTTAAATATTGTCCCTTGTGAAGCTCTTTTAATGCACCTCTTAATTTACAAAATATTCGTTAGGTACATCCTTATGCAATCGAGGATGATTGACTCATTGCGGATATCCTATCTTAAAGTAATCAATTATATCGTCATAGTCAGTCTTTATTTATAGCAATCAGTCGCTTTTACTAAGATTTTAATTCCCGATATGTGAATCTTTATCTGTGTCGTATATTAATTTGTATGATAATAGTTTATATTAGTATCTTTTCCTATCCTTATTTACTTGAATTTTTGGCAAAGCCGTAAATTATTGCATCCGTATTAAACATATTGTCACCACGTATTGTCAATATCTTCTTACCTATGAAATCATGACCTTTTTTTTAAGATGGAAGAATAATGGAGAGGCAAAATTCAAACTATTGTGTTCGACGTTTTTAACAAACATAAAGTAACTTACATATATTTGAAAATTATCCCGACCAATTAATTCCTTTTCATGTAATTATGATAGTTGGGATTGGAACTTCTGAATGAGTTTTGCTCAAATCTACAAAACATTACTGTTTCGTTGACGGTTACCAATAAGTTCACTAAATATTTTTTGTTATATTCTCATGTAAGTGGCTATTGTCTTTTCGAGAATAAATGATTTAATCCTTAACTTACTTTTTAAAACCATAAAGATTAACATCCAAAACAAAAACCTACCTATTTCGCCTCACTACCCAACATTATGCTATCAATTCTTGTTCCCCGTATGTTCCCGACTGGCCAGTGCATCGCGCACTCGCGTTATGGTAATGTGATCGAGTCCGAAATTGGACGCTCTGACCACAGAAGGATTTCACACACTTGGATTTATATACAGGCATATTTCAGTCGAGAGTCTTAGGATGCGAGACTATTCTAATAAGGTTTTAAGTAAAATGTTTTTTTACGATAGGAGACACGTTTTACACAACAACTGTTGATTAATATCGAAAGAAAAATGTTGTTGTATTAAAAAATAGCAACCATCTTCATTTTTAAACGTCGTTAGTTATCCACAGTATATTGGTAAAAAAAAATATACCTACTTATTCTCCTTTATTTATTTCAATACATCTTCTTCACATAGTATAAAACAAAGTCGCTCCCGCAGTCTGTACGGTTAGATCTTTTAAACTACGCACGGATTTTAATGCAGTTTTCAGCAATGAAGTGATTCAAGAGGAAGGTTTATATGCCCCACATTAGAATCTCCATTGCACCCGTGCGAAGCCGGGGCGGGTCGCTAGTACATTTTTATTTACATGTTTAAATATTTCTATAAAAATATGAAATATGGTAGCCCACTGGCATCGGGAACAGGGTCCAAGCTACCGGTGGTCAGGGCCTCAGATAGAGGAACTTCCTAAAAATACGCGCCGTGTCCAAAATCTCCTTTATTATTACCTATTATTAATAATTTATTCATGAGATAACAGAGATCCATTAGGTTAGTAACAATATTCTTAGCCTAGGTAATTACAAATGGCGATTTGTGCAATTGATGAGCGCCCCTACTAATGGACTGCCAATTTGATATATTTTTTTATATAGATATTTTATGCAATTTCGACAATTAATATGAAATAACCCTATAATTCTTTAGATATCCCTATTATTAGCTCAACGTCGTATTATTATCTTATCTATTTCGACTATATTACAACATATGAAAAAACATCATCATTAAAACCATGTGACCATTATTTAATTCTGATTTGAGATGCCAACTATCAGTATTATCACTTTTATTAAGTATTTTGGCCACGTCGTTATCATTTGAATATTCTTCCTGATAAATCAAAATTCTTGAAAGTACATTTTTGTATCTCATTGACACGTGATGAATGGTAGGTGACAGGGCTTTAGTATCTACTATAGGTCAACCAGAATCTCATGGCATTAAAAATTAATAACTAATAGTGGTTTTGATATGGCAATGTCAACATGTCACTTGTCAAAACCAGTATGACTGTAGTTGATACATTTTCCAGTTCTGATTAATGTTTTCTTGTTCAAACATTTTTAATAAACATACTTATTTTAACAAGGTTTCCTTTTCCATTACAATAAAATTGCAAAAAACCATATGTCAGCATATCATTTTGGGACCCAGTGCATAATATCAGCAAGGACATTGGGTCACATAAAACAATAAGCCAAAACCTCTAACAACATGGATTTATGAAATACATGTTGTGCCGACCCCATCTAGTGTGGGATAAAAGCAGGAAGAAGATGAAGAAGAAATTAAAGAAAAAAAATTACAAGTACCTATCAAGACTTTTTATTCAAATTACCCTTGTGTTACCCACAAAAAAATGTAATTTCCCTATTTGCCATCAGATTCTGGTAGACCTATAGTAAATATTTAAAATAAGGTATAGGTGTTCGCAGTGATATCCTAGTGGTTAAACTTTTACCTTCCATGCAGGAGGGTCTGAGTTCGATCCCGACCCGTACCACTGACTTTTCGCACTTGCGTTAACGGTAAAGGAAAAACATCGTGAGGAAACCTGCACACCTGAAAGGGTTCCATAGAGTTCTCGATGGTGTGTGTAGTCTGCCAACCCGCACCAGGCCAGCGTGGTGGACTAAGGCCTAAACCCCGAGAAGAGGCCCGTGCCCAGCAGTGGGACAGTAATGGGCTAGTTATGTTATGATATACACTGGCCTGCAAAAATAAGTATCACACTTTAAAAGGAAATATCATTAAAAGTGTAGTACTTATTTTTGCAGGCCAGTATAGGTGTTCGATAGGTACCTGGTACTTGGTATTTAGTATTTTACATGTGTACAAAATAGGGCGGTATGAAGAGCTTAGTCGACAAGCCGGAATATTCACAGGCAAGCGGCGCGAGTTTTAAGTTAATAGCGAATTGTGTACCAATTTTTGTTTCTATGAATGCTTGGTCGAAGTTCTAGGCTAATTATTAGGTAAGTATCATGAAGAAGTCAAGTTATGTGCTATAGGTAATTAAAATATCTACACTTAGATACTTGTATATAAAAATAAATAGCCGTGCATTAATCTCGCAAAAACTCCATAGGTAATGAATCGACAGATTAGTTTCTTTTTTTCGTTTTTTTCGCCTCAGCGCAGGATTGGTTTAGGAAAAAAAGCAGAAAAATATTTTAAAAAAATTGTCGGTACGAAGTTCACCGGGCAGCTAGTTTTAAATAAATACAGAAAAAATACGTTATAAACATGCATAGGTACCTTTATCGTACAAAGAGCACTGCTTAGCAATAAATTAACAAAAAGCATGTTTACGTAAACACTCGATAAAATCTAATAAACGAATCTTCATCATTCGATTTAATCAAATTGAAAATGTATGAAGTAACAAATAACATCGAATATTAAATTTAACTTAACTAATTCATGATATCGAAATTCTCGCTTTACTGAAATTGGTACCTTATCGCCTAAAGTCAATAAGAATGAACCCAGCATTCAAGGGTTAAAAATCATATAAAAATTCGCTAACCCGTGAACCGCGGCCGCCGGTCACTTCGCCACCGCTATCACAAAATCATTTTTCATAATTGCGATTGCTCGATCAATCTTGCGTCGACGGAAGCCACTCAACCTCGCCCTGTTCCTCATAGATTTCTGTGTATTATTGTTGTTTATTTTTTGACTGATAGCCCACTAGCTGACCCACTTGCTTTATCGTTATTAAACCACACGCGATTAGACGGTTACGTTAAATACACACGAATTGTTAATGAAAATGATGAATTTCTGTGGTTCACGATGTGTATCAGTTTTGTTACGTTATTGTTTTTTGGGCAGAAATGCTATTATACCTTTTTCAAAAGTGCCAATATTGAACCTTGTATTTTTGCAACACAAAATAAAAAAGTAATCATTAAAATTATTGGCTTTTACAACGTAGCTATTCAAGTTTACAATATCTGAATAAAGTGTTTTAATAAATTTTCAATTACGGAGCACAGTAATTTCTCACGCGCAAGAAATGCAATAATAATAATCTTTAAGTGCGGTTTTGACTTGCAAAACAATTTGTTATCTTAACCCTTATTCTACTCGAGATCGCCTTTAATGCATCACTTAACATTTAATTTGCGAGTAAAATACATAAATAACTATTCTACTTTATTATCTAAAAAAAGATCCAAAACAGGAGGGTCGAAATCTAAAAATCATAACTCTAAACCTTCGTTTCGTTACCTGAATTAAAACTCCAATAAATCGCATAAAAAGATCAGCGCTCATAAATCTAAAAGACAACGGACTAAAGAGGAATAAATATCTCAAGTCCCGGTAAAGCCTTTGGATTCCAACCAAAGAAAATATCGCACCCAAATTCCGGTGGCGGTTGACGGGGCAAATGGAAAAAAGCGCGAAAACCGCGCATTCCGTAGGCCCCGCCCACGTGCGCGCGCGCTGCGAGCGACAGGTGAATGCGACGCGGGCGCAGCTGCCGCGCCGGACGCGCCGATTTGCTGCTCTGTTTTTTCCTACCCAGAATATGCTTAATAAAATATTGATATACAATGGGTGGTGACATCGCGCGCGATTTCTGTTACATCTCAGACCTCATTGTAACTGCTCGTCCGCCTGTCTCTTTTTATGTTCGCTTTTAACTATGCTGGATTTTTGAAATGCTTTTTTAAATAGCGATTGGATTTTTATGTCGGAACGAGTGAAAGGTAACGTCTGGATGGTAGCGACTTAATGTGTTGAGCTTTCGATTTTACACAATACACGAGGGCATCGAGGTCGAGATGGGCTATGAAGACACACTCGTTGGTTTTACTTATCTGATTATAATCTTTAATGACTCATAATCTTTAGTAATGTACAGAATTTTCATATCATATCCAGTTAAAGTTAATAAACAAGCCAATGTGGCTCCCCTCGAGCCTTCAACCGTAGTGGCCTCTATCGAAGGTCTCAGTATCCATGAAAATAAACGGCTAATTACAACCGTAACTCACAACCGGGCGAGTCACGAAAACATAAAAAGGCAACAAAACGCGATATATCAAGTTACTCACTTATCTACATACGAATATGGGTTTGTAAGTGTACACTAAGAGAAAGACATAAAACAATGAACAATGGGAGCATAAATCAGTATAATTAGTTTTGCTTGAACGGAGCGAAATCATTGGTCAAAACGCATCGCAGACCCCGCCCCTGCGGTGCAACATGCATCGGACGACGTTAGAGCGGCCGCTCGGCCTGTTCAATTGGATCAAATGTAACGTTAGCAATGGGAGTGCGGATTGCTAAGTTTATCTGCGCTGAAAATCTGTTAAGTGCTATTCGGGTAACTTATTTGTGTTTTTGAAGTAGTATGGGATAAGATTGTGTTGCATTGTTACGAGCTTAACTTAACTTCAGGCTTGTTTCAAGGCACTCTTTGTATGCTTAGATACAGTAATGTTCTCAGTTTTCTTGGTATCTAGTTTTTTCTTTTCGTGAAATATGTTTGGGTAAAGGAGTTTTTTTAATCCATTACTCATTTATACTGAAAACACTAATATTATCTTGCTATCTGTACAAGCGTTAATCTTACCATGGTGTGCGAATATCTACAAATTGTATCGAGTAGCAAAAGTAAGTATTAATCTATCAAATAAGTCTATCTTACGATCGATATTAATAATCTTTTATGATCCAAAATCTATGGATTGATGTACAATTTTGACAGAAGTAACGTCTAAAACCTACATTCCATACATTTTGGATTTGAATCGATCAATATTGGTCGTGAATCCAACAAGAAAAACAATAACAACAAGAAATATGAACTTAAATAAAGAAACTTCCAATTGTTTGCTATCGTTACTTGACTAGCGCGACCTCCGTGCACCGCGTGCTCACAAGTGCATGTGTCTACAACTTGTAGCGAGTAGCAACAATGTAGCGTGCTGAGTAGCTTTTAGTGTTACACATGATTTTTTCCATACTTTCGTTTTATTGATACAATCGATTTGATGTTTATTTTTCAATTTTTCTGTCGGTTTTTTACATAAGATCACGCCTGTATTACTCGAGGGGTTGGACAGAGATGTTTTAGTAAAACCCTCATTTCGCTGTTATGTTTAAGGCTATTGCCATCAACCGGGCACAAATCCAGACTCCGGGCTGCTACTGAGGAATTCCACACGGAAAAACCCAATAACACTGCCCCATCTGGGTTTTTTTTTAAAGAATTGCTTGTTGTATAGTAGTGTGTTCTTCATAGTTTCTGGATCATAGACTGAATTTGACTGATGAGTTGTTATAACGAAGAATTGATTTGAAATTCCTTATGATTTTGAAGAAGAAGAGGAAGAAATGTTTCAAGCGACGTTTAGCATAGATGATTTTAGCTGTAAAGTTCAGAGAGTTACACTTTGTAGATTCCCAGGCCATACACACTCATCTCTTACAACCTAGAATCAATCCAGTTGCCTCGGAGAGCACGTTAAGCCGTCGGTCCCGGGTGTGATACGAATACCTATGGTAGTCGTTACGGGTAGTCAGAAGCCTGAAATACTGACAACCGGTCTGACCTTAGGATATCGGCATTGCACAGTAACTGGGTTGCGGAGGTCTAATAGCAGTCGCTCCGCATCTGTTTAGACTGGAAGTTAACCCCAACATAATTGGGAAAAGGCTAGGCAGAACAAAAAACTAAGTAGGATTTTAATATGTTTTTATATTTTATTGATTATAATTATCGCGTCGGGGTTTCTTTATTTTAAATATACAAGTTGTAAAAAGACCCTTCACCAAGCCGTCAACCATGCATTCAGAACATCAAATTAGTAACCCTACGCAAAAATTGTCGCTGGGAATCGACTTTTTTTTGGGTGTAACATTTCGTTTTACTGTAAAGCTAATTGTAACGCACTCAAAACACTGTGTTGATAGATGCAATGAGTAGTAAACGGATAATGGAGATATTTCAAGTACATTTGCAACCTTCAAAACTAGTATTTTTTTTAAAAAGTACTTAGTGAAAAAGTTGGAACTTTGACCTCCAATATCTCCGTAACTAGAATGTCCAGAACAAAAAAATGATCGCAATGACGTGGAGAATAAGTGTCTTTCGGCTTCGTTAAGGGTCTTTTTACACCGTTTATAATCTACATAATATCTACTTATGCGCATTTAAAGTTATAGTTACATAATTATTCCTTTCTCCATAACTATGGAATTTAATACCTAAAGAAGCACTTCATAACCAAAATCGATTAGAATTTTATGATCGAAATAAAGCCATAAAATTCATTGATCGATACCTAATAGTATCGAATCATTAAGAACCTTTCTTTTGTTTCATTAGGTATACCAACACGGAATTCCATTGGTTTTATTATCTATAGAAATATAATAATACATTTTGTATTCAAATGTTGTATTTACATAGGAATGTAGACTTTCTAATACATAAAGAATTTACTCTTAATTATAATAATAATGGCGGAGGGCCTTTTAATGGGTGTCGCAGGTCAAACTTGTAAAAATAGTTTAATGGTTGAGGTTAAGCAACCGTTCGCTCGGTCGGTAATTGGATGCGTTACTGGTTACGTATAGGTATATTTAGTCTGGATTAAATGATTTCAGTGATTAGTGTCAGTTAGATAACTGTATGTGTTTGTCTAATATAATAATTATCACCTATCGTTAATTAGGTAATTATTTTTGCAGATTTGGACAATAGTTACAGAAGGCTCGTGGCTTTACCAACTGTGCAGATCATACGATTAGCGAGGTTAAGCTGCGCTTGCCGCGGTCAGTCCGTAGATGTGTGACTGTTTGTTAAAAAATCGAGTCATCTCCGTGCCTCAGAGAGAACGTTAAACAGTCGGTTCTGAGAGTCATACGAACACCTATGACAGTCGTTACGGGAAGTCAGAAGCTGTCTGACAACCGGTCTAAATTTAGGATATCGGCATTGTCCTTTAACTGGGTTGCGGAGGGCTGATGGCAGTCGTTCCGTGTAAAATACTAGTATTCAGCCGAGTCTGGTTAGACTGGAAGCTGACCCCAACATAGTTGGGAACAGGGTAGGCAGAACATGGACAATAGTTACAGCTGTTGTTTACTTATCTTGTTTACATATATACATAAACTCACGCCTTTTTCCCATGGGGGTAGGCAGAAACTATAGAACGCCACATGCTACGACTCTTACATACCCCTTTCGCTTCATCCACATTCATACATCTTGTTATACACGCACGCCGGTTGAGAGTACTACGCACCTGACCCTTGTGAAGAACATCACCAATAACATCGATGTATGTCCTTCTAGGACGTCCTCTACCAGCGTAGAAATGATAGATGAAGTTTGTGAGCTGATGAATGAAAAAAGAATAGATGCGTTTTGTGTGAATGAGACGAAAAGAAAGGGATTGGACATATCCAAACACGGTTCCCTGACCGCAATTTGGTCTGGTGTCCCAGAGATAGATCTTGTTTACATACAGTGGAATCTGCTTATAACGACGACGAAGGGACATGCGATATTTAGTCGTACTAAGCGACCGTTGTTATAAGCATCCGTACCTACTTACATATTTCGCCATGTTGAAATATCGTGTATAACATTAAGAAAATATAAAAATATTTTCCATTATATCTCTACAAGTTGAATGAGAATCGTCATTTATAACATCTATTTATATGTAAGTTAGTTAATTTACTAACAAAATAAAGGACGCGTCGTTGTAATCAGAAGATTTTTAATTTACCTTAAAATTACATGGCTAAAAGCGGTTTCGTCGCTATATCCGGAGTCGTTTGATCGTTATAAGCGACCTCTTCTCTTAACAATTTCAATGGAAACCAAATTAAATGATGTTCGCTAGCCGCTTTAAGCGAAGTCGTAATAAACCGATTCCACTGTAGTAAGAAACAAAGTCACTCCCGCTGTCTGTACGCTTAGATCTTTTAAACTACGCAACGGATTTTAATGCAGTTTTCAGCAATAGATGGAGTGATTCAAGAGGAAAGTTTATATGCCCCACATTAGATCTACATTGCACCCGTGTGAAGCCGGGGCGAGTCGCTAGTTACATAGTATAAAACAAAGTCGCTTGCGCTGTCTGTACGCTTAGATCTTTTAAACTACGGATAGAGTGATTCAAGAGGAAGGTTTATATACCCCACATTAGTATCTACATTGCACCCGTGCGAAGCCGGGGCGGGTCGCTAGTGATGCATATAACAAGACAACCAATTGATTGTAAACATTTTTTTTAGAACACTAATTTGTTCATGTTTCCTCACTATGTATCCTTCACCGCTGCGAGCGATAATTAAATACTGATCCGCAAATGAATTCAGAAAGTCGTTGATGCGGTTCAAACTCAGACCATCATTTTTTTAAATTTTTTTTTTCGTTGGAAATTGTCATGGATGTCCCTCGTCCGGGGAAGGCGAGGGCGTCTGCCGGACTCTTACCGGCTAAAAACCAACGGTGTTCCTTCTCCTGACCGTTCGGCCGGGGTCGCGGGATTCGCAAAAGTATGCACCGCAACCCCGGCAGAAACTCAGACTCTCCTGCGTGGAAGGCAATCGTTCAATCGCTAGGCTAACACTGCTTTTGATTCTCCGTTCAACGTGTGAGTTAATTATCAGCACAGTAGGCCTATCATGAATACTGTCGAGTTACCTACTAACGTAAATGTAACGTTTATGTAAGTGAATTTTGAATCGGAAATACTCGTTTCACACATACCTACTAATTAATTAAAAGCCTCGTTGGTCTGGTGGCAAGCGCGACTGCTGATTGTGACGTCTTGGGTTCGATTCCCGGGTCGGGCAAAGTGTTATTGGGTTTTCTGTGTGGAATTTCTCAGTAGCAGCCCGGAGTTTGGATTTTTGCCCGGTTGATAGCAATAGGCTTGCCCCCTATTACATGGGATTTAAACATAACTGGCGAAACGAGGGTGTTACTAGAACACCTCTGCCCAACCCTTCCCAGTACAGGCGTGATGTTTTGTTATGTGTGTGTTATTTAATTAAATTGAAAACTTTATTCATATCTAAGTATGACATAAATTGTGCATGTCGCAAAAAATAAACCATAATGGTATAGGACAGTTGTATATTCGATTCAAAATTCACTTACTTACATTAGCGATACATTTACGATACTTTACGTCAAAAATGTTCATGGTAGGGCCACAGAATTAAATAAATTACAATCTTAAAATCATTAATTTATTTCAATTATTATTTAAAATATTCAGACCACCTCGTTTGCTCATTAAGGCGACGCGTGATGATGTGCATTCCTTTACATTAACAATTTATTAAAAAAAAACCTGCTAATTATCATTTTAATTATTAGAAACTGATGTGACAACTTATAGTTAATAATTCAAATGTATTTATTGTAGGGAAAGTTTGTTTGTTAACTAGCGACCCGCCCCGGCTTCGCACGGGTGCTATGTAGATACTAATGTGGGGCTTATAAACCTTCCTCTTAAATCACTCTATCTATTGCTGAAAACTGCATTAAAATCCGTTGCGTAGTTTAAAAGATCTAAGCGTACAGACAGCGGGAGCGACTTTGTTTTATGCTATGTAAAGAAGATAAAGGAAAATATGGTTTTAATTTGCTTGAAGGCTTTTGTGGATTTGATCTTGTTTAATTTCGGCTATAATATGAAAAACGAAATGCGGTCTAACGCCCGGTTTCTATATCCAAAAACGGACGGTTTTGCTTACCAATCGGAGCTGGTAGTGTTTAAAAAGTTCTTTGAAAAAACTAAATGTCATTTAACCTGTAAACGCTTCTAAGGGATGAAAGCGTCTTCTATGCTAAGCCATAAAGTCTACGTTTCGACATTGACGGAGATGTGATAGTGTTAGTTTAGACCAAGGCCGTACCTAGGAATTTTGTTCGGGGCGGTTGACCCCTGAACAAAAACATCAATTACAATAACGAGTATATACACTTTAAAAGTATAATTTAATTATATGAGGTTTCGGGGGGTTTGAGCCAAAACGCCCCCTCCCGGGTACGGCCCTAGACTCACCCATGGAAGGTCAGCGATCAACCGCTAGGCGATCACTACTTGGGTAAAATGCATATTTATGCATAACTTAAAATTCTGTGTTAATCAATTTCAATCTTTAGCGGTAGGTACCTATTTTCCATAAATATTAAAAAAAACTGTCAAGCTTTTACACATTCCTGTCATATTATTACGGTATTTTTTTAATAATTAATTCTAGCACAATTATAAATGCACAGAAAATATTTAAATAAAATTTTACCGCTTAAGATCTTTCCATAAACATTTCTTTATTTATTTGGCAATGCATAATTATTAACAAATGCCAAAAAACAATACATATGTAATTAAGGACATTAAAAAACACGTTTCAATCAATATTTTTTTAAAATAATGTACGGTTTGAATTTTTGTCAAAAATAACATTTAATTTGCCATAATTTTAATGATAATAATGTTTGGCAAACACAATTTAATTGAATCAATAAATTGAAAATTTATTTGTGTAATAAAATAAAGGAAATGAATGTGTTTATGTTTAGATAAATATTAATAGCTTAAAATTATGCAAAGATTTTGTGAAGGACGTATTAGCCGTTAGCAATAAACAACAATGTTTTTATTGTATTTATAAAGACATTTTTTTAATAAAATATACACATTTTACATAAATAAAAGTCAACATTTTAGATTTTGACCTAATTAAGAATAATTGCATAGGAATTATCATAACTTAAAAGATAAATCGAAAGTATTATGCTTAAAAAAATATATTCTTCAGTACCTAAATGCCTCGTATAAATAACCATTTAATAACCCTAAAATTCTGTAGCCAAAAAAAGACAAGAAAAAAACATTAATCCGGTCATTTTTACCCCATCTGTTACAAACATTGGTACAAATGGGCCAGGCTCTCCTCGCTAATGAAAATGATGTCTGGACATCACAGCGTTGACAAATACGGATCGCATCGGCCCAGACACTGCCCCGTCCGGGATTTTTCACGCGTACCCGTCTAATCCGGCGTCGGGGTCGGTTAGACCGATAGATTTGTCCCAATGTTTGTTGCGAGACAGGCGTTTTTTTAGGGTTATCTGGTGATGTCAAGTGAAGATTAACATTCATCTGTTGCGTGAAATTGGTATCATTTTTATTCTGGTTTATTGAAAAATTGTAGGATAAAATAATGGGGAAATGGATCGTCTCGTCATTTTTCATTGTTAATCGTATATATCGTATAATCGTGGCTGACAATAAAAATAGTGACTTGACATTTACAGCCGCACTCATGAAGGTTAATGGGTCATTAACTAACGATTGTTTAAGAGTTGCCAGTATAGTATCTATACTGAGAATTCTTAAGCAAACATTAGTTAATGTTTCATTAATGTCTTTGAGTGCGGTGGTAGTGGTTATGGTTTAACTTGCCGTATGGTAAGAAAACGCAGTGTTATCCTTTGATCCTGACAGCAGTGACTACCTAAATAGATGAATTACCAGCAGCTTTTTCCCGAACACTTCAAACATGCCTATTTCTACCGCCAAGCAGTATTGCTGTTTTTCGATTTGAAGGGTATGGATGCCGGTGAAATTATAGGCACATGAGACCTTTTGACTTCCCTAGGTTTACATCAGCAATGCTTTTAGAGTAGTAGGTAGGTGGCAGAAACAACTAACCACCAGATGGGGCTGCCGGCTTGATTGCCAACCGAAAAAATAAAAAAACAAACTTATAAAATGTCTTATTTAGGTGAAAATATAGTAAATAGTATGTAACCCGTCGGTGTTAAGCAATCTAACCCGTTTCGATCTAGACTTTTACATCTTACCATACTTTTATTTTGCAAAAGATAGCCAGCTGTCTTTTTCTTTTATTCCATCACCATTAAGTATACTATAGTTATTGTTTTTGTTTCTTTGACGTATCTATTCGACTGAATTTATCGACACGAGACATCTTAACTGATAATCGTGATATTTAAATGTTATAAAAGACGGTAGCCTTCACATTTATAATTGTGATGAGCTGAGATTAATCTAAACAAACAGATGAATTGTTAATTTTGACAGTACTTTATTTTTGACATCTGATTTATTTGCATATACTGCAACTGACTGTAGTTTTGATTGTACCGTTTTATTGGTAGAATATGTTTCTATATACTTACTGGCCATGTACAATCCGATTACATAAAAAATGAGATTGAAAACGCTGGCGCTTCTATTTTTATTACCATCTCGCTCACGCATATTCTGTGTGACTGAAAGGCGAAAAATAAATCCACTATTTTCAACCGGTAGTCATGTTTTAATGTTTCATCTGAATTATGTACTTCATTTGTGATATTATAAATACTTTCAAGTATTATTCTAGTTCAACTGAAAGTATTGCCATTTTCAAATTACCCAGAACAAGACAAAGAACCACACTCGGCAACATTTTTCCATCTTTTCGCTATAAGTTATTACTGCAAAAAGTATATTGAAAATTTTAAGACAAAAAAAAAATTGCACGCTATTTTGTTTTTGTCAAAAACAAGTTACTTTGATTAGCCATTAGATCTGATTTATATTTCAAGTCGTTAACAATCAATGATTTATCGATTGAATCTAAATATTTGATAATAAAAAATAAAAGTCACGGTGAATTTTAAAGTTTGTTGATTTTGTTTTAAGATTTGTTTTGTTAGAATAGATTTGATATAAAATTCGCTTGTCAATCACTGAATGAAGTGAATCAATCAATCAATTTTTTGCAAGATTTTAATAGAGCATTTACACACGTCAGACTCGTATAACCACATAATTATCAAAATTTTTAATTCTAAGCGTCTGCAGACTTACAAATAATACCAACAGACTAGTTGAACACGTTTGAATAGAAATCTGAAGCATATTGATTATTATTCGAACTTGATTATTCATTTTTAATACCTATAGTACAAAATACACATAACATCATCATCACGCCTGTATTCCCCGAAGAGTTAGGCAGAGGTGTATAGTAACACCCTCATTTCGCCGTTATGTTTGAGTCCCATGTAATAGGGGGCGAGCCTATTGCTATCAACCGGGCACAAATCCAAACTCCGGGCTGCTACTGAGGAATTCCACACGTAAAAGCCCCATAACACTGCCCGACCTGGGGATCGAACCCAGGATCTCACGATCAGCAGCAGTCGTGCTTGCCACCACTAGACTAATGCGATTAACTACTATACATGGTAGTCAAATGTAGAACACTCACTCATAAAGTTTCAAAAGTGAATCTGACGACGATGTAAAACAGAATTTCAACAAAAACCTTGTTACCCTCTAATTCGAACATCCAAGCTATCAGTACCATAATTTTATAAATGAATAACCTTCGTCTCCATTGATATTCGTCGATAACATGATTGATACTACAGTTTGTTTCGCCGGTCGGCGTACCAATCAATCAACGCCATCTCTTGATTGATATGCGACGACACTGGATTCATGAGAGTATTAATTTAACTTCGCCATGACATTGATCGATATTTATGATATTAACGAGCTATATAATTATCTGGCTGTGCGTGGTAAAAGTTTTGTTGATGTATGTGTTGGTTGAGCTTTAGTGAGGGTGTCTGTTGAAGTTTAGATTATACAAAAATAACTATTCATTGATGGCCGGTTCCTATATTTTACGGAGCATTATTGGATAAAATTGAGAGTCTTGTATCTTTACCAATAATGAAACCAGTTTCTGTAGCAGTTATAGCCTAGTGGTGTGACCGTCGGACTGCCAATTCATAGGTCTCGAGTTCGAACCCAAGGCACGCACCTCTGATTTTTCGGATTCATGTGCGTATTGTATAATTATCACTTGCTTAAAAACGGTGTAGGAAAACATCGTGAGGAAACCGGCACATTATGACGACACGTTTGGTGCAGTGGCTGAGCGATCGGCTTCTGCGCAACGGGTCGTGGGTTCGATTCCCGCACGGAACAAATATTTGTATGGCCTACAGATAATTGTTCCGGGTCTGGATGTTTGTGCGTGTGAAGATTTGTGTCTGTAAACGCACCCACGACACAGGAGAAATCCTAGTGTGGGGCAACGTTTAGAAAAAAAAAAAAAAAAAAAAAAAAAAAAAAAAAAAATGAAACCAGTTTCTGTAGCAGTTATAGTCTAGTGGTGTGATCGTCGGACTGCCAATTCATAGGTCTCGAGTTCGAACCCAAGGCACGCACCTCTGATTTTTCGGATTCATGTGCGTATTGTATAATTATCACTTGCTTAAAAACGGTGTAGGAAAACATCGTGAGGAAACCGGCATGTCTGAGAAATATTTCTCGATGGCATGTGAAGCCAAGTCAGAGGCCCATGGGCGGCATAAACTCTGACACCAGGTTAGTCACTAACCACACGAAAAGAAGAAGATGAAGCAAAGACTTCATAGCTTTGCATAGTAGACCCTCCCATATGAAAGTAGCTTTCACAGGTAAAATTAGCTGACGAATCTATTTATATGCCTAGTTTGGCAATAAAAAATTGATACAATGGGGAAGGAATATGATTCGTTATTGTTTATAGGAACTGAGCATGCAACGATCATTCAGTAGTAATCCAGCTCATCGCAGTTCTCTCTCTCCCTCTCTTTCTATCGTATCGGATTCGTTTATTTTATTTTATTTATTTTATTTTTTATTTTTCGGAAAACTTACAGCTAGGCAAAATCATAGTTAACAAGTTCACTGTCCTGTGAATCATATGTAAACATCTCGATTGTTAAACTATTGTGTCTAATTCGCGGACAGTGAAACCGTTAATATAAATATGTAACATAAATAAGGCCAATTACAAGTTTTCACATATAAAAAACGTGGGTGCGTTTACAGACGTTATACGAGTATAGCTCATACCGTGGTGATGATTAGCCAGTCAGCAAGGTTGGTAACGGGACTGATTGCCCAGGGTGCACCGGATGTACTTAAGTGTCGTCACTCGTGAAGGCTCTTTTAATGCAGCTGTTGGTTAGACGACAATGTGGGTTTGGCTGGAAAGTGGAAACAGAGATGCGGTTTTGTACAGACTGAAATATTGATACAGTAATGGTGGGTTATTATTAACCTCACTATAAAGTCCATACTCCCGGGAAACACCTCCACCCTAAGGCTGGTTTTAGAGTCACGCTGACCGTCGGCGCTGACTACCGCACGCGCGGGTTATTCTAAAACGCTTCAAGACACTCAAAGCTCGTGGCCCGCGATGCTTACTAAACGCGCTGGCGAAAGCACTGTTAAACCAGCCTAAGACCGATTTTCCACGGCTCACGTCACAACACGACAAAATGTAGTGACGACTTCGAACGCCATATACCTACATATAATTCTATGATCCGTTTACACTAGTAGTATCGTGTCATTTCGTGAGTAAATGGTTCATAGAAATATATGGTGGTCGTAGTCGTGTTACGACATTTAGTCGTATCGTGAGTCGTGTAGAACAGCCTAAGTGTCGTTCAACGCGTCGTTCTAGCAGTATTAAACGTAGCGTTTGGGGTAGCAGAGCTAGTTAGTGATAACGCTAGGATTATGAATAAAACTGTGATGATTGATGCATTTCTAGATAGATCGCTGTTAATTGTAAACCCAATGGCATCAGATCATTGAAGAAATAATACTGTTTTAGTTTATTTAAATACAAAAAAAATGTCTTCGTTTTAAGAAATGTTGTGGTCGATACCCACAATTTACGAAGCGCTAGTTGTTAAAATTGAGACTCTTGTATCGTTACCAATAATTTAGTATAGATCTATCATGACTTTGCATAGTAGACCCTCCCATATGGAAGTAGCTATCACAAGTCAAATTATCTTACGAGTCTATTAATACGCCCAGTTTGGCAATAAAAATGGTACCATTGGTAAGTAAAACTATTCCTTTTTGTTTATAGAAACCGTGCATTAATGGCCATTTCATGCATAGGTAAATCGAAAGCAGTATTTTGTCGTCGCCGTCCAAAAATACGAATAAATTGTAGTCTATTGCGTATAAAAATATTTGCTTTATTTTTTCCATAAAAGTTGTGACATTTAACCCAAAACCGCTATGAATGCCAACAAGACGTAAGTACGTACATTAACAAGAGCTCAAATAGTTGATATACTCGGAGTCAACCCTCCCGCGCCGGAGTGACAGCGACAAATCGTTACTTGTTGCGCTGGGCTTTATATGCCCAATGTTTAGGTACTGCAGAGTTATCATACATGTTTATTAATGTTGCGTTTTGTATGAAAATTGATGCAGAAATGGTTGAATGATAAATGTATTGATGTTAGCGATTAAATCGATTAAACTTTAAAATTCGTAAATATTCATATTATTCACTATTGCTAGGTGGCTCAGACACGCTGTTTTTTTAGGTATGACAAGGATTAAAATGATAATGTTGATAGCCTTTCAGTAGGCGCATCTATCATTCTATTATCACAATCCTTCGCCAGACCAGATAATAGCATGTTTATGACTAATGTAGAACAATATTACAGCACCTAAAACAAATGACTTTTAATACATATATTTAATTCAACACTACGCTAAGTTACCGGTGGGTTTAATCAGCTGGTTGTGCTTCCCAACTAAAATTCTAGGAAGCGTCGATGGTTAAATTTTTGTCAACTTAGAATAAAACGATTTTTTTTACTTTCTTGTGCTAATAAAAGGCTTCAAATCGTGCTTTGGTGGAACTATCAACTTACACATACTTTTATAACCAACTGAACCACATACAATTTTTGGTGAAAGTGAGTTATAGAGTTAAAAATGTTTAATTGAGTCCCGAAATGCTTCTTCTTCTTTTCGTGTGGTTAGTGACTAACCTGGTGTCAGAGTTTATGCCGCCCATGGGCCTCTGACTTGGCTTCACATGCCGTCGAGAAATATCTCTTAGGCAGGTTTCCTTCACCTTTTTTAAGCAAGTGATAGTTATACAATACGCACATTGATCCGAAAAGTCAGAGGTGCGTGCCAGTCTGACGGTCACACCGCTAGGCTATCACTGCTATAAAAAAATGTTTAATTGAGTCCTGATCGGCAAAAGTAACCCTTAACTCAATATCACCAAAAATGTAACTTGGATCTGTCGCCTTCCAAGGTAATCCATATCTGTTAGAGAACACAATCAAGTTGTATTTGTACATCTTTCTACAAACGTTTTGCTTGATGCAAAGGCCACTCGTTAAGTCCACAAACCGACGTAAACAACAGAGCCTCAGTGCGACGTCATGACAAGTTACACTTGAACCTCGTTGTGTTTGTTACTTGTTGCGTCGACGTGACGTCGACGTCTAAACACGTCAGTAGTGACGCACTGGTCATTTAAGGGTTGATTCTTGATTGTAATGTTGTCGTTGTCATTTTTGTTGAATTGTTGTTAGTTAGCAATGTAGGTCAGAAATTTGAATTTGACGAAACGTTTGGTGCAGTGGCTGAGCTATTGGCTTCTGCGCTGCGGGTCGTGGGTTCGATTCCCGCACGGATCAAATATTTGAGTGGACTACAAATAGTTGTTCCGGGTCTAGGCGTTTGTGCTTGTGAAGATTTGTGTCTGTATACGCATCCACGATACAGGAGAAATCCTAGTGTGGGACAACGTTTTTTTTTGTCGAAGGAATCTGCAATAGTGTTGCTAGCAAAAAAGCAATTACCATCACCAGTCTCTGCTATTTGTGGTGATTCTGGTGATGTTTTTAGTGCTCATAAAGAGGTCTATGGTCACTAGTAAACCTTTTGCGAGTTGCCCTTATCTGAAATGTAGGCGATGCATTATCAGCCCATTACTGTTTCACTGCATCTTCTCAGAATGAGATAGGTTTATGCCTTCGTCCACCACGCTGGCCTGGTGCGGGTTGGCGAACTACACACCTTCCGTAACTTTTTTGGTGCCCTCTCTATGTACAGTTTTCCGTCACCTTTAACGCAAGTAATAATCAAATTCTGATCCGCACATGAATATAAAAAGTCGGAAGTGTGGGCCGGTAGCGAACTCAGACCATCCTGCATGGACTTGCGGCAAGTCGCGAGACTATCACTGCTTTTACAGATGAATAAAATTTCAACCATTTCTTTTCCTACATTTTTGCCCACACCATCGGCTATTTAACCTTTAATCTCTCTTCTAACAATCTAAAATAATCACCGACCTGTCACTATCGCCACATTATTCTCAGTTATCAGTCTGCTCACCTCGGTGGCGACTATCGTGAACATACGCGGCGCGGACAACGCGGTATCTGACATTTTACGAGCGCACACCCGGGACGGGCGGTCAATTACCGGCCAGATACCGCGTGCTTATTGTGTAGATTCAATATTGTTACAATATGCAAGGTTTAAATAATAAAATATTGTGTTTAGTTGCGCTACATGTGTGTATAGGAAAGCAGACAGCGTCCATGTTTGTAAAGTTCGTCAAATGTAAATGTTTTCCCCGATGCGATGTGTTTATCCGTCTTTATTAGAAAATGTGAAAAACAATGTACTAAGGTGCTTGATACTTATTTAATTCCATTAGAGAATCAGCAGGCCAAGTCTGCTATCAAAATTTGTTGTCAAAAATTCAACCATTCTATTCTTTATTAAATCATTCCATCCTTGTATAAAAACTGTCAATATGTTTGGTAGTGGTTTGGTTTTACAATTCTGATTGTAGACTAAGATAATTGTAGAATAAGAGATATATAAGGGGCTGGTGGATTTCCAAGGTTAAACTGCGCTTGCTGCGGTCAGTGCGTGGATTGGTGACCATTCGTTACACATCGAGACCCCTCCGTGCCTCGAAGAGCACGTTAAACAGTCGGTCCCGGGTGTCATACGAATACCTATGACAGTCGTTACGGGTAGTCAGAAGCCTGTAAGTCTGACAACCGGTCTAATCTTAGCATATCGGCATTGCCTAGTAACTGGGTTGCTGAGGTCTGATGGCAGTCGCTCCGTGTAAAATACTGATATTCAGCCGCATCTGGTTAGACTGGCAGCTGACCCCAATATAGTTGAGAAAAGGCTAAGCAGAACGTATATGCCTATAACCAAGGAAAGTGCAGAAAAATCAGCACAGTATTATTTTATTTTGATAGAATATTCTTACCCTATCGGCTTATTTTTATTGATTAGGCTCATTCAATCAATCAAACAAAAATGTTTATTTCACATAAACCAATACAGGTGCTTATGAAAAGTCGAATTTAGATGCACGGTTCCAATTAGTCGTTTCCTATGAAGAAGAGCCGGCAAGAAACTCCATGGCTGACACCTGCCCTACAATGGATTGCATTTACGTTATATAAGAACTTGTATAAACTAGACTGCAAATTCATACCTTCCCGTATTTTAAAAATAACGTTGCAAGTATAAATCAACACGAAAAAATAACCAACAAAAAATTAATCCCTAATATTAATCTTACACCCAATAAATTCTACCAAAAAAAAACAAAAAATGCAAAAAAACATAACTCCATCAATCGAGAACCGGTCGATTATAATTGGAGCACTTAATACAGAGTCTCGAAGGACAAATTCGTAACATCGCGATCACCCATCGGTGGTAAGCACGATTTATAGTGCGTGCGTGTGCGCATACGATTTATCGGAACATGCACGAACGTGTGACAGACCTGTGATGTTTTTAGTTTGGCGTTTATTTTTTACAGTGTACGTAATTAGCGGGCGGTGATTGTGGGAGCTGATGGAAGAAATGATGAAGTGGAGATAAAGGCATTGTGTTGAATGTATCTTGTGTTGGATTAAAAATATCAGTTCTTTCTTTAAGACAGACATTAAAATAAACACGCTCTTCTATTTATTCACCAACATTATTTATCTGATTAAACAATAAAACACCGTTTACTCGAAGTATGTAGTAGAATCACTGAATAAAAAATAGTACTACTAGGATATTAAGTTAACAGTTGTTTAACTAGAGAATTATTGTTGGTAAGCTCTAACCTTATCCTCCCTTTTCTTGGGATCCGTCATGACTGAGGATGATACTTCCATTTAAGTTTTATTTTGTTTGTATTTTTTGATAAATTATTTGCTCAAGGACGAAAACAATTAAACAAATATTTATTAGCACTAGCGACCCGCCCCGGCTTTGCACGGGTGCAATGTAAATACTAATGTGGGGCATATAAACCTTCCTCTTGAATCACTCTATCTATTGCTGAAAACTGCACTAAAATCCGTTGCGTAGTTTAAAATATCTAAGCGTACAGACAACGGGAGCGACTTTGTTTTATACTATGTAAAGAAGTATATAAGTACTGATAGAATCAAATCATGTCTTCATTAATACTGTTTCTCATACTCCATAAAAACTATAATAAACTATCAATTCATTAACTAACATTAACATTCAAGTGTTCAAAGCAACTATAACTTATTGAAAATTAAAATTGACCTATCAATTTCAAAAACTTCGTTCATTTTCAATGCGGAATCGGGTGCGACAACAAAGAGTTCTTGCTCTTTGTGCTGTCCAGCGCAGGCGGGACGATAACGACACGACAACGACACGACATCGGGAGGACAACGGAACGACCGCGAGGAAATTACGCGCCGACACCGCACCGACTGATTGAATGCTTTGAAACTTTACGTACGGGGTTTGAAGTTGGTAGTTACGCGGTTCTGATGGGTAACAGTTAAAGTTGGTTAGTGTTTATTGGTTTTTAATTTACAGTATGAACTATAGTCTAAAACTCGAATTCTAAACATTAAAAGTGCAGTCGTAGTAGCCAAATTGTTGTATTGCTTAGATTTTTTCTCTGTTATGATTGAGAAGTTAAGAGTATTATAGAGTTAGGGAGGTTATGACCTACATAGGTCATATGAAAACAATAGTATTAGAAGATAATTAAATTAAAATAGGGACGAAACATACTATAGCAAATGAAGTCTACGGAATACACCTAGAAATAAAATATGGAGCTAGGAAGTTTAATAAAAAAAAACCAACGCTAAAATATTCAAATAAAACAATTTACACCTACCTAATAACAATACCATAGCCGTACCATAGTGAAATAAACACAAGCTTTGCAAATAAAACCCATTATCAACATCTAAGTAGTAAGTCAACAGTAACCGCGGTTATTGCGAAACTGACGTTATCACCGGTTTGGATTACTGACATGTGCCGTTGATTGATCACGTGATAACGCCCGATAACTGTCGATTAAGTGAAACTTACTGTGCAAGTATTGATGGTAAATGTGGTGTGAATTGTAAAAATAATAATAGGCTAGGTCTGTCATAAGCTACTGCTGAACTGAACGCGTTGGAAGAAGAAAGAACGAAAAAAGGACTCAGCACACATAAAAATATAAGTAATAATATAGGTAGGTAGCTCAGTTAGTGTTAATAAAAACAAATTAAATGAACACAAAAGAAACAACAGTATTAAAGAAATAACACCCATAGAAAGGATATTAGACAAATAGATTGATTCTTCTTCTTCCCTCGTATCGGCAAGAGCTATACGATAATAGAATATCATGCCATGATGAAAAAATTAGCAAGGTTTGTAGGGCCCAGGGTGCATCGGACATACTTAAGTATCGTCACTCGTGGTGACTCTTTCACTGTTGAACTGCTCGAGCTGAAAGGAGAAAGAATGATAAACATTGTTGGATTGTCAAAATTAATGCTAGCATTCTAAAATAAGTAATAAGGGAGACACAAGACAATAAAACAAGTTAGCTAGTTCATGTTAAACAAATAATAATGATGCTATTGGTCGAAATGAATTTATCACCTGTAGTAATGGCACTAGAAACTTAGGTTGATAGTGCTAAAAGAAAAAAAAAATTTGATGTCAATATTGTGATTATGAGCTTTCATCAATCATCAACCAGCCTATTACCAGTCCACTCCTAAGACATATGTCTTTCCTAAAACCTCCACAAAACCTCTATCGATCAAACGTTCATCGGTTTTTGATTGAGCCTCTTTGGTAAATAAAGCTTTTTACCCATCAACCATTGTGCTTATCTACAAAAAGTTATAAAACGATTGCTAATTCGAAATGAGTTTCTTAGATGATTCTATTGTACACAATCTTAACATGACCATTCATACTTCGATTAAAGAAAGTTGTTTTTCGAACATTTTACAATTTACCTTTTATAAGCCAACTGTAAAAATTGCACTAGAAACTCACTAACACAAATTGAACCTTATCAATAAGATTATAGAGTATAAAATCGTAGACAGAACTAATATCGACCCATTTCGTCAAGAATCGATAAAATCAAGATTCATAACGTTTTATTAAGAAACGGTTTAGTTAGTTGTCAATTGGGGAACAATTGTAATCGGTAATCGGTAATCATATCGGTTTCACGGCGATTTTGGTGAAATTGATCTATTGTTTCGTCAGAACTATAGTCTTCGCTTTGTGGATTCTGTGACGAATGGGAGAAAAAGTTTAAAGTATTTTTGAGTTCACGATAGTTGAACTGTTAGATTAATTGAAGAGACAATATAAAAGTAGACAGATTCCCGTTAAGACGGTCATTATTAGTAACTGTCTCTAAAAAATATAATTAGAAACATTTGTCTTGTCTAATTTATGGAGACATTTGACAATCTTAAAAATGTAATCAAAATGAATGTCCATATTTTGATTTAAACACAAATCACGAACTTAATTTTGTTCAAAATGTGTGTTACGTAGATGGTATCTGCAATGTTAAGTAACAGAAAAAAACTTCAACTTAAAGTTATAAAACTTTAGGTAAATTAATAGAGAATGATATAAACGAAATCCTTCTAAAAGACTTTCCAAAATGATTCTAAAATTGGGACCCAAACTCAGAAACCAGACGTTTAGAAATGCAAAGATATTCTGTTTCAAAGCAAATAAACACTAAAAATAAAAACATATAACCAACACAACCACAAAAATCATCCCCGGTCATACCGATTCATTACACATAATTCGCAGACAATGCAATAAAGGGGTGGCTTCATTAAAATTCACGTTCATAGAGCGAATCAGAGTCACCTGCAGATACCCAGCGGCCTATCACTTCCTTTGATCAATTGGCTGGCACATACGGACTGAGTATAGGGAAGGGCAATAGAGGGATCCCACTGGGATGTACGGGACAGGAGTGTAAGAAACGTAAGATATTATGTTTAAAGAAGAAAACACAGAAGTGGAAAAGACACGTATCACTGATTATTCAGTCATAGTTCCAAATTGTTGACATGCTGTAATTAAAATAAAATATGCAGCATTGAGAATGAGTTATGAATGATTTATGTGTTTTAAAAACTGTATAGATCAAACACACAACTACTTATGATTTTGTACTATAGAACGCATTAACTTTTAAGATATTTGACACTATAATTAAACAGCATCCTGCTAGTTTGTTATTCATTCTATCGTAAACTGTGTAACTACTGGTACTGCCTATGTTAATAAACCAACGCTTTTTGTAAAAGCTCTTGTTTCCAAACAACCAACGTCCCGTTCCCCATAGAGAATCCCAACTACGGGACACCCGACCCCGGGAACAGTCGGCCCACCACTAGCCACAGTGCAGACCGCCGCGGGCGTTTCGTCCGCAACCGCATCTTTGCCGTCCGGCACCGGATTGACACGTTGCGTTTTAATCAATTAGCGTACAGAAACGCGGTTCACGAATCAGTGGGCAGTGAAATAAGCGGACCGGCCACCGCGGCGCCAATTCGGCTATCCGGTTTCAAATACGTTTTTTTCCAATGCGTTTTTCGGGCGAACGATAACTTCATAATCGGTGATTCTCTTTTTGGTACCGCGAATTTTCGTTACGGTCAAATGGGCGCTTTGTTTTAGATATTAGATGTTCTTTTTAGCTTTCGTTGCTCATCATTGTCATTTCATCGTTTTATAATCATTTGAGAATCATTGTGTTAACTTTAACATTCTTGTATCATCAGTCAGTAACTGAGAAATGCTAATCATAATAATAATTGTATATCAACAAGTCTGGAACTTTATTTCTTGGAAATTTCAATACAGGAACTAATTACTATTCTGCATGAATTATTTTATTACCATCCAAAGCATTTACAAAAATCGCTAAATGTGATGGAAACGCCTCAAAATGACAATAGCTATTATCTTTCCACTTATACCGTTGAAGAACAAATAACAATGAATAGTTATTACCTTTCCTATTACAAAAAGTCTGAGTGATATGACGAAATTAACAAGCTTATCACAATTTTCCTTTTTTTGTTAAGACAAAGAACAAAGAAATTGACCGTGTAGTGTCTAATAAGAAAAGGCAAATTTGTATCGAACTTTGTTGTGAGAATTAAGGAATTATAGTCAGGTGTTTGAACAACAACACCTGTACATCGATAATTATCTACTGAACTTTGATCCTATCACTTACGATTTTTTTAATGTCTGTTTCAACCTATCAAGCGTTATCAGTATTATACACAAAACTGCTTAACCCCAAAGAAAAGCGCCAATCACATTCACTATCTCCATCTAATTAGGTGACTCCTTCACCGCCTGATAAAACCCCTGTATCGGTATTAACTTTATCAAAATTATCGTTCCGAATTATGTCAGCAGATATGTACTTTGAATAATTGATCCGATTGTGACTAGCGTTATGTATAACCAATCAATCAATTATCGATCACATGGTTTGCGCAATGAACGATGGCCCCATTACAATTCTGTTTTTCCTCATAAAATATTATCATTTTAATATCTATCATATCGCCGATTATTATATTTAGATGATGAACGATCGCAATAAAGCGATATACTTTTTATCTGTTTCCTTTTAAATCAACCTAAATACGGTTTTAAAACGTCTTTATTATCATGATTAATTTGTGTGTTGGTGTTTTGTTTTCAATATTAATTAGCTATATCAGAAATGCGTGTGTCATGCTTGTTTGCCTCAGAATTTTTCCATTTAGCTTACATGACGACTGAAGGTTCTATATGCGATACGAGTGCATATTTATTGATTTATAATGGCCGATTTGATATGAGTTTTTGATCACAATTTTCCTTATTTGAATTACTAGGCTTATCAACGCGATTTTTTTTAATAGTACTACTAAGTTTATCTTTGTTTTAAGGCACGCTTAAAATAGAAGTCATACGATTTAAGATTAGGGACTAGAATGTTATTATTTGAATTCTCATATCTTTTCCGAGTTTGTTTTTAAACGATATTTTGTGAACCTTTAGAAAAGTGCCTCCTGGCAATTTTGCAATTTTGCAAAGATGCCTATAACATGTTTTATTGTAAATGTTGAGTTATCTTTTTTTAACATTCTTAATCTGCCTTCAAAAACAATTCTAAGAATTTCTTCTCTATTGCCCACAGAAGAAGCCAACAGTCCAGAAACCGGAGTGAAGGAGCGTGGCGACAGGGGGGAGAGGCAGGAGGGGGGAGAGGGTGAGGCGTCCCGCTCGGTGTCCCCTGCGTCTCGCACCTCCCCCGCGCCCGACGAGAGAGACGACATTGAGCACAGTATACCAGCTACTCTGATCCAGGATCCCAATGCTGAGAGGTGAGTTTTATAAAGTCCAGAATATCAGGACTATAAACGTCCACGCTAAACATAGACCTCCTTAACATAGAGAATCTTATTATAATCATTGCACTTGGTGAACAGATTGGTGATCGTACTAAAGGTACAATGATGCTTCTGCCTAACCTCCCTTTATTACCCCTTAGTCATTATTGATGAAACCCACGGGGACAAAGAGGTATATTATTCATACGTAACTACAAGATAGTGAAACATTCAGATAAAATGACAGAAATCGGAAGGAAATCAAAACATGCATATTTTGTCCAGACATTACCACTTTTGTAAAAAAATGTATGATCAGGTTTGACTGGACTTCTTTTGAGAATTTGGAAAAAAGTGCATCGTAATTTTTTAGCTTCTTCGTACTATAGTAACTATTAATCATAGATTGGTATATGATTGCAAAAATATTGACAGAATCATAAGCAAAATCGTTGACAGATTTCGACCTTGAGCAGACAAATTATGACAATAAGAATACGCATACCGATATAATTCCTTTGATGCACTACTGTCCCATTGTTCTTACTATCAGTAGCTATAGACATCACATGTTACATTTAATCCGAAACTCTAATATATTCGCATGATCAAGCTCACGACAATAATCCTTTCCAATACCGTACCTCAAGGCTTTTATGGAAATTAAACCATCACCTACAATCTCTCGAATCCAACCGACCCATTCATAATACCGTACGCCATTGTCAACACGGAGGTCTGCACATCACTCTATGGTGTCCACTTTAATGATCCCATTGTTTCCACTGATCAGTGACAACGACTGTCCACTGACATCACTACTTATCCAACCAACTTAAATTGACAACCAATATAACTCTTATTATAAAGACAATAAAGTTGGAAGCGGAATACGTAATGTGAAAATTGTATTTGGTTGAGATAGAGGAATGAAAATTTAAATGTGCAGTTGAAATAAATCTTGTCAGAAGAGAATAAAGTAGAATTTAGAATGGTTGAAGTGAAGATATAAGTTGGTAAAGATAGAGAAATGAATGGACTCGTCAGTGACAGTTATAGTGGGCAGAACAACTAAAAATGATCCGAATTTTCAAAATGACGCTCCATCAATTTTCATTTTGGAATGCTTTCTGAATTTATCGATCTTGGTAAGAATGATTGATGGGTTGTGAGTTACACCATAAGCCACCAAAGACTCATAGTGTAGCAGATGCCCAAGAAGAAATAAATAAAAGTAACAAAACACTATTAGCTGACAGATTTGACCAACAGGCAAGACTAGTAAAACGTAACATTATTAGAACAAAAAAACTTTCATGTAATAATTGGCTACCCAGTGAGATATAGTGAACGGTGGTTAAGTATTTCAATTCTTGTAAAAGTTAACTTTGTTTCATACTTCTTAACCTTTAGCAGTCTTTCAAACGGAATCAAGGCTGGCGCTGCTTGAAAACATAAACATTTTAGTATAGCAATGAGTGCGATGACATCACATTATGAAATAAAGTTTTTGACCTTCTTTGCAATCCTTTTGCATGTTAAGGGGAAAAATTTTGAAGATGTCCAAAATTCACTTCAAAACTGTTCTATTTTGAATACAAAAAATAGACAGATTGAAAATCATTCATCTACGACAGATACTGCTTATCATTTGGCATGTCCTGTTTTCTTTGATTATAGGATCGACATGAAAATTAATGATTATTGCTATTTATTAGAGTAATAAATGATTGATGTTTAGATTGAGTTAATTGATCATTATGCGGAGGTTACGATCAAAAGATCTATATCTGAGGCGGATACGTTTTGTTGCCAGTTTTCTGTTGAGTGCAATTGAATAAAAGAATGATAATGGGTAATATTTTTCATTGGTATTTTTCAATGTTTCCGGAGTTAAAACGATGTAAAAGTAATTTATTTACTTAGTTTTTTATTTAGAAATAGATAAAAAAAGTACTTCAAAGGTACCATCACCATCTAGTCTAAAAATATAGTTATACCAAACTAAAACGTTTACCAACAGGCTAGTAATTTACGTATCACTTAGGTCGAATCATTCCACAAATGTTATCAATTATACAAAGATACACATCTTTCAGAAATCACATCCCTCAACGTTGAACTATACAATCATTAAAATACACCTTATTTTTGAATTCGGTTAAAAATACTGACACAACACACTACGGCACTGGAAACAAAAGAAATAATGGGACACCATAAGACGTCATATATAATTTGATTAACAATAAGAATAATATCGATTATTTACTCACACGTCTCGATTACACGTTGATTTATATTGTTGTGTTACGAATCGTTAATCAGATTGAACGCGAATCGTATCGAATCGATATGTGGACAGCTGCACCTCAATTAATTTCAATATTTAATTAGATGTATTGACGCAATTATTTGTAATTTATCAAAAATTATACTTTTAAATTATAGATCGTTTGGTATTTATGTCGTGGCACAATTGTTGATGTCGTAGAAAAAGTGTTACCCAAAGAAATTATGAATTTGGTATTTTATAGAGCTTTCGTACCTAATTCTGTTATTAGCATTAATCTTACATTGGACAATGCTGATACAGTACAGTTCTTCAATAAAATCTTAATTATCGTTTATTCATTTATATGTACATATTATTTACATTTTTAAATATTTCTATAAAAAATATAAAAAAACATTTAAAAATATAAAAAATAGTAGCCCACCGGCATCGGGAACAGGGTCCAAGCTACCGGTGGTCAGGGCCTCAGAGAGAGGAACTTCCTGACAATACGTGCCGTGTCCAGAAGTACCGCTTTCTGTATCAGGCCCTTGACCCAGCTGCCCAACGAGAGCCTCATCAGGTGTTGGTCGAGGCTCTTGGCTATTAAGCCATTGGCCGTAACGACTATCGGCACAATGACTGCTGAGTCAACCTCCCACATGTCGACAACCTCGTGTGCCAAGTCTTGATACTTAATTTCTTTATCTTTCTCGGCTTTCACAAGGTTCTCGTCATGTGGGACAGTGATATCAACAATCATTGCGAGACGTTCTGATCGATCTATCACCACTATGTCAGGCTTATTGGCAACAATAGTCCTGTCGGTGATGATAGATCGGTCCCAGTACAATGTGATATGACCATTCTCGAGAACTGGGTCGGGCACATACTTGTAGTATGGTACTTCTGCGTCCACAAGGTTGTATTTCAGAGCAAGTTGCTGGTGGATAATCCTAGCCACTAGGTTGTGTCTGTGCAAATACTCGCCGTTAGCAAGACGAGAACAACCAGAAATAATATGTCGAATGGATTCACCGGGACAGTGGCATGCCCGACAGATGTCAACCGTGCCGTCCTTCACAATATATTTCCGGTAGTTGTTCGTCATCATAACTTCGTCCATAATTGCACAGACAAAACCTTCGGTTTCCCCAAAGAGATCACCGAAACGTAGCCAGGCTACGGACGCTAGGAAATCTACATCGGGCCCATAAAGAGCCCGGTAAAAGCGTCCGTGAAGCTCCTTGCTCTGCCATACCTCCCTGCGGCCATTAGTATCCAGTACTACAGGCTTGCGCCAGTTCTCTTTAGCCAAGGAGAGCGGGGTGAATCCTTTGTCCACTGCGACTACATCACGATGCATCCCCACGTCGGCTTGGAGGAAGTACTCCCTGAGGCTGCACACCTCGCGGTTGTGGAGGGTCTTAGCATTTAAAAAGCCTCGACCCCCACACTTCCTCGGAATGTACAGCCTCATCACCGATGAACGTGGGTGATGCATTCGGTATGCAGTCAGCAGCGTACGGACCCTCCTATCCAGGGCGTCAAGTTCGGTCTGAGTCCACTTGAGTATGCCGAAGGAGTACATCAAGACCGGCATGACCCAACCGTTAAAGGCGCGCACCTTATTTCCGCCTGATAAAAGACTTTTAAGTACTTTTTTCAGGCGGCCATAGAAGCGCTCCCGTAACGATTGCTTCATGTCGGTCTCATTGATGCCTAACGCCTCCGACATGCCCAAGTATTTGTAGGTTTCGGTTGAGGAGAGGGATCTGAGGTGTATGGAATCCGAGAGTTGTGTTCCCACGGATTCCATAATCCCTCCTCGCTTTACATGCATGACTGCACATTTGTCCACACCAAATTCCATCCTGATGGAATTACTGAAAGTTTCAGTTACTTTCAGTAACTTCATCAGTTGCAAATTGTTGGGGGCAAAGAGTTTCAAATCGTCCATGTAAAGGAGGTGGGATATTACCTGACCACCTCTTCTCAACCGGTAGCCTAACCCTGAACCCTCCAACAATGTGCTCAGAGGGTTCAAGGCTAGACAAAACCACAGTGGGCTCAGACTATCGCCCTGGAATATACCTCGCTCAATCCTTATTGGTTCTCCTCTCCCTTGAATTTGCCGACATCCTGGATAGTGAAGGACTGTCCTCCATTGCCCCATACATGACGTCAGGAAGGCGCATAGAGTTGTATTCACTTTATACAACTCTAGCACCCTCATGAGCCATGTATGTGGCACCGAGTCGTAGGCCTTCTTATAATCTATCCAACATGTCGACAGATTCTTTCGGGATCGGCGAACTTGTTGGCTAATGGCCATATCAATGAGGAGTAGCTCCTTAGTACCGCGGGACCCATTCTTACATCCATTTTGAGAGACGGACATTATAGAATTATTTGCAATATGTTTACTAATTTTTGATCTCAAAATGGACGTAAGAAGCTTATAGACCGTCGGCAAACATGTGATCGGTCTATAATTTTTGGGTTCCGCAGTACTACCTGATTTATGGAGCAGGTGGGTAACTCCTGTCGTAAGGAACTGTGGAAGCGACCCAGATTCCAAAGACGACTGGAATTGTGAGGCCAAACGAGCATGTGAACTGCGTAACCATTTTAGCCAGAAGTTGTGCAGTCCGTCTGGGCCAGGGGATTTCCAATTCGCCATTGGACGGACTGCACTGGTTACGTCTTGGGGGACAATAGTTATGTCCCCCATTTCCTCAATCGGTTCACATGGTCGCTGGACCTCCTGCATCCAGTCACCTTCAGTGTGAGTGACAGGCATCGACCAGATATTGCGCCAGAATGTATTCATGACATCATTATCCGGTAGATGCGTATCACTCACATCGTGATCAGGTCGCTCCCAGGTTCTGTATACCCGCCTTTCATCGCTATGAAACATGCGATTCTGGGTATATCGCTCCACTCGCCGCTTATACCTCCGAATACGGTTTGCCCATGCATAAACCTTCTGCTTCAAGAAGTCGATGCGCTCTGTGACACGGGACATGTAATCTCGAGGATTGATATCAGTCCCCGAGAACGCCCGCCTCACAAAGCGCATCACTCTAGGGCGAGTATTGCCTTCCCTGAAGCAGATTAGTTTGCCAATGAGTGCTCTAGCCTCGTTAATACGACGTTCAATCCTGCACTGCCAGGCTGGTACGGTGGGTTTTGGTCGTGTAGCTCTGTCATTATTATCAAATTTGGCGTGAGCTACACGACATGCCGCAACAGCCGCGCAGTACAGGATTGAATGAGTATCTTCGAGGTTTTCGCTGTTATCAAAATAACTTGATAACAGCGAATCTAGAGCACACATTAGCGCCCTATTTTTTCTATGCATGGGCAAACGGGGTATGCGAGGTCTAAGGTTTGGTGGAGTGAACCGATACTCTCGAATCGCAAGCTCCAAAGCGCTCCTCAGTTGTTCATTGCACTGGGTACTTACATTTGTAACCCTATCATTGCTCTCCTCGTCAGCGTGGATGGGCGGCGGCGGAACCACAGTTGGGGCTCGCGGTTGGGCCGCAGTCTGCGACTGGGGAGAAATGATACGGTTACTCTGTACTTCAGAGCGTAGCCTATCAAGTGCGACGTCAGTCAACCTGTGATCACGTTGAATGACTCGCACCTGATCCGATAAACGTTGTGCCGAGACGTTGACAGCAGGCTCAAGCACCTGAAACAGAGAAATCTTAATTTATTATTAGTATCCCATAACGTCTTTATAAGCTCTATCTCCGGCTCCAATTGTGCCGAAAGCTTCAAAACAAAATGAAGAAAATCCATTGTAATTGCGAGCACTTTCAAAGTTTGTTAACAAATCCTAAATTGGTTTTGAAAAGTACACACTATAAAAAAGTTTAAACATGTCTCTATTTACTAAAAAACCAACTTGAGGACGTCATTAACATGTTAATTGTATTAGAAATCTTTTATTTCAAATCTTTATCTTTCGTCCGTCCAGGTAGAAGTACAACCAAAAATTACAATTGAATATTCTACAGTAAGATCAATTTGAACTTTATTCTTACATGTATAAGGAAATTAAAGTTTTAGGAAAGTGAATGGTAAAGTTTGCTTAGTAGCAAGTCAGTTCAATCAATGTCAATTAGCTGCACTGAGGTGGCGTGATCAATCATTTTGAGGTTCTAGTGCCTTGAAGTTCTATTGTTTAGATTTTAGATCTACAGATTTAGTTTGTGTGGGTTTTCGCTAAAATGTATAAAAATATAGGATTCGGTGGGAATGAAGGCAAAACATTCGCTAAGTAATTTTAGTATCCTGGAATTAGAAATGGAATATTTTTAGAATCACAATTCTGGAACGAATTTTAACTTTGTATGTGTTAATATCCATTCTAGCATTTTCCTGGTCTATAATTATAATGTTTTATTGTTGAAAGGAAGGCTTTTTAACAGTCGCAATATTTGTATCACTTTTGAAAGAAATACAAATTCTAATGTGATTGAAATTGGATATGTTAAAATTTGTATGAAGAGTCGTGCTGTTCAGTTTATAGATTACAACATTATCTAAGAAGTTAAAGGTTGCTAGTGAATTGCTTTGTCGTTGTAACCAGTTTCCTTGACTTAACTTGCTTATGGCCAAGTGTAATAAATCGAGGGTTAGAATAGTATGACAATAAGCAGCTGATAACTTTTTTGTTGTTTTTCATTCTTTTAATGGAAATGTTCATTTGTGGATGTTCAATTATCGTTGCTTAAAATAACTTTGTTTTTATTCTAATTTATGTCATGTAGGTACCTACTGCAATTTTATTAACCTTAAACCTAACATGTTTATGCTAAACATTTTCTGTTTTAATAAATGCTGTTTGCTTAACGCATTAGGGATCTAAAAGCTGCATGTTACTGTAATTACTGTTATGTTCTGTTACAATATTCTAATTTCTGTTAACTTATTCTAATTTCTGACAAAAATGTTATCTTTAATCTTTAGTTTTGTGTAGTTGACAGCCTCGTTGATCTAGTGGTGGCAAGCGCTACTGCTAATCGTGAGGTCCTGAGTTCGATCCTCAGGTCGAGAAAAGTGTTATTGGGTTTTTCCGTGTGGGATTCCTCAGTAGAAGCCCGGAGTTTGGATTTGTGCCCGGTTGATGGCAATAGGCTCGCCCCCTATTACATGGGACTTAAAACATAACGGCGAAATGAGGGTGTTGCTATAGGTATACACCTGTGCCCAACCCATCGGGGAGAACAGGCGTGATGTTACGTTCTCTTTAGGTTTAACAATATAAATTATTTAACCTACGTCTTCTAAATGGTAAGCTTTCCCTTTTTTTACTATTTGTATTGTACAAAATTCACACTTAGACTACATTTTCGTCGTATCTAAAATTAAGAATAGAAACTTATGATTAAATCCATAACCGTTCATAAATTCAACAAAATATTCTTTAGCCCAATCATCTTAGCCTTCTCTAATTGTATAATTGGGCGAATTAGTGAAATTATCAGTCTGGCGGGGTACATCTCGACTATATTGTACTAATTGTTAAAATGTAAGTTTTAGTTCATTTGCTGAGGAAAATATGATTTCGAAACAAAATTTTTACTACATTTTCTTGGAATATGTTTTTTATTTCTCGGTTTATATATCATTTCTATGCCGATATAACTGAATAATGAAAAAAATATTCAATTTAATTTCTATTATTAACACGACTTATGGGTTGATTTTGAATATTATGCAATGGACTGGCAATCTGTCACTATTATTATTTTAAGTGACTTCAGCTTATAGCAATAATACGATTTTCATAAAAAAAAGTGTTTGGCACTCCTCATTCGCCTTTGTAGTATCCCTCATTGCTGAGTGTAATGACCTTACAGGCCGTTTAAAATAATACTTAGAAAAAACTAAACTTTATCTAGCTTTACAATCACGTTTATTCTAAATAAATGTACTCACAATGTAACAGAGACATGTTAAAAGTGACTTCTAACAATTAATTCAACTTAAAAAAGCCATTCAGACATATTTTTACACTTCCATAATAGTTCAAAATCGTTTTAAACATTACTATTTAATTTTTCTTTCTCGTTTTCATTTATTTCAATTATTCTCTACAAACGTTCATACAATGTCTACTATCAAGCGCACTGCAATTTTATTACCAAGAAGACATGTGTGACAGTTATAAAATTCGCTTTGTTACTGCAAAATTATTCAAACGATGTCAGGTGTCCCCCATACATTGGCCCGCACTATGCACACATTGACGCATAAAACCGCTCTGTCCTAATTCCTACACATCAAAACGGCCACAGTCTAAAATATATCCCACTAACATTTTTATCATCTGTCGTTACATGTGAAAAAATTGCCTAGAATTCTTTTGTTTATGTCACAACCCACTCGGGGTTATTTTAGTTTGACGTAGGAAAGAGATGGAGATAGTTGTCACATAAATACATGTGATTGATTGACCCGCAGCCGACTAATGCGCATAGGAAGCAATAAACAGCTGTGCTATTCTCTTATTAAAAACTTTATAAAACTTTTGGGGATTGGAACAAGGTTCTGTCAAATCACTATAGCAGTTGTTTAGATCGGAATCGATGATAACATTTAGTTTGAGATCGTTCAATGATAATAAAAACAGTATTATGGGCTGTAAAATGTTATAGTACATTAGTTTCCGGGGATTAACGGAACAAAGTTTCTTTACACTGTTAATTTATTTATCTAGATGACGTCCTTCCACTGTCGATTCCTCGTCTCACATTTATAGTATTGTCGTACGGATGTGTCCTAACGTTTCCTTGCGTAAAAATAAAATAAACATGAGAAAATATTTTCCCTTTGTCAAAGCAGGAAATCTGTTCGTGATACGCGTAAATCCGTCCACGTCCCCTGTCTGTCCGTGAGTCGTTAAAAGGACTCGTCTCGGCGTTTTGTTAACGCGCCATTTCCTTGTCAACGCCGTCAACCCTGTCCGGGTAATCTTCTTTAAGCCCCGAGACTTCAATCTACCACGCAGAGCGCCCTTCATCTTTGCTTACTCTACCTGCATAAATGGAATTCTGTAAACAATCTCGTTAAAAAGTTATTGCGCCTATTGGCCATCAAGGATACTCTGTACATTTTTCATTGGTGTTACGACTGTGACTCAGCTATGCGGAGTAGCTCCGCTGTGTCAGTCGGCTGTCATCGGAACGATCGCCCGTCACTGCACGTCCACCTCGCGCATCGCACGCACGCTTGCATTACGCAGCGCCACCCCCCGAAGCGGGATACCGATAGCCGTCTCTGTCTTTCGCGTTGCGTGGTCCGTTACAGCGGCACCTGTCTCTTTCTAGCGAGGGGCGTGCGGGGCGGGGGCGCTGCAGGCGGGTCGTAAATCACGCGGCGTCTCATTCCACGCGGGACCGCCGCCGCCGCCGCAGGCACCGCGCACTTCCCTCCCGACCGCCGGCATCGCGCCGCGTCTTTCGCGACGTGTTTACATTTTCAACAATTTTTGGGAAGTCTCAATTGTTGTCTTGTAGCGAAGTGTTATCAATTATATCAGTGTTGTATTGATGGATCCGCGAGTTTTTCACCGTTGCCAGTTTGGAGTACTTTGAAAACATTACGTCTAAAATGATCGTCGAGCCCGACCACGTGAGGTAGGTTTTCTATTTGTCCAAGTGTTATATTGTTCTTGTGTAATTCATCATGGTTTCTATTGTTTTCACGTTCAATTATTGAATTTACATTATAGATGTTTTTCGACTCTTCAACTTGTCGGTTCTTCTTCAACTTAGAATTTTTCCTGTGATGTGTGATTGTATAAAACTACTTACTCTGTGTGAATAGTATTCGATGTTTTTACACTATTGTTGTGTTTTTCTAATACATTTTGAATTATTTCATTGTTGGAAAATTCATTCAAACGTATCGAAACAATTTTTATGTAAAGTTGCCCTAAATGTTGCGATGGACTCTCTTATTCGAATCCAAAGGAAAGTTAATTTATAAAAGCTCAGCATGATATTTTTTTTAAATATTTAAAATCTTCTAAGCCTACTTTAACGTGATTTATTTTATATCATTTTATCTATAACGTTTGTTCCGTATATGGTATGTGGGTTTCTCAGAACAACAAAATATTATTGATTCTATTATTTTACGAGTATCAAGGAATTTTTTGGAACATCGATATTCTTTCACTTTTTCATTATATGGAACCTGTTTTTACTAACTTTTTGTATATTTTATTGTCTCATAAATAATCGATAAGCGGTGTCATCAACAATTGTGTTCGCCATATTTATTACATCTGATATCACCACGATTCCTTAAATAATTACTTTACAATATTATTGATTTAAAACTTGAATATATTCTATACGTCGAATATGTGATTGTTAAATTTTATAGCTGTCATTAATGTGACTTCTTTGAAACCCAATTGATTATTCATGTCTCAAGACTTGACCTATTTGTACCCAATTTACCTTAGATTTATATTAATGTCGTATGTCATCGATGTTTTTCCTTTTGTATCAGATACATAAGACACATTAAATATAATGTCAGTGCGTCAACTCTGTCATCGGTCGTTTTTTGATCGTATTGTCATCATTTAAAATTTAACAAAACAAAAACCTCGACCCTCAAGGACACCCGAACAACGAGCCATAAAGTTTTTTTTTGATCGATATAAACCCATTAGTGTGTCTATTTGCTATTCACGATCGAGCTATTAATTTATTAAAAATGGCCATTAAAAAAACTTGCATTCGTTTTGTTTACCGGCGATATTTAAATGTCGATAACCGGTTTAAGATAACGACTGGGCTGAGACAGAGGCGGCAATTTTCGCTAAGTGAATTATGTCGGTCAATCTAACGTAGCGTCACGATTTTGTCCCCAGGGAGAGCCCGAGATGCCTGTCGCGGGAGTCGTCTGGCGCGCCGCGCTGTCCCTCGAATGACTCGGTTTACTCGAGCCGCAGCGGGGCGGGCCTGCCCCTGCCCGCAGCGCTGACAGCCGCCCTGCCCGCCGCACTGCTGCCCCCGCACTCGGCCGCTGTCGCCGCCTACCTAGGCGCCGCAGCCGCCGCCGCGGCTCAGCAGCGTCTTCTCATGTCCTGCCAAGAGGATATGACAGACTCCGAACGAGGTGACGGCGTACTTGACTTCAGCACGAAGCGCAGTGAATCGCCGCACGACGATGATGAGCATGATGACGCCGTCAATCTTAGTAAGAATGAAAATGGTCCGCTGGACTTGTCTGTTGGGACAAGAAAACGGGGTCCGGAGGACTCGCCATCGCCAGTCCCGTCGAGAAAAAGTTCTAGGCCGTCAGAATTTAAGCACACTCCGTCTCCATGGTCAACGCCTGTGGCGCCGCACCTGCCATATTTCGCAGCTGCGGTTGCTGCAGCTAGCCTATCGCCTAAAGGAGGCGTTCCATCTGATTGGAACGGCAAACTAAAACACGGTGGACCTACTCCCAGCGATGCAACAAAAGCCCTGGAAAAGATGAGTGAGTTGAGCAGGCTGGGCGGCGAGGAATTGTTCCGATCAGTACAAAGTGCCGCTTTAGGCGCTGGCTTAGCACCAAATGCAGCCGCGCGACACTCGGCCTGGCAATCCCACTGGTTGAATAAGGGCGCCGACCAAACTAAAGATGTCCTTAAATGCGTGTGGTGTAAAAAGAGCTTTAACTCGCTCGCAGATCTAACGGTGCACATGAAGGAAGCGAAGCATTGCGGGGTCAACGTGCCCGTACCACCCTCCTCAGGGCAACATATGCCACCTTCCTTACAACCGCCTTCCAGTTCGCCTTCGACTCCGTCACATAACTCGTCCTCTTCGAGCGGTTCGTCAAAACCGAGCCAAAATGATTTGAACATGCTGATAAAGGAGAATATGCCAATTCCTAGAAAACTCGTCCGTGGCCAGGATGTCTGGTTAGGCAAAGGCGCAGAGCAAACCAGACAAATATTGAAATGTATGTGGTGTGCTGAGAGCTTCCGCTCACTAGCCGAAATGACTAGCCACATGCAGCGGACTCAGCACTATACAAATATCATATCGCAAGAGCAGATCATTTCGTGGAAGTCTTCGGATGACGGTAGCAAGGGAGGGTCCAACTCGAGCGGTCCGGGCGCCAACAATGCGGCACCACCTTCCACAGGTACCAGTAGTCACGTTAGCGCTGTATTAACTTGTAAAGTTTGCGACCAAGCATTTAGTTCATTGAAAGAATTGAGCAATCATATGGTTAAAAATTCTCACTACAAAGAACACATTATGCGATCCATCACCGAGAGCGGTGGCAGGAGACGTCAGACGCGTGAAAAACGAAAGAAATCTTTGCCAGTTAGAAAACTCCTCGAATTGGAGAGAGCACAGCACGAGTTCAAAAACGGGGAAGGGAACGGTGTACCCATGGGTAAACCGATTCGAGATTTTGGCACTGGTAGCCGAATTACCTGTGAAAAATGCGGTGACAAAATTGAGACTGCTGTATTCGTCGAGCACATACGACAATGTATTGGCGCGCCGATGTCAAATAGCCAAAGGAACTTTTTGAAGAGCGCGCTGTTGTCTAACAATATAATCCCGCCAGACGTGCCCGGTCACATTACGCCCACCGGCCGGGACGGGCGCAAGAGCATCAATGAGGAACTGCCATCCCCCGGCTCAGCTCACCACCGCTCCCCATCCTCCGTGAACGATTCCTCCCCGAGTTCCAAAGACCCTAACGCGAGCAATGAAAAAAGCTCGTCGCCTTCGGTTCTCAACGCCATAGAACAATTGATAGAGAAGAGTTTCGACACCCGATCGCGGCACACCGTACCCGGCATGCCGGGTGGCGCAACGCATGCGCCTATCGGATCTAGTATTCTAAAGAGATTAGGCATAGATGAGAGCGTAGACTATACCAAACCTCTGGTAGATCCTCAGACAATGAGTATGTTGAGGAATTACCACCATCAGCAGGGGTACGGGCGCCGTGAGCGTAGCGGGAGCGAGTCCAGCTCCATGTCCGAGAGGGGCGGTAGTAGAGTAGAATCATTGACTCCCGATAGGAAGTTAGACACGTACCACATGACTCCTCGCACCACTCCTGACACGCGCGGTTCTCAAACCCCAGCTTCAGAGGACCGCCCGACTGAAGTACGGATAAAAAGAGAAGTCGAGGATGAAGAGCGCGAAAATGGCGTAGATTTGAGCAATCAGCCCGTGCGAGTGAAGACTGAAGTAGACGACGACGAAGAGCCTCCGCGGCCGAGCAGCACTGCCGACGAGGACGTCAAGCCCGTGGTGGCCAAGCGAGAGAGTGAGGGTCCCAGCCCTGCTGCCAGCCCGCGCAGCCCCGCCAGCGACCGCTCCGGCAACACCCCTGGCGCTGAACGCAAGCCCGCGTCCAGCTTGGGTGCTCTGTCCTCCATGTTTGACAACCTCGCCGGTGGCGGGTCGTCTGGCGAACCAAGCACGTCACGTCGTGGCGGTAGCCACCCTCTTGCGGCGCTACAGAAGCTCTGCGATAAGACAGAGTCCAACCCCTCCCGTGCCCCAGCCCCCGCGCCCTCCCCCGCCGGCCCGCCGAGCATCCTCACCTTCAGTTGGGCGTGCAATGACGCTGTGGTCACCGACTCCATCATGAAGTGCGCTCTATGTGACACACCTTTCATATCGAAGGGCGCATATCGGCACCATCTGTCGAAGATGCACTTCGTTAAAGATGGCGCACTGCCCGAACCGGTGCCGCTGAAGGCACCAGCTGGGGCAGCGTCCCCGGGGACACACAAGAGTGGCTCCAATGCCGCTTCACCCCAAGACCCGCGAAGCCCATCCCAGTCGTTTGATGAGAGCCCACACTCCAAGTTCCTCAAGTACACGGAACTGGCCAAGCAGCTCTCCAGTAAGTACGTGTAGGCTGGAGCACCAGCCGGCAGTTGTGATGATACCATATCTTGCTACGTTAAACCTTGCTAGGGTTAGGTCGCAGCCGCGACGCTAAGTATTTCGAAACTCTTTGCCAATTTAATTATTTAGGTAATTATTGTTAGATTTCACCGCATAGATCGGTTAGTGTAATAAATTAATAGCGACTTAAGTATACGCCAAACGTCTTACGTTCGTTTTAGGTATTAAGAGAATATTTTCAAAATATTGCCTTTAGGTGATCGGTTGTTGTAAGGGCAACAGAGCCCGTGGCTTATCTTCCACACTACGTTATAATTCCATTTCGATAAATGTATATATAAGTCACATTAAGTCATAAAAAATACGATTCGATCTCTTTTTGTAAATGTATATTTTTTGCTAATTAATTCTTTGAAAAAGGTAAATCGTGGAAATTAGTTTTCGTTAATTGCATTTCGCCTTTCGCATGTGATTCGTCTATCGTATTAGTCGCGTAGTGGCGTTGACTTTCAGTATTTTAACAGAAAATTCGTTGCAATATCATTTTTTTTCGTGTTACTTAATTTTTTATGTAAATCAGAGTTAGGGTTAACGTGGTTAGTTTATGTATATTTTGATGATTTTTCTTGTTTTTTTTGTGAATTTAAGAGATCCGTCGATGCGTATAATCTCGGAGATTCAATCTCATTCGTTTCTGTTCGTATTGTACATACAATCCGACATAGAATGCAATATAACAATCTCCTTAGTGTAAATTTTGCTATAGGTATGCTCTCCACGCGAGGATGCTATTTATTATTTAGTGATAAGTACATAATATTAGGTAAACTACATCTGTGAACAATTGTATACCAATATACCAGCGCATTAATCGGTTGAACAATCAACCTATATTTAAAAGTGATACATATACTTACATTTTTTTTCGTTGAAAGGAATGATAACATTCGTATACGTTTAGAACATAAAGATATACCAGATATATCTTCCAATTTGTAACGACAGATATACGATGATGTATATACGGCACTTGAGAGTGATGAACCTCTTTTATATTTAATAAAAATATTGTAAACTGTCTAATGTAAGTTCCAGACGATATCAACAAAAAAACTTCTATTGTGAACTGAATATTCGTAACCCTAAAAATTCCAATTACTCTTTGACGTATACGACATTTATAATGGAATATACAATTTTTAAAATTTTAATTTTCGAATTTTATTTTTTGATGTTTTAAAACTAATATTTTCAAAGTTGCGAATATTCAGCTAATGATGACTAAAATCGATAAAAATTTGAAATCGTAAAAAATCTATCATTTTAACGATAATAATGAAACATACGACAAATATTATGTATACGCTAGCTCTGATGAGAGACTTTTGCTCATTCTTAAGAAAAAAAAGTAAAAAAATGGTGTTGAAATATTGATTTTACCAAATTTAATAATCTTATTTAATATTTTATGTTGTATTTCAAAATGCAATTAAAAGCTCAAAGAAATATATATGTTACATACTTTAAATGTTCATTTTATTTATATAAACCCCTACATACCAGACACAAAAGAAATATTATATTATACACAACACACGACACACAGTAAGCTACAGAACACACACACACATTACATCTGATATAATTTTGATGTAAAGAGGAAAGAACACAAAAGTAAAAAGAGAGTGAGCAGTTTTCCAAATTCAATGCACAAAAATGAAATTCTTAGATAGCAAAGAAATCAACCCCAATACTGCAAGAAAGAAAGAAACTGTAATGATTCCGACCACAGTAAGGATAATCTGAATTCAAATAGTTTATTCGAAGCGACAATAATCCAACTATTAAGGATCATGACTACAAATCCTATCACCTGACAGTAGAAGATGGTAGAGCTAATATGAGTATGGCCATGTCACAATAAGACTCATTTTGGAAAACTTATAAGGTGAAACAGAGTTAAAGTGAACACAAGTTACTGTATAAGTTATTACAAGTTAACGACATCACACTGAATTTTAGCGTCAAATTTATTTGGATGACGTCTCCGTTTTACTTAAAAAAATCTTTGATAACTTATGGTAGGCAGGATCTTCTTATCGTCACCAAATACACTGGCTGAAGTTGAAAATAAAAGTTAAATTTATCAAGAGAAGTCAATAAATGGTACATACAGTATAGTAACTAAATTATAAAAACAATTAACCTATCAGAACTTTTTAGGCATTACAAGCTTTTAAGTTATTTTTATTCACTTCAGCCATTTTTAACGTTCAGGCAATACCCGGAGCAACTGCCTTCTTCAATTGATGATTTTCGCAGTATGATCCGTTTTCACTAGTTGGAAACTGCGATCGGCCTGACGGAATCCTTAAGACACCTTATACAACATATAAGAAGAAATTAGTTGCCTCGACACCAACCCCAAACATATCCATGAAACTTTATAATGATAATCGATAAACATCTTCATCTCTTGAGGAGTAAGCTGATGATACCTGCTGAGCATCAATGACTTAATGCTATTCTTCAGTTCCAATAACTACAATGGACACATACTGGATACGTGAGAGCTGATAGTAAGTATAAATTACCTAAGTATGAAAAAAAAGGGTTTTAAAGAACATATTTACATTGAAAGTTTCAACTTGTAATAGCACTAAAAAATATTTTTAACAACAACGAACTAATTGGGAAACTGACAACAGGAAAATTCATAATACAAGACTACATAAAAACAAGTGTGAATATCAGGAACACTCTGACCAAAGTATATAAAAAAGAAAATCAGGCTTCAGGAACTGATTTCCTATTAGACTAGAATGAAAAACACTATTATCACCGTAATGAGTTTAAAGAAAGCAAAATTAAGTTCGTCAATTGCATACCACCCAAAGGATAATAAGCAGAACTTCACCTTAATTGCGTAAAGCACTAGCAATCTTGATTTCATTTTTTTTTTCATTCATTATTTTGTCGCTTTTGACCTCAAGATGGTAAGCGCATACAGAGCCTAAGATAGAGCACACATATCCAAGGAAAAGAGATATAGAGGGATTTCCCAAACGCCTCTGACTCTCACATACACACGACGGAACACAGTAAACTGTTTGACGATAATAAATGTGAGGGTGGTAGCTAGCCAGGCGGACCGTATAGATCCTACTACCAAGCGAGCTGGGTTTTTTGAATCTTACAACACGCGTCAATTCTCAGCATGCGCTGAGGAAGTTTTATATTCTAGCCTGTCCCCAGACGGGATAAAGACAAAATTGTAATAACAGTATTCATTGCGTGGTATATAGTTGTCAAGAAGAAAGGTTGTTAAAACATACGGGGCAATGGACAATGTTGTATTGTCAAAATCAAAGCTACTGCGAGTGTGTTTCGAAATTAGGATGCTGGTACAATAGGTCACAGAAACTAATATATCATTACACGTATATGACGCCTGGGTATGCCAATAGTTATTATCGGAGCTTAGCACTTGCAATGAGAAGTTATTGCGTATAATACCATAACATACATAATCAGCCCATTACTGTTCCACTGCTGGGCACGGGCCTTTTCTCAGAATGGGGTTTTAGGCCTTTGTCCACCACGCTGGCCTGGTGCGGGTTGGCGGACTACATACACCATCGATGTGTGCATGTTTTCTCACGATGTTTTTCCATCACCGTTAACGTAAGTAATAATCAAATTCTGATCCGCACATGAATTCGAGAAGTCAGAGGTACGGGCGTGGATCGAACTCAGATTCTCCTTCATGGAAGGCAAGCGTTCAACCGCTAAGCTATCACTGCTAATAGAATAATACCATACATACAATAATATTAAATATATTAAAAACTAGCTGCCCGGACAGACTTCGTTCTGTCAAAAGTTATTGGCCTGTAGTGGGAAAAGAAAAGTGTTGTTTTTACTATTTTCCACGCAATTTTGTTTTTTCTCTTCATAAGAACTTTCCTTAGAGGTAAGGAATATATAAAAAAAAATAGCCGATTTGGTCGAGCCGTTTTCAAGTTTTGCGCTTAGCAACACATTTGGCGATTCATTTTTATTTATATAAATATAGATCACACTCAAACAATAGGTTCTAATTTGTTATTAAAGAATCATTATAGACTATATAATGTTTTCTGTACTAACTCTGAAAACTGTGAAAACATCTTGCTACAACTCCGAGATAATGATGTAGCCACTTGTCAATAATCTTCATAGTTTTGTGTTGACAGAAAGTTATCTTGTCGACTTTCAAAATAATCTATAATGTGGATCGGTTCCGGTTTAAAGATTCTTTATTCTTCTTTATTCACTTACGAATAAATACACAGTGTTATATTGATTTAATCATCCGGTGGCCATTACAAAAGTATTTCTAGTTGTTTTTGGCGTGTGACAAGTTATTAACAAAGCAAATTAATGTAAGAAGGTTCAGGGTAGTTAATGCTTTCAAATCTCAATCATATTTGTTCTTTGATTCTGCATCGTGACTGCATGTGGACTGCTCATCTAGTTGGTATTTGTCACGCGGTTGCACTGATGGCATCTTAACTGCATGTAGAAGGTGCAATTGCGGTCGGGGTGCAGTCTTTCTGGGCCTTTGAAAATCCATTTCTGTTATGAATTAAATATGATTCACCGAATGTGATGTCATAAGCCCCTGGTGATAATACTACGATCTGCGATCTACGACTACGGTCGCCAGTCTAATAATTGAACCCATCAAATGAAACAAAATATGTTTTCTGTAGGCCTAGCACAAATAATGTCGAGTTACTAATGTAAACCTAACGTTTATCTAGCGTTTCCTATAGTTTACGGAGCATTATTGGTTAAAATTGAGACTCTGGTATCTTTACCAATAATGAAGCGAAGATTTCATTGATTTACATAGTAGACCCTCCCATATGGAAGTAGCTAACACGGATAAAATTAGCTTACGATTCTATTTATATGCTCAGTTTGGCAGCAAAAAATACTACCATTGGTAAACAAAACGATTCGTTTATGTTTACAGAACCCGGGTATATGCGATTTTTTAATCTAAGTGGATGTCGCAAAAAAAATATCAAAATGTTATAGGACGGTTGTATTTTCGATTCAAAATGCGCTTACATTAGCGATACCTACGCTTACCATACTATACGTCAAACGTTCATGCTAGGGTCTAGTGTTGTGGACTTCAACCACTACTTCATTATGTTTACCATTTAAAGTCCTTTAGGTAACCTCTTTAGAATAAATATTATGTTGCCTGCCTACATCTTCAACATCGTAGCGCTTATTCGACAAAGCTTCAACACCATACATTGTTCTGCCTAGCCTTTTCCCAACTATGTGCCTGGGGTCAGCTTCTAGTCTAACCAAATGCGGCTAAATACCAGTATTTTACACGGAGCGAATGCCATCAGACCTCCGCAACCCAGTTACTGGGCAATGCCGATATCCTTAAGGTTAGACCTCTTGTCAGACTTTCGGATTTGTGACTACCCGTAACGGCTATCATAGGTATTCATATGACACCCGGGACCGACGGTTTAACGTGTTCTCCGAAGCAACACCATATATATACATTGTCGTGCTAATTTCAGGCCAACGTTTTTGACTTCCTACCAAACTGATTTTTGCAGGGAAGGTCCAAAAATCACCAATTAACCGGTCATAAAACACGTTTCACTAACCGCCACTAAATCTGTCGGGCCTCGAAATCACTCAGCGAGACGTCTTAACTCCACGAAACCCCGTCTTTATCACCTAAATTACGTCATTCATCGCAGTTTACGCACTTCCAGTACCACGGTATACAAAAACACCGGCAGAATACTTTTTCAGCTATCCAATGACGGCTTAACAGCCGGGTATGTGTCAGTTTTTGAAGGTAAACGGCAATGGATACGTTGGTAAGGGAGACAGTTGAGAGAACTGTGACAGACGGGTCGTCAGTCAAGCCCTTGAAGGCGAGTATTCGTCGCTACAGGTAAAGAAAATATACGGGTTAGTATTTTGAGCGGGCCCGGGGATAGAAAAGTGAGTATGTGTTGGTAAGAAAAATATTATGAAGTTCTAATTATTTTCCATACATTTATGTAGACTGTATTGCATTAGACAAAGGGTACCTATACTATTTGTTGCGAATCGGTAATTTAGAAATAACGCACCGCCAAAGAATATTGGATAGGTACAGTAGAAAAATTATTAACTGAAGACTGTTATGTGGTTTCAGTTTCAAGGACTATCATTCATTAGGTAATCATCATTTGCGACAGATTAAAATGAATCGAATTTGTAAGTACTAGATAATACAAAAATAAATGAAAACGCGAGTAATCATCTGAAATTCAATGAAATTTGCAACTGTATAAACGATTTTTATGCTGAAACGGCTCTGCCGCACCTACATTGCGATACACCCCCGCTTGCCCCAAACGACCCAACCCCAAACAAGACAAACGTCCCCCGATCCCCCAGACCGCTGTCTGTCATTGTACGTCTAATAATGGTGACTAATTAAAATGACATTTTGTTTTATATCATCAAATTAATGAATACAACCCCCCGCCCGCCGGGGGGGTACATTGGGGTACCATTGCCCACGATTTACGAGCCCCGCAGTCGCGAGATGGATAGCATGATTTATAGGCTGTTTATCATCTTTTTATGGCATCCAATGAAATAATACTGTGTTTATTTTTTTTTCTGGGTTTTAATTATAGTTGTTTCTGGACAGTAAATTCGCTTATTTATTGTGATGACGGGATAGTTGCCGAGAATGTTTAATTATTTCGACTGTTATTTACGGTCGGCTTTAGGGTCTTTAGAAAAAAAAATGATCACTAATAAAATCGTTACAGAGTATTTTAATTTTGGTCGTGTTTCCACGGCTCACGACAGTGGCGACGACTCCGAGCGACAAATCTATACTAATATTATAAAGCTGAAAAGTTTGTTTGTTTGTTTGTTTGAACGCGCTAATCTCAGATACTACTGGTTGGAATTGAAAAATTATTTTTGTGTTGGATAATCCATTTATCGAGGAAGGTTATAGGCTATATAAAATCACGCTATGACCAATAGGAGCGGAGCATAAATGAAAAATGTTGCAAAAATGTCCACCTGTGCGAAGCCGGGACGGGCCGCTATTATTTCTATAAACTGTAGACTACGATACTAGTAGTTTCGTTTTTTGAGTAAACGGTCCATAGTCATATGGCGCTCCGTGTCGTCACAACATTTCGTCGTGTCGTGTCGTCAGCTATGGAAAAACATCCTTTTGGTTATGATTTTTAAAATAATGAATGGTGATTGAACATCTGTGGGTTATCTATAGATATACAAATCATTCAAAATGATAGAAAAAAAAATGGATTACTCTCGTCATGTTTGGAACTCGTTTAGTTAGATATAATGTGATCCAGTATTTTTTACAGCAACAGTACTTAATGATACGGTGGATATAATCAATTAAGTTTGTATACGATTAAGTTTTTTCATATATGATTATGAATAAGATGTGAATTTGAACGAGTTAAAATATCATCGCTGCCTCGGTCTGGGGTTCGATCACCAGGTCGGGCAAAGTATTATTGGGTTTATCCGTGTAAAATTTCTCATTAGCAGTCCAGAGTTTGGATTTGTGTCCGGTTGATGGCAATAGGCTGGCCCCCTATTATATGGGACTTAAACATAACGGCGAAACGAGGGTGTTACTATACACCTCTATCCAACCCTTCGGGGAATACGGGCGTGATGTTATGTGTGTTAAAATATTATGAAATGTTCCAAAGTGTAATTTTGTTGAGACTTGAAAGTAATCTAGTGTTGTACACTAGAGTGATACCGGACGCACTCCATCAACAAAATGCTGGACGTCGTATTAGTCGTATATCACTTCACACCACATACGTCACAGCTGGGAGACGAGATTTTTATTTTTTTTAAGAATTCGGCCAATGTTTTTATTCCCTATTATTTTGTAGTTTAAAAATTAAATTGGGAGGGAAGACAACAATATGTTCGGTGTAACATTCACTTTCCTCAAACGTGGTGTAACCGGCCTCTGACCAACCTGATGACCCAGAGATGGAAGCATTATGAATAAACGCACTGAAGAGGTTCTCAATTCGCCTGTTTTTTTTTATTTAATGTTTGTTTTTCACTACACCCTTATTTATAAACCGATTTGAAAAACATTTTTTTTTGTTTGAAAGAGGACCTACCAGCCATGTTTTAATTAAGGCAACTAAAAAGAAAAAAAAAAAGAAAAAAAAACCAACTTCTAAAAAAAAAAAAAAAAATAATTACCATATTATAAAATTAACAGTTTCGGAAGTCGGTGCCTTCAATTTGGTTCAGCGTGGATAAGCACCGACTTCTGAAACTGTTAATTTTATAATATTATGGTAATTATTTTATTCTTTTTTTCTGAAGACAGTTTTATTTTTGTTAAAATGTTTTTTTGGAAGATATTGATGGTTTGAACTGCCTTGTTGGTCTAGTGGTCGCAAGCGCGACTGCTGAGCATGGGATCCTGGGTTCGAACCCCAGGTCGGGCAAAGTGTTATTGGCTTTTTCCATTAGGAATTTCTCAGTAGCAGTCCACAGTCTGGATCTGTGCCCGGTTAATGGCAATAGGCTCGCCCCCTATTACATGGGACTTAAACAAAACTGGTGAAACGAGGTTACAAGGCGTGATTTATGTTGTGTTTGGTGATTTTAAAATCCATGACACACTTTGTCATTGCTATGTCCATCCCATCATCGCTTTTTGGGCTGCAAGAAAAGACCCTCCACGAGTGACGATACTGAAGTACTTCCGGCGCATCCTGGGCAGTCAGCCCTGCGACCAACCTTGCTGACTGGATAATTTTTTCACCACGACATGGGCACGACACGAGAGACGAAGAAGAGCGCTTTATGCCTAGGATTTCAAGATCTAGACCTAACACACCCTCTCGTGTTCACGAAAGCACCAATTTCAATTCACTTTTCACTCCCATTTACTTTGCCACCAAAACTCCATAAACAATGACCCACAAAAGAGTCACTATCGGCTGACTGATGGGCCTCCATGACCCATCGTTGAGTAAATAGCGAGATTTAGATCGCACAATAAATGATTTACTTCAGGTCGGCCGTAATAAGTAGATTGATGTAGTAGCACCCCCCGTCATTTGTCTGCGCGGTGGTGGGGTTAAGTTCGGTTAGCAAAAACAGATGCTTTTTCACTTTCGTGTACTTTTTGAGATTTTTTAAAGGGGAATTGGTTTGTTTTAAGTGGTTTTAAGAGTAAAATAGGGTTTAAATGTGTTTGATTAGTTAAAAATATGTACTAATTTACGATTTGTAAGGAACAAAAAATTTGTTTTATTTTTAGTTTTAATTACTTTTGGTATTTCAAAAGGGGTAAGCAGTATTGAAAGTTATTTAAATAGTTTTAAATAGTACAATTTATTTAATTTTTATTTAGTTGTTCGTAATAAGTGGATTGTTGTTGGAACACCCCCGTCATTTGTCCGCGCGGTGATGGGGTTAAGTTTGGGTAGCTTTTCTCGACCTTCGAGTGCTTTTGAGAATTTTCAGAGACAGAGGTGGAAAATGTGACCAATAATTTACAAACATTTTTTTTACTTTGTAGCACTTTTTGGAATTTTCTAAAGGGGTGAGCAGTATCCAAAAAGGTACCTATGTTATTTTATTAAAATAAATAAAAAAATCGTTGTTAATTGGACATCAAGTTGGCTTGTAATAAGTGGATTGATGTTGGAGCACCCCTGTCATTTATTTGCGCGGTGGTAGGGTTAAGTACGGTTAGCAAAAACATGTTTTTTGTTAAACAGAGTTCAAAAGTACCCATTTTATTGATTATTAGTAAACTATAATAAGGTTTTGGTTTATTATTAACACGGACGAGTTTATTGTTTTATTTTTTATCAAATGTACGAATGGAGAAAGAGTTTTTAATAAAAATGCATTAAGTCATAACTTTTTTTTACTTATTATAATATTTTTCGGAACTTGTGTAGACTTATAAAAAACAAAGTGTTTTGTAAATAAAAAAGTGAGTTAATTCGTGAAATTATTTCGCTCAACGAAAACTTAAGGGGTGAAATTGTGGGGTTGACTTACTCCCAATGCCAGGTGTTTCTAAACGACGTAGAGCGTCATAAATATTGTTAGAAGAATGCGAATGGGATACACAATGTTACAAATTAGAATTTTATATATCGATTAAATAAGTGTACAAACCGCCTTTAAAGTTTTATTACTACATACTCGGACACATTGTATATTATGATTATAGCTGAATATTTTAATTGGAGTGTTTGTGTGTTTGCGTTATTCCTGTAACTTGTTGTGGATAAATATGTACCTCTGTCTACGACGTAGTTGGCTATTACCATAATATTTCGTAATCACCACAGTGATCCAAAAAGGGAGTGAACGCAATCAAAAATATAAATAATATTCCATTCATAACATTCAAATAAATTAATTACTACGCAAAGTGTACTAATGCTTGTTTATTCTGGACAAAATAATAATAACATTGTTTTAATGTTTCAAATGTGATGTAGGCGTTATAAATTAGTTTATTTATTGAAACATATTATTTTGGACGTGAAATAATTGTATAATTTAATAAATATGACGCTTGCGATGTTTTAGTTCCAGATTATTATTTTAATTGATGTAAAGAGATGATTGTGTGAGTATTTTATTACAATGCTTTGTCATTGTATTTATCAACCTCTGTGTATATTTAAAAACGTCAATGTAATTTAATTATAAACTTTGAAATATTTTTATATCGACTATTTCCAACGAAAATGTTTTAATATCAAATGTCTACTATCTATAGGTACAGGCTGTTATAAATTAACTCTAAGATTTTTTTTGAGTTACTCGGTATCAGAAATTGAGCAACTTTTGTAGAACAATTTTTCGAAATTAATGTATTTTGTTATTACTTTCCATACAAATTATAAAATTATTTTATTTGATTTGTATGGAAGGTAATAAAAAAAACGCGTGGTTAAAAGAAAAGTTGTTCTACTAAAGTTGTTCCGCTTCCGATACTGTGTATCTCCACAAAGTTCTTAGAGTACATTTTGAAACATCCTACATATGATTTCCTGATAAGGAATGAAGTAGGAAAAATTAAAGTAAAATTTTCCACAAAAGCAAGTTTCCACAAATGTATTCAATTAAACCACAATAATTAAAAAAACAAAACATTATTTTAATAAAATGTCACCTTCTACCTTTTCAAAATAAAACCCAACACACCGACAAAACTAAAACGTATCGATTACTGAACTAAAACTATATTGAAATGGAGCGCACTCCACCTATAACTCTTGTCGAAACAAATGCCGTCCACTCTGCGGCATCTGTCGGCACTGATGGATGACGGGACATGTGTCCATTATCGCCTGCACATTGCTCCCAAACGTGCATCCACAAAAGATGCCGGACAAAAAAAAACCGCGTGGATTTGACATGCTCGTTAATCAAATTATGCGATTTAGCGTAATAATTTTTTTGTAACGCAACTTTTTGAATATAGACGGGAGTTATTGTGTAGGATTATAGAAAAAAAGTTTTTGTGCGTCGACTAACAAATTACTTTCATTCAGTTTTCCTCAGACACTATAAATAAAGTGCCGTGATTAGCAGGATTTATGACTGAAATAAAGATGGCAGTTAAAAAAAATAACGGCTATATAAATATCGGTTCACGGATTCGCGAGTGTGCTTGAATAACAAACGCAAACTAACCGTTGAAAAGTTAACGATCTCATAGAATGATAGGAAAATTAAAATACGTATACATATAAATGTCTTCTCAACGATTACGTTACTAAATTAAGATATCCCTAGTTAGTACTGATCAAAGCTGAGTCTACGTTAGAGAAATATTTTATATACTTGTCAACAAGCGTCTTCCTTTCATATATTACACATAAGTTTATGTTTCACAATTTGAGAAATAAACAATGTTACATAATAAATGCTTCGTTAGGCTGAGTTGAGTTGAGCCACGCTAATTTGAGAGTAAAAGAAAAATCATGGGAAAAATAAATTTGTCATTACCTACTTATGTCTTTATAAGGGTTACCAGATGCGTGAATAAGAAAAAAAAACACTTTTATATTATATCAGTATAATCAAGTTCGTATCCATCTTTTACACAGTACATAATATAATATTATGCATAACAGTAACAATGTCTACGACTAAGAATTATTAAAAAACCCACAAATAATAAACACCTTCCACATGCAAAAAACACAATGAAAAAAAATATTTAAACACGTGCGAAATACCCCTTTGTCCAGACTCCGCAAGTTCGTAGCACTGTGCACACATTTGACGATGACGGATGACGGACGGACGCACACTTCCGCGCGGGGGTTGGGCAGAGGGGGCTCACAAGACCCGCTCTAGATATATTCCCGTCTATCAATCCACGTTGACGTTGACGGGTTGCATGAAATGGCTGCTCGTAGCACAAGGTATTTTCGACCGAATGGAGGAGCTTATGTATTTTAGTAGAAATTGCGACTTTTAAATTAAATTTCTACATTTGGCGGTAAAGATTTTTATAAAACTTTGCAAAATATTTGAAAGTAGTCTAACACAATTTGTCTCCTTGTCTACAGATTTCTTTTAGAGTTTTTCATTTATGTCGGTCTAAGTTGTAAAAGTTAACTCTTAAAGCTTACAGGTGGTTTTTCTTTCTAACTTCGGATTTGTGAAGGCCAAATATTATTGTCGAATTTCCTCTTTTCATTCATCTTACTGCGAATTACAAGACAGTACAGCGTCTGCTGGAGCTTCCTTGCTTTTTGTAGATGTTTCTGTTAGAGACGATTGTAGATCCTTAGGTAGAGTTCCATATGTAAAAGGCAGTTTACAATAAGTTGCAGTAAGAGCAGCAAATATTAGGTCCCCACCTATGAAATTGGCGTTTTTTTCTCACAAATAGAGAACCTCGTCACTTCTATGATTTAAAATATTCATCAAATGCTTGATATTATATCGAATAATTACCACCATAAACAACTGCCAATAGTAAAAAAACTTTATTACTTATAGTTTTCTAAACATAAAAAATACCTTAAAAGTGACTCTTCTTTTTGTTAGCAGAAATTACCACTATTTTTGTTTTAACTTAGCCAAAACTTATTTTTATCGCATAATCTAAGTGGTATACGTTATCTTATTTTGGAAACACTAGTGCATAAAAGTTTTAAAACATTAGTGTTCATAGTTGTTAAATAAATTAAGAAAATGTTAGTATGAAAAATGCAACTCCTTTAAAATTTTCCATACAAAACGCTGATTTCATAGGTGGGGACCAATATTAAATTTCATATAAAACCAATTTCTTAGTATTTCCTTTATTCATTCAAATATTTAATAGACGATTAAATTTTTAGATATTTATAAAAAAAAACACATTAGAAATATTTAAAAAATGGTATCTCACTGGCGTCGGGAACAGGGTCCAAGTGACCGGTGGTCAGGGCCTCAAAGAGAGGAACTTCTAAACAATACGCGTCGTGTCCAGAAGTACCGCTTTCTGTATCAGGCCCTTGATCCAGCCGCCCAACGAGAGCCTCATCAAATGTTAAACCAATTTCTTAACAAAAAATCTCTTTAATTCAGTTTTGACTTCGATCCATCTTAAGTTCCGTCTGCATCAAGTTGACTATTAACTGTATAACATTAATTGATATTATTGATCGTCATATCACAAAAAGAGAACGAGGATGGGAAACATCAGCTGTCAAGTAACGCTTGAACTGCTAGCGCGACCGCGCGGCGACCATCGACCAAACTGTTTGGATGTGCCAACGATATTTTAGTTCCATCGAACGTGGGTGGAGAAATATCATAATAAATGTAGATACTAAACTATACTATACTAAATGTAATCTCGTGGCTAATTAACAACTGCGCAGTTCATATGATTTCTAAGGTTAAGTTGCGCTTGCCACGGTCAGTAGGTACGTGGTTGGGTGACCGTTCGTTACACATCGAGACCCCTCCGCGTCTCGAAGAGCATGTTAAACAGTCGGTCCCGAGTAACATACCTATGACAGTCTTTACGAGTGGTCAGAAGCCTGAAAATCTTATAACAGGTCTAACCTTAAAATATCGGTATTCCCCAGTCACTGGGTTGCGGAAGTAGCAGTCGCTCCGTGTAAAATACTGGTATTCAGCTGCATCCGGTTAGACTGGAAGCTGACCCCAACATGTTGAGAAAAGGTTAGGCAGAACGAACACTTACACTGTTAGCTAAAATTAATCTTGTGCCAATAGGCCTAGCACGAACATTTGAAGTATAGAATTTTGAATCGTAAATACAAATGTCCTATAATATTTTGGTTTATTTTTTCGACATGCACAATTTGTATCATACGTAGATATGAATAAAGTTTTCAATTTAATTAAATAGTATGTGCGAAACAAGTATTTCCGATTCTAAATTCACTCACTTGAACATTACGTTTATATTATTACTTCTTCTTTTCATGTGGTTAGTGACTAACCTGGTGTCAGAGTTTATGCCGCCCATGGGCCTCTAACTTGGCTTCACATGCCGTCGAACAATATCTCTCAGGCATGCCGGTTTCCTCACGATGTTTTCCTTCACCGATTTTAAGCACGTGATAATTATAGAATACGCACATGAATCCGAAAAGTTAGAGGTGCGTACCTTGGGTTCGAACTCGAGACCTATGACTTGACAGTCCGACGGTCACACCACTAGGCTATCACTGCTTACAATTATTATTATTGAAAGGGTGATAATTTTTATGTAACGTAAGTTAACACTGCACTGCGTGACAAGAAATTTGTCGTACTTAAACATACAACTTACTACTGCCTCATTGGTCTTGTGTTGGCAAGCGTGACTGCTGATCGTGAGGTTCTAGGTTCAATCTCCAGGTCGGGCAAAGTGTTATTGGATTTTTCCGTGTGTAATTCTTCGGTAGCAGCCATGTTGAATCTTGAATGATATTATGTTTAATATCATTCAAGATTCAACATAACTCGTGACACTCGTGTCAGTAAATGGCATGCTAGACCTGTCGGTGTAGGGTAACCCAATATGGCCGACTTGCCTAATAAAGCATAGCAATCAGGCCATTGATCCAACTACTCAACGAAAGCTTCAGTCTTATCAGTCTATTACGCTGTCGCAACCCTGGACAAAAACCTCCACCAATTCTCTAAACCACCCGCGAACACAGTATTTTTTAAGAAAAGCATCGATACTTGATTCTTCTTCATCTTCCGCACTCTTTCTGTCTCAGAACATCAGTTCTTAATTGTTTCGGCAGCTAAACGATAACATAACTAAAAAATACACTTCCAATAAATCCATCATAATTTTTTCAACCAAATTCCGTCTGTGATGAATCATATAATAATAATTGATAAAATCTCTTTGTCCGCGAGCACGCGTCGGCGCACTGTGCGTTCGCTGATTGACAGTCGATCGACGGTTGACGTTATCTCGACGTTATTTCACTTTTGTGTTTCCGCCGGTTTGTGTTGGAATTATTGATTTCTGTTCATTATTCTAATAATGGTTTGTTTTATTTTTTGTTGGAATTTTGGTGTGCAAGCTTTTGGGCTACGTAATAGATTTTTTTTTTCAAAATTAGTTCTTACATATGGAATTTTGTATTACTAAAAGAAAATATTTTTTTAGCGACTCTAGGTCATAATTATGTTAATTAATGTATTATTAATTAATTTCATCCATTTAAATATTTGCATTTCATATTATTCTAAAGCGGTCTAAGGTGATAATTAAGAGCTTCAACTCATTAATATTGCAAGGCATATACAACCGACGACTGACACACCACCATTTCAAAATAGTCACCTACACCTCTTTTAATAAAAATAAATACTTTTACCAAATCAATCCGATGCATCCAAAAAAAGATAAACCCAGACACATTCGTTGATCCCCGTCGTATTTAATCAATACGTTGTAAATTAAAACTAAAAGAGTCCAGGTTACAACTATAATAGCCATGCTTATGTGTACAGAGCAAACCCCGATACAGAATGGTACAAGATATAAGCTTATAACTCATTTAAAAAAATATATGAAGAATAAATACTCATTATCAAGATCAGCCTATAATAACCCACTCTTCTCAGAATAAGAAGGGTTTTAGTCCTAGTCCACCACGCTGGTATGCGCGTTGACGGACTACACACACCATCACGAACTTCTTTTTCTTAGCCTCTCAGGTATGCAGGTTTCATCACGGGTAAGAACTTAGACCCTTCATAGTAAATATTAAATTGGGGAACGTGGGACTAGTAGTACAAATGTGCTCAAATATCACTAGTGTTGCTGTACGTAGATCTTAATATGCAATAAACGAATCAGCAGGTTCTTATAAACGCACAACTGCATGACTAACCAATAATTCAAAATTAAACCAGTGAAAGTCCTCGATGGTGTGTGTAGTCCGCCAACCCGCGCCAGGCCACCGTGATGGACTAAGACCTAAACTCTTCTCATTCTGAGGAGAGGCCCGTGCCAGTGGGATAGCAATGGGCTGATTATTATTACATCACCATTTTTTAACCCAATACTTTTATAACATCCACTCGCTGCCTCTCCTCCTTGTACCACACCCCACCACACCCCGCTTCGTGCACACGTCAGTCAGCACCCATCAATCACTGTAGCCATGACGCCACCACTCATATTTCAGGGGTCGCCTTTCAAACAACCCTTCACCCTTATCACGACGGTATAAGGTTCAAATTGAGGCTAAATGATATCAATCGATTAAGTGCTTGGTTAATGAGTCGGCCATAAGTTTTACATTACCTGGTGTGTGTTGTCCTTTAGTAGTATTTGTTGTGCGATGTTCTGCATATTGTTATTCGTAAATACTGGGTGTAAAAATACCCTTAACGAAGCTGAAGTCTACGCATACTGTACATAAAACTAAATAACATACAGCAAAAATAATTGCTGGGAAACGACTTTTATCTTTTGGTATTAAAAAAACAGCTTTTAAATGTAGCGCGCAATGGAAGCGCGCGCGCTGCAGACTGTCTACATTTCAAAAATGTTGATAATGTTTGTATAGAAGAATGTTTAGAAATAATATTTAAACTTAGTTTTCGTGAAAAACGTACAAAAAAATGGTGACTTTGACCTTCAATATCTCCGTAGCCATTCGGTTTCCAGGTATGGCCCAATACAAAAAAAACTTTGTAATGATGGGAAGACACTAGGAATTTTTCTATATTTATTTTTGATTCGATATGCGTTAACTCAAACTTAAAAAGTTCCAGACTCGAAGAAAAGATATGTAAGTATGTTACCACATATTCGTCCGTTCCGGGAGTTGAACCCGTCCAGCCTAGTCTAGGAAACCTAGCATAGTACTTGCATAGACAAAGCGCCAAAGCTTGTCTCAGCTTCGTTAAGGGTTACACCCGATATAATAGTTAATACTAGGTTATATTTAAACCTGAAACCAGTTTGTTCAAAATCACCAGGAGAATCGATTGATTTTGTTTTATATCACATTATATTTATTTTTTCCAAAAATAAGAGTCTGCCTTTTTTTAACTTCCTGGTTTGTCTAGTGGTGGCAAGCGCGACTGCTGATGGTGAGATCCTGGCTTCGATTCCCAGGGCGGACAAAGTGTTATATGGTTTTTCCGTGTGGAATTCCTCAGTAGCAGCCCGGAATTTGGATTTGTGCCTGGTTGATGGCAATAGATTCGCCCCGTATTACATGGGAGTTAAAGATATCGGCGAAATGAGGGTGTTACTATACACCTCTGCCCAACCCTTTGGGGAATACAGGCGTGATGTTATGTTTATGTTTTTTTAAACCAGAAACTTGTTTGTTCAAAATCACCAGGAGAATCGATTAATTTGGTTTTATACCTCGTTATATTATTTTCCAAAAATAAGTGCATTATTAATTTGAATTCAATAGCTTTCTTCTACGCATATCAGTGGACTGCTAATAGATACCTTGAGGCTTGAGATAGTCGGCTAGGTAAGTTTCCGTTTACCGATTAGAACAACCCTTGCATGGCACACTTCACGCATTTCGTATTACACGGGGAATAAAGTTATTATAAAAAATAAAATAAAAAACTGTTCTGATGAAAATCTTGACCGCCCTGAACTTCGTGCAAGTGAATACGCAATCGGTTTTTTAAAATACGATATGGCTTTTTTTTCTTTTTCACATCATCTTAGGACTGGCCATTTTTAAATAGTTTATTAGACAATTTTTAGAGTAATTGTATTCTTTTTTATTATAAGTAACATGCGCGAAAGTTCGGACGGTGTTGCTCAAGCTCCTAAAGTCGAACAATGTGCGTGTGCGACGGACCCTTTAATTGGTCATATTTCCATTGTTATAAAATGCTATCAGCTGTTTATTCCTGAACGGAAACAAACAGCATTTCCACTTATTTGCTAAACCCAACTGAGGGAGGCTAAGTACTGGTTAGCATATTAGTTATTGACGGTAATAGCGTCAAACAGATAGCCTACCTATTTATTTAGATAATAGTGTCTAGTAATGTCATATTACTAGCCAATAATAGCGCAGTTATGATCTATTTTGCATACAATTCCCTGTAATTTGAAACGAAATTATAGGTCTATGGAAACTAGGGATACCATTGATTGTTGCAACAAAGCGATAAAGTATTGAAAACCAAACCGTACGATATAAAGTCTTCTTCTTTTCGTGTAGTTAGTGACTAACCTGGTGTCAGAGTTTATGCCGCCAATGGGCCTCTGACTTGGCTTCACGTGCCGTCGAGAAATATCTCTCAGGCAGATTTCCTCACAATGTTTTCCTTCACCGTTTTTAAGCACGTGATAATTATACAATACGCACATGAATCTGAAAAGTCAGAGGTGCCTTAGGTTCGAGTTCGAGACCTATGACTTGGCTTCCCGACGGTCACACCTCTAAGCTAACACTGCTGTGAAAATATAGGTATAAAGTGACGATATAAAGTGAAAATATATCTTGGAATTTATATTTTAACTAGCGACCCGCCCCGGCGTCGCACGGGTGTCATGTAGATACTAATGTGGGGCATATAAACCTTCCTCTTGAATCACTCTGTCTATTGCTGAAAACTGCATTAAAATTCGTTGCGTAGTTTTAAAGATCTAAGCGTACACACAGCGGGAGCGACTTTGTTTTATACTATGTAAAGATTATTAAGTAATGATAGCCTATCGGTTGTGTAATTAACAACCGCGCCGATCATACGGTTTGCGAGTATCGGTGAGTCCGTGGATGGGTGACCGTTACATATAATACCTATGACAATGGTAACGGGTAGTCAGAAGCCCTAAAATCTGACAACCGGTCTAACCGTAGGATATCGGCACTACCCAGTTACTGGGTTGTGGAAGTCTGATGGCAGTCGCTCCGTGTAAAATACTGGTATTCAGCTGTATCTGGTTAGACTGGAAGCTGACTCTAACATAGTTGGCAAAAGGCTAGGAGGAAGAGAGGGCCTATGGGTTGAACGCTTGCCTTCCATGCAGGAGGGTCTGATTCAGGATCCTACCCTCACCTCTAACTTTTCAAGTTCATGTGAGGATCAGAATTAGATTATCACTTGCGTTAACGGTGAAGGAAAACATCGTGAGGAAATCTGCACAGCTGAGAGGGCTCCAAAATGTTCTCGGTGGTGTGTAGTCCGCCAACCCGCACCAGATCAGCGTGGTCGACAAAGGCTTAAACCCTTCTCATAATAATACCTAAGAATAATCATTTATTTCAAATAAGAATCCATATTATATGTTAGTAACAATTTGTTTACGTACTAGGTGTTAGTAGACAATTAAATTATAAACTCAGTGTGGAGTTGCATCCATCTCGCATCATGGGTGTCTCCCAACGATCCGCGAACACATTCAGGATAGTGTAATAATAAGAAGAGGTCCGAACCCAACAGTGGGACTGTATTGTTATATTATGTAGAGATCATAATATGCCTGTTGTTATGTACGTATGCCATTTAACCATGAAGTCCTGTTAATATAACTAATGTAACCTCATCTGAACCAATCAAACAGATGACAGCACTTGAAGCAATCGATGGCTCCCACGGCCGGGACATGATACAACACGTTTCTGTTGTCGCCGCCGCCATTTGGACTTATTAAGCTGTGCTCGTTGCCCTTTGATAGCGTTGGGTTAGTGTGGATAAGCCGATAGGAATTATACGTACAGTACGCGCGCGAACTGAATGTATTCGGGGCCTGAGGTGAAGGTCCCCCCGCCGCTGCCGACCGCACGCCTCGCTTCACACGCCCGCAATTGTAGTGCTGTCCTTGGTCATCTAACAGCATTAGCACATTTCCACATCGATTCTTCAGCTCTACATTCAGTTTTCGCGTGTACTGTAGGTAGGTATGTACAATGTACAGGACTACGACATAAGTTATGCGCCCCGGCAGTCTCCGTTTTGGAATTGTTATGAATTATGCGATCAATTATGTGACCCATCAGTCAATGTCAGAAGTGACAATGATGTTGTAACAGCTCTTTATTGGATACCATTTTCGCCCGTTCGTATTTCCGAAGATAGACGAAGATTGCTGAAGTGCATAAATGATGTTGTTGTACTGTGCTATTATCTAGAACTTGGCTATAACAATTAAGTTTGCAGAAAAAGAAAAATCAGTACACAGGAATATCGCTGAAGAACAACCTGATTCCGATCTTAGTTGCTTTTAATACCTACAATTTCTGAAAAGCAAGACTCGACTCATCAAAGAACCACGTACTGTTTGAATATTTTCATAAAACTAAGTACCATTAAATAAATCTAAACAAATTAAAAATATTATTTATTCAAAATAAACTAAAATGGTTTTTTTTTCGAACGGCAATATTATAAAATGCATCTCGCAAAAATTTTACCACAAAACCAACTTTTAAATCTAAATACCAACCGTCGGCGTCGTATCCACACTATTCTAGCCTCCATTACTGAAGATTACCGCCGATGCTTTGACAATTGATTTATGTCTGTCAAGGCTCGTCACAGCGGCGACTGCGCGAGCGCATCTGTGCGCTCCCCCCACCTCCCTACTACGTCTCACAAACATTGGGCATAGAGTAGGAGTGGAGATGTGATGTTGTTTGTTTTTGGAGTGGTTTTGGATTATTTTTATTTACTTTTTTGTATACTTATATGGAAGGTAGATTGAATGAGCTGTTTGTATGGGCGGGCGGTATTTGGATAAGAGTAGCCTACACTTTCTTTTTCCGTTGAATATGTTAAATGATTTTTATTTCTGTAAATAGATCTGTTGCAGACATTTTTACAAGTCAATGGAGCCGGCATTTCCTATCTGACTATCTCTGAGAAGAAAAGCCGAAACAAACTAAGAGATCAAGGTCTCTTTTAAAGTCCAGACATTGTGGTATAAAAACTATGCGAACGTGTTGACAAAGTAGAGGCCTGTTATGGATTTTATTCGGAAAATGGATTAGGTACTTATTTCCTGAAAAAAATAATTTTCATTAATTTCACTCACAGGTAGCTGAATTTAGCTATTTAATATTTTGCAATGAATGAGTTTATTATGGTTTGTATTATTGTGTTAACGCACCAGAGGGCGTTAGTGATGTGCTCTGAGACGGGCGGACTGTACTAAAATTAACGATGAACACACTGTTTTTTTATCTGTAAAATATATCATTAATCTGTGTTACTTACCTGTGGGACTTACCTTAGAAGCCGCGTACGCACCATGTCTTCTTCGCCTCCTCATACTAAAATGTAACAAATGATTATAAACTATACAAGTACAACATTAAATAATTATGAAGAAAAATAAACTTACCTTTTTAATGTAATCACATACAATATGCTTGCCTGAAAATTTCAGATTTCTATCCTATAACAAACCTGACTGAAAGTAGCTGAAGTATAGTGTTAAATACATACAAGAGAATCGTGTAGGGATGAATCTATCCTTACAGTTATATCTAATATTGGTATGTCAGAATTGGGAGCATGGCAAATAAAGTAAATGAAACAAACATAGAATCTCCAACACTGAGAGTACTTTTAATTGGGTTAGTACAGAAGTACAGAAGCTAGTTCACAATGTATCACAACATAATAATTTACACAAGATCAGAAAATAAGGGCTAGCTAATCAGATGTAAAAGGTCAGACTTCTTCGGCTGTTCGGCATGGAATCCTCTGTTCCGTCGAATGACCACTGTTTTTATGACTTCGGCTACGTTGATTCATCTTGACGGTTAAACTCATTTGTAAACATTGTCCAGTGTTAGCAGCTACCGATAACAATAGTTCACCTGAAGTAAAAACAACATTGAAGTTTAATTTTCTTTCTAGACTTTCGACAGATCTTAATGACCTTCCTCTGTTGTAGTGAATTGTCAAGCGCTCGCTCATTTCAATCTACAAAAGGTGTGTCGCTTCAAGTGAAACTTCTGAAAATAAACATCCCGACATTTTCTGACATTTTTTGACTTTAAATATTCACTCATTTACATACAAATATCTATGTATTTATTTTAATTCATGAATTAATTAATTAATTTTATTTATGTAATTAATTTATTATTTTTTGTATTTGCACGTGGCTGCCCGTGGCTTCACTACAGGACCCATCCGAAAACCAGCGCTGCTATACTTCGGTGTAGCAGCATTATGCTGAAATGCGCTCCTTTTTTTGTCTCATAGAGGCATATAACTTGTGTATATTGTTGATTTTTTATTTTATGTTTGTATGTCTGTATGTTTGTAACGAGACTCAAATAAATTATTTTCTCTCTCTTCTCTTCTCTTTCTCTCTGGCAATGTCAAGGCCTGGCCATGAGTTCTTCGATATTTTCAATTCGCTCATCCATGAAAATGCTGGTCTGTTTTTATTTCTATTCGTGTGGTTGTAGATGGTCTTGTGGACCGTTTCTACGTAACCGGGCAGTTATTGGCGAGACCTAAAGGGTCTCCAAACAATGCTGGTCTGTCTGACAACGAACGAATGCATAACCTTCTTTCTGGTCTCAAAGGTAGGCTTGTTAAAACTTTTCCTTTACAAGACATTTAAAATATCATAACATAACATCACGGCTTGTATTCTCAGAAAGGTTCAGCAGAGGTGTTTTTTACTACATCCTCGTTTCGCCAGTTATGTTTAAGTCCCATGTAATCGGGTTCCTTGCCATCAACCGAGCACAAATCCAGACTCCGGTCTGCTACTAAGAAATTCCTGATGGAAAACCCAATAATGCCCGACCTGGGGATCGAACCCAGGACGAGCAGTCGCGCTTGCCACCACTATACCAACGAGGCAGTTCATACAAAAAGGGTAGGTACGTTTTAATTTTTTGAAAAATTAAAATGTTAGTAATATAGCTAACGCCACATCTGTACTCCCCGACAAGCCAATCGCGGGAAAGTCGACAATTTATCATCAAATCTAAAATAGTCAGGACGCGTTCGCGGGAGTTGTGGCGAAAAAAGGAACATTTTATTTTAATAACTTGTATCGCTAACAGCTGTGGTCGTGCTATAAACATGTGTATTGACAGATACAATGATGTTTTTATGGTGTTTTGATCTGGTTTCTATAGATATTTTTGAAGACGTGAGTTATCTCAACAGACTTGTATGTGGCAGACGGTGTGTACATGTCATGGTATTGTGAATCGTTACTTAATCTTTTTAACCTGGTGTCAGACCTTATGCCGCCAATTATGGGCCTCTGACTTGGCTTCACATGCCGTCGAGAAATATCTCTCAGGCATGCCGGTTTCCCTCTATCTCTTCACCGTTTTGTAAGCAAGTGATAATTATACAATACGCACGTGAATCCGAAAAGTCAGAGGTGTGTGCCTTGGGTTCGAACTCGAGACCTATGACTTGGCAGTCCGACGGTCACACCACTAGGTTATCACTGCTATTACTACACTACTACTATGCTGTTACTGCATTATCACTGTTACTTAATTTGATTTTTCTTATCTCGTGTGGTACATGGTGTTTACATGTAAAGATTTATAGTTTTGTTTTATTCAAAAAATTCTCGATTAGTTTTATTAGTTCACTTTGCGTGACTATGGAAGCCTCATAGGGACCTCCTATTTTACATAAATACATAAACTCACGCCTATTTCCCATGGGGGTAGGCAGAAACTATAGAACGCCACATGCTACGACCCTTACATACCCCTTTCGCGTCGGTTGAGAGTACTACGCACCTGACCTTTGTGAAGAACATCACCAATAACATCGATGTATGTCCTTCTAGGACGTCCTCTACCGGCGTTTCCATTGACATCCGCCTTATAAATTCCTTTTGTTAATCGCCGTTCACTCATTCAACATGACCAAACCACCTAAGCACTATTTTATAACTTAAAAATAAAAGTATACATAAAAAAATACATACATTAAAACAAATTATATTGCCTATAAAATGTCAAGCTATTGTGAAGCATTACTTAATCTGATTCTTCTTCGCTAAGCTATTATGAGGTGATTTGATTCTTCTTCTTCTCTCGTGATGTCACGAGCAATACGAGAATAGCTCATGCCGTGGTGATTATTAGCGAGTCAGCACGGTTGGTACCAGGGCTGACTGCCCAGGGTGCGCTGGACGTACTTGAGTATCGTCTGGTGGAGGCTGGTGTTGTGAAGTGTCAGTGTTGTGAAAATGATGAAAGAAAAGGGATGTCAAATCATAATCAGCTCATTACTGTCCCACTGCTGGACACGGGCTTCTTCTCAGAATGAATCAGGATTTAGGCTGTGGGGGAACGAGATATGGTGTTCCTCCAACGAAATGAGAGGATCTTCCTACCAGGCGGGTTTTACGCCTGGCGGGTACTGCCCAACGGTTGATGTTGGGAAGTTGTCTAGGTACACTATCTGCGTGTCAAATCTTGATATCGCGATGCAGGATTTGTGACGTTTCATTTGACAGCTGTCATTGTTGTCGCTGTAGTTTGCTAGACAATCGTCGTGCTGCGTAATTTTCATGTGGCGTGATAGATGCCGCCACAAGGCCCTAGTCCACCACGCAGCTCTGGTGCTGATTGGTGAACTACACACATCATTGAGAACTTTTTTTGGAATCTTGTATTGTGCAGGTTTCCCGACGAACATTTAAAATCTTAACAAGACTTATTATTAACTTTCTTTCAGCTACGGTACAGCAACGGCTACGCTACTGAAAAAACAAGATATTCCTAAGAATTGTATAAACAAAAATTCTATAAAATAATTCACTGGCCAATAAATATCTAGACGTGTTTGTCAGCTGCCCGACGTCTCATAAATTGTCACAATCAATTGAGTGAGATGAGACGGATCCTTAACAATCATTGACAATAGCTGCGACCTGTTAATACGAGTACATTCAAAGTACATACGTCTTGCAACACGATGATTTATTGGAGCTCTTGGGTAAACAGCTTGGCTCAGATGTAAACTTACCTCAAATCAGGCATTGGATAAAGTTTTTGGCGAGACCTCTGAGCCTTGAAAAGCACGTGAAGCCATCAGGCCAACAATGTTTATTATCTTAGCTGACCGCCAAGTGAGTGAGTGGAGCCCACACAACGTCAGACCACGTCGCACAGTGGGAAAAAAATGACTTTTTTGTTAAAAAATCTGCCTACACCACAATTTTTGACTTATCGCTGCCTTTTTTTATACACTCCTGAGATAACACACTTTGGTTTGTCAGTGCCACTTTTCCTTAATAGTCAATACTCGTGTGTATCAATTTATATGGAAAAAAGCAAAATAAAGAAATTTTTTTTTGTGCCGCCATTTTGTTTCCGCCATTTTGAATTTATATAAACAGACAATAAATTCATGTAAAACCCCCTTTTTTTTGTAAAACCCCTGTAAACTTATTTTTGTTAAAATTTTTTTTTTTCAGAAATTGTTTTTGTTTCATTTCCCGATTTTTTGAGGTTATCGTGTTGACTTTTAAGGAAAAATGGCAGTGACACACCAAAGTGTGTTATCTCAGGAGTGTATAAAAAAAATGGCAGCGATACGTCAAAAATTGTGGTACCTATAGGCAGATTTTTGAACAAAAAAGTCAATTTTATTCCACTGTGCGTCGCGGCAGGCCCAGAAAGATATGGCGGGACGAACTAGACACTTATTGGAAGGACTGGTCGCAGAAAACCATCGGCAACTTTATGGAGTCCTCTCAGGTGTGCAGGTTTCCTCACATAAACAGCTCATATAATAATATTCAGTATAATATCCCCTATACTCTAAAATCTAAAAATAATAAAAGCCCAAAACTCTAGCTCCACAAAACTAAAACTAAATTATCCAAACTAAAACACGTAACACATCAAGTTACCGTCTAATTAACGAACTGTCTAAACCGCTGGTGGCAGGTAAGTGACGGCCGGGTGACAACTGACGTGAGTTGACGTGACGCGATGTGACGTGACGTAGATCTCAGCGGTAATGAAATTGTGACGTTGACGAGAGGTCCAAGTGTTGAGGGAACAGCGATTTTTCATAAAAATATTTTATGGCCCTTTTAACATAACATCACGCCTTGTATTCCGTTTCGCCTTATGTTTAAGTCCCATGTAATAGGGGGCTAGCCAATTGTCATTAACCGGACACAAATCCAAACTGCTACTGAGAAATTACTAATGAAAATACCCAATAACACTGCCCGACACTTTATTAAAACTTAATCTGATTCAAAAGTAGCAAAAGAACTAAATCTAAGTCAAAATATATCTTAGCGTGGTGTTAATTCGTTGTTATTCTTTATAGAAGTATTGCTGATATTCATTTCTTACAGTTGAGCAAATGCCTATCCCGTGACTTTCATACAAGCTTATGTATTTAAAAAACACACAAATACAAAGATTGAGTTATTTAATGTTATGTCATTCAGAATATCGCTATCCGGCCAAAGCAAGCTGATTAAATATTCCACCAACACTCTGATGTACCACAACCAGCCAGGCAGCTACTACCTTCTGTCTGTCGTTTATCTAAAGATCACAAAAATCGCACCCATTGTCTACATTTGGACCAGGTTATCCTCCATTGAAGGATACAAAAACACCAACTGCTAATAGTTTTACGGTGGTCGAAACTGTCCCACCATGCCCTAAATAAAAATCGTCTAAAACCGCTTGACTCTTATAACTTGGTCTACTCAGAGCTGAGCAGAACAGTCGCTCTGTCTCGGAATCGATATTAATTATTTTCACAAGACGTTTGCTTCGGGATTATATTAACTTTCAAGATCCTTTTACTGTATCCAGACCTTGAGATGTATTTAATATTATTTTCTATTCCCATTATTTCAAAGACACCACGACACATGTTGCTATTTCCATACCACTTAGCGGCTTGTGGGTAAATACCAACCGCGCGCATCATACCATTTGCGAGGCTTAGCTGCGCGGTCTATCTGTGGATAGGTAACCGTTCGTTACACATCAAGACTTCTCCGTGCCTCAGAGAGCTGACAACCGGTCTAACCTTAGGATATCGGCTCAAAATCTGGATTGCGGAGGTCTGATGGCAGTCGCTCCGTGTACAATACTGGTATTCAGCCGCATCTGGTTACACTGGAAGCTGACCCCAATATAGTTGAGAAAAAGGCTAGGCAGAATATTGTTGTTATTTCCATATTGGCCGACAAATGGACTTCACATGGATAGATTTTAAAAGTAGTAGAGCTTCTTGTGATAAAGTTCGTGCGGTGAAGTTCTACCACTATTTCTGCCGCTTAGTAACATTGCTGTGTTTCGGTTTGAAGGGTATGGGTGCCGGTGAAATTACAGGCACATGAGATTTTTCAACTTTGTCTCTAAGGTTGGCAATGCATCAGCAATCTTGTTTTTTTTCTATTCGACTGCTTGTCGATTGTCTTGCGGACCATTTCTACGTAACTGGGCAGTTATTGGCGAGACCTGAAGGATCTCCAACCAATGGGGACGAGAGTAAAATACTTAACCTAAGCTAACTACTACTACTAATATCATGAATACTAGCAACAACAGCACTAAGGGCGACCACTAATGGGACTCGGACCTGGGCTTAGGGCATTGCTGGCGGGAGGACTGGGAGGGAGACAGCTTGATAAGGGCTGAATTAACGGTATCAACAATCTTGTTGGTGTTGTATGTGTATATAGGTATATAGGTAGATTGGTAGATTGCGGTAACCATTTCCCATTTAAAAAAAAACGCCTTCCCAGCTTTCTATCAATTATGTTGGACTTAGGTCACTAGAGTGTATTATGACTAACAGTAGCTACGTACACTTTGCTACCTCGTATATTGTACTTATCAATGCAATCGAGTTTCGAAGATTTGCGGCGCCAATAACTACTTTCTGTTAGACCGTCATTTGTCTCGTCGTTTCCTCTACTTCTAACACTAATGTCATTTGATTCTCAAGAAATGCTCTAAAATGTATCATTCACACCAATATTTTCAAAAACGATCTAAAATCTCACACTTTACCGCCCACAATCGTTACGCACAAGGACATAACTGCGAAATTTGCAATAAATCAATTTTATACAAAACTACCAAAAATACAATAAGTGTCTACGTGCTTCGCCCGCGTGGATTTGCATTAGTGCTTGCATTAATCATTTCATACAATTCGGGTAATAAAAGCCATAAAACTTTGTATGGGGCGGCCATTAATTGTCATTGACAGCTGACAGGCGCGAGGGTTGATTGACAAATGTCAGTCGCGCGAGCTGACAAAAGACTTCTTTTGTCAGCATCTGTTGTTTTTTTTCGTTTCAAATGGTTCAGTAGTGACTTGCTATGTTTATTGATGCTTTTATCGGGATTCTTGTGGGTTTATTAATATTTTTGGTTTCTGAGAGAAAAGTTTTTGTGATTTTTATGAAATGTAAATGTTAGGTAAATATTAACAAATTTTTGTTCAGTTTTTCTTGCTGATTCAGCGTTTTTAATCACTAATTGATAGTTGATGTAATTATGATAATAATGATGTTAGCCGTATTTAATTTTCTTTTTCTGAGCATAGTCCTCTGATAACCTCTCTAACCTTAGGATATCGGTATTACCCAGTAACTGTGTTGCGGAGGTCTGATGGCAGTCGCTCCGTGTACATAACTGGTATTCAGCCGCATCTGGTTAGACTGGAAGCTGACCCCAACATGGTTGGGAAAAAGCTAGGCAGAATATAGTCCAAGTTTATTAACAGACGCCTTGTTCCAACAAAATGTACTAAAAAAAACATTAATATTCTCCAAACAGTAAAGGAAAATATAATCTTTTTTCAAAAGAATTACATAATTAGTTTAAGTGACAATTAATATATTTATAAGTAATTAACCACTGTTGATGCCACACAATAAACACAGAACCGAACTATGAAACCAAATCCACTCTAAAAGCTCCACAAAAACAAGGGTGTAAGTACAAAATTGACATTTTATTCAATCGTTCGCGGCTTGAGTGACGCGCGTCACAGATACAGTCGCCGACAACTGACGAAGGATCGCTGATCGACAAATAATAAGAAATGGTTTAAACATTTTACTTGATATCTGTATAAAGGTAAGGTGTCAGAGATTTATATAAGGTTTTTAATATCTAATTTCTCTGTAAAAATAAGATATAAGTAATTAGGTAATTTAAGAGATATTTTTTGTATTGGATGCGTCTGTATGTAGGTAAAAATTCATAAATGTACATAACATGCCTGTATTCCCCGAAGAGTTGGGCAGAGGTGTTTAGTAACACCCTCACTTTGCCGTTGTTTTAAGTCCTATGTAATAGGGGTTGAGCCTATTGCCATCAAGCGGGCACAAATCCAAACTCTGGGCTGCTACTGAGGAATTCCACACGAAAAAACCTAATAACACTTTGCCCGACCTGGGGATCGAACCCAGGATCAGCAGTCACGCTGGCCACCTCTACACCAACAAAGAAGTTAAAAAAGGCATGTAAAATTTTATCTATGTAGGAAATAAACTTTTTTAACGTTTTTATTTAGTCTGATTACGTAGAATTAATCTTAATAGGTATATAATAAATCACTAGATTACTAAATACACATTAACAAGAAACATTCCGCTATGTACGAAACTTTTTAACTTTTTAATTGATAAAGCATACTACACGATCCAAGATTTCTTGAACTATTGATTGAATTGTTTACCATGTATTAGTTTCACTGTATTTTGACATTTATAATAACTAAACTTGACATGTAAAATAATTTTAAATTGAATGCCAATACCTACATAATTATTGTATGCCTATTAGGCAGGACATATTGGAACTTTAATTTATTGTTAAGACCTGTAACTAACATATGCCCACAATAAATATAATTTGAATTTGAAAAAAAAAAATTGTAAATTTAAACCCAGAATTCAAATAAACTTCAAACTGAACGACAACAAGGGCGTAAGTAGAAAATTGACATTTTATTCAATCGGTCGCGGGCTGAATGACGCGCGTCACAGATATACACCGTCAACTGACGAAGGATTGTTGATCGACAAGTAGATACGCTGAGTGATTGACGCGAAACCAGATAGCTGGAGTTTTTAGGAGTAAGCTGAGATTGTGGTGCTAATGGTCGAACAATGAGTGTTAGTGAAATAATAAAGAAAACTTTTAAGTTAAACCGTTTTATCTTACAGTACCACTGCAGCATCAGGATTTGAGGATTGAAGGTTCAAATTATTACAATGTTGTTTTGTCATGGGAATTGAATTTGTATGCGAAGTTTCAAGAGAATCGGTTTAGCAGAAGTAGTTGAAAAATATGTTGCGAGATTTGAATCAAACAAATATATAAAGTGAAGCTAATTAAAACCGTTTAAAAATGGGTATTAAAACAATGTACGTGTGAAGAAGTTAGGCCGTTTTCGACACACACGCAACACGACAAAATGTAATGGCGACTCCGAGCACCATTATCAGGATCTGGGTATGGACTTTGGTTGAGGGATGTTGGTATTTGTAATACACTCTTGTCTGATCCTACGTCCAAATTAGCTACTAAGTTATATTACTTGATTGTAAAATTAATTAAAACTAGGCAAGTTAATTTAGTAACCTAACCTAATTTTGTGGATTTATGAGGCTGGCATAATCGCTTAGCGATTAAAGCTTTTATATTACTTACAAATAAAGATTTAAAAAAAAGTGGATCAGCGCCGCTAAGAATTTAACTGTACCTATGCCTAAATTTATCAAAATACCAATCTCTAGAGAACTCTCCACTCTATCGCTATTTGTAACAAAAATCATAATTGGCAATTTTTCATTCAAAATAAACTTTTTAAACATTGAGTATGTATTACTTACTTTTGATTTTGATTGTACTTGACTCTGTTATATTACCCAATTAAAAACGAAATTTGGACACACATACCTAAACAAAACATGAACACCATCACTACTGAGTCTACTGACCCCCAAAATACAGAACGGCCGAGACATAATAAACACGGTATCAAAATAAACAAAACAAAAAACAAAAATTACGCACAAATCAACCATCTTTAAGGGATGACCATTTTCTACCTACCCTAGTACGCGCACAATATTTGGACTATTACCTCGCCCTAGTCCATTGATTTATTGGTTATGAATCAACCTCACCCCCCCCCCCCGCCACCCGGGACCATTACAGGGGTTGATGTATCGGGCTGATAATGAATCTAGTTGTATTTTTGCTCGCATATGATGGAAATATGACGGGTGGGGGGTTGAGTTATGTGTCTGGTGCTGGCGGCTGTTATTTAGTGATTTTTGAGGGGCTAGGAAGGTTTTGAGCTAATGTGAGGTTACTTGTGAGTGTGTTTCGGAAGGTGGGTTGAATTATTCTTGAGGTGAAAAAGATACACAATATTTTGTTTATTTTTTATTGAAGCGTGACACAGTGCATGTTATGGTTTGGAAGTTTTAGGTCATAATACTATGTAGGTAATACTTAAAATACAATCCAACTCACGAAGGTATAGGTAAAACTGGAGACCAGACTACAAACACATATCTAACTGAAGTCAAAAATATAACCTTGAAAAATTCTATCTCCTTCTAAATACCAAATTTAGAAAAAGATAGATTTCCAAACTAAATATTCTATCTTTTTCTAAATACGGTATTTAGAAAAAGATAGAATTTCTCAAGGTTACATTTTTTGACTTCAGTTAGGTGTTCGTAGTGGTTTCCATTTTTACCTATATCTTCACGGTCCAACTATGTTTTTTTTCTAAACGCAAGATTACTAAGACATTTTTACGTTGTGAGATATGCTTATAAAGTGTGGATTTGGATTGACTGTTGAAGATGATGAAGATTACAATAATACTTTAATAAGCTTAATAATTACTCCTGCCCTACCACTAAACATTTACTAGAAGTTGTTTCAGCAAAACATGATTGAAATTCAGGACCGCTCGGTTGCCCGTCGACGTCAGTACAGTCAACTTTTCATACACACTGACGCGTGAAAATAATATTCCAATCCCGCAGAATTTTTCAATAACCAATCAAAAATCAGTCCCCTGAATGATATTAATTTAGCAATAAAGGCCGCATTACACGGCCCATTTTTCACCCCCGCCATGGGGTCGAGTCGTCGGACGTCAGCGCTGCAACGTCAACGTCGGCATTTGTCACGTCAGCGATCTGCAATAACGTTGGAAAAAAGAGTTTTTGTCGTAAATTCGGGAATTTTATTCATTATAAATAATTTTCGTGATGATTTGGGAATTAAAACATAACTAATGCTCTTTAAGTTAGAAGAAAAGGTTTTTTTATGATGTGAGTGGTAAAGAATTTTGCACCCTCTAAGTTGTTCATGATCGCCGATGATATACTTTCTAAGCATGGCTCAATACTGTACACAAGCGTTTTCTAAAAAAAATGTCACAAAAGAGTGTTATATTACAACTATAATAATTAACAGTATACCAGATACATTGCGAAAATGATAAATATTGTAAATAAATCCAACATAGCCTCGCCACCACTGAGAGTACTTTTAATTTGGGTTAGTGGTTAGTCATATGACCTAGGTCACAATGTAATAGTTTATTCAAGATCAAAATGTAAAAAGGACACGCTAGGTCACATAATAAAGACCGGTCTTCTCTGGCAGATTATCACAGAGCGAGCTCTCGTGAAAATCCAACTTCCAATCCAGTTCTTGGACAACTGGTTGATCCTTGAAGACGACTACCATCCTTTATCATCGAAATGTTGCCCAGTGTTGCCAGCTACAGACAATCATTTGAGTCACTAGTCCTTATCAAACGTTAACGCCCATCTGTGTCTCTGGTCTGGTATTTAGGTATGCAAGGTTGATAGTTTGGTACCTATATTTAATTCCAAATTGATTTAACATCATATTCGATTGATCCAGTTCTGTCTAATTTATTTTGTGCTCTTAACAGTAAAACATAGCATTCAACTTCACTACACTTATCATAAATTCATAGCTCACTACGATCGCTCAAAGCTTACAATTTAGACATTTTAGTGCAACATACCCAGTGAAGTTATTAAAGCTATAAAAACAACATTTTTATAGCTTGCACATTCGTGTATTATACAAAATTCTGTGTGACTGGCACACAGCGTAATAAAATGAAATGAAACAATCCTATGAGTTATTCATGGACCGGTTTATGCAACTATTTATTTTGTATGCTATTATTTTGATTTTTTGAATTTATGTGATATGGAAGAAAGTTTAAATAGAAAAGTCACAAGGTAGGAAAGAAGATCCTAGTATTCGTAGGCCAGGATAAATCTAGGAAGAAGATGAAGAACAATGCATCCATTTCCCTAGACCAGATGACAGAACAGATGGGACAATTCGTGAATGTACATCCATGATGCAGCCATAGAGACCCTGGTTGATGTCCTATACCAATTTATTTAGATATTTTTACCTTGGGTCTTACATGGTTAAAAATGTTTGTGTGGCAAGTAAGCATGATGTGTTAGACTTAATCTTCTTCTTCTAACTATTTTTTCCAAGATTGCGTAGTGACGACGTTTGCTTTCAAAAACCATGTACTACAATAGGCCGTGTACTCCGAGTAGTAAACTTTAATCTGTTCATATGTTTGGAGAACATAGTGACAACATGCTAAGACTTATCGAATCATGAGAACATAATTTACACATGTACGCATTATATTCTCTCAATTGGTTGAAAAAGTCGTAAAAATTGAAGTCGCTTTATTGCTTTCTTTCTTACCGACAAAGTCGTAATGTACTTATTTAAATGTTTCGCGTGTTTTATTATGGGCCTCCGTACCCTATAAAGTGTTTAGTGTTTCATCTCATTAAAAAGGTTTAAAAAAACGTACCAACTCCCAAAATTCTCTTGAACGTGATTCTCTCGGTAAAAATTTAGTGCGTAATCAAAATAATGTAAGCTGTTTATTGGAAAAAGAATCGTAAAAGTCGAGGTGAGGGGAACAACACTATAATATTAGTGATGGGTTTGGTAATTTCTAATACTTAATATCTTAGTTATTGCTTTAGGTACCAAAGACGACCGTATGTTTTTGAGTTCCTGTTTTTTGGTTAGCTATTTTATCTTCAGTAGAACGCTAAGTTCGACCCGGTCCTGCATCACTGGCTTTCCGAATTGATGTGTAGATCAGAATGTGATTACTACGGAGAAGGACAACATCGTGAGGAAACCTGCACACCTGAGAGGGCTCCAAAAAGGGTGATGTGTATAGTCTGCCAACTGCACCAGGCCAGCGTGATGGACTATGGCTGAAACCCTTCTCATTCAGAGAAGAGAGCTGTGCCCAGCAAAGGAACGGGAATTGCATGGTTATAATCAAATCACTCCGGTTAGTCTAGTAATGAAATTGGGCTTCTTTAAAGACCTTTGTAATGTTCCAAAACCACCACGCTTGGTAGACAGACTGGTGGTCGCAACATGTCGTTCGTAAGGCAAAAGAGAATTCTGGTGCTGGTTGCCCGAGTTGAGTTGAATTTTAATATAATATTGAAACTGAGATGGCATTGACAGGAATTTGGCGATATCTAACTCCGCAACTTGTAATTTTGTATTGGCGAATTTATTTTTGATTCTTGTGTGCATTTTGCGTAGTTACGTCCCACAATCGACGGCCATCATTATTTATTTCAGTTATAGCGACAGACAGATCCTGATCTATGAGCTTCGGACATCAAACGGTCGATGTGTCACTTTAAACTTCAGTTTGTGGGTTTACTTTCGTATTTTTAGTGCTACCTACTATCTTTATATTTACCTTCTTGGTGACTCCAACTTCAAATGGTGCCTTCAGGTTTTCTAGATTTTGTATATCCAAATTTTTAATCGGATTTCACTTTTGAAATTTACCGTCATCAAATTTTTCTCGATTTTGACGCGACATATTGTTGATCAAAATACTCTCTGTTGAAGTCTATGAGAAAGTGCTCTAGCCATTTGCTCAATTTTCTTAGTTCGCAAATATTATTGTCATAAAGGTCAACGTCATTCGCTGTTGAAATGAGTGTGCTATGATAATTTCAGTAGAGATTAGAAGTTTCCTTTGTAAGTATTTCCGTACTATTGGTTCAAAAGCATCTCCTTCCTTCCTTCTCTTCCTTTTCAAGGTCATCTTAAAGATCCCATTGTACGATGCCAACTGGTGTCCACAAACTTCAGAAAGATTTAAGCACAAAGTTTTTTCACTGTAGCTAAATTATATGTCATCATCTGCATTATCACACGATGTCATGATAAATTTTGATTTTATCCCTCAGTCATCTTTCTTAACTTTCACCATAATCGAGGGTGTAGCCTACCAGAATCGAGAACCATAAACCACTCCCACTTCATCCCAAACACAAATCACCATCTTACCCGACCATTGCTCATAATTTAATCAATTCAAACTATCGATATATTCGTTTGAACGATATGTTGTTATTCAATAATGATTATTTTCGTTAAATATACCATAGTTATGGCCATTAATCATCGCTGTAGGTAATTAATGAAATTTATGTCGGACATAAATTTCATGTTGCTTATTATATTTTGCCTACACGTTAAGCGAATGAGGTCATTGCTTTTTAGAGTTCCGTTCTGATAAAAGGTTTTGTTGATGAAGAATTGAGATGGTGGGAGAACTTTTGTCGAGGGAGTTCTAAGAAATGTTACTATGAAGGTGGGGACAATACGAATAGCTATTGAAGAAAATTGGCGTCAGTCCATGGATGGGTGACCGTTCGTTACATATCGAGACAGCTCCGTGCCTCGGAGAGCACGATAAACAGTCAGTCCCGGGTGTCATACGAATATCTATGATACTCGTTACGGGTAGTCAGAAGCCCGAATGTCTGACAACCGGTCAAACCTTAAGATATCTGTATTGCCCAGCAACTGAGTTGCGAAGGTGTGATGGCAGTCGCTCCGTAAAACATACTGGTATTCTATCGCATCTGGTTAAACTAGAAGCTGACACCAACGTATGTAGTTGGGAAAAATTTAGGCAGAACATATTTGGCAATTTACTGAAGATAGTATGGTTGGGAAAAGGGTAGACAGATGCTGACTGAGAGCAAATTACTCTTCTCAACTTGAATTTAATCTTTGACAGTCAATGCAGTATGTCTCAGTACTGCTGGGTATAGGAGAGTTCCAAGTTGCAACATAACACCTCTTTTTCCGATTTCCACAGTCATACCGCAGATGTCTCCTTTAGATCATTGATTTATCTGCCAAAGTCAAAATACAAAAGGTTACAACAAAAATTTTAATAAGTTAGGGGCATCCACTATTGCTTATATTTTTAAACGTAAACATAATAAGCCCATTACTGTCCCACTGCTGGAGGCGGGCCTCTTCTCAAAATGAGAAGGGTTTAGGGCTTAGTCCACCACGGTAGCCTGGTGCGGGTTGGCAGACTACACACACCATCGAGAAATTGATGGAACCCTCACATGTTACAGGTTTCCTCACGATTTTTTTCCTTCACTGTTAACGCAAATGATAATCAAATTCTGATCAGCACATGAATTCGAAAAGTCAGAGGTGTTCGACCGCTAGGCTATCACTTATTATGTATTATATCGCTTATTATATGCTTATACTTTTCGTTAATAATAATTATTACCACTACATAAAATTAGCAAAGTTTAACATTAGAAAGTAAGTCCACATCAACCCTCTACTAAATATCGCATGTCGCTTAGATACCCCTCTCTTCAAGGTTATCGTCATTTAAAAGCATTTCGTACTCCTTGACGGGTTATAGTAGATGCCTAATCGACAGGCCACTTTAATAAGTAAAGATATTCTTGACCTATCTGATGGAAGTGGTTACTGCTGTCTATAAACCTGTACAATACCAAGAAGATTGCTGATGCGTTGCCAAACTTAGAGTGAAGTTGGAAAGCCTCGTGTGTCAAAATTTTTAGCAGCAACCATACCCTTCAAACCGGAACAAAGCAATGCTGTTTAGTGGCAGAAATAAGTAAATGATAAATGATTTTATTTCAGTCAATAAATCTGTTACAGATACTTTTAGAAGTCAATGTAATGTTTTTTTTTAAGACTTGATGGCACCGACATGTTTCTCTCTGACTAGCTCTGAGAAAAAAAGCCGAAACAAACTCAGAGATCAAGGTCTCTTTTAATGTCCGACTTTGTATAAAAACTATGCAAGTGTAACAATGTAAGTATGGTCGTAGTAGGTACTTCCCCTGACGAACTCTTTCACAGCGATCTTTACTACTCTAACAGGGTGTCCTGCGTAAGCGACAAATGCGACGCGGTGCGACGCGACGCCACACGACGTGGAACAAATACGCGTTACCTCGCGTCTCGCTACATAGGCCGCTAGTAGGGAATACCGTTGTCTTGATCGCGTTTGTCGCATTCGTCGCGTCGCGTTCGTCGCTTTCGCAGGACACCCGTAACACTACCAATTACAAATTGCTTGCATACGGAACACTCTCATACAAAAAGTGTTCCACGCTTGACCCATCTATTGTAATCTGGCTTGGCTAACGACTGTATTTTCATCAAAAATCAAAATATTTTATGACTTCAAAGATAATGTCTTACGTCTTTATCGCAGGCAGGTATTCGTGGTATGTTTGTTTTGTGGTGGTCAGAACTGGTATTCAGAAAAAGAAAATGGAAAATCTGGGATAGATTCAAGTAAAAATAGGTGTGATGAAGGAAGTGCGTTAGTGCAAATTTTAAGCACTAAACGCTTGTTCACATAGAAGCTGTTTACAGGACCCGTTTTAGCGGATCCGTTTTTATTTTGGTGACGGCGCCTGTAGTTCTATGAGCGAGTTCACATACACGACAGTATTCCGAATCCAGTAAAAAATACTAGATCCGTTATTTTTATCGTATCCTGCCTGCCAGATGCGACGCAGCTGCCATTTGTTTAACTAATCCGTCGGTACAGGTGTGAACAACACATCCAGTACCGACGGATCCATTAAAAAGGATCCGCTGTGTGAACGCACGGTAAGTGTTCTCCACGCGAATCGCGTTGTGCGAGCGGATCGTGTTGTCAGCGGGCCTAGTGTTCCGAGTTTGTTTTGACGAATGATTAGTGTTTATTACACAAATAGCAGTGATAACCTAGTGGTGTGACAGTCGGTCTGTCAAGGCATAGATCTCGGGTTCGAACCCAAGGCACGCACCTCTAACTTTTCGGATTCATATACGTATTGTAAAATTATCATTGCTTAAAAACGGTGAAGGAAAACATCGTGAGGAAACGTGAGGATGCCTGAGAAATATTTCTCAACGGCATGTGAAGCCAAGTCAGATCCATGGGCGGCATAAACTCTGACACCAGGTTAGTCACTAACCACACGAAAAGAAGAAGATAGTTAATTGTTACCTAAACCTAGTAACCCATATCCTTAATATGACCTTATAACTTGCTCAGAAATGCGAGTGTTACTATCTTCCTTCTCGAAACATTAAACTTGAGTTAAGTATATTATTAACTTGACTGACTTTACTTGAAATGTCTTCCTTTATTGTGTGAATGATTTAGACAGCCTCGTTGGTCTAGTGGTGGATAGCGCGACTGCTGATTGTGAGGTCCTGAGTTCGGTCCTCAGGTCGGGCAAAGTGTTATTGAGTTTTTCCGTGTGAAATTCCTCAGTAGCTTGGATTTGTGCTCGGTTGATAGTAATAGACTCGCCCCCTATTACATGGGACTTCAACATAACGGTGAAATTAAGATGTTACTATACACCTCTGCCTAACCCTGCGGGGAATACAGGCGTGATGTTATTTATGATTTAGGCCCAAATAAATTCAAAATTTATTTGTGATTAGACAGAATAGTGAATTTGATCGTGTTTATTTTCATAATAAGTGTAGGGTGGCGAAGCGTTCTCCTTCGAGTTCAAGGTCGTTGGTTTTATTCCCGTTTTGTTTAAAATTTTATAAGGGTTAGGTAATTATTTTTTAAAGTTTGAATTGTAGAATATTCGTCGGCTATGAGTGGGTCACCCGATAAAACGGTTCTGGTTATTACTGAATAAATTCGATGTTTAGATTTTGCAGATACATTAAAGTAGTTATATACTTGCCCATTGATACCTATTTTTTTATACATCCATTAGCAAAAAAAAGACACCAGTAGGCTTAGCACTAATGATAACGTTAATAACGTCAACGTAACGTTAGTGTTTTTTTTTTTTTTTTTTTTAATAAAAACATTGCCCCACACTAGGATTTCTCCTGTATCGTGGGTGCGTTTACAAACACAAATCTTCACACACACAAACATCCAGACCCGGAACAACTATATGTATGCCATACAAATATTGGTTCCGTGCGGGAATCGAATCCACGACCCGTAGCGCAGAAGCCGATCACTCAGCCACTGCACCAAACGTGTCGTCAAATTGGAAATACACATACTAGGTATTTAATTAACCTAAATATCTTTATTATCTATGTGTAATACAAAAAAACACAAAAAATAAACCAGAATTTTATAATTATAGGACAGTTGTATTTTTAACCGAATTCCAAAAAAAGGAGGAGGTTCTCAATTCGCCTGTATGTTTTTTTTTTATGTTTGTTACCTCACTACGCCGGCATTTATGAACCGATTTGAAAAATTCTTCTTTTGTTTGAAAGAGTATTCTTTCGAAATGGTCCCATTTAAATTTAGTGAAGATCTGATCAAGAACTTCGGAGATAGACAATGGAACTCCTCAATGACGAACAGTACGCATAAGGTGATGATGTGATTATGTTACGAGCAGCGTCTTTAGTAAGTCCAACCATGTTTTAATTAAAGCCGCTAAAATGAATGAAATAAAAAACATTTTAACAAAAATAAAACCGACTTCAACAAAACGAAAATAAGAATGAAATAATTACCATATTATAAAAGCAACAGATTCAGAAGTCGGTGCCTTCAATTTGGTTCAGCGTGGATTAGCACCGACTTCTGAATCTGTTACTTTTATAATATGGTAATTATTTTATTATTTTTTTCGTTTTGTTGAAGTCGGTTTTATTTTTGTTAAATTTTTTTTTTTCGATTCAAAATTCTCTTACATTTGCGATACGTTTACGATACCTACTATATGTCAAATATTCGTGCTAGGTCTACTTAGGTACTGCTTCATGATAACCTTCAATCCTCACACACAAATAACCTTAAAATTTACTCAGTTCACCAGCATACCTCAATGTACCAAAAAACCTTCTAAAACTCATAATAAGTAAATTCAAAAATTATCTCACACGACACAGCTCCCGAGATACGGCTGACATATTTACGACAACGGTTTAGGGCATAAAACTAATCCCTACGACGTAGGGGGAGCAGGGGGGAGAGGGTCGGTCGAAGGGGCCTTTATTTCTAACATTCGTCACATAGTCGCAGTAAATTATCATACTACGCTATGATATGACGGGGGACGCCCATTAAAACGCGTTTGATTTAGATGAGGCCATAAAATTGATTTATGCTTTCACGCCAACAAAACCCGTAGTACTGAAGCAACTATTATATTAACATTTTCGTGGATAACCTTTTTGATTTTGGTTGGTCATATATCATTATTGTACACAAGGGAATTTCGACCTTAACGTCTAACATCACGCTTTAAAATTGAACGGTGGCCCGCCAACAAATTAAGTCTTTTATAATTGAAAAAAACTTATTCAGTCGCGTAGTTGCATTCGTTAGTTAAAATACATAAAAGTGACTTTATTGTTCAGGTTGTAAGGTTCAAAGTGTGGTGTCGTTCCACGTCGATCGGAACATTGTTTTTGGATATCGGGCCCGCGTAATTTCGACCATTTTATGACATTGTACTTCAATATAATATGTTGTTTTAAGTTAGATGGTTGTATCTGATATTATGAGCTGGAATTTTGCTATTGAAAATGGTAAAAGATTGCATAGATATTGGTATGTTCATGTACCTAGGTATATTTCAGAAGGAGGTGTGTTTTGTCCAGCTAGCAAAATACCTCCCAACACTCTAGGTGCAGGTCTCCTTCTTTTCGTGTGGTTAGTGACTAACCTGGTGTCAGAGTTTATCACCCATATTCTAAGACGTTCCTCCAAAACTTACTCGACTCAGGACGGCCTTGAAAACACCTTCAAAATTGTATTCTTAGTCGCAATTTCGAGTGTACTTTGAGGTTCCTCGACTGGGAGGTCCTCAAATGAGTCGAGGTAGACGTACGTATTGCGTCATAATTTGAATTATCTGCATCGCGCAAATAATGATAAATAGTTGTAAGGATTATCGTAAGCATAATCGATAAAGTCTTCAAAATTCATTTTTTTACATACGAACTTTGACACTTCCTTCCTTAAGGTAGGTTCCGAGGTACCTTGAGTTTGACAGATGATTCCTTACCTCGAATGAGCAAAAACCTCGAGTCGAGGTGGAGTCGAGTCAAGTAAGTTTTGGAGGAATGTGTTAAAATATGGGTGTATGCCGCCCATGGGCCTCTGACTTGGCTTCACATGCCGTCAACAAATATCTCTCAGGCATGCCGGTTTCCTCATGATGTTTTCCTTCACCATTTTTAAGCAAGTGATAATTATACAATACGCACATGAATCCGAAAAGTCAAATGTGCGTGCCTTGAAGTCGAACTCGAGAACTATGACTTGGCAGTCCGACGGTCACACCACTAGAATATCACAACTAGGTAGCTGAAATAAAAGAAGTATTGAAGTATGACTTTCCTTCTTCTCTCGTATCGGCAAGAGCTGTACAAGAATAGCTCATAGCATAAGCATCAGCCCATTAGGCTGCCTGTCTACTGGACTAGAGAGGAGCGGAGTGGTGCGGAGCTAACCAATAGAATTCCATAAAATTCACGTCTCCACCCTGCTCCAGTGGAAGGCAGCCTTACTGTCCCACGCTGGGCACGGGTCTCTTCCTCAGAATGAGAAGGGTTTCGGCCTTAGTCCACCACGCTAGCCTAGTGCGGGTTGGCAGACTACACACACCATCGAGAACTATTTGGAGCCCTCTCAGGTGTGCAGGTTTCCTCACGATGTTTTTCCTTCACCGTTAACGCAAGTGATAATAAAATTCTGATACGCACATGAATTCGAAAAGTTAGAAGTGTAGGGTTCGAACCGTTAGCTCATACTGTGGCGAAAAGATTTGCCAATCAGCAAGGCTGTCGTCCAGGGTGCGCCGGAGTACTTGAGTATCGTCACGCGTGAAGGCTCTTTTCATACACCTCCAAGTAGGTATAAGTTATATCTAACATATTTCTAAACATCAAACACAACGCAGAAGGCCATGGAGACTCCGTGGAAAACCAGAAACTCATAACTTCTGATTCGATGCTGCAACTGATCATCATAATTTTTTTTTCTAATAATCGTAACACAGTACTTCATGTCGACACAATTATCTCTAGAGAAATGTCGGCAAAATTATGCAAATAAAAAGTGTTTACCGGGAAATAAACAAAGACTTGTAGTTAGGTGCAACAAATTTACCTTCGCTTAGGTGTAGCAGAACGCCCATTACTATAGTCCGACCGGATAACTCAGTCCTCGCCCACGACCTTACAGGGACGCGGGGGATGACGACTAAAAGATGATCTCCAACAAACGGCTCGCATCGCATCGGATCGGAAAGCATACGGATGGATGCGAGCCGTTTGTTAGAAATCATCTTTTAGTCGTCATCCCCCGCGTCCCTTTAACGTCGCGGGCGAGGACGGAGTTATCCGGTCGGACTATAGTACAGTTAGTTCTTGAACATGATTTTATGGTAAACACAACAGCAGACCAAAACTTCGTGTTCAAATCCAAACATATAGAATAACGCTCCGTAAATTTTAGGAATCGGCCATTAGTACTATACTACTAATGGCCGATTTTTATAATTTACGAAGCGTTATTGGTTAAAATTGAGGCTCTTGTATCTTTACCAATAATGAAGCAAATACCTCATAGCTTTGCATAGTAGACCCTCCCGTGTGGAAGTAGCTATCACAGGTAAAATTAGCTTACGAATCTATATATATGTCCAGTTTGGCAATAAGTGCTACCATCGGTAAATAAAACGATTAGTTTCTAACCGACTTCAAAAAAGGATTTTTTGAAGTCGTTGAAACCCTGTTTATTATCACCACGCATCCAAGTACAATGTCACAGAGGGGTAAACAGGAACCACGGTAATTCGTCACGCAATTCTAGTATTTCCTAAACGAATTTATTCAAGGAAAATCAACTTTGTATTAAATTAACGCCATTTATTCACTAGTAAACATTTGTTTATAAACATTGTTTTAGAAACACGAACGTCGAACATGTTTCTGAAACATGTCGCGGTAAACACTACCTGTCTTACCTTACCATAAAATCATGTTTAACAGTTGTTTGGACTAAAGAGGGCTTACACATGTTTTTTATGTATAGAGTTTGACGTTATACACAGTTTTAACAAGTGTCTTAACTTTTGTCGTACGACACTACGTGATTAGTGTAGCGCCAAACCATGCCAAGAATATGTGATGCAATTTTGGCGGGATTACGCCTGCAATGCTTTTTAAATTACCCGCGACACATCAGGCTGAACTTACTTCTCATCGTGCCGATATAAAAAGCGTACCCGCAAGTACGGTCGCGTAATTTTGGCATGAAAGAAAGAAAGAAAAACTATTTATTTACCACAGTCAGAGGCACACAATACAATAATAAATATACAATTTTTACACTAAGATACCTTTTTTTTAATGTGTTTGCTCTTGACTCTAGTCTAGGTCAGAGGAGACAGAGACAAAGTCTACGATGGAGTGAGCTTACCCAGAAGAAGCCTGTTAACTCTAGCTTTGAAGAAATTCAGGTTGAATGCGTTCGGGAACACAGACGCAGGTTGTGAGTTCCACACTTTTGCAGTGCGCATTATGAAGGATTTGGAAGCGCTTAGTGCGAATTGGTGGAATGGCAACTAAGTATGGATGGTAACTTGCAGTGCGTCTAGATGTCCGATGGTAGAAGGGGGCCTGTGGGATGAGGTTGTGCAGTTCTTGAGCACACTCTCCGCAGTACAGTCTATAGAAATAATCAATCCTAAGATACCATTGTGTGCCCCACGGCTGCGCCAAATAGACCCAGTTCAGCAAAAATGCCAACTAGGGTCTGGCGCTGGTTTTCAACTGGACCTTATTTCGAGGTGTCACGGACGATAGTTTGCTTTATAGTGAGCATGGTGTGGCTTAAACTTACGGCGACAGCAAATGCTCCGAAACATTTCTAGAAACATTTACGTGGTTCTTCAGAAGCTGTTGGAAACTTGTATCCGAAACAATGTCCACTAGTGAATACATGGATTTAATCTATACTAATATTATAAAGAGGAAAGATTTGTATTTTTATATTTTTGTATGTAACGAATAAACTTAAAAACTACTGGACCGATTTCAAAAATTCTTTTGCCGTTGGAAAGCTACATTATCACTGAGTAACATAGGCTACGGGCGGAGTCGTGAGGACACAGCTAGTGCTTCTAAGTTGCTGTATAAAAAAATATTGACCAGGGGATACGTTATGATTATGACAACCAGTTGGCATCTGTCGATATAATCTTTGAACTATTACCTACCTTGTTGGATTTAAAGCGAATCAAAGAATATAACTTCAGATTGGACGGTCAATCATTTTAAATTAATTCAGTAAAACTATGCAATTTTAAGTTAAAATTAAATTCTAAAGAATGCCGTCCTGATAATATTATAGATCTTAAGTTAACAATGTAGATAAAAATTAACGATTCCACAATTTGTTTTAATTAAAGAAACTCAAAAAAACAACATAAAATTCGTCCGTCAAACGGGACCGACTTTATCATCTTCAACTTATACTCTAAATCTGTAATATCACACCAATAAAGTCATAATGACAAATATATCTTATCGAAACATAAAAAGTCCAAAATCGTTATTTATCTATTTTACGATACACGACACTCTGGATTGGTGACGTAAAACCTTATGGTTACAAGCCATAAACCAACCGTAACACGATTGGTCGGTGACCACTAAATCTACCATTTTACTGTCCAAGAATTTTATGGTTTAAAACACCATAAAACATTAGGTGTCAATTGATTCCAAATAAAAAAATGTATAATGTATCCAATTAAATACGGTTGGTATATACTGTTGGTAGATAAGGCTCGTCTGTCCGTCACGTACAGATAAAATGATAGTAAAAAAAATTTATTAGTTGAACGTAAAAATTGGAGATGCAGGTATGCGGATCACGATTTCAGCTTGTTTTAACGACATGATATAAGTATAAGTACAATTATATCTCAAAAAACTGCCTCGTTGGTCTAGTGGTAGCAAGCACGACTGCTGATCGTGAGGTCCCAGGTGACCCCCAGGTCGGGCAAAGTGTTATTGGATTTTTCCGGGTGGAATTCCTCACCCGGAGTTTATTTGTGCCCGATTGATGGCAATAGGCTCGCCCCCTATTAGGTACATGGGACTTAAACATAATGGCAAAATGAGGGTGTTACTATCCACCTCTGCTCAACCCTTCGGGGAATATAGGCGTGATGTTATGTTATGTTAATAATATCTAAAAAAAAAACACGCTTTCGTCGTCTCTAATTTTCTATAATATGTTGCATACGAATAAACATTTAAAAAACCTATGGTAATAACTATGGCACTTAAATTATGAAAGTAGAGTGTGTTTGAAGCAGGAGGGAAACATTGCAAGGAATTGGGGCATTCTTCGAAAAATGTTAACAAAAATTGAGAACGTCATTAGCATCATCCCAAAGTTAAGAATGCAGATGTTTAATACTATAATTATGATGATGAAAACTGAAACTATACCGCTGCCGTCAAGCAATAAGACAAGAATAAAAACAATCTGACAATACTATAACGTTAACAACCCGGGAGAAAAATATTTGTTAAAATAATGTTAAAAAATTTCGAATATTCACCCGGTTACTTCAAATAAAAGATAGACTTTAAAAGATCTGCAACCTTGAAGACTTTTAAGAAAATACCCTTTATCTAACATACCTATAACCTTCTAAAATCCACATTTAAACAAAAAAGCATCAACCAAAATGTTCAAAACACAAAAAGTTCGAATTTCAAACATGTAGCGGCGAGCGATCCGAGTTGGACTTATGGCGAAGTTGCTAGGTTCGTCGTGCTCCCCTCGACGACATAAATCAATTTGTCAGTTACAATGTGACGTAGTTGCACACACACACGCGATTTTGTGAACGTGTGGGTCTTTTTTTTTACTTTTTTCAGTTTATTTTAGTTTTCTATGGATTGTGTGCAATTATGAGTGATTGATTGGAGTGGTATTTTGTTGTTAGGGATTAGAGTTCAAAAATAATGTATTTTGGTGTAAGTGTTTACTGACACGCATTTTCACGATACCGCTTTTTACTTTTGATGATATTTCTTTTTTTTTAAGTTTTGGAAACATGTATGGTTAGCCTTACTTTATGGCGGAAGTCTAAGTCCAGCGGACAATATAGAAGAAAAAAAAAGTAAAAAATCAGAAGGAAACAATAAATCGAAACCCAGTCAAACAAATGTACTTTAAGGCATGGCTAGGATGAAATACAGAAATAAGGTTCTGTGAGATGGTGAGGATACTGCCTGTCTAACTATATAAAACATGCAAAGTGTGTGTCATACAATAAATAAACACGTTTTGCAAGAACTAAATGGGTTATATTCTATCAATTTTCCGATTAGCATCATCAAAATAAATTATTAACTGTTGTGTGTAATGTATGGTTTTCATTATATATTCATATAAATCAAAGTGAAATATGTTACGTTGATTTTTTTTCTACTAATTTATAACTTGTCATCAGGTGACGTCATTATTCGCGTTTTATGAGGTTTAAGACATGAGTGATATAATATAAAACCTTGTTTGTTTTATACAACCTTCAGATAATGTATGGCTGGTCTTATAATTTTCTCCTGCTGTACAGAAGGCTATGTCTGCATTACTTCAAGTGTGGTGTCCGGCAGCAGCTTCATCGATGAAAGAGGGCTGGATTTGTGGGGTTACTATTGCCCAGTGAGTTGACACTTTATATCCGTTGTTGAAAGATAACTATTCCTAAGCCGACTACAGGTAGTAGAACTTGTGAAATAATTCTTCCGAAGAAGTACCATCATATCCATTTCTGCCGCCAAACAGCATTGCTATGTTCCGGTTTGAAGATCGGTGTGTGAATGTCGCATATTTAAAGATATTTGGTTATAGAAAATTTCGGGTATATGACAATTACCTATTGACAAATATGATTTGTCACTATTCCATTGCAATCTTACGTTATCTTTCATGTTTGTAATATTATATTTTTTAATTCAAATCCTATTACAGGCAATTGACAGTTTTATATTAGAAAATATACGGAGCAATATTTCTCCCGATACCCTTGCATTCGTTCTAAATGAAACGATCGCGCGATTACGTACGTGTTTACTCAATAATTCGATGCGAGTAAGTTGACGTCTCAAGGGATAAGCGTAAGCGATTTTGATGCTCTTTCAGCGATAAGACAGGCTTGCAACATAATTAACTAGAAATTGAGATTTGCAAAAATTTTGAAGTAAAATCCTAATGGGAATTAATAGTAAACTAACACACAAATGGGTTACACTCATAGATGTCATCATTACTAATGAGGTTAATTCTCGAGATAATTATGTACTTGGAAGGTATTCAATTGAAAAATAATTTTATGTCACTGATAACTTGAAGGATGGTTCGTGATCAAGCAATTACCTACCTCGTAATTACCATTAACTTAAAGTACATGAAGGTATATCTTCATAATTATTGAACTTAAAGCCGGCTTCAATCTACTAAGGAGCAACAACAAAAGTTGCGTGTTTTGTCTGTAACTTACGGCACACCCCAGTATCGCTTGCGATCCAGCCGCGACTCGTCATTTCTCGCATTGTCGTAATCCGCTGATTTACTAGCGACATTAATCAGGTTGACGGCCGATAGGGACTAAATCACTACCACGCTGTCTCCTGCCATCAACATCAACCTTGCCACCACAACATAAGACGCAAATTCCCATAACAAAACGGCTTTCTTACGCACCCAATATTAACACTACTGCATGTTATTGCTTGTAATTCTTTTTGCGAATTTTGTGCACATATATACACTTTTTTTGTTTCATACATGTTTTATTTGTCTAGCGCGACGTGTTGGTGATTTATTGGCCGTTTCCTTTTATGTCCGTTTTAGAGGGTTTGACTGTAACGCGAGATTTAAAAAAGCGTGTTGATTTTGAGTGATATATTGTGATAATTTATTTCGTATTGTTGCTATGTTTTCGTGAGTTGTGTGGTTATTATTGTAGTGAATGCCAAGTTTAATAGGTGTGGAGGGAAACGAGCTTCTTGTACAGAAAAGCATCTGGTACCTAATCTCGTTATGGTGATATAGTATGTGTATTGTGGTACTATTGATTGATTGGAAGGAAAACAAACCTAGTTGGTATCTACAAAGTCGTACCAAACTTGCATCTTTTGTCGGTCATTATTCAGATATAAACTAGGACAAAATGGTTTATTGTAGGTAAGTACTCTTAGATTTTTTTAATATTATCAAACTTTATAATTTTAGTTAACTGCCTATAGGGTCCTGGGTTCAATCCCCAGGTCCAAAGTGTCACTGGGTTTTTCCATTAAGAATTTCTCAGTAGCAGCTCGGAGTCTGGATTTGTGCCCGGTTAATAGCAATAGGCTCGCCTCCTATTACATGGGAGTTAAACATAACTTTTTTTTTTTTACGTGGGTAAATCCTCATGGACTATCCCCCGTCTGGGGCAGACGGGGGGGTGTGCCGGACTTTTACCTGCTAAAACCACCACGGTGTCCCTCCTTCTGACCTAAGGCCGGGGTCGCGGGATTCGCTATTGCATGCACCGCAACCCCGGCAGGTCTTGGTCCACCAATTGCTGGTGGACCTCTCCACTGTAGGGCCCCACCCCACGACCTCCTGAGAGGCGCGGGGGGCACCCCACATCACCGGCGCACCAGAACACATGGTACGCCGTGACCACCCCGGGGACCAAACAAGTACATGGGTGCCAGACTACCCCGTGTCTGGGCACACCTGGTCCCCCTGCGACGGGTCAGATTAGTGGCCCCGCCGCCTACCACTTTTCGGCCGCAGAGGATAGAAAGGGCGGCCAGGTACACACCGCCACTCCTCTTCCCCTGCGGCCCCACCGCGTCCGCCATCTGACGGTGGTGGCCCCGTCAAGGCCGCGGAAGGTAGGGAGAACGGCGCACCGTAATACCAGCACTCCTCTTCCGCCGCGGCCTCCCGCACTCAGCCGCGATGCGTTCCAAACGACATCGCGGCCCGCCTCAGTTGCGATGTCGCCGAAGCGACACCGAAACCTACTTGGCCGCTACATTGAGGGCTACCAGACCCAAGCCCCGGCGAGCGGCCCCTCCTTGGGTTCCTCTTCGCTTCATCGTGGGGTTCAATGCCACGGCTACTAAGCCCCCCCGCAACGACAATGCGGGAACCCAACCGGGGGGGGGAGTTAAACATAACTGGCAAAACTAGGGTGTACCTACTAAAACACCTCTGCTTCGGGGAGTATAAGGCGTGATGTTATGTTATGTTTTAATATTAAGAAATTATTTAATAAGCAATCAATCCACAATCAAGCATAATATTGGTCCTAATAATCTAAACGATACATAATTTGGTACAAAACTCAATGTACCATCAAAAAAATAACACAACGATTCGTCATTACAACTACGACTTCTGCTTACCCCTTAACTCAAAGACTAATCTAATCAAAAGTCGTAAATCGCGATCAACATTTATATTTTTAATTCTGCAACACACTAATGCATCAGTCTGATTTATGTCGCGCCCTGGCAAAAGTTGTAGATTTATAGCGCCTCAGCTGAGGAGCCATCTTGTGGCGGGTTGTTGTAGCTTTAGAAGTCAGTATTTTGTAACATATTTCTAGTTATTTATTTATTTACTTAAAGGTTCACCCACAGCACATACATACACATACAGATAGTAAATCATACGGTAATATTCTAATACAAGGTTAGTCGGAAATGGGGTACTAAGCCGCGGGCCACTTAAAGTATCAATGATGACTATTTTAAAGGGGGTACTAAGCCGCGGGCCACTTACAGTATCAATGATGACTATTTGAAAGGAGGTACTAAGCCGCGGGCCACTTACAGTATCAATGATGACTATTTTAAAGGGGGTACTAAGCCGCGGGCCACTTAAAGTATCAATGATGACTATTTTAAAGGGGGTACTAAGCCGCGGGCCACTTAAAGTATCAATGATGACTATTTTAAAGGAGGTACTAAGCCGCGGGTCACTTAAAGTATCAATGATGACTATTTTAAAGGGGGTACTAAGCCGCGGGCCACTTAAAGTATCACTGATGACTATTTTGAAGCAAGTGTTATAATTTCAAAATTCGATAATTTTTATTTGCATGTAAAAAGATATTTATTTTAGTTTTTAAAACAAAAATCATACTTGCTTTAGTTATGAATTCAGATAATTAATTTTCTAATCCGTGACCCCAAATATGACTTAAATTGTAATAACAGCTGATCATAGCTATGGACAGATAGATTTTAGCATATTTTTTACGAAATCTTTGAAAAGCTATATCTCTTAAACTATCGAGTTTTGGGGAAAGTTGTAGAACAAAAGTTATCCCTTATTATGGGTACTTTAACACCCTTTCGGCTTAGTACCCCTTTCCGACTAACCTTGTATATGCCAATTACAGGTAAACACAACATTGACAACAAAGGTGTACAATTGATTAAAAAACAAGAAAAACAAAAAGAATTTAGGTTACGAAAAAAAAAAATAAAAAAAAAAACATAGTGTTAAGAGTGGATTTGCATTATTAATCAGAAATTTCGACTACGTTTCATTGGTGTGTAAGGAGGCCAAGATTCTTGATTTAAACTTCACCTTAGGGTCATTATATACTGGCTGGAGAACCGTCACGGCGCCCTCAGCTTCCGGCTGACGCAGGTGCTCTCGGAACATGGCTGTTTCGGGAAGTACCTGGGTCGTGTAGGCCGGGAGCAGACGCCCGGTTGTCACCACTGCGACTGCCCCGAGGACACGGCGCTGCACACTTTGCAGGCGTGTCCAGCATGGGGGTCGCAGCGCCGCGAGCTAGTCACGGCGATCGGCGGTGACCTCTCGCTTCCGGCCGTGGTTCTGTCTGTGGTCGGGAGCGAGACTGCGTGGGAAGCCATCGCCTCTTTTTGCGAGGAGGTGATGGCGACCACGGAGGTAGCGGAGAAGGAGAGGGAGGCCGCTTCTTCTTTCCCTTCTCGAGCTAGACGCACCGGGCGCTGGAGGGCGCGTGACGATCTCCGGCCACCCTCGTGAGTGGCCTGCGGGCGGCGGGTTAGGGACCCGTCGCCCGAACAGTAACGGGCCCAGGGAGGATGGTGCGCCGTGTTCCGCGCGCGCCTCTCGTAAGGAAGTGGGGCAGGGGAGCAATTGCTGCACCACAGGAGAGGTCCACCAGAAAAAGCTGGTGGACCGAGACCTGCCGGGGTCACGGTGCATGCAATAGCGAATCCCGTGACCCCGGCCTTAGGTCAGAAGGCGGGACACCGTGGTGGTTTTAGCCGGCACACCCCCCGTCTGTCTTCCCCAGACGGGGGATGGTCCATGAGGATTTCCCCACGCTAAAAATAAAAAAAAAAACAAAAGGTTCATTATATACAGGGTTACTGGTAACTCGACGTATTCCTTGCAAGACATTATAGTAGGGTTGAAATGCAACAAATTAAGCCACCAAATGTTCTACCGAAATTCGGAGATATGAAATATTTTAGATTTTTATTGAAAAATCCCAGTTTCAACCATATTTGCAAAAGTGTTTGGTATTTTTGAACTTTTAATGATTAACAGAGTTCTGCTATGGTATCAGCTATGATAAAAACTTAAACAATACATTTGCACTGTACTTTATTTTTTTGAATTTGGCTTCAAATCTGGGACTTTTTAACAAACATAAAAAATCTCAAAAACTACTGATTTTCGGTAGAACATTTGGTGGCTTAATTTGTTGCATTTCAACCTTTCAATAAAATCCTGCAAGGAATACGTCGAGTTACCAATAACCCTGTATATCTGCTTCGGGTACTAGTTATATTATAAATGGGTATGTATTTCTTTAGTCAACTTACATAACACAACATCACGCCTGTATTCCCGAAGAGTTGAGCAGAGGTGTATAGTAACACTCTCATTTCACCGTTATGTTTGTCCCATGTTATAGGGGGCGAGTCTATTGCCATCAATCGGAAACAAATCCAAACTCCGGACTGCTACTGAGAAATTCCATACGGAAAAACCTAATAACGCTTTGCTCGACCTGGGGATCGAACCCAAGACCTCACGATCAGCAGTCGCGCTTGCCACCACTAGACCAACGAGACGGTTAACTTTTACCTCATCAAAGGCGATAGCAATGTAAAAAAAAAATACTGGTTGTCAAAACAAAAAAGGACTTGAAATTTTTCAACATCACTACGCATGATAAACATACAGGGTGTAAACAAAATCATGTAATTCCTTCAAATCTCGTGATGTACTGCTGAAATAGATTAACCCTGCACTGATATGATTTTAATATCAATTGTTAAGGCTGGACATCCACCAGAGCTGTGCGAGGAAAATGTGTGGTGCGAAAATGTGTAGCGAGGATGTAAAACGATGTGACCCTTTCCACCAGGGCTGTGCGAGGAATGCGTAATGTGTACTGACTGGTAGGCGTATATTTTCAAATCCTCGCCCACATTCCTAGCAACACATTCCTCGTAACACATTCGTCGCAACACATTCCTCGTAACACATTTCTCGCAACACATTCCTCGCAACACATCCCTCGCTCGCATTTCTTGCTTGTTTTGTATGAACAAAAACCTCGCGCAGCTAAGCCCTTATCCACCAGAGCTGCGCAGAGCGAAGCTAGGTAAATGAAGTGATTCTATTGGTGCTTACAAAACATATTCCTCGCTACGCAGCTTAGCACAGCTCTGGTGGATGCTCAGCCTAAGTGTACTCAAAATTCAATAACATATTTAAAAAGCTACTCATTCAATAAAACATTCAGGTACGATTGTCTGTTGTTGACAACAGACAATCGTTTACTTTGAAATTAAATTAAAAGTTTACTTTGAAACTTACACGGCGACCATGATTGAGTAAGTACTATTTTCAGTACTGAGTAAAACCTTGAATTCACTAAGGGACAAATAGAGCAACATGCCGCGGCACTTGACGCGGGACATCTACTTGAATGTCCCGGGGACAATTTCGCGGAACAATTCGCTCGCACACACCTGCGACGGCTCTCGAAGCAGCGGCTTGCAACATGTCTCGCGCCACATAGAATTGAAGCACAATTTTGTGCGCAACGTTGCGGGGCTGTGTGCAATGTTGTGGCGTCAGGTTGACTCAATGTTGCGCGACATGTTGGGGAACATTTTGTGTCTTAGTGGATCCAAGGCTTTAGATGTACAGCTTTTCGAATGGATACGGGTACAAATGAGGTGATAACGAGGTCTTATAAAAAAATAAAAATATAAAAAAATTCTTTAACGAACCTTGTCAATCAAAATGATCAGTCTTCAAATTGAAGAAATGATAGCTTAAGTCGTGCCAAAAAGGTGCGGGTAGAGAGGGCGGCGAAATAATTATTCATTGCGTTTTTAACAGCCCGGCCAGGCGGTGCGGAATTGTGAGAGGCCACTAGAACTGCGAAGAGAGCCGCCTTGCTGTCGTAAAAATTTACTTACGGAAAACTGTGGAGTCGCGGTACGCAGATTTTATTTTGGATTGTAATCCTGAATCTATACGATGTGTATTTTATTTATGATGTAGACATTTGCATTTGATACTGAATAATGATTGATTCGGGCTGAAGCAAACAAAAAGAAACTAAGATTTTGTGTGACTTTGTTCGACGAAGATATTTTTTCATAGGTACATACATTTATAAAAGATGCCTCATACTGAGGTAAATAATTCGCCACTGCTAATTAGCTATTTTTGGAAATATTTTGTGACGAGATAGTCCAGATGCCAGCTGAATATTTCCCACAGTCTAGGACAAGGACGGCGGTCTAACCTTAGGATATCGGCATTGCCCAGTAACTGGGTTGCGGAGGTCTGATGGCAGTCGCTCCGTGTAAAATACTGGTATTAAACCACAGCTGGTTAGACTGGAAACTGATCCCAACATAGTTGGGAAAAAGTTAGACAGAACAGAATAATAAATTTTTTGTTAACATTTTAAATGATTTTGACTTAGTACCTACCTCAATTAATGTCGTGTCCACAATTTTTTGTCACGTGCCATTGGTCCGTCGTCTCTGATCTAGCAGCCGTTTTCATTAACGACTTGACAACAAACCTACGCCGCCCCGCTCAACTCCTTTCTCTATTCCAACGAAACACAACCATCTCCTGACTTGTTAATGTGGCAGTCTACCATCTTAGCATATTGCAACTCTGTAAATAACGCCATTACTTCTAACATCCGCGCGTCCGAGGAAGGTTATCACGAGCAAAGTATTTGATGGGCTGGCCCAGCAAATTGAATTTATTATTTAGGTACAATCAGGAGGGAGGACCTGGCTGGGTTGCCAGGCTTTGGAATTTAAGGGTTTGTTTTCAATTTTGGGAAAATTGTTGATGGTTAACACTGTAAGGCTATATGAAGATACGATATGAAATAATGTACGTAATAAAAATTAACATGTCGACTGTTCCTATAAACAAAAACGAATCGTTTTGCTTACCAATGGTACGGTTTTCATTGCGAAACTGGGCCTAATTAATTTTACCTTTGATAACTACTTCCATATGGGAGGGTCTACTTTGTAAAGTCACGAGGTCTTTGGTAAAGACACAAAAGTCTTAATTTTAACCAATAACGCTTCGTAAATTATAGAAATCGGCCATTAACTCTTATTTGGGAAATAAATATCGAGTGGTTTGACAGATTTTCTTTAGAGACACTGCCAAACCGCCTTTTTAACCGACGACTGTAAAATAGGCATTGAAATTACAATTTTGTTACTGAAGAAAGATTTTTTTGGTTTTCTTATTTTTCATCTTGTAACTACGAAGAAAAAAGATACAACCGCTATTTATTTTACGTTACATAACTCTGTGTTTATATCTCCATAAACAGCAGTTTATTAAAAACTAGCTGTGTCCTCACGGCTCCGCCCGTAGCCTATGTAACTCATTGATAATGTAGCTTTCTAACGGCAAAAGAATTTTTGAAATAGGTCCAGTAGTTTTTAAGTTTATTCGTTACATACAAAAATACAAATCTTTCCTCTTTATAATATTAGTACAGATATAATATTTTTTTATGTTTTGGTAGTTTTACTAAAAACTATTTTTGTACTGGTAATACCATGCACACCCGTCTCGCCGTGCTGCATATTTATGAAAAGACCATTGACGAATATGAGAGTGTGGGGCTAACGCAAGTTTCACACTCAACAACAGGTCTGGGACACCTTACGCGGTCGCTGGGTTGAAGTTATTATAGAAACTAACGTGAATGCGTTTTTTTACGGATATCTCTAACCTTTTCACCGCCAACATACACAGAACGCGATGCCTCGCCAGCGCCAAGCTATAAATGTATAACGAAATATATCGCACCTTCGGTGGAACAAAGTCACAATAGCTCATTTTGTAATTTTACAGGAGAGGACTTATAAGATTTTTTTCGCGTTTATTTCCATATTACTGGATTACTATCTAAATATTTTTAACCTACTACAGATAGTAATCCAGTAATATGGAAATAAATGCGAAAAAATCTTAAAAATTCTCTCCTGCAAAATTACAAAATGAGCTATTGTGACTTTGTTCCACCAAAGTACGATATAGTAAACAGTAGTGATGAGCTGATGACCTGTTAAATACAGTAAACTTATTTTTATAACATAGTTAAAATGAAGAGCTTCTAATGAAGTTGTGGCGCTGGGAGAACGAAAATCTGGAACTTCTATTGAAGTCCGTGGCGGTAAAAAGTTTAAAGTGAAATGTGAAAAATACATTAGGACAAATCTTGTACTGAAAACGGGCATTGTGTTATTATTGTGTATCCTACATATTGATATTAGTTAGCGTGCATTTGAAGCAATAAATTAGATCGCTGATACTATTAGTTATTTTTTTCAAATATATCATACCTAATTATGAAGAAAAACTTGCGGCGAATACACTATTTGGTCGATATTATGGAAGTAAAATCTGATACTGAGTACTTCAAGTATGACGTCACAATTTTATATTAATACCAGTGACTCACGACTACGCAACAGATAACCCAATATTTCCAAAATACTTTAGAACTACCTTCATTATATTAAATCAACAACCAAACTGCCGCTAACTTGAGAAACTCTTACTTTAACTTAAATAAAAATATCATCACGCAATTCCTTACAAAATCAGTAAATAACTCCGTACATATACCTACTCGAATTGTAGGTACTTGTAAAATTTATTGCCTCTTGCTTAACCGACTTGGAAGAAAGGAATGAACAACGGAAAAAAAAACACAGGATCATTCTAATAGCACGGGGCGGAGTGAATCAAATACTTTTCCGACGGGGGTAGGGAAATAAAATAAATTTATTTGGCTCTGTGTTCTGTAAGTTTGAGAACTGTTTAATTCTTGAATCTTGTACAGAGTTTTTTTAAGTATTGCGTTGGGAACTGGATTGGTCCCGCGTTGGGCGCCAGTAGTCTTTGAGAAAGAATTTGTCGATTTATGCAAGTAGCAACTAATTAGTTGTAGTTTTCTTTTGCAAATGTTGGAAGATACGGCAATTAAGTAACTTTACGTGTTATAAGAAGTAGCTTTGATAAATAACATCAATCTGATCACGTCATATGCCTAAAGAATGATTTTGGGATTACAGGTGCCAGTCGCGCCGCGTACTTCAGCGGGAGTATAGTTGAAAACGTACAGCCACAATCATTAAGGCCGAGACTACACTTAGCGTAATGTCTTAAATTCATGTTACGAGGTTACACTATAGGTACACCAGAAATCGCCATTGTCTATAGGCCACACACGTCAATATTAATACATTTATTTTAATCGCTAATGTGTTGCAGTTTTTGTCGCGACAAAGTGTAGACTCGGCCTAGAATAGTTTGGTTATTCGTTTAGGTACAACAACAACTTTATAGTCAAAATCCCTTAAACTACTCAAAGACTACGGCCACATACCACATACACACAGACCACAGACCAACATACCTTCCTATTTTTACACAGCCTTATCATAGAATTTCTACGTAATCAAAACATAGAAGAATAAAATTGCTAAACAAATAGCTGTTTAAGATGCGCGCGCATATTGACACAGAATGCGCAGGCGCCGCGGTGAGTTGAAAAGAGCTTTACCAACAAATATATAAATGCAGAAGGTCTACTTCATACAATGAGCGAGCTCACACACATAGGTACATACAAGTCGAACGAAACAAATAATCACACGCGTTTATGCGACATAAGTGTTTCAAAACTGTTATTTTTTATACTAATTCAATTCAGTATATTGCAGTTTATTGCTAACTAGATACTGGAAATAGATAGCGCTCAAAAAAGGAATTTCCACCGTTATCACTGTAGGATAGGATGTATTTTTCATATAATTTTTTTAACTTTCCCCTACGCTAGGATTTCTCGTGTACCGTGGGTGCGTTGAGAGACACAAATCTGTTTGATGGCTCATTGATCATTAGCAGGGTGCAAGATGCAGCGATAGGTAACGTAGACATGTATAGTGACTAGTTTATACACGATTACCTACTCTTTAAATCCGTATCTATACCGTAGCAGGCTTATGTCACTGTGGTTTTGATATGAAAACATTATGCCTACGCACCACCTGCAACACCGGAGTAAAACACAAAGAAAACCGAATCGATATTAGTGAGTTACCAAACCGAAATGTAATAAGAGCGCGAACGCACAACAGAATGGGATCTCTCTCGCCTAACACGTTTTTTACATACGTGACGCATGATTTAGAGGTTGAGGAGTTCAAAAATTGATTAACATTTGCGTTAACGGTCAAGGCAAACATCGCCAAAAAGTTCTTGGTGTTGTGTATAGCCGCCAACTCGCACCAGGCCAGCGTGATGGACTAAGGCCTAAACCCTTCTCAATCTAGGTAGAGGCCCGTGCCCAGCAGTGGGACAGGTAATGGGCTGATTATGATATGAAGTTTCTGTAAGTGTTACTATTTATTGTCTGTGAGTTCTTAACTGAACCTTCTGTCCTCTCTTATTCACTGACATCGGTGACTTAAAGGGAGTTTAACTTTCAAGTGGTTTCTGAAATGTTTGCGTCGGCAGATAACCATAGGATCGGTGTCTTTTGTTTTGATTTTTGTGTGTTTTACTAATGAAATGTGTGTCAGTTGTAAGCTTATTTGTGACTTCGTTTCTGCCGCCTACATTTTATCTATGCCGTGTAGATCCCATGGAGAATTAGCTTGCCCCATATTTCTGTAGGTTAGTGTCGTAAGAAGTAGCAAGATGATTATGTCAGGTAGATTGGCAGCAGATATATGGTGAAATACTCTAACGCTATTAAATATTAAATTGCCGTTAAGTTCGTGCTGTTACTGTCACTACGCCTTAAAGTGACAGTTCTTCTTCTGGTGTCAGAGTTTATGCCGCCCATGGGCCTCTGACTTGGCTACACATGCCGTCGAGAAATATCTCTCAGGCATGCCGGTTTCCTCACGATGTTTTCCTTCACCGTTTTTTAAGCAAGTGATAATTATACAATACGTACAGATGCCAGCACATCAAGCTACCCCAATCTGTCAAATTTCCCCAATTGAAAGTGAACCTTATGCTTATGTGATAAAGTTGAAAATCTACACATGAATATCTGTACATGAATCCGAAAAGTCAAAGGTGCGTGCCTTGGGTTCGAAAGTGACAGTGACAGCACGAGACTTAACGGCAAGTTAAAGTTGAATAGCGTTTGAATATTTGGCCAACAGTCTGAAATTCCTTAGAACTGTGGAAGACGTAACGCCAAATGATAAATGTAAAATTGATAATAAGCGCGTGATCATTGCTTTAAAATATTTTGCATTAAAGAACTGTTCAACGGAAAGATCAAGGAAAAACCTGATCGATATCTATCAGATATCATGAAATCATGATTACAGATTTAAGATTCAAAAGTTTTATTTTTTCAATTAGGCACAGTGCATTCTCTTAAAAAACGTCGAGAATTGAGTTTCACGATTCTAAAATGTTGGTCCTATATAGAAGACCCGCTAAGAAACTCCATGAATACCTACTCTTTTTAAATAATTTCTATAGTACAATAATATTTAAACAATGTTGAGACAAAAGTTATGTGATCGAACGATGTAGGGAATAAAAACTGTGTGATAGAATAAGTAAGATTATTTTACTAATTTTTGAGTCAAACGGTCATATACTCAAACGCTACTCAATTTTAAATTGCCGTTAAGTTCGTGCTGTCACTATCACTACGCCTTGAAGTGACAGTGACAGCACGAGAATTAACGGCAATTTACAATTGTGTAGCGTTTCAGTATATGGCCAAAAGTCAGGTCAATGTTGGCAATAGGCACGGGACCCATCGCGTACAAATATACTCAGCAAAAAATAACCTCTTTTTTCTATGCCACCCTGTTATTAATACCCATAATGGGCAAACCACATGCCATAAACACATGCAAATGATATGAGCGACATATCACTCTGTGTGACGTGTGACGTACATATACTTGTCACATTATATCCGTCATTGTACTGATTTATGTGTCTTAGAACATCTGCGCGCCATATTAGAAACTGCAGTGTGTGAGCTTAGCTTAATAATATTATTCCATACTTTGTTAGTTCAATGAAGTCAAAGATCGTAGTGAAGTACTAGGCTAAGAGCCGATTTTGCCAACATATTTTTTTTTTTATTTTTTTACAGCTTTAATAAAGAAAATTTGTCAAAACGTCAAAATTACTGATATAAAAGTAATTTACAGCAAATTTTTCAATTGTCAGATAACTTTTATCTGAGAGATTGAGATATAAATATCAGCTTTGACAGCTGTTGTAGGTATATTACTCAGATAAAAGTTATCTGTCGATCGAAATATCCGCCCTAAATAGATAACTTTTATCTGAAGAATAAGTGAGACGTTTTGACAGATTTTCTATACAAAAACGGTAAAATCTGCCCTTAGATAATTCCGGTTTTATTCAACTTGCGCAAGTGCATTATAAAATTTATTTATTGCTGTAGAGATATAAATAAACGTTAGTAGCTAACAAAAATATCTAAAACCATTGTTTTCGTCGCCATAATTTTGAGAGAACCTTTTATTCCCCTTCTTTAACTACATTAGCGTGTTTATGTAGTGTTGTTAATAAATCGGGCGGCGCCATTAGTCCCGGGTTCGAGTCCCGGCGGAAAGCATGCGTCTTGTTGATTTGTGATGAGAGCTGATAGATGGGGCGGCGTGATGTGTGCGTTGTAGTGTCTACAGTTTTTTGGTGTATGCGTTTGATGTTTTATTTAGTTTGCAGTGGGTGAATAAGTACGTTTGGAAAATATTTAGGTGTATTTTGCTGAATATTAAAATTAAAACAGTCTTTTTAGTTTCTGGTTGCAATGTGTGATTTTAGAACATAGAAGTCCACACAAAAATAGAAGACATACTCTTTTGATTCAAGTCATTAGTGTCTTTATACTAATGAGTTTGGTAACTATCTGTAATTAGGTAGGTACCTACCTGATTAATTTTTTACCTATTAAAAATATGGATGCGGTAAACGTTACAATTAATTGCAAAATTAAGTATTAGTTGCTAGATTGCTGGTTAAATTGCTACGCTTTGCAGAACTATATTGGGTTGAAATTATCTGTGTTAAGGTGAATGCGGTCGACTCGGCCCGTAAAATTCATTTTTTTTAGTTTTTTTTAAATATTTTAAGTAAAAACTGAACATGACGTTTAAGATGTAATTTTATTATTAGCACAGACATAATATTGCATTGTATTAATGTGTGTATGTATTTGAAAAAATATCACATATCACCCGCATTCTAACCTTTCTTTAAAAAAAACTATTCAAACGATCCTATTAATACATCACTTCAATATATCATTATAATCAAATAATTTATTCATAACTCTAAAGCGGGGGACACACGGGCGTCGCATCGCCGCCGACGTTTTTTCACGTGATGTATGGCTTCCTTCACGCGAGATTATCGCCGTGCCGTTGAAACGCCAAATGTTTTGCGATTCAACGACGATGTGCGCGCAGTCTTATAATTGGTGTGTTGAACAAAAAATAGCCCTAATATGACAGATGTAAATTGCCCGTGGAATATCGTGGATGGTTAAAGCTGAAGTTAGGTTTAGTAATTAGTAAGTTTTTTTGTACTTGTTAACTAATATTTATGTAAATGTTTTAGTTAATTGCCTTCATCTTTAACATCTTGGTATTTTAAAGGAATATTTTCTAGGTTTACTTTACTTAAAAAAACTGCAAATACTCAAATGAACAAAAACCATTTTTAATAAATTAATCATGCTTGAAGGAAGGAAATACATGCTTAGGTAGGCTTACAACCTACCTATTTATTTAATTAATCTATTTTTTTTAACCGTGCTCCACTTTTATATTTCTCATGTATCGTGAGTGCGTTTAGACACAAATCTTCACAAGCACAAACGCCTAGACCCGGTACAACTATTTGTAGGCCATACAAATATTTGATTCACATTGCTGGTTCATTTCCAGGTGCGTAGTACTCTCAACCGGCGTACGTGTATGACAAGATGTATGAATGTGGATGAAGCGAAAGGAGTAAGGATCATAGCATGAGGCGTTCTATAGTTTCTGCCTACTCCATGGGAAAAAAGCGTCAGTTTATGTATGTATGTATGTTGGTTTATCTACAATTTGTTTGGTCTTTCCGGGAACCGGCTAAAGGCTGCGTAGGATGTAGGTGCATATCCACCCATCTTCTAAACTTCCCATAGGTACCTACGTATTTTCTTATAGAAAAACTCTTCACGTTCTGAAACTTCCAATAATCAAGATCTTACATAACATACAGACTCGCAAATATCGTCTTTGTGTAAATAATGTATGTGTGAGAGTCCACAGCGAGCAGCGCCACCTATTGACTTAATCAAAGACCGCTAAATGTGCGCGTGATCGGCGGACGTGAGAGGTGTTCTGTACACGCGTACTAGCAAGTATAGAAGTGGTTCTAGAAAAAATATGAAAGGAATAGGAGAAATCCTAGCGTGGTGAAAGATTTTACTCAAAAAAAAAATGAAATTGGTAATTACTTATATAGCGATCACATTTTCATTATTTCACGTCTAGATCTAGCTCCGAATCAATTTTTTAATTCCGAAAAAATGTATAAGAATGAAGTACATAATGCATTTTTTAAACAGCGCCAATTTTAATTCTAATAAGGTCTGTATCTATCTAAAAGAATTGATCAGAATAATTAATGAATGCAGTTTTGTTAATACATAAATGCGCGAAGGCAGAGTTTTATCAACATATAACTGAAACGTTTTTATTAGAATAACCCATTTACAGTTCTTTAGCGTTGACAAGACCTCGCGGCTATGTCATTAAGTAATTAGGAATAAGTCGTAACCAGTCTACCATTGTTGAGGTACGTTTGCTATAATTATAACAAGATCGTGAATTGCATCTATTATTGCAAAAAAAGAAAGAAAATAAAATTTATTTGACACAGCATAGGACACAATTCAAAAAAATAAAATAAACACATAACCAAAAAACCACAAATAGGTACAAAAATAATAAACAAAAATAAAACTAATTCTAAAAATTCCTTGTGTGCCTCACGAAAGAAAATACTATCCAATTTTCCAAACACTTTTCTCCACGCCGGTACTGTCGGCGAGTTATCAAAAAGCTCCGCTTATGCATAGTTTGTGTGCTAAGTGCTTATACTTATCTGCGGCGGTGCAAAAGTGGGGTTCGGTGTTTATCTGTCGTTCTGGTGATGTTGAAACACTTGTACCATGATACTATGGCTCTGTTTTCCGTCAAACTAAAGACATCGGTATTTGGGGAAGTGGATATTTTGATTTGGTAGTTGAAATTTAGATTATTATTTTGTAATTCTAAGAATAGGCCACTCAGAACTTTCTGACCGTCGGAATTGGGAACGGTTTCTTATGGATTTCAAGAGTAGCGCTTTCATTGTGAATGGGTAATGCTAGTCTACTGGTATTGTTCTGCCTAGCTTTTTTTTCCTAACTATGGGGGGTTAGTTTCCAGTCTAATCAGATGTGCGACATTTTCCATACAAAACGGGTAACATTTTTACAATGTACGAATGTTTGCGCGCATGTGAGTGACCGCGGTAACACCCGGGACCGACTGTTTAACGTGCTCTTCGAGGAACGGTCACCCATCCACAGACTAACCGCGGCAAGCGCAGCTTAACCTCGCAAATCGTATGATCCGCGCGGTTGGTAATTAGCCATGAGTATGAGCAGTAATATACCATCTACACAAATTGCTATCACCAAGCCATACGTGTTTCTGGGGGGGGGGGAGTTAGTTTTGTCGCTTCTTCTTTCTAGCATAAACACTAGGAAGCGGTGAAGGATTGGAGAATATGGGAGCTGTCAATTGTCATATTTTTGAAGTAGGTAAAATTACTGATTTATAATCCAATTTAAATAAATCACTGTTGATTTATTGTAGGTACCTATGCTAAATTCTGAAATAGAAAATTGTAATTGCAGCCTTTTGATTTGCACCAAAAAATTTAATTCTTACTTCGGCCACCAAACAAAGTTTATTTAGAACATTGAGAAAAATCAGAGATATTCATAAAAAATATTTTGAACGGAGCTTCGATGGTATCCTATTCTAATACATTATAATCAAACCAAAAATGTCTACTACACTCCATCTAAATAACCCCTTTATTAGAAATAGGTGTTACAAAAACAATATTTCCAAATTATCAAAACAAAATACTAATAACCCTTTACCGTGATTTTAATGTTAAATTTATTAAGGTATACCGATACAGCAAAGTTGAATATCGGGTACCCGCATTAAATATGGGGGTGAGGGGGTAAATGAGGGGGTGAAGGGGTAAATGAGAGGGTGGGGGGTAAACACCATACCGATATCACCGTATTGGGACATATTTGTTACGGACGGACGACAAAATATAATTATTAGTTATGAACGGTCCGGCTGGCGTATTATTAACCTTTGATGCTTGCTGATTTTGCTAAATATTGGTATTTTTGTTATATATTTTTTAGGGTTGAAAATGATGTGAGTGATTTTAGCGATCTTTTTGCATTTGTTAAAGTTAAATTATAAGATTAGGATAGATTTTTAAAAAAGAGAACGAGCAAAAGAACCTTTTTGGTTTCACTAAATAATATTTTATTAAGAGCATCATCCAACTAGCAATATACCATGTCCCGCTGCTGGACACGGGCCTTTTCTCAGAATGAGAAAGGTTTAGGCCTTAGCCGACCACGCTGGCTTACTGCAGGGTTGGCAGACTACACACACCATCGAGAAAATTTTGGAGCCCTCTCACGTGTGCAGGTTTCTTCACGATGTTTTTCCTTCACCGTTCACATGAGTCAAAATCAAAATCAAAATATTTATTTGCACACTAAGGTAAAATAATACAGATCTTATTATATAGAGTAGGTATGGTACAGCTTAGCAACCTTTTCCAGGTGTTGCAATATTTGAGGGCTCTAATTACATGAAAGTATATTTATAAATTTACTTATGTGTCTACTTGGTACATAGTGGTACATAGTGCTTAATTCTTGACTATTGTTATTCTTAATACACAATATTTTTAATTAAGGATACTAGAACCAAAACAACATAGTATATCGAGTGATATGTTATCGAGTAGGTAAATAGGTATTGGTATAGGTGTATTATTAATTGTATGTTTTATTTATTTAGGTTTTTATTTAGTTCGAAAAGTCAGAGGGTACGGGCTGGAATCGAACTTAGAAAGGCAAGCGTATAACTGCCAAGCTATCACTGCTCTGCATCCACTATGCAGTAGTCATTTTTATTTAAACTTGTAGCTGATCTTAATTGACGTAGAGGCCCTATGCTCTGCATTAGGAGTTACAAAAAAATCATCGTGTGTATTAGTAATTTCCAAAGACACATTCAAACATACATTACCTTTTCTTTTTTTTTTTTTTCTCGTTGGAAATTCCTCATGGATGTCCCTCGCCCGTGGAAGGCGAGGGGGTCTGCCGGACTCTTACCGGCTAAAAACCAACGGTGTTCCTACTCCTGACTGTACGGCCAGGGTCGCGGGATTCACAAAAGCATGCACCGCAACCCCGGCAGGTCCCGGTCCGCCAACCCATGGACCTCTCCTCTGTGGGGCCTTGCCCCACGCCCTCCTGAGAAGCGCGCACGGAACACGGCGCGCCGCCTTCTCGGGTCTGTTACTGGTCGGGCGGCGAGTCCCCAAACCCGCCGCCCACAGGCCACACACTAGGGTGGCTGGAGATCATCGCGTACACGCGCCCTCCGGCGCCCGGTGCGTCTGGCCAGGGAAGGGAGAAGAGCACACCGCTCCCTCTCCCTCTCCGCTTCCTCTTTGGTTGCCATCACCCCCTCACAAAAGGAGGCGATGGCATCCCACGCAGTCTCGCTCCCGACCATGGACAGAACCACAGCCGGAAGCGAGAGGTCACCGCCGACCGTGTGCAGCGCCGTGTCCTCGGGGCAGTCGCAGTGGTGACAACCGGGCGTCTGCTCCCGGCCTATGCGACATAGGTACTTCCCGAAACAACCATGTTCCGAGAGCACCTGCGTCAACATACATTACCTACTACAAATTAAGTACAATGGTTTAGGAAAAGTTTTAAACTACTTAGCTTAACTGCCTTTTATTTTATGTTAATTTTTATCGTTGGAAAATCCTCATGGATGTCCCTCGCCAGGGTAAGGCGAGAGGGGTCTGCCGGACTCCTACCGGCTAAAAACCGACTCGGAATTCGCAATTGCAAGCACCGCAACCCCGGAGCTTTTTTTTCCCAACTATGTTGGGGTCAGCTTCCAATCTAGCCAGATGCGGCTGAATACCAGTATTTTACACGGAGTGACTGCCATCAGACAATGCCAATACCCTAAGGTTAGACCGGTTGTCAGACTTTCGGGCTTCTGACTATCCGTAACGACTGTCATAGGTATTCTTATAAACTGCTTAGTGTAACTATACATCACTTCGAAGAGCGAAATTGCTTAAAAACCTCAAATCGGCGGGAACTACAAAAACTTTCCACAAACCGATCACCGATTGATTCCCATTGTTTAAACAAATGAGAGACAAAGAAGACTCGCTAATGCCATCCGATTTGATCATTCAATTAAACCTGAATGGGTAAGAAAGAGGTTTAAAGTCCAGAATCCTTATAAATCAAACTCACTGATAATAATTGCTTCGATGATAATCGGCCTTTTTCGTTCGCAATCGGTTTTAGATGGTTATTAATTTTCTATTTTTGAATCGTGTGCGATTGTGTGAAAAAATGCTTTTGAGCGAATTTGAATGGGTGAAAAGAATGGAAGGAAAGATTTGTGTGAAAGAAATGTGTATATCATCTTTTACAAAAGGGTTGTGACAGTATGTGTGTGTCATTTTTTTTGTTGTTGATGTCACCTTGTGTTTTTGATTTACTACATTATTTTCAAAGATAATCTTAGTTGAGTGATTAACATGATCGAAATGACAATAGATATGTGCTCATCTTGACTTTCCCCTTCTTCAGCTTATAACCATACAATGCGTGGTGGGGAAAGGACACAGTTATACTATTGTCTTCTGTCTCAGTCTCCTATATTCAGGATCATGTAATTAATTATTTACAACACACATTTTGGACCTTATAAGACATGGAAAAAAGATTTTAAAAAATTGTTTAAAATTAAATAAGCAACATTATTCAAAGTAGGTATATTTTAAAAAAATTATATAAACAATGATTATGATGACGGAATAAATTTAAAAAAATATCGAAAACTATTTGCCAAAAAACATGGTAAAATGGGGACAGACAATCAGAAAAATCATCCTGCTAATTGAAGAAAGAACAATGCCAACTATCAAACATACGAAAACACACAAAAACCGATCCTAACATTAGAAAACAGATACTAATATTAGAAAACAGATCCTAACATTAGACAACACATTAGAATATTATAAACAGATCCAAATATTAGAAAATGAAGCCAAAGAAGACACGCCAAAACTGTCAGTACTTTGATATTCAATCTCAAAAGTCAAAACAGTGGCGAACAAACCCGATCTCTAATGAATTAGGGGCAGCGTAGTTTACGTCCCCCGTCCCCCAGTGGGTTGGGGACGCGCGTTCGGCAATTTTATCGAGTTATAAATTTGAATTTGTATAATACTAGGGCATTAACGCATGATTTATACAACTTGACTCCGCTAAGATTTCAAAGATGAAAAACAATAAATTATGTAACCGTAACTATTGCGTTTAATGGCGACGGCGGGGTGAGAGTATTGTGGATGTGCCTTTGTGTTTGTGTATTGTTATTGTGAAACATAATATTATTTGTATTTTCAATCTTCTTCATAAAAGAGTTTCTCAATTCATCTTGTAATAACTGAGTATCGTTGTTAGATATTTTACTACTTTTTCCAACACATTCCACCTCCACTCTTTCTCTGTTCACATTGTATAGCCCTTACCAGTGACATAGGCAGTCAATAACAATGTCAATAACTTTGAGAAATATTCTTCTTCTTCTTTTCGTGTGCTTAGTGACTAAACTGGTGTCAGAGTTTATGCTGCTCATAGGACTCTGACTTGGCTTCACGTGCCGTCGAGAAATAAGAAAAAAAAGAAGAGAAATATAAAGAACGTTGTGGTGATACAACAGTATTTTGGAAAGTACCAAGATTTAAGACAGACTATCGCAATTTATTTTATTAATTGATGATATTTGAAATTAATTCAGTTTCTTACTGTTGAATAGACAGACAGTACCTAAAATCAGCACCCAAAAATGAACACCCCTCTTCACCCCCAAATCATATCCACACTAACCTCACCCCCAAGAGTTGACGACTTTTTACTTGACCGAATTTATGCGACACATTTAGGAGGAGCTTGTCGTATACAAGTCAGTTAAATATTTAGCTTTCATCCAAATTTATTCGGTTTATAGCTGAAAAAGCAAGCTTTGGTTCCGCGCCGTAAATTCACGTGATTGATAATTTCCATTGTAGACTAAAAAGGTCTGGTTTTTGGTACTGCATGTTACAAATGGTATTGTTGTTTGGTTGTTTTTCACTGTTACTATGTGTTGTATAACATAGGGTTTGAGATAGTGAACTGGTTTTAATTAAATTTCATAGATGATTCGTTTGTATTTGCGATGCACTGTTTTTTGTTATCAGCCATTATTTTTTGGTCTTTGTGTACGGAGTCTAATGTTTGTTTTATATTGAGTTACCATTCATGGATATTATTGTTTTCTTTGAAGATCTGGAAGTAAGCAAAGTAAATATGTATAATAATATTATTTTTTTAATTCAGGGAAAGGGTCATTTTTGTTGCATTTATAGTAGACTGGCGACCCGCCCCGGCTTCGCACGGGTGCAATGTAGATACTAATGTGGGGCATGTAAACCTTCCTCTTGAATCGCTCTATCTATTGCTGAAAACTGCATTAAAATCCGTTGCGTAGTTTAAAAGATCTAAGCGTATAGACAGCGGGAGCGACTTTGTTTTATTCTATGTAAAGATATGCGATAGATAAAACAGTTACATTTAGGATTATAAAAAACAATTTAGTATCAAGTCTATCATAAAGGAAAAATAGAAAAGGGGCAACTGAGACTTTGTGAGTTGTAAATTCAAGTACAACACCGACAATACTTGTACAGCTGATCGTAGAATCAAGGATTCAAGTCATTTCATCGCTCATCAATCAGTATCCCTGTGACCCTGACATTGATGATTGATGATATGACAAAGTGATCCTTCGAAAATAGAAAGGGTATCAAAGGACCATTTTTTTGTACTGGTTGCTTTACTCCGCACCCTACATTCAAGTCCTAATAAAACCACCCCTATTTACTACATTATTAAATACCTAAAGAAGCACGAAAGTCTGACGACCGGTCTAACCTTAGGATATCGGCATTGCCCAGTAACTGGATTGCGGAGGTCTGATGGCAGTCACTCCGTGTAAAATACTGGTATTCAGCCGCATCTGGTTAGACTGGAAGCTTACCCCAATATAGTTGGAAATAGATAGGAGGAAGATTAGGTAGGTACATACATAAATGAAATAGGTCACTACAATACAATACAAAATAATTGGCTTCTTAATACAAATACAAAATGATACACATGACGAGATCATATATGTAGGTACAGAATGATATATTTATTGATATATTTTTTCAAGATGGCCGACTTTTATTGTCGTATAAAGATGACTATTTAGTGTCGTTTATAAGGTTTTATGTGGTGCTCGGTTTGTGTGGAGAAGGATCTGTTTTTACAAGCAAATAATTATTTTTGTAATCATAACATAACATAACATCACACCTGTGTTCCCCGAAGGGTTGGGCAGAGGTGTATAACACCCTCAATTCGCCGTTATGTTTAAGTTCAATGTAATAGGGGGGGAGCCTATTGCCATCAACCGGGCACAAATCCAAACTCCGAGCCGCTACTGAGTAATCCCAAAGGAAGAACCCAATAACACTTTGCCTGACCTGGGGATCTAACTCAGGAGCTCACTAGTTCAACGAGATAGTATTTTTATAATCATACAATTTATTTCACCAAGTCCCTGCAACATGCATTCATAACGTGTGCCAAATATTTGCGACGATGACTGACGTTCAATTAACTCTTTCTTATAGCAATTAAATATAAACAAGATAACACATTACTATTACTTATGTTACTTTCTTTCATAAACATGAACGCAATCCATTTTTCTTGACCCTAGTCTAGGTCAGAGGAGACAGAGACAAAGTCTATCCATATTTTTTTAAATGTTATTCTATACTGTGTAGTACCTACATATCCGTTGTTTATTAACTTATGTACTTACCTATAAATATGAAGCCTCCGTGGCTAATTACCAACTGCGCGGATCATACGATTTGCGAGGTTAAGCTGCGGTTGCCGCGGTCAGTCCGTGGATGGGTGACCATTCGTCACACATCCCGTCTCCTTCATGCCTCGGAGAACACTTTAAACAGTCGGCCCTAGGTGTCATACGAATACCTATGTCAGTCGTTACAGGTAGTCAGAAGCCCGAAAATTTGACAACCGGTCTAACCTTAGGATGGCATTGCCAAGTAACTGGGTTGCGGAGGTCTGATGGCAGTCGCTCCTTGTAAAATACTGGTATTCAACCGCTTCTGGTTAAACTGGAAACTGACCCCAACATAGTTGGGAAAAAGCTAGGTAGAACAGATCATCTTTACATAGTATAAAACAAAGTCGCTCCCACTGTCTGTACGCTTAGATCTTTTAAACTACGCAACGGATTTTAATGCAGTTTTCAGCAATAGATAGAGTGATTCAAGAGGAATGTTTACATGCCCCACATTTGTATCTACATTGCACCCGTGGGAAGCCGGGGCGGGTCGCTAGTTTAAATATAAACAAAGTCCTACGCCACACTATCGCAGCAAGGTCCTTCGTCTCGGCTCACTCACAGCAGCCTATCATATATTTTTCATTTTAAATTTACTCGCAATAGAAGTTTTTATAACTTTCCATTTTAACAACAGTAAGTGTTTAGTAATAACTTTGAAAGTTATCGCGAATTTATACTTTTATTTAATAAGTATGACTAAGTTAGTTTTATGTTTAGGATGTTCCCAAGGAGGGTTGATGTCAGGCAGGCGGCCGGTCATAAAACAATAAGCCAAAACCTCTAACAACATGGATTTATGAAATACATGTTGTGCCGACCCCACCTAGTGTGGGATAAGGGCAGGCGGAAGAAGAATAAAATGTTCTGTAAATTGTTAGGATAACATTTTGAATGTAAATGAAATAATTCCAAAAAAACAACTTTTAAGTTAAACTGTTTTATCTTGCAGTACCCCTGCAGCATCAAAATTTTAGAATTGAAGGTTGAAATTATAATAATGTTGTATTGTCATGGGAATTGAATTAGTGTGCAAATTTTCAGGAGAACCGGTTAAGCAAAAGTGGTTGAAAAATCTGTCGCAAGATTTGAATCTAACAATCAAATATACTAAGTGAAGCTAATTAAAACCGTTTAAAAAACCACATTGAAATCGGTTCATCTGTTTAGGAGCTTCGATGCCACAGACAGACACACAGTAACGTCAAGTTACTATAGAGTTTTTGAAGTATGACGTCATCTTTCAGTAGTGCGGTCTCTGTCTAGTGAACAATTTACAATCGCTTATAATTTGGGCTGTTTATTAAATATTTCATTGGTACAATGTTATCTAGATCTATGCTTTTTGTAAAAGAGAAGAGAAGAGGAGATATTTTTTTACGATTCAAGCTGCTCGTCTGTGGAATGCTTTGCCACTTAATGTGAGACGTGTACAATCACTGCCAGTTTTTAAAAAGTCAGTGAAGGAACATTACTTGTCGCTTTAATCTGCTATTTATTTTATTCCTCTCCTCCGTTCTTATACATATATTTATTAGTTTATTATTATATTATTTATGTTTTCTTTTCATATTTATGTAATTATTTTGCCATGTATTTTATATTATTAAATTTAAGTAATATTATGTAGGTACGTAGTGTACTTGTACAACTAGATTGCTCGTTTTTCTCTTTCCATTCCTCCAGTTCATCCAAAGGTTGTCTGAAAGAGATCGCCTTGCGCGATAAGACCGCCCATTGTGCATTTTTGTATTTAAATAGTTTTTGGTGTTATGTTAACCTGGTGTACAATAAAGAGTACCTATATAAATAAATATTTAATAAAAAAAATAGTCAACTTTTTAAAATTCTCAAACCAGCCTGACACACAAACTGACGTGTATTCTTCTTCTTCTTAGCATGTCGATAGCAATCTAAATTGAGTTGGCCCAGAACTTAGCTACGAGTATTATAAGTACCTACCTTGTTTTGACCAGCTTTCAACCATCATAAAATGACTGCTTGACCTCATATACATATATCGATAATACAGCTACAATCCTTGTTGATACCAGTTCACTACGAGTAACGAGTGGTAAACATACGTTAATAAATTAAAGAAACCCACACGTTGGACGCGCGACGTACCGTCGTACGTCGCGCGTCCAACGATCCGTCGGATCGTAGGCGACTTACTTGTAACCTGTCACATAACTTGCATCTTTTTATTCTTAGCTGATCTGCGGGTAAAGATGTTTTCGTTGTTGATCTGGAATCAAGTTATATTTTTGACGACACGTTTGGTGTAGTGGCTGAGCAATTGGCTTCTGCGCTACGGGTCGTGGGTTCGAGTCCCGCACGGAACAAATATTTGTATGACCTACAGATAGTTGTTCCGGGTCTGGATGTTTGTGCATGTGAAGATTTGTGTCTGTAAACGTACCCACGATACAGGAGAAATCCTAGTGTGTGGCAATGATTTAAAAAAAAAAGAAGTTATTGTATTATTTAAGAAACAAACCCAGCTATTTGAATTAGTTCTGAAACGTGGACAAAGACGAACGGTGACGTCAGATTGATGGCGAGTCCGTCTGTCTCGTGATGTATGGACGTCTTCTATCGTGTGATGATAAATTAAACAGGCGAACACTCCTCTACGATATGTATTTGATACGAGTAGTAGGTATTTGCTTATAAATCTTGCTTGTAGTTTCAAAGTCAGTAACAAATGTATGCAAAAAAACTCGGCCTTTGCAAAGTTTTAAGAAAAACATGAACAATATTAACTTTTTTTTTGTAATATAATGATTGACGTTCGAGCCCAAGGCCTCTGATTTTTCGGATTCATGTGCGTATTATATAATTGTCACTTGCTTAAAATCGGTGAAGGAAAACATCGTGAGGAAACCGGCATGCCTGAGATATTTCTCGACGGCATGTGAAGCCAAGTCAGAGGCCCATGGGCGGCACATACTCTGACACCAGATTAGTCACTAACCACACGAAAAGAAGAAGAAGACGTGCAACTAGTCTGGCAATCCCGAAAAAAGCACGTTAGTAAACAATCATAATATAACGTTACTTTTAATCATGAAGGTAAAGATAAAGATGGAGACGACACGACGAACACGTTCTGAAAATCGAAACATAGAGGCTAACCTCGAATATTTACTTTGGAATCCTATTTCTTTCTAAATACTTTATTTAGAAAGAAATAGATTTCGAAACTAAATATTCAATTTTTTTCTAAGTAAGGTATTTAGAAAGCGACAGAATTCCAAAGTAAATATTGAAGGCCAAATGTTTTGACCCTCAGTAGGTGTTCGTAGTGTGCTCTTCATTTTTAAATTTCACAAGGTAATTACTAGGTAACATTAATGGAACAGATTCAAATAAAAAATACCAAATAAATTGTTAATTAGATAACAAAATACCTACTATGTGAGCACTCCTTGTTACTGTATTGATTCTATGAATGATACCTAGTAACCCTTTCACCGTTAATTTGAAGCAACGAAGAATCGCGCACAAGAAAATGATTGACTAAATCCATAACAATGATAAATTCACCCCAATTATTTACATCAAACGAGACAAACGGACACAAGAATGAATGTCTTTGAAGTGGAAAATAGCAGGACGCAGACGCAGAACAAGATTTACGGATAGTGTTACTAATAATACAAGCATTTGAGTTATCTAGTATGCGTATTAATCGACCAAAACCAAAATACCTGGTCAACGCACTAACCATTAGCAGTGATAGCTGACCGTCGCACTGCCGTCGTCTGACTTTTCGGATTCATGTGCGTATTGTATAATTATCACTTGTTTAAAAACGGTGAAGGAAAACATCATGAGGAAACCGGCATGCCTGAGAGATATTTCTCGACGGTATGGGAAGACCAGTCAGAGGCCCATGGGCGGCATAAACTCTGACACCAGGTTAGTCACTAACCACACGAAGAGAAGAAGAAGAACGGTCAAACCGAAACCGAACTAACGGCTCGAGAAAAACTTAGATTTTAATTTTTTACTTATTTCCCGCACGCTGGGAATGGACGCGTGTTGTAAGATTCAACAAAACCCAGCACGCTTGGTGGTAGAATCTATACGGTTCGCCTGGCTAGCTACCACCCTCACATTAAAGTTCGGTCAAGTAGTTTACTGTGGTCCGTCGTGTGTATGTGAGAGCCAGAAGGGGAATCCCTCTATATCTCTGTTCCTTGGATTCGTGTGCTTCATCTTAGACCCTGTCTGCGCTTACCATCAAGTGAGACTAGGGTCAAACGTGACAAAATCAAGAATAAAAATAAAGGAAAATCGGCCTATTACTGTCCCACTGGGCATGGGCCTCTTCACAGAATAAGAAGTGATAATGCCTTATTCCACTTCGCTGGTCTGGTGCACGTTGATGGACTACACACACAATCGAAGTTCTTAAACGGTTTTAATTACCTTCACTTCAGATATTTGTTTGTCTCTTGATTCAAATCTTGCGACAGATTTTTCAACTACTTGTGCTTTACCAATTCTCCAGAAACTTCGCACACAAATTCAATTCCCATGACAATACAACATTATAATAATTTCAACCTTCAATCTTCAAATCCTAATGCTGGTGTACTACAAGATAAAATCGTTTAACTTTAAAATATTTTTAAGGGATTATTTTATAAGAGACTGCCTCGTTGGTCGAGTGGTCGCAAGTGCGACTGCTGAGCATGGGATCCTGAGTTGGATCCACAGGTCGGTTAAAGTGTTATTGGGTTTTTCCATTAGGTTTCTCAGTAGCAGCCCGGAGTCTGGATTTGTGCCCGGTTATTGGCAATACGCTTGCCCCCTATTACATGGGACTTAAAAATAACTGGCGACACGAGGGTGTACTAAAAACACCTCTGCCAAACCCTTCGGGAATACAAGGCGTGATGTTATGTATTTTATAAGTGATATCACGCATGAAACCATCATGTTCTTCAGTCTTTAGTTGACCTCAATCACTGCACAGTTACACACACAAATACATTATCGTTTTAATTATGAACACACTATCAATACCATCACTTCATTCCTTAGATCATAATCTTACCTATAATTTCGCATGACCCATCTCAAAGAGGTTGCACCTAATTCCGTAATACACCATACCACCATCAAATGGCTCAGTTAATAGAAATCGATCGAAATCTGTGCCTAGTAAATTGCTAGCCCGCACTTTATAATAAACAATTAACAATAAATAATAATGGCGTAATCTCATTAACCTGTGCTGGTTATCGGATATGCTTAATTGAAATATTGATGGTACATTGTTGAGGTATTTTTTGAGTTCAAACGGCATACATTATCAGAATTTCAGTTTTGCTATTTAGCAGTATATATTTAAGGCTAAAGTTCGATTCTGACCCACATCTTCTTCTTCTTCTTCTTCCTGTCCTTATCCCACACTAGGTGGGGTCGGCAGAACATGTATTTCATAAATCCATGTTGTTAGAGGTTTTGGCTTATTGTTTTATGACCGGCCGTCTGCCTGACATCAACCCTCCTTGGGAATACTCGTTGCGCCGTCGCGCGGGTGACCCAATGTGCTTGCTGATAATATGCAATATTATTATCTGGCCCACATCTCTTTTCAAAATCATGTGCGGATCAGAATTTGACTATCACCTGCGTTAACGGTGAAGGAAAATATCGCGAGGAAACCTGTACACGTGAGAGGGCTCCAAAATGTTCTCTATGGTGTATGTAGTCTGCCAACCCGCACCAGGCCAGCGTGGTGGACTAATGCATAAACCCTTCTCGTTCTCAGAAGCGGGCTGTGCCCAGTAATGGGCTGATGTCATTGAAGACCAAACTCAATTAATTTGATGGTTGCAAAGCCCTCTTGCATGTGGTTGGTTCCTGAAGGACGGTGTCCGTCACCAGACTTCGCTTTAACTGCTAAAAAATTGAATGATTATTCCACCATCATTGTTGGGTCATCGTTGGGCATAGCAGTATGTACTCGGAGCAGGACTTTTAAGGAAGCTGAGGTCTCGTTTATACAGATGCGGGATCCGCCGCGCACCCCGCCTCAAACAAAACGCGACCAAAAAGGCTCCAATACATCGTCTATAGTTGAATTGTCTGCTTCCCGCTCCGCTAGACGCGCCACGCTACGCTCCGCTTCTCCATAAACAAGACCTGATAATTTCCCTTAAATAATTTCTTTTTTTATAACAGTCTCTTTTTTTTGGACGGAAATGCAGCTATCGCTAACTAGCTAACTAGCTAGCTTTAGCTAAGCTATACTGCCTTGTTGGTCTAGTGATCGCAAGCGCGACTGCTGAGCATGGGGTCCTGGGTTCGATCCCCAGGTCGGGCAAAGCGTTATTGGGTTTTTCCATTAGGAATTTCTCAGTAGCAGCTCGGAGTCTGGATTTGTGCCCGGTTATTGGCAATAGGCTCGCCCTCTATTACATGGGACTTAAAAATAACTGGCAAAACGAGGGTGTACTAAAAACACCTCTGCCGAACCCTTCGGGGAATACAAGGTTACACTGGGAATACAATGTTATGTTATGTAGTACAGCTATGATCTGCGAATGTTTATTACCCGATTCCTATGGCCAGAAACGAATCGTTTTCCTTACCAATGGTAGCATATTTTATTTCCAAAATGGGCATAAATGGATTCGTAAGATAAGCCACTAACGTATGGTTGGGTCTACTGTGCAAAGCTATGGGGTATTTACTTTATTATTGATAAATATAGATGAGTCTTCATTTTAACCAATAACGCTCCGTAAATTATAGGAATTGGCCACTAATCGACCTTATTTGATTGATGACCTTAACATACAGTTAGGAGCAATGAATCCGCGTCACCAACATAAATAAAACAATGTTAAAATGTTTAACAATGTTTTCCGAGATATTAAGGTTTATGTTGGTGACCCAGATTCATTGTTTCCGAGTGTAATTAGAGCAATCTTAGAACTTAACCCCATTTACCTAGGTACATTTTTCAGGACTGCTGGAAGAAAAAACAGTCTTATTTTTTTCATTTACACGAAAAATTCGTATTGTAATGTGTGGAAGTGTCATCATATTTCATTTTGTGTCGGATCACTTAGCTTGGCACCGTTTCCATTGGCACACGACACGATTATGATATAATATTGTTAACAGTTGCACTTGCAACATGTTGTGTCACAAAGTTTTTTTGTTTCCCGCTAGTTTCCTGTAATGTATGTTTTATTTTTAGGAATTCACATATACACAACAAACTTAATTTGATATGGTTTATGATTTGATATATTTATTTTCTCAAAAGATTACACAATCACTTACAGAGAAAATACAATATTAAATTTTATAATTTAAATATGTACATTAAGCCGGTTGTCGTAGTAGATTAATATGACAAATCACATTTAATAGCAGTAGGTAGCAACAGGAAAGGCGCAGAAAAAGTATTCATACAAAATTAACTGTATGACATCGTATGCGCATCGTCACTGCAGTCAAATTATGTGAGTGAGAGGTAAGAATTATGATATTTATGTTTTTTTTTTAATAATAATACTTAGAATAATAACTTTTAGCACATACATCGTCTTAATGTAATTAATTATACCTACATTTATATACAACATATTGTTTTATGATGGCAAAGACTGCTACACCTATATTACAAAAATTAAAGATTTTAAAACTAAAATGAGTCTTCCTCCTAGCCTTTTCAAAATTATCTTAGGGCCAGCTCCAGTCTAACCAGATGCAGCTGAATACTAGTATTTTACACGGAACGACTGCATCAGACCTCTGCAACCCAGTAACTAAACACATAGACTTATCAATCCGTCACGACAAACCGTACACCGTACAACAATGGATCCCTACCCAACACTAGTGGCCACGGTCCGGCCTGCACTGTCCAGATAGTGGCCAATGATTTAACGCTCAACTTTTGACACAACTAAGCTTTTTCGACACGGCCGCCTCCGCCTATAAATAACCTCTTACGTGAACTTGAGAATATGGCGTGAAATACGAGTGGGCGGCGATTAGGTGCTATAGTTTTCTTTTTGGAATATCTGGGTTAAAGGACCTCCCATTAGGAGGAAAGAATCGGTAAAGGTAACGGCTATAAAAGCATTTACAACAACGGCTGAATCCAATCAAACTACTCGGAACTATGTACTTGAATACCACACTGTCTTCGTGCAAATTATACATCCCAAAAAATTAGAAAATGAATGAAAAAGAAAATATAATGTTGAAGTAGGCATCTTTTCTCAGCCAAAATGATTTAACTTAGGAACTTGAATAATTCCTGATGAATTTACAATGGCATCATCTAAACAATGATCTGATTCCTCTGAAGGTTGAATAAATCAAACATAGTAGTGTAAGGTGTAACGACGAATAAATTTGAAAAAAAATATTCCAAATTGTTGGTGTCTTTCAGGTGCACTGTCTAATAAATGTAAGACCATCAGAAAATAAAATTCGGGTCCGTTAAACCCTAGAATGAAGAAAAGAAACTCAAGAATCTACTGTTTTACTGATGTACAGAGCTCCCAAAAAGCTCCAACGTCTCGTAACTCATTTTCACTTGGCCCACAACAGCATCTATGTTTTGGGTGTCCGTGATAAAGGCCCCGGTTCATATTTCACGCATTTGTTTGAGAGCTACTCCTTATGATTTGTTGTGTCCACCAATAGCTGTGCCGAGCCCTTTTTTATTCTCAGCTATTTTGAGTTTAATGGCCGTGTCCTTAGATCCTAGATTTTGTGTCCTAGATTTTGATCTGGATTTGTTTCTGAGATGCTAGAAATGGATTTCAATGCCTCTTTTGAATTTTCTGTGCTTGTTATTAAACGGTTCAAATCTTGTGACAGATTTTTCAACTACTTCTGCTTAACCCATTCTCCTGAAACTTCGCACACAAATTCAATTTCTATGCCAATACAATATTATTATAATTTCAACCTTCATTACTCAGATCCTGATGCTGCAGGGGTGATGCAAGATAAAACCGTTTAACTTAAAAGGTCGTGTCCGTAGTCCCTAGATTTTTTTATTGGATTTTTTTCTGAGATGCTAGAAATTAATTGCAATGCCTCTTTTAAATTGTTTATGCTTATTTTTTGTTACTAAATCATAGTGTTCATATTGTTTTCTATACTTATAAATTCTATTCTCATTATATGATTAACGCTAGTATTCTTCTGCAGGTAAAAAGGTCAGTCGAGATGAGTAAAAAGTCATGATTGTAGGAATTTCTCTAGATAGTAACAGCAATGCTGTGTTAGATATGAAGTTAGCTATAATAGCTTCCCGTGAAAGTCCACAATCAAATATGGGCCTCATTGTAGACCTCTTCTACGAACATTTGATAAACGTTCTTACTGACCTTTTATTAATGAAATCTGGTGTAAGATTTCTCATCATCCAATACAAAGATAACATCTGAATGATAACTGTCCAAATACAGTTAACTTAGAGATTCCAGATTTCCACGAATTCATCTCCAAATTCCGTAGCCTTCTTGAATCACCTCAGAGCAGAACATTTAAAAATAATAATTCTCAATTTTACGATAACACTTCCTGCATCAAAGATTGACCTCCAAAAAGACGATCAAGTGACGAGGTCGTAAAGTTTTACACGTTCTTGAGAATTGTTCGTCGTACAGGCGAATGTCCATCGCCGTTTTATTGTAATACATGTTTTTATTATAATAATATATGCTTTTATTGTGTCTAAAGTGGTCATCAGCGCGTGAAGGGTGGCCGAAGAAAGTTCGTGATACGATCGGAATGAGGAATGTCGGTTTTTGGAGAAGGTATATTATTTTTGTTAGAAGAACTAATGCGAAAAACGAAAATCGAAGTTTCGAAACGAAACAAGTCAATTAACATTTAGGAATAGGGTGAACGAAAGACAACATTTTGAATCGCGATAATCGAATCGATTATCGAATCCGAAAAACTTTCGGGGTGGGAAAACGTGCTATCCGTCGGCCGAAACTTCGTAGTTCGGAGTAGCCCCTAAGTTCTGCGATATATATTAAAATCACAGTCTAGCCATTCCATACAGTCGTCCATGGCGGTGACGTCATCTGCTGAGCTGCCTTCAAAACTGTCAATGTCAAACTCTCAATGAACTACTGTATGGAATAGGTTAGTTATACTATGGTAGAAGGTTGTGTGGTATACGATCAACAATGTGGATGGGCACCAATTTCCATATGCTGACATTATGTTGTTCTTCTTCTATTGTGTCGCCACGAGCTGTCCTTAAAAGATTATCCAGTCAGCAAGGTTGGTAGCGAGGCTGTCTGCACAGGGTGCACCGAATGGACTTTAAGCATCATCACTTGTAAAGGCTATTAAGTTATTAACAATTTGTTTTTACTATTCTTTAACGTTTTCAGACGTCAGCGGAGTCCCATACAACTTTGTATGTTGACAACCAAATCTTTACTGTTAAACCGTACCCTTTTTTTTTTTTTTTTTTTTTTTTTTTCGCGTTGGAAAATCCTCATGGATGTCCCTCGCCCGGGAAAGGTGAGGGGGTCTGCCGGTCTCTTACCGGCTAAAAACCATCGGTGTTCCTTCTCCTGACCGTACGGCCAGGGTCGCGGGATTCGCAAAAGCATGCACCGCAACCCCGGCAGGTCCCGGTCCGCCAACGTTAAACCGTACCCTGAGAATCCGTCAATCTATGTTCCGTCGTGTGTATGTGAGAGCCAGAGGGTATAGCACAATCCCTCTATATCCCTGTTCCTTGGATTCGTGTGCACCGTCTTAGACCCTGTCTACGCTTACCATCAGGTGAGGCTAAAGTCAAAAGCGATCTTGGGAAGAAAAAAAAAACTCATACCAATGACTTTTTCATCAGACCGAGAGAAGATGACTGATGTTTACTTAGATTTTCAGCTAAAGGCGTTAAAATGTGATGGTCCGGAGGACACAAACCTGCTCGTTAAGTACTGTATTGCGGGTTCCAACCCAAGCATGAACCAATGTGACTTTTTCAATATCATTCTACCACCACTGACATACGGTGCAGGAAAACATCGTGAGGAAACCTAAACTGGTCTGAAATAGCCAACCAGTGAGCAAGCGTGGTGGTCTATACTCGTTCATTCTTTGGAGTTACAAGCTCGTATACAAGGTTAATCACAAAGGGGGTACTAAAGGGGGTGTTAAAGAACCCATAATAAGGGATAACTTTTGTTCTACGACTTTCCCCAAAACTCGATAGTTTAAGAGAAATAGCTTTTCAAAGATTTCGTAAAAATATGCTAAAATCTATCTGTCCATAGCTATGATCAGATGTTTTTACAATTTAGGTCATATTTGGGGTCACAGATTAGAAAATTAATTTTCTGAATTGTTAACTAAAGCAGGAATGTTTTTTTTTTTAAAAAACTAAAATAAAAATCTTTTTGCATGCAAATCAAAATTATCGAATTTTTAAATTTTAACACTTGCTTTAAAATAGTCATCAGTGAAACTTTAGGTGGCCCTCGACTTAGTACCCCCTTTCCGACTAACCTTGTATAAAGGCGTGGTAGCTGTGAATAAAATCCTACATATTATTTCATTCCTACATCTTGTACGCTAGCAATAAATGGAAAACAGTGTCCATCGGACGTTTCAGCGATGCCTTTAACAAAAAAAAAGGATGGGTATTATTCAGGATCGTCTCACATCAAAGCGTGTTCGTTATATTTTTATGGTAGAACCAACAGTAAACTTTGATAACAATTGTAGATATGACTCCTTTTTGTTTTGAGATGTGTTTCTGTTATAGGGTGAATTGTCTTCAATTTAAGTTTGACTAGCAGTAAAGAGATTTTGATGGTGATTTGGAGACGAAGATTTTTGTTATTAATTCTTAGTGCACAGCAGTGATAGCTTAGTGGTGTGACCCTCGTACTGTCAAGTCATAGGTATCGAGTTCGCAACCAAGGCACGCACCTCTGACTTTTCGGATTCATTTGCGTATTGTATAATTATCACTTGCGTTGAAGGAAAACATCGTGAGGAAACCGGCATGCCTGAGAGATATTTCTCGACGGCATGTGAAGCCAAGTCAGACGCCCATGGGCGGCATAAACTCTGACACCAGCTAAGTCAATAACTAATCGAAAAAAAAAAGTTGTTGATTATAATCAAATTAATAGCTTTTTGATGTACGAGTTAAACAAAACTTACCTACTAATCTCCGATTCCTATAATTTACGAAGCGTTATTAGCTATTGAGACTCTTGTACAATAACCCCATAGTTTGAACAGTAGACCATATCGTATGGAAGTAGCTATCACAGGTAAAATTAGCTTACTAGTCTATTTATATACCCAGTAGGGCTATAAAAATGCTACTATTGGTGAGAAAACGATTCGTTTTTGTTTATAGGAACCGAGCATTACTGTATTTTGATTGCATAGTGAATCAAAACTTGTATTATTAAAAAAATTCATTCGAAATTTCTGATGCTGTTGTAGAATATAATAGAATAGAATATACTTTATTGTACACCAAAATTGTAACACAGCTCTTATACAATAATTCACCAATAGTTGTATTCAGATGCGTTCACATAAATATATGTAATTAGGCTACTAGCGTATGTTAAGGAGCATAACATCACGCCTGTATTCCCCGAAGGGTTGGGCAGTATAGTAACACCATAATTTCACCGTTATGTTTAAGTCCCATGTAATAGGGGGCGAAGCTATTGCCATCAACCAGGACAAATCCAAACTCCGGGCTGCTACTGAAGAATTCCACACGGAAAAACCCAATAACACTATCCGACCTGGGAATTGAACCCCAGACCTCAACATCAGCAGTTACGCTTGCTAACACTAGACCAATGAGGCAGTCAAGAAACCAAAAAATTTGAAATGGACAGCCACAAAATGCAACCTTCCTTTTAGTTCACTGTAGTCGGTTAAACATACCTATATTTTTCATATTAATAATTATTACTTTACCAGTAATATAAAGTTAAATAATATGAAGCTAATGCTCACTTTTAAATATTTTATAGTTTTAATCCAACTGGATTTTTAGATCCGCGATCACAATCAAAGATCCTGGTTTATACAACGTCCATTAGGCTGACCACACACCGATGACAGCAAAGTAAAAGAAGACATCTACAAAATCGCAATTTTACAGGAGAGCACATTTAGTAAAAAACAGAGGCCATTTTGCTGCGATGTTTCTTAGAAATCGAGTGTAGATGTCTTCATTTACATGCCATATTTTCTGCATTATTTTGAAATTTGAAATTATTTTCATACAGACTTGTAGATAGGATAGTTTAAAGCTAATTTTTGTAAAAAAAAGCATTTTGGTAAAAATGTCCATATCTACTTTGCAGCCATCGACAGACCACTGAGTTGCTCGAGAGATAGTTGATCGCTATATATTTGTTGCTGCACCTTATTGTGTAAGGTCTGCAGATAAAAATAAATGGTGATCAGTTGTTTCTCGAGCAACATAGGGCCGGTTGTTTCACGACTACATTACTAACGGTGACATTACTAACGATGGTTAAATAAAAATAAGCTTTGTTTCACGCTTTGTCGTTCTTGACATACGTCAAAAGTTTGCTTTGAACTAGTATCCCTAATAACATTGACGAAACGTCTTTTATGTCATAAAACAACGCTCTGCGTTTGACGGACGTTAAATATCCTACGTAATCTATACTAATATTATAAAGAGGAAAGATTTATATTTTTGCATGTAACGAATAAACTAAAAACTGCTGGACCGATTTCAAAAATTCTTTTGCCGTTAGTAAGCTACATTATCACTGAATAAAATAGGCTATATTTATTACTGGAATATAACTTCTTACGCGGGTGGAGCCGTGAGGACACAGCTAGTAGTTAATATTTGACTAACGTAACATACTTTTACAGATCGTTTCAAACAACCGGCCTTTAGGGGCTCATGTGTGGTCAGCCTTTTATATTTATTGTTACTAACAGGATTTAAAAGTATGAATATTATTGCGGGTAAATCCATTATCGGGTAAAGATCTATATCATATGTCCTTCATTGTGTTGGCTTTCCTTCATCAATGATTGGTACAACTACTTAGTTGCGTATTCGTATTTTGTCAGTATTTTTTGATCTTGGTTTCTGATTTCAGGATTAACAATTGAAAGTAAATCACCAGATTCGACAGCAGTGATAGCCTAGTGATGTGACCGTCGGACTGCCAAGTCATAAGTCGAACCCAAGGCACGCACCTCTGACTTTTCGAATTCATGTGCTTATTTTATAATTATGACTTGCTTAAAAACGGTGAAGGAAAACATCGTGAGGAAACCAGCATGCCTGAGAGATATTTTTCGACGGCATGTGAAGCCAAGTCAGAGGTCCATCGGTGGCATAAACTCTGACACCAGGTTAGTCACCAACCACACGAAAAGAAGAAGACCAGTTCAATACTTAGCCGTGTTGATGTTCTTTCTGGAATAAAACAATATACTCTTAGAACGGTACTAGCATTATAATATTATAAGTCAAATGTTCTGCCTAACCTTTTCGCAACTTTGTTGGGCTCAGCTTACAGTCTAACCAGATGCGGCTGAATACATGTATTTTACACGAAACGACTGTCATTAGACCTCCGCGACCCAGTAACTGAGCAATGCCGATATCCTGGGTTAGACCGGTCGTCAGACGTTTAGACTGTCATAGATATTCCTACGACACCCGGGACCGACGGTTTAACGTGCTCTCCGAGGCACGAAGGGGTTTCGATGTGTAACGTATAGTCACCCATCCACGGATTGACTGCGGCAAGCGCAGCTTATACTCGTAAATCGTATGATCCGCGCAGTTAATTAGCCATGAGCTCCAAGTATGTGAGCTATAAGCTAAAATGTTTGAAAAAATTGTTTACTTAAAGTAACTCCGCATCACGCAGGCATCTGCGCTCGACTCCGCTCTCGGACGCCGGCCAGAGCACACGTGCTCTCGACTCCACGCCCGATCGCTGCGCGCCCCGCCGCGCACCTCTGACGTCACTGCGCGCCCCGCCACGCAGCTGCGCACACTCCGTTTCCGGTCGACGCGGCTCAGTACACTCGTAACGCTGTTACGAGTTGTGCTAGCCACACGACCGCTCGATTCAAAGCTCGTCTTTTTCAAGACAAGTGGCGAACATCACTGTCTCCTCCGAGAGTAAACCGTCAAAACGAAGTAGTCCCCCTTCAGGGAAAACCACTCTTATATAGTGGTCCTCGGTGGAAACCAAACGGTGCCAACGAAACCGAGGTGGTGGGGACCCGGCACACCATTCTTAAGCCGGTAGGGGTTTGGGGTTCACCGGCCTTGGGGGATCTCCTAGTCGGACCCAACTCATAACCCGTTCTCTTCCCAGCATTCCCGAGGTAATTAATTTTACTAAGGGACTTAGGAACCCGATTGCACAATAAGATCGGCGATCGGGATTTCAAGCTTAGGGAACACCACAGGTACACAACCTCCCTGTCTACACCCGACAGGGAGGGTTACTCATCTCCGGGTAATCCCACCCGGAGAGCTAGGTTCTTAGGCCCTTCAGGCGATATCGAACAACACAGAGTGTAGCTACCGAGTTTGTTTATGGTTTTCTTCTCGGTAGTATAACACTAGGAAAACCTTACGGGTGGGCTTTTTCGTGGGAGTTGTTCGCCCGGGGCGACACGTACGTGTCTCCTCGGGACTGGATAGGAGTTAGGTCTCCCCCCCATTAAACTGCCCCCTACTCCATCATGACGGACGCTAGTATACTAGCGGCCGTCAAGGAGCTTCTTCACCACGATAAGGCGTTCGCAGCGGCGTACAGCCTGAAAATCTTCGGGGTTCCCTTCAGGAACTCCGCGGACTGCCCTCAGTCACCTGAGCTTAGGCGCGATGCTCAATATTCGAGCATTCGTATCGATGACGGAGTCAACTCCGTATCATCAAACTCGTCCGGTAAACCGCCCTCAGCGGTAGTTGCCCCGGCCCCGTCCGTTCGACCGCCCTCTGCGGTAGTTGTCCCTGCCCCGTCAGTGCAACCGCCTTCCGCGGTAGAAGCCCCGTCCGTCATGGACGTTTGCGGCCCCTCTTCTGAGTCCGACTCCGAGTCGAACTCAAATAATGACTCGTCATCCTCCTCTGAAGGCTACACGCTAGTAGCCGGCAAGGGGAAGAAGCGCGCGCGTAAGACGCAGTCTGCCCCGACCGATCTCCCCGCTAAGGCCCTTAAAACGGTCACAGCGTCCCCCGCGACCCCCGCGACCCCCGCGACCCCCGCGATCCCCGCGATCCCCGCGACTCCCGCGACCTCCGCGAACCCCGCGAAACCCACTAAACCCTCAGTTCCGAGGAAAGAGCCCGCTCCACCGCCTGTGTTCATTCAGGACAAGGCTAAGTGGATGGACGTGGGTCGTCTGTGCACAGCACAGAAGATCCACTTCCTGAGCGCGCGCTCTACCCCTCAAGGCATCAAAGTCATGGTGCAAAATTCTACAGACTTTCGCAATATGACGCGATTGCTCAGAGATATGAAGGTGTCCTTCCACACCTACGCCCTCCCCGACGAGCGTCTCCTAAGGGTAGTCATTCGTGGCATCCCCCTGGGAGTTACCCCCCAAGATGTTCTTGAGGACCTTCAGTCCCAGAACGTTCCCGTTTTAGAAGTCCACCGCATGCACCGCGGCAGAGGTGGCGCCCCCTATGAGATGGTCCTCGCCGTCTGCGAACCATTGGCCGAATCAAAGGCCATTTTCAACATCCGTACCCTCTGCTACGCTACCGGTATCGTAGTAGAGCGCCCCAACAAAGGCGGCCCTCCAGGGCAATGCCATCGTTGCCAATTATATGGCCATTCGCAGCGTAACTGCTACGCGACGCCCAGGTGCGTTAAGTGCCTGGGCGCTCACGGCACGAGCGACTGCAGCAGGCCAAAGGACAGGGCTCTGTGTACAGAGCCCCCAAGCTGCGTACTGTGCGGCGTGGAGGGTCACCCAGCGAATTATCGCGGGTGCCCCAAAGCGCCAAAACAGCGCAGCCCTAAGCTGGCTCAGCGCTCGGCCGTTCGCCAACAGAGGGAGAGCTACTCCATAGCCCCCCTCTTGTCCTCCCATATCCCCGACCGCCTCAGTCCACAGAGGCCTTCCCCCTGGAACATGCTGCAACACCAGCAGTCGTTCCCAGCCCTACAGCAAAGGCGCCCACCACCACCTCCGAGCGCGGTTCCCACCGCCCCGCCGGTGGTGGCGGCAGCTATTCCCCCGCAACAACCTATTGTCGCCCCAACCACAATGCCGGCTGCCTCACAGCGACAGGCACAAATTGCACCACCGGTCCACCATGCACCGGCCCCCGTAACACCACCCAGGCCCTCAGCACCCGCGGCCCCCATCCCCTCACTCATGGCCACGAAAGTGTTTTTCCAAGACACTCTTCCCAGCCTGCTCAAATCTTTGTCCTCCTGCAATATGGATTGGGCACAAAATATGATTTCCGCTTGGAACGCCACTCAAGGCAATCCAATCGCGCGTATCAATGTCCTCCGCGATTTTGAGGACATTCTTAACCAACTTATCTCGTTACCCTCTAATGGATACTGAGACCAACACTAGAATCAAACCGCGATCCCTTAGGTTAGGTTTCTTCAACGCGAATAGCGTAGCCGGTCAACGAGATGAGATCGCAATCTTTCTGCGTGATCATCAAATTGACATATTTCTAGTACAGGAAACGTTTCTGAAGCCCCACAATAGGAATCCTGGAATTGCCAACTACAAGTTAGTTCGCAACGACAGGACCCGTTGTGGCGGCGGTGGTACCCTCATATACTACAAACGTTCCCTGTACTGCACCCCGTTAGACCCCCCTCCCGATCTCCAGTATCTGGAAACCTCTATCTGTCGGTTAGGCATGACAGGACATCAGCCGATCACTATCGTGTCGGTCTACAACCCCCCGTCTAGTCTGAGACTTCCTCTCGAGAGCGACCTTAGAGCTCTATTCGATCTCGGCGGAGGCTCCGTTATCATAGCGGGCGACCTCAACGCCAAACACATCACTTGGAGCTGTCACTCCAATAACCCGGCCGGCCGGACACTCGAAGCACTGAGCCCTCTGCTCGACTTCGATGTGATAGCCCCCATGTCCCCCACTCACTATCCCGCCAACGTTGATGACAGACCCGACATACTCGACATTGCGCTCCTAAAGAACGTAGGCCTCGCCATACGCTCGATAGAAACGCATGAAGAGTTAGACTCTGACCACCGACCCGTTGTCCTAGACCTGGGTCCCCGGGGCGGTCCCCCGGATCCCGGTCTACCCGCGCCTACTAAAACGATCACGGACTGGCGGAAGCTAGAGGAGCGTCTCAAGTCTCCGTCGTCCGCACATTTAGATTCAATCCCCGACAACATAGTGACAATCGCCGACACGTTGGGCGCTATCGACTCCCTCACGGGTCACGTACAGTCCGCGGTGAACGAGTGTTCACGACAGATTCCAGCGGTGGAAGATCACCGCTGGAAACTGCCTGACGATGTGCGTGAACTGTTGACGGAGAAGAATGCGTCCGTACGCGCGTATGACACTTTTCCCTGCGAAGGCAACCGCCTCCATATGCGTTCTATGCAGCGTGCTGTAAAGAAACGCATACGGGAGGTTAGGGAGTCCCGCTGGGACAAGATGTTAGGCGAATTAGAGCCATCCCATCTCGCTTTCTGGCGTTTGCAACGCGCCCTCAAAAATGAATGTGTAGCCTCTACTCCCCCTCTCAATCGTCCGAATCAAAGGCCAGCCTTTGAAGACGACGAAAAGTCCGAATGCCTAGCCGACAGTCTAGAAGCCCAGTGTACGCCCAGCGCATTACCAGTAGACCCGGTCCATGTGTCCCAGGTGGATACCGAAGTCGAACGTAAAGCCGCTCTCCCCCCCGTAGAAGATCCTGATGATCCCCTGCCCCCTGTCACCGCGGACGAGGTGCAGGCGATAATCAAGAATCTTAAGCCCAGGAAAGCCCCCGGTCTCGATGGCATCACGAACAAGGTGATTAAACTCTTTTCCGCCCAGCTCATAGTACTAATGACCGCCATCTTCAATGGCGCTCTTAGCAATAACCTCTTTCCGCAAGCTTGGAAACAAGCCACAGTTATAGGCATCCCCAAACCCGGCAAACCCAAGTGTGAGCCGTCCAGTTATCGCCCCATAAGCCTTCTCAATTCGTTTGGGAAGATTTATGAGCGTATCATTTATTCGCGTTTAAAGGGATTCGCATATTCCCATAACCTCATTCCCGACCAGCAGTTTGGTTTTCGTCCCACCCACTGCTGCACTAGGCAACTTCACCGTATTGTCGAACACATAAGCTCCGGCTTCATGTTTTCATACAAGACAGGCATGCTGTTCTTCGACGTAGCGAAAGCCTTCGACAAGGTCTGGCACAACGGTTTATTATATAAACTGTACCAATTCAACGTGCCAGACCGTCTCGTGCTCATCATTCGAGACTTTCTGTCGGATCGCACCTCTCGCTACCGAATAGACGGCACGCTTTCGTCTCCACATCCGATCCGAGCCGGAGTCCCTCAGGGCTCAGTGCTAGCCCCCCTTCTGTTCACGCTGTACACCAGCGACATTCCCACTCAAGGCAAGGCCCAGTTGGCACTTTTCGCCGACGACACGGCTATTTACTACACGGGTAGTGACTTAAAATCGATCTCTCGCATCTTACAGACCGCAGCCAACCGCCTCGGCGCTTGGTTTCGGAAGTGGCGTATCGAGGTGAATCCCGAAAAGAGCGCAGCAGTTCTTTTCGAGAGGCACGGCGATAACCACTCGCGTTGTCCCCCAGTAGTCATGTTTGGAAAAGAGATCCCTTGGGAACTGAGCGTCAAGTACCTGGGGGTTATCCTAGACCACCACCTCTCGTTCCGGCAACACATCAAAAAGGTGCACGCTCGCGCCTCTTTTGTTGTGGGCCGGTTACACCCCATGATTAGGGCGCGCAGTAAGCTCTCGCTTAGAAATAAGTTGAGACTTTACCTGACGTGCATTCGCCCCATATTAACCTACGCCAGCGTCGTGTTCGCACACGTTAGGCCATGTCGCTTTAAAGCATTCCAGATCTTGCAAAACCGCGTATTGCGCAGAGCCACGGGCGCTCCGTGGTATATGCGCAACGTTCAGCTTCATTTAGATTTAAAAATGCCAACGGTAAGGCAATATCTCAAACGCACGTCTAAGCGTTACTTCGACCATGGCCCCGAGGCATCGGAACCCCCTCGTGACCGCCGCGTCCGATTATAAACCCTCCCAGATTAGCATAGTCCGCCGTCCCCGGCATGCGCTACTAGAGCCCGATGATGAGATCACCCTCCTCCAGGAGGCGAATAAATCGACTAGCACAGTTACAATAGCCAGGTTACGTAGAAAAGGTCCGCAAGACCATCTACAAGAGTCGATTAGGAAAAAAAAAAAAAAAAAAAAAAACGCAGGCATCTGCACCGCATCACGCAGCGTAGCGCGGGAGGGCGTGTTCTGACGTTGTTTGCAAGTATCTGTTTTTGTATAGAAAACACGTGTAGTGCAACACACAGAAAACGCATTCACGCGCAGTGTTGTGGCTCTGTTGTGGAACGCCGGTAGAGGACGTCCTAGAAGGACATACATGGATGTTATTGGTGATGTTCTTCACAAAGGTCAGGTGCGTAGTACTCTCAACCGGCGTGCGTGTATGACAAGATGTATGAATGTGGATGAAGCGAAAGGGGTATGTAAGAGTCGTAGCATGTGGCGTTCTATAGTTTCTGCCTACCCCCATGGGAAAAAGGCGTGAGTTTATGTATGTATGTTGTGGCTCTGTCGCCACGCACCCCGCAGCGTAGCGCGGGACAGTGTGTGTTTCGCCTTAAAGAATCATTACGTTCTTATTTGTTCTCTTCTTAATTTTGTTTCAGGCTGGCCACCTACATATGTTAGCCTACTTCTTTATCCATATTAGGGTGTATTAAAAGAGCCTCCACGGAGTGATGATAGGTACTTAAGTACGACTGGCGTACCCTGGACAGTCAGCCCCGCTACCAACCGTGCTGACTGGCTGAACTTTACGCCATGACATGAGCTATTCTCAAAAAGCTCGCGTAGTCACAAGACAAGAAGAAGATTCTTATTAGACAGTTTTTTTAGTTTTTTATGAAATTCAAAATTTGAATGGGCTCGTTTCCTGAAGAAGAATGTTCATTTTTCAACCTGACTATGTATACAAATGAAATAAATCTTATAATTCAGCTAATTGAATTGTAGGTATATTAATTACGCTTATCAAAATGTTAAAGGAAACGCAGGAAAAAAATATTTTTGAATATTTCTGCATGCTTATTCTACGTCAACGGTAAACGTATTACCATGTTTTGAACGCATCTCAACCACCCTTTTTTACAACGTTCCATTTTACACACGTGTACACTTGCAGACTTGACTTTATTCAACTCTTTTTCCGAGTTTGATACATTATTTTACGTTTTATTTAATTAGTAAGTATTTCTTTACTAGTCTTTGTATAATACAGGTTAATTAAAAATAACAAAATAATTAAATTAATTAATCATAAAATTAATAAATTGGATCGCACGACTGAGACGGATTTTTTTGACATTTAATGCTCAACGCTCAATTTATAATGACAATCATCGCGAGTCTAAGCAGTGACGTAAGGGCAGTTGGTTTCAAATACTTCACAAAGTAAAAAAAGACATTTCAGACCATAGCTAAGTACCTAAGTATTCCTATTTAAGACTAAAGAAACTTCGAGCGTTAATAATTAGTTCTATCACATTTTTTACCTTATTTACCTATTTGGTAACTGCAAATCCTAACCTAAAATGTAATATTAATAATTTTTGGACTTTGTAGCGTTTAAATCGTAAAAATGACTCTATGACACTATTTTCTAAACTCTTTCTAAGCCTTTCTACTATACCTTATAACTATACATAAACTTTAATTATCAGGTTTTTAAATGTATGGGAAGTGGGCATTGTTCTTTAGGGTATTATGTCAAACACGTTTAAAAAGTTAAGAAAGATGAAAAATAAAAATTTCGATATCTCAAATAATTACAAAGTTATAGGCATACAATATAAGCACTTTTTAAACTACGGCCTGCGCTTTATAAGCACGTGACGTCATCCGACATAAGTATGACAGGTTTTGTCGCGTGACGTAATCGCTAGATACGGCACTTAAAAACATACCCTCAGATATAAATATAATTTTTCAAAAATTAAAAAAGTGTCCTCTGTATAACACTTGACCAATAACTACAAAAAGTAAACTGAACTTTTACTATAGAAGACAAGCTAAAGGCGTACATAGTACTTTAATAGGTAATCGTCATATTTACTACCATGAAATCGAACTCCAATGTTCTTTTCCACCATAGCCCACACGGAACACACAATAACAAAACCTTATACCAATTATGACCCTATGTCTACGTCATAATTCAACAACGGCTCATCTCACCAAACATGTCACCCTGATCCGTAAAGAAATGCAGCTAATGATAAGAGATAAGCACTTTGACGTGGCATCTTCAGTGACAGGTACTTGTTTGAACGGGATCAGTAGTGTTATCTATAGTTTATGCCCTGTCATGGTGGTGTGTTGTAAATATTAGGGAATTCATTGGATTTTTTATGATGGTGTTGATTAGGTGACGCGTATGAAAAAAAGATTTGTGTTCATAGAAAATGTTGATGTTGGCGAGGTTGACACTATCACCCATATTCTAAGACGTTCCTCCAAAACTTACACGACTCGTACTCGAGTCGAAAATACCTTCAAAGTTGAATTCTTAGTCGCAATTTCGAGTGAACTTTGAGGTTCCTCGACTGAGGGGTCGTCAAATAAGTCGAGGTAGAGTGGAGTCATTAGGTCATAATTTGGTTTATCTTCATCGCGCAAATAAAACCGCGATTGGCTGTTACGATACAGTAGCGGTTTCGATTCTCGCACGGAAGAAATATTTGTATGGCTATCAGTTATTAATCAACGTTTGACAACCGATCTAACTTTAGAATATTGGTATTGCCCAGTAACTGGGTTGCGGACGTCTGATGGCAGTCGCTCCGTGTAAAATACTGGTATTCAGTCGCATCTAGTTAGACTCAATCACGACTAGAAGCTGACCGCAACCTAGTTGGGAAAAAGCTAGCTAGAACATGTAAATTATACATAAACAAACAAAATCACGCCTGTATTCCCCAAAGTCTTGGGCAGCGGTGTATAGCAACATCCGCATGTCGCCGTTATGTTTAAGTTCCATGGAATAGGGGGCGAGCCTATTGCCATCAACCGGGCACAAATCCAAACTCCGGTATATTATACATTTATAATAATATTTAAATTAAGAAACAGTTTTAATTAAAGCTGATTATCTCCTTTCATTCGCAGCTGTGGAGCATTTACAAATAACTTCACTTTAACCAGCTTTACATTTATAGTTTTTTAATTATTTTTCCGAAAGTGACAGGGTTTTACGATCCGATGTACAGTTTACGGTTCGATCGTAAATTGCAATTTAGGAAACGTTCGTACCCTTACGGATGAGTCGTGAATATATCTTGCAGAATTAACGATTAATAAAATCGTAATCAGTAGCTATATATTGTGAATTGTGAATGGTTTTTTTTTATTCAATACTGATACAAAGTAATAACATAACATCACGCCTGTATTCCCTAAAAGGTACAGCAGAGGTGTATAGTAACACCCTCATTTCACCGTTATGTTTAATCCCATGTAATAGGGGGCGAGTCTATTGCTAACCGGGCACAAATCCAAACTCCGAGGTGCTATTGAGGACTTCCACGCGGGAATTTGCCCGACCTGGGGATCGAACTCAAGACCTCACGATCAGCAGTCGCGCTTGCCACCACAAGACCAACGAGGCAGTTAATACAAAGTAATGGTATCAATAATGTTTTGGTTCTCGCAACATTAGCAAGCCTTGCTCAACTTATTTATATTTTTCAGTGATACGAGTAACATAACGTTTCACAACTGCTTCATTACTCCTAGCCTTTTCCCAGCTAAGTTGGGGTCAACTTCCAGTCTAACCAGATGCGGCTTAATACCAGTATTTTACACGGAGCGCCTGCCATCAGACCTCCACAACCCAGTAGCTGGGATATGCTGATATCCTAAGGTTAGAACGACAACTGTTTCATTACAAACTAGCTTTTTCCCGCAGCTTCGCTTGCGTGATTTTTTTTCACCCCCTTAGGGGTTGAATTTCGAAAAATTCCTTCATAGTGGATGTTTACGTCACAAAATGAACCTACTGTAATTTTGTATATAGGTAGTTAGTTTTGTCTTTAGATTTGTATGTTTTTAGTTTAGTTTTATATTGTATATATTAGGTTTAAATGTAGGTAAATGATATTTGTGTATAGATAAATAATTTAATTGTATAATGTATGTAATAAATTTCACCTACTGTCAAAATTTCAAGTTTCTAACCCCAGCCGTTTAGGCTGTGCGTTGATAGATCAGTCAGTCAGCTTCTCCTTTTATATATATAGATATAAACTCACGTGTTTTTCTTACGGGGATAGAAAGAAACTATAGAACGCCACGTGCTACGATCCTTACATACACCTTTCGCTTCATCTACATTCATACATCTTGTCATACACGCACGCCGATTGAGAGTACTACGCACCTGTCCTTTGTGAAGAACATCACCAATAACATCAATGTATGTCCTTCTAGGGCGTCCTCTACCGGTGTTTCCATTGACATCCGCTTCATAAATTCCTTTTGATAATCGCCGTTCACTCATTTTCTCAACATGACCAAACCACCTAAGCATACTCCTTTCAATTTTTCTTTTACATATACAGATACTGCAAATCTTTGGTAGGACTCGTCAGCTCTTCACATGTGATAGCTATAATGCATGGTAGGGTATGCAAAGCTATGGGATCATGTGCTCATTGTTAGTCATACAATAGTCTTAATTATAACCAATAACGTTCAGCTAATCATTGGGATCAGGCATAAGATGCAAAAAGATGGGGGTGCATGAAAGATCACCCTGGGCAGTCAGCCCCGCTACCAACATTGCTGACTATCTAATCTTTTCACCAGGGCATGAGCTATTCTTATATAGCTCGTACCGACACCAGAGAAGAACAGCCATAAGATATCTTAGCAAAGTTATGACTAACGGGGTGTCCTGCGTAAGCGATAAACGCGACGCGGTGCGATGAGATGCGACACGACGTGGAACAAATACGCGTTAGAATGAATGATAATTTAATTTAATTTGCAAGAATAAAAGTAAATAAGTTCTTAAGAGATAATGGTTATAGAGCTCTGCCTCATTAGTGCGTTGCGTCGTCGCAGCGTCAACGTTGCGTCGTTTTCCATATAGTTTAAATGACATGTCACATTAAAGCGTTGCGTTGTCGCACGTGACTTTTTAACGAATTGGTGGACGTGAGACGAAGCAGGGGGAGGGTGATGCGCTGCACTGTCGGAGCTCCGGTGCGACGACGGACAGTGCTAGAGGGGCAAACGAGACGTGCGTCGTCCTCTTGCGCTGCGACGTCGTGCGTCATCGCAACGCAGGTGTGGCATACAATATGTTGATCCGTTGCGATGACGCAACGCAACGCACTAATGAAGCATCGCCCTTACGCTGCGTCTGGCTACATAGGCCGCTAGTAGGGAATGCCGTTGTCTAGATTGCGTTTGTCGCGTTCGTCGCTTACGCAGGAAACCCCGTGATAATTATCTACTCTATAATTATCCAGGCATTAACTTACATTAATAAGATACACCTTTAAGTAATCCCACGTATCGTAACACCAATATCAATAAGTTAAATAATTAAATTCGTAGAACGATGTCCCCCTCACTTAGCGGGCGCCATTATAAAAATAATGCGCCAACGCAGCTCTCCTTTCACGCGCACCGACGATTATCGTAAACGCGACGTGGCGCAATTGTATCGATATTTGATGCGCGTGCGACTGTTAGCTGAGAGTGTGCGTGTTTCCAGTGTGCTACGACGATTCAAAATCGACGTGAACACTGATGAACATTTTAATAATATCTAGGATCATGGTTTTCGACTTTTACAATTAGAGAATGTCTACAGCTGGTCCTGTAGGCTTGACATAAATAGCGATCAGTTTACGACCGGTTTGGTCGTAAAGTCATAACGATCAACTTTTAATGTCGTATTAAATTATTTAATAATGAAGAGAAAGCATTTCATAATGATTAATTTAAGATTATAGCGAGTAAACTCTAACTGCCTCGTTTGTCTAGTGGTGGCAAGCACGACTGCTGATCGTGAGGTCCTGGGTTCGTTCCCCAGGTCAGGCAAAGTGTTATTGAGTTTTTCCGTGTGGAATTTCTCAGTAGCAGCCTGGAGTTTGGATTTGTGCCAGGTTTATGGCAATAGGCTCGCCCCCTATTATATGGGACTTAAACCTAACGGCGAAATGAGGATGTTACAACTCTGCCCAACTCTTAGGGGAATACAGGCGTGATGTTATGTTAAACTCTATGTAAAAAAATTGTAAGTTTGTGTTTTCGTGTCTTGACAGTTTATCATTATGACATAACGATCGTTATCTAGGTCGAGGCTGCAGGTCCTGCGCACATTGTTTGAAACAGTTTCCTGAGGTTTCTATAAAGTTGCACGTCGATCTATCTGCCTCGCCTTTTCCCAACTATATTGGAGTCAGCTTCTAGTCTAATCAGATGTGGCTGAATACCAGTATTTTACACGGAGCGACTGCCATCAGACCTTCGCAATACAGTAACTGGGTAATGCCGATCGATGGTCGCAAATTGATCATTATCCATTGCTTGCAATTCCGTGTATGTTGGAACGATGACAATGAAACAGATAAGGTTGAGTAGGTATACTATGGAACAGTAATGCAAGTAGGTATCGTTACTGCTCCAATATTTTGCTCAATAGGTACTTGTCAAAATTGTCATTGCTTCTCAAAGGTCAAATACTCGAAGTCAAAACCTCATGCTGTCGCTGTCACTTTACCTTAGAGTGACAGTGAGAGCACGAGACTTAACGGTAATTTAAAATTGAATAGCGTTTGAGTATTTGGCCAAAAGTGTCTTTAAAAGAGAATGTCACAATATCTGATGAAATACAATCACTTTTTGTACAATCCCGTATACAAATGGAAACGTACAAAAATCAGGTCAAATACGAACGTGTCAAAAGTCGAAAGGATCGTTGTTTGCATCTCAACGTCAATTTAAAACTCGTAAAATCTTTTATTGTGTAAATAACTACGGTAACATTATATTTTGTATGAATTTCAGCAGATAGCCGCCAAATACACGTTGGTAATCATCGATAACGTTACGTATGTGGGTTAGTAACAGTGTAAAATTAAAATTAATAAGCCACAAGGTGGTACGGTATTCTGATCGTAAAAATATTTGGGCAATGTGTGGATGGTGAGAACACACAATTTATTTTGTAACGTTTTTTTAAGTTATACTTCTTTTAAAATATAAAATAATAATTGAGAGCTGCGCGCGCGCACCGTCATGATAAAGGTTCGTCACAAAAAAGGTTTTGTTTATACGTTTAAATCTTTATTCTAATTTACATTAGTTGGAGACCCTTCAGGTCTCGCCAATAACTGTCCGGTTACGTAGAAACGGTCCGCAAGACCATCTACAAGCAGTCGAATAGAAAAAATACTATAAAAAAATAATAATTCTAATTTTAAACAAAGCAAATTTATATTTCAGCAGTGATAGGCTAGCGGTTAAACGATTTCCTTCCATGCAGGAGGGTCTGAGTTTGATCCTAGCCCGTACCTCTGACTTTTCAAATTCACGTGCGGATCAGAATTTGATTATCATTTGCGTTAACGGTGAAGGAAAAACATCGTGAGGAAACTTGAGAGCACACCTGAGAGGGCTTCATAAGGTTCTCGATGGTGTTTGTAGTCCGCCAACCCGTACCAGGCCTGCGTAGTGAACTAAGGCCTAAACCCTTTTCATTCTGAGAAGAGGCCCGTGCTCAGCAGTGGGATAGTAATGGGCTAATCATGTTATGTATGGTTATTTAAACATAAACCTCTTTTCTATTTGACACCATAAAGTTAGTTATTTACATAAACGTCAAAGGTGTCTAAAGGTCTGTTAAAAAGAGTACGAATTAACAAAAATAAAACAGACTTCAAAAAAACGAAAAAAATAATCAAGTAATAACCATATTATAAAATTAACAGTTTCAGATGTCGGTGCTAACTGCTAATCCACGCTAAACCAAATTGAAGGCACCGATTTCTGAAACTGTTAATTTTATAATATGGTAATTATATGATTCTTTTTTGTTTTTTTTAGAGATGTGCCGATTAGTCGGCGACTAGTCGGTAAAGCCGACTATCCGGCCACTATCGTAGTCGGCGACTATTCGGCAAAGAGCGCCGACTATCCGGCTTCTTACTTTGTATGTATTTTTCAATAAAATGTATGTAGGGGGGATTACATTAAATAAAAATCTTGGTCGTTTATTACACAAAAACACCGCTCTGACCCGTACAAAAGCAAAAATCAAGAAAAAATGCGATGTAAAAATAATAGGTTCCGACACGTTCGCAGGCGGCGCGGTGGTTGCTACTTGCGCGCGAATCAGCTGTAAACGAAGCGTCACGGAAACCCCCGAAACCGTGATCGGCTTGGCCGACTAGTCGGCCTCTTTACAACCGACTAATCGGCTAGTCGGCCAAAGTCATAATCGGCACATCTCTAGTTTTTTTGAAACCTGTTTTATTTTTATTAAAATATTTTTTATTTTTTTTCATTTTATTGGCCTTAATTAAAACGTGGTTGGGCCTACTAAAGACGCTGCGCGTAACATAATCACATCATCACAATATGCGTACTGTTCGTCATTGAGGTGTTCCATTGTATATCTCCGAAGTTCTTCATCAGATCTTCACCAAATTTAAATGGGACCACTTCGAAAGAATACTCTTTCATACAAAAAAAATATTTTCCAAATCGGTTTATAAACAAATGACGATGTAGAGAGGGAAAAAACATTTAAAAAAAACTTCAGCCGAATTGATAAACTCCTCCTGTTTTGGAAGTCGGTTAAAAATGGAGACGCCATTTAAGTTTTAAAATAAGTTCTCTAGTAGAAAGTCAAATTATAACTTCTACCACACTTACATAAGTACACGCACTGATTTTTATATACACCTTTCATTTCTTATAGGCAGGTACGTAGTAGCGTGCGTTGGTCGTCATCATTTTCTTGGAATTTATAAGTTATTTATAAGTTATTTCATTAAAATATCACTGATGATTGTTGGTCGTGGCAGAAGAGGCATGAAAGTAGAATAAATGCCGTGGAAATGCGTACCTTGCGAAGTATGTGCGGTGTAACTTTGAATGATAGATTGAGAAATGATGAGATTAGACAAATTTGCGGTTTAAAAGATGATGTAGTGACAAAAATTGAAAGGAGTATGCTTAAGTGGTTTGGTCATGTTGAGAGAATGAGAGAACGGCGTTTAACAAAAGGAATTTATATGGCGGATGTCAATGGAAACGCCGGTAGAGAACGTCCTAGAAGGACATATATCAATGCTATTGGTGATTTTCTTCACAAAGGTCAGGTGCGTAGTACTCTCAACCGGCGTGCGTGTATGACAAGATGTATGAATGTGGATGAAGCGAAAGGAGAATGTAAGGATCGTAGCATGTGGCGTTCTATATTTTCTGCCTATTGTTTCGACTGCCATGTTGGTCTAGTGGTTGCGAGCGCGACTGATGAGAATGGGGTCCTTCGTTCGATCCCCAGGTCGGGCAAAGTGTTATTGGGGTTTTACATTAAGAATTTCTCAGTAGCATTCCGGAGTCTGGATTTACATACATACATAAACTCACGCCTTTTTCCCATGGGGGTAGGCAGAAACTATAGAACGCCACATGCTACGACTCTTACATACCCCTTTCGCTTCATCCACATTCATACATCTTGTCATACACGCACGCCGGTTGAGAGTACTACGCACCTGACCTTTGTGAAGAACATCACCAATAACATCGATGTATGTCCTTCTAGGACAACCTCTACCAGCGTTCCCATTAACATCCGCCTTATAAATTCCTTTTGTTAATCGCCTTTCACTCATTCTCTCAACATGGCCAAACCACCTAAGCATACTCCTTTCAAATTGAAAGGAGTCTGGATCCGGAGTCCGGGGTCTGGATTTGTGCTTCGTTAATGGCAATAGACTCGCCCCCTATTACATGGGGTGATTGGGATGATTGTTTAGATATGAGTTATATTTGCTAATTTACAAAAGAAGTTTCTGGTAAGCCCTTACTACGTTTTGTTCATCCGTGCTGACCGTCTTATGACGTTGCACGTCGGAAAACGATATGCGTAGTTTTAATTTTTTTTAAGTAACTTTGCCTCTCACTTGGATTTCTCCTGTATCGTGGGTGCTTTTACAGACATAAATCTTTACACGCACAAACGCCCAGACCCGGAACAACTATTTGTAGGCCATACAAATATTTGATCCGAGCGGGAATCAAACCCACGACCCGTAGCGCAGAAGCCAATCGCTCAGCCACTGCACCAGTGTCGTCGAATGATTTGTCGATGATTTACTGGATAGCAAAACATCATGCGTTTTGCTGTCCAGCAAGCCTACGCACTATCGTTTGCGTCGTGCATCGTGCACGGACGGACAGCACAGACCATGCGTACAATGCTTAATTATTATCAATTTGATCAAAAGTGATAACAATCTTTATTTTGGCTAGCCTTTTCCCAACTATGTTGGGGTCACCTTCCAGTCTAACCAGATGCGGCTGAAAACCAGTGCTTTACACGAAGCGACTGCCATCAGACCTCCGCAACCTATTTACTGAGCAATGCCAATATTCTAAAGTAAGACCGGTTCTCAGACATTCGGACTTCTGACTACCCGTAACGACTGTGATAGGTATTCGTATGACACCCGGGACCGACTGTTTAACGTGCTCTCCGAGGCACGGAGGGGTCTCGATGTGTAACGAATGGTCACCCACGAAATGACCGCGTCAAACGCAGCTTAATCTTGCAAAATGATGATCCGCGCGGTTGTTATTTAGCCACGAGCCACGTGATAGCAATATTTAATTGACATAATTTGAGTATGAATAAAAAGTTAGCTACACATAACATAACATTACGCCTGTACTGATGGGCAGTGGTGTATAGTAACACCCTCATTTCGCCGTTATGTTTAGGTCCCATGTAATAGGGGGCGAGGCTATTGCCATCAACCGGGCACAAATTCAAACTCCGGGCTGCTACTGAGGAACTCCACACGGAAAAACCCAATAACACTGCCCGACCTGGGGATCGAATCCAGGACCTCAAGATCAGCATTTGCGTTTGCCGACACTAGACCAACGAGGCAGTTTGCTACACATTTGTTCATTTAATTCAATATTTCGGCTTCTGACACCATCAACTCTTCTCCTCTTCACTACTTGCATTACACGTTCAATGATTTCCATTTAAATTTTAACTTGAAATAACAAAAAAATCAGTCCAAAAATATTACATCCCAAAACTATTACATAAAATCCATATAAATCACCAAGTAACATGAAACAATGAATGCGTTAATCACCGAGTGGGATCCATTGTTGGTGATAGTAATAAAACGGTGTAAATCATATTTGGACGAAAAATGTTGTGTTTTCGACAATTAAAGGTAGAGGGCGTCCTGCTAGTCGGTCAACCGGATCATGATTCATGGGTAGAAATCGTATCCGTGATGTATCATGCTTACAGAAATACAATTTTAATTAAAGATCATACTACGCTGGCCTGCAAAAATAAGTATCACACTTTTAAAATTGCAATAACTTTTTAAGTACACAAGATATATTTTCGAAACAAAAAGGACTCAAAAAGAGTTTAACTTTGTTACTATAGTTTCAAAGAAAGCTGATAAAAATTGCTATAAAACGTTTTTTATTTTAAATCTCTAACTTCTATAGTTTAGAAAAAATTGAAATTATAAAAGTGTGATACTTATTTTTGCAGGCCAGTGTATTATTATGGAAATCTATGGATGGAAACTGTGACGACGTTTACAGACCCAAATCTGGGAAAATAATCAGCTCACTATTGTCCATAGCAGTGATAGCTTAGTGGTGAGACCGTGGGACTGTCAAGTCATAATCTCGAGTTCGAACCCAAGGCACGCACTTCTAACTTTTCGGATTCATGTGCGTATCAATTGCTTTAAAATGGTGAAGGAAAACAGTGAGGAAAGCGGCATGCCTGAGATATATTTCTCGACGGCATGTGAAGCCAAGTCAGAGGGTCATGGACTGCATAAACTCTGACACCAACTTAGTTACTAACCACACGAAATGAAGATTACTGTACCAACGCTGGGCACAGGCCTCTTCCTAAAATGAGAAGGGTTTAGACGTTTGTCCACCGACGCCACACAGGAACTACCACACCACGGCAAGCTTCGCGTGGCAGTTCCTGTGTGGCGTCTTTCATACATTGTCATAGTAATTCGCACGCCAAGAGCACGCGATCAACACGCGACGTGATATCACACCCAGCCACGCTCTCTGTCTGACCAAGCCGTCTGTCCGTTCACACAGCGTATCCGTTTTTTATACTGGTCCGGCATCCAGTTTATGTAGGTATGTAAAAATGTCGGACCAAGATTGTTTACTGGATTCGGAATACTGTTTCGCTTTTTATACTGTTCCGGCATTCAGTTTTTGATGACAAAACTGAACATGTAACAATGTCGGACCATATTTTTTTACTGGATTCGGTGTACTGTCGTGTATGTGATCTCGCTCATACAACTACAAGCGCCATCACCAAAATAAAAACGGATCCGGTAAAATGGATCCTGTTCACAGTTTCTGTGTAAACTAGTTTTAAGGTCTACGCAGAAGTAAAACCATTGTTTACCATTCTACACATCCCAAACCGTATACTTTCTAACTAATGTTATTTATCGTTCTGTTAATTGGTTCCCAATACCCACGGTTGTAACAGACACGACCTGACGCGTAAGGGACCATGCTGCCTTTGATTTATGAGACCATACTCCTCCCAGTTGAAGTAGATTTTGAATTTGAGGTACTTTTAATAGGTTTAAACGACTGATACGGCAGCTGGCGCAGACTGGATGAGCAAAAGCGAAGATCTGGGTGTTGTAGAGCTACTTTGGAGAGATCTATTCCTAACAACTGCGAAGGTCTTAACAATAGGCTGGTTAACAGAAGGTTGAAGAAGATTAGCAGTTAATTGGTGTAAATATACTGGCCTGCAAAAATAAGTATCACACTTTTAAAATTGCAATAACTTTTTAAGTACACAAGATATATTTTCGAAACAAAAAGGACTGAAAAAAGAGTTTAACTTTGTTACTATAGTTTCAAAGAAAGCTGATAAAAATTGCAATAAAACGTTTTTTATTTTAAATTTCTAACTTCTATAGTTTAGAAAAAATTGAAATTTTAAAAGTGTCATACTTATTTTTGCAGGCCAGTGTAGTTTGAGTTGCGAAGGTCTGATGGCAGTCGCTCCGAGTTAAATACTGGTATTCAGCCACATCTGATTAGATTGGAAGCTGCCCCTAAACATAGTTGAGAAAATGCTAAGAGGAATTAGCTTCACTTCGTAGGTATATTTGTTTGTTTCAAATCTTGCGACAGATTTTTCAACTACTTCTGCTTAACCTATTCTCCTGAAACTACGCACACAAATTCAATTCCCATGACAATACAATGTTATAATAATTTCAACGTTCAATCCTCAAATCCTAAAGCTGCAAGGATACTACAAGATGAAACCGTTTAACTTAAAAGTTTTTTGAATGGATTGTCTTTACATAGTATAAAACAAAGTCGCTCCCGCTGTCTGTCTGTCCATATGTATGCTTAGATCTTTAAAACTACGCAACGGATTTTGATGCGGTTTTTTTTAATAGATAGAGTGATTTAAGAGGTAGGTTTATATGCTCCACATTAGTATCTACATTGCACCCGTGCAAAGCCGGGGCGGGTCGCTAGTTACATAATAAAATAGAAGGATCTATTTTGTACTATTACGTTGGTCTAGTGGTGGCAAGCGCGACTGCTGATCGTGAGGTCCTGGGTTCGATTCCCGGGTCGGGCAAAACGTTATTGGATTTTTCCGTGTAGAATTCCTCAGTAGCAGCCCGGGGTTTGGATTTGTGCCCCGCTGATGGCAATAAGCTCGCTCCCTATTATATGGGACTTAAACATAACAGCGAAATGAGGGCGTTACTATACGCCTCTGCCCAACCCTTCGGGGAATACAGGCGTGATGTTATGTTATATTTTGTTCTCCTCGTCCCAAATGCAATACAGAGAAATCTACGTCCTCCATAACAAATATACTAGTTTAAAAATTTTCAGAAAGTCTATTTACCTAGAAATATCTAAAGTCTTGAAGTTTCGGATCCTAAAGTTTCCAATTCATTTTCATGGATCGGAAATAATAATTTCAGCTGAAGTTTTAACGGTTCCAAAACAAATATTCGGTTCTTATCGAAATTATAACTTTTTTTCTTATGCGGATATGAAATATTTATTGATTAATTATTTAATCGATATTACAAGTAATTGATATTTTAATGATTTTGATGTAGTGACAAAAAATTAAAGGAATATGCTTAGGTGGTTTGGTCATGTTGAGAGAATGAGTGAACGGCGATTAACAAAAGGAATTTATAAGGCGAATGTCAATGGAAACGCCGGTAGAGGACGTCCTAGAAGGACATACATCGATGTTATTGGTGATGTTCTTCACAAAGAACAGATGCGAAGTACTCTCAACTGGCGTGCGTCTATAACAAGATGTATGAACGTGGATGAAGCCAAAAAGGTATGTAAGTGTCGTAGCATGTGGCGTTCTATAGTTTCTGCCTACCCACGTGGGAAAAAGGCGTGAGTTTATGTATGTATGATATTTTAATTTTATCAAGTAACCGCTAGTTCACACAAAAACTGTTTACAGGACCGTTTTTAGCGGATCCGTTTTTATTTTGGTAATGGCGCCTGTAGTTGTTTGAGCGAGTTCACATACACGACAGTATTCCGAATCCAGTAAAAAATACTGGCCCGACATTTTTACACATTTCGTTTTGTCATCAAAAACTGGATGCCGGACCAGTATAAAAAAGGATCTGTACATGAGGATGTATGGAGAAGTATGGGTGCTTTCACACACGACTCGTTATTTTCATCGTATCCTGCCAGATGCGACGCAGCTGCCATTTTTTTAACTGATCCGTCGGTACAGATGTGTACAACACATCCAGTACCGACGGATCTGTTAAAACAGATCCGCTATGTACACGGGCTCTAAATCATTAAGTTATTATTATTATTTAAGCCTTTATTAATCCATAACTTAAACTTAATAACATAAAATAAAAAAAGATAATTAAATGGTTTTAACATGATTTTAAGTCATGGCCCCATCTTGGGTATAGGCCTCCTCCAACTGTCTCCATTTTTCCCTATTTTTCGCCAACTCCACCCAGTCTCTGCCCGCTATTTTTTGTATATCGTCGATCCAACGATCTTTGGGTCTGCCTATGTGTCTTTTAACTCCTGGGCCTTTCCACATTGTGGCCAGCTTTGTCCATTTCCCAGCTGTCACACGGGCTATGTGGCCTGCCCATTTCCACTTCAGGCGTTGTGCATATTTGTGCATTTGTGCACCCGCGTCTATAATTTTGGTTTTAAGCCTTATATCTTTGCTCTTCTGTTTGTCAGTACGCTTGATACCTAAGATGCTCCTCTCCATAGCGCGTTGGCAAGATCGTATTTTTGTTTTTGTGGTCTTGTTAAAGGTCCAGGTCTGTGCACCGTCAGTTAGGCAGGACAATGGGCATGACTCCATCACTTTTTTCTTTAAAGTTACTGGGAGTTATTTTGATATTTCTTTAAAAAATTTTGACGATACTGATTATTTAACCCGATGCCATCAATCACTCAACAGAGGTTGTTGCACCCCAGCGTTCGACAAAAATCAGTCGAAACGTATCGACTGTTATCTCCTAACTAATGTCTTTACATTACATAATATAACTTACAATAACCAAAGTCACTTTCTACTATATTTTATGAAGAGGCGTTGATATTACGACTGTGGCCTATTGTTTAGTAAATTATTACCTCTGTATACCGTAAGATAAAATTGTATGTGGTTACGTATTTCATCTGAGTCTGATATGGGGAACGTAAAAATATGCGTTACGTAATATGTGTTATTCTTTGATGGAACGACTAGCAGGTGAACAGGACCCCAAAGACATTATACGTAAAGGGTAAAACTTCTGCATACTTCATATGATTTGCAAGGTTAAGCTGCACTTGACGCGGTCAGTCTTTGGATGGGTGAGCATTCGTTACACATCGAGACCCTCCGTGCCTCGAACAGTGCGTTAAACCGTCTGTCCTGGGTGTCATACGATTACGTATGACAGTCGTTACGGGTAGTCAGTAGCCCAAAAGTTTGACAACCGGTGTAACCTTAGGATATCGGCATTGCCCAGTAAGTGGGTTGCGGAGGTCTGATGGTAGTCGCTCCGTGTAAAATACTGGTATTCAGCCGCATCTGGTTGGACTGGAAGCTGACCCCAACATAATTTGGAAAAGACTAGGCAGAACAGAACCTAACGGGCACATTTGCCCGATACAAGTGCCGCGACAAGTGCTGGTAGGTACTTGTGCCGCCGCATATAAATGGCACAAGACATTGCGATAGTGTTTATGCAGATACTGCCCGGATACTAGTTGCGCAATATGTATCGCAACTTGTGCTACAATCAAATTCTAGCAACATGTGCTGATACAAGTTGCGGTACATGACATGCATCACGACTTGTGTTTGTTGTGGACGAAAGAAAGCAACAAAGGTAAGGTATTAATTAGTTCCTCTGCATAAAACTAGAGACTAGACCACATATGGATGAAAGAACTGATTGTGGACTTACTAATGAAGACTCATTCTATAACATACATACATAAACTCGCACCTTTTTCCCATGAAGGTAGGCAGAAACTATAGAACGCCAAATGCTACAACCCTTACATACTCCTTTCGCTTCATCAACATTCATACATCTTGTCATACACGCACGCCGTTTGGCGTACTACGCACCTGTCCGTTGTGAAGAACATCACCAATAACATCGATGTATGTCCTTCTAGGACGTCCTCTACATTGACATCCGCCTTATAAATTCTGATCGGACAAGCAAGGAATCATTGTGCTGAAATTGGACTAACTAGAATAATTCTTGGTGCAAAAATTAAAAGTTTATATCAATTACCATATCATTTCCTTGCGACGCTCAAGGAAAACACGGGGAAGTACAATATGACGACAACGCGGCAAAACAATTCAAAAATACCTAATCTATCAACAATATTTAATAGTCAGTTAAATTGTTTGAAAAAATAAGTTATTACTTTGAGCCTTTCGATTCCCCACAAGATCTCGTCAATCGATAACTATATTGATAATTGACTCAATGATATATACTTAAAAATAAATATATGGTACTCACATCACGCCTCCAAAATAATATATCTATTGCTAATCACCAAAATACATCAAAACTCACAATTAATTAAAACAATAGCAGGCCCCTATTACTAAGAACGCAGAGTTTAAAATAAATCACTACTAAACTATTCAGAAAAAAGCTTCAGGCGCAAGCGCACCGATTAATCCTACAATAATCTCGATCATATCAAAAACCTGCTTTAATTTCTATTCTATAAAGATGAAAATCATTCGCAAACCCAATAGTTAAAACTTACCTTTCGAGTTAGAAAGATCTCAACCAAAATCGGACTCTAAACTCGAATTTAAAGAATTGAAAATCGCTTGCATGACTTTCTAAGACCGATACCTTTCTAATCACATACAAAAGCTGACTCTATTTTAGAAGTTTTAAGGTGTAGTTTTGTGTGTGTACAGTAATCTATACTTGAAGCACATAATATCAATCACAAATCAACATTGACATGGGCCTGCCCCGTCGGTATAGAAGTTAATTGTTGGCTGCGCACATTATCATTAGTTCGTTGCGTCGTGCAGCGCCTGCGCAACCAGATAATATCTGCCGATTATAAATTTAAGATGGTCAGTCGTATGATTGTGGTTGGGATCACTATACATTCGATACGTTAGATGGGCAGTTTAATCAGTTATAGTTTAATTTCTTGGGTGATGGGAAAAGATATATTATGATCTCTTGATCTATAACTGCGATACTTCATGGTTTAATTTTAGATCAATTAATGCTTCGTCCACCGGGAATAAATTGCGATACATAACTCGATATACTTGCGTGCCGCAACATTCCGCTAGGGTATAAGTTGCGATACAAGACGTATGTATCGCCTAACGCGTAATCCGCCAACCAACATCAGGCCAGTGTGGTGGACGGCCTAAACCCTTCATATTCTGAGAAGATGGCGACACCGAGCAGTGAGTCAGTTATGGGTTGATTCTACTAATACGTAAAATAGGCCAGTTCTTCTACATCAAACATAGAACCAGGAAAGTCTATCTCAAATAAATCACAGGTACCTCTTGGAGTTTTCCTATACCCCGGCACCCGTCAGCTTGCGATGACGCGGCCGGACGGCATATCTATTTGAATTTTGATGAGACATCTTGCTATGACGTTTTGAGAATGATTTATTTTATCTATATTCTTGTAGACTGATTTATTGTTATAGACTTTGTGGATGTTCTCAGAAAAAAGATTATTTATATTGTAGAATGGGTTTTTTTATGTAATAGGTTAGCACTCACCTGATGGTATGTTTTAGTATAAGACCTGATGGGTCTCTAGTAAATGGGGTCGAAGTAAACAACTTAACCTAAGCTAACTACTACTCTAACATCATGACTACTAGCAACAACAGCACTAAGGGAGACCCCTAATGGGGTCGGACCTCTGCGAGCTTTGCTGGCGGGAGGATTGAGAGGAAGAAAGCTTGATGAAGGCTGAATGAGTGGTGTGATGATGGTAATTGGTTTCACCAGAGCTCAGAGTTCTCACAGCTAGTCTGATAGGAAATGCCGGCGCCATCTAGTCTTAAAAAACATTACATTGACTTGTAAAAGTGTCTGTAACAAAGGACATGGCCAATTTCTGTATGGGCGTCGGCATAGTTATCGAATTGATTGTACACCAATGATACAGAAATAAATACCATTTATACCTGCCTATAAACATCTACAACTACAAGATGGTTGCAAATGTGTTGCCAACCTTAGAGACAAAGTTGAAAAGTCTCATGTGCCTGTAATTTCAGCGGCACCCATACCTTTCGAACCGGTACGGAGCAATGCTGCTTGGCGGTTGAAATAGGTATGGTGGTAGTTCTTCTCTGGACGTAATCTTTTTAATAAAGATCTCTGTTACTGTTGTGCTATTCTAGGACTTGAAGACAAACTTGAGGTACCAGTCACAGGCATTGATTGTTGAGTCATTTGCCACTGTGGCGGCATCTATCACGGCACATGAAAACTACGCAGCCCGACGATTGTCTAGCAGACTACAGCGACAACAATGACAGCTGTCAAATGGAACGTCACAAATCCTGCATCGCGATATCAAGATTTGACATGCATATGGTTTATACAGGGTTACTGGTAACTCGACGTATTCCTTGCAGGACATTGTAGTAGGGTTGAAATGCAACAAATTAAGCCACCAAATATTCTACCAAAATTCAGCAGTTTTTGAGATATGAATTATTTTAGATTTTTGTTGAAGAATCCCACTTTCAACCATATTTGCAAAAGTGTTCGGTATTTTGAACTTTTAATTACTAACAGAGATCTCCTATGGCATCAGCTATACAATAAATAATAAAAACTTATACAATACATTTGCACCGTACATTATTTTGAATTAGGCTTATTGGTTGAATCTGAGAACTTTTAACAAAAATAAAAAATCTCAAAAATTACTGAATTTCGGTAGAATATTTGGTGGCTTAATTTGTTGCATTTCAATCATTGTATAATGTCCTGCAAGGAATACGTCGAGTTACCAGTAACCCTGTATACAACTTTTCCCAACATCAACCTTTGGGCAGGGCCCGCCAAGCATAAGACCCGCCTGGTAACAGGATCTTCTCTTTTCGTTGAAGGAACACCGTACTTCGTTCCTTCACACCACCATTCTTAATTTGGCCGTGTTTTACAACTGTGATGATTGACACGAAATATCAAATGACATGTTGAATAACCCGACAAAATTAAGAATAGTGAAGGTGGCTCAACAGTAATTGGTGTCGATTCTGTTGCGCACTTTGACAGGACTAAACTAAACTAACACCCATATTCTAAGACGTTCCTCCAAACCTTACTCGACTCGACTCCACCTCGACTTGACTTAAACGTCCTCGACTCGATATTTTTCCTCAGTCGAGGCAAGGAATCGTCCATCAAATTCAAGGTACCTCGGAACCTACCTTAAGGAAGGAAGTGTCAAAGTTCGTATGTAATACAAATTAATTTTGATGACTTTGTCGAATATGCTTACGATAATCCTTACAATTTTTTAAAGCCGAAAGTCTGACAAACAGTTTAACCTTAGGATATCGGCATTGCCCAGTTACTGGGTTGCGGAGGTCTGATGGCAGTCGCTCCGTGTAAAATACTGGTATTCAGCCGCATCTGGTTAGACTGGAAGCTGACCCCAAGATAATTGGGAAAAGGCTAAGAGGAAGTAAGTAAATCCTTACAATTTTTTATCGCGTCGTTATTTGCGTGATGCAGATAATTCAAATTATGACGTAATGACTCCGTCGAGGAACCTCAAAGTTCACTCGAAATTGCGACTAAAAATACAATTTTAAAGGTGGTTTCGAGGCCGTTCTGAGTCGAGTAAGTTTTGGAGGAACTTAGAATATAGGTGTAAGGGTATTTGTCTCTTTCTGTTTCAATAGAAAAAGAAAGTGACAGTTGCGTTTAGTCTAGTTTGGTACTGTCAAAATGTGCTACAGTATCAACACCAATGTCTGTGTAAATTGGTGCCGATACTCTTGTTCACCAAATAAATTTAAATTAGAGAATTGCTATCCTTTACTAATAGACAGCGCGAGAAAAGGACGGTGATAGATAAGAACTAAGTTAGAGATCTCAAACTAGTTTACGCTTTGAACTTCACCGTGTTTTTAGTCGACAAGTTCTAAATGTGGAAATTTTATTTCAACTAAATTAGACAGCTCTTATTTACATCAGTCTCTTTATTATTTTACATAACATAACATCACGCCTGTATTCCCCGAAGGGTTAGGCAGAGGTGTATAGTAACACCCTCATTTTGCCGTTATGTTTAAGTCCCATTTAATAGAGGGCGAGCCTATTGCCATCAACCGGGCACAAATCCAAGCTCCAGACTGCTACTGAGGAATTCCACACGGAAAAACCCATTAACACTTTGCCCGACCTGGGGATCGAAACCAGGACCCCACGATCAGCAGTCGCGCTTACCACCACTAGACCAACGAGGCAGCTCGATTCGATTTAATGGTTTCTGGTATTGGCTTGGACGATTTTTATTAATACCAACGACGTATATAAAAGGTACTCGACTAATTTGGAAGATTACTTCAAGGGACAGGTCTCTTGGCACATCTTGGAACTGACTTCACACAATTTCACGTCCCTCCTTATACTCTAAATCATAACATCGTCATCACCACAAACCCAACCCAACAATCCAGGTACGATTAGACCACCACAATTAACTGCAGCAGCGGCCACCCATCCATCCGTCATACCTCGCCGGAGGTAAGAGGAACGTTTTTGCGACCGTCTGAATTGATGGGCGCACGTTATTGGAGGTGGGACTGAGATGTACAGCCGACTCGACTCGATATCAACTGATATAAGGCTAGCTTGTGATACGAGGCGACGGAGGACGTTTGATACTTTAATAAAAATCGAGAAAAAAAACACATTCCGCATCATGAACGTCAGGCGGGAAAAATGCTCTTCATAGAGACAGGAAAAACTTACCAATATTATGAAGATAAGCGTCAGATTGTTGTTAAGCATGAGCATGAGATTTCTAGCTTTAATAAAAACAGTATTTGAAACTCTATCGTAAAATCTAAAGAAAAAAGCGCTCTCTAAATGATAAATGGTTTTTATTTCCGTAAACAAATCTGTTATAGACACTTTTACAAGTCAATGTAATGTTTTTTTTAAGACAAGATAACGCCGTTATTTTCTGTCTGACTAGCTCTGAGAAGAAAAGCCGAAACAAACTCAGAGTTCAAGGTTTCTTTTAAACTCCAGACATTGTGATATAAAAACTATGCGAAAGTAACAATGTAGGACAACGTTTGGAATGGCCTTTTCAGGAAAGAGCAATAGCAGGTTTGCGTGGACCTGTCCTAACTGACGGCACACATGCATCAGCTTTCTAACTCATAGGTACTTGTATTGTGATTTGGAGATACGGTTTTACAACTCATAAAAGTTGTTTTTTTTATTAATTATCAGCTCTTTTATTTATTTCCAACTTCTTTTAATTAACACTTTATAATTTATTTATTTTCCTAAACTGCATACAGAGTAACAATAACGTTATGAATGGTGACATTTTCAGCTGATATAACACCTTCAAGTTCCTCTTGAAATATTCATACACACAATTTTAGGGGATTTCACGAATAAAAAGTGCTATTTCTAAATTCATAAATAATCGCATCTTAAAGTATCAAAACGTCTCTCTCTTCCTAGCCGCGCAGACGGCACTACACTCGTATTACTACAAATCATTCAACCGGAGCCAGTCCTGAAATGTTTCCATTCTTTTATTGATTTATTCAGCATTATTATTAATTTTTACAAATAAATATAAAAACAATATGGCGGCCGCTTGTTATTTATTAAAACGTTAAACTTACACGCCCAATCTGATAAGTATTTTATATTTATAGCTCATATTTTTGTTTCAATTTCGTTTTTTGTTACTCTCAAGGTTAAAAGATGTTCTGTTGTTAGTTAATTTTATGCTGTTTTTGGTATAAAAGAAACAATGATTGATGATAAATTAAAGGAACATATAAAAAAAGATTATAATTTATATGATTTAGCGATGAGACGTAAATTTGATTTTTATGTTAATTTAGACGTATATGAAAATGTATATCACCTACTAGCAGCCCGTCCCGGCTTCGCACGGGTGGACATTTTTCCCGTTTTTGTAACATCTTTCATTTATGCTCCGCTCCTATTGGTCATAGCGTGATGTTATATAGCCTATAACCTTTCTCGATAAATGGACTATCCAACACAAAAATATTTTTTCAATTCCAATCAGTAGTTCCTGAGATTAGCGCGTTCAAACAAACAAACTCTTCAGCTTTATAATATTATATAGTATAGATTAGATGACAAGCAGATCTTATTGTACCTACAGCTAATTATAGAGCTGGTTAAAGAAAAAGAAACAGATAATGCTTAAGACCCTAGAGCAACACTTCTACCGGGAGATGCTTTGTCGTTCTGCCTAGCCTTTTCCCATTTATATTGGGGTCAGCTTCCAGTCTAACCAGATGCGGCTGAATACCAGTATTTGACACGGAACGACTGCCTTCAGACCTCCGCAATCCAGTTATTGGGCATTGCCGATATACTAAGGTCAGATTTTCGGGCTTCTGTCTTCCTGTACCGACTGACATAGGTATTCGTATCACACCCACGAGCGACAGTTTAACGTGCTCTCCGAGGTACGGAGGGGTTTCTATGTGTAACGAATGGTCACCCATCCACAGACTGACCGCGGCAAGCGCAGCTTAACGTCGGAAATCGTATGATCCGCGCGGTTGGTACTTAGTCACGAGCCCCTTTGTCTTTACCTTTATTTCAACTAATATACCTAGGTATTAAACGAAATTGCCACTAATTAAATGATCTTTCCGAAATTGATCCAAAGAGGACTGGAAGTTATATAAGACTAGCAACCCGCTCTGGCTTCGCACGGGTGCAATGTAGACACTAATGTACATATAAACCTTCCTCTTGAATCACTCTATCTATTAGTGAAAACTGCATTCAAATCCATTGCGTAGTTTAAAAGATCTAAGCGTACAGACAGCGGGAGCGACTTTGTTTTATACTATGTAAAGATTACTAGCACTTTACCCATGACTTCGTCCGTAACAAACTTCCATCCCCTATATTACACCCTTAGGGTTAGAATTTGCAAAAATCCTTTCTTAGTGGATGCCTACGTCACAAAAGGAACCTACTGTCCAAATTTCATATTTCCAGCTTCCAGCAGTCTGTCAATGAGTTAAGATAGTTCTCATTATAAGTATACGACACACAACGAAAGACTGACAAAGGCGCATAATTCGTAAAAATTCGGAAAATCGAACATTGACGAGGCATATAACTTATGTCGTAGTACCTACTGGAACAAGATACCTAAACCAACAGAGTAGCAGATCTAAGGACTCATCACAACGCCCAGCAGTGAAATCCTCGTAAATCTAATCTTCAAAAGCGTTTTATTTGTTCTTTAGATTGATAAACTTAATACACTTAGCCTGAGTTGCACCAAGTAACTATAACCGTAAGTCGTAAACATACCAAAATGTATATCAAATCAGTACAAATTTGACATAAATCGCAAATTAACAATTATAGTTAGTTGGTGCAACTGAGCCTTATAGTTCAACAAAGTTTCAATTAAAATACTTCTAACACCATCTATGACGTACGATGATAAACTTGTATTAACATTTGCTCGGCCATATTTTTTCAGGATACAGTTTGTTCTATCTCCTGTGGACATGGACAAAAAAGTACATTCTATATACTTATACATAGTAAATAAATTGTAAAATAGAAATAGAAAAATGAATTAATACGTAGTTTTGAGCCTCTCTGAACTTGTCAGTTTTTAATACAAAATAATAAGTAATGCAAGATGAATTCAAAGTTCCGTTTGTCAACGTCCGCCATAGTGGATCATAGAGAAAGATAATAAATAATAATGGACGTTCCAAACCACGCTTACTACTTGTAAACATGTGTGATATGGATGACCAATGCTTTTATTAGGAACATTTTACTCATACGAAACTATCTTCATTGGTAATTGTTGCATTTAATAAAATTATCTTATCATAATTTATGTTGATGCTTAAGATAGTTTCTTTTTAATATTTCAGACAAAATAAAATACTTAAAACGGAACGCGTTTACTTTTTTGACAGTGTTTTTGTCTATGTCAAATGTCAATTTAATGTCATATGTCATTTCATTGCAGATTCTTCATTGCGTTACTGTTTGAATTTTTGCGATTATTTTCTCAAGTTGACCCCCGCTTATCTACTGACTGATACCTTCTACCACTCAATTACCTTGCTATTAACACTGGACTCTGATTTACATAGCGTTTCGGATTTGTTTTGTGGATCATTATGAAGTGCATGCATCAACTGCGGAATAACCATACAAAGGTTGCAGAGGCATCGCATATCCTCGCTTTCTGCACACCATCAAACATGACTTTCGCGTTGGATAACCAATGCTCAACTCCAGGTATGAAGTTGGAGTAGAAAAAACTGAATCTGATTTATTTTTATTTGTTTTCTCTAATAAATAAATAATTATTTTTACCTACTCTTGTTTTATTTTGTGTTTTCCTTGTTAGTTGGTAATTAAACTATAAAAATATAGATAAGGATAACCTGTAAAAATGTATTACATGTTACATTATAATTCTATACACTTATTGCCAGCGATCTGATTAAAGGTTTAGTGAAACTATTTACGTCTAGTCTGTAGTAATAACAAGTTCTATGAGTTTTTTATTTATAGCAATTTAATGTGCCAATATTCACGAATATAAAACACAAAAAATCATTGGTGTACAATAAATTCGATAACTATGCCGACGCCCATACAGAAATTGGCCATGTCCTTTTGTATTTTACACATACGTGGTTTTCACTGGCCGGCCGTCGCACATTCTCTTTGCTTTTACCCCGTCTAGGCAAGTCAATTGTGTATAATGCCTTATAGTTTCCAAGAAAAACTTCATAAATCATACTATTGTTGTAAGAAAATTTATGTCAAATAAGAATTGAATTATTGTACAGACTACAGATTGATAGAGTCGTACCTCGGGCATGAATTTCCAAGGTCAGATGGCAGTTGTTTGCGTCAAATCAAAAGCAATGTCCCTATAAACTAAAACAGAAGATCAGAAAGTTAAAAACAAGGGAATCTTAGCATGAAGGAGAAGACTAGTCAATATTTTAAACAATAATAATCCCACCCACCTCGCCAATATTATATTTATTATTTTAGATGTAATTCATTAATACACCTTGTTAATAATAAAAACGAAGACTTTTATTACCCAACCAAAAAGTCATCATAGACTAAACATAACAAAATAGGGGTGAGCGGCATGAGCTAGTGTTGCCCCTCTATTAATCGATATAACAATTTGTATTTTTATAATTTTAGGAATTTCTCGACACGTTTCGTACTCCAAAGGGACTCTTAAGGGCTCTGTTTAAGTCCAAAACTAGTCAGGCAATCCCGAAAAAAACACGTGAGTCAACTGTAAACAATTATATGAATGTGTCTCGCGAAAGCTATAATACTGAAATATTTGTATATCAATCAGTAGGTATTGAAAATCAAAGTATTCATACATTTCTTCAACCCTTCAGATTTTAAAGGTAAAATTTATAAAACCTGAAGCAATCGACACACGCCATTCAACTGTCGTGAATAATGTATTCGATATTGTTAAGACAATTTTCAGGGAGCACAACGAACAGAGATCACTATACAACCGAATAAAACACACGTCTAAACAATATGTAGTTGTCACCGGTTGATAGGACCTGTCTTTCAAACTATCTAGTACACTTCTTAATACAAAACAACTTATCCTCCGAGTCCATACAATTGAAAACCCACTCTAAAGTCGTCTTACCAAAGCTCAACTTCAAACAAAAAGCAACATTGACTTTCGTTGATGCAATAACAAGTATTGATGTAACCGTACTCCGAAATTTCCAAAACTCAATACTTCCTCAACGTACACCATCCATTGCGTGTTCTCTTTGCTTGCTCGCAACAAATTTAAGTTGAAAAACCGGCAATGTATTTTAGCTTATAAGGTAAAATGGTTTTCAAAACGGTGTTGATGTAATACAGTTTTGGTTTGACGTCTCGGGGGAGACGGCAGCTAGGTGTTGAGGTGATCCTGGGCTGGATAGATCAATGATATGTCAAAATCGTGTTATACTTGTGGGATTTATGCAGACTAGTTTCGGTAAGCAATCAGGACAGTGATAGATTGGTACTGAGGTGTTACGTCGGGAACATTTCCCTTGCGGTTATTGCATTGGTTTCAGTTCTGATATCTCGTTAGTGCATACGTTTTGAAGAACGATTTGGAAATTGATGGTTTTATATTTTTGTTGTTTGATAGTTTTCTATTTATGTAAAGTTGGTTATAGTATCGCTTAAAAGATATGCAGTAGCATTCTTTTAGCATAAGCATTATCAGCACTGCCCTAGTGCTCAGAATGAGAAAGGCCTTTAGTCCACCAAGCTGGCCTCGATTGGCAGATTACACACCATCGATAAGTTCTTGGAGCCCTCTCAGGTGTGCAGTTTTCCTCACGATATTTTCTGTCGCCGTTAACGCAAGTGATAATCCAATTTTGTTCCACACATGAATTAGAAAAGTTGGAAGTGCAGGTCTGGATTGAACTCAAATCCTATAGCGTGAAAGGTAAGAATTACTGCTAGGCTGAAATGATAGATGTAAAACCTAAAATTTCTCTCAATAATATTATTTATTTATTAAAGACAAAAAACAGTTACATGCCAAGTTTAAGTAAAGATTCTTAAATTAGTACAATTCTTAGAAATACAGATATACATAATCTGTTCCATATTTATGTTACTACACGTGTAACCCACACCATTGACGCAAAATACGTGCTCAGACGTGGAGTTGCGGACACCAGCCCGTTATACCTTATACCTTAACCCACACCATTGTCCACGAATTCACAAAAAAGAAATTAAAAGAAAACAGACACAGTGGCATCATAAAAGACTGTTAAGAAGAAGATGAAATCACGAAAATCTGTTCTGTTCTGCCTAGTCTTTTCCCAACTATGTTGGGGTCAGCTTCCAGTCTAACCAGATGCGGCTGAATACCAGTATTTTACACGAAGCGACTGCCATCAGACCTCCGCAACCCAGTTACTGAGCAATGCCGATATCCTAAGGTTAGACCAGTTGTCAGACATTTCGGGCTTCTGACTTCCCGTAACGACTATCATAGGTATTCGTATGACACCCGGGACCGACTGTTTAACGTGCTCTCCGAGGCACGGAGGGGTCTCGATGTGTAACGTACGGTCACTCATCCACGGACTGACCGCGGAAAGCGCAGCTTAACCTCGCAAGTCGTATGATCCGCGCGGTTGGTAATTAGCTACGAGCCCCTCACAAAATCACGAAAATATACGCTTAAAATAACCGTATACAACTGGCCACTAACTTTACATTCCCTTTTAACATAGACGTGGTTTTTGACCAGAAAATTTCAGTACAAAAAAGACACCTTGTACTTCATGCATTTATTTCTAATTTAAGCGAAAAAACAACGGGACCTTTTCCATATAGCGCAAAGTATGATGGAAATGAGTCGCTATATAATTCATGGGGAATGGGCCTGCAACCTGTCACGTCTCACGACGACACGTGTGACACACTATGCTAACAGATGACATTGTTTTGACCTTCTCGTATTTTAAAAAGTAGCTTATCTAAGTAAATGAAAAATTCTTGAACCGTATTTTAGCAAGGAGACTGTACTGACATAACATAAGATCACGCCTGTATTCCCTGAAGGGTTGGGCAGAGGTGTATAGTACTCAGGAGGCTATGGGGCGAGGCCCCACAGAGGAGAGGTCCGCCAATCACTGGCAGACCGGGACCTACCGGGGTTGCTTGGTTTTTAGCCGGTAAGAGTCCGTCAGACCCCCTCACCTTCCCCGGGCGAGAGACACCCATGAGGATTTTCCATCGATAAAAAAAGGATGTAGATGAAATCATGTAATTCCTTCAAACCTCGTGATGTACTGCTGACATAGATTAAACCTGCAGGGGATACTTTGGGATTCAATAAAAAAAATGACAACCAGTAAACATGTTGGGTTCATAATGTGAGGCATTTTAGCGCCGCGCGGCTGACAATCACCGCGCGGTTATTTAACTACATCTACATACATTTAAGTACATCACGAGGTTTGAAGGTATCACATGATTTCGTTTACACCCTGTATTTACGCACATACGAATATAAAGAGAAAAATTGAGAAGAGAAATTGAGGGGCTCATGGCTAATTGCCAACATCACGAGGTTAAGCTGCGCTTGCCGCGGTCAGTCTGTGGATGGGTGACCGTTCGTTACACAATCAGACCCCTCCGTGCCTGGGAGAGCACGTTAAACTGTCGGCCCCGGATGTCATACGAATAAGAATGACAGTCGTTACGGGTAGTTAGAAACCCCAAAATCTGACAATCGATCTAACCTTAGGATATCGGCATCACCCAGTAACTAGGTTGCGGAGATCTGATGGCAGTCGCTCCGTGTAAAATACTGGTATTCAGCCGCATCTAGTTAGACTGGAAGCAGACCCCCAACAGAGTTTGAGGACACGTTTGGTGCAGTGGCTGAGCGATAGGCTTCTGCGCTACGGGTCGTGGGTTCGATTCCCGCACGGAACAAATTTTTTTATGGACTACAGATAGTTGTTCTGGGTCTGGATGTTTGTGCATGTGAAGATTTGTGTATGTAAACGCACCCACTATACAGGAGAAATCCCAGTGTAGAGCAACGTTTTTTTTTAAAAAAAAGAGTTGGGAGAAGGCTAGGTGAAACGAATATAAAGAGAAATCTTTAACAACAGCAAATACCTATCTACCTTTTCATCTATTTATAATCCACACATCGAAACTACGCAACATACAGCTCTCAAAACAGCATTAAATTAAGTCTTATTGTCTCAAAACTTCTATCGGAGCGGGATCGAATCGCACAAAACATCGTACCTGAATAACCCAATAATTGTGTACATAAATCATTTGAACGACTTCTGATAATTCGCCCTCCGAACTAAGGACGGTTACAAGTCATGAGATATAAGCGGAGCATGATAGTCATCGGTCTCGAGTCCGATCCCAAGGCACCTCTGACTTTTCGGGTTCATGTGCGTATTGTATAATTATTACTTGCTTAGAAACAAGGAAAATAGTGTGAGGAAACAGGCATGCCTGAGAGATATTTCTCGACGGCATGTGAAGCCAAGGTCCATGGGCGTCATAAACTCTGACACCAGGTTAGTCACTAACTACACGAAAAGAAGAAGGGGTTCATTAAAAGAGCTTCAACGTATGACGGTACTTTAGTATGTCCGGCGTACCCTGGGCAGTCAGCCCCACTACCAACCTTGCTGATTAGCTAATATTTTCACCCCAGAGATGATGAAGATGAAGACAGAAGATGATGAGTCATAGAGAGAAGTTGTTGAAAGGAGAATGGCGTGAATATAGAATCGAATAAATTGTTTTTTATTTTACTTGAGCATTCACGTTCACATCGATTCACGTTATTATTTTCGTCACATCTTTTTTTTTTGTGACAGCTCTTTGTATTTATTTACCTACCTATCTTGTCTTTGTTCGTCGTTTTTTTATCCCAAGATTAATTAACCTCTTTTTTAAAACTCGCTGCCGCTTATAACACGGACAGAAGTATAATTCTCCCTCCAACGTAAGGGTTTGAACAGACCGACGATAACAGCGATACGTGCGAAATGCGACTTTTCAACCTTTTGTGGGCCACAGACGCGATAATGTTTCTAATGTATGCGCGATGTTGTGATATTTTTGAGTTTGTCACGTTACTGATCTTCGTACCAGCATTGTGTCCCGGTGTTTATGTCTTATCTTTCTTTTGTGACGACTTTGAAGTAATTACTTTGAAGTGGAGATACTCAACCTGAAGGTTGTTGTTTTTCTGTCCCAAATTATAATGACGTTTAGAATATAAAGTTATCATGGCATGGATAAGTTACCACGATGTGTGGTGCGGGCATAAATAGGTACCCCTGGGATAGATAATAAATTAGGTATATTTATGACATTTCAAAAATAGAACTGTTTACGTTTTTGACGTCAAAGTCATCATGTTTACAGTCTACTCACGTGTATTTTTCGGGATGGCCCGACTAGTTTCGAGTCGAGTTTGACTCGCGACCTTGCGGCGTGATTAGGGGCTCCGTTTGTGTCCGGAATAAGTCGGGCAAGCTCGAAAAATTCACGTGAGTAAACCGTAAAAAATTATAAATATGAATGTGTCTCACGAAAGTTATAACACGAAAGTCATCACAGACGGTCTCGGATTATAAAATCATAGCAAGTTTAGAGAATAGGGAATAGTCAAAAAATATGTCCCCCTAAAGGCTGCGTTCCCACTTTGTCGTGACGACAGATAGTCGTGTAGTTTTAAGTGTCGTGGCTTATATATTTATATGGAGTTGTTCACATATAAGACGACACGATAAACTGTCTTCAGGACTTGTTTTTGCATTGACGGCAGATTGTCGAGTCAATGGAAACGGCTAGCACGACAGTCGTCCAACGACTATCTGTCGTGGCCACGATAAAAATATCGTCTCGTCGTAGTTTGCTACTGATTTGCAAACGACAAAGTGACTGTCGTGAAACGATAAAATGTCGTCGCGATCCAATGGGAACAGCTAGATACGATAGTTGCTAACGATAAAAAAAATTGACGACAAACAGTCGTTATAATGGGAACAGCTAGAGACGACAGTCGTCGAACGATAAATTTATCGTCACGACATAGTGGGAACGCGCCCTTACTGTCCCACTGCTGGACAAACGCCTTTTATTTTTTTTATTTTTTTTCTCACGTGGGGAAATCCTCATGGACTATTCCCCGTCTGGGGAAGACGGGGGGGTGTGCCAGACTCTTACTGGCTAAAACCCCACGGTGTCCCTCCTTCTGACCTAAGGCCGGGGTCACGGGATTCGCTGTTGCATGCACCGCGACCCCGACAGGTCTCGGTCCACCAGCTTCTTCTGGTGGACCCCTCCTGTGGTGGGGCAGTTGCTCCCCTGCCCCACATCCATCCGAGAGGCGCGCGCAGGACAAGACGCGCCATCCTCCCTGGGCCCGTTACTGGTCGGGCGACGGGTTCCCCAACCCGCCGCCCGCAGGCCACTCACTAGGGTGGCCGGAGATCATCACGTGCCCTCCGGCGTGCTGGACAAACGCCTCCCCCAAGTCCTTCCATGTATTCTTTTCCTGCTCTACCTCAAACCAGCACTCGCGGTACGCGTTCAGGTCATCTCGCCACCTCTTTTAATTTTACTAATGTCAAGTGATGTGATTGGTTGTCAATATTTTGGTTGACCAATCGCATTCGTTAACATGTTTGACAACAGATTAAATTGATCAGCCAGGCACTGTTATAATGGCATTGTCATAATCGCAGTATCATAACAAGATGTGTGCTACGAATTTTGTCGACTTTTGTATAAGTACGAGATTCGAAAAAATCCATGACATTTGTCTTATCACGGTAAAGGATGTCTGAACGCAGCTGGGCAATAATAAAAAAAAAACAGTGACCACTAATGCCCGATTCCTATAAACAAAAACTTTTTTACAAAAAATTTAAACCGACTTCAAAAAAGAATAAAATAATTACCTACTATATAAAATTAACAGTTTCAGACGTCGGTGCTGATCCACGCTGAACCAAATTGAAGGCACCGACTTCTGAAACTGTTAATTTTATATGGTAATTATTTTATTATTTTTTGAAGTCGGTTTAAATTTTTTGTAGAAAAGTTTTTATTTTTTTCATTTTAGTGGCCTTAATTAAAACTTGGTTGGACCTACTAAAGACGCTGCTCGTAACATAATCACATCATCACAATAAGTATGCGTACTGTTCGTCATTGAGGAGTTCCATTGTTTATCTCCGAATGTCTTCATCAGATCTTCACCAAATTTAAATGGGACCAACTTCGAAGTATACCCTATCCATTAAAAAAAATATTATTAAAATCGGTTCACAATTGGCGAAAACATCGATGAACATACACAAAAAAAAAGAACATACAGACGAACATAGTAACCTCCTCCTTTTTGAAAGTTGGTTAAAAACTAATCGTTTTGGTTACCAATGGCAAGAACTTTTATTGCCAAATTAGGCATGTAAATAGACTCGTAAGCTTTACCTGCGATAGTTTCCTCCATATGGGAGGTTCTACTATGCAAAGCCATGATCCTTGCTCAATTATTAGTCAAAATACAAGTCTCAGTTTTAACTAATAAGGCTTCGTAAATTATAGGAATCCATACATCAGTTCGTTGACCGTCTACATTTTCAGTAAAGGTATGCCATCGAAGTAACTGCAAAGGGTTACATAATGAAGTTTGCGGGCCCACCTGTCATCGCTTATTAGGAGCATCGATGCACCTCATGTAGCCTCTTAGACCTCTCCTAACTCAGTTATGGAGGGAACCAGGAGTATATCGTTAGTCGAAAGGGAAAAAGACTAAAGCGCCAATATACCTACTTTACAGTAGAGAGATTCAAAGTATTTTTTAAAGAAAATAAACATAGTTATTTTTCTTAGAGTATACATATTAAATAGTTAGTTAAATTATCTATTTAATATGTATACTCTAAGAAAAATAACTATGTTAATTTTCTTAAAAAAATACTTTGAATCTCTCTACTGTAAAGTAGGTATATTGACGCTTTAGTCTTTTTACCTTTCCATTGACGATATAATTATTGTATGCGTAGTTGATTTTATAAAATTTTATTATCACGTCAACGTAACAGTAATTTTAGTTGAATTGATAGATTCTTTCTTTTCTTTTTTTTTATAAAAACGTTGCCCCACATTCTCCTGTATCGTGGATGCGCTTACAGACACAAATCTCACATGCACAAACGCCAAGATCCGGAACAACTATCTGTAGGCCATACAAACATTTGTTCCGTGTGGGAATCGAACCCGCGACCCGTAGCACAGAAGCCAATTGCTCAGAAACTGCACCAAATGTGCCGTCAAAAAAAAGAACTAAAAATTAATAAATACAATGGTCATCGATATGTTTGTTCGATAAATAGAAATAGATGGTAAACTACACTCGGGAGCAATGAATCCGGTTCACCAACATAAACAAAACAATGCTAAAATGTTAAACAATATTTTCCGAGATATTAAAGTTTATGTTGGTGAGCCGGATTCATTGCTCCGAAGTGTAGTTTTATACAATTCAGTTAGGTCGTGCTACTGCTCCGGCCAAAACACATGTACGGAACTTTACCGATTTTGATTTCTGTTATAGGGTCATTGCTATGCTAGGACCCGACAGATGGCGCTGTACTCAAGTTATTTAGGCGGGCACAGCCGCGGAAGAACAACTAGCAGCTATATAATTTTCTAACTTTCGTAACTATATGCACAAAACAATACAGTTCTAGTTCTGCCTAGCCTTTTCCCAACTGTTGGGGTCAGCTTCCAATCTAACCAGATGCGGCTGAATACCAGTATTTTACACGGAGCGAGTGCCATCACACCTCCGCAACCCAATTACAGGGCAATGTCGATATCCTAAGTTAAGATCGGTTGTCAGACTTTCGGGCTTCTGACTTCCCGTAACGACTGTTATAGGTATTCGTATGACACCCGGGACCGACTGTTTAACGTGCTCTCTGAGGCACGGAGGGTCTCAATGGGTAACGAACGGTCACCTATCCACGTACTGACCACGGCAAGCGCAGCTTAACCTCGCAAATCATATGATCTGTACGGTAATGAGCCACGCGCCCCTTATGCACAGAACAACACAATCAACCTAAAAAATACTTTTTACACCAAACAATACCTCTTAATCTAATTAATTGAAGCCCTTCCACTACAGATTTCAGATGGGCGCGCAGATACGGGAACAATCACTAGTTTCAATACATTTGATAGGCTTTGTTTGAACAACTTATAATTTGATGACAATCGCGGCGTATGGACAGAACCGCTTGTAACTTATATTATGTGAGTTTGTTTAATTTAATTGTAGGTGTGTATCGGTAGGTTATGTACCTAAGTACATATGTTGTATTCGTTTCAGGGTATCGGAACTCGATTTTAATAGTCATATGGCCAAGTACTCAAACACTAGTCAATTTCAAGTTGCCGTTAAATCTTGTGATGTCACTTAACGGGAACTTAAAATTGAGTAGCGTTTGAGTATAGTCACAAAACAGATAGGTACAGAAGTCAATCACATGTATGTACTTCACTTTTCATACCTACGCTCGGCGGTCGCTCTATCTATATATCTATCTCTCTCAAGCGCATGGCACTCGCGCTCGCACTCACTCGCACTCTAGTCCCAAACAGTCCGAGATAACGTGTCCGTGAGCAGTATCTATGTGAGCGTTGCTCGAGCGCACTTGTATGTAGATTGACTTCTGTACCTATCTATTTTGTGGTATTGTGCCAATATTGTTACACATTACAGTGATAGCCTAGCGGTTGAACGCTTGTCTTCCATGCAGGTGGATCCGAGTTCGACCCCGACCCACATCTCTGACGTTTCGAATTCACTTACAAATCAGTATTTGATTATCACTTGCGTTAACTCTGAAGGAAAAACGTCGTGATAAAACCTGAACACCTGAGAGGGCTCCAAAAAAAGTTCTTGATGGTGCATAAATTCCGCCAACTCGCACCAGGTCAGCGTGGTGGATGATTGCCTAGACCCTTCTTTTTCCGAGAAGAAGCCCGTGCCCTACAGTGGCAGGGACGGTAATAGGCTGATTATGCTATGCTAGATTGTTACACAGCATATGGTGATCACCAAAAGCAAAATTAATTCTCTAGTTAATCAACCGTTTACTTGAAAGATGTACCTGCTAGAATTTTAAGTAAACAGTTGTTTAACAGAGAATTTAATGTTGGTAAACTCCAGCCCAAATGTTGTTCAAGTTAACCGGCAAACGACATAGACTTTGCGCCATGTGATTACTTTCTGACATTGTTTTTCTCATGTCTACACTCTCCAACATTTAACATAAAAGTTCCATATTCACAGACCACTCACACTCGCCAGAAAAAACACACAAAAAAAAAACATTAAAAAAAAACATTACAATGAGACTCCCGAACCGCTTCACATTCCCGCATCTAATAGATTTCCCGCTAAGTGCTCTTACAATTTCATAAAGAATAAAAAAACTTTCGGCAAGTCTCCCGCCATTCATTAACGGGCACGTACACGCTGGACGTCATGTGATGATTTAAAGGTCCATGCCGTAATGGTGCGATAAATAATGCGGTCACAACGCCAACGCTACCCCGGTACTTTAAGTACGCGAAAATGGCTCCACTTAGGCTACCGCCATCTAGCGGCTCGCAAATAAAACGTATAAATCAACCTCTGTTGTTGTTGATTAGTCTGTGTTATTTCGTGTTCGAATTTTAAATGTATTCTTTATTTAAATATATTTTTAATTTATTAATTTTAAATTTAGAAAAAGTATTGATGTGACGTGCCTATCTTTTCTGTCGTTCTAATATCTAAAGAAAATATTCACGTCAGATTTGAAATAAATCTATAGGTACCTATCCATAAACAATACAAATAAATCTCCCTTTTTAATTTTAGTTGTGACTCAAAACTAATTATTATTGAATAACCACAGTGACCACTTTAAATACTGATGACCACTGACAATAGCATGATTCATGTCTATTCGATACCACATAATTTGGATAGAGGGCGTTAGTAACATGGTCATTGACCATTTAAACTAAAGTGGTTGCATTAAATTTAACCTGTTATAGTTAAAATTGAGTACAGGTCTATTTTAGTATATGAATTAAAAAAAGCAGAAAATGGTTGAATAGTCCTAAAATAAAATACTGTTGGTACTGTTCATCATCACAATGTTTAGGTATCGATCTATCTTAGAGTTTCTAGAATAAAAACATAGAGGGCGCTAGTGATATGGTCAATGACCACAACCTATCTGGTACATGATTAAGTTCATACACTTTAAGTCAAGATGGCGCTACTTGTGTTGTTGAATAACAAAATAAATAGCACTTTTCATTACCCCGATAATACCCGTCCTTGATACACCGTGCTCAACCGCCGCAGCCGCAGAGCCGGTCGTCTTTCTGACTTCGCAGTCACACCGTTAATTCAGCCGTCATCAAGCTGTCTCCCTTCCAGTCCTCTCCCCAGCAACGCCCTAAGCCGAGGTCCGAGTCCCATTAGGGGTCGCCATTAGTGCTGTTGTTGCTAGTAGTCATGATATTAGTAGTAGTTACCTTAAGTTAAATATTTTACTCTCGTCCCCATTGGTTGGAGACCCTTCAGGTCTCGCCAATAACTGCCCGATTACGTAGAAACGGTCCGCAAGACATACTATGCGTGCCAAATAAGAATAGGATCGCGCTTGCTACAACTTCACACGATAGCTGTCAAATTAGTACCGCCAGCAAAAAAACACTATGAAAATAAAAATGTATTTTTTGTTATTCATAGATTTCATTATTATTTATATTCATTTTTATAAAATGTTATTTCTTGAATTCCATAAATAGATAATTTTGGATAAATTAATAATATTTGGAAGCAGTATTCATTAAAATACTTCACGAAATGCTACTGGTCACCCTAATATGTCGCCATAATAATAATATAATTACTGTGTAATTAATTTGGCGTAAAATTGATTAGAAATACCAAAAAAGTGAACAAAAAATAATTAAACTGAGTATAATTTCTTTATTTACTTTTTTGCACACCTTACGCTTCGGTAATGGCGTCTTGACAGTACTATTCTTATTTGGCACGCATAGTAGGTACAAGCAGTCGAATAGAAAAAGAAAACCCCATTATACCCGCATTATCAAAAACACCTTGACACAACAATTTCCTCAAACGATCTTCCATAACTGATGAGCTTAGAGCCTAAATAGCCGATCCGCATGATTTACCGCCTTCCGTGGCGGTATCGGATCGTTGCCGTGTTGGAGCCGTATCGGCGCCGTGCCGGAACCGCGGAAGGGTCGTTATCGTGTCCTCACATCGCACGTCTCAAACGGTAACTCGTTAATTTCTGTAGATGTCACAAACCGTGGCCTATAGGATGAGTATGGTGGTACAGTGAGAGAAATTGTTGATTATGATTATGATATTGTATGTAGTAAAAAATTATACACGTTAGAACCAACAAATGAACTTTAAAAAATATTTCTTGGAAAAATCCGCTCTTTAATAATAATAATTTTTAGGTATTTTTACAATCAAATCTTAAAAATTTAAAATTTAATAAATGATACAAATTTTGTATTACAAGACTTTTCTGGATTTCTAACGAAACCTTGACCCCTAAATTTGTTTCGGCGTTAGTTCGCAAAAGTACTCAAAAAACACAATAGTGTTTGAAACACGGAATATAAGAAAAAGGTCTTTCGTGGTTTGGAATAACTCATTTATAGAATAAAATAATACCTTAAAAATACTTTTAAGTTAAACGGTTTTATCTTGCAATACCCCTGCAGCATCAGAGTTTGAAGGTTTAAATTATTATATATTGTATTGTCATGGGAACTGAATTTGTGTGCGACGTTTCACGAGAATCGGGTATGCAGAAGTAGTTGAAAAATCTGTCGCAAGATTTGTATCAAACAAAAAAACAAATATACGGAGTGAAGTTAATTAAAACTGTTTAATTCTACCTCCTGAAAACAATAGACTCCTAGTTCTTCCCAACATCTCCTCGCACCCAGTGTGCCTCAGTCCCGATACTACCCGAAGTTAATGCGACGAAGTTGGTGCCCAAATTTTAATAATAATATATCTTTGTAATTTATTCGATTCGCGACGCCAGCGCCGTTTGTTCGTAGGATCGCGGTATCATTTTTCTGTAATATAATCAGTGGAGATTATGTTTTTCTTTTTTTTTTGGGTTTTAGAGACAATTTTGAATCGTTACGTATTTTTTTTCTATAAACTGTTTGATACATTTTTTTAAACGGTTTTATTATTAGCTTCACTTCGTTTATTTGTTTGTTTATTTGGTTCGAATCTTGCGACAGATTTTTAAACTACTTCTGCTCAACCGATTCTCCTGAAACTTCGCACACATTTAAATTCCCATGACAATACAACATTATAATAATTTAAATCTTCAATCCTCATTATGTTGCAGGGGTACTGCAAGATAAAACCATTTAATTTAAAAGTTTTTGTAAGGGATTATTTTAAGTATTTTTGAACTCTTCCTCATAAACGACGATCCCTGTTGATCATAGACTCTAAAGACCACTATAATGAACGATCCAAGGGTGATGTTTTATGTTGCATTGAACAATCCAGCGAAGTTGGTGCCTCCCTTGGCAAGCACCAGTTTCGCTGGGTAAAAAAAGGCTGTGACGTCATACAATGTCGCTAAGGGATTCTTTGTGGTGCATGGCCAACATGTTCCACCTGTTCATTAATGAACAGCTTGTGCATTCTAAATTCTTAAGGTCTGTGCAGTCGGTAGTTCTCTTCCAGTAACTAAAACAGGAATCTTGACTTGCTTAAATTTTTCAATATATTCAATCAAAGTTTCAAAGTAATTTTTCAAAACAGACTATACTAGGTACTAACTTATCTAAAGATGTTTAAAGCAAATTGTAAGTATTTTACAAAAATACTTTTACAGGTGTGTCTACATATAATTTATTATTATCCTTTTATAAATTATATCTTAACCAAATTCTTAACAAAACAAAAAGTGCGGTAATGACAGCATTTTAACAACGGAACATTACACACACCTCCTAAACTCAACCCTGCGCTCGCTATGGGGAAAAACGCCCCCGATCGGGCCGCAGGCGAGTCAAACCGACCCATAAATAATAAATACTAGCACGGTGCGTCTGTAGATAATGGTAATTTACGATTCGCTACCATTGACGTCAAATCTTTGGCAGCAGCGGGACGGTTAGATCGACGCTCGGCGTTTTTCGGGTGGACTCGGATGTTTTCGGCGTTTGTTTTGAAATTCGAAGTTTTTGTTTGTTTGGTGTGTGATGTGTTTGCATATGAACGTGTAAATGCAGTATGTTGATGGGTTGATGTTTGGTACCTACTTACTTAGTAGCTAGTATGTTTTATTAGTTATACTAACTTGTGTACCTAACTCTTCTTTGTCTTTAATTGTGCGGATTAAGAAAAAGGACATCTTTTTTTGTTTCTCTAGATGTTCAGAGAAGATAAATTGTCATTACTGTTAAATTCGGAGCAGCAACCAGTTGGCCAATCAACAAAGAAACAGATTTATATTGGATCGCTGTTTTCTAAGAGTTGCCTACGATAGCATTTGCTCCATAAAAATTGCTTGATGGTGTAATCGACCTTACATTAAAAAACACCACAACTTTTTTATTTTTTTTTAGACCACACGAAGAAACCCAGTCTGATCTCAAAATTAAAGTCATACCGTGACTCCCCGCCACAAATCAATACCCAAAATCCTAACCATGCCTCAACGTCTCACAAATGGCTAATTAATAAAACTTAAGCTATAAATATCGTTGGGCGTCGTAGGTAGCTGTTAGCAAAAACTGTTAGGATCATAAAGCTGTCGTGAGATGAGAGAGTGCCTTTGTTGCTGTTTCGTTGGCGAGCGATAAATCTAATGCGAGAACAATTTGGTCGTGGTCGCGAGACGGTGATGGTCGCGGATGGCTTGGAGTTTTATGCGGATAATGTGGCCTTGGTTGGTGAGGGTTAAGATGTTATATGGTATTTGTTGGGTAGTGTTTGTTACGTATATATTTGTCTTTAGATAGACTTCAACCTAAGTGGAGTGCGAAATTACTGAAACCACATTTGGTAGAAATATCATGGGCTGAAAGATGACAATAATGTATTGTTCAACACAGTAGCTGGGGTCCATTGGTATTTACTAATAGCCTATTCCTATAATTTACGGAGCGTTATTGCGGAGCGTTGTATCTTTATAAGACCGCCATTTGTACTGTTCTTAATAATGAGTACTCCTTCTGTTTTATTTCTTTTAGTGTACAATAAAGTATATCTATCTATCTATCTATCTTTACCAATAATGAAGCAAAGACCTCATGGTTTTGTAAAGTAGACCTCCCTCCCATATGAAAGTGGCTATCACAGATAAAATTATTTTTCGAGTCTATTATGCCCAGTTTGGGAATAAAAAGTGCTACTATTGGTAAGTACTTAATATATTTGTTTTTGTTCATAGAAACTGGGTATAAATCATAGTTGTTTTACATAACTCGATTCTTACGACTTGCACGAATAATAATGAGCCAACGAGTAGCTAATATAGTAGTAAATAATTAAATAATCGCTGGATAGTGCAATAGACCTCAAGGGGGTTGGTCGCTGCTGACTTTTTTCTGAAACTTATTACTTACCACCTCTACTACATTCAAACCTCCATGTTTAATTGTAATATTAACGACTCAACAAATAGGCGACGAGCAGTATGAAAAGTAGCGATGTTGCTTTAACAAGCAACACTTTACTAATTAATAAAAGTGCAACATTTTCTTGCTGTGAAGGTTAAAAATTTAAGTTGGAATTTATTAAAACCTCTTTGCACTAGTGGTAGCCAATGCTGCGGACCTTGAGTCCTTGGGCAAAATTGAAAAGTCAGAATTTTAAAATTTTATTTTGGCTGTCATAATACATTACCTATAGAATTCTTGGTCAAATGGTCTAATGACGCATACCAATACTAAATGGGCCCAATGTAAAAAAGGAATCTTAAGGCTGACTTTCCACAAGTTTAAAATACAACAACAGATTCTTGTAGGTGTGAATCTATCATTACAGTTATAGCTAATATCAGTCTGTCAGGACTGCGAACATGGTAAATAAAGTAAATAAAACCAACATAGACTCTCCACCACTGAGAGTACTTATATTTGGGTTAGTGGTAAGTTACACAATTTACACAAGTTCAGAAAATAAGGACTAGCTAATCAGATATAAAAGGTCAGACTTCTTTGGCTGTTCGACATAGAATAGGACGCAGTCAGTGCAACTGCGAGACAACTACCGACTGGATGAGCAGTCCACTTACAATTCGGTCTACCTAGCCTTTTCCCAACTATGTTGGGGTCAACTCCCAGTCTAACCACATGCAGCTGAATACCAGTATTTTAAATGGAACGACTGCCATCAGACCTCCGCAACTCAGTAACTGGGCAATGCCGATACCCTAAGGTTAGACCGGTTGTCAGACTTTCGGGCTTCTGACTACCCCTAACGACTGTCATAGGTATCCGTATGACACCCGGGACTGACAGTTTAATGTGCTCTGCGAAACACGGAGGGGTCTTTATGTGTAACGAATGGTCACCCATCCACAGACAGACCGCGGCAAAAGCAGCTTAACCTTGCAAACCATATGATCGAGCCACGAACCACGAGCCCCTCCACTTACAGTTATACATAATTACGAATATGAAATATGTTTCACCAAACGTAGCGTTACTAGCCCCCCAGTTCCTTAACGCGCCATCCAGACCAGCTAATCTTGAAAATTCTTATAACAGACCACATTTATTATTCTATTTATTCGCCTAATAAATCTCCTTAAATCTCATCAGACGATAAACTCAAATCTAGAGCGTTCCGAAAGCCCATCCGTCTCACCTGCACAAATACTTCAATACATTATAAATTTAAAAAAAATACCCCATGACTCACGGCTCACGGTAAAAAAGGCGTATAGTGTTATTACAACGCATCAAACGCAATATAAAACCGTCAACAGTTCGATAAATCTATCATCAAGTGCTGCCATCTATCAAAGAGTGTGCGCAACGAGTAAACGTGTAATGTTCAGCGGTGATTGATAGATGGCGCTGCCGTGTTAGTGCGCGCGCGCACGGTAAAAGTGTTTCTGATTTGATTTAGATTGTTTATTGTATACCTGGATGTTTTTTAATGGAAAGGTCGTTCGACGATGCTCTGGGAATTTTCAGTAGTTGATTTCTGAAGCGATTTTACTTTGCAGTAGATAATATTCTAACATAACATAACATCACGCCTTATATTCCCCGAAGGGTTCCGCAGAGGTGTTTTTAGTACACCCTCGTTTCGCCAGATATGTTTCAGTCCCATGTAATAGAGGGCGAGCCTAATGCTATTAACCGGGCACAAATCCAGACTCTAGGCTGCTACTGAGTAATTCCACACGGAAAACCCAATAACACTTTGCCCGACCTGGGGATCGAACCCAGGACCTCACGATCAGCAGTCGCGCTTGCAAATACTAAACCGACAAGGCAGTCACATTTTACAAAACCTCGTAAATAAAATGAACCAGTCTTACATTTGTTTATGGAACCATTATTTTATAGGGGCGATATTAGCGACACCTAGTGACGGATAATAGCCATTAGTTTTTTGACCCACCCAAGGCTTTGTCTTACAATCATTATAATTAACGGCAACATGCCAACAATTTATAGTCGCTCGCCAGACACTTTTAAGGTTATGGTGTTTTATTATTTATGTAATGGGGAAATTTCTGAAGTTTCAGAGACAGCCTTGAAGTCTTTCTGTATGGTGTTATCGGTAGCTGGTAACACTGGACAATGTTGACATAGGAGGGTAACCGTCAAGATTAATTAACGTACCCGAAGTTATAAAAACAATGGTTATTTGACGGAGCAGAGGATTCATGTCGATCAGCTGAAGAAGTCTGACCTTTCATACGTGGTTTGCTTGTCCTCATTTTCTGATCTTGTGTTAATTATTATATTGTGATATATTGTGAACTAGCTTCAGTAACTAATCACTAACCTAATTAAAAGTACTCTCAGTGGTGGAGAGTCTATGTTGGTTTTATTTACTTTATTTACCACGCTCCCAATCCTGACATACTGATGTTAGCTATAACTGTAATGATAGATCCACCCCTACACGAATCTGTTGTATGTCTTTTATAATGGGTGTAGACAGAAGTTAAGGTACGCTCAAACCAGTGGCTTGGACTATTGACGTGCCCTGTTGCGATCATTTACTGCAACTTTACTTGTAGTGACATGGTCAAACCAATCACGACGCCTTTGGTTTGAACACGTCGGTACAAGGACAGTTGTAGTAACTCATCGCAACCGTGCACGTCACCGCGGCCGCAAGCTGGACGCGTTAGTTTCAGCGTTGCTACCCTAATTAAGGACCTTCTGTGTTGCGGTCATTAAGATGCCTAAGTCCAGCAATGGATGTTCACGGGGTGATATAATGACATTCTTATTGCAAACTATAGGACATCCTAGATTATACATTTCCCCAGTGACGGTATTAGGTCTGACGGTATAAGGAGGCTGACTTCGACTGCCTTGTTGTCTGGTCGCAAGTGCGACTGCTGAGCATAGGGTCCTGGGTTCGATCCCTAGGTCGGGCAAAGTGTTATTGGGTTTTTCCATTAGGAATTTCTCAGTAGCAGCCCGGAGTCTGGATTTGTGCCCGGTTAATGGCAATAGGCTCGCCCCCTATTACATGGGATTTGCCTAAACATAACTGGCGAAACGAGGGTGAACTAAAACACCACTACCGAACCCTTCGAGGGGTAAGGCGTGATGTTATGTTATAAGAAGGGAGCTGATTGCCAATTATCGGGCATAACTCTAACAGTAGGAGTGATAGTGTAGCGGTTGAAGGTCGTCTTCCATGCAAGAGGACCTCGATCCGCATCTCTGGGATTTCGAATTCATGTGCAGATAAGAATTTGATTATCATGAATGGTGAAGGAAAACATCGTGAGGAAACCTGCACACCACAGAGCCTCCACAAAGATCTCGATGGTTGTGTATTTCGTCAACCCGTACCAGGCCAGCGTGGTGGACTAAGGCCTAAATCCTTATCATTCTGAGACGACGCCCGTGCCCAGCAGTGAGACAGTAATGGGCTGATTATTCTATGATATGTGGGCACAACTCCACCTGCAGACGTGTACTGAAAATTTCTTGAAAGAATAATCTAATAATAATTAGCGAACTGGATATCGAATCCAGTTCTAATAGGTACCAATGGAGTAGTCATCTATTTTCATTTCAATATAACATAAACAGTAGAACTCCAAAACGAACTTTACAACAAAAACATCCATCCCAAATCTTTTGAAAATAAATTTTAGGCCTTTAAAAGGTAATAAAACCCGACCTCAGTGCAGCCCTCTGAGCACTGACGAGAGGCCCCCGCGGGCCCTCCCTAATCACTCACTCACCCTCAGAGGTGAGAGGTGAACGGACAGGCCCTGATTCGATTCCCGGACGTGTTATCCAACTTTTATTTATGGACGCAAAGTTTTGAATTTATTAGGTGAATGTCGTTTAATTAATTAAATTATTAATTTAGGTAATTAATGTTTTGTCAGGAATCATTGTCGTAAAGTCACCCCTACCTTTACCCGTGGGTATTGCAAGTAGCAAATAAGGGAGGCCATTTTGATGGATGGTCGTGGACATTATCTTGTGATATATCAAACTCCAAATTTGGTTACCAGAATGATTTTAATGCCCCACATAAAGACATAATTACCGAACTGAAGTTCTTCCATAGAGGAGAGTTTGAGTTTGAACCTGGCCTGCACTTCTTTCTTCCTCTTAGCCTTTTCGCAATTTTGTTGGGCTCAGCTTCCAGTCTAACCAGAAGGCTGAATGCAAGTATTTTACACGGAACGACTGCCACCAGACCTCTGCAACACAGTAGCTGGGAAATGCCGATATCCGAAGGTCTACTGGTGGCAAGCGCGACTGCTGATCGTGAGGTACTGGCTTCGATCCCCAGGTCGGCCAGAGTTATTGGGTTTTTCCGTGTGGAATTCTTCAGTAGCAGCCCGGGGTTTGGATTTGTGCCAGGTTGATGGCAAGAGGCTCGCCGCCTATTACATGGGACTTAAACATAACGGCGAAATAAGGGTCTTACTATAACACATCTGCCCAACCCTTCGGGGAATACAGGTGTGATGTTATGTATGTAAATCATAGAAGTTGAAACGAAATGCCGTTTCCTTGACCAAATTCTTTTTCTGACTGACAATATAATCCACAGTATAATTTACATTGATCTTCGGCGCGTAATCTCCAATTATCTTACGAAGCTACACCATCAATAATATCTATACTTATAAATATCGGGCGTCTGAAGGAAATATGAAGTGGTCGGTAACCTACATAAGAGCGAAACCTCTCGTGATGCCCAGAAATAAATTATCTATGAACGAGATTGGCTAGTTGCTGCCGAGATGAACGGTAAAGTGCTCTGTTTCGTAATAATTATATAGAATCTTTGTTTGTTGCAATAAATTGTAGCGGTGCATTTATATTTTATTCCTAAATAATAAGTGAACTAACTCATGGGGTTAATACATAACATAACATCACGCCTGTATTCTCCGAAGGGTTGTGCAGAGGTGTATTGTAACACCCTCGTTTCGTCGTTATGTTTAAGTCCCATATAATAGGGGGCGAGCCAATTGCCATCAACCGGGCACAGATCCAAACTCCGAGCTGTAACTGAGGAATTCCACACGGAAAAACCTAATAATACTTTGCCCGACCTGGGGATCAAACCCAGGACCTCACGATCACCACTCGTGCTTGCCTGGTGGTCTTATACTAGTGCTTCGTTGGTCTAGTGGTCTAGACCAACAAAGCACTAGCATAGCGAGGTTACTAGCATATGGAATATGGATTCAACTCTTATTGTGCCGATAGTCGTGTCAACGATGGTTTAATACCGAAAGGCTGCGACTAATACCTTCAAAAGCTCTTGCTGAACAAATGGATCAAGGGCCTGATACAGAAGGCGGTGTTGGATACGGAATGCACCGTGAGGAGGTTCCTCACTCACGATGTTCTCCTTCACCGTTAACGCAAGTGATAGTAAAATTTTGTTCCAATGAATTCGAAAAGACAATTGTGCGGCCCAGGATCGTACTCAGACCCTCCGGCATGGAAGACAAGCGCTCAACTGATCAGAGCTCGTTCACACAGCGGATTCATTTTAACAGATCCGTCGGTACTGGATGTTTTGTTCATATCTGTAACGACGGATCAGTTAAAAGAAATGGCAGCTGCATCGCATCTGGCAGGCAGGATACGATAAAAATAACCGATCCAGTATTTTGTACTGGATTTGGAATACTGTCGCGTATGTGAACTCGGTCATCACCAAAATAAAATCGGATCTGCTAAAACGGGTCCTGTAAACAGTTTCTGGGGCATTCTTCGAAAACTATTAACAAAAATTGAGAACGTCATTAGCATCATCCCAAAGTTAAGAATGCAGATGTTTAATACTATAATTATGATAATGAAAACTCAAACTATACCGCTGCCGTCAAGCAATAAGCCAAGAATAAAAACAATCTGACAATACTATAACGTTAACAACTCGGGAGAAGAATGATTTGTCAAAATAATGTTAAAAAATTTCGAATATTCACCCTTCTGTGTGAACTAGCTGTAAGCTATCACTGCTATATAGTATAGATAATCTTTTAATTAATCACAAATAGGTAACGAGCTCAAACAATTTCAGTACCTATTTTTCAAGCATTTCCCAAGCATTTTTTGTTTAATTCCGAAGTAGAGCATTCTTCCCACCGCTACAACCAAGAGTTAAGCTCTCGATAATTTTCAAGGGGCAGGAATCTTACAGCAGACTGAAATATCGAAGCGATCACTACATCGGAGCACGATATTTATCATTCACCATGCTATGATGGCCAGATTTATGGGAAATAATCTTCGCTTAACGCGGTCAGGAGTTTAAGACTTCACAATGTAGGAAGAAATATCTGATTGCTTAGAAGAATATAGAAAATACTGAAAAAGATTTTTAAGTAACATAAACATACATAACATCACGCCTTTATTCCCCGAAGGATTGGGCAGAGGTGTATAGTAGCACCCTCATTTCGCCGTTGGTTTAGTGGTGGCAAGCGCAATTGCTGATCTTGAAGTCTTGGGTTCGATCCCCAGGTCGGGCAAAGTGTTATTGGCAATAGGCTCGCCCCCTATTACATGGGACTAATTTTTTTAAAAATAATTCCTATAAAAAACTTTTAAGTTGGACGGTTTTATCTTGCAATACCCCTGCAGCATCAGGATTTTAGAATTGAAGGCTGACATTATTATAATGTTGTATTGTCATGGGAATTGAATTTGCGTGCGAAGTTTCAGGAGAATCGGTTAAGCAGAAGTAGTTGAAAAATCTGTTGCAAGATTTGCATCAAACAAATAGACGAAGTGAAGCTAATTAAAACCGTTTAAAGAAGATCGTTTAATGGTTGGACAAAGGATATTCGAGGATAACTCATGTCGTGGTAAATTGGTTAGCCAGTCAGCAAGGTTGGTAGCGGGGCTGACTGCCTAGGATGCGCCGGACGTTGACCCGCCGTCTGACCAGTAACAGGCCCGAGAAGGCGGCGCGCTGTGTTCCGTGCGCGTTTCTCAGGAGGTTGTGAGGCAAGGCCCCACAGAGGAGAGGTCCGCTGAGGGTTGATGAACCGGGACCTGCCGGGGTTGCGGTGCATGCTTTTGCGAACCCCGCGACCCCGGCCGAACGGTTAGGAGGGGGAACACCGTTGGTTTTTATCCGGTAAGAGTCCGGCAGGCCCCCTCGCCTTCCCCAGGCGAGGGACATCCGCGAGGATTTTCCACATTTCGACATTCTAGAGGCCTGTAATTTTACAGGCACCCATTCCCACCCTTCAAACCGGAATAAAGCAATGCTTCTTGGCAGCTAAAATAAGTATCGCGGTAAGTATGGTTTTTCTGATCTAGCACAGTTGCATTGTATATGTAAAACCTGTTATCGGAAATGTATGTAATCCGTCATTGTATAGAATTCCTAGGAAATTTATGTAACGCCTAAAATCGACTGGAAATGTGAGAGATACACATTTCCTAGGAATTCTATACATATCCTAAACAGCAATCGAAAATGTGTATTTTCCGTAACATACATTGACGTCCCTTCACTTCTGAAACAATGTCTCAGCATCATGCAAGCAAGCATGCAAGTGCTTCTGAATGCTCTGGCAGAAGACTCGCTTTAGGAATTGTATGCAATGCCTAGGTTTCACACGTTTCCGGTAACATGCCTACAAATTAAATTAATAACGCAAGTTATGAAATTAATATTTAAAAATAATTGCACACTCAATTTGATAGGTGATTAACATTAATGATTTAAAATAATTAGGTGTTGATTTCAACTGTAAATCAACGTCTAATTACTTTAATCCAATTTGTCAGTCTTTTTTTTTGCTGAAATTAGTTTTAAATGTGCTGTTTCCTAAGATGTATGTTAGAATTAATATTTCATACTATTATAACATACACACCTCGCCTGCAAACTTCAAAGATAAGGCGATAGGGACTAGGCCAGGGATGACGAACCTTTACGTATCAACGTGCCATTTTTCTAAAGAAATATTAATTGAGGTCATAGAAGTGCCATCAAATAATGTTGACTTTGTGATTATTCGGTCATATAATACCTACTTCACACTTTTTTTCGTAGTGCATAATGAATTTTGTGATCAGTGACGTGCCCAAAATATTGAGTCGCGTGCCATTAATGGCACGCCTGCCATTGGTTCGCCATCCCTGGACTAGGCTATCGCTATACCTTAGTTGAGAAAGCCACTGAGTATCGCCTGACAGAAAAACACCAATAACATTTTTTTCGTCAAAGGAATCATCCTCCAAGATATCGGCATTGCCCAGTAACTGGGTTGCGGAGGTCTGACGGCAGACGCGCCGTGTAAAATACTGGTATTCAGTTGCTGCTGGTTAAACTGGAAGCAGACCCCAACATAGTTGGGAAAAATCTAGGCTGAACAGAACAGGCACCTTGCATAACGTAGGCATCCACTGTCGCACTTAAGAGAGAGAGTCGCGGTGGCTTTAAGAGACAACCCTCAACAAGCATGTGCACATAAAATTTAGCAGGCGTGTACTTACGGGAGGATAAAGAATAATACTTGTAACCGTACACTATATAGGTATATATTTTAATAAGAATTACAAATAGATTAACAGGGCGTGGTTCGTAGCAATGCGAAGAGTCCAGGGTCTTCTTAAGCAGGTGTAGCACTTAATGTGGCAACTGCAGCGACGCGAGAGGGCGATCTCCAGCGTGCCAGACTTTTTATAGGCCCGGGCCCCCGCCAGTCCGCCACCACCTGTCACACCACTAAGGAAGGATTTTCCTAAATTCCTCCCCTAAGAGAGTGAAAAGAATTCACGCAACCGAAGCTGCGCGCAAAAGCTAGTTACAGTATGACACAAGTAAGAACTCGCATCAGCAAATTAGATCGAACAACCAATAGCAGTCGTTCATTTTCGCGCCACTCGCACTTATTGCGTCAGCGTAAGAGCCAGCGCAGATTTGGCGAGGCGCAGCGCAGAGCATTTTTCATTGCCAAACCATTATAGACTTTTCTAGCGTTTAAATAATATCGAAAATCACATTTCGTTTCTAGTCGCTTCGATGCTCTCATAGTCTCGGGGACTAGTAGTTTTGTTAATTGATTTTCAATCTTATTTCAAAGTACACAAACATGATAATGCTTTGGCAGTAAAAATGCTCCGCGCTGCGCTTCGCCAAATCTGCGTCGGCCCTAAAGATTTTTTTTTACTGTACTAATAATAAATATTCGTGGAGAACCTTGTGAAAGCCGAGAAAGATAAAGAAATTAAGTATCAAGACTTGGCACACGAGCTTGTCGACATGTGGGAGGTTGACTCAGCAATCATTGTGCCGATAGTCGTTACGGCCAATGGCTTAATAGCCAAGAGCCTCGACCAATATCTAATGAGGCTCTCGTTGGGCGGCTGGGTCAAGGGCCTGATATAGAAAGCGGTACTTCTGGACACGGCACGTTTTGTTAGGAAGTTCATCTCTCTGAGGCCCTGACCACCGGTAGCTTGGACCCTGTTCCCGATGCCGGTGGGCTTTTTTTTTTAAAATGTTATTTTTTATAATTTTTAGCAGTAAATGAATAAACGAAATTAAATAGTCGTGGTCTTCAAGTCACACTTAATTCGGAAATGATCGGTTTTACGAAGTTGGCCGATGCAACTTTTTTGTTTTGTCGTACTATAAACATAACCACAGTTTTGCCAACACTTGTTAGTACCTCTTGTCAAGACATACTACGTAACTTGTTTAGTTAATACATCAATAATTAATGTATTGCTTTGTGAAGTGATAGTAGTATTTAGAAATTGTTTCCTTCAGTTGTCTTTTAAGTTGTAATAGTAAGTGTAGAGTACTTACATTCTGAAGTTATTGCTTACTGTAAGGTACTTGAAACTGGTGATGAAGATTGAGTGTGTTTCGTGGGTTTTGCTGCATGGGTAGCATTTTTTACTGCTATACAGCTTTTAAATCGTAAGCTAATTTTACTTGTGATGGCTAAACTAACGTACCAATGGGGTGGGTGTTCCCCGACAGTTACAATCTGGGTGTCTTCAAGTCACGAGTGAATCGGTTTCTTCTGGGCAAGCGTGCTCCATCGTAGACCGCATCATCGATTAACATCAGGCGAGAGAGCGGCCAAACGTAGGCCTACTAACAAATTTAAAAAAAAACAAGGAGTCTACTATGCCAAACTATGTCTCTACTTTATTATTAGTAAAGATACTTACAGAACGTTGTTGCGGCATCTATCACGCCACATCAGAACTACACAGCACGAGACGATTGTCTAGCAAACTACAGTGTCAACAATGACAGCTGAGTGGCAACAATGACAGCTGTCAGATGAAACATCACAAATCCTGCATCGCGGTATCAAGATTTGACACGGAGTTAGTATACAAGGTTAGTCGGAAAGGGGGTACTAAGCCGAAAGGGTGTTCCAGTAACCATAATAAGGGATATCTTTTGTTCTACAACTTTCCCCAAAACTCGATAGTTTAAGAGAAATAGCTTTTCAAAGATTTCGTAAAAAATATGCTAAAATCCATCTGTCCATAGCTATGATCAGCTGTGTTTGCAATTTAGATCATATTTGGGGTCACGGATTAGAAACTTAATATTCTGAATTCATAACTAAAGCAGATTTTTTTTTAAATATCTAAAATTAAAATTTTTTTGCAGGCAAATAATAATTATCGATTTTTGAAATTTTAACACTTGCTTTAAAATAGTCATCAGTGATAATTTAAGTGGCCCGCGGCTTAGTACCCCCTTTCTGACTGACCTTGTATATACAACTTCAGTTGGGCAGTGGCCCGCCAGACATAAGAACCGCCTGGTATGAGGCTGCCAGGTGGGTCTTAGGCCTTGGAGGAACACCATACCTCGTTCCTCCACAACATAATCAGCCCATTACTGTCCCACTGCATAGCACTGGCCTCTTCTCAGAATGAGAAGGGTTTAGGCCTTAGTCCACCACGCTGACTTGGTGCAAGTTGACGGACTACACACAGTCATCGAGAACATTATGGAGTCCTCTCAGGTGTGCAGGTTTTATCACGATGTTTTCCTTTGCCGTTAACGCAAGTGATAATCAGAGTCTTAATTTTGACCTATTGGTTATTACGCTGTGGAAGTTATAAGAATTGACAGTTAAGATTATTATCTTTTTCCGAAATTTTAAACTAATTCTCTTTAATCATTGTCTTCGCCGAAATCCCCTACCTTTTACCAAAGATTTTCTTCATAGATTTTTTTACAAAATTCATGACCTATATCACTGCTTACCCTTCATCCCCTGATAGGTGAACAGCGGCTGGTGAGCTGACAACTTCATCAGGCCACAGCCGTGTTTTCATTAGTTGGTAACGTATGACGCGGTGGGGGACTAAATCTTCATTTTTGACGTCCCATGGGTCACTACATGGATAATGATTTGTGGGATCTTGCTGGATACGACAATATATTTTTTTAGCGGCTTCTATACTAATGACAGAAATAGTCATTATATAAATATATAACATAACCTCACGCCTGGATTCCCCAAAGGTTTGGGCAGAGATGTATAGTAACACCCTCATTTCGCCGTTATGTTTAAGTCCCATGCAATAGAAGACGAGCATATTGCCATCAACCGAGCACAAATCCAAGCTCCGGGCTGCTACTGAGGAATTCCACACGGAAAAACCCAATAACACTTTGCTCGCCCTGAGGATCGAACCCAGGACCTCACCAGTCACTCTTGCCATACTAGACCAACAAAGAAGTTAGTGAGGCAGAAATTATTATTAAAATATAAATTGCAAATGCATAGGTAGGTACGTATGTAAGTAGAGGCCTACATTGTGGAAATCATATTATGCACTCGAAATAATTCACTGCTACAAAACTCACATCCACTGTATCAGTCAGCCCGGCTACTAACCTTGCTGACTGCCTAATGTTTTGAACACCGTATCAGCTATTCTCATTAACTCGTGCAGATAGGAGAGAAGCAGAAGAATGTATGTATGAAGTAAAACATACCAGTTCTGCCTAGCCTTTTCTCAACTATGTTGGGGTTAGCTTCCAGTCCAACCAGATGCGGCTGAATATCAATATATTACACGGAGCGACTGCCATCAGACCTCCGCAACCCAGTTCCACGGCAATGCCGATATCCTAACGTTAGACCGGTTTTCAGAGATTCGAGCTTCTGACTTCCCATAACGACTGTCATAGATATTCGTATGATACCCGGGACCGACTGTGTAACGTGCTCTTCGAGGCACGGAGGGGTCACGATGTGTAAAGAACGATCACCCATCAGCAAAATGACTGCGGCAAGCGCAGCTAAACAAAACTTATCGAATAACGCAAAAACCGAAATATTAAATCAGCGAGCCACTTCCAGGGTCGAACATCCAACATGTCTCTCTCCCGGACGAGACGGGGGACGTACTAATGTTGATATATCGGCCGCCGGCCCGACGGACAGACGCGTACACACATCTTAAATAATAAGGATGCTGTACTGTACCACCTGTATCATCGTTTATTTATGGCTGGTTACCGTAGTTTTTTTTTATGCGGTATTTTTTAGTTATGTTGGGAAAGGTGGTTAACATGCACCTTAAAAGCCTTTGATTAACTAGGGGACAATATGTTCCCCAACATGACAAGCAACATTGAGTCTACGTGACACTGCAACATACCACACTGAAGCCACTTTAAGTCAAGTCAGAAACCCATGGGCGGCATAAATTCTGACACCAGGTTAGTTACTCTTCCTCTTAGCCTTTTCCCAATTATCTTGGGGTCAGCTTCCAGTCTAACCAGATGCGGCTGAATACCAGTATTTACATTTACACCAGGCTAGTTACTAACCACACGAAAAGAAGAAGACCACACTGCCGGCACTTCTACGTGACGCGAGACATGTTGCAAGCCGCCGCTTCAAGAGCGGGCGCAGGTGTGTACCAGCGAATTGTTCCTCGACGTTGTCCCCGGGACATTCACGTAGATGTCCCGCGTCAAGTCCCGCGGGATGTTTCTCTAGTTGTCCCTTAGTGAACCCAAGGCTAAGGCTGGTTTTAGAGTCACGTTGACCGTCCGCGCTGACAGCCGAAACGTATGACTTCCCCGTCAGCGCCGACCACCGCACGCGCGGTTATTCTAAAACGCTTCAAAGCTCGTGGCCCGCGACGCTTACCGCGCTGGCGAAAGCGGCACTGTAAAACCAGCCTTAAGGGTGTAAAGAGAAACGCAGCATATCCACCATCCTCAAGCGATATCCTCACTTGCCGGTGCACCCTACCACTCCCTGACAACCGTAGATGGTGGAGATTTTCCCGTGTGGTGATAAGGTATAATATAAAATATCCTCACCGCACGCTGGGAATAGACGCGTATTGTAAGATTCAACAACACCCAGCACGCTTGGTGCTAGGATATATACGGTCGGACTGGCTAGCTACCACCCTCACATTTCATACAAAGACATTATTGTACGTAGTACTTATCATGAAACGGGAAGTCAGAAGCCCGAAACTCTGACAACTGGTCTAACCTTAGGATATCGGCATTGCCCAGTAACTGGGTTGCGGTCTGATGGCAGTCGCTCCGTGTAAAATACTGGTATTAAACCGCATCTGGCTAGACTGGAAGCCGACCAAGTTGGGAAAAGGCTAGGCAGGACAGTACTTATCATGGTACACTCTTGCGACAGACTGGAAGCCGTTTAATAGACGTTTATGCCTAAAGAGTAGCTATAAGTAATTCATCATGTTAGCACACTGACGGGCAGTCGTGATAGCCGCAGGCTATGGTCGCCATAAGAAGACACCTGTCGGTAGGTAGAGGTTAGAGATTAACTAATAATTTGATTTACATGAACTACAAATTATGATTGATGTGTGTTTTTATTTACTTTATCAACGTTGTGTAGCAATGTCATTCGAGTCATTATTTTTAGGGTTGGTAATCGTTCAGTTAAAAAAATTAATGCCTGGTTGATAGCATATGAATTCCATAAATGCATGTCTGGTCAATAGATCTTTGAAGATGTTCTGCTTAGCCTTTTCCCAGCTATGTTGGGGTCAGATTCTAGTCTAACCAGATGCGGCTGAACACAGAGCGTCTGCCATCAGACCTCCGCAACACAGTTATTAAGTTATGACGATATCCTAAAGTTAGACCAGTTATCAGACTTTCGGGCTTCGGACTCCCTGTAACGACTGTCATAGTGATTCGTATGAAACCCGGGACCGACGGTTTAACGCGCTTTCTGAGGCACGGAGGGGTCTCGATGTGTAACGAACGGTCACCCATCCACGGATAGACCGTGGCAAGCGCAGCTTAACCCCGCAAATCGTATGATCGGTACGGTTGTTAATTAGCCATGAGTCTCTCTAGTTTAAAAAGGAACTATCTGGTTGAAACGAGAATTAACTTCGGCGTTCGTTTTTCCGAGTAAGCCCCTTCTTCTTCCTGCCCTCATCCCACACTAGGTGGAGTCGGCACAACATGTACTTCGTAAATCCATGTTGTTAGAGGTTTTGGCTTGCTGTTTTATGACAGGCCGCCTGTCTGACATCAGTAAGCCCCCTGGTACTATTTTTGTGCACGGTAGTCTACTGCAACCGATCCAGATTTACAGCCGAGTTTCCCTGGTTCGTATTCTTGGTGTCGGATCAGGCGCAATACACAAGACGGGGCCGCCACCGTCGGATGGCGGACGCGGTGGGGCCGCAGGGGGAGAGGAGTGTCGGTGTTTAGTTGGCCGCTCTCCCTATCCTCTGCGACCGAAAAGTGGTAGGCGGCGGGGCCACTAACCTGACCCGTCGCAGGGGGACCAGGGGTGCCCAGACACGGGGTAGTCTGGCGCCCATGTACTTGTTTGGTCCCCGGGGTGGTCACGGCGTACCATGTGTTCTGGTGCGCCGGTGATGTGGGGTGCCCCCCGCACCTCTCAGCAGGTCGTGGGGTGGGGCCCTACAGTGGAGAGGTCCACCAGCAATTGGTGGACCAAGACCTGCCGGGGTTGCGGTGCATGCAATAGCGAATCCCGCGACCCCAAAAAAGGCGCTATACACAAGCGCTCTAAACTATTTCAAAAATAATTATAATTTCGCTATAAAGTTGCTTTAATTTGAAATTATTCCTTAGAAAGGTACTAACTATCTTCAGCGACATCCTTCTTTAACATATCTAGTCATCGAATCTAAAGAGACGTTCTCGTCTGCACATCTTCCAAAAGCATTTAAAACGACATTTTCCTATCTCTTGCGCAAATGTTTCAACCAATCCAAACGCAAACTATCGCAGCCACAATTTTTCCCCATCTTCCTTCATAAACAGGGATCATGAGCCTTACCCTTTTGCCATAAATCTAGTCCACCCCCTTCACCCCCCGGCCGCGAGGTGGTTTTGAATGGAGATTGAGCCAATTAAAGTAATCGCCGTAACAGTCGACGCTGCCTTGGATTAGTTCTGTGGAGATGAAAGATGTGGAGTCGTTGTTGTGTTGATAATATTTTTTTGGGGGTTGATAAAATGGCTGAGCAGTTTTTTTTATTTTGTTATAATTAATGCTTCGCAGAGTTAAAATGAAAAAAAGGAACATTTTATTTATTTATTCTTAGTTATAACACTGTACTTTAGACTAAATCAAACATAGATTACATTCTTCGTTGAATCAATTTACGTTTATGTTTTCCAAACCTGTAGTGTCCCACAGCTAAAATAATATTCCCGCATATTATTTCGTACTTCCTTCAAAATAATTTCTTTCCCCGACGAATCTCTTCGAAACACCTCCAGATCCTTCGTTAGCAATAGAATCTTACTTCAGCTTGTTCTTTTCTCAGCTATCAGCGTACCTAAAACCATCCAGAATCCTACACCGAGACTTTTTAGTCGTCTTCCAGCCGAATACCATGAACTCTGCTCATCATTCTGTACAAATTTCACTACAGGACTTCACGATTTCTATGCACAGAAATCGTGAAAAAAAGCTGATGTTTTATACATTTTATTGAGCAACATTGATTATTTTTTCAGACTCAATTCAACTCCGTACAGACACAACTCTATATAACCTGCAAAAATATAACAATTATACAAAATATATCCCCAAAAATTATTGTTGGTGTAACATCGACTCCACCCCTTTCCAGCCCGCAGGATTAGTATCATACAATACAAGCAACAACTGAATCCTTTTATTTATTGCTATTTATTGTTATTGCATTTTCTCTCATTTCTGTGCTCTAATATTGTCTTGGCATAAATTTCGCTTAGCGTTTCAGAACGTTGTTTTAAATATTATTGCTAATTAGAGCTGTTTCTGTATTTTCGTAAGCTTTTAGATGACGAGTCTTGTGTGATGAGTTTTTGAATATGAGTTCACAAAGTTTCAAAGTTGATAAGTATTTTTTTATCTTCTTCTCTTCGTGTGGTTAGTGCCTAACCTGGTGTCAGAGTTTATGCCGCCCATGGGCCTCTGACTTGGCTTCACATGCCGTCGAGAAATATCTCTCAGGCATGCCGGTTTCCCTCTATCTCTTCACCGTTTTAAAGCAAGTGATAACTATGCAATACGCACATGAATTCGAAAAGACAGAGGTGCGTGCCTTGTGTTCGGACTCAAGACCTATGACTTAGCAGTCCGACGGTCATACCACTAGGCTATCACTGCTGTTGTTTGTTATTTATTTATTCATCAACAGTATTTACTGTGATACCCTAGCGGTTGATCGCTTGCCTTCCATACGTGAGGGTCCGAGTTCAACCCCGGCCCATACCACAGACTTTTCGAATTCATGTGCGGGAAAACATCGTGAGGGAACCTGTACACCTGAGAGGGCAGTGAAGTTCTCAAGGGTGTGTGTAGTCTGTCAACCCGTATCAGGTCAGCGTGGTGAACTAAGGCCTGAACCCTTCTCAGTCTGAGAAGAGGCCCGTGCCCAGCAGTGGGACAGTAATGGGCTGATTATGTAAATGACGTGATGATGTTGAGTCACAGTGCACTTAGCAAGACTCTATGTAGCTTTTTAAGACACCCATGGTTGAAGAGATGCTCTATAATATGACGTCACCCACACGACCAAAGTTACTAAAATAACTAAGAGACATAGAGCTACACGTATAAAACAATTCTTCAATCCTAACAATCCTCATCAGACATAGAGTCTTATATCTGTCTGGCTCTATATTGTGGCGTATTAAATGCCGCTCTACGGTAGAGTATTTCAAATGATTAGGCAGATTTATGTGGGGTAGCGCGGCCCGCTATCGCCGCTCTACCTAGAGACGTCTTTGGATATCACTAACTAGATTTTGTAGTGTTTTATTTAAGTATTACTTATGTCGGATCAATTAGATTTTGAACTCTAGTTTTTTTTTTGTATTTAGTAGTACTTAGGATGGTGCCAGGATCGTCGACTCTAACAAGTCGCTTGCACGGCGAGATAGAGGTAAATTATTTACTCTGCCCCCCATAGAAACCAAACCCAGAATCCAGATCAGCATAGTTATGTAGAGATATGTACATATAATCCTAAATAATGTTCGGTACCTCTACCTACTACTCTACTACAAATTACACACACTGTAACCATTTTACCTCAATCGCTCTACGTCGGAGTATTTCAAATAGATTTATACGTTAGAGCGGCGACGTTATCGACGCCCGTCTCTACGTAGAGTAGGTAGAGACTGTCTCTAGGATATCACAAGGAGTGTTTTATTTGATGATTATGCTGAGCTGGGGGTAGGTTGAAGTAGAAAGGGGTAGGGTTTATTCAGATTGTAAAGCAAAATTTTCGCTAATTCAACAAGTTTTTAATTCTTCAATGGTCTGCCACCCGGTGTTTGGAACGTACCGAATTCATGGTGACATTATGACACTTTATACAGGGTGTAAATGAAATCATGTAATTCCTTCAAACCTCGTGATTTACTGATCACATAGATTAACGCAGCATGGGAAACATGAAATTTTTTTTTTTTTAAATTACAAGAAGTAAACATGTGTTCTTAACGTGAGGCATTTTACTGCTCCGAACGAATTGCGCGGCTATCGCTCGCCGCGCGGTCATTTCACTCGGAGAGCTAAAATGCCTCACGTTAAGAACACATGTTTACTTCTTGTAATATTTTTTTTTATTGAATTTTAAAGTTTCCCATGCAGCTTTAATCTATGTCACCAGTACATCACGAGGTTTGAAGGAATTACATGATTTCATACACCCTGTATACCCTTCCTGGTGCGGGCCAAAAAGTTCATAGTTACTTGGCATTACTCCGTACAATGTCCGTTTCGCGCGACACGGACAGAAAATGGCCCCTCCACAAACTTGACAAGCGTGTATCTCTATTTTTTTCATAGATTTTCTCACATATCGAGTTCTATCTAAACAACTTCACGAATATATTTCGAAAGGTTCGGCATGTAATAGGAGGCGATTCTATTGCCATCAACCGGCCACAAATCCAAACTCCAGGCTGCTACTAAGAAATTCCACACGGAAAAATCCAATAACACTTTATCCGACCTGGGGATCTAACCGAGGCCCTCACGATCAGCAGTCGCGCTTGCCACCACTAAACCAACGGTTCTATCTATACTTTCTTTAAAACAATACTAAATTATTGTAAATTTTTAATAGTAGTCAAATGGGCTATGTAAGTTGCCGTTATATATTGTGCTGTCACTGTCACTCTAAGGGCGGGTTCCCACTATGTCGTGACGATTAATTTATCGATGGACGACTGTCGTCTCTAGCTGTTCCAATTATACCGACTGTTTGTCGTCAATTTTTTTTATCGTTTAGCGACTATCGTATCTAGCTTTTCCCATTGGATCGCGACGACATTTTATCGTTTCACGGCAGTCCTTTTGTCGTTTACGCATCAGTAGCAAGCTACAAGACGAGACGATATTTTTATCGCGGCCACGCTAAATAGTCGTAACAACGACATATGATTTGCCGTCACGATGTCGTGACGTTTTCTTATCTTTTTACGACTGTCGTGCTAGCCGTTCCCATTGACTTGACAATCTGTCGTCACTGCTAAAACAAGTCGTGAACGACAGTTAATCGTTAATGTGAACACCTCCATTTAAATATATAAGCCACGACACTTAAAACTATACGATTATCTGTCGTCACGACAAAGTGGGAACGCGGCCTAAGGCGAAGTGACAGTGACAGCTCGAGACTTAACGGCAACTTAAAATTGAGTAGTGTTTGAGTATTTAACCATTATTTGAGTTGTTAACCAAATTCTTATACAAATGCCGAATCTCTTCAAAGTTAGAGTGAACAGGTTTCTTCTGGGTAAGCTCACTCCATCGTAGACTTTGTCTCTGACACCTCTGACCTAGACTAGAGTCAAGAGAAAATCAATTTAAAAAAAAAAAAAATATGCTCAACCGTCGCCGCGTAGCCGGTTGTCTTTTCTGACTCCGCATTTACACCGATAATTCAGCCCTCATTAAGCTGTCGCCCTCCCAGTCCTCTCGCCAGCAACGTCCTAAGCCGAGGTCCGAGTCCCATTAGGGCCAGGCCACAACAGTGCGTTGCGGCGTCGCATCGCAAAAACAACATTGCACAGCTATGCGATGCGATGTCGCAACGCAAAAATTTCATCGGATACGACATCGTACGACAAGACGCTAACCGTCAGTTCAGTTTCTAGTGAGACATGGACCGCACTGCGCGTGTTCTACTTCTGCTTGCGTTAAGGCGTATTAAGAATTGAATTGTGATATAGTTTTGTCCCAAAGGACGGGACGTTCGTAAATTAAAGATATCAGGTGGTCGACATCGTACTGCGCCATATCGCTTAAAAAACACGTGCAGGTCGTTCAAAGTATGGACACCGACTAAACGGCAAAGCGTTGTCGCATCGCAGATTTGTACGCTGCGGCAGCGCTACGGAAATTTCCACGATGCGTTGTGCGGCGTCGTTGATTTTTGCGATGCGACGCCGCAACGCACTGTTGTGGCCTGGCCCTTAGGGGTCGCCCTTAGTGCTGTTGTTGTTAGTAGTCATCATGTTAGTAGTAGTAGTTAGCTTAGATTAGGTATTTTACTCGTCTCCATTGGTTGGAGACCCTTCAGGTCTCACCAATAACTGCTCGGTTAAGAGGAAATGCGGTCGGCATTTAGTCCATACAAACGTACTCCTTGGATATTATCACTAGAACAAATATTTTTTACCATTATGATATATATCTACCACCACTATGTCCCTATGTTTTGTTTTTGTCCGTAAATTAATTATTAAAAGAACTAAAACGTTCAAATTTTATAAAAATCGACCGGTTTTTCCACCGTTTTCAAACATCTGGCAAACAAATTTGACAAATATAAAAAATAAAAGAAACATATACAGACATAACCAAAGTCTATCTTAAATTATTACAGAAAAAATATTAAGATCGGTCCAGATTTGAAGAAGGAAACAGGGAAATACGAAAGTACGATTTCGCTAATATTGCTCAGGAGAAATCAGTCAGAGATGCAGGTGTCTCTTTCGCACTCAATTGGGAAGGTTTGCGGGAGGGGTGGGACGGAAATAGATCGCAAAAACCTATTCAAATTATTAATATTTTGCAACCCGCGTTTCCTCTTAAGTAGAAGCGGTCCGCAAGACAATCTACAAGCAGCCGATTAGAAAAAAAAATCTTATACAAATGATTTCAACTAATAGGCATATTCAACAGATCGTCACCATAGCCTAAGACGATCACTACATTAATAATAAATGCCTAATAAAAGAATCACTATTATTAATAATACTTAACCTTATTGACACGCGTGTTTAACGACACCTATTCTATTATTAATTTAAATATTTGTTAAATTTGTATTATTATCAATCATTGTTATTCTACAATGATGAATAGTTTGAGATATTATTATTCTGTTGATCTATCGTTCGTACAATGGATTGATTGATGTTGTAGGCCTGTTATGATGGACGCAACTGTTCAATAGTGAATGTCTTCCGGATTATATATTATTATATCAGGTAGGCATCAAGTTGATCTCTCCTTTAACCTACGGGTATCGTAAACGGCAACTAATGGCCGATTCCTATAATAGGGTATGTGACTATAATTTTTTTAATAGAATACTCTAAACTATTACAAAAATGCTAGGCAACAGTGAAAAAACTAATGAGATATTTAATAAAATGCCCAAATTATAAACGATTGAAAATTGCTCACTAGACAGAGACAACATGACGCCACAATGACGTCATACCTTGCAAACTTCATAATGATTTGACACCACTCCGTACAATATCCGTTTCGCGCGAGAAGGACAGAAAATGCCCCCTCCACAAACTTCGCAAGCGTGTAGCTCCTCTATTTTTTCATCGATTTTATTTATTTTTTCACATATGAATTTGTATCTATACTTTCTTTAAAATAATACTAAATTTTTGTACATTTTTAATAGTAGTCAACAGTGTTTACCAGTAATGAAGCAAAGACCTTATGGCTTTGCATATGAAATGGAAGTAATTATTACAAGTAAAATTAACTTACGAGTCTATTTATATACCCAGTTTGGTAATAAAAAATGCTACCATTGGTAAGGAAAACTTATTTCATGAGGATGGGCACAGGGTGCTCGCGACTGCTGGACATGGGGTCTTGGGTTCGATCCCCAGATCAGGCAAAGTGTTATTGGGTTTTTCCATTAGGAATTGCTCATTTCTCATTCCATTAGGAATAGCCCGGAGTCTGGATTTGTGCTCGGTTAGCAATAGGCTCGCTCCCTATTACATGGGACTTAAATATAACTGGCGAAACGAGGGTGTACAAAAAACACCTCTGTCGAACCCTTTGGGGAATAGAAGGCTCGATGTTATGTAATTTTGGGCACAGGGTTTGAAAACCGAGCTTCAAACCGTTAATGCCTAAGTACATACGAACTTTTTTCAGTTTTGTTCTACCTTTAATACCTCCTTTGAACCTGTATTAAATCTCCCACTATTTTACACTCAATTTTATCGTCTACCAGCGACCCACCCCGGCTTCACACGGGTGCAATGTAGATACTAATGTGGGACATATAAACCTTCCTCTTGAATCACTCTATCTATTGCCGAAAACCGCATTCAAATCCGTTGCGTAGTTTAAATGATCTAAGCGTACAGACAGCGGGAGCGACTTTGTTTTATACTATACTGGCCTGCAAAAATAAGTATCACACTTTTAAAATTGCAATAACTTTTTAAGTACACAAGATATATTTTCGAAGCAAAAAGGACTCGAAAAAGAGTTTAACTTTGTTACTATAGTTTCAAAGAAAGCTGATAAAATTTGCTATAAAACGTTTTTTATTTTAAATCTCTAACTTCTATAGTTTAGAAAAAATTGAAATTTTAAAAGTGTGATACTTATTTTTGCAGGCCAGTGTATGTAAAGATTGGTCATAAACGATTTATTTTTGAACATAGCCAAATACTTATCATACGCTACTACTCAATTTTAAGTTGCCGTTTTCGTGCTGTAATTGTCACTTCACTAAAAGTGATAGTGACAGCACCTAATTTACGGCAACTTAAAATTAACGGCCACTTAAAATCAAGTAGCGTTTGGGTATTTGGCCATGCCATATTATATGTATAGATTTGTGTCTGTAAACGCACCCACGACACAGGAGAAATCCTAGTGTGGGGCAACGTTTTTGTCAAAAAAATATATATACAAGGTTAGTCGGATAGGGGGTACTAAGCCGCGGGCCGCTTAATGTATCACTGATGACTGTTTTAAAGAAAGAGCTAAAATTAAAAAAAAGGTTTAATTTTTTTTTCATGTAATATTATTTTTATTTTAGTTTTTTCAAAAATTCTTCATCTCTGCTTTAGTTACGAATTCAGGAAATGGAGCTTCTAATCCATGACCCCAAATATGACCTAAAATGTAAACACAGCTGATCATAGCTGAGGATAGATAGAATTTAGCGTATTTTTTATGAAATCTTTGAACAGCTATTTCTCTTGAACTATTGATTTTTGGAGAAAGTTGTAGAACAAAAGTTATCCATTATTATGGGTACTTTAACACCCATTCGGCTTAGTACCCCCTTTCCGACTAACCTTGTATATATATATATTATATTTATTTTATTTACTTACTTATTTATTAACTTATATTATTATTATAATATACTTAGTGATTTAGTTGATTGTCGATTTTTATTAGGTTATACGTTTGTATGCTGCAAACTGCCCTATATATTTTTCTTAACAATTCTTTCCATCCAAAGGTTGTCTGGAAGAAATTGCTTTAAGCGATAATACCGCCATTTGTACTGTTCTTAATAATGTGTACTCCTTCTGTTTTATTTCTTTTAGTGTACAATAAAGTATATCTATCTACAACATTTAAACGGCTCGCCTACATCTAAATCCTTCTAACAAGTTTCGCAACTCTAACCGAATCACAGAACAAGTTCACATCACAATGTGCGGATGCAGCCGTTTACTTACGTAAAATGAAAGTGAACGGCCAGCGGCCACCGGTCAATGGTTCCAAACACCATGCTTTGTGGGAAGTGGGCACTTTGCACTTATCTCTACATCGTATGAGTATCTTTGTATTGGAAGATTTTAGTGACTTTTATGTGAGTGTTTCTAAAGATGCTGTGTCATCTTTATTTGACTAGGAATTTATTACGCTTTATAAGCGCTTTATACGCTAAGTAACGACACAATTTTATTGGTCTTCTTCTTTTCGTGTGGTTAGTGACTTTTTTTTCTATTAGACTACTTGTAGATGGTCTTGTGGACCGTTTTTAACGTAACCGGGCAGTTATTGACGAGTCCTGAAGGGTCTCCAACCAATGGGGATGAGTAAAATACTTAACCTAAGCTAACTACTACTACTAACATCAAGACTACTAGCAACAACAGCACTAAGGGCGACCCCTAATGGGACTCGGACCTCGGCTTAGGACGTTGCTGGCGGAAGGACTGGGAGGGAGACAGCTTGACGAAGGTTGAATTATCGGTGCGTGGTTAGTGACTAACCTGGTGTTAGAGTTTATGCCGCCCATGGGCCTCTGACTTGGCTTCATATGCCGTCGAGAAGTATCTCTCAAATCAAAAACACAACTGTCCTATAACATTTTGGTTTATTTTTATTCGACATGCACGGTTTGTATCATACATAGATATGAATAAAGATTTCAATTTAATTAAGTGGTATGTGCGAAACTAGTATTTCTGGTTCAAAATTTACTTACATTAACATTAAGTTTACTTTAGTAACTCGACAGCATCCGAGCTAGGCCTACAAATATTTTGTATCACACTAGGATATAACTAACCCTCTACATAATGCCAAGAACAAAACCACTGCACCACCCGGGTTTTGTATCACACTAGGATAGAACTAACCCTCTACATAATGCCAAGAACAAAACCACTGCACCACCCGGGTTTTGTATCATACTAGGACAGAACTAACCCTCTACATAATGCCAAGAACAAAAACACTGCACCACGCGAGTTTCCAAATTTAGCATTTCACAAAATCGAACTTATTACAACACTGCAATAGCTCTTTTTTTTTTCTTAATTTTGCCTACCTTTGCCCCTACCTTTTGCCTTACTTTAACTAGGATTTCTCCTGTATCGTGGGTGCGTTTACAGACACAAATCTTTGCACGCACAAACACCCAGACCCGGAACAACTATCCGTAGGCTAAAATAATTGTTCCTTATGGGAATCGAATCCACGACCCGTAGCGCAGAAGCCGGTCGCTCAGCCAATGCACCAAACATGTCGTCTCAAAATCGAACTTATTACAACATTTTGTAATTGCTCATTTTAAAACCGAAGCGCCCAAACACGTTTCTCGACCGCTCCGCTCCTTTCGCTCCATCAATCAAAGCGATACTATCATACATAATACACACATTTACATGTCCAATATGTACATGTATGTAATAGTAAAACGAAAGCCTTGTTTCCGAGGCTAGACTCAAATGCGTTAGGTAACTAGATTTCACTGTTTTTGTCCGGTCAAGGGACAGAATTGTCGCTTCTGGGTTTGTTATGTCATACAGTACCTATCAGTAGTAAAATAATCTAGATAACATAACATCGCGCTTGTATTCCCCGAGGGGTTCGGCAGAGGTGTTTTTTTTAGTACAACCCTCGTTTCGCCAGTTATGTTTAAGTCCCATGTAATAGGGGGCGAGTCTATTGTCAGTAATCGGTCAAAAATCCAGACTTCGGGCTGCTACTGAGAAATTCCTAATGGAAAAACCCGATAACACATCGTCTGATTCAGGGATCGAACCCAGGATCCCACGGTCATCAGTCGCGCTTGCGACAACTAGACCAACAAGGTAGATAGATCAACTTAGATAATCTATAATCTAGATATTTCTTCTTATCTATTTTTTTCTTTTTTTAAATTAATTTATTTTAATAGTAGTCTCAGATAAAAAGACTCAAAAAATTTGTTTACATTTTTATCTAATTAGTTTGGTATTGAGTATAGTAATAAAGCGATCAAATTGGCTGATTTTAAAAATAAGAAGAGTACACCTACTTTTGAAATTACTGTAGGTACTCAAGTTATGAATCCGGGTCTCCAAAATAAACAAAACAATGTTCAAATGTTTTATGTTGGAGACCCGGATTCATTGCTCCCGAGTAATTCAGTTGTAAGTACCTTTTTTCAGTGTAAAATTACTTCAAAATAACTGCCTCGTTGGTCTAGTGATAGTAAGCGCGACTACTGATCGTGAGGTCCTGGGTTCGATCCCCAGGTCGGGCAAAGTGTTATTGGATTTTCCCGTGTGGCATTCCTCAGTAGCAGCTCGGTGTTTAGATTTATGCCCGGTTGATGACAATAGGCTCGCCCCCTATTAGGTACATGGGATTTAAACATAACGGCGAAATGAGGGTGTTACTATACACCTCTGCCAAAGTATACTCCACCAAGAAGGACGTAGTCTGCTTAATTATCGGCAATAAGATTGAAAAGCATATCATTTTGGGACCCAGTGCATAATATCAGCAAGCATATTGGGTCACCCGCGTCCCAAGGAGGGTTGATGTCAGGCAGGCGGCCGGTCATAAAACAATAAGCCAAAACCTGTAACAACATGTATTTACGAAATACATGTTACCCCACCTAGTGTTGAGATAAGGGCAGGAAGAAGAAGAAGATTATACACCTCTGCCCAACCCTTCGCGGAATACAGGCGTGATGTTATTATGTTAGTTTCTCCAAAATCACTTCGTATGGTCTTCCTGGAAACATATCATACTGAATAAGGACAGCGTTGTTATAATAACCTGTGAACGTTAGACCAGTTCCTGAGATAAAGCGTGAGAGACATACAAACATAATTACCTTCTCATTTCATAAGCCCATTCTCTTCATACACCATAATAAGCGCTAATAGCTCTAATTGAAACACCATAAGTGACACGTCAGATTTCACCATGGTTACGTAAACAACAGGTTGGAATTCATTTTTTTTTCATGTTTTTGTCAAATAATCTTCGTTGTTTAAAGTTGTTCCTTCTTGTTTCAGCAAGCACATTGGGTCACCCGCGCGACGGTGCAACGAGTATTTCCAAGGAGGTTTGATGTCAGGCAGGCGGCCGGTCATAAAACAATAAGCCAAAACCTCTAACAACATGCATTTATGAAATACATTTTTAATAACCCTTTTTTTTAAAGTAGGTACATCGGTTTTATCTTGCAGTACCCCTGCAGCATCAAGATTTGAGAATTGAAAGTTGAAATTATTATAATGTTGTATTGTCATGGGAATTGTAATTGTGTGCGAAGTTTCAGAAGAATCGGTTCAGCAGAAGTAGTTGAAAAATCTGTCGCAAGATTTGAATCAAACAAACAAAAAAAAACGTTTTACAAAAACGATATGCTCGGTTTATTGCTATTAAATGCTGGAAATAGGGCATTTCTTAATCTGGAGGTTACGCTCCAGGTCACAAAATTAAGTAACTGGGTCAGTGACATCCAGAAGTTATTAATATAAGTACCTACATAATATACATGTTAGACCACCCACCTCAAGTTGGTCACTGTTGCGTCACAATGCGTGATAATAATAAAACCACTATTGCATACAGACACCATAAAAAGTTACCATGTGTGAATCAGTCCGTTTGTATGTTTGTATTGTAATAATATTACCCAAGTGACGTAATTACTTTGTTTCACTTTTTATATGAGTTCCGTAAAGGATCCGTAGGCCAAGCACGGGTGCTGTCGAGTTGCTAACGTAGGTAAACGTAATGTAAGTAAATTTTGTAACTGGAAATTTTATTTCGCACATACTACATAACATAAACGGTGTACATAGACCCTTAACGAAGCCGAAAGGCATTTATTCTCCACATCATTGCGATAATTTTTTTGTTCTGGACTATGCCTGGGAACGTTCTAGTTACGGAGATATTGGAGGTCAAAGTTCCAACTTTTTCACAACTTTTTTTGAATACTAGTTTTGAAGGTTCCAAGTGTTCTTGAAATACCGCCATAACCCGTTTACTACTCATTGCATCTATCAGCACAATGTTTTGAGTGCGTTTCATTGAGCTTTACAGTAAAACGAAATTTTTCACCCAAAAAAAAAGTTGTTTCCCAGCGACAATTTTTGCGTAGGGTTACTTAGTTTGATGTACTGAATGCATGGTTGACGGCTTCGTGAAGGGTTTTTTTACACCTTGTATTTAGGTCCCTTTTCAGAATGAGAAGGGTTTAGGTCTTAGTCCACCACGCTGGCCTGGTGCGGGTTGTCAGACTACACACACCATCAATAACTCTAAGGAGCCCTCTCAGGTGTGCAGGTAACCTCACGATGTTTTTCCTTCACCCGTAACGCAAGTAATAAACAAATTCTGGTCGGCACATGAATTCGCACATTCTATTAAATGAAATTGAAAACTTTATTCATATCTAAGTATGATACAAATTGTGCATGTTGCAAAAATATAAACCAAAATGTTATAGGACAGTTGTATTTTCGATTCAAAATTCGCTTATTAGCGATACACATAACATAACATACGCCTGTAATCCCCGAAGGGATGGGCAGAGGTGTATAAAAACACCCCCATTTTGCCGTTATGTTTAAGTTTCATGTATTACGAGGCTAGCCTATTGCCATCAACCGGGCACAAATTCAAATTCCGGGCTGCTACTGAGGATTTCCACAGGAAAAACCCGATAACAGTTTGCCCGACTTGGGGATCGAACCTAGGTCCTCACGATCAGCAGTCGCGCTTGCTCAAATAGACCAACGAGTCTATGTATGATACAATTTTAGCATGTCGCAAAAAAATAAACCAAAATGTTATAAATGACAGTTGTATTTTCGATTCAAAATTCGCTTATTAGCGATACGTTTACGATACTATTTACGTTCGTACTAGTCCTTCTGAACGGAACCTGTGGTCAACCCAACCAAAGCGTGGACAACATAGCTTATTCAAAACTCCGTCCATCCGTTTGTCAGAAGGTTGTATAGTTTGTAAATGAAATCTTATCCTTGGCCCAAAAATCTAATTTAAATTTTCCAAACAACTTACTTCAAGGGCATTCTCGGGTAAAACCTATGCAGTAAGGCAGGGGTCGCCAATTAGTTGCGATAGGGGTCCGTTTTAAGAAATGAAATGACCATCGCGGTCCGTACAACATATTATAGAAAAAAATATTTATTAACAAAGATAATGCGGGTGATACATTTTTATTATCATTTATTTACAGAAATATAATAAAATCGTAGGAAAGTCAAAACTGTACATTGAATATTTTTTAAAAAGAATACTTGGGGCGTGATCTACAATCGATATCGAAGCCAAAAATATAGTTTTTAGAATTTTTGTCTGTTTGTCTGTATGTATGTCCGGGCTAAACTCAAAAAGTACTGCATGGATTTACTTCAAATTTTTTACAGAAATAAAAATCATTTATCATTTATTAAATTACGTACTCTGTAGTGCAAGTTGCTGTGTTCTCGCGGTCCGCACAAAATGGTTCGGCGCGGCGGTCCGGATGCGGACCGCGGTCCGCCATTTGGCGACCCCTGCAGTAAGGTATGCTATGTTAGAAACTCGTGTTTTTATAAACCGTTTTAATTAGCTTCACTTTTCATATTTGTTTGAATCAAATCTTGCGACAGATTTGTCAAGTACTTCTGCTTAACCGATTCTCATGAAACTTCGCACACAAATTCAATGCTCATGACAACACAACATTATAATAATTTCAACCTTCAATCTTCAAATCCTGATGCTGCAGGGGTACCGCAAGATAAAACCGTTTTACTTAAAAGTTTCTTTAGGTGATTTTTTTACACGCTTTATATTAGTTTCACTTGTAACTAACTAACTAACTAACAATGTAAAAAAATCTTGGTAGTAAATTTTAACCTATTTCTAATTGTCGTATCGAAATGAAACTTTGCATGTATGTGTAGTTCGGATGACAATAATAGAATTTGGTATCTTGGAGCTGATCTGATGATGGAGCCAGGAGGTGGATAGTGGAACTCTTCACTGGCTACTAGTAGTCCCCTCGAGATTCGGGTCATATGATTTTTTTTGACGAGTCCAATAGATTGCACTTGGTGTTGAGGGTCTGATTATGGAGACAGGAGGTGAATAGTGGAACTCTTCAGTGGCTACTAGTGAACCCCAGAGTTTGGGCTCATATGATTCTTGTTATTGTTTTATTATTTTTAGTGCGTGGTAAAAGCGTGTTTTTAGTTTTTTAATTACAATAAAAAAAATTAAAAGTCTTTGTTTCACAACGAAGTCACGTGCAAAAGGCATGTGATATCTTTTCTTATATAGTTCTATTACCAATCCCTTTGTAATTAATACTTTAGCCCATACAATACCACCGTAATACACTGGCCTGCAAAAATAAGTATCACACTTTTAAAATTTCATTTTTTTCGAAACTATAGAAGTTAGAGATTTAAAATAAAAAACGTTTTATAGCAATTTTTATCAACTTCCTTTGAAACTATAGTAACAAAGTTAAACTCTTTTTTGAGTCCTTTTTGTTTCGAAAATATATCTTGTGTACTTAAAAAGTTATTGCAATTTTAAAAGTGTGATACTTATTTTTGCAGGCCAGTATATTAGCGATGAGGTACAGAATGCGTTGAACTCTTTTCTATACAGCCTCCATTCACGTTACGTGATTTACGTTCGTGTTACGTTACGATTTCAGAGAAGTATTATTGATAATACAATTACTTATAATTGTAGATATATGTAATATTAATGGTTATTGTATTTTCTTGTAGAGATATAATTATTTTTTCTTGGAAATGTAAATATAACATTCTCGTAAATTAATTAAAGGCTCATTTACACGGTGCAAGTTTCTTGAAGTAAGTCTCATGCTATCGTTGTCTTTCTCTCCGATAAAAACAGAGATAGCATGAGACTTGCTTCAAGAAACTTGCACCGTGTAAATGAGCCTTTATTCTGGTTAAAGACTTTACTTTCTCATAAAGAAGTTTACATTTCACTTAATTGAGAATAATTTTATATATAGGTACTTAGGTAGGTAAACTTATCATTGAACTTCTACATTCAAACTTAAAAATAATTCTAACTCAGTAATATTTAACTGTGTTACGATAAAATTATCAATTATTTATTCCGTTTATTCATTTTACATACATATTGATTACATTTTTAAATATGTCTATAAAAAATATAAAAAAAAAACATTTAAAAATATTAAAAATAGCAGACCAGTGGCATCGGGAACAGGGTCCAAGCTACCGGTGGTCAGGGCCTCAGAGAGAGGAACTTCCTGACAATACGTGTCGTGTCCAGAAGTACCGCTTTCTGTATCAGGCCCTTGACCCAGCTGCCCAACGAGAGCCTCATCAGATGTTGGTCGAGGCTCTTGGCTATTAAGCCATTGGCCGTAACGACTATTGGCACAACGACAGCTGAGTTAACTTCCCACATGTCGACAACCTCGTGTGCCAAATCGTGTGCAAAATAATATTAAAAAAAAATGTAATTAATTAAAGCTAGTCATAAGCGTGCTATTATTACTAATTTTAAGCTTAATTAATAACATAACATCACACCTATATTTCCCGAGGGTTGGGCAGAGGTGTATAGTAACACTCTCATTTCGCTGTTACGTTTAAATCCCATGTAATGGGGGGCGAGTCTATTGCCATCAACCGGGTACAAATCCAAACTCCAGGCTGCTACTTAGGAATTCCACACGGATAAACCCAATAACACTTTACCCCGACCCGGGGATCGAACCCAGAACCTCACGATCAGCAGTCGCGCTTACCACCACTAGACCAATGAGGCAGTTCTACGTAATCTTTATCTAAAACTAGCGGCCCGTCCCGGCTTCGCACGGACGGACATTTCCCCCGTTTTTGCAACATTTTTCATTTATACTCCGCTCCTATTAGTCGTAGCGTGATGTTAAACCACCTATAACCTTCCTCGATAAACGGACTATCCAACACAATAATATTTTTTCAATTCCAATCAGTAGTTCCTGAGATTAGCGCGTTCAAACAAACAAACTCTTCAGCTTTATAATATTAGTATAGAAGTGTCGGAGCATATTAGTAGCTTATGTTGCAAAGAGAAAATGATACATAATTAGTAGCAGATTTCTCGCTGATCGTACACGGTCCAAGCGTAGCTGAGTCACATTTCCTTTATACTTACACAACTTGTGGAAAGATTAACTTGATTGCTACTATTTTATATTGAGAAAAATTAAATCATTATCAGTAGATAATAAAGGAGAATGGGCACCTTTGTTTGGACCCTAGTCCAAGAAATTTAATAGATACTAAAACTTCCTCTTAGCCTTTTCCCAATTATCTTGGGGTCAGCTTCCAGTCTAACCAGATGCGGCTGAATACCAGTATTTTACACGGAGCGACTGCCATCAGACCTCCGCAACCCAGTAACTGGGCAATGCCGATATCCTAAGGTTAAACCGTTTGTCAGACTTTCGGGCTTCTGACTACCCGTAACGACTGTCATAGGTATTCGTATGACACCCGGGACCGACGGCTTAACGTGCTCTCCGAGGCACTAATATATCTATATATTTTTTGAGTTACTGGGTAAAGAATGATTTACTCCAAATAGGCTTCAGAAGTACATCGGTCTCAATGTCCAAGACCACTTACACTTCTTTCAACTATTCATAATATTGAATTTAAACAATGACCCATTACCTTTTTCCACCGGAGTGAATTTTTTTGTGCCCATACTAAAAAATCATGCGCTTAAAATAAGCTTTAAAAAGACATAGGTCTCATTCACCGACGGGGTTTGGACCGCATTCGCCCGTTCTACTTTATAGGTAGGTACATATAATAAATCTGTAGACTTGTCGTGTCTGTACATTAGAAATACTTTAAAAAAATTGTTATTAAAAATGTATACAGGGTGTAAATGTAATCATGTCTTCTTCTTTTTCCTGCCCTTATCCCACACTAAGTGGGGTCGGCACAACATGTATTTCATAAATTCATGTTGTTAGAGGTTTTGGCTTATTGTTTTATGACCGGCCGCCTGCCTGACATCAACCCTCCTTGGGAATACTCGTTGCGCCCGTCGCGCGGTTGACCCAATGTGCTTGCTGATATTATGCACTGGGTCCCAAAATGATATGCATGTCAATCTTGTTGGCAACAACTAAACAACTATGTTCGTCTTGGTGGAGTATACTTGCATTTCCTTGACCTACCTACTCATTCAGTTTTGCTAGGGACTTCGGTTCTGACACATCGTAAATCGTAGCACCGTTAGCTTCTTCTATGACTTTAACACCGTTCACGTCCATGATTTGTAGTCAACTCCGATTGTAGCTAGGAATGATGGATTGTAGTCTCCCGTTGTGAACGCTAGAATTATGCAGGATTTACCCACACCGCACTCGCCAATAAAATAATTAACAATTTATATGTGTAAAAAAATAAGCGAAATATAAATTTAATAAAATGTCTTAATGAAACGAAATCATGTAATTCCTTCAAACCTCGTGATGTACTGCTGACTTAGATAAACCCTGCACGGGATACTTTTGGATTCAATAAATAAAAAATTACAAGAAGTCAACATGTGTTCTTAACGTGAGGCATTTTAGCGCCCCGAGTTAAATGACCGCGCGGCAAGCCATAGCTGCTCAATTCACTCGGGACGCTAAAATTGATTTAAACTTGATTTCGTTTACAGACTACACAATTAATTATCTATACTAATATTATAAACCTGAAGAGTTTACACCCTCGTTTCGCCAGTTATCTTTAAAGTCCCATGTAATAGGGGGCGAGCCTATTGCCATTTACCGGGCACAAATCCAGACTCCGGGCTGCTACTGAGAAATTCCTAATGGAAAAGCCCAATAACACTTTGTCCGACCTGGGGTTCGGACCTAGGACCCCATGCTCAGCAGTCGCGCTTGCAACCACTAGACCAACAAGGCAGTCAACTTACACTTCCACTCGTACCATAAATGAAAACAAAGTACTTATGCAACAAATTGACTAAGTAAGTACCTCATAAAAGCCTACTGAAACAGTAAGTATATCCTGAGTCATACATGTGCGTGATTCGCTAAAAGTGCGGCCTAACGCATGACGCACACAAATAAGTGTATATGTTGCAGTCAAAACTCTTAACCAGTCAAAAGTACTATTGACCAACCTATTCAGTCAAAAGTACTTTTGACTGATTTTGCTAGTCAATAGTACTTTTGACTGGTTAAGAGTTTTGACTGCAACATATACACGGTTGCGTATGCGCAGTGTGATGCGTGTTGATGCGGAATATTTGATTTTAGTAATTACCGTGTATAGTTTATTTTTTATAGTTGTGGTTAATTTTAATGAACACACATGTATGAATTTCTGAGGGGCTCGTGGCTAAATAACAACCGCGCCGATCGTAAGATTTGCGAGGTTAAGCTGCGCTTACCGAGGTCAGTACGTCGATAGGTGACCATTTGTTACACATCGAAACCCCTCCGTGCCTCGGAGAGCACGTTAAGCCGTCGGTCCCGGGTGTCATACGAATACCTATGACAGTCGTTACGGGTAGTCAGAAGCCCGAAAGTCTGACAAACGGTTTAACCTTAGGATATCGGCATTGCCCAGTAACTGGGTTGCGGAGGTCTGATGGCAGTCGCTCCGTGTAAAATACTGGTATTCAGCCGCATCTGGTTAGACTGGAAGCTGACCCCAAGATAATTGGGAAAAGGCTAAGAGGAAGACATGTATGAATTTCTATTAATGTTAATTAATTATTAGGTAGGTACGTAATTTTTTATACAAGGTGAGTCGGAAAAAAAAGCCGAAATGATCTTAAAGTACCCATAGCAATGGATAACTTTTGTTCTATAACTTTCCCCAAAAGTCATTAGTTTAAGAGTAATAGCTGTTCAAAGATGTCATAAAAAGTACACTAAATTCTATCTATCCTCAGCTATGATCAGCTGTGTTTACATTTTACGTCATAATTGGGGTCACGGATACGAAGCTCCATTTTCTGAATTCGTAACTAAAGCAAGAATGAAGATATTTTAAAAAAACTAAAATAAAAATAATTTTGCATAGATTTTTTTACGACTATTCGAAATTTTAAATCTTTCTTTAAAACAAGCGTCAGTGATACATTAATTGGCCCGCGGCTTAGTACCCCCTTTCCGACTAACCTTGTATACTTGTTTTATTTAGTGTAAAGTATAACATTCATGTTGTACATTTGATTCTGTCCTCATAACGTCTTTTTTTTTTCTAGAGAGGTTTGCTGATAGAGAATTCATTTTGAGTTTTACTAGCTAACCTAATACATCAAATCGTATTGATTTTGGGTTATTCTATTTTAACCGTTGTCTTACACTTCCTCTCCACTTTCCGCTCTTCGTCTCTTTTTCACTTTGTTTTGTCTCATACAACCTTATTTTTTTTTTTAATATTTCGGCGTCCAAATCAGATTTTTAAAAAAACCATTTATAGTACCAATTTTAATTTTAAATTTGTGTGACGACACGTTTGGTGCAGTGGCTGAGCGATCGGCTTCTGCGATACGGGCCGTGGGTTCGTTTCCCGCACGGAACAATTATTTGTAAGGCCTACAGATAGTTGTTCCGGGTCTGGATGTTTGTGCGTGTGAAGATTTGTGTTTGTGAACGCACCCACGATACAGGAGAAATCCTAGTGTGGTGCAATGATTAAAAAAAAACACACCAATAGTACTCTTATTCCTATTACCTACTATTGGTGTGACTCAAATTGGTACGCCAAATGGAATGCGTCCCAATTTTGATCCTCTCCCACAGTTATAATATAATAGTTTAAAAGAAGCAGTTAAACAGTTACACACACTTATGGCGGTTAGTTCTCGCGATCAGGTGTCTCGTTGAGCAACGTTACACTAATAAGGAAGCTACAACTGGACGTGATGTGTGGCTTGTAATGAGGGCAGCAGCACTACTGGTAAAGGGTCAATGTTGGCTTATGGCAAAATTACACCATGATTTCAATTGTTTTTGGTGGAAGGCAAAGGGTACTTACTATGCATATTAAAGTACAGTGCGCGTCAAATAACTAGAACTAAGATGCCGTCGACTGCGTGATCTATGTGAGGTTCAGGTCATATGATTCAAAGTCAAAGTTTTTTATTTCAAATAGACCAGATTTCAGGCACTTCGTCAAAACCAGGTGCACGGTTCCAAAGGTAGGTTCTATGGAGAAGAGCCGGCAAGAAACTCCGTGAATACTCTTTTCAAAATAGTAATTCATGACAATTCCATTACAGTAGTGTGAGAAATAGAATGAGAATAATGCAGGTTAATGTAACAAATAAACTCACATAAGAATAACAAATAGAAAAATACGCCTTCTAGGATTGCCATAGCAGTTAAGGGCTGACCAGTCCCGACCGACAGACGGCACCCGTTCACGAGCATGACTTGCACATCCGCATCGGTCAGCTCAACCATATTGTAGGGAACCCAACGACCGGATAAACAACGCCACCATCAGCAAGACATTTAAGTGAGCATGACAGACTCATACTACCATTTTTTTTATGAGTCCAATAGATTGCACTTGGTGTTCAGTGTCTGATGATGGAGCTAGGAGGTGGATAGTGGATATCTTCAGTGGCTCCTAGTAAACCCCTTAAGTTTGGCAGTCGACGCCACCTTGGTTCTAGTTATTTGACGCGCACTGTACCTATGTAACATAACATAACATCACGCCTGTATTCCCCGAAGGGTTGGGCAGAGGTGTATAGTAACACCCACCCAGTATAGTACCATAAATTCGCCGTTATGATTTAAGTCCCATGTAATAGGGGGCGAGACTATTGCCATCAACCGAGCACGAATCCGAACTCCGGGCCGCTACTGAGGAATTCCACACGGAAAAACCCAATAACACTTTGCCCGACCTGGGGATCGAACCCAGGATCTCACGACCAGCAGTCGGGCTTGCCACCACTAGACCAAAGAGGCAGTTAAAGTACGTATATTGAACACTAGCGGCCCGTCCCGGCTTCGCACGGGTGGAAATTTTTACCGTTTTTGCAACATTTTTCATTTATGCTCCGCTCCTATTGGTCATAGCGTGATGTTATATAGCTTATAACCTTCCTCGATAAATGGACTATCCAACACAAACATAATTTTTCAATTCCAACTAGTAGTTCCTGAGATTAGCGCGTTCAAACAAACAAGCAGACTCTTCAGCTTTATAATATTAGTACCTATAGATTTTAAATGAGGTATGGATGTGATCGTTGCTAGAAGAAAATTGTAATCTGGGAGGGATAATTAACTGTATACGGTTTTATCTTGCAGTACTCCTGCAGCATCAGGATTTGAGGATTGAAGGTTGAAATTAATAAATGTTGTATTGTCATGGGAATTGAATTTGTGTGCAAAGTTTCAGTAGAAGTAATTGAAAAATCTGTCGCAAGATTTGAATCAAACAAACAACTATACGAAGTGAAGCGAATTAAAACCATTTTAAAAGAAGAATCCCAAGATTGAAGCCATAAAGTAATGATTAGCAGGTACATGGAACTGGTTTAACCTTATGATATCGACATTGCCCAGTAAGTGTGTTGCGGAGGTCTGATTGCAGTCGCTCCGTGTAAACTACTGATATTCAGCCGAATCTGGTTAGACTGGAAGCTGACCCCAACATAGTTGGGAAAAAGGCTAGGCAGAACGAAAAGGTATATGGAACTGGCTGGACAGAGATCAACAACCTTTTACTTGTTAAAAAATTTTACCTACTTATAAGTATCACTCAATGCACTAGGTACTTCAAGAAATAGGTACCACAATCTGATTTCCCTATTACATATAACGGCTCGATTTGGGAATACCACTCACACGTAACACATAATATCCACAAATGACTCACAAAACCATCTTTGTGGACAGCGTGCATGCTCTGCATAATATCAGCATACCATCAGCATGCTACTTACTGCGTGACCTAGATTTTATGTGTTACGCACTTTTCTCCTTTAGACTTCGTGCTTAGCTTTTACTTTAGCTTACGTTAGGATATGTTTTGCTAGAAGGGACTTCATTCGTTGCTTTGCAAGTATACAAGCGGTTATGATAAATGATAAATCTATACTAATACTAATAATATTATGAAGAGGAAAGATTTGTATTTTTGTATGTAACGAATAAACTTAAAAACTACTGGACCGATTTCAAAAATTCTTTTGCCGTTAGAAAGCTACATTATCACTGAGTAACATAGGCTACGGGCGGAGCCGTGAGGACACAACTAGTGATTTATATTTCTGTAAATAAGTCTGTTACAGACACTTTTACAAGTCAATGTAATGTTTTTATTAAGACTAGATGGCGCCGGCATTTCCTAACTGACTAGCTCTGAGAAGTAAAAGCCGAAACAAACTCAGAGATTAAGGTCTCTTTTATAGTCCAGACATTGTGGTTCTTCAATGATGACTAGTTTTAAATATAGCATAAGTATAATCAGCCCATTACTGTGCCATTGGTTTTCACGGAGCTCGTCTCAGAGTGTGAAAGGTTATTCCTTAAGGTTAGGCCTTAATCTACCAGGCTGGCTGAACTTTGTATAATTATCACTTGCATAAAAACGGTGAAGGAAATAATCGTTAGGAAATCGCATGCCTGAGAGATATTTCTCGACGGCATGTGAAGCCAAGTCAGAGGCACATGGGCGGCATAAACTCTGACACCAGGTTAATCACTAACTACACGAAAAGAAGAAGGGACAAATGCGACAAACTCAAGAAACTCAAGAATATTATATCACCCAATAAAAGCTAATTCACACAGAAATTGTTTACAGGATCCGTTTTAGCGGATCCGTTTTTATTTTGGTGATGGCGCCTGTAGTTGTATGAGCGAGTTCACATACACGACAGTAATCCGAATCCAGTAAAAAATACTGGATCCGTTATTTTTATCGTATCCTGCATACCAGATGCAACGCAGCTGCCATTTGTTTAACTGAACCGTTGGTACAGATGTGAACAACACATCCAGTACCGATAGATCCGCTGGGTGAACGGGCTCTAACTCGAAACTTTTAAGAACATAATATTCTTTAATCTGAGAACATTCTTAAATGACGTGTAACCAATCAAAATCTTGTGGTCTGTTAGCCATGTTAAGTTGATTAGTGAATGTAGCTTACGTAACCGTCTCGTGATTGTAAATTAAAACATAGGTCTCTGTGTGTGGTTACGTCCGGTTAATGTGGGGTGTGTTAGCGAATGGTTATCATTTAAACAGTTGGCTAAATATTGAGGTTTTGGTTAGCAAACATTAATTGATCTGTAATGCATGATCAGCGGAGAGATCGCCATAAAGCGTAGCTGCGTTGTTAAATAAAAATAACCACGAAAATTCACTTCAAATCTAACCTAAATGGGGTGCATTAAAAGACCATCCATGAGTGACAATGCTTAAGAGGCCGTTCCCGTTTCACAGCCGTCTCGCTCTAACTTTAAGCCTTTTTTGAAGATTTAAAGAGATTTTAGACGATATTGAAAAATGTAAGCTGTAGAAGTTCTGTAGAAGACTTTGATGTGAGGGGGTAGCTGGCGAGATGGATCCTATAGATCCTACCACCAATCGTCCGGTGTGCGTAATCTTCCTCATCCTAAACTCACAGGAAACATAACAGTGTTCTGTTCAGGCCGTTTGACCATTCTTACTCGTTATCCATAACATAACATAATCAGCCCTTTACACTGTCCTACTGCTGGGCACGGCCCTCTTCTTAGAATGAGAAGGGTTAAGGCGTTAGTCCATTGGCTGGCGGGTTGGCGGACTACACATCATCGAGAACTTTTTGGACCCTCTCAGGTGTGCAGGTTTCCTCACGATGTTTTCCTTCACCGTTAACGCAAGTGATAATCAAATTCTGATCCGTACATAAATTCAATGCACATGACTCGTGGTTAATTGCCAACCGCGCGGGTCCTATGATTTGCGAAGTTAAGCCGCACTTGCCGGGGTCAGACAATGGATGGGTGACCGTTCGTGCCTCGGAGAGCTCGTTAAATCGTCGTTCCCTGGTGTCATGCCCGAAAGTTGACAATCGATCTAACCTTAGGATATCGGCATTGCCCAATAACTGGGTTGCGGAGGTCTGATGGCAGTCGCTCCGTGTCTTCTTCTTTTCGTGTGGTTAGCGACTAACCTGGTGTCAGAGTTTATGCCGCCCATGGGCTTCTGACTTGGCTTCACATGCCGTCGAGACATATCTGTCAGGCATGCTAGTTTCCTCACGATGTTTTCCTTCACCGTTTTTAAGCAAGTGATAATTATACAATACGCACATGAATCCTAAAAGTCAGAAGTGCGTGCCTTGGGTTCGAACTCGACACCTATGACTTGACAGTCCGACGGTCACACCACAAGGCTATCACTGCTTAAGGTCATCATTCAGGCTCAAGGTTATCATTGCCTGTCACTTCGTGTAAAATACTGGTATTCAGCCGCATCTGGTTAGACTGGAAACTGACCTCAACATAGTTGGGAAAAGGCTAGGCAGAACATTCTATGTGAACTCCGCGTTACCTCAGCAACATTTATACCATCCATCGCATATAACCGGACACTTTCAATATCTCGAGATTACAGTGAAAGTTACTTGTATTGTCTAGCATACTATGAAGTGAGCTATGCTTTGACGAGTCACTGTTGGATATTCGATAATGCGTTGATATTCGAGGTAGCAACTTTTTTGTTGTGGTTAATAATTATTAGGTAATTTTATTGAGGATTCTGGATCTACTTAGGTCAAATTCTTAGATGATAATTTGTGTATTGATGTACAGTTTTTATTTGGATGATCGTTTGTTTATTTTTTATTTATTTTTTTAAATGGTTTTATACCTAATTCACTTCGCTTCGTATACCTTTTTTTTTCGTTGGAAAACCCTCATGTATGACCCTCACCCGGGGAAGGCGAGGGGATCTGCCGAACTCTTACCGGCTAAAAACCAACGGTGTCCCTACTTCTGACCTAAGGCCGGGGTCATGGGATTCGCGACCCCTCTTCTTCTGGTGGACCTCTCCTGTGGTGGGGCAATTGCTCCCCTGCCCCACTTCCTTGTGAGAGGCGCGCGCGGAACACGGCGCGCCATCCTCCATGAGCCTGTTACTGGTCGGGAGACGGGTCCCCTAACCCGCCGCCCGCAGGCATTTGTCTTCGTATACCTATTTGTTTGATTCAAATCTTGCGACAGATTTTTCAACTAACTGATTCTCCTGAAACTCCGCACACAAATTCAATTCCCATGACAATACAGCATTATAATAATTTCAACCTTCAATCCTCAAATCCTGATGCTGCAGGGGAACTGCAAGATAAAACCGTTTAACTGAAAAGCTTCTTTAAGGGATTATTTATAATATTTGATGATACCTACTTGCACTGTAATTGGATGGATTTTATATCTGTGTCAAATTTTAGGTTTTTATTTACGATGCTATTGAAAGAATGATTTTATATTTGCTCATGTTGCTAATTAGCAACCTTGTTTATCTTTTTGAGTCGGTCACAATTAATAAAATACAATTTTATTTGTTTTTTTTTATTTCTAGGATTTTATGTAAAATCTTCAGTCGCATTAAACCTACATAGATTAAGGTCGCTATAATTTCCTTAGAAGCTATTCATGACATCGGGACTTCCCCAATTCGGCATATCGGAATTCCGAAGCGAAAGTGCGAATCAACACCAATAAATAAACCACGAATCATTCAATATTTAGTTATCTCCAATCACCTTCAAGTACCTCATAGAAATTTCTCAAACATACTCAAAACATGTGTAGTAGGTATCTACATAGCTATTCATCTTACGTCACGCCAATCGACATAGGTACGATTCTAAAAAACTAACAAACCGATTCTCGTAAACTAACGACCGCAAAATGACACACATCATTATACTCAACAAAAAGTTATAATGTTCTGATAGCTATGGCCAATGACCAGTGGCACACGACAGTTGAGTGCAGAAGTTCCATTCTCGAAAAGACACGCCAAAGTTGACAATGAAACAAAAGTACAATCAGTCACTGTAATGGTTTAAGCCTGTATACCTATACGTCCACTGCTAAATATATGCCTCTAAATAAGGACCCGAAAAATGAAAAAAAAAATGAAAAAAAATGTTGGTTTTAAAATGGTCTTTGTTTAAAGTTAAACAAAATAAAAATATGTCACTCAAATAGGTAGCTAGATGTGAGCAAATGACTTCGGAAACTATGCAGTAATCTCTGAGAAAAACGGCCGTGACATACAGACATATAGATTGACATCGTGGTCTTACCAATAATTGTTCCGTTTTGGCTAAAAAGTTCGTATTACAAAATTACCAATCTTCGGAATTACAGTATGAAAGGATGCTACTGCTTTTGACATTATTATTTTTTCCTTGATTGGGTGGCATCTCATGGAAACCACACAGTCAAGCAAAATGGATTGCTTCACAAACTATTTACTGCAACGGTCCAAGTTTGTTCAATTTTGTCCTAGCAAATATTTATTTGTTCCATATCGCGTTTTTCCGTAAGTGAACCTTCTTTCCCTCGTTACTTAGTGTCAATAATTACTTGCACTCTTGGTACAAGTGAGAGTCGTTTGGTGGGTCAGTTTTTATGTTTCGATGCTTATCCCCTCTGATTCCTTTGATTAGATTAATAGTAAAGCACACAGAGAATGTGTTTTATCAGATACGGTACAATATTTATTTTTATTTAGATATTGCTGAAATACGTCGGTGGTTTTAAAGTTATTTTAAGGTCTACGCGCATCTGACCGCACCGTACGCGCCGCAGTCGCCGCAGTCATTGCTTTTGTTAGCGTTATTGTGACGAGCGCGGCTTGAATGGGTGTGCAAGGTTGCATAGAACTGCAAACAAAGAGTTCAAATGCAGCAACTACGACGCGTACGGTGCGGACAGGTGCGGGTCCACCTTTTTCGTATATTTCGGAATTTATCTGTCCATTTAGCGCACCTAGTCGAATTACACCAATAGTATTCCTATTCCTAATACTACTGGTGCTATTCAAATTGGTGCGCTAAATGTAATCGCTCGTTTAAGGATGACATTAGAAGGAGGATTATAAGCAGGTTTAGAGGTGGCGTTTCCTTCTTGTATTTTTTTAACTTTGCCCTTAAGAGTACTCCTGTATCGTAGGTGCGTGTACCCAGATCCAGCACAACGATTGAACCTGCGACTCGAAGAAAGCCAATCGCTCAGCCACTGCGGCAAACGTGTCGTTAAACTTTATGTTATGTTTAACTTGCTCTTTCTAAGAGTTGCAGAAATCAGACGATTGTTGCCTTATACCAGGGATGAAGTCGTCATAAGAGTTTACTGGATCCTTTAAGAAATAAAAACAAATATCTACTTTCACATCGCAACCGACACTACTGCCTATACTCTACAGATAAAATTTCGATTCACTACAGGTCACTATCTTCCGCCATCCGCCTGTCACTTGCAAACTGCGGACATTATTCCGATTGCGCCCGCGCAAGATTGATCGTTCACCTAACACAGACTTACAAATGTATAGACATTATCTTTTGCATTGAAATAAAAAATAAACCAATGAACACGCACTGTTTTATTCAATATCATAGGCATGGGGTTGGTGTCCAGTCTAACCATATCCTGAAAAAATCTTTTACAGTTTTTCAGACTTATGTATAAAACCCAGAACGTATAGTCAAGTTCCACCTCTATAAAGTATACATTTTCGAACGTATAGACAGATCATTTGCATAATATTTTTTTATGATTAGATTGGCGAATGTTGATAAAATTGATTAATGTATACGATTAGAATGGCGAATAAGTATTTTAGAAATGTAGGTTCGTTTATATAATTTTAAAATATTGAATTAAGTTGGATTAGTTTAATAATGTTGTTTAAGTAAAGTATCTCACTTTGTATCCTTTTCTTTTTCCTATTGCGTTGGCTAGACGGAATCATAAAAGCCCTAACGGCAGCCCGACTTCTACTTGGATCTGCTTACCAGCTGAATCTTCTCCAGATCTTTTTCAGGAGCCTAAGTCTGCTAGTTTACAAACGCTTCGATAGAGTGTCGATAGAATAGTTTTAGGCATTTGGTATTCTGTTAGTTATATACCAGTGGGTTTCCATTTAACTGTCATTGAACTATAACTTCAATAGAAAACATTGAAATTTTAGAAGAATATGTAATTTGTCACTATTGTAAAGGTGTCAGTGGGAGGACAATTGTATGTCATTTTAATGAAATTAGTAGACTTGAGCCACAGGTGTCTTTAGGATTCTCGTGGATTGGTTTTCATCGTTCCTAGAGGATCATGATGCCGTATTTTTTTTTACTTCGGAATATCTTCTTGTATGTCCTTCGCCCGGGGACAGCAAGAAGGTCTTACCGGGTAAAAACCAACGGTGTTCCTCCTCCTGACCGTTCGGCCGGGGTCGCGGGATTCTCAAAAGCATGCACCGCAACCAGGATCATGATGCCTAAGGAATCGCCATGTTGATTCAAATATAAACTTGCTGACCAAATTTTGATGGCATGTCTAATAGAGTCTATGCACCGATTAGGAAGTGCATCGGTCATAACACTTAGGTATCACACAGTGGCATTATGTGAACGTTTTATAAGATTAGCGATTCAACACAATACCCGTGCACACGTGATGAAAATTTACAATTCGCCACAATCTGTTCTGAATTACGTCACTTATCTTAAGATCGGCTTTCTCTTTGAATTATCCTGACCTGCATTTGTTTTTGTTGTGGTGCTTAGATATTCTACTGCCCAGTTCCTATGCCCAAAAACGAAGCGTTTTGTTTACCAATGGTAGCATTTTTTATTACCAAACTGGTCACATAAATGGGCTCGTGTGGAAGGGTCTAATATACAAAGCTGTGGGGAATTTCTTTTTTATTGGTAATCATACCAGTCTTCATTTTAACCAACAATGCTCGGTATATTATAGGAATCGGCTCGTGGCTAATTACCAATCGCGCGGATAATACGGTTTGCGAATTTAAACTGCGCTTGCCACGGTCGTTCCGTGGATGGATGACCGTTCGTTACACATCGAGATCCCTCCGTGCCTTTGAGAGCACGGTAAACTGTTGGTCCCAGGTCTCATACGAATACCTATGACATTCGTTACGGGAAGTCAGAAACCTGGAAGTCTGACCACCGGTCTATCCTCAGGTTATTGGCATTTCCCAGTAAGTGGGATGCGGAGGTTTGTTGATATTCGCTCCTTGTAAAATACTGGTATTCAGCCGCATCTGGTTAGACTGGAAGCTGAACCCAACATAGTTCGGAAAAGGTTAAGTAGAATGGAACGTCCATGAGTTGGTTGGCAGTCAAACGACAATAGTGTGACTGTAGCGTTGGCTGGCATTGAGGTCATCCAAATGTAACCGACTGCTACACATAAGGCCGTCTCAAAAAGGGGCATAGCCGAGACCACAATGTATTACCTAGGTATGTACGTTGCTGACTATAAAACTAGTCTTCAAGCTACAGTTACGGTCCTGTCTGTCACCACTCAGGCTCTCAAGTTTGATGATTATCAAATCAGTCGCTCGTCAGTCTCGTGGACAGTGTGTTTCGAAAGCTGGTAAGGTTGATGTTCACCTACTGGGGTTTCGGTGAATGAACTAGCGAATCCCGCGAACCAGGCCATCAGGTCTTCGGAGGAAAACCGCAGTGGTTTTAGCTAGTAAGAGCATAACCCTGCATCTTCACCAGGATGGAGAGTATACTTCAGGATTCTCACACGATAAAAAAAGTTTGACATTTGAGGAAACTCGATATTGTAACCTTCTCCTTTAAAATTCTGTTTTTCATATTCTCCTAAAATCTTTTAAAATACATATGGCCATATACTCAAACGCTAACTCAATTTTAAGTTGCCGTTAAATCTCGTGCTGTCACTGTCACTTTAAGGCAAAGTGACAGTGACAGTACGAAATTAACGGCAACTTATAACTGAGTAGCGTTTGAGTATTTGGCCATTTCTTAGCAGACGTTGCAAAAATTACTTAAGAATGTCTAACATTTACCAAATTAATAGGCGCCAAATAGAAATTAATTCAATCCTCTAAATATGTAAATATTTAAATGCAACAACATTACATAATTGCAGTGTTACGTACATTTTATTAGAATTCGGGCGTTTAATTAGCATAAATTATAATATATTCGAGCATTGTTGAGTCAACGGAGAACGGTTAGTTCCGTGTATTATTTTAAGAGATTACGATCATAGTACCTATTGTTTTTGTAAGGAAGTCATGTTTTACTTTCTGCTAGAATTTCACTAGACTTTGATGACTAGTTGACAAGTTGTTGAGGTAAATTTTCTTGTGACATACATACGAAGCTCATTGCCACGATGTATTTTTTGTCTAATCGACTGCTTATAGATGGTCTTGTAGACCGTTTCTACGTAACCGGGCAGTTATTGGCGAGACCTAAATCTCCAACCAATGGGGACGAGTAAAATACTTAACCTAAGCTAACTCATGACTACTAGCACCTAACAACAGCACTAAGGGCGACCCCTAATGAGAGTCGAACCTCGGCTTAGGGCGCTGCTGGCAGGATGATTGGGAGAGACTTGATGAGGACTGAATTATCGGTGTGACTGCGGAGTCAGAAAAGACGACCGGCTCTGTGGCTGCGGCGGGTGAGCACGGGGGATCATGGACGGCGGCTGCAGCGGCGGTGGGACGTCGCGACGGGCCTCGCCGGCGAGGACGGTAAGCCGGGCGGCGGTGGACGTTGTGTAGTGTGCTGGTCGATTTACTCGCCTCCTGGAGGAGGGTAATATCGTAGTCGGGCTCTAATAGCGCATGCCTGGGATGGCGTACTATGCTACTCACGATATAATAAAAATTGCAGAGAATATATACCAATCAAAATTAGTATAATCCTTAGTCTCATGAGTTGGCAAGAGCTGTATGAAGATAGCTCATGTCGTGGTGGAAAGATTAGCCTGTCAAGGTTGGTAGCGAGGCTGACTGTCCACGAGTCACGATACTATCCAATGCATCCTACGTTGGACAGCGCCATCACTCGTGGAGAGTACTTTAATGCACCCCCAATTATATCGTGTCAATGTGATGACGACATTTTTTTTAATTCTTCTTGGTTTGGAAGAATTACCCGAATTCGGATACACCTTTCTTTTTCCTCCTAGCCTTTTCCCAATTACGTTGGGGTCAGCTTCCAGTCTAACCAGATGCGGCTGAATACCAGTATTTTACACGGAGCGACTGCCATCAGAACTCCGCAACCCAGTAACTGGGCAATGCCGATATTCTAAGATTAGACCGGTTTTCAGACGTTCGGGCTTCTGGCTAACGACTGTCATAGGTATTCTTATGACACCCGGGACCGACGGTTTAATTGGCTCGATGTGTAACGAATGCACACCCATCCACAGACTGACCGCGGCAAGCGCAGCTTAACCTCGCAAACCGTATAATCGGCGTGGTTGTTAATTAGCCATGAGCCCCTCAATTCGGATACAGCCTGTATAAGTTTTTTTTTTAATTTTATTTGTATATTACCATCCCCTCTTAGCCTCACCTCACCTGCCCTTCACCCTACTTAGAAAAAAAAGACCTTACCATGACCTCAGTCGGTCATACAAAACAATGCCAGTCCAAGATGAACTTTCTCCTACCATTTTTGTCTTGACCTATTCAATGCAAATTTGGTCGTGTTCACGTATAATGTAATATGGTAGTGAACTTTAACTTTACAAGTGTACACTGTAATTATATGTACCTATATTTTTAACAACTACTGCTTGGTCTAGTGGTGGCAAGCGCGACTGCTGAGCGTGAGGTTCTGGGTTCGATCCCCGCGTCGGGCAAAGTGTTATTGGGTTTTTCCGTGTGGAATTCTTCAGTAGCAGCTCGGAGTTTGGATTTGTGCCCGATTGATGGCAATATGTTCGCCCCCTATTACATGGGTCTTAAACATAACGGCGAAATGAGGGTGTTACTATACACCTCTGCCCTACCCTTCGGGGAATACAGGCGTGATGTTATGTTATATTTTTAATTTGTCAAATTATCATCTCTAGTGATATCAAAAAGAAATACGTCCCTTATGGCCAACTACTCAAACGCTACTCAATTTTATAGCAGTGATAGCCTAGTGGTAAGATCGTCGGACTGCCAAGTCATAGGTCTCGAGTTTGAACCCGAGGCACGCACCTCTGACTTTTCGGATTCATGTGCATATTTCATAATTATCACTTGCTTAAAAACGGTGAAGAAACATCGTGAGGAAACCGGCATGCCTGAGAGATATTTCTCGACGGCATGTGAAGCCAAGTCAGAGGCATAAACTCTGACACCAGGTTAGTCAATGACCACACGAAAAGAAAGACTCATTTTTAAGTTGCCGTTAATTTCGTGTTGTCACTGTCACTTCGCCTTAGAGTGCCAGAGACAGCACGAGACTTAAAGGCAACTTAAAATTGAGTAGCGTTTGAGTATTTGGTCATTAGAGATTATTTCAAATATAAGGTCAGCAGCGACCTCTAGAAGCGCCAAAACTTCGTTGCGATCACCAATACTGTCGCCAAGTTTGATGATTTTGGCGATATTCCGCTGTAGTACAATAATTCTTTGTATTTATTTTATTTACAACTAGCGACCCGCTCCAGCTTCGCACGGGTGCAATGTAGATACTAATGTTGGGCATATAAACCTTCCTCTTGAATCACTCTTATCTATTGCTGAAAACTGCTTTAAAATCCGTTGCGTAGTTTAAAAGATCTAAGCGTACAGACAGCGGGAGCGACTTTGTTTTGTACTATGTAAAGAAGCAAATGAAAAATTCATTTGTTTTAATGGTTTTATAGTTTGCTTGAAAAAGCGTGTTATTAAGTATTCAGGTTCATTGTCTCGATAATTGGCGTAATAAATGAACAATGTGCCGATTATTTTTATTTTTTATTGTTACTAATCGATTAAAAAATACGCATCGGTTGCTAGCGAGTCGATATACAGTGTTATTGAGGTTTGTTTTACTATTTAATAAACGTTTATCCAGACTGGCTGTTGCGTTTACAGATGCAGATCCTACACGCACAAGCACTGCGATCAAGAACAATTGTAGGCCATACAAATATTTTTCTGCGCATCGTACCGCAAAATCTCTCTTGGTTTGTTGCGCTACAGCTCCTATCGCGCATCCCAGAAGCAATTGATGTTGTAATTTTTGTTATTTTTTTAAGGTATAGGCATCGTGAAACAAACCACTCCATCCATCTTCTAAGCGAATAAGTCTGGTTATGTGGACTGGTCTGATTTGAAATCGCGACCTCTCAATCACTAATCCGACATGTTAGCCGTAAGGCTTCCATCGTTGGCGTCGAATTAAAATATAAGCTGATATGAAGTCAATCTTTATTTATTTCTATACATATACAAGGTTAGTCGTAAAGGGGGTACTAAGCCGAAAGGGTGTTAAAGTACCCATAATAATGGATAACTATTGTTCTACAACTTTCCCCAAAAGGCAATTGTTCAAGAGAAATAGCTGTTCAAAGATTTCATAAAAAATACGTTAAATTCTATCTATCCTTAGCTATGATCAGACGTGTTTACATTTTATGTCAAATTTGGGGTCACGGATTAGAAACTCCATTTTCTGAATTCATAACTAAAGCAGGGATGAAGAATTTTTGAAAAAACTAAAATTATAAATAATTTTTTATGGAAAATAATGTATCGAATTTTGAAATTATAAGACTCTCTTTAAAACAATCATCACCGATACATTAAGTGACCCACGGCTTAGTACCTCCTTACCGACTAACCTTGTATATACATTTATAAATATTTCTATAAAAAAAAAACAACATTTTAAAAATAGTTGCCCACCGGCATTGGGAACAGGGTCCAAGCTACCGGTGGTCAAGACCTTAGAGAGAGGAACTACCTAACAATACGCGCCGTGTCCAGAAGTACCGTTTTCTGTATCAGGCCCTTGATCCAGCCGCCTAACAAGAGCCTTATCAGATGTTGGTCGAGGCGGTTGGCTATTAAGCCATTGGCCGTAACGACTATCGGCACAACGACTGCTGAGTCAACCTCTCACATGTCGACAACCTCGTGTACCAAGTAAGGTAGGTATTTAATGAAATCAATATTGTTAATGGATAGTTATCATTTTACAGTTTTTGACAGGTTGATATCAAGTGGTTGAAATCTGACATAATATTTCTGTTTAGTTTGTAATATTACATTGTTTTCATTTTATTTTTATTAATTTTTGTACTCGTCTTTTAGTACTACATTACTCATTGGTCTGTGGCTAGGACTTCATTGTTCTCTCACTATCCTGAATCATTGTACTGTATCCACTGATATTATTTTTAAAAGAGTAACCATGGAGTTTCTTGCCGGCTCTTCTCCATAGGAAACGACTAATTGGAACCGTGCATCTAAATTCGACTTTTCATAAGCATCTGTATTGGTTTATATGAAATAAAAAAAAATGATTTTTGATAATTAAAGAAAAATTACTTCTTTCAGTATCAATATTACTAATATATTGCCAATTACACACCACATACGACCAGCTACAACTTCTTCTCTCGTATCGGCACAAGTTACTCGTATTGACAACACGTTTGGTGCAGTGGCTGAGCGACCAGCTTCTGCGCTACGGGTCGTGGGTTCGATTCCCGCACGGAACAAATATTTGTATGGCCTACTGACAATTGTTCCGGGTCTGGATGTTTGTGCGTGTGAAGATTTGTGTCTGTAAACGCACACACGATACAGGAGAAATCCTAGTGTGTGGCAATGTTTAAAAAATAAATAAATGAGAGTAGCTCATGCCATGGTGATAAGATTAGACAGTCAGCGAAGGTAGTAGCGGGACTGACAGCTGACTGCCCAGGGTGTGCCAGACATACTCTAGTATCGGAAGCTGTTTGAACGCACCAGCTATACTTGAGAAGTTCCCACGAAAGTATAGGGTAAAATTGGAGACCAGACTACAAACACATAACTGAAACATTGAAACTTTGGTTTGGTGGTCTATCTCTTTCTAAATAAGGGGTATTTTGAAAGAGATAGATATCCAAAATAAATATTCTATCTTTTTTGAGAACTGCCTCGTTGGTCTAGTGGTGTTAAGCGCGACTGCTGATCGTGAGGTCCTGGGTTCAGTACCTAGCTCGGGCAAAGTGTCATTGCGATTTTTCGCGTGGAATTCCTCAGTAGCAGCCCAGTGTTCGGATTTGTGCCCGGTTGATGGTAATAGGCTCGCCCCCTATTATATGGGACTTAAACATAACGGCGAAGTGAGGATGTTACTATACACCTCTGCCCAACCCTTCGAGGAATACAGGCTTGATGTGGTGTGTGTGTGTGTTATAGAATTTTTCAAGGTTAAATTTTTCGTCTTAATTTAAGAGCACGTAGTGTGGTTCCATTTTTACATACCTTCATGGAAGTTCTTCACAGAAAACCCCATAGTGCCCTACTTATGGAACGAAGTCATGACCTTGTTACTACTACACTAGTGCGGCAATGGTGTACCTACAGGGTGTAAACAAATTGTTGTAGATAATTCCTTAAAATCACATGATCTATTACTGGTATAGATTAATTATACACGGGATTTTGGTTGATAAATAACAATATTAAAAAAAAGCTCTTTTGTCTTGCGATAGTGGTAAGTGAACAATCAAAAAAAAGGTTAAAAAAACGCAAACAAAATAATATATGTGATAAAACATCTTGATGAACGGAAGCTCTGGCAACACAGCTGCCGGGCACAACTAGCATGATATCGCTCCGCGCAGTCAGTTAAGTCGGAGCGCTAAACTGACTCAGGTTAAGAAAAATGTTTTTTTTTGTTAAAACTTAACGTATCCCCTTCAGGGTCAATCAAAGTCACCAGTAAAACCACGAGGCTAGAAGGAATTAAACGAATTTGATAACATCCTCTATACACACGATCACGAGTAAGAAAAATAAACATTAAAATACTCGGACAATGCCGCGCCCCGAGCCATATTTGCTACATATTGACAAACATTACGAGTATATCATAAACTTACGTAGGTATACATATAATATATATTATGTATAAAGTTATACAATAGTTTCAAAAACCAGTGTTACTACTATCTAAAGCGAGTGACCGTTAGTCTTTGGTTACTCCGAGTATGTTACATTGTGAGATTATGATAAACATAATAATTAATAATATACAAGGTGTAAAAAGACCATTCACCAAGCCGTCAACCAAGCATTCAGTACATCAAACTAAGTAACCCCACGCAAAAATGGTCGCTGGGAAACGACTTTTTTTTGGGTGAATAATTTCGTTTTACTGTAAAACTAACTGTAACGTATTCAAAACACTGTGCTGATGGATGCAATGAGTAGTAAACGGGTAATGGAGGTATTTCAAGTACATTTGTAACCTTCAAAACTAGTATTTAAAAAAAAGTTGTGATAAAGTTGGAACTTTGACCTCCAATATCTCCGTAACTAGAAGGTTCCTAGGCATAGTCCAGAACAAAAAAATGATCGCAATGACGTGGAGAATAAGTGCCTTTCGGCTTCGTTAAGGGTCTTTTTACACCGTTTATACTGGGTGTAAAAATAGCTTTAACGAAGCCGAAGTCTACGCATACTGTACATAAAACTAAGTAACATATAGCAAAAATCATTGCTTGGAAACGACTTTTTTTTTTGTTATTAAAAAACAGCTTTTAATTGTAGCGCGCAATGTAAGCGCACGCGCTGCAGACTGTGCCTACATTTCAAAAATGTTGATAATATTTGTATAGAAGAATGTTTAGTAATAACATTTAAACTTAGTTTTCGTGAAAAACGTTCAAAAATATAGAGGGAAAGTAATCAAATATGGAATAGTATACCTAATAAGGAATAACAATTAATGTAGTCTTGACTGCCTTCTTGGTCTAGTGGTCGCAAGCGCGACTGCTGAGCATGGGGTCCTGGGTTCGATCCCCAGGTCGGGCAAAGATGTATTGGGTTTTTCCATTAATAATTTCTTAGTAGTAGCCCGAAATTTTGATTTGTGCCCGGTTGATGGCAATAGACTCGTCCCCTAATATATGGGACTTAAACATAACGGCGAAATGAGGGTGTTTCTATACACCTCTGCCCAATCCTTCGGGGAATACAGGCGTGATGTTATATTATGTCTACTGAATTTCTGTCAACGGCCTACATCAATCCAGAGATTTTGGATGGTTACTATTGGTTGTATACCATTCCATATTTGCATTTTTTCTTGTACTGTTATATTATAATTTTCTTGTGTACAATAAAAAATAAGTAAGTATAAGTGTTTTTTCTTGTGTTCTTCACAAAGGACAGGTGCGTAGTACTCTCAACCGGTGTGCATGTATGACAAGATGTATGAATGTGGATGAAGCGAAAGGAGTATGTAAGGGTCGTAACATGTGGCGTTCTATAGTTTCTGCCTACCCCCATGGGAAAAAGGCGTGAGTTTATGTATGTAAGTATTAATGAGAAAATATATCCTAATAATGATGTACCTATGTCTCTAATTCAGGCCCTTAGCAATATTTCCACAGATTTCTCAGTTAACGTTACTATCAACATACCAACCTACTAATTACATGTAATTACAACTGTAGCTTAAGAATTAAAAAAATATCTTAAACATGCGTAGGTATCTTAAGAATTTATATGACTTATGGCCAAATGCTCATACGCTACTCAATTTCAAGTTGCCGTTAAGTCTCGTGCTGTCACTGTCACTTTAAGGCGAAGTGACAGTGACAGCACGAAATTAACGGCAACTTATAATTGAGTAGCGTCTGAGTATTTGATCGTAAGTAATTGTCGGAAAATGAAAATTTTGTATCTCTAATTGACTTAAAACTTTTAATGTCAAAAGCTTTTAGCTAGTGCTTTCATTTTTAACCGACTTCCAAAAAAAGGAGGTGGTTCTCAATTTGGCTATATGTTTCTTTTTTTTTACGTTTGTTCCGCGATATCTTTGCTAATTGTGAACTGATATTATTGATTCTTTTTTTGTTTGAAAGAGTATTCTTTAAAAGTGGTCCCATTTAAATTTGGTGAAGATCTGATGAAGAACTTCGGAGATAGACAATTTGAAGTTGGTTTTATTTTTTTAAAAAGTATTTTGTGAAGGTGAGATTATCAATTGAAAAAAATGAATTTGGATTAAAAAGAAAGAAAACACATTTATTTGGACCCGCTTAGGTAATATAACAGTTTTAATTTAAAAAAATAACATAGATACCTATATTTAGCTCGACAGCTTGTTAGAGGATCGTCTTACAGCCAATCTTAATAATCGATACAACAATCGATAGATTTTGGATTACGATCGATTATTAATACCTTTCGGCAGTTAGTGCAATAATTTGCAAAAAATTTCAACTTAAGAGCACTTTGTTCTTTTTATTATTACTTATAAAATATATTTGTTTACTACATGCGCAAGATTTCAAAATGCATAATGCAATTGTATTGACATTTTTTTTTGAACTCATGTTCTGCCAATGCCAGTTGCTGTCATAAGTAGCCTTTGACTTCAATGTTATTATAATAACTTGTAGCCAAAGTTGAGAAAGTAACCGAAAAAAAAACTGGAGCTCAATTTTTACATCGCTCGTAAAATTATCATTACTCACAAATTCTCGGAGAAATTGCGCTCGGAATTTCGGTAGAAACTAGTGATGACTTTTAAATTAATAAGCAATTCGAAAATGGAAGTCTAGATCCTTGTTTGATGAACACGATAATGATTGTAACCACATATCGACGCTCGGCAGTGAAAACCTCGTAAATAAAATTTACTTCAAAACCGTTTCATTTGTTCTTTAGATTGATTAACTCGTCATACACGTACTAGCTTAACAAACTTTCAATTCAAATACTTCTAAGCTATCTATGACGTACGATGACAAACTTGTATTAACATTTGATCGGCCATTTTTTTGCAGGAGACGGTTATTTCTACCTCTTTTAAAAAAATGTATTTTACACATACGTGGTTTTCAGTGTCGACCGACGATATACTTTAAAATGTCTCACAGAAATATCTTGTAACACGCAAGACTTGAAGAAAAATCTCGTAACACTTTACTAATCAACAAAATAGCGTTAAGTAACCGAATAATTTGATATACCTAAACAAGATCCTACAGATGGACACGACCAGATCATTCGCCGGCCTTCTCTCATGCGTTAATTGCGTAACCACTCGAGATTCGGAACACCCGAGGTTGCACGGAGAAAGTGCATGGTGCATTTGGATTATTAACAACTCGAGCGAAATTATTCGCTAATTCCGCGAAAATGGCCGCTCTGACGCAATCAGAGATGGTTCGCATTTTAGCCAGAGTTTCGAAATTTTTGTCTAATTTTCGAAAGTGCGATCTGGTATTTCGAAAAACTGTAATTTCCAATTCTTCATTAGTTTTAAGGTTGTTACGTTTACGTATCTCGGTCAGAAGGTTTCGAAATTACTCATGATTCTTTTTTGTGACGCGTAAACTTAAATGTCGAGAGAACAGGACTAACCCCAGTTCTTGAAAGGCCGATTAATATAATCTGTTGTTAAATCCTATGTCAACGACTGTTATTGGTCGACATTAATACTAACAACGAATCACATCTCTTGACAATTGATTAGTACATTTTTGCGTTAATTAGCCTTTTCAGAAACCAGAGGTAAATCCACTTTATTATAAAATTGCACGTCAATTACGTCACAGCCATGTCATAAAGTCGTCCGGTGACATCAGTACTTTCGATTTTATCGACAACGATTTTCGATAGGGACCTATTACAGCTCTTTATGGCGTCGAAACATGTTTTTGTTTCGTATTAATATATTTTTTGTTCAACCGCATATGGTTTTACGATTGTAACAAGATTGTAGCACCAAGATTTACCAGTTACGGTACTTCGGGATGTGAAAGTTTGGACATTTTAAATCAAGGAGGCGTTCGTACAAAAAGATTGTTTTTTTATTTACAGAAACTTATAACAACAAATATAATACATAATAACATCTAAGATGCGATCACATGATTTACATTAAATGAGATGAGATGACTAACAATTTGGGTCGATTAGTGGGGGTGACCGTATGAGGGGGAGGGGAGTCCGTAAGATCCTGAGGGAACTCCGATGGTTGTGTAGTCGTGTCCGCTGGAAGAGCCGTGTCCACCGTCAGAGTAGCTGTATCCGGAATGTCCGCTGGCGTAACCCTCCTCAATCTGGTGGTACTGGGCGACCTGGATGGCTTGCTGGACGTGGTCGAGTTCAATGCCAACAACCCTCTCTTGGGGAACACCGTACACGGGAGCGGGGGGACCGTAATGGTGGGAGATACCGTGTCCACCGTGCCCGTGTCCGTGACCGTGGCTAGAGCCCTGGTTCTGGATCTCGTCCTTCAAGAGGATGTTCTTGATTTTGTAGAGCAGATGGGGGTCTACGTAGTAACCCTCGCCGGTCTGGTGGCCGACGTCTACGGCGGTGTAGTGGCCGCTGGAGCCACCAAGGGATGAGTAGCTGCTGCCACCGTGGGATGGGTAGCTGTAGCCCACTGGAGGCTCGGCGAAGGCACAACCCAGGAGGGCAAGGGCAACCTGTTGAAAAAGATTAACTTAAAGACTCGATAACCCAATTTTTTTAAACCTGTAAAATAAATAATATATTCCCTAATGTTGTGCAAAATTTTTGCAAGACTTGTTGAATGATGTGATTGGTTCATTAAACTGCACATAATCAATTAATTAACCCAGAGTTTTAACGTGAAGCTTCGAAGCTATCACTCGTTAACCCACACAAACCCCACTTTTGCCTTCACCAAATAAGTGTTCCGTTTTTACAGAACACTTAAAAATGAAGATCAAATCCTTCATCATCAATGAGGATCATTGAAGCGAAGGCCCAATTTTGCACATCCAAGGCACCGATGGTAACGAAACTTAAGTCCACTTCACACGGTGTGCATAGTGCACTGTCACACGACACATAACACAAGTCACTGCACTCCAACTTACGATGTATTTGGCCATGTCTAGTACGTTTGAAGGCTGGCTGGTGTGTGATGCCTCTGTTCGAAACGATCCGCTTATATACCGGAGATCAGACCGTCTACTTTTACTTTACTAGCAGAGGCTACCGAGGACGAATTCGGGTTTCAAATGGGCTATTTTTTATTTCGGATTATGGGTGAGGCTATTTTTGGAGACTGAAGTATCCAAAATTGAGGCAAAATGAAAATTGTTCCCAGTTTTTAAGTAAAAGAATTTTCTTAAACTTTGAACAAGTTTTTCAAATAAGTTACTAACTTTATTTTTGTTCAAAGGTTGAGTTAGTTTACTTTCGTTTTCAATTGTTATTCAAATATCGTTTGTTTATATACAATTTTCTAAATCCTTTTAATAATATAATCTCATCTTTATCAAGATTGCAATTTTTGAGATGACGCCCGACATATAGAGACAGACATTTTTAGACAATACCTACATTTTTAAATTCATAGACAAAACATTTTAATAGTTGATGACTGTATCTATTTTTAGTTGTCATAAATATGATTTTCTTCTTTTTTTGTTTTATAAATGGTTTTAATGACATTATGAATATCGGTATTGTCGCCATTTCATTACAGTATTACTTATGAGATACATGTTAAACAGATGATGCGTTATTTATTTATTTATTCAGTTGCATTTGTGTAATAAAAACGTTCTATTATTGTAACTGCTTTGTTGATGTAGTGGTGGCAAACGCGACTGCTGATCGTGAGGTCCTAGGTTCGATCTCCAGGTTGGGCAGTGTTATTGGGTTTTCCGTTTGGAATTCCTCACTAGGAGTTTGGAATCGTGCCCTGTTGATGGCAATAGGCTCGCCCCCTATTGCATGGGACTTAAACATAACGGCGAAATGAGCGTGTTAATATACATCTCTACCCAACCCTTCGGGGAATACAGGTGTTATGATGAAATTATGGATATTGTCGCAGTTTCATTACAGAATTACTTAAGATCCGTGTTCAACAGATGATACATTAATTATTTATTTATTCAGTTGCATTTGTGTAATAAATACATTCTATTATTGTAACATTGATGCAATCGCTTTCGTCTTAGCTCTGTTCTGACCTCTAGTTATGACTTGAAGGATTTATTAATCTTATACCTGGTTCCTATATCCAAAAACTAATCGTTTTGCTTACCAATGGTAGCATTTATTAATGCCAGACTGAGCATATAAATTGACTTGTAAGCTAGTTTAACTTGTAATAGCTACTCACATATTGGGACGGTCTGCTATATAAAGTTATGTCTTTGTTACACTGTTGATAAAGATACTTCTTCTTCCTGCTCTTATTCCACACAAGGTGGGGTCGGCACAATATGTATTTCATAAATCCATGTTGTTAGAGGTTTTGGCTTATTGTTTTATGACCGGCCGCCTGTCTGATATCAACCCTCCTTGGGAATACTCGTTGCACCGCGCCGTCGCGCGGGTAACCCAATGTGCTTGCTGATATTATGCACTGTTGATAAAGATACAAGTGTCTTAATTTTAACTAATAACGCTTGGTACATTATAGGTATCGACCATTAGTGGATAATGAAATTGGATCTTGTCAATCTATCTGCTGGAAATAGGGTTTGAATACACGAAGCCTTGAATGCTTGTCGAACCAATTCATGGTTTAAGACTATATTGTCTTTTCTGTAATTAGTTAACTCTGAGCTATTCAAGTTTCAGAGCTTATCTATACTAATAATTATAAAGCTGAAGAGTTTTTATGTTTGTTTGAACGTGCTAATCTCAGGAAATACTGGTTGGAATTGAAAAACTCTTTTTGTGTTGGATAATCCATTTATCGAGGAAGGTTATAGGCTATATAACATTACGCTACAAACAATAGGAGCGGAGCATACATGAAAAATGTTGCAAGAACGAGAAAAATGTCCACCTGTGCGAAGCCGGAACGGGCCGCTTGTGATGCAATAAAAATGTACCCTTATTCATTTAAAAATTGAGTAATAGTAGAGCTCCATGCGAATGAGGGTCGTCCGGCGAAGGACTACCATACTTACTTCTTCTGCCAAGCAGCATTGCTATGTTCCGCTTTAAAAGGTATGGGTGCCGGTGAAATTACTGGCATATGATAAATTTGAATTTTTTTCTAAGATTGGCAACGCATCTCTAGTTCTCTTGGTATGGTAAGCACACCTAAGAGGGCACCAAAAAGATTTCAATGGTGTATGTAGTCCACTAATCTACACCAAGCCAGTGTCGTGGACTAAGCTATAACCCTCCTCATTCTGAGAAGCGGTCTATGCCCAGCAGCGGGACAGTAAGCGGAATTTCTCCTCATACACCAATTAACTAATGTAACAATATACTTACACTTAAATCTACATAATCCTAACTAGCTACAATCATTAAGCAAAATAAATAATGAAGAACGGTCAAACAAAACTTCTATTTGCATAATAGTAGGTATAACATTTTCTAAGTTAATTACGCTCTTACGGTTAAAACGATTAGTTAATATTGTAGAACCGTGTCAAGGATTAAACTATGCGTGTAAACGTATCATTACTGACTAAAGTTTATAAATTTTTTATTACTTTTTTGAGTGTTTTTGATTCCCGTTTTTTTTAGGAGAGATTTGATTTGAAATTCAAAATGACCGTCTCGATAGTTTTCCGTGGATAGTGTAAATGGAGAATGCGCTATTTAAATATTTATCAGATGATTATGGCAATATATAATAATCATATATTTGTTTAGCACAGTGGTAAAGTGATGGGCTTTCTGCGCTACGGAATGTGGGTTCGAAACCCGCACGGCACAAATATTTATATGGCCTACCGATAGTCTTCCAGGTCTGAGTGTTTGTGCATGTGAAGATTTCTGTCTGTAAACACATCCACGATACAGAAGAACTGCTTGTGTGGGGGGCAACGTCCCTTAATAATAAAAAAAAAGTTAAAAGATCTAGTTTTATTAAGGACTAGCTGTGTCCTCACGGCTCCGCCCGTAGCCTATGTTACTCAGTGATAATGTAGCTTTCCACGGCAAAAGATTTTTTGAAATCGTTTCAGTAGTTTTTAAGTTTATTCGTTTCATACAAAAATACAAGAATCCAAAAATACAAATCTTTCCTCTTTATAATATTAGTATAGATTGTAAAAAAGCTCATCAGTCGCTCCGCGTAAAAACAAGCGTCTTCGCACGCTATGAATTAACACTGGAAGCATAGCTAGTGCCTGATTAGTAAATCTGACAATAAGAAAAGCAGTCTTAGAGCACTACGTATATAATAGGAATAATTAATTGTTATTGATAGCACTGCCCTGTAAATGTTTTTTTATAGGTAACCACGTGAATGAATCCTCAACGCTCCACCATGGGGAAAGGAGAGGTTTATGGCCGGACTCTAATAGGTTAAAACCATCACGGTGTTCCTTCAGGGATCTGCGGCCGAGGTCGCGGGATACGCTAGTACATTCACCACAACCCCGGCAGGATAAGCCTACTATTTCAGAAAAAATATACTACAACTGCCTCGTTGGTCTAGTGGTGGCTAGCGTGACTGCTGATCGTGAGGTCCTGCGTTCGATCCCCAGGTCGGGCAAAGTGTTATTGGGTTTTCCGTACAGAATTCCTCAGTAGCAGTTCGGGATTTGGATTTGAGCCCGGTTGATAGCAATAGGCTCGACCCCTATTACATGGGATTTGAACATAACTGTGAAATGAGGGTTTTACTATACACCTCTGCCCAACCCTTCGGGGGATTTAGGTGTGATGTTATGTTAAAATATATCTCCATTGAAATGGAACAAACAATTAAGGAAAGCTGAACGCTGTTTCTTGAGATTCAACTATTCTCATGAACAGACGGACGTAATATTTTGTTGTATGTAGCGATAGCCGTTTAACTTGTAATCTGTCAATAACTAATTTACAAGGCGATTACCACCCGCTGCGTGGCGATATTTGACTTCGTATAGGTTAGAAAAGATTGATGCTGTGTGGTCTCGGCTTAGAAAAGTCCTTCCCCTTATTATGTAACTATTCTGCCTAGCTTTAGCAGTGATAGCCTAGTGGTGTGACCGTCGGACTGCCAAGTCATAGGTCCCGAGTTCGAACCCAAGGCACGCACCTCTGACTTCTCGGATTCATGTGCGTATTGTATAATTATCACTTGCTTAAAAACGGTGCGAGAAAACATCGTGAGGTAACGGCATGCCTGAGAGATATTTCTCGACGACATGTGAAGCCAAGTCAGAGGCACATGGGCGGCACGAAAAGAAGAAGACGTAAAGCCATTTTGAACGGTTACCTATTAGAATAACTAGTTGACCTATCTTTTTCAGAGGCGTGAAATCATCTCTATTAATCATATTACATAATTATGTATTAGCGAAAAAACCTGTCATTTTTTATACCATTAATTGGAGATGACCTTCGCTTACCTGCATGATATTTTTTTTTCAAAGTGTTATTAGGTTTTTCCGTGTGGAATTCCTCAGTAGCAGCCCAGAGTTTGGATTTGTACCCGGTTGAAGGCAATAGATATACTGTCAAAGCGTCTAACTTATTCCTCAAACTAGCGGCCCGTCCCGGCTTCGCACGGGTGGACATTTTTCCCGTTTTTGCAACATTTTTCATTTATGCTCCGCTCCTATTGGTCGTAGCGAGATGTGATATAGCCTATAACCTTCCTCGATAAATGGACTATCCAATACAAAAATATTTTTTCAATTCCAACCAGTAGTTCCTGAGATTAGCGCGTTCAAACAAACAAACAAACTCTTCAGCTTAATAATATTAGTATAGATTCCTAAAATAAAGGTTGATAAACCGGGCATTAGTAAGTAGAGTTAACGGGCACTCCTTATGAGCTAAGTCTCGTATGTTTGGTCACTCTACTTACCCCATTAGAATTAAACAGCGTGATATGATGTAAGTATTGTCCTTTCTAAATGACACACAAACCGACGATGAGATGTAACATTTTTATTAACATACCCGTAATTTTGAGACTTGTCGTAATGTTGTAACTACCAAATTAATTATACTTTTAAAGTAATGCAACTCTCAGGTATACGAAATTATATACATTTCTTCATTTGCTAGGTACATAATTAAAAACGAGTCTGCTAATTTATTATAGAAAATTGCTTGACAGATTTTGATAAGACTTTAACATTAGAGCAAGTTTGATTAACAGTCATTAAATCTACCTAGCCTTTTCCCAATTATCTTGGGGTCAGCTTCCAGTCTAACCAGATGCGGCTGAATACCAGTATTTTACACGGGGCGACTGCCGTCAGACCTACGCATCCCAGTTACTGGGCAATGCTGATATCCTAAGGCTAGACCGGTTGCCAGACTTCTTCTGACTTCCCGTAAAGACTGTCATAGGTATTCGTATGACATCCGGGACCGACTGTTATCGTGCTCTCCGAGGCTTGGAGGGATCTCGATGTATAACGAACGGTCACCCATCCATAGACTGACAGTGGTTGTAATTAGCCACGCTATACAAGGTTAGTCAGAAAGGGGGTACTAAGCCGCGGGCCACTTAATGTACCAGTGATGATTGTTTTAAAGAAAATGTTAAAATTTAAAAATTCGATAAAAAAACTCGATGCAAATTTATTTTTATTTTAGTTTTTTCAAAAATTCTTGATCTCTGCTTTAGTTACGAATTCAGAAAATGGAGCTTCTAATCCGTGACCCCAAATATGACCTAAAATGTAAACAGCTGATCATACCTGAGAATTCTTTGAACAGCTATTTCTCTTAAACTAATGACTTTTGAGGATAGTTGTAGAACGAAAGTTATCCATTATTATGAGTACTTTAACACCCTTTCGGCTTAGTACTCCCTTTCCGACTAACCTTGTATATAAATAGAAGCGAACATCGTTTTTGAAAGCAATGATAATCTAAAAATTCAATGATCATTGTACATAATGACCATCCTTCAATAAAAGTCAAGCGCAAGCGGTGTCCCCAAGTTCGTGGCACTGACCTTTGACAGCTGTGTGTTGAATAATGTGATTGCGCGTTTGACGTACACACGCGAGCGTGGTTTACTTGCGGTGAGTTAATTAAGACCTTTGAGAAGTTCCTAATGATATAATCCGATCGTTGTTGTTGATCTGGTGGTCACAAGCGCAACTACTGAACATGGGTTCTTGAGTTCGATCCCCAGGTCGAGCTAAATATTATTGGGGATTTCTAAGTAGCAGCTCGGAGCCTGGATTTCATCATCAGCCTATAATGTTCCCACTGCTGGGACACAGGCCTCCTCTCTGTGAGAGAGAATGGGACGTAATCCACCATGCGGGCCCAGTGCGGGTTGGTAGATGTCACATGTCTTCGAAATTTTGGTTCTAGGACATGCCGGTTTCCTCACGATGTTTTCCTTCACCGTTTCGAGAACAGTGGTGATGAAATAAATTACACAAAGTAATGCGCCTGGCTGGCTGGCTGGCCTGGAGTCTGGATTTGTGTCCGGTTAATGGCAATACGCTCGCCCTCTATTACATGGGACTTAAACATAAATGGCGAAAATAGGGTGTACTTAGTAAAAAAACACCTCTGCTGAACCTTGCGGGGAATACAAGGCGTGATATCATATGATATTATGTATTGAGGCGTTAGAATGTTTTTGATTTTAAATTTTCCGATATACAAATTGGTACAATTTGTTCCTCATCTTTGAATCCTTCCAAAATGAAAATTTAGTTTTTCACATCTCTTAGGTACTGGTACAGAGGGAGTCTTCGCTAATTAACAACTGCGAGGGACGTACGATCAGCGAGTGAATGGGTGACCGTTCTTTATAAATCGAGACCCCTCCATGCCTCGGAAAGCACGTTAACCCTTCGGTCCTGGTTATCATGTGAATACCTATGACAGTCGTTATGGGTAGTCAGGAGCCTGAAAATCTGACAACCGGTCTAACCTTAAGATATCGGCATTGCCCGGTAAATGGGTTTCTGTCTGTTGACAGTCGCTCCGTGTAAAATACTGGTATTCAGCTACATCTGGTTAGACTGTAAGCTGACTCCAACATAGTTGGGAAAAGGCTAGCTAGAACAAAAACTTCCAATACTGATACTGTAATGATAAAAAAAAAAAATGTTATTATGAAAATGTTATATGTTATAAAGGTAACATAAACTTAAACAAAATTGAATATGTGTGCTCCAAAAAGTTTAATGAATTTAAAAGATAAATGTATTCGGGCGCCAGGAGCTAACACAACAAATAAAGCAACCGGAAGCTTACCGAGTAGAGTTGAACTTTTAATCTTCAAGCGGGAGGAATTAATAAAAACAAAACCTTTATATGACTTGTTTTTATTCCCTGTAGGCTTAGGTTATAGCTACAATTGACTTAGATTAATTATTCATAGCTATACTTAAGTTAAACTAAAATTAATATTATTATTGCTATTATTATTGTTATTGATATCATTGCATCCGGTATGATATTGAAAGGAAATACATACCAAATTGTTGATTTTTTAAATCTAATAAATTTAAGTTAAGTTACATGACGAGCCGACACGAGGCGAACCCGACGTGGAGATAAATTCCTCTTACCAAAATGGCATATTGTAGAATATAACTCGAAAAGAAAACAAAAACCAAAAGAAAAACTAGATCCAAATATAAAAAAAAAAAAAACGCCAATGGGCTGGAACAAAATAATTATTCAATTAGAATTATGAAAATAACGACCACCATTTTGAAACCGCGTGGCGTCATGCTAGTCAAAAACTTACCGTTTTTCGGTTAAATAAACATCACTTTCAGGTGAACGTGACGTTAAAAATTTTTATTATTATTATTTCATCCTGAAACAAGGTAAAATTTGAAAAATATAAAGCCAATCAAGAATTTTAAATTCGTCATAAACATTTAACAATGTCTATAAGAAAAATCCACTTACCTAGAGAAATATTCGAATCTTCATGGAAAAATGAAGATAACCTTTTAACTAAGGTTTAATATCCACATTTTATCAAAAATATACCGGTATGAGGCCGGATTTAAAAAGTATTTAATAAAAATTTAAGAATAACGATCAAGCCATTGTGAATATGGGAAGCAGAGTGAACTGTCAAAAGTTGAAAGTTGCCAACTGACATTTACAATCTACCACAAATACTCACCAATGTAGCCAACAATGAAAATTTCTAAATTAAAAATACAGTAAGCCCATGATATTATCTCTAATACCAAGTTCTTTCTAGTGAAATGCCTTTAAACTTTATAACCATGTAACGTTGTAAAACGACACGTTACATTACATCCCTCCCCGAAAAAAAAAGAAAGGAACTTTCTTTTTGATGTAAAAGAAACAACAGAACCTACAAAGAGAAAAAACAAAGTCTCTCATCGTAAAAAACATAGAAAAATTAATTTCAAAAACTATGAAATAATAACCAAGAAGGTTCAAAACAAAATTGACAAAATGAGACAGCAAGACTAAAATTTGCAATGTCAAAAAAAAACTAAAGTAAAACTTAACTATTGAGTGCAGTTAGACTCCACAGTCACTAACTGAGCATCTAAGATATGACTAGCGTGAGTACAGTTAAGCTCCATCGCCACTGACTAACTACTATATCAAAATCCCCATCATGAGTACAGTTGGGCACCATCGCCACTGACTATCAACTTCTAACTAAATTCCCCCTATGAGTACAGTTAGGCACCATCGCCACTGACTATCTACTTCTAACTAAATTCCCCCTATGAGTACAGTTAGGCACCATCGCCACTGACTATCAACTTTTACAACCTCTATAACTTGAGTACAGTAGAACACTATCGCCACTGAACTACTTTCCAAAATGAGTAACAGTTCAATCTTGTATATCAGATACAAGATCAGACAGCTCACATCACAAAACGATGTGGAAAATTTGGAATGGAAAAGGAAAAAATATGAATGCTGGGATCGGTTCAACACCACCAACTTTCCGGGCACAGACATCCTTGAAAATATAATTTTGTAAACAGCCAAAACTGTAACAATGTTAAATGCTTATTGTGGTCGGCACAACACCACCGAACTTTCCGAACACAATAGCAAAGAAAAACAAAAGTTGCATATTTGTGATCGGCACAACACCACCGAATTTCCGAACACAAAAGCAAAGAAAAACAAAACTTGCATATTTGTGATCGGCACAACACCACCGAATTTCCGAACACAAAAGCATAGAAATAACGAAATCAAGGTAAAACTACCAGATCCGTTCTCAAATATTCATTAAGGCATTCTACAACAAAAGTAGAATGAAAAATCCCTAAAGAAAATGGAACTAAGATGTTTCTTCAAAAGTCAAATCCGAGGTGAAATGTTTCAAAAACTAGTCAAATCCGAGAAATTATACCAAAAGGTGTTAACTAGAACATTAGAATAAACTAATAAACACTGAAGTATTATAAATAACTTACAATAGAAGTACTTAAATCAAAACTTTTTAACAATAAAGTTAATAGTAAGATTTAACTTCAACAAACAATTATTAATCTTAACTAAGTTCACTAAATGTTAAGACTAATCTTAAGAAAAACTAATAATCATTATTAACATTAACAAAATGTTAATAAGATATTAAGGCATAATTATATTATAAAAACATAATTATGTTATAAAATATTAAGATCTTTTGATGTGGGTAATATAAATATTGTGTGGGTGGAAGAAGAATTTAAATGTTAACCAAAAAAAATCTAAGTTTTGTTTTAATAAGTTCAGAAATTGAATTCAATAAATTGATATGAAGTTACCTAACATACTATTTTCTTTCAAAGTGTGATAACCTTTCATTCTTCATTCTAACATTCACACTCTTCAAACTTAAATATCAAAATCAAGACTAAAGCTTGGGTCCGAAAATAAATTAAAATTTTATAATGTCTTTAACATGATAACGACCCACTGTACCTTTCTTCAGATCTTTTAAGACATAAACATTAAGAGAAACTTTTTCTATAATTAAACATTTTATAAACTTAGGTGCCAGTTTTGCCGAAAAATATACAGGTGCACTAGATTGAACGAAACTTCTTCTCCACACGATATCACCGACATCAAGAGAAATGACTCTGCGACCCTTATTATAATAAAGCGCATTACGCTTATAAGCTTTTAACAAGTAAGCTTGAACTTTTTCAAAAATATCACTAAGTGAATTCAAAGAAATAGCAAATTGGTTTCTATCACCAACTTCAAGTTGATCTAGGTTATCAATAGAATCACTAAAACGATGTAAAGAAGCATCAAAAATAAGTTCTCTACCGAACATCAAAAAATTAGGTGTAAAATCTGTAGCAAGATTTACACTATTATTTAAAGCTAATTGAACATGAGGCAAAAATTTAGACCAAGTTCTATGATCATCTTTTACAAAACATGATATGCAAGTTTCAATCGTCTTATTATATCTCTCTACAGTATTGTTTTGTGGAGTGTATAAAGTATTATAAAATATTTTGGTTATATTAAAACCTTTCAAAAAATCTACAAAATGTTTTGACGTAAATTGGGTTCCATTATCGCAAACTATTATTTTAGGACAGCCAAACTTAAGAAATATTTCTTTATCAAAGAGTTTACAAATTGTTTTTGTAGTAGCATTAATCATAGGAAATATCCAACAATATTTAGTGAAAACATCTACAACTGAAAGTATATATTTATGACCAGAATAAGTCTTAGGTAAAATTCCTATTATATCTACCGAAAGCATGAGCATAGGGCGATCTACTTTTTTAGGGTTAATCATAGTACCAAAAGGAGGAGAAGTAGTATGTTTATACGCTTTACAAGTATCACAAGATAAAATATATTTTTGAACATCACTAAACATACCTTTCCAAAAGTAATGTTGTTTTAATTTCTTTAAAGTTTTATGAATTCCAAGATGACCAGAATTAATATCATCATGATTTGATCTAATAGTTTCTAAAATATGTTCCTTAGGAATAACTATTTTCCAATTAAGACGACTGTTGGGATCAAATTTATTTTTACAAAATTTATACAAAGTATTATTCTCTACTCTAAAGTTTTTAAATTTGCAAGGAGACTTTTGACAGCTAACAAATATTTTTCTAAACCAAGGATCACAAATATCCTCATCGGGTACAATTAAACTATTTTGAGAATTAATTGTCACTACAGCAACTTCAATATAATTGCTTTCAACAAAAGTTATATTTTTCCACAAATCTTTAGCTAGATCAAAGTTTAACCAGAAATCAAATCCTAAAATGATTGATGATGTAAAAGAAGGTATAATTAAAAAAGTTATAATTTTAGTTGAATTATCACAAGTAACTGGCAATTCCATGACACCAATAATTTTCTGCGAGGAACCATCAGCTGTAAAAGCAGAACCAACAATAGGTTTAATTTTATAACCTAATTGTAAGAATTTTTCATGACTATTTGAACCTAAAACACAACTATTGGAACCACTGTCTAACAATCCTGAAAAGTTAATATTATTTACTGAAAATTCTAAATAAGGTCTAGTGTCGTTATGTTTAACAAATAAAATAGGAGCTGATCTATAAATCTCAAAAAATGTTTTTAAATAAGTTAACCAATCTGAAAATTCTTTGTTTCGAGTAATGTCACCAGGTTTGTGACTATGAACTAATTTATTTAACATCGAGACGCTCGCGGTTTTATAAAAAACAGGGGCTCGATGCGACCTAATCAGTTTTTTGACTCGCATGAGTTTTTAACAACCAAATTACAAACGTCACAATTCTTAGTAGTAACTCCAACCTTATGACACTTGAAACAAATAACACCAGGAAAAGATGGGCAATTTTTATAAAGATGTCCAGATTTTTGACATTTTAAACAAACTAGGTTTGTTGAAACTGCATAAGATTTTAAAGGTTTTTCAAATTTAACAGCCTCCTTGACAGTTTTTCTATTCACAAAAACTTCAAGTTCTTTTGCAAGATCAATAAATTGTTCTACAGTATCAATATGTTTACCATACACATAAGGTGTATAAACAGGCAACATGTTATTTTTAATAATATTAATCAAAACCGATTCGAATAATGGAGAAGAAAGACGACTAGCCATGTCCATAATATCTGTAATAAAATCTGGAAGAGAATCAGAAAACTTTTGTTTCTTCGTGCGAAGTTCATATTCCAAAAAATAATCAAAGTCAGGTTTATCAAAACGTTTTAATAATGCAAGTTTAAGCTCAAGCCAAGAAGCAATACGGATTCTAATAGTGCGAAACCATTTAACAGCGATGCCACTAAGCAAGTCTGAAAAAGAACCAACTAGCAAAATTTCATCAAAATTTTTGTATAAAAAATATTCTTCAACTTGAGTGATAAACTCTCTAACACAAGATTTTCCATCAAAGTTTATTTTACTTCTTTTTAAATCAGGTAATTTATTGGTAGAAGGCAAACTCTTTTTAATGTGTTCATTTACACGTGCATTCATTGAATTAAAAGAAGGCCAAGCATTTGTCGCAAAAACAGAAGAATGTGCAACTCTGTCATTCTGATCAAAAGGATTACGCTCCTCAGTTAAGTTAATCATGTCATGAGCAATAGCAGCATTAGCAACAGTGCAAGGACTATCCGAAAGCGGAGGAAACTGAACTTCTTTATCCATAATGAAAAGCGGAAATAGCAAAGCAAAACTAAAACTTAAAAAGCCATGAAATATTTGAGGTTAAGTCAAAGTTTAATTATTCAAAAGAATAATTATTAAGTAGCAATGAAAATGTGCAATAAAAATTAACAATGTTAAATAAATCCTTAATGAGTATGCTTACAATGTTTACTTAATGTTGTATTTAATTATTTAAGTACCTACATTCTTTAAAAGTTACACTTACTTATTAAGTTCACTAAGTTCAATACTGAGAGATAATAAACACGGTTGTCACCATACAATTATGTTGGTTTTGCTAAAGTAAGAAAACAACAAAGTTATATGTTGTAACAGCAAAGTTAACAACAACAAATATCACACAAAGTTCAATATCAATATTGTTTACAACAAAATATCAAAGTTCTATATAAATGTTAATTAACTGTTATAACAACATAGTTAACTACTAAGAAACAATACGGTTCGTAAACAATACGTTAGAACAATGTGCAGAACAATAAAAGGATGCATTATTATACCAATACAAATAACAAAACATGAAAAAGCCTACTTCATGTCCCTGAACGCTTGCGCCAAATGTAATGATAAAAAAAAAAAAATGTTATTATGAAAATGTTATATGTTATAAAGGTAACATAAACTTAAACAAAATTGAATATGTGTGCTCCAAAAAGTTTAATGAATTTAAAAGATAAATGTATTCGGGCGCCAGGAGCTAACACAACAAATAAAGCAACCGGAAGCTTACCGAGTAGAGTTGAACTTTTAATCTTCAAGCGGGAGGAATTAATAAAAACAAAACCTTTATATGACTTGTTTTTATTCCCTGTAGGCTTAGGTTATAGCTACAATTGACTTAGATTAATTATTCATAGCTATACTTAAGTTAAACTAAAATTAATATTATTATTGCTATTATTATTGTTATTGATATCATTGCATCCGGTATGATATTGAAAGGAAATACATACCAAATTGTTGATTTTTTAAATCTAATAAATTTAAGTTAAGTTACATGACGAGCCGACACGAGGCGAACCCGACGTGGAGATAAATTCCTCTTACCAAAATGGCATATTGTAGAATATAACTCGAAAAGAAAACAAAAACCAAAAGAAAAACTAGATCCAAATATAAAAAAAAAAAAACGCCAATGGGCTGGAACAAAATAATTATTCAATTAGAATTATGAAAATAACGACCACCATTTTGAAACCGCGTGGCGTCATGCTAGTCAAAAACTTACCGTTTTTCGGTTAAATAAACATCACTTTCAGGTGAACGTGACGTTAAAAATTTTTATTATTATTATTTCATCCTGAAACAAGGTAAAATTTGAAAAATATAAAGCCAATCAAGAATTTTAAATTCGTCATAAACATTTAACAATGTCTATAAGAAAAATCCACTTACCTAGAGAAATATTCGAATCTTCATGGAAAAATGAAGATAACCTTTTAACTAAGGTTTAATATCCACATTTTATCAAAAATATACCGGTATGAGGCCGGATTTAAAAAGTATTTAATAAAAATTTAAGAATAACGATCAAGCCATTGTGAATATGGGAAGCAGAGTGAACTGTCAAAAGTTGAAAGTTGCCAACTGACATTTACAATCTACCACAAATACTCACCAATGTAGCCAACAATGAAAATTTCTAAATTAAAAATACAGTAAGCCCATGATATTATCTCTAATACCAAGTTCTTTCTAGTGAAATGCCTTTAAACTTTATAACCATGTAACGTTGTAAAACGACACGTTACAATACAGTTTCAATAATACATATTTATATCAATGCAATAATTGTCCTACAAATCCTAATGCACCATATTTCGATTTTGTACCTACAGCACTCTAATATAAAGCCGGGATACTCTAATATAATACTTTCTACTAAGACAAAAATCTAACCCTTGGCCACGCCAGCCCGCGAAGCTGAGCCTCTAACGCTAAACCAGCCCCCAAATAATCTAACCCAGCCCGACATTGATTGCCCACCCCTCAGTGACCCACTAAGCCGAGGCCCGAACCCCACAGGGGGTGCCCTTAGTGCCGTGTCACTTAATTTACATCCTTAGTTTGTAAGTCCTGGCTGGGGGCCTTAAAGTAATTTTGGCCACCACAGGATAGTCCGGTTAAGTAGTAACAAGCCCTCGCGAGCTTTAAACTACGAGTGGTCACATCAAAAAAAAAAAACAAAAATCTAACAAAACATGTTAAGTGAACACTCAGACTAAACCCAACACAGTAAACAGTAAAGCCATGCCCCAATTTTGTTAGAAAACATGTTAGAGGCTCATATTCTAAGACGTTCCTCAAAAACTTACTCGACTCGACTCCCCCTCGACTTGACATAAACGTCCTCGACTCGAGATTTTTCCTCAGTCGAGGTAAGGAATCATCTGTCAAACTCAAGATACCTCGGAACCTACCTTAAGGAAGGAAGTGTCAAAGTACCTACGTATGTAACAAAAATGAATTTTGAAGACTTTATCGAATATGCTTACGATAATCCTTACAAGTATTTATCGCGGCGTTATTTGCGCGATGCAGATAATTCAAATTATGACGTAATGACTCCGTCGAGGAACCTCAAAGTTCACTCGGAATTGCGACTAAGAATACAATTTTGAAGGTGTTTTCGAGGCCGTCCTGAGTCGAGTATGAGTCGAGTAAGTTTTGGAGGAACGTCTTAGAATATGGGTGTGTCTCTAACAATAATATGGTCGCAGGAGAACCGGGTTAAGTGATACGTATAGGTTTTGCGACTAAAGTTGCGTATGCGCTGAACTGAAGTGTGGTCATCGTAACTATTGTGTAAAAGAGCATAGAAGGGAAAGGTGCTCGGCGGAGTACACGCTGATCAAATGTTTTTAAATTGAGACGCATAATCTGTGGATTTGGGATTGCCTGTTGCTTTCTTTGGAGAGAATTGATTTGGAGCGACATTGATTCCTCTGTTGTGGGTATCCGTGTCGGTGGAATTGTGTAGCGGCTGATGTAGACATTTTTTTTTATATACGGTATTTAATGTTTGTAGGTTGTATGTTTTTTGTTTTATACGTATTTAATTCTTTTTTATACAAGTTTAGTCGGAAAAGGGGTACTAAGCCGAAAGGGTGTTAGAGTACCCATAATAATGGATAATTTTTCTTCTACAACTTCCCCCAAAAGGCATTAGTTAAAGTGAAATAGAATTAATTATATTTCAAAAAAATAAAAAGAATAAATTTCATCTATCCTCAGCTAAGATCAGCTGTGTTTACATTTTAGGTCATATTTGGGATCACGGACTAGAAACTCCATTTTCTGAATTCGTAACTAAAGCAGGCATGAAGAATTTTTGAAAAAACTAGAATATAAATTATTATGCATGAAAAAAATATTTAGCGAATCTTTAAATTTTAACCCCTACTTTAAAACAATCATCAGTGATACATTAAGTGGCCCGCGGCTTAGTACTCCCTTTCCGACTAATCTTGTATATGCGTTGGGGTAAGTTCGTTAAAATGGATGTACCGCAGAATATGTTAAAAAATAAAATTGCTGACATGAATAGCGTGCTATGCCATTTTATTCTGCTCCACACTTTAGTCCGCATCGTAATAAGTCTACGATATTTTCTGCTGTAAATCCATTTTAACGAACTTACCCAATGCACATGTTATTTTTAAGTTATAAAATAGGAGGTACCTATGAGGCTTCCATAGTCACGCAAAGTGTACTAATACCTCGAGAAAAATTTGAATAAAAAAAAAAATGTTTTTATAACCTACCTACCACCTAAGTTCATATTGTTGAATGTAATAAACATAATTGAGTATTGAATATTAAGGGGGCTTAGACACAATTTAATTCGGTTTACTAATGATAAGCATAAAATATATTGTCATAATTTACACTGGCATAACGAAATTCAGCATAATGATCATTACGCATAATATTATCTATATATATAAAAGGAGAAGCTGACTGACTGACTGATCTATCAACGCACAGCCTAAACTGCTGGGGTTAGAAACTTGAAATTTTGACAGAAGTTTCATTTTGTGACGTAAACATCCACTAAGAAGGGATTTCTCGAAATTCAACCCCTAAGGGGGTGAAAAAAAATCACGCAAGCGAAGCTGCGGGCAAAAGCTAGTTAGGCATAAATGTTTTACCATAATGTTTATTGCCATAAATACTGTTGGCATAATAATAATGAAGCATAATTGTTATAAGTTGTAATCCAATCGTGTACATCGTAGGCAGGGAATTCTTTAGATAAAGCTGTGTATTCATTAAGCGCAGGAGTTAGATCTCGGCCCGCACTTGGAGGCCTACTTCGAAAATCAAACTACGAAGTTTGGGCTGACCAATCGCACGTTTTCCAACCACGAATGTGTTTTAGATCCGGCAAACGATTCGATTTTCGCGATTCAACATTTCGTTTTTCGTTCACCCTACTCCCAAATGTCAGTTGACATCTAGTAGTTCGTTGTTTAACAATTCTTTGATCATCTTAACATAGTATAAAACAAACTCGCTCCCGCTGTCTGTACCCTTAGATATTTTAAACTACGCAACGGATTTTAATGCAGTTTTCAGCAATAGATAGAGTGATTCAAGAGGTAGGTTTATATGCCCCACATTAGTATCTACATTGCACCTGTGCGAAGCCGGGGTGGGTTGCTAGTATATTTATAATTTCAATGTATGTTGTTGTTTCGTTTCCTTCTGACTTATCGAAGTTATGTGCGGATCAGAATTTGATTATTACTTGCATTAATGGTGAAGGAAAACATCGTGAGGAAACCTGCAGAAATGAGAAGGCTTCATAAAGGCCAGCGCAGTGGACTAAGGCGTAATCCCTTCTCAGTCTAAGAGGCTGGTGCCCAGCAGTGGGACAGTAATGGGCTGATTATGTTATTCATAACATAACATCATTCCCTTGTATTCCCCGAAGGGTTCGGCAGCGGTGATTTAGTAACACTCTCATTTCGCCAGTTATGTTCAAGTCCCATGTAATAGGGGGCGAGCCAATTGCAATTAACCGGGCACAAATCCAAACTCCAAGCTGCTACTGAGAAATTCCTAACGGAAAAATCCAATATCACTTTGCCCGACCTGGGGATCGAACCCAGAACCCTATGCTCAGCAGTCGCTTGCGACCACTAAACCAACAAGGCAGTCGAATGTTAATGTGTTATTCATTAGGGAATAAATATCTCGCGACACGTGTCGCAAGCGATATCCACCATATCACGACACGTTGCCAAGAATGACAAGTCTGGCCACGTCGCCAAAAAATTTATTATTAATTATCACTTTATGCAGACGACACTAGTCTTTTTTACTTTGGACACTCAGTCGAAGCTATGATACCCGTTATCCAAAATGATCTTAACCTATTAAATGACTGGTTCCAATCTAACTTGCTTACCATAAATACTGCAAAAACGAATTATGTTATATTTGCAGCCAAAAAATAAAAAAAATTAGTAACAATATACAACTGACGATAAATAATCAAATTATTCATAGGAAAACAAAAGAAAAATATCTTGGCCTTATAATAGACAGTCAATTAAATTGGAAACCGCATATCGAGACAATCAAATCTAAACTAACATCTTTAACAGGGTGTCTTTTCAGTATACGAAAATTTCTACCAAGAAAAGTGCGATATATAATTTACAATTCTTTGATTAAACCACATATCGATTATTTAACGGAAATCTGGGGAACCGCAGCTAAAACTAACTTAAATGTCATACAAAAAGCACAAAATAAATTGATAAAAGTGTTGTTTAACTATAAATTTAGAACGTCGACTCAAAAGATATATACTGGCCTGCAAAAATAAGTATCACACTTTTAAAATTGCAATAACTTTTTAAGTACACAAGATATATTTTCGAAATAAAAAGGACTCAAAAAAGAGTTTAACTTTGTTACTATAGTTTCAAAGAAAGCTGATAAAAATTGCTATAAAACGTTTTTTATTTTAAATCTCTAACTTCTATAGTTTAGAAAAAATTGAAATTTTAAAAGTGTGATACTTATTTTTGCAGGCCAGTGTATGATGATACGAAAATGATGAACATAACACAAACATATATGTATTACACGTGTATACTAATACGCAAAATACTAGACAAGGCTATTCACACCAACTTATCCTTTTCCAATAAACAAACTTCACATAAAATTAAATTAAGAAATCCTAGTTATTTGGTAACACGCCCTCCCAGAACTAATTACGGAAAAAATAATATCGAATTTGAAGGGGTTAAAATTTACAATAAATTGCCAGCTAACATAATAGAAGCTAAAACTATGCTAATTTTTAAAAAATTACTGAAGCTACATATAACTAACATGTCTAAATAATAATAGTAAAAACTAAACGTCCGATTCCATATTTTTTGTGTGACATTAATACGGTAGACGATAAATAAATATAAATCACATAAATTAAAATATAAAACTACAAAGTATAAATAAATTATATCGAAACCGTTATTAAAAAAATGTATTTATTCCCCGCACTCCAACCAACTTTCTTACACCTAAGATCACCACGTATGCCACATCCAGTAAGACGCAACCTTTATTACTACTTCATCCGTGTTGTTACGGCAAAGAACCAAACATTTTGTTTTATAGTTACCCACCGTTCAATTTATAATACTTGTGGATTATGTGTAAACATTTTAATGTATGTTTAGTATGCTTACTATAATTTAATGTTTATATACATTTCTCAATAAGTGAATTTTCTAAATTCTTGTGAGAAATAAAGTTCTTAAACCATAAAAATATCTTAATAATAATGAAACGGATTTACCCGCTGAACTCATTAGTAATAATATTGATGTTTTTTTTTTGTTATTTTGATTAATATGAGGACCAGAAGATGGTGACTTCGATTTATGCCAGTATTGCATTTTTTTTTTATACTTTTTGGATTAATGCCAGGACTAATCTTATGAAACTAACACGATGGGTCTTTAATGCATAAAATAAAGTACGTAATATATGACAAGAATTCATCACTAACTCAAAATGTCAAAAATTTTACTTGTGCCACTAATGAATTCAGTCAGCGATATACCTGTACCTACATTCAAAGCAAATAAAGATCTGATTCTGATTCTGAACCCACAACCCGCGGCGAAGAAGCCAAGCTCTCAGCCACTGCGCCAACCGTCTTATCAAAGTAAAATAATTTAATTTTACATAAGATATGGACTACTGCACGTTGCATTGCCCACCATCTGCTTGGGGTAACTTAATATTACTACAAGAAAAAACCACCAAAAAACCAATACGACAAAATATTTTGGCAAGTTCAACAAAAATAACGAATGATATCGAATATCCGTTCAAATATTTATTTCGCATTTCAATACCAATAATAAAACAAGTGAGAGTTTAAGCCCCCACCCACATACCTACGTAATATTAATTATTAAATGTACCACACCCATTCCATTCACAATGTGCAACGGATGCTGTGCTCATCTCAACGGAGAAAGGAATTGTGGTCCGTGCTAATACGCGGGTGCGCGCGTTTCCATTGATTTACGTTCAATGTCAGTGTGGGTAATAAATAGTGTCTTAAAAAAACTTTTAAGTTAAACGGTTTTATCTTGCAGTACCCCTGCAGCATCAGGGTTTGAGGATTTGAAGGTTTAATATTGTATTGTCATGGGAATTGAATTTGTGTGCGAAGTTTCAGGAGAATCGGTTAAGTAGAAGTAGTTGAAAAATCTATCGCAAGATTTTAATCAAAAACTACGTAGTTAAGCTAATTAAAACCGTTTTAAAATGAATATTATTATAGTCTTACACAAGAATATCTTATTCTTCAGAATGGAATTAAGCGCTTACCTTAGGTACAAATATGTACCGCCAAAAAGGTAAACAGGTATTTAAATAGACATGTATATATTTTTTTAATTATCTAAGTTAGGTATAATATTTATAACTTCCATAATGAAATTATTAATTTATTATATAAAAGAAGAAAAGTTTTTTTTTGATACGAAATTACCTATCAACCTTTGATTAGCCAATTCTGTTCTATGTAGATTTTCTCCAAGCCAGTTTTAGAATCCATCTTATTTCATCAGGACGTCATCAGAACAGTGCTATAAGAAAGCTCACATCATCAAACCGTGCACAGTGTAAATCCTATCGCTGACCGACATTCCCAATGTCTTACATCCGATATTCTGTCGTATCCACTTCGACAATGGACACACACTATGTAAGTATCATGCATCGGAAACCAGGCGACCTGCCCAATCTCAACCGCTCACCGATCACTATTATGTAAACATAATATTATATTTATTATGTACATTCTTCAACATACACGTTGCATGTTAATTATGTTGTTAATAAGTACGAATAAATTGGAATGTGATATTTTACACTAAAAAGCCTGTTATTTCTTCCCATTCTTTTTTATTAGCTTCTGAAGTTTCCCACAGCTGGGCAAAGATCTACCCTTTTTCATACCAAACCTCTCTATTTTGAAAAATGAACGAGTAGAACAGAAAAATAATAGAACACGTCTTAGGTATAGACTCCTCCACAGTTTTCCAGTTCTCTACGGATAGCCCACACAAACATCACACACACAATCATCATCGACACATAAAAAAACATCCTGTCGATCCAGCGCCTGTTGATGGTCTTCCACTCCTTCTCTTACCTTGTGGTCAGTCCCATTTTGTCTCTGTATGTCCACCTGATCTTTCAAGCTTCCTAAAGTCCGGTCTATTTCCACGTCAGGCTAAGCGCATGATTCAGAAAATCAATTATTTTTGTTTTGCAATTTTTTTTAGCTGAGTAGTCAACTCTATGACTCGTTAACATTAGAGTTCCTAAAATATTAACATAACATTACCACCCACCCACTGTTGGACACGGGTCTGTTCTCAGAATGTGAACGGTTTAGGCACAAAACAGATAGGTACAGAAGTCAATCACATGTATGTACTTCACTTTTCATACCTACGCTCGGCGTTCGCTCTATCTATATATCTATCTCTCTTAAGCGCATGGCACTCGCGCTCGCACTCACTCGCACTCTAGTCCCAAACAGTCCGAGATATCGTGTCCGTGAACAGTTTCTATGTGTGCGTTGCTCGAGCGCACTTGTATGTAGATTGACTTCTGTACCTATCTATTTTGTGGTTTAGGCCTTAGTCCACCACTATGGCCTGATGCGGATTGACGAACTACACACACCATCAAGTATTTTTTAAACGGTTTTAAGTGTCTTTACTTCGTATTTGTTGATTCAAATCTTGCGACAGATTTTTCAACTACTTCTACTTAACCTATTCTGCTGAAACTTCGCACACATATTCAATTCCCATGACAATACAACATTATAATAATTTCAACTGTCAATCATACTGCAAGATAAACCCGTTGAACTTAAAAGTTTTTATAAATTTCCACATTAGCTTAAATTATTTAGTAACACAATCTTCAGACATGATCTTATATATAAATAATGTATTATCTAAACTTCATCTCGATGCAATTTTAGCCTTCGATGCATTTATTTATAAGAACACCTTGAGATACGACTTTGACTTTACCCAAAACGTTAAAAAAAGGAAGTTTCCTTGACGTTAATGTCTTTGAGCTTGTAAATAACCTAGAATGTAGCTTCTGACCTAGTTTTCGTGTTATATCACTCTCGCTTTCCCATATTGGGGTAAGCAGAGTATCATATAACACCGTATTGGGTTTCTGTTGATCCCACGTAAATAAAACAATATATATATAATATTATAAAGCTGAAGAGTTTGTTTAAACGCGCTAATCTCAGGAACTTCTTTCTGCCTAGCCTTTTCCCAACTATGTTGGAGCCAGCTTCGAGTCTAACCAGATTCGGCTGAATACCAGTATTTTACACGGAGAGGCTACCATCAGACCTCCGCAACCTAGTTACTGGGCAATGCCGATATCCTGAGGTTAGACCGCTAATCTCAGGAACAACTGGTTGGAATTAAAAAAATATTTTTGTGTTGGATAGTCCATTTACCGAGGAAGGTTATAGGCTATATAACATCACGCTACAACCAATAGGAGCGGAGCATAAATGAAAAATGTTGTAAAAACGGGAAAAATGTCTACCCGTGCAAAGCCGGGACGGGCCGCTAGTAGTGAATAATGGTATAACGTTACATTCATACGGTGACGTCATTGCGATCATCGATCTGTGTGTCAAGCTTGCTTGTTACATAACATACGTAATTAGCCCAACTATCTCACTGCTGGGCATGGACCTCTTCTCAGAATGAGAAGGGTTTGTCAAAGTGCATTCCTCAGTAGCAGCCCGGAGTGTGGATTTGTGCCCAGTTGATGGCAATAGGCTCGACCTCGTTACATGGGACTCAAACATAACGGTGAAATGAGGGTGTTACTATACACCTCTGCCCAACCTTTCGGCGAATATAGGCGTAATGTTATGTTAAATAGTATGTGCGAAACGAGTATTTCTGATTCAAAATTCACTTACATTAACGGTAGATTTACGTTAGTGACTCGACAGCATTTGTGCTAGAACTTTATTTTAATCGTTGGAAAATCCTCATCGATATCCCTCGCCCGGGGAAGGCGAGGGGGTCTGCCGGACTCTTACCGGCTAAAAACCAACGGTGTTCCTCCTCCTGACCGTTCGGTCGGGGTCGCGGGATTCGCAAAAGCATGCACCGCAACCCCGGCACGTCCCGGTCGGCCAGCCACTGGGGGACCTCTCCTCTGTGGAGCCTTGCCCCACATCCTCCTGAGATGTGCGCATGGAACGCTGTGCGCCGCCTTCTCGGACATATTACTGGTCAGGCGGCGGGTATTTGTGCTAGGGCTACGATCACAAGTTACTTTCAATATACCAACTCCCTCTCCTACAGTTTGCGGAGACTGGCAAGGTTTAAACTGAACCACAAAGCAATCTTTGTTAACACACATATAGGGTTATCAGATGTCCGGCTTTTTGCAGTCGTGTCCGGTCAAATATATACAAGACCATGTCCGGCTTTTGTTAGGCTTTTGGTCAACCCCACCCAATTTCGACGATTCATAATAACATAAATTAAGAGTAGAGTAAGTATCAAATGAATAACAGTAATAAATACAGAATGTTAACCTAATATGGTAAAGTTAGGGTCTAAGATGTATCACACAAAATCAAGGAACAGAAATATGGAAGGATTCCCATATACTCCTCTGGCTCTCACATATACACGACGGAACATAGTAAACTGCTTGGCGCTGGGCTAATTAGTAAAGAAGGTATATTTTTTTATTATTTTGGTCGTATTAGACCCTAGTCTCACCTGATGGTAAGCTCACGAAATCATGTAATTCCTTCAAACCTCGTGATGTGTTGCTGATATATATTAACCATGCAGGGGATATCCTTGGATTTATAAAAAATAAATAAGAAGTGAATATGTTTTCTTAATGTGAGGTATTTTAGCGCCCCGAGCGAATTGCGCGGCTATCGCTCGCTGCGCGGTCATATAACTCGGGATGCTAAAATGCCTGTAAAATGTATACAAATAAAAGTACCTATCAATTTATTTTTTCTTTTAGAAACCAGTGTGTCAGGCTATCGGGGCAAAATGTCCGGCTAAATATGAATCTGTGTCCGGCTCTTCTATTTTTGGGTCTGGCAGCCCTACACACATAAGTATAACATCGAAGATTGCAATTGTTGCACAAATGTGAGACAGCTCTAATTAACACATCCGTATTGATGATCGGCTTACAATATTGCAATACTTATGATTAGCCAAGTCTAGATTTCTAGACTGTGTGGTAAGAGACCGGTCTGCATCGCAGTAAACTTGACACGGTACTGCAGAGGAATAGTCGTTTCCTTAACCGATTTCAAAAAGGAGGTTATCAATTCAAGGCGTGTTTATTTTTTCTCAGATATTTGTAAACCGATTTGTTTCTAACCGACTTCCAAAAAAGGAGGAGGTTCTCAATTCGACGGTATGTTTTTTTGTTTTTTTGTATGTTTGTTCCTCGATATCTTTGCTAATTGGACGTATTTAAGCGAAAAGGATCCAACCCACACAGTTATGAGATATACAATTTTTAAGTTTAGACTATTTCTTCATTGGTTCTTTGATTTAAATTTCTTAGTTTATTATAATTAAGAGACAAATGTATAATATTTTACTTATTAAAATGTTATTATGGGTAGTTTGGCTTAAGAAGTTTTAGGAGTATTTTTATATAAATAACTCATTTTCGATAATTTTGTGGGTTGGATCCTTTTCACTTAACTACGTCCTATTGTGAACCGATTTTAATGAATCTTTTTTTGTTTGAAAGAGTATTCTTTCGAACTGGTCCTATTTAAATTTGACGAAGATCTGATGAAGCACTTCGGAGATAGACAATTTGAAGTCAGTTTTTTTTTTGTTAAAACGTTTAATTATTTATTTTTTATTTGATGCAGATTACTCTCGATCCCACTGCACCAACCATGCCTTTAAAAAAGGTATGTATTTCATTATAATTAATTAGACCCTCTACGAGTGACGATATTTATGTATTTACATCCACCGTTAGGTGGGTGAATCTTCGAAATTTTTTAACATTATTTTAACAAATCATTCTTCTCCCGGGTTGTTAACGTTATAGTATTGTCAGATTGTTTTTATTCTTGTCTTATTGCTTGACGGCAGCGGTATAGTTTGAGTTTTCATTATCATAATTATAGTATTAAACATCTGCATTCTTAACTTTGGGATGATGCTAATGACGTTCTCAATTTTTGTTAATATTTTTCGAAGAATGCCCCAGGTAGCAGATACCCAGTCCGGTGTTCTAATTGTGGCGATGACAGCTGAAAGGATCCGATCGGATACGACTACAGGCGAACGGAGCCGAACGCGCGTCGCAGCATACTTTCGGCTACGATCGCGTGTCGCGGAAAACGCCCGCGGTCAAGCTGCTATGCGAGGCTTGGTAATTATACACCCATATTCTAAGACGTTCCTCCAAAACTTACTCGACTCGATACCACCTCGACTTGACATAAACGTCCTCGACTCGAGATTTTTCCTCAGTCGAGGTAAGGAATCATCTGTCAAACTCAAGATACCTCGGAAGATCCCTACCTTAAGGAAGGAAGTGTCAAAGTTCATATGCAATAAAAAATAATTTTGAAGACTGTCGAATATACTTACGATAATCCTTACAATTTTTTATTGCGACGGTATTTGCGCGATGCAGATAATTCAAATTATGGCGTAATGACTCCGTCGAGGAACCTCAAAGTTCACTCGAAATGCGACTAAGAATACAATTTTGAAGGTGGTTTCGAGGCCGTTCTGAGTCGAGTATGAGTCGAGTAAGTTTTGGAGGAACGTCTTAGAATATGGGGTGATGGACTTTAGATACTGTTTAATATCGTTTAAAGATTGTAAAATCCGTTCCGATCCGATGCGATGCGAGCCGTTTGGTGGATATCATCCTTTACTTATTAGTCATAGTAACTATTTATTCTAGTATCTTGATAATAATATTATTACAATAATCTTGTTGGACTGCACCTGCAGTAAGTTGCCAAGCAGATGTTACTATGTGTTTAAAGTGTGTGTGTGTGTGTGTGTGTGTGTTTTTTTTGTTTTATTTTTAGTTCCCAAACCAAAGAATACCTATTAATTATTACGTAACATTATACTGGGACGGGCTCATAGCTAAATAACAACCGCGCTGATCATACGATTTGCGAGGTTAAGTTGCGCTTGCCGCGGTCAGTCTGTGGATGGGTGACTGTCTGTTACACATTGAGACCTCTCCGTGCCTCGGAAAGCATGTTAAACAGTCGGTCCCGGGTGTCATACGAATACCTATGACAGTCGTTACGGGTAGTCAGAAGCCCGAAAGTCTGACACCGGTCTAACCTTAGGATATCGGCATTGTCCAGTAACTGGGTTGCGGTGGTCTGATGGCAGTCGCTCCGTGTAAAATACTGGTATTCAGCCGCATCTGGTTAGACTGGAAGCTGACCCCAAGATAATTCGGAAAAGGCTAAGAGGAAGATACAAGGCATTATTAACTGACTCGTTGGTTTAGTGGTGGCAAGCACGACTGCTGATCTTGAGGTCCTGGGTTCGATCTCCGGGTCGGGCAAAGTGTTATTGGATTTTTTCGTCTGGAATTCCTCAGTAGCAGCCCGGAGTTTGGATTTGTGCCCGGTTGATGGCAATAGCCTCGCCCCCTATTACATGGGACTTATAATGGAGAAATGAGAGTGTTACTATACACCTCTGCCCAACCCATTGGGGTATACAGGTGTGATGTTACGATGTTATGTAATAAATCTGTAGATATAATAATTGATATAAATCAATGCAATATATTACCAATTGACATTATATCAAAAATAGATACAATCGGAACTACAACAAAATAATACCTTTCAAAATTACTTGCCTTGAGAATTAAAACAAACCAAACATTATAAATTTAAAGTATAGTTCTTATTTTTAGAGATTTAAGGTTTATTTTCCTTTGTTTTAAAGAATAATAGTTTGAAAAGTTTTGTCGACAGTATTGGATAATTATTAATTACTGTTGCATTATTTAAATGCATTCTTATTATTTATTTTATATTATGATTTTATTTTGTTTAAATTTTTATTTGATATTCAAGAATATCCACAACGTAAAAAAAATATTTAAATGCATTTTTATAGAATTAAATAATTTAAACATTTATTTCTAATCAAATAAGGTTTATTTTGCTACAACTGTAAGAGGTAACAGCTAATTTTCTGCTGCATTATTCAAATTCACAAACAAACAAAGTTGTTGCAGTTATTTACGACCTTAAATATACATACATAAGGTTTATTTTCCCGAACATAATTTGTAAATATAATGTTTATTATTGGACGAGGATTGATGTTTGTTGCATCAATCATAAGTTGCACCTAGTCAAAGAGATAGTGATCTTTGCTATGTCATCAATCAAAATAGGTATGTAGGTGTTGCAATTCATTACTACATACGTAATACTAAATATTTTACTCACCATCTCTGATTGGTTAACAGAGTAATGTCTTGAATTGACTAGGGGACAAAATGTCCCCCAACATGATGTGCAAACCTTAAGTCTACGTGACGCTGCAACGTTGCACACTGCCCCGCAACGTTGTGCGGTATTACTACATGACGCGGGACATGTTGCAAGCCGCCGCACAGTGGGAAAAATGACTTTTTTTGTTCAAAAATCTGCCTACACCACAATTTTTGACGTATCGCTGCCATTTTTTTTATACACTCCTGAGATAACACACTTTGGTGTGTCACTGCCACTTTTCCTTAAAAGTCAATACCATAACGTATCAATTTATATGGAAAAAAAACAAAACCAGATAAAAAAACATTTTTTGGGCCGCCATTTTTAATTTTTATAAACAGACAATAAAATGACCAGGGACCTGAAAAACCCCTGGAAACTAATTTTTGTTCAAATATTTTGTTTAGAAATTATTTTTGTTTCACTTCCCGATTTTTTGAGGTTATGGCATTGACTTTTAAGGAAAAGTGGCAGTAACATACCAAAGTGTGTTATCTCAGGAGTGTATAAAAAAAAGGCAGCGATACGTCAAAAATTGTGGTGTAGGCAGATTTTTGAACAAAAAATGATTTTTTTTCCCACTGTGCGCCGCTTCAAGAGCGGGCGCAGGTGTGTGTGAGCGAATTGTTCCGGGACATTGTCCCCGGGACATTCACGTACCTGTCCCGCGTCAAGTCCCGCAGCATGTTGCTACATTTGTCCCTTAGTGAATTAGGCTTGACAGTGATGGTTAAAACACTGTTTGAAAATATGTTTGACACGTCACAAGATTATAAAACAGCAGTGATAGCTTCTTGGTGTGACTGTCGGACTGCCAAGTCATAGGCCTCGAGTTCGAACCCAAGGCACGCACCTCTGACTTTTCGGATTCATGTGCGTATTATATCACTTGCTTAGAAACGGTGAAGAAAAACATTGTGAGGAAACCGGCATGCCTAAGAGATATTTCTCGATGGCATGTGAACCCAAATCAGAGGCCCATGGGCGGCATAAACTCTGACACCAGGTTAGTCACTAACCACACGAAAAGAAGAAGAAGAAAGAAGAAGAAGCGCACATTTGCTAATAACAATATTCTGCGTTCACAAATCTTTTCTGCAAGATTACTAATTATGGCATAATTTCCTCGTGAACACTTATAACTTTAATTAATGAGCCTTAAATAAATAATTATGTAGTTTTTTAATATTAATATTCATGGAATCTGTCCTCCAAAGTGATGGCGCCCGCGGTGGCACAATCCAGCAACGCCGGCGCCGGCGCCGATGTCCGACGGGGATTTTTATGCGATACATTGTCAATAAGATGTCTCGCAACAAAAGTATCTTTAGTGAGTGGTTGATAGCGTTGAATTATGATCGGGAAATTGCATAACTGAGCCTGCCATCGTGGTGCGTAGAGCATAATGCTGAACATCCACCAGAGCCGTGCTAAGCTGCGTAGCGAGGAATGTGTTTTATAAGCACCAATAGAATCACTTCATTTACCTAGCTTCGCTCTGCGCAGCTCTGGTGGATATGGGTTTTTTTTCATACAAAACAAGCGAGAAATGCGAGCGAGGGATGTGTTGCGAGGAATGTGTTACGAGGAGTGTGTACCGCTCCCGCCACACCACCCTCATATTCGAAAAGAGTCCGCTACCTATCCTCGCACCACTCATTTGTACACATTAACACATTACGCATTATACATTACCCATTCCTCGCACAGCTCTGGTGGAAAGGGTCACACCGTTTTACATCCTCGCTACACATTTTCGCATCGCACATTTTCCTCGCACAGCTCTAGTGGATGTCCAGCCTAAGACTGTCATTGTGGCCACTCATGCGCATTGTCGATATTATCACCTTAGACCCGCAAAAATTGACGACACGTTTGGTGCAGTGGCCGTGTGATTGGCTTCTGCGCTACGGGTCGTGGGTTCAATTCCCGCACGGAACAAATATTTGTATGGCCTGCAGATAGTCGTTTCGGGTCTGGGCGTTTGCCCATGTGAATATTTGTGTCTGTAAACGCACCCACTATACAGGAGAAATCCTAGTGTGCGTCAGAAAAAAAAAAGTTTATTAACAGGCAGGACTGGCCCACTTTTGGGCAAAATGATTATCACAGTAATAAATGCAGGACCTATCAGAATATGACCGTTGCATCACAAAGTTAAAAGCAATGTAAAGGCATCAGCTGCGCCTGCGCACGCGTTTAATTTTCTTAATTTATTTTATGGGTTTTTTATTGCGATCTAAATGGCACGGCGGAACAACTGCGATCTTTGTTTTTGGTCGCGGTATTTGATTGTGTTTGGTAACTATAACATGCCTTTTTGATACTAATCTATACAAATACCGGGTCGTATGATAAGGCCTTGTTCCAATATTTTTCTTCGACATCAAACTATTTCTTTAATAATGAAGTCTTTGAAGGATACAAGTCGTGTTCATTCATTATCAAATAGTATCTTAAAGATAACAAACATCACCCTCATTTTGTCGTTATGTTTAAATCCCATATAATGGGGGCGAGCCTATTGCCATCAACCGGGCACAAATCCAAACTTCTGGCTGCTACTGTGGAATTATACACGGAAAAACGCGATATCACTTTGCCCGACCTGGGGATCGAGCTCAAGACCTCACGATCAGCAGTCGCGCTTGCCACCACTAGACCAATGAGGTAGTCTCTTAAACTGTTAATAAAAATAGTTATTACCATTATGATGTAACATTTCAATCAATGGATCAACTCGATTTTTTAGTGTAACTGCCCGCTCACACAGCTTATCCATTTGAACAGATCCGTCGGTACTGGATGTGTTGTTCACATCTGTGCCGACGGATCAGTTAAACAAATGGCAGCTGCGTCGCATCTGGCAGACAGGATACGATAAAAATAACGGATCAAGTATTTTTTACTGTATTCGGAATACTGTCGTGTATGTGAACTCGCTCATTCAACTACAGGCGCCATCACCAAAATAAAAACGGATCCTGTAAACAGTTTCTGTATGAACTAGCTGTAATACTTTAAATCAGCAAATCTACGCTTCTGACTATCTATCTAAATTCCTTAAATCTTGCCACACCCACAGTAAGAGATTGTTGTATTTTTATAGCTGACATAACGCATAATTTATTATCATCTCACATTATTGCAATTTAAAGTCGCGTATTCACTGGTGAACACATGTCGCGGGACATTTGTCGCTTGTGACATGATAAGACGTCGACAGATATCGGTCGCCATCGCCAGACATCTGTTTCCGTGACATTTTCCTGCTATAACTGGTCGTGTGATGTTGCCAGATACATACATACGTATACTCACGCCTGTAATCTCTGAAGGGGTAAGCAGAGGTATTTTTCTATTACAGGAGTCGGCACACCAGTGGCGTGCATTGGTTTTTGGACTAGGTAGGCAGGCACTAGCGATGTCGTCTTTCAATTGTACGCTTAAGCCCATTTCAATACGATTTTGACCAAAAGAAATCATAACCATACACGCTTATTTTATTTATAGTAATAGTTAATGATGGAGTAGTTAATTAAATCTTATGAGGTAGGCACTGCTTAATTGCCTATATGTAATGCACGCCACTGCTGTACACCCACGTTTCGCTACTGGGATTAACACCCATATTCTAAGACGTTCCTCCAAAACTTACTCGACTCGACTCCACCTTGACTTGACATAAGCGTCCTCGACTCGAGTTTTTTCCTCAGACGAGGTAAGGAATCATCTGTCAAACTCAAGGTACCTCGGAACCTACCTTAAGGAAGGAAGTGTCAAAGTTCGTATGTAATAAAAATGAATTTTGAAGACTTTATCGAATACGCTTACGATAATCCTTACAATTATTTATCGCGGCGTTATTTGCGCGATGCAGATAATTCAAATGATGACGTAATAACTCCGTCGAGGAACCTCAAAGTTCAATCGAAATTGCGGGTAAGAATACAATTTTGAAGGTGTTTTCGAGGCTGTCCCGAAACGAGTATGAGTCGAGTTAGTTTTGGAGGAACGTCTTAGAATATGGGTGTAAAACCCTTGTAATACGTGATGAGTCTATTACCATTTTTCAGGCACAATTATGGCGCTAGGCTCGTCACCTCTTACGACTCGGTTGCCCGGCGACGTAGCGAAATTGTATTCTCTTCACTCATGTGTCGCTGGACGTCGCTGCCGACATTGTCGCGGGAGATTCGTCCACTAATGAATACGCGGCCTAAAGTTAGACAAGAACTAACAATTTCTTGGCATTAACTACAAACTTTCACTGTTTATGGGCGCTCCTTACACCTACTCGTGTAGTCTATTTAGATCGCCATAGAGCTTTTATTACCAATCGTGGGTCTACACTGGCTAGTTATTGTGAGTCACTGTTACGTCACAGTTCCTATTAGTGAGGTGCCTGAATCGATTAATAGGTATATCGATTTGTACGCAGTGATCTTAGAATGTATGTTTACGGGCCGAGAGTTATAAAACCTAGATTTATTAAATATTACGTAAATAATTCTTCATGCGTCGCCATCTTTGGAGTAGCTGCAGAAAATGATTTGTATGAACCCAAGGATATAATTACTTGCTTTGGTATATCTGTGGTTGTTGTTACGTATTTGCGACCTGATTTATATATATTTATTATCGAAGTCAAGGCTGTTACAAATAAATCCGCGAGTTCCTCGAAGCGCATTTATTTTCGACAAATAATGGTATCAGGCGTATAAATATACAAAAACAAAATTTTGTGTTAATTCCACCAAACAGTTGATCAAGTTTGGATCCAGTATGTAGCACAGCCCTCCCGCCCGCAAATACAGGATGTAAACGAAATCATGTAATTCCTTCAATCCTCGTGATGTACTGCTGACATAGATTAACCCTGCTCGACAAACTTATAGATTCAATTTAAAAAAAATACAAGAAGTAAAAGTGTTCTTAACGTGAGGCATTTTAGCGCCCCGAATTAAATGACCGCGCGGCGAACGATAGCCGCGCAATTCGCTCGGGGCGCTAAAATGCCTCACGTTAAGAACACATGTTTGCTTCTTGCATTTTTTTTATTGATTCGAATAGTATTCCTTGCTGGGTTAATCTATGTCAGCAGTGCATCACGAAGTTTGAAGAAATTAATAAAATGCAACAAATAAACAAACAACTCAAACCGAAATTATTACAAAAAAAAAATTTCAATTCCGATTTTTTTCACGTTTTTAAAATCGATCATCCAAGTCGAACTGAGGCAGGCAAATGGCTGCAGCAAATACAAATTACCATGACGGACATCACAGTGGGTTACCGACAATCCTACTTACTGTACCTACACACGTCAGATTACCTCACACACCTAGTCTGCATCTATCGGATTAACTTAGTCACCAGACGAGCCGCTAGCAAATTTACCACTTTCACTTGCCTATTGAAGTGTCCTGTTCCCACCGGGACTATTTACATAGCTATGGAATATTATGGCGCAAAGTGGTTCAACTCTGGTCAGTTATTGTGAGTCATTGTTACGTAACTGTAACGTGTGACTAAGTCTCAAAAATGTTATGAGAATATCGAACCAAAAAATCGACTTACACTCGTAAGCGCAAACGTTACACACGTTCACAAAGGTCCCTAGTACCTACAGCTATGTTTTTTTTTCTATTCGACTGCTTGTAGATGGTCTTGCGGACCGTTTCTACGTAACCGGCCAGTTATTGGTGAGACCTGAAGGGTCTCCAACCAATGGGGATGAGAGTAAAATACTGAACCTAAGCTAACTACTACTACTAACATCATGACTAGCTAGCAACAACAGTACTAAGGGCGACCCCTAATGGGACTCGGACCTCGGCTTAGGGCGTTGCTTGCGAGAGGACTGGGAGGGAGACAGCTTGATGAGGGCTGAATTAACGGTGTGAGTACGGCTAATGTGAAAAAAAATACTTTTAAATATTAATCATACTAAAAGAAAGGATGAAACAGGCCCACAGTTGCACATGCAGCGGCCCATTCTTAATATACTACATACCATTTTACTAATTGTCATAAAATCGCCTATCGAATCGTAAAACCTACGTATAATCATAAAAGCTGGTCACTATTCATCGATTACCTACACTTACTATTTAATCGACTACAATGGGACATCACTATTAAAGTGCAACTTTACTATAGAATACTTTGTTTAGTGATGCAACGTAGTGATTCAATTAAATGATGTTTAATAGACCATAGTTGCGTAACTTGGTGCGTTGGCCAACCGTCGGGTCATGTCATCCTGTCTTTTTTTTACAGGATATGACATAGATATCCCAACACTATTTTACCATATAAAGGATGACAAGCTGTTGTACACTCCGTTTTTTATCTAATTAGCTGAGTAGCTTAGCAAATGTAAGATTTTGTAATCAAATATCTGTTTTAGGCGACCAACTATTAAGTTTCAAAATCCGAAATCGATTTAATAAAATATTTTATTTTATTTCGTCCTGTGAACGTCACATATATAGACAATAGGGTATTTGACTATTTTTTTTTTATAAGAAATCCCGAAACTGTACCTTACAATAAATGATAAGCAACAGTGAAAAAATCAATGAAATATTTAATAAAATGCCTACGTTAAAACGATTGAAAATTGTTCACGAGACAGAGACAACATTACTAAAACGATGACGTCATACCTTAAAAACTTCATAGTTACTTTTGACATTACTACGTACAAATGGCGTCCACAAACATCGCAAGCATGTAACTCCTCAATTATTGCATCGTTTTTTTACACGTGTCGAGTTAAATCTGCTTATACTTTTTTTAAAGTAATATTAAATTGTTGTACATTTCTAAGAGTTGTCAAATACCGTACTTACATTATTCCCCAAAGAGAGTAGTGGGCAACTTAACAATAAAAAAACATGGTATTCGTAGATTCGTAGAACTACTCAGCTTTGTTGTGGAAAATATCCAGATCTCTCCTGAGTGATCAGGACATTGAGCAGTGAAATAACTTGACTAGTAGAAGCAACTAACTACAAAATTATACATTCTGGAGCAATAAATCCTGGTCACCAACATAAACAAAACAATGTTAAAATGTTAAACAATGTTTTTTCTGATATTAAGGTTTATGTTGGTGACTCGGATTCATTGCTCCCGAGTGTAGAAGAACATTTTACTTTTAGTGTCGAAAAAAATAATTAATTCAAATAACTGAAGAGATGTCACAAAATCAAGATGAAAGCAACAGGATGAAAGTAACCGATAAATACAAGTCTAAACTGATCAATTTCTAATAATTACTATACAAGCACTAATGTAGAAATCAAACAGATTTCATTTACCAAAATAATATCAATTATAATTGAAACATTAGCTTTCTAATTAATGCAATGAGATCGAGCAGAAAGTATTTAAGCAATCTCTTTAGATTAAACTTAGGCAGATAACAAACACTAGGTCTTGCCACTTGTAAGGCAATAAAACCAGTTTTTTGTTTCATTTTTTTTTATCGTTGAGAAATCCTCATGGATGTCCCTCGCCCGGGGAAGGCTAAAAACGCACGGTGTTCCTTCTCCTGACCGTTCGGCCGGGATTGTGGGATTCGCATAAGCATGCACCGTAACCCTGACAGAATGAAACCTGTCCTACCTCATAAGTTAAGTAGCGAGTTAAGGTAAATGCGAGTCGGGCCTCGAAATTTATTTTTATAATACATAACATCACGCCTGTATTCCCCGAAGGGTTGGGCATAGGTATATACCTACGCCCAACCAACTGTTACTTTATAGTAATACACTAATTTCGCTGTTAGGTATGTTTAAGTCCCATATAATACAAATATTTGTTTCGTGCGGGAATTGAACCTGCGACTCGTAGTGCAGAAACCAATCACTTAGCCAAACATGGCATCATAATAAACGATTACTAGGTACCTATATTCAAACATAATTAACCATTAATTGAAAAAGTTAACCCGACAAGCGTTAACTTTACAGATAGGTACATCGCTGAGTATTTCGCAATAGTGCAAATCAAATTGAATTTTGACTTACGTGATAGGACAAATCAAAAATATTTTTTTGACTTACGTAATAGGTTGACTGCCTTGTTGATCTAGAAGTCGCAAGCGTGACTACTGAGCATGGGGTCCTGGGTTCGATCCCCAGGTCGATCAAAGCGTTATTGGGTTTCTCCATTAGGAATTTCTCAGTGGCAGCCCGGAGTTTGGATTTGTGCCCGCTTAATGCTCCTATTACGTGGGACTTAAACATAACTGGCGAAACGAGAGTGTACTAAAAACACCTCTGCCGCACCCTTCGTGAAATACAAGGCGTGATGTTATATTATGTTATGTAGTAGGACAAATCATTTTTTTAAATTTTGCAATGGAATAGTCGCAATAATTTTTGACTTGTGCAATGAAACAAAATGAAACATCTCGTTGATATTTTAACAAGTAGATTCGCAATAGTCATTATGAAATACATAATTTTATATCGTAATGAAATGGCATCGTTTTTGTGACACACCCAAATTGGCTAATGTCTAGAATTATTTGAAGATAATTTATAATTATTATATAAATATAATCTGGTCAAATCCTTTGCTTTGTAGAAAAAAACGTTTTATACCGTGAAAAAAGAGGAAACGCGGGCTGCAAAATATTAATAATTTGAATAGATTTTTGCCATCTATTTCCGTCCCACCCCTCCCGCAAACCTTCCCAATTGAGCGCAAAAGAGACACCTGCATCTCGGACTGATTTCTCCTGTGCAATATTAGCGAAATCGTATTTTCGTATTTCCTTCTTTAAATCTGTACGGATTTTAGTTTTTTTTTCTGTAATAATTTAAGAAAGACTGGTTATGTCTGCATGTTTTGCTTTTATTTTTTATATTCGTCAAATTTGTTTGCCAGATGTTTGAAAACGGTGGTAAACACGGTCGATTTTTTTAAAATTTAAACGCTTCTAGTTTTTTTAATAAGTAATTTATTAACAAAAACAAAACACAGGGACATAGTGGTGGTAAATATTATATCATATGGTAAAAAATATTTGCTCTAGTGACATTATCCAAGGAGGAAACTGAGGAATACGTTTGTATGGACTAAAGCCGACCGAATTTCCTCTTAAGCACAACCAAGCGACAAGCGACAATAGTCTGGCGATCTTGAGCGGTTGTGAGTTTGAGCTATTAAGGTAACTGGAAGAGAGCTGGTAATCTTAAAAAACTAACTTTTCATATTCCACAAACGTCAATCGATGATTTACGAGGTTAAACTGTGCTTGCTGCGGTCAGTCCGTGGACGGGTGACCGTTCAATTCCGGGTGTCATACGAATACCTATTGATAGTAGTCTGAAGCCTGAAAGTCTGATAACCGGTCTAACCTTAGGATATCGGCATTGCTCAATAACTGGGTTGCGGAGGTCTGATGGAAGTCGCTCCGTGTAAAATACTGGTATTTAGCCGCATCTGATTAGACTGGAAGCTGACTCCAACATAGTTGGGAAAAGGCTAGGCAGATCATTCCTTAAACGTCAATCTCACCCATAAGCAGTGCAGCCGACCACTAATCCACTTTTGATCCTCAATCGGTGTAACCTAAATCAATCATTTCTGCCCTGATATTTCAGAAAATGGGCCCGAACTCTAAAACTTGCCAGGAAGTGTGTTTGCAGGTATTACCAACTTTGTTTTCGAGAGAGACTTTTGTCCAATTGCAGATCCAGATGATAGCTGCATCGGATTCATCACCATCATCATATCAGCCTTTTTCTGTCTACTGCTGGACATAGGGCTCCCCTATAAAATTCCACTTCATCGCCACAATACAAAGTGTTACATAATTCCCCATGAAAAATGTAAATAGTCATGTAGTCTTTTATGGTTGTTGTCATTTACCTCTCAGAGGAAATTAGGTAAGAATGTAAATAACTTTCTGGGTAGTCTAGTCTTTAGTTTTACGTTTTCAGGGTTGCGTTTCAATGATGATTATTTTATATTTTACCCAAATTCTTTTTTTTTGGTTCATGCTACGGTTTTCAAATATTGCCAATAGACTCTTTACAAGGGATGTTTTAACCCCCTTTCGGCTTTAGGGGTATTTTTGTAACACGTTGTATTTCCACTGCATCAAACAAGATTGAAATTATTGATACAGCAGTAAGATAAGTCAAATTCCAAGCCTTACAAAATCAGGTAAATGGATTGAAACTATGCGTTAGAGTTGAGTATCACCGGTAACAGAATAGTGAAAGGTATATAATTATCAGAGAACAGCTGATCTGGACTACTAACCTATACGATATTGCAATATTTAAACGCGACTGATTGTTTAGAATGATCTCTTTTACGACATACCCTATATGAAACGCGTCCTAAATTATAACTTCTAAGAAATATTTTCTGAAGAAGATTGTACAGGGAATGATAAGGTTCGTCAGTTTTCAAATTCATTCCTTTCCCACATCGCGGGCACATGTTACCTTTTCAAACTGTTGAACGGATTAAACCAATGCATGGAAAATTATGTTTAATTATTGGGTACCAAAGATCAAAATTGCCTTTTGCCTCCATTATGACGTATTAGTGCCATGTAATTTCATTGATTTCATTTAAGGAGTTTTGTTGTAAAAACCATTAAATCAATCAAATCGATGATAAAATAGATTGGCTTTACTTATCTGTTACCATGTCACAATAATATCTTGTCAAAAAATACTAGTATCTTCTTTTCTATAACGTTGGCAATACGTAGTCGGTAAAATGTTCATTTCTTGCACTGTTCAAGCGAAAATAGACCTTAAGGTGTATAACATTATCATTCCGCGACTGTACATACATACATACATAAACTCACGCCTTTTTCCCATGGGGGTAGGCAGAAACTATAGAACGCCACATGCTACGACCCTTACATTCTCCTTTCGCTTCATCCACATTCATACATCTTGTCATATATGCAGGCCGGTTGAGAGTATTACGCACCGGTCCTTTGTGAAGAACATCACCAATAACATCAATGTATATAGGACATCCTCTACCGGTGTTTCCATTGATATCCACCTTATAAATAACTTTTGTTAATAGCCGTTCACTCATTCTCTCAACATGACCAAACCACCTAAGCATACTCCTTTCAATTTTTGTCACTACATCATCTTTGTAAAGAAAATTGCAAAAAAGTAAAAAAAAACATTAGCCAAATAGGTACTGTCCCACTGTTGGGCAGAAGATCGGTTCTCAGAATAAGAAGGGTTTTGGACCTTAGTTCATCACGCTGGCCTGGCCACTATCACAAACTTTTTGGAGCTCTCTCAGATGCCTTTCCTCACGATGTTTTCCTTCACCGTTAACGCAAGTGATAATAAAATTCTGAAATTTGAAAAGTCAGAGCATGTATGGAAGACACTCATTCAACCACTAGGCTATTAACTGAAAACTACGAAACCACATAAATACAGGAAGTCTACGATACATAGAGAAGGTACGATCCAATTACATACAATGCATACCGTCTTTACGGTCTTGCGTTCGGAGCACAAATAAACGACTGCATTTAATACGGAGTTACATCATTTTAATACATCGCAACATATTTCATTGGATGCTCATACAGCCCATACTTAAGCTAGTTATGAAAAAGGCAAAACGATACTATACGACACAAGTAATAGCTAGTTCACACAGAAACTGTTTACAGGATCCGTTTTAGCGGGTCCGTTTTTATTTTGGTGATGGCGCCTGTAGTTGTATGAGCGAGTTCACATACACGACAGTATTCCGAATCGAGTAAAAAATACTGCATCCGTTATTTTAATCGTATCCTGTCTGCCAGATGCGAAGCTGTTGCCATTTGTCTAACTGATCCGTCGATACAGATGTGAACAATACATCCAGTACCGACGGATCCGTTAAAACGGATCCGCTGTGTGAACCGGCGATAATGTCGCATCGGAAAAGTTGTTCGACCAACCAATGGCAGTTGCTCATGTTCGCGCCACTCACACTTATTGCGTCAGCGTAAAGATCATATTTCACTGCAGTTCTAATAAACATTCGTGGTCTTGAAGTCACGCTCAGTTCGGCAGTGATCGGTTTTACGAAGTTTGCCGATGTGAGTTCTTAGTTTAGTCGTACTATAAGTAACCGCTAGAAAGATTCTTCTTTTTCCACAGAAGACGCAAGACTAGATGGGTAGTTTGATGTAGTACACAGGGATGACCTGCAATGGGTTCGGATAAGTAAATAATCCCTTAAAAAAACTTAAGTTAAACGATTTTATCTTGCAGTACTTACCCCCTTTTTATCGTTGGAAAATCTTCATGGATATCGCTCGCCCGGAGAAGGCGAGGGTGTCTGCTGGACTCTTACCGGCTAAAAACTAACGGTGTTTCCCCACCTGACCGTTCGGCCGGGGTCGCGGGATTCGCAAAAGCATGCACCGCAACATCTTGCAGTACCCCTGCAGCATCAGGATTTGAGGATTGAATTTGTGGTCGAAGCTCCTTGTGATTGAATTCGTCGAGGAAAGTACTACCACCTTACCACTTTCTACCACCGAGCAGCACTGCTGTGTTCCGGTTTGTAGGTGCCGGTAAAATTACAGGACATGAGACTTTACAACTTTGTCTAAGGGTTGGCAACGCATCATCAAGTCTCTTGGGGTTGTAGGTGTAATAACATAAGCGGCGATTACAATCAAGTGTCATCAGCTTGTTTGCTAAGAAATAATATTAAAAAATACTTTATAGGTCGGTAGCTAAGAAAAGCGAGTATATATATAGTCATATTTAAGGCTATTGTTTAGACTCTTATTTAGAGCAAGATTTGATAGGCCACACAAAAAAAAATCAGACATCTTTTTTGGTCTCCCCATACAAATGCCATCAGCAGAGCCTATTTTTTATGCCGATTTTTTTTATTCGATCTGACACATCGCACTGATAGATTAATAATGTATCAACTTAAAATGAAGCTGTTTTCAGAGCCGACAGAAAACTGATTAATTACTTCCTATTATAGATTACAAATGAAGTGAATGAAATGAATTACGTGTGAGATTGTGTTTGTAAACTCACCCACGATGCAGGAGAAAACCTAGTGTGGAGAAACGTTTTAAAAAAAGAAAGAAAAGAGCTATCTCAAATTGATCAAATTTTGAGTTGATACAGTACCTCAATAGGTACTGTATCAACTCAAAATTTGATCAATTTGAGCAATATGTCGCACTGCTAGATCAATATCTAGCAGTGCGACATATTGCTCTGAATAAGAATCCAAATAATCCCCTTAAATTTGACAACGCACTTCTGGTACACGTTGTATTAAATTATAATATTAGACTATTATTCTTTCCATTCTATGTAGAATATTATTCTCTTACATCCGTCATTTTATAAAGTGCCTTGTAATATTTCTAATAATTCTGTTAACAGTAGAAACTGATTAAATGTCAGTGTCAATTAAATAAATATATTATATTAAATTATAATTTTTATAAAAGATTGTGTAAATAGAAAAATATCAAGTCAATAATTGAACCCTGGCTGTCAGTGTTACAAGTACAACAAAGGAAGGTGAAGAATCAGTAATTTTGAATGCATTTATAATCTGATCAGTCATAATGAAGAGGTTATAACGTTTAATTGCAAAATTTGAATATAAAAGACCAAATTATGTTGATTCGTTCGCATTTCTTTATAATTTGCATGTCTGCATAGTTTTAATATTGTGCTAATCTTTGTGTTAGTTACTTGACACCAATTGTTATTAATCGTCGGCCATTTTAAATTAACATGTTCTTTTTTGTTAAACCTTCGTCGAATATATGTGTCTGTAAGCGCATCCACGATCGAGGACAAATCCTAGTATGAGGCAACGATTTTTTAAACAAAATATATAAATAAATGGACTCTTCATTTATGGATTCGTGGTTAATTACCATAATTGCCGATGTCAGTCTGTGGATGGGTGACCATTCGATACACATCGCGACCCTTCCGTACCTCGAAGAACACGTTAAACATTCGATCCCGGCTGTCATACGAATATCTATGATACTCGTTACGGGAAGTCAGAAGCCCGAAAGTCTGGCAACCGGTCTAACGTTAGAATATCGGCATTGCCCAGTAACTGGATTGCAGAGGTCTGATGACACGCTCCGTGTAAAATACTGGTATTCAGCCGCACTGGTTAGGCTGGAAGCTGACTACAACACAATTGGGAAAAAGCTAGGCAAAACGAACTTAAGATTAACATGTTTTGATAAGAAATATCCTTAACGTCTTCAGAAACGTAAACGTTTGGGTATGTTCGCTTCAGTGCTGATTTGTCCCACCTGCTGCAAATCTCCCACCTGGACATGATTTGACCTTTCAACAGACTCTGGACCCAGATTGGTCGAAGCAAGGAAAACCTGCTCAGGTGGAGATTCATAGACGATTCCAGCTTGGAGTGTAAATGTGGTGCTGTTCCACAAACGATGGGACACCTGACATCATGTCCTGCGTGCCCTGATACCTGCACGTTACAGGAACTAATGGACGCTACTGATAACGTTAAACTCGTAGCTAAGTTCTGGACCGACACAATTTAGATTGCCATCGACACGCTAAGAAGAAGTGCTGATTTAACTAGGTACTATTTGATATTCGCAGTCTGTTCCAATATAATCAAAATTCCACAGAGAACGGAATCAAATAAAAAAAATCACATAAACCAATACAGGTGCTTATGAAAAGTCGAATTTAGATGCACGGTTCCAATTAGTCGTTTCCTATGGAGAAGAGCCGGCAAGAAACTCCATGGTTACTCTTTTAAAAATAATATCTTTAACAATTTCAGTGGATACAGTACAATGATTTAGAATAGTGAGAGAACAACGAAGTCCTGACCACAGACCAATGAGTAATGTAGTACTAAAAGACTTGAGTACAAAAATTAACAAACAAAAATATAATAAAAAAAACAATATGAATAATAGTAATTACAAATTTATAGATGCAGGTCCACAAAGTTCTCACATTTACAAAAGTGATAAAGAAGCTAAACTATATAAAACAACATCAACAAATGGGACATCATATCCTGATAATTATTCATACAGACACAACAAATACCGCTTATGTAACAAATTCGATTAAAAGACATAATTATGTCGCAACTCCATTAGCCGTGCAGATTTCCGTAACATCTCTATAAGGAGTCAATATTAGAACTGTAATATATTCAGTGACCATTTGATCATTATATAATGGTAAAAGTGACCATGCGACCATGTTCTTTATTACGTTTACACGTTACCCTCTTTCGCGCACATGGTAAAGACGTTTGGGCTACTTGTGTAAGCTGTGTACGGTATGTGTAAGTAACTAGATCAGGTGTTATGTAAAGATTAGAGTATCAAATGGTGGGCTGTGTGGTGTTTGTGAAGAGCGGAAGCGTTTTGATGATAAGAATTTCATAGTTCTGTTAGAATGCACGGATTTGACGACACGTTTGGTGCAGTGGCTGAGCGATTGGCTTCTGCGCTACGAATCGAGGGTTCGAATCCCGCACGGAACAAATATTTGTATGGCCTACAGATAGTTGTTCCGTGTCCGGGCGTTTGTGCATGCGAAACTTTGTGTCTGTAAACGCACTGTAACGTGTCGTTTTACAACGTTACATGGTTATAAAATTTAAAGGCATTTCACTAGAAAGAACTTGGTATTAGAGATAATATCATGGGCTTACTGTATTTTTAATTTAGAAATTTTCATTGTTGGCTACATTGGTGAGTATTTGTGGTAGATTGTAAATGTCAGTTGGCAACTTTCAACTTTTGACAGTTCACTCTGCTTCCCATATTCACAATGGCTTGATCGTTATTCTTAAATTTTTATTAAATACTTTTTAAATCCGGCCTCATACCGGTATATTTTTGATAAAATGTGGATATTAAACCTTAGTTAAAAGGTTATCTTCATTTTTCCATGAAGATTCGAATATTTCTCTAGGTAAGTGGATTTTTCTTATAGACATTGTTAAATGTTTATGACGAATTTAAAATTCTTGATTGGCTTTATATTTTTCAAATTTTACCTTGTTTCAGGATGAAATAATAATAATAAAAATTTTTAACGTCACGTTCACCTGAAAGTGATGTTTATTTAACCGAAAAACGGTAAGTTTTTGACTAGCATGACGCCACGCGGTTTCAAAATGGTGGTCGTTATTTTCATAATTCTAATTGAATAATTATTTTGTTCCAGCCCATTGGCGTTTTTTTTTTTTTTTATATTTGGATCTAGTTTTTCTTTTGGTTTTTGTTTTCTTTTCGAGTTATATTCTACAATATGCCATTTTGGTAAGAGGAATTTATCTCCACGTCGGGTTCGCCTCGTGTCGGCTCGTCATGTAACTTAACTTAAATTTATTAGATTTAAAAAATCAGCAATTTGGTATGTATTTCCTTTCAATATCATACCGGATGCAATGATATCAATAACAATAATAATAGCAATAATAATATTAATTTTAGTTTAACTTAAGTATAGCTATGAATAATTAATATAAGTCAATTGTAGCTATAACCTAAGCCTACAGGGAATAAAAACAAGTCATATAAAGGTTTTGTTTTTATTAATTCCTCCCGCTTGAAGATTAAAAGTTCAACTTTACTCGGTAAGCTTCCGGTTGCTTTGTTTGTTGTGTTAGCTCCTGGCGCCCGAATACATTTATTTTTTAAATTCATTAAACTTTTTGGAGCACACATATTCAATTTTGTTTAAGTTTATGTTACCTTTATAACATATAACATCATCATATTAACATTTTTTTTTTTTATCATTACATTTGGCGCAAGCGTTCAGGGACATGAAGTAGGCTTTTTCATGTTTTGTTATTTGTATTGGTATATTATTGCATCCTTTTATTGTTCTGCACATTGTTCTAACGTATTGTTTACGAACCGTATTGTTTGTTAGTAGTTAACTATGTTGTTATAACAGTTAATTAACATTTATATAGAACTTTGATATTTTGTTGTAAACAATATTGATATTGAACTTTGTGTGATATTTGTTGTTGTTAACTTTGCTGTTACAACATATAACTTTGTTGTTTTCTTACTTTAGCAAAACCAACATAATTGTATGGTGACAACCGTGTTTATTATCTCTCAGTTTTGAACATAATGAACTTAATAAGTAAGTGTAACTTTTAAAGAATGTAGGTACTTAAATAATTAAATACAACATTAAGTAAACATTGTAAGCATACTCATTAAGGATTTATTTAACATTGTTAATTTTTATTGCATATTTTCATTGCTACTTAATAATTATTCTTTTGAATAATTAAACTTTAACTTAACCTCAAATATTTCATGGCTTTTTAAGTTTTAGTTTTGCTTTGCTATTTCCGCTTTTCATTATGGATAAAGAAGTTCAGTTTCCTCCGCTTTCGGATAGTCCTTGCACTGTTGCTAATGCTGCTATTGCTCATGACATGATTAACTTAACTGAGGAGCGTAATCCTTTTGATCAGAATGACAGAGTTGCACATTCTTCTGTTTTTGCGACAAATGCTTGGCCTTCTTTTAATTCAATGAATGCACGTGTAAATGAACACATTAAAAAGAGTTTGCCTTCTACCAATAAATTACCTGATTTAAAAAGAAGTAAAATAAACTTTGATGGAAAATCTTGTGTTAGAGAGTTTATCACTCAAGTTGAAGAATATTTTTTATACAAAAATTTTGATGAAATTTTGCTAGTTGGTTCTTTTTCAGACTTGCTTAGTGGCATCGCTGTTAAATGGTTTCGCACTATTAGAATCCGTATTGCTTCTTGGCTTGAGCTTAAACTTGCATTATTAAAACGTTTTGATAAACCTGACTTTGATTATTTTTTGGAATATGAACTTCGCACGAAGAAACAAAAGTTTTCTGATTCTCTTCCAGATTTTATTACAGATATTATGGACATGGCTAGTCGTCTTTCTTCTCCATTATTCGAATCGGTTTTGATTAATATTATTAAAAATAACATGTTGCCTGTTTATACACCTTATGTGTATGGTAAACATATTGATACTGTAGAACAATTTCTTGATCTTGCAAAGGAACTTGAAGTTTTTGTGAATAGAAAAACTGTCAAGGAGGCTGTTAAATTTGAAAAACCTTTAAAATCTTATGCAGTTTCAACAAACCTAGTTTGTTTAAAATGTCAAAAATCTGGACATCTTTATAAAAATTGCCCATCTTTTCCTGGTGTTATTTGTTTCAAGTGTCATAAGGTTGGAGTTACTACTAAGAATTGTGACGTTTGTAATTTGGTTGTTAAAAACTCATGCGAGTCAAAAAACTGATTAGGTCGCATCGAGCCCCTGTTTTTTATAAAACCGCGAGCGTCTCGATGTTAAATAAATTAGTTCATAGTCACAAACCTGATGACATTACTCGAAACAAAGAATTTTCAGATTGGTTAACTTATTTAAAAACATTTTTTGAGATTTATAGATCAGCTCCTATTTTATTTGTTAAACATAACGACACTAGACCTTATTTAGAATTTTCAGTAAATAATATTAACTTTTCAGGATTGTTAGATAGTGGTTCCAATAGTTGTGTTTTAGGTTCAAATAGTCATGAAAAATTCTTACAATTAGGTTATAAAATTAAACCTATTGTTGGTTCTGCTTTTACAGCTGATGGTTCCTCGCAGAAAATTATTGGTGTCATGGAATTGCCAGTTACTTGTGATAATTCAACTAAAATTATAACTTTTTTAATTATACCTTCTTTTACATCATCAATCATTTTAGGATTTGATTTCTGGTTAAACTTTGATCTAGCTAAAGATTTGTGGAAAAATATAACTTTTGTTGAAAGCAATTATATTGAAGTTAGTACAGTTACATCTGTTAGTGAACTTTCTCCCTCTGAGAAACAAAAATTAAATGAAACTATTTCACTTTTTGAAGATATTTCTTATGAAAAGAAAGGTTTAGGCCTTACTCATCTTGTAGAACATAAAATTAATGTTACTAGCGAACCTTTTAAACAAAGATATTGGCCTTTGAGTCCTGCTAAACAAAAGGAACTTTTTGATGAAGTAGAAGTTCTATTGAAGGAAGGGATTATTCAACCCTCTAAATCTCCTTGGTGTTCACCTGTTTTAACTGTAGAAAAGAAGGATGGTAGTACTAGACTGTGTTTAGATTCGAGACGTTTAAATTCTGTAACTATTAAAGACTCTTATCCTCTTCCTTATACCTCTAGGATATTAGATAATCTTGGAGGAGCTAAATTTATTAGTACAATAGACCTGTCTAAAGCATTTTTGCAGATTTCTTTGGAAAAATCTTCCCGTGAAAAGACTGCTTTCGTTGTTCCCGGAAAAGGACTTTACGAATTTGTTCGTATGCCATTTGGTCTCACTAATGCACCAGCTGAGTTGCAGAGACTAGTAGATAAACTTTTTGGTCCTGAATTTGATAGCTTTGTGTTCTGTTATTTAGATGATCTAATCTGTGTAAATTCTGATTTTAATTTGCATATAGAATACCTGCATAAAATTTATAATATATTAAAAGAAGCAGGATTAACCGTAAATTTGAAAAAGTGTAATTTTTGCAAAGATAGACTTCGTTATCTTGGTTATATCGTTGACAGTAATGGTTTGCATACTGATCCTTCTAAATTAGAAACTATTGATACTTTTCCGCGTCCTGAAACGGTTAAACAACTCAGAAGTTTTCTTGGTTTATGTTCATATTACCGTAGGTTCATTTGTAAATTTGCTGATATTGCTTCTCCTTTAACTAAATTAACAGCTGGTAGTAAAAACTCTAAAAAATCTCTTTGTTGGAATGATGAAGCTGAAAATTCATTTAAAAAATTAAAACAAGCTTTAGTAACTTCTCCTGTTTTAATATGTCCTAATTTTGAAAAACATTTCTTTTTGCATTGCGATGCTAGTTCTGTTGGCATTGGTAGTGTTTTGAGTCAAGAAGATAATGTTGGTGAACAACATCCTATTGCGTTTTATTCTAGATCACTTAATAAATGTGAACGCAATTATAGTACCACAGAACGTGAATTATTAGCTATTTTAGATTCTATAGAACATTTTAGACCTTATATTGAAGGAATGCAATTTACAGTCATCACTGATCATGCTTGTTTAAAGTGGCTTTTAGGTCTTAGTAATCCTAGTGGACGTTTAGCACGTTGGGCCGCTAGAATTTCTCAATTTACTTTTGATATCATTCATAAAAAAGGTGCATTGCATTTAGTTCCAGATGCTTTATCTCGTATTGAAGTTGCTGTAGTGACAATTAATTCTCAAAATAGTTTAATTGTACCCGATGAGGATATTTGTGATCCTTGGTTTAGAAAAATATTTGTTAGCTGTCAAAAGTCTCCTTGCAAATTTAAAAACTTTAGAGTAGAGAATAATACTTTGTATAAATTTTGTAAAAATAAATTTGATCCCAACAGTCGTCTTAATTGGAAAATAGTTATTCCTAAGGAACATATTTTAGATACTATTAGATCAAATCATGATGATATTAATTCTGGTCATCTTGGAATTCATAAAACTTTAAAGAAATTAAAACAACATTACTTTTGGAAAGGTATGTTTAGTGATGTTCAAAAATATATTTTATCTTGTGATACTTGTAAAGCGTATAAACATACTACTTCTCCTCCTTTTGGTACTATGATTAACCCTAAAAAAGTAGATCGCCCTATGCTCATGCTTTCGGTAGATATAATAGGAATTTTACCTAAGACTTATTCTGGTCATAAATATATACTTTCAGTTGTAGATGTTTTCACTAAATATTGTTGGATATTTCCTATGATTAATGCTACTACAAAAACAATTTGTAAACTCTTTGATAAAGAAATATTTCTTAAGTTTGGCTGTCCTAAGATAATAGTTTGCGATAATGGAACCCAATTTACGTCAAAACATTTTGTAGATTTTTTGAAAGGTTTTAATATAACCAAAATATTTTATAATACTTTATACACTCCACAAAACAATACTGTAGAGAGATATAATAAGACGATTGAAACTTGCATATCATGTTTTGTAAAAGATGATCATAGAACTTGGTCTAAATTTTTGCCTCATGTTCAATTAGCTTTAAATAATAGTGTAAATCTTGCTACAGATTTTACACCTAATTTTTTGATGTTCGGTAGAGAACTTATTTTTGATGCTTCTTTACATCGTTTTAGTGATTCTATTGATAACCTAGATCAACTTGAAGTTGGTGATAGAAACCAATTTGCTATTTCTTTGAATTCACTTAGTGATATTTTTGTAAAAGTTCAAGCTTACTTGTTAAAAGCTTATAAGCGTAATGCGCTTTATTATAATAAGGGTCGCAGAGTCATTTCTCTTGATGTCGGTGATATCGTGTGGAGAAGAAGTTTCGTTCAATCTAGTGCACCTGTATATTTTTCGGCAAAACTGGCACCTAAGTTTATAAAATGTTTAATTATAGAAAAAGTTTCTCTTAATGTTTATGTCTTAAAAGATCTGAAGAAAGGTACAGTGGGTCGTTATCATGTTAAAGACATTATAAAATTTTAATTTATTTTCGGACCCAAGCTTTAGTCTTGATTTTGATATTTAACTTTGAAGCGTGTGAATGTTAGAATGAAGAATGAAAGGTTATCACACTTTGAAAGAAAATAGTATGTTAGGTAACTTCATATCAATTTATTGAATTCAATTTCTGAACTTATTAAAACAAAACTTAGATATTTTTTTGGTTAACATTTAAATTCTTCTTCCACCCACACAATATTTATATTACCCACATCAAAAGATCTTAATATTTTATAACATAATTATGTTTTTATAATATAATTATGCCTTAATATCTTATTAACATTTTGTTAATGTTAATAATGATTATTAGTTTTTCTTAAGATTAGTCTTAACATTTAGTGAACTTAGTTAAGATTAATAATTGTTTGTTGAAGTTAAATCTTACTATTAACTTTATTGTTAAAAAGTTTTGATTTAAGTACTTCTATTGTAAGTTATTTATAATACTTCAGTGTTTATTAGTTTATTCTAATGTTCTAGTTAACACCTTTTGGTATAATTTCTCGGATTTGACTAGTTTTTTAAACATTTCACCTCGGATTTGACTTTTGAAGAGACATCTTAGTTCCATTTTCTTTAGGGATTTTTCATTCTACTTTTGTTGTAGAATGCCTTAATGAATATTTGAGAACGGATCTGGTAGTTTTACCTTGATTTCGTTATTTCTATGCTTTTGTGTTCGGAAATTCGGTGGTGTTGTGCCGATCACAAATATGCAACTTTTGTTTTTCTTTGCTTTTGTGTTCGGAAATTCGGTGGTGTTGTGCCGATCACAAATATGCAACTTTTGTTTTTCTTTGCTTTTGTGTTCGGAAATTCGGTGGTGTTGTGCCGATCACAAATATGCAACTTTTGTTTTTCTTTGCTTTTGTGTTCGGAAATTCGGTGGTGTTGTGCCGATCACAAATATGCAACTTTTGTTTTTCTTTGCTTTTGTGTTCGGAAATTCGGTGGTGTTGTGCCGATCACAAATATGCAACTTTTGTTTTTCTTTGCTTTTGTGTTCGGAAATTCGGTGGTGTTGTGCCGATCACAAATATGCAACTTTTGTTTTTCTTTGCTTTTGTGTTCGGAAAGTTCGGTGGTGTTGTGCCGACCACAATAAGCATTTAACATTGTTACAGTTTTGGCTGTTTACAAAATTATATTTTCAAGGATGTCTGTGCCCGGAAAGTTGGTGGTGTTGAACCGATCCCAGCATTCATATTTTTTCCTTTTCCATTCCAAATTTTCCACATCGTTTTGTGATGTGAGCTGTCTGATCTTGTATCTGATATACAAGATTGAACTGTTACTCATTTTGGAAAGTAGTTCAGTGGCGATAGTGTTCTACTGTACTCAAGTTATAGAGGTTGTAAAAGTTGATAGTCAGTGGCGATGGTGTCTAACTGTACTCATAGGAGGAATTTAGTTAGAAGTTGATAGTCAGTGGCGATGGTGCCCAACTGTACTCATGATGGGGATTTTGATATAGTAGTTAGTCAGTGGCGATGGAGCTTAACTGTACTCACGCTAGTCATGTCTTAGATGCTCAGTTAGTGACTGTGGAGTCTAACTGCACTCAATAGTTAAGTTTTACTTTAGTTTTTTTTTGACATTGCAAATTTTAGTCTTGCTGTTTTATTTTGTCAATTTTGTTTTGAACCTTCTTGGTTATTATTTCATAGTTTTTGAAATTAATTTTTCTATGTTTTTTACGATGAGAGACTTTGTTTTTTCTCTTTGTAGGTTCTGTTGTTTCTTTTACATCAAAAAGAAAGTTCCTTTCTTTTTTTTTCGGGGAGGGATGTAATGTAACGTGTCGTTTTACAACGTTACATGGTTATAAAATTTAAAGGCATTTCACTAGAAAGAACTTGGTATTAGAGATAATATCATGGGCTTACTGTATTTTTAATTTAGAAATTTTCATTGTTGGCTACATTGGTGAGTATTTGTGGTAGATTGTAAATGTCAGTTGGCAACTTTCAACTTTTGACAGTTCACTCTGCTTCCCATATTCACAATGGCTTGATCGTTATTCTTAAATTTTTATTAAATACTTTTTAAATCCGGCCTCATACCGGTATATTTTTGATAAAATGTGGATATTAAACCTTAGTTAAAAGGTTATCTTCATTTTTCCATGAAGATTCGAATATTTCTCTAGGTAAGTGGATTTTTCTTATAGACATTGTTAAATGTTTATGACGAATTTAAAATTCTTGATTGGCTTTATATTTTTCAAATTTTACCTTGTTTCAGGATGAAATAATAATAATAAAAATTTTTAACGTCACGTTCACCTGAAAGTGATGTTTATTTAACCGAAAAACGGTAAGTTTTTGACTAGCATGACGCCACGCGGTTTCAAAATGGTGGTCGTTATTTTCATAATTCTAATTGAATAATTATTTTGTTCCAGCCCATTGGCGTTTTTTTTTTTTTTTATATTTGGATCTAGTTTTTCTTTTGGTTTTTGTTTTCTTTTCGAGTTATATTCTACAATATGCCATTTTGGTAAGAGGAATTTATCTCCACGTCGGGTTCGCCTCGTGTCGGCTCGTCATGTAACTTAACTTAAATTTATTAGATTTAAAAAATCAGCAATTTGGTATGTATTTCCTTTCAATATCATACCGGATGCAATGATATCAATAACAATAATAATAGCAATAATAATATTAATTTTAGTTTAACTTAAGTATAGCTATGAATAATTAATATAAGTCAATTGTAGCTATAACCTAAGCCTACAGGGAATAAAAACAAGTCATATAAAGGTTTTGTTTTTATTAATTCCTCCCGCTTGAAGATTAAAAGTTCAACTTTACTCGGTAAGCTTCCGGTTGCTTTGTTTGTTGTGTTAGCTCCTGGCGCCCGAATACATTTATTTTTTAAATTCATTAAACTTTTTGGAGCACACATATTCAATTTTGTTTAAGTTTATGTTACCTTTATAACATATAACATCATCATATTAACATTTTTTTTTTTTATCATTACAGCACCCATGATACAGGGAAATGCTAGAGTGGGGCAATGTCCCTTTAAAAAAATCGATGTTCTACGATAGGAATAAATTGAAACAGACTACCTTTATGAAAATCTTCTAACACTTAAGTTTAAGTTGGTTTTCGAAGTTAGTTTAGTGTAAGTAGGGCAGATGTTGAATCCACGCATAATTTCAAAAAGGGTTAGCTTTGTGAGCTTATAACCAGTTTTATCGCAACTGTAGCCTGTAAAATTTAGTCTGGGAAGTCGGATGATGTTCTCCCATATACCTATGTGATATTTGCTAGTGACAAGATTGACGTTTTGTAAAGCTGGATATAGTACATACGATCACAAATCAAGTTACAATTAGCCAATATAAGCTGACTTCTCATTATACGTAAATTCCATACAATGAAAGGTCAGCATAAACTGGAAATTAATAGTCTGATTTGTCGTCATGTGTACGATTCCAGTTACATTCTCAAAATCGCTTCATCCCATAACTTATACCACACAAATCTAACGCAGTTTTTCGTACGTGCGCCTTAAGTTTGTGCCATTGACCTGCATTCACTGTGATGACTCTACTTGTAAACTGAATTCTTATGGGATTTTTATGGTAATTTGTAACCACGCAATAGTAACGCGTGGTCATGGTGTTATAAATGTAAGTAGCAACGCGGATAGTAATCTTTAACAATTATTTTGTTAAAAACAACAATTATATTGATGAATTGCGTTTGGTGCAGGGGATGAGAGCTTGGCGGGTCGTAGATTCGATTCCCGCGCGGAATAAGTGTTTGTATAACCCATAGATAATTATTATTGTCCTTAGGCTGGATGTTTGTGCATGTGAAGTTATTTTTGCACATTTCAAATGGTTTTAATTTTTTCTTCCACACACTATACAGAGTTATTTGTAAAACACGGATAACCTCTCAGGAATATGTTACTAACATCATAATCAACAACTTTTGTTCTATAACTTTTAAAAATTCATCATATTTTAGTTCATCAGATTTTCATACAAAAATAAAAAATAAAAAATTGAACGCTCTAAAGCGCCTCCGCTGCCCTAACCCCGCTCCCCTCGCTATTTTACTATCGCTTTCTTTTGCTTCGAAAACACTTCGTAACATTTAGACCGTTCAATTTAAATATTTTTATTTTTGTATGAAAATCTGATGAACTAAAATATGATGAATTTTTAAAATTCATAGAACAAAAGTTGTTGATTATGATGTTATTAACATAGTCCTGAGAGGTTGTCGGTGTTTTACAAATAACCCTGTAGATTTGTTATATGATGAAAGATATAATGAAAAATATTTATTTACATACATGGTATACCTATATAAGGTGTTACAGTCAGTTCAATTTGATCACATGTTTAGCTAGAGTAATGTAGAATGCAAAATTATAACTGAGTAGTTACATTAAGTTTTAATTTCCAGAAATTGTTTAACGGTATAATTTTTTTATCATTTAACCATTTGTGCAATTATGTTTTAAACTGTCTAGTATAAAATAATACGATTGTTAAGACCGTCCATTTAAGGTTTAAGAGAAGGTGGTACAACTCTGGCACAAAACAGATAGGTACAGAAGTCAATCACATGTATGTACTTCACTTTTCATACCTACGCTCGGCGGTCGCTCTATCTATATATCTATCTCTCTCAAGCGCATGGCAATCGCGCTCGCACTCACTCGCAATCTAGTCCCAAACAGTCCGAGATATCGTGTCCGTGAGCAGTGTCTATGTTTGCGTTGCTCGAGCGCACTTGTATGTAGATTGACTTCTGTACCTATCTGTTTTGTGACTCTGGGGACGTTTTGCTCATTGTCTATTGTGTCTGCAAACGCACTTTCGATACAGAAGAAATCCTAGTGTGGGTTATGTTGAAAAAAAAAACCACCAAATATACTAACTTTAGGCGTGACGACACGTTTGGTGTAGTGGCTGAGCGATTGGCTTCTGCGCTACGGGTCGTGGGTTCGATTCCCACACGGAACAAATATTTGTATGGCCTACAGATAGTTGTTCCGGGTCTGGGCGTTTGTGTGTGTGAAGATTTGTGTCTGTAAACGCACCCACAATACAGGAGAAATCCTAGTGTGGGGCAACGTTTTTAAAAAAAAAAAGCCGTGATTACGCTTACAATGGTTTTTAAATTACCCACAATACACCAGGCTAAAAGGACATGTTATATTTTTGTATGGAAGCTGGGCTTTGGCTGTGAACAGAGAAGAGATATTTTTTTTATGAAAGTACATAAAATATGGAGCTTCCGTATATATTTTTTATTTTTTTTAAAAGCACCCTTCTATTGTTTTTTTTTATTTAAACAATTAGAATTAAAAAATAAAGTTGCAACCCACAGTTGTTAACCCATAATTATTAATTCTGGCAACACTTCTATTGGATGACATTTATTGTCATTGTCAACGTCAGTCATTGTCAAAAAGTCAAATTCAATTCAACTTATTCAACTGTTGTCTGTTATTGTGACTGTGGTTCCTGTGTTTTTGACTATGTACCATTGTTTTGAGTTTTTTTTTTATTTGACCTGGCTTTTAACAACAATAGATAGCGATTTTGTGCGACAACTTTGACATGATTAGACATTGATGACATTACTGACAATGACAAGTGACAACCTTGCTGACATATGTACAGTAAATATTTTATTTTATTCTATTGAGACAAGGGAATCAATGCCATACATCCAAACCATTAAGTTAATTCATTAATTTTATTTTAATTTAAGCCGTTTAATATTATTTTAATATTAGGATAAATATTATGCTTTCAAAAATGATATATATCATTTTTATTTCTAAGTTTTTTGTCAGTTTATTAGTTTTTTAACAAAAAAAATATCAGGATTTTAAATGTTTTTTAATTAAATAATGGTGCTTTTTAAAAAAAATGTTTTTGTAAGCACGTCCTAGACAGCTTTCCCTATCAGAAAAACCACACATGTAAGCGGTTCAAAAATGAAATTATTTTAAGCCCATTTCATGACATGTCCTTTGGCAACCGAATATCAAAATGATAGTTTATAAAATTTCTTATATCGTAAACGATGTCGAATAGTAGTGTGTAGTGTCGAGTACGAGAAGTTTCAAGTTTTCAAGACTAGCATATCATTATGGGACCGAGTACATAATATCAGCAAGCACATTGGGTCACCCGCGCGACAGCGCAACGAGTATTCCCAAGGAGGGTTGATGTCAGGCAGGCGGCCGGTCATAAAACAATAAGCCAAAACCTCTAACAACATGGATTTGTGAAATACGTGTTGTACCGACCCCACCTAGTGTGGGATAAGGGCAGGAAGAAGAAGAAGACACCAGGCTAAAATTGCCAATATAATAATAATCCCTTAAAAAAACTTTTAAGTTAAACAGTTTTATCTTGCAGTACCCCTGCAGCATCAGGGTTTGAGGATAGAATGTTGAAATTATTATAATGTTGTATTGTCATGGGAATTGAATTTGTGTGCGAAGTTTCAGAAGAATCGGTTAAACAGAAGTAGTTGAAAAATCTGTTACAAGATTTGAAAATAAACAAATATACGAAGCAACATAACATCACGCCTGTATTCCCCGAACGGTTGGGCAGAGGTGTATAGTAAAAGCCTCATTTCGCCGTTATATTTAAATCCCATGTAGGAAATAGGGGCGAGCCTATTGCCATCAACCGGGCTGCTACTGAGGAACTCCACACAGAAAAACTCAAACACTTACCCGATCTGAGGATCCAACTTAAGACCTCACGATCAGTAGTCGCGCTTGAAGTGAAGCTAATTAAACCCGTTTAAAAAACATTGGTGGCGTAATCACACGAAAATTATTAATTATTGAATTCATGAAGTTTTGCCATGGTGAGGTTTTTTTCTTCTAATGGACCGCTTGTAGATGGTCCTGGCGGACCGTTTCTACATAACCGGCCAGTTATTGGCCATGGTGTGGAGTTACACTAAGGGCTATATTATGAGGAGCTCAAGAACAAAAAGTGTCCATTGCACTTTTGGCTCGAAGCTTATTTTTTTTCCCCTTGGACTCAAAACCTTGGATTATATCTATTCCTGAAGAAATTTGGTTCCATATATAAAGTGGCATATTGAAGAGAAAATTGCATCACCAAGTCGCATTTTGATCAAAAATTGGCCATTTGCAAGGCGAGCAGACCTAAAACTGAAAAAAAAAACTCTATTTTTGAACAAGAATGAAAAGTATACAATACTTTTTGTTTCTGAGCTCCTTATATAACGATTTGGTTTAAAATAGCGAGGATGGTGCCTCTGGGCTGAATGTCATCAAATGCATAAAAACAAGAAAATAATAATATTACGTCATTAGACCAGTTTGATAATGAAATCAGTACAAACGTAATCATTTTATTGTTGTGTCAAGAGCTTTGAGTCCAATTTGAGGACAAACTTAAATTTGTCGTGGATAATAAGATCGACGTGCGTGTATGAGATAGACATCATTCACGCCTTTAGTATAACACAGTAAGGAGTTTTGATGACATTGAATTGACGAGCATGACGAATCTTATCGTCCATGCTATCAAAGGTATGGATGGCATCTTTCGCGTTTTGCGTAAAGGTGAGTATAGACTAGAGCATTTACTTGCAACAAAGCGTCGAGCGTAGTGCTCATTTTTCGGTTCATGAAAAGGTGATACAATAGAGCGGCTCGATGTTTTGATGGGTTTAGAGTCTAACACCCATATTCTAAGACGTTCCTCCAAAACGTACTCGACTCAGGGCGGTCTCGAAAACACCTTCAAAATTGTATTCTTAGTCGCAATTTCGAGTAAACTTTGAGGTTCCTCGACTAAGGGGTCCTCAAATGAGTCGAGGTAGAGTGGACACATTACGTCATAATTTGAATTATCTGTATCGCGCAAATAACGCCGCGATAAATACTTGTAATAATTAACGTAAACATTTTCGATAAAGTCTTCAAAATTAATTTTTGTTACATACGAACTTTGACACTTGCTTCCTTAAGGTAGATTCCGAGGTACCTTAAGTTTGACAGATGATTCCTTACCTCGACTGGGGAAAAATCTCGAGTCGAGGACGTTTATGTCAAGTCGAGGTGGAGTCGAGTCGAGTAAGTTTTGGAGGAACGTCTTAGAATATGGGTGTATCAAGCTTTAGATTCTACGAACGATCATCCACGGACTGACCGCGGCAAGAACAGTTTAACCTTGCAAATCATATTGTTGCTAATTACCAATCGCGCGGATCATACGATTTACGAGGATAAACCGCGCTTGCCGCGGTGAATCTATGGATGGGTGACCGTTCGTTACACATCGAGACCCCTCCGTGCTTCGGAGAGCACGTTAAACAGTCGGGTCCGGGTGTTATACGAATACCTATGACAGTCGTTACGGGAAGTCAGAAGCCCGAAAGTCTGACAACCGGTCTAACCTTAGGATATTGGTATTACCCTTTAACTGGGTTGCGGGGGTCTGGTGGCAGTCGCTCCGAGTAAAATACTGGTATTCAACCGCATCTGGTTAGACTGGAAGCTGACCCCAGCTTAGATGGGAAAAGGCTAGGCAGGACAGACTCTTCATTAATATGTAGCTATTAAAAGACAATTCAGTATTGTTGTACTTGCATTATTATGGTTAAAACATGACTAAACCGCCGTCATAGACAGTTATAGGAATCAATAAAGCGGTCCTATTTATAATAAGGAAACACTCTATGAAACTTGCATAAGTCTACATTAGTCTATGATTCGAACACATCTACACTGTTACATAATAGTCACATACCTATGACAATTTTGCAGCACTTAAGATTGATAAAATATTGACCGGTTCTTTGGTTTAGAGAGAATGTATGCGTACCGTGAGATTTTGGATTCGATTTTCACGTCAGGCAAATTGGTATAATAATCAGCCCATTACTGTCCCCACTGCTGGGCACAAGCCTCTTACACCCATATTCTAAGACGTTCCTCCAAAACTTATTCGACTCAGTACGGCCTCGAAAACACCTTCAAAATTTCATTCTTAGTCGCAATTTCGAGTGAACTTTGAGGTTCCTCGACGGAGTCAGTACGTCATAATTTACGCAAATAACCCCGCTATAAATAGTTGTAAGGACTATCGTAAGCATATTCGATAAAGTCTTCAAAATTCATTTTTATTACATACGAACTTTGACACTTCCTTCCTTAAGGTAGGTTCCGAAGTACCTTGAGTTTGACAGATGATTCCTTACCTCTACTGAGGAAAAATTTCGATTCGAGGACGGTTATGTCAACTAGAACTACCGACGGTAGTGAAAAACGCTGAGTCGAGGTGGAGTCGAGCCGAATAAGTTTTGGAGGAACGTCTTAGAATATGGGTGTTAGATTGAGAAGGGTTTAGGCCTTAGTTCATCATGTTGACCTGGTACTCACGCCATCGAGAACTTTCTTTTTTGGAGTCATCTCCGTTTTTCTCGATCCCTCACGATGTTTTCTTTATAATCAAAAATAACAAACTAAAATAATCCCTAAAAAAACTTTTAAATTAAACGGTTTTATCTTGCAGTACCCCTGCAGCATCAGGATTTGAGGATTGAAGGTTGAAATTATTGTAACGTTGTACAGTCATAGGATTTGAATTTGTGTGCGAAGTTTCAAGAGAATCAGTTAAGCAGAAGTAATTGAAAAAAACACGGCTACGTGCGAGTCGGACTCGCGCACGAAGGGTTCCGTACTATTATCTATAAAAACGGCAAAAAAATGATGTCTGTTGTATGGGAGCCCCCTTAAATATTTATTTTATTCTGTCTTTTAGTATTTGTTGTTATAGCGGCAACAGAAATACATCATCTGTGAAAATTTCAACTGTCTAACTATCACGGTTCATGAGATACAGCCTGGCGACAGACGGGCGGACGGACAGCGGAGTCTTAATAATAGGGTCCCGTTTTACCCTTTGGGTACGGAACCCTAAAAACTGTCGGAAGATTTGAAACAAACAAACGAATATACATAGTGTAGCTATTTATAATTATAAATCCATTTAAAAAATTACAATCTCAATCTTTATCTTAAATATCTTCGAATAAAATGATCTATGGCCTCATTGTAATCAAAACTACATCAAATTATAGTCCGTCCAGCCGTTTCATCATAACCGGACGAACAAACACACAGATGCATCTCGAGATCTCAACAATGTCACAGAAAGTAAGTTAGGTAACAGTGGACTTAATACCCACTTACTTATTAGATCAAGACTGGTAACATCTGATACGTAATTGACCAACATAAGTTAAATAACTATCTCAAGCCCGCGGCGATGCTCGGACTCGGTGCGTTGGTCGAGTAAGTATTGTTTTTTTTTATACAAGGTTAGTCGGAAAGGGGGTACTAAGCCAAAAAGGGTGTTAAAGTACCCATAATAATGGATAACTTTTGTTCTACAACTTTCGCCAAAAGTGAATAGTTCAAGAGAAATAGCTGTTCAAAGATTTCATAAAAAATACGCTAAATTCTATCTATCCCCAGTTATGATCAGACGTGTTTACATTTTACGACATATTTGGGACCACGGATTAAAAACTCCATTTTCTGAATTCATAACTAAAGCAGGGATGAAGAATTTAAAAAAAACTAAAATAAAAATAATTTTTCATGAAAAAAAAACGAATATTTAAATTTTAAGTTTTTAACACTTTCTTTAAAATAACCATCAGTGATACATTAAGTGGCCCGCGTCTTGGTACCCCCTTTCCGACTAACCTTGTATAAAGTAACTTTGATGGTAACGAGTGGGTTCTTTTAATGTCTGACCAAACCATCGGCTTCGTCTTCGACCAAAATGAGCCGAAGTGTTGGCCGAAGCCAAAGGTGTTTAGCGAGAGCTGAAATTGAACGAACCGTTACGAATGCTGGCTGGCTGTCATAATGGTGTGCTGGTACCTACACTTATGTATGGAAGTGAATGTTGACCGTGGCAGAAGAGGCATGAAAGTAGAATAAATGCCGTTGAAATGCGTTCTTTGCGAAGTATGTGCGGTGTAACTTTGAATGATAGATTTAGGAATGATGTGATTAGACAAAGTTGCGGTTTAAAAAATGATGTAGTGACAAAAATTTAAAGGAGTATGCTTAGGTGGTTTGGTTATGTTGAGAGAATGAGTGAACGGTGATTAACAAAAGGAATTTATAAGGCGGATAAAGGCACATATAAACACTAGTTTATATTATGTGCTAGTGTTTTAGTGTACTAACACTACCGTTGTTCTTACATGTTTAGGCAGAGGTGTTCTCTTTTTGCGGGAGTTTGTACACTCACTTTTTGCCCCTGGTATTTAGCTCCATGTAATAGGTGGGGAGCCTATTGCCATTCATCGGGCACAAACCGGTATTTTCACCGGATTTGAACACGTCATCATGGACTTTAGTTAATGCCAGCCATCGATAAAAAAACCCATGTAGCCTTCGCAGTAGCCGTCTGCGGGCTGATAAGGATATTAATTATGTTTTTTTTTTTACAAATACCTAAAACACATAACATATCATAATCAGCCCATTACTGTCTCACCGCCGAGCACGGGCCTCTTCTCAGAATGAGAAGGGTTTACGCCTTAGTCCGCCACGCTGGCCTAGTGCGGGTGGGCGGACTACACACACCATCGAGAACTGTACGGAGCCCTCTCAGGTGTGCAGATTTCCTCACAATGTTTTCCTTCACAGTTAACGCAAGTGATAATTAAATTATGACCCACACATGAATTGAAAGAGTCAGAGGTGCGAGCCAGGATTGAACTCAGACTCTCCTGCATGGAAGGCAAGCGTTCAACCGCTAGGCTATCACTGCGTTGTGCGTGGGAAGCCATCGCCTCCTTTTACGATAGGGTGATGGCAACCAAGGAGGGAGCAGAGAGGGAGCTGTCTGCTCTTCTCCCTTCCCGCGCCAGACGCGCCAGGTGACGGAGGACGCGCGCGCACCTCCGGCCACCCTAGTGTGTGGTGTGCGGCTGGTGGGTTAGGGGACCCGCCGCCCGAACATAAACAGGCCCGAGAAAGCGGCGCGCAGTGTTGCGTGCGCTTCTCAGAAGGATGTGGGGCGGGACCTGCCGGGGTTGCGGTGTATGCTTTTATAATCCCGCGACCCCGGCCGAACGGCCGAACGGTCAGGAGGAGGAACACCGGTGGTTCTTAGCTGGTAAGCGTCCGGCAGACGCCCTCGCCTTCCGCGGGCGAGGAATATCCATGAGGATTATCCAACGATAAAAAAAATGAAAAAGAAAAAGCTGTCACTGCGTTCACTGCTAACCTAACCTAACACATACGCGGCTTTATTCATTCCATACAGAGATTACCCAATTAGACTTTCACACACGCTTCGCCGGTTATTAAAACTAACTTAAAATAAAATATATAAATTGTAACATGTTGCAATAATTTCTGGTAGGTATTGCACTTATGTTAGGCTATGAACACATTTTAGCAGCTGAAAACCGAGCAGAGCGATTGTGGGCTTAGCTAAAGGTGCGCTTACATTAAATGAATGTTGAGCAAGAAAATACCCGATTCGCGGATCTAGTGATAGCAAGCGTGACTGCTGATAGTGAGATCTTGGGTTCAATCCCAAGGTCGTGCACTGTTATTGGGTTTTTCCGTGTGGAATTTCTCAGTAGCAGCCCGAAGTTTAGATTTGTGCCTGGTTGATGGCAATAGGCTCGCCTCCTATTACATGGGACTTAAACATAACGGCGAAATGAGGGTGTTATGTACACCTCTTATGTTATGTGTGCAAGAAAATTAATTCTTCGACAAATCTTCACCACCAGCAAGAATAGAGTATTCGAGAATGAGTATACTCCTTGCATTCCAAGGAGAATGGTTTTAGCTTTATGCTTTGTACATAAGGCCTAAACGCAGCTGAGAGCGATTTGGTTATTATGGAAGAAATGCTGACGCCAGATTGCTGAAACTCACTTATCTTTACATAGTATAAAACAAAGTCGTTCCCGCTCTCTGTACACTTAGATCTTTTAAACTACGCAACGGATTTTAATGCAGTTCAGCAATAGATAGAGTGATTCAAGAGGAAGGTTTATATGCCCCACATAAGTATCTACATTGCACCCGTGCGAAGCTGGGGCGGGTCGTTAGTGCAGTATAAAATCAATCAACTTATTTCTTACTAGCTGTGTCCTCACGGCTCCTCCCGTAACCTGTGTTACTCAGTGATAATGTAGCTTTCTAATGGCTAAATAATTTTTGAAATCGGTCCAGTAGTTTTTAAAATTCGTTACATACAAAAATACAAATGTTTCCTCTTTATAATATTAGTATAGATTTCGACGACATGTTTAGCGCAGTAGCTGAGCAATTGGCTTTCTGCGCTACGGTTCGCGGGTTCAATTCCCACACGGAACAAATATTTGTATGACCTACAGTTAGTGTTCCGGGTTTGGTTGTTGAAGATTTGTGTCAGTAAAGGCACCCACGATACAGGAGAAATCGTAGTGTGGGTAACAAACGCAGTGAATAAAATAATATAGATTGCAAATATTTAATTGTGGTAATCTGGCTGCAGCCTTACATATTTGTATTACGAAATTGAACGATTTAAGATACGTTATGTTGTAAGTTAATAAAAGTATTTACGGTCTACTTGAGACAAGGTTATGTATTGTTTGAGAGCGGATCTGAGATGAGATTAGATTGGTGCATTTTTGGAATGTGGAGTTTTAAAATAGAGAGTGGTAATGGCAGTGAATTAGTCCTTTTAAGTTCTGATACTTGCTATAAGTACAAAGATTGAAGAACGAAGAGATTGAATACTGGGGACCTACTCTGAAAAACGAACGTCGCAGCTTCGGAAGGAAACGAAACAACACTGCATAACATAATTATCACGCCTGTATTCCTCGAAGAGGTAGGCAGAGGTTAATAACACCTTAAATTCGCCGTTATGTTTAAGTCCCATGTAATAGGTGTCTAGCCTATTGCTATCAACCGGGCACAAATCCAAACGCCGGGCTGCTACTGAAGAAGTCCACGCGGAAAAACCCAATAAAACTTTGCCCGACCTGGGGATCGAACCCAGGACCTCACTATCAGCAGTCGCGCTTGCCACCACTAGACCAAAAAACAACGACGAACATAAAACTGTTTGTCGGCCATGACTGCTTCGTCATCGCACTTGCAACTTCAAATCTATCATCATAACCTAACATCACGCCTTACATTCCCCGAAGGGATCGGCAGAGTTTTTTTAAAACACCCTCGTTTCGCCAGTTATGTTTGAGTCCCATGTAATAGGAGGCGATCCTATTGCCACTAACCGGAGACAAATCCAGACTCCAGGCTGCTGCTGAGAAATTCCTAATGGAAAAACCCAATAACACTTTGCCTAACCTGGAGATTGAACCCAGGACCCCATGCACAACAAAGCAGTCAATCTATCATCATTGAGGTAGTAATTAGTATCTTGAATCATTGGATCTCATGATTAAAATATACTAGCGGCCCGTCACATTTTGTGGACATTTTTCCCGTTTTTGCAACATTTTTCATTTATGCTCCGCTCCTTTTGGTCGTAGCGTGATGTTATATAGCCTATAACCTTCCTCGATAAATGGACTACCCAACACAAAAATATTTTTTCAATTCCAACCAGTAGTTCCTGAGATTAGCGCGTTCAAACAAACAAACTCTTCAGCTTTATAATATTAGTATAGATTTTTGGGCTATTCTCGTGATCAGAGAGCACGTTATACAGTCGGTCCCGGCTGTCATACGAATATCTATGACAGTCGTTACGGGAAGTCAGAAGCCTGAAAGTCTGACAACTGGTCTAACCTTAGAGTATCGGCATTGCCCAGGAACTGGGTTGTGGAGTTCTGATGGCGGTCGCTCCGTATAAAATACTGAAATTAAGCCGCATCTGGTTAGACTGGAAGCTGACTCCAACATAGTTGGGAAAAGGATAGGCAGAACATGGTACTCGTGTTACTTTTAACGTCCACTCATCAATGCCAAATTGTCTCAAACTTAGAGATGAGGAAAACGCACTGATATCTCCCATTCACAAACAATAACCCAGTTTATTACAATCACATAACAGCTTACGTAACAACACATGATTCACCAATGTTACCATCACCAAAATAAAACCAAAACATTTTGGTTTTTACGAGCGAACCGATCGACAGAATCGTGAGAATCGATAAAAGAAATGTTTCAATGGCCGTAATAGTACTAATTGTTATTACTAGTGGTGTATTGACATACTTTTTTTTATAGCTGAGGATTAGGACTATGGTAGGTGTTATTAATCGTGGGCTGCAGAGGTTAGATAGTCATCGCCTTAAGTAAAATCAGAGCGATATTTATATTAACCCTTAATATGGCATAAGGTTTTAAAAAAAAATATGTCATGTAACAATGTGGCAATTTTTTATAAATAATAAAAAAAGGTTTTTTTTATTATCTGTCATTTTTATTTTCTATTAAGGAAAATAAAACATAATTATATATATAATAGCCCATTACTGTCCCACTGCTGGGCATGGGCCTCTTCTCAGAATGAGATGGGTTTTGGCCTTAGTCCACCATGCTGGCCTTGTACATTGGCAGACTACACACATTAAAAATGTATGGAGCTCTCTTAGGTGTGTACGTTACCTCACGATGTTTTTCTTTCACCGGTAATGCAAGTGATAACCAAATTCTTTAAAAAATAGGGAAAAAATGCTTTTTATATGAAGGCTTGCGCAACATGTTTCAATACAGTTGATGGGAATAATATTCCCTTTGTCTTATTAAGGGTTAAAGAAACTGGCCCATATTTTCTTTTCTTAAATCTATGTAATATCTATCATTAATTTAAATGGTAACTTTCATTTAATTTAATCCAAATACTTAGTATAATTTCTTAACGTAACAGTTCGGTCATCTATAAAAATAAATTAAATCAAAACACACAAAAATACCAAAAAATATTTATTATTTATCAATCCATCAATAATATTAATATAATAATAATAATTCTTGGAACCAGAACTGAGTCAAACCTTATTATTAACGCCCGACGAAAATAATGTAAGTGTCTCGCTTTTAATATTTGTTATGCAATAGTTAATGGTATTAAAATAAATATATGTACAGTTATTTAACAGTAAAATATTTACTGTTAATATCGCCATTATGAACTGGTCTTACACTAGAAAGTGCGAAATGAACACTTATAGTAAAATGTCGGAGGTCAAGAAATAATAAAAAAATATTAAACGAGTTTAGTTCAAAAATGTGCGCTAGCGCATGATGTTATCATAGATGTCTGAAGATGTAATATAGAGCTGGTGATACCGAACAATTTTTTTTAAGTAAATGTAAGTATCCTTTCACATCTCAATTACTTATTACGTATCATTACTCATTTATCAATATACCTAATAATTAGTATAACAAAAAAAAACATGGAAAAATGCTTTCTGCACAATCAGATGATCGTTTTGTCGTGTGCAGTCAAAAGTTCCACAAGTGGCCTAGCCTGATGATACCGGTTTTACGCATTAATTGGGTTGCAAATATTGGATAACAGTCCGCGTTAAATATTGATATTCATTTGCATCTAACTGGACTTGAAACAATCCGAACTTTAGTCTTACTTATAACAAGTTATAAAAAGGCTCCGCTCATAATAATAAAAAAAACACACTAAAATGATATCAAGACACACCAAACTATTTAATCTCCCCTCTATGCATATCCGAACTCGTTTGGCCCGGTACCCCAGTACAGTGAAAGTAAAAAATATTAGGTATGTTAAATAATAAAAATAAAAATAAAACGCCGACAATTCACGCCGACATCAGCGGCGTTAGCAATGACGGATTATGGCCCGACTTGTTAACCTTTACGTATCGGCATCGTTACATCTAATAGTTTTACTGTCAATTTGACGGTAGTTTCCTGCTATAATATTCCTAATGTAATGCCTTCACTGAGGGGCGCGCAAATGAACGCCACTTTGTAAAATATGAATGTTGGTTGACCGTTCGTCGATACATCGAGCCCCATACGAGCCTCGGAAAATACCTATGACATACGAATACCTATGACAGACGTTACGGGTAGTCAGAAGCCCGAAAGTCTGACAACCGGTCTAGTTATTGGATATCGGTATTGCCCAATAACTGGGTTGTGGAGGTCTAATGGCAGGCGCTCCGTGTAAAATGCTGGTTAATCAGCCGCTTCTAATTAGAATGCAAGCTGACCCCATCATACAGGGTGTAAAAATACCCTTAAAGAAGCCGAAATTTACGCATACTGTAGGTACATTGAACTAAGTAACATAGAGCAAATATAATTGCTGGGAAACGACTTTTATTTTCAGGTATTAAAAACAGCTGTTAACTGTAGCGCGCAATTCAAGCGCGCGCGCATCGGACTGTGCCTACATTTCAACAATGTTGAGTTTATACTTATAGAAAAATGTTTAGTAATAATGTTTATGAATGTATGTATTTTTAATTTTTAATATGTATTTTCTTTACTAATCATACCTAGTTTATAAGTGTCTTTGTGCTACTAACAACGATATGGATATGTTGAAATTCCGAAATAAAATCATTATTATTATTATATTATAACATTTAAACTTAGTATTTGTGAAAAACGTAAAAAAATATGTGACTTTAACCTTCAATATCTCCATAACCAGTCGGTTCCCAGGTATGGCCCCAATACAAAAAAGTCTTCGTAATAGGATGGGAAGAATACGTGGCTCTCAGCTTCGTTAAGGGTATTGTTACACCCGATATTTGCGGAAAGCTAGGCAGAACAATAGGTACAAATAAATACTAATAATCTGATCGTCATTAATAATCTGAGACTGTTGCCAGCAGCATGCGTAGCATGACCACCATAGACAACGTTTTTGTCAACGGCAAAATATACATAATGACAATATGTCATTTCGTCTAATCTTCAATAGACAAAACCCTTGACTACGATAGCATGCTACGCTTACTGGTAACGAAAAAAGCTAAAAAAAAACTGACCATAGACTTTATTTTTTGACAGAGTAACCCATTCACTTTCGATCATAAAATAAAAAAAAAATTGCGGAACAAAATGTATCATTAAAAAATTTAAACTTATTAATATGGAATCGTGTAGCAGCCCTAACAGAGATTGCAGTGACGTAACGTTAAACTACAGATAATCTACTCATAACAATTCCTTATTGGCCTAATGACTTGAGTGCCCTATAAACACTCACATTACAACATATGGTTTGATTACTTTGTAATGAAAGAACATTAAAATAATTTCTAAATTAGCAACTTGTTGCAGAAAAAAATGTATGAAGATATTACATTTATTTTTTACATAATATAATAAGCAGTTAATGGTACGAATTCTGTTGAATACCAAGTAAACTTAACTTAAAATTCTTTACTTGCAGGTAAAACAAGAAAGAGATGGAAGAACATTAGAGCTGTAAAATTAGGATGAACTAAAATTCTCAAACAGATTTAGGCAAGACCTTACGCGGCGTCCTACGTGAGCGATCTCAACGCGAACGCGGCGCGGCGGGGCGCGGTGCAACAATAAATATATTTTACGACGAACTATTTACATACCTACAAGTCTGTACGCAACCATCGGTGCGCGAGTCCAACTCGCACTTGGCTGGTTTCTTTCAAGTACGAACAATCTCAACACCTAAACAACACCAAGTCTTCAACACAAAAACTTCAACAACATAAACAATATCCTCCTGAACTTTTCCAAGGCATGATCGCACCGTTAAATCAAAGCTCCCAGGCCTCCGAGATCGAAGAAGATATGACACAGTAAACATACACCCCGTATGTACCTACCTGATCCCGAAATTCACATACAAAGTTATGGAATTAGTCATAAAATGGATTCGTGACTCAAATATCTAACCTATGCATTGTGTGCGCGATTGTACTTTCGTATATCGAGTTTCTTGACAACGAAATTTGAACTTTATATCATCAGTACAAGGTTGTGATTTCTTTGGTGGAGTGAGAATCATAGGTTGTTTTTGTAAATGGAGATAATAAACGATGCCAGTTGACATTCGATAGAGGGCGTCATGTGACGTCATTAAATCAGTACGGCAACAAAATTTAGGGCTTAACAGGGGCTTACGATAGGGAGGAGTACGTTTATACCATCACGGTTTGACTGCGAGGGGGGAGTTAGATTGGCAGTTGGGTATAAATAGATAGTCGGGGAAAAATATTTTAGCGTACCTACGTGTTAATGGGGACATGCGTAGGATTTACAGGGTCCCCGTCTCGTAGATAAAAAAATCGATGGGCTATGTATTTATATGTACACTGAAAAGGTTATACACCTTATAGCGTCTAAAATATAATAGACCCGTTTTGACAGCTTTCAGATCAGTACATTTTATGTCGAAATTGACATGACATGTTCTAATCTGACAGCTGTAAAAACGGGCCTATTAAATAGCCACTTTAGGAGCTATTTTTGCTTGCACACTGCAAGAAACTAACTATTTTAACGACTACGTATTGCTAACATTATAGAAATGAAAATACAAGTATTTTTGACAGAATATTAATAATTATAATGGTGACATGATGACAGACGCTACACATGTCTTTTTATTTAATCATCGAATTTATTGATTTCATGGTTTTTACAACAAAGCTCTTGAAATACTGAGTTAGATAGGTACTTAGTTAGATATTCTAATGCCCAGTTCCTATGGCCAAAGGCGAAGCATTTTGTTTACCAATGGTAGCATTTTTATTTTCAAACTGGTCACGTGAATAGATTCGTGTGGAAGGGTCTACTGGACAAAGCTATGAGGAATTTCTTTTTTATTGGTAAACATACAAGTCTTCATTTTAACCAATAATGCTCGGTATATTATAGGAATCGGCTTGTGGCTAATTACCAACCGCGCCAATCATACGATTTGCGAGGTTAAGCTGCGTTTTCCGCGGTCAGTTGGATGGGTGACCGTTCGTTACACATCGAGTAACCTCCGTGCCTCAAAGACCACGATAAACCGTCGGTTCCAGGTGTGATAAGAATACCTATGACAGTCATTACGGGTAGTCAGAAGCCTGAAAGTCTGACAACCGTTCTAACCTTTGAATATCGGCATTGCCCAGTTACTGGGTTGCGGAGGTCTGTTGGCAGACGCTTCATGTAAATAACTGGTATTCAGCCGCATCTGGTTAGACTGGAAGCTGACTCCAACATAATTGGGAAAAGGCTAGGAGGAAGAGTCGACTACTGTGACCATCACACTCATAAAGAAATGTTTGCCGTAGGAAAATAACATTTTTAAGTACGTCAACATCATAACATCACGCCTGTATTCCCCAAAGGATTAAGCAGAGGTGTAAAGTAACACCCTCATTTCGCCGTTATGTTTAAGTCCCATGTAATAGGCACCAACGAGGCAAATTTTAATTTTAAAATTTTTGATTACATTTCGACAAAATAATTTTGAAATTAAGATTCATGCGCACTGATACTGACAAACGTCACTCTTTTGTAATATCAGAAGTATTGCCAGATTCCGCCAAAAACAATCATGTAAAAAAATCACGCCATGCCTCGCGTCTGTCGCCAGCAACTTTAAAATAATTATCAGGCATTCGCTCTCATATGTAACAAAGATATAGGTAGCTTAAAAGAGGCCGTGTTTGCTCAACTTGGCGGTTCTATAAACTGCATTATCATGGCAGGAAACTATTGGAACAGTTACTTATCTTGTAGGAGTTATTTATCACACTTCTTCTTTTCGTGTGGTCAGCGACTAACCTGGTGTTAGAGTTTATGCCACTCATGGGCCTCTGACTTGGCTTCACATGCCGTCGAGAAATATCTCTCAGACATGCCGGTTTCCTCACGATGTTTTACTTTACCGTTTTTTAAATACGCACATGAATCCGAAAAGTCAGAGGTGTGTGCCTTGAGTTCTAACTCGAGACCTATGACTTGGCAGTCCGACGGTCACATCACTATCACTGCTATAGCACGCAGTCCCTGAAAGGAAAGCAAAGCACCCCATCCAGGAAAACTCAATGAAATGAAAAATAAGCTCAGCTTCACCTTAACAATAACAAACTTAATGATTGCTTGAACATGTTTTTTGTAGCCAAGTCCACTGATACTGTGATAGACATATATTTTTCTTTGAGAATGGGAAGCATTGCTAATTTGATTACCGGTTCAAACGGCCGTCATGCGCAACGCTCCTTTGATCGGCAAAAATACAGATATGTGGTGTGCTCTGCCTTATATCGCGGTGTAAGTTATAAGAAGAAGCGGGAGAGTTTTAAAATTGATTGTTGAATGGAATATAATAAATTTATTTGCGTAGAATGTAGGTATACAGGTGATTTGTTACAAAGAAATTTGGTTCCAAGTACATTCTACCATTTGGCATGCAAGAACTTTGTACTAATATCTAAAACAATGTAGGTGACACTAAATATACATTTTTTGTATGTTTAATTAATTCTTAATAATACTAAAAGTTAATATAATAATGAATAACAAGTGTAATACGAAATACCATTACAATAACAATTATTTATCTTGAAATATAATATTTACCATTTTCTTTAAATTTTTTCTCGAGACATTAGTTCAATTTGTACGACTATGGAAGCCTCATATAAGTACTTCTTTTTTTATAACTTAAATATCCTTTCTCCTAGCCATTTCCCAATTATCTTGGGGTCAGCTTCCAATATAACCAGATGCGGCTAAATACCAGTATTTTTCACGAAGCTACTGCCATCAGACCTCCGCAACCCAGTAACTGGGCACTGCCGATGACTTAAATATAGTATTACCTATATCAAAAATTACATATTATAACCCAAATTATCAATAGGTACATATAATATACTACCTTTACATTAAATGAAACAACAATAGGTATACCTGTTTGTAATAAAATAGTACATATAAACACTAGGAAATCTAACAGCATTTAAAAATTACATTCTGGATTAAGAGAGAGGATCTAGCTTCAAAGCAGACCCTGGAACTAAGCTGAAAAAACGTTGAAAGGAAAAATCGTATAGCAAAAAAATTACGCAGTATCCTTTGAATGTATGCTGCGTTTATTAAAACTCAAATAACTTAGTGTTATTTTGTTTTTTTTTATACTTACAATGAAAACTGCAAAAGACTTGGAACTACGAACATCGATTTACCACCGCTAACCTCTCACAACTTGTACCACGTTCGGATAGTGCCCGAGGCGTATCGTTCCCCGCTTTAGCTAATGAGATGTCAGTACAATCATTTGTGCTTTAACCTTACGCGATGAGGTTTTTGGCCTTTCATTTTGCCCGCCTTTAATTCAACCATTAATTAATTTAAGACGCATAGTGCGTCGAACACATGCTAAAATGGAAAAAATAGGCCAAGGTATACGTGTTTACCTTAAATAAGGTGATCAGTATTATTGTTTACTTTTCCATTGTCGACTTGTTTTTTGGTGTTATTAAGACTTTAATTTTAAAGCAGGAAGTGGGTGTTAACCATGCTCCAAATATGTTGATCTTGCGATAAAAATAATAAGTGTAATCAGCACTTTTTTACGTTGATTTTAAATATGAATGTTACAGCTAGTTCACACAGAAACTGTTTACAGGACCCGTTTTAGCAGATCCGTTTTTTGGTCGGGCAAAGTGATATTGTGTTTTTCCATTAGCAGTAGCAGCCCGAAGTCTGGATTTGTGCCTGGTTAATGGCAATAGGCTCGCCTCCTATTACATGGGACTTAAATATAACTGGCGAAACGACGGTGTACTGTAACATACCTCTGCCGAACCCTCCGGGGAATGTGAATGTGTTATGTTGTTTTTATTTTGGTGATGGCGCCTGTAGTTTTATGAGCGAGTTCACATACACGACAGTATTCCGAATCCAGGAAAAAATACTGGTCCAACATTTTTACATATTCCGTTTTTTCATCAAAAACTGGATGCCGGAACAGTATAAAAATCGAATCCATACATAAAGATGTATGGAGAAGTATGGATGCCTTCACACACGATCCGTTATTTTTATCGTATCCTGCCTGCGAGATGCGACGCAATGTGAACAACACATCCAGTACCAACGGATCTGTTAAAACGGATACGCTGTGTGAACGGGCTTTTTATTGAGAGATGAGCTCTAATTTGATTAATGAAATAAATTCATTGACATATTTTTTTGTGTATTTGACCTTATATTTTTTGTAGGCGTGTCTCAGATACTTTCAATACTTTACAAGTCAAAGTTCAAGATAATATAAAATATTGATAATTCTTTTCTACAGTTTAGTGTTTCAGTTTAAAAAGAATACCAATGTCACAACAGACCTGACATTCAAAAAAGTGAATGAAAATCCTTGAACGAAACCGCAAGCTCGTCATTGCAACTATTGCATTTTTATCATATAATAATTTATTGAAATAATCCAATGTTAACAAGGCATAATCAGCGTCTTAGGCAACGCTAAATTTCTTAGTATTTTTTTTTTTGAGAACGGAATGGGATCGCATCGCACCAAGGCGAGCGAGATTTTGAGCGAACGGCTTTTTAAGTGAAAATGGACATGTATACGTCCGCCGTCCAAATTACACACAACAGGTCAAGAAACAAGGTTAGTTGATAAAACTTAATTATACATTTTTTCTGGAATAACGAGCTGTCTTAAACACTGTGCATCGTGTAAACAATTTTGCATGCTGCATGTGTAATTACAAGAAATATTGGTATGTGTAAATTAATTAGCATTTAAAGAAATTATTTATATGAGAGTTCGAGTGGAGTTTTGAATGGAAGATGCATTAGACCAAACATAATTAAAAAAAAAGTTTTTATAAAAAAGTTTTTTATAAACATAATATTGTCACCGGAAAGCCAATACTACTTATGCGCCATTTTTGGCCAAAATTAGAATATATCGTTGGATTGGATTTTTTAAACCCAATCCAACTATATATTTAACTCATTTTGGCCAAAAATGGCGCTTAAGTAGTATTGGCTTTCCGGTGACGATATGTAGGTATAAAATAACATAACATCAGTTGGGCACGTATAGTAACACCCTCATTTCGCCATTATGTTTAAGCCCCATGTAATAGGAGGCGAGTCTATTGCCACCAACCGGGCACAAATCCAAACTCCACGCAGCTACTGAGGAATTCCGCACGAAGAAACCCAATACCATTTGCCTGACCTGAGGATCGAATCCAGGCCCTCACGATCAGTAGTCGCGCTTGCCACCATTAGACTAACGTGACAAAAACTTTGAAAAGTTTTTTTAAAGTAATTATGTGTAAAACCAAACTCACGCTATGTTAAAGATTAAAGCACTAATTAGGCAAACGGCTACTAGTTAGCTACTGACCACACGACTCTGTCAAATGAACAAGTTAGAATTAAGAAAAACCCAAAAGCTTCTAAAACATTTCCAAATGTTCTTTACAATATAGCCAAATCACTACCAGAAGTTGGCATACTTGAATTTGAACAAACCGAAATATCACAAATTATGAAATAGACAATTAATATTTCAATTATGAAACCAGTAGTATAGTTCGCGCGCAAGTGCTATAGTCCGCGCGGATCTAGTTGGCTGCGCCATAGATAATGTGAGCGGCAGGAGGGGGTCGCGAAACAATAGACACACTTTGTCAGTTTGCATTGTCTTGTCAACCGCGCGCACCCCCTCCTGCCGCTCCCTTACCTCAGGAGGTGACTATAGTCCGCGTGGAACTAGTTAGCCGCGCCTTAGGTATGTGCGCGGCAGGAGGGGGGTGTGCACGGTAGACAAGACAAAGCAACTGACAGCGCGTCTATTGTTTCACACCCCCCTCCTGACGCTCTCATACCTCAGGCGATGACTAGCACTAGCACAGACTATAGCAAAATCGTTACCAAAAAATATCAGTCAACACAACAAAATATATTTGAAACAAAACTAACTTTATTAACAAAGCACAGTGCGTCCAAACAGAACCGCGCCAGACAAAAACGTAAAAGGCAAAATTTTCCAATTACGCATAAGCTTTAACATTTCAAAGCGGCTGTCCGTATCACAGCAAAGACCTAGACGTTTCTATTCGCATTATGTGACTAATTGAATAAAAAAGTAAATCTTTTATAACAAAAGGTACACACGGATGCTGAGTTTATCTTCGCATCGCCTCAGGTGGTTCGGGTAATTATTATTTTACTTTGTACTTGTATGTTTTATTTTATTCCCCTGTGTTCTTTTGTTAACCTCCATTATTGTTATTGTCTTTAACATAAATTCTAATCGTCATTTGGACTTGAGTTTGGTACACTGTGGGTATTTTTCTTTTAATATATTTTAAGTTCCTTTATTGTTATTTTTGAAAAAAGAAATACTTTTACGACCACTCGTTGTTACATAAAACCATCCAAAATCAAAGACATTTGATGTACAGTCGAGAGGTAATGTTTTGTACAGATGTCCCATCGATGTCCCGAGGCGTACTGCGCGTAGGTAGCATGCGTACCACGCTTACAGTACGCGTGCCGATGGCGTGTCACGTGTTTATTAATTTGTATGAGTAGTTTGGTACTGTGGGTTTGGATTTAAAAGGATCAAAGGATTTGGGGAGTATTTATGTGTTTCATAATTAAAACTATTTAGTGAAATTTACCCTTATGTACCTTCACGTACATAAGGGTCGTATTCCCTGAAGGGTTGGGCAAAGGTGTATAGCAACACTCTCATTTCGCCGTTATGTTCTAGTCCCATGTAATAGGGGGCGAGCCTATTGCCATCAACCGGGCACAAACCCAAACTCCGTGCTGCTACTGAGGAATTTCACACGGAAAATCCGATAACACTGCCCGACCTGGGGATCGAACCCAGGACCTCACGATCAGTAGTCGCGCTTGCCACCACTAGACCAATGAGGCAGTAATTATTCTTATTTCTATTATTATCCAAAGTCTGTACGATCATCAGTAGGTAGAGGTACCTACCACAGGAACTATGCTTCATCCCTTGAAGAGTTTTGCATTACGTTGAAAGACTAACATCAGGTTACCATAACTACTCTTAATAATCTTCAGCCAGTTAATAGCGGGCTGCGGGTGGCGGGCTTTAGGGCCCCTCGCCCGACCGACAGGCCTGATAGGGTAGTGCGGTGCGCCGTGTCTCGCGTGCGCCTCGCAGGTGGACGTGGGCCAAGGCCCCATAGATAAGAGCTCCACCAACCTAGATCTGCCGAGGTTGCGGTGAATGCAATAGCTAATCCCGCGAACCCAGCCATAGGTTCTCGGAGGTACACCGTGGCGGTTTTAGTCTGTCTTCTTCTTTTCGTGTGCGTTAGTGACTAACCTGGTGTCAGAGTTTATGGGCCGCTGACTTGGCTTCACATGCCGTCGAGAAATATCTCTCAGGCATGCCGGTTTCCTCACGATGTTTTCCTTTACCGATTTTAAGAAAGTGATAATTATACAATACGCACATGAATCTGAAAAGTCAGAGGTGCGTGCCTTGATTTCGAACTCGAGACTGGCAGTCCGACGGTCACACCACTAGGGTATCACTGCGTATTAAGCTTAAAGCTTTAGTCGGTAAAAGTCCGACATAGCCTTTCCCGGAGTGGAACCCATGAGGATTACCCCAAGTTAATAAAAAAGCCTCCCACAACTTAGCATTAAATTAGTACAGTCATGACTGCATTTGCATGCGCGTTTCTCAAAATCATATTGTTGTGTGGAGGAACGAGGTATCGTGTTCCTCCAACGAAAAGGGAGGATTCCTACCAGGCGGAGTCTTGTGCCTGGCGGGCCTCTGCCCAACGGTTAATGTTAGGAACTTGTATATACAAGGTTAGTCGGAAAGGGGGTACTAAGCCGCGGGCCACTTAAAGTATCACTGATGACTATTTTAAAGCAAGTGTTAAAATTTCAAAATTTGATCATTTTTTTATTCCATTAAAAAATAATTATTTTTTAGCTTTTTCGAAAATTCATCATCCCTGCTTTAGTTATGAATTCAGAAAATGGGGTTTCTAATCCGTGACCCCAAATATGACCTAAAATGTAATCACAGCTGATCATAGCTGAGGGTAGATAGAATTTAACATATTTTTTATGAAATCTTTGAACAGCTATTTCTCTTAAACTATCGAGTTTTGGGGAAAGTTGTAGAACAAAAGTTATCCATTATTATGGGTACTTTAACACCCTTTCGGCTTAGTACCCCCTTTCCGACTAACCTTGTATACTATCTGCGTGTCAAACTTTGATACCGCGATGCAGGATAGTTCGCATGTGGCGCGATAGATGCCGCCACATCACTCCCCCAAAAGACCGGAGGTCGTTCTTCTAACGAAAAGGGAATTTCAAACAAAAGCATCTGCAATTTGTATTATTCACTAAACCAAATATTGACTTGTTTCGTGTGAACTAGAACAAGAAGGGCATTACGTTGCATTGAACTTCAAACCACCTAAAGGTGTGGGAATATGAGTCATACTGTTTTGTAACCTGTAAGTAGATTACCAACGTTTTACGTCACTTAGTGAAGTACTTGTGAAGCAACTGCAAAATGTACAGTCAGAAGCGATAATTATCGACCTGCGAAAAAACTATGACCTATACTGCTATCGGTCTCATACATAGACACATATTTTATCATGACGATACATTTGGTGCATTGACTGACCGATCGGCTTATGCGTTACGGGTCGCGGGTTCGATTCCCGTACGGAACAAATATTTGTATGGCCTACTGTTGTGTATGTGAAGATTTGTGTCTATAATCACACCATACAAGGAAAATACATAGTATGAGGCAAAGATTAAAAAAAAAGATGAGTATTAGCCCTCGTCTGGTTTCCCCTTTCACATTCCAGGCGGATAACATAACATCACGCCTGTATTCCCCGAAGGGTTGAGCAGAGGTGTACAGTAACACCCCCATTCCGCCGTTATGTTTAAGTCCCATGTAATAGGGGGCAAGTCTATTGCCATCAACCGGCCACAAATCCAAACTCCGGGCTGCTACTGAGAAATTCCACATGGAAAACTCCAATAACTCTTTGCCCGATCTGGGGATCGAACCCAGGACCTCACAATCAGCAGTCGCGCTTGCCACCACTAGATCAACGAGGCAGTTGACACTATTTGACACTGACCTGTATTGTAATGCACCATAATATTGCATCATATCATTGCATATTGCATTGGATTGCAAAATACAGTTTGCAATCTGCAATCTGCCTAATCGTAGTGATTACGGTACAAATAGTTTGTATATCGTATTGAGACCTTTTTTGTAGGTACAAAAAAGGTCTTGTACCTACAAAAAAGGTCTTGCAACGATAAACGAAGGGCCAGCACGCAGATAATTAGATAAAAGCCTACGTGATGAGCTGTGTTTAGTTATGTTATGTGGAACTACAATAACGTGGCACAATAAGCATTGCATAACATCGCTTAAGTTCTAACACCGCGTAACTCAAAATAGTTAAATTTTCAGGAGATCAAAAAAAATTTTTTTTTCTACTTATTTTATAATTGTTTTTAATCTACAATATTCTATTTTATTTTGGTTTTTTTGACGGACCACTTTCGCGACACGATCCAGTATGGAACTCACCTGACTTACACGCTGTTTTAGCTGTTTACGTAGCTTGATGGAAAAAAATATTACATACGCGGTGGATTTTGTTTTTGAAATAACGCGTTGCTAGTGGATCTAACCATTGATTGTGATTGGTCAAACGATGAGTTTTTAGATTTCCTATCGAATGACGTGCGTAACTCAAAACTACTATGTTTCGAATTAGGTACGCGGCTAAGAACTTAAGCGATGATAAGTACCTAAATAACTTTTCTAAATTTCGTAATTGATTAGTATTTGTTTATACAATGTTAGTCAGAAAGGGAGTACTAATCCGTGGGTCGCCTAAAGTATCACTAATGACTGTCTTAAAGCAAGAATAAAAAAAATTAAATTCGATAATATTTCAATATTCTTCATCCCTGCTTTAGTTACGAATTCAGAAAATGGAGTTTCCAATCCGTGACACCAAATATGACCTAAAATGCAAACACAGCCGATCATAGCTCAGGTTAGATAGATAATAGCGTATTTTTTATGAAATCTATGAATAGCTCTTGAACTATTGATTTTTGGGGAAAGTGGTGGAACAAAAGTTATTCATTATTATAGGTACTTTAACATCCTTTCTGATTAATATCCCCTTACCGACTAACCTTGTATAGAGTAAAAAATAGAGGGGCTCGTGGCTAAATAACAACCGCGCCGATCGTACGATTTGCGAGGTTAAGCTGCGCTTGCCGCGGTCAGTTCGTGGATGGGTGACCATTTGTTACACATCGAGACCCCTCCGTGCCTCGGAGAGCACGTTAAGCCGTCGGTCCCGGGTGTCATACGAATACCTATGACAGTCGTTACGGGTAGTCAGAAGCCCGAAAGTCTGACAAACGGTTTAACCTTAGGATATCGGCATTGCCCAGTTACTGGGTTGCGGAGGACTGATGGCAGTCGCTCCGTGTAAAATACTGGTATTCAGCCGCATCTGGTTAGACTGGAAGCTGACCCCAAGATAATTGGGAAAAGGCTAAGAGGAAGAGTAAAAAATACTAATGTTTTTTTTTTCATTCATAAATAAACTTTTTACAATAATCACTTACTTTTGACGCTGACTGTACATGTTCACAATAAAAAACAATCATTAATTTAACAAAATGTTGCATTTCTGTAACCTGTATTACACCATCCAAAAGTGTAAACTTTATTACCCCTCCACGTAATTCCCCAACCCGTTCCCCAAGTCCTCAACATTCTTATCCTCCATATTGCAATCGCAGCGATCTCACAAAACACGTCTGAACTGCAAGACAGCAGAACGAGGCCCAACTTAATTTAGTGACCGATAATTAAACCGGCCGGGTGGACCACCCCTGGACCGAACATGCTGAGATGTGTATTTTTGTCTAATAAGGGGTAGGGAGGAGCTCTGCTATGGGTATGGTGAGGATTTGTGACTGGTAATGTCTGGGATGGGCTGGGTTGATGGTGGATGATAAATGTGTGGTTATACATTTACATAATTAAAATGGGAAAAGGATAAGGTAGTTAAAATAAATAACGCTTTTATTTTATTTTATTCTAACACAAAATCACGCCCGTATTCCCCGAAGGGTTTTGCAGAGATGTATAGTAACACCCTTGGGGATCGAACCCAGTCGCGCTTGCGACCGCTAGACCAAGAAGGCAGTCAATATGATTCTCTTGGTCGTTTGGACGTAGCAATAGCTTTGCGTTACATTTGCGTAGTATTCTTTATGTAATAAGTATTTTATTATTGACTAAACATAATCTTATAGGGGTGAATGTATCATTACAGTTATAGCTAATATCGGTACGTCAGGATTGCGAGCATGGTAAATAAAGTAAATGAAACCAACATAGATTCTCCACCACTGAGAGTACTTATATTTGGGTTAGTTACAGAAGCTAGTTCACAATATATCACAATACAATAATTTACACAAGATCAGAAAATAAGGACAAGCAAATCCGATATAAAAGGTCAGACTTCGTCGGCTGTTCGACATGGAATCCTCTGCTCCGTCGAATGACCACTGTTTTTATAAATTCGGGTACGTTGATTAATCTTGACGGTTACCCTCCTATGTCAACATTGTCCAGTGTTATCAGCTACTGATAACACTAGTTTATCTTTAGTTACTGAACAAAACAGATACTCCAACAAAAATAAAGAATAACACAATATATTTTACCCTGTAAGTTAGTACGTACTATTTCAATCTCTTCAAAGCCCAGACTCCAATTTACATATTAAAAACCGAAACTCAATTAGTCTGACGTTTTTAGACCAAACTGTACTCAAAATATTGGATAACCAAATCAATTTTATTAGTGGGAACTAGAAAATCGTTTTTAACTTTGCCGCTCTCGTCATATTTATAAAAATGCAAACATCAACACGACAAAAAAAACATAGGCTTTTATTTATCAAAAAAAAACGTACTAAAACTATCAATAAACCAATTAAAGCCGAAAGGTCAATTTTTCAACGACTTCGATTCGTAAAATCGAGTGAAAAAATGTTTATATCGAAAAGTCCTGGATTCATGTCTGGTATACAGAAATAAAATTCTGAAAAGTCGATTGACTGACGACCAATGGATAGCGTTTGTATGTAAAATGTAAATAAGTCAACGTCTTTTTTTTTGGTTGGGAACCATGGCCGACTGTCACACAATTGCGTAAGCAAATGGGATGTTTTTTTTTCTAAAAGATTAAAAATTTTTTTCGACCCGTACTTAGTTGGTGTAGTAAACACATTAAAGACTTGACAAGTAAACTTTAAATAACTTTATCAAAACGTCGGCAAATCGACGTTTTAATTTATGACTGACTCCTATGATTTAATACTGAATACTTAATTCTTTATTGCATTTCATATGTATTACATAGATAGATAGATAGATAGATATACTTTATTGCACACTAAAAGAAATAAAACAAGGAATACACATAATTAACAGTACAAATGGCGGTCTTATCGCTTAAAGCAATTTCTTCCAGACAACCATTGGATGGAAAGAATAGTTAAGAAAAAATATAAAGGGCAGTTTGCAGCGTACACATATGCAACCTACTAAAAACCGGGAATCAACTAAATAGTAGGTATAATCACAATATATATTTTAAATATATATATATATATATATAGGTATATATACACACACACTCAAATAGGATACATACATAATTAATTATATATACAGATAATTTACTTATATAAACCACTATAGAGCAAGATAATGTTCTTTAACCATTCTTTTGAAAGAAACCAACGACTGAGCACGCCTTACAGGTACAGGTAGTGCATTCCACAAGCGTATGGCCTGAACAGTGAAGGAATGGTCAAAGAATCTTGTGGAATGCATAGGCATCTTCAGTTTCAAGTTCTCCGATGATCTCAAGGATTGTGAATGTGAATCACGCATGAACTCAAAACGCTCTTTAAGATAAGAAGGGGTAGCGGGATTGAACAGAATACTGTATAGTAGGGAAAGAATATGATGGTATAACAAATAGATGGTATAGATGGTATAACAAAGTAAAATATCAATATAAATAAGTTAATAAGCATTATTGTTTAAAATTAAGACTCTTGTATCTTTATCAAAAATTAAGCAAAGACCCCATATTTTTGTATAGTACACCCTTCCATATGTAAGTAGATATCACAGGTAACATTGGCATACGAATCTGTTTATATGCCCAGTTTAGCAATAAAAAATGCTGCCATTGGTAAAAAACGATTCTGTTTTGGCCATAGGCACCGGCCATTAGTCAGTCTAAATCAAAACGTCGCGTCTGCTTGCCAATATGAATATAATAACATAAAAAATCAATAAAGTACAAAGTAAGTAAAATACGTCAAATTAATTTAATTAATTCAGAGCAGTGATAGCCTAGTGGTGTGACCGTCGGACTGCCAAGTCATAGGTCTCGAGTTCGAACCCAAGGCACGCACCTCTGACTTTTAGGATTCATGTGCGTATAGTATAATTATCTCTTGCCTAAAATCGGTGAAGGAAAACATCGTGAGGAAACCGGCATGCCTGAGAGATATTTCCCGAAGGCATGTGAAGCCAAGTCAGAGGCCCATGAGCGGCATAAACTCTGACACTAGGTTAGTTACTAACCATACGAAAAGAAAGAAAGAAAGAAAGAAAATTTATTTATTCAGCCAAGGACACTGACAGCATAAATAAAATAAACAAACAAAGAAAGAACAATACAATAAGAATTAAACACAAATTTTATGCTGTCGAGCATGTCCATGCCGAAAAGGTTACCAACTCAGCATATGCTAGGCGTCAAAACACCCAGCGCTGATTTTCAGCTGGCACCCCCGCAGTGACACACGGATGGAGGTAGTTAATTTTAAATATATATTCTATTATACTTGAATGGATAAAAGTGTTTTATAATGTGAAAGATTTAATTAAAAGCTTCCGTGTATCCATTACAATGCTTTCCATCACAACATTCCACCACTTAGGAAGAACACTTTAAAAAAGTTTAAAATAGGTATCAATCCAAAAAAGTATAAAAAACTGCTTTCTACTCTTCAAAAACGTTTAAAAGGAACATTTTAACATTACACAGAAGGAATTCGGTACAATCGCCGACCAATTAAGAATGCGACAAATTATAGTGATAAATTTTAATGTGGTACTTATTTAGAGTTCAAGCATTCACTCTGCCTGAATATGGCTGATCAAATTATATGTTGCAAAATGATCTGACGATGTTCCTTGCCTAATATCGGAGAACCCTAGCTGGTTTTGTAACTATTAATTGTGGTTTCATTTAAAACCTATCAATGATGGTACGAAATAGTAGCGACCTTAATATTTTACGAGTATTGTACTTAATTGGTTGGCTATTAGGAAAATAGTTTAGACGTCAAAATGAGGTCATCAAAAATAATTTTAGTTTCGTAATTAACATATCTTTTCGTACCAATAAACTGTACCAGTTCTTAACATCTATTTCTCAGTGTTAGTGGGAAACGATTACTATACCTATATTTCAGAATTTTATAAATTATTTTGATTGACGATTAACGATTGACTAAATTTGCACTTTACTATCTTAAGCGAAGGAAACATATTTTTTAAACGTCTTTAATGAGTTTCTCTTGGTATATTTGTTTGTTTGATTCAAATCTAGCGACAGATTTTTCAACTACTTCTGCTTAACCGATTCTGCTGAAACTTTGCACACAACTTCAACTCCCATGACAATACAATATTATAATAATTTTAACCTTCAATCCTTCAATCCTGATGCTGCAGAAATGCAAGATAAAACCGTTTAGCTTAAAAGTTATTTTAAAGGATTATTAAATAATAAGTACCTAGTAACCTAAACTTTACTAAATCAGAATGACACCTCTTTATGTTTTAATCATTTATTCTCAAAAAGACAATAGCCACTTACATGAGAATATAACAAAAAATATTTAGTGAACTTATTGGTAACCGCCACCGAAAAATCATTTTTTTTCTTATCCCAACGATCGTAATTACATGAAAACGAATTAGTCGGTCTGGTCATCATGTCGGTCGCTTGTTGTTATTTTGAGGAAAACATTACACCACGGTGTGACAGGCGCCCTTTGCAAACGAATTGGCGTGAATTGTCACTTGTATCTGAAAACGTTCGGCCAGCCGGGGTTTTAGAGGTACAATAAATAAAACAAAACTGCCGTCAGTTATATTTTTAACATGACAACTTTGTTCAAATGAAGCTTCTGGAAAATTCAAGTTAATGTCAAAATGAGCTTGAAGCAAGATCAGAGCCATTTGATTGGTGTCGATTCTGTTGTGAACTTTCATAAACTAAGGGTGTTTGTATAAAATACATCTATACTAATAATAATATTATGAAGAGGAAAGATTTGTATTTTTGTATGTAACGAATAAACTTAAAAACTACTGGACCGATTTCAAAAATTCTTTTACCGTTAGAAAGCTACATTATCACTGAGTAACATAGGCTATGAGCGGAGCCGTGAGGACACAGCTAGTACAACATAATCTTGTAGGGATGAATCTATTATTACAGTTATAGCTAATATCGGTATGTCAGGATTGGGAGCATGGTAAATAAAGTAAATTAAACCAACATAGACTCCGCCACTGAGAGTACTTTTAATTGGGTTAGTGGTTAGTTACAGAAACTAGTTCACAATATATCACAATATAATAATTTACACAAGATCAGAAAATAAGGGCAAGCAAATCAGATATAAAAGGTCAGACTTCTTCAGCTGTTCGACATGGAATCACTTTCTACGTCGAATGACCAGTGTTTTTATAACTTCGGGTACGTTGATTCATCTTGACGATTACCCTCCTTTATCAACATTGTCCAGTGTTACCAGCTACCGATAACATTTGTCTCTTTCTGTTTCAATAGAAAATGAAAGTGACAGTTGCGTTTAGTCTAGTTTAGAACTGTCAAAATGTGCTACAGAATCTACACCAATGTTTGTGTATGATAGTTTCATTCCCGCCCTGTCAGTCAAGTTCCATTTTATTTTCAATTAATTGTACCTAGAATACTACTCATAACATCACGCCTGTGTTCCCCGAAGGGTTGGGCAGAGGTGTATAGTAACACCCTTATTTCGCCGTTATGTTTAAGTCCCATGTAATAGGGGGCCAGCCTATTATCATCAACCGGGCACATATCCAAACTCCGGGCTGCTACTGAGACATTCCACGCGGAATAACCCAATAACACTTTGCTCGACCTGGGGATCGAACCCAGGACCTCACGATCGGTAGTCGCGCTTGCCATCACTAGACCGACGAGCCAGTAAAATTACTACTGATAACAATGAATGAAATCAGTATTTTAACGGAGATATACACCGTGGTACCTGTAATTATATTATACCTTTGTATTGTATTTTGTACTAGCTCTGTCCCGTGTGTCACGGCTCCGCCCGCGTAAGAAGTTTTATTCCAGTAATAAATATAGCCTATGTTACTCAGTGATAATGTAGCTTTCTAACGGCAAAAGAATTTTTGAATTCGGTCCAGTAGTTTTTAAGTTTATTCGTTACATACAAAAATACAAATATTTCCTCTTAATATCAGTATACCTATAGATTGAAAGATTTTAAAAATCGATTCCGATGTCTAATTGGAAAAGAAAAAGTAGCATATAGTTTGTCTAATAAAGCTTAATTTTCATGATATTCATTATTTATGGAAATTCACAAGTCAAAAAATATCTATGGTAACAAACCCTATGAACGACTTATACGTGGAAGCGGAAAATACAAGCTTATTAGCCAGTTATTACCTTGTCATCTTTCTTCCTTGAAGTGATAAGTTTTCTTATCCACTCACAAGATAATTTAAACGTTGCTAGCTTGTATTGTTTACAAGAAAATACTAAAGTCAATTGATTTATTTTCTTTCGATATTGTTTATACACAGGGTGTAAATAAAATCATTTAGTTCATTCAAACCTCGTGATGTACTGTTGACATAGATCCATTCAGCAAGGGATACTTTTGGATTCAATAAAAGAAAATACGAAAAGTAAACATGTGTTCTTAATGTGAGGCATTTTAGCGCCCCGAGTTAAATGACCGCAAGGCGAGCGATAGCCGCGCAATTCGCTCGGGGCGCTAAAATGCCTCACGTTAAGAACACGTTTATCTTTTGTATATTTTTAAAAATTTCATCCAAATGTATCCCAGTGCAGGGTTAATCTATGTCAGCAGTACATCACGAGGTTTGAAAGAATTACATAATGTCGTTAACACCCTGTATTGTTAAATTTACTGAATCTGACTTATGTTGATATAACATTATTGACTCATACACCCATATTCTAAGACGTTCCTCCAAAACTTACTCGATTCATACTCCACTCAAGATGGCCTCGAAAACACCTTCAAAATTGTATTCTTAATCGCAATTTCGAGTGAACTTTAAGGTTCCTCGGCGGAGTCATTACGTCAAAATTTTGAATTATCTGCATCGCGCAAATAACGCCGCAATAAATAATTGTAAGCATCGTAAGCATATTCGATAGTCTTCAAAATTCAATTTTATTACATACGAACTTTGGCGCTTATTTCCTTAAGCTAGGTTCCGAGGTACCTTGAGTTTGATAGATGATTCTTTACCTCGACTGAGGAAAAATTTCGAGTCGAGGACGTTTATGTCAAGTCGAGGTGGAGTCGAGTCGAGTAAGTTTTGGAGGAACGTCTTAGAATATGGGTGATAATACCACCAGAAAAGCGTGATTAAAATCTTTCAGTTACTTTTGACCCACGATGTATAACTACATAATTCGATATTTCACATACACACGTACCTATTAGTTGTCTTCAAAATTCAGGAGGCGTAACAATTAATAGAATTACTGAACGGTCCAGCGGGCAGCATCTGCGGTACTCTTCATGAAAGTCAAGAGCCATTCGTCTCACGTTCACCAGGTTCAGTGCCAAGTATTTAACATATTTATGTCAAATTATTGGCTTTTAGTTATTATAGGAGCTTTGGGATGACTTGGATGTTGATCAATCGTACATAAATATTGTTGTTACTAGCGGCCCGTCCCGGCTTCGCACGGGTGGACGTTTTTCCCGTTTTTGCAACTTTTTTCGTTTGTGCTCAGTTCCTATTGGTCGTAGCGTGATGTTATATAGCCTATAACCTTCCTCGATAAATGGACAATCTAAAACAAAAAAAAAAGTCAATTTCAACCAGTAGTTCTTGAGATTAGAGCGTTCAAACAAACAAACTCTTCAGCTTTATAATATAAGCATAGATTAAAAATAATAATTCTTTTAACTGTCTCATTGGTCTAGTGGTGGCAAGCGCGACTGCTGATCGTGACGTCATGGGTTCGACCCCCAGGCTGGGCAAAGTGTTAGTGGGTTTTTCCGTGCGGAATTTCTCAGTAGTAGCCCGGAGTTTGGATATGTGCCCGGTTGATGAGAATAGGATCGCCCGCAATTACATGGGACTTAAACATAACGGTGAAATGAGGGTGTTACTATACACCTCTGCCCAACCCTTCAGGGATTACAGGCGTGATGTTATGTTGTGTAATCCCTTATTTTTTTTAAGTTAAACAGTTTTATCTTTAGTACCCCTGCAGCATCAGGATTTGAGGATTGAAGGTTGAAATTATTATAATGTTCAATTAACATGGGAATTGAATTTGTGTGCGAAGTTTCGGGAGAATCGGTTAAGGAGAAGTAGTTGAAAAATCTTTCGCAAGATTTGAATCAAACAATTTATATACGAAGTGAAGCTAATTAAAACCAATTAACAACTATACTCTTCTTATGTACGTTTTCTATGGGCAAATCGAATTATTTTGGTTACCTATAATTGCATTTTTTCAATGCCAAGCTGATTACCTATACAAGGCTAGTCGGAAAGGGGGTACTAAGCCGAAAGGGTGTTAAAGTACCCGTAATAATGGATAACTTTTGATCAACAACTTTCCCCAAAACTCATTAGTTTAAGAGAAATAGCTGTTCAAAGATTGCATAAAAAATACGCTAAATTCTATCTAACCTCAGCTATGATCAGCTGTGTTTACATTTTAGGTCATATTTGGGGTCACGGATTAGAAGCTCCATTTTCTGAATTCGTAACTAAATCAGGGATGAAGAACGAATTTTTGAAAAACAAAAAAGAAAAGAATTGCCATGTTTTTATTAATGAATTTTGAAATTTTAACACTTTCTTTAAAACAATCATCAGTGATACATTAAGTGGCCCGCGGCTTAGTACCCCCTTTTCGACTAACCTTGCATAAATGGACTCGCTAATTTTACTTAAATAGTTACTAATGTATGGGAGAGTCTACTATGCAAAGCGGGTCATTATTGGGTTAAATGGGGGTCTTTGCTTCATTATTGGTAAACATAAAAGATTGTTAATTTTAACCTTTAACTATGCCATTATTCTCGTGATCGCAGGCGTGCCTGCTCTGCGTGAGGTGCTAGGTTCAATTTAGGTTTTTTGTTGAAGAATTCTCAGAGCTCATAGCTTGAAATTGTAATTTTTTTATAGTAATCAAATGTGTGTTTACTTACCTTCTAATGATTTCACTATTATGACATCTTACAATATCTAATTCCAAGCAGAAAATCATGAACATAATTTTGTTGTAATTTCTAACCACACTAACAAATACCTAATTACACGCGTCATCTCATCTTACCTCACAAGAAAAGCCTTGATACAGTTCTTAACAATAGTTATGTTAGAGCCAGGCCACACGATGCGTTGCGGTAGCGATGCGGCACATGAGCGGTGTCGTTGCGGCGTCCTACATAGAAATATACATGATATGACACATGGTGCTCGTGGGTTCGTGGCTGATTACCAACCGCGCGGATCACACGATTTATGAGTTTAAGCTGCGCTTGCCACGGTCAGTCTGTGGATGGGTGACCGTTCGTTACACATCGAGACCCCTCCATACCTCGGAGAGCACGTTAAACAGTCGGTCCAGGGTGTCATACGAAAACCTATGACTGTTGTTACGGGAAGTCAGAAGCCCGAAAGTCTGGCAACCAGTCTAACCTTAGGATATCGGCATTACCCGTAACTGGGTTGCGGAGGTCTGGTGGTAGGTAGTCACTACAAGTAAAATACCGGTATTCAGCCGCAGCTGGTTAGATTGGAAGCTGACTTCAACATGTTTGGTAAAAGGCTAGGCGCATGGTGCTCTGCGACGCCGCAACGAAATGCAACCAGCGAGACGGGGTGGGGCGGGGTGTACGCGATGCGTCGCAGTTTGTTAACAGACTATCCAACATTATATTCCAGCAAGAAGACGCCGCACCACCCATGTAGCACCGAATTGAAATCATTGCGGTGCGGTACCGCAACGAATCGTGTGACCTGGCTCTAACGTTACGTCTCTTCATAAAAACAATTGACGAAAACACACCGCGAAATTGAATCAACCCTATCATTTAGATAGACAGATGGATAAAAATGACTGTAACCATCAATCGAGAGAATCAAAACTCCCAAACAATACGATATTAAAATGACGTAAGAGGTAAAAATATTACCTATTGTAATGGTACAGTCGATTAGCAAACACTTTCGCACAGTTCTAATAGTGAAACAGATTTATTTGTGTGTGGTAAGATTGAAGAACGACTTCTTGTTTTAATTGACTTTAAAACGGCTTTTGTGAGGTCCAATCATCATATTCAGCCTCCGCAATCCCACTGTTGGGCATAAGCCTTCTCTTTCACATGCAACACTCAGTTCTATGCCAGTCGCATCTAAGTATTAGCCACGACAGGTTTGTTGGTTGTATTTCCATATATACTTTTGGATTCAATAAAAAATCAACATTACAAGAAGTAAACACTTAACGCGAGGAATTTTAGCGCCCCGAGTTAAATAACCGCGTGGCAAGCGATAGCCGCGCAATTCGCTCGGGGCACTAAAATGCCTCACGTTAAGAACACATGTTTACTTCTTGTAATATTTTTTTATCGAATCCAAAAGTTTCCCGTGCAAAGTTAATCTATGTCAGCAGTACATCACGAGGTTTGAAGGAATTACATGATATCGTTTACACCCTGTATACAATAGATGATTCTGGTTACATTAAGCCGCATATTCATTGGGGCGTTAGGGGACCAATTTCCCTCAGCGCGTGTCACCAGCGATTCCCGGCGTAACCGCGCGACGATGCCGCCGTACATCACGCTATTTGACTAGCAACATCGCATAGCACAAAAATGTCGTAGAAATCAATCAAATCAAAAAAAAAAACACATAAACCAATACAGGTGCTTATGAAAAGTCGAATTTAGATGCACGGTTCCAATTAGTCGTTTCCTATGGAGAAGAGCCGGCAAGAAACTCCATGGTTACTCTTTTAAAAATAATATCTTTAACAATCACAGTGGATACAGTACAATGATTTAGGATAGTGAGAGAACAATGGAGTCCTGACCACAGACCAATGAGTAATGTAGTACAAAAATTAACCAAGAAAAATAAAATTTAAAAAAAACTATATAAATAACAGTAATTTACAAATTTATAGATGCAGGTCCACAAAGTTCTCACATTAACAAAAGTGAAAAGGAAGCTAAGCTATATAAAACAATTGACATAATTAAATGTCATAAAAACTTAGCTAAAGATGGCTGGTGTCGTCACTCAATGCAGCCGGTCTTCGCAGGTGTCGCGGGACCTTTGTCCTCTAATGAATACGCGGCTTTAATTTCAATGTGAATGGATAGATTATCTGCCTCGTTGGTCTAGTGGTGGCAAGCGCGACTGCTGATCGTGAGGCCTTGGTTTCGATCCCCAGGTCGAACAAAGTGTTATTGGGTTTTTCCGTGTGGAATTCCTCAGTAGCAGCCCGGAGTTTGTATTTGTGCTCGGTTGATGGCAATAGGCTCGCCCTCTATTACATGGGACTTACGAGAAATGAGGGCGTTGCTATACACCTCTGCCCAACTCTTCGGGGAATACAGGCGTGATGTTATGTTATCTATAGAATGTATAATCGCAATTATTATTTCCGTTTACATAATTACTAGCGGCCCGTCCCGGCTTCGAACGGGTGGACATTTACAATACAATACAATACAATACTCTTTATTGTACACAAAACAAACAAGAAACATTACTATAAAAATAGAGATGTACAATGGGCGGTCTTATCGCACTAGGCGATTTCTTCCAGACAACCTTTGGATGGACATGAAGTGCAAGAAAAAAAAAAAGAGAGGTAGTTCACAGTGTAACAATTAATTAGGAGACATTAAATTATGTACGTTAAATAAACCTAAAAACACAAATAAATAAATATTATAATTATACAATAAATATGAAATAAATATATATATATATATAAATATATATAGTGTAATGTGTATGTAATACATAATATAAACAGACAATAAATAACTATACATAAAGATGCAAAATTAACTATATTGATAGGTAGTGATCCTTGACGAGTCTTTTGAAAGTGACCAAGGATTGCGCACGTCTAACTGTAACTGGCAAAGCATTCCAAAGCCGAACAGCCTGAACTGTGAATGATTTACCAAAGAAGTTGGTAGAATGCATTGGCATTTTTAACGTCAGATTCTCTGATGACCTTAATGATCTCGAGTGTGTGTCATGGAGGAACTCGAAACGTTCTTTAAGGTAGGAGGGAGTAGAAGGATTGTACAAGATATTGTATAGAAGGTGAAGAATATGTGAATTCCGGCGATAGCGTATTGGAAGCCACTTGAGCTTAGTACGAAACTCAGACACATGATCATACTTGCGTAGACCAAATATAAATCGTATACAGAAATTTTGAAGACGCTCAAGCCTATCAAGTTGGCCCTCGGAGAGATCAAGATAGCTGGTGTCGGCATAGTCAAGGATAGGAAGAAGAAGGGATTGTGCAAGCGCAGTTTTGGTGCCAACTGGTAGGAAGTTGCGTAGTCTCCTCAGAGACCCTGCAGACGCAAACATCTTTCGACTGACTTCCTTTATTTGTGGTTCCCAGGACATTTATCCCGTTTTTGTAACATTTTTCATTTATGCTCCGCTTCTATTGGTCGTAGCGTGATGTTATATAGCCTATAACCTTCCTTGATAAATGGACTATCCAACACAAAAATAAAATCTATTCCAACCAACCAATTCTAGTTCCTGAGATTAGCGCGTTCAAACAAACAAACAAACTCTTCAGCTTTATAATATTAGTACAGATTACACAACTATATTAACACACACATGCACTACTCATATACACACACATGTTGGTTTAAGTCCGACTGACATCCGTGGAGCACAAAGGTTCCAGACGAAAACCAGCGTCAAGTACTTATAGTGTTTGACATTAAGCTGATCTGGACATCTTTTTGGTCCAGCCGTGAGACACATACCCAAAACTTTATTTTTATTTTTATAGATCATACTTTTTATCTGTTGTGTATCTTTGTGCTGTGTCCAAATAAATGTTTCTTTATCTTTTTATGTCTTCTTCTTCTTTTCGTGTGGTTAGTGACTAACCTGGTGTCAGAGTTTATGCCGCCCATGGGCCTCTGACTTGGCTTCACATGCTGTCGAGAAATATCTCTCATGCATGCCGATTTCCTCATGATGTTTTCCCTCACCGTTTTTAAGCAAGTGATAATTATACAATACGTACATGAATCCGAAAAGTCAGAGGTGCGTGCCTTGGGTTCGAACTCGAGACCTGTGACTTGGCAGTCCGACGGTCACATCACTCGGCTATCACTGCTACTTCACACGGCAACATCTTTTTATGTTATGTCGATAGATTATTTACCACTATCGGTCATTTTCAATAACCTATCCACTGTCGGTTTATCCTCCATAGAAGTATTGTCAACTATCTCTAGTACGGCAAACCGTCGATAGATAGATTATTGAAAACAACTGTATCACATTACTCAACAAACTTAGAAACAGGCGCCATTGTAAATCTCAGCATCCGCAAGTCCATCTCCCAAAAAAACGGCATTAAAATAAAGAACCAAGATTAATTACTTAAACAAAAATTAGTAAATTTACTTTAATTTTATTTACACTGTAACGTGCGGGATAATTTACAATAATGACTCATTTGAAATTACATACAAACAATCTAAATTGACGCAACCATTGTATTTTATTACTGTTTCAGCAGAATCACCTGTGCGGCCCACAATGCGATGTTTTACGTTGTAGATTACAGACCGTTTACTGGATAGGAGTAATATATCGTTAGTATGTCAAAACATACGTGGGGTACGATAGGACGTAACTGGTTAGTAGAATGCGTAGGTGAGTTCGGTAGTTTTTTTTCTTCCTCGTCTCTCTGGTATACTAAGGCCTAACCATGAAGGTAATAGAGATGGAGATCACACTATGAACACCTAGGTACTGAAAATCTAAATATTTGCCTTTGAATATTTAATTTGAAATTCTTTCTCTTTCTAAAGAATATCGATGGTAAATCTTACAAACAAACAAAAAATGTCATTCAAATCCGTTTTGAAACGCCAAAGACATTGCGTAAGTTAAGTACAATATAAAAAAATACCTACAGTCGAATTGAGAAACTTCTTGTTGAAGTTGGTTAAAAATCTTGCAATGGACAGCAACAATACCGTCAATGATAGGCATTATTTTTTAAGCATGTCAATCGTTTGTATTGTTTTATTGGTAACACTGATTTCACATTATTTTTTTCCGTTGCAGTTCACCCTGAGAACTTTTAATTTCCGAAAAATAATGTATAATTTGTAGTATGTACTATACTATTTTTGGTGTGGGGTGTAAGAGTCAAATTGGAATCCGCACCTCTTTGTTCGCCTGCCTAACGCTTCAGCCATTTTAACAACTTTAGCTTGAAACATAATTATTTTTTACTAACTGACGCCCGCAATTTCAATGGCATCCTAGGGAAACTACTGCATATACCCGGATAAAAATTATCCTAAATATTAATCCAAGATACGATCTATCTGTGTGCCGAAATTCATCCAAATCCCTTCAGCCATTTATAAAAAAAAAATAAAAAAAAAAAAAACTTTTATTTCAGACTGAAAGCCCATTTGGTTAGTATACAAGTAACTTAGAAACTAATGTTAGTACTTACCAGAAAATAAAGTTAAATTACATTAGAATTACGCCACAGTGGCATGTAGGCGTATCCAATGTCCCAGTATGGGGCTGTCCCACCTGTCTGCAATAGTTTGCAGGATGCTGTTGGGGCTATCGCGTACTCTGCGCATGATGGCATGAAAACCATCTATTCCCGCCTCTGTGAACATACCTGAAGCACTGCAGTAGCGCGGCAAGCCCATCAACACCCTAAATGCATTATTGTATTGAACGCGCAGAGCGCTGTATGCCCTCCGCGTATAGTTAACCCACAGACTGCAAGTATAAAACGACTGACAGTACGCTGTAAACTGCGTAGCCTTTACTTCAGTCGTGCATTTCGCAAATCTGCGAGCCAACATATTGCAGCGGACAGCTAACGCCCTGCGCTCACGCTCAATGTCCAGGCTGTCTTTTTGGTCTTCAGAAACCCAGTGGCCCAGATACTTAAAAGTGGTGACCTGCTTTAAAGGACAACCGCAAAGTTTCAAATGAGGCTCAATCGGGTAGAATTTAGTGCCTGCCTTAAAGACTAGTACCTCACTTTTCTTAACGTTGTATCTGAGCCCATGGGCCTCCGCATACCTTTCACACATCTTAAGCAGACTCATCATTCAGCAGATTCAGCATTTATGCATGATTGAGTCACAAACATCTTCACAAACTTTCACATTTATAATTAATATTAGTATGTAAGCACTATATTTAAATAAAATCCAATTTTATCTACTAATGAACGTAACGAAGCACTTTAGCTCACTTCTTAATTATATTATGACATACCGAGTAGCTGTAGCTTGTGATTATATAATATTTAACACAAAGTGCTGTGAAGTTAGCTGCGAATAGCTGGAGATCTGTAAATCTGTGTCACTTCTTGATAAATGAGGATGTACAAGAGAGACTGTCACGAAACTAGCTTCAGGTTTAAAGAAAAGTTTTCATTTCATAACGTACATAATACATAATTAGCCCATTACTGTCCCACTGCTGGGCACGGGCCTCTTCTCAGAATGAGAAGGGTTTAGGCCTTAGTCCACCACGCTGGCCTGGTGCGAGTTGGCAAACTCCTCTCACCATCGTGAGCTTTAGGAGCACGCTCATGTGTCCAGATTTCCACAGGATGTTTTCCCTCGCGGTTAACGCAAGTGATAATCAAATTCTGATCCGCACATGAACTCGAAAAGTCGGAGGTACGGGCCGGGATCGAACTCAGACCCTTCTTCATGGACGGCAAGCATTCAACCGCTATGCTATCACTTCATACTTATCTTTAATTCTTTAACGTTTAACAAGAACTTTCATTGGTTTTGATTGAAGAAAAAAATAATTATAACACGATTACCTATTTAAAGTATGGGATTCAAAATGACCGATTCGCTATCTGCCACACGTTTTCTGTGAGCGAAATCACAGAGAACGTGTGTGAGCGAGATGGAAATAACGACAACAATAGCAGCGCCGCCATATTCAATTCCATTCTTTATCTAATGGCTTAAAACTATTTACTTTTAAATATACCTACTTAATTATGAACTCTGTAGTTTTAGTTAATTCAAGTAAAAAAATTGCTTAGTCATTAAGCCAAGATGGAGGAGTAAGCTCGCTTTTTAATTTTCTTACTTCGATATCTTTTACAAAAAAATCATTAAATGATTATTTTTTTCTTAAGCCAGAAATAGCAGAATTAAACATCATCCGTATTAAAAAAAAATCATGAAGATTAATGAAGAAGTATAGACCAGAAAAAATCTTATAACGGCAAAATATTAAATTCTCTTCCTGCCTAAATAATTTCCCGAAGCGTACACGTTTACGTAATACGGTAATGCGCAAGCGCAGTTTACTTTGGTGTCATCGTAAAGTAGAGGTTATAAAAGGCAGATATGTTTACATTACGATGTCCAGCGTTTGAGTGAAATTAAATTGATTTTTGGTATTTCCGACGGCCTGCGGAGTTCTAAAATTGTGCTAGAGTTTAGGTATAATAAATACTTAGACCGTGCAAAATTTTAATAGTTGATTTGTTAATTAAAGAAATCTGTGGAAGAACGAGGTAAGGTGTTCCTCCAACGAATAGGGAGTATCTTTCTACCAGGTGGGTCTCGTGCCTGGCGGGCTACTGCCCAACGGTTGATAATGTTGGGAAGTTGTATATATGTCGCAGGTTTTTCATAAAATTAGGTTTTTGATGAAAAACCGGAAGATGACACATTTTAAACTCAATTTCATCATAAACCTGAAACAATCCAGATTTTTGATCAAAAACCTGAACTAGTTTGGGTTTATGATCAATCTGATATACATTTTCGTTGACAGGGACTTAGGGACTTCCCCCGCTTTTGTTTCGCCTGCGCTCGCGCGCGCCCCGCCCTTTCCCCGCTTCTTCAGTCACAAAACACAACTCAGACGGGCAACCCGCGTTCATTTTTGCGACAAATGATTACGTAAAATATAATTAAGTGAATAAATGTCATTAATATTGTGCTAGTGCTTACTACAAATGGCATCTACTGGAAACCATGTGGATAAGCAATTTGTATGTAAAGAAGATTTTGAAAGAGCGTTTACTACTTTGTTTGAATGCCGAAAAAATAAAGAGAAACCATTGTGGACACAGAAGAGAATAGAAGAAGCTATTAAAAATAGGGATGAAATTGAATGACCACCAAAAAAACAATCGTTACCCTAAACAGCCTCATCCAAAAAAAAAATAATATGTACAAATAAATGAAACCTGTACCAAATTCTTTTGGGCTATTTAAGTCATGCCTGCACTACAAAAACTTTTCATAACCCAAAAAGGCCACGCGTGCACCAAATTTTAACTAGCAAAGTTTTGTGTCATTACTGCCCAAATATATCACTACTGCGAGAAACTGGATGTAATCTGGACTTTAGGGCACCCCGATTGGTTATTTTTTTATAAACCTTCCAAAAGTAGTAGCCCCGCAAAGCGGGGTTCCGTCGACCAAGCCTGCCCTCGACCATGCATAGATTCATTCATTTATATGTTTTGGGTAAACAATGATTTTTGTATATTAATTTACTTTATTAGGATAAAATTGTGTAACATATTTGGATGAAATTTTTAAATAAAATGCGAGTACATATTTGGTGCATGCGTGGCCTTTTTGGGTAGCTCAGCGATTATTCTGAAGATAGGTACTTGCCTTTTTTAGGTTAGCAGACTTTACGTTTATTGGTGATAATTTCATATTAAAATGGGGATTCAATTCTGGTAAGTACTTACGATTTTTTGGGCGTTATATTTCATTATATCTGGTGATTGCTTAAACCTAAGCCATTGTTTTATTTATTTCATTTAAATTGATTTAGTTGTCATAAAACAAAGCAAACCCGTGATTTTGACAAGAACTTTATCATAAACCCAAACTAGTTCAGGTTTTTGATCAAAAATCTGCACTAGTCTGGATTGTTTCAGGTTTATGATGAAATTGGGTTTAAAATGTGTCATCTTCCGATTTTTCATCAAAAACATAGGTTTTTGATCAAAAACCTAATTTTATGAAAAACCTGCGACATATATATATTACACTATCTGCGTGTCAAATCTTGATATCGCGATGCAGGATTTGTGACGTTTCATTTGACAGCTGTCATTGTTGTCGCTGTAGTCTGCGTAGTTCTCATGTGGCGTGACAGATGCCGCCACAAATCCATGATCGATAGACGTTATATGCCTCGTTCAATACCTATGACAGTCGTTACGGGTAGTCAGAAGCCCGCAATTCTGACAACCGGTCTAAGCTTAGGATACCGGCATTGCCCAGTAATTGGGTTTCGGAGGTCTGATGGCAGTCGCTCCGTATAAAATACTGGTATTCAGCCGCATCTGGTTAGACTGGAAGCTGACCCCAACTTTGGGAAAAAAGGCTAGGCAGAACATTATGAATTATAATTCCACTTTACAGTTCTAAAACGATACAGAACCCTGAGGGTATGAATCCTATTCGTACTTGTCTTATGTAAGGTATTACACCCATGTATTTTTTTCTAATTCGATCTTTTTCTTTTTTTATTTTGTTTATTCAACGAAAAAAATTACACAAAATTTAAAAAAAAACATCCTGCCAACCTACTGAGCAGTTTGTGGGCAGTATTCTCGTGGATACACATTTATCCTGGATTTTTCATAGATACTATTGTTTAGTCGAATTGTAGATCAACATCAAAATCAAGTGATGATTGTTCAAATTTTCAAAGTTGTAGAATTGCTGTTAATTCTAAATAGAACAAGCTGAAACGCTACATATTCAAGAAGGCCCTTCCCTTCACTCCAAAGTCAAGACTGCACTACAATCAAGAACAAAAGCATCAATATCAGGTACAGTCACCGACATAACCTCAGAAGCAACAAATAACTCAGCGGCGAGATTTGTTGTCGCAATCCATTGTCGCCGCGACACGCCAGTAATGAAAGCCGCTTATCTGCGCCACTGTACCTCAGCGCTGTCGGTTATCTGCGTCAGTGTACCCTCAAGGAGGCTAATCGGACCGTTGAATTAAACTTGAAATTTGCATTTTTATTAATTTTTTATTTTTTTGGGACTCAAATGGCAAAATAAATAAAGTGGCCGCGTTGACAGTAGTAAAGATTAGTCTTATTTACTCTGTCTTATATTTTTCTTTACAATTTCTCTACCTAGTGCGGTTCCGAAAACAGAATTATGGTGTTTGCATTATGCCTCAAGAAATATTAACTTATTTGACTTTTGAGTTAGAAAATACAACAAAATATATAAACTGGCTAAAATGCACATTGGTAAATTCTAAGATTTATCGAACAAGCGTAATTCAAATTTGTTCCTTTCTAACATCAAAATATAAGTACAGAACCATACTAAAAAAGGTTTTATAGCAAACGATCATAAAATTATCATCAATACATAATTTCAGTCATAAACCTTACAAAATCATGTACCTAAGTATCAAAACTTATAAGGAAACCTCGCAGCAAAACCGTTCTTTTTCCAAGATAGTCAGTACTTGCGAAGTTTTCAGACAAACAATTAATTGCCAATCATCGTCAATATACTACGTAGCGTGCTTACTATAAAATACAGAAGTAACAAACAATTACCTACAGTCGAAGTCAAAAAAACTAATAAAATAGAATACCATCCAGTAAAACAAAATAAAGCACAAAAAATAGCAATAATTTTTAGAATTTTTCATCAAAATTAACTGCCAATCATTCAATAGACTGCGTACAATAAAGCACAAAAGTAACAACAGTAGGAATAAATTCGCGTACAGTCGAGCACAACTCGTAAATACCGCACAGGTGTGAGTTGTTGTCTGTTTACGCAATCGTATCGTTACAGTTACGCGTGTCGGTCGTATATCGTACACGGAAGGAGCTAGGTACGTATGTGACTTGGATCGCAACGGTTTTTTGAGGACGGTAAAAACATTGTATAGACCCAGAGATATAGGCTAGATGTTTTAAGAAAGTTTTCTTTTTTGTAGTAAAACTAGTCAAGAGATGTCATTTTGGTGGTGTATTGGAAGCCCAGTGATGTATAGAGGATATTTATAGGATCTTAGGAACGTAATATGAAACTGAAACCTAAAATATCTATACTAATATTATAAAGACGACGACACGTTTGGTGCAGTGGCTGAGCGATTGGCTTCTGCGCTATGGGTCGTGGGTTCGATTCCCGCACGGAACAAATATTTGTATGGCCTACAGATAGTTGTTCCGGGTCTGGTTGTTTGTGCATGTGAAGATTTGTGTCTGTAAACGCACCCACGATACAGGAGAAATCCTAGTCCAACGTTTTTTTTTAAAAAAAAAGAAAAAAAAAAGGAAAGATTTGTATTTTTATATGTAACGAATAAACATAAAAAGTACTGGACCGATTTCAAAAATTGTTTTCCGTTAGAAAACTACATTATCACTGAGTAACATAGGCTATGGGCGAAGCCATGAGGAGATAGCTAGTAATTAATAAAAACGATTAATAATAAAAAAAACCTGTAAAAAAATTCAAAGGAACATCAGACAGCTATTCAATTATAAAAAAAAAATACAAGTACCACAATTTCTACTCTCACCAATAACACACACCCATCAGAAAAAATTAAAACATCATAAAAAAAATATTAATTACACACAAAAAAATTACTAACATAATTAATTACCATCAACAACAACATCAAAGCTTGAAATAGCTGAAAGCGACGTCAAGCCGGACTGACGTGGACACACGGACAGGGAACATTGAAAAGGAAATTAGCCACAGTGTAACGTCCATTCGCATTTTTTCCATTTATGTCAACATGACAAGAGCACAGTGCTTCACGCCGACAAAGGATGGGACAGAACCATCAATGCTGGTGGCAACGTACACCGCATTGGAAAACGTTAATTTTTTAAATGTTTTTTATTGTATTGCCGCCGCTTTATAGTTAAAAGATTTATTTATTGTGTTCGTATGTTTATATTTTGTGGGTACACATTTCAAATTTCGATGACACGTTTGGTGCAGTGGCTGAGCGATCGGCTCCTGCGCTACGGGTCGTAGGTTCGATTCCCGCACGCAACAAATATTTGTATGGCCTACAGATAGTTGTTCTGGGTCTGGATGTCTGTGCGTGTGAAGATTTGTGTCTGTAAACGCACCCACGATACAGGAGAAATCCTAGTGTGGGGCAAGGATTTTATGTAAAAAAAAAACAAAAAAAAACATGTGTGTGCTATATTAAAAGCTTTTTTTTTCAAGACTGTACGCGTGTTCCATTCGAGTAATTTGCACAATGGAATTCATAAGAATTCTTACGATCTTCTTATGTTTTTCAGTCATGTTTTCAGATTCTGCTTTGCTTAAAGAAATTGATCATTGTTTGAATTATGTGCATAATTTCATTATTGAAGTAGAAAGTTTCATTCAGCATGGCATTTACAATCCGTAGGAAAGTACTCAAAAAATGACATTGTGTAGGCCAGAGGTCCCCAAACTTTTTTGTTTCATAGACCACTTGCCATGTTTTTCAGTTTAGTTAGACCCCCTGCTTAGCTAATATTTATTGCATTTTGCAAATTCATTGTCTTCAAATGTGTTTTTGGCTGATATCTAACTGTAGTGAGGTGTAGAGCGAAAAAACAAAGTTTAAACATTTATTAAATCTATGACAGTACCTACAACAATAGTAGGTACTATCTTTATCGGTCTGTTTGTTATATTTCAGGTAAAAACTAAGCAACAAATCAGCAGTTTAGGTGGGTAATTCCATTAATGGAAAGTCAAAATTAAAGTCACAACCTGGTTAAATGAGATCCACTACCGTGGACCCCCGTTTACATCTCACGGACCACAATTTCTTTTTTTACCCACATAGACCCCTTGTAGGTCGTCGTCGATCCCTGGGGGCTGATATAGACCACTTTGGGTAACACTGGTGTAAACCATGAAAGCATTTTGATAAAACAAAACATTATACGCTTCGGAAACAGCTTCATTTTTTTTAGATATGAATTTATACGTCGTAAAACAGCTATGTACAAAACAGTTTTCACCATGAATTACAACCAACACAATCACACAATTCGTATTTTCGCTAGTCTAGATAAACGAACGCAACACCCCACCCTTGGAAAAAAGAGAAAAGTCGGAAGACACAGGATAACAGTAACACATTTTCGTCGCGGAGGCTAACGATTCCGAAGTGAACTGTCCCATAAATCTAGGCCAGCCTGATTGATACATGGCGGTGGGTTGACGCCCATCGAGTAATTTAGTGCCGGCACTCCGCCCACCATCCAGATAGCGGGACTTTTGTTTTGCATTAATTCTCTTTCGCTGTTCTTTCCATCGATGCTAAAGAAAAGAATTTACTTTTTAAAAGGAATTCTACGTTGTGATAAATGTTGAGATAATTTTTTTTTGTTTTTTTTTTGCCTAGCTAATTTAGTGTTGTGTCCACTGTGCGATTTGCGTAGATTGCTTTTTCGCTGATTAGCAGTTTATAAAAAATACATTTGATAGATCAGTTTTAATTGATATTTAATATTCAACATTCAAAATCAAATGTTGTTAGAAAATTGGCAATCGCCCACACGCAAAATACTAGGTGAAGTTTTGAATTAATTATATTAATAAGTATAGAGGGAATGTCTAAGGCTGGACATCCACCAGAGCTGTGCGAGGAAAATGTGTGCTGCGAAAATGTGTAGCGAGGATGTGTAACGATATGACCCTTTCCACCAGAGCTGTGCGAGGAATGGGTAATGTGTAATGCGTAATGTGTTAATGTGTACAAATGAGCCGTGCGAGGATAGGTAGCGGACTCTTTTCGAATAGAGTGGTGTGGCGGGAGCGGTACACATTCCTCGTAACACATTCCTCGCAACACATTCCTCGCAACACATTTCTCGCTTGTTTTGTATGAACAAAAACCTCTCACTGCTAGACCCATATCCACCAGAGCTGCGCAGAGCGAAGCTAGGTAAATGAAGTGATTCTATTGGTGCTTACAAAACACATACCTCGCTACGCAGCTTAGCACAGCTCTGGTAGATGCTCAGCCTTAATGGAGACAATTTTAATTATGATTTGCGCAATGTTGACCTCTACAACATAATTTGGGAAAGTACCTACAAATCGAAGATGTTCCAAGGTGAATATTGAATGTCATACTGGTTATAATCAAATCGCAAATGGGATGATTGCGCAACGACATTGGATCATTTGGTAAATATTATATTTATTAATAAAAATATTTTTTCAACGTTTAGAAACGTAATTATTCATCAGTAAGCTAGACTCTATATTTGCTCTTACTAACATAACATAACATCACGCCTTGTATTCCCCGAAGGGTTAGGCAGAGGTGTTTTAGTAAAACCCTCGTTTCGCCAGTTTGTTATAAGGGGCGAGCCTATTGCCATTAAACGAGCACAAATCCAGACTCCGGACTGCTACTGAGAAATTCCTAATGGAAACACCCAATATCACTTTGCCCGACCTGGGGATCGAACCCAGGACCCTATACTCAGCAGTCACGCTTGCGACCACTAAACCAACAAGGCAGTCAGTTGGTCTTACTAATGATTGCAAATAGGTTTATAACGTTGATTTTCTTCTATATTTTGAAGCAATAGGAATACAAAATAACAAGAACACGCGATGCTTATTTCTGTCGGCAAGCAACATTGCTGTTCCGGTTTGAAGGGTATGGGTGCAAGAAATTACAGGCACTTGAGATTTTCCAACTTTCTCTCTAAGGTTGGCAACGCATCAGCAATCCTCTTGGTGTTATGTGTTACCACTTCAGGGTGTCGTTGGCTTGTTTGCCAACATAAAGAAAAAACATTGGTTCGATTGATAAAAAAATAATGTGTTCCATACCTCTGAATAGGCGGTCAAATCCTCAATTTAGCTGTATTATTATCACCTGCACCCTTGATGTTCTGAAGAGCGCTACCGAAGCAGCAATTAATGTGGCCACCAACTGGGCGCAAGCAAAAAGTAAATGAAGTACAAAATCAAGTACCGTCGATACGAAAAGAAGAAGAAGAAGCCGTATTATACAAAACCGGGTCATATTCGCATATGGAAGAAGTATAATACGATAGTGACTAAATAGTGCAAAATGGCCCAACGATCCAATATGGTGACTGTATGGATAAAAAACTTTACTATTTTAAAAAGACTGTCAAGAACTGACTGACTGCCTCGTTGGTCTAGTGGTGGCAAGAGCGACTGCTGATCGCGAGGTCCTGGGTTCGATCCCCAGATCGCGCAAAGTGTTATTGGGGTTATTTCGTGAGGAATTCCTCAGTATCAGCCCGGAGTTTGGATTTGTGCCTGGTTAATGGCAATAAGCTCGCCCTCTACTACATAACGGCAAAATGAGGGTGTTATTACACACCTCTGCCCAACCCTTCGGGGAATACAGCCGTGATGTATGTGTTATGTGTCAATAATATAACTTTTTAACAAAAATAAAACCGCCTTCAAATTGTCGATCTCCGAAGTTCTTCATCAGATCTTCACCAAATTTAAATGGGACCACTTCGAAAGAATACTCTTTGAAACAAAAAAAAGAATCATTAAAATCGGTTCACAATTAGCAAAATTATCGCGTAACAAACATACAAAAAAAACTACATACAGTCGAATTGAGAACCTCCTCCTTTTTTGGAAGTCGGTTAAAAACTACAATGTTGACGTTACACGACCTAATAGAAGAGAAAGAAACATAATTAGATACAACAATCAGTAAATTCCAACTCCCATACACGAACCGAAGCAAAAACAAACCCCAGCACAAATTGTGAAAAAAATTGCATATTAAAACAAAACACTAAACCATCACAACACTACTTCATTCCTCATAGTTTTTCATCTAAAAAAGCAGCAACAAAACCGCACTTTACCGACTAATTCCGTAGCAGTGAGGTTCAGACGACAGGGCTGGTATTAAGGCCTTTCTTAACAGCTAATCTTAGGACAAAAGCTTTAATACGGCCGGCCCCGGGGTATAGGACGAGTGTTGCTATTGTTTATTTTAATTTTTACGCCTGCGCAGCGAACAGTGTCTGCGGCACACCAAGAAGGCTCTACAGAGTGTGTCAGAAAAATAATGATAAATAAATTGTTTAATTAAAAGCAAAGCAGTGATAACGTAGTGATCTAACGCTTGCCTTTCATGCAGGAGGGTCTGTCTTCGATAACGGTCCACACCTCTGTCTTTTTGAATTCATTTGCGGATCGGAATTTGATTATCACTTGCGTTAACTGTGACAGAAAACATCGTGAGGAAAACAGCAAAGAAGAGGGCGTCAAAAAAATCTCGATTATGTGTGTAGCCCGCCAACCCACACCAGGCCAGCGTGGTGGACTAACGCCTAAACCCTTCTTAATATGAGAAGAGGCGCAATATGTTATCATCAAGTCTCGAGCCTCGGTGAGAGTCTGTAGGGGCTATTACTATTTTACCATCAGGTTTCATTAGGGTTAACTGTAGTGAAATGCGAGCCTAACAAAACAAAAGCTAGACTGTATACTATTTGAGTTTCCAGGCTGGATCCCACCGGCTGGATGTAATTGAGTTTTACTATTGAATAACAATGGAGTAGTGAATGGGGTGATATGGTTATCCCTTTGTGCATGTGACTTAATACCCTTATGAGCAGCCAGTTTGTGATGAAACACGTCTATTCCAATTTGGGGATTTAAGCGGATATTGTGAATAAATCTAGGTGCTTCGATGAACGACAGAAGTTGGTCAAAATTCTCATTTCAATTTGAGGCTTTCAAGGATATCTAAGTTGCTTTTACTTCAGTATTGTAAGTTTTTTAGCTAAAGAGCGCTTCTGCACTGCGTTCAATCTGAATCCGAAAAAATACGATTCGAGGAAACTCAGATGCAGATCTATAAAATTCGGATCGGATGCCGTACATACCGTTTGTACAAATAGTTCTGCGGCTTGTTCGAACCGTATTTTCTCGAATTCGGATTCGATGTAGTCCACAACCGTCCTCACGAAGAATAACAGCAATCTGACCCCGACAAACTTGATATCTTGATTCCATTCGATTCAAGAATTTCAAGTACTAGAAATTATACTATGCACCAGCCTTGAGTGTTCAGACTGAAAAATAAGATTATCGAAATATAATAATCACTTTTTAACAAAAATAAAACCGACTTCAAATGGTCTATCTCCAAAATTCTTGATCAGATCTTCACCAAATTTAAATGGGACCACGTCGAAAGAATACTCTTTCAAACAAATAAAGAATTAATAAAATCGGTTCACAATTAGCAAAGATATCACGGAACAAACATAAAAACAAACGTACAGTCGAATTGAGAACCTCCTCCTTTTTGAAAGTCGGTTACAAAGACGAATCTTTGGGCATACTTATGCTCTTAAATCCACTGTCGGGATTGCTGTAAATACGATAGCGAATCCCGCAACTCCGGCGATAGGACCTCGGAGGAACACACGTTACAAATAAGGCTCTTACACCCAAGATATTTTGAAATTCTTACGTCCTCCTAGCCTTGTCCCAGCTATGTTGGGGTCAGCTTCCAGTCTAACCAGATGCAGTGGAATACCAGTATTTTACACTGAGCGACTGCCATCAGACCCCCGCAACCCTGTAACTGGGCAATGCCGATATCCTAAGGTTAGACCGGTCCAAGATAAATAAATAGATCATAACATAAACATAATATCACGCATGATATTCCCCGAAGGGTACGGCGGAGGTGTTTTTAGTACACCCTCGTTTCGCCAGTTATGTTTAAGTCCCATGTAATAGGGGGCGAGCCTATTGGTATTAACCGCTCACGAATCCAGACTCCAGGCTGCTACTGAGAAATTCCTAATAGAAAAACCCAATAACACTTTGCCCGACCTGGGGATCGAACCCGGGACCCCATGCTCAGCAGTCGCGTTTGTGACCACTATACCAACGAGGCAGATAATTACAGTGGAATCCGTTTATTACGACTTCGCTTATAAAGATCAGCCGCTTATAGCGACTTAAGAACACCCTTTAGTTAGGTTTTCTTATCTGGTATTTAGTGACGCTTATAACGACGTCCGTTTAGTACGACCAAATATCGCCATCCCTTTGTTGTCGTTATAAGCGGACTCCACTGTATATGATAAATAAATCAAAAGAGATCAAATATTTTCTTTTTAACCGACTTCCAAAAAGGAGGAGGTTCTCAATTCGACTGTATGTTCTTTTTTTTTTTTGTATGTTTGTTCCGCGATATCTTTGCTAATTGTGAACCGATTTTAATGATTATTTTTTTGTTTGAAAGAATATTCTTTCGAAATGGTCCCATTGAAATTTGGTGAAGATCTGATGAAGAACTTCGGAGATAGACCATTTGAAGTCGGTTTTATATTTGTTAAAAAGTGATTATTCCAAAAATGTTTAATGCAGCACCCTGTATGTCTACAGGATAGCCAGTGATATGCAGCTCATTTTCAGCTGTAGCGCGAATTATCAGCGACGCGTGACGACTCTGCCTGCCTACGTACTGTGTACTCTTATTACGACCGTGTTTCATACCAACTTGTTGGTATTTCTTTGGACTTATTTATTTTTAAGGTTTTGTGTCCAAGTTGTTCACGGCGCCGTACTACTTGACAGCTTTGCTTGCTTAGCGAAGTGTTAAAAAAATTTTTTAGGAAGCCTTTTTGCGACACAGTTTTGCAATAATAATATTATAAGGGATATACAAGGTTAGTCAGAAAGGGGCCGCCGCGGGCCACTTAATGTATCACTGATGACTATTTTAAAACTAGTGTTAAAATTTCAAAATGCGATTTTTTTTCCATCAATAATAATTTTTGTTTTAGTTTTTTCGAAAATACTTCATCCCTGCTTTAGTTATGAACTCTGAAAATGGGGTTTCTAGTCCGTGACCCCAAATATGACCTAAAATGTAAACACAGCTGATCATAGCTGAGGATAGATAGAATTTAGCGAACTTTTTATGAAATCTTTGAACAGCTATTTCTCTTAAACTATCGAGTTTTGGGGAAAGTTGTAGAACAAAAGTTATCCCTTATTATCGGTACTTTAACACCATTTCGGCTTAGTACCCCCTTTCCGACTAACCTTGTATATAAATGAACTTTAAAAATAATAGTTCCCATTTTAAAAAGCTCTACCTCTAAAATTTAAAGCTTGCACTTCAGTTTCAATACTTCAAGTTTAAAAATTATTGTTTGCACTATGATTTTAATGCTTCCAACTACAAAGTCCCCCCATAATAAGAAATAAAATGTCAAACAGATAGCTGAAAGGTGGGTTAGGTTATGTTAGAACTGTGACCTATCACTTTCCACCATACCTTTGATAGGTCAATTCAGAAACAAGATGTTTTTGATTGATTACCGTGCGAATAATTATTTATTAAAATTAAAGTGCAACTATTAATTATTAGTGGAAAGCATTATTTTTTAAGTGTGCTTCAAAACTTTTTTGGTGTTATTTCCGTTTATTTAAAAACGCTTTTAATTACATCCCATATTTTAAGGCTGACCGCAGATGGAAAACTAAGTTCCTCCAGACACTGTAGATGGCGACTGTTTGGTGTATGCAGCGACCGTCTTGATCGCTCGAGTGACCGTCCTGTGACAGTATACAAAGTGTCAGTGACCCATGTACGGTCAACCAAACCTTTCGAACGATCACGTGATGTACAACAGTTATTCCCATACATTTCACTCCTTGGGGATTGAGTATTGTCACGAGACACAAATTATTTAACCTACAGGTTAAATATAAAATCCTGACATCAGCAGCAGTCTCACATCGTTAATTCAGCCCTCATCAAGCTGTCTCCCTCCCAGTCCTCCCTCCAGCAACGCCCTAAGCCGAGGTCTGAGTCCCATTAAGGGTCGCTCTTAGTACTGTTGTTGCTAGTAGTCATGATGTTAGTCGTCCCCATTGGTTGGAGACACTTCAGGTCTCACCAATAACTGCCGGTTACGTAGAAACGGTTCAAGCAGTCTAATAGAAAAAAAAACAGTAGTCTAAATAAATACTCCCAGCCAAAATAAACACCATCCTCATGAATAGTGGTTGACAAAAATGCAGTGACGTCACAGCTCAGACAGCTCGACTGGCTCGAGCACGGTGGCAGGTTGTCGTACAAGAACAATGGTTAGTTTCGCAGTAGCCTCCCGGGTCTGATGTGACGATATGAAAAACATGTAGTATAGTTAGTTTGGTGGCAGTTTTGTTACTTAAGAGATTTTTTATAATTTTGGACGCTGTTTTTCAGTTATAGAGGATAATAGCAGTGATAGCCTAGTGGTATGACCGTCGGACTGCCAAGTCATAGGTCTCGTCAAAGGTTGTCTGGAAGAAATCGCCTAGTGCGATAAGACCGCCCATTGTACATCTCTATTTTTATAGTAATGTTTTTTGTTTGTTTTGTGTACAATAAAGAGTATTGTATTGTATTGTCTCGAGTTCGAAGCCAAGGCACGCACCTCTGACTTTTCGGATTCATGTGCGTATTGTATAATTATCACTTGCTTAAAAACGGTGAAGGAAAACATCGTGAGGAAACCAGCATGCCTGAGGGACATTTCTTGACGGCATTAGAAGCCAAGTCAGATGCCTATTGGTGGCATAAACTCTGACACCAGGTTACTCAGTAACCACACGAAAAGAAGAAGAAGTTATAGAGGAATTTGAGTAAACTGGACTAGGATACCTCGAGAAAATTGGAATACCATTTGATATTGTTAAAGCCTCGTTGGTGTAATGGTGGCAAGCGCGACTGCTGATCGTGAGGTCCTGGGTTCGATTCCCAGGTCGGGCGAAGTGTTATTGGGTTTTTCTGTGTGGAATTCCTCAGTAGCAGCCCGCACTTTGGATTTGTGCCCGGTTGATGGCAATGAGCTCGCCCCCTATTACATGGGACTTAAACATAACGGCGAAATGAGAGTGTTACTATACACCTCTGCCCTACCCTTCAGGAGATACAGGCATGATATTGTTATATTATATCCTGTAAAGAAACATGATTGAATTATTTGTTATTATAAATAGGTGAACAGTTTATTACGTTGAATGTGGCAAGTGTCGTAATTACTTGAGAAATAAAGAAAAAAATACGTGGAGATTTAAAAAACAAATTGAAATAAATAGCTAAAAAATATACTCACAGAAATTCATTCCAAAAAATTTAGTACCTATCCTTATTCCCATCTGGCACCTACGACACCTAAATCAAAAGCAACCTGAAGCCAAACTCATTCAGAATTCACACGCCGCCTCAAAGGCTATCAAATCGGAAATATCTCCACGTAAATGCAACCATCTGGAGGTCTGAAGCTGCTAATATCTCAAGCGCGACCAATGACTTTGCTTTTACTTAACTGCCAAATTCTATTTTCAACTGCAAAATTATCCACCACCTCTAAACACAACGAAGATACATTTGAAAATGGAATAGCGCTGGCTCTCGGAACGGTAAAGTTATTTTTGTGAAGGCAAAAGCAGATAGCGTTTACGAAGCGGGCTGCGGTCGAGGTAAGGTTAAAATATGCAGCGCTTGTATTGAGGGGACCTGCATAAAGGGGTAAGACAGTCCGTGTGGTCGCGACGCACATCGTGCATGCACTTGCTGGGTGTGTTTCCAAGTTGGCACGATAATGGAAGTCAGTGGAAGCCTGGAAAATGTTGAAAGATGTGATGGTGGCTACTATGGGGGTCCGGGCCTATAAAAGGTCGGGAACGCTGCAGATCGCCCTTTCTCGCACCGCTGCAGTTGCCAAGTTGAGTACTACACCTGCTTATGAAGACCCTGGACTCCTCGCATTGTCACAAACCACGCCCTGCTGACCTAATTGTAACTATTATTAAAATATAATATTATAAGTAAGGTTATGTGTTTTTCATTACCCTTCCGTGAGTACACGCCTGCTAAATTGTATGTGCACATGCTTGTTGAGGGTTGACTCCTAAAGCCACCCTAGACCTTTAAAGTGCGACAAAGAAAAAATAAATCTCAAAAAAGTCCAATGAAGTCGAAATATTTTGCTCAGAAAAATAACAATACTGATTAAATATCTTATTACATTCCAGCATCATCATTACCCTTTAGGCCACAGGCCTCTGCAACAGCACGCCACTGAACTCAATCTTCAGCTTCTCTCATCCATGTGAAATATAACTTTAAAAATAATAATTTAGCCAACTCCCCAACCAAACAATAGATTAGACTTTACGAACACATGGTACCTTTTTTTTGTTTTTATCGTTGGAAAATCCTCATGGATGTCCCTCGCCCGGGGTAAGCGAGTGGGTCTGCCGGACTCTTACCGGCTAAAAACCCACGGTGTTCCTCCTTTTGACCGTGGGCCAGACTCGCGGGATTCGCCTACGCATGCACCGCAACCCCGGCAGGTCTTAGTCCACCAACTGCTGGTGGACCTCTTCTCAGTAGGGCCCCACCCCAGCGCACCAGAACACATGGCACGCCGTGACCACCCCGGGGAATACACGGTCTACAACCTACATTGTATCGAATAAATTCTTCTAATTCCATTTCCTTACAAGTAATGACCCAAAATATGACGTACAATGGAAACCTACCTCCAGTCAGTTTTCAAAAACCCCATGAGAACGTGTCTTGACAAAGTGACCGCTATTAAACATTCATTGCTCCTCGAGTAAGGTGTTAAGTTGTCTCCGGTCTCTTTGAGGCACCGTTGTATGCGCTGCAATCCCACCGCAGGACAACGGGGACTCACAAGCATGCACCTGATAATTTCTAGTGGAATCTTCAAGATATGTGATGAAATTATCTGGTCATATATTCTTACCACATTCTTATTATTTCCAAGGAGGGTAGATGTCAGACAGGCGGCCGGTCATAAAACAATAAGCCAAAACCTCTAACAACATGGATTTATAAAATACATGTTGTGCCGACCCCACCTAGTGTGGGATAAGTACAGGAAGAAGAAGATATTCTTAGCATAGATGGATAAACTATTATTAGTAAATCTATGTTCTGTCCTTTCTAGCGATTGACAATGACCTCGTCCCCTATAATAAAAGATCAGTTTATTTTTTGTAGTTACCGGTTAATGGCAGATTCCTATAATTTACGGAGCGTTATTGGTTAAAATTGAGACTTGTATCTTTACCAATAATAAAGCAAAAACCTTCATGGGTTTGCACAGTATACTGTCCTATATGGAAGTAGCTATCACACGTAAAATTAGTTCACGAGTTTATTTATATGCCCAATTTTATGATAAAAAATGCTAACATAGGTAAGCAAGATGATTCGTTTTTGTTTATAGTAACCGGGCAGAAGTCGTTTATAAAGAGAGCAATTTTTGAATTTTTGAAAAAAACCTAATAATACTGAAGTTATGAGCAAATATACATATTTTGAAAACGCCGCATCTAGCGCATACGTCACACGACACAACACTTCCATATGTCGGATGACGTCATGTGCTAATAAAGTGCACGCATTAGGAATATTAAAAAGTGCTCACTTTGAATGCATATAACTTCGTCATTCTAAAAGATATCGAAAAATAAATTTTACCACTGTTATCTGTAGCCGGTAACACTGAACAATGTTGATAAAGGAGGGTAGTCGTCAAGATGAATCAACGTACCCAACGTTATAAAAACAGTGGTCATTCGATGGCGCAGAGGATTCTATGTCGAACAGCCGAAGAAGTCTGACCCTTTTGTATCTGATTAGCTTGTCCTTATTTTCTGATCTTGTGTGAATTGTATAAATTATTATAACGTAAACTAGCTTCTATAACTAACCCCTAACCCAAATATAAGTACTGTCATTGGTGGAGAGTCTATGTTGGTTTCATTTACTTTATTTACCATGCTCGTAATCCTGACAGACCGATTTTAGCTATAACTGTAATAATAGATTCACCCCTACACGTTTCTGTTTGGCTGTATTTTACATTTGGGAATTTTAATTCAACCTAATTTGACAGCTTTCATATTCTTCCATCTCTTTCTTATTTAATCTGCAAGTAAAGGATAGTATTACTGATGTGAAACATCTAATGCGGCGGTATGGGTGTGTGCGCGGCTGTTGCGTGGCGACGCTCGCGATGGCAGACACACGACGGCACACCTTCGTTACCTACTCGTCGGCTCTCCTCGGTTTGATTCGGCCAGTTTATTTTTTTTTACAAAATGGCCATCTATGTTTCTCATCTGCCAGGCGCACCGCGACGTATTCATTTGTTTTCCTTTTCACTGCCTTCTGAGTGTGACTGCCTTGTTGGTCTAGTGGTCGCAAGTGCGACTGCTGAGCATGGGGTCCTGGGTTCGATCCCCAGGTCAGGCAAATTGGTATTAGGTTTTCCCATTAGGAATTTCTCAGTAGCAGCCCGGAGTCTAGATTTGTGCCCGTTTAATGGCAATAGGCTCGCCCCCTATTACATGGGACTTAAACATAATTGGCGAAACGAGGGTGTTACTATACACCTCTGCCCAACCCTTCGGGGAATACAGGGCGTGATGTTATGTTATGATTTTCATAAAAAATCTAAATTTATGAGACGATCTCATTCTACTTATTTCTTGGAAACGTCTACAGTCGTAACATACAAGTAAAGAAACTAACAGAGCTACATCACACACGGCGCTGACATTTCCAATATAAAATAAACAAGTAGGGTATGATTGCGGGCGGGGTCGGACCCCGATCGATGACGTTTGACCCCTTTACCTGCCCCCGCTGTCCGTCCGTCCGTCTTGAAATCCGCTGCAACTGTTTTAAGGCGAAGGTTACTGTCTTATAAAGAAAATTAGTTTTTTTTTTTTAAAAACTGTTTTTTTTGTGTTTTTGTTATTATTTCCAATGCTTGGCAGTTTTTTACATTCATGGTGATGTTGATGAAGCATTGGTTTTGTAACGGGAGCTTTCCGTTCACTGCTCCGTCGCTAGTTTCCATTACCTCAGTCCCTAGGCAATTTAAAGCTTATCTGTTAGAACTGAGTCTGGATGTATAGTAGGTATAGTATTTAGGCACCGACAACATGGAAAATAAGTGAATGACTATGTACTACATGTGTATATTAAGAACCCACAGCCAAATAGACTCACAATTTGAAGAATCCAGATATTAGAATAAGTAGACTAGATTCGTAAGGTGGAGGACTCAGTGTTGTGACGTAACATATGAGAGCACATTACAACTGCAAAAATTATAAAAAAAGACAAGTAAATCCAAAAAAACCTTCATAAGTTCATAAACATTTCCCTAAAAACTAGCAAAACAAAGAATGATTTAAGATAGCTTTTACAGCCACTCTTCACCATATTTTCTCAACTAAAACATACTAAGAAGCAATAAATTCGTAAAATAATGTTCAGATGTCCCCTTAACGAGGGGGTGGTAGGTGCAATCTGCTGCCTTTTGTCCGTGTCATGTCACCCCACCAGTCTTCACTCAACGATCTTTTATATTTCTACAAGACTGTTCAACTTTAGAGTTAGTTACAAAGTTACAAGTGCCTGATGAAATAAGTGATCATGTTTAACAAGAGGTTATATGTAATGTAATCGATTTGATTGAGGGAATGATAGTTGTTTTTTGTTGGGCGATTAATATTCAGAGAATTCTGTATACGTTTAATAAGATTGACAAGCATATAATTTTGGGACCCAGCCCATAATGCCAGCAAGCACATTGGGTCACCCGCGCGACGAATATTCCCAAGGAGAAATAATGTCAAGCAGGCGGCCGGTCATAAAACAATAAGCCAAAACCTCTAACAACATGGATTTATGAAATACATGTTGTGCCGACCCCACCTTGTGTAGGAAGGGTAGGAAGAAGAAGAAGAATTCTGTATACGTTTATATATAAACTAGCTGTACCAACAGCATTGTCTACGGAAATATCAGGTTCCTGCTCATCACTCACACTCAATAGCGTGATAATTTGTACCCTATAACCTGACGCGCACTTAAACGGATATGGCTGTCAAATTTCAACTGGATCTGTCTAGTAGCACTGGCGTGAAGCTCAAACAGACAAAAATTCTTAAAACGACATTTTTGGCATCAATATTAATTATTAATAATAATATACTTACAGTTTTAGTATGGTTACAATTTTATTATATGTAAGTAGTACAGATGGATAATTTCATACACAAGCAACCTAGCCACTTGACTACCTTGTTGGTTTAGTAGTCGCAAGCGCGACTGCTGAGCATGGGGTCCTGGGTTCGATCCCCAGGTCCGGCAGTGTTATTGGGTTTTCCATTAGGAATTTCTCAGTAGCAGCTCGGAGTCTGTATTTGTGCCCGGTTAATGGCAATAGGCTCGCCCCCTATTACATGGAACTTAAACATAGCTGGCGAAACGAGAGTGTACTAAAAATATCTCTGCCGAACCCTTTGGGGAATACAAGGCGTGATGTTATGTTATGTTTATGGAACCTGGCCACTGGGAACCCAATTCGCGACGTAACACGGAAAGAAAACACTCCACCGCTAATAGTAGCGGTGAATGTGGCCGTACTGAAAATATCTAACAATCCGACGGTCCACCTCCACGGACGATCCTGAGATAAACCTTTAGTCACCTTTTACGACGCCCAATAGTGGGCAACCGAAAACCACACGGAGCGCGTACTTACTTTAACAAAATGCTGAAAAGACAGCCAGGTAAAGATTACAACTGACATGAGACCCTTTTATTTTACGTGGGGATACTCATGGGTACCCTCCACCCAGGAGAAGGTCGCGGGTTATGCCGGACTCTTAAACCACCACGGATGGTCGGGTTCGCAGGATTCGATAGTTCATTCACCAAAACCCCGACATAACTACCTAAGACCCTGCTTACCCCATTACAGTACAAATAAGCAAAAATAATCCGCCAGAAACAATATTTATACTCCCACATCCACTAAAACTATTCCAGAATTAATACAAAAGTTGTTTTGTCCATAAAATTTGATGTCGGTTCGCATCTTCAGTGAAACTTGAAACTCATTTTCATATTTTCAACTATCTGACCGGCAAAACAAATCCACAACTCACGCTGTAATAGTTACGTACAGTCGTAGTGCATTAATGTGCTGGATGCAAGATGTGTGGCCGCTGGATGTGGCTGGAACGCAGTTGTAGAATAAACAGGATAAAGAACAAAAAAAATTGGGGAAAGAGAGCAGAGGATTGCAGATTTTTTTAATAACTAGTAAGAAATCACGGACGGAGCTACGAGTATATTCTCCCGACTTTACAATTGAAACTTTTGACCATAAATTTCAAGCATTTTCTCGACTTTAAATTCCGAAGCCAATATTATTAGTGTGGAAAAAACAGAGGATTATTAAGCGACACCAGTAATTTACAAAGAGTCGTGACTCTACAAGGTTGGGTCTTGTTCAATTATTTACTAATTCACATAATAATGTCTAATCTACGATTACATACATAAACTCACGCCTTTTTCCCACGGGAGTAGCAGAAACTATAGAACGCCACATGCTACGATCCTTACACACTCTTTTTGCTCCGTCCACATTCATACATCTTGTCATACACGTCCGGTTGAGAGTACCACGCACCTGTCCCTTGTAAAGAACATCACCAATAACATCGATGTAGGTATGTTCTTCTAGGGCGTCCTCTACCGGCGTTTCCACTGACATCGGCCTTATAAATTCCTTTTGTAAATCGCCGTTCACTCATTCCCTCAACATAACCAAACCACCCAAGCATACTCCTTTCAATTCTTGTCACTTCATCATCTTTTAATCCGCAATTTTGTCTTGTCACATCATTCCTCAAACTACGGTTAACAGTATGTAAAAGAGCGTAACAACTAGTGAAGCTTCATTACAATCTGTTACAATTCTTCTTGTTTTCGTGTGGTTAATGTCTAACCTGGTGTCAGAGTTTATGCCACCAATGGGCCTCTGACTTGGCTTCACGTGCCGTCGACAAATATCTCTCAGGCATGCCGGTTTCCTCACGATGTTTTCCTTCACCGTTTTTAAGCAAGTGATAATTATACAATACGCACATGAGTTCTAGATGTCAGAGGTGCGTGCCTTGGGTTAGAATTCGAGACCTATGACTTGGCAGTCCGACGGTCACATCACTAAGCTATCACTGCTAAATCTACAATATCTATCTGTTACAATGTAGTATCTGGAGATCAATTACCATACCTACAAGTACAATTTCACAGACAATTAGTATCGCTTCTCTTTGTAAATAAATCCTTAAAAAAATACAACCTACCACATCCAGTAAAACCGTAACACCGCAACTATTTATGACTACTGCTTACCACGCTGCATCCGGGGGTCTCATAAAATTCTATCGCCGGGATTGTGCAACGTTGATCCGTCTGCAGCGGGGGGGTTGCCGTAGATTATGAAATAACCCGGTCGCCCCCCTCATTGGGCCAATTATATGACCAGTCGAAGGGTTAAATGTTCAGTGGGTGTGTCGTTAAGTGGATGAGGAATTGGAGGTGATAGCATGTCTGGTACGTAGGGATGGTATGAAAAATAGGATAGTACCGTTTGATAATACCGTCAGGGGTAGAGAATATTGACGGAAAAGTTGTTATACAATTTTCTTATTTTATTTTATGGGTGACTAATGCCATGTTCCCATAAACATAAACGAATCGTTTTGCTTACTAAGGCGTAACACACACTGTCCAACGCTACGCTGCGGGGTGCGTGGCGACGGAGCCACAACACTGCGCGTGAATGCGTTTTCTGTGTGTTGCACTACGCGTGTTTTCTATACAAACACAGATACTTACAAACAACGTAAGAACACGCACTGCCGCGCTACGCTGCGTAATGCGGTGCAGTGTGTGAATCGCCTAGTGGTAACATTTTTTGTTGGCAAACTGGGTGTATAAATAAACTCGTAAGCCAATTTTACTTGTGATAGGTTCCATATGACTGGGTCTACTGTGTAAAGCTATGAGGATTTAGCTTCATTATTACAAGATACAATAGTCTCAATTTTAAGCTCCGTAAATTAAAGGAATCGTCCATAAGTACCTATAGTGAGAATAAAAATTAAGTAATAATTGTTTATAGTTTCAAAAGTGTATTATGAATAGTATTATGATATATAAAAGTGTATTATGAATAGTAAAATATTGATAAATAATTAACTCCGCAGATAACTAACATGAAATTCATCTAGTTTTGCGGTTGACTGTAAATACCTGCTGATGGTTTAGTTGGATAGATGGACCTCACTCAAAAACTAGAAAAAAGAAGGAAGAAGATTTAGAACCCTTAATATCTTCAACCCAGACTCCTTGCCCCAAATAGCACGTTAAACCGTCAGTCCCGGGTATCATAAGAATACCTATGACAGTCGTTACAGGTAGTCAGCAGCCCGAAAGTCTAACAACCGGTCTAACCTTAGGATATCGGCATTGCCCAGTTACTGGGTTGAGGAGTTCTGATGGCAGTCGCTCCGTGCAATACCGGTATTCAGCATCTGGTTAGACTGAAAGCTGACCCCAACATAATTGGGAAAAGGCTAGATGGAAATCCTCAGTAGCAGCCTAGTTCGGACTTGTGCCCGGTTAATGGCAATAAGCTTGCCCCCTATTACATGGGACTTAAACATAACGGCGAAATGACGGTGTTACTATACACCTCTGCCCGACCCTTCGGGGAATACAGGCGTGATGTTATGGCTAGGAGGAAGAATATCTTCAACCCAAACAACCGATATCACAAAACAGCACAACCCAATATTTTGAAAATCAAATAACTAATAAAAACCTTAAACATACTGTAGGAATGGGTCGCGAACGAACAATATTGCTTCGTTGCTTGCCAAATCGAAAACTAAGCTAGGTCCGCGCTCGTAAGTTGCTGTATCTCTGTATTGCACAAGTTTCAAGTACGATGCTCATTTGCAAATGTAATATAGGATTGAGACTGAATTTGTAAATACAATTTTTTTGATGTGGAACATCCAAGAGCCCGTTCACACAGCGGATCCGTTTAAACAGATCCGTCGGTACTGGATGTGTTGTTCACATCTGTACCGACGGATCAGTTAAACAAATGGCAGCTGCGTCGCATCTGGCAGGCAGGATACGATAAAAGTAACGGATCCATATTTTTACTGGATTCGGAATACTGTCGTGTATGTGAACTCGCTCATACAACTACAGGCGCCATCACCAAAATAAAAGGAGATCCACTAAAACGGATCGAAGGCGATGATAATATAAACAATCGACTTCACTTGAATATACTACTAGCTGTGTCCTCACGACTCCGCCCGTAGCCTATGTTACTCTGTGATAATGTAGCCACAAAGTAGATAGGTACAGAAGTCAATCTACATACAAGTGCGCTCGAGCAACGCACATATAGATACTGCTCACGGACACGATATCTCGGACTGTTTGGGACTAGAGTGCGAGTGAGTGCGAGCGCGAGTGCCATGCGCTTGAGAGAGATAGATATTTATATAGAGCGACCGCCGAGCGTAGGTATGAAAAGTGAAGTACATACATGTGATTGGCTTCTGTACCTATCTGTTTTGTGATGTAGCATTCTAACGAAAAAAAAAATTTTGAAATCGATCCAGTAGGGTTTAAGTTTATTGGTTACATACAAAAATACATAAACCCAAAATACAAATCTTTCCTCTTTATAATATTAGTATAGAAGTATAGATAATTCTATAAAAATACAAAGAGTAAAAAGGCGTCGTTCAGATATGGCGTTAGTTCGGTAATAATCATGGTGGGCGCCCGTACAGCCGCGCTGCGCCGATGCACCTCTCGTCACCTCAGCCCGCGGAAACCTTCTCGTATGTTCACGCGTGGACACGGGTCCTGTAAACAGTTTCTGTATGAACTAGCTGTACTCAATGCGGATTTACGGCTGTGAGAGCGGCTGTTGCATGGCGACGCTCGCGATGGCAGACACACGACGGCAGACTTTCGTAACTCGTCGGCTCTCTTCGATTTGATTCCGCGAGTTCTTTTTACAAAATGTGTTTCTGCAACAGCTTCATTACTTCTTTACATAGTATAAAACAAAGTCACTCCCACTGTCTGTACGCTTCGATCTTTTAAACTACGCAACGGATTTTAATGCAGTTTTCAACAATAGATAGAGTGATTCAAAGGGAAGGTTTATATGCCCCACATTAGTATCTACATTGCTCCTGTGCGAAGCCGAAAGCACTCTTTTGTCGTGGTTCTCCTTGTGAATGAGTTCGTCAAACCGCCGAGCAGCATTTCTATGTTCCAGTTTGAACAGTATGGATGCCGGTGAAGTTACAGGCACATGAGATTTTCCAACTTTGTCTCAAAGGTTTGCAATGCATCAGCAATCCTCTTGATGTTGCATATAGGCGGTGGTAACCGCTTACTCAGATAGACCAACGCTGGTTCACCAAACGATAATATAAATAAAAACTGACTCTTGTCATAGAATAGACCAACCCCTTTCCATCAAGCTATGGTAACCCACCGGTTGAACCATAGCCTTCCATGCACGAGGGTCTGAGTTCGAAACCAACCCGCACCTCTGACTTTTTGAACTCATTTGCGGTTCAGAATTTGATTATCTGGACAGCCTGGTTGGCCTAGTGGTGGCAAGCGCGACTGCTGATCATGAGGTCCTGGGTTCGATCCCCAGGTCGGGCAAAGTGTTATTGGGTTTTTCCGTGTGGAATTCCTCAGTAGCAGCCTAGAGTTTGGATTTGTGTCCGGTTCATGGCAATAGGCTCGCCCCCTGTTACATGGGACTTAAGCATAACGGCGAAATGAAGGTGCTATTATAGGTACACCTCTGCTCAACCCTCGGGGAATACGGGCGTGATGTTATGTCATGTTAATTTGATTATCACTTGCGTTAACGTTGAAATAAAAACATCGTGAGGAAAGGTGACCATCTGAGAGGGCTACAAAAAGAATAGACCCTCAACCATCTTTTGTAGGTAGTCCCATATAGCCAAAGATATTGTAAATAGGCTATAACCAGGATTTCTATTCACCCCATACACAAAAGAACACCACATACACCTCACCAAAATAAACGTAATTATTCCATTTGAACACGTTAACTAAGGACACTATGTACGGTCAGCAGGTAAACAAAGCGACGCATTAGGAGGGTAGATTAACAAAAAAGGCGGGGGTGAAATACGGCGGTGCCTGTAAATTTTCTTACGGCACCCCCTCTGACGGCCCCGAACATCGACACTGCGCTGACATGAGTACGGTGTGCAAAAGTGTGAGATGTATTTTTTAATAATGTTTTTTTTTCTTTTAACTTTGTGCATTTAAATCTGATTCTGACTGCAATCAGCTAACAAATAGTATGCGGACAATTTCAGAAGATTATTATTTTAAATCTCAAATTATCAATCATCATTCTTCTGCCTACCCTTATCCCACACTAGGTGGGGTCGGCATACGTAATTCGTAAATACATGTTTTATGACCAGCCGCCTGTCTGACATCAACCCTCCTTGGGAAACATCAATCATCAAATAGGTTTTCTTAATCATTTGTCTTTGATAAAAATATATATTTATTGAAATTAATAAAAAACACTGTATTTTATATAAATTTTGATCTTATTCACGTAATTGCTTGAATCGGAACCTCTATCAAGTCCATGAAAACAATAAAATACGAGAAAGAGAAGGGAAATCAATTATTTTAATTCAAAAAGTAAAATTACTAACATGTCAGCTCAAACACTTTTCTGTCAACCGTACACTCGTCTCCCGATTCGTCCCACCGAAAATTTTCGTTCGAGCCGTTTCTAAAGCGCCTTTTTTAATCTCTATAAATCAAATTTATGACTTGTGTAAGCTTTCTGTTTTATTTACCCTTTTATAATTTTGTTGTCTGTACATACACGGATGGAGTTGGGGCAGCACACACACACACTCATAATATAAACACACACACACACACGTGGTTGTCACATTTACGTTTATTTTGAAAGTTCTAGAATAAATGACGTCACAATTTATTATAGTCAACAAATTCGACAATTTATTGATATTTTTGACGGCTTGATTGATGCTGTGATTGAGCGATTGGCTTCTGCGCTACGGATCGCGGGTTCGAATCCCGCACGGTACAAATATTTGTACGGTCTACAGATAGTTGATTCCGGGTCTGGATTTTGCATGTGAGATTCTTGTCTGTAAAGTTATCTATCTTCTTCTTTTCGTGTGGTTAGTGACTAACGTGGTGTCACAGTTTATGCCGCCTCTGACTTGGCTTCACATGCCGTTGAGAAATATCTTTCAGGCATTTGATTCCTCACGATGTTTTTTTCTTCACCATTTTAAGCAAGTGATAATTACCTATACAATGCGCTCATGAATCCGAAAAGTCAGAGGTGCGTGTCTTGGGTTCGAACTCGAGACCTATGACTTGGCAGTCCGACTGTCACACCATTAGGCTATCACTGACAGGTTTTTTTATCTTTAGTTGAGCATGTCTAAAATATCGCAGTTGATACACGTACCATAAAAAAAACTAACATCAACCAACATATCATCCACATATCTCCAACGTACACAATAAACAACTGATTATCCCCATATCAGTGATCAGAACCCCAAGTTTCACCCATAAACAATCAGTGAAAAACATCTGTGGTCCACTGGGCGTACTGGGTAATTAATTTCAGTATTGTTCAACCGTATGTCGTGAAAGGAATTATTGCTCCGTCTTTGTGCCGGGTGACGGGAGAACGCCTATGTAAAAAATATGAGGCCATATTGAGGACTGGCAGTGATAGCGAAGCGGTTGAACTCTTGCCTTCCATGTGGGAGGATGTCAGTTCGATCACGGCCCGCACCACTGATTTTTTATACGAGGAAATGCGGTCGGCATTTAGACCATACAAACGTATTCCTCAGTTTCCTCCTTGGATAATGTCACTAGAGCAAATATTTTTTACCATATGATATATTATATCTACCACCACTATGTCTCTATGTTTTGTTTTTGTCAATAAATGAATTATTAAAAGAACTAGAAACGTTTAAATTTTACAAAAAATCGACCGGTTTTACCACCGTTTTCAAACATCTGGCAAACAAATTTGACGAAGATAAAAAATTAAAAAAAAAACATACACACAACCAAAGTCTTTCTTAAATTATTACAGAAAAAAATATTAAAATCGGTCCAGATTTGAAGACGGAAACAAGGAAATGCGAAAGTACGATTTCGCTAACATTGCACAGGAGAAATTAGTCCAAGGGTGTATATTCGAATTTTTTTAACATTATTTTAACAAATCATTCTTCTCCCGGGTTGTTAACGTTATAGTATTGTCAGATTGTTTTTATTATTGTCTTATTGCTTGACGGCAGCGGTATAGTTTGAGTTTTCATTATCATAATTATAGTATTAAACATCTGCATTCTTAACTTTGGGATGATGCTAATGACGTTCTCAATTTTTGTTAATATTTTTCGAAGAATGCCCCCCAAAATGCAGGTGTCTCTTTCGCGCTCAATTGGAAAGATTTGCGGGAGGGGTGGGACGGAAATAGATCGCAAAAACCTATTCAAATTATTAATATTTTGCAGCCCGCGTTTCCTCTTAACGGTGAAGGAAAACATTGTGAGGAAACCTGCACAATTGAGAGGGCTTAATTTTTTTTCTAGGTGGAGTTGCAACTGTCTCTTTAGTCTAGTGATCGTGAGGTCCTGAGAGTTCCTCAGTAGCAGCCCGGTGTTTGAATTTGTGCCTGGTTGATGGCAATAGACTTGCCCCCTATTACACGGTACTTAAATGTAACGGCGAAATGAGGGTGTTACTATACAGCTCTGCCCAACCCTTCGGGGAATACAGGCGTGATGTTATGTTATGAGTTTGTAGTCTGCCAACTCGCACCAGGCCAGCGTGGTGGACTAATGCTTAAACCTTTCTTATTTTAAAAAAAGGCCGCCCAGCAGTGGGACGGTAATACATATATTATATTACTTTTTATATCTGCCTAGCCTTTTCCCAACTATGTTGGGGTCAGCTTCCAGTCTAACCAAGTGCGGCTGAATACCAGTATTTTACACGGAGCGACTGCCATCAGGCTCCACAACCCAGTTACTGGGCAATACCGATATCAGACTTTCGGGCTTCTGACCACCCGTAACGACTGTCTTAGGTATTCGAATGACACCCGGGACCGATGGTCTCGATGTGTAACAAACGCTCATCCATCCAAGGACTGACCGCAGGCAGCGCAGCTTAACCTCACTAATCGTATGATCCTGGTGGTTGGTAATTAGCCACTCAACCAAACACTATACTAATTACACTAATAAGAATCAATACATTTTCCAGGAACTGAAATATGAATACTTTTACAAATATCTTTGTATCATGTTAAAAAATAAATACTGCTATAACACGAACATGTTCTAAGCAGCTTTGCCAGGGTCTGCTAAAGAACACGTCACAACATGCCCTCAACTTTGTTATACATTTCCTTGACTTAGCTTTTTAGGGTCCCGCAGCTATGGTGAAAATAAAACGACATTTTAAATTAAACCCAAATTCATTAAGCCTGTATTTATAGAAGACCATTATTGTACCACAAGGAGCTCATAGCTAATTACATACAGCGTGGATCATACGATTTGCGAGGTTAAGCTGCGCTTGCCGCGGTCAGTCCTTGGATGGGTGACCGTTCATTACACATCGAACTCCTCCGTGCCTCGTAGAACACGTTATACAGTCGGTTCCGAGTGTCATAAGAATACGTATAACAGTCGTTACGGGAAGTCAAAAGCCCGAAAGTCTGACAACTGGTCTAATTTTAGGATATCGGCATTGCCCAGTAACTGGGTTGTGGAGGTCTGATGGCAGTCGCTTCGTGTAAAATACTGGTATTCAGCCGCATCTGGTTAGTCTGGAAGCTGACCCCGACATAGTTGGGAAAAAGCTAGGCAAAATAAATATATATTATTAAATACTCGCAGTTTGTCAATGACGTTATTTAGGTCTAATGATAGGGCGTGAACCTATTACCATTTACCGGGCAAACAAAGTCACCCCTAACTGGTAACCTAATAAAAATATAGAAAAAAAAACGTTATTCGTTTTTGCCTAATCAAAGCATTAAACCCTACAACCTTTAATCTCGGCAGCCGTGCTAACGTTCACTGGACCAATGAAGCTACTTGTAAATTATTTTGTGGTTTTGGCAGTGTAAGTTGTGGTTTGCTAAATGACTCGTCAGGCTGTATCGGTTAGCTTGCCAAGCTTGTACTGAAATGACATGATTACCTACACGACCTTTCAAATACATTATTTCAACTTATTTTTTCAGTATCACTCGTATCCATAATCTTTACGATGTCAATCCATTGTTGTAATTTAAAATTATCATTTATAGCCTTGCGGTTGAATGCTTGCCTTCCATGCAGGAGCGTTTGAGTTCGATACCGGCCCGTACCCCTGACTTTTCAAATTCATTTGCGGATTAAAATTTCATCATCACTTGCGTTAACGGTGAAGGAAAATATCGTGAGGAAACCTGCACACCTGAGAGGGTTCCATAAAGTTCTCGATGGTGTGTGTAGTCTACCAACCAGCACCAGGCAAGCGTGGTGGACTAAGGCCTAAACAGTTCTCATTCTGAGATGAGGCCTGTGCCCAGCAGTGGGACAGTAATGGGCTAGTTATGTAACAGAAATATTGTACCATAATAAAAGAATGGACCAGTCCAGACTAAACTAAAAAATATCTAGGTCTCCTTCTTCTTTTCGTGTGGTTAGTGACTAACCTAGTGTCATAGTTTATGCCGCCCATGGGTCTCTGACTTAGCTTCACATGCCGTCGAGATATCTCTCAGGCAGATTTCTGGACGATGGTTTTCTTCACCATTTTTAAGCAAGTGATAATTACCTATACAATACGCACATGAATCCGAAAAGTCAGAAGTGCGTGCCTTGGGTTCGAACTCAAGACCTATGACTTGGCAGTCTGACGGTCCCAGCACTAGAATATCATTGCTATTAATAAATCCTAGGTATTTATTTTACATCTATGAGGACCACCAGTAATTGTTACAATAAGTGCAGTTTTGACATAATCCCTTAAAAAAACTTTTAAGTTAAACGGTTATATCTTGCGGTACCCCTGCAGCATCAGGATTTGAGGATCGAAGGTTGAAATTATTATAATGTTGTATTGTCATGGGAATTGAATTGGTGTGCGAAGTTTCAGCAGAATCGGATAAGCAGAATACTATTTTTTTCGAGGAAGCAGAAGTACTAGTTGAAAAATCTGTCGCAAGATTTGAATCAAACAAATATATACGAAGAGAAGCTAATTAAAACCGTTTAAAAATATACTATGACCCTGGCCATCATGCACGATCAAAATAAAAGCGATAAAAGAAACGTATATTGAAACAATAATTATATAATGTACAGAACCTTTAAAAGCCACAACCCATTTAGCCAACGTAACGCCATAAAAACTTTCCTTTGACGCGTTGCCCACTACGTCACACACACAAAGCGAGCGATTACATAGAAAAACGTGCGAAACGCTTAAAAAGGGGGGGAGGCGACCTAGGGTGGGGGGGGTGCTACAGAAATGCAAATATGAAATATGAAAATGAAGATGGCATGTAATAAAAGTGATATACTGGGCTCCGTAGAGCCATTTCGTAGCGTGGGTAGTCGTCTCGTCAGGTTTATGCTCCGCCGTCCATCATCCCGTGACAGCGTTCATGGATGCCTCCTTGAGCCTGAAGAGGGGGTGGGAGGGGGGGATGGACGCGCAGATTTATTATTTCAATGTTGATATTTGATGTTTTATATCGAGTGGTGTTTTGTTGTTTTGGGGTCAGTGACGTCATAGTGGCTGTTTAGTGTTAATTTTTTTGTGTACCATGTTTTGTATGTATGTTGTGTTTCAGTATTTTTATTGTGTAAGTAGCAAGTAACGCCGTAGAATTTTGATGTAATGTACAGTAGAGAAATGAAAAGGTTACCTTAAGATCTATTTTTGCTTGCACAGTGCATGAAACTATTTTACCGACTACGTATTGCCAACATTACGAAAATGAAAATACAAGTATTTATTGACAGGATATTATGGTGACAATGGTGACAGACGCAAGTAATGTCAATCTATTTAATCATCGATTTGATTGATGTCATGGTTTTTACAACAAAACTCCTTAAATCAAATCAAAGACATTACATGGCACTAATACGTCATATGGAGGCAAAATGTAATTTGATCTTTGCTACCAAATAATTAACCATAATTTTCCATGCGTTGGTCTGTTCCGCTCAACAGTTTGAAAAGGTAACGTGTGCTCGCGATGTGGGAAAGGAATTAATTTCTAAACTGACGTATCTCTTCATTTCTCTACTGTACCTTCTTAACACAACACACAAATCAATAAAAATGCCCGACCCATAACAAAATCGCTTGTGTGTAGATCATTTTGAATATAAATCATAATTATAATAACTTAATTTTTTCTACTCACCTCACAAAATTAGCTCGCCAAAATACACATACAAACTCAAAGTACTTACACATCTCACGACACTAAACCCAAAAAGTACAGTCAGCAAAACAATAAGGATCGTTAACAAAAATTTTAATTACCATAAAACAGCTCAAGTGGTAGTGGTAGGGTCAGCACATTCAGCGGCGATGCAAACAAGGCTGGCTTTAATCGAGTGCCCTAACTCGGCGTAAGCTTTTTGATATCTCCGATACCGGGCGAGGTGCAGATCCTCGTACGGTTAGCAAAAAAGTTATAACATAAATTAAGTATTGTTATAAGTTGATGGTGTGATGTGAATTTTGTACTTGAGCGTTGAATATTTTATTGATGGTTGCAATTCTTTCTTTATGTATTATAATATAATTTATATTAAAATTATTATTTATATACTTTTAGGAATTAAAGGACAATTAGGTATTAGCAAAATGATTTGCATAAAATAGATTATTTTGTATTTTGCAGCTAGAACGAATTGGATGAGTATAAAAATAGTTTTTTTTCCACTTAAAGGCGAGTGTTATATTATGCAAACAATGAAGAAACAACAAACCTTTAGATTTATTAAAGATCTCAGATATAAAAATATTTTATAATTGTAATTGTCTTACCTACTTCCTTATTTGCTGTCGCTACACTGACCATGTAGGTAGCGTTAGCAAAGCCAGGTGGAGCATGTTTACGAGCGCTCGGTCGCGTAGATCAGCGCGACAACGCGCCAGTGTGCGCCGACCCTAACGTGCTTCTAATAACATTAGCTTTTAACTGCCCCACTAAGGTTTTTGGGGGTTTTAAGAAATGCCCGTTAACGTGCCGTGTTGTTCTCTGTTATGAATAGGCCAGCTTTTCTACTTGTGGGTGGTGAGAGGCGACGCAGGGATCATAATATTATGAACTTAGAAATAGGATATCATAGCGTCAAATCCACTAACATGTTGCGGAAGTTGACTTATGCCTTAGTATACTAAACTGGCTCGTTGGTCTAGTGAGGTCATGGGTTCGATCCCCAGCTCAGGCCAAGTGTTCTTGGGTATTTTCGTGTAGAACACCTCAGTAGCAGCCCGTAGTTTGGATTTGTGCCCGTTTGATGACAATAGGCTCGCCCCCTATTACATGGGACTTAAACGTAATGGCGACATGAGGATGTTACTATACACCTCTGCCCAGCCCTTCGAGAAATACAGGCGTGATTTTAAGTTATGGTATGTTGACATATGCAACTCGACAAATCGACTTCTGCAAGTTTTACGAACTAAGCGAGTACTTCCTGCAATAACTTGTGCAATTTAGTGTATTTGGCGCTTTTGTTCTTATTGGAGTTTGAAATGAATGATATTCTAAAGCTTAGGTGATGTTTAATAATTACCCGGTTCCTATAAACAAAAAACGATTGGTTTTGCTTACCAATGGTAGCCTTTTTTATTGCCAAACTGGGTATATAAATAGACTCGTAAGCTAATTTTACCGGTGATAGTTACTTCCTTAGGGGAGGGTCTACTGTGCAAAACTATGAGGCCTTTTCAAGAGTCTCAATTTTAACCGATAACGCTCCGTAAATTATAGGAATCGGCCATTCGTTCATTGTAGAAGGGATTATTCTCTTTTGAGAATAACTGGAAGTAGCCAGGTACCATTAATTTCACAATTGTCATAAAATATTTCTCTTAACATTATTATAGCTTAAAGAGTAGCTATTTATTTTTCAGGCTATTTCAATATTGCTTAGGTAATAACTAAGAAGCAGTGATAACCTAACGGTTGATCGGTTGCCTTCCATGCAGGAGGATCTGAGTTAGATCTCGGCCCACACCTCTAACTTTTCGCATTCATATGCAGATCATAATTTGATTATCACTTGCGTTAACGGTGAAGGAAAACATCGTGAGGAAACCTGCACACCTGAGAGGGCTCCATAAAGTTCTCAACGGTATGTGTAGTCCGCTAACCCGCACCAAGCGAGCGTGGTGGACTAAGGCTCGTGGCCTTCTTATTCTGAGAAGAGGCCCATACCCTGCAGCGGGACAGTAATGGGCTGATTAAGCTTTAAGAAAACCTTTGAAAACTATTGACTTGAATAATTGTTATCTCTTTTGTTCTGACGGTCCAACTTTTACCTAGTAGGTATGAAGCTTTAGCAAATCCGCGCGGAGATGTTTACGAGTAATCGCTCGTGTAGGTCAGCAACAGCGTCAGTGTACACCGACCGTAATGTGTTGCCAATACGATTATAATAGGTTCAATGTACCCGGTGTCTGTTTATTGGTGGTGTCTTCAATCACAGCGAAGAATTAAAAGTACGAATGCAATTAATTCTACTAGAATTGTCTGCAATATAATATAAGTTCCCCGATACTGCTTTACTAACAGCTAGTTCTAGTGAGTCGAAGAACTTCAAGTATACCCCACCAAGAAGAACATAGTCTACTTAGTTGTCGGCAATAATATTGATAAGCATATCATTTTGGGACTCAGTGCATAATATCAGCAAGAACATTGGGTCACCCGCGCGAACGCTCAACGGGTATTCCCAAGGAGGGTTGATGTCAGGCAGGCGGCCGGTCATAAAATAATAAGCCAAAACCTCTAACAACGTGGAATTATGAAATACATGTTGTGCTGACCCCACCTAGTGTGGGATAAAGGCAGAAAGAAGAAGAAGTTCACACGGTAACTGTTTACAAAATCCGTTTTAGCGAATCTGTTTTTATTTTGGTGATGGCGCTTGCAGTTGGATGAGCGAGTTCACATACACGACAGTATTCCGAATCCAGTAAAAAATACTGGATAAGTTATTTTTATCGTATCCTGTCTACGAGATACGATGCAGCTGCCATTTGTTTAACTGATCCGTCGGTACAGGTGTGAACAACACATCCAGTACCGACGGATACGTTAAAACGGATCTGCTGTGTGAACGGGTGCTTACTGACATAATATAATCAGCCCATTACTGTCCCACTGCTGGGCACGGGCCTCTTGTCAGAATGAGAAGGTTAATTTCTTCACGGCTGTATTCCCCGAAGAGTTGGGCAGAGGTGTATAGTATCACCCTCGTTTCGCCGTTATGTTTAAGTCCCATATAATAGGGGGGGCGAGCCTATTGCCATCAACCGGGCACAAATCCAAACTCCGGGCTACTACTGAGGAATTCCACAAGGAAAAACCCCTAAACACTTTGCCCGACCTACGGATCGAACCCAGAACCTCATGATCAGCAGTCGCGCTTGCCCCCACTAGACCATTATATTAATTGATTACAAGATTTAGAGAGGTTAGGATTGTGTTCTACCTATAGTTGGACCGTTAATTCGATGCAGTAACTCGACAGTTCAAAGCAAAATAATGATACCATACTAAAACTAATCGTGTTGGGAAGAGAACGATTTTACGAAAAGAACAAATACGAAAAATAATTCAATTTAAACAAACCTCTACAAATTCTTTGTACCTCTTCACGATGCTGTTCTCTTAGACCCAAATTTACTGATAGAGAATGCCTTATGACATTAAGTCCACATTATGTACCACAATTGTGCATGGAAATATTAAATAAATAAATAAATAATTTAACCTTATGTTCAGTTATTTGACGCTTCAAAAACCTCATATCAGTAGTTACTAGTGGTTAAGGCTATTTTTAATAGTGATATATCGTGTTTTGATCCTCAAGTTATTAAATTCAATAAAAAGTATGCATATAAGTAGATACATTATGAAGTTCATTCGGTTTCATTAATTCTTTTTTGCACCTCACTACCTTTTTTTTGTCAAAAACTGGTATCCCTCTAACTGTCAAGTTACGGCATCTAATTAACGGTTCAACTATAGTTCAAAAACACCTCTTTGCAGAAGACAACAATAATAAACAATCTTAACACAAAACAATACCTAACCAGTCCCAAATTCGGCGTGGCAAGGAAATCTCCAGTATAAAGGTTGTTTAATATCTGTTTAGTTGTATGCACTAAACCTCTTATAATTCTGCTGCCCACCGCAGCCGTGCGAGCCTCGTAAAGAGGACGCACACTTGCAGTTTTTGTGTACTTGGCTCCTGCTCACCGCATAGTTAAGGGGCTGGTTTTAATCAGGTGATTGGTATTTAAAACATTTTATTTTTATCTATTTTTTTCTGCCTACCCTTTTTACAATTGTTGGGGTCAGCTTCCAGTCTAACCAGATGCGGTTGAATACCAGTATTTTACACGGAACGACTGCCATCAGACCTCCGCAACCCAGTTACTGGGCAATGCCGATATCCTAAGGTTAAACCGGTTCTTTCGGGCTTCTGACTGCTTAACATGTTCTCCGTGGCACGGAGGGGTCTCCGTGTGTAACGAGCGGGTACCCATCCACAGTATCATCGCGGCAAGTGCAGTTTAACCTTGCAAATCTTAGGGGCCCCACGCCTAACCCGTGTGGGCAGAATGTTCCACACAGGCACTGGAAATAGTCGCGTGTTGTAAGATGCAACAAAACCTAGCACGCTTCGTGGTAAGATCTACACGGCCGTCTAGCTACCAACCTCACATTAAAGTCAAGCTCCAAGCAGCTTACTATGTTCCATCGTGTGTATGAAATCCCTATATCTTTGTTACTTGGATTCGTGTGCTCCATCTTTGACCCTTCTGCACTACACTTACTGTGGCGCCATCTATCTACGCCACATGCGAACTACGCAGTATAACGAATACACCAGACTACAGCGACAACAATGACAGCTATCAAAAATGAAATTTCACAAATCTTGCATCGCGGTATCAAAATTTGACACGGAGTTAGTATATATACAACTTCCCAACATCTACCGTTGGGCACTTAGATTTAAAAATGCCAACCGTAAGGCAATACCTCAAACTCACGTCTAAGCGTTATTTCGACAATGCCCCGAGGCATCGGAACCACCTAGTGACCGCCGCGTCCGATTATAAACCCTCCCAAATCAGTTTAGTACGCCGTCCCAGGCATGCGCTACTAGACCCCGATGACGATATCAACCTCCTCCAGGAGGCGAGTAAATCGACTAGTACAATACACAGACACCGCCGCCGCCGATCGGCGTATCGCCCTCGCCGACGAGGCCCCTCGCGACGTCCCACCGCCGCCGCCCCCGATCCACCGTGCTTACCCGCCGCAGCCGCGGAGCCGGTCGTCTTTTCTGACTCCGCAGTCACACCGTTAATTCAGCCCTCATCAAGCTGTCGTATCCCTCCCAGTCCTCTCGCATTCAACACCCTAAGAGGCTTGAGTACCCCCTTGGGGACACCCTTAGAGGTGTTGCTTCTATAATAGTCATGATGTTACTGTAGTTAGCGTAGTTAGCTAGGTAGTTAGTTTAGATATTGGTTCGGAGACCCTTCTGGTCTCGCCAATAATAGCCCGGTTACGTAGAAAAGGTCCGCAAGACCATCTACAAGAGTCGATTAGGAAAAAGAAAAAAAACTACCGTTGGGTAGTGGCCCGCTAGGCATAAGACCCGCCTGGTAGGAGGATCCTCCCCTTTCGTAGTAGGGACACCTTAACTCGTTCCCCTACACTATCTGGTGCGATAAAGGAAAAATGCGTTCAGACTCTTAGCAACTAAAATCACTGTGTTCCTCTGAGCGGGTTGCGGGATTCGCTATTGCATTCACCGCAGGTCTTGTTGTGTTTTTATCTGTAGGGGCCTTACCCCACGTCCTCCTGTAGCAGAGAGATATTCGCCAAAAATTTGTACCAAAAGGGACCATCAGCTCAGCATGTCAGATGCTAGGTACTAGGTACTACCCACCTACTAACGTTAATTTTCAGATGCAACACACGAGTAACTTCGAGTGAAGCTTTTATTTCAATTACTCGTTCAAGAAAAAACATAACATAAACATAACATCCCAACATAACATCATCCCCGAAGGGTTCAGCAGAGGTGTTTTTAGTACAGCCTCGTTTCACCGGTTATGTATTGAAAAAAATCTAATAGAAAACCCCAATAACACTTTGCCCGACCTGGACATTGACCCCAGGACCCCATGCTCAGCAGTCGCGCTTCCGAACACTGGTCCAGAAGTCAGTAAAAAGAAATACTTTAAAAAAAAAACGGTAATTAGTAGCACCTACCCCTTAACACCCCGGCAGGTATTTAGCGTTCGTATTTATAGTGTTGTGTTTAACAGTGAGTTAGGCGCGATCCCACTGGCTGATATTATGCTCGTTCCACGTCTCTTTGTTGCCTGGCTTACCAGCTCTTGAGTGTAGGTTCTGGTTTTGTGGAGAGAGGAATTTAAGTCTTACAGAATCTGCTATGAAATTATCATGGAAGAAATCAGTCAGAAAGCCATTAGTTCCGGGGTCCTGTTCGACCAATGCCCGGTTCCTATACCCAAAAAACGAATCGTTTTGCTTACCAACGGTACCTAGCATTTTTTTATTTAGCTTCTTCTTTTCGTGTGGTTAGTGAGTAACCTGGTGTCAGAGTTTATGCCGCCCATGGGCCTTTGACTTGACTTCACATGCTGTCGAGAAATATCTCTCAGGCATGCCGATATCTCACGATGTTTTCCTTCGCCGTATTTAAGCAAGTGATAACTATACAAGACGCACGTGAATTCGAAAAGTCAGAGGTGCGTGCCTTGGGTTCGAACTCGAGACTTATGACTTGGCAGTCCGACGGTCACACCACAAGGTTATTACTGCTGCTGTTAATTTAACTGTCAACTCACTAGCGGCCCGTCCCGGCTTCGCACGGGTGGACATTTTTCCCGTTTTTGCAACATTTTTCATTTATGCTCCGCTCCTATTGGTTGTAGCGTAAAGTTATATAACCTATAACCTTCCTCAATAAATGGACTATCCAACACAAAAAGATTTTTCAATTCCAACTAGTAGTTCCTGAGATTAACGTGTTCAAACAAACAACCTCTTCAGCTTTATAATATTAGTATAGATAAGCTAATTTTACCTGTGGTATGTACTAGCGTATGGAGAACTACTACTAGCTATGGGGTAATTGTTTCAATGTTGTTATCTATTGTTTTAACTTTAGCCAATATCTAACGATCGGTAAATCATAAGGTTCGGCTATTAGCCGCAATGAATCTTGTACAATAATTAAACTTTTTAACAAAAAAAAAACCAACTTCAAATTGTCTATCTCCGAAGTTCTTCATCACATCTTCACCAAATTTAAATGGGACTACTTCGAAAGAATACTCTATCAAACAAAAAAATAATTATTAAAATCGGTTCACAATTAGCACAGATATCGCGGAACAACCAACAAAAAAAAAATAGAACATACAGACGAATTGAAAACCTCCTCCTTTTTTGGAAGTCGGTTAAAAATATGTATTTCTCTTCTTCTTAGCATTTTCCCAACTATGTTCGGGTCAGCTTCCACTCTAACCAAATGCAGCTGAATACCAGTATTTTACACGGAGCGACTGCCATCAGACCTCCGCAACCCAGTTACTGGGGAATGCCGATATCCTAAAGTTAGACCAGTTGTCAGACCACCAACCCATACAAAACAAAAAAACGACCCATATACCAATCACCAGTACTTACATAATTCATAAAACTTCAACACGCCCATAACATAACTAATTTTGTCCGTAGTAAAACAATAATAATGATAGACCAATATACAGAATACAGCGGACGGGCGCAAGCGCAGTATTATAAATATTTATGTGTTAAAAAGTTATACGGCCACAATGCCGAGAATCAAGCAGTTTGGTCAAATAAATCCGTCGTTACTAACGAGTAAAACAGTACATATTTTGCTGTAGGATTTAAATCAAGAATCGTGCGCGGGAGCATTTGGTGGGCATGAGTTTGAAAGTCGCAGGACTGTCCTGTTTCAAAAAAAATATAATTTGTCTCTGGATGATATTTTAAATTGTTTTCCGTGCCTCGGAGAACACGTTAAACAGTGTCATATGAATACTTATGACAGTCGTTACGGGTAGTCAGAAACCCGAAAGTCTGACAAACGGTCTAACCTAGGATATCGGCATTAACCTGTAACTGTGTTGCGGAGGTCTGATGGCAATCGCTGTAATGATGGCAATCGCTCCGTGTAAAATACTGGTATTCAGCCGCATCTGGTTAGACTGGAAGCTGATCCTAACATAGTTGGAGAAAAGGCTAGGTAGAATGAATCAAAATAAAAAAAACACATAAACCAATACAGGTGCTTATGAAAAGTCGTATTTAGATGCACGTTTCCAATTAGTCGTTTTCTATGGAGAAGAGCCGGCAAGAAACTCCATGGTTACTCTTTTAAAAATAATATCTTTAACAATTTCAGTGGATATACAGTCAGTACAAAGATTTAGGATGGTGAGAGAACAATGAAGTCCTGACCACAGACCAATGAATACTTTAAATCTTTCCATCGTGGTTTCGTTCAGTAATCAATTTTCGCCATGTTGCTAATTGATTCTGATTATGAATTTATAATTTAGAAATATTAATTGGTTTTTAAACTAGCGGTGATACCCTTTTTTTTTCTTTTTTTTTTCTCTTTGGAACATCCTCATGGATGTCCCTTGCTCGGAGAAGGCGAGGGGGTCTGCCGGACTCTTACCGGCTAAAAACCAACGGTGTTCCTTCTCCTGACCGTACGGCCGGGGTCGCGGGATTCGCAAAAGCATGCACCGCAACCCCGGCAGGTAGCGGTGATACCCTAGCAGTAAAACAATTGCCTTCTATGAGGAGGGTCTGAGTACCAATCTAGCCTGCACCTCTGACTCTTCAAATTCTTGTGCAGATCAGAATTTTATTATAACCGGCAGGTGAAGGAAGACATCTTGAGGAAACCACACGACTGCACTAGGCCAGCGCGGTGGACTAAGGCCTAAACCCTTCTCATTGAAGTGCCCCGTGCCCAGCAGTGGGACAGTAATGGGATGATATGCTTATGATATATTAAACTTACTAAGGCCGCTATTAAACACCGCACTGCGCTCTATAACGCAAGTAGCAGATGTTGGAGAAAAAACAGCCAAGCTTAAGTGGGAGTGGGCCGGTCATGTCGCTCGAATGCACCCGGAGAGGTGGGCAAAGATCGTCACGCACTGAACACCTGAAGGAGGACGTCGTCGTCGAGGTCGGCCGCGGCGTAGGTGGCGTGACGATCTAGACGTGTTTGCGGGACTAGCATGGTTAGAAACGGCACAAAATAGAGAGGTTTGGAAGGCAAAAGGGGAGGCCTTTGCTCAGCAGTGGGACATTCCATAGGCAATTAAAAAAAAAAAAAAAAGGCCGCTATTTACCTAAAATTATGAATTGTCAATGACTTGTTTTAAATGGTTTTAATTAGCTTCATTTCCTAAATTTGTTTGATTCAAAAATTGCGACAGATTTTTCAACTACTTCTGCTTACCCGATTCTCTTGGAACTTCGCACACAAATTCAATTTCCATGACAATACATTATAATAATTTCAACCTTCAATCCTCGAACAGTAAAACAGTTTAACTTAAAAGTATTTTTAATGGAAGTGTGAGGTCTTGGGTTCGATCCCCAGGTCGGACAAAGTGTTATTGGGTTTTTCCGTGTAGACTTCCTCAGTAGCAACCCGGAGTTTGGATTTGTGCCCGGTTTATGGCAATAGGCTCGCCCCCTATTACATGGGACTTAAACATAACGGCAAAAATACACCTCTGCCCACCCCTTCGAGGAATACAGGCGTGATGTTATGTTATTTTATTTTTTATTATTTAACAGCAGTGATAGCCTAGTGGTGGGACCGTCGGACTGCCAAGTCATAGGTCTCGAGTTCTAACCCAAGGCACCCACCCCTGACTTTTCGGATTCATGTGCGTATTGTATAATTATCACTTGCTTAAAAACGGTGAAGGAAAACATCGTGAGGAACATGCCTGAGAGATATTTCTCGACGGCATGTGAAGTCAAGTCAGACGCCCATGGGCGGCATAAACTCTGACTCCAGGTTAGTCATTAACCACACGAAATGGAAGGAAGGATTTTTATTAAAATTGTCTTATTATTCCCACAACCACCACCCATAATGGTCACCGTACCAGCACAGTAGTTCCAATGTTTACTCCGCTCGTAAGAGATCTCCGAACATTCGTCATCGGGAGAATGAATCTCTCAACACTTCAACACTGAATGGATAGACTTGGCATCTGTAATTATGTGCACAATAATTTGTTTAGAAGGTTGGCTAAACCGCAAGGTCAACTAGGTATGTATAAATTGTTAATTTAATATATATATAATGATTTCGCTAGAATAGGGATAGTTGGAACGTTTTCGGTCAAATAAACTTAATATTACAAATGGATGCTTAATCAAACTCTCCTAAATTATACTTTTCATGAACATTCAATCATTATAGTATGATGAATTTGTTTTAAATTACTTGTAGCCAAATACTCAAATGCTAAGTTGCCGTTGTGCGTATTTAATAATTATAATAAAAAACTTGTTGGATAGTGAGATCGATTTAATGCTTTCGATAATCACAGCTGATAGAAAAGAACAGAAAATAGGTAAAAATAATACTAATAGCTTGCATTAGGTACCGCTGCTAGAGAGAAATAGTGAGAGGTGAAGTGACAAGTAAGAAAACAGTGTTGCCATAACATAGAAAAAAAAACTAAATTTGTTGGTGTTGTGAACAGCCGTTAAGTCCCGTTCTGTCACTGTCACTCCGCTTTAAATTGACAGTGACAGCACGAGACTTAACAGCAACTTAAAATTGAGTAGTATATGCGTATTTGGTCATAAGAACCATAGTAAAACAAACGTTTTAGGTAACTAATATAATCTTCCCCATTATTTCTGGTATTCTATAATAATAATAATAAGCATTTATTTTACCTTCCACAAAGGTGCCTTAAAATTAAATTATGTATACACTATTATTACATAAAATTAATCATTTGTGGGAGACTGGTATCTGCACTAGGAAACCCTGTCACACAGATTACCAGTCCCCAAAACAGAGTATTATATACTAAAAAAAAAACTAAAATATTAAACCTTAGTAAAAGATCAATTTAAGTAAAAGTCCAAAAGTAATGAAATACGAGACGGAGAAAGTGGAGTTTGTATGCGTGTAGTGGTTGTATATGTGCGAGGTAGTATATGTAAAGGATCTCTATTCGTCCTGTCTTAATAACTTTTCACGAAATACAGTCGATCGACATCCAATTAAAAAATCGACGAAAGAATGATCTCGTCCTGTCTACAGCTTCCATGCTCCCTAATAATCTCGTATAAGTAAGATTGTATGATTCCCGTATCTCAATCTCGCTGAGTTGTGTCAATCGGCGCCCGCGCACATCATGCACACAGCTGCCCGTACGCACACAAGCAAGCTATCTGTAAATATACGACAGGTTCATACATACAAATATTTTTTCAGGAATAATTATTACAAAGTGATTTAAGAAGTCGGATACAACAAACATAGGATTGGATATAACTCGAAGGTGTTTTGAATGATTAGTTCTGCCTAGCCTTTTCCCAACATAAATGATAAATGATTTTTATTTCTGTAAATAAATCTGTTACAGACACTTTTACAAGTCAATGTAATGTTTTTTTTAAGACTAGATGGCGCCGGCATTTCCTATCTGACTAGCTCTGAGAAGAAAAGCCGAAACAAACTCAGAGGCCAAAGTCTCTTTTAAAGTCCAGACATTGTAGTATACAAACTATGCGAGTGAAACGATGTAGGGCAACGTTTGGAATGGCCTTTTGAGGAAAGTGCCATAGCAGATTCGAGTTGACCTGTCCTAACTGACTGCACATCTGCATCAATCATCGCGGAGCTCAAACCTTATTTTAGGGAGCTCAACAACCCGACCGCTGCACGACGCTATCAATCAGCTGGACATTTGTGTGGGTCACAAAAAAAACTCAAGAACCGCCAAACGTTTACAAAATTCGTGTATAAAGCTACCCTACATGGTACTCACATTCACAATTTATTAAAAATGTAAAATAATAACAAAAGTAAAACCGACTTCAAAAAAACGATGAAAAGAATAAAATAATTACCATATTATAAAATTAACAGTTTTAAAGTCGGTGCTAATCCACGCTGAACCAAATTGAAGGCACCGACTTCTGAAACTGTTAATTTTATAATATGGTAATTATTTTATTCTTTTCATCGTTTTTTTGAAGTCGGTTTTATTTTTGTTAAAATGTTTTTTATTTTTTTCGTTTTAGTGACCTTCATTAAAGTACGGTTGGACCTACTAAAGACGTTGCTCGTAACATAATCACATCATCACATTATGCGTACTGTTCGTCATTGAGGAGTCCTATTGTTTATCTCCGAAGTTCTTCATCAGATCTTCACCAAATTTAAATGGGACCAATCTGGAATTATATCCTTTCAAATAAAAAAAAATCTAAATCGGTTTATAAACGGCGGAGTTATGAGGTAACAAACATTAAAAAAAAAACATACAGACGAATTAAGAACCTCCTTTTTTGGAAGTCGGTTAAAAAATAAGGCGATGGTAAAATAATATTAATCATTGATAAAAATAATTCGATTATAAATGTCAAAAGGATAAAATAAAAAATAATACGAGTTAATAACAACGTTGGGGTCAGCTTCCAGTCTAACCAGATGTAGATGAATACCAGTATTTTACACGGAGTAACTGACATCAGACCTCTGCAACCCAGTTACTGGGCAATGCCGGTATCTTAAGGTTAGACCGGTTGTGGTTTCGGGCTACTGACAACCCGTAACGACTGTCATAGGTATTCATATGACACCCGGGACCGAAAGTTTAACGTGTTCTCCGAGGCACGGAGGGGACTCGATGTGTAACGAACTGTCACCCATCCACCAGCTGACCGCGGTAAGCGCAGCTTAACCTCGCAAATCAGCCACGAGCCCCTCATGTTTTGAATTATTGCCATGTGTTTTTCCAGGCTGTCTGGGCAGAACCCGAAGTATCCAAGCCACATCTTCTTTTCGTGTGGTTAGTGACTAACCTGGTGTCAGAGTTTATGCCACCCATGATGGGCCTCTGACTTGGCTTCACGTGTCGTCGAGAAATATCTCTCAGGCATGCCGGTTTCCTCACGATGTTTTCCTTCACCGTTTTTGAGCAAGTGATAATTAAACAATACGCACATGGATCCGAAAAATCAGAGGTGCGTGCCTTGGGTTCTAACTCGAGACCTATGACTTGGCAGTCCGACGGTCACATCACTAGGCCGTCACTGCTGACTGCTGAGGTGTATAGTAACAACCTCATTTCACCGGTATGGAACACTTACACGTAATAACTCAATAGGTAATACTTTGCCCGACCTAGGTATCGAACCCAGGACCGCACGATCAACAGTCGCGCTTGCCACCACTAGACCAACGAGGCAGTATTCGAATAAAAATTATTGAATTTTACAATCATCAAGTCTATATAAAATATTTTGGAATCAAGTGTAAATTATCATAGGAGGCCCTTGCCCAACATTGGGACAGCATAAATTAAATATATTAGATATAAGCGTCAAATATTTTTTCTTCAAATCTTATTAGGTACATACTACTTGCCGGGGTTGCGGTGCATACTTTGGCAAATCCCGTGACCCCGACCTTAGGTCAGAAGGAGGGACACCGTTGGTTTTTAGCCGGTAAGAGTCCGGCAGACCCCCTCGCCTTCCCCGGGCGAGGGATATCCATGAGGATTTACCAATGAGAAAAAAAAACGTACATACCACTTATCTATATTTAAAAAATCCTACATACCATCTTATTTTTTTGCAAAATAATAATAATGAGAGAACTTTTAAATCATAAAACATTTTTGGAACTTTGTAGGTACAATCCCTAAATTAAATGGTTTTTAAATAGCTTCACTTCGTATATTTGTTTGATTCAAATTCAAATCAAATTCAAATTGATTTGATTCAAATCTTGCGACAAATTTTTCAACTACTTCTGCTTAACCGATTCTCCTGATACTTCGCAAACAAATTCAATTCTCATGACAATACAACATTATAATAATTTCAACCTTCAATCCACAAATCCTGATGCTGCAGGGGTACTGTGAGATTAAACCGTTTAATTTAAAGATTTTTTAAGTGATTCTATTTCTAAGGGTAAATACACCTAATATCACAACAAACAAAGGCTTTGCGCAATAATAAAATCTATAAGTACATAGGTAGTTAATGTTAATTAATGAATATCAGTACAAAATAAACTACAAAATCTACATTTGACACATTATTTAACAATAACGCTCAATTAAACATAAATACAGTTTAAAATTGAATAATAATTAAATTAACGTTGACAATAAATTTAAACAAAATGTGCACTCGCGTGGTATAATTAAAAATCATAATTACTATTGGTACGACGACAAACGTTTACGACCGCAATCAAACACAGTTGCACATTAAATAGGGTGAGAGTAACAATTGTCGTCCTTCTTTAATATTATTTAAAACAATCAATCGAATGTTAGGCCGTAAATATTGAATAGAAGACTATGTTCTATGTTAGGTTATTGAACATATATATATTGAAAACTTTGCTATTTTTTTTGTTAGAATTTGTCGAAATTTCGCGCTAGATTTAAAATATATACATCATGTTACTGTCAGCTACCACAAAAAAACCACAAGAGTACCTGTATATATAAATATGTTCCAATTGTCTGTATTTGCTTCGACAGACTGCAGTCAGGAGACATCATGGCAGTTCTGCAAAACCTTGATAAAAATTACCACTTATGTCATGCACACTATTTACTTGTAGGATGATCAACATCCTACAACATCCATTCTTATCGCTTGACCTCAATAAAATCCAGACATGGCGGCCAACCCATTTTTTTCCTTTATTTCTTACACACTTTCATCACCAGTACCCATTAGTACTCATTAATAAAACCTTGTCTTTTTTTTAAACATAAAAATAACATCACGCCTGTATTCCCCGAAGGAATGGGCAGAAATACATAGTAACGCCCTCATTTCGCCGTTATGTTTAAATCCCATGTAATACGGAGCGATCTTATTGCCATCAACCAGCCGCAAACTCCGAACTGCTACTGAGGAATTCCACACGGAAAAACCCAATAACACTTTGCCCGCCCTGGGGATCCAACCCAAGACCGCACGATCAGTAGGCGCGCTTGCCACTTCTAGATTAACGAGGTACCTAGTATTTTTCAACAAATCAATTATTTCCCCCATCCAACAACTATGTCCGCCACCCCACAATTCATTATCAACAAAAATGAGTATATATTTATTTGCGCAGGCCACAGCCGTCAAAACAATACGATTGCCCAGCCGCCGCTTGTGCGGACGCGCTGCCCTGTCATTTACCACAAAAACTAGATGAAACCGATTAAAACCGCCCGTAACCGGTTATGGGGGAATTATAAGTGTTTTATGAATTATTTGGCCGTAATTTTCTATGAACAGTTACAAATATTACTTGATAATTTTGTTAAAAAGAGCTCGGTTTTCAGGTTCTCGAAAAACTTAATACCTATTGTAAAAGATTTTGCAGAATGAACTGGGGTTTACGCTTATTCTATGACAATATTGTTTCTGGCCTGAAAAAGCTAACATAGGTAACTGCAATAATTTTTCAGAAAAAACTTTCACAGTTTTATCTTTCAGTACCCCTGCAGCATTAGGATCTGAGAATTGAAGGTTGAAATTATTATAATGTTGTATTGTCATGGGAATTGAATTTGTGTGCGAAATTTCAGGAGAATTAGTTAAGCAGAAGTAGTTGATAAATCTGTCTCAAGATTTGAATCAAACAAACAAATATACGAAGTGAAGCTAATTATAAAACCGTTTAGTAATAATAATAAAGCCATTCATATCTTCTTATTATTACTAGACTTGGTTTTAATTAAAAAAAATGATGTAAAAATAAAGTCCATTAATTAAAAAATGTTTCTTTTTTATAAAAAAAAATGCCCCACACTAGGATTTCTCCTGTATCGTGGGTGCGTTTACAGACACAAATCTTCACTTACACAAACGCCCAGACCCGGAACAACTATCTGTAGGCCATACAAATATTTGTTCCGTGCGGAAATCGAACCCACGACCCGTAGCGCAGAAGCCAATCGCTCAGCCACTACACCAAACGTGTATTTTATTTTATTTTAGCATCGACTATAAATCGCGGGAGAGTAGAGGCTTTTATTATGTTTTTCTTTTTAACCAATATCTAAATATAATCTAATACTTTTAAGTCTTTAATTACGAGGATGCATTTAAAGGACCTCCACGAGAGATGAGCGTACCCTGGGCAGTTAGACCCGCTACCAAGTTTGCTGACTTGCTAATCATTTCACTTGGCACCAGAGAAGAAGGCTTTTAATGATTTTATCCCCAAAAAAGCCTTACAGGCCGCCCTGCAATAAACGCAGTACGGCGCAAGAAATCCGCCTCGCTACTTCGCAGGTTACCTCGTTGGTCTAGTGATAGCAAGCGCGAATACTGATCGTGAGGTCCTGGGTTCGATCCCCAGGTCAGGCAATGTGCTATTGGGTTTTTCCGTGTGAAATTCCTCAGTAGCAGCCTGGAGTTTGAATTTGTGCCCGTTTGGTAGCAATAGGCTCCCCCTATAACATGGGACTTAAACATAACGGCGAAATGAGGGTGATGCTATACACCTCTGCCTAACCCTTCGGGGAATACAGCCGTGATGTTATGTTATGTTACTTCGCAAGTTGCATGACAGTCCTAACATCATCCTGCACTCGATAGCCGCCTAGGCAGATAGCCCACTTGTGTAGGGCATTAGCCAATCGAACCAGATCTGTTTTAGTTATTAAATACTAACAAAGGCTAAGTGATTGTGACCAACACAGAGGCTACAACACAGTGTCTCATGGCTAATTACCAACTGCGCGAAACATAAGATTTGCAAGGTAAAGCTGCGTTTGCCGCGGTCAGTCTGTGGATGGGTGACATCGTTACACATCGAGACCTCTCCATGCCTCGGAAAGTAGGTTAAACAATCGGTCCCGGGTGTCATACGAATATCTATGACAGTCGTTACGGCTAGTCAGAAGCCCGAAAGTCTGACCACTGGTCTAACCTTAGGATGTCGGCATTGCCCTGTAACTGGGTTGCGGAGGTCTGATGGCAGTCGCTCCGTGTCTTCTTCTTTTCGTGTGGTTAGTGCCAAACCCGGTGTCAGAGTCTTGGCCACCCATGGGCCTCTGACTTAACTTCACAAGCCGTTGAGAAATATCTCTCAGGCATGCCAGTTTCCTCGCAATGTTTTTCTTCACCGTTTTTAAGCAAGTGATAATTATACAATACGCACATGAATCCGAAAAGTCAGAGGTGCGTGCCTTGGGGTCGAACTCGAGACTTATGACTTGACATTCCGACTGTCATACCACTAGGCTATCACTGATGTCGCTCCGTGTAAAATACTGGTATTCAGCCGCATCTGGTTAGACTGGAAGCTGGCCCCAACATAGGAAAAGGCTAGGTAGAACAGTGGACCTCTGTAGTAAGTGAAAAATCATTCAGAAAATAGTCCTAAATCACTGATCATTGTCAACAGAGCCGCAGACAACCGGCGCACATTGCTCATTACAAACAATAGCGCGATCCTAAATATCCGATATTTATTTATTTATAGCATTTATAATACGCAGTATATATCACAGAGCTGTCATACCAACCGCGATAATGCAAAATTTGCGGCTAGGAAAACTGTGGAGTAGTGTGATTAACGAAATGATTAGCGTAATTGGTTAGTTATCGTCATAAAGCAGTGATAGCCTAGTGGTATGACCGTTGGACTGCCAAGTCATAGGTCTCGAGTTTGAACCCAAGGCACGCACCTCTGACTTTCCGGATTCATGTGCGTATTATATACCCCCACCTATGAAATTGGCGTTTTTTTCTCACAAATAGAGAACCTCGTCACTTCTATGTTTTAAAATATTAATCAATTGCTTGATATTATATCGAATAATGACCATCATAGACAACTACTAATAGTAAAAAAACCTTATTATTTATAGTTTTCTAAACATAAAAAATAACTTATAAATGCCTCCTCTTTTTGTTAGCAGAAATGAACACTATTTTTGTTTTAACTTAGCCAAAACTGATTTTTGTCGCATAATCTAAGTGGCATACGTTATCTTAGTTTTTAAACATTAGTGCATAAAAGTTTTAAAACATCAGTGTTCATAGTTGTTAAATAAATTAAGAAAATGTTAGTATGAAAAATGCAACTTCTTTAAAATTCTCCATACAAAACGCTGATTTCATAGGTGGGGACCTAATATTTATAGAAATAAAAATTATTTATCATTTGGTTCGGGTGGACTGTACACACAATCGAAAACTATTTTGAGTCCTCTCAGGTGTTCAGGTTTCCTCACGATGTTTTCCTTCACCGTTAACGCAAGTGATTATCAATTTACATAATACTCGCAAGTAGTTTGAAGATATGATTAACGCAGTGGCTGAGAGCTTGGCTGCTGCGCAACGTCTCGCCGCATCGGTTCGATTCCCACACGGAACAAGTATTTGTATAGCCTACAGATAGTTCTTCCCGGTCCGGGTGTTTGTGCATGTGAAGTTTTTTGTCTGTAAACGCACTTATTATACTGGATTATTACTAACTAGCTTTTTCCCGCAGCATCGTTTGCGTGATTTTTTTCACACCTTTACGAAGGGTTTTTGGAAAAATCCTTCCTTAGTGGATGCCTATGTTATAAAAAGTACCAACTGTCAAAATTTCAAGTTTCTAACCCCAGCTGTTAAGCTGTGCGTTCATAGATCAGTCAGGCAGGCAGTCAGTTTTGCCTTTTATATTACTAATAGCGACTTCGACCGCGTGAATTTTCATACAAACTTTCATCCCCTATTTTACTCCCTCAGGGATAGAAATTCCAAAAATCCTTCCTTAATGGATGCCTACGTCACAAAACGAACCTACTATCCAAATTTAATGTTTCCAGCTTCAGTGGTTTAGACTCTGCGTTGATGAATCAGTCCGACAGTCAGGACAACAATATATACATATGTATAGATAGATAGATACTGATCATTAAGAAATTTGAAAATAACACTGGCTTCAACGAATAACAATATAACTTTTTAACAAAAATAAAACCGACTCCAAATTGTCTATCTCCGAAGTTCTTCATCAGATCTTCACCAAATTTAAATAGAACCACTTCGAAAAAATACTCTTTCAAACAAAAAAATAACCACTAAAAGCGGTTCACAATTATCAAAGATATCGCGGAACAAACATACAAAAAAAAACATACACTCGAATTGAGAACCTCCTCCTTTTTTTTGGAAGTCGGTTAAAAATAAAGGGACTGGAGTCTTTTTTTAAAGACATTGTAATTTTAACACCAAAATCTTTAGTATCAACCAGCTCCACAGCTCCCCTGTCCATGTACCGCCGGCAGCATCGAAGTGCGCCAGTAACGAGAGACCCGTCACAATAATTCTCGTGCTCGACAATGCTTTAATGTGCGTTTGATTCATTCGTTACAAAATGAGGTTATCATTGCCAGTTACGCACTGTTGTAATGAATTTTGCTATTGTCGGCCGGCCAGCCTTTAGCGCCCGTAAATGGGTTTAACAAATCATTTTGACGTTTTATCTGTGCATATGTTGTGGTTGGCAAAAATTTGGCGTGATTATCATGACGAGTACTTAGTTTCAAAAAAATTATGAAACAAGGAATTTAAGATCAGAAGGCAAGAAAATGACTCGGAGCATTTAAGTACTATTTTATTAAAAATTAAAATGTCTGGGATGTGCGAGAACAAACAAAATAAAAACTTTTTAACAAAAATAAAATCAACTTCAAATTGTCTATCTCCAAAGTTCTTCCTCAGATCTTCACCAAATTTAAATGGGACCACTTCGAAAGAATACTCTTTCAAACAAAAAAACAATAATTAAAATCAACTCACAATAACAAAGATATCGCGGAACAAACATACAAAAAAAAACATACAGTCGAATTGAGAACATCCTCCTTTTTTGGAAGTCGGTTAAAAAGAACATTAAACAGACGAATTAAGCAGCTACTACTTTTCTTAAGTCGGTTAAAAAATTTAAGTTTTGAAGTTTTCTCTCGACCGTGAAAGGAACGCTACACGCTGTCTTCAGTAAGCTGGAAGGTAGCAATCATTCACAAATAAAACACCACCCTATGGGCGTCTTATGAGGTGCTAATGACTACCTTGTCTCAGTTGCTATAACAACCTGCCAAGGATAAACATTCCACATCAAAAACGGGTCTCTTTGGAAGATTACTAAAATGCATGACCTTTGAGGAAAACGGGTTAACGATGTCGAAGAAAAAGGAAGGGATAGAGCTACGTTCGTTCTACCTAGCCGTTTCCCAACTATGTTGAGGTCAGCTTCCATTCTAACCAGATGCGGCTGAATACCAGTATTTTACACTGAGCAACGGCCATCAGATTTCCGCAACTCAGTCACAGGGCAATGCCGATATCCTAAGGTTAGACCGATTGTCATACTTTGGCTTCTGACTTCCCGTAAAGACTGTCGTAGGTTTTCGTATGATACCTGAGTAACGTGCTCTCCGAGGCACTGAGGGGCCTCGATGTGTAACGAACGGTCACCCATCCACAAACCGACCGCAGCAAGCGCTGTTTAACTTCGCATATCATATGATACGCGCGGTAGGGAGATAGAGGTAGGTCATAAAAAAATAAAGACGGGAATCCAGATCTATAGGTAGCCTTTTATCCTTAAGCTATCTCCAGGCAACAAAACATCACGACTGTATTCCCCGAAGGGTTGGGCAGAGGTGTATAGTAACACCCAAATTTCATCGTTATGTTTAAGACCCATGTAATAGGGGGCGATCCTATCAACCGGGCACAAATCCAAACACCTGGCTGCTACTGAGAAATTCCACACGGAAAAACCCAATAACACTTTACTCGACCTGGGGGTCGAACCCAGGCAACATAACATCAAAATCAGAACCCAAAATAATAAACACTAAAGTGCCCATAATCCATGATCCCATAAAAACTGAAGAAGCCCCTTAAAGGCCCCACATTATCATTATAAATGCAAGACAAAGGCCCTACATCATGCGACGAAAACGCTGACATTGCCCAAACTTATCCGGCCCGGTACTTTTCACCCGGACACCTTAAGGCCATTAAGGCACTAATGACTGCCTGTAAATTGGCCATAACTCAGGCCAGGCCGTAAATAACTGCTCGGCTCTTGATAAGGGGCCCGCTGACTTGTCGCAAACGTCCGACATGTCTGTCTTAGTTTAACATGTGCGATTTATAGTAACGACAGTCGACAAGTTTGTCTACGTACTTTATGTAGGTATATTAAGTAGTAAGTAGTTTTGGGTCTGTTAACGGCTAAGGATATTGATGGGAGCGCCATCTGTTGTGCGGAGACGTAATTAAGACGAGAGTTGCAGCTACTCGACGATAGATGGCTTTAATTTGTCGATAATGGATGGATGTTGATGTGACATGGCTTGAATAGAACGTGCATACATTTTGGAGGTCGCCGGCAAAAAAATTACAATTTAAAAAAACTTCATAAAATTCAGCCGTTTGCTGCCTCCACATAGGTAATGTAGGTGCGAGTAGTGATGAATAAGACTATAGCAGTCTTTGGATAAGCAATAACATTAAGGCATTGTATTCATTTGTTTATAAACACTGTGTTAGAAACAAGTCTCCGTGTTTAAGAAACATTTTAAAATTTTACTGTAAACATTACTATATGATGGAATCAGGCGTTACTTTGCGGAAATCCATGATCTATAAACATACAATAAAATATTTAGTGTTAATTCCGCGAAAAAACAGTTGATCAAGCCTGAATGCAGTATGCAGCACCGCCCTCCCGCCCGCAAATATATGCAAATGCAGAAGGTGCGATTAATAACATGCAACACACAAGCAAAACGAACCGATACGACACGTGTTTCGCCCCTCCACGGGGCATCCTCAGGTGATGTTGACTCGTCGACCGCTTGGACGCGAATCAAATTCGATTGATTGAATTAACACTAAATATTTTATTGTATGTTTATTGTAAACATTACTGACAATTTTTGATAGCAAAAGTTCCAAAACATTGTTTCTAGAATATTTTTTACGCGATGTTTTGGAAACTGTTGACAACTTGTATTTAGAACATTATTTACAAGTGAAAACACAGCTTTAGTCTTTGCACCACAGCCGTTGGAAAAGCCAGCAACTTCGCAGATTGATGTCCTTCCTTGTGGTACCTAGTAGATGCTGGTGCCTAGCATGATATTCGCATGAATAGGCAAAAAAATTAAACAGCTTATAATCCCCAAATATATCTTAAAACTTTCCAACATATTGATACAGCGGCTATGATAAACATGGCAAGCTTAAACAAAGAAACAAACAAACAATTATCGCGCGCGCCGCGTCTACCGAAATTAGCAATTACTTTGAGGGAATCTCCGAGGCTGCCATTATCTTAGCAGCCGTAACTCGACTGCTAACTGTTATTGCCATCATTCCCCGCTTGATTTAAACAAGACGTTACGCCACCGTCCCTCGTCAAACGTGGATATAGCTAGTGAAGAGATCGGATACGGTATTACGATAACAGCGAGAGCTTCAAGTTATCCATAGGAATGTAGCCTTTCTTTACAGACTACTGCGAGAGCTTATATCGTCATATTTGGTGAATCATATTTCGTTTCATATTTGTAATCATAACTGCAAGTGGGCAGTTGTCACGCAGTTGCATTGACTCCATCTTAATTACCATTACCTTAAGGCACATTTACACGGAGCAAGTTTCTTGACGCGAGTCTCATGCTATCTCTGTTTATGTTGTAGAGAAAGACAAAGGCAGAACGAGTCAGCACTTTAAGGGTGGCTTTAAGAAACAACCCTCAACAAGCATGTGCACATAAAATTTAGCAGGCGTGTACTTACGGGAGGATAAAGAATAACACTTGTAACCGTCCACTATATATATTTTAATCAGAATTACAAATTGATCAACAGGGCGTGGTTCGTAGCAATGCGAGGAGTCCAAGGTCTTCTTGAGCAGGTGTAGGACTTAACTTGACAACTGTAGCGGCGCGAGAGGGCCGATCTGCTGTGTGCCCGACCTTTTATAGGCCCGGGCCCCCGCCTGTCAGCCACCACCCGTCACAGAGTGTTTGCTTCGAGAAACTATCCTCGTGTAAATCAGCCTTTATTCTAAAGACTCTTTAGTAACGCAATGATAGCAATTCGCCTTAAGTGAGTGATCAAAATAATAATAGCTTAGTTTGTAGTAATACTGTTCAGATATCGAAACAAATGGCCAAATTCTCAAACGCTACTGTATTTTAAGTCGCCGTAAAGCCTCGTGCTGTCACTGTCACCACGCCTTAAAGTGACAGTGACAGCACGAGACTTAACGGCAACTTAAAATGAAGTAGCGTTTGAGAATTTGGCCAATAGAATTTCAAAAACAAGAACAATTCACAAAATGTATTTTAAAATCGGATGCGCCATTCGTAGCTCCATTCCTCTCGGCTGAGCGACACCATGATATACTGAGATAAAGAACTCCATTACACCACAATGACCATAGCAACACCTTTGTTGCTACAGGAGACGAGATAACATTATACTTTGTGACCAGCCTCAGAAATGGAATTGTCAATCTAGCTCGCAGTTAATAGGAGAATACAATAAGGAATTAGATGAAAAGCCAGTGCCTGTTTTTTAAAATAGAAACAGTCCCAAATCTGTGGACGTCTTTTAAAGGACATCATTCAATCTCTATACATTTTTGGGCTAAGTCTGAAAGTAATGGTAGGTATATTTCGTTAGAATATATTATCTTATTCGTTAGTTTCTACGGGATCAAAGTTTACAATTTAACCACATATATTTTACTCTTGGCTCGTCTTTGATATCAGACATGGTGGATGGCCAGTAAGAACTACCAAATTCTATGACAAATCGTTCACAGTCCAAGCAGTACGTTTGTGGAATGCGTTGCCGATGCCAGTAAGACAAGCTCAGTCACTGGATTCTTTTAAAAAATTAGTTAAAGATCACTTCTTCTCTCAACACGTTTCTAATTCCTCATAAATCATCAGTCTACCTTGTTTTCCCTATCACATAATTATATATCATATATATATATGAGTATTATGTCTATGTATGGTGTGTAGTATATTTTTTTGCAGCAGTACACCATGGACTATCCCGCCTATCTTATTCATTGACTTCATGTTCATCCAAAGGTTGTCTGGTAGATATCGCTATCAGCGATAAGACCGCCATTGTACCCTTTAACGTTTGTTATTGTATAAGAGCTGTGTTACAATTTTGGTGTACAATAAAGTATATTCTATTCTATTCTAAAGCACTGTGGAAGCCTATGGTCAGACGATCGCTCTAAAGGACCAATCTTGTAATTGCTAGTAAGTGAAAATTTCAGAAAAGCAGGCTTACTAATGTTTTTTTTCGGGGTTGCAACCCCGGTCACCGCAGAAGTTCTCGGAGAAAAGTCGTGGTGAATTTTTATATTTTAACATAAATATTGCAACCAACGACCCTTTTGGCTATAGCAACATTTATAACCGTGTACACCGAAAAACAAGTTGCGATACAAGTTGTAAACAAAGTTTCTAAAGGTCTTTTTGAAAGTTTAGTTACTTGATATGAACAGCACAACATGAACAACAATAAAAATATTATAATCTTTACATAACATACCATCACGCCTCTATTCCCCGAAGGGTTGTGCAGTGTATAGTAACACCCTAGTTTCGCCGTTATGTTTAAGTCCCATGTAATAGAGCGCGAGCATATTGCCATCATCCGAGCTCAAATCCAAACCCCGGGCTGCTACTGAAGAATTCCGCACGGAAAACCCAATAACACTTTACCCGACCTGAGGATCGAACCCAGGACCTCACCATCAGCAGTCGTGCTTGCCACCACTAGACCAACTAGGCACTATAATCTTTAAAACCAGTATTTTCAATATATTGTAGTGGTAGGTCCATACGTTTTTTTTTTAAACCATTTTTGATACTTGTAGAATACTTGTTCAATACCTTGTTGTATAAGGAGGATCCTACAAGCCTAGAGGCTAAAGAATCCTACAAGCTGATTAGCTGATGTAACGAAACTCATCCTCAATACTTGACAGATATGACGACCACCAAAAAAATCGAGGTGACGACGTCAAGAAATTGGCCTCACTTTAAAACTATTACTGGAACATTTCACCGGATCGAACGGCATTTGTCTACAGGCCCGGTCGGTTAGTGTCGCCAAAATGTCGCAAATTGGGAGGACCGTCCCAAATTTTGAGGTGAGAAATATTAATGTAGAGTCGTGGTGACGTTATTCAAGACTGCCTCGTTTTTCTAGTGGTGGCAAGTGCAACTGCTGATTGTTAGCTACTGGGTTCGATAAAGTCGGGCAAATTATTATTGGGTTTTTTCATTAGGAATTTGTCAGTAGCAGCCCGGAGTCTGGATTTGTGCCCTATTACATGGAACTTAAACATGACGGCGAAATGAGGGTATTACTATACACCTCTGCCCAACCCTTCGGGGAATATAAAGCATGATGTTATGTTATGTTATTTCTGACTATTTGGAAATCACAAATGACGCTTGTTGTATAACATTCAATCATAAAATATATTGTGAGAGACTATTGTAAGAGAATCTATTGTGAGAGATTTTTGTAAGCTTTTTTATAATACACTAGCTATGTACTCACGGCTTCGCCCGTAGCCTATGTTACTCAGTGATAATGTAGCTTTCTAACGGCAAAAGAATTTTTGAAATCGGTCCAGTAGTTTTTAAGTTTATTCGTTACATACAAAAATACAAAAATCCAAAAATACAAATCTTTCCTCTTTATAATTATATATATTTTTTTATAATAGATTATTCGTTACATACAAAAATCCAAAAATACAAATCTTTCCTCTTTATAATATTAGTATAGAAGACGCCGGAAGAGGACACCCTAGAAGGACATACATCGATGTTATTGGTGATGTACTTCACAAAGGACAGGTGCGTAGTACTCTCAACCATGTTTGACAAGATGTATGAATGCGGACGAAGCGCAAGGAGTATGTAAGGATCGTAGCATGTGGTGTTCTATAGTTCCTACCCACCCCTATGGGAAAAAGGCGTTAGTTTATGTATGTATAATAGGTACTGGAGAGTATTTTCTTTGTTCATTCAAGTAAAACCTCTAAATACTGCTTAAAAACTTACATAATTAATTAATACCTCGCAAATATACTTTGATTTGTACAAGACACTGGTGTCGATTCTGTTGCGCACATTGACAGGACTAAACTAAACTAAGGGTGTTTGTCTCTTTCTGTTTCAATAGAAAAAGAAAGTGACAGTTGCGTTTAGTCTAGTTTAGTACTGTCAAAATTTGCTACAGAATCGACAACATTACCTTTTAAATCATACCCCGTTCCCTCTAGCTTTTTTCCCAACTATGTTGAGGTCAGCTTCCTGTCTAACCAGATGCGGCTGAATATCAGTATTTTACACGGAACGACTGCCATCAGACCTCCGCAACCCAGTTAGGCAATGCCGATATCCTAAGGTTAGACCGGTTGTCAGATTTTCGGGCTTCTGACTACCCGTAACGACTGTCATAGGTATTCGTATGACACCCGGGACCGACTGTTTAACGTGCTCTCCGAGGCACGGAGGGGTCTTGATGTGTAACGACAGCTTAACCTCAGAAATCGTATGATCTGCGCGATTGGTAATTAGCCACGAGCCCCTCACCTTTTAAATTATACCATGGTAAGCATTGAATACTCGACCCATCATTATTTTTCCATCTTTATTCGCAAAAAAAAAACCACGTTGCACTTTTAAAATCCCACTTTCCATCGTAATCTTGGAAACACTAACCTCCCATCGCCCCACGGATTACACGGGCAGAGGGGAGACATTTACTAGTGACATTTGGAGTATTTATTCGCATAATAATAATTCCTCAACGCGGCGACGGGGGTGCTTCCTCCGCTAAGAGTTATGGCTGGGGAGACACCTTCAAGGTGACGCTGTTGTGTTGTTGGAAGTAAGGGGATGCGACGTGGTTTATGGTGAGGAAGTAAATTAGAAATTTCTTCTAATCATTGGGCTTACGTTTTAAGATTTTCGATTATAAATTATGTGTAAGATGTTTTTTTTTTCTTACAAACGTAATTTTTAAACTGCTTCACTTCGTATACTTGTTTGTTTGTAATCAAATCTTGCGACTAATTATTAACAACTTCTGCTCAACCGATTCTCCTAAAACTTCGCACACAAATTGATTTTCCGTTATAATAGTTTAAACGTTCAATCCTCAGATCCTGATGCTGCAGGGGTACTGCAAGATAAAACCATTAAACTTAAAACTTTTTTTGGGATTATCTTGAATACAGTATGATCAATGAATGATGACATACAGAGACTACAAAATTCAATGGAAAATGTAAGATAGAATACCTGGTGAAGAAGAAGAGGAAAAATAGTAACCCGTAAAGGAAAATAAGGACCAATTCTTTTTTCCAGCTGCTTACCTAAAATTGAGTAGGATCACCTTATAGATTACCTAAAATTGAATTGAGTCAGGATTTGAAGATCGAAGGTTGAAATTATCATAATGTTGTATTGTCATGAGAATTGAATTTGTGTGCGAAGTTTCAGGAGAATCGGTTGAGCAGAAGTAGTTGAAAAATCTGTCACAAGATTTGAATCAAACAAATATACGAAGTGAAGCTTATTAAAACCATTTAACAAAAATGCCCGATTAATGATACAATACGATGCATGAACATTGTCGATTCGCTAAAATCAATGGCGAATTTACCAAAAAATTAAAAAACTGCCTCGTTGGTCTAGTAGTGGCAAGCGCGACTGCTGATCATGAGGTCATGGGTTCAATCCCCGCAGCTCGGAGTTTGGATTTGTGCCCGGTTGGTGGCAATAGTCTCGCCCCCTATTACTTCAGACTTAAAAATAACGGCGAAATGAGGGTGTTATTATACACCTCTGCCTAACCCTTCGGGGAATACAATTGAGTTGTTATGTTATAAAAAACATGGCAGAAATCGCATTATAAAAGGCCAATTCACCTGCTATTACATAATTCCTTTAAACATCATCAGCGGAAGTATACACCCTTACTAATCAAGACCTCAGTTTCCACACACGACCATCTCCTCAAACCTTCCATAACCGAAACTAAGCAAACAAGGGCGCGTCCACACTGTTCTCACAATCGGCGTCCACCTTAAGATTAAGGCATTAACTGGTACAAGCTGCGTCGTCGGCCTCTAACCGGCCGATGTTGTACATAACGATAGTTACATGGATGTTGCGGATGCTGGAATTGGTAATAAGGAGTCCTGGTACAGAGTTCTTGGAAGGATTGTTGATAGAGTGAAAGTTGGATAAGACTATTTACGGCAGATATTAGTAACTGATTTATTCCAGAAGACTTTCGTGATATCATCGGGCAAAGTGTTATTGGGTTTTTCCGTGTGGAATTCCTCAGTAGCAGCCCGGAGTTTGGATTTGTGGCCGGTTGGTGGCGATAAGCTCGCCCCCTGTTATACGGGACTTAAATATAACAGCGAAATGAGGGTATTACTATACACCTTTGCCCAACCCTTCGAGGAATACAGGCGTGATGTCATGTTATGTTTGTTTTAGGGCCAAGCAACATCTGACGGAAGATACGTCACCAATCTTTCGCGTACACATAATTCAATACTACCTGGATGACCGAGCTTTGCTCGTCTTTTGTTTTTGGTAAATCGTGTTTTTTCGAGAGAAAAAAAAAGGGAAAAAGAAGGAACTTGAAAAAAAAAGGAAAAAAAATAACCACCTGGACTCGAACCGAGACTTCTGAATTCAGGACCGCCTGATTTCCCACCTGAGCTATTTTAATCATGTGGATCGCGGCGAAATTTACTTGCATATTCTAATGTTATTGTAGCAGTTTTACATTGCCTGAAAACACGGATAAAACGACGTTTTCTAATAATGAAACCTAGCTAAATCGATTTATCGCCCCCGAAACCTCCTGCATACTAAATTTTATGAAAATCGTTGCAGCCGTTTCCGAGATACAATTATATAATAATACAACGAGAATTGCTCGTTTAAAGGTATTAGATAAACATCTCACACCGTACACATTTGACCAAAAATGCGTTACTAAAATTCCTCAAATAAATGCCGCAACAGAAGAGGCGACGTATCTTTCGTCAGATGTTTCTTGATACTTCCTTCCTCTTAGCCTTTTCCCAATTATCTTGGGGTCAGCTTCCAATCTAACCAGATGCGGCTGAATACCAGTATTTTACACGGAGCGACTGCCATCAGACCTCCGCAACCCAGTAACTGGGCAATGCCGATATCCTAAGGTTAAATCGTTTGTCAGACTTTCGGCCTTCTGACTACCCGTAACGACTGTCATAGGTATTCGTATGACACCCGGGACCGACGGCTTAACGTGCTCTCCGAGGCACGGTCAGATGTTTCTTGATACTTAGTTTTATGGACAACTGTGACATGAGTTTTGTCACATCTTTCACACAGAACTCCTTCCACATAATTCGTGACACATCTGATCACGGCAGGGATGCAGCGTTGAAATAAAATTCAACAGAATTATTGCAATGGAAGTAAAGCGGCCTTAAATGATAAATGATTTTTATTTCTGTAAATAAATCTGTTACAGACACTTTTACAAGTCAATGTAATGTTTTTTTTTAAGACTAGATGGCGCCGGCATTTCCTATCTGACTAGCTCTGAGAAGAAAAGCCGAAACAAACTCAGAGGTCAAAGTCTCTTTTAAAGTCCAGACATTGTAGTATACAAACTATGCGAGTGAAACGATGTAGGGCAACGTCTGGAATGGCCTTTTGAGGAAAGTGCCATAGCAGGTTCGAGTTGACCTGTCCTAACTGACGGCACATCTGCATCAGTCATCGCGGAGCTCAAACCTTATTTTAGGGAGCTCAACAACCCGACCGCTGCATGACGCTATCATTCAGCTGGACATTTGTGTGGGTCACAAAAAAAAAACTCAAGAACCGCCAAACGTTTACAAAATTCGTGTATAAAGCTACCCTACATGGTACTTATTACCTTATTTGGAATAATCGTTGAGACAATTTAAATTACCTTAACTGCTTCATTGGTTTAGTGGTCGCCAGCGCGACTGCTGATCGTGAGGTCCTGGGATCGATCCTCAGGTCGGGCAGTGTTATTGGGTTTTTCCATTAGGAATTTCTCAGTAGCAACCCGGAGTCTGGATTTGTGCCCGGTTAATGGCAATAGGCTCGCCCCCTATAACTGGCGAAACTTGGGTGTACTAAAAACACCTCTGCAGAACCCTTCGGGGAATAAAACGCGTGATTTTATTTTTATGTTACATATTTAATTGGATTAGTTAACATATTCTAATCAAAAAACATGTCATGACATTTTTACTAATACCGCATCTAGTTGCTCTAAATCGCAACCATGTAATCATTTGCGGTGTCCTAGAATTAGAACAATACCCATGATTACCTCATCAGAACGGCAAATATCCTCAGATTAAGCTTGAAGAATTAACTCGTTAATGTCAAGTTGTACCCTTCGTTGCTTTTGAGGGTTAAGATCGGAACACGAAAGGGAAACTATTTATACAAGCTTGAATAGTGACTGCTGAGTCCTGGCTTCGATCCCCAGTTCGGGCAAAGTGATATTGGGTTTTTCCATTAGGAATTTCTCAGTAGCAGCCTGGAGTCTGGATTTGTGCCCGGTTAATGGCAATAGACTCGCCCTCTATTACATGGGACTTAGACATAACTGGCGAAAGAAGGGTGTTACTGAAACCCGTCTGCCTAACCCTTCGGGGAATATATGGCGTGATGTTATGAATAGTGTTAGTCTAAAAAGAATTGTGGTACTGCTTTCTTTTCGGAGAATGTCGTAACAGGCGACTCTTGCTCCCTAAAATAAGATGGTTAATGCATGCGTGCCGTCAGTTAAGACAGGTCAACTCAAACTTGCTATGGCACTTTCTTCACAAGGTCATTCAGTCGTTGCCCTAGTAAGTTACACTCGCATAGTTTTTATACCACAATGTCTGGACTTTAAAAGAGACCTTGATCTCTGAGTTTGTTTCGGATTTTCTTCTCAGAGCTAGTAGGACAAGAAATGCCAGCGCCATCGAGTTTTAAAAAACATTACATTGACTTGTAAAAGTGTCTGTAACAGATTTATTTACAGAAATAAAAATAATTTATCATTTATAGAGTCTAGGATTGGGTAGATCGATTGGACGGATTTATTTCTACTGATGACATCACTCTGTCAGACGGCTGAAGTCATAATCTTTTTGTTTGAGAACTAGAAAATTGCCAAGGCGTACCTTTGTATTTAAGTATTAGGAGCCTTTTTTGTATCGTTGGAAAATCCTCTTGGATGTCCCTCGCCCGGGGAAGGCGAGGGGGTCTGCCGAACTCTTAGCCAGACTGTAAACACGGGCGCGGGGCGGGCGCGGTGCGGCGAGTTCAAATAGAAGAACTTCATTTGATTGTCCATAGTGGGCACGCGGGCGCGGGAAGCGGCGCTGGCTACTTGGCGCGGGGAGCGCGCGGGTAGCTCACGCCATAGCTCGTTCATACAAGTGGCCGCAGTGAGAGCGCGGGCGGCAAGTGACAACCCGCGCGGGAGCAGGGGATCTCAAACTAGTTCGAGCTGACCACGCGCGTTGTTGTGATGGCGTCTTCAAAATTAAATGTTGTAGAATTAATAAGTCCTATTCAAGCACTGTGGATGTCGAAACATCGTTTTTAAGTAAGAATTTTCCAGTAAAAATAAGTCTTCTTCATCCATATGATATTTTGACAAACACTGGACACGACAACGCTCAGAACGAAGCCGCGCTCCTCTGCGGACAGGCAAATCGCGCGCGTTCCCGCACCCGCGCCGCTCCCCGCTCCGCGCTGCCACTCTGGCCAAGCACTCACTGGCTAAAAAACCAACGGTGTTCCTCCCCCTGACCGTTCAGCCGGGGTCGCGGGATTCGCAAAAGCATGCACTGCAACCCTGGCAGAAGTAGTAGGAGCCTAGGAGGAGATGGCTATCTCCATATTATACCCAGGAGCAATTAATCCAGAATGAGATGGGGAAGAAAGGTTCTTGAGTGGCGACCACGAATCGGAAAGCGCAGCGTAGGTAGGCCTCCCACTAGGTGGACTGACGACATTGTGAAAGTCGCAGGCAACCGATGGATGCAAATAGCGGATTGTCGTTCGATGTACCGGTCTAAGGGGGAGGCCTTTGTTCAGCAGTGGACGTCTTCAGGCTGATGATGATGATGATAAATTAATCCAGGTCACCAACATAAACAAAACAATTTTATATAATGTTTAACAATGTTTTCCGAGATAAGGTTTATGTTGGTGACTCGGACTCATTGCTCCCGACTGTATATTTATAATGGTGGTACTAGATTGTATTCGACATCTCGTACAATTAAGGGTAGCAATAAACAGCAGTAATAGCCTAGTGATGTGACCGCCGGACTGCCAAGTCATAGGTCTCAAGTTCGAACCCAAGGCACGTACCTCTGACTTTCCGGATTCATGTGCGTATTGTATAATTATATCATCTTCCTGCCCTGGTCCCAAGTTACTTGGGGTCGGCGCAATATGTTTTTCTCTTCCACTCTTCCCTGTCAGCCGTCTCATTATCATTTACTCCCTTATCTTTCATATCCTCCCTCACACAATCCATCCATCTTTTCTTAGGTCTCCCTCTCCCCCTCCATCCATCAACATTCATATTCATCACTCTCTTAGTCACACGTGTTTCATCACTCCTCATCACATGCCCATACCAAGACAAACGCTTTCCTTTCAACTTTTCTGTCACTGGTGCATATTGTGTGTGTGTGTGTATTGTATAATTATAACTTACTTAAAAACAGTGAAGGAGAACATCGTGAGGGAACCTGAGAGATATTTCTCGACGGCATGTGAAGCCAAGTCAGAGGCCCATGGTAAACTCTGACACCAGGTTAGTCACTAAGCACACGAAAAGAAGAAGATGGTTAGCAATGACTCTATTTTCAAGGCTATATTGCCTGTGGAAGTCCTTGAACCGACTGAGATTACAAGTACGTCGCTGCAAATTTAATATGGCAAAATGGGGTATCATCAAGCCAGATTAAGCTGACTGTGAGTGTGGTGCTCCCGAGCTTACAATAGCCAATCTGTTCCAGTATCCTCTGTGCACTTACGTTTGCACCACCGAAGACCTTGGTCGGGCCACTGATAACGCAATCTGCTTTTCTTTTTTCGTATGGTTAGTGACTAACCTACTGTCAGAGTTTATGCCGCCCATGGGCCTTTGACTTGGCTTCACATGCCGTCGAATAATATCTTTCAGGAATGCCGATTTCCTCACAATGTTTTCCTTCACCGTTTTCAAGCAAGTGATAATTATACAATACGCACATGAATCCGAAAAGTCAGAGGTGCGTGCTTTGGGTTCGAACTCGAGAACTATGACTTGGCTGGCCGATGGCCACCTACTGGGCCAAACTAATTTGACTAACGTATCATCAATCCACACCGAGGAGCCTAGGGACTCATGAGTAATTACCAACCGCGCAGATCATGCTATTTTCGAGGTTAAGCTGCGCTGGCCGCGGTCATTCCGTGGATGGGTGACCGTTCGTTACACATCGAGACCCCTTCATGCCTCGGAGAGCACGTTAAACCGTCGGTCCCGGGTGATATACGAATACCTATGACAGTCGTTACGGGTAGTCAGAAGCCTGAAAGTCGGGTTAGGATACCGGCATTACCGAGTAACTGGGTTGCTTAGGTCTCATGACAGTCACTCCGTGTAAAATATTCAGCAGCTTCTGGTTAGACTGGAAGCTGACCCCAATATAATTGGGAAAAGGCTAGGCAGAACACCATCGATTTAAACCATACTTACATACCAATCACGCCTGTTTCCTATATATATATATATTTCCACCTGCTACGATCCTGACACACCCTTTTCGCTTCATCTACATTCAATAACCTTCTCATGCGTGCTCATCAGCTTACAGCTAGTTCACACAGAAGGGGCATTCTTCGAAAAATATTAACAAAATTTGAGAACGTCATTAGCATCATCCCAAAGTTAATAATGCAGATGTTTAATATTAGGTCCCCACCTATGAAATCAGCGTTTTGTATGGAGAATTTTAAAGAAGTTGCATTTTTCATACTAACATTTTTTTAATTTATTTAACAACTATGAACACTAATGTTTTAAAACTTTTATGCACTAATGTTTAAAAACTAAGATAACGTATGCCACTTAGATTATGCGACCAAAATAACTTTTGGCTAAGTTAAAACAAAAATAGTGGTCATTTCTGCTAACAAAAAGAGGAGTCATTTTTAAGATATATTTTTTGGGTAGAAAACTATAAGTAATAAGGTTTTTTTTACTATTGGTAGTTGTCTATGATGGTCATTATTCAATATAATATCAAGCAATTGATATATATTTTAAATCATAGAAGTGACGACGTTCTCTATTTGTGAGAAAAAAACGCCAATTTCATAGGTAAGGACCTAATACTATAATTATGATAATGAAAACTGAAACTATACCGCTGCCGTCAAGCAATAAGACAAGAATAAAAACAATCTGACAATACTATAACGTTAACAACCCGGGAGAAGAATGATTTGTTAAAATAATGTTAAAAAATTTCGAATATTCACCCAGAAACTGTTTACAGTGTGGGGGAACGAGGTGTGGTGCTCCTCCAACGAAAAGCGAGAATCCTCCAACCAGGCCGGTCTAGTGCCTGGCGGTCTACTGCCCAACGGTACATGTTGGGAAGTTATATATGTATATTATCTGCGTGTCAAATCTTGATATCGCGATGCAGGATTTGTGACTTTTGATCTGACAGCTGTCATTGTTGTCGCTGTAGTCTGCTAGACATTCGTCATGCTGCGTAGTTCTCATGTGGCGTGATAGATGCCGCCACAACAGGATCCATTTTTATTTTAATGATGGCGCCTGTAGTTGAATGAGCGAGTTCACATACACGACAGTATTCCGAATCCAATAAAAAATACTGGATTCGTTATTTTTATCGTATCCTGTCTGCTAGATGCCACGCAGCTGCTATTTGTTTAACTGATCCGTTGGTACCGATGTGAACAACACATCCAGACCCGACGGAGATGCTTAGGGTGCTACCAATCTGGCCATTTTTTTTAAACCTTTCAAACGCCATCAAAGCTAAAACATCAAGCAAACAAAAAGCACCCAGCGAGGAAAAGTGCGGGTGGAAATCTTCAAATTCTCTCACAATGGTTCACATAATAGAGCTAGAAGCCGAGTGGATATATTGCTCGCGATAAAAACGTATCCATCCCGATATGCCCTCACTAAATCACCACTTAATAGTCGAGGAGCTCGTAAATATGTCAACAAGCGCCAATATCTAAAGATGTATATGTTGAAAGATCTTTTTTTGTGCGAGGTTGCAGTGCGTCAGGATTTGTCGATCTTATATTGTGGAGATGGATGACCTGAAGTGGGCGGTTGGGTATCGACTGTAATTGTTGCGAGGGAGGCTTTTTTATGTGCTTCTTTTGAGGTGAAGTCGGGTTTGTAATTTAATTTCATGTTAAGTTTTTTTTGTTTAGTAAAGGTACTTAGTCTATGTTGATGTCGTCTCTCATGTTATGTTAATTTTATAAATATTGACGCTATTTAAACAATAACTATTATCGCAAGATTTCAGTATGATACAACAAGAATCTTTTCAACTTTTATACAGAGTGTTATAAAATTAGCTCTTATGAATTTTGTGGGGTTACTTGGTATCGAAAAATGAACAACTTTCGCAGAAAAACTATTCGAAATCCGCGTATTTTGTTTAATAAAAATAAATTTATTTGATTTTTATGGAAATTAATAAAATAAATATGCTAATATCGAAAAACTGTTCATTTTCCGATACAGACTAACCTCACAAAATTCTTAAAAGTAAAAAATTTCACAACCTGTATACCTACTGTCAATTTCTGCTTTTCCGTGATGAAATACCGTAGAATACAACAAAACGCGATAAGTTTAAAAAAACAAAAGCCCAAGATAATATAAAATTCTTAAAACAAAAAAAATATAAATACACACTAGGTACTATAAATACGCGCAATAAACTCCGGCTCACAACCGCTATAACTCGACAACAATGCTCAGAACTAATTAAATTCAAATTAATCGTAAAAAAAAGGAATCACGTCAAATTGACCGTAAAATTTCAAGAAAGAAAAACAATGGGGTACCGACGATAACGCCGCTGGACTTAAATTAAATCGGAGTCGTTTCGACGAACCCTTCACTTTTGTAAACATACGGACACAAATTGCGTACTCAACCGCGGAGGGCGTGCATTATTTTGAGGTTATGTGTTGAATAGATACTTACTTATGACAGACAGTAGATTTGCTCTGCTCATGGCTATGAGAGGAAAATGCCGTATTTATCTTACCAGTCAGATCGTTGATCGTAGTCTGATAGATCTTGTCAGTATGCAAAAGTCTAGGCCAAAGTGCCTAACTTCTGTCTACCTCTAAAAGATAAAGATTTGGATTATGCTTTAACATTATGTAATCAAAATTACAATTTAACTGTTTACCCGGTCAGATGGGCAAAGATCGAGACGTCGTCGACGGTAAGTGGCGTGATGATCTAGATGTTTGCATGGTTGGCATGGTCAGAAAAGGCACAAAATAGAGAGGTTTGAAAGGTGAAAGGCCTTTGCTCAGGAGTGGGACGTTCCATAGATAAAAAAACTGTTTACTCGTGATTTACTTTATATAATTTTTATAAAATTTTGCACAGGCTGTCACTAATGGGTTGGCATCAATTTTTTTTTGTAACGTGCTGTTGGTCCTACCTCCAACATCCCTGCGCATCTAGTCTACCTAAATACTTTCCTCAGATGTTCGGTAAATCTGGCATTCTTATCACACATAAAATAAAAATACAAAAAAACTATCAACGCACCCGCTCACAAAACGTCTCCACTATATTTCCAACATGGAGGGTTAACTCTAAACTCCGTCCAAGGTATGAATATTTACGAAAGCATTAATTATTTTTTAACTTTCTTCCTGCTTTAAGAGGCTTTTCTTAGCGTAAGGTGGAAATACTCGATGACTGTTGTTTTAGTTGGGGAATAAAGTATACCCTATTACCGTCCCAGTGCGAGGTCCTTGTTTATTAAATCAGGAAAAGAAGGAAAAATATTTAGTTGAAGACTTGTTTGAAAAAAGTATTTAGACTTAAGTTGTGCCTAGCGTTTTCCCATCTATATTGGGGTCAGCTTCCAGCCTAACCAGATGTGGCTGAGTACCAGTATTTTACACGGAGCGACTGCCAACAGACCTCCGCAACCCATTTATTGGGCTATGCCGATATCCTAAGGTTAGACCGGTTGTCAGACGCCCAGTCTTCTAACGAAGAAGAAGTAAGTACATGCTTCTGTTATGAGTATCACACAGCGCGGGCACATAACAGCAGCCGTCAGTCACCCATCCAAATTCAAACCTTACCAAGTGTTGCTTAACTTTACTTCTTTTCCTTTGCATGGATTTTTAAACTTTTGATTTTTCATAAAGTTACACAAAGTTATAACAATGTTGTCTAGTCCACGTGAGGCTTACATGTTGGATGCAACTTTAACCCATCCAAAACTAAGCTACCGTTGCTTAACTTGAGTTCAATTTCCTTGTGTTCTGCCTTGCCTTTTCCCAATATGTTGGGGTCAGCTGCCAGTCTAACCAGGTGCGGCTGAATACCAGTATTTTACACGGAGCGACTGCCATCAGACCTCCGCAACCCAGTTACTGGGCAATGCCGATATCCTAAGGTTAGACCGGTAGTCAGACTTTCGAGCTTCTGACTTCCCGTGACGACTGTAGGTATTAGTATGACACCCGGGAGTTCAACATCCTTGTATGCAATTTATTTATTTTTTGTAACTTTTACTTCCATAAGTATAAGGCCTACCACAATTGTTTGACGTATAGTATCGTAAACATATCGCTAATGTGAGCGAATTTTGAATCAAAAATACAACTGCCCTATAATATTTTGGTTTATTTGTTTGCGACATGCACTATTTGTATCATACATAGATATGAATAAAGTTTTCAATTTAATTAAACAGTGTGTGCGAAACGAGTATTTCCGATTCAAAATTCACTTACTTTTATTTTATTTATTTTTTATAAAACATTGCCCCACACTAGGATTTCTCCTGTATCGTGGGTGCTTTTACAGACACAAATCTTCACACGCACAAACACCCAGACCCGGAACAACTATCTGTAGGCCATACAAATATTTGTTGCGTGCGGGAATCGAACACACGACCCGCAGCGCAGAAGCCAATCGCTTAGCCACTGCACCAAACGTGTCGTCAAACATTAACGTCACTTACATTCGTGTTAGGCCAACAGAACATTTAAGTTATGCTCACCCATCTAAATCCAAGCCTCAGCAACAGTAGCTCACCAGACACCTTTACCACCTAATCCATTTTTCCCTTCCTCCTACATTTCCTCGCAGTATCCGCACTATCTCAGTTTAAACTTTGATATTCCATAAGACTCACAAATATAAGTTTATTCTTCTTATTACGCAGTTAACAAGGGGTGTGTTATCGGTCGGCAGGCCTGCTAGCAGTTAAAGCGAATTTATACTTTCGATTACACTGGGCTGTGGCTGAATAAAAAACAAATGAGCCAAGAATTTGTTGGTGCGCTGCGCTGCTGCGAGGCGGCGTACGATTTGGGTGGATGTGGTCGGACTTAAAACTTTTAAATTTTTTAAAGAATACCAAAGTATGTCGACTGTTACGGTAGTTTAACGACACGTTTGGTGCAGTAGCTGAGCGATTGGCTTCTACACTACGGGTCGAGGGTTTGATTCCCGCACGGAACAAATATTTGTATGGCCTACATATAGTTGTTCCGGGTCTGGGTGTTTGTGCATGTGAAGATTGGTGTCTGTAAACGCACCCACGATACAGGAGTAATCCTAGTGTGGGGCAACGGTTTTTTTTTTAGAAACAGAACGGTACAAAGAGATTAAAATGTAAACTCTCCAACAGCCTAGGCGTATACAGAGGTGCAGACAACGCAATACAGTCACAGTTTTACAATCCATAGTATTGGGCAACACCTTTGGTGTCAGGTGATACCACCGGCCATGTAGGCGTTGCCCAAATGCATGGGTTGTAAAACTGTGACTAAGCTATGTTGCCTGCGTGGCCTTCACTTGTGTATATGCCTAGGCTCATACAGGTTATACTGAAAAGAGAAAAGATATGAACTTCCCAGCAATATCTTACCACTGTACTCTCTTATTTCATGTCAACACGAGCTTTACGAGAATAACTAAAACCACAGTGAAAGATTAGTCAATCAGTAAGTTTGGTAGCAGGGCTGATTACCCAGGATTAGCCGGACGCTGGAAGTACCTAGATACTAGTGGAGGCTCATTTAATGCACTCTACTGGATCCTTTCCGGAGTTGAGAAAGCATGCTCACCGTCATCTTCTGTCACACTGTTGTCTACTGATCTAGTATACTTAGGATGGCAGATTGGTAGGTTATTTTCCATCATATATGGTAAGAACCGCTTCTACAGAGCGTACTACATGCAGGTGGGGTTCTCGTTTAGGGAAACTGGATCAGCGTTTGGCTCATACATTCCATATGACGCGAGGAGAACTGCTAATTGCAATAAGGAAATAACAAAAATTGTACATAAATACATAAATTAACATAATTAGCCCATTACTGTCCAACTGCTGGGGACGGGCCTCTTCTCAGAATGAGAAAGGTTTAGGCCATAGTCCACCACGCTGGCCTGGTGCGGGTTAGCAGACTACACACACCATCGAGAACTTTATGGAGCCCTCTTAGGTGTGCAGGTTTCCACACGATGTTTTTCCTTCACCGTTAACGCAAGTGATAATCAAATTCTGATCTGCACATGAATTCGAAAAGTCAGAGGTACGGGCCGGGATCGAACTGAGACCCTACTGCATGGAAAACAAGCTATCAGTGGTTATTTATCACAAAAATTAAATTTTAAATTATTCATTTCTGATTTCGTATGATTAAAATTGTATCGTATTATCCACATTAACATGTCGTCGTCATCCGAAGGCGCAGACCTAAGCTATTATATTTAATGTGTATGCTTGCTTGATTTGAACGTAGTATCAAACTCCAAGCATTCTTTGTCTCTTCGTAATGTTAATTTGTCGTGTTTTCTTGTTATTATCAAGTGAGCAAATTAAACTTTACGATTTTGCATAGATACTTATGTAATGAGCTACGCTGCTACGCCGCTACGAATGGAGCTACAGGCGCTACGGATTGTCCGTAGTGGTGCTTCCACACTGAAGTAATAAAATGTTGTAATTATGATATCATCACACTATTGAAAGTTTGTGAAGATGGATGTTTGTTACTCAATCACATATAAACGGCTGAACAGATTTTGACGAAACTTGGCACACAGATAGACCACGTCCTGGATTAACACTTAGGATAGGTACAGTTAATCTCGTTGTATAAAATAGTTGCCCTAGGATGCGTGTGAAGCCGTGAGCATTAGAATGTAAGTTATAGAAATGTTAGTGTTTAAAACTGAATTTTGTTTGATGTTGTATGAATTTCGACATAGATAATTAAATTGAAGAAAAATTAAAAAGAAAAGTTTAACTTACATATTTTAAGTTAATTAATTTATTATATTTTGTGTTCCATTTTTCACGCTCGTGTGCTCTTGATTAGAATTACTTAACACCTAAAAGAATTGCTATACTATTTATAATAGTGTTCACATTTAAAAAAAGTCTTTAATAAATAAATCTAACATAAGTAACAATGCAATGAGTCCCAAAAAATAACACCTACTCGATCATGAGTTCCCACTTTTATCCGCACAACAAGCGGCAGATGTTTACACTCTTTTTCGATAGATGGCGTTGTCCAGACCGTCTGAATCGCGCTATGGTTTCGTTACACGGGTTTAGTAGGGTCTTTCGAGTTTTCAAAAGTATCAGGCTCTGACGACCGAGAGTTTACAATCAACTCTTTTTATTTTTTGAAAATCCCGTGGCGGTGACGCCATTGTGATTTAATTAAATTACCTTTTATTCAAACAAGTTAACTGACTGATGGTGAATTATTAAATACAGAACTAATTATAATTGTACCTAACTAATTAACTAGGTTAATGAATAAAACATGATAATTTACGAAATTTGTATGTGTCTTGTATTAATTTTATTACTTATACTAAAAATATCCTAATTATTTATAATATTAATGTAAAAATAACCCAAGCGATTTCTAACTGAGAAGACAAGACATTGCACATGAGAACTGTACACCTGAAAATAACTGAAACCGATTTAAGATTAAGGTACTTACCTACCTAATATCGAAAGCTCAACAATTATTAATATTTAATAAAATAAAATAAACCACGCATAGGTACAATGAACCACGTTATAAATCCTAATCCAATAACATACCAAACAATACACAAAATGGAACCTGATGGGGACAAATCCGCAGACTTAACCCTAGTTTACTGCTGGCGACTGATGGACATTGACCGGTATCGGAGCAACCCAGCCAGCGGCAGTGTTGCTAGTTTAAGGATAATATTTCCTTAATTCGGAATTAGATATTATTTTTTTACAAAAAAAAAACGTATTTTGGTGGAAGTACTCGAAGCTAGGTTAGCGCCTGAAAAATTAGAGTTAAAAATTATTTGTCATAATGTAGTACAAAAAATTGCTATGAAAACATCTATTTTTTTTATTCTTTTATTATTTTAAGTCTGCTCATTTCGCGTGTTTACCTTACTAAAACCCTTGATTTCCCAGATCATGAAGGACCACAGGACTAGTTTTTTTAACCGACTTCAAAAAAGGTGGTCTCTGTTGGACCTGGATGTATTGTGTTTGCGATTATTTATAGGTACAAAATTATGGTAAGATTCTGGCTACGCCCAGAACCAATAACGCCTTACCTTCGCAGCTAAATAAATTTTTAAACGATCGCAATGTTTTTATTATCTCTGTAGGTACCTACATCTATGGAGTATGCTTAGGTGGTTTGGCCATGTTGAGAGAATGAGTGAACGGCGATTAACAAAAGGAATTTATAAGGCGGATGTTAATGGGAACGCCGGTAGAGGACGTCCTAGAAGGACATACATCGATTATATTGGTGATGTTCTTCACAAAGGTCAGGTGCGTAGTACTCTCAACCGGCGTGCGTGTATGACAAGATGTATGAATGTGGATGAAGCGAAAGGGGTATGTAAGAGTCGTAGCATGTGGCGTTCTATAGTTTCTGCCTACCCCCATGGGAAAAAGGCGCGAGTTTATGTATGTATGTATGTACCTACATCCAAACATTACATTTTCCTAGTACCTTCATTAATCCTTTAGTATTTTTTTTTCTTTACAAAGAGACTAAAATGAACCAGCTGCCAGGTAAGCAATAAATTAATAATTATTAAAATTTCTAACAAATCCAAATTTTGGTAGAATTATTATACAAACATGGCAACACAAACCGTCCCCGTTTGAATTACTATAGTTATTTCTTGTTTATTGTCCCAGTATTGGACGGCAGTAGGTTTGGTCACTTTATTGGTACGACGTCATTGTAGGGTTATTCGATGTAGGATTTAGTGGGTGCCAGTATGGAATATGTTGTTTTGCATCGTGATATAATAATATATTATGTACTTACGTATTTGTTTTTGTTTTGCTATTATGTGTCCTCTTTATTGTAATGTTTTCCTCTTTTCTATCCTCTTCATTGTAATGTTTTCTTAGTTTTGGACTTAGCATTCAGAAACTCGTCATTATTGTTTATTGTTTATTTCTTGCATACATGTACAGTCTTATTTCCATAGGTCTTTTAGCAGGATTTAAAATTAGGTAGGTACATGCACCCTATAAGGGCGTTCGCAAGTCAGTGCGATTAGTTTTTACAATACAATTCAAACATTAAATTTAATACAATTCATATCTCATTTCATCATTCACTCATTGCACATTATAATAGCGATTAGCTTTTACATTATATACTCAAAAAATAAATTAGCCATGAACCAATCATATCCGAGTAAATAATTATCATAGAATAACATGAATACAAGCACTTATCCTCATTAGACAATTCATACATAAACTCACGCCTTTTCCAATGGAGGTATGCAGAAACTATAGAACGCCACATGATACGATCCTTACATACTCCTTTCGCTTCGTCCACATTCATACATCTTGTCATACACACACGCCAGTTCAGAGTACTACGCACCTATCCTCTGTGAAGAACATCATTAATAACATCGATGCATGTCTTTCTAGGGAGTCCCCGGCGTTATCACTGACCTCCGTCTTATAAATTTATTTTGTTAATCACCGTTCACTCATTCTTTCAACATGACCAAACCTAAGCATACTCCTTTAAATTGTCACTACATCATCTTTTAAACCGCAACTTTGACTCCTTATACCGTTATCAGGGATATAAATAAATAATTATTTTGATTGTATCATGCACCTACTTATCTTGAGGCAACAAGTCTCTTGCACACGTGGAATATACGTTAACTATCTTCAACTTCACTATTCCTCTTAATCTCAATTTGATAGCCAACAGTTGCTCCCACCCAACTATGAAAAGAAATTTCCACCACTCTTGTAGGCACATCTACCCAATCCGACTTAATTCGCCAAAATTACAATCGTTCAACAAACAGTAGCACTACCGATTAAAACAATTGAACGTATTTATTTCCACCATTATAACCCTACCAATGCATAGTGCACCGTAATTATCGTAAAATGCGAACATGTTTATGTATTTTTAATTCCGTCGTATATATCGCGTTTGGTCGCGATGTAAAATGGCGAGGCTGGCTGTACGGAAATCACTACAATAAACTTCTGTTAATGTTTGAATTGTTATGTATCACTATTGTGTTAATATTGTCATGCTGAAGTGATATTTTGCAGGTTAAACTTATTCGGTGTATTTAAAAATGAAGCTGATTTTGTTTCGGACAGTTTAATCGCAGAAATGGGTTAATAAAGCTGTTGATTTATTGAAATTGTTTGCATATTCAATTCGAGAGAAATGTTGTTTTCTTATATTTTTATTGGAATGTTTATTTTTTGTAACATGCTAATCGTAATTGAAGATTGATTTATCAAGAAAATGGTCAACAACAACGGCGTTGGTAGATCTTTACTAATATTATAAAGCTGAAGAGTTTGTTTGAACGCGCTAATCTCAGGAACTACTGGTTGCAATTGAATGGATAGTCCATTTATCGAAGAAGGTTATAGGCTATATAACATCACGCCACGACCAATAGGAACGGAGCATAAATGAAAAATGTTGCAAAAACGGGAATAATGTCCACCCGGGTCGGGCCCCTAGTACTATTATAAATTTGCGATTATCCCAACGATATCAACCTGATACAGTGAAACCGTGATATCCAAAAGCTGACTTGATGTTCAGAAAACCTCATTCACAGTAAGCTATAGACTGTCTAACATCGCCGTTTTTTTCCACCCACCCTCCGTTAGCCCGGGAGGATCATGAACATTAACCAGGCCACTTAGCTGACCCACCCTGATGCAAGGTAGATCGTTGAAAATAGCACTAAATATAAACCAATAGCGGCCACTAACCGCGCGGGGTCTAATTACCAATAATTATCGTTTCGTGCCGTTTGGCCGGGATGCAGTTTTAAATACGCCATTTTGTTCCGCTACTCGGGTACTAATGAGTGTAACAGATCGCTTTTTGATAATGTTATTGATATGGCTCTGGGAGTACGATCCGTTGAGATTTTCAGAATTAAATTAGTACGGATATGTGAAGTGTGAATTAAAATTGGTTATCGTAATGTGTAATTATGTCCGCGGGCGGAGGGTTGAATTGTCAAAATGACAGCTCATCTATTAATTTTTGCGTTGCACAGTGCATTTTAAAGTTTAAATAAATATTAATAAGGCACATTATCATTTATCAAATTGAAGTTTTGTTTATATTTTAGTTTTAATATTTATTTATTTATTTAAACAAGTACAACTATCATCACAGGCTTACCTAATACAATAGTGTAGTTATAATAGCATACAACAATTAATTTATTTACAATGAATCAAGAGTGATTTTACAAAATGCGGCCCGTGTGAATTCACTCAGAGTACAGTTGAAGCAGTCAATCTGTTGTGACAGCATATTGAGTGTAAGCAGCGCTCGCGTTAGCGGCGCGTGCTGCAGCAGGTTGGTGCGAGCGGGCGGCACCCACAGCAGCGACGGCCGCCTCCGTCACCCCACGTGTCCTATATAAACGCACAAACACTTTAATCACGACGTTTTATGGGCGATTCCAATAATTTAAGGAAATTGAGACTTTTGTATCTTTACCAATAATGAAGCCATATGGAAGTAGCTATCACAGCTAAAATTAGCTTATGAGTCTATTTATATGCCCAGTTTGGTAATATAAAATCCTACCATTGGTAAGCAAAACGACACGTTTTTATTTATAGGAACCGGGCATTAGTGACGCTATAGAACGATTACTATCTGTCAATATTCTATACAAATTAATTGACATTATTTCCTTGATGTTCGGAGGGAGACTGATGGCTCCCTCTTATAGCATCTTCTGATAAATATTACGTCACCTTCTTAGCTGTTAGCAGTATACCACAGAACCATCTTCAAACCCAACCAGACAATGGCGCAACAACCCTAAACAGACCACATACAGGTTGTTCCAAAAACAAATCCGAATAGTGGCGCACAGCGTTGTCTACACGGTTGTCAAAATGTATCGGAGTGCAATAAAGTGCGTCGCAATACGAACCGCTCCGTGTCCGCACGCAGCCGCGCGCCGTAACTCGGCACGTGCGGTTTGCTGCCGGACCGGACAGGAATGTACAGAGCTGTTCGTACGAATTATGGATTTATTTATTTTATGTGTGAATTTTTTTTTTGGTTCTAAAGATTGAAGCCGAGTTAATCTTGAAGCATCATCTAATCACTACTGAAAACGGTCAAGGGGTAAATGGTCATAATACTATTCTTTACAGAAAAAGGACGCAAATCTCTTTGACATAATTATTTCGTTGCTTTTGACGACACCCACGGGTGGTCTATTCTTCGCCGATAATCGCACAGCTTCTATTAACAAAATCCAACCGCGGTATCAACAACTCTAAACATTCCCAAACAAACTGACCAATTAAAACAAGGCAAGTCGACGTCGGCCATCTTAAATCTGCGGGCCGTGCATTGGCAATATCTGAGCGGCACCTATTACTTCGGTGCCGGCTGTGTGCGTACAACCCCAGCGATTTACTGTTATATCCGTGAATGCGATGCTGGTTTGCATTTTGTGTCGACTATTGGATGCAGTTTTGAAGATACTGATTGAGTTTCAGCAATTAATCGTCAATTCTTGTAAACTGCATCTGTGCAGTGTGCAACGCTTTGCGGCAAATCTTCTTTTCGTACTAACCTGGTGTCACCTGGTGCCTGGTGCCGTCGAGAAATATCTCTCAGGCATGCCGGTTTCCTCACGATGTTTTCCTTCACCGTTTTTAAACAAGTGATAATTATACAATACGCACATGAACCCGAAAAGTCAGAGGTGCGTGCCTTGGTTTCGAAGTTGAGACCTATGACTTGACAGTCCGACGGTCACACCAATATGCATCGCTGTGACAAGCCTATGTATAACATTTCGTAGTTTTTACGGGAGACAATGGCGTAAATAAGAACATAGGTACCGTTTTCATCAATTCATAATAACATCACGCCTTGTATTCCCCAAAGGGTTCTGCAGAGATGTTTTAGTACACCCTCATTTCGCCAGTTATGTTTAAGTTCCATGTAATAGGGGGCGAGCCTATTGCAGTGGCGTGCATTGCAAATAGGCTATTAAGCAGTGCCTACCTCATAAGATTTAATTAACTACTCCATCTTTAACTATTACTATAAATAAAATAAGCGTGTATGGCTATGATTTGTTTTGGACAGAATCGTATTAAAATGGGCTTAAGCGTACAATTGAAAGGCGACATTGCTAGTGCCTGCCTACCTCCTCCGAAAACCAATGCACGTCACTGGACTATTGCCATTAACAGGGCACAAATCCAGACTCCCGGGACCCTAAGTTCAGCAGTCGCGCTTGCGACCACCAGACCAACAAGGCAGTCAATTTATTTATCAGCATAATAACAGCGATGAGCATCCCAAGGTACAATACGCATCGACGCTGTCTTTGGACGTAAATCATGATCATCACATAACAAATAGATTTATTTATTTATATACTCTTTATTATACATAGGTACACCAGGTTAACACAACAGGAAAACTTATTTAAATACAAAAATGCACAATGGCGGTCTTATCGCGTAAGGCGATCTCTACCAGACAACCTTTGGATGGACTGGAAGAATGGAAAGAGAAAAACGAGCAATCTAGGTGTACAAGTACATTATGTACCCACATAATATTATTTAAATTTAATCATATAATATTTTATATATTTATGGCAAAATAATTACATAAATATGAAAAGAAAACATAAATAATTTAATAATAAATTAATAAATATATGTATAAGAACGCAGAAGAGGAATAAAATAAATAGCAGATTAGAGCGACAAGTAATGCTCCTTCACTGACTTTTTAAAAACTGGCAGAGATTGTGCACGTCTCACATCAAGTGGCAAAGCATTCCACAGACGAGCAGCTTGAATCGTAAAGGACTTGACATAAAAAGAGATGGAGTGCAGTTGTATTTTTAATTTAACATTTTTTGATGATCTCAAGAACCTAGAATGAGAGTCACAGAGGAACTTGAAGCGTTCTTTTAGATAAAACGGGGTAGAAGGATTAAAGAGCACATTATATAGTAGGGAAAGAATATGGGCATTCCGGCGAAGGTGAATTGGTAGCCATAGATATAATACAACAGATATAATGGCTAATTACAACCGCGCGAATCATACAATTTGCGAGGTTAAGCTGCGCTTTCTGCGGTCAGTCTAAAGGATGGGTGATCATTCGTTACACATCGAGAACCCTCCATGCCTCGGAGAGGAAGTTAAACAGTCAGTCCCGGGTGTCATACGAATACCTAATACGACAGTAATTACGGGAAGTCAGAAGCCCGAAAGTCTGAAAACTGGTCTAACCTTAGGATATCGGCATTGCCCTGTAACCTGTCCTTTGTGAAGAACGTGACCAATAACATCGATGTACTTATGACCTTCTAGGTCGTCCTCTACCGGCGTTTCCGCTGATATACGCCTTATAAATTCCTTTTGTTAATCACCGTTCACATATTCTTTCAACATGACCAAACCACCTAAGCATACTCCTTTAATTTTTTGTCATTACACCATCTGATTAGGTTAGATTATATCATCTGAGTTATTTAGACCAAAGAAAATCTACTAAACTTCAAGTGGCCCAGCCAAATCTGATGAAAGACACGTCGCCCATCTTCCGTCGCGTTATTTACTCGAGAAATTTTAGTAACGCATCTTCAGTCAAATGTGTACGGTATGACAGCTAGTTCACACAGAAACTGTTTACAGGACCCGTTTTAGCGAATCCGTTTTTATTTTGGTGATGGCGCCTGTAGTTGTATGAGCGAGTTCACATACACGACAGTATTCCGAATCCAGTACAAAATACTAGATCCGTCATTTTTATCGTATCCTGCCTACCAGATGCGACGCAGCTGCCATTTGTTTAAGTTATCCATCGGTACAGATGTGAACAACAAATCCAGTACCGACGTTGTGTGAACGGGCTTTGAGATGTTTGTAATTGTATGGAATTATGTGTACCGGCGGAAGATCGGGGGCGTATTTTCCGTCAGATGTAGCTTGACCCTTAGACATTAACACAAGTACTACTGTACCTAATTCCGTCTTGAAACACAAAATGTTATCATTAATAACGATTTTCATGATTACACCTGATTATTATTAAACATACTTAATCATTGGTGTTGCTAACCTAAACGATGGATAAAATCTTTACATAGTATTAAACAAAGTCGCTCCCGCTGTCTGTACACTTAGATCTTTTAAACTACGCAACGGATTTTAATGCAGTTTTTAGCAATAGAGAGAGTGATTCAAGAGGTAGTTTTATATGCCCCACATTAGTATCTACATTGCACCCGAGCAAAGCCGGGGCGGGTCGCTAGTAAAAAATAAATTGATAATTAATAGTTTCTGCTTATCAGGTAAGACACATTTTGATAACGTCCGAGGTTGCACGCTTGACTTGACATCCGACGCGACATACGACAGACTTGATTCTAATAGATACCATTGCACCTATTGTACTCTTATAGCAATATTATGGACGCATGTCTTTGTCTTGAGCGCTGGTCTCCCAGGCAGGAGAGTCCGAGTTCGGTCCCAACCCACACCTCTGACTTTCCGAAATCACGTGCGAATCAGAATTGGACTATGACTTGCGTTAACGGTGAAGGAAAACATCGTGAGGGAACCTGGAAGGCTTTAAAATGTTCTTGATGGTGTGTGTAGTCTCTCAACCAACACCAAGCCAGCTTGAGTTAAGAGGCCCTTGATGTTATGCCTAGCTTTTTTCCAACTATGTTGGGGTCAGTTTCCAGTCTAACCAGATACGGCTCAATACCAGTATTTTACACAGAGCGACTGCCATCAGACCTCCGCAACCCAGTTACTGGGCAATGCCGATATCCTAAAGTTAGACCGGTGGTCAGGCTTTCGGGTTTCTGACTACCCGTAACGACTGTCATACGTATTCGTCGACACCCGGGACCGACGGTTTAACATGCTCTCCGAGGCACGGAGGGGTCTCAATATGTAACGAACGGTCACCTATCCACAGACTGACCGTGGCAAGCGCAGCTTAGAGTCAGTTGCACCAACTGATTATAATTGTTAACTTCCCATATTTATGTCAAATTTGTACTGATTTGGCAGAATTTTTGGTATGGTTACGGTTATAATTAGTTGGTGCAACTCAGTGCGCCGGTGATGCGGGGTGCTCCTCGTGCCTCTCAGGAGGTCGTGGGGTGGGGCCCCACAGTGGAGAGGTCCACCAGCAGTTGGTGGACCAAGACCTGCCGAGGTTGCGGTGCATGCTTAGGCGAATCCCGCGACCCCAGCCGACGGTCAAAAGGAGGAACACCGTGGGTTTTTAGCCGGTAACAGTCCGGCAGACCCTCCTCGCCTGCCCCGGGCGAGGGACATACTTGAGGATTTTCCCAACATAAAAAAAACTCAGCCTTAATTTCGCAAATCATATGATCCATGCGGTTGCCAATAAGCCACGAGCCTCCAAGAGGACCTTGATTAGGTTTATTATTTTCCGTTTTTTTTTCTAACTACCCGCAAATACACGAACCAGCAACACATTCGACTAATTACAGTGCGCGTATTAATCACGGCATTATTCGGCACGCGAGCGCATCCTTTCGATGATTATTATCACTAAATCATATTTAGTGCAGTCATTATCGCCTCTGCGCACGATATTATTGAGTGCGTTCATAATAAATAACGGCTATTGGGTGAGATTCTAATTTTACCCTCGTATTTTACAGTGGATGCTGTGGCCTCCCCGATTAGCTGGTATACAGATTAGATGATAAATTGGCGTAAACAATGGTGGGATCAAATGGAGAATTATTGACTCAAAAATGTAGTACCTAATACCTAGTACCTGTAGGCGTAGCGCGAACGTTTGACGTATCGCTAATGTAAGCGAATTTTGAATCGAAAATACGACTGTCTTATAACATATTGGTTCATTTTTTGCGACACGCACAATTTGTATCGTACATAGATGTGAATAAAGTTTTCAATTTAATTAAATAGTACTGTGTGCGGAACGAGTGTTTCTGATTCAAATTGCACTTGCATTAACGTTATGTTTACGTTTGTAACTCGACAGCCGAGTGCCTAGGCCTATTATTTAACAGGAAATATTGTTGAAAATCTTTTGTTTTTAATCATAATTTTATTAATGTCATAAATATAACCATTCCTTCTACTTCTAAACAAGCAAAAACCATCGATTGTAAATCTGACTGAGACGTCTCATGCACCTATCATAAATAAAATTAAAACATTGATTTATCACAGTAATCTTCTTACAGGTCCATAGTGCTCACAACCGGCGTGCGTGTATGACAAGATGTATGAATGTGGACGAAACGAAAGGAGTAAGTATATAAGGATCGTAGCATGTGGCGTTCTATAGTTTCTGCCTACCCCCGTGGGAAAAAGGCGTGAGGTTATGTATGTCTACCTACAGTCGACTGCTGGAAATGGAGTTCTTCCAAAAAAAGGGGGGTATTGTCCATATTTCCGATGCAGTTTGTGCTATATGATGGCGTAATAATCTATAATGATGCCGACATCATCAACATCAGGAATAATTTCGAAGTGTAACGTTCAGCTTCCAGTCCAATCAAATGCGGCTGAATATCAGTAGGTATTTTAGACGGAGCGACTGCCATCAGACCTCCGCCACCCAGTTACTGGGCAAACCCGATATCATATAAAGTTAGACCAGTTTTCAGACTTTCGGGCTTCTGACTTCCCGTAACGACTGTCATAGGTATTCATTTGACACCCGAGACCGACTGTTTATCGTGCTCTCCGAGGCAGTGTAACGAACGGTCACCCATCATTTCAAAGTATTTTAATACAACAAAGTGGAACATTCAGCGATGATGAGTAGATAACCATGGAAACAACAACAGCTAATGAACTAATAATCAAAAATTATTACAATACTAAAAGTTGATCATGACTAAAATAATTACATAAAACAGTGCAACACAAATTGTTCTAAACGCGACGCGAATCACACAGTCTATAGCGACGCTGACGGCTTTACGAGCGTATTAATGCTAATTTCGACAAATTTCGGCAACGTTCGGGAACGTTCGGCTCGCCGAGCGCTGATGACGTTATGTCATTTTAATGCGAGCACCTTGTTTTGGTGATTGGGTTGTAATGACATTATTTAGATATATGGTGTCGAGTTTACATTCGTAATGAGCTTATGTTTGGTGATAATTTTCGAATTAATTTGGAAATGTGTATAAAACATAAATTGTTTTTTGAAATGGGATATGTTATCGGTAGCTGGTAACACTGGACAATGTTGACAAAAGAGGGTAATCTTCAAGTTGAATCAACGTACCTACCCGAAGTTGTAAAAACACTGGTCGTTCGACGGAGCAGAGGATTCTATGTCGAACAGCCGAAGAAATCTGACGTTTTATATCTGACTAGCTGTGTCCTCACGGCTCCGCCCGTAGACTATGTTACTCAGTGATAATGTAACTTTCTAACGGCAAGAGAATCTTTGAAATCGGTCCAGTAGTTTTTAAGTTTATTCGTTACATACAAAAATACAAATCTTTCCTCTTTATAATATTAGTATAGATTAGCTTGTCCCTATTTTCTGATCTTGTGTAAATTATTATGTTGTGTTATATTGTGAACTAGTTTCTGTAACTAATCACTAATCCAATTAAAAGTACTCTCACTGGTGGAGAGTTTATGTTGGTTTCATTTTCTTTATTTACCATGCTCGCAATCCTGACAGACTGATATTAGCTATAACTGTAATGATAGATTCACACCTACACGTTTCTGTTTGTTTGTATTTTACAGATAGGTAAGTATGACAGTGGCAATGAGTTGCTCCTCAATCCATCCCTGAACAATGACCTCTTTTAAATAGCGAATAGCCACCACACTAGGTACTGGATTGCCGACTGCAGCACCAGCACTAGTCCAGTACCTATCCTCATGATTGTGACGTTTCTTATCATCGGTATCTGGATTGAGAAGCTGGATCTAGGATCAAAGCCAGTCAGAATTCCTCACCTAATAGTTTCAGTGTGCATCGTGTATTGAAATTGGTTTTGAGGTAGCTGAATGTATTTCTATTTTCCTCTTCAAGTATTTTTTTATCGTTGGAAAATCCTCATAGACGTCCCTCGCCCGGGGAAGGCGAGGGGGTGTGTCGGACTCTTGCCGGCTAAAAACCAATGGTGTTCCTCCCCCTGGCCGTTCGGCCGGGGTCGCGGGATTCGCAAAAGCATGCACTGCAACCCCGGCAGGTCCCGGTCCCCTAGCTAAGTGATGGTCTAAGATCATTCCAGGGATACTCTTAAGTCCTGGGTCACCTCTTACGAAGTCTATAAAACAGGCTGGAATCTATTTTGAGCTGAAAACTATACTATGCGACTAAAGGCCAAATACTCAAACGCTATGTACTCAATTTTGAATAGCCATTAAGTTCGTGCTGTCACTATCACTTCGCCTTAGAGTGACGGTGACAGCACGAGACTCAACAGCAACTTAAAATTGAGCAAGGTTTGTTTATTTGTCCATAAAATGTACAGTATTTCCCTCAAAATGACAACACATAAAAAGTTTTCAACTAAAATAATTATCGAAATAAATTGCCGCTAAAATGGCGCACTAACCCATAAAACTAAACGCAATCAGTTCAAAAACTACCGCAGAGAGTGGCATAAATCAAAATTTAACAACGGCTAGTCGGGCTGGATGATTAAATTCATAGCTAACTGTAGCCTTGTGGTGTAAACAGCAATCGGTTGTAGGGCAATTGCGAAAAAGTTTTCGAATTGTCTCACTTCGCATCACCGAAAGTTCATGATGGGACCTGACATCGTGCCTCGCGTGCTATGATACCTGCATGTTACAGGAACTAATGGACCCTACAGCAAACGCTAAACTCGTAGCTGAGTTCTGGGCCGGTTCAATATAGATTGCCATCGACAGAGAACAAAAGTTGATGCCAATATTTTCATGATTAAGGAGAAGGTCAATCTGTTCAAGGAGTAGCTAACGTTAGTGCATGAACAGTTTACATAAATGGCTTTCTTGTTTTATTAAAAATGTAACACTAATGCCCGGCTGCTTTAAAGTTTCACAGCAGCCTACAGCATCTTTCGTTACGTTGAAATTGCCATAGAAACAGAGAGAGACTGACCTTTTCTACAAGCGAGTTATGATCATGCACCAGTGATATCTTATCTTAATATAAAGCTGATTGACGCAAATTTTCCCAAATTTAAAACTACTACTGTAACAAAGCTCATGCCATAACAACTACCGCAAAACCGTACTGCAACCGATTGCTTTAGCCAGTTATACGATATAGTCCCGCGGGTGTATCCCCGTTGGAAAATGGTTCGGCCCCGCCATAATGAGCGCGCGATTGTCGTTGCTTTGATTTAATGACTCGAAATAATAGCAATCAATGCGATCACTGAACGACTGCCGATATTTTTGCGATTCATACAAGGGGTGTTCGGGAATTGGTAGGGTTAAAGTTTGTTATGAGTCATCGTTTTATTTTACGAAAAGAAGGTGCTAATATTTCTGCGGTCGTGGTCTTTGAGAAGCTAATGTAAAATTGAATAACTGGGCAAATTTTAAAAGAAATACTTTTTTTTATTGCTATTGCCTTTTTTTTTTACAATAAACCGTTGCCCCGCTTTAGGATTTCTCCTGTATCGTGGGTGCGTTTATAGACACAAATCTTCACATACACAAACACCCAGACTCAGAACAACTATTTGTAGGCCATACAAATATTTGATCCGTGCGGAAATCGCACCCGCGACCCATACCGCAGAAGCCAATCGCTCAGCCACTGCCTTGAATGGTTACAAATCTAAGTTTTTTGAGTTACCTACTGAATTCATAAGAACATTGTTATTATTAGTTACTAACGTTTAATTTAAGATCAGCATAAATTAAACATTTTAACGTTTTTTTAACAGAATAACGTCATTTCAAGCCACAGATTTTCAGAGACATCCGATTCTTTAATTTCAAATTATGAATATACTTACTAAAAATATTATTTATACAACAGCCTGTATAGTTAGTCCGCGTTGACATCAGCTCGGGTAATGGAAGCGCATTATTTTTCGTCTAATTAATTTACGATAATGTACTGATAAACCGTTCAATAATATATCATCAATCGTAATTTTTAATTAATTTCATAATTTTGTTTGGATCAGAATAAAGATTTTGAGACCAACTGTGACATTACCTACCTACCTATTTTATTACTGCGATCTAGGTACGATGATTACCGTAAAGGTCTAAGAAAACAAAAAGCTAATCCAAACTATCGTTGCGTATCGTTGCATGGCGGTCTTGCCCCTTGGCACTCAATTGAATGAACAAGAAAAATAAATACCATCACTTCCATCTTTTATGTCACAAACCGAGATATGTTGTATCCAAAGAATTCTTTGCTTTTGATGATAAGAAAGCAAAGACAGCAGAAGCTGTAGTCGCACAGTTTGTTTTTTGTATTATTATTATTTAATGGATCCTCTCTTGACCTCGATCTCCTCTGGTGGAAAGTGATGGATAACGTCTACGATGGAACGAGAGTACCCAGAAGATGCCTATTTACTCTTACTTTGAAGGTTAACATCGAGTTCTAGGTAGTAAGGAACACAGACGCAGGCAAGAAGTACACACTTTGGCACAGTTCTCAAAGCCAGGAAAATCACTATGAACAAGAAGATGAAGATGACAAAACCAAGTGTAGGCAAACAGCAATAGTAGGTATCCTGTTAGATATTACTTTTGTTATATGATTTAGTAGTAATCAATATACCACTTGGAGTACTGCCCACTTGGTAAGACAAGAAGACCGTGACGATAATTTAGAAAATATTGAACCAAACATAAATTTAGCAATGAACATTGACAAAGAAATATTATTTCCGAACTCCAGAACTCCGATATTATGAAAACGAATTATTGTTCCAACAAATTATTATATGGACATAAAACTCCCAATTGGCAAAGATACAGTAATAAGCATAGAAGATATCTACTTATCGAAGAAACGAGACCAACAAGGCGTAGCGCAATAAACCAATAAAATAAGAATATAAATAAAAATAACTGCTGTGTTATAAATAATGTGAGAGTAGTACTTGTATAGGACTGTATATCACGGGGCTCAGGGTGGCGTGTCACCCGACTGAGTTATAGCGTCACACAACATAAAATATACAACAAAAACTGTTGTTCTTCCAACAGTTTTGCCCCATATTAAGAATGAGCACAAACAGAATGTGGATTTGGAACAGGGGTCCGCGATTTCGTGGAGACTTCACAGAACTATAAATTCGTTCTGCGTAACTTTTTCAAAATTGTGTTGTCGTCAGCTTGCAGTCTAACCAGATGCGGCTGAATACCAGTATTTTACACGGAGCGACTGCCATCAAACCTTCAGATACTGGGCAATGCCGATATCCTAAGGTTAGACCAATTGTTAGACTTTCGAGGTTCTAACTATCCGTAACGACTGTCATAGGTAATCGGTTGACACCCGAGACTGACGGTTTAACGTGCTCTCCGAGGCACGGAGGGGTCTCGATGTGCAATGAATGGCCACTGACTGACCGCGACAAGCGTTGCTTAACCTCGCAAATCGTATAATTCGCGCGGTAGTTAATTAAGCCATGAGCTGCATACACAGAACTGTGAATTGTATAAAAAGAAATACGAAAATATCACCGCCTAGTAGTAGTGACTACCGTAAAGTAAAGGATGATTTCCACCAAACGGCTCGCATCGCATCGGATCGAAACGGATTTTACAATCTTTAAACGATGTTAAATCATGTAATCGGATATTTAAAGTCTATATTACCAAGCCACGCACAGCAGCTTGACCACGGACGTCTTCCGCGACACGCGATCGTAGCCGAAAGTATGCTGCGACGCGCGTATAGCTCCGTACGGCTCCATTCGCCTGTCGTGGTATCTGGTCGGATCCTTTCGGCTGTCAACACGGTAGGAATGAAACTAAGCGCAGAAACGGATACGTTCGCAAGTGACGCTACGGAGCCGATCGTATGCGTCGACATCCTGCCGGACGCGTACGGCTGTCACTGCATCTGTTCGTATCCTTTCCGATCCGATGCGATGTGAGCCGTTTCGTGGAAATCATCCCTTATTCTTCTTCTTTCATGTACTGACATGTACTGGTACTTGAGTATCGTCACTCGTGGAGTTTGATGCACCCAGAGCCAGAGGGGTATAGGAGAATCTCTCTATAACTCTGTTCCTTGGATTCATGTGTTTCATCTTATACCCTGTCTGCGCTTACCATCAGGTGAGACTAGGGTCAAACGCGACCAAGGCAAGAATAATAATAATAAAAAAAGAATTGTTGTGTCAATTTGCAAGAGGCCTTTAACCTATAATGGACTCGCATGGTGAGTTGGCACCTAGATTGGTCCTACAAGGTACTACATCCTATTTCAAAGCAAGCCACTCCAGATAATTCTCCAACGAACAGCTACTCCACTCCTTCCGCCAAGCCGCATCCTCGGAGCCGATTCAAGCCCAGTTCACGGGGTAATTCGTTATTTTTATTGTTTTTTGTTATTATGATTCTGTCCCCCGGATTACTGTCCGTGATACATGGGCAAGCACTGGATGCGTTTAATTGCCCCGGACGCTTTCCCGGTACGCGATAAATAATAAGATTAAGGTGGAAAATAGTGGATTTGGATGTTTATAATATGGGCGTTACTTACCCTTTATGTTTTTGTTCGCGGTGTTGTGTTTGTCAGGAGAAATATTTTTTGAATATTTTTGGGAATTACTTTCGTTTTGTTACTGCTGCAGCAGTTTTGGGGCAGACGCGGGCATTTCAAAGTAAAAAACGAAACTTAAAAGTTAAACTATTAATGGTGTTTTTTTTTGTTTTAATCGATGTTTTTTCGCGACCTAACATTAGGATGGCGGTCTAACATTAGGATATCGGCATTACCCAGTAACTGGGTTGCGAAGGTCTGATGGCAGTTGCTCCGTGTAAAATACTGGTATTCAGCCGCATCTGGTTAGACTGGAAGCTGACCCCAACATAGTTGGGAAAAGGCTAAGAGGAAGTTGTTTGTTGCGACCAGCCATATTAAAATTTGTTTAGCCCTTACCATAATATGGGTCACTCACATTCGCACGAATACGCGAACCCACAAGTGTGGGACTGACATTCGCAATGACTATGTGAACATTTTCCATACAAAACGGCAAGCATTCGTACAATGTACGAATGTTTGCGCGCATGTGAGTGACCGGGGTATAGTTAAGTATGGATGTACTTATACCGTCAGTTTAAACAAACTTTTATGTTGCTTCCTGTAACTTTGTTCCATTTTTATAAGTAAGGGAGTAGGAGATTACCAATGACAGCATTGGATGGCGCTGTTCTTATGTAGACCTATCAATGTCAAATACTCAATCAAAATGTCAATGTCTAATACATTAAGTAAGTAATTTAATCATGGTCTGTTGTAAAGCTAGTTAAACTACAATATCACTAATATTGTGATTTAATTGTGTTCATTCTGCAACTTCTGTAGCTAACTGTACAGAACGATTTTAGAACTACTCAATGAATGCTACCATTCTGCGATATCTTAAAACACTTACAGGAAGTAAATAGTTGCTCGATTGATTCTCGTAACAGAGTGATCATAGGTACTTACTCCTGCACAATGAACGCAATTGACACATTTGGTGGAGTGGCTGAGCGATTGGCTTCTGCGCTACGGTCGTGGGTCCGATTCCCACACGGAACAAATATTTGTTTGGCCTACAGATAGTTCCGGGTCTGGGCGTTTGTGCGTGTGAAGATTTGTGTCTGTAAACGCACCCCCGATACAGGAGAAATCCTAGTGTGGAACGTGTAGTGACCTACAATTTAATTTAAAACAAAAACATTTATGCCCGGTTCCTATATATATACAATAACGAATCGTTTTTCTTACCAATGGTAGCATTTTTTATTGCCAAACTGGGAATATAAATAGACTTGTAAGCTAATTTTACCTATGCCAGCTACTTCCATATAGGAGGGTCTACTATGCAAAGCTATGAAGTATATTGTTTCATTATTGGTAAAAATACAAGCTCCATTTTAACCAATAACGCTCTGTAAATTATAGGAAACGGTCATTCGGTACAATAATTAGCAAACTTAAAAAGATGAACAGCTTAAAATATGTGGACCACAGAACATATAATTATTATGTTTTGCTCGAAAAAGTTAAAAATAATAACAGCTCGGGTCACAATTTAAAACAAAACAACTTTACGATGTATTTGGAGGTAATATCAGAGCTTCTCATTAGGGTGCTGGGATGCGAGTATTTGTATGGAAAGTTGGGCACAAAAGTGTTATAAATAAAGACATAAAATAGAAAATTTATAAAAATATTTTTTTATGTTCTAAGAAGCAGTGACAGCCTAGCGGTTGGACGTTTGCCTTCCATGCAGAAGGGTGTAAATTCGATCCCAGCCCGTACCTCTAACTTTTCGAATCAATTTACGGATCAGAATTTGATTACCACTTGCGTTAACAGTGAAGTAAACACATCGTATGGAAACCTTCACACCTGAGAGGGCTCCATAAAGTTCTCGATGCTGTGTGTAGTCTGCCAACCCGCACCAGGCCAGCGTGGTTGACTTAGGTCTAAACCCTTCTCATCCTGAGAAGAGGCCCGTTCCCAGCAGTGGGACAGTAATGAGCTAACTATGTTTTATGCTTTTTATGTTATGACATGGAAAATAAAATTATTATAGTCCAGCCTAATGACTGCTAATGCTGCAGGATTAGAAAACTTAATTCCACTATGCATCTATTGCACCTTAAAATGTTTTATGGCCTTGTTCATGGTTTTTTATCATTCTGAAATAAACTTAGTTTTCTTGTTTTTAATGTTCATATTTGTGTAAGTTAGAATACACTATCATTTATTTTTTTCATATTGGCTTACCTATATATCAGCGTGGTCCAATTTTAGGAATACTTATTTACTGTAAATAAGTTAGTGAAATTAAAAATAATTGTGATATTTCTTGCATAATTTATTAATGAAAACGGTATGTTATTATGTCGTATACAATTGAATCATTTGTACCGACGAGAATATTATTTTTCTCAACACAAATCATCAATGGTGTCCACCATTATTTGTCCTTTACTTGTAATTTAAATTAAAAATACTGATTTACAAAAAAAACACTTAATAATGTTGGCGATATTATAAAAAAAATATCTCATTTGTCCTGTTTTATTTCTGTTTTACAAAAAAAAACACATATTATTGTTAGTGATATTGTAAAAAAAAATATCTAGTTTCGTATTGTTTTAATGTTTATTTTTTAATTTATGAGTTTAACCAAAAAATATGAACACACCAATAAAATACAAACACTATTCCACTCAAGCGTACCCAGTATTATAAATCCGGTATAACGCTCATTTCAAAACGATAATTAAGCGACAGCCGGTCGTTGTTCACAAAAGGTGCCTTGTTTATAGCAACGTGTGTGCGCTCGCGTCCTTTTTGCATATATACAGTATATATCCGAGTATGGGACAAAGATGAATCTACTGCTATTTGTAGGCACACATACAAAGTCACAAAAAAACTGGCTTGCATTCCACTTGCAGCTTTGACTTTTGGGAAGACGTCAAAACGTCAAAAATTATATCAAGATAGAAAGTAGTAACCACTGAAATCGGCTTATAGATTTAGTTCTTTTTCAGGGTTCCGTACCCAAAGGGTCCAAATGGAACCCTATTGCTGAGGCAACGCTGTCCGTCCGTCTGTTTGTCTGTCAGAAATATTTTGTTACCAGATCTGACTCAAAAACGCCACTAAGTACCTACAGTGTTCTCTGACTCACATATTCTTCATCCTGTAATTAAACAACAAATACTATATAACATCACGCCTGTATTCCTCGAAGGATTGAGCAGAGGTATATAGTAACACCCTCATTTCGCTGTTATGTTTAAGTCCCATGTTATAGGGAGCCTATTGCCATCAACCGGGCACAAATCCAAACTCCGGGCTGCTACTGAGGAATTCCACACGGAAAAACCCAATAACACTGCCCGACCTGGGGATCGAACCCAGGACCTCACGATGAGCAGTCGCGCTTGCTACCACTAGATCAACAAAGCAGTTATTCTACGTACATAGTTATATATTATTTACTATACAAGTTGTAACTATTACGAGCAAAACTATTTTGTAGTGGGTAACTATGGTCTAGAACGTTCAGCGCGAGAGATCACCTCGCACTTGACCAGTTTTAATAATTCAATATGTAAGTACTCAACATTAATTGTGTTTCTCATTAGTAATAACATGTATTATTGAATTAAATTAAAACGCCTGAAACGAGACTCTTCTCTTTATCTATACAAATATTATATAGAAAAAATATTTATATTTTTGAATTTTTGTACGTAACGAATAAACTTAAACACTACTGGACCGATTTCAAAAATTCTTTTGCCGTTTGAAAGCTGCATTATCACTGAGTAAACATAGGCTACGGGCGGAGCCGTGTAGACACAGCTAGTAGTTGATACTTTAAAACTTATATCAAATACCCATTGTATTAATTGGAATTTATCCCGTTAGTCCACTTTATCTGGATGTCTATTGGTGGAAAACCCTCCGAAATCATTGGTTGGAGACCCTTCAGGTCTCGATAATAACTGCCCGGTTACGTAGAAACGGTCCGCAAGACCATCTACAAGCAGTCGAATAAGAAAAAAAACACCCTCCAATATCAAATTCTGGCTACGCTTACGAGTTGAACGCCTGAATGATATTGAATAATATTCTGGAAAATAACAATTCACTTTTGGATCTAGATTCTACAAGATAACAATGACTTACGTTATCTTAATTTGGTAAAACAATAATAAAATGCTTTGTTTGTCTTCGTACGATCCTGTTTATTAGTTACTTTATGTTAATTTACTTGAAAACAACCATTATACTTATTAGTTTAGACCAGACGTTTGTTTAATCTCATAATTAACAGATTATACCTACGTGATGATTGACAAATCTTTTCTATAGAGATTACCGCAAACAAAAACTATTCCGGAAACCAAACAGAATACCTTAATGAGATAGCAATAATTATCTAATGATCCAAAACAATGCGCCGGCGCACCTTATAATCACGACAAATGTATCGACACCTCAGTTACAGCCGATCGTTCACAGCGGAAAGACGTCTCCAAAATGTGCAGTACTTTTCTCGATCCCGAAGCGATATTATCAGGCAACGAGCAATGGATACAGCTTGAGGAAAAGTGGGGGGAACCGGTTGACTTGGAAACTGATGAAGATCTACCAGGAAAACTCCAACCAGTCTTCAGTACTTTGGACTTAATGAAAACTACCTTCGATTCCTCGTTCCTGTTTAAGAAAGTCCGCAGGAAAGTTGGAAGGAGAATGTCGAAAGCAGGAGTCCTGGACTACAAGGATTTCTTGCAAGACTTGCAAGAAAAGAACCCGCCAAAGCAGTTCTACTTCATCAACGGACAGATACTCTCAGCTGCATCCGTAGAAGATATATGTGACCAGATTGATGACATCTTCAAATCTGTTGAGAAGCTTTCTTCCGCAACCAGTACCGTACGAAAGAAGTACATTCCTGATAAGGTGAGCTGCAGCATATCCATCGATGACCTGTCCTTCGATGATTCTCCATCAGAAAAGGAAAAGAGTGATAGCGAAGATATCGAAAGATTCATCGATGAAGCGTTTGAGAAGCTGAGCCATTTTACCAGTATGACGATGGATGATGACGTTTCCAGGGAATCAGTGACGACACTTGTGAGGAAGTTCAGTTCCATTTTACGCAATCCAGCCGTGAATTATAACCCACGCAAACAGCGGCAGTGTTGTAATAAGTTTAAGGAACTTGCTGAGTTTTGGAAAAGTCGTGCTTTTAATGAAGGCGAGGTTGGACATTGAACATAAGTGATGATGTGTTAGTTTTTTTCTTATGCGGGTACTTTTGTACTTCTGTGATTTACGATTGTTAAGCTGGAAACAAAGAATTGGACGCGGCTGATGGACCTAATAGGTATCTAGATAATGAATGTACATTAAACTGTGCAAACTATCGGACGTCAGTCGCGGACGTAACCTTGGGCCATCCTTGAGCGTTCGGACGTGCGATAGACACCTGGCCAGCCGCGTCCAATACTTTGTTTTCAAATTTAAGGTGGATTTACATTGAGCCAGTTACTTACTTCAAATTCAAGTCATCAGTGCTGACCTGGTAACGGTATCGTGTAAACATATCAAGTCAGTACAGCGCTAATTGACACGATAGCAGCAGCGAATCAGGATACTCGTCTCGAGTTTGTAGTCCTTAACTAACCTACTTCAAATCCGTTTTCATATATTGTTAACTAGAGACTTGGCTCCTCCATGACCATAGTATGGGTTATGCTGTATTTTTCTAATCAAGCAGTTCAGGTGCTTGTGTACATACATAATCACGCCTATAACCTCTGAAGGAGTAGACGGAGGTGTTCTCCTATTACAGGAGTCTGTACATCCACGGTTCGCCCCTTGTAGATATTAAGTTCCACGTAATAGGTGGCGAGCTTTTACCGTTTTATTGACCCAATTGTGGTGCCAAGTTCGTCGCCTCTTACAAATCGCTTGTTTAATATAATTGTAATTAATTATGGAACAGCCTAATGAGTATGTCACAATAAAGATCGTGTCAGGTCAGGGCCATGTTATAGTTATTTTTCTTCATTTTTTAAATTTTGAATAATTTTGTTTTAATTAATTATGATAGTATGATGTCGGTAATTTAATATAATGTATATAAAGTTTTATTGACACAGTATTGTTTATTTAATATCTTCTGTACGTGATGTGGGTATATTGAAAACTTTTATTATGTTTATTAAAGATTAACTTATAAGTATTTTTTTAAGTAGGGTGTCCACTAAAGAAATATTGGCAACTTTTGTATTATCCACACGTGTTTGTATCGTGTGGATACTTAGCTGTAGAATGCAATAATGTAATGTCAAGGTCATACCTAGTTTAATAAGTCAGAAAGTTGCAAATGTAAACGTCAAATATTGATTAAAATAGTTTTCAAAACAAAATTAACATGTTATTTTGTATACTTGAATAAATGTTTCAAAACTATTGTTTAGTTTCTTTTTCACTGTTCTTTAGAATATTTGTTTTAACAATAATATACAACAGACAATCCTTTCCTTCCTCCTTCATAATGTTTCAGATGGAACACTAATGGCCAAATACTCAAACCCTTCTAATTTTAAGTTGCCGCCAAGTCTTGTGATTTCTTTGTCACTTTATGACAGTGAAATCACGAGACTTCACGGCAACTTAAAATTGAGTAGCGTTTGAGTATTTGGCCATAAGTTGCTCGAGGCACCATTGACCATTTTAGCTGGAAGCGACCGTTTTGTGTGTGCAGCCACTGTTTTGATCGCTCGGGAAAACTTCCCGTGGCTTGAAACTGTGTCTCCAAACACAAAGTGTCGGCCACTTAGTGGCCCATTTAGTAATCTATGAGGGAATTCCAAGCTTTTTATTACTAATGGGATGTTGTTACAAGCACTTATGAGACATTATGAATTTAATTGCACAATTCCAAGACATTGATCCTATGAAGGGCCGGCTAGGAACTCCGTTTCGTGCATGACCTGACGCTTGCGTGCAGACTCGTGGACAAAAGCTGCAGGTCTACCTTCATCCTCGAATAGTTATGAATGTTCTGCCTAACCTTTTCGCATTATGTTAGGGCCAGCTTCCAGTCTAACCAGATGCGGCTGAATACCAGTATTTTACACGGAGCGACTGCTAGTTACAGGGCAATGCCGATATCCTAAGGTTAGACCGGTTGTCAGACTTTCGGGCTTATAACTTCCCGTAACGACTGTCATAGGTATTCGTATGATACCCGGGACCGACCGTTTAATGTGCTGTCCGAGGCACAGAGGGGTCTCGATGTGTAACGAACGGTCACCCATCTACAGACTGACCACCGCAAGCGCAGCTTAACCTCGCAAATCGTATAGATCGGTTTCATAGTCCCTCGAACAGTTATAATTACGATTTTGGTAACAAAAGTGTAAGAAACAGCACACAGACTCCAAATACATATTCATGGCATAAACAGAGTCGTTACCGACCTATTACTTAATTACCTGAACGGACAACAAATAGAAATTCATGGTTCATTAACCAAACAACCGTAGCTTGGTTCCGTAGGTCCTCGCAGGACACGGGCCAAGTTAGTCGCTAAATCACGAGCGGTGCCTGTGGACCCCAGGATGGCGACACACGGGAGGGGGCATGGGGACGGTGCCGTAGCTGTGTGGCGACGATGATGGAAAAATTTAAATGGCTTTGTAATAAATTTCGTTTTTAAAGAAATATGTTAGGTGATTTCTTGTGTCATACTAAAAAATGGATAGGTATTTTTTATTAGGATGTATTTTAGCAACTTATATGAAGTAACATTTTCTTAACCAAGTATCAGGATAATGTGCCCGGCTCTCAAAAGGCGTTGCGGTAGAATAGAACTTCATACGTTTGACAACTTTTTTTTATCTGTTTCACAAGTCATATCGATACGAAACAGACATAGAAGGAAAGCTCTCAAATCAGTGTCGTTTATTAAAACCTGGCCGCGCATTATAAGAAAAAGTCTTTCAGAAAACATCTGAGGCACGCTAGAGGACAATCTTCGCTTACATTTTGTACAAGACAACACACTATCAGAAACCGAATCCGACAGTCTGCGGGTCTAGTATAAAATGTATGCGCGGACGGCCTTTGCGCACGCGTCAGAAATTTTCTGACAGTTTGTTAAAACGTGCGGCCGGGTTTCTGGCTGCCTGTCCACTGGAGCAGCGAGAAGCGGAGCGGTGTTGGGCTAACCAATAGAAAAGCACTATCATATATTTGCTTTTCTTTTTTCCTTTAAAAAAAACGTTGCCCCACTCTAGGATTTCTCCTGTATCGTGGGTGCGTTTACAGATATAAATCTTCACATGCACAAACATCCAGACACGGAACAACTATCTGTAGGCCTTACAAATATTTGTTCCGTGCGGGAATCGAACCCATGACCCGTAGTACAATATTCACAGAGCAGAGTGGAGATGTGAATTTTATGCAATTCTATTGGTTAGATCCACACCGCTTCGCTCCTCTCCGCTCGTGACCAGGCAGCTTGAATACCTGACACACTGCCACCTTCAATCCAGCAGTCCCGCCCCCAATTCCTCCCCGTATATCCTCAATGTTTCGCGCACTGACCGGAAGCAGAAACTTATTCCGGCTTGTTCATGAGAGTTGGACAGTTTGTCAATTTATGAGCGCTGAGCACAATAACGCGAGCGCAGCGGATCGGACTGAAGGCAGATGCTGTTAATTGAGTTAACGTGATTAGCTATCTGTTTGTGCCGTGTTTACGACGTGCAGGGATCGAGAACACTGTTACACTCATCGTTTTGAAATGGCAAAAATTGCTGGTTCACGTTGGTAAAGCGTGATTAGCAGTTTACAATAAAGTTGAGAAAAGTTACGTACGATTTGAGATGAGGTAGTAAAGGCTATGTTAACCGTTGTAGTTACAGGAAGACGTTCTTAGGCGACTGTACACAACTTCTGAAGATATTATAAACTGCATTCAATTATGTTCTGCCTAGCTTTTTTCCCAACTATGTTGGGGTCAGCTTCCAGTCTAACCAGATGCGGTTGAATACCAGTATTTTACATGGAGTGATTGTCATTAGACCTCCGCAACACGGTTACCGGTTAATGCCGATGTCCTAAGGTTAGACCCGTTGTCAGACTTTCGGGCTTCTGACTTCCCGTAACGACTATCATAGGTATGCGTATGACATCCGGGACCGACGGTTTAACTCCGAGGCATGGAGGAGATGTGTAACGAATGGTCACCCATCAACAAACTGACCGCGGCAAGCGCAGCTTAACCTCGCAAATCGTATAATAAGCGCGTTTGTTAATTAGCCATTAGCCCCTCAAACTTCAAACTGCATTCGTTTATACAGGGTACCTATACCAATACCTATGACAGTCGTTACGGGAAGTCGGAGCACGATAATCTGATAACCGGCCTAACCTTAGAATATCGGCATTGCCCAGTAACTGGGTTGCGGAGGTCCGATGGTAGTCGCTCCGTATAAAATACTGCTATTCAGCCGCACCTGGTTAGACTGGAAGCTGACCCCAATATAGATATGAAAAAGGTGGCAGAACAACATTCTATTTTACAGGGTGACTGGATATTCGACTTAGTCTGCTTAGTTGTCGGCAATAAGATTGACAAGCATATTATTTTGGGACTCAGTGCATGATATCAGCAAGCAAATTGTATCACCCGCGCGAACGCTCAACGAGTATTCCCAAGGAGGGTTGATGTCAGGCAGGCGGCCGGTCATAAAACAATAAGCCAAAACTTCTAACAACATGGATTTATGAAATACATGTTGTGCCGACCACACCTAGTGTGGGATAAGGGCAGGAAGAAGAAGAAGTATTGCCAACATTGTAGAAATGAAAATACAAGTATTCTTTGACAGGATATTTCATTTTTTATACTATTGTATTTTTATACGGTTGTATTTTTTTAAATTTAATTTATCAATTATAATGGTAATATGTTGACAGACACTAGTAATGTCAATTTATTTAATCATCGATTTGATTGATGTCATAGTTTTTGCAACAAAACTCCTTGAATCAAATCATAGACACTACATGGCACACGTCATATGGAGGCAAAAGGCAATTTTGATATTTGCTACCAAATATTTAAACATAATTTTCCATGCATTTGTCTGTTTCGTTCAACAGTCTGAAAAGGTAACATGTGCCCACGATGTGGGAAAGGAATGAATTTGAAAACTGACGAACTTTTTAACCGACTTCCAAAAAGGAGGAGGTTCTCAATTCGACTGTATGCTTTATTTATTTTTTTGTATGTTCCGCGATATCTTTGCTAATTGTGCACCGATTTTAATGATTCTTTTTTTGTTTGAAAGAGTATTGTTTCGAAGTGGTCGCATTTAAATTTGGTGGAGATCTGATGAAGAACTTCGGAGGTAGACAATTTGAAGTCAGTTTTTTTTGTTATAAAGTTTAATTATTCATTCCCCTAGAAGAAGACCATTTCCAAAAGAAGACTTGTGTGGATTCCAGACTTGTGCGTACCTGTAACCAACCAACCTTTTATGTTGCACCACGTCCAGTGTAGCTAAATATGTATTAATTAAGACTCCCTTCATTCACTCGTGCGCTTGTCCCATCTACAACAACTTGCTGTAGTTTAATTAGGTGTAACGCAACATGTTGAGGTTGCACCGGACTCCTAAACTTGCGATATTATACGACAAGTATGGCTCTTGTTTGTTGCGAATTGGACTCGAACCGCCATTGGTTAGTGAGAGATTTTGAATTTATTTCCCCAAGTTCCAAAATCAGGATTTCTTTTTTAAAAATAGGTGCGTACAGTGTAGTGCTCTTAACCGGCGTGCGTGTATGACATGATGTATGAATGTGGATGAAGCGAAAGGAGTATTTAAGGATTGTAGGATCTGGCGTTCTATAGTTTTTGACTACCTCCATGGGAAAAAGGCGTGAGTTTATATATGTATGTAATTTAAAAATATCGCTTAATTGATTTTAAGACAAAGATGGTACCACATCCCATACAAAAAAGTGGGGTCATGATTCTTTGCATTTTTGTTTTAAAAGAATTGATAACTTTGATAATATTTGAACACAGTCATGTTCGACGGATTGTGAAAGTTATATAAGTAGGTAGGTCAAAAATAAATTATTAAGTATAATATAGGTAGGTATGTCGGAGAATTAATCATTTAGAAAAAAAAGGAAGGTAGTCGTCAAGATGAATCAACGTACCCGACGTTATAAAAACAGTTGTCATTCGGCGGAGCGGGGCATTCCATATCGAACAGCCGAATAAGTCTGACCTTTAATATCTGACTAGCTTATCCTTATTTTCTGATCTTGTGTAAATTATTATATTGTGAACTACACTGGCCTGCAAAAATAAGTATCACACTTTTAAAATTTAAATTGTTTCTAAACTATAGAACTTAGAGATTTAAAATAAAAAAAACGTTTTATAGCTATTTTTATCAGCTTTCTTTGAAACTATAGTAACAAAGTTAAACTCTTTTTTGAGTCCTTTTTGTTTCGAAAATATATCTTGTGTACTTAAAAAGTTATTGCAATTTTAAAAGTGTGATACTTATTTTTGCAGGCCAGTGTAGCTTTTGTAACTAACCACTAACCCAAATACAAGTACTCTCAGTGGTGGAGAGTCTATGTTGGTTTTATTTACCAAATACCCGCTTTACCTTCTGATAAGCAGACACTAGTCTAAACTGTAACGCTAAACTCAATTCTATCAAATTCTATAAACGTTGTGTCTGCGACATATACAACTTTATTTTTTGTATACCAAAAACCCGAAATGGGGTCATTGTAATCATCATTATGAACAACTTTTACTTTTACTTTTTTCTTTTAAAAAATTAGTTAAAGATCATTTCTTCTCTCAACACGTTTCTAATTCCTCATAAATTAGTACCTCATCATCAATCTACCTTGTTTTCCCTATCACATAATTATATATCATATATATATATATTACAATATTTATAAATGTATATATATACCTATATGTAAGTATTATGTGTATGTATGGTGTGTAGTATATATTTTGTAGCAGTACACCATGGACTACCCCCTCTATCTTATTCATTGACTTCCTGTTCATCCAAAGGTTGTCTGGTAGATATCGCTATCAGCGATAAGACCGCCATTGTACCCTTTAATGTTTGTTATTGTATAAGAGCTGTGTTACAATTTTGGTGTACAATAAAGTATATTCTATTCTATTCTATAGGACCGACCCTGAAATCGCGAAAAATAAATAACAGCTGTAACATACATTTAGCAATTTTCACATGATTCGACAATTTCTTAATTTACCAGCTAATTAATTGTCCTATAATTACATTTTACTTTTTTAAATTTATTTTTTATTTATATCAGCTTATTTGATAGATAACATAATCAGCCCATTACTTTCCCAATGCTGGGCACGGGCCTCTTCTCAGAATGAGAATAGTTTAGGCGTTATCCACACATGAATTCGAAAGGTCAGAAGTATGGGTCTGTTTTTGTTTTTTTAAATCTTTGTTGCCCCACACTAAGATTTCTCCTGTAGGTATCGTGGGTGCGTTTACAGACACAAATCTTCACACGCCCAAATATCTGAACTCAGACCCTCCTATATCAAAGACAAGAGTTCATCCACTACCGCTATTGTACATTTGACATTTTATTTCTTAAACTGGCATAGCAGAAACCAAGATCATGTAAAAATGCAGCTAACTATCTATAAATTGGACGTACACGTACACGATAATTATCAATTATTATTTGAGATATTTATTAATTTTAATGCAATTTTTTTTTTGAAAAACAAGAGCACTTCATCTTCCTTAACATTTTTTGTCACCTTTCCTAAGAACTTTTCTAAGCCATAATGTCTTTGATTACATAAAGATTGGTGTCCACTAACGTGGTTATAAAAACGGCAACAGTGCTCCATTAGTGACGTCACGGGCCCGGCCGCTCTCGATCAATTTGTGCGAAATCGCCGGCGCGAAGTGTTTTTTAATTAATTTTATGAGTGAATTTCGTTGCAGGACACGAATGCGTGGAGTCGTCGTGCTAGTTTTTTATTATGCGCGTATGTTTTCTAGATATAATAAGCAGTTTTTATTAGTATTTAAAGTATACGCTTGTACAACAAAATTCCAGGCAATATTCAAGACACAAGAATTTCTTAATAAATTTAAGTCCTATGTAAAGCAGAAACTACGCAAAAAGGGTTTCTATAACGTTAAAGATTATATGGACGATAAAAATGCCTGGAATTGAGCCGTTCGCTGTTATCACGGACACATCATTGTAATTATTGAAATTTTTTCATAACATTATTATTTTATATCCTTTTGACATTTATAATTGAATTATTTTTTTCAATAATTATTATTATTTTACCATCGCCTTATTTGTTATTTTACTTTTTTTAATAAATTGTGAATGTGAGTACCATGTAGGGTAGCTTTATACACGAATTTTGTAAACGTTTGGCGGTTCTTGAGTTTTTTTTTTGTGACCCACACAAATGTCCAGCTGAATGATAGCGTCGTGCAGCGGTCGGATTGTTGAGCTCCCTAAAATAAGGTTTGAGCTCCGCGATGACTGATGCAGATGTGCCGTCAGTTAGGACAGGTCAACTCGAACCTGCTATGGCACTTTCCTCAAAAGGCCATTCCAGACGTTGCTCTACATCGTTTCACTCGCATAGTTTGTATACTACAATGTCTGGACTTTAAAAGAGACTTTGACCTCTGAGTTTGTTTCGGCTTTTCTTCTCAGAGCTAGTCAGATAGGAAATGCCGGCGCCATCTAGTCTTAAAAAAAACATTACATTGACTTGTAAAAGTGTCTGTAACAGATTTATTTACAGAAATAAAAATCATTTATCATTTATCAGTGATGGATCAGAATCGAGTGATCAGAATTTGATTATCATTTGCATTAACGGAGAAGGAAAAACATCGTGGGTCTAGTGACTATAGTCACTAGAGTGTTAGTGACACAACACATTTGACATCCAGAGCTCGACCGCGCCGGGTGTGCGCACTGATTCTACTCGACCACATGCAACATGGCGGAAACCGATGATATTTCGGATAAAAATCCCTCTGTATCTCCGACATACCTATTTACTTATATTTAATAACGTTATATAGATAGAATAGAATAGGATCATTTATTTGTTAAACATAGGTATTTACATGTGAAGATCTTAAATAATTACATAGTGCACTGTTTTGCCATTAATGACATACAAATTTTAATATTTATTTGAAAATAGGGATGAGTAGAATTTATACATTTATTACAATACAATATTATAAGTATTTCAGTAGGTACCTATTTGTATTAACGCACACATGCAAATTAAATTTCATTACAGTTCATAGTCAATTTCATTTCATGTCAGAATTTAATGTAAATTCAATTCAAAAGATTAGTACCTATTAATGTAAAGTATTAAAATTTATGTCAACATTATAATTACGATTACAGAGATTCGTCATTAAAAAAATCATCTAGAGTATAATTACACCTTTCAAGCAGTAACCCGTTAAGTTTTTTTTTAAACATCTGTAATGCCATACATTTAGTACTATAATATATATTATTACTATTAATTTTCTGCCAATAAGTAGGTACTAAGCCAGCGTGGTGGACTAAGAGGCCTAACCCCTTTTCATTCTGAGAAGAGACCCGTGCCAACAGTGTGACGGTAATGGACTAATTATGTTTATGTTTTAAGTACCTGTACATATTTTATTTAGATTTGATTAGCATTGAAAAATAATCAAGCCATATTCCATTTCCCTCAAGTTCAATGTTCCACAAGCGGTGTAACACAAAATATGATAAACTTCACCAAAAAAATAAAAAAACGTTCAACTCTAAACATTTACTGTCCGCGCGACATTGTCGTCGTCGACGCACTAATTCAATACGGCCGACGTAAGCCATTTGCGTTCGCGCTTGACGCATCGCCCGTGATAAAATCAATTACGATTTTTTGATAGCCACGCTGACCGGCGATGTAGTGTGGAGACAGCTTTATTTTAGGGGATTATTTTGTATTGGCTTGTATCAAATGATTTCATTCTCAATAGTGTACTCAATGCTTTGTTGCATTGCATAATGTTATAAAAGATTAACTCGCTACACTTATAAACTTTTAAAAGCACTGATAGCCTAGCGGTCGAACACTTGCCTTTATGTAGGAGGGTCTGAGTTCAATAGTTCATTCCCGACTTTTCGAATTCATGTCATTTGCTTTAAGTGACGATCCTATTCTGCTGTTATAGGTTTGTTATAATAGGTGGAAGTAACTATAACATAAAAAAAACATTAAATAAAGAAGAAAGTAATTACCATAGTATAAGATTAGCAGTTTCAGAAGTCGGTGCTAATCCACGCTGAACCAAATTGAAGGCACCGACTTCTGAAACAGTTAATTTTATAATAAGGTAATTTTTTTTTGAAGTCGTGTTTTATTTTTGTTAAAATGTTTTTTTTTTATTTTTTCATTTTAGTAGCCTTAATTAAAACATGGTTGGACCTACTAAAGACGCTGCTCATAACATAATCGCATCATCACATTTTGCGTACTGTTCGTCATTGAGGAGTTCCATTGTCTATCTCCGAAGTTCTTCATCAGATCTTCACCAAATTTAATTGGGACTACTTCGAAAGAATACTCTTTCATAAAAAAAGTCATTTTGTGCTTCACATCGTGTGTTATAGAGGTACAGTACGACCCAACTGAAAAGTCGCATCGTCAAACTTAATCAAACCACCAATGACAGTCGCTCGTTTTCGCGCCACTCACACTTATTCAATGCGTCGGCGTAAAGATATTTTTTACTGCAGTACTAATAAACATTCGTGGTCTTGAAGGCGCACACAATTCGGAAGGGATCGGTTTTACGAAAAAAAAAATGTGTCGTACTAAACAGCTGCAAAATTTTATTTCACCATTTTTTAATACAGGTATGTTCTCCTTCTTCGCCAACCCGCTGACTGGCCAGTGTATTTTCAATAACACTACTCTGTCACACGACAGTTGACACTTCAATTCGCTTCAATCTAAAATGTTGCCGTCACTGCGTATAGCCATGCGAGGGTATGGCAGGCAATGAAGTGAGATAGAAAGAGAATTTTATTTTTGAAATATTGGAAATAAATCTTCCTGTGAAAAGTTATATAGTACAGAAATCTCTTCCTCCGAGCCTTTTCCCAACTATGTTGGGGTCAGCTTCCAGTTTAAGCAGATGCGGCTGAATACCAGTATTTTACACGGAACGACTGCCATCAGACCTCCGCAACCCAGTTACTGGACAATGCCGATATCCTAAGGTTAGGCCGGTTATCAGACTTTCGGGCTTTTGACTAACCCGTAACGACTGTCATAGGTATTCGTATGACACCAAGGACCGACAGTTTAACGTGCTCTCCGAGGCACGGTGGGGTCTCGACGTGTAACGAACGGTCACCCATCCACGGACTGACCGCGGCAAGCGCAAATTAACCTCGCAAATCTTATAATCCGCGCGGTTTTTTAATTAGCCACAAGCTCCCCCTGGTACAGAAATGTGAATGGTTGGGCAGAGGTGTATAATAACACCCTCATTTCGCCGTTATGTTTAAGTCCCATGTAATAAAATAATAATAATAATAATAATAACCCCCCCAAGGGGCTACCTTGACGTGGTGGGGGGGCCTACGGGAAGCAAGGTACTGGTATTATCTCAATTTAGCCTGAACACCTAGGCACTACACCCCTTTAATGGGAGATACATTTAGAAATATAACACCTAGCTATAATTACCCTTCCCAAACTAACAGTCCCAATCTCCTAAAACCCCAAACTCCTTTAACCTTTCTCCCACCCTTTCACTCCACTTTCCTTTCCTTTATGCCAATCCAAGACCTGCCGTGCCGAGGGATGCGTGGTCGGGGGCGTGCCCTGTCGTGAGCGTGCCACTGCTGGAGCTCCTTATGCCGGGCAGGTCTAGGGTGAGAGGCCAGACCAAGACGGGTACAAATTTGCTCCTAGTCCAATCCCAGACCAGGAGCATTTTCCTTTTCCAAATTTCCTTTTCCTTATCCCTATCCCCTAATTCCCTTCTTTATCTAGCCTAATCCTAATCCCCAATTCCTCTCCCTAAGCTTCTAGCCCACCTCCAAACTAGAAGCTTTCCCATTTCCCAATCTCGACTAATATGCGATGCGTCTACGAAATAGAATACTACCCCAGGCGGGTACCGGAGCTAACCGCGATGGAGAATCCCGCCCCGGGCCTTCCAGCCCGGGTTGCCCTTCGTATTCTGGGGAGGGCACCGTACCGCACCAGCCTGTCCAGTCTCGAACTGTTGCAGTCCAAAATTCATCAACATCTTCACTATTATCATTCATCTATTCACCTGTATTATCACCCATCCCTTCACCACTATTATCAACCATCCCTTCATCACGCTCTCCATCCACCAGGCGGGCCCACAACGTAAGAGCTACAGCCGATTCATCGGGCGCTGATACCAATTCATTATTCTCATCCATCCCTTCGACTCGCCCCTCATACATGACGAGAAGAACAACTAGCTGTTCCACCAGCAGCACGCTCGATAGTGTTGTGCAAGATGTCAACCTTGACTCCCAGATTGCACCCATTACGAGCGCTTCTAGCTCGCGCAAACGATGGACACCTGAAATGAATAAGTTCATATTGCGCACTTATTTTCAATTAACCGCATTAAATACAGATACTAGAACTTACCTTGAACCACTTCACCTAAAATTCATAGAAAAATACCCTCACATGCAAGTTAGCCGACAGAGAATAGGAGACCAACGCAGAGCTATAATCCGTAATAAACTACTAACACAAAAAACAATAGATGAGATACACAACGAAGTCAAAGAAGAACTAAATCAATTACAATCAAACATCCATAACCAACACACACAAACTCTAACAACGACACAATCCACACCCTCAGAAGCGCGTAATACACAAAAAACAACACAGAATTGAATGAGATGGACCAATGAACTCAACGAAGCGATAATGCGGTCGTATTATCGTGTAACAGTTCTGGGCACAAATGAAACTGCATACCGAAGACCCATGTATGAAGATTTCATCAACAAATTCCCTTCACTTGCCCATCTAAGTGAACAACGAATAGCTGATCAGAGGAGAGCAATAATCAACAACAAATATATTTGCAATAATAGACTAAATTCATTAAAATTAGAAATATCTGAAGAACTAGGACTAAATAACAATAACTTGAGCAACCCTACTAGTGAAACTACAAATATAGTAAACTCTAACAACAGCAACAACGAAAACATTGATATTCAACTTTCAAACAATATTAATACAGAAGAATCCCTACCTAATATACCATCACCTAGCTTTGAAATAAATCTCACAGAAGAAGCGTTACCTTACCCACAAACAGATCTAGAAAGAAATCCACAAATAGATGAAACTTTCCAACAGGCTTTCCAATTTTATAGAAACACCTTTCCTACAAATAGAGTTTACATTCCCAAACAAAAACCATCCAAAAATCTAGCGAGAATAGTTAATTATTTGAATCAAATAACCCTCCGTGAAAATGTTAACAAAGACACCGACTTTTGCATATTACAGACCGTTATATACTGTGCGGCATGGACTGTTGCTAAGGTTAATGGAGCAAAGATAACACTTCAACTAGCGGAAAGTCTCCCAAATGCAAAAAAAGAATTTAAGCCAAACTGGCAAAGACGTCTTGAACGGAAACTAGCCGATTTGCGAACAAAAATAGGTAGACTGACCCAATTTATCAATGGCAATAGAAGCAGAAAAGTAATTAAACATGTTAACAATATCATAGAACAATATAAAATACACACTATACATGAAGAACCAAATACACAAGCAGCACACACATTAGACACACTTAAACAAAAACTCTCAGTTGTATCAGGCCGTCTACAAAGATATAAAGCATGTACCCTACGAAAACAACAAAACACTCAATTCACCAACAATGAAAAACTTTTCTACCGCAATATCAGACACGCAACAACAAATGTTCAAGAAAATAGCGCAAATCACGAAGGTAATGACAGCCCGGACCCAGAGACCTTGCAAAACTTCTGGGCAGGAATTTGGGAAGACCCAACTGAGCATAACGCCCAAGCTGAGTGGATACAGACAGAATCGACAAGACACAGCACAAACATTCAGGCAATGACATTTGAGCACATTTCCCCAGAAATATTTCAAAAAGTACTCTACCGTTTACATAATTGGAAAGCACCCGGATCAGATCATATTCATAGTTATTGGTACAAAAAATTTACAGCAGTTCACAGTTATCTACATAATTATATTAATATCTTTATCCAGGACCCTAATTCAATACCATGCTATTTAACATTAGGTACAACTTTCATGATACCAAAAGACCGCAATGACCTCTCTAACCCAGCAAAGTATAGGCCTATCACATGTTTACAGACCTTGTATAAGATTATCACAGCCTGTATATCAGAAATAATATACCAACACATGGACGCCAATAACATCTTAGCTGAACAACAGAAAGGCTGTCGAAAATTTAGTCAAGGCTGCAAGGAACAGTTAATCATAGATTCCGTTATACTTAAAAAAGTTCAGAAAACCAAAACCGACCTCTTTAGCATGTACATTGATTACAAGAAAGCATACGACTCTGTTCCTCATTCATGGCTTGTTAAAGTTTTAGAAATTTACAAAATACACCCAGCGATAGTAACATTCCTGGAGACCACGATGACAACCTGGAAAACCGTACTTAGATTAACTACCCCAACCAAAACAGTAGAAACCAGCCCAATCAAAATACAGAGAGGCATCTTCCAGGGAGATGCACTCAGCCCACTGTGGTTCTGTCTTGCTCTGAATCCCCTCTCTAATATATTAAATTCAACATCAGTAGGAATCCCTTTAAAAGCTACGGATACCGAAGATCAGACTGAGGCACAAAATAATACGTTAAATCATCTGCTGTATATGGATGACATTAAACTATATGCAAAAAGTGAAAGTCAACTTTATGAATTAGCTAACCTGACAGAACAATTCACAAACGATATTAAAATGGAATTTGGCATAGATAAATGCAAAATAAACTCAGTTAGAGCAGGGCAGAACTACCAACACCAATATACTTTAGAAACAGGACAACAAATAGAACCATTAGATGAACAAGATACTTATAAATACTTAGGGTACAATCAATCACTTCAGATACATTACAAAGACACTAAACAAAAACTAAAACAACAATTTCAACACCGACTTAACACAATTCTAAAAACACAACTCTATTCACGGAACACTATAAAAGCAATCAACACCTTTGCGATACCTGTACTCACCTATTCCTTCGGAATAATAAACTGGACCAAAACAGACCTAAAAAACCTGCAACGAAAAATCAACACAACGATGACCAAATTTCGCAAACACCATCCCAGATCGTGTTCACAAAGACTAACACTACCGAGAAAAGAAGGAGGGAGGGGCCTAATCGACATTTTAAACCTACACAACAAACAGATCACAACTCTTAGACAGTATTTCTTTGCCAAAACTCAGTCTTCTACACTCCACAAATTAATAGCACAAAACGATCAGCAGTTAACACCTCTAAATTTAAAAGACACATCAGAACAGAAGAACGAAAAACTGACACATGATAAAACAAAACTCCTAGAATGGACCCAGAAGTCTCTACACGGAAGACATCGCCAACACTTATGCCAATTAAATGTCGACAAAGAGGCGTCGAACAGATGGCTTAACCGAGGGGAACTCTTTCCGGAGACAGAAGGCTTCATGATCGCGATACAGGATCAAGTAATTGAGACAAAAAACTATAGAAAGTTTATTATAAAGAATTTAGCCACTGACACATGCAGAAAATGCAATAGCTCCCCGGAAACAATCCAACATATAACAGGTGCGTGCAAATCAATAGCCCAGACAGACTACAAACATAGACATGATCAAGTAGTCAACGTCATCCACCAGAAATTAGCTTACCAGTACAAACTCATAGACTCCATAGTACCATATTATAAATACAACCCTGAAACTGTGCTAGAAAATCTTTCAACAAAACTGTATTTTGATCGAGCCATTCTTACTGACCGAACAATTCACTTCAATAGACCAGACATAACATTAATAAACAAAACTAGCAAAACTGGGTATCTAATAGACATTGCAGTACCAAATACACACAACTTACAGACCACAATAGCAGAGAAACTATCTAAATATACCGAACTAAAGGACGAAATAACCCGACTTTGGCATTTACAAAAAGTAACAATAGTCCCTATAGTGCTATCTACAACAGGAGTAATACCCAAACAACTTCATCAGTCCCTCAAATCCTTAAACCTGCCTTCAAACACCTACCACCTAATGCAAAAGGCAGTGATACTGAACACATGCAGACTGGTAAGAAAGTTCCTGCAATGTGAACCCGACAATCCACACTAATACACCCACGAATTACATTCTCATCTTTCATACAACCTTAACTCTACTTCTTAACTCTACTGATGTGTACTTGGCCTAGGCCCGTACCATTACAATGCACCCGGCTAGCCGAGAAAAAAAAAATATACACAAAAATAATAATAATAATAATATTTTATTTGCATAAAACATGGTATATAAAGTTGTTAAAATACAATTATAGAGCATACATGTTTTGCTAATATCATAGCATGCAAATATCGGTTAAATTACAAAATGTTTCCCGTCAATAAATTCTTTTATGCTATAAAAATTATTACAGCTTAACCATTTATGTAATTTATTTTTGAATAGTCTAAAATCTAAAGTTTTCAATTCACTTGGAACTTTATTATATATCCGAACACACGTGGCTAAACAGCTTTTATTATATTTAGCCAGTCTTGGTAATTCGTCTAATATAAGCCTGTGAGGATCTCGCCGGTTTCGAGGATATACATCATCTGCCTTTTTAAATAAGTTTTTATGTTTCTTAACAAATATGCATACTTCATAGATATAAAGAGAGGGTAGCGGTAATAAACCAAGTTCTTTAAATGTTGGCCTGCAAGATTCGTTAGGTTGAAGCCCATATATTGCACGAATACACTTTTTTTGAGCAATAAATACTCTATTTTTGTCGGTACTATTGCCCCACATTATGAACCCGTAGCGAATTAATGATTCAATATAAGCATGATAGGTAGTGATAGCAGTTTTAATATTTGTTATATTTTTAACCTTTTTGAGTGCGTAAACGAATTTGTTTATTCTTTTAGAAACATCATCTACTTGCGCTTTCCAATTTATGTCCTGATCTAATATTACTCCAAGAAATTTTGTTTGTGTAACTTCATTAAGTTTTGGTATATTAAGTTTCAAGTTGTATTTATTATTATTGGATTTATTAAACTGTATATATACAGACTTATCTAAATTAATTTTTAAGTTATTACTGTCAAGCCATTCAATTAATTTGTCAATCGTGTTGTTTATTTCTGTTTCATGGTCGATAAGTGTATTATTCTTTTTATCGGACGTCACTATAATGGAAATATCATCGGCGAATAGTATGCATTTGTGATTAGTTATATCTGTGATTGAATTTATATAGATTAGGAACAATATTGGACCCAAGATACTTCCTTGTGGGACGCCATAATTGTTACGTTTATATTCAGATGAGTATGGTACCATGACGTTGTTTTTATCTAATTTTACAATAGTTACACGTTGCTGTCGGTTATTTAAATATGATGATATCCATTGTAATGCATGTCCTCTAATCCCGCTTATCTCGAGTTTTTGCAGTAATAAGTCATGTGACACTAGGTCAAAAGCTTTCGACAAATCAAAGAATAATCCTGTAGTAAGATAGTTTTTATTAATATTGGATAGTATTGTTTTTATCAGAGAGAAGATGGCTAATGTAGTAGATTTGTTCTTTTGAAAGCCATATTGATCTGTATTAATAATGTTGAATTTGTTACAGAAATTAACTAGTTTTTTATACATGCATTTTTCGAATATTTTTGACAGAATCGGTATTAATGTTATTGGTCGATAATTATTTATGTACTCTTTATCTCCCTTTTTATAAAGCGGTTTAATAATAGATAGCTTTAATACATCTGGGAAAGTTCCAGAAGAAAATGATAAATTAATTAAATGCGTAAGAATGCCAACTATTTCATTAATGCATGATTTAATAATTTTAGTATTAATTTCGTCGTAGCCTTCAGAATTAGTGTTAGTTAGTGACATTATTTCTGTTCTCACCTCATTTTCTGAAACCGGTGTGAGAAACATCGAATCATGAGTAGAATTTTTACTACAGCCACTTTTTGTGTTTGTTGGTGTTGATTGGTGTGCCAAATTAATGAAATGGTTATTGAAAGCAGATGCTATTTCCACGGGGTCTGTAAGTATTGTGTTATCAAGTTTAATGTTCTCTATGTTATCCTTGTAGTTAGTATTAAGTATTTCATTTTTTACAACTGTCCAAGTGGCTCTGCATTTGTTTTCGCTCCTATTTATAAATTTAATGTTAGCGTTTCTTTTCGAATAATAAATACATTTTTTCAACCAGTTTGAGTACGTTATATATTTAGTTTTATTAGATAGATTTTTATTTTTGTAGTATTTGTAGCGTAGTGTCCTTTTGATTTTACAACTTCTTTTTAGCCCTTTGCTTATCCAATTTTGCTTAGTTTTATTATTAATATTTATTTTTATCTTTATTTTTGGGAAGCAGAGATTGTAGAATAGGCATATTATTTCATGGAACTTACTGAATGCTATGTTTAAATCATTTTCCATGTACATTTCTAACCATGATAAATGTTTCAAGTACTCACGAAATTTTAGAATATATTCAATATCATAGTCTCTCTTATAAATATAATATGTTGCTAATTTTTGAGTTTTATGTTTTAAAGGAATACTTAACATTTGTGCAGTGTCGTGGTCAGATAGATGAAGTGGTAATACTGTTGCAATCGCATCTGGGATGTTACTTAAAATATGGTCTATACAAGATGACTTACGTGTGGGTACATTGATATGAATTTTCATGTTATAGTTATTCGATAGGTCTTGTAACTCGTTCGTAATATGGCCTTTTTTTAATGTGTTTATATTAAAATCACCTGCTATAATTATATTTCTTTTAGACCTATATTTTTTGTTTACGTCGTGTAAGAGGCTACTAAGTTTAGTTAAGAATTGTGTAGGATCTGATGAGGGTGTTCTATAGAGACAAATAATAATTAATTTACTAGATAAGAGTTCTATGCCGCAGACTTCAAACAAGTGCTGTGTGGCATATGTTTTAATAAACGGTAATTCTTTAAAGATTAATCCTCTTTTAACTAAAATGCAGGTACCACCTCTTTGTTTTTCTCTGCAGTAATTAGCAGCCATATCATAACCGGAAATTTTTATGTAACTTTCATAGCCCTTTTTAATAAAGGTTTCGGAGAGACATATTATGTCTGGTTCATTTTGTGAATCACGTAACTCTTGTAAAGTTAATTCTATTATTTCTCTCTTTGATAACACACTTGCTATATTTTGATGAAGAATTCTGAATTGATGTGGCGTGGAAGTAGTTAGGTTAGGCTCGAAAAAAAGTATTGTTCTTATTTATAGAAGAAAAATAATAAGGTATAGTGCCTTTTTTAACTGTCCCAACGGCTTTTATAGGGTTTTCTATTGAGTGAGTCTCAACACTGCATTGGCGGCTAAAATAGTAAGGGATTGTCCCTTTACGTAATTTGTTTATGTTAACGTTCGTACTTAACTTATGACTTGGTTTATTACCTGCTAAGCGCTTTTTTAGTTCGCTTAGGTTTAAATAATTCTTATCATAATCGCTACAATCTATAGGGTAATTAATTGATTTACAAATATCAGAGAGTTTATACGTAGTGTTAACAAAATGACATGTTTTATATTTTTTACATAAGTTTTTAATGTTGCCATTTAATTTATTGACATTAAAATAGTCATTTTTGAGAACATTCAGTACTAAAATCATGTTATTTTGAAATTTATCTAATACCGGTTTTAGTTCTGACAGGATTAATTTAATGTTGTAATCGTTCTCACCTACACAAATTACGAGTTTATCGTCTCTCTTTAGCTTCGTTTCTCTACAGTTCTTTAATATTTGATTACATAGTGCGTTTGGCTTCGTTTCAGCAACCACTTCATATTTTTCGTATTTGGTTTCCACTCTCGAGCGCCAAATAGCTGAAGCCAAACCAATACATAGCTGAGAGCCGAAAATTAGTATTCTTTTCTTTTCAGGTTCACGTTTTTGTTGTTCAGGGGCTGTATGTGTCTGCATCGCCGGTATTCCAGCTGCTGTTTTATTACAGTATACCTTCTCTATTAGACTCTCTATTTGTTTCGAAAGACCAGTAATTTCTTGATTTGCATCTGTTAATTTTTGTTGCAGCGTTGTTATTTCTTGTTGCAATAGTAATATTTGTATGTCGTAATTACAATCAGTTTTTAACGAAGAACGTAAGGTAGCAGCCGAATAAGGTGTGGTGGACAAGCTGTGTGGTAATAGGGAATGTGTCTTCTTTTTCACACTGTTGTTAGTATTAGTCTCCATTGGTGATGAATAGCATAGAGTTTTTAATAATTTTATTTCTGCTGTATACTTATTGATTTGTGTGTGAAGTTCGTTGTTTTCCAGTATTGAGTTTTCAAGTTCTTTCTGCGTACTATTAAGTTCGTCTGTTAGCTGGGAAATCGTCTCTTTCATTTCGGACATTGTTATTATGTCAGATATTGTACCGTCTAAACTCTTTGATACTTTATTTGGTGTTAAGTATGATTCATCTGACGTATCAAAATCTGTGAGAATATGGGAATCAAGGGCTTGAGATGTGCTTTGTGGAGTAAGCGGTAAATCTTCAACACGTTTATAATTATTCCTTAAACGTGTATGTTCTGTTGATGACGGGTTTAAAGGGAGGTTCTGCTTTTTTCTCATCGTCACATTAGATGTTTCTATTCTTACAACTTTTTTATTTTTAATGCACATTTTACACCTCCATTTTTGTTTTGCTGCTTTGTCCATTAAACGGTAAGTTTGTTCTGGATAACCATCGCAATTCAACTCATATCTGTTATTACATGTTGAACACAATACCGTATCTTTAATGTTCACTTTTTTTTTTACATTTGTTGCAAGTAACTAGTGCTGCCATCTTACAGCTACTGTTTGAAAAAGTTGCGAGATTTCTAGAAGATGACATTCTGTTTCAATCTTCTAAGTTATTTAGGTGAACCGGAAACTTTATTCTTTGTACGTAATATCAATTTAGCAATTATTTAATAATACAAAAAGTGAACGCGTTTAGTTTAGGATAGAACTCACGTCTCGTAGTACAGCAGTCTCAGCTTATACCTCTCGGTCAATTGGCTGTTAGTGAACGATGTTGAAATTAGTGTATGCTTTCTACAAGCATTTTTTTGAACGTTAAAGGACGCGGGTTTTCAAAATTTGAATGTTTTACCACAGCCGTCACAGTTATTTTATAATTACAATTTATGCACTTTGGATATTTAAAGACTGTAAATAACATTTGTTTCACGTTTATTTGTATGTTCTTTGCACTTTAATAGTTTTTCTATATAAATTGAAGTCTAACATTGATTTATTTGATCATTTGAATTACTGTTTTAAGCACTATTTATTTTTTGGGTTTTTTGAGCACTTTTCTTGAATATGGTGTTTAGATAACACTTGCACTTGCTTATTAGTCTATTTTATTTATATTTCACTATTTATTATCGGTGTATTTGTGTTTATAGTATTTTTAATCAATTAAAATGCGCGGAGCTGATGTAATGCGTGGCACTAGCGCCATCTGCCGCCGTTTTCATAAGGCTAAGTTTACAAAAGGCGAGCCTATTGCCATCAACCGGGCATAAATTCAAACTCCGCGCTGCTACTGAGAAATTCCAAACGGAAAACTCAATAACACTTTGCTCGACCTGGGGAATGAACCCAGAACCTCCCAGGACAGCCCTTAATATCAAATTCAAAACTAATATATAAATAGCAATAATATCGTAAACGTATCGCTAATGTAACCGAATTTTGAATCGAATTTATTTATTTATTTATTCATAATTAATTACAACGGCTTGCGACAATAACAGTAAGGCTGGACTGATTTTTATGATCTTTGATTTGTTGGATTTGTCTCCGCCCCGAATAGCAGAATAACTATTAAAATATTGGAAAAATTAACGAAAAAAATTTAATGGAGATAACATCTATCATCTATCGCCAATCACCAATCATCTACCGTCAATCATCTATCGCCAATCACATATCGCCAATCACATATCGCCAATCACCGATTGCCAAACACCTATCAACAATCATCTATCACCTACCGCCAATCACCTATCGCCATCACCTATCGCCAATCACCTACCACCAATCATGTGTCACCAATCACATACCGACAATCACCTATCGCCACCACCTATCGCTATCACCTGTCGCCAATCACCTTACACCAATCATCTGTCGCCAATCACATACCGCCAATCACCTATCGCCGTCACCTATCACCAATCACCTATTGCTAATCACCGATGACCAACCACCTATCGCCAATCACATACCGCCAATCACCTATCGCCATCACCAGTCACCTATCACCACCGCCTATAGCCGATCACCTATCACCAATCATCTGCCGCCAATCACATACCGCCAATTGTCTATCGCCAATCACCTTACACCAATCATCTGTCGCCAATCACATACCGCCAATCACCTATCGCCATCACCGGTCACCTATCGCCTACGCTTCGCGTGACCAGAGGGCTGGCTTATTCTTTGGCCAAAGAATAAGCGTTGCCATCCAGCGTGGCAACGCTGCCAGTCTTCTGGAAACGCTTCCGGATGATGGTGATGAGGAGGAATATTTTGACGCCTAAGTGATATTTTTGAATAATTTGTTTTTAATAATTTTGTTTTGACTTTAGATTTGTATGTTTGTAGTTTAGTTTTATATTGTATATATTAGGTTAAAATGTAAATGATAATTGTGTAAATAAACTACACTTCACCTACAGCCAATCACCTATCACCATCACCTATGACCAATCATCTATGACCAATCATCTATGACCAATCACCTATGACCAATCACCTATAACCAATCACCCATGACCAATCACCTATGACCAATCACCTATGACCAATCACCTATGACCAATCACCTATCATCTATCGCCAACCACCTATCACCAACACTTATCGCCAATCACCAATCATCTACCGTCAATCATCATTCGCCATCACCCATCGCCAATCTCCTTACACCAATCATCTACCGACAATCATCTGTCACCAATCCAAACCACCAATCATCTGTCGCCAATCACCTATCACCAATCACTTATGACCTATCACCTATGACCAATCACATATGAGCAATCACCTATGACCAATCACCTATGACCAACCACCTATGACCAATCACCTATCATCTGTAGCCAATCACATACCGCCAATCACCTATCGCTATCACCTATCGCCAATCACCTATGACCTATCGCCTATCGCCAATCACCTACGACCTAACACCTATGACCAATCACCTATGACCAATCACCTATGACCAATCACCTATCATCTGTCGCCAATCATATACCGCCAATCACCTATCGCTATCACCTATCGCCAATCACCTATGACCATCGATCTCCATCTCTTGGCAAATTGTGTAAAGATAACATTTGCTTATATTAAATAAATGTATTTTTGTAAAATAAATAGTTTAAAGATGTATAAAATTCATTACAATATTTGTTTTGAATATTAGACTATATTCCAATACTTATTTTGAAGGAATTTCATATCTTTGTCATAAAATAATTTGTAGATTGTTATAGCTATGTAATGTATTGTAAGAATAATGTAAAAAACAGTTGTCATTCGACGGAACGGGGGATTCCATATCGAACAGCCGAAGAAGTTTGACCTTTTATATCTGACTAGCTTGTCCTTATTTTCTGATCTTGTGTAAATTGTTATATTGTGATATATTGTGAACTAAGTAGCTTCTGTAACTAACCACTAACCCAAATACAAGTACTCTCAATGGTGGAGAGTCTATGTTGGTTTTTATTTACAAAATACCCTCTTTACCTTCTGACAAGCAGACACTGGACTGAACTGTAATGCTATACTCAATTCTATCAAATTCTATAAACGGTGTGTCTGCGACATATGACCAATCTCCTATGACCTATCACCTATGACCAATCACCTATGACCAATCACCTATGGCCAATCATCTATGACCAATCACCTATCATCTGTCGCCAATCACATACCGCCAATCACCTATCGCTAATCACCTATGACCAATCACCTATGACCAATCACCTATGACCAATCACCTATGACCAATCACCTATGACCAATCACCTATGACCAATCACCTATGACCAATCACCTTTGACCAATAACCTATCATCTGTCGCCAATCACTTTACACCAATCACATACCGCCAATCACCTATCGCCAATCACCATCTGTCGCCAATCACCTACTGCCAATCACTTATCACCATCACCTATGACCAATCACCTATGACCTATCACCTTTGACCTATTACCTATGACTAATCACCTATGATCAATCACCTATGATCAATCACCTATGACCAATCACCTATGATCAATCACCTATGACCAATCACCTATGACCAATCACCTATGACCAATCACCTATGACCAATCACCTATGACCAATCACCTATGACCAATCACCTATGACCAATCACCTATGACCAATCACCTATGACCAATCCCCTATGACCAATCACCTTTGACCAATAACTTATCACCTATCGCCAATCACCATCTGTCGCCAATCACCTACTGCCAATCACTTATCACCATCACCTATGACCAATCACCTATGACCTATCACCTTTGACCTATTACCTATGACTAATCACCTATGATCAATCACCCATCATCTGTCGCCAATCACATACCGCCAATCACCTATCGCTATCACCTATCACCAATCACATATGACCTATCACCTATGATCAATCACCTATGACCTATCACCTATGACCAATCACCTATGACAAATCACCTATGACTAATTACCTATGACCAATCACCTATGACTTATCACCTATGAGCAATCACCTATGACCAATCACTTATGACCAATCGCCTATGACCTATCACCTTTGACCTATCACCTTTGACCTATCACCAATGGCCAATCACCTATGACCAATCACCTATCATCTGTCGCCAATCACATACCGCCAATCACCTATCGCTATTCACCTATGACCTATCACCTATGACCAATCACCTATGACCAATCACCTATGACCAATCACCTATGACCAATCACCTATGACCAATCACCTATGACCAACCACCTATGACCAATCTCTTATGACCTATCACCTATGACCAATCACCTATGACCAATTACCTATGACCAATCACCTATGACCAATCACCTATGACCAATCACCTATGACCAATCACCTATGACCAATCACCTATGACCAATCACCTTTGACCAATAACCTATCATCTGTCGCCAATCACTTTACACCAATCACATACCGCCAATCACCTATCGCCAATCACCATCTGTCGCCAATCACCTACTGCCAATCACTTATCACCATCACCTATGACCAATTACCTATGACCAATCACCTATGACCAATCACCTATGACCAATCACCTATGACCTATCACCTATGACCAATCACCTATGACCTATCACCTATGACCAATCTCCTATGAACTATCACCTATGACCAATCACCTATGACCAATCACCTATGACCAATCACCTATGACCAATCACCTATCATCTGTCGCCAATCACATACCGCCAATCACCTATCGCTATCACCTATGACCAATCACCTATGACCAATCACCTATGACCTATCACCTATGACCTATCACCTATGACCAATCACCTATGACCTATCACCTATGACTAATCACCTATGATCAATCACCTATGACCAAACACCTATCATCTGTCACCAATCACATACCGCCAATCACCTATCGCTATCACCTATCACCAATCACATATGACCTATCACCTATGATCAATCACCTATGACCTATCACCTATCATCTGTCGCCAATCACTTTACACCAATCATCTGTCACCAATCACATACCGCCAATCACCTATCGCCAATCACCTAATACCTATCACCTATGACCAATCACCTATGACCAATCACCTATCATCTGTCGCCAATCACTTTACACCAATCATCTGTCACCAATCACATACCGCCAATCACCTATCGCCAATCACCTATGACCAATCACCTTACACCAATCATCTGTCACCAATTACATACCGCCAATCACCTATCACCAATCACCTAATACCTATCACCTATGACCAATCACCTATGACCAATCACCTATGACCAATCACCTATGACCAATCACCTATCATCTGTCGCCAATCATCTTTCACCAATCACATACCGCCAATCACCTATCGCCAATCACCAATCACCTATGACCAATCACCTATGACCAATCATCTATCATCTATCGCCAACCACCTATCACCAACAACTATCGCCAATCACCAATTATCTACCGTCAATCATCTATTGCCAATCACATACCCACAATCACCTATCACCAATCACCTATCGCCAATCATCTATCGCCAATCACCAATCATCTACCATCAATCACATACCGCCAATCACCTATCGCCAAGCACCTATCACCAATCATCTATCACCTACAGCTATCGCCAATCACCAATCATCTACTGACAATCATCTATCGCCAATCACATACCGCCAATCACATACCGCCAATCACCTATCCCCAATCACCATCTGTCGCCAATCACATAACGCCAATCGCCTATCGCCAATCATCTGTCGCCATCACCTATCGCCAATCTCCTTACACCAATCATCTGTCGCCAATCACATACCGCCAATCACCTATCGCCAATCACCTACGACCAATCACCTATCGCCAATCATCTATCATCTATCGCCAAACACCTATCGCCAATCATAATTCATTTTCTCATAAATTTTGTATGGAACGGCTTTTTTGGTATCTTGAGAACGGTTAGGGTGGGGTCGCGGTGCATGCGTTTTTTTTGCGACTGTATCTGTATCTACATCGTTAGAAACGGATACAGTCGCAAAAAAAACGCGATACTTATACATTTGCTCACGTAATTATGATTCTGCATCGCGACTAACGCAATACAGCAGCGATACAGACGCGATGCAGCATTGCTACAGTCGCGATTCGACACGCTGTAGTGACGACCTGTGAATGCCTGTGGACGCTACAGTTGTTAGATGGACTCAGTCGACACGACATTGGTCGCGTTGTCTTTGTTGCTGCTTTTACGGAAGCAATCACAGCGTAACCGTGGACAACATAATACAGAAGTGACGCTTAATCTACACCGTTGCGCGTTTGCATTGATAATGTCGCGCCTATGCATCGATGCAGACATGATGCTGAATCGATACAATCGCGCGTTGCAAATGCAACCAACGGCCAAAAGTAGCGATCCAGAGGCACGCTCATAAAACGCGCGTCTTTATTGTTGCAAAAAGTCGCCGTGAGCGATCGCTCTTAGGCGGCGCGGGCTGCCTTGCGCCGGTCCATCGCACTACGTCAAGATTATCGGGGTGTGCGAGGATTGCGGGGCGCGGCTGCCGATTTGAAATTATTTGTTTATCACTGCGTCGCCTTAACTGGTAACACTAAACATAAAACTAAACATATTACATAATTAACATAATTCAGAAACAAATAACAAGTCAGAAATCAAACATAGGTACTTAAAAACAACTTTAAGAAGAGAAAAAAAATCGAGTAAAGTGATAACAACATATATCTTATTTACCTAATAAACATAACTTTCACAAAACATAAGACCATTTGACATGATCACCCTGAGTGTGTCATTAAAAATGTCACATTCCGGGACAGTCTCCATTAAAGAGTTTATAGCACTATGCATGCGACACAACGGGGATTGCGCGCGCGACACAGTGCGGCAATGGGATGTGGCGAACAGTCGGTGTCGTCGAGTAGGCCTATGACGCAGGTAGCTATCAGGTACATAAAGTGTACACAAGGTATTGTGTAGCTCTGGGGAATCTACCATGCTCCTTAACATTTTTATGGCTATTAGTATCTGATCTCTGGCTCTACGCACTGAAAGGGACTTTATAATTGTCCTATAACATTTTGGTTTATTTTTTTGCGATATACAAAATTTGTATCGTACCTACAGAGACCTACATATACAACGTGTTACAAAAATACCCCTAAAGCTGAAAGGGGATTAAAAGGTCCCTTGTAAAGAGTCTATTGGCAATATTTGAAAACCGTAGTATGACCCAAAAAAAAAAGAATTTGGATAAAACCTAAAATAATCATCATTGAAACGTAACCATGAAAACAAAAAACTAAAGAGTACACTACCCAGAAAGTTATTTACATTCTTACCTAATTTCCTCTGAGAGGTAAATGACAACAACTATTAAAGACTACTTGATTATTTACATTTTTCATGGGGAATTATGTAACACGTTGTATATGAATAAAGTTTTCAATTTAATTAAATACCTAGTATAATATGAGAAACAAGTCTTCCCAATTCAAAAACTCACTTTAACGTCACGATCACTGAATTCGTATTAGGCCTAGTGCACTGAAAATCTGTATTTTAAAAACGACAAAATTACAATAGACAGCCCCCAAATTCGGCCACCCTTCACCGTTTCCTAGTGGTCAAGCTTGGATGAAGAAGCGACGTAACAAACTCCTCAGCAAGACAACGTCTAATCTATACTAGCGGCCCGTCCCGGCTTCGCACGGGTGGACATTTTTCCTGCTTTTGCAACATTTCTCATTTATACTCCGCTCCTATTGGTCGTAGCGTGATGTTATATAGCCTATAACCTTCCTCGATAAATTGACTATCCAACTCAAAAATATTTTTTCAATTTCAACCAGTAGTTCCTGATATTAGCGCGTTCAAAAAAAAACTCTTCAGCTTTATAATATTAGTATAGATTTATTATGGAAAATTATTCAGTAGGTACCTACCTATGTTTAAACTCAAGGTATTAGTGTAAATGACAAGTACTAAGTCAATAGTTACTAAGCTCGTGTGAACTATGCATTACGAAGGAATACATATTAAGTTAGCGTTGCCATAACAATGTTTTTTTGCAGCATTACAGTAGGACGACTTAGTAAATATATCAAGATATCGAGGACTAAGCATCTCGTATAATTCCAATAGAACTCCACTTAGGTAAGTTCATTAATTTAGTAAATGAATTTCTACGTCACACATTAGTTTTTACTAAACATCACACTGCAAGACAGAAAAATATAACCTATTTCATCATCACTCTATAACAAAAACGATACACATAAATCAAAATCTGCAATACCATCGTCAATTAATACGCAAGCGACTATATATCGTGCGCTAGCGCATTAGACGCACCTGCGCTGGCCCAAGCCGCCTGATTTATGTTGTGTGCGGCAAGCGCTAATAAGTCTATCGGGCTAGACGAAGATTATGAGAATAGGGGCAGTTTGAATTCGGTGATCATTTTGATGGTGTCTTGCGCATACTATGTTGATTAAAAGAAAAAGTAAATAGGTACTTATTATATTAATTTCTACTCCTTGCTGGCAGATTTTAAAGTGGGTTAAAATGGATGTAATTTAACGTTATATTTCATTTTTAGTTGTCTCAATAATACCTACGAATACATATGACAGTCGTTACGGGTAATCAAAAGCCTGAAAGACTGATAAGCGATCTAACCTCAGTGTATCGGCATTGCCCAGTATCTGGGTTGCGGTGGTCTGATGGCAGTCGCGCCGTCTAAAATACTGGTATTCAGCCGCATCTGGTTAGACTGAAGACTGGCCCCGACATAGTCGGGAAAAGGCTAGGCAGAACGATGTTTTAAATACAACGGATTACTATAATTAGAAGCAAGATTTTAATGCAGCAGAAGTCCATTAAAAGACATAACATAACATCACGCCTGTATTCCCCGAAGGGTGAGGCAGAGGTGTATAGTAACACCCTCATTTCGCCGTTATGTTTAGGTCCCATGTAATAGGGGGCAAGTCTATTGCCATCATCTGGGGACAAATCCAATCTCTGGGCTGCTACCGAGGAATTCCACATGGAAAACCCAAGAACACTTTACCCGATCTGGAGATCGAACCCATGACCTTAAGATCAGCAGTCGTGGTTGCCACCACTAGACTAACGAGGCATCTATTAAAAGAGCCTTCACAAATGACACGTCCTGCGTCCTTACATACGCTCCCTGGGCAGTCAATCCTGTTGCCACCCTGGCTGAAACTGGCTTATCTTTTCATTACAGCATAAGCTATTTTCGTAAAGTTATCGACACGAGAAAAAAAAAGCTATAATTAATTAGTAAATTAAAATCACCTAGTCACTATGGACTGCTCAGGGCCGTCACTACCCAGGGGTGCAAGGAGTGCTAGACACCCGGGCGCCGGAACATAAGGGGCGCCGAGGCCCGAGAATGATGGCCTAGAGATGGCCCTCGTACTGTTTCTATTTCCGTGGAACGAATGCATGCTATGTAGACCTACAAACTATTACTACAGAAATAGTCACCACTTATGTTCATCCCCACTGCCAGTGTCCATTTTCCAAGAATGGTGTTCTTATTAGCAAGGTCCCGAGGTAGCTTTAAATGGCGACATCCTAAACGAGACTGGGCAATTTTATTTGGAAAATGTTCCATAAACTAGTATAGATACTGTTGTGATATTTGTATTAGGTTACTTCAACCATACCTCTCTGCAAAGGGTCATCAAAATCTGACCCGATACTTTAGAGAAAAATTAAACATTGAAAAATAATATATTTAGAACAATTTTTGTTTGAAAAGTGTTATATTCTTATATTCAGATTTTGCCTGTTTTGTGCCTAACTGTTGTGTAAAATTCTCTCTCCACCTCAAAACTTTATTTTCTGCCTTGGTTTTTACGTATTTTTATGTATTTTGTGATATTTTTAATAAATTTTCTACTTGAAATATCTCAAAACACCCGGCCAGATTTTGATGACGTCATAATAAAAAAATCCTCTATATGTGCACTTTCAAAAAATATGAACCACATCTCCGTTGGTCCATAGACCATTTTCGCCAAATCTCCTTTGCAAACAGAGCAACTATTTAATAATTTAGTTACCAATAACAAACCGAAAGTTCGTGTCGTCATTGGACCTGCCGTGTCTCCACCGCCCACAAATTAATTCTGTTACACTTGGCTAACGGCCCCATCACCTGTACCTCTAAGCGTCCGCCCTACATTTCTCATGATCTTGATTTAGATTTACTGGATGTGGCAGTATTAATTAAAAGCTTGTTCAATTTGGTAAATTGTTTTCGCATTTAACGAAACAATACTATCTCTGTGTTTTAACTCTGATCCGAATCCAAAAAAATACGGTTAGAAAACACTTGATAGGAAATCTATGAAGGTTGATATAATGTTGTATTGTCATGAAACAAATTTGTGTGTGAAGTTTCAAAAGAATCAGATAAGCAGAAGTAACTAGTTGGACAATTTGTCGCAAGATTTGAATCAAGCAAACAAATATACGAAGTGAAGCTAATTAAAACCGTTTAAAATCCTATATGAGAAGATCGACTCGAAGCTGATCCGTGTCCATATATTGTTATACCACGGAATGATATTAAAGTCAATACTCAATCATTTATTGCATTCCACAATGTATTGCTTAGGTGGTAAGTAAACATTTGTTGTAACGATCGTGGACCCTGGTGAAGTAAAATTTAATGTAACATTTTATTTATTATTGAATTAATCTATTTTTTTTATTATTCATTTATATTATTATGTCATTTCTATGGATGAAGTCTAATTCCTAGATAATAGTAAACAACATGAATCAACTAATTTTCTTTAGAATAACCAAAACACTAATTCTCGTGCTGTCACTCTCACTTCGCTTTAAAGTGACACTGACAGCACGAAGTTAACAGCAACTTAAAATTGAGTAGCATTTGAGTATTTGGCCAATAGTTAGACAGGATGATGCAACAAGACATGAAAGTTATGTCTGCAAACCAGTCGCCCCAGACATTGGCATGAAGCCGAAAAACTACTTAGCAAGCAAAGAAAAATATTAGCAACTGTGTTAAAAGATGTAATCTTAAACTGTGTCCAGACCTAGAACATGTCACTATACCATTTTCTGGAATTATTTATTTAGGTTATGAGATGTACTTCAACGTCAAAGTCAAAGTATTTATTTCAATTAGGCACATAAAAGGCACTTTTGAACGTTAAAGTTACAAAGAAAATAGAATTGATTCTAGTTGCCCCTTCCAAAAGGTAGTTTCGTATGGAGAAGAATGGGCAAGAAACTCCACCGTTACTCTTTTAAAATGTCTTACAATATTTTGTATAGGTACATTAATTATACAATTATATGTGAAGACGATGCACCTAGAATAAAATTACTATACCACAAAAGGTAAAAAAAAATTAAAAATGAAACAATGACATATTAATTATGTGATAGGTACATGGTGCTCACATATTTACAAACATTGCAAAAGTATACGATTTCCCAAAAAATTAAAAGTAATAGGTCAGTGTATGAGTTTAGGTACTTACTCATAGAATCTAAAATAAACGGCTTTAAAAAAATAAATTATACAATTAAAATAGCAACCAGTTTGATTTTGTCTAACGTACATCATCCTACCTGAAGACTTGATGAGACAGTAATAACAAAGGTATATTCTTGATTCGTTGATAGCGTTTCTTCTTCTGCTCTTGTGTCAACACGAGCTATTCGAAATCTTATGCCGTGGTGCGATTTGATAGTCAGCGAGGTTGGTAGCGGGGCTGACTGCCCAGGGTGCGCCAGACGTAGGTACTTATGTATCATCACTCGTGGAGGCTCTTTTAATGCGGGGTGCAGCTAGTATTGAGTCTCATGTAATAGAAGGTGGACCTGTGGCTTATTACCAACCGCGTGGATCATACGATTTGCGAGGTTAAGCTGCGTTTGCCGCGGTCAGTGTGTGGATTGATGACCGTTCGTTACACATCGAGACCCCTCCGTGAATCGCAGAATATGTTACACCGTCGGTTATCATACGAATACCTATGACAGTCGTTATGGGAAATTAAAAGCCCGAAAGTCTGACAACCGATCTAACCTTAAGATATCGGCATAGCCCAGTAACTGGGTGAAGGAAGTCTGATGGCAGTCGCTCTGTGTAAATTACTGGTATTCAACCGCATCTGGTAAGACTGGAAACTGACCCCAACATAGTTGGAAAAAGCTAAATAGAACGAACGTAATAGAAGGTGGGCTTGTTCTGCTATATAACAACGTTGTTTTTTTCTACAACCCCAATAATAGTTTGTCGGACCTGGATATCGAATACAACCTTACACTTGTCAGTCACGATTGTGATCATTAAACCAAAGTCGCAGTTCGAAATCAAACCATACAAGAGGTCCATCAGTGAATTTAATTTATGTTTCGGACGTCAAAGCGTCTTAAACTGGCAGACTACTATGCAAGACAAAAGCCACTTCCAGTGATCCCTATGGTAAGTTTGTCTCATCAATAAATGCTGACGGCGGCGGCATGTGAACACAGTCGCTTATTAAGACAAGGAAGGACCGTATGGCTCGATCTGTAAGAACCTATAACTTCAAAATTGTAATTAATTGTTTTTGCTTTCTTTACAGACAGTGGTACCGGTTCTGTTGTGCAAAGACTAAACTTAATTAAGACTATTGCCATCCTTTTCACTCTGATAGAATAAGAAAGAGAGAGACGTAAATAAAAGCTGTCAAATGTTCCAAACTAGACGGCACGTCAGCACGTGTCGACTAGAAACACGTTGATGATCAAAGTGTAAACTAATTTGACATCTCTAATTTAGTTCTTATCTCGACGGTCCCTACGTATACTATCGAAACTACAAAATCTCAGTTTTTATTTTATTATGTATGTACACCGATTACGCTGAGATTTAAGATCCGATTTACGTGATTCTTCTTTAGTTTTATGTGGAATAGTTGCCATTTGTTCCGATAAAAATTTATTATTTTATAATCTTTAAGATAACATAATTTCACACATTTTAAGCAGATAAAATAAAAACTGAGATTTTGTAGTTTCGACAGTATACGTAGGGACCGTCGATCTATCACCGTCCTGTTAGTAAAAGATAGCAATTCTCTAATTTTATTTAGTGAACAAGAGAATCGGCATCAACGTTATTCTTTACATTTGGACCCAAGCAAGGCTTCTGATATAGACTGAATTGTTCTAGGTAATAAGATTAAAATAACAAAAAAAATGTCTTGAATTTTAATATTTGCTTAACATATTCGACTGGTCTGTCAAACTGCGCTAGTATGGATTGTACACTAATGCCAGGATCCTATAAACAAAAACGAATCGTTTTACTTACCAATAGTAGCAATTTATATCGCCAAACTGAGCATATAAAAAGACTAGTAAACTAATTTTATCTGTGATAGCTACTTCCATATGGGAGGGTTTACTCTGCAAAGCTATAATGTCTTTGTTTCATTATTGGTAAATGTACAAAAGTCTCAATTTTAACTAATAACGCTCCGTAAATTATAGGAATCAGCCATGTATAATACATGTTCAATCGTATCGATAATAATTATATCAAAACAAATAATTATGAGTATTAAGAATACATTTCCCTTCCATCACCGGGCAAGCGAGTCAAGCGAGCAAGAGGCGATGAACCTGACACCATAATTGTGCCTGAAAAATAGCAATAGGCTCGCCACCTATTACATGGGACTTAATACAAGAGGCGAAACGTGGATGTACAGACTCCTGTAATAGGAGAACACCTCTGCTTACGCCTTCGAGTTTTACAGGCGTATGTATGTACCCCACTACAATAACATTCTGAGATATTCTGGGTACATCATTATTAATTAATGATGCGATATTGTCGAACTGTTGCGATCCATTTACATACAAGTCGAGACTATTGCGGTTAGTGTTGTGCATTTTAAATATTTATAACCGACTTCAAAAATGGAGGAGGTTTTAGGTGCTTTTTTGTGTGATGCGGAGGAATTAGTATGAATGTGGATGGTTATAGGAGTAGAGGAAGATGATATTAGCTAGAAAGGGGGTGACTACTCAGATGACGACTTATAGAGATGTATGGAAGAAGAAGACATACTGCGCCGACCACAAATAAGTTGGGATAAGGGCAGGAGGATGATGATGATGATGTCATCTGCTAAACATAGTATTTCTCTTAACTTATTTGATTCCTAAGTTGGGGTTAACTTCCATTCGAGACAGATGTGGCTGAACTGAATATTGGAAAATTTTAATTCTTTCTTCGCCAAGTGATGGTTTGGTGGTATGGTTACTGTCCAGGTGAATGAGTTATCAATTTAGTGCTTGCAGATGCCAATTTAACAGTAGAAGCTGCAGCAGTTTCCACAGCAGCAACTACATGAGGGTTATATCCAATTGTACTCTTGATATCCTTACTGAAAACAGGAGGAGACTAGTTCCATGCCAGAGAGAATCCAATTCATTTTTAAAAGGTCCGCTCTCTATTCTAGTAACAACCATTGTTTTCTTCGCAGATAGGGTCTAAGGTGGAGTACACGAATCCAAGTAACAAAGATATAGAAAGTTTCCCCTATATACCTTTGGCTTCCACATAGACAGGTCGGAACACAGTAAACTGTTTGGTGACTTTATTACGAAGGTGGTAAACCATCTAGATCCTACCCCCAAGCACGCTGGGTTTAACAAAACGCGTCTATTATCAGCGTGCGATGAGGAAGTTTTATATTTCAGTCTGTCGGGACACGGGACAAAACTAACGGAATAAATTGTACCACATTCCCCCATCACTAAAACTACAACGTAACACTAAATATCTAGCGGTTTTAATTTATTATCAAACTTGAGCAGTTTGTCGCCTGCACATGCAAGGGGCCAAGTTTCGATACACAGGGACCATAAATTGATAAGATTATGTGCATTCGGACTTTGATTTACGTCCGCTGGATAGATAATTGGGACGAATTTTGAATTTACTGCATGTGTGGTACGGGTTTGGGAGTTGGGGTTGCAATCCCTTATAGCTGTTTAGGGTTAAAAATTTCTGTGGTCATGCATATGACTAAGACATGATTAAGGGGTCGTGTAAAGACGACAGTAGAATCAGAATCAGAAATAATTTATTTGCAAATGAATGTAGGTATAAAAATAATGGTGTTGTTGACAATTGTACTGACCCTTATACATTCTACCGTAAGGCATGCAAAATGCAATATTAGCTTAAATTAAAACATAATTAGTTCAAATAATAATAATTGTTATGACTGTGCTATAATAAATCAGCTTCATCACAATAATACTCATTCTCTCTGTATCTCGTTAAAGATGAAAATAACAAAAAAATCTAAATCTTGATTTGGCATATAAGATTGTTGACGTGTGTGGTGTTGAGTCAGCGGTCATTGTACCGATAGTCGTTACAGACAAGAGCCTCGACCAACATCTGAAGAGGCTCTCGTTAAGTAGCTGGATAAGGTTTTAATTCAGAATACGGTACTCCATTGTTAGGAGGTTCTTTCCTCTGGAGCCTTGACCACGACAACTTGGAACCTGTTCCCGATAATGGTGAGCTATTATTGGATTCTTGTCTTCACTGAATCTTGATCGCTTGTCCCACCAACTAATACATTGAATTGTAAACCAGGATCTGAAAAATTATAAAAGTAAGAATGGGTCAAGGTTTATAAAGATAACAGATCAAAGAGGTGCAGTGCTGGTGCCCCAAGCGTAGCTATCAAGAGCAAATCAATAAGAGTGATTTGCAGGTTTGTGGTGTTCATAAGTGGCCTGCAAAATGTCTGTCTGGAAATCTGATTGTAATGTATCACACATACATTGTGCAATTTTAACAACTTTAATAACAAAGACATGCAGTAATAGCCTAGCGGTTAAATGTTTGCCTTCCATGCAGGAAGATCTGAGTTGATCCCGACCCGTACTGACTTTTCGAATTCATATGCGGATCAGAATTTGATTATCGCTTGCGTTAACGATGAAGGAAACACATCGTGTGAAAACCTGCACACCTGAGAGGGCTCCATAAAGTTCTCGATGGTGTGTTTAGTTCACCAACCCGCACCAGGCTTGTGTGGTGCACTAAGGCTTAAAACCATTCTCATTTTCAGAAGAGGTCCGTGCCCAATAGTAGGACAGTAAGGGGTCGCAGGCGGCACGGCATGGCAAAGGATTTTTAAGTCTCAAACCTTTAGTTAGCACTCATATTTGCTTAGCATACCGCGGGATGCTTCGTCGTACCGCGGCATACCGAAGCGTCCCGCAGTACGGTAAATACGAGTCCTAAAGGGTATTACAATAAGGTTTAAAATTATTTGAGCTTAAAAAATCCTTTACCATGCTATGCCGTACCGCCTGTGGGGTGCAGGCTCTTATTCGCTTATTATGCTATATCAATAGCAAAGACAATTTTATACAGGTTGTAAACGAGATCATGTAATTCCTTCAAACCTCGTGATGTACTGCTGACATAGATTAACCCAGCACGGGATACTTCTGGATTAAATTTAAAAAAAATATGAAAAGTAAACATGTGTTCTTAACGTAAGGCATTTTAGCGCCCCGAGCGAATCGGGGCGCTAAAATGCCTCACGTTAAGAACACATGTTTATTTCTTGCATTTTTTTATTGATCCCTAAATTATCCCTTACAGTCTTAATCTATGTCAGCAGTGCATCATCAGGTTTGAAGGAATTATATGATTTCGCTTACACCCTGTATATCCATAGTTGTTACCAGTGCTTTATCGCCAATTTAACCAGCTTAACCCGTCAACGATCCAGATATCTATCAAGATTCAGAATGACCTCATAAAACCACGTATCTACCTAACATTTTAGCACCTCCACCGTATATTACCGGTATATTATCACGCTTATTACCGCGCGGTATCGCAGTACGGCCACGTGGGACAGAGTTAACGTGACATGTTTATGGTTCACTGTAATTATAGCTCAACAGTACTCTGTGTTCGTGTTCTTTGATTAATGAGGAACTATGTTCGATTATGAAGAGTTTTGAAGTGAATTTTGCTTGTAAGTCGTCATCAGACTGGATTATTTTCATATATTTTAGGGTCCATTCTAAACAGATGCAGCTGGTTACCGGAACGACTGTCTTTCGCAATCCAGGTATAGGTAGAATGAAAACCCTGCCTTTTGCTAGAATTTTCGAGCTTCTGACTATCCTGAGCATGGTATAAGTGTATGTCAACTACAAAATATTAGCCCGTTTTCAAGTGCTGTGTATGACTTCCAAAGAATGCTTTTTCGAAGTGCGATTTCCACCGCTAAATATGAATTCGGGTCGATAATAAAAAACATGTCAGTCAATAGTCAGCGGTCAGTCCGTGGATGGGTGACCTTTAATTACACATCGACACCCCTCCGTGCCTCGGAGAACACGTTAAACCGTCGGTCCCGGGTGTCATAAGAATACCTATGACAGTCGTTACGGGTATTCAGAAGCCCGAAAGTCTGACAACCGGTCTAATATCAGCACTGCCCAGTTATTGGGTTGCGGAGGTCGGATGGCAGTTTCTCCGTATAAAATACTGCTATTCAGCTGTATCTGGTAATATTGGAAGCTGACCCCAACATATTTGGGAAAAGGCTAGGTAGATAACAATAAAAAAATACGTGTCAGTTATTTTTCAATGCTCTGCAATATATCTTAAAACGAATCAAATCGAAGCCTGGTCATCTGGAAACCTTTCCTTGTAAGTATCATGTCATATTTTTTTCTATTTGAATTCTTCTTGATGGGACCTTGTGGCAACCGGGCAGTTTATTGGCGAGACCCGATCGGTCTCCAACCAATGGGAGCGAAGTAAAATACTTAACCTAAACTGACTACACAGCATAACATTACGCCTATATTCCCCGAAGGGTTAGGCAGAGGTGAATTTTAACACCCTCATTTCGCTGCCATGTTTAAGTCCCATGTAATAGGGGGCGAGCCAATTGCCATCAACCGGGCACAAATTCAAACTCCGGGCTGCTACTGAGGAATTCCACACGGAAAAACCCAATAATATTTTGCCTGACCTGGGTATCGAACCCAGGACCTCACAATCAGCAGTTGCGATTGCCACCACTGAACCAACGAGGCAGTTCAGTTAAGCTAACAACTATTACTAGTATCAGGTCAGACCACCTCAATGTTTTTAAACCTCCCCCAACCAAGTCAGTGAGTGATAGTACTGCAAGTATTAACGTTCTATTAATTACATGTCGTGGGTCAGTCGCCACTATTAGTCACAGCGACACACCCTAGTGTCAATCTGTCACTTTGAGTGGGTTTTTGTTACTTTATCTGGGTTTGTGTACTTTAATGGTCACTTTGAAATCAATTATCTTGAAACTAATCCAAGATTTATTTGTCACCGATTTCCAATGGAAGGTGTTTCTTTTTTTTGTACTTTGTTCCATGTCTTACCTTTTTTTTTTTTCTCGTTGGTAAATTCTCGTGGATGTGCCTCGCCCGGGGAAGGCGAGGGGGTCTGCCGGACTCTTACCGGCTAAAAACCAACGGTGTTCCTTCTCCTGACCGTACGGCTAGGGTCGCGGGATTCGCAAAAGCATGCACCGCAACCCCGGCAGATCCCGGTCCGCCAACCCATGGCGGACCTCTCCTCTGTGGGGCCTTGGCCTACGTCCTCCTGAGTCCCATGTCTTACCTGATGGTAAGCGCAGACAGGCGACAGTCAGTCTAAGATGGAGCACACGAATCCAAGGAACAGAATATAGAAAAATTCCCCTATATCCCTCTGGCTCTCACACACACACGACGGAACACAGTAAACTGCTTGGCTTGACTTTAATGTGAGGGTGGTAGCTAGCCAGGCGGACCATATAGATCCTACCACCAAGCGTGCTGGGTTTTGTTGAATCTTACAACACGCGTCTATTCCCAGCGTGAGTTGAGGAAGCTTTATATTCTAACCCGTCCCCACACGGGGTAAAACCTATTGAAACAGTTTCAGAAATAGGTCCTAGTATACAGGGTGTAAACGAAATCATGTAATTCCTTCAAACCTCGTGGTGTAATGATGACATAGATTAACCCTGCACGGAATACTTTTTGATTCAATCAAAATTACAAGCGCTTTGAGATAAATGACCGCGCAGCGAGCGATAGCCGCGCGATTCGGTTGGGACGCTAAAATACCTCACGTTAAGAACACAAATGTTTACTTCTTGTAAGTTTTTTTTACTGAATCCAAATGTATCCCTTGCAGGGTTTATCTATTTTAGCAGTACATCACGAGGTTTGAAGGAATTACATGATTTCGTTTACACCCTGTATTTAAATAACCAAAAATACACACGTTACAAAAACACACACACACTAAAATAGACACGCTTTTAGTGAGAGATAAGGGTGTCCATCTGGCTTGTCAGTCCCGGACAGGGGCCGGCCGCGACGTCACTAGTAATCCTGACGCGACTTTTGACGCCGTAAAACGTCGCTGATATGTCCTGACGGGATAAGTCGCTGTGACTTTTGGAAATCACGCAAAGAAAATGTTTTGCTGTGTTTTCGTTGTATTTTAGATGGTATTAATATTTGAGGATAGTATTTCGTTAGTACGAGTTACACGCCCTAGAATATCGTCGGTCGGAATCATCACCGGTACAATTCCAATTATAGAGAGCTGTTTTTAGAAATTCAAGTTCAAGTTTTTAGATATTTTGAAAGGCTAATTTTGTTGACATAACTTTTAGTAATCTTGATGTTTGATATGACATATTGTAAAACAACTATAGTTTATTATGAGATTGTTACTAACTATGCAATATTTTTAGTTTTTTAGTAGTCCAAAACCCATAGGTAATTTTGGAGATGTTCCAGTAATGACTCCGACCGACGATGTGGTCTACAATTCATACCCTGTTATTACGAGAGATGGTCGTGAGGTCCTAGGTACCCCATGTCGGACAAAGTTTTATTGGGTTTTCCCGTGTAGCATTCCTCAGTAGCAGCCTGGAGTTTGGATTTGTGCCCTATTGATGGCACTAGGCTCGCCCCTATTAGATGGGACAAACATAACGGCGAAATGAGGGTGTTACTACGTCTCTGCCCCACCCTTCAGGAAATACAGGCGTGATGTTATGTTATGGTTTAGTAAACAGATTTTACTTAGATCATCCTCTTAGTAAGAGGGACAAGGTCAAATTAATAACATATCACTCGCGTTAATGGTGAAGGAAGAACATCGTGAGGAAACCTGCGTACCTAAGAAGGCTCCATTAAATTCTCGATGGTGTGTGTAGTCCGCCAACCCGCACCAGGCCAGCGTGGTGGACTAAGTCCTAAACCCTTCTCACTCTAAGAAGTGGTTCGTGCCCAGCAGTGTGACAGTAATGGACTGATTATGAAACTTAACCTAAAATTAGAAGCTACCATACAAAACTTTTGGATTAAGGATCGTATTGATTTATCGACACTACATACTAGTTGGAATTTTCAATACCCAAATTCTCGCCACCGATTTCACTAAACAATTTAGCCGAACGATTAATCACCTAAACGTTAATTTTTGTTACATCCAATGAGCACTAGCTAGCCACGATATTAATCTAACGCCTAACACACTAACACGACACAGGGTAAGGGTGACCATTCTTCATTAGCACAAAGGACGACGCCTTTTGTCTTGACTCCATTCATTTGCGATTGTTCACTACTGTGAGTGTGGAGCTCGGGGGCTTATTCTGGAAGACGTTATTTAATCTATCAATTAGATTTGTTTATTTTAATTTTAGCATTTATAATAATAATTATGCATCTCTGACTTTACGTATTCACTTGCGTTAACGGTGAAGAAAAACATCTTGAGGAAACCTGCACACCAGAGAGGGCTAACAGTGCTCCATAAAGTACCCGATGGTGTGTGTAGTCCACCAACCCACATGAGGCCAGCGTGGTTGACTAAGGCCTAAACCCTTCTCATTCTGAGAAGAGGCCCGTGCCCTGCAGTGAGACAGTAATGGGCTAGTTACGTTATGTTTTTATTTTTAAATATGAAAGTATTTATATTTTTTTAAATATTACATACATTATACATTTATTTATTTCGCTAATACCTCATTTTCTTAGATAAAATTCAAATTGAACGTGACTGGTTGTAAACTTAGAATAAAATATGAAATGTTTGAACATTGAATAACTTAGTTCCTAAATATTAGGTCCCCCCCTATGAAATCAGCGTTTTGTATGGAGAATTTTAAAGAATTTGCATTTTTCATTCTAACATTTTCTTAATTTATTTAACAACTATGAACACTAATGTTTTAAAACTTTTATGCAATAATGTTTAAAAACTAAGACAACGTATGCCACTTAGATTATGCGACAAAAATAAGTTTTGACTAAGTTAAAACAAAAATAGTGGTCATTTCTGCTAACAAAAAGAGGAGTCATTTTTAAGGTATTTTTTATGTTGAGAAAACTATAACTAATAAGGTTTTTTTACTATTGGTAGTTGGTTATGATGGTCATTATTCGATATAATATCAAGCAATTGATGAATATTTTAAATCATAGCAGTGACGAGGTTCTATATTTGTGAGAAAAAAACGCCAATTTCATAGGTGGGGACCTAATATAATTGTGTTTGGATTTTAAACGGAATCATAGCGCGATTAATCGGATTTATTTAAAATAGTTTACATTCTTTCCCTAGATGGCGTTGAGATCGAATTAGATCGCGCTATGGTTTCGTTACACGGATATCAACAGTTGATATCCGTGTAACGAAACCATAGCCATAACCATACATACACATAACCATACCGTGTAGCGAAACACTAATACTTTGATTTGATAATTTGTATGTGAATAAGCATTAAAATTGTGTCTATAGTAAATATAAGCTATATACCACCACCGCTAAATTACGGACCCTCGGTAATATACAAATTGTGACTGACAGAAAAACAATTACAATATTTTGTGTTAATTCCGCCAAACGTAACGACGGAATTAACACTAAATTCAATTAGATATCACTCAATCTAATTGTATTTCATGGATTTCCGCAAAGTAACGTCTAATTCCATTATTTATATTATGACTGGGCCAGAATATAAAACGCAATAGGTTAGAATTTACGTTAAAATTTTCAGTAGAAGTATATTATAATAGGTATCATGCATTCAAACTATTCCTACCAATCGCAAAAAACTATTCCAACAAACCATTCTATTTCTCCAACACCGCATATCACAAAATCAACCAATTCAACAACTAAAAAAGAAACACCAACCCACATCAAACGGCCAGAATACGGCCGTTGACGTCCAGACGTGATCCCTGTCAACAAATCCACAATACAAGCTGACTCGATGTCACCCCAGTTCAACAATGCAGTGATTAATGATCGCTTCTTGTATTTCACTATTGGTCGGTGCTTCGATCCAAATTCAGTTCATTTCTGGATTGTTACAGATGTTGGACTGGAAAATAAAAAGGTTATTGATGGACTAACAAAATGTGCTGTGCTGTCTCTTGCTAATAGTTTAGTAGTTAACCAATAAGTTTCTATTTGGAGATGTTCCCTTATTTTCTCTTAAATCACAATGCAATTTTATGAATTTTGAGTAGTAGTTCTCTTCTTTTCGTGTGGTTAGGGACTAACCTGGTGTCAGAGTTTACGCCGCCCATGGGCCTCTGAGTTGGCTTCACAAGCCGGCGAGAAATATCTCTCTGGCATACCGGATTCCTCACGATGTTTTCCTTCGCCGTTTTCATGCGTGATAATTATACAATGCTCACACGAATCCGAAAAGTCAGAGGTGCGTGCCTTGGGTTCGGACTCGGGACCTATGACTTGGCAATCCGACGGTCACACCACTAGGCTATCACTGCTAATAAAATGAGTAGTAGTAGAGCTCAGTGAAGGAGTTCATCCGGGGACCCACTATACCTATTTCTGCCGCCAAGCAGCTATGTTGTGTTCTGGTTTGAAGGGACACCGGTGAAATTACAAGCACTTGAGACTTTCAACTTTAACGAACACGAGCTGTACAGAAATAGTTCATGCCACAGAAAAAGATTAGCCAGTTAGCGAGATAGGTAGCGGGGCTGATGGCCTACGGTGCGCTGGACGTACTTAAGTATCGTTACTCGTGGAGGCTGTTTTAATGCACCCTAGCAGTACAAGTACTTATTTATCTCCAACATTAGTTTCAAATTGTTATCGGTTGCAGTGTTATTTATTTAACATAATCAGCCCATTACTTCCAACTGCTGGACACGGGCCTCTTCTCAAAATGAGAAGAGTTTAGGCCTTAGTCCATCACGCTGGCCTGGTGCGGGTTGGCAGACTACACACACAATCGAGAACTTTATGGAGTCCTCTCAGATGATTCCTCACGATGTTTCCTTCACTAACGCTAGTGATAATCAAATTCTGATCTGCACATGAATTCGAAAAGTCAGAGTTCAGGATCGAACTCGGAAACTCCTACATGGAAGGCATACGTTCACCCGCCTGGCTATCACTACTTTGTTCTTTATTTAGATCGTGAAAATTCACGAAGTGCATAAAACTTCTACAAATCTGCACAATCTACCAGACAGGTATTTCCTCTCAAATCCAAACAATCAATTCAATTAGACTATGTACTTTGAGTGTGAGCTCAACTTGCTATTAAACGGAGCAAGTGACAAAACAAACTTAGCGCCGTGAGGTAGCTCAGACCGCCTTAAACTGGTTTACGTTGGTTTGCACCAGTTCAAACTGGTTAGGCTCGATTTAAACTAAGTTTGTGTTAAGTTATTTGATGTGGAAATTGTTCAGTTTAAGAAATAAAGAGCTAAAAATTTAAAGAATAGATTATCTTACAAACCGGAACTGTAAAAAGATGACCGATAATTGTTTGATAATACAACAGGATGGGCAGCAGCCAGTGGCGTGCATTGCATATAGGCAATTAACCAGTGCCTACCTCATAAGATTTAATTAACTACTCTATCTTTAACTATAAATATAAAACCGACTTCAAAAAGACGATGAAAAGAATAAAATAATTGCCATATTATAAAATTAACAGTTTTAGAAGTCGGTGCTAATCCACGCTGAACCAAATTAAAGGCACCGACTTCTGAAACTGTTAATTTTATAATATGGCAATTATTTTATTCTTTTCATCGTTTTTTTGAAGTCGGTTTTATTTTTGTTAAAATGTTTTTTTATTTTTTTCGTTTTAGTGGCCTTAACTAAAATATTGTTGGACCTACTAAACACGCTGCTCGTAACATCATCACATTATGCGTACTGTTCGTCTTTGAGGAGTTCTATTGTCTATCTCCGAAGTTCTCATCAGATCTTCACCAAATTTGAATGGGACCAATCTGAAAGTACATCCTTTCAAATAAAAAAAATATATCTAAATCGGTTTATAAATGGCGGAGTTATGAGGTAACAAACATTAAAAAAAAACATACAGACGAATTGAGAACCTCCTCCTTTTTTGGAAGTCGGTTAAAAATAAGCGTGTATGGCTATGATTTCTTTTGGTCAGAATCGTATTGAAATAGGCTTAAGCGTACAATTGAAAGGCGATATCGCTAGTGCCTAACTACCTAGTCCGACAACCAATGCAAGCCACTGACAGCAGCCTACCACTATACCTGGGCCCTGATTCTCTAGGACATGTAAGAATAACGCAAATAACACTATCGCGTTACAACTATATCCTTGGAGATCGTGGTGGCGATGCTTGTTAAGGCATTTGAAAATAACAATAATATCAAATTCAGTACATACTAAATAAATACTCTATTTTCCGATTGCATCTTCGGATGGTATCGCGGCCGTGTTATATTTTTAAACGGTTTAATTAGCTTAACTTCGTATATTTGTTGGTTTTTATATATATATATTTTTTGGGATTTTTCAACTACTTCGGCTTAACCGACTCTCCTGAAACTTCTCACACAAATTCAATTAACATGACAATAAAACATTACAATAATTTCGACCCTCAATTCTCAAATCCTGATGCTGCAGGGGTATTGCAAGTTTTTTCAAGGAATTTTGATGTACCATAGTGGAATGAGCTTCTGGTACCATTTTAGAACACCTGACTCTTCAATAAACTGCAACAACCCTAGATCCACACGCAGCTACATTGTTTCAAGGCTAGTTTATGGTCAGCAACGTCTGTCTATCCATTCCTACATGTACACTTTGCAAAGCAACAAAGATATCGGCGATGCAATGGGCCGCAGCCAGCACGGAGCATTAAGCCGCGGCAACAATCTTTACGGGGACATTCGGTGACATTCGAGAGCATTCAGGGACATTTGGAACATTCGGTGTACCTACTGGCATTCAGCTAAAAGGGTAGATTGGTGATGTTTTATTTGATGGGAATAAAACGAGGGGAAGGAATCGTTCTAGATTGAAAAAATTGTTAAGTCTTGGGTTTTAGAAGTGCTACAACATAACCAGCCCATTACAGTCCCACTGCTGGGCACGGGCCTCTTCTCACAATGGGAAAGCTTTAGGCCTTAGTCCACTACGCTGGCCTAGTACGGGTTAGCAGACTACACACACCATCGAGAATTTTATGGAGATCTCTCTGGTGTGTAGGTTTCCTCACGATGTTTTCCCTCCATAGTTCACGCAAGTGGTAATCAAATTCTGATCCGCACATGAATTCGAAAAGTCAGAGATATGGGCTGGGATCGAACTCAGACCCTACTGCATGGAAGGTGAGCGTTCAATCGTTAGGCTATCAGTTCTGTCAAATAAGGTGCTACATACATGTTATACCTATACTTCTCCAAGGGAGTTCAGGTATAGTTTTGAGTTCTTGGTCCCGACGACAGTTGCCACTACTAATCCTTGTCTACAGTAGTAAGTGGAGAAATGTTGTTATTATTTAACTTTTGATTTGTTATATAGTAGTATTTTATATAGTTATAATATGAGTAACAGTAGTAGTAGGTAGATATGACAACATAACATCACACCTGTAATAGGGTTGGGCAGAGGTGTATAATACCACCCTCATTTCGTTATGTTTAAGTCTCATGTAATGGGGGGTGAGGCTATTGCCATCAACCGCGCAACAATCAAAGCTCCGGGCTGCTACTGAGGACTTCCACGCGGAAAAACCCAATAACACCTCAGGACCAGCAGTCGCTCGTGCCACCACTAGACCAACGAGGTAGTTATGGTAACTCGTTATCTGAAAAAATATTTTCATATTCCTATACCGCGAATACAGTCATCACTACCCCCAATTAAACACAAAAGGGTAACGCAATAACCGGAATCCATTAACAAATCGTTTACAGACAACACGACAAGTGGCACAGCGCGTGTACCGCAAAGCAAGCATGACAGAACAAAGTTTGTGAACCGGATTGCGCCGGTTCCGGGCGGATTAAACCGGTTCGTGCCGGCGCGCGGCGGTTAGAGGTGGTTAGAGGCAGTTAGTCAGGTGAGATCTGAGGCGCGGCGCGGGCTTACTATCAAATTATTGTCTTTGTGCAACTAGGCGTTTTGTATGCCAAGGGATTTCGTTTTTAGCGATGAGTTTTGGTTTCTGTTGCAGTTGGTTTTGGGTTTTGATTTCTGAATTTGCAGCTGTTCTTTTTTAGAGAAAGTTCAGAGCTCATTTTTCGAGACAGAACCTTCATGGTGGTTCAAAAGTTGACAACTGTTTGTACTTGTATAAATTATATAAAAATGAATCTCTATTTCCCTTGGTCACGCCATAACTTGAGAACGACTTTAGCGATTGAGGTCATATTTACACAATATAATTGTCTTGTCAAGACGATGGTTCGTAGCTATGTTGGGATCCGATAGGTGGCATTGCAGTCAAATTATTTACTCGGGCAAAAGGGGAGTACAGCTAGTATTATTACATTTTCAACTCAAGCCAAAGACATCTTAAAGTAAGCAAATTCAACTCTTAAATGAGATTCATAAGTTTTACTTCTTATCGCTTCCACACTGGGGTTATAAAACATTATAATACCATAAACATTTACATTTTGTTTAAGTTTTTTGTTATTTAACCTTTTCACCGCCAACGTACACAGAACGCGATGCCTCGCCAGCGCCAAGCTATAAATGTATAACTAAATATATAGTAAACAGTAGTGATGAGCTGATGACCTGTTAAATACAGTAAACTTATTTTTATAACATAGTTAAAATGAAGAGCTTCTAATGAAGTTGTGGCGCTGGAAGCACGAAAATCTGGAACTTATATTGAAGTCCGTGGCAGTGAAAACGTGAATAACTTTTCTGTCCTATAATATGTGTTATTGGAAACACCATTATGTAAATCACATTTTTACCGTCGTTGTATAGTGAAATCTAATGTTTCGTACCCAGTAAACCCTTTGCTGCTCAAGATTTAAAGCATGCACGTCCAAGACAGCAGCTTAATTGTCATTTGTCAATTGGGTCCGTAGTAGTCCTGCTTCTAAGAGAGATTAGACTCAATACCAACGCCCGAACCACGAAGACGCACAGATCTCATGACGACATCAATCTATGTAAACAGGCTCTACACAGCTCTTAAATCAATAGGTCTTTGTCCAGGTACTTGGTAGACCATCGAGAGCTGTTTGATTTAATATAATGGCCATGTGGGAACATTAGACGATCAATTGGCCATCAATTGTCCGGTTAATTTGCAGTAAATACGGTGTAATCCGGCCGCCTGTCCGGCGCTGGATTTGACAATGTTATTGCATGATTGGTGCCGCGTTTTGGATTATTGAGTTTAGAGGTTAGAATGCTGTGAAGATCATTTTTTGATGGGGAATTTGGATTTAGTTATTAACAGGCGGCCGGTCATAAAACAATAAGCCAAAACCTCTAATAACATGGATTTATGAAATGCATGTTGTGCCGACCCCACCTAGTGTGGGATAAGGGCAGGAAGATGAAGAATTTCTTTTTTTAAATTCATCTCAACTCAACTGCCTCGTTAGTCTAGTGGTGGCAAGCGCGACTGCTGATCATGAGGTCCTGGGTTAGATCCCCAGGTCGAACAAAGTGTTATTGGTTATTTCCGTATGGAATTTCCAAGTAGCAGCCCGTGGATTCGTGCCCGGTTGATGGCAATAAACTCGCCCCGTATTACATAGGACTTAAACATAACGGCGAAATGAGGGTGTTACTTTACACCTCTGCCCAACCCTTCGCGTAATACAGGCGTGATATTATGTTATGTCAAAAAATCACAACCAACACTTGTTAAACAAGCTATGAATATCATAGGTCTCGAATTCTAACCCAAGGCACGCACCTCTGACTTTTCGGATTCATATGCGTATTGTATATATCACTTGCTTAAAAACGGTGGAGGATAACATCGTGAGGAAACGCCGATGCCTGAGAGATATTTCTCGACGGCATGTGAAGCCAAGTCAGAGGCCCATGGGCGGCATAAACTCTGACACCAGGTTAGTAACTAACCACACGAAAAGAAGGAGAATATCAAAAAATAAGACTTCAACATTCAAACTCAACAATCGAACAAAACCAATTAACCTAACAACTCCAACAACCCCATCAACAATTTTTCCCATAAAACGGTTCCTTTAATTGATTGCCGCTAATTCTGTTCCTTGCAAGCGTCTACAAATTGCCGTGCAATATCTCAAGGCGACAACGGCCTATCAATAAAGGCCTCGACTGGCCTCGCCAGGCCTCCGTCTTGCCAATACACGGGCCGGTAAATTGAGACGACCGATTTACGAGGCCTCGCTGTGCAGTCCAACGTATTAATTTACAATAGTCAGCAGAGATGTGTTGGAAAATGGGAACAATTGGTTGTATCTAACTACTTACAACTACTAACTTCTACTTATATCTTACTAATAGTTTTTAAGTAAAATTTGCATACTTATTTATAATGGCTAAATGGGTTTGATCTGTATTGTATTTTCATATAACACCATTCTATGTACCCCGTTTATTGCAAATAAATGATTCGATTTGATTTATTTGTTTTTTCATTATAAAAGGAGTGATGTTGTTAGTGTAGAATATGTTTTTTTTAAATTTTAAAAGATTGATGTTAGTTTTAATTACGAAAAAATAATTGTAGCCATTATTTCAATTAAAATGAAACTTGATAATTTTAAGCAATCATCCCTATAACTATGATTTGGAAACTAAAAGCATTGCAATAGCAGTTATTTATTATTTTTATTATCTTTTTGGAATTTGTTGTACGAATTATTTTAGAAATAACATAACATAACATCTCGTCTATATTCGCGGAAGGGTTGGGCAGAGGTGTATAAGGAGCAATATCAATATAAGGGAACGTACCCATACTAAGTGACCCGTTCAGGGGGGGGGGGGAGGGGGGCCTTCAAAATACCACGCTTGGTCACAGGGGCGGGGGGGGCTTAGATTTTCGTCACGTAGTCAATATCGTCTAGGGAAATCTCAAGTTTTTTCGAGCTATATTCAAATATGGCGCTAAGAGTTTAGCGCTTTTTGAACTCACAGGTGGCAACACTCGCACATACGCGTCAAATATTTCTTTTTTTAACTTTCTGTTTGCAAAAAATGATTTAAAACCATATTTATATATTACCACGTGAAACCTAGAGGGGGAGGGGGGGGGGGGGTATTGGCTTATACTATGGGTGGTCACCGAGGGGGGGGGAGGGAGGTAAAAATAGTAAAAAATGGTTCACGTAGTTCCCTAAGGAGCCGCGGGCCTCAAACTAGGCACAGCCTATATCTTGGTGACCTAAACACTCCTACATTAAAAAAAAACTCATTTCTTATTTATTTATGTTCCAGAAATAAAACAGAGGGGCTCGTGGCTAATTAACAACCGCACGGATCATAAGATTTGCGAGGTTAAGCTGCGCTTGCCGCGGTCAGTCCGTGGATGAGTGCCCGTTCGTTACATATCGGGACCCGACCCCTCCGTGCTTCGGAGAGCACGTTAAACTGTCGGTCCCGGGTGTCATATGAAAATCTATGGCAATCGTTACGGGTAGTCAGAAGCCCGAGAGTCTGACAACCAGTCTAACCTTAGGATATCGGCATTGCCTATAATGGGTTGCGGAGGTCTGATGGCACTCGCTCCGTGTAAAATACTGGTATTCAGCCGCATCTGGTTAGACTGGAAGCAGACCCCAAAACGTAGCTGGGAAAAAAGACTAGGAGAAATACAAGGTGTAAAAAGACCCTTCACCAAGCCATCAACCATGCATTCAGTACATCAAACTAAGTAACCCTACGCAAAAATTGTCGCTGGGAAAAGACTTTTTTTTTTTGGTGAAAAACGTTTTACTGTAAAGCTCAATGAACCGCACTCAAAAAAATGTGCTGATAGATGCAATGAGTAGTAATGGAGGTATTTCAAGTACATTTGCAACCTTCAAAACTAGTATTTTTTTAAAAAGTTGTGAAAAAGTTGGAACTTTGACCTCCAATATCTCCGTGAGTAGAAGGTTCCCAGGCATAGTCCAGAACAAAAAATTTATCGCAATGACGTGGAGAATAAGCCTTTGGCCAGACTGCAAAAGCGGGCCCGGGGCGGGCGCGGTGCGGCGAGTTCAAACAGAAGAACTTCATTTGAGTGTCCATAGTGGGCACGCGGGCGCGGGAAGCGGCGCGGACTACTTGGCGCGGGGAGCGCGCGGGTAGCTCACGCCATAGGTCGTTCATACAAGTGGCCGCAGTGGGAGCGCGGGCGGCAAGCGACAACCCGCGCGGGAGCGGGGGATCTCAAACTAGTTCCAGCTGACCACGCGCGTTGTTGTGATGACGTCTTCAAAATTAAATGTTGAAGAATTAATAAGTGCTATTCAAGCACTATCTGCACTGTGGATGTCGAAACATCGTTTTTTAGTAAGAATTTTCTAGTAAAAATAAGTCTTCGTCATCCATATTATATTTTGACAAACACTGGACACGACAACGCTCAGAACGAAGCCGCGCTCCACTGCGGACAGGCAAATCGCGCGCGTTCCCGCACTCGCGCCGCTCCCCGCACCGCGCTGCCACTCTGGCCAAGCACTAAGTGCCTTTCGGCTTCGTTAAGGGTCTACTTACACCGTTTATATTTATTTATTTTCCTTCGCTCATTCAAAATTATTCTTAGTATAGATATAAATAACCCATCAAAAGTGTAACTAATTGAGTCGACGGCGTCGATCTGATTACCTCCGCGCCATCGCACTCGAGTCAATACTCATCAATATTCATGATGCTCCAGATATGAGTTGAGTTGAGTACTTTTAGAAGTGTGAATATTTTTTGTTGGAATTTGTAAGTTTTGTGCCTGAATTAGCTTGGATGAGTATTACATGGTATGTAGGTCATAATCTTGTAATTAAAAATCATGAATTTCGATTTTTTTAAACGGTTTTAATTAGCTTCACTTCGTATATTTGTTTGAATCAAATCTTGCGGCGGGTTTTTCAACTACTTGTGCTTAACCGATTCTCTTGAAACTTTGCATACAAATTCAATTCCCATGACAATACAACATTATAATAATTTCAACCTTCAATCCTCAAATCCTGATGCTGCAGAGGTACTGCAAGATAAAACCGTTTAACTTAACAGTTTATTTATTAAGGAATTATCTTTGTAATAAATGCCTTACACTGATATTCGTCAAAAAGGTCCTATGACAGAATAAACATAACATTACGCCCTGTATTCTCCGAAGGGTTGGGCAGAGGTGTATAGTAAGACCCTCGTTTCGCCAGTTATGTTTAAGTCCCATGTAATAAGGGGCGAGCCTATTGCCATTAAACGGGCACAAATCCAGACTCCGGGCTGCTACTGAGAAATTCCTAATGGAAAAACTTAATGACACTTAGCTCGACCTGGGGATCGAACCCAGGACCCCATGCTCAGCAGTCGCACTTGCGACCACTAGACCAACAAGGCAGTCCTAAGTCTATTACCGAGTATTAGGCCAAGTATTACTAAAAATAACAAGAAATAGGTATACTTTTTTACTCAAACCTAAATTAGTACATCTTCTTTCCGTGTGGTTAGTGACTAACCTGGTGTCAGAGTTTATGCCGCCCATGGGCCTCTGACTTGGTTGCACATGCCGTCGAGAAATATTTCTCAGGAATGCCGGGTCCTCACGATGTTTTCCTTCACCGTTTTTAAGCAAGTGATAATTATACAATACGCACTTGAATCCGAAATGTCAGAAGTGAAATAGGTCAGGAATAGTTAGAGTTCAGGAATTAGTACTTATAACCAGACATTTAGCAACTATTCTTGTTGTCATTGCATCAATGAGGTAAAAAAATTGGCGAGTATTCACAAGAACTAGGCTTAGCACGATCGTTTGACTTATAATATCGTAAACGTAGCAGGACCATGCTGGATGAGGATAGCAAAAGATAGTTCGATGTGGAGAACACTTGGGGAGGCCTATGCCAAACAGCAAGACAATCACGAAACCGTTGTCTAAAACAAATAATAACATTTAATTACGTTGCTTTCATAAACAACCATGTTTAATATTAGTAGTAAATAAGTAGTTATAAGATGAAATATAACACATAAGATTGTTAATAAAGGCTTTTATTGTTATTATTATTGTAAACGTATCGCTAACGTAAGCGAATATTGAATCGAAAATACAACTGTCCCATAACATTTTGGTTTATCTTTTGCGAATTGCACAATTTGTATCATACATATTTATGAATAAATTTTCAATTTAATTGAAGAAATTTACGACAGCAGTGATAGCCTAGTTGTATGACTGTCGGACAGCCAAGTCATAGGTCTAGATTTCTAACCCAAGGCACGCACCTCTGACTTTTCGGATTCATGTGCGTATTAATTATCACTTGCTTAAAAACGGTGAAAGAAAACATCGTGAGGAAACCACTTGAGAGATATTTCTCGACGGCATATGAAAACAAGTCAGAGACTTATGGGTGGCATAAACTCTGACAAGAGGTTAGTCACTAACTACATGAAAAGGAGAAGATTTTATGAAATAGTATTTTCGAAAAGACTATTTCCGATTCAAAATTCACTTACATTTGTTACTGGACAGCACTCGTGCTATGCTTCTGGTCACATTACAAAACCTAAGATGCTTGTTTTAAATTTATTTTATTTTAATAAGTACAGTGACAGACTACATATTAATACAATTCAGTACAGCTACGACAATATACAATACATAAATCTGAAGTCCAATTATTACTATACACAGCGTTCAATGTCTAACATTTTTTATTTATTTTTATAAATCGTTGCCCTACACTAGGATTTCTCCTGTATCGTGGGTGCGTTTGACACAAATCTTCACACGCACAAACATCCAGACCCGGAACAACTATCTGTAGACCATAAAAATATTTGATCCGTGCGGGAATTGATCTCACGACCCGCAGCGCAGAAGCCGATCGCTCAGCCACTGCACCAAATTCAATGCTTCATTAGTGACAGTTAAGGTTAAATTTATAAAGACAAATAAAGCCTATGAAGTATGATTAAGACTGGCCATTGTGTATAGAAGTAATACAACCATACAACTTCCATCAGAAGAACCTTAATAAAAACCAAAACAAATCACAAATCGGTAAACAAACTAGAGCCTTCCACCTGACCAGCCACATAAACAGTGAGGAAGAAAGCAAAATGTATGTGGCGTATCGGCAGCAAAGCCCGGTACAAATCTGGGCAGTGGATAGCCGGCCTGATCGACAAATCCGGCAGATTACGCGCTGATACAGGGGGCATGTTTATGAGACAGCCGCCGGACTGCCGGACTGTGGCCGTCCGGGTAGGGCTGCCGACGAAATAGATGAAAAAGATCGACACTTAAAATCAGCGCTGTCGGTGTTGCATGTTGGGAAAATTGGTTCCAATGTTGCCATATTATGGTGAGTTTCACGACGCATTACTGTATTATTGTTTAAACGAATAGCATAAGGTGTACCTAATACTATTAATAGTTGTTTTTTTCTTTTTAATTATTTGTAGGTACCTATCTTTGTTTCACCTTCTGTCATAGTTTGTGTTGATTTGCATTGATATATAAATTCTTTCATTCTTTCCCTTAACACTGAACAACAGTATAAACAAACAAACCCTGAATAACCTAAAGCTTTCTAGGAAGGTTAAACTATAAACAAGAAATTTCGTGCACTTGGTATAAATAAAATTTGACGAAATTGATTGCAAAGTATACCCTTGTGAAATAATGAAAAAAAAACAACTCTGAATGATACGGAAGATAACGTTGACCTAGACTCAGTTGCACCAACTAACTATAACTGTAACCATACAAAAAATTCTGTCAAATCAGTACAAATTTGACATAAATATGGCAAGTTAACAATTATAGTTAGTTGGTGCAACTGAGCCCTAAAGATTAATGACGAGGCAAAGACGTGAACAATTGAAAAATTGCCATTAATCGAAGATGCAGAAGAGATTATACTTAAGAAAGTTAATTGTTATAAAGACAGAGATATGTATAAAATACATACAACAGAAACTTGTAGGGGTGAATCTATCATTACAGATATAGCTAATATCGGTATCTCAGGACTGGGAGCATTGTAAATAAAGTATATGACACCAACATAGACTCCCCACCACTGAGAGTACTTAATTGGGTTAGTGATTAATTACAGAAGCTAGTTCACTTTATAACAAAACATAATAATTTACGCAAGATTAGAAAATAAAGACAAGCTACTCAGATTTAAAAGGTCAGACTTCTTCGGCTGTTCGACATAGAATCCTCTGCTCCGTCGAATGACTACTGATTTTATAACTTCGGGTACGTTGATTTATCTTGACAACTACCCTCCTTTATGAACATTGTCCAGTGTTACCAGCTACCGACTACATACGATCATTTTAAATCCCGAATCAATAAAACTACTTCCAACATGGCGGCATAGGAGCCCCCAAGTGGAGCTGTCAAAATATTAACGCCATCTAAATTTCATATATTTAACAACAAATATTATGACTGCCTTGTTGGTCTAGTGGTCGAGCAAGCATGGGGCCCTGGGTTCGATCACCAGGTCGGGCAAGTTTTATTCAGTTTTGCCATTAGGAATTTGTCAGTAGCAGCTTGGAGTTTGGATTTGTGCCCGGTTAATGACAATAGGCTCGCCCCCATGGGACTTAAACATAACTGGCGAAATGAAGGTGTACTAAAATACCTCTGCCGAACCTTTCGGGGAATATAGAGCGTTATGTTATATTAGTAGGTATTATAATTTATCAATTCAGCTTTTTAAATTACATCAAAACGACACTTAAGAAGCAGCTCTCAAACAGGAGTTAGTTATAAATACGGCCCTAATACCCGGTTCCTATTGACAAAACGAATCGTTTTGCTTACCAATCGTAGCATTTTTTATTGCCAAACTGAATGAATGGAATCTTAAGCTAATTTTACCTGTGATAAAAGCTAATAACGTAAGGGAGAGCGTATACAAAGCTAGGAGGTCTTTGCTTCATTATTGATCAAGATACAGGAGTCTGAATTTTAACCAATAACGGATGATTTCCACCAAACGGATCGCATCGGATCGGAAAGGATACGTACGGATGCGGCGACAGCCGATCGCGTCCGGCAGGTTGTCGACGCATACGATCGGCTCTGTACCGTCGCTTGCGAAAATATCCGTTTTTGCTCCTAGTCAAATACTTAATTCCTACCGTGTTGAAGTATTCTAATTTTTGAAAGGATCCGATCGGATACGACGACAGGTGAACGGAGCCGATTGCACGTCGCAACATACTTTCAGCTACGATCGCGTGTCGCGGACAACGTCCGCGGTCAAGCTGCTGTTCGCGGCTTGGTAATATAGACTTTAAATACTGTGTACACGATTTAATATCGTTTAAAGATTGTAAAATCCGTTCTGATCTGGTGCGATGCGAGCTATTTGGTGGAAATCATCCTTAAGAGTCCAAATAATTAACCATCTAAGATAAAGCAAAGACAATACAAGCTACTATCGAGCTCCATTTTCCCAATTCCAAATGCAATAAACTGACGAAAAACTAGTCTGAACAAGATAACATTTTACAAACATATCTCCCATACGTTGAAATAAAAATGTAAATGTTTCTGGCAGCCCTAACCCATCGAGATAGAAGGAAGGTAGTCCGTATAATATTTTGGCTTACAAAACGAGTCCAAGTTTTAATAGTGTACCCCATGTTTATGTTATGGCTTTTCGTATCGGAAGTATGAACCTGTCCTTAGGGAACTGATGTACAACGTATGGAGGGAGATTTTTTGGATGGATTTGGGCTTTTTTTTGGGACGTGCATTTTTTTAAAGAAAAAAATTGCTGCAACGAAATGTGCCTGTAAAGGCTTTAGTTATAAATGCTTGTATAAGAAAAAAAAAATTTGAATTGGTTTTTTTTTAATGTATGAAAATTTGATTTCGTGTTTACCTACAGAACTTTCTACGTTTAGTTTCCTTTTGATCTACAATAATATATGCTAGATTAATAATATATGCGGTACGGTAGGTACGTCGCCCCATACAAAAAAGTGGGTCATTATTCTTTTCATTTTAATTTTAAGAGAATTTATAATTTTATTAAACGTTGAACACACAGTCATGTTCGACGGATAGCAAAAGGTATATTATAAGCAGATCAAAAATATACCTATACATAAAACCTTATTGTTTCTATACCAACAACCCGAAAATGGGTTATTATACTTATCATTATGAACTACTTTTACTATGAAATAGCAAAATAAACAGTTGTTTCATACATTTACGTTTACATAACTCGACAAGAACAACTGATTTGTTTTCGCGATTTCAGTTTTGATCCTACAGTAAAAGATGTTCTTATTGATGAGTACAATAACCCTTTTTCGGGTTTATGATATACAAAAAATAAGATTGTATATTAGATGGATACTATCAAGTTAATAAAATCGGGATTATGATGCGCGGGTACGCGTTGTAGCAACGGGCCAGAGCTACGGCTACAACTGTCTGCTACGACGTAGCTGGCGTAGTCAGGGTGTAATAACATTCGTTACCTAACCATTGCGTGGATTATAAATTCCTACTTTATTTAGATACCTACTATCACAGTCGTTGGGTAATTCTTTTCTTCCTTTTAAAAAAAACGTTGCGCCACACGAGTATTTCTCTTGTATCGTGGGAGCGTTTACAGAAAGAAAGAAAGAAAGAAAGAAATTTATTTGGCACGAAAGCAGTCAGACACACAGACAAAAAAAACCATAGGAGACAAAAAATAAAAAATAAATAAAGTAGCTGTATGTCTAGCGGCTGCGCCAAATAGGTTCAGTTCAGCATAAATGTCAGACCACTAGTGCCTGACGCTGGTTTTCAACTGAACCCTTTGTGACGTAATTGATGTAAACCAGTTCTAAATAGATAAATAGCGTGCTTAAATAAATAAATAAATAAATACTGTTGACCCGTAATTACGGATGTCTCGATGGTCATGCCAGTAAACTTAAACCAACATGTGTGTGTCTATGAGCAGTGAATGTGTGTGTGAATATAGTTGTGTACTAGTTTATAATAATTGTGTAAACGGAAATAAATAATTAGATTATATATTACTTATGAAATAATAAATAAATAACATAATTAAAATGTTGATAAGTAAATGTTAAATGTTACAATTACAATGAACTATATACGATTCATAGTTTTAATTTGTCCTGTTCAAAGTAGGTCTTTGTTGCGTCGGCAAAGCAGATTATTTATTGCAAGTCGCTCCAACGTGACAGACACAAATCTTCACATGCACAAACGCCCAGACCCGGAACAACTATTTGTAGGCCATACAAATATTTGATCCGTGCGGGAATCGAACTCACGGGACCCCAAGGGATTGGCAGTAGCCAATCCTTTAACCACTGCACCAAACGTGATTAAAACTAGTTTTTTTTTATGAGAGCGGCTATCATAGTCCTTTGGTTTAAAAATAGAAAATGGTGACGGTAAGTTGCCATCACTTTTTGTTCACTTTACACATGATGTTATATTTTATAGTTCGAATTAATCTATCACGATCAATATCCAAGATAAGCAGTGATAGTCTAGTGGTGTGACCGTCGGACTGCCAAGTCATAGGTTTCGAGTTCGATCCCAAGCACGCACCTCTGACTTTTCTGATTCGTGTGCGTATTGTATAATTATCACTTGCTTAAAAACGGTGAAGGAAAACGTCATGAGGAAACTGGCATGCCTGAGAGATATTTCTCGACGACATGTGAAGCCTAGTCAGAGGCCCATGGGCAGTATAAACTCTGACACCAGGTTAGTCACTAACCACATGAAAAGAAGAAGATGAAGCAAAGATCTAATGGATTTGAATGGCAGACCCACCCATATGGAAGTAGCTATCACAGGTGAAATTAGCTTAGGAGTATATTTAAATTCCCAGTATAGCATAAAAAAGTGCTACCATTGGTAAGCAAAACGATTCGTTTTTGTTTATAGGAACCGGACATTAGTGGACGAATCTTTCACTAACCATACGAAAAAGAAGAAGAATCTTTAAGATACTTTGAGGTGCATTAAAAGAGCTTCCAAAAGACACGAGGTTTTTTTTAAATCCTAATGTTTTCAAAAACAAACCCACCCAATTACAGCATACCTTATTTAAACTAAAACACAAAACCGATTACAAAACAAAATACAAACAAAACAACGTAAATAAAACCGGTAACTATCTCAAAATGTAAGGCCCGGTCATTACGCATAATCGCTGGGCAAAAACTACAAAAGCCCATAATTATTTACAACTACCGGTGTTTGCGCACGTTTTAAAACTACCCACCGACCGTCCCATCAAAGTCAGATAACGCGGGCTACTATGAGAAGCCTTGTTTATTGAGAGGATGTCAGTGGGGTCCCGGTGTTCAGATTGGGATACTTGGAATATTATGACTGTGTAAAATAAATGACAGGTTTTTTATATTTTATGGTGAGTCTAATATGAGAGGCTCGTGGCTAAATAACAACCGCGCCGATCGTAAGATTTGCGAGGTTAAGCTGCGCTTGCTGCGGTCAGTCCGTGGATGGGTGACCATTTGTTACACATCGAGACCCCTCCGTGCCTCGGAGAGCACGTCAAGCCGTCGGTCCCGGGTGTCATACGAATACCTATGACAGTCGTTACGGGTAGTCAGAAGCCCGAAAGTCTGACAAACGGTTTAACCTTAGGATATCGGCATTGCCCAGTTACTGGGTTGCGGAGGTCTGATGGCAGTCGCTCCGTGTAAAATACTGGTATTCAGCCGCATCTGGTTAGACTGGAAGCTGACCCCAAGATAATTGGGAAAAGGCTAGGAGAGAGGTGAGTCTAATATGAAATAGGAACTAACAGCCTTAACATAAAATTATGTTTGTCAGTTATTTAAAATAAACATAGTTTAAATACATTTTTTATGTATGGAGTTACATTAGACACGGTTAGAACAAGTAAATGTATAATTATGATAAAATCTAATTTTAAAATAATGAGATTTAATAATAGATATTTTTTGTAGATATGTTTAAAATAAAGAAAGAGAACGCGATATAATCCGTAAAGATTTTCGTATCAATTTAAAAAAAGAACAAATTTCAGAAAATATTATCATTTCTATATTTATTTGCTTTTTTTGTTCTAAACTTGGTCTTGGTTGACTTTTTGACTTTTGTCTTCTTTTCTTTGATGAATATGAATGTTTATGGATGGAGGGGGAGAGGGAGACCTAAGAAAAGATGGATGGATTGTGTGAGGGAGGATATGAAAGATAAGGGAGTAAATGATAATGAGACGGCTGACAGGGAAGAGTGGAAGAAAAAAACATATTGCGCCGACCCCAAGTAACTTGGGACCAGGGCAGGAAGATGATGGTCTTGGTTGACTTTAGTCTCACCTGGTGGTAAATGAAGACAAGGTCTAAGATGAAGCACACGAATCTAAGAAACAGAGATATAGAGAGAGGGATTCTTATCGAAATAATTATTTGGGCTGGACAAATGACTAGAGATGTTCACGATAATGATGGACCCTTTTCGTTGAGGTAATCTACAGTACAAAGATTTAATTTAATAGTTCACGTATTCCGGTAACTCCACATCATTGTTTTAGTATGCTTGAATGTTACGTAGAGGTACGTTTATACAAAAATAATTATTGATCTACAAAAAAAAAACAAATCGTCATCTTATTTCTCATTGCTAATACGTGTTCCGTCGTATGTATGTGAGAGCCAGAGTGGTATAGGAGAATCCCTCTATATCTCTGTTCTTTGGATTCGTGTGCTCCATCTTTGACCCTGTCTGCGCTCACCATCTGGTCAGACTAGGATGAAACCAAGTCAAGAATAAAAACAAGAACATAATTCTGGATGCCATATCATTTCCCAGTAACTGGATTGCTGAGGTCTGGTGGCAGTCGCGCTGTCTAAAATACTGGTATTCAGCTGCATCTGGTTAGGCTGGAAGCTGACCCACAATAGTTGGGAAAAGGCTAGGCAGAACTTCTAAATGCAATATAATTAACAAACTACTTATTTATTTAAACTATAATAAAGTACCCGAATACGAACACGCTGTTAAGCTATATATCCGCCGATAAGGCCTTTTGTATCTCAAAATAAATAAAATAGCTTAAATATGTCCGGTCGGGGACGCAAACATGGCGGCCCGTGTTGGACTGAGTACAACACATATGTATGGAAATTAATTCTATCATACAACTTTTGTGAGTTACATTACGTCTATGTAACGTACACGTTTCTGAGTTAGAAGTTTCTTATTGTTCATGGTGGTGGTAGGAAACAGTTTGTTCGTCTTTAGGAAGAAGATTCAAGACATTTATTTGTAGAAATATGAGTATACATACATATAAACGTTTTTATAAAGAAAAGGGTGAAGGGTTCTCTTTTTCTCTTTCTCTTTTTTTTCTTTTATAAAAACGTTGCCCCACACTAGGATTTCTCCTGTATCGTGGGTGCGTTTACAGACACAAATCTTCACATGCACAAACACCCAGACCCGGAATAACTATCTGTAGGCCATACAAATATTTGTTCCGTGCGGGAATCGAACCCACGACCCGCAGCGCAAAAGCCAATCGCTTAGCCACTGCACCAAACGTGTCGTGTGTTCGGCAGAGGTGTTTTTAGTACACCCTCGTTTCGCCGGTTATTTTTAAATCCCATGTAATAGGGGGCGGGACTATTGCCAAATAAATATACAAGGTTAGTCAGAAAGGGGGTAATAAGCCGCGGCCCACTTAAGGTATCACTAATGACTATTTTAAAGCAAGTGTTAAAATTCCAAAATTCGATAATTTTTATTTGCATGCAAAAATATTTTTTTTTTAATAAAAGTCCTACCTGCTTTAGTTATGAATTCAGAAAATTAAGTTTTTAATCTGTGACCCCAAATATGGCCTAAATAGTAAACACAGCTGATCATAGCTATGGACAGATACATTTTAGGATATTTTTTACGAAATCCTTAAAAAGCTATTTCTCTTAAACTATCGAATTTTGGGGAAAGTTGTAGAACAAAAGTTATCCCTTATTATGGGTACTTCAACACCCTTTCAGCTTAGTACCCCCTTTCTGACTAACCTTGTATAAATCTAGACATAATTCTCCTAACTCTATTACGGCATTGTGACAATCATAATTCGAAGCAAGAAGCTGCTCTGATCCCTCCTCATCCTTTCAACCTTCAAAACAACATCAACCGATACCAATTAAAGGCAGCAGCGGCAATAACAATAAAAATAAAAAACTTTAATAAACAATGAAACACGAGGCTACTGTGAATTCGCCAAAAACAGCCCCGACGCGATTACTGCCCCTTAACTCGGCATAATTACGGTCATTTGGTGTCATCTTACCCTTAACGAGATCATCAACACGGCACCAATGTTGAGCTACGAAGATTTGTGTGCACAAACACTATAGAAAAGGTTTTGGATATGGAAAAAAATAGGATTAGAATTTCAAATCCTTTTTTTGAGAAATCGTGGCTAGCTTTCTCTTGTTAGTGACGTTGATACCATCACTGCCTGTGGAAATAACGATAACCATGGAAAGTAACTAATATAACATAACATTGGTCAGAGGTGTATAGTAACACCCTTATTTCGTCGTTATGTTTAAGTCCCAGGTAATAGGGGGCGCGCCTATCAACCGGTCACAAATACAAACTCCGGACCGCTACTGAGAAATTCCACACGGAAAAACCTAATAATACTGTCAGACCTGGGGATTGTACCTAGAACCTCACGATCAGTAGTCGCGCTTGCCGCCACTAAACTAACGAGGCAGTTAAGGCAAGTGACTGTAGGCTGACTATACCGTTTTAGACAGCAAAAACCGCTTTGTGCTAAAAGTACTTAATACTGTTTTCTTATCAATTTCGCAGTTCAGGAGCTCTTGCAGCTTTTTCGAAATATCGCGAATCAAATTTCACTCTAAAATGGATAAGAAATTATAGTTTTCTCACCTTGGGGGGGTCATATTGGCAGAATTCCATTAATGTTCGCGTTGTCACGACAATGTGTCTGGTCAAGCAATTCGTCACATCATGTTTCACTATTGGAGAGACTCGACGAACAACACGCCACAAATGCTCGTGTAAATAATAGTGTAGCAGGCACGGTCGCAGCCAAAGACTAAGGGGGTGTCATCTTCTTCTTCTTGTCCTTACTCCATACTATGTGGGGTCGGCACAACATGTATTTCGTAAATCCATGTTGTTAGAGGTTTTGGCTTATTGTTTTAGGAACGGCCGCCTGCCTGACATCAACCCTCCCTGGGGGGGGGGGGGGGGGGGGTCATATTAACAGTAAAATAAGTTAAGCCATGACTGCATGATTTTGATCAATAACCACTCAACTAAGCCAAAAGGGTGTTAAAGTACCCATAATAAGGGATAACTTTTGGTCTACAACTTTCCCCAAAACTCGATAGTATAAGAGAAATAGCTTTTCAAAGATTTCGTAAAAAATATGCTAAAATCTATCTGTCCATAGCTATGATCAGCTGTTTTTACAATTTAGGTCATATTTGGGGTCACGGATTAGAAAATTAATTTTCTAAATTCATAATCTACCTATATAGCAGGTATGTTTTATATTTGAAAAAACTAAAATAAAAATCTTTTTGCATGCAAATAAAAGTTATCGAATTTTGAAATTTTAACACTTTCTTTAAAATAGTCATCGGTGATACTTTACGTGGCCCGCGGCTTAGTACCCCCTTTCCGACTAACCTTGTATAATTTTATATATTTGCACGCTGAAATTAAAGGCAGAATAAGAGAACAATTTTGTACATTTTACCAACTTTCTGTACCTTATTTATGCAAGTAAATGTTTTTTTTTTGTATTTTTTTTGAAGCACATAATAATTTATTGCACAATTCTTTGTTGTTGTAAATTATTATAATTTCTTAGGATGTCTATCAATTTGACGTGTAAGATTTAGGGGGGGGTCATGACCCCACGACCCCCCTGTAGTGTGGCGCAGGGATTAAGAAAATTATCAAAATTTAAAAACGATGAAAAAAAAATATTGTCGCCTCCATATTTTCGGTCATCTCTCAACCAAATAAAGCTTCAAACTATAAATAATATTTTCAATTAATGCTAATGCCGCCGGTTCGCCTAAATGTTGGGTAGACGTTATAACTCAACGCAAGCGACGCGAGCTGGTTAATGTACGAATTCGCCGGAGTATCTGCTGTTATTTATAATGATTACCCGGGCAAAGGTGTGATCGATAAGTAGTCAGTGCGTTAATTTATTGTTGTGGTTGAAGCGTTGAATATGATAGTGATTTTGGTGTAGGTTGTACCCCTATTAGAGGTTAAGCAGGACTTATTAATCGTAACAGAGGATAAATATTCATAGTACAGTGTGGCATTTAATAACGAAATATAGTTTCCATCAACGAGATGAGAATTTTAAAATAAAAAGTTTATAATAAAAATAGTTGTTCTGTACGGGCATCAAACCCGCGACTAGGGTACGGTCAACAACGAAAGTTGGTTAACACTGTTACTTTTACATAACATCTAAAAGACACAAAATTATTCGATACACTGCTTTTCAGAATTAAATATAATAGTCAAGAGTTTGTGTTATTTTATTGTTACTTCCAATTAAATTAGAATATTATTGTGTTCAGTTATGATTTAAAAAACTGAAGTGTTAACAGACTTTCGTTGCTGACTGTACAAGCCAATCGCTCAGCTACTGCACTAATATTGCTGTTAAAAAAAATCTTTAAATATAAACTAAATGGATTTATATCATAAGGCCCCCCGCAAACATACAACTAAACTATCATCCGACAGTTTAGTTGCATTCTTAAAGTATAAGTTGATGTATGGAAATGCGCATACTAGCTCAATTTGATACCAAATAAAAATAAAATCGTCCAGCTATCGCACAAGTGTTCAGTTGGATGTATGCGCCTCCACTAACGCCACTATAACTACTATTTCAGTCTTACAAATTGAGTTAACTATATATATCTGCCTACCCGTTTCCCGACTATGTTGAGGTCAGCTTCCAGTCTAACCAGATGCGACTGAATACCAGTATTTTACACGGAGCGACTGCAATCAGACCTCTGCAACCCAGTTACCGGGCAATGCCGATACTCTAAGGTTAGACCGGTTGTCAGACTTTCGGGCTTCTGATTACCCGTAATGACTGTCATAGGTATTCGTATGACACCCGGAACCGACTGTTTAACGTGCTCCCCGAGGCACGGAGAAATTGGTATAACTACGTAACATACATCACACCTTGTATTCCCCTAAGGGTTCCCCACGTTTCGCCAGTTATGTTTAAGTCCCATGTAATAGGGGCGAGCCTATTACCACTACCCGGGCACAAATCCAGACTCCAGGCTACTACTGAGAAATTCCTAATGGAAAAACCCAATAACACTTTGCCCGAGCCGGGGATTGAACCAAAAACTTCACGATCAGCACTCCCGCTTGCGACCACTCGACCAACAAGGCATTTCGGGATAACTATTACAGTATTATATAACGTATGAAGTAACAATAAATATAACAAATGTGCGCACAGCACGTTTAAGATTAATAACAGAGGAATATATGTGAAAATAAATTTATATGACGGAGTTAAGTGGCTATTCTTTACCGACGTGCCTTCAACTCATATAGCGATCACAGTGATATTGTTCGTCTTTGTCTGACCTCTTCGAAAGGCCTCATAATTTTTGTATGTAAGTTCGCCGCGGCATTGACTTGCAAGTAGTTTGAATCAATGATAACATAATGATTTTTATTTCTGTAAATATAATGTTGCAGACACATTTACAAGTCAATGTAATGTTTTTTTAAGACTAGATGGCGCCGGCGTTTACTACCAACTAAGGGAGGTTTTTTTCAAAATTTCTCCCCTATGGGGTAAAAGCAATCACGCAAGGCAAGCTACCAGCAAAAGATACTTGGAAATAATTTAATAACGTAAACACCAAAAATCATTATGTACCTAACCGTTCGAATCAAAGTAGCGAACCTCAACCCTCAGAAGCTAATAGCAAATCAAACAGTTGAACACCGCGGGTACTTCGACCCATCCACCCCTAACTTGAATTATTTGCCCAAGTTATCGGTCCACCGTTTATCACTAAAATGTCACATTTAATAATAATTAATGATAATTGCCTTCTAGCTTACGACAAAGGCGATCGGCCGATTCTCATAAGTTATTTCAGTTTAACTTAGAGAACACTTGGAATTTGAGTAGAGAACTGTATCTTGTGTAGTTCGGTGTAAGTGTTGGGTAGGGGGTGGGGTGGAGTCGAACACTATTTCAAACAAAGGTAACCGTTGATATACTATAGGACGATTTCTGTAATTTACGGAGCATTATTGATTAAAATCGAGACTCCTGTTTTTTCTGCCTAGCTTTTTCCCAACTATATTGGGGTCAGCTTCCAGTCTAACCAGATGCGGCTGAATACCAGTATTTTATATGGTGCGACTACCATCAGACCTCCGCAACCTAATGACTGGGCAATACCGATATCCTAAGGTTAAACCGCTTGTCAGACTTTTGGGCCTCTGACTACCCGTAACGACTGTCATAGGTATTCGTAAGACACCTGGGACCGACTGGTTAACGTGCTCTCTGAGGCACGGAGGGGTCTCGATGTGTAACGAACGGCCATACGATTTGCGGAACATCGCAAATCGTATGATCCGCGCGGTAGGTAGTTATATAGCCACGGGCTGCCCCTTGAGACGCTTATTGTATCTTTACCAATAGTTTTTTCGACGACACGTTTGGTGCAGTGGCTGAGCGATCGGCTTCTGCGCTACGGGTCGTGGGTTCGATTACCGCACGGAACAAATATTTGTTTGGCCTACAGATAGTTGTTCCGGATCTGGATGTTTGTGCATGTAAAGATTTGTGTCTGTAAACGCACCCACGATACAGAAGAAATCCTAGTATAAAAAGTGTCTTAAAATTTGAAGCTAAGACCTCATAGCTTTTAGACCCTCCCATATGGAAGTAGCTATCACAGGTAATATTAGCTTACGAGTCTATTTATATGCCCAATTTTAGGGTGCTTCTCGATGTGTAACGAGCGGTCACCCATCCACGGACTGACCGCGGCAAGCTTTACCTCGCAAATCGTATGATCCGCGCGGTTGGTAACGACGTCGAATAACTTTGCATCATCTATTATCGACTCCACTCCACCGCTGTTCCAGCGAGTATTCTTAATCACTTAGCATTGGTAAACGTTCGCACGACAAGGTAAACAATATGAAGACTACAAGTTGAACTATAACTCAACTGTTACGTATAAAGTTGTGCTCCTACGCAAACGGCTGCATTGTTTGAGTAGCCGACCGAATTCAACTGTGACACTGGTGTATGTTGGAATAGGGCCGTGAATAAGCGGATTGGAATGGACGGTGTATGATATTACATTTTGTTTATTGAAAAGTCTTGCTTAGCTTTTTCCCAAGTATACAGGGTGTAAACGATAACCTTAGAATATCGGCATTGCCCAGTTACTGGGCTGCGGAGGTCTGATGGCAGTCGCTCCGTGTAAAATACTGGTATTCAGCCGCATCTGGTTAGACTGGAAGCTGACCCCAAGATAATTGGGAAAAGGCTAAGAGGAAGACAGGGTGTAAACGAAATCATGTAATTCCTTCAAACCTCGCGATATACTGCTAACATAGATTAACCCTGCACGGCATAAATATCGATTCAATAAAAAAATTACAAGAAGCAAACATTTGTTCTTAATGTGAGGCATTTTAGCGCCCCGAGTTAAATGAACGGGCGGCGAGCGACAGCCGCGCACTTCGCTTTTACTTCTTGTATTTTTTTTATGAATCCAAAAGTATCCCCTGCATGTTTAATCTATGTCAGCCACGATGTCAGCAGTACATCACGAGGTTTGAAGGAATTACATGGTTTCGTTTACACCCTATTTTGGGGTCAGTTTCCAGTTTAACTAGATGCGGCTGAATACCAGTATTTTGCACTGAACGACTGCCATCAGACTTCCGCAACCCAGTTACTGGGCAATGCCGATATCCTAAACTTTGATCAATTGTTAGACTTTCGGGCTTCTGACTTTCCATAACGACTGTTATAGATATTCGTATGCCACCCGGGACCGACTGTTAAACATGCTCTTCGAGGCACAAAGGGGTCTCGATGTGTAACGAACGGTCACCCATCCACAGACTGACCGCGGCAAACGCAGCTTGACCTCGCAAATCATATGATCCGCGCGGCTGGTAAGTAGCCACGAGCTTCTGCACTGTCAATAAAAAATCTTTGATAGCCTAGCCTAGCGGTTGAACACTTTACCTTCCATGCAGGAGGGTTAGAGTCCTGCCGGGGTTGCGGTGCATGCAATAGCGAATCCCGTGACCCCGGCCTTAGGTTAGAAAGAGCGACACCGTTGGTTTTTAGCCGATAAGGGTCCGGCAGACCCCTTCGACTTCCCCGGGCGAGGAACATCTGTGAGGATATTCCAATGATAAAAAAGGAGGGTTCAAGTGAGATCACGGACCGCGCCTCAGATTTTTCGACCTCATGTGCAGATCATAATTCGATTATCACTTGCGTTAACGGTGATAGAAAACATTGTAAGGAAACCTGCACACCTGAGAGGGTTCCAAAAAGTTCTTGGTGTCTACTGTGTAGTCCCCCAACCTTAATTTCAACACGAAAACAAATTCACCTTTTTCAGAAGCAAGTACGATAGCAGTTAACGGGTTAATCGATCGAACTCGATCAAGGGGCTGGCCCCCTCTTGGATATTAGCAAGGTGTTTCTCATTGTCCCTACAAGTTTCTACATCGAATGGAATTTGTTCCAAAACTCGATGTTAACGATTCCGAATGATAAAGATCTTTCGATTGACAGAACAGGTTGAGAGAAGGCAGGCTTAGATTTGGATTATTTGTAGAAAGATTTAAAATGTAGTTTTTTAAAAAAAATTTTTAAATTTTTGTAGATATTGAACGAAGATATAATTAAAGATGACCAGGGCAAGAGGACGGGCTCATGGATTAATAACAACCGCATGGATCATACGATCTGCGAGGTAAAGTTACGCTTCGAGACCCCTCCGTGCCTCGAAGAGAACGTTAAAACGTTGATCGGGTTTCATACGAATACCTATGACAGTCATTACGGGTAGTCAGAAGCCCGAAAGTCTGACAACTGATTTAACCTTAGGATATCGGTATTGCCCAGTAACTGGGTTGCCGAGGTCTGATGGCAGTCGCTTCGTGTAAAATACTGGTATTCAACCGCATCTGGTTCGACTGGAAGCTGACCCCAACATAGTTGGGAAAGGGCTAGGCTGAACTTGACCAGGACAAGACGAGGAGAATTGCAGGAGGCTCAGGTTGTATTTTCAGTATGCATTAAGAACATCAAACATCAGTTATCGCTAATGATTCGAGACATGTTCTGTTTGATGTAGACTTTTCATAACATGCATTCATATAATCACGCCTGTTTCTCATTGGGGTAGGGAGAGACTATAGATTTCCACCCGATACGATACTGACTCACCCCTTTCGCTTCATTTACATTCATTAACCTTCCCATGCATGCTTTTCAACCTTCTTAGTATGGTAGTGAAAGTTGGGTGTGGCAGAAAAAACATCAAAATAAGATTAATGCAGTAGAAATGAGAGTTTTGAGAAATATGTGTGGTATAACTTTGAAAGACTTCTTTAAACGGTTTTATTTAGCTTCACTTCGCATATTTGTTTCTTTGTTTCCAAATCTTGCAACAGATTTTTCAACTACTTCTGCTTAGCCGATTCTCCTGAAACTTCGCACACAAATACAATTGCCAGGACAATACAACATTATAATAATTTCAACCTTCAATCCTCAAATTCTGATGCTGCAGAGGTACGGCAAGATAAAACCGTTTAGATAAATCTGACTGCTAAACAAAAAATAGCATTGAACCTTTCTATGGAACAGCCTACTCCTAATCTAAGCGTTCCCAAGTCTACTCTTGTCAGTCGCAGGCTGTATCGACGATCTCTTTGTTGGTCGCTCATATCGCGAATGGATTAACTGGGACTATTCGATACCTGCTAAAATAAGGACAATGAAGATGCATAGACAACTAGAAGTGGTAGCCTAACCTCCTTCGAAAACATTCGCGAAATCACGTTAGAGAAAATCGATAGTCACATTTTGTATTTAAGATTAACTTAGTAATAAAATTTGTGCCCGATAATGGTTCTGAAGTAGGAACAGTGTCTTCTTGAATACTGATAACTCATTCATCTTTTTGAATAATGATAACATAAGATTGCAAACTAGTTAACTACATGACATTGGGAAGACATCATTGATAGTTATACCTAGCCTTTTCCCAGCAATGTTCGGGTCAGCTTCCAGTCTAACCAGATGCGGCTGAATACCAGTATTTTACACAGAACAACTGTCATTGTCATTACAGGGCAATGAAGAGAAGACGTATTTTAAATAGAAGAGAATGGGAGATGATGATTAAAACACGAAATGTAGACGCTTATTCTTTGCCGAAGAATCCTTTATTTTTTAAATAATTTTGAACTTGAAACCATAATTTTAAAAGTATCCATTCAAAAGATACATTTTGGTTTGATTCTCAAACGTTTCCGAAATCTCTAACTCCTTCATTTATCGGCATTTTGGGCGTTTTAATATGAGATTGTCGAAGTTATTTAGATGTTATCGCAGCACGTTGTATTGAGGTGGATAAATGAGTTCTGTTGCTACAACAAAGTTGTATCACTATCGGATCGCTCTTTGTGTTGCTAAAATTTGTTTAGATTAAGATAACAATGATGTTTGTGTATCTCGTTTTGATTAAGTTTGTGAATTCAAAGGAGAGTGTTCAGGATTATGTTTTGATTGTGTTGTGTCAGAATTGTATCCTATTTTTTAACGGTTTTAATTAGCTTCACTTCGTATATTTGTTTGTCTGTTTGATTCAAATCTTGCGACAATTTTTTCAAATACTTCTGCTTAACCAATTCTGCTGAAACTTCGTAAACTATCTCAATTTCCATGATAATACGAAATTATATTAATTTCAAACTTCAATCCTCAAATCTGATGCTGTAGGGTTACCGCATGATAAAACCGTTTCACTCAAAAGATTTTCTAAGGGATTATTATGTGAGGAAATCTTCATAGTTACCCACACTGGGGAAGGTGGAGGGATATGGCGGCCTCTTACCGTCTGAAACCACCACGGTGTTCCTCTAAGGACAGTCGCGGGTTTCGCCGCAACCTCAACAGATCTGAGTACTTGCCCCAACCAGAAGTTTATCCTACATTATCCTAAAAAGTATTAAAATTGGTTACATTATTAAGTTGGTTACGCCAAGTCAGAGGCCCATGGGCGGCATAAACTCTGACACCAGGTTAGTCACTAACCACACGATAAGAAGAAGAAAATTCGTCCACTAATGCCCGGTTCCTATAAACAAAAACGAATCGTTTTGCTTTACTAACGGTAACATTTTTTATTACCAAACTGGGCATATAAATAGACTCGTAAACTAATTTTACCTGTGATAGCTACTTCCATATGAGAGGGTCTACTATGCAAACCCTTTGTCTTTGCTTCATTATTGGTAAAGATACAAGAGTCTCAATTTTAACCAATAACGCATCGTAAATTTTAGGAATCGGCCATTTATGACTAAACCGGTCACCATTTTCTTTTTAACACTCCATAACATAACATCACGCCTGTATTCCCCGAAGGGATAGGCAGAGGTGTATAGTAACACCCTCATTTCCCCGTTATGTTTAATTACTATGTTATACGGGGCGAGCTTATTGCCATCAACCGGGCAAAAATCCAAACTCCGGGCTAGTAGTACTAAGGAATTCCACGCCGAAAAACGCAATAACACTTTGCACGACCTGGGGATCGAATCAGCAGCGAGGCAACGAGGCAGTTTTGACACTGCTACCTTAATATAACCAAAAGAAGCAACTTACATATTTATTCTGAAATTCCCTTTGCTAATAATCTACGGATCTGTAAACTTCAGTGTAGCAAGAAACTCGTGTTTAAGCGAACGAGGGTAGTCTTACAAACGGACTGCGTTAACGTTCGTTGTTTAATTAAACAGTAATTAGTTACCGATTAACAAGTGTTCGTGTACCAAATAATGCTGGGTTGCTAAGCTTTGGATGTTAGCCTTTGTTTTAGATGTTTTTTTCTTTGAAAGGGTTTTATTTCTGTCTATTGGTCTTCTTATACAAGGTTAGTCGGAAAGGGGGTACTAAGCCGAAAGGGTGTTAAAGTACCCATAATCTATATATATAAAAGGAGAAGCTGACTGACTGACTGACTGATCTATCAACGCACAGCCTAAACGGCTGGGGTTAGAAACTTGAAATTTTGACAGTAGGTTCATTTTGTGACGTAAACATCCACTAAGAAGGGATTTGTCGAAATTCAACCCCTAAGGGGGTGAAAAAAAATCACGCAAGCGAAGCTGCAGGCAAAGGCTAGTAATGTATAACTTTTGTTCTACAACTTTCCCCAAAAGTCAAGAGAAATAGCTGTTCAAAGATTTCATAAAAAATACGCTAAATTCTATCTACCCTCAGCTATGATCAGACGTGTTTACATTTTTACGTCATATTTGGGGTCACGGATTAGAAACTTCATTTTCTGAATTCATAACTAAAGCGGGAATGAAGAATTATGGAAAAAACTGAAATAAAAATAATTTTTCATGGAAAAAATTAAAAGATTTTTTTAATTTTAACACTTTCTTTAAAAAAATCATCAGTGATACATTAAGTGGCCCGCGGCTTAGTACCTCCTTTCTGACTAACCTTGTATATATTCTTCTGTAACTTATTGTGGGCAGACATCGTCACTCACTGGACGCCTGAAGGAGGACATCGTCGTCGAGGTCGGCCGCGGCGTAGGTGACGTGACGATCTAGACGTGTTTGTGGAGCTGACATGGTTAGAAACGGCACAAAATAGAGAGGTTTGGAAGGCAAAAGTTCTTTACTCAGCAGTGGGACATTCAATAGACTTCTAAAAAAAATACTTTTGGTAAGGCCTATGCATGTTTTTTTTTACTTGTGACGTGCCCTCCTCTCTTTCCTGTCACTACAACTCCTGTCAGCCAGGATTTACAATAGTGATCATCCTATACAACGCCGCGTGTCCGGAGAAACGATTGAAATGTTTTGAAACCCGCAACAAAATGTAAACTTTGCTTGTTATACCTGGCTGCCTATTAGCAACTAATTCCTTTATTTTTACCAACGTTGTGGCGAGTTTTTATTTTCATGAGGAGCGAGAGTGACTGCTTCGATCGACTGATGTCCGTACTCTTTACAAAATTCAATTTTCCACAGGACTGCACTGTTCATTACGAGGGCAGTTCTCATCAGCATTACTAATAGCAGTGATAGCCTAGTGGTGTGACCGTCGGACTGTCAAGTCATAGGTCTCGAGTTCGAACCCAAGGCACGCACCTCTGACTTTTCGGATTCATGTGCGTATTGTATAATTATCACTTGCTTGAAAAACGGTGAAGGAAAACATTGTGAGGAAACCGGCATGCCTGAGAGATATTTCTCGAGGGCATGTGAAGCCAAGTCAGAGGCCCACGGACGGTATAAACTCTGACACCAGCTTAGTCACTAACCACACGAGAGGAAAAAGATCGGCATTGCTCAATAGTAATCTGTCACTTGTAGGCTTTAATTCTTCAACTGCTACAGAAGATTTCTGCATGTTGTTAATATAAAATAATGTTACAAAACATTGTTGAACTTTATTTTTCGATTTTTGTTGACTTTAGTTTTCGTTTAAGGATATTTTCACAAACAAATTATTAGTTCTCCCGGGACATCATCGTCTTACATCTGGCAACACAGTCGAGCTACTTGTTTTGCGTACCCCGCCGCTCTCCGACAAATGAGGTGATCGCGCCCTCCTACAAATTGGCCGCATTAATATAGACAGGGGTACAGTCCGTTCGGGAAGAAAGTGTGCGGGTTTGATAGATCGCGATGTTTTTAAGACATTCTTGAAATCAGTCAGACGCTCCTGACTGAGCCGCCAGCGCAACGTATGCGGCGTGAACTGTGCTCTGTCAATAAGATCAGACTAAGTCATAAGGTCGTAAGTTATTAGTGAGTAATAATCTCAATATTGTAGGAATAACTCCAAGCTACCAGTTTCAACAATAATATTAAAACTAATAATACCAATTAACTGCCTAGTTGGTCTAGTGGTGTCAAGCGCGACTACTGATCGTGAGGTCCTGGGTTCGATCCCTAGCTCAGGCAAAGTGTTATTACGTTTTTCCGTGTGGAATTCCTCAGTAGCAGCCTGGAGTTTGGATCTGTGCCCGGTTGATGACAATAAGGTCGCCCCCTATAGGACTTAAACATAACGGTGAAATGAGGGTGTTACTAAAACCCTCTGACCAACCCTTCGGGAAATACAGGCGTGATGTTCTGTTATAATAACAACACTTATTTTAAAATTCAATCAATAAAATTAATGTGAACAATAAAAATAAATCGCCATTGACTATATCATGACATTACCTATACACCGTTTTGCAAGCGGGTTATAAGTTCTTGACATTTCTATAGTTTTTTTTTTAAATATTATTTTAAGACACCTCTCACTAATCAGTCGTGCACAGTGTAATGTGTAGGATGCCTGTGTCGATTCGGTAACGGAGCCTGTCGAACGCTCGTCTCACGAACGCGCCAAGCTTTGCCTCGCAGTGCAGTACTGGAGCAGATGAAAAATATATTTAGATTGTATCTATTCCATCTTATATTAAAAAAAAGAATTCCCATGAGACCACCCGCTTCCACTGTGGTGATTACGAGCAATAGGTAAGTAGGTACCTCCTTTAGGGAAAGTTTTTATTCTAGCGGTGGACTTTAAATGGCTTGTGATGGGTTTATTTTAATAAGTAAGTTACACAAAAGCTTTTTTTTACCATATCATGCTTAATTTTTCTTTACTGGATAAAAAAAATATTTTATCAGCAGATGCTGCGAGAGCAGCAGTTACCGATGCCTGAAAAAATGTATGTTATATTATATCAACTGCGACAGATTTCTTTTCACAAAATACCAAAACTAAGAATATTCTCAATCCCAGACCACGTATTTTGGCAACGTATAATCCAAACGCATTCTAATGCCATAAAATAAAACACGCGCTCCTTCACTACACCGCGAGCCTCCCGTCAATAAGTGCCGAAGTGATATCGGTTTAATTCGCGCGTCTTGACGCCGAGCCGAGCCGCCGAGCCGCCGAGGTCGAGGTGAGCCGGAATGTTAATTAAACAGACAGACAGATCGCCGCTCTTACTGTATACGCCATTTCTCTGCGGGAAGACGTTGGGGAAAGAATGATAGCTGAGGAAGCGAATTGGTTTGTCGAGCTGGCATTTGACTGTATTTTTACGCAGATGTTTTGAATTTTTCGCTTTTTTTGGATGTTTTTTTTTTAATTTTCATTTTTTTCTGGCTGAAATTTCAACAAACAAGTACAATAATTTAATGGATAGTAGTTTCACAAAGTTTTTGGTTTTATAAGCGATTGTATGCTGATATCTACATGTCTTCTAGCATCAAAAGCCACATTAGTCTTTTGACCTGTATACATGGTGATTTTTAATTTACTGCTAACCTTTCAGGGCATGAAAGTACTCATGATTATGAGCAACTTTCACTATGGGACCAACTCTGAAATATCAACTGTTTCATACAAAAATGCAATATTTACTCGATGAAAATTGAAACAGATGTATTTTTTTTTTGGTATTTCGTAGTTGGTCCTACAGTGAAAGTTGTTTATAATCATGAGTACTTTCACCTCCTGAAAAGTTAATAGTGCATTAAAAATCACCGTGTATAATAATTACAAAGTAGTCTTCTAATCATCTTCTCTCGTGTTGATGAGATTAACAAGGATAGCTAATACCGTGGTGACATTAGACAGTCATCAAGGTTGGTAGTAGGGCTGACTGCCCAGGGTGCGCCCCACGTACTTGAGTACAGTGCGCGGCAAATAACTCGAATCAAGGTGGCGTCGACTGCGTGATCTATGTGAGGTTCGGGTCATATGATTCGTTTTGATGAGTCCAATAGATTGCACTTGGTGTTCAGGGTCTAAAAATAGAGCTAGGAGGTGGATAGTGGAACTCTTCAGTGGCTACTAGTAAACGCCTCAAGTTTGGCAGTTGACGCCATCTTGGTTCAAGTTGTTTACCGCGCACTGTATCGTCACTCGTGGAGCCTCTTTTAATACACCCTAGTTTTCTAATAAACAGGCCTAACCATAGTAGAAAGGCTCTGCCATCAACAACTCAAAAAAAACCTCACAAAAACTCAAGTCAATTATACTCAGTCCCAATTACGTATACAATACGAAAAGGAACAAAGAACAAAGCAATAGCAATGGCGATACACAACAGTCTCTATCGTGGACGAGACAATGCAAAAAGGCGCTAATTTCCCGAAACGAAAAAGTGGTAACGATTATGCGTTGCGGAGCCAGCACGTTTGTCTCGCGATAACGCGCGCTTACAATTAGCTGGGACGGTGTTATGTTAGAATTCACAGTTTTCTATTTCCAGAAAATATGAAAAAGGTGTTTTTTTTGTGGAATATATACGTCATGAAGCAGTGGAAAAAAATGTTTTTTAATCTTCCTCGTTGGTTTAGTGGTGGCAAGCGCGACTGCTGATCGTGAGGACTTGGGTTCGATCCCCAGGTCGGGCAAAGTGTTATTGGGTTTTTCCGTGTGGAATTCCTCAGTAGCAGCCTGGAGTTTGGCTTTGTGCCTGGTTGATGGCGAAAGGCTCGCCCACTGTTACATACGACTTAAACATAACAGCGGAGTGAGGAATACACGCGTGATGTTATGTTTACATAGGTAAACTAACTAGACTATTACATACACTTCTGCATAGTGTCATCCTCTTTCGCAATTAGACGTGACTTGGCGACTATAATCGTTAATGTTTAGCACCGGTCACATATTTTCTGTACCTTTGTGCAAATGCACCCTCCGTCTAGCACCTCGCCGACCAATCAGAGCGCGCCTTTATTGCTAACCGTTGCTAGCATTGATAGAACGTTCCTTTTTTACAGATTTTTAAATTCCGAATACTATTCTCGGCAGATTTTATAAGTGTTAGTTGGCTAGGTATTCTTTTTAAACGGTTTTAATCAGCTTCTCTTTGTATATTTGTTAAATGTCGTCGCGATCCAATGGGAATAGCTAGATACGATAGTCGCTAAACGATAAAAAAATATGTCGACAAACAGTCGTTATAATGGGAACAGCAGGCTAGAGACGACAGTCGCCCAACGATAAATTTATCGTCACGACACAGTGGGAACGCGCGCTAAGTCAAATTTGTTTGCGCCTTAAATACTCCACTGAGTCTGTGAACAGAAAAAAAAAGCTTACTTTTAAAAACTAAGGTAAAGATCTCACACTACAAATTGACTAATAGCCAAATACTCAACCATACTCAATTCTAAGTTGCCGTTAACTTCGTGCTATCACTGTCACTTCGCCTTAGAGTGATAGTGACAGCACGAGATTTAACGGCAACTTAAAATTGAGTACCGTTTGGGTATTTGACCATATAAGGTTGAACACAAATAACCGAATGAACAAAGTTCAATAATTATAGAAGTAAGAATCTTTTAACATCACGCCTGTATTCCCCGAAGGGTTGGGCAGAGGTGTATAGCAACACCCTCATTTCGCAGTTATATTTAAGTCCCATGTAATAGGGGGCGAGCCTATTGCCATCAACCGGGCACAAATCCAAACTCCAAGCTGCTACTGAGGAATTTCACACGGAAAAACCCAATAATCCTGCTCGACCTGGGAACGAGGACCTCACGATCAGCAGTCGCGCTTGCCACCACTAGACTAACGAGGAAGTTAGAATCTTTTCGATACCTCAGGTCCAAAGTGTAATAATTCAGAAGCAGGTTCTTTTGAGATAATTTGAAAATTAAATGACTAGTAAGTTACTCGTGTATTTTTTAATCATTATTTAATTTATCTGAAATGTAATAATATTAAGAATGACATTTCATATTAATTAAATAGTATTTAATAAATATAGTGGTCTAAGTCAAAGAATTGATTTCAATTAGGCACATAAAAGGCACTTTTGAACGTTAAAGTTTACAAAGAAAATAGAATTGATTCTAGTCGCCCCTTCCAAAAGGTAGTTTCGTATGGAGAAGAATGGGCAAGAAACTCCACCGTTACTCTTTTAAAATGTCTTACAATATTTTGTACACGTACATTAATTATACAAATATATGTGAAGACGATGCACCTAGAATAAAATTACTATACTACAAAAGGTAAAAAAAAATTAAAATGAAACAATGACAAATTAATTTTATGTGATAGATCACATATTTACAAACATTGCAAAAGTATACGTTTTCCCAAACATTTAAAAATAATAGGTCAAAGTATTTACTTATTAGTTTTCAAATTATTTTATAGAACCTGTTTCTGAATTATTACACTTTGGAACTAAGGTATCGTTTTAATCCCAATCAAAACACAAGAAGCCCGACCAAGACGTTTTTCCTCAATATTTTAATTATTCTTGGCAATATAAGCAATATTTACGTAGAAGCTGGTCTAATTAACAGCGGCACATATGGACTCCGCTGATTTCTCTGGGGCACGCCTACCGTTTGATGGAGACTCGCATGCCCTTTTATTTGTGAGGCCACGAAGTAAGAAAGTTGGTATACTTGTCGGGCCCGCGTATAAGTGCGACGACTACAAAACTAAAAGAGGTTTTGAAAAAAAAGAAAAATCTTTCTTTCTTTTTCGTGTGGTTAGTGACTAACCTGGTGTCAGAGTTTATGCCGCCCATGAGCCTCTGACTTGGCTTCACATGCCGTCGAGAAATATCTTTCAGGCATGCCGGTTTCCTCACGATGTTTTCCTTCACCGTTTTTAAGCAAGTGATAATTATACAATACGCACATGAATCCGAAAAGTCAGAGGTGCGTGCCTTAGGTTCGAACTCGAGACCTATGACTTAGCAGTCCGACGGTCACACCACTAGACTATCACTGCTGACAAAAAAGAAATTAAAAAGAAAAATAAAAGAAAACAAATTGGTGAATAGCGTGGATAATGACAAAAAGTGTATAGTTATGCTATTCTTAACAAATTTTTTTTATCGTTGTAAAATCCTCATCGATGTCCCTCGCCCGCGGAAGGCGAAGGGAGTCTGCCGGACTCTTACCGGCTAAAAACCAACGGTGTTCCATCTCCTGACCGTTCGGCCGGGGTCGCGAGATTCGCAAAAGCACGCACCGCAACCCCGGCGTGCTATACTTAACCTATCCATCAACCAATTCCAAGGTTTGCTCTTCGTTGTCTTACATACTGTTATGTATGCAGCATTGGCTTACCTATAAACATTCTGTACAGAAGAACCTAGTTTAAGAGGAAGGGATTCATCTATTGTTTTCAATACTACGCCATAAATTGTACCAATTTAATACCTATATTGTATTCTGCAGATGTGTACACCTACCGTCAATGATTAATAACAAAAATAATATAATAAGTAATTATTACCTCACCTTATAATGACCCACTAACAATATTTCCTACTTCGTGGCCCAACAACTTCGTGAACTAACTTTTCTCAGCTGGCTAAAATATACAAAACTTAGTATTTTGCGGGTAGAATAAACAAAATATTCTGCTAATATCCTAGTAACTGGGAAATTAAAGGAAAACATAATAGAACCTAGCTTTTTTTTCATCTCAGAGGTTGCCCAACCACCTCCCAGAGTTAGCTTTGCAAAACTCTGATTGTGCGCACGCGCCTTACAATAATAGAAGTTCATCTTTGAAAGGCGAGTTTTTAGTGTTACAGTTTTAAAGACTATTCATGTTGTTTTTTTTGTTTACTTTTTTACAACTAGATGGCGTTGATACATTTTCTGAATCGCGCTAGGATTACGTTGCAACGGTTTCTCAGTACAAAATTGAGCAGATCCACGATTTACGGTATATTAAAATAACCATTGAAATCATTGAAGATTTGAAGACTGGGTTAACTGGAGGATATTGCGCAGAACAGCCTATAATAGCAAAATCTTGGATTGCTAACGCATGGCAAAGGCAGAAGAAATAGATAATCAGCCTATTACACTCCCACTGCTGGGCATGGATCTCTTCTCAAAATGAGAAGGGTTAGTCGACCACGCTGACCTGATGCGGGTTGGCGGACTACACACACCATCGAGAACTTTATGGAGCCCTCTCAGCTGTTCTTTCCTCATGATGTTTTCCTTCACCGTTACCGCAAGTGATAATCAAATTCTGATCCGCACATGAATTCGAAAAGTCAGAGGTGTAGGCCGGGATTGAAGTTGGACCTACCTGCATGGAAGTTAAGCGTTTAACTAAGCTATCACTGCTTTGCAAAACAGACTTGCCTAGTAAATACACTCTTCTACCTCCACGTGTACAATTTTAAACCTCATCGCGGTCCAATTAATCCGGCATCTTCAGATATGTTCAATTAGGTTCTCATATCGCTGCGCCGTGATTTCTCGGAGGGGCCCCACGACTTCAAACTTATGTGTGTGTGTGTGTGTGTTTGTATCGCAATTTTTCTCTCTCTCTCACACACGTGAGAGAGAGAGAAAAATTGCGATACAATTGTAATTTTTGCTGTTTAATCGAAAGATGGGCTTTTATTATATTAGGGTCAAACGTGGAGCATTTCAATGTCTCTATTATCTAATTCTTTAAGGATAATTCTATCCATTTAGCTTTAGAAGACTGATTATACAACCGTTATTCTCACTATAATATTCTTTTAGATTAATAATATAAATAACATGACGAGAACCTTGTGAAAGCCGAGAAGGATAAAGAAATTCAGTATCAAGACTTGGCACACGAGGTTGTTGACATGTTGGAGGTTGAATCAGCAGTCGTTGTGCCGATAGTTATAACGGCCAATGGTTTAATAGCCAAGAGCCTCGACCAAGATCTGATGAGGCTCTCGTTGGGCAGCTGGATCAAGGGTTTGATACAGAAAGCGGTATTTCTGGACACGGCGCGTATTGTTAGGAGGTTCATCTCTCTGAGGCCCTGACTACCGGTAGCTTGGACCCTGTTCCCGATGCCGGTGGGCTACTATCTTTTATATTCATATTTTTTTTTTAGAAATTAATATTTAAAAATGTAATTTATATGTAGGTATATTTAATGAATAAAAGATGAAAAATAAATTAAAATAAAAAAGTCGTCGTCTACCAATAAATTTCCATTTTACTACTTCATTTAAAAATATAATACTTAGAATCAACAAACTAACAAGAACATAATCTCTCAGCATTAACGAAAGATAAGCTAGTCCCACGGTGGGCGCCAACAAGTAAAGCCCTTAATATTCATGCCCTGTGAAAAGTTGCAAAAAGGTCCGCAAAGGGCATCAAATTATAACTTGTGCGTGTCATCACCTCGATATTGGAGTGAGATAACAAGAAAAATAACTTAAAGGCGTTTCTGTTGCATTGGTTATCGACAAACGTGTCACGGGCATTAGAATCATCCTTATAAATAGTATCAATCTAGATTTGTTTAGTCAATAATGAAGAATGCAGAAATATTGGGATGTTAGATATTTCTTTTTTACCAATACGTGCTTGAAACTTTTAACGTTCAACGTGGATACTGGAACAATTTAATTAATAAACCATCCAGTTAAACATTCGCTAAAACAGTTGAAACTGGAAAACAAAATATAAATAAACATAGCTGCATATCAATGCCATCTAGATTCTCTGACATTCTAGTAATCAAACTATTGGCAGAACGACCGGCGCCGTCGACCGCTCGAGGCCAACTGACAAACTTTTAATTTCTTCACCGCAGACATTGACGTTCGTTTGCGATTGGCGGGAAAGTTACATTGCACAGATAACGCCAACTTTTGAATATAGAAGGTAGAAATGTAAAATGGATGCATTCGTATTGGAGTTTTGAAGTGTATTAAATAAATCGGTTTGGTTTTTACGAGGTCAAAGTTTTCCGATTTTAATATTTATAATGGTTTAAGATCAACGGTCCAATCGACTCAATACTGAATTTACAATCGTTTCTATTGCCTAATAGTTGAACATGAATGTGTTTAATTGTGTATTAGCTCCATATTAGAAATTGTTCAACACCCCACCTTCGGATCTTATTTATTGCAATAAGGTTTAGCCTTAGCTAGAATTGCATAACCTCATTTTTTATAATCGGTACATCTGCATGGATACCCTCCAATCTGAGAAAAGTGAAAGGTTATATCGGACTCTTACCGACTAAAATCACTACGTTGTTCTTCTGAGGACCAACGGCAGGAGTCACGAGATTCACGGGATTCGCTATAATTGCATTCACTGCAACGGCCTCGGTCTGCCAGTGTATTTCTGGGTCTTCTGGGATAGTGCAAGTTCAATAAGTGGATGGGCGACCAAATTATTACATATTGTCTTCATCTGATAATGTAATCTTGTCACCTCTAACGTTCTTCGGAAAATTATCACGTCAATTCTCGGCAACATTTCTCCAATTACAATTCACAGAATCCTGGAAACGTAATCAAGGAAAAAACAGAGTCAGTTATTAGCTGGGTCAGCGGATCGTACTAATGACGCATGTCGGATTGCTAAACAATGTTTTAATGCGAAACACCCTTACGCAGATGGCACGGGTTATTTGCTTAGGACAACCAAACTGCCGACCGTTTAGCGACCGACCCGTCAGCGGGATGCAGTGCAAGGGATAGGGAGTGGCGGGTGGGATTTTTATCATTGTTTTGTAGATTTGAATCTTTGTGGATTTTCATCGTGAACATTTGGAAGTAGGCCCTAGTTATTTTGGAATTCACATCTAAGCTATCTTCGAAAAGCATTCAAATGTTTATGGTTAAATAAGTGCCTATAGTGTTCCTATTTCATATTCATCACGGTTTTTTTTTGTGATCAGTGCCCTGTCTAGAGACACAAGAAGCTTCAATGACTTTTGTCATTCACTTTTTTATCAAAAATCTTCACCGTTACTAGATGCAATTTAATACAATTAATTCAATGCTACTTCCATTAGATCTGGAAGTTAGACAAAATTTACTTCGAGTTGTTTTTTTTACTGTTACAGACAATAATGATGGATAGCATGCTTTTCATTATCCATAGGTTTACCTAGATGCCAGAGCCACGAGTGATCATCGCCATTGGCATCACATGATGACTGCAAAAATAGACAATAGAAAACGCCACGAATCGCTTCTCAACTATAACTCGCACCACCAGTATACAGGCTGATACAGGTGCGAGATTAAATGGCCGCCGTGTATACAGGGTGTTCATTACGATATTGCTGTGAGTACAACGAATATTGCGAGCGGTTTTTATTAGGAATGTCATAACGTTTTACTTTTTTTGATGAGAATTGAAAACGTGTTTGATCTGCTGTTGTAAAGGGACGCAATGTCATTGTTTATTGCGTGAATATTCGTGTTTCAATGTGCGCGATGATTTTAAAGGATTCGTTAATTTGTTGTGATTTGCTTTTTTGATGGAAGGGTTTAATTTGGATTGTGATGGTCGTGATTGGGGATATTTTTGCGAGGTTTTTATTTGCTTTTAGCATTCTTGTACTACAAAATTTCAAACTTATTCCTAAGATAAAAGTTATCTAACGATTCAAAAATAGGCCCTTAAGAGAATAGTAAAAATTTGTAATATTGCTAAGTTTAAAAATAAAAATATTATACGGTGGCGTTCACGACATCTTCCTTTGGTCGTAAAAATTCAAACATTTGTCCAACACTGAATAAATGTTGGCTTTATCCTTCCTAAATGCAATAAATCCATCACAAATTAATTTGCACACAAACAAAAAATTTGCCTAACAAAAAAAAACTACACCCCACAAAAGACACTATGTCGATTTCTACACACAAAATTCTATTTACCCAAACTAATACCTACCGAATAATCACGTAAAGTATTAATTTAGTAAACTAGGCCAGCACAATATCTGTCGTAACGACACGACGTCCGGACAGTGGGCAAACAACCGGACGGGAACCGTTACTGGGCACTATTGTGTAACCACTATTTGTATCAGTTTTTTTTGTACCTACCTCAATTCTGTGTGTAAAGATCTTTTACGTAAAGGTCATTGAGAAGAATAAGCTAATTAGAGTCACTTTTGTTTGAGGGGCTTGGATCATACGATTTGCGAGGTTAAGTAACGCTTGCCGCGGTCAGTCCATGGATGTGTAACGATTCGTTACACATTGAGACTCCTGCGTGCCTCGTAGAGCACGTTCAACTAACTATTGGTCCCGGATGTCATACGAATAACCATAGGCCATGACAGTCGTTACACGTAGTCAGAAACCCGAAAGTTTAGGATATCGGCATTGCCCAGTAACTGGGTCTGATGACAGTCGCTCCGTGTGAAATACTGCTATTCAGCCGCATTTGGTTAGACTGGAATCTGACCTACATAATTGGGAACAGCTAGGCAGAACGAGTCACTTTTGTTTGATCATTATTTAATTATCATTTACGTTAACCTTGAAGGAAAACATTGTGAGAAAACCGGAACACCTGAGCAGGCTCCAAAAAGTTATTGATGGTAGGCGTAGTCCACCAACCCGCACCAGGCCAGCATAATGGACTCAGGCCGAAACCCTTCTCATTCTGAGAAGAAGCCCAAGACTCCCAATAAATATGGTAAGTTTTCATACATTTCCAAATAGACACAACTGAGAAATTTCATACAAGAAAAACAAATTTCGTCTGACATGGAAACACAAATTCTGGGCTTGTTTCATTTTACGTCTTCAGCCATGGATTCCGATTAGTGATTATCAGCCTAAAATTTTTCCTTAAAAAATCTCTCATAAGATGGTCTAAGTAACACTTAACATTCAAAATAACACCGTCTCTTTTTGAAATATGACGTTTTTGTAATATATGACGTTAAATAATGCTGGGCATATTTTAAAGCTGGGTTGAACTTACAGTTGTTTTTAACCATGTCTCGTTATATGGACAGTCACCCGCCAAAACATTCAAATAACACCATAAACTCCATTGAAACTGTTGTACCCTTGATGACCGTCCGTTGCACATCTATTAACTGTAACAGGTGGACCGAACGGCGTCGATGAGTTACTGTTATATTTATGTTCGTGTGTACGTCCCGCAGTAACTCAAGAACCTAGTGCATCGATTTTACGATGCCCGCTTGTTTCGGGAGCATCGGTGCAATTTATTGGCAATACGTGGCCTATTATTGATAGGGAAGACATGTTTTGAATTTTGTTTGCAAGAATTATTTGGTGGTTGTAAGGACATATTAAGATATAAAGTCTTATATTGAGCTGAGGTAGGAACAAATAGGTATAGTCGCCGGCACATAACTTGGCAAGAGTAGAGAAGAGAATTCCTCTCCTTTCTTAACAGACATGAATAAAAATATGGCAATAACCATAGAATAATGACAAGCAATAAAAGTGACTATTGTTTTGTTGCACTAAGTGTACATGTGCAAACTCACTCACACTACGCCAAAACCTTGCCAAGTTACGTGCCGGCGACTATATATTAAAAAGTAATAACTGCAGGCGTAGCATGAACACCATAGACAAGCGTTTTGTCGATTGAAGAATAGACAAAATGATATATATGACCGTTGTACTTACGTCACTTGGTCTAAACTTCCGTCGACAAAAACCTTGTCTGCGGTGGTCATACTCGTAATACTCATGCTGTTTGACACCGTGCGCAAATACACATACACTCGGGAGCAATGAAACCGGGTCACCAACATAAAAATAAAACAATGTTTAACAATGTTTTCTAAGATATTAGGGTTTGTGTTGGTGAACCGGATTCATAAGTCGTGCATGGACTATTATTCTTCTTTTTCTTCTTTATGAATATGAATAGCTAATGCCGTGGTAAAAAGATTAGCGAGTCAGCAAGGTTGGTAGCTAGGCTGACTGCCCAGGGTGCACCCCAGGCGTACTTCAGTGTGGACTCACACGTGTGGACACTTTTTATGCACCCTATAGCTATATACTGTCATTCTAATATTACACAACGTAGATTTGCCGTAGAATTTAATGGAATTAGGCATATTTATGAATTATTAATCTGTTTTCTATTATTGTTAAACAGTTTTTTTATTTATTTTGTTAACTGTGCAAGTTATTATAAACGTTTTCTTTCTTTCTTCTTTGTCACTGCGGTTTCATTAACATTTCATTTCTTTATTTTCATTATTAATGCTTTTAGTGTACTTATATAATTTTGTTACTTACCATTATCAAAATCTAAAAATGTTGTTATAGAAATTACTAAAATAAAGATATATAAACCTTTTTTTTATGATAAAACAATATCATTGAAAATATCCAAAAGTAATACAAACCACACAATTGATTTTAATTTCAACAATATTATCTGCAAATATTAAAAATAAGCTGACCTAAACAGAAATATGCCTATAAAATCGACCCAAATGTCAATTACAAACGATTCAAAAACAAATTCAAACAATAACGTTAACAAAAATGACAAAGAAACAGTTATTTAAAATGGCCGCCACTAAAATTTTAATTAAATATATCGAAACAAAATCATAAATATGGCGGGACGTAAATTCGTACCTTTATTAAAGCCATTAGGAGGGTAGAGGAGTATTTCTACATCACAGTGTCGTACAAAGTAATAATGGCGTAAGTCAAATACGCCGCAGGATAGCTTAAGAACTGTTCATTTTTTGAAAGAAGCCGTTTGATTGTATTTTTAATTGATTGATGATTATTATTTGATCATTTGGGGATTTTTAAGCATTTTGAGAGGGTTAAACTCTGTATTTTTTTATTTAAGCGTGTCTTGACTTTTTTTTTCTTTTTCGTGGAGAAATTCTCATGTATGTCCGTCGCCCGGGGAAGGCGAGGGACATTATCGCCGGACTCTTAAAAACCCACGGTGTTCCTCCTCCTGACCGTCGGCCGGGGTCGCGGGATTCACATAAGCATGCACCGCAACCCCGGCAGATCGAGTCTTGGCCTAGTGGAATTTAAGACAAGCTCAAAATAGGCACAACGGGTTATGCCTATTAAATAATTGTTAGTTTAATTCCATTTTGGTTTCTTTTGTTACGTATCAATGACATTAATAAATCGTCAAAACCGTGTTAGGTTTTTTTTTTGTAAACATGGTGTTTTTGAGTTACGCCTTTATTGTTCTACGTATGGAATATTATTGTTTCCTCACACGAACTGAGTGGACTACCCTCTCGGCCCTCCGTAATTCGTGGAGGGACTTTTGGTCAATACAATTAAGGGAGGGCAAGATTTCACACGTACAATTTGAATTTTAAACAATAGTTTGTCATATAAATTTAATTGTATGCCCCTCATGTTTATGTATACAGGGTGATGTGGATCGCGAGGGCGAATGTAGGATGGAGCTATGCTAGAATTTGGGCTTAAGGTTTGATTGATAAAAATCTAATTCATATAGCACTTGTATACCTGAAAATGGTGATTACAGACAGTAAAAAAACGTCACATTTAATTTTATCACACTTTTAAGCTAACTTTTGTTTTCCTTTCAAGTCATCGTACTTTTACTAACTAACCTTATAATAGTTATTTAAGTTAGCAACAAAGAAAGGGAATCTAGGTTCATGGAAACACCAGGAACTGAGAATCAGTTTTATGAATAAATTCTGGTAATTGACCTATGTCGTTCCTTATTTTTAAACGGTTTTATTTAGCTTCACTTCGTATACCTATCTGTTTGATTTAAATCTTGCGACAGATTTTTCAACTACTTCTGCTTAACCGATTCTCCTAAAACTTCGCACACAAATTAAATTCTCATAACAATACAACATAATAATAATTTCAACCTTCAATCCTCAAATCCTGATGCTGGTAGTACTGCAAGATAAAACCGTTTAAAAGATTTTTTAAGGAATTATATTATACGACCAAATAGCATATTTTCAAGCACTAACATAACATCACGCCTGTATTCCCCGAAGGGTTAGTCAGAGATGTACAGTAACACCCTCATTTCACCGTTATATTTAAGTCCCATATAATAGAGGGCGACCCTATAGCCATCAACCGGGCACAAATCCAAACTCCTGGCTGCTACTGAGGTATTTCACTGAAAATCCCAACAACACTTTGACCGACCTGGGGATTGAAGACCTCACGATCAGCAGTCATTTCAAACACTTATACAAGGTGTAAAAAGACCCTTCACCAAGCCGTCAACCATGCATTCAGTACATCAAACTAAGTAACCCTACGCAAAAATTGTCTCTGGGAAACGACTTTTATTTTTGGGTGTAAAATTTTGTTTTACTGTAAAGCTAATTGTAACGCACTAAAAACACTGTGCTGATAGATGCAATGAGTAGTAAACGGGTAATGGAGGTATTTCAAGTACATTTGCAACCTTCAAAACTCGTATTTTAAAAAAAAGTTGTGAAAACGTTGGAACTTTGACCTCCAATATCTCCGTAACTAGAAGGTTCCCAGGTATACTCCAGATCGCAATGACGTGGAGAATAAGTGCCTTTCGGGTTCGTTAAGGGTCTTTTTACACCGTTTATTATAGACACATATTACACGTGTACCTAAATCATAACCCACATCCTGTAGTCATCCTCGACTATAACCGAAATAAATTGTCGTTTAAAACTAGGGATGGACGAGGGTTTAAGCAATTAACTCGTATCGCCGTTAAGAATAAAACATTCGGATTTGGTCCGACACCGTCACTACCGCTGCTTTCCAAACTATGGACGTAACTTTTCACTGTTTAGGCTTTGAGGTACGGTGGCACTGGATTTGGTTGACGGCCGGTTAGTGTGATGGGTTTATTAGAGATTGTTAGATAAGCAGAAAGCTTGAGTTGAGTTGAAGACTGATTCTAGGAATCGACTTCCCTAGTTAGTATGCGTTTAACAGAAATGATCAGAAACCTCAGACACCTTAATTAGAATATTAATTTGAAATCACAAAAAAAACTTTTTTTCTCTTTACATAACATCACGCCTTTATTTTCCTAAGGGATCAGCAGAGGTGTATAGTAACACCCGTATTTCGACATTATGTTTAAGTCCCATGTAATAGGGGGCGAGCCTATTGTCATCAACCTTACACAAATCCTAACTCAGGGCTGCTACTGAGGAATTCCACATGGAAAATTAACTTTACCATATTTTTTATGAAGTTAATGCATTATTGTCTGCATTTAGGTAACATTGAGTCTAATTGCATTGATATAAGTTTTAATTTCTTCTATCTGAAACTGTCAAACATTTTGACAGATTTTGCAAACGGAAAACTGTCTGAATCAACAGTTCGGCTACGATTCTGCTGCGCTTGATCGACGTTTCTATTTGTAGAATTGGTCCCCAGTGACGTACCTACCTGGCGTATCAGTTTTTTAATACTCCTAACTAAAAGTTAACATAATGGTGGTACCTACCTCCAAGCGGTTGTTACTCCACCAGTTAACGGCTTTTATAGCTTGTACAAAACGAGTAAAGCCACAAAATACTAATTCTCCTTTCTCAAAATGTATCAAACTTTTCTAATTACTGTAAATGTGATGTCCTCGCGAGTTTTTGTGATTGCAATATTATTAAAGTATGGCCGTCTAGTTGGTTCTGAAGGGTACGCGGTAAATCGGCGGCCTTTATTTTGTACTTAATGCGATGAAATATAATGTTTTTTTGTTCTTGTTCTTCACTAAAGGGACAAATGGGGCAACGAACTGCGGGACTTGACGCGGGATATCTACGTGAATGTCCCTCGCACACACCTGCACTCGCTCTCGAAGCGGCGCGGCTTGCTACATGTCCCGCGTCACGTAGTAATACTGCACAATGTTGCGCGCAACGTTGTGGGGCAGTATGCAAAGTTGCAGCGTCACACTGACTCAATGTCGCGCGTCATGTAGTAAAACTTTTTTCCCCTAGTAAACGCAAGGCTTTATGTGCAAATCGGTAAAGATTATTTCAAGTTCCTATCACTGGATTTAATAAAATCAAATACTTAAGAACATTTGAAAATGTTAGTACTATGCGTGCCAAATAATAATGGCACTGTCAAGACGCCATTTTGTTCCGCAATACTCGTGTACTTAATTACCAAAGTGTAAGGTGTGCAAAAAAGTAAATAAAGATATTATATTCAGTTTAATTATTTTTGTTCACTTTTTTGGTATTTCTTATCAATTTTACGCCAAATTAATTACACAGTAATTATATTATTATTATGGCGACATATTAGGGTGACCAGTAGCATTTCGTGAAGTTAACTATATATATTGGTTCATTTCTTTAATGAATACTGTTTTCAAATATTATTAAATTATCCAAAATTATCTATTTATGGAATTCAATAAATAACATTTTATAAAAATGAATGTAAATAATAATGAAATCTATGAATAAAAAAATATATCTTTTTTTTTTCATAGTATTTTTTTGCTGGCAGTACCAATTTGACAGCTATCGTGTGAAGTTGTAGCAAGCGCGAACCTATTCTTATTTGGCACGCATAGTATTGTTAGTTATTTTTTTTTTAGTTGGTATGGGTCCTGCTTTATTTTGGTATATTACAATTACAATCTACCCTAAAGACTAATGAGTAATTTAACTGTAACTTAAACTTCTACAAAATATTTAATTCTAATAATACATCCTATACCTAACACTATAGTTCTTGGTTAAGACTGTAACACTTATTGCATTAGGTAGGTAGGTACACTATCAGCCTTTACCATGGGTCAAATGAAATACCTACTTGCTATAAAATAAAGACTAGCATAAAATTATAGCTCGGCTTTGTGGTGATAAACTCACATTGAACTGAATTGAATTAATCTATGGTTGCAGTCAAAAAAATCAAGTGACGGTGTGCAATTAAAAAAAACCTGCACTTACACAAAAACTTTTAAAAACTACTTTGTTCAGGCAACGATTAAAACAATTAAAAAACATTAACGACCAAGATGGACAAAATTGCATCTCCCAAACGAGAAAACCGTCCCCAAAATCAAAATGACCAAAATTAATTCAATAAACAACATCACGCAACGTTGGACAATAATTCGCACGCGTGTATCCGAACGGACCACGTGACTCGCAAGATGGCCGACCAGCGACCTTTTGGCGGGAATCGGTGCTGCCATGTCAGTAATTTTCCTGAGCTTTGGACATTTTTTGTTGTGATCTTTTTGGGGTAATCATAATCAGCCCATTACGGTCCCACTGCTGGGCACGGATCTTTACTTCTACTCAAAATGAGAAGGGTTTAAGCGTTAGTCCACCACGCTTGCCTGGTGCGAATAGGTGCCTACCTAATGAAGGGTTATATTTATTTAATTATCAGACAAGGCAAATTACACTTGTAATTTATTTACATATAAATAATACAAATAGGTCTCATGTAATTAACAATGAACACACATAAGTTGAAAATTTTAATTGGAATAAAAAATTGGAATGTTATATCTTTTTTTTTCAATCAGGATGTTATTAGTAACTATATAAATTAATTTTGAATGTTTGTTACAATCAAATATTTTCTTACATTTCAATCCTAAATTCCGAAATGCATTTACCCGCCATTTTACTTCCAAAAGCTAGCAACCCCAATAGAAAATCGGGAAGCGTCTCGTAATGGCGTCTTTTTACGCTACCTGCTTGCTAATTGGAAATTAGGGGCCTAATGTGTAGGAGTTTAGTTACAACATGTATTGTTATTGTCAATTCCTATTTACTGATGGTTTTGTCTACTTATTTGATTATTTTGGTGACTAACGCTAATGGCCTTACGGGCCATTCCTCGTCTGGCCACGATTAAGGGCCAAATAAAATTGAGTAAAGGTAAGAATGTGAGATTACCTGATTGGATTGACCTTAATGGAAGTGAAAGGAGGTCGTGAATTTGTAATCTTCTTCTTTTCGTGTGGTTAGTGACTAACCTGGTGTCAGAGTTTATGCCGCCCATGGGCCTCTGACTTGTCTTCATGCCGGTTTCCTCGCGATGTTTTCCTTCACCGTTTTTAAGCAAATGATAATTATACAATACGCATATGAGTTCGAAAAGTCAGAGATGTGGGCCTTGGGTTCGAACTCGAGACCTATGATTTGATAGTTTGACGGTCACACCATTAGGCTACCACTACTGTTTCATTTGTAATAATTTAGAAAATTATACAACGTCTGACCTGTAAGTATAATTTTCTATATTTAATCAAGGTTTATTGTAACTAGGTTTGTGCAAAAATAAGATAAATCAAAGAAAACATATTTTTAGCAATCGTTGCTTATTTACTTGCACTACTATATATTTGAATGTATTGTTGAAAAACCAAAATAGCGTGACGCTTCATCGCACTCAGTTTTCTGCTACCAAACAATAAAAAATTAAACACACAACAAAGTACCTAAACGATCCAGATTCATTAAGATAATAACCCCATTAAAACGCACACAAAACAGTTTAATATCAAACAAAAATAAACAATACAAAACAGTGGCCTAATTAGATCACCTATGAATATCGCGCAAGATGGCTGGCGCGTTCCCGCCATCTGTCGGTTGTAAAACGAATTTATTTATACATCTAATTGCTTCGTACAGCGAATATGCTACGCGTATGCACTTAATACCTTTAATATTACGTTTAAAAGCGCTATTCTGCTTAAAACAAGGGTTATTGTGAATATTGTCGTCAAGTTTTAGTGAGGGGTGTTGATTGCAGCGGCATCTGTCTTTTTGGGTGGTTTTAAAACGTATTTTATTTTTATTTTAGCAGACGCCGTTTTCAAGACGGAAATGTAAATTGTACTGTTCAATGTACTTTCATTTTTGTTCTAAAATCGAGATTTTTTTATCACTATTATTTGCCGTGCTAATGGCACTTTTTAATCAAATCGCGACTTGTGAGATGCTGTTTTGGCTTCGAGAAATCGATAAATCCAAATTGAGTCCAATGAGAAAAAAAAGTTCTTTGTTCCTGACCTCCTCAATTATGTTTTTTGATCATGTAAGTAAGAGTAACTAAGGCCAGTATTAAACAACATTTGAAAGATCTTCCAAAAGCAGCTACTATAAACTGGATTTCCATACATTTCACATATTTTTTTTAAAAATACGTCTCACGACATTTTGATACTTAAGATCTCTCAAATAAGAGTTGTTTATTAATAGGTACGAGCCTAAATATTGAAGTTTTGATAGAAGTTTGGGGTATCAAATTAATGTTACACCGTGTTTTGTTTTCATAAGTTGACCATCAATAGGATCCCTAATAAGTTGAATCGAATTTCTTAAGTTTCCAAATTAGTTGAAATAATTCCTTAAAAAAATATTTTAAGTTGTTTTTTTCTTGCAGTACCCTGCAGCATCAGGATTTGAGGATTGTAGATTGAAATTATAATGTTGTATTGTTATGGGAATTAAATTTGTGTGCGATATTTCAGGAGAATCGGTCAAAAAGAAGTAGCTGAAAAAACTGTTGCAAGACTTGAAGCAAACCAATATACGAAGTGAAGCTAATTAAAACCATTTAATAATAATAAATTAAGTATAATGAATTCACTACACACCCTGTTTTTCATCAGCAGTTTTTTTTTAATATAATCAAACCAAGACCGTATAGTAACCAGCAAAAGTATCTTCAAATATTACGCAAGATCTCCACAATAAACCTTAGCTACCTCAGCTGACGTCACTAAGTCGTCTAATGTCTTCGTAATCTATCCTACCATACCTACCTGCCTCCCACTGATGGGGGAATGGGCATAACAGACCGACGCTAATTATGTTCACTGTCTCTCGGATTTGCATGCCACTAAATCTGGGTTCCCGAGATTTAGTCGAGGACATACGGACATATTTCTTTAAAAAGAATTGCGTTTTAAACCTCCCGTTTTTTTGAGTACTGCTGTGGTTAAATGGGATTTTGAAAATTTTTGGCAAGTTTTTGTTTGATGGTGGAGTTTATGTTTATTTTATTCCATAGGTTCTTCGGGGATAACAGGATAATTTGATAATTTAATTAAAGTATAGGTAAAAAACATTAAAATATAATTTTAAGGTAGTTATTGCTTTTAAAGATCTGCTTCTGTTACGAAGTACCAAATTACATAGTACCAAAGTACCAAGTACCGAAGTACCAAAGTACAAAGCACAATATTATCTAAGTCGTAATTAATATGCCAAGGTACTAAATTGACGCCAATAACCCCGTAATAACACGTTACAGAACGTTGATGACAAAAAAAACATGGTATCAAAAGTAATTATGATCTACTTATCTACATCTTAAAATTATTACAAGACTATTTATTAGGTATGCTAGTAATATTATAAATACGAAAAACTAAGAGAAAACTTGACTAATTTATTTACAAGAATTTTCCTAAAAATATGACACAACCACCAACAAAAAGCGAGTTTCGATCGTCAAGATGAGACGTTGGCAAACCAAAGGGGGAAGCTGGGGTAACTCGCGCAAAACTATAAATTCCAGTTTAATTACCCCCGGGCAGCGTCACATCATGGATTCAGACAGTTTTATGACGATTTACGGCACATTTCGACGCCGGGACCGGCCCGCTTAGGGATTTCCACCGGCCACTCAAGCAAGACCCACCCGGCCCCCTTACACCGTTCAAATCGTTACGGAAGAGGGGAAATGTCGGAGCAACTGAGAGGGCTTTCGCAATTGGTCGGTATTCGTCACCTTTTACACAGCCGGGGGGTTTTAAGGCTTCCAGTTCTTTATGGTAATGAAATCTGAGCAGGGTGACGTGGCGAGGTGATGGTTGCGAGAGTTTTTGTTGTGCCACCCCCCCTCTTTATTTATTGTGCGTTTGGGGTGCGGAAGTTTGGCCCAAAGTTTCCCGAATAGAATGTGTTCCGTGCGGTGTTGATGATATCGACTGTACGAATTGTTTTTGTTCATTTCTATTTGGGAAAAAGGTACAATAGCTTGGGTATCAGCAGCAATAAACAGATGGGTCGGATTCGGTGATTTGTGAAATCGAGTTAGACTTTCGTTTGGCGTGTTTTTGTTGAAGACTGACGTAATGAGATGTTTCTGTGAAATAATATTTGCGTCATCACTTTGTTTCTTTGATTTTATGGGTAGTTCTACCTAAGTATTTTATTTAGTTTACCATTATTTTAAGCAGAAACACAGGTACCTAAAGCAAATTGGCACCCTTTGAAATCATTTTATAAGGAACAATTTTATTTTGATTAGTAACTTTGATTTGAACTGCCTCGTTCGTCTAGGGGTGGCAAGTGTGACTGCTGATCGTGAGCCCGTGGATTCGATCTCCAGGTCGGGCAAAGTGTATTATTGGGTTTTTCCGTGTAGCATTCCTCAGTAGCAGCCCGGAGTTTGGATTTTTGCCTGGTTAATGGCAATAGGCTCGCCTCCTATTACATGAGACTTAAACATAACGGCGAAATGAGAGTGTTACTATACATCTCTACCCAACCTTCTGGGGAATACAGGCGTTATGTTATGTTATGTTTAGAAATATCTATGACACAAACTGGTCATTTACAGCCTTATAATTAATTTTAACCAGTAGCTTATAACTATAGATAGATATAACAATCATAATCGTTGTTAACCGTCAGCCAAAAACCATTCTTGCACGAAGAAATAACAAAAAAACAAATACAAAAAAGATCCACTTAAAAAAAAGAAAAAATAATTGTCATTCCCAACACAATCCAGTCGGGATCATAACAGTTTAACACGCAATTTTATTTGTCGATACAAAACGTAAGCTAACGAGACTTTATAAGCAATAAACGTACAGACAGACGTTTTGGTGTGACATAAAATCAAATCAACAGTTATCCTGCGAGCCTACATCACAATCGGGCTTAATCGCGTATGTGACAAGTTAGCTTGTACGAGCAAACGACCAGTTAACAAAGAACTCCGATAACCCGGCATTTGTATCTTCAAAGTTCTGTTTCAGTTGACAAATCGGGGGGAGTGGAAGGTTAAGTTAAATTTGTCGGGTTTGTAACACGCTCAGCGCTCGCTCCGGCCCGATATCGCCTTGAGTGACGGACAAGTATGCATTCAAATGGGTTACTTTAGCCCCCTTCTCCCCTGTATAAACATCGCGGCTAGATCCTCCGCCAATTTGGTACAGAATTTGTTGTGGAATGTCGAATGCTTTTTGAGGGTTAAATTGCATTTAATTTGCAATAAACAACGGGACTGTTTTGATGTAAATTTAAATGTTTGTTAAACGATTTTTGGTGTGTTAAAGGCTTTTATAGTGATTGCGGAATATTTTCTTATTTATTTTGGTGCGGATTCTTTTAGAGGGTTTTTTTTTTTTTTTTTTTTTTTTAAATGAGTTTATTCACCGCAGACATTTCGTCCGCGCTCTTTTTTGCTGTTATTTAATTGTTTAGGTACTTTTTATTTTATTTTACTTATTTGATACTCCTGTATCGGAAATACAACATGTATTATTTATATTACTATAAATATTACTTATTCTACTTAAGCTATGCGAGTCCATCACATTATATATATGTTTACTTATTTAATATCTCCTTTATTCACACTGTATCATATTATTTACATTTTTAAATACATATAAAAAGAAAACAAAATACATATTTAAAAATATAAAAAATAGGGGTCCACCGGCAGCGGGAGCAGGGTCCAGGCTACCGGCAGTTAGGGCTCCAGAGACAGGAACCTCCTCACAATACGCGCCGTATCGAGGAGGACTGCTTTCTGTATCAGGCCCTTGATCCAGCCACCCAACGAGAGCCTCATGAGATGTTTGTCGAGGCTCTTGGCCATTAGGCCATTGGCCGTTACGACTATCGGCACAATGGTTGCCGATTCCACATCCCACATGTTGACAACCTCGTGTGCTAAGTCAAGATATTTGATTTGTTTATCTTTCTCAGCTTTCACGAGATTCCCATCATGCGGGATGGTAACATCAACAATCATTGTGCGGCGCTCTGATCGATCTATCACCACTATATCAGGTTTATTGGCAACAATAGTCCTGTCAGTGATGATAGATCGATCCCAATACAACGTGATACGACCATTTTCAAGAACTGGGTCGGGCACATACCTGTAATACGGTACCTCCGATTCCACAAGGTTATACTTCAAAGCAAGTTGCTGGTGGATAATCCTGGCCACTTGGTTATGCCTATGCAAGTACTCGCCGTTAGCAAGACGAGAACATCCGGAAATAATATGCCTGAGGGACTCGCCGGGACAGTGGCATGCCCGACATATGTCAACCGTCCCGTCCTTCACAATATACTTCCGGTAGTTATTCGTCATGATAACCTCGTCCATAATCGCACAGACAAAACCTTCGGTTTCCCCAAATAGGTCACCGAACCGTAGCCAGGACACGGACGCGAGGAAATCAACGTCGGGCCCATGGAGGGCCCGGTAAAAGCGTCCGTGTAGCTCCTTGCTCTGCCATATCTCCCTGCGGTCATTAGTACTAAGTACTACAGGCTTGCGCCAGTTCTCTCTAGCCAAGGATAGTGGGGTGAGTCCTTTATCTACTGCGACCACATCTCGGTGCATCCCCGCGTCAGCATGGAGGAAAAACTCCCTTAGGCTGCACACCTCACGATTGTGGAGGGTCTTAGCATTTAATAAGCCTCGACCCCCACACTTTCGCGGGATGTACAGCCTCATTACTGATGATCGCGGGTGATGCATCCGATTTGCGGTCAGCAAAGTCCGGACTCTCCTATCCAGGGCATCTAATTCAGTCTGAGTCCACTTCAGTATGCCGAAGGAGTACATCAAGACCGGCATGACCCAACCGTTAAAGGCGCGCACCTTGTTTCCGCCTGACAAAAGACTTTTTAGGACTTTTTTCAGGCGGCCAAAGAAGCGCTCCCTCAACGATTGTTTCATGTCGGCCTCGCTGATACCCAACCCCTCCGACATACCAAGGTATTTGTAGGTATCGTTTGCGGAGAGCGGACTGAGGTGTATGGAATCCGAAAGTTGTAGTCCCTCGGATTCCATAATCCTCCCTCGTCTTACATGCATGACTGCACATTTGTCCACACCAAATTCCATCCTGATAGAATTACTGAAAGTTTCAGTTACCTTCAGTAAATCCACCAGTTGCAATTTAGTGGGGGCAAAAAGCTTTAGGTCATCCATGTAGAGAAGGTGGGATACTACCTGACCTCCTCTCCGCAGCGGATAGCCTAGCCCCGACCCCTCCAGCAATGTGCTAAGAGGGTTCAAGGCTAAACAAAACCATAGTGGGCTCAGACTGTCGCCCTGGAATATTCCCCGCTCAATCCTAATCGGTTCGCCGCTCCTCCGAATCGGTTGACACGCTGGATAGCGAAGCACCGTCCTCCATTGCCCCATACATGACCTCAGGAAGGTGCGTAGTGTTGTATTTATTTTATACAGCTCTAGCACCCTCATGAGCCATGTATGTGGCACCGAATCATAGGCCTTCTTATAATCTATCCAGCATGTCGACAGACTCTTTTGGGAGCGACGAACCTGTTGGCTAATGGCCGTATCAATGAGGAGTAGCTCCTTAGTACCGCGGGACCCATTCCTACATCCATTTTGAGAAGAAGACAATACAGAATTATTTCCAATATGTGTGTTAATTTTGGATCTCAAAATGGATGTAAGAAGTTTATAGACCGTCGGCAAACACGTGATCGGTCTATAATTCTTGGGTTCCGCAGTACTACCTGATTTATGGAGCAGGTGGGTAACTCCGGTCGTAAGGAACTGCGGAAGCGACCCTGACTCTAAGGACGACTGGAATTGGGACGCCAAGCGAGCGTGTGAGCTACGCAGCCATTTTATCCAAAAATTGTGCAGTCCATCCGGCCCTGGAGATTTCCAGTTAGGTAACGGACGGACTGCACCGGCTACGTCTTGGGGGCTAATGACAATTTCCCCCATTTCTTCTATAGACTCACACGTTCGCTCAATATCTCGCATCCAATCACCCTCAGTGTGAATGACGGGGACCGACCAGATGCTGCGCCAGAATGAGCTCATGGCATCATCATCAGGCAGGCGCCCACCACTCACACTTTGGTCAGGCCGCTCCCAAGCTCTATACACCCACCTTTGGTCGCATTGGAACATGCGATTCTGGGTATATCGCTCAACGCGGCGTTTATACCTACGGATACGGCTCGCCCATGCACAAACTTTCTGCTTCAGGAAGTCGATACGCTCTGTGGCTCGGGACGTATATTCTCGAGGGCTGATACCAGTCCCCGAGAATGCCCGCCTCACAAAGCGCATCACTCTTGGTCGAGTATTGCCCTCCCTGAAGCATATTAGCTTGCCGATGAGTGCCCTGGTCTCGTCAATACGACGCTCAATCCTGCACTGCCAGGCTGGTACGGCTAGTTTTGGTCGTGTAGCTCGTTCACTATTATTAAATTTGACATTGGCTACACGACATGCCGCAACAGCCGCACAGTACAGGATTGAGTGTGTATCGCCGAGATCTTCGCTGCTCTCAAAATAGCTAGCAAGCAGCGAATCCAAGGCACACACCAGCGCCCTATTTTTATTGTGCATGGGCAAGCGTGGTAATCGTGGCCGTGATTCGGGGTTAGCTCTACACTCCCGAATCGCATCCTCCAATGCACTCCTCAATCGGTCGTTGTATTGGCTACTTACTGTAACAGCCCCATCATCCTCATCCCCATCTACACGATCGGACCGCGGCGGGGCTACATTGATAAGTTGGTGTACCGCGGTCTGTGAGGGGACAGGGATGGCACGGCTGTTCTGTACCTCTAAGCGAAGCCTATCAAGTGCGGCGTCATCCAATCTATGATTGCGTTGGATAACACGCACCTGATCCGATAATCGTTGGGCCGAGACGTTAATGGCTGGCTCAAGTTCCTGAAACAGAGTCAGCATCCTAACACGGTAAGCAGTGAGGTTAGTTCCCCCCTCTGTAGACCCGTAATATGCGCGCATGACGTTCTCGTTTATACTTTGAGTCCATTTCATGCGCTGCACATAACCACCGGCAGCGAGGACCCGGCTCGGGGCCGGGGGGCCCCTAGGTCCCAAACTGTTCGGTGGCCGGCCTCTCCCCTGCCGACGTACAGGTCTTGGCGACGTCGGTGGGGAGAAATACTCGTCACTCGAGCTCGACGAGGCTGCAGCTGCCGGTGTCACTGGTAATCCGAGTTCCGGCGGCTGCGAGGCGGAGCTGAGCGGCGAGTCCGGGGGTGGTGGGCGTGCGCTTCGTTGTTCTGTTGTTCTGGTCCGGCTTCTTGTCAACATTTTATGTCAGGTATTGTATTTTCCGGTTCTATTGCAGGATCTGGCGTTTTCTCCTTTTTTTTTTCATTTTGATTTATTATTTATTGTTTTATGTATAACCGCAGATCTAATTTTATAAAATATTTTCAAAAATATATAATTCAGCAAAATTTTCTGTCGTGTTGACGGCCGGACTTACCACAGATTATAATATTGTTATTATTGTTTTTTTTTTTTTTTTTTTTTTTTTTCTTATAATATACACATTTACATTATTTCGTTGATACTGGTGGTACATGCATTGACTCAATAAAGTCGATGCATGTACCGGCAGGCATCATTTTGACATGCAGGTATAACTTAGCTATGCGCTGATGCATGCGCCGACTCAATAGAGTCGATGCCTGCATCAGCACACACACTTAAGACTATATTACTACTATAAATATTATTTAATGATTTTAATTTTACATGCTATAGTTGATAACGCAGAATGCATCATCAACATAATTATGTTATGGTTTGTTTGATTTCTTGGTATCTCTCATGGAGATACCGGGATGCTGAGGGCATTATTACATTTATTACAAATTTTATTTTTATTTTTACACATTTAGGTTTTTGGAGTTGGTATTTAGGCATTTTTATTACAAGGTGTTGGTTAGGGATTTTTGGATTTGCCAGCCAGGGATTTCGCGGCTTTGAGCAGAGCTTCCACGACTGCTGCGTCTCGGTGCTGCATGGCCGTCTTTAGATTGTAGTCGACGACCGTTTTGGTTGGTGCACCCATTGCTCGTTTTGCGAAGCGGCCTGTGGCGTCATCGGCGTCATCGGTGTAATAGACGCAGCTGACTGTGTGTCTCGATATCGCCACTACCGCATGGGAAACGCTGTCGTGGATCTTGAGCCTCTTTGTCTTGGTGTTTATGACAATGACATGGTCGTATCTCAGTCCCTGAGCCTCGTGTATGGTTAAGACGCGCGACCCTTCGCCGGTGCCGTATCCCTGGTTTACAAGAGAAGACTTCTCCTCTTGTGTGTGAACCAGGAATAGGGTGTTTTGGGCGATATGCGGTATTTGCGCACCTGTGAACCTTTCCACCTTCAGGGAGTGAGCGTACGACAGTGTCGACTTGGAGGAGTATATACCGGAGTATATCTCGCTCAGAGCAAAAGCCACGTCCATCTTTTAGAGGGTTGAAGGGAAAGGTATCATGTTCACGTATGAAAAGTTATTTGAAAAATATAACAATTATTTGGTTTCTGATCAATGTTTATTAACTTGACAGTATAGGCACCATCTAGTTGTAAAAAAAAAAACAAATTACATTGGCTTGTAAAAGTGTCTGCAACAGATTTATTTACAGAAATAAAAATCATTTATCATTTACTTACATAGTATAAAACAAAGTCGCTCCCGCTCTCTGTACGTAATTAGATCTTTTAAACTACGCAACGGATTTTAAAGCAGTTTTCAGCAATAGAGTGATTCAAAAGAAAGGTTTATATGCCCCACATTAGTATCTACATTGCACTCGTGCGAAGCCGGGGCGGGTCGCTAGTTTATAATTAATCCTACTTAGGGCTCATTTTACCAACGTCAGATTATATTTATCTGATGAATAAAATTGTCATTTTGACAGTTTTTGTATAGAAATTCTGTCAAAAGTCTAACTTATTCCTCAGATAAAATTTAATCGACATTGGCAAAATCGGCCAATAATATTCAAAAAAATTACAACCATTTTTGGAACGAATATTTCAGTCAACCTTTGTTAAAAAAATGATTTTGGTCGTCTGAGTTTTTGAAAGTAAACCATTTGAGTCCGTGATATTTCCTTACATTCGTAATGTTATTAAATATTTTCGTTCCAAATCACCTGCATTATTTTCGGAAACAATACCCCATTCATCCACTCCATCCATAAAATGATATTACAAGATAAATCACTAACAAATGCATCTCACGCCCCAATATAATGCACGAGCATACAAACAGACAATATATATACATATATAGACAATATATGTGACGCACCCTCACGCTAGCCCTCGTAATGGGTAGGCCAGGCAATAAAAACTGAAACTCGTCAGCTACGGAGATGTATGAACGATTTATGAGTGAGTATGCTGTGAATAAAGATGTGGTAGCTAGCAATTACTTATTACCCGACTGCGAGGGCAAAAAAAGAGTGATGCACTCAACAGATCTTCTTCTTCCTCTTAGCCTTTTCCCAATTATCTTGGGGTCAGCTTCCAGTCTAACCAGATGCGGCTGAATACCAGTATTTTACACGGAGCGACTGCCATCAGACGTCCGCAACCCAGTAACTGGGCAATGCCGATATCCTAAGGTTAAACCGTTTGTCAGATTTACAGGCTTCTGACTACCCGTAACGACTGTCATAGGTATTCGTATGATACCCGGGACCGACGGCTTAACGTGCTCTCCGAGGCACGGAGGGGTCTCGATGTGTAACAAATGGTCACCCATCCACGGACTGACCGCGGCAAGCGCAGCTTAACCTCGCAAATCATACGATCGGCGCGGTTGTTATTCAACCACGAGCCCCTCAACAGATGAGCAATGATAAAAACTTTGCCAGTAGGTTCTATGTGTCAGTTAGCTGCTTACAGTACGCGCGCGAACTGAATGCTTTCGGGGCCTGAGGTTAAGTTCCCCCCGCCGTCCGCACTCATCACGTCACACGCCCGCAAATGTATTGCTGTCCTTGTCACTTAGCACAAGTGCATTCACGCATTCCTCAGCTATGCATTCAGTTTGCGGGCGTACTATAACTAAACACACAAATTGTGCATGTCGCAAAAAAATAAAACGAAATGTTATAAAACAGTTCTATTTTCGATTCAAAATTCGCTTACATTAGCGATACGCTTAGAGACCCCGCAGACTGCAGATCAAACCGAATCGTTATAATGTGCGCACTTGCAAACATCTTTACACTCATTAAAAAAACGTCTTAACAATCGGCCGATAGAAAGTTTGTGGTTTGAAGGGGCTCTACGTAACATAACATCACGCCTTGAATTCCCCGAAGCGTTGGGCAGAGGTGTTTTTAGTACACCCTCGTTTCGCCAGTTATATTTAGAGTCCCATGTAATAGGGGGCGAGCCTATTGCCATTAACCGGGCCCAAATTCAGACTCCGGGCTGCTACTGAGAAATTCCTAATGGAAAATCAAATAACACTTTGTCCGAGCTGGGGATCGAACTCAGAACCCCATGCTCAGCAGTCGCGCTTGTGACCACTAAACCAAAAAAGGCAGATCTAACGATACTCTTCTTCTTCTTCTTCCTGCCCTTATCCCACACTAGGTGGGGTCGGCACAACATGTATTTCATAAATCCATGTTGTTAGAGGTTTTGGCATATTGTTTTATGACCGGGCGCCTGCCTGACATCAACCCTCCTTGGGTTGGGAATATTCGTTGAGCGTTCGCGCGGGTGACCCAATGTGCTTGCTGATATTATGCACTGAGCCCCATCATGAAATGCTTGTCAATCTTATTGCCGACAACTAAGTAGACTATGTTCTTCTTGGTGGGGTATGCTTGAAATTCCTCGACCCACTCATTCAGTTTTGCAAGGGACTTTGGTTCTGACACATCGTACATTAATATAGCACAGTGAGTGTCTCTGTAAAACTTGAGACATTTGGTACTCCGTATTCAACATCGTTTACAATAGATATAAACGGCGATTTAGAATAGAATAGAATAGAATATACTTTATTGTACACCAAAATTGTAACACAGCTCTTATACATCAAACATTAAAGGGTACAATGGCGGTCTTATCGCTGATAGCGATATCTACCAGACAACCTTTGGATGAACAGGAAGTCAATGAATAAGATAGAGGGGGTAGTCCATGGTGTACTGCTGCAAAATATATACTACACACCATACATAGACATAATACTTACATATAGGTATATATATCTACATTTATAAATATTGTAATATATATATATGATATTATATAATTATGTGATAGGGAAAACAAGGTAGATTGATGATGAGGTACTAATTTATGAGGAATTAGAAACGAGTTGAGAGAAGAAATGATCTTTAACTAGTTTTTTAAAAGAATCCAGTGACTGAGCTTGTCTTACTGACATCGGCACCGCATTCCACAAGCGTACAGCTTGGACTGTGAACGATTTGTCATAGAATTTGGTAGAATGCGAGGGCATCGAAAGTCTCAAATTTTCCGATGATCTTAAGTCTCTAGTATGAGTGTCATGAGGGAACTTAAAACGTTAACTTAATTTATACTACAAAATATAAAAAAAATAAAAAATACTCGGAAAATAAATTTTATAAAACATAATTGATATTCGGTTGCCATGGGCGAATAATATCTACTAACGATATTATACGTCAAATATTCGTCGTGTTAGGCCTACTGAGATATGCTTTTTATAATTCCTTAATATTCATCTATATTTGCCGTCAACTGGTACATCTACCTAAAACAGTCCCTTACCTACACAACCCCCTAGAAAATAATAGCTATAAAAACAATTCCCTATTGGCTAATAAAAACATCAGTTACCATATTCCCCAACACAGCGACACCATGGTATCCGTCGAAGTATTCTAATGTTTTTAATGCGTATTATGGAGTTTATGGTGTTTTATGGGGCATCCGATGGCTAATGGCGTCTCGCCGCCATGCTAAGACGGCAGGGGATCGTGGTTATTTCATTATGAGCAATGTGTGGTTTTATATTATGATAATTATTTATAAAATTATATTATTGAATATGATACTTCTGCAACACCAATCTGCGACTAAATAACTGATATTAATTCGCTAATTTATGTCCAAATTAGTGTTTCTACTTAACTAATGCATGTGTTACTCGGACGTAATATTAAAGTTCTAAATGCACTTTCAGATAACGCTAAACCCTAAAAAAAACTTGTAAAACCCACAAATGACATGACACAATTAAGAATGGCAGCATTGAATGACGGTGTTCTTATGTAGACCTATGAATGTCAAATACTCAATCAAAATGTCAATTTATAATACATTAGCCAGTAATTTATGGTATGTTGTAAAACGAATTATATTACAATATAACTAATATTGTAATTTAATTGTGTTCATTCGACGACTCCTACTGACTGTACAAAACAATTTTAATAGGTCTACATTGGCAGTGGCGCCAACTGGTGTTGATTTTAGAAATACTAAACAAAATGCTGCTTTTGTTCAATTTGCTACGCCGTAACTTGTAACCGTGCTACGAATGCTACGACCATACCTGATCAGTGGCTACGTATACTAAAAACATGTATTGTATCTTTTAAACACACTCAACTGGATCATGAGCTGAAACTCTACTTGAAGAAATGGTTCAAAAGATATACGTTTCTTGGTGGGCCACTTTTGTCTAATGCTATATTCTTCTTTTCGTGTGTTTAGTGACTAACCCGGTGTCGGAGTTTATGCCGCCCATAGGCCATTGACTTCGCTTCACATGCCGTCGAGAAATATCTCTCAGGCATGCCGGTTTCCTCACGATATTTTCCTTTGCCGTTTTTAAGCAAGTGATAATTAGGTACTATAGTATAGTATGGAGTATAGTTTTCAATTAAAATGGTTCCCTAAAACACTACCTATGTACTCTGTAGATCATTTACATCAAATTATTTCCCAAAATACCTTCAATTCACAATACAAAGAAAAATATGAAAACAAAAGAAAAACAAAGCATTTTAATATGACCACAATATCATGACATCCTTATTTATAATAGCAATAACATGTTCAATAATGACGGAGCCGTCTACTAGCCAGTGTTAGCAGACCTCTATGAGGCAATGGTATGAAGGAAATATTCGAAGTAGGGATGGGGTGATGTTTTTATATAGAAAAAGAAAAAAGAAAATTGAAGTAAAAAATAATCCCTTATAAATCGTTTTAAGTTAATGGGTTTTATCTTGTATTACCCCTGCAGCATCAGGATTTGAGGTTTGAAGTTTGAAATTACTATAATGTTGTATTGTCATGGGAACTGAATTTGTGTGCGAAGTTTTACGAGAATCGGTTAAATAGAAGTAGTTAAAAAATCTGTCGCAAAATTTGAAACAAACAAACAAATATTATTACTCGCATCACTTGGCCGATTTTTTTCATAATTAAACCACAAAACTAACTAATATCCACCGTCCTTATTATCAATGCCCACCACATCCCATGACATCCACCCTCCATGTCCCATCTCTACAGCTCAACTTACACCAGCGCAGTGTCCCGCGATTTATCGCCGGGTGCGGGTTCGGTTCCCGGTCACGTCCGCGTGTCCGTCACGAACTGATACGATGATTTGACCCGATGACGTGTTCCGACATCCATGTGAGGGGATTGGCGTACGAACAGTATTTGGCGTGTTTTTTGGATGATTGCTTCGTATTTTAGGAGTTGGCGATTTTAGTTATTAATGCCCGGCTACCGTTGGTCTAGTGGCGGCAAGCGCGACTGCTGATCGTGAGGTCCTGGGTTCGATCCCCAGGTTGTGAAAAGTGTTATTGGGTTTTTTCGTGTGGAACTCCTCAGTACTCGTACCAGCACGGAGTTTGGATTTGTACCCCTGTTACATGGGACTTAAACATAACGGCAAAATGAGGATTTTACTATACACCTCTGCCCAAGCTTTTGGGGAATACAGGCGTGATGTTTATGTATTCGTTCTATATTGGGGTCAGCTTCCAGTCTAACTAGACGCGGCTGAATACCGGTATTTAATACGGACCGACTACACTCAAACCTCCGCAGCCCACTTACTGGGCAATGCCGATATCCTAAGGTTAGACCGGTTGTCAGACTTTCGGGCTTCTGACTACTCGTAATAACTGTCATAGTTAATCTTATGCCACCCGAGACATTAACGGGTCTCGATGTGTAACGAACGGTCACCCATCCACGGACTGACCGCGACAAGCGCAGCATAACCTCGCAAAGCGTATGATAGAATAATAAAATTATAATAATATCTTACAAATAAATAAACCAATAAACATCGCAAATAAAAAAAAAACCTTCAACCAACTTACAACAAAGACAATAAAACTTGCCTTCATTACATTAAATATATAACAATTATATAATATACCCTAACAAAAACTTGTCCCATTAGCCATACTCGAACAAACACGCCATGGGCTTCATCGTAACGGCTCATATCTCCAACAGCTCAACCTTCACGCTATTACTCATAGGGGGCCAACTTTGAACGATTAAATTTTTGACACTTTGTATTAAACGGGTTACGGTTAGGTGATGAGGACGAAGATGTAGAGAATTTTAGATGAGATTGAGATGTTTTGTACCTATCTATCATGCTGATGATATTAGTGTAGGTATTAGTGGTATGTTTTTGCAAAAATGTTAGGTTTAATTTGCCGCGAAACCAGCTGCTTTCGAATATCTAAAAATGCAATTTTTGTCTTCTATATCACTTTATAAAGACCTCATATAGATACTTATAAAAAACTATCTATACCCGCGTCTTTGTCTACGGAAACATAAGGTTACTGCTCATCACTCACACTTAATACATTGACGACACGTTAGGTGCAGTGGCTGAGCGATCGGCTTCTGCGCTACGGGTTCTGGGTTCGATTCCCGCACGGAACAAATATTTGTATGGCCTACAGATAGTTGTTCCGGGTCTGGATGTTTGTGCGTGTGAAGATTTGTGTCTGTAAACGCACCCACGATACAGGAGAAATCCTAGTGTGGGTCAGCGATTTAAAAAAAAAAAACAAAAAACTTAATAGCGTGATAATTTGTACCCTATAACCTGACCCGCTCGTTAACGGATGTGGCTGCCAAATTTCAACTGGACCTGTTCAGTAGCACTGGCGTGAAGCTCAAACATACAAACAGACAAAAATTCTATTTTTTTTATACCATTATCGTTCATAGGATGCTTTGTACAGCTTTAGTATCACCTACGATTTTATATGAATAATGCGAGTCTTCTGGCAGTGCGAACTCAGAAACACTTGCATGCTAGCATTATGCATGTGTGCATGATGCATGCTTACATGATGCTGAGACATTGGTTCAGTAGTGAAGGGACTTCAGTGTATATTACGGAAAATACACATTTCTGATTCATAACATAAAACATAACATCTCGCCTGTATTCCCCGAAGGGTTCTGCAGAGGTGTTTTAGTACACGCTCATTTCGACAGTTATGTTTAAGTCCCACGTAATAGGGGGCGAGCCTATTGCGATTCCTGATAAGGAAATGTACTTATAATAGAATTCCTAGGTAACACTTACATATAATAAAATTTATTTCTCACATTCCCTATCGATTTTAGGCATTGTATACATTTTCTAGGAATTCTATATAATGACGGATTACATACATTATCGACAACATATTGGTAGTCAACCAACAAAGGCTGCAAGAAGATTGTTTTAATGCAAAGCAGAACAAACAACTGAATCAGCAAGACGAAGATCTCCAACCAGGATACTTTTTAAGAAAACGAATAAGTTATCCAAATCGGCTTTTCCATAACGTATATGCGGTTGTTAGTTTTAAGTTATAACTTATTATCTTCTTGCTAATTGCCCCCTCTGGCTTAATGCTGGAAGATTTGGGACGCAGCTTGATAACTTCTGTCCAGTTACGTACGAAGGTGAGGTGGTAAACATTTGGGAGGATTCAAGGCGAGTTTTTTTTATTGGAGACATTAGTATAATACGTATTATTGAGATGTTAGTATCCATGTTTTGTTGTAAATACAGGATAATCCACCCGTCAATTGATTGGTGACTATGGTAACCAAACAAAAAAGGTTTCGTTAGAACACATTATTATCTGTGGTTGTATAATGACAGAGACATGAATTAGAATTTTGTCAACTGCAGTTGTCTTATATAAAAACTAGCGACCCGCCCCGGCTTCGCACGGGTGCAATATAGATACTAATGTGGCGCATATAAACCTTCCTCTTGAATCACTCTATCTATTGCTAAAAACTGCATTAAAATCCGTTGCGTAGTTTAAAAGATCTAAGCGTACAGACAGCGGGAGCGACTTAATTTTATACCTACTATGTAAAGATGGTGCAGGTTTTTCAAATCATAAAAAAAACATAATTTTGCTACAATTATTATCTTGACAGTCAGTCAGCGCCTTTGTATTTGAAACCTATTTCAGGTTTCACTAATATCTACACAAAAACAGTCATAATTTCGACAAGATAATTAAGTTAGGATGTGTCCTCAGCATCTTGAACACACAAAACAGCCTTCTTAATCTTAATACATTACCAAAACCATATAAAAATTAAATGAAACAAAATCCTCACAGTTGCAAAGCGATTCAGGAGCCGTAAACATTTTTATTAAAAACAAAAACATAGAATTTGCGAGCAAAACTTTTGCCACCGCAAGAATGAGATAAGTGAACTAAGTTGTTCGCAACTGGCAGAGGCTAAGTGTAATTATAATAATTCACTTAATAACTGACTGTGAAACTGTGGTGTTATGTAACTTGTGAGTATAAGTTATCTTTAAGTGGTTAATGAGACGTTTGGGAAGGTAGGACTTTTTGGTAGAAAGAGATTTTCTTTTTATGGTTTTTATTTTCTTTACTAGATTCTAAGAGTGTTTGATTACTATAACAAGACAGGACAAGCTGCAGGAATAACGATTAAACTGACTCAGCCATGTATTACGTAGGTACCTACCTAAATCCAGAAAGAATTGAAGTCGTCTAGTTTGTAGTTAGTTTACTTCTACCAAAAGTGAGATCCTAAAGGGTGCTTCGGTAGGTAACATTGGCAGAATAATTAAAACAGCTTTTTGTGAGAAAATATTTCAGATGATCAAAAATGCTAAAAAAAATATTACAAAAAAAATATTTAGAGAAAACTTGATAATAAAGAGGCTATTTTTATTTTTTTTGTTTATTTTTAACAATAGAACTTATGTAGGTACCTACTATTTATATATTTTTCAAAACAGATGTTTCAATCTTCACATTAACGTTGTGTGAGTTTATTTCTCTAACACGATATTAGCCAAATTATTTCTGCAAAGCACAATATACGAGTAGGTACAATTCAAAGAAAACATTTCAAAGTAACTTCCCAATAAACATTTATTTTTCAAACTTGAGTGACATGTTACGCCATCTATGTTTGAGAATACGTGACTAGCATACTGATCACCGCCGCTAGATGGCAGTACATCGCTAGGTGTCACTCGCGACATATTTATGGCCAAAAAACAGCGCTCTCGCTTGAAACAGAATCGCTTTTAAATGACTGGGCGAATTTGAGCGCGATCTCACGAATCTGTATGCAGATTTAAGAAGAAAGATGTCTGAGTGTGTTTTCCATTCGTGCAGACAGATTTCGTTATTTATTTTCCTTCGAAATGCTGTTTTTCTGGATCTGCGTACTGATGAAGTTTACGTTTTGTGTAGATTAACTTGCTTTATTTTGTTTTTGTAACGGGAAAATTAAAGTAAATCGTTGAAGTAATCCTTCATTCAAATTTATTGTCGATAAAATACTTTTTAGGTAGGTAGGTAGGTACCCATATTGTTTTCGGTGGCGAAAAGATCTGCAGGAATAAGTAGTGTTCCGTACATTATTATATTCTAATAATGAACTAGAATTTCTATCAGTCAGGACATTATAGAAAAATGAAACCATCAAAATGATATTTCAAAAGTAGGTAGGTATTTCAGGTACCTATATATTTTTTTATCCCTTTCAATTTTGACTATAAATGATGATGGACGCTGTGTGGACAGCTACTTGGTTTGCAGTAAGTACAGCTCGTTAGCTCGTGTTCTTCTTTATACCTACCAATGATAGATATTCTCACAGAATGCTAGAAGAATGTAAGAATGTAATCAGTAGGTAAATGAAAGTATATTAACACATACCTTTGCATCTCCACGCCAAGTCTAGAAAACCAACGAATGATGCATTATTCAATAGTTTCTTTCTCTGAGAACGAAGTTTAAATGTAAATATCGTCTCATGTTGATAGGAGTGCTGTACTTGAGGGTTCATGAATGTGTACTATTCAGTCTCATGTTGCATAAAATACTTACATTATTAAAGATCACTAGACTGCTGTGTTGTGTCAATGGCGCAGCTTTGTAGGCAAAACGACAGCTTAGTTTGTTTTTTGAGCGTTAGTTATTGTGGGTATCTTTTAACAATAGCCAAACTCTTAAGTTTTATATACTTGCTTCTGTATTAAATCTTAGCGCCAAACCTACTAGCAAGTTTAGGTGCGCAAGATTTTTTTTTGCGCAAGTCAACTTGTGCAACAGAATGACTTGCGACACAGCCGCAGCTAGTCGACTTCTGCAAGTTTTACAAACTGAGCGAGGAATGGAGTGCAAAACTTGCGTTAACAAATTACGAGTGATACTTACGAATGTGGTCACACGATTCAAACATAACAATTATTTACCGCTGTTATTAAGGAAAAGCTTCATAAATAATTGCACAAATGTAATTTTAGACGCTACATTTGAAGAAGCGTGGACACAGTTGCCATAAATCGCTTGGCCTTCATTAACACGCATCGCATAGTTCAAATTACAAAACTCGAATATTTTATTTTGAAATAGGACCGTCAATTCAGTTCCGAAGTCACATAAAACGCTAGTCTATGACAGACATGGGGGTGGCAAAAGTCCGGGCCCGCCAGCGAGGCCTCCCATAAATATCAACCGTCTGAGACATTGTCAACCGGCCACCCTAATTTACGGCTAGTAATTAGGAGTTTGCACTTTGCCAAAACGATTTGCATCGATCGCTACGCTATTAATTTATTGTATTCTGGAATCTACGGGCTTTAGCTGGATCTGAGCTAAATTATAATAATGTTCGGATGATAGTTATTTAGTTGGCACTTTGAAATTCGTATTCGTAAGTTTTCGAAAATGTTTGCCTTTAAATGCTACGTGTAGCGACATCTATTAAAGTATATGAGAAAGAATTTTCTGTACGTTCGACCGAGTTGTGACATAAGATACGTAGATGTCGCTGATTATTAGTAACTATGAATTTATTTTGTAAATTGCAGATTTTTATATTTATATACAGTTAAAAATATCTAAAAATTACATTATTACTACAAAGTGCGCAAACCTATTATTAAATCAAAATATCAGAACTTTAAAACTAGCCCTATATTTAGTCTGTGGCAATGGCATGTCATTCTCCCTCCCGCACTTTTTACGTCAAAACAAATTATTAAACAAAAATAACTGTCAAAAAGTTTATTTTCGTAAATGTGGGAAGTTTTATTAATGTATTTCAAAACAAAATTCTTACAGTGATAGTGAATACAAGCCTATTACAATGGACCCTTATGAAGTAGAATTCATTGGAGAAAACAGAATCATCAGTGTTATACCAAATTTTTCTCACGACAAAATCTACTTGATATGCGGTGAATTTGGGCCGTTTCGCGCTGGTTTACCACTAAATGTGCCATTATGGCTCGCTATGATGCTGAAACAGAAACAAAAGTGCCGTATAGTGGCCCCTGACTGGATGGAATTAGACACGTTGGAAAATATCAAGGAAGAGGAGAAAAGATCTAGGTTAGTTTCACTATGAAGTAGTATAATATTTCCCATGGACGAACCAGGGTATTGTCCAGGGTAGGGCGAAGCAGCTCAGTCGAAACAGTAAATATTTATCGTTTTACTAAATCTGCAACTGCTGAATTGGGTTAGGGTGCAATTTTGGCTATGTCCACCTTTTTGAAGCCTAAATAAGTATAGCCAGCCATTGGTCTGCCTATTATGGTTGGCGAATTGACTGAATCTAGATCTATTCTTTCCAGGGTGCGGCAAACACCCCATCCCCTTACCCTGGCTACACTCGTGGCATAGCTGGAAATAGAAATCATTTATTTGCCAATAATATATACAGATGTGATGGTTGTTTTGATGAGCGTCCTGGATACATTTTGCCTTACGGCGTGCAAAATTATTTAACATAAAACATTTATATTTTACTACGCAATAAAAAAACACATAAATAAAGCATTCTATTTACTAAGCAACATTACTATATGGATAACCATTACACTTCTAAACTCATTATCTGAATACCTCAGGTTAATGACAGATGGTAGAATAATGAAAGGAAATGAAAATTATACTAGCTGGCATCGTCATTTCCTATCTGGCTATATTAAGAGTATTGTCTTGTGTTGTAACAGCCTTGTTCTAGTGGTGGCAAGCGCAACTGCTAATCATGAGGTCCTTTGTTCGGTCCCCAGGTTGAGCAGTGTTATTGGATTTTTCCACGTTGAATTCCTCAGTAGCAGCCCGGAATTTGGATTTGTGCCCTGTTGATGGCCATAGGCTCGCCCCCTATTACATGGGACTTCAACATAACGGTGAAATGAGGGTGTTACTATACACCTCTGCCCTACACTGGGGAATACAGGCGTGATGTTATGTATTGGTACTTACTGTGCTTTTATTTTAATTCCAGGTTCTTCACAAAAATGCCTAATGAGCACTACATGGTAGAAGCAAAACTTATCTTAGGTGCAGCATCAGAAGACGTTCCGAATGCCTCTGAAATTAAGACTGTAATCAAAGATATATGGGACATCCGCATGTCAAAGTTACGGACCTCCATGGATGCATTAATGAAGTCTGGTGGTGGATATGGTAGGCTGGACCACCTGACCATGATGGAGATCAACTCTGCAAAGCCTTTGCTGCCTTCTGCTATGGATTATTTGCTGCAGATACAAAAGGTAACCAGTATGATGATTTATTTTTAACATCCCATCAAAGAATATGCCAGATACAGCAAGTAGATGAGGTGCATTATAAAAGCCTCCATGAGTGACGATAATTAAGTACGTCCGGTGCAATCTGTTCAGTTGGCCTTACTACCAACCTTGCTGACTGACCAATGTTTTTACCACAGCATAAGCTATCCTTGTTTAGCTTGTGCCAACACAACGAGAGAGAGAGAGAGAATATCTACATAGGTAGTGTAAAAAGGACTAAGGAATAATTGAAAGAGAATGAACAGCAGTACTTCTGTTCTGCTAATAACTACACACTTCTTAGCGTGCTGATGGCAATCTAAATTTAGTCGACCCAGAACTATTTATTTATTTCAACAACAATTGTATACACTAGTATAAGCAAATGAAACAGAAGCAACAAATCAGAATAAAGCGTAACAATCACTTATAAGTAAACTCTGCATGAACACAAAACAGTGTTGTAACTTACAATAAAAATTGAAATAAAAGACTATATTATAAAGTTGCACTGAATAGAACTCAATAAATTAATTAAACAAAATAAAAACCAACAAACTATGATGAGAATGTTGAGATGGATGTGTGGAGTGACGCGAATGGATAAAGTAAGAAATAAGTATATTAGAGGAAGTTTGAAAGTGGCACCAGTGACAGAAAAGTTGAAAGGAAAGCGTTTGTCTTGGTATGTGCATGTGGTGAGGAGGGATGAAACACATGTGACTAAGAGAGTGATGAATATGAATGTTGATGGATGGAGGGGGAGAGGGAGACCTAAGAAAAGATGGATGGATTGTGTGAGGGAGGATATGAAAGATAAGGGAGTAAATGATAATGAGACGGCTGACAGGGAAGAGTGGAAGAGAAAAACATATTGCACCAACCCCAAGTAACTTGGGACCAGGGCAGGAAGATATATATATAAATTAAAACCAAATAAAAACAAACCAAAACAAACTAAAGTAAACCAAACTAGGTTATACAAAACCTAAGTAATAACTACTAAATACTGACTAGTTTGGTGACGTTGGTGTTTGATGACACGTTTGGTGCAGTGGCTGAGCGATTGGCATCTGCACTACGGGTCGTGGGTTCGATTCCCACACGGAACAAATATTTGTATGGCCTACAGATAGTTGTTCCGGGTCTGGATGTTTGTGCATGTGAAGATTTGTGTCTGTAAATGCACCCACGATACAGGAGAAATCCTAGTGTGGAGCAACGTGAAAAAAAAAAATACTTCGCCTACACCTTTGCTAAGCTTGATGATAATTGGTAGTGGTAGAGGCCATACTAGCACGTGCCTAGACTGTTATAACAAGTACAGATTAACTAAAACGATATAAATGTACCTTATTTTTAATCATTGTCAATGCTATGTCGGTCACTGTTTTATAATTGGTCTAAGACCGTTTTAATTAAAGAAAAATAAATAAATAAATAATGCGATGAATGTGTATTTATTGCCTCAATTTAATTTAAAATGAATAAGACTGTCCAAAAGTCTACCAGAGAAGTTGTTAAATGGTTTTAATTAGCTTCAATTCGCATTTTGTTTGTTTATTTGAATGAAATCTTGTGACAGATTTTTCAACTACATCTGCTTAACCTTTTAAGCGCGTGAGTCGTATTTATGCGACAAATATTTCCGTGCCCCTAGCGTGCGAGTCGTATTTCTGTGACAGAGAACATGCATGTTTTTTTTGTTCTATTTTCGTCCTATGAACTGCGTGGTACAACTAAAACGATTACTCAATAGAGATATGATTTACAACAATTACTTAAAATTGTTTCATAACTCTTAAGTATTGAAAAAGCTTAATATATTTATTGTAGGTATTATTTTATCGATTCGTAGTTGCGCGCTAGGGTCACGGCAATTGATATTTAGCCACGCGCTTAAAAGATTAACCAATTAATTCTCCTGAAACCTGGCTCACAAATTCCCATGACAAAACAACATAATAATTTCAAACCTTCAATCCTCAAATCCTGATGCTGCAGAGGTACTGCAAGATAAAACTGTGTAACTTAACAGCTTTTTTATTTATAAGTTTAAATTTTTCCCCCATTTTTCGTTTTCTTTTTTGCAAAACTGTACTAAACATGGTATTTCTCTTCTTTACAGAAAGCCCAAAAAAAATTACCACAGCCATCAGTCCTCAACACCTCAACAATCAGCCAATCGGGAAGCTCACAGAATACTTAGCACAATATTCTATATGAGTGCAATATCTACTAATTAAAATAGCATGTAAGTTAAATATTTTATGTTGTTAAGTAGCTATTTTTGTAGACCTTACCTATGTACAAATTAAGTAAACTATTTTTGCATTTAAGTTTTTGTATTCATATTTATTTATTTAACAATTCTATACTGACACAGAATTTAAAAAAAAATACCCCTTGTATTGTGAAAGGCTGAACAGCACAAGAAATTACTAATCTGATGTCAAATCTCTTGTCTGATTGTTAGTTGGTCAATCAATCACATCAGTTCACATGAGATTTGACAACAGAATGAATTAATGGCCGGGTTTAGTGGGGGGGTTTACAGTCTCGTTGGTCTAGTGGTGGCAAGTGCTAATTCTGATTATGAGGTCCTGGGTTCAATACCCAGGTCGGCCAAGGTATTATTGAGTTTTTCCGTGTGGAATTCCTCAGTAGCAGTCGGGAGTTTGGATTTGTGCCTGGTTGATGGTAATAGGCTCACCAATCCTTGAGGGAATATAGGCGTGAAGTTATGTTATTTTACTGGGGGGTAAAACTCACTGACCTACCTTAATGAATCTGTCTGTATAGTGTATACTATTAATACAGGACTACTGGTCATGAAGGAAATGTTATCCTCTATCTAATAACCCAGTAATGCTTTATGCATAAAAAACATTTTAACAAAAATAAAACCGACTTCAACAAAACGAAAAAGTAATAAAATAATTACCATATTATAAAAGTGACAGATTCAGAAGCCGGTGCCTTTAATTTGGTTCAGCGTGAATTAGCACCGGCTTCTGAATCTGTTACTTTTATAATATGGTAATTATTTTATTACTTTTTCGTTTTGTTGAAGTCGGTTTTATTTTTGTTAAAATGTTTTTTATTTCATTCATTTTAGTGGCCTTAATTAAAACATGGTTGGACCTGCTAAAGACGCTGCTCGTACACATAATCACATCATCACATTATGCGTACTGTTCGTCATTGAGGAGTTCCATTGTTTATCTCCGAAGTTCTTTATCAGATCTTCACCAAATTTAAATGGGACCATTTTGAAAGAATACTCTTTCAAACAAATGAAGAATTTTTCAAATCAGTTCATAAATGAGGGTGTACTGCGGTAACAAACATTAAAAAAAAAAAAAAATACACAAATTGAGAACCTCCTCCTTTTTTGGAAGTCGGTTAAAAAGTAACCCAATTTCGAGTTTTTTTTATTATTATGTTTAAACGGAGGGGTTGGCAACTTATACATACAGGGTGAAACATTTTCAAAATATTATTATAAATATTAATTGAGATTTTGAAAATGGTTCAGCCTGTTTATACTTAATTTTTGTTCTTATGTAGAATTTATGCGTACTTACAACTGTAAGTTATTCCCAAAATACTCCCACTATCTCAATCACATTTAAGATTTACGTTTATTGTCAAAACAAGTAGCAGTCGACGCAATTTGCTACAATCTGTTATTTATTACATAGATAACTGAACATTCAATTATAGTCCACTATGATTTGTGAAGCGATAGCCGTATCTAAATAGGTTATTAGTTTAACGTTGACTTATTAGTAGTTTCATAGTATTGGCCAAAGGTGGAAGTAATTAAAGTAAGTTGATAGTGTTTTGTATTGTCTTTAGCGGCAGATATGAATTGGTGTCTTGACGACACGTTTGTTGGAGTAGTTAAGCTATTGGTGTCGATTCTGTTGCACATTTTGACACTCCTAAACTAGACTAAACGCAACTATCACCCATATTCAAAGACGTTCCTCAAAAACTTACTCGACTCAGAACGGCCTCGAAAACACCTTCAAAGTTGTATTCTTAGTCACAATTTCGAGTGAACTTTGAGGTTCCTCGACGGAGTCATTACGTCATAATTTGAATTATCTGCATCGCGCAAATAACGCCGCGATAAAAAATTGTAAGGATTATCGTAAGCATATTCGATAAAGTGTTCAAAATACATTTTTATTAGGTACATACGAACTTTGACACTTCCTTCCTTAAGGTAGGTTCCGAGGTACCTTGAGTTTGACAGATGATTCCTTATCTCGACTGAGGAAAAATCTCGAGTCGAGGACGTTTATCGTCAAGTCGAGGTGGAGTTGAGTCGAGTAAGTTTTGGAGGAACGTCTTAGAATACGGGTGTATCACTTTCTTTTTCTATTGAAACAGAAAGAGACAAACACCCTTATTTTAGTTTAGTCCTGTCAAAGTGCGCAACAAAATCGACACGATTGGCTTCTACGCTATATTTGTGTGGCCTATACAACGTGTTACATAATTCCCCATGAAAAAAGTAAATAATCAAGTAGTCTTTTATGGTTGTTGTCATTTACCCCTCAGAGGAAATTAGGTGACAATGTAAATAACTTTCTGGGTAGTCTACTCTTTAGTTTTCAGGGTTGCATTACAATGATGATTATTTTATGTTTTATCCAAAATCTTTTTTTTTTTGGTTCATACTACAGTTTTCAAATATTGCCAATACTCTTTACAAAGGACCTTTTAACCCCCTTTCGGCTTTAGGGGTATTTTTGTAACACGATGTATAGTTGTACCGGGTCTGGGCGTTTGGTGCATGTGAAGATTTGTGTCTGTAAACGAATCCACGATACAAGAGAAATCCAAGTGTGGGGCAACGTTTTTTATAAAAGAAGTTTTTTTTTATTTGCTAGACCTACGCTGGCGCTTATGAAAAGTCGAATTTATGTGCACTGTTCTAATTCCAATTTTTGAAGCAACCCCTCGATACTTCTAATGGAGTAATGATTATGTGCAGAAAAGTCTTCAAAAGCGGTTTTTAATTAATGGCTTGATTGAACTTTACTATCTAATAACTCTTCAACAGATACTTACTATACTTTTATATTTGTCTCTTTGCGGAAGCCGGACTCACGTATAAGTTATTGACATATTTGACATTATATTTTACCATTATATGATTGCTTATACGCTTCAACATATCTGATTAGAACAACGTATTAGTTATTGGTAAGGAATCTACATGAACTGACATAATTCGTATGCTGTCTCATCCTTCTCGAGGCAATCCCAACCCTTTGTCAAAAGGCATAAATGGTTAAAAGCATAAAGCATTATCAGCCTATTACTGTCCCACTGCTGGGCACGTATCTCTTCTCAAAATGAGAAGGGTCCTTAGTCCACCACGCTGGCCTGGTGCGGGTTGGCAGCCTCTCAGGTCTGCAGGTTTCCTCGCGATGTTTTCATTGATCGTTAACGCAAGCGATAATCAAATTCAAATCCACACATGAATTCGTGAAGTCAGGTTCGTGCTGGGTTCGAACTACGACCCTCCTGCATGGAAGGCAAGCGTTCAACCGTTGGGCTTACACTGTTTGATAGTAAAAAGGGTTCTTATTATCAATAAAAGTCATATTTATGTCGGAAAAATAGTATATTTCCTCTTAAAATCTAAGATGGGCCTTTCCTTAAAAATCTAATGTGGCCATTTTCTTCTCAAATTATTTTCATTCTCTTACAATCTACTGTGTCCATTTTTTCCAAATGCTTATTTTAAACTTACGAACTATGCTGCATACAATCTGCTTTTACTTTAATTTTAATTAGTCTTATAATAGGTACTAAGGTTAAAATATCAAAATAGCCTAGCCGTACACTACGGGTTATAAAAAAGCTAGAATACCTAAACTAGGGTTAATTGTGAGAATTGATTTCACTTAACGTTGCCCTACATTGTTACATTCACATAGTTTTTATACCACAATGTCTGGACTTTAAAAGAGACCTTGATCTCTGAGTTTGTTTCGGCTTTTCTTCTCAGAGCTAGTCAGATAGGAAATGCCGGCGCCATCTCTACTCTTAAAAAACATTACATTGAATTGTAAAAGTGTCTGTAACAGAATTTTTTACAGAAATAGAATTCAATTAACATTCAACATTTTTCATGTGGGTACATACAATTTCTTTTTAACAGCATCAGTCCGAGTTATAGACAATTTAGGCAACATTAAAAATATTTTAGTAAAGAACAGGCATGTTAGAAATACCTATTAACAATACTTATCTATTTAAAATTCCAAATTAGGTTTTAAACGCTAGCAAATTTAGACTCAAAATAGGTTTTAGCAAAATTTTTGCAAAATTTAGGAATATTCTCACAATTTTACCCTTAGCCTAGTTGTAATACAATAAATAATTACAGAATAGTTTCCAGACTTATAATAATGTTTTTTACTGGAATGTAAAATTACAGTTGAGATTAAATTATTTTTATATAGAAGCGTTTCGCGAAGAGATCCAAATTATATATGAAGAGACAACTTTTTAACAAGCTGGGCTGTTTAGTCAAACTTTATAAACTTTTACTGAGAAAATTACTTTCTAAAAGAAGGAATATAGGTGTATAATTAATAAAGAGAAGTTATAATACAACTGTATGTTCGCTTATCTCAGATGTTCCTTAACGTTTTGAACGCCTTGACGGCTGTAGACGTCAAACTAAAATGTGCGACGTCAATAGCCGTTAAATAAAGTACGATGAATTTGTAGCGTGGCGAGAAGTCATCATACGTCTAATAACGTGGCATTTAAAAAGTTAATTGTTTTAATAAAAAAAACAGTTGGAGAAATCTTTTAGATCAGACTAAAATATTTTGCGTTACGTTGGTGCTGATTTTGCTCCCCACTAACTAAACTTAACTAAAATTATTGCTATCTTTGTTCAACAGGCAGAACAAGAAAGAGACGAAAGATTTAGAGCTGTCAAACTAGTTTAATTGTTGAACATCACCATGTTTTTAGGCATATGATGAGGTGGGACTAAATCTGTTTGAAATTTTGAGTTCCACCTTTGACAACTCTAAAGCTCTTCCATCTCTCTCTTGTTTTATCTGTAAGTAAAAGATAGCAATATTTTTAGTTAACTTTGGTTAGTGTGCGACAGAGTCAGCAACATTGACAGCTAATACATAAAAGCACACAAAATACCAAAAATAAAAACTTAAATGTAGAGATATAATATACATTACATACAGCTTTAGCCGTGTTTTACGTTGATTTACTTTGCAAAATGGAAATGTACATTAAACCATATTTTTAAAACGCAAAGCAATCACAACACTTTGGTTTAACTCCAGCTTAACGAATACGTAAGAATTTTAGATTAAATATCAATAACTTTAATAAAACATAAGTTCTATATACAAGTTAGGCAGTATGTACAGAAATGTAGTTTAAAAAAAATTATAAATTATTTTTTTCGTAAAAAAGATAATATATACAAAGATCTGCCGATATAACGAAGCTAAACATGTCTCAATAGTGTTCTCTGTCGGTCGCACAAGGGGTAAAGATTGAAGATGTTAATCCAAAGCATTTTTCAAAGAGCCTTCGATAAAATTCGCTCGAGGCAAACAAAAACGCTTTTTGAACGTTTGGAAAGAGTTTTACACACAATTTTTGCAGTCTACTATAAAAATGTGTGTATTTATACTGATTCGATTTTACTTAAATGGCCCGAAAACTTATGTAAAAAAAATTCATCATCATTGCTTACTAAAAAATCATCATTTCTCAACCTAGGGGATTCCCCGAAAACCGCGCACATGCGGTCGCAGTTTGACAGTAAAAACAAAAAAGAAATAGAAAAAGATTACAATAATCTCACATTTTCAAATATTAGTCATATCAGTAAAGCGATCACGTTTGAAAATATTAGGCTTTAATGTTAAAGGAAGCTGAAATGCTCACTAGAGAAATAAAACTGGGTCTCCTGCGGCCATATTTTTGTTAGAAATGTTTTTGTAACAAAATTGGGGCGTGGCCTAACTGTTTACTGTGTTGTGATTGGTCCGAGTGCTCACTAAACATGTTTTGTTAAGATTTTGTCGCAGGAAACCCGGCTTTAGGTTGAGAAAGGATGTACGATAACTAACAAATTGGCAAATGTTCTACATACTAAACGTTACCAACAACTACCTACATATAAAGTTAGAGAAAAGTAACCTACTGGCAATATCATTTTTTCAGGCCAAACTATATTTACCAGGGTATTCTCCCATCTGCAAAAGTGGCGTTAATAGGCAAACAAACCTATTAAATATGGCACAGAAAAGCAAAGTCTCGTTAAAGTTAGCAAAATATGTACACTATTACTAAAGACAGAAGGTACAATATACTTTGAAACCATGCTGAGCTTGTTACGTTCTTCTGCCGGCAATGAAACTCAAGAGATCTTTAGTGAAAGGATAACAATTGCGTACGCGCATACTAAAATTAATATTTACAAAAATGTACAAAAATAATAATCTAAGTTTAAAAAATACTATTTACAGTTAAACCTATGACTTCAAGTTACTTAATACTAAGTAATGACTATAGAATACACATAATGTGTAAATAACTTAAGTTTAACTTGGATTCAGCCTGAAGTTAGAACTATGTTAATTCTAAACCTAACTTAAACCCAAGTACTCTTTAGTACACTTAACCATTTCCTTGTTAGGATACGTTACTCAAAATTTGAACATTAGAAAAACTATTCAAGGTTTTTTAAAACTAAATAATAGAACCTTATATGAAAACCATTTTACCCGATTACATTGAACTCAAAAGAATGATAAAGATTTTACACCAGTCTAACAGTCCCCTCTATAGATTCTAAACTCCGGACCGAATTTTGTAAAACTTTTGTCTTAGTGACGCTCATTTTAAAATTTAACTTATCCGTCCACTTATTACTGTATAAAACTAACTATTCCCTAAAACTTAAGTAACACTAAACAGCTACAATCTTACTGGGGTCCACCTTTACCCTCAAGAACATGACATCGTCCTTAATAAAGTTCCTCTTCTTCAGCATTTCATGTGAGACGAACCTTGGGAACCCAAAGCCTAACGCGTCAGGTTCCTTTGATGGTCTTTGGAAGTTCTTCCAGGTTGGGTCAGGGACGAAGCTCTCGACGATGTTGCAGGCACGGTCGGGGCTTGAACTCTGGTCGAAAAGGGTGAAGGAGACCGTGTGGGCGAAGGGCCAGCGGAGAAGGGCGTCGTATTCTCCGGGCAGGATCTTGATGTAGACCGACATGTGGGTAGACTCGCCTGCTCCGTTGCCATTGAGGAATAGTGAAGCCTGGTGGAGGAAAAGAGATGGGTTATAACTTAACTTTAGAAGTGTGACAAAAACACATCCATACATAACATCACGTCTTGTATTTCCCGAAGGGTTCAGCACAGGTATTTTAGTATACCCTCTTTTCGCCAATTATGTTTATTAGTCCCATGTAATACGGGGTGAGCCTATTGCCATTAACGGGCACAAATCCAGACTCCTTGCTGCTAGTGAGAAATTCCTAATGGAAGAACCCAATAAAATTTTCCCTGATTCATATGATTTACCGAGCGTTATTGGTTTTAAAATTAAGACTCTTGTATCTTTACCAAAAATGAAGCAAAGACCCTATAACTTTGCATAGTAGACCCTACCATATAGAAGTAGCTTTTACAGGTAAAATTAGCTTACAAGTCTATTCATATATGCCTAATTTGGCAATAAAAAATGCTACTATCAGTAAGCGAAGCAATTAGTTTTTGATTATAGGAACTGGGTATGAGTCCAGATGTGAACGGACAACACATCACATAGTTAAAAAAATCAGTCATCATTAACGAAATCCTGATAGTGTTTGAAACAAATCGTGCAAATCGCTTTAAATCAAAACCGAATTTAACACTATTAGTTCAGTATGAAAGTCTAAAGTCGTTTAAAACGCAAGAAAAAGAAGTGAAATTAATTAACAAATGTCACAGTCTACCAAAACGACCAACTATGATTTATTACACTCAAAATATTACATTACACACAGAATGAGCAAGTATCTAAATTAGTCTCCTGGGGACGCGTGTGTTTAGTCACCATTGACTCATCCAAATAAAGCGGCGTGGCTTTGTTTACTAACAAATGTAGTACATGTGGCATTACGACAAAATTTTTGGTTGGCAACGCGATTTTTTGCGTGTTAAAAGTAGGTCACCAATCGAAAATAAAGTTGCATAGTCAATTTAATCGCAATTCTCGTGGTAATAAACGTTTCTTCTTTGGCTAAGAAGTTTCCTGACTCGTGGCAAAGTATCAACGTACCAACAATTTAGGTAGATTAATGAAGCGTGAAAGTGGAACAAACATATTTTTTTTAGAGTTGGCTTTACAATTAGAATTTTTTGGAAAATATGACTAATACTCAATAGTTTCCCAAGGAGGGTTGATGTCAGGCAGGCGGCCGGTTATAAAACAATAAGCTAAAACCTCTAACAACATGGATTTATGAAATACATGTTGTGCTGACCCCATCTAGTGTGGGACAAGGGCAAGAAGAAGACTCAATAGTGCTAAGAATGGGTTCACCACAATAGGTATCCCTAGTACGAGTTAGAAAATTTCTAAAACTGCAATAGTTTTCGTGCTCTCTATACATAATAATATATTTGTCTCTTTTGCTTGATGGTGCGTAACATGGGAGGCTTAGCAAGCTCACCTCCTAGGGGTCTGAAGGGGCAGACCGTAGTTTGACTCCGACAGATTTGGGAAACAACTATGACTATGAGTACAAAGTGACAGAAGATGAACGTTCTATTGTTTGTCAGTATACTAAACGGATATATTCCGGTAGAGTCCACCAAACCCATTAACAATGATTTTTATTAAAATAAGAATCACGGTGGATCAATTATCACAACTCACCTGCAACTTATATCCATACTGGCTGGTATAAAACGCGGGGGACACAAGCTCGACGCCATCTTTGCACTTCGCTTCCGCCATTTTGGCAGCCCAGTCGCTGATGCGCCACACGAGTGCGCCCGAACAGTTGACCGACAGTCGCGCCACTGCGGCACGCAACGAGTCCAGTTGTCGCGCTTGACGGCTGGCGAGAGCTGACACGAGGGCTAGATGTTGCTGGCAACTTTCTTCTGTGTGCTTTTCTAGAGCTTGTCTTGTACCCTGGAAAAGTGTTAGATAGTAATGTTAATATTTGAAGTATGTAAATGAATTAGGAGTTAGTACTGATTCTACATTGATAATAAAATATCTTCCTTTCCAAATGCTTCCAAATGACAAAAGAACTTTTAATTTGTACTACTTGTGTTCTATCATATTATGACATCTCATGCCAACTCGCTTTGTTTTTAAGAATAGATAAATTGAAATTACCTTAAATCTACACCCCGCATCTCTAAACGAGCAGGGCAGGGCGGCGGCGGCGGCGGCGGCGGCGTGGTCCCGCAGGTGCGCCGCGAGGTCGGCGCGCGGCACGCCGCTGGCGCCGCAGCGCTGGGGGCACGCCACTGGTGCGCGCGCACACGACGCGCCGTGCGCTGATACTGTGTCCTACACAAATAAAAAAAAGTTTTTTATAGGCATGTCGTTAGGGTGAAATCTTAAAAAAGGAAGGATTTTCATGAAGAAGGTCAACCGTGTAAAGCAGATATATTTTCAAATTGTAAAGACTCTAAAACTAACTTCAAACCTAAAGCTTATGCTTTCACAGTTTTAAGTAAAGCTTAGAGGAGGAATAAGTTTTTATCCAGTGAAGATTTTTTTCGGTGTTTGAAGGGTAGTTTGTTTTTCTGACTACCCAACAATAGAAAAAGTTAAAAGTCTCTTGAATACCTAATATGATTGTCTGGTGCCCAGGTACATATTTTATCAAATAAATTGGATGATTTCAAATAAGTATTTCAAAGATGTCTTGGACAAAGATATTGGACGAGTGGCATACCACCGTAAGTTCTGTGCTAACATTGGTGAATTTCAAAGTTGTTTCACATTTAAGTTTACCTGTGTATAACTCTGCCCACAGTGCTTGCAGGGCACGAGTCGTTTACTGCAATGCTGCTGAATGTGTTGCTGCGTATGTCTGCGCTGCACTTTAGCACCGCACTTGTTCTCACAGTACACCGGCTCATGGCCACAGTTACCTTGGTGCTCCTGAAAATTGTAAATGGTGTGTTAAACAAATAAAAGTTGAAGAGCGAGTGAGGTATTGGTCGTGTGACCAATACCTTCTGCTCTTGTGCAGCTACACGTATTAAAGGACTTGTATGCACTTGGAAATACTTTGGTAAATACGTGTTGCTCGGGTAGTTCAACTTCAAAAAGTGGAAGAAGGAGGTGTGGTGTTCCTCCAACGAAAAGGGAAGATCCTCCTACCAGGCGGATCTTATGCCTGGCGGGCCACTGCCCAACGGTTGATGTTGGGAACTTGTATATATACTATCTGCGTGTCAAATCTTGATATCGCGATGCAAGATTTGTGACATTTCATTTGACAGCTGTCATTGTTGTCGCTGTAGTCTGTTAGACGATCGTCGTGCTGCGTAGTGTTCACGTGGCGTGATAGATGCCGCCACAAAGTCTTGAATTTTCGGATATTTTTAATCTGACCAATAACTTCTGCTCTTCTAATGTAGCGTGTATTAAACACCAACTTATTTTCAAAAGTATCTACTCTTAGAAATGAGTTGGTGTTAGTACACACGACGACAGATCAAGTTTTGCATTTCCAGTTTATCCAGACCTCTGATTGTACAGAATTGCCGTGCAATAAGAAATCAGTTTATACTGGTAATGTACAGTTTGATTTGTTATCGTGTGGTCATACTTGTAGAGAGGAAGTTGTCATTAGGTGATAACTCCGGCGCACTGAAGGTCTTATTCGGCAATATTTTCTAATTATACAGCGGAAGAATTAACTCTGTGCTTACCTCTAAGGCGCTTCCTGAGAACTCCTTATGACAATGTTCGCAGTTAGCGCGGCGGCGGGGACAGGTGTAGCGCAAGTGATCTTGCATGAGCACGCGCGGGATCATCGCACCGCACTGCGCTGCGCAGAGCACTGCATCGTGCTTGCACGTGTTCAGGTGCGCCTGCGCATACAAAAGTGATCTTAGATTGGATGTTGAATCGGGTGTGTAAAGATCGTGTGGTTGAAATAGGTCACTTCTGGTCGTTAAATCTATCTTTACTGGTGATGTGTACAAGATCTTGGTTTGAATCTAACTTTTGTGAAGTAATTTTTGTACAAATGTTTACAATAGTATCATGTCATTTATAAATTATTTTGCTTATCTAATAATGTTCACTCATAGTGCAGTAGAAAAACAAGATAAGAATTGTATTATTTGTTGGTCTCGTTAAAAATATTGTTTTAATTTATTCAGTCAGATAATTAACTTTACTTATGTTCAACTTGTTAATTAGTGTTATGATGCTAACTAATTGTAAAAAAATCTGTAGTTTAGTAAATTTACTATTAATTCTAGTGAACATAAGACAAATTAGCGTGTTCACGCTAAATAAACCTAAGAGCAATTAATTTTGAAAACCGACTCGCTTTTGCCGTATCATAAATTAAAGAGTATTGTCGGACAGATAAATAAGTGTGTCGTGACACGACAGACGCACACATAATGATAGATCACTCAATCTATTTACCTACTTAACTTTATCTCAGCAAATATCTGGCTTTCCCACTCACCTTCAATTTCCGTAGCTCGTCTGACCATTGGCATCCTTCTTTGTGGTGGATACAGTACACCACCGATCCCATAATAGCCTTCTCCGACTCGGGATCAGGATAAATCTGAAACAAAGAGAACTATGTTTAAAATCATATAATATGAAAAAAAGTACACGCTCTTAAAAATATAAGGACCTTTTTAATCTTTGAAATAATGTATTTAATCATTTTGCTGAATGAATTTTGTTTTAACAGAAAACACGACGTCAAAAGCAACGGTTGCCGTTGAGACTGATTGGGGCGCTTGCCACACTCGCATAACGGATTAAATAGGACAACGCGATTAAAAATAAACCACATTTCAAAGAGAATATCAAACGGGCGCTGTGTATACACACCGTACTCTCGAATATGGAACACATCGTACGGAAATATGCAAAATGGCCGACTGTTTTTCGCGCGTAATTTATTCAAAGTAAAGGCGCGGGTGCGTTCACCGCAAACGACTGATACGTAGTGAATGCGTTCCCGTTTGTACATTTTCGTTATCTTTATGGGTGCAACGAACAGATGGCTCGAGCCACGGACCACCGTTCCCTATGTTTGTGCCGCGATTTATAAGCGTGATTTTTCACTTCCCAAACCAGCTCGGTAGTGGAATGAGCAAATACACGCGTTAGATTCCTTTGAACAGGTTACTTTCACATGTAGAAGCTAATTTTTCTATGAAACCGACTCGGCGAGCACTGAAAAACTTGCTTGTTGACTCACGCTTTTGTAACAGCAGGGAATGCGCTTCGAATGCTAAATGTTGTTAGTAAACAAAGCTAAGTTGGTATATTTGCTCACTAGATGTCACTAGTTGTCGCATGGATATTTTAGCATACAGCTCTAATCGTGAAGTCAGGTTTCTGCTAAGCTTCAATATCCATCGAAAGTTCTCCATTCATTCAAATGTTTATCTAAAGAAAACAAGCGATGAACTGCACTCATTTCGAAACTGAGAGATCAAAGCCGTTCTATAGTACGCTGTGTTTCTATTTTCAAACATTGATGCATGTGGTCATCGGCATGGCTGCTGCGTAACCGTACCACCTTAGCATATTCTATGCAAGTAAAACAAAGTACCTTATCCTATCTTTTACCGCCACTTAACTGTGAGTTTTATCGCAAAGAAATAAGGGTGAGATTCGTGTATAATTTCGAAGAGCCCTAGGTGCTCTCAAAGCTGGTGGTGTATAAATTTACAAATATAGAATGTTATTTGTGTCGTATTCTAAAAAGATGGACCGCGATGTGTTGAGCTCTCCCGCATCGCTCAATTATAGAACTCGTTGTATCGTAAATATAGTAGGAACGAAACGTAACAGGTTGCTGAAGTGACGCGGCGGTTATGACGTTTTGGCGCGCAACCTCAACGCAGTAGAAGGATAGATATAAAATGAGGATGTTATGCTGCCATTTGTAAAATATCACCGGCCAAAATGACACTTTATTTCATTTGACATAATTAATGTTACTACGTACTTTAAACGTAACTGTCAAACACCGCTTTTTTTTGTTACAGACTATTAAATGCCACAGGTAAGAAACGCTTGTATTGCCTTATACAGCCTATTTTAACGATGTTTGCATATTTACATTAGAAATCATTAGGAATGTGATTAATCAGTTATTTGACATAATACATGCAAATGATTGCCGACAAAAAGGTTACGAAACGCAATACAAGATAACAAAAACCGTAATAGGCAACAAGACCTTTTCCTCCTACGCGCAAAGTTTGTATATAAAACAATTTAATAGGTTTTATAATTAATGAAATTTACAATGTAACTGTCAGGGCCAACATTAAAGTTAAATTATATTAGCTTTCAAAATATAACGATCTCAACAAGAGTTGAATTCATAAATTCAACATAATTTTCATATCCTGTGGTTTTGGAATATTAAAAATAGTATCTACTAATGTTTTTTTTGCGTTTCCATTGAGCTACGTGTGTATATGTTAAGATTTACTTATATCTCAGTAGTATTTTGTATTTCAAACCCGACATTGGGTAGCAAATGGTAAGCATAGCTTCGGGCTCCCAGCCATTCTATTTCAAGATACTAACTTAGCAACTACTTTTTACAAACTACTTAGTAAAACCGTCACGTCCTATTCTCATGAAGACACTCAACTTTTAAGAAGGTAACAAACAAGGTTTTTAAATCTTATAAGGCATAAAAACGTTATCTAATTACAAGGTAAAACCACACGCCCACCGTAAACAGGGTTGCATCACATCTCCCACGCTGGCAGACACACTTGCCTTCATATGAAACACCTTGAGGAAATATACTAAGAATGTTAGATTACTATCAGAAGGATCAAATTCAGTTCCGTGTGATTGGCAGAGATTTTGATTATTTAGGAATCCTGCTCAAAAGCAAGCAGAAGGCAGCACCACGTTAAAAGAAAACTAAAGTAAAGGAACTTTTAGTACCCCTGCAGCATCAGGATTTGAGGATTGAAAGTTGAAATTATTGTAATTTGGTATTGTCATGGGAATTGAATTTGTGTGCGAAGTTTCAGGCGAATCGGTTTAGCAAAAGTATTTAAAAAATCTGTCGCAAAATTTTAAACCAAACAAACAAATATACGAAGTGAAGCTAATTAAAACCGTTTAAAAACTGCCGTTCCGTTAGCGTAAGCTCCCAATAAAGGCGCAAAAGTTATTTTAGTCAAAACAATTGTGGACGTCACAGTTCACTTGACGACCGTGTCCGGCCCCGGGCGACAAGTTGACGTCTCTAATTTGTTACGAGCACCATTTGGGGTGATTGTTAACAGTTCTCTGTGTTTTATTTGATACTCCAAGGTTTATAAATGTGTCGAAGGAGGAACGAGGGGGACAAATGGACTTGAGTTTCTTACACACTTGGGAGAATTTTTATTGGACAGCAGTCCGCAAACGTTATGTCAGCAAATCTGAGACTTCAAAGGCAAGGATGAACAATGTTAACATCAACTTGATGAATGTGAAGTACTGACGGTAAAATTGGTGATATTCAAAATAGAATAGCGTATAGATGCTACTGACAATGACAAATACCTTAATTTTCAAAATGTAAACTCTTCTGCATAAATATATCTTTCCCAAAATATATTATCTTTAAAAAGAAAAAGTTCTTAGCTGAACACCATCGTCGTTTAAAACGGAACGCACCGTATAAATTATGGCGCAAACTTAGCTGTCAGTTTGTGTTCTAATTTAGAAAATGGCGGGTGGAGTGGTTCGGAAACGGTTATTTTTTTCTTACATCAATGTTATTCTGGATACACTTTGTACAACTTCTTTGACGATTCTACACTTCTGTTTTCATCAAGTCACACCGGCGCCAGTTGATTGACAACTGACGGTGATGTGCGTACAAACTTAACCGCACCTCCCAAGACTTTACCTTTCCCCTTATCGCCTTAGAAATAGAGTTGAATTTCGTTCGCGAGTTTTCAGCTTTATCATCAATACAATTTTGTGTGCGTTAAGCTATCGACACGCGCTGACGTGGGAATGTAAACAAAACACCAAAAATATATCCAGGGATTATTTTCAAGTGTATCCGTAGTAAACTAAATTTGTAGTAAAGTTGAAGGGCCTTCTTCATTGTAGCATAGGTCTGCTTTACTTAAAAAACTACACTACAGTACTCAGTCAAATGCTGGACCAGATTTTTGGTTAAACCAGATTTTGGCATTATCGGAACAATGTGCAGATGGATAATGATGTTCTTCCAATCATTGCCTTCCACCGGAACTTTCATCACCTACAGATAGAGATGATGAAGGCATTAAGCATGTCCAAAACACACGCCACTTAAGCTAAATGATGCCTATAATAACTTATACTTGTAAAGTTAACGCAATATTTTCCAGCATCGCGTGCCTAGCAATAATTATTTACTTTTCAGCAATCTAAGTTAAATGACTGTGGTTATTTGATTTATTAACTTAGTTGGACGAGGTAATTATTTCTGCTGTATCTCGACCTTCGTGCCTGTTCACTTTTGTACGAGATTTGAAACGAATTAATTTCTATGGCGGTATTGTATGTGCATGTAATATCGGATCAGCGTATAAATTTACATTTGATGAAGTATAATTTTGCGTGACAAAGCAATTAATAATCATTTATTAGCGAGATATATAAAATTACGTCGGCAAATAACTCGATTACTAGACGATGTTTGTTGAAGAAATTAATAGTGCTTTAGGGTGATTACGAACATGGGATTATTCCGAAAATTACGAATTTCTACTAAACCAGGCAATATTTTTTGCTCTGACAACGTAATAATGCCAGGAATGTAATGTTGCCGGAGCAAAAAATATTACCTGGTTAAGTAGAAACTCGTAATTATTCTAAAGCATTAAACCTACCTGCTCATTGACAGGTTTAGTAAAAGATAGCCAAAAGATACGGAAACTATTTCTTTCGCTAATCAAATGAATGTACCACGAACCGCATAACAACACGATTCAATATTCATAAAAGCATGGTATTACAAAATTTAAATAATAAGTCTCGATGGTTATCAACATTGCGCGTGCGCAGCGGAAGCGGGTTCGACGCCCGGCAGCGGAACGTTACCGTGGAATATGTAATGATGTCTAATTAAACGGTTATGTAATGGACGATGTGTGATTTTTGTAATTTTTTAGTTTCAGACTAATTTTAGAATTGAGAGCGGATAATGCTGCGTTAGAAAAGCCTTCTTTAACCTAACTTGATTAAGAATCAATCCAAAAATTTAGGACGAGTTAAAAGTAGAAAATTTTTCAACCGAAATTAAATGAGTGCAAAAAGCATAACATAACATCACGCCTGTATTCCCCGAAGGGTTGGGCAGAGGTGTATAGTAATACCCTCATCGCGCCGGTATATTTAAGTCCCATGTAATAGTAAGCGAGCCTGTTGCCATCAACCAGGCACAAATTCAAACTCCGTGCTGCTACTGAGGAATTCCACACGAAAAAACCCAATAACACTGCCCGACCTGGGGATCGAACCCAGGACCTCACGATCAGCAGTCGCGCTTGCCACCACAAGACCAAACAGAGTTGCAAAAAGCATTCCAACGAGGTAATTGCAAAAAACACTCCACTCATTAATAAAATAATAATTAACAAGAATGTACCTACTTGTTAACTGAACACTCTTATCTATAAATCAATGCGTGTCTCTATTATACATCGGAAGAGGACTGATGACGTAACGGACATTTTCTATTAGAAACAATGAAACATAATTGTATTGTTACTACTTTCTTACACAAAAAGATTGTTATCTTAAAAACTGCGTGCGTTCACATGAACACGAATAATTTTGTTTAGATTTGTACCGCCATCGCTATGATGTGTGCACTATTTTGATGTTACTTTATATATATTATTATTAAATTTACATGTACCTTTCGAAGCTTTTTGGATTCTTGTTCTTTTCGTGTGGTTAGTGATTAACCTGGTGTCACAGTTTATGCCGCTCATGGGCCTCTGACTTGGCTTCGCATGCCGTCGAGAAATATCTCTCAGGCATGTCGGTTTCCTCACGGTGTTTTCCTTCAGCGTTTTTAAGCAAGTGATAACTATACAATACGCACATGAATCCGAAAAGTCAGAGGTGCGTGCCTTGGGTTCGAACTCGAGACCTTTGACTTGGCAGTCCGACGGTCACACCACTAGGCTATCACTGCTTTTTGGATTAAAAACCGTGGATGCAATTCAATATGGTTGTTGCAAGTTACTATTACAAAGTAGGTACTTACACTGCATTTCACATAACATTAGACAAAAGTGGCCCACCAAGGCGCGAATATCTTTTGAACCATTCCTTCAAGTAAAGTTTCAGCTCATCTGGATTGACCGTTAAAGTTCATAAAAGCATAATACTGTGTTGTATGCCTGCTGGAAGCAAACATGTTGCTTATTTCTATACATCGCCTTGCTAAGATGGGTCGTATTTTGTCTAGAGTACCTATGTATAGTTTCTTCTCAAGTCTCTTGGTTCTGACTTGGCTGTAATTTTACCAAAGTCTTTGACACGACAGTGAAAAGGGCTCTACTAATTCTTCACCAGATCATTTTTTATAACTACCCACGTTAAGCATACGATTTTTCAATAGGCTCTAATCGCTATACCTTTGCTATTATATAAGTTTCATCTCGATCGATTTTACTATCTGTGTGGGAGCAGTATAAAACTTCATTGATATACACACGGATTTCTTCAATGGACTGACGTCACATCGATTCATCTCTAATGCATCGATTGTTGTTGTTTACGCAACGTCATCGGATGATGTGTATAATCTGTTCTATCGATGCATTGATTAAAAAAATAATGCACCGTCTTCTTAATGTGTTATCAATGGCGCTAAATTGTGAGGGATTTTGGAATGAGAAATTGAAATTAAATTTTCAGATATGGGTCTTATTCAAATAATTAAACAGCGTTTTAAATTTCCAACTTTAAAGAATTTGAAAACTTGAAACCTAATAGGTAAATAAGAATATTCTCTTGTCTTTTCCAAACAATCGTTAGAAATCTGCCTGACAAGATCTTGACTTCAAGAGATGGCATAATGATGTTAAATCCCCCATTCAACCGATTAGTCTCAATAGTAACTAACAGCGTATTACAATCACGCTCATCTAAGTAGTTGTTGTGTTTTTCAAAATAGACCACTTCGTTAGAAGGAACGCGATATCAATTAGGTTGTCTGTCATCGCCCGAACGTCTCGGGTTGCCGACGAATTCAATTCTAAAACGCACCCCGCCATTTGGAATACATTAATCCATAGTTTGTTTTGTTTAGATGTTAAAATTAATTTGAAATTGGAGTTCTGTGAAACACAAATTTAGAATGTAAAAATGTGTTGCCAAGTTTCACTTTTAATTGAAAGAAAGAATAATATAGGGTATTAGTTTCTTGTCATACCAAGTTATAATAGGAATCTAAAGGAGCTTTTATGTTTGTGTGATCTCGTCCAAAATACATTGAATACAGACACCGGCTGTGTAATCTACCACAATCTACTACATCAATGTCAAATAACCAAGAAATACCAAAAAAAAAACAATATCGCCTCCCTAAAAGTAAACTAAAGATAAATTCTAGGTAATTTAGACAAATCGCATTTCCCGAATGCCTACAGTCACCACTGTCGTTCTGTCACGCCACAAATGCCAGAAGAAACCGCAGGCATGCGCATACGCGTCTAAACCGTCATTTTGACACGTAATGCCTCGTGAGAGATGACCGTTACAAATATACGTATAGCGGAGAAAAGTAGAAAAGACACATCTGACTAACGGATTGTCTGATTAAAGATTGAAGCATAGATAAGTTATTGGTTTCATCTACGATGGCTACAGATAAGAAAATGGATAAGGTTGCGGTTTCTTATCTACGAATGTTAAAAGTTAAGATAAATAAGTTTTATGCCCGTTTTATCGATTTTTACTGAATATTTATTTAAGTATGTACCTTTTTTTATTTAATTTACCTATAAGTAGTAACTAAGCAAGTTCCATTAATGGACCCGAATTACCAGAAAATCAAGCAATTAAATTCATCTCGAAATCACGTCAATCAGCCTTATCACCAACAGTACCATTCCACTAATAAATGCCAATAAATCACTTCGGCGCAGACGCACCGGAAGCAGCAGAGGTCGCTGGTGTCAGCCGTCAGCGTACGCGCATCAAACGATAGCTTTCGTAACAATCGTAAGTGAACTCAATTGCTGTTGTGTAATTATCGACTTAGTGTTTGGTAGACAATGTGGGACCTTTGGTTAAGTTTTAGAACTGTATGTAACTTAGTAACAACAAATTAAAACTTAATGAATATTTAGTCATAAAGTCAATTTACATTGTATGAATCTCAAACAATATTATAAAAAAACATGGATTCGAGCCAACACAAACTACTGACGTCTCGTTCATGACCAATTTCTGTCTATTAAGTAAATTACGTGAGCTTAGTTATCTATAGGTATTATAAAAAATAAAGAAATCTCAATCGAAACCACTATAGCCTTTTCCGAAGTATGATATACCGGTTTTATATTTCAAGATTTATCCATTTTATTGAACTATTCGCTCCACCCATTACAATAGCTAAGAAACAATTCAGTAGATCACAATCAGCTACAATCTGTGCCAAACCCGATCTAACCACAAAAACAATCTCTACATAACTCTGCCCTGACAAGTGCAACTTCAATTGAAGTCACTAACCGTTTAGCTCAATTGGATAATGCGTCGAGTAAAAGGGTAATGCGTTCGCAAGCGCAGATTGATCGATTGCCGGAAGCCGCCATTTTGGTTCGGCCACGACATTGCGATTTCAATCCTTTTATTGGCTACGGGCCGTTGATCTTACAAATCTCTGGGTATGTAGGACGCGATAAAAATGTTTGTAGATTTGGCCATCATTTGAATGACGAGAATGTCTGCCTTGACCTAATTGGGGCCGCGTTAGGATTAGTGGGGACTAGATAAATATTGGTGATAAAGTTGATAAAAACAGAGGCATTACAATGAAAAGAGAGATAGTAGGTACTATCTCTCTTTTTATTGCATTGAAATGAAAACATCGTGAGGAAACCGGCCTGAGAGATATTTCTCAACAGCATGTGAAACTAAGTCAGAGGCCCGTGGGCGGCATAAACTCTGACACCAGATTAGTCACTAACCACACGAAAAGAAGACTCCAGATACCATACCATCTTCCTGCCCTGTTGCCAAGTTACAACATGTCGGCGCAATATGTCTCTCTCTTCCATTCTTCCCTGTCAGCTCTTACTATACCAGATACCGTCTATTGAAAAAATATTCAATTTAGGAAATTGTTACAATATTATTTTGTTTGAATTCCCCCCATTCCCACGTCAAAACATATGGAAATATAGAATTTAGCATAATAAATACAACCTAAAATGTTTAACCTTCTGAACACCACATTACATAAGGACTTCCCTCCGCGCCACGCTATAAATTCATCGTACTTTTTTGACGGCTATAGATGTCGTTGGCGGCGCGAGCATATTTTTGGTTGACGTCTATGGCCGTCGATGGCGTCCAAAAGGTAAATGGTAACAGTTTTCAAAAGGTAAAATTAGAGATTTTTACCTAATACATAGATGGAGAGCAATATCCACAACACTTGTGTGTCATACCACCAATCACCGCAGTGTTTAATGGCGTAGCTTATTTTCTAGGCGAATTATGGTTTTATTGGTAACCAATTCCTACATCTAGTATTATTTCTTACACCAGATCGCCCTTCACACTTTAAGAGGAGAACAAATGATTTCATCGTCATATCATCAAATCGTCTATAAACGAAACCTTTCGAGAAGATTACATGTACTGTAATGACGAATCCTAACATGAAAACAATATTATCAAATGTCGTTTAAGGAAAAATGCAATTTAGTTTCGTCGTGTGTTGCGATTTCCTGAACCTAACCTAACTAAAACCTTATTTTCTAGCTGAACACGTACAGATGACAGACTGATATTAACTATGGTTTCAGGAAAATTAATAGAAATGTTATATAGGTATAACATGCTTTAATTACCAAACTATGTATAAGTAGACACACGTAAATAGACATAAAATTTATTCTTACGCTTTATACGTTCGTCTCTTTCTACTGCCATATGAAAGAAAAGAAGCAGAATACAAAGATGGCGGCGATGACGCATTGCGGTATAACAATCTAGTAATAGAACGCGTTAAAAGACTTAATGCTTCAGTTACGGTACGGATAACTCATTTGAAATAGTTAACGGGTTTATTTTTTATGTTACACAAAGAAATAAATAAGAGGCGAAGCATGAGGTGTGAATGATCCATGTTCTTCATTCATTAAGACTAAAGAGTATTTGGCCATAAAAAAATGACAAATGGGTAGTTTCGTTATGAAACTAATTCGTTTCGATAGTAAAAATTCGGCTTTATCCAAACACTTTTATGCATAAAATTCTTTAGCTTTATCAATTAGCAAATATTTGTTAAGCACTTTTTAATTGATTTGTCTATGGTTCGAGGATTTAAAATAACTACATCCTAATGATGCCTACATTTGCCTACAATCGATTGTCCGTCATCAAAGATTTTAGTCATTTAAGTTGAATATGGAATTAGCCGTCGAGTTACTCGAACAAGGACAAGCATGTTCCAAGTTGATAAATATATTTACAAGTAATGGCTGCCCCAAAGGAGATACCTTTGATTATTCGCATATTTTTTTAATTCCTAATCTAGTTTGACATACATTTTAATGGCATAATAATACTTTGACATAATTTTTTTTGGCATACTGCTTAGATAGGCATTACTATAATTTGGCTATATTTTTCGGTGTAATTTTGTAGATTAGGTTAGGTTATTATGGTTATAAAAAGTATGCCTATGCATTTATGCAGAATTAATATTATGCGTAACGATCATTAGGATAAGTGAAAGTATACCATGATAAATTATGACATAAAATTTTATGCGAATCAATAGTGAACAGTCTCAAAGTACCTTTGTCTTATGTTTTCATCTAATTTGATCAAAAATCTTTCCGCAAATATACAGCTCCAATTCCAAATGTTCACATTTTTCAAACTTTACGAGCTGCGCAAACGCATAACTCACTGCACCTTCGCCTTTATCAATGAACCGTTTAGTAGTAAAATGAATAATGGCGTGACTCAGACAGCCTGAATGGCAGATATTTGCCATACTGTTGCTATGATGCAGGTTACTAGGTCTCGCAATTTTATGGACATTTTGCTCATTGGTAGGATTTCATGCGTTCATTCCATGGAAACTATGAATTTATGATGCATGGGTCGGTGTATGGGTGCAGGTCATTTTAATATGGTCTAGTCTACGATGCATTACATCAGTTTAAATAATACATGGATTTTTAAATTCCCTATAAGTTCCCATTTGTTTAAAATTCTTGTATTTCCTGTCTTCCTTTATTACAATGAGCTTTGAAAGTTCGATCTTGATAAGGTAAAATTTGTATCCAAGTACCTATTCGTTTCTTTCTAATGATTCATCATTTTTCAGTGTTCATTACAAGTGACAATGTTTTGAGTCATTCCTTACAAAACGGTCAATGACGCAGAGTAGCTAGACATTAGGCATGTGTGGATAAATACTCTTCATTTGTTTATCATAATTGACATAAATTGCAGTAAGCTCGTAGATTACATTATACTTAAATACAAATAAAATGAAAGCAGCAAGTAAATAACAATATCAACAGTAAATAAATCAAAATGGTGAGTTTATTGACCGGATATCGCAGCCTCCAACGGACGGAAGTGACGTCGCGTTATCGTGAGATGAGCGCGCGCAAGTTGCCGCAAAAGATTATCATGTCGGCGCCTTGGCTTTTATTGATTTATGGTGAATTTATCGGTTTTATTAACAGTTAACTTGAGCAATAAACATGTTGTAAAGTAATATTACTTTGTATGTGGTAAATGGATTTCGCCTTGTTGCGGGGGTCAGACTAAGCTCTGTGTAAATAAATTTCTTCAGTGGCATCTAACAAGAGATCTTAATGAACTGAATTATTGGGATAGAAGGTTAAGGTAACGATGATGCAAAGACAACTGGTGATACATCGTGTTTTCTTACAGACTAGTAGCATTGGGGCACTATAAAAGGCCGTCCAGAGTCTCGGCGAGATAGCTCGTTGAGACTTCTCGCAAAACAAGAACGCTATCCACACGCCGACGTATGCTCAATTGTGTTATGAGAAACCCTTCGAAGCGGGCACAAAACCCGATACCAGGCCACAGATTACTTATTACGGGCCGAGAACATGCGAAAACGAGAACGGCGAACAGCTATCCCCCACACTCAGTTTCGGTGATTCTGAGTCTGGAGAGGCCTCATAAATACCATTGATTGTAGATAACTCGTTTATGCTCTTGTCTACCAACATGGTATTTGAGCTTCTAAGGAAATCCTTTTTGATAGACAGAGTAAGAGTAATGGCCAAATACTCATTTTGCGTTAAGTCTCGTGCTGTCACTGTCTCTTTAAGGCGAAGTGACAGTGACAGCACGAGATTTAACTACAACTTAACGCAAAATCGAGTAGCGTTTGAATATTTGGCCAATAGTGAATTACTTTTTCAATAGTACAAAGTTAATTCAACATAAGTCGGAATTCTGGTAACCGAAGCGCGAAGTCCGCGTGACACGTAAGCATTGTAAACAATTTATACCTACACATGTGAGTAGTTGACACACAGACACTCAGTGAGCGTACTATTAATTTATACTGTGTTGTGCAATTTATCAATACTTGCACAACATATACCGAAACGTCATTTATTGAAGCTGTTGTGCAAAAGTTAAAATAGTTATATCTGAGCTTTAGTATAGTCGGGCTGGTTAATGTTTCTAAATAACGTTCCTTAACAAACTTTTGATCTTAAAACATTAATTTTGGCTTAAATACACACTTTTAAACGACTGAAAAATAAATGCTATGGTTTTCTATAAAATGTGTATGTTTAATGGATTCATAAAGCAAAATGAATGTTCCAAAATCAAAAGTTTGTTTACTTTTTATACAAAATGAAAATGGCCGAACTATACTCCATACTTTAAAGTAGCCTCTGATATGAAGCTTGCCTATCACGCCTTTTTGGGCGACCATTCGTTTTTTCGTTCCCGCCCGAAGTTATAAGATCTTTTTAACAAACCCAATTACAAGCCTGAATAGAGAATGGAAGTCAAGAAGAGAAGATCCACTTTGCCTGTCATAACCCAGACCTTAGTTCTGCCAGAGGGCGTCGAATACGCAAGAGGATCCTGTGCCCCGGGCCAAAGGTAGCAGGGGGAACACCGTGGTGGTGTCAGTCAGTGAGAGCCCGACATTACCCTCTGCCTTCCCCAGAACGGAGGGTAACCATGAGGATTTCTTCACGATAAAAATAAAATTACTCTAAAAACTCTTGTTTCGGAACGAGCTAAGTATACGAGAATATATCTTGGCGTGGTGAAAACTTAGCCAGTCAGCAAGGTTGGTGGCGTGGCTGACTGTCCAGGATCCTGTCGGGTGTACTAAAGTATCTTCACTACTACTCCAAGACATGGACAACCTAACCTAACCAAATACTAAACTACAAAGTTGTTAGTCATTTACAACAACTTCTGCATTGTTACCTGCATTTTTCTCACAGTCTTATCTGTCATCATCGGAATGCAGCATTACATAATATTATTGTTGACTGAGTTTGTATGACCGACGATTAGATAAAAAACTCAAGATGTTTTTAACATAGGTAACTAACATCACGCCTGTATTCACCGAAGGGTTGGGCAGAGGTGTATAGTAACACCCTCATTTCGCCGTTAAGTCCCATGTAATAAGGGGCAAGCCTCTTGCCATAAACCGGGCACAAATCCAAACTCCAGGCTGCAAATCTAAACCCCAATAACACTTTGCCCGACCTGGGAATCGAATCAGCAGTGCAGTTGCCACCGCTAAACCAACGAGACAGTTATCTATATCTATACTAATATTATAAAGAGGAAATATTTGGATTTTTGTATGTAACGAATTAACTTAAAAACTACTGGACCGATTTCAAAAATTCTTTTGCCGTTAGAAAGCTACATTATCACTGAGTAACATAGGCTACGGGCGGAGCGGTGAGGACACAGCTAGTGTTTAAATATAACTATAATATCTTTATACGGTATAAATGAAAACATTGGATGGGGAATCGATAACAAAAAACATTACTTAACCTACATAATCTTCTATACTAATTATAAAGCTGAAGAGTTTGTTTGTTTGAACGCGCTAATCTCAGGAACTACTGGTTGGAATTGAAAAAATATTTTTGTGTTGGATAGTCCATTTATCGAGGAAGGTTATTATAGGCTCTATAACATTACGCTACAATGAAAAATGTTGCAAAAACGGGGAAACTGTCCACCCTGTGCGAAACCGGGACGGGCCGCTAGTGTTTAGTAAAATGCATGTAAAAAGTGTCTAAAATGCTACTCTCTTCGAACGAAACCGTCATATAGGTACCTAATTAGGATAGAACTTCACTAACAGGTAAGTTCGTTTAATCTCTAATTATATTTCTCATCAACTAAGTAAGTAAATAAATTCATATTACGCAAACGCCAGTCGGTAGCCGACCCCATAGTGTAACTACATTCCTAAACAGATTTCTAGATTACCTAGTAGGCAAGTATTTAATTCGATTGCGTAAAACACATTTCATTTCGTCTCGCAAGAGGACCTACGTCGAACATTTTGATCATCTATGGTAATGAGCAAAAAAAGTTAAATTAAAATAAAACTTTGCCGTTATCACTAGCAAGTGGCCTTATTAGAGATGAAGGAACTTCTCTTTAGACTTGTTACCTATAGATATGACATTATTTCGAAGTATCAGGCATTTTTGATATATTCTTATAGATACCTATAATTCTTCAGTATATGAGATACAATTCTTCTTCTTCTTTTCTTGTGGTTAGTGACTAACCTGGTTATGCCGCTCATGGGCCTCTGACTTGGCTTCACATACCGTCCAGAAATCTCTCAGACATGCCGGTTTCCTCACGAAGTTTTCCTTCACCGTTTTTAAGAAAGTGATACCTAATTCTACAATACGCACATGAATTCGAAAAATCAGAGTTTGAACTCGAAACATATGACATGGCAGTCCGACGGTTACACCAGTAGGCTATCACTGCTATTAACAACACAATATAAGGTCCAATCAAAATACCTGGACAAACTTTAACACAGTGTTCAATATGTTTAACTAATCACTTTTATGTAAAAAAACTAGATCCAACTGTTTTTTTTCTAACCAAAAAATAATAACGTTTTAAATTGCCTGTACTCTCTAAGAATAAACTCATCCATTTCTTACGCACCGACCGCCATTGGGGCGCGCGCTAATTCCGTGTCGTGTTTTACCTAAACAGCGAAGTAAAAAATGTAAAAAAAAAGTAAAATTAAAGCTGAAATAAAATTTGGTTAGAAAAAAAAAACACTTGGATTTCGTTTTTTTTGCATAGATATGTTCAGTTACACTTACTGAATACTATGTAAAAGTTTGTCCAGGTATTTTGGTTGGACCTTATATACCTACTTACAATTTAGGTATCGATTATCTATTCAAATTTTTTTACCAGAACTAGGGGATACTGTTATGTATCGCCATATTGGAAAAACCTTAAACCCGATTTGGGTACCATAAAATATTTTAACCAAAACCAAACTTTATCACCACAAAAAGCAAGATGAATTAAATTAAAGGCTTCTTTAGGAAGTGTCGACTATCATGCCATTAACCATTCTGGTCGGGCAAGCCGTTATGAACATGTTTCGACAAGTCTGAGGACTACTCAGAAACGGGGGCAAGGACTAGGAATCCATGACCTTATAGAGGTTTTATTACTTATCTATAAAATGGCCTACGATGGCACTTTAAAGTTCATTGATAGCTTGATAAATACTAATTAGTTAATGAATCCATTCATAATGAGAACAAAAGAAATTGTCGCTACAAAAAACCTTTTACTATTGCTTTCTTATGGCCGATTCCCATAATATACGAAGCGTTTTTGGTTAAAATTGAGACTCTTGTGTCTTTACCAATAATGAAGCAAAGACCTCATAGCTTTGCATAGTAGACCCTCCCGTGTGGAAGTAGCTATCACAGGTAAAATTAGCTTACGAGTCTTTTTGTATACTCAGGTTGGCAAAACAAAATGCTACCATTATTACGATTCGCATTTGTTTCTATGAATTGTGTATCGACGCTCGGCAGTGAAAACCTCGTAAATAAAAATTTCTTCAATAGCGTTTTATTTGTTCTTTAGATTGATAAGCTCCTCATACACGTACTAATTCAACAAACTTTCAATTCAAATACTTTTACGCTATCTATGACGTACGATGACAAACTTGTATTAACATTTGATCTGCCATTTTGTTTGCAGGAGACAGTTATTTCTATCTCTTAAAAAAATGTATTTTACACATACGTGGTTTTCACTGCCGACCGACGGTATGTTCTATCTCTTTGTAAAGTGTCAAATAAACGTCGGTTTTGGAGAGAGTGCTAAAATTATAATTAGTTATTGCGTTAATGATTAAAATTAATGATAGGTAATTAGAATTAAAGGTTTATTCAAACATGCAACCATTTTCGTTGATTCATTAATTTTAAGCGAAACAATGGTGTCGATTCTGTAGCACATTTTGACAGTACTAAACTAGACTAAACGCAACTGTCACTTTCTTTTTCTATTGAAAGAGAAAGAGACAAACATCTTTAGTTAAGTTTAGTCTTGTCAAAATGCGCAACAGAATCGACACCAATCTACCTATATACTAATCTATACTAATATTATAAAGAGGAAAGAATTGTATTTTTATATTTTTGGAATTTTGTATTTTTGTATGTAACGAATAAACTTAAAAACTACTGGACCGATTTCAAAAAATCTTGTGCCGTTAGAAAGCTACATTATCACTGAGTAACATAGGCTACGGGCGGAGCCGTGAGGACACGGCTAATAGTAATATAAGCTTAGACTACATCAACTCCTAAAATAATTAATTTTAAAATTCTCAAATATTCATTGGGTTTTGCTGTTGATTGTACATTGTAATATACCTATATTACGTTAATCCCTATGCTAAGTTTATTAGCGCATTTCACTTGACATACAAGTAGCAAGGTACAAGTTATGACAGTGAATGTAATGAATTCTTAGAAAAGCATATCTTGAGCAGAAGACGTAATTGGACGTACAGGCGGACACCTGTTTTAGTTCTTGGGATGTGGAATGGGATGTGCAATGAGTATTTATGTTCCAACGTTGGCCCAACGCAGACCAACATTGGTAGAGAATTATGAAAAAAATGTCTTTGGAATAAAAGAGATAAATTAGTTAGGCCTGATTTTACCAACATCGGATAGCGTTTATCCAAGGAATAAGTAAGACGTTTTGACAGCTTTTGTACAGAAACTCTGTCAAAATGTTTATTATGTCTTGGTAAAATCGGGCCTTAGAGAAAGGAAGAAACAATTGACTGTATTTTTAACTTCGAGAGCTCTTTATGGTAAAAATAGTTTGGTTTTACTTATACATTTTGTGGTTTATAAGTAAATATTTCTTTGATCGATTATTAAGATAAGTTTTAAGCAATGAATTCGTCTTTTAAAACCATTACTAGGTCGGTAAGCATAATAACATAATAATACTTATTTATTTGACCCAAACATAGGTTACATTTAAAACGGAGATACATGACTTCAAAGGGGTTTTTTCTAATTATTATATGTATACCTAAAGACATCAGCGCTCTTCCTAATAATGGTTATTACATTTTAAGCTTATTCAGACGTAGGGTAGGTATCCGGCGGTATATTTCTACATACAGTACTTACTTACATTAAACTTAAATTAAAATTAACAAAGACTGTGAATGTGTGTGAGAGGGTGAGTATAAAGCATAAGTACTTAACTAATTAATTAGGTATGATAGAATAGAATACATAGAAAAAACAACCAAAAAAAAAACAAATCTCACCTCTAGCAAATCGTAAAGAAACTCCACATAACTCATTATCTTGATGAAAATTAGAAATTAAAAAAATACACTAAATAGACCTCACTGCACAAAGAACGTTGTCGGAGTGGCAACTGCAAATATTAATTTGTTTATGGTAGGTTACCACACCTATGCGCCTACGCAGTTTTTTTAACACACCTGCCTATCTATATATGGATACTAATCAACAGATTTTATATTAACATTGCCGTTTTTTCTTGTCTGCCATCTGTGTCATTGACACACTGTAAAAAATGTAGATTTAACTTTTTCCATGGATATAGTCTTCCTTTGTTTTTAACTTGATATCTAAAACTTAACTAAAACTAAGTCATGATAAATAAATGATTTTTATTTCTGTAAATAAATTTGTTACAGACACTTTTACAAGTCAATGTAATGTTTTTTTTTAAGACTAGATGGCGCCGGCATTTCCTATCTGACTAGCTCTGAGAAGAAAAGCCGAAACAAACTCAGAGGTCAAAGTCTCTTTTAAAGTCCAGACATTGTAGTATACAAACTATGCGAGTGAAACGATGTAGGGCAACGTCTGGAATGGCCTTTTGAGGAAAGTGCCATAGCAGGTTCGAGTTGACCTGTCCTAACTGACTGAGTCAGTACCTAAATACAAGTAATAATAAGACACTTCATAAAAAATTGCTAGTGATGCTAATAATTAAAAGCACCTATTTAATAAAATCGCAATATCCCTCATGGCACTACCCCTGCAGAATTTCCGCAGATATTTACATAACTGAATCTTACACTGTTAATTAATTCTTAAATTCTTAAACCATTTTTTTTCTTTACATATAATTACATTAGTATTGTTTTTGTTATTATTTATTTATACATTTATTAGCTACGTTGTTCTTATTTTAATGATGAAAAAGTATTTAATTGATGTTTTAATTCATGACACCTTAATAGGTTTTATTTTGCTTACATATGATTTGATTAATAGTTTAGTTTGTGTTTTTAGAATACTTAATAAATAAATTAATACTTAAATAAGTTCATTTGCATGCCGCTGTACCGGCGAAACACGATGAATCATAATTCAACGTATGTCATTTAACAACCCTGTAGGTACCTACTTTGTTTCTGGTAAATAGCTATGTCTATATTCTAATTGTGTCACAAACTTGTTTGTTAAAATATTGAAGGAAAATAACGTATTTAAATCGGCAGCAGCAACTCGCGAATCATCGTTAAAACCGGTTTGAAAAGTAGGCTTGCAAAATACAGCTACAGTGTTAGTAATGATGCAGTACTGTGATTTCTCAGCGACAAAAAACTAAGCTGACTGTAGATTATAGCGTACAAGTGCAATAAAAAGATGTCAACGTCACGACGACTTAAAAACAAAAAAAGTAAGGCGGGAAAAATTTCAAATAATATACCTATCGTCGCTTAGGTAACAATACTGCCTAAGTCGAAAATTGGTCATTTGACGTTTTATACGTCATTGGATAGATATTTTCGGCGCGCATCGACTGATGTTAGAAAAACAATTAAATTATCCAATCACAGCGAGTTATTCAAACAGTTCTGGCACCGCGCAAGTCGTTTGTTGTGTCATTTTAAAGATAATAATCAGTTTTTTGTCTCTCCTGAAAACTCGTCAAATTTAACTTGAGCGGTATTGTTACCTAAGCGACGATATCACGTCTGTATTCCCCGCCGGGTTGGGGAGAGGTGTATAGTAACACTCCCATTTCGCCGTTATGTTAAAGTCCCATGTAGAGGGCGAGCCTATTGCCATCAACCGGGTACAAGTCCAAACTCCGAGCTGCTACTGAGGAATTTACACTTTGCCCGACCTGGGGATTGAAGTCAGTACTACAAGATCAGCAGTCGCGCTTGCCACCATTAGACCAACAAGACAGTTTCAAATAGATTATACTTAAGTCTTCAATTCCAAAATGCACACAAAGGCAGTTACATAATAATAAATCACGCCTGTTACACACGTCAAAATGCGCTTACGCACCAAAACCACAGTTAATATACACTAATGATAGTGTAGTGCTGCCTCAGCAACCGACAATCAAACGAGATTCAAATGAAAGCAGTTTGGCTCCTTCAGAATCATGCCTGAGGCACGGATGCGTCAAAAAAAAAAGAAGTATGGTCGCGTTCGCGTGCACCGTCCGTGGGAACGTTGGAACAATAAAAAGTATTTAATCGACACGATTATCCGGGGTTGCCATTTTCAAAAATATTCGGACGATCTCAAACATGTACGCTATAATTTAATTTTTAATATTACGCTGTCGTATTCAACTTAAACACAATAGCGTGGCGGTACGAATGCGACAGCTTTTTGTTGTAAAAAAAAAATATGGCGTATGTAATTATACCAGTAGACGCAAAATGGAGTTGTTATTTTATGAAACCAGTCTGTCTTTTCGACACGGTACTCTTATCGAGAGGAGGTAGCGATTTTTCACGGATAATATTAGTGTTGAATGCAAACAAAGATGTTTCGAAATCAAATATCTAGTAAATATAAATTTCGACTCTTGTTTCGTTGAGGGTCGAGTAACTTTAAACTTTCAAGAATACAGTTTGACAAGTCAGTTGACATGTACTATTAAAATGTCGCAGCAGCCTTTCGAGGTCAGTAGTTATAAAATACTGTATCTAAAAGACCCAATCAACAATCGAACGTGTGAAAAGTAAACCAAACAAGAATGATAATGTCAGTACCGAATATTCTTAGCTCAGAGTTCAATAACACAGCTGATTTGCATTCGCCAAGACATTGGAACCGCTTCTCGTCCTGAGAATCGATAAAGACGATCGGATTCGCGCTGAGAATTTTGGATTCAAGTCTGAACGACCATATAGGTCTAATAAATTAAGAGTCGAGGTGCGTGCGCGCATTACAAAACGATGACTAAACATCGACCGTGCAATCTCGTACAACCTGATTTTTGTCGTGACTAATGCGAAATATTCAGATATTTACAAATAACCGTATTAATTTTCAATTTTTCGGTCTTTATTTTGGGATTTAAGTAACTAATTAATTAATTATAAATACGCGCGACTGCTGATAGTGAAGTCCTGGGTTCAATCTCCAGGTTGGGCAATGTGTAAATTCCTCAGTAGGAGCCCAGAGTTTGGATTTGTGCCCGGTTGATGGTAATAGGCTCACTCCCTATTACATGGGACTTAAACATAACGGCGAAACAAGGGTGTTACTATACACCTCTGCCCAACCCTTCGGGGAATTCAGGCGTGATGTTATATTATATTAAATTGTAAATTTATTATCTATTGTTGATCTATAATTTGATGACATACTACATGTTTATTAAAAGCATTTCCATCAACATGGAACCTTTATTTTCGCAGCTATATCAACCTATATACTGATATTATAAAGCAGAAGAGTTTGTTTGTTTGAACGCGCTAATTTCAGGAAGAGGAACTACTGCTTGGAATTGAAAAAATATTTTTGTGTTGGATAGTCCATTTATCGAGGAAGGTTATAGGCTATATAACATCACACTACGACCAATAGGAGCGGAGCATAAATGAAAAATGTTGCAAAAACGGGAAAAATGTCCACCCGTGCGAAGCCCGGACGGGCCGTTACTATCTTTATAAAACTAATCTTGAAAACAAACAATCGCTTTTTTGTCCCTCCCAGTTTTCCCAACATACATCAGTTCAAAGTATCATGTGTCGTTAACGACACATTCTTATTCACTTGACCGTGAAATCACATGAGAAGAAAAGTGGTCGTAACAGTCCAATTATCAGAACATTAACAAACTAAATTAGGACATACAAACTAAAGATTCCATAGAATTTATCAAGTAGGTACTAGCGGCCCGTCCCGGCTTCGCACGGGTAGACTTTTTTCCCGTTTTAGCAACATTTTTCATTTATGCTCCGCTCCTATTGGTCGTAGCGTGATGTTATATAGCCTATAACCTTCCTCGATAAATGGACTATCCAACTCAAAAGAATTTTTCAATTCCAACCAGTAGTTCCTGAGATTAGCGCGTTCAAACATACAAACAAGCTCTTCAGCTTAATAATATTAGTGTAGATTCAATTCCGTCTGACTTGTTAAATTCGTTCCGTAAAGTTACGGTTCAAAAATTCTCCCACGAATAAAATACATACATAAGTCTGTCAACTTCTTTAAAAAACACATTCAAATTTAAACTCTATAAATAGGAAGTAAGACTTATAGTAAATTGCGCAATGGTTGAAGGCCACCGGAAATCAAGTGCGGTTGGATTATTGGGATCGCGATCAGAGTTTAAATATGGCCGCGCATCCGGTCAATTGAGTGTCGATTTTACTAATTAAGAAGGTTTGATGCTTGTTCCGATGTTCCATAACCAGTATAACTGTTAAGATTAAAAAGAATAAACCACAAGTATGACCTTTCGGAGTAGCATGAACGCATGTAGAGATAATTTCATTGCAATTTTTTTTTGTTGCCATGGAAAGTCTCTGCTGAACAAACGCCTCTCCTTTTGGCTTCCAAACCTCTCTATTTTCTGCCGCTTCTAAATGGTCACGTCATATATTACGTCATTGCAAATATCACCAAAAATAACGACAACATCAAAATTGAATCCTAGAGGACTATTTAATTAATGAAAAAAAATAAAACATGGAAAAACATAGATACAATTTAAAAGCACAATATTCCATTTACATCCACCCAATAAACGGTAACTCCCTTTAAGGAAACAACTACCATAAAAACTAATCAACATTTACTACGATCATCAAATATAAATTTTGTTAATAAATGCTCACTGGAGTTCGTTCTCATTTAGTTAAAACAGCGCGATAACAAGTATTCTCGACATGCAACCATAATAGGATTGTCCATCTGATAAATTGTGAGAATAAAAAGCTTCCGTGATGTCAAAATAATTAAGATTTTAGATAACATTTGATAGGCTAATTTGTTTTAATTAGTTTAAGGGACCAGTATGAGTAATACAAGTCAGGAACAGCATATGGGTTTTCGTTGGATTAATTAATATCTATACCGCAAAGCGAGAATATTCTTTTCGTTAAGCTGCGCTTGCCGCGGTCATTCCGTGGATGAGTGATCGTTCGTTACACATCGAGACCCCTCCGTGCCTCGGAGAGCACGTTAACCGTTGGTTCCGGGTGTCATAAGAATACCTATGACTGTCGTTACGGGTGGACAGAAAGAAGCACATAGGTAAGTCTGATAACCGGCCTAACCTTAGGATATCGGCATTGCCCAGTAACTATGTTGAGGTCTAATGGCAGTCGCTCCGTTAAAAATACTGGTATTCAGCCGCATCTGGTCAGACTGGAAGCTGACCCCAACATAGTTGGGAATAGGATAGGAGGAAGAAAGAGAGCAAGAATGTTTTTTTCTCAAATATACTGGCTCTGTAATTTTTGGAACTGCAACAACATTATATGTATATTTTAAGAGTTTAAGCTCCTATTAACATTATTTAAATTGCCAAAAAAACAGATATTACTAAAACATTCCACAAAGATCAATTTCAACTAAAACCCCTTTATCAAAAAAGGTTCGTTTCAAATCCATCCATCAGATATGTATAATTATTACAATCGTATATGGCAACTCTGACAACCCGTAATTGATGCGTTCAATTTTGAAAAACGTTCCAAAATCGATGGTAATCATACATTTTGATTTAATTGTTGTAAGGTTGGTATTGGATTCGAATGATTAGGTCGTTACTTTTTAAATAATTGAATGATTGGCAGTTAGAAGCGTAAGCTTATTAATTTTTAGTGGTTGATATTAATAAGGCTTTTTCTCATGACTGTATTCTGTTAGGACTACAATAGCCAGCTTATAATAGGAGAAAACTATCGCTGCTGTGGTATCTAACAATTCATTATCTAATCTTTACATAAGATTATATGTTTCAAAGAAAAAAATCATGTATTCATTCATTGTCAATTTAAGAATTAATTCTCAATTGAAAAGATTCTTCATTTCTACGTTCGAAGTACTTATCCAATTATTTCTCATTATTCTCAATTACGTCTGCTGCAAGTTTAGCAAGACAGTTCTAATACTTGGAAGTTTTATAATTTTATTCCACAGTCATACATTTGTTTGAATAAAAAACAACACGACACTTGTCATGTAGAATCACCATAATTTGTCAGACAACATTCAGCCTCATTTCTTTAACATTCAAACACATTCAAACTAATCGACTAAGAATAGTGAGGGGACTTAACTAAATAAAACAGTCGATCCCTACAGTACCAAAGGCTGATGGCTCAAAGACTGTGTGGGGAAGCAAAACTACTCCCAATGGACATGTAGCAATAAACAGTAGGGCTCTAGACAGAAAACAGACGTCCTCGTACGAAGGGCCTTTTGTTTAGAACATTTATAAATAAACCTTTAAGTAGTGACCTTCTTTGTGTTAATATTGGAATGTTTATAAAAAAGATTTTGTAGTCGCGTAGAAATCTAAAAAACGGTTTGAATTGGGAACGTTTTTATGAATCGGCCTACTGGATAGGAAAGGGAATAAAAAGAAAAACAATAAAAATCCAGAATTAACGATTGTCCGCCCAACTGTGTCGAATATAAATAAGCACAATTGTCCATACAAAATTCGGATATTCAAAAAAATCCACCCATATGTCGGTATCAGCTGATCGACCTCCATTATACACAGTAAGTAATTCCTCTTAGCACAGGTAAAAGTTTTTTGGTGGCAACTTTCAACAGCTGTTTGAGTGCGTGCACGCATTCGAAATCCCGAAATTTTCATACAATTTGGAGTTTTGTTAATGTATCCGAACATCTGCGCAAGCAGGTGCTGTCCTGGAATTTCGAACACTCCTCAATTCGTTTATTTTTTGCCTTCTTATTGAAGGATGCAGACGCGTTTTATGATTTTGAAAGTATGGATTTTATTCGTACTTTAGTAATAAATGCTTAAGCTTTAATGTTAATGGGTATACTTATGACATGGCATTTTATTGTGGAAATCAATGTTTCGTTGCTGTTTTATAAGGCGATGTTAATTTTACATTTTGTTTGTTTATAGTTATACAAGGTGTTGTAAAATGAGGTTTTCAGTCTTTGGATTTACACTTTGTACAAAATATAATCTGAATTAATATGAATATGTATCAGGTAATGTACGTTAGTACATTATATCTCAACTAGCGACCCGCCCCGGCTTCGCACGGGTGCAATGTAGATACTAATGTGGGGCATATAAACCTTCCTCTTGAATCACTATCTATTGCTGAAAACTGCATTAAAATCCGTTGCGTAGTTTAAAAGATCTAAGCGTACAGACAGCGAGAGCGACTATGTATTCAGGTTACGTTTTTAGTGTTTTTTACGATTAAACTAAAATGAGTACTTATAACAAGTACGGTCGACCCACCATTTTCAACAAAAGCAAAAAAAAACCTTTTCACCAACCTTTCAATCATATTTTACTTTCCAAAACCGGAAACGTTTTATCAGTCCGTTTTTTACGCATCCGCATCCAGTACGAGGTCGATTCATATCGATATGTTTGTACCGATTACTGGCGATATCTGAGATATCGGATTTCATATCCTTTTAGTTGATGTTACTTGATACTAGCCCGCGATGCTTCTGCTGACTTGGTGCTTATCAGCATTGATACGGAAGTCTTTTGTATCAATTACTATGAATGAAATTGAGATTCATTCTGAGAAGAGAGTGAAGATGAGATATCGTGTTCGACTCGACGCGTGTTCAGCTCATGATTAAGGGCTACGTTTGAGTCCAAAACTAGTCGGGTACTTCGGGTAGTCCCGAAAAATTGCACGTGAGTTCGTTCTTCCTAGCCCTTTTCCCAACTATGTTGGGGTCAGCTTCCAGTCTAACGGAGCGACTGCCATCAGACGTCCAAAACCCAGTTACCTACTGGGCAATGCAAATATCCGAAGTTTAGACCGGTTCTCAGACTTTTATTATTACAAAAATGTAATTTGATTGTAAGTATGAAAGACAAGGAAAATACTATTTTTTTCAATTAAACTCAAAACTCAATAACCTGCGGTTGTTATTTTTACATTTAACATAAATTCCAATAATTACGCAGACGCATACATTGGCCAAATTATATTACTAATCATTGAGTTGTAATGTATAATAATTCAATGTTACGTATGAGTAATATTACCATTCATAAAATAATTGTAAAGTTCCCCTCGTACAACCACAAGATACAAGTACCTAACCTTATAGAACCTATTCAATATTGTAGTAAACTTTACGTACCTAAAGTAAAATCGACAAAAAAATTACCATACGTTGAAATCTCTATTATTTGCAGCCTTTGTATGGAACACCCCGGGTATCGTATTCAGTAACAGCTGACGCTACAAAAACTACCCTCTTCCTTTATCTATTCAATGCCGAGCACACTTTTGTGCAGGCTTTATTGAAAAAAGTTAATTTTATGTTTTGGTATTCAAATTAACACTGAATATAAAGCTGCCCTTTTCACAACTTCCAAAATTTGCTATAATTCTGAGTAGAAATAGAATATTACATCAAAAACATTTAATAAACGTATCTGGCGAGCTCGACTTGGTGGGGGCACTACCATGCCCCTATATCATAGAGATAATTTCGATAGCATTGATCTAAGTCCAAGTTAAACAAAGCTACAATAACTCATCAGGAACGTTCAATTTTCAAACGCACAAAAGTACCTAACAACTTTTTTTTCCGCGTCATGTGCACGGTTCGCTTCCCAAGCCTGCACATGGCACACAGGAATTTGACACGCAGATGTTCGTTCCGCCACAGACAATAAAATACCTAATAAATATGGCCAACGTGCACTTTGGAAAATTATTTCTATTTTACCACGCACTTATTATATTCGACTAGGTACGTACTTAAGTACTTACTATAATTATTTTAAATAGAAAGTTCGTAGAATTATTGATTAATCCTTTTGATAAAGAATAGTGCTGACATTTAAGTTTGTTTTCGACGCCATTTTTTTTATCAACTGTCTTCGACAAGTGCCTATTCAGTGATTGCACAGAAAAAAAACTAGATTACGCGATACTTATTGTCTTTACGTAATAAATCTTTAAAAAAGTGAGTATTTTGCGCATAATACTCTGCAGCACTAATGTATCACACTAATCCCATAAAAAAACAACAAACACGAGAAAGCTGTGACATCCATTAGCGCATGCGCGTGTGAATTACGATGTGCATGGAAAGATCATCATTCCATTACGAAATGTCAAGCCCCATATGAAATGTTTTATACTTACTATACTATTTAACAGCAGTGATAGCTTAGTGGTGTGACTGTCGGACTAACAAGTCATAGGTCTCGAGATCGAATCCAAGACGCGCACCTCTGACTTTTCGGATTCATGTGCGTATTGTATAATTATCACTTGCTTAAAAACGGTGAAGGAAAACATCGTGAGGAATGCCTGAGAGATATTTCTCGACGGCTGAATACCAGTATTTTACAAGGAGCGAATGCCACCACACCTACGCAACCCAGTTACTGGGCAATGCCGATATCCTAAGGTTAGACCGGTTGTCAGACTTTCAGGCTTCAGACTTCCCGTAACGACTGTCATATATATTCGTATGACACCCGGGACCGACTGTTTAACGTGCTCTTCGAGGCACGGAGAAGTCTCAATGTGTAACGAAATCAATCCACGGACTGACAGCGGCAAGCGAAGCTTAACCTTACAAATATGCTTATGATCCGCGCGGTTGTTTGATTAAAAGTTTTTATTACTAGCATAAGCATAAGCATAATCTCTCCATTATATACAGTCTGGGCACTGAGCACGAACCTCTATTTAGAATGCGAAGGGTTTTTTAGGTCTTAGTCCATCACGCTAGCTTGGTGCCGGTTGGCTACACACACTAGCAAGAATCATTTTTTTGAAGACGTCGTTATTCTGTTTTGCTCACTGAGTTTTGAGAATCAAGTCTGATCCATATATGAATTCGGAATGGAACTCAGAACTTCTTACATAGAAAGCCGGCATTAAACTGCTACGCTATACGCTGCTTTTATACTGGGTATAAAAACAGCCTTAACGAAGCCGAAGTCTATGCATACTGTACATCAAACTAAGTAACATACAGCAAAAATAATTGCTGGGATACGACTTTTATTTTTTGGTATTAAAAAACAGCTTTTAATTGTAGCGCGCAATGTAAGCGCGCGCGCAGCAGACGGTGTCTACATTTCGAAATCGTTGATAATGTTTGTATAGAAGAATGTTTAGTAATAATAACGTTTAAACTTAGTTTTCGTAAAAACCGTTCAAAAAATGGTGACATTGACCTTCGATATCTCCGTAACCAATCGGTTCCCAGGTATGGCTCAACACCAAAAAATCTTCGTAATGATGGGAAGAACATGGCTCTCGTTACACCCGATATAATATTATTGGCAACATTGGAAAAGCCAAAAGCGCAAGCCACCGATTAAATAGAGCGGCACGCGCATGCGCTCTACGGAAGAAGTTCTAACCGCCATTGAGGAACGTCTGATATTGTTGCCACCTATTTTCTTTTTTATATTTAATCTTTCTTGTGATAACTTAAAAAACTGATTATGATTCAGTGTCTATGATTTTAAAAACTACCTGTACCTCAAAGTACCTATACAAGAATATACACAATGTGTCCGGATTTGTAGTAATAAAACTTTAAAGGCGGTATATTATACATTCAAATTTATCGACCAAAAGTGGCCTAATAAGCCTAAATCTTAAGTTCTGGGTGTTGAAATATGTGAGTCAAATACTAAAATTGCTCTATCCTTTTCGGGGAATCGACCCCACAAGTGCATACCCGGTCACATTGTATATTTATATATCACTAACTTGAAATGCTCTAAAGTAGTTATACCTAGATCGTAGAGGCAATACGTTGGTAATGCAATATCGTAAAGTTCTTATTAACCCTACCAACTAAGGTATTTACGCTTGTAGGTACTAGGAGTGCCGAGTGCTCACCAGAATAGCTCAATATGGTCGATGTAATCCTGCGACCTATTGGCAATTGATCCTAAGTCAACAAGCTTTTAGTTGTTGGGTTTCAATAAATACTAATTGACATGAATCAGCAGTGATAGCCTAATGGTGTGACCGTCGGACTGCCAAGTCATAGGTCTCGAGTTCGAACCCAAGGCGCGCACCTCGGATTCATGTGCATATTGTATAATAAAATCATCACTTGCTTAAAGACAGTGAAGGAAACCGGCATGCCCGAGAGATATTTGTCGACGGCATGTGAAGCCAAGTCAGAGGCCCATGGGCGACATAAACTCTGACACCGGGTTAGTCACTAAGCACACGAAAAAAAGAAGATTACAAGTAAATCTACTATAATTATTAATCTGTATACAGTAGATCTGGAAGTACAGAGGTACACACGACAGACCAAAAACTGTTGCAATATTTTCATAAAAAATAAACAATTCAAATATATATTTTTTTTATAACTAAGAGGCCGTTCACACAGCGGATCCGTCGGTACTGGATGTGTTGTTGACATCTGTACCGACGGATCAGTTAAGCAAATGGCAGCTGCGTCGAATCTGGCAGGCAGGATACGATAAAAATAACGGATCCAGTATTTTTTACTGGATTCGGATTACTGTCGTGTATGTGAACTCGCTCATACAACTACAGGCGCCAACACCAAAATAAAAACGGATCCGCTAAATATGGTCTTGTAAACAGTTTCTGTGTGAACTAGCTGTTACTCTTTATGCGTATTAATACAGTTTGAAAGCATTAAAAACATAATAACCGGGTAAGGAATGTGTAGAATCCTGCCTCGCCAAACGAGGGCCGACATTGTACACGTAATCATACGCAATCCGCGTTCCTTACTCCGAAATTGCACTAAATGTATTCTTACATTATTTACTGGTTATAAAGTCAGTATCTTCATGCAATTTTAACCAAGTAACGTTGGCGCCAATAGTAACGTCATACTTTTTGAGTTGCAAAAGTTGCTAGCTGCCTACAAGCACATTTGGGAAATATCTGGTTATACCAGATAATGCAAGCGTTTATTTTAAGTAGTTTGTTTTTGCTTTAACTGTCTGGTTGGTTTAGTGGTGGCAAGCGCGACTGCTGATCTTGAGGGCCTGAGTTCGATCCCCGGGTCGGAAAAAGTGTTATTAGGTTTTCCTTGTGGAATTCCTCAGTAGCAGCCCGGAGTTTGGATTTGTGTACGGTTGATGGCAATAGGTTCGCCCCTATTACATCGGACATAAACTTAACTGCGAAATGAGTGTGTTACTATAGGTACACCTCTGCCCAATCCTTCGGGGAATACAGGCATGATGTTATGTTGTCTTTGCTTTGTATAAAACATTTCACAATAAAGTTTTTCGTACTTAAAACTGTCAAATTACTCTTTAAATGTAGAACACGTCAAAAAAGCGCGCTATAAATCTAAAATGGCGGCAAAGAAAGCTATGAATTTATTCGGTGATTTTTATTGAGAATCTTTTTTAAAGACATCGCCATTTGACATGTTTTGCTGGAATTACTTCAAATTGACTGGCGAAACTTCGGTTATTGTCATTTTAACGCGAAGTTTAGTGAAGTATCACCAGTTAATTCAAAGTAACCCTGAATAAGCATCGACGAACAGATTTTTTTATTACGAATTGTTGTCCGTCGATCATAGTTAATGACTCGGTAATTCGTTGATGGCTCTCTGTAAAAATTTATGGGGTTCATACCACAAAATGTTTAACCATTGACAATCTGCCATAGTAATTTAAGTATTTTTCAAGGATAAACAAAATACTTAACATTTTAAGACACACGTCAAAGCGACTTCAAGTAAATAACTTTACTACGCTGGTGAACTGTAGCTCTAAAAACTAAACTGGGCTAACGTTTATACTTTTCTAGAAATACCACGTAAAAGGTGACACCACAAAAACATGTCGGTTAACTCAATTTTTTATTAAAACATAAAAATCACGTTCTCAAAACGTCAAGATAAAAAAATTAGTGGAAGTTGCAACAAAATTAATAAAAAATCACTAAAACGTTAAAATTTTATGTTCGCATAACAAAGTGTGATTTACAACGAGTATTACGTTTCACAATGAATTGTAAATCAGTTTTATTGTTTCTGATAAAATGGAGACAGTTTATGTTAATTATACATTAGGCTTGGGTGGGACTTTGAATTGTTAACTAATTATTTATACTGTCCTCAATAATCCATAACATGACGCCTATATTCCCCGAAGGGTCGGGCAGAGGTGTATCGTAACACACACTTTTGCCATCGACCGGGCACAAATCCAAACTCTGTGCTGCTACTGAGGTATTCCACACAAAAAACCCAATAACACTGCCCGACCTGGGAATCGAACCCAAGACCCCACGATCAGCAGTCGCGCTTACTACGCAATAATCCTACTCCTTTTGAACAGCCTGTAGTAGATACTGTCGTTATTTTTGAAAAATTACGAATTATATTTGAACTCTTAATTTTTGTTGAGGCAGATTTATTTAAACGGTTTGACCTCTATGAGCACCGCACTCTTCTTTTTACCGACTGTTACGCATGTCTAATATTTATGAATGAAACAGAGCTATTCATGTTTTGTATTGTATTATAGCAGTGATAGCATAGTGCCAAGTCAAGTCATAGGTCTCGAGTTCCAACCCAAGGCACGCACCTCTGACTTTTAGGATTCATGTGCGCATTGTATAATTATCGCTTACTTAAAAACGGTGACGAAAAACGTGAGGAAACCAGCATGCCTGAGAGCTATTTCTCGACAGCATGTGAAGCTAAGTCAGAGGCCCATGGGCGGCATAAACTCTGACACCAGTTTAGTCACTAACCACACGAAAAACAGAAGACGTTTTGTATTTGCATTTAGAATTCTCAATGTCCATACTTTATTCATCGATTCTCGAATGGAATTCTAGACGGCACTCGACGGTAAATATTGCAACATCTGCAAAGCAAATTAAGTAAAATTCTTAACGTTCTAAGCAACGGTTAAATACGTGTGTTTCTGCATGTATTAACTGCTCGTTTTTGCATAATATTTGATAAAGTCACGATAACGTATCTTTGATAAGTAGGTTACGCATTTACTTGCCGAAATATCAAATAACAAAAGAATTTAAATTATTCTAAAAAAGAAAGATGATATTCTATGTTTACCTACATAGTTATGACTTAACAATACTTAAGTTTAATATCTATGAATATTATGGAAAAAAATTATAAGTAATTGTAACTTTTGTAGGTCATCTAAGTACCGTTACCTACAATTGATAAGTGATCTAATCTGTATTGGACTTGATTTTGACCTACTTAATGCAAAATGATATTTTTAGATAGCCATCAAAAATGTGATTTTGGTCTTCAAGGAATATATCGTATTTAGAAAATATGATGAGCGCTAATTTAATAGAGAATATAAGAGAATTATGAGTATAAGCCAAATTCCGATTGAGTTCAGTGATAAGTAGAGTACGTACTCAGAATCTGAAGATTAAGACGTACATTTCTGGGGTCATCAGAATATTAAAAGGTACCGCGGCGCCACCAATACTGCACTTGAAACAAATAGTCCTATTCAAGCATTTACCATGCAAGGTGTATGCCACACTGCCCCAACATGACAATAATAAGTTAAAACCTAAGACCCGAATCAAAAACAGACTTCAGCATTTAGAAAGGCGTCTTATAAGGTGAAAGTCATGCTTTCATGCTTCGCAAAAAACTCGCATCTCGTCGCGGCCTTGCCAAGGTGAGTGCAAGGGGGACATAACGGTGCGCTGCGCGGACGCACCGGCCCCCGCACACTAACAAACATTAATTTTCATACACCATCGGCGACTTTGGCATCCAACGTACGTTCCCACACTCGCTGGTACGTGCCCCACAATATAAAAAGCAATGTACACGTTCAGAACACGTGCCCCGTCGGAAATGAATATGTTTTTTGATACACTTCCTTTCAGTAATACTACTGTACTTAATGACAGTCTAATATGGTGTGGTGTGCCATAAAATACAGTTCAAATTTCATACACGTATACATCGGCTATGGGAAAGCTAGGTAACGGTTGCTGTCACCTTAAGGTAAAGGATTGTTAGTTATTTGCGATGTTATTTGTAAACAAAGATGTAAGAGTAATTTTCACCAACTAATAAGGTGTTTCATAAGTATTGTTACGTCGTTGTGTCATCAGCAGTAACCATATTGTCATCACGCAATAAAATCTGGGTTGAAATCTTATTGTTTTAAAGTAGGGTAACTATGTTTGCGGGTTTCTCAAGGACGTTCTCACATTATGACAGCCCAATTAAATAACTGAAGCGTGTATGAGAGCTTTGTAGGACATTCCTATTAAGTATTGCGAATTTATACAGTATGAATGGACGAAGTTAGGCAAAGATATTTCGTGAATTGTGACATAAAATTCCAAGTCTCCTATTAAATTATGTATTCCTTAAGTAGACATAGAGCCACCTTTCCGCGAAATACCGTAAGTTTTTGTACATAATGAACTACTTGGCATTCAAAACGCATACTCGCGTTGCAGCTGCAACTACAGAAATGTCTAAGAAATAATTCAACGGAGGGGCCAGCCCTAATCAAAAATGGAGACTTACGATTTGACTGATCTCCGTGATAGGAATTGGTGTGATAGTTTTATCCGAGCTCTGGGGGAGCGATGAAGCGCTGGGAGTCGGCGACACCCCTGGGGAGGAAGGGCCATTTCCGACGCTTTCCTTGGATGTGCGGTTGGGAGACAGCCTCGCTGGAAAGCTGAGGGTCTTCGTCCACTGCGATAAGCTACGCACCATCTTGACTGTTCATAAGCACAACACTCGTTCACTGAACTCTTTGTGACGAGCGACACGCGCACTCGCATCGACGGTCCGCGGACGAATGAGGAATCGAGGAAGGAAGGCAACAAAACGTACAGCCTGTGCAAGTTGCGACTTGACCGGGTGGAGGGGCGCGCGTGTAGGGTGGCGGTGTGTGCGTAGATGCAGTCCGGAGTCCGGCCACCTATGGGTTTTGGGTCGAATATTCTTTTGTTTATCGACTCGCGTTCAGCTACCTCGTGAAGCAAAAAAGTTTCGAATGGTCATCTTGAGTAGTTGTAATGAATTGGCAGTTAATTTACAGTTGTTATGTTGATTTAGTTCGTTAAAATCTGATTAGTCACACAACTATTTTTAGGAGAGTCACAAAGTAGTATAAATTATTACTAAGATTGTATTTTTTTGGCCTTATTCATAAATGCCATTTCATATAAAAAGACGTTCATTTTCACTTTCCGAAAGTGACAAAAATAGGAACTTTATTTAAGAACTGGATCATATGAATATTAGTATAGAAAATATCACTTCAACTGTAAATATCTCTTCTAAAACCCCATTAGTTCTCGTACTCAAAATCACATTTCGAGCAGACTTCAAAACCATATACCTACCTTGCACATTCATTAGAATTTGCAACGCCCTATAAATGCAGAAAATAACTGCACGTAACGAGGGTGCCACCCTCCTCTCTTTTCCCAAACTCAAAGATATGTGCGAGAGTGCAAATATAGACTCGTGCATACAGCTTCGACGCATTGTTTGGGGGTATATAATATGTTTTTACATATAACCAAGAATGGAAATTAAAGTCCTCAATCAAGCAACAATCAAATGAGCCTGTCCATCACTGAGGGCTTCTCCAAATTTGTTCCGAAGACTTTGTTTCTTAAGTTCTCGTACACAGAAAACACAAGTATCACATATTGCAGTTATCATTGAAATTGTTCTCCAGAAATTCAAAAATATATCATTTAATGACGATAGCAAATAGTTTTTGCAACTCTACAACTTGACTCTACTATCTTAAGTACTCTAACAATCTAAGTCTTGATATTCCAGTTATCGAATGGTTGAAAATGTTATAAAAAAATACATTTATCTTATGGTTCGGGATTAACAGGGGTGCATAAGAAACGAACCCAATACAATGGGTGCGCAGGATTGCGTGTCGCAACTTCCTGAAGCCACGTGCGCGCGCAGCTGACGCTATCACCCGCAGCGCATGCGCATCGAGTACATAAAATTCGAAGGGTTCGAAGGAAACTATGAGTGGGATAGCAAGGAAGCTTTTGTTTTACTTCCTTTAGTTTAGAATGGCGACTACTTGAAGAAAGGTTTCTCCGAAATTCTTTTGATAAACATTTTGTGCTTCGATAGCCCGCCTTTTTGATTATACTCAAAAACATTCAATTATTCAGAACTACTTCACCACAATTTACATTAACATAAACATAATGCGCGTCACTCACATTCGCACGAATACACGAACCCACAAGTGTGGGACTGACATTCGCAAACACTATGCGAACATTTTCCATACAAAACTGAAAACATTCGTACAATGTACGAATGTTTGCGCGCATGTGAGTGACCCGGGTAACGCCTGTATTCCGCGAAGGTTTGGGCAGAGGTGTATAGTAACACCCTCATTTGGCCGTTATGTTAAGGTCCCATGCAATAGGGGGCAAGCCTGTTGCCAACAAACGGGCACGAATCAAAACACCGGGCTGCTACTGAGGAATTCCACGCGGTAAAACCCAATATCACTTTGCCCGCCCTGGAGATCGAACCCAGGACCTCACGATCAGATCCACGATCAACGAAGCATTACATTACAGACCAATTTACATTACTTTTTGGGATTTCACAATAATCGACATTTTATAATCAACTCACTCCTTTGCACTTTATTGAATCACAATTACATCATCATGATCAGATTTTACAAAGAACATTTCCAGTAATAAATAATCGATCTGTTTACATTCCTCAGAGGGTCCCTGTTTATTTTATAACGCTCAGCACTAAAGATTGTCTTGAGCAACAAAAAAGGGTCACTAATGCCCGCTTTTGTACACACGAGGGTCCAATCAGAACCCCTACTCCACTAGCCTATTGTTCTCAGTGATGGGGTTGTAAGTTCTCACTTGAAGTGTGCTTGATGTTAGCACGGTTCGATATAGGGTAGTTAGAGGAGTTTGTTGCTTATAATTTGGGTATCATGATTTTGGTATGGACCTGATTGATTCAATTCAATTCCTTTATTTCAACCAACAGTTGGATCATATAATATCATTCAGTACATTAAATAAATAAAAATATTGAAAAAATAAAATAAACAATAAGACAAAACACCACACACAATTCCATTATAACACATTCAATTGGCAAAGTCAACAAATTAAAATTATTGATAACCATAAATGCTACATTTAAAAGTAATGACTCCTATATAAATTATATTCAACTAATTAACAATTATCATTTCTTCAAAATTTTAATATTGTACAATAGAAAAGAGGGACAGATAATGAACAATAATGTGCTATGCCTATCTCATTTCATTGTTATAGTCACTACATGATGCATACAACAATGGTTAATGTAGTGACAATCGAACCTCTCAGCCATCATCCTCAAGATGGTGTTGGAGCTGGCGCGGACCCTGCGCACCAAGGATGTGCACCGTTTCCGCATCGTCGCATAAAAGCAGTAAATGCGCGACTCAGCGAACATCCCCGACGCACTGCAGTACCGAGGCAGCCCCAACAACATCCTGTAGGCATTGTTGAATTGGACTCGTAGGGCGCTGTACTGTTTTTGAGTATAGTTAGCCCACAGGGCACTCGAATACAAACTGGTGCAATACGCACTGAAAAGGGTGTTTTTTACTTCTTTCGAGCATCGTGCAAACCTGCGAGCTATCATGTTCGCTCTAACAGACAACGCCCTACGTTCCCGCTCTATGTCTGAATCGTCTTTTAGGTCAGAGGTCACAAGATGCCCAAGGTATTTAAAAGTGTCAACCCTATTTAGCGGTGGATTATTTACCTTGATGCTAGGGATACTATCTGGACATTTACCCTTGGCCCGAAAAACCACACATTCACTTTTCTTGGTGTTATAGAGCAGGCCATATTCCTCACAAATGCCGAGCAGCTTAGACAAGCCACAGACCGAGGCGCTCAGCAGCACCATGTCGTCCGCATAGCTAATATTGTTTACACAAACTCCACCAACATGACATCCGACATGCGTGCTGCTCAGCCTCTCGATGAGTGCGTTTATATAAAGATTGAAGAGCGTTGGTGAGGTCAACCCCCCTGCCTCACCCCGCACTCCAATCTGTATGGTTCAGACAGCATCCCCGACCATCGAACTACGCTGACCTGGTTCCCGTACCAATATTTGAGAATACGAATGCATTCGCTTGGCAGGGGTGTGTTGTTAAGTTTATCCCAGAGGATATCATAGGAAACCAGGTCAAACGCTTTCGTAAGGTCGAGGAAGCAAGCATAGACTGGTGTTTTGCGATCAGTATAGTGCTTCAAACACAGAATAGCAGTGTCAGTGGAGAGTCCCGATTTGAAACTGAATTGATTGTCATGTAACTCGAGACAGCCACTCATCAGTGTGTTAAGAAGTCTGTCAAGCACCTTAGACAGAATTGTAGCCAGAGAGATGGGTCTATTAAAGACCGCTAAAAAAATGTACAAATATTGTAGTAAAAGAATTGCAGTCAAGATCCTGTTAAATTTGACAAAAATTTAAAGGAGTATGCTTAGGTGGTTTCATCATGTTGAGAGAATGAGTGAACGGCGATTAACAAAAGGAATTCATAAGGCGGATGTCAATGGAAACGCCGGTGGAGGACGTCCTAGAAGGACGTACATCGATGTTATTGGTGATGTTCTTCACAAAGGTCAGGTGCGTAGTACTCTCAGCCGGCGTGCGTGTATGACAAGATGTATGAATGTGGATGAAGCGAAAGGGGTACGGAAAAAGGCGTGAGTTTATGTATGTATGTATCCGCCATTTGTACTGTTCTTAATAATGTGTACTCCTTCTGTTTTATTTCTTTTAGTGTACAATAAAGTATATCTATCTATTCATCCTGTTTAATGTTTCTAATAGTGAAACCAAATTAATTATTGCTATGGAGACGAGTGAAGAATCTGAACGTGCAGTTATCAATTTTTATCAAAGATAACGAACAGTTAACATCATCATCTTCCTGCCCTGGTCCCAAGTTACTTGGGGTCGGCGCAATATGTTTTCCTCTTCCATTCTTCCCTGTCAGCCGTCTCATTATCATTTACTGCTTTATCTTTCATATCCGAGAGTTAACAAAAACGTTGGATATGATCGAAAATATCGAAAACTAAAGGCAGTATGCTTTATTCGTTTGCCAAATAAGCAAGATTTGCTTAATCAAGTGTCGAACGTCTTGATAAATACTTTTTAACTCTACATGTCTCGATAGTGCGGTACGATCGATGTCCATGGTGACAACAACAAATGCTTTAGAATTTTAAAAAGCATTGCGATCATTGTGTCCAAAATGAGTCATTGAATGTACATAATAGGCATTGAATGTACATAATAGGCATAAGAGTTTGCATTCTAGCCAATAGTTCTGAGTACCGGATACGGCGGTACGTGTCTTGTAATCCAACTATGAGTGGATTGCGCAAATCAAAACAAAATCAAGTGTCATTTTTACTATGTTTTAGGCGCCGACAGGCTTGTGAATTAATTGTACAATATCCTTCCGTATTTAAACTAAAAGACAGAAGTAATATACGTAACATCACGCCTTGTATTCCCCGAAGGGTTTGGCAGAGGTGTTTTAGTAACACCCTCGTTTTCCCAGTTATGTCTATTGCCATTTACCAGGCACAAATCCAGACTCTGGGCTGCTACTGAGAAGTTCCTAATGGAAAAACTCAATATCACTTTGCCCGATCTGGGGATCAAACCCAAGACCCCTCATGCTCAGCAGTCGAGCTTGCGACCACTAGACCAACAAGGCAGTGAGCAGAAGAAATATCGAAGAGCCAAAAGCATCTGGAAGTGGAACTTCAAGGTTTAGGTTTTAAGATTAAAATAGTTGCAAATAAAGATGAAATGCGCTAAAAATTCAATCTGAAGGAGATCGGAAAAGTAAGTTGTCTAAATGAAACCTCTTACCTGACGTCATTGATTAGTGGAATAGCAAAAGTCTTTATAAATAGGAGATTTCAAGAATATTTACAAAATGTCCTATCTTCTTCTTTTCGTGTGGTTAGTAACTAACCTGGTGTCAGAGTTTATGCCGCCCATGGGCCTCTGACTTGGCTTCATATGCTGTCGAGAAATATCTCCCCGGCATGCCGGTTTCCTCATGATGCTTTCCTTCACAATTTTTAAGCAAGTGATAATTATACAATACGCACATGGATCCGAAAAGTCAGAGGTGCGTGCCCTGGGTTCGAACTCGAGACCTATGATTTGGCAGTCAGACGGTCACACCACTATCACAGTATCACTGCTATAAATGCCCTATGATCTTCAAGGAATAAGCGAGTGAAATAGAGTACAACAATCGCACGAATATTCAGTAAATAAAATAGTACTACCATTTCTCAAACTACCATGTGGCTTAGAAATACATTGGTAGAACCGAAGAACTTCAGTTTTTTGCCTCACAGGGGATTAAAGTTAACAGCCAATAATTAATATGCGCACGTGTTTTGTACTGAAGATGTTTATACACAATTTAAGTAAATTTGCCCAGTAAAAAAGTACCTATAAATAAAAACTTAATCTCTAGATAAAACAAAGACGTGTAAAATGTCAAAGTGATTTATCCGCACTTTCGTTGAAAGTGTGGTGACTATATTTAACTATTTGAATGTTTGAGATTCAGTTTCTGTAAATGATCTTGTAATAATGTATTGAACCAGTTCATCGATTTGTAAATGTCTTTGGTCTATAGATTTAAAAAAAACTGCATTACTACAAATTTTATTATTTAGTCATGCTTAAAAAAAATGTTTTCTCTTTTTATCGAACAATTGTATAAGTTGACTGCAATAACGTTCACAAATTCCGGGTACAATACTAATCCTGTTTACCCACAATGATGTATTACCTATTAATTTAAAAATATTTACTGTTTTTGAAAAACTTTGCAAAGTGTGTATAATCTACTTCTGATTCTTCTGATTCTATAACTGGTCATCAAACTATCAAATAGAAAAGTATGTGCCTACCATATACAAGGTAGGTCGGAAAGGGGGTACTAAGCCGCGGGCCACTCAAAGTATCACTGATAACTATTTTAAAGCAAGTGTTAAAATTTCAAAATTCGATTAATTTTTTTTCCATGAAAAATAATTTTTATTTTAGTTTTTTCGAAAATTCTTCATCCCTGCTTTAGTTATGAATTCAGAAAATGGAGTTTCTAATCCGTGACCCCAAATATGACCTAAAATTTAAACGCAGCTGATCATAGCTGAGGATAGATAGAATTTAGAGTATTTTTATGAAATCTTTGAACAGCTATTTCTCTTAAACTATCGAGTTTTGGGGAAAGTTGTAGAACAAAAGTTATCCATTATTATAGGTACTTTAACACCCTTTCGGCTTAGTACCCCCTTTCCGACTAACCTTGTATAATTTATTTTTCATAACTTGAATGGTAACATGCAATTAAAAAGTAATTACCTACTGATATTTCCATTTTTAAACGGTTTTAATTAGCTTCACTTCGTATGTTTGTTTGGTTTAAATCTTGCGAGAGATTTTTCAACTACTTCTGGTTAACCGATTCTCCTGAAACTTCGCACAAAAATTCAATTCCCATGACAATACAGTATTATAATAATTTCAACCTTCAATCCTCAAATCCTGATGCTGCAGCGGTACTACAAGATAAAGCCGTTTAAAAGATTATTTAAGTAATACTACAGATTTGAATTTAATAATTTATAATTCAACTTTGTTTCCTAGTCAACACCACCGATCATATTACAGTATGCGCAACTCCAGCTAAGAAAAATCCTGTTTCCTTCAAAACCCACAGTCACCGTACACATTGTTCAAAGAGGGTTCATTATTACTAAAAACTAGTAAACGCTTGTACGAAATTAGTTCTCTGTCAATCTACCTATCTATTCCTGTTCCTCGTAAATTACGCTCTTATACCGTAAAATACTTTAGTGAAGGCGTATCATGTTAATTAGTTTGCTTCGAACTCTGTTTAAGTTTATTTTTGTAAAGTTCAATATTTGGAGATAATTTAGCCAATATTATAAATGTTTGATCATTGGAAGGTACTGTTTTGAACACATTGGGTTCTAAACTTCTAATCGTTGTTTAATCCACAAATAGTTTAATACTATACTGGTACTTTAGTTTTGAGCAGTGATAGCCTAGCGATTGAAAGCTTGCCTTCCATGCAGGAGGGTCTGAGTTCGTGTGCGGTTTAAAATTTGATTATCACTTGCGTTAACGGTGAAGGAAAGACATCCTGAGGAAACCTGCACACCTGAGAGGGCTCCATAAAATTCTCGATGGTGTGTGTAGTCTGCCAACCCGCATCAGGCCAGCGTGGTGGACTAAGGCCTAAACTCTCTCTCATTCTGAGAAGAGACCCGTGCCCAGCAGTGGGACAGTAATGTGCTAATTATGTTATTATGTAGTACTTTAGCTATGACAGTCGTTACGGAAGAAGCCCGAAAGTCTGACAACCGGTCTTACCTTAGGGTATCGGCATTGCCCAGTAAGTGGGTTGCGGAAGTCTGGCAGTCGGTCCGTAATGTCCAGCCGCATCTGGTAAGACTGGAAACTGACCCTAACATAATTGGGAAAAGGCTAGGCAGAACTAGTTCTTACACTTAACTTTACCAATAAACATTGGCACGACAAAGAAGGAAGCTAAACGCACATTTTGTTGAATTTTAGAATCCATGATACGTGTGTTGTCACAGAAGTGGGTCGAAGTCGACTTTAAAGTCGACTTGCTGCGGGTGTGTCGACAATGGAAGTCGGTTGCAGAAGTCAACTTTCGTAATTTAACTAGTAGATGTGATCATCAACTAATTGTTGGTGTTCACACCTTTGTAACCCATAGGATCACGTCTATTATTATCTATACTAATATTATAAAGCTGAAGAGTTTACTTGTTTGTTTGAACGCGCTAATCTCAGGAACTACTAATTGAAAAATTATTTTTGTGTTGGATAGTGCATTTATCGAGGAAAGTTATAGGCTATATAACATCACGCTACGACTAATAGGAGCGGAGCATAAAAATGTTGCAAAAACGGGAAAAATGTCCACCCGTGCGAAGCCGGGACGGGCCGCTAGTTATATCATGTCACTGACTTGTTGGTCTAGTGGTCACAAGCGCGACTGCTAAGCATGGGGTCTTGGGTTCTATCCCCAGGTCGGACAAAGTTTTATTGGGTTTTCCCATTAGGAATTTCTCAGTAGCAGCCTGGAGTCTGGATGGCAATAGGCTCGTCCCCTATTACATGGGACTTAAACATAACTGGTGAAACGAGGGTGTACTAAAACATCTCTGTCGAACCATATGTTATATCATAACGACAATAATACTCAAAAACCGATTATTACAATAATACCCTTATCATCCACTACCACTAACCTCATACCATAAACTAAGGGTGAGGATGCATTTCCGGCTAAAACGGCTAGTTTTCAATTAAGGACAATGGACAGTAATCGATTTGGCCCGCAGAATAATTACTCATTAAGGATGCTACACAAAATATCAATTGGGGTGCTGGTTTTGGGAATACCACGTGGGTTTAATGTGTTGAAACCGTGGGAATGTTATGCCGTAGTGGGCAAACGAGGAACCCTATCGCTGTCAATGAGTGAGAGGTGACTAAAGGATTATATCAGAAGAAACATCTATCAAGGGAGTAATGAGATACAACAAAAATGCAGTACCCATCCAACTTAACACTTATAGCGATATCCTGGGTTTGATTTCTATATAACAGTCTGCTTGACTGCGCTCTTGGTTAATTACCAACCGTGCGGATCATACGATTTGCGAGGTTAAGTTGCTCTTGCCGCGGTCAGTTCGTGGATGACCTTTCGTGACACATCGAGACCTATCCGTGCTTCGGAGAGCACGTTAAACAGTCGGTCCCTGATGTCATACGAATACCTATGACTGACGACCGGCCTAATCTTAGGATATCGGCATTGCCCAGTGACTGGGTTACGGAGGTCTGATGGTAGTCGCTCCGTGTAAAATACTGGTATTCAGCCGGATCTGGTTAAGTGGAAGCTGACCCCAACATAGTTGGGAAAAGGATAGGCAGAAGGTCTGAAGTCTGCGTGAGACAGTAGACATTCACAAGCACATTTACTTAGGTCGGTTCGTCCGGCGCATCCTTAGCTATCAGCTCTGCTACCAACCTTGCTGACTGGCCAATCTCTTCACCATGGTATGGGCTATTCTCGTATAGCTCGTGCCGACACTAGAGAGGAAGACAAGCATATAATGCATACATAAACTCACGCCTTTTTCCCATGGAGGTAGACAAACTTTAGAACGCCACATGCTACGATCCTTACATACTCCTTTCGCTTCATCCACATTCATGCATCTTGTCATACACGTGCGCCGGTTGAGAGTACTACGCACCTGTCCTTTCTGAAGACCATCATGAATAACATCGCGTTTCCACTAACATTTCTTTTTGTTAATCGCCATTCACTCATTCTCTCAACATGACCAAACCACCTAAGCATCGGCATACTCTTTTCAGTTTTTGTCCCTACATCAACGCAATCAACTAGAAGCTATGATACTCATCATAAGTAATATGAAATGGAATGTTTTCTCGATCCTTCGGTTTCCAAGGTTTGCCAGTTCCTACCATTAACCTTTGCCTCAATGAAGTATTGGATTATTAAAATCAGCTAGCTTAACTCTGGTCGTTACCAATTTACAAGAAATCATTAAGGAAATGTGCTAATTATGTTATTCCAAGAGGGCGAAGGGCCATGATTGTAATGTTATAGCTGCTATACCCTATCGTCCATATTAAACTTAATTACGATCTCTCAAACTTCCTTATTTGAAGAACAAATTAAAGTAGAAACTGTTACTTTCTGATATATATATATATATAACATCACGATTTGTATTCCCTGAAGGGTTCGGCAAAGGTTTTTTAGCACACACTCGTTTCGCCAGTTATGTTTAAGTCTCATGTAATAGGGGGCGAGCCTATTGCCATTAATCGGGCACAAATCCAGACTCCGAATTGCTACTGACCACAGTCCGATTGACCTGCCTTGATGGTCTAGTGGTCGCAAGCGCGACTACTTAGCATGGAGTCTTAGGTTCGATCCCCAGGTCGGGCAAAGCGTTACTGGGTTTTTCCATTAGGAATTTTTCAGTAACAGCCCTAAGTGCTTTTTGGTAATACATCATATTTGTTCTCAAGTAGTCTCTGGCTTGTACCTCTGCTTACCCATTAACGGTCATAAGCGTGACAAGTATGTATGAAAGGAATTTCAATTAATTTGAGCCATACAGTTGTTTGGCTTTTGTTTTCTATAGAACACGTGCACCTATGCACCCCTCGTGGGAGATGACGGTGTTATTGTATGGGGAATGTTTTATGGGATAGGCAATAAATTTTTGGACGTACCTACCCAATAAAATAATATTTCTATGGGAAAAGCAAATAGGGTAGGATATGCCTGACAATTTTAACAGGAAAGTAATCTTAATTGCTGATCTGATACTTTTTTTTTACTTTTGATGTTTACTTTTCTCGTAGGAGAAACAGGCTAAATGACAGGCTCAGATAGTGAAGGAATAAGGCCCAAATTATTAAACACCCCTTATTTGAGAGCTCCTAACTGTAATTTCGATGAGAAGAGAAGCAAATAAAAAAGAGTAGTTGTCTTTGGCTGCGTCTTTTGGGAAGCAGTTCACAGACCGCCATGTTGAAAGTTCTTTTCAATACAAAACATAAGAGCCCATTACTGTCCCACTGCTGGGCACGGTCCTCTTCTCAGAATGAGAAGGGTTTAGGCCTTAGTCCACCACGCCGGCCTGGTGCGGGTTGGCAGAATACACACACCATCGAGAATTTTTTGGAGCCCTCTCATGTGCAGGTTTCCTCACGATACTTTTCCTTAATCGTTAACGCAAGTGATAATCAAATTCTGATCCGCACATGAATTCGAAAATTCTGATGTACGGGCTGGGATCGAAGTCAGACCCTCCTGCATAGAAGGCAATTCTTATTCTTTATTGTACACAAAAAAATAATATACAAAATAAATAGGTAGGTATGATACAATCGCTCAACCGCTAGGCTATGTCTTTCAGTAACATAATATAAATGGTTTAAACTGTAGAGTGTAAGCAACATGTTAAAGCAACAACTGCCTACGAAGACCATTCGTCCAAAATCAATTAGACCATACAAAAAACCTACCATAACACAAGACCCTGTACAGCGGTCCTTTTAAAGTTTACACCCATTGTAACATCTAAATGCCCTTCAGTTCATACCCCATGTGTGTCACGAATCTGGGCAGAAATAAAAACAGTTTTAGCAAAGTGACCGGCCGCACATGGCGTTGAAGAAACCCCCGCCATCTTAAGAACATATGAACAAATAGGCGGTTTTTGGGTATAGTGTTCCAGATTTTTTTGAGAAGAACACGTGTTGGTGTTGTATTTTTGTGACCCAAATTGTATCGACCCTTTAGCTAGAATTGTTAGGTCATTCAGGATTATGGGCACAGAACACGATGTTATGATTATAACATGTTCTCTGTTTTTAACTTGTATGTAGTATACAGAGGACAATGGCGCGATCATGAGAAGGCCTACATCAAGCAGTGTATGGTGCCAGCTTGAAGAAGGCTCGTGTTATGCCTAGCTTTTTCCCAACTATGTTGTGATCAAGTTCCATTCTAACCAGATGCGGCTGAATACCAGTATTTTACACGGAGCGATACCCATCAGACTTCTGCAACCCAGTTAATGTGCAATGCCGATATACTAAGATTAGACAAGTTGTGAGACATTCGGGTTTCTGACTTCCCGTAACGACTGTCGTAGGTATTTGTATGACACCCGGGACCGACTGTATAACGTGCTCTCCGAGGCACAGAGGGGTCTCGATGTGTAACGAACAGTCACCCACCCACGAACTGACCGCGGCAAGCGCAACTAAATCTCGCAAATCGTATGATTCGAGCGGTTGGTAATTAGCACGCCTAATTACAAATGTATTTGTTATATTTCTAAGTCAGGTTTATAGAGTTCAGATCTTCTGAAAGTTGTTTTATTTCTCATGTGATTTGCCTATTGTTGAAGTCCATTTGCGGTCTTGCAAACATGGAGCCAGTAAAGACAAAACACTTGATAAGTGAACGGTGACGCCGCTGCCCTTCACTATTCTGTAGTATTTAGGCTAACAATGATTATCCATTCATCAAGCATCCGGAATTAGCTTTGGGCATATGAATGCAGCGTAAAGTCATGAATGCTAAACCAAAGGGCTTCAATCAACTTGTGTGTCCCTTCAACAATATGGCGCATCCGTTCATAACACCTGAACATATCAATAAAATATAACATAATAGGAAAAGTCGTGTGTACACCACACGAGCGTACCGAGAACTGATTATTAACAACCACAATATGACCCCATTGGCGCCATTTTATTTTTGATTGTCTCGTCAAACTATCGGACGTGCTCACGCGTCAAACGCTGGTACGTGACTGAGTTGAATTAAGAACGTTTTAGTTTGAAATTAGAACTTATTTTATTTATATTTATATAACGTGATTACTGGCACACTTCATGAAATTAAAATGCATCTTCATACTCATTTACCCTTGCAACGTTTGTAGAAGTCCAAGGGCGAGTCATGCTTGGTTTATGTAGTGCACAAGTCGGCCACATGTGTGCACATAATTTGGTTCTAAGGTCATAATTTTGCAAGCTACCAGACTAATTTCTAATTTACTGCCCATTAGTGCATAGAAAAATTATTTAATTCTTTCGTCTTATTTTACTTACATATTCTTATATTTAGATACGTTCTGCCTAGCTTTTTCCCAATTGTGTTGGGGTCAGCTGCCAGTCTAACCAGATGCGACCGAATACCAGTTTTTTACACGGAACGACTACTGTCGGACCTTCGCAACCCAGTTACTAGGCAATCCCGATATCTAAAAATTAGACCAGTTTTCAGACTTTCGAACTTCTGACTATCCGTAACGACTGTCATAGGTATTCGTATGACACCCGGGACCGACGGTTTAACGTGCTCTTCGAAGCACGGAATGTCTCTATGTATAACGAATGGTCACCCATCTACAGACGAAAAAAAGTCGAAAAAAAAATTGCTTCTTGCGTTTCTTTCAAAACTGATTGGGGGCCATTCAAGTATTATGTAAGCACCAAAGGGGTGTGGGGGGGTCTTGGTTAGCTTATTTTTGATGACATGGGAGACGAGGGGGTCTGGATGGTGATTACGTCAGCAATATTAATTTATTTACTTATTTTTCTAGACTTGAAAACTGCTGCTCATGAATAATAATAAAGAAATCTGAACAGATTTAAAAAAAATATATATACCAATGTTTACGTAAGCATAGAACCCCAGGGGGGTAAGAGCTTTGCTTACTTTTGCTGACAAGGGGGAGGGGAGGGTCAAAAGTTACCAAAATTCTGCTTAGGTAATACTTGAATGGCCCCCTGTGCAATTGCAATGCAATTCTGTTCTTCCGAATTCCTTTGACCCATATCACTGAGTTTAACCAACTAGTTGGAAATGGCAAGAAGCAATCTCGTTCCCACATAGCTATTAAATTCATTGCATCTCAAAACAAGGTAGCCTCCAGCCAGTTAGCCACCATTTTCGTCACCTGACCGAGACTAGGCCTTTTAAGTACAATTCTAGAACAGGTTTGCATCCGGCACGACTGTAATCTTGTGCAAGACGCTAACAATATTAAATTCATATTCGACTGTCACTCCCACACTATTGATGGACACGAATTTTACGGTACATAGAAATGGTTTAAGGTATTTGACATGACTTTGAATAAATTTGGCCAAATACATGCAAATAATTACGATCTCGATGGGCTTAAACAAAGAATAAACGCAGCAAATTGTTTTTTAAAATTCTTCTTTGAAATTGCAGTGATGTGTTTTGTGGTTCTTATGGTCTTTTGGAGTCTAAAATATTGACGAATTTATTTTAGAAAAAACATCATAAATGCAATAACTTATTGTTAATAGTTCTTCTATCTCTGGCGTTATCTATTCCAAACCGTCGCCGTCGGTCCCGCGTGTCATAAGAATACCTATGACAGTCGTTAAGGTAGTTAAGCAGGAAAGTATGACAACTGGTCTAACCTTAGGATATCGGCATTGCCCAGTAACTAGGTTGCGGAGGTTTAATGACAATCGCTCCGTGTAAAATACTGGTATTCAGCCGCATCTGGTTAGACTGGCAGCTGACCCCAACATAGCTTGGAAAAAGCTAGGCAGAACGAACATGCAAATAATTACGATCCCCGATGGGTTTGAAAAATTATAAACGCAGCTAAAATCTAAGCGCGTTACCAACAGATTAAGAAACATTAGTTTATCTATTCAGTTATACATCGTTTATCGCAAAATAATAGATAACTGCCTCGTTGGTCTAGTGGTAGCAAGCGCGACTGCTGATCGTGAGGTCCTGGGTTCGATCCTCAGGTCGGGCAAAGTGTTATTGGGTTTTCCGTGTGGAATTCTTCAGTAGCAGTCCGGAGATGGATTTGTGCCCGGTTGATGGCTTGCCCCCTATTACATGGGACTTAATCATAACGGCGAAATGAGGGTGTTACTATACACCTCTGCCCAACCCTTCGGGGAATGCAGGCGTGATGTTATGTTGTGTTTAATAGATATCTCCGAAATTTATTTTTTGAAGGACATTCACTCTGTAAAATCCAGAAGTATTTTTTTTTCTGATGTTTAAGAAGTTCCTGCAGCCAGTCACATAACGCCATAAATAAATAATAATTAAATATCTCTCCTACTCCAGTCGCTTCATCAATCATTACACAAAAATTACCAACGGCTTAATTGCTTCATCCCATTACGCACTAATTCGAAATTCAAACAAAGAAAGGGCATGGAACTTTTAAATCATGGAATAGTGAAGCGACATTGACGTAAGAAAAAAAAATAAGGCAATGACACATTTATTAGAGCTGTCATTCAATGGTACTTACGTTTGACAGCTCATAAGTTTTGAACCTTAATTTGTGATAAGCTAAATGTGTGTGTGTATGCACGGATGGATACGCTACCGGGTTTTAACTTTCACATTTCTAAAAGTATTGTTGGGTTATCGGTTATTTAAATTGGGTCTTTTAGCGTCTTTGTGTCGATGGTTTTATGGTTACAACACACTGTCATGATCCGATATGTTACTTTATCATCATAACGATAACTTCTTGTCTGAGTAAAGGCAAGTAGCTTAAAGATACTTAACTTTTTTTTTTTTAAATCTTGTTGTAAAGCAATAAAACGGGACTTACAATAATCTGATAAGAACGATTGACTCACAAACACAAATGTCAATTAAATTTACGATTGGCATAAAATCTAATAGTGTACCTCAAGAATCTAGTTTTCAATGTAACGTAACTAGACGAAGTTAGCTCACTAGTGGCAGGTGTTCTAACCATATAGGTATAGTTAACAAGTTATAACCATTCTGAAAACTGCCCACTTACAGTCTAAAAGTACACTAACTAAATGTATAAATACAAACTCGACAACTCATCGCCAACAAAGAAAACAATCAAATAAAATTACCAAACACATTCCCATTTTATTTTTAGTCACATTTATTAGCTTAACTGAACTAATTACATGCGGTGACAATGTATTTCGAGACATAAGTCGACTAATTCGTCAGACAGGCGAGACATAATCGTAATCGAGGCAATGCGCCTCACTAATGCCATCGACAAATTATGGCGCCAACATTACTTTTTTATTTTTAAACAGTTGACATAGCCGAGTTTATAACGCATTAAAAATTACTTTGAGATGTCTATGGTATTTTTTTGGACAATCCAATTTTGTTAAAGTTACACAATATTATCAATATATAAATATTGCTATATTCTAATCTAAGCTTCTTCTTCTTTTCGTGTGGTTAGTAACTAACTTGGTGTCAGAGTTTATGCCGCCCATGAACCTCTGACTTGGCTTCACATGCCGCCGAGAAATACCTCTCAAGCGTGCCGGTTTCCTCACGATGTTTTCCTTCACCGTTTTTAAGCAAGTGATAATTATACAATACGCATATGAATCCAAAAGTCAGAGGTACGCACCTCTCGCCTTGGGTTCGAACTCGAGACCTATGACTAAATCTAAACAAAATGTTGTTGATGAAATTACCTTTAAATTACCCATTATACATATTTCTACCAAACATAGTTTCCAATAGTCACTCTACTTACCTCATTAATGATAGTATGAATACTATGTAGGTAAAGTTTTGTTGCTACGCCGTAAGTCAATGAAGGTCAATTTAATCGAGTCATACGAAGTGCATAGCCTCGAGCCACCTGATGAGGTACCTACGTAAATAAATAAACAGGAAATGCCTAAAATTGCAAGACGGCCAGACTGCGCTAATTTAGGAATGTATTTCGAAATATTATCGAGCAGGTCTGTTCCGACATTTTTCATCTCAATTATTTGAAAATGTTATTACCCTACTACACCGTTTCTAGAGGTATTGGACAGTAGGGATATATCAATACCAGAATTTTCTTGATGAAAATAACTATGATTACTCCATATCACACTGCCCGCCGTTTTTTTACCTTGGGAAAATCCTCATGGATGTGCCTCGCCTGAGGAAGGCGAGGGTCTCTGCCGGACTCTTACCAGCTAAAAACCCACAATATTCCTCTTCCTGACCGTCGCCGTCGGCCGGAGCCGCAACGCTGGCAGGTCCCGGTCCGCCAGCCCCTGGCGGACCTCTCCTCTGTGGGGCCTTGCCCCACGCCCTCCTGAGAGGCGCGCACGGAACGCCGCCTTCTCGGTACACTGCCCGCCCTAGTGACGAATCTATAGCCAACTATGACGCTGGGCCAACCGCCAGGACAACCTCGGGGCTTATAAACAGCTAATTACAATTTACCTATCAGAAACTGATCAACAACCTCTTCTTTTATAATACTTTTTACATCTTACATTATGTTATGCATCAGTTTAAGCAAAAACGGAAATAAATAAATTAGCGACTCATAGTTATTGACATTTACACAGAAGTTTACTTTCTCTATCTCTCTATACATAATTAAATCAATCGTTAATGTTACAATTACAACCGGCTACCGGTTAATTAAATAACAGTTAAATTAGCCGGAAGACGCGGTTAGAGCAAAAGTCAATATCCGGTCAAAATGTGAATGAATGGTCGTTAATAATACCAGAATGTGTGGAAGTGGCATAAGAAACGGATCATTTAATTTTATGTTTTACAGTCTCTAATCAAGAATATCTTCCTGTAGATGTCATAAGAGATGAAAATGCTAACAAGAAAGACGACAAAATTTTAGTTGAAAGTGTAAAAGCAAACGGCAAAAAAGCCCAGACTAATAATGCTAGGTCTTTTTAAAAAAAAAAAACGTTGCCCCACATTAGGATTTCTCCTGTATCGTGGGTGCGTTTACATACACAAATCTTCACACGCAGAAACATCCGGACCCGGAACAACTATCTGTAGGCATCGCAGGAATCGAACCCACGACCCGTAGCGCAGAAGCCGATCGCTCACCCACTGCACCAAACGTGTCGTCAAAAGAAGATACCTAGCAGGGAAAAAAGCAACGTCTACCATACTGTTAGCTGATGCTGCACAAGTTCGCAATCCTGCGTACAGTAAAAAGGTTAATGACAAAAATTCGCTACATCAACAAAGCAAAGCAAAGACGAGATAAGACATACATTATCTCGTCTCAACACGAGATAATGCGACGACAAAATTATGTCGTACTGCGCATGTTAGCACTGCAAGATCAGTATCTAAAGAAGCGGATCCTGTGACTCCTGCCCTGTGACTATACAACAGATTAAAAGACGAATGAAAATAATTTACACACTGCTGACAATTTTAGAGTGTGTTCGTCGTCATGCTGTCTGAAACGAGTTAAGTAGTAAAACTTTTTGTCAAATCCCGAACACCAAGTGAGCAAAGGCCAATAAAATGGATATTTTTGGCGCGACCATTCTGGAATGTTTGGTTAACGACGTAAAGTTTTATGATATTTTTTGGGTTGTAAACTCCTTAATGTAAAAGAGTTGAATTGTGTGATATTTTTAAATACATTAACAGACTTCTCTTTGGTACGTTAGTAAGCATTAGAAATAACCAAGAAATCAAAAATGTCACCGTACCGAAATAATACAAAAGCTACAAAAATGCGTCATCATTTTAATTCAATACATAATCCTGCCATCAATTCGTTCGTAGCTGGAAATATCGCCAGGACACCAACAAAGCGACTCCCGCGCAGCAGACTGCAACAATGGCGGGCGACAGATGCGCGCGCAACACAATGCGAACTGTCAACTATCAGCTGTGTACCGCCATCTTTGATTTGCTGTTTATTATATTGAAAGTGGACACCTATGGTAGGGTTTTGAATTCTATTGTGAATTGAAAGGAATAATAATGAAAATAGAAGGGTATCACGATAATTGAATGCCAATAAGTGCGGCTTGAACTGCTAACAGTTTTAGGGGAAGATGACTTCGTTTAAAAAGAAGAATAGGATTTTGCTGTATATTCTCATTTTGCCCGAAAATAAAATGTAGGTATTCGATACGCAGCGCTAAGCATCCATCATGAATATAAAACCTTATGTCTTCATCAGCAAATTGTAGATGACGCCTTTTTTCCCTAATCCTTCAAAGTGATTCTATGTATATTTAAATTTATCTCTAACTAGGGGTAGATAAGGGCATCCCTCTATATCAATATTCCTTGGATTCGTGTGCTCCATCTTAGACCCTGTTTGCGCTTACCATCAAATGAGACTAGGGTCAAAAGTGACAAACTCATGAATAAAAACAAACTGCCTACAAACTACAATGACATCGTAGAACCGACTCTTTAAAAACACATCTACCCAAATAATTTTCAACCAAAAATGACCAACGTTTGACCTATTGTCAACAACTTCATAATACATATTAAATATGGTATTTTATCTGGGACTAATCTCTGGCCCAATTAAGTTCTATTTGTGTAACTCGGGGTGGTCCAAAAGGGAATAAGTCGGGAATATTTTGTACCTCCATACGACCTCCGTCAATTAGAATATGTCAGTTACTGTATTATGTCACGGAGGTCGGGCTTCTCGTGAATGTTATTAGGTTAGACCCGTTTAAAGATGACTGAAGAATATAAACTTTCGTTAATACTTAATGACAAATAATCTCTTAAAAAACTTTTAAGTTAAACGGTTTTATCTTGCATTACCCCTGTCGTGCAACATAAGGATTTGAGGATTGAAGATTGAAATTATTATAATGTTGTACTGTCATGGGAATTGAATTAGTGTGCGAAGTTTCAGGAGAATCGGTTAAGCAGAAGTAGTTGAAACATCTGTCACAAGAGTTGAATCAAACAATCAAATATACGAAGTGAAGTTAATTAAAACCGCTTTAAAGAAAATAATGTCTAAACTTTATATTTTACAGTCAAGGATACATAATATGTTACCAGATCAGCTAACGTAATTGCCCATCGAACTTTTATATTCAATATCTCAACAAATATTACTGCGTTTGATAATTTGATGGATGTGGAGTCCACATGCAGCTATGATTACGAAGATGAAACTTAATATGATTTACCAAATGCGACGTTATTAGCTCCCCAATACATACTGTGACTTATAAAAAAAAGGAAGCGGCTTCACACCAATATTGCCATAACCTTGCCAAGATATTACCTAAGTAACTAATCCCAATTCTGTACCGAAAATATGCGTATACGCCTGTGTTGCATATGACGTACGGCGCGGGCGCATTCCTCACATAAAACAGCCTCGCGCCTCGATGCCTCTATTGTCCAACACTGCACTCGTCTTTTTACTAATAGTTACACATTGGAACGGTCATATTATTGTAGGTAGTGACTTGAAATTGATGTCATGGAATACCATGAATATTTTTTGTTGCGTCACGATAAGGAACGCACTGCGTCAACCGTAAATTATTATTTATTCATCTACAAAGTGACAGGTGTCCCAATTTCACTTCCCAAGCAGGATCAATCTGGCAAATTGGTACTTTTGTGAGTTGGGATGACATCTCCATATTTCGGCGGGAAGAACGGTTCGATCCACCACCAACACCGTAGCAGTGATAGCCTAGTGGTGTGACCGTCGGACTGCCAAGTCATAGGTCTCGATGATAAGGGAGTCTCTAAACACGGCGAAGGAAAACATCGTGAGGAAACCGGCATGCCTGAGAGATATTTCTCGACGGCATGTGAAGCCAAGTCAGAGGCCCATGGGCGGCATAAACTCTGACACCAGGTTAGTCACTAACCAGACGATAAGAAGACCACTAACACCATTCACTGGCCAAACAGGACGCTTTTGGTTTGAATACGTCAATACAAAAACAATTGCAGTAACTGATAGCCACCATGGCCGCCACCGTGAACACAAATTTGAGCGTACCTTAATTCAATCAAATCAAAATCAAATCAAAAAAAATTATTTCACATAAACCAATACAGGTGCTTATGAAACGTCGAATTTAGGTGCACGGTTCCAATTAGTTGTTTCCTATGGAGAAGAGCCGGCAAGAAACTCCATGGTTACTCTTTTAAAAATAATACCTTTAACAATTTCCGTGGATACAGTACAATGATTTAGGATAGTGAGAGAACAATGAGGTCCTGACCACAGACCAATGAGTAATATAGTACTAAAAGACTTGAGTACAAAAACTAACAAACAAAAATAAAATTTTAAAAAAGTAATATGAATAATATTGTAGTAATTTACAAATTTATAGATGCAGGTCCACAAAGTTCTCACATTTACAAAAGTGAAAAGGAAATAAAACAATTGACATAATTAAATGTCATCAATTGGTAGGGGACCTTTTTTTATCTTTGGAAAACCCTCTTGTATGTCCCAGAGAAGGCGAGGGAGTCTGCCGAACTCTTACCAGCTAAAAACCAACGGTGTTCCTCCTGACCGTCCGGCCTGGGTCGCGGGATTCGCAGAAGGATACACCACAACCCTAGCAGAATTGGTAGAGGACCCAACTCAACATATAGATACCTATCCAATATTGCAGATTAGATGGCAAAAAACTTCCAGACAACTCAACGAGTATTCATATCTCCATACAATTTCTTCATTCATTTAAACAGTTTCGATACTTTTACGAACAAGACGATTGTGAAACCCATGCCGGATCAGAATATTGTTATATTTTTTTCCGAGGCACGCCTCCGACCTTGTTTACATTAAAAATATTTGTAACGTGTGGTTCTACATCCCAAAGTTATTGGAATTAATGGAATCTGTCGGTTCCTTTTAGATACGAATCAACGGATAAGAGGTACTTATAATGTTAATGGCTGTGTTGAAACGGAATGAAGAATATTATTATTCTATGGAGTTGTAGACTTGTAAAGCTTTGAAATATTCTTATAGCCATCTGGTTAGGCTGGAAACCCGATCTTTAATATTTTGAGCAGAGGCTTGGATCCTGATCTGGAGTTACGTTGTAAGAGTCATGATACTGTATGAACTGCTTCCTTGGTCTAGTGGTGGCAAGAACGACTGCTGATCATGAGGTCCTGATGAGTTCAATCCTCAGGTCGGGCAAAGTGTTATTGGGTTTTTCGCTGTGGAATTCCTCAGTAGCAGCCCAAAGTTTAGAGGTATGCCAGATTGATGGCAATAGGCTCGCCCCCTATTACATGAGACTTAAACATAACGATGAAATGAGAGTATTACTATACACCTCTGCCCAACCCTTCGGGGAATACAGGCGTGATGTTATGTTTATGAATCGTGATACTGTCCATTTTCTGAAGGGTAGGGTACCTATGATTCCGTGGAAGCAGGAACAATGTGAGGCAAATATAAGGTACAAACTGATTAGATATTACCCGAGAACGTACATATTTTTAGAAATGATTCGTTGTTCTAGCTTTTACCTACTTCACAGAGATCCTTTAGAGATATGTATAAAAGACAGACAACAGAAACGTGTAGGGGTGAATCTACCATTACAGTTATAGCTAATATCGGTATGTCGGGATTGGGAGCATGGTAAATAAAGTAAATTAAACCAACATAGACTCTCCACCACTGAGAGTACTTTTAATTAGATTAGTGATTAGTTACAGAAGCTATTTCACAAAATATCACAATATAATAATTAACACAAGATCAGAAAGTGAGGACAAGCAAACCAGATATAAAAGGTCAGACTTCTTCGGCTGTTCGACATGGAATCCTCTGCTCCGTCGAATGACCAGTGTTTTTATAACTTCGGGTACGTTGATTAATCTTGACGGTTACCCTCCTATGTCAACATTGTCCAGTGTTACCAGCTACCGATAACATAATATGATTTTTCTATGTTAGAGTATCTCTCGTTCTAACCAATGAAAACATTTTTCAAAATTTTTGTTATATTATCTGTAAGCTAATATAGTAAATAACATAAAAATTGTTTATATTACTTTTACAAATACGATAGCACTTCGTATGACCGTCATTATGTCACACTCAATAAAAACCTTTTATCAGAGTTAACCGACAGTGTTATATTTTTTGTTTACAAACTGATAGAATATTATTTGAACGATGACTCATTTCTTAACGGACAGATAGCAATAAAAATTGCTCAATGTTTAGTCTCGTCATTAACTACAATTGCTGATAGTGATGTTTTTGAAATAAGCAATGCGTAGATAGCAATTATTTGTATTGTTCAGACATTAACAATATTGGTTTAAAAGATTCCATAGTAGCGTTATCCTTAACTGAAAATAAAGCAAGTTTTGACTGGACATGGCTCAAACAGCTAACAAAATAGATATTTGGATGTTAATGATGATGGCCAAACCTTACAATTTTATATACTCGACTGCTTTTCCTTCAAAAGTGTATCAAATTTTTTTTTCTATTGATCTGCTTGTAGATGGTCTGGCGGACCGTTTCTACGTAACCGGGCAGTTATTGGCGAGACCTGAAGGGTCCCCAACCAGTAGGGACGAGTAAAATACTTAACCTAAGCTAACTACTACTAATAACATCACGACTACTAGCAACAACAGCACTAAGGGCGACCGGCGACCCCTAATGGGACTCGGACCTCGGCTGAGGGCGTTGCTGGCGGGAGCACTGGGAGGGAGACAGATTAATGAGGTCTGAATTATCGGTGTATCTTTCTACCGTATTTTGCTATAGTCCTTAAATAGGAATGCAAACATGATAACCGAGACTTGCATTTGAGTTTCTAGCAGATCTTGATGAATACCTTGTACATACACCTTGACTTCGGGGTGCAGTTCTGCAAACGATGGGACCACGTCCTGAGTGCCTTGATACCTGCGCGTTAGAGGATCTTATAGACACTACTGATAATGCAATTGTAGTGTATTTATTTAATAGATATGTACATTGTCTCATGCGCACATGTGGTGGGGTGACTCTCAAATAGTAGTCGCTAATGCGAGCTAATGCTAGACAGACGAGTTGCCCGCACAAGATACTTAGTGTGAAAGTGAGCCAGTGAACTATCTTATAAACCCCCAGAGAACGGACACAACAGGAATACTCATAGCTGAGTTCTGGGCAGACAATTTAGATTGCCATCGACTCGCTAAGAAGAAGATAACTTAAAGACTTAGTTTTCGAACCAACTTAGACCACATCTTGTCAACAAAAGAAGAAGCCATGAAACTTCGTAAAGAATGGACTCATTAATAGTGTTCTTCTCTGTTTCAAACAACTCAGTACAATTTCCCTGATCATAATCCCATAACATATTCGAAAGGTCAATGAATACCGGTTTAATAACTAAATGATACCGTCTGTCCGTTAAGGCGGACTGGTCTCAAAATCAGCTGTTCGCCGCTCCCATACACTCGTCGCACCGGTTCTGTTAATAAATACAGGGTGTAAACGAAATCATGTAATTCCTTCAAACCTCGTGATGTACTGCTGACATAGATTAACCCTGCAAGGGACACATTTGGATTTAATAAAAAAAAGAACAAGGAGTAAACAAACATGTGTTCTTAACGTGAGGCATTTTAGCGCCCCGAGCGAATTGCTGTCATTTAACTCGGGGCGCTAAACATGTTTAGTTCTAGTTTTTTTTTATTGAATCTAAATGTATCCCTTGCAGGGTTAATCTATGTCAGCAGTACATCACAAGGTTTGAAGGAACTACATGATTTTGTTTACACCCTATATTATTAAACTAGTAAGATTTTTAAACTTAAATTAGTACATAACGTATTTCAAATTGTTTTAAGATGATGGAAATGTTTTGGTGATCTAGAAAGACCGTGTGGTCATCGGTTAAGAATAATAAGTCAACATCTATTTACTCGTGATGGGATTGGCTCGTTAAACTGCGCTTGCGACGGTCATTTTGTTGATGGGTGACCGTTTCTTAAACATCGAGAGCCCTCCGTGCCTCAATGAGCACGTTAAATAGTCGGTCTCGGGTGTCATACGAATACCTATGACCATCGTTACGGGTAGTCAGAAGCCCGAAAGGCTGACAAGCGGTGTAACCTTAGGATATCGGCATTACCCAGTAACTGGGTTGCGGAGGTCCGATGGCAGTAGCTCCGTGTAAAATACTGGTATTCAGCCACGTCTGGTTAGATTGGAAGCTGACCCCAACATAGGAAAAGGCTAGGCAGAACGATCTATTTTCTTATGATTGTTGATCGTTATAAGAATCGTACGCAAACGGGATAATAAATTGAATCGTTTGACAGCTAACTTATCAAATCGGTCTGAATCAGGGTGTGCATGGGGTTGCCAGATGTTCGGCATTCTTTATGTCTGTCCTGTCAAGAAAATCTTGGTCCTACCTAGCCTTTTTTCAACAATGTTGTGGTCAGCTTCTAGTATAACCAGATGCGGCTGAATACCAGTTTTTCACAAGGAGCGACTGCCAACAGAACTCGGTAACCCAGTCACCGAGGTCTGTTGGCAACTGACCAACCTGACTGACTGCAAGTCTGACTTCCCGTAACGACTGTCATAGGTATTCGTATGACACCCGGGACCGACTGTTTAACATGCTCTTCGAGGCACGGAGTGTCGATATGTAACGAACGGTCACCCATTCACAGACTGACCGCGGCAAGCGCAGCTATGGTCCTCCTAGCTACTGTTATAATCATGAATTTTATCAATGTTTTAAAAAAATGTTATAGCTGTACCAGTATAGATACCATGCTATCGCTTTTATCAGCAACAAAGTACTAGAACCCCAAACTATAATTCATTAATTCATAACATGCCGAGATCTTATCTGCATGACCCCTATAAACCGCAGCCTAGGGGTTGAATCTAAATGGGGTTATCTGTTTTCACTTTTCACATCTTATATGACGTCTATGTCATTGCGTAGCCTATTACCGTTTGATGCAAATGGGAACCCAAGGCTTTTAACTAATTACCAACCGCGCCGATCGTACGATTTGCGAGGTTAAGCTGCGCTAGCCGCGGTCAGTCTGTAGATGGGTAACCGTTCGTTACACATCGAGTCCCCTCCGTGCCTCGGAGAACACGTTAAACTTTCGGTCCCGGGTGTCATATGAATACCTATGACAGTCGTTACGGGTAGTCAGTAGCCCGAAAGTCTGACAACCGGTCTAACCTTAGAATATCGGCATTGCCCAGTAACTAGGTTGCGGAGGTCTGATGGCAGTTGCTCCGTGTAAAATACTGGTATTCAGCCGCATCTGGTTATACCGGAAGCTGACCCCAACATAGTTGGGAAAGGATAGGCAGAAAGAGAATTTCTCAGTAGCAGCCCGATTAATGGAAATAGGCTTGCCCCCTATTATATGGGATTTAAATATAACTGGCGAAACGAGGGTGTTCCAAAAACACCTCTGACGAACCCTTCTGCGAAAATAAGGCGTGATGTTATGTTATTTATTAAATCTTATCGACTTATAGTAATTTTTTTGGCTCTTAATTACAACACAAACGCACTTTCAAATCACTATTAATGTAGACCTCACCGATGCCGGCCCCTTTGTAGGGTAAAAGCGACAATAACTGGCACTATATTTTAAACGCGGCATCTTTATGAGTCATTACGGGGAACATCCAAATGTATGTGCAAACATCGACGGTTACCATCGTAAACACTACGTTTTATTGGACACTATAAAAATGTTGATGGATGTACAAATAGGTCGTTTTTATTTTATACATAGGTAGGCATAAGTGCAATGAGTTTTCGTTGGAATGCGGTGACATGACGGTTGGTTTAATTTTACATGTAGATTTATTACATAACTTCAAGTCTGTATTCCCCGAAGGGTTGGGCAGAAGTGTATAGTAATACTCTCATTTCGCCGTTATGTTTAAGTCCCATGGAATAGGGGGCGAGCCTATTGCCATCAACAGGGCACGAATCCAAACTCCGGGCTGCTACTGAGGAATTCCACACCGAAAAATCCAATAACACTTTGCCCGACCTGGGGATTGGACCCAGGTCCTCATGATCAGCAGTCGCGCTTGACTAACGAGGCAGTTAGATTTATTATTGAAACTCAATTCACTAAACATGAAAGTTCTTAATTAGATTTTTTTGTAATTTTTCAATAATAAAGTTGTAACACCTTTTTTATTATTCATTTGACGACACATTTGGTGCAGTGGCTAAGCGATTGGCTTCTGCACTGCGGGTCGTGGGTTCGATTCCCGCACGGAACATTTATTTGTATGGCCTGCAGATAGTTGTTCCGGGTCTGGGTGTTTGTGCATATGAAGATTTGTGTCTGTAAACGCACCCACGATACAGGAGAAATCCTAATGTGGGGGGCTTCGTTTTTGTTAAGGAAAAAAAATAAAAACAAAGATTTGATAAGGATAAGACATACCTAAATACTTTAAAATCTAGCCCAATATCAAGAATTCTAGAAATAACTCGAAGGTTTTTCGGTTTACCATGGGATAATATTTGAAGTACCTACCTAAGTAAAAGTAAGCAAAAAAATGTGTACTATCATCAAAGCTTAAATGCCACAATAATGTTCGCACTGTGTCATACATTTCTCGGTAACTCCGAACCCATGTGTGGCCTCTTCGTTTTAATATTGCCGCTAAACCCAAAATGTCCGACAAACGCCATAATTTACGTGTTGTCACCATTCGATTGATTCTTTACTCGCATTACCGACGCCGCTTGGCCGACAATTGGTGCAGTCACCCTAATTTTTTTCAGCCTTATATCTATGGACATAGAGTCGAATTGAATATAATTTTTAGTTAAAAATCTTCAACCATGGTGTCCTTTCTACCATTAACCTGTAAATCGTTGCTCGACACGTTATTACAACACTTATTTTCTTCAAACAAGATCCAACCATATCTCAACCTGCACTAAGATCAAATCCGTTACACATTCATAAAAAATATTGCTAACCATTACTGAACTTTACTGCAAAAGAAATAAGGTTGAAAATTGGTTACTAAAGATTTTTTTATCGAAATTAAAGGTGGTATTTGTCGTATCTTCAACTGTTCTACCAGCGGGTGAGCAGGCGGCTCGATTGAGTCGTTTCCACTAAATCCAATAGATAGTATGTTTGTTTGTTTGCGCCGAAATAATGGGAGGTCCCAAGGTTCTTAGTAATGAAGATTGTCGGCAATATAAGGTGTCCATGATAAAGCGACATGGATTTTGTTTTACAGGATAAAGATCTTAATACGTATCTATGTAACTACTAATTCACAATCCCATCCATTCCATTTCCCATTATTCACAATCTCAGACACACATTGCATGTTAGTCGTTGATTACTAACTGTCAAAAATAGTACTTTTTTTCTCTTTCAGCATCTTGCAAAATGGTCGCTACAAAAAACCTTTTACTACCTACCTTTTTTAACAGCAGCTTATTGGTGTGACCGTCGGACTGCCAAGTCATAGGTCTCGAGTTAGAACCCAAGGCACGCACCTCTGACATTTAGAATTCATGTGCGTATTATATAATTATCACTTGCTTAAAAACGGCGAAGAAAAACATCGTGAGGAAACCGGCATGCCTGAGAGATATTTCTCGACGGCATGTGAAGTCAAGTCAGAGGCCCATGGGAGGCATAAACTCTGACACCAGGTTAGTCACTAAACACACGAAAAGATGTAGAAGAAGATTGTAACAAATAAACGTTTCTTCTTTCTTTTCTTATTCCTCTAAAGACCTGTTACCAGAAATATAGATGGAATGGTCTTCTGAGATCTACACTATTGGCTTTATTTCAATACGCTTAATGCAAGAAGAAGTAGGTAATAGGTAACGTATAGAGTTGCTGGATCATCCCCAATTCTCCAGGTGTAAGAGAGTTAGCTAATAGAGAGGATTAATGAAGAGAATTTCTCACCAATTACCTACCTTCGATGTTGTTTAAACGATTTTAATTAGCTTCACTTCGTTTTTTTTTGTTTCAAATCTTGCGACAGATTTTTCAACTACTGCTTAACCTATTCGCCTGAAACTTCGCACACTAATTCAATTACCATGACAATACAATATTATAATAATTTCAACCTTCAATCCTCAAATCCTTATTCTACAGGGGTACTGCAATATAAAACCGTTTAACTTTAAAAGTTTTTTTATGGAATTATTTTTACTCTAATTGAGTGTCATTTAAAATTATTCATATTGTTTTTTTTTATTTTGTTTGTTAATTTTTGTACTCAAGTCTTTTAGTACTACATTACTCATTGGTCTGTGGTCAGGACTTCATTGTTCTCTCACTATCCTAAATCATTGTACTGTATCCACTAAAATTATTAAAGATGTTATTTTTAAAAGAGTAACCATGGAGTTTCTTGCCGGCTCTTCTCCATAGGAAACTACTAATTGGAACCGTGCATCTAAAATCAACTTTTCATGCACCTGTGTTAGTTTATGTGAAATAAAAATGTTTGATTTCGATTGAATTTTACCCCAGTGAAAGGCTTGCGAGAATGTTTTGCAAAATTTATCAATCAGAAGCAAAGCTTAAAAGACTATCTATGTATTACATACGACCACAATGTTTTACATTCACCACACACCTGATACCTGCTAACCATTATTTACGCTAAATTAAATATTTTACCCCAAACAATAGGCATCACCAAATAACAGCCATCAAGTAAAAATAAACCCATTTATCAGCTCCTATCTACAGAACAGCGAAACGAAAGGCATCCGTGATGTAATCCTTAGATTCGTCACACCTTTCTTATATTGTGAGACTGACTTATTTTAGTTTATTATTGTATTGGTACGCAATTTTTGGGTAACCGTTGACGTGCAGTTCTGTTAAGGAAAAGAGCAGAAGTTTAAGTGTACCTACCTTGTGTTTAAAATTCTGATGTAAAAATCAAAACGCTACTCAATTTTCAGTTGCCGTTAAGTCTCGTGGTGTCTCTGTCACTCTAAAGCAAAGTGATAGTGACAGCACGAAATTTACAGCAACTTAAAATTTAATAGCATTTGAGTATTTGGCCATTAATACAGTGTACCTACTCATCTAGCCAACGAAGGGCAACAAACGTTCGTCATTCGTTGAATTGGACCAAATTTTGTATAAAACGAATTCGGTTTCATTCGGTTTTTTGCGATATCGAGCTACATTCGTTGGCATTCTGTTGGCTAGACATCTGTACGCTGCATGAGATTCGGTTTTGTTTTTGTACAAGTTTAAGCTGTAAGTTTAAGTTTAACCCAAACCGAAAACGACGTGGAAGGAATAATTTAGCACAACTTAATGATTAACGAAATTATCGATATAGTTATCCATTTCAATAAGCTACTAGTCATCTTACGAACTATTAGAAACCTAGGTATTCAAAGAAAAAGGTGAATAGGTACGTACTACGTAACTAGATGTACTATGCGTGCCAAATAAGAATAGGATCGCGCTTGCTACAACTTCACACGATAGCTGTCAAATTAGTACCGCCAGCAAAAAAACACTATGAAAATAAAAATTTTTTTTTTTTTTTCATAGATTTCATTATTATTTATATTCATTTTTATAAAATGTTATTTCTTGAATTCCATAAATAGATAATTTTGGATAAATTAATAATATTTGGAAGCAGTATTCACTAAAAAAATGTACCAATATATATAGTTAACTTCACGAAATGCTACTGGTCACCCTAATATGTCGCTATAATAATAATATAATTACTGTGTAATTAATTTGGCGTAAAATTTATTAGAAATACCAAAAAAGTGAACAAAAAATAATTAAACTGAGTATAATTTCTTTATTTACTTTTTTGCACACCTTACGCTTCGGTAATGAAGTTCACGAGTATTGCGGAACAAAATGGCGTCTTGACAGTACTATTCTTATTTGGCACGCATAGTACAAGATTTGAAAGAGCAAGTATTTATGGAGTACGTGCTAACTAAAATTTAATTACAACGCATCTCTCAAAGTTGACCTTCCATTTCTCACTTACCCTACGTCATCCGTTACGTACGTTTTACAACCTGCACCACTTTCGACTCCCGTTTGTTTTTACTAAGAATTTTATTGCCCATAAACAGATTCTGCCCACCCTTAATTCTTCAAGGGTCTATGGCACAAAACAGAAGTATCCCATTGACGTGTTTACGGTTTAATTGTGTACCTACCTGTAACTGTCATTATTCGTAATAAATATATACATTGGTTTACATTGGGTGGTGTTCATGACAAAAAGAATGCTTATTTTGAAGAAAGAGAACAGAATTGAATGGGACAATGATCTGTAACTGGTAGTGACGTAACTGATGAAGACTGATTTGTTGTAAACTGTTGTTAAATGTGACGGTAATGTTGATGAAAATATTGTTGGTGGAGTGGTTTTGAATAAATACAGTATTTTTCGCAGAACTGAGTTAAAATATTTTAGTTCTAACACTGACAGAAATGCAAATCACCCGACGGTAGGTGACCTTGTGCGACCGGGCGGTGCGTTTCCCTAACCGTTCGGTTTCATAGGGAATATTTATTTTTAGGAACGAAAATATGAATATTTGAAAAAAATCACAGATATAATTATAGATAATAAAATAGTCTGTTCATACAAAAAATATCATGAAAATATCTTAAGTAGTTTGAAAGTAAGTAATATCGTTTTAATGTTTTGGGTAGACATAACTTCCTGAATTTATTTCATACAGTATATTGTTAAATTCGCGAATAGAATTGATGAGTACGCGTTCTAGTTTGACATACATTTTTTGCATAATTATGTAAATTATTTGAAGGCGTAATAAGTGTAATAACAGATTTAGAAGTCACTAAACAGAGTAACTTGCACTTACCGTCGCTTTAATTCCTTCATTTTAGATTTGTAAGAGCTAACAGAAGTGGATAACCTAGCGGTCGAACGCTTGCTTTCCATGCAGGAAGGTTTTAGTTCGATCTCGGCCCTCTGAATTTGGCATCATATGTGGATCAGAATTTGATTATCACTTGCGTGAAGGTAAAGGAAAACATCGTGAGAAAACCTGCACCCCTGAATGAGCTCCAAAATGTTCAGGTGTAGTCCGCCAACCCGCTCCAGGCCAGCGTGATGGACTAAAGACTTAATCCTCTTCATTCTGAGAAGAGGCCCACACAGACAGTGGGGACAGTAATGGGCTGATTATGCTTATGCTAATCATTGCAGATATGAGTTCTACAGATCCGCTAATTTAGAATAGAGATTTAAGTTAAAAGACTATGGTACCTAAATCCAATAATTATATGAACCTAAAACGTTTTGAAATACCTATCGATAGAATTGTATCGAACGGTAAGTCGCTGTTAGCTTTTACTGTGAACTAAATGATTATATAGAAACAGGTTACAACAGGTATAGTGCTGGTCAAACAAGGGTAATAACATGTCAATACTTGTATGCCATTGTGCTTTTGAACGACGACACGAGGGTCACCGGAAGCCCAGATAAGAAAAAGATAAATCGGTGCCGCAAAGACGTGTGAAAAAAGATTCCATTCTTACTAACTTTTAACTTTATTTGTTTATTTTTTTAAATTAGGCAACAGATGCAAAGATACTACATTATACCTTGGAGACTAACATAGGTAGGTACATCGAAATTGGTGTCTTTCTGTCTAAACTAAACTAAGGGTGTTTGTCTCTTTCTGTTTCAATAGAAAAAGAAAGTGACAGTTGCGTTTAGCACTGTCAAAATGTGCAACAGAATCGACACCATTATTGATGATGTTCTTCGCAAAGGACAGGTGCGTACTACTCTCAACCGGCTTGCGTGTATGACAAGATGTATGAATGTGGACGAACCGAAAGGAATATGTAAGGATCGTAGCACGTGGCGTTCTATAGTTGCTACCTTTACCTAAGGGGAAAAGGCGTGAGTATATGTGTGTATGTACTACTAATATAGGTACATATAAAATTGCATAATTTAAAAAAAACAGGTTTCGTACAGCATTCAACTCTGAAGTAAATTATGATGGTGAAATTTTACAAGTATTTTATAAATGATCGAAAGAACTCAGGGTATTTTTCTTTTGACTTTAATACTAACGATAAAGCGAGTAAAAGTCCATCGCAGGTAGTCAGATTAGCAAAATGGAGGACAAAATAATGTTTGTTCTTCCTTGTTTCCGATACATTATTTCAAAAGCATTCACACAAAAGCATAAGGTCCCGTATTCCTACCGTAAGTTCATCGCATGTAGTTGGATTGGCAAAAAGGAGGACAAAATATTTTATTTTATTTATATTATTGCTAATACGTTTTCCGAAGCACAAGGTTTGGTATGGCTACGGTATAACTGTACTTCATTACTAAAAATCTTAATTAACACAACATCACACCTGTATTCCCCGAAGGGTTGGGCAGAGGTGTACAGTGATACCCTCATTTCGCATGTTGAAATCCCATGTAATAGGGGCGAACCTATTGCCATCAACCGGGCACAAATCCAACTGAGGAATTCCACACGGAAATACCCAATTTGCCTGACGTGGGGATCAAATCCGGGACCTCACGATCAGCAGTCGCGCTTACCACCACTGGACCAACGAGGCAGTACAAATCAAATAAAACAATCGAATGACTACCGTTATTTCACATTTGACCCCAAATCTGAAGTCTACTACTTCTAATAAATTAATATTACATTCATTTCATCTCAGCAGTTCAGATTCAAAGTTTTTGTTCAACAATATCACTAGAAGCATACTATTTATTATAGTAACACGATCCTTCAATCAAGTCAGTTTTTGTGCGAACCGTTGCATGCGGCCGCTTTTTCTGACTTCGTGACCAACCATACTTGGTCTCCCCTGCCTCTTGGAGCCTTAAGTTTAAAGATAAAAGAGGGGATAATGTGGGAATTGTTGGAGTTCTTGGTGAATGGTCACTAAAGTCGAATGTACGGCCTTGCTGATTGTTTGATACTTGGGACTGAATTGGTTAGTAAGATTTGTTGATGAATGATTTTGGGTTTCGTGCTTAAAGTCGGATTCATGTGGGGATAAATGTTTGAATGATGAGGAGATCCTACTTGATCTGTTAATCAATCTGTGATACAAAATTCATATTAAATAGATTGTATGAATTTTGTTAATAAAGCACTTTCTCTTTTCGGAATAAAATTCTTGCCAATCGTTTTAGACCTGTTTTAATAATGTGATAAAAACTACAAAGGTTGTTCCGAAGTAATTCCGAATCGGCATGATTAGTAGTCCCTAAGAATCTTGGCCAAATACCTACTTTATTAACCTTTGGAACCCCCTTAGTTACTCCATAATCTTCTTCTTTTCGCGTGGTTAGTGACTAACCTGGTGTCAGAGTTTATGCTGCCCATAGGCCTCTGACTCGGCTTCACATGCCGTCGAGAAATATCTCTCAGGTACGCCGGTTTCCTCACGATGTTCTCCTTCTCCGTTTTTAAGCAAGTGATAATTATACAATACGCACATGAATTCGAAAAGTCAGAGGTGCGTGGCTTAAATTCGAACTCGAGACCTATGACTTGGCAGTCTGACGGTCACACCACTAGGCTATCACTGCTCCATAATTATATGATACTAGGTTTTGCTCGCTACTTCGCTTGCGTAATCTTTTTTCACCCCCTTAGAGGAGGAATTTTGAAAAATCCCTATTTAGTGTATGCCTACGTTATAAAAGGTACCTTCTGTCAAAATTTAAAGTTTCTAACCCCAGCGACATAGGCTGTGCATTGATAGATCAGTCAGTCAGTCAGTTTCTCCTTTTGGCCGGTCACAAAAAAGTTTTTATTAATTTTACTCTATCCACATAACCGTAAAGCCAGTTATAAAGCCTTTTAATCCGGGCCCCAAGACATGTCACGACATGTTCGATGTATATTTAGTAGAGGCATCCGATGGCCTCGGTGTCCTCGGTGTCTTATCGAAGATATTGCGTCGTATTTGTATCGTATAAAGGGTATTTAATATTCACGAAGAGATAATCGTATCTCTTCTTCGTGTTGGACGGTTGGACCCTAACCTTTTTTTAATGCAATCTACTGTACTTCCGCCAGTAGAAGTTATCCATTGTGATTAGGGATAGTTTCATATGAAATGTGCAACGACATAGGCACATAGGAGGTACCTATGAGGCTTCTATAGTCATGCAAAGTGAACTAAGGCCTAGATAATTTTTTTATTAAAAAATAACTACATAGGTAGGCATAATTTTTATTTTTATTTTATAATAATTCGCACTTTTTAGAGTCCTCAAGGACCGAAAGTTTTTTTTATCAAAAATGTTCCTCATAACTTAAATTCACCTCATGTTGAGATTCCTCTTTGTGGTTATGCGATTACCTATGATCATTTGTCATTTCTTCCACATAGATACGCCTTCGAACTTGTTTTAACATAATCTCTTATGCTTACACCTAGCACGAACGTTTGAGGTATAGTATCGTAAACATATCGATAATGTAAGAAAATATTGAATCGAAAAAAAAACTGTCCTAAAACATTTTGGTTTATTTTTTGCGACATACACATTATCATACTTACACCCATATTCTAAGACGTTCCTCCAAAACTTACTCAACTCGACTTCACCTCGACTCAGCCTTTAGTTGACATGAACGTCCCCGACTCGAAATTTTTTATCAGTCGAGGTAAAGAATCATCTGTCAAACTCAAGTTACCTCGGAACCTACCTTAAGAAAGGAAGTGTCAAAGTTCATATGTAACAAAAATTAATTTTGAAGACTTTATCGGATATGCTTACGATAATCTTTACAACTATTTATCGCGGCGTTATTTGCGCGATGCAGATATAATTCAAATTATGACGTAATGACTCCGTCGAGGAACCTCAAAGTACACTCGAAATTGCGACTAAGAATACAATTTTGAAGGTGTTTTCGAGGCCGTCCTGAGTCGAGTATGAGTCGAGTAAGTTTTGGAGGAACGTCTTAGAATATGGGTGTTAGTATCGTAAACATATCGCTAATGTAAGAAAATTTTGATTCGAAAGTACAACTGTCCTATTACATTTTGGTTTATTTTTTTGCGACCACAATTTGTTTCATAGGTACATAGATATGAATAAAGATTTCAATTTAATTAAATAGTATGTGCGAAACGAGTATTTCCGATTCAAATTTCACTCACATTAATATTACGTTTACGGTAGTAACTCAACAGCATTCGTTCCAAGCCTCCTGCTTTCAAAACAAATAGGGTAAAAACACCAACAACGAGCCTTGAACAAGTAGTGACGTGTCCACTGTCCAATACCTGTTAGGCACGACCTTGCTTCGACCTAGACTGAACAGGATTGAGCGGGTCAACGCACCGCATCTGTCTGGGAAAAGATTTGTGTCTACTAGTTTGAAGCTAGATTTTATAGACAGTTTATTTTTATGGCTATGGATTTTTTTTAGATTTAGAAAACTTATATTGCGTGCTGAGAACCGTTTTTTTATGAATGCAAACAAAGTATCTTGAAGAAACTTATGGCCGATTCTTAAGATTTACCGAGCGTTACTGGTTAAATTTACTCTTATAACTTTACCACTGCCTCGCTGGTCTAGTGGTAGCAAGCGCAACTGCTGATTATGAGGTCCTGGGTTCGAGCCCCAGGCCGAGCAAAGTATTATTGGGTTTTTCCGTGTGGAAGTCCTCAGCAACAGCCTGGAGTTTGAATTTGTGCCCGGTTGATGGCAATAGGCTCGCCCCCAATTACATGGGACTTAAACATAACGGCGAAATCAGGGTGCTACTATACACCTCTGCCCAACCCTTCGGGGAGTACAGGCGTGATGTTATATTATAACTTTACCAATAATGAAGCAAAGAACCCGTATCTTTGCATAGTTGACCCTCCCATACGTAGGTACTTACCTAAGTAGCTATCACAGGTAAAAATTGCTTTAGAGTCCATTTCTGTGCCAAGTTTGGGAATAAAAAACGCTACCATTGGTAAGCAAAACGACTCGTTTTTGGTCATAGGAACCGGGCATTAGTAGATATCTTTTATTCACAATAAACTTTACCTAAACTCGTACCTTTTTTGTAAACAGGTAAATTAATGCTGTAAATGTAATTTGTGCCGGTAATATACAAGTTCCTAAATCATTTTGTCATTACACTACTATGTCATCTATCAAATTATCAAAAGAATTATAAGTAGGGGCCGACTTTTCAATAGACAGAGATTTTTTATCCCAAATGTGTTCACCTCTGCCTACCCAATATCGGAAGAAATCGGATCAAGCTAAATAAGTTGATATAGCACGGAGTAGTTAAGCCGGGTCTGCAATTACAACACAGTAAAGACAGCCACGCCCGGATTTAGTTAGAAAAAAATTAGGGGCTATTTCTAACAAAAATATGGTCGCAGCCTCAGATCACAGAAACAAGGTCGCAGCTAGGGTTATCATATGACAGGCATTTCCCGCATTTGACAGGCATTTTAAGGTTTAGACAGGCGTGCGGCCGGCATTACTCTGAGAGGCATAAGGGTGCATTCAAAAAGCCTCTATGAGTGACGATACTTAAGTAAGTACGTACGGAGCACACTGTGTCGTCAACCCCGCTACGAACCTTGCTAACTGCCTAATCTTTTCACGACACGGCATGAGCTATTCTCTTGCGATTTGAGAGAGAGACCTACAGGCAATTTTCTGTAAAATCAAGCATCTATGGCACTCAAGACAGGCATTCCTTCATTTTGAAACGGTAACCCTAGTCGCAGCAGACCCAGCTTTACTCCACCTATGCAAGTTGGTGCTGCAGAAAAACGAGTGGTGTTTAAACACTGACAATGTATCAATAAACTACTAATAACTACAACTGTAGCCTCACAATACATGCCGTCACACCATATCAACCACCCCTCTTCGAAATAACAACAGTAATTGTATCCTATAAAATCATGGTAGCACCAATCTTGGGACCAGCGCTGAAGGCAAAAATAAAACAAAGTTAGTTGCGGCTCGAGCCCGATCCACACGTGCGGCCGCATCTGCGCAAGGTGCGCATGCGCAGCTGCCAGCCAACCAGGGCGCATGCGCACAACGACCATAAACATTTAAAAATCTCGCCGCAACGCTCTGCACCTTTGCTTTTAGCCAAATCTTTTTACTCACATTGGGGACGGTTAAGTGACAGTTTTTGTTTCAACGGCCGATATAATTGGTGTGTTTACCTGGAATAAAGAGTTGAAAATTTTGTTATCAAAATTTGAAAAGGCTTGAAATTTTGATATTGATGCTAAATTTATGTGTTATAGTAAACAATATTACATTTAAAGTAGAATTTGGACGGCACCGAATTATTTTTGTTAAAAAGAAACCGCAGCTTTCGAATTTTTAATAAGTAATGTAACTTATAAAACTACATCTGATTACTTATATTGACGAGATAAGAATGTAACATTGTATCAGCTGCTGTCATTTACGGATATTGTATGAATCATCTAAAATATTGGAGGAGTGCTATATAACCTTATTAAAACTATCTTCTTCTAAAACTATATTTCTACTCCGTGTGGGGACGGGTTAGAATATTATAAAACTTCCTCACCGCACGCTGGGAATAGACACGTGCTATAAGATTCAACAAAACCCTGCATACTTGGTGGTAGGATCTACACGGTCCGCCTGGCTAGCTACCACCCGGGTTAAAGTTAAAGTTCCGTCGTGTATATGTGAGAGCCAGAGGGGTATAGGGGAATCCCTCTACATCTCTGTTCCTTTGATTCATGTGTTCCATCTTAGACCTTGTCTGCTCTTACCATCAGGTGAGACTAGGGTCAAACGCGACCAACCCAAAAATTTGCGTATTCAACCTCAAATATACCTATATGTCATATTGAGAGTTGGGGCATTCTTCGAAAAATTTTAACAAAAATTGAGAACGTCATTAGCATCATCCCAAAGTTAAGAATGCAGATGTTTAATACTATAATTATAATAATGAAAACTCAAACTATACCGCTGCCGTCAAGCAATAAGACAAGAATAAAAACAATCTGACAATACTATAACGTTAACAACCCGGGAGAAGAATGATTTGTTAAAATAATGTTAAAAATTTTCGAAGAATCACCCAGTTACCAGTGACATTGACAGTAATTAAAAACCCATTTTTCCCACAATTTCATCAGTAAACTTTAATTTAATAAAACAAAAACTGTATCTAGCATTCACATTGTATTTATAAGCTGCATTTCACGTGACGGTGCTGCAGTCTGTAACTGACAAGTTGTCACGTCAGAGCCGCAGACGGCAGTCGCAAGAAATGCCTCGCTATACTGTAAACAATTTTCAAAAAGACCAAACCCTGTGCAGCGGGCTAAACGCGACCAAGACAAGAATAAAAAAAAAACTTTTTCATACTAGCAATATGCTACAAATGACATCATCATCTCCCTGCCCTTATCCCACACTAGGTGTGGTCGGCACAACTCGTATTCCTTTTCCATTCTCCTCTATCAGCCGTCATCTTACTACTTTCTTACCCATATCATCCTTCACACAATCCATCCAACTTCTCTTGGGCCTACCTGCTTGCGGATGTCAAGGAGGGCTAAAACCACCACATTTGGTGAACCATATATCGTTTCATATTCAAGAGGACTGCTCATGCAGTTGCAGACTACAACTATTTATTTCGATAGAGAAAACTAGAGTTATTATAACTGCCTCATTGGTCTAGTGGTGGCAAGTGCGAAGTGTATTCGATCACCAGGTCGGGTAAAGTGTTATTGGGTTTTTCCGTGTGGAATTCCTCAGTAGCAGCCCGGAGTTTGGATTTGTGCCCGGTTGATGGCAATATGCTCGCCCCTACATCATGGGACTTGAACATAACGGCGAAATGAGAGTGTTACTATATAGCTCTGCCCAACCCTTCGGGGAATACAGGCGTGATGTGATGTTGTTATGTTATAAATAGCGGTTTTGATAATATTGCTGCGACATGTATATGGAAATGCCGGTAGAGGACGTCCTAGAAGGACATACATCTATGTTATTGGTGATGTTCTTCACAAAGGTCAGGTGCGTAGTACTCTCAACCAGCGTGCGTGTATAACAAGATGTATGAATGTGGATGAAGCGAAAGGGGGTAAGGGTCTTAGCATGTGGTGTTGTATGGTTTCTGCCTACCCCTATGGAAAAAAGACGTGGGTTTATGTATGTATACCTCCTCAATTAACATGTAACCTATTATCTCCTAACATCCACATTACAATCCTCAATCTAGATCCCGCATAGATGCGCATGACCCTACTTGACCTCAAATTTTTTTTTTCATTGGTTACCAAACTAAAGCATTCCGTATGGCAGCACGTTATGAATAATGCAGTTGAATTTTGAGTTTGTCTCTGTTGTTAATGTTTTTGTGGTATGATAATGGGGTGGGTAGAAGTCCAGGTGTTGTTGGAATATGGTCATGATGAAGCTCATTACTAACATTGCAAGACAAGTTTTATGGTCAAATACTCAAACGCTGGGTACTCAATTTTAAGTTTCCGTTAAGTCTCGTGCTGTCTTCGTCAGTTTAAGGCGAAGTGAAAGTGACAGCACGAAATTAACGGTAACTTAAAATTGAGAAGCGTTTGAGTATTTGGCCATTAGTGTCTTCCAAAGTTCTTTACGTCAGTCTTTTTAGGAGGCATTATATTTAGAGCACCAATTTGAAGAGCACCGATTCGAACCTTCTTCTTCCTGCCCTTATCCCACACTAGGTGGGGTCGGCACAACATGTATTTCATAAATCCATGTTATTAGAGGTTTTTGCTTATTGTTTTATGACCGGCCGCCTGCCTGACATCAACCCTCCTTGGGAATACTCGTTGCGCTATCGCGTGGATGACCCAATGTGCTTGCTGATATTGTGCACCGATTCGTACAGTACCTACTAATAGTATTGAAAATATTCCTATTTCTGTTCCTCCTAGCGCACCAACGGTCATAGTGTATCTAAGTAGTAGAGAGGGGCATTGATTAATTAAAAACTACAATAAAAATGTTTAATACTTATTTATTAATCACAATAATGGCTAGAAAGGGTGACTACTGAGATGACGCCTAATAGCAATGTGTGGAAGAAGAAGACATACTACGCCGACCACAAATAAGTTGGGATAAGGGCAGGAGGATGATGAATAATTCGTCGTGAAGTTCCCAAGATCACGACACCTAGGTACCAAACCTCCTATCTTCTGGCTGAAGAATGATGACTTCGCATCTTACTGCCAGTCTTCGTGCCTCATAAATGAAATGGTCCATCGTTCCTTGGGTACTGAACGACACCTTCATACACGCCTGTGTTTCCCGAAGGGTTGGGCAGAGGGGTATAGTAACACCCTCATTTCCCCGTTATGTTGAAGTCATATGTAATAGAGGGCGAGCATATTGCCATCAACCGTACACAAATCCAAACTCTGGGCTGCTACTGAGGAATTCCACACGGAAAACCCAATAACATTTTGCCCGACCCGGGCACCGAACCCAGGACCTCACGATCAGCAGTCGCGCTTGCCACCACTACACCAACGAGGCAGTTAAATATTAAATAACTCAAAAAGAAAACTATAAGTACTCATCAATCAAAAATAAAGAACAGTATTATAAAATATTTAAAGGGATATATCACATTGTCACGTGTGGTAGGGTGACCGGTACATTTATCGTCCGTAATCATAATCCATCATGCGTTATAGACGAAGCCGTTAAAAATGAGTCCAGTGTCAAATGTTTGGTGAGAGATTAGGGTTATTCTTTAAAATTAAGTCGATTTTTACTTAGGTATTTTTAGTAGAATTAAATAGTATGGAAATGTTATTAAAAATATGTGTGAAATTAAAATTCTAAGAAGTCAAATTCACGACTGGTCTGAAAACTATGGCAATCGTGCATTAATTAAAAAAACGTAGATTAGACGGTTTTATCTTGCAGCACCCCTGCAGCATCATAATTTGAGGATTGAAGGTTGAAATTATTATAATGCTGTATTGTAATGGGAATTGAATTTGTGTGCGAAGTTTCAGGAGAATCGGTTAAGCAGAAGTAGTTGAAAAATCTGTCGCAAGATTTTAATCAATCAAACAAATTTAAGAAGTGAAGCTAATTAAAAGCGATTAATTTGTTTTTTTTTATATTCCTACTAAACTAAAATTAACTAAATCTCATTGCTACTCGTAACTATTTTTTTGTAGTTTAGTTTTACACTTCTTCTATCAATATGAGCAATTTTTTGCCTCATTACGAAGCAGCCAGATATGAGTCTACTGGCTTACACAAAGGAATTTAAAAATACCTACCTGAGGTACTTTTCAATTTTTTTAGAATGTTTTTTTTGCTAAGACTATTTTATTAACAAAATGACTATAAGTAAAGCAAAATTAGTGCTGTTTACTAACACGCATCGAACTAAGACAAAAAAATACATGTAGAAGGATTCACTGGGTTACTACTAGGTATCATTAATAGAAAACGTTAAAAAAAGACCTAAGCTTTAGTTAATTAAATAATAAGATAGCTACTACGTGCGTGCTCTTCCCTACCGTATCAGTTAGGTATCATGGTATCTAATGAATTAAAATTTAGTTTTTTTTTTATTTGAATTTATTTTATTAATGTACCTATTTACCCCCGTCAAGTTTAACAATGTATTATTAATCCTAATCGCTACCATAGTTTTATAGAATAGCCCATCAAAACTATCCAAAAGACTCGAGACGGTCATAGATGTGTGACCTATGACTGCCATGATTTACAGTCAATACGTGGATGTATAGTGTATGCTCTGCTATGGAATGCACTGTTCATACACTCATTCACTGGCCATATAAACTAGAGATGGTAAATTATAGTAAGGTACTTACGTTAGTTTAAAAAAGCAAAAATATGTTTTAACATCTTAATTTCTGAACTACTAACAGGTGCACGAAAATTAACTTAAGCGAATTTGATTAAAAACACAAAATTATAAATTGGACGGAAGTGGTACTGAGAAAATACATATTAAAGTATCTTAAAAAACGTTTAAGTTAAATGGTTTTATCTTGCGGTTCCCCTGCAGCATCAGGATTTGAGGATTGAAGGTTGAAATTATTATAATGTTATATTGTCATGGGAAATTAATTTGTGTGAGAAGTTTCAGGAGGATCGGTGAAGCAGAAGTAGTTGAAAAATCTGTCCTAAGATTTGATTCTAACAAACAAACATACAAACAAATAAACGAAGTGAAACTAATTTTAAAAAAAGTCGTTTAATAATAATAAAAACAGTTAACGTCGATTTATAAATTCGCCGTTATTGTTAAATGCAAACTCTCTATAAAATTCCTACGTATTTGATGGGAAATATCTTAGAGTATCTTCATGCCTCGAGTATGGCAATTCCAATTACTTTTATAAGCTTCTCTAAATGTTAATTAAATAATAGTTGAGCATAAATTAAAATAATACCTGCTCCACAATACGAAATCAGAGCACATCTTTCATAAGTTCATAACTTATCTAATCTATGCGTCGGTCAGTACAATGACTTTCACCCCATGCGTACGCGCATGACAAATAAAATTCCTAACGTGAGAAAGTCGAGATAACGTCCAAATGACCGTTAATGCTGTATTTAGATAAACTTTATTGTTAACTTCTGTGAACTGCGTTCATAGTGAAGTAACTGTTGCATCATGGTTATAAATGTTATAATACCGACATTAACCCGGTGTTAGTTAACTATGTTGTTTCGAAGGACGGTTTCCACCAACATTAATTATTTGGTTAAACAACGGTTTACTCGAAAAATGTACTAGTATTTTGGGTAAACATCAGTTTAACCAGACAATTAAAGTTGGTTAAAACCAGCCTTAGTATCTTTGGTATGTACTCTAACTATACTGTTTGTTTTACTGAATTGTCGGACTTTCTAATTATGTCAATAAGTGCTTTAAGCCGGAGGCATATTGTAAGACTGTCACAAAACTTCTGACGCGCGGCGAAACCCTTTTTTTTTCTTATTCGTCTGCTTGTAGATGGTCTTGCGGACCGTTTCTACGTAACCGGGCAGTTATTGGCGAGACCTGAAGGGTCTCCAACCAATGGGGACGAGAGTAAAATACTTAACCTAAGCTAACTACTATTACTACTGCTAACATCATGACTAGCTAACAACAACAGAACTAAGTGCGACCCCTAGGGGGGGCTCGGACCTCGGCTTCGTTAAACGGACGTCGTTATAAGCGTCATTAAATACCAGATAAGAAAACCTAACTAAAGGGTGTTCTTAAGTCGCTATAAGCGGTTAATCGTTATAAGCGAAGTCGTAATAAACGGATTCCAATGTATTTTGATTTCATGACTCATTCTTACACAGCTTCCAATAAACAATATACCTCACATTCACATCCACCGGAATCTAAATAATAAGACAATTTAGATTTCTGTGCTCACAACTCATCTGCCCTCGTCTCAGTCGGGTGACCACACGTTCCCTCACGTACAAGACCGTCTTATCTTCATTGTTTGCACCTACTTTACATCATAATGTCCTGGGACCCGTTTTATATCGTATAACCTTTTCTTTATTAAAAGGAAGCTAAAGGTTGTGTTACATTGGGGTGTTAGACGTAATATCGGTAAAGAAGTATTTGTTTGTTGAATGTGTAATGTGATCTATGCTAGGCGAGGCACTGATAAAATAGGGATGCATATGTGAATAAGAACTTGTAAGCCAATTATTTAAAGACATTTTTAACGTTGTCCTCAACAAAAAAGCGATGAAGCCCATTCAGGAATACTTATTTGAAAAACGAATCATTTTGAAGTGTAATAAGTACAGTCAGCGACGAAAGTCGATTAACACTGTAAAATAACAACATCTTCATAACATCTAAAGTGACACAAAAATATCCGATACACTGTTTTTCAGCATTTCATGTACTTGTATTATTATAATGATACATGTGTTCCGTTTTTTTTAAATATTATTGTGTACCGTTATAATGAAAAAAATAGAAATGTAAACAGACTTCCTTGACTGACTGTATCTTGTTTGCTAAACATGCTACCTCCTCTTCACGACGAACGTGGAACAACAACTACCTACAAAATAATTATCCATAACCATCATAAAACTTGTACATTATTTAAGAGGCCTATAAAATTAATAAATGAGTGATCAAGATAATTCATTGACATTTATAAGTCTGTCGTAGGTCAATGACAGGAAAGGCGCAAATCTTAACAATATTGCGAAATACTGTTGCAACACATTACAACACCAACAACAAACACATTATCCTTTTAGGATTCTCATATTACCCAACATAAATATCGATTACAAAAATGATGTAACCCAACGCCTAAAGTGTGTCCTACCGCTCACTGGCAAACAATCTCGACAAAGGTTAAAGCTGTGGCGTGATATTGCTTCCCTACCCATCCCATTTAAAATGTCCCACCTGGACATGAGTACCCTTTGCCTACCTGGAAGTCTTTCAACAGACTCCGGACCCAGGTTGGTCGAAGCAAGGAAAACCTGCTCAGATGGAGATTTATAGACGATTCCAGCTTGGAGTGTAAATGTGGTGCTGTTCCACAAACGATGGGACACCTGACATCGTGTCCAGCGTGCCCTGATACCTGCACGTTACAGGAACTAATGGACGCTACTGATAACGCTAAACTGGTAGCTAAGTTCTGGGCCGACTCAGTTTAGATTGCTATCGACACGCTAAGAAGAAGAACGCGTACCTAACCTCAGATCACAATTTTTATTCGTCCGAGCGCGTAACAACCTAATGTGACGTAACCCTTATACATTTTGAATATGTCCAAATTGGGTCTTTTCAGAAAGAGGTCAGTGATCCAGGGAGCATTATTTTCTTACACAGATTAATCTTTAATTTAAATGCCGGTTTAACAAAGAGGTTTGGACGCTTATTATTATATTGTGTATCGCTTGAGAATGCGTTCTATGACTTATGAGATATAAGTATGAGGATCGATCTTATGTTGAATTTTCATCGGAGTGAATTAAAATAATGGATTTGTAAAGAATATGAGGTCTTTGTGTATTATACAGAATGTAAACGAAATCATGTAATTCCTTCAAACCTCGTGATGTACTGCTGACATAGATTAACCCTGCACGGGATACTTTTATTACACCTTGTATTAATGTAAGGATAGGTCTACCTACCTATTTGTAATTATGTACTTAAATATTTTTTGTGGCTGCCCCATTGACCTAGTGGTCGCAAGCGTGACTGCTGCGCATGGGGTCCTGGGTTCGATCTCCAGGTTGGGCAAAGTGTTTCTCAGAATTTCTCAGTAGCATCCCGGAATTTGGATTTGTGCCCGGTTAATGGCAATAGGCTCGCCCCCTATTACATGGAACTTAAACATAACTGGCGAACTGAGGGTGCACTAAAAACACCTCTGCCAAACCCTTCGGGGAATATAAGGCGTGATGTTATGTTTTATTTTTTGTGATAAGTATTACCTAATTGACATTGAGGGGCTCGTGGCTTATCAACAACCGCGCGGATCATATGATTGGAAGGTTAAGCTACGCTTGCCGGGGTCAGTCCATGGATGGGTGACCATTCGTTACACATCGAGACCTCTCCGTGCCTTTGAGAGCACGTTAAACCGTCGGTCCCGGGTGTCATACGAATACCTATGACAGTCGTTACGGGTAGTCAAAACGAAAATCTGACAACCGGTCTAATCTTAGGATTTAGGATATCAGCATTACGCAATAACTGTGTTGCGGAGGTCTGATGATGGCAGTCGCTCCGAGTTAAATACTGGTATTCAGCCGCATCTGGTTAGACTGGAAACTGACCCTAACATAGTTGGGAAAAGGCTAGGCAGAACATTAACTAATTGGCAAAAAAACCAAATGGCAGCTATTCTGAGAGGAGGAGGTTAATCTTTACATAGTATAAACCAAAGTCGCTCCCGCTGTCTGTACGCTTAGATCTTTTAAACTACGCAACGGATTTTAATGCAGTTTTCAGAAATAGATAGTGACTCAAGAAGTGATAAAAGTAAGTGATATGCCCTGCATTAGTATCTACATTGCACCCGTGCGAAGCCGGGGCGAGTCGCTAGTATTACATAAAAAGCGGATATTTTTGTCGATAAGATTGTGTGTTTAACATATAGTTTTTTAAGGTAATTAAATTCAATACATAACGCATTGTATGTAGATTATCAACTAGCCCTCGCGCGCGCACTATAGAGATATCTAGTACGATTACTATTATTTAAATTCAACCCCCATAGAATACACAGCCACTAAACACCCCTAAACGTATCATTTACCCCATCTCCGTACGAGGGTAAGCAGATAACACACATACAATACACACAAAACATCACGGGTTCTTTTTCACGCATGACCGACAGATAAGAAATCAAGTTTGTACTGAACAACGTCATTACGCCTCTTCAAACCCGAAAAGGGGTGAATAGAGAACTATTTCGCCCCATTGTGGGCAATGGCTATCCCTTTGTGGATCAAATTTCCTTTGTGACGGTTATCTATTATTTTGATTTTAATTTTAATAACCGTGTGATACGATGCCCTGATAACATGTCCTTTTTATGAATTAGAATATTCGGTTTCGTTTTTACTTTTTTTGAGTTAGAAACCGTCATTTGAGGTCTATTGAAATTGAAGTTGTTTTTTTTTTGGAATAAATCGGGAATGCACGCATCACATGCTTGCAGGTCGGACGGCAGCAAACGCGGGCCAGGGATCTCATTTGGTGTGACATAGCTTCATAGTAATGCTTTGAATACAACTCACGCGGGCTAGACGACGCGACGCCCCACTCGCGGCCCGCGTTTGATGTGACTAAAGCTTTATAATTATTAGAACCAGACATCATGGCAGTCAATGTGGGAGGCTAGTGAAGCTACTGTCGATATAACATCTTTTGAGATATGTGGAAATAGATGTGTTACTGTCATGAATTGTAAACTTTATGTCTAGTGCTAAATTCGCTCTAGTAGGTATCCAAATTTTTTTTTTTTTTTACTTATTTTATAAGTAATTTGACAAGCAATCTGACGGCCCACCCGGTGGTTAACAGTTACCGCCGCTTAATACAACTACAACCCCAAGAGTCAAGAGTTTGAATACGTCAATACAAGTACTATTGCAGTAGCTAATCGCGACTTCGCGACCGCGGCCGCCACTGTGAAACCAGATTGTAGACGCGTTAGTTTGGGCGTACCTTTATATTGGTTGCAAACGGTACCAACCAATGCCGTAGGTATCAACATTTTCCATAAACCATCAACTCGCGTTATAATTAGGGACAGCTAACTTAAGTTCATAATTAAAATGCTTAGGTGGTACCTATCGTATCGTATCAATATTTGTCGATCGACAAAACAAGTCGGCATGCTTATAATAACAAAAGAATCCGTCGATCTGTTTATATGATATCTGATACCGTCTAGTGGATTATTTAATATTATGTTCCGTGGGTAAATAGTGTTTTCCACGGCTCACAAGTACTCAGACGATACGACACAATAAAACGTGGAGCGAGGCATTCCATTTAGCCCACCCGCACCAATTTGAATAGCACCAACAGTATTCCTATTCCAATTCTTCTGTCTAGCTTTTTCCCAACTACACTGGTCATCAAAAAAATCGGCCCACCTGCGTTTTTACCGTAAATCACGTCTTTCTTAAACAAAACCAAACAAAATGTTTTAGTACTGAAATGTTTTATTTAACTTGTTTATTTACACCAATTTAATCACAGTTAAAGCATCAAAATGATTTTTTGAAAGTCATTTTCATTTTAAAACCAAAATCTTTAATTTTATACGATTTTTGATTAATTTTAAATACGCTCTAGTTTTTATGTATTAAATGTTATGTACACAATTGTTGCAATTTAATATTGCGTATTCCCTCCTCTTGCTCGAATGACAGCCTGCATTCGCCGTTTCAATGACCTTATCAAAATTTTGATGGTTTCTTGAGGGATTCGGTTCCATTCTTCCCTAATGGCGGTTTCAAGGTCTCCTAATGTTGTAGGGACTGAATTACGGGCTCTAACCTTTTGTTTTAGGGTGTCCCACATGTGCTCTATAGGGTTGAGATCAGGGCTTCTTGCTGGCCACGACATAACCCGAATGCCGACCTCTTCAAGGTAATCGGTGGTGATGCGCGCTACGTGTGGTCGTGCATTATCATGCATTAATTCAAAGTTCCCTCCAATATAGCCGGCATATGGCACCACATGGTCTTCTAAGATCTCTGTGATGTAGCGTACTGCAGTTAAAGCACCTCTTCGTATGAAAACCAGCTCAGTGCGGCCAGTCAAAGATATCCCAGCCCAAAACATTACAGAGCCCCCACCATAACTGACAGTTTCTGTTATGCAACACTGGGTATAACGTTCACCTGGTCGTCGCATGACATTACGGCGTCCGTCAGAAACGTATAAAGTCATTCGACTCTGATCACTAAACAGAACTGCCTATAGTCCAGTTGATGTGGTTACGCGCAAATTGAAGTCTGGCTTGTCGATGAGCTGTGGTCAATTGTGGTCCTGTTGCTGGCTTGTGAGGTCTTAAATTCTGCTCACGAAGTCTCCTTCTCACAGTACTGTCACTTATAGCCACACCTCGATCTTCACGTAAGCGTCGCTGGAGATCAACACCAGATAGGTGTCGATTTCGTAAAGCTGATACCACTATAAAGCGGTCATCCCTTTGAGTTGTCACCCTATGTCTTCCAGATCCAGATCTTCTTCGATACTGCCCAGTCTCCAGAAACCTTTGGTAAACTCGCCGCACTGCAGAACTGCTCAGATTTAACCTCCTAGCCACGACACGTTGACTTAAACCTTGTTGCAGCAAAGCCACAACTTGGGCCGCCTCAGTTTCAGTAGTGTCCATTATTTTTAGACAAAGTAATCAAAACTACAGCCTCAGTCAATAAACTTAACGTTATTTACAAGAAATCCCTACAAAAGTCTGTGTAAAACTGAAAGAACGGTTTGAATTTGTTCCGACGTAAAACAACGAAATCAGCACTCAACAGTATTTGTGTATAAAAAAATCTTAAGTACCTTCAAGTGCAATAAGATTTACGACAAACAAGATGTCAAACATCATAACCGACCCTCAAAATAAAAAAACAAATGTGTGAAACAGCTTGTATGTGAAACAATCGACAAATTTTAAACAAAAAATGGGTGGGTCGATTTTTTTGATGACCAGTGTATATTGGAGTCACCTTCCAGTCTAATCAGATGCGTCTAAATACCCGTAATTTACACGGAACGACTGCCATTAGACCTCCGCAGCCAATGGGCAATGCCGATATCCTAAGTTTAGATAGATTGTTAGACTTCCAGACTTCTGACTTCCCGTAACGACTGTTATAGGTATTCGTATGAAATCCGGGACCGACGGTTTAACGTGCTCTCCGAGGCACGGAGGGGTCTCGATGTGTAAAGAACGGTCACCCATCCACGGACTGACCGCAGCAAGCGCAGCTTAACCTCGCAAATCGTATAAACCGCGCGTTTGGTAATTAGCTACGAGCCCCTATTCCTATTGGTATGATTCAAATTGGTGCGCTAAATGGAATGCCCCCTCCGTCGGAGCGATAGTTCTATGAAACATCTTTACATAGTATAAAACAAAGTCGCTCCCGCTGTCTGTACGCTTAGATGTTTTAAACTACGCAACGGATTTTAATGCAGTTTTCAGCAATAGATAGTGATTCAAGAGGAGGGTTTATATGCCCCACATTAATATCTACATTGCACCCGTGCGAAGCCGGGGCGGGTCGCTAGTTTACTCATAAAACGATACGACACTACCTACTTTTTGTCGTAGTCAATAGTGCATAAAAAATGGCGCTCGGTGTCGTCACTGTATTTTGTCGCGTTTAGAGTCCCGTGGAAAAACGGCCTAGGTCTAAATGTTCGAAGAAAATACGTGATTTTTTGTCGTGTGGCACGTAAACGTTTACTACCTAACATTGGTCTCCCGCTACAGCTATCCACGGTGGTAATGGAAGATTGTCATAATCAAAAATATTGATGATTGAGTATGTTGTTATAGGAGAATTATGGGTCCTGTCTGTTGTTCGTAATCGTAACCTATGTTTGCTTAAAGCCGGGTCTGCTGGGACGAATATCTAACAAAACATGTTAAGTGAACACCCGGACCAATTTACAACACAGTAAACAATTTTGTTAGAAAAACATGTTAATCTAATTCTAACAAAAATATGGTCGCAGTAGACCTGGCTTATCAAGACTAAGGGCATTATCGCCGTTTATAGCCGCATACTGAAAACTAAAGTGTTGAAAATATCACTGAAAACGAAAGTGTGAAATCCAAAATTTTGGCAAGTTGAGTTACTTACACAAAATGACTTAAAAAGTATACAGACCTATACTCTGCTACCGAAATTGTTTTTATAATACTTATTTTCATATATTTTGCTAGACAGATGAACGAACCCTAACTGTGTGAAAATAAAATTAGTTTTACATCTGTCATTTTACTGTCGGCCATCATCATGAGTGAACTTATATCGCTTGACAGCAGAAATAAGCGGTCATATAGATCCTCAACGGTCACAATGACCGACCTAAGTTGAAGATAAATATTCGCTGTGTGGTGTGGGCCGTCCACATATCGTAATTTGAATTTTTACCTACGCTTTCTGCAAATCTGTCAATTTTATCTTTAATAAATCATGAATCAATAGAGCAGCACGCCACAATCATACGACCGTACGTTCCGTTACAAATTTCATAGGTCGTAAAGTCGTAACACTCCCAGCATGACATATCTGTGACATTTATTACCTAGTCTTTGTTAAGTAATAAAACAATAATCGCCGCCCTGCATTGTGACGGCGACAAAGGACGAAAGAAAAGTTAAGGGTGTGACGCACAGATTGGTCACATGTGTTCAACACATTGTTCTGGCAATATGTCATCTTTGGCTATGTCTGTAGGTACCTTAGATTAATTATTGGTCTCCACTCCTTTCCTACTAGATACCGCTCTACTTATACCTAAGAACAACAGCTCCTTGAATGCCACAACTTTATATCGACATTCAAAATCAAAATCATTTTTTTTAATTTCATATAAACCAATACAGGTGCTTATGAAAAGTCGAATTTAGATGCACGGTTCCAATTAGTCGTTTCCTATGGCGAAGAGCCGGCAAGAAACTCCATGATTACTCTTTTAAAAATAATATCTTTAACAATTTCAGTGGATACAGTTACAATGATTTAGGATAGTGAGAGAACAATGAATTTGCAACGATCTTATTGCTTGTAGTATTGTTTTTACACAGTTTAGCTACGCAAAACGGCATTTTGCTTTGGATTTTGAGCAGTTTAATAGAATACGTGGAACGTCAACATCACACATTGGTTGCAAGACTGCCTCAAGTACGCTGACTTCGGCATAGTATTTATTGCCACATTTTACTAGTACGCCAGCGGTATCTATGTAGTTGGAGCGTAGCGGAGACCAATCATTAATCTAAGGTCTGTACCTATATTTTGTTTAAAAAAATATTATTTTTGTCCTAGATTGGCTCTTTAAACAACCTCTTGGTATTTAAGAAACGAATCATGAAAGCTGACACGCCATAGCTTCTGTCGCGTGTCATAAAAGACGCATTCACGGAATATAACCTATTCTGTATTCCGTGGGTGCATTGGTAATCCCAGTCAATTATTTTATTGCAAAAACTTTGGCAAAATATTGACAAAGTTTTGTAAAATCTTTCTCCTAAAAAGTCTCATTAGCTTTTATTGATTTGATTTAACCGTTTCACGATCACTGCTGGATTGAAAAAAAACCTACATCCTACAATAATATGAAAACGTAAGAGAAGATTCACCAAATATTTTCAGCAAACAAGTCAGCAATGTTATTATCCAATGGATCATAGATCGCAGCGTTGTTCCGCACTCACTCGCGCCGGTTCTCACGCCCTGCGCCCGCGCTCCCGTAAGATTGCCCGGTCATACACACGATAGCAAGCCGGTCATATTGTGCCGCATCGACGTTGTTGTTTTTTGTGGCAAAAACTACTTATCGAGTTGATATTCCATTTTGGCTAGATATTCAATTAAAACGCCCGCTATGTAATTGGAAAACCTAATCTACAAGGTACTATATTTAGATCTAGGTAGGCATATAAAAGTATACCTACTCGTAATCATTGTGTAGAGTACTTAACTAAATATAAACAAACATGCCTTCTTTTTAGATAGGTACGTAACTGCATTGTTAGTTGATGCCAATTTCACAGAGAATAATAAATAAATGAAACGAGGGTGGACATTTGTTTACGTTTACGATATCTAAACAAATACAGTAATCACCATTATTATGTTTATCAATATCCTTCGCTTTTTTCGCATATACCTACAAGAAGAATGGACCATAGCAACAGCTTGAAACTGCTAATAATTATCTATCTAGGTGAAACAAGACTGTCACAGGAAAATCGAGATACAATTAATTCCCTTAATTTCGCCTCTGTCCATTGTATATAACTTCATATCAATGCGGCGCCATCTAGTTCCCCAACCACGAACTAATCATAAGACGTCCGCAATGCTCCGTAGCTCCAAACGCATCGATGTTAGAAAAAGACAGCAACACCACTTTACGACCGGACATAATCCGGTAGAGAGAGACAAAAACATTGTCGCGTGACTGGTTAGCATTGCAAGGTCGTCGCGAAAGGTGAGTGACACCAATCCGTGGGGGATCTCCCACGTTTACTATAGACTATATGCGGATGCAATAAGGTTGAAATTCGTGTGAGGAATTGTGATAGATTGTGCGTCGGCGCATTTTGCGTGCCAAATCATCTTGTTTTGATTTTGTAGGCACAATCGATACTTAATCGATGTATTAACGATCGATTACGGTTGATTCGCCGCGATATGTGCGGTGCCTGTAATTTCGTTGCTGTGCCGAATTTGATAATTCCTTGGTTACAAGACAATTGTATTGTGGTGAGTATTTTTTTTGCGGCATTTTTTGCTGCTTGTGTGAATCTAATCTGATGTGTTTGACACGTGTATTGTTGTAAAAAGTAGTTATTTAACATCTTGCAAATGTTCTTGACGACGTTTGGTGCAGTGGCTGAGCGATCGGCTTCTGCGCTACGGGTCGTTGGTCCGATTCCCGCACGGTACAAATATTTGTAAGGTCTACAGATACCTAGTTGTTCCGGGTCTGGATGTTTGTGCGTGTGAAGATTTGTGTCTGTAAACGCACCATTACAACCCTAAAAACCGTTTCTATTTTAAATCACAACAGCTATCACGAGCTGAGTCGACGTATTAACGACAAATAAGTACTTATTAATAACTGATCTCAATCCAAAATCTAACCGAAAACCGGCTATCAAAAATCTGAAAAACCAGCTTATTTTTTTTCCAAAATCGAGCTCTCGGCTTCTTTAACTATTTTTCTCTATTCCTCATACCTACATAGTTTTGGATTTGGACCTGCCTATTCCTATCTCAAAAACTCTGTACAGGGACAGTAATAACGTCACATTTAGTGAATCATATTTCGTTTCATAACTGCAAGTGCACTGCACACTGGTGTGCAGTGCATAGTATTGACATCAAGTATACTCCACCAAGAAGAACATAGTCTGCTTAGTTGTCGGCAATAAGATTGACAAGCATGCAGCACCCGCAAGCCCGAGATGGAATAAGATCGTAGGTGGTGCTTGCCACCAGCAAAATTATTCCCAAGGAGTGTTGACGTCAGGCAGGCAGCCGGTCATAATACATATAGCTGAAGCATTTGTGCAGTATGATATTATGAGACATACTGCGCCGACCCCAAATAAGTTGGGATAAGGGTAGGAGGATGATGAACTGCAAGTGCACTCCACACTGGTGTCGATTCTGTAGTGCACTTTGACAGGACTAAACTAAGGGTGTTTGTCTCTTTCTGTTTCAATAGAAAAAGAAAGAGACAGTTGCGTTTAGTCTAGTTTAGTACTATCAAAACGTGTTACAGAATCGACATCATTGTTTGTCAAATTGTTTGACAACAAAAACAAACTCAAACACTTTGACAGTTTGCATAGGCGAAAAATGGCGGTTGCGTTTTGTTTGCGGTTTAGCAACAACTTTGTTAGTATAATTAGACTCCAGAAACACTTAATCTATATTTATTGCTACACCATCAACAACAGCTACTTCAACATCATCAACATACGTTACATTCATATCATGTAATGTAATTCAGGTAATTGAATTTGAAATTGACCGCGTGTGAGTCGCATGCGCACGCGCACCGCCGATCTATTTGAGATAGCTGCAGACTGCAGTTTTATTGCTCATTTTCTTGTGATCGTTGTATATCATCACGGTTCCAATATGGGGTTGGTAATAACTGTAATAAGAATTCAGGAATTTAAAGTAATAAATTCTTTCAGTCGATGTAGTGCAATGCTTTTGCAACATCGTTTTTTACCACGTTTTATGTTGGTCTTTTTAAACGCCTCGTTGGTGTAGTGGTGGCAAGCGCGACTGCTGATCGTGAAGTCCTGGGTTCGATCCCCAGGTCGGACAAAGTGTTATTAGGTTTTTCTGTATGAAATTCTTCGGTAGCAGCCCGGAGTTTGGATTTATGCCCGGTTGATAGCAATATGCTCGCCCCCTATTACATGGGACTTAAAAATAACGGCGAAATGAGGGTGTTACTCTACACCTCTGCCCAACACTTCGGAGGATACAGGCGTGATGTAATGTTATGTTTATGTATTTAATTTTAATAAGATTAAGTACCTACCTATCTAAAGTCCACACATAATTATATCAAATTCTGCTTTCTTTAATAAACCTTGTTGATTCGCCTTACGCAGTGTAAGCCTAGCGGTTTAAGAGGAAATGCGGTCGGCGGCATTTAGTCCATACAATGGTACCTATTCCTCAGTTTCCTCCTTGGATAATGTAATGGCACTAGAGCAAATATTTTTTACCATAATATTATATAATATCTACCACCACTATGTCCCTATATTTTGTTTTTGTCCATAAATTAATTATTAAAAGAACTAGAAACGTTTAATTTTACAAAAATCGACCGGTTTTACCACCGTTTTCAAACATCTGGCAAACAAATTTGACGAGTATAAAAATAAAAGAAAAACATACAGACATAACCAGTCTTTTTTAAATTATGACAGAAAGAAATTAAAATTGGTCCAGATTTGAAGAAGGAAACAGGGAAATACGAAAGTACGATTTTGCTAATATTGCACAGGAGAAATCAGTCCGAGATGCAGGTGTCTCTTTCGCGCTCAATAGGGAAGGTTTGTGGGAGGGGTGGGACGGAAATAGATCGCAAAAACCTATTCAAATTATTAGTATTTTGCAGCCCGCGTTTCCTCTTAACGCTTGCCTTCCATGCAGAAGGGTCTGAGTTCGACCGCGCCCCGTACCTACCTCTGACTTTTCGAATTCATGTGCGGATCAGAATTTGATTATCACTTGCGTTAACGATGAAGGAAAAACATCGTGAGGAAACCTGCACATCCTTCAACTTTTGGATGGTATGTGTAGTCTGCCAACCCGCACCAGGCCAGCGTGGTGGACTAAAGCCTAAACTCTATTCTGAGAAGAGGCCCGTGCCCAGCAGTGGGACAGTAATGGGCTAATTATGTTTATGGTTCACTCTCAACATCACAAATAAATACCTACTTGGTAGGGTATGCTCCAAAGATTTTAGGAAAAAAAACTGAAGCACATTTCATAGTACCTATCTCTTTCAGTAACAATTAAAATTGTTTATAAAGCGCATTCTAAGAAAGCTCGTAGTTTTACGAGTCAATAAAATAAGTTTTAAAGTTGTGATCGTAACGAGTGAAGTTCGACCGCAAGTTGTAAACAGTGCCATCTAGCCGCAGCTGGTTGAACCACGTTGGGAGTACAAGCGACCACCCGCGTGCTGACTGCAAAGGCGCGTGCGCATGCGATAGCTAAGTTATTGATGGAGACACTGCGCTTATTTTATTGATAGTGCACATTGTTGACTTACATACATAACATAACTTCACGCCTTTATGCCCCGAAGGGTTGGACAGAGGTGTATAGTAACACCCTCATTTCGCCGTTCTGTTTAAATCCGAAGTAATAGGGGGCGAGCCTATTACCATCAACCGGGCGCTACTCCAAACCCCGGGCTGCTGCTGAGGAATTCCACACGGAAAAACCCCAATATCACTTTGCCCGATCTGGGGATCGAACCCAGGACCTCACGATCATCAGTCGCGCTTGCCACTACTAGACCAACGAGGCAGTTGTTGATTTGATTTATACAAAAAAATATCAGTTTCTAATTAGAAGTGCATACCTACTAATGTTTTTTGTGTTGATAACATCTTAATTTAAAAAATGCAGTGTGTGAGAATAAAAACAATGGCAAATTATTTTTTGTAGCTTTATTATTAACTAGACGGGGCCGCGGCAGACCGCGGAGAAGATGGCGGGACGAGTTGGATGCCTTTAATGATAATTGGCATGAAACTGGACAGAATCGTGACAGATGGAAGGAATGGAGAGAGGCCTTTGCCCAGCAGTGGGACAATACAGGCTAATTACAATAATAATATAATATAATAAATATTATTAACTAGCGGTGTCCTCACGGCTTCGCCCGCGTAAGAAGTTTTATTCCAGTACCTAATAAATATAGCCTATGTTACTCAGTGATAATGTAGCTTTATAACGGCAAAAGAACTTTTGAAATCGGTCCAGTAGTTTTTAAGTTTATTCGTTACATACAATAATACAAATCTTTCCTCTTTATAATATTAGTATAGATATTGTGTCCATAAAAATTCTAGAATCTTGTTCGAATAAGTGCATTGAAAACTTACCTTGGCGTAATCAACGGGCGACGCGTTGACCGGACAAGTGAACAGACCTTCGCTGTAACAAATAAAACATAATGTAAAATACCTGAATCAATATTAGAGGGCTCATGGCTTATTAACCCGTCAAGTGTCGGGCGCACACACGGGTGTGCGTAAGGAACACGCTCCTATAAATTCGGTTCGTGTAAACAGTAAAATAAAACGTACAAAATCCGCTACCATAGGAGCGCGTTCCTTACGCACACCTGTGTGTGCCTCCGACACTTCGCGCCCGAATCTTACGCACACCCGTATGTGCGCCCGACACTTGACGGGTTAACGACCGCGCGGATCATACGATTAGCGAGGTTAAGCAACGCTTGCCGCGGTCAGTCCGTGGATGGGTGGCCATTCGTTACACTTCAAGACCCCTCCGTGCCTCGGAGAACACGTTAAACCGTCGGTCCCGGATTTCATACGAATACCTATGACAGCCGTTACTGGCAGTCAAAAGCCCGAAAGTCTGAGAACCGGTCTAACCTTAGGATATCGGCATTGCCCAGTAACTGGGTTGTGGAGGTCTGATGGCAGTCGCCCTGTGTAAAATACTGGTATTCAGCCACATCTGGTTAGACTGGAAGCTGACCCCAACACAATTGGGCAAAAGCTAGGCAGAACGAATCTGAACCAATATTAAATGCATTGTAAAATTAAGAGCAGGTCTGATAGAAAAAAATCCAACTCTACTTGAGTACCTAAGTATGTCAACTCACTCGTAAGTTAACCGCCAAGAAATGTTTGGTTACGAAGTCCCATTTGGCGAAATATTTCATTTTGTCATGTCCTGGGTACAATCCCCAGGTCGGGAAAAGTGTTATTAGGTTTTTCCGTGTGGAATTCCTTAAAAGAGTTAGGAATTTGGATTTTTGCCTGGTTGGTGGCATTAGGCTCGCCCCCTATTACATGGGACTTAAACAACGGCAACATGAGAAAGAAAGTGTCCAAGTCATATAAGCATTTGTAATGACATCGCTAGTTAGTCTTAATAAAATCAGCGTAAAGAAAGGACGTTTGTTTTTTATACTACACACCGTTCCATCGTCGCAATTAGAAAGTGAACCTAAACACCATAAACATATGGTCTAAAACGAGCCGGATTGATGAATGGAGCGGCTAGCAGAGTCGGTGCGCGAATACAATAGGAACCCGCATTCCTTAGATAAGGATTCGACGACTGGTGGACACCTCATTAGTGCAAACTTAGTAACAAAGTTATAAAACTTATTAAATAAAATAATAGTGATTGAAGACATTGGATTGATTTCGTTTGTGTACACGATTTAAAACTATTTGATTTATAAAAATGACGTCACCAACTTCGGAACAATCTAGATATCTAGCTTCATTAGAAGATGTGGCTAGTATGATACGGAAAGCGCAAGTTAACATTAAAAAGTGCCCGAAACAGCGACTAACAGAAGGTTACGTGAAGGCGAGATTGAAATCCATTGAAGAATATTGGGATACATTTAAACAAACTCATGGCAGTCTTATGAAGTGTACACCACGAGAACAGCGGGGTGTATTGCCGTATTTTCTTAACGAGGAGTTTTACACGTACGAAGATATGTATCTCTGTTTACAAGGGGATTTAACCGATCTCCTATCAAGCTTGGCGTCACAACAGAGATTGGCAGAAGCTTCTAACATGTCAACTTCGTCACACAATGGCCAGTCACCGTTTGCTAAGCTACCAAGAATACAGTTACCTATGTTCTCAGGGAGATATGAAGAATGGCCCACATATCAAGATTTGTTTATAGCGCTTGTCCACAACACTTCTATAAGCGATGTGCAAAAGTTGCATTATTTAAAAACTAGTGTCTCGGGAGAAGCGGAGATGTTATTACGACATATTCAAATAACAGAAAGTAATTATACACAGGCATGGGAACTACTTAAAGGACGTTTTGGTAACAAGAAAATGATTGTATCTTCTCTTCTAAAAAGATTGTTCAGTCAGAAAAAAGTGACCAACCAATCGGCTAGTCAAATTAAAGCTTTGCTCGACACAACCATGGAATGTATCAACAGTTTAAACAATTTGAACATAAGCACCGACTCTTGGGATCCTGTAATAGTATTTCTGGTCGGGCAGAAATTGGACTCGGAGTCGTTAAAGGATTGGGAAGAGCAGGCTTATAAGGAGAATAGCGACGAATTGTCTTCATGGGAGGAATTAAAGAAGTTTCTGGAATCTAAGTTCCGTACTCTTGAACTAGTAGCTCCGATTGTCAATATTACTACGAGAGAAAAATCACAAAGTCACAAATCGTTTCATGTCGTGGCCAAACATGAGGAAGACAATGTATTTCAATCATCACACGCAAGTATGAGTTCACAACCTTCTTGTACTTATTGTAAGGGAGGACATTACATCTTCAATTGTAAAGATTTTGGAAAACAGTCTGTGGAAGAGAGACATGATTTCGTGAAGAGAAATAATTTATGTTTTAACTGCCTTATACCGAATCACAATGTATACAGATGTAAACAAAGTACAACGTGCCGAGTCTGCAGAAGGAGACATCATTCTCTTTTACACCGAGTAAAAGAAACAAGTCAGGTCCGTGACAAACAACCACAACCAGAACAAAAAGTAACAACCGCACACTTATCTAAAGAACAACCGGGTCATCAAGTGTTACTAGCAACAGCACAAGTAGAGGTTAAGTCAAGCGATGGTGATACACACATACTTCGTGCTTTAATTGACCAGGGTTCAGAGGCTTCATTCGTGTCTGCAAGAGTAGTTGAACTCTTGGGGCTAAGGAAAACCAGTATCAACGGTGTCGTCTCTGGAATGGGAGAAGGAACACAAATACCTATTAAACATTTAGTCGATCTGTCAATAACATCGCGATTAAATAAAAATGAAGTAATTCGAGTGAAGGCTTATGTTTTGAAGACATTAATAACAAGATTACCCTCGAAACACATCACGATGAACTGGCCAGGACTCCAAACGTTACAATTGGCTGACCCTACGTTTAACACGCCGTGTAAAGTCGATATATTACTCGGTGCCGACGTCTTTTGTACAATTATAGAAGAAGGATTAATTAAAATGCCTGATGGCATAGTGGCTCAGAAAACACGTTTGGGTTGGATATTGTCGGGTCAAAAAGAAGACAAATTACAAAGTGATGAACACAAAGTTATTACATTACATGTTACAAGAATGGTATCAGAAGATAATGATATGTTAAGGAAGTTCTGGGAAATAGAAACAGATTTATACAAGAAAAGGAAATTACTGACAAAAGAAGAAGAAAGGTGTGAAGAGATATACAAAAACACAACTAAAAGAATTAATGGAAGATACACAGTACATTTACCTTTAAAGCAGAGTATTGAAGAGACATTAAAGTTATGCGGAGATACAAAACAACAAGCTATAATTAGATTTAAACAATTAGAGAAGAAATTTCAAAAATCACTTAAATTACAAACAGAGTATTCCAACGTCATCCACGAGTATAAAGAGATGGGTCATTTGAAAAAGTCAGAGACAGCAGATGACAAATCTATTTTTCTTCCTCACCACGCTGTAATACGCGAAGATAAAGACACGACTAAGATTCGAGTGGTTTACGACGCGTCTGCAAAAGGATCTAATGGTCATTCATTAAACGATATTATGATGATTGGACCTGTATTACAGCCTGATCTTAGAAGCCTAATTATAACTTGGCGAATGCATAGAATATGTGTAGTTGGAGACATTGTTAAAATGTATAGAATGATAGACATGACAGAAGAACATACGAAGTTACAAAGTATCATCTGGCGTGATAGCCCTGAAGAAAAATTAGAAAGCTACAACTTAACAACTGTTACATTCGGTACAGCGGCTGCTCAATATTTAGCTGTACGAACATTAAATCAACTAGCTGATGAAGAAGCACTGGAGTATCCTGATACAGCCCCTGTAATAAAGAAGTCATTTTATATGGATGATTTGATGATAGGAAATGAAAATATACAGAACACTAAGAAAATGTGCGAAGAAATTAGAACGATATTGAAGAAAGGAGGCTTTGAAATGCAGAAGTGGTCTAGTAATTCTGAAGAAATTTTAAGTTATTTACAAGAAGGACAGAACAGTACAAAAGATAAAATAGACATTAAACTGGATAAAATTATTAAAATTCTTGGATTGACATGGGACAGAAAAGATGACACTTTTAAAATAACAGTAAACTTACCTGAAATGAGACGTCCAGTAACGAAGAGATCCATTCTTTCTGATGTCGCTCGTCTGTTTGACCCATTTGGATGGTTGGCGCCGGTTATCATTATAGCCAAAGTCATGATACAAAAATTGTGGCTATGCAGTTTAGGGTGGGATGATGAATTGCCATCAGATTTGACCGAAGAGTGGATGGTGTATAGAGCAGAGCTAATACATTTGCAAAACGTTAAGTTACCACGTTGGTTAAAAACTACACCGAACAATTGTAAGGACTTGGAATTACACGGTTTTGCAGATGCATCTACTCATGCGTATGCTGCCGTTACTTACCTTAAGATAATTGAGAAGGACGCAGTACATGTAACGATGATTGCATCCAAATCCAAAGTTGCACCGTTGAAACAATTATCAGTTCCTAAACTAGAGTTATGCGCGGCAGCATTACTAGCAGAACTAATAAGCGACCTTACAGAACTATTGAATATTCCTAAAAATAAAATCTATGCCTGGACTGATTCAATGGTCGTAATGTCATGGCTGCAATCTCAACCTAGTCGTTGGCGTACATTTGTTGCGAACAGAGTAGCAGACATTACACGAGTACTAGACAACGACCGCTGGAGACACGTTCAGTCAGCCGATAACCCAGCTGATATCGCAACAAGAGGCATTAAAGCAAGCGATCTAGCTTCTCAAGACTTGTGGTGGGCTGGGCCTGTGTGGTTGAAACGAGACAAAGTTGAGTTTGATAGATGTGACATTCCGCAAACCAAATTAGAATTGAAGGCTTTATTTCATCAACCATTAGAAGATAAACCAATTTGGGAAAGGTTTTCCACAATTTCAAGGATGAAAAGGGTATTAGCATACTGTCGAAGATTATTAAAGAAAAAAAATTCTGATAATTACGAAAAATATTTAACGGTGAGTGAACTAGACAAAGTATTGGAAGAATGCGTTAGATATTATCAAAATACAGTTTATGAAAGGGAAGTTGAAGAATTAAAGAAACACGGAAGAGTTAAGAAAAGAAGTTCTCTTATCACGCTCTCACCATTCATAGACAAAAAAGGGTTGATAAGAGTGGGAGGAAGATTACAAAACGCATCTATACCTGAGGTCACTAAGCACCCTATTATAATACCTAGTAATCAGCACATAACTAAATTGTTAGTCAATGAAGCCCATATTAAAACACTGCATGGTGGTATACAAATTATGATGGCTTTCGTAAGAAGTAAGTATTGGGTTATAGGCCTGAAATCCGCTGTGAAGAAATGCATCCACAATTGCAAGATCTGTATTGTTGATAAGGCCAGAGTAAAGAACCAGTTTATGGGTCAGTTGCCAGCTGTGAGAGTTAATCAGCACCGAGCATTTATTAATAGTGGTGTTGACTATGCTGGACCTGTTTTCATAAGAACATCCAAAGGCCGTGGACACCAGGCTATCAAAGGCTACATTTGCCTATTCGTGTGCATGGCCACTCGTGCTATACACCTGGAAGCAGTTACCGATCTTACTTCACAAGCATTTATAGCGGCATTTCGAAGATTTGTGGCGCGTAGAGGGCATTGTTCACATTTATGGAGTGACAATGGCACTAACTTTGTCGGCGCTGCCAAAGAATTAAAGGGAATGTTGTTGAAAGGCAAGGATAATTTATCAATAGAAGCAGCAGAACTTCTAGCTAACGATGGGACAACGTGGCACTTTATACCACCTAGGATGCCAACATGTGGAGGCCTGTGGGAAGCAGGCGTCCAGTCCGCCAAAAGACACTTAGCTAGGATAAATAAAGACACAAAGCTAACCTACGAGGAGATGACTACCCTTCTGGCACAAATTGAGGCTTGTCTGAATTCTCGCCCATTGTGTCAAATAGATAACAGTACAGAAACACCACTGACACCAGGGCATTTCTTAGTAGGCGAGCCACTGATTACTGTTCCCGATATAAGTTATGATCACAAGGGTGTCAGTCTTCTAAGTAGATGGCAATTAATTCAGAAGATGACACAAGATTTCTGGCATCAATGGCAAACAGAATATCTCAACACACTACAACAGAGATATAAATGGCAGGTACAAGTTCCATCGCCCGCTGTTGGAGATATTGTTATTGTAAAGGAGGAAAATCTGCCCCCAACAAAATGGTTACTAGGAAAAATAAAACGTCTACATCCCGGAACAGATAACCTTGTAAGAGTAGTGACGGTACAAACCATGGGAAACCATGAGCTAAAAAGACCTCTGTACAAGTTGATACCGCTCCCGAAAGATACAAAGAATGAGTGAGTTACGGTGGGCGGTTAAAAGAATCGAATGTGTTGTTGTGTGTAATTGTGTAATGAGTAAATTAATTTTTTGATGTATATTATGCATGAGTTACTTCATTTTTGATTTTGATAAAAAATGTTAATTAGTAATCAATAGTTAGATACAGTCCACTGTTAGATTTGATAATATTACATACAAAATTGCAATGTCATTAATTGAACGAATTTTACAAAATTATAATAAAAACATGTTTTTGGTGGGCGGTATGTCCAAGTCATATAAGCATTTGTAATGACATCGCTAGTTAGTCTTAATAAAATCAGCGTAAAGAAAGGACGTTTGTTTTTTATACTACACACCGTTCCATCGTCGCAATTAGAAAGTGAACCTAAACACCATAAACAGAAAGAAAGAAAGAAAATACATTTATTTAGCACAGACTAAAAGGCACACAAAACATAAAGCAGAGAAAAAAGAGATTAGTAGGAAAGTGTGCCTCACGGCTGCGCCAAGAAGACCCAGTTCAGCAAAAATGCCAGACAACTAGTGCCTGACGCTGGTTTTCAACTGGACCTGAAGTTTGAGGTGACGGATGTCAAACGGTTTTATACCACAGTGTGTGTATGCATACTTAAACAAAATAAATTTGCGTAGATAAAAATAATAACGATATATTATTGGCCCCCTGAGCACCCATCCGACTATTCTAACTGTGTGTTTGCTTATAACTCTGATCAGTCTGGTCAGGGAGTTATCATAATCCCAGCCTTTTTCAACTATCTCTATAAGGGTCAGCTTCTTTAGTTGAATACAAGTATTTTACACGAAACGACAGCCAGTTTCATCTTATCTTAACATGGTATAAAAAAAAGTCGCTCCCGCTGTCTGTACGCTTAGATCTTTTAAACTACGCAACGGATGTTAATGCAGTTTTCAGTAATGGATAGAATGATTTAAGAGGAAGGTTTATATGCCCCACATTAGTATCTACACTGCACCCGTGCGAAGCCGGGGCGGGTCGTTAGTATCCTATATAATACAATTCTATACTGGCCTGCAAAAATAAGTATCACACTTTTAAAATTGCAATAACTTTTTAAGTACACAAGATATATTTTCGAAACAAAAAGGACTCAAAAAAGAGTTTAACTTTGTTACTATAGTTTCAAAGAAAGCTGATAAAAATTGCTATAAAACGTTTTTTATTTTAAATCTCTAACTTCTATAGTTTAGAAAAAAACGAAATTTTAAAAGTGTGATACTTATTTTTGCAGGCCAGTGTAGTCACATATGAATTATGCAAAAAAGCTGTCTATAAACCGAAATAATAACCAAAAACACCCAAAAATTACGTCATAATTACTAATAAAATAACCATAATAATATTTAAGATCGCAGGTAGACACGCCTCATATTGTTATCTACTTACATTTTTGTTTATTAATTGAAGCAGTAAGCAATTAATAAACTAATAGTTTAACGAACAATTTAATGTTAATATGTAGTGTTATAAACAATTATAATATCGTTCTATCTTCTGAGTTTGCCGTCGGCATAGTAATTACGAACAGACTGGTACAATCACACGCAATAACAATACGAGTGTTTTAATTTAGAGATCTCAGTCCGTCATCATTTGTTTACAGAAATATAACAATCAAAATTATGTTTAATAAACAGATTTTATAATGAAAATAACTTCACAACACCATTGTGAAAACCGAATTGTTCTCGCTGAAAAATAGCAGTCTACGAAATTTATAATCGATCTCTTGGATTGAAATAGGTTTATTGTTTTGGCCGTAAGAGATAAGAATCTGTACTCAAATCTAGTTTTAAATCGACTGTCATGCCTAAGCGATACGGGTATAACACCCGTAATCACAAACATTACTGAAGGCCTCGATGTGTGTTCGAACGTTACTGCTTTGAATACGGGTCTGGGATTAGTCGCCTTTATGTTGCAAGATTAAATGATATAATGATTTATACAATGACTTTTTAGCTTATTTTTGATAACATTTAATTATGTCAATTGTTTTATATAGTTTAGCTTCCTTTTCAATTTTGTAAATGTGAGAACTTTGTGGACCTGCATCTATAAATTTGTAAATTACTATTATTCATATTGTTTATTTTTATTTTTGTTTGTTAATTTTTGTACTCAAGTCTTTTAGTGCTACATTACTCATTGGTCTGTGGTCAGGACTTCATTGTTCTCTTACTATCCTAAATCATAGTACTGTATCCACTGAAATTGTTAAAGATATTATTTTTAAAAGAGTAACCATGGAGTTTCTTGCCGGCTCTTCTCCATAGGAAACGACTAATTGGAACCGTGCATCTAAATTCGACTTTTCATAAGCACCTGTATTGGTTTAAGTGAACTATTTTTTTTTTATTTGATTTTGATTTGAATGTTTGTGTATACAGGTGTAAGATTATTGGCCAAATACTCAAACGCTACTCAATTTTCAGTTGTCGTTAATTTCATGCTGTCACCGTCACTCAAGGCAGAGTGACAGTGACAGCACGAGACTTAACGGGAACTTAAATTGAGTAGCGTTTGAGTATTTGATCATATAAGTATATACTGTTTAATTAAATTTATTAATACAAAAAAAGGCTGAAACTGACCATCATAGATGATAAATTCGATTAATCAAAAGTGCCAAATCGAATAGTAAGTTGTACTGCGCAAGTTACTGCACTCCATAGCTCGCTTTTGTTGTAGAAATCAACTAATTGTTAATGAAATTGACGCTAAAACGATAATATCTAAAATCTAATAAATCCGCAATTATTACACGAACTGAAATCGAACATAACATCACGCCTGTATTCTCCGAAGGGTTGGGCAGAGGTGTATAGTAACACCCTCATTTCGCCGTTAACCGGTTCGCTGCAAACTCCGCATAAAACAATTAAAAATCTATTATAATATGCGGAATGGCAGCGAATGTGTTAAGTCCCATGTAATAGAGGACGAGTCTATTGCCACCAATGGGGCACAAATCCAAACTCCGAGCTGCTACTGAGGAATTCCACACGGAAGAACCCAATAACACTGCCCGACCTGGGAATCGAACCAAGGACAGCAAAATCAGCAGTCGCGCTTGCTACCATAAAAGGTTATTATAGATATCGTAACTCGTCTGTCCATCTAGCATACCTGAGAAATGTTAAAATAATAACACTGGTGTTCACGACTGTACTACTTGCTAATAGTGGCAGACCACAGAGAATAATCACCGGAACACAAGCGGATACTGTCTGGCGATAAAATACGTTTGCATAGTGATTCGATGATGGATTGAATAGTATTTTGTTACAATAATAGTGCCATGTTCTGCTATTTATCTAAATTATATCGGACTTTGGACCGTATTATTTGTTTCAGAGTTTTAGGTCCGTATTAATAAACCACTCTCAACATGGCGGGAGCATCCCAAGTGAAACTGCCAAAATGTTAACGTCATTGGAATCTCAAATGGAACTGTCAAAACTTTAAGGTCATCGGAATCCCAAGTGGAACTGTCAAAATGTTAACGCCATCGGAATCCAAAGTGGGACTGTCAAAATGTTAACGTTATCGGGATCCCATGTTAACATTATCGGAATCCCAAGTGGAAATATCAAAATGTTAACGTCACAGGAATTCATGGAACTGTCATCGAAATTCATTTAATGAACATGCTTCTTGTACCATTAGGGCCATAGGTGCTACGATTTCAATGTTATTGTATACGTCAATATTTAAAATTGTAAAAAAGTATGTCGATAATTGTCCTATGACATAGCCATGCTAATTAGCCACGTGGTTCTCAAATATGTAGCCCCATTTTACCGATGCATTTCTATTTAGGAATGGTTGTCACACGCTTGTCACTGTTACATATTATGTAACATTCACAGTAACCTAAGCGGATCCTGGCAATTGGCCAGGGAAATTCTAGAATGAAAAGCCTTTTGCAGCGTACACAGACAGCTAGCCAACGAAGGCCAACGAACATTCGACATTTTGTTGAATTTGACCAAATTCGGTTTCATTCGGATTTTAGCGCTATTGGCCCGTTCGTTGGCGTTCATTGGCTATGTGTGCACGCTGCATTGAACGAAGGAACAAAAAACAAGTGTTACCATAAAATTCCTCTCATTTGAAATTGTAATTCTTCTTTTATGAATATGAAGTGTTGAAGTTTTTGGGATTTTACTGGTCATCCAACCTTAGGTGGATGCCTATACCCTATTCACAGAACGAAACAATAAATGTAAACAACATTTGACTACTCTTAATAAGTAGAGATATTTTCTGTAAAATAATTTTAATTTAGATTACTAATAATTTTGCTGAATTATGTTTCTTTTCTTTTTTTCCGTTTTTATTATTTTTAGTTTGTTATTTAATTCAATTTAATTTTAAGTATAAAAGATTATTGTTTTTAGTTCTAATTACATTGTTATCCATCTTTAGATTGATTATTATTGTATATTGAGATATAAATAAAATGTTATCCTTACCTTACCTTTAATTTAGATGCATGCAATGCTATTGTATTTGTAAATAATATGTAATATGAATGTCTTTGTATGTATTAGTTGGTTGGCCTAAATAAATAACATTAATTTCTAACAAAAATAAATTGTGTGATGTTAATCTATTTGAAACACTTCATATTCAAGTAAGTTTCAAGTTTCCAATTTTTCATCGATTTTACAGAAAATGTCTCTATTAAGAGTAGTCTTTGTTTAATTACATTTTTTTTATTCGTTCCGTGAATATGGTGTATCTAGTATTTAACCGACTACACGACAGCAAAGACAGGGTAATTTTATGCATTTTCTTTAATTACTAAACAAACAACTAATTATAGGAAGCTATAAATCATCTTACAATTAAACTTATTACCATAGTGTTATCACCTGATCGTGTCTAATTAGTTTAACGTCTTACATGCTGTATGTACGAGCACCATTTCGAATCTCAACCATATTTTTGTAGGACTAAGGTTGATTTTAGTTCGTACAGTCTTCCAAACGCGATGTACAGTAGTTCTTCTCAATAAAAACGTTTAGTTTTTCGTGTGACGTTTGTAATTAGTCGGTAATGCGAAGAAAATTATGTAGCGCGTCTCTTTATATGCGCACGCGCATGAGATATGGGAGTTTTTGTCGGGTGATGATCTCGATGTTTCCGTCCGAGTGTTTTGCTTAATAATCGGTATAATCGATGCAATGGATCGTGAAGTGGCATCGATTTATTGGTGGCGTGGTCGATGGTCGTTACACTATAGATATTTGTAATAGGGGAAGAGACGCGCTGTAATTTATCAGAAACTGAAATTGGAGTAAATTGTTCTTCTATGTAAAAATCTATGTACCTATACATTCATGGATTGAGTGGGTTCAATACTATAAACTTCTATGTAACATCAAAACCAATAGATGGCGCGGACTGTCAAGCACAGATACATAATGCTCATAACATTATATCCTTCATGGACACGACCATCTCGCAAACCGCACTTGCATGTGTGAAATACTTCATAATAATATCTTGAATACAACGCACGTGGGCCCGCCGACTTCGCGACCCGCGTTTGGTGTGGCGAACGCTTTAAGTAGTTTCAAAGCAAATATGAAATAAAAAAACTTGTATAGAGACGCTGGGAAACTTCGTTGCTAACATAACTTTACAGATGCTAGCTGAAGATTGTATAAATGTGAACTGTCTATCTAATCTTTACATAGTATAAAACAAAGTCGCTCCCGCTGTCGTTCGCTGAGATCTTTTAAACTACGCAACGGATTTTAATGCAGTTTTCAGCAATAGATAGAGTGATTCAAGAGGAAGGTTTATATGCCCCACATTAGTATCTACATTGCACCCATGCGAAGCCGGGGCGGGTCGCTGGTAAGTTAATAAGTTAACAATAACTTATCACTGGAACAGCTAGTTCACACAGAAACTGTTTACAGGACCCCATTTAGCGGGTCCGTATTTATTTCGGTCATGGCGCCTGTAGTTGAATGAGTGAGTTCACATACACGACATTATTCCGAATCCTGTAAAAAATACTGGATCCGTTATTTTTATCGTATCCTGTCCGCCAGATGCGACGCAGCTGCCATTTGTTTAACTGATCCGTCAGTACAGATGTGAACAATATATCCAGTACCGACGGATCCGTTAAAACGGATCCGCTGTGTGAATGGCTGTAACTAGGGACTCGTGGGAAAAGTTATTTCCTGTTTGAGGAGTAAGTTGTTTATTGCTAATTACTTGGTTTAAGTTTAATTGGACATAAATATAGTTAATACTAGATGTGTCCTCACAGCTCCGCCCGCGTAAGAAGTTTTATTCCAGTAATAAATATAGCCTATGTTACTCAGTGATAATGTAGCTTTCTAACGGCAAAAGAATTTTTGAAATCGGTCCAGTAGTTTTTAAGTTTATTCGTTACATACAAAAACACAAATCTGTCCTCTTTATAATATTGGTGTAGATGGTAGGCTAAGGGCTCTTGACTTATTACTACCAACCGCGCGGATCGTACGATTTGTGTGGAAGCCTAGTGGTGTGACTGTCGGACTGCCAAGTCATAGGTCTCGAGTTAGAGCCCAAAGCACACACCTCTGACTTTTCGGATTCATGTGCGTATTGTATAATTATCACGTGCTTAAAAACGGTGAAGGAAAATATCGTGAGGAAACCGGCATGCCTGAGAGATATTTTTTGACAATGTGAAGCCATGTCAGAGGCTCATGGGCGGCATAAACTCTGACACCAGATTAGTTACTAACCACACGAAAAGAAGAAGAGCTGCGCTTACTGCGGTCAATCTGTGGATGGGTGACCATTCGTCACACATCGAGATAGCAGGTTAAAGACTCTAATCTTAGGATATCAGCATTTTCCAGTAATTGGGTTGCGGAGGTCTGATGGCAGTCGCTCCGTGTAAAATACTGGTATTCAGCCGCATCTGGTTAGACTGGAAGCTGACCCTAACATAGTTGGGAAAAGGCTAGGCGGAACATGGTCGGTTAAGTAAGTCCTACTTATATACCTTTCTTTCGCATTTTTTGATAAAACCCGGTGAGTATCGTGGTTGGGTACATTTACAGACACAAATCTTCACATGCTCAAACACACAGACCCGGAACATCTACCTGTAGCCCATTCAAACGATGGCGACACGTTTGGTGTAGTCGCTGAGTGACTGGCTTCTGCGCCACGGGTCGTGGGTTCGATTCCCGCACGGAACAAATATTTGCATGGCATACAGATAGTTGTTCCGGGTCTGGCCGTTCGTGCATGTGAAGATTTGTGTCTGTAAACGCTCCCACGGTACAGGAAAAATGACCTATGGGGCAAAATTCTTATAAAAAAATAAAAACTTCGTTTAGTACCCGAACCCGCGACCCGTAGCGCAGAAACCCAATCGCTCAGCAACTGCGCCAAACGTGTTGTCAAAAAATCATCTGTAGGATATATTAAAGGGGAAACTGACTGACTGATCTATCAACTCACTGCCTAAAACGATGGGGTTAGAAACTTGAAATGTTGACAATAAGTACCTTTTATAACGTAGACATCCACTAAGAAAGGATTTTTCAAAATTTCCACCCCTAAGGGGGTGAAAATAATTACGCAAGCGAAGCTGCGGAAAACCTATATTGAACTAGCTTTACCGGCCCGGCTTCGCACGGATAACACTATTGTTCAGCAAATCAAATTTTGGTGACATACCGACAGCAGCACCACCTACCGGGTCCAATTGTATTTCCAAACCATACAGAAACCCATTGAAATATACATACAAAATTTCATCCAAATCGGTCCAACCGTTTAGGAGGAGTTAATTGACAAACACACGTACAGAAGAATTATACAAGGTTAGTCGGAAAGGGGGTACTAAGCCGCGGACCACCTAAAGTATCACTGATGACTATTTGAAAGCAAGTGTTAAAATTTCAAAATTCGATAATTTTTATTTACATGTATAACATTAGTTTCTACTGGGGTGTCACGAACGAAAGAAAACTAAGTTTGTGGTAGGGAATAATGTCTAATCAGGCACACAATGTTTAGAACTTAAGAGCTACAAAAACAATCACAAAATTAAGGCAATGGTCGCGGACGCGATACATTTTCAGTATATTACAAAGTACTCTGTGCGATACATCTTGCGCGTTGCGACGGCTAGCGGGGCGGACTATCGCTCGCGCGGTTGCTCGGCGCGGGGTCCGCGCGGTGCGGAAGCGGGGGAAGGGTAGCTCTCCCGCTTCCCGCGGTATGTAGGTACAAATCTAAATACTCGGGCAGCGCGTTACACATGTAAAAATATTTTTATTCCAGTTTTAAAAAAAAAACATACCTGGTTTAGTTATGAATTCAGAAAATTAATTTTCTAATTCGTGACCCCACTTAAATAAAAAAAATAAAAAATATGACCTAAATTGTAAACACAGCTGATCATAGCTATGGACATATAGATTTTAGCATATTTTTTACGAAATCTTTGAAAAGCTATTTCTCTTAAACTATCGAGTTTTGGGGAAAGTTGTAGAAGAGAAGTTATCACTTATTATGTGTACTTTAACACCATTTCAGCTTATTACCCCCTTTCCGACTAACCTTGTATATTAAATTATTGTTACTTATCTAGGAACCTAGGGGTTTCAACTTCATTAAAAATACGTTTTAAGAGTAGGTACCTAGAGGTAATTAATTAGTTTTTTAATTAAAATATGTGTTTTTTATAACTTATTACATAAACCTATAGATAAGTAAGTAATTCTCACCTCACTCGCAAATCACAATCGACGTAAGAAAAAGAAATCGTTATAAATCAACAACTTTGTACAAGGAAAAACATGTAAATAGCGTGCGTTTAGTTCAATGCACTATCACGCCGTTCATTATTATATCACGGGCAGACAGAGGTGATCACAGCGCTGCGTAACGCTGATTTACATAATAAAACCATTTTAAACGTGTTGTTTGAACATGTAAGTGAAAATTTTCCTTATTTAGAATATTATGCAAAATTATTTGCAAATTATACTAGGTATCATTTGCGTAGCTATGGGTACTCATAATCAGCCCATCACTGTCCCACTGCTGGGCACGAGCCTCTTCTCAGAATGACGGGTATATGCCTTAATCCACCACGCTGGCCTGGTGCGGGTTGGCGCACTACACAAGTCATCGAGAACATTTTGGAGTCCTCTCAGTTTTGCAAGTTTCCTCACGATATTTTCTTTCGCCGTTAATCCAAGTGATATTTAAATTATGATCCCTGTCAATACATCAGTTGTTGACTGGTTGCCTACTCCGAAAACGAACTACGAAGTTTTGGTTGACGGATCGGACTTGTTACAACCACGGAAGTGTTTCAGATGCGTCGATCGATTAAATTTTTGCGATTTGACATTTTGTCCTTCGTTCACCCTACTCCCAAATGTTAATTGACATCTAGTAGTTCGTTGTTTGACAATACTTTGATCGTATATTTATAACTTCTATGTTTGTCATTTAGTTTCGATCTAAAACTGCGATTTTCGGTACTAACGGCTCTTTAGATAGCAGTGATAGCCTAGTGGTGTGACCGTCGGACTGCCAACTCATAGGTCTCGAGTTCGTACCCATGGCACGCACCTCTGACTTTTCGGATTCATATAAGTATCACTTGCTTAAACAACGGTGAAGGAAAACGTCGCGAGGAAACCGGCATGCCTGAGAGATATTTCTCGACGGCATGTGAAGCCAAGTCAGAGGTCCATGGGCGGCATAAACTCTGACACCAGGCTAGTCATTAACCACACGAAAAGGAGAGAACGGCTCTTTAAACCTCATTCCACGCTTAGCAATATGTAAACACTGGACAAGTTCTGCACGGTAATCTAGACGTTATGTACGCATAGTTAACTATAGTTAACTGACCACCGTTATAGTTAGTTCCGACTACGCGTATTATGCGTTATTATTGCGTCAATATTACGATATTATCTAAGTTTAAAGATACCTAGTGTTATTTTTAGACAGTTATAAAATACAGTTTGTTGTTACTTACATGTTAGACGAAGCATTCAGTTCTGTTTAGTTAGGGCTTACAGCTGAAGTTAAATATCTACTGACTTCCTTGCCTTGGTCTAGTGGTCGCAAGCGCGACTGCTGATCGTGAGGTCCTGGGTTCGATCCCCAGATCGGGCAAAGTTCAAGTTCTGTCTTACCTTTTCCCAACTATGTTGAGGTCAGCTTCCAGTCTAACCAGATACGGCTGAATACCAGTATTTTACACGGAGCGACTGCAATCAGACCTCCGCAACCCAGTTACTGAGCAATGCCGATATCCTAAGGTTAGACCGGGCAAAGTGTTCTTGGGTTTTTACGTGTGGTATTCCTCAGTAGCAGCCCGGAGTTTGGATTTGTGCCCGGTTGATGGCAATAGGCTCGCCCCCTATTACATGGGACTTAAACATAACGGCGAAATGAGTGTGTTACTATTCACCTCTGCCCACCCCTTCGGGAAATACAGGCGTGAAGTTATGTTATGTTATTTAAAAGTTTTAATTGACACTAATTCGAATCAAAACTCGAAGCTATCGGGAGTAACTCACGAGGTGTCCTGCGTAAGCGACAAACGCGATGCGACGAACGCGACAAACGGGATCAAGACAACGGCATTCCCTACTAGCGGCCTATGTAGCGAGACGTGACGTAACGCGTATTTGTTCCACATCATATCGCGTCGCGTCGCACCGTGTCGCGTTTGTCGCTTACGCAGGACAACCCGTCAGTGCGGTGTTGGTATCTATTTTCGTTTTGCGTACAATCTCCTAATGCTTAAACCAGGCCCGGACTGGCCATACGGGTAAATGCCCGATGGGCCGGGTGCCCGATGGGCCGGGTGCCCGATGGGCCGGGTGCCCGATGGGCCGGTCACACAGTCGGAGAAATCGAAATAGTGAGGGGAACGTCAAAAAAAAAGAATGGTCCAACTATCGCCTATCGCTTGAAAAAGAAGCCGCAAATTGTGTGTTTGTAAATGCACCCAAGATACAGGAGAAAGAGTGAGGGGAGCGTCTAAAAAAAAACATCGTCCGTCTAATCGCTTGGGCCGACCGTCTCTCAAATGCCCGGGCCGATTTCAGGTCCCACTCCGGGCCTGGCTTAAACCACGACTGGTTGGGCGTGGTCGCCTATTGAACCAAACAGTCTAAAGGGAAATCAATTTTCTTAAAAACACTATTCAATTTAAATCCGTTAGCAGCAAATTGATTTTCACATTTCGAATAAACAAGCATACATACATTGTAACATTGTATATTTACGTATGTCTGTGTCGCAATCACAGTAGTCATATACATAATGCAGACGCATATTGTTGACACACTTCCATCTGTGAGTCGATGTGTGTGGGATTGAGATACTAATGTACAGACTGTTGTATTAATTGGGTATACAGGGTGTAAACGAATCTGTGTAACTAATTCCTTTAAACCACATTATCTATTACTGTTATAGGTTAACGCTGCACGGGATGGATTTGACTTACTTTTGTGTTGCTATGGTGGTTCTTCTTCTTTCTTCTTTTTATGTGACTAACCTGGTGTCAGAGTTTTAAGCCGCCCATGGGCCTCTCACTTGGCTTCACATGCCGTCGAGAAATATCTCTCAGGCCGGGTTTCCTCACGATATTTTCCTTCACCGTTTTTAAGCAAGTGATAACTATACAATTCGCACATGAATCCAAAAAGTTAGAGGTGCGTGCCTTGTGTTCGAACTCGAGACCTTTTATCGTGGGGAAATCCTCATGGACTGTCCCCCGTCTGGGGAAGACGGGGGGGTGTGCCGAACTTTTACCGGCTAAAACCACCACGGTGTCCCTCCTTCTGACCTAAGGCCGGGGTCGCGGGATTCGCTATTGCATGCACCGCAACCCCGGCAGGTCTTGGTCCACCAATTGCTGGTGGACCTCTCCACTGTAGGGCCCCACCCCACGACCTCCTGAGAGGCGCGGGGGGCACCCCACATCACCGGCGCACCAGAACACATGGTACGCCGTGACCACCCCGGGGACCAAACAAGTACATGGGCGCCAGACTACCCCGTGTCCGGGCACCCCCGGTCCCCCTGCGACGGGTCAGGTTAGTGGCCCCGCCGCCTACCACTTTTCGGCCGCAGAGGATAGGGAGAGCGGCCAACTAAACACCGACACTCCTCTCGCCCTGCGGCCCCACCGAGTCCGCCATCTGACGGTGGCGGCCCCGTCAGGCCGCGGAAGGTAGGGAGAACGGCGCACCGTAATACCGGCACTCCTCTCCCGCCGCGGCCTCCAACCTTCAGCCGCAATGCCTCCCATAAGACATCGCGGCCCTCCTCAGTTGCGATGTCGCCCAGGCGACACCGCAACCTACTTGGCCGCTACGTCGAGGGCTTCCAGGCCCAAACCCCGACGAGCAGCCCCTCCTCGGGTTCCTCTTCGCTTCACCGTGGGGCTCCTAAGACTTGACAGTCCGACGGTCACACCACTAGGCTATCACTGCTGGTTAATGATCTTATTTAAACCACCTGATAAGGATTAAATGAAAAAAAAAGCGTTTTATTATTATCACTTAAATGGGTTAGAAAATTTCACTGTCACGCAATAATGAATGGAAGCCCTGCGGATAGAAAGAAGGCACGACTAGCGCGATATCGCTCTGTAAAGTCAATTAACTCGAGGTGCTAAAAATGATTCACGTTAAGTACACCATGTAGTGTTTTTGAATATATTGTTTTTGTTGAATTCAAAGCTATCCCGTGCAGGGTCAAACGGTGTCACCCGTAGGTAGACCACGAGGTTTGAAGGTGATAAATGAATTTGTTTACACCCTGTATATTGAACTAAGGCCTAAGCTCTTCTGATTCTTAGAAGATGCCAGTACCCAGCAGTCAAATAGTAATAATAATATTATAAATTGTTTATTTCATTCAGATCATAATGTAAAGGGCTGATAAAAAAAATACGCCCTGACCAATTTCGTCGAAAACTCGCGAACCAATAAGTAAAGAATGTTTTTTTAACGTTGAGTTAGTAACGTTACAACTCCACTCATTGATAAATTATATACAACGTGTTACATAATTCCCCATGAAAAATGAAAATAATCAAGTAGTCTTTTATGGTTGTTGTCATTTACCTCTCAGAGGAAATTAGGTAAGAATTTAAATAACTTTCTGGGTAGTCTACTCTTTAGTTCTATGTTTTATCCAAATTCTTTTTTTTTTAAGTCACACTACTATTTTCAAATATAGCCAATAGACTCTTTAAAACGGACCTTTTAACCCCCTTTCTGCATTAGGGGTATTTTTGTAACACGTTGTATAAGGGTTCTATTTATGTACATAAGGGATTTATCAAGATTAATCCTTTTCAAATTAATAGAGCTATGGGAATCTAACAATGTAGTAGAGTTAACTGTAACGTACCTTATCAGAGTGCAAACTAAGTAGAGTTCATAAGAACTAATCGTATTGTTCTCACACAAGTACAGTTAGTTGGTTCCCTCACTTAACTCTTATACAATTAACACGTAAAGGCCAAGTCACACAAAACGCGGGGCGTGTCGTCGCCGAGCCCGCGTTAGTAGTATTCAAGACATTACTTTGAAGCTTGTCACACCAAACGCGAGCGAGGGCCTCGCGCTGACGCAAACGCTCGGTCCCCGCGTTTTGTGTGGCATAGCCTTAAGATAAGTAGGGGAAACATTAAAGATTGAGGCATTGAGCTTCTGTTTCAAGATTTAACGATGATTTAATTAAATACCGCTTATTAAAATGATAATTATGCGTTCTTATTAATTAAAATGTACTTTATTCATCACTAGCTGTGTCCTCACGGCTCCGCCCGCGTAAGAAGTTTTTTTCCAGTAATAAACATAGCCTATGTTACTCAGTGATAATGTAGCTTTCTAACGGCAAAAGATTTTTTTAAATCGGTCCCGTAGTTTGTAAGTTTATTCGTTACATACAAAAATACAAAACTACAAATCTTTCCTCTACATAATATTAGTATAAAAGTATACAAGGTTAGTCGGAAAGGGGGTACTAAGCCGCGGGCCACTTAAAGTATCACTGATGACTATTTTAAAGCAAGTGTTAAAATTTCAAAATTCGATTATTTCGTTTTCCATCAAAAATAATTTTTATTTTAGTTTTTTCGAAAATTCTTCATTCCTGCTTTAGTTATGAATTCAGAAAATGGGGTTTCTAATCCGTGACCCCAAATATGATCTAAAATGTAAACACAGCTGATCATAGCTGAAGATAGATAGAATTTAGCGTATTTTTTATGAAATCGTTGAACAGCTTTTTCTCTTAAACTATCGAGTTTTGGGGAAAGTTGTAGAACAAAAGGTATCCCTTAATATGGTTACTTTAACACCCTTTCCGACTAACCTTGTAGATAATATTAATTTAATTCCCATTCTATGTGCTGTCAAGTCCGGGGATGTTCCCTAACATGACGCGCAAAATTGAGTCTACGTGACGCTTCAACGTTACGCGCAACATTGTGCGGCATTTCGACGTGACGCGGGACATGTTGCAAGTCACCGATTGTTCCGCGTCATTGTCCCAGAGACATTTACGTAGATGTCCCGCGTGCAGTCCCAGCCCATGTTGCTCCATTTGTTTTTTAGTTAATCCAAGGCTTTAATCTGACAAGTCTATATTTAAATCCACTGCAGTTTAGCAGCAAAGAAACAAAACAAGCCGATAAACACAGAGATCTGATGGCATGGGAGCTGAAACTGATACTGATGGGAAACTGTGGTGCGTCCAGTCGGACCTATCGCGTTACCGAACGTGTATCACGGCTTTAGAGTTAATGAGGTAGGTAGTAAGTGTAGCAAGTTGTGTTTTAAACCAAATAATTATTATTATCTGCCTCATCGGACTAGTGCTGGCAAGCGCGACTGCTGATCGTGCGGTCTTGGGTTCGATCCCCAGGTCGGGCAATGTTATTGGGTTTTTTCGTGTGGAATTCCTTAGTAGCAGCCCGGTGTTTGCATTTGTGCCTGGTAGACGGCAATGCTATAGGTACACCTCTGCCAAACCCTTCAGGGAATATAAGCGTGATATTATGTTAATATTTATTTTATTTTATTTCTTACGCGACTTTATCAAAATGTTTTGACGCAGAAACGATGTCGTTTTTCCAATTTCCAGAACATCTAAAGAAATTCAAACTTCTTCTTTTCCTGTGGTTAATGACTAACCGGGTGTCAGAGTTTATGCCGCCCATGGGCCTCTGACTTGGCTTCACATGCCGTCGAGAAATATCTCTCAGCCATGCCGGTTTCCTCACGATGTTTTCCATCACCGTTTTCAGGCAAGTGATAATTATACAATACGCACATGAATCCGAAAAGTCAGAGGTGCGTACTCGAGACCTATGACTTGGCGGTCCGACGGTCACACCACTAGGCTATCACTGCTATTCAAACTAGCGTACTTACTATTGGGTGTCAATCGCATAACACCATATCATCGATACAAACCGATAAATCATAAAACAATGTTCACAGCCTATTAACTAACTTAATGAGCGAATGTGTGAATATGTATAACTATTAAATAACTATTCGAAGGTATGCAGTTACGTACCAACGTAGTTATACGAACAATGTACTGTGTTTATGATAAAATCGACTCACGCGCTGGTAAGTGGTAAATTTCATTCATTATTTCGGTCGATGTATGAAACTGGTAGTTGTTATACGATGTATCGGGTTTTCCACGTTAACGGATCGTTTTTTGCGTGCGCGCATCTGGGAATTGCATTGAAATAGACTTTTGTCTTGTTTAGCTATGATGTCTGGTTGTTATAACTATGTCCTAGCATAACATAATCAGCCATTTACTGTCCCACTGATAGGCACGGGTTTCTATTCAGTATAAGAAGGGTTTAGATCACAGAAATCTAGATTTCTCTGGTTTAGTTGCACCATGCCATCCTGGTGCGGGTTGGCAGGCTACACACACGTTGAGAACTTTTTGGAGCCGTCTCAGGTGTGCAGGTTTCTCACGATGTTTTCCTTCAAATTTCTGTGATTTAGGTCTTATGGGGATTCCAATAATTTACGGAGCGTCATCGGTTAAAATTGAGCCTCTTGTATCTTTATCTATACTAATATTATAAAGAGGAAAGATTTGCATTTTTGTATGTGACGAATAAACTTAAAAACTACTGGACCGATTTCAAAAATTCTTTTGCCGTTAGAAAGCTACATTATCACTGAGTAACATAGGCTACGGGCGGAGCCGTGAGGTTACAGCTAGTCAATAATAAAACAAAGACCTCATCGCTGTGCATAGTAGATACTCCCACATGGAAGTAGCTACCCTGTGGTAGCTACTTTTACCTGTGTAAATTTAGCATACGAATCTTTATTTATGCCCAGTTTAGCAATAAAAAATGCTACCATTGGTAAGCAAAACGATTCGTTTCTCTTTATAGGAACCGGGCACTAGTCCACCACGCTGCCCTGGTGCGGGTTGGCAGGCTATACACGCCGTTGGGAACATTTTGGAGCCCTCTTGGGTATGCAGGTTTCCTCGCGATGTTTTCCTTCAGCGTTAACGCAAGTGATAATCAAATTCATGATCGAGTTTCGTTTGGGATCGAAATCCAAGCGTCCTGCATGGAAGGCAAACGTCGCTCGTACCGCCAGGTTAGGTGTACATATAAAAAGAGAAACTGACTGCCTGACTGATCTATCAACACACAGCCTAAACCGCTGGGGTTAGAAACTTGAAATTTTATCTGTAGGTGGTACCTTTTATAATATAGACATCTACTAAAGAAGTATTTTTCAAAATTCCTGTCCTATGTGAGTGATAAAATATCACGCAAGCGAATCTGCGGGCGAAACCTAGTTGATAATAAATCTACATTACGTACTGTTTTTCAGAATTCTTACGTTTTAAAAACCGTGTTCGCCTTGTAACTTTATAGCGTGTGTAATTTATACCTACACTTAGATCTTACTTTATGTGAGACGCATGACTTGCGCCTTGGTCACGGAGCATCAGCAGAGGCCTAGGTGGTCATAAAGTTTCTATTGTTTTTTTATTCGTCGTGATTGTAAAAGTTTTAAGTTGTTAACACTGAGGCCTAAGTTAGGCCTCGTCTAGGGAAGCTCCGAGCTTAGCGCGGAGCGCGACGCGACGCGTAATGCGGACAATTCAAACAAGTTACAGGACTGTAGAGTTCTAGAATCAAATCGCTATTCAAATCTACCTATAGTTATAAGTCAAGATTCATTGACTGACCATCATTCTAGAATACGGGCCTATATTTATTCTTTCAATCGTAGTACACAATTTGTACGAGTAGAAAATAAATGGATAAGGAAGAAAGAAAGAAAAGAAAGAAAATTCATTTATTCAGCCAAGAACACTGACAGCATAAATAAAATAAACAAACAAAGAAAGAACAATATAATAGGAATTAAACACAAATTTTATGCTGTCAAGCATGTCCATGCCGAAAAGGTTACCAACTCAGCATATGCTAGGCTCAGCATATACTCTCTCTCTCTCTGTAGTTTCGACACGAGCTATAGGTACGAGAAGATTACCCAGTCAGCACGGTTGGTAGCGTGGCTGACTGCCCAAGGTGCCCGGACTGGAATACTTACTATAAATTATACGTAGGTAAATAAATATACAATAATATAATAACAAAAGGAATTTATAAGGCGGATGACAGTGGAAACGCCGTTAGAGGACACCCTAGAAGGACATACATAGATGTTATTGGTGATGATCTTCACAAAGAACAGGTGCGTAGTACTCTCAACCGGCGTGCGTGTATGACAAGATGTATGAATGTGGATGAAGCAAAAGGTGTATGTAAGGATCCTAGCATGTGGCGTTCTATAGTTTCTGCCTACCCTCATGAGAAAAAGACGTGAGTTTAAATATGTATAATGGATTCTAATACTACAACTTCCTCTTCTCCCAATTAACTGAAACAGCTGAAATAATAATGAATTACCAGCGAGAAAATAATCGAATTAAAGAGTTATAAGGGACATCCATTTTATACATACATAGTATTCTTATATCATTCCATCCATAATATTTTGTTGGTACAAAAAACTTACTCGTATCATCGTCAGCATGGCGCCTCGGACATGCAAGATATCAAGTTAAGTAACATCAAATAACCGTTACTTGACAAGTAATTAGATCTTCCTCTGTACTTGGCCTCTAAAGGCACAAACATGTAGTCTAGCCTTACTTGAGATAGGGTTGCCAATACATAAAATAAATATTTCACGCTCTACAGTGTTGCGTAGGTGTGACTACAAATCGATTCCAGATTTGGATTTTCCGGCATGTGGCTTGAATATCCAGCTTTGGAACGAATATCTGCTGTATATTGCGAGAATAGAATCAAAATAATCATGAATCAATACTGAAAGCAAAGAGGGAATACTTTGGAACGATGTGATTTGGCTTGTCAAATTCTAATACACTAGCTAGACCAACTTGTCTACAAATTTAAGAGCGTCGTTCCGTTCGCTCCCTTGTTGCCATTCTAAGAATAAATGATCCATTATGAGGAATAACTAATCTGACATGATACATATTTTATATTATGAACCGTCTTTTGCCACTTTACAGATGTCTTGGTAGCTCTGATAACTCTTTCTGTACACTGCACTCGCAAGTCGTAACAAAATCATTGTTTGTTGCCAAATACGGGACAAAGATTTGTATTTTTGTATGTAACGAACAAACTTAAAAACTACTGGACCGATTTCAATCGTTCTTTTACCGTCAGAAAGCTACATTATCACCGAGTAACATAGGCTATATTTATTACTGGAATAAAACTCCTTACGCGGGCGGAGCCGTGAGGACACTAGCTAGTCTATACTAATATTATAAGGAGGAAAGATTTGTATTTTTGGATTTTTGTATGTAACGAATAAACTTAAAAACTACTGGACCGATTTCAAAATTTTCTTTTGCCGTTCAAAAGTTACATTATCACTGAATAGCATAGGCTACGGGCGGAGCCGTGAGGACACAGCTAGTATGTAATAAATGCATGGCAACTCAATTAAAATGTCAATGTCACAAGTTTCCTCAATTTGCCGTTTCACAGAGAGTTGATCGATTAAAATTCAATTTATAGACCTTGTCAACCTCCGGCAGAATCTTTATGATTTAAATCCAAATAAATGGGCCTTGCCATGAAAAACTAATCTTACTCTAAGCTTCTTACCCATATAAACTTAATTGGAAAATATCAACTTTGACATTAGTGACAACCCTAATTAAGCTTCCTACTAATCAAGTATACAAATACATGGAAATTGTAAAGAACTCAGTTTAAAATAACTTCACGCTCATACCTAAGAAAGCAAAAAGTATAAAACACTGCGTATTCATGTGTTTGCGTTTTTTTCTTTAAGAGTATAAGCAGTGTTCTAGCTAGTAACGGTAGTACACCACGTGAAGTTAATTACAAAGGCAAGTAAACTTATTTCAAGCATTTTCATATGATGTAAGATTAGCATATGATGTCTTCTTCTTCTTCTTTTCGTGTGGTTACTGACTAACCTGGTGTCACAGTTTATGCCGCCCATGGGCCTCTGACTAGGCTTCACATACCGTCGAGAAATATCTCTCAGGTATGCCTGTTTCCCCACGATGTTTTCCTTCACCGTTTTTTAGCAAGTGATAATTATACAACACGCACATGAATCCGAAAAGACAGAAGTGCGTGCCTTGGGTTCGGACTCGAGTCCTATGACTTGGCAGTCCAACGGCCACACCACTAGGCTACCATTGCTGATAAAGCATATGATGTGACGTGTGGTCTACGACAGATATAAGATCAAACAATATTTAAAATAGGTATATCACTATTATAAGACTAAAAATCAGTTCTACAAAGGAAAGCGGACAATAGACGACACTTGCTCTTCGTCAGAAGAAGCAAGTCAAGCACCGACTATCACACACCACCGCGACAAGATGTGTCACGAATTTTGTTGACTTCTATTATAATAACGCTACGCGAAACGCGATAACATGGCGATAGCGGAATGCCAAATACGCCGCTAGTTCACTACCGCAAATGCGGAACGGAAGCGAACCGAAACGAAACACTAGCGAATAGCGAAACTCTATCTAGTATGATTTTGTATGATGAATCTACGCTTTCGGTTCGCTCTCGCGTCTGTGTGCTTACGGCGATGTACCAATGTTGCACTGTTGGTTGTTGACAAGCGGCGCGATGTAAAACAGAGGAACACTGTAGCTTACTAGCTAAATCATGAATAGATAAAATACTTTCTAGATTAGAGAAAGCGAAAAAAACGAATTAACAGATACATGATACAAATTGGTAGGTGGCATCGTCATGCTCGATCGTCATCTAGACGTGTTTTCGGGGCTGACATAGTTAGAAACGGCACAAAATAAAGAGGTTTGGAAGACAATAGGGGAGGCCTTTGCTCAGCAATGGAAATCCAATAGGCAATTTTAAAAAAATGATGCAAATTATTTTAAGAGTATTGCACTACGTGTGGTTTCAAATGCTTTAAGTGTAACATCATCATATTATAAGTAACTGCCTACTGCTCACGCGCATCATAATAAAATATTTTTTTAAAGATAAAGATAATTTTATTTGTGAAAGAAAACATGAGTGCACCTACATTACAATTAGGAGTTGTAATTTAAGATGTTAGGTTGGTTTAATAATAATAATTGGCCTTACATGTTTTTTTTTGCAAAGTCATTTTGTCTATGATTCAGTCGACAAAACCCTTGTCTACGGTATTCATGCTACGCTTGCCGATATAAAAACAGTCTCCTGTCGACAATACGACTTATTCTAACACAGGACTGTTATACACTCACCGTCTCACCATTAAATCCTCATTCCGCAAAAAAACTACCATTTGAAATAAAAAAAAAACAAAACATCTGACTACATGATAACAATTAAAGTCAGTGTTGCACGCACGAACATGACGAATCGCCAGCAGATCCATCATAACTATTAACTAGAATTGGTTGAAGAGGCAACAACGTGGGAACACTAGATCTGCTATTTGATGGAGTATAAAAAATAAATTTACAATGACTTTTGGATAATATTCTAACAACCGTCACGCTTGTGATTTCTCAAGTTCAAGTCAAACTTAAATTAACATAATAACGTAATCAGCCTATCTTCTTATCGTGTGGTTAGTGACTAACCGGGTGTCAGAGTTTATACCGCCCATGGGCCTCTGACTTGGCTTCATATGCCGTCGAGAAATATCTCTCAGGCATGCCGGTTTCCTCACGATGTTTTCCTTCGCCGTTTTCAAGCAAGTGATAATTATACAATACGCACATGAATCCGAAAAGTCAGAGGTGCGTGCCTTGGGTTCGAACTCGAGACCTATGACTTGGCAGTCGGACGGTCACACCACTAGGCTATCACTCCTGTCCATTACTGTCCCACTGCTGGGCACGAGCCTCTTCTTAGAATGAGAAGGGTTTAGGCCTATAGTCCTTAAAAATAAAATTCATTATATATTTATTCTGCAACTCTCACTTTTCGAATTCATGTGCGGATCATAATTTGATTATCACTTGCGTTAACGGTGAAGGAAAACATCGTGAGGAAACCTGCACACCTGAGAGGGCTCCATAAAGTTCCCAATGGTGTGTGTAGTCTGCCAACCCGCACCAGGCCAGCGTGGTGTACTAAGGCCTAAACCCTTCTCGTTATGAGATGAGGCCCGTGCCCAGCAGTGGGAATGTATTTATTCCTTATTTATTTTGACTGCCTCGTTGCTCTAGTGGTGGCAAGTGCAACTGCTGATCATGAGGTTCTGAGTTCGATCCCCAGGTCGGACAAAGTGTTATTGTGTTTTTTCGTATGAAATTCCTTAGTAGCAGACCGGCGTTTGGATCTGTGCCCGATTAATGGCAATAAGCTCGCTAAACATCACTGGCGAACCCTTCGGGGAATACAAGCGTGATGGTATGTTATGTGTAATGTACCCGGTTGTCACATTTTCAAGCTGTAAAAATAATTTCACAGAAAAGAAAACCACTTTTTCCGACCTGAGAGTAGAACCCATTTTTTTTTTTTTTTTTTTTTTAGCATGGGGAAATCCTCATGGACTATGCCCCGTCTGGGGAAGACGGGGGGGTGTGCCAGACTCTTACTGGCTAAAACCCCACGGTGTCCCTCCTTCTGACCTAAGGCCGGGGTCACGGGATTCGCTGTTGCATGCACCGCGACCCCGGCAGATCTCGGTCCACCAGCTTCTTCTGGTGGACCTCTCCTGTGGTGGGGCAGTTGCTCCCCTGCCCCACATCCATCCGAGAGGCGCGCGCAGGACATGACGCGCCATCCTCCCTGGGCCCGTTACTGGTCGGGCGATGGGTTCCCCAACCCGCCGCCCGCAGGCCAGAGAGTAGAACCCAGAATCAACCGCATTTAAGACCACTGAACCAATGAAGCGGCGGTATTTACATTTCATACAACATCATATTTATAATCCCCGATTGATTTACAGAGTTGATTTACAAACAAAAGCAATTAATAATGTAAATAATTATTACTTAATGATGATGTTGTTTAATTAAATATTCATGTAATTAATATTAATTACCATGTTACTAACAGGTATCCGTCGGAAGATAATTGGAACTTATTGCCCGGTTCTTATAAACAAAAACGAATCGTTTTGCTTACCAATGGTAGCATTATTGCCAAACTGGGAATGTAAATGGGTTCGTAAGCTAGTTCTACCTGTGATAGCTACTTCCATATTGGAGAGTCTACTATGCGATGCCATGAGGTCTTTGCTTCATTATTGGTAACTGCCGACCCGTCCCGGCTTCGCACGGGTGCAATGTAGATACTAATGTGGGGCATATAAACGTTCCTCTTGAATCACTCTATCTATTAAAAAAACCGCATCAAAATCCGTTGCGTTGCGTAGTTTTAAAGATCTAAGCTTACCTAAGGACGGACAGACAGACAGCGGGAGCGAGTTTGTTTTATACTATGTATGTAAAGAAGATTACGGTTTTTAAACGTAAAACGGTTTTATAATTCGCTTCACATCTTATATTTGTTTGTTTGTTTGATTCAAATCTTGCGGCAGGTTTTTCACCTACTTCTGCTTAACCGATTCTCCTGAAACTTCGCACACAAATTCGGTTCCCATGACAATACAACATTATAATAATTTCAAGTTTCAATCCTCAAATTCTGATGCTGCAGGGGTACTGCAAGATAAAACCGTTTAACTTTAAAAGTTTTTTTATTAAGGGATTACTTTTCAATTGCTAGATCGCTTCCAAGACGCCAATAAAACCGAATAAATTGTTTAAATATAGGTACACAACAGACGCTTAAAAGTGAAACATTATGCATTCACTAAGTGAACTGATCAACAATATAATCTTAAACCAAAGATTCCAAGTCGAGAGTCTCGCTCGAAAGCATTACAATAGTAACATCAGTAGAATAACAATGTTAAAGAAATAACTAACACAACACACATTAACACATCCCATGTTCAATATTTAACACTCTCTTACATGAAACATGTAAACGAAACTTACCTGTTTACTTTGAACAGAAGTCCTACAGGGGTCATTTCGGGACAAGGCACTTCACTACAAATTTTCCAAAACCGTCACAAAAAAAAAACAATTTGAATGTCTTTAAAAAAATTCGAATTACGAACAGAAATAAAAACAATTACCGATACCGAACACACTTGATTAAAAAAAAATCGAATTGTATTTTTTTAAAATTTCGAATTTTGTTTTCACTATTTTTCCAATTCCAGTATTTTCTAGTTCCGTTTTATGAATTCGCGTTTAGTTCGATTCATTTGTCGGACTCTGTTTGTCAGAGCGAATGATCGGTTGCACGCGTGCTGGTTCGTCGACGGTCGCGTCAGTTCTGGGCGAGTGACAAACAATGGATCGGTTTGAAGACTAATTATACAAGTTCTCTTTATTAGTAGAGACAACAGGTGGGAACCCTTGGTACAGTGTAGCTGGGACGCGACGTTTAGTTGTTGGCTTGGGTAGAGTTTAAGATGGATATCTTGACGAAGAACCAAGAATGGTTCAGTGCCAGTACCTACCAACTTAGTGTTTATTGGAAAACAGAGTTAGACGGTAATTAGATAATTATTAATTATATACTGTAATTTAAATGTGATGAGATGTAATTTAAATATAATTTTCACGTGATAATTGCTAATTCTGACAAATAATTTATTAATTTGGCAATGCGATTTGATAAAAGTATGCCCGCGGGTAGAATTTAGCGATACCAATATTATGTTAACAAATATAGTCATTTGAATTTGAAACAGCAACTGCTTTTCGACTGCGTTTAAAATTATGGAGGTAGGTACCAAGGTACGTAGGTACTGAAAAAATAATTGTCAGCTTTCCAAGTGGTTAAGTTACAAGATGAGTTTTAGTTATTTAAGTCATCGTGTATTAAACTGAAATTCAATATTAAATATAGAACTTCCTCCTTTTTTGAAGTAGATTAAAAATGACTTTGTAGGCTCAGTAGCTCTATAAAGCGCGATATAAGACGTTTGACTTATTCTATGAACTACTTCATTCATTATTTGATCTTTAAATGATATTTAAGACAATTCAATAGTCTTTACTCCAAACATGAATGAATCATCAACATCATTATCATATCAGCCCGTACACGTCCACTGCTGAACGTGGGCCACTCTATGACCGCCATCATCCTCCGCTTAGCAGATGGATTGGTGATCTTAAAAATACTGATCCGAGTCTAATCGCGCAGAAAATTTATAAGGCAGAACAACTACGTGATTACACCCGAATCAGTATTTTTATAATGTGTACAAATCGCGAAAGTTTGAAAACATGGATTGGTGATCGTTCTAGACTAGACAGAGGTCTAGTCTTTTCCCAATTATGTTTGAGTCAGCTTCTAGTCTAACCAGATGCGGCTGAATACCAGTATTTTACACGGAGCGATTGCCATCAGACCTCCGCAACCCAGTTACCGGGCAATGTCGATATCCTAAGGGTAGACCAGTTGTCAGCCTTTCGGGCTTCTGACTACCCGTAACGACTGTCATAGGTATTCGTATGACCGAGGCATGGAGGTGTCTCGATGTGTAACGAACGGTCACGTATCCACAGACTGACCGCGGCAAGCGCAGCTTAACCTCGCAGATCGTACGATCGGCGCGGTTGTTATTTAGCCACGAGCCCCTCTATCATATTTATAATATTACTGTTATTTCTAAAATCTTTAAATTATTCCTGCGAATTATTCATAGTCTTTCCATTACGTTCTCTATCTCACAATTTTACGCTGTCTATTATTAAAACAATAATAATATTACATTTAAAATAATAACAAGGAAACACTTGACCATGACATCATAAAGGGTCCTTCTTGGCAAACTTAATTTCAGCACCCAATATTTACATAATCGACCTTAACAGTAAATAAATAAAGGCCATGGAGGTTGTGTTATAACTTGGTAAAGTTGAACATCCTGTGGTGTGCGCGTGCGCGGATGCGGTGTAGGCAGCCGGTAATAAAGCCATACTCGCTATACATAGAGTCGATAGCCTTAAAATACATTACGTGGGTTATGTGAATGCAAGTTATCGTCACGGTATGTACATTTGCAGAATAGGTGTTATGCAATAATTTTGGAAAATGTGTGAAGTTTTTCAATCCCCTCCGTGCCTCGGAGACAGGGTTGCTAGATGTCCAGCTTTAGCTGGACATGTCCGGTTTGTTACAGTCGTGTCCGGCCAAATATATACAAGTCCAGCCTGACCGGCTTTTGTTAGGCTTTTGGTCAACCCCGCCCGCCACAAGATGCCTATGATTCATAATCTACTTTACATATACTGGCCTGCAAAAATAAGTATCACACTTTTAAAATTGCATTAACTTTTTAAGTACACAAGTTATATTTTTGAAACAAAAAGGACTCAAAAAAGAGTTTAACTTTGTTACTATTGTTTCAAAGAAAGCTGATAAAAATTGCTATAAAACGTTTTTTATTTTAAATCTCAAACTTCTATAGTTTAGAAAAAATTGAAATTTTAAAAGTGTGATACTTATTTTTGCACGCCAGTGTAGTATAAAACAAAGTCGCTCCCGCTGTCTGTACGCTTCGATCTTTTAAACTACGCAACGGAATTTAATACAGTTTTCAGCAATAGATAGAGTGATTCAAGAGGAAGGTTTATATGCCCCACATTAGTATCTACATTGCACCCGTGTGAAGCCGGGGCCCTAGCAATATAAAATTAAGCTAGTAAAGTAAGTTTCAAACGAATAACAGTACCTAATAAATACATAACATAAAAGTATCATTTTTTTTTTCTTTTATAATCTAGTGTGTCAGATTTTCAAGGCAAAATGTCCGGCTAAATATGAATCTGTATCCGGTTATTCTACCCCACTCGGAGAGCACGTTAAACCGTCAGTCCCGGGTGTCATACGAATACCTATGATAGTCGTTACGGGTAGTCAGAAGCCCGAAAGTCTGACAACCGAACTAACTTTAGTATATTGGCATTGCCCAGTAAGTGGGTTGCGGAGATCTGATGGCAGTCGCTCCGCGTAAAATACTGGTATTCAGCCGCATCTGGTTAGACTAGAAGCTGACAAACTCGTACTAGGGGGTACCTACCGGTATTCCGCAAATAACTAACCATTTATAAACGACTGATTAAATCCCCGTGTCCAGGAACCAGGAAGTTTGTTTGTTATCGCGCGGGCACCAGTTCGGTTCCTGTTAGCATTCCACGCGACGCTCGTAAACCACGAACAATGGGCTGTTTAATTCCAAACTTATTGACCGATCGCGTTTAGAGCTCATTTACATTCTTTCTTTATTGCTGTGACTCCTGATTGGGAATAACGTTTACTTGGATTGAATTGAAGAACTGACATAACATGACATCATGCCTGTAACAGCAATGATAACCTTGTGATGTGACCGTCGGACTGCCAAGTCATAGGTCTCGACTTCGAACACAAGGCACGCGCCTCTGACTTTTCGGATTCATGTGCGTATTGTATAATTATCACTTGCTAAAAACGGTGAAGGAAAACATTGTGAGGAAACTGACATGCTTGAGAGATATTTCTCGACGGCATGTGAAGCCAAGTCAGAAGCCCACGGGCGGCATAAACTCTGACACCAGGTTAGTCACTAACCACACGAAAAGAAGAAGAAGAGTGCCTGTATTCCCCGAAGGGTTGACCAAAGGTGTATAGTAACACCCTCCTTTCACCGTTATGTTTAAGTCCCATGTAATAAAGGGCGAGCCTATTGCCACTAACCGGTCACAAATCCAAGGTCATGGCTGCTACTGAGGAATTCCACACGGAAAAACCCAAAATCACTTCTAGGACCTCGCGATCAGCAGATGAATAAAGTATTCAATTTAATTAAATAGTAAAGTCAAAGTCAAAGTCAAAGTCAAAGTATTTATTTCAATTAGGCACATAAAAGGCACTTTTGAACGTTAAAGTTACAAAGAAAATAGAATTGATTCTAGTTGCCCCTTCCAAAAGGTAGTTTCGTATGGAGAAGAATGGGCAAGAAACTCCACCGTTACTCTTTTAAAATGTCTTACAATATTTTGTATAGGTACATTAATTATACAATTATATGTGAAAACGATGCACCTAGAATAAAATTACTATACCACAAGTATGTGCGAAACGAGTATTTCTGATTCAAAATTCACTTACATTAACGTGACGTTTACCTTAGTAACTCAACAGCATGCGTGCTACGCCGATCTACAGTACCCCGAGTACGAAGTTTACATCCGTAAATATGACTAGGTAACATTTATCATAACCACCTAATCAAATATTTTCCAAAACCATACACAAAGTGCGGTCAAATCCCAGTATACCCTAGTTTTACCCCGGGTTAGAATATAAAACTTCCTCACCGCACGCTGGGAATAGACTCGTGTTGTAAGATTCAACAAAACCCAGCACGCTTGGTGGTAGGATCTATACGGTCCGCCTGACTAGCTACCACCTGAACACTAAAGTGCTCAAAGCAGTTTACTGTGTTCCATCGTGTGTATGTGAGAGCCAGAGGGGTATAGGGGAATCCCTCTATATCTCTGTTCCTTGGATTCAAGTGCTCTTACTTAGACCCTGTCTGCGCTTACGATCAGGTGAGACTAGGGCCAAACACGACCAAGTGAAGGATCTATATAAAACTATATATCTATATAAAGTCGTGTTAGTTATATCTTATAAAACAAAAAATTCAATTGGTTTTGTTAATCATTATTAGTTAATTATTATTGCATACAATAAGCACAATGTAAATAGGAAGAAGAAACTGGCTCCTGAAATACAGGTATTATATATCTAGCTCTGGAGTCAGGGCTTCACAAATAATGTCAAAAATGTTATGCAAATAAATATTATTATTATTATTCAAAAAAAAAAGTTAGGTACCTACACCATGTATAACTCAAGACCGGCTGGACCGATTTTTATGATCTTTGATTTGTTGTATTTGTCTCCGCCCCGAATAGCAGAATAACTATTAAAACATGCGGAAAATTCACGAAAAAATATTATGAAGATAATCTATTTTCTAATACATCTTGTATGGAAAGTCTTTTTTGATGATATCTCGAGGACGGATAGAGTAGATAGGTAGGGTAGGTAGGTACGGTAAGTAGGTAGGGTAAGGTAGTTAGGGTAGGTACGGTAGGTAGGGAGGTTAGGCAGGGTAGGAAGGTAGGTAGGGTAAGTAGGTAGGTAGGATAGGTAGGTAGGTGCACCGTAGATTCTTAGTGCTACCCGTGCGAAGTCAGGCTGGGTGAAGCTAGTCCTTACATGGTATAAAACAAAGTCGCTCCCGCTGTCTGTACGCTTAGATCTTTTAAACTACGCAACGGATTTTAATGCAGTTTTCAGCAATAGATAGTGACTCAAGAGGAAGGTTTATATGCCCTACATTAGTATCTACATTGCAATTTGCACCCGTGCGAAGCCGGGGCGGGTCGCTAGTAAAGAATAAAAATAAGTCTAGCTTCATTAATATAAAGCAAGCAGCTAGATGAGCACCTGTTGATGACCGCCATATATGGACAGTTGTTAAACTCTGAGGAATGACAGCGACCTTGCAGGGAGATGATGTTCAATGTCGTTTAGTAATTATGTTTTATTTGTAGATATTTGGATCAATCGGTGGAATGTTCAAGAGTATTTTTTAAGAATTAAATAAACTAAAGATGACAAAAATTTAAAGGAGTATGCTTAGGTGGTTTGGTCATGTTGACAGAATGAGTGAACGGCGATTAACAAAAAAATATTTATGAGGCGGATGTTCACCCGGCGTGTTTGTATGACAAGATGTATGATTCCGTGCCACGAATTGAACCTGCGTCTCGTAGCGCAGAAGCCAATCGCTCAGCCACTGCTCCAAAAGTGTCATCAACCTAATGGTTTAAAACATAGTTCTCAGGGTTGTCACAGTGTTGCCGCCTTTATTTTATTTCTGTTGTTAAGGTACTAGAATACCGTCCCACTTTCTAACACATAGATTCTCAACATAATTGCAAACAAAAGACTTGCCGATAGGAATCCCATGGCTAGTTATGAACAATACAAAGTCTATTGTTAACGGTGAAATTCGCCATAGCTACTCGTTCCAATGACGGGTTATATTGTCAGAGAAACCCGTGGGAACAGGTGACGATCGATGCTAGAAACAGTAGAAACTATTGAAGATAATTAATTTAGTTTTTGTCACTTGGCAGTGAGTCGTCGCTAATTCACAACCGCGCTGATCATACTTTTTGACCGTCGGACTGCCAAATCATAGGTCTCGAGTACGCACCCAAGGCACGCACCTCTGACTTTTCGAATTCATGTGGGTATTGTATAATTATCACTTGCTTAAAATCGGTGAAGGAAAACATCGTGAGGAAATGCCTGAGAGATATTTCTCGACGGCATGTGAAGCCAAGTCGGAGGCCCATAGGCGGCATAAACTCTGACACCAGGTTAGTCAGTAACCACATGAAAAGAAAAAGAAGATATTTTTTACAAGGTTAAATTGCGACTAAAAATACAATTTTGAAGGTGTTTTCGAGGTCGTTCTGAGTCGAGTATGAGTCGAGTAAGTTTTGGAGGAACGTCTTAGAATATGGGTATATACCTACCTCTGTCCACTCGACGGATTCACGTCCTGATAAGATTTTTGCCCAGTCGCAGATCCGTCATGTACCTAGATAACAAAGTGTTATTTTTGTCATTGTCTTTTAATACACAACTTTACAAAAACTAGGTACTAAAAAATAACACTAATTTTGAGACAATTTTGTGGTCTCTCAAAATTAGCGCTAAATGGATAATATCTGTTTTAGTAGTAGGAAACTCGCCATTGCGGAGACGATGGGACAATGAGCGTGCGAACCAGCGAATAGCATACAAAAACAAACTAAAAGCTTGAAATAGATACAAAATAATGAAGTAAAGAAGGTTCGTTCTGCCTAGCTTTTTCCCAACTATGTTTGGGTCAGCTTCCAGTCTAACCAGATGCGGCTAAATACCCGTATTTTATATTTTACATCTGCCATCAGACCTCCGCAACCCAGTTACTGGGCAATGCCGATATCCTAACGTTAGACCAGTTGTCAGAAGTTCGCGCTTGTAACTACCCGTAACGACTGTCATAGGACCCGGGACCGACGCGCGACGGTTTAACGTGCTCTCCGGGGTACGGAGGGGACTCGACGTATAACAGGTCACCCATCCACGGACTGACCGCGGCAAGCGTTGCTTAACCTCGCAAATTGTACGATAAGCCACGAGACCATCTAATGAAATAAAGAAAGCACACTTATAAAAATGGTACCTAATATAAAAAGTTGTAACACTAATGCAGCGTACACACCGAGCCAACGAGCGGAGCTCGGTACCGCTAAAAACCGAATTAAACCTGCGAGCCTGCTCCGAAAATCGAACTACGAAGTTTCGGCTGACGGATCGCACATGTTCCAACCACGAAAGTGTTTCAGATCCGACGATTGATTCGTTTTTCGAAAATTGACATTTTGTCTTTCATTCAACCTACACCCAGATATTAATTGACATAACAGTAGTTCGTTTGTTGGCAATACTTTGATCTTATAGTTGTTTCGTTTCTATCCGAAACTTGACGTTCATTTTTCGGAATAGACCCCCTGATTCGTTCTATACAAAGTTTAGTTCACCATTCAATAAATACAACGAGCGTTAGTTGTCCTTCGTCGGCTAGGTGTGTACGGTGTTCGGCGTCATAGAATCGTGCCTAGTTGCCTACACCATTGTGATCGTGTTTAAATTAACTAGATCTTCTGCATCTACTCTTTGTTACCTAAATACAAAATTCTAACGTTAAATTCTGGTAAATAAACACTGCAGATTCGGCGTCATAGAATCGTGCCTAGTTGCCTACACCATTGTGATCGTGTTTAAATTAACTAGATCTTCTGCATCTACTCTTTGTTACCTAAATACAAAATTCTAACGTTAAATTCTGGTAAATAAACACTGCAGATTCGGCGTCATAGAATCGTGCCTAGTTGCCTGCACCATTGTGATCGTGTTTAAATTAACTAGATCTTCTGCATCTACTCTTTGTTACCTAAATACAAAATTCTAACGTTAAATTCTGGTAAATAAACACTGCAGATAGATTCTTATGTTAATTGAGAATTCAATTGTGTGATGTTTGCAAGATTGTAGTAAATTCGCACGGGTTTAATTTCTTTCTACCTACCTTTTGTTTTGAGAATGTTCGTAATGTTTATTGTAAGCATTATTAAATACATACAACAGAATCTTGCAGGGGTGAATCTATCATTACAGTTATAGCTAATATCAGTATGTCAGGATTGGGAGCATGGTAAATAAAGTAAATTAAACCAACATAGACTCTCCACCACTGAGAGTACTTTTAATAAAGTTAGTGATTAGTTACAGAAGCTAGTTCACAATATAATAGTTAACACAAGATCAGAAAATGAGGACAAGCAAACCAGATATAAAAGGTCAGACTTCTTCGGCTTTTCGACATGGAATCCTTCGCTCCGTCGAATGACCACTGTTTTTATAACTCCGGGTACGTTAATTAATCTTGACGGTTACCCTCCTATGTCAACATTGTCCAATGTTACCAGCTACCTATAACAGTATGTGCGTTTGTCGGTAGCTGGCAGCACTGGGCAACGTTTAAAAGATAAAGAAAGGTAAACATCGTCATGGATCTTCGCAACCCACATTATGAAATCTACTAACAAAATTGTCGCCGAACTACAACCTTCCTCCTAGCCTTTTCCCAACTATGTTGGGGTCAGCTTCCAGTCTAACCAGATGCGGTTGACTACCAGTATTTTACACGGAGCGACTGCCATCAGACCTCCTCAACATAGTAACTGTATAATGCCAATATCTTAAGGTGAGACCGGTTGTCAGACTTTCGGGCTTCTGACTTCCCGTAGCGAATGTCATAGGTACTCTTATGACACCCGGGTTCTACGGTTTAACGTGCTTTCCGAGGCACGGAGAGGTCTCGATTTGTAACGGACGGTCATGCAACCACGGACTGACCGCGGCAAGCGCAGCTTGACCTCGCAAGTCATAAAAAACTGGTATTCAGCCGCATCTGGTTACACTGGAAGTTGACCCCATCACAGGGTGAATATTCGAAATTTTTTAACATTATTTTAACAAATCCTTCTTCTCCCGGGTTGTTAACGTTATAGTATTGTCAGATTGTTTTTATTCTTGTCTTATTGCTTGACGGCAACGGTATAGTTTGAGTTTTCATTATTATAATTATAGTATTAAACATCTGCATTCTTAACTTTGGGATGATGCTAATGACGTTCTCAATGTTTGTTAATATTTTTCGAATATTCGCCCCACGGTTGGGAAAAAGCTAGACAGACAGCTAGTTGAGCACCGCCTATGATGTCGGGCGACATCATTGCCCGTTTTGGCGATGCCCAACTGTATGGATTGCGAAACTGTTACTGAACTATTTAGCGCAGCCGCTAGACACACAGCTACTTTATTTTTTTAATTTGTTTTGTCTCTTATGAATATTTTTGTATGTGTCTGACTGCGTTCGTGCCAAGTAAATTTCTTTCTCTCTTTAACTATGTGGTCGCGGCCTGCGCCTCCATACGTCTAAGCTGACAGTTTTTTCCCACAATTTTCTCAGTCATCGTTCCACCTGGGACGGACATTCCACATGTCCATTATAACCATAGTCGCCAGTCGCCAGTAGCCAGTTTCCTAGGGAACGATGAGGTAATATGTAGTTTGACGTCATGGTCAGCTGCGCTAAGCATTGTCGTTGAACCCGGCATGTCTTTGTTATGAGTGCGCTCAGTAAGCATGCATTAAGTGGAGAGTATTTACAATTAAGAATGTTCTTGTTATTGTTCCGTATCAAAATTCGATCAACGGATCACTCATGGGAACACCAGTTGCGATCGCCGTCCGTACGTTTGCCACAACGGTTTTCTGCGTAACTATTATATAATAGGATTTAATGAAATTGAGCAAAAAACAACGAACCAACTGAGAAGGCAAAACAACAACAGCAGTGATAGCCTAGTGGTGTGACCGTCGGACTGCCAACTCATAGGTATCGAGTCCGAACCCGAGGCACGGACCTCTGACTTTTCGGATTCATGTGCGTATTGTATAATTATCACTTGCTTGAAAACGGTGAAGGAAAACATCAAGAGGAAACCGTCATGCCTGAGAGATATTCCTCGACGGCATGTGAAGCCAAGTCAGAGGCCCATGGAGGGCATAAACACCAAGTTAGTCACTAAACACAAAAAAAAGAAGATGAAGACAAAAAAAATCTCAATGGTTTGTGTAGTCTGCCAGTCTATCATCACAACGGGAGACTTTAATTCATCATTCCCAGCTACAATCGGAGTTGACTACAAATGTAAAATTATGGACGTGAACGGTGTTAAAGTCAAGCTTGGTATTTGGTATACAGCGGCACAGAAGCGATACAGAACATTGACATCAAGTTTTTAGAGAGAAACTCACGGTGCTATATTAGTTTACGATGTGTCAGAACCAAAGTCACTAGCAAAACTGAATGAGTGGTTCGAGGAACTTAAAGTATACTCCACCAAGATGAACATAGTCTGCTTAGTTGTCGGCAATAAAATTGACAAGCATAACATTTTGGGACCCAGTGCATAATATCAGCAAGCACATTGGGTCACCCGCGCGACGGCGCAACGAGTAGGTATTCCCAAGGAGGGTTTGATGTCAGGCAGGCGGCCGGTCATAAAACAAGAAGCCAAAACCTTTAACAACATGGATTTATTAAATACATGTTGTGCCGACCCCACCTAGTGTGGGATAAGGGCAGGAAGAAGAAGTGTCTATCATCACGTTTATGATGAACACCATAAATTCAACCTCACCCATATTTATTACCAACAGATACCTGAAGATCTTCAGACCATGAAATTATGCTACAAAGATGGACGTTATAGTGGCTAGTAATTCTGGACAGTTCAGCGTGGCGCTGCTTGCTAAGGAAAACGTCAACGACATGTCAAATTCAGTACATTTTTTAGTTCCTAATTTAGCCGCATGTCTAGTAATACTGGGCACTTTGTAATTAATTGTGGATAATAGAGCTATTACACTCTGTTCGTTGAGATCGTAAATATAAAACTTATCGCTATAGAAACAATAGACGAGGCTATAAAGTTTACTACCACGTAATTGTTTAGGGTACTCAACAGAGTGTAATTTTATAGCAAAGAGGAATGATAGTATCCACTTTTTTTCTTACGATTTCACACATGAGCTTTTTTTAATAGCGGCCAGAGTAACATTACATAACATCACGCCTTTGTTCCCCGAAGGGTTGGCAGATGTGTATAGTAACACCCTCATTTCGCCGTTATGTTTAAAGGTGGACGCACACTTATCAGAGCCGAACGCGCCGAACGCACCGAAAGAATCGAATTTTAGAATTAGTTGTATGAAATCCTATGAAACCTCGCACACCTATCCGAAAAATGAAAAAATGCGTTACCAAAATTCTTGTGACAATAAAAATGAAGGAAATCGTAAAATCTAGATTCAATTAGCCATAAAATTAAAAAGTTCTAAGGCTCAGTTCTTTACACCAACTAACTATAACTGTAACCATACCATATTTATGTCTTGTATTGGATTAACAGAGTAAGCTAGACGTACCTATACAGAGGCGCAGGGCGCGTAAGCAACACAGTTCGGACCGGCAGATTGGGCGAAGCGCAGCACAGAGCATTTTTCACTGCCACAGCATTATCATCTTTGTGTGCTTTGAAATAAGATCTAAAATCAATGAACACAACTAATAGTCCCCGAGACTCCGAGAGCATCGAAGCGACTAGAAACAAAAGGTGATTTTCGATATTATTTAAACGCTAGCAAAGTCTATAATGCTCTGCGCTGCGCCTCGCCAAATCTACGCTGGTCCTTCAGTCACCGTTCTACAAAGCCTACACGGGCGGTGACATCGCCCGACATCAAAGGCGTTGCCCGACTGTATGGATTGTAAAACTGTGACTGAGCTGTGTTGCCAGCGCGACCTGCGCCTAGGGTTGCCAGGCCCAAAAATAGAAAAGCCGGACACAGACTCATATTTACCCGGACATTTTGCCCTGATTTTTTGTATTGGTTTCTTTCAAAAGAATGGTTAAAGAACATTATCTTGCTCTATAGTGGTTTATATAGGTAAATTATCTGTATGTATAATTAATTATGTATGTACCCTATTTGAGTGTGTGTGTATATATATTATATATATTTAAATATGTATTGTAATTATAATGTTATTATATAATTATTTGTGTTATAGTATGTATTTATACCTATTATTTAGTTGATTCCCGATTTTTAGTAGGTTGCATATTTGTACGCTGCAAACTGCCCTTTATATTTTTCTTAACAATTATTTCCATCCAATGGTTGGCTGGAAGAAATTGCTTTAAGCGATAAGACCGCCATTTGTACTGTTAATTATGTGTATTCCTTGTTTTATTTCTTTTAGTGTGCAATAAAGTATATCTATCTATCTATCTAAAAGAAAGAAAAATTTTGCTCGCGCGCTTTATTTCGGCCATCTTTTGGCGGGGCGGGGTTGACCAAAAACCTAATAAAAGCCGGATAGGTCGAACTTGTATATATAACCGGACACGACTGGAAAAAGCCGAACATGTCCCTGCGCCTTCGTTTACGCCTAGGATTATAGTTACTTCGGTGGTGCAACTGACTCTTAGTAGTAAATTCTTTAATGTCGATATCACCAGAAGAAGACACGTCTTTCCTTTCCAGGCACTCCATATTTTTGACCCCAAAGTCAAAAAAATCATTTAATGTTACTGCAAAAACTTTTTAGCAATAAAAGATTGATGTATGCAGTAATATAGCATGCTGTATAAGGTTAGATCCTAATGCGTTTGGAGTGAATGCGTAGGCGCAGGTTTTGGTCGGTGAAGGATCTCAGTTCATCGGATTTTGAAATTAAGATGATGTATGATTTGAAAATCGGATGTGGTTTTCTTACTGATAAAATCAAATCTATCACCCTGATTATAAAAAAGATTGTCTGATTGCGTGATTTTCTTCCTCTTAGCCTTTTCCCAATTATATTGGGGTCAGCTTTCAGTCGAACCAGATGCGGCAGAATACCAGTATTTTACCCGGAGAGACTGCCATCAGACCTCCCCAACCCAGTTACTGGGTAATGCCGATATTCTGAGGTCATACCAGTTATCAGACTTCCAGGCTTCTCACTACCGATAACGATTGTCATAGGTATTCGTATGACACCCGGGAGAGATTGTTTAATGTGCTCTTCGAGGCACGGTCAAGTGCAGCTTAACAGGTCTGATTGCCTGATTAAAAGTTTTATATAATCATATTTTTGGCTAATTCCATACCTCTTATATCGACAGTATTTAACAATTATTGCAATTACTTCTTGCTGACAACAGACACCTCCCAAGTGTATTTCAAATAAAAATGTAGTATACAGAATTTGATCTCATCGTTGAAACTCAATTTTTCAAACTATCAGTTTCTAACACAACGCTTTTAATAATCTCGGTATCCGGACATAATGACTAGAAATTATTACCGTTGTTATTTGTAATTATCGCTGGAAATACGTCAATTATTGGACGTACGAGAAAATGCCGATTGTAACCTAGATGCTACAACTCAACAATCGAGATAGCACGCTATTATGTCACGAGATATTTGAAATTATGCTAAATTAATCCTGTTAATCACGCTAGTGCATAAATTGAAGAGCTAATTTGAGGAAACCAGCGGAAACTGGCGAAAGACTGCAATGATGCAACGCTAGTAGGAAGAATTCAATAAGTGGATGCGATCAGGGATTCTTCTTTTCGTGTGGTTAGTGACTAACCTGGTGTCAGAGTTTATGCCGCCCACGGGACTCTGACTTGGCTTCTCATGCTGCCGAGAAATATCTCTCAGGCATACCGGTTTCCTCACGATGTTTCCTGCACCGTTTTTCATACAATACCCACATGAATCCGAAAAGTCAGAGGTGCGTGTCTTGGGTTCGACCTCGAGACCTATGCCTTGGCAGTCCGACGGTCACACCATTAGGCTATCACTGCTATTAAAATTAGGGTTTGACTCGCGTTCTTAATGACCACATTTCCCCATAACTGGGTATATTTTATCAACTGACCAATGAGTACGCGTTCAGTTAGCAAATAAGTTCCTTACTTCATTGCATTGTTATAATAATGTACTTACATACTAGATTCGCTGTTTAGAAGGACAAAATGGTATCAATGAGTTGTGGTTCCGGAACCACAGTACCATAGAAGTTGACAGCTGTCTAGCAGTAGTTTGAACATCTATTTATTCGAGAGCGTCTATTTATTCCAACTGCAAGTTTCCCTGATCTTCGCAGCAGCCATACTCCCATCGTTGCACATTAAACTAGAAACTCATCATCATGGATCTGGTACTCCTTGAATTTTTTTCTACTCAGCTCACATTACATACCATATCCTACAGTTTACAAAAATGTCTTACATCGCTTCCCAAAATTTCCGATAATTCGGATTAGTTTCCATTAATATTTTATTATGAACATGTGGGCGTTGCTGACACAGCATCAAGTGCGTTGACTCGTTACACACAAACATTTAATTATCACCTGCAATCGTTATTTGGTCCATACGATTTATATTTGTCAGTTTTTGGAAACGAAATCTGTCTGCATGAACTGTTCGGCTTTGGTGCGATTAGAGTTACCATATGACAGGCATTTACCGCATTTAACAGGCATTTTAAGGTTTAGACAGGCGTGCGGCCGGCATTACTCTGAGACAGGCATAAGGGTGCATTCAAAAAGCCTCTGAGTGACGATACTTAAGTAGGTACGTACGGAGCACACTGTAGCCAGCCCCGCTACCAACCTTGCTAACTGCCTAATCTTTTCACGACACGGCATGAGCTATTCTCTTATCGACATGAGAGAGAGATCTACTGGATTTTTTCCGTAAAATCGGGCATTTAAGGCACCATGATAACCCTAGTTGCGATTGATCCACGTTTCTGTTAGTAGTAATTATATTCTGCACTTCCAAAGCCTTCTTCCCGTCTTCAGTTGACAAATACCTTCCAATTAATCCAATCTTCGGCCATTTGCCGCCTAAGGACATAAACTGGAGGCTCTTAACTGTATCATGCACAGTGTTGCTAAACCAGTTGCAGCCGGAACTCGGTAATGACAGCCCTAACCGGACGTGCGCCGGCGCAGGTCTAGCTGCGTTATGCTAAACATTTACCGTTTTGGAGCATGGTTTATAAGTGTTTGACCGACCTTGACCTTGAGGATGAAGAGGATATACGCCGTCAGATCGTGCCAAGTACATTACTGGCAGAACAACGAGTAGAAATTGGGTGAACCTCACAATCTCCTTCTTTTCGTGTGGTTAATGACTAACCTGGTGTCAGAGTTTATGCCGCCCATAGGCCTCTGACTTGGCTTCACATGCCGTCGAGAAATATCTCTCAGGCATGCCGTTTTCCTCACGATGTTATCCTTCACCGTTTTTAAGCAAGTGATAATTGTCGGATATGATTTTCCATTTTGGTAGGACTGAAGCTGAGGTACGAAATTATGGAACTGAGACAATAACTAATCTTCTTCTCTCGTGTTGACGAGCTAGGTAGGTTATGAGAATAGCTCGTGCCATGGTGTAAAGATTGGCCAGTCAGCAAGGTTGGTGGCAAGGCTGACTGTCCAAGGTGCGTAGGATAGGTATACTTGCCACTCGTGGTGGCTCTTTTCGTGCACCCCATTGAAACAATAATTATTTGATGTTCAAGTTTGCATTCATAGCATAGCGGTTGAACGCTTGCCTTCCATGCAGAGGGTCTGATTACAATTATGGCCCGCACCTCAGACTTTTTGAATTCATGTACGGATCATAATTTGAATATCGCTTGCGTTGACGGTGAAGGAAAACGTGAGGAAACCTGCACACCTGAGAGGATTCCATAAATTTCATGATGGTATGTGTAGCCCGCCAACCCCCACCAGGCCAACGTGGTGGACTAAGGCCTAAACCCTTCTCATTCTGGGAAGAGGCCCGTGCCCTGCAGTGGGGCAGTAATGGCCTGATTATGTTATGTTAAGGTTTGCAGATAAGCGCGGGGACGGTTAATCCCTACTCATATTAAATATGATCTAACAATTGTCCAGCCTTTAAGAGGAAACGCGGGCTGCAAAATATTAATAATTTGAATAGGTTTTTGCGATCTATTTCCGTCCTACCCCTCTCTGTTATATCATTAGGTATGTTTAAAAAAGGCCGTTTATTTTAAAGGACGGTACTTCGGATGGACCTCTATCCCATTTTTGGCTAAGAAAGAAATATTGGCAAGGCGGATTATTTTCCATCCATTAAGGAAATAAACTTCATAAATTATAAATTGAATCAATAATATTTTTATATTTTATTCGTGGCTTGTGTCACCGCACGACTTATACGATTTGCGAGGTTAAGCAACGTTTGCCGCGGTCATTACGTAGACGGGTGACCATTTGTTACACATTGAGACCCCTCCGTGCTTCGGAGAGCACTTTAAAGCCAGGGACCGTACAACCCCGGTTAAGAGTTAAGCCTTTCGACAGGGTAACCCGCATCTGGTTAGACCCCATAACAATTGGGAAAAAGCTAGGCAGAACTAATAATGTTCATATTTCATAACCTCCTCTATACGAATCAATCTGGAGATAGCCAAATTCTGAACATGGAGTTCAGGACACACGTGCAAGCAGATAATCTAATTGCTCACGTGTAGGTACACCCAGTATCAATGCTTATGAGTATCTACGTAAGTATTAGTAAGTAGCGTCGGTATGTACCTGGACAATATTTTATTTTAGTATTGCCTCGAGAGGTCTTGGGTTCCATTCCCAGGTCGGGCAAAGTGTTATTGTGTTTTTCCGTGTGAAATTCCTCAGTAGCAGCCCGGAGTTTGGATTCGTGCCCGGTTGATGGCAATAGGCTCACCCCCTACATGAGGCGAAATCTCACACCTCTGCCTAACACTTCGGGGAGTACAGGCGTGATGTTATGATAAGTTATTTAAGCTGTTAACTGAAAATTAGCGTTGGGTGTTTCAATGCCCAGCAAATGCGGAGTTAGCAATCCATTCGGAATTGGCATGCCAAAACCACATTCTAATTGAAAGGCGCCATTGTTATGTAGACCTATCAATGTCAAATACTCAGTCAAAATGTCAATGTCTAATTCATTAGCCAGTAAATTATGGTATGTTGTAAAGCTAATTAATTTAAAATATATCTAATATTGTAATTTAATTCTGATTATTCAACTACTCGGTTACTGTTGCAGACTGTACAAAACAAAATATTAACAGGTCTACATTCGCAGTGGCGCCAACTGGTGACGATTTTAGAACTATTCAAAAAATGCTGCTGTTGTTTGTCTTATGGTTTTATTTTCTTTTGTGCTGTCTTTCTTATGCTGAATATAAATGATTTTTGTTTCTTCTTTATCGTAGATCGCATCGTAGATCGAACTAGCCGACAATTGACTCTACTAGTTGTGTCACAACACTCAATCTGCGCTTATCGTATCCAGTAGGTACCCCTTTTTTTTATCGTGGGAAAATCCGAGGATTGCGATCCAAAGGTAGGCTATCGGCGGTCGATAGGCGGTCTGCCGGACTCTTACCGGCTAAAAACCCACGGTGTTCATCCTTCTGACCGTCGGCCGGGGTCGCGGGATTCGCCTAAGCATGCACCGCAGGTCTTGATCCACCAACTGGTGGTGGACCTCTCCTCAGTGGGGCCCTACCCCACGACCTCCTCAGAGGCGCAGGGAGCACCCCACATCAGGGTCTGGGCACCCTTGGTCCCCCATCCAGTAGGTACCCTAACCTACCCTTTTCAGGTCGTCAGCCAGCGTGTTCCAAGGTACATAAAGGGGTTTGTGATTTCCTATCAAGAACCAATATTCCAACTTCCAACTACCATCAGGCTTTCTTCAAACGTAGCCGGCCACTGCCGCTTCAGCACCCCTAGTACATTTCCAAGTTACGAAATATTCCACGATCACACCACTAGGCTATCGCTCACACAGCTTGCTGATTCGACAAACTATCGGTAACTCCAGTTTTTCTTTCCAGTAGGTACCTGTATAGTGCAGAAATAGCTACCAATCTACTCAGTTGCTTCACGTGTCCTGTATCGGTATATCTATTAGTCAGTTAGTAAGGTAGCCATGTGCAGGCGCGTTCACTGTCACGCGCAATCCTTATAGACAGTGACAGACAGCGAGGTGCGCAGGCGCAGTGCTGCACGCGCGATGCGTCATTGTGTTTACGCTTATAAGATAGTCATAGATCAATTCGGAAGTTGACTGCTTAGAAGAATTAAATTTTTATTACTTACATAAAAAAAGGTATAGAAAGAAGACAAACTTTGAAAAAAAAGAACATCTAAAAATGGAGGAGATAGGTACACGTTTTTCAAGTTTTTAAATAGCACATTTTCCGTCCTTGTCGCATGAAACGGACATTGTACGGGGTAAGGTGAAGGAACTATGAAGTTTTTGAACAATGACGTCATCGTTAAAATGTACGGTTTAGTGTCTATTAACGATTTTAAATCGTTAATAACTTGGGCATTTTATTATATACTAGCAGCCCACCGCGGCCCACACGAGTGCAATGTTGATACTAATGCGGGGCATATAAACCTTCCTCTTGAATCACTCTATCTATTGCTGAAAACTGCATTATAACAAATCCGTTGCGTAGTTTAAAAGATCTAAGCGTACAGACAGCGGGAGCGACTTTGTTTTATACTATGTAAAGATAAAGATTAATATTTCATTGGTTTTTTCATGTTTGTCTATGTTTTTCGTAGAAGTTTCAAGTCAAATACTTATAAAAAAAATTGTCAACTACCCAATAACAATATCGGGTGTAAAAAGACCCTTAACGAAGCCAAGAGCCTCATTACACGGACAAGTAGCATCATCACAACGATTTTGTTTTGTATTGGGCCATATATCTGTGAATCGACTGGTTAACGAACGTTACTAAATGAAAGCATTCAAGACACGACCCGCTACCAAAAATGTCGTTAAATCCCATAATAACACGCACTAAAGATAATTTTTAACAAACTACCGTCATCTGTATTTACAATTTACTTCCTTTGCCCTTAGGGAGGGCTCTGTTCAATTAACGGGGGCAAACTTTTAGTTACAGCCGTTAAAAGACCATAAAATGATAGTAAAAATGTCCCGAACTGTTATGAAAGTATTCGACTGACACGAGGACGCTATTAGGCGTAGTTCTAATTAGCGGGCGCGTCTAGCGGTCGCACGATCATGCGTCACATCTTAGTCGTACGAACGTGCGATCAAACACACAGATATCTAGTTGTTCCGGGTCTGGATGTTTGTGCATGTGATATTTATGTTTATAAACGCACATAGGGTAAAGAATAAAATAACAGAGAGAACAACGTTTTATAAAAAATATAAGTAGTTCCAGTTCAATTGTCGTGGTTCATAAAAAGAGGAAGAATATTGAGAAAGGTATGCGAGAGAAAGAGAGAAGACTGTCTCTGATCAAAGTCAAAACAATAAAAATAATATTATAATAAATAGAATTTAAAATTTTACCTGCTAAGCGATACGAATATCGGCAGCGTCGCCATTTTGAACCTGAAATCAGATAGGTAATTATATTTATACTACGTGTAACATAATAAACGCAAACCCTGAAAATAATTTGCTTAGCATCGGCTCTAAATCGATTTCATGCATTTTTAATATTTGTATTTTTTCTTAAACTTGCTTTTAACAAGTCGGTCTTTTAAACTTAAATAAGTAATAAAAAATTGAGCCTCATTTCGAGGTCATAAGACTGAAATTTAAATGCAATATAATGAAAATGCAGTTAATAATGAAAATGTACCTAATACTATTTTCTTAAATTATTTAAGCACATAAAAGTAGCAGTTTAATAGCTGGCAGCTACGTCAAAATAACGTAAATTGATATTGATACCTAGTACAAGCTTAAACCATTAAACCAAACTACAAGTTCAATGTCTGCGTACTTATACCTAGTAAAAAAATCTATATCTATGATAAAAACACTAAAAGAAACTCACTTGAACAATTCTAAACAATCTAAAAGCACACACTTTTTAAACACTTCCACATCACTAAATGAATAGATCTACATTCTTGAGATCTAAATATTAAAAACTGCAGACATTTTAAAACTACTGTCATAGTAGGTACTTTTAAAAACTTTCATTCACAAAACCACCGAACGTCATAAAATCCGTAACTATGAATTAAAAAAGTTAAACGTCAAAAAAGGCGGCAATCGCGACCATAGACTTTTAGACCATAGATTTTTCGCTACGATCCCGACAACGTGACACCGGCGGCACGTCTCGTCAGCCCGTCACTACTCTAGAGACAAAAAACGCGGCCATTTATTTTTAATGTAACTCTGCATGGGGTTGCGGTTGCTATAATTTGGGGCAACAAGTGGATGGAATTATCGCATCCGCGCATGCGTGGTGGTCTCGCCGTGTAAGTACGCACGCAAATAAGCGGGTAGGTATATTGTGAACTAGAAATAGCGATATCGCGTGGGCGTGGGGTGAATGCAAATTGTATGGCAATGCAACCGGACAATTGTACAGTTTCGTTCGAAAACTGGATTAAAGCACATGGTTACGCTTTTTGCCCACAATGTTGACATGGGTAGGTTCTTGAAGTGATATTCTAGCTAAAATGTTCAAATCCAGTGATTAACTTTCAAAAATAAAATGAATTCTCGTTTAAATAAAAATTTCTATTGTTAATGTTGAAAATACTTTCTCTCCAAGACTACTTGATCTGGGGCATCCTGTATTTTAAATAAATAATTCCAAAAAAGTGTTTTATCTGTTTTATTGATTCAAACAAATAGGTAAGAAATGTTTAAAAAACCGTAACTTGATTGAAACAGTACAATAAATTATTATGAACTAAGTTGAATAAATATAAATAATATAGATTGTACAATTTTTTCAAATACATTGCTTTAATCACTTGTGGCATTTTAGACAAGAAGCATCATTGCAGGAACAGGGCATCCCCTCGCCCCCTGCCGGATCTAGAAGCGATATAATACATGTTACAAATTAGGGTGCTTGCATATACAAGGTTAGTCGGAAAGGGGGTACTAAGCCGAAAGGGTGTTAAGTACCCATAATAATAGATAACTTTTGTTCTACAACTTAGAGAAATAGCCTTTCAAAGATTTTTTAAAAAATACGCTAAATTCTATCTATCCTCAGCTATGATCAGCTGTGTTTACATTTTAGGTGATATTTGGGGTCACGGTTAAGAAGCTCCATTTTCTGAATTCGTAACTTAAGCAGGGAGTAAGTATTTTTGAAAAAACTAAAATAAAAATCACTTTGCATGTTTATTTTTATAGAATTTTGAAATTTTTACTCTTTCTTTAAAACGATCATCAGTGATACATTAAGTGGCCCGCGGCTTAGTACCCCCTTTCCGACTAACCTTGCAGAAGCGGGTTCTCAGACAATGAGCTCGTCTCCTAAAAGAGATCGGAGGGGCCCAGGTCCAAGTGGCGTCGGATGATGAGACTTATTTTTTATTTTGAAGCTCACTATAAAGCCAACTTGTTTTTCTATGGGTACAAATAATGTATCCTGTAAGAAAAAGTTATTGGCTAAAAATGAATAATAAAATATTACAATTACATATGAATATTCAAATACTTATAAACTCTAGTCTAGTCTAACTTTAGGATCTCGCCGTTGCCCAGTAACTGGGTTGCGGAGGTCTGATGGCAGTCGCTCTGTGTAAAATACTGGTATTCAGCCGCATCTGGTTAGACTGGAAGCTGACCTCAATATAGTTGGGAAAAAGCTAGGCAGAATTATTCAAATACTTATAGACATAAAGCTGCTTTTAATATTATAATATTGCTCAATTGCACGCGTCTGAGTCAGAAAGGTTCAAACACGTGATATTTTTTATAACTGCGTGAAAATGTGACAGCTAGACGCTTCAAACGCATCATGATAAAAGCAAGGCGCTATAAGGGACCAAGCAGCCTGAGGGAGGGGCATCTCACGTGTATAACGCGCGGGAAAACGCGTCTCTATAAACGCTCTAATACATCGTCATATTATGCTTGAACTGTCCGCTTCACGCCCCGCGACACGCTTCGCGTCTCTGTAAACGAAGCCTTAAGCCGCGTCCCCACTCTGCAACATTTGTCGAGCGGCATGTATCCCCAGAGACATCGGGCGATATCGCCCCACGTCGCCCGATGTCTTGTATTCGTCCACATAAGTTTAGTCGAACCTAAGAGCGATACAGATCAATAAATCGCAGCACTACGTCGCGACGTTCGTCCACATTGTCGCAGGTCGCACGCACGTCTACACTCTGAGACTTAACTCTCTCGATCTCGACTGTCAACGACACGGCGACAAGGTACAAATTCCGCGATGTCGTGCGAAGTCTGGCAACGTCGCCCGATGTCTCCGAGGACACATGTCGCCTAGTGGGGACGCAGCTTTAGGATGCTGCTTCCAGGCCGCCATGTCGACATGTGGGTGGGTTCATAAGACAGGCCTAAAAACGCTTGTGCCGGATCCAATCCGGATCCGAGAAAATATAATCCGAATTAGCTGTAGTACTATTTATATTCAGAATGCTTGACCACTATATCCGATTCAAAATTTCATAGATTTGCAGCCCAGTTCCCTCGCATCGTATTTTTTCAAATTCGGATCGGACACAGTGCACAACCGCCCTAAAGCCGAGGCGTATACGCAGACGCAGGCCGCGCAGGCAACACAGTTTAGACACAGTTATACAATCCATATAGTTGAGCAACGCCTTTGATGTCGGGCGATGGCACCGCCCATGTCTGGGCATTCTTAGCGGTCATACGCATTATGCGGGTAGCCGCAATGCGGCTAGCCGTGCGGCTGACCGCAGGATGCGGTTGCGAATGCGGCCAACCGGATTGCGGGCAGCCGCATTCGCAACCGCAACGTGCGGTTGAAGAACCGTTGCGATTTGCGGTTGTATCGAGCCATTTCAAAGATGGACGCGGAAGAAGTTGCAGCTATTTACTACATTTACATACGTTACGTAAAGAAGAAAAACAAAGAAAGAAATACTGGGTTCATCTTTATTTGCAAACACGAGATGAAAGCAAGCATTTTGTAATATTTTTCTCAATGGCGGGCAGCCGCAGACTGAGCCGCACAGTGCGTATAGCAACCGTCCGGCTGGCCGTCACTCGGGCCGCAGCCCTCCAAGCGACCGGAGCGGTCTGCGGGTAGCCGCATCGCAGTGCGCATAGAAATGAATACTATGTACATATTTGTGCTTGCGTGGTTACCCGCACAGTGAGTATAAGCTCTTATGAATGTATCTTTTGGAAGAACTGCATGGATGGTAAATAGGTACGATCGATAATTTAAAGAATATACCTTCAGTCAAGTCATCGTTATAAAAGATCAGAATGGCGGGTATGTGCATATTCTCAGCGAGCGCCACGTTGCTGAAACGGTCTCGTTCGTCGGGTATGCCGTTTTCATCCAGTGTCTTATTGTAGCAGAGTCCCTTGCCCAGGTACCGCCACGTGTAGGATAATACGTGACTGTTATGCGGTAGATACCTCATCATAATCTCGTACAACGTTTCTTCGGAACAAACTTCTAGTGTCACTGTTGTACCTAAAAAAGTCTTTTTATTTTAGATATGTTTTCTCTTGACTCTAGTCTAAGTCAGAGGTGACAGAGACAAAGTCTACGATGGAGTGAGCTTACCCAGAAGAAGCCTGTTCACTCTTAACTTTGAAGGGAATCGGGTTGAATGCTTTCGGGAACGCAGACGCAGGTAGTGAGTTCCACTCTTTTGCCGTGCGCATTATGAAGGATGTTTGGAAGCGTTTAGTGCGAATTGGTGGAATGGCAACTAGGTATGGATGGTAACATGCAGTGCGTCTAGATGTTCGATGGTAGAAGTGGGATGAGGTTGTGGAGTTCCTGAGCACGCTCACCGAAGTACAGTCTATAGATTTCTATGGTTAAGTTCATGGTTTAAGATCGTAGCCCGTATGTAAAAAAAACAGCATGGCAAAAATGCGACGCGAACGGTCCTGACGAATGAGCGATCACTTTTAGCCACAACGACACTGCTGACGGCTCATTGCTGTTCCGGCCACATTTTAACATAACCTCACGCCTGTATTCCCCGAAGGGTAGGGCAGATGTGTTTAGTAGCACCCTCATTTCGCCATTATGTTGTCCCATGTAATAGGGGGCGGCCTATTGCCATCAATCGGGCACGAATCCAAACTGCGGGCTGCTACTGAAGAATTCCACACGGAAAAACTCAATAACACTTTGCCCGACCTGGAGATCGAACTTAGAACCTCACGATCAGCAGTCGCGCTTGCCACCACTAGACCAAACGAGGCAGTTATGCCTATGTATTTTAATTCTGTTTTTATATAAACATAGATTAATGGACGAATGTAATATATATATAAGTTAAATGCATTTTTACTTGCCAGTCAGCGTATTAGTAATCCTAATAGGCCTAGTTCTCGCCGTAGCTTTGCCCACCACGTATTTGTCGGAAGTCCACCACGGTGCCTCTAGAGGTCGCCACCTGGTGGATGGAACCACGGGCTGATGCAAGCCATGACCATGGATGCAGTATGTGACCGATGACCCGACGATGGGGTGGATGTAGTGCACCCATTCTTCACCCTTGAACCAATGGCTCAAGTCTTTGCCGGCGTACGCCAAAATAGTCATCGCTAGCTGTAATTTTTTGATATATCAGTGATAGATACATACAGACACTCATAGGTGCTGTTACAGATGGGTTACAGGACAAGTGAAACACGCACTCGCTGTAAACGCACTGACGTTTTATATCGGCCATTCCAAGCATTCGTTCGCGAGTCGGCGAGCGGGGTGCGGGTTGCGGGATCAAGTGCGGAGGCGCAGAGCCGTGTCCCGGCCGGACTGCCTGCGTATCGCTGCGGTGCACAGTGGGCCGGAAATCGAGTTTCACGGACATAGGATTTTTGTTTTCGTATTCGTCGTTTTTTTATTAGAAACGCTTACCTTGATCTCGATACACAATTGATATGGCGTCATAGAACATAGTGTAAGAATTTTTTTTTTTTTTTTAATCTTGTTTGTAGTTGATCATACAATATTACGCACTCATCTCATACGATAGCCGAGATATTAGGTAATTATTTTATGATCAACTCCATACAAGTTTTATATCAATTGTGTATCAAGATCATTTTAAGCGATTCCAAAGAAAAAAAGCGACGATTTTGAAAAAGATACCTTTATAATTAGCAGTGATAGCCTAGTGGTGTGACCGTCGGACTGCCAAGTCATAGGTCTCGAGTTCGAACCCAAGGCACGCACCTCTGACTTTTCAGATTCATGTGCGTATTGTATAATTATCACTTATTTAAAAACGGTGAAGGAAAACATCGTGAGGAAACCAGCATGCCTGAGGGATATTTCTCGACGGCATGTGAAACCAAGTCAGAGGCCCGTGGACGGCATAAACTCTGACACCAGGTTAGTCACTAACCACACGAAAAGAAGATTATCACAATCTTGATAATGTTATAACTTATAACCATTAGGTACGCATACGTTTGTGCATGAGCACCGGTCGCGCCATCTATTGGTTTAGATGTTACTACTGAAAGTCAAAACATTTTGACCTCAAGTATTTACTTTGGAATTCTGTCTCATTCTAAATAGGGTATTTAGAAAGAGGCAGTATTCCAAAATAAGTATTCAAGACCAAATGCTTTGATTTTCAGTACGTGTCCGTAATGTGGTCTTCAAGACCAATCATTTAATTAATTATGTCTTTTTTTAAACTGTAAACTAAAATTCAATGTTGTTTGTTTGAACGCGCTAATCTCAGGAACTACTGGTTGGAATTGAAAAATTATTTTTGTGTTGGATAGTCCATTTATCGAGGAAGGTTATAGGCTATATAATATCACGCTATGACCAATAGGAGCGGAGCATAAATGAAAAATGTTGCAAAAAAGGGACAAATGTCCACCCGTGCGAAGCCGGGACGGGCCGCTAGTGGTAAATAAGTGGGACTTTTCATAATGTAGGTAACTACTGTTATCAGGTTGTTTTGCTTGGAAGTCGGCACAGTAAGCCAGCATGACAAGATCTTATTATTTTATTAAACAATTCAGTGTTTTGTTTTATAAACATAGGTAGCACATTTCGAAATGAAATTAATTTGTGGTTTTTAAATAAGGTACGCAAGTACCAGTTTGTTCTACTTTAAATATTGTTCTAATACATCGCTTTTGAGCTTCAGATACTAGATATCAATCCGAGACAAAGCCATGATTATGCTGTTATTGAATGAATGCAATTATTATATAAGTATAAGACAAAATTAGCAGGCCAGTTCCTTCGACTAAGTCGACGTGCGCGGGTCTTCTTTTTCCGAGTGGTATGGTCCTAAGAATAACCATTGGAAGGGGATAATGGGGACTTAATTCACTCGCTCACCAGCACCCGTCATTCCCTTCGAACATAAACCAACAGAGTCGGAGTACACCAAGTCCCGAGCTCTCTTCATTTGCTATTAATTGGCATTTCGGGCAAATGGCCTTTCGCGCAGGTGTCTTTGGCGCAAATGGCCTTTCGCGCAAGTGTCTTTGGTGCAAATGGCCTTTCGCGCAAGTGTCTTTGGCGCAAGTGGCCTTTCGCGAGTTTCACGCAAATGGCCTTTCGGGCAAGTGTTTTTCGCGCAAATGGCCTTTCGCGCAATATCTTTCACGCAAATGGCCGTCCGCGCAAGTGTCTTTCGCGCAAATGGCCTTTCACACAAGTGTCTTTCACGCAAATAGCATATCACGCAAGTGTCTTTTCGCGCAAGTATCCTGCTACCACCTATTACTTACCACTGAAAGAGAATACCAGTCAATGTAAATGTTCCTTACCCTTTTACCATCGCAATAGAAATACCCTTGTTTAAAACAAGAGCAGTACTCCACGCAGTTATTGCAGTACCAGCTCTTAACGGCGCAGGAGCAGGTCTTCTTGCACTTGCAGACCCTGAACTGGTTTTCAAGCCACAACGTCAAGTCGTAAACCTTCCCATTGAGGGACACCCAGCAGTCTTTCGAATGGTTATGTACAGCCACCTCTGCAGGTGTGTACCACTGCTGTTTTGTATATTTCATAGTCCTATTTATATAAAAGTACAATGATTTCAGTTCTAAGTATTATTTTATACGTTGGGATTGTGACAGTCAAATTATTTTTTTATTTTATTTTTATCTACGTGCCATGTTTCGCGATGATATTAGGTACTGTCATATGGTTGTTGAGTTTACCGTTTTTTTAGAGAAACCTTTTTGATTTGAGACAGGTCAGTATAAGTACTGTAGGGGAATGAAAAGATACGTCAGTTTTCAATTTCATTCCTTTCCCACATCACAGGCACATGTTACCTTTTCAAACTTTTGAACGGAACAGACCAATGCATGAAAAATTATGTTTTAACATTTGGTAGCAAAGATCAAAATTGCCTTTTACCATATGACGTAGTAGTGCCATGGAATGTCTTTGATTTTATTTAAGGAGTTTTGTTGTAAAAACCACGATAGGTACCTATCAATCAATTCGATAATTAAATAAATGACATTAGTGTCTGTCATCATGTCACCATTATAATTTTTAATATTCTGTCAAAAATACTTGTATTTTAATTTCTATAATGTTGGCAATAAGTAGTCGGTAACTTAGTTTGATACTTAAGGTGTATTCCCCTATTGTACATACACGATGAATAAAATTTATATTAAATACTGTCCTATAAGCAACAAATTAGCACCCCATGCATGTAGTATTGCTATCACAGCACCTCTGACTTTTCGAGTAGTAGGTAGGTAGGTATATGGATCAGATTTGATTATCACTTGCGTCGACGGTGAAGGAAAACATCGTGAGGAAACCTGCACAACTGAAAAGGCTCCATCAAGTTCTCGATGGTGTGTGTAGTCCGCCAACCCGTACCAGGCCAGCGTGGTGGATTAAGGCCTAAACCCTTCTCATTCTAAAAGGCCCGTGCCCAGCAGTGGGACAGTAATGGGCTGATTATGTTAGATATGTATACTCACACCAGAATCAAGCTGCCTCTAACGTCGGATGTTGTACGGTACAACTTTACCTAACATCCGATGAAAAAGGCGATATTATCCAAATATTTATTTTATGTCAAGTGTAGACAATACAAACACAACCAAAGTGTATAAAAAATCACTCCGTTTTAGACAGTACCATACCAAACTAGAATCTAGTGAAGTAATCAACTACCACAAGTCACACTCATAAGTGGACGGTTGAACAAAAAACATATTATAAGTTTCATTTCATTAATTAATTTATAAGGCGCCGTCCTAGTTGGCCATCGCTCGCGAGATGATACTATGCGATTTCATCGTGCAATGAAATTATTTCATTTCATCGTATGATCGAGCGACCGTCAGGTAGGACACTCAGTAGGTACCAGTAATACCCCGGACTTACGCGATAGGTGGGACCAAGAGATAGCCGTGTAAGTCGAATTCGCGTAAGTCGGGGCTCAACCTTGCATATAAATACGTATAAAGTTTGTGTCATAAACCGAATTTGCACTGCGTACGTAATGTTTTACGGAATTGGAATTGTTATTCCACACGGAACACCTTCGAACTTGTCGTAAACCGAACACGTCGATGCGCGTGATGATAAAAACTTTTTTACAAAAAATTTAAACCGACTTCAAAAAATAATAAAATAATTACTACCTATATAAAATTAACAGTTTCAGAAGTCGGTGCTGATCCACGCTGAACCAAATTGAAGGCACAGACTTCTGAAACTGTTAATTTTATATGGTAATTATTTTATTCTTTTTTGAAGTAGGTTTAAATTTTTTGTAAAAAAGTTTTTATTTTTTTCATTTTAGTGGCCTTAATTAAAACTTGGTTGGACCTACTAAAGACGCTGCTCGTAACATAATCACATCATCACAATATGCGTACTGTTCGTCATTGAGGAGTTCCATTGTCTATCTCCGAAGTTCTTCATCAAATCTTCACCAAATTTAAATGGGACCAACTTCGAAGTATACCCTATCCATTAAAACAAGAATCATCAAAATCGGTTCACAATTGGCGAAAATATCGATGAACATACACAAAAAAAAATAACATACATACAGACGAACATAATAACCTCCTCCTTTTTGGAAGTCGGTTAAAAAAGAAAAACCGCGTAGTTCCGAATTCGCGTAAATGGGGTAGCGTAAGTCGGGGTATTACTGTATATTCGATCGCTCGGTCGTGCGAACACTTTCATTAGACGCACGCATCATCGTACGACCGATCGCCAAGTAAAACGGACCCTTGTACACTACCTACCTTGGTTAATTTATATTAGACTGCCTTGTTGGTCTAGTGGTGGCAAGCGCGACTGCTAATAATGAGGTCCTGGGTTCCAACACCAGGTCGGGCAAAGTGTTATTGGGTTTTTCGATTAGGAATTTCTCAGTAGCAGCCCGAAGTCTGGATTTGTGCCCGGTTAATTGCAACAGGCTCGCCCCCTATTACAGGGGATTTAAACATAACGTCGAAATTATAGTGTTACTATACACCTCTGTCCAATCCTTCGGGAAACACAAGCGTGACGTTATTTTAAATTAATTTGTAAACAGCGTTGTGGGGTGCTTACATATACACTATTGTTAAACATGTTTGTAAAATTGTATAATGTAGTTGTTGTTCCATTGAAATAAAAAATAAAATATAAATATGTATTTTTTCGCAACACAAAAATACTTAACATTTTAGAAAATCGAATTCCACCCATAATTAACAATCCTTTTATTTTATTAGATCTGGCAGCACCGTTCGTTTAACAAAAACGTGAAGAATGGGTGTGTGTGCATCCAACGTGAAGTAGCTACGCCTGCGTGTGTCATGAGGCTGGCTGGTGGGGTGCTTGGGATAAATGCTTGACGATGTCCACCCAGTCGAACCCCCGCGGTTTCTCGCCCGCTCTGCCTATTTCTGCTTTGTCCCACGCTCTTCTCTTCTGTGCTTTCGTTAACTGCTCTTTTTTATCAGGCTTTTTTGCTATTTCAATCTGGAACACGTCAACGGCAACGGTGAGTTTAATATTTCATTTAAGAATTAAATGTTGAACTGACCATAATATATTCATAGAAAGAATTACAGCGCGTCAAAATGGAATACACAAAGCGGGGGCGCTACTAGTGATACATTATAAAATTTAAACTTGCACAATGTTGCGAGGCGGTGTGCAACATTGCAGTGTAACGTGGACGCTATGTTGCGCGACATGTTGGGAAACATTTTCCCCCTAAATCCACGGTTTAAATCAATTTTAACGTCTTCAGACACATTTATAAAACTCGTAACTAACACAGCACTGACTAAAATAATAACTCATTTTTGAGACTTGTTTGCCAAGTTATATGAGCAAACTGATTTTACAAACATACAAATATTCAACGAAAAGGTAATAAAAACTAAGCAGTTTTGTCTGTCAATAGTCAGTAGGGCCGTGACGTCGACGGCGGCGCTCACCTGATCATCTATAACAATTTTCTCCACTCTGCTGGAAACGACCACCTCCTCGGCCTGCTCCGCCAGTACTTCTGCTACTCTCTCCTTCAGACACTCAAACAGTGTATACGTCATCGCACAGCCGAGCCATTGCTCCGCTTCTGCATCCACTATACTCAATATTTTTTCTTTTACCGGCGGCAATCTGTAAATACGTTGAATTAACTTTTATCACCTGCCTAACTTTTTCGCAACTATGTTGGGGTCAGCTTCCAGTCTAACCAGATGCGGCTGAGTACCAGTATTATACACGGAGCGACTGCCATCAGACCTCCGCAACCCAGTAACTGGGCAATGCCAACATCCTAAGGTAAGATCAGTTGTGAGACTTTCGGACTTCTGATTTCCTGTAACGACTGTTAAAGTATTCGTATGACACCCGGGACCTACTATTTAACGTGCTCTCCGAGGCACGGAGGGTTCTCGATGTTAACGAACGGTCACCCTTCCACGGACTGATCGCGGCAAGCGCAGCTTTGCCTCGCAAATCGTATGATCCGCGCGGTTGGTAATTAGCCTGTGATGGAACGAGGTATAGTGTTCCTCCTACGAAAAGGGAGGATCCTCCTACCAGGCGGGTCTTATGCCTGGCGGGCTAGTGCACAACGGTTGATGTTAGGTAGTTGTATTACTAGAGTGCGCGCAAGATAACTCTGCGCGCGGCCAAAATCGGAACTAATCATGTTCCGCCATAATGTTGCCGTTTTATTTACTTTGTCACTAGATCTACCTGATTTTAGGATTAAAAGAAAATATAATAATAAAGATTATAAAATAATTCTATTATGTCAGTCTCTCAAAATGGATGTAAGAATGGGTCCCGCGGTACTAAGGAGCTACTCCTCATAGATATGGCCATTAGCCAACAAGTTCGCCGATCTCGAAAGGATCTGTCGACATGTTGGATAGATTATAAGAAGGCCTACGACTCGGTGCCACATACATGGCTCATGAGGGTGCTAGAGTTGTATAAAGTGAATACAACTCTATGCGCCTTCCTGACGTCATGTATGGGGCAATGGAGGACAGTCCTTCACTATCCAGGATGTCGGCAAATTCAAGGGAGAGGAGAACCAATAAGGATTGAGCGAGGTATATTCCAGGGCGATAGTCTGAGCCCGCTGTGGTTTTGTCTAGCATTGAACCCTCTGAGCACATTGTTGGAGGGTTCAGGGTTAGGCTACCGGTTGAGAAGAGGTGGTCAGGTAATATCCCACCTCCTTTACATGGACGATTTGAAACTCTTTGCCCCCAACAATTTGCAACTGATGAAGTTACTGAAAGTAACTGAAACTTTCAGTAATTCCATCAGGATGGAATTTGGTGTGGACAAATGTGCAGTCATGCATGTAAAGCGAGGAGGGATTATGGAATCCGTGGGAACACAACTCTCGGATTCCATACACCTCAGACCCCTCTCCTCAACCGAAACCTACAAATACTTGGGCATGTCGGAGGCGTTAGGCATCAATAAGACCGACATGAAGCAATCGTTACGGGAGCGCTTCTATGGCCGCCTGAAAAAAGTACTTAAAAGTCTTTTATCAGGCGGAAATAAGGTGCGCGCCTTTAACGGTTGGGTCATGCCGGTCTTGATGTACTCCTTCGGCATACTCAAGTGGACTCAGACCGAACTTGACGCCCTGGATAGGAGGGTCCATACGCTGCTGACTGCATACCGAATGCATCACCCACGTTCATCGGTGATGAGGCTATACATTCCGAGGAAGTGTGGTGGTCGAGGCTTTTTAAATGCTAAGACCCTCCACAACCGCGAGGTGTGCAGCCTCAGGGAGTACTTCCTCCAAGCCGACGTGGGGATGCATCGTGATGTAGTCGCAGTGGACAAAGGATTCACCCCGCTCTCCTTGGCTAAAGAGAACTGGCGCAAGCCTGTACTACTGGATACTAATGGCCGCAGGGAGGTATGGCAGAGCAAGGAGCTTCACGGACGCTTTTACCGGGCCCTTTATGGGCCCGATGTAGATTTCCTAGCGTCCGTAGCCTGGCTACATTTCGGTGATCTCTTTGGGGAAACCGAAGGTTTTGTCTGTGCAATTATGGACGAAGTTATGATGACGAACAACTACCGGAAATATATTGTGAAGGACGGCACGGTTGACATCTGTCGGGCATGCCACTGTCCCGGTGAATCCATTCGACATATTATTTCTGGTTGTTCTCGTCTTGCTAACGGCGAGTATTTGCACAGACACAACCTAGTGGCTAGGATTATCCACCAGCAACTTGCTCTGAAATACAACCTTGTGGACGCAGAAGTACCATACTACAAGTATGTGCCCGACCCAGTTCTCGAGAATGGTCATATCACATTGTACTGGGACCGATCTATCATCACCGACAGGACTATTGTTGCCAATAAGCCTGACATAGTGGTGATAGATCGATCAGAGCGTCTCGCAATGATTGTTGATATCACTGTCCCACATGACGAGAACCTTGTGAAAGCCGAGAAAGATAAAGAAATTAAGTATCAAGACTTGGCACACGAGGTTGTCGACATGTGGGAGGTTGACTCAGCAGTCATTGTGCCGATAGTCGTGACGGCCAATGGCTTAATAGCCAAGAGCCTCGACCAACATCTGACGAGGCTCGCGTTGGGCAGCTGGGTCAAGGGCCTGATACAGAAAGCGGTACTTCTGGACACGGCACGTATTGTTAGGAAGTTCCTCTCTTTGAGGCCCTGACCACCGGTAGCTTGGACCCTGTTCCCGATGCCGGTGGGCTACTATTTTTTATATTATTAAATGTTTTTTTTATATTTTTTATAGAAATATTTAAAAATGTATCAAATATGTAAATAGATGAATAAACGGAATAATAAGATTATAATAGACCTCATCAGACGATAATAATCATACTGCATTCTTATTCACTCACGGCACATTTATAACCTTAGTTCTTTCCCTTTGCAAATTACGTAAAAATACTAATTAATTTAATTGATAGGTAGTAAATTTAAACGTACATAACTTAGCTCAATTAAAATATAATAAACCGCAAGAGGGTTGCCCAATTTTAATGCTCACGAATATATTACTTTTCCTTAAAAAGTAGGACTTTGTATTTTTGCGATCACGGCAACATTTAGCACGCCCTCCGTCGCGGGCAGAGTTATCTTGCGCGCACTCTAAAATACTATCTACGTGTCAAATCTTGATATCCCGATGCAGGATTTTGTGAAGTTTCATTTGACAACTGTCATTTTTGTCACTGAAGTCTGCTAGACAATGGTCGTGCTGCGTAGTTCTAATATGGCGTGATAGATGCCGCCACAAGCCACGAGTCCCTCCTCCTTTTTTAACCACTTGATTGCAAGCGGTTAATACTGCCACATTAACTATTCGTCAGTCTGTACAGGTATCTCACATAGCCTCAAATAGCGTAGTATTCTCGTAAAATAGATGCGCTGCTTCGAAAAACTTTTTAAATGGCTTTCTGAATTAAATACTCCCAACTAATCAAGCATTCGAAGCCCGTAAGATAAAAAAAAACTGCCTCGTTTGTCTATTTGTGGCAAGTGCGACTGCTGATCGTGAGATCCTGGGTATGATCCTCAGGTAGGGTAAAGTGTTATTGCGTTTTTCCGTGTGGAATTCCTCAGTAGCAGCCCGAAATTTGGATTTGTGCCCGGTTGATGGCAAAAGGCTCGCCTCCTATTACATGGGACTGAATGGTAAAATGAGGGTGTTACTATACACCTCTGCCCCTTCACCCTTCGGGGAATACAGAAGTGATGTTATGTTAAGATCTAAAATATTGAGATTTTGGTGTTGTACTTACAAAGCCTGGTTGTAGAATATATCCAAATTAAAGTCGGGTTTGTCTGTCGGGTACGTAGGCCCCCATATTATTTCCAGAATAAACGATTTCTCTCCATCAATATACTGAAATCATTAAAGCCATTGTGAATATCGCACAACACATTCCAATCATAAAAATCTCTAGTACCTACTTATTTGTTCCACAAAACCTTACGCTCGGTTCTCATTTCATTAAGAGAATATTTATAAAGCAATGGTGTCGATTCTGTTCCACATTTTGATAGTACTAAACTAGACTAAACGCAACTGTCACTTTCTTTTTCTATTGAAAGAGAAAGAGACAAACACCCTTAGTTTAGTTCTGTCAAAGTGCGCAATAGATTCGACAGCAATAAGTAGGTACTATTTACATATAATAGTCATCGTGGGTCCCGACTGTAATGATATATTTACATTACTCACGCTAATATTACCAACATCTTCACGTAGTATAAAACAAAGTCGCTCCCGCTGTCTGTACGCTTAGATCTTTTAAACTACGCAACGGATTTTAATGAAGTTTTCAGCAATAGATAAGAGTGATTCAAGAGGAAGGTTTATATGCTCCACATTAGTATCTACATTGCACCCGTGCGAAGCTGGAACGGGTCGCTAGTTTAACTATAAGTTCAACTCAACGATTTAGAGAGAAGAAAACTGGTACGATCCAAATTTTATCTACATGGGGTGTCCAAATAGAGATGCTGTCTTTTTCTTTTTAGTGATTTAATTATATTTACAAATTATTGGTGTCGATTCTGTTGCACATTTTGACACGACTAAACTAGACTAAAGGCAACTGTCTTTTTCTTTCTTTTTCTATTAAAACAGAAAGAGACAAACAACCTAACACCCTTTGTTTAATTTAGTCCTGTCAAAGTGCGCAACAGAATCGACACGATTGTAGAAGATATTTGTACTTTCAGCTGACCGGAATGGTTTTGATCGGATGACTACCCCGCCTCGCCCAGCAGACCGCCCTTACTTACCTACGTATTGAATTTTAGTCTAGGTCAAGTCAAGGTAAATGGTGCGTGTCATAGACGAATAATATAATTAAATAGGCGCGCGTGGCTTCCAATAATTTAGAAATGACACATAAAAAGACTGTTGTATCGATTGTACTGTCGAATTTGAACAAACTAGGTACCTACCTAACCTACCTACCCTACTTTCAGGTTTTGCGCTATTTCAATTACACGTTTTAATACAGAATTTACACAATTATACATGACGTTCTTTCAGGTATCTCGTCGATTCACAAAACTAGAATAAGATAAAATTAAAACTTGTTCTTTTACCTAAACGATAATAATTATAACACTCTTGGCCAAATACTCAAATGCTACTCAATTTTAAATTGCCGTTAATTTCGTGCCGTCACTTTCATTTCCACTTAAAGTGACAGAGACAGCACGAGATTTACGGCAATTTAAAATTAAATAGCGTTTGATTTTGAGTATTTGGCCTTTTCAGTTTTTGTCTGGACGATAATCAAGAGTGGATCGATTGTGCCCATTTTCCTTTATTATTCTAGTGGAATACAGGACTTATTTCTTTAAAATGTTGACCATAAATCTATGAAATGTGTAAGATCTCGGTTTTCTACAAGTGATAACTAAAAAGCTAACCTTGTATTGATAAGTTTTAGCATCAACTTGTTTAAAACTATCATCTCCTTCATAAATTGATTTCAACACTTCTATTTCCTCAGATTGTTGCTCTGCATCATCAGACATTATGAGGTATTGTGATGCTAGAACAAAAGAACAATTATTAAACTCCCAGAACCATCATCAAACCCAGAACATATAAATTAACATAGAAATTGCATATTAACACTAAAATAATTTAAAGTAATGTACTATTAACAAAATCTTATTATACAAGGTTAGTCGGAAAGGGGGTACTAAGCCGCGGGCCACCTAAAGTATCACTGATGACTATTTTAAAGCAAGTGTTAAAATTTCAAAATTCGATAATTTTTATTTGCATGCAAAAATATTGTTATTTTAGTTTTTTTTTTAATATCATACCTGCTTTAGTTATGAATTCAGAAAATTAATTTTCTAATCTGTGACCCCAAATATGACCTAAATTTTAAAAACAGCAGACCATAGCTATGAAGAGATAGATTTTAGCATATTTTTTACGAAATCTTTGAAAAGCTATTTCTCTTAAACTATCGAGTTTTGGGGAAAGTTGTAGAACGAAAGTTATCCCTTATTATAAGTACTTTAACACCCTTTCGGCTTAGTACCCCCTTTCCGACTAACCTTGTATACTCAAGGTCACAGAATTTCATCCAACAACAATTTTTACGTTTTTAATTAATGATAGTATGTTTTATTCACCGATCAATCCAAAATCGGTGTAAGAGTTCCGTGCTGTATTCGAGTGTGACGACGGTAGAAAGAGATTTCTTCCAGACACTGTTATGAAAACTCCGTTTCATTGTTGGGAACAGCGCTTGCGTTAGGGATTAATCTGCCCCTAGGCTAATATACCCGTATATGCTACGGAACCCTGTGCATAGTCCGACAAGCACTTGGCCGGGTTTTTATAACAATCGTAGTTGGACGAAATTCCATGTCCTTGAGTATATTAAATAATTGATTACTTTAATTACAATTTGTCTGAAGCCTGTCACACACGTAGCTATAATATAAATTAATATAAGTTATAGCAAAACATTATGACATATTTCCTATAATATTTGAATAACCACACACTCAGTTATAATATAAATCTTCAAAACATACTTATATTAAAAAAGCAATATATTATGACATATCAATATGTATGCACATTATAGCTATGTGTGTGATGGGCTTACCACTTTGCCTGCAAAAGTGAATATTTAAAAAAAAAAGAGATTTGTAGTATTTTGTATGCAAGCAAAATTATACACCATCTTAAACTCTTTGCGAGTATATAGTCAATATCAAAAGTAAATCATGACTGTTCAATGAAAACTTGTTAATCATTATTAAATATAGAAAATATAAGAAATAGTTTAGTCAGCCACCAATTGCATTTTAGTAAAACAAAATATTCTTTCTTTCTTTCTTTAAAAAAAAATGTTGCCCCACACTAGCTATATTCCACCTCTAATGTCAGGATAATGGAAGTGGTTAGCTAGTCTGCCACCAATTGTCCTCTGTTACAGTCAATAACAGCAATGACTGTATGTAATGTATCAATGTACAAGATCTGGGGATGACTTCTACTAACACAGACATTGCTCAATTGCAACCGAACCAAATCCAAATCGTTCATTCAGACATATTTTCGTTTACAATATCTGTTGAATTATTTAACCACAAAACTAAAACCAAATATTTTAACACTGTAAATTATATTTGTTTACCTCATAAAACAATAAAACAACACATTTTACCAGGAATTACTTTCAAACATTATATTAACTGCATGTTTTTGTTTTCAAATTCAATTTCACGGGCTGACTGATTGAATCTAAGTGATCTTGCCATAGAATGGCTTTTACAGAACTAGTCCTTATATCAGTATTATGAGTATAATGTATACTTGCTATGTTACCATTACGTATATTGTAAATTGCATTTTATCTGTTCACATTAAAATAAAAATCTCAATAGCTGATAACTTGGGCCAGGATAGCATTATTACTTTATTATTGGATTAGCCAATTCTGCCAATAATGGCAGGGTACTTTTTTGCTAAACGTCTTTTAGCAAAAAAGTTGGTCACTGCCTAAAAATAATGATAAAGTAGATTAAACTGTAAAGACTAACTATTATCTTAAGAACAGGACAATAAGAGGCCTATTTCCAGCAGTGAGTGCATTCAGAACAAAATTATGATCAGAACGAGTGCCCTTGTCACTTATGCAGTTATGCATAACATAGATATGAAAATTCTTACTTACAAAACTGACTGCAACTAACCAATCCAAATGTTTTCAATAAAAATTGTATTACATAAGCTGCAAAATAATTTGAAAAGCACTCTAGTTGTTTACAAATTATTAACATTACTTTCGCTTTACCAAGTCAGAAATAAAACGAAAGTTTAATGAAATAGTGTATCTGTATTTCTCTCCCAAACATAACCTCAATAAATATGATTTTAAATCTTACAGGGATTCTGTTGTATTTTATTTATATGCCAATATTACCTGTGATTTATAATTTTGTTCGTTTATGTGATCGTTGTGTTAATAATACAGCAATTCGCAATCATCAGTCAGCATATTTATAGTTCGTAATTTATTAATAAAAGTATATAATTCAAGCACTTGCCTTTAACTGTAGACCTCAATTTAGTACACGCAGTGTAAATTTTAATAAATATATGTATCGAATAAACTAGTAACTATCTACTGTGAAAAGTAGAATGATAATTAATTAGAAATTACTAAGTATTATTTTAACAGTATTGCAACGAGATTACGAGAATTTGAGCCAGCTAGCCTGACCTGACAAGTGACAATGACAAATGACATTGACAGGCAAACAAAAAAACAGCTGTGCGTGTTGCTTAATGAAAGAATCTTTGGTCTTTGGTGCTGCCCAGCCTATATCGACAAAAGCACCTGACATAACATTGTGGTAATCTAGGTAATCGATCCCACATTGTTAGGTCGAGATTATCCACTTTTAATTACCTCCTCCCAAAAATAGAGCGATGATAGTATTTGGCTCAGATATTCGAACACTCACAAATTAAGACCTAGGTCTTCCAGGCGTTCTAGGTTCTAGCCTTTTTAATTCAACGTTATTTGGTCACAAAAGCCAATCCAAAGAGAGTCAAATGGTGTCATCTGGAGAAAGTTAATCTCCCTAATTTTGGTTTAGTTTGAGTTTCTTACCGAGTTGGCATTTTGCAACACTAAAAAAATTATGTCAGTTTGAAGATTGATGAATCTGTGGTTTGGTTTTTGGTTGATTGACTGTTGACTATTTTAAAATAGGTACGTTACATTATCGTATTTCGTATTCGTTCGTTTGTTATTTATCGTTACCCATTCGAAACTTTGAGTTGAGTTGCACCACGAATAAGTCGTTAAACTGGAATTAGCAGCAACATTGCATTATAATAAATCGTAACAAATAGCGACAATGAATATTAATAAGTGTAGTTGTAAAGAAAACCGTCCACCGACTGCTGGCCGGTCTGGCTGCAGTTGCAACGTAAACGTTCAAAAAATGCCTATGGACAGTTTCAAAGTGCCAACAGCACCTGTTAGCCGAACCCTTACCGCTAAAGTTAACGTAAACAAAGAACAACATTCGTCGAACCTACATGTTGGACCACCGAAAAACGAAGAAAAGAAAAAGTCGTGGTCGCTCTCTGATTTCGACTTAGGTCGACCACTAGGCAAAGGTAAATTCGGCAATGTTTACTTGGCACGCGAAAAGGAGTCTCACTACGTCGTCGCGCTAAAGGTACTTTTCAAAAGCCAAATTTTAGATTCTGAAATCGAACATCAGGTGCGTCGAGAAGTGGAGATTCAGTGTAGACTTCGTCACGCAAACATATTACGAATGTACGGATACTTTCACGACGAGAAACGTATTTATTTAATTTTGGAATACGCAAAACACGGTTCTATGTATAAATTATTAAAAGAACGCGAACGTTTTGATGAAAAAACTGTCGCAATCTACATAAGAGACTTAACTAATGCTTTAGTATATTGCCACACAAAGAAAGTCATACACCGTGATATTAAACCAGAAAACTTACTTATTGGCCACAACGGGGAGCTGAAGATAGCTGACTTTGGTTGGTCGGTACACTCACCATCATCAAGAAGAATGACATTATGCGGTACACTTGATTACTTATCCCCTGAAATGATAGAAGGCAAGCCGCACAGCTACGCTGTTGATATTTGGAGCCTCGGAGTGCTCTGCTATGAGCTACTTGTGGGCTTACCACCTTTTGATGCCAAAGACTCCCACCAAACATACAGAAAGATCAGATATGTAATAATTAAGTATCCCGATTTCATATCTGATAAAGCGAAAGATTTGATGGGCAAGTTGCTAGTTATCAATCCAGAACAAAGGCTGCCTTTGTCAAATGTATTACAACATCCATGGATAACAGAGAACGCCCCTGCAGGTGCTCAACCGCCAGCCTTCAATCCGGAACAAAAATAAATGTAATTTGTAAAGAAAGTTAAATATCAAATAATTATGTATTTTGTCATTTTATTATAGTTAATTCAATGTGTTGATACTTATATGATATGCAGTTTACGGACATCTATGATATTTTCAGATTTTTAATTGTAATTTAGTACAATAATCATGGTGAACATATTAAATGTGCAGCGTACTTAGCCAATGAAGGTCAATAAACTTTCATCATTAGAAGTTGAACAAACTTTTTGTGGGACAAATTCCAAATTAATTTGGTTTCTAGCAGTATCAAGCGCGGTTCATTGGTGTTCCTTGGCTAAGTGTGTATGCTGCATTATAAATACCATAAAAGACTTAAAACATGACTGAACAAAATATTTATTTCACAAAGTTCTAAAAAAATCATGTTCAATGTAAATAATTTTAAATAAATAGTTTCAAATATTTTAGTGTTTTTTATTTTTATTTTTGTAATACAGATCCAGATAATATTTGTCAAACTTGGGGTCCCCTTTAACTACAATGTGCCAGTGAATTATTTCCCCTATCAAACAAATGGCACTGAGCGAGTACCCTATGGTCAACGCAATAAATGCACCATAGAGTTTTTTAAGGTTCATGAGCGCTTTCACTTCATCCTCATTTGTTTCTAAAGTCCGTATAGGATGCATTGCATCATTAAGCCACTTCTCAACAAGTCCAACTTCAACTACCCTCCGCATATAAGTGTCAGCTAATGGCTTCAGAGGTGAATTTTTATGAAAACCTATTGATATTGGTATGTTTACTACACAATCTGACATTATATGCAAATTTCTTTCTATATCTTTTTTAACAGTTACTTCAGTTGCATTAGTAGAGTTATCCACTTTCATGTTCATGAAGGCATTCTTCCTTCTGACACTAATAAACTTCAAGAAGTCTGAGTTGTCATAGTACGCATACACGCCTTGGGCGACTTTGTCAGCAGCCAGAAGAGGGTCGTCGATGGTTTCAAATTTCTCGCCAATTTTCTGACCGAACTCGTCTAAAGATTCTTCGAAAAACTTTTTCGTTTCAGTTCCCCAACCGCCACAAGTTACTTTACTGTCGACCAACTCTTTAAGCGTGTCGATGGTTACCCTCGGTGCTGGGTTTGCGAGTATTGCAGTCATACTGGCTCGGTAAGAGACTACGAGGAGTATGCAGTAAAGCCAGTACCAGCCAGTTAGGAGTCTAATAGACCAGCCCGTAGGTAGCCTCGGTAAAGACACGACAAGCAGCATTCCGTATGTGTATAGAATGCTGTTTATAATTTCTCCAAACAGGTATAAGCCGAGCTTCGTATCTGCAAAGAAAATAATGATGTCATTAGTTTAAATTATACCTAACTAGCTGTGTCCTCGCGGCTCCGCCCGTAGCCTATGTTACTCAGTGATAATGTAGCTTTCTAACGGCAAAAGAATTTTTGTAATCGGTCCAGTAGTTTTTAAGTTTATTCGTTACATACAAAAATACAAATCTTTCCTCTATATAATATTATAGTATAGATGGTGCTGATTCTGTGGCGCAACTAAGAAATTTAACTAAAAAAAAGAAGCTTGGCAGATGTGAAATATCAAAACACCTTTTGTAAAAAAAAAACAAATCTGACGGTATCAAACCGAAGAGAGCCGACGAGTTACGAAGGTCTGCCATCGCGAGCGTCGCCACGCAACAGCCGCTCTCACAGTTGTACCACCACAATAGATGTTTCACATCATAAAATATTGCTCTATGGCAAAACAAAAAATTTTTGAGCTGTCGAACTACCCACAACATGCTTAGTTAGCGGAACAAAAAATTGGCAGTAACAGTTCGCGAGTAGCAAAAAAAAAAGCTAAAAGCAACTGTCTTCATTACACTCCGACATATAAACCTTTGATTATAAAGAGATACACGAAATATGAAAATCCTCATACCGTTGTCCTCAATAACTGGCTTCGTGCTGCATTTCGAAGCTCTTTGATCTTTTTTATATTCCTGAAGATTCATGTGATTTGTTGCAAGTCCATAGAAAATGGTCCCAGTTATTAGTAGCACTAGAAGGACTGCTATCCACATGTATAACCTGAAACAGTTACCTATTTAATAGGTATTTATATTGTAATAAATTAGTTAGGTAATTCGTTGAGGGTTCATGATTTAAAATGAACTTTACATAATTCAGCATAGACAGCAAGTAACCAAATAAGCTTCAATCTTTATCGATTTTATGTAGGTACCTATCACAAATCACGTTGTACTCCATAAAATTCATTGAAGTAGGTACAATAAAAGAGCCTCCACAAGTGACGATACTTAAATACCTACGTCCTGCTCCTTGGGCAGTCAGCCTCGCTACCAATCTTGCTGTCTGGCTAATATTTTCACTACAACATGAATATAATACTATTATGAGTTCTTAAGAATCAATGATATTATAAGTAAAAAGGTGTAGATAGGTTACCTAAACAACATTCGATCTTCAAAAACGGCACACTAACGCACACATAAATAACTAAATATTGCAATAGCACACTACATTACGATTAGACGTCAAAATAGGATGGCATGATTCGATTATCGCGAACGAAAAAGAGACAAATGTAATTTGCGACAGTGGGTCGTCTAGTGTAGTAGAAACGCAACACTGAGGTCAAGTCTGGCTAATTAGCCACATTTTGACGTGTCGCTTGCTGAGCGCTTATAACCTATCTACACCTTTTTACTTATAATATCATTGTTAAGAATATCTAATTTTACTCGTATTATTATTCTTTTTGTTCAGGCTCAGACTTTGTTCTCTTACTTGAAAGGCAAAATTAAAGTCTTCCAAGAGTTATCAGTGAGGGCTTCTGGCGTCAAGAACGTCCAGCACTGAGACGTGTACGGTATACTCAAATCAGTCAGTTCCAGGTGGTACGGGGTATACTGCAGGTTGCCTAAAGCCACATCAGCTCCACCATTTACCATCTCGCCCAAGAGACCGGTGAAGGAGCCGTTTGACTGTTTCTGGCCCCACTTGTGGAGCTCCGCGTTTGCAGCCTGATACGGTTTCGGTTTGAAGTTCATTTTTTCGGCTAATGTATGTAAGATCTGAAATTATAAAATTAACACAATATCACGCCTGTATTCCCCGTAGGGTTGGGCAGAGATGTATAGTAACACCCTCATTTCGCCGTTATGTTTAAGTCCCACGTAATAGGGGGCGAGCCTATTGCGATCAACCGGGCTCAAATCCAAACTCCGGGCTGCTACTGAGGAATTCCACGCGGAAAAACCCAATAACACTGCCCGACTTGGGGATCGAACCCAGGACCTCACGATCAGCAGTCGCGCCGCCACTAGATGACTAGACCAACGAGGCAGTCAGACAAAAATAACAAAAATTTATTAATATAAAATTAATAACATTTATTAACAATATGCTATCTACACACTTAGGTCCGTATTACAGAACGAAACTAAAGCATTCATCTCTATTTAAAACTAGTTTTGAGCCGACTTTGAATTTTAGAACGTTCCTCAAGCATTCATTGATCATAGTTCAGCGGAGTGTGGCTTTATTCTAGATCGTTACTCAGTTCGTAGATTCGACCCCAAGCAGTGAATTGATCTGTAATTAACCAATCGATCGGCTCGATTTGAGTCTCGTTTCATCTGAGTATAGATTGATTGCCGTTCTGGAATAAGACCGTTCCTCAAGTACTGATTCTATAGGTAGGTACTTAAACAGTGATCAACTGATTAAAGATCAAACTGGACTTGAGGAATGTTCTGTAATACGGACCTCAATGTCTATTAACAGTATCAACAGCCGATAAGAACTACTTACTTCAACTTCAACACCGCCAATTTTATTACTAACATTATTTTTTGCTACAACTACTGATGGGACGTGGTCCAAATAAACAACATTTAGTACTTCTCCATTCAAATTATTAGTTTTATCAACAAACAGAGGTCTTTTATAGAAGAAATCTTCATTTTTCCAAATATCGATTCTTCTCGGTACAAAAACGCTTTTTATTGGGTTCGGGAACGGTACAGTGGACAGCTCGAACCAAGGCTTACTTCTGGCGAACCCTGTCACCTTTTTATGATATTTTATGAATATAATGTTGACTATTCTTCGCCATATGTAGTGCAAATCGCTATGAAATAGACGAAAGTCGTGCAGCATTATATATTTTGCTCTTGTGTCAAGAATGCGGTGTCTGCAAGATTAATAAAATAAAAGTTAGTTGACTTGAAATCTGGCCATCCAATGATCAAGAGCAGGTAAGTTAAATCCAAGATTTTACTAGAGATGGAATCGTAGAAACTGACAACGTAGCTTCTGCAGTCATACGCGTTTAGTATAGACTGTAGTATGAGTAGTATCACTTTAAATGGAATTGTTTTATAATTTAAATCTTATTTTGAAGTCCTGCATTAGATTGCAATAGCGTAATACCTACCTAACATAGTTTTGAAAAGACAAGGGAACGTACCCATTCTTCATGACACATTTTTTACAATTTTTTACCCCCCTCTCCCTCGGTGACCACCCGTAGAATATGCCTATACCCCCCCCCTCTAGTTTTCACGTAGGTAGTAATTCATAAATATGGTTTTAAATCATTTTTTGCAATCCGAAAGATAAAAAAAGCTATTTGGCTCGTATGTGCGTCAGTGTTGCCACCTGTGAGTTATAAAGCGCTAAACGCTGCGCGTCATATTTGAATATAGCTCGAAAAAGCGCAAGTTTTCCCTAGAGGATATTGACTACGTGACGAAAACCTAAGCCCCCCCCCCCCCCGTGACCATGCGTGGTATTTTGAAGATCCCCCTCCTCCCTGAACAGGTCACGTAGAATGGGTATGTTCCCTAATGTCATTAAATATTTTTATTAGTCCGAGATCTAAGAAACGTCACCCTATGTTAATCCTTACCTATCCCCAAATTTTAGCAGACGTGAGGCTTGCAGGCCGTTAGCAAGTAGTATGAGATAGACATTACATCCTACTTTTCTCGCTGCTCGCAATGATTCCAGCGTTATGAAATTCGGTGACAAGAGGTCTTCATAATCTTCTACGACGGTCTTAAATAAAAAAAGTAATACAAAATATAGTAAGGTACAGTATGCGCGCGAACTAAATGCATTCGGGGCCTGAGGTGAAGCTCCCCCCGCCATCCGCACGTCTCGCCTCACATGCCCGCAAATGTAGTGCTATCCTTGTCATCTAGCAACAGTGCATTCCCACACGCATTCCTCAGTTCTGTATTCAATTCGCGGCCGCACTGTAGGTATTGAGATATTTAGTTCTGGGTCTAAACCCCCAGAATTCCATAAAGCCATGTAACGTATGCAGGGCTTGAAACCGGTTTTCAAATAACCGTTTATTAATTATATCGGTTATGTCCATTATTTCTTTCAGAATGCGATCGATTAATGAATTTCTTCTTCCTGCCCTTAACCCACACTAGGTGGGGTCGGTACAGCATGTATTTCACAAATTCATGCTGTTAGAGGTTTTGGCTTATTGTTTTATGACCGGCCGCCTGCCTGACATCAACCCTCCTTGGGAATACCTACTCGTTGCGCCGTCGCGCGGGTGACCTAATGTGCTTGCTGATATTATGCACTGAGTCCCAAAATGATAATCGATTAATGAACGTTATTGAAAATCGTAATAACCGGTTTATTCGGCGAGGTCCGATGGCTTACGGTTATTTATCTATTTTTATTAATGATTTTGTCTTTCATTCAGCGTAGGCGGAAAAAACAGTTAAAAACCGGTTGATTCAAAGATACCGTTTTACTACTACCCACAAGTCGAACCGTTTATTAGAAGTTAAAGGTAGAACAGAACCGGTTTGTATATTTTTCCGGTTTTCAAGCTCTGAATGTATGCAATGGTATTTAAAAATCACGATCCAGAGTTTTGCTTCGTAGCGGTACCACGACGTCGAACGGATACCCGGAACTTCAAATGTAAGTCTTGCTTTAAGTTCTTACCACCTACCATCACAATCGGAACAGCAGCGGTCCTCCTAAACAGAGGTCCACTAAACACATTCAAATACACCTCATCGCATATGATTGCTATGCAGGTGACCTCGTTCCCTTTTGTCACAACATTCAGAAGAGCGATGAGGACGTACTCCAGGTTGTTGCGCTCGTGAAGGTCTTTTAAGATGGGAAACGAATAATCAGGCTTCACTCTGAAATCACAGCATTGCTAGAAAACCTTGGGAATTACATAGAACGAATATTCTCAAAGATTAAATTTTATATTGTGTATCTTAAAGGACAATGGTCAGATCTGCCCCACACCTCAACAGTAATAACTATATGATATAACTCGAACATAGGTAGGTACTAGGTACTGATGATTGGAACAAGTCGTCAGAAAAAGGCAACAAGTTTAAGAAAAGTAGGTATTTTTATTTTATAACACCTTTTTATGTATGTATACTTAGACGGTTCATGACGAAAGTCGGAGCGACATGCGTCAGAACGATTTTAGTATCGCACTAAATTGTTTGGAGTCGCATACACGCATGTCTGTGCAGTACACTCGCGGTTTTTGGCGCTCCAACTTGCGTCGCTGTGGGGGAAACCACAACTTGGCAAAATAAGAATCTTTGAATAAAAAAAAATGGCTAGCCTGGAAGTAGTGGTCTATGATATAATATTAAAATGTTGAGAAAATAGAAATCAGTGTGTGCCTATGAATTTATCATAAGTGAATTATATACATTTTCATTATAAATAAAAAGATAAAAGTCTGAAATTCATTTGATTGGTAATAAATGTTTACAACCTACAAAAATAAGCTCATAGACGGATTTCGTTAAAATATTACATAGACCATTTTAGTTCCTAGTCAAACGTGAACTTTCCATTGGTAATACAAAACCACCCATCTTTATTCAAATTAAGTAAGTACTTACGCGGCAATTAATGTCAATATTAAAACTATTTTTAACATGGTTTAAAACTTAAAACACACTACAAAACCGTACTCTTTGTTTCACAGTCGAGTAATGAATGGAAGAACTACCTCTTTCTAATTAGGTTTACACTCAGTCTTGCCGACAGGATGATTGACATGTCATTATGTATGTAAAACCCAATTACAGAAGCTTAAATAGTTTTCCACTCACAAATTGAATTTGTAAATTTTTCATGAATTTTCATTATAGGTTTACAAGCAGTGATAACCTAGCGGTTGAAGGCTTGGCTTACTTGCAGGAAGGTTTGAGTTCAATCCCGGCCCGTGACTTTTCGAATTAATGTGCGAATCATTATTTATCACTTGCGTTCTTCTTCTTTTCGTGTGGTTAGTGACTACCCTGGTGTCAGAGTTTATGTTGCCCATGGGCCTCTAACTTGGCTTCACATGCCGTCGAGAAATATCTCTCAGGCATGCCGGTTTCCTCACGATGTTTCCTTCACCGTTTTTAAGCATGCGATAATTATACAATACGCACATGAATCCGAAAAGTTACTATTACTTTCATTAAGGACGAAGGAAAACATCGTGAGGAAGCCTGCACACCTGTTAGAGCTCCATAAAGTTCTCGATGGTGTGTGTAGTCCACCAACCCGCATCAGGCCAGCGTGGTGGACTAAGGCCTAAACCCTTCTTATTTTGAGAAGAGGCCCGTGCCCAGCAGTGGGACAGTAATGGGCTGATTATGTTGTGTTCTCAGGTACCTAGGTACTTACTTCGTATAGGTTTACCTTTTATGGCTGAGGTATTATTAAAACAAAGCTATATTTATGTACAAAATATTTATTATAAAAACCCTGTATTAAAAATATAAAATATATCACCACCATTAACAAAATATATTAACGTTTTATTCATAAACATAAAATACTTATAGTACCTATGCATAATTTTCTATTACGATCCTTATAAATACAATGTTAGTTGGAAAAGGGGTACCTACTGTTGTCGGTAGTGACACTGAACAATATTTATAAAGGAGGGTAGTCGTCAAGATGAATCAACGTACCTACGGTTCTCTCTCACTCTAAGATGAAAAGTCAGAGAGAACATGCGTTTAGGCGAAGAATGGGGCGCGTCTTCGTGGATTGAACTAACTATTATCAAGTTGTATGCGGATTAGTATCGCCTTTCCGACTAACCTTGTTATTTTAATAACATGATCCAGATTTTCATCGGGTAAAGGTTTAAACTAAACGCTCATCTCACATCGCAGCATTGCCTCGTCTCAGAATAGAGAATTGCAAACTAGACTTTAAGTTCTGCTCCATAAAGTACGAGTCTTTTCGAAACTACGCAAGAGCTAGTATGTCGCAATAAAGCGCAGGCCACGCCACGGCCGGGCGAGTTGGCTTTTTCAGAGTTCGATTCACATCGTTTGAGTCGCTGAAGTAGCTAGGCTCGGTGACACATCGCTCGAGCCTGCCAGCTCACGGTGTGGCCTGCGCTTGAGACCGCATTGTCATTAATCGACTTATCACATTAGTATTCATACTACTCGTTCCAAATGCTGTTAAGCTAAGACCTTGTGGTGGAACGAGGTATGATGTTCCTCCAACGAAAAGGGAGGATCCTCCTACCAGGCGGGTCTTATACCTGGCGGGCCACTGCCCAACGGTTAATGTTGGGAAATTTTATATATACTATTTGCGTGTCAAACTTTGATATCGCGATGCAGGATATGTGACATTTCATTGGACAGCTGTCATTGTTGTCGCTGTAGTCTGCTAGACGATCGTCGTGCTGCGTAGTTCGCATATGGCGCGATAGATGCCGCTACAAGCTTTTATAATGGAGCGACGTTTGACGTCAACTGACAGCTGTCAGTAATGCCTTCTATAGTACGTACTTGTTAAAATTATTAAATTCTAATTTATTTTTTTACAATAATATTGTTCGGTATGTAGAAATTCTTACACATCTATTGTCAATGCTGAAAGTTTAATAGCTGCTATATTTAACTTAACATAAGGATCCGTATTGGCCACACCTCGTTATGATAAAATAAGAGGTTCTATCAAATAATGGCTAAGATTGGCTAGATAGTGGTGCCGATTCTGTTGTACACAAACTACACTAATTTAGTCTATTGCCATCTTTTTCACTCTAATAAAATAAGAACGAGACGGACGTAAATGAGAGCTGTCAAATTTAGTTGATTTAACATTTCCATACTAATTAATCTGACAGAAGATAACGTCGCGTAACGCCAGAACCGACAAGTAAATAATAAAACATTCTACCTTATACACTTAACCAATGATGCGTTAGTGCATCGAGCGTACTCATACAACGTATCGATGATACGTCCGACGCAACTTCCGTTAGATCTGCGGCGACCCTTAGATGACACATCAGAACGTAACGACTAAGAATATAGTGAAGTTTAAGGCGTAAACTAGTTTGACATATCTAACTTAGTTCTTATATATCTATCAGCGTCCTTTTCTCGCGCTGTCTATTAGTAAAGGATAGCAATTCTATAATTTTAGTTTCGTTGGTGAATAAGAGAATCGGCGCACTGTCAATATCGGAAAATTATTGAGTATATTTAATAACTTATGTTACTATAGGTACTTATTATACACAGTTGATTCTCGTCCTTGTTACTTGTTCGTTAAGGTACCTTACAGCTTGGAGGGAGCGTACGATTGCCAGTAAACCACATCGCGCCACCAGTCGGGGCGGGTGAGGGCCCCCGGGTACGTCATCACACTCGATTGAATGTGTTTGTATGCCTGTAACAAAATATGACTAGAGAAATATACAGGGTGTATGTTAATTAGTGTAATGCGGGTCACTCGCGGGTCGCACGAATACGCGTACCCCCAAGTGTGGGACTGACATTCGCAATGACTATGCGAACATTTTCCATACAAAACGGAAAACATTCGTACAATGTACGAATGTTTGCACGCATGCAAGTGACCCGAGTAATTAGTGTTTTCGTGAAATTACGGAACTAATTTAGTAATATGACGAAATCTATCAAAACAGTGTGATTGAGTCAGTGAGGTATTTATTGGTTGTACAGTTTAGCCGTCATAACACCAAAATATAAAGTCTAGGCTTCAGTAAGGTACAATTGGAGCAACATGCTGCGACACTTCAAGCGAGACACGGAAACTATGTCGCGGAACAATTTGCTCGCACACAAAATGTCCCACGTTACGTAGACATGTTGCGCGCAGCGTTGCAGTGCAGTATGCAACGTTGCAGCGTCACGTAGATTTAATGTTGCGCGTCATGTTGGAGAACATTTTGTCTCATACTGATTGACTTTAAACTTTTGGTCCACAAATATACGAAAAATTAATGATCTCTTTTAACCAATCAAGAACCAGCATTGATTCGCGTGTAGCTATGACATGAGGCAAGTGGCATTATGTGTTCTAGTGAAGTATAAGGAAGAGAGAAAGTTTTCTATTTAATTGTTTTGATCTTGCACAAATTAAAATTACTAACCTCTCCATCAGCCATGCCGAGAACGGACTTGAGACAGAAGTCGGGCGGCGCCAGCGAGTCTACTAGAGACACAGCTTCTGTTGACACTTCAGTACACAGGTGGAGGATACCGCTGCGAAGGTAGGAGCCTTGCTCTCCAGTGAAGTAGCCGCCCTGTGGACACAAATCATTGTTAGAACAGCGTCGCAAAATGTACTGTATACAGTACAATTTAAGGTCTATGCAGTACAATGCTCTATATTTTTTGCTACTATGGCGACATCTATTCACGCCTCACACCAACTACGCAGCACAACGATTGTCTAGCAGATTACAGCGACAATAATGACAAATCTGAAATATGACGTCACAGAATCCTGCATCGCGATATCAAGATTTGACACGCAGATAGTATACAAGGTTAGTCGGAAAGGGGTACTAAGCCGAAAGGGTATTAAAGTACCTATAATAATGGATAACTTTTGTTCTACAACTTGCCCTAAAAGTCATTAGTTTAAGAGAAATAGCTGTTCAAAGATTTCATAAAAAATACGCTAAATTCTCTATACTCGGCTATACTGCCGTCCTTATTAAAAACAACGTAAGTGCTTGGTGGTAACTTTCGAGAAAATCGTGCCTTACGTTTTTTTTTTCTTATTATTGTTATCCCGAAGAAACTAAGAGGAATATTTAAAAAAAAATTGTTCTGTATGGAAGCTTTAAATGTGAACTTTGTGTGTGCGATACTATATTTATATATTTAGATAATTTTGATATTTAAAAAGACCAAAAACTTATAAAGACTAGTAAACATGGATTCCAATAAGATTAAGTTACCATCCATAAACAACGCATATGTAGCAAGTGCGTGATTTATGTCTAGGAATTGCATTTGTGATATTTACGTCTAGTAAAGATATGAGAGAACTTAGATGTAAGTTCATATTTTCAACCTATTTACAGCAAATGTGTTCATTATGCCTAAAACAAATAAACGTAATATAAATCAATCACTTATTATAAACGTCACGAGTACCAAATGCGTTAGGTATGCTTAGTATTTTCTTCTGTCTGAGTTCGGGGTGAACTAAGCATAAATAAAGCATAGTTCATTTACGGTGCTTATTACTAGTGTGTATTGAATATTGAGTCATGTATTTATACAACAACGTTGATTACGATGCTTATAACTATTAAAATGATTGGAATGTAGCAATTACGCGGGGCATTCTTCGAAAAATTTTAACAAAAATTGAGAACGTCATTAGCATCATCCCAAAGTTTAGAATGCAGATGTTTAATACTATAATTATAATAATGAAAACTCAAACTATACCGCTGCCGTCAAGCAATAAGACAAGAATAAAAACAATCTGACAATACTATAACGTTAACAACCCGGGAGAAGAATGATTTGTTAAAATAATGTTAAACATTTTCGAAGAATCACCCACGCTGTTTATAATTACTATAAAATTGAAACTAATAAAGATATCAAAACTTGGGCGATTGATCCCGGTAGATCTCGTTTCGCTGATTCTGAATATATTAATAACTCGAATTTGTCAAAAATGTCGATTGCATTGTTTATGATAAGAACGGCAGTATAATCAGCTGTGTTTACATTTTAGGTGATATTTGGGGTCACGGATTAGACACTTCATTTTCTGAATCCGTAACTAAAGCTGGGATGAAGAATTTTTGAAAAAACTAAAATAAAACTTTTTTTTTTCGTCGAATTTTGTAATTTTAACACTTTCTTTAAAACAATCATCAGTGATACATTAAGGTCCGTATTACAGAACGAAACTCAAGCATTAATCTATATTTAAAACTAGTTTTGAGTCGACTTGTAATTTTAGAACGTTCCTCAAGCATAGATTCATTGATCATAGTTCAGCGGAGTGTGGCCTTATTCTAGATCGTTACTCAGTTCGTAGATTCGACCCCAAGCAGTGATTTGATCTGTAATCAACCAATCGATCGGCTCGATTTGAGTCTCGTTTCATCTGGGTATAGATTGATTGCCGTTCTGGAATAAGACCGTTCCTCAAGTACTGATTCTATACTTAAACAGTGATCAACTGATTACAGATCAAACTGAACTTGAGGAATGTTCTGTAATAAGGACCTAAGTGGCCCGCGGCTTAGTACCCCCTTTCTGACTAACCTTGTATATACAACTTCCCAACATCAACCGTTGGGCAGTAGCCCGTGGCTAGCACCCGTCTGGTTGGAGATCCTGCCCTTTGTTGGAGGAACACCATACCTCGATCCTCCATACTACTATAAACTTATTACTTACAATATACAGCGTGGCCATGTGCTTCTCTAACAAGAAGGTTCCGTACAGTGACACTAGTTTCAGCAGCACTTGTCGACAATTAATGTCTTCGTACTCCATCGCCGACTTGTAGAAGTGATTCAGTACGTAATTCTGTAAATAAATTGATATACATTCATAAGATAACATTTTATACCTCACACGTGTATTGAGAACAATGAGGTTAGCAATGAAGTACTGTTGTACAGTATTGAGTACAGTTAGAAGCAATAACATCTGCTCACCGACGTTTTTAAAAGCCATCTGACTATAAACGGATAATTACATAACATCACGCCTGTATTACTCAAAGGGTTCGGCACAGGTGTTTTAGTACACCCTCGTTTCGCCAGTTATGTTTAAGCCTAATAATAGGGGTGAGCCTGTTGTCATCAACCGGGCACAAATCCAAACTCCGGGATGCTACTGAGGAATTCCACGCGGAAAAACCCAATAACACTGCCCGACTTGGGGATCGAACCCAGGACCTCACGATCAGCAGTCGCGCCGCCACTAGATGACTAGACCAACGAGGCAGTCAGACAAAAATAACAAAAATAATATAAAAATTTATTAATATAAAATTAATAACATTTATTAACAATATGCTATCTACACACTTAGGTCCGTATTACAGAACGAAACTAAAGCATTTATCTCTATTTAAAACTAGTTTTGAGCCGACTTTGAATTTTAGAACGTTCCTCAAGCATTCATTGATCATAGTTCAGCTGAGTATGGCTTTATTCTAGATCGTTACTCAGTTCGTAGATACGACCCCAAGCAGTGAATTGATCTGTAATCGACCAATCGATCGGCTCGATTTGAGTCTCGTTTCATCTGAGTATAGATTGATTGCCGTTCTGGAATAAGACCGTTCCTCAAGTACTGATTCTATAGGTAATTCCACAGGAAAAACCCAATAACACTTAGCCCGACCTGTGGATCGAACCCAGGGTCTCACCATCAGCAGTCGCGCTTGTCACCACTAGACCAACGACGCAGTTTACACGGATAAATGCGTGCCTATAAAACTGATGGCCGTTCTATCCAGTCACATAATTATTCTCCTGGCTTGGGGCAGATAGCCAGTACTGGCGGTTTTAACCTTTTGGATGCCAGAGCATAAATGCATCGGCGTACCCCCCACGCCAAGGTAACTGTAATTCCATCGTGTTTGTCACATATTTGTGACGCTGGCGTACAGGGTAAACTTTCGTTTGTCACGTATATGTGACAACGGCGTCCAAAAGGTTAAATTCATCGGTAAGCAGATACTATTGCATCTGACTGTACCAACGTGTATATGTCGCAGTCTAATTGGCATATTACATAACGTCTAGCCGCAATACAAAACAGCGCTGTTTTCTGATGCGGCTAATTCCATTTTTAATTCACATGTTGGTTTAAGTGAACGGGCATGACCACTGAGACATCCGTAATTAACGGTAAATAGTTTTATTTGTTTATTTATTTAAGCACGCTATTTATCTATTTGGAACTGGATTACATCAGTTACGTCACAACGGGTTCAGTTGAAAACCAGCGTCAGGCACTAGCGGTCCGACATTTATCCTGAACAGCAACTTTTTTTTTTTTTTGTTTTGTCTCTTATGAATTTTTTGTCTGTGTGTCTGACTGCTTTCGTGCCAAATAAAAAAAATCTTTCTTTCTTCTTTCTATACACCTAAGATGAGAAGGGCTCGTGGCTAGCTAATAACCGCGCGGTGCATAAGATTTGCGGGGTTAAGCTGCGCTTGCCACGGTTTGTCCGTGGACGAGTATCGTTCATTACACATCAAGACCCTTCTGTGCCTCGGAGAGCACGTTAAACTGTCGGTACCAGGTGTCATACGAATACCTATGACAGTCGTTACGGGAACCGGTACCGGGTACCGGTCTAATCTAGGGATGTCGGCATTGCCCTGTATCTGGGTTGAGGAGGTCTGATGGCAGTCGCTCCGTGTAAAATACTGGTATTCAGGCGCATCTGATTAGACTGGAAGCTGACCCAAAACTCAAGGACAACAACTCCAAGGGAGACTCCTAATATTCAGTTAATCTATGCCCATACCTCTCCATAGACGATGGACAGTGTGACCGCGTTGAAGGACTGTGACTCGTTTTTCGCAGAGAAGTTGTCTTTGCCCTCACTCTTTAGCTTGGCGACTTTCTCAGCCGTCATCTTGAGCATAAAAGCCGTCAGCCATTTGTAAATGTGGATGAGGTCTGGGGAAGACAACAAAAATTATATTATACACCTTTTATCATATTCATCTGGCGTTGCAGTGACTCCATTACAATAGTAATAAAGAATGACACCTTAAAAATATTAACTTTTGTAAGATATAAAGGGTGTAAACGATATCATCTAATACCTTCAAGACCGCCATTGTACCCTTTAATGTTTGTTATTGTATAAGAGCTGTGTTACAATTTTGGTGTACAATAAAGTATATTCTATTCTATTATATTCCTTCAAACCTCGTGATGTACTGCTGACTTAGACTAACCCTGAACGGGATACTTTTGGAATAAATAAAAAAAAAAGCAAGAAGTAGTTTCGCGCGGTAGTGGCGCATAATATATTTCTGTGCCAGTTATTTTATTTTTATAAAAAGCTATGTTATGTGCGTCACTCTCACGTGAATAAACGGTTTTTCTTTCTTTCTTCTTTCTAAGTAAACATGTGTTCTTAACATGAGGCATATTAGCGCCCCGAAATTAATGAAGGCGCGGCGAGCGGTAGCCGCGCAATTCGCGCGGGGCGCTAAAATGTCTCACGTTAAGAACACATGTTTACTTCTTGTAATTATTTTTTATTGAATCCAAAAGTATCCCGTGTAGGGTTAATCTATGTCAGCAGTACATCACGATGTTTGAAGGAATTACATGATTTCGTTTAGACCCTGTATTTATGAATCACTCTCACGTGCATTTTGCACTAGTTTCAAAGCTGAACATACGGCGAGGTCGCGAGTTTAACAGTTCGATTCGCGACTACGCCGCGTGTTCCGTTCGAGTCTGAATCTAATCGAGCATTCCCGAAAAATGCACGTAGTAGTAGCTAGAAAACCGTAACCAATCATAAATGTCTTATGAAAGTTTTAGAACGTATTTACAGATCTGGTAAAAATAAACTAAGTTTCGGTACATTTTCCGATCAATCCGTGAAACTTAGCCAAATGTTATGGTAAATTACGGATAGACCCCTTTGTCTTAATAAGTCTCTACAAATGCGTCCTTAAAGCTCGTATTTTCTTGTCTTAATTTAACCTTTAACTCACATAGGGTAGCCAGAAACTGTATAACGCCACATGCTACGATCCTTACATACTCCTTTCGCTTTATCCACATTCATAAATCTTGTCATACACACACACCGGTTGACAGTACACGCACAGTACAGTACTACGCACCTGTCCTTTGTGAAGAACATCACCAATAACATCGATGTATGTCCTTCTAGGAAGACCTCTACTAGTTTCCATTAACATCCACCTTATACATTTCTTTTGTTAATCGCCGTTCACTCATTCTCTCAATATTTTTGACCCTCCTCTCCCCCTTTTCAGCAAAAGTAAGCAAAGCTCTTAACCCCCCCCCCCCCCTCCGTTAAGCGTAAACATTGGTACCTATATTTTTTTCAATTTGTTCAGGTTTCTTATTCATGTGCAGCAGTTTTCAAGTGTAGAAAAATAAGTAAATAAATAAACATTGCTGACGTAATCACCATCCAGACCCCCCCGTCTCCCGTGTCACACAAATAAGCGAACCAAAGATCCCCCCACCCCCCTGTGGTGCTTACGTAATACTTGAATGGCCCCTAAGCACGTTTAACTTATTATGCTGAACTTACTTGCAGGGTCAACAAATTCTGCCATACTCCTCCACTGGCACTTTTCCTTCAGTAGCTGGTCAACGTTATTCAAAAACTGCAAGGACCCTAGGGGGGAGTCGTCGGCAGTGATGGTACTCCTTCGTGCCCACACGTTGAGGAGCCAGTTGCTGGTCTGCTGCAATAGGAGACTGTTCTCGCCTTCATATGTGCAGTTGGCGTCGTTGTCGTTGCGAAGGTCGCCGATCGCTGCCGCTGTAATGTTATTTTATGTTATAGGTTATATAAGTTGTGATAGTCTAGCGGTGTGACCGTCGGACTGCCAAGTCATAGGTCTCGAGTTAAGACCCAAAGCACGCACCTCTGACTTTTCGGTTTCATGTGCTTATTGTATAATTATCACTTGCTTAAAAACGGTGAAGGAAAACATCGTGAGGAAACGCCTGAGAGATATTTCTCGACGGCATATGAAGCCAAGTCAGAGGCCCATGGGCGGCATAAACTCTGACACCCGGTTAGTTACTAACCACACGAAAAGATGAAGAGTTACCTTTCAGATAGCCGTGTCCGCCGCAAGCCTCCCTGCAGTTCTGTATGCCGTCCCTGGACGTCCAGCCGAACACTGGCTTCACGGCAGAAGACAGCGCGTGCAACTCTATACCCCGGGCCGCTGCGTTGTTATCTTCTCCTAATAAAGCATACAATCAAAATCACAACGTTTAAAAAGATATTCTATTGCATATTAAATACATGGACAGAGGCGGGCAACAAGATGAATTGAGAGAGCAGAAGGTGGACACCACTTGAGAGGACAATAGCTCAGTCTACCTTTATCCTACTCTATACAGTCGATCGACACGGGCACTTTCGCGGAGCTATCATGGAGGTTGCAGGGGGAAGCGAGCGGTGTCCCAATCTGTCATACTACAGCTTGGGACATAAATTTCAATGCTTTTACCGTCTGATATCGATTAGAATTAAAATAATGGTTCATAGGACGGGCATGACAATCCTCTAAATATATGAAAGAAATAAAATCAGTTTATTCATCACCGAAAATCAACGCCAACAATGACAGAAGGTGAAACAAAGATAGGTAGTTAAAAATAATTAATGAGGAACAAAAAAAAAATACCGTTAACCATACACCTGATAGCCTAGCGGTTGAAACCATACCTTCTATGCAGGAGGGTCTGAGTTCGACCCCGGCCAGTATCTCTGACTTTTCGAATTCATGTGCGGATCAGAATTTGATAATCACTTGCGTTAATAGTGAAGGAAAAACATCGTGAGCAAACCTGCACACCTGAGAGGGCTCAATAAAGTTCTCGATGATATGTGTAGTCTGCCAACCCGCACAAGCTTGGTGGGCTAAGGCCTAAACCCTTCTCATTCTGAGAAGTGGCCCGTGCACAGCAGTGGGACAGTAATGGGCTAACTATGTTAAGTTATGTAACTATACACCTTATGCTAATATATAAACTAAAATACAGTAACGTGGGTCTTCAGTCATCACTCAGCATAATAGGGTAGTTGACTACTATTAAAAATGTACAACAATTTAGTATTATTTTAAAGAAAGTATAGATACAAATTGATATGTGAAAAAATAAATAAAATCGATGAAAAAATAGAGGAGCTACACGCTTGCGAAGTTTGTGGAGGGGGCATTTTCTGTCCCTGTCGCGCGAAACGGATATTGTACGGAGTGGTGTCAAATGATTATGAAGTTTGCAAGGTATGACGTCATTGTGGCGTCATGTTGTCTCTGTCTAGTGAGCAATTTTCAATCGTTTATAACTTGGGCATTTTAATAAATATTTAATTAGTTTTTTCACTGTTGCCTATCATTTTTGTAATAGTTTCGAGATTTCTAATAAAAAAATTATAGTCACATACCCTATTCTGTGGTGTGGCAACATCGAAACAAATTTTCCCAACATGCAACACTAAGAGCGCTGATTTGCAGTCCAGTTCATACGGTACATTAAACTGTATCAAGCATAAGATTTCAGGAATAAAGGAAACACACCCAGAATGTTGTTGATAGCCATTTTTATGTGGGTGTAGCTGAGCCACACGGAGAATATCTTCATTGCGTACGTGGCTGCCAAGTAGGGAAGAAGGCGGATTTGCTGCAATAATAAAAAAAATGGTTAAAAGAGGTCTTTTACGCTGCGACAGTCGAATGGATCGCTTTATGGTCCACTCCTATGATTTACCGAGCGTTATTGGTTAAAATTAAAACTTTTGTATCTTTACCAATAAAGAAGCAAAGACCCCATAGCTTTGCATAGCTGACCCTCCATACGATAGTAGCTATCACACGTAAAATTAGCTTGCGAGTCTATCACCCATATTCTAAGACGTTCCTCCAAAACTTACTCGACTCGACTCCACCTCGACTCAGTCTTTCTCACTACCATCGGTAGTTATAGTTGACATGAACGTCCTCGACTCGAGATTTTTCCTCAGTCAAGGTAAGGAATCATCTGTCAAACTCAAGATACCTCGGAACCTACCTTAAGGAAGGAAGTGTCAAAGTTCGTATGTAATAAAAATGAATTTTGAAGACTTTATCGAACATGCTTATTATAATCCTTACAACTATTTATCGCGGCGTTATTTGCGCGATGCAGATAATTCAAATTATGACGTAATGACTCCGTCGAGGAACCTCAAGTTCACTCGAAATTGCGACTAAGAATGCAATTTTGAAGGTGTTTTCGAGGCCGTCCTGAGTCAAGTATGAGTCGAGTAAGTTTTAGAAGAATGTCTTAGAATATGGGTGTATTTATATGCTCGCAATAAAAAATGCTACCATTGGTAAGCAAAACGATTAGTTTTGGCCATAGGAATCAAGCATTAACGTACGTGCATACATCACAAGGCATGCGCCGCTCAGTGAGCCACCCATCCACACAGCCCGAGGCATGCATGACATGCCATTCGCGGCGCACGCCTCGCGATGTCTCTACGCACTTTAACGAATTCCGGTCGTATGCGACAAGTTCACGGTCAGGTCATGTTTTTCGTTCAATAAAATAGTGATCGAACCGTCCGACACGCGACAGTTCGTGCGACTGTCACAACGTGAATGGCCCCTTTTATAGTTACGATCCCGAAAGTCACCGATCTAATCAAGGTCTATGCAGATATAAGCAATATTCGCTACCGTTGTGGGTAGCGAAATATATAAGTTTATACAAATACCCGGCTGAACTCCGCTCATACCCGACGGAATACCGATCGTACCCGGAGGAATACCGCTCATACCCGATGGAATACCGCTCATACCCGGAGGAATACTGCTCATACCCGGAGGAATACCGATCATACCCGGAGGAATATTGCTCATACCCGGAGGAATATTGCTCATACCCGGAGGAATATCGCTTATACCCGATGGAATACCGCTCATATCCGGAGAAATACCGCTCATACGCGATGGAATACCGCTCATACCCGGCGAAATACCGCTCATACTCGACGGAATACCGCTTATACCCGGAGGAATACCGCTCATACCCGTTGGAATACCGCTCATACCCAGCGAAATACCGCTCATACCCGATGGGATACCGATCATACCCGACGGCATACCGCTCATACCTGACGGAATACCGCTCATACCCGGAGGAATACCGCTCATACCCGGAGGAATACCGCTTATACCCGGAGGAATACCACTCATACCCGATGGAATACCGCTCATATCCGGAGAAATACCGCTCATACGCGATGGAATACCCCTCATACCCGGCGAAATACCGCTCATACCAGACGGAATACCGCTTATACCCGGAGGAATACCGCTCATACCCGACGGAATACCGCTCAATCCCGGAGGAATACCGCTCATACCCGGAGGAATACCGCCTATACCCGATGGGATACCGCTCATACCTGATGGGATACCGCTCATACCCGGAGGAATAGAAAGAAAGACATTTATTTGGCACGAAAGCAGTCAGACACACTGACAAAAAATTCATAAGAGACAAAACAAAAGAAAAATAAAAAAAACAAAAATGAAGTAGCTATGTCTAATATACCGCTTATACCCGATGGAATACCGCTCAAGATTTAATTTATGTTAATGCCTCACCTGCTGCTGATATTCCAAGACGGGCGTCTCCTCAGTGGCTTTCTCAGGACCGAACTGTTTCCTCACAGCCGAATACCTGATGGCTATCACGATAGCTTTCTGGAGGTAGTACGTGGATATTGCTGTAATGTGGACGCGACCACCTGGAGGGGAGGATCTCAATCACTGCGTGTTAAACCAACCATTATATTTTTTTAGAGAAGGTAAATAAATCTTTGATAATGGAAAATTCATTTTGTTTTAATAATCCATGACAAGTAAACATTTTTTTAATACAAAAATTTTGGAAAAAAACTTAGATTTTCTAAAAATGTGATGTGAGGTGCCTTACGGAATGAACTTCACCGTGTCTTTAGTCAACACGACCCACATTTTAGTTCAACTAAATTTGACACCTCTTATTTACGTCCATCTTTTTCTTATTCTATCAGAGTGAAAAGGATGGCAACAGCTTAAATTAAGTTTAGTTTGTGCACAACAGAATCGGCACCAGATATCAGGCTTATTGGCAACATTGTTATTATTATTTCGGCCCATAAACGTCTACTTTTAAAAATGCTTCGATGACCACTACAATGAAATGGTAGAAGAATATTTTGCTATGATCATCACTCTTGGCAGACGGATTGGTCATCTCGGTGGTATTAAGAGGAAATGCGGTCGGCATTTAGTCCATACAAACGTATTCCTCCTTGGATAATGTAACTAGAGCAAGTATTTTTTATTATATAGACATTTATTACCTGATAAGATCCCCAGAGCTGCTCCGAACCTCTTGTTAGGGTCCCTGAAGGGTGTTTTATAATCACCATTGTCATCAACACCTCCCAACTTGTCCAACGCCGCCTCCTTCGGTAAGTGGTAGTTATTGAACATCACGAAACTGTGGAGATGAATATTATCAGTACCATTTTTCAATAAACATGCTTTAGTATTATCAACCATAATTTCATTAATCAGAATTCAGTTCTGATTGCAACAATTTTTTAAACTGTTTTTGTCATTCTAAAATCAAGTTTTTTATTTTTTACATACATACAATCACGCCTGTGTCCCATTGGGGTAGGCAGACACTATAGATATACACCTGCTACGATTCTGACACCCCTTTCGCTTCATCTACATTCATTATCCTTCTCATGCATCCTCGTCGGTTTAGGGTGCTACCAACCTGGTCTTTTTTGAAAACGTCCACGATTTATTTTTAACTAGCTGTGTCCTCACGGCTCCGCCCGTAGCCTATGTTACTCAGTGATAATGTAGCTTTCTAACGACAAAAGATTTTATGAAATCGGTCCAGTAGTTTTTAAGTTTATTCGTTACATACAAAAATACAAATCTTTCCTCTTTATAATATTAGTATAGATTCGTGTTTCGAGGGTGTAACTGCCGTCCTAGCTTAAATTTCCGTAATTTATTTACCATAAAAATGTGTAAAATACGTAACCTACCCGTTATCAACACCATTGAGACCAATCTTCTCACCCAGGTCGCCAACAATGACTCCGGGGAACGCCTTCAAGGTTTTGGGGTCTCGGATCGGCACCACGAACGTGTGAAGACCATGGTTCTTGCCTTTTGATATCAGCATTGCATAGACTATGGCATGGGTCGCGCATTTTCCTGTAATTGCAATAATTATAACGGTCAAGTCTCTGTTTTTAGGATTCGGTACCAAAATAGTAAAAAAGGAGTCTTAGGAATGAATTTTTATCAAACATGGAAATTTTTATTGTGATTAAAAAAATATACTGTACTAGCGACCCGCCCCGGCTTCGCACGGGTGCAATTTAAATACTAATGTGGGGCATATAAACCTTCCTCTTAAATCACTCTATCTATTGCTGCAAACTGCATTAAAATCTGATGCGTAGTTTAAAACATCTAAGCGTACAGACAGCGAGAGCGACTTTGTTTTATACAGAATGATGGTTGTATTATGTTTAGCGCTAATTGCATTTAGTGAGTTGTCGTGCCAATCGTCCTTAAGGCTGATTTACACGTGCAGTCCGCGACAGGTCAGGTATGAGACGTCGTGGAGGGGGGACGCCCCGCAAACCCGCACAGTGCCCGCGCCATCTTAGTTTTAGTGCTACACGAGTCCGCATCGACCGTGTTTATTGATTTCGATTTCTCTCAAGTTGTTACTTGTGCTTGTGTATTGAAAATGACTAGAAGATTGCCATGTCGACCTGTCACAGACTATAGATAGTTTCTCGAAGTGAGTGTCATGTTGTCTCTGTCTTCACCGCCGAGAACATCAAAGATAGAACGAGTCTCGTTTCGAAAAACTATTCTGGTGTAAATGAGCCTTTAATGTTGTTATTAATAATAAGGAGTCTTACCTAATGACCCGACCCAGCACTTAGCCGCCTCAAAATCAGCGCTATGCATAACAAACTGCCTCTTCTCCGGCACATACGTGGCCGTGGTCCTCATGCCCTTAGCATTGGACCCATGGGCAACTTCAGTCAATGCAAAACACCCCCCAATCTTGGCCTTCTCCACATCTTCGATGAGATGGTAGTGGTGACTCCTTCCGTTCCCTTGGATAGCGTTGCTGAACATCCGGAAGGTCAGGGACACCTTGACAGCTAAGGAACTGTCGAACATAAATAGGGCTTCGCTTTCCGCTTGGAATGTACTTGGATCTTCACCTATCTGGAAAACAATGCTAAATTTATGACTGGCTGACGCCTGCAGCTTCGCTCGCGTGATATATCGACAAAAAGTATCCTATCCTTCTCCGAGTTTCAGGCTATCTCTGTCAAGTTTCATCGAAATAGGTTTAGAAGTTTAATCGTAAAGAAGTAACAGACACACTCTCGCATTTATATACGCATATATATATTAGTGTGGATCGTGGTGTGGATTTTCAGTGTGTAGGTATATGAACAGTAGGTAAATCCGGTATAATCCTAACGTTCACAACGGGATACTACATTTCATCAATCCCAGCTACAATCGGAGTTGACTACAAATGTAAAGTCATGGACGTGGATGGTGTTAAAGTCAAGCTCGGTATTTGGGATACAGCGGGACAGGAGCGATACAGAACATTGACATCAAGTTGTTACAGAGAAGCTCACGGTGCTATGTTAGCTTACGATGTGTCAGAACCAAAGTCCCTAGCAAAACTGAATGAGTGGGTCGAAGAACTTCAACTATACTCCACCAAGAAGTACATAGTCTGTATAGTTGTCGGCAATAAAATTGACAAGCATATATATTAGGTCCTTACCTATGAAATTGGCGTTTTTTTCTCACAAATAGAGAACCTCGTCACTTCTATGATTTAAAATATTAATCAATTGCTTGGTATTATATCGAATAATGACCATCATAGACAACTACCAATAGTAAAAAAACTTTATTATTTATAGTTTTCTAAACATAAAAAATAACTTAAAAATGCCTCCTCTTTTTGTTAGCAGAAATGAACACTATTTTTGTTTTAACTTAGCCAAAACTGATTTTTGTCGCATAATCTAAGTGGCATACGTTATCTTAGTTTTTAAACATTAGTGCATAAAAGTTTTAAAACATCAGTGTTCATAGTTGTTAAATAAATTAAGAAAATGTTAGTATGAAAAATGCAACTTCTTTAAAATTCTCCATACAAAACGCTGATTTCATAGGTGGGGACCTAATATCATTTTGGGACCCAGTGCATAACATCAGCACAATATAAGCATATTGGGTCACCCGCGCGACGGCGCAACGAGTATTCCCAAGGAGGGTTGATGTCAGGCAGGCGGCCGGTTATAAAACAATAAGCCAAAACCTCTAACAACATGGATTTATAAAATACATGTTGTGCCGACCCCACCTAGTGTGGGATAAGGGCAGGGAGAAGAAGAAGAAGGTATATGATCAGTACCTATTCAGTGTGATGATCAGCATTCAGTGTCACGCGATTACTGCGTCCATGGTGTAAATGTTTGGGCAAAAGTCATAGGTATTGATACTTAGATAAATCATAATGTTTCGGCAAAAGATATTTTGATACTTAGATAAATCATACTCAAAGCGATTGCGATTGCGTGAGTTACGCAACAAAAGTGCCGATCGGTGCAGTGGCAACACGCTTGCCGTTGCGCGTAGCGTCGACGCGTCGCGATATCAACCAATTTTATTTTTTGCCTTATAGAGAAAATACACACGTGCATATAGACTCACACCAGAGTTACCAGGAGTAAAATTAAAAAAATCCTAACAAAACGCCAGATTTTTATATAAATGTCCTGATATTATTGCCGCGAGCGCACGCTCAGTTCAAGCAAGTTCACTAGGTACTTTTTTTGTGTACGGACCGCCGCGCCGTGCACTCTTGACTTCGAAAAATATAATTATTATTCAGTATGTAATTAAATACTTAATCAAAAATCCTAACATATCAGTATCCCTACCAAGAGTTTGCATAGTACGAAAAAGGCAACAGTATTCGTGACCTCGCTAAACTGAATAATATATGTGTCTCTTTTTCTTGTGGGTGAGTAGGAGAGATAGAGTTTAGTGAGCTCATGAAAACTATTACCAATATTAAAATCGTACCAGGGGTAGAGGACCAATCATGACGTCAGATAACGCTTGTCACACCTGCTCAATTCGTACATGTCAAATTCTACATAACGTAACATACGCCTATATTTCCAGAAGGGTTGGGCAGAAGTGTATAATAACGCCCTCATTTCGCAGTTATGTTTAAGTTCCATGTAATAGGGGCGAAAAAGTGGGGGGGTTGTTATTACACTACTATTATTACTCCTATTGGAAGGGGTGTAAATTCTACTATAACTGTAAAAGAACTACATAACATAACATGACGCCTGTATTCCCCGAATGGTTGGGCAGAGGTGTATAGTAACATCCTCATTTCGCCGTTATGTTTAAGTCCCATGTGATAGGGGATGAGCCTATTGCCATCAACCGGGCACAAATCCAAACTCGGGGTGCTACTGAGGAATTCCACATGGAAAAACCCAATAACACTTTGCCCGACCTGGGGATCGAACCCAGGACCTCACGATCAACAGTCGCGCTTGCCACCACTAGACCAACGAGACAGTTAAAAAAAGGTAAAAGAACCTAATGGAAAGATATCCCAACATGTAAACAAAAGACCATTAATGCTGACAATGATATTTTGAGGTCAAACTCAGGTCAAGACCACTATTAATATGCAAACGACGGTTATTTACCTACAAGTTTCAATGGACTTAAAGCGAATGCAGTTGTGATGCATAAGTTAGACTGGGTTCGATCCCCAGGTCAGGCATAGTTATTGGGTTTTCCATGTGGAATTCCTCGGTAGCAGCCCAGAGATTGGATTTGTGCCCAGTTGATGGCAATAGACTCGCCCCCTATTACATGGGACTTAAACATAACGGCGAAATGAGGGTGTTACTATACACCTCTGCCCATCCCTTCGGGGAATACAGGCGTGATATTATGTTATATAATAGCACAATTTAGAAACAGACTTATCATATTATGTGACGTCGCTGACTCTTTCAATTCCCATTACGCGTGTGTATTGAGTGTATGTGTTGCAGCCAATGTAATTAATCTGGATATAATGGTGCGTCCAGACCTGACGAACGCGCCGCGAATGCGCCGCTCGCGAACCGCTCGCGAGCTGCGCGCGGACGGCGCGCGAGCTTTTGTACGAACATGATATGCACGCGCGCAGCTCGCGAGCGGCGCATTCGTGGCGCGTTCGTCACGTCTGGACGCACCATTATACTATCCAGTCATTATATTATAATATCTAACCCCATTTCTGCCTGCCTTTTTCCCAACTATGTTGGACTCAGCTTCTAGTCTAACCAGATGCGGCTGAATACCAGTATTTTATACGGAACGTCCTCCGCAACCCAGTCAATGGGCAATACCGATATCCTAAGGTTAGATGGTTGCCAGACTTTCGTGCTTTTGACTACCCGTAACGACTGTCATAGGTATTCGTATGACATTCGGGACCGACGATTTAACGTGCTCTCCGAAGTACGGAGGGGTCTCGATGTGTAGCGAATGGTCACTCATCCACGGACTGACCGCGGCAAGCGCAGCTTAACTTTGACTAATTAACGCGGTTGTTAATTAGTCGCGAGCCCCTGGGTATCTACCTATCCAATTTATATAAAATGATTATTGGGCCAGAATTTATTAAATAATCTAGCTATTTTGCCTTTTTATACCATACCTCCTTTGAAATAATATTAAATTCTTGGTAATTTTTTAAACATAACAACATCACGCCTGTATTCCCCGAAGGGTTGGGCAGAGGAGTATAGTGACACCCTCATTTCGCCGGGGCGAGCCTATTGCCATCAATCAGGCACAAATCCAAACTCCAGGTTACTACTGAGGAATTCCACATGAAAAAACCCAATAACACTTTGCCCAACCCGGGGATCGAACCTCACGATCAGCAGTCACGCTTGCCACCACTAGACCAACGAGGGAGTTTAATTTTTTAAAGTAGTCAAGTACAGTGGAGTCCGCTTATAACGACGACAAAGGGACGGCGATATTTGGTCATACTAAACAGATGTCGTTATAAGCGACAATAAATACCGAATAAGAAAGCCTAACTAAAGTCTATTCTTAAGTCGCTATAAGCGGCTGGTCTTTATAAGCGAAGTCGTAACAAACGGATTCCATTGTATTATGAGAATACGTAATGTTTGTGTAATAAAATAATTATCATCGTTGTATATGACATATCATTGGCATTTTCAATATAACATGTAGGTACATACATAAACAATTTATTGAAAATAGGAAACAATGGATAAATGAATAATATAAAAAAATCTATGCAGGTATTTATACTGTGTAGCTTATTCCAAACAAGTATTTATGTTAACAGAAACAAGTATAATAACATTTAGGGATTATACACAACTAGCGAACCGCCCCGATTTCGCACGGGTGCAATGTAGATACTAATGTGGGGCATATAAACCTTCCTCTTGTATCACTCTATCTATTGCTGAAAACTGCATTAAAATCCGTTGCGTAATTCAAAAGATCTAAGCGTACAGACAGCGGGAGCGACTTTGTTTTACACTATGTAAAGAAGATACAACAAGTTTAATATAAAATATTATACCTAATGAAAATTTTATTGGGGTTTTTTTGGTTTTTGTGTATACCAAAAATAGTGTTGTATGTATAAGCGTAGAAAATAGAATACAAGAGCACGTTGACCTCCATCCTATAGTCAACGTGCTCTTGTAGGTTTTTTTTTTTACATTGGACTTTGGTCATTGGTTGTAACAGTGTTGTTTTAATGTGACTAATACCGTTTTTCCACGTCACATGACACAACAAAATTTGGGTGACTATTCTGAACATCATATATTTCTATGAACTTTTACTAAGACACAGTGTCCATCTGAGTAGGCAATTTGACGACACGTTTGGTGCAGTGGTTGGCTGGGTGATTGGCTTCTGCAGTACAGATTCACCGTTCCCATATGGAACAAATATTTGCATGGCCTACAGATAGTATTACCATATTCATGCTTGTGAAGATTTGTGACTGTACTCACCCACAATTCAAAAGAATTTATAATGTAGGAAGAAGTGTTTTTTTTTTTTAGAAAAAGATAAATAATACCGCAGTCTTACCTGTTCGAAGCGCAAGAATTGTTCATTATAGATAGTGTACATCCTCTTTGTGGAGATGTGTCTCTCATCGTCCAGGAGTTTAGTGGCTTCCGAGTGTTTGAACAGAGGATGGCTCTCCATGAAGCTCCATATGTCATGCTGGAAATAACTATAAATTGTACAGACATCAACAAGAATTTAATGTTTAAATTATTGGTATGGCAGAATGGGTCCGCTTCTGTCTACCTGTGGGTGGTGTCAAAGGCAATTGGATATTTGAGGAGGATGGGCAGCATGAAAACCAATCATCAAGGAAATACATATACAATAGCAATACATACGCCTGTATTCCCTTAAGGGTTGGGCAGAGGTGTATAGTAACATCCTCATTTCGCCATTATGTGTAACTCTCATGTAATAGGGGGTGAGCCTATTGCCATTAACTGGGCATAAAATCCAGACTACGAGCTGCTACTGAGAAATTCCTAATGGAAAAACACAATAGCACTTTGCCCAACTTGGGGATCAAACCCAGGACCCCAATATTTTGTGCGCCAGACGCACCGGGCGCCGGAGGGCGCGCGTACGCGACGATCTCCAGCCACCCTAGTGTGTGGCCTGCGGGCGGTGGGTTAGGGGACCCGCCGCCCGACCAGTAACAGGCCCGAGAAGGCGGCGCGCTGTGTTCCGTGCGCGCTTCTCAGGAGGAGAGGTCCGCCGAGGGTTGGCGCACCTGCCGGGGTTGCGGTGCATGCTTTGCGTATCCCGCGACCCTGGCCGAACGGTCAGGAGAAGGAGCACCGTTGGTTTTTAGCCGGTAAGAGTCCGGCAGACCCCCTCGCCTTCACCGGGCGAGGGACATCCATGAGGATTATCCAACGAAAAAAAAAAAAGGGACCCCAATATTTTGTGTTAATTCCACCAAAGAGTTGATCAAGCTTGGATGCAGTATACAGCATTGCCCAAGCCTACAAAAATATGCAAATGCAGAAGGTGCGATTATAAAAATGTAACAAAGAAAAAAAAGTGCTGACCAAGGATGTTAATAAATAATTTCTTAAAAAAACCTTAGGTCTTAAACAAGTCAAACGGTTTCATCTTGCAGTACCCCTACAGCGTCAGGATTTGAGGGTTGAAAGTTGAAATTATTATAAAGTTGCATTGTCATGGGAACTAAATTTGTGTACGAAGTTTCGGGAGAATCAGTTGAGCAGTAGTTGAAAAATTTATCGCAAGATTTAAAATAAACAAATATACGAAGTGAAGCTAATTAAAACAGTTTCATTCCATGCTAGAGTACCAAACATTCAAAACTTTCACATTATTGTTAAGTAAATGTAAACAACTTCTTACTTTTAATTTTATCGTGTTCAAATTTTCGTAAACAAGTTTCATTCGGCGCCAGTCGAATGAAGCCTTCTTCCTGTAATTATCTAATTGACCTTTTGCCAAATCAGGTAAATACTTCTTTAATTCTTCGTCAGTTACTTGTTGCCTTTTTCCGTCCATTTTAGTAGCCAAATAAATTAAATATGTTAAGATTGACGCACTTCACTTAATATCACGAACCTTTGAACAGGCTTACTTAATTGGGTCCAAAAGTCGAATAACAGATAACTGAATTTTGAATAGCAGGTAGCAACAACAACCGCTTTTATCTACAATTTAAATTCTTGTAAATACTATTATTTGGCCAATTAAATTAACTATCTATGAAACAAAGACTACAAAATATTTATAATATTATTAAAGTAATCCACTGAAGTTCTTTCGCTGTTGTAAAGTCAACACTAGTGTTGTAGCGACTTGTGCGATGATAGTGTACTTAATATTACTTATAATAGTTTGTATTAATACTAACAGTCTATCGATACTTCGGTAGTATCGATACTATCGACAGTTTAACTTTATAAGTATCGATCGTCTAACGCTGTCGACAGCTGATTCTGTAGTGTAATGTAGTAGTATACATACATATTGTAATTTTAATTAACATTTTTGTTTACATACTTTAAAAGTAGAATATGGTGACACAATTATTTCTTATCCTACATCATTATGTTATACCTATGTTCGCAATAAATAAGTCAAAATTTTATGTTTAATCTTAATTGATAGGTACTATTGGCCCTGCCCCCAGATTCAGCACGTTTCAGTTTGTGTTAGCTCGTTTTCTTTCGTTACGAGAATCGAAAGCGAATCGATCGACATCTGATTTATCGAAACCTTTTGAATAAAGGGGCTGTACCCAAAAATATTACCTATACATATTACCTACATATCTTATCTTCATGATTTTATCAATAAAATCATTTCATATGTAGAATAAAAACATCGGTTTACTCACCAATAGGAACATTGTTTATTGCCAATATTGTGTTAGGTACTGACATATGGATGGATCTTCTATGCTTTCTAGGGTCTTTTCTATATTACTGGTAAAGCTAAAAGACTCTTAATTTTAACCGGTAACGCTCGGTAACAGTAACGTTTTAACAGTTGGTATAAGCTAAAAGAACAGTTATGGCCGATTCCTATGATTAAAAAATGCAGAAAAATAGAGATGTATGATGTGGAATACAATTGACGATTTGAAATTCAATGAAATCGTCAATTGTATCCCTCCGTATCAAAGATTATTAAACATAATGTTATGTTTTTGACGTGACAACGTCTAATTAAACGATGAACGCCAGCAGCATGCACGAAAAAGCGTGACTCATTATCACGTTCCGTCTGATGCAAGCGTGCGAGCGAGAGCGCGGAACAAGCGATAGAGAGACACGATGTTTTGCTATGACGTTGTCACGATAAACTATCGGCCGTAAACCGACTTTACAGACAACCAATTTGTTTTACTATACTAACGCTCTGTATAAATAAATCGATAAAAACTGATAGTCTGTGAAATGTTGTACGCAATACAGCATTCTATGGAGATTTTTATCGATTTATTTGTCACCCTGTCCCATCTCTAACATTAGTTTTATGTACGCTCACTAAATGCTACCAGCGTTATGGGCTCTATCAGATCTTAGTACAGAGGATGGATAGTCTTAAAAAATAATATTTAAAATTTCAAAGAAAACATTCAATTTGAAAGAAGAGTCGATTATATCATTTAGTGTATAGTTGACTATTGGTTCTGTTAAGTACAACTCTGTTGGTTTACTATGACATGACAATGACATTTATCTTCTACCTCTTTTTTTTGACGTTTCGACCGTCATTCATGTATTCTAGAATCGGTTCATGGTAAGAATAGTAAGTATATTTGTCATTTTTTATCTGTTATCTCTTTTTTACACCCGATGAAGCGGCTCACCCTATTTCATCTTATATCCTGTCAATTGTCAAATTGTCATTATTTGTTTTCACTTTTCTTGGAATGCCACGGAATAACCGGAAAGAATTTAATTTAACAATAATTTCAAAACAAACTGTGAAAAGTTATCAATCTTCCAATTACTTAATATAATGAACTCGGGTATGTACTTTAATTAAAACTAATATATTAAACTTTAACCTAGCTTGTGTGAAAATAGTGATAACAAACTTGTACAAATTAATTTTATTGTTTACGGTGAACTGGAGATATTTATTATTCATAGCTCTGTAAATAATTATTCATAATAGGATTTCAATTAAATAGTTTCTTTTAATGCATTATCAAATGCTGCTATACTTATTTTTAGAAACATTAATGAAAAATGTCTGTTTAGGTTATAAAAAGTTTAGTTAACTTTTTAAACTTTAATTACGTTGATTCATATTAAATACAATGAATATATGATCAGAATGTTATCTTAGGGACGGTATATATACCCCACTACAACTTAATTAATATATATTTACCTAATAATTGAGATTCTATTTATATGCCTAGTTTGGCAATAATTATATCCTTGGTAAGCTAATCTCAGTGGCGTAACTATAGGGTCGCAGGGCTGGCAAAATGCCACGGGGCCCACGGCTTTTGAAAGTTTAATTTATTAGATATTTAACTAAAATGTACACAATATTAGTAATTCTGTTGGGTAATTAGTTCAGTGATTTATTAAAATTAAATTACAATGTGACGATTTTTACTATCCAATACATTTGCCTTGGGCCTCTGATGGTATAGTTACGCCACTGGCTAATCTATTCGTTTTTGGATACAGGAACTGGGCATTAGCTTCCTGCTGGTTACAGTCCCCTTTCAAAACGAGAGTTTATGACAAATTAAGTAATTACCTATCATAGTTGCAACCAGATGGGTCGTTCATTAGTATTTGGCAAGGTTCACCATATATCCAGAAAAAGGCTGCTCATCCTCCTCGGATGTTTTTTACTTTTATTTTGCATCTTAATATTGTACCGATACACAATTCTTCTTCTTAGTTTAGTTGTCAATGGTGAGTGTAGTCCACCAATCTGCACCAGTCTAGCATGGTGGACTAAGGCCTAAACCCTCCTCTTTCTGAGAAGAGGCCCGTGCCCAACAGTGTGACAGCAATAGGCTGATTATGTGTGTGTGTATATGTATTCATAATTTTTAAATCTATATTGAAAAAGTGCAAATTTTCTTTGTTTAATATACTTTCAATTATAATAAAGTTATTGCCATGCTTGAGTTGGATAGTCCAAAACCAAGGGAAAAAAGAAGTTTAATAATTAGTTAATAAAAGTTTTTAAATATTTATTTTAATAATTGAACACCACTTCATAGGTACTGTAATTATGATTCAAACATGATCTACTTTTCTAACATGACATAATTATTAACAAAGTCGACTTTCTAGAAAGAACCTAAAAACACGGAACAATAAATACTAAGTACTATGTACAGTCAGAAGCAATAATATCTGCCTACTGACATATTTAAAACCACCAATTAATAGCTATTTGACCCAAACCGTGAGGATAAATATGTGACTATTATGTAGCACGGCCACCCATTCTATACATAGGCCCATATTAATCCGCTCTATCCATTTGTTAACGATTTTAAAACTGTTGGTACTTGGTAGGCAGATATTATTGCTTTGACTGTACAGAAACCTCGCACTCAATGCATAAAATATATTTAAAAAGTTACTCTGCACATGCAAAATTGAGCTTTAGTGTCAAATGAAATAATTTACATTACACTGTGCATTCACACTCATATAAAATGTTGGTTTGATCAATCACTGACATTCGGTTCGGTTTTCTTTTGTGTTTCACTCCGGAGTCCAGGCTTGTTTTTCTATCTAAACTATGGATTGACACATGCCTGCCAGAAGCTTGTTGACGGGGGAAATCAGGGAAAATATAATCAAAATGAAAACATTGATCGACATTTTTTTTTTCTGTTTTACTGGTGTTTTGCATCATCATATGTCTTTCAACTAGAGCAACAATTTCTTTCCCGAAAAGATTTTCATCCGAATTACCATTTTTGAGATATAGAGCGTTTTATAAAAATTACAAAAAGATCGAAGGCCCATAACTCTGAAACAGTGCGTCATAGGCCCATACTTCTCAGAGATCAAATGGTTTCTATAGACACGGTAAACCCGATGCTGCAATACATTTGGGTGATTTACGAAAAAAGAAAAAAAAAACTTTTTTTTTAAGTCCTCGTTCCATAGCGGGGTGTCCTGCGTAAGCGACAAACGCAACGCGGTGCGACGCGACGCGACACGACACGATGGGGAACAAGTACCGGTTACGTCGCGTCTCGCTACATAAGCCTCCAGTAGGGACTACCGTTGTTCTGATCGCGTTCGATGCGCTCTCAGCATCGCGTCGTATCGCGATTGTCGCTTACGCAGGACACCCTTTAAGGCTACACCCCGACCAAAACATTTCCAATTTAAATTATACCAATCCGTGAACGCTGCAGTATAAAAATAATAAAAAAAGTCATAGGCACAGACTACAGAGACACTTAAAATGCCAATCACGAAATGGAACCGATGCAATATGCACGTAAGCTATTAACTCTGGCACAGTAATAGTCGCGGACCTCCCCCAACTTGCAATAAACTACCCCTTTAGAGCCTCGCGATAATTATACAAAAAGTTATTACTTTTGAATTTTTCGAATGTTCTGTGCGAATTACGCGTCGCTGATTATAATAGCAACGCCTACTCTATTCGGTATCTACGTACTCAGACCAATAAAAAAAGTATGTTCACGTTGTTTTAATGTAGGTTACGTATCTACCTATGTATACAGGGTGTAAACTAATTTATGTAATTCCTTAAAACCACACATGATCTATACTGGTATAGATTAAACCTGCATGAAATTTAGGTTAATAAAAAAAAGTTACATTTTTTTTCTTGCGGAAGGAAAATATATGGTCTCTAAACCACCAAATAAGCTTTTTTTAAAAAATTATAAAGCATTTCTATGCCATGCAGAATTAATGAAAGCACAGCGACACAGCTGCCGGGCACGACTAGCACGATATCACTTCGCGTAGTCAGTTAACTCGGGACGCTAAATTGACACTGAAACTGAAAAAACATGATTTAATTTGAATTTTTTTTTTGTTTCTGAAAAAGTCCCATGCAGGATCAATCTACAAGGTTAGTCGGAAAGGGGGTACTAAGCCGAAAGGGTGTTAAAGTACCCATAATAAGGGATAACTTTTGTTCTACAACTTTCCCCAAAACTCGATAGTTTAAGAGAAATAGCTTTTCAAATATTTCGTAAAAAATATGCTAAAATCTATCTGTCCATAGCTATGATCAGCTGTTTTTACAATTTAGGTCATATTTGGGGTCACGGATTAGAAAAATAATTTTCTGAATTCATAACTAAAGCAGGTATGTTTTTTTTTGAAAAAACTAAAATAAAAAAAAAAATTCATTCAAATAAAAATTATCGAATTTTGAAATTTTAACAATTGCTTTGTAATAGTCATCAGTGATACTTTAGGTGGCCCGCGGCTTAGTACCCCCTTTCCGACTAACCTTGTATATCACCAGTCCATCACGCGGTTTGAAAGAATTACACGTATTCGTATACACCCTGTATACATCAGCGCTACGTTTTTCGAGAAAATACTTAAAAAGTTTTCGAGGTTCCACGTCCCGCTATTTAATAATAAGAATGAGTTGCACACTTTGCTCTGACTGCCCCTCCGAGGAGGGGTGTTTAAAATATAGCATTTTCACGTAGAACGTGAAGGAACTTCGCCGCCACTTGAGGTTCGTGCAATCGTGCTGATGGTTTCGTCAACGGTAACGGCATCCTGGAGTATGTCATGACAGGATAAGGAATTAGGGACTTGATAATCTTGAGGAGAAAAAAATAACATAACAAAACATCACGCCTTACATTCCCCGAAGGGTTCAGCAGAGGTATTTGGTCCAGCCGTGAGACATATACCTACCTAGGTACTTTTGTTTATGTTAGTATTTTTCATTTATTTTGTATTGTTTTTTGTGTTCTGTTTTGCTGTAGGTACCTAATTGTCTTGTCTGTGTCTTATTAGTGTTGTGTCCAAATAAATATTTTTCATTTTATTTCATTTTGTATTTTAGTACACCCTCGTTTCGCCAGTTATGTTTAAGTCCCATGTAATAGGGGGCGAGCCTATTGCCATTAACCGGGCACAAATCTAGACGCCGGGCTGCTACTGAGAAATTCCTAATGGAAAAACCCAATAACACTTTGCCCAACCTGGGGATCGAACCCAGGACCTCGCGAACAGCAGTCGCGCTTGCCACCACTAAACCAACGAAATATCTATGTGTATTATTTCTACTTATCGACCCATGATCTTCTTTTCGTGTGGTTATTGACTAACCCGGTGTCGGAATTTATGCCACCCGTGGGCCTCTGAGTTGGCTTCATATGCCGTCGAGAAATATCCCTTTGGCACGCCGGTTTCCTCACGATGTTTTCCTTCACCGTTTTTAAACAGGTGATAATTATACTACACGCATATTAATCCGAAAAGTCACGAGGTGCGTGCCTTGGGTTCGAACTTGGGTAGAAAAGACGTCGTGTGCATAGGCTCTAAAAGAAACAGATTTCTCATAAAGTTCCTTGGGCAGTATCGAGGTATTTAGTATGGAACCTCCAAAAATGAAAGTTTTATCAAAGAAACAGATTCATCGGAAGTCATTTCTGTGTAGTGTCCAAAATTGTAACATGAGTAACACTTGTATTGTTAACAGGAACCAAATGGTCCTGCGTGAGGTAACAGATCTATACTAATATTATAAAGCTGAAGAGTTTGTTTGTTTGAACGCTCTAATCTCAGGAACTACTGGTTGGAATTAAAAAAATATTTTTGTGTTGGATAGTTCATTTATCGAGGAAGGTTATAGGCTATATAAAATCACGCTACGACCAATAGGAGCGGAGCATAAATGAAAAATGTTGCAAAAACGGGAAAAATGTCCACCCGTGCGAAGCCGGGATGGGCCGCTATATTAAATAATATTCCATAATCAATTATTTGCAGTGATAGTCTACACGTTCAACGCCTGCCTTCCATACAGGAGGGTCTCAGTTCGAACCCGTCTCGCAAATCTTGACTTTTCGAATTCATGTGCGGATCACAATTTAATTATCAGTTGCTTTAACGGTGAAAACATCGTGAAGAAACCTGCTGCACACGTGAGAGGGCTCCAATATGTTCTTGATAGTTTGTGTAGTTCGCCAACCATCACCAGGCCAGCGTAGTGGACTAAGGCCCAAACTCGTCTTATTCTCAGAAGAGTCCCGTGTGAGTGGGACAGTAATGGACTGATTATACTTAGTAATTTTTTGAGTCTTATCCTGATTTATAGTATCCAAGAACACACGAGAGCAACCTCAAAACTTAAACTCGGACCTGTTATGGCCATATCATAAAATATTACGTTTTCTAAACCAACTTTATTTTACTGCGCAGACATGTATCTTGAACGTTTCAACTGAGATTTTTGCGGTACGTACCACAAAACGTTGAGGTTTTGGTACACGTTATTTTATTGTAAAATGTGTTTGTGCTGAAACTGCTGAATTACGAATAAAACAAACAACGTATCTTTGAAGTTTGACGACACGTCTGGTGCAGTGGCTGAGCGATTGGCTTTTCTACGGGTCGAGGGTTCGATTCCCGCACAGACACAAATATTTGTATGGCCTACAGATAGTTGTTCCGGGTTTGTGCGTTTGTGCATGTGAATATTTGTGTCTGTAAACGTATCCACGATACAGGAGAAATCCTAGTGTGTAGGAAAAAGATTTTATTAAAAAAAAAAAAGATCCTACATATGACTGTGTATCGTACTTACATACTTACCTTACGTTCCATGTTGGACCCCTGAACATCCATAATTTTTTGTGGGTCATCCAAAGCTTTTTCCAAGTATTTTGTGGTCCTCCTCATTCTATAGGACGGCTTCCTTCGAAAATCAACACTTTCTTTCCCCAACTACGTTGGGGTCAGCTTCCAGTCTAGCCAGATCCGGCTGAATACCAGTATTTTACACGGACTGGCTGCCATCTGACCTGTTGCAACCCAGTATCTGGGCAATATCGATATCCTAAGGTTAAACCACTTCCCGTATCAACTGTCATAGGTATTCGTATGACAGGGACTGACTGTTAACGTGTTCTCCTAGGCCCGGAGGGATCTCGATGTGTAACGAACGGTCACCCATCCACGAACCGACCGCGGCAAGCGCAGCTTAACCTCGCAAATCGCATGATCTACGCGGTAGGTGATTAGCCACGAGCCCCTCTAAATAAATAACCATGAAACTCCGTTTGTATAATTTAAGCTTTTTGATTTGGCATATCACCAAAAACTATAGTATCTTATTAGGTACATATTATACTTTATTTCTTAAGGTCATCGCTCACTATATCAGCACTGCGCCGACACAGCAAATAACTTGTCATTCAAGTTAAGGCATTAAAACGTGTGCAATAAAGTAAATTTTAAAGTGAACTGTAGCAGCAAAACATACATAACATCACGCACGTCTGTATTCCCCGAAAGGTTAGGCAGAGGTGTTTAGTAACACCTTCATTTCACCGCGTTATGTTTAATTCCCATGTTATATTGGGTGAGCCTATAGCCATCAAGCGGGCACATTTCAAAACTCCGGGCTGTTAGTGAGGAATTCCACACGGAAAAAGCCAATAATACTTTGCCCGACCTGGGGATTGAACCCAGGACCTCACGATCAGCAGTCGCGCTTGCCACCATTAGGCCGACGACGCAGTTAACTATTTTATCTTGTCATTATAAAATTTACTTGAATGCATGTAACTGTAGTGTTATTGGGTTTTTCCGTGTGGAATTCCTTAATAGCAGCCCGGATTTTGGATTTGTGCCCGGTTAAAGGCATTTGGCTCGCCCCCTGTTACATGAGACTTAAACATAACCGCGAAATGTGAGTGTTATTATACACTTCTGCCCAACCCTTCGGGGAATACAGGCGTGATGTTATGTACATGATTTAAAGCCCTAATTTGAATGAAAAATTATATGCTGTGTCGGAGCGGTGCTGTTAAGTGAGTAACGACCTTTATGGTCATAAGTCTCTTCAGTTACATCGACTTCGACATCTCACTCCCTCTTGAATATTTAGCTGAGACAAAGAAAACTATAAAGATCCAAAAATAGTGCTGTTCACTGTCACACAAATGTCATATTATGTTATTAATTTATTATAATAATCTCAACTCTATCTGCTCTCCCAGGGCTTGTTTTAAATAATACTTTTACTACGTTTTGTATTCTCGTAGCTTGGGTAAGCTTAGCCTAATAATCGAGGGCAACCGACTACTCGGAATCAAACAAAAGTAAAAAAGAGGTTTCTCTTACTTGAAACGATGAAAAAAAAAACATGCGTTTATTGTCAGATCAGAACGTTTAAAGGTAGTACTCGAATTCGGATACATACTATATGTTGCGATAAAAATATAGATACCTAAGTACCTATATCTTCCACGTGGTGGACTAAGGCCTAAACCAGAGGTCCCCAAACTTTTTTGGCTCGTAGACCACTTACCATGTTTTTCGATTTTGGGTAGACCCCTACTTAGCTAATTTTCATTTTTGCAAATTCATCGACTGCACATGTGTTTTTGACCGACTCCTAACAGTTCAAATTAAAATGAACCATAATAATATTTAGTATGTACCAACTACATACATAAAATCACAAAAAAAAATGTATTACTTTTAGAGAGAAGGATGAACCTGATGCTTTTTTAATAAATTTTCAATATTTGACATCAATTTAGTAAGGTTTAATCTTAAATCTGCTCGGTTAGTGATATCCAGTTTGTTTCTTTATTTTAAACTAACCGTGTCCTCACGGCTCCGCCCATAGCCTATGTTACTCAGTGATAATGTAGCTTTATAACGGTAAAAGAATTTTTGTAATCGGTCCAGTAGTTTTTAAGTTTATTCGTTACATACAAAAATACAAATCTTTCCTCTTTATAATATTAGTTTAGATAATACTAATTCGCTACTAATATTATAAAATTGCGAAAATAAGAAGAGTTTGTTTACAAAACTAATACCATCGTCGGTCTGTTTGTTACGTTTTCAGGTAAAAACAAAGCAGAAAAATATCATCTGTGAGTGTGTATATGGGTTATTTCATTAATGGAAAGTCAAAATTTAAGCCATGACCTGCTTAAATGAGATCCACTATTGTGGACCCCCGTTTACATCTCATGGACCCCCAATTAATGTTTTCACTCACATGGACCCCTTGTAGGTCGTCGTCGAACCTTGGGGGTCGATATAGACCACTTTGGGTATCACTGGCCTTAGCCCTTCTCATTCTGAGAAGAGGCCCGTGCCCAGCAGTGGGACAGTAATGGGCTAATTATGTTATGTACCTCTAAATAATATTTGATTTCTGTTATCTATTGGTACTATTGAAAATATCCACTTCAATACCGTAGCACTAATTACTAGAATAGTGGAGTGGCCATCACGGCGCACTCTGCAATTGTTTGCATCTCGTTCAATAGAGTTCGGATTGAAAAACCTCAATTTGTATAGCTGGTAACAAGGGGGAAATTGTGAATAGGCCAATCACAGTGATTGATTTTGTACTCCGCGGTTGCGTCTGAATAAATTGGAGTTTTGTAGTTAAAGGCAGACATATTGTTTGTGTTTTTTTACCTGCTGCAAATTTTTTTAAGTGTTAGTTTTATTTTTTTGACGTGACAACGTCTAATAAAACGATGAACGCCGGCAGCATGCACGAAAAAGCGTGACTCATTGTCACGTTCCGTCTGAGGCGAGCGTGCGAGCGAGAGCGCGGAACAAGCGATAGAGAGGCACGATGTTTTGCTATGACGTTGTCACGTTAAACTATCGTCCGTAAACCGACTTTACAGACAACCAATTTTTTTTCGTAAGTTTAAACACACACTGACCCGCGCTACGATGCGGGGTGCGTGGCGACGGAGCCACAACACTGCGCGTGAATGCGTTTTCTGTATGTTCCACTACGCGTGTTTTCTATACAAACACAGATACCTGCAAACAACGTAAGAACACGCACTCCCGCGCTACACAGCATGATGTGGTGCAGTGTGCGAATCGCATAAAATCGTCACTCTAAATATGAACACATAACATAAACATCACGCTTTATATTCCCCGAAGGGTTCGGCAGAGGTGCTTTTAGTAAACCCTCGTTTCGTCAGTTATGTTTAAGTCCCATGTAATAGGGGGCGAGCCTATTGCCATTAACCGGGCATAAATCGAGACTCAGGCTGCCACTAAGAAATTCCTAATGGAAAAACCCAATAACACTTTGCCTAACCTGGGGATCGAACCCAGGACCTCACGATCAGCAGTCGCGCTTGCGACCACTAGACCAACAAGGCAGATCAAAAATGAATACATATATAATTTGCTTTTATTAATATACTAGCGCCCTGCTCCGACTTCGCACGGGTGCAATGTAGATACTAACGTGGGGCATATAAACCTTCCTCTTGAATCACTCTGTCTATTACTGAAAACTGCATTAAAATCCGTTGCGTAGTTTATAAGATCTAAGCATACAGACAGCGGGAGCGAATCGGGGGGCACGGCAGTGCCCCCGCCAAGTCGAGCGCGAAGCAAACACTGCCGTACCATCTTTTACTGGAACCATTTCGCCGCATTTTCAGGCCCCTATTTGAGAACCTCTGGATAAGACCAGAACGCAGAAATTTTCGTCATCCAGTAAGCTATAATCACATACTTAAAATCCAAAATTTCAAGTCTGTAGGTCTTTTAGTTCCGAAGTTAAGCGAAAGCAAAGTTTCGCATTTATGACACTCACTCACTCATGATCATCAGAATAGAACTAGTACTTCCCATAAACTCAGAGAGCTGAAATTTGGTACAGAGTTAGGGTTTAATGGCCACTTAAAGGGAAAACTATAAAAACTAGGATAATCGAAGATCTGGAGTACCTGGTGACCCTGATTAGAAAACACAAGAGCCCAACCAAACTATTAGAGATCGACATACCGCCTTTACAAAAAATATTCAACTTGGTAGGCCGCTTCATTTGATGTCAAAAAAAAAGAAAAAAAAAGAATAAATCAATATGCCCCACGTTTCTACAAAAAGAAGTGAAATCCCACCAAAAACATTCTGTAAAAAACTAGCCAAGTCTCTATGGAGCTGCTTGTTTATCTCTAAAAAGTAATGAAATCTAGACAAAGTCGTGCCCAGTCTAAGGTTCCTTACTGCAATTTCTTTAGTATTATAGTTAATGTTGTGTGACATGGCCATTGAACATTCTTTATACGTTAGTGGGTACAAGTCAACGGGACAGGTACAGACGGACTTCTATCAATGATTAGAAGTCCGTCTGTACTGGATTTTTTTTATACTGTTTGCTTTAGGCTCGCCTATACATAAGTATTATTGAAATACGCAGCTTTATCAAGCCTACAATTGACTGGTTATTGAATCAACGTTTTCCGAGTGGCAATTTTCCATCGTCAATGGGTAGCGGTTCTGGCGACAGATTGGTGCAATGGTGTCATGGAGCACCTGGTTTTGTACCCTTGTGTACCCTTCAACGGCCAAGTCACACAACATTAACTATAATAATAAAGAAATCGCAGTAAGGAACCTTAGACTGGGCACGACTTTGTCTAGATTTCATTACTTTTTAGAGAGAAACAAGCAGCTCCATAGAGACTTGGCTAGTTTTTTACAGAATGTTTTTGGTGGGATTTGTTTTATACTATGTAAAGATCAAAGAATAAGATATTTTTTTTTTATTCTAGTCACATGAAATACTCCTTAGGCTTTTGGTGACGATGTGTAGACATATTTTAAGCACCCAGAAAAATGTCCCGTTTTGCAGTTTTGATCTTTCGGTCCTCAGTGGTTCTCACTTCCTCAGTACCTATTCGAGCGGCGGGGGTAGTGCACGCCCTTCGGAGCTAAGTTTCCCGCCAAAATGTACGCGAGAGGTAGGAACGCGTTTCTCATGTAAAATTTATTTTGTGCAGTTCAATTTAACCAGTTATTTTGACGTGAAAAATTATTGTTTATTGAGGAGAATTCGGCAGCATAATTTCATTTTATTAAAATCTGTTTTTTTTTTCTTTTTATATTATAAGTAAAGGTGCGAACTTACTAGGCGGAACGGCCTCCGCTGTAGTGCAGTTCCACCTAGTTCGGTATTTTAAAACTTAATATTCATTTTGGTTTTGTTTCAGTTGTAACGTTGGTGCTAATTCTCGCTTACATAGAATGTATTCAAAGTTTAGGTAAGTTTTTGTTTTGTCTATTAAAAACATGCTTAATACTGTTCAAATAACAATATATTATACAAGGTTAGTCGGAAAGGGGGTACTAAGTCGAAAAGGTGTTAAAGTACCCATAATACATTGGTACATTTATTTAATCCCCTCGTAAGTGTTTACTTTTGTATAATTACATAGGCTTAGTTTTAGGTATTAATGTACCATTAAGCTTTTTCTCGTAGTTATAGTTTAACTTTAAATTTTACTGTCCCAAAGTAATTGCAGTATAAAGTGATGGCCTGAAACACAGGTTTAAATTAACCTAGATCGGGCTGGTCGCTATCTAACGTTGCAATTCCGAACCACCATTACTTCCACCTATAATAATAATATCTTAGTTTTAGTTTATTTTTAGGGGATAACTTTTGTTCTACAACTTTTCCCAAAACTCGATAGTTTAAGAGAAATAGCTTTTCAAAGATTTCGTAAAAAATATGCTAATATCTATCTGTCCAGTTATGATCAGCTGTTTTTACAATTTAGGTCATATTTAATTCATAACTAAAGCTGGTATGTTTTTTAAAAAAAAACTAAATTAAAAATCTTTTTGCGTGCAAATAAAAATTACCTATCGTATTTTAAAATTTTAACACATGCTTTAAAATAGTCATCAGTGATACTTTAGGTATATCCTACCATACCCTTTCCGACTAACCTTGTATAATCAACGGTAAGTCATAAAAAAAAAAAAAAATAGGGAACTAACCCCATAATATGTAACATAATTTTTTAACATGCGAATAGATTTATAACCCTATTTTTATTAATTCCATTTCATTGAGATCTAACCCGCAATACTTAATTGAATTACTTACAATTAGTAAGTAAGACCTAAGCCGCAATTAGTAAGTTTACTTTCAAATTCTGGGAATTAAGTCTCAATCAGGTTAAGAAGAATAAAACGTTAAGTAATTTTCCTCTCAACTTCCTAAAATAAACTCTGAATATAAATAGTGTAGGTATGTTACATTTCATTGGTGTCTGGTTCAAGCTCTGAGCTTAGTGCAGATATAAACCACGCGTGTAATATTATTTTTGGGAAATGAACTTAAAAGCTACTAAATAAACTAATAACATCATGCCTTGTATTCCCCGAAGGGTTCGGCAGAGGTGTTTTTAGTACATCCTCGTTTCGCCAGTTATGTTCAAGTCCCATAATAGGAGGCAAGTCTATTGCTAACCGGGCACAAATTCAGACTCCGGGCTGCTACTGAGAAATTCTCAATGGAAAAATCCAATAACACTTTGTGTCCGACCTGAAGATCGAACAAAGGACCCCAAGTTTTACAGGCGACCACGAGACTAACAAGGCAGTCAATCATTTATACCATTATTTTTTGTCACACATACACAAGTTACATAATAGTACCTGGATGACCGAGCTTTGCTCGGTTTTTTTTGGTATATCGTGTTTTTTAGAAAGAAAAAAAAGAAAAATGAAAAAGAAGACACTTGAAAAAAAAAAGGGAAAGATCAACCATCTGGACTCGATCCGGGGTCTTCTGGTTTCGGGACCGCCCGATTTCCCACCTAAGCTACTATAACCTTGTAAATGATGGCGAAATTTACCTTTGTATTCTAATGATATTGTAGCAGTTTTTCATTGCCTGAACACACAGATAAAACGACGTTTTCTAAAAATGAAACCTAGCTAGATCGATTTATCGCCCCCGAAATCCCCTGCATACTAAATTTCATGAAAATCGATGGAGCCGTTTCCGAGATTCAGATTATATATATATACAAGAATTGCTCGTATAAAGGTATTAGATTAGATATATGTACCACATACCATTAAAAGACCATAAATGTGTAATAAGGAATCCATCTCAGTATTCGCTGTGCCATGCACAGCACTGATTTTCAGCTGACTCCTGACATTTAAAATAACATTATAAATATCACGCGCACACGTAATTCAAACAATAAAATAATATAAGTTACTTACAAAAACAAAGAACATTTAATTAAAAAAAAAAACATCACAGGCACTTATTTCTTAATCATAAGATCGATAACTTAAAAGCCGTCAGCGTCAATCGACGTTATCAAAACCAAATGTAGTGTTTGAAAATCAGAATCCCTGTATAAAATTTATGAATGTCAAAAACCAACATATGTTGGGTCCGTTCGTTTTGCCCCCGGTTTCGATTGCCCCCGTTCGTTTTGCACCCGATTAGAAACAAATTAATATCAATTTTTTTGGCAGATTTGGACTAAGTACTGTTTACGGTCCACCTAACTCAACGCAACTTAAAAACTAAAGCAATACTCAGATTAAGATACTTCCTGTAACGACTGTCATAGGTATTCGTATGACAACCGGGACTTACTATTTAACGTGCTCTCCGAGGCACGGAGGGGTCTTATCTTGATGTGTAACGAACGATCACCCACGGACTGACCGCAGCAAGCAAAGCTTAACATCGCAAATTGTATGATCCGCGCAGTTGGTAATTAGGCACGAATTAGCCACGCTCACTCTTTCTACATTGCCATTTATCATGCACATAGCAATAACTTTATTCAAGAATAAAATACATATGCGAATTACTTAAATACATACAGATTTTTTCCGTATATTCCGTGTACATATATCGAGTCGGGTCAAAAGACATCGCGGGTCGCTTTGCATCCGACGGCGCGCCGTACTCAACCAACCGGTACGACTTTATTTCCAAACGATTAATCGCACTCCGATTGATTTCGAAGCAGCACGCGAATAAATGTCTCTTTGATATCGAATTTATCACGGGATTTTACGTTTCAGTGAATATTACCGTTTACCTTTGAAGGACTAAGTTTTGCGATGTAGGTTCTTGAAGTTCAAAGATTTGTTATTGATGATTTAAATTGGCCGTGGAATGTAACTAATTGAGCACTTTTTATCATACCGTTTTCAGTCTGAAACATTTTCCAATGCAGATATAGGGGGCTAATGAGGTCACAGTTCGTGAATCATATTTCGTTTCTTATTCGTGCTGCAAGTGGACTGCACATCCAGTCGCAACAGCAAGAAAAATAACGTTAAAGCAAGTGAATTTTGAATTAGAAATACTCGTTTTGCACATAAGTACTATTTAATTAAATTGAACTTAATTCATATATATGTATGATACAAATTGTGCTTGTCGCAAAAAAATAAACCAAAATGTTATAGGAAAGTTGTATTTTCGATTCAAAATTCGCGACATTAGCGATACGTTTTCGATACTATACGTCAAACGTTCGTGCTAGGTCAGTCGCGACCTTTACCCCCTTATTACAAAAGATAGTCTACGAAAAACCTAGGTTTTCAAATAGCCCTGTCTCTTTTTGTTATATGACGTTCGAAAGTGATGGGTATGTTTTAAATCTGGATTTACCTTAGTTCTCGCTTAAACCATCTTTAGTAATAAGAGGGTTTAAGTCAGCGCTTGGGTTTTTGATAACAATAGTAAGTTTATTTTAATAATCATATTTTTTTACCGCATGTATTTTTCTCTTTTACGTCGTGTATCAAAATAGCAATCCGTCGTAAACTTATTGGAACCGAACCGCCTGAATTCTACTGTATAATAATAATATCGTCAGTGGAAAGGTAAAAAGACTAAAGCGCCAATATACCTAGGTACTAAGGTATTTTTTTAAGAAAATAAACTAAGTTATTTTTCTTAGAAAAAACTCACTCAGAAAGTATTCTCTAAAAAAAAAAACTATGTTTATTTTCTTAAAAAAATACCTACTTTGTATCTCTCTACTGTAGATATATTGGCGCTTTAGTCTTTTTACCTTTCCACTGACGATATAGATTCTGTACCTATCAAATCAAAATAATTCAACTCTGAATACATGATCACATCCTTGAATTATTTAATTAGAGTTACAATCCTTTGTCAGTCGCGACATGTCTATACACACGGGTTGAATTTTAACAAGTTTGAGTTTCGGACTACATGTCATTAGTGTCTAATTATTTATTTACGTTGTATGTTTGTTTGATAGATTGAAGGTCTGTTGGTAAGGGACGTATTGTGAAGTTTGTTGATAGGGTCCTCCTGTAAGGGGTCTTTTGTTTTGGATGCCATGATGATGTTCACAATGATAGACTGACACAATCAGTATGGAGTATATAATAAACTTTAAAAGAAATAACTCTCGTATAAATATGTTTACATGAAGGCTTAAAATCGCGGTCTGACAACACGGTTGATGGTCAAATATGAGTGTTGTGTACTGCGATCCTTATTGTTGATACTTCTTCTTAAAGTTCTTTTTTTTTTATTCTTTACTTGTTCGCATTTAGCTCTAGTCTCACCTGATGGTAAGCGCAGACAGGGTCTAAGATGGAGCACACGAATCCAAGGAACAGAGATATAGAGGGATTCTCCTATACCCCTCTGGCTCTCACATACACATGACGGAACACAATAAACTGTTTGGCGCCGGACTTTAATGTTCAGGTGGTAGCTAGCCAGGCGGACCGTATAGATCCTACCACCAAGCGTGCTGGATTTTGTTGAATCTTAAAACATAATGTTCGTAATGTGTACGTACGTACGTGAGAAAAATTCTGCTAGACCCGGAAGGGGCATATTAATATTTCCATAGAGATACTAAAGTTTTACCCAGTCATCTGAAATAATAGTACATTAATGCCGCGGTCTGTAATGACTGCGTTGCTGGCAGCACTGGCAGCGTAGCGCAGCTCCAGGCCATCACAGCGCGGTCAGCATTGCAACTCTTGATGGACAAGCTGGAATAAAGGCCGAGACCGATGGTCGAGCAAGGGCTGCAATGATGACCAAGCTTGAAGGCCGAGAGCGTAGCTAAACTAAGCTCGAGGCCATCATAGCGTGGCCAGTAGTGCAGTCATTGCGGACCAAGGCTTGTATAGTGCTTTACTCAAACAATGCGAGTAATTTAAATAAAACCAGATTAGTATAGTAAGAATTTATTTAAAGTAACGATTTGTTTCGTTACCGGTCCATAGTTTTTTTTTAAATTAGTCTTTGATGATTGTAGGTACTGCCTGTATCTATACAGCCAAATTCTGTATAAAAACTTTTTGCACCAGACTATTTTTGAAACAAAACTCGACAATAATGGATTTTCAAAGGAAATTGCTGGTGGCTAAAACTCACCAGCAATGAAATTCCATACAACTTTGCTGGCGCCTATTCAAGTAGCGCGGAAAGGTCGACTTTGCTCAAAGAAGGTTGTCAAAATAATGACCACATTACAAGCATTTTTGAGTAAATATCTTAACGTGTCGATCCTACTATATTATTTTCTAGATGTAGTTGTACATTGATTTCAAAGTCCCTTTTATAACATAACATAAGATCACACCTTGTATTTCCCGAAGGGTTCGCCAGTTATATTTTTAAGTCCCACGTAAGGGCGCGTTCCCACTATGTCGTGACGATAAATTTATCGTTGGACGACTGTCGTGCTAGCCGTTCCCATTGACACGACAATCTGTCGTCACTGCAAAAACAAGTCGTGAACGACAGTTAATCGTGTCGTCTTATATGTGAACACCTCCATTTAAATACATAAGCCACGACACTTAAAACTACACGACAATGTGGGAACGCGGCCTAATAGGGGGTAAGCCTATTGCCATCAACCGGGCACAAATCCAGACACCGGGCTGCTACTGAGAAATTCCTAAAGGAAAAACCCAATAACACTGCCTGACCTGGGGATCGAACCCAGGACCCCATGCTCAGCAGTCGCGTTTGCGACCACTAGCCCACCAAGACAGAATCTTGTATTTTTCCACATAAACACATTTATCCGACACTTTAAACATTGAAGAGACTACAAATATTAATATCTTCTTGGCCAAGCAAGCTACATAACTTGTACTCTGTGAAAAGGACAACGAAAAGCTTGTACACAATAAAGTACACATCATAATAAATGTTGATGTACGAGACGCAACTCTTCATTTCCCACGGCGGGACAGTGTCGAAGTTTTAAGCCGAAGTGAGGGTATCTTGAATAATTTAGCGGCCATGTACTTAGTCAACTAACTTCTAAGTTGTGTTGAAGTTGTCTAAGATTGTAGGAATGGAAAAGTTGATATGACATTCTAGATGCCTTTTTTGAAGGCAAAAGTAACATCTCTGTCACCTTCTTTATAATATCTGTAATTAAGTTTGTTGTAACAAAAACTTGGAATTCGATTTTCAACCACTTCTAACTATCGCATCGATGTGAAACTTTGCAAATGTATGTAATTCTGATGACCATACAATGATATGGTACCATCGAGCTGATGTCATGATGGAGTTAGAAGGTGGATACTGGACCCTGTCATGGTTTTTACTTTTCACTACACTAACAAAAGTGTGTTTTTTAGTTTTTTTAAACTATATATTTTTTATTATGAAAGAAAGGGTTCACGCATAATCTCAGAAGCATTATTTTTTGTTGTTGAATTATTTGTTTTTATTTCTAATGGGCTTCTACAGGCACTTATGACCAATCAAGAATTTAATTGACTCTTCCCTATCATAGGCCCTGTGGAAAAGAAATCACAAGAATCAAAGATAAAGATTTTATGACGACTTTACCTATGATTTTTTATGCTTTTGAATAACTAATGGTACTTGTAAACTGTGCAAGTGACATGCGCATGTTAACGCGGGCTACTCGCGCATGCGACATGCACAAGTTACGTTCTCGTTTTGTTATGATGGTTGTAGCTGGAGCAAGCTAGATGGTGCAAGCTGCTCGCGCGAGTTACATGCACGGATTATTGCTCGTTGTTAGTTTTATACCCGCGCGAGTAGTCCGCGCGCGTCGTAGATCGTGCGGAGCGCGCAGGTTACATGCGCGGGTGGTTCGCGTCGGTACATGCACATGTCACTAGACTCACGTTGGTACTTCTTTCAGGCATGTAACTTACGCAAGTGCCTCAACATGCGCATATTACTTGCACCGTGGACATGCACCATAAATGTACTCGACCCAATGCTTAAAACCATATCAAAACTCGAGCCATAATCAGCAACAAAGTAAAATAGCTGAAACACTTCCTCATGAATTTTATCTTCACAGACTAACACTTATTTCTTGTAGGTACTTTGTCGGATAGTCTTCCATAGCATCACTTAAGATACCAGCTTACGTACCGAGATTGGAGTAAAGTTTTCGAGTAAAGAGTTTGTACCGTCCCGGTATTGTGACGTCAGACCACGTTATTAAATTTGCATGGAGGTTTTAATCGTTATTTGTCGTCAGATTTATTGTATACAGCAGCATTTTTTGAGTAATTCTAAAATCGACACCAGTTGGCGCCACTGCGAATGTAGACCGGTTAAATTTTTGTTTGTAAGCAACAGGAGTCGCTGAATGAACACAATTAAATTACAATAATTTTATTAGCTTTACAACATACCATAAATTACTGGCGAATGTATGTTGACATTTTTAATGAGTATTTGACATTGATAGGTCTACATAAAAACAGCGCCAATCAATGCTTCCATTTTGTATAGATATAGCGAACTTAAAAAGTAATTTTCTTTTATAAAATAGATTTTAGTTAAGAAATATGCGATGAATATTTTATTATACTAACTATAATTCGTAAGTTTTGATAGAAACTATTAATTGTGTAATATTTCAAAATTCTAATAGATATTTTAGAAGAAAATCGCTTTTTAATTAACTTATACAAGGTTAGTCGGAAAGGGGGTACTAAGCCGAAAGGGTCTTAAAGTATCCATAATAAGGGATAACTTTTGTTCTACAACTTTCCCCAAAACTCGATAGTTTAAAAGAAATAGCTTTTCAAAGATTGCGTAAAAAATATGCTAAAATCTACCTGTCCATAGCTATGATCAGCTGTTTTTACAATTTAGGTCATATTTGGGGTCACTGAGTAGAAAATTAATTTTCTGAATTCACAACTAATGCAGGTATGTTTTTTTTTAAATCTTTTTACTTGCAAATAAAAATGATCGAATTTTGAAATTTTAACACTTGCTTTAAAATAGTCATCAGTGATACTGATGGCAAATAGGGAAATTAAACTTTTTTGTGGGTAACACAAGGGTAATTTGAACAAAAAGTCTTGATACTTGTAATTTTTTTCTTTAATTTTTTCTTCATCTTCTTCCTGCCCTTATCCCACACTAGATGGGGTCAGCACAACATGTATTTCATAAATCCATGTTGTTAGAGGTTTTGGCTTATTGTTTTGTGACCCAATGTGCTTGCTGATATTATGCACTGGGTCCCAAAATGATATGCTGATATATGGTTTTTTGCAATTTTATTGTAATGGAAAAGGAAACCTTGTTAAAATAAGTATGTTTATTAAAAATGTTTGAACAATAAAACATTAATCAGAACTGGAAAATGTATCAACTACAGTCATACTCGTTTTGACAAGTGACATGTTGACATTGCCATATGAAAACCACTATTTGTTATTAATTTTTAATGCCATGAGATTATAGTTGACCTATAAGCGCAGACATTTTACAACCTTGTTTTTTGCATACCGTAAACCCGAAAAAGGGTCATTGTACTCATCATTATGAACAACTTTTACTATGGGATCAACCCTGAAATGGCGAAAAAACATTTGTTCCATACATTTATGTTTTCATAACTCAACAAAATGTATGGAAAAGCTGTTATTTTTAAGATACACTACATATTTTATTATAAAACGATATGCATAAACAAAGTAAATATCGATTTTGTCTATGGTAAAGGCGTCACAAACTCACAAGTACACAAACTCGACCATAAAAGTTTATAGTTTATGAATAACGAAGGTGAACTATGAAGGGTTAAAATTACAGGGTGTTTTTCATAACGACCTCAAATTGCTTAGCGCCGACTGCAAACTAATAATTTTGACCTTTTTAGATAGCAGTACTTAGCAGTCTGTATACTTAGGTTTTTAGCAATTAGATATATTGCTTCGATATTGGTATTGGTGTCGATTCTGTTGCGCACTTTGATAGTACTAAACTAAACTAAGGGTAACTTTTGGAGAAACTCAGTCACCCAGCGGGCAATGGAGAGAGCTATGCTCGGAGTTTCTTTGCGCGATAAAATCCGGAACGAGGATATTCGCCGAAGACCCAAAGTCACCGACATAGCTGTCAGGGTTTGCAAGCTGAAGTGGTAATGGGCAGGCCACATCGCTCGAGGGACCGATAACCGATGGGGAAGAAAGGTTCTTGAGTGGCGACCACGTATCGGATAGCGCAGCGTAGGTAGACCTCCCACTAGGTGGACCGACGACATTGTGAAAGTCGCGGGCAACCGATGGATGCAAATGGCGGATTGTCGTTCGATATAGCGGTCTAAGGGGGAGGACCTTTGTTCAGCAGTGGACGTCTTCAGGTTGATGATGATGATGATGAAACTAAGGGTGTTTGTCTCCTTCTGTTTCAATAGAAAAAGAAAGTGACAGTTGCGTTTAGTCAAAGTCAAAGTATTTATTTCAATTAGGCACATAAAAGGCACTTTTGAACGTTAAAGTTACAAAGAAAATAGAATCGATTCTAGTTGCCCCTTCCAAAAGGTAGTTTCGTATGGAGAAGAATGGGCAAGAAACTCCACCGTTACTCTTTTAAAATGTCTTACAATATTTTGTATAGGTACATTAATTATACAATTATATGTGAAAACGATGCACCTAGAATAAAATTACTATACCACAAAAGGTAAAAAAAAATAAAAAATGAAACAATGACATATTAATTATGTGATAGGTACATGGTGCTCACATATTTACAAACATTGCAAAAGTATACGTTTTCCCAAAAAATTAAAAGTAATAGGTCAGTGTATGAGTTTAGGTACTTACTCATAGAATCTAAAATAAACGGCTTTAAAAAAATAAATTATACAATTAAAATAGCAACCAGTTTGATTTTGGCTAGACTCTAGATTGTCCTATGGAGCTGGACCAGCATGTTTCCAAGCGTTCTTATCCTGGATATAATCGTCTAATTTGTAATATGCTTGTTTACAAAGTGTACTTTTAATATGACTTTTAAATTTTCTTTCATTTAATTGCAATATATCACAAGGTATTTTGTTGTAACATTTAACACAGTACCCCATAAAAGATGTCTGTACTTTAGATAATCTGAAAAATGGTCGATCAAGTTTATCTTTATTTCTAGTATTAGAGTTATGTCTATCGCTTATTTTATTATAGTCTAGTTTAGTACTGTCAAAATGTGCTACAGAATTAACACCAATAGCTATTTATTTTTCATTTATAGTTGAATGTTGTTGGAAAAAAGCATAGATAGCATATCGGTTGAACGCTTGTCTTGTATGCAGAACGGTCTGAGCTAGAAACGGCCTCAACCTTATACTTTTGGAATTCATGTAAGTAGATACGAAGTGTGTGGTATAAAGATAAAAAAAAACACTTCCAAGCTCCCGAACAGTACATAAATTACAGTATGAGTGGATTTTTTTTATTCTAACTTAAAATCCATAGAGACTCCAGGATGAAGTTTAAATTATTATAGTATCTTTGAGTCGGATTATAGTAGCAATAATATCTTGAGATGTTCGGAAAAGAAAGAGCTTACCCAAAAATATTTGTCTAAGGCAAGGAGAAATATTTCATGGTTTTTTAAAACGATGGCTCTATAAATACTGGTTATGGTAATAGTTGACAATTTTTTTCAAATTAATTGTCTCGAAACTTTTTCAAAAAACATATATTATGGTGGTTTGGCCATGTTGAGAGAATGAGTGATCGGCGATTAACAAAAGAAATTTATAAGGCGGATGTTAATGGGAACGCCGGTAGAGGACGTCCTAGAAGGACATACATCGATGTTATTGGTGATGTTCTTCACAAAGGTCAGGTGCGTAGTACTCTCAACCGGCGTGCGTGTATGACAAGATGTATGAACGTGGATGAAGCGAAAAGGGTATGTAAGAGTCGTAGCATGTGGCGTTCTATAGTTTCTGCCTACCCCCATGGGAAAAAGGCGTGAGTTTATGTATATTATGCAACAATGAAAAAGCCAATGAAATATATATTCAATTGCCCAAGTTATAAGCTATTTAAAATTGTAAATTAGACAGAGACCACAATATTTAACGATGACGTCATACTTCAAAAACTTCATTCTGAAAATACGCCATTCAAAAACGTGTATCTCCTCCATTTTTAAAATATTTTTATTTATTTTTTCAACGATCATTTTCTTTATTAATATAAAATTAAATAGATCCTTATTTATCAAAGTATTCAACTACCGTATTCCTAGACCCTTTGTGTGACCTGTTTAATTCTGATCTCTCTGATTATGCACGGATATCTGTCCATTTAGAAACAACCCCTATAAATCTACATTTTACAATGTCTATTGTTTACTACAAAGAGCATTTTCAGGCCGAATATGAGATTGTAAATCTAAAAGAACAACTTTGCAAAAAGATCGAATCTTACACGAACTTAAACATAAATCTGATAAAAGGTCCTTTTGAACTGTGAGCGAGTTTTCTAAAGATTTCGTAAACTACTTTGTTTATCAAAGGTATATTATTGTCGCGTTATCCCGTGATGGAAGCGCGGCAGTGGCCTCGACAGGTTTGAGCCGAGGTAACCCTTTCAGCATATATATTTTGTTTTATAACTTTCTACTACAGACTTTGATCTTAATTTTGAAGCAACTCGTAAAAGGGTAGTGTGTTCTTTTTCTTTAGAATTTATAAGGCCTGAAATTAAACGTACAACTTTAGGGTTTCTGTCTGGCTCGCTTATATATTTTATTAACTTATCATATAAACTGGTACGCTACTGGAATTATATTTGCGAGATGCGACATCTTTACGATAGGATTATCTTTGTGAACATAATATACAAACATAAAGAATACATTTATTGTATCTAATAAACTATATTTTATTGTATACTAGCGACCCGCCCCGGCTTCGCACGGGTGCAATGTAGGTACTAATGTGGGCCATATAAAACTTCCTCTTGAATCACTCTATCTATTGCTGAAAACTGCATTAAAATCCGTTGCATAGTTTAAAAGATCTAAGCGTACAGACAGCGGGAGCGACTTTGTTTAATACTATGTAAAGATTTTAAAGTAGCTTACCCGAACCACCAAATTTTTTATATTTTATTTTTCCTAAACCAACCCAGTACCGAGGCGAACAAAATAAAAATAAATATTATTCAAATTAGTCGAGCCATTTTACTTTTTGCGAGACTAACACACGGCAACTGAAGTATATATTAAGATGTAAATGCTAAAAAAATATCTGTAAAATAACACAATCCGACTCGAAACATAATGATACGTGTTTTTGTGAAACAAAACATAAACTCGCGACTTCAAAAATGCTCAAAACAAAACTGAAGCTTAACCTTCTTCAATATATTATTTTAAAGACGTGACCAACACCTCTCTTGCGACAAATAAGAAAGATAAATGACGTAGCCACCGCACGCTTGGAGATTAAACTGGCCATACGTTGTCTATAATAAATTGAGCAGTAAAATTGAAACCCTGAGGCCTTAGAAATTCGAGTTCGGCTTCAATCCCCTGGATGCTGGAATCCGTGCGATGTGATACCGAATTATTGATGCGCCTCTCAACGCTATCTCGTCTAATATAGTTCGGGAATAGTGAAGGGTTTTTGTCTGTTAGTGTTTGATATCAATATCTGTGTAGATAGGGGTGCTCGGGTCCTCAGTAGAGATTTTGACGATTATATTTCAATTGGAGTTTATCAAGTTAATTGATCAAGTGTCGATTACACAGAGGGTTTGTGAAGCTATGTAAAATCGCTCATTTAGTGCAACAATGACGTAATTTTTTTTTTAAAACAAGTTTGATATCGTCTCTTAGGTAACAATACCGCCTAAGTCGAAAATTAGTCATTTGACGTTTTATACGTCAATAGATAGATATTTTCGGCGCGCAGAGTCGTAGCATGTGGCGTTCTATAGTTTCTGCCTACCCCCATGGGAAAAAGGCGTGAGTTTATGTATGTATGTATGTGTGTTTCGGCGCGCATCAAATGATGTTAGAAAAAAAATTAAATTATCCAATCACAGCGAGTTATTCAAACAGCTCTGGCACCGCGCAATTCGTTTGTTGTGTAATTTTAAAGATAATAATCATTTTTTTTGTCTCTCCTGTAAACTTGTCAAATTTAACTTGAGCGGTATTGTTACCTAAGCGACGATATGTCAAAATGTGCGGAAAGACTATTTACATCGGGAGAAACATCTCCTGTAAAATTTCTAAAAGTGTAATTATGCCATTGTTGAACCAAATGATCAACATGACATTACTGGGCGATAAGAAAATATTTGCGAGTCTTTATGATTTCAAAAATCTGTTGGATATAAAGATGGGCAGCCTTCTAAATTTTAAATAAAATATTCTAGTACCAAAATGAAAATACTTAATCACGAAAGCTTTAGAAGCTTTCAAAGAGAGGATTTAGTTTTTGTAAAAGCGAACTAAGAATAATTTGACGTCGAGTAACTAAAGATAAATTGAAAGATTTCAAACGTTGTTCCAATTAACTTTGAGAGGACCTTTTTTACAAGAACCGTTTTCAGTGGCCTCAAAACACACTAAGTAATTCTATATTTTCTGCCCACTACCTATTTATGAAAACCTTTAAATTGGACCGAATCTTTATTTATTTTAAAGTTTTGCAAGTACAAGTGTGTCGGCATGAGTACATCCACTCATCTATACTAATTTATACTAATATTATAAAGAGGAAAGATTTGTATTTTTGTATGTAACTAATAAACTTTAAAACTAATGAACCGATTTCAAAAATTCGTTTGCCGTTAGAATGCTACATTATGACTGAGTAACATAGGCTATATTTATTACTGGAATAAAACTTCTTACGCGGGCGGAGCCGTGGGACGCAGCTAGTTGGTAATAATATCGAAATGTTAATCGATGTTGACGTACTTCTATATTGAAAGTTCCATGTATTTATTTTTATAAATAACCAGCGGCCCGTCCCGGCTTCGCACGGGTGGACATTTTATCCGTTTTTGCAACATTTTTCATTTATGCTACGCTCCTATTGGTTGTAGCGTGATGTTATATAGCCTATAACCTTCCTCGATAAATGGACTATCCAACACAAAAATAATGTTTAATTCCAATCAGTAGTTCCTGAGATTAGCGCATTCAAACAAACAAACAAACTCTTCAGCTTTGTCCGCATTAACCCTAAATATAGAGCAAAAGCAAATAATCCTAAATGTAGCAATAAAAGGAAATGTACATTTATATTGAGCTGTACATAGAGCTGTCGATAAACAAGAGTCTGTGTCGAAATCCCCGTAGGTTTCGATGGAAACCCGTCCATTCGGCGTGACGGTTCCCGAATTATTGATGGACCTCTAACCTATTTGCACCTTCACTGCGAAAAAGTAATGAATAGACGAAATGGGAAGCAGATGGCGCAACTAAAGACCTTTAAGTTTAAAGTGTACATAACTGTCGTAGACGCAGTTAAGCTGAAATATTTAGAAGTGTACATTTGCTTTTACTGATAGAAGAAATAGTTCCTAGACGTATAACTGTTTGGAATGTGCGGGCCAAACTAATAGAAACGTTGATAATTTGCAAACCGAAGCTGAACATCATTCAGACCATTTTCTCTGTCAAATTGATTGACATCAACAACAAAACCGACATAAGTGACATAACTCTTTTTAACGCATCTACCATGTTTTCTCTGCATCACCCTAAGGTCGACTGGTAGAAAATGCCTAAGGCATTAAGTCCGCCTCTGTATAAAAATGCTTTTTGTGCGAAAGTATAAATAAATAAATAAAACCAAACATTTTGACAGTTTTCGTAAACGAAATCTGACGGTTGAAGTTCGTTTGTGGTTTAGTAACAATAATAGTTAGTAGAAATGGTCTCCAGGATAGGACGTACGGAAAATTTTATAAATATTATAACATCAAAATCAAATGGTCCATCGGTACTTACAAAAAATGTATAGTGCTTTTGAGTAATTACGAACATGGAAATATTCCGAAAATTACGAATTACTACTAAACCAGGCAATATTTTTTGCTCTGGCAACGTAATAATGCCAGAATGTGTAATGTAATGTTGCAAAAAAAATTGGCCGGTTTAGTAGTAATTCGTAATTTTCGGAAAATTCCCATGTTCGTAATCTGTACTAATATTATAAAGCTGAAGAGTTTGTTTGTTTGTTAGAACGCGCTTATCTCAGGAACTACTGGTTGGAATTGAAAAAATATTTTTGTGTTGGATAGTCCATTTATCAAGGAAGGTTATAGGCTATATGACATCACGCTACGACCAATAGGAGCGGAGCATAAATGAAAAATGTTGCAATAACGAAAAATGTCCACCCATGCGAAGCCGGGACGGGCCGCTAGCTACTATACATAATTCGTGCCTCTCAATGCAAACATCTAAAATTCCTAACGCTTATAAACAAATTTAAACTGTGTATTAATAGCATCCGTTGGGGTTGGGGAAGTCCAGTTCAGGAAATCGACTAATTGAGAATTAGCTTCGTTCTTTTGTGGGAATTCCGAAAGCTGACTGAAGGGATCAGAGGCTCAAAGGGAATTGATGGAGTAAGCTCTGGAAGCTGAGCCTTCACGAGCTTCAACAATTTAGAGAGAACTTGACATAACAGATTTCTATGGAGTTATATTGTATGTATGTGATTTTAAAATTATGCTCGTGGTTAACAACCCCGCGGATCATACGATTTGCGAGATTAAGCTGCGCTTGCCGCGGTCAGTTCGTGGATGGTTGACCATTCGTTACACATCTAGACCGCTCCGTACCTCGGATAGCACATTAATCAGACGGTCCCGGGTCTCATACGAATACCTATGACAGTCGTTAAGAGTAGTTAGAAACCCGAAAGTCAGACAACGAGTCTAACCTTAAGATATCGGCATTGCCCAGTAACTTGCGGAGGTCTGATGGCAGTCGCTCCGTGTAAAGTACTGGTATTCAGCCGCATCTGGTTAGACTGGAAGCCGACTCCAACATAGTTGGGAAAAGGCTAGACAGAACGATAGATTTATACTTTTCAACGTTCTTCACGCTGTAGTACCTACCGAGCAAAAAAACTATTCTGTACGCATAAAATTAAAATATATGTCGCAGACACACCGTTTATAGAGTTTGATAGAATTGAGTATAGCATTACAATTTAGACCAGCGACTGCTTATCAGAAGGTAAAGCGGGTATTTCGTAAATAAAACCAACATAGACTCTCCACCACTGAGAGTACTTGTGTTTGGGTTAGTGGTTAGTTACAGAAGCTAGTTCACGATATGACAATTTACACAAGATCAGAAAATAAGGACAAGCTAGTCAGATATAAAAGGTCAGACTTCTTCGGCTGTCCGATATGGAATGCCCCGCTCCGTCGAAAGACAACTGTTTTTATAACGTCGGGTACGTTGATTCATCTAGACGACTACCCTTCTTTATTTTCTAAATGATTTATTCTCCGACATACAAGGTTAGTCGGAAAGGGGGTACTAAGCCACGGGCCACGTAAAGTATCACTGATGACTATTTTAAAACAAGTGTTAAAATTTCAATTTTCGATAATTTTTATTTGCATGTAAAAACATTTTTATTTTTTCAAAAAAAAACATACTTGCTTTAGTTATGAATTCAGAAAATTAATTTTCTTATCCGTGATCCCAAATACGACCTAAATAGTAAAAACAGCTGATCATAGCTAAGGACAGATAGATTTTAGCATATTTTTAACGAAATCTTTGAAAAGCTATTTCTTTTAAACTATCGAGTTTTGGGGAAAGTTGTAAAACAAAAGTTATCCCTTATTATGGGTACTCTAACACCCTTTCGGCTTAGTACCCCCTTTCCGATTAACCTTGTATTCCTTAAGGCGCAAGGTTCTTATACAGAGAAAAAACATAAAAATTGCGTGGAAAATAGTGAAAACAACACTTTTCTTTTCTCATTACAGGCCAATAACTTTTGGCAGAACGAAGTCTGTCCGGGCAGCTAGTATTAGTATAGATATAGATTGAACCGGTTTCAGCTTCAATTAATTTTCTCCTCCGCAACCTTCAAGCCTCTTTATAGAGTATACAAAAACCAAGTGCACTAGGCTTATTTGTCGTCGCTCCACTCTAGATGCACAAATTATTCATACGCCATCAACGCTCCGCCACGAAATACGGGAGTTGAGTGGTTTCTTTAAACAAGCAACTGTTCCCTTTAAAAGTCTTTAAATATAGCCCTTCCGTATAAAAGAGGAACTTGAGGAAGAACGGTTTTCAATTGCTTTAAGTATAGAAAATATTATTTGTGAAGTCCTTCTTCAAAGGTCATCCACACCGCAGTTACTTTTTGTGGAGCAACATTCTGTAACATCGCGCCTGTATTCCCCGAAGGATTGTGCAGAGGTGTATAGTAACACCCTCATTTCGCCGTTATGTTTAAGTCCCATGTAATAGGGGGCAAGTCTATTGCCATCAACCGGGCACAAATACAAGCACCGGGCTGCTACTGTGGAATTCCATGCGGAACAACCCAATAACACTCGCTTGACCTGGGGATCGAACCCAGGACCTCAAGATCAGCAGTCGCGCTTGCCACCACTAGAGTAACGAGGCAGTTTGTAACATGACAACGTTAAGTAACTTTCTGTAACTTTTGCGACTACTTGTTGCTATTTGTTAAATGTTACTCATCGCATCCATATCGCCAGTAACATAACAAAACAAAATTTTGGATATAAGTCATCAAATAAAATCATCATCATCTTCCTGCCCTGGTCCCAAGTTACTTGGGGTCGGCGCAATATGGTTTTCTCTTCCACTCTTCCCTGTCAGCCGTCCCATTATCATTTAAGTGTTTTTAAATGTTATTATAATATTATTTCATATTGCTGTGTTGAGGTAACGTTGAGCAACATTCTGTAACAAATGTTACTGTAAGTTACCACATGTTGACTGTTTATAGAAGATGGGCAATATTACCAAACACGGCAACTTCTATTCGCTCTCTCTCATGTCGGCAAGAGCTATACAAGAATACCTTATGCCGTAGTGAAAAGATTACCAAGTCAACAAGGTTGGTATCGAGGCTGACTGCACAGGGTGTGTCGGACGTACTTCAGTATCGTCACTCGTGGAGACTGTTTTTCTGTTGCCATTAACCTCGTGGAGGAACGAGATGTGGTGTTCTTCCAACGAAAAGGAAGGATCCACTAACCAGGCGAGTCTGGCGGGCCACTGCCCAACAGTAATTTTTTTTTCCTATTCGACTGCTTGTAGATCGTCTTGCGGACCGTTTCTACGTAACCGGGCAGTTATTGGTGAGACCTGAAGGATCTCCAACCAATCCCGACGAGAGTAAAATACTTAACCTAAGCTAACTACTATTACTACGTCTACTACTAACATCATGACTAGATAGCAACAACATCAGTAAGGGCGTCCCCTACGGGGGACTTGAACCTTGGCTTAGGGCGTTGCTTGCGAGAGGACTGGGAGGGAGACAGCTTGATGAGGGCTGAATTAACGGTGTGACGCCCAACGGTTGATGTTGGGAAGTTGTATATACATACACTAACTCCGTGTCAAATTTGATATCGCGATGCAGGTTTTGTGACGTTTCATCTGACAGCTGTCATTGTTGTCGCTTTAGTCTGCTAGACATTCGCCGTGCTGCGTAATGAGGGCTTTCGATACTTTTTCTGCCACCAGACGGCGCTTCGTATGCGTCAGGTCCAAACAGCTGTCAGATTTTTACCGAATGTATAATTTTTTAGTCAAATTCTATGTATTTGGAAGTGTTATTGATTTTATTATGGATTGCGGCCAGAGAAAGGTTGCCGATCTAAAGATTGAGCTCAAAAAGAGAGGCGCTAAAGTCACCCTCCTGTTTTATTTGCACACATAGGCACTGCACAACACTGTGGCATTTTAGAAAACAATATTCCTTATGTAACGTTTTTAAGAATAAATAAACCAAAAAAATGATCGCAAAATACAAATCGTGTATGTGTTTTGACAGATGGTTGGACCTGACGCTACAGTGCTGCCATCTCACGTAGAACATTTTTCAGAAAACCCTCATTCTCATGTGGCGAGATAGATGCCACCACAACCTAACCAATTACCTCTCAGGGTTGAAAACCGAATCAGTTTATGTAGCAGGTTCAGAATTATTACTATTAATATTAGCTCGTCGGTAGAAAATTCGGGTTGGAAATCGGAACACTCAAAATATGGAACGATTTACATTTCCCGTTTACCAGTTCTAAGTCGTTAACCCTCGTATTTTTACCTAACCCTCACGTTATCGGTTTCAAGGTAATACATCTTGCGTCCGCCTGGGGACGTCATAAAACCAGAATGCGATTTTAATGTGTCGCACCTCAGGTGATCGCTGGATTTGCATTATTCATGATGCTCCTTCCAAATTGATCGATTTTGACTCCGATTTGACTAAGAACCCAAGACTTTCTGAGATTGATGTGAATTTTAAGACGAAATTAAATATTGAAGATCGTACTTTAACGTTTGTGTGATTAGGTCGCGTTTTGGGGTTACCGATTTTATTAAGATGGAAATAAAATATCGGTATTTAAAGTAAAGAATGTATGCGAAAAAGTTCTTTATAAAAATATACATACATACTTATCGTCACCGGAAAGCCAATACTACTTAAGCGCCATTTTGGCTAAAATGAGTTACATATTATATCTTTGTATTGGATTTTTTTTTCTGCGTCGATTAGTTGGGATTTCGTATTTTATTCTATTATCTTACGAAATCCCAACTAATCGACGCAGAAAAAAAAATCAATCCAAAGATATAATATATAACTCATTTTAGCCAAAATGGCGCTTAAGTAGTATTGACTTTCCGGTGACGATGTACTTACGCCTGTAATCCCTGAAGGGGTAAGCAGACATGTATAGGAGTCTGTACACCTACGTTACGCCTCTTGTATTAAGTCCCATGTAATAGGTGGTGAGCCTATTGCCATTTTTCGGGTACAATTATGGTCCCAGGTTCGTCGCCTCTTATGGCTCGCTTGTCCGGGTACAAAGGGAAATTGTATTCTTAATCCGTCCCCCTATAAAAATGATATTCATAATTATTCGCATTTTTTTTGGCACAAATCATTTAGAAGTATGATTGAGTACTTGGCTCATATGATTGGCATGATAGGGGCTCGTGGCTTATTAACAACCATGCGGATCTGCGCTTGCCGCGGTCAGTCTGTGGATGGGTGACCATTCGTTACACATCGAGACCCGTCCGTGCAGCGGAGAGCACGTTAAACCCGTCGGTCCCGGATATCATGCGAATACCTAAGACAGTCGTTACAGGTAGTCAGATGCCGAAAGTCTGACAACTGGTCTGACCTTAGGATATCGGCATTGCCCAGTAACTGGGTTGCGGAGGTCTGATGGCATTCGGTCCGTGTAAAATACTGGTATTCAGCCGTATCTGGTTAGACTGGAAGCTGACCTCAACATAGTTGGGAAAAGACTAGACAGAACATTGAGAACTTGGCTATAATTTTTTTTTAAATATTTTTAGTCCTATTGATGCTCGACTTCATTATAGCAGGATTTGAAACCACTTGGCCCAGTTCCTGAAAATGCGGGTATTACTTCAATAGATCCACTTACCATTACCAAGTTTATGACTGCCAACCGCTTCACGGCTCCATTTCCTAGTTTATCAGAAGTTTCGATGTAAGAGCGAGTTGAGACGTTAATCTCTACGTCAAAAGTTCCCGATGGCCGTGACTTACCGGCCTTATCACTAGCTTGAATTATTCATAGCTCTAGAGTTTTAGAAAGTGCAGTAGGTATCATTTACTTTGTTCCCGGTTGGGGACTCTTTTACCAATTTTGATAGAGCGATTGAAAGACATATTTATTTCTATTTTGTAGTTTGTAGGTACCTATTTCGTTTGTGTTCTGACTGGTCGCCGTCGACTGGTCGCCGTCGACTGGACGCCGTCGACTGGACGCCGTCGACTGGTCGCTAGCGACTCGGTCGACGGCGACTTTGACTTAATTTAGTTCAGACGTGTTTACGCACGAAGTCGCTTGGTCGCCCAGTCTAGTTGCCTATATTTTGGTCGCCGACAGACCAAGTTGCCGGCGACCGGTCGACAGTGCGTAATCTATATACCTAGTCTTGCCATAAATATTGTCACGAAGAGAATTTTTTTATTTTTTATTGCCTATAATATTTATTACTTTTACAGTGTGTTAGTTTAATACATAAATATAAAACAATTTAAAATATAAAAAGCTTATTCGAAGTGGTCTCCATTGGCTGCAATACAGTCCTTTAAACGTTGAGGCCAGTTATCAATAGAAGCACGCACTCTTTTCATGTTTTATTTTAGATTGTTTTAGGGACTCCAAATTATCATGTTAGAGCAAGCCGTACTCTCTAAAACTGACCATAAATCATAATCCAGCGGATTAAGATCAGGACTAGACGACGGCCAGTCTTCAGCTCTGATGAAGTCCGAAACGTTCACTTCCAACCAAGACTGCGTGGACCGAGCTTTATGACCCGGCGCCGAGTCTTGTTGGAAGGACCATACTTGGTTATTGAACATGGTGTTGTTAAGGGGCTTAACTACCTTCTCAAGAATGGTATCTTGATACACTTGTGCCGATGTTTTGATACCTTTTTCACAAAAATATGGCTCAGTCACTCCTTCATAGCTAACACCCCACCAAACCATCACTGAAGTCGGATAATGCCCTCGTTGCACTCTGTCGACTAATTAGGAAGCTTCCTTAGAGCTTTGAGCATAAATACGGTCATTTTGTTTGTTAAAATGTTGCTCAATTGTAAAGATTTTCTCATCCGTAAACAATTTTTTTCTGTGACCTCTCTTTGCGTACGGCTTCAGTAGTTGTTTCGATTTTACCACCCTATTCTTTTTTAAATTATCAGTTAAAAAATGACCAGTGCGTCTCTTATAGGCTGCAAGTCCTAAGTCATCTTTTAAAATACGCGACATGGTTCTGGGTGCTATCTTCATCTACCGAGATAAAATCTCTTGCTTTCGGACAGGATTTCTTCGAATTCTTTCCCTTACTGCTTTGACCACCTTTTTCGTACGAACACTACGTGGACGGCCAGATCTTTTTCTGTTACAAACAGAGGAGCTCTCATTGTACCTATTAATAGCCCGGTACACAAACATTTGACTAATACCAAGCGTATGGAGAGTTTTAAAAATTGCATTTGGCTCCATACCAACTTTGTGTAATGCAATCACAGCGATTCGGTTCTCTTTATCACCCCACTCCATTTTAATATCGCAAAATATTGTACAATGTATTGGCGCCAAAATTAGAAAACTCAATGAACAATCGTATAAAAATGACAGATTCCAAATTCAAATGTAATATCTTTCTTATTTTTAATTGTAACAGTATTTATGGCCAGACTAGGTAGGTATATAAAAGGAGAAGCTGACTGACTGACTGATCTATCAACGCACAGCCTAAACGGCTGGGGTTAGAAACTTCAAAGGACATGGCCAATTTCTGTATGGGCGTCGGCATAGTTATCGAATTTATTGTACACCAATGATTTTTTGTGTTTTATATTCGTGAATATTGGCACATTAAATTGCTATAAATAAAAAACTCATAGAACCTGTCATTGCTACAGACTAGACGTAAATAGTTTCACTAAACCTTTAATCAGATCGCTGGCAATAAGTGTATAGAATTATAATGTAACATGTAAACAAGCATATTACAAATTAGACGATTATATCCAGGATAAGAACGCTTGGAAACATGCTGGTCCAGCTCCATAGGACAATGTAGAGTCTAGACAAAATCAAACTGGTTGCTATTTTAATTGTATAATTTATTTTTTTAAAGCCGTTTATTTTAGATTCTATGAGTAAGTACCTAAACTCATACACTGACTTATTACTTTTATTTTTTTGTGAAAACGTATACTTTTGCAATGTTTGTAAATATGTGAGCACCATGTACCTATCACAATTAATATGTCGTTGTTTCATTTTTTATTTTTTTTTTACCTTTTGTGGTATAGTAATTTTATTCTAGGTGCATCGTTTTCACATATAATTGTATAATTAATGTACCTATACAAAATATTGTAAGACATTTTAAAAGAGTAACGGTGGAGTTTCTTGCCCATTCTTCTCCATACGAAACTACCTTTTGGAAGGGGCAACTAGAATCAATTCTATTTTCTTTGTAACTTTAACGTTCAAAAGTGCCTTTTATGTGCCTAATTGAAATAAATACTTTGACTTTGACTTTGAATACATTTTTACAGGTTATCCTTATCTATATTTTTATAGTTTAATTACCAATTAACAAAGAAAACACAAAATAAAACAAGAGTAGGTATAAATAATTATTTATTAGAGAAAACAAATAAAAATAAATCAGATTCAGTTTTTTCTACTCCAACTTCATACCTGGGGTTGAGCATTGGTTATCCAACGCGAAAGTCATGTTTGATGGTGTGCAGAAAGCGAGGATATGCGATGCCTCTGCAACCTTTGCATGGCTATTCCGCAGTTGATGCATGCACTTCATAATGATCCACAAAACAAATCCGAAACGCTATGTAAATCAGAGTCCAGTGTTAATAGCAAGGTAATTGAGTGGTAGAAGGTATCAGTCAGTAGATAAGCGGGGGTCAAATTGAGAAAATAATCGCAAAAATTCAAACAGTAACGCAATGAAGAATCTGCAATGAAATGACATATGGCTGTATGGCATTACATTGACATTTGACATAGACAAAAACACAATGTCAAACAAGTAAACGCATTCCGTTTTAAGTATTTTATTTTGTCTGAAATATTAAAAAGAAACTATCTTACGCATCAACATAAATTATGATAAGATAATTTTATTAAATGCAACAATTACCAATGAAGATAGTTTCGTATGAGTAAAATGTTCCTAATAAGAGCATTTGTCATCCATATCACACATGTTTACAAGTAGTAAGAGTGGTTTGGAACGTCCATTATTATTTTTTATCTTTCTCTATGGTACATTATGGCGGACGTTGACAAACGGTACTTTGAATTCATCTTGCATTACTTATTATTTTGTAATAAAAATTGACAAGTTCAGAGAGGCTAAAAACTACGTATTAATTCATTTTTCTATTTCTATTTTACAATATTATTTACTATGTATAAGTATATAGAATGTACTTTTTGTCCATGTCCTTTTGACAGTAGGTTCATTTTGTGACGTAAACATCCACTTAAAAGGGATTTCTCGAAATTCAACCCCTAAGGGGTGAAATAAGGTTTTTAAGTTTATATGTAAGTCCGTCATTTTTGAAGTAAGAAGCTTGAAATTAAATAGTAAGGTTTCTGGTTAGAAATAAACGTACACTTGTTTGAGCATTTTTGGAAATTCAACCCTTAAAGGGGTGAAATAAGTGTTGAAAGTTTGTATGAGAAATCTGGTATTTTTGAAGTGAGAAACATGGCATTAAATATTTAGGCTTTAGTAAGAAATAAACGTATAAGTGTTTGAGGGTTTTTGGAGATTCCACCCCTAAGAGGGTGAAATGGGGGGTTGAAGTTTGTGTGTAAGTCCGTCGTTTTTGAAGTAAGAAAGATGAAATTAAATATTAAGGTTTCTGGTTAGGAATAAATGTACACATATTTGGAAATTCAACCTGTATGGGGGTGAAATAAGTGTTGAAAGTTTGTATGAGAAATCTGGTACTTTTGACGTAAGAAGCATGGGGAGAAACTTACCGACTGGCTGACTAATCTAGCAACGCACAGCCTAAACCGCTGGGAGTGATAAAAGACGGACGTTTTGGATTTTAAAATGTCACTTTAAAATGGGCTTAACGAGGATTTCAAACTTCACGCAAGCGAAGCTGCGGGCAAAAGCTAGTAGCTCATAAGATATTTAACTTTTTCTACCTTATTTTAAGTCTAAGTAGGATAAGCAAGGTGAGTAACGCCCGGTTTCTAATTTAAGTAGGTATTCAAAGCTAAGCAAGAGATAAGTGAGATTTGAGCATGATTTTAAGTAAAACTCCATACATAACGATTCTCAATTGTTGAATTTTTAAACCAGAAACCGGCCGTTTCCAATTATCGGCCAAATACTCAAACGCTACTCAATTTTAAGTTGCCGTTAAGTCTCGTGCTGTCACTGTCGCTTTAAGACGAAGTATTACTGTTACTAAATCACTGTTTTTCGTATCTATAACCAAAATAAGTCAGTTGTGTACTTTTGAAACGATTCTTTGGACTCTTTTTTATACAGTTTATTGAAAATGAAAATGATACAAATCTCGGTTTAATTAAATCTCGATTTTGCTCTAAATTCGACTTAAATTAATAATAATAATTGTTTATTTGCCAGAATAAGATCGGTTACATTTCCTTAAATATATATAATACAATAACTACATTACCCGTGAATTAATTTTGTATAAAAGGAAACATAATTTATAATATTTTAACTCGTGGAGTCCTTGAGAGGTTTTAGCAGTTGGTTTTTCTAGAGTCGATACTGTAAGGTTAGCTATTCATTAATATTGTGCATATTCTTTTACATAATACTAAATTTAAGCAATAATATCTGATACAATTCATAGTTAATAAAAATACAGTAAGGTAAGTACGAACAGTAAACAGTAAAAGTACAAGGGTAGTAAAATTACATAGGAACAAAAAAAAAGATTAAATTGTGCACCACGTGTTAAAATGCAAATTTGGTATGCTGGTGTGTGAGAAAGTTATGAATGTGAGTGTAAGACAGTGTGAGTGTGGATGAATGTGTGTGGAGGTATCAATGTGGGTGTGTTTGTGTCATTTGATAACTCGAACAAATGCTTCAGAGTCTGAGTATGATTAAGCTAACAGCCATTTGTGAACAATTTTTTTAGCTTGATTTAGCCTCAAATGTTTGACATCACAGAGTTTTACTACTTTAACGCCATTCTTCGAAAAATATTAACAAAAATTGAGAACGTCATTAGCATCATCCCAAAGTTAAGAATGCAGATGTTTAATATTATAATTATGATAATGAAAACTCAAACTATACCGCTGCAGTCAAGCAATAAGACAAGAATAAAAACAATCTGACAATACTATAACGTTAACAAACCGGGAGAAGAATGATTTGTTAAAATAATGTTAAAAATTTTCGAATATTCGCCCTTTATTATAGATGAAACCGCGCATAAACTCTTGCATATGTTGTGCAAACGCTGTTTTTACTGCAACAGTTGGACATTTGAAGATTCGATGCTTGAGAAGTTGAGAATATTCTGTGGTTAGGATAGTAACCCTATGCTGTTTCAGCACTAGCTTTAGTATGTACAGTTGCCGGACGTTAAGTACTTTTACTTCCTTGTACAGTTGTTCTGTAGGGTATCTGAAATGCTTCCCATACATGACCTTCAGCACCGAACGTTGGGCTCTTTCCAGTTGTAATAGTGGTTATGCCGACTCCACCCCAAACGGTTATACAGTAGCAGAGAACTGACTCATACAATGCCACGTACACCAAAAAATCTTATAAAGCATGCATAAAATTAATCTTATAAAGCATGTCTTGCAGTCACATTTCACATTTGATTTAACTAAACTGAGATTAATTCAATAATTAATTCATTCGCCATTCATTTTTTGCGTTCCGTTTTCAAATAAACGTGATGGCAAGTCAGTTCTGCATATAGAGAAAAAAGAATTTGATTTTTCATTCATGTCAATGTAAGTCAGTCTAAATCGACCTAGATTTAAAATAGAATTTAAAATTGACGTTTATTTAAATCGAAATTCAAGCTAAGTCGATGACATGCAAGTCGTTAAATTAAGTTTAAGCCTAAGTTGAGTTTAAATCGAGAGTTAAGTAAAAGCTGCAAGTCGCCCTAAGAAATCAAACCTCTCACACACTTATAAAAGCTTGTACGTCCTCTGTATCACCTTACACGTATGTATCTACGCTTATACATATATCAACAAGGCGTATATCTCTATCAGTAACCTGTAAATGAAACCTAATGCCTTGCTCATGATTGATGGGCTCCGACGGCTTGTTAGTCAATGCTTCGGAGCTATTTGTCATAATTTGACGGCATTGGCGGCAATGGCATTAATGCCATCAGCCGTGATCGGCGGCGTGTCGATGCGGGATGTAATTTGATGGGGTTGTAGAGGGGGAAGGGGGAGTGTATTTGTATTTATAAGCCATATATTATCTTGTCTCGGCACGTGATAATTCGACGACAAAATTATCGAGCGCTGCGTGTGTAAGGATGGCTGGACACTTTCACTTCGCTTCATACGACACTTGTACCATATTTTATTTTTGGCACTAGTCTCACCTGATAGTAAGCGCAGACAGGGTCTAAAATGGAGCACACGAATCCAAGGAACAGAGACATAGAGGGATTCCCCTATACCCCTCTGGCTCTCACACATACACGACGGAACACAGTAAACTGCGTGGCGCCGGACTTTAATGTGAGGGTGGTAGCTAGCCAGGCGGTCCGTATAGGTATCCTACCACCAAGCGTGCTGGGTTTTGTTGAATCTTACAACACGCGTCTATTACCAGCGTGCGGTGAAGAAGTTTTATATTCTAACCCCCACACGGGGTAAAAAAAAATCAGATAGCCTGTTCTTGGAGAACAAATGAAAACTCACCCTGATGTTGTTGCAGATTCAAGAAACATAGTGTTCACGATAGTGAGCCAACCGGAGCCGTATCATGCGAGTGTCGCCAAACGACTCAAACAGGACATCGAAAATCAAGTCCTGCAGCTGGAGAATGTAAGAACACCTTATTCGTGACAAATTAGTGTGATTTGAAGAGTACGAGTTGAAACTAGTTCGACTCAAACTCGAATAGGCTTAGCATGTTGTGACTTCAGTACCGTTAATGTAAGTGAATTTTGAATTGGAAATACTCGTTTCGCACATACTGTTCTGCGTAGCCTTTTCCCTACTATGTTGAGGTCAGCTTCCAGTCTCACCAGATGCGGCTGAATACCAGTATTTTACACGGAGCGACTGCCATTAGACCTCCGCAACCCAGTAACTGGGCAAAGCCGCTATCCTAAGGTTAGACATACTATACGCAGATACTATTTGATTAATTTGATAACTGTATTCATATCTATGTATGCTACAAATTGTGCATGTCGCAAAAAAATAAACTAAATTGTTATAGGACAGTTGTATTTTCGATTTATAATTCGCTTACATTAGCGTTTACTATACTATACGTCAAATGCTCCACCGAACTCGAAGCTGTTGAGAGGATACCCAGTGGGCATGAAAAATAAATTTTAGGGGACTTTCAGTTTGTTGCTTGTTGTGAAGATAAAGTTGAGCTACACTATGGCTGATGCATGCGTGCAATTTGTTGGGACAGGTCAACTCAAACCTACTATGGTTCTTTCCTTTAAAGACTAGATATTGGCCTACATTGTTACACTCGCATATATTATTATAGTTGTATAGCAGTGATAGGCCTTTATTTCCAACCCAAGGCACGCACCTCTGACTTTTGGATTCATGTGCGTATAGTATAATAATCACTTGCTTAAAAACGGTGAAGGAAAATATTGTGAGAAAACCGGCATGCCTGAGAGATATTTCTCGACGGCGTGTGAAGCCAAGTCAGAGGCCCATGGGCGGTATAAACTCTGACACCAGGTTAGTAACTAACCACACGAAAAGAAGAAGACACTCGTATAGTTTTTATATCACAACGTCTGGACTTTAAAAGAGACCTTGACTTCTGATTTAACTATGTCCATAAATAAGGCCATACATTCGAAAACTTTGAAGGGCGATGTCCCTATTCAAATATTTGTATTTATGTACATACTAGTTGTACCCGCGGCTTTGCCTACGGCAACATAAAGTTACTGCTCATCACCCACACTCAATAACGTGATAATTTGTACCCTATAGCCTTGTTTTTATCGTTTGAAAACCCATAAGGGATGTCCCTCACCCGGGGAAGGCGGGGGGGTCTGCCGGACTCTTACCTGCTACAAACCAACGGTGTTCCTCCTCCTGACCGTTCGGCCGGGATCGCGAGATTCGCAAAAGTATGCACCGCAACCCCGGCATGTCCCGATCCACCAGCCACTAGCGGACCCCTCCTCTGTGGGGCCATGCCCCACGTACTCCTGAGAGGAGGAAGGTGGTGGTGTACCATATAACCTGATCTGCTATTTATAGGATGTTGAAGAATTGACTCATTCGATTTCATTCTTTTGCAACCGAAAACCTGGGGACCTTTGAACATGAATTGCAGCCCTGTCTTGGCCTAATGCCAACGTTGGCCTTGCAGCTTCAAGTCACTGGAATACTGTCTTAGGCCTGACTAATTCTTACCGATCCGGTCAGATTCTTTGTTTCAGTCCATGGCTTGTTCAGTTCGTAAAATTTGCAGAAGTCGTTTAGCTGCGAGTGTGCCTACAGGTTGAAAGTGAATTAAGCGAGTAATGGACTGCAACGAAGAATCTGACCAGACCGCTAAGTATACGCCCAGTCTTAGGCACAATCAGTTTCTCTATCCATATGGACAGTGATTGCCATCTCTTCTATTTAGATGAAATGCTAATCAATGTTATTACAGTGCGCGTCAAATAACTAGAACCAAGATGGCGTCGAGTACGTGATCTATGTGAGGTTCGGGTCATATAATTCGTTTTGATAAATCCAATAGATTGCACTTGGTGTTCAGGGTCTGATGATGGAGCTGGGAGGTGGATAGTGGAACTCTTCAGTGGCTATTAGTAAACCCCTCAAGTTTGACAGTCGACGCTGTCTATTCAGTTCTTTAAGATAATTTGAATTTAGTTTTTTATCACACTTTGCTAATCGCAGCGCTATCCAAAAACACATATAACGCACGAAGACTTCCCCGTGACTGGTGCGTGGACGATCCTGCCCCTACTGTCGCCGTTGACGTCACGCTACAGAGGCAGTGATGTCAGATGGGTGCTGTTCGTGGAAACGCACACCGCTGTCAGGTGTGGCAAACTGATTGAGGCACTCGCAGCTGCTGATAAACAGAAGGTAAGCAGATGATAACTTTTATAGTCACTATTATAGTCGCGTTTTTGACCCTAGTTTTAGTTGATAGCGCAAACAGGGTTTAAGATGGGATTCCCGTATACCCCTCTGGATCTCACATACACACACACAACGGAACACAGTAAAATGCTTGGCGTCAGACTTTAATAAACTTTACATAACTTTAAATAAGTCTTGAATAGGTACAAATGTGGTTTAAATAATATTTGTGATACCTCCAGGCTGAATAAACATGCTATATCAAAGTTATGGGCCTCTATTAATTCTTAAATCAAACAAGTTCCAGTATCCATTATCGATATCCCAAAAATAAAAACATCTATCATGCTTTATAGTAATTACGAACAACATGGTGATATTCCAAAAATTGCGAATTACTACTAAAGTAGGCTATATTTTTTTTTCTGGCATCATTATTCTCTCTGACATACCGTCTAGATTAACCTTGCCAGAGCAAAAGATATTGCCTGGTTTAGTAGTAATACGTAATTTTCGAAATATCCTTATGTTTGTAATTACCCCGAAGCACTTATAAGCTAACGAACTTCTAGGCCGTGAATCATGGCCCGTGGTCCACCTTAGAGGACCTCGGCCAAGAAAATATACCATGATCCACCTAGGTAAACAGTACCTGTGACTCAACTCTCATACGATTCTTCGTTTCTAACAGGATGTGATGTGGATTGGATACCCTTTAAGTGATGAAGAACCCACAATTATCCACCACTTTACTTTCTACGAAGACTTGGAAGAGGAAGGTGGGTTCATGTACCCCAATTTCGCCAGCGGGTTCGCCATGAGAATAGAATTGATTGAAATGTAAGTTACAATAATTTTTAAATGGTTTTAATTAGCTTCACTTCGTATATTTGTTTGTTTGATTCAAAACTTGCGACAGATTTTTCAACTACTTCCGCTTAACCGATTCTCCTGAAACTTCGAACACAGATTCAATTCCCATGACAATACAATTTTATAATAATTACAACCTTCAATCCTAAATTCCTGATGCTGAAGGGGTAAGTAATAGAGGTAGATAAAACCGTTTAACTTTAAAGGTTATTTTAACTTTATTTATTGTCTTCTTCTTTTCGTATGGTTAGTGACTAACCTGGTGTCACAGTTTATGCCACCCATGGGCCTCTGACTCAGCTTCACATGCCGTCGAAAAATATCTCTCAGGCATATCGGTTTCCTCACGATGTTTTCCTTCACCGTTTTTAAGCAAGTGATAATTATGCAATACGCGCATGAATCCGAAAGGTCAGAGGTGCGTGCGTTGGGCTCGAACTCGAGACCTATGACTTGGCAGTCCGACGAGCACACCACTAGGCTATCACTGCTACAATTTATTTATTGTACAACACGTTTCTGTTTTTGGCTTTCAGAAAAAACTGTGATTGCCAATCTGAACAGAACGTTTGCTTTTATGCGAATATTCTGACATGGCTTTGATGTGTGTAAACAGAAACTATTCCTTCTCGGTCGACGGTAAACCATTTTATTATGGGTACCTACATACGTTTAAGCTGTGATAGTTTAGCGGTTGAACACTTGTCTTCCACGCAGGACAGTCAGAGTTCGATCCCGGCTCACACCTCTGAGTTTTCGAATTCATATGCGGATCATAATTTGATTTCCACAACGGAAAACTTGCTCACCTGAGACAGCTCTAAAATATTCCTGATTGCATACGAGGCCAGAGTGGTGGACTGTGACCTGAAACCATTCTTATTCTGAGAAGAAACCCGTGCCCAGCAGTGGGTCAGTAATGGGTTGACTATCTACCTATATCTATAAAGAAAAATGTCCTGACTGATGGACTGACAGACTGATTCATCAACGCAGAGCCTAAACCACTGAAGCTGGAAACATTAAATTTGGTCAGTAGATTCCTTTTGTGACGCAGGCATCCATTAAGAAAGTATTTTTTGCAAATTCTAATCCTAAGGAGTAAAAAAGGGGATGGAAGTTTGTTATGAAAGCCACGCGGACGACGTCGCGGGCGAAGCGCTAGTGCTAAATACGTTTATAATCTATATACAGGGTGTAAACTTAATCATGTAATTCCTTCAAACCTCGTGATGTTACTGCCCACATAGATTAACCCTAAAGGGGATAAATGTAGATTCAATAAAAAAAAATACAAGAAGTAAACATCTGTTCTTAACGGGGGGCATTTTAGCGCCTCGAGTTAAATGACCGCGCGGCGGGCGATGGCCGCGCAATTCGCTCGGGGCGCTAAAATGCCTCACGTTAAGAACACATGTTTACCTACTTCTTGTATTTTTTTTTTACTGAATCCAAATTTATCCCGTTTTGGTTTAATCTATGTTAGCAGTACATCACGAGGTTTGAAAGAATTATATCATTTCGTTTAGAACCTGTATAACAAGACGGGTTTAGTTAAAGTCAATGACGGAGCATTTATCTCATACTCGTCCAGTTTATGAAGTTAAAATGTTGGTCGATAGTTGCGCAACTTTGTGTCATCATTCGTTTTCTTTACAATCCCTATTTATTCTAGACTCCTAAGACAAATAGAAAGCGGGCAGCGTAGACTAGAAGCTGACTTCTCAATAGACCCTGCGTTTGAACTGGCGCAGTTGATTTACGGCGGCGGTAGTGATCCAGGACCGTTGCTGACATCAGATTTGAGCTTCTGCATAGTGTCGGGCGACAATTGCGCCACATATCCGCGACAGTTCGACATATGTGTGAGTATCTTTACATATACAAGGTTATTCGGAAAGTGGGTACTAGGTCGAAGGAGTGTTAAAGTACCCATAAATAATGTATAACTTTTGGTCTACAACTTTCCCTAAAAGTCAATAGTTCAAGAGAAATAGCTGTTCAAAGATTTCATAAAAAATACGCTAAATTATATCTATCCTTAGCTATGATCAGACGTGTTTACATTTTACATCATATTTGGGGTCACGGATTTAAAACTCCATTTTCTGAATTCATAACTAAAGCAGAGATGAAGAATTTTTGAAAACTCTAAAATAAAAAATCACGGTTGTTTTATCGATTTTTTTAATTTTAACCCCTACTTTAAAACAGTCATCAGTGATACATTAAGTGGCCCGCGGTTTAGTACCCCCTTTCCTACTAACCTTGTAGATGCGAATGTTGAGCTGGATGTGTGGAATGACAAGAATGGTTAAGATAAGGAATGTCAGAGGAAGTTTGAAAGTAGCGCCAGTGATTGAAAAGTTGAGGAGTAATAGGTTAGCGTGGTATGGGCATGTTATGCGGAGGGAAGAAAGTCATGTCGCTAGAAGAGTGTTAAATATGAATGTAGATGGATGTAAAAGTATAGGAAGGCCAAAGAAAAGATGGATGGATTGTGTGAAAGATGATTTGGGTAAGACAGGGAGTGAGTACTGAGATGATAGAGGAGAATGGAAGAGGAATACGAGTTGTGCCAACCAAACCTAGTGTGGGATAAGGGCAGGGAGATGACGATGATGATGATCTTAACATATTTTTATCTTTACATAGATGTGTCTGAAACCATCCCACTTTTTACAAATGAATGCTGACTGATTTGATTAGACCCTTATAAAGGTTTTTCTTATCTGCGATAGCCCAAATACAGTTTGCAAACTCCATAATTAATTTGTTTTGGGCTGTCCTCAAACACCACGTTATCGGCAGGGCAGTGCCATAGCTGAGGACTCGATATTCTTCGCCGTGAAGACCTGGAGCGGGTTCCATGGGTCCAGGGCTAGAGTGGTTAAGAAAACATGGGGACGCCACGTCAGCAATCTGCTGTTCTTTAGCAACAAGGATGGTAAGTACTGTTATTTTCGACGACGCATGTCAGCAAAGATTGCTTGTTCAAATACATAGAGATTAACGTATGATCGAAAATTGCCTCTCGCTTCTAGTCGTTTTGAGGCTCTCGGGGGTTAGTAGATGTGTCATTTTTATTTTTTATTCTTAAATTGGTAGCCTTTGGCCCTAGTGTTACCTGATGGTAACCGCAGACAGGGTCTAAGATGGAGTACACGAATCCAAGGAACAGAGACATAGAGGGATTCCCCTATACCCATCTGGTTCTCACATACACACGACGGAACACAGTAAACTGCTTGGCGTTAGACTTTATTGTGAGGGTGGTAGCTAGCCAGGCGGACCGTATAGATCCTAACACGAAGCGTGCTGGGTTTTGTTGAATCTTACAACACGCGTCTATTCCCAGCGTGCGGTGAGGAAGTTTTATATTCTAACCTGTCCAAAATTAATTAATTTTCAATATTATTTAAACGCTAGCAAAGTCTATAGTAGTTTGCGGGCCATTCAAGTATTACGTAAGCACGAAAGGGGGTGACGGGGGTCCTTGCTTAGCTTATTTATTTACTTATTTTTCTAGACTTGAAAACTGCTGCTCATGAATAACAATAAAGAAACTTGAACAGATTTAAAAAAAATATATACGAATGTTTACGTAAGCTTAGGAGGGGAGGGGGGGGAAGCTTTGCTAACTTTGGCTGACAAGGGGGAGGGGTGGGTCAAAAATTCTGCTTACGTAATTCTTGAATAGCCCCTTAGCAGTCAAAAATGCTCTGCGCTGCGCGTCGCCAGACCTGCGTCGGCCCTAACAGTCCATAAACCTCAAGTCCAGCTTTTCATTCGTACGTTTCCCTAGATCCGTCCCTCCCGGCGGTGACGACGGGTGTGCCTAACAGCAAGACGGGCCACTGCGCCAAAACCATCGCCATACTGAGACTCGTCCTGAATAGAATCAAGAACATGCCACATATCAAGTGGATATTCTTGGCTGATGATGACACGATTCTGGGGTAAGGTTCAGCGTTGAATATCTAGGTTCTTAAGGTCGGTAGCGCTCCTCAGTTGGCGCTGGAGCCTTTCATGAGGCGGTGGCGGGGCCAGAGATAAATGGGGGGTGCAAAGCTGCCTTTTGCCTTTTCAAAGGAGCTCTTTTGACTGCCTTTGCACCCCCCATTTATCCCCATTAATATAGGCAGCCGCCTGGCGTACTAGAGATATTAATAAAAAAGAAAATACTTTGAAAATACTGTTTTCATGAATAAACTATCTATTTATCTAACTAACCTTACAGGTAGAATTTAGTTAGAATGTAACTAACTTATGGCCAAATTCTCAAACGCTACTCAATTTTAGGTTGTCGTTAAGTCTCGTGCTGTCACTGTCTCCCTAAGGTGAAGAAACAGTACAGCACGAGATTTAACAGCAACTTAAAACTGAGTGACGTTTGAGTATTTGGCCGTAAATCTGAAATATTTATCTTATTGTTATCATGGCAATAAGCAATAAAGATATTAAATTTGTATCAGTTACACGCCTCACTGCCTCGTTGGTCTAGTGGTGGTAAGCGCGACAGCAGATCATGAGGTCCTGGGTTCGATCCCCAGGCCAGGCAGTGTTATTGTGATTTTCCGTGTGGGATTCCTCAGTAACAGCTCGGCGTGCAGATTTGTGCCCGGTTGATGGCAATAGGCTCACCCCCTATTACATGGGACTTAAACATAACGGCGAAATAAGGGTGTTACCATACGCTTCTGCCCAACCCTTTTGGGAATACAGACGTGATGTTATATGCCTAATTCGGTTTAGTATTGTCGATGACGGCATTTCCAACCACCCTATCCTCACACCCGGTATATTTTATAGGGTCCAAAGGTTGTGCGAGGTGCTTAGTTGTTACCGCGGTGGTGATGACGTCACCGTACTTGGAGAGAAGTACGGCTACGGATACGGGAAGAAAGAAACTGCTGCTAAAGGTTAGTGTTTAAGGTTCTATACAATTACCTCGATGGTCTAGTGGTGGCAAGCGCGACTGTTGATCATGAGGTTCTGGGTTGGATCGCCAAGTCGGGCAAATTGTTATTAGTTTTCATAGTAGCAGCCTGGAGTTTGGTTTTGTGCCCGGTTGATGGCAATAGGCTCGCCCTCTTTTACATGGGACTTAAACATAACGGTGAAATTAGGGTGTAACTATACACCTCTGCCCAACCTTTCGGGGAATACAGGAGTGATGGTATGTTGTTCAATACTATACAATAAACGTTTACTTCTCCACCACATAATGATCATAGTACCGTACCGTTAAATCGTCGGTCCCGGGTGTCATAAGAATACCTATGACTGTCGTTACGGGTAATCAGACACCCGAATATCTGACAACCGATCTAACCTTAAGATATCGGCATTGCCCAGTAGCTGGGTTGCGTACGTTTATGACGACGTATTTATTGTATTTTACACGAAGCCACTGGGCTTCGTGTAAAATACTGGTATTTAGCCACATCTGGTTAGATTGGAAGTTGGCCCTAAAATTGTTGAGAAAAGGCGACAGCGAGGCGTTGCGGGCTGAAGGGGAAGTAGTCGATGCTACGCATAAATGAATGGAAGCTCGGTGACGCAGCTGGCGGGTACGACTAGCCTGATATCGCTCCGCGTAGTCGGTTAATTCTGGACGATAAACTGATTTGTTTTGTAGACCACGAGGTTTGAAGGAAATAAATACACGAATTCAAATACACTGTATATCGTCGCTGGGCAGTGAATACCTCGTAAAGCACAAATTAAATTTAATATTTGTTATTCATTTGTTGAGTAAAAAACTTTGTAATGCATATTTAGAACAAACGTGCACAGGTCTAAGATGAAATAGATTGATGAATAGATGATAAGACAGAAGAACCTTACATCTACTTCTTCTTCCTGTCCTTATCCCACACTAGGTGGGGTCGGCACAACATGTATTTCATAAATCCATGTTGTTAGAGGTTTTGGCTTATTGTTTTATGACCGGCCGCCTGCCTGACATCAACCCTCCTTGGGAATACTCGTTGCGTCGCGCGGTTGACCCAATGTGCTTGCTGATATTATGCAAGAACCTTACATCTACGTCATACTTTTTTTAACAGGCATTTATTATCACCTCCTTGTAAAATTACGTTCAATGCAATTACGAAGTTTTCACTGCCCAGCGACGATATGGCGCTTGGAGTTGTCACCAAATGTTGTCTTGTCGTCTCACAGCATACGACACAAAATGTTCTTACTATACAGCTACACTCTGCTCAAGCGGTTTGAAATGCGCTGTGGTTGACCACTGGTTTCCATACTACGACTCGCGAGTTCAATCCCTGCACATTTGAATATTTTCTAAACCTACCATAGGCTACGACTACATTACGGGCGGCGGCGGCACCGTATTCAGTATCGGCGCAGCGCGTGCGCTGGCGCAGTGCGCGTGCGCCGGGCCGGCCGCGCCCGACGACATGACGCTGGGCGCATGCGCACACCACCGGCTCAACCTCACCATGACACACTCGCCGCTGTTCCACCAGGTGACTCAAGTGTTTCACTCGTTTTAGGGAAGTGTGTTCATCATTATTTTTATCAATGTCGGTACCTTCGGCACTATTGCCTGCAAAAATGCTTGTGAAGACCAACTGTATGGAGTTACTACTGCATAATCAGCTCATTACTGTCCCATTACTGGGCAAGGGCCTCTTCTCGGCATTTTCGGCCCTAGACCACCACGCTGACCTGGTGTGGGTTGACGCGTGTAATCCACACACCATCAGGAACTTTTTGGAACCCTCTCTGGTGTGCAGGTTTCCTCACGATGTTTTCCTCCACCGTTTGCCCAAATGATAATCAAATTATGATCCGCACATGTATTTGAAAAGCGAGGGACCATTTTTTTTTTAATTTACAATAAATTTTTTTTCTGTTTATTATACTCCAACTGTCAATACTTTAGCTGTATAGACACATGTCTATTCTCTTTATTGAATTGTAAATTGCGCTTTCGTCCGCTCGTATATGCGCATGCGCGCTCCTCTGGCTGCCCATGCGCACCGACGCGCGTCATCTGGCGTGAATCATACTTGACAATACTTCGTATTCCAGGCCCGACCGCAAGACTATGCCCGCGAGGTTTTAGCTCGCGACCGTCCCGTCTCCTTCCACCGCCACTCCTCACCAGAGCCGGTCAAGGTATACGCCACCTGGTTCCAGCACGATGACCTGGCTGTTAGGAAGACTAAGAGAAGAGATGAACTTTGAAGTGGTCAGTAGTAAGAGTTGATGATAGTGAGAGTAAGAGGGTGAATATTCGAAAAACCTTAACGAAAATTAAGAACGTCATTGTTACCCGACGTTATAATAAAAGCTGCCATCAAGCAATGAGACAAAAAATAAAAACAATCTGAAACTATTATAATGTGAACCTAGAACAATCTTTTGTAAAAAAAATGTTATGGAAATTCTAATATTCACCCAAGAAGTGATAACTGCTCCGATTTGATAAAAAGACGCTAGTTACCCAAACGTTACTTCGTATTGTTCTGTAAGCATCACAGCTGAGAAGACGAAAGCAATATTTGTCTTAAACTTCAGGATGTATTAAGTATTAGGTCCCCACCTATGAAATCAGCGTTTTGTATGGAGAATTTTAAAGAAGTTGCATTTTTCATACTAACATTTTTTTAACTTTATTTAACAACTATGAACACTAATGTTTTAAAACTTTTATGCACTAATGTTTAAAAACTAAGATAACGTATGCCACTTAGATTATGCGACCAAAATAAGTTTTGGCTAAGTTAAAACAAAAATAGTGGTCATTTCTGCTAACAAAAAGAGGCGTCATTTTTAAGGTATATTTTTTGGGTAGAAAACTATAAGTAATAAGGTTTTTTTACTATTGGTAGTTGTCTATGATGGTCATTATTCGATATAATATCAAGCAATTGATATATATCTTAAATCATAGAAGTGACGAGGTTCTCTATTTGTGAGAAAAAAACGCCAATTTCATAGGTAAGGACCTAATATTATACAAGGTTAGTCGGAAAGTGGGTAGTAAGCCGAAAGGGTGTTAAATAACCTATAATAAGGGATAACTTTTGTTCTAGCACTTTCTCCAAAACTCGATAGTTTAAGAGAAATAGCTTTTCAAAGATTTCGTAAAAAATATGCTAAAATCTATTTGTCCATAGCTATGATCAGCTGTGTTTACAATTTGGGTCATATTTGGGGTCACGGATTAGAAACTTAATTTTCAGAATTCATAACTAAAGCAGGTATGATTTAAAAAAAGAAAAATAAAATAAAAATCTTTTTGCATGCAAATAAAAATTATCGAATTTTGAAATTTTAACACTTGCTTTTAAACAGTCATCAGTGATACTTTAAGAGGCCCGCGGCTTAGTACCTACCCCCCCTTTCCGACTAACCTTGTATATACAGGGTGACTGGTAATTCGACCTATTCCTTAAAAGGGGTGGTTATTCTAGAGATCATTGACAACAAATTAACCTCAATTACCCTATTATTTATATTTTTTCTAAAAATCTACATGAATTATCAAAAAAAAAAATGACGCTTGGCAACTTAAAACCCCGATAACTCGGAAACCGGTCATTTCTGATCCACAGTTGATGGGAGTAAATTTGTTGCCAAAGATCTTTAAGTTTAACCCCTTTCAAGGAATAGGTCGAATTTTTAGTCAGCCTGTATATTATATTACTTATCAAACTGTTGGCTTACTATTGATCAAAATTTTTCTGGGTCACAAAGAATCTCAACCATTTACACGATTAAACGGAACCGAAAAAACTGTCTGTCTTGTAGAATGAGGCTCGATCCATGGTATATAGGTAATAATACAGGTAGTCTCTTCCCATGACTCCTGTGACAGGTAGAACACGTGACTGTCTACGTCATAGCTACTCAGCGCCGGCCCTGGGGTAGAGCGAGAGGAGCGATCCTTCTAGGCGCCAGGTGGCAAAAGGCGCCAAAAGTAGATTTTTGAAAAAAGTTGATTTAGTTTATTTATCTTTACATAGTATAAAACAAAGTCGCTCCCGCTGTCTATACGCTTAGATCTTTTAAACTACGCAACGGATTTTAATGCAGTTTTCAGCACTAGATAAAGTGATTCAAGAAGAAGGTTTATATGCCCTACATTAGTATCTACATTGTACCCGTGCGAAGCCGGGGTGGGTCGCTAGTTAAACATAAACTGAAAAACAATTTATGTGATATGAAAGCGTCGACCAAAAGGCGTTAAAAGACAATTTCGCTCTATCTGATCAAGGTCTAGAGCCGGCGCTGTAGCTACTGATAAACCAATGAGCTTCGGCTTCTATTTTCAAACTTTGTTGTTATTGGTGGGAAAATATCATAACCCGTGACGTAGATGAGGACATCACGGGAAGAGAGTACCAGGAGGTGTTATATTACTATACAATGGAGGAGCTCAGGAACAAAGTGTCATTTCTGGCTTCTAAGATACAGGTACATAAACCTAGTTTAGAAGTCAGGGTTTTTCACTCTGGAACACTAGCTTAAGCCATTTTTAGATCTAAATTATGTAAATGCATTTATGGAGAAATAAAGATTTATTATTTATTTATTACTAGCTGCCCGGACAGACTTCGTTCTGTCAAAAGTTATTGGCCTGTAGTGGGAAAAGAAAAGTGTTGTTTTTTACAATTTTCCACGCAATTTTTGTTTTTTCTCTCCATAAGAACCTTCCTTCTGCCTTAAGGGATATATAAAAATAATAATTGCCGAAATGGTCAAACCGTTTTCAAGTTTTGCGCTTAGCAACACATTTGTCGATTCATTTTTATTTCTATAGATTATTATTTATACTTTTCTTTTTTGTTCAAAAATCGAGATACTTTTTTTCACGATTAGGTCTTTTTGTCTTGTAAATGTCACTTTTTGATCAGGATGCGCCTTGCGAGACGTTATTTTCTCTTCAGTATGGCACTTTTTGAACCAAATCTCTTAAGAAATCGATAAAATCTAAAGCTTTGAGTCCAATGAGAAAAAAAAGAAAGCTTCGTGCCAAAGGTATAAATTACACTATTTGTTCCTGACCTCCCCATTTTAGGTCGATCTACAAACAGAAATCTTTTTTATAAAGCCGGGTCTGCTGAGATAAAGATATAACAAAACATGTTTAGTAAACACTCGGACCAATTACAACACAGTAAACAGGCCACGCCCCAATTTTGTTAGAAAAACATGCTATTTTTAACAAAAATATGATCGCAGCAGACCCGTAGAATGCGTCACATTTGTTACGTCACAAATTATAACTCAAATATACGACAGCATCACGAATATACAATGATTAGTTTAAGTTTTTTTATTAACTTTTAACTTATAGTTTTAATTTCACAATTTTAAACGCTTAATTCACATACCTCGAATTGTTAACTCGTGGCATTTATTAGAAATATTATAGTGTGATCCGTACTAATTAAAAAAAAGGTAAAAAATCTTTTTGGTATTTATTTTGAAAAATAAGTATGTAATAACAGTCACGTGAACACGTCGTTTAACGAAAAACATTTTTTCGTAGAATGCAATGGCAGTATCGAATGACGTTGTTGTTATCTACCTATCAATGTGAAATACTCAATTAAAATGTCGATGTCTAACGGGGTGTCCTGCGTAAGCGACAAACGCGACGCGATGCGACACTACCGACACGACGTGGAACAAATACGCGTTATGCGTCGCGTCTCGTTACGCTAGGCCGCTAGTAGGGAATGCCGTTGTCTTGATCGCGTTTGTCGCGTTCGTCGCTTACGCAGGACACCCCATAATACATTCCAGTGATTTATGGTATGTTGTAAAGATAATTAAATTACAATATACCTAATATTGTAATTTAATTGCGTTCATTCAGCGACTCCTATTACTGACTGTACAAAACAAAGTTTTAACAGGTCTACATTCGCAGTGGCGCCAACTGGTGTCGATTTTAGAAACTACTCAATAATGCTGCTATTGTATTCAAACAATACCTTAATTTTTAATAACATTATTTACCTTTTTTTAAATTGGTTCGGGTCAGAGGATTGCTTAGTTGTTTATTATTGAAAATAATTTGTTGCTCTCTTGTTACTACGTATATTATTTGAAGTTATATAGTTTTACTGACATACTTATAACCGGTCCCTTTTTTAAGGACAACTAAATTTTAGCGCCCCAAGTTAAATGACCACGCGGCGAGCGATAGCTGCGCAATTCACTCGGGGCGCTAAAATGCCTCGCGTTAAGAACACATGTTTCAATCTAGTATTTTTTTTATTGAATCCAAACCTTTCCCGTGCATGGTTAATCTATATCAGCAGTACATCACGAGGTTTGAAGGAATTACATGATTTCATTTACACCCTGTATATGTGTTGTGTATTATATTTTAGCGAGTTTAATGGCCAAATACTCAAACGCTACTCAATTTTAAATTGCCGTTGATTTCGCGCTGTCCCTGTCACTCTAAGGCGAAGTGACAGTGACAGCACGAGACTTACCGGCAACTTAAAATTGAGTACCGTTTGAGTATTCGGTTATAACTCAAATAATTTGAGTATAGCAATTATTAATAAAAATTGTTTGCATTAAATGCAGCGTCAACGCACATTATTATTGTTTTATTTATTCTATAAGATATAACTATATCGGGTGTAAAAATACACTTAACGAAGCCGAGAGCCACGTATTCTTCCCATCATTACGAAGATTTTTTGGTATTGGGCCATACCTGGGAACCGACTGGTTATGGAGATATTGAAGGTCAAAGTCACCATATTTTTGAACGTTTCTCGCGAAATCCAAGTTTATGTTATTCTATACAAACATTATCATAATTTTCGATAATAAGCACGGTCTGATGGGCGCGCGCTTCCATTGCGCGCTACAAATAAAAGCTGTTTTTTTAATACCAAAAAATAAAAGTCGTTTCCCAGCAATTATTTTTGCTGTATGTTACTTAGTTTTATGTACAGTATGCGTAGACTTCGGCTTCGTTAAGGCTATTTTTACACCCAGTATACTATTTCTGTTATAGTATGTTTAATTGTATATTGTTTTCAGTATTGTTAATGAACTATGATATAAACGTAACATATCAATTGTGTAAGTACTTCGAATAAAGTTATCTCGTCGATAAATATGTATCTTTATTCATCCCAACTCTACTAATAATAAAAGTGGTCAGGGCCTCATAGAGAGGAACTTCCTAACAATACGCGCCGTGTCCAGAAGTACCGCTACCTGTATCAGGCCCTTGACCCAGCCGCCCAACGAGAGCCTCATTAGATGTTGGTCGAGGCTCTTGGCTATTAAGCCATTGACCGTAACAACTATCGGCACAATGACTGCTGAGTCAACCTCCCACATGTCGACAACCTCGTGTGCCAAGTCTTGATACTTAATTTCATAAAGTAAAATAAATTATTTGGTAGCTAAGTCCGCGCTAGTCACCTCCTGAGGTATGTGAGCGGCAGGAGGGGGGTGCGCGTGTTAGACAAGACAAAGCAAACTGACAGAGAGCGTCTATTGTTTCGCACCCCCCTCCTGCCGCTCTCATACCTCAGGCCACAAAATAGATAGGTACAGAAATCAATCTACATACAAGTGCGCTCTAGCAATGCACACATAGACACTGCTCACGGACATGATATCTCGGACCGTTTGGGACCAGAGTGCGAGTGAGTGCGAGCGCGAGTGCCATGTGCTTGAGAGAGATAGATATATAGATAGAGCGACCGCCGAGCGTAGGTATGAAAAGTGAAGTACATACATGTGATTGACTTCTGTACCTATCTGTTTTGTGCTCAGGCGGTGAGTAGCATTTGCGCGGAGACTATAGAGACTATTTCAGAACGAAAAGAAAACAGCTCATTATGTCATAGACAAACTCGTTATTTGACAGGTGCCGATTCTGTTGTCCACAAAACTAAACATCTCTTTTAGTGTGGTTAGTGACTAACCTGGTGTCAGAGTTTATGCCGCCCATGGGCCTCTGACTTGGCTTCACATGCTGTCGAGAAATATCTCTCAGGCATGCCTTTTTCCTCACGATGTTTTCCTTCACCGTTTTTAAGCAAGTGATAATTATGCAATACGCACATGAATCCGAAAAGTCAGAGGTTCGTGCCTTGGGTTCGAATTCGAGACCTATGACTTGGCAGAACGACGGTCACCCGACTAGGCAATCACTGCTATAATTTAGGCTATTGCCATCTTACTCACTCTGATAAAATAAGAAAGAGATGGACGTAAATAAGAGCTGTCAAATTTTGTTAAACTAAAATTTCCTAGACGACATGTCAGAACATGTCGAATAAAAACACGGTGAAGTTCAAGGCGTAAACTAATTTGACATCTATAACTTAATTCTTATCTATCACCGTCCTCTTCTTGTGCTGTCTGTTAGTAAAAGATAGCAATTCTCTAACTTTAGTTTAGTTTGTAAACAAAAGAATCTACACCAATTGAGCCAAGCAAAGAAATGTCTTACAAAAAAAAAACGTAAGACTGAAATACACATCCAAGATGAATTAATGATAAGTAACTACCTACATACATACCTGCAATTTACAAAAAACACGTCTTTTTTCCCAAAAAAGTGGCGTCGAATACAGAAACCCACGTGTAAGTACCTACTATAATTCATGCATCATTTCTTACATGCGCGTCGGTTAAGAGTAAACTTCTACTACTTCTTACACATTTGACCTTATAACCTACATAGTACTTATGTAATGTACTTCTCACATAAGTATGTTATCGGTAGCTGGTAACACTGGACAATGTTGACAAAGGAGGAAGCTTCTTACACTCCCATCTATTTACATTTATGACATAAGCATATTCGTTTTTAAAAATATTAACAATTTTACGAAAGTTAAAGATACCCACAATATAAACACAAGGCATAAAAATAGGCTATATTTACCACCATCTAGGATTAAAATGCTCAACCAAAGTCCCTACTACATGGCAGTAAAAATATTTAATAAATTACCAAATGATCTTCAGAACGAAACAAAAGAAATAGTATTTATTAGAAAATTAAAAACATATTTAATAGAAAAATGCTTCTACTCAATCAACGAATATTTTGAACATAAATAAAGTTAAAAACACCCAATATAAGCAAAAATAACATAAACCTAAATAAATAAAACATACAATTAATAATACACCTATACCAATACCTATTTACCTACTCAATAACATATCACTCTATATACTATGTTGTTTTGGTTCTAGTATCCTTAATTAAAAATATTGTGTATTAAGAATAACAATAATCAAGAATTAGGCACTATGTACCAAGTAGACACATAAGTAAACTTATAAATATACTTTCATATAATTAGAGCCCTCAAATATTGCAACACCTGGAAAAGGTTGCTAAGCTGTATCTACTCTATATAATAAGATCTGTATTATTTTACCTTAGTGTGCAAATAAATATTTTGAGTTTGAGTTTGAGGGTAATCGTCAAGATGAATCAACGTACCCGAAGTTATAAAAACTGTGGTCATTCGAAGGAGCAAAGGATTCTACGTCGAACAGCCGAAGTCTGACCTTTTATATCTGATTTGCTTGTCCTTATTTTCCGATCTTGTTTAAATTATTATGTTGTGAACTAGCTTCTGTAACTAACCACTAACCCAATTAAAAGTACTCTCAGTGGTGGAGAGTCTATGTTGGTTTCATTTACTTTATTTACCATGCTCCCAATCCTGACATACCGATATTAGCTATAACTGTAATAATAGTTTCACCCCTACACGATTCTGTTGTAGGTATTTTACAAGTACATTAATGTCCGGCTGATTGGTAGCGCCGTGCGGCAGTCGGGTTGTTGAGCTCCCTAAAATAAGGTTTTAGCTACGCGATGACTGATGCATGTGTACTGTCAATTAAGACAGGTGAACTCAAACCTGCTATGGCACTTTCCTCAAAAGGCCATTCCAGACGTTGCCCTACGTTGTTACACTCGATTAATTTTTATACCACAATGTCGACTTTAAAAGAGACCTTGATCTCTGAGTTTGTTTCGGCTTTTCTTCTCAGAGCTAGTCAGATAGGAAATGCCGGCGCCATCCAGTCTTAAAAAAACATTACATTGACTTGTTAAAATGTCTGAAACAGATTTATTTACGGAAATAAAATCATTTATATCGTTTATTTATCTCATTAATTTAAGTACCTACTTATTATATTTCTTAGAACTGTTAGGCCGCGTTCCCACTTTGTCGTAACGACAGATAGTCGTGTAGTTTTAAGTGTCGTGGCTTATATATTTAAATGGAGGTGTTCACATATAAGACGACACGATTAACTGTCGTTCACGACTTGTTTTTGCAGTGACGACAGATTGTTGTTTGTCAATGGGAACGGCTAGCACGACAGTCGTCCAACGATAAATTTATCGTCACGACATCGTAATGTGTCGTTGTTACGACTATCTCGACGGTCCCTACGTACAATCCCATATGTGGTAGAAACGTGATTTGCATGTTTTGTTTTCGTGACCTTCAGGCTACCCTAGAATATCGTTTAGTTTAACAAAAATAAGTCTAACTTGACAAATTGACCTTTAAATCCACACACGACATTTCCCATAACTACAAAATTTTCTAAAATTTCCGGCGTAGAACCACAGCAGTGGCAGTCCAGTAATTTTACTTTGGATTTTACTTTTATACTTTTTAATACTACACTGCTGCGCCGTTTTATACGAGACAACCAGATTGTTTTGACTTATCCAGATCCATGCTCTTGTGGGGAAGTTCCTCAATTTTGTAAATGCGTCAATCACGTACACTAATGTTGTAAGCAGTATTAAAGTACCTAGTGGGTGCATGGTATACAAAATTCTCCACGTACAATTTCATAAATGGCAATTACGACTTTGATTAATTTAAAGACTATTACGTAAAAGTCAATAAGTACCACTTGCAATAGGGAAGATTCCGAATAATTCCGATTTATAAGTAACATAAAAGTTAGTAAGTATCTACCACTTAAGGTATTTGCAATAAGGATGATTCCGATGTATAAGTAAGTAAGTGTCGAATAATAGACTAAAAGTGATTTTTATGACCTATCTTTTTATTTTTAACCGACTTCCAAAAAGGAGGAGGTTACTATGTTCGTCTGTATGTATGTTTTTTTTTTTTTTTTTTGTATGTTCATCGACATTTTCGCCAATTGTGAACCGATTTTAATAATTCTTTTTTTAATGGATAGGGTATACTTTGAAGTTGGTCCCATTTAAATTTGGTGAAGATCTGATGAAGAACTTCGGAGATAGATAATGGAACTCCTCAATGACGAACAGTACGCATATTGTGATGATGTGATTATGTTACGAGCAGCGTCTTTAGTAGGTCCAACCAAGTTTTAATTAAGGCCACTAAAATGAAAAAAATAAAAACTTTTTTACAAAAAATTTAAACCGACTTCAAAAAAGAATAAAATAATTACCATATAAAATTAACAGTTTCAAAAGTCGGTGCTGATCCACGCTGAACCAAATTGAAGGCACCGACTTTTGAAACTGTTAATTTTATATGGTAATTATTTTATTCTTTTTTGAAGTCGGTTTAAATTTTTTGTAAAAAAGTTTTTTTTATAATACAAATCACATATTAACCCTCTATACCAAATTTCATAACATTACGTTAAGTAGAACATGATGTACACGTGTTTGAAACTTTGAAGCGCTCTCCTGTAAAATTTGTGTTTTGTAGTTACGGGATTATTCGTAGGGACCGTCGATCTGTCGTGGCCACGACAAAAATATCGTCTCGTCGTAGCTTGCTACTGATGTGCAAACGACAAAGCGACTGTCGTGAAACGATAACATGTCGTCGCGATCCAATGGGAACAGATAGATACGATAGTTGCTAAACGATAAAAAAAATTGACGACAAACAGTCGTTATAATGGGAATAGCTACAGACGACAGTCGTCCAAGGATAAATTTATCGTCACGACATAGTGGGAACGCGCCTTTACTATCAAATTTTCACTGAATTCAATTTCTACACTCTTATAATACACACATAATACAAGTCATATAACTCCCATAACCCAATCAATCAACCCTCTCCCCCCCCCCCCCCCCCAACAGAAAGGCCTTCCCCTCAAAGATGTTTTCCCAATAAGACGCGTCGTTAATTAGAGCGACCCTTGTTCCGGCTAATGGACGCATTGAGGGCCATGACTTGCCTGCTTACTGCAAGTCATCTTACTTAATAAACAGGGACTTGCGACTTGCCGATCGCGCAGTCATCTTGTGGATGTCTTGCAAAAACAGTTTGCAAGAAGTTGTAGCGTAGACTTAGTGCTTGGCCAGAGTGGCAGCGCGGTGCGGGGAGCGGCGCGGGTGCGGGAACGCGCGCGATTTGCCTGTCCGCAGTGGAGCGCGGCGTCGTTCTGAGCGTTGTCGTGTCCAGTGTTTGTCAAAATATCATATGGATAAAGAAGACTTATTTTTACTGGAAAATTCTTACTAAAAAACGATGTTTCGACATCCACAGTGCTTGAATAGCACTTATTAATTCTTCAACATTTAATTTTGAAGACACCATCACAACAACGCGTGTGGTCAGCTCGAACTATACTGGCCTGCAAAAATAAGTATCACACTTTTAAAATTGCAATAACTTTTTAGGTACACAAGATATATTTTCGAAACAAAAAGGACTCAAAAAAGAGTTTAACTTTGTTACTATAGTTTCAAAGAAAGCTGATAAAAATTGCTATAAAACGTTTTTTATTTTAAATCTCTAACTTCTACAGTTTAGAAAAAATTGAAATTTTAAAAGTGTGATACTTATTTTTGCAGGCCAGTGTAGTTTGAGATCCCCCGCTCCCGCGCGGGTTGTCACTGGCCGCCCGCGCTCTCACTGCGGCCACTTATACCCACTCAACCGCCACCGGGTACTACAGTACCCGAAGTCAAAAAGCAGTAAACCGCCATGGGTACTACAGTACCCAAAACGAAACAGTTTAAAAAATCCTTATAAAATCGACTACCGTGTTTTGTCTACGAAAAAACCTTTTGTAGAGTCGTTCTCTATGAAATTATACAACGAAATAATCACACTTGTCAGCACTACTTCAAACAAAAAGTCAAACAAAAAAATTGTCAAACTTTGTAAACATCTGTTATCGCTCAAGTGGGTGCGGCGCGGCGGGGCGCCGGCGGGTGGTCGTAAATATGTCATAGCTAATCTGACATCATTGTTTATTTTTAACACTATTATACATACAAAGGATCGTAAAGAATAGTGCTACAATATTTTATTACACGTAGGTAGTTTTAGAATCTCAAGTTGCAATATTTCGCTTTTGTAAATGTTATTGTTCGCGATGAGAACAATGGCTGCCGGTTGATAAGGTAAACACAAAGAAATGTGTTTATTTTGACCAAAAATGTGTGAAAACGGAAAAATAGTTCATTATTAGTAAAATACAGGTAGTAGTAATTAAATAAATACAGGTAGTTTCGTAAAGATTCTATCTTGACTCGATATACATAGTATATACAGTATACGGGCGCGCGAGGCCGCGTCAAAACCAGCAAGGAGTTTCTAACTTCTTATAAGATTTTCTTCTTATTGGAATAAAATAAGTTTATACATTCTGGTATTGTTAGAAAGGAAATATAATCTAGTTTATTTTAATATTGTTAAAATGGATATAAAGTTAAGAGTTATCCATCAAAAATTTCCAATTTTCAAATTTTTCCAATTTTCCATCACTGTTTTTCAAGTTAATCTTTTTTTTTTGAGTTTCAAATTATAATTATATCTCTTGGTTTATAGATAAGTATGTTCCTTAATTATTCAGCTTTATATCTGTATTTTTTATTTTGATATAGCACTTGTAGTTTGCGTACGTCAGGTGTTTTTATCGCTAAGGTCAGAAGGGGTCAAATTACATAAACAAGACCGCGCGGTCCGTGGCGGTTGGCTGAAATTCGGCGGCGGGGGCCGGGCGGTTGAGTGGCTATGAACGACCTATGGCGTGAGCTACCCGCGCGCTCCCCGCGCAAAGTAGTCCGCGCCGCTTCCCGCGCCCGCGTGCCCACTATGGACACTCAAATGAAGTTCTTCTGTTTGAACTCACCGCACCGCGCCCGCCCCGCGCCCGCGTTTGCAGTCTGGCCAAAGGCTTACACGTTACCTACTCACCTAGTTAGTAAAGTAAACATAGGTACCTAACGTTAATGTAAGTGAATTTTCAATCAGAAATACTCGTTTCGCACAGACTATTTAATTAAATTGAAAGCTTTATTCATATCTATGTGAAGCAAATTGTGCATGTCGCAAAACAATTTACCAATATGTTATAGGACAGTTGTATTTTAGATTCAAAATTCGCTTACATTGGCGATACATATACGATACTAGGTATACGTCAAACGTTCGTGTAGGCTTAGTGATAGGTTTCTTGTAACCTACCTAGGCTAATAGAAAATGCTCTATAACTCTGCAAATTCTGCAATCTATACTAATATTATAAAGAGGAAAGATTTGTATTTTTGTATGTAACGAATAAACTTAAAAACTACTGGACCGATTACAAAAATTCTTTTGCCGTTAGAAAGCTACATTATCACTGAGTAACATAGGCTACGGGCGGAGCCGTGAGGACACAGCTAGTAGACAATAAACCCATTTTAGCAAGGAAGGAAATTTATAGAAAGTAGGCATTAATGTGGGCCAACTTTGCATTCCTGCCCCGTTTAATTTGTCTCTGGTCAATCAGCTGAAATACTCCTTAGAAGTGTTGTCGAAGATATATAAGATTTGCAAAAAGAACGCGGTTTTATTGATAAGTGATTACTATACTCTATGTAAAATAACATTAGACAAGTAAGACACATTTTCGCACGGAAATGTATAGAAATAAGCAACACGTTTGCTTCCAGCAAGCATTCAACACTGTATTATGCTTTTATGAACCTTAACGGTCAATCAAGATGAGCTGAAACTGTACTTAAAGAAATTGTACGTCGTAGTTGTCGCTTCGAGAAAGTTATCTAAAAGTATCATTTGCAAAAGTTTGTTAAAAATCTTCTTCTTCTTCCTGCCCTTATCCCACACTAGGTGGGGTCGGCACAACATGTATTTCGTAAATCCATGTTGTTAGAGGTTTTGGCTTATTATTTTATGACCGGCCGCCTGCCTGACATCAACCCTCCTTGGGGATATTCGATGCGTCGTCGCGCGGATGACAATATTGTTAAAAATATGGATATAGAAATAATTCCATAAACATTAGTGGCCTGAAAACATGATGATCCAGTCCCACCCCCCACATAGGTAATCTCTTAAGCAGTGTTCATACAAAATTAATGATTCGTGTTAACCCTACTAAAGCGGTGCGTGTAATTACGCGAAGAATCTCTAAAAAGATTAACATTCCACAAGAACTTCCTATAATACCGAAGCACTTATATTTACGAACACCTCAGATTATAACTTGCGAACAAAATAATATTTATTCTTGGCAAACTTTCGGGGTACTTACGGCGAAGTTGGCGAGGGATCAGTGAGGGTCAATTTGTCATTCGACACGCGATACCCACGGTAAGTACCTACACTCTAACTTCACGAACTTACATTTTTCATTACCCACAACTTTTGAGTGCGGCCCTGGGAATAAAAAATGGACATTCAAAAGTCTACCTTATGTGGTCGACATAAGGTTCTATGTTTGGACGTTGTTGTAGGGTTGCGATGAAAGATTTTTCTTATTTTCAGAATGTGTTGGTCCTTATGCATTAATCAAAAAATATCAAAGCCTTTGAGAGCTATTGGGAGTTGGGAAGAGTTAGCCTTGAGAGGGTTGTGTTTAAGCTTATACCTTTTTTTTCCGTTGTAAAACCCTCTTGGATGTCCCTAGCCCGGGGAAGGTGTCCAGCAGTCTGCTGGACTCTTACCTGCTAAAAACCAACGGTGTTCTTCCTCCTGACCGTTCGGCCGGTGTCACGGGATTCGCAAAAGCATGCACCGCAACCCCGGCAGGTCCCGGTCCGCCAACCCTCGGCAGACCTCTCCTCTGTGGGGCCTTGCCCCACGTCCTCCTGAGAAGTGCGCACGGAACACTGCGCGCTGCCTTCTCGGGCCTGTTACTGGTCGGGCGGCGGGTCCCCTAACCCGCCGCCCGCAGTCCACACACAGCTTATACCTACTAAAGGCAAATCTTTGAATTAAGTAGTACTATAATACTCAAGGCTCGTGGCTCATGACCAACCGCGCGGATCATACGATTTGCGAGGTTAAGCTGCGCTTGCCGCGGTCACTCCGTGGATGGGTGACCGTTCGTTACACATCGAGACCCCTCCGTGCCTTGGAGAGTACTTTAAACAGTCGGTCCCGGGTGTCATAAGAATACCTATGACAGTCGTTACCTACGGGAAGTCTGAAGCCCGAAAGTCTGACAACCGGTCTAACCTTAGTATATCATCAGCATTGCCCAAATGCACAGTATAATAATATCCAGTATATAGGATATCAGCATTGCCCAGTAACTGGGTTGCGGAGGTCTGATGGCAGTCGCTCCATGTAAAATACTGGTATTAAGCCGCATCTGGTTAGACTGGAAGCTGACCCCAACATAGTTAGGAAAAGGCTAGGCAGAACAAGTAGTACTATAATAAGTACTTACATAAACTAAGTACCTCGTTGGTCTAATGGTGACAAGCGCGACTGCTGATCTTGAAGTCCTGGTTTCGATCCCCAGGTTAGGCAAAGTGTTATTGGATTTTTCCGTGTGAAATTCCTCAGTAGCAGCTCGGAGTATGGATTTGTGCCCGATTGATGGCAATAGGCTCGCCCTCTATTACATGGGAATTAAACATAACGGTGAAATGATGGTGCTACTATACACCTCTGCCCAACCCTTCGGGGAATACAGGCGTGATGTTATGTTATGTAAACTAAGTGGATGGGCGATCGTATTTTCTTAAAACTTACAAGAGATACGAAAATACGGAACATAGGTACCATAACGCTACCATATATTATGTTTATGGTACGACAGAGGTGTTTTCCCGCAAAAGTGCAGCCCTGTGCAGCTATACGTCATACACCCGGTTTTTACCACAAATATGATACAAAATATAGCATACTAGAGACACGCCCCGGCTACGCACGGGTGCAATGTAGATACTAATGTGGGGCCTATAAGAAAGAAAGAAAGAAAGAAAATTATTTATTTTGGACTCACACAGGCAGTTACAAAAACAAAAACAATATTTACAAAAAAAAAGAAAGGATAAGAATTTATACTACCTGCACGAGGCCAAAAAGGGCTCCTATCTCAGCATAATGCTGCGACATTTAAAAAAAAAACAAAATGTCGCAACGCTGGTTTTCAGATAGGACCATAGTGATGCCACGGGCAATAACGACACAAATAAATAAATAAACATGTTTCGTAAATATTAAATTGGAACCTATAAACCTTCCTCTTGAATCACTTTATCTATTGCTGAAAACTGTATTAAAATCCGTTGCGTAATTTATAAGATCTAAGCGTACAGACAGCGGGAGCGACTTTGTTTTATACTATGTAAAGATAAAGAAGCATAATCCGCCCATTACTGTTCCACTGCTGGACACGGGCCTCTTCTCAGAACGAGAAGGGTTAAGGCCTTAACACACCACGCTGGCCTAGTGCGGGTTGGCAGACTACACACACAATCGAGAACTTTATGGAGCCCTCTCAGGTGTGCGGGTTTCCTCACGCTGTTTTCCTTCACCGTTAACGCAAGTGATAATCAAATTTCATCCGCACATTGATTTGAAAAGTCAGAGGTGCGGGCTGGAATCGAACTCAGACCCGCATGGAAGACAAACGTTCCACCGCTAAGCTATTATACACAAAATATAGGCATTATTACTCCTAGCCTTTTTCTCAACTACGTTAAGGTCTGCTTCCAGTCTAACCAGATGCGGCTGAATATCAGTATTTTACACGGAGCGACTGCCATCAGACCTCCGCAACCTAGTAACTGGACAACGTTGTCGATTCTGTAGCACATTTTGACACTACTAAACTAGACTAAACGCAACTGTCACTTTCTTTTTCCATTGAAACAGAAAGAGACAAACACCCTTAGTTTAGTTTAGTCCTGTCAAAGTGCGCAACAGAATAGACACCAACGCCGTTATCCTATACACAAAATACAAGCACAAAACAGATAGGTACAGACGTCAAACACATGTATGTACTTCACTTTTCATACCTATGGTCGGCGGTCGCTCTATCTATATCTATCTCTCTCAAGCGCATGGCACTCGCGCTCGCACTCACTCGCACTCTAGTCCCAAACAGTCCGAAATATCGTGTCCGTGAGCAGTGTCTATGTGTGCGTTGCTCGAGCGCACTTGTATGTAGATTGACTTCTGTACCTATCTGTTTTGTGATACCTACAAGGTTAGTTGGAAAGGGGGTAGGTACTAGGCCGCGGGCCGCTTAATGTATCACTGATGATTGTTTTAAAGAAAGTGTTCAAGTTTCAAAAAAAAAACATGCCTGCTTTAGTTATAAATTCAGAAAATGGAGTTTCTAATCCGTGACCCCAAATATGACGTAAAATGTAAACACGTCCGATCATAGCTGAGGATAGATAGAATTTAGCGTATTTTTTATGAAATCTTTGAACAGCTATTTCTCTTGAACTATTGACTGTTGGGGAAGTTGTAGAACAAAAGTTATCCATTATTATGGGTACTCTAACACCCTTTCGGCTTAGTACCCCCCTTTGCGACTAACCTTGTATAACTAAATAATATTCCTAATCAAAGCCAATGAAACTAAAAGCAAATCGGGTCGAGATCCTCCATGTAATCAGTCACAGTTTTAATTAGATAGCAGACCTATAACTGGGTTAGTTACATTGATTTACAGCGGTCTCCAAATTCGCCAGATAGATTGTACCAATTGTACCATTTTGGTAGGACAACATTAATTGTCGTGGATTGACTAATTTATTGTCTCTGTTCTGATTTGGAATTAATGAAGAATAGTATCAGCTGTTTGAGAAAGATGTGAATAATACGCAAACTTTTTTTTACTGTTGTTGGGTTAATGTTTATCAAACACAATCATATTAATCAATCAAAGTTTTTCTGTTTTCAGGATTGCAGGATTTTTCTGTTTTTCTGTTCAGGAGAGGTCCACCAGAAGAAGCTGGTGGACCGAGACCTGCCGGGGTCGCGGTGCATGCAATAGCGAATCCCGTGACCCCGGCCTTAGGTCAGCAGGTCACTGTTGGTTTTTAGCCGGTAAGAGTCCGGCAGACCCCCTCGCCTTCCCCGGGCGAGGGACACCCATAAGGATTTTCAGACGAAAAAAAAAGGATTTTTCTGTTAGGAAAATCTTAGTAAGCTTGAATAGAACAGGAACTTTATTTGCATAGATTGTAGATACATAAAATAGGATGTCAGAATGAAAAAATCGGTGAATTAAATTTTAAAATTAATTCATTTAATGTCTGTAATAAAGTGTCGTTTAAAAAATCGTTTACGGAATAATAACATTTCTCAATTAATAAAATTTTCAGCCTCTTTTTGAAGTGTTGTATCGTGTCATCCTTAATTTTGTCAGGAATTTGAGGTTTCGACATTTTCCCAGAGAAATTACGAAATGTTAGCGCCTCGGCAAAATGTGCGCATGCAAACCTGGAGATCAATTTTACTATAAGTACTTTTTTTTGTCTCAGTCGAACCGCAGCTCAACCACGGCTGACTTTTTTTCTTATAAAGATAACGGTCAGAAAGCGGTTGAGGTTCGATTGCGATTTTAAACAATTTTGTTTGTAGTATTGACCTTATGTGCCTCTATAGTCACCGGCACGTAACTTGGCAAGAATACAGAAGAGAATTCCTTTCCTTTCTTTCTTCTAAACAAACATGTTTAAAAATAAATTATGGCAATAGCCATAGAATAATAACAAGCAATAAAAGTGACCATGTTTTTGTTACACTAAGTGTACATGCGCAAATTTACTCCCACTACGTCAAAACTTAGCCAAGTTACGTGCCGGTGACTATACCTACTGGAACGATAATAATTGTCTGATATTAAACCCCTATGAAACGTTTACAAACCGTCAGTCCTACCCGCCATTTCCCCTTAAATTTTTCCTTCTACCCGCAAAATTCGACAAACATTTCCTGTCTTCGTTCGCAGCCGTCAAAATCGGTGCATTGTTTCCCCTAGTTTTTTGAAAGTGTATCAAAATCGCGTAAACTTTTGTTAACCAGCTGTGTGTAAAGTTTCGTAGATTAAACCTGGATAAATAATTCGCATTAGTGCCGTGAAGTGGTGTTTGGCAATCGTGATACTGGCGTTCTGATGGTCTATCAATTTCAGGTTAGTCCTATCCATTTTGATGGATTGATTTTGAGCAGATTCTGCCTGTCTTCCATCTAGGCGGCTGTATCGCCTAGATTATTAGATATTCAAAGGCGGTTAGCAATGGAACCTCATAATACAGTTCACTTTAGTTCGCATAATTGTTTGGTTCGCATAGTTCTTTCTATACCTTTTTTGATATAATATTAAATTCTTACCAATTTGTTACATAATCAACTACCAAATTGCTTTTAAAAATAATCGTTCCTTGCAATCAACGTCGCAAATTGCTCCACAGAAAATAAAAGCGAGTAGAACTAAATTAACCTGTTGAAGAAAACCGCGTGTTGCTCGTAATGAAGCAACTAATAACGTTCATAAAAGCAGCTGGAACACGCTGTAGGTGTGCTGTGGAACGCGTGTTAAGCCTTGTAATAAAGGCAGCTAATTATAATGTAAGGACAGCACATTGGTACACCCTCGCGACGGCGCAACTGGTATTCCCATGGAGGGTTGATGTCAGGCAGGCGGCCGGTCATAAAACAATAAGCCAAAACCTCTAACAACATGGATTTATGAAATACATGTTGTGCCGACCCCACCTAGTGTGGGATAAGGCCAGGAAGAAGAAGAAGAATTATAATGTAAGGTTCCTTAACACCCTCGTTGGTCTAGTGGTGGTAAGCGCGACTGCTGTTAGTGAGGTCCTAAGTTCGATCCCCAGGTCGGGCAAAGTGTTATTGGGTTTTTCCGTGTGGAATTCCTCAGTAGCAGCCCTGAGTTTAGATTTGTGCCCGGTTGATGGTAATAGGCTCTCCCGCTATTACATGGGACTTAAACGTAACGGCGAAATGAGTGTGTTAGTATACACCTCTGCCCTACCCTTCGGGGAATACAGGCGTGATGTTATGTTATGTATGGTTCAATTTCCATCCTGGCAAAGAACAGAGGTGACGTCACATTTGGTGAATCATATTTCGTTTCATATTCGTTCTATATTAGTTTACGATGTGTTAGAACTAATGTGCCTAGCAAAATTGAATGAGTGGGTCGAGGAACTTCAAGTATACCCCACCAAAAAGAACATAGTCTACTTATTTGGCGGCAATAAGATTGACAAGCATATCATTTTGGGACCCAGTGCATAATAATTCATCAAGCACATTGGGTCACTCGCGCGACGGCGCAACGAGTATTCCCAAGAAGGGTTGATGTCAGGCAGGCGGCCGGTCATAAAACAATAAGCCAAAACCTCTAACAACGGATTTATGGAATACATGTTGTGCCGACCCCACCTAGTGTGGAATAAGGGCAGGAAGAAGAAGAAGAACATTCGTGGCTATTTACCAACCGCGCGGATCATACGATTTGCGAGGTTACCGCAGTCTGTCTCTGGACAAGTGACCGTTCATTACACATCGAGACCCCTCCATGCCTTGAAGAGCACGTTAAACAGTCTGTCCCAGGTGTCATAAGAATATCTATGACAGTCGTTACAAAAAATCAGCTGTTACATACAAAATAATTAATGTTGTATAACAAAATGTATGGAACAACTGTTTTTTTTTAGGAATTCAGAGATTTTCCCATAGTGAAAGTTGAACAGAATGATGAGCAGAATTCATGGTTTTTGGATGTAAAGCGACTAACCAGCCAAGCTGTATACTCAGTACTCATATACCTACTTGCCCAACTTCCTCCGTCAAAACGGCGATCCTATAGGAAAAATAGTTTTCTGAATATCCAGGAAATGGACTTATAATAGCGTAGCCGCGCTTTTATCGATGTTCTCGTTGAGAATCGAGAAAATACTAGAGATGTGCTCACACTGTTGTATACGGGCATTAGCTGTGAATTTAAATTCAGCTAACAAGAGTGTTATGTGACATAAAACACGACAAATGGATAATATTAGCCGAAACTTGATCATCAAGGGCGGATACAGGATTTCCGTGCAACTTTAGTTTTACGTTATCTCCTATATTGAGTTCAGTACGCTTAGCACGAACTTTTGTTTTATCTTACACGTTTCTATACATCTATTTACAAGGTTAGTTGGATAGGGGGTACTAAGCCGCGGGCCACGTAAAGTATCAATGATGACTATTATAAAGCAAGTGTTAAAATTTCAAAATTCGATAATTTTTATTTGCATGCAAAAAGATTTTTAGTTTAGTTTTTTAACAAACAAAAAAAAACCTGCCTGCTTTAGTTATTAATTCAGAAAATTAAGTTTCTAATCCGTGGCCCCAAATATGACCTAAATAGTAAACACAGTTGATCATAGCTATGGGCAGATAGATTTTAGCATATTTTTTACGAAATCTTTGAAAAGGTATTTTCTCTTAAACTATCGAGTTTTGGGGAAAGTTGTAGTACAAAAGTTATCCCTTATTATGGGTACTTTAACACCCTTTCGGCTTAGTACCCCCTTTCCGACTAACCTTGTATGTACCTATATAAGGTACCCACTTGAAAAAAAAAACATTTAAAAAAAAATTGTATTTCTGTCTGTCGGTATAAAGGCTGGATCGATTTTGACGGGACTTTCACTGGCAGATAGCTGATGTTATAAGGAGTAACTTAACCTACTATTTTTTTAGAAAATGAAAAGAATTAGGGTTCCACGCAAAAAAACCCATCCGACTTCTACGCAGACGAAGTCGCGGGCACAGCTAGTCGCTAATGTTAACGAAAATACCACTGTCCTATAATATTTTGGTTAATGATTTTGCAACTTGCACAATTTGTATTATACATAAAGTTTTTAATTTAATTAAATAGTATGTGCGAGACGAGTATTTTCGATTCAAACTTCACTTACATTAACGATACATTTACGTAACTCGACAGCATTCGTACTAGGCGTACAAGATCTTTAAACCGTATTTAAACTGTCGTTATAATTAGGAATAACAAGAAATTAGCACAGCAATTTTTTTTTCATACAGGTGTAAATGAAATCATGTTGTAATTCCTTCAAACTTCGTGATGTACTGCTGACATAGATTAACCCTTCATAGAAAACTTTTGAATTCAATAAAAAAATTACAAGAAGTAAACATGTGTTCTCAACGTGAGGCATTTTAGCGCCCCGAGCGAATTGCGCGGCTATCGCTCGCCCCGCGGTCATTTAACTTTATCGCGGTCATTTTTTATGTCACTAAAATGCCTCACGTTAAGAACACCATGTTAACTTCTTGTAATTTATTTTTATTGTATCCAAAATTATCCCTTTCAAGGTTAATCTATGTCAGCAGTACATCACGAGGTTTGAAGGAATTACATGATTTCGTTTACACCCTGTATAATTTAATTCGTGTCCAAAATAATATTTCCGCTTACCACGTAGGACGCAGCCTTACTTCCTCGTACGTGTGGTTTGGAGAACACTCGAACGAAGCGAGGCTCTTTGAGTCAAATGCAAATAAAACGATGATTTTCTACCAAATCGTAAATCAGAGCATTCGGTTAAGAGCTTCGAGTACACGTTCTTTCATTGTAAGTTGTTTACTTACAAATTGGGGAATAAATGGGTTTACATGTGTATTTGACAAATAATATTTGAACTGAAATGAAAATCTATAGATACATCTTCTTTACATAGTATAAAACAAAGTCGCTCCCGCTGTCTGTACGCTTAGATCTTTTAAACTACGCAACGGATTTTAATGCAGTTTTCAGCAATAGATAGAGTGATTCAAGTGGAAGGTTTATATGCCTCACATTAGTACCTACATTGCACCCGTGCGAAGCCGGGGCGGGTCGCTAGTATAGTATATAATGGTAGGTATTTACACTCTTCTCTCGTATACGAGTTATACGACAATTAGCTCATGTCATGATTATAAGATTAGCCAGTCAGAGGTTGGTACCGGAGCTGACTGCCCAGGTGCGCCGGACGTGCCGGGGTTGCGGTGCATGCTATAGCGAATCCATTGACCCCGGCCATAGGTTAGAAGGAGGGACACCGTGGGATTTTAGCCGGCAAGAGTCCGGCAGATCCCCTCGTCTTCCCCCGACGAGGGACTCCCATGAGGTTATCCAAAAGTAAAAAAAGTGTGCGCCGGGCTTACTTGAGTATTGTCACCCGTAAAGACTCTTTTCATGCACCCCATCGATTTTCATGAAGATTATTATCGTAAAAAAAAGGATAAGTTTTACAAGGTAAGTGTTCATTAAAAAAAATTGGACAAGAAAAAAGGAAATGCCTATTGTTTATAAACGGTTTTAATTAACTTCACTTCGTATATTTCTTTGGTTCAAATCTTGCGTCAATTTTTTCAACTGCTTCTGCTTAACCGATTCTTCTGAAACTTTGTACACAAATTCAATTCCCATGACAATACAACATTATAATAATTTCAACCTTCAATCTTCAATTCCCGATGCTGCAGGGGTACTGCAAGATAAAACCATTTCACTTAAGTTTTTTTAAAGGATTTATTTATACACAAAGTCTTACCATATACGCCAATGGATATTCGCAAGGTGGGTGCACAGGGGCAAAGTCGACAGGTACGCACACTTATCAAAAATACATTTGTCTCGTGCGAATTCGATTATTTTAACATTGTGCTCCAATTACAGTCAAAATAAAAGTATCTTTCTCTCTTTGTCTTTGTACGTTAGCTAGGTGGGAGAATACGCTTTTTTGGGAGATATGACACGAATAGAAAAATATGGGAGAGTGAATAATTAGTTGTTTCAAATTCAGTGGTATAAAAAACATCGTTATTTTGATGAAGAGAAAGATTTTTGTGGGGAATTTAGAATAATGGAGGAACAGGAATCTATCATTGTTAAGAAAAAAATTACAGAGCTTGTTCTGCCTATCTTTTTCCCAACTATGTTGTATGTTAGCTTCCAGTCTAACCAGATGCGGATGAATACCAATATTTTACACGGAACAACTGACATCAGACCTCCGCAACCCAGTTACTGGGCAATGACGATATCTTAGGGAAAGACTAGTTGTCAGACTTTCGAGCTTCTGACTACCGCTAACGATGTCATAGGTATTCATATTTCAACCGGGACCGACAGTTTAACGTGCTCTCCGAGGCACGGAGGGGTCTCGATGTGTGTGTAACCAATGGTCACCCATCCACGGACTGACCGTGGCAAGCGCAGTTTAACTTTGCAAATCATGTGATCCGCGCGATTGGTAATTAGCCATGAGTCCTTGTTAATTTTAATGAATAGGAAGATATTTTTTGAGTAATTTGGAAAAACCGATGGAACACGAATTTATCACGATCATAAAAAAAATACAGAGCTTAATGCGATTTAAAAAAGAGTTCGATTTAAGCCGCCATTTAGGAATTTTCATTTCTTCATAACCTTTTTAAATTTAAATTAAAAACAGTTTCTTAATAAAAAAAATGCCTTGTTACTTTTTTAAACACTAACATGCCACCAGGAAAATCTTACAAGCAAAAAATAAAACAAAAAAATATTATTTCTAATACAAACACTCAGACTACTTTTTCAGAGTTTTTACGTTTGTTATCCGCATCAAACAGTGCTAATTTAACGTTTTATGAAGGAGATAAGATCGTCGAAGCGAGGGGAGGTCGGGGCTAAATGGCAAGCGAACATAACACTATAATACGGGGTCGTCCGGAGTCAACGTTGCTGTGTCCAATTTATTTTATTGTTCTTATATCGCGCTGGCTCGCTCTGCCCGCGTCCACTCGTAAAGATGGGATCTCATTTCTGATACTTATAAAAGATACCTATTCTGTTCAAAGATGTCTGAGAGAATTGAGAGTATTGTGCATGCGAGTTTAAATAAATACATTTTATAATAAGATAGTCACGGGAATTTATTCCGGTTTGTTTAAATTCATTTACTTTTGTGGTTTCATTAAAAAGCAGATTTTGCGACTTCTTAACTAACGATAAACAACACATACATACATAAACTCATGCCTTTTGCCCATGGGTGTAGGCAGAAACTATATTATACATATATAACTATATATACATGGCACATTGTATTATAGGAGAGTAAAGGGAATTTATTCTTGTCTTTCTAAACGAATTTCTCAATTCATTTGCTTCTGTGGTTTCATTAAAAAACAGATTTTGCGAGTTCCTAACAAACGAAGAACAATCTTCGTTGATAATGATATCAAGTTGTTTGATTTATTTGGGGTTACTTCAAATTAACAAGAGAGGGGTTGGTGTCTAATTAACAACAACGATCATATGACTAGCAAGGTTAAGCTGCCGTTGCCGCGGTCAGTTCGTTGATAGGTGACCGTTTGTTACACATCGAGACCCCTCCGTGCCTCGGAGAGCACGTTAAGGCTGGACATCCACCAGAGCTGTGCGAGGAAAATGTGCGGTGCGAAAATGTGTAGCGAGGATGTGAAACGGTGTGACCCTTTCCACCAGAGCTGTGCGAGGAATGCGTAATGTGTAATGCGTAATGTGTTGCTAGGAATGTGTAATGGGTAGTGTGTAATGCGTAATGTGTTAATGTGTACAAATGAGCCGTGACTGGAGCGGTAAACATTCCTCGTAACACATTCCTCGCTACACATTCCTAGCAACACATTACTCGCAACACATTCCTCGCAACACATTTCTCGCTTGTTTTGTATGAACAAAAACCTTGCACTGCTAGACCCATATCCACCAGAGTGAAGCTAGGTAAATGAAGTGATTCTAGTGGTGCTTACAAAACACATTCCTCGCTGCGCAGCTTAGCACAGCTCTGGTGGATGCTCAGCCTAAACAGTCGGTCCCGAGTGTCATACGAATACCTATGATAATCTTTAGTGGAAGTCAGAAGCCCTAAAGTCTGTCAACCGGTCTAACTTAAGGATATCGGCATTGCCCTGTAACTGGGTTGCGGAGGTCTGATGGCAGTCGTTCCGTATAAAAAGCTGACCCTAACATAGTTGGGAAAAGGCTAGGCAGAATGAACTTTAAATTAACTGGCGAGACTTCACAACCTTGTGACGTTGGCAACCCTGGCATATAGGTACCTACAACTAGGTACTAGGTAACTTCACAGGAAACTATAGGTATCTTTACATAGTATAAAACAAAGTCGCTCCTGCTGTCTGTAAGTCGGATTTTAATGCGGTTTTCAGCAATAGATAGAGTGATTCAAGAGGAAGGTTTATATGCTCCACGTTAGTATCCACATTGCACCCGAGCGAAGCTGGGGCTGATCGCTAGTTATTAATAAAACACATACAAATAAAAAAATAACTAAACTTGAATTGATTAGATAACAAGATACGTAAGTACCTACGTGCTTTGTGCGCGCTCTTCGCTATTGTATTATTTACTTAGGTATCTAAATAATTAGCTAAAGTTTCAGTATTTATTTAATTTGAATGTATTCTATTAATTATACCTAGTAATTGACCCTGTGTTGTTTCGCCAGTTAATTTATATTTAACTTGCGTTGTGAGAGATTTCAAATCTCCTTAAACCGCAGCCTCTCATTTGTGACTTTGTGACGTCTAACCACACTGTAATTATTATATATATAACTGAAAATTTTGACACCAGACTTTTTAGATATTATTAGTACATGTTTAACCTCTGCAATAGTACTGAATTTTTTAACAATCACATGATCGGATTTTTGTATAATCCAACGAGTTGAATTATATATTGAAACATGATTATTCCTTACAATATAATCCTACGAGCTTCCCGCGAGAGATGTACCTAGGGTTGCCAACATTTTTTGGTTGATTATAGTATTTTTCATCCGAATTAGCGAAAAAAAAACTGCCTCGTCGGTCTAGTGGTGGCAAGCGTGACTACTAATCGTGAGGAGGACCTCACGATTAATCCCCAGGGTTTGATCCCCAGGTCAGGCAAAGTATTATTGAGTATTTCCGTGCGAAATTCCTCAGTAGCAGCCCGGAGTTTGGATTTGTGCCTGTTGGATGGCGATAGACTCGCCCACTATTACATGGAACTTAAACATAACGACGAAATGAGGGTGTTACTATACACCTCTGCCCAATCTTTCACGGAATACAGGCGTGATGTTATGTTAAATATAGTACACTAAAAAAGAGAAAGGTATATTCATACATAAGGTACGTTCATAATTTTACAAAGTGAGGGATTTATTTGTTAGTTTCTGTGTTGCAAAATAAAGATTGATCTATCCAACTGAAATATAGGTAGGTACCTAGTATTTTTGCGTACTACCTATGTATTTCTTCAACAAGAGGTGCTCGTGGCTAATTAACAACCGCGCGGATCATATGATTTGCAAAGTTAAGCTGCGCTTGTTGCGGTCAGCTCCTGGATGGGTGACCATTCGTTACACATCGAGACCCCTCCGTGCCTCAGAGAGCATTTTAAACCGTCGGTTCCGGGTGTCACACGAATACCTATGACAGTCGTTACTGGCAGTCAGAAGCCCGAAAGTCTGACGACCGGTCTAACCTTAGGATATCGGCATTACCCAGCAGCTGGGTTGCGGAGGTCTGATGGCAATTACTCCGTGTAAAATACTGATTCGAACATAGTTGGGAAAAGGCTAGGTAGAACGAACGCAGACCCAATATATAGTACAATACTGTATATTAGTCTGGTTTTAGAGTCACGCTGACCGTCGGCGCTGACAGCCGAAACGTATGACTTCCCCGTCAGCGCTGACCACCGCACGCGCTGATTATTCTAAAACGCTTCCAAGACACTCAAAGCTCGTGGCCCGCGACGCTTGCTAACCGCGCTGGCGAAAGCGGCACTGTAAAACCAGCCTTATAGGACGGTGGGCAACCCTAGAAGCAAGTACATACTCAGAAAAAAAAATAAAAAATTCAAGACATTACTTCCATCGAATTCTCGCAATAACCCCTAAGCAATGTACTGTGTCAATAATACGAGAATATCGTAAAGTCAATATTTTTATCGTGAATCCGCGACAATCCTTTGTAAATACATCAGGGTATAAAGATGGGATAAGCCCTCCATGCGGTCTGGCTTATTGGTATGAATTGGGGTTGAAACGTGACCGCTAAGTCACAATTTACGTATAAGTCGTGACCAGTTTGACTACAAATAACCGCCTAGAAACATCTCAGAATTTACTTTAAAATACATATTCAGGATGTAAACTAAATCATGTATTTCCTTCAAACCTCGTGATGTACTGCTGACATAGATTAACCCTGCATGGGATACTTTTGGATTAAATAAAAAAAAAATACAAGAAATAAACATGTATTTTTCACGCGAGGCACTTTAGCGCTCCGAGCGTGTTATAAACACATGTTTACTTATTGTAATTTTTTTTATTGAATCCAAAGGTATCTCTTTCAGCGTTAATCTATGTCAGCAGTACATCACGAGGTTTGAAGGAATTACATGATTTCGTTTACACCCTGTATATTTTTGATGTGAAACATCTAATACGGTGGTGTGCGTGTGTGAGCGGCTGTTGCGTGGCGACGTTCGCGATGGCAGACACACGACGGCAGACCTTCGTAACTCGTCGGCTCTAGTTTCTTTTTTTACAAAATGAAATTCGATTTTTCTCATTTGCCAGGCGTCCCGAGGCGGGTTCATTTTTTCTACTGTCTCGTTGGTCTAGTAAGTAGTGGCCAGCGCGACTGCTGATCGTGAGGTCCTGGGTTCGATCCCCAAGTCGGGCAAAGTGTTATTAGGTTTTTCCGTGCGGGATTCCTCAGTAGCAGCCCGGTGTTACTATACATCTCTGCCAAACCCTTCGAGGAATACAGGCGTAATGTTATGTTTATTTATTTTCGTAGTTATCTTTTGAATAGCTTCTTGGAGACAGACAGCATCTGCATTATGATGGCAGTTTACGCTGCTATCGTAAACTTGGTTTATCTAACCACGGATTCATTTCTGTATTTCAAATACAATTATCCCCTAAAAAAACGTTTAAGTGAGTAAAACGTTTTTATCTTGCAGTACCCCTGCAGCATTTGAGGATTGAAGGTTGAAATTATTATAATGTTGTATTGTCATGGGAATTGAATTTATGTACGAAGCTTCAGTAGAATCGAGTAAGCAGAAGATTTGAAACAAAGAAATAATATTAGAAGTACAAAAACTCGCTATACAGCACTGAAATATTCTTCACACGTTCCTTAATGAGCGCCAATCATACTTCAGTCATTGGCGTAGCCAAGCCTTCATAAATAAAGGTCTAACATATTTGCAGTGAAAATTAAATTAAATAGGTAGCTAGGTAAACCTCCTCCCTGCGTGGGAAGCCATCGCCTCCTTTTGTGAGGGGGTGATGGCAACCAAAGAGGAAGCGGAGAGGGAGAGGGAGCGGTGTGCTCTTCTCCCTTCCCGCGCCAGACGCACCGGGCGCCGGAGGGCGCGTGTACGCGATGATCTCCAGCCACCCTAGTGTGTGGCCTGCGGGCGGCGGGTTTGGGGACTCGCCACCCGACCAGTAACAGGCCCGAGAAGGCGGCGCGCCGTGTTCCGTGCGCGCTTCTCAGGAGGACGTGGGGCAAGGCCCCACAGAGGAGAGGTCCGCCACGGGTTGGCGGACCGGGACCTGCCGGGGTTGCGGTGCATGTTTTTGCGAATCCCGCGACCCCGGCCGACGGCTAGGAGAAGGAACACCGTTGGTTTTTAGCCGGTAAGAGTCCGGCAGACCCCCTCGCATTCCCCGGGCGAGGGACATCCATGAGGATTTTCCAACGATAAAAAAAAAAAAGGTAAACCTCCTCCCCCAAAATAAAAACTCAAAAGAAAACCTCTTCCCGAAAAAAATCCTGGTTACTTTGTATAAACCCGACAATACAGCGAAGTCAGCGGACGTCAAGATGTTGGTATAAGAATCTATATAAACTGCGTGTTGTTATGCAATAACTAAATTGTAACACAGGGTTAAATTGTTCGTTTAAAAAATCCACAGGAAAATGTACGGAACTCGTTAAACACGGGAAATTGCTTCCGGTCAGCTGCGGTGTTGTTTCACTTACAGTTCGTATTAGGGTTCCGTAATAAATAAGTCTAAAAAAATGGTATTAATGAATGTTGACGACTACAAGTTATACTTAGCGTGGACTTATAGGTTTATCTTCTTCTTCTTTTCGTGTGGTTAGTGACTAACCTGGTGTCAAAGTTTATGCCGCCCATGGGCCTCTGACTTGGCTTCACATTCAAGAAATATCTCTCAGACATGCCGGTTTCCTCACGATGTTTTCCTTCACCGTTTTTAAGCAAGTGATAATTATACAATACGCACATGAATCCGAAAAGTCAGAGGTGCATGCCTTGGGTTCGATCTCGAGACATATGACTTGGTAGTCCGACGGTCACACCACTAGGCTATCTTTTATTTAGGAGATTATTACTTACTAACGACACGCCCCGGCTTCGCACGGGTGCAACGTAGATACTAATGTGGGTGTGTGTGTTCCTCTTGAATCACTCTATCTATTGCTGACAACTGCAATAAAATCCGTTGCGTAATTCAAAAGATCTAAGCGTACAAACAGCGGGAGCGTCTTTGTTTTATACTATGTAAAGATAAAGATATGTGAAGCCCAAACATACGGACAAAAATAAACTCTCAGTCGCCCTTTGAAACACTCACAGAGATGGGGTTGTCTATACCTTACCGGCCACCCACCACACTTATTTTCTTCTCCCGTGTCTTCACGACCTTTACAAAAATAGCGCATGCCGTGGTGAAAAGATTAACAAAGTTGGTAGTGGGGCTGGCTGCCGAGGGTGCACCGGATTTACTGAAGTATCACCCCCACTGCTTGGAGTAGATCAGAAAATACAACTCTCAAATCCCACTCGAAAATATCTACTGAACCTTCTTCCTCTTAGCCTTTTCCCAACTATCTTAGGGTCAGCTTCCAGTCTAACCAGATGCGGCTGATTACCAGTATTTTACACGGAGCGACTGCCATCAGACCTCCGCAACCCAGTAACTGGGCAATGCCGATATCCTAAGGTTAAACCGTTTGTCAGACTTTCGAGCTTCTGACTACCCGTAACGACTGTCATAGGTATTCGTATGACACCCGGGACCGACAGCTTAACGTGCTCTCCGAGGCACGAAGGGGCCTCGATGTGTAACAAATGGTCACCCATCCACGGACTGACCGCGGCAAGCGCAGCTTAACCTCGCAAATCGTACGATCGGCGCGGTTGTTATTTAGCCACGAGCCCCTCAAAATATCTACTGAACCACTACCCTTTAATGAATATTTTCTTGGACTCAACAATTTTTCTTTATTATAACTCTCCGCTATTCACAACATCAGTGCCGACGTCTAGCGTGTTTTTTTATTTAACAAATTACTGATTCTATCTAGCTATAAATCATAGGTATATTATCTAGGTTGCTGATTGCTTTTTATTGTAGAATGTCTTGGGTGTTTAGATATTATACCTATAAATAGAGATTTGTTTAAAAAAATTAAACATGTATGTTCAATTTCAGTTAACTAACAGTTAGGCCAATAAAAATATGTTTAACTGAGTTAGTTAAAATAATACAGTCAGGGCCTACTACGAAGTTTCAGTTCACGGATTTTCCAACCACGAAAGTGTTTCGGATCTGACGATCGATTCGATTTTCGCGATTTTGACATCTAGTAGTTCGTTCTTTGATAATACTTCGATCGTAAGATGTTCTTTGTTGTTTCGTTTTTAGGACTAACACCCATATTCTAAGACGTTCCTCCAAAACTTACACAACTCGACTCCACCTCGACTCAGCCTTTTTCACTACCATCGGTAGTCATAGTTGACATAAACGTTCTCGACTCGAGATTTTTCCTCAGTCGAGGTAAGGAATCATCTGTCAAACTCAAGATACCTACCTCGGAACCTACATTAAGGAATGAAGTGTCAAAATTCGTATGAAACAAAAATGAATTTTGAAGACTTTATCAAATATGCTTACGATAATCCTTACAACTATTTATCGCGGCGTTATTTGCGCGATGCAAATAAGTAAACAAAATTATGACGTAATGACTCCATTCTATCTCGATTCATTTGAGGACCCCTCGGTCGAGGAAGCTCAAAGTTCAATCGAAATTGCGACTAAGAATACAAGTTTGAAGGCGTTTTCGAGGCCGTTCTGAGTCGAGTATGAGTCTAGTAAGTTGTGGAGGAACGTCTTAGAATATGCGTGTAAACCTTCAGTATGTATTTATATTACAAAGTGCTTAGTACCTACTGAAGTAATTTATATAAGTAATAATAAAATCAGACAGTTGACTGCCTTGTTGCTCTAGTGGTCGTAAGCGCGACTGCTGAGCATGGTGTCCTTGGTTCGATCCCCAGGTCGGGCTAAGTGTTATTGGGTTTTTCATGAGGAATTTTTCAGTAGCAGTCCGGAATCTGGATTTGTTCCCGGTTAAAGGCAACAGGCTCGCCCCCTATTACATGGGACTGAAACATAACTGGCGAAAAGAGGGTGCAATAAAACCTCTGCCGAACTCTACAGGGGAATAGAAGACGGTTATGTAAAATCAGACAGAGGATTGCTAATGCGTTGCCAACCTTAGAGACAAGATCTAATGTGACTGTTATTTCACCGGCTCCCATACATACCCTTCAAACCGGAACACAGCAATGCTAATAATGAGCAGTGTTATGCAATAATGTGTCAACCCACAAGAATATTAGTTCTGTGTTAACGACATCTACACTGGCCTGCAAAAATAAGTATCACACTTTTAAAATTTCAATTTTTTCTAAACTATAAAAGTTAGAGATTTAAAATAAAAAACGTTTTATAGCAATTTTTATCAGCTTTCTTTGAAACTATAGTAACAAAGTTAAAATCTTTTTTGAGTCCTTTTTGTTTTGAAAATATATCTTGTGTACCTAAAAAGTTATTGCAATTTTAAAAGTGTGATACTTATTTTTGCAGGCCAGTATAGTTATAGTGGTAGGTCTACCCAACGCTTGAACAAATGCAAACTGCATTAAGATTTATTTGACAGACGCTCTATTAAATTTACTACAGTTCTAGGTTCTAGTTCTTTTTCAAGCATTGAGTATAAACCTACCACAAGAACTAATTACGTTAACACAAAATTCATATTTTTGTGGGTTGACATATTATTGCATAACACGGCCCAATTGGCGGCAGAAATAGGTAGGTATGGTAGTAATACTTAGGGGCTCCTGGTTAATTAACAACTGCGCTTGCCGCGGTCAGTCCGTAGATGGGTGACCATTCGTCACACATCGAGATCCCTCCGTGCCTCGGAGAGCACGTTAAACCGTCGGTCTTGGTTGTCATACAAATACCTATGACAGTCGTTACGGGTAGTCAGAAGACCAAAAATCTGACAACCGGTTTCACCTTAGGATATCGACATTGCCCAGTTACTGGGTAGCCGAGGTCTGATGGCAGTCGCTCCGTGTAAAATACTAGTATTCAGCATCTGGTTAGACTGGTAGCTGACCCCGACATACGTAGTTGGGAAAAGGCTAGGCAGAAGGAAAGAGTAAGTAGTAATTCCTAAAGTCTTTCTATAGACCTGACCAATTTTAATAGCCTAGTGGTTAAACGCTTGCCTTCCATGCAGGAGGGTCTGAGTTCGACCCCGGCCCGTACTTCTGACTTTTCGAATTCATGTATGGATAAGAATTTGATTATCACTTGTGATAACGGTGAAGGAAAAACATCGTGAGGAAACCTGTGTACCTACTTGTGTTTATTTTTTCCCTATATATTCTGTATGAAATTTTAAATAATTTGTAACTTTAATTTAATAATGTATTTCATTTAACTTTCCTGTAAGTGACTATTGTATGTCCTATGGGCGGGACATAGCTGAGCTCAATTTAATTATTTAACACCTGTATTATGTACCTACCTATGATCCACAATAAAGATATTGATTGATTGATTGAAATCTGCACAACTGAGAGGGCTCCATAAAGTTCTCGATGGTGTGTGTAGTCTGCCAACTCGCACCAGGCCAGCGTGGTGGATTAAGGCCTAAACCCTTCTCATTCTGAGAAGGGGCCCGTGCCCAGCAGTGGGACAGTAATGGGCTAGCTATGTATGTATGTAACTAACACGAAATATTGTCTTCACACAAATTAATTCATAACTTGAACATTGCAAGACGTATGATGTGTCACCTGAGTTGCCAACTAAGCTGCAAGTAGCAGCTTGTATGAAGCATCGGCCAAACTTAGAGACGGGTTAATTATAGCTTGAGAACTCCATTATGGCTTGCGGATTAGAATGTATTACGTAGTGGGGTTATTAATATGAGGGGGGCTGTACACGTGCTTTGTGTTTATTTTGTTGAGAGAACGGCGATTAACAAAAGGAATTTATAAGGCGGATGTCAATGGAAACGCCGGTAGAGGACGTCCTAGATGCCCATACATCGATATTATTAGTGATGTTCTTCACAAAGGTCAGGTGCGTAGTACTCTCAACCGGCGTGCGTGTATGACAAGATGTATGAATGTGGATGAAGCGAAAGGGGTATGTAAGGGTCCTAGCATGTGGCGTTCTATAGTTTCTGCCTACCCCCATGGGAAAAAGGCGTGAGTTTATGTACCTATGTATGTTGTTGAGAGTCTCACGAGATCTAAGAATCTGTACCTATAACATAACATGACACCTTGTATTCCCCAAAGGGTTCGGCAGAGGTGTTGTTAGTACACCCTCGTTTCGCCAGTTATGTTTGAGTCCCATGTAATAGGGGGCGAGCCTATTAATCGGGCACAATCCATCACTCATCACAAATGCGATCACTAGACCAACAAAGCAGTCAAACAAACAAACAAATAAACAAATAGGTACAGGGTGTAAACTAAATAATGTAATTCCTTCAAACCTCGTGATGCACTGCTGACATAGATAAACCCTGAACGAGATACTTTCGGATTCAATAAAAAAATAATTACAAGAAGTAAACATGTGTTCTTAACGTGAGGCATTTTAGCGCCCCGAGTTAAATGACCGCGCGGCGAGCGATAGCTGCGCAATTCGCTCGGGGCGCTAAAATGCCTTACGTTAAGAACACATGTTTACTTATTGTGATTTTTTTTTATTGTATCCAAAAGTATACCTTTCGTGGTGGTTAATCTATGTCAGCAGTACATCACGAGGTTTAAAGGAATTACATGATTTCGTTTACACCCTGTATCTATACTAATAGTATAAAGCTGAAGAGTTTGTTTGTTTGAACGCGCTAATCTCAGGAACTACTGCTTGGAATTGAAAAAATATTTTTGTGTTGGATAGTCCATTTATCAAGGAAGGTTATAGGCTATATAACACACGCTACGACCAATAGGAGCGGAGCATAAATGAAAAATGTTGCTAAAACGGGAAAAATGTCCACCCGTGTGAAGCCGGGACGGGCCGCTAGTACGAAATAAAGTTAATTAAAACCGTTTAAAAATACTTCTATTTCCAGTACATGCACTAAGCAGCATTAGTAAACACGCAACACTCGCTCATACTCCTAGTGAGTGAAGTTTAATACGTGTCTTCACTGTCTGATGGGTTGCCAGTTGCCAGCTAGGAAGGCTCTGTGGTTTATGTGCATGCACGCCCTCAACTTGAGTCTAACTTGTACGAAGTTTTACTCAATGCAATGTAGACTGTGATTTGAAACAAATTCTTTTACAGAACTTTGTAGATTTAATTAAAATAATTGTAATATTATTATGAAACGTGAGGATTTGAGGGGTTCATAACATAACATCACGCCTGTATTCCCCGAAGGGTTAGGCAGAGGTGTATAGTAACACCCTCATTTCGCCGTTATGTTTAAGTCCCATGTAATAGGGGGCGAGCCTATTGCTATCAAACGGGCACAAATCCAAACTCGGTTTGTAGCTAATAAACAACGGCACGGATTATACGATATGCAAGGTTAAGCTGCGCTTGCCGCGGTTATTACGTGGATGGGTGACCGTTCATTACAAATCGAGACCCCTCTGTGTCTCGTAGAACACGTTAAAATGTCGCTCCCGGCTGTCATAAGTATACCTATGAGTCGCTACGGGAAGTCAAAAGCCCGAAAGTCTGACAGCTGGTCTAACTTTATGATATCGGCATTGTCCTGTAACCACTATACATAAACTCACACCTATTTTCCATAGGGGTAGGCAGGAACTATAGAACGCCATATGCTACGATGTCCTTTGTGAAGAACATAACCAATAACATCGATGTATGTCCTACTAGGGCGTCCTCCAGTTTCCACTGATATCTGCCATATAAATTCCTTTTGTTAATCGCCGTTCACTCATTCTCTCAACATGACCAAACCACATGCATACTCCTTTACATTTTTGTTACTACATCATTTTTTTAAACCGTTCTCATAACACATAATTCCTCAATCTATCAAAGTCAACTCAACGACTATTTAATTATACATATAATAAAATGCATATTTAACCAGGCAACACCAAATACACAATAAAAATGGCCGCCGGAAAATTCCTATTACTATTTTCACGCAACAAACTCGTTTTCACGTCGTTATGTTACCATAACACATTCGAAATTCAATTCGGACTATAACTGCCCAACGACAGTCCATTGGGCACTCAAAAATAGCCCTTATCTCCTTGGGTTATGGTTTAAAGTGCGTGTGGCGGGGTGTAAATCAGAAATAAGTAAGCTACACACTGAGTGAACTCAGATGCGATATCATAGAGGTATTATTAAGAGCTCGTTTGGGATTCCTCTTGTGTTGTAGGTACCGTGTTTTGGATTTGTTTCCATTGTTTATTCTGTCCTTAAAGAAAGAAGTAGCTGATGTTATAAATCTATTGATTCGTACAGCTTCAACCTCGATGTTATTTTCTATCTCAAAACTACCTTGTTGGTCTCGTGGTGGCAAGCGCGACTGCTGATCGTGAGGTCCTGGGTTCGATACCCAGGTTGGGCAAATTGTTATTGGGTTTTTCCGTGTGAAATTCCTCAGTAGCAGCCCGGAGTTTGGATTTGTGCCCGTTCGCCCCCTATTACATGGGACTTAAAAATATCGGCGAAATGAGGGTGTTACTATACACCTCTGCCCTATCCTACGGGGAATACAGGCGTGATGTTATGTTAGATTTTATTTTTTGATGTTTCTGTTTTGATGAGATTCGATTGCCGTCTTTTGGTTTCCTTAAATAAATCATAATTTCACTACATCATCATTTAATCTGTTCAAGTTAGCCTTCCAAAAAACCTTTTTTCACATACCCTTGGCACCTACGCTTTGGCCTATAGGAACAATATTAACAATTCTAACTGCAACTGAGAATATTCTATAAAAACAGAACCTAATTGCCATTCGGCCAACCGCTCCATTGAAATGATTTTCTGAAATCGACCAATCAGCTGGTCTGCTTAATAAAAAATAAAAACATAACATAATTAGCCCATTACTGTCCCACTGCTGGGCACGGGCCTCTTCTCAAAATGGGAAGGGTTTAGGCCTTAGTCCACCACGCTGGACTGGTGCGGGTTGGCAGACTACACAAACCATCGAGAACTTTATTTTTTTAATAAAAAATACTTAACTGGAATTAGTATTTCACGTGTTCTTCAGAGAGTACCTCTTTTTTAGAGAGGAGTAATCTCTCGGAATTCAGAACGACGCCCGTTATCTAATATTCCTTGAGGAATCTCGTGTGATAATGAAGCCGTACCTTACCCTCCTGCGGCATCCAATATTCAGGTCTCGCACAGCCCCGGTGCGACTGGATCATTCGCACTTATTGTGTCAATAGCGTTGTTTATTGTACCACACCGGACCGGCTGCTACGATATTATTTAATAACTTAGTTTTCATTATAATAAGAAGGGTTAACCACGATTGGGGTTACGTCTGGACTTTTAGGTGCTAGTCAGGATACCAACCGGACTTTGAAAGTGTCAAGATTTTTGATTGTTTAGTGAATTACTAAATAATTATGCACCGTGGGATTAAAGTACTCGAATGATTTTAACCATCGATTCCGATGCTTAAAGTGCTTACTTATTACACTGTTCAATTTGTAGGAAATCTAATTAGGAACACTCTGACTAGGAAGTTGGAAGCTAGTGATCACACTACACTAAATTGAATTCTAAATCGGACCGACGACTAGGGTTGCCACCTTTTTTTGAACAAATATAGTATTTTTCCCAAAAATTATGCAGAAATATAGTACTTTTGAGAAATTCCGGGGAAAAAAATTTACACATTTATTTTTTATCATTATGTACTTTTTCATATATACTTGTTATTGCTCTTCGCTTCGCTCTTAACTTTATGATATAGGTACTGTATTTTTATACCAAAATACTGTAAGTAGGTATACAACGTTAGTCAGAAAGGGGGTACTAAGCCAAAAGGGTGTTAAAGTACCCATAATTAGGTATAACTTTTGTTCTACAACTTTCCCCAAAACTCGATAGTTTAAGAGAAATAGCTTTTCAAAGATTTCATAAAAAATATGCTAAAATCTATCTGTCCATAGCTATGATCAGCTGTGTTTACAATTTAGGTCATATTTGGGGTCACGGATTAGAAACTTAATTTTCTGAATTCATAACTAAAGCAGGTACGTTTTTATTTTGAAAAAACTAAAATTAAAATATTTTTTCATGGTTTTTTTTTTATCGAATATTTAAATTTTAACTCTTTCTTTAAAACAATCATCAGTGATACATTAAGTGGCCCGCGGCTTAGTACCCCCTTTCCGACTCACCTTGTATATTCAAACCGCTGTAAATTTACAAATCCGATCTGGCAACACTTCTCTAAATCGTAGCGATGCGATTACACTCACCTAAATCGTAAACAATCTAGGAACCTTCGGTCGGCACCTTCCAATCGCACTAAATCGGAATCTAAATGTTCTAACTTTATCTACACCTCCGATTTCCTAATCAGATTTCCTACAAATTGAATAGTGTAGGTAATAAGCACTTAAGAGCCAGTTCACACAGCGGATCGTTTTAACGGATCCGTCGTCTTTCTTTCTTCTCTTCTTTCTTTACTTTATTGTAAGAAAGACAGACAAATATTGCCTACAGAGCGGTGGCTATCCGATATTCCAGTCTCGTCCGAACCGGATCACTGGGCTCACTCGTGTCAATATTGTTTATTGCGCACACATTGTGGCTGGATGGTTGGCTGCCCGCTGCCCTATATTAGTTATTAATTAAGAGAAGTGGTGCGGCCGTATTCAATAACCCATACAGAGTGTAAACGAAATCATGTAATTCCTTCAAACCTCGTGATGTACTGCTGACATAGATTAACCCTGCACGGGATAATTTTGGAATAAATAAAAAAGATTAGTACATCGCGAAGTTTTTTTGGAATTGCATGATTTCTTTTACACCCTGTCTTAGGTACAGTTTGCCGTATTAGAGATAGAACGGAGGATGGGCGAAAATGTATGGACCCCACCCTATATGAGCAATAACGTTAACCGATATGTCGTTTGAAAGGTTTTTTTATATTCTACAACTTTTACTACGGCGCAAGTCTTGAATCGCTGTGAGAAAAAAGTGTGTTAACGGATCCGTCGGTACTGGATGTGTTGTTCACATCTGTACCGACGGATCAGTTAAACAAATGGCAGCTGCGTCGTATCTGGCAGAAATACGATAAAAATAACAAATCCAGTATTTTTTACTGGATTCGGTATACTGTCTTGTATGTGAAATCGCTAATACAACTATAGGCGCCATCACCATAATAAAAACGGATCCGCTAAAACGGGTCCTGTAAACAGTTTCTGTGTGAACTAGCTGTAACTCGACAGCATTCGTGCGAGACCCATTATAAATCTCAACAATACCGTTATTTGAACCACTATCTCCCCAAAAAACTCTAATACCCATATTCTAAGACGTTCCTCCAAAACTTACTCGACTCGAATCCACCTCGAGTTGACATAAACGTCTTCGACTCGACATTTTTCCTCAGTCGACGTAAGGAATCATCTGTCAAACTCAAGGTACCTTGGAACCTACCTTAAGGAAGGAAGTGTCAAAGTTCGTATGTAACAAAAATTAATTTTGAAGCTTTATCGAATATGCTTACAATAATCCTTACAACTATTTATCGCGGCGATATTTGCCCGATGCAGATAATTCAAATTATGACGTAACGACTCCGTCGAGGAACATCAAAGTTCACTCGAAATTACGATTAAGAATACAATTTTGAAGGTGTTTTCGAGGCCGTCCTGAGTCGAGTATGAGTCGACTAAGTTTTGGAGGTACGTCTTAGAATATGGGTGTAGATCCTTTTTTGTCCAACATTTACAAAGCCGCGCATTCCACCAAAGACCGTCGAATCAATACAACACAATTTCCATATGACACACATACGAACAGACATGTTCCGTTGTCATGCCGAATACCAATATTGATATGATTTATATGATCTTCGTGTCTAAAGTGGCGCCGGCAGTGACAACTTTATGTAGGCGAGCGGTGCCTTTGTTTTGTTGTGGTACCAATGGGCGATGTCGCGTGAACTTATGACTTAGTCGTATATTGCTTATTATAAGTGAGGCCCTTGGATTGTTTGGAATTAGGCCTCTTTTTTTAAATTGTTTATTGAGATTAATGGGAGGTGGGATATTTTTGTTTCAAAATTAGCTGCTCCGATTGGAGCGGATCTAGTTCTCTTTTGAAAATGTGGCTTCCCTGGAAATCTAAAGTACTTATTTATAATCAGGAACCCAAATCTACTAACTTAAGAACGCTTCAATAGTGTGTCGATAGAATACTTTTAGACATTTGGTATTCTGCTAATTATTTTAGACCAACGGCTTTTCACTGCCTTTCCATGATTGAAATGTCATTCAACAAAGTCAAAGTCAAAGTATTTATTTCAATTAGGCACATAAAAGGCACTTTTGAACGTTAAAACTGCCATTGAACTATTAGGTACTTCAGTAGAAAACATTGTAGTTTTAGCAGAATATGTAATCTGTCACAGTCCTAATGAAATCTCAATAGGGTGTCGATGGGATGACAATTGAATGTCATCTTATTTAAATTAGGCAGGCTTGGCTCCCTGCATAAATATTTGTGCAATCGAATGACATTTCAATGGAAAGTCGGTGGAAAGCCACTCTGCCGCGCGATTCATAAACGCAGTAAGTAACATTTTGGTCAAAAATGATCGTGTTGATCGTGTCGTGATCGCGTTTATGAATCGCGCGGCAGCACTGGTCTTAAATAACTAGCAGAATACCAAATGTTTAAAACTATTCTATCGATACAGTATCAACACTCTATTGAAGCGTTCGTAGATTAGCTGACTTGGGGCCATCTGTACAGGCGTAACAGAAAGGAGGTCCAGAAGTGGGATGAATAGAATTCTGGCTATGTGAACTTGTGCGGGTTGATTCTACTAGACACAGAAATATTTCCTTTTTAACCGACTTCAAAAAAGGAGGAGGTTCTCTACTGAATGACACAACGAAGAAGTCGCATGGCAAACTTGATCAAACAACCAATGGCAGTCGATCCTTTTCGCGCCACACACACTTATGGAGTCAGCGTAAAAATCATTTTTTACTGCAGTTCTAATAAACATTCGTGATCTTGGTCGCATTCAGTTCGGCAGTGATCGGTTTAACGAAGTTTGCCGATCGTCGTACTATATAAGGTTAGTCGGAAAGGGAGTACTAAGCCTCGGGCCACTCAAAGTATCACTGATAACTATTTTAAAGCGAGTGTTAAAATTTCAAAATTCGATAATTTTTATTTGCATGCAAAAAGATTTTTAGTTTAGTTTTTTCAAAAAATAATCATATCTGCTTTAGTCAAGAATTCAGAAAATTAAGTTTCTAATCCGTGACCCCAAATGTGACCTAAATAGTAAACAGCTGATCATAGCTATGGACAGATAGATTTTAGCATATTTTTTACGAAATCTTTGAAAAGCTATTTCTCTTAAACTATCGAGTTTTGGGGAAAGTTGTAGAACAAAAGTTATCCCTTATTATAGGTACTTTAACATCCTTTCGGCTTAGTACCCCCTTTCCGACTAACTTTGTATATACTTTGTTTTTAATTTAATCGCTCACACGTTTGTCTGTTTAATTACTCAAATTAATTACTCAAATCAAATCACCCAAACTAGCCGCGATGATATCAAAGGTCTTAAATAATGAGTGTTACGTACATACGACCCGCGCTATTCATTGCAGGGTTAATTAACACTGTTTGTGGCGAGGGCGCGATGTAATCGGGGGTCCTCTAGACCCAACTTTATGTGTTTGGGGTCGCGTTTTATTCTTTATGTTGCATGTGGTCTCGGAAGGTTAATCTTGTGGATTACTTTGGGTTAAGTTAACTTTGTTGTTTCTGTAGGCTTAGCACGTACATTTGACGTATAGTAAACGTAAAACGTGCCTCGTTGGTCTAGTGGTGGCAAGCGCGACTGCTGATCGTGAGGTCCTGGGTTCGATCCCCAGGTCGGGCGAAGTGTTATCGGGTTTTTCCGTTTGGAATTTCTCAGTAGCAGTCCGGAGTTTGGATTTGTGCCCCGTTGATGGCAATAGGATCGCCCTCTATGACATGGGACTTAAACATAACGGCGGCAATACAGGCGTGACTCGCGTAAGCGAATTTTGAATCAAAAATGCAACTGTCCTATAACATTTTGGTTATTTTTTTTGCACACTTTGTATCATACATAGATATGAATAAAGATTTAGATTTAATTAAATAGAATGTGTAAAACGAGTATTTCTATATCAAAATAAATAAAGGAAGGAAAGACTGAACTAAATAATTAATAATTAGTTAATATAATTTCACATTATGTACCTGTCACTATAAGTGAGTATAATTCTCGGTATAATTTTCAGAAAGTCTCCTTGTTACTAATAATTAAAGTTTTATCATTAGATTCGTAAGTAATTTTATCATTATGTTTTCTTTGACATGTTTTAGGTTATAATTGTTAACTTTGAAAAAAGCTATAATATCGTGATAATGTTTTTTTTAGATTTTTTATATTTCGTATGTTTTAAGTTCAATTTTATATCTTTTGCGAATGCTGTGCATGTCTTTAATTGATATAAGCACCAGTCTATGTGTCTTGCTTGTTATGTGTCAATGTTCGTGTTTATGTTGTTGACATGCCTTAATAAATAAATAACAAAAGATATTTATAAGGCGGATGTTAATGGGAACGCCGGTAGAGGACGTCCTAGAAGGACATACATCGATGTTATTGGTGATGTTCTTCACAAAGGTCAGGTACTCTCAACCGGCGTGCGTGTATGACAAGATGTATGAATGTGGATGAAGCGAAAGGGGTATGTAAGAGTCGTAGCATGTGGCGTTCTATAGTTTCTGCCTACCCCCATGGGAAAAAGGCGTGAGTTTATGTATGTATGTATAAATAAAATCACTCACATTAACGTTACGTTGATGTTTGTAAGTAAGTAGATTTGGTCGTGTGTTATTGGGTTTTTCCGTGTGGAATTCCTCAGTAGCAGCCCGAAGTTTAGATTTGTGCCCAGTTGATGACAAAAGGCTCGCCCCCTATTACATGGGACTTAAACATAATGGCGAAATGAGGGTGTTACTATATACACCTCAGCCTAACCCTGCGGGGAATACAGGCGTGATGTTATGTTATAGCTCGTTCACACAGAAACTGTTTACAGGACCCGTTTAGCGGATCCGTTTTTATTTTGGTGATGGCGCCTGTAGTTGTATGAGCGAGTTCACATACACGACAGTAATCCGAATTTGGTAAAAAATACTGGATCCGTTATTTTTATCGTATCCTGTCGGTACAGATGTGAACAACACATCCAGTATAGCGTCGGTCGGCAGTGAAAACCACGTATGTGTAAAATACAAATTTTTAAAAGAGGTTGAAATAACTGTCTCCTGCAACGAAAATCGCCGATCAAATGTTAATACAAGTTTGTCATCGTACGTCATAGATAGCTTAGAAGTATTTGAATTGAAAGTTTGTTGAACTAGTGCGTGTGTAACGAGTTTATCGAGCTAAAGAACAAATAAAACGCTTTCGAAGAAAATTTTATTTACGAGGTTTTCACTGCCGAGCGTCGATAGTTAAAACGGATCCACTATGTGAACGGGCTCTGAGATTTGGTCGTAACTAGACGAAGCACGACAATACACTTATATATACTTCTTCATGGCCCTTATGCAAGATATTTAATAGAGATTGCTTTTTTCTAATAAGCATGCAGTATTGTTAATTATTATTGCTAGTTATGTGTGCTTGCGTTGTTTGCTCACAAGCATTTTGATGTGAAACATCTAATACGGCGGTACGGATGTGAGAGCGGCTGTTGCGTGGCGACGCACGCGGTGGCAGAAACGACGGCAGACCGTAACTCTTCGGCTCTGTTCGGTTTGATTCAGCCAGATTTATTTTTTACATTAAAAGCATTTTAACAAAAATTAAACCGACTTCAAAAAAAAGAAAAAAAAACCATATTATAAAATTAACAGTTTCAGAACTCGGTGCAAATCCACACGGAACCAAATTGAAACTGTTATTTTTTTAATATGGCAATTATTTGATTACTTTTTTCGTTTTTTTGAAGTCGGTTATATTTTTGTTAAAATGTTTTTATTTATTCATTTTAGTGGCCTTAATTAAAACATGGTTGGACCTACTAAAGACACTGCTCGTAACATAATCATATCATCACAATATGCGTACCTACTGTTCGTCATTGAGGAGTTCCATTGTCTATCTCCGAAGTTCTACATCAGGTCTTCACCAAATTTAAATTTGGAAGAATACTCTTTCATACAAAAATATAATTTAAAAAAAAGAAAACAGCCGAATTGATAACCTCCTCCTTTTTTGGAAGTCGGTTAAAAATGAATTTCTTACTCTCACATCTGCCAGGCGTCCCGCGACAGTTTTTTTATAATTTTAGTCTTTTTCTATAAGTTTATTTAGCTGTAAGTCTTTCATGTCTTAAATAAATAGAGTGAATCATTCGCAACAAATCAAATACAAAATAAACATTAAAATAATAAAATAGTAATACGAGTTTAATATTTTTTTTGCTTAAACAATTCGTTGCTACATTAGGAATTGTCCTATAGCGTGCGTTCGTTTACAGACACAAATCTTCACAGGCATAAACACCCGCAACCTGTATCTGTAGACCATACAAATATTTGATCCGTAGCGTAGAAAACCACAGCCGCTGTGCCAAACGTGTCGTCTGACATTTATATAATGTTCTAATCAAGGTATAATAATATTTTAAGTCTTTTTTTTCCTTTTATTATTAACTTTTAACCTAATCCCATAACCTTTTCATATTATATTCAGTGTATTATTTCAGTAGTAATGACCCTCTGCCCCAACTCCCTTCTGAATTGAAATCTACTTTACTATTAGCATTCTCCATTAAATCTTTCACTTTATCTGATTCATCCCTCACACGGTTCCCCACATCATTCATAGACTTGTCTACATTACTTTTAAACTTATCGACATCGTTTCCAAATTTATTTAAATTATTATTTCCATTTCTTCTTTGATTTTCTATAAAATTATTTGTGTTTTGTTTTAAAGTGTTCATAGAGGCTTGTGCTTTACCACGCCCTTCATCAATGCCATCTTGTACTTTGTCGTATGCTGCATCTAGTCCGTTTTCGAAGTCGTCTTGTAAGTCTCCAGCGAGGTCGTTCGGAGAATGTCTGATATCAATCAAACCAGCGCCATCTTGCTCGTTATTTCTACTATCGTTTGAGTCTTGTCTATTCTTATTCTTCGTAAAATTGTTACGAATCTTATTTATCGCATTTTCAAGGCTGATAAGCGTCTGTCTGATTCCAGTATTTGACGATGTATTATTTTTGAACAAGTATTTCCTGAGTTGTTCACGTAGTACATTTGTATCGTTATCTAGTTTAATTAGTGTGTGTGGTTTATTTTCAATATGCGCGGAATTGTGGTCGAATAGGAAATTTTTAATTTTGAAAACGCGACACTTCACTCTTTCAAATAATCTTCCTATGATTCCTTTCCCTTGGTTTTGATTATTGTCAAACATGTTGAATACACTTCTGACTTCTTCTCTTAAGGCTTCTGACACGTCGTGAATTTTGAGAGATACTGTCCCAACTATGCCTGGTTTTGTTACCGTTTGGCCAGCTGCGTTTTGTTCGCTGCTTCCAAAAACTAAACTTTTGCCATAGTGGAGTGCACCACCAATGTTTTGGGTAATAGAGCTTGTTGTATCTTTGACTGTACCGAGCAATCCATCTATTAGACCACATTGAGAATGTACTATTAGTGCCAATGACACAACTATCACTAAATTCTGCTTCATTTTGATTTTGATGCACTTTGTCGTCTATTTTATTTTAATATTCACTCGATATGCGCACTATACACTTTATTTAAAACGTATATTGATTACCATGAATGTCGATACATCAGTCATTAATTACAATTCTAATGAAACGCATCGCGCTTAACTATTTAACCAACATTATTATCTGTCCACTTGACCTCAGTGTGACTTGTATACTTTATCACACAGCTATATTTTCCAATGGTTTCACTCGTCAAAAAGATATCTGGTTACCAAAGCAGTCACGGTAGGTAGAGTACTAATATTCATAGGTCCAAGTGCTCGCCACCCATAGGGTATCCAAGCCATGATCGATCTTAAAAAGACGATAAAGGAGTCTGCCCATTATAACGTATCATACTAGGACCGTAATACATGTCATGCACGGCAAAAAAGCTCCCTTCACTACCTACTATGCCCAACTAGCAACTAGGGTTGCCATCTTTAAAATTTGGCAACCAGAACAAGACGCGTGAAAACTCCGGATTTTAGAGCCCAGAACCCGGACATGTCAACATTATTTTTTAAACATAGTCAGTGTAATAAAAAACAGTTGAAAATGTCATAAATCACTTTTTTATTTATTTTCAGACCTTAAAACTAAATTTAGTCATCTTTAAATTTTTAAACCCGGCCTACAAATGAAGCCCCGCCCGGACGCTCCCCGTATGCCCTCTAAACTAGGACAAATCCGGGGAAACCCGGACGGATGGCAACCCTAACTGCAACGGATCAAACGCGTTCTATACGGGTATCAAACGCGTTCTATACGGGTATCAACCGCGATCTATACCCGTATGCAACGCGTATGACCGTACCATCCCCATTTAGTACCCGTTCCATCAGTTGTTTTAGATTTTCTTTAATTGAATAAACATTCGTGTTTACGAACACAATCTATTGGATATTTGTCCTCAATTTGTTAGGCACGTGCATTCCTTCAAAAGCCAGTAAATAATTAATATTTTGTATCAGACATGGTATGGTGTAGTGGGCAGAGGCCATGAATAATTTATTGGCATTTAAACAATAATACAAGAAACATTAGTTGTGAAGCGCTGGTGCCGGTCGTCGATAACTGGATCTGGGTAGACTAGATGCAGAAGGTAGAGAATCAAGGAATATGGTGCAACTTGGAAGGGGCCTATGTATAACTAAAAGACAGACGTGATCAACAACGTTGTTTTATAATATACAATACAATTCTCAGTTTATGTAAACACGATAATTATGGTGAACTTTGAACTATTGTTTAATTGGAATTTAACCTGATTAACAAGTAAAATCAGACGTGTTAAGGCCAAAATGATAATCACAAAAAATGGGTTAAACAATAATAATGATGATTCATAATTTATGTAAGGTTCTTTATCTGAAGTTCTACAACAAAAAAAAATATTAATAAAAGAAATTACAGAGTTTTCACATTGGCCCCAAACTAGGCAAGCCTGTACCAATACAAAGGGTTTACATTTAACATTTAACAGATATGTTTGTGTGCTTTCAGACATTTACGTAAAACAAACAAAAAGAAAACAAAAAATAAAATAAAAGTAATTATGAAACGAGTTGAATTAAAACAAAGCAGACTAGTAATAAACGCTATACTGAAATGTGTGACTGTGTGTATGGATAAGCCAGTGTCTAAGCCTGAGTGGTGTTTAGATTGTGTGTGTGTGTGTGTGTGTGTGTGTGTGTGTGTGTGTGTGTGTGTGTGTGTGCGCGCGCGTGTGTGTGTGTGTGTGTGTGTGTGTGTGCGCGCGCGTGTGTGTGTGTGTGTGTGAGTGAATGTGAGGTGTGAGTAGGTACGAGTTTGACGGTGTTTAAGTGTGGGTAAGACAGAGACGTGAGAGCGGCAGATGCGTGCACAAATTATTTTACTACGCTAGTCACTTTTTCTGCTTCGTCGTATGATAGATTTAGTAGCCAGGATGTTAGACTATTCTTTATTTGTTTCCGAGTGAAGTTTCTTATATTGCATTGTTTGATCACCGCATTATAAGCGTGAAAATGCAAAAAATGTGGAAGTCTTTGGGCAAAAGCGGATTTAACTGCGGGAGTTGGAACTTTAAAATTACGTTTAGCCTGTAAGCTATTTAGATCACTCCTTTTCGAAATTTCGATGTGGGTCTTTGTGGTTACATTCAAAATGTAAAGTTTTCTTACGCTCAACAAAGAAGCCTCTGCGTACAGTTTTTCAGCGGAAAAACGGTATGGTTTGTGTAACATAGTTTTGAGGACTGCACGCTGGGCTCTTTCGAGGGTTACTAAGTGAGATTTAGCCGCACCTCCCCATGTTCCAATGCAATATTGTATGAGTGTCTGACATAGGGCTATATATATATATATACAAGCGAGTTTAAAATGTTTCGTCAGTTGCACTTTAATTTTTAGGGGTTCGTGACTAATTACTAGACATCGGATTAGGTATATGCACTATCAAAATGCCAAAATATGCGTGTAAATATGCACGAAAAAACGGCGAAATATGCACGAAATATGCACAATCAAAAAACCATATATTATTAGAATTTAAGTTTATTTTCACATTATATCTACAAGGTAAGTCGGAAAGGGGGTACTAAGCCGCGGGCCACTTAATGTATCACTAACGATTGTTTTAAAAAAAGTGTTAAAATTTAAAAATTATGGTTTGTTTTTAACTGTTTTTTTTTCATTTGGCGGCCTCTATCTTAAGGAATATACCTACCCCAGGCTAACTAGTAATAGTACATGGCCTAAATTAAGGATAAAAAGAGATTTAAATAAATTAAATCATACGAGATTATGTATTGAAAGTATGAGATATTTGGCAACCCCAGAAAAAAAAATCGCTATCTGGCAACCCTGAGGAGATAGGATTCAGTGCGCTCGCTGAGTATGTTACTATACTCTTTGTCGCTGAGTTTGTGCGAGGTGGACGTGTCGACGGCATAATACAACACGCCTAACACGTATAACTACTGAAATAAGCACTGTCTATGAAAAAGTACCAAAATATGCAATAACGCTATAAAAATATAATTATATGCATTTGCATATGCAAACATGCAAATGCATATAATCCGATGTCTACTAATTACCAACCGCGCGAATCATACGATTTGCGAGGTTAAGCTGCGCTTGTCGCGGTCATTCCGTGGATGGGTGACCGTTCGTTACACATTGAGACCCCGCCGTGCCTCGGAGAGCACGTTTAACCGCCGGTCCCGGGTGTCATACGAATACCTATGACAGTGGTTATGGGTAGTCAGAAGCCCGAAAGTCTGACAACCGGTCTACCTTAGGATATCGGTATTGCCCTTTAGGTTGCGGATGTCTGATGGCAGTCGTTCCGTGTAAAATACTGGTATTCAGCCGCATCTGGTTAGACTGGAATCTGACCCCAACTAAGTTCAGAAAATGGTAAGCAGAACGAACTTGCTGCCAGAACTTAATAAATTCAAAGGAAGTACAAGCGATTTTGAAAATAAGATAGATAAAGCACCCATACTATCTTTAATGATACCTACTGAATTTCTAAAACGTCTTCTGTAGATACAAATAAATGTATCTATATTTAAACCGTTCTATCTAAGGCGGTATAAACAAATCTAGTGTATGGCCTGAACGAGTATCTTTATTTCGTTTCCGTCGCGCCCGATCAGACAGACAGACGGTTGAGAAACACAGCGGACTGAGATTTACGGACCCTGAAGCTTTGTACGGTGAACAAGTGATACGTAGTTTAGAAATATTTTTCTTTGCTTAAAGTTCAATGTATATTGATGTGATACATCTAATGCGGCGGTACGGGTGTGCGTGTTGCGTGGCGACGCTCGCGATGGCAGACACACGACAGCAGACCTTCGTAACTCGTCGGCTCTCTTCGGTTTGATTCGGCCAGATTTGTTTTTTACAGAATAGATTTTATGTTTTACATCTGCCAGGCGTTCTTTTTTTAATAAAAAACATTTTAACAAAAATAAAACCGACTTCTACAAAACGAAAAAGAGAATTAAATAATTACCATATTATAAAAGTAACAGATTCAGAAGTCGTTGCCTTCAATTTGGTTCAGCGTGAATTAGCACCGACTTCTGAATCTGTTACTTTTATAATATGGTAATTATTTCATTCTCTTTTTCGTTTTGTAGAAGTCGGTTTTATTTTTGTTAAAATGTTTTTTTATTTCATTTATTTTAGTGGCCTTAATTAAAATATGGTTGGACCTATTAAAGACGCTGCTCGTAACATAATCACATCATCACATTAAGCGTATTGTACGTCATTGAGGAGTTCCATTGTCTATCTCCGAAATTCTTTATCAGATCTTCACCAAATTTAAATGGGACCATTTCGAAAGAATACTATTTCAAACAAAAGAAGAATTTTTCAAATCGGTTCATAAATGAGGGTGTAGTGAGGTAACATACATTAAAAAAAAAACAGACGAATTGAGAACCTCCTCCTTTTTTGGAAGTCTGTTAAAAATAGAATGTTTATTTTAAAAAGGTTTTCTGTTGTCTATGTTAAAATGTGTAATTTATTGCATTTTTTTAAACTAGGTTATAAATTTTTATTACTAAAGTTTATATACCATCGGGGTCTACCATTGCCTTCGTTGGACTGGAATCGCCCAAAACACTCCTTTAACTGCAACTTGTGATGAAGACCGTACTGCGGTGCGTACAAGTTTGTAGGTACTACGTAGATGTTTTATCCTGCGGTGAATCAACGCAAAGTTTTTCTTTAAAGTAATTCCAGCTATTAAATTAATTATGTCTAAGTTTTCTCTGCAGTCTGTACCAGTTAATTTAATTTGCGAGCGCGAGCTCCGCCGGTTTATCTCGCCGCGCCGCCAGAGGGCGCTACGGTCCGATGCCGAACACAATATCACTTATAAATTAATTGTGTAAGCTCTTTGTGTTACTATAATAATAGTACTTATTAGAAAAATATTGTCACATGTTTATGAATTATACGAAGTACTTTGATTCAAATTGCCAAATGTTTTACCTCCATGGAGGCGCCTGCATTTTTTTTCGGCCTGCTTGTAGATGTACCTTGCGGACCGTTTCTACATAATCAGACAGTTATAGGCGAGACTTGAAGGGTATCCAGCCAATAAGTGCCTGCACCCATCTCATCATCCTGACTTAAATAGGTACCAACGTGGAATGGTATCTCTACTGTTTTTTTTTTCATAAACCTGATTGGTAGACAGGCCGACGGCCCACCGTCACCGTTACCGTCGGTTATAAACATCTACAACTTAGATTAATGATTGTTCTCTGCTGCGCAGCGAAGACCAATCATTAATCTAAGACTTGCAACACCAACAGAATTGCTAGTGCGTTGCCAACTTTAGAGACAAAGTTGAAAGGACTCGTGTACCTGTAATTTCAGCAGCACCTTATTTTAGGGGTTATAATAGATAAAGATATTAACTGGAAAGAACACGTAGATAATGTTTGTACTAGAATAAATAAATTTGTATACGCATTGAAACAAGTGAAAAATGTAACAAATATAAAAACTGCTGTGACATCCTACCACGCTTATATAGAGTCACTATTACGTTATGGTCTTATAATGTGGGGTAACAGCACCGACTTGAATAGAGCATTCATTGCCCAAAAAAAATGCATAAGGTCAATATATGGACTTCAACCTGATGACTCATGTCAGCCGATATTTAAAAAACTTGGTTTGTTGCCGTTACCGTCTCTTTACATTTACGAAATATGTATGTTCGTAAATAAAAATAAACAATTATTTAAGACAGCAGATGATGTAAATCCTCGGAATAGACGAGACCCTTATAGATTAGTACTAAGTGATTTACCAAGACTAGCCAAATACAACAAAAGCTGCCTAGCAATGTGTGTGCGTATATATAATAAGATACCAAACCATTTAAAAATATTATATATAAGATTATTTAAAATTAAATTATACAAATGGTTAAATGAATGTAATTTCTATAGTTTAAAAGAATTTATGGATAAAAAGTGAACACCTTTAAATTTTTGCATGCTATGTTTTATCCTAGCTAAACATGTATGTACCATTTAAATTTTTATTTAACACCATTTTATACCATGTTTTATGCAAATAAACGATTTATTATTTATTATTATTAATGGAACTCTACTTGGTGGCAGAAATAATAGTAGACTGTCCCGAACGAACTCTGTCACAAGAAGCTCTACTATACTTCTGTTTTTTACTCAATTTAATTATAATGAGTAATTGTAGCTTAGCTATTATAGTATTTTGCGTTGTGGTAAAAATGGATTGAACAACCCTTCTTGTTGATTTTTCTCAGTGCCACAACAAATACTGTGTTAAATTCCACAATGCAACGTAATGGTTTTTTACTCGATGAGTGAGTAGTAGAGTAGTTTTCAGGGTATCAAATATTCTGTTATGAGGAAAGGGGTGGGGAGTAATAAAACAGATTATGTTAAAATTAAAAACAAAAAATTTATTACGAGTTCATTTTTTTGGTAAATGCAAAGAAATTGTTACCGAGAGATAAAACAACCAGAATAAAAACTATTACATATTTGTAATTTGTATGGCATCTAAACGATTTTAATTAATAATTAACTATGAGTAGAAGCTGTATACTTAATAGTTATAATGTAAAAATAAATAATTAAAAATAATTACAAAATGTAACAATGCTTACGCGTTATTAGTGGACTTGGCGTTTTTTCACAGAAGTGAATTAAAAAATAATTAATAATTGCGTCGAGCAATTTGATATTTTTAAAAACAATTTAGGTAATATTTTTTATATGAAATTTTTTACAATTTACAAATCTATGTTTATACAACAGCTATATAGGTATGGTATAATTTTGATTCTTAAAGTCATTAAGTACATTTCAATTCTAATAAAAAACACATTTTGCCAAAAATACTACAGACTCTTATACAATATTGTTCTGTGAAAAAATGTCGCTTTGTAAAAATAATATAATCTAAAATATTTACATTAATATATTTATTTAGTAACTGGCAGTTTCAGAAGGCACATAATACATTTTTAGGAATTTATTTAATAAATGTATATAAGCATAGTTTAAGCTTATACGATATGTATTGCTAAGGCACACTATGTGAATACTACTTAACTATTAAAAATATGTACCCATTCAATTTCCTTAAGTTTAGCAAAGGCGACTACATTTTTATTTTGCGCAGTTTTTTAAATTTTTGGTACTTTTATTACAATAATTAATTATTGCTATTATTTAGAATTTAGAGGCTTCTTGATACCCAGTTTAGCACTATGAGAGATCTACCTCGGCCGGGTACCAAGAGCCTTATTTTGATATTTATTGAGAAAATGCCTCCTAAAATATTATAAATTTTATTTATGTAAAGCAACCTTATTAGTAACATTATAGACCATTAACTATGGATTCGAAATACAAATCAAAGATGTATCGAATATGCGATTCAAGTTTTGATTTTTCTCCAAATAATATTAATACACACTGACTACAATATTTTTCTAGAAAAATCTACCACAATTTAGTGACTAAAATAATACATCTATTCGATACATCTCTAACAAAAAAATATGTTATCTACCGCATTTAGTAAATACCTAATTATTAACTTAGATCACATTTCTCAACAACTCTCATACATTACATACACACATTTTTACATTTATCACACGACAAGATTTAATCTTTCATTCATTTTATAATTTTAGACATAATAATTATTTATATGGTACAAATTATATTTTCTAAAATATAATTTATACAATATAAATCATTTAAAACTTCGGCTTACTCATTTTTTTGTTTCTTTTATTTTCTAATATGGCGTCCGAAAATTAATTGTTTATCGTGACTAGTTGTATTACGAAAGAATAGATGTACATATTAAAAATGTCGAACCTTTCATCTTCCTTGTAAAAAAGACACGAAAAGTTGGGTGATAAAATTCGTTTTGTCATGAGGTAAAACTATTGCATTATAAAACAAAATATGGCTCCTTTTTTCTACAATCAAGTCGGACTACTTTCCTAAGACCCGATTTTACCAACGTTTTGACAACCAAAGACGTTTTGACAGAATTTCTATACAAAACCTGTCAAAACGTCTAACTTATTCCTTGGATAAACGCTATCTGACGTTGGTAAAATCGGGCCTAATAGACTGTAATTTTTACGACAAATTTAACAAAAAATTAAGAAAATTTGTAATAAAAATTACAGCTATATTTTTTTATTAATTTTACAAATAAATTAATAAAACATCGCACCCATTTCTGATATTACGAAAATGCCAGAAATTGGCGCGACGTGAATTATTATAATGACGTCACTTAAAACTTAGAAACGATGACTTTGTGATGTCAGTACCTGTCAAAGCTAGTGGAGTCACGACTGGTGACGTCACTGGCGGCGTCAGTGGACGAGCTGTCGGCCGTGTCGGACGTGACGCCCGCGTCGGACGTCCCGCCAGTGTCGCTCGTCACGCCTATATCAGTGGTCGGATATCAAAGATGTTCGTCGCGTCCGTTCAGAGGTTGTCGCTCAGCGTGATCCGAGGGACGGTTGCGTTTGAAGAATCCACACTAGAAATAAAATAAAATAATGTTATATTTCACTTGTTGTAATATTTTTTGGGGTCTATGACAGGTGCCTCCCAGTGCGACGGATTTATTGAGCCACTACACGTCCGGCGTACCCTGGGCTATCAGTGAGTTATCCGCGGTGATTGGCTAATCCTTTCACCATGTGAGCAATCCAAAGTTCATTAAAAAAACCGGCTTTGTACGTAGTCTTGACTACAGTCGAAGGGTTCTCACCGATGTCTAGCGCAAAATTCACTGCGACATTCTTAGCGTCAAAGAGACCCATCGAGACGAAACCCAAAGCCGGCCACATACCCCTCGACATACGCTCATCGCCGAGATCTTTATATTTTACTATTTTACGTAACATTGACAGAGGAGGGTCGTTGTTTCGTTTTTTGTGTTATTCTGACTTCAAGCGGAGCTGATGCACCATACGCTTACATGGTTTCATATAATGTTATTTGTTTTTCCACCACCAGAAAAATCACGACACGTCATCGACACTATTAAGCAGTTATGTTCTCGTCAAGAATTGTGTTATATCACTTATTCCACCATGTAACTTACTTTGTACAGCGCGAAGATCAACAGCAGCAGTAGCAAGACGCCCACGACGGCCGCCAGCACCACGACCCAGAGCGGGATGGTGCTGCTGTCCAGCGCCTCCAGCTGCGGCGTCACCACGGTCTGCGCCTCCGCCGTGCGCCACGCGGGGTCCGACGGCCGCCCCACCAGCGGCAGGCGGGCCACGCGCGCCGTCGCCAGCGTCGACAGGATCACTGCGCGGTCTTTGGAGATCTGTGGAGGGACAGCCAGGGATTGTGGGATGTTCTGGTGTACTAACGACGGTTACTGTTGCACTCGGAACAAAATAAGCTACTTCGATGACACGTATTTACGGTCTAGAGGAGAAACTTAGCTGATATTAAGATCCAATAATATTTACTTAGTGTAGTAATCCCTGATGAAAAAGGCTCACCTTCTAACATAGAAGAATCCAACGGGAATTAGTCAGTGATCTTACAGTATTGCTAGTAATTATGTCCAATACATCTGTTTCCTAATAAGTACGTCTATATACTCCAGAAAAGCGTCTTCTAACAAAGGTTTACCTCATTGAGCACAGAGGCATTGATCCTGGATCGGAACGCGAACCAGGCCTCTTGTCCCTTCACCATCCGTCCAGTAGTACACCTCAGAACCTCACACTTGTACTTCTCCTCGCACTTTTCCAGAATCTTCTTCAGTTGTGGGTCCACCTAAAATTATAATATTTGGTTAACGTCATCGGTTCGTTGCTTCATTGCCTCACTAGAAAGCTGAGCAGGTATCAAAAAACCCTACAGTTCATTCAAAGCGTAAAATATTTATGTAGTAGTCCAAATTTTCATTTCGGAATCTTGCTACCCAACCTATAGATTGTGCCAGTTATGATATAATATGCATATTTGAATTGTTTTCAAAACTTACTTCGTCCGCCCTTCGTCTCCTTGTGTTTTCGCGACGTTCAGTAGAAGAACTGTAGCCACCGCCAGAGTGAGTGCTGTACGAAAAGCGACCACCTGAAATGTAGCTGACATGTAATCGCAGATAGTTGAAATCACAACACAATTTGTTTTCTAATGGCCGGTTCCTATGGACAATAACGAATCGTTTTGCTTACCAGTGGTAATATTTTTTATTACTAAACTGGGCATATAAATAGACTCTTAAACTAATTGTACTAGTGATAGCTACTAATGTAAAGCTACGGGGTCTTTGCTTCATTATTGATAAAGATACAAGAACCAAAATATTTAACCAAAAACGTTCGGTAAAGCATAGGAATCGTCAGTAAGTTGGTTAGTTAAAGTAAGAAGTAAGTAAGTAAAATTGTATTTGTTTAAACATGGTGTACATGATACATTGCATGCAAGATAATAAAAGATACAGAAAAGTTCTAACATGTTCAGCCGCGTAACGTGGCGTACAAATTGGCAGGAAGAGATGGTGCATAAACCGTGATAATATTTATCAAAATTACATTATATCATATAAATTATGTAGGAATCATTATTCATTAAAGATTACGTATCATTACAATTCAGCAAGCATATTTTTTAGATAAAATTAAATGTCAAAGTAGTAAATATGTATTACTGTCATTAAAATTACAATTCCAAATTACAATTATTCCACAAAAATACAATAGATCACAATAACATGTCAATAAAAATACAACATCGTCATTTAAAAAGCTAAGAAAAATTGTCTTCTTTCATAAATTCTGCTATACTGTAATATGCTCTTTCAGTTAGTAAACTCTTCAATTTACTTTTAAGAGCAGATATATTTAATGTTCTCCATGATTTGGGCAATTTATTAAAGATGGCCGGACCCATGCAAAAGATGCTCTTACGCATAAGAGCGGTAAAAAATCCGAATATTGCAGAGTGGTGGGAATGGAGTATTAGTATGCTATTATGGCAATGAAAAAAATAGGAAACTAACCTGACGAGGAGGAATAAGAATATCCACCGCCACCTCTTTGATAACTCCCACCTCCAGCCTGGTAGCTCCCACCGCCAGCTTGATGACTTCCGCCACCGGCTTGGTAGGTTCCACCTCCAGCCTGATAGCTTCCACCTCCAGCCTGGTAGTTTCCACCTCCAGCCTGATAGCTTCCACCTCCAGCCTGGTAGTTCCCACCATGTACCGCTGCAGCACCAGCCCCAGAACTTCCTTGACTGCCTCCAGAACTACCACTGACATCCGCAATGCCATATCTGAACTCATTATTTGGATTATACGCGGCGTAGGAGCCGAAACCTTCAAGTTTATCTTCTTCCTCATCACCGACTACTGTCACGCTTGAAGATCCTCTGAAGGTTGAAGAACCAGCTTTAGAGACATCTGGATTGACTGTTTCTGTTGTGGCCCATGAACCGTGGACAAAGCCTGGGCCTGATCCTGATCCTTGAGAGAAGCCCCTTGAACTTTCACCGTGGGCTGCAGAACCTTGATTATAGCTCCCTGAACCTTGGTTATAGCTCGCTGAACCCTGATTATAGCTTCCAGATCCAGCACCTTGAGAGTAACTGCCTGATCCCTGGGAATTACCTTGCCAAGAACCTTGGGCGTGGCCTTGTGAAGAAGCTTGGTTGACACCGCCTTGGTTAGCATATCTGGGAAGACAAGAATAATTAAATTAATTTACATAATTATGATGGTGATGAGAAAAATATCTTTAGAATCAATAATAGTTTGTCATAATTTAACAAAGATGTAATCAAAAAACGGTATCACACTTACACATTGAAAGAGCTGCCAGGCTCTCCTTCGTGTCCAAGATTTCCATACTCTGTACTTGCCTCCACTTCCGATATAATGTTATGATTCTCATCATACAATGTAATCCTGTTCTTCACCCGGGCTACCTGGCCTTGTCCATAACCACTTGGAGCGAATCCTTCTTGAGAACTGCCCTGACCATGGGAGTAGGATCGAGAAGCAACAGCAGCTGCGAGTTTTCTTCTTATTTGTTCCTGTTCTTCGGCAGTCAGTCCTTCTCCGTAAGAGTTGGTCCAAGTCTTGTTATATGTGTGTGTGCCGCCCGATTGTCCTGCTCCTTGGCCGGCAAACTGCCCACCAGCTTGGCTTCCACTGAAAGAGCCTTGACTGCCACTGAATTGTCCACTTGAGCCTTGGCTACCACTGAATTGGCCACTAGAACCTTGGCTGCTACTGAATTGTCCGCTGGCCCCTTGGCTACCTCCGAATTCTCCACTGCTGCCTTGGCTGCCAATGAATTGGCCACTGCCGCCTTGGCTTCCACTAGAACTGGAGCTACTACTGAAATGGCTGGAGCTCGAGCTTCCACCACTGTGATTGCTGGAACTTTGGCCGGTGCCGTAACCGGAGCCTCCTTGGCTAAATTGACCGCCAGAGGCACTGCCACCCTGAGAGCCGACTTGAGCAGTGCCGGATGATTCTTCCCAATAAACTGTAATTGGGAAAATACTCGGTTTTAAACTAGTTTATTACACTTTAATGAGGACCTCATCAACAGCACCAATCAACATTTTATTTGTCATAATTTCTTAGTACAAAATTATTATTAAATACCTTGTCCGTAATATCCACTGCCACCTGATGTCTGTGATGCACTATAAAACTCACTGCTCATCATGGCTGAGAACAAAACAATTTACAAATTCATTGAAAAGCTTTAATGAAACAAATGAAATATTTATCACCAATTAAAAAGTCGTAAAGAAGAAAATTACAATTATAAATGACTAGCTGTGTCCTCACGGCTCCGCCCGTAGCCTATGTTACTCAGTGATAATGTAGCTTTCTAACGGCAAAAGATTTTTTGAAATCGGTCCAGTAGTTTTTAATTGTAGTCGTTACATACAAAAATACAAATCTTTCCTCTTTATAATATTACTATAGAAGTATAGATTTCATTATAGCATACCTTCTCTTTCTTTGCCCAGTAGAAAAGCGTAAGGGTTCTGCACGAACAAGTTCTCAGGATTGATGTGTCTTGCTACATCACACTTCACGTTGCCAAGCCATTGTGGTTGCACCAGCATATACATAAGGTTCTCGCCTGGAATGTAAAATAAAATTATAATACACGGAATCAACGCAGCTAAAGATTTTGAAATACAACATTTTTAGATATCTGCTTCTTCCTGACATCGTGCGCACGGTTTCCAAATAAGTCTTCTTGGATTTTTAACCGACTTCGAAAAAGAGGAGGTTATCAATTCGATGCGTATTTTAAGTATGATCTCCGTTTCCAAAACTATTGTTTTAACATTTGCCGTTGGTTTAACTCACAAGAGTCTGGAAATGAATATTAACCTTTTGACCGCCCCAGTCGGAATTATACGACAAATAAAAATGTTTTCGTGCCCGCGTCTCCTCAGTCATATTTATACGACTGAGGCGAAACGGGCACGAAAACCTTTGTTGTATAAATCCGGCTGGGGCGGTCAATAGGTTAAAAACCAAAAATATCTTACCTTCAAGCGTCTGGTAGGGCCACATGAAGTAAACCTCAGTCTCTTCAACAGTGAAGGGTCCTTCGTTCTTGATGTTGTACTTGTGGATCACTTGCGGTCCTAGTTTGGTGTCATCCTTGATGTTCTGAATATCATATAGTGACGCGTTGTAATGCAGCTCCGGCGGGTCTGATGTTCTAAAATGAATATAAGACGGAATTAACTTTTTTGAACTATAATGTTTTTTGTCTTTGAATAAATCTCAAGTGCCTTTGCAATATGATTAAAACCTGTAATTGTTATCATATCATCTATGTACACAACTTTCTTGGAGCTTTTTATAATTTAAGTTTCGGTCATCGTATTATACGAAAAATTGTACAATACATTGTAAACCTTCGCTTTTTGGTAGAAAAACACTGTTTAGTTATAACAGTGATGTTGATTTCTGAAAATTACTGCGACATCTAGTTGATAGAACCTCTTGTCTAAATCCATTGCAAAGCTATAATACCAGCAATTGTAACTCACCCAATGATAGACAGCTGAGCCCTAACAACGACGCCGATATTCATGTGCATGTTGTTATCATACATGGTGCCTTGCTCAGGGTTGGTGGAGTTAGCTTCCATGTCGAAGCTCAGCGCTGTCACTCGTGCGTCCACCTCCAGGATGACGCGGAAGTTCACCTAGAAGCGAGAGTTATTGTTTACAATGTGAAGGTATTTTGGTGTACTTAGAATTATTAATAAGATAGCAACTTATAGCGCAAACCAAAATATGTTATATTTAGTAGATAAACATGCTGAAATGTATTCAGTTTTAGGTAGTAACAAGTGCAAACGCAAATGCGTTGTATTATCTGCACATTAGCAGCTTAATGCACATTAGCGGTAACATGTTATGTGGAATCCTGGTAAGTACTACTTTTCGAAATCATTATATTCTTTTTTTTCGGATACATAATTCTTTAAAGTACCTTTTGTCCACTAGCCATAGGATTTCCCAGATCGCACTTCAGGGTGCTATTTCCATCAGCAAATCTGTTGGTAATGGAGCAGTATATGAGCGTATCCGCGCTGTCTTTATCTAGGCGTTCCATCTTAGCGTAGGTGACTCCTGAGGGGACCACCAGATAATACGCAGCTTCAAAAGCGTCTTCTCCTGAGTTCTCGACTTTGACATCGATGTTAATATTCTCGCCAGAGCCGAGTACGTAGTTGATCGTTGGGCTGTGAATAGTAAAATCTAGATGTAAAAGATTGAATCCATACATTTTAGCAACAAAGTTTTGGTATAGTGATTTCAATTAATACTGTTTCAGTTTTTTATATATTTAAGGGCCGAAAAAATGTGTGGATATACTTAATTTAGATCACAAAACACAAGTTTTTAATAGCACAGGTCAGAAAAATCTATAAAATATAAAAAACAAGCAAATGGGGTGATACAGTAATGGGTGATTATATATCAGTTTTTTTTTTTTACTTTTATTATATAAAACCCTGTCCACGATCATAAGGCGATTTTTTAAACCTATTCTCTTATTTATTTCACTACTTTTAACGAAATATACTTACGTAGTAGCAGCCATCCTGAGATCCGGCACACAGATGTTATCAGGACCACAGTTTTTCTGTATGTTGAGCGAGTCAGCGTGCACGATGCTCCTGGTTTGGTCCAGGACTGGAGGCACGATGTTACCAGATGGCTGTGTCACCAAGTCATATGACATCTTCACTTCGATTGGGGTCAACTTGTCGCGGATCTCCTCCTAAAATTCGAAGGGAGATTTAGTATGATATGTGGAGAATAAGACTAAGCATTTATCGATAGAATTCAGTACTTTTAATTTGGTGAAATCGAATAGAAACTCTTTTGCAGTATTACTTTGTTTTTTATTCTGAAATAGAACAGAAGGATAACCAACGTGGCTATAAAGAATTTGATTTAAAGACCACAATAAACTATTAACCGCTATTACCGCAGGGTTGAAAAGATGCAAAATCAAAATTTGACCTTTCAGTCGTAACATAGACACAATAGACAAATAATAGACGCCATGTGAATTTGAGCCTAATGTATCACAAGCGAAAATATATATTTGTAAAGGTTAACGTACATCCAAATACACAATGATGTCCTTGCACTCTTGTTGTCCTTGAGTCAGCAGTATCTGCGTCTTGTACGTTGTCTCTCTGGTCTCCGCGAGGAACAACCGCTTAGTGGTCTTCTGACGGGAGTCCAAGTCCAAGGTCACCTCGAACTCTGGAGATTGGTGAAGGAATTATTAGTATAATGTTGTGATTGAGCTGCAAGGTTTTTAATTGCGTTGTATCATGTACAGTAGGGGAATGAAAAGATTATGCACCTTAAAGTCAATTTTTACTTGCACAGTGCAAGAAACGAACTATTTTACCAACTACGTATACCCAACATTATAGAAATAGAAATACAAGCAGTAATGTTAATTTATTTAATCATATATTATTTTGAGTGATGTGGTTTTCGTATGGTTTTTACAACAAAACTCCTCAAATCAAATCAAAGACGTAATGGCACTACTACGTCATACGGAGGCAAAATGCAATTTGGTCTTTGCTACCAAATAATTAAACATAATTTTCCATGCTTTGGTGTGTTTCGTTCAATAGTTTGAAAAGGAAACATGTGCCCGCGATGTGGGAAAGGAGTGAATTTGAAAACTGACGAATCTTTTCATTTGCCTACTGTAAAACAATTACATTTATAGTGTTGTCACTTACACAACTAACACCGATTCACTAACGAATGACTATTAATATTTACAATTCATAATTTTTGTTGAAGTGATATCACATTAATAGTGACATTATAGTTTGAATTGGGTGGTTTTGGCTTTGTGTGTAACCAATTAGCGCTACTTCGACCACTCACCGAAATAGCAGATATATCCCTCCGCTTGGAAACAAACAATACATTATTGTGACTCTTAATTTTGAACATGAATAATGGTGAATGATGTATTTAACAATAATGGTGCCAATTCTGTTGGGCACAAACTAAATACAATTTTAGACTATTGCTATCTTTTTCACTGTGATAAAATAAATAAGAAAGAGATGGACATAAATAAGAGCTGTCAGATTTAGTTGAACTAAAATTTCCATACAAATTTAGATGACACGTTGGAACGTGCCGAATAAAAACACGATGAAGTTCAAGGCGTAAACTAGTTTGACGTATCTTAGCTCTTATCTATCACGGTCCTTTTCTCGCGCCGTATGTTAGTAAAAGATAGCAATTCTTTAATTTTGGTTTAGTTGGTGAATAAGAGAATCTGCACCATTGGTGTCGATTCAGTTGCGTACTTTGACAGGACTAAACTAAACTAAGGGTGTTTGTCTCTTTCTGTTTCAATAGAAAAAGAAAGTGATAGTTACGTTTAGTTTACTTTAGTATTGTCAAAATGTGTAACAAAATCAACACCAGTATCTATGAAAATAAGGATACTAAAATTTAGACTGAAAAAAAAAACAGCACAAAAATATGTAAATGCTAAGGATTGATTTATTAAAGGTTCGTAAAACGATATTCAATATTTAAAAGTCCATATATTTTAAAGATTGATGATTTCAGATATTATGATGAATTAGGAAGACACAGCATAAAATGATGATGGATTCACAAACAAATAAAAACACTTACTAATCTGCTGATCCACGTTAACGCCTCCGTATGTTAAACAGAACATGAGCTGCGCACACGCAACCGTGGTGCCGTTAGCCAGGTGACACTTCTTGTCTGTCAGGGAGATCAGCTTACTGTCACCCAAAAACTTCACATCCGCTGATACTTTCACTACGGGACGAGATCTGGAATAAAATACATTTCATATTTATTTATTACTAGCTGTTCTCCCGCGGCTGTGCCCGCGTAAATAATTTGACTACAGCGCCACCTATCGGACTCTAGCATAGCTACGAACCATCATCTCGACAAAACAATTATATTGTGTAAATATGACCTTAATCGGTAAAGTCGTTCTTAAGTTATGGCGTGACCAAGGGGAATAGAGATTCGTTTTTATATATATAGACTAGCGACCCGCCCCGACTTGCTCGGGTGCAATGTAGATACTAATGTGGGCATATAAACCTTTCTCTTGAATTACTCTATCTATTGCTGAAAACTACATTAAAATCCGTTGCGTAGTTTAAAAGATCTAAGCGTACAGACAGCGGAAGCGACTTTGTTTTATACTATGTAAAGATAATCCTGTTCCTTATATTATGATATAGTATTTTGTCCAAACTTGATACGCTCTGGGAACACAACATCAGTTAGAAAGTTTAAATTAACCGATCTCTTTCCCCAAAAGCTTTCGTGAATTTCGATTTGAGTGTACCTAACATCTTTTTGGCAGGGTTTTGGTTGTTAAAGACTTTGGATTATATTTATTTCGTACAAGAAAGAAAAACTCCGAAAGTTTCGAGATAACAATCTCATCAATCATCATCTTCCTGCCCTTATCCCACACTGGGTGTGGTCGGCACAACATGTATTCCTCTTCCATTCTCCTCTATCAGCCGTCATCTCAGTACCCCATCCTTTCTTACTCATATCATCCTTCACACAATCCATCCATATTTTCTTTGGCCTACCTCTACTTATATATCCATCCACATTCATATTTAACACTCTTCTAACGACATGACTTTCCTCCCTCATAACATACCACGCTAACCTATTTATTCCCCAACTTTTAAGTCACTGGCGCTACTTCCAAACTTCCTCTGACATCATCGTTCCTTGTCTTATCCATTCTTGTTACACCACAAAAATCTCATCAATCAATGTTCAGAGCTTATAAAAAACAACTTACTTCAAAAACACAACACTGTCTGATTTATAAGCACCAACAGCCAAGTCCGTATAATTGTTGTTATCCAGGTCCACTCCTCCTGAGAGCGAGAAGCCGAAGGTGGAGAGGGTGGGAGAGATCTCCTCAGCGGTGATGGCTTGGGAGTACTTCTCGTGGATGCCCATTTCGCTGCCGTGGTAGATGTAGACCACGCCGCGGCCGCTCTCGCCACCGTATGGGGCGCCTACTGCTATGTCTGTGGAAATGGGGATAAAGATTTTGATAAGACGTTTATAAGTGAGTGCGTAATAAATACAATACATAGAGGGGCTCGTGGCTAATCATACGATTTGCCAGGTTAAGCTGCGCTTGCCGCGGTCCGTCTGTGGATGGGTGACCGTTAGCTACACATCGAGCCCCTCCGTGCCTCGCAGAGCACGTTAGATAGTCGGTCCCGGCTGTTATACGAATACCTATGACAGTTGTTACGGGTAGTCAGAAGCCCGAAATTCTGACAACCGGTCCAACCTTAGGATATCGGCATTGCCCAGTAACTGGGTTGCGGAGGTCTGATGGTAGTCGCTCCATGTAAAATACTAGTATTCAGCCGCATCTGGTTAGACTGGAAGCTGACCCCAACATAGTTGGGGAAAAGCTAGACAGAACAATAAATACGATTTTTTTTGTCCTGTGTAATATAATATGGTGACACTATTATGTAATTACCTCCAAAACCGTCGTAGTTGATATCTCCAAGCGACGTCACTGCTAAACCAAACCTGCCCCGAGATATTTCACCGGTCCTAGCATGGCTCCTTGTGAAAGACTGGAAGAATAAAAAACAAAATATATATTAAGAGAACTGCTAAAAACGGGGTGTGGAGTCCAGAAATATTTTACGTCAGTCTCATGATGGCCGTCATTGTAATCTTAAAGGTAGCTGTATAATCTAACACTTTTACAACATATGGAATATAGCAAGACTAATAAACCTTACCCTATCTTTGTCCTGGTAGATAACATAGATCCTTCCATGTTCAAAGCCGTCAGTCTTGGTCCTGGTGAACATTGGAGCGCCAACGATGACGTCATCGAAGCCATCGCCATCAATATCGCCGGAAGCAATACTGTACCCGAAGTAAGCACCGATCTGTGAGCCACTGATGTTCTTGATGTTTTGGAGTTCCCAAGTGTAAAGAACAACCTGAAATATTAAGGAGAGTAATTATAAATTAGAATAGATACAATTAAAGACACGATTTATGTATCACTTCAAGGAAACCTTGGAAGGAACTGCCTTGTTGGTTTAGTGGTGGTAAGCGCGACTGTTGATAGTGAGGTCCTGGGTTCGATCCTCAGGCCGGGCAGTGTTATTGGGTTTTTCCAAGTGGAATTCCTCAGTAGCAGCCCAGAGTTTGGATTTGTGCCCGGTTGATGGCAATAGGCTCGCCCCCTATTACATTGAACTTAAACATAATGGCAAAATGAGAGTGTTACTATAAACCTCTGCCCCACCCTTCGGGGAATACAGGCGTGATGTTATGTTATGTGTTCAAGGAAATCGCAAAATCGCTTTTTTGGACTGAATAGAAAAGGATATTATACTATAACGACTATTTAAAATTCTTTAACAAAAACGCTGAGGTACCTACTCACTTATAAAGCAGCGAGAACCTGTTTTACTGTCGCCGTTTGAGTTGTATTTTATAATTCAAACTGTCATAGTGTAAAAGAAAATGATTAAAAAGAAATACTTACTAATCCTTTCAGTGCAGCTCCCCTAGGCACTCCAACGGCAACACTCTGAATACCCTGACCAGCAAAATCGCCAACAGCAATAGAGTACCCCATGTAAGAGTCGTCGTACTTAGGACTAGCTTCAGGAGTCGCTATCAAGGCTGGGCGACTACTCATCGACTGTGTCATCAGCTGACCTAAAATGGAGTTGGAATTTAGTCAAGGTTACATGGAAAGACTGTTAATAGCTTCATTTGGATGACTTTCTAGGTGATGCACAAATTGATTTTGATAACCAAGTAAACAAATATTTCCCAATAAAAGCATGATCAGCAAAATATTTTTAATTATAAGCTAAGATATAACCAGCATGGAATAGTAATGAAGAAAATCGTCCAAAGAAAACTATATCATGTTTAATACATTGAAACAGCACAAAACTTCAATCATTCGTGTTCAAATGTTCCATGATCTGTCATTAGATGATGTTTAAGCAATCCAGCAGCCAGGAGAGGCAGTCTCATATGATAATGGTTTAACATCGTTTTTATCGTGTTTTATATTACAGGCGTCTGTATAACGCTATATATTAGGTTATTATTAGCATACATATAACCAAGAAGGTGTAATCACACCATATCAAGCGTGAGATTCAGGGATATTTTAATATGTTAAATATATCACCAAATCCTTGTTACAGCGACCGCATTAATGTACATAATGGTAGAATTAATTTTGGTGACGGCTCTGGCGGAACACTAGCCTTGAATACTACAATCAGTCATTCCGTCAACGTTGTATAACGGGTAATAGAACAACTCATAATAGCATTTGCCTAGTACAATATTTTTCAAGAAAATTCTTTTGCTTGCTGTGTTCTGTCAGAATACATTTTATAGTTTAGTTTTAAAGCATGGACACTTTTGCAGTTACAATGTTGTTGGAATATTAATAAACACCTATTTAACCCGTATTTAAATTAAACTAATTAATGGGAATCGTCATTCCTATTTACACGACTTTTAAAACATATGTATTTTAGAGTCATATTTTAATATTTCGCTAAAAAACTAATTATTTCAAAGATTAAATGATTATTGGATCATCAACATGCTGTAGGTTTGATGATTAGGCCTGGATGTGTTCAAATGTCCTTCATTCTTTGGGCATCGTGAGGTAAAAATATTTGTGTTGCAAAAAGTGACTGATTACTATGATATCATCCAAGTAGGCAAAATGTTAGCACAAAGATATGAAATGGATAAACTATGATCTAATCTCTCGTGCACAACGTTCGTTATTTATTATCTAGCTCTAAAATATTTTATAGAAATTAATGGTAATCTTAAAGATTGGAGAATGTGGAAGGTATCTGGTAGAACCCATAGGGTAACCTTAGAACACCATGACTTGAGGAAAGCTAATGATTTTGTCTCTATTTATGGCAAATATTATGAAATGGAATTTCTATTCTATCAAAATATCTGCCATTAATAGCTGCAAGCAGTTTCTATTTTAAATCCATTTTATATGTTCAAGTATAAAAATATGATTCTATTGAACACTATTCTTTTCTGCAGCATTGACCATCTCCAATAAAAGAAACTCAAAATGCGATATTTGAAAATAAAATAACAAATAAATCATATTTATCTTTCTAACAAAAAAGCAAAACCAAAAATCGAAATTTCATCAGTTAGACATTATGATTTGATTTAGGAAGCAAGCAAAGTTAGCGACTTTTTAAAGACAACATTGTTATTGCGTTAAAAGCTAATAATTATACTCGAACAACAAAAATGTGATTTAAAACAACTGTCCATGTTCAAGGCGTTGATATAGGATTAGGCGAATTTAGGCCTCTCTATGTTATTGCAGTTAAGAGTTAAGATGTCAATCTGGCGGTACGTCTGGATATCTTTACCTTCTTCCGGTATTTTCGGCATAAAGTAGAAGAACGATTCTTTCGGATCTATGGATAACGTTCGCCCTGTGAATAATTTTAGTGTCAGTTATCATTGAATTCTTCTCCAATTTAAAGTTTGTTTGGAGAATGTTGTGTTATGTCAGTCAGCTCTGTAGGTTCTTTTTTATTTTCATTTCTGAAAACAATCTGTTGACCGCATTTTATTTCATTACCGTCTAATAAATTGACTGGTTTCTTTGACTGTCTTTTGCTTTGTTCAATACTTTCGTAGATTTAAAGCATAAATTCTTATATTGAACGTAGTTTATGTATTCTTTGATCGATGTCAGAATATTATCAAATGTTTATTGTATCATCTGAATTGTATGAATTCGCTGCTAGTTTCTATATTATTATAGTAGTCAATCCAGGGGTGATGGAGTTAATTTCACACCAGTCTACGATGATTTCTTCCTCGGTTGGACTAAAAGCACCCATGCGGAGTAGCTCACTACGTAGCTACTGATCTAAATCGGAACTATAAAAATCTTATGCACTCTATATTAGATAGTTAGCAATCGCCTTTCATTATTTATGTAACGTTACCTTGCCAGAAGAAACTGCCCGGAGCACCCATGAATAGTCGTTGTCCATCCTGAAAAAAGACAAATAAAAATTTGAATATAAACTGTAAAATACGTTTTACATCACATAACATCACGCCTTGTACTCCCTGAAGGGTTTGGCAGAGATGTTTTAGTACACCCTCGTTTCGCTAGTTATAATTAAGTCCCATGTAATAGGGGGCGAGCCTGGTGCCATTAACCGGACACAAATCCAGACTCCGGGCTGCTACTGGGAAATTCCTACTGGAAAAACCCAATAAAACTGGCCAATCTGGGGATTGAACCCAGGACCCCATGCTCAGCAGTCGCAAATGCGTCTTAATCTTTACATAGTATAAAACAAAGTCGCTCCCGCTGTCTGTCTGTCCCTATGTATGCTTAGATCTTTAAAACTACGCAACGAATTAGGATGCGGTTTTTTTTAATAGATAGAGTGATTCAAGAGGATGGTTTATATACCCCACATTAGTATATACATTGCACCCGTACGAAGCCGGAGCGGGTCGCTAGTTTATAATAAAATCTAGTCATTACTTCAGATACCCTACACCGACATATTTAGTTTTAAAACCTTGTATTGTTAAAAACTATGCATCAATTAACAGACTCTTGCGTCGTATTAAGTTCTAAATTTCTCTCTCACGGCCGCCAAACATTAATATTAGAAACATTTTAAAATACTTCAAAAACAATAAAACCAACTAACACCATGTTGAGCTTCACTCCATCGTTTATACGAGCATCAGAGTGTTTTACGATTAGACCTTACATTTTTATGTCCATACTTATGGTAATGCACGGGCCAAACCCTGCCCTACCCTGGCCTAATTGCAACCAGGATAGATAAAGTGCATCGGTTTATAAGTGTGTGATGTCATCCAGTCTGTGTTCGACTTACGAATTAAATGACCAATGGGTTCGTGTTTAATTTTAAAGGAGACGCGGGAAGCACTGTAAATTTACGTTTGGGTACTAATTAATTGATCACCGATATTAATATTTGGTCAGCGACAAAAATCTGAAGTTGACTCGATTAGGTTGGATTTGAAGTGCGCATTGCGATCCATTTGCACTTCGTAATTTTTGTTTAATCACGCAGACAATATTATTTTCGATAATCTCTCCGCTGATCATGTATCGCTGATCAATTAGTGTTTGTAGCTGATCAGTTATTATTGTTTTTCGCTGATCAAGTCTTGATCAGCGAAAAACAATAATAACTGATTTTCGTGTGGTCAGTGACTAACCTGGTGTCAGAGTTTATGCCGCCCATGGGCCTCTGACTTGGCTTATCAAGTTATTTTTGATGGCAAAAAAATATATTGAATTGCTTATCAATTAAATGGTAGACTTTAGTTAAAAATTCTTTATGAATCAGTGCAAGTTCAAGACTCACAAAAAATAAAGGATATTGTTGAATTATGGAGACAAAAAATGCAGCATAAGATTTCGAATTTAAAAAAAATACAGGAAGACTAATAGTGTAATAGCTTTTTTCAGATACAACAATATTGTGTCAAATAACCGTCCCCAATATCGTAGCTGAAATAAATACGTCTCTCCCCCCTAGCCTTTTCCTAGATTAGACCGGTTGTCATAAATAAATACGTGTGGGCACAAAAAATAAAAGTTCCTATACTTAGTTATATTTTAACTTCTGTTTCGTGATTTCTTAGAGGATTCCCAAGTGGTAACGACGACAGGGTCTCCGGTGCGTTTGTAAGCGTTAGGCGAATTAAAACTAAAAATAAATACTTTATTTTAGATAAAATTGTAGCGTTTGAAAGTTTAAACGAATAAGATTACGTATATGTTATCTGATGCTGACTAGCATTTTTCCCTTTTGTGACTTATTATAACAACTAGCTGTGGTTTTACTCGCATCGTAGGGGAACTGCTTCATGTACCCGGATAAAAACTATCCTATGTGTTGATCCAGGACATAGTCTATCTATGTGCCGAATTGCATCCAAATCAGCCCAGTCGTTTATGCGTGATTAACAAACAAACATCCATCCATCTTCACAAACCCACATTTTTAATATTATTTATTAGATAGATGATGGTTCGAGTATCTTAGTTATTTCTTCATACTTGTCGTTACTATTAATTAACCGCACTTAAAATCGATTTTTTATAGTTGTAGGTACTACAATATTTTTTACACATCTAATGCAGATTACCCTAAATCCTTCATTTGCTTAAATCTGTCCTGAATTCATCACCCCGCTACCTCTTATCACTTTACACCACACTTTCAAAAGACAAAAAGCAGACGCCACAAATCGGTGCGTGTGAACGTGTGAGATAAGCCCCGCTGGCTCAAGTTACAAGTTACACACTTGACGAGAAGAAACGCCACAAAAAACGTGTAAACATGCGCATTTCAAGTTACAATCTAGTAGTATGGTCCGTATCTTTTGCAAATTATTGCTGAGATAACAGTTTTTATGTTAGTAACATGTGCTTGCGTTGGAATGGCAAAAACTGAACAGGTGTTGATGTTTTTACAGGTTTAGTAAAAGGTGGTCCAAGCGTTGTATTTTTTTTGTATTTGTTCAACAATAAGATTCTCCAACTTCTGATCAGAATTGTAAATGGTGAACAGAGAAATGCATAGATATTAATTGTTGATGTTTTTACAGGTTTAGTAAAAGGTGGTTCAAGCGTTGCATTTTTTTTGTATTTGTTCAACAATAAGATTCATCAACTTCTGATCAGAATTGCGAATGGTGAACAGAGAAATGTATGTATTAATTTCCATGTTAACTGGAAATGGATAGTTTCATCATCGTCTCATTAACTGGAAACCCAAAACCATGACATAACATTACGCCTGTATTCCCCGAAGGACAGGGCAGAGGTGTATAGCAACACCCTCACTTCGCCGTTACGTTTAAAGTCTCACGTAATAGGGGGTGGGCCTATTGCCATCAACTGGGCACAAATCCAAACTCCGCGCTGCTACTGAGGATTTTCACACGGAAAAACCCAATAACAATTTGCTCGACCTGGAGATCGAAGCCAAGACCTCACGATCAGCAGTCGCGCTTGCCACCACTAGATCAACGAGGCCCCAAAAGCATTGCAAGAAAATACATTGCTTAAGTTCCGCAATTCATTGGACACCTGTCGCTATTAACGCATATACGATTTCAAAAGTCAACATTTTATTACAGAATAAAAATATAGTTTATCCTTAAACACATGGAAATTCCGCTATAGCCAATGGCGACTCAATTTACATCACATTTTAGAAAACTGAAACTACCGGACATTGCGATACCGAATATAAATATGTAAATACACATAAATAAAACATAAGCCGACGCAAACGTACACAAATCTGTCATGGAGATAAAAAAATAAAATAGTAAGTAATTCATAACCCGAAAATGGTGGTGGCAGCCCTAAAAACAACATAAAAGCCTAGTCGTTTTAGCATTGAATCAGCGTACGCAGGCCAATGAATAAATATGCGCGTGCGCACCATATACAGCGGGACAGCCGCATGCGCACCGAGTGTCACCGGAGGGCAGAATGTCAAAACGATGTTACCGCAGTGACTTATTTTGTTGTCTTTATTACATTGGACCAAAGGGGTGGTGAATTTGACAGTATGTTGCTTTAAACTGTCGAAAAAGTTTGACTTGGATTGACAATAATTGCTATACATTTTTAATTAATGTTAAGACATTGTTTAGCGTCCCCGAAATGTCAATTAAGAAATATCTATGACATGCGTTTTTATAATTAATCGGTTTTAATTAGCTTCACTTCCTATATTTGTTTGTTTGAATCAAATCTTGCGACAGATTTTTCAACTACTTCTGCTGAACCGATTCTCCTGAAACTCCGCACACAAATTCAATTCCCATGACAATACAACATTATAATAATTTCAGCCTTCAATATTCAAATTCTAATGCTGCAGGGGTACTGCAAGATAAACCCGTTTAAGTTGAAAGTTTTTTTAAAGGATTATATCTAGTTTTGGGTTTTGTTTTAAATAGGTATCACACTAATCTTCTTCTTTTTGTGTGGTTAGTGACTAAGCTGGTGTCAGAGTTTATGCCGTCCCCGGGCCTTTGACTTGGCTTCACATGCCGTCGAGAAATATCTCTCAGGCATGCCGCCTTCCTCACGATGTCTTCCTTCACCGTTTTTCAGCAAGTGATAATTATACAATACGCACATGAATCTGAAAAGTCAGAAATGCGTGCCTTGGGAGACCTTATGACCTGGCAGTGCGACGGTCACACCACTAGGCTGGTGGACTGGTGATTTAAATCACACTAATAGAAATAGGGCATTGACCTATTATCCTTTATTCTACACCTAAAGTCAGTTCGTTTATCGTACTATGAATTACCTATTAAAATGATAATGAGGAATTATTACAATGTAGGCCATTAAAGTCCACTGCTAACAGCTAATAATAAAATCTACTTCGCAGTTTAACTTAACATTTTAAAGTCTGTGAATTAATTCCCAAGAAACGATTATACTTCGTGACAAAGACGCCTGAAGTATCTCAAAGAAAACCATACCGGCTTAGTTGTAATTGAATATTCAATTAAATTGTGCATAAATATTAGAGGCGTTTAAAATCCCATGAATTTTGCATTTATCGCGACTATAAACTGGTCAAACGTTAAACAATATTCATCGTTATTTTATAAGCGATAAAGTTGATTCTGCTATGCCATATTTAGACATACAGCTTCCATTGTTCAGAATCTATTGTAATAAATGTATTAAAGATTTAAATACATTAATAAAGACGTGCAATCGCAAAAACTGAAACTGAAAACTTTATGACTGAAATTCATTGAAAATGGAAAGTTATTCATGGCTGAAGTTACAATAGGACGTACAACTGGGGAACTAATGGCGCCACCATCGCAAGCCTTAAGCAATTTCATTGGTAAAATGTGTTTAACATTTTCGATAAAATAACATCACACGTATTCCCTGAATGGTTGGGCAGAGGTGTATAGTAACATCCTCATTTCACCGTTATGTTTAAGTCCCATGTAATAGTAGGCGAGCCTATTTCCATCAACCGGGCACAAATCCAAACGCCGGGCTGCTACTGTGGTATTCCACACGGAAAAACCCAACAACACTTTGCTTGACCTGACCATCGAACGCAGGACCTCACGATCAGCACGCTTGCCACCACTTGACAAACGAGGCAGTTATTGATGATAATAATTCAACTCGTTCCGATTGGTTGTGATGTGGTCTTACGGTGGTGCTGCCATCTACTTTTGTTTTGCGTTTTATTGTGTTGTGTTGTACTGTAACCGGCGCGTGCGCAGTTCTGCATAATATCATCAATATCCTACTGTTTACTGTCACAGTTAACTTAAAACCGTAAAACTTAACACAACAAGCTTCAAAAAATTTAATGTGTTTTTCTTTTGTTAAAATCGTATGAATAGGTAGGGACGAATAGTAGCAAAAGAATATTTATTAACTTTTTCTACTCAGGGTATAAGTACCTACCTAGTTGGTTTGTTGTGAATATGCTGATAACTATGAACTCTTGTGACAAAGGTACACGTACTGGTATCTCATCTGAAGGAACTAGACCTGCTTTTAAAACGGTTTTATTTAACTTCACTTCGTATATTTATTTGTTTGTTTAATTGATTCAAATCTTACGACAGATTTTTCAACTAGGCTGCTTAACCGATTCTTTTGAAACTTCGCACACATATTCAATTCCCATGACAATACAACATTATCAACCTTCAATCCTAAAACGACGTTCGACGACACGTTTGGTGCAGTGGCTGAGCGATCGGCTTCTGCGCAACGGGTCGTGGGTTCGATTCCCGCACGGAACAAATATTTGTATGGCCTACAGATAATTGTTCCGGGTCTGGATGTTTGTGCGTGTGAAGATTTGTGTCTGTAAACGCACCCACGACACAGGAGAAATCCTAGTGTGGGGCAACGTTTTTAAAAAAAAAAAAAAAAAAAAAAAAAAAAAAAAAAAAAAACTGCAAGGGTGCTGCAAGATAAAACCGTTTAACTTAAAAGTTTTTTGAGGGATTATAATTGTTCAGCACCTATTATTATGCCATTCTCATAGAAATATAAACTACTTTGAAAACAAAAAATCCTCCATGAATCAGAAGTCTTCAATTCCACAAAAGTCCAGAAGGCATCGATTTCCCGCGCGGTTCGCGCTGCCATTGTCTGCAAATGGCTGCCGTTTACGGACGCGTTCCGAAACCATGTTTGTAAACTACAGGAATGTTTGACGTGGTAATGTTGAGAAATTGTGCTAGGATTGGTGGGGAAAAAATCTTTAAAAAATGGTCACAATTTATTTGTTTTTTTTTATGCAGGTGAAAAAAAGGCGAGAGAAAAAAGTGTGTGGCATCCATAATCATGATACATACTGGAGATTACTCAACCTCAAAAAAAATGAAGTCGTCGCGGGACGCATGGCAGATGTGAGACATCGAAACTCATTTTATAAAAGGAAAAACAAGTGGCCTAATCAAACCAAAGCAGAGAGCCGACGAGTAACGAAGGTCTGCCGTGTCTGCCATCGCGAGTGTCGCCACGCAACGGCTACTCTCACAACCGTACCGCCGCATTAGATGTCTCACATCAAAAATTAGGCTGGAATGTTTTATAATCTACTCAAATCCTAAACATATTGTGATATCTATTTCAATCCGTTTTCAAGTAGATCTAACAATAAAAGAATATACACAATCGTACTTTATGAATTTTATTGCAAAACCCTTGCATTAAATGTCAGACTTTGGAGGTTTTAGAAAGAAAGAAAGAAAGAAAATGATTTATTCTGGACTCACACAGGTAGTTACAGAAACAAAAACCATAGGTACAGGGGAAATCATGTAATTCCATCAAACCTCGTAATGTAGGTACTACTGCTGACATAGATTAACCCTGCAAGGGATTCTTTTGGAATCAATAAAAAAAAATACAAGCAGTAAACATTGTGTTCTTAACGTGAGGCATTTTAGCGCTCCGAGTTAAATGACCGCACGGCGAGCAATGTTTACTTCTTGTAATTTTATTTTTATTGAATCCAAAAGTGTCCCGATCTGGGTTAATCTATGTCAGCAGTACATCACGAAGTTTGAAGGAAATACATGATTTCGTTTACACCCTGTGTTTAAAAATTAAGAAACGATAAAAGTTAAGACTACCTGTACGAAGCCAAAAAGGGCTCCTATCTCAGCATAATGCTGCGACATTTAAAAACAAAATAAAGTTGACTAAAATTTATCTATTAACTGATAAAGGATACACCTACCGAGCACATTCACCCGTAACGATTCGCACAGCCTCCTTCAAAAGCAAAACAGCATTCAGCGGAGTCAAGTGAATCATGGTTTGCAAATAAATCGGACCCATTAGGATTCAACATGGTGTACCAATGAATAGTAATGAATTGTGGTCGTTCGCACCTAGCTGCGAGGTGGGACCAATTTATTGGGCTATAGATGGACACATAATAAAACTGATGCTGTTAGGGAGTAGGATAGGGTTGTGGGTGAAAGATTTTGGAATCTTACGCATTTTTTTTTAGTTTAGAACTTTTGTACGTCGAACAATGTCGGGATTATGGTACCTAATTTGCTGTTAAATTCGATTGGTTTTTAACCCCCGACGAAAAAACTGACGGCTTGGACAAGGACTTTGAAGGTAGCTTAAGGTAGCGATCGGGACTGCACAATGAATAGTTGCAGACCCATCGTGTTTGAGCTAATATGACTCGTTATAGAAAGCTCTTTCTTACCGCATTAATAATAATCGCTAACAAGGATCGGGGGTGCTTTTAAATTATTAATTTAAGAGTATTTTTTACACGGTTTCCCGAAAACTTTTCGGTCGGTGGAAAAATGAGTAAAAGGTATTTCACTAAAGCCAAGAATATACTAGTCATTCCTTTATAAAGCTTTTTTTATAACGCGTTATATACTTCGTATGTTGTTATTGCCGACGGGACATATAAAAGGAGGTGATAAATCTCCAAGGATTTTACACTTATTAAGAAGTAGTCCATTCTTTACATTTTATTACTTACTTAGGTAGAAGTTATTTACATATTATAAAGTTTTAACATCGTTGTGTGGTGACGATAAACATAATGACGACTACCTCTAGATTATTTGTCGTGGTAAAGCCGATCTTCAACGGCAAATCGGTCAATCTATTAAAGCTTGTAATAAAATCATCAATAAAACTAAACAGTTGGTCATCAAAAATATATCTCTTGCTTGAGCTATTAGTTTTTGAACCAATCCAAACCAATAATATACCATACTAGCACTTAACCCGCGATTTCGTCCTCATGGATTTTCATACAAACTTCCATCCCCTATTTTACCCCCTTATGGGTAGAATTTCTAACTTTCTTAGTGGATGCCTACGTCACAAAAGGAACCTGCTGTCTAAGTTTCATGTTTCCAGCTACAGTGGTTTAGGCTCTGCATTGATATACAGGGTGTAATCGAAATCCTGTAATTCCTTCAAACCTCGTGACGTACTGCTGACATAGATTAACCCTGCAAGGGACACTTTTAGATTCAATAAAAAAAGAATTACAGGAAGTGAACATGCGTTCTTAACATGAGGCAATTTAGCGCACCGAGCGAATAGCACGGCTATCGCTCGCCTCGCGGTCTTTTAACTCGGGGCACTAAAATGCCTCACTTTAAGAACACAATACATGTTTAATTCTTGTAGGTTTTTTTTATTGAATCCAAATGTATCCCGTTCGGGGTTAATCTATGTCAGTAGTACATCACGAGGTTTGAAGGAATTACATGATTTCGTTTACACCCTGTATAGATAGAAGGTTTGCCTATTGACATAGATACAGCATTACAACCGTAAGTTAATAAGAAGATATACTTAAATAGAACTATTGCTATAAACTGTTTAACAAAATCATCACGTTTTAAGTTCTCGCGAAGATTGCCAACATCCACGTAACGTCGCGCAGTATCGAGTTTTGTATTCTAGGAATTAGATAGAATCTGCGCGTGTTGGATTCAGTTGATACTACTTTGTTATGGCTATCTGAGCCTTCGTGACAGAAATGGTCTAGATTTTAGTGTTGTGCCATTTTAATGAGGGTTAAGGCCGTATACGATTGTTTATGTAACTATGTTGTTCATTGATTAAAACAGAGATTTGGATTTCAAACACGAAGTGACGATTAGCGCCAAAATACATTGGGAAACAAATGTTGATCAAAATATTGTTTTGTTTTTTTTTGGTATATTACAATACTATATTGACCGAATCTTTTTGATGCTTTTTGTCCCCATTTAGTCGTTCAAGATTTAAAAAGTCTAAGCAAAAGTTATAGATATAATTTATACAGGGTGTAAACGAAATCATGTAATTCCTTCAAACCTCTTGATGTACTGCTGACATAGGTTAATACTGAACGGGATAATTTTGGATTCAATAAAAAAAAGTTACAGGTAGTAAACATGAGTTCCTGACGTGAGGCATTTTAGCGCCCCGAGTTAAATGACCGCGAGGCGAGCGATAGCCGCGCAATTCGCTCGGAGCGCTAAAATGTCTCACGTTAAGAACACACATATTTACTTCTTGTAATCTTTCTTCTTATTGAATCCAAAAGTATCCCGTGCAGGGTTAATCTATGTCAGCAGTACATCACGAAGTTTGAAGGAATTATATGATTTCGTTGACACCCTGTATGTATCTGTGTACACAACATTGGATATTATAAACAATACAATACAATTTATGTCAATCATAATGTTGATTCCGGACACCTCTTCCATTTTATTCTGATCGATATTAATTCTTAAAACTATTCCATGGCACGTGATACCCATACCAAAATCTTTTTATTCATTAGCAACACTGAAAAAAGGTTCCATTATATTGGTGTGGCGACATTTATCACTTTTTTTCTCTAAAGTGTGAGGCAAAGGCGAGGTAGTCGTGTGGTGTCATCTTTATTGTTATTTCTTTAGATAATGGAAATTAATTGTCTGTATGTCTGTGTCTCGAATTTAAATCGATTTTATTTCTCGATTATTGTTGAAGATTACGTACGCATTGATATATTGTGAAATGAATTTTTAAGCTATATATTTTTATTATGTTTTAGAGAATTGGGCCTATCTTATCTTTGGTGATTTACAATGCTGTGAATGTAAAGAAAATTGGATACCGTTTTCTTAAAACATTGTTAATGCTTTGCGTGTGAGACACGTTTTATTAGTTTTTTTATTTATGGCGTTATTTTAAAGATTTCGTTATACAGTTTTTGTGTCTTCTCGCCTCGATTGCTTCATCATTGTTGTAGTAAGACTACAAACCATTACTTTGCGGGTCCAATTACTAAGTTGGGAAAAAAAAAATTACGATACCTAAAGCGGGGTCTGCTGCGACAAAAATCTAACAAAACATGTTTAGTGAACACTCGGGCCAATTACAACATAGTAAACAGTTTTGACACGCCCCAATTTTGTTAGAAAAAAATGTGCAGCAGACCCGATTTTTCTTTTATTTCGGTCGTGAGATCCTGGGTCCCCAATTCGGGCAGTGTTATTGGGTTTTTCCGTGTGGAATTTCTCAGTAGTAGTCCGGAGTTTGGGTTTGTGCCCGGTTGATGGCAATAGGCCCGCCCGTTATTACATGGGACCTAAACATAACGCTGAAATGAGGGTGTTACTATACACCTCTGCCCAACCCTTCGGGGAATACAGGCGTGATATTATGTTATGATTTTTTATGAAATAGTTTGGCAAATAAGGCGATGGCCCATCTGATGGAAAATGGTTACTGTCGCCTATAATACACCTAAAACATCAAGAGGATTGCTGATGCGTTGCCAACCTTAGAGACAAAGTTGGAAAATCTCATGTGCTTGTAATTTCACTGACACATACCCCTTTAAACCGGAACACATCAAAGCTTACTACTACCAAGTAGCACTGGCGTGCATTGGTTTTCGGACTAGGTAGGCAGGCACTAGCGATGTCGCCTTCCAATTGTACGCTTAAGCCCATTTCAATACGATTCTGACCAAAAGAAACCATAGCCATACACGCTTATTTTATTTATAGTAATAGTCAAAGATGGAGTAGTTCATTAAATCTCATGAGGTAGGCACTGCTTAATTGCCAATATGCTATGCACGTAAGGTTGCCATCCGTCCGGGTTTCCCGAAAAGCGACCGAATGAAACCCGGATGGATGTCGTTCGCATTGGAATTTTCGTTAATTTTATATTTTGACTATATATATAAAATGAAAATTTCATATATTTTTAATTTTTTCAAGTACGTCCGGGGATACATCCCAATTTCGACCAAATGTCCGGTTATTTAAATCTTTGTCCGGTGTCGGCAATTTAGGTGATGGCAACCCTATATGCACGCCACTGGGTAGTAGTTACTTCCCCAGACAAGCTCTTACACAAGAAGCTCAAATTCGCATGCTACATGTACAGTGTAGTCATCAGCTCATCATTTACCGACTATGTTGCTGTAGTCTTCCAGACTAACCAGATGCGGCTGGATAGCTAAATAGCGGCATGCTAAGTAACGATTAAGTCAAAATTGCTTCGCAACTCTTTGTACGGTCTTGAAGCCCATGTTCAGCTGGACGCTTACGGACTGCTGTGTATGCAAGTAGCATATAGGATACTCATGCAATTTTATAAGCATTACACCGGTACACTAACAAATAAAGTCTTGTTTGGTAACCGCTACCATACTAGGACACCCAAGGGATTGTTCTGTCAGAATTTAGCGGTAAATCTCAATTGTATCCCAAATACAGAAACATAATAAAACTGCAATAAAATTCGCTCACTATTCTCGAAATAGAAATCTTAACATTTCTTGTTTTATTTTTTATACTGGCAACAATAAAAGTTAAATAATTCATAAGGAGTCTGCGGCGGTTGCGGCCGCGCATGCGCGTCACGTGTGCGCGCCGACCGCTGCGATCACGATGATAATTCCACTATGGGCAAAAATAATTCTATTCCCACGATCGTAAAATCACGATGTTTTACATGAAAGTAGTAAGAATTGATTTCTTTTTGGGCCAAAATAATTTTGTGTTTGTTTTAGAAATTATGAGTAACTTATGGTTTTTAATTTTCGATGTGCAAATATTGATTTATTTAAAAAAACAACGTTGTCAAACACTAGGATTTCTCCTGTATAGTGAGTTAGAAGAACAACTTGGTATCAACGAGTTGCGGTTCCGGGACCACAGTGCCATAGAACTTGACAGCTGTCTACCGGTAGTTTGCACCTTATTGCGTTAACGCATTTGGTATATGTTGCCTATACGAGATAGTGCGTCTATTTATTTCAACGTCGTTATGTGTAAATATCTATTTCGTCTTTTTTCTGACTTTTTCATTATGACTGACGTTAAAATTTAAAAATTACTGCCTTTTTTACACATGGTGACATGTCAGATGTCATAACCTCACTTAACCTTTCTTCTCAGTAATGAAGTAAAAAAAATACTTAAGTACCTACTGTTTACTGAAATCACCGTAGCTAATTTGTCACAAGATGACATACGACCACAATAATTGCATTTTAATACGACCACTTATAAAAATTAAATTAATAACCTCACTTTTTAATGTTGCCAGGAATCGGGCAGATAAAAAGCCAAGCGGATTTCACTTGAAATAATTGGATACGGAATGTAATTGGTGTGACAAAAAGATAATAAACTGTCATCATATTTGTGTGTTGCAACACTGTGACAATTGATAAATTACAACATCGTTATATGAGAGGGTAGTTTTTTTGCGTAATATAAAAACTACAAACAACAATGTAAACGTTAGTTTTCAATTAGATTTACGAACTACACTCGGGTCAATGAATCTGGGTCATCAACATAAACAAAACAATGTTAAAATGTTAAACAATATTTAACAATGTTTTCAGAGGTATTACGGTTTTATTGGTGACCCGGATGCATTGCTCCCGAGTATACTATGTATATTATTGTTTTCAGGAATAAAATAAACTTTTCAACATAATAGCCGATTCCTATGATCTTTGTTTATTAAAATTAACACTCATTAACCGACTTCCAAAAAGGAGGAGATTCTCAATTCGACTGTATGTTTTTTTTTTGTATGTTTGTTCCGCGATATCTTTGCTAATTATGAACCGATTTTAATGATTCTTTTTTTTTTTAAAGAGTATTCTTTCAAAGTGGTCCCGTTTAAATTTCGTGAAGATCTGATGAAGAACTTCGGAGATAGACCATTTGAAGTCGGTTTTATTTTTGCTTAAAAGTGATTATTTTATCTTTACTAATAATTAATTAAAGACCCCTAATAGCTTTGCGTAAAAGACTCTCCTAGTAGCTATGCCTGTTTCGCAATACAAAATTCTACCACTGGTAAGGTGAACGATTCGTTTTTGGCTATGGAAACTGAAGTAGAATGTACGCTGTCTAAAGTTCAATAAGAACTTAGGCACAAACTTGCTCGTAATTATGCCTCTGACAACTAATTACTTATGTTTAACTAGCGACCCGCCCCGGCTTCGCACGGGTGCAATGTAGATACTAATGTGGGGCATATAAACCTTCCTCTTGAATCACTCTATCTATTGCTGAAAACTGCATTAAAATCCGTTGCGTAGTTTAAAAGATCTAAGCGAACAGACAGCGTGAGCGACTTTGTTTTATACTATGTAAAGATTTGATGCAGTTTTCATGCATCCTTTTCACTCAAAACACTTTCATGTTACTGTTACTTAAATAATATCATTATTCTTAAATAAAAACTTACCTTCGATATAGCGGCAGAGAAACCGGCCTGGCACATGCCAGTTTTGCGCTGACCATGGCTCGCTGTGAATTAAAAACATATCAATTAACAATCAGTATGGAACCGTGATGAATTTACACTTAAACGTCTCGATGCATTTTATGTACGACAATGTATATACAGGGTGCACGACAAAATGTCAATAAAAGTAATCTGTCAAATAAATCTACGTATACAAGGTTAATCGGAAAAGGGGTACTAAGTCATAATAATGGATAATATTTTTTCTACAACTTTTCCCAATAGTCATTAGCAGTGCTGCCAATAAAAAATTCTAAATTCCCCGCGTCAGTGTTGTAAATTTCCCGCTTCTTCTTTTTTTTAATCCCCAAGCGACAGTCAGACGATCTGTTTTTTACGATTTTGTTCATTCCCCGCGCTTTCCCGCAAATTCTATCTATCCTCAGCCATGATCAGCTGTGTTTGCAATTTACGTTACATTTGGGATCACTGATTAGAAGCTCCATTTTCTGAATTCGTACCAACGAACGACGAAGAATTTTCCAAAAAACTAAAATAAAAATAATTTTGCATGGCGTTTTTTTTACCGAATATTGAAAGATTTACATTTTCTTTAAAACAATCATCAGTAATATATTAAGTGGCCCGCGGCTTAGTATCCCCTTTTCGACTAAACTTGTAGATACAGTTTTATCGTTGCATTATTGGTATTTTTCTCAAGTCATATCCTTACTCGAATGCACAAACAACACGATAACGGCATTTTAATTACAAGCCACCATCTTGTAACTGTGGATATTTAATCGGCTTTTTTTGTAGCTTATATTTACATAAATATTCATACACATTATGTGTATTTCATTGCTTCTAGCTTCAATTAGACGTGAAAGATGGTTTGGTATTTTACTCTCACTACTCGTTTTATTTAATAAAATCCAGTAGCTTTTACAATCACTTCAGTACTAAAATTTGAATTTACCTAAATTTTTCAGCCAATAGTTCTACCCTAACAACGATGTTGAGTGTTTAAATTAAATATTATTACACATTACGACACATAGGTACACATACAATATAGATACATGCAAACATATGTTACTTATAATATATTGGTTATAGGAAGAATAGCTCTATATTATAATAAAACTATCTAAAACGTTTCAGTTTTTATGAAAATAACAATGAGGTTTCAGTCTAAGAATGAATAGGTATCAATTAAAATAATTATTTTTATTATTATATACGGCATTTATTTATAAAAGCTGTTCCCACCCTGTATATTTCAATTAAATTCTTAGGGTTGCCAATATCATTGTAAATTATAATTTTCTTTAATTTTTATTTATATTGTTTTTTGCGCCATACTGGGTAGGTAAAAGTTGCCATTGCTTTAAAATTATAAATTTCCAAGGCAACTGAATGTTGTATGAGATGGGTCAACATTTTCATTCATTAATGATGGAGTGTATGAGTCTCTACTGGACGACAAGTGCGTTACACATCGAACTTTACCTCAGAGCATACTCACCCTCGTCCACTGAACGGTACCCTAAACAAAGCATACATAGTTATTTATTCATATTTAAACCTGTTTTAATAAAATATATAATGTGTTTCTCGTTTATATGGAAATGTGTAGTGTATGTGAGCTGAAAGTAATAAAAAATTGGTTGTCTGTAAAGTCGGTTTACGGACGACAGTATAACGTGACAAAGTCATAACAAAACATCGTGCCTCTCTATCGCTTGTTCCACGCTCTCGCTCGCACGCTCGCCTCAGACGGAACGTGAAAATGAGCCACGCTTTTTCGTGCATGCTGCCGGCGTTCATCGTTTTATTAGACGTTGTCACGTCAAAAAAACATATCACCAATAGAGCGATTTATTGCATAATAAAAAATGTTAACTAGATCATCGCAGTACTTAAAATGATTGAAATTGTTACAAATACATGTGTGGTCCCAGTACGTTGCTTACGTGGGCGATCGCAAATAAAAATTAAAGTGTCATATTTCAAAAAACCATGAAATCACACAACGATATTTTTGTAAGGTAACGTGACCCTTAAATTTATCGTTTTACACAAAAGTGGTATCGTAAATCATGTTCAGTGCCTCAGGCTCGTCACGCTGATTCCCTTGCCGCCATTACCGGCGGAAGTGAGTCGGTTTTCGCGCGCTTTCATGACCGCCATTGTTGTGCCTTGATGGCTCCATTGGCGCCCCCTTTACACGAGTCGTGTGTTGCGATTTTATGCGGTAGTGTACAGCTCTGTACAAAATAGTACAATAAATAGGAGCACAAGTTTTAACTTTTTAAATAACTTCTGTGGTATAACTTTTTACTGCGTTATGCATTTTAATTCAGTTTGACAGTCTTAATTCACGCTTATCGTCTGATGAAACATTGAATGACACCGCTTTGGCAAATATAATAAATAAGTTCCATTTATAGACTTTTATGCCACCCTGTAAACTTTTTACTTGTAAAAAAGTACAAACGTTCGAAACACAAAACATAAAAAAAAGAAAAAAATGCTATGTCGTTGTGGAATATTCACCAATATTATCAGTAATAATGATGATGGATTCAAAACGAGGTTACCATAAAAATTAATGCTATCATGTATATTATTAATAGTGTAATGGACGACAAATTCAAACCAAATCTTCTATGTAAATGTATGTGGTCATTAATAGACTTTATATGCTAAGAATTTATATACACTATTGAACCTATACTTTTAATGTACAAACAACTGCATCAATTGGGGTTAAATTGTTGGTCCCGAGTATCAATAATACCTATGACAATCTTTACGGGTAGTCAGAATTACCCAGCAACTGGGTTGCGGGGGTCTGATGGCAGTCGTTCCGTGTATAATGCTGATATTCAGCCGCATCTGGTTAGACTGGAAGCTGACCCCAACATAGTTGGGAAAAGGCTAGGCGAAAGAGAGCTGCGTCAATTTGGTACCCTCTGATAACTTGTGGAAGCTCTTTAAACGCACCCTGATAGGTACTTCTAGTAGATACAATTTTTGTGTAAGTACAATATTATAGAGTCCTACAATGCTTACATTAAATCCCTATTTAGTTTAAGTGAACGGGCATGACCACTGAGACATCCGTAATTAAAGGTCAACAGTATTTATTTTTGGTACTGGTTTACATCAGTTACATCACAATGGGTTCAGTTGAAAACCAGCGTCAGGCACTAGTGGTCTGACATTTATACTGAACTGAACCTATTTGGCGCAGCCGCTAGACACACAGCTACTTTTATTTCTTTTGTTTTGTCTCTTATGAATGTTTTGTCTGTGTGTCTGACTGCTGTCGTGCCAAATAAATTTCTTTCTATCTTTTCTTTCTTTCTATTATATTCATAAAACTACAAATGACCGGGTATATTCTAAGAGCCTCCAAACTTACTAGTGGTGTACCCAATCAATACAGCTTTCTGTACATTAAAAATATGGACTCAATAGTGTACCAAAATTGTATGGAGTGTAAAGTAATTTAGACAGACTAAATTGATCTTGTATCATATTATAATTATGCTTTTGGTATAATATAATATACTATAGCGATAACCTGCACCAATAGCCATAACCATGAGTTTTTTCATGCACGCATGCGTAGGACATGCGTGTCTAAAACTGGGAAATCGTGGGGATACGTACATGTTCGGCACGGGGAGAACTCCTTGACGTCATTGAGATCCGGAGAGTTGGCCACGAAGCAGGTGCCCACAGGGTCCCTCTGGTTCAGCTTAGCTGATACGAAGGACACGTAGCGGGGAGCGCAGGCCTGGTGACAAAAATAAAATTTGCTGTTAGTCCACTATAAGAATATGTTGTTACATCGTTTTAGTTATTTTTGTCGATTTAATATAATTATTATATGTATCTGCTCTTGATATCTGTTGTGCATCATTTATTGACTTTAAAAGAAACGCAAATAGCATTCCCACACATCACTAAAATCTAATTAAATACCATTGCCCTTACGATTCCACGGTACCACACTATCGTCACGCTATCGTTTAGTTAAAATAAGTACCAAAATATATCGTCTGAAAATAAATCTCAGTTACTGTATGTGTTATTATGAACTTGAAAACCGTTCGGCAGTTAATTTTAACTGTAATATTGTAATAACACGCGTCAGTGTTGTAATCCTTTACAGGCACTCAGGGCTGTCACTATTGTTTTAAATAAAAGATACGAGCGAATTAGATAATTATGAATGTTAATAATTTATTAGTTATAGTTATTTCTTTTTGTTTAATAGTAAATATTTTATTGTAGTTTCATAGTGTTAATCTACACTAATATTATAAAGAGTAAAGATTTGTATTTTTGTATGTAACGAATAAACTTAAAAACTACTGGACCGATTTCAAAAATTCTTTTGCCGTTACAAAGCTACATTATCACTAAGTAACATAGGCTATATTTATTACTGGAATAAAAGTTTTTACGCGAGCGAAGCCGTGAGGACACAGCTAGTAGTTAATATTCCTTTTTGTTTAAATAAGAATATCGATATGGTGGATTGGCTAAGCGTTAGGGGTTACTAAAATTCGCTTCTTGTACGGTCACAGACATGGATTGTTGTGCCACTGGCCACCATTCATGATTCGGCCGTGTTTTACAACTGTGATGATTGACACGTTCGAAATGACAGAACTTTGTATTACCCGACAAAATTAAGAATAGCGACGGTGGCTCAATAATCAACGTCTGTAACCGTACACGAAAAGGGCGATTAGCTTTTGTCTAAACTTGACGGCTAAGGCCTCCTAAAATAATCTGCCACTGTCAATAGTGCCACGTTTCTAAGAAAAACATTTATCGAAAAACAATAATTCCAACCCCAATCAATCCCAATATACGACTACTCCCAAAAACAACACGCACCACAGTTCTATTAACTTCGACAACCCTACTCTGCTACGAAATGGAAAGAAAACAGTTGCATGCGCGCGCGCCGCCCAAGTTAATAAAGAACAAACTAACATTATAGAAAACACACCGCCATCTGGCGGAAACCGTGCGAGGCGTGATATTAATTAACAAGAAGTATTTTTACTGCGTAGCCGTAACATAAATATGGTACTTTTACTGATAGTGTCACCACATTGGGGACATCAGAGCATTGGAGTGGTATTCATTCGTTTACATTGCCCAGTAGCAAGTTTCACTGTGCAAGTTATTGCAATTCAATGCTCGTTTAGTTTGTAAAACTTGCTGAAGACGACTCGCTGCGGGTATGTCCATAACTGGAAAGTTGGTTGCAGAAGTCAATTTGTGCAGTAAAATATACTAGGATTTGAAAAATTGTTAACATGAGATTTGGATGCAATCCCCAAGACGAACATTGGTCTAAGAAAATCTCTTACTTTTAGCGTTAGCTTTTAGTCTAAAATGTTGGAATGGTGGTTCGCTTCATGATCCCAAAATCAGTACTGTAACTAGCCTCTTATGCGCCCGGTGCGAATTTCTATTACCTACAGGCCCTCTAAAATGCTCTAACGCAGCAATGACCAAGATTTCTGCGCACCCCTAGAGCCTGCGCCCTATGCTGCCCCACCACTGGCACCACCCTATCTACGGTACTGCCCATAATCATAGGATTTTTGAGTAATTCGTGTTTGAAATTGATTGCAGTCTGATATGTACCATCATGCGACATCTACTAAATCTACTACGTATTCTTGACCAATGACTCCTTAACCACAACTCCTAAACAATACTTAAGACGTCATGTACCGTCAAAATTTGCTTTCGACATGAAGGTATAATGTAAAAATGTAGAACACACTACGAACACACTACTGAAAGTCAACACATTTAGCTTTGAATTTGACTTTGGAATTCTCTTTTTTTTTAAATATTGCACCACACTAGGATTTGTCCTGTATCGTGGATTACAGACACAAGTCTTCACATGCACAAACGCCCCGAACCGGAACAACTATCTTTAGGCAATACAAATATTTGATCCGTGTGGGAATCGAACCCGCGATCCGTAGCGTAAAGCCACTATACATCAGTCACTGCATCAATCGTGTTGTCTTTCTAAATACCCTATACCAAGGTGGAATAGGTATTTAGTTTTGAAATCTATCTCGTTCTAAAGAGGGTATTTAGAAAGAGACAGAAGTCCAAAGAAAATATTCAAGGCATACTAGTTTCGATTTTCAGTAGATGTTCGTAGTGTGATCGCCATCTTTACCTACCTTCACGGCTTTCAATATACTCGCCTGACGTCAAAATAGGTCTCATTGGTGTCAGAGCAACCACTACACATGCCTTTATAGCCCATTGATCGTCGTCGTAAAGTTCCGACTAACATTCGGCTGTTAATAGCCCCTCGTTGCGTAAACTGGTACAACGTACATCGCTCTTTAATCCATGGATAATGTCAAAATATGAAGTTTTAATACCAAACGGCTTATAGGGTAAATAATTATGAACGGTAAATGATTGATGATGATAATAAAATACCAGAAGGTGTAAGGTGTTGTGCAGTTATTATGTAACCGTTTAATAAGAATAAAACCAATATTTTAAGTTTTAAACCTGACCATGATGTCATTAACAGTAAAATATTATCGAAATATTTATTTTTCCTTCTTCTTCTTCATGGCGAAATTATGTAAGCCTAGGTATACATACAAGTTTACTAGTAGGTACCTACTATATTTCAAAATCTTACATCGAACCTAATCTCAAATATCGTAAAATAAAAAGTTTATTCTAAATCACGTAAAAAAGCACAATATCTTCGCGCCAAATTCATGACAGCTTATGTCATTTGAATTTGACAGACCGTTATTGATACGTTCCCTTTTTAATTTAATTACTTAGCTACAATCAGTTTTGTGATGTACCTCGATAAAATCTTTGAGGATGACTCACGTAGTGACCAATGCGTGAGGCGTCCGAAGATCGTAAAACCTTTGAAAAAGTATAGCCGCTATTCCATAATCACACCTCATGAGGACAGATTAAGTTATATCCTAGTTAGATTGAAATCACTATTTAAAAAATCGTTTTTTAAACAGATTTTAGATTTGAGAAAACAGAATTTATTGTACAGCCTACTCGATTCAAATTAGTTTTGTATGATAATAGAAAGTATTTTTTAAAGAATATCGATTCTACTGTGACCAGTAGAACGAATAATCGGTTTTTAACTGGCGTTTATAATAGTTTTATAATAAATGACTCTAACTACGCCATTCTTCTATTCTTATCGATTGTGTAATACATGAATTTTAATTTACATCCAATTTATTGGAAATCTATATTTTAATTTTATCTCTTTAAAATCGAGAACTGTGTAATAAATATGTTATTAAATTAGTTCGTAGTTCCTCAAGTAATAAATTAGTTAGGTTTATTGGCATATTAAACGTGAATGGAACATTGAGTCATGATTGTGAATCAGCTGTTTGCTTAAGAAGCGAACAAAGAGAAAAATTGTTAAGATCTGTGGTTTCAAGCCGTCTTAGTCATTGACCGTTTCTGAATATTCATAAGATGAGAACTTTATTTGCTTACATATTTGAACGTGTTGGTGATTTTTTAATATACGTTCATTCTTCATACTTACATAATATAGAGGAAATTGTTGTTTGTAAGTTTGCTCATATTCTGAACAAGTTAACAGGTTTAAAAAAATGTTTTATGAAAAATAAATATCTTGAATGGGAGTTATGTGGATTAAGAGTGGAATATTATGATATGAAAGGTAATAAATTGTCTTCCACAATTTTTATTCCATTTAGCGTACCAATTGTTATCACCAATAGTAATAATAACACCACGCCTGTATTCCCCGTAGGGTTGGGCAGAGGTGTATAGTAACATCCTCATTTCGCCGTTATGTTTAAGTCCCATGTAATAAGGGGCGACGAGCCTATTGCCATCAACAGGGCTCAAATCCAACCACCGGGCAGGTACCGAGGAATTCCACACGGAAAAACTCAATAACAATTTGTCCGACCTGGGGATCGAACCCAGGACCTCTCGATCAGCAGTCGCGCTTGCCACCACTTGACCAACGAGGTATTCCTATTCCTATTAGGTACTGTTGGTGTGATTCGAATTGGTACGCTAAATAGAATGCCTCATTTTTTAAGGTTTTGTAACCGCAATGAAAACGGTGGATAAGCTTTTACATAACCCGTATATTTTCAATCTATATTCATAAATATTATACATATATAATTATTTTTCGTGACTGACTCCATCAACGCAGAGCTGAACCACTGAAGCTGGAAACATGACATTTGGACAGTAGGTTCCTTTTGTGACGTAGGCGTCCACTAAGAAAGAATTTTTGGAAATTCTAACCCTAAGGGGGTAATATAGGGGATGGAAGTTCGTATGAAAATTCGAAGTCGCGGGCTATAAGTACTATAATAGTTGGACCGTTAATTCGATGCAGTAACTTGACAGTTCAAAGCAAAATAATGATACCATACTAAAACTATTAGTGTTGGGGTAGTGAACGATTTTACGAAAAGAACGAATACGAAAAATAGTTCAATTTAAACAAATCTCTACAAATTCTTTGTACCTCTTCATGATGATGTTCTCTTAGATCCAAATTGACTGATAGAGAATGCCTTACGACATTAAGTCCACATTATTACCACATTTGTGCATTGAAGTATTAAATAAATAAATAATTTAACCATATGTTCAGTTATTTGATGCTTCAAAAACGTCATATCAGTAGTTAGGTACTAGTGGTTACGGCTATTTTTAATAGAGATATATCGTGTTTTGATCCTCAAGTTATTAAATTCAATAAAAAGTATGCATATAAGTACATTATGAAGTTCATTCGGTTTCATTCATTATTTTTTTCACCTCACTACCTTTTTTTTTGCCAAAAACTGGTATCCCTCTAACTGTCAAGTTACTGCATCGAATTAATGGTCCAACTATAGGTAACTACAGTTCACCAACCCTACTCCATAACAAGAGGTCCAACAATGTAGTTAATGCACAAAGCCCGTGAGGACCTACTTTCGAGCTAATTCCTACCGACCTTTTGTCACCCTATCAGACCACGGCTCCGACTTGTTTAACCTACATTTCCGTAACAGTTATTCTGGTAACAGAACTGGGCCACTAGCCGTGCCAATTGCTGGAGAGCTTGGGCAATCATTTCTTTCGGGAACGTTATTGACATGGCAATCTCTGCTTTGAAGTTCCATGAAGAAAGTAGGTCGGTTCCGTTGTTTCGATAAATGATTTAAATAGGTTTATTTATTGGTGGTTGAAGAATTGTATGTTTGTTTCTTTACGTTACGTAACTTCGATGTTCGATACTGGTGTGTAATAGCAGATACCTGGTATGTTCTATTCTTTAATGGTAGATATTAATAAACGATATCGATCCAACATTTCTTGATTGATCTAGGTTTTTAACATTACTTCTATCGAATTTCTGTTGTAGTTCAAATTCAAATTCATTTATTTATCAAATATAAGCTAACAGTTTACACCAAATCGCTTATATCTATGCTAATTCTACAAAATTACATAAAAGTTTTAATTAAAACTTCTTAGACTAAAAAATACAAAAAAGAAACGGAATAAAATAAAATAAAATTTGTAAACAAAAAACAACCTTATACTTACAGAAAATTAGAAAAAAGAAAAAACAATTATTTCTTCATATTTAAATAAATATACACATGTTTAGTGATAGTCCATTGAGAGTCAAAAAATAAATCAGCCTCAGGAATATATTTTAGATAATTATTTATTGAGCTAACTGCTCTAGCAGTGGCAGTGTTGTTGGTTAGGGGAGCACGCCATGTAGGCGGGTAGCAGAGGAGTCTATGTTGTCGTCTTACAACGCCACGCATATACTGGTCAGGAACATAAAAATGTATTGACTCTCGTAGAACGGGACTATCTATCTTATCTACTAATATTAGATAATAATTAATTATATGTGTGAATTCTCGTCTGAATTTAAGTGTGTCTAAACCTACCATTCCTGACACGAATAAAGAAGGATACAGAAAGGGGTAATATCCATATTGACGTTTGTATAGGTATCTACAGTTGTAGCGTCCAGAGAATTACAACCTTCATGAATTATTTTTTATCACTGGTTGGTCATCTAGTATAATTTAGTAGTAGTTTAGTAATAGTATCATTTAGTATTTATCCCTTTTTATATTTATAATTACATATTTTATTTATACCTAATTATGCTGCACTGGCATCCATGAGGCTAAAGGTTCCAGATGAAAACCAGCGCCAAGTACTTGTGGCTTGGCATTAGGCTGATCTGGAACCTATTCGGTCCAGCCGTGAGAGACACCTACCTACTTTTGTTTATGTTAGTATTTTTCATTTATATTGTATTGTTTTTTGTGTTCTGTTTTGCTGTACCTAATTGTCTTGTCTGTGTCTTATTTGTGTTGTGTCCAAATAAATATTTTTCATTTCATTTCATTTTCATCTAAATTTTGTCTCATCTGTAAAGTTTTGAAATAGTGTCAAACCATACCTATTGTTTTGAATTCACAATCGCGTTTTGAATTAACAGCAGTGATAGCCAAGTGGTGTGACCGTCGGACTGCCAAGTCATAGGTCTAGAGTTCGAACCCAAGGCACGCACCTCTGATTTTTCGGATTCATGTGCGTATTGTACTTTATCACTTGCTTAAAAACGGTGAAGGAAAACATCGTTAGGAAACTAGCATGCCTGAGGGATATGTCACGACGGCGTGTGAAGCCAAGTCAGAGGCCCATGGGCGGCATAAACTCTGACACCAGGTTACTCACTAACGATACGAAAAGAAGACAATCGCACAGAATCATTATGAAATTATAGTCATTCCAAGCAACACGCATTTTTATTACTAGGGAAATCCCTAAACTGTCAAAAACCTACATCAAACCTGAGATTGAGATTTGGATTGAGATCTATCGACTTTCAGCCGATAATAACTGATCTCAATCCAAAATCTACGGATTAATGAAAATTATTGATGTCGCTTCTATCGAATTTTTGTCGAAAACCTACATTTACCCAGATATTTTGAATTGAGATCTATCGACTTCAAGAAGATATTAATTAAACTCACAATAATACCTTAAGTTTGTCTGGTTTACCAAGAGTTTCTTGACCGGACGAACAAAGAACATAGGACTGTCCATCGATAACCGGACATCTGGTAACCCTAACAGTATTCCATAGCATTATTTGGTAACTACACCGCTCCACGTGCATCGCTTCAGAAATAACTTCTGATTAAGAGACTATTTTACGAACTATAACTCCGTACATTGTAGTAGTTGCAGTTATGACTACCTACTACTCTCATAATACCGAAGAAATATGTCCTTGCAGACGTTAATAGGCAATAAAGGCAGCTAGTCGTGTCGTACGTCCAAGTTAACTTCTCAACAATTTTGTAGTTTCCTCAGAGCCAAGAAACAAAAATATAGTACGTTGTGAGAATACGACTGTCACTGGTTTTCAAAAAAAATGTCCATGTTACAATTTAATGTATTAATTACATTAATTTCTTCAAATTGGATTAATTTTATAAGGAGAAATTGCGAAATTGTTGTATGCTAAAGTCCCTAATTCGACATGGTCCTCTATGGCCGCAGCTTAAGCGTTGGGGCCACAGAGGCAGCAAAAGATCGAGCCCTTTACTGGGGCCCTGTACTGAAATCTACTTGATCGGGGCCCCAATTGTTGTATGTTAAAGTCCCTAATTGGCCATGACCCTTCAAGGCTGTATGTAGGTTTACGCTCTGGGCCCCGTGACAGCAAATGATCGAGCTCTTTATCGGGGCCCTGTACTGTAATCTACTTGATCGGGGCGCTCTGCCCCATCGGCCTCGGCTCTCTCATAAAGTAATCTTCACCCTGCTGGCTGGATATTATTCTTATTAGGAAGCTAATAACAGAGGTGGATATGACTTAACATTGTATTATAACATGATCAACTATAGTGTATTTAAAATATAAAGCACTTCGTAATGTAGCGTACACACATAGCCAACGAACCCCAAAGAAATGGGGTTATACCGCTAAAACCGAATTAGTTCTGTAAAAAATTCAAATTCAGCAAATGATGAACGTTCGATAACGTTCTTTGGCTAGGTCAACGACCATTAATTCACTGAAGTAAACTGACAGGCGCTAATTTCAAACAACATTGCACAACTGTCAAACAACAATGCACAACTGTCAAACAACAATGCACAACTATCAAACAACAATGCACAACTGTCAAACAACAATGGTAGGACCAATTTATTCCAGTGAATTAATAATTCCTAAAATTATATGCACATTTTGGGCATATTAAGCTGACAACCAATGACTTATGTCCCTAATATCTCATTGGCTCGTTTCATACGAGTTTCATCATGTACAGTAAACGTCAAACAACATTATTTAGTCTCCCGGCAGAGCATGTCATTGTTATTTGATTTACACCGACAGACAACCATCTATTGTACCTATATGTGGATATTACGGAACTGTGTCAACTTGCCTTTAGCTGGGAATTTGTGACAACAATACGTCTTCGTGTTTATTATTGGGAAAATGCGATATTTTGTGTGTATAATGTATTTGACATATGATTTTCTGCATAATAGGCACTTGACGAGATGGTTAAGCTTTCTCTACTTGGTTTTTTTAAAGGGACGGTTTTATAATATTTCTATGAGAGCGTACAGTAATTTATTTTAAACAAAACAAAGATTTTTTTTCCAATATTTAGTACAAAATGTAAATTCACGATATAATAATATTTAGTTTCTTAGTTTTCTGCTGTAATACAACCATACTTTACCTTTACATATTTTAGTGACGTAAAAGACCTCTCAAGAAATAAGAATAACATAATTATGTAAAATGGGGTTATTAGAGAACCATTGGGGTTAATAAGAATTCAGTTGATGAATGTGCTTCTTAAACCATTCCATTCCGGCCACACGTGCTGTGTATTTACGATTTTAATGATATTATATATTATAATAATTGAAATTGTAGATAGATAGTTTAAATAATATGTCGCAAAGTCTCCTATGTCATGTCCGTGCCTAGGTACCTATTTCACTATGGGATATAAATTAATATTGCTCACCGTAATTTTTAAAGGTATCCTTTACACTTAGATATCTATTTTAATTATATAAAAGGAGAAGCTGACTGACTGACTGATCTATCAACGCACAGCCTAAACGGCTGGGGTTAGAAACTTGAAATTTTGACAGTAGGTTCATTTTGTGACGTAAACATCCACTAAGAAGGCATTTCTCGAAATTCAACCCCTAAGGGGGTGAAAAAAAATCACGCATGCGAAGCTGCGGGCAAAAGCTAGTAATACATATACAGTAAGTTAAATAACAGAGGGCGTTCCCTTAAACTCGTTAATCTATATCATTAATAGATTAAAATAAAAATATCACCATAGAAAAATAAGTATAAAAAAAAATATTAAAAATAATAACTAAAAAATTAATCAAAATTAATTAATTAATTGCGACATTGCCCTACTTCCACGTTAAAAGACAAGTGCACGTATACTGTGTTTCTTTTACGAATCAATTTAATATTGTATGTAAATATTTTATTATTTAAAAAAGCTTATTTTTTTCAGCGGTTTTTCTTTTTAGATGAACGAGAACGCCTTTCGTTAGTTAATATACTGTAATTATTATATTCCAGTCATAGGATGTAATTTATATCTCGAGATATTATTTACATTCCTTAGTGAAAAGCAAGCTTGAACCCCGCGGTTCTCTACTCTATTTTACTCCACACACAAGCTAAGTAGGTATCATAATTACGTAACATTGCTAGCAAGTGTAACGCGACAATAATAGCTGTAGGATGAACACTTGCTGACAATGATACAATATTAAATAACATACAATGAAATATATTATTCTATTTGCAAAACAAGATTATGCAGTCCTAAAACGTGTTCATCCTACCATGTGCAAATAATACTTATAAATGTTATGATTATTACAAAACCAGGTGTTTCTTATAGGAAAGTCGTATTATTGTAATGTCGAACGGATGCATGTTGGAGTGAGTCAGCAATACTCATTGCAGTGTTGATTTCTTACACAATAGCGGAAATGGAAATGACTGTATCTTGGAGAGTCGGAGATAAGTAGAAATACAAGGTATAGGGATACTAGATTTGTGAAAGGAAGCTGATTGAATCTGAATTTGATTTCGTTTGAAGATAATAAAAACTAAACTGCTTCGTTAGTCTAGTGGTGGCAAGCGCGACTGCTGACCATGAGGTCCCGGGTTCGATCCCCTGGTCGAGTAAAGTGTTATTGGGTTTTTCCATTAGGAATTTTTCAGTAGCAGCCTGGAGTCTGGATTTGTGCCCGGCTCGCCCCCTATTACAGGGGACTTAAATATAACAGGCGAAACGAGGGTGTACTAAAACACCTCTGCCGAACCTTTCGGGGAATGTAAGGCGTGGTGTCAAGTTATGGCATTTACCCTCTTTAGGTTTCCTTAGTTCACGTTCGCAATCAATGGTTCACTTCGTTTTTAGATACTTGTTGATCTTCGCTAATGTCAGTCTGTCAGAACAGTAAACGCGTGTTAAATAGTAGCAGGACTGTTCTGCTCACTAGTCTGCCTCGCTGCTCTACCCTGTGTGAAATCGGGATAATAGCAGTGACATTGGGAACATATAGGGTAATAAGTAAAAGAAGACGAAGCACCTACTTCCGTTGTACATTCATTAACCCGCAATTTACTGAATTTACTGTCTCTCAATCAGCAAAAATTCAACCTCAAAAAAAAAAGACCATCTTTTTTGTCTTTTTCAAAAAGGCCGAATTCACACTTACGGGGCCTCCTTTGTTTGTAACTTCCCTTCAATGTAAACAACATAAATCGCGACATGCTTACGTGTGAACAGCGCATTCCACTTACATATCGTGTACAGCCGGCCTTAGGTGGTAAAGTTTGCGGCGCGGGCGCACATAATCGGTTTTAAGTGTTTGCCGCTTTCGACAACGATTGTTTTGGTATTATCTTGAGGATCGTAATGGATGGTGGTTAACTGTACAATCACGGTATCACGTTATGTTCAGCGGTGTGAGTAGAGTTGCTTGTTTTTAAAGAAAGGGGTTAATGGTTGATGTTTAATGTTAATGTTGAGCAGTGATAGTCTAATGGTGTGACAGTCGGACTGCCAAGTCATAGGTCTCGAACCCAAGGCACGCACCTCTGACTTTTCGGATTCATGTGCGTATTGTATAATTATCACTCGCTTAAAAACAGTGAAGGAAAACATCGTGAGGAAATTGGCATGCCTGAGAGATATTTCTCGACGGCAAGTGAAGCCAAGTCAGAGGCCCATGGGCGGCATAAATTCTGACACCAGGTTAGTCACTAACCACACGAAAAGAAGAAGAATGTTAATTGTGATTAAGTGATTGTAGCCTTTAGCCTTAGGTGTACCGGTAGGTTTAGGTGTTGATGTGGGCTAACTTTATATCCTGCCCCGTTTAATTTGACTCTGTTCTCTAATTCAGGTATTTTTTTAAAGCAAGAAACGTGCAGTTTCCTTGAAGTACCGTAAAGTGGGGCTATTTGAGATTCATGGAGTTAATTGGAACGAACAAGGTACAGGAGAAGGTGCAATGGTTGAGCGATTGGCTTCTGCGCTGCGGGTCGTGGGTTCGATTCCCGCACGGAACGAATATTTGTATGGCCTACAGATAGATAGATCATCCGGGTCTGCGTGTTTGTGCATGTGAAGATTTGTGTCTGTAAACGCACCCACGACACAGGAGAAATCCTAGTGTGGGGCAACGTTTCTTTATTAAAAAAATGAATTATTTCAATTTTAATATTTATTTTTATAATAATAAATATACAATTTCATTGAAATCGTAAATACGTATAAGAAATACGTTCCATAACTGAATTCCAATTAATCTCGTGGTTCTCAAATAGCCCCATTTTACCGATACAGGTTTTAGGAAAACTGTCAAAAATTTTAGTTTTATTTTTGTTGTCAAACAATTTGACAGATTTTGTTTTTGTAAGGTAAATAGGGTAAACTCGTTAGAGATGGCCATAGTTTATTTAAGATCAAATAAAACTGAAAATATTGAGATCATACTTAAACTTTTATTTTTTAGTACATCAACAACAATCAATCTTTAGAAAATCAACATAAAAAGATCCTTACTATTAAAAGAACATACATATAATTTCAATTTAAAAAAAAAACGTATTTGGCCATCTCACCCGGTATATAAGGGAGTGATGGCCGTAGTAGTACGGAACAGATGGCCGGTACTAGATTTTCCTCGACCTTTCCTCTTTCCTTTCATTTCTGCTTGCTGCAGATTCTTTTTCTTCTTCTGTCCACATTTAGAGCACATCGTCGTCCTTTTGATGACACGATGATGATATACATGATGTACAATTCTCATGTACCTACCCACAAATTACAGACTAAACATTGAAGCCAATCTTCAACAAGATGGGTTTTATAATAGTTTTCACTACATCCAGCGCAATGATCAGTTTCATTTTCTGTGTCTCCTTCATTCGATGTATCACATGATGATGTATCCATCTTAACCTGTCTCTATATGGCCATCTCTCCTTTTTGGCTGGATGAGATGGCCATTTCAATATTCAAACTAACGAATAATGAATACTATATCATTTTGAGATTAAAACGAAGAAAAATATACACTTAACACAATAAACTCACAAAAACACAAAGTGTTGCTATAAATGTTAGTATTTCAGGATGGTATATAAACCTACTATAAAATTTCAGCACTACTATAAGAAATCAGGACCTGTTTACCTTTTTTATTCGTTTTTGTACAAAGTTTTGTTTCGATGTTGTCCTGTGACGTCACACGAAGCGTACTAATTTCAATATAGTGTCACCTTGTGAATGAAGAGCAAAATATATCGATTGGCCATCTCTCCCGTACGGCCATCTCTAACGAATTTACCCTAAGTACTTACATAAATACAATGCAATATTAGGTATAGGTAAGTAATTAATAAAATTATATCATAAAAATGTATAAAAAAACTCAAAATAAAACTAATTCCGCGTATACACCTAAGTAGGTAAAATTGCACATAGACGAAGACATGTAACCAACCTCAATCATCCAAAGCATCGTGACCACTAGGATCCGGCTACCCCATATAAAGTGTCTCACCGTTGCGCCCGCGCATCTGTCATTGCAACTTTTTCTTGCACTCTCCCTAAACAGATCGGCGCGGGATTCTCGAAAATTAACTGCATTCAAACGGTCAACGTTTTTAGATGGTAGAAAGAAAATGTTGTTGACCCAATGTCGATGAACACAGATAAGGATGGGACTGGAATAGACTGAATAGAAATACCCAGACTCATTAAAAACAATTATAGTGAAACAAACAATTATGATTTTATATCTATCAATTCTACTTATCTTTAATTTATTCCCAGAATTTCGATCATACTTAGAACCAGGACGTCAATTTCTACTTACAATATTTTCTTTAATTAGCTTCACTTCGTATATTTGTTTGTTTAATTCAAATCTTGCGACAGATTTTTCAACTACTTCTACTTAACCGATTCTCCTGAAACTTCGCACACAAATTCAGTTCCCATGACAATACAACATTATAATAATTTCAACCTTCTATCCTCAAATCCTGATACCGCATTATTACTGCAAGATAAAACCGTTGAACCAAAAAGTTTTTCTAAGGGATTTTATTGACTTGTTTTCTTATTAAGAGAACTGTTGTAAGTGTGATCGATACTCTGGGAATGATTGAAGATGAGCAAAATTTAAAGATATGAAATCATAGTGTCATTTGTTTTTTATTAGAGGAGTATTTAAAGCATTTACTACTGTGCTTGTAAGCATATCATTATTGCCCAATTGCGGCCAGTGATTGAGTACCTACCTAATTTACAAACTAAAAACTGAAATCATGATTTTTAAAAAGGCACTAAGCCAGTCGTGCCTTAACTATTACAAATATAAAATTATAGTCACAGTACTCATAAAACCATTACAATATGTTGTGACATATTTGTGCGCACACGCATTTCGCAGCTATTCTTAATTTAAAAGGAGATGAATCACCATGTCGTCCATATTTAGTGGGTCGAGTGCATTATTTGGAATGAACGAACAAGTGAACATATTTCAAGATGATTTTGTAACGAACGTTGTCCTATTTAAACATGGCGGTAAATTTGAACTCGTTTACTGCTAATGGTAGTATTTTGAAACATACTTATTAAAGAACCAGAATAATTATTTTAGCTAAGTTTTTCCATGTCGGTTGTTAATTTTATTACTTAGGCTCAGTTGCACCAACTAACTATAACTGTTAACTTGCCATGTTTATGTCAAATTTGTACTGATTTGACAGACATTTTGGTATGGTTACGGCTATAGTTAGTTGGTGCAACTCAGCCTTAGATTGTTTTATGTTTGCTAGTCACACAGACTATTGCTTTTGATCTGTCAATGTCAAAGTCAACGTAAAAATTGTGATGACAGTTAGTTGTCAAAAAGCAAGAACATGGTGTGTGTTATAGATTTGATTTAGTTGAAATATAAAAAAGAATACACTGATGAGATCCACTTGTCATTTTAATCCATCCCACATATAGGTTAGAGTCTGGCAAACGAAATTATACACTCGAATTATTTGCAAACTTTTTATATGGCAACTGTTTTTCAACAAAACTAATAATTCTAAAGTATCAAATTAGATTATCCCTTTATTTTGGGGTTGCTATGCTGATATTTTTTTGCTCTTTTTCAGTCTCTAATTTCGTTTGCCAGACTCTATTAAAAAGCAGAATTTGAAACAGTATCGATACTTCTAAGGCATTTAGTTGGATATGAAATAAAGTCAAAATCAAAACGTAAAGTATATATTAGTTAAGTATTGATAATCACCAGTTTTAATTGGCTTCACTTTGTATATTTTGTTTGTTTGTTTGATTCAAATCTTGCGTCAGATTTTTCAACTAGGTACTTCTGTTTAACCGATTCTCCTAAAACTTCGCACACAAATTCAATTCCCATGACAATACAACATTATAATAATCACAACCTTTAATACTCAAATCCTGATGCTGCAGAGGTACTGCAAGATAAAACCGTTTAACTTTAAAGTTTTTTCTAAGGGTTTATTTTTTTACTTCTAGGTAATATTTCCATTATTTCTAATCAATGTATTATGAACAATTCACCCGATGAATTTTGAACAGCAATGGTGTCGATTTTGTTACACATTTTGACACTACTAAACGCAACTGTCACTTTATTTTTCTATTGAAACATAAAGAGACAAACACCCTTAGTTTAGTTCTGCAAAGTGCGCTCTACAAAATCTACACCAATGTCATTTTAATCCACGGCCACCTCCATTTACTCTACATCTTCAATCCAGTCAAGCCTACCAGCATCTATACTTAGCTCTTCAACGTTTTTACAACAAGCTAGTCCCTCTAATTGTACACTTACTGGACACACCGTTAGTCAATGGACTTTTACTAAGAACTTCTGTAGAAGGACTTGGTTTTTTGGACCTCTAACTGTTGTATTGAGTATGGAGCGAGCCGTTATGTCAGGTGGATGAGATCTGCAGGTATGTGGGTCAGATTGTGGTTGTGAAGATGGTGGTAGTTCAATTATGTTGAGTAGTAGATGTTTAGGTCTGATTATTATTTGGATGGTATTAATTAATGGAGCAGGCTCGGAAAGCGGTTACGATACCTTTAAAATATTAAGATACAATTTTATTTTAAAGGTTAGGCTATATTTAACCTTTCTACGATTTCGGTACCGAAAACTATTAAGTGATGAATAAATCATACTATTGAAACATTGATGCTGTCTCTGCCTCATAGCGAAAGAAAACCATCTTTACATAGTATAAAACTAAGTCGCTCCCGCTGTCTGTACGCTTAGATCTTTTAAACTATGCAACGGATTTTAATGCAGTCTTCAGCAATAGATAGAATGATTCAAGAGGAAGGTTTATATGCCCCACATTAGTGCGAAGCCGGGGCGGGTCGCTAGTTATTTAAGCTAAGGTACCGATACCGAAATATACCGTTTTGCATTTTCAAACTCAACTTTGAAACTATTTCTGTAACCGGAATTTACAGGTATGACGTCACATTGTATTTTAAAGGTAGGTATCTTAATTTTCGGGTTTTTCAGTCCCTTAAATAAAGGAGCGAGTAGGTAACTTGTATTTTGACTCTCTTTTTACGAAGTATGGGAACCGAATTAATCGCAATTGAACCGAAGCCGAACTTCATTCACACAGTTTTCGTTTAAAATGACTGTCAAAATATTTGACAACAAAAGTAAAACTGAGTGACGATTGTATTGTTGTTACATATTTGGACAGCAAAGCGGGCATTAATTTTAGGTTCATTTTCATCACCATATTAGCGTAGTTTGAACTTTTTAGCAATCTCAGTATTAAACTATTTGTGGAGTTTCAAAACTCGTTTTTATTTAGCCATTTCGTCGTTCTGCCTTGCCATTTCCCAACTATTTGGGGGTAAGCTACCAGTCTAACCAGATGCGTCTAAGACCTCTGCGACTCAGTTACAGGGCAATGCCGATATCCTAAGGTTAAACCCGTTGTCAAACTTTCGGGCTTCTGATTTCCCGTAACGACTGTCATAGGTATTTGCATGACACCCGGGACCGACTGTTTAATATACTCTCCGAGACACGAAGGGGTCTCGATGTGTAACGAACGGTCACCCATCCAGTTTAACCGCGGCAAGCGCAGCTTAACCTCACAAATCGTATGATCCGCGCTGTTGGTAATTAGCCACGAACCTTTTTATTTAGCAAGTATGTGGTCATTACCATTGGGTCGCGTGTACAATGTAGTAATATAAGACTCTAAACAAACAAAGTGGACACAACAAATACTTCAAACAACAATAATATAATTTAGTCTAAACATGTATGAAGAAATGTTTACGGAGTACGTCTGTACTCCTACGAGTATATCTACCATTTCCTTCCTCAAGAACTTGACCTTAATCGTTTCTCCAAAGGGCAGCGATAGCATATAATAAATCAGCACCACAATGAACACTCTTATCTTCGCAGGAAGGAAATCAGTGGCCAGAGGTCGCCACTTACGCTTTTATATATTATATCTGAGAGAATATATGTATTGACTTATTTCAAGACGACGGGGACAAAGCTAAAACTATGACTATCTTTCTCTAACAGTGAAAACAAGAAAGAGGCGCAAAGTTTTTAGAGCTTTCAAACTATTGTTTGTTGAACATTAGCGTGTTTTTAGATGGGATTAGCTGGTGTCGTCTAATGGTCGATTCCTATAATTTATAGAGCTTTATTAGTTAAAATTGAGACTCTTGTATCTTTACCAGTAATGAAGTAAATACCTGCAATAATGAAGCAAAGCCTTGGCTTTGCATAGTAGACCATCCCATGTGGAAGTAGTTATTAGCTTACGAGTCTACACTGGCCTGCAAAAATAAGTATCACGCTTTTAAAATTGCAATAACTTTTTAAGTACACAAGATATATTTTCGAAACAAAAAGTACTCAAAAAAGAGTTTAACTTTGTTACTATAGTTTCAAAGAAAGCTGATAAAAATTGCTATAAAACGTTTTTTATTTTAAATCTCTAACTTCTATAGTTTAGAAAAAAATTAAATTTTAAAAGTGTGATACTTATTTTTGCAGGCCAGTATATTTATACGCCCATCTTGCCAATAAAAATGCTACCAATTGTAAGCAAAGCGATTCGTTGTTGTTTATAGGAACCGTGATTAAATCTGTTGGGAAATTTTAGTTCAACCTAATTTGACAGCTCTAATATTCTTCCATCTCTTTCTTGTTTTATGTGCAAGTTAAGGATAGCAATATGTTTAGTTGGCAAAACAGTAAGTATCGGGACCAGTGTGAAAGATCTTATTTTAATTATCCTAAGAATAATTATTAAATATTCTATTGGAACTAGAACGGTAGAAATCTGATTAAAGTTCCTACTGTAACATAAATTATCTACACAATAAATACTATACTTACAATAGATTGTAAACAGTGGATAAACTTGTAACCAATTAGAATAGCAGCTGGATTTAATTAGAGATAATAAGATTACTTATACAGAATTCACACTCGAGCGCCTCTGTGTCTTACTACAACTTAATTGCACTTGAGTTTACTTAACAGATGCAAACTACAGGAATACAAAAAACAAGTTTAAAAAAAAGAAAGAATGCTCATTTTAAAAGAAGAACGTAGATACAACCTTTTTCCAATCATTTAAAAAATGCAACGCATCGATCTTTTTAAATCTTACATTTTTCAGCTTTGCAGAATTCTCTCATTTTCGAGGAGCTCCCTATCTATCTTCTACACATAACTATAAAATGCTTTGTCCTGAATGACTGACTGACGGATCAACGTACAGCCTAAACCGCTGATCGTAGAGACCTGAAACTTGGAGGTTGTGTTCTTTGTATGACGTAGGCATCCGATAAGAAAGGATTTTCCGAAATTCTACCCCTAAGGGGGTGAAAAATGGGGGCAAAGTTTGTATGGGACAACGTGATTCCTTGGTCCAATCTACTTCAAATTTTGCATAAACCTTTTTTAACCGAGTGCCAAGGAAGGGTTATGTTTTTCGCGCGTAATTATTTGTCCTGACTGACTGATTCATCAACGCAGAGCCTAGACCGCTGGGACAACAAACTTGAAATTTAAACATTAGGTTCCTTTTGTGACGTAGGCATCCACTAAGCACCAGTCAGCGGATCCGTTTTAACTGGATATGTTGTTCACATCTGTGCTGACGGATCAGTAAAACAAATGGCAGCTGCGTCGCATCTGGCAGACAATACGATAAAAATAATGGATCCAGTATTTTTTACTGGATTCGGAATACTGTCATGTATGTGAACACGCTTATTCAACTTACAGGCGCCATCACCAAAATAAAAACAAATCCGCTTTAACGGATTCTGTAAACAGTTAATGTGTGAACAAGCTCTAAGAAAGAAATATTGGAAATTCTTCCCTAAAGGGGTGAAATAGGGGATGGAAGTTTGTATAAAAATACACGCGGACGAAGTCTTGGACAAAGTGCTATTACTTATAGAATAGCCAACCATACTATTAAACACCCACACTACATATAAGCTAACAAAATCCTATTAATTACAGCTTTCGCTGCAAACAATGACGCTTTGCGGCCACGCCCGAACTTTGCGCGCTATAGCGTGACGGTGAGCGCGTGCGCGGCACACAATGCGCACGCGCGGCCGGTCATAGAGCTTTGTACTTAGATTGTTTGAGGATTCACGTGATGCAGATTGTTATGTTTTAGCTTCAAGTTTATTGAGAAAGATTTTGTTAAAATAAAGTTCAATGAAGGTCATTCGCGTTTTTTTATTATTTTATTCATAGTTATTGTATATTATTGTTATAACACAAATGGCCTGCCAATCTGCAGTACAGTTTTTCAGCAGTATTCTCATAGATATAATTATGTTCTTGAATAATATTTAGGTAGGTACCTATATTTTTTCACAATGATTTTATATAGCATTACATCAGAGAAATATCGCGAGCGAGAGAGAGAGCCAATCGCAGTGCCCCAGCCAGATCAAACACAATCATGTCAATTCTTACGATGGGCTCTCGTGTCGTCTCCCTTCATTCTATAACTACAAGCTTTTTCGCCAAACAATAAAACAGAAACACTCCAACTCAATATTCCAAGCACCCCGATACAATTCTCAGCAATAATCTATTTGGCAATTGATATTAAGCATTGCAGACATAACTTATACTGCTCAGATAGCCATTTGTATACCTAGACCATGTCTAGACCTAAAAAACTTAGACAAAGGGCTATAAAGGCGAAGCGGCGGTCGCAATAACAATTTGTTACTAACCAGATATAATAGCGCAGATATAAGCTAGTATAAGGTGTACCATTCAACAGTCGAGTCGACAAATTGGCAGTCGTTATAGAAAAGAATGAATCGGGCGTTGGTATTTGTAGCTTAGAGAAAGGGAAATGTAGAATTCAATGTGGACTTCCATAATTCTTAAAAAGATTAGAAGAGTTATTGGGTTTCAGTAGTGATGTTATAGCAGTGATAGCCTAGTGGTGTGCCCGTCGGATTGCCAAGTCATAGGTCTCGAGTGCGTATTGTATAATTATCTCAAGATATTGTCTTTATCTTATTTTACAATGATTTTCTAGCTAACTTTTGATGACATTTAATTATGTCAATTGCTTTATATAGTTTAGCTTCCTTTTCCCTTTTGTAAATGTGAGAACTTTGTGGACCTGCATCTATAAATTTGTAAATTACTATTATTCATATTGTTTTTTTATTTATTTTTGTAAATTTTTTGCACTCAAGTCTTTTAGTATTTCATTACTCATTGGTCTGTGGTCAGGACTTCATTGTTCTCTCACTATCCTAAATCATTGTTCTGTATCCACTGAAATTGTTAAAGATATTATTTTTAAAAGAGTAACCATGGAGTTTCTTGCCGGCTCTTCTCCATAGGAAACGACTAATTGGAACCGTGCATCTAGATTCGACTTTTCATAAGCACCTGTATTGGTCTATGTAAAATAAAAAAAAATGATTTTGATTTTGATTTTTATCACTTGCTTAAAAACGGTGAAGGAAAATATCGTGAGGAAACCGGCATGACTGAGAGATTTTCTCGACGGCATGTGATGCCAAGTCAGAGGCCCATGGGCGGCATAAACTCTGACACCAGGTTAGTCACTAACCACAGGAAAAGAAGAATTATTTATTTTGAGGAATTAGCCTCTTTTACGACAGTTCAGAGGAGCACCGTCAGCGCTGACGGGGAAGTCATACGTTTTGACTGTCAGCGCCGACGGTCAGCGTGACTCTAAAACCAGCCCAAGTCTTGGCAAAATTAGTCGGTGATCATTCATCATCATCCTCCTGCCTTTATCCCAACTTATTTGGGGTCGGCACAGTATGTCTTCTTCTTCCATACATCTCTATTAGCCGTCATTTCAGTAGTCACCCCCTTTCTAGCCATATCATCTTTCACACTATCCATCCATCGCTTCTTTGATCTTCCTCTACTCTTATAACCATCCACGTTCATACTCAATACTTTCCTCACGACATGTTCCTCGTTCCTCCGCATCACATGCCCATACCATGACAACCGGTTTCCACACAACTTCTCAGTCACCGGCGCCACTTTCAGGCTTCCTCTTAAATACTCATTTCTAATTTTATCCAGTCGGTGATCATTCAGCAGACGATTTACACTTAGCACTTAACTAGCATCCACACTCCATTCTTCAGATCTACTAAAGCTTAGTACAGACTATGCGCATGCGTTTATTGTGCTAGCCCGGGGGAACAATAGCGTATTCATAGCGGACAGTGTAGGATAGTTCGTCGCCTCTTCGTAACTCATAGCTTTGCCGATGGCGTGGTTTCCTATACGATACCGATCTTAGTTGTTTGCAGCTGAGTGCTACATCAATTAATAAGCCTTTTAAATATTGTTCGATTTCGATAAATCTTCTGGATTAATTATTAGACTTGTCAGACTTTCGGGCTTCTGACTAGCCGTATCGACTGGCATAGGTATTCGTATGACGACCGGGACCGACTGTTTAACGTGCTCTCCGAGGCACAGAGGGGTCACGAACGGTCACCCATCCACATACTGACTGCGGTAAGCGCAGATTAATCTCGCAAAGCGTATGATCCGCGCGATTGGTAATTAGTCACGTAATAAGCTTCATAAATACGTACATTAATTAAAACCGTTTGTTCACTCGTGAATCTTTTCACGGAAGACAATCTTGAACACAACTTCAGGAAGCCAACACCATATAAGTAGATACCCAATAACAAATGCTGCTATTAAACATTTCAAAGTAAATCTTAGCATTCACTGCAACGATCGCAGGAAATGCGCATCTCTCTATTTATAACATGGAAGCGCAAGCGCATAGGAAACGGATCGATCTACACATTAAACGAGCTCGCAAGGAAACAGCCAATAAGGGAACTGTTATTAGAAGAGCACAATAGATCAGTAATTAACTATTGTTTATGTCTTGACTACAATAAATCTATACTAATATTATAAAGCTGAAGAGTTTGTTTGTTTGAACGCGCTAATCTCAGAAACTACTCGTTGGAATTGAAAAATCATTTTTGTGTTGGATAGTCCAGTTATTGAGGAAGGTTATAGGCTATATAGGTATAACATCACGCTACGACCTATAGGAGCGGAGCATAAATTAAAAATGTTGCAAAAACGGAAAAATGTCCAGTCGTACGAAGCCGGGACGGGCCGCTAGTACTTATATGGGAGTTATTATAGTAGGTATTGTCAGACCAAGTTAATTATACAGAGTGTAAAGGAAATCATGTATTTCCTTCAAACCTCGTGATCTACTGCTGACATAGATTAACCCTGAACGGGACACATTTCGATTCAAGAAAAATAAAATTACAAGAAGTAAACATGCGTTCTCAACGTGAGGCGTTTTAGTGCCCCGGGTTAAATGATCGCGCGGCGGGCCATACCACGCAATTCGCTCGGGGCGCTAAAATGCCTCACGTTAAGAACACAATGTTTTTCTTGTATTTTTTTTAATTGATTCCAAAATTATCTCTTGCAGGGTTAATCTATGTCAGCAGTACATCACGAAGTTTGAAGGAATTACCTACATGATTTCGTTTACATCTATACTAATATTATAAAGAGGAAGGATTTGTATTTTTGTATGTAACGAATAAACTTAAAAACTACTGGACCGATTTCAAAAAATATTTTGCCGTTAGAAAGCTACCTACATTATCACTGAGTAACATAGGCTACGGGCGGAGCCGTGAGGACACAGCTAGTCCTGTATAAAGGAGATATATGTTAGTAGTTGTCAAGTAAATGTAATTAATTTTATTACTTGTTTAATACCTCCCTTGTATCATATACGAAGTTTAAAATACTGTTTTTATCACTTAATCCGTAAATACATCTTAGGTTCCATCAAAGATACTAAACGCACACATTTGTAATCAATTATCGACCTTATTTCTATGACGACAGAGTCCAAACTACAACGGCCATTGCTCTCGAATTATCCTCAAAAATCATGGCAGTACTCAACAATGTTCAGCTTTAAAACAAAAAGGTAAGGTTGAATTTCCTTTGTGCCGTGTTTACAGTAAGGATATGGCAATTAACCACGCAGTCGGCACGTTAGTGATCAGATAGCAATCGGTTGCTATCGGTTCATCTTTACATCAGTCGAGTCGCGGTTAATCCGCCGCGACCGGTTGCTCTAAGCTAAGAGTTGGGACGCACAGAGTTATAAGCGCGATATGGCCACGAAACTAAGTGCTTATAAATTGAATAAAAGGAACTGTCTTTTCACACACATACATTCATATACTCACGCCTATAATCCTCGAAGGGGAGGTGTTCTCCTATTATAGGAGTCTGTACACTCACGTAACTGCCTTGTTGGTCTAGGGGTGGCAAGCGCGACTATTGGTCGTGAGGTCCTAGGTTCAATAGGTACTAGGTTCGATTCCCAAGTGTTATTGGATTTTTCCGTGCGGAATTCCTCAGTAGCAGCCCGAAGTTTGGATTTGTACCCGGTTGATGGCAACAGGTTCGCCCCCTATTACATGGGACTTAAACATAATTGCGAAATGAGGGTGTTACTATACACCTCTGCCCAACCCTTCGGGGAATACAGGTGTGATGTTATGTTAGTTCGGCAACGTCTTTGATGTTGGGCGATGTCACCCGTGTAGGCATTGCCTAAGTGTATGGATTGTAAAATTGTGAATGAACTGTGTTGTATAGGTAGGGGAGACCGACACGCTTACAATTTCTTTACGTCAGTCATTCGCAAGTGTAAAGAATGACCTATCGATCGGTACTAATATCATACGATTTCTGTCTATACTATTTGGTGTATGAAACAAAATTGTTTCAACTCCCCTCGGTCTCCCCTACACCTAGACTACACTAGAATTATTTAAAATGATTCTAATGGACAGGCCCGTATTTGATCTAATCTTTCATCCCGATTTACGAATCCGAACAACTAATAAATCCTAACAATAATCAGAAGTCCCTCCAGTGCACTAAGAATACTTATTAATAGTTCCTCCAGTGTGTCCCTACACTATAGTTCTGTTCTAACTTGCATATTATTTCAATCCGTTAATTAATAAATTGAATCCACCACTCACACCGGGATAGTTACAAATAACCGTTATATTGTATTAATTACAAGTACGCCTAGCACGAACGTTTGACTTATAGTACCTATCGTACAAATATCGCTAATGTAAGTGAATTTTGAATCGAAAATACAGCTGTCCTATAACATTTTGGTTTATTTTTTTGCAACATGCACAATTTGTATCATACATACCTAAACATAATTAGCCCATTACTCTCCCACTACTGGGCACAGGCATCTTCTCAGAATGAGAAGGGTTTAGGCCTTAGTCTATCACGCAGGCCTTGTGCGGGTTGGCAGACTACACACACCATCAAGAACTTTATGGAGCCCTCTCAGGTGTGCAGGTTTCCTCACGATGTTTTTCCTTCACCGTTAACGCAAGTGATAACCAAAAACAAAAAATAAAGAAAAATAAAAATGCAACCGAGTTGAGAACCTCCTCCTTTTTTGGAAGTCGGTTAAATACTGAACCGCACATGAATTCGAAAAATCAGAGGTGTGGGCCGGGGTCGAACTCAGGCTTTCCTGTATGGAAAGGAAGCGTTCAACCGGTGTATAGTAACACACACCCTCATTTCGCCGATATATTTAAGTCCCATGTAATATGGGGCGAGCTTATTGCCATCACCCGGGCAAAAATCCAAACTCCGGGCTGCTACTGAGGAATTTCTCACGGATAACCTAATAATACTTTGTCCGACCGAGAGATCGAACTCAGGACTTCACAATCAGCAGTCGCTCTTGCCACCACTAGACCAACGAGGCAGTTTTATTAAAGTTCTTGTTCAATTTTCAATCAACATCAACAATAGTCTTTAAATAAGGCATTCTCTAATATTAACTATCTTCGAATTTCACGCGAGAACCGAACCCCCGCTCTGGCACAACACAATACATAACATTTAACCAACCGCAGAGAATTAACAAAAAACATTACAATGTTAAAATAATAACGAATACAAGAGAATAGGTTTTAATGAAGTCGCGTTAAAAAAACTTTGATGGTTAATAGTTTTGTTAGGGTTCTGTAGCGAGATTGTTAAATTCAACAAAATTTTCTATTTGGCAGATAACATAACATCACGCATTGCAATCCTCGAAGGGTTCGGCAGAGGTATTTTAGTACACCCACGTTTCGCCAGTTATGTTTAAGTCCCATGTATTGGGGGGCCAGTCTATAGCCATTAACCGGGCACAAATCCAAACACCGGGGTGCTACTGAGAAATTCTTAATGGAAAAACCCAATAACACTTTGCCCGACCTGGGGATTGAACCCAGGACCCCATGCTCAGCAGCCACGCTTGCGACCACTAGACCAACATGGCAGTCAGTTTCTGTTTGGCCGATATTAATACTTAACCGATCTCAATCCAAAATCTCTGGATTCACATAGGTTTTTGACATTATTTCTATTGAATTTCTGTCAAAAAAACTACATCAATCCACAGATTTTGTATTGAGATCGATTATTAGGACTGGCCGTAAACGTACATGATATTTTCAACAACATATTGCGTCGGTGTGTTTGCCAAGTGAAATATTTCAAAACGCAACCATTTTTTGATAAAGTTAAGTAGGTAATACAAAGTAAAAAAAATGTAAAAAAAGACAACTAAACTAATGAACCCGATTAATAACAAAATTTAATTTTACATAAACTAAAAAAATATTTAAGTTGAACCCTCGCAACAAAAACCAACTCGCACTTGGCAACTTGAAAAAAAAACAACGGCTCGTGACCGATACCTACGGGGTCTGACTTAATGGGAACTTAAGTACCGTGATATTAATGAACCCATGGTAACTTCTATCCATGCTTTAATTTAATTATGTTTCTTTGTAAAAATGTATTGAAAACATTTGTGGATTGAAGTATCTTTGGAATTTATATCTTTCAAAGCAAGTGGTATGCAGATACCTAATAATACATTAAAAAAACTTTCAATGTAATCGGTTTTATCTTGCAGTACCCCTGCAGCATCAGGATTTTAGGATTGAAGGTTGAAATTGTTATAATGTTGTATTGTCATGGGAATTGAATTTATGTGCGAAGTTTCAGGAGAATCTGTTAAGCAGAAGTAGTTGAAAAATCTGTCGCAAGATTTGAATCAAACAAACAAATATACAAAGTGAAGCTAATTAAAACCGTTTAAAAAATTAATCGGTCCATTCAATTTAAAAAAAAAACTTTTTTAACTATAATTATCACATCACTACCTACTATCAAACTATATTTTAAACACCACATTGGTGTTTTAGTATAAAAAATATACAAAACTTTGGACAGGTTGTAAATACGTTTACTAGATGTTGGTGTGGCGACTCAAACCTAACCTCCAAGTAATTCGACACGCTCTTTAATATTTAACCGGCTTCAAAAAAAGCGGTTCACCGTTTGACCTGTAAGTATGTATGTTCGGAATTATGGTTATTTTCGTATTACAGCAATTATGACAAAGTACCTACAATATTGATACCACCCGGGGTTTTCCAGACCTCTAAACGGATAGCACGTAGCATTCTCAGAAGAACATGAAACAGTCGATAGTAAAGCTTAAAGATAAAGATAAAGATAATTTATTTGTATAAAACATGAGTGTACAGTACAAATTGTGGTTTGCAGTGTAAGGTGTTAATTACATGGTATGACGGTCTGCATGTTTTGCCAAAATAAAGTATGGCGTACAAATTACAAATTGAAACGAAGTTCGGTAGGTAACAAATATAAATTGCATTACATTATTGGACTTTGAGGTTTTAATTAAACAATGCAATAGTGTTGTCCAACTTAAAAAAAAGCTTCACTCTTTGTACAAGACACTATCTAATCTTCAGGTATAGCCCCACCTACATCTCTGCCGATACCTTTTGTTTGTTATATAGTTAAGATTAAACATAGATGTTCTATTCTATGCTTAAATTTATCTTCGCAAGATTCTTTATCTTGGGTACTTATTTCCTTTTTTGGCAAAGGTAAGTAACTGTTCAATATGTATTCAAGACCAATGGACAAAAAATATTTGTCTAAGATCGATGATCAATAACTTAATTGAAAAAAGTCAGACAATAATATTTGTTAATGATGTTCTGCCTAGCCTATTCCCAACTATGTTGTGGTCAGCTTCCAGTCTAACCAGATGCGGCTGAATACCAGTATTTTACACGGAGCGACTGCCATCAGACCTCCGCGACCTAGTTACTATGCGTGCCAAATAAGAATAGCACTGTCAAGACGCCATTTTGTTCCGCAATACTCGTGAAAGTGTGCAAAAAAGTAAATAAAGAAATTATATTCAGTTTAATTATTTTTGTTCACTTTTTTGTATTTCTTATCAATTTTACGCCAAATTAATTACACAGTAATAATATTATTATTATGGCGACATATTAGGGTGACCAGTAGCATTTCGTGAAGTTAACTATATATATTGGTTCATTTCTTTAATGAATACTGTTTTCAAATATTATTAAATTATCCAAAATTATCTATTTATGGAATTCAATAAATAACATTTTATAAAAATGAATGTAAATATTAATGAAATCTATGAATAAAAAATATAACATTTTTATTTCATAGTATTTTTTTGCTGGCAGTACCAATTTGACAGCTATCGTGTGAAGTTGTAGCAAGCGCGATCCTATTCTTATTTGGCACGCATAGTACTGGGCATTGCCGGTATTCTAAGGTTAGACCGGTTGTCAGACTTTCGGGCTTCTGACTACCCATAACTACAGCTGTCATAGGTATTAGTATGACACCCGGGACCGACTGTTTAGCGTGCTCTCGAACCGCTCGAATTAATAATGTTAATTGTTAATGATGATAATGACGCGGAAGCGTGTTATCATATCAAACCAATTATTTTTACCAGTAACACATACATACAAGGTTAGTCGGAAAGGGGGTACAAAGCCGAAAGGGTGTTAAAGTAACCATAATAATGGATAACTTGTGTTCTACAACTTTCCCCAAAAGTCATTAGTTAAGAAGAAATAGCTGTTCAAAGATTTCATAAAAAATACGCTAAATTCTATCTATCCTCAGCTATGATCAACTGTGTTTATATTTTAGGTCATATTTGGGGTCACGGATTAGAAGTTCCATTTTCTGAATTCGTAACTAAAGCAGGGATGAAGAATTTTTGAAAAACCTAAAATAAAATTCAATTTGCATGGTTTTTTTAAAATTGAGTTTAGAAGTTTTAACACTTTCGTTAAAACAACCATCAGTGATACATTAAGTGGCCCGCGGCTTAGTACCCCCTTTCCGACTAACCTTGTATATTTTGGCCACAGGTGGTCAAAAGTAGCAGCCCTCACATTGAAACATAATTTCCAACATTAAAGAGAAATTCGGTAGCCAAAAAATCTCCAAGAAAATAAAGAAAACACGCCGAAATTTCACATAAAAATTCTCGGCAAATGGAGACAATAAAAGAAACGTTCTATACATGGCGACGTGAGTCCAAATCGGACGGGTGTAGCTGTCAAGCTGCGGCAGCCATATTAGGTGCGCTCGCGCAACAAGAACCCAGGCATTCGACGCTGACAAATCACCGGACAATTTGTTAGCTCAAAAACTTTGCGTAGAGGGTGTTGCGAATTTTGATTTTAGATTTGATGTGATTGTTATTATTTATAGAGTATTTAGATTACACTTCAACTGTATGAACAATTTCTAAATAGCGTAAAAAAAAACATTTAGAAAAACAAAAAATAATAATCAAATATGAATTACAACATAAAAAATAAATTACAATGTTCTGCCTCGTTGGTCTAGTGGTGGCAAGCGCGACTGCTGATCGTGAGGTCCTGGGTCAAATCTCCAGGTCGGGAAAAGTGTTATTGGGTTTTCCCGTGTAGAATTATTCAGTAGCAGCCCTGAGTTTTGATATGTGCCCTATTGATGGCAATAGGCCTGCCCCCTTGGGTGCTAAACATAACGGCGAAATGAGGTTGTTACTATACACCTCTGCCCAACTCTTCGAGGAATACAGGCGTGATGTTATGTTATGTATAGCAAATAAATGCTGTATATTTATCAGGTCACACGGTGCATAATTGTATGCCGAACACGTTTTCATGATGTGCTTCAACACTAATATACTCCTCTGCCTTCATTATCAATCTCAAGCGTGACTATATTGTATAAATGTAAGTACAATCAAAGTCCGTTATCTAGTCCATATTCAATAACTCTGAATAAACCATTAAATACCACAGACCAATAAAATTTACGAAATCGCAAATATAAGTATCTGAAATAAAACCATAGACATTATTGTCCCACCCGATAGGTTGTAACTGTGCAAAGCGATTTGAGGCGATAAATATTCATAAGCAGCATTCATAGACAATACAGTGTAACTATTTAGTCGCAGGAATATGTCGCATCAATAAACTTTAGTGCCTTATAGAGACGACGACGATAGTCACAGAACTCACAGACTAGCTTACAACAGATGCGGCATCACTTAGATGGCAACTTTTTAACACGACAGCTGAAAAAACAGTGAACAACACAGCCTAATTGAGGAGCGTCTGATCAAAAGTAGATACAAAAATTTTGCAAAAAAAAATTTAAAAAAATTACCTAGGTATTACCCTTTTTCTTCCTCTTAGCCTTTTCCCAATTATCTTGGGGTCAGCTTCCAGTCTAACCAGATGCGGCTAAATACCAGTATTTTACACGGAGCGACTGCCATCAGTCCTCCGCAACCCAGTAACTGGGCAACGCCGATATCCTAAGGTTAAACCGTTTGTCAGACTTTCAGGCTTCTGACTACCCGTAACGACTGTCATAGGTATTCGTATGACACCCGGGACCGACGGCTTAACGCGCTCTCCGAGGCACGGAGGGGTCTCGATGTGTAACAAATGGTCACCCATCCACGGACTGACCGCGGCAAGCGCAGCTTAACCTCGCAAATCGTACGATCGGTGCGGTTGTTATTTAGCCACGAGCCCCTCCTACCTAATAATACCTAGGTATTACCCATTGTAGAATATTTTTAATCGTATACATTTCCGATCTCAGAACACACCAAATATAGGTATTTCTCTATGATATTTTGGCCAAAACAAACTATTTATATAAAAAATTAAAACGACTTAGTTTCTGGTGATTTCTAAAAAAATATTTGTCGTAAATAGCCACTTTTGATCAGACACTTCAATTGCGCAACGCGCTCGCAATCGCAATAGCGTTCCTTTTGACATTTCAAGGAAATTTTTGGCGACCTCATTGTCAAATAGGCTGATATTTAAAACATATTAATTTATTATACATTATTAAAAACTACGCTATGTATAAGCAGGTAATTTCATTGATTTGTGAAAGAAAGTTTTGCTTTTCGTCTACTTTTGACAATGTATGTAATGAAAAAGCCAAGCCCTAAGGAAACGTATTTATTATTTTATCAACAAGCTTCTCCCATATCTATGACAAATAAAGCAAAGATACAATCAATTCAAAATGATATACCGTACATATCTGTCATAATAATTAATCTATGTTTAACCTACGGCGCAAGCGCATGTCGCGCCGTGCGCCTGAGTGACGCGACAACGCGATATCCCGCGATTTATCTCAGGAAATTTATTTGCAATTATAATAACGTATTACTCACCCGACAGTGGAAGAAAATGTATGATTGAAGAGGCCACCAGTAAACGTTTGGCCTGATATGATAAAAAACTCAAAAGAAAAAAAAACAAACAAACATAAATGTGTGCATCGAACTGTAGTTCGGGCGACAAGTCTTGACCGCTCTGAACATCGTGCAGGTGGTTGCGGAATAGATTTTTTAGTTACAAAATAGTTTTTATTTAACATTTAATTACTATGATCTTCGGATTGGTCATTAGTTAAGTAAAGTTTATTTAATAGTTTTCACAGTAATTGTTTTCTTCACGAGTGTACATGCGCAAAAGTTCGCAAAGCCTTTGTTCAGAGTGGCCACGACTTGTCGCCCGAACTGTACCTAAGGCAAAAGATAAAAACGGTTTGCGAATTAAAAAATCAAGTAGCGTTCGCTTTATCGTGAGAAATCGAATCGCCAATAAAAACGATACAACTTTGTATTCAATTGATACTAATAAGAAAACAATTACGTCTCGATAAAAAACTAGGGTACTAAATGAGTACTCAACAAGTTTGTTTAAATAATAACAGCAAAAAGTAATGGCGGCGAGACACTGCAATTATAAATCAATACTTTACATTTAGAAGATATTAAAAAGTTTTGATGTTAGCTATGTCGCTTTTAAACTAATTACAATTTATAAAAAAGATAAAAGATAGACCTTTGCGATTTTAGGCGGGAAAATATCTCATATTTTTTAGAACATTGTCTAATAATTTTTAATATATTTTATTATCTGTGCTGATAAATGCTACTTATTACAATAGTTTTATTATTTCCGCATTGTTAAGTGAGGAAGTATTTTTTAAACTACTTCTATGTAGGTAAGTTCTGTTTGTTTCTAATAAAATTCAAATAACAAATACGATTCAATTTACGATCATGCTTAATATTGCAATAAATTCAATATCGATTACGTTAAATTTGGTTGCATTGATGATAAAACTGATCAATATAAATAGATATTTAAAATATTATTACCTATCTGACTTCGGCAAAACCTGACATATACCAAGTAAAATATCGTTTTAACTTTCCTATGGTAGTTTGGTATTTATTGTTAAGAAGTTAATAGATAATTTCAAATGCACAGAAGTATGTCAAACTCAAAAGTAATCAATAATTCAAAAATAGAAAACAATACGATATGTCAACGGCATTACTGCAGCATTATCAACAATGGCAAAGACGTCTATAAATACAGCCTATGCGTTCAAACAATTATAAATTCCCATCGCGTTTCTGTCCCCAGTGCAAATGGAACAAAATGCCTAAACAAATTGCAGCGTCGCTGAGAGAGTCAGCTTTTTGCACTAATTCGGCATTCCGAAATAAAAATTCCAACTCCTTAAGTAGAGAACAAAAAGTATGTGGTCTCTGGTCTTCGACGAAGGCGTCTTCTGACTGATTACAAATATGGAATTGAAAAAATACAACGTTCTGAAACCGAGCCGCGGTGTTCGTACAAAGTGCGTGAGTAATAAAATTTATACGCGACATGTGTGACTTCGGGCGAGTTAAACGGTTGCACTCCATTTGAATATGGTGGACCAATTAAGTAAAGATGGTTGCTATGTTGCTAACTTGTAAATATAATCTTATGACAGCCTTTATTTATATTCATTTGTTATATTATTAAAGTGAGGGGCTCGTGCATCGAGACCTCTCCGTGCTTCGGAGAGCACGTTAAACAGTCGGTTCCGGGTGTCATACGAATACCTATGACAGTCGTTACGGGTAGTCAGAAGCCTGAAAGTCTGACAACCGACATTGCCTAGTAACTGCGTGTGCGGGTCTGATGGCAGTCACTCCGTGTAAAATACTGGTATTCAGCTACTGGTGAGACTGGAAGCTGACCCCAACATAGTAGGGGAAAGGTTAAGCAGAACTAGCTGTGTTATTAATCTATACTAATATTATAAAGAAAGATTTGTATTTTTGTTTGTAACGAATAAACTTAAAAACTATTGGACCGATTTCAAAAAATATTTTGCCGTTAGAAAGCTACATTATCACTGAGTAACATAGGCTACGGGCGAATCCGTGAGGACACAGTTAGTGTATAATAAATATGATATAATTACAAATACTGCTCCGTACTCATAATTAAAAATTTACTCAAAAATACATAAACCGCCGTTAAATTATAACCTACTAGCGACCCGCCCCGGTTTCGCACGGGTGCAATGTATATACTAAGGTGGGGCATATAAACCTTCCTCTTGAATCACTCTATCTATTGCTGAAAACTGCATTAAAATCCGTTGCGTAGTTTAAAAGATCTAAAGCGTACAGACAGCGGGAGCGACTTTGTTTTATACTATGTAAAGATTCTGTATCGTATCGGCAATCACATCACTCAAGATTAAAAATAACGCTATTCCCTACCAAAAGATATCAGGAAACCTCCCCAACCTAACCCAAATAACCCTGAAACCCAATTTGCAACGTAGATAGTCACAGTCCGTCCACAAACCATAAAGACGACCCCGTAACCTAATGGTGTTCAACCCTATAGCCATAGGGCCTTGGACTGACCCACTTGCCAAATGTCAACTATGGGGTGCCGAGATTAATGGAGTTTCCTTGACACCTATTGTTTTAATAGTCATAAAGGTTTTAGGAGCTATTTGAGATTTATGGTTCGTCTGTCAGTGTAGTCTTTGTCTCACGCACCAAAGAGAATATAACCACTACCTATGTTTATCACGCACCTCTGACTTTTCGGATTCATGTAGGTACGTATTGTAAAATTATCACTTGTCTAAAAACGGTGAAGGAAAACAGCGCGAGAAAACCGGCATGCCTGAGAGATATTTCTCGACGGCATGTGAAGCCAAGTCAGAGGCCCATGGGCAGCATAAACTCTGACACCAGGTCAGTTAACCACACGAAAAGAAAAAGAGATTAGCAAGAACACAGAACGAACAATTCCTTCTATGTTTTGACAAGTTTCTAAGGTACAGCTGATTCGGCATTTAGTGTCAACATTAAATATGACGAAGGTTAGATGAAAGTCGTTGAACAAAGCGAGTCCCAGTATAATTTCCTCTAACTAAAAAAAACTCAAATGCCTCGTTGGTCTAGTGGTGGCAAGCGCGACTGCTGATCGTGAGGTCCTGGGTTCGATCCCCAGGTCGGGCAATGTGTTATTCAGTAGCAGCCCGGAGTTTTAATTTGTGCTTGGTTGATGGAAATAGGCTCGCCCTCTATTACATGGGACTTAAACGTAACGGCGAAATGAAGGTGTTACTATACACCTCTGCCCAACCCTTCGGGAATATAGGCGTGATGTTATTTGTTTAAAAAAACTCTTGGTTCATTGATGAGGTGGAAACCGCGTCACTACGAACTACGACAATTACGTCCTCGTCACTACGAACTACGACAATTTTAATCTGAACTGATCCAATGACACAATCACATCGAGGCCACGTGGTAGGTGGACTCGATAACAAAGATAGAGCGATCAACATTACAGCAGAACACCTTGACGACAGGGCGGAGCAGGAAGGGTGCGGCTGTCAAGACGTCCCATCAGCTATATGGGTCAACGTTATATGAGGTCATGGAGTTGGTCGTAAAGAAAACGGCGATATAAACTGTTGAGATTTGTGGCGAAAAGTATTTTGCGAAGTGGGTTATCGGATGTCGGATCATGTGTATCGAGAATTTTGGTTTAACTTTAGACACGTACAGCTAAGCCAAGAGCTTTAATACTTCTAAATAAAAATTGAGAAAGGCTGGTACATTTATTTATCAAAACTTGTAAAATAAGTCTCACAATCATCGGTAACTCTTAACTGAAAGATAAATATGGCGGTTTGACAGTTTGTCTATTGCAAATCTGTCAAACCGCCATACTTATTACTCAGATAAAGTTATCTGACGATTGTGGAACAGGGCTTAAATGTCATTTGCCAGTATTTAAGTCAACGTTCTATAGTTTCTGCCTACCCCCATGGTAAAAAGGCGTGAGTTTATGTATGTAAGTCAACTTTTTTAAGACTGCTAATCCCGAATCGTAGCACAGTAGAAACTGCTATATAATATACAACGTGTATCAGAAATGCGTGATCATATTTAAGGGATTTGTTTGGACTCTTATTTAGAGCAACATTTGATAGGTAAAACAAAAAAATCGGTCATTTTTTTTCGAGTCCATTACTAATAAATGGCATCAGTTGATCGGGTCAATTCGTAGGTATGGAGAATCGAAAAAAAATTGTCCGATTTTTTTTATTTGACCTATCAAATGCTGCTCTGCAGAAGAGTCCAAGCAACTCCCTCAAATATGACCACGCATTTCTGATACACGCTGTATATACGTATCTGCCTGCCTATAGACCAAAAAGAATAAATAGCAAACTCACCATGATAGCACCATTCCTGCCTGTACTCGTAAGCGTAGCACCGAACCATTGGTTCGACTTCTGGTCGATGGGACGACCTTGACGATCCTCATTGTTTCCTGTTGACAAATAATATGATCATGTAGTAAGGCAAGTAGCTATTGAATAACTAGGGTGGACATTTTCCCCTTGTTTGCAACATTTTCAATTTATGCTCCGCTCCTATTGGTCGTAGCGTAATGTTATATAGCCTATAACCTTTCTCGATAAATGGACTATCCAAAACGAAAAGATTTTTTCAATTCCAACCAGTAGTTCCTGAGATTAGCGCGTTCAAACAAACAAACTCTTCAGCTTTATAATATTAGTATATAGGTATAGGTAGATATGAATGGAATTTAAAGATGGTAATGCATCGCCTGAAGCCGAAAAAATTGACGATACACACAGATATATTTTGTGTACAATTAAATAAGCATTTCTCATCGCACGTTTAATATTTTAAACCATAAATCATTCAAAAAGAAACCGAGAACGTCAGGCCATCGGGCCATCGCAACAGCTTCTCAACCTTTCAATAATTTATTACAGAAATCGTTATGAGAACGCACGTAATACAGAATTAACATTTAATCTTAGCAATTTATATGTGTTTTTTTTATTTATAACCGTATGAAATATATGATGGCAATTTTATAGAAATTGCTATTTTAATCATTTATTGTAAGATGATTTAGTATCGGTTAAAAGTTGAGACAGTATTTTTCTGACATGAAGCAAGACCTTATTGGTAATAAACTCCTTATTGATGAACGAAATGCTTTCAGTAAACTCGGCCATGTTTCCACGTGAAATTAATGTATGCAGTAAGAAACTTATTATGTCCGAAAAACGCCCATTTTTTTTTGTTTTTACTTCTTGCTTTTATTTTATTGAACTTCCTGACGAAAAGATGAATTTTATTAATGAAATTAAAATATCTGATGAATAGTAGTCTGGAGGTTATGATGTCCAAAAAATTCCCAATTTTTGCTTTTTTTTGTTTTGATTATTTTGGTTAACGTCCTGACGAAAAGATTTTTTTTATTAATGAATTAAAAATATCTGCAGTAAGCAACCAATCAAAAATTACATTCTCTTATAAAACTCTCAAATATCTCCCATTTTTACTTTTGATATTAAAAATCAAAATTATTTTTAAGTAAGTACTTTGTAATAAATCAAAAAAATCGTTTCCGAAATTATTTTATATCCTTCCCGCTTTTCGATTCAGCTGCCATTACTGCCAAATATGGCGGCCGTTCAGTGAGGAATTCAATACAACGAAATAAGAAATATCGAGTAATAACTTAATTCGGCTCGAGAGGCATCCATCTTTGAGAAGAGAATTCAATTTTGTAACGGCGAAAATGGTATGCATGATAAATGGGTTTTTAGTTGTAATGAGAGTTTCCATTGATTTACGAAAAATATGGTCAACCTTACGATCTGTCTTGTGGAGTTGTGATTTATGGGTTTAAGAAGCCTTTCCAGTTTCTCAGCCGTTTCACTGTAACATAACATCACGCCTGTATTCCCCAAAGGGTTGGACAGAGGTGTATAGTAACACCCTCATTTCGCCGTTATGTTTAAGTCCCATGTAATAGGAGGCGAGCCTATTGCCATCAACCGGGCACGAATCCAGACTCCGGGCTGCTAATGAGGAATTCCACACGGAAAAACCCAATAACACTGCCCAACCTGGGAATCAAACCCAGAACCTCTTTCTACAATTTTTTTTATTGAAATGCCGTTTGATATAGTCGTGTTCCGTTGAAAACAGTTTAAGGGCGTGCCGAGCGCATCCCGTGGCATAGCCATCCACAACTGAAGCAAAAGCTAATTCTGACACCAATAATTAATATTTAACTGAAGGCTATCATCATTTTTAATTATAAACGAAGGAGGTTTGAGTAATGACAGGCTTCGTGACCTCTTTCCTCTTACGAGGTATTGCGTGCGTTTTGATAAATTTACTGATAACAATATTAATCAAAGAAATAATTCAGCTGTAGGTCAATACAACTAGTTATACTGATTTGTGAGAAGTAGTCTCGAATAATAATTTAAAAAACAAAAAACCACTTCTAGTATCCGTGATCAACTCTTAGGCCGCGTTCCCACTTTGTCGTGACGACAGATAATCGTGTAGTTTTAAGTGTCGTGGCTTACAATATACAAGGTTAGTCGGAAAGGGGGTACTAAGCCGAAAGGGTGTTAAAGTACCTATAATAAGGGATACATTTTGTTCTACAACTCTCCCCAAAACTCGATAGTTTAAGAGAAATAGCTTTCAAAGATTTCGTAAAAAATATGCTATAATCTATTTGTCCATAGCTATGATCAGCTGTTTACATTTTAGGTCATATTTGGGGTCACGTATTAGAAACTTAATTTTCTGAATTCATAACTAAAGCATGTTTGTTTTTTTTTTGAAAAACTAAAATAAATATCTTTTTGCAGGCAAAAACAATATATCGAATTTTGAAATTTTAACACTTGCTTTAAAATAGTCATCAGTGATACTTTCGGTGGCCCGCGGCTTAGTACGCCCTTTCCGACTAACCTTGTATATAAATTCACATGTAAGACGACACGATTAACTGTTGTTCACGAGTTCACGACTTGCTTTTGCAGTGACGACAGATTGTCAAATCATTGTTACGACTATCTGTCGTGGCCACGATAAAAATATCGTTTCGTCTTGTAGCTTGCTACTGATGTGCAAACGACAAAGCGACTGCCGTGAAACGATAAAATGTCGTCGCGATCCAATGGGAACAGCTAGATACGAGAGTCGCTAAACAATAATTTTTTTTGACGACAAACAGTCGTTATTATGGGAACAGCTAGAGACGACAGTCGTCCACCGATAAATTAATCGTCAGGACATAGTGATGAGGTAAATGACTGATTATTTTTTCTTATGTTTTTTTTCTTATTATTTTTACCAAAGGGCGCGCGCCCTTAGGTAAAAATAAAATATTATGACTTATAACAAAAAGATAATGTAGTACTTTTATACTTTTACATCGGACATGAAAACATAAGAAAAAATAATCAGTCATTTTCCTCATCATAACTGGGGTGACCACTCCGTGCAGAATATTAGGACATTAGCACAAAATCATCATTACTGTGACATCGTCATGTAATGACTGCCGTCGTTAATGAGTTAATGACCAGCCCCCCCCCCCCCGCCGCGCCTACACCGCGCCCCCCGGACGGTGCGCGCCTAATCACGGTGGGGTTAGGCTTTTAAATTGATTGCAGTGGTACAGTCGCGACCAACAGGGATTGAGACAAATTGTACAAAATTATACTGACGGACATACAACAGATTAAGACGAAATTTTGAGCGATTAAGCTAATTGATAGAAAATTATACGTGTTTTTGGTTTATAATGCTATGTTTGTGAAGAACATAATTAAATACATGTTTGGGCTTTCTTAGTCATTTTTGGGTGGGACAAAAAATACTTTTTAACTGATGCAAAACGGAGGAGATTATTTTTTAGTTCTAACAATTATTATTACCCTTATAAATGGCAAAAATACGAAACTTGGAAAATAAGAAGACGTTTTAGTCTTTCGAAGTGCTAATTTATGTTTTATAGGGAGATTAACATTCATCGATATCACTGTCGATGACGTGTATTCAAATCCTTTTTAATCAATCAAAGATAGCATTTCTCAATAGAATAAATACTCGGTACTAAATAACCACATCTTCCAACTTCAAAAAATTCAATTCGCATTAAATTTATCTCTTAACAGGTTAACTCATCTGTGGACAAGTGTACAACACAATGACACGTCTCTGTCTAGTTAGTAGCTACTGCATATCGAACTTTTTTATATTTTATTAGAGTACCTCCACACGGACCGGTCTAATGGTCTCTATAATGGCCCCAACACTTACTAATTGTACGAACATTTGTTTTAGGACACGTAATTTATCGAATGAGTCAGCGGTCAAGAATTTTTAATTTAAATCTCTTGAATTTATAGGTTATGGACAATATTTCCATTTTTAATAACAACTAATGATTCGTAATTTAACTCAGCTGGTTAATTGTTTATTAACTGTTCTGTGAAAATTACATTATGATTCAGTTACTATTTTGAAATTTTAATAAACTCAATTGATTGTAAATGCATAAAAACAGCAGGTGAGATTATACTGTAAAACAAAGGTTATATTTGAGCAAATTGGTATTGAAGACAAAAAACCGGCCAAGTGCGAGGCGGATTCGCGCACCGAGGGATCCGTACAATTTATTTTTTGTGTTGAAGTAACTACAAATTTACGGTTTTCGAATTTTTTCCTTTAATTATGCTATAAGACATTGCTTCGTGATTCTAGGTTAACGGGAAGTACCCTATAAGTTTATATTCCCTTGCGAGTGTCAAAATATGCGGCATAAGCGGCCATATCTTTTGATTGCGATTTATTCACAGCTCCAAGGGATTGCAAAACAAAGTATTTGTTACTAGCTTTTGCCCGCAGCTTCGCTTGCGTGATTTCTTTTCACCCCCTTAGGGGTTGAATTTCGAGAAATCCCTTCTTAGTGGATGTTTACGTCACAAAATGAACCTACTGTCAAAATTTCAAGTTTCTAACCCCAGCCGTTTAGGCTGTGCGTTGATAGATCAGTCAGTCAGCTTCTCCTTTTATATATATAGATTAATTTTAACTCGATATCTCCACGCATTCCTGAGAAAAAGGGTCTTGACAGACAGACAGACATACGGACAACGAAGTGATCCTATAAAGGTTCCTTTTTTTTGAGCTACGGATCCCTAAAAAGCACAAGTTTAAAACGGCAATAAGAAAAATGGCAAAGACCACCTACCACCAGGAAACAAGACACTTATCATTCACCATAAAATAAAGATATAAATAACGGTAAAAACACACAAGCGTACCCCCGCCCCGTATTTGTTTTTACAACTTAAACACCACCCAAAGGCATCATTCTTGATTTTTATCGCTGCTGATACTCTTAATGGCTCTCCATATACGTCGTGATGATATCCCAAAGCCAAAATTAAGGCTTCTCTCAAAGAAATTATACGCAAGTTAAAAATGACGGGGCCAAAAAATTTATGACGTCATTTTTTGTTTGGATGAAGACGTTATACATTACAACGTCAATTTCTTAACTGTTATGGGGGCCGTAATTAACTGTATGACAGATATGGACTCTAATGTGATTGGTACTTGGCCATATTTGACCATGTTATCTGATTTTACGAAAACGATGGTTAACAGAAGCGCTGATATTAACATTTTTTTTTATCGATGGGAAATTTTTCTTAAGTGATTGATGTCTTAATATTGTTGGCGTTTTTTTGTTGATATTTTGAGGTCATTGCGGTTAGTACCTGTCATACCTTGTTGGTACAGTCAATTGATTTAGTGATATGTGCCAATTAATTTAAAAGATGTTGCTATTTTGTTGTGAATGATTTGATAGAACAGTGATATGAATTTAATCATAACTTTATAGAGAATGATTAAGCATTCACTTCAGAGTCTCTTGACTAACCATACATTAAATACGGCGGAATTTCAATGTTCTGCATAGTTTTTTATTTTTTTTATAAAGCATTGGCCCACTCTAGGATTTCTCCTGTATCGTGGGTGCGTTTACAGACACGAATCTTCACATGCACAAACATCCAGACCCGGAACAACATCTGTAGGTCATACAAATATTTGTTCCGTGCTGGAATCGAACCCACGACCCGTAGCGCAGATTCCGATCGCTCAGCCACTGCACCAAACGTGTCGGTTTGCCCAACTAAGTTGGGGTCAACTTCCAATCTAACCAGATGCGGCTGAATACCAGTATTTTACACGAAGCGACTGCCATCAGACCTCCGCAACCCGTTACTGCCCAGTAATGGGTTGCGGATGTCTGCAATGCCGATATCCTAAGGTTAGACCAGTTGTCAGACATTCGGGCTTCTGACTACCCGTAACGACTGTCATAGGTATTCGTATGACACCCGGGACCGACTGTTTAACGCGCTCTCCGAGGCGGAAACTTAATATTTTCTTAAAATCTATTAGAACAGTATTCCTATCCAACAGCAAAATGACAGACAAAAATACTACGTTCTTTACATGCTCTATTCTCCCTAATAAATAAAGTCTTCCAGACATGCCATGTCATAGTAAAATAAAAAAAAAACAATTCTTTAACCATTTACAAAACAACGATAATATTTTAAAAGCTGCCAGCCCTCTTCGTGATCGCGACCGTGAAAAGGGGAACTATCCTGAATAAATTACAATGACATGACACACGGGCGTATCAAAAAACATTTTTATAACCTTAAAATTACGTTGCAATAACAATAAAGGTACTCCCCCACGTCATAATTCCGTCGAAGCGTGAAATAGTAGGAACAATGCGACCCGGCAATGATTCGGTCCAATGAATAAACGACCGAAGTGTAGGAACATCAATAATGGACACCCTACTTAATAAATGGGTGAATTTATTTTATTGAACATTTATTTTTGTATTTACGTTTATTTATTTCTGCCTTGTTGGTCTAGTGTTCGCAAGTGCGACTGCTGAGCATGGGGTCCTGGGTTCGATCCCCAGGTCGGGCAGTGGTATTGGGTTTTTCGCCCCCTATTACATGGGACTTAAACACGTCTGCCAAACCCCTCGGGGAATATAAGGCGTGATGTTATGTTATGTTTATTTTTGTATTTATCATCAATTTTAAATAAAATATTGACGGCATTTATTATATACTGGACCTGCTCTATACAAGAAAGATCAAATAAAATTTAATATATCGGTGGGTTTTACACTACCCGAAATGTATTTTTTCAGTGTTTAAAGTTAATTCGTCAAATAACATAACATCACGCTTGTACCTATTCCCTGAAAGTTTGGGCAGAGGTGTATAGTAACAGCCTCATTTCGCCGTTATGTTTAAGCCCCATGTAATAGGGGGCGAGCCTATTGGCACCAACGGGGCACAAATCCAAATTCCGGGCTGCTACTAAGGAATTCCACACGGAAAAACCCAATACTTAACACTGCCCGACCTGGGGATCGAACCCAAGACTTCACGATCAGAAGTCGCGCTTGCCACCACTAGACCAACGAGGCAGTTATTTGTCAAATACTTAGTACTTAGGTATCTTATGGCTGTTGAACAGCAGTGATAGCCTTGTAGTGTGACCGATGGACTACTCAGTCATAGGTCTCGAGTTCGAACCCAAAGCACGCACCTCTGACTTTTCGGATTCATGTGCGTATTGTATAATTATCACTTGCTTAAAAACGGTGAAGGAAAACATCGTGAGAAAATGTCTGAGAGATAATTCTCGACGGTATATGACGCCAAGTCAGAGGCCCATGGGCGGCATAAAATCTCACACCAGGTTAGTCACTAACCACACGAAAGGAAGAAGATAAGCCTATTTTCGAATTTTATTTTGATATCATGAGAAAACTACAATTCCCATTAACGCAAAGTCATAAACATGTATCCCCTAATCAATAAACTTTTAATAAAACAGAGTAAAGAAAAAACAATAAAAAGTACACTTTTAAAAAGTTTCCAAAACTCATGTCGTGCTCGTGACGTCACGGTATATCACCTTGATAAGCAGGTAAAGCAAATGGACGAATTATCGTGTGTAGTAAATGTCATTAATATCGCTTTCATGTTTTGTAGTGATTACGAGAGCATCGTCATTACCGAGGACGTCGTTAAAATGGATGTGATTATTTTGTTTATTTATTGGTTTACCAACAATTTTTACGCCAGTACATAATGAAAGAAGATTACACGTAGCGGAGATGAGAATGTTGAGATGGATGTGTGGAGTGACGCGAATGGATAAAGTAAGAAATAAGTATATTAGAGGAAGTTTGAAAGTGGCACCAGTGACAGAAAAGTTGAAAGGAAAGCGTTTGTCTTGGTATGGGCATGTGCTGAGGAGGGATGAAACACATGTAACTAAGAGAGTGATGAATATGAATTTTGATGGATGGAGGGGGAGAGGGAGACCTAAGAAAAGATGGATGGATTGTGTGAGGGAGGATATGAAAGATAAGGGAGTAAATGATAATTGAGACGGCTGACAGGGAAGAGTGGAAGAGAAAAACATATTGCGCCGACCCCAAGTAACTTGGGACCAGGGCAGGAGATACTACATAATGTTAGTACATACAATAAGAGAGTATGGGTGTACAATATTTTGAGGTTAACACTGCAAGCCAAAAAAAAACCAATTTAAAGGAGCACTATAACAAAAATATTTCGACAATGGTTCACTTTTGCATAGAGCATTACTGGCTTATTATACAAAGTTAGTCGGAAAGAGGGTACTAAGCCGCGGGTCACTTAATATATAACAAAAATATTTCGACAATGGTTCACTTTTGCATAGAGCATTACTGGCTTATTATACAAAGTTAGTCGGAAAGAGGGTACTAAGCCGCGGGTCACTTAATATATAACAAAAATATTTCGACAATGGTTCACTCTTGCATAGAGCATTACTGGCTTATTATACAAAGTTAGTCGGAAAGAGGGTACTAAGCCGCGGGTCACTTAATATATAACAAAAATATTTCGACAATGGTTCACTTTTGCATAGAGCATTACTGGCTTATTATACAAAGTTAGTCGGAAAGAGGGTACTAAGCCGCGGGTCACTTAATATATAACAAAAATATTTCGACAATGGTTCACTTTTGCATAGAGCATTACTGGCTTATTATACAAAGTTAGTCGGAAAGAGGGTACTAAGCCGCGGGTCACTTAATATATAACAAAAATATTTCGACAATGGTTCACTTTTGCATAGAGCATTACTGGCTTATTATACAAAGTTAGCCGGAAAGAGGGTACTAAGCCGCGGGTCACTTAATATATCACTGATGATTGTTTTAAAGAAAGTATTAAAATTTCAAAATTCGATATATTTTTTTCCATGCGCAATGATAATTATTTTAGTTTTTTTAAGAATTCTTTGTCCCCTTAGTTACGAATATAAAAAATGGAGCTTCTAATCCGTGACCCCAAATATGACCTAAAATGTAAACACAGCTGATCATAGCTGAGGATAGATAAAATTTTGCGTATTTTTTAAGAAATCTTTGAACAGCTATTTCTCTTATACTTACTTACTCTTACTTTTGGGGAAAGTTGTATAACAAAAGTTATTCATTATTATGGGTAATTTAACACCCTTTCAGCTTAGTACCTACCCCCTTTCCGACTAACCTTGTAAAGAGAGAGAGAAAGGGAAGATTCCGACCAATAACTAATAACCCAGTAAAGTCTTGGACATTGAGTAAACACACATATTATTACACTAGCGGCCCGTCCCGGCTTCGCACGGGTGGACATTTTTCTCGTTTTTGCAACATTTTTCATTTATGCTCCGCTCCTATTGATCGTAGCGTGATGTTATATAGCCTATACCTTCTTCGATAAATGGACTATCCAACACAAAAATAATTTTTCAATTCCAACCAGTAGTTCCTGAGATTAGCGCGTTCAAACAAACTCTTCAGCTTTCTAATATTAGTATAGATTCGCTTCTAGGTGTAATATGTAGACCCTTTCACCAAAACTAAGTAAAATAAATCAAATCTCATGTCCATTATTAATTCAGCTCGCCGTAGAGGGCGGAGCCCTTCTAATTACACATTGTAACGTCCGCCATTTAATACGAGGAAGAATGAATTCCCCACTATGAACAGTACTGATTAATATACGATATTAATTACACACTAGGTGGTAGAACAGCTGCTTATTATTATAAGTGTAAATGTGTAAAGTAATTATTAGGGAAGATATCAGTGCATTAAAAAAAATGTATACCGGGTTCCTATAAACAAAAATGAATCGTTTTGCTTACCGATGATAGCATTTTTTATTGCCAAATTGGGCATATAAATAGACTAGTAAGCTAATTTATTACTATGTAAAGCTTAAGTCTTTAGCTTAAGCTTATGTCTTTGCTTTTTCTTTAACTTTACATAGTATAAAACAAAGTCGCTCCCGCTGTCTGTCTGTCCCTATGTATGCTTAAATCTTTAAAACTACGCAACGATAGATATAGTGATTCAAGAGGAAGGTTTATGTCCCACATTAGTATCTACATTGCACCCGTGCGAAGCCGGGACGGGTCGCTATTATTGATAAAGATACAAGAGTCTCAATTATTGCGAATAACGAGCCGTAAATTTTAGGAATAGGTCACTAGTCAATAATGTGTTACAATAACCCACCATTATGGAAGTAACTATCACAGGTAAAATTAGCTTACGAGTTTACATAAATGCCCAGATTGGCAATAATAAATGCTACCATTGTGAAGCAAAACGAATCGGGCATATTACAGAAAAAATCTACATAATCAACATACTTCTCATCTCCATTCACAGACCAGATTCCTCACAATAACATCATCCACAATCTTCTCATCGGAATCACATTACCGGTTGTAATGGCCACTGTGCCAATAAGCCAATAAGCATAAAGAGACGATGTCAAGAGACCACAAACGCACGCTCAAGTAAATTCGGTGTGTTCCAATCATTTGACAAATATTTGGTTAGTAATTGAACGGGCGCAGGTGGGAATAATAACTGGTATTCGGCTGTAAGTCATCGTACTGTCAAGTGTAAATGGTACAGGTTTCTGTGTATTAAGTTTATATGCTAATCTGAGACTAACTCCCATATTCTAAGACGTTCCTCCAAAACTTACTCGATTCAAACTCGACTCGGGACGGCCTCGAAAACACCTTCAAAATTGTATTCTTAGTCGCAATTTCGAGTGAACTTTGAGGTTCCTCGACGGAGTCATTACGTTATAATTTGAATTATCTGCATCGCGCAAATAACGCCGCGATAAATAGTTGAAAGTATTATCGTAAGCATATTCGATAAAGTCCTCAAAATTCATTTTTGTTACATAAGAACTTTGACACTTCCTTCCTTAAGGTAGGTTCCGAGGTACCTTGAGTTTGACAGATGATTCTTTACCTCGACTGAGGAAAAATCTCGAGTCGAGGACGTTTCTGTCAACTGTAACTACCGATGGTAGTGAGAAAGACTGAGTCGAGGTGGAGTCGAGTCGAGTAAGTTTTGGAGGAACGTTTTAGAATATGGGTGTTAATAGTTTGATTATTGTGCAAGTTATTTGGGAAGATACGTGTTTTCTAATAACGGCCAATGCATCTCCTTTAGGCATCATTTGGAAAACGCAACACGATGCGATGCTATAACAAAATCCCCTAGAAAGATAACATCGATGTTATTGGTCTTCTTCTTCTTTTCGTGTGGTTAGTGACTAACCTGGTGTCAGAGTTTATGCCGCCCATGGGCCTCTGACTTGGCTTCACAAGCCGTCGAAAAATATATCTCAGGCATGCCGGTTTCCTCACAATGTTTTCCTTACCGTTTTTAAGCAAGTGATAATTATACAATACGCACATGAATCCGAAAAGTCAGAGGTGCGTACCTTGGGTTCGAACTCGAGACGTATGACTTGGCAGTCCGACGGTCACACCACTAGTCCGATGGTGCTATATATTATTGGTGATGTTCTTTACAAAGGACAGATGCGTAATGCGTGTATGACAAGATGTGGACGAAGCGAAAGGAGTAGGTACGTAAGGATCGTAGCGTGTAGCGTTCTATAGTGTCTGCCTCTCATGGGAAAAAGGCGTGAGTTTATGTATGTATGTAACAAAATTCAATTTCTCTACAGATTTTGGGCTTCAGGCAGCATTCTTTCTTCATAAGACTATTTTACCAGATAATGAAGAAATTAGAAATTACACTCACATGGGTGTAAATACCTTTAAATGGATCGGATTTTGATATAGGGGCGTAATCACAATAAAGAAGAACTACAATATTATACAACGTGTAATAAAAATGCTTGGTCATATTTAATGGGGCTGTTTGTACCCCTATTCAGAGTAACATTTAATTGTTCAAATAAAAAAAAACGGCCAAAAATTATTCGACTCTATGATCAGTTGATACCTTTTGTATGGAGAGTCGAAAAAAACCTCTGATTTTATTTTGGTTTGACCTATCAAATGTTGCTCTGAATAAAAGTCCAAACAACCCCCTATATAAGGTCCAACCAAAGTTTTACACAGTGTTCAATAAGTTTAACTAAACATATCTATGCAAAAAAAACGAGATCCAATTGTATGTTTTCTAACCAAAAAATAATAACGTTTTAAATTGCCTGCACTCTCTAAGAATAAACTGTTCCATTTTTTATGCATCGATCGCCGCCGCGCCGCGCCGGGGCGCGCTCTAGTCCCGCGCCGTGTTTTAACTAAACTGGGAATTGACAAATGTTTAAAAAAAATTAAAAAGAAATGTAGGTTAGAAAAAAAAACACTTGGATCTCGTTTTTATTTGCATAGGTATGTTTAGATTAACGTATTAAAGGCTGTAAAAGTTTGTCCAGGTATTTTTGGTTGGACCATGCAATTCTGTTACACATTGTATAATACTAAACAATACCTACTTATTCCCTTTAATAGAAAAATCATAACAAACAATTGACAGTAATAAACTCAAAACGCACTCAATCATATACAAAATTATCCCAAAATATTATTGTGACATTCACATCCGACTCGACCCTCGCAATAAATAAATCAATAACTAACAAAACGTTTGTGGCACTTGTAAGTACACTAAAAAGTACCAATCTATCAACCAATAACCGGGGACGTTTACATTGTTTAGGGACCAATTAGTGACAAGTGGTCCACCGCAATTCGTCCAATTCGGACCGTCCCCCAATTGGGACCAGATTGATGGTCAGTTAAAAACTACTGTTATGTCGTCGGTGTTATAATTTCGAATATTCTTTCAGTTTTAAGCCTACCCAGACAGCGAGTATGAAGAAAAAAAACCCGACTTGAAGCCTACTAAAGTAAACGTAACTACATAAACTCACGCCTTATTCCCATGGGGGTAGGCAGAAACTATAGAACGCCAGTAAACGTAACGTAAGTGAATTTAGAATCGGAAATACTCGTTTCACACATACTATTTAATTAAATTGAAAACTTCATTCATATCATCTTTGTATGCACAAATTGTGCATGTCGCAAAAAAAATAAACCATAATATTATAGACTAGCGACCCGCCCCGGCTTTGCAAGGGTGCATTGTAGGTACTAATGTGGGGCATATAAACCTTCCTCTTGAATCACTATCTATTGCTGAAAACTGCATTAAAATCCGTTGCGTAGTTTAAAAGATCTAAACGTACAGACAGCGGGAGTAACTTTGTGTTATACTATGCGTGCCAACTAAGAATAGTACTGTCAAGACGCCATTTTGTTCCGCAATACTCGTGAACTTCATTACCAAAGCGTAAGGTGTGCAAAAAAGTAAATAAAGAAATTATACTGTTTAATTACTTTTTGTTCACTTTTTTGGTATTTCTAATCAATTTTACGCCAAATTAATTACACAGTAATTATATTATTATTATGGCGATATATTAGGGTAACCAGTAGCATTTCGTGAAGTTAACTATTTATTTATTTATTTATATACTCTTTATTGTACACCAGGTTAACACAACACGAAAAACTATTTAAATACAAAAATGCACAATGGGCGGCAACTATATATATTGGTTCATTTTTTTAATGAATACTGCTTCCAAATATTATTAATTTATCCAAATTTATCTATTTATGGAATTCAAGAAATACCATTTTATAAAAATTAATATAAATAATAATGAAATCTATGAATAACAAAATAAAACATTTTTTTTTTCACATTTTTTTTGCTACCAGTACTAATTTGACAGCTATCGTGTGAAGTTGTAGCAAGCGCGATCCTATTCTTATTTGGCACGCATAGTACTATATTAAGAAAAGATTATAGGACAGTTGTATTTTCGATGCAAATTTCGCTTACATTAGCGATACGTTTACTATACTATACTATACTTTGCTATACGTCAAAAGTTGGTGCTAGGTCTATTTAATAAAAAATTTGTAGTGAAAGAAAAATATAGTGTTTAACGTGGAAAAGGTCAAGTGAGGGAAACGGATCATTATGATACTTTGCGGGCATTGAAATAACTACCCATAACTATTTATAAATAACTGTGAACTTTAAACCCAACCACTATCATTTTGCAAGAGTATTGGTACTAGGTAGGAAGTTCCCTAACATCTGACTACGAACATCTAACTGAAGTCGAAATTTGGCCTAAAATATTTAGTTTGGTGGTCTATCTCGCCCTAAAATACCTATAAAATACATAACAACAGAATCGTGTAAGGGTGCATCTATCATTACAGTTATAGCTAATATCGGTATGTCAGGATTGCGAGCATGGTAAATAAAGTAAGTGAAACCAACATAGACTCTCCACCACTGAGAGTACTTATATTTGGATTAGTGGTTAGTTACAGAAGCTAGTTCATAATATATCACAATATAATAATTTACACAAGATCAGAAAATAAGGACAAGCAAATCAGATATAAAAGGTCAGACTTCTTCAGCTGTTTGACATAGAATCCTCTGCTCCGTTAAATGACTACTGTTTATATAACTTCGGGTACTTTAATTAATCTTGATGACTACCCTCCTTTATCAATATTGTCCAGTGCTACCAGTTACCTATAACATACCTACCCTATTCAGAAAGTGATGGATTTCCAAACTACATATTCTATCTTTTTCTAAATAGGGTTAAGAAAGAGATAGGATTTTTCGAGGTTAAATTTTTTGACTTCAGTTTGGTCGTCTCTATTTTTACCTATAGGTACATATCTAGCACATCTTCATATAGCTCAATATTCTCTATTAACAAAGCAATTAATTTTCGATGATAATAAACTAATTTAAGAACCCGTGACCACAAACATGATTTAAAACCACAAAACATGTCATGCGAGAAACCATTAAACAAATTAATAATAAAATAATAAGTAAAAACAGAGTTCCACCACGTGCATGCGGTCGATGCACTGCGTTTGCGCATGCATTCGAAATAAATAGCGCTTCTGGAAGAGCATCAGACGACCCCGATACCTCGGCGTCTGCGCAAGCTAGTGTGACTGTTAAGTAGTAAGGATATTAGATACTTTGTACGACTGCCATGCTCAATTTGCATTAAAAGATGATCAGAGATGCTGCTGGAGTTAAATTTGAATTAAGTCCAGATGCGTTCACGTTTGAATTTAAATGTAACCGTTGTTTGGTTTAAAGATCATACTTCATTCTCCATGAGAAATAGTAAATCAACAGTTGGAGATGATTGAGATTCGTGTCCTTCAATTGGTTCTTCTAACTCGCAAATTCACGAATATTTTTAGCAAGTTTTGAATCTCGGAGACTACATTGACAGGAAATGTTAAAGTTATTATCAAATTTAACATCTCGTGCCCTTCGATTCAGTCTCTGGAATTAAAAAACGGGGTATAGCTTGAAGATAGATTAACATGACTATTTCATTTTCTCTGATGAAAATAAATCAATATAACTAACTTGTTAACACACTTGCCACTATTGATCTAGTGGTCGCAAGAGCGACTACTGAGCATGGGGTCGTCGGTTCCAGGTCAGGCATAGTGTTATTGGGTTTTTCCATTAGGAATTTCTCAGTATCAGCCCGGAGTCTAGATTTGTGCCTAGATTTGTACATAAGACATAAACATATCTAACGAAACGAGGGTGTATTAAAACCCCTCTGCTGAGCCCTTCGGGGAATACAGGGCGTGATGTTATTTCAACACCAAAATTTGTTGAAAATATTTGTAAATTAAAACAAAATTATATTATTTCTTTCATGGTCACCCTACACTACCGATTGATTTATACCTTATCAACGCGCAATGCGTTAATGTTGGGCGATGTTCTCGATACTAATGCACTTACAATCGAATACAATCGATGCATCGAGCACTCGGCACAATGCCACTCGATCCGATGCCCTTTTGTTCAAGTACACACGAGATGGATGTCTGGTGTTTACGATCGGCACTCGGTAAACGTAATCGATAATCGGTATTGTTTGAAGAGGTAATATTGGAATGAGAAGCGATTTATTTTTGATGTTGACTTTTAAATAGAAATTAGTTGTTTAATTATTTAGTCATCTCGCAGTAGCATTAACAAGTATTAACTAATCAGCGATTAACTTGAATTTTAATATTAGTTATTGGCGTTGTTATTGGGATTTTCCATTAGGAATTTCTCAGTAGCAGCTCAGAGTCTGAATTTGTGCCCGTTTCATGGCAATAGGCTCGCCCCTTATTACATGGGACTTAAACATAACAGGCGAAATGAGGATGTTACTATACACCTCTGCCCAACCCTTCGGGGTATAAAAAGGCGAGATGTTATGTTTCTATGTTTAATATGCGTTAAAAATAAATTGTACAGCAAAGACACTTATTGATCATTGTTACGGACGTAGGGGGTAAATACAGGGTGTAAATGAAATCAAGTAATTCCTTCAAACCTCGTGATGTACTGCTGACATAGATTAACTCTACACGGGATACTTTCAGATTCAATATAAAAAAATACATAAAATAAACATGTATTCTTAACGTGAGGCATTTTAGCGCCCTGAGCGAATTGCGCGGCTATAGCTCGCCGCGCGGTCATTTAACTCGGTGCGCTAAAATGCCTCACGTTAAGAACAAATGTTTGCTTTTTTATTTTATTTAATCTAAATGTTTCCCGTGCAGGGTTAATCACAATATGACACGTACATGATTTCGTTTATTACCCTGTAGACGTCACTAGCGATCCGAGTACAATTTCGTTTGACGTCTATAGGCATTGATGGCGTTGAAAACAGGGACTGAAAGCGGTTACAGTACGAGGTTACGATACCTTTAAAATATGAGGATACCGTTTTCTTAAAGGCTGGTCCATACCTTTTTTAACCTTTTTACGATTTCGGTACCGAAAAACATCGAATGATGAATGAATCATACTAATGCCATCTGGAGATTCATAGCGAAGGACAGGGTGGCGCGGCGGTTCATCAATGAAAACCCTTATTTATAAACGTTTAGGTACCGATACCGGAATATACCGTTTCGCATTTTCAGACTCTACATTTCGGTACCGAAATATATTGAAGTATCGTCATATTCAGGTAACCAGAATTTAGTGGTATGACGTCATACCGTATTTTAAAGGTATCTTAATTTTCGGGTTATTCGGTCCCTGGTTGAAAAGGTTAAAGAACATACGACAAATTTCTAGAATGTTCCAAAAGACTGTTCTAGAAAGTTAGCGATTTTATTACCTAATTCAATACTATTATCATTCATAACTAGCCCATTACTGGCCTACTGCTGGGCACAGGCCTCTTCTCAGAATAAGGAGGGTTTAGGCCTTAGTCCACCACGCTGGCCTGGTGCGGGTTGGCAGACTACACACACCATCGAGAACTTTATGGAGCCCTCTCAGGTGTGCAGGTTTCCTCACGATGTTTTTCCTTCACCGTTAACGCAAGTGATAATCAAATTCAGATCCGCACATGAATTCGAAAAGTCAGAGGTACGGGCCGGGATCGAACTCAGATCCTCCTCCATGGAAGGCAAGCGTTTAACCGCTAGGCTATTTAATCATTATTTATCAAAAATCATGCGGCTTCACTAACAATCACCACTAAACATCTGATTAGCAAGACATGATCAGCTGACAGATTTACGAAAATAAATTATTCCGCGTGTTTTAAATATTTAATTAGTTCCCTTAGATAATTATATCTTACCAATGAAATAAAATATGTAGATTTAAAAATATATTATATTATCCAAACAGTGTCGAGGCACTCGCGTGGGTTCAAACTTCCAAAGCCATGCTGCTTATCTATGATTTACAAATCTAAATTGAAGTTGAACAATTTAGGAAATCAGCTACTCGTTTTAATCTTTTAATTCCCATAATAACGGAAAATCTGGCAACGAGGTAGGCTCATTAAAACTTTCCTATATTTACCGTTTCATAACAGGCATTGGTAATTGCGTAGTTTTTAGAAAAGTTATACTAGGGACTACTTGAGGGGCTCGTGGCTAAATAACAACCGCGCCGATCGTACGATATGCGAGGTTAAGCTGCGCTTGCCGCGGTCAGTCCGTGGATGGGTGACCATTTGTTACACATCGAGACCCCTCCGTGCCTCGGAGAGCACGTTAAACTGTCGGTCCCGGGTGTCATACGAATACCTATGACAGTCGTTACGGGTAGTCAGAAGCCTGAAAGTCTGACAAACGGTTTAACCTTAGGATATCGGCATTTCCCAGTTACTGGGTTGCGGAGGTCTGATGGCAGTCGCTCCGTGTAAAATACTGGTATTCAGCCGCATCTGGTTAGACTGGAAGCTGACCCCAAGATAATTGGGAAAAGGCTAAGAGTTTATACTAGGGACTACTTCTTCCTCCTAGACTTTTCCCAACTATGTTGGGGTCAGCTTCCAGTCTTACCAGATCCAGCTGAATACCAGTATTCTACACGAAGCGACTGCCATCAAACCTAAGCAACCAAGTTACTGGGCAATGCCGATATCCTAAGGTTAGACCGGTTGTCAAACTTTCGGGGTTCTGACTACTCGTACCGACTGTCTTAGTATTCTTATGACACCCGGGATCGACGGTTTAATGTGTCTCGTTGTGTTACTAACGGTCACCCATCCACGGACAGACCGCGGCAAGTGCAGCTTAACCTCGCAAATCTTATGATCGGCGCGGTTGTTAATTTGCCACGAGCCCCTCATTCCACTACTACTTCTCCTCACTTCAAGCATTATTCTCTCCTTTTGTAAATCTACTAATGGATTCAGACAGGCTGAGCTACTGGCGTACACAAGGGGGACAAGGTGAGCTACCCCCATCCCCCCAGACGACCTTGACATGGAGGTTTATTTGTTTAAACTAAAACTTACCTCTGCACTCAAAGACGTTAATAAAACATTAACTAATGTTTGCTTAAGAGTTCCCAGTTTAAGTAATCGTTAATTAATGACCCATTAATCTTTATGTGTGGCAATTAGTCAGAAAATCACATCTTATTCTGCCTCTGCGTATTTACCTTTCTGGGCAGTCTCTTCCCTCTACTCAGGCCCCCATGAGGTGAGCTATAGTATAATCAAAATTATTTACGTTAGATAAACACCAATAGGTACATTATTTTGGTTTGTACGCAATATTTCATGCTCCAGTTGTGGTTGGCAACTTAATACCGCGGTATCGTGGTGCCACGGTGGGGCCACGGTGTGGACGGTGTGGTCCATCAATGTTAACGTCAACATGTCAAGAATTGGGGCGCTGCGGTTAAACATACAGTTTAAATGCAAGTAGCTGTTGATAAATAACTTGCAAGAGTTATGTTACTCTATGAAGATGCAAATGATGCTTAAAAATTTAGATTTTATCGAGCAAAGTGTATTGAAATCATTCTAAATTAATTAAATGTGAAAGTGTTCGTTCTGTTTGGCATTTTCCCAAATATGTTGGGGTCAGCTTCCAATCTAACCAGATGCGGCTGACTATCAGTATTTTACACTTAGCGACTGCCATCAGACCTCCGCAACCCAGTTACTGGGTAGTGCCGATATCCTAAGATTAAACTAATGTGTTAATGATAATATAATGATTAATTTATCTATAAATGTGAAAGTGTATTAGTTTGAATCTGTCAATATCTAATTAGTCATTATAACTTATAGAATATAGATGATGGCTATCAAAAGATCATGAATAACAAATGTAACAGCGAAGAGTATTTTTTTTTATTAACGTTTTATAACAGTGTGAACTTATTTTAAAATTCTGTCTTGGTCGCGTTTGACCCTAGTCTCACCTGGTGGTAAGCGCAGACAGGTTCTAAGATGGAGCACACGAATCCAAGGGACAGAGATATAGAGGGATTCCCCTATACTCCTCTGGCTCTCACATACACACGACGGAACACAGTAAACTGCTTGGCGCCGGACTTTAATGTGAGGGTGGTAGCTAGCCAGGAGAACCGTACAGATCCTACCACCAAGCAAAAATAAATTAACAAAACTGATTTCAATATGTATGTATGTATGACTGCCTTATTGGTTTAGTAGTCGCAAGCGCGACTGCCGAACATGGGGTCCTTGGTTCTATCCCTAGGTCGGGCAAAGTGTATTTGGGTTTTCCATTAGGAATTTCTCAGTAGCAGCCCGGAGCCTGGATTCGTGTCCGGTTAATGGCAATAGGCTCGCCCCCTATTACATAGAACTTAAACATAACTGGCGAAACGAGGGTGTACTAAAAACACCTCTGCCGTACCCTTTGGGGAATACAAGGCGTGATGTTTATGTGATTTCAATATAACTTTGTATGATAAATAATTCTGTACACTTGGTACACACATCGAGACACACTTTTTTACTTACGTACAAAACATGAAGGTACCTATAATATGATCAACAAAAACTCTACCCTTCCTGTAAACTCAGGTAAAATAGAGACTTCTAAAATAACGCTTTGAATGTCAAATACTCGTGATTGACATTCAGAATCACCTTCAATTCCCACGAGGACATACATATATAGATATACACTTACATACATACATATATACGCTCGTAACTGTAGATACATTAGAAACATGTTCTGCCAAACGAGCCTCTATTTGTATATCAAACCGGTTTATACTGATGTCATTTTAACACTCGAAGAATGAATATTTTGACGTATTATTTCATTATGTAGGTAAGTTTTTTTCTATCTATACTTGCCACCTGGTTGTTCAAAATAGTTGTAACATTTATGTATCTTTAGAATGTAATAACAGTGATAGCCTAGTGGTGTGACCGTCGGACTGCCAATTCATAGGTCTGGAGTTCGAACCCAAGGCACGCACCTCTGACTTTTCGGATTCATGTGCGTATTGTATAATTATTACTTGCTTAAAAACGGTGAAGGAAAACATCGTGAGGAAACCGGAATGCCTGAGAGATATTTCTCGACGGCATGTGAAGCCAAGTCAGAGGCCCATGGGCGGCATAAACTCTGACAGCAGGTTAGTCACTAACCATACGAAAAGAAGAAGAAGGTTAAGCGGAAGCAGTTGTCGCAAGATTTGAATCAAACAAACAAACAAATATACGAAGTGAAGCTAATTAAAGAACCTTTTAATAATAATAAAGTACTTTAGACAGATTTTTTTCAAAAGTATCTTCTGTAAGACAAAATCTACCATTCTTTACCAATAAAATACCAAGATATGGTGTTCGGGGTAACCCAGGAGACTCATTAAAGTCTGTATGACACCTGCAAAGAATATTCTCATAAACATAACATACATACATAATTAGCCCATTACTGTCCCACTGCTGGGCACGGGTCTGTTCTCGAAATGAGAAGGGTTAAGGCCTTAGTCCACCACGCTGGCCTGTTGTGGGTTGGCAGACTACACACACCATCGAGAACTTTATGGAGCCCTCTCAGGTGTGCAGGTTTCCTCACGATGTTTTTCCTTCACCGTTAACGCAAGTTATAATCAAACTCTGATCCGCACATGAATTCGAAAAGTCAGAGGTACGGGCCGGGATCGAACTCAGACCCTTCTGCATGGAAGGCAAGGGTTCAACCGCTAGGCTATCACTGCTTATAAATAAGAATATTCACATGTAGAAAAAAAAAATATCAATGAGATTCCCTACTGAAACAAAAGCATTGTAAATAAGAGGAACTAATTTGAAGACCTTGAAACACCAGACCAAATAATGATAACATTTCCTCTTAAGTAAAATCTTTTGACATAAGCACGAGTACCATGCCTCCGCTTCTGCACAACGCCTTAAGGAAAATAGGCGTGAAGTTACACGAGTCAACAAAATCCGATCGCAGATACACGATCAAACGGAAACAGTGTCGAGTTGCGCGTGCGCTGACGGAAGCACTCGCTGCTTCCTTTGAAGTCCATCAAGTTCTTTCATCTCAGCCAATAGATTCCCTTCATAAATTATTACTGAAATTAACTTTGTTTATTTAATTAAAGTTGATCTTAGGTGAAGTAAGCTATACACTATAGAAAGACAAAAAAGCTTCATAGTTTTTATTCTATTTTTGCCATACGATTTGTGGGGTTAAGCTGCGCTTGCTGCGGTCAGTCCGTGGATGGGTGACCGTTCGTTACACATCGAGACTCCACCGAGCCTCGGAGAGCATGTTAAACAGTTGGTCCCGGGTCTCATACGAATACATATGACAGTCGTTACGGGAAGTCAGAAGTCCGAAAGTCTGACTACTTGTCAAACCTTAGGATATTGGCACTGCCCAGTAACTGGTTTGCGGAAGTCTGATGACAGTCGCTCCATGTAAAATACTGGTATTCAGCCGCATCTGGTTAGATTGCAAGCTAACCCCAACATAGTTGGGAGAAGGCTAGGTAGAACAATCACGTGCGACAGAAGTGACTACTATGGCCCTGTAAATCTTTGACAACAACTAGGTATATTCCGATTAACATTTCATTTAACTTGAATCTTTTTTTAATGGGCTTGCGTTTGACCGCCACCCTACCTGATGTTAAGCGATAGTGCAGTCTACGTTGTACACGTTTACCCAGCATAAACCTGTTCACTCGAGACTTGAAGACCACCAGATCTCTTTTTAACACGTAAATGTTAAGAGCTTAAAGTTATCTAACCCACACAGTATAAATTTTCTAATTAATTTACAATCTGCACACTACGCAATGTGTTAAAAACATCACTCTTTAATTCTTCGTAATCATCTAAACGGGCACGCGTGCCAACAAGCCAGCTACCCAATTCCACCAAATTCACAGCTCTCGACCAGATTCGTACGCGTTAGAAAACATAGAACCACGCCGTGCCGGATGTGGCTCATTTACGAAATAAACCCACGCTTTTATTCACTGCTAGACTAATATCTGTATGCGGGCGACAGTCCACATAGAGCGAAGCGAGAATATTGGGATGATTTTTTTATAACATCACGCCTGTATTCCCCGAAGGAATGGGCAGTGGTGTATAGTAACACCTACATTTCGCCGTTATTTAATACGGCACAAATCCAAACTCCGAATTACTACTGAGAAATTCTACCCGGAAAAATTCAATAACACTGCCCGATCTGGGGATCGAACCCAGAACCTCACGATCAGCAGTCGCTCTTGCCACTAATAGACCAACGAGGTAGTCATACTCATTTACTGGTCATTAAGATTGATTGGTCGGTTAAATAATTGGAAATACGATAGGATGCAAATAGTACATTATCGTTACTCTAAACGGTTTTTAATTTACTTCACATATTATGTTTGTTTGTTTGATTAAAATCTTGCGACATATTTTTCAACTGCTTAACCGATTCTCCTGATTCAATTCCCATGGCAACACAACATTATAATAATTTCAAACTTCAATCCTCAATCCCTGATGCTGCAGGAGTACTATAAGATAAAACCATGTAACTTAAAAGTTTTTTTAATATAATAATTCTTGATATAGATAAACAGTCGGAGATTTGTACCTGTCATAAGGCAGGTCATAGCAATGTCTGCCGGGGTTGCGATACATGCTTTTGCGAATCCCGTGACCCCGGCCGAACGGTCAGGAGGAGGAACACCGTTCGCCGGAGGGCGCGTGACGATCTCCGGCCACCGTAGTGAGTGGCCTGCGGGCGGCGGGTTAGGGGACCTGTCGCCCGACCAGTAACAGGCCCAGGGAGGATAGCGCGCCGTGTTCCGCGCGCGCCTCTCAGAAAGAAGTGGGGCAGGGGAGCAATTGCCCCACCACTGGAGAGGTCCACCAGAAGAAGCTGGTGGACCGAGACCTGCCGGGGTCGCGGTGCATGCAATAGCGAATCCCGTGACCCCGGCCGAACGGTCAGGAGGAACACCGTTGGTTTTTAGCCGGTAAGAATCCGGCAGACCCCCTCGCCTTCCCCAAGCGAGGGACATCCATGAGGATTTTCCAGCGATAAAATAAAAAAGGTCACAGCAATGTAGCTCGATTAATTCAACCCACTCGCTGATGACATCACATAATTCACACCGAGATTGTTAATCTGACTGCCAAGGCTGGTCATTATGGCATAATCCCTTTCAAATTAGCAGTTCCAGAATTGTTTGTGACATGCTAAGCGAGTATATGTCAGCTGGTAGTACATTGTTAACTTTACGTAATAGCGTGGGCGAACAAACATAGCTTAGCACACAGTTTGTCCAAGCTAATTTGGAAATAGTTGGCGTTTAGGAAGTGCCGGTTATTACAAGAGAATGAGGGGGTTTTATTGTTCGATCTTTTATTAATAAATACACCCTATTACATAACATAACATCACGCTTTGTATTCCCCGAAGGGTTCGGCAGAGGTGTTTTATATTACGCCCTCGGTTCGCCAGCTATGTTTAAGTCCCATGTGATAGGGGGCGAGCCTATTGCCATTAGCCGGGCACAAATCCAGACTCCGCGCTGCTACTGAGAAATTCCTAATTGAAAAACCCAATAACACTTTGTCTGACCTAGGGATCGAACCCAGGACCCCATGCTTAACAGTCCTGGATTCGATCCCCAGGTCGGGCAAAGTGTTATTGGGTATTTCCGTATGGAATTCCTCAGTAGAAGCTCGGAGTTTGGATTTGTGACCGGTGGATAGGCTCGCCCCCTATTACATGGGACTTAAACATAACGGCAAAATGAGGGTGTTACTATACCCCTCTACCCTTTTGGGGAATACAGGCGTGATGTTATGCGACCTGTCAATCTTTCTTTGTGTACTAATTAGTCGCATAATTCGAATAAATTCGGAATCACAACGTATATCGTTTCGTACTTTTTTACTTGATAATCAGGTTGAGTAACTGCTTTCTACTAGATCACGGTACTCCATTATTTTCATCACTTAGAGTAGTATACCATAATAATACCATTACGAAACAACCCATCACGACATAACTCAGTGAAATTACGTGAATCAATATGTATTGACAAATCAACTTGTCGGTGGCCGGGTTGTAGCCCACGCGCGGCCGTGGCGCCCACACTGGGCCCATGTGGGCTTAATACACCGCTGACAGTCTACTATCACAACGCGACTTGTTTTGGTAACAAACTATAAAGAGGTGCGTTTTATATGACGTAGTCAGATGTTCTACTGAAGTTCTGTAAGTAACTGTCTCTGTATCATTTCGTTCTTCATTTTATTAAGAACACGGTTGATAAGGCAAAACACCGGCCAAGTGCGAGTCGGAGTTGGACACTAAGGATTCCGTAGCACCACACATGTCTGTGAAATAACTGTTTTTGTTATTTTTTGTTTTTTAACTATAGAGTGTGTACTACAATCATACCATCATCATGACTGTGTATGTGAGAGTCAGAGAGGTATAGGGGAGTCCCTATACATCTCTGTTCCTTGGATTCATGTGTTCCATCTTAGACCCTGTCTGCGCTGTCCATCAGGTGAGATTAGGGTCAAAGTCGACCAAGACAATAATAAAAAGATTAAAAAAACATTTTTTTCGTCTATTTATCGCGATCTCTATCGTTTTTCAGGGTTTGTCTTTTAATATCTATTAGCCCATGTATTTAATTAATTTTCTTGTTTACAAAGCGATCAATGCCCGTACACCTCAAGGTACCTTAATCTGACGTCTAACATTTTCATTCATTCAAGTCAAAACCTTCCAGTCGTTCAGAATGTTTAGATATGCGCGTGCGCACGGCCCGCTGTATTTGGCGCGCGATAGATGCCGATCTTGCACGAACGCTCGCCGTGATCTGAAGTCGTGTTGTGGAAGACAAACGGGTGGTTTGTATTGTTTACATGTGACTAAACGGTTGGAGGTTTGTATAGTTAGTTTTGTGTTTGTAAGTCACCTCCAGCCAGAACGACACGTTTGGTGCAGTGGCTAAGCGATTGACTTCTGCGCTGCGGGTCGTGGGCTCGATTCCCGCACGGAACAAATATTTGTATGGCCTACAGATAGTTGTTCCGGGTCTGGATGTTTGTGCGTGTGAAGATTTGTGCCTGTAAATGTACCCACGATACAGGAGAAATCCTAGTGTGAGGCAAAGTTTAAAAAAAATATGTAATAACACGTTTCAAGTACTAACAACTCTCCAGGAACCTTTCAAGAACCGTAGGAACCTCTCGCATAAGGACCTTCAATTCTTTGACCAGTATTTTGATAGCGCTGGTGGAAAAAGCTGTCAGAATATGTCTATGATGCATACTTTACTCTATCAACGCCACAGAATCTAGGTTTCACTTTATGAAAGAGGTGATTACAGTACACATTATCAGTTTAACTGCCTCATTAGTCTAATGGTGCCAAGCGCGACTGCTGATCGTGAGGTCCTGGGTTCGATCTCCAGGTCGAGCAAAGTGTTATTGGGTTTTCCGTGTGGAATTTCTCAGTAGCAGCCCGGAGATTGAATTTGTGCACGGTTGATGACAATAGACTCGCCCACTATTACATGGGATTTAAACATAACGGCGAAATGAGGGTGTTATTATACACCTCTGCCCAACCCTTCGGGGAATACAGGCGTGATGTTATGTTATACCTAATTAACTTCAAAATACAGTTTTTATTTCTTAACCACTAACGTCCTAACTAAAGTATAAAAATATATTAATAAACTATTAACAATCTTGCGAGAGTCTGTGATAATGGACAATTGATAAGAAGAAAAAGTAGCTGATAAGAGTAAAAGTCGGCGGCAAATTGTTTACAGAAGTCACCGTCGATTACAAAGGCGCTTGTGAAATACAACACTGGTTGTGATAAGATACGGACTAAGGATGTGCCATGGGATATCGATATAAGTATCGATAAACATGTTAAGGTTTTTTTTGTAACTTTGCCCCACACTATGATTTCTCCTGTATCGTGGGTGCGTTTACAGACACAAATGTTCACACGCACAAACATCCAGACCCGGAACAACTATCTGTAGGCCATACAAATATTTGTTCCGTGCGGGAATCGAACCCACGACCCGTAGCGCAGAAGCCGATCGCTCAGACATTGCACCAAACATGTCGTTCAAGTCAAGTCAGTACCGAAAAAAAAATCAGCTGGCTATCAAATCGCTGAGGTCGTTAAAATGATAAATGATTTTTATTTCTGTAAATAAATCTGTTACAGACACTATTACAAGTCAATGTAATGTTTTTTTTAAGACTAGATGGCGCCATCATTTCCTGTCTGACTAGCTCTGAGAAGAAAAGCCAAAACAAACTCAGAGAACATGGTCTCTTTTAAAGTCCAAACATTGTGGTTTAAAAACTATGCGAGTGTAACAATGTAGGGCAACGTCTGGAATGGCCTTTTGAGGAAAGTGCTATAGCAGGTTTGAGTTGACCTGTTTTGCTGAAGCTGACAGATGTCGATTTTAAATATCTATAAACATTATCACTGCTTCGTTGATCTAGTGGTGGCAAGCACGACCGCTGATCGTAAGGTCTTGGGTTTGATCCCCAGGTCGGGCAAAGTGTTATTGGGTTTTTCCGTGTGGAACTCCTCAGTAGCAGCCCGGAGTTAGGATTTGTGTCCGGTTGATGGCAATAGCCTCGCCCCCTATTACATGGGACTTAAACATAACGGTGAAATGAGAGTGTTACTACTCTGCCCTACCCTTCGAGGAATACAGGCGTGATGTCAAACATTGTCAGAAGTTTGTTTCTATTCATTCAAATGCAAAGTATTTTTTTATTCATGTATACTGTTAAAAGGCACTTACACGATCGAGCGTCAACTACCGCGGTTTCAAATTAATGTCATTTCTATGCATTTTTTCTTCCATATCTTTCGTTTGTTCATATGTGTTTTTATGTCCCAACGCATCGTAAACCGGCTGCAATAATCAAAAGGTTTTAGACATTTATTTTATTTACATTTCTACTTAATATACCAAAATCAATTCAACATATAATGGAATTCTATAGCATTTTAACAACATTTGAGAAACGTGAGAAAGTTCTTTATAATAAATCGTTTCGACTTAATCCCTACTATTTTAAATACGAACAGACCGTAAGTTCAAGCGTGAAATTCGATAAACCCACCATTTCTTTTATTTAATTAATGAAAATTACTCAATCAACTCCAAAGTTTAACTGTACATAAAGGTTTACAAGTTTTTAACTAGCTTACGACACTGCGTGTAACGGTTACCGATAAACTGTTCGTAATTGTACGTAATGATTATTAATTATATTCACAGTTCACACCTTTTTTACGAGAAAGGTAAAGATAAAAACTGCTTATCATTTATCAACTTGTGCTTTATACACGGTTTTAATTAGCTTTACTTCGTTTGTTTGTTTGATTCAAATCTTGCGACAGATTTTTCAACTACTTCTGCTTAACCGATTCTCCTGAAACTTCGCACACAAATTCAATTCCCATGACAATACAACGTTATAATAATTTTAACCTTCAATCTTCAAATTCTGATGTAGCAGGTATTACTGGGGGTAGATAAAACCGTTTAACTTTAAAGTTGTTTAACTTTTAAAAATAAGCTATATATACACTTTCTTCTTCTTCTCAAACCCAGATTCTAAATAAAATAACTCTGTCTCTTTTTATTATATGACGTTGGACAGTGATGGGTATATTTTGAATCTGGATTTATCTTAGTCTTGGTTTAAACCATATCTCGTTATAAAAGTAACATAGTATAAACGTATAAAATTGTGTTATGAAAATCGAAATACCCAGCATACCCTTTGAAACTATCTAAACATTACCGATAATAATATCGATATAATTATCGATAAACTTGCCCTCCCTGGTATTCGCGGGGTATGCGCCGGTTATCAGTGGTGAACCCAGCTATCTGAGTGAAATTGTACGCAGCTTCCGGGCCCTCGAGATCTTAGCTTATTGAGTAATAATTTATAAGAAAAAGTTACCGAGTTTAATAACAAAATCGTTGTGTGGTCAACTGCATTGATAAAAAATATTGAACAACCGTTAAATTGTTGAATTTAATCACATTTTTATCGAAAATGGTTTCTAACAATATAATATGAAATTAACAATAGTCCAAGAGACATATATACTTTAGAACAAGTTCTAGAAATTATATTCAAACTTTAATCAAGAAATAACATAACATAACATCACGCCTGTATTCCCCGTAGGGATGGGCAGAGATGTATAATAACACCCTCATTTCGCAGTTATATTCAAGTCCCAAGTAATAGGGGACGAGCCTATTGCAACCGGGCATAAATTCAAACTCCCGACTGCTACTGAGGAATTACACAGGGAAAAACCCAATAACACTTTGCCCGACCTGGGGATCGAACCCAGTGCCTCACGATTAGCAGTCGCGTTTGCCACCACTAGATCAACGAGGAAGTTTAAAAAAAAAGTTATGAATAAAAAAATTTTAATCAAATCTCTACAAGTAATAAACCGGTAACGAGGTTTACCTTTATTTTCTGTTCGAGGGTTTTTTGCTGTAATCTACTCATAAAGTTTGTTATAACAACGGTGTTGAGTAATAATCTCAATAAAACTACATCTTGCAATTTCCTCAATAGCGGAATTCATTGATATTGTTAATCCAATCTAGGAATCGAATCCTGCCCCTTCAAGGTCTGCCAGCTGTGTTAAATAGAATACAAAATTAATTTACTTGTAATGAAACCGTAAACACCGAATTACCATTAGAATGAATTAAATTAACGACAAATTCCGAATTCAAAATTCGAGTTTGGCAGGTGACCGCCCACGTGCGCTTGCGCCGCCTACGTCATAGTTTCGCAATCGATCGTTAACTACCGCTAAACATGATCCAGTAACCAAAGGGTTAAATTAAAAGGTTACTAGAGAATTAGCGTAGCGAAAGTTCGGTCAACGAATGAATGAATCATTCTGAATGAATGTTTGAATGTATGAATCACTGGCGATTTCTTTATGAGGCAATTGGATAACATGAGTGTTAGCGCTTGAGGCGTGCAGGAATATAGGATATTTAAATAACCTGGAGGAATGTTTCACCTTTAAAATAAGCATTTCACTTCAGTTCATTTCAGTAGTTCTTTTGAATTAAACTAAAGTATATATAGTTAATGTTATCTATACTTCTATACTAATATTATAAAGAGGAAAGATTTGTATTTTTGTGTTTTTATATTTTTGTATGTAACGAATAAACTTAAGAACTACTGGATTGATTTCAAAAATTTCTTTGCCGTTAGAAAGCTACATTATCACTGAGTAACAAAGGCTACGGGCAGAGCCGAGCCGTGAGGACACAGCTAGTTTATAAATAAATAAAATTAAATAATATATAAGATCCATCTATACATACAGGAAATATTTTAAGAGATACATCAATAGGTGGTAAAGAACCATAGCTTTTTTTAAAGTTTTTTTATTTTAATTTGGTAATTTAAAATTACAGTCAGAGATACTGGATAACTGATAGAGATAGAGAATAGACGAGCACTGCGCCCGCGCCGTCAGGGGCAGGTCATTCATACAATCGGGAGTAAAGCTTTTATGCAAAATGTCTCCAGCATTATTACAATAATTACGTAAAAAATACTTAGATAAATTACTTGTTTCGTTTCTATTGCTTCTTTACCACCTATAGGCGTATCTCTTAAAATATTTCGTTTATGAATAGATGGACCTTTTTATTAAGCGTTGGGTTACCCAGTAAGACATTTTTTAACAATGAAGGCCCGAGGCATTCCATTTAGCGGACAAATTTGAAGAGCACCTATTCAAACCACACCTGTAGTAATAGGAATAGGAATACTATTGGTGTGATTCGAAATGGTGCTCTTCAAATTGGTGCGCTAAATGGAATTCCTCTACGACTCGGACGGCAAAAACTTGCCTATAATAAACTTAACTTTTTGTCTTAATTTGTATTATGTGCCTCTCCTCAGAATGAGAAGGGTTTCGCCCTTAGTCCAACACGCTGGTCTGGTGCAGACTTGGCAGACTACACACACCATAGAGATCTTTATGGAGCCCTTTCAGGTGTGCAGGTTTCCTCACGATGTTTTTCCTTCAACGTTAACGCAAGTGGTAATCAAATTCTGATGCACACATGAATTCGAAAAGTCAGAGGTACGGGCCGGGATCGAACTCAGACCCTCCTGCATGGAAGGCGAGCGTTCAACCGCTAGGTTATCACTGCTTTTGTGTATACTAAAATTAAATGGTAATAGCCCCCCGTGCAATAAACACATAAAGACAGAATACAGGAAACAAAATTCTGTCACAGATTTTCATTTGCCTATAACGCCGGGACAGGAGGCCAAAGTCTTTGATCGTTCTAAATATACCCACATAGCTTTACGGTGAAATCCATCCACTTTCTCATGGACATTAAAAATATCGATGTGGGTTAAGAATCGACTCACGCGCACGCGTTAACTGCGCTCGCGCATCCTGTGCGTCGTAAAGTTAAGCCCATTGTGTGATAGCCCGGATACTTGCCGATTTATTTACTGTGGGATTTACTTTGAGATTTTCTTATTTATTGCTTATTTTTATTTAAGAGTTTATACAACTTTATAGATAACATCACGCCTGTATTCCCCGAAGGGTTGTGCAGAGGTGATAATAACACCCTGATTTCTTCGTTATTTAAGTCCCATGTAATAGGGAGGGAGCTTATTGCCATCAATCGGGCACAAATCCATACTCCGGACTGCTACTGAGGAATTCCATACGGAAAAACCCAATAACAGTTTGCACGACCTGGGGATCGAACCCAGGATCTCACGATCAGCAGTCGCGCTTGCCACCATTACCAATAAGACAGTTTTAAATAATTCAGTGGCATTTATGTATTTTTAAGAAAGGAAAGAGAGGTGAAGGTTATCAATTCGGCTGTGTTTCTTTTTTTGTTTTTCTTTTTATCATTCCTGAGTCTTCAAAGTGAAATAAGTTCGCTTTGTAAATACTTCTGAAGTTAATTTCACTTAATGCCAACTCCTTTTAAGTACACTTGACAGTTCACTGATTTATAATAACCAGCTCCTTGGCTTTGCGCATTTAAAATTCACAAATAATAATGACAACCTTCATTGCTCAGACCCAGACCGCAGTATTATATAAAAAGACATAATTTTTAAACCCTTTTTCATTCATGATTCATTTGTTACCTCAAAAGATTCAAGATGTAAGCAAATTTTTGAAATGAAATCACATTATGGCAATGGCAAAAGGTACATACAATCACTTGACAGTTCACTGATTTATAATAACCAGCTCCTTGGCTTTGCGCATTTAAAATTCACAAATAATAATGACAACCTTCATTGCTCAGACCCAGACCGCAGTATTATATAAAAAGACATAATTTTTAAACCCTTTTTCATTCATGATTCATTTGTTACCTCAAAAGATTCAAGATGTAAGCAAATTTTTGAGATGAAATCACATTATGGCAATGGCAAAAGATACATACAATCACGCCTGTTTCTCATTGGGGTAGGCAGAGACTATAGATATACACCTGCTACTATCCTGTCACACCCTTTTCGCTTCATCTACATTCATTAACCTTCACATGCATGCTCGTCGGTGAGTGCTACCAACCTGGCTTTTTTTGAGAACGTCCGCGATTTGTTCGTGGTACGTTCGCCGAGGGCGGCCCCTTCCAACTGTTCCACCCACACTCACCTTGTACACTTGTTTCGTTAATCTCCTTTCGTCCATCCTCTCTACATGACCAAACCATCTTAACATTTCTCAATCAAATGGCAAAACAAAAATACAAAGTATCTTTAGCACAGTTTAAACCTACCATCTAACAAAGCATTTACGTCTAATATGAAGCAAGCGCATTACTCGTCCTGACAAGACACATTACGTCCATCTAGCGAACAAACAAAGCGCAGTGGCTGCGCAAGAGTTGATAGAGCCACAAAATGGATACTCTTAGAATGTTAACTTCGTATAAGTGCTATGAAGAGCTTGTAAATGAAACAAAAGCATTGCTTTGGGGTACATTAAAGCCTTCACGAGTGTCGGTATATCCTGGGCAATCAGCCCCGCCAACAGCAGTGATAGCCTGGTGATGTGACCGTTGGATTACCAAGTCATAGGTCTCGAGTTCGAACCCCAGCCACCTCTGAGTTTTCGGATTCATGTGCGTATTGTACAATTATCACTTGCTTAAAAACGGTGAAGGAAAACATCGTGAGGAAACCGGCATGACTAAGAGATATTTCTCGACGGCATGTGAAGTCAAGTCAGAGGCCCATGGTCGGCCTTAACTCTGACACCAGGATTAACCTGGTGTCAGAGTTAAGGCCGACCTAACCACACGAAAAGAAGAATCCACGCTAACAACGTTGCTGACTAACTCCTTCACCACGGCCGACTGGTACGAAAAATAGTAGAGTAGTAGAGAGAGAAGAGAGGTAGAGAAAAATCTTTGAAAACCATGCTATCAGTGACTGCAGTGATTTGAGAATACTCTGTTCTACTCTTACGGTAGCAATCTATTGTGTTAATGTTTGCTTTATAGGATTAAGCCTTCTGTCTCTAAATATTTTGTGGAGCAGCGCAGGAGTCCGTATATAGCCGTATAAATCAGGCGCGCGTGCGCGGTAGCTGTCACGCGCATGCGCACCGCGACACACGTCATAAAGACATATGGTACCGTCAGTCTGTTCGTGATTTTGGTTAGAGTATTGTGAATGAAAATATGAGTTCGATGAGCGGGAAGGGATTTAAGAGATTTTAAGCCCACACGATTGCCTCGTTGGTCTAGTGGTGGCAAGCGCGACTACTGATCGTGACGTCCTGGGTTCGATCCGCAGGTCGGGCAGTGTTATTGGGTTTTTCCGTGTGGAATTTCTCAGTAGCAGCCCGGTGTTTGGATTTATGCCCGGTTGATGGCAATAAGCTCGCCCCCTATTCCGTGGGACTTAAACATAACTGGCGAAACGAGGGTGTACTAAAAACACCTCTGCGGAACTCTTCGGGAAATATAAGGCGTGATGTTATGTTATTGAGACTTTTGTAGGTATCTTTACCAATAATGAAGGACAGACCTCATGGCTTCGTATAGTACACCCTAATATGAAAGTAGCTATCAAAGGTAAAATTTGCTTACGAGTTTATTTATGTGCACAGTCTGGTAATAAAAAAATATACCATTGGTAGGAAAAACGATTCGTTTTTGTTTATAAGAACCGGGGTCTTTCGCATTACATATGGAATTGAAATCTATACTAATATTATAAAGCTGAACAGGTTGTTTGTTTGAACGCGCTAATCTCAGGAACTACTAGTTGGAATTGAAAAAATATTTTTGTCTTGGATAGTCCATTTATCGAGGAAGGTTATAGTTTATATAACATCACGCTACGACCAATAGGAGCGAAGCATAAATGAAAAATGTTGCAAAAACGGGAAAAATGTCCACCCGTGCGAAGCCGGGACAGGCTGCTAGTTATTCAATAAAGTGTATCAACTTTATCAGCAATCATTACTACAAATATTTACATACAAGAACTCCATTGAATAGTATAATAAATTAAATTATTAATAAAGCTTTGAACTCCGATAAGAAGTGTATGAATAATACCATAAAGGTAGCAGAGACAAGCAGCCTCTCATTGATTTCATCTCACTATGATCTCATGTTATGAAGATTAATATGCCACATTGTGCTGTCGTTGTAACTTGTAACGTTCTTTTTAAATAAAGGTGAGCGAAACTCTTGAGTATTGTGTATCTGAGGTAATTTATATGACAATACGGGTCTATACGTTATGGCAATTAATGTTGGTATAATGTAGATATGATCTGTAGAGAGTATGTGGGCCAATGTGGGCCAATGTGGGTCATAGCGGGTCATTCAGACATCTGTGGGCTATTTTGGATATTTAAGTTCAAGCATTAATACCAGTGATAGCCTAGCGGTTGAACACTTCCCTTCCATGCAGGTCTAAGTTCGATCCCGGCCTGCACCTCTGACTTTTCGAATCCATGTGCGGTTCATAATTTGATTATCACTTGCGTTAACGGTAAAGGAAAACATCGTGAGGAAATCTGCACACCAAAGAGGTCTCCATAAAGTTCTAGATGGTGTGTGTAGTTTGCTAGCGAGGTGGACTAAGGCCTAAACCCTTCTCAATCTGAGAAGAGGCCCGTGCCCAGCAGTGGGCTAATAATGTTAAGTTCACTACATTTTAAACTGCTCGTAGTTCACACCTTTAGTTTGATAGTTTACTGCGTAGTTCGCACGAGGTTAACTTCCAAGTGCATTCTATGCGTAGGAGTTGATAAGGCGCATAATAGGCGTAGTAGGTACTACCTAATAAACTTTCATTTATTATTAATGTTATATCCCTTTTGGCCAAATACGTAAACCCTACTCTATTTTAAGTTACTGTAAAGTCTCGTGCCGCCTCTGTCACTTTAAGACGAAGTGACAGTGACAGCATAAAGTGAGATGTGAGTATTTTTTGACAATACATCAAAAATATAATGGTGACATTTCAGAGTGACATGGTGACAGACATTAGTACTGTCAATTTATATTATCATCGATTTCATTGATGTCGTGGTTTTTACAATAAAACTCCTTTAAAAGACATTACATGGCACCACTACGTCATATTAAGGCAAAAGGCAATTTTGATCTTTACTACCAAATAATTAAACATAATTTTCCATGCGTTGGTTTGTTCCGTTCAATAGTTTGAACAGGTAACATGTGCCCGCGATGTGGGAAAGGAACTAATTTTAAAACTGACGAACCTCTTCATTTCCCAACAGTACATATGATCCAAAAGCCACGTTGGATACCAGGAATGAACCCGTAACTTGGTGAGTCATACTACAAAGTAAAACAAGTACTCACGTGGATTCTTATCGAACTGCATAGGACTGCACCTGTCCAGAGTCCGCACGTTTCCCTCAGCAGCATAGTTCCTGTACCCTGGCTCGCACCGGTATACCGCTCCTGGGCGGGATACGTTGTACTCGTATGCGGAGTACAGCTGGTCTTCCGGAGCACCCACCAGGATCCTGGAGAAGAAATGTTGGAATTAGTTTGGGAATATTGAAACATGTTGGTACCTACATCATTATCGCGCTGGGTGAGTAAAACCCAGCAATTCTTTTTTTTTTAATCTTTGCCCCACACTAGGATTTCTCCTGAATCGTGGGTGCGTTTACAGACACAAATCTTCACACGCACAAACATCCAGACCCGGAACAAATAACTGTAGATCATACAAATATTTTCCGTGCGGGAATCGAACCCACGACCTGTAGCGCAGAAGCCGATCGCTCAGCCACTGCACCAAACGTGTCGTCCACCAAGCATGGTGGGTTATTTTTTCATGCGAATAGAATTTGTGTGCGAAGTTTTAGGAGAATCGGTTAAGCAGAAGTAGTTGAAAAATCTGTCGCAAGATTTGAATCAAACAAACAAATAGACGGAGTGAAGCTAATTAAAACCGTTTGATAAATCTGAATTGCCTCGTTGGTCTAGTGGTGGTAAGCGCAACTGCTGATCGTAAGGTCCTAGGTTGGATCCCCAAGTCGGGCAGTGTTATTGGGTTTTTCTGTATGGAATTCGTCAGTAGCAGCCTGGAGTTTAGATTTGTACCCGGTTGATGGCAATAGGCTCGCCCTCTATTACATGGTTCTCAAACATAACGGCGAAATGAGGGTGTTGCTATACACCTCTGCCCAACCCTTTGGGTAATACAGGGGTGATGTTATGTTATGTTAAATCTGCCACTATATCGTTTGCGTAAATGTTCATAAAAACTTCCATCCCTTATTTTACTCCATTAGGGTTAGAATTTTCAAAAATCTTTACTTAGTGGATTCCTACGTTACAAAAGGAACCTATTGTCCAAATTTCACGTTTCCACCTTCAGTGGTTTAGGCTCTGCGTTGATGAATCAGTCAGTCAGGACAAGTAATTATGTATGCATAGCTCTAATTCCTGCATGTTGACTATTTGAGCCAATTGACTTTACAGCAGCTTGGCAGAGAAGCCACCAAGCGCGCAGTACGGCCGGACCCATACGTATGTTTCTACCTTCAGGCACAAAACAGATAGGTACAGAAGTCAATCTACGTACAAGTGCGCTCGAGCAACGCACACATAGACACTGCTCACGGACACGATATCTCGGACTGTTTGGGACTAGAGTGCGAGTGAGTGCGACCGCGGGTGCCATGCGCTTGAGAGAGATAGATATATAGATAGAGCGACCGCCGAGCGTAGGTATGAAAAGTGAAGTACATACATGTGATTGACTTCTGTACCTATCTGTTTTGTGCTTCAGGCGTCTCGCTAGGCGCTTAGGCATCCATCAATGCGTCTTCGTCCTAAAACATCCACACACCACGCCGTACATAGAAACACTATGTTGAATAGTACACTACAGTATCCATGAATATTCACCGGCGATCAGTATCACCGTCGCTCCAGGACAAAGCAATCACACCATCATAGCTCAGGAAACGGGTCAAACAATCAGACGACGCTGGCACGCCGCCAGCACGCAAATAGACCGGGGTTCAATCCCGGTCGGGTACCTCGCCAAATTGTATTTCTATACGCTGACTCATGTGTGACGTGTGTGATGTCATGGTAACTTGGTTAATTTTGAAAGTACAGGAAGAAAGAAGGTTTTGTTAGATAAAACTTTGGTTTTTCAAAAAGGAAAGTCGAAAATAAACGCTATTTACCACTAATAAAGCAAAGACTTCATAGCTTTGCATAGTAGACCCTCCCATATGAAAGTAGCTATCACAGGTAAAATTAGCTTGCTAGTCTTTTTATATGCCCTGTTTGGCAATAAAAATGCTACCATTGGTCTTCGTCTTTTCGTGTGGTTAATACCTGGTGTCAGAGTTTATGCCACCCATGGGCCTCTGACTTGGCTTCACATGCCGTCGAGAAATATCTCTCAGGCATACAAACATACAATACGCACTTAAAGTGACAGGACGAAACTTAACGGCAACTTAATATAGTGTCTAAAATATAATAGGCCCGTTTTGACAGCTGTCAGATTAGAACATGTTATGTCAATTTCGACATAAAATGTACTGATCTGACAGCTGTCAAAACGGGCCTATTATATTTTAGACACTATAAAATGGGGTAGGCAACTGTGGAACTAATGGCGCCACTTTCGATTGTACCTATGCCATCTTATTGGTTGCGATGTGTTTGACATTATTGCTAATATGAATATGATGGTTCTGATTGGTTCAAATAACTAAGTATGGAGGTGCTGCCATCTGCTTTCGTTTTGCATTGCCTTCCCCATTGAGTAGCGTTTGAGTATATGGCAAGAGTGATCGTTTTGCTACAGTAAATAGAAATGACTAAAGATCTTTGTGTAACTGAATAAGATCAAAATAACGAATGATCAGTTTCTAATATTATAATTAATTTTATAATTAAAGTCTCTTGCATCCATTAAAAGGCCAAGGAGATTCAGATAATAAACACACATTTAGCAATCTTGGACATTCACTAGTAAACATGTATTTAATTTAAAGTATCTAATTACAACCTAGACAAGAAACTGATTGCATTTACAATTTTATTAATGTTATATTCATTAAAGGGGGGTATTCCATTTAGCGCATCAATTCGAATCACACCAACAGTACCTAATAGTAAAAATAATTATTAAATAAAAGGGGGTCCCCCTTTTATTTAATCAATATTTTTAAATGCCTCCTCAACAGAATCATCTTCAGAAGGCCTTATTCTCATAATCAATGTACCACTATGACTGAATTTTGACCGATGACAAAAAATTGGTATTCTGCTCCTCTTAAAGTTCAATCCGGTTTCAGTATGATCTTAATCTTGTCTACTTACAGACCCATTTCAATCTCAGTTTAAACATTTATTTAAAGAGTAGGTAGTGTCAGTTCAGAATGTTAGCAGAATACCGTTTTGGCTTCGATAAATTTTCGATCTCATCTATACTATTATAAAGCTGAAGAGTTTGTCTGTTTGTTTGTTTGAACGCGCTAATCTCAGAAACTACGGGTTGGAATTGAAAAAATCTTTTTGTATTGGATAGTCCTTTTATCGAGGAACGGGAAACGGGAAAAATGTCCACCCGTGCGAAGCTGGGACGGGCCGCTAGTAACAAAAATGTGGCCATAAGTCTAGATTAGAACTAGATTTTAAACAAATTCTAAATACGAGAATTGTCTCTCTAATTGCATTAATGAACACATTTAAATATCTTCCAATAAATCGATTACTTAAATACGACAAACTCTAACATCAAAGTTTATATTTTTACGTCTCCTGCTTCATAGGTAAGGTGTGGAAATAGCTCACTGGAAATAGTCCCCTTTCCGGCGACGAGAATAGACGAGTCACTGCCGAGCTTATCATCAGAGTGGGGGAAACGGTGACATCGTGTGTAATGGTGAAACGTGAATGCTTAGGACAAGGTGAAGTTCTAAGATTTCAACCTAAAATTCAGAAATAGGGTAGCCCACAGTGGCGTGCATTGCACATAGGCAATTAAGCAGTGCCTACCTCATCTTTATCTTTGCATAGTATAAAACAAAGTCGCTCCCGTTGTCTGTCTGTCCCTATGTATGCTTAAACCTTTAAAACTACGCAACGAATTTTGATGTGGTTTTTTTGATAGATAGAGTGATTTAAGAGGAAGGTTTATATGCCCCACATTAGTATCTACATTGCACCCGTGCGAAGCCGGGGCGGGTCGCTAGTAAGATTTAACTAACTGCTCCATCTTTAACTATTAGGTACTATAAATAAAATAAGCGTGTATGGCTATGATTTCTTTTGATCAGAATCGTATTGAAATGGGCTTAAGCGTACAATTGAAAGGCGACATCGCTAGCGCCTGCCTACTTAGTCCGAAAACCAATGCACGCCACCGGTAGCTTAGAATATTATTTTTAATAATTGTCTTGTACCTTTTACAAAAATAATAAGCAACAACGAAAAAAACAATCAAATATATAATAAAATGCCCAAGTTATAAGCGATTTAAATTGTTAACTAGACAGAGAGTGCACTATTGAACGATGACGTCATAATTCATGAACTTCATAGAAATTTGACATTACTCCGTACAATGTTCGTTTCGTGCGATAAGGGCAGAAAATGTGCTTTTCAATAACTTGAAATACATGTATCTCACACAATTTTTTTTTTCTACGATTGTTCTCTTTGTATACCTTTTTTGATATACCATTAAATTCTTTAGAATTTTTTTATGTAGCCAACTACCGATTATATATTTTTTTTAAAAAAAAACGTTGCCCCTCACTAGGATTTCTCCTGTACCGTGGGTGCGTTTACAGACACAAATCTTCACAGACCCGGAACAACTATCTGTAGGCCATACAAATATTTGTTCCGTGTGGGAATCGAACCCACGACCCGTAGCGCAGAAGCCAATCGCTCAGCCACTACACCAAACGTGTCGTCGTAAATTATTTCTGTTTGGAAATATTTATTGCAACTAACTACACAAAAATCTTATCAATGTTATTAACCTCTACCTTAAATAGTCTAATTTCCTTTGCTTCCTACATAGATGACATTGGTTTTAAACTTCCGACAATAGATAGTATCTCTACTTCCAACTTTTGAGATATAGATAGGGGACAGAATTACTGTAGGGTTAGAAAATCTCACAGCTCTTCGACAAAATGACGTGTAGCTAATGTTTAAACATAAAAATCAAAAAAACAAAATTCAACGGCAGGTGGTTGGCGCCACGCCACGTATGAGTCACCTGTCAACCCTAATTCTGTCGCTGCACGCCGTAATGACCCGCGCAGTCTGTACTTAGCAACGGTTGCATGTGTGCGCGAATGTACGCACCTGCGGCACTTCTCGTTGCGATTGTACAATCTTGGTATAGTAACGTAAACGACAGAAGTGTACGATTATATTAGAGCTGTGTTATGCAACTATGTGTCAACCCATGAATAAAAATATGGATACTGTGTTAACGCCATCTAGTTATTCTGGTAGGTCAACTGCAAACTGCATTATGATTTTTTTGATAGACGGCGCTCTATTAAATTTACTACAGTCCTGCGTATTTTTTCAAGCGTTGAGTAGACCTACCACAAGAACTAGATGACGTTAACAAAAATAACATATTTTTGTAGGTTGACACATTATTGCAAAACACGGCCCTAAAATCTGTGTCAACCCTAATTCTGTCCACACAAGAATTTGAAGACAAACGCAATGTGTCCACGAAAGTACGCACCTGCGACCCTTGTCGCGATTGTACAATGTCTTATAAAGAGGGTGGAATACTACAAAGTGTATAATCTTATAATTTCAGGGATCAGGGAGAATACTCCAACCCTTCTTGTCGTGATTGTACATTTTTTTATAATGGGGTGGGATACGACAAATTGTACTTACAAATCTTGTAATTTCAGGGATTAGGGAGAATACTGCAAAAATCGAACTACGAAGTTACAGCTGACGGATCGCAAGTTTTCCAAACACAAACATGTTTCGGATCCGACGATCGATTCGATTTTCGCGATTTGACATTTTGTCACATACTCCCAAATATTAATTGACATACTTATAGTTGTTCGTTATTTGACAATACTTTGATCGTATTTTTTATAATTTCGGTATTCGGTATTAGATATAAAATTTCGACGATCGTTTTTCGGAGTAGGCTCGCAGAAAAAACTGGAGCACACGACACAAATCAATTCCGTGTTCTTCATCTTCTCTTTTAAAACAATAAGTTCGAGCGCGCACTGCGGTGCGGTGACTTGCGGTGCGTTTTTTTTTCGCCTCAACGAATTAAATAAACACAAGTACCTAAATCAGTATGCGATGAATAATTCGCAATGCGCGCTCTTCTATCACACTCCATAATTCACGGATTATACGTTAAAAAAACGCGCGCTAACCCTAACAACCGTACCAACGTGTTTTTCTTTTTCTCTTTGGAAAGTCTTCATGGCTGTCCCTCGCCCGGGGAAGGCGAGGAGGTCTGCCGGACTCTTACCGGCTAAAAACCAATGGTGTTCCTCCGCGGGATTCGCAAAAACATGCACCGGAACCAACCGTACCAACCTTAATCCGCGGACTGAATTAACCCTGCAAATGCAATGGTTTGTGCAAATGTACGCACCTGCAGTATTGTACCGCAGCTCGCATAGACTGTATGTACCAAGATTATACAATCGACGCGAACCAAAGGAAACAACCGTCGATAAAGTACGACGGTTATAGCACAGAGTAAACTTGTATGTAAGCTGTGTTCACTGCTTATACTGTTATGGTAGATCAGTGATGTTTTTTAGGCTATACACGGTGTAAACTAAATGATGTAATTGCTTCAAACCTCGTGATGTACTGCTGACATAGATTAACCACGCAGGGATCAATTTTGCATAAATCAAATGTTATCGGTAGCTGGTAACACTGGACAATGTTGACATAAGAGGGTAACCGTCAAGATTAATCAACGTACCCGAAGTTATAAAAACAGTGGTCATTCGACGAAGCAGAGGATTCCATATCGAACAGCTGAAGAAGTCTGACCTTTTATATCTGGTTTGCTTGTCCTTATTTTCTAATCTTGTGTCTAATATTGTGAAGTAGCTTCTGTAACTAATCACTAACCTGATTAAAAGTACTCTCAGTGGTGGAGAGTTTATGTTGGTTTAATTTACTTTATTTACCATGCTCCCAATCCTGACATACCTATATTAGCTATAACTGTAATGATAGATTCACCCCTATAACATTCTGTTGTACGTCTCTTATACAAAAAAAAATACATGAAGTAAAGGTTCCCTATTTTAATTCCTACGATTTTATGTCATAATTTAACATTGCATAATGTTACTTGTCCTAACATTAGTTACGCATAATACTCATTTGCCATAACTTTTTAATCATAATTTTTTAATCCTATTTACTATAAGCATAATATTTAATAAGCATACTATCCAAAAGCATAAGTTTACTTAAGCATAACGACGCATAACCATAACTATTATAAGCATAAAATAACATAAACCTAACCTAACCTAATATAAATACATAAATATTCGTAAAGTACGTTTCCTTTATGCTTTTTGATCATTATCACAAATAACTATTAGACAAATAAACAATATGTTTTACAACTTTATGCATATCAAAGTTATGAATATAAACAATAGGATATACAATATTTATACTTAATAACACAATATGCTAAATGCAATTATGGCACATTATTATTATGACAAAGAAAATTATGCCTAACTTATTATGACAATTTAAATTAGAACAAAAACCATTATGAGAAAAAAAGGGATCCCGAAGTAAACATGTGTTCTTAACGTGAGTTATTTTAGCGCCCGAGTTAAATAACCGCGCAATTCGCCACGACTCCCTCTAGTTCGTCGTAGTGTACTATGTATTATTCTGTACAATCTGTCAAACTCCAATCCGTTTCAAAGTACCGCGTGTGTCAGGATATACTGGACGCTGTAGCAACAATGTACCATCAACAAAATATGTAGGTACCTCTCGACCGCAGTAAAATGGTTCAGCAGTAAAGGCGTTTCCGACAGCGAGGCGCGCCGCGACTAATTTGCCAATGTTGCGAGAAAATGACTAGCTAAACTTAAGTTCATTGTAACTGCATAACATCACGCCTGTATTCCCCGAAGGGTTGGGCAGAAGTGTATAGTAACACCCTCATTTCGCCGTTATGTTCAAGTCCTATATAATAGGGGGCGAGCCTATCGCCATCAACTGGGCGCAAATCCAAACTCTGGACTGCTACTGAGGTATTCCACAAGCAAAAACTTAATAACACTGCCCGACCTGAGTCGAACCCAGGACATCACGATCAGCAGTCGCGCTTGCCACTACTAGACCAAGGAGGCAGTTAACTGCATTTCAGTTTATATATAATCAAATTCTGATCCGCACATGAATTCGAAAAGTCAGAGGTGCATCAAGAACGGCCTTTTTCGAACAACAATTTAGAAGCATCAATACCAGTGCATAAAAATTACATGTTATTAAAAACCATTACACCATACCAACATTGGTGCACAATTAATCACCAACATTGCATCAAACGTTGGCTAATGACGGCGCTCATCAGGCATCATTGTGCTCTCGCTTCAATAGATACAATGTGTGCAACATCAATTATGAACAAAGACATAGGCATTTATTATTAGATAATGTTCATAGCGAGATGATCTTCGAGATTAATAACTGTTTAAACCTGTAGTTAGCTCTGGTATTTGGAACTAACATAACATTACGCCTATATTCCCCGAAGGGTTGGGCAGAGGTGTATAGTAACACCCTCATTACGCCGTTATGTTTATGTCCTATGTGATAGGAAGCGAGCCTATTGCCATCAACCGGGCACAAATCCAAACTACTACTACTATTGAGGAATTCTATACGGAAACCCCAATAACACTTTGCCCGACCTGAGAATCGAACCCAAGACCTCACGATCAGCAGTCGCGCTTGCCACCACTAGACCAACGAGATAGTTAGAACTATGTGTGGTTCATTCTCGTTTAATTAAAGAGGTAAGCGGCCAGATATCCAAAAAGCAGTAAGCGATTTTTTTTTTTAATTGACCTGTCAGATGTTGCTTTGAATAAAAGTCCAAACAATCCCCTTAAATATGACCACGCCTTTCTGTAACACGTTGTATAAACCAAAACAAACAATTAATAACTAAGAAACACAGTTTTCCTTGTTTTCGGTTTGACATACACAATAGACCTTGAAACAACACCACACCGCAAGCAGAACGAGACGCCATGCATGTATTAAATTCAATGTATTTGCTACTTAAGGAAAATTATTTACAAAAAGCTTACTAAAATTAAAATTAATTCAACTTGCAACGGCAAAAAAACGAATGCCAAACATAGCAAACTCATTCAATAAATAATTTTCCTCATAAAATCGTCATTGCAATTACAAATAAATTGAATCATTATTCCTTATAATAAACGTCATCGCATGACGTGTCTGTCCGTCTGTCCTGCGTTAACTCATGACAATTAGCGAGTCAAATCGTCCGTCGCGCCAAATTCTTCAATTTAGAAGGCGTCATTCGGTTAGCGGTACAACTGGATCTTATCTTTCAAATCAGCCGGACGCAGGCAACTTCTTGCCATGGGTCTGTCAAAAAAATGGAGGTGGATGGCGTAGGGTACGCCATCCACCTCCACTTTTTTGCACCAGTTGATCCTCATTGTTAAGCGAAAAAGTTACATCCAAATCGGTGCATCCGTTTCTGAGATATGAGTCAATAGACAACTAAACATTAGCTTACCTTATATGCCATATTAATTCTTATACAGTATGACTGGTCGTACAAGTGACATATTCAAGTACTTACATGATGATTAGTGCGTACATGTAAAAACTATATTTTTTTTATTAAATCACACTCGGATAACTTTTATCCGAGGATAAAAAGAAAAAAAAAAAAAAAAAAAAAGGAATAAATTTGCGGTTTTGACAGCTTATCTATAGAAATTATGTCAAAACGTCTGACTTATTCCTCAGATAAAAGCTATCCGATGTCGGTAAAGTAAATCACCTCACCGCTTTCAACCTCAGTTTGTTGTATGTGCGATATAGTGTCCACTATTTACCTACTCTAATGGAAAAAACGAACTAAATATTCAGATCCTATTGTTTTGAACGAGAATTCTTCAATAATATAATTGTCACTCATTTAACCAGTCACACTGTATCACCTTGCACCATCTCGTAATAGCAGTAAATAAATTAATCGCTTTTTACCTCACTTAAACGTAGGTAAACAAAATGACTGCATTCTTGAAAATGGTTAGTCAAAGGAAAACATAGTTCATATCAGCTGTTTATCGTTCCGTACACATTGCAGAAGTCAATTGAAGGGAACAACTAATTACATACAAGGCTCATCAACAATCAATGTACCTACTATTGACTACCTGCCAGTTGACGTTTGACACAATGCTTATTAAATAGACTAGCGGCCCGTCCCGGCTTCACACGGGTGGACATTTTTCCCGTTTTTGCAACATTTTTAATTTATGCTCCTCTCCTATTGGTCGTAGCGTGATGTTATATAATCTATAACCTTCCTCGATAAATGGACTATCCAACACAAAAAGAATTTTTCAATTCCAACCAGTAGTTCCTGAGATTAGCGCGTTCAAACAAACAAACAAACTCTTCAGCTTTATAATTTTAGAGAGATTTGTATTATTATCCATCCGTGGTATAAAAATACCGGGTGCTATTTTTTCGCATTTGTGTCGGTTCCAAAGTGGGGGGACCAAGGACATAAAAAAAAGCAATTTAACTAATTAAGAATAATTAAATAATGTTTTTTTTGAGTAAAATTTGCTCACGTCAATATGTAGAGTGGAGGTAACTTCATAGTTTTCCTCCAGATTCCGTTCGTTCCTTCCACCCTGTATATTTTTTGTGATCATTGCTTTTTTATGGTAGGAAATATCAAATTATTCTTTGCCTCTACTGGTATCGAACTTCATCGAACCTCAAGTTCTACAGCCACGCTCTTCCATACCTATGAGGCGTTATTTGAGCAACATTCAGCAAACAAACCTATTCTCATTTACCTAAGAACAAGGAAACGTCTCTATTTACTCCACATCTGGGCTACATACAGCGTTATCAGATAGTCACTTGTTGACAATTAGATACGTGTTGCATCACAGAATGTTGCTGTAATGAGAACATTTAGATATGAACTGTAAAATGTACGAATTTAGACAATGTGTTTTATTTGGCGAGAAAATATCATCTCAGTTCGGTTAATTAAGCTTATTGTTGATCATTGTTGGACATAAACCTGGCATAAGTTAAACAATATAAGAATTAACGAAATGTTAAACTGAGGAAAGACAAATGTTAAACTAACTTTTTAGGTCACATTCATCGATTTCTTAGGACGATATGTTTAATAATAGGGTCGTATACATTTTTTTTAAATTATTAGATTTTCTTGAACTTTTCATAAAAATAATCAACAGTGAAAAAGACCAAAATTACCAAGTTATAAGCTATTTAAAATTATTTACTAGACAGAGATGGCTACAAGGCGATGACCTTTTGAACCTCATAATAAGGCGCGACGAGGATAGAAAATTCCCCCTCCAAAAACTTAAAAAACGTGAATATCTTCCTCTTTTTTTGTCGATTATATACTGGCCTGCAAAAATAAGTATCACACTTTTAAAATTGCAATAACTTTTTAAGTACACAAGATATATTTTCGAAACAAAAAGGACTCAAAAAAGAGTTTAACTTTGTTACTATAGTTTCAAAGAAAGCTGATAAAAATTGCTATAAAACGTTTTTTATTTTAAATCTCTAACTTCTATAGTTTAGAAAAAAATGAAATTTTAAAAGTGTGATACTTATTTTTGCAGGCCAGTGTATATTATTTTTTCAACAATCGTGTACTTTCTAGACCTTCTTTAAAATATTATAAAATTCTTACTTATTGTGATGTTGGCCCTTCACCATTTAACCCGAACATTCAATTCTAACTTTTTTCACAGAAAACTTCTCACAAAAAGTTCTGTTAAATTATTCTTGTCAGACTTATGAATGACCCAGGACGCATTTAAATACCATATGTGTACATACACTCGGGAGCAATGAATCCGGGTCACCAACATAAACCTTAATAACTCGGAAAACATAGTTTAACATTGTTTTGTTTATGTTGGTGAACCGAATTCATTGCTCTCGAGTGTAGTATGCAAAGTAACAACGCAAGTTTGCACGGCGATGGCGGGCGTCCATATAATACGCGACTTATGCAAAATAATGCTTTGAACGTAGCGACAGGTGCCTTCAATGGCCGTACGATGTGTATGCGCATCGCATAATATTAACAGCGGTATTATTTTTATCCTGTTCCTTATTTCTGTTGAATGGAGTTTTTAAAATTATAGAAAATATTTGATTCAAATACTAAACCAATCGTCAAATTAAAATTAAAAATCGAAAAATTTACCGCTGGATAGACGCCTACGCTGCAGATTTCAACAATTTTTAACCCGTTTGCAAAATATGAAATTAATATTTCTCTAAAGTCTTCAATATAAGCTATAGTAATATGAGTAGGACTTTGATTAAAAAAGCTAAGGATAAATCAGTCGCCGTGTGAGATTCCCAATCGTTTAGCCCCTCCCGTTCATATGGCTTCCCCATATTGAACTATTTGTACGTCTTCAATCATTCAGCTGTGAATGATTGAAACCAAATTCTTTGACTGCATGGGATTATACATGGTGCTTTGCACCTCTGTGACTGCTAAATACTACGGCTGACAAAAGATTATTTGTTCAAAGTTCAGCTGACTTTGCTTCTGGGTCAAAATAATGAGAATATTAATCGAAAGGAGTATTCTCAAAAGACGCTTATATGTGGCCACAATCTGAACGGGTGAATAAATGTAAGATAGATCCAGAAGACGGTGAACGAAGGCTCGTAGCTAAGTACCAAACGCTCGGATTATACGATTTGCGAGTTTAAGCTGCGCTTGCCGCCGTCAGACCGTGGATGGGTGACCATTCGTTACACATCGAGCCCCCTCCGTGCCTCAAAGAGCACATTAAACAGTCGATCCCGGGTGTCATACGAATACCTATGGCAGTCGCTCCGTATAAAATACTGGTATTCAGCCACATCTGTTTAGACTGAAAGCTGACCCCAACATAGTTGGGGAAAAGGCTAGGCAGACGTAGATCATAGATCAATAAATAACAGAGACGCTGACAGCATTTATCCAAGAACATATTTTATTTCTAACAAATTAACTAGAAAATTTAACAAAAAAATTGCCCAAACAAACAACACACTCTTTCAATGTAAATCGCCCGCTATGTTTAGCAGAACCTATTATATAAATTCATTTAATATCGCGTGCCGACCGCCATTGTGGCAACCGCGGCGGATCGCTTGCAATCTTCTCATTGAGACAATCAGCAAGACACGGCTGTTCGGAGGGTGCGCCGACGTGCGGGCTAGTGCAAAATGTTGCAAGTAATGTATGTTTATACGTAGGTAGGTGCTACTATGGAGCTGATGTAGAGAGTTTTTAATAACGGTTGGAGACGGTCAGGTCAACAAGAACGAGTATTGGAGCTCTATTTATAATAGCATGATCAAAATTACAAACAGAATTAAGATACTAAGAAATAAATAAATTCTTTTTCAAGATTTCCGAGAAACGGTGAAGGAGAACTTCGTCAGGAAACTTGTACACCCGAGAGGGCACCAAAGTACCCAGCAGTGGGTCAGTAATGAGCTGATTGCCAGAGGCAAAAATTAAAGAAATTTGCCACGAGCTTTGAAGATTTTTTTTTTCTAAGAAAAACATTGCCCCACACTAGGATTTCTCCTGTATCGTGGATGCGTTTACAGACACAAATCTTCACATGCACGAACACCCAGACCCGGAACAACTATCTGTAGGCCATACAAATATTTGTTCTGTGTGGAAATCGAACCCACGACCCGCAGCGCAGAAGCCAATCGCTTAGCCACTGCACCAAACGTGTCGGCATTTGTAGCCTTATACCTAATATAAATAGCCAGACGCAAAAAATAAAGAAGTTAGCCACTGGCTTCGAAGGAATTTTTAATTGCAGCTTCATTCATCCTTTAGTTACAGCAATAATCACTTTGAGCTAGACTAAATACAAAATAATCTGCAACCTTGATTTGTTTTCAATCCAAGAATCGAATCCGAATCAGCCGCAACCCAGACCACACAAATAGAGACCCCATACGTTGCACCAATTGTAGTTGTCATCAAACTAGACAACACAACACTAACAACTTTAAATACAACACAGAAAAATAACAAAAAAAAGCAAGTCCATAGATCTAACAAACAATTGATTCACAAAACAATACAGCGCATGCGCCACGTGTAGCAGTATCAAGTAACATACAAAACAAACTTGCGTAAGTCTCCATCCCGAATGCAAATGGCGGAGAAAGTCAAGCGTAGGACGCATTTTTATTAAGACCTCACTAGACGCCGTGATTTTGCGCAGGCGTTCGGGAATGTCGGTACTTTCGTTTATTGGCTACTGTTGTACTATCAATCGGAGCCTTGGATTCACTAAGCGACAAATGGAGCAACATGCCGTGGGACTTGACGCGGGACATCGACGTGAATGTCCCGGAACAATTTGCTTGCACACACCTACGCCCGCTCTAGAAGAGGCGGTTGCAACACGTCCCGCGTCACGTTACGCGAAATTTGTGGGGCAGTGTGTAACACTTTAGAGGTAAAGGGTGGCTTTAAGAGACAACCCTCAACTAGCATGTGCACATAAAATTTAGTAGGTGTGTACTTACGGGAGGATAAAGAATAACACTTGTGACCGTACTCTATATACAAGGTTAGTCGGAAAGGGGGTACTAAGCCGCGGGCCACGTAAAGTATCACTGATGAGTGATGACTATTTTAAAGCAAGTGATAAAATTTCAAAATTCGCTAATTTTTATTTGCATGCAAAAGATTTTAATTTTAGTTTTTTCAAAAAAAAACATACCTGCTTTAGTTATGAATTCAGAAGATTAATTTTCGAATCCGTGACCCCAAATATGACCTAATTTGTAAAAACAGCTGATAATAGCTATGGACTGATAGATTTAAGCATATTTTTTACGAAATCTTTGAAAAGCTATTTCTCTTAAAATATCGAGTTTTGGGAAAAGTTGTAGAACAAAAGTTATCCCTTATTATGGGTACTTTAACACCCTTTCGGATTAGTACCCCCTTTCCGACTAACCTTGTATATTTTAATAAGAATTACAAATAGATCAACAAGGCGTGGTTCGTAGAAATTCGAGGAGTTCAGGGTCTTCTTAAGCAGGTGTCGCACTTAACTTGGAGACTGCAGGGGCGCGCGATGGCGATCTGCAATGTACCCGACCTTTTATAGGCCCGGGCCCCCCGCCAGTAAGCCACCGCCCGTCACACGTTGCAGCGTTACGTAGACTCAATGTTGCATGTCATGTTAGGGATCATGTTGTCCCCTAATGAATCTAAGGCTTGAAGTCATCAATATCCAACTAAGTGACGTACCAAGGTCTGTCCAAGGAAGATGTCTTTAAAAAGTTGCGTAAACAATTTGGGCTTCTGAAACTTTTCTATGGTTCACGTCTAGAGCAGAATAGCATTCCGAAGAAGCACTGGTCGGCAAGGAAGCTTGATGCTATAAGAACTATTAGTTTAGCCCTCGATTAAGCCGAAATTTGGACAGGTAACCGAATCAGCAACAACTGGGTCTAATCATGCCAGAATACGAGTAATCCATGTTTAACATGAAATATTTCAAGATCAGGGAGTAAACATAACATAACATCACTCCTGCATTCCCCGCAGGGTTGGGCAGAGGTGTATAGTAACACTCTCATTTCGCCGTTATGTTAACTCCTCTGTAAAAGGGGGAGAGCCTATTGCCATTAAACGGGCACAAATCCAAACACCGAGCCGCTAATAAGGAATTCCACACGGAAAAACGCAATAACACTGCCCGACCTGGGGATCGAAGGCAGGACCTCACGATCAGCAGTCGCACTTGCCACCAGTCGACCACCGAGGTAGGGAGAAAACTGTACCCAAATGTCCCCAACAGGTATTTATTACACCTTTATAACCCACAAGATATCACATGTACCAATAAATTCAGTAGTGGGATAAAATAATGTGTAGGAGCACGTTAATGAGGCTACGATTGGAATATCAGTCACAGTTGCGACAAGTCGTAGGTGTGCGGATGACCTTCTGCTTATGAAAGGGCTCTACGTTGCCTAATAGGCTTTAGGTAATGAGTTAGGGACCTTTAACATAATTGTTTCTTAAGTTCGTAACAATAGTCACTGCGACTTAAAAATTTACATAATTATGCAATTAATGGTACGCTGTGTAATTTTTGCAAGACCAAGCTAAGAATGCTAAGTCGAAAAGTAAAACCAGGTAGGTGGGTGAATATTCGAAATTTTTTAACATTATTTTAACAAATCATTCTTTTCCCGGGTTGTTAACGTTATAGTATTGTCAGATTGTTTTTATTCTTGTCGTATTGCTTGACGACAGCGGTATAGTTTCAGTTTTCATTATCATATTTATAGTATTAAACATCTGCATTCTTCACTTTGGGATGATGCTAATGACGTTCTCAAATTTTGTTAATATTTTTCGAATATTCGCCCAGATATGGTAATTTTGACGTCCTGAGACTTGTTTGAATGGTTTTATAATTAGTTTCACTTCGTATATTCGTTTGTTTGATTCAAATCTTGCGACAGATTTTTCAACTGTTTAACCGATTCTCCTTAAACTTCGCACACATATTCAATTCCCATAACAATACAGCATTATATAAATTCAACCTTATATCCTCAAATCCCGATGCTGCAGGGGTACTGCAAGATAAAACCGTTTAATTTAAAAGATTTTTATTTAATATAACCGTACGACGACGAAAGTTAAATATTCAAGAACGACAAAACACGGAAATTATACATACCACGTTTTAAAAAAAAATGGTGGATTTGGATTCAGTCTTCAAATTTATGATGGTAGATACGTAAGCCAAAGTCTTGAATGGAATATTGATCGATCTGTCATATACCACAGATTATACAAAGAAAATAAATGATGCATGTTCAATGCACAGTACACACCTTTAGAAATATACTAAAGAAACACTATAACTGTTAACCATACGTTTTAATGCGGAATAGAGATTATAACTTGCGTTAATGGTGAAGGAAAACATCGTGAGGATTTCCTCACTTTTTTATGGAGCTCTCTCAGATGTGCAGAAATCTGCACACCTGAGAGAGCTCCATAAAAAAACTTGTCGACTGTGTCTAGTCCACCAACCCGCACCAAGCCTGTGTGGTGGACTAAGGCCTAAACCCTTCTCTTTCTGAGAAGAGGCCAGTGTCCAGCAATGAGACAGTAATAGGCTAATTATGCTTATATACGTTCTAACATGCTCCAAGATGTACTCATAAATTAACCAAATTATCTCCAAAATTATTAGATGTAAGTGATAAAATATGGAGCCTTAAATATGGATATTAACACGACGGACAGCGCAAGGCTTTCATTATTATTAGCTTATCTTAATTTAACATCAACACAGATCCTAGGGTCTCACAAAATAATTAGTGGATTAATCCCACATTATAGGAGGCTGTGGAAGTGATGAACGATGGGCGAATTTTAAAATTTGTTTTATTGTTAAACAACCTTACTTTTTATAACGTAGACATTCACTAAGGAAGGTTTTTCAAAATGCCTCTCTTAAGGCGATTAAAAACGCTAGTAATTCCCGAAGGGTTGAGCAGAGGTGTATAGTAACACCCTCATTTCACCGTTATGTTTAAGTCCCATGTAATAAGGGGCGAGCTTATTGCCATGAAACGGGCACAAATTCAGACTCTGGGCTGCTACTGAGAAATTCCTAATGGAAAATCCCAATAACAACGCCAATAACTAATATTAAAATTCAAGTTAATCGCTGATTAGTTAATACTTGTTAATGCTACTGCGAGATGACTAAATAATTAAACAACTAATTTCTATTTAATGCACATCAGCCGGACACAAATACAAACTCCGCGCTGCTACTGAGGAATTCCACACTTCCTTCCACTTCAACACTTTGCCCGACTGAGATCGAACCCTGGACCTCCCGACCAGCAGTCGCGCTTGCTAGCGCTAGACCAATGAGACAGCGAGTTTTTTTAACTAAATTATCCTCCTCTCTCCTACTTTGCTGAATAGGGTCCACAATTGTAACACAATACATCATTTCCTATAACTACCACCTAAGTGACATTGTGGAATACGCAAATAAATATTGAGTATTAGTCTATACTTCTATATCTATACTAATATTATAAAGAGGAAAGATTTGTATTTTTGTATGTAAAAAATAAACTTAAAAACTACTGGACCGATTTCAAAAATTCTTTTGCCGTTAGAAAGCTACAATATCACTTAGTAACATAGGCTACGGGCGGAGCCGTGAGGACACAGCTAGTAATAAATAAATTAATTCACAGACGAATCGCTTATCGCTTAAGAATTGCGACACAACCATTATAATGCGTTTACGATGGCTAACTACGGTAATATATGTTGCACACGCACTCGACTTGTTTATTGTGTAGTAATAAAGCGTCAACTCTTAAGACCACCCGTGTGTAGCCCGCCTTACATCTGATCGTGTGTGTACGATTGTGATCACAGCATTCGCTTGTAGAAATTTATTCTGTCAGTCTATTGTACATTGTACACGAAACTGTAAAAGTATCCAACTGTGAATTAATTATTTCTCTATAATGTTAAATTAGCGTTTTATTTATGACTAGCTTTTACCCGCGGCTTCGCTCACGTGGAATTAACATGATGTTTTTCCAGGACCAAAAGTAGCCTATGTTACTCTCCATTCTTTCAACTAACTCTATGCCGAAAATCAAGTCGATTGGTTGCTTAGTTAGGGCGTGAAGGAAGGACAAACAAACAAACAAACACACTTTCGCATTTATAATATTTGTATGGATTATTATTGTCTGTTTATGTGTTTTAGTTATAACTTACTAGCTCTTGTCCGCGGTTTCACTCGCATTTTATGGAAACTACTTAATGTACCCGGATAAAAAGTATCCTATGTGTTAATTCAGTACATGGTCTATCTGTGGGCCAAATTTCATCTAAATTCGTTCAGCCGTTTACGTGTGGATGAGTGACAAACATCTATCCATCTTTACTTTGACATTTATAATTTTAGTGTAATTTCGTAATTTTTCATAGCTCCTGGTTAAACGAAAGAACTCTGAGGTAGAAGAAGCATTGTCATGGCAATTAGTTTGGCCTACTTACATAGATCTATACTACCTATACTCCGGCCATTAAAATGTTGTATAACAATGTAAACAAACCTTTAATCATGTAACGTTTAGTTTGCTTGCATCCATTAAATATTATTAACAAAAACAAAATATTTCATGTATTCTTAAAGCAAAATTAATGTTACACGATTAAAAGTTTGTTTACCTTTTATGCATCATTTAAATGGCTGAACTATAGTAGCATCTAGCGTCTAGGCCAAGAGTCTCACTGCTATTTGTGTTCCTAAAAGCAGCTTCTTAAGTAAAACTCCAGTGTTTGTCAATCTTGCGTGAACCTGGACTTCACCAGTTCATTTAATATAGATTTATCGCGTACCTTTCACCTCGCCTCATCAAATATTTTACGATGGTAACACAATCAAGTGACAGTTAATTTACACCTAACGTTAAGCTTGTTAAAATTAAGCCATGTATTCACTGAGCAACAGTGTTTTGGATACACTGTTTCTGAAACATCACGTTTCCAGGAACAATGTTTCGGAAACTCTGCCGTCCACACAGTTGCTTAGGTCATGTCGTCCGAGAAAGTAGTGTTGTTGTGTGGTGCCTACATCCCATAATATTCGTTTTTTTTTCATACAGTTATATTAATTTAAAAACAGTTTCATCGTCCCACAGTACAGCCATTTTTAGAAAGAAATAAAAAACGCGTCCACACTCGCATGCACCTGTTGAGCAACTGATTTGTTTCTGTGTTCCCTGCCGCAAGTGGGGAGCACCGAAACAGCCGATAAACACGTAGTGTTTACAGAAACAAAATGATATGTTTCAGGAACACGTAGATTTTGTTTCTGAAACAGAGTTTATAAACAATTGTTGCTCGGTGAACACATGGCTTTATGGAAAATGCATAAACATCTAATAAATCTTTATTAAGAACCTTATTGCTTAACTTATAATATGTGGGAAACGTCAATTATGCAAATAATTGTATGTAATTATGCAAATAATTGTATGTAATTATCGAGGTATGGATTATAGAGGTTAAGTAATTTAATATTTTGTTGTGTCAGTGTCGTAATTAGCATTGGTAAGCGAAACAATAATTATTATTACATAACATCACGCCTGTATTCCCCGAAGGGGTTGGGCAGAGGCGCATAGCAACACCCTCATTTCGCCGTTATGTTTAAGTCTCATATAATTGGGGGCGAACCTATTGCGCGATTGGCTTCTGCGCTACGGGTCGTGGGTTCGATTCCCACACAGAACAAATATTTGTGTGGCGTACAGATAGTTATTCCGGGTCTGGGCGTTTGTGCATGTGAAGATTTGTGTCTAGGAGAAATCCTAGTGTAGGACAACGTTTTTTTTTAAAAAAATAAAGCAAAACCGGGCACAAATTCAAACTCCGGACCGCTACTGAGAAAATCTACACGGAAAAAAACTGCCCGACCTGGGAATGAACCCGGGACCCCACGATCAGCAGTTGCGCCTGCCACCACTAAACCAACGAAGCAGTCAATATGTCAGCTAATATTTCTTAAAAGCATGCAAAATGAACTCCAAAAACATAATACAAACAAAACGATCATTAACTTACTCTTTCAGACATATACTTTCCCCTATCTACCGTATAATTAATCTATATTTATCGTAGGTAAGCAGGAAGGGTGGCGGTTAATTACAGTCGCCGTTAACAGACTCGTCGGCGGTGTATTTGTGTTAAGTTTTTAATTAAATCCGTCAACACCTGTGCTGCCCTCCCCCCACTGTTTCCACGGTGCGGCGCGTGCGATGCGTGGGCGCACGTGAGCGGTATTATTCGTTTTACATCCATTTTATGGTAGTGCATCGAATGAATTGTTAAGTGAGGTTTGCTTTTGTTTCCGGAATCGTAAAGTTTGGAGGTTGTACGTTTACAATGGAATAATGGGTAGTCAGATTAATGGCCGATTCCTATAATTTACGGAGCGTTATTGGTTAAATTCGAGATTCTTGTATCTTTACTAATAATGAAGCGAAAACCAAGAGAAAGCAAGAATGAAGAGACGAAAGAGAGTTTTGCATAGTAGACCATCCCATATGGAAGTAACTATCACAGTTGGCAGACTTTTTATAATTATGTTATTGTTATACAGATTTTGAATAAAAAAATAAAGAAATGGTAAAATTAGCTTATTTGTCTATTTATATACCCAGTATGGCATTAATTAATAATACCATTGATAAGGAAAACGATTCGTTTTTTTATAGGAACCGGTCATAAGTATGAAGTATTACGAAGAAGATCATAAATCAAAATATTAAACACACCCATTCAAAATTTATACAAAAAATTGAAATTTCTAAGCCAACTTAATTTTCACTTTCTGTTTCAACATTAGGTATCTACTTACACAGAAATCTATTATTTAGACTTCTGTAGGTATACCTACCTACTTCCGATAAAGCGAAAGTGTCGGGCACTTCACAAAGCACCATAAAAAAAGAAAGCTCACCGATCATGAGCACAAACAGTCATACTCATAACACAGCCGTGTAAGACAAAGAGTGTTGTTTACCACACCAACGCTAAACTGCGCCCGCGCATCGATAACTAACAGTACCAGAGAAAGGTGCAAATGTCTGCAAAAGACAGGTGTCTGGAAAAACTAGTCGATTGAGCGAAATCTGAAGAACTGTGGGAATTAGAAATACACATTATGGTTGAAGAAATAACTGTTGAGTTAGAAGAAAGTTAGGACTGCCAAATCATAGGTCTCGAGTTCGAACCCACGGCACGAACCTCTGACTTTTCGGGATTCATGTGCGTATTGTATAATTATCACTTGCTTAAAAACGGTGAAGGATAACATCGTGAGGAAATCGGCATGCCTGAGTGATATTTCTCAACGGCATGTCAAGCCAAGTCGGAGGCCCATGGGCGGCATAAACTCTGACACCAGGTTAGTCAGTAACCACACGAAAAGGTTTCCTCACGATGTTTTCCTTCACCGTTTTTAAGCAAGTGACAGGTAATTATACAATCCGCACATGAATCCGAAAAGTTAGAGGTGCGTGCCTTGGGTTCGAACTCGAGACCTATGACTTGGCGGTCACACTAGGATTGCTTCTGTATCTTGAATGCGTTTACAGACACAAATACCCAGACCCGAAATAATTATCTATAAACCATACAAATACTTTTTCCGTGCGGGAATCGAATCCATGACCCGCCAACCGTACCGTTCAATCGCCGGCAGACATCATGAGACCTAGTATCACTTCATTACTTTCATAAACATCAAACGGATACAATTTTAGTATCGCTTTAAATTTCGCTCATCCCACAGCGGAAGCGAGCGTAATGATAACAGATGATAATGACCTTACAAACAAAACATTCAAACTAACACGCGAATTACCACTAATTAAGCTGAATTACTGTTAACAGCAGTGATAGCCTAGTGGTGTGACCGTCGGACTGCCAAGTCATAGATCTCGAGTTTTCCAAGGCACGCACCTCTGACTTTTCAGATTCATGTGCGTATTGTATAATTATCACTTGCTTAAAAAAAACGGTGAAGGAAAACATCGTGAGGAAACCGGCATTCCTGAGAAATAATTCTCAACGTTATGTGAAGCCAAGTCAGAGGCCCATGGGCGGCATAAACTCTGACACCAGGTTAGTCACTAACCACTCGAAAAGAAGAAGACTGTTCATAGCCTTGCAGGAGTGCATGACCACCGCAAACGAGGGATTTGTCGAGGGATGAAAAGACAAAATAACATTATAAACAGTGGCATTTTTTTTTAAATTTCTTTTATTGTTTATCTGGTCTCATTTGGCCCTAGTCTCACCTGATAGTAAGCGCAGACAGGGTCTAAGATGGAGCACACGAATCCAAGGAACAGAGATATAGAGGGATTCCCATATACCCCTCTGGCTCTCACATACACACGACGGAACGCAGTAAACTGCTTAGCGCCAGACTTTATTGTGAGGGTGGTAGCTAGCCAGGCGATGATCATGCTACCCCTACTGTAGTGGAATTCCCTCATGATAAAAAAGGTATTGCGCGTAATAACCGAAATAGATGATGACGATATGGGTAGGATGGAAGTGAGCACTGAGATGATGACTGATAGAGATGTATGGAAGAATAATCCTTAAAATAACGCACGTGAATACAAAATGTCAGAGGAGCAGGCAGACTGAAAGACAGGCTTTCAACCGGCAAGGCTGATTTACATGAGGATAGTTTCTCGAAGCGAGACTCGTTCTGTCTTTGTCTTTCTCTAAGATGAAAACAGAGATAGCATGAGACTCCATTCGACAAACTATCTCCGTATAAATGAACCTTTAGTCTATCACTGCCTCACTCTATTCTCCTAGATGTATGAAAGAGAAAAAAACACATTCACAAAAAATTTAAAAAAGCTTATAAAATATTCGGTTGTAATGTAGACGAACTATTTTAAAATACAGACTGCATACATATGCATAGATCTCAATTAGCGTTCACGGTCGCCGCTTGCGCAACGTTAGTGTACTCTTCATAACGTAACCAACTGAAATACACTTTGATTCGGTCCGAGGTGAAACTGATGAGTTCATGATTGTTGGTCTATTAGTATTGGCGGACTAACTCTAGGAATAACGCTACGCAGACTCTATCGAAGTAATTGACTCTAGTTTCTTTACCTTTCTGTTGTTACAGAATAACAATATCATCTTAAGCCGTATCCGGCCTTCTTATTAGAATAAGATGTGATTTTCTGACCTAAGTGTTAGTTTAGTAGGATAAACCTAGGAAGTCTGGCCCTCGTGGGCTTGCATTTACAAAAAGATGGTTTCCTCATTCCTGATTTCACGAAGCAGCGTTCTCCTCATCTCCTTGATGTTAAAGTAACATAATTTGCATATTGCATTGAGATATTTTTTTTTATATTGACTTTTTTTAATAACTTCCTTTTCGAAGACGGTTAAAAACTTGTGTGCAAGTTAGGTCAAGAGCCCAATCCTTAACATATTTTTTTACTTTTATTCTCGAACCGCAGCTCAGCCTAACCGTTAAATCGTTATCTTTATAGGAAAAAACGTTGAGCCATGGTTGAGCAGCGGTCCGATTGCGATTTTTAACAATTATGTTAGTTGATTTCGCCTCTTGCTTTCATTCGGTAATCAACACAAAAACATTAATCAAAACATAAGTTACGTTGTACATTAATAAAAGTAATGGTTATGGTTAAATTTCACATGTCAATGATCTCTTATCTCGTGTCCGTGGGATGTAATTGTTCTGGATTAGACGGTCTTTTTTTATATCAGAACTGTGCGTCACAGTTTGAGATATGACTGTAAACATTCTTCCAGTGCGGGTAAGACTAAATCTTTGGATTAGCAAAAATTAACAATCCATTGCTTATACCAGGTTCACACGATTCGATTCTAGTTGATCAAATGATTTGATCAACAAAATTTTAAACGTTTTTGTTGCTTCAATTTGATTGAAAGTCTGTTCAGACGGTTCAAATCGCATGCAATTTATCAGTTGATCAACTAGAATCGAATCGTGTGAACCTGGTGTTACGTGTAAGCTCCTGGCTAATTAAAAACCACGTGGATCATATGATTTGCAAGGTTGAGCTGTGCTTGCCGCGGTCAGTCCGTGGATAGGTGGATTCGTTACACATCGAGACCCCTCCGTGTCTCGGAGAGCACGTTAAACCGTCGCGTCGGTCCCGGTCGACGAATACTTATGACTGTCGTAACGGATAGTAAGAAGCCCAAAATTCTGACAACCGGATATCGGCATTGCCCAGTACTCTGATGGCAGACGCTTCGTGTAAAATACTGGTATTCAGCCGCATCTGGTTAGACTAAAAGCTGACCCCAACATAGTTGGGAAAAGGTAGAACAAGATTTCTTCACGCTATTAAATTAAAATATATCATCAATAAACAATAATAAAACAAAGATTAGCCACAATTAAACCATCTAACATTGACTATAACGCTTTAAAACGGTACTAAGGTCAATTCGGCCATAAATCTTGCCGGTGTAGAGTTACTTGCGCCTGCGCCGCTCCGGTTTCACTACGACACAGACGTCAGACGGACCACCGGAAGCGTGGGAAGTGGAGTGCGCACTGTCTTTTACGCACCTTGAAGATAGAAGTAAAAGTTTTCTTATAAGGAGAAATTATTTATGAATCTCTACATCTAACTGTTATACAGGGTGTAAATGAAATCATGTAATTTCTTCAAACCTCGTGATGTACTGTTGATATAGATTAACCCTGAAAGAGATAATTCCAGATTCAATAAAAAAATATTACAAGAAGTATTGTTCTTAACGTGAGGCATTTTAGCGCCCTGAGTTAAATGACCGCGCGGCGAGTGAAAGCCGCGGAATTTGCTCGGAGCGCTAAAATGCCTCATTTCAATAACACATGTTTACTTCTTGTATTTTTTTTTATTCCGAATGTATCCCGTGCAGATTTAATCTATGTCAGCAATACATCACCAGGTTTGAAGGAGTTACATGATTTCGTTTAGACCCTGTATAAAGTGACACGCTTTGTAATAACGTTCTCCGCTAGCAGCGTCCTAAGCCGAGGTCCGAGTCCCATTAGGGGTCGCCCTTAGTGCTGTTGTTGCTAGTAGTCATGATGTTAGTAGTACTAGTTAGCTTAGGTTAAGTATTTCACTTCGTCCCCATTGGTTGGAGACCCTTCAGGGCTCGCCAATAACTGCCCAATTACGTGGAAACGATCCGCAAGGACCATCAACAAACATTTCAATAGTGTTTTTTTTTTTACTTTTGACATCTTCGTTGTTCTTGTGGTGGCAAGCGCGACTGCTGATCGTGAGGTTCTGGTTTCATCCTCAGGTCGGGCAGTGTTATTGAGAATTTCCGTGTGGAATTCCTCAGTAGCCGCCTGGAGTTTTCGTGCCCGGTTGATGGCAATAGGCTCGCCCCCTATTATATGGGACTTAAACATAACGGCGAAATGAGGGTGTTGATATACACCTCTGTCCAACCCTTCGGATAATACAAGGCGGGCAATACAATTTTCCAAAAACCTTTCTTCCTATAAGCTACATTCAAAGTCCATTCTTTGCACCATTATTACAACATTACTTTCAAACAAGACTTCCAAAGATGGATGGATTCTCTTTAAGCTGCGTTTCCCCTACAAGGGATAAAGGTATAAAGGCCAGTGGGGATAATAACTTACTTACAAGTTACATACCAACCACTCACTTGTTTACTTGGGGAGAAAACCACAATGACCCAATTTGTATTTTGATTCTTTAATATGTTTGTTTGAACGCGCTAATCACAAGAACTACTGGTTGGAATTAAAAAAATATTTTTGTTTTGTATAGTCCATTTATCGAGGAAGGTTATGGGCTATATAACATCACGCTACGACCAATAGGAGCGGTGCATAATTGAACAATGTCGCAATAACGGGAAAAATGTCCACCCGTGCGAAGCCGGGACGGGACGCTAGTTATTATATACAATTTTACAGGATAATGAAGGAACTTATTCTTTTTACCATCACATAACATACATAACATAACATCACCCCTGTATTCCCCGAAGGGTTGGGCAGAGGTGTATAGTAACACTCATTCCGTAAATCCTATGTAATAGGGGGCGAGCCTATTGCCACCAAGCGAGTAGAAAAAACCCCAGGCTGCTACTGAGGAATTCCAAACGCAAAAACCCAATAATACTTTGCCCGACCAGGGGATCGATCCCAGGACCTCACGACCAACGAGGCAGTTTGTTTCTGGAACCCTCATCATTATTATAAATAATAAAAAATATCTTCCAAATCGTCGACATGAAAGTTATAAAACAATAACCCCAATATTTCAACACAACATACGTAAGCAAACCTACATTGAGAAAACAGTTGCATGGATAAAGCGGTGTTTACACTAGTGACCGCCATATGTCGTGCGTAGGCGCATCGAGTCACCGTTCGGCATTCTAAGAAAACCTCCGTAGGTGAAACATAATCAAACCACAAAATAAATAGAAACAGAAGATCAACTTGAAGCTGTCCGCGAAAATAATCTCACACACACACACACACACACACACACACACACACACACACACACACACACATACACACAGTGAATCTTATACAAAATATAACCTCTGTGTTACGCGTCTCATAGATATTTTCCTTTCGTTTGGCGACTACATAACATCACGCCTGTATTCCCCAAAGGGTTGGGCAGAGGCGTATAGTAACACCCCGATTCCACCGTTATATTTCAGTCCCATGTAATAGAGGGTGAGACTATTGCCATCAACGGGGCACAAATCCAAACTCCAGGCTGCTACTAAGGAATTACACACGGAAAAACCCAATAACACTGCCCAACCTGGGGATCGAACCCAGGACCTCACGATCAGCAGTTAGGCTCGCCACCATGAGCCCAACGAGGCAGTCAGTACATTCGGCGACTACGTGTCTATAAATCTCTTGTTATGTACATCTACTAGGTATAATTTTATTTGTATTGAATCACAGTGATACATAGTAGTAGGTACATAATGAATCAGTCAATTTGGTCACGCTTTTGATGAAACAACACGTTTTCTTTTTCATAGTAAATCTTAAGATGCGTCATAGTAACCTTGAGTTTAACACGAAGGTTAAATACTTAAGAAGTCATATCTCACGGCTTGAAATAATAGGTTAGCAGTGATAGCCTATTGGTGTGACCGTCGGACTGCCAAGTCATAGGTCTCGAGTTCAAACCCAAAGCAACCTCTGACTTTTCGGATTAATGTGCGTATTGTATAATTATCACTTGCTTAAAAACTGTGAAGGAAAATTTCGTAAGGAAACCGGCATGCCTGAGAGATATTTCTCGACGGCATGTGAAGCTAAGTCAAGAGGCATTGGCGGGATAAACTCTGACACCAGGTCAGTCACTAACCACACGAAAAGAAGAAGCTAGAGACCTTAGCCAGTTAGCAACGAGGGATTGAAGCTAAGTTTTACGTTACACTCTGTTTTTACAATACTTTTTATGCTTCGCCATTGACAAAAAACAACACCCACATTTTTAAGCAAAAAGGTTAACGATTGTACCACCCGTAAAGCTCGTTCTGCTGCGACAGAAATCTAACAAAACATGTTTAGTGAACACTCGGACCAATTACAACATAGTAAACAGATAGGCCACGCCCCTATTTTGTGAGAAAAACATGTCAGGGTGGTTTAAAAAAAAAACAGATTGCAGTAGACCCGACTTTACAAAACTTCTTAGTTACAAAAAACACTGAAAAATCGTTGGAAATATACGTCTTGAACTTCACATAACATCGCGCCTGTATTCCCCGAAGGGTTGGACAGAGGTGTATAGTAACACCCACATTTTGCCGTTATAAGTCCCATGTAATATGGGGCGAGTTTATTACGTGAGATAAGTTTATAGGTGAGTTTATTAAAGTTGTAACATGTACTTTTTATGTCTATTGCTTAATATTTTCCTAACCAACTAGATCAAACGCATAATACCATCACGCCTGTATTCCCCGAAGGGTTGGGCAGAGGTGTATAGTAACACCCTCATTTCGCCGTTATGTTAAGTCCCATGTAATATGGGGCGAGCTTATTGCTATCAACCGGGCACAACTCCAGACTCCGGGCTGGCTGCTACTGAAGAATTCTACTCGGAAAAACCCAATAACACTGCCCGAAGACCGAACCTAGGTCCTCACGATCAGCAGTGGCGCTTGCCATCACTGTACCAACGAAGCAGTTATAAGATAGAAAACTATTCCCACTCTCTCTACATTATAATAGTACTAGCGACCCGCCCCGGCTTCGCACGGGTGCAATGTAGATACTAATGTGGGGCATATAAACCTTCCTCTTGAATCACTCTATCTATTGCTGAAAACTGCATTAAAATCCGTTGCGTAGTTTAAAAGATCTAAGCGTACAGACAGCGGGACCGACTTTGTTTTATAATATGTAAAGATGTGTACTCCTAATAATGTCCAACAAACACTCGTCTCTAACAACTAATTTTCCGATCCAAATAAAGTGTGTACCGTAGTTGGCGGTGAATGGGCGATGACGTCACAATGCCCACGCGCACGCTCGCCATATGGTCGCCGCCTTAATTGTAGCGACTACAAATGTTCGATATTTAAACTTTTTGAATGCGAGTGTAAGGACAAGACTTGTAAGATTACATTTTATTTTTTGTTAGATTGAATTATAAACATAATGTTGAGAGTACAGGCTTTGCAATCCGCACAAATCCTCTAGCAAATTGAATTGCGCAAGTCGTCATCTGCAAGTTTTACGAAATAAGCGGGTGTAATGACTTGCGCGGGAAATCTCATACGGGATTTATGGAAAAGCTTTTTAACAAAAATGAAACCGACTTCAAAAAACCGAAAAAAGGAATAAAATAATTACCATAATTACAAATTAACAGATTCAGAAGTCGGTGCTAATCCACGCTAAACCAAATTGAAGGCACCGACTTCTGAATCTGTTAATTTGTAATTATGGTAATTATTTTATTCCTTTTTTCGGTTTTTTGAAGTCGGTTTTATTTTTGTTACAAACCTTTTTAATTTTTTTATTTTAGTGGCCTTAATTAAAACATGGTTGGACCTACTAAAGACGCTGCTCGTAACATAATCACATCATCACATTATGCGTACTGTTCGTCATTGAGGAGTTCCATTATCTATCTCCGAAGTTCTTCATCAAATCTTCACCAAATTTAAATGGGACCACTTCGAAAGAATACTCTTTCAAACAGAAAAATAATCATTAGAACCTCCTCCTTTTTTGGAAATCGGTTAAAAAACTATCAGTTCCTGAATCCTGGCTCATTATCAGTAACTGTAAATCTTATCACAACAATCAATTTCCTTTTTCATCAACAATGCGCGTATATAACTTCAATGACATGTTCGGTAGAGGATAAGTATAATATAAATGTTACCTAACTCGTTAGAATCTATTAAACACTATTTCAAAAACACCATTAATCATAATAGAAATTTCCATGGGCATTATTTTCCTTTTATTTTCAATTAATTTCTCCTAATAATGTAGTTGTTTATACTAATATTATAAAGAGGAAAGATTTGTATTTTTGTATGTAACGAATAAACTTAAAAACTACTGGACCGATTTCAAAAATTATTTTGCCGTTAGAAAGCTACATTATCACTGAGCAACATAGACTACGGGCGGAGCCGTGAGGACACAACTAGTTTATTATAAACTAGCTGTTAGCTGGCTCCGCCCGTAGCCTATGTTACTCAGTGATAATGTAGCTTTCTAACGGCAAAAGAATTTTTGAAATCGGTCCAGTAGTTTTTAAGTTTATTCGTTACATACAAAAATACAAATCTTTCCTCTTTATAATATTAGTATAGATAGCAATGAAAAATTCTGCTCGTGACTTATAAACGACCGCGCAGATTTGTGAAGTTAAGCAACGCTTGCCGAGGTCTGTCCGTGGATGGGTGACCATTACACATCGAGAGTCGAAACCCCTCCGTGCCTCAGAGAGCACATTAAACAGTCGGTCCCGTGTGTCATACAAATACCTATGACAGTCGATACGAGTAGTCAGAAGCCCGAAAGTCTGACAACTGGCCGGCATTACCCAGTAACTGGGTTGCGGAGGTCTGATGGCAGTCGCTCTGTGTAAAATACTGATATTCAGCCGCATCTGGTTAGACTGGAAGCTGATCCCAACATAGTTGTAACAAAGCTAGGTAGAATGTATAATTTTTTTATTATTTTCTTCAAATATGTACCTACTTGTAATGTTTATAATAAATAACAACGGAAATTTTACCGGAACAATGTGTTACCCTAAATAGGCATACCTCATTTGCTATATACGTAATATAATTTACCGCAATACCTAAGGTAAATATTTTCCCTCTTATTGACTGATTCGTCACTGAAAAACCCCGAACCGCTTGCGTGACCGGCGACAGTTTTCGAGATGTCTAACACACAAATAATAGGGTAGTTGACTACTATTAAAAATGTACAACAATTTAGTATTATTTTAAAGAAAGTATAGATACAAATTGATATGTGAAAAAATAAATAAAATCGATGAAAAAATAGAGGAGCTACACGTTTGTGAAGTTTTTGGGGGGCATTTCCTGTCCTTGTCGCGCGAAACGGATATTGTATGGAGTGGTGTCTAATAATTATGAAGTTTGCAAGGTATGACGTCATTGTGGCGTCATGTTGTCTCTGTCTAGTGAACAATTTTCAATCGTTTATAGCTTGGGCATTTTATTAAATATCTCAGTAGTTTTTGTTGCCTATCATTTTTGTAATAGTTTCGAGATTTCTAATAAAAAAATTATAGTCACATACCCTATTAATATGACGGTTCTTTATTCGTCATAAAAATATTTGTACTTCATATTTACTGTTGTTTTATTATTAAACGGTTTAAATTAGTTTCACTTGGTATATTTGTTTGTTTGATCCAAATGTTGCGACACATTTTTCAACTTCTTCTGCTTACAAATATACAATAACAATATTTTTGTGTTAATTCCGCCAAACAGTTGACCAAGCTTAATTCAAATATACCTGTATTTGTTTGTTACATTATATTAATCGCACCTTCTGCATTTGCATATACAACATGTAACGTTATTAACGCACACCCTCAAACACCCCAATTATTATGTTATAATCATAATACATACACTGAAATTTTAGTTTAACATGTATATGCATTGTTATTTACTAAATTAACGTTCTTGAAATAAGTTTTATTTTTCTTTATTTTGTATTGAATGTCGGAATTTGTATTAATACAAATAAAAATGCGCTTTTAAAAGTCTTTTTGCATTGATTTACGGTCCATTTCAGTTTGTTTTGACTGTATAGGGGTAATGTGACTAATTTCCATAGTTTTCATTATTTTTGGGATAAAAAATTACCTATATTAAAAATGATAGAAATCGAATCAGTAAACGATTCTGAACAAACTACTTTTAGGATGTGTGTTAATTATGTTACATATTGTATTTGCGGGCTCCGGGCGATGCGATATACTGCATCCAAGCTAGATAAACAGTCTGGCGGAATTAATAACACTACATATTGTTATTGTATTTGTATGTCGTAGATAGTGCGTAGTACTCTCAACCGGCGTGCGTGTATGACAAGATGTATGAATGTGGATGAAGCGAAAGGGGTATGTAAGAGTCGTAGCATGTGGCGTTCTATAGTTTCTGCCTACCCCCATGGGAAAAAGGCGTGAGTTTATGTATGTATGTCGTAGATTTCCGTGAAGTAACACCTGATTCCATTATTTAGTAACCGATTCTCCTGAAACTTCGCACACAAATTCAATTCCCATGACAATACAGCTTTATAATCATTTAAACTTTCAATCCTCAAATCCTGATACTGCAGGGGTACTGCAAGATAAAAACGTTTAAATAAAATAACGAATGGTTTATGATAGCACAGGCTGTAAGTTAAGTAGTTCTGCATGACCTGACAGGTTGTAAATGCTCAAAGTATAATCAGCCATGTCCGACTGTTGGGCACGGGCCTCTTCTCAGAATGAGAAGGGTTCAGGCCTACGTCCACCACACTGGCCTGATGCGGGTTGGCAGACTACACACACCATCGAGAACTTTATAGAGCCCTCTCAGATGAGCAGGTTTCCTCACCATGTTTTCCTTAATATTTTTCCTTCAGATGTTTTCCTTCATTTTTCATTTTTAAGTTCAAATTCTGATGCAATGAAAAACAATATAGCAATAGATATTAAAAGATTCAGTTATAAAACACTTAAATACAAAATAAATTCCGAATGTCAATTTTCATGTTTTTTTTGCGTAATTATGGTTTATTATATTTTAAAAAGTCGCCTACCATACTAAAAGGATGGCTGATGCGTTACCAACCTAAGAGACAATTGGAAAGTCTAAAAAAAACAAAGTTTCGTTCGTTTTGTTATCTAACTGTATCAGCAATCAGATCATCTCTCATTCACAGCATCATACTCAGTCTGGTCTCCCGCGGCGCCTTGCTCCGGATACCACTTTTCCAAAGCATACATTTCCGATGCGACGATACTCCCTGGGTCGACGCAAAACACGACCGGCTTTGAGCATACCATCAATCATCCCAGTCTTTTCCCAGGCTTGTTGTGGTCAGCTTCCAGTCTAACTAGATGCAATTGAACATTAATATTTAACAAGAAGCGATTCGGCGTCTGACTTACGCAAACTAGCTACCAATATCTAAAATTATAGCTTCAAGACTTTCAGGGGCTCGTGGCTAATTAACAAATGCGCCAATCATACGATTTGTGAGGTTAAGCTGCGCTTGCCGCGGTCAGTCCGTGGATGGGTGACCGTTTGTTACACATCGAGACCCCTCCATGCCTCGGAGAGCACATTAAACAGTCGATCCCTGTTGTCATACGAATACCTATGACAGTCGTTACGGTCAGAAACTCGAAAGTCTGACAACCGGTCTATCGGCATTGCCCAGTAACTGGGTCCGAATTGCGAAGGTCTGATGGCAGTCATTCCGTGTAAATTACTGGTATTCAGCCGCATCTGGTTAGACTGAAAGCTGACCCCAACATAGTTGGGAAAAGGCTAGGCAGAACATACCTAGACAGACTTTCAGGATTTTGACGACCGTTTTAGATGATTGCATTACAACCAAGACCGGAAGCCTAACTTGCTCTTCAAGGTAGACCCAGGAAGCAAAATCTACAAACAATTTTTTTATGCGTTTTTAAACAGACCCATCTTCTCAAACTTTCACATTTATGGCCAACTAGACTATTACCCGCGGTTTTACCCGCATCCTAGGGTAACTACTTGATGTACCCGGATAAAAAGTATCTTATGTGTTAATCCATGGCATAGTCTATCTGTGTGCCAAATCTCGACCAATTCATTTAGCCGTTTTTGCGTGAAAGAGTAACAAACATGCATACATACAAACTTTCGCGTTTATAATATTAAGTAAGGATTACTCAAACGCTAATCAATTGTAAGTTCCCGTTAACTTCGTGCTGTCTCTGTCACTTCGCCTTAAAGTGAAAGTGACAGCACGAGACTTAATAGAAACTAAAAATTGGTGTAGACTCTGTTGCGCAATTTGACATAACTAAACTGTGTTTGTCTTTTTCTGTTTCAATAGAAAAAGAAAGTGAGTTGCGTTTAATCTAGTTTAGTACTGTCAAAACTTGCAACCTGATCAACACCATTAAGTAGCATTTGAGTATTTCGCCATTAGAAAGATAACAAAAACAAATAATCAGCTAATGCGGTTTAAATATTAAACTTTACATAACTCACTATATTGTTTATAAACGATATTTATACTTCTATACTAATATTATAAAGAGGAAAGATTTGTATTTTTATGTTTTTGTATGTAACGAATAAACTTAAAAACTACTGGACCGATTTCAAAAATTCTTTTACCGTTAGAAAGCTACATTATCACTGAGTAACATAGGCTATATTTATTACTGGAATAAAACTTCTTACGCGGGCGGAGCCGTGAGGACACAGCTAGCTGTCTATACTAATATTATTAAGAGGAAAGATTTGTATTCTTGTATGTAACGAATAAACTTAAAAACTATTGGACCGATTTCAAAAATTCTTTTGCCGTTAGAAAGCTACATTATCACTGAGTAACAAAGGCTATATTTATTACTGGAATAAAACTTCTTACGCGGACGGAGCCGTGAGGGCACAGCTAGTTGTTTATAAATAAATAAACATATACTTTACCGATAACGCATGTTTAGAAGTAGATTAGCAAATTAATATTCAAGACCCGACGACCTAATTCAATTAAAAGTTCAATGTGTCCGATAACATTATCAGTTTGACTTCACTTGTCCTAGTTGCATGCATACCTACTAATCACATCACCTGTCTCTGTTTGCATACTGTAGGCACAAAACAGATAGGTACAGAAGTCAATCTACATACAAGTGCGCTCGAGCAACGCACACAGACACTGCTCACGGACACGATATCTCGGACTGTTTGGGACTAGGGTGCGAGTGAGAGCGAGCGCGAGTGCCATGCGCTTGACAGAGATAGATATATAGATAGAGCGACCGCCGAGCGTAGGTATGAAAAGTGAAGTACATACATGTGATTGACTTCTGTACCTATCTGTTTTGTGCTGTCGAGCTACTAACGTAAACGTAACGTTAACGTAAGAGAATTATGAATCGGAAATACTCGTTTCGCACATACTATTTAATTAAATTGAAAACTTAATTCATATATATGTATGATACAAATTGTGCAAGTCACAAAAAATAAACCAAAATGGACAGTTGTATTTTCGATTCAAAATTCGTTTAGCGATACGTTTACGTGTACGTCAACGCCTTTCGTTGGTGTCAGCTTCTAGTCTAACCAGATGCGGCTGAATACCAGTATTTTACACTGAGCGACTGCGATCAGACCTCCGCAACCCAGTTTCTGGGCAATACCGATACCGTAACGATTCCATACATTTAACTTTATTTAAATCATCTCAAGTCATATCAAAACGACAGAGGGATTTCTTGAATAAGGAAATAACACTCTGTAGGACAATCTGGCACAAATAGTACTGTTCTTTGTCTCAAGAAGGAATGTGCATCGTTAATGTTTTCACCTAACTAATTAATTAACATATTAATAATTCAGCAAACAAAAGATTTGCCTAAACACCCCTTTCGCATAATAATCGCATTTACAAGCATTAAAGCCTACTGATTGCATTTAAATAACAATTACGTTTTAATGTTACGTCGTTTCCGGCTAATGGCGCGGCATCCGGCGCGCGGGTGCGCACGCGCATACAAAGGCTGCACTTGGTGCGCGGGCGCCACATCTGGACAGTCCTCGGCAACTCGGCTCCACGGTGACCATTATATCCGGTCGTTTGTTTTAGAGTAGGGTTGTCGCTTGGTGAGGGTCCGTTCTTAATTATTCGTAAAGAAACAATATCTAGTTCAGCAGTGATCATGAGTATTGTGCCACTTATAAGTATATTAACTAATGTAAATAATTAAATAAGGAGATTAACGGAGTTAGAAAAAACTCCAATGAAACTGTACGTAACGTACGTTGTAAGCTTCAAATGGATGTATTTTTTAGATTCAACCGTGCCGTTCGGTTATTTAGATCAAGCCATAATGATTAATGAATTTGGTGCTATGCTTTTTTGGTCAATGTAACCGGTGTCTTATTTATTAGTAAACTATAAGAGTAAGGATTTTGTCGTAATCCCTTAAAAAAACGTTCAAATTAAACTGTTTTATCTTGCAGTACCTCTGCAGTATCAGGATTTGAGGATTGTATGTTGAAATTAATAAAATGCTGTATTGTCATGGGAATTGAATTTGTGTGCGAAGTTTCAGGAGAATTATTTAAACACACACAAATCTGTTGCAAGATTCAATCAAACAAACTAACAAATTTTACGAAGTGAAGCTAATTAAAACCGATTAATTAAAATATATTATTTACACAATTACTCTTGCTTTATCTTGTGATAAATCTTGTAGTAAACGCTTCAAATCCTTACTAAATTTTTCAATTCATTCAACAAACATCATGCCAATATCTCGTTCTCAATTATTTTTACACACGTTCCTAAATTATTTTTTGAAAAAATCTGACAGCAACGTTATTTACCGGCAACTTTTATTTCGTCAAGTGGCAACCCTGCGTCAATGTCGCGCGTTCATTGAACGTTAGTTTACGACACTTCCACACGTATATGGGTAAACTTTCAGTTGTAAATTATGTTATAAACAACTATTGTTATGTTAAACTTCTCTCGTAACAACACGAGCTATATGAGAATACTCAGGCTGTGGTGGAGAGATAAGCCAGTCAGCAAGGCTGGTAGCGACGCTGACTACCCAGGATGCACCGGACGTACTTAAGTATCGTTACTCATGGAGGTGCCTTTGACTGAGGTTGGTTAATAGACTCCTATTAAAATACCGGGCTCGCCCCCTATCAGATGGCGATTAAACATAACGGCGAAACGAGGGTGTTACTATACACTACAGCCCAACCTTTCGGGGAATATAGGCGTGATGTTATGTAATTAAAATATCACCTTGTATCACAACTGCCGATCGTACCGGGTCCACACATTTTTTTTGACATCGTTTTTCTCTTGACTCTAGTCTAGGTCAGAGGTGACAGAGACAAAGTCTACGATGAAGTGAACTTACCCAGAAGAAGCCTGTTCACTCTAACTTTGAAGAGATTCGGGTTATATGCGTTCGGGAACACAGGCGCAAGTAGTGAGTTCCACACTTTTGCCGTGCGCATTATGAAGGATGTTTGGAAGCGCTTAATACGAATTGGTGGAATGGCAACTAGGTATGGATGATAACTTTGTTCGAATCTTTGTTTACCGTAAATAGTAAAACGTGCTTGCAACAACAACTGCGACTTCCTGGTGCACAGTCATTCACACAATCATATAAAACATGAATCGGTGACGCGTCGCCGTCCACCTTGACTCAGAACACGTTGCGATGACATAACGCCAACTCGTGATACAATATCCAACGTTACTAATCTCTATTTAAAGAAACTCTTATGATATTGTTAAATAAACTTAAGAGGCACCCATATTAGCATGTGTAGCGTGATCAGTGGCGTGCATTGGTTTTCGGACTAGGTAGGCAGGCACTACTTAGCAATGTCGCCTTTCAATTACGCTTAAGCCCATTTCAATACGATTCTGACCAAAAGAAATCATAGCCATACACGCTTATTTTATTTATAGTAATAGTTAAAGATGGACTAGTTAATTAAATCTTATGAGGAAGGCACTGCTTAATTGCCTATTATGCAATGCACGCCACTGAGCGTGACGACCGTAGACAGGGGTTTTGGCGACGGAAGGATAGAAAAAATGATATAAACACTGTCATTTTATCAATTATTTAGTCGACAAAACCCCTGTCTACGGTGGTTATGTTACCTCTGCTGCAGAATCAAGGATACTGTCGTTAAATCCTCGCTACTGATTGCTCTATAAACATCTGCGTTTACGCCATTCCTTGATCTAAGATATTTTTACCGGAAAAGTCATTTACGCGCTTAATGGAACCCTAGATTACCAACTTTGTTTCTGTCGGTAATTTCTAGATCAATGAAGTAAACTATACAAGATAACTTAAGCTTGTGATGAATATCGACAGTAGGCATAGGAAAACCAGCGTAGAATACCTAGACAAAATGTTTGCCATTGTGAATATGAAATTCTGTCGATTTTTCCGTCGGCAAAACCCTCGTCTACGGTGATCATACTACGCCTACTGGCGTTATTTGAAATTTTACAATCCCTATTCAAAGCAACATAGAATATTAAAAAAATTAAAATATACTGACCAGAATCTTGCCTTGAATAATTGGCCCAACACAGAGAAAAGTACTTATTATGTCTATTGCTTAATATTTTCCTAACCAAATAGATCAAACACATAATAACATATCACGCCTGTATTCCCCAAAGGGTTGGGCAGAGGTGTAGTAACACCCTCATTTCACCGTTATGTTTATGCTCCATGTAATAGGGGGCGAGCTTGTTGCCATCAACCGGACACAAATCCAAACTCCGGGATACTGAGCAATTATACACGAAAAAATCCAATAACACTTTGCCCGACCTGGAGATCAAACCCAAGACCTCACGATCAGCAGGCGCGCTTGCCACCACTAGACCACCGAGGCAGTTAGTTAGTTAACTAGATGAACTTCTTTTGAAATGTGATTTAACATCAGCGCTTTAGACCTTAGGAGTCCCACTGTGGGTGTCATTACCTACGTAAACTTCCCTACTCGGAAAAAATATTAGTAAGCAAAACAAATATTTGTCCCGACGAAGGAATCATTTCCTCCACTTCAAGTACAGAAGTCAAAACGTCCACCATTACGTCATTTAGGTGCCGTTTAGTGCGCATTGATGAATTGCTAATTTGATTGCCATTTTGTATTACTAACGAAGCAAGCCTGCGTAACTCATGCGCCTACGCAGCCTGTCAAGTACAGTCACTCGAAGCCATTTACAATAAGTAGATGACCAAATATAATATCTTTACAACTATGAACGGAAACGGAAATGTAATTCACACGTCGATTACGAGCAAAGTGGTTTGCTATTATTGCACCTTTTGGTGTAAGCAGAACTGTTAGTGTATTTGCTATTTAAAAGTAAATTCAATGTAAACAAGTAATAAATCGTTATGCTAATAAGATTCATCTTCAGCTAACGGTATGTCGACTTATTGTTAGGGACCACTTAGCACTAACAGACGAATTTCTTCGCCTATAACATGTTCAATTTTACAAGACTGCTTGCTATTTTACAAGACAATATGGACATTACAATTTCCGCACTAGCATAGGGCGAAGTTGAATACAAAGTTAGCCATATTTGCCAAGACTCTAGGAAATGGGGTGTCCTGCGTAAGCGACAAACGCGACGCGGTGCGACACGACGCGTCTCGCGTCTCGCTACATAAGCCTCCAGTAGGGAATGCCGTTGGGGAATGCCGTTGTTCTGATCGTGTTCGATGCGCTCTCAGCATCGCTTTGTGTCGCGATTGTCGCTAACGCAGGACACCCCGAAAGAGATAAACTGGACTAACAGATCACCATAGTAGGTGGCGAAGCCCGCTAAAGCAAGTGGCGTGCCAAAGACCAGCCAGGGGCCCGTACCTCCGGCTTCAGGCAGATTTCATTAACACCGCGGTGGTTTTAGTCTGTTAAGAGTCCAACATAACACTTCATCTTCCACAGGGTAGAGGGTGTATGCGCGAATCAATCTCGTACCTCCGGCTTGAGGCAGATGTTATAAACATTGCGGTGGCTTTAGTCGGTTAAGAGTCTGATATAACACTTGGTTTCCAGTGATGGAGAGTATCCAGGACGGATATCCCCACAATAAATAAAGTGACAACAGTGCAGGTAATGAAATATGAAAGTTTTCGTAAGATAAATGATATTTTTTTGCGGACAAAGGGTGCGACCATTGCAGGTGAAAGGAAAAAATCGAATCCAGAGCACTATTTCGCCACAGTTAATCAGTTTATTGATTATATTCATACCATATGTGTAGTGAGAGGCGGCGGGACTACTGACATTTAGTGCTTACCGATAAACGTAATTAATAATTACTACCATACTTCTTATGTGAGAATGAGATTATTAAAAAGATATCGGTGCATTATCGCGCGATTAAAACACGACAGTTCTGTTGAGGATATTTTGTTCGGTAAACGGTTGACAAGATAAATGGATATTACATAATCAGCCCATTACTGTGCCACTGTCGGGCACAAGCCTCTTAGAATGAGAAACGTTTAGGCTTTCGTCCACCACGCTGGCAAGGTGCGGATTGGCGGACTACACATCTATACTAATATTATAAAGCTGAAGAGTTTGTTCGTTTGTTTGAACGCGCTAATCTCAGGAACTACTGGTTGCAATTGAAAAAATGTTTTTGTGTTGGATAGTCCATTTATCGAGGAAGGTTATAGGCTATATAACATCACGCTACGACCAATAGAAGCGGATTATAAATGAAAAATGTTGCAGAAACGGGGAAAATGACCACCCGTGCGAAGCCGGGACGGGCCGCTAGTATATTATATATTTTTTCTTCACCGTTTACATACATACAATCACACCTGTTTCCCATTGGGGTAGGCAGAGAGATTTCCACCTGCTACGATCCTGACACACCTTTTCGCTTCATCTACATTCATTAACCTTCTCATGCATGCTCGTTCGATTAGGGTGCTACCAACCTGGCATTTTTTGAGAACGTCCGCGATTTGTTCGTGGTTCGTTCGCCGAGGTCGACCCCTACCACCGTTAACGCAAGTGATAATCATATTCAAAGCCTAAGATACAGATCGAGAGATCAAACAACAACTACATCTTAACCTATCCCATATTAGCAGATCACCTTGTATCGAAAGCGCATACTGATACACTCGCGGTGCGCACGCGCATTTCTGTGTCAAGGAGAGCGATACATTTACTCGGAACTCAGTCATCAGCTTATGTTTAAGGGAAAAACATTGTTTGATTGCGACATTGACCTCTTTTGAGTGACGTCATGTAGGTTGTAGTTATAGTACTTACCTACAGGTATTTTTTAAAGAATTTATAAAAGTCGCCATTATGGCCAGCGTGGTGGACAAAAGGCCTAAACCCTTCTCATTCTGAGAAGAGCCTCGTGCCCAGCAGTGGGGCAGTAAGTTAAAGTACGACGACACGTTTGGTGTAGTGGCTGAGAGATTGTCTTCTGCGCTACGGGTCGTGGGTTCGATTCCCACACGGAACAAATATTTGTATGACCTACAGATAGTTGTTCAGAGTCTGGGTGTTTGTGCGTGTGAAGATTTGTGTCTGTAAACGCACCCACGACACAGGAGAAATCCTAGTGTGGGGCAAGGGTTTTACCAAAAAAAAAAGTCATTACATAAAGTAAGGCTTTGTATAATTCTATAAAGTTGAACTTACTTCGTTAGACGCTGAGTAAACTGTCTGTCGTCTTCTGTATTATTCTAAAATTGTCGGTTCCTTTCATTAAGACCATACTTCAATTGTCATAAAGATCAATCATATAATTCTTTATGCCAATGCATCAAGTTGCATGTTTGTGTAAAAAGCAGAATAAAATAACATCACGCCTGTATTCCCCGAAGGGTTAGGCAGGTGTATAGTAATACTCTAATTTCGCCGCTATATATAAGTCCCATGTAATAGGGAGCGAGCCTATTGCCATCAACCGGGCACACATCCAAACTCCGGGCTGAAAATCCGAATAACACTGCCCGACCTGGGGATCGAACCCAGGATCTCACGATCACCAGTCGCGCTTGCCACCTCTGGATCAGCCATTATATTTTTATGTGATACTAGCGACCCGCCCCGGTTTCGCACGAGTGCAATGTAGATACTAATGTGGGGCATATAAACCTTCCTCTTGAATCACTCTATCGATTAAAAAAAAACCGCATCAAAATCTGTTGCGTAGTTTTAAAGATCTAAGCATACATAGGGACAGACAGATAGCTGGAGCGACTTTGTTTTATGTAAAGATTATGGATGAAAAATTATAAGTTCAACGCACACAATGATCACCAAGTTCAAAACCAGACCTAATAATTTAGCAAACTGGCCTGCAATTAGTTTTTAAGTGACAATTTACACTCGCACCCACGCAATGACTATTAATAAATTACATAATTTCGTAATTATTACTCTTTTTATTGGTCATCATCATAATATCAGCCTGTGAACGTCTGCTGCTGACCGTTGACCTAATGACCGGTACAATAAACGGTCAAGGGAAAGTCCTTTTAAGCTGTATTGTCAAAAAGTTATAATTTGAAACGTAATTATAACACCCCGCTTTTTACGTCGGAGGTTAAAAACTTTAAGCAAAGAAGGTACACCGAAAGAAAATTAAGAATTTAGATCCAAAACAAAATATTGGTAATATAAGTTTTCATTATCATTACATTTATCTATATGATTAATGTAATGACAAACAAACCAATGACTCAGAGGCAGGCGTATTATTAATTGTTTTTATTTTATGAATTTAATTTTGATTTTATATATAATTATTTTAGTTAAAATCATAATTTCATTAACAATATGATCTTTAATGGATTGAAATAAATGATTTTTGAATTTTGAATTTGAATTTGACAATAATGGTTGTCAACATCGTTCTCCACGAGTAGTTCGTCCAGAAGTCAGCTCCGCTACCACCCTTCCTGACAGGGTTATATATAATCTTTCACCACTGAATGAGCTGTTCTCACTATATAGGTAGTTCTTGCAGACACGAAAGACGAGAAGTATGAAATTTCAAGAAAAATAAATATAAACACTGCGAAAAAATTACTATAATTATGTCTCTCGCAACGTGAGGAGATATACAACAATAAAAATGCTAATGAAGACACTATTATAGAATACTACTATGCCCGGTTACGTAGAAACAGTCTGCAAGACTATCTACAAGCAGTCGAATAGAAAAAACACTATGAAAAAAACTTTAGCTAATCTATGCTACAAGTATGCCTAAAAATAAATCTAAGATGTACACAAGATTCATTCTAAAATGATGAACAGTAAAGATAAATATATAAATCTATTTCAGTACGGTTGCGGCGAGCGAATTCGTAATCATTCGAGTCTGCGTCATTTACAAAAACAAAAGTAGAAGTAAAGAAATGAGAGGAAGCTGAGGATATGAAATATTATGAAATAGTATTGTTTATTTATCATAACGCTAACTCCCTTATGGTGTGGGGGAAAACGTCAGATCTTTTTTTAGGTCGTCGAAAAAGTAAAGGCTCGCGTGCGCAACATGTCTGGGGTCTTTTGATTTACATTATAGATTGGATTGGATTGTTGGATATGGATTAACGGACGATATAAATAACCGATAACATAACATCACACCTGTATTCCCCTAAGTGTTGGGCAGAGGTGTATAGTAACACCCTCATTTCGCCGTTATGTTTAAGTCCCATGTAATAGGGGGCGAGCCTATTGCCATCAACCGGGCGCACATCCAAACTCAGGGCTGCTACTGAGGCATACCACACGGAAAAACCCAATAACACTTTGCCCGATCTGGGGATCGAACCCAGGACCTCACGATCAGTAGTCACGCTTGCGACCACTAGACCGAGGCAGTCATAAATAACCAAACTCAATACAAAAACTCTGGATTGATCCTAGGTTTCTGACCGAAATTCAATAGAATTAATTTGATGAGATCACTTATTGATATCAGCCGTAAAGAAACAAAGGTCCTGATAAACTTGAGCATTGTAGAAACTCAAACATTAGCCATTTTAAAATTTTGTCGAACAGAAAATTCATACATTTGTCTTTGGTAACATTCCAACGCTCATTACAAGTGAATGCTTAGTTTATCAGCGCCTTAAGTATGCCAAACGGTATCTACTGTGCCATTAATGACCGGTCCTTACCAATAGTAGCATTTTTAATTGCCAAACTGAGACAGCTAGTTAGATATGGGAGGGTCTACTATGCAAAGCTATGAGGTCTTTGCTTTATTATTGGTAAAAATGCAAGCGTCCCAATTTTAACCAATAACGCTTCGTAGATTATAACAATCCTCAACCTCATCCCACCGGCCCCCTTCTACCATCGGACATCTAGACGCACTGCAAGTTACCATCCATACTTAGTTGCCATTCCACCAAATCGCACTAAGCGCTTCCAAACATCCTTCATAATGCGCACTGTAAAAAAGTGGAACTCACTACCTGCGTCTGTGTTCCCGAACGCATTCAACCTGAATCTCTTCAAAGTTAGAGTTAACAGGCTTCTTCTGGGTAAGCTCACTCCATCGTAGACTTTGTCTCTGTCTCCTCTGACCTAGACTAGAGTCAAGAGCAAACCCATTTCAAATAAAAAAATAAAACAAAATCGCCCATAAGTGAACAGAACTCATAGTAATTAAACAATCAATCTTATTATGCGTCGAATAGATATTCTTATTAAATCCGACCAGGACCATAATAATATTGTGTGAGATCTTCATGCACGAGTACAAAGAATTGACAAATTCTAAAAATAATATTATTTAACAATAGCTCTAAAGTGTATTCAGACATTTCCAAACGATATAGTTTCGTTACGAGCATGTTAGAACATTTGCCGCGCAAAGTAAACGCAGACGTTGTGAGGTCGTCCGCGGGCGCCATATTTGTAATGAGGTCACGGAGACTGCGCCGGCGCACTGCGATGAGAGACGATGAGCGGGATCTTCTTTTATTTTAAAATGTATCGATAGGATGTTGTTTAGATTTTTTATGATTGTTCAACGAATAAAAAAATCAAAATATGAAGTACTTTTAATTTCTTGTGTGGGTACTGAATATCTTTGACATAGATTACTCGTTTAGTGATGGATACCTAATACTTTGAAAGATTTCTTGTAAACTGAAGAAGAGAAGAAAGTTGAATCGTAGCTTATCTGGAATTAAATGGGCTAGTCTCCTACGTTTGGTCAGAGCCTTAAGGATAATTTTAAAAAAATATGACGTTCGTAGCAGATGACTGATGAGCCAGCATGTCATCGAGAAACATTAGAAATCCCACACATTTCTGGTTTTTATTAGTTTACTTGTTATTGTATAAATTACCTGAAAGACGCGATGTGTATTAATAATAACGAGAATCGCATGACGAATACATGTCATGACCTTACTTTTAACTTACGTAACTCACTGTCTGTTGTCATTCATTGCAAAAAAATACCTAGACACAAGTTACAACTTAGCGACTTGTCATCACTGCAAGGTGGACGAGGTGAGTGAGGAAAATATTGTCGTTGAAGCAAAATTTAATTCGGTAGATGACTTTTAAAAAAATGAGTAAGAATTTAATATTACATCTAAGAAAACGATCGTTGAAAAAATAAATAAAATCAATCTAAAAATGGAAGAGACACATGTTTTTCAAGTTTTTGTTTGTCGTATTTTCTGTCCTTGTCGCACGAAACTGACATTGTACGGAGTAATGCCAAGTTACTGTGACGTTTTTGAAGTATGACGTCATCGTTCAATAGTGCGGTCTCTGTCTAATTAACAGTTTTAAATCGCTTATAACTCGGGCATTTTATTATATATTTCATTGGTTTTTTGTAACTAGCGAAACAATGAATAAAAATTAATTGTCAACTATTTATTGTACCTTAAAAATGTCTTTATTGATTGCAGCTACTGATATTCATGGATTTAATGGCTTTTATTAAAAGTAAGTCATAATAAATGGCTAACTTGTTCCAACATTTATTATTTTGTTGTTCCAAGCGTACAAGTTCTTCAAGGTAACAATCATTGAATGGGCATTAATTCAATTTGAAGACATTAACAAGTTCAATAGCTATTATAAAACCAATAAAGCTTAGGTATGGGTGGGTCTGATGGCGGTCGCTCCGTGTTAAATATTGGTATTCAGCCGCATTTTTTTTAGACTGGAATCCTGACCCCGGCATAGTTTGCAAAAGGCTAGGCAGAACAAAGTTTATGGGTTGTACCTAGTACAAAAGTCTAGACACCTGTTAAAACCGTGTCTAAAGTCAAACTCCATACATAAGACGTATTTAAGCCCTGTTTACTTTAAACAACTGTAAAACACAATTTTGTGTTTTTACTCGCCCAGAATGATGGCCGATACCTATAAATATCTGGGTGACCGAGCATTGCTCGGTTATTTTTTTGGTAAATTGACGTTTTCTAAAAATGACACCTAGCTAGATCGCTTTGTCGCCCCCGAAACCCCCTGCATACTAAATTTCATGAAAATCGTTGAAGCCGTTTCCGAGATTCAGATTATATAAGGTCCAACCAAAATACCTGGACAAACTTTTACACAGTGTTCAATACGTTTAACTAATCACATCTATGTAAAAAAAAACGAGATCCAAATGGTTTTTATCTAACCAAAAAATAATATCGTTTCAAATTGCCTGTACTCTCTAAGAATAAACTCATCCATTTCTTATGCATCGACCGTCATTGGGGCGCGCGCTAATTCCGTGCCGTGTTTTACCTAAATAGCGAAGTGAAAAATGTAAAAAAAAAATAATAAAAGTAAATTAAAGATGAAAAAAAATATTGGTTAGAAAAAAAAAAACTTGTATCTCGTTTTTTTTTGCATAGATATGTTAAGTTACACTTACTGAACACTGTGTAATAGTTTGTCCAGGTATTTTGGTGAGACCTTATACATATATACAAGAATTGCTCGTTTAAAGGTATTAGATTCACGAGCGTTATTGGATAAAATTGAGACTCTAGTATCTCTACTAATAATGTAGCATAGTCCTCATGGTTTTGCATAGTAGACCCTCCCATATGGAAGTAGACCAGTTTCAGGCTGGGACCTGAAATCGGCCCGGGCATTTGAGGGACGGTCGGCCCAGTGCTGGCAATTCCCAAACGATGAGACGGACGACGATTTTTTTGTTTTTTTTTATTTTCCACTCTCTCTTTTGATTTCTCTGATTGTGTGACCGGCCCATCAGAAAACACCGGCCCATCGGGCATCCGGCCCATCGCGCATCCGGCCCATCGGGCACCTGGCCCATCGGGCATCCGGCCCATCGGGCATCCGGCCCATCGCGCATCCGGCCCATCGGGCATCCGGCCCATCGCGCATCCGGCCCATCGCGCATCCGGCCCATCGGACATCCGGCCCGTCAGGCATCCGGCCCGTCGGGCATCCGGCCAGTCGGGCATCCGGCCCGTCGGGCATTTGCCCGATTTGCCCGTATGGCCAGTACGATAGTATTATTACTGATTTAGAAGATATATTAGGTCCTTACCTATGAAATTAGCGTTTTTTTCTCATAAATAGAGAACCTCGTCACTTCTATGATTTAAAATATATATCAATTGCTTGATATTATATCGAATAATGACCATAATAGACAACTACCAATAGTAAAAAAACCTTATTACTTGTAGTTTTCTAAACATAAAACATACCTTAAAAATGACTCCCCTTTTTGTTAGCAGAAATGACCACTATTTTTGTTTTAACTTTGCCAAAACTTATTTTTGTCGCATAATCTAAGTGGCATACGTTATCTTAGTTTTTAAACATTACTGCATAAACGTTTTAAAACATTAGTGTTCATAGTTGTTAAATAAATTAAGAAATGTTAGTATGAAAAATGCAACTTCTTTAAAATTCTCCATACAAAACGCTGATTTCATAGACCTAATACAATTTAAAGCACTTATCAAGCGCATTTTAATGTCTAAAGCTTATTACAGTATAAATCAGTATATTGAAGATAAAGATGCCTGGCGTACAACAGAAACTCCGTCCTGCACATTGCGACCCTCTGGCCCTGTCTAACCTGGCTTGTATTATATTATTTTTATTATCTTTTGTACGTATCCGGTTGTATGACCTGACATTATTATTCCGTTTATTTATTTATATACACATATGATTTACATTTTTAAATATTTCTATAAAAAATATAAAAAAACATTTAAAAATATAAAAAATAGTAGCCCACCGGCATCGGGAACAGGGTCCAAGCTACCGGTGGTCAGGGCCTCAGAGAGAGGAACCTCCTGACAATACGTGCCGTGTCCAGAAGTACCGCTTTCTGTATCAGGCCCTTGATCCAGCTGCCCAACGCGAGCCTCGTCAGATGTTGGTCGAGGCTCTTGGCTATTAAGCCATTGGCCGTCCCGACTATCGGCACAATGACTGCAGAGTCAACCTCCCACATGTCGACAACCTCGTGTGCCAAGTCTTGATACTTAATTTCTTTATCTTTCTCTGACATTATTTTTAATGTTTACTTCTGGTATTCTTCTTTTTTATTGACTTAAAATAACCTGTACATTATTTTATCAATTTTAATATTTTTTACTGATTATTCAATTTGCATTTTAATTATTATTTATTGTATAATACTCTAACAAAATAGGTTTTTGTCTTATAATTATTATTTTAATAATATCGCTTTACTTCATTCCAAACTGTAAAGTATGAGCATCATGCAGCTATTAATGATACACCTATAATCATATCATATTACTGCCTATTGTCCGGTAGTATGAGTCTGTCATGCTGATGGTGGCGTTGTTTATCCGGTCGTTGGGTTCCCTACAATATGGTTGAGCTGACCGATGCGGATGTGCACGTCATGCTCGTGAACGGGTGCCGTTTGTCGGGACTGGTCAGCCCTTAGCTGCTATGGCAATCCTAGAAGGCATATTTTTCTATTTGTTACTCTTATGTGAGTTTATTCGTTACATTAACCTGCATTATTCTCATTCTATTTCTCACACTACTGTAATGGAATTGTCATATATTACTATTTTGAAAAGAGTATTCATGGAATTTTTTGCCGGCTCTTCTCCATAGAACCTACCTTTTGGAACCGTGCACCTAGTTTTGACGTTTTAAAAGTGCCTGAAATCTGGCCTATTTGAAATAAAAAACTTTGACTTTACGGGCCTGCCCAGTTTAGCAATAAAATATGCTACCATTGGTAAGAAAAACGATTCATTTTTGTTTATAGGAACCGAACATTAATTCCACAGAACTCGGAACAGATTTTTCTTCAACGTCTTGTGATTAAATCAAAACATAACTAACTCTACCCATTTTCGCTTGTAATGCATCTAAAAATACCACTTTTAAAGAGATGGGTCGTCCCGGTGTGAAGATAAGGGAGCATCGAGGTCCAGAGGTTATCGCACACAAACGAACATGCACAAGCACCGATTCACTGGAAACTATCGCTGCTACACTGATAATGACGACGTTTTTAAAAATATTTCTCGTTGATACGCTTACTGTAACTGCCTCTGGATTTGAATGCTTTATTATCAGCTCGTCGCCGAAAATATGTGAGAAAATAACTCGTCTCTACGTTATCTTTAGAGTGAAAGGAATAGTTATTTCAACGGGGTCAGAAACGAAGTAATTTATTAAAAAGTGTAAAGCAAGTTATAAGATCAACAGATATGGCTTTGACTGACGGTCCAAAGGCCGTGAGTTCAAATCTTCATTAAAACGAACTTGACTTTTGCTTAGAATGGGAGATTTCTGGGCAAAAGATACTGTCTTGATTTAGAAAATCTTTGACTCGAGGCAAAAAATCTTATCCATTAACGCACACCCTCGAATTAGTAAAAAAAGAATCTCCTTTTAGCTTGACTATTTTAACTCACATTTCCAAGTTACAAATGACAAACCGCATCCCAAACGCCTCAGCCGACGACAGAAACTCCATTAAACATCGATCAGTGATCAATAAAAGAGTTCGGAGCACAGCTGCGCGAGCGCAACTAACTCATTACTTATCTTAACCATTAGGCGGATAAAGAACCGCTGTTGTGACTCGCTGACGAAGTTAATGACATGTACGTACTAAAAATGTGTGTAATAGGATTCAGAAGAGGGTTCTGTATTGTGTTTATTTCTTTGTCAGACTAATCAGTGAATCATTGGTTAAAATGTTCGTAGAACTACGAAGTACCTATACAAAATAGCGGGGGGCTAATTCTACTATAGTCCGCGCGCAAGTGCTAGTCACCTCTTGAGGTATGGAAGCGGTAGGAGGGGGGTGTGCGCGGTAGACAAGACACAAAGCAAACTGACAGAGCGCGTCTGTTGTTTCGCACCCCGTTTCTGCCGCTCTCATACCTCAAGAGGTACTAGCACTTGCGCGCAATCTATAATAAAATTGTTGCCAAACCACAGAAACACAACTATCAGTCAGTTTTGTCATAATCTTTGGTTTTGTTTTTGTTGTCAAACAATTTGATAGTTTTTGTAAACGAAAACTGTCTGAATTAACGGTTACGTTATTGTTAGCAGAATTGGCAGGCAGGTGTTGTCGTTACGACGTACATTGTTTGGGGCACAAACAGCGTTACCTAAAATTGCAGACCAGGCTATGACGAAGACAGACTTGCAACAGAGAGCATCTGCAAAATTTGTTTTATCCTCACATGTTGAACTCACTTGTTCATCCACTTGCATGACAAAAAAAATCTCGACAATGCCACACAAAAGGTCTCGTCCCAAGAATCCCAAGTAGCCGCAGACAAATTAAACTCCACCAGTTTTTGCCATCTGAACCCAAGAAGCATTTTGTAAACGAATATAACTATAAATCAAGCGGAAAGCATCGCCCTCGACAAACAAAAATAGCATTCACGACTAAATTAAGTTAAAAAAAAGTTAAAAAGGGCGTGCGTTGCGCCCGCGCATGTGCTGCACATGTGACGTGTTTCCGGTTAGAATTTGCGATGCATTGTCTATGAGATGGTGTTGAACGAAAAGTTCAAAGTCACTTATGGATTGGTGCTCTATTATTTTAGGTCAGTGCTGACATAGTTTTACGCGATAAACTTTCATGAGTTACTTCAGATTTTGGAGACGAATCACGCGATGAAGGTAGTTCGGTTTACGTAGGCCAAAGGCTAGGCGCTGTTGGCACTACTGATTGTCTTTGTTTCGGGTGCTGTTACAGTGAGAAATCAATGGTGCCAACATAGCGCCCAAGAGACTTCTCTCGTAGCGCGGACTCTACTTACATACATAAACTCACGCCATTTTCGCATGGGGGTAGGCAGAAAATATAGTACGCCACATGCTATGACTTTTACAAACCCCTTTCGCTTCATCCACATTGATAAATCTTGTCATACACGCACAAACTCTACTCACTTAATCAATAATGGATTTAAAGACTACCTATAATATCTAAAGTTTTTGATTGAGGACCCAGAATAAGACCAGCAGATACCCAATACTTAACAGGTATTATGTAAATGGTAACAATGAAAGCCAGCCGTTTGGACCTTCCATTCCATGCAGGAGGATTTGAATTCTAACCGGCCTGCACTTCTGACTTTTCGAATTCGATTATCACTAGCGTTAACGGTGAAGGAAAACATCGTGAGGAAACCTGCACACCTGAGAGGGCTCCATAAAGTTCTTGATGGTGTGTGTAGTCTGCCAACCTGCACCAGGTCGGCGTGGTGGACTAAGGCCTTCGCCCTTCTCATTCTGAGAAAAGGAACAGTGGACAGTGGGACAATAATGGACTGATTATGCTGTTCTTTATGTAAATGGTAAATGAGTTATCAACATCCCAATTTATGTAATACATTAATGAAATTTAAATCAAGTCAAATAAAGGCCACCATTAATTAGAGTACCTGCCTAATTACCTACCGAGAAATTTATTTTTTGCATAATAAGAAATCGGCAACTTAATAAATTACCTTACATAAATATCAGGCAATTAGTTGCTTCAGTTCTCCGAGTAAGTCATTAATATAATTACATACTTACTTAAATTTAAATCGTTACAAGATTCACATGGAAATAAAATTGTTTTATTAACAAATGTTTATTTACGCCCGGTTCCTATGGCCGAAAACGAATCGTTTTGCTTACCAATGGTAGTATTAGACACGTAAGCTCATATCATATTACGTGTGATAGCTACTATCGTTGGGAGGGTCTACTATACAAGGCTATGGGGTGTTGGCTTCATCTATACTAATATTATAAAGAGTAAAGATTTGTATTTTTGTATGTAATGAATAAAACTTAAAAACTACTGGACCGATTTGAAAAATTATTTTACCGTTAGAAAGCTACATTATCACTGAGTAACATAGGCTATAGGCTATATTTATTACTGGAATAAAACTTCTTACGCGGGCGGAGCCGTGAGGACACAGCTAGTTATTAGTAAAGATACAAAAGTTTACATTTTAACCAATAGCGCTCAGTAAATCATAGGAACCGATCATTAGTAGAATTACTTAGATACTTGCACTCTACTCAATTTTAAGTTGCCGTTAAGTCTCGTTCTATCACTGTCACTTCGCCTTAGTGTGACAGTGATAGCACGAACTTAACGGCCACTTACAATTGAGTAGTTTGAGTATTTGACCATTAATATTATAATTGATAGCATAACGACTTGCTACTAATTATAATCATTATATTTAAATGCTACCCAGTACAATGGGTCATTTTAAATTTTTACCACTGTAAGCTATAATTAGAATGTCCTTGTTGCTATTTATTTTAGTTTACATTTCGAATAATTAATCTTCTTTGGTTTTCTTGACTAACCGGTTATAAAATCTATGGTTGCTCTATCTTTACTATCCTAAGAGACTGACATTAGCTAATATTATAATCTTCCAAGCGGTTATATTTAATTTGAATAAACCATTCTAAGTTCTACATTCAATCTCTGCATTTTTCTTTTCACACCCATAATCCTGTCCTATAGTCCCTGACAGTAATTAGTAGTTTATCAATGTAAGTCCGAAAATCGTATGTCCCAAACACTGGATAGATTTTGGCAGATTCAACTGTGCCTCTAACTTCCAAGTTTCTATGTACCCAAAGTCTCAGTATTTTGTTTCAAAGCAACGCTGATTTTAAGACGTATCCCTAATTTATTTCGTAATGAAGAACTTTTGAACTAGATAGAACATGCTCTGTTTTGTACAGATTTTAGAATAATTTTATATCTGACTAGCAGTTGACCGCTGTACCACTCGCATACTAAGGAAGCTACTTTACGTACCTACCCGGATAAAAAGCATATAGCGCATCGAATTACATCCAAATCATGTTCATGTTCAGCCGTTTATATGCGTGTTTGAGAAACAAACATATATCCATATTCACATTTATAATATTACCTAGTGTGATTGCAGTTATATTTAGGAGCTCAAAATTATACTTTTCAATTACTGTGCTCATGTTGAGACCTTAATAAAATGACAACACTTGGCAACGCCAACGTTCCAACAATTATGGACGCCCAATAAAAGGCAATCAGTTGGTGCGCTAAAATTCGCACCCGTCAGCTGCTTGGAGGGTGATGTCATCGCGCGATATACGCGCTCTTGAGCTGCTTACCTTGTGTATCTTACGTCTAGGCTTTGAATTATGATTGTAAAAACTGTGGTAAATATGTAGGTTTCGTTTCTTGAATATTAAACATAACATCACGCTTGTATTCCCCGAACGGTTAGGCAGAGGTGTATAGTAACACCCACATTTCGCCATTATGTAAGTCCCATGTAATAGGGGGTGAGACTATTGCCATCCACCGGGCACAAATCCAAACTCCGGGCTGCTACTTAGAAATTCCACACGGAAAAACCCAATAACACTGCCTGACCTAGGGATCGAACCCAGGACCTCACCATCAGCAGTCGCGCTTGCGACCACTAAACCAACAACGCAGTCAATCAACATCAATCCAGATTTAGATTGGTCATTGATTTGTATGAAGAGCGATACTTATCTTAAGATATGTGCTGACGTATCTTATAGTATCTACCTTTTATAAAATAACATCGCGGATTACATGTCGTTTATGTTCGTTTTCCATCTCGACTTGGTCACGAGGAGCATGTTCAGATGTAAGATCTGCATGTTAGCCTCGCTTTATAGCGAATTTGTGACCAGTGCCTGAGCGCCGAGAATGTAGGTTACAGACTAACAATTCAGTCATAAAGTGCCCGCCGCTTATAACAATGTTGTTATAATTTCCTTTAAAGACAACTAATGGCCGATTCCTATAATTTACGAAGCGTTATTGGTTAAAATTGTGTATCTTGTATCTTTATCTTTACATAGTATAAAACAAAGTCGCTCCCGCTGTCTGTACGTTTAGATCTTTTAAACTACGCAACGGATTTTAATGCAGTTTTCAGCAATAGATAGAGTGATTCAAGAGGAAGGTTTGCCCTACATTAGTATCTACATTGCATCCGTGCGAAGCCGGGGCGGGTCGCTAGTCAATAATAAAGCAAAGACCTCATAGCTTTGCATAGTAAACCCTCCCTGCAAGTACCTAGTTATCACAGGTAAAACTAGATTACGAGTCTATGTATATGTCTAGTTTGGCAATAAGCATAATCAACTCATTACTGTCGCACGGCTGGGCACGGGCCTCTTCTCAGAATGAGTAGGGTTAAGGCTTTAGCCGACCACACTGGCCTGGTGCGGTTTGGTGGACTACACACACCATCAAAAACTTTTTGAAGCCCTCTCTGGTGTGCTGGTTTCCTCACGATGTTTTCTATCACCGAACGCAAGTGATAATTAAAATTTTACCCGCACGTATTCCTCCTACCCTTTTTTCCCCAACTACGTTTTGGGGTCAGCTTCCAGATGCGGCTGAATACCAGTATTTTACACGAAGCGACTGCCATCTGACCTCAGCAACCCAGTTACTGGGTAATGCCGTTATCCTAAGGTTAGAACGGTTGTCAGACTTTCGGGCTTCTGACTACCCGTAACGACTATCATTGGTATTCGTATGACACCTTAACGTGTTCTCCAAAGCACGGAGGGGTCTCGTCTCGATAAGAAACGAACAGTCACCCATCTACGGACTGACCGCGACAAGCGCAGCTTCGATCATAAGATAATTTTACCCGCAGATGTAGGTACGTAAAGAAAATATCTGCAGATACAAATTTTATTAACTGAATCTTTCCGTTTTCATATATTATCGTATCTTTCTCGTCTATTATATCTTTACATAGCAGCTAAATGACCTTCCAAAATCTTCTACTTTGTATTGAATATGCAAATTAAGCTAAATTAAGGAAATATTTAAACTCGTCTCAACGGATAGAGGTGCGGAAGAATGTGTTTAAAAAAAAAAAAAAAATACATACAGACGAACATAGTAACCTGCTCCTTTTTGGAGGTCGGTTAAAAATAGAATTAATTATGTTTGGATATTCTAAATTAGCTTATAACTTATAAACACGAGCGTATTTGTAGGTACCCTGAAAAAATTAGAAAAAAATAAGCTGGTAGAAAAAACGTTCATAGGAACCGAAGGCATTAAATTTTAATGCGATAAGAACACAGATGTCTTAAAACCTAGTATTTATTTAATTTGGCAAACACTTGTCTAAACAAATATTTCATTCATACGGTCGCGATGTTTCAGCCAACTCGCGTACATGTAAAATATGCCAAGTTTTATGTAAACACTAACTCTGAGTAACAACGTGATATGCATTAGCGCCAGTTATAAAAATATTTAATTTCATCACCACCATAAAATTTGCATTTATTTTTATCTTTACCATCGTCAAAGACTGAGAAAACAATCGCGCGCAAAAACCATAAAAGTCATGGTGTATATTTATCCGGTTACCGCATTTTCTTAAAAAAATACTAAAAAAGAAATACTTACATTTTTCTATCGCCATCAACGTGTGCCTGTACCGTAAATCCAAACATAGAATTCGGATTACCCTTATAAACCACCCTTGAAGGTATGTCCACATTAAACCCTAACGCACCAGCGCAAGCGCACAAAAATACACACAACGCTAACGCCATTGTAAAGTACACAATTTTTCACAAACACAGAAAAATATTTAAAATAAATATCGCTCACTATTTGTCGGAATTTACATAATTCGTCCTCATGTCGTTCGAGTTACTTTTTACGATGTTCGTGGTCGTCACGGTGACGGGCGGCACGTGTGTACCGCGCGACGGTCGGCAAAATACTGGCGGGGCGGCAGCAAAGCAAGGCCGCGGTGAGGTAATAGCGTGGAAATAAGTCTGGACCTGAGATGAGTTTTCGCGCGTTTTCCCAGTAATATGAGTGTTACGTTCGGATACGTGGTCGTATTTTTGTTTATGCGTAAAAGTTAATTCGGTCATGGACTATTTAGAATAGAAGGAATAATGATTGATAGTGTTCAATGGAAGCTATTTGCCTGCATATGTACGCGTAATTATTCCATTTAATTTATTTTAAACTAGCTGTGTTCTCACGGCTCCGCCCGTAGCCTATGTTACTCAGTAATAATGTAGCTTTCTAACGGCAAAAGAATTTTTGAAATCGGTCCAGTACCTTTTAAGTTTATTCGTTACATACAAAAATACAAATCTTTCCTCTTTATAATATTAGTATAGATAGAATCAATGATCCGGGCTTTGTGCCCGGTTGAAGGGAATAGGCTCGCCCCCTATTACATGGGTATTAAACATAACGGCGAAATAAGGGTATTACTATACACATCTGCCCAACCCTTCGGGGAATACAGGCGTGAAGTTATGTTAATTTTACTTATAGCATATTTTTTTTATATTCTTCTATTTATTTCTGTATGTTTGGATGTGTCTTAATATAATTAATAAAATAATACTCCAATGCAAATGTACAACATTTAATAACAAATACATTTGATACGAATCTCGTATTAACTATACATTGGTGATAAAAATAATAATAGGAGTAGGTAAATATAAAATTTACGCTTACATCGATAATAATTACATTAAATACTGAATGCAGTACATGTCTACTTCACAGCGTTTTGTGCTTACATAAATAATATCTGATTAAAAATAAAAATACCAACGTAACAATTTTAATATTAATAAATAATCCTTAGATTAATTATTGATTCTGTCGCGCTCCAAGTAGATACCGCTCTACCTAAGAACAACAGCTCCTTGAATGCGGCTACTTTATATCGACATTTACAACGATATTATTTCTTGTAGTATTGTTTTTACACAGTTTCACTACGCAAACGGGCATTTTACTTTAGATTATGAAGAATTTAATAAGGGTCCGTACACAAAACTGCTATGCGACGTCGCATCGTAGAAATATACGAGCTCGCACGACGCATCGAAAGAACTTACGAATTGATTCGCATAATTGATTTATCCTGTATCTTCTTATCAGTAACAGCAGTGCGCAAATCTTTTTACGCAAATTTATTCTACCTAGTATAAAATACGTTCAATACGGTTGACGATCGTCGAGGGATTGGTCACCCGAACCTTGGAAGGAAGACGCCTTGCTGCACGAAATCGCATCGCAGCAATTTGCGTCGCAGTTTTTTGCGTTGCGGATTCGCATCGCGTCGCATCGCAGTTTTATGTACGGACCCTAAAACACACGTGGCACGTCAACGTCACGCATTGGTTGCAACGAACTGACTCGAGTACGCCGACTTCGGCATAGTATTAGTTACCGCATTTTACAAGTACGCCACCGGTACCTAGTTGAAGCACGGTGGATACCAATTATCAATCAAGTATGAATCATTTGACAGGTGACTCAAATGTCATTAAGAAGTAATTTTCAAGTCGCCTTTGCTTCAAAACAAACGCAGTAGTAATCATAATTAAGTGGAATATTACAAATCAATGCATCACCTACCTACAATTTGATTTTTACAGAGCGTGTTCTTAAAATGTAATTAAAATTTAATAATTATTGCAATTTAATAGTAGCTATTAGCAGATACGAGTATGACACCCTCTGAATAATAGGTGGTTAAGGGTAATTACGAACATAGGAATATTCCGAAAATTACGAATTTCTACTAAACCAGTAAATATTTTTTGCTCTGGCACCGTAATAATGCTAGAATGTGTTGTTCTGCCTAGCCTTTTCCCAACTATGTTAGGGTCAGCTACCAGTCTAACCAGATGCGGCTGAATACCAGTATTTTACACGGAGCGACTACCATCAGACCTCCGCAACCCAATTACTGGGCAATGCCGATATCCTAAAGTTAGACCGGTTGTCAGACTTTCGGACTCCTGACTTCCCGTAACGACTGCCATAGGTATTCGTATGACACCCGGGACCGACTGTTTAACGTGCTCTCCGAGGCACGGAGGAGTCTCGATGTGTAACGAACGGTCACCCATCCACAGACTGACCGCGGCAAGCTCAGCTTAACCTTGCAAATCGTATGATCCGCGCGGTTGGTAATTAGCCACGAGCCCCTCAATGATGCTAGAATGTCTAATGCAATGTAATGCCATGTTGCCAGAGCAACAAATAATCCCTGGTTTAGTAGAATTTCGTAATTTTCGGAATATTCCCATGTTCGTAATTACACGAAAGTACCATAAAATATGTCTTTTATTTTATTAACCAAATTTTTAAAGCTTATATTGCAAATATACTTACTTTAAAAAACTAAATCTTACACTAGGTATGTAATCAACAAAAACAATTCCAAGGCGATGACAAGTGACGTCACTCAAATATTCAAGAGCTCAAAGTTTGTTCGCGCATAATATTATAGTAATCTCATCATTAAATCGTTCCATTTACATAATATTTTAAATATGTTATACTTTGTTATCGTGAGACGGTATTTTCTAACTTCTCCGTTTAACCTTGGTTTAGCCATTACTTTAGACAAGAACCCCCTATATTACCAAAGATGCTCTAAGAAAAACCCTGATTTTGAAATAGCCCCGTCTCTTTTTATTATATGACATAAGAAAGTAATGGGTATATTTTTAATCTGTGTTCAAACCATCATTTATAATAACTGGAAAAAAGGCCCAACGTTATGGGATTCTTGAGCTAGTATTCACCAACATTAACTCTCTGATTAAACAACGGTTTACTCAAAACGTACTAGAATTTAGAGAATTCATTTTAGTGAACACCAGTCTAAAACGATTTGGCAAACGTTGCCAGAATCAGAAATGTAGAAGTCGCTTTAACTTTTTTTATTTCTTTTTATAATGTTGTAACAACCAATAATCCCTTAGCGATAGGGGTGGTACACCACACACACAACACACATACAATACATATTTCGTTTACTTACGAAACGACACGATTGTCGTGTCGGAAGCAGTTGAAATAGTCTTAGCCGCGTCCGTAAAGGTGGAATCAAACTATCAGACGCGGCTGTGACCCGCGACTCATGTGTGCACAGTCGAAAAACGTCCGGCGGGCCAGATATCTATCGGACGTCCGAACACTCAAGGACGGCCCAAGGTTACTACTTACGTCCGATAGTTTGCACAGTTCAGTGTACATTCATTATCCAGATACCGCAATCAGCCGCGTCCGTCAGCCGCGTCCGATGCTTTGTTTTCAGCTTAAATCGCGTCCGATACTTTGTTTCGGGATTTACGAGACCATTTCTATGCGACTTCCTCAAATTGATTGTACAAACTCGAACAACTGGTATCTGCGAAGCGTTTCGTGCCGATTGTGGCATACCAGCTAGGGCAGCGATACTCAACCTTTTTCATTCACGAACCCCATAAATGTACTACATTATGTTACGAGATATTTTATGATGGTAATATATTTCAAATCCCAGGCCACTATTAGGCCCTGCCAGGGTTGCGGTGCATGCTTTTGCGAATCCCACGACCCCGGCCGTATGGTCAGGAGGAGGAACACCGTTGGTTTTTTAGCCGGTAAGAGTCCGGCAGACCCCCTCGCCATCCCCGGGCGAGGGACATCCATGAGGATATTCCAACGAAAAAAAAAAGAAAGGCCACTATTAGGCAGACGTGTAACGCGAATGTCTTTTAATTTATAATACTTGAGATTCACCTAACCAGGTATAAACTACAGTCAAGAACGTTGAACCAAATAACGATGAATGTATTTAATGTATAACAATAAAAAATCGCGTCACTCTTGTAATTCCGTGTTAGGAATGCCTAAAACCAAAAAATATATATTTATAAGCCTCATAAAAAGCGCGAAATAAAACAGCAGCTCACAAAAAAGTTTGTTTGTCGAACTCAGGTTGAGTACCACTGATCTAAGTGAAAACGGTGCCCGCATGCTCGAACGTTCGTTCTTATCAATAATCTCATTCACTAAACCAATAGCGGTTCTCATTTCGCAGTCATTCATTGGCAGTCTTTATACTCGCTACAAAATAAATTATAAATGTTTAATACCATTGACAAAAAAAAATACTTTATGTAATCCAACAAAAAAATTAAACGATACTTTGATAAAATCTTAAACGAAATTGCATCTTGTGTCTATAACTTTAGAGTTCAAATCCAGATCATAATTAAGTATACAAAGATCACAACAGTCTTACTCTTGGCAATATTCTCTCTTTCCCTCACCTATGTTAATAAAAAAATAACTACTTAAATGTAAAAATTGACCAAATAATTGGAGGGAGACTATCACTCATATTCTAAGATGTTCCTCCAAAACTTACTCGACTCGACTCCACCTCGACACACTACCATCTGTAGTTATAGTTGACATAAACGTCCTCGACTCGAGATTTTTCCTCAGTCGAGGTAAGGAATCATCTGTCAAACTCAAGGTACCTCGGAACCTACCTTAAGGAAGGAAGTGTCAAAGTTCCTATGTAACAAAAATGAATTTTGAAGACTTTATCGTATTTGCTTACGATAATCCTTACAATTATTTATCGCGGCGTTATTTGCATGATGCAGATAATTCGAATTAAGACGTAATGACTCCATCGAGGAACCTCAAAGTTCACTTGAAATTGCGACTAACAATACAATTTTGAAGGTGTTTTCGAGGCCGTTCTGAGTCGAGTAAGTTTTGGAGGAACGTATTAGAATATGGGTGTATGCATTACACTTTGAGTGTATCCCTCGCAGGGGCGATAATAATATAAAAAATATCTCTGACAGTCCGGCCGCCGAAAGAACGCGTTACTGACAGATCGTGTTTCATATTATAACGTGTTTTATATATTTTTACCCCGTGTTAGAATATAAAACTTCCTAACCACACGCTGGGAGTAGACGCGTGTTGTAAGATTCAACAAAACCCAGCACGCTTGGTGGTACGACCTGTACTGTCCGCCTGGCTAGCTACCAGTGGCGAAGGCTCCATACAACTCGATTCCTATCGGCTTCCCTTTCGAAATATGGCAAATACTAATATCTGTTATTTTCAATTATCATTTAATCAAATAATTATTTACGAAGTTACATTGCAGGTATAACATTTGCTTATGAAAGTAACAATCAAAGAAATAAGTTATAATATATTTTGAGTTTGGTCCGGCTTCCCTTTTAAGAAAATTCGCCCTTCGCCACTGCTAGCTACCACCATCACATTAAAGTCCGGCGCAAGCAGTGTACTGTGTTCTTCATGTGTATGATTGTGAGAGTCAGAGGGTATAGGGGAATCCCTCTATATCTCTGTTCCTTGGATTCGTGTGCTCCATCTTAGATCTTACCAGCGCTTACCATAAGGTGAGACTAGGGCCAAACGCGCCCAAGTCAAGAATAAAAAAAAACGTTATAATAAAATAGTTTAGCGCTAAATTTAATGGTGTCAGGAATGCATTCTCTTGGCGGCCGCACTCTAATACAGCTCTATGAAAATTTTACGAAATCGGCGTTGGCGGTGAGTATATAATACAATAATCAGTGCAATTGACGTCCTAGCTCCGCCAATATAGGTTTTCATTTCTATACAACTCAACACAGACATACATCAGGAAGCCTTAACATACGGGTATACATAAATAAAGTCTAGCCTCTTACGGCCATTTTCAATAACCTAGAGTGACGCCAAGTTAACAAGCAACACTGCAAACAATTGCTGTAAAAATCATTGCACTATCATTATTATTCCAATCAGAGTTGGCTTTGCCATATCCATACCTACTGACCAAGCCCGGCAGAGCAAACTTCGCATTGGAAGATGTAGTTTATGTAAAGATTTTAGTAGTTCTTTGCAGTGCTGCCATTACAATTCTAATCCAACTCTAGCTTGGCCTGACTCTATCTACCACCGGTTTGTCTATAACTAGAGATAGAAATTTAACATAAGCTACATAGAAGTATCATGCTTTGGGAATATTCCGAAAATTACGTATTTCTACTAAACCAGGCAATATTTTTTGCTCTGGCATCGTAATAATACCAGAATTTGTAATGCAATTTAATGTGATGTTATCAGAGCAAAAAATATTGCCGGGTTTAGTAGTAATTCGTAATTTTCGTAATATTCCCATGTTCCTAATTACCTTAAAGCACCTTAAATGTCAAATTTATATCTTTAGTAGGATAAACCACCGATAGATAGGTTATTGAAACCGGCAGTTATACTAAAGAATGTCTTCTTTCATTCGATACAATATAGTTTGGTTCGTACTTAAATGCTTGCTATGATTTACATCTTACGCTATGATTTGGAGAACTTGAACACGCTCGGTGTGCTTTTCTTCTGTGGTTTGTTTTCAGCAACCTAGAAGGAGGGATATGGTTAATTACAGATACGACGATACAGGCGCGGTCGAAGCCAAATACTTTGGGGGGGGGTCATATTAACAGTAAAATAAGTTGCGCACATTACAATGGAGAGGCACACGCAAAACGAAAGCAGATGGTAGCAGCTCTGTAGGCTAATTCACGTAACTAAAGAAGTTAAGTTGCAGTGTAGTTGCAGTTAAGTTTCGATCAAAACAACGCTTTTCGTATTCACGTAGTATCGGCAACCGCCGTCAGATACGCTCGCGTCAAGTTCGCGTCACGCGAGCGCATTATCAGCATTCTACTGCTGCGCGTCATTAGTGCGTGATTCCGAACGCAACTTTGTGGATATTCTTGTATTCATTTGACGTTTCAAATGACAGCTTTTGTAAGTTTTACTTCGATCAACGTGTGGCTTTGGTTACGCGCAACATAAGTTCCTCAATACTTACTTTTGTCGGCATCAAGTTGTATTGTTAGTGAATTTAAGTGTTTAAAATTAAGTATTGTGAGTAAAAGTTAAATAATTAGACATTTTTGTTAACTACAAGTCACGTTCAATTAAATTTCTAATGTTTTTTATTTATTTTTAGGGAATATGAGTTTTCGTCTGGGTTTGAGCATTCTAACGCTATCAAATGAAATAGACGATCGAGAACGTCGACAAGCTCAACGTTGACGTAGAATTAATGTGGATCCGTTCCGTCTATCAGATCGGGAGTTTATAAAAACATAGCGATTGAGCAAGGTTGTGACCCGGCAATTAATTTGCCGACTAGGAACGTGTATTCCAAAGGAGAGAAGGAATGATGGATTAAGTGTGCAAGCAAAGGTTAGCTAAAAACTGCTTATCTTGGTACAAACATAATGCAAAATACAAAATTTATTTGACAGTAGTCTTTAATTATAATTGGATAACTTTCAGGTTCTCATAACACTGGCTTTTTACGCTAGTGGGTCCTATAAACCCTAGTGGGCCAAAGTAAGTCCCATGGTGTTTCACAGCCTACTGTCTCAAGAGCCATCAGACAAGTCACCAAAGCCCATAACACAAGAAGCATATTCACAGAATATATAAAGTTTCCCATGACAAGGGATGCCCGTGACAATATTAAAATATGGGCAAGGCCTATGTGGCCTTCTAAATACTCCACAAGGAGTTCTATTTGCCGCACAGAAACAGATTTTCGCGAAGTCATGACTAAAACATACAAGGAAGGAATTTAAACTGCTACTTCTTCGTAAAGTAAACTTCACTGCACATCCATAAATATATTTTAATATTAAACATACCTTAATAAAGTTTTGTTTTTAATTTGCACTATTTATTTTGTTTTTTTTTCAACTTTGGCGCTCCTCTTGTTTTGACAGTTTTATTTGTTTTATGCAGCAATGATAAACCATAATTCAGCCAAATTTTAGCAAATTATATCTTTTATTGTGAATCAAAATATTATTATTTGTTTTTGTGGCAAGAAAAAGCATTAAAATCAGTATTGTGATATTATTTTAATATTTTATAACGTAATATTCATTGAAACTTAATCGATTCTATTCGATTATTTAGTGAGTATTTTTTTTTCTCTCGTATGGCCACACCGTACGTAAGTTTGGCTGTCGTGAAGTTGACGCGCAGTTGACGCGCAGTTAACGCGCAGCTTACGCGCAGTTCAAATATTACAAGAATACCATTTAGCACTAAAATTTAAACTTAACTGCAGCGTCACTGCAACTTCATCGGCGCGTCATGAAATTACGTGAATTAGCCTACTGTTTGCACCAATTACAACCAATCAGAACTGGTTAAATTAACTTTAGCAATAATGTCAAACAAACTTTAATTAACCAATAAAATTGCGTTGGTACAGTCGATGGTGGCGCCATTAGTACCCCAGTGGGCTACTCCATTGATTGCACGTTTTCTTTTTTTGTGAATTATCCATTTTTAGAAGGTTTGTCAATTTGACGTATATGATTTGGGGGGGTCGTACTAATCATGACCCCCTCACCTCGGAGTGCCACTGCGACGATACTCAATCTATTGCAGTCTGCTGAGCGACAGTATCCCAAAAGGTATGATAGGCTAATGAGATGACTGTAGAAATACTTTTATACTTCGTAAACAGGGCTTCAAAAAAGACAGTTTCTTCGCACGTGGGTGTGAGGAGGCTTTAGAAGTAGTAGGGCTCCTAAAAGAGGTCGTCCATGGAAGTATTACCACTACGTATTTCTGCCGCTAAGCAGCGTTACAGTGTTCCAGTTTGAAGGGTATGTGTGCCGGCAAAATTAGAGGCCCATGAGACTTCCAACTTTGTCTCGAAGGTTGGCAACGCATCAGCGGCATCAGCAATGGTGTTCTATAGACAGTGGTAACCATTTACCATCAGGTGGGTCGTCGGTTTGTATGCCAACCGATTACAAAAAAAAGAGGCGATGATAGACCCATATCGTTGCTGCGCAGTGAAAACCTCGTAATTGTAATGAACCTAATTTTATGGGAGGAGATAATAACCGTCTGTTAAAAAAAAGTATGAAGTGTAGATGTAAGGTTCTTCTGTTTTATTATCTATTCATCAATCTATTTCATCTTAGAGCTGTGCACGTTCGTTCTAACACCCATATTCTAAGACGTTCCTCCAAAACTTTCTCGACTCATACTCGACTCAGGACGGCCTCGAAAACACCTATGAAATTGTATTCTTAGTCGCAATTTCGAGTGAACTTTGAGGTTCCTTGACGGAGTCAATACGTCATAATTTGAATTATCTGCATCGCGCAAATAACGCCGCGATAAAAAATTGTAAGGATTATCGTAAGCATATTCGATAAAGTCTTCAATATTAATTTTTGTTACATACGAACTTTGACATTTCCTTCCTTAAGGTAGGTTACGAGGTACCTTGAGTTTGACAGATGATTCCTTACCTCGACTGAGGAAAAATCTCGAGTCCAGGACGTTTATGTCCACTTGGTAGTGAGTCGAGGTGGAGTTGAGTCGAGTAAGTTTTGGAGGAACGTCTTAGAATATGGGTGTAAATATGCATTACAAGGATTTTTACCCAACAAATGAATAACAAAAAATAAAAATGAATTTGTGCTTTACGAGGTTTTCACTGCCCAGCGATGATATAGTGATAGGAGAGCAATCTGCCAGCTACGATTTGTCATTTTAATAACTTTCTAAAATCGTTGGTTAAGTCAGTCTGTGAGTCGGGTTGGCTGTTACCACACCCACCCGACCGAGGCCGACCGATGTCATCGATCGATAGAAAAATGAAATCAGCCGATCGACATCGATCGATGACATCACCCGAAGTCTGTCGGGTGCGACAACACTCTTATACTCTGTTGTGCTGATAATTTACTCACAGTTCTTTCTCCTAGCAACAGCCTGGCTTTGTCTTCTTCGTGCGGCTCTGGTGCGGCGGCCGCCCGCCTGTGCAGCTGCAGCTTTTGGCGAATAGCTTGAGATAGTATCACCCTGTATTAGAAAAATAAGTTTTGATTCTAACATGTATATGTATATATTTTCAACTAACTATACCTGCAGCTTTGCCTACGGAAACATAAGGTCACTGCTCATCACCCGCATTCAATAGCGTGATAATTTGTACCCTATAACCTGACCCACTCTTTAACGGATGTGGCTGCCAAATTTCAACTGGATCTATCCAGTAAAACTGACGTGAGGCTCAAACAAACAAAATTCTAAAATCGTCATTTTTGGCATTATTATCGTTCATAGTATGCATTTCACTTACTTTTTTCCAAAAATATTTCATGTACAATCGTTATGATTTTATATGTATAGGATAAAGCATACGTTCGTTATTTGTAGAAATGACAAAGAAGGCAATGGCGTCATACATCCGCCAAAATTTTTTTAAACATTTCCTTAGGTACGCCTGACCATGCCAGTTTCTCCTGTATTCTCGGTGCGTTCTCACATGCACAAACACCCGGACCCGGAGCAATTATCTGCAGGCCATTCAAATATTTGTTCCGTGCGGTAATCGAACCGACCCATAGCCACGCCAATCACTCGGCTACTGCACCAATCGTGGCGTCGCAAGATGAATGACAACAAAATATTTGTTCTTCGAACTGCATACAGTCTGAGATTTTGTTGGCAATGTTGACAGCAATGAAATACCTGACGACTTTGAATCATGGAAAACTAAGCACCAAACCCACTAGAGCAGTCATACTCAACATTTTTTTTTATAGGGGCCACAAACACGTTTCAGTCATGGTGTCGAGGGCCGCAAGCAAAAATTATTTAGGTTTTAATTAAAACGTAATTCCAAGATAACGATGTAGTTTCTTTATTAATGAAAAAATCAGATCAGATTGGCCAATAATATAGGCCCGGCGGACCGCGCGCGGCCCGCGAGCCGCAGGTTGAGTATAGCTGCACTAGAGTCTGACAAACGAAGCGTGACCTGGAGTTTTGTTTAAAGTTTTAATATGGCAACAATATAGCATACAAAAAATTATCAAGTATCAAAACATTTAACTAGAGGTATACAGTTAGTAATACCACATGAAGATTTTTTGAATTTGCCTTGTTTTCTCAGGTCACGCTTTCATCTGCCAGACTCTAGTAACTTTTATTGTGCAAGTAGTTACAGTCCATCGCTTGCTTAGTTCGTAAAATCTGCAGAAGTCGACTAGTTCCGGGTTTGCCCAAACGTTTAAGCGAGCGATGGACTGCAATTTTGTTAATTTTTTTCTGTTTAGCCTTTTCCCAACTATGTTGGGGTCGGCTCCCAGTCTAACCGGATGGCTTTTGGTCTTGGTTGTCATGTAACCATCTACGACAGTCGCCAGAATCCTGAAAGTCTGACTATGTTCTGCCTAGCCTTTTCCCAACTATGTTGTGGTCAGCTTCCAGACAAACCAGATGCGGCTGAATACCAGTATTTTACACGGAGCGACAGCGTTCAGACCTCCGCAACCCAGTTACTGGGCAATTCCGATACTCTAAGGTTAAACCAATTGTCAGACTTTCGGGCCTCTGACTTCCCGTAACGATTGTCATAGCTATTCGGCTACTTCCGGGACCGACTGTTTAACGTGCTCTCCGAGGCACGGAGGGGTCTCGATGTGTAACAAACAGTCACCCATCCACGGACTGACCGCAGCAAGCGCAGCTTAACCTCGCAACCGTATGACTCACGCGGTTGGTAATTAGCCACGAGCTCAAGGAGTGCAATAGCTTGGGCAACAAAACACTCTCGTGGATTTTGCACGTTAAAGATGATTCAGAAATGACGTTAACAGCGCATATATCAACATTATTTTAAGTATATTGTTAAGTTTGCTTTTTGAATCATCAAAAATATGTAAATATATTGCAACGACAATGTAAAGATCTTGTGTAACAGTCTATTTTTAAATTGTAACAAAAGAATCGTTCGTGCGATAGAATCTGTACAAAAACATAGATTGCAGACAATACAAGTAGGTACGTGGAAGCATTACAATGAAAGTTTTGAATCGTGAGTTTCAAGATAAAGTGCTTGAAAAAATATAGGTGATGTCAATCTCTGTAAAAGGATTAATTGAGACCAATTTTAATTTTTCGGTTTTGTGTCACTCAAGATACAGGAGTAATCGAAAGAGTGAGGGGAGCGTCTAAAAAAAAGGTCGTCCAAGTATCGCTTGGGAATTAATCTTTTTCATTCGGTATTGCACGCGGGCAACGAAACAGCTAGCGGCGGGCCAGGCCTTTGGCCAGCTATGTTGGGATCAGCATCCAATCCACGCAGATGCGGCTGAATAATTAAAAATGAAGGCTAAGGATTATTAAAACTATGAATTTCAATTTCTCAGTTCGCGGATTTTCTATAGAGCGCGCGATGCTATTCGTAATACAGTTCCCGGCTTTTGATACGGCACGTACGTCGGAGGGTTTACTAATGTTTGCCATAATTTAAAATGCAATAATTGTATGTACCATACATGTATTTGCCATAATTTCATTAGAAATAACGCTAGAGTTGCCATAATCGTGTAATGACATAAAATCATTTTCACTCATTTCATTGGTCATAATCGACCAAGTGTTATAATAATTTTAATCCATAAATTTATTTGCTATATTTTTCATTTTCAATAATATCGTTTTCCATAACGTTTATTCACCATAATATTAATTTACCCATACTAACACAACAATGCTAGTTCAGTACAAGCGCCTGCAATCACCATGCATGCTTGCTTTGCAAGAAATCTGTGTGGTTGTGTGGTTACAGTTCTAACCTAACCGTTTCGAATTTGACAAACTGTTTATTGTCTAAAGATTGTTTGATGTAATAAATCATTTGATTACAGACCAAATGCCTTAATGACATATTTTTTATACAAAACAATAAACATTTCTTAATTATATTTAATGTTGCTTATGTCAAGTATCGATTATGTAATGTGTTACTTATAGAAACTAATGATTATTGACACATGTTATTATGGAAACTTATTATATGGCAAATAAAAGTTATGACTAATAAGTTGATATGACAAGCGTTATTAGTATAAATGATAATAGTGCAAGTAAATATTATTATGAGGGGGGACGATTATGGAAAACAATAATAGTACAAATGATTTTGTGGAAAACAAGACAATACCATGTCAGAGACGAGAGATGTTCGGCTATGATCGGCTACCTTCGGTTTTGTAGAGCATTTTCTCTGTCGTACGATACACTGTCATTCTGATATCTATATATAGTTGTTAAAACCATTTGACCATAAAAGATAAAATTAAAATGAACTCTTCTAGTTACCTCCTCGTATCACTCTTGGTAGCCAACAGCAGGTCCAACCAGGTCCACGTAACATTGTGGTACTCCAGGGTAGGCAACACTAGCGGCAAGTCTCTGACATCTTCCAGATTCTTCTCCTTGCTGCCCTTGTAGGAAACCCTTACAGGAACTTCGGGGATCTTGATGTAGATGAATAGTTTATTCTTTTCGGCTCGCTCCTGGTTTTAGAAATGTAAAATGAATTTGAGAAATTTGCTAAAATAAATCCAGTTTATTTTTAAAATACGTTGCCCCACTCTAGGATTTCTCCTGTATCGTGGGTGCGTTTACAGCCACAAATCTTCACATGCACATACACTCAGATCCGGAACAACTATCGGTAGGCCATATAAAATTTGTTTCGTGCGGGAATCGAACCCACAACCCATAACGCAGAAAGTCAACGACTTAACTGCGCCAAGGTATCGTCAAACACGTGTCCTGTGTCGAATTACGAGCAAATACCAAAATAATAAGACGAAAATCGCACCTTTGCATAGATATACGGTCAGCAACGAAAGGTGATTCATAACATCTACGACGTTTGACGACACGTTTGATGCAGTTGTTAAGCGATTGGCTTCTGCGCTGCGGGTCGTGGGTTCGATTCATGCACGGAACAAATATTTGTATGGCCTACAGATAGTTGTTCCGGGTCTGGATGTTTGTGCGTGTGAAGATTTGTGTCTGTAAACGCACCCACGATACAGGAGAAATCCTAGTGCGGGGCAACGTTTTGTATTAAAAAAAAAAACTAAATTAACAAAAAAATATTCGATACACTACGTCTCAGCACTTGTGTAGTCAAAATGTTACATCTTTTCCGTTTTTTTTCTTAAAATTATCTGAAGTGTTAATCTATTTTCGTTGATGACTAACCAAACTACGATTTCCAATCAAGGTTCAGGTATTTTAATTGTTCAGAAGTTATGCTCATCTTATCTTGTATGCGTCACATCCATTGACGCGCAGCCCAAGCGTATGCGCAACACCAGACCATGAGTAAACAATAGCGTATTGATTGAACAATGTTTGTGACCTGTGCGTCACAAAACTTATTGTTACTGTCACTGTGTATCATCACAATGCTGGGTGAAGGCCTCCCCCCATGATCTTCAGCTAATATAGACTCACATCACATCAGGGGCTTGTGGGTAATTACCAACCGCGCGGATCATACAATTTGCGAGGTTAAGCTGCGCTTGCCGCGGTCAGTCGGTTGATGGGTGACCATTCGTTACACATCCCCACCGTGCCTCGGAGAGCACGTTAAACAGTCGGTCCCGGATGTCATACGAACCTATGATAGTCGTTACGGGAAGTCAGAAACCCGAAAGTCTGACAACTGGTAACCTTAGGATATCGGCATTACCCGGTAACCGGGTTGCGGAGGTCTGATGGCAGTCGCTTCGTGTAAAATACTGGTATTCAGCCGCATCTGGTTAGACTGAAAGCTGACCCCAACATAGTTGGGAAAAAAAGCTAGGCAGAACATAACATCAAGCTTGTATTCCCCGAAAGGTTGGGCAGAGGTGTATAGTAACACCCTCATTTCGCCGTTATGTTTAAGTCCTATGTAATAGGGGGCGAGTCTATTGCCATCAAACGGGCACAAATTCAAACTCAAGGCTGCTACTGAGAAATTCCACACGGAAAAACCCAAGTACACTTCTAGTGGAGTATTGGTTGTGTAATTTATCCAGCTATTACCAACGTCTTCGTAGTCTACCGTGACGCCTAACTTGATCAGAGCTCCACTTAGTGGTTAATTTGGTCCAAACAACAATGCTTAGCAAGCATAATCAGCCTATTACTGTCCCACTGCTGGGCACGGGCCTCTTCTTACCATGAAAAGGGTTTAGGCCTTAGTCCACTACGCTGGCCTGGTGGAGATTGGCTGATTACAGACACCATTGAGAGCTTTATGGAACTCTCTCAGATGTGCAGGTTTCCTCACGATGTTTTCCTTCACCGTTAACGTTTACAAAACAAAACGAAGCTTAAAAAGAAGCCGGTAGATGACTCCCTAGAAGGATATACATCGATGTTATTGGTGATGTTCTGCACAAAGGACAGGTGCGTAGAACTCTCAATCAGCGTGCGTGTATGACAAGTAGTATGAATGTGGACGAAGCGAAAGGAGTATGTAAGGATCGTAGCAAGTGGCGTACCTATAGTTTCTGCCTACCTGCATGGGAAAAACGCGTGAGTTTATGTATGTACGTGTAAAGCTTAAAACACACAAAATACTCCAAAGCAGTACAAACCTTCATCTTCTCGACATCATCTTTATCCTTCTTGTCCCTCTTCACATAGAAGTTAGAATTCGAGTCCTTGCTCTTCTTCTTAACCTTCTTGGAACCCGTGGACACGAGACTGGATGAAGAGGCTCCAGCCTTCAGAGTACCTTCCGTTTCATCCTCGCCGTCTTCTATGGAGTCAGGGTCGCGCTCAGGGAAGCAGAACTTTAGCATCGTGTTGAAGAACTTCTTTGTTAGACCTGGTACAAAAATTATCATGTATCGTCATTGTGACAACCTGAAAGCAATCTGACCTGCCGAAGACAATCATGAACCGCATCGATGAACAGTCTTGAGGGATGAGGGTAGTTAAAAAAAATATAACAATACGCGAAAGTTTTTCAATAAATATACGTAGCAGTGCAAAAATCAATGTAATCACTCTTCTAATAATGACAGTTTGTGACGATGAATGTATGTTTTGATACTCAATCACGCTGAAGAGATTTGGATGAAAGGACATGTTATGAAATGGGCTTAAAATAATTTTATTTTTGAACCGCTTACATGTGCGGTTTTTCTGATAGGGAAAACTGTCTAGGACGTGCTTACAAAAACTTTTTTTTTAAAAAGCACCATTATTTAATTATAAAACATTTAAAATCCTGATATATTTTTTGTTAAAAAACTAATAAACTGATAAAAAACTTAGAAATAAAAATGATATATATCATTTTTGAAAGCATAATATTTATCCTAATATTAAAATAATATTAAACGGCTTAAATAAAAATAAAATTAATGAACTAACTTAATGGTTTGGATGTATGGCATTGATTCCCTTGTCTCAATAGAATAAAAGAAAATATTTACTGTATGTCAGCAAGGTTGTCACCTGTCATTGTCAGTAATGTCATCAATGTCTAATCATGTCAAAGTTGTCACACAAAATCGCTATCTATTGTTGTTAAAAACCAGGTCAAATAAAAAAAACTCAAAACAATGTAGTCAAAAACACAGGAACCACAATCACAATAACAGACAACAGTTGAATTGAATTTGACTTTTTGACAATGACTGACGTTGACAATGACAATAAATGTCATCCAATAGAAGTGTTGCCAGAATTAATAATTATGGGTTAACAACTGTGGGTTGCAACTTTATTTTTTAATCCTAATTATTTAAATTAAAAAAAAACAATAGAAGGGTGCTTTTAAAAAAAATATATACGGAAGCTCCATATTTTACGTACTTTCATAAAAAAAATATCTCTTCTCTGTTCACAGCCAAAGCCCAGCTTCCATACAAAAATATAACATGTCCTTTGGCACACAGATATACCATGTCCTGGATTAACACATAGGATAATTTTTATTCGGATGCATTAATAAAATCCCTGTTTGTATGTTTGAGTTTTACGCCGGTGCTACTGCACAGATCCTGTTAAAATATGGCAGCCACATCCGTTTAAGAGCGGGTAACGTTATAGGGTACCACAGAGGACAGGTCCGCCAGGGGCTGGCGGACCGGGACCTGCCGGGGTTGCGGTGCATCCTTATGCGAATCCCGCGACTCCGGCCGACGGCTAGGAGAAGGAACACCCTGGGTTTATAGCCGGTAAGAGTCCGGCAGAACCCTATTCCCCGGGCGAGAGAAAAAATAAATAAAAAGAAAGTTGTAGGGAACAAATTCACGCTATCGAGTGTGGGTGATGAGCAGTAACCTTATGTTTCCATAGGCAAAGCTTCGGTACAGCTACTAGGAAATACAAACGTTTAAATTATAATAACACATGTGTTTTAATTACTGGTGACCCGAACGCGTCTACTTAGTTATGCCGCCGCCATGTTTGAACAGGTGAGCCTTTAGTAGAGCGATTACGAAAGAAATAGATTCAATTTGAATGCCGAATTAGGCAAGGTATAAGAAACAGTGAGACTAATTGTATTTTTTTGACGTCAATACTATGAATGCTATAATGCCAGCTATTGCTAATATAACAAGGCGTACATAATTTTTATCTCATGTCGGACGAGCTAGAATATAACACCCATATTCTAAGACGTTCCTCCAAAACTTACTCGACTCATACACGACTCAGGACGGCCTCGAAAATACCTTCAAAATTGTATTCTTAGTCGCAATTTCGTGTGAACTTTGAGGTTCCTCGATTGAGGGGTCCTCAAATGAGTAGAGGTAGAGTGGAGTCATTACGTCATAATTTGAATTATCTGCATCGCGCATGTAACGCCGCCATAAATAGTTAGAAGGATTATCGTAAGCATATTCGATAAAGTCTTTAAAATTCATTTTTGTTACATACGAACTTTGACACTTCTTTCCTTAAGATAGGTTCCAAGGTACCTTGAGTTTTACAGATGATTCCTTACCTCGACTGAGGAAAAATCTCGAGTCGAGCACGTTTATGTCAACTATAACTACCGATGGTAGTGAGAAAGACTGAGTCGAGGTGGAGTCGAGTCGAGTAAGTTTTGGAGGAACGTCTCACCCCTTGTTTACACCTAAAAACAAGTTGTAAACATAATTTTTGTGAAGGCCTTTTTAAAAGAAATTACTTGGTCTTAACACTTAATGATCATGTTTAAAATATTTTAAACAAGTCTTTAAAAGATCTACATACTTGTTTGCTACTTAAAGTATGCATATTTGTAATATTTTTTTCGAAATAATATCTGATATGTTTTATACCTAGATGTTGTAGGGGAACGAGATATTGTGTTCCGCCTATGAAAAGGGAGGATCCTCCTACCAGGCGGAGTCTTGTGCCTTTTTTTTTATTTTTTTTCTCGTTGGAAAATCCTCATGGATGTCCCTCGCCCGGGGAAGGTGAGGGGGTCTGCCGGACTCTTACCGGCTAAAAACCAACGGTGTTCCTTCTCCTGACCGTACGGCCGGGGTCGCGGGATTCGCGTCAGCATGCACCGCAACCCCGGCAGGTCCCGGTCCGCCAACCCATGGCGGACCTCTCCTCTGTGGGGCCCCACGTCCTCCTGAGAAGCGCGCACGGAACACGGCGCGCCGCCTTCTCGGGCCTGTTACTGGTCGGGCGGCGAGTCCCCAAACCCGCCGCCCGCAGGCCATACACTAGGGTGGCTGGAGATCATCGCGTACACGCGCCCTCCGGCGCGAAGGGAGAAGAGCACACCGCTCCCTCTCCCTCTCCCTCTCCGCTTCCTCTTTGGTTGCCATCACCCCCTCACAAAAGGAGGCGATGGCTTCCCACGCAGTCTCGCTCCCGACCATGGACAGAACCACGGCCGGAAGCGAGAGGTCACCGCCGACCGCCGCGACTATTGGCGGGCCACTGCCCAACGGTTGATGTTGGGAACTTGTATATATACTAACTCCGTGTCAAATCTTGATACCGCGATGCAGGATAGTTCGCATGTGGCGTGATATATGCCGCCACAGTGTAAACGAGGGGTTAGAATATGGGTGTAAAACTTCCTCACCGCACGCTGGGAATAGATGCGTGTTGTAAGATTCAATAACACCCAACACGCTTTGTGGGAGAATTTATACTGTCTGCCTGGCTAGCTACCATGAAATGTGTTCGCGAGTGTGTATGTGAGACCCAGGGGGGTGTAGGGTTCCTCTATATCTTTGCTACTTGGATTCGTAACCTCCATCTTCAGATGCTGCCTGCGATTACCATCAGGTTCGACAGGAGCAAATATACATCCCCCAAACCAGCATAATACGAGTGCTTATATTTAAAAAATCTGTAATTAAAACCTTACCTATTCTTATTGGCACAATGTTGACTTCGAAGTGTTCTTTGACAGCAATGCCACCGACCGGCGGACGATCTCGGCAGAAAACGCGCAGAGCCGCTCGCCTTGCCAAAGGCGCTCTTCCTGAAGGCTCTTGAGGTACTAACACCTAATGTGACAAAAAAATATACGACTTCAAAAAAGAAGTTTACAAGTTTAGTCGAAAAGGGGGTACTAAGCCGAAAGGGTGTTAAAATACCCATAATAAGGGATAACTTTTGTTCTACAACTTTCCGCAAAACTCGATATTTTAAGAGAAATTGCTTTTCAAAGATTTCGTAAAAAATATACTAAAATCTATGCTAAAATCTATCTGTCCATAGCTATGATCAACTGTGTTTACAACTTAGGTCATATTTGGGGTCACGGATTAGAAACTATAATAAACTAACTATAAAAAACTAAACTATAATAAAAATATTTTTGCATGCAAATAAAAATTATCGAATTTTGAAATTTTAACACTTGCTTTAAAATAGTCATCAGTGATACTTTAAGTGGCCCGTGGCTTAGTACCCCCTTTCCGACTAACCTTGTATACAAAATTACCTCAACACCTACCTACTATGTGCGAGCTCTTCGCTGCTATGTTACTTAGGTATCTTGTTTTCTAATTCAAAAGACAAACTAATTCGTTGGTCTAATTGTGGCATGCGCGACTGCTGATCGTGAGTTCCTTTGTTCGATCCCCAGGTCGAGCAAAGTGTTATTGGGTTTTTCTGTGTGGAATTCCTCAGTAGCACCCCGAAGTTTGGATTTGTGCCCGGTAGATGGCAATAGGCTCGCCCCCTATTACATGGAACTTAAACATAACGGCGAAATGAGGGTGTTACTATACACCTCTGCCCATCCCTTCGGGGAATACAGGCTCTGCATATGTTCGCAAATAACAAACACGTTCAAAAACAAAGTAACCAAGAACAACTATGCTCATTTGTTTATTTACCTACTCTTTAGTGATGAATGTGAATGATAATAATCTTACTTCTGGGAAGGGTTCGTTAGGCAACAAGTTCTTGACGCGAACGTATCCGACCTCCAACTGATGCTCCACCGAGTCGTCTGACCTTGATGTTTTCGTATACCTACAGAAAAATAAAAAGATATTTATAACTTTAAAAAAAAGCTATCAAATTCCAATACAAAAAAGCTTGATCATATTATGTTTTAAGATCTACGACATTGAAATTCAGATGCGGTGACTACTATTTTCGCAACTATGGCAAATTTGTATGCCATTAAAAGTTGCGACCACGCGCGCTCAAAACCAAAGACACCATACTCACATAAGCACCAAAGACAATAGTCTGGAGTTAAATAAAAAAACAAGACCTTGAACCTTGAGTTTGTTTCGATGTTTCTTCGGTCAGTTAGTTAGCTATGAAACGCCGGAGTTAGCTAGCATAGTGACTTGTAACCCCTCGTTTACACCTAGTTTTAAAACATGTTGTAAGAGAATTAAAAAAAAAAAAACTATTGCGTACTTTAAGTAGCAACCAGGTATGTAGATCTTTAAAACATTTGTTTCAAATATTATATACATGTTCATTACGTGTTAAAAACAAGTAACTACTTTTAAAAGACCTTTAGGGATGATTTTCACCAAACGGTTCGCATCGCATCGGATCGGAAAAGATACGAATGCGGCGACAGCCGTACGCGTCCGGCAGGATATCGACACATACGATCGGCTCCGTACCGTCACTTGCAAACGTATCCGTTTCTGCGCCTAGTCAAATAGTTTCATTCCTACCGTGTTAACAGCCGAAAGGATCCGATCAGATACTACGACAGGCGAACGAAGCCGTACGCGTGTCGCAGCATACTTTTGGCTACGATCGCGTGTCGCGGAAAACGCCCGCGGTCAAGCTGCTGTGCGCAGCTTGGTAATATAAACTTTAAATACTGTGTACACGATTTAATATCGTTTAAAGATTGTAAAATCCGTTCCGATCCGATGCAATGCGAGCCGTTTGGTGGAAATCATCCTTAAAACAATTTGTTTACAACTTGTGTCACAACTTGTATCACAACTTGTTTTCAGGTGTAAACGAGGGGTAATACTGTTGAATTGAAAACAACCCATTTACAACACACTACGTCCCTACTCACAAGAAGTTGGTTAGCAGCAGGTCAGCGATGCCGAGCTGTCCGTCGGCGTCGGTGAGCCTCCAGCGTGCACTCTTGAAGCAGATCTCGTTGTACCGGTGCGGCGGCGCGTGCGCACTGCGGACGGCGGGCGCGGCCGACGCGCGGCCTACCTCCCGCCACGCGCGGACCATCGCATCGAGTTCTTCGCCCAGTGACCACACGGATTCCTTGCACTCGTTCACCTAAGTCAAACACGTAAAGTCATATTGATTCGAGGTATAGTCCGGCCATTCAAATTTTGTATAAAAGGTAAACAAACTTTTTGATCGTGAAAATATCATTATGCTTTAAAAATCCACTAAGAATAACACAAAAAACATAAATAATTAAATGGATTATTGCAGCATTATTTAATAGATTCTTAAAACACAATCAATGTTTCACGTTTCACGATCAAAAGATTTGTTTAAATGGCTGAACTGTAGTTATATGGTTAACTCCCCATTGCAATAATTACTGCAAACAATGACAAAATATAGCAAAAATTAAGCAAACTATCGGATGCTGTGACGGACTCGGATCACAGCCGCGATTATAACACCCATATTCTAAGACGTTCCTCCAAACTTACTCGACTCCACCTCGACTCAGCCTTTAGTTGACATAAACGTCCTCGACTCGAAATTTTTCCTCAGTCGAGGTAAAGAATCATCTGTCAATCTCAAGGTACCTCGGAACCTACCTTAAGGAAGGAAGTGTCAAACAAAAATGAATTTTGAAGACATTATCGAATATGCTTACGATAATCTTTACAACTATTTATCGCGGCGCTAATTGCACGATGCAGATAATTCAAATTATGACGTAATGACTCCGTCGGGGAACCTCAAAATTCACTCGAAATTACGACTAAAAATACAATTTTCAAGGTGTTTTCGAGGCCACCCTGAGTCGAGTATGAGTCGAGTAAGTTTTGGAGGAACGTCTTAGAATATAGAAGTAAGTGTGCACAGTCGTTTGGGACGCGGCTGGCCAGATGTCTATCGGACGTCCGAACGCTCAGGGACAGCCCAAGGTTGCGTCCGCGATTTACGTCCGATAGTTTGCACAGTTCAGTGTATATTCATTATCTAGATACCTATTAAGGCGTCCACCAGCCGAGTCCGATAAGTGTTTTCAGCTTTACCCTTACCAAAATGGCCATGTATGGCGAATTCGCCATAATCAATTCCAGAAACGATTATCAACACATGGTTCTACCATGGCCATCCTCCAAAGTTCAGATTACATGAATGTCATACCTGATCATCTAAATTCTTCAGTTCATCCATGGCGACGGGGTCGTTGCCGGTCATGGACCTGTTCTTCAGGTAGTATTCCTTCTCCAGTCGTCGAAGCCTTGCAAGGGACTCCCTGACCTGACACGACAAATATGACAGGTTCAAGTTATAGTGGACGGTTTGGGTAATTATGTAGTTGTTCAGCGTAAGTGGAACTTTTTAAAAAGTTATATTATCTTGCAGTAAGTACTAAAATAAGATTATTAGGTCTATTGCTTTTTAGGTATCTACCGTAGCCTCGCGATACAATTTTTTTTTTTATCGTTTGAAAATCCTCATGCATGTCCCTCGCCCGGGGTAAGCGAGGGGGTCTGCCGGACTCTTACCAGCTAAAAACCAACGGTGTTCCTCCTCCTGAACGTTCGGCCGGGCTCACGGGATTCGCAAAAGCATGCACCGCAACCCCGGCAGTCGCGATACAACCTGACTTGTCACAATTAATATGACGGTTCAACATTTTATAGTTGCATAACAATTAATACTAGGACGCCCAGTAGGTACAAGTTGAAATAAATTAAACATCAGATGAACTAATACAGTTACACAAAAAAGTGTAACATAACATAACATTACGCATGTATTCCCCGAAGGTTTGGGTAAAGGTGTACAGTAACACCCTCATTTCGCCGTTATGTTTAAGTCCCATGTAATAGGGGGCGAGCCTATTGCCATCAACCGGGCACAAATCGAAACTGCAGGCTGCTACTGAGCAATTCCACACCGAAAAACCCAATAACACTTTACCTGACCTGGGGATCGCACCCAGGACCTCACGATCAGCAGTCGCACTTGCCACCACTAGACCAACGAGGCAGTTTGAAGTGTATTTAGTAGTACTAACTAAACCACGAAGATAATCGTGAGTGAGTACTCGCTGGTTATGTAATGCCGACTACACACTCCTCGAGATAGCCTGAGAAATCCATCCTCTCTCTCTCCTCTATCAAGTCTCAGGCTGTCTCGGCGAGAGTCTGGAGTGGCTACAAAAGTACCCCGTCATTCCACAAACGCTTAGATCTGTATTCAATTAACTCATCAACACAAAAATGTTCTGACAAAGTAGCAGCCCGGAGTTTGGATTTGTACCCGGTTGATAGCAATAGGCTCGCCCCCTATTAGATGACACTTGAACATAACAGCGAAATTAAAGTGTTTACTATTATATGTATACACCCAATTACTGTAAATACCAAGTAATAGATACCTACTCTATCATTATAAGATTCTATGATAGAATTACCTCAATTTATTTCTATAAAAAGTATGACTCATTGATATAATAGCAATTCCGCTGCCTATAATTCGTTCAGTCATGCGTGAATTTATCAATGACTCATACAAACTGATTCAGATCTTTATTTTTATCGCCGATAGCAATAAGAACCGCTATTTCGATACGGTTCTCACATCTTCGGTAGTATAGTGGTAAGTATCCCCGCCTGTCACGCGGGAGACCGGGGTTCGATTCCCCGCCGGAGAGAATCTTTTTGCATTTTTATTTTCAATATTCTTGACATTTTACACAATTATGTGTCAATAGAATTAATTTTATGAATAAATCTACCATATGTATTTTTTTTTGTCTTTTTATATAAAGATGTATTGAAAAACTATTTGGTCGTTTGTATTGATGTAGCTGTTCCAGTGTAGGCAGGATAGTGGCTAATTTGAAATATTGCCGGTACAAACACCTTTTATTTTCCAGGTTGAAGCTTATAAGGTACCCAATGCACGATTATGAGATTTTGATTGATAATTTCTACTCCCTATTCACAGAACGAAAAAATAAGATGTAAACAACATTTGACTACTCTTGATAAAGATAATATTTTCAGGTAGTATTTGGCCGTGACTATTGTTAAATTAAAGTACTGGGACTATACAGGATGGAATTTTTTAACCGCACTCGGAGGGGAAGTACTCTAAATACTGGAGATAGCCAGTTTTACTCAAAGTATATATTTCTTCATTTTTAAAAAGAACCAAAACTGCCTTCAACTATCTTTGACAATACGCTTTCTACACCCGGGAATCGAACCGGCTAGAATCCGACAAAATAACAACTTGCACTTTTACGGCATCAATCGATAGGTCAATCATAAGGACCAAATCTCGTCTAACAAACATAGTAAATTAAATGAAAGGAAATTTAATGGGACTAGATAAAGCACTTTGAAGCGTTGGCCACACCGCCAGCGAACGAGCGAGCGAGCAAGCAACGTTTCACCGAGCCTACTTCAGCGACTCAAACGACGTGAACGATGTGAACCGACGTATGAAAAAGCCAGCTCGCTCGCCCGCCAGCTCGCGGTGTGACCTGCGCTTTGCTCAAGGGGCCTTCGGTTGCTATAATAATTTACTTAATTCTTACACCCATATTCAAAGACGTTCCTCCAAAACTTACTCAACTCGACTCCACCTCGACTCAGCCTTTAGTTGAAATAAACGTCCTCGACTCGAAATTTTTCCTCAGTCGAGGTAAAGAATCATTTGTCAAACTCAAGGTACCTCGGAACCAAGTATCAAAGTTCATATGTAACAAAAATGAATTTTGAAAACTATTTATCGCGGCGTTATTTGCGCGGTGCAGATAATTCAAATTATGACGTAATGACTCCGTCGAGGAACCTCAAAGTTCACTCGAAATTGCGACTAAGAATACGATTTTGAAATTGTTTTCGAGGCCGTCCTGAGTCGAGTATGAGTCGAGTAAGTTTTCGAGGAACGTCTTAGAATATGGGTGTTAATCCTGTATATACCACCAAACGGGCACTCTCAATAAATATAATAACTGTAATACCTGCGTCTGCAGCTTGTGTATAAGCTGCCTCGGGTCCTGGTCCTGGTGCAGCTGCAGCTGGAACCGCATGCGCGCGCGCCGCTCCAGCGTACGTCTGCGCTCCGGCTCCACGTGCAACACTACGTTGTTTACCACATCTAGAAGCATCGCGTACTGGCGATAAAAAAAGAACAATATTAATTTTATGGAAGCAAAACCTTGTATTCATTCAGGCTCCCAGGTGGCATATCATGACGTGTTAAAATCATAATAGTTCCGTTGTGAGAATGTGACGGCGCTTTCTCTCACCGGAACAGTGATGGTTTTAACACGTCATAAATGGCCCCAGGCTACAATGTTTAGTGGGGTTTATTGATACGAACCTTATGGCCGAATACTCAAACGCTACTCAATTTTAGGTTGCCCTTAATTTCATGCTGTCACTGTCACTTCGCTTTAAAATAACAGTGAAAGCACGAAACTTAGCGGCAACTTAAAATTGAGTAGCGTTTGAATATTTGGCCATAAGGTTCGTAAGGGTCGTTTGGCTATTAGAATACGGATTTCTGTAAGGATTATTAATCCTGGCCATAAGAACTGATGAAAATACCAAGAGACGTTATTATGAATGACTGACTCTCTACTAAAAGACGCAAAAATTAAAAAATCAGCTGACACATCTCATTTCAAGTAATGTGATTGGTTGTTAGTATTTTGGTCGACCAATCACATTCGTAGACATGTGATTTGACAACAGATTAATTTGATTAGCCTTCCAAAAATCGGGCTATAATGTAAAAGAAGTTTAAGAAGTCTTTTCACAACGGGAACTATCAAAATAAGGTGTTTTCATATTTCAGTATTACAAAACGCGAGTTGAAAATTTTTCAAAAATAATTTTAAATTCTTTATTAAGATAAAATACGTCCGTAATTTTCATATTTATAAGTGTAATATAAAAAAATGTTTTGAACTAAAAGTATGTCACAAAAACGAGACATTCTGATCACGTGACTATCTGTGACGTCATCGTACAGTATGTTATACCTGCAGCGAGTTGGTGCACACATTGAGGTCGTGATGCATGAGTGTGAACGAGTCGTACGGCTGCTGCTGTGCCCAGCCGGTGCCCTGCCCGCTCACCGACTCTGCTTCCTCGTGGGACACGTAGTAAAACTCGCACGCGCACCGGGACACTATGCGTTGGAGCTGTTGACAAACATAATCTTGTACAAACTGTACGTACTCTGTTGGTGTATTCAAATAAAAAATTTGCAATGAAAACATCGAATCGAATAAGATGATATAGTGACAAAAATTGAAAGGAGTATGCTTAGGTGGTTTGGTCATATTGAGAGAATGAGTGAACGGCGATTAACAAAAGGAATTTATAAGGCGGCTGTCAATGGAAACGCCGGTAGAGCACATCCTAGAAGGACATACATCGATGTTATTAGTGATGTTCTTCACAAAGGTCAGGTGCGTAGTAGTCGCAACCGGCGTGCGTGTATACCAAGATGTATGAATGTGGTTGAAGCAAAAGGGGTATGTAAGGGTCGTAGCATGTGCCGTTCTATAGTTTCTGCCTACCCCCATGGGAAATATGTACGTATGTAACATCGAATCGTTCTACGTAGTCTTTTCTGCTTGCTTCCAGTTTAACCAGATGCGGCTGAATACCAGTATTTTACACGGAGAAACTGGCATAAGACCTCCGCAACCAAGTTACAGGGCAATGCCGATATCCTAAGGTTAGATCGGTTGCAGACTTTCGGGCTTCTGACTATTTTTAACCACTGTCATATCGTATGACACCCGAGACCGACGGTTTAACATGCTCTCCGCGGCACCCGCAACGTAACCTTACAAATCATATGATCCGCGTATTTGCTAATAAGCCAAGAGCCTCTTCCTTTAAAAAAAATCGAATAAGATTCCTAAAAAGTTGGTATTAATCTATACTAATATTATAAAGAGGAAAGATTTGTATTTTTGTATGTAACGAATAAACTTAAAAACTACTGGACCGATTTCAAAAATTCTTTTGCCTTTAGAAAGCTACATTATCACTGAGTAATATAGGCTACGGGCGGGGCCGTGAGGACACAGCTAGTAAATGATAATTAGGTTTGAACATTTCACATCTGTACTTAGAACCAAAAAGACACATTTCAGCGACTGCCAAAAAATATTGAGCTTATAAGACGAGATTTACACGAATTGCTGTCTACGGCGCCGCATGTCACCAAAGATAGCCGAAGAGCATCGGTATCTGCCGAACAGTCAAAGGTCACACGTTTCATTTGCTGGTCAGTGGTTTTGTTTTGTTTAACGTGTGGTGTGGGTTTGGCATACGTCAGCAAACATAAATGACATTTTATTCTAACGTACACAAATATCTACCTTAAGAAAAAGGGAATAAAGGTAATTTCAGAATGACAAAAACGGTGGAAAACGTTGTAAGACAATTTAAGTTACAATAGAAATTGAACTTTGTACAATGAAGTTAAGGTTTCTAATCCCGAAGCAAATGGCTGGGTTATAATACCCACCTGTGCCAGGCCGGTCTCTGCGCTGGGCCCCACGGTGCGGCCTATGACGCCCCCGGCCGAGTGCCCGCTGCCCACCAGCCGCGGTACGTCCGGGAGGGTGCTGATCTCTGTGCTCTGCCATCGTTCTTCAATCTCTTCCACCGATACCCATTGGATGTTCTCTGAAGAATGAAGGTTTTTGTTTTAAACATTTAGAGCAACTACGTCTTGCTTCCTTAAAAGTCAGAGTAAATTCGCGAATAGAGATGGGTGGCAGCGTCACCGTTGCGAGAAGACTAGGCTTGCTTGACGTCACAGACCTACATTTATTTATTTATTTACAACAATACAAGCTTACAGTAAACATCAAAACGCCTATATGCTAAAGAGAGAGAATTTTTTTAAATAAAAAAGTACAAAAATAACTACAAACAAAATCAAAACAAAGCATTAAACATGAATACCACCAGTATCTCAAAGGGAGCTATGCAGTTTTAGGAGTACCTTATGCCCAACAGTGAACTGCAGCAGCTGATGATGTACTCACCTAGTAACTGGTCCCTGTCAGCGGCGCTAACAGTAGCGTAGTACTGCATAGCTGAAAGCGCGCCGCTCCACGCAGCTGCAGCGGGCTGTCTGCGCACACGCTGACGAACCTCTGCTCGAGCTGCGCAGAGGATCACGTAGCCGCGCGTCTCGCAACCCTTCAGGACCACTTGGGAGTTCACCAGCTCGACTGCGGAGGGAATTACACGTTAATTAGTATTTAAAAAAAACTTTACATTATCAAATGGAAACCTTTCCAGAATACAGATTAGCTGAGTTGCAGGTCTGCTCTTAAACTAGTAACATGGAGGAAACTTCGATAGGTATGGAAAAAAACCACATGAAACACTTTCCTGGGATACCCTTGAAAGATCTCGTCCTCGGAGTGACCTCGCAATTAGCCTGGACTTAGCAAAGCGGTCCAGACTGAAGGCGTCTAGAAACTTGACTACGCCTTTTGATTTGACACCGGGTGTGGTGACGGGATAGTGGTAAGTGTAATATCTCGATGCACTGACTGAGACAGGCGGTGTGCGCGTTGTCGTCGTCCAGCACGTGCCGTATGTGCGGCTGGTGCGGCGGCGGCGCGCCCCCGTCGGCCCCGCTCAGCTCGTCGCTGAACACCACGGGCGCCTCGCCGCCCGCCTCCGCCACCAGCGCCGCCAGCATGCCGCCGCCGCAGCCCCCCGCGCCGCCGCTCGTCTGGGGAACACGGGACATACATTATGGAACATTCATTTACCAAAAGCGTACCTTTTTTTCTATTATTTATACTGCGTACTTTAATCCTGCAGATCGATTGAACAGCGATGTTCTCAAGACACAGTGACGTCACAAATTCACGTCGGAAATCAAATTAGCTATCAATCCCGGTCGTTATACGAATAGCGGAGATTTACAGACATTTAGAAGAAGATAAGCCTTGTTATAATGGACGAACGAACTCAAATTAAACAAAATATTTTTTACTAGCTGTGTCTTCACGGCTCCGCCCGTAGCCTATGTTACTCAGTGATAATGTAGCTTTCTAACGGCAAAAGAATTTTTGAAATCGGTCCAGTAGTTTTTAAGTTTATTCGTTACATACAAAAATCCAAAAATACAAATCATTTCTCTTTATAATATTAGTATAGATAGTATAGATTAGATAAATATTTAGCGAAACTAACTGGACACCTTTCAAAAACAATTGATCATTAGCTAAATAAAACGATGGTTAAGGAAATGTCAAAAGGTATATGGGGAAGATTTTTGCACAGTAGTGGGGAACTATAGATTAACTAAATTCACAGTAAGAAATAACAATGAAACAAAAGCGATTGAACTCACTTGTGTAGTGACCGGAGGTGGTGGTGATATGACGTCAGCTTCACGTTGGTGTTTTGGAGACGTATTCGGTTGCTCCTCCTCCTTCAGTGCTTTGGTTGAGAGGTTCTTTTTCAATTGCTGTAGATGAAAATAGAGTTGTTATCATCTTATCTCTAGAAACAGTTGGGTAGCACTATCCACCTGAACTTTATTGATATCGTACTGTTATCAAGCGTTATAACTATGCCTTTATCTTTAAAAGTTTATTCATTATATGAAAGTTTATAGTGGAGACCCAGCGTCTTTTGTTGGGACAATGGGAAAAGCCGGCCACACCTTCCCAACCACTGCAACTCCTGTAAACCAAGATCTACAAACACAATCAGAAAAACACCCAAACAATGAACCTCGATGTATCCCGGAGAAATGATTTTACTGTCTTGAAACCCACAAGGAAATTAAACAGAAAAGAAATAAGGAGGAGCAAGAAAAATAATCTCCTCCTTTTTTGAAATCGGTTAGTTAGTTTCCACTTACCCACTTGTAACGTTTGGAACACTTACCTGTGTTTTAATATAAGTATCGATAAGTGCGAATGCTAAGTCCCGGTTGAGCTTGGTCCAGGCGCCTCGCAGGTCGTGCACAGCCAGCCTGTGTGTGGGCGGTGCGCCTGCGCTGACTCCAGCCTCGCGACCGTATGATACGCGACGCACTGATAGACAGTAGCACTTTTCCATCACGCGGGGGTTCAGTGTTGAATACTAAAAAATAAATTAAATGACATATTTTATGTGAAATGCTGAGTAATCTTATTAATTCGGAATTCATGATCTAATGCATCAAATCAACTAATTAAAGCGATAAATAGAATTCTCACCAACAGAACGCAAATATTTTAACATCACTCCATATTTGGAGCCAATATCCATTCAAACACTATACCAAACCCCAACATTGATATAACACCAACCTCTTCGCCATCCCTCTCATCAGCCGCCAGGGTCTTCAACCAGATCTCAGCATCGTTCAGATCGCAGTTCATATACACAGTCGTCCAGTTGGCCCTGGGTCTTCGGACCAGGCCATCATTGGTCGCGACGAGAGATAACCGGTGCTTGGACCCGCAAGTCACTCGGAGGCCGAGCATCTCGATGCCTCGTTGGAGAGACGATGATGACCAGTAGAATACCTTCGAAAGTAATAAGTTGGCTAATTAAATTTACCTTAGGCTCTGAGTAGACGACGGAGTTTTTGTCAGGCAGACAGCCGCGGACAACCACCAACCACTGTCATTTTTGTCCACGGCAGTCATAATATAACATAACATCACGCCTGTATTCCCCGAAGGGTTGGTCAGAGGTGTATAGTAACACCCTCATTTCGCCGTTATGTTTAAGTCCCATTGTAGAACTCAGGTACTCCAGCACGGGTGAGCGTCGTGAATTAAACTCGTTTATCATGAAATACGAATGTAATGTTTAAAAGTAATCAGGTTACAAAATAAATGTGTGCAACGCTACACACACGACCTCCATGCGCGGTGTCGTTGGAGCAAGAGAGCCATAGAGGGCGCCCCACGCCGGTTCCGCTGCGCGTCGCCCGCTCATGCCGTATGCGTGTTTGTGTGTGTGTGTGTGTGTGTGTGTGTGTGTGTGTGTGTGTGTTAGGCTTAGCATGCGCGCACACATGCAAGACGTCAACACCCATGTAATAGGGGGCGAGCCTATTGCCATCAATCGGGCACAAATCCAAACTTCGGGCTGCTACTGGGGACTTCCACACGGTAAAACCCCAATAACACTTTGCCCGACCTAGGGATCGAACCCAGGACCTCACGATCAGCAGTCGCGCTTGCCACCACTAGACCAACGAGGCAGACCACGGCAGTCCGCCGGACAAAAAGTCCGTCTTTTGCTCAGGGCCTTATGAGAGTGTTCTTATGCAATGTTTGCCTACAAAAAGAGGCTGCCAAAAAGTTGTTTAGATTGTGAACTTTTTAGTGTATAACTTTAATAAATAAAGTAGTAAGTACTTCTAAGTAAGAACTATTTTATTTAACACTAGCGGCCCGTCCCGGCTTCGCACAGGTGGACATTTTCCCCGTTTTTGCAACATTTTTCATTTATGCTCCTATTGGTCGTAGCGTGATGTTATATAGCTATAACCTTCCTCAATAAATAGACTATCCAACACAAAAAGATTTTTTCAATTTAACCAGTAGTTCCTGAGATTAGCTCGTTCAAACAAACAAACTCTTCAGCTTTATAATATTAGTATATATATAGGTAGATACAATTTTGAAAGCACGAATTAAGTCGAATGAAAAATCAATAGAAACAAACCTGTAAATTATGTAGCGTGACAGACACGCTAACGTTGCGGTAGTGACGAGATAGCTGTGGCTTGCGCGGGCGCACATTCTTGAAGATACGTCCGCGACGTGTCGGACGTGTTATACCCGATAATATCAACTTTAGACTCTCGAACCACCTGACAAAACGTACATTTCATAATAAATTTTTCGAATATCGAGATCGCAGTTTTTGAAAAAAAAATGGTAAATCCATTATTACCTAAGGGTACTTCCATATAACAATAGCACGGGACCGTTACCCTCCTTGTCGACAGGCTTCGTCTCCATACTGAGATGTAGATCTAGTCCTTGAGAACGAAATGCTCTGTACGAGTCGTGTTCCTGCAAGCGAAAATATTCTTTATACCAGGCTTCTTAAAGATAATAATACTATGAGTTTGGTCGTCAGCATCTACCGGTATTATAGCTACAGTGACAAATAATATATTCTGTGTATAAGTCCAGCTGTCGTCTGTGATAGGCTTTAAATCACAAATGTACCTGTTAACCTTGGATATACAGAACATCACGCCTGTATTCCTCAAAGGGTTGGGCAGAAGTGTATAGTAACACCCTCATTTCACCGTTATGTTTAAGTCCCATGTAATAGGCGGCGAGCGTATTGCCATCAACTGGGCACCAATCTAAACTCCGGGCTGCTACTGAGGAATTCCACGCGGAAAAACCCAATAACACTTTGCCTGACCCGGGGATTAAAACCAGAACCTCACAATCTGCAGTCTCGTTAACCTTGGACTCTTCTGAAAATGCAGCTTTATATCCAACCTTGAATTGATCTTCTTCCCTTGTTTTGTGGTGCAAAGGTTAGCCAGTCAGCAGGGTAAATAGCGGGGTTGACTGCCTAAGGTGCACCGGATATACAGTAGGGAAACGAAAAGGTTCGTCATTTTTCAAATTCATTCCTTTCCCACATCGCGGGCACATATTACTTTTTCAAACTATTGAACGGAACGGACAAATGCATGGAAAATTATGTTTACTTATTCGGTAGCTAAGATCAAAATTGTCTTTTGCCTCCAGGTGACGTAGTATGACGTAGTCTTTGATTTGATTTGTTGTAAAAACCATGACATCAATCAAATCGATGATTAAATAAAATTACATTACTTGTCTTGATCACCATGTCACCATAATATATTGTCAAAAAATACTTGTATTTAAACATTGCTATAATTAGCAATACGTAGTCGGTAAAATAGTTCGTTTCTTGCACTGTTCAAGCAAAAATAGACCTTAAGGTGTAGAGCATTTTCATTCCCCTAATGTACTTAAGTCACTTCAAAACTTGTATTCTAGTTATGTTAAACAAAGTGCAAAACTGGGCTAATAAGAAAGAAGTCCAAAGCTTACCTGATTGCTAGAATACTCAGGCAGTCTAGTCGGTGCGCAAGGGGCAACAGAATGGTGGTCGCGAGGGTCGGCGACGCATTGCCAACCCAACTTCACTGACAGACGTAATGCAGGGACTCGGAGTACGCGACAGTCGTCGTATTTGCTCGCTGTTCGCACGTAGACATCTAATGTACCCAGAAAGCCCAGCTTGCCTGTACACGAGAATGTTAATGAAGACTAAGAAATTCTGGACACATAATACTTGTTACATATCGTCACCGGAGAGCCAATACTACTTAAGCGCCATTTTGGCTAAAATGAGATATGTATTATATCGTTGGATTGTTTTTTTTCTGCGTCGTTTAGTTGGGATATCGTATTTTATTCTATTATCTTACGAAATCCCAACAAATCCACGCAGAAAAAAAATCCTATCCAAAGATATAATGCATAACTCATTTTAGCCAAATTGGCGCTTAAGTAGTATTGGCTTTCCGGTGACGATATGTTGGTATTAGTGAATTTAATTGATAAAGAATTGAATATTAATTCAAAGAAGGTATAAAAAGGACACAATTGTTGAAAAAATTAACGATGAAAATATAGAGGACGCTTTTCAAGTTATTGGAAGGAGCATTATCTGTGCTTGTCGCGCGAAATGGACATAGTATAGAGCAGGGGTGGCCGACTTGATTCAACCCAAGATCTACTGTTTACTGAGTAGACTCTGAGCGATCTACCAATTACATAATCAGTACCTCTTCATTAAACTTATATTTTTCTTTGCCCTGCCATGATCGACTGGATTAAGAGCCCCGATCGACTAGTTGGCCACCCCTGGTATAGAGTGATGTGGAGTCACTGTGACTAGTGAACAATTTAAATTCGCTGATAAGGTGGGCAAGTTATTAAAAAAAAAAGTGTCGAGATTTTTAATATACCAAAATTTTAAACTACTCTAAATGTTGATTAGATGACAATGACATCTGACTGTTACAAAACTAAAGAAGAAAATTAGAAACTGTAGAATATCCACTACAAACTTCATATTAACCTGTCTAGATATTAATACAGGTAGAAAGACTCACCGTTCGTCCAATCCAGCACCAAATCAGTCCAAGTGACCTCCATTTCTTCCGTTGTATTATAAGGGTCGAGCGACACATGTAATAAACAGGTGAACTTGGCACAGTTGACTGTCAAGCGACCGTGCATCAGGAGGCGAACCTTGTCCCACCATGAGAGAGGAGCTGATGGGTCTAGCGATGGCCGGGAGACTTGATCGAATGCTGTAAATAAGTCATTGTTATAACTACACATATATAATCAGCCCAATACTGTCCCACTGTTAGACAGGAGCTTCTTCTTCAGCCTAGCTTTTTTCCCAACTATCTTGGGGTCAGCTTCCAATCTAACCAGATGCGGCTGAATAACAGTATTTTACACGGAGCAACTGCCATCAGATTTCCAGTTACTGGGCAATGCCGATATCCTAATGTTAGATCGGTTGTCAGACTTTCGGGCTTCTGAATTCCCGTAACGACTGTCATAAGTGTTAGTATGACATCCGGGACCAACTGTTTAACGTGCTATCCAAGGCACGGAGGTGTCTCGATGTGTAACGAACGGTCACCCATTCACAGACTGACCGCGGCAAGCGTAGCTTAACCTCGCAAATCGTATGATCCACGCGGTTGGTAATTATTCATGAGCCCCTATGCATATACGAGCTTATAGATATGAAGGTACTGAGTTAGAATCAAAAAAATACTGACATAAGTTACAATGCGCTATGACAGGTTCCCAGCAGGGTCCGAAGGCGTAGCTGTACTCGGCCATCTCGCAGCACAGGTCGTAGTACCACTTCAGAGGCATCATACTACGCTCCAGCTCCTGCGCACCCCATGGCGCACCCTGGTCTATAGTTACCGTGCGAACCGCTGCGGAAGAAACGACCTGAATTTTATAACATAACACATAAGTGACTGAAAAGTTGTGTGGAAACCGGTTGTCATGATATGGGCATGTCAAGGAACTGCAAGTATACTCCACCAAGAAGAACATAGTCTGTTTAGTTGTTGGCAATAAGATTGACATGCACATCATTTTAGGACTCAGTGCATAATATCAGCAAGCACATTGGTTCAACCGCGCGACGGGCGCAACGAGTATTCCCAAGGAGGGTTGATATCAGGCAGGCGGCCGATCATAAAACAATAAGCCAAAACCTCTAACAACATAGATTTATGAAATACATGTTGTGCCGACCCCACCTAGTGTGGGATAAGGGCAGGAAGAAGAAGAAATGATATGGGCATGTGATGCGAGGGAACGAGGAACATGTCGTGAGGAAAGTTTTGAGTATGAATGTGGATGGTTATAAGAGCAGAGGAAGACCAAAGAAACGATGGATGGATAGTGTGAAAGATAATATGGCTAGAAAGGGGGTGACTATTGAAATGACGGCTAATATGTATGGAAGAAGAAGACATACTGCGCCGACCCTAAATAAGTTGGGATAAGGGCACGAGGATGATGATGATAACATCACGCCTGTATTCCCCGAAGGGAAGGGTTGAGCAGAGGAGTAGTAATATCCTCATTTTGCCGTTAAATTTAAGTCCCATGTAATAGGGGGCGAGCCAACAAATACAAACTCCGGGCTGCTACTGAGAAATTCCACACTGAAAAACCCAATAACACTTTGCTCGATCTGGTGATCGAACCCAGGATCACACGATCAGCAGCCGCGCTTGCCACCACTAGACCAACGAGGCAGTTTTATAATAGTATAAACAATTACAAATGACCTTTACGGCGCACGCGCAAATACTGCGTGATGTAGTTTACAACGTTTACGACATAATTGTCAATGCGTAACATATCGTGCATAATTTAACGGTCGATATAATATCGAGTGAAATCAATATCACCTTGGCTACTAACTTTTAAACTGTATAAAAGACATGAGATTTTGTCGTCATGCATCAGTTTGCAGCTAGACTTAGTTTTGTTATAGTAACAACAGTTCAAAACAATAACATTCCAAAATGTTTATCAAGGTATTTGAATTGATTAAAATTTGATTTTGATATTGTCAAAAACTTATAAAGAGCCCAGAATAACTCGCGGTTATTCTAAATTTACCACTTAATGTATCGTGATCGCCCAAATCTATCCTAAAGCCTAACTTATAGTCTTTGCTATGTTATCCTTCTCGTGAGTGTCGCGTGGAGTAAGTTAGAGATCATATCAGGCGCAGAGTCAGCCGCAACTAAATCAATTGCAACCAAATCGTCGAAAATAAATATAATCATCAACCACTAAGCCTGATGTTCACCAACATTAAGCTATTATAGGCTGTATTATGTTCCAATAAGACCTTTTTTCGAATACAGTAAATGTTGCGCTGATCTACGTTACGGCACGCAGAGCTATCAAATTTGGGCGAGCAGATCTGCGTTTAGACATACCAAAGATTAACTCTCTGATTAGACAACCGTTTACCTAAAAAAAACGAATAAACAATTGTTTAACCACAGAATGAATGTTGGTGAACACCAGCCTTAAACGTGATAATAATAACGGCACGTATACATGAGCCTCCATAAAAATCGCTACAAAAAAACGGTTATTAAAAACAGTTCTAATATTACCTATATATCAAGTTTATCTTGACCCAAAATCACAACACCCTCTGTTTCCAGGTGGTATGCGTGTTATCAGTAGCAGTTGCTGTGGTCTCTGGGTACGGCCACTCCTCACAGTTCATCCACCGTCATGACGGACACCACGAGCCCGTTCATCATGGACATGGCCATCATGACTACTATGTAAGTAATAACTAGATGTTTTATACAAGGTGTAAATGCAAAAACTGCAAAACCTCTTAGGGGCTCATTGTACATATCACTATGAACGACTTTTACTATAGGGCCAAAAGAAAAATCAACTGTTCCCTACATTTTGTCGAGTTATGCGAACATAAATGTATGGAACAGCAGATTTCTTTTTCGTGTTGGTCCCTAGTAGAAGTTGTGCATAATGTTGAGTAAAATGAGCCCTTTTCAGTTTTTGCATTTACACCTTGTATATGAAAATAGTACTTCCTATTAACAGCTTTGTATGTCTTTCCATTTCAAAATTCTCTAGACAGTGGTTCGATTGGATGTTAATCCTAACTTTAATTTCAAATAGATAAGTGTACGTTTGGTTTCAGTTTTAAAATTGTCCACTTGTTTATCACCAGCTAGCTTTTGCCTGCAGCTTCGCTTGAGTGATTTTTTTTCATCCCCTTAGGGGAGGAATTTTGAAAAATCTTTCCTTAGTGGATGCCTGCGTTATAAAAGGTACTTAAGGACAAAATTACAAGTTCCTAACCCCAACGGTTTAGGTTGGGCGTTAATAGATCAGTCAGTTGGTCCTTTTATACAAGGTTAGTCGGAAAGGGGGTACTAAGCCGAAAGGGTGTTAAAGTACCCATAATAAGGGATAACTTTTGTTCTACAACTTTCCCCAAAACTCGATAGTTTAAGAGAAATAACTTTTCAAAGATTTCGTAAAAAATATGCTAAAATCTATCTGTCCATAGCTATGATCAGCTGTTTTTACAATTTAGGTCATATTTGGGGTCACGGATTAGAAAAATAATTTTCTGAATTCATAACTAAAGCAGGTATGTTTTTTTTTTGAAAAAACTAAAATAAAAATTTTTTGTCATGCAAATAAAAGTTATTGAATTTTGAAATTTTAACAATTGCTTTGTAATAGTCATCAGTGATACTTTAGGTGGCCCGCGGCTTAGTACCCCCTTTCCGACTAACCTTGTATATACAGACAGATTGAACATCGTCATCAATTTGTTTTAAGTACAGTTCAAAAAAATCTTCAGGATATCGGTTAAACGTATTCCTCGCAAACTCCTAGGTTAAAGCCAATTGCAAAGTAAATAATCACTTATAACTAACATTAATATTTCCAGACGTACCCTAAATACGAGTTCGGATACGAAGTAAAGGATTCTCACACGGGCGATCACAAGTCCCAACACGAGCACCGCGACGGCGACGTCGTGAAGGGACACTACTCGCTGCACCAACCTGACGGCTCCATCAGACATGTTGACTACCATGGTGACGACCACAGCGGGTGAGTAGACGCAGTTTGGTAGAATACTACCAAAAGAGTAAAACTCTTCCAAGCCCCAAGTTGAAGAGAGCGGGTTGAGTCGTTGAAGCGAACATGGTCGTGTAGTACCGGTCTGACCCTAAGCGTATACTTGAGCGAAGGTCACGTAGGCAGCACAGGTCAGTCACAATGTTACAACCTATACAGTTGGGCAACTTCTTCACTGGTGGTGGCATCGCCTGACACCAAAGGCGTTGCCCAACTGTATGGATTGTAAAACCGTGGTTGAACTTTGTTGCCTACGCGGCCTGCGCCCCCGTTTACGATAAGGCTTAAAGCCGTGTCTCCACTAAAGAAAAATTGGCAACTTTTGTGTTGACAACACGTGTCTTATTTTGTTAGCTGAGTCTCCACAAAAGAAAACACGTGTTGACAACACAAAAGATGCTGATTCTTTTTTGGTGGAGACACGGCTTAACGTCGTGGCTTTAATACATATATGGATATATATAAATGAACGTTAATAATAATAGTTCCTACTTTAGGAGGCTTTAGCTCTAAAATTAATAGTTTGCATTTTAATTTTAATATTTCTAACTTTAAAGTCAAGATCATTTTCGATTTTTGTTTAATGGGCGTGTTCAGAAACAAATGGGTTTTGCTTGATTATAGTGCGAATCATTAATTTTGTTGTAGAAAGCATTAATTTTGAAGTGCTTTTAAATACATCACTACATTATTGATATTTATAATAAAATTTTGTTTTTATCCTAGTTTCCACGCAACTGTGAAACACAGCACACATCACATCGTGCCTCATCATCATTATTGAAGCTGTTCCAAATGGCATATTAAGAAAACCTATTCTGTTGTTTAAATGTGTACACTCTTCCCCTATTATTGTATATTTTTTTATACAACTGTAAATAAACGCTTTGATACATAAAATCTACATTTCTTTTTGTATCCTTTCTTCTGGCCCAAGTGTCGATAAGTATTTAGCAAAATTTTATTCTGTAAACAAAGCTTGATGTCATCTTACCGATTTTGCCAAAATTATTATTTGCCAACATCGGTAACTGTCTCGTCAGTCTAGTGGTGGCAAGCGCGACTGCTGATCGTGAGGTCCTGGCTTCGATCCCCAGGTCGAGCAAAGTGTTATTGGGTATTTCCGTGTGAAATTCCTCAGTAGCAGCCTGGAGTTTGGATTTGTGCCCGGTTGATGGCAATAGGTTCGCCCCCTATTATATGGGACTTAAACATAGCGGCGAAATGAGAGTGTTATTGTTATACACCTCTGCCAAACCCTTCGGGGAATACAGGCGTGAAGTTATGTATTATTTGCCAAAAATATCACTTTTAATAACCTGCTTATTTAGCAGTTGACTAGATGCTGTTTAAAACGCCACAGTATTAGCTATCACTGATCGCAGCTCATTTTGATACTATAACATCAGTTTTTGTGTGATGTAGTGTCTATATAAAAGCCTACCTCGCGGTGGCGCCTGTTCCTCAGCCGCCAGCAGCGTGCCCCACATGCGCAGCTCACTCATACTGAGCAGCGGCTGCGGGAAGTCCCGGAGCAACAGCTGCCACTGAGCACAGCTCATGTTGATGCTGCGGCACCAGAGCGTGGTGAACTCGATGCCGTCTTCGGGCCATGGACTGTGAAAGAACATTGCTGGTTACAAGAATAGGCTGCTTTTTAAGTAGATTATGTATAGTAACAGACAGTTTCTACATCAAATGCATTAGCGTCAGCCGTAATCTGGGAGATAAATAAACAAAATAAATGATTCGCTGCACCTAGTCCTACCCTTCTTACTACCACGTGCATACTTAGAACTAATCTGTTAAAATTAATCTCTTTGCACTACACATAAAGGCTCAAGTCTCCTATTTCCTTCCTTGCTGGGAAAGAAAGTCAGCACGAAGTTAGTGAGACAGAGTCTCACTTCAAAAAACTGTCCTAGTATATATCAGCGTTCTGTGTGGAAACCCTTAAGGTTTCTAGAATTTGTCGCTGAGAAACAGCAATTAAAAGCACTAAAAGCTTCTACCTGAACTTGATACGAGAGCTACGAATATATTTAAACATCGTGGTTCTGCTCACCTGTCGTAGTCCATATCCCTGAGCTTCGCTTGAGCATTCTGAGCACCATGTATCGTCGTATCAGCTAACGCAATCAGCGTGAACCGAGTAAGACAGCACGCAACGAGACGCGTCCGCGGCGGCGGCGCAGCGCGACATCTTTGTACGTAGATCTGCGCGTCTTTCTGACGTAGCGCTGCGTATAACTCTTCTACTTTACCCGCTGGTAGGAACAGGTGAGGCTTGCAAAGCTCTTGTACCTGTACACCAATGATTTTGCATTAAATATATGCATAGTAATCTATATATATATATATATATATATATAATTACTTGTCCTGACTGACTGATTCATCAACGCAGAGCTTAAACCACTGAAGCTGGAAACATGAAATTTGGACAGTCGGTTCCTTATGTGACGTAGGCATCCACTAAGAAATGATTTTTGGAAATTCTTCTCCTAAGGGAGTAAAATAGAGGATGGAAGTTTGTATGTAAATTCACGCCGACGAAGTCGCGGGCTAAGTGCTAGTACCCGATATTCCTAAAGCGAGAAAGTCGATTAGTTTAGGGGTTATGACCAATTCTCGTAACACCTTTAGTTTATTTTTTTTTTATTTATGTGAGATTTGTGTCTGAAAAGCACCTACGATACACGAAGATGAGATACCCAGTGGTGCAACGTTTTTTTTACTAAAGTATCAAAGACCTACGTCGATAGTAGACAGAAAGTAAAAATTAAGTCGTGTCATCTAGTCTTAATTATTTTTTGTAGCAAGGCTTACCGTCCTCAACATTTTCTTTCGTCCAGCAATCTTCTAACATATCTTAACTGTAGAAAACAAAATCACACTGCTTCCCAAAAACAATCATGTTTTCTCAAAACGGAAACAAACAACACATAAAGGACACATACTGACACTAGTCAATGTCAATGAAACATCTTGGTTAAGTCATGTTATCTGAATATCAGTGAATGGAAATAAAACTTGATTGGAACATTGTCGACTATTAATAGCCCATAAATCGATCGCGGACATTTCTATCGCTTGTGTGCAGTCTAATGGCCGATTTCTATGATCTACCTACGTTATTGGTTAAAATAAAGATTTCCTATATCTTTACCAATGATAAAGCAAAGACCCAAAAGCTTTGCATAGTAGACCCTTCCATACGTTAGTAGTTATCACAGGTAAAAATAGTTTACGAATCCATTTATATGCCTAGTTTGGCAATACAAATGGATGAGAGTTAATAGAGATATATGGAAGAAGAAGACACACTGCGCCGACCCCAAATAACTTGTGATAAGAGCAGGAGAATGATAATGATGAGTTTAGCAATATAAAATTCTACCATTGGTAAGCCAAACGATGCGTTTTTGGCCAAAGAAACCAGGCATAAGGGAATATACTCTGTCATTGGGGAAAATGGTATGCGGAAGGGAGAATGCCGAGTGATGCAACTTGGGAAGGGCCTTTGCCAGTGGACTACGATAGGTTGATAAATGGCATACTGTAACCAGTACTATCTAGCCTCGACAGTCTAATTACCATGAGGATTTCGGATAGACAAGGCAGGAACTAAGCAGCATTGACTCTGGTTCGAAGACTTCAACTACGTGACGCTCTTCGTGATCCATTGGAAGAACGCTTTGAAGATCTTTTTTCTTTGTCATAGTTTGGCAACTTAGCCTACGGCCCACCTTATGGAAAGTGATTACCGCGGCCTATGTATACCTACAACACCAAGAGGACTGATGATGCGTTGCCAACCTTAGAGACAAAGATGGAAAATGTCATATGCCTATAATTTCACCGGCTGCCATACTCATCAAATCGGAACACTGCAATGGTGCTTGGTGATAGATATAGGTATAGTGGTACCACTTCTCCAGACGATCTCTTTCACAATGAGTTCTACTATGTATCTATTTTCGATGGAGAACATCTTCCTCCTGCACACTACTAACAAGTACTTCCTTATATCTATTGAACATACCTTCGCGTCTAACATAGTGCGTCGCTTCTGACTCTCCTTATACTCATCTTCTAGAAGCTCATAGTTGTCTCGAAGTTTTACCTCGAACGGATCATCACTCATCTCTATCAGGAGCTCTTCGATCTAGGAACGGATTAAATATAATTTTCATATTTACTATAGCTTACAACTTTTTTTGTTATACGAAGCGTTATCAAATATGTATCCCAATATTTTAACAGTTAATTAATTTTATTTGGGAAAACAAAACATCAAAGTCTAAAATAATATTTTGCCAGAAAGCTTACGAAGAATATTGACTAACTGCTGCAAAGACAAGAGCCTAACTCATATTTTTACATACATACATAAACTCACGCCTTTTTCCCATAGGGGTAGGCAGAAAACTATAGAACGCTACATGCTACGACCCTTACATACTCCTTTCGCTTCGTCCACATTCATACATGTTGTCATACACGCATATTTATCATTTTTTTTTAAATAAAATAATTTTCTCTCTTGTCGGCACGAGCTATTTGAGAACAGTTCAGGCCATGGTGAAAAGATTAAGCCAGTTAACAAGGTTAGTCGCGGGACTGACTGCCCAGGATGCGCCAAAAATACTTAATTATCGTCACTGGTGGAAGTTCTTTTCAATAAAATAAAAATACCTTTATATGCAGATCACTAGGCAACGGACTGTCAGCAGTGAAAGGTTTCTTCTTGATGTCGTGCACCAGTTTAATCCACTTGAAAAGCGACACGAAGTCACCCTGTACCGCCTCCGCGAAGCGATGCTTGTAAGGGAAGACCACACGGATAGAGTCTACACTTACTGACCTAAGAAGAAAAGAATATATTTTAGGGACCGTTGACATCCATCGCTTCGTTTGCGTACCCTATTGATCGCTTACAACTCATGATTTCGTATTGTTTCACAAAATAATTTATTAAAAAATCCTTTAAAATTAAAGTGCGTAAGTATCTTAATAAGGAAATGGCAGAATCTCAGCACTGATTTATCTTTGTATATATATTTGTAGGTATTGTATAATATATTATATTAATTAATATATATGAATGTATGCATATGTATATAACATTTATTATTTATAAGTTTATTAATATATATATGTAAATATATAATATGTATGTAGTTAATATTATTGCCAAAAATTTTCACTTATCTCTGTGTTTATTTTTAATATCATATCAAGTGACATAACTCTTTTTAGCGCATCTACCATGTTTTCTCTGCATCACCCTAAGGTCGACTGGTAGAAAATGCATAAGGCATTAAGTCCGCCTCTATATTTTTTTTTTGTGCGAAAGTATAAATAAATAAATAAAAAGAGTCTTTATTGTCTGAGGCAAGCCTTAGGAGAGAATGTAGAGTTCTAGCTGTCATTTAAATGATTCTGATGTCAAAAACCTGAAAGACTGATATCTGGTTTAACCTTAATATAACTGAGAAATTCGTAATGGAAAAATCCAATAATACTGTGGAGGAACGAGGTATAGTGTTCCTCCAACGAAAAGGGAGGATCCTCCTACCAGGCGGAGTCTTGTGCCTGGCGGGCCACTGCCCAACGGTTAATGTTGGGAACTTGTATATATAAATCTGCGTGTCAAACTTTGATACCGCGATTCAGGATAGTTCACATGTGGCGCGATAGATGGCGCCACAACACTTTGCCCGACCTGGGGCTCGAACCCAGAACGCCATGAACGCCACGCCAACGCCAACTCAGCAGTCGCGATTGCGGCCACTAGACCAGCAGGGCAGTCAGTTAACCTTATTATACTAATTTCTTCACTTATCGAGTAACAGAGGTCAGACCGCAGTTACATGAAGTGAAATTCAAATTGATCTGCATATCGCAGAGGACACAGTATACTTGGAAATGTTAATGACTTACCTTACTTTGTTACAAGTGAGAGGAAACCCTCATTGGCTCTCCTCGTTATCTTGACGACGTGGTCATTAACCACGCGTTCCTAAGAATAAACTTGCACCATGATGACCTCTTTATCATTCCATACCATGTTCTATACCCCATGACTACCAATACTGGTACTTACCAAACCTTGTTCCAAGTAAGTGCAAACCCCTCATTGGCTCTCCTCTCGACCCTGACGTCGTGGTCATCAGCCGCGCGTTCCTGCGCGTAACCTTCCACCATGATGACCTCGTCACCGTTAAGGATCATGTTCAGCTTACTCCATATGATGGAGAGGCCTCTCTCGTGGTCGTATGCTATTGTCATATCGTCTACGAATCAAAATAACATTTGTATAAACCGATTTTTTTTTGCAATAAATACTTTCTAACTTTATTAACCGACTTCCAAAAAAAGGAAGAGGTTCTCAATTCAACTGTATGTTTTTTTTTGTATGTTTATTCCGCTGTATCTAGAATCATTAAAATCGTTTAAATCATTAGAATCATTAATTATTCTTTTTTTGTTTGAAAGAATATTCTTTCGAAGTTTGCCCATTTACATTTGGTAAAGATTTGATGAAGAACTTCGGAGATAGAGAATTTGAAGTCGGTTTTATTTTTGTTAAAAACTATTTAATATCGTCTTGTCGTAATAAATCAAAGCCGTAGAATGCCTAGGATACACCATTATATCGAAGAATAAATGTCCAAAGTATAGATAGATGCCCAAGGAGCTATAGATGGTACAAAGATTTAAGAAATGTCATTCATAAAGCCAAGCCAAACAAAAGATTCTCTAAGAAAAAATATCGAACTCACCCGTAGCAAACAGCATATTATTCTCCTTCGACAATATCAGCCCCAGATTCGTCTCGCCCTTAAACGCGACCCTCCAGTCCAACGCTCTCCCTTTCCTCTTTTCAACTACATCTCTTCTCATTCTCATCTCTTGTCGGAACTCCTGCACGGCTCTAACAAAGGTTAGGACTTTGAGGTGTAAATTGGCACTCCACTCAAGGTCCACATTCTCCATGAACTGGAAATCTAGGAGGGCGGAGTATTTCTCTTTGGAGAGTACGTACTCTATTCTAGCTAGTTTTACGTGGAAGAATGTCGTTGGGATCTCGTCTGAGCGCTGACAGTGAATATTACCTGAAAAAATTATGTGGTATTAATTGATGGTTTATAGCGTAGCGCGAGCAGTAGCAGAATGCCCGTAAGATGACAACAAAGTAACATTGTTTGGCCTAAATTGACGTCCCAATGGGTCCCTCTACATCGCAAAACCTCTCATGGCGGGATGAGCTGGACTCCTTCCAAAGGACTGGCCCCTTACCGCAACAGACAGGGAGAAGTTGAAAGAGAGTAGGGAGGCCCTTGCCCTGCAGTGGGACACTTCAAGCTTTCAATACTAATAAATATATTTGACCCAACTCTATTGTATCACATACACTTTAATAGCGGCTGGCATGACTTAAGCAAAACTCTTTTTTTCTGATGAACAATTAATCTAGTTCAAGATACCGTTACCCTATCTGTGAGTCAGCCTCGCTACCAACGAATCTTGCTAACTAGTTAATCTTCCCTAAAATTTAGGAGCTCAGTATTCTAAATACAGGTTGAGAAACTCACCTTTAAAAGGCACCATATCCACGACCTTTAGCCCAGAAATGACCGCACCAGACTTACTAACATTCTTCTCTATGGTCACCGCGTCTATCCTGGTCATCAGACACATGTCCTGGTTCACTATCAAGAACAGATTGATGTGAGATAGGGCTACATTCAGGGAGATGTTGGAGGTGGTTCCCTGGACCTCCTCGACTTGGTGCGGTCTGGGAGAAGTGGAACTGTATTCGTTGATGCAGTCAGTTAGGGAGATGATGCTCTGAGCGATGATTGGACTCCATTCTAGGCGTAGGCAGTCTACCATGGCTTCTACCTGTTGAAATATAGAACAAATGTATTTAAAGACCAACCCTGTCTTTTCGTAGAAGTATCATAAAAGTACCCAAGAGGTAAGTTCAAGTGAATAAACATCAGCATGAGTGTCCAGTAAAAATCTGGACCTTAAACATTAAAAAATAGCAAAGAATAGGTGGTAATCAGAGCAAAGAAAGTAATGGTACGCTTGGGACTGAACACAAAATTTCTTCTAAGTAAACCAGACTCCTGCACCAGACCCGAAACCATTGAAGAAGATGTACATTCATTTACCTTGGAATCAGTAGGTCCATGTGAAGCCCATTTAACCAGTGCGACAGCAAGCAGGGCTTCGCCCCACGCGTGGTTTCTTCGTGGCGGCGGTGCGCGGATCCCTAACGCCATGGGCCCGCACGCTGCCCAGCCCCCGTCTACTAATAACTCAGCACCCCATTGGCGGCCTCCTACCGCTTGTCGAGCTACTGCGCAACGGTACCACTCTTCTGATAAATGATAAATGATGAATGATAAACGATGAATGATAAATGATTTGTCTGTCTGTAAATAAATCTGTTACAGACACTTTTACAATTCAATGTAATGTTTTTGATGGCGCCGGCATTTTCTGTTGAACTACCTCTGAGAAGAAAAGCCGAAACAAACTCAGAGATCAAGGTCTTTTTTAAAGTCCAGACAATGTGGTACAAACTATGCAAGTGTAACGTTTGGAATGGCCTTTTGAAGAAAGAGCCATAGCAGGTTTGAGTTGATCCGTCCGAAACATAAACAATAATATACTTCCACCACGCACAAAGTCCATATCAGAATATTATTAAACTTCAGATGACTATTTAGCATATTAATGTTAATTAAATGAACCACTGTCTTCGGACATTCTGACCAAGTCGGTAAGTGGACTCTCTACATAAAGCAATTTTTTTCGTTTAAAATTTGATTGATCTTGACCAACGCACCGCAGAACTACACAAAAAATTCAATGATATGTCTACGTTTAATCTGTCCATACTCTAATAACTCAAACACTAAGGCCATCCGCGATGGCCACTCGACACAGCCACGAGTGGCCGACCATAAGCTGTTTCCATACGGCGAGAGGTATGGAAAAGTTAGTCCACAGCTTGTGGCGAGTGGCCCGTGGTGTGTGGGTACCTGAATTCGACAAACCTCTAGTCTCTAGCAGCTGATCCAGCTTGACTTTAACCCCGCTGCATCCAAAGCCGAGCGCGTTATCATTCAACAGTCGCGCGTGTATCGTCACTGAACGAAGTTCTGCGCAACCTTGCACTATGCACGACGAGAATATTCGGGCCACCCACAGTGGAGGCGACGGCGCTGAAAGAAAAAGTATTTTTTAACAAAAAATGACGCCTGTATTCCCCGAAGGGTTGGGCAGAGGTGTATAGTAACACCCTCATTTCGCCGTTTAAGACCCATGTAATAGAGGGCGCGCCTATTGTCATCAAACAAGCACAAATCCAAACTCCGGGCTACTACTGAGAAATTGCACACGGAAAAATCCAATAACACTTTTGTCCGACCTGGGGATCGAACCCAGAACCTCATCAGCAGTCGCGCTTAACACCACTATACCAACGAGGCAGTTAAGTATTTTTTATATACATATATTATAGTAGCGACCCGCCCCGGCTTCGCACGGGTGCAATGTAGATACTAATGTGGGGAATATAAACCTTCCTCTTGAATCACTCTATCAATTGCTTAAAACTGCATTAAAATCCGTTGCGTAGTTTAAAAGATCTAAGCGTACAGACAGCGGGAGCGACTTTGTTCTATACTATGTAAAGATACAGAACTTCCGGCATGGAAGGCAAGCGTTCTACTGCAAGGCTATCACTAATTTTTGTTTCCAAATAAATAAAGGGAGATACTTACAAGGTGTTTCCACTTCTATAATTTGTAAAGGCTTCGCTTTTCTTATTTTCTCTTTCACGGATGTGTACCATTTAAATGCTTCAGCATGATTATAACTTACATTCAATGTGCTTATAATTAAGTACAGGTTTAGAACGCCTTTCTCCAGCTAAAACAACGTCAACGCATTTTACATGAATACTATGACAAAGAAAACAAGAAGAACATAGCTGCTTAGTTGTCGGCAATAAGATTGACAAGCATATCATTTTGGAACCCAGTGCATAATATCAGCAAGCACACTGGGTCATCCGCGCGACGGCGCATCGAGTATTCCCAAGGAGGGTTGACGTCAGGCAGGCGGCCGGTCATAAAACAATAAGCCAAAACCTCTAACAACATGTATTTACGAAATACATGTTGTGCCCACCCCACCTAGTGTGGGATAAGGGCAGGAAAAAGAAGAAGACTATGGCAAAGAAAAAGACATGAAGTAGTCATTTAAAATTAAATAAGTTAAACAGTTTAAGTTTTGATAGAAACTGCAACATGCTATCATTGAAGCACAGTTTAATCAAATACAAAAATACTGATTACAGTATTTAATTTATTGGATCTACGGTAACTTACAACCTTACAGTCACGACAAGATTATGGATTCTTGTGGTGCGGTAGAAAAACGTTTGAGCTCAATGAAAACCACATTGAGAAAATCTTAAAAAGGCTGCTGGTAAGGCTGGCTGGTATACAAGAGCGGATTCAAGGGGGGACACGTGCCCCCCTTCCCCCAAACAGTCGACGTCGACCATACAAAGAGAGATCAGATCCCAGAATAATTCTAGTAGCCGTGGACTGCCCATCTAGAACGAGTGCCACCCCACCACACCACAAAAAAACCTGTATCCCTTACTGGTATAGACTGGATGCGCAAAGCGGGGGACCCAGTGTTTAGGCTACTTTGATGAAGCCTATGACGAGCACTCGACTGTTAAATACCGCCCCCTCCGTGCCCACATATTTTTATTATTATTTTTGTGTGTATTTATTTGTCGAATAAATTAAGTCTTCTCAATAAATTCTTTCTTTATCATACTGACGTCATACCTTAGCGTCCAGCTTAAGCTTGTTGAGCATCGCCAGTTGCTGACCGTCTCCCTGCAGCTGGTACTGCTCCATCTGGAACGCGACGTACACCTGCGGCAGACCGCTCACTTCTGATCCATTCTCGTCATATAACACGGATGCTGCACTGAACCTGGAGTTTACCTATTAAATAACAGAAACTATAAATTACACAAAAATTTGCCACACAGATAGACCATGTCCTGGATTAACACATGAGGTACTTTCTATTCAGGTACATGAAAAAGTTCCCCTATGATGCGAGTGATATCGCGGGCAACAGCTAGTAGAGGATAAATTGAAATCAATCTTCTTCTTTTCGTGTGGTTAGTGACTTAACTGGTGTCAGAGTTTATGCCGCCCATGGGCCTCTGACTTGGCTTCACATACCGTCGAGAAATATCTCTCAGACATGCCGGTTTTTCCTCACGATGTTTTCCTTCACCGTTGTTAAGCAAGTGATAATTATACAATACGCACATTAATCCGAAAAGTCAGAGGTGCCTTGAGTTCGAATTTGAGACCTATGACTTGGCAGTCCGACGGTCACACCACTAGACTACCTACCACTGCTTATATTAAAATCAATAAAGGTACATAAATACTTACTTGTAAACTTTGTAAAGACATTTCGAAGTTTGTATTTACAGTCTTGTCTCTACAACTTATTTTTGTTGTGTCTATCTTTAAGCTGAATATCTGAAAGAATTAACAGTAATTACTGTATCTGTATACATTTTGTAAGACACTTTCTACCAAGGCAACCAAAGAAGCAAAGGAAGATAACATAACACAATCAGCCCAGTACTGTCCCACTGCTAGGACGGGCGTCTTCTCAGAATGAGAAGACGCCTATGGTAATGAGAGGCCTACTCCAAAGAACGAACACTGAAGTTTCGGATCGAAACGAAGCAACGACGAACATCGAACTTACAAATATCGTCAGTCGGCAGTGAAAACCACGTATGTGTAAAATATATTTTTTTTAAAGAGATGGTTATAACTGTCTCCTGCAAAAACAATGGCCCATCAAATGTTAATACAAGTTTGTCATCGTACCTCATAGCTTAGAAGTATTTGAATTGAAAGTTTGTTGAACTGGTACGTGTATGACGAGTTTATCAATCTAAAGAACAAATAAAACGTTTTTGAAGAAAAATTTATTTATGTGGTTTTCACTGCCGAGCGTCGATATACGATCAAAATATTGTCAAACAATGAACTACTAGATGTAAATAAACATTTTGGGTAAAGGGTCAACGAAAGATAAAATGTCAAATTGCGAAAATCGATTCAATCGTCGGATCCGAAACACTTCCGTGGTTCAAAAACGTGCGATCCGTCAGCCGAAACTTCGTAGTTCGAATTTCGGAGTAGGCCCCCTGGTGCGAGTTGGCGGAATACACACAACATCGAGAACATTTTTTTAAACCCTCTCAGCTGTTCTAGTTTCCTCACGATTTCTTCGTACACTGTTAACGCAAGTGATAATTAAATTCTGAATGAAGAAAGTACCTTTGGTATAACAGGCGAGAGTCTGGGTATGATAGTGTCAAGGTGGTCTTCATCATTGAGTTTCCTCTGTAGAGACACTGGTCTGCGCTTTTTATGTCTCTTGATGAACTGGTATAGTTCGTCTTTAAATGTCATTGACGTGTTGCTGATCGTTGCATGGATTTTCTATAGAAAAGACATAGACTTTTAATGTTTTTTTTTCTTGTGGAGCATAATGCAGGGTTTCCAAGTAAATACTTTTTTTCTGAGAGTAAATTTTTTCACAACCATATTTATTTTATCACACGCTTTTACAATGAGATTTATTTATTTATCAAACTGTATTTTCTAGCAGAAGAAATCATCTTAAGCGAAGGGCGATTTTGAGGCAAAAAAAAATCTCGATTGTTCTCGACGACCTTGATCGATAAGTCCGAGTTCCAATGCGCACAGCTGCACACGAAACGGCGATTGAGCACTATTCGCCATAAGCTATGTCTACACCAGTGCACCTGACGCATGCATGAAACACCATAGCGCATGCAATACCGCATGCGCTAAAACTAGTTCGACAACAGCGCATGCCTCTAGCGCAAGCTAATCCGTCACCGGTGGGTTCGCGTGCAACATTCCGAGCGTTTTATTCAAAGAGGACTATTTGTATATTGGTTTTACTACAAAAATGGCGCAAGATAAAGTTAAAATATTGGAATTTATAAAAGATTATCGAACAAAAAAAGTATTGCGGGACAAGCACAAAGATTACACAAATAAAATAAAAAGAAACGACGCGTTGATTTCTCTGAGCCAAAAACATAATTATGATGTGAAAACGGTTAAAAACAAGATAAAGAGCTTGAGATCATAATTCTCAAAGGAACATCAAAAAGTTGTGACCAAAAGGAGTGGGTCCTTCCTTGCACTTAACACTAAATATGCCGCACAGATAGCTATAAGTTCACACGCGTCCATCTTGACTACTGACCGAAGCGTACAGGTGTAGACGATAAGCTGCATGCGTCTTATGGCAATCAATATTGCATACGCTTGACGCAAGACGAATCGAAAGTTGAAGACGCAAGATGAACATGAAAGCGCACTGGTGTGGACATACCTATAGATAATCATCGAGAGGTTTGAACAATCGAAATAAACGACTTTAACATCTCGCCATAGCGAATCGCTCGTCATCTTACCTCAACATTTAAAGGACCATCAGCCTTCACGGTCCCTTCAATGACTAAACAGCAAGCAGCCTCCCCCAAACACTCTCCCTTCCCCACAATCCTGGCTTTAGCATCCACAAGCTTTGTGGAAAAGACCAGCGCACGCGCCGGTCCGCCCGCTGCGCCATCTGCGTGGACCTCGGCGGCGGTGGCAGTGAGGGCCCAGGGACTGTCTACAGTGCCATTGTGGATGGTCACTGATGCATTGAATATGTGTACTCCCATGAACTGTTGGAAAAAAATGTATAATTGCCGATTGGATTATGAGTCAATTATATAAAGGTTGTAATGGATATCTGTATGCACATCCGCAACTGCAGAGCATCCTCGTAAGTTTACATAACATCACTTATGTATTCCCCAAAGGGTTGAGCAGAGGTGTTTAAGTGCCATGTAATAGGGGGCGAGCCTATTGCCATCAACCGGGCATAAATCCAACTCTGGGCTGTTACTGAAGAATTCCACACGGAAAAACCCAATAATAATTTGCCCGACCCAGGACCTCACGATTAACATTCGCGCTTGCTACCACTAGACCAAAGAGGCAGTTTACATATCTGCAAAACGTTCACATCCGCAATTTTAGACTTTAAAAGCTCTGCACTCCCATCCACATCCACTTAATGTCTATGAGGATGTGCTCCTAGGTACAAATTGACCATTTAAAAACTCGCGCCGACGCTAAAGTGGGGGCAGGGACATGTTTTTTTTTACCATGGTTTTTTTTATAAATACAGTGGAATCCGTTTATTACGACTTCGCTTATAAAGATCGCCTGCTTATAGCGACTTAAGAACACCCTTTTGTTAAGTTTTCTTATCTGGTATTTACTGACGCTTAGGGGCCATTCAAGTATTACGTAAGCACCAAAGGGGGGTGGGGGGTCTTTGGTTAGCTTATTTTTGATGATATGGGAGATGGGGGGGTCTGGATGATGATTACGTCAGCAATATTTATTTATTTTTCTAGACTTGAAAACTGTTGCTCACGGATAACAATACAGGGACCTGAACAAATTAAAAAATGAAATATAGGTACCAATGTTTACGCTTTACGGAGGGGGGGGAGGGGGGGTAAGACCTTTGCTTACTTTTGCTGACAAGGGAGAGGGGAGGGTCAAAGATTACTAAAATTCTGCTTACGTAATACTTGAATGGCCCCTTACAACAACGTCCGTTATGTACGACCAAATATAGTCATCCCTTTATTATAAGCGGACTTCACTGTAAATAAAAATAATTAGTAAATAGTCAATTTATGATTTCAGTAAGAGGAGCATCGAAATTATTGATAGTGAATTTTAGGCTTTCATAGTAAATTATTATGTTTCCTTATTTACTGCTTAGCACAATGCTAATAATATAAATTAATTAAACGGCAACAGGATAATGTTAATTTAATTAGCTAGCTGTGTCATCTGCCAGCAAATTACCACTTACACTATTTACAATAGTATGTCTGGTTATAAATAATTGAAACTACAGGACAGAAAAAGATTGTAAGGCAATAAATTAAAGGAGGGTGTTCCTCAGCAGTCAGTGATAAAGACCCTTCAGAGATGATAATAATGAATGATGAAAGCAGAAGGCAGAATGCATTAATAAAAAGTTTATTTCTCTTCCACAAATTAAAACTGATGCATCCTAGGTACATGTCCATAGGTAAAAAGATTTTATTTGTTGAGACTGACACCTAAACTAAGCCAGACTAGTTTAGGACACCAGGTCCCCCGCACCAAACATAATATGACAATCGTAATGCAAAATAATCTTAATATGACAATTGTATAGCAGAACAAGTGATATACTATACATTCCATTTACCACAAATTTAATCAAATGGAACAATATCAGTCTATGCTCCTTGCATATATTAGCCCAGGCATTTATGTTCAGCCAACGTTTTACAATCCATACAGTTGGGCATGCCTACATGGGTGGCGACATCGTCCAACATCAAAGGCGTTGCCCAACTATATGGATTGTACAACTGTGACTGAGCTGTATTGTCTGCACGGCCTGCACCTCCGTACACACCTAGGCTTAGAATCAAAGCAAATGGCATAGTTGAGCACTAAATGCTTGAAGGTAATGTATGTCATACAAAAAATAAAATATGAATATTACCTGAGCAAACATAATCAAACTTGGTGGTAATTTCTTATCTCTGAAATCCAACAGTGTTTTATTTGCTATCCTGTTCAGACTACTCTCAAGATTACCAAAGTCGGCCACTTCATCAAAGCCATCTCCTCTTGAAGTGGAGTTCTGTTTGGACAGCAGTGGTTTGAGGATTGTCTCAACAACAACACTCCTCTTCTCCTCAACATTGTTGGTTACTTCAACTCCTCGGATGACAACTGACACAAGTTTATTGATTTCGGAGTTGAAGCAACTGCTTTGAAATGATACTTCGTCTATGTGCTGAAAATAAATCCAGTTTTACCTACATATATTATCATGAGTATTATACATATTTTATTTGAGATAATTCCAATGATATAAAAAAGTATAGAACGGTTACAAAATTATCAAAGTACTACTAGACGTCCACGACTTCACTCATGGATCCCTAACTTTTTTGGAAATATTCTATTGCCTATGTTCATCAGGGATAATGTAGGATTCTAATGATGAAAGAATTTTTCAAATTGGTCCTGTGGTTTTAGGGCCTATTCAATGCAAACAAACAATCAAATCTTTCCTCTTTATTATATTATTATTTTACATTATTTATGTGGATATAAAATATTAACATACACTTTAGGTGTTGTTATACAATAACATATTGATAATCTATTTATGTAAGTTTTCAAAGAGAAACTAATGAATGAAGAAGGTATTGGTTTATTTTATACTTTATATCCCTCTAACATTAACAAGGTCGCGTCTGGAGCAGTGTGAGTATATGCACACATATACTACATAACAAAACCAACTGTCAATATCAAACAGAACTTACAATCGAATACCTATCCTTGGATAGGCTTACATCTTTGAGTATCAACTTTGGTACAGCGATTCTGCCTATTTTCAACTTTATATGATACTTCCTCATAAACAGCCATGCCAGTAACGTCGGCAGCAGCCTAAAAATATCCCAGATGTTACCAAAATAGTAAACAAAACACAAAACAATAATAAAAATAGCGGTGTCATCGCACAATCGACCACTTACCACGATACACAGGAGTAAATAACGAAAAATATAAAACACAATATCAATAGGGCGTTCATTTTTGAACGGTTATATCATTTCGTTTAATCATTCGCTAATTAATTGAGTAAATATGTTCATATTAGATCGAGATTCGCTTCGTAATAACCTCAAAATTATGTACCAACTTTCATCTGTCAGTTTTGAATCGTTCAAAAACTTGTAATAAAAAAAGAGAAAGTATTCCATTTAACTTTTATACACAAAAATCTCTTTATTATAGACTATGCAGAAAAATAAATCTTACTCATTAATCTAATGAAATCGTACAAATATAAATGTATTTTTTTTACTTCGCTTTTACCGGCCTACAGTGCATGAAACCGTGCGAGCTTTATTCAGATATTATAATTATACTAAACTGACTACAGAGCTGCTGGCTGTTACAGCTTATTCTAAAAGGTAGCTATTATCGCTATTTACCATCGTCCACTGCTGAATATGCTGCTACAGACCACTACAATGAACGGATAAAGGATTGGTAGGATAGCAGCGTTCTCTTTTCTATCCATAACAACATTACTACGATCAGTAATCAAAATGCCAAGCGTTATGATAATGAGAATTAGCTACCACTATTACAAATCAACTATCACCTATCGGTCATCATCAAACACCACCACACTTAGCCTATATCACCAACCACCGCAACAACCAATGGTGTGATAGATGTATCAGCTAATATATCATCTATCGTCAATAATCGGATTGCGATCGGTCAAACTGTATCTTAGCAATACTTACTCCGTGCTTAAAAGCTGACTTATGACTTTATAGCTCATTAAAAACTATGTTAACTCTCAAATATTGCTATTTACCTATTATCTTTTTTACACGTTTCGTCATAGGAGCTTTATCATAATCGTAGACTGTTGAATCGTAGACAGTTGGTTTCTCTGTCTACGATCATAATAATTATTTAAGATACCTACCTAAGTAACACACATAACACGACGCCTGAATTTCCCGAAGGGGTAGGCAGAGGTGTTTAAAGGTGTTATAACTCCGGAAATACTAACAATTTAGCTGTGTGAGTACCAAATGTTTTGCTTAAAAAGAAGTTTCTAATGGCATGTCACTCATTGCTAGAGGAGTAGACCATCTTCCAAACATTTCGCCCATTTTCCTTTGCGTCTAGCTGGTTTGGGGTGATGGGATTAGATTAGCTCAAAGCATCCTGAGCATGAAAGCGGGAAAAGTAAACTAAATACTCAATATTTATTTGTATATTCCACAATGTTACTTAGGTGGTAGTAATAGATAATTGTAATTGTATTGTGTTACAATACAATTACAATTACAGGGTCCACTGTTGGGCACAGTAAAGTACGAGAGAGGAGGATCATTATTAGTTAAAACTTTAAAAAGAAATAGGAATTTTAGTATGAAGTTTAGATTTGTTTTTTTTGTTTAGTATGTTGGTGGATAATAACTTGGTTTTTTGAATTTATTTGCTTTTATTTTTTTGTATGCTATTTAAATTATCTATTTCAAATTATATTCGGAGTTTAATAACTTATTTATACTATTTATTATTATATTAGAACTGTCCATACCGTACATACTTCAGTGCTTTCAGATTCACGTACGACGCATTACGATAGTATCATTTGATTTATTCAATGTGGAAAGAAAACAGATACATTATTTTAATTTATTTTTTATTATCAACTAAAACTATACAACATTTTAACTCTATGACAATAATTAAGGCCATGAACTCTTGGCAGTGAAACCTTCATATTTTTTCCTAGTCTTCAAACCAGTGACAATAGTAGAACTCTTGGGGAATGCTGATATACCACCAAATATGGTGTCTTTGTCTGAAATAAAATAATGGATTTATGAATCGAGAAAATATATAACATAACATCACGCCTGTATTTCCCGAAGTGTTGGGCAGAGGTACACCTCTGTGAAATGAGGTGAAATGAGAGCGTTACTATGTATAGTAAGCCCCTCATTTCGTCGTTATGTTTAAGTCCCATGTAATAGGGGGCCAACCTAGTGCCATCAGCCGGGCACAAATCCTAACTCTGGATTGCTACTGAGAAATTCCACACGAAAAAACCCAATAACACTTTGCCCGACCTGGGGATTAAACGCTCACGATTAGCAGTCGCGCTTGCCACCACTAGACGATGGAATAATCATAATAAGATGAATTGTATTTCTCATATCTCTTAAAAAGTCCATTAATATACTAACCAGGATGGTATCTGACATATTCTGGCTGCACATGCAAGTTCTTGGGCAATTCCATTTTTTTCAGGGCATCAAATGGTGTTGCTGTGTCCACAGGGGTCTTGTAAAATTCTTTCAGGTCGGCTGTAAGAAATAAGAAAACTGAATTATTCATAATTGTATCATATACAAGGTGTAAACGAGACCATGTAATTCCTTCAAGCCTCGTGATGTACTGCTGACATAGATTAACCCTAAACGGGATAATTTTAGATTCTTCAAAAAATAAAATTACATTCTGTAAACATACGTTCTTAACGTGAGGCTTTTAGCGCCCCGAGTTAAATGGCCGCGCGGCGAGCGATAGCCGCGTATTTCGTTCGGGGAGCTAATATGCCTCACGGTCACCCACGTTTACTTGTTGTATTTTTTTTTATTGAATCAAAAGTTTGCATTTCAGGGTTAATCTATGTTATCAGTACATCACAAGGTTTGAAGGAGTTACATGATTTCGTTTACACCCTGTATATTGTTTATCCGGGAATAGTTTTATGTTATACTTCCTGCCTGACATATTTTTGAGTGTATAATATGTTTTAGATAAAAGTTCTGTTCAACTAGAAATAGCTTTACTCAGTGTTTTCTGCATGGGGTGTATTTCATGCACAGATGTGATATGTTATCAACAATCTCTTCATAACAATGATACTTCATTCATGGGTAAGTAAATTTTTCAATTAGTAGCATTTATGCAGATCAATGGAACCATATATTAGCAGATATTGGACATCAACTTGGTGACCCGGTAGGTCAATTTTCAATACCACTTGTTAAAACAAGGAAAGACATGACCTTGAATAAGCAGTTGGCAGCAGATTATAAGTGAATGAGAATAATAAGCTGTAGGAATGTCTATGTTGAAGAAAAGTCAAGATCAGATCACAGATAGAAGTAGTAAGAACTATTTTAAGTGGTATATTTCAAATGTATATGTGCGTAGTAGTTTGTTTTTGCTTGCATTGGAAGAATATTACAGAAGGTGGGATAATTTATACTACATAACATAATAGATTGAACGGGCTGAACAAAAAAACCCTCCTCAAGTGACAACCGAGTATGTCCAGCACACCGTAGGCAGTCAAACCCACAACCAAACTTACTGACTGGCAAATCTTTTGACCACAGCATGAACTATTCTTATACAGCTCGTACCAACACGAGAGAATAAATAGGTCAGACGGCCACAAAAAAATAACGTACCAACATTTCCAATGGTATGCAGCAGTGAATTAGGTACGTCATACCCCGTCTCATCAAAGCATGCTTTGAGTACAATAAACTTTGTTTCTAGAGCTTCAAACTCAGCTTCAGAGTTCAGACCATTTGAGGCACATATTTTAGTGATTGTCTCTTCAATGTCTGCAGGTGGGTCCCATGGTTTGGTGGGTCGGAGAAAACTGAAACAAGAATTTATATTTAAGATTTAATTTTTATAGGTTGTGAATATCCTGTAGCATTTCATCATGTGCCTTCAGATTGCACTGTAGCATGAGCTAAATCGCCAATACCTCGTACTCTCACCGCACTCAATAAACTTTTGGATTGTAATCCAAACTATGAACTGTTTGCGGATGATTGGAAGATTTTATTAGTATAACTAAAGTATTTCGAGAGAGATTCATGAAAGATGTCTAATTCACTATGTATTTTATGTTTTATTACACTCATTTTTAATTATTGTAATTGGTCCAAGACTGTTGTAATTAAAGTAAAATAAATATATTGAATTTCAGGTAATTTATAGCTAATATTGTTTCCTGTCACACTTATATGGGGTGCCATCCGATATTATGTAAAAGGTATATTTTATATCAGTGTGAAACAATGAATAACATAAAGCATGTTTTAACTAGTTATGATGTATCTTATCCATTTGTGCAGGTAACAGTTACACTTATAGTGATGTTTTCTCTAATATTATTTTATTTAAACATTATTCACAATCATAACAAATATAGTTTACCCTCTTGCAGCTAAAGATTCTGCATCGGCTTGGAATTTCTTGTCAGTTTTGGGATATTTCTTCTGTTTATATCTCACTGTTACCACCTGTAAATTAATTAAGTAAATGTTTAAATTGTTTTTTTTGTTATTAATTTGACCTACAAGGTTAGGTGTGCGACAAAATAACCTGTAAATTCCTGCGTGGGATTGCAGACAGTACATTCCGCAGCATATTGTTTTATGTAATAGCTATATTCCACTTATTTAATAGATTAAATAATACTTATATTAATTTGCGCTTATGATACTGTTGTAGTTTTTTTTTGTAATATTTATTCCGTCCATAAATTTTGACAATCATATAACAACGTTAATTCGTTTTACGCAACGTACTTTCGAAGAAACACAATTTTAGTTATAAACGTTACGTTATCTCATATACATAAGTTCTTCATTTATTTATAAATCTTATGGTATTTATTTCAACAACATTTTATTAATACGAACTAATCAAACACAAGAAGTTTTTTTAATATTGATAATAAGGCCCTTTTTTGGTAAGGATTCCGTAATATTTTTTAAAATCTGCTTAATTTAATGCTGCTTTCTTACTTTAATAATTCTAGGCTCTCTTTTACTCATGAATAAAATAAACAAACATGATGCTGAAGTCAGCCGTAAGTTCATTAGTACACGAACGTAGAACGGATCGTTTCCTCATTTCTAGACGAAACCAGTTTCTATCTTTGGCCGCCTACGGCAGCACTGTCGGCTTGGGTTGTTGTTTCCTATCCGCCATTTTCCAGTCGCCATTGAAAGGTGAAAACTTCACTAAATGTCGGTGATGATTTTAAGATTTTGAGTGGTTTCTTTAAGATTGTACCCGTTTTTAGTGTTGTGAAATGAAAATGAAGTGCCCCGGACTACCATGACGCATCAAAATCACCAAACAAACGGTGCAAGTCTCGAGGATTGCCACACAAACTTCTTCGCCTTGGTAAGTCACTTTTACATTGATGAAAGAACTCGTATGTACTTTTCTTTCGAAATCATTACGATTTACGCGATGCTAGTATTGTGCGCTATTGTTCTCAGGTCCCTTGTAGGGTATTTAGGAATTCCTAAATAATGAGTCCACGACGTTCAAGTAGACGATCTGATTATCGTTAGTGGACGCTGATATACAAAATTCACCTTATTGCGCTACGACTGCCGAATCGATCTATTGCGTTAAAGTTTTTGTATGGGACAATTTACGTTTAAGCGGCTAATGACGGCCGGCCGTTAGTCATCCTGGCATCGTTCTCGCCACAGCATAGAGTCATGTCATGTTGCTAACCCACAAAATGTCAACGTATTCGGCGAGCGAGGCCACAAGAAGCCACCGGCCCATAGAGGTCATTTTGAATTCACCTGGCCGTAACGCGGGCCGTAATGCGTTCGCGAGACTAGTTTCGCCAGGTTGAGGAAATAACTTTCTTATTACATTTTTCGCTTCGTACCGTTCGATAATGCGACACGATAGCGAGACATGAGGGGTAATGTTTATATGCGTGTTAAAAAAAAACGTCGGGTCATTCATTATCGCAGTGTTGTAGTGTTGAGTAGCTTTGCGTAATGTTCATAGCTGGCGCGAATTTTATCAGATTGTGTTCGGGTGAGGATTAGCGGGTGAGGGGCGTGCGCGCGGGGCGCCGGGGGCGGTCGGTCGTCCTCGGCGAGAAGCGAGCACAGCACGGGCGCCACTTCCACCTGACGCGTTGCCATATCTCGGTATCTCCGCGGCGGCGCGCGCCTGCCTGCACCCGTCTCCCTCTGCGCTCCGCCTATCTCGACGCGATACAAATTACCGATTTCTTGCCCTGCCTGCTTATTGTCTAATTATTTATGCGTCGTTTGTGGACATCGCTGCTTTTGTCGCGTGGAATTTTTTCTCATCCACAACGTAAGGCGGTGACGCATCGGGGGCTACTAGGCGTTTGGGTTCAATACACTTTACTAGGAGCATTGCGCAAAAATTGTGCATGCAATAATTTAATTGTTTCTAAGTAATTAAATCCAAAATTTATCGCTGATTGTCAAGCTGGAAATGTTCACTGGGTTTACCTAGGCTCCATTTATGTTGAGGTATGCGCGGCATCTGCGCGGCGACATCACAGATGTCGCGGGACTCGCGGGGTCGGTGCGCGCGCGCTCGCCGGCTGCGCAGGCGTCTTGCGCTCATTCAACCGTTTATGAATGGTCGTAATGATTGTAACTTTCCCATAAGCGGGCCTCCGCCCAGGCACCAGTTGCGTGCACTGTGATTATCTAGGTAGTTGATGTTTGTCTTTGTTCTTTTACCTGTTTACGCTTTGTCTTATAAATTCTAGTAGTCATACGCAATAAGTCATAGTAGTGACTTTGTCTTGACCATTGTTTACCCTTGACGTATATGAGAATGAATTGCGGATAATCGTTTAAGCTGTAACATGTCATGTGAAATATTTGCAAACAAGCTAATTTAATATAAATATATTTTTTCGTTGGTACATAAACACCAACATCCTTCAGACTTCTTGAGATTATTTACTTATGATTTCTAGAAATCATCCGATAGATATGAGCCCCAATAAAATATGAAATTCCTTTTCTAATAATTTTCTACCACAATTCCTCTCCATATAGGTACCGACGATGTCCATTGAGTGACGAAATACACCGCTAACTTATTCATGGCATCTGACGAACTCGACACACGAGTCCCCGCGACCTCTGCCCCGCACCCCTTATCACCCTCTGTGCATACAGAGCACGACTTCAATTTTATCCTGAATGTGCTCATTCTTCCACTGTTATGAGTCCACTCGCTTCTAGGTCACGCTTTAACTAATTCAACTTGAGAACAGATTTTCTGCCCCGTACATAAATCGCTCCATTAATTAAAACAGACCAGTGTCCATTAGCTATCTAATTAACTGGTTAATAGTATTAAAACAAGTTGTTAACTACTGTTTTTGTGGCAGTAAACCAACTGATATTTTTATTATTTACGTTTATCCAAAGTGGCGATACCATTTATTAACTTCCTTAATACATATCTACATAATTACAACATTGTGTTATGATGAATCTCTTACGCTTGCCACTTTTTTATAAGCCATAAATTCTTGTATAATGTTGGAGCGCTTACATGATCGTAAATTCACACGGAGTCTGTTCTTCAGAATTTTCACACACCAAATTTTCACTTTCATCTTATTGGAAACAACACGTCTAAAGTAGAAGCGTCGTCTTGTAAATAAGTTACCAATTTTAGATTCGAGAACACAGAACCGTGCTTTCTTGAACCGCCCAAGGTCGTCGCAAAAAAACTGCTACCTGAAATCAGTGCTTTACTTACCGGCTGCATTTCTGAGTGAATTTGAACTATAAGCTAATCAAATAGAGTTATTTGTGAGATCTCATTGTTATAAATGATAATGAAGGTGACCTTATGGGTTATTAAACGCTTGATTAGTGTTTGGCGGGTCACAGAAGTGTTTAAAAGCAGTCTGCGCTTGCGCATACAGGAGCGTACCGTGTCCGACGTTGCTAAATCCGGTTTATTGTATATTAATTACATATTTAACTACTTACGTTACGACGTTACGCACGCGTTGAGCATGTAAATGGGTGCAGACAAAATATTTGGTAGATCAAATTCCTGACATTTATTTTGTCATATATCTTGTAGTTATGGCAAACATTATTATACCTAAATACATTTATATCAATATGTTAATTAATAGATTGAAACATAATGATAATAAAAAGCTTAAACATTCCTATAAGAACATAATAAAATGATGTTTAAATAAAGATAAAAAAGTTCTCTTCAATTCCAAATTAGTTATAAAAAATATTTTCGAGGAACTAACAGAAATTATTATAAATGTTGTGTAAATTAAAAACGAACTAACAAGTTTTGTTATGTCGCGGGGGTCGTTATCTATCAGCTGATAAGTTATCACACTCATACGGTATCAAGGTTCCAACGAGAGCGGTTGGTACTTCGCACCGCTATCAGCGACCACAATAATACTCGATTAACAGCTATGGAAGTCACTGACGGAACTAAAGATTGTATGACCAAGAAGAACAGATGTGAAAAGAAGGAAAGGATTTTTGTTGATAAAACTATCACGCAATCTTATCTACACAGTTTACTGTATGGAGAATTAAATGATATTAACCGCATTGACAATACGATAGTTACAATCACATTTAATTAATGATACAGAAGAATTGAAATATCGCTGTCATAACATCGGCGATAAAGCACGTACATATGTACTCGTGAAGTAAAGTAACAGCACGTATAGAAATTAAAAAGAAAACTTCAAATATGTATAGGGTTAGGGTTACTTCAAATTAAATAAGGTCCCACAAAAGGAAAGGTCCACCAGAAGCTGGTGAACCAAGACCTGCCGGGGTTGCGGACGTTGCGGTGCATCCAATAGCGATTCCCGTGATCCCGACCATAGGTTAGAAGGAGGAACACCGTGGGTTTTTAGCCGGTAACAGTCCGCCTCACCTTCCTCGGGCGAGGGACATCTATAAGGATATTCCCACGATAAAAAATAAGTAAGGGTTTTTTCAAATGGTTATTAGGTACTAATGATACCTTCTAGAATAGAGTCAGTCCACGTGAACTCTGCAGAGGAATTATGGCAGCACTGCAAACAATTACTGTAAAAATCATTGCAGTGTCGTCATTATTCCAATCAGAGTTGGCTTTGCCATATTTACCTACTTACCTAGCCCGGCAGAGCAATCTTTGCATTGGAACATGTCGATTTTTGTTGATTTTAGTTGTTCTTTGCAGTGCTGCCATTACAATACTAATGCAGTTAGCTTGGCCCGACTCTATATTCAAATTAAAAAAAACCTAAACTTATGTTTATTATAACAAGATGCTTATTACGTCCCCGCTCTTCGCTACTGAACTATAAACTTTACAGGGTGTGAAGTTTCACTAGTTAATTTAAAGTAATCTGTGTTCTCGAATAATACTCCTTTAAAAAAAGCTTTTAAGTTAGAAGGTTCTATCTTGCAGTACCCCTTCAGCGTCAGGTCAGGATTGGAGGGTTGATATCGAATTTTCAGGAGAATCAGTTGAAAAATCTGTCGCAAGATTTGAACCAATCAAACAAATATACAAAGTGAAGCTAATTAAAACCATTTAAAAACCGCAATTGAAAGCTGTGTTCTGTTTATTTTGTAACCAATCGCACAGTTGTTTACAGTACGACCGGCCGCTATGTAATGCCACATTATCACACATGATAAGCGAACAGTTGCGGCCGCGGTATCTCACGCTCCTTCAACACTTGAAATTAATATTACGATTGATGTAATAACATTCCCTAAACAATAAAACATGATGATAATGATTGACGACTGTGCATTAACTTTTAAGAATCAAACAATTTAATGACATTAAGGAAAATATTTTGACGTTTCGTAGGGAAATAAATAAAACCACGTGACGCGTTTACCTACATGAATGACGCACTGTTTGTCTCTAGTGACCTCAGACTGGAAAATGCCAGATAATTGAAGTGACTGCATGTAGTGTGCATGGCAAATGTATGAATTAGAAATTATGACATGGATAATGACGCTTGTGGGAAAATGCAGCCAAAACACGCATGGTAATGACTAACAAGTATGGCTCACATTTTCCTGGGATCAGCTTTATGTAATACCATCAGTATTGCATGAAACATATCCTAGGAAACCGTCCATATATCATACCCTCCAAGGTTACTTCAATATGCATTTGGATTTATTTATAAGTAGCGATAATACCATTGTGACCCAAATACAACGCTAGTCCTTGCAATTTGGACGCAAAAAGCTAATACGCTCATAATGTCTAAAATGTCTGCCAAGTAGTTTCAAATATACTGCACAATGCTGAATTATCAGTATTGAGTATTTACTCTCTTATCAAAGTTATAACATCGACCATTCTAATTACGTATCTAAATAATAAAACCTTTTAAAAAACATGCTTTTATCATTTGGCTCCATCTTCAGACCATTTCTATGATGCCATATTGTCACCGAAGTTAGGTATGCTTAGCTCAATCGGATGCCAGCAAGTGTTTAAAAAATGGATCACCATACGAACGAAGCAAGTTATACAACGTGTTACAATAACTCCCCATGAAAAATGTAAATAATCAAGTAGTCTTTTATGGTTCTTGTCATTCACCTCTCAGAGGAAATTAGGTAAGAATGTAAATTACTTTTTGAGTAGTCTACTCTTTAGTTTTATGTTTTCAGGGTTGCGTTTCAATTATGATTATTTTATGTTTTATCCAAATACTTTTTTTTTGGGTCATGCTACGGTTTTCAAATATTGCCAATAGACTCTTTACAAACCTTTAAACCATTTCTCTCCTTTTTAACCTTTTTTCTCTTTACAACCTTTTAACCCCCTTTCGGCTTTAGAGGTATTTTTGTAACACGTATAAAAGCTTGTAAAAACGAATACACTAATATGGAGATCGGTCCTTGAAGCGAGTTTGCTCGTCCTTCGCGCGCAATCCACATTGTCCTTAATCGACGCGGTTCCGCAACGAGTGCTTTTATTTGACCTACATTGAAGAGAAAGGTCCGTATCACCGAGTCTGGGCAATTAAAACTATTTTTGAGTTAAACGCGTAATCGAATTATTTCATTACTTAACGACCTTGTTTAAATTGGAGTCGGAGTTATTTCAATATATTAAAATATTTTAATGTCTACTGCGCCCACATTATTTTTAATTGTAAAAATAATAATATTATAATTAAGTTAGTTGGTACATTACTATGGGCAGAACTCATTTTCATTATTAGCACTAATCTGGATATATTTTCACATATTATTAAATACAGTGTGTCCCTGGATAATGTGCACAAATGAAAATGACTGAAACAAAACCACAAGTTATCGATAAAAAAAAATAGAAAAAAAAGACAAATATTTTATTTTTGTAAAAAAAAAAACAAAAAAAAAACTTCCGAGAAAGGCGTTTTTTAACTTGACGACTGCTTTTTAAGAGTTGCCTTTTATTTGCTATGCAACATCACTCATTGCCATCATTATTGTTTTTATTTAAACGAAATACATACAATGAATAAAAGTTATTCATTTTTATTAATAAAAAAAAAACTTCGATATAATAATTTTTTGTTGATAAATTGTGATCTTGTTTCACCCATTTTCATTTGTGCACATTATCCAGGGACACACTGTATATTAGCAGTGTCCAAACTTCCTATTGCTACAGCTAAAATCCAAATGACTGTGTCAGGGTATAAAAAATAAAAATCGTCATCAAGGACACTCAAATATAAGTGTAAATAAAATAAAACCAGTCTTAAATACTCATACGATATGACATCACTTGATGCGATCCTGACAGCATCTCCGTAACGTCCTTTTCCTCTTGTTGTTACGAGCCACATTCTGGGTCAAGGTTCTGTTTTGATGTTACTGTCACGAGGAAAAATGTTCGCTCTTTCTCATTTGGTTACGATTTCGATTTTTACCATACTTTCAGTGATATGAGAATCTTTTATTTGATGTCTATATTTTATTTTCATTTTCTTCCCAGGATATTCGTTCTAGAAAATGTTAGATGTGTTACGTGATGGTTGATTTTCTTATCGAAGAAATTTTTCATAGCAATATCAACGCTATTCTTAACTTTTTATTTTGCTCTTTCCATAGAGCTTTGCGTATGGTTTCTTTTGGGTTTTATATAAAAAAATGTGTTTTATTGTTTACGTAGAAGTTCGTTTTGTAATTTTCCATAGCTGCCCTTTCGAATTTCTCGTAGGTTTTCATCAGAAGGCAATTAAGGTGTTCCGCTATAATAGCGCCGGCGGTCCGGCCGCGACCGCGGTCACGATATGTAGGTCAAGATAACAGAAGTGCTCTGTGCCCGTCCCACATTCGATGCAACGCTAGAGTCCGCCACTCGACACCAACGTGGGTCCTGTGTCAACGTAGATTTGCAATAAATTTTCAAGAATAATTTAGTATACTGTCATGAAACGCCAGTATTATAAACCAGTGTGGTCCACTTTCAGATTAAAACCAGTTAAAATTTGCAATGTTTAATTTCATAATTATACAATGACATTATTACTTAGTTATGCGCTAGTCCGGTAATGAGACAGTTAAGAAATATTAAATTATTACAATGTGGTCCATAGCCTATACACGTTATTGACTTAAACATCAATAGTTTTGACCCAGTCGAATGTATCTCGCGGCAAACAAAGTTCATTAGTATGATTGAAAACACACCGTGTTCAAGTTTCTGCGTTATGTCGATCGATAAAAACAAGTCTTCACTAGCCTTGTGATCCACTTTCGCTTTTATTGGCTAAAGGTTATTTCTACACGAGTAATTTTACTCCGTAATCCGGCTACACCCCGTCGTACGGGACGTAAGTGTCTGGAAGCGAGAAAGTAAAGTGACCTATATATCTTTTATTGTAAACAAGATATTATGTTTGTTGACAACACTTGGCACCGTCTGTACGTGGCTCAGGCTCCAAGTGAACTTTAAGAACCGAAACTTTCGGTTTTATCGTTGAAGTACTTGGTCTGTGAAACGTTTGGAAGATAAAAAAGACGTTTCCAAAATTAGCTTAAGCATTATAAATATTTGAGCGTAGCCGAAAGCGCCTGTCGGCCCTTTGCATGCGAGTTTTGGCCCTCGTCTCACGGAAAACGAGTTTCACTATACGATTAACTGCGACGTGTTGTTTTACATGCGTAACACATAACTTCACGTTCCGTGTGTAAAACTTGATGTTATACTTCAACTAAGAAGATTTTTTTCTTGCTGTGACATATCTAAACGCTGGCAAACGAAGTAACTTGACAGAATTTGACAAATACTTGACGTAAATCTGGTTTCTTTTGATTGTCTGTCAACGTGCTTGAGGCTAATCTTAAAATCAGCTGTACCCTTAAATTTTAATTCAATACATCAAAGTCTACATAGGTTAAGTTGTTGTCATAGATATGTATTATAATATTGTTCTCTAGAACTTCGCTATATTTAATTAAACACTTCCACATTTTGAAACGTAGACAATTATGAACATTACATAACTGCTCCGATGTATCGGCTTGCAAGTTGACCTCATTTGCAAATGACTAACAAAATTAACTGTCAACAGACAATGCGAATCAAAGCTATTGCACAGCGCCCGTAGATATTATTAGTTTAATTGACTAAATGGATTGTCAACACACTTACCATAATTTTAGATCGTATTATCAGACATGTAGACTCTGTTATAGAACATTGTCGAATGTCTGAGGGCTCTCTTTGGTTAAATTTGAAACACTTTCACTGTAATCCCCCCTTAGCTTCTCATTCCCCCCATCTGTCGAAGACGTGAAGGTGTGAAATCGTCGACAAGACAATCTATGATTACCTTATAGATGTTCCCACTTAAATCAGAATCTAATTTATTCAATGTTGCCAGAATTGTCTGGTCATACCTTGTTGTGAATTTTAATTTTTGCATGACACATAGTTTGAAGGACATTCGCAATTTTTGGGACGGATAACCCATTGATTTGTCAATTTTTATTAACCAGGAAAGGATTTCTTAAAGTTCAAAGATCTCAAATATTTTCTAATCCATTCCGATCTGCCATTCAAATGATAAAGTAAAACAAGCAAATGGCTTCCCAAATCAACCGAACGTGTGTTCATTATCATAATCTTTCAATTAAAGCAGTGTTAGTATACGTGCAAGTGGCTTTCCAGTATTTGTCGCGTCCCACTTGTTAAATAGTGCACGTAGTATTTACGTGTCACCATAGAGGCTGAGGTTTAACGCGTGAGAAGGTATGTTCTTGAGAGCAAAAGAGACGGCATAGTCAAGCGATCAAGATCACTATGTAGCTGATACTGTTTCTTCACTTGATTCGTAAGTTGGAAACTTCTGGAAGACTCTAAGCTTTTCTTTCGCCGTATCTCCTCAACTTTTTAATAACAGACGTTTCTGCGAATGTACTTGCTACTCGTATGTACCTGCAGCACTACAATATCCTAGCGACGTCCTTTGTATGCATAAAAGCTTTGCGGCCTGCGTCGGAATCTGCATTCTGTCGGCTCGTACGAGCCATCGTCGACTTCTCAATCTCGAGATTAAAATGTTTGCCAACATCTTGACATCGATAATTTCGCTATTAAGTTGACTTTATTTCCTTCACATCTCAAGTGTTTGTTGTCGGCGAACTGATTCTTATTCTACAAGACTCCAAAATATTTTGTTACAAAACACCTGCTTATAGTAGCTTTATTGCAGAAAAAAACTGGGGCATACCTTCAAATTTCTAGACTAGACATAAGGTCGTCGAGTTCATTGACCGCGGTCGGCGCGCGGTTGTACCGTTAGCGACGTAGCGCACCAGTACTGCCTACCTGGGTACCCTTTACCCTTCAGCACTAACGACGGTACTGGACTTGGGATCTGGATGTGGACCTGACAGCTTGATCAACCGTTTCGTGTGAAATGTCGGATTATACCGGACTTAACATAAAGAATTGTTTTGCATTGAATGTTTTAACTGCCTCGTTGGTCTAGTGGTGGCAAGCGCGACTGCTGATCGTGAGGTCCTGGGTTCGATCCCCAGGTCGGGCAAAGTGTTATTAAGTTTTCCGCGTGGTATTCCGCAATACCAGCCCTGAGATTAGATTCGTACGCGTGATTGTTTTTACTTAGTTTTCTGAGTGTAAGATCTCAACTTCGTAAAACTAATCACGATTTATAATTAACATCTCGATCTGGTTTCATTTTAGCGTCAGATTCTTCCGTTGCAAATAAATTCAGATCAGTATCCTATGCACCGCCAGTTTCCGTTAAAAACATGAGTTCCCAAGACTATTTTCGACAGTCGACGATCTTGTAACCGTTTCGTGTGTCGACCTCCTTCCTGAGGTTGTTCACTGACTATCCGTTTGTCGTCGGCCTCGATGTACCATGTTACCAGCAACGTATCCTGACGTAATACTTCTCGAATAGTCGAAAACTAAATGGCAATTAAAAATACCACGATCCACGACCGAATAGATAATCGTCTGCTGTGATGACATGATGTCATTCCCGCAAACTTGAAATACTTAGTGTAGAAAGTTTTAACCAGAAGTTGGCAACTTTATTTTTTCTACAACATTCATTGGTGGTCCTAATCTTTACAATGATCTTGATTCTTTTGTTAATTGTGTAGCGGTTCGTTTTATTGTTGATGGACTCAATTTACATAGGTGTTTGGTTGTGCTTGTGCGAATGTGGGCATACATGCGCAAGCGCCGATGTGGCCTCTAAAACGATCCATGGCGCGTGCCTGTAGACGCGTTCGCCGCATAACAATTCCTTTAATACCTTCGTGCATGCAATATCATACTTGTTAAGTCGGCGAAATTAACTATCGATACATTATAATATATCGTTCACGGCTTTTAACGATAAATAAATTGCTACAATTAGTTTGTATGCTGGTAAACTATATTAGTCAATTTTATACATATTAGAACCAATGCAATAATGTTACTGCAAATTCTAAACAGATTTTTTAAAATAATTAGTTTTTTTATTTTTCTTTTACATAACTTGACATCACGCTTGTATTCCTCATAGGGTTGGCAGAGGTGTAAAGTAACACCCACATTTCGCCGTTATGTTTAAGTCCCATGTAATAGGGGGCAAGCCTATTGCCATCAACCGGGCAGAAATCCAAACTCCAGGTTGCTACTGAGGAATTTCACACGGAAAAACCCAATAACACTGCCCGACCTGGAGATCGAGCCCAGGATCTCACAATCAGCAGTCGCGCTGGTCACTACCTATTAGATTCTTCATTTCTATTTGAAAATATGCCGATTGATCTAACCATGTTGGCCGGCTAGCTTATAAATGCGGGATCTATTATCTTTGGTCACGTGATGCGTGTCCTCGCCCTTGGTGACATACAAGCGTAGTTGTACAACGAGAATGTAAATCTCGCTTTTATAAACATGACTATGTCTGTATTTTCCTGCTCATTGCTTACTACCTTCCGTACATCTCTATAACGATAACTTCCTCGAGTAAATTGTGTTTTGATGTGCAGTTGGATTTGATTTGCATTTAGTTTTTTTTATAAGTTTCTCGACAGCTTCGCATGCTGTAAACGTTATAGTGGTTTGTATTTTAGCAGTAGTTAGAAGATTTTAGATCAAAAGGACAGTTGTCGTAGATCTTGAACTAAATACAGTTGTCTTCCTTAAAAATGTGTTGGAGCTGTATCAACAACAATCTTTCGCTTTTTTTTAATGAGCTGTGTGACTCAATCTGTTCCTTAATATGAAAACATATCGTCGCTGGACAGTGAAAACGTCGTAAAGCACAAATTCATTTTTATTTTTTCATTTGTTGGATAGAAAACCTGGTAATGCATATGTAGAACGAACGTGCATAGCTTTAAGATGAAATAGATTGATAAATATACTGGCCTGCATAAATAAGTATCACACTTTTAAAATTTAATTTTTTTCTAAACTAAGAAGTTAGAGATTTAAAATAAAAAACGTTTTATAGCAATTTTTATCAGCTTTCTTTGAAACTATAGTAACAAAGTTAAACTCTTTTTGAGTCCTTTTTGTTTCGAAAATATATCTTGTGTATTTAAAAAGTTATTGCAATTTTAAAAGCGTGATACTTATTTTTGCAGGCCAGTGTAGATAATAAAACAGAAGAACTTACATCTACACTTCATACTTTTATTTTAACAGACAGTTATTATCTTCTCCTATAAAATTATGTTAATTGCAATTACGAGGTTTTCACTGCCCAGCGACGATATAAAACCTTTTTCTTTAACAAATTATTTTGTTTTTTGTACATCTGAACGAAATTCATTGAGAATAAGCGTCACGTTAAAATTTGACGCGCATAATGATACGAATCTCTTGGGTCAAAGGTTATCATTTTATCATGACAACATTGGTAAAAACTGTTCGGGTTATATTCTTTCTCTCTCGCTCCACTTTAAGTAGACAGAGTAAGAAATATCAAATGGTAAGTATTGCCGTTTGCCGGCGCCCACTCGCAAGTAATAGTGTAGTATATTGTCGGCTTATAGTTCATCTGTGTGTGTGCATGTGTGTATGTATGTAGCAGGTAACTGTTGTCCGCGGCAAATATTGTCTCTTTACAATGGTTTTATTACGCTAATATGTTTATGTAAGTAAACCACGTTGTGTAGGCTTTAATTGTTACGAGGTACCTATTTATTTTGTTATAATGATCTGCGCTGTGTTAGTTTGATATATCAAGTTCCTATAATCAACATGGTCTTCATGTGATCTTTTCTCAATGTGTCACATATTTGCATTTATGATATTAGAAATTCTTGTTCGGGCCGTCGTAGGAACCGTCCACTTATTTTCCTCATTTTATTAGATATATTTTATACAATCTAGTACCGAGATAGTTTCGCCTATATCTTTTTTTATAACTAAGCGCAATATTCTCCGTTCTGACATTACTAACGATATTTGATAGAATTTCCTGTTCAAATAACCACAATTTTTTTTTGTAAAGTACATAGCAACCGTCGTGTGACATAAGTTCAACACGCGCAATCCATAATAATGATGACGTTCACGGAAGTGGACAGTGGCCAGTGGCCGACACACGCACCGCAACCGCCGTCGTACTCCGCGGCTGCGGTAACTGTGCCATTACGTGCTAAAATACTGATACGCCGCACAGCCGAAACACTCGACACCCATGAAATTTCGCAGACTGTTTACAAACACACTTATTTTTAGGTGACTATTTCTAATACTGTTTATGCATTTGAGAATAAGGTGTAGCGAGTGAACAGCGATTCTCTTGACTAGAACAGGTAAACGAAACAATCGCCCCTTCCCCTCCCCAAAACAAAACGCATCTAGTGACGTCACACGTCAAAAATGCAGTAGCGAAGTGCACGGCCGGGGGCGGTCGCACGCGCAGCGCACCGTCACATCATCCTCGATTGTTTACCCCGCTAGTAACGTAACCGCGCGACGTTGCCGCTCCGCGTCTCGCCTCCTCTCACTTTCGCGATTGCCGCCGTCTTGCTCACGTCTCATACGCCTGTCCCTCTCACTCGATTAGCGGTGCTCGACTTTTTTGGACATGCAGTTTTTTTCCGTTCTAGGTTATGATCGCTTTACGGGATCATTGTTTTACAGGAAACTGATTATTAAATCGTTTTTATCTATCTATTTTTAACGAAGTATATCAGTTATGATAGCTATTTTTAACTATACTGCAAACATATTATACTATTGAAAGATTATCAATTTTAGGTGAGCAAAACACCCGCACTGCACTGATGCGTAAATTAGTCATTGATTGCATTGTCCAAATATGTATCGTTTGCGATGCAGAAGACATTAAATGTAAGGATACGCCAGCGCACCGATTGTATGAGTGGGCGATCCCGATAATGAGACCAAATGGGAACGGTACTGCTATTTATACTTTAGTCCCAAATGAGCAATCACACGACATTGAACCTTACCGAGAAACAAAATAGAATATTAAAATTGCGCACACGGGGTGAACTCTGCAAACTATTTAAGCCGTGCTCTCATTTGACTTCAAACTTTTCAAAGGCTTGCGCCGAGTGACGTAACACCGCTTTAGAACCGGTTACAGCCGGTATTTTCCGGAAAAGGTACAGCTTTCGACCGGCTTCATCCGGGTGTTATCGCCGGGCTAGGCGTCCATCCGTCGCTCGTTTCGCATTTTAAATTCAAATAACCGCAGATTTTTCCCGACAAACTTGCCCTACCCTGTGCAGCGTGCTCGTTGTCGAGGAATATTTTTGCGTAATATCCACCAAGCGATTCTGCCACAGTACCCACAAGATACTGCAGCTTTTGAATTTTCATTGTAATCCATTGAACTTAGTGTGGGTGGGTGTATTGGAAATACATTAGCGACTCGCTTACACTATGTTTTATTAATGAGTTCCTTTGCTCAGTTCTTACTTACTGGCGTTTACGTTAGGAACGTACTTACTCGGTTGATACCATTAATCTTCACTCGATTGTGTTCTGAACTCCCGTATAAAACGGTAGATTTTCGATGTTTGATGTTAAGTATGTATGAGCTTTACGGATAATTAAATAAATTTGTATAAAATGAAGGCAAGTCGTCAGTCGTACAATAGAAAGTGAAGCGGGCTGCGCGGGCGCATCAGGCGCGTTAGAAAGCGGCCGCCGGCCGGCCCCGGCGCCGCCCGAACGAACATTCACGACACCGAGCTTGACGCATTCCTCCATATGTACTCAAGAATGCTATCCAACTACTTATTGTTTACAACCTTTTAATCAAGCTTCAGTAGCTTCCTCAATCTGTAAAGCCTGATCTTTTGATCTTGGAACTAATATTTAATAAACACTCGCTTAACAACCACCTCGTATATTACACGTTAAAACGTTTTAATCTCTGCCAACATTTATAGACTCGTATTATATTTCAATAAAACCCTAATTACTATTAGCAATAAAACAGTAATAAAACTTCCGCAGCACAACACTATAAACCGGCGACTTGTATAATTTTATATCTAAACATCGCTTAACAGTCGCGTTTTAAGCGTCGACCAATAACCCCTCATTTGGAAGTTAACACTAAACTTGTTTGGAGTAACTTATTCCTCCCCTTATCGCGTCCGGCCATTGCGACCCCACGCGTCACGTCTGCCAGGTGCGTTTAGCCCCTACCGCCGCAGATGCTTGTCGTGGAAAAACGTACAATGAACTTTTAACTTAGTGTGTTACTAAATTAAAACCTAACTAATGTAGTTTAGTGGGTCTTTTTGCGGGAATGAAGGCCTGTTAAAAGGACATGTTATGAAATGGGCTTAAAATAATTTTATTTTTGAACCGCTTACATGTGCGGTTTTTCTGATAGGGAAAACTGTCTAGGACGTGCTCACAGATTTTTTTTTTAAAGCACCATTATTTAATTATAAAACATTTAAAATCCTGATATTTTTTTTTTTGTTAAAAAACTAATAAACTGATAAAAAAACTTAGAAATAAAAATGATATATATCATTTTTGAAAGCATAATATTTATCCTAATATTAAAATAATATTAAACGGCTTAAATTAAAATAAAATCAATGAATTAACTTAATGGTTTGGATGTATGGCATTGATTCCCGTGTCTCAATAGAATTAAAGGAAATATTTACTGTATGTCAGCAAGGTTGTCACTTGTCAGTGTCAGTAATGTCATCAATGTCTAATCATGTCAAAGTTGTCACACAAAATCGCTATCTATTGTTGTTAAAAGCCAGGTCAAATAAAAAAAAACTCAAAACAATGGTACATAGTCAAAAACACAGGAACCACAGTCACAATAACAGACAACAGTTGAATAAGTTGAATTGAATTTGACTTTTTGACAATGACTGACGTTGACAATGACAATAAATGTCATCCAATAGAAGTGTTGCCAGAATTAATAATTATGGGTTAACAACTGTGGGTTGCAACTTTATTTTTTTATTCTAATTATTTAAATTTTAAAAAACAATAGAAGGGTGCTTTTAAAAAAAATAAAAAATATATACGAAAGCTCCATATTTTATGTACTTTCATAAAAAAATATCTCTTCTCTGTTCACAGCCAAAGCCCAGCTTCCATACAAAAATATAACATTTCCTTTGACGAACATAATATTAGCCTTCCCCCTGTCTCTCACATGCGCGCAAACATTCGTACATTGTACGAATGTTTTCCGTTTTGTATGGAAAATGTTCGCATAGTCATTGCAAATGTCAGTCCCACACTTGTGGGTTCGCGTATTCGTGCGAATGTGAGAGACCCGCATTAGATATCAGACCACTGTTTTTTTTACGACTGAATATTTGAAGTCGCAGGTCAGAATTAACTTAATAATAATAATAACAGGTTGCACACGAGGTTGTCGACATGTGGGAGGTTGACTCAGCAGTCATTGTGCCGATAGTCGTTACGGCCAATGGCTTAATAGCCAAGAGCCTCGACCAACACCTGATGAGGCTCTCGTTGAGCAGCTGGGTCAAGGGCCTGATACAGAAAGCGGTACTTCTGGACACGGCGCGTATTGGCAGGAAGTTCCTCTCTCTGAGGCCCTGACCACCGGTAGCTTGGACCCTGTTCCCGATGCCGGTGGGCTACTATTTTTTATATTTTTAAATGTTTTTTTTATATGTTTTATAGAAATATTTAAAAATGTAAATCATATGTGTATATAAATAAATAAACGGAATAATAACAGCAATACGTTTCCAAGTCGCGAGACCACCAGAAGCTGAACAGCCGATATCTGTATCACTGGTACGGCTGTGTGTACTGTAATAACAGATATTTATCAGTTACGTAACAACTGATATTAACGCCAACTTACTGTCCATTTAAACGGAACCGAGTTTACTGTGTATGGTTTGATGTTTATTTAAATGCCCAGAAACGGGTCGAGTGCCCGCGACCGCGAGTGGTAAAGGGTTGAAAGCTTTCAGGAAGTAATATGTTTGAACAATAAACATTTATATGCTCGGGATTATCTAGTGTTTATTTTGTTTCATGAAGTAAATTTATATTTGTCAATTCAGATGAAGGAAATTTCCAAAAAAACGGTCTCAATCTGAAGCCAAATTATCGCAAAATATTTCCGACCACCTTCTAATATTGAAGTGTCAAACTACACGCTTTCATAGGGACTCTTAAAAAATATCAAGCAATTTGTCTATAAAATTGAGTAACTAAACAGTCCTGACCCAAAAACGTAATAATCCTTAAAATTCAATTGCTCTGAAAGATCGTAAAAGAAAAACATTATCTTTTTAAGGCAAAATACGCATTAGTATGATTAGCAAACGAAAGTGAAAACTACAAAGAAAAACATAATTAGAAGTGTTACAGACAGGTTGCAGTGTCCAGCGAGGGGCGATGGGTGTTTGACCCCATAAAATATTTGCATATCCAAGGTCGCAACACCACCTGCCGCCTGTACTCACACTTAGCCGCGCAATTGACGCTCACTAATGGACCTGTGAATGGGAATCTAATTGGCTGCTTGTTGATATTCGGATTATGAGTGAATGAAAAGTTTAACGGTCAAATTGTGACATTACTACACAAGTAAATGTCAAAAGCGCTTAGGATAAAGTTGTTACGGAAGCTGTTAAAACTATGTAGAGGAATGAACTAGCGCTAATAGTGCTCAATTCGTGACTAGCTCCAAGTCTCTCAGCCACGCACGCCTTGTTATTTCCTTAACTCTACTGTGATGACTTACGTGAAATACAGCTGTAATTGGTATTCCATGTAAATATTTTCAATTCCGAGATCAAAACAAGAAAAGCGAAAGTATTCTGTAATGTCCATCGCAATTGCTTATTTTATTTTTAATGTGTGTGTCTGTATTTGCTCCAAAACACAGCGTCGAATGTAAACGACGGGGCTTTCAGCTGATTAAATAAATGGTGTTTAAATATTATGAGTACATCATCAACGTGAATTGCAGCACTGAATGGCTATTATACAGTATTTACGAAAGCTTTTTCCCCTTGATAGCAGACACAGTTGCTTCGGATGTCGGGATCATCGTTACTAATATAATTGGCATGTTCATAAATATGTTAATATTCTTTACAGTTTTCTCTATAAAATAAACTCACAACTTTATACCTTAGAGCTACCGCTTATCCTCGCTAACACGTTTTAGGCTACAAAAACATTATCGGTTAATCTCTTCGCGTTAGAGCTTCGTGTCGCCTTATCACCTTTTTACAACGTAATAGTCTTACCAGAATATCGTGTATATTATGAACAAGTCCCATACAAAAGCTTCCAGAGATATCGTTAGTCTACAACTATAATTCCCCGCTGCAGTGCTCCGTGGCTTCCGGGTGCGACGCAGAATACCTCTGATCTTGCACCTCTGTCCCCCTGGACTCTTGCCAGAGACAATTTTAGAACAATTTCGAGGTCTCTGCAGTTTTCGTCCTGATTATGCGGACGATTAATTCTGTCCCTGTTGGCAGGTTTGGCGTCGTTGTTGATTTCTTATTGTTTTCGCGACGTTTCTGTATTTGTTTACAAACGCAGTTCTATATTGTCACGTCGATAGGTATTCCTTAGATATTTTATATGCGTCCCTGGCTTAATGCAAATGTTTTTGTTTACGGCAATAACAAAAAAATATATTTTATTTTGGCTCTACCAAAAAAATTACTGTTGTATGTAGAAGTAAGTGCCATTCTCTCTTGTTCTTGGCGCTTGTTGACAACGTCTTATGAGCCGCTTTCATTTGCTCCTGCGCCACACATATCTTTCCATGAGACATCTTAGAACTTTCCACAAATCAATACAACATCAGCAGGCCTTTGGCTGTTTGAATTCGAAGACCTGTCAGGATCTTTTGATAAGTAGCGGCTTAAAAGTTGAAGATTTAACCCTATCTTTCCTCTTCCAGACGGAGCTGTATGGCATAAAATGGCGTAAGCTCGTATGGGGGGAGACGAGCGGCGGCGGCGAGGGGGAGGAGGGCGGTGCGCCGCTGGCGGACCCGGTGATCAGCAGCTACGCGCACTGCCTAGCCGGCGACATCCTATGCGTGTGGCGGCGGGTGCCGGCGCCGCCACCGCCCGACAACATCTATGAGATGAGCACGCCCACGCCGCCGCCCCTCTCCCTCCGAGCCGCTAAAGAGCTATGGATATTTTGGTACGGTGAAGAGCCTGACCTGAATGGTCTCGTCGCACCAGAACTGATTGCCAGCCGTGAGTATTCATTCATTTGTTTAGTGGTTAAGTTTAAGTTATTTGACGGAAGGCTTCGAAGCTAGCTGATAACAAGCATTGTATATTACCGACGACAAGTCTAACCTTAGGCAGTACTCACAATTACTTCTTAGATATTTGAAGATCATTGTGTCAAGTACTAAATCTGACCTCTGACGTTGGTAAATTACTTGTACTACATTAACCCCCTGGTTTCTGAAAGGTTGACCAATTTAATTCAAATCATGTCATCGAATATGATTGGTTGACAAAAATACTAACAACCAATCGCATCGCTTGACAAAAGATTTGACAGCTTATTAGTAATTTTTTGCGTTAATCGAGAATAACACCCATATTCTAAGACGTTCCTCCAAAACTTACTCGACTCAGAATGGCCTCGGAACCACCTTCAAAACTGTATTCTTAGTCGCAATTTCGAGTGAACTTTGAGGTTCCTCGACGGAGTCATTACGTCATAATTTAAATTATCTGCATCGCGCAAATAACGCCGCGATCAAAAATTGTAAAGATTATCGTAAGCATATTCGACAAAGTCTTCAAAATTATTTTTTATTACATACGAACTTTGACACTTCCTCCCTTAAGGTAGGTTCCGACTTCCGAGGTACTTTGAGTTTGACAGATGATTCCTTACCTCGACTGAAGAAAATCTCTAGTCGAGAACGTTTATGTCAAGTCGAGGTGGAGTCGAGTCGAGTAAGTTTTGGAGGAACGTCTTAGAATATGGGTGTAAGTCTATCACATGATGTACGGTCTTTGACGGTTATTTAATTTCTTGAAAACTAAAAATAGTTCAGATTCCCAACCAAAACATGTAATTATGATCGGAATTAGAGACAACCTTGTATAACAATAGATAACAGTGTTCTACTAAACTAATACCTTTAACTGCCTTAGATTTACACGCAGACATAGTTACACAATAAAAATGTGAATAAGAAATATAAAATTACACAGTGCGACATTACGCAATTTGAGCAGATTATCTTGCGAAGGCGGGCGACACAATGGCTCAAGTTAACAGCTCGTTAACCAAACCGAGAGACGTTGTATCGCGACAATTAACAGAAAGATTAAGATCTCGAGACGCGGCGACGTCATGCCGACGACAATAGGGAATCCAGGAAGGAACCGGCCCGGGAGGAACGGAGCAAGTAATCAACATAATGAATGAGTCTTACAAGCATACCCCCAGTGTTTTATAGGATGGTCGGGGCTACATTTGAATTGGAAAGTACTTTTCGCTTCTCTTTTGAAATTGTTTCTTGCGAGGTAAAAGAAAGGAGGGAATTTCAGGGTGCTTTATTTGGAAATATATACGAGTATGAGATAACCATTCGGACTCCATTGTTCTATTTTCAAATTAGTGCTTGGAAAAATATATGAAAGAAAGAAAGAAAAAGTATTTATTTTTCGCCCAAGCGGACGCACACGTATGCTTAAAAATTAAAAATATAAAAATTCTTAAAATTAAATACTTAAAATTACAACAAAAATGTGTCCTTAAATTTAAACATATTATTATATCTCAACTGATCCAGAATTGAAGTCATTGAATTGATGAAGCATTTGATTTTATTTATTAATTTAGGATATAATTTTGTTCTCAATCATTGTAGCAGGTAATTCGTGTACCTACAATAACAATAAATCTATAAAGGTTATCGACTCTGTGAATTCTAATTAGCATATAAAAAATTCATCAGAAGCTTTCTTTGTTCTTAAAAATATGGTGTCCATGAAATTTTAGGTCACTGCACAGCCTATCTTCATTACGTTTTAAAGCGTTATACCCAAAAGTTGCCAAGGCCAAAAATTGTTGTTTCGGCCATTCCAGAGAAATGCCAACATAAAATTTCATTACTGCACTGGTAATCCTGGAGGAAATCTTCATTTATATTAAGCGGTAGGTCTCTACCATAAGCACAAGCCTGTGAGGCCGCCCGCCCAATTTGCGACGAGACATGACCTCGATTTCGTCAGGCTTTTTAGTGGGCGGTTCTATGGGACACTTGCCCCTTTCATCTTGAGTAAATTCGTGGTGCTTTAGTTTCCCTCTTGTATTCTCGCTCTTTTAAGAGGAGTACGGTTTTTGCAGTCTTATTTTTCATTGCCAAGGAGATTCAAACATGCTTTACCTTAAAAGGTTTTTAAATTATCATCTATTGCTATAAGTTTTCTTATTACAAAATCCAAAATTCGTGCAGTTAAATTAATCGACTGCGACTGTGATCGTGAGGTCCTGGGTTCGATTCCCAGGTCGGGCAAAGTGTTATTGGGTTTTTCTGAGTAGAAGTCCTCGGTAGCAGCCCGGAGTTTGGATTTGTGCCCAGGTGATGGCAATAGGCGAGCGCCCTATTACATCGGACTTAAACATAACGGCAAAATGGGGGTGTTGCTATACACCTCTGCCCAACCCTTCGGGGAATACAGGCGTTATGTTACATAAAAAAAGTGAAAACCTAAAAAAGAACTGAAAGGGGTACAATAATTAACATATTAAAAAATGTACAGTTTTAGGACTCCGTGCTAATCCACGCTGAACCAAATTTAAGGCACCGACTTCTGAAAATGTTAATTTTATAATATTATTATGGTAATCTAAAACGCTTTTAATTCTAGGAATCTTGTAGTATTTCGACGTATACCTTATCTGAATACTATTTACGTTGAAATATTACAAAGTATAAAGCAAACTTAATGTAAACAAATACAACCCGCTTTACAATTATCGCTATTGTATTTCGTGCAATTGATACCTAACAACGGAATTATTTGATAAGTGGGTAGTTGTATGTTTACATTGTGCCTTGCTTCCCTGAATGAGGTGTAGATCGCAGCATCGACATGGTTTTAGCGCTAGCGCTGTCGCGGATAAAATGTAGACGTGATTTTTGAAAGCTTTTGTTCCCTGATCCACCGTTCTCACTCCACAAACTTTCTGACTCCGCAGTCACTCCGTTAATTCAGCACTCATCAAGCTGTCTCCCTCCCAGTCCTTCCGCCAGCAACGCCCTAAGCCGAGGTCCGAGTCCCATTAGGGGTCGCCCTTAGTGCTGTTGTTGCTAGTAGTCATGATGTTAGTAGTAGTAGTAGTTAGCTTAGGTTAAGTATTTTACCCTCGTCCCCATTGGTTGGAGACCCTTCAGGTCTCGCCAATAACTGCGCGGTTCCGTAGAAACGGTCCGCAAGACCGACAAGCAGTCGAATAGTAAAAGGTAAATAAATTGAAAGCTTTGTGCTTGGTGATAGTGAAACCTAATTAAGATAACAGATTCCGCAAACACAAATATTGAATTCAACGAAGTTGATGAGATTCTTTATTCGGCGAATTTCATTCCCGCATTGGATATAGAAAAGCGATTTGGATGACAATTGACTTTGGAATTTAAAATTGCATTTTTATTTGTTTGTGCAGATTTCATTGTGAAATACATAATGAAGATGCGATTGTGTCATTGCTACTGTGTTTGATCTTGTTCTTTTCGCGTGGTTAGTGACTAACCTGGTGTCAGAGTTTATGCCGCTTATGGGCCTCTGACTTGGCTTCACATGCCGTCGAGAAATATCTCTCAGGCATGCGCGTTTCTTCACGATGTTTTCCTTCACCGTTTTTAAGCAAGTGATAATTATACAATAAGCACATGAATCCGAAAAGTCAGATGTGCGTGCCTTGGATTCAAACTCGAGACCTATGACTTGACAGTCCGACCGTCACACCGCTAGGCTATCACTGCTATTATTGTGTCATTATTGTATGCTGAACCTACCTGGACCTTCCGCCAGAATTCCTCTTTCTAGTGAAATCTTGTTAGTTTCTCGGTGCTTTACATCCTCGGCTACTAAGTTGTTTGCTCTCATAATAGCTTTCACTATTATCAATCCTTTGGGAATTGGGATCATCTTCTTCTTCTTTACATAGTATAAAACAAAGTCGCTCCCGCTGTCTGTACGCTTAGATCTTTTAAACTACGCAACGGATTTTGATGCAGTTTTCAGCAATAGATAGAGTGATTCAAGAGGAAGGTTTATATGCCCCACATTAGTATCTATATTGCGCCCGTGCGGTCGGGTCGCTAGTACTGTATATAAGGTGATGGGTGTGATGGCATTGTAAATTCCGCAATACAAACCAAGTGTTTTATATTGCCAAGTACTGATAGCCTAGCGGTTGAATGCTTGCTTGCCTTCCACGCAGAAAGGTCTGAGTTAAAAGCCGGCCCACACCTCTGACTTTTCGCATACATGTGCCGATTAGTATTTGATTATCACTTGCGTTTACGATGAAGTTAACACCGTGAGGAAACCGGCACACCTGAGAGGACTCCAAAAAGCTTTTCATAGTGTGTGTAGTCCGCCAATCCGCACCAGGCCGGCTTGGTGGACTAAGGACTGAACCCTTCTCATTCTGAAAAGGGGCCCGTAGCCAGCAGTGCACTTATGCACTTAAGTGCCTTTAAGCAAAATGCCTAGAGATATAAAAAAACTAATATTTAATATTGAACCAGTCGACAATTGAATAAGTATATCTGCCTACTTTGCTCCTAAAACTAAACTTAATATTGAAATTAACTTTGATATTATTTTACGACATTTTGCTATACAGTTGTTTCATAAACGCTGATTACATAGAAAAATAGAAGTATTACTTAACTAGTATTCTACAATAAGAAACAGGAAAATGTTATATTTAATCTAGTTAATATTATGAGTTGACATTACGGATTTGAATGGCAATTTATATTTCTATTCACAATGTGCTTAAATCGAGATTCCCATAGATAGGACAAAGATTAAGGAAGAATAATCTCGATATTACCCGTATAGGTCATGTATTTGATGATGCCATGATACAAATTGCCAGCAGCTTCAGAGCTTTTGCCATGATAAATATCAGCAGTTGTTACCTTAAAATGAGGAGAATGGATCAGATAGGGAATGAGTACGTCAGAAGAAGTTTGAAAGTAACGCCAGTGACTGAAAAGTTGAGGAGTAATAGGTTAGCGTAGTATCAATGGTGTGCATTGCATATAGGCAACTAAGCAGTGCCTACCTCATAAGATTTAATTAACTACTCTATCTTTAACTATTACTATAAACAAAATAAGCGTGTATGGCTATGATTTCTTATGGTTAGAATCGTATTGAAATAAGCTTAAGCGTACAATTGAAAAGCGACATCGCTAGCGCCTGCCTACCTAGTCCGAAAACCAATGCTCGCCACTACGTGGTATAGACATTATATGTGGAGGGATGAAAGTCATTTCACTAAAAGAGTGTTAAATATGACTGTAGTTGGATGTTTAAGTAGAGATAGGCCAAAGAAAAGATGGATGGATTGTGTGAAGGATGATATGGTTAAGAAAGGAATGAGTACTGAGATGACGGCTGATAGAGGAGAATGGAAGAGAATAACATGTAGTGCCGACTCCACCTAGTAAGGGATAAGTCAGGGAGAAGATGAGTGGGTTGTGTGAAGGATGATATTGGTAAGAAAGGAGTGAGTATTGAGATGACAGGTGTTAGAGGAGAATGGAAGAGAAATACATGTAGTGCCGACTCCATGTGACAACCTAGTGTTGGATAAAGGTAGGGAGATGATGAGTTCTTACCTCAATGTTTCAAAAACAAGTACATTCTTGTTTATAAACAACTGTTTTCTAGTGAATACAAGGCTTTAAGTTGACAATTACAATAAAATTTATCTTATAAAGCTGTTGAGAGGTAAACACCTTAAGACATCTGTCAACCGTTTGTCATGAAGCAATTTGATTCAACAGGTGGTTTTGTTTCTTAACCTGAGGGTTCGTAGCGGGTTACGAGTGACTTATTGCAGTCTTAAAAGGATAAATTGAACCGATTCTTTTACGGTTTAACTTTTAAATATGTATGTTTTCCATGGAAATCACCTTCATGTATGCAAATGAGAATGTGTTTCGATTGATATCAATATTTCCCTGTACTAGAATCGTATCGTTAGTACTATTTTGTTCGTATTAAGTCACGGATTTATTATTAACATTACATTTGCGTTGGCGTCTTCATAACCTGTAATTAAATACCATGAAATCCATAGCAGTGTCATCCAATTGAAAATAGTCATGAAATTACGTGAGCAATGACTAACCCACCATCATCGTTCCTCGAACGGTGAATTTTTCCTCCTGTACTCTTATTTAAATCGGCCGGCGCGTGCGCACCACTCGACGCGCCCTCTAGCGGGCAAGTTCACGCGCGACTGGTCGAATACTAAAATAGAACGTGACATAAATCTACATAAACGGTCTTTATTTTGGTCGACCATTGTTTTGGTTTGCCGCTTATGATTATCGCGTATCCACGCGATGTCAACGTTGCTGTACCGACACTTGGTATAAAATAATGTATGTTCTTCTACTTATTATATAGTACTTTGTAAACATTGTTGTTTACAAAGAAGTATGAAAGAAAACTACTGTTGAACGCCTTTGTGTTAAGTTTTTGGACGTTGCTTACGCTTTATGAGGCTTTGTCTTGCTTCAATGAAAATTATTTATTCAATGTTTTTACAAGTGACCCCGGTGGACTTTGTTTCTGTGAACTTTTATATAGTACCACTTATTGGATTTCTATGGACTAAACAAAGAAGATAGCTTTACACAAATGAATGACTGCTTCTTTCTTTTTCTTTTTTTGGTGACAAGGTGATATCAGTACCAACGGCCTGAGCCGAAGTCTGATCAGTCCATTATGAGGCGCCGTAAGCTGTGGTCCCGCCAAAACTCCTACTGTTTTCGATCTTTGTGAAAGCATGCCACAGGACAGCTTACAAAGCTCCCTAGGCTTTTTTTCTACAGGGTGACTGGTAATTCGATCAGTTCCTTGAAAGGGATTATACTAGAGATCATTGGCAACTAATTAAACCCTATCAACTTTTTTTTTGTAATTTTCCGAATATCGAGACGCATTATTCGAAATAAATGTATGATGCTTGGCATCTTAAAACCCCGATATCTCAGAAACCGCTCATTTCCGACCCACTGTTTATTTACACTGTTTTAGTGAAATTGAAAATATTACCGTTTTATTTTCTTTTAAATAATAAAATAGCCCTTTTCAAGGAATAGGTCGAATTTCCAGTCACAGTAGTTTCTACCATATTTTATCAATAGGTTCTATATTTTTTGCTCAAGTCTTCCAAACATCTCTTTGCCTGTTCTGTTTTACTCATACTAAAAGCTTAAACAGTTGAACTTGATCGATATACACATACTGACATGACGGTGGTCAATTGATGATTGTATAACTCGACATTGACATTGCCGCTAAGACTTCTAGCAAGTTTTTGAATAGCGACATTAAGTTTATCCTTGTTTACTATTTATACCGCTAAAGTCACCGGTTTATGTAAACATACCTGTCTTAATGTTTCCTGTTGTACTCGTACTTAGAAATAAACCATTTGAAAAGTTAAATAAACACTTAGCCCGGCCACTTCGTCCGCATGAATTGTCATACAAACTTCCATCCCTTATTTTTACCCCCTTAGGGTTAGAATTTCCAAGTCCTTTCTTAGTGGATGCCTACGTCACAAAAGGAACCTACTGTCCAAATTTCATGTTTCCAGCTTCAGTGGTTTAGGCTCTGCGTTGATGAATATGTCAGTCAGTCAGGACAAGTAATTATAAAAAGTATAATTCTTCTATACGTGTGTTTGTCACCTAATTCCTCCTAAACGGCTGGACCGATTTGGATGAAATTTTGTGTGTATATTTCAATGGGTTCCTGGATAGTTTGAAAACACAATTGGACCCGGTAGGTGGCGCTGCTTTTCCAGACAGGACGACGTCTGCCGGGTCCGCTAGTATATGTATAAATATATTGTTATGTTAATGATTATAAATTATAGCTCATTCTAGAATAAAACTGGTCTATTCCAAGTCCATAAATTATTTTAGTATTATCTTTATCGATCAATTTGCTTCTAATTACTCAAACCAGGCAGAAATATAACCGGATTTTTCAGATCTCATACAAATCCGGAAATTGTACTTTTACCAAGCACTTATTGTTAAACCTTTTCCCTTTCCAAACTTCTTTTAACAAGCACTGTCTTAAGAAATACGTTATCCTCTCAAAATAATTCTCATATTTCTTAAAGAAATAGCAAATTCGATGGCCCTTGGGTCCTTCGGTCCGTCCGCAGTCCTATTATGGGTTCGGGACTCCTACGGGCGCTCGTGGCCGTCGTCAACTCAATTGTTTCAACCTTGCGTTTCTATTAGCCAACATGCCACTCGATAGGTTGATAGCCGCACGTTAGATAAACACCCGATTATTGCGCTTTTGCTAAATTTTACGCGTGAATGTCAAGGATTTTTTGTTATATTGACAAATAAGAAATTGTTCCTAATATTTGAAACTTATGATAGCCTTGTCACACTAGAACCATAATAACAGCCCCTAAAAACTCAAAATCTTCCAAAAAGTGGAAACGATTCACCAGGACCTGCCTTGTTGGTCTAGTGATCGCAAGCGAGACTGCTGAACATGAAGACCTGGGTTCGACCCCCGGGTTCGTCGTGTTATTGGGTTTTCCCACTAGGATTTTTTCAATAGCAGCCCGGAGTCTGGATTTGTGCCCGGTTAATGGCAATAGGCTCTATACATGGGAAGTAAACATAACTGACGAAACGCGGGTGTATTAAAAACACCTCTGCCGAACCCTTCAGGGAATACAAGACGTGAAGTTATGTTATGAACCACTCAAACAATACACCAAAAACATAAAGATAGAACACAATACACTAGTTTCGATCGGATATGCCACAGAGGCGTTAGTCGACAGGAAAAGTTGTGTAATATCGCACCTTTGTGCTAAGTAGCAGTAAATGTCCGCTCGGTTACCACCTACCCGATACAGATGTTAATAAAACTTTTTAACAAAAATAAAACTGACTTCAAATGGTCTATCTCCGAAGTTCTTCATCAGATCTTCACCTAATTTAAATGGGACCACTTCGACAGAATACTCTTTCAAACAAAAAATGGAATCATTAAAATTGGTTCACAATGGGGTAGGCAACTGTGGAACTAATGGCGCCACTTTCGATTGTTCCACTGCAATCTTATTGGTTGCAATGTGTTTGACATTATTGTTAATATCAACCTTATGGTTCTGATTGGTTGAAATAACTAAGTATGGAGGTGCTGCCATCTGCTTTAGTTTTGCGTTGCCTTCCCCATTAGCAAAGATATTGCGGAACAAACATACAAAAAAAAACAACGTACATTCGAATTGAGACCCTCCTCCTTTTTTTGGAAGTCGGATAAAAACTGAATGACTCCATTTGCGAGCGTGCCGCAACATCGGAACTCGTTACTTACAACTTACCCTCCGATCAATATCCAATTAAGTTTTCGTAAGGCGTTGAAATTTTCTTGTTTACTGAGAAAATTTTCTTTTTCGACTAGTTGTTACTTATTCACGTTAAACCGCTTGGTTTCTCGAAATTCTCGAACGTTCTGCTGACCCAGCAGAGACGAGATCTTTCGACAAAATTCTAAACAATTTTTCGTCTCATATTCTTGTATTGCGATTGATTATGGGGCTTGTGGCTTATTACCAACCGCGTGGATCATACGATTTGCGAGGTTAAGCTACGCTTGCTGCGGTCAGAATGTGGATGGGTGACCGTTCGTTACACATCGAGACCCCTCCGTGCCTCGGAGAGTACGTTAAATAGTCGGTCCCGGCTGTCATACGAATACCTATCACAGTCGTTACGGGAAGTCAGAAGCCCGAAAGTCTGACAACCGGTCTAACCTTAGGATATCGGCATTGCCCAGTTACTGGGTTGCGGAGGTCTGATGGCAGTCGCTTCGTGTAAAGTACTGGTATTCAGCCGCATCTGGTTAGACTAGAAGCGGACTCCAACATAGTTGGGAAAAGGCTAGGCAGAACATTCTTGTATTGCGATCTTTTTGTTCAGGTACAATATAAGCAATAAGTATATTGTCCGTCGTAATATCACCGTGTTCTGCGTCTTACAATTGAGTCGAGCGTGGGAAGCCCGTATTATCTGCTGCCATTTCTATACTATTAAACCATGTTACTTGCTAATATGCCACTGTCCTACCGTCGGTCAAAGTCCTCTTACTCATGTCCTTGAAGTATTAAAGGAAGTGCTTTTATATTGGCCTCACTGTCATGGCTACAGTGCGAGAGTACATCAGCATGGCATGTGGATGTCGCTTGTTGAAACGGTGCCAACTTTACTGAAGGGCTGGTTGCGCATCTTGGATGTGTATATCGATACATTCAAATGGTGTCAATATGCATTAATTAGATTGCTAATCCTGCGGGTAGCTGCTTAGATAGATGATTTATGTAGCATAATCATCCGCTTACTTATATTATTACGGCGCAACGAGTATTCCCAAGGAGGGTTGATGTTAGGCAGGCGGCCTGTCATAAAACAATAAGCCAAAACCTCTAACAACATGGATTTATGAAATACATGTTGTGCCGACCCCACCTAGTGTGGGTTAAGGGCAGGAAGAAGAAGAAGAATCATCCGTTTACTGTCCCACTACTGGGCAAGAGTCTCCACGCTGCCTGTTGAGGGTTAGCAGACCACACATACCACCAAGAACTTTTTGGAGACCTCTCAGTTGTGCAGGTTTCCTCACGGTGTTTTTTCGGCACCGTTAACGCAACTGATCCATACATGAATTTGAAAAAGTCAGGTGCGGTCTGGGGTAGTACTCATACCCTCCTGCATGGAAGATAAACGTTTAACTGCTAGGAAAGAAATTTTATATGCGCAAAAAAAAAAGACGTGGAAATCATACCCTGTTACCAATTCTCAAACCATATTAGCGTACATTTCACATGAGTCGCATACAAATATTTGGTTTTCCAATGTATTTGCACATGATGTCAAGCTATTTTGGTTGAAACACTCGAGGATCGCGCTAAAAATAAGCCCGTTATTGCTACGATAAATCTCTCCCGGTCAGACAGTTTCCGCTTATATGGAAACGGGTACCGCAACGCAAGGACGTTCCTCCGACGTCATTTATGTTTGATTATACGCTCATAGCGGGTCATTTTGACGTCTAAGAACTGAATTGCTGGAAAATATCCTGTGAAAAACATAACATAATTAGCCCATTACTGGGCCTCTTCTCAGAATGACATGTGTTCAGGCCTTAGTCCACCACGCTGGTCTGGTGTGGGTTGGCAGACTACACACCATTGAGAACTTTATGGAGCCCTCTTAGGTGCGCACGTTTTCTCACGATGTTTTCCTTCACCGTTAACGCAAGTGATATTCAAATTCTGATCCGCACATGAGTTCGAAGTTAGAGCTACGGGCCGGGGTAGAACTCAGACCCTCCCGCATGGAAGGCCAGCGTTCAACACCGCGAAAAACATCGTGTTTAAAACATAACAGTCTTATTAACAAATGAGCTTTTCAAAACCGCAACATCGTTTCAGCGGATTTATTTTTAGCGTATTCACAAATGCAAACTGGTTTCACTCATTACAAAACAGGATCACTTGCATATTTGACAACGTCGGAGCTTACCGGCGGGCTCGTCTGTTCGCACTCTTTCGCACATCTCCGTGGTGTATGCAACTATATGCACACGAAGGTCGCTGTCGTACGCGCGACTGCGGACGGACGGAAATAGCCGGACGTATGGCAATTTCCCGTACGTACTGGCCAACGAAATACGTTCGACTTCACAATTGATTACTCTATCTACACAATTGTGAACTTGCGATGTTCGAATTGGTTATTTTGTGGACGATTTTATGATATTTCATTGCGTCCAGACAAATAAAAGCTTGTCAAATTGGCATCGTATCTCCGAAATAGTTGTGACTTTAATTGCAAAACTGCTTTGCTTTAGAGTTGCAGTATCCAAACCCAACAGTCATCTCCGTTAAGTCCTCGTTTGTTTGGATTTAAGTCAATCGTTATATAATTTACTGCCCCAAAATGAAGACATGCTGATATCCCTAATAACAATAAGTACACCGTAACACGCGGCAACCCTTATACAGACAGAGATTAACACATCTCGGGTGCATATCGGACGCTGCGATCTCCCTTTAATATTTAACCGTCCGGCGGCGGTTATAATTTTAGCGGGTACCACAGTTCCACGGTCGTACGTGAGCCTATTTGCGCGGAGATTAACGGCCTGACCCGCCGGCGGACGCGACAGTGGATAATCTGTTTAGGCCAACCCCGCGCCGCGCCGGTTCGACGCCGGGGGATGCAAGGGGGCGATTTGCGGACGCGGAACTCTGCAGTCAAAGCGCTGCTGTTTCTTTTTTCGTTGTTGATATCGCTTTTCTTTATTTTTTTGCGGCAGCAAAGCTTGAATGTAAAGCGTGAATGATGCTGATAAAAATCCAAAATGGTTTATTGACGCCTATTATGTAACTTACACTAGAACTGCATTTTGTTCACCCTTTCATTCTATTATATTTCGATCCGATCGAATTTGGTTCAAGCGTAAATAAAGTCCAATTCGCAACCCTTCAAGATACGCGTAATATCGTAAACATCTTAACTAGGTCACGTTACCGAGGATCTGATATCTGATCCTTACAAAAATGTTACTCATTGTTTACTATGAATATTACTAGCTTCCGAAGACACCCGAAGGCTACTTGGTACATTGTTCGGGTTAGGCACGTGGGCTGAGGGGGAGGGCAGGGCGGCGCGCGGGCGGCGGGGTTGGAAATGTCACGTTACCCACCCCGTGTGGGCGTACTTGCGACTCAGATGGGACAGCTTTATCGCTGCGCTAATGAAATTAATAAAGGTCACAGAAGTCCAATATTTGCTAATTTATGCTGTAAGCAAGTTCATAAAAAACGATGCCCAAAAGTGTTAGACCGAGGAATCTGTTGTGGTTCAACTATCTACTATTTCTACTACATAGTTCATAAAGTGACTGTTTAAATTATTCTGTTAACGCTAATGGCAGCAATGACTAATAGTATTTCCATTGAGCAAAAATATTCATCATTCAACTTGCTCCGTAAATCGTAAATACATTATGTTTAACCCAATCCATTGAAATTTATATTTCCAATCCCGAGTGATTTATCGCAGTCATTTCAGTCAGTCTATGAAATCTAATTGACCGTCCAATTACTGGTATATCTCAACACCTGGCGGGCGTGCGTATGCAAATAGCGGGGTGGTGGGAGGCGTTCGGGTTCAAGGGGTGTCAAGGTGCACCCCCGTGCGGCCCGCCCTCGCCTTAATTATTAATACACCAGCTCTATACTAGCCACTTTATCGTTTGCCCTGATCATACCGACACGCTTTTGTATCTTGAACATATACGGACAAGAATATTGCTATTTTCACGATAATGCCCGTCCAAACGTTTGTTTTTCGCACCATTTCGCCGCCCAATAACAATGTTTTCCGTAAATAGGAATGTGCTTGCCTTTATTTGCTCGGAAACTTTGTTTTGAATCGAAACTAACTAACTAACTAACACGCGTAGCACGACATAATTGCAGAAAGGACAAACATGTATGATAGTTGATATTTATGTCAGTAAAAATATCTTACTGGACCCCTAAAACATTTGAAAAAGCCTTTGTACTGGTTTCAAAAAGAGCTGATATTAACAGACAAGCTTTTCCCTTGCTTACATAAAACTGCATCCCGACCGTCTCCCATCTCGTCGTAGCCTTCATCCCGAAACACTTGAACAATACGAGGACAAGGGTTGGTAAGCGGGTGGTGTTTGGATCAATCGCACGGAGCGCGCGGTCGCGAGCGCGGTGGCGGGCGCGGGCGCGGCCTTCTATTGATCGCGTCCGCTGTCCGCCTATTGGCCGATTCTAACCCCCGCGAGCCGCACGCCCCCACGCACCCGATCTAATTTACGTGTCGACCACGTGTCCAACGACCTTCACGGTACCGTGGCAACACAAATAGTTGTAGCACGCACTTGTATGAAAATATGACTCGTATACCCTGTTACGTGCCGCTGAATATTTTAATATTCGGTAACAATACCACCGGCTGACCTATTAATGTCTTAACTATTGAGTAAGTGGTGCTGCACCAACCTTTCAGTCCAGTGCATGTACCAAATTAGATTTAGATGGCATTGATAAAATTTATAAGCCTGAAAAAATATTGGCGCAAATATTTTAAAGACTTGATTTTAAAAAAAAATCTTGGTACCTGTTATCATTTTTAGGCTACTCAGTTCACGAAGAATTGTTACGGATGTTGCTAATTAAACTGACTTCTAGAAAATTGAGATATCACAGATTTTTTTATAAAGTTCTTTAACCTTACTAGTACTACTTACCGCTTTTTTTTACAACCGTCACTGTGTTTACGATTAGAATCTTGTACATATTCGTACATATAATTTTACAAGATTCGCGATAAAACAGTAAATTAAATTCACTTTCAGTTACAACCATTCATGTGAACCCCTCTACAGAAATCTCATAAACTGATACAACATCGTCTTGTAATAACACATAAAAATATGTACATAACCGTGTGTCGGGGCATCATAACAGTGTATACAAACAGCGCTTCGATGGCGACACGCGATAAATTAGGTGTGAAGACGGCGATAAGTGCACGTCGCACGTACCGGCGCGCGCTTCCCTCCCGGCTCGGCCCGCTGGCGCGCCGGCCGCACGCTGATCGATACCACCCCCGCACACAACACCGATTTGTGTATAACCCCGCAGCCACACGGTTATTGATATTCATCTTTGGATTACGTCAAACCTTGCCTTGAAAGAAACTATGCAATAAGGTCTTCCTGCAATGATTTTGATGTCCAGGGTGGTTTCGAATACTGTCTTAAACTCAAAAAACCTCATTGATTCAAAATAAACTAAAATTGGTTCTTTTGTTACAAAAGATAGCGCCCCCGAAAGCCTTTCACCGCTTCCTAGTGTTTAAGCTAAGTAGCGAACATTTAGTTGACGTTAATCACTAGTTTCCAAAAATTCTAGAGTATAAACAATCTAAACAAAAGTTTAGTCAGACATCCAAAAAGCTTCCCAAAACCTGTGCTGGATACCATCTTCTAATCGCCTGTAAGTTTCAGATATTATATGATATCATTATTTTAAATTCCAAATTTTGAACTGTAACTATAAAAAGAAATTGCAGTGATGGCCTCGACCCTGAAGCCAATTACGGCCATACGAAAGCTTTCGAACAAACGCGTTAAGTTTTAGCTGAAACTGCGGCAACAACTCGATCAAAACGACGGAGACAGCCTTATAATAACCGATATATCAATGATTACATAGCCTTTACAGCAGGAGGTGTCGCACAAACGATCACACGCGCCATCTGCCATCTGGCCCCGTAACCATCATGTTTTCTTGGCCTCGAGCCAACGTCTAGTAAAATTTCCCAAGTTCATTGAGTAGGCCAATACGAACTCCACTTTTAGTGCAATTCTTTGAAACTTTCTTCAATGCAGTCCTATTTGATACTTGATTTTTATGATCAAACATATTTGTTATTGTTTGTACATTACAGAATTTATTCAATCATTGTTCCTATTTTGAATTTTCTTTTAGCAAAAGCATGTTCATAGATGATCTTAATACTGATTTTTGCAGTCCCTATTTGTAATTTAGATAATGTCAGTACGTCTTCAGTAACAATAATTCTAAAAGCTCCATTAATCTACTCCCTCGGTATCCGTCAAGTTGGCAACAAAGCCGGAATACGTCTAGACGCCGTAACACCGGAGTAACGAGAGGCGGCTAATTAGCCGATTAATGCACGCTAGCCTGCCATGGCTTAGTGCCACCCGGGGCACGTGCTTTGTCTTAATCCAACGCTTAATGTACGCATCAGCTATCATGAATTTCCACTTTGAACATCCCTAAGTTAAAGAAAGATGACTTGCGGGATTAATATGGCAAATGTTTTGATTGATCAACGTTATGCAACGTCAGCGTGGATATCAATTGTATCTAGTTGTCGGAATAAATCAGCACTTGTTTCTCTTATTTAAACGCTTCAGTAATGCGAACGCAACAGGTTGTTTTGTAGGCTAATTGTGGACGCAATTAAATCGTTTCTTTTCGCCTTCGCCTCGGAGGACGCCTCGTTATCCGTAACGAGCCTCACTCTAGCTCTTTTTGTTCATGCAACATTGTTCACTTTAATTCTAATTGTCTCATCGTTGCCGTCCTTCTCTTTTCGTCCCTCACTGTCGATGTCTCCGATCGCAATCTTTAAATCCTTCATAATTGGCGTATACTTTTTACGTATATTATCGGTACCATTTGATGTATCGAAATATTTGAGTTTTTACTTTCTCGTGTCGGTGGACGGGTGAGGTGACCGGCTCGGCAACCCGTCTGGCAGGGTTTGCCCACGGTCAGTGCGGCGCGACACCTGATCCTTGCTGCACATGTCCCCTGTACGTGTAACGCGCTATGTAGACAGATGTTCAAGGACTACTCGGGAGCTGGTTTGGGTGCCCCGCTTCACGTCTTTTGTAGGCTTAGAATTTTTTGCATAATCATTTATATTGTCCACTTTGCGTTGGATTTAGCGAATAAATTTGATTTTCGAAGCACAATATAATTGGCCGACAATAAATGTATCGTGCGCGTGCGCAAGCTCGTCGCCCGAATTCCTGACAATGGGCCTGTTGATGGCCGTTTACGTGTTGCCGGCCTGTCACTGAACTCTACTGTTTTAAATTTCAACCGTCGTGCTTAAACAGGTTTCGGTTACTTTTTATATTTATTATTCTTCTATTTGAAGACTTGACAACCGACTTAACTTTTATATGAAAAGTGTTTCGTTCTTGAAGTAACGAGATCTAAGAATTTGATTATACCAATAATCTCACGATTCCAATATTGCTGATAGGTATAGTAGATCATGTTGGGCCTTTCCGCAATGCCATTAGCTATGATCGATTTGTGTGGGAATGCATGTAATATCGTCAATGTGTGACGGTCACCATATCAGGCTGTGTTCCGATCCGATGCTGCCCCGCGCCGTGTCGAATGGACTAGATGAATTATTTCACCTCGAGCGACGGTGGCTGGGGCGCAGTCGTTGACCCGAAGTACACCCGTTTGATGACCATGGTACGCCTTCCACAAGTAAGGGTGTCTGATCGGTAGATCCTCCACGAAACAGACTTCTTCTAGGTGTCTTTTTGTCGATAAATCTCCATATTTGCTGATGTTTGTTTTGCATCGAGTATTATGTATTTGATACATTATTTCAAATCAATACAATTCTTGAATATCTATGATATATTGTGTAATATATTCGGCACTGTTATCTTAAACTAACATTATCTCATCGCGGATGATCTGTTTGTGATGAGATACTGTAGATAAGGCTGGTTTCTTCCGTTCGTCGGCGCGTACGTAATATCAGTACCATGCTGTTGTAATCATTCCATGTATGCGTATGTACGCAACGCTAAGCACGCCAAGTACAGGGAAGCTTCACGTTTGCCCTAATATTACGATATGGTTCCGCTTGGTCAAATAAATCAAGAGAGTGTGGAAACAGCCCGTTAGCTTTATTAATTAGTAGTTAGGGTCGCGTGGGTTGAGTGCGCGCGCGCTGTCGATGCCGTCGCGGTTATTGTGAGAAATTAACTCGAGTGCTGTGTGCTCGAGTGAAACGCAAGCATCACACTCGCCGCACTTTCTAACAGCACTACAATATTTTGATTGCAACCATACCAAACGTATGTCTCAATTTAATACCGAAAAAGAGCAGTCTTGACATCATTATTAACTTAAAACAGTACAAATACGAACATTGCTCATTCAATCCGGTATACTTTATACAAGCTGTCTAACAATCCGTTGTGCTTGTGCCTTACTGTTTCTATTTCGTCATTACAACCACCGCTACCCGTAATGCACCTCAGCCATTGAGTGCTCGCATCGAATCAAATGTTGCCAACTCATAACAATGTCGTCGATGTACATAAGTTTTGCAATCTGCGTGGGCTTGCATCGAGGCCGTGGGAAACGCAGCTTCCTTGCCGTTTTGAAGACAACATTGTCATAGATCATAACGGTGCTACTGTCAACAGACGGAAGGCTCTACATTCATTTCTAGTGATCTTCGTCGACGTATTTGTGTGTTTGAAATAATAATGTGTGTAGTGTGAAGTATGATTTAAGCGCAACGATGAACAATTGTAAATGTGGAGCAGGTCAGATGGTTGTATGTGATGTAACTATGTAAAGAGTGCGCGTAAGAAGCCGGCGGCGGGGTTGTTGAACGTTCGGTGCGCCCGCGCGTTGTTCGGCGTTTTATTAATAAAATCCTCATGACGTGTATCGATGGGCGCGCACCGGATCGGGCTATTTATTGATGCGCGTGCGCACCGCTCGCTAGCCGCGTATCGATCGGTGGCTCTCTCTATCGGTCGTATAATTATTTTCCAATTTCAAACACAAACACGGCCAATGTCTAAGTGTACCGCCTTCGCTCCGTACCGTTATTATCGATTCGTCTCACTTAAGTCATGTCTGACACCATAACAGTATTGCGTGTTGTCCATTAGATTGCGACAAACGCCACTGATGTATTCGTGGTTCTATACGATTGTATTTCAAAACATTCAATCAGTTTTTTATTATTTTTACTGTAGCTCTCGGCTCATTATCAATGCGAAAGTCTGTCTGCATATTTGTGGCTCGAATTTCGTCTCAATTGGGCATCAAATGACGATGGAATTGCACGGAGAATACTATCATATAATTTAACTGGTTATTATCATCAAGCAACACTGTTGTCGAAAGCAAGCAAAATCAGAACAAGAAAAAAAATCTAGTTTAAAATCTTATTAACCATTCTTTTTCTTTTTTGCATCTCACTGTCTATATGTTTCGCAACATCAATAACTTTATTAGCAGTATCCCAAAAATCTCCATGAAGCAGTTAAGGAAACCAAAATGATTTAGACTGGAGTTCACCACGTTAGACAACCGTTTCCTCGAAAAATGTACTAGAATTTTAGGTATACCGTTGTTTAACCAAAGAATTAATGTTAGTGAACACCTTAGTACCTATATTGTTTCAAACAAGGCTCCCAATCCTCCCCACCTCTGAGTCGCATCGCTTCCCGTCCTGACATAACCATTAGCCGTCAAGTGGTGTGTCGAGTAGAAACAAAAGCGCGAGGGTGGGCCGTGCAGCTGCGTGTCTCGAGGCCGACTCCGCGCAGATGCCGGAGATCCGCCCCGCTTATACGTAACGACAACCTCAGCTATGTTGCAAGACACATCTTTATTGATATCAGGCTAAAGAGAATTTGTTTGATGTTTTGTATCTGTCGTAGGATATTGGGAAAAATCGGATCTTTACCGATTGCCAAGGATCGCATATTTGAAATCTAAGATAGATTTTCGTAATCGTCCTAGCTATTTTCAGAATCATTGCAAAAGTCCGGTTTATCTTAGGTAAATCGCGAATATCGCTAACGTTATGAGCGATGATTGGCTGATGTGATTATTATCACTTTTCTATGTCTATAGATCGTTGTGAAGAGCCATGTTCTGACCAACCAGAATAAAGATGATATAAATCGACTCTTAGATTAGCCAATCAGCGTTCATGTTTCCAATCCTCCTAAATAAACTGGGATTTTTGTATGATCCTGAAAATAGCGCGAATGATTACAAAAAATTGTCTTAGATTCCAAATATTCAGTTCTTTGCAATCGTCCTACGATTATCACAAAGATTCGATTTTGCCGATTATCCTACGATATATCTAAGTTGAATTTCTTTCCAATGTCTGATGTCGTAGGCGTGGTTGTTTGTTTTTCACACACAATTTGCCAACTACAGATCTTCCGTTTTCCTGCTTTGTTTCTATGTCATTATTCTCAGACATACTTTATCTAATCTAAGATAAACAAATATTTGCTATTGAATATAGTGCAACTTTTAAAGTCAACAAACCAATGTCCGAGTCAATGTTTGCTCGATACAATAGTTCGACATTGCAAATCTGCAAACTCAGGGTAGGGCTGATAGGGCTCCCATGTCGGTGGGTTGCGGGCGGTCCGTGACGTCGACAGGGCGACGTGCTAGTGACGTCACGCGCGCACGTGGGTGTGCGCGACAGAGACAAAACACAAGCACCACCGCACGAGAGGGACTGAGCCCGATCTGCCGCCGCAGAGGGCGCGCGCGAATTGACAGATTTCCACGCGCTCGATACGATCTTGAATTACATTATCAGGCAGCGCCGAACCGGGTTAAATGCCCGTATCCGCCTATTCAATCCAACGGCCGCCCTTTTTAAACAAGATTTGTAACTTGTAACCTTTCTCGATTGTTTCTTTTGTGGAACTCGGCTACCTATATCCTTGATTAGATGGTGTAACAACCGGTTCGGCGGTTAACCGGCATATGTCTAGATGTCGGGCTAGCGGCGGGTGCGTGGTGTTGCGGCGTGGCTCCAAGCTCCCATGCTCGGTGTATCGAGGCGAATGTTACCGCAGCGGTTAACCTCGCCCGCCGGTGGTTGTAAACAAAGCGCGCGGATTTGAACGCGACGTTGCCATGTCGCACCGCCCGCCTCTGTATGTAGCTGTCACTGATTGTTTACTATTTTTCGCCGCCTGCCGCTGCAGTTTTTTGAACCTTTTTTTTACATTTATTTCATTCATGATATCAATAATCGTCACAGGTGAAATTTGAATGATAGAAGGGATATGTACTGTAACATATATTTTTTTTCTAATTGTTTAATAAAATATTTATAATCAGCAAAGTTCCTAAATAGTCTTTAACCCAAGTACCTAATATATCAAGTAAAACATTATTTTAGACCTGTCAGAGCTGACGAAGTAATGAATAGTCATGAAAAGTACTTCATCCGTGTTTTACATACACGAGCACAATGCTCGTCTTAAGCCGGGTCTGCAGACCGTATTTTTGTTAGAAATAGCCCCTAACATATGTTTCTAACAAAATTGGGGCGTGGCCTGTTTACTGTCGTAATTGGTCCGAGTGATTACTAAGCATGTTTTGGTAGATTTTTGTCGCAGCAGACCCGGCTATAAAAGCTAATCGAACATACTGCTGGATGCACACTCATGTAAAGAGTAGCCAAGGTCTTAAACTGTTTACATTATTATCTGCAATATACTGTATCATTTTAATCACCATCCAACTTATTCAACATAAATTCTAACTATTGATGTCAAAAGCTTCGATAGGTCCAGATAATTGGGTGACTTTACGCAGTGGCGCAAAATTAAAGCAGCCGGTGATGTTGCGAAAGTCTGCTTTTAGTAGAACACAGCGACGCGACACGGAGATTGTTCCAAACATTGCGGTGTGAGAGAGACGCTGCGACGCTGCGAATGCACTCCGCCGTCCGCACTCCGCACTCCGGCCCGCGCGGCCCACGTGCCGAACGATAATGTTGTTGCGCTGTCACCGACGCAGATAAATCTTCCCGCTCCACTGTCTACTAGCTACCAGCCAATCGTTAAATACCATATTTATTGCCTACGACACGCTCAATTTACTTTACCTACCCACTATATTATAGCATCTCTGACAAACATTTCGTAAGCATCTACAATGACAAACGCTCCGTCAACCAACAAGGTTCATTTATCAGTTCGCATTCAATGTTAGTCTCGTTGTCTGTTATCAGCGTATTATCGCCGACATTAACCGCAACGCGGCAGCAAACAAATAGTACTTAGGCAACAATAGTGATAATAGTATGGCGATAACTGCGTTCACATCGGTGTGGAGGTGGGTAGCGCGGCGGCGCGCGTCGTCTGCCCGCTATCGATCCCGGCGCAAGGTAGTGCCAACCACCGCCGTTACACCGCGACAAAATATGCGACCTTGAACCTTAAACTATCTTCATAATTGCACTTGAAACGTATTCACCCTCAACAAAAAATTCAAGTAAACAAAACCTGGACTGCTGTAGTAATAACACTCGTAGGATTACCTAAACGAGGTAAAAAGTGGGACGAGTTAGCACCGCAAAAGAATTTAATAACAAATATTATGTAACAAAGTTTTGAAATGTTGCATGATATTGTTACTGATGAAGAAAGTAACCGCGTTTTAAAAAAGGTATAAAAAGACGGTGTCGAAATACCTTCTTGCTGCGTAACCATGGACCCCAAAGAACCGTTACTGTCAAACGTCTAACACCCATCGAAGAACAAAAATAACATTTCATTACTTGAAACCCCATCGATCGATGCTGAAATCCTTGGTGGATCTCAATCGCGATGGTACCACGGCGCGGGTCGAGTCGTGACTCGCTCCGGCATTCAAGTATATCGGTATTCGTATACAGTAAACGTACCGTTTGTTGCGTTAACGGCCTTGGGAGATGAAGTCGATGGTGCCGAACCAACCGGCTCAATACTTAATTAGAGTGCCTGTACAAGTAGCACTAACATACATACTAGCGGTACTTGGTTAATTACCGTACTTATCACTGAATCTATGCACTTCCAATCCTGTCCTATGAAGTTCTTGAATTAAATTACATATAATTTAAAGTCCCTTGCTTTAACGGACGGAAAATATTTATAAACGACAACCGAGGTAAACCTGAGAAGGCCTCGCCATTCGTTAAGGTGATCCCAGTAAAATCCAATAAATCGAAAATGACACCTTCATTTGTTACGGCCTGGCTACTGCCTGGTCCTGTCACGTGCCGCCTTTGACTAGCCGCTTAAAAGACAAGACAAGACTGCCAGACTAGTTTTCCGCCGTTTAACAATTAAAATGATCAAATTATGAGAGAAAAATGGAACTCGTTTGATTTTTACAATGTAATGTGCTTTCATTAGCTAATAAACTTTTCGTAATCCGTTTCACTAGAATTCATTTCACATTGTTTTTGTTAGAACCGATAAATTAAGCGTCCGATAAGCAGGTGCTACTAAGAAATATTAATTAATAGAACCATTACTCTAATTGTGGAAAAAACTAGTTCATTTGAGACAGACCCGATGGGACGCGTACACCTGGAGCACGAATGTCAAGGCTGAATGCTTGGAAACGCTCCAGTAAGACGGCAACTAACGCTGAAAAACGTTAGTAAAATTTCTCAGTTGTATAGTATCAATGTATCACGGCACGGAGTTATTGCCGGGCGCATGAACGATAACCTGCTGTAACAACTCGTTAACTTTATAGTTTTGTTCAGTTTCTTACTGCATACAGTCTGCTATATTGCAAATTGTAATCTATTCCATGTATTAAATGTATATTATAATAGAATTAGGATAGACCACGCTGTTATCCTTCATTTTAATAATGTTTTGAATATAAAATTCAATGTCAATTAAATAGTTAGCGGGCGCTAAGTAACGCTCGCATGTGTGTCGTGTGCGGCGCGCGCTACAAACACAAGCACGTGCGTTGAGCGGCTACATGACGTCACACGGGTCGCCCCCGCCCCGCCTCCTAGCTAGAGAGGGACGGCGTTATGGCAACGGAGCGGCAACGTCGCGCGCGCCGTTTTGTTTTCGCATCTAACGTCGGTGATAGGCCGAGTTTATCTTCCGATTGCGAATGCAACAACAGCTATTTCTAGCTTTACTTACCACATTGCAACAACCCGATTTTATCGCTTCCCAGCTCTACGTTCCGCTATTGTGGACATTTTCATTGTCATTTCGACCTTGAATGTTTATTCAGTTATATTAGAATATTAATTGCTATTTCATTTTAGGGATTCAATAATTAAATAAACACATGATCATAACAGAAAAAGCAGTAACCGGGACAATGGCAAGGTTAAGCAGCTACTGTAGCGAGGTCAAGGATAATGCTATGCTTAGCTGCATTAAATCCTAGCGACCTATTTTTCCTAGAATTTCCTTTTCTTATCAGATGACTAAAGAATTCACGAACTTTTTCTTTTATTTACAGAAGGTGAACAGGGGTCATGGGAGAGTGGACTCTCATACGAATGTCGCTCGCTGCTGTTCAAGGCTCTTCATAACCTTATTGAAAGGTAAAATCATAAATCACAACATTAACTATTACTCATCAACTAATCAAAACAACAAGTATCAATAATTATCTACTTAGATGTTATGAGTCTTCAAATAGGAGGTGTAAAGCGTTGACCAATCTACTTAGTTTGTATTAATTTTACTGCCTTTTGATTGGCTGGCTCAAACGCCACACGATTAACATTCGCAACAAAAACGTGATTGAAAAACCTATACGGTACCAACAAATAACTTGTTAATCATTGCCGATCGCGTTCACAATTTGAACTCGATGATGCGTATCACACCGTCAACGTCGCGCGCGCAGTTAGTTTCAATGCGTCTCGCGAGCTAATTGTTTGTGATTTATTATGAAATGATTCCTATTGACCGCTCCGTGTATGTAGCTTGTATGTTCACAAAGACATTTCGTATTCAGAATCGTGCATAAAGTAGGTGTTCCGCAAGGAACAATACTCGGACCTTTATGCTACGCATTCTCCCTTTGGAAAATCATAATTAAAGTTTGATTTTAGTCATAGTCTTAATGCTTTTACAAACCATTACATTATTATTATGTGTTAATTTAAGCCAAAGTAGTTGAGAGTAATAGATTAGACGTTTGATAAAGACAATTATACTATCTGTAAAGTGGCAAGTAATTAGTAATTTCATGTTATCTACTGCGATAAAAACAATGCAAAAGCAGTCGCAAGTTCGAGGTAGCGAAAATTATCTCTACTATTTTATCTTACGGAGATTTTGCTGTTATTGTAAATATTCCATCTTCAGATATTAAGTGATAAGACAACTGAACAGTCCGGTCAGCTAAAAGTATAGTTCATACATACAAGCATGGAGTAAGTAATGTATGTAGTATCCATAAAATCAGTGCGCGTGAGTTTGATCCTTGAGACAATTAATTAATTAATTGATATGTCTATTGTCAATCACCCCGCCTTCTCCATTGATTAGCTCTGTAACCAGAAACACTTGCTAATTAATGCAAACATAAATACATTCAGTATATTTAAGGCTAAACTTAAGTCAAAAGTTATAATAGTATAAAAGAATTTATGGGAGATAAGTGGTAGACAATATAATAATTTATAGTTATGTATAATATTTGGCTTGACATTCTATATTTTACAAATAACATAAGTATATATTATCATATTATTATAATACTGAATATACCTATAGTATGAATGTAAAATATTACCCTCTCTGTGGCAACACCCTAGCTGGGTTAAGTACTCATTAGCATAGTCTAAGGTAGTCTATAACTGTGTGTACATTATGCAATAAATAAACAAAGACGGCTAATTTGATTAATAATACGAATCGTAATTTGATTGTTACTTGCGTTACCGGTGAAGGAAAACATCGTGAGGAAACCTGCACACCTGAGAGGGCTCCATAAAGTTCACGATGGTGTGTATATTCCGCCAACCCGCCCCAAGCCAGTGGGGTCGATTAAAGCCCTTCTCATTCTGAGAAGAGGCCTGTGCCCTGCAGTGGGACAGTAATGGGCTGATTGTGTTATACGGGTAGAAAACCCCAAATCTATTTCTGACACTTCGCAATGATAAATAGTCGCGTAAAACGTATCCTAATCCGCATGTCTCTCGGACGTTTAATGAAATGAGACGGGTAATTAGCGGCCGTTTACTTATTAGGTTGCTATTCGCGCGCCGAATGTTGCACCTGGTGCGCGGACGCATCGGCATCGCTCGTAGTGCTCGTACGCCTTACGAGACGAAGGTCGACGTATCGCACGGGGCGTTCTAAAGTCGTTTTTTGCCGCGCATTCGCTGGACGCCCGTATCCCCGAAGCCGCCTAATTTAAAATACCCGCCGTTATTGATACGATTGTTTCTTAATTCGTTATCGTGCACTCAATTATGTAACTTATATTTATTAGCTAGACCTGAATAATCAATATTTAAATCAAGTTTTTTTTGTGTGTGACTCTAATCTATTTTCTCGTTAAAGTGTACGATTTCAATAAATCGTTATTCGATTTGTAATCGGTAGAATTTAAATTGTATCAAGCATTAGAATATTCTTTGTTTCCAGTATTTACTTATTTATTTTTCTGTTTTTTTTTTAATTTCAAGTGAACCGACATGTCTATCAAGATAAAATGTAGTTTTCAAATTATTGTGACAACTTCTTATGGACAAGATCCGCTCGTCATGGTTATTAAAACTAGGTACTAAGTTCTTTTTAAAACTCTAATTAGTTATTTTAACAACCATTTCCTTATAATTATTTGAATTATTAAAACGAACTAATTGCCTCTATTAATTTTAACGTTAATAAGTTAACTTGCATTATTTATCTTGGAAATCATAAAATTTTTCGTTATTTTAGCACTGTTTCATAGCCTTGAAACGTTTTTACAGACTGACTCGATTTTGACAAATAGATAGTAATTTGTTGGATTTCAATCTTGGAGACTGGCTAACTAAATTCTTCGTGATACTGCGTTTAAGATTTGAAAGATTTACAGTAACCTTCAGTGTGAATTAGATTTAGAGATTATTGTTTGCGCTCCCTTCTAAGGCTAGTGTTACCACCATTAATTCTCTAGCTAAACGACCGCTTACTCCAAAAATGTACTAGAATTTTAGGTACAAATGTTGGTTAACCATAGAATTAACGTTCGTGAACACCAGCTTTAGTATTGTTCAAACCGAAGGGAATAAATAATTTCGAAACATACACGCCAACGTTGAGCACGGAGAAGTAAGAAACAATCGAGTAACAAATTAGTTTGACGAGTTTCTGCCAGATTTGTATCAAACTGGTTTGTCCATTCTTTCAATACGCATCAGTAAGCATTCAAACACTGCACTATGTAACATCACATATGATGTAAGTGGCGCATGCATCGGCATCACGCGACTCGGAGTCGGGAGCGGTGAGCGACGGAATCTCGGCGTATGAACGAAATCCAGACGAGTCGTTGACCCCCGGTGGCGGCTGGCGGCGCGTCAAAGAAACAATGCGTCGCGGTGAACCGGGGATGCGATTCCGACAATGCGACAATACACACACACGCGTTTAAGTTGACGATTTTAAGGTAGCAACCGTGAATTTGGAATCGATTACTGTAGCTGTTATAAAAGTAGTCCCACAAGATAACAATAGCTCTTATTGTCCTTCTTGGGGATGTACGACAGTCGTGAAAGGTTAAACCTTAATTACTAATAGCATCTGTTTAATTCTAGTAAGACAATAACATATTAGTGTTGTGTTAAAAAATCGTTTGCAATAAAAATGGTCTGTGAATTTATAGAATTAAGTTTCTGAAAATTGAGGCATTTATGGGATGTCTTTTATTATTTAACTTAAAGATTACCATACACACAATAAACCAAAACATAATAACAAAGTGGTTACATAATATAGTCCTTAAAAGAAAATGTATTCTTAAGTAGTAGTGAGCTGCAAGTATGCAATAAAATGCGCCAAGATTTTGCTCAAGACCCGTCAAGACACGACTGCGATTGGGTAAAAAAAAAGTGATGCCCGTTTTACAGTCCTCGCTATTGTTCGCAAGCACCTACTCGTGTTCGAAATTAACTTTTATAGTTTTAAAACTGAGCGTAATGAAATAATTTTAGTATGTACCTCGTTTGCATTTAATACCATCTTAATTTGGTTTAAATAAAGTGTGGTTTTACAGCTAAACAAGTTGTAATTTTTGCAGAAATCCTAACCGATTATCCCGTTAAGTTTCTCTTTAAAAACGCTTAAATTAATCGACTCGATAAAGATGTATTATTATTATATCTTTTTGGATTTTCCGAAAGTTCAAGCAAATGCGTTCAGAACTGATCCTGAAATACTTATTTACGGTTTGAACGCCGTTTAAGTACCCACAAGTAACATTTACAGCATTTTTTGCGACTCCAAGCGGGCGGTATCTCGTTGGAATTGGTTCAGAGACCTCAGATATGCTAAATGGTCGACATTGAATTGCTTAATTCTACATGCTTTTAATATTCCCGCCCAAACGCTCTGAAACGATATTATTTTAATTTCGCAATAAAATAAAATGCTTCCATTGGTGTGTTGAAGTTGTAAAAATTTTTTTTTTGCAACCGGCCGGTTTGTTATTTCAACGGACTGCCTTTTTGTTGCGATAATCAATAGTTTAAACATATTGCAAGAACTGAACAATCAGTACTTATGTTATCCTACTTTATTGCACCTTTCACCAACGAAAAAATGAGAGTACTGTTGAAAGACCCGAACATCAGATAACACCAAGTGCCGTAAAGAACAAATTCGCACCTGTTTGATACATATTCAAAGCGAAGCAAACGCATTCTTGCGGCGTGTGTAGCGCGGACACCTGCGCGCGCTCACCTAAATCTCTCCCGTTACGACGGCAGTTTGCACTGACTGCTGCGCGTACGTCGACAACTCGAACGCCCTCGCTGCGCTTGAGTGAGGGGTTAACCTCTTTGATTCTGAACTGTTGAGAGAGTAAATATCTTGAGCTGCTTATAGAATATTTTTTGTTGTATAAGTATTTGAAAACATGCTTAATTATTATACATTAGGTAATGGGGACTCCTTAGTGGTTTTGCCTGATCGCCTTTGCTTTCAGATTGTTTACTCACAATACAGTTTGACTAATATTTTTAACAAAATGAATCACGCATTGATAAACAATGTGACCAGTCAATTTGTAATTGAATTCTATTTGACAATCTATGGACATATATAAATGAATATGAGTACAAAAGAAAATTCAATTTGAGGCATTGTTTCCTATAGAAAAAGAAATTGAAAACTTGCAGTGTGAGTCACGAGAAAGAGTTTTGTTTACAACTGTATTAGATACAGTGGAGTGCGTACGTTTAAAGATAGGCAGGGGCATCGCTCGAAATAAACTATCGATGAACCAATACAATACAGGCCACTTTAACTACTCAAAATGGAACTAATTTTTAATCTTCGTCAGTACTTTCTGCGCTTAAATTGATTTAAAATGAATAAGTGCTAATTTCACTAACGTCGAATAACTTTTATCTGAGGAATAAATTTGACATTATGACAGCTTTTGTATAGAAATTCTGTCAAAACGTCTGACTTATTCGTTGGATAAACGCTATCCGACGTTCGTCAAATCGAGCCTAAGATTGTCCAAAGTTCTGCTAGTGGATTATTTTTAATTGATAACTTTTGGCGTCCTCATTATTTGTACTCTTTTTTTATCAAATTATACATGTGCATCCATTATTTTACTCATTGCACTTTTGGAACGCAACTAATTCGGCAGAATCTTATTGATACTAATTGTGTTTACTTTGTGGCTGTATTCATATACCATCTATCATATTACAAGTACAGTACTTTTGCAGAAATATTGCGCCAAAATTTAAAGCGCATGCTAAAATTATTTGAAACAATAGTAAAGAAGTAACTATTCTAGAAAATTGATAGCCCTCTTCACACGCACAGAAAGTTAAATAGTTCTTTAGGTTAACTAGCATGCTGTTGGGACAGGCTCCAACTTGCACAATTTATTTGCAATAAAAACAAATCCATTACTAAAGTATGTTCTAAATACAATCACACAAGGTCTAAAATCGCTTGCTATAATTGGCGATATATTTATTAACATTACGTACATCGACGCGGGTTTTTCAAATGGATTTAATTTAAAATCTGCATTTGTGTCTCATACATCACCGTATTTATTTATCACCGTTGTATAATGATTCACATTCTATAATTGCAAGTCAACAAGTTGTGATTATTCGTCAGTTCTACGCGTCGATTACGCGGCGTTCGGTGGTGACACAATAATATTCGCTATGGTAATATAATCGATAGTCGAGCAGAGTTACGACACGCCCGCGCTAGTATATCGTCTTGTAATACGTTTAGTTTGGAAATTCCATGCGATGTTCTATGGAAATGCATTGCTATGGCTATGTAGACGGCTTTGTCTCTAAGCTGTGTTTCAATTTCATTTGGATACGACTTTAAAAGCCTATGAACACTGTTCTAAATAAGCTATGTTACTGTTTAGTTGAAGAAAAGTAAATTAATTACATGTAGAATGACTCATGGAAAAGTTCAATGAAAGTCATAATCCCCATTACTACGAGAGATGAACCCAGATATAAAATATACCCATCCCTTTCTAATGTCATATAACAGAAAGAGACGGGGCTTTTTTGAAACCTGTTTTACTTAGACCATCATTCGTAATTAGAGAATATCGTTAAAAAGACATCATGCACGACCTCAACATAGTTATTCCACGCTGATTTGGTTATTGTGCTGACCGGGACAGTTCTCCAAAAAAAATTACAAAAAATGGGGGCGCCACTAGTCGAACATAAAATATAAACTTTAAAAATAACTTCTTGTAAAAATTTTGATAGTCTTATTCATTTTAAATCAATTTGAGTGTCTTTATCGCCACTGTATTAGTTCCGTTTATAGTTTATGGACATTGTTGGAATATAACAAAATATATCCCTCCCACTTAGTAGTTTGAGAGTAAGTTCTCCCTCTTTCATACATATTTATATTGTGCATAACTTTGATATAGTTTAGACGCTAGTTCCGTCTGGACCAAGCGAAATCACACTCACCTCTCCTGCTAAATAAATATATTATTATAACAAATTAATCAGAGTAAATTATAACTGTGTCTTTTACGGTTCTCAAATCCTAAAAGACATTATTATCAATCTGTGTAACATTAACTATGTATTACGGAACTGATCAACATTTCTTCATTGTCAGATCAGTTTGAATAACCAGGGCATCAGAAAACAGAGTAGGTCCTAATACAATCGTCTGTATAAAGTCTTGCACGTCGCATCTCGTTATTTTATCTTTGAAACGGTACGCCAATAAAAGAAACGTGATACACTCGTAAACCGACAAACGTTACCATCTCGCGTTCTAAGTTGCTGAACTGTGAAATTGTATAGCTTATGTAGGCTCTAACTTCTCAATATTATTGCTCGTCGTTAAATGAAGATGAGATTCCTCATTTCATGGCGTCTTTAACTAGGTTTATATTACAAGACAATCAGTATCTGAATGTTTTACGTATACTACACAATTCTACACATAGAATAACGTTTTACGTTTACTATAGATAGAGTTATTCACTTGACAGTTGATTGAGAAATGATAAACTAAAAACCGGTCAAGTGCGAGCCATACTTGCGCACAGGGTTCCGTAACAACAAATAAAATGTTTAATGCGCTTTTTTAAGTATTTGTTGCTTAGGTATATGGAGAGTATGAATTATAATCAAGCCAGAAAGTCATGTGTATTTGAAATACAGCAGGAATTAAAATCGTTGAAAAAAGGCCAATTTTAGACAACTCTTGTTTACACCTCCTTAGGATATGTTTTTTTTAAATTTTTGTTTTGCATAGATTCATGCCACAGCCACACAAAATCTGTAATAATTTCAACTGCCTCCTCTTACGGCTGCCGTGATATACCCTTGTGATAGATGGGCAGACAGCGTAGGCTTAATAGGGTCTCATTAGCATCCTATCGCTACGGAACCATAAATATACCTCGTAAATAACTGTCTTTGCAGAAAGAAAGCTCCCAAACACTTAATAAAATGACAGCAACATGAATCTATGAATGATTGACGACTACCATTGACACGACCAATACTAATTATAACTTTTTATATTTCCAGATGTCTTCTGTCGCGGGATTTCGTCAGGCTCGGCAAATGGTTCGTCCAGCCTTACGACGGCGACGAAGAAGATGTCGGCAAGAGGTACAATGCACAACAAACCTTATTGTTAACGCGATAAGAATTAATTTCACTATTGAACTGCGTCTGATAGTGAAAGTTGAAGAAGTTACGATATGACACGCTTGTCTTTTGCGTGCGCGGCGTTACATGTTAGCTAATTACTAGATGTGTCTATAAGATTTTAATTGTGCAGTGATTGAGGTAAATTGGCGGTTTGGATTGAACTTTTTCGTACAACGTGGGTACATGCATACTCACGCCTGAAATCCCCAAAGGGGTAAGCAGAGGTGTTCTCCTATTACTAATCGGAGTCCGAAAACCCACGTTTCGCCTCTGATATTCGGTCTCTTAAAATATGTGGCGACCCTTTGCCATTTTTCGGGCGCCATTTTGTTGCCAGGTCCACTACCTCTTACGATTCGCTTGCCCGGCGATAATCCGTTCCCCACGGACTTCGTACAAAGGCATTTAAAATCGAAGTACCTTAAAATACCCGGCCAGCCAGCATTTCTCTGATACTATCTTAACAGGCCCGCTAAGGAAATAACCTAGGTCAATAAATACATATTGCGATGACCTGCCCCATTTTGGCAATACAACAATATCAATTGCATGGTGCACTCTTGTCTAGAAGATGGATTGTTGAAACATACATTGCAATGGACTATCTTGAATTGTCAAAATCCATGCGATGGCAAGTGTAAGAGGTTAGACACTAATTGCTCCACTATATCCAAAATGTCGCTGTATTATGGACTGGCTCTAACAAAATGAGCATGACAACTGCGCCACACCGTGCCGAAATTACGCGCCCGAATTTGTGGCTATGTGTTTTAATATCAGCAAGACGCTACGTAATTTCAGCCTAATATGTCGCGGTTAATTTAAAAAGCATTGCAGGCGTAGGGATAGTACGTTCCATCCATCGTCTAAATCGCGTGTCTCTTCTCTCGAGTGAGAGAGAACACGCGATTCAGAAGAAGAGGGGCGCGTCTTTGTGGATGGAACTTACCTACTATAAGGCTTGTACACAAAACTGCGAATCGGCGCGATGCGAATTCGCAACGCAGAAAACTCTGACGCAAATTGATACGATGCGATTTCGTGCGGCAAGACGTCTTCCTTCCAAGGTTCGGATGACCTATCCTTCGACGATGGTCAACCGTATTGAACGTATTTTATACTAGATAGAATAAAATTGCGTAAAAAGATTCGCGCACTGCTGTTACTGATAAGAAGATATCGACGGGTCCTACGTATACTGGTACAACCCGCAAAAATGCGAAATCCACTTTTGTACATCAATTACCTTCAAATCACCGATAGTTTACTCATTTTTTTTTAAATGTAGATAGTTTCGTGGTTACAAATTTGCAAATGAATGGAAATAACAGTATTATTTTATACGGAATATAATAAATATTTAAGATCTTTAAACCGCTCTTCTATAAAGTTGTGTTTTTACACTTGCACCATTATACGTAGGACCCGTCGATATAGGAAAAATCAATTACGCGAATCAATTCGTAAGTTCTCGCGATGCATCGTGCGAGCTCGTATGTTTCTACGATGCGACGTCGCATCACAGTTTTGTGTACAAGCCCATAATCACGTAGAAATTGAGTCGTGTATTTTCGGCATGCATGACAAAAGTGTATTATTAACATGTCTCGCAATACCATCAAACATTCACTTAGCTTACGTTTACGGAAGTTCAATTTGTGACAATTCTTTCAATGGATTGTTTTCAAATGAGCCGTGGTCACACGAGTGTCACTTCCTATATTAATGAGAAGATCTCTGTGTTGTGCTCGTTAAGACATCAGGGCATAACTTCGTTCACCTTCCAACATTTTTGTTAATAATAGATTGCTTAGACCCCCGTTTCGTATTGAAACTTGGGCTTAGGGTCATATTCCCAACAGCTTAGAATTCTGAATCAATCGAATTTGATTCGAATTAGTGTGAGGTAATACTCTTGAAATTGACAAAAACAGCACCATGATCTCCAGAGTTTTCTATAAAAGAGATGCATTCTTTCCCAACATGATATTGGCTTAGTAGTACCACCCGTCGAAATTTCTGTAATAAAAACAAATACCCGGTTTTTGTTCGTTTCACATAAATACTAACCAACTTGTCACATCATTTGACAAATGATTTGTTTTTTGTGTTGGTCAGCCCAACAATCGGGGGAAAGTATCATGTGTTTACTGTTATAGTTGATACAACTCCGCCTTAATCTCTGTCTGTCTATTGAGGGATTAGAAGCATTCTAGTGAGAAAGGGTATAATATCTATTGTCTTATGCCCGATTTCTATAATTTACCGAGCGTTATTGGTTAAAATTAAGAGAATAATGAAGCAAAGACCCTTTGCACAGTACGTTAGTAGCTATCACAGGTAAAATTCGCTTACGAGTCCATTTTTATGCATAGTTTGGCAGTAAAAAATGCTACCATTGAGAAGTAAAACTACGTTTTTGGCATTAAGGACGTTATACCCATTTTGACTAGGAAAACAGATTTAGTTCAGTCCCTAAGTAAAAACAAGTACAAAAAGTAGATAGCTGCGGTACTGAAGGTTCTCTGCAGTAATATGTCAATGTATATCGATCGATTGCAATTTGATTTGAGGCTGCCGTCGCCGCGAGATACGGTGTGGCCTCGCGTCTATATTATTTGTACTAGACACGGCGCACCGCACCTTGCGGTATTCCGGGGCGGCGTACCGCCTTGCACCGCCCTTAGCTCCTAGATTTATCATTTATGAAGCTTCTCCTTATTTCATTGTTAATTTGTTTTGAAAACTTGTAGAAGAGCATTGTTTTAAGGTTTATATTATTTAGCGGGTGGAGTACTTATCCACTATAAAAGGGATCAAAATCTGTATGATCAACATTTTGTTTTGAGTGTACGGAATAAAGCCCTACCATTTTTTTTTTTGTTTAAAAATAAGTTTTTTTTATTGAGTTTGACGTGAAAAGGTTTACTTGAAAATGTGTATGTTTGAACGTTTCGCGATCAAAGAATTGTTTACCATTTATACAGGGTGGGCCATGAATTTGTTAACATTTAAAACATTTATAAAAAACAACTATATGACTTATTTAAAAAAATATTTATTTACAACCTAGCCAATAAACGGGAATTTACTTTAAAAAAATAATATCTTCTAAGTGACCACCGTCTCGACTTTGGCATTCTTCTAAACGCGCACGGAAATTTTTAAAGACTTTTCAGCAAAGAGACTGAAAATGCAGACATCTCTTCTCTAATCTATATCTTTAATTGAAGCGGTGTCTTTGGCTTGTGTGTGTACACACGATTCTTTAAACATCCCCATAAAAAGAAATCTGGTGGCGTCAAATCGGGACTCCTGGGTGGCCACGGGGTGTCGCCTCTCTTAGAAAACAACTTTTCCGGGAACATCTCTTTAACTATCGGCAGGGACTCGTTAGAGGTATGGCAAGTGACCCAATCTTGCTGCAATCACGTATTCCAATTGAAGCCAGTAAATTCCTGTAGCTGTGGTGCCAGAAACTCCCGTAACATTCTCACATATTCAGTAGAATTAACAGTGATCGTACGGCCGCGAAAATCTTCGAAGAAATAGGGGCCAATGACTCCTCGAGCTGAAATTGCTGCCTATACAGTCACCTTAGGCGAATGAAGGGGTCTTTCATGTTTAGCTTTAGGATTTTTGCTGCTCCACTATCTGCAGTTCTGTTTATTAACGTGCCCGTTGAGGTGGAAATGGGCTTCATCGGAAAACAAGATGTTGTCAAAATTACTGAAGCGATCCAACATTGCTTCGACATAAGACTTGCGTAAAAAATCATTAGGCTTCAATTCATGCACCAACTGGATCTTATATGGGTGTATTTTCAGATCTAATTTCAAAATACGGCGTAGGGATGTGCGTGATATTCGTAATTCAGTCGAACGTTGCCGCGTTGATAAATCTGGATTACGTCGCACTGAAGCAGAAACTTTCTGCACGTTCTCTTGAATCCGTGAAATCCGGGGGCCACTGGTTTGCTTAACATTTAATGTCGATCCCATCTCCTCGAACTTCTTCACTCATTTCTTTATTAAAACTGAACTCGGCCTCTGAGTTATGTCATGCAAATTGTACTCAACGCGAAACAAGCGCCTCAAAATAATGAGCAAATTATTGTTTCAATAAAATGCTTTACGCAAAAAGCGCGCTGCGGTCCCGTGAACCGATCCATTGCGACAAATTTTCCGAGAAACGAGCTAGCGTCTTGACCTTTCCCCGCTCCCCGCACTGCTTGGGTTTGTGCGGGAAAAAAGATTTAAATGTAAACTAATTCATGGCCCACCCTGTACCAAATTTTAACGGTCGGATATTAAGATGTTAAGCAGAGGTACTTACAATCAAGGCCAAAACTCTTTTATGTAACCATGTTTGACATGTGTTAAAATAGGCTATGTGTGTGGAACCTTTAGGCCGGCTTGCGCAACACCGTTAGCCCAGGGCTAACAGTATAAAGTACGCGCGCGAACTGAATGCATTTGGGGCCTTTGGTGAAGATGCTCCTGCCTTCCGCACGCCTCGCCTCACTCGCCCGCAAATGTAGTGCTGTCCTTGTCATCTAACAGCACTAGCGCATTCCCACGCATTCCTCAGGTCTGCATTCAGTTCGAGCGCGTACTATAAATCCCTATCACAGCCATACAAATTTCACGGGGCTACGATACGATATTGCTCAAGTGGGCCTAACTCTATCGTATATTAATTCTACATCACTTGCTTCCAGTCCCTGGCACCTGTCGTTCTCGTTCGCGTTCTTCCTGCACGGCGAGAGCACGGTGTGCGCGTCAGTGGACGTGCGGCAACACCCACCCGTACGCACGCTTACGGCCAAGCGGCTCGCCAAGATCAACTCGCCGGACAACCAGGCTGACGCGAAAGGTATTAATTATATTAATTTGTAAGAGGTATTATAGACTTTTAGTGTTCACAGAAATTGGTGGTGAGATTATAAGCTAAGCCTATTCAGAGGCAACGGTTATTGGAACGAACCAACATAGAATTATGCATATGATCGCTATAATGCTGAATGATTGCATAGATTTTTATGTGCGGATAACTACTTCCATGTTTGCGTAAATAAATCTGAAATCTGGGTAACTTCAATCTCTTTTAAACGAAGAAGTTGAATATATCTAAATTTCAGATTTGGGTATTTTTAATCTAAACTTTATTTGATTATTTTTTTATTCTGATTTCCAATAAATCTTTTTCCGCAGTGATCCTGGCGCCATTCGGCCTGGAGGGCTCGCTGACGGGGCGTGAGTGGGGCGACGCTGACGCTGCCACCGCGCGGCTGCTGGACGCGTGGCGTCAGCTATACCCTCTCGAGCAAGGATGCGGAGCCGTCGAGGTAGGCTGACCACTATACTAGACAATGTGACGTAGATATGTGGGTTATTGAAATTTGGGATCGCAGTATGTTGTTATTAGCGTACTTTAAGAAATTAAGACGCTGCAGTTTCTTTTTTTATGATATTATCTCTCGTATTTTACAATATTCATGAAACGAGAGGACATGGTCTGAGTTAACACAGTGTTCAAATAGGTAGTACGTAAATGGTCTGTGGTAAAACAGAGACTGATGTGGAAATGGTTTTAATACCAGATATTTTGTTTTTCCATAATTTATTAGCTGTATTTCCTCAAAATGACATTTGTTTCATTGAGATAAGTTTTGACAGTATGTGTGTTGTTGCACTTGTTGCAGGTCCACTGCGGCGGAGCCCGTATGCGATACCCGGTGCCGTACGTGCTGGTGACGCACATGGAGGGCGGCGGGCCTCCCGCGCGTGCACCCACCATGGCGCACCGCGCGCTCTCCGCGCTCACCACGCCCGCGCCGCACCAGGTACTACACCCACTACACTGATAATGTGAACGACGTCACACGACGTATGTGACCCGTACGTGCTGGTGACGCACATGGAGGGCGGCGGGCCTCCCGCGCGTGCACCCACCATGGCGCACCGCGCGCTCTCCGCGCTCACCACGCCCGCGCCGCACCAGGTACTACACCCACTACACTGATAATGTGAACGACGTCACACGACGTATGTGACCCGTACGTGCTGGTGACGCACATGGAGGGCGGCGGGCCTCCCGCGCGTGCACCCACCATGGCGCACCGCGCGCTCTCCGCGCTCACCACGCCCGCGCCGCACCAGGTACTACACCCACTACACTGATAATGTGAACGACGTCACACGACGTATGTGACCCGTACGTGCTGGTGACGCACATGGAGGGCGGCGGGCCTCCCGCGCGTGCACCCACCATGGCGCACCGCGCGCTCTCCGCGCTCACCACGCCCGCGCCGCACCAGGTACTACACCCACTACACTGATAATGTGAACGACGTCACACGACGTATGTGACCCGTACGTGCTGGTGACGCACATGGAGGGCGGCGGGCCTCCCGCGCGTGCACCCACCATGGCGCACCGCGCGCTCTCCGCGCTCACCACGCCCGCGCCGCACCAGGTACTACACCCACTACACTGATAATGTGAACGACGTCACACGACGTATGTGACCCGTACGTGCTGGTGACGCACATGGAGGGCGGCGGGCCTCCCGCGCGTGCACCCACCATGGCGCACCGCGCGCTCTCCGCGCTCACCACGCCCGCGCCGCACCAGGTACTACACCCACTACACTGATAATGTGAACGACGTCACACGACGTATGTGACCCGTACGTGCTGGTGACGCACATGGAGGGCGGCGGGCCTCCCGCGCGTGCACCCACCATGGCGCACCGCGCGCTCTCCGCGCTCACCACGCCCGCGCCGCACCAGGTACTACACCCACTACACTGATAATGTGAACGACGTCACACGACGTATGTGACCCGTACGTGCTGGTGACGCACATGGAGGGCGGCGGGCCTCCCGCGCGTGCACCCACCATGGCGCACCGCGCGCTCTCCGCGCTCACCACGCCCGCGCCGCACCAGGTACTACACCCACTACACTGATAATGTGAACGACGTCACACGACGTATGTGACCCGTACGTGCTGGTGACGCACATGGAGGGCGGCGGGCCTCCCGCGCGTGCACCCACCATGGCGCACCGCGCGCTCTCCGCGCTCACCACGCCCGCGCCGCACCAGGTACTACACCCACTACACTGATAATGTGAACGACGTCACACGACGTATGTGACCCGTACGTGCTGGTGACGCACATGGAGGGCGGCGGGCCTCCCGCGCGTGCACCCACCATGGCGCACCGCGCGCTCTCCGCGCTCACCACGCCCGCGCCGCACCAGGTACTACACCCACTACACTGATAATGTGAACGACGTCACACGACGTATGTGACCCGTACGTGCTGGTGACGCACATGGAGGGCGGCGGGCCTCCCGCGCGTGCACCCACCATGGCGCACCGCGCGCTCTCCGCGCTCACCACGCCCGCGCCGCACCAGGTACTACACCCACTACACTGATAATGTGAACGACGTCACACGACGTATGTGACCCGTACGTGCTGGTGACGCACATGGAGGGCGGCGGGCCTCCCGCGCGTGCACCCACCATGGCGCACCGCGCGCTCTCCGCGCTCACCACGCCCGCGCCGCACCAGGTACTACACCCACTACACTGATAATGTGAACGACATCACACGACGTATGTGACCCGTACGTGCTGGTGACGCACATGGAGGGCGGCGGGCCTCCCGCGCGTGCACCCACCATGGCGCACCGCGCGCTCTCCGCGCTCACCACGCCCGCGCCGCACCAGGTACTACACCCACTACACTGATAATGTGAACGACGTCACACGACGTATGTGACCCGTACGTGCTGGTGACGCACATGGAGGGCGGCGGGCCTCCCGCGCGTGCACCCACCATGGCGCACCGCGCGCTCTCCGCGCTCACCACGCCCGCGCCGCACCAGGTACTACACCCACTACACTGATAATGTGAACGACGTCACACGACGTATGTGACCCGTACGTGCTGGTGACGCACATGGAGGGCGGCGGGCCTCCCGCGCGTGCACCCACCATGGCGCACCGCGCGCTCTCCGCGCTCACCACGCCCGCGCCGCACCAGGTACTACACCCACTACACTGATAATGTGAACGACGTCACACGACGTATGTGACCCGTACGTGCTGGTGACGCACATGGAGGGCGGCGGGCCTCCCGCGCGTGCACCCACCATGGCGCACCGCGCGCTCTCCGCGCTCACCACGCCCGCGCCGCACCAGGTACTACACCCACTACACTGATAATGTGAACGACGTCACACGACGTATGTGACCCGTACGTGCTGGTGACGCACATGGAGGGCGGCGGGCCTCCCGCGCGTGCACCCACCATGGCGCACCGCGCGCTCTCCGCGCTCACCACGCCCGCGCCGCACCAGGTACTACACCCACTACACTGATAATGTGAACGACGTCACACGACGTATGTGACCCGTACGTGCTGGTGACGCACATGGAGGGCGGCGGGCCTCCCGCGCGTGCACCCACCATGGCGCACCGCGCGCTCTCCGCGCTCACCACGCCCGCGCCGCACCAGGTACTACACCCACTACACTGATAATGTGAACGACGTCACACGACGTATGTGACCCGTACGTGCTGGTGACGCACATGGAGGGCGGCGGGCCTCCCGCGCGTGCACCCACCATGGCGCACCGCGCGCTCTCCGCGCTCACCACGCCCGCGCCGCACCAGGTACTACACCCACTACACTGATAATGTGAACGACGTCACACGACGTATGTGACCCGTACGTGCTGGTGACGCACATGGAGGGCGGCGGGCCTCCCGCGCGTGCACCCACCATGGCGCACCGCGCGCTCTCCGCGCTCACCACGCCCGCGCCGCACCAGGTACTACACCCACTACACTGATAATGTGAACGACGTCACACGACGTATGTGACCCGTACGTGCTGGTGACGCACATGGAGGGCGGCGGGCCTCCCGCGCGTGCACCCACCATGGCGCACCGCGCGCTCTCCGCGCTCACCACGCCCGCGCCGCACCAGGTACTACACCCACTACACTGATAATGTGAACGACGTCACACGACGTATGTGACCCGTACGTGCTGGTGACGCACATGGAGGGCGGCGGGCCTCCCGCGCGTGCACCCACCATGGCGCACCGCGCGCTCTCCGCGCTCACCACGCCCGCGCCGCACCAGGTACTACACCCACTACACTGATAATGTGAACGACGTCACACGACGTATGTGACCCGTACGTGCTGGTGACGCACATGGAGGGCGGCGGGCCTCCCGCGCGTGCACCCACCATGGCGCACCGCGCGCTCTCCGCGCTCACCACGCCCGCGCCGCACCAGGTACTACACCCACTACACTGATAATGTGAACGACGTCACACGACGTATGTGACCCGTACGTGCTGGTGACGCACATGGAGGGCGGCGGGCCTCCCGCGCGTGCACCCACCATGGCGCACCGCGCGCTCTCCGCGCTCACCACGCCCGCGCCGCACCAGGTACTACACCCACTACACTGATAATGTGAACGACGTCACACGACGTATGTGACCCGTACGTGCTGGTGACGCACATGGAGGGCGGCGGGCCTCCCGCGCGTGCACCCACCATGGCGCACCGCGCGCTCTCCGCGCTCACCACGCCCGCGCCGCACCAGGTACTACACCCACTACACTGATAATGTGAACGACGTCACACGACGTATGTGACCCGTACGTGCTGGTGACGCACATGGAGGGCGGCGGGCCTCCCGCGCGTGCACCCACCATGGCGCACCGCGCGCTCTCCGCGCTCACCACGCCCGCGCCGCACCAGGTACTACACCCACTACACTGATAATGTGAACGACGTCACACGACGTATGTGACCCGTACGTGCTGGTGACGCACATGGAGGGCGGCGGGCCTCCCGCGCGTGCACCCACCATGGCGCACCGCGCGCTCTCCGCGCTCACCACGCCCGCGCCGCACCAGGTACTACACCCACTACACTGATAATGTGAACGACGTCACACGACGTATGTGACCCGTACGTGCTGGTGACGCACATGGAGGGCGGCGGGCCTCCCGCGCGTGCACCCACCATGGCGCACCGCGCGCTCTCCGCGCTCACCACGCCCGCGCCGCACCAGGTACTACACCCACTACACTGATAATGTGAACGACGTCACACGACGTATGTGACCCGTACGTGCTGGTGACGCACATGGAGGGCGGCGGGCCTCCCGCGCGTGCACCCACCATGGCGCACCGCGCGCTCTCCGCGCTCACCACGCCCGCGCCGCACCAGGTACTACACCCACTACACTGATAATGTGAACGACGTCACACGACGTATGTGACCCGTACGTGCTGGTGACGCACATGGAGGGCGGCGGGCCTCCCGCGCGTGCACCCACCATGGCGCACCGCGCGCTCTCCGCGCTCACCACGCCCGCGCCGCACCAGGTACTACACCCACTACACTGATAATGTGAACGACGTCACACGACGTATGTGACCCGTACGTGCTGGTGACGCACATGGAGGGCGGCGGGCCTCCCGCGCGTGCACCCACCATGGCGCACCGCGCGCTCTCCGCGCTCACCACGCCCGCGCCGCACCAGGTACTACACCCACTACACTGATAATGTGAACGACGTCACACGACGTATGTGACCCGTACGTGCTGGTGACGCACATGGAGGGCGGCGGGCCTCCCGCGCGTGCACCCACCATGGCGCACCGCGCGCTCTCCGCGCTCACCACGCCCGCGCCGCACCAGGTACTACACCCACTACACTGATAATGTGAACGACGTCACACGACGTATGTGACCCGTACGTGCTGGTGACGCACATGGAGGGCGGCGGGCCTCCCGCGCGTGCACCCACCATGGCGCACCGCGCGCTCTCCGCGCTCACCACGCCCGCGCCGCACCAGGTACTACACCCACTACACTGATAATGTGAACGACGTCACACGACGTATGTGACCCGTACGTGCTGGTGACGCACATGGAGGGCGGCGGGCCTCCCGCGCGTGCACCCACCATGGCGCACCGCGCGCTCTCCGCGCTCACCACGCCCGCGCCGCACCAGGTACTACACCCACTACACTGATAATGTGAACGACGTCACACGACGTATGTGACCCGTACGTGCTGGTGACGCACATGGAGGGCGGCGGGCCTCCCGCGCGTGCACCCACCATGGCGCACCGCGCGCTCTCCGCGCTCACCACGCCCGCGCCGCACCAGGTACTACACCCACTACACTGATAATGTGAACGACGTCACACGACGTATGTGACCCGTACGTGCTGGTGACGCACATGGAGGGCGGCGGGCCTCCCGCGCGTGCACCCACCATGGCGCACCGCGCGCTCTCCGCGCTCACCACGCCCGCGCCGCACCAGGTACTACACCCACTACACTGATAATGTGAACGACGTCACACGACGTATGTGACCCGTACGTGCTGGTGACGCACATGGAGGGCGGCGGGCCTCCCGCGCGTGCACCCACCATGGCGCACCGCGCGCTCTCCGCGCTCACCACGCCCGCGCCGCACCAGGTACTACACCCACTACACTGATAATGTGAACGACGTCACACGACGTATGTGACCCGTACGTGCTGGTGACGCACATGGAGGGCGGCGGGCCTCCCGCGCGTGCACCCACCATGGCGCACCGCGCGCTCTCCGCGCTCACCACGCCCGCGCCGCACCAGGTACTACACCCACTACACTGATAATGTGAACGACGTCACACGACGTATGTGACCCGTACGTGCTGGTGACGCACATGGAGGGCGGCGGGCCTCCCGCGCGTGCACCCACCATGGCGCACCGCGCGCTCTCCGCGCTCACCACGCCCGCGCCGCACCAGGTACTACACCCACTACACTGATAATGTGAACGACGTCACACGACGTATGTGACCCGTACGTGCTGGTGACGCACATGGAGGGCGGCGGGCCTCCCGCGCGTGCACCCACCATGGCGCACCGCGCGCTCTCCGCGCTCACCACGCCCGCGCCGCACCAGGTACTACACCCACTACACTGATAATGTGAACGACGTCACACGACGTATGTGACCCGTACGTGCTGGTGACGCACATGGAGGGCGGCGGGCCTCCCGCGCGTGCACCCACCATGGCGCACCGCGCGCTCTCCGCGCTCACCACGCCCGCGCCGCACCAGGTACTACACCCACTACACTGATAATGTGAACGACGTCACACGACGTATGTGACCCGTACGTGCTGGTGACGCACATGGAGGGCGGCGGGCCTCCCGCGCGTGCACCCACCATGGCGCACCGCGCGCTCTCCGCGCTCACCACGCCCGCGCCGCACCAGGTACTACACCCACTACACTGATAATGTGAACGACGTCACACGACGTATGTGACCCGTACGTGCTGGTGACGCACATGGAGGGCGGCGGGCCTCCCGCGCGTGCACCCACCATGGCGCACCGCGCGCTCTCCGCGCTCACCACGCCCGCGCCGCACCAGGTACTACACCCACTACACTGATAATGTGAACGACGTCACACGACGTATGTGACCCGTACGTGCTGGTGACGCACATGGAGGGCGGCGGGCCTCCCGCGCGTGCACCCACCATGGCGCACCGCGCGCTCTCCGCGCTCACCACGCCCGCGCCGCACCAGGTACTACACCCACTACACTGATAATGTGAACGACGTCACACGACGTATGTGACCCGTACGTGCTGGTGACGCACATGGAGGGCGGCGGGCCTCCCGCGCGTGCACCCACCATGGCGCACCGCGCGCTCTCCGCGCTCACCACGCCCGCGCCGCACCAGGTACTACACCCACTACACTGATAATGTGAACGACGTCACACGACGTATGTGACCCGTACGTGCTGGTGACGCACATGGAGGGCGGCGGGCCTCCCGCGCGTGCACCCACCATGGCGCACCGCGCGCTCTCCGCGCTCACCACGCCCGCGCCGCACCAGGTACTACACCCACTACACTGATAATGTGAACGACGTCACACGACGTATGTGACCCGTACGTGCTGGTGACGCACATGGAGGGCGGCGGGCCTCCCGCGCGTGCACCCACCATGGCGCACCGCGCGCTCTCCGCGCTCACCACGCCCGCGCCGCACCAGGTACTACACCCACTACACTGATAATGTGAACGACGTCACACGACGTATGTGACCCGTACGTGCTGGTGACGCACATGGAGGGCGGCGGGCCTCCCGCGCGTGCACCCACCATGACATGGAAGTGGGAAACAGAACTGTCTTTTTAGCCAATAGACTAGTTCCGAGTAACATTTCCGACATTAATATAGAATAGAAATTATGAATAAATGAAAATGTCATTTTTGAAATACGAGTGTCATTTTTATATTCTATTCTAACATTTGAAATTAATACCCAGGTCGATTCAATCCATTAGTACCTATACCAGAAAACAGCAGTACGTGCGACGCAAGACAAAAATAACTAGCTCCATACAACGCTACATAAACCAGCGACGCAGCGTCGCATTTTGTAATCCCGCCTAAACCTTACTTGGTCTGAATAATAAAATGGTCACTACCTCGCCCCACGACGGCGCTGCAACGGAATTGCGGCGTCGTTGCACAGGAATTTGCGGCGCAGCTATTGCGTTACGCTGCTTCACCGACTTAACCCCCCCCCCCCATTTTAGTACAAAAGCTGGTTTAAACCAAGCCTAACCTAAAACCAGATTTAAATTGTACCCATCACTTTCGAACGTCATATAACAAAATAGGAACAAGGCTATTTTAAAATCTAGGTTTTTCTTAGACCATCTTTTGTAATGAGAGGGGATGTGTTTTCGCTCATATATGCCTCTTAAAACTTTCTATCTTATTCACAAACAAACACCAACTTTTTTTTATCATAAAAATAACAAAATTTCGCTTTTCCAGGCGGCCGAGATATGCTATGGCGAGGCTGCGGGCGACAAGAACGATGACTTCGTAGATCCCACCAGAAAAACACCCTGTACCTGCGCGAAGTGAGTACTAAAACACACACTATTCATAGTAGTGCTATTATATCGCGCATATATAGATATTGTTGTGTGTCGCCAAGTATATGCACTGTGGGACGTCAATCTTGTGATGCTTGGAAAGGAGGAGTTATGAGTACATGCTTGAATATAAAACTGCTACAAAACTAAAATTTCTGAACGCATTTGTGTTTGTGTTAAATAAATAACTGGGTGGTTTTTTTTTTTATAAACATTTCGCTATAAAAACAAGCCCGTCACTCAGCTGTATGAAGACGATACTTCAGTGTAGTTTCATGTGTTCTAAAGTGCGTATACTCTGCGAACGATATAATAATATATAAGTAGATAGGAGCAGTACCTATATAGCAGTAGTTGTACGAAATTGTGTGTTATGCATCTATATTTTACGTATGACATGTATGAAAGAATTATATTTCTTTTTATTTTTTCTGTATATTTGCATCTGAATGAGAGTTCCAGGCTAGTCTTCCACCGCTTATATTGACCCTTATGTTGTACACTATAAGACTCAATTCACCGGTGGATGACGATATGTGTAGTAAACTATTAGTAAGCGATTTAACAGGGTGTAGATTGATAGGTAGATGTTATGTATGTGAATGTTTTTTATATTTTTTTTATATAGCAGTAATATAATTATTTGTAGTTATATAAGCAGTAGAGGGTATAGCTTCACCAATACACATATTTATATTATGTTTATTGGTGCTTGTGACGAAGGAATTTGAAACTTATATCCTGAACAATTTTCTTGTAATTCTTGAGCTTTTATATCAGTACACTAAGGTCGTTTTTTCTTTGAATTCCTTCGTCAGACACGCGGCGACTCTTGTCACACTTCGATATCTCTTATGACATGGTTTGGACTAGTTAGAAACAGCGGTGTATTTGACACGGTGTTTTAGTTGTATCGATTAAATCAACACTGAGTGCGCATGCTACTTGTTTGACATAAAATATATTAGAAAACCATAGCATCGTGTTAGTAGCATCCGATAAATTAAATGTGTAGTATTCTTAAGACGGTAAAACATTTTTTGTTGGACATTTTATCTTCATTGAAATAAAATAAACACCGGGAAAAGAAATTTTATTATTTATTGAGTGGAAGCGGGTTCCAATCGTGTTTTAGAGAAGTTTTGGGCGAAAATACCAAAAGTCGGTAAAAACTTTAAATTATTTTTGGTGAATAAAATTTAAAAAATAACCCAGAAAATACAGATATAGCAGCCGGAAGCTGTTTGTCTCTTAGCTTTTCCAAAGGAACCGAATGTAGTAATAATGGAATTACGTAGGTAGCCGTTTGAGTTACGGATCGCGTGTTAGTGTCGGGTATACGTCAAAGAGATGCGGTGTGAGCGGGGTCGGGCGCGTGCTCGCGTGCTCGCGTGCCGCGTGCTCGTGCTCGCGCGCTCTTGGCTCGGGCGGCGTGTGCACCGTGTGTTGTGTGCAGGTGGCGGCGGCGCCGCGCGCCCCGCCCGCCGCCCTTCCACCGGCGCGCCGCCCGCCCCGGCCGCGCCGCCCGCCCTACACCGCACCACGCGCCGCACCAAGCGCAGTGAGTACCGCACACCGCACTACGCCACCAGTGCGCACCCACACACGCACATTAGACAACACCAACATTTTCAGGCCCAAAAAAGTATATGCCGAAATGTATAAGTATATTGCGATTTTTGTCCATTGCGACAACTACCTAGAAACTTTTTAACCCTTGAAAAAAATCCGAACTATACTCGTATGCAAACACAAGACGAGACGTGAGACAGCTTCGGCAATGTAAGCTAATAATTATTTTGAAGTAGCTAATTCAAGAGGATCGATTAATTTTATAATTACTATTCGTAGGTTCAAACCTTTTACATCGCTAAATAACCGGCGTAAATGTGTGGTTTCTCATAAAACGTTTCAATGATAAAATTAATTTTCTTTTTATACCCATTAATTATTACAAATATTGACACACACAGTTACACTTTACACATCTAACAGGATATCGAGCCACAAATAATGCAATACCGCTTAAATAACGCATGTTTTGATGCCTCTAATTATTATCATTTATTTTATTATATCGTAGACATCATAGTGCATGGACATATTTATTGAATGCTGAATATTTGTCATACGAATTGCATGTTTTGTGTCTATATCAAATTTTATTCGTATTCTGTGTCTTATAACAAACATGTGATGCTTTTGACAACCTTATTATGTAGGCAGATACAGGTCAATTGCTTAGCGATGGTATATACCTCGAGATAATGCGGAATGACTGTGAAATAATGGTATAAGACAGGTTAAGTTCGGATCTGTTGATCGAACGTATAAGAGCGAGGGCACACGATGCGTTGCGGCGGCAGTGTGGCGCCGGAGCGGTGTCGCTGCGTCGTCTTACATAGAAATATCTGTGGCATGTAACACGATGCGCTGCGACGCCGCACCGGACTTGCAACCACCGAGACGAGGCGGGAGGGGTGAATGCGTTGCGACGTCGGAGTGGCAACAATACAATACAACATAACAACGTTGCGGCGCCGCACCGCTCGTGTGCCCGCCGCTCTAACGCTGTGGGACGCGTCGTGCGCTGTCAGACATTTTGTCGTTTACAGTTTGATGTCTCACTGTGTCTAAGGCGACTCAGTGGTCGATATGCGGTTTCTGTAAATTTTATAGAAAGTGTCTGAAACGATCTGTTGTTCCATCGAAGTTTACGTCAGTTGGCTATGGACAGCGATGCTACACAAGACGCTGCGTTGAAGGTTCGATCAACAAACCAGAGTTATAAAAAAAACATAAGGAACTTCTTGCTTGTCGTCACAATAATCTACCTGTACAATATGCTATTAAAAATCTGTCATTCGCCTCATTAAGCTCAAATTGACTAATTTATGTCATAAATATGTTTAAAAATTTACTCTAAGAATTTTGTGGTGTTAGGTACTCGGTATCGGAAATTGAATAACTTTTCGAAATTCACGTATTTTTTTTTACTACTTTCCATACAAATAAAAAAATATACCACGGGAAAAAATATATAACGCGAATTTCGAAAAATTGTTCAATTTTCGACAGAGCGAGTAAGCCCACAAAATTCTTGGAGTTCATTTTTTAACAGCCTGTATATTTAGTTAAGACTCAATTTTTTTATTTTAAATAATCGTTATGTATCTCTTAGTAATAATGTTGTCAACTGCCATCATCATGGAAGGCCACGAAGTTAAAGGGACAATTTCACAGCTGTGTTGTCGCCACATCATACTTCCTATATCATCATGAAGAACTCTGTGCGGCGTCTCTTAAGTCTAAGACGTCGCTTCGTTCCCCTTCATACATTTATTTCTAGTTGCTACACTGTCACTGTTTTTAATTCATGTTCAAATTATTATTGACGACAAAATACTTTAAAGATTAAATACACCTTTATATACTAAAGCAGCCTTCACATTATGCAAAATTCAGTGCAAGTTTTAGACAGTAGGGAAATAGTGCGAGCACTTTTTATTTACAATGGGGTAGGCAACTGTGGACCTAATGGCGCCACTTTCGATTGTTCCACTGCAATCTTATTGGTTGCAATGTGTTTGACATTATTGACTTGATGGTTCTGATTGGTGGAAATAACTAAATATGGAGGTACTGCCATCTGCTTTAGTTTTGCGTTGCCTTCCCCATTAAGAGCGCTAATACCTGGTTTCTGAACGACTGATTGACGTAAAAATTAACTAATCAGCTGTCAAATCTCACGTCAAGTGAAGTCAAGATTGGATCTTAGTATTTTAGTCGACCAATCACAGCAGTTGACATAAAAATATTTTTAGGGTTAACTCAGTGCACTGAATTTAACATTGTGAAGCCAATGGAATTGAAGTTTGATTTGTTATAAGCAGTGACGTTGCAGCAACATGTTGCGGTACACATGATAACATCTACCTTTCATCTGGGGGTCTAACTCGCTCGTCATATCGTCTGTCTAGTCCATGGTCTATCATTCATGGGGTATCTTTCATATTGTATTTGAGGTGTAGCGGGTTGAAAGTGAAGCGATAGATTTAGATTAGATGTCTGACCTCTTGTGTCGGCACGAGATAAATGAGAATTATTGTCAAACATTACCCTTTCTAGGCTTCGTCGCAGTCGGGTAAAAGAGACTAGCCAGTTAGTATAGTTGGTAGTAGGGCTGACTGCCTGAGGTGTCCCAGATGTATGATTTAATTTATGATGATATGATGCTGTTTTAATTTACTTTTGATGGAGTTATGAATAAAAATAAGGAAATAAGTAATATTATCTGAGATTTTGTAAAGATATCAGTTTTATGGGTTTAATTTTAATCCATAAAACCCTAAACCTTTCTCATTCTAAGAAGAGGTCCGTGCTCAGCAGTAGGACAGTTGTGGGCTAATGATGATGAACATTTGTATAAAAAACAAAATGTAAAGAAAATAAAAGGGCATTTTAAATGGGGTTTATTTATCGTAATACGCGTTTAATATCAATTCTCAAGTTAGCAAAAGCAAGTATAGTCAGGAAACATTATTTTCGTACGCTTATCTGGTACTCTGTACCTGGACTATAGAGTCCACCATTAGAGTAAATAGGGCGATTAAGAATTATTATCAGAGTTAGAAGGTATCTCGCTTCGCTTTCACCATACCATGTGAACATGTAACCAATGTGACACCGTCTCCTGTTGGCTGCCCAGAGGCGGCGCGGTGTGCTCGCCCGGCTCGTGCGGCGGCTCCCCGGCGGCGGGCGGCTCGGCCCCGCCCTCGGCCGGCGCGCCGCCGCCCTCGCCGCACCACCAGCCTCTACCCAACCACCAGGTGACTATACTTACATCGTACATTGTTTCTTACTTTTCAAATAGGTTCTCAACCGACTGGTAATGAGACGGCAAGCGGCACGTTAACAGCGAGTAAACTGACTCTAAATTCAGTCAGCCGCTTGCACAGCGTGGTAACTAAAGACATCACCTTGCTGTGTTTAACGATGGATTTCATAGGCTAAATAATAATAATAAATAGATCTATGCTAGCAAAAACACCAACAATTTTTGTAAAAAATACTGGCGGACCCAGCAGACGTCGTCCTGTTCGGAAAAGCAGCGCCACCTACCGGATCCAATTGTGTTTTCAAACCATATAGCAACCCATTGAAATATACACACAAAATTTCATCCAAATCGGTCCAGCCGTTTAGGAGGAGTTAGGTGACAAACACACGTACAGAAGAGTTATATATATTAAGATTAATGATACAAAATAAAGAAAAACTTTGCAATTATTGTAATTAATGTGTTTAAAAATCCTTATGAAACATATAATAACCTAATACGTATGTATACCAGTCGACGGGCACCGTACCGACGACGCTGCACACGCCGGCCCCAACGCCGGACCCTCACTTACCGCCTACGCCCGCCCCGCCCTCACTGCCGCCGCCCAAGACTTACACACAGGTACCAACAATACAAAATGCTTAATATATTTTCATAACCGAAGTCTTTAAACTCATCAACCTAAATTTGTCCTATTTTGGAATCGTCCTCTAGTCAAACAAGATTCGGCTCTATACATTACACGAGGCGAGTGCCTCTCTAAGTAAGGACCTGCGCCCACAGGCGGCTCGGCATGGCAAAGTATTTTTTAAGTTTAAATAATTTTAAACCTTATTGTAATACCCTTTAGGACTCCTAATTACCGTAACGCGGGATGCTTCGGCACAACGAAGCATCTCACGGTATGCTAAGCAAATATGAGTGCTAATGTTATTAACATAAGGTTTAACATTATTTGAGCTTAAAAATCCTTTGCCATGCCGTGGTGACTATTTTGTATAAGACTATTTTGTCCTCTATTGTTTTGAACTGTAATTTAAACGCATTGTTAGACCATTATAAAATAACTTGTGATTTTAGCCACCGAACATACTTTCCCATAAAGTGAGGCCGAAACAACTGGTAACACTGCGCTGACAAGTTGTCTAATGCCCGGTTCCTATAAACGAAAACGAATCGTTTTACTTACCAATAGTAGTATTTTTTTATTGCCAATCGACATATAAATAAACTCATAAGTTAATTTTATCTGTGATAGCACTTCCATATTGGAGGGTCTACTATGCAAGACCATGAGGTACTTGCTTTATTATTGGTAAAGATACAAGAGTTTCAATTTTAACCAATAACGCTCCGTAAATTATAGGAATCGGCCATTAACGCGTGAAAGGGTTGGTAGTAGGATGTAGTGCGATAGTGTGTGTACATGAGATGGTTCTGTTCAGGCGGAGGGTGCGAGCGGCTGCTCCGTGACGCGGCGGCCCGTGCTGCCGGCCGCCGCGCCGCGCCTGGACCCGCTGGAGGACGAGCACTCGCTGCACATGCTGTACGACTACACCACCGTCTACGCGTGGTGAGTACACCACACACACCTCTGACAATATACAACAACGGGAAACGGATCATAAATAACTAGCGACCCGCCCCGACTTCGCACAAGTGCAATGTAGATACTAATGTGGGGCATATAAACCTTCCTCTTGAATCACTCTATCTATCGCTGAAAACTGCATTAAAATCCGTAGTTTAAAAGATCTAAGCGTACAGACAGCAGGAGAGACTTTGTTTTATACTATGTAATGATATACAGTACGCGCGACCTGAAGTTTGCCCCCCCCCCCCCTCACGCCGCAAGCCTCGCCTGGCACGCCCATAAATATAGTGCTATGTTTTTTATCTAACAGCTCTAGCGTATTTCTCAGTTCTGCATTCAGTTCGCGCGTGGACTGTACCTACTCCTTTACTATTCTGTGCAAGTGAAAAGTCAACCATGAGATCACTTTACTGTGGTCTAAGCAGGGAAGCGACCACCACTACCGCCACTCTCATGTAATATTTCACAGTAATTTGTTGCATTGAAGGAACCTCCATTCCTGAGGATACATAAGTACCTACGTCCAGCACACCCTGTGCAGTCATCCCCGCTACCATACTCGCTGATTGGCTAATCTTTCCACCACGAGCATGACTTTCACACACGATTTTCACGACTCGAAAGCAGTAATTTCTTGTAACACTGCTCAAGACCGTAGCCAGGAATTTTGTTCAGAGAGGCGGGAGGCCGAACCCTGAACAAGAAAATCGATTACAATAACGAGTGTATACATTTTAAAAGTAATTTAACTGTCCTAGGTTTCTGGGGCGTTTGATCCCCCGGATCCCCCCCCCCCCTGGTTACGCCCTTGACACTGCTTATCCAATCAAGGATCACAAATTGAAACATGCTTTGTGTATCCACCAATCTAATTTGTAAAGATGTAAACACCATAATCAGCCCGTTACTGTCCCCTACCGGGCACGGATCTCTTCTCAGAATGAGAAGAGTTTAAATCATAGTACATTTCGCTGGCCTGACGTTGGACAACACATACCATCGAAACCATTTTTGGCTTCTCAGGTTCTGATTTGTGTAGGTTACCTCACGATGTTTTTCCTTTGCAAGTAATAATCAAATTCTGATTTGTAAAGGCAACTTAAAGTGAAGGCATACATTTATTAAGTAATGTGTTGCGAGTTATACACGGACACGTCATCATAAACTTGACTTGATGTGAATCTTACTGCTCGCTACATTGTACACCAGTCTGCGCATCAATATTAATCAAGCTTTTGGTTTATTGTGTTCAATACTTGGTGACATTACCTTAACGAATATAATACACTTGATTTGAACATTACTCGCTTTTCATAAGATTAATATTTAATAGAAAAATGCTTCTACTCAATCAACGAATATTTTGAAAATAAATAAAGTTAAAAATACCCAATATAAGCAAAAATAACATAAACCTAAATTAAAACATACAATTAATAATACACCTATACCAATACCTATTTACCTACTCAATAACATATCACTCTATATACTATGTTGTTTTGGTTCTAGTATCCTTCATTAAAAATATTGTGTATTAAGAATAACAATAGTCAAGAATTAGGCACTATGTACCAAGTAGACACATAAGTAAATTTATAAATATACTTTCATATAATTAGAGCCCTCAAATATTGCAACACCTGGAAAAGGTTGCTAAGCTGTACCTACTCTATATAATAAGATCTGTATTATTTTACCTTAGTGTGCAAATAAATATTTTGAGTTTGAGTTTTTCATAATGCATAATAATTGTCATGTAGGTACTTAATAATTAATAAGCCCGCCCCCTATTACATGAAACTTAAACATAACGGTGAAATAAGGATGTTACTATACACCTCTGCCTAACCCTCTGGAAAATACAGGTATCATGTTATGTAGTTTACCGTGACGTACGTATCGATTTTGCTAGTGATTTTTCGGCAAAAATGTTCCTAACATGAGGATATTTTATTCAAAAACAGGAAAAATTTGGTGGGAGAGCACCTCTAACGACCATTACGTGTCATAAATACCACTTTCTATCCTTCTTCTGTGTTTATACATCTCAACGGCACCACGATAATATTTTTTCATTGATGAACACAGGCTGGAGCACCCAGTGAAGCGTTTCAAGTCGTCTCAGAGCAGCTTCCGCGAGGAGATGGCGCTGGGTGCGGGCGCGGCCGGGGACCTGTACGCTGGGCACGACCACACCAAGATGGCCGCCATGCGCGACCACACGCTGCTCGACATCAAGCAGGAGAAGCAAGACCATAACGTGAGTACACCATGCACCGTAACAGGGGAACTAACGAGGATTGGTTTATCATAGTCGTATCTTTTCATAGAGGGTGAGGTTTTAGTCCCGAGCTTCTGTACCTACTGCTGCTTGAGATCGATAAAAATATCAAGTCAAATTGGTTAAACTGAGTAATAAATGTGGACAGATTATAGAAAATGACTTTATGAATGAGTACAGATTATAGAAAACGGTTTTATGAATGAGTACAGATGATAGAAGTTATTATATTTTTTCTGGCTTCGGCAGTTCGTAGCACCTTTGAATATTGTTTCTGAAATCTTTATTAGGTGATTTATATATAATACTTTTTATTTGAATTTGACCTCAGTCTGATAATTCTTTGATTTGCAATAACTATCGTGTAGCCTGAGATGATTTATTGTCGAATTAGAGGTCGTCCGCGGGTTCGCCCGCGTGGATGTCCTTTAACGCGTAATTCGCGTTTTCCGTGATAAAAGTAGTCTTATGTCCTTCTCCGGGTTCCAGACTATCTCTGTATCAAGTTTAATTAAAATCGGTTTAGTAATTTAGTTATGATGAGGTAATAAATAGTAGAGATGAAACGGATATCCGGTAACTATCCGGTATCCGGCCTTGTTTGCACTATCCGGCCGAATACCGGATAGTAATTCAGTATCTGGCCAGATTCCGGACAGTAAAATTAAAAAAAATCTGTTTTTTTTACACAAGGCAAATCATACCACAATAACTTATGGACACCGTTTATTTTTATAATGGCACGTCAAAAACCGATCTCGTTCACCGCGCCTATATTAAAATCAAACTGATCGCGTTCTGTAATGCGATAAAGGGCCGAATATCCGGCGCTCCGGCCTCGTAGTTTGCCGAATATCCGGTATCCGGCTAAACCACTATCCGTTTCATCTCTAATAAATAGACAGACAGAGTTACTTATACATTTATAATAGTAAGGATAAAACGATTAGGCATTACTGATTTCCCATTACTTTTGCTACAGGAGGATACAAAAGAGTACAAGAACCTATTTACATCGGACGGCTTGTGTCCAAGGTTCAAGGACTTGGAGCAGATATTCGACAACTCGGACGACGCGACCAGCGGCGATGAGACGGTAAGACTTGTGAGTGTACACCCTTCTTTATATTTGTAGTAGTATGTAGTTAGTTGTGTTTTATTCATTAAATTTTATGTGGGACGAAGGTGGATAGTTTTGTGATCAAGTAATCTGTAATATAGTCCATAGAAATAAGCAAGTAAAATAAAACATTAGTAGCATAATGAAACTTCTTGATGAAAATAAAAAAAAAAACAACAATCATAGTTTCCTATTTTGATTAAGCTTATCGCAGTTTGCCGGTCGTGGACCTCTCCTAATTACGCTAAATGTTTGCTTATTAGCTTCTACACTAGGATAATTGTCGTCAATAATACGAACGTGTGTCATATACGTTGCAGCTGCAAGTGTCGACGCCGCCCGACTCCAACAAGTCGGTGGAGGAGTCCCGCTGCGGGGCCCGCGGCTGCCCGCGCGCGGAGGAGCTCAGCAAGATGTTCCCCACGCCGCCCAGCATGGAGGCGCACGCGCAGCCGTCGCCGGGCTTCTCGCTGCCCGACGACGCCACGCCGCTGCGGCACCACCACGCGCCGCAGGCGGGCTCGCCGCCGCCCGACGCAAACATCGAGGTACTACATCCTTTTTTTTCTATTCGACTGCTTGTAGATGGTCCTGCGGGCCGTTACTGCGTAACCGGCCAATTATTAACGAGACCTGAAGGGTCTCCAACCAATGGGGACGAGAGTAAAATGCTTAACCTAAGCTAACTACTACTAACATCATGACTAGCTAGCAACAACAATACTAAGGACGTAAGGCGTGCTTGCGAGAGGACTGGGAGGGAGACAGCTTGATGAGGACTGAATTAACGGTGTGACGACTTCGGGTTGTCATGAACTGACTCATTTTATACTTCATGTCGTCGTTGTCAAGTTACGTGTTATATAAATTACTTTTAGAAGATGAAACATTTTTTTAAATAAAATGCTAATCTTTTCTCCAGGACTGGTCATACGTATTCAAACCACCGACAGTGTTCAAATACGTGGGGTCATCTAAATACGCGCCCCTAGCGACGCTCCCTAGCCAGATGTTACCGGTGGTGACGCTGCCGTCGCACGCCGTGTACCGGCCGCGCTGCCATCAGGACCACGACCACGAGCTCGACCACGCCAAGCAGAGGGAAGTGGACGTCGACAGTGATACCAACCGCCCAGGTTACTCAACTATAGCATTGTTACTCAATAATGTGTTAACCCACAAAAATATTAAGTTCTGTGTTAACGTCATCTAGTTATAGTGGTAGGTCTACCCAACGCTTGAAAAAAAGCAAACTGCATTAAGATTTTTTTGATAGACGCTCTATTAAATTTACTACAGTTCTGGGTATTTTTCAAGCGTTGAGTATAGATCTACCACAAGAACTAGATATCGTTGACACATTATTGCATAACACGGCCCATATATTGATAGATTTTTAGGTTGAATACTTTATTTGTAAGTTTGTTGTGCTCTAGGATTTTACTTGAAATAGACGTTCAGCATACATATTTTAATTTGAAATGTGTGTATACTGCAGCAGGTATAAAGCGATCTGCACCTCCGACCCCTGAGAGGCGGCGTGCGTGCGACAGCCGCACGGGGCCCGGGTCCGTGCCCGGGTCCGTGCCCGGGTCCGTGCCCGGGTCGGTCCCGGGCAGTACCGCGGCGCCGTGCGCGCTAACCCCCCGCCCGACCCGCCGCGGGCCGGAGCCGGCCCCGCCGACCGGTGCGCGGCCCGCCTGCCCGCTCATGCTCAACGTGCTGCTCGCCGACACCGTGCTCAATGTCTTTCGAGACCACAACTTCGATAGCTGCACGCTTTGCGTCTGCAATGCTGGACCCAAGGTACGAATACGTCACATATTTCAGTTTTACCTTCAGAAATATTTTTAGGACAGTACCTAATTTTCTGAGTGTGATGGTGCTGTGTTAAGGTGATCTAAGATTTTCAAGTATATTGATTAGTGACCGTATTAAATTTTTAGAGTACCGTCTACAATATTCAGCTGCAGTTACAGATGTAATTTAACTACCTTCATGTCTCGTAGAGTCGTACACAAAAAAGCTAAGGCGGTGTCCTGCGTAAGCGACGATAACGCGATCGAGACAACGGCATTCCCTACCAGCGGCCTATGTCGCGAGACGTGATGTAACGCGTTTTTGTTCACGTTTTGTCGCGTCGCATCGCGTCGCGTTTGTCGCTTACGCAGGACACCACGTAAGCTCGATAATGTTTTTATGAGTTATGATGGATATAATTGTATTGACATATGGTTTGTGTCAGCAGGTGGTGGGTAACATCCGCGGCGCGGACGCGGCGACGTACCTGACGGGCTGCACGGGCATGGGCGGGCCCGGCTGCGACTCGGCCGGCCAGCCCGCCCACGCCGCGCAGGCCGCGCCCGACGACGAGCCCTCGCACTGCACGTGCGGCTTCAGTGCTATCCTCAACCGACGACGCGCGCACCGGGCTGGACTCTTCTATGAGGTATGTTCATCATTTTAATTTATCTTAAGTCCATAATTAGATAAACCCGCGATCTGGTTAAATGAGTTTGTACTTGACATAACTTGTGACGTTAGCCCTCGTTCGCACGAGAGCTTTTTCAACGCGCGTTAAAAAAGCGTCCAACGCACGCAATAGATAAGCTGCGTTAAAAAAGCGCTATCATGTGAATACATATACATTTTGCTATTTGTTGTATTAGAACGCTTTTTTAACGCGCGTTGAAAAAGCTCTCGTGCGAACGAGGGTTTAGTGTCAAAATTTACCGTCCGGTGCAGTGTGCTGGTAGATTTATATCTGTGTTAGCATATTATCTGTCTGTCATGTTGATGTGAGCCGATCATCGCCGAATTGTTATTTTTTTTTAATACAGTTTTATTCCAATTATTATTGCATATTGGTGATCTATCGTATGTAATCAAGAATTCCAGTCCACTGCATTAGCTGATGTCTGTGTCTAGGTTATATATAAGTGAATAGCATGTATTGTGCCGCAGGACGAGATGGAGATCACGGGGCTAGCGGAGGAGCCGGCCCCTTGGCTGGCGCGCGGCGCGGGGCTGGGCGAGGTGGCGCGCGCCGTGCTGGCGCAGTCGGCCGCGCCGCCCGGCGGGCCCGCCTCCGCGCTGGCACGCGCCGCCGGACGCGCCGCCGACCACCCGCCCGCCGACCAGCTGCGGCTCAACCTGCTCGAGTCAGTACATGCACTATCTTTCGAACTACTTTTATAATAGTCATTACTGTCATCATGTCAAAGAGTCTAATTAAAGAAAAAAATTTGATGATCGAACTTGATTGCACGTTATTGCATATTGAAAATGATAGAGATCGTGAAGTATTGTCATAAAATGTAACATTGTTTTTCCCCCCCAGGTACACGGACGGCGGCACGGCGGCGGCGTTAGCGCTGCGCGCGTCCACAAGCTCCGGCTGGTCCCGGCCCGCCAGCTCGCCCGCCAGCGCCCCGCCCGGGCCGGCCGGCCCGCCCCCCGCGAGCGCTGTGCACCGCTGGCCCTTCATCGGCGCGCGCGCACCACGCTCCTCCCGCGACGTAGTCAGGTAATGTACCGCACACTAACCTACACCCATATTTTAAGACGTTCCTCCAATACTTACTCGACTCAGAACGGCCTCGAAAACACCTTCAAAATTATATTCTTAGTCGCAATTTCGAGTGAACTTTGAGGTTCCTCGACGGAGTCATTACGTCATAATTTGAATTATCTGCATCGCGCAAATAACGCCGCGATAAATAATTGTAAAAATGATCAAGTCTTCAAAATTAATTTTTATTACATACGAACTTTGACATTTCCTTCCTTAAGATAGTTTTCGATGTACCTTGAGTTTGACAGATGATTCCTTACCTCGACTGAGGAAAAATCTCGAGTCGAGGACGTTTATATCAACTATAACTACCAATAGCAGTGAAAAAGGGTGAGTCGAGGTGGAGTCGAATCGATTAAGTTTTGGAGGAACGTCTTAGAATATGGGTATTAATCTGCCAGAAATAAACTTCTCCTAAAAACAGAAAATATTGCTAATCATGAAAACAGGGTGGTAACTGCAAAATTGTCCTTCTCACGCATGGTAAAATTGCGAAACGTTCCGTACCCAAATTGGAAGTTGAATTTTTATCTAGCAAATGGTAAGCATTGAAATGTACTGTATGAGAAGGTGTACTGTACATTTCTATCTTGTTGCATGAGTTAATCGATTTTATCATAAATGTATATTCGTTTGACAGATTGATGCGGCGGCTAAGGCCACTCCTACAAGACGCGATACAAAAGCGTTGTTGTGGCGCGCGCATGTGGGACGGGGTCACGGGCCCGCTCACGTGGCGGCAGTTCCATCGGCTGGCCGGCCGCGGGAACGAGGACCTGTGCGAGCCGCAGCCCGTGCCGCCGCTGCTGGTGGGCCACGACCGGGACTGGATCTCGCTCTCGCCTTACGCGCTGCGCCACTGGGAGAGGCTCTCGTTGGAGCCCTACTCCTATGCGCGGGACGTAGCGTACGTGGTGTTAGCGGCCGACGGGGACGCGCTCACGGAGCCGCTGCGAGCGTTCTTCCGCTCACTGTCCACCGCGTACGAAGCGTGCCGACTGGGACGGCACCAGCCCATAGCGCGCGTGGCGAGGGACGGCATCGTGCGCTGCTCCGCCTCGCCCGACCACGAGCAGCGCGACCAGCGCGACCAGCGCGACGACTGGAGCGGCGCGCTGCCGCCCGGCCGGCTGGGCGAGCACCTGCGCGCCTACGCCGACACGCTGCGCGGGCAACTGTTGCCGCAGCTGTCCGCGCTCACCGTGGACCGCGCGCTGCTGGACGCCGACCGGCCGCCCGCCCCCGACCGGCCCGCGCCCTCCCCCATGCGCCCGCCCTCCACCCCGGACCACCCAGCCACGCCCACGAGCGCGGCCGAGCCCGACGACCCCAGTGCGGCCGGAGCGTGCGGGGCTGGCGGTGCGGCCGGGCCCGGTGTTCCCGGTGCCACCAACTCCACGGGTCCGTGGGATGAAGAGGAGGGTGGCGCTCCCGCGCTCGTCGTGTACGTCGTGGAGCCCCCCGCCTCGCACGCACATCGGTCGCTCGCGTTGCACGCGTTACTACGTCTCGCTTCTCGAACGATGGATCATTTACATCACCACAATCCTCTTGTCAAGGTACGTCTCATTTCTCACAACGGTCTAAAGTAAGTTCCGCGTGTTTTAAACATATGCGACGTGCGAAACATGCTTGAAATTTAGTAGTGATGTTTACAGTCAGTATCAATAATTGTATGATCGCAGATCATCTCGCTGGAGAGCATCTGCTCGCGCTGGGGCCTGGGCACGGCGCACACGGCCCCGGCGGCGGAGCAGGCGGCGGGCCCGCTGGGCGGCGGCTACTCGGGCGCCGTGGGCGCGGGCGGCGCGGCCGACGTGCGCGCGCTGGCCTTCAGCGTGTTCAGCGGCGCGCGCCGCCTGCTGCAGCACCACGCCAACGGCAAGTCGCTCACCGGGTTCGGCACCGCCGCCGACGCCAACCTCTTCCTGCAGGCCAAAGACGTAACTAATACTTTTGCAAACTTAACTGTAATACTAAAACAAACTCCTTAGAAAAACATGACCGACAAAGGGACCCCGACAGACGACATTGAATTTAAGTACATCTTTATGTGTTGAGAAATATAGCGATCATGATTATGACCAGTGTGCATGAAAATGTGTCCTGGTGTAGAAAAGGCTTAAAATTTTAAACAAATGTGAACCAAACCATCCCATGTTTTGTAGACGCCAGACGATGGTTCAAATCAAAACCGAATTTACTTGACTGCCTTTGTTGTTCTCGAATTTTCATGTTTCCAATAAAATACTGTATACTATCTTCGTATTTAACGGTGTGAAGCTAACGTCACTTACCATCTGCAGGAGAAGAACCGCGCGCCATACAAGCTGTTCTCGCCCGCGTGGGTGCTGGCAGCCCCTCGTGCTCTCAAGGAGGTGGCGGAGACCTGGGGGCAGGGGAGCGGGGAGCAGGGTGGCGTGCTATTCCTAGCCTACTGCCTCAGCCACGACCAGCGCTGGTTGTTGGCGTCTGCTACCGACGCACGCGGAGAACTGCTCGATACCGCAGCCATCAACATTCATGTGCCGCACAGGTATGTAACTCGGATTGTCGCTGTTCAATGCTGAACATAGAACTCTTCCTTCACCTACCCATGTAAAGAAAGAAAGAAAAAGTATTTATTTTCCGCCCACGCGGACGCACGCGGATAACACACATAAATAAAGATATGATATAAAGAATAGACTCACATGGATAACTGAACACTGAGCCAATGGATGTAGTAACTACCACTACTACTGGCTTACAATATTTACGACCAAATACTCAAACGCTACTCAATTTTAAGTTGCCGTTAATTTCGTGCTGTCACTGTCACTTCACCTTATAGTGAGAGTGACAGCACGGGACTTACGGCAACTTAAGATTGAGTAGCATTTAAGTGCGAGCGCGCACTGCGGTGCGTTTTTTTCACCGCAACGAATAAAATAAATATAAGTAAATCAGTATGCGGTGAATAATTCGCAATGCGCGTTCTATTAAGATTATACGTTAATAAAAAGGACGGTTCGTGTTATCCCTAAGTACTTTGCCATTTGACTGATAAATTGTACAATAATCATCTGTTGTCAATACAACCTTCGGCTCATCTGGCAAGTAAAATTTTAATATGAATCAGATGTTTTTTGGTCATCAGACCCTCGTCTAAAATCAGCTGAACGTGCAAGGAAAATTAATATTCGGGAATGCTAGATCGACTGTTAATGTTTTAGGATATATAAATATCAATAAATATAAATTATACATGGTTTCAGATCGCGACGACGACGGAGTGCGCCCGCGCGGCGACTAGGACTAACAAAACTAATGGACTTTACACTTGGAGTTATGAGCCAGGCCGCGCAGCCCTGGCGGCTTGTGGTCGGACGTGTCGGTCGCATCGGACACGGGGAACTTAAAGGTATGTACCAATACTTACGACTGATATTCAGTTGCATAATGCAGACAAAAGGTTTCGTATTTTATTCTTTGATTTATCCAAAAATTGTTGATCTCATAAGGAGATCCTGATTTAATTAAAAATACTAGAGTTTGCTGAGTCCTGTGACGTAATTGAGAAGAAAGTTCTCTGTCAGTAATTATAAAGTGCGATGTTGTAAGTTGAGGATGTATGTCCGTTTGCGCAGGTTGGAGCTGGCTGCTGTCGCGCAAGCACCTGGTGCGCGCGTCGGGCATGCTGCGCGACATCTGCGGCAGCTGCGGCGTGCTGTACCCGGGCGGCGTGCCGTGCATCCTGTCGGCGTGCCTGGTGTCGACGGAGCCCGACTCCTGCCTGCGCCTCATGGCCGACCGGTTCACGCCCGACGAGCGCTTCTCGCAGGCCTCCATACAGTCGCATCTGCACACGCCCCGGGACGTCACGGCCACGCACATACTTGTCTTCCCTACTTCGGCTACCACACAGGTATCCTCTCATACATTTCATTCATTTTCTATATTTCAGATTCCTTTTATATTAAGATCTCTGATTTACTCCCGAAGCTTGGAGTCAAAACCTAATTAATAATATTTTTTGTGTACAGTCAAACCAAATGCCATTCGAGCCTCCGATGGCGATGGGCGAGGACAGCGACATGATGTTTCTAAACGTGGATATGGGTGACGAGGACATGGGCGAGGACAACATGACGGATCTGCTGATCGGAGACATGTTCAACAACATGTGGGCAGCCGGCAGTCCTCGCCGGACGGACGACGACCCCGCAGCCAGCCCGCAAGCACATCACCATCACCAGGCCGCGTACCATCACCAGGACGATAATGCTGCTGTTAGTATTCCCATACATTAAGATTATTTGTTAGAAAATAATTCCTTTCGATAATATCTTCAATGAATTCTCGTATTATGACTTACTTAATCTGTGCCTCGGAGAGCACGTTAAAACGTCGGTCCCGAGTATCATAGGAATATCTATGACACTCGTTACGAGTAGTCAGAAGCCCGCAAGTTTGACAACCGGTCTAACCTTAGGATATCGACATTGCCCACTAACTGGGTTGCGGAGGTCTGATGGCAGTCGCTCCGTGTTAATTACTGGTATTCAGCCGCATCTGGTTAGACTGGAAACTGACCCCAACATAGTTGGGAAAGGGCTAGGCAGAACGAATGGCTTACTTAATTTTATCATCATAGTACTTTGAAGGTAAGTCATCTACAGCCTTAAGTATACAGTCAGTGAGTTTCTCGTCGATTGTGGTGAATTATTGAATTTATTTTGATTTTCTTCATACCTTTGGCGTCGGCTTACATGATCCGTAGAAACTGAGCATGTATATCGTACAACAGGAGGCGGTGGGCGCCCTGCTGCAGCAGCCGCTGGCGCTGGGCTACATGGTGTCGACGGCGCCGCTGGGCTCCATGCCGGCGTGGTGGTGGGCGGGCTGCGCGCACCTGCGCGACGCCTGCCCCGCCTTCCTCAAGAGCGCGCTGCACCTGCACGCCGGCAGCCTGCAGGCCGCCGACGACTACACCTCGCTCACGCAGCGCCGCGACCACAACACGCACCCGCTCGACTCGCAGACCACCACCGACGTGCTCAGGTACACATACACATACTAATGGACTCATACTAAAATATATGTAATAGCTATCAAATGGTGCAGAACTGAACACATTTGTCTTAGATTAGCGCGTTCAAACAAACAAACTCTTCAGCTTTATATTAGTATAGTAATTCATGCACACAGCTGACGAAAATGTCTGAATACAGAATTACTACCTTATCAAATAAACTTATAGATATCTTTCACTGCCTCGTTGGTCTAGTGATGGCAAGTGCCACTGCTGATCATGAGTTCCTGGTCGTTCCAGGTCAGGCAAAGTGTTATTGGGTTTTTCCATTGGGAACTTCTCAGTAGCAGCCCAGAGTGTGGATTTGTGCCCAGTTAATGGCAATGGGTTCGCCCCCTATTACATGGGACTTGAACATGGCGTAACAACGGTTTACTAAAAACACCTCTGCCGAACTCTTCGGGGAATACAAGGCGTGATGTCATGTTATGTAACTTTCACAAAATTAAAAATAGTTCAATAACATAAATGCTCCACTTTGCATCTCATTCAACCTTCGTCACTTTTTTAACCAATAACATTTCGTTACAGGTACGTGCTAGAAGGCTACAACGCGCTCTCGTGGCTGGCGCTCGACGGCAACACGCACGACCGCATCTCGTGCCTACCACTGCACGTGCAAGTTCTCATGCAACTGTACCACACGGCCGCAGCACTCGGCTAGACGTGTCACGACCGTTCGAAACGCAGCCGACCTTCGAAAGGCAGTGCCTAATTGCCGCGCTATCGAGTGACCTTCGAAAGTACAGTTCAGTGTGATGAAACGACAGTACAGTGATGGCTCTAGTGTTCTCATGCAACAGTGCGGTGAAAGTGTCTCAAAGCTAGTGCAAGCTGAGTGAGCAGGTGTTTAGTGATGTGCCCGTGATTGTTCAGTGATTCACGTTGTTATAGTGGAGAAGCGGATCTGACATGGATGAAAATGGGATTTATTTGCTATAATATAGTATTGTGTAAGAAACCTTAACATCTCGATGTAAATTACCAAGGATTTCTATCTCACAAGCAACAACGTAATGTTAGAAAGAGTTTTCGCACTCTCTGGTAACAGAATGTTAGAAAGAGATGACACTACATGTGTCATAGCGACGCGTTATGACGTCAAGAATGCCTATATACTATTTATTAGAGTAAATTATTGAAGTTGGTATTTGGAGAGCGTTTGTAGTGGTTATATGGGTAATATTGGTAATTATTTTTGAATATTTTGAGACTAGATCACATTTTGAAAGATAAAAAGACAAACAATGGTGTTACATACTCGCATAACAGTATAATTCTGTTATATTCTTTGAGATAAAGTTGCCATTCTTATATTATTATAAATAATAAAACTTTTGTTCTACCAATATTAATTCTAATCTTTATTATGTAGAATTTGCCATGTTGCATCTCCATACAACCATGCAAAATGACTAATGTATTATTCAGTCATACATCATTCACAGTATTACCCATGTATCACTACAATTAAAGTAAGGTAAATGACTAAAGGCAGCGTAAACGTAGACTTGTAGTTGATGACAGTACTTAGATAAATTAACTAGTAGGGAGTGTAAGTTCAGGGCCTCGTTACGATATGTTGTTGTTGTCAAGTGTTGGTGCGGTCACCCTACGGCTAGTAGGGGACGGTTGAGTGTTGTGTAGGACGTCATTCACTCTGTTTAGCAATGTTGCGTACTTGGTAACATGTTTTGACAGTAACTGACTAAAGAGATTCTTGTATATCGAGTTTTTTAACACTTCATAGGCTCTTGTCTGCTTATTTATAAGTGAACATGAGTTTTATAAGGACCTTGAATGATGAGGAAAGTAAAATTGTAAGTGGGATATGCAGTTATAACATAACATCACTCCTGTATCCCCTGAAGGGTTGGGCAGAGGTGTATAGTAAAACCCTCATTTCGCCATAAGTCCCATGTAATAGGGGGCGAGCCTATTGCTATCAACCAGGCACAAATCCAAACTATGAGCTGCTACTGAGGAATTCCACATGGAAAAACCCAATTGACCTGGGGATCGAACCCAGGCCCTCATGATCAGCAGTTGCGCTTGCCACCACTAGACCAACGAGGCAGTTATGTCTCATCAAATTAAAACCAAATATTGAGACATATATATACCGTACCTTAGTTGTTTGTTATACCAAGTTACCATTATATGAATAACCTAAAAGAAAAAAATCTTTACTAAACAGAGTGAATACTGCACACAAAAACTTCTAAATTGAAAATATCAAAATGTTATAAATTAATTACTAGGAAATTTTAAAAATGCAAGCTAGTTAAGCCGGGGAATCTAGGATTTATAAGTTCTATCACAAAATATGGTCCAATTTGGCATATAAACAGTTTTCCATGTTTTTATAAATGAATCATACATTAAAGTAAATGTCAAACGACATTTCCATTTCCATCGCAGTTATAAAATTCAGCATAAAGTCGAATAAATAAGGGTCTTATAAACAATTGTATAATTAATATCAGTTCAACCAAGCATCCAGAGATTTCAGATTTAAAGTTAATTAAAATAATTTAAAACTAGGCCAGGCAAATAAATTGCCACAATTAACATTGAGAAAAATATTTTTTTGGGTCACTCAAAATACAGTAGTGTCCATACCATTTTTGTTACTTATTTTTATAAGTGACGATGTATTATACCCCTTTCTTTTCAACATTAGATTGGTTTTTGAGTATTATGTACTCATTGATCAGTATCCTTGAGTTAGTTTTCTTAATGCCAAGGAAACTCTTCCATGCAGTCTTGTCCATAAACAGAATACTTCCTGATCTCTCATTCCAGAATCGAAAACGAACCTCATTTTATGTAGCTATCATTTTTATTAGACAACCACATGAATACAAATCCACAAAAATGATTATATTAATATATACATTAATGTAGAAACATTATAATAACGCGCCGAAACGGCTAAATGCAAATAAATAAGGATTTTATGTGGGAATATTGTAATTAGATAGTTAATCACTCACAATTTCCCTTCTCTCTCTTTTTTACCTCAAATATTTTCACACCTCGACATTACCTTCCGTCGATTTTAATTGTAGCTAGTATTAAAATTATTAGCAAAATAAAATTTGCATGTTTTCAAAGTAACATTAGTAACGGAGTAAGAATGTTGAACTCATTTAGCTTGTATTAAATTGATATTTTCTGCAATGTAGAAAATTATGAGTCCAATTTATTATAGCTACTTGAGATTTATATTTTAGTACTGCTATGTCACTTCATGCTTCTCATTCACGTGAGAGTTTTATTTTGATCTCAATGGCTACTTTTCAACTTTGACACTAGTGTCGATTCTGTTGTATACAAACTATAATTTAGGCTATTGCCATCTTTTTCACTCCCATAAAATAAGAATGAGACGTACGTAAATAACAGCTGACTAAAAACATGGTGAAGTTCAATGCGTAAACTAGTTTGACATCTCTAACTTATTTCTTATCTATCACCATCCTTTTCTCGCGCAGTCTATTAGTAAAAGATAGCAATTCTCTAATTTTAGTTTAGTTTGTGAACAACCAAATCGGCACCTCTATTTTTCAAAGACCAATGTCCAAGTTATGTGACTTTCACAAAATTGTGTACATAATGCACGATTCAAATTATTTTATTAATTCACTCAAGCATACACTGCAAAGATTTAAAATTACCCCCGACATTTTGATGTAGCTGTCGATCTTTGTTACCGATTATTATTAATGCGGTGAGATAAAGCTTTCCATAACGAGTCATGAACTCAAACATGATCAGTCTATAATTAGTCATTGTAGAGGGCCGGTCACCACATTGAACCATCTTCAGTCCTTGTCAAAATAAGTTGTAAGGCAATATTGTTGGGTTTGCCTGATTATTAACTATTTGGAAGTAAGTAGTTATAACTACTTTCCGATGAAAACCCTCAATCAGATCAATGATCAGCTGAGTGGCACCCTAATATTGTTACTAGGTTTGCAAATATGTTAGAAATTTCAAGTCAATCGGACGAAAGAAGAGAAATAAATAACCATTGTTTGGCTAAAATCTCTATAGCAACTGTGAAAAGAGCTGATCATTTTGAAATGGCTAAACCGATTTCCATTAAACAGCCTATTATTCGCCCAGTTCATCCTTTTGGGCACTACGATGCCACAGACAGACAGACAAGCTTCAAAATAATGAACCCCTCTTTTTTCGTCGGGGTTTAATTATAATAAAATAAGAAATTGTTAGCAAAAATCCTACAAAGGTTGAAACATCACACAATTTCTTCTGATTATTTCAAACTCTCATATTGCAAATGTTTAAACTGCGACACCATGAAATACCATTTCATAAATGAATATGACGTCACAATATTTAATTTACAACAGTAACATACATCGTTGCGCTGTATGTATTAATGTAATATATTTTTTTGTAATTTTTCGTTATTTTAATAAACCGGTATGAATTACCAAAGGAGTTAGGTATGTATAGTATTTTAGATAATTTTTTTACTGACGTTTCTTATTAAATCGACCACCTAAACATCTCACATAATATAACGACAATTGTCGACTCGTTCGTTAATACATTATTTATTTAGGCTTTTTCGAAAAACGCAATTTATTTCATTATTTATAATGTTCAGCACGATTTTCATTCGCAAATCATGTAGTTTGCAATCTCTAGGGATAAATGTATTAGACAATTGACCACTGATGTAACTTGGATGTAATTCTGTACACATTTATACGAGGGAACAAGAGCTCAACGTTGCTTCAGACGAGTACCGCATTACACCGACGTTATAGTTGAAAAAACAATGTTCAAATTATATAATTCACTAACGTTAACTGCCGACAGTGTCCGTGCTTTGTCGGTTACATAATTCTTTAACAAACAGATTTGCTAGTAAATATTTCTTATAATAATGAAGAAAACCTGATCAGTGCCCTAATTGCGCAACTCTTGCAATCGTTTCGAGTGTGATTTTTCTGAGTATCAATGTTGCCTAAGTACACCATGAAGGTAGTGTTCACAAGTGCTAAATAGTGCTAATTCGTAAATTGAATCTCGGGAAAAACACGTTTGAAGCAATTCCAATTGGAACTGCGTTATGCAATTAAGGTTCAGAATGCTAATTAGTAACACCAATAGTTTATGGTTAGTTACAATAAAATAGTGATAAAGAGAGCCCCCTAGATGATGTTTGAAGTAGCATTTGTATAATTAGACATTGTCGTTTTATAACAAAAATATAAAATGGAGCCATTTGAAACAACAGAAGAGCGTGTTGACACGTCGAATCTCCGACAGTTTAGTAGTTATAATGAAATTTTCTATTTTAATATATTATTAAAGCGTAAGCGTAGGGAGGTGTGCTGTGAAAACAAATCTGTAAATATGTCCGATGCGTGGTTTGGATCGTGTATTACTCATTTTTATTGATATATTATTCCATTTTTAATCTTATTTCTGTGGACTGAGTTCGGAAAAATCAAAAATCTTAAATCAATTTTTCGTATTGAACAAATTATCAGAAATCAGATTGTAAATTATTTTTTGTTGCTTAGTACCTAATTATTTTTTGTATTGTCAAGTGATGGTAGGCAATTTGTACAGGTTTTTGTACGTAATGCGCGTGCGCAGCGCCGCGGCGGTTTGCATAAATTATTTAATTGTAGACGCGGCCCGCCCGCCACTTAACTGAATTATGCCTAGTTGAATATGAAATGTTTTAAATGTGTTACAGCATTTGAGAATATTTAATGATGTTGTATATAGTTTATTATTTTGTTTTGTAAAACGACATTTTGTACATATACTCGATGTAGTATCGAATACCGTTAATTATTTGCCCACATTGCCGATGTATAATGGAGCACGTTTTAAAGAAACCACTCGTAATATTTTGTACAGTTGTTAAGCGAGATTCATAGTTGAATGCATTATTTTAAGGATTTTGTTTTTTTTTTGACTTTTTTGTTATTGTGAATTTGTCAATTTTTTTAGGGAATTGGGATCGTACTGTACATAGACCTCACCATTTTGTCATATATTAGTTGTAAGCGGTCAAATCTGATGATTGATGTGGAAATCAAATTTTCTAAATGGAGCAATCATTAGAAATTCGTAAAACAAAATTAGTGTAATACTTGATATTAATATAACTTTATAAATAACTGTGAAAATAGGTAATAATAATTATGAATAAAATATTACATATTTAAAAAAGCATTGTTTTATTATGATTTTTCGTCGTAATAGGTCAAATATGCACCTATCTATATTTTATATATTGCTATAGTTAAATAAAATATATAAACAATTTATGGATTTTAATAACATAACAGCAAACAAAATATTTTAACAATACTACTTAAAGAAACTGGCTGAACGCTACATTTGGCTAGCCTGGAATTAAATTAGTAACGAAATCCAACTTTGATAATTTTCCAACTTATTTTTTATAAGAATCTTTACTAATAGAATTAAATTCAGATTAAGATACGTTTCCATAAATTCTCAAACCACAGATTGACGGGCTGAGCAGCGCCATGTCGTCGGCGTAGCTTATGTTGTTTATCGTTTGTCCATCGACGGAGCAGCCAACCCTAGTGCAGCTCAGCTCACCAATCAAACTGTTTATAGACGGGTTGAATGGACTGGGCGGGATCGGTCCACTCTGTCTTACACCACAGTTCAGTCCAAAAGAAACGGATTTAGAACCTGCCCACCGAACATAATTCTTTTGGTTTGAGTACCAATTTTTCAGAATAGGTACTAATGAGTTCAGCGGGTAAGTCCGTTTCATTATTATTAAGATATTTTTGTAAGTACTTATATTATAATTTACCAACATATGGATGTACCTTGTCCGAAATAAATTTGATTGATTGATTGATAAATATGTATAATATATGATTCACGTAACACAAATTCATAAGCGCACACTGATATCTCTTCTCAACATTTTTATATTGTATCATATACCTTTAGTTCCAGGCTAGCCATTTCAGCAAAATTATCATTAGTCTAGCATTTCCCAACTATGTTGAGGTCAGTCTACATTTTCAGAAACAAATTAAGGAAACATGTACCCAGGTAGGTAGTTTGGCAAACGAAAGTAGAGACTGAAAAAGCACGACATATTTAAAAAAATATCAGAATAGCAACCCCAAAAGTAGGTAGTATGAAATACCTGAAATAACTTAATTTGATACTTTAGAATTATTTGTTTATAAATGGTATAGCATTTTCATATAAAAAGTTTGCAAATAATAGGGTATGTGAATATAATTTTTTTATTAGAAATTTCGAAACTATTACAAATATGATAGGCAACAGTGAAAAAACTACTGAAATATTTAATAAAATGCTCAAGTTATAAACGATTGAAAATTGCTCACTAGACAGAGACAACATGACGCCACAATGACGTCATACCTTGCAAACTTCATAATTATTTGACACCACTCCGTACAATATCCGTTTCGCGCGACAAGGACAGAAAATACTCCCTCCACAAACTTCGCAAGCGTGTAGCTCCTCTATTTTTTCATCGATCTTATTTATTTTTTCACATATCAATTTGTATCTATACTTTCTTTAAAATAATACTAAATTTTTGTACATTTTTAATAGTAGTCAACTACCCTATTAGAGCGTCTACTTTCGTTTGCCAGACTATAACGTCGGCTTCAAACCAGAGAATCATACAGTAAGCAGACAATAAATGCTTGGATGTAGTTTTGTACATAATTCGCTTTTATTAGATTTGAGAGCGTAATTACACCAAAGAATATTTTTCAAGAGCTAATTATGTATGTAGATACAACACGGTTTGAGTCTGCGCAGATCTGGCGAGGAGCAGAGAAGAGCATTTTTCACTGCCAAACCATTATCGACTTTGCTGGCGTTTAAATAATATCGAAAATCTATTAACACAACTACTAGTCCCCGAGAACATCGAAGCGACTAGAGGCGAAAGGTGATTGTATTTAAACTCTCACCCTCTTATTACGAAAGATGGACTAAGAAAAACCTCGGTTTTAAAATAGCACCATCTCTTTTGACGTTAGCAAGTGATGGGTATATTATAAATCTGGGTTTACCTTAGTCTTGGTTTAAACCACTTTTTGTAATAAGCGCCTCAAAGTCTATAACGGTTTGGCAGTGAAAAATGTTTTGCGCTGCGCCTCGTCAGATCTTCGCCGGCCCTTGACAAATGTGATTAAAAATGTCGGTTAACTATTTACCTTTCTCTCACAGCGAGAGTGCGTGAGCGAGATGCAAATAACGACAATAATAGTAACGCCGTCATTGTCAATCCCATTCTCTCTAGCTATTTGAGTATTCGGGTTGTAAACAAATACATCGAATTATTCCTGCATGTCAAAGTCAAAGTCAAAGTTTTTTATTTCAAATAGACCAGATTTCAGGCACTTTTAAAACGTCACGACTAGGTGCACGGTTCCAAAAGGTAGGTTCTATGGAGAAGAGCCGGCAAGAAACTCCATGAATACTCTTTTTAAAATAGTAGTTCATTACAATTCCATTACAGTAGTGTGAGAAATAGAATGAGAATAATGCAGGTTAATGTAACAAATAAACTCACATGCTGTCCGGATTGCGGCCTACCTAAGAATTTGTTAATGTTCTACTTATAAGATACATAATTTTTCCTTAATATTACATTTATGCAATATAAAAAGCTAAAGGCAATTATATTCCGATAACACTTAAAATATACATGATTTGCAAAATGTTAGATCAGATCTTTAACAGAAAGAAGACCAGTAAGGGTCAAGGCACACCCACGTAGTTGTCAATCTAAAAATTTACATAGCATAATGATCCCTATCTCCACAACGTAACGCACACTTTCTATGGAGATGAAAAAGACGCGCACATACGGACTGCGTCGGTGTGCCTTAACCCTAAGAATCTGGCTTAACAGCACCAGAAGTAGGGCCTCATGATCTCCGAAAAGGCCCATGTGTACTTCAACGACCAACGCAGGTCTGCTAGCTATCTAATAACCAACAAACCCAATTATTTTTATAAACTAAACACCTTAATCATCTTTACACCTTTTTTTCTCTTTAACAATTTATTATTCTTTCTAATAGTATAATACAACCTGACTCTAACAAACAAAGCTTTCAAATAATCTATTGGAAAACAAGGGCATGGCATTCCGAACTCGTAATTTTTAAACTTTCGCATTATCTCATGACCTATGTTGGATATGGAAACATCTGGCTTCAAATACTCTTTGAATTTAGTTTCTAGAAGCATCAGAAACTCTGTGAACTCATCAGGCGGCAACATTTCGCAGTTAATAACGTTTAGATCTAAACTAACGCTGCAAACGTACACGTCGGCTTTTTGTTGTCTACCCTGATAATCGTTTAAGTAAGATCTAAATGTATCGCAATTATGCCGCTGGATGCATTTCAAATAGCAATAACCGCAGACGTAGACAAAAGCATTCTTCTCTGGTAAGCCCCACCTATAATCTGTTGTGTGGACTAACAAAGCCTGGTTAGTATTACTTTGGGTTTCTTGAAACTCTTCGTCAAGCGACTGCTGCGAGAAATCTTCGGAATCTAAAGAATTTTCTATATTAGTATCGCCTATAGGCTTCTTCAACATATTGAATACAAAGCTCCTTACAAATTTTTTGTTGAATTGTCTGGGAGTACATTCCTCCTTGCTATCCAGTGGTTTTAGTTTAGTAAAGAATCGGTTTAGACTGTCGTGGTTTAGGCGGCTCGTTAATATGGACTTGACGCCCAGAAAACTCAACTCATCAAACAATCGCAAAACAGAATTTATAGTTATTTGGAAGCCCTCGACGAATTTCATGTTTTCTGTTACGTCTGCCCCATCTGCTTTTCTAACTACCGTCAAATTTTGAAATAACTGCAACATTTCATTTAGGAATTCCTTTTGATATTTTTTATTAGCAAATGCTCTTTTGTATGGAGAGTTAGCAAATTGGGTCCTGGCGTTCAATAAATTACAAAGATCGCTTAATTTTGTAAAGAAATCATTGCTGTTCCTAATTTTTGAATTCGGGCCGTAATCAAAATTGCACGATTTCAAATTATTTTTCACAATTTTCAGTAACTGTGTGGTGTCGTAAGTATAAAAGATATCTGTACCGTTTATTGTGAAATATGTTTTCTCGGGGGTAACAAATCTAGATTCTGAAGCATAAAGAAATTCAGATCTTGGATCGGACACAAACGCTCTAACATCTAAACCAATATCAATCAACGTCGTCAAAATCTCGTCTATCCAAGCCGAAATTTCTGGAAAATCATCGTATTCAGAAATGAAGGCGTACGCTATTGGCTGTTGCCAGTTTTCTAAAATGCCTTGAACCATAAGCAGAACGGCGTATCTGGCCACACAAATATTTTGTTCGCCATTAACGTCGTGAAACCCAATAATCCTATCGTGTTTGATATCATAATATAGATTAGGCTGCAGAAGAGTACTGCCGACTGAAAAACTACAAACCCTTTCCTTAGTAGACATGTTATTAACTTTACATCTAAACGCATTTATAAAATTTTCACTCAACTTTGTAGATTTTGGTAGAAGAAAATATTTTAGAGACTCTTTAGTTGGAAGACTTAACAAGTCTTTTAATAAGTTGTACAAATTACTGGAATAATACAAATTAGTTGCAAATAATGTAAAATTTATGTTCGGTCTGCCATTAGCAGGAGATAAGTTCCATTTGACAATTTTAGATAGACTAGGTGGTAAATATGTTGAACACATTTGTATAAATGATTGCTTGTCATCATTTACTGCTTCTCCTATTTTAATTCTCTTAACATTATCTTGAGGGATGGTTTCTGTGTTTCTTCTGTTGTTACCTGTTATTAATGTTTGGGTGCCTTTAGAGACTTTCATAACACTTTCACAGAACTGTGAAATGTCTTCATATGTTGGGGAGCTCGGTGGGCTCCTTTCTTTGATATGAAGGTCATTCTTAATATAGCACATATTATTCTTTAGAGCCACTTCTTCTAGCCTTATCGACCTTCTTGGTGGTTTGACCTGCTTTTTCTCTTGCATCACGGTTACCGATTTTTGTTTAATACAAACATTATCTGTTTTAGCTGCATGGTACTCTCTCCAAAACATGTTCTGTGCGTACATCAGAGGGCTGGGTGGTTTAAGGAAATTTTCAGAAGTCATTGGTACTACCAAGCTGGGAGTGTCCAGACACAGAGTGGGGAAGGCGTCTTTAGCCAAAAACTTCCTTCCTTCGCATGACTGGGACCTCCTTACATACTTTTGCTCAAAATGAACTTCACAGATGCGATGGTTGCCTCTTGTTTTATAATTATCCACTTTATGGGTTAAATCAGTGCGTCCCACAGCTTTAAGCCATTCATGTCTCCTGGAATAATAAGTCCAAGTGTAATGAATTAGTTTAGGTAAGTTTAAAATAATAAACACATGCTTTTAGCTTAATTAAATTTAAAATACTGATTACTGTTTAATGGAAATACAATCGAAGAGTAAAGAAAATCTAGAATGTATCAGCTACCATTCTATGAATCAACTCAGCCTATCGCAGTTTACGGCTACCCTCTGACCTGACATACTTCTCATCAATATTAAGTCTGCAATATGTTTATAAATGAATCAATAGTAAGTCAAAAAGTTTAGACCAAGTACAACTGTAACTATAGTACAGCTGTTTTCAACTGAGTCGTCCCATCATAAGCATGCAAGTGAGACAGAACTATGGCGCTCCATAAGCCCAATGAGTGCGAGCGCGACAGATTGATAAAAATATTTATGACCAGATGACTCAGATGATAATACTATAACAACTGCAATAGCAATACAATAACAATAGTTTCAGAGATATGAAGGAAGTAATTATTTCTAGGTGTAGAAGAATTACAATAAACATTGTGTATATTGCTAGAAAAGACTTTCATATGAAGCTATTATAAAGTTAGAAGTAGAAGAACAGTAGAAAACTTATTGTAATTATTACTCTCACATCATAAACATAACATAATCAGCCTATTACTGTCCCACTACTGGGCATGGGCCTTTTCTGAGAATGAGACGGGTTTAGGCCTTAATCCACCGCGCTCTGGCTTGCTGCGGGTTGGCGTACTACACACTCGGGTGTGCAGGTTTCCTTCACCGTTAACGCAAGTGATAATCAAATTCTAATCCACACATGAATTTGAAGTCAGAGGTGCGGGCCGGGATCTAACTCAGACCCTTGTGTAAGCAAATAAAATAGTAATAAACTGAAAGTTATGGAGAATGAATATATTTTAATGAATTTCACCTCTGTTGATCACCGGGATAAGTAAAAAACGAAAGATGTTTATCAATGTAAGAACACCTCCTACATACAGTACATATTTTTCCAACCATTTTAGGGTCTTATCTCCATTTTGATTTATATTTAATTTAATATTTCTGTTTTACTGGAGATAATTGTAATTTGTATTAAATAAATACAATGAAATTGTTGTCATTTGCTAAATTAAAAGTTGACAGTTGACTTATCACATTTGCGTACGAGTTACCAGCTCTTAAAACAATAGTTCAGAAACGAATCTAATGCAAAAAGTTAGATATTTTATTTTTATGATGATTGGACTGCAAGCTTATCTCAACATAGTGTCAAAAGACTATGTTAATTATTGACTGATGATGATTTTATTTTGTGGCATAGCATGTACGAAAAATTTCACTGTTGGGCACGGGCCTCTTCTCAGAATCAGAATGAGAAGGACTAAAATCAATCTACTCGCTTCAAATATAGATTTCATATAACATTAGACAAATAAGACCCCTTTTGGTAAAGAAATAATATAGAGAAATAAACATCGCGTTTGCTTTGCTTCCAGCAGAGATTCAATACAGTATAATGCTTTATGAACCTTGTCTTAACGGTCAACTAAAATGAGCTGAAACTATTCACTTATTTAAATAAATGGGTAAAAATATTGGTGTCTTGGAGGGCCACTTTTGTCCAATTTGTTATATGAAATAGAGAATAGGTGCGTAGATCTACGAACTATTCATGTATGGTTTTTACAAATCTACGTATGTACTTTCAACTCTTGTTCCTTAGCCTTTTTATCAAAAAAACGAGTTGGCTACACTGGCAGTGCTCTTGACATTGACATTTGATTGACTTGACAGAGACAAACAATGATGACCAAAGAATCTAAAGAAAGATTTTTCAATGAATAGAACTATTTTCTCAAAGTAGATATGCATTACCATTCGTAGTAAAAACAGCTTGATAGATGGTAGAGTAATATTGAAGTAAATAAATAGACTAACTCTCACAATTCCCGCTTTTCAATGTTCCGTGTGTATGTATGAATATTTATAAATGACAATGAAAATAAACGAAAAGAATTTGTGCGCTTTCGCGTCGTCGGCGACTCCGGTGGACCGCGACGGGTGGCTGGACATACGGGGCGAAGTCGGCAAGAGCTATCAGAAACGATGGTTCGTGCTGAAGGGGAATTTGTTGTTCTATTTTGATAAGAAAGGCGACAAGGAACCTGTTGGTGTGATAATCCTGGAAGGATGTACAATAGGTAAGCAATAGGTTCTATATTAATCTTATTTTTTGCTTTTAAACTTCATATTTTATGATATTACCCGGCTTGTATGAGTGATGATACTCAAATACATCTGGTGCACCCTGGGTAGTCAGTCCCGATCAACCTTGCGGAGTGGCTAATCTTTTTAGAACAGCATGAGCTATTCTTGTAGAGCTTCAGCCGATATGAGAGGACTGGCTAGTTGCCAGTGCTGCTCTGCTGTTCTATTTTTTCAAGTAGCACCAACATAATCTTTACATGTTTATTATCTTACAAGGCTTTTGTACCATTATCTTGTACTGCGGTCCATCCACCAATTGCAGTTCCGATGTTACTTCAACACCCAACAGTGTCAGGGTTAACTCCTTAATTGGGGTCCATAACTCCATATGGTACGAAGCTGATTTAATTTAATTATTTACTTACACTGCCTTTCTTAATTAATATGAAAAATATCTTATTAAGTTTTTTTTTGTTTTCAACAGAATTAACAGAAGAAGAAGCATACAGTTTTAAGATATCATTCCAGTGTGACGGTGGGCGCACCTACTACCTGTGCACCAACTCACAGGCGTCCATGGAGACGTGGATGAAAGCCCTTGCCTGCGCCAGCTATGACTACATGAAGCTCATGGTGTCGGATCTGCAGAGGCAGTTAGATGAGGCTCAAGGTATACCTTGTGAATCTGATCTAATTCATAATTCCGATTGCCAAAACAAAGAGAATATATTCTACTCCAATTTTCAGTTTTTTATAGTGATCTTCAAGCTTTTATGCAATGAATATTTAAACAACAGTGGAGGGTTAGCGAGGGAAATCTTAATTGGTTCACTAATTATTATTTTCTTATAAATTTTAGTGATAGCTATAAGTTTGGTATTGGTGTTGTATTGATAAAAAACGGAATGACGTGAACACATGCTGCACTGCACATGTGCTGTGTTTGGCCAGATTGTATACAGCAGGGATGGCCAACTTTATTCGACCCAAGATCTATTGTTTACTGAGTAGACTCTGTGCGATCTACCAATTACATAATCAGTACCTCTTCATTCAAGTTATATTAAACTTATATCTTTCTTTGCCTTGCCATGATCGACTGGATTAAGAGCCGCGATCGACTGGTTGGCCACCCCTGGTGTACAGGACATGGCTGTGCAGCAAAATTGTGAGCATTAAAAAAAAGTGCTAACCCTGATATAAGGCTACCTAAAATTCAATTTATTCTAGGTTTAACTAATATAATAATAATGAATCTAAATGAAAATGTACTTACCTTTTTTAATAGCGGAGGCAGCAGCCGATGCAGCTCTAGTGATGTTGACACCGCCAGAGGACGAGCCTAAAGTCCCTCCCAGAGGGCAGAGGTACAACCCATTCAACAGAGTCGCGGAGGGCGAGACCAAATCAGTCCAAGGGAGCAGACATCGTAAGTAACATGTAGTGTACAGTGCGCGCCAAATTTATTGACCGCTCTGAAGTCAGGTGAATGGTTGCGCATTAGGAAATTTACGTATGTAAACGAAATCATGTAATTCTTTCAAACCTCATGATGTGCTGCTGACATAGATTAACCCTGAAAGGGATACACTGGATTCAATAAAAAAAATACAAGAAGTAAACAGGTGTTCTTAACACGAGGCATTTTAGCGCCCCGAGCGAATTGCGCGGCTATCGGTCGCCACGCGGTCATTTAACTCTGAGCGCTAAAATGCACACGTTAAGAATACACACGTTTACTTGTAATATTTTTTATTGAATCCAAAAGCATCCCTTTCAAGGTTAATCTATGTCAGCAGTACATCACGAGGTTTGAAGGAATTACATGATTTCGTTTACACCCTGTATATTTTGCTACTGCGCAACCACTCGGCGAACTTCAGACCGGTCAATAAGTTTGTTCATGTTTTTAGATTAGTTATATGTCGTAACAATTTACATTCTATGGATGTGTCATGCAAATCTTCCTATCGTAAACAAAGTGTAATTAATTAAATTAGCTATTTTTTTTAATTGAACGTGTTCTATTAAGGGAACATACCCATACGTGACCCATTTTTGACAAATTTTTATCCCCCTGCCACCCGTAGTATATGATCAAGTGCCCCTGTGACCGTGTGCCGCCTGAACGGGTCACGTAGTATGGGTACGTTCCCTAATGGTACGTAGTAACCCTGTGAAGATTCGCGAGTTAATTTGAAGTAACCTTAAAACCTTTTATTAGACAAAGAAAACCTCCGACCAGAGCTGCCACGCAAAAAGGTCCAGTTCCGTGACATCCACACTGCGTACGGACGTAAGATACTAGTAGACAGGAGCGAGTGGCGAGCCCGGTTGGCCAAGCAGAGAGAGGAGGCGACACAACCTCTTATACAGTTGTAATTAAGTTGAATTTTTATGTTTGAAAGCAGAAAGGTGCTTCAATGTGAGTTGAACATTATTCCTAACTGAGAACACGGTATAGAACGTTCAATCCACGAAAACGTGCCTCACTCTTCGTCAAAACCGCGTGTTCTCTCTCACTCTAACATCGTGTTCCCTCTCAAGGATGATTTCCACCAAACAGTTGCGTCGCATCGGATCGGAAAGGATACGAACCGATGCGGCGACAGCCGATCGCGTCCGGCAGGATGTCGACCATACGATCGGCTCCGTACCATCGCTTGGGAACGTATTCGTTTCTGCGCTTAGTCAAATAGTTTCATTCCTACCGTGTTGATAGGAGAAAAGATCCGACCGGATACGTCGACAGGCGAATGGAGCCGATCGCGCGTCGCTGCATACTTTCGGCTACGACGCGGTCAAGCTGCTGTGCGCGGCTTGGTAATGTAGACTTTAAATACGGTGTACACGATTTAATATCGTTTAAAGATTGTAAAATCCATTCCGATCCGATGCGATGCGAGCCGTTTGGTGGAAATCATCCTTCACTCTCACCCCTCGTTTACACCTAAACAAATTGCTAAAAGGTCTTTTTAAAAGGAGTTGCTTGTTTTTAAATCGTAATGACCATGTATAGAATATTTAAAACAAGTGTTTTAAAGATCTACATACCTATTTGCCACTTAAAGAATGCAAAAGCAATTATTATTTCGAAAAATTTCGTAGAATTATATAGAAAGCAATGTTTTAAACCTAGGTTAAATGAGGGGTAAGATGAAGAATCGGAGAGAACACGTGGTTTAGACGAAGAGTGGGACGCGTCTTCGTGGATTGAACTATCTATAAAACCCTTTTTACACATACCTACTGCTTAAAAAAATGGGATAGAATATGGCGGCAATGAGAAAGATGTTGATTTGGGCAGCGATACTCAACCTTGTCGCTTGAGGTGCAGATGACGCTATTTATAGCAACATAATTTCACCGTTCTGTTGGCTAGTGTACGCTTCTAACACCCATATGCACAAACATTAAAAGTCAAAGTATTTATTTCAATTAGGCACATAAAAGGCACCTTTGAACGTAAAAACCTACAAAAAAAATATTTTTCTTTTTTTTGTTCTTTTTTAAAAAAAACTTTGCTCCACACTAGGATTTCTAATGACACGTTTGGTGCAGTGGCTGAGCGAGCGGCTTCTGCGCTACGGGTCGTGGGTTCGATTCCCACACGGAACAAATATTTGTATGGCCTACAGATAGTTGTTCCGGGTCTGGATGTTTGTGCGTGTGAAGATTTGTGTTTGTAAACGCACCCACGATACAGGAGAAAAAAAAATTGAATTGATTCTAGTCGCCCCTTCCAAAAGGTAGTTTCGTATGGAGAAGAATGGGCAAGAAACTCCACCGTCACACTTTTAAAATATCTTACAGGAAGGCCTCACAGCGTGCTAAAACGCACTGCGTTGAATACGGGCCTAGGATTGGTCGCCTTTATGTTGTGAGATTAACCGTTTAAGTGCGTGGCTAAATATCAATTGCCGTGCCCCTAGCGCGCGACTACGAATCGATAAAATACTACCTACAATAAATATATTAAGCTTTTTCAATACATAGAGCTATGAAACAATTTTAAGTAATTGTTGTAAATCATATCTCTATTGAATAATCGTTTTAGTTGTACCACGCAGTTCATAGGACGAAAATAGAACAAAAAAACCATGCATGTTCTCTGTCGCAGAAATACGACACGCGGCACGGAAATATTTGTCGCATAAATATGACACACGCGCTTAAAAGGTTAAAGGCAACCAATCACCGAGCCGTCTTCAACGCAGTGCGTTCAAACACACTGTGAGGCCTTCTAGTAATGTTTGTGTATACGGGTGTAAGTATTTGTATGCCTTACATTTTTCTACAATGATTCAATCCCCGAACTAGTCCTGTCGTAAGGTTGAGTATAGCTCATTGCAGTCCCTCTTTTACACCAAAACATAAGTTGTAAACAAATTGTGTAGAGGTCATTTAAAAAAAATTGTTACTTGTTTTTAACATGTAATGAACATGTTTAAATTATCTAAAATAAAACGAAATCATGTAATTCCTTCAAACCTCGTGATGTACTGCTGACATAGATTAAGTCTGCACGGGAAACTTTTGGATACAATAAAAAAAAAACAAATAGCATGTGCTCTTAATGTGAGGCATTTTGGCGCCCCGAGTTAAATGACCGCGCGGTGAGCGATAGCCGTGCAATTCGCCCGGGGCGCTAAAATGCCAAGAAAAATGTTAAAATGTTAAGAACGCATGTTAACTTTTTGTAAATTTTGTTTTATTGAATCCAAAATTATCCCGTGCAGACTTAGACGACACGTTTGGTGCAGTGGCTGAGCGATCGGCTTCTGCGCTACGGGTTGTGGGTTCGATTCCCGCACGGAACAAATATTTGTATGGCCTACAGATAGTTGTTCCGGGTGTGAATGTTTGTGCATGTGAAGATTTGTGTCTGTAAACGCACCCACGATACAGGAGAAATCCTAGTGTGGGGCAACGTTTTTTTAAAAAAGAATACATGTCTGCTACATATAAAGAATGAAATTGCAATTTCTTTTTTAAATGTCATTTACTTAATTCGTGTTTTATACCTAGTAAAATAGAAGTATTTAGGCTTATTTAGTTATTGTTATATCAATATTTCCTTGCAAGTTAAAGTTTAATAAGGCAATATTTAAGATTTTTTTTGGAGATTACGGTTATTTAAAATTCTCCGAGAATTTCAAGGAATGAAAGTTCATTTGTGTACAATGTAGTGTAGTGCTTGATAAAATAATGCAATAAAGTCATATTTTTATTATAAAATAGTGTAAGGTGCTTTACGGTAATTACGAACATGGGATTATTCCGAAAATTACGAATTTCTACTAAACCAGGCAATATTTTTTGCTCTGGCAACGTAATAATGCTAGCATGTGTAATGCAATGTAATGTGATGTCATGTTCGTAATTACCCTTATGCATGATACCTAGTTAGATAGTCGTATAGTCAGTATTATCTATGAATCATGAGCTATGAACAAACATTTAAACTTTTATATTGTGTCTCCCAAACTGCCTAAATTATAGTCACGTTATAATATATTTGTATAAATTCATAGTTACATATAATTTGCATAAACTATATCATACACACATTTCATATGTATATAAGTTTTAAGAATACAAGTTTATGTAGATAGAGGAAGCGCCTAAGAATATAAATCTGTTTACTAAGCGGCGGCCGTGCTAATCCTTACTTATTAACCGCCACAGACTTCATTATGGCTCGATACAAAGCCATCTCTAGGTTATTTGGCGCTCAAGTCAGGCGCCCACTAGCCATTTCAGCATGACTATGCCTTGCCACTAGTAAGTAAAATTGCGCAAGTCGATTAACCGACTTGCCCGACTGCCGAAAGCAGACCATGAAAATTTTAGGAAAAGTTGCTTTCAGTGTTAACTGGTCGACAAGAACTTGTTGCAATAACTTGCTAGTGAATTTAACACTTATTGTTCCACGGTCGTCAGCAACCAGTCGCCAGTGCGCATTGCAGTCTGCCAGTATACACGATCCCATATGTCCTCGTACCGATTAGAAATCCAATTAAAAGTCTGTAATCTGCGGGCTACTAACTACGTCAATTAGTCGACATTTTTAGTATTTCAGTCAAGGTTTCCGTTTCAGCTCTAACGAGGAAAAACTAAGTTATTTATAACTCATATAATTAGAGCACTGATTCGCTGTATTTGAGTGGAATATCATTTAAAATTTAAATAAATCTTAACGCGGCATTTTGCTTAGTGAGGACCAGTTTAATATGTATTGAGAAGTATATTTTTATTATATTCCAAGCTTACGAGTTATTATGATGGGTTTCGATAGAATATCAAATATATGTAAAACGATAAGTCAGTTGAGACAGAATTATATCTTATACCTTTAAACGAGCAATTCTTGTATATATATAATCTGAATCTCGGAAACGGCTCCAACGATTTTAATGAAATTTAGTATGCAGGGGGTTTCGGGGGCGATAAATCGATCTAGCTAGGTTTCATTTTTAGAAAACTTCGTTTTATCCGTGTTTTCAGACAATGAAAAACTGCTACAATATCATTAGAATATGAATTTAAATTTCGCCATCCTCTTCAAGGTTGCAATAGCTCAGGTGGGAAATAGGGCGGTCCCGAAACCAGTAAAACTCGGCTCGAATCCAGACGATATTTTTTTTCCCTTTTTGTTTTCAAGTTCCTTCTTTTTCTATTTCCCCTTTTTTTTCTTTCCAAAAAACACGATTTAACAAAAAAAAAAACCGAGCAAGGCTCGGTCATCCAGGTACTTATTATTAAAACAAATCACTTTGAAAGCTCAACTTAATTCAATATATTAGTTGTGGTGTGACTAGAGCCGGAGTCCGGAGTCCGGCCTCCATCTTTACATAATAACTTAATGGTTGTCAAATAATGTATGAAATTCCAATGACGTTTATATTTTGACAGCTCCACTTGGGATGCTGCTGTCAGGCCGCCATTTTGAGAATGATTTAAATACAGGCCTAGTTCTCACAGGCTTAAGCTCACCTACACATCCTCAAACCAGAATATAATTAATGTTAGGTACCAATTTATGTTTACTGTTAATTAGATTAATGTTAAGTTTGTTTACATTCATCACACGTAGGCTATGATTATGTATAAGAACATGGCAGATTGACATACAATATTGGACTTTATATATTTTACTTAGTCTATAATCAAAGTTCTTGTCGCCTTTAACACCTCTGGCGGCACATTTTATCCCTGCTAAGCAAGGGCGTCGCCAAGGGAGGGGGGGGGGGGAAGCTACCCCCCTAGAGATTAAAAAAGTTGTAACCAAATGCTAAGCAACCAAACTCCACTCGCATGAGACGCTTTACATGACTTTATACCGTTCTTATTACAATCGCCGTAGAGGTAAAACTCCCACTACAAGTGTAAAGCGTTTGACGACACGTTTGGTGCAGTGGCTGAGCGATCGGCTTCTGCGCTACGGGTCGTGGGTTCGATTCCCGCACGGAACAAATATTTGTATGGCCTACAGATAGTTGTTCCGGGTCTGGATGTTTGTGCGTGTGAAGATTTGCTTCATGTGCTCTTATCTGTACCTACAATTCATACTTTTCCCATCCATATATCAATTTGCCTCCCCCTGCAACTTCGGCTGGCGACATCTTTGCTGCTAAGTATTTAAGTAAAGGCTTGTTCCAACTGCCTATCGTCGGTTAGCAGTGAAAACCACGTATGTGTAAAATATTTTTTTTAAAAGAGGTAGAAATAACTGTCTCCTTCAGTAAAAATGGCCGATCAAATGTTAATACAAGTTTGTCATCGTACGTCATAGACAGCTTAGAAGTATTTGAATTGAAAGTTTGTTGAACTAGTACGTGTATGACGAGTTTATCAATCTAAAGAACAAATAAAACGCTTTTGAAGAAATTTTTATTTACGAGGTTTTCATTGCCGAACGTCGCTATATCGGTCGGCGGAGGAACAAAATGTCGTCTGCGCTAGAGGCTGTTCACGTTATATCGTGTCAGATTGTTAATACTAGAAACAAAGGCGGGTATTCAAGTTTTCCCTGATCTGTTTATATGGTCATTTCAAAAGAGTTCCAAATCTGCCATGTCAACAACGCTTATAATTTTTATTATGTTGTATGTAAGTGATATAAATTCTAAAGCGCTAAATTCACTCGCAAGTTAAATTGCATAAGTTTACTTCAGCAATCGACTTTTACTGTGGACACACTTGGAAGCAGACTTCTAGAAGATCTACCGACTAAGGGTCAGCTTTTTGATGTTACTGAATAAAGAACTGTATTAGTATTGCCTTTAAGTTTAAAATCGGACGCAGACATCAAGCGTTTCCTCGCGCATGCCCGAGCTTACCCGAGCGTCGGACTTTATACTTAAAGTCAATATGATACAGTTCTTTATTCAGTGATATTAAAAAAGTACGGGAGGTTTTTTCCGTTTGGTGGAAACTGACCTACATAAAAGATAGCTTGATCTCTGCGACATATTATGTCAAACTGACATTCCTAGGTCGGCATGACGATTAAGTATGACATTGACAGGTACTGTCTGTATTATTATGAAATTCATGACTTCATAGGCGTGATTTTACTGACAGCTGTCGCAGAGATCAAGCTATTTTTTATGAAGTATAAGTAAGCACTTGCTTTAATAACTTGTGCAATTTAATATGCTAGTAGATTGAGCGTTTTATCAGAAATATTTATTGTATAAAACAATAAACAAACGAACAATAATTACTTTTGTTTTATTTCAACGATGGTCAGAGGTGACCACCACATGTCTGACGACGACGAGTCAATCAGACGATACGTAAAGCGGCAAGCGCAAGTGCAGTAAACACGGAATCCGGGGTATGGAAATAAAAGGTTGACAACCACGAGTGTTGAAGCCAAAGAGATTTATATAGTATTGAATGTCTTTGGTTAAAGCCAACGTTCACGTAGGTCAAACGTAGAATGTTCGAGGAGTGAACAATGGTTTAGTGTAGCAGATAGACAAGGGTGGATAGATAAAACATTAATAAAATAGAAGGTAATTTAAAATATTGCGCTTATATTTTAAGCATAGAGTTATTATTATTCTCTTACCTGCGGAAAGATGTGCCACAACCTGGTATGATTCAATTTTACACCCACTCACAACACATTAAACCATTTTTATCACTTTTGTTCTAAAATATCTACAATAGAATCGCAACTTTTTGAAAATCCGACGCCAGTTGAAGGAGACAAATGAACGCCATATTGGTCATTATCGAACTGTCATGTTACCAGAAGCATAACTCTATTATTCTTAATTTAAATGTCACAGAAGTGAATGTAACTTAATCATGTCTATTTTTTTTATTATGTACATACACAAAATAATTGACAACAGTGACAATATCTAAAAACGATGAAAGGCTGTATTATAGCCATATTTTTTTAAGGAACATGTTAATTCTATTATTAATTTTGTAATGAGCACCTATGTATTTTGTATTTTTAACCGACTTCCAAAAAGGAGGAGGTTCTCAATTCGACTGTATGTTTTCTTTTTTTTGTTTGTTTGTTCCGCGATATCTTTGCTAATTGTGAACCGATTTTAATGATTCTTTTTTTGTCTGAAAGAGTATTCTTTCGAAGTGGTCCCATTTAAATTTGGTGAAGATCTGATAAAGAACTTCGGAGATAGACAATTTGAAGTCGGTTTTGTTTTTGTTAAAAAGTTAATTATTGTTTTATGGCCGCTGTGGGAACGAGACAGAGTTACTGAATAGTGAGTCTCTGTCTAGAATGCAATTCCTTTCTTATTGGGGGTAATGAAAAATGAACATTATGGGTTACATATTAACGTTTAGGTTTGTTTGATAAATAAGAAGTGAATGTTCTAGTTCTAATAATAATTCTATGATTTTAAGTCACTTTCAATCGGCGCGAACAGAACTTTTGGCTTCGATTGTTGGACCGAATTCTTGCAATAATTTTTAATAATCCCTTAAAAAATCTTTTAGGTTAAACGGTTTTATCTTGCAGTACCTCTGCAGCATCAGGATTTGACTATTGAAGGTTGAAATTATTATAATGTTGTATTGTTATTGGGAGTTAAATTTGTGTGCGAAGTTTCAGGAGAATCGGTTAAGTAGAAGTAGTTGAAAAATCTGTCGCAAGATTTGAATCAAACAAACAAAATATATACGATTGAAAACGTATAAAAATATGGTAAAATCAAATGGTTGGATGAGGTCAATAAAACAAAAATATTTTTGTATGATGTAAGTTTACTGTTCATTTTATAATATGTTATTATAAACACAACGTCAACTAGTACAGTCGACAGCATAATTATGTCAACACATTCAAAAACAAGGGAACACAACATTATATGATCATAGTAGCCGCCGACTGCATATAAAAAAGCTCAAGTAACATAAGTTAATTTATTATAGCCGTGAAGAATTACGTTATATTGTCATCTACACACTCATGTATTACTTACAATGCATATTACAGTTTTGGTATAACATTTTTTTATCCCACTAGATAACATTGAGCAATTTATTCCTTTAATAAATTATGTATACAATTTTTCGTGACATGTTATATAATAGGTACGTAAAACTATCCGCTAGTTAGTGTTAAACTATACACAACAATGTGAAAGGTGCGTTGGAAGACAGGTTCAATGCCCAGAGTCGAGGAGATTGGTAACAGTTGCACACGCTAATATAAAGGTGGAGTTCCAAGTCAAAATTAACGCAAATTATATATTTTATTTTCGTAAACATGTAATTAAGATATAAAGTATATAAATATGCCTCTATACTAACCGTTCATTAGCATTTACTTTCCGAAATCTTTTTAAATTCACACACCAATCGATGTCAACTCGATTTTTTCTTCTATGACGAATAATCGTTGGTTTGCGAGTATTTTAATCGACTTCTTAAGGATCATAAATGCCATTCACAGTCCAAAACAATTTAGTAATAAATTCTAGACACACATACAAATAAGTCCACGCTTTCAAAACACGGTTACAATGCATAAAGTTACGTTGGAGACGCAACTAATCTGATATTTAGAAAATTCTTGTATTATAGAGAGACTGTGAGAAGATAGAAGAAATAAAATAAACCTAAGTATAGAATAAATACAAACAGAGACAATAAATAGGGCAATAAATAATAATACCGTTGCCGGTTCTACAAGTAAAAAAAAAAGAAAGTTTTTGATTATTACCTTTACCGTTAATTGCGTCCCCAATGCTTGCAAAACACATTATAAATACAAAGAAATATTTGGTAACAACATCTTAAAGATTAACATATAGAAAACAAACAATGAGGATACAATCGTTAGTATTTTCATAATATAATTTACATAAGGTCACATCACTAACCGAATCTACTAAATCTAAACTTTAAAATTAGTACATTATATACCGTTCTCAAAGATTATATACATTGTGTGGTGGGTGGGAGTAAAGTTCTGGCCACTTTAGTTTTATGGTAGAAAGTGTATTTGGTGTTAACATATTAAATAATTATTTATTTTAACATATTAGTACATTGATAACATACAGTTCCTTTGAATGTCGCGTTTAATTTTACTAATTTGGATTAAAAACTTAGTATAGATGTTTTAGTCATACTAATACGCTTTATTATAAGATATATTTGGGAAATATATGATATAAAGCTTTCAATATACTAAGTTATCATTGACGACGATTAATATAGTCCATTTAGGAAGTACAGAATACAAAATGTTTCAAATAACCTATCCACATGTGATTATATATTTAGATATATACCTATGCGTAAGGTAATGTGTGGGTAGTGAAGCGAGTGGCCAGGTGCATGCGTGGTGGGTGCGGCGTCTGCGCGTGCGCACCGGCGGGTACACTGCCGGCCGCGCGTCGGTCGTTGTCGGTTACATTACAGCTCGAAGCGCTTCTTTCGCTCGGCGACCATGCCCACTAGTGGACCGATCGTCGCTCGGCCGCTAAGCGAGCAGCGCTGTGTCGCTTTTAGTTCTGGAAATTTAAAATGGGAGTTATTTAAGTCGTTTAACTGCGTCGAGCTAGGGCTCCATCCCCAGGTCGGACAGTCTTATTGGGTTTTCCGTGTGGAACTCCTCAGTAGCAGACAGGAGTTTGGAGTCGTGCCCGTTTGATAGCAATAGGCTCGCCCCCTATTACATGGGACTTAAACGTAACGGCGAAATGAGGGTGTTACTATACACCTCTGCCCATCCCTTCGGGGAATATAGGCGTGATGTTATAGACAGATATTTAATTTACCTGGACGGGTGACAGTTGCAGGTTTCGTGTGCTCTCTGTCTTCGCGTATTGTATCTTGGCTGGGCGGGCTGGCCTCGCCGCCTCCAACAGGGGACTCGCTCGTGACGACTTCGCCTAAAATATACATAATATTACATATTTATTAAAGATACTGCTGGCACAAAATAGATAGGTACAGAAGTCAATCTACATACAAGTGCGCTCGAGCAACGCACACATGGACACTGCTCACGGACACGATATCTCGGACTGTTTGGGACTAGAGTGCGAGCGCGAGTGCCATGTGCTTGAGAGAGATAGATATATAGATAGAGTGACCGCCGAGCGTAGGTATGAAAAGTGAAGGACTTCTATACCTATCTGTTTTGTGCTGCTGGTCTGTGGAGAGCTAATATCCCGGGAATTAATAAAAACGTGTTGGAAAAAAAAATAGGTACTTATAATGTTATTGAAATGTTGTGTTTTCGTTATTAGGCGTCCAAAAAGCAGTTAAAAAATTAAGGTTCTTCTCGATATGGAATTGTTAGGCTGCGGAAGCTATTTGTTAAAGATATAGTGCAGTGTGTCAAAAAAAAATAAAAAAATAACACTTCTTCAATGGGGTTGGCAACTGTGGAACTAATGGCGCCACTTTCGATTGTACCTCTCTCTTATTGGTTGCAATGTGTTTGACATTATTGCTAATATGAATATGATGGTTCTGATTGGTTCAAATAACTAAGTATGGAGGTGCTGCCATCTGCTTTCGTTTTGCGTTGCCTTCCCCATTCTTTTAAAAGAACAACTTTTGTTGTAACTATTTTTGTAAATGTATCCAATCGACCCCTTACTACTACGATATTGACAGTTCATCAAGTTATTGTGATAAGTCTTAATACCAATGTGGAACGGGACAAGTTTTCTAGTGTATCTATTACAGGACAAACACCAACAACCGCAAAGCTGTTAAACATTGTAATATAGTCGATTATTAAGTTAGTGTTATTTCACACAAACATAAAATTTTATTTTTTGGATAGTATCATTTATGCTGACGCTACACTAAAGGCCTGGTCAGACAGAGAGCGTAGCTGGCTGTGATGTTCACGTCGCGTTTTGATTGCGCACTCTTGGCGCGCGAATTACTATGGCAATATATGGAAGACGCCACACTGAGACTGCCACACCAAGAGCACGCGATCAATATGCAACGTGAATATCAAACCCAGTCACGCTTTCTGTCTGACCAGGCGTAAGTACCGTCACGAACAGTGACACATAAGTGATTGAAACAAAAGTATTAATTGGCTACACTATAAACAAAAATCGCTGTCGCGTATACAAGGTTAGTCGGAAAGGGGGTACTATGCCGCGGGCCACTTAATGTATCACTGATGATTGTTTCAAAATTCGATTAAAAAAATATCCATGCAAAATGCTTCATCCCTTCTTGAGTTACGAATTCAGAAAATGGAGCTTCTAATCCGTGACCCCAAATATGACCTAAAATGTAGGTAAACACAGCTGTAGGCTAATTCAGGTAATTTCATGACGCGCCGATGAAGTTGCAGTGACGCTGCAGTTAAGTTTAAGTTTTAGTGCTAAATGGTATTCTAGTAATATTTGAACTGCGCGTAAGCTACACGTAAGCTGCGCGTTAACTGCGCGTCAACTTCACGACAGCCAAACTTACCTACGGTGTGGCCATACGAGAGAAAAAAAAAACTCACTAAATAATCGAATAGAATCGATTAAGTTTCAATGAATATTACGTTATAAAATATTTAAATAATATCACAATACTGATTTTAATGCTTTTTCTTGCCACAAAAACAAATAATAATATTTTGATTCACAATAAAAGATATAATTTGCTAAAATTTGGCTGAATTATGGTTTATCATTGCTGCATAAAACAAATAAAACTGTCAAAACAAGAGGAGCGCCAAAGTTGAAAAAAAAACAAAATAAATAGTGCAAAATAAAAACAAAACTTTATTAAGGTATGTTTAATATTAAAATATATTTATGGATGTGCAGTGAAGTTTACTTTACGAAGAAGTAGCAGTTTAAATTCCTTCCTTGTATGTTTTAGTCATGACTTCGCGAAAATCTGTTTCTGTGCGGCAAATAGAACTCCTTGTGGAGTATTTAGAAGGCCACATAGGCCTTGCCCATATTTTAATATTGTCACGGGCATCCCTTGTCATGGGAAACTTTATATATTCTGTGAATATGCTTCTTGTGTTATGGGCTTTGGTGACTTGTCTGATGGCTCTTGAGACAGTAGGCTGTGAAACACCATGGGACTTACTTTGGCCCCTAGGGTTTATAGGACCCACTAGCGTAAAAAGCCAGTGTTATGAGAACCTGAAAGTTATCCAATTATAATTAAAGACTACTGTCAAATAAATTTTGTATTTTGCATTATGTTTGTACCAAGATAAGCAGTTTTTAGCTAACCTTTGCTTGCACACTTAATCCATCATTCCTTCTCTCCTTTGGAATACACGTTCCTAGTCGGCAAATTAATTGCCGGGTCACATCCTTGCTCAATCGCTATGTTTTTATAAACTCCCGATCTGATAGACGGAACGGATCCACATTAATTCTACGTCAACGTTGAGCTTGTCGACGTTCTCGATCGTCTATTTCATTTGATAGCGTTAGAATGCTCGAACCCAGACGAAAACTCATATTCCCTAAAAATAAATAAAAAACATTTGAAATTTAATTGAACGTGACTTGTAGTTAACAAAAATGTCTAATTATTTAACTTTTACTCACAATACTTAATTTTAAACACTTAAATTCACTAATAATACAACTTGATGCCAACAAAAGTAAGTATTGAGGAACTTATGTTGCGCGTAACCAAAGCCACACGTTGATCGAAGTAAAACTTACAAAAGCTGTCATTTGAAACGTCAAATGAATACAAGAATATCCACAAAGTTGCGTTTGGAATCACGCACTAATGACGCGCAGCAGTAGAATGCTGATAATGCGCTCGCGTGACGCGAACTTGACGCGAGCGTATCTGACAGCGGTTGCCGAAACTACGTGAATACGAAAAGCGTTGTTTTGATCGAAACTTAACTGCAACTACACTGCAACTTAACTTCTTTAGTTACGTGAATTAGCCTACTGATGATAGCTGAAGATACATAGAATTAAGCGTATTTTTCATGAAATCTTTGAACAGCTATTTCTCCTAAACTAATTAATTTTGGGGAAAGTTGTAGAACAAAAGTTATCCATTATTATGGGTACTTTAATACCCTTTCGGCTTAGTACCCCCTTTCCGACTAACCTTGTAGTGTAACGATCCTAAAACTGTACATTAAATATTATTGGAAAAAAGTAAGTGCAACGCATCCTAGGAATAGTACTGATGCCAAAAATGATTTTTTTACAGTTTTTGTCTGTTTGTATGTTTGAGCTCCACGCCCGTGCTACTGAACAGATTCAGTTGAAAGGCAGCCACATCCGTTAAAGGAGCGGGTCAGGTTATAGGGTACAAATTATCATGCTATTGAATGTGGGTGATAAGCAGTAACCTTATATTTCCGTAGGCAAAGCTACTAGTACCTAATAATCGACTATTCCCACCAACGACCATACCCAACTAGCCTAGCGTTCTAGCATAGTGACGTAGAGTACCTGTGGTGCTGCCGGCCCTCTGCCACACGCTCGCCAGGTGCCGCAGGTGGTGCCACAGCGGCGCCTGCGCCCTCCCATGCTGTTAGTGCACCCGCATACATGTACCGTTACGCCATATTGCAATTATACAATGTGGGATAGATCTACGCTCAGAGCAGATTAATTGGAGACGGTGATTGAGCAAATATTTTTTAACCGACTTCAAAAAAGGAGGACGTTCTCTTCATATAAGTGTATCAATCAGGTGTGTCAATTATGTCTTGTACACAAAACTGTTTTGATTTAAATGTAAGTGTCATGTCGTCTCCTATTTATATGCTCCAAGTTATGTGAAATAGTACTAAGCTACATGTGATCGCGCAAATTGAGCCAATAAGCTGATAAACATGGTTGGAACTGTATTTTGATTATTTTGTCTAACTTGTGGTATATAAACCACAGATTAGTTGCAAATCGTCAATTCACAAATTCGTCACGGACTTGCATCCGGTCCCATTCGCAGTTAGTCCAAATCGCATCGTGAAAGGGAAGATTTGCGAATAGGATCCTCGCGAAAGGGACGGATTGCAAAGAATCCAAAGAAAAACATAGTTTGTTAAGCCCCATTAAGTGCAAATTTTCTGGCCATTTAATTCCCATAGTTTAAAGAAATGAAGGAGACCAATCCAGAACCAAAACCGTTTTCCTTTCTCTGTGCGAAAACGAGAGACTAAAGCTTAAAGCTTCTGTAAATAAAAGCTCAATTGGTGCGATCAAAGAACATCACGTATATATTTTAATCAAAATTTATTTTATTAAAGTATTTATTTACAAAGTATATAACGACTAAAAACTGAAACTAAATGAGTCGTTCAAAATTAACGGACAACTATCAGAACAATTTAGACCTAAACATTGACTACTTAGAGTTCATTTTCGAACGGTGATTATGACTGTTAAGTGCGATGTATGGTCATGCAAGCGTGTGGCCTTTGCCTCAAGATGGTCAAATGAAAATAAGCTAGCATAGGCTGTACAAGCGTGTACCGTGGTATTATTGGTGTTTATAAAAAAGTTACAAGTGATTTCGACATACCGTGCCAGTTTCCTCTATGAGCTGGGAGAGGGTGGACGCTTCTGAGTTCTTCATTTCATTCGCCTCTGATATTAAATGAGCGCGGAGTTGCTTGTTTCTGGAATAAAATAAATTAGTTGCTTATACTGTCAGTCAGGGTAATTTTGAAAAAATATATTGCAAATATATAATGACGTGACGTTTAATGTTTCAGGAACATTAGCTGCTTACAAAGATTGCGAGCCATGCGCCGTGAATGTTTTATCAGGCTGTATGGATGAGGTGGCTCACTGTGAACATTCGCCGCTGCGTCAGCCACCCCGTCCACACGGATAATAAAGATAAGATAAAAAACATTTATTTGGACAAAGAGACGCAACAGATAAATAGGGTGATATTAAAAAAAAAATCGGTTATTTGTCTCACACTTGGCAATGGATATGATAATTGATAATGCGCTGCATGCTTCAGCCTAATGCATGCGTGGCACACCATTCGCGGTGCATACTTCGCGATGTCTGTATGCACCTTTAGATACATGAGACTCAATGTTCACGTGGCCTTTTAGATCACAAAAACCGCTGCACCGCTGTTTTTGTCTTGGATGTTTTAGTAGGTATGAAGTGTTAGTCCCATTTACTCCTTCTGGACTTAATAATTTGGTATGCTCATTGCAGTATCTGTACCTGGAGTCCAGCTGCATAATGTGGTTGTGCGCTTGCGCAAGCTGCGCAGTCGCAGTAGCCAGTCTCTCTTCTAACGCGGCAGACTCCACACATTTGACCGAGTACTTCTCCGACAGGGAGAGGATCTCCCGCTTTATCTCCTCCATCTCTTGCCTGGAAAGATTACTAATAAACTTTACCATTTCGGTTTCGTTACCACAAACAAACGACCCGTAGGTGTAAAATATACATACATAGGTACATGGTGTATTATTGAACCCGAGCTAGCTTCCACGAGGCGGTTTTCATCTCTGATACAATAAGAGAAGGATTCCTGAATTGACCGCTTTACATAGTAAATATGTTAAAAGACTCATTTGAGACGAGGTCACAAAGGTAAAGAAAGATAAATATAATTGATTGGTGGAAACATGAGTGTTCAGTACAAATTAGATTTGCAATGTAAGATGTTGGTTTTTTTAGATATCAGCTTTAAATATTTTGCCATATTATAGCGTACAAAGTAAAGTAAAGCTTAAGAAGTTTAAATAAGTACAATTCATCAAAAGTTTTTATGAGGCGTAAAGGCCCGGCTACATGCTGCAACTTTTAGTGCAAACGTATACTGCGCGGTATACCGTTTTGCCGTCCCAGGGTCAGTTTCCACCAAACAGAAAGATCTTCACGGATGTTAGACCACTTTTTTTGTCTTAAGTATAAAATCCGAAGTAGATATCAAGCATTTCCTTGCGCATGCGAGCATACCCGAGCGTCGAATTTTCTACTTAAAGGCAGTATTGATACAGTTCTTTATTCAGTGGCAAAAACTCGCGACAATTTTTCCGCTTGGTGCAAACTGACTCTTAACATACTTGATTACTTGTGCAAATTAGAATTTTATTTGTGCTAATAAGATTGAGCGTGTAGCTGGACCGATTATATCTCTACTTAAACGCATCTTCTAATCATGACGGAGACGATAGCAGAAATAGACAAATTGTCGTCGAGATTCAGAAGATTTTAAGACATTACTGGGGATATAGTCTGCTCAATAAAACATAATGGATATGGAGCTATCATTTAAACGGTTAGCTAAATATTCAGGTCAGCAAAAATGTATAATTTATCAGTAATACATGATCAGTGGAGAGATTATCGACAGCAAAAACTACTAATGTAGTTCTAACCTAACCTCCTTGCTGACCAAATATTTACTTTGCTCATCATTTTCGTCTCATGGATGTGTAGGTAACTTACTGGTGCCTAGAGCTGAGCTGGCTGAGCTCTCCGTTCTGCACGCCTCTGCTGAGGAACTCCGACTTAAACTTGTCGACCTCTCTTCGCACTTCGCTCTCGTGAGCCTTCCGCATCGCGTCCAGCGCTGCTAATGTTGCGCGAGTCTCTTCTGCTAAAGCTTGCTCTTTGTCTAGCCTGGAATAAGAGATTTATGTATGTTTAAATATGTTCTGGCTATCCAGATAAAGTATTCCGAAGATGCCACTTCAAAAACTTTTGAAATAGATTTTATTAGATTTGAAATATGGAATACCGCTCAGTATTCGTGCCCATGATACTCGAAAAGTATAGATGAAGCCTAAGATTCGTCTATTATACCTTCAGAAATTATGCCAATCGATGAAGATCAGACGAAATACTCCACTATGATGACTACGGGCATAGTCTTTCTTTTTAAGAGAAACCGACACGGCTTGATGGGCTGAATAGACTAGATCCATCAGCTCTGTAGTAATTTGGGCATGTATCTTTACCTGAGCTGCTCCCGCTCGGCGCGGTGCTTCTCCTCCATCTCGCGCACGATGCGGCGGTGCGAGGACTCCATGGCCAGCAGCCCCTTCTCGCAGAGCGCGCGCAGCTGCTCGATCTCCTGCTGGTAGCGAGCTCGGAGCCCGTCGCCGTGTGTGTCTGCTGCCACTGCGCTCTGTGGAACGTACACAATGTATTTGTTAATCTTGTCAGGGTTTCTTCCTAACTGTAGTACGCACTGCTTATCAAGGCGGTACGCCAGCTAATAGTAGTTCAATTACATTGCCTTGAAGCAAATGCATTTTATCGCGTAACCATTTTTATAAACAACTGCATCCGGTCGTCGTCCGTCATGTCGAAGAAGCCAAGTGATGCGTAAGTTGCGCTTACCTGATAGGCGGCTCGCAAGTTCTCCAGCTGTGCGGAGTACTCCGAGTCTAGTGCAGCCAGGCGGCGCTGAAGAGTGCGCGCGCGTTCCCGCAGTGCAGCGCGCTCGCGCTCGTGCTGCGTCTGCAGCTGTGCGCGAGCACGACGCGCTGCGGCTAGCGCGCTCGCTTGTTGAGCTAGTGCGCACTCGCCGCGGGCACGCTCTTCGTGAAGTCTGCAGAAAAGGCAGAAGGATAATGAAATCGGTCTTACGTAAGTATAATTTAATTTAACAAACATTGCTGGAGACTACGTTTATGTATTTCGGCGTTCATTCACTCACCTGTCCAACGCGTCCTGCAGCTGCTTGCAGTGCTGGCAGGGTACCAGCGCTTGCAGAGCTTCGACACGGCGGCGCAGCGCGTCGATGCGATCGAGTGCGCTGGCGCCGGTGGGCGTGGCCTCACGCGGACTTCCCTCTCGACTGGCCCCGCCCCCGCCTGGCTCCTCCCCTCGCTCGCACAGCTGCCGCTGTACCTCGGCCACCGCCGCCTCCACCCGTTCGAGGCTCTCGCCGATCTTCATCGAGTCTTCACTGTTACCCGAACAGTCACTGGAGAAGAGCGCTCGGCACTCGGTCGAGAAACGCTGGAATAGGTAAACGAACTCCGCCTCCTGCGCGGGGTCCGCCTCCAGCGAGGAGATGGCGTCCTCGGCGGAGCGGCGCGGGCCAGTAGCGTCGCGCGGGCTGGACGCGCGGTACGTCCCGTCCAGCACGGCCACGCGAGCGTCCACTAGCGCGCGTTGCGCTAACGCCTCCGCCAGCTGCTGCAGCAGCGCGCGGCTGTCCAGGCCGGGCGAGCCCTCGCGCGGCCGTCGCTCGGCGGCCAGACAGCCGCGGTAGCGCACCGCGATGTCCTTGACGGCGGCATCCATCTCGCAGCGCAGATGGTCGTGCGCGGCCTGCCACCACAGTTCTAGGTCGGCGCGGTCCTGCGCGGTCAGCGTGAGGCGAGCTCGTCTTGCCTGGTCCAGTCGCTGGTCGCAGGTGGCAGCGGCACGGGCGAGCGCTCGCGTCACCTCAGCTTGCACGAGCTCGGCACCTAACGCATCTCTCGCGGCAGCCCAGGCCTCACGCACTCGAGCTGCTTCTAAGTTAGCTCGCTGTCTTTCGGTATCGCCGTCAGCGGGAGCTGCATAGCTAAGTGTCTCGCACGCAAGTGCAGAACACAACTCGGCCAGCTTCTCGCTCTTATAGCGGTCGACTGCTTCGGCGACCTCTCGCTGCGATGCCTTGAGCGCCTCGAGGTCTGCGCCATGTATGATAAGCTCTGAACGACGTCGCTCGTGCGCCTCTCGGGATCCGTTGACAATGTCGATCTTACGCGTCAGGATCATCGCGAGGTAATCCAAGGAGCTTCTGGTACCGGCACCGCTTCTGCTGCCTTCGCCGTTGATTTTTCGTTTGAGGTTATCTATAAGTTGACTAGTTTCGATAATCTCAGACTTTATCAATCTCGCGAAGAATCTGCTGCCGTTGGAAGACTCAAGCGCCTCTTGTATCCTGCCTACGAGGACCGCTTCATACGCTAGTTTCTCTGCCAGAATTTCCAGGCTCTTCCTCTGCGTCAGCTCGCCAGCTTCGTATAATGCCGCCTTCCTTCTAGATATCTCTAGGAGCTTCGTTCTCAGTTGTTCTTCAAGCTGCACGACTACCTGGGCGACGCTGTCGTTCACCTCTTCTGGATTTTGGTCACAGTCAACGACGCACTTGTCGAAGCAGTCCTGTAGCCTCTTGCTGACTTCCGTCAGGCATTTCTCCATCGATTTAAGGCTGTATTTCTTTTCGAGGCTCGGGGAGGGTGATCTTCGCGACTTAGCCGCTCGCATCGCACTCATTTGGCAGAGGCACTCGTTCACCTTATTCCTAGAGTGTATCACTACGTTTTCTAGACTCTGTAGCCTCTCTAGTAGATGCCTCTGCGACTGCGTGCCGATATTGGAAGTCTCAGGGCTCTCATTTAAGGGTGGGCTCTCTGTGGATCTGGTTGCCTGACTTAAAGACTCGCAGGAATTTGTGACTTCCTTACGGTTCTCTAACGCAGAGGCTACTTTGGTTTCAAGCGAACTCAATCTTACTAGCATCTTCATCGGCTCGGAGCTGGTGGCGCTATCGAGTGATTTCCTCCTCAGCCGAGCGGCGAGTCGTTTCATCCGTTTTTCGTCCGAGGCATTTTCAGATTTGGAAGATTTTTCTTTGGCAGGTGACGCACTTTTGGAGGGAGAATTTATCGTTGGGACCGGTTCGCCGGACTCTAGCATTGTGATTTTGTTTTCGAGCTCTATTAACTTCTCTTCTACTTCTTTGCCTAGAGTGAACGACTCTCTGCCTTTTAACGACAGGCTGCGTCTTTTCTCTCGAGATTCCGACTTTTGTATTTTGTGTTTCAAGGTACGGACTTGTTTATCTGAAGCAGTTAACTTCTGCGTCAGGTCTAGTATGCGGGCCGCCATCAAATCTATCTCTGATCGGCTACACTGCTCTCTTAGCTTCATCTCATTTCTCAGCTTCAGGTTTGTGATCTCGAGCTCATCATACATGTTATGTGAGTCACGCAGTTCCTTCTTCATGGCTTTTATTTCATGAATGGCCTTCACGAATCGGTCTCTTAGTTCAACATACTCCTCTATTAGCCTGTCTTTTTCCATCGACTCTAGATTCAAGTCTTGGTTCAAATTCGTGAGGTCGCTGAGAGAACCGATGCTCTTTCTCTTCTCCTTGGTGGGTAACGCCGACTCTACCAGCGATCGACCTTCAAGATCTCTGATCCTCGTGTATAAGCCATCACTTTCTTTGACACTCTTTAATAACTTCTCGTTTAGTTCGTTAACTTCTCGTTGTAACTGCGCTATCGTCTCCTGCGCTGAAGCTAACTGTCTCGTTAATAACTCGCAATGTTCAGTTGATTCTTTCAAGAAGTTCTGAGTTTCCGTCAACTTGGTCTCCCATAGACTTTTATCTTGGTTATATAATTCCTTAATCGCATCTAAGTTTTCAGCCTCTTTCGTTCTTATCGATAATTCTTCTTCTTTCTTTTGCAATGTTGTTACTAACTCTTCCATTTTCTTTTCTTGCAAAGCAGCCTCTGTTTTCAGTTTTTGTAGCCTTGTGATCTCGGCTTCTGCCGCGCTAACGTCATTAAGCGCAAGTTTAAGTTGTTTTCTTAGATCGTCAATTTCGATGGATTGTTTGTCGATGGTCGATATGTAGCTACGTTTTCGGGGTTCAACAGGTTTCTCGTTTTCATGAACTTCGTCGACGGTGCGTTCTTTTTCTTTGGTAGAGTCAATTTCGTCTCTCTCCCCTTTCGGGGTGTCTGCTCGCGGTGGTGCCTGATGAGAACTTCTGATGCGAACCTTTTCTTTGACTTTGGATATCGGAGTCCTTGTGAGAAGTGGAGATGGAGGTGGTTGTGGTCCCATGTCTCCCCAGTCAGCGCTATCCCTTCGCCCGCCTTCGGAAGCCGTTCGGTATTCTTCGTCTGATGAAAACGGCGCAGATCTACCCGTGATAGGCGTAACGGGTGTTACAGGTGAGGTCGACGATTCAGAAGCCTGATCAACAGCATCCTCTCGTAATATCAGTGACAGTGGTCCTGTGTCTGGTAAGCCAGCTGTTCTTCTCATGGCCGACACCCAGTTCGTTCTGATACCTGCTGTTACCGCCGATAGTACTATATGCTTTCCATCCCAAGTCTGTAACAAGTAAAACATTATTAGAAAAAATATTTACTTGCAAAAACATCAATAATTCGACCATGCAATATACTTTACCTCAGTCTCAAAAGCATATCCATTGGTAGACGTCGGCAGTTCCACCACCCTTGATATTCCACTCAAGTCTATAACTCCATCCATCAGTCCTCTATGTTCTGCGTGAGGGTCTCGGAAGTACAATAGGGCTGCCCCTCGGAGCACAAACCAGTGTCTTGACCAGCCGGCAGTGCCTCGTCTTTGCAGCCACCCGGCTCTTGCGTGAAGCAGTCTTTCAGCCGGCAGTTCAACCCTGCCACCTTCGCCACTTTCCGTGGGTTCGACAACGTCAGTAGGCTCGCTGCCTTCGCTTGCTGAACTTGAGGGGGCTTCTTCTGGTGGTGCCCCACCGTCTGGTGAGCCACGAGCCTGGAAGAGAGATTTAACTTCAGTATGGAAATAACTAAGAAGCATTACAGGCAGCTGACCGCGAATTGTTTAATAAGGATTGGATTTGGCGTTTCCTGAGTCTTCGAAGTAGTACTTTTGGTCAAAAAAGTGTATTATGCACAGTTACTAACCGGAAGTCGGTCTGGTGGAGGCAGTCTCGTAGGCCTCTCGAGTGTAGGTGGAAGCGCGCGTCTTGACCGTGGCCTAGTTAACGAGGCCGCGATGTCACGCAGTTGTTCATCATATTGCTGGTGCTGATGCTGGAGAAGTGGCGAGCGTACGCTTGCAGAGGCTGGGAGAGAAGAATATTTTTTTAATTTGGTTTGTTTATCGTTCAAGGTAGATCAACGTACTGCTGTAGCTTGGTTAGGAGAAATGTATTTTATGATGACTGTCAGGCAGTAATAGCATAGCGATTGAACGCTTACCTTCCATGCAGGAACATCTGAGTTCAAAGAAGGCCGGCCCGCACCTCTGACTTTTCAAATTTATTTACGGATCAGATTTGATTATTGCGTTAATGGTGAAGGAAAATCATCGTAAGGAAACTTGCACACCTGTGAGGGCCCCAACAAGTTCTCAATGGTGTGTGTAGTCCACTAACCCACACCAGGGTAGAGGGCTAAAGCTTAAACCCTTCTCATTCTGAGAAGAGGCCCGTGCCCAGCAGTGAGACAGTAATGGGCTGATTATGGATGATGACTGTCTTCGACTTGTGATACGATAAATACACAAATTGTAAAGCCGGATCTGCTGCGACCATGTTTTTGTTAGAAATAGATCCTAACATGATTTTCTAACAAAATTGGGACGTGGCTTAACTTTTTACTGTGTTGCAATTAGTCCGAGTGTTCACTAAACATGTTTCGTTAGATTCTTGTCGCAGGAGCCACCCCCGGCTTAAGGCAATAAGCATTTTAGTTTGGTCAAAAAGTGTACCATCGTTGACCTTGATCTAGCAAGACCACTCCGATGTATGGAACAGTTAGGTAGCTTACCATCATCCGTAACTGGTGGTGTGGTGGGTTCAGCCCATGTATCCCGTCGTCTAGATCTCGCCTTCTCCTCACCGTTGATCTTATCCCGGGTTGGCGGGGAAGCTGATGATACTGGCTGGTCAGTGTATACTGAAAGAAACGGAAAATTGTTGTTACTAAAAGGTTTAACAGTACATTATTTTGGATATAAAAAAGTAATGTGGTCCAGGCATAGGATTTCAGTAGATCTACTTAAGCCAATGTGACAATTTTAATTACATGTAAACTAAGTTGATTTCGGAATAACAATAAAAAAAGATCCTAAAACTATTTAATTGTAATGGAAGTTGAACTCTGTTCGATTGAGTTAAAGTTCCCAATCTCAATGCATGTTAATTCAAAATTTAAAATGGTCGGCGTACGATTTTCTTCGTACATGTTTTATTTAATAACATTCTGTAAAAATATAAATCCCATCAACATTTAACTCGGGGCGCTAAAACGCCCGTTAAGAACACATGTTTATTTTTTGTATTTTTTTTTATTGAATCCAAAAGTATCCTGTGCATGGTTAATCTATGTCAGCAGTAAGTACATCACGAGGTTTGAAGGAATTACATGATTTCGTTTACACCCTGTACCTATATCTAGTTTGGCAATAAAAAATGCCACTATTAGTAAGCAAAACGATTCGTTGTCCTTTGGAACCGAGCATAAGTGGAATATCTTTGGCGCTCAAAGTGGAATACTTTGGCGTACCATCATTACGTAATTATGCATTATATTTTTACATTAAAATCTACTTAGTACTCAAAGAACCCGCGTCTTTTGAAGCGCATCGTATCATACAACATATGAACTGGTTGACCTACGCGGGAACCGTAATTGAGTACATCCTAACGAGGTGATCGCATGTACTGCACCCAATAAGAAAAAGACTCGCTTTAAAAATATCCGCGCCCTTTCAGCGAAGCGTATTTACGAGCTGAACTGGGAGTGGGTAAGCAGAACTATAAGCAAACGTATAAAGACATAAATATAATATTGTGATCATTGAAAAAGTAAAATTGGGAGGTTTGTGGCTATTTAACAACCACGCGGATCATACGATTTGCGAGGTTAAGCTGCGCTCGCCGAGGTCGGTTCGTGGATGGGTGACCGTTCGATACACAACGAGCGGATCATACGATTTGTGAGGTTAAGCTGCGCTCGCCGAGGTCACTCCGTGGATGGGTGACCGTTCGATACACAACGAGACCCCTCCGTGCTTTGGAGAGCACATTAAACCGTCGGGTTCTAGTGTCACACCTCTGATAGTTGTTACAGGTAGTTAGAAGCCCGAAAGTCTGATGACGTCAGTTCCTCCTAAATCATTCTCCAGTACTTACTATTATTACTCATTGCGAATTTGGAAGATGCTTCAAGAGCGTCAGTTTCATAATTTAAAAACTTAATCATTGCATAGAAAATAAGTGAGGAGCGTGTTACAGTCAATTTCATAAAATAGGGTGGTATTTGTTTAGATTTCTTACAAAATTATAGTTTATCAACAAATGATAACGAATATTTTGCCTGCAGGTCATAATCATGATTCATAATGAACACAGATAATAATAAGTCTCTATAAAGAAAATGAAATATAAACTTATATGCGCACACGCCGACAAAAGCGCGCGTTCACGCTATCTTGTTTATTTTGTCAATTAATATAATTAATAGGGCGCTGAGGCGATTGTAATGGGCTGCAGTTTATATTTATTTAATAATGTATAACTTTATTTATTGTAACGATACGCGGTATTTAAATAATAATGCTTGTAATAAAATATTGAGCATAAATCTAATGGGGAAAGGTGGAAATCTACAACACCTGTGCCCATCGTAGTAAAAATTATTTAAAATATTACTCTAATAGATACATTACTAACATATTTACCATAAACCACCTTATTTATCCCCCCATAAATCGTCCATAATAAAACTTCAACAAAAAAGCAATAAACATTCAACAAATAATAATAAAAAAAGTTTTTTTATTTTTTTATTATTATTTGTTAATGTGGAATGCACGGACCCACTCCCACGAAATAGTGCAATGCCAACGTGTCACGTACATCATACAGAAAAGATTTACAATTGAAAAAACTGCGAAGTTTAATAAATATGAATGAAGCTCGCCGTAGACAAGGCGGTGTAAATCATCGACACCCACTGCGCGCCCGCACCGCATTGTGCTGCCCGTAGGGCGACTACGAGTCTGTGCCTTGAGTCGGGAATTTGATATGGTATGTGTATTTTTTCCGTAACAAGGTAGGTAGAGTTTATATGAGGTGCGTCTCCATTGCTGGAAGTTGGAGTTTGGGTGAGCCGAGGACATAATTTCGAACCACTCCTTAACCACAAGTTCAATAGTACCATTTTTTTGCCAATGTCATGTCAAAGTTTTTGATTTCTAAATACCAGATTACAGGTATTTATAAAACGTCAAAGTATACCGTTTAAGCGTTCTGCTACCTATTACGGTTAAATAAAAAGATACAGCCCTGTGACCGACAGACGGAAGGACAGACGGCGTAGGCTTAATAATAGTGTCCCGTTTGGCACCCTTTGGGTACGAAACCCTAAAAAGCAATATTAAATACTATCACCCATATTCTAAGACGTTCCTCCAAAACTTACTCGACTCATACTCGACTCAGGACGGCCTCGAAAACACCTTCAAAATTGTATTAAGTCGCAATTTGGAGTGAACTTTGATGTTTCTCGACGGAGTCATTACCTACGTCATAACTTGAATTATCTGCATCGGGCAAATAACGCCGCGATAAATAATTGTAAGGATTATCGTAAGCATATTCGATAAAGTCTTCAAAATTCATTTTTGTTACATACGAACTTTGACAGTTCCTTCCTTAAGGTAGGTTCCGAGGTACCTTGAGTTTGACAGATGATTCTTTACCTCGACTGAGGAAAAATCTCGTGTCGAGGACGTTTATGTCAACTATCAACTATAACTACCGATGGTAGTGAAAAAGGCCGAGTCGAGGTGGAGTCGAGTCGAGTAAGTTTTGGAGGAACGTCTTAGAATATGGGTGTAAATCCTGTAACGCCTCAAATGATGGAGGTCCTAGTGACCCCCCATTTCAGAGCTAACTCAATGTTTATATGAATGTGTGGTCCGCACATAAACTAGTTAACATTTTTTTCAGCTTTAATTTATTATTAACGATACATATATGATATTGCTATGACTGTATGTTCCTTATTGTTAACCTAATGGTAAATAAGATGTTGCTCATTATAGCTGTGTCCTCACGGCTCCGCCCGCGTAATAAGTTTTATTCCAGTAATAAATATAGCCTATGTTACTCTGTGATAATGTAGCTTTCTAACGGCAAAAGAATTTTTGAAATCGGTCCAGTAGTTTTTAAGTTTATTCGTTACATACAAAAATACGAATCTTTCCTCTTTATAATATTAGTATAGATAGATAAGATCATGACGTTTAATGGTTAAGTATATGTTTCTTTTTGTTATCCTAGTATGTAACAACCTTATTTTTTTTTGTATACCATAAAGCCGAAAAAGGGTCGCTGTATACATCGTTCAACTTTTACTGTAGGGACAAACCTGAAACCGCGATAAAAATCAGCTGTTCCATACATTTATGTATACATAATACATAGCTCGACATTTATTATATAAATTGTGTAAAACCGACTTCTTAATGACTGTTACATCATCTAGTGAAAGTTATCGACAATAATAATGTAATTAAGTATAATGACTGATTAAAACATTTTACTAGACTGCGTGACAGCAAAGGTATGGTTAAGTAATTTATTTTTATGTGATATAGCCTTGTTATAACTGCCTCGTTGGTCCAGTGGTGGCAAGCTCGACTTCTGATCGTGAGGTCCTGGGTTCGATCTCCTAGTCGGGTAGAGTGTTATTGGGTTTTTCTGTGTGGAATTTCTCAGTAGCAGCCCGGTGATTGGATTTGTGCCCTGTTGATGGCACTAGGCTCGCCCCCTATTACATGGGACTTAAACATAACGGCGAAATGAGGATGTTACTATACACCTCTGTCCGACCTTTCGGGGAATAATGTAATGTGTAATAACGATATCCTAAGGTTAGACCGGTTGTCAGACTTTCGCGCTTCTGACTACCCGTAACGACTGTCATAGGTATTCGTATGACACCCTGGATCGACGGTTTAAGGTGCGGTATAACGGAAAGGTTTCGATGTGTAACGAATGGTCACCCATCCACAGAATGACCGCGGCTAGCGCAGCTTAACCTTGCAAATCATATGACATGCGTGGCTGTTAATTAGCCACGAGCCACTGCAAAGGTGACTGAACTTTGTAAAATAAGCGCCACAGTCCATAGTTGACTAAAAAGAAAGAGATGGCTAATGACTACATCTTCTTTACATAGTATAAAACAAAGTCGTTCCCGCTGTCTGTACGCTTAGATCTTTTAAACTACGCAACGGATTTTAATGCAGTTTTCAGCAATAGAAAGAGTGATTCAAGAGGAAGGTTTATATGCCCCACATATCTACATTGCACCCGTGCGAAGCCGGGGCGGATCGCTAGTTACTTTATACATCATTATGGACTAACTAAAAAGTACGTACATTTTAACACTAGCAAAAAAATGTAGGATCCAGAAAATCCATTAGCTCAGGTCATTGACCCCCGTTAGTCATGAGTTATGGTGGACCGGGGACTGACAGCCTTCTCAGAAGACGCACGGAATAATCGATATTTTTTGCAAGTTAACGCTCATAGCATAGATAGTGCTACGCCGTGAAATAGGGTTGCCACGCGAAATATTTGTTTGTTTGTGAACCCTGGCAAACCTGGTGTGTTCTGCCTAGCCTTTTCCCAACTATGTTGGGGTCAGCTTCCAGTTTAACCAGATGCGGCTGAATACCAGAGTTTTACACGGAGCGACCGCCATCAGATCTCTGCAACCCAGTTTCAGGGCAACGCTGATATCCTAAGGTCAGACCGGTTGTCAGACTTTCGGGCTTCTGACTTTCCGTAACGACTGTCATAGGTATTCGTATAACAACCGGGACCGACTGTTTAACGTGCTCTCTGAGGCAAACCTGGGATATACAGGGTAACTTTAAATTAACTGGTGTTTCACAAGGTTATTAGGTATCAATAAAAGACCACATTTAAATTTAAAAAAAACGGAAACTTTAACTATTGTTAAATAAACGAGGAACATGTCGTGAGGAAAGTATTGAGTATGAATGTGGATGGTTATAAGAGTAGAGGAAGAGCAAAGAAGCGATGGATGGATAGTGTGAAAGATGATATGGCTAGAAAGGGGGTGACTACCGAAATGACGGCTAATAGAGATGTATGGAAGAAGAAGACATACTGCGCCGACCACAAAAAGTTGGGGTAGGAGGATGATGAATTAGATAACAAGATACTTAACTAATACAGTAGCGCCAGTAGTAATTCGTGCCCGCTTAATGGCAATAGGCTCGCCCCCTATTACATGCGACTTAAACACAACTGGCGTAAAAAGGGTGTACTAAAACACCTCTGCTTATCCCTTCGGGGAATACAAGGCGTGATGTTATGTATTTTAATGGTATTTTTACTCAAAACGATTTGGTGTGGTGTACCTACGATGTCTGTTTGCAGCAATGGACTAGTATGTATTGGTATATTTTTATTCCATGGTAGGTAACTTGCATTATAAGTAACTAATCTTAATTTAAAACGAAGCAAGCCACAGTATGTAAATAAAAACCACAAATATTGTTGAACGAGACATGTTCGAGTCCTCTTACATAGATTGGGCCCTGAGGCGAAATACACAAGTACAGTCAGCATATAAATATATTAACATCTTAGCATTTAGAAATTAATAATCACGGGAGCTAATTATTGTTTTAAAATTCAAAATACATACTATTCTATAAATGATTGTGCACGCTAAGCTAATCTAATTTAAAAAAAAAAAAAACTAGTTTTAATTCAAAACATTTGAAATTGTACAATGATCACTTATTTTTGTTGCTGATTGTACGTGAGTAGATGTATAGAGTGCGTGGAAATTGCGGTTATGTAAAAGTAGCCACTCGGATGCTTAAAATTGGTTTTTTTAAAATGAAAAAGAAAAAGGTTAAGATTTTTTTTGAAAAAAATTAAGTAGTTAATGGGAAAATAATAGTTTTTTTATTGTATGTACATATACCTTGAGGGGCTCGTGGCTAATTAATAACCGCGCGGATCACACGAGTTGCAAGGTTAAGCTGCGCTTGCGGCGGTCATTCCGTAGATGAGTGACCGTTCGTTACACATCGAGACCCCTTCGTGTCTCGGAGTGCACATTAAACCGTGTGTCCCGGGTGTCGTACGTATACCTATGACAGTCGTTACGGGTGGTTAAAAGGCCGGAAGTCTAAATTTGTATGTGTGGCGATTGTGGATAAGAGCCTAAAATTGCTGAAAATTCGACACTTCCAATCCTAATCCTAACTTTAACGTCATAATCATTCCGTCTTGATGCGGCTGCGCGTACGCAGCGGGACCTACATTCTGTCACCGCCATGCTCTACGGCGCACGCGCACCGCAACTTAACAAAAGTGAAATAAAACCGCGCTCTTCTTCAATACAATAGACCGAAACATTTTGGTACTCTCTGCAAAAATTTTTTTTGGAATTGTCGTCATTATGCAATTTTTAAAATCGTTAAATCGTCGGTGTAATTCTTTTTCCAGAGCATTTCTGAGCAGCTCTGTGATTAAGTAAACTATCGTTTAAGGCATCGTTTACAAATTCTGTCAAATTGTTTGACAACAAAAACAAAATCAAATATTTTGACATTTTTCGTAAACAAAAACTTTTACTATTAAAGAAAGCTGAAAGACCAAGTTTCCTACTTCAAAAAAATACCTGAATTAATCTACAATTAAGAGTTAACCGACGACTGAGAAACAGGTTCTAAGGAAAATTAATAAAAACTGATGGAAAATTTAACAAAAGAAAAACTTGAAATGCAACAGATCACACCTATCTCTCGTTGCATCAGACAATTAATAAATAATATCTCAACAATTTTACACGATTTCAAAACATTTAACCACAGAAGTATAGTCAGCATCAATAATAACCGACAGTAAATAATAAAACGACATTAATTTACGATGTTAACATTTAACTTATCAGTATTCGTGTTTACAAATTATAGCGAACGTTACTAAATATGGCTATAGCAATTTGTTATTGGAACCCGTTATTTTGTAAATTACACGCTTACTAGCATCTAATATTTGCTTAAAAAGGTGTGTATGGCTCGGAGCTACGGCAGACATATTGCGTTGTGTGCAGTGGCAATTTGCTGCCTCCTCATAGAATCTTGTTGACCCTTCACATAATTCTCGTAATTGACATTAACGAGACTTGGAATTTAATACAAGATTATATTATGAAGACAATCTGATTTCATGTTGAATTCTGTTCCAAAAGTAACTCTAGTCTTTTTGGAGGTTAGTTTTATTTCTCCAAGCAGTAAGCAGTAGGCCAAACATTCGTTTTGACGTATAGTATCGTAAACGTATCGCTAATGTCAGGCCCGAACTGGCCATAAGGGCAAATCGGGCAAAAGCCCGATGGGCCGGTGTGGCCTGATGGGCCGGTCACACAGTCGGAGAAATCGAAAGAGAGAGGGGAAAATCAAAAAAAAAAGGTCGTCCAACTATCGTCTATCGATTGAAAAAGAAGCCGCAAATTGTTTGTGTTTGTAAATGCACCCAAGATACAGGAGAAAGAGTGAGGGGGGCGTCTAAAAAAACGTCGTCCATCTAATCGCTTGTGCCGACCGTCTCTCAAATGCACGGGTCGATTTCAGGTCCCAGTCCGGCCCTGGCTAATGTAACCGAATTTTGAATCGAAAATACAACTGTCCTATCACATTTTGGTTTATTTTTTTGCGACATGCACAAATTGTATCATACATAGATATGAAAAAAGTTTTCAATTTAATTAAATAGTATGTGCAAAACTAGTATTTCCGAGTTAAAATTCACTTACAATAACGTTACGTTAACGTTAGTAACTCAACAGCATTCGTTACTGAACAATAATGACCACGTCTCTCTCATTCTAACAAGATAACATTCCCATGCGTCCTACATTGCTTTCCCGTGAAAATGTAAGACAATTAATATAAATTACAAAGATACACAGCAATGTGTAACAGATACAGAAAATACGATGAAAACACCAACATTATAGCGCGATGGAGTTTCTAAATAACATTATCACAATCTGTAATTAGAGGGCGCGCTTGACCGCCGTTAGATCAGTAATTAGGATCAGCGCAAACGCACGCACTGCGCTGCGTAGGCGCAACACACATAAATATGGGCGGGGATTGCAACTATAAAATTAAGATGGGCAGAATGTCCACTTCTAACGGATTAAGAACTCTTGCACACATGACCAAATACTCAAACGCTACTACTTAATATTAAGTTGCCGTTTATTTCGTGCTGTCACTTTCGCTTCGCCTTAGAGTGATAGTGACAGCACGAGACTTAACTGCAATTTAAAATTGAGTAGTGTTTGAGTATTTGGCCCTCATCAAAAACGTTCATGCAGAAAATTTAAAGCCAAGTGTCTCAAGTCTTTTGCAATATAAAGTTCTGAAATGTCATGTAGGTATACCCAAGTCTGGCATTCATTTTTCTAAATATATTTTTCGGATTTTTCAGTCACGCATTATGTGGATATACTATGCTGACTACTTGTTTACCGTGGTACAGATTTATATAATATGAAACAAGGTACATTTAAAATAACATCTCGCATTTTCTCTACAACGTAGTCATTTGTGTAAGAACTGTGGAGGAACGAGGTATGGTGTTCCCCGTGTTCCACCTACGAAAGGGAGGATACTCCAAGGCGGGTCTTATGCCTGGCGGGCTACTGCCCAACGGTTGATATCAAATCTTGATAGCGCGATGCAGGATTCTGTGACGCCATCATTAAGATTTATAAGATTTGGATGATTATTTATATTTTTATGGCATAAATGTTAATGTAACAAATATGGGAGAAGACACTGATTCCTGTAACACAGGTTATAACCTAGCTCAGGAGTCAGGGTTTCAATGTGTAAATGTAACATTGTTCTATGTCAATAAAACATATTATTATTAAAAAAATGTCGTTATTGTCGCTGTAATCTGCTAGACAATACTCGCTGCCTAGTTCGCATGTGGCGTGGTAGATGTCGCCACAACTCCTTATCACGCATTGTATGTTTTAAGTGATACTTCTGCACAAGATCATTACAACTTTATAATGTGACGACCTTGCTCCTAGGTCGTATTTAGTATTGTTTATATTTGTTTATAGCTATGATATATTCTCATTGTGATTGCAATTGTTTGTGCAGTGGGCTGGATTTATGGACATGTTAATTAACTTTTGGATATTATTATTTAGTTAGATGTAACATAGACACTTAAATATCTAACTATAGATGTTTGTTATTGATGCCAAGGATTTGGCGCCAAATTGGTGCGTGGTAGAATAAATTGGATATTATTAAATGTACACAGCCATTAATAAAAGTTTATTGAAGTGTCATATGATGTCCCGGTTTCGCGAGATGCTCCAATTTTCAGGAGTGCGAGGACTGGTTCTGCGAATGCATATCAGATCTTGTTTGACGCAGTATTTGACATACATAGCAATCCAAATTAATGGCGCATATTTGAGACACTTCAAAGACACTTTTGCACTCATTTCGTCTGAAAGTTTTGCGTAATTGTCGGTAAAACTAAGGGCCTACTAATAAGATTGTTGTTAAACCGCAAACAAATCACAAGCGTCAGTCAGATTACGTTTACGATAACTGTCAAAATATTTGGTTTTGATTTTGTTTTATGTGTTTATTTAGTTTGGTACACAAGTTGGTACATAAAAATAGACCAAGACATATTTCACCAGTAATACAGGCATGCAAAATTTAAATTAATTACACAAATGTCTCATGAAGCGAGAAATTAAAAAAAAAAGAATTAAACATCAAACAAACAATTGTTGTTGTCAAACAATTTGACAGATTTTGTAAAAGAAAACTGTCTAATGCCTGATTCATATCCCCTCGTTTACACCTAGGTATAAAACATGTATTCTACAAGTAACAGATTTTTTTCGAAAAAATTATCACAAATACACATACATACATATACTTACTTTAAGTAAGTAGCAAACATAATAAATAAGTAGGTCTTTAAAACACTTGTTTGAAACATTTTACACATGATCATTAAGTGTTACGACCAAGTTATTTCTTTCAAAAAGACCTTTACACAAATTATGTTTACAACTTGTTTTAGGTATAAATGAGAGTGAGGTTAACCGAGTTATTATTTAAAATTAAGGTTATTGTATCTTTAACAATAATTAAGCAAAGACCCCATAGCTTTGCATAGTGTCCCTTCCATACAGAAGTACCTAGCTATCGCACTTAAAATTAGCTTACAAATCTATTTATCTGCCAAGATTAGCAAAGAAAATTGCTACTATTGGTAACCAAAACGATTCGTTTTTGTTTATAGGAACCGGGTCTAATTGAATTGCGATTGATAAACGTTTCTGTTAGCAGAATTGGCCCAGGTCAGCCTGTACTTAGCACTCTATCAAGTAAGTAAGTAACGACATCGATTCACTAGTTTAAGATATTTACGCTTGTCACCTCAGAAAGCTGGGCTGAGCTTCCGAAGGGATATTTATCGTAACGGTGCTAAATTTAATTGACACGAAGCCCTCGTTCTGGGGCTGGATGTGAATCATCGTCTTTGATGGTGTGTGGTACAGGGAATATGCGACAGCGGCGTGAAAATCTCGAGCAATCGGAGTTTGTTTTATTTATTAGGAGGTGAACTCTCCAAAACGGATGCAATATGAAAATTTTGTCACAGACAGAAAGTTGCAACACCTATGTATTTCCTTGAGGAAATTGTAAGAAACAGGTGATCAACTGGTCACCTAGAGAAAAATGTAGTGTTACTCGTAAAATATGTTCGAAATGTATGTATTATCGTATTTTAACGAACTAAAACTTAACGATTCAGTCACCGAACTTTTTCCCAATTGTGTTGGGGTCAGCTTCCGGTCTAAACAGCTTCAGCTCAATAGTACTTTACACGGAGCATCTGCCGTCAGACTTCCGCAACCCAGTTACTGGGCAATGCTGATATCCTAAAGTAAAGTAAAACTTTATAAAAGTCTGTAATTCCTGTGTAAATATCCACCTGTTCCATTTCAATACCACTATTATTATTTTTTTGCGGTTATTATTTTTATACACTATTTAATAATTGATTTTAATAGACCTTTCCCGCTACCGCTCATGACTTAAAAATCTTCAATTAAAAGGTTACACCATCTCCTACATCTTACAGCTTTTAATTAGGTCTAACGCGTCGACGCCGGACGTCGAGATTTATGGTCTGGCGGTCTGGTCAGACCTGACCGGCTCTGAGACCCTGGCGCACCTGCTCACGCATACAACTGGTATTTAGACGCAGATAACGGCGGGTACAATGGATGGTATGTGGGGTCTGGTGGTGTGGTGGTAGAAAGTGGGCATTCGTTACGGTGTCTAAGTGGCTGGGCTTGCCAGTTTCCTTATCGTTTGTTTATGTAAAAGATATATAACGGCTTGGACGACTGATATGGAGAAACGGTTAGTTCAATAAACTAACTATCAGATAACAATAAGTATGTGTGGTGTAACTTTGAAAGATAAAGTAGGGAACAACAGCGTGATAAGGGAACGTTGTGGAGTGAAAGAAGATGTAGTGAGAAGGATTGAGAAAGATATGTTAAGATGGTTTGGTCATGTAGAGAGGATGGACGAAAGGAGATTAACGAAACAAGTGTACAAGGATGTGGATGGAACAGTTGGAAGGGGCCGACCTCGGCGAACGTACCACGAACAAATCGCGGACGTTCTCAAAAAAGGCCAGGTTGGTAGCACCCTAATCGAACGAGCATGCATGAGAAGGTTAATGAATGTAGATGAAGCGAAAAGGGTGTAAATTAGGGTGAAAATCGTAACAGGTGGAAATCTATAGTCTCTTCCTACCTCAATGGGACACAGGCGTGATTGTATGTGTGTATCGGATAATTAATATTCAGATTGTCATAGGATTATATGTTATTCAACGGGAGTTGATATTACTGAAACTATACAATATATTATACAACAGAAGAATAATGATTTTCCTCATCTGGTCAGTTCGTTTTCGCTGAAAAATGTGTCATTGGTTTATTTTAATTTAAGCTTTGGCGCCAAATATTGTTTATGGCTTATTTTAATCCTCTTGGTTTTATTGCAGATAAAATATGGTCGTTTTATGACACATAAAATATGAATCGTATTTAAATATTATTAGTGCCCCAGGCGATGTCTAGACTTTAGGTATTAGAAGATTTAGAAGATTTAACTTATTATGAAGGTGGATTATAAATATAAACCACGTTTATATATCTATCAGGATTAATCCCCAGTACATATTAATATTTTTAAACAGCAATGTTTCATTTTTCAAAATGTTTTAGAAAATAGATTCCTTCTAGTTGGCTCTTCTGGACAGTATAAAAACTATTGTTTAAACAAAGCTTTAATTTACATGAAAAAAATATAATTTTTAATGATCAACAACAAGGAATTAAAAGCTCTTATTTATGACTTGTAATATAAATAAGATCTCAATCAAATGGGGCGATAACGTTAAATAAAAATAAGATTGAATCAATTTTAATGACTTTCCAAGTTGGACGGACGAGGTGAAGTTATTGCAGGATCAATAACAAGACCATAGGAGCATGTTATAGCCTATAAAGTAAGGCTATACGGGGTGATAAAAAATTAACTCACTAATTAATTAAGAATTTTGTAGACCTGCATCTATAAATTTGTAAATTACTATTATTCATATTGTTTTTTATTTTTGTTTGTTAATTTTTGTACTCAAGTCTTTTAGTACTACATTACTCATTGGTCTGTGGTCAGGACTTCATTGTTCTCTCACTATCCTAAATCATAGTACTGTATCCACTGAAATTGTTAAAGATATTATTTTTAAAAGAGTACCTAACCATGGAGTTTCTTGCCGGCTCTTTTCCATAGGAAACGACTAATTGGAACCGTGCATCTAAATTCGACTTTTCATAAGCACCTGTATTAGTTTATCTGAAATATTTCTTTTTGATTTGATTTGATCGGAAATTGAACAACTTATGTAGAACAACTTTTCGAAATTCGCGTATTTTTTTTTATTACTATCCATACAAATCAAATAAAAACCTCTGATAATTATGAATGTTCGTTACAGACTTTTCAGTCATCCTCGGACTACTACATATTCCATTAAGTTATACTTCTTTTGCCATATCAATGTTTGCTTACCTTTGGTGTCGATGGGTGTAGGGGCAGCCAGGCTGGGAATCTCGGATTGTGGCGGCTGCACCCTGGGGCCTGGCCAGGTGGTGGTGCCACCAGAACAGTACCGAGGCCTGGTGGCCTGGCACCCGTCAGCGACATCACGAAGAGTTGACGCGTCTGCTGAGTATTCTGGAATGGAGGATGGTGGTGTTATGACGTCACGCCAGGGTAAGGCACAGATTTGTCGTTGTAAACATACATTTTGCAAGTGATGGTATTAGGTCCCATGTCGTGGCGAGCTCTATCATACTTGAGATCATAGACCACAGGAAAGTTTTTATTGAGATGCTGTTAATAAGGTTTTCATTCTAAGTATTAAGAAATACTACTACTAGGTACTTACTTCTAGTTGTTGAAGACTGCAGCAGACTCGCAGTCTGGCCCCCAGGAAACGTTGCATTCCGCTTATGTCGACCCTGTGGACAAAATACAAAACAAATTTTAAAAAATGAAAAAAACTTAAACCCTTTAAAGTGTCTGAAAATATCAAAGCTTTCACAAGCGTACTTAATATTGGATATAGTATTAAAATAAACAATTTTTTTAGGCTTCCCCTGTATATATGGACATTCAAAATACTATACAGGGTGTTACTTCAAATTAACTGGCGAAACTTCACAGGGGTACCAGGTATAATTAATTAAACACATTCAAATAAAAAAACCTAAACTTCAGTTAATTTGAAGTAACCCTGTATATTGAAATGTCCAATCTCATTAAAACACAAAAATTCCAGTACATTAATTCGATTCCCAGTACCTATATGCTCATTTCACCAGACTAACAAGTACTCAATTGCCCACTTCCTCCTAACAAGACAGCATCGGCCAATTAGTTAAAGATTTCTAATCAGCAACATCTCTATTGCCTAGTTTCCCTGACCCCACCCATCCTTGGGAAGCAATGAGAAAACCGTACCGATAGGTATCATTTAATTGTTCGAAAGCACATGCCGACCGGACTGGTAGAAACGGACCGATTTGAACGCAAATTGTCTCAAGCGACACGCTATGTAGTTCGAGAAGTAATTAATGAAATATGAAGTAAACAAACGCATGTTTAGTGCAGTGAAATTGTAGGCGACGCATAAAATTATACTGTTTAATGTGTGACGATGGGCGACATAGTCTACTTAGTTGTCGGCAATAAGATTGACAAGCAAATCATTTTGGGACCCAGTGTATAATATCAGCAAGCACATTGGGTCACCCGCGCGAACGCTCAACGAGTATTCCCAAGGAGAGTTGATTTCAGACAGGCAGCCGGTCATAAAACGATAAGCCAAAACCTTTAACATGTTGTGCCGACCCCACCTAGTGTGGGATAAGGGCAGGAAGAAGAAGTTTAATATGTGACGATGGGCGAAGTCGACGGTCGCGCCACCCCGCGGCATTGTTGTCATATTTTTTACATTTCATGTACCGTATTTTTTTTTGCACGCACGTTATCTTTCTCTCCCTATTTGCTACCATTCATTGCATTCTACTGTTTTTCTTATCCCTCGCTTACAGAAATTATGAATTAATTAAGCTGTAAAAAAAAACAAAAAATATGTACGTAGGTATCACTGTATTATACCGACTGACCAATTAATTTAATTTTCTTTGTGCTGTATCATGTAACAATCATAAGATCCTCTTTTTGGTACAAAAATTCAGAGAGTATGTATTTTTTTTTTGTTAAAGTGGTTAAATGTTTTCCTATTAGGTGTATTGACGCTTTAGATCACGTGCATCGTTATTATTTATTTATCACGTTTTTTCATCTGCTATAAAAAGAGCGGCGACTATTTATATCCGCTTTGTATTTCTAAAGTTGTTCCATCTCTGTTCTCTGTGTAAGTAAGTAATATTAACACCGCTATTACCTGGCCTACTCCGAAAATCTAACTACGAAGTTTCGGCTGACGGTTGTTATCCAACCACGAAAGAGTTTCGGATCCGGCAATCGATTCGATTTTTGCGGTTTGACATTGTGTCTTTCGTTCACCCTACTCCCTACTACTGTTAATTGACATCTAGTAGTCCGTTGTTTGGCAATATTTTGATCGTATATTTCACAGAACAGATAAAAGAGATATATATTTATAAGTTCAATTTTCGATGTTGTTTCTTATCGATCCGTAACTTCGACGTTCGTTTTTCAGAGTAGGTCGTGTAACTACACTGTTACGTAAATAACAAGATGATATACCTACTATCAGAAGAGAGGGTCAAAGCATACACCTTTATTTGACTCAAGAGGAATCGCGGGCTGCAAAATATTAATAATTTGAATAGGTTTTTGCGATCTATTTCCGTCCCACCCTCCGCAAACCTTCCCAATTGAGCACGAAAGAGACACCTGCATCTCGGACTGATTTCTCCTGAGCAAAATTAGCGAAATCGTACTTTTGTATTTCTCTGTTTTCTTCTTCAAATCTGGACCGATTTTAATATTTTTTTCTGTAATAATTTAAGGAAGTCTTTGGTTATGTCTGTATGTTTTACTTTTTTTTTTTTTCGTCAAATTTGTTTGCCAGATGTTTGAAAACAGTGATAAAACCGGTCGATTTTTGTAAAATTTAAATGTTTCTAGTTCTTTTAATAATTAATTTATTGGCAAAATAACACAGGGACATAGTGGTGGTAGATATATATCATATGGTAAAAAATATTTCAGACATTATCCAAGGAGGAAACTGGAATACGTTTGTATGGACTAAATGCCGACCGCATTTCCTCTTAAGAGCTGCAACAATCCTAACAAAACAATGTTAACCTTTACCTTCAATCTTTTATGATTTCTGAAACCAAGAGCAGTCAATAAGTACTTTCACGTATTTCATTCAGTCCTAGATTACAACACAAAGACAATAGCAATTACTCTCCGCTTCAAACACAAAGATTTATTAAACCGGTCGCTTATGGCGATGCTCTTTTGTGTCCAGTCTTCAACATTGTTAATCGGCTTCAATGGATTAATTGGCAAATTACTGAGGATCTGGTGCAGGCTCAGAATTGTAATGGATTTATCACAATTAGACTTGGTGGACAATTGAACTGTCTCAGAAGTGAAATTCAGTTACGATTGTTGTTGATTTTGTGAGATCAATTATTTTAATTAAGGGTTAACTGATTTATTGTTTCTTGAATAGTTTAACATGGAGACTAAAGCCATGGTCGCTTTATGGGCTTGTACACAAAACTGCGATGCGACGTCGCATCGTAGAAACATACGAGCTCACACGACGCATCGCAAGAAATTACGAATTGATTCGCTTAATTGATTTTTCCTATGTCTTCTTATCAGTAACATCAGTGCGCAAATCTTTTTACACAAATTACGTATATAACGTATATTACGTATACGTTCAATACTGTTGATGATCGTCGAGGGATAGGTCATCCGAACCTTGGAAGGAAGACGCCTTGCCGCACGAAATCGCATCGCAGTTTTCTGCGTTGCGAATTCGCATCGCGCCGATTCGCAGTTTTGTGTACAAGCCCTATAGTAGTAGCTCCTTGTAAAAGGCCTCGTCCGGGAAGTACTCCTATTTATGCCGTCAGCATTGCTGTGTTCCGGTAATTTTTTTAATTATATTGTGAACTACCTTTTAGGTAGTGTTGCCAGGTTTCCCAATTTGCGCGGGACTTCCCGATTTTCAGGATCAGTGACACGTTCCGATTCACCCTTGATCGGGACGTTGAATGTCCCGATTTTTCACTAACCGCCTTAGTCTGTACTTTATTCGATAATTTTGACAGGAAAAATTAATAATTATATATGTAAGCTGAATTACTACATAAAAATATTTTTGCATTCATATTTTCTCACCAAAATCAGACTAAATAGTTTTTTTTGTAGCCATTGTAGCTGTCACGATTTGAAAACCAAAATCCCGATTATTTTAACCTCTCGTTCCGAAATTTGACACACTGGACTTGGCAGTTCTACTTGTAGGCTAGCTTTATACATGATTTTTTTAACTGTTTGGCGGTTTTGAGTTTTTTTTGTGAGCTACGCAAATGTCCGGTTTATTGGTAGCGTGCGTCGGGTTGTTGAGCTCCCTAAAATAAGATTTGAGCTACACGGTGGCTCATGCATGCGTGCAGTTAGGACAGGTCAACTCAAACCAGCTATGGCACTTTCCTCAAAAGGCTACTTCAGAAGTTGCCCTACATTGTTACACTCGCTAACCACAATGTCTGGACTTTAAAAGAGACCTTGACCTCTGGGTTTGTTTCGGCTTTTCTTATAGCTAGTCAGATAGGAAATGCCGGCACCATCTAATGTTAAAACAAAACTTTACATTGACTTATAAAAGTGTCTGTAACAGATTTATTTACAGAAATAAAAATCATTTATCACTTATCAGAAGGGTATGGGTGTTGGTGACATTACAGGCACATGAGATTTTTCAACTTCGTCTCTCAGGTTGGCAACACATCGGCAATCCTTCCATCTGGTAGGTCGTCGGCCTTTTTACCAACCAAAGCCACATCAAGCAATGCAGATACATGATTCACTTACGACGGCATCACTCAAAGAAATTTAAATCAGTTGTTTTTTTGATAATTAAAAACAGCTGTCAAGCTCTAACAACTGCATTTCACTCTACATACCTAGTAAGCAAAAACTTAGTTTCAATAATAACTTAGACCATGTCTAGACTATAAAAACTTGAAACCTGACGTTGTTATAATTTATGATTATAAAAAACTTATGAATCATCTCAATAGCGAAATATAAAATTAATTGTTTCGAATATAAAACAATAATAAAATCGGTGCGCCGGCGCCGCTTGGCCCGTTAGTGGGATGAGTTCTCGATTAAGGTTCGTTACACGCGAACGACTTACTAATATAACAAAGTAAGTATGGAGTCTATTTAAAATAACATTGTCTTTTTCTCGTTGATCTAGTGGTGGCAAGCGCGACTGCTGATCGTGAGGTCCTGGGTTCGATCCCCAGATCGGGCAGTGTTATTGGGTTTTTCGGTGTGGAATTCCTCAGTAGCAGCCCTGAGTTTGGATTTGTGCCAGGTTGATGCTAAAAGGCTCGCCTCCTATTACATGGGACTTAAACATAACAGCGAAATAAGGGTGTTACTATACACCTCTGCCCAATTCTTCGGGAAATACAGGCGTGATGTTATGTTATCTTTGTATTTTTCTTCTGATTTAATTGATTTCTCGGAGTAAATTGAGGGAGATGAATATTGTAATGTGGCCAATATCGTGTCATCATCATATCAGCCAAAGCTGGACAAAGGCCTCCCCCATAGATTTCCACAACTGCCGGTTGCATTCCGCCTGCATCCAATGACTCCTGGGTACCTTCACCGGGTCGCCTGTCTATCTACCTGGAGACTGTTAAACGCTGCATTTTCCGGTGCGTGGCCTCTACTCCAGAACCTTTTTACCCCAACAGCCATCAGGTCTACGAGCAACTTCGTGTACCTACTGGAGACATATGTAAAGACAGGTCGCGAGGTGACTTCATCAATATGATCTGAAAGCTCTGGCGCAGTCTTTACTATCAAATTGCTGTGTATTCAGATTCGCAGGTTAGATTCCCAGTACAGGAGAAATATTTGTATTACCCATTAATTAGTTAAGTCTGAATGTTTATCTGAAAAGCCTGAAAAATTCTTGTAAAAAGTCGTAACTGTGTAAAGAACCTATCAGGTCATTGACCTAGCCAGATTTTACGAGCAGTCGTGATAAGGCGACGTGGGAGCGGATATCAGGAGCACGCTGTTCAGCTTATCGTTATATGTAACAGATTGTACTGTTAATTGCTGGTAACTAATTAAGGAAGCAATTAATCATGCGAGTTAAACGTTCTTATCTAACTGCACTTGTTTTCTTGTTGTGTGAACAATGTATTATGATTAGGAGTGCAAGGTCTGGTGATTGGGTCCAGTGGTAGATCATCGTAATTAGCCTATTATTTATATTTATTACTAGCTGGCCGGACAGACTTCGTTCTGTCAAAAGTTATTGGCCTGTAGTAGGAAAAGAAAAGTGTTGTTTTTACTAATTTCCACGTAATTTTTATGTTTATTCTCTCCATAAGAACCTTCCTTGTGCCTTAAGGAACATATAAAAAAAAATAGCCGAATTGGTCGAGCCGTTCTCAAGTTTTGCGCTTAGCAACACATTTGGTGATTCATTTTTATTTACATAGATTTAGCAGTAATAGCCTAGTGGTGTGACCGTCGGACTGCCAAGTTATAGGTCTCGAGTTCGAACACAAGGTACGCACCTCTGTATTTTCGGATTCATGTGTGTATTGTATAATTGTCACTTGCTTAAAAACGGTGAAAGAAAACATCATGAGGAAACCGGCATTCCTAAGAGATATTTCTCGACGGCATGTGAAGCCAAGTCAGAGGCCCATGGGCGGCATAAACACTGACACCAGGTTAGTCACTAACCACACGAAAAGAAGAAGAAGCCTATTATTGTCCCACTGCTGGGCACGACTTGTTCCTCAGAATGAGAATGGCTTAGGCCTTAGTCAACCACGCTGGCCTGGTGCCGGTTGGCGGACTACACACACCATAGATAACTTATTGGAGCCCTCTCAGGTGTGCAGGTTTCCTCACGATATTTTCCTTCACCGTTAACGCAAGGAACATGTTTTTTTCTATTGTTCTGCTTGTCGAGACCTGATGGGTCTCCAGCAAATGAGGGTGAAAACAAACAATACTATTTAAAAAAGTCCTGGAAAATACAGCTGACGCATTTTTATTTTAAATGTCATCAAAATTATTGCTACCCAGTTATCCAGTCACGTCGGCATCTCCTTTTGAGATGACTTATATGACATCGATCCAAGTTATGATCCATATTTAGATGTAGAAGGTATCATGTTATGTCTGATCAGTAAAATGTAGCTACGTATGTGGCGATGACCATACGAGATCGCTGCGTCATTATCTGTCGTCACTTTCAAGCGTTGGGAATAATATGGACATGACTTGACGGCTTCTTTGCAAGTTAAAGACAGATTCTGCTCACGGATTTAGAGAATCTTCATTTGGAAGCGCACCTTGCTCTCTATAAATACTGAAAAAATTATGCCAGCTGCCAGACTTAGTTTAGGCGTATATGGAAGTGTAGGCCGGGCAGGCTATAAAGTGCAGCCACAGTTTTACAAACCATACAGTCGGGCAACGCTTTTGATGTCGGACGATGTCACCGCCCGTGAAGGCGTTGCCTAAAGGATGATTTCCACCAAACGGCTCGCATCGCATCGGATCGGAACGGATTTTATAATCTTTAAACGATATTAAATCGTGTACACTGTATTTAAAGTTTATATTACCAAGCCGGGCACAGCAGCTTGACCGCGGGCGTCTTCCGCGACACGCGATCGAAGCCGAAAGTATGCTGCGACGCGCGATCGGCTCCGTTCGCCTGTCGTCGTATCCGAACGGTAGGAATGAAACTATTTGACTAGTCGCAGAAACGGATACGTTCGAAAGCGACGGTATGGAGCCGATCGTATGCGTCGACATCCTGCCGGACGCGATCGGCTGTCGCCGCATCCGTTCGTATCCTTGCCGATCCGATGCGAAATCATCCCTAACTGTATAGATTGTAAAACCGTGGCTAAACTGTGTTGCTTGCGTCTCCGTATAAGTCTAGGCTTAGAATTGTAGTGTCATGTGCCTGTAATTTCACCAGCAACCTTCTAACTGTAATGTAACACAGCAATGATGCTTGGCGGCAGAAATAGGTATGGTAAATAGTACTTCCCGAACGAAGTCTTTCATAAGCTCGACCATTACAAAAATTTAGAATATCCACGTTAAGCCAACCGGATCAAAACATCGTATTTGTAACAAGAGGCGGTACGGCGCCGCCGCGGTCATTGACCCCTAATTTTGATACTATTCATCGTTACACTGTACCTACAGGTATGTAGTTCTAATTGGCCATGGTATAATAGTTCCAAGAGTTGGATGAGACTTATACTGATTCATAAATACAGGGTCTTATCTGGATCCGGTTATTTATCGTTGGATTCTTTGTTTCAGCTTCTCTTACAAATGTACGTTTTGTTTCTGGCGATGCGACGATCAAAATGTATGATTTGCATCCACAGACATCTAGATAATATTTAGATTTTTCCATCATTAACACTTCTGAGAGTTGAGTAAAGAATTTAGAAGCTTTGATTGGCGATTAAACGAGCATAAGACCTAGCAGCATTCGGCTGTTGAATTACTAATAAACGTAACGTTAATACAGGGTGTAAACGAAATCGTGTAATTCCTTCAAACCTCGTGATGTACTGCTGACATAAATTAAGTCAGAAGGGAACACTTTTGGATTCAATAAAAAAAAATTACAATAAGTAAACATGTGTTCTTAACGTGAGACATTTTAGTGCCCCGAGCGAATTGCGCGGCTATCACTCGCCGCGCGGTCTTTTAACTTGGGGCGGTAAAATGCCTCACGTTGAGGACACATGTTTACTTCTTGTAATATTTTTGTTTATTGAATCCAAAAGTATCCCGTGCAGGGTTAATCTATGTCAGCAGTACATCACGAGGTTTGAAGGAATTACATGATTTCGTTTACACCCTGTATAAGTCAATTCTGAATCAGAAATATCGACGATGTAATACCAATACCTCCTAACTTCGTTTTTGTTGATTTTTAGTTTTTAATGCAAATCGACGTAGAATGCAATTTCGCATGTACTAGCAAAATATTCTAAAACAATATTTGACTATTTATGCCTTAAAACACAAATAATAGAAATAGCTGCTAAAATATTAGACTCCAATTTTGCTGCGAATGAGACGTTTTTTGTTCGTTAGATTTAAAAATCGATCGAAATAAGTTTTAACTTAGGAGATATTGATATTATATCGTCGATATGTACTTGTTTCGCACGTACTATTTAATTATATTGAAAACTTTATTCATATCCATGTATGATACAAATAGTACATGTCGCAAACAAATACAACAAAAATGTTATAGGACAGTTGTATTTTCGATTCAAAATTCGCTTACATTAGCAATTATTTCTTTCTTTCTTTTTCGTGTGGTTAGTGACTACCCTGTTGTCAGAGTTTATGCCACCCATGGGCCTATGACTTGGCTTCACATGCCGTCGAGAAATATCTTTCAGGCATGCTGGTTGCCTCACGATGTTTTGCTTCACCGTTTTTAAGCAAGTGATAATTATACAATACGCACATGAATCCGAAAAGTCAGAGGTGCGTGCCTTAGGTTCGAACTCGAGACCTATGACTTAGCAGTCCGACGGTCACACCACTAGGCTATCACTGCTGAATTAGCGATATGTTAACGATAATATGTACGTCAAACGTTGGTGCTAGGCTTTTGACATTACTTCTATTAAATTTCTGTCAAAAACTTACATTAATCGAGAGATTTTGAAATAATATCGACCGTTAATTGGATTAAGCCGATCCCATAAATACCATCATGGATTTTTTTATATTTTACAGCCCGGTCAACGTCGAAACCACAGATTAAATAACAGTTACCTTGAGAGCGGTATGAAGTAACAAATTAATACCAACATCGCGTGTGTCGAATCTCTGATAGCCCCCTATTGTGATAGCTTGAAGGTGGTCGTTACAAGTCGCTCGGACGATAATTATCGCATGTTATAGTTAATCGTTGATCGATTCGATATACCGCAGATTTGTATTGGTTAAAATGTATTGGTTCGTATTGGTATGATTATTTATATTGTCATGAGATCTATACCTAGGTCGCAAGCCAGACAATGGACGCAAGACTCGAACAGGGCGAATTTGTATGAAATGTCATGTCCAATTATTATTATTCATTTATTTCAATCAATGAGGGGCTCGTGGCTAAATAACAAACGCGCCGATCGTACGATTTGCGAGGTTAAGCTGCGCTTGCCGCGGTCAGTCCGTGGATGGGTGACCATTTGTTACACATCGAGACCCCTCCGTGCCCTGGAGAGCACGTTAAGCCGTCGGTCCCGGGTGTCATACGAATACCTATGACAGTCGTTACGGGTAGTCAGAAGCCCGAAAGTCTGACAAACAGTTTAACCTTAGGATATCGGCATTGCCCAGTTACTGGGTTGCGGAGGTCTGATGGCAGTCGCTCCGTGTAAAATACTGGTATTCAGCCGCATCTGGTTAGACTGGAAGCTGACCCCAAGATAATTGGGAAAAGGCTAAGAGGAAGATTTATTTCAATCAATTTTGGATCATATAATTAAATTAAATTTCAAAAAATTACATTCAAATGGGCAACATACATTAATGCTCAATCAATGCTCGTCTTTTTCATACAAATGTGCGTCCCGTCCTCTCTGTGTGCATTGTGCCTCCATTTATTATAACATTAGACAAAATCATACATCCAGGCTCGCCCGCGATTACATGGGACTTAAACATAACGGCGAAATTATGGAGTTACTATACACTTCTGCCCAACCCTTCGGGGAATACAAGCGTGATGTTGTGTCATGTTTAAAAAAATATCTATCATAGATTCCCCTAATACATCTAGATAACGCCATAGCGGTCTAAGTAGTCAATTACTTGACCGTTCCTATCACATCTCATCACCCAAGTATGGTCATCACCTGTACGCCTTCCGTGTGGTGATAAAAAATGTTAACTTAATTGATTACCGGTTCTGAAGGGACGTTATGACTGGTCGCATTGAATTTCATGTTTCAATGCTACTTGGAGGCTTATTGGAATGTATTAGAAACTAGCGAACCGCAGTGATAGCCTAGCGGTTGAACGATTGCCTTCCATGCAGCAGGGTCTGATTTCAAACCCGGCCCGTACCTCAGAGTTTTCGAATTCATGTGCGGGTCAGAATTTGATTACTTATCACTTGCGTTAACGGTGAAGGAAAAACATCGTGAGGAAACCTGCACACCTGAGAGGGCTCCATAAAGATCTTGGTGGTGTGTAGTCTGCCTATGCACCAGGCCAGCGTGGTGGAATAAGGCCTAAATACTTCGTATTCTGAGAAGAGGCCAGTGTCCAGCAGTGGGACAGTAAAATTCTAAAATTCTATAAACGACATTTTTGGAATCGGTATCGTTCCTATGATGCGTTGCAATTATCTTTTTCCAAAAATATTGAATGTACAGTTTTAGCATTATTATGATTTTATTACATGTATAGATTTCAAGGTTTGGTTTCTATAATCGGTGTAGGTATTAGAGGCAAGAAATGCAAGAATTTAACAGAAAATTTACCTAAAAATCATTGAAAAACAACGAAATTAAGTTATTATTTCTGTAAAATGATTATCGGTGTTCCAATAATAGTTAAACAATTCAATAGGTACCTAAAAGAATAGTAATAACAAAAAAAACCGCATGGAATTAAAAGAAAATTTACCAAAAAATCGTTGAAAAACAACGAAATTAAGTTATTATTTCTGTAAAATGATTATCGGAGCTCCAAAAATAGTAAAAAAAATCAATATACCTACCTAAAATAATTTAATTCTCATCTATTTTCTCGAAAATAATATAATTGTTCTATAAAATTGTAGACTATTTTAATAATCCTGAACTGAACATAAACAAGAGTAATTTTAATTTTTTTTAATGTCAATTATTTTACGCCAATTTTAAAACACAAGAGATTAAGTTAATAACATAATAATCCTTTAAGAGTTATTTAAATTTATGGAATTGTTGGTAGAAAATGTTTTAAACGCCAATAATATTGTGATATTTTTATTTTACGGTTTTGTGTCTAAGTATCATTACAAGCCCATTACTATCCCACTGCTGGGCATGGGCTTCTTCTCAGAATGAGAAGAGTTTAGGTCTTAGACCACCACGCTGGCCTGGTGCGGGTCGGCAGACTACACACACCATCGAGAAATTTTTGGAGCCCTCTCAAGTGTGCAAGTTTCCTCACGATGTTTTTCCTTCACCGTTAAAGCAAGTGATAATCAGACTATGATCCGCACATGAATTCAAAAAGTTAGAGGTGCGGGCCGGGATCGAACTTAGACCCTCCTGCAGAGAAGGCAAGCATTCAACCGCTAGCATCCTTGTATTAAATAAAAATACAGCATAATGATGTCTAAACATTTCATAAAAACGCGACCCATTTCCCAAATTAGAACACGCAAGTTTCTCCCGAAACTCGCACAATCAACAGCAAATGACTCACAAACATGCGCGGGCGCATGTAACGCGATCCTGCGCTAATTACATCGCCCCATTTGCTTGAAACTGGGCCGATCGCGCAGCTGCAGCAAGTTCAAAGGAATCGATCGAATGATTACGACCAATTGAAAAATTGGACGAAGTATTTGTGTCGTTTTTTTTCAAAGTAGGTCTTTATGACGTCACGGATTCTCTGGAATTCGGTACAATGATACGGTGTGGGTTAATTTTGAGGTACCGACAACAAATTGGGTCTCATGGTGTTTCGCAAAATTGCAACATTAAGAGCTTTCATTATTTCCTGATAGTGAGTCATGGTCTGCCTGGAATTTAACTGTCAAAATGAACAGTTACTTCATGTCTGAATTGATTAATTTTCATGTTGAACTGGCTCGGAAAAAACATAATTACGGTCGCCTATTATCGGGAATGGGCGAGGATTAACTAAGGGAAATGAGTGTTGAGGTGTTGGATATCGTAGCCAGCATCCTGCGATTAATTGTGTGAAGTTCTCATCTTTTTAACTGAGAACCTGACTTGCATGGTTCATTAAAATTAACAGTCGTTTTCAATAACGTATCTATCGGTGGTTTGCCTAACTAGAGATAAAAAATTGACATTATTTCTATGGAGCTTATCTCAAACGATAAAAATGATTTTTATTTCTGTAAATAAATCTGCTATAGACACTTTTACAAGTCAATGTAATTTTTTTTAAGACTAGATGGCGCCGGCATTTCCTTACTAGCTCTGAGAAGAAAAGCCGTAAACTCAGAGATCAAGGTCTCTTTTAAAGTTCAGACATTGTGGTTAGCGAGTGTAACAATGTAGGGCAACGTCTGGATTGGCCTTTTGAGGAAAGTGCCATAGCAGTGTTAAGTGACAATTTTGTATCTCTAGCAAGGAAAATCGCCGGTAGATATATTATTGGTTTCGGCGCCAAGTCTACTGCCGATCCCTATAAGACAATAAACTCATTGTCGCCTACTAGTGCATCTGTCATACGGTTGAGAGTACTACGCACCTGTCCTTTGTGAAGAACATCACCAATAACATCGGCGTGCGTCTATGACAAGATGTATGAATATCGACTGAGCGAAAGGAGTATGTAAGGGTCGTAGCATGTGGCGTTCCATAGTTTCTGCCTACCCCCCATGTGAAAAAGGCGTGAGTTTATGTATGTATGTTGTACATCTGTACAGATTGAACGAGTACGACACAGCCTTGCTTGTACACCCATTATTAAATCTTATTGTAAGGTATGCTGCGAAACAGGATCATTTGGGTCCAAGGGCGACGAGAACCTGTCGCCTGTCGTCACGGTACGGTCGGCTACATTGTTGCTGCTCAGCACACGTGAAGCGGGTTGGGTTTCGGTGCGATGTAGAAGTTTGGTCTAGCTTGCGTTAGGATGTGACGAGAATTTGGGTCGATTTTAGGCGTCAATCAGAATTTGTAAAAAAAATGGTAATTTAAATGGTGAAATGCTCTCGACTGCGCAAGAGTCTTAACGCTCATTTGCACGGTGCAAGTTTCTTGAAGCAAATTTCATGCTATCTCTGTTTTTGTCGGAGAGAAAGAAAAAGATAGCATAAGACTTGCTCAAGGAACTTGCTTTGTGTAAATGAGCCTTTAAATTGAATGTGACCGATTCCCGCATAAAGTTAAATATTAACTGTTATACAAGCCAGAATGGAGGTACTAAGCCGAAAGGGTGTTAAAGTACCCATAATAATGGTTAACTTTTGTTGTACAACTTTCCTCAAAGGACATTCATTAATTTAAGAGAAATAGCTGTTCAAAGATTTCATAAAAAATACGCTAAATTCGTATCTATCCTCACCTATGATCAGCTGTGTTTACATTTTAGGTCATATTTCTGGGTCACGGATTAGAAGCTTCATTTTTGAATTCAAAATTAAAGCAGAGATCAAGTATTTTTGAAAAAACTAAAACAAAAATAATTTTAAATGGATTTTTTTTCTCGAATTTTGAAATTTTAGCCGTTTCTCGTCCCGCAGCTTAGTACCCCCTTTTCGACTAACCTTGTATAAAGACGTGACGACTACGAGACGACAACTACTCAAGACAACTATTAAAGACGTTTTATACTACCGACGCAAAAAATAAAACCACATCAATTTAAAAAGTTTTATGTGCCTCCATTCGCCTAGTAAGGAACTACCTGACCGGAATCGATTCCAATGGAAATTAAAATTACTACCCGCACTTTATAATTTGTGCTGTATTAAATCGACCACAGGCCCTATACCAACATCTTATTATAGGAAACGCCGGGCCTATTAACATAGTCTATAAAATTGCGTCGGTTCATAACTCGCCCGACAATTTGCGCAGGCGCAGCTTTCGCTACAGGAAGCACACGTCTTATTACACCTCGCTTGGTGTTCGTTTAGAAAACATGGTGTTTTGGTTTTCCTTTGAGATGTAAGGGAGGTACCACACTAGCTTGATGTGTTAAAAAACTGGTCACAAAATAATTGTATAAAAGAGACAAGAATTTGTGTGCAATTAACTATTGAGAAATGGAGCAAAAGAATTACAGTTCGGTACGCGAGGAGCCGCAAAAGACACAGAAGAAGGCAGAAAAAACTATGGAGGGACAAAATAGGAGAAAAACTATGGACTAGAATAGCCAATAGACAAGAATGGAAGAAAATGGAGGGGGCCTTTGCCTCAAAGCACACAGACCAAATCAGGCGGTGTCGAAATAAGGAAAAAGTAATAGTAATTAGCTGCATGCATAAAATACACAATATATAGTAATAGAAATGGTCTGAATGAAGGGCTTTATAATAACTATTGAGATTTGGCGTTGTTTTTTTCATTGATGATAACATAATACAATACCGTAAATTAGAGAAAAAATATCAAAGTATGTCTTATAATGTCACTAAAGCAATTTAAGCGTGGTACTTGACAATGCAACAAATCGATTCTTGAATGTGTATTCATGCAGAATTTGGCCACTTCAATGGCGTTGCTCGTATCTTTGTTAAACCGGGGATTTAGAAGAAAAAAATGTGTTTTCTTATTCATTTTTTTTATATTTATTACATCGTCTCCTCTAGTATGTATCCATCTAATACACAAGCTCCTTAACCACTTAGACTGGTGCACTAACATTAATTCTCTGATAAAACAACGATTCCAGTACATTTTTCCATTAAACGGTTGTTTAATCAGAGAATTAATGTTGGTGAACACCCGCCTTAGCTTCCGTACTCCCGATAACGAAGAGGTGTGAATGGCCAGATTATTGGATACAATCCTGGCTAAGGAAGTCGGCAATTACATTGATACCATGATAAACTTGTTCGCGGTTAACTTTGTATGGGATAGTAAGTACGTAATTGGTGATTGAGCTGCGCATGAGCAAAGGGATCGAGTGTGTACTTACGATTAGGAAGTGTTGAGTTGGTACGATTAAATGGATTTTGAAATACAAGTTCTTTTTTTATCGAGGGAAGTTCCTCATGGATTACCTTCACCCGGGGAAGGGGAAGGTGAAGGGTTTTACTGGGTAAAAATCCACGGTGTTCCTCTTCCTGGCCTTTGGCCGGGGTAGCGGGATTAGGTTAGGTCTCGGTCCACCACCTCGTCGCGGATTTCTCCTTCTGTGTGACTTAACTTGAAGTCACTTAACTTCAGTTAAATATGTTACACTTAACTGGAGTTTTAAGCAATTTAATTTAATTACAAGTTACCCGTTGTCTGTTCATCGTTTTTGTCTTTTCTAGTAATGTCGGCTTAGCATCACCGCCATCTTTAAATCAAGCTATATAGACCTCACGAAAACCAAATATCCTGCTTCTTAAAGCTAATAAATCATCAGTTGATACTGACCTTACTCCTCGGGTAAACACTGAGCACATCAGACCACCACCGCGCCTCCTCTCTGCAGGTGCCCTTGACGAAGGTCACCCGTTCAGGCGCCGTGATGGCCAGGCTGTAGGGGTGTCCCGTCACGCTGTCCGCCTCGCTCACCTCTAGTACCGTGGTCATGTCGATGCTGGCTTGAGGGACTGTGTCTGGCTGTGGGAGAAATAGAGAAATGAGGATTAGGAGAATGTTTATTGAGAAAACAAAATACGGTTTGGTTTTATATGGGGATGTAATCCATGTATATATATAAAAATGAATCCCTATTTCCATTGGTCACGCAATAACTTCAGAACGACTTTACCGATTGAGGTTATATTTACACACTATATTTGTTTTATCGAGACGATGGTTCATAGCTATGCTGGGATCCGATAGGTAACGTTGTAGTCAAATTATTTACGCGAACACAGCCGCGGGAGAACTGCTAGTTTTTAATGTTTTTTGTAGTTTGAAATCTTTTTGTTTGGCAGTTGTAATTGTTTTTTTTTGATCCGGTATTAAAAGGGCAGTAATAGCCGATACCTACTGTGCGTTATTGGTTAAAATTCAGACTCTTGTGTCTTTACCGATAATGACGCAAATACCTTATAGCTTTGCATAGTAGACTTGAAGTAGTTATCACAGGTAAAAATAGCTTAACAAGTCTGTTTATAATGCCCAGTTTGGCAATAAAAAAACGCTACCATTGCTAAGCAAGACGATTCGTTTTTGTTTATAGGAACCCAGTGTTAGTTGATTGTTAGGAAACCGCTGTTTTTAAATACTGCTATTTTAACACAGATTAAGCACAAAAAAGCTAGATTATACCCTATACATCTAGTGAACAAATCATCTGAAAAAACATAACACCCTTTCTGTCGCACGGTCGGGTAATAAGGATTGTAATATCATTTATCCATCTTAATTTGCATCATCTTTTAATCAATCCATACATTTCCAATCGAACCAATTCCGAATAACACCTCAATCCCGCAATAACTAAACTTTTAACTGCGATAAGCTTAATTGATGAGAGCATTAAGTTAACAGCTCCCGTTCTCCTATGAGAAATAGGCTGCAACCTTGGCCATTTCTCCTAGTCACATTACTGGGGCGATATCATTGGTTACCGTCTATTTAGCTCAGGGAACATATCTCATAGAGGCGTTGGTGATTACTTAATGTTGTACTTGTGTCATTAATATGTGGCGTTTTAATTTTATAATTAAATGCTTCAGTTACTTAGACGATTGAGAAGTTGTTTCAAATTATTTCTTTGAGATGTCTTTTTGTTTGATTATTGTGGATTTTTTGATAGATATAAAATTATTTTTGTTTCGTAGAATTTGATTATAGAGACTTAATTTCTCATTTCCTTCTGCCTAGCCTTTTCCCAGTAATGTTGGGGTCAGGTTCCAGTCTAACCAGATGCGGCTGAATACCAGTATTTTACACGGAGCGACTGCCATCAGACCACCGCAACCCAGTTACTGGGCAATGCCGATATCCTAAGGTTAGACCGGTTATTCTCATTTGGTTTCTTTTATTCATTTAAATCTGTATATTGCTGTCCTCTGCTGGAGAAAACAGTTTTACTTAGGTATTTATCTGTCTGTGTCAAAATTATTAGGAGTATAAACAATATTATACTATATAGGGTCGAGTGTACTAATATTAACACCCATATTCTAAGACGTTCCTCCAAAACTTACTCGATTCATACTCAACTCAGGACGGCCTCGAAAACACCTTCAAAATTGTATTCTTAGTCGCAATTTCGAGTGAACTTTGAGGTTCCTCGACGGAGTCATTACGTCATAATTTGAATTATCTGCATCGCGCAAATAACGCCGCGATAAATAATTGTAAGGATTATCGTAAGCGTATTCGATAAAGTCTTCAAAATTCATTTCTATTACATGCGAACTTTGACACTTCCTTCCTTAAGGTAGGTTCCGAGGTACCTTGAGTTTGACAGATGATTCCTTACTTCGACTGAGGAAAAATCTCGAGTCGAGGACGTTTATGTCAACTATAACTACCGATGGTAGTGAGTCGAGGTGGATCGAGTCAAGTAAGTTTTGGAGGAACGTCTGAGACTATGGGTGTCATTCTCTGGTTAGGCAACTGTTAACCTAAAATTCAGAGAAAAAATGTTGGTAAATATCAGTCTAAGTATCTGTAAAATAAATATACTATTCAGAAGGACAACTACACACACAAACAAAGCCGACCACAAAGTATAAATATACTATTCAGAAGGACAACTACACACACAAACAAAGCCGACCACAAAGTATAAATATATTATTCAGAAGGACAACTACACACACAAACAAAGCCGACCACAAAGTATAAATATACTATTCAGAAGGACAACTACACACACAAACAAAGCCGACCACAAAGTATAATTTAAGATCGTTAACATTCATCTTAAAAACTAGTTCAATTACGCATTTAAATCCTGAGACCTTGCACCCTACAAACTTGAACCTGGGAGCAGCAGTGTTTAATCGCGTCGGTCTGTAATTTAGTAGTTATCAGAGCTCATGACCTAGTGCTTATCCTAGCGGTATGCTAATGCCTAGATCTACGGTTAGCGTGCTGAGTTAAGTTGTGAATGACGGTAGTTTATGAAGAATGTTAGATAAGGAATATTTTTAGGATGAGGAAGCGGATGGTTCTTGGTGTTTTGGAAATGTAATTAAATAGGAAAAGTAGTTAATTTGAACATTAAAGAATTATTAATGAAAATTTACAAGGTTAGTCGGAAAGGGGGTACTAAGCTGCGGGTCACTTAATGTATCACTGATGATTGTTTTAAACAAAGTGTAAAAATTTCAATATTCGATAAAAAAAAACATGCAATATGATTTATATATTAGTTTTTTCACAAATTCTTCCTCGGTGCTTAAGTTAGGAATTCAGAAAATGGAGCTTCTAATCCGTGACCCCAAATATGACCTAAACTGTAAACACAGCTGATCATAGCTGAGGATAGATAAAATTTAGCGTATTTTTTATGAAATCTTTAAACAGCTATTTCTCTTAAACTAATGAGTTTTGGGGAAAGTTGTAGAACAAAAGTTTTCCATTATTATAGGTACTTTAACACCCTTTCAGCTACTACAGGTACTCTTTGATAAGTATTCACCTAATTGACGTTTTGGTTCTGAGCACAAAGGTAATATGGTTTTTGTCTTAATAGTACATTAATTTGTAAAATCATAATGTTAAACAATTTTCTTAGTTTTATTTTCTTCACGAATAAGTATTTGTACTGAATTCTCGGAGAGTCGAATTATTATAATAATAAATCAAACTATCCGTCTCTTTATACAATTACAGAATTACTATTTTTTCTATTTAACTTTCCAAATTGTGTAACATTCAATCGAATCTAAGATAGCGTCTAATCTAACTTTAGTGTTTATCTTAACTTACGAAACTCGTATATCAAATTGGACTATATTTCAACCTATCAATGCGCCCGCGCCGGAGAGAGATAGAACATTCATTCAGCTTCAAATAAATAATACATTACAAAACTGATTAATGTACAGACATTGACAATAACATGGTTTAATTTGATTTATAGCATAACTTTCGCCGTCTCCGCGAACGATTTGATTTGAGAGGTCGAAATGCGCGCGCGCACCGGTCTATATTACGTCACTATGCGCAGTTGCCATGGTTACGCGTTGTATTGAATAGAGATGTAACTTACGTCTGGTTACTGACAATTATTGTATTGATATTAATTTAGAGAGGTGTTAAATAAATTGCAATTTTTTTTATCTGTTTGGTTTTACAATCGAGTAAACATTGATGAATACTATGAGAAATAACTGCACAGGCAAAACAAAAATATGTGTATTAGTCACCGACCATCATCATCATCATCATCATTCTCCATGCCCTTGTCTCACACTAGGTGTTGTCAGCACAATACGTACATATTCCTTTCTTTTTTTTATCGTTTGAAATTCTTATTATCGTGTGCGTGTTAGTATGTGTGTGTGCGTGCGTGCGTGTGTGCGTGTGTATGTGTGTTTGTGTTTGTGTGTGTGTGTGTGTGTGTATGTGTATGTTATTACAGCTACAATATAATAATAGTGAGGCTAAAATCCCGATAGTCGATTCTCACAATGTTTATGGCCAGTGACACCTTTATAATGTTGGAAGCAGTGAATGGGCTAAATTCTCGATATTTGTACGACTATTTTAGCTTACAAAGCTGGTTTAGACATCAAGGAGTTTATGGGGTTTGTCATGGCACGCAGCTGAGGTCAACATTGACAATAATTGTAACTTCACACCTATTTTATTGTCGAACGGTAAAGCGCTCGTTTTATGAAAGAATTGAATATAAGTTGACTGCCTTGTTGGTCTAGAGGTCGCAGGTGCGACTGCTGAGCATAGGGTCCTGGGTTCGATCCCCAGGTCGGGCAAAGTGTTATTAGGTTTTTCCATTAGGAATTTCTCAGTAGCAGCCCGAAGTCTGGATTTGTGCCTGGTTGATGGCAATAGGCTTCGCCCCCGGCGAAATGAGGGTGTTACTATACACATCTGCCCAACCCTTCGGGAAATACAGGCGTGATGTTGTGTTATATACACATTTAACTTTTTAAATATTTCTATAAAACATTTAAAAATATAAAAAAACCAGTTGTGTCCTCATGGCTCCGCTCGCGTAAGAAGTTTCATTCCAGTAATAAATATAGCCTATGTTAGTCAGTGATAATGTAGCTTTCTAACGGCAAAAGAATTTTTGAAATCGGTCCAGTAGTTTTTTAAGTTTATTCGTTACATACAAAAATACAAATCTTTCGTCTTTATAATATTAGTGTAGATAGTAGCCCACCGGCATCGGGATTCGCTAAACAGGGTGTAAACGAAATCATCTAATTTCTTCAAACCTCGTGATGTACTGCTGACATAGATTAACAATGAACGGAATACTTTAGGATTCAATAAGAAACTTTAACTTTAATTTTATTGAATCCTTAAGTATTCCGTGCGGGGTTAATCTATGTCAGCAGTACATCACGAGGTTTAAGCGAATTACATGATTTCGTTTACACCCTGTATATCTGTCTATTTCATTCATCCGTTACTTGTGTTAAATTTTATAGTTTTCCGTTTAAATGCAAATTTAGTTTTACGTCTGGATTTTATGGGAATCTCCAATAACGAATAGTAAGGCTTACTTTGAGCATTGAGTGCTGGGAAAGCAAAACAGTTAGTAATAGTAAAGGTTATTAAATTATTATTAGCGGCCCGTCCCGGCTTCGCACGGGTGGACATTTTCCCCGTTTTTGCAACATCTTTCATTTAGGCTCCGCTCCTATTGGTCGTAGCGTGATGTTACATACCTTCCTCGATAAATGGACTATCCAACACAAAAATAATTTTTCAATTCCCACCAGTAGTTCCTGAGATTAGCGCGTTCAAACAAACAAACTCTTCAGCTTTATAATATTAGTATAGATTAGAAAGCTGATGTAATGATTTATAGTTGCAATGGCTGCTAGAGTTATTATTATTATTAGAATGGTGACAGTGGTATTAACCGTCGGACTGTCAAGCTATAGGTCTCGAGTTCGAACCCAAGGCACGCACCTCTAACTTTTCGGATTCATTTATTTATTTATATTATTTATATACTCTTTATTGTACACCAGGTTAATATAACACAAAAAACTATTTAAATACAAAAATGCACAATGGGCGGTCTTATCGCGCAAGGCGATCTCTTCCAGACAACCTTTGGATGGACTGGGAGAATGGAAAGAGAAAATCGAGCAATCTAGGTGTACAAGTACACTACGTACCTACATAATATTATTTAAATTTAATAATATAAAATACATTATTATTATTATTGGATTCATGTACGTATTGTATAATTACCACTTGCTTAAAAACGGTGAAGGAAAACATCGTGAAGAAACCGGCATGCCTGAGATATATTTGTAACACTTTAGGGTGGCTTTAGGAGTCAACCCTCGACTAGCATGTGCACATAAAATTTAGCAGGCGTGTACTTACGGGAGGATAAAGAATAACACTTGTGACCGTACACTATATTTATATTTAATTAACAATTTATAAAGAGTACAAGGAGAACAAAGAGAACAACAGGGCGTGGTTCGTAAATGCGAGGAATCCAGGTCTTCTTCAGCATGTGTGGCACTTAACTGGGTAACTGCAGCGACGTGAGAGAGGGCCGATCTGCAGTGCGCCCGACCTTTTATAGCGCCGGACCCCCGCCAGTCAGCCACCACCCGTCACATATTTCTCGACGGCATGTGAAGTCAAGTCAGAGGCCCATGGGCGGCATAAACTCTGACACCAGGTTAGTCATTAACCACACGAAAAGAAGAAGTGGTTTTAAGGGGTATAGAAAAGCAATTGTAACTTTGTCGTCTGTTAATTCAGACTACTAAGTAGACTTCCAGATAATTCGTCACTATGTCCCGAACAAATGTTACGGTGGTAACTGTGAACGGGGCATAGATTTATAGAGTAGACCCCGCCTACTCTGAAAATTCCTTCCCGAAGAGCCTTTTTCCAACTATGTTAAGGTCAGCTTCCAATCTAACCAGATGCGGCTGAATACCAGTATTTTACACGAAGCGACTGCCATCAGATCTCTGTAACCCAGTTACTACGCAATGCCGATATCCTAAGGTTAGACTTCGGGCTTGTGACTTCCCGTAACGACTGTCATATCCATTTTAATGACACCCGGGACCGACGGTTTAACGTGCTCTCCGAGGCGCGGAGGCGTCTCGATGTGTAACGAACGGTCAACCATCCACGAACTGACCGCGGCAAGCGCAGCTTAACCTCGCAAGTCACAAGGTCCACGCGGTTGGTTATTAACCTTTTGACCGCCTCAGTCATATTTATACGACTGAGGCGACATGGGCACGAAAACCTTTGTCGTATAAATCCGACTGGGGCGGTCAAAAGGTTAATATCGATCGATAATTGTTTTCATTGCAGCGTTTAGTTTTACCGTGTCTATAGTATTAGTTGGTAGAAAATAATTCTCAAATAACATTTTAAAATAAAATATTGTCTCAATTTCCTATTTCCAACCATCATTAAAACACAAACGATATAAATTGTAATGTCTGCCGTGGTCCTGCTAATGATGTACAGGTTAGCAACACGATGCTCTCTCGGCCCGGAAGTCGCATCGTTCGTGACGTCATAAATCTTGTGGTGGAACTCTAAACAATTAGCTTTACACCTTTAGAGGCCACGACCAGTTCAACTTGACCCCCCATTTGTTTTGAGATCACATTAAAGTGGTTCAGTGCGCGGGTCAGCCAATCTGGTACTACCATAGTTGGCACATTATAGATTTGTCATGCAGAGCCTGTACCGTTGGGTGTCGAGATGATTAGGTGGTTGGACTGTTGGGACAATGTTGGTGGTTGGCGCCAAGATTGGTAGTGTTTTGATTACGTAGTAAGTAACAACAAATTTTAGTCATTATTTTAAAGGGTTGAAAGAAAGAAAAGAAAGAAAGGAAAGAAAGAAATTTATTTGGCACGAAAGCAGACAGATAGACAAAAAATTCATGAGAGATAAAAAAAACAGAAAAAAAATTGGTTGGCGTTAAGTGTGGTGTGTTTTAGAGATCTAGCCATACCTAAAGCGCCAAATACACTAGCAAGTTAAATTGCGCAAGTTATTGCAGCAAGTGCTATTCGTACAACTTGCAGAAGTCGCTTTACTGCGGATGTGTCCACAGTTGTAAGTCGGTTGCAGATGTCAACTTCCGCAAATTAACTCGCTACTTGCTAGGTGTAAACTGTAAATTTTTATTTTACACTGATTTCGAACTCGGTGTCATTGAATGGCGCAGTTGTTATGTAGACCTATCAATGTTAAATACTCAATTAAAATGTCAATAAGTATAGCCAGTAATTTCTGGTATGTTGTAAAACTAATTAAATTACAGTATATCTATACTAATATTATAAAGAGGAAAGATTTGTATTTTTGTATGTAACGAATAAACTTAAAAACTACTGGACCGATTCCAAAAATTCTTTCGCCGTTAGAATGCTACATTATCACTGAGTAACATAGGCTATATTTATTACTGGAATAAAACTTCTTACGCGGGCGGAGCCGTGAGGACACAGCTAGTACCTAATATTGTAATTTAATTGTATTCATTCAGCGATTCCTGTTGCTGACTGTACAAAACAAAGTTTTAATAGGTCTACATTCGTAGTAGCGCCATCTGATGCCGATTTTAGAACTACTCAAAAACGTTGCCATTGTCGTAAAACCTGAGTTACTACCATAATATCGATATATAAAGCTCAACACTATATTAATATTGACAGCGATCGACATTTACCCCCCACCCCCCCTACTATCCTGCTTATACTCCAACTACCCGCTTCATTATAATCCTCCACACAATTTAAACTTCAATGTCACTGCATTTAACACCGTTATGTAGGTTTGTCGCCCACGCGACGCGTGCGCACGCCGCGATTATCCCTGGAGTTATGGACCTCACGCACGCGGTCCCATCACCCTGGGGAAAGGTTATCGGGGGCTAATGGATCAAGGACCCTGGCATTTGGATACGGAAGAATAATGATTTACATAAAGAAATGTCGGAGAGGAATAAATTGAAATAAGTTGAGATAAATCCGTGAATGTTCTTTATCAATTCCACCAGTTTCTAGTATTTGTAATTTAGGTATAACTAGCGACCCGCTCCGGCTTCGCACGGGTGCAACGTAGATACTAATGTGGAGCATATAAACCTTCCTCTTGAATCACTCTATCTATTGCTGAAAACTGCATTAAAATCTGTTGCGTAGTTTAAAAGATCTAAGCGTACAGACAGCAGGAGCGACTTTATTTTATACTATGATTTAGACTTAAATAATCCCTTTTTTTAAGTTAAACGGTTTTTTCTTGCAGTCCCCCTGTATGATCGGGATTTGAGGATTGAACGTTGAAATTATAATGTTGTATTGTCACGGGTATTGATTTTGTCTGCGTTTCTTGAAAAATGTGTCGCAAGATTTGAAACAAACAAATATACGAAGTGGAGCTGAGTAAAAACCGTTTAAAAATACGTGGTATTTTCCTGTTTCTGTATACCTAGTATACCGAATATTTTATATTACTTTTAATTTATTTTCAATTATCACCAGGAATTAAAACCTTCATCTATATATATATCACTTGATCTCGTTTAAATCCGGAATGATACTTCAATATACCAGACCACACCTCATTGTGGTTATCGCAATCCTCATAGCTTGTTTAATTTCAAGTTTATAAGTCATGATAACCAGCTAGGTTGAGCTGACAGACCCTATAATTGGGTCTGTTACCCCATTTACGGGGTAATCCATTAGGCTGGCAACTCCGCGTCCGCGTTTCAGAGATTAGCCGTTCCGTGTTAATCAGAGATTGCGGTGTCGTTCGTGTCACTCGGGCTATTTGCGCGTGCGCAGGTCAGGGTTGCCAGGTGTATTTAAATGAATTATTTTTTGACAAAATGTGATGATGGCCTTATTTACGGGAAGGAGGACGCAATTCGTAAATTCGCGAATTGTTGAGATAACAAAATCAAAAGGAATTAAAATTGACAGTAAATAACATAATTTATTAACATTATTATGAAACAACTATAAAAAAACAACACAAAGTTGAGATTTATGTCTATTTACAGAAGTACCTATGCAAAAATCTGTACCTACTTATTTTAATATTATTTTGAAAATAACATGTAATTTTTTTTTGTTGTGCTGGCCTCTAGTGTGAAGCCTATGTGGCCTTGTCGCTTATGCTTAAATACGGCCCTACAATGGGATTCGTGCTCAAAACATACGATCGCCATTGGGTACAGATTGAAGATTTTATTTAGAGAGCCGAATTGCCAGCATATTAGTCGTGGCTAGGTGGCTCTGCGTGTAAAATATTGATATATTCGATAAATTGACCGATCCCAACGGACTTGCAAAAAGATCAAGTATAGTGCAAGCCACATAGGTAATATCATGACGGAAAACTTCCTTTCTTCTAAATATATTAATATTGAATAGGTTTTAGCGTAAATGACCCAAGATGAGCACCTTAGTGACTATGTTCCAGTTACGACTGATTTGGATCATCTGCTCAATAGGCGTTGTGACAGCCCTGACGAGAAGGGGCGTGGCAGTCTTCGTAGGTGGCGACGTACGACGTATGTAGACCGAGTCGATGCATGTCCGTCTTCGTAATACTATGTTTGTTTATTATAAATACTGAGAAGGCTGGAAAATACTTTTATAATTATAGAGCTTACGGTAAATGACATTTCATTTTATTCAAGTTTTAAATTATGGAGTACTGATAGCTTAGAGATCGAACGCTTGCTTTCCACATAGGATTGTCTGAGTTTGAGCCCGACCTGCAACACTGATTTTTCTAATTCACATGCAGGTCAGAATTTGATTACCATTTGCATTAGCGGTGAAGGAAAAACACCGTGAGGGAACCTGCACAAGACGCCTACAAAAAGTTCTCGATGGTTTGGGTAGTCCTCTAACCAGGTCAGCGTAATGGGCTAAGGCCTAAACCTTTCTCATTCTGAGAAGAGGCACGGGCACGAACACTGGTCCGGAGCTGGTTTTCTAAATGAATGTCCGGAAGTTATTCAGCTTGAAAATATACACTAGCGGCCCGTCCCGGCTTCGCACGGGTGGACATTTTTCCCGTTTTTGCAACATTTTTTTATTTATGCTCCGCTCCTATTGGTCGTTGCGTGATGTTATATAGCCTATAACCTTCCTCGATAAATGGACTATCCAAAACGAAAATAATTTTTCAATTCCAACCAGTAGTTCCTGAGATTACCGCGTTCAAACAAACAAACAAACTCTTTAGCTTTATAATATTAGTATAGATTTAACTTCTTCTGCTTCTTCTTCCTGCCCTTATCCCACACTAGGTAGGGTCGGCACAACATGTATTTATGAAATCCATGTTGTTAGAGGTTTTGGCTTATTGTTTTATGACCGGCCGCCTGTCTGACATCAACCCTCCTTGGGAATACTCGTTGCGCCGTCGCCGTCGCGCGGGTGACCTAATGTGCTTGCTGATATTATGCACTAGGTCCCAAAATTATCTGCTTGTCAATGTTATTGCCGACAACTACGCAAACTTTGTTCTTCTTGGTGGAGTATACTTGAAGTTGTTCGACTCACTCATTCAGTTTTGATAGGGACTTCGGTTCTGACACATCGTTAACTAATATAACACAGTGAGCGTCTCTATAAAAACTTGATGTCAATGTTCTGTATCGCTCCTGTCCCGCTGTACCCCAAATACCAAGATATATAGATAGATTTAACTTATGTATTGAAACTACAACTAAGCTGCAAAATGTAGCATAACCGCACGTTAATCCCAAGTTATGACTTAATTATTATATTAAAATATTGCTTGCCACTGTTACAATATAGCTTATTTTCACTAACGGTGGTTCAACCAGTCCGTAGTCATTCAAAATGGTGGTCAATGAAGCATAGAACACATAAATGGAGCAATGGCGGGAATAGTTCTGCGGTATACGCGGGCGTAACAAAAATTGCAACTAGCGGTGTCGAACCCACTGCCTGTGACGGACTGGCCTTCTGGGGTGGGGTACAAGTTGAAGAAGGAGCGGATTGATCTTCTTTTCGTGTGGTTAGTGACTAACCTGGTGTCAGAGTTTATGCCGCCAATGGACCTCTGATTTGGCTTCACATGCCGTCGAGAAGTATCACTCAGGCATGCCGGTTTCCTCACGATGTTTTCCTTCACCGTTTTTAAGCAAGTGATAACGTGAAATCCGTAAAGTCAGAGGTGCGTGCCTTGGGTTCGAACTCGAGACTTATGACTTGGCAGTCCAACGGTCACACTACTAGGCTATCACTGCTGTTAAAGCGGATTGATTGTCAGATGTTACGAAACTTTTCTTTACGTCCACTTTAAGAGGCCGTTCCAGTTTTAAAGCCCTCTCCTCTAACTTTAGGTATTTTATAAAGCTTTAAGGCGATATTCCACACCCCACCGCGTCTCTGAGAGCACGTTAAACCGTCGGTCCCGGGTGTTATAACAATACATATGACAGTCGTTACGAGTCGTCAAAAGCTCGAAAGTCTGACAGCTGCTCTAACCTGAGGATATCGGTATTACCCAGTAACTGGGTTGCGGAGATCTGATGGCAGTCGCTCCGTGTAAAATATTGGTATTCAGCCGCATCTGGTTAGACTGGAAGCTGACCCGAACATAGTTGGGGAAAGCTAGGTAGAACTGAACAGTAGAAGAACCATAGGCATATTCAGGGTGGGGTAGATAGGTACCCAAAATAGGCAGACCAATGCCCGACTCCGTCTATACTTATTTGGACCTCAAAAATAAGATTATGGGGCAAAATTGCCATATGATTACGTTCTGCACTTCCACATTTATTGAAAAGACAAATATTTACTGTCTGACTGAGTTTGCCCGACCCTGGACAAAATCCCGGCTACGCTCATGAAAAAACTAGAATCTATTTATCTTAGCAGCAACGCTGATCGCTCATCCCTCAGCCCACAGCCATTCGCATTTTCCCCGCCTTTGTTTGCATTACAATATTAAGGTGATATCAATAGTTTTTGCGTGCCTAGCGGTGCGCTTGCGCCGGCGGCCGATTCGGATCGACATCTAAACTGGGCTGCGGTTACATGTAGATTACATGAAGACCGTTGTTTCGTTAATTTCGTTCCGTCGGGGAAATCGACAGATTTATTTGAGCAACGGGAGTTGGTGTTATGATTTTCCTATAGTTATTGGTTTGTTGTGATTGGTTATATTTGCGTGTTGGTGGCGATAATGATGAATGGTCTGGTACTGTTAGACAAAGTTCTGATTACAAATGGTTGACGCGTATTCATAGCAACGTGTTGTTAGTTTCTGGTGTCAGAGTTTATACCGCACATGGGCCTCTGACTTGGCTTCACATGCCGTCGAGAAATATCTCTCAGGCATGCCGGTTTCTTCGCGATGTTTTCCTTCATCGTTTTTAAGCAAGTGATAATTATACAATACGCAAATGAATCCGAAAAGTCAGAGGTGCGTGCCTTGGATTCGGACTCGAGACCTATGACTTGGCAGTCCGACAGTCACACCACACCGATTTATTTACACTTTGCCATCTCAGATGAGATGGTGATGGCTATGACAAATAACACAGAATCAATAACAGGTGTGGAGACTGCGAGGCTCCCAATAAAAACGCCATAAACATGGTTATGGCTGATAGCAATCGCTGTGAATATCATAAAACACCTAACTTGCGTATCTGTAGTTCATTTTATATTTTAATATCCGCGTGGGTATCGTCACATTTACACAATAAATACATTTGTGTGCTGAAATGATGGAGGTTCTTAGATTTTTATCAGCGTTTCATATCGCGGGAGATGGCGTGTGGTCTTCGGATGATAACAGGTCCACATATCTCCTACCGTGGATGCGGTAATAGGCCGTACAAGCAGGCGTAGCATGACCTCTGAAGACAAGGGTTTTGTCGACTCAAGACAATATCGACGGTCGGCAGTGAAAACCACGTAGGTATGTGTAAAATATTTTTTTTTTAAAGAGGTAAAAAGGTCATTGATACCTTAGAAGTATTTAAATTGAAAGTTTGTTGAACCAGTACGTGTATGACGAGTTTATCCATCTAAAGAACAAATAAAACGCTTTTGAAGAAAATTGGATTTACGAGGTTTTCACTGCTGAGCGTCGATATGTCATATACACAATGACAATATGTCATTTTGTCTATTCCCCGACGACAAAACCCTCGTATACGGTGGTCACACTACGCCTGCAGGTGTGGGACACTGGGACGAAGAATCCACCTATACGTGCCTATTGCAAAAAATGTATTTTCCAAAGGGCTGGGTCGCGGTTCGTACTCGTGGTGCGTAAGCGCAGGTATTGGCAATGGAATTTGCAAACGAAAACGTTAAGATTAAAAAATATCGATACTCGTAATTAACTCTGACATGCAATACATACCTATGCATGACATTTAATTTTTTATTAATAAAATAAACTTTCATATACACGATACATGAACGATGACATCCACAAGTTAATCATTCGATAGATAAAGATCTCAATCGATGCGAAAACTCGTATTGATTGAATAAATTCGATTTTTTAATCGATTCCGATAATATATGAGCAGGAGTGCCGCCCATGGACCATATGATTTATATATATATCGATTCGATAAAGATACTGATATCGATATCTCGCTTTCAAGAGAAAGTGGCTGATGTAATAATTGTAAAAATGTAATTTAATTAAAACATGTTCTGTAATGGTATATTTGTGGTTAATATAAGAAAAAGTTGTTACCATTTCTTTAATGGTGATATCGCAATATTAAAAACTTATAAAAAATAATATATTTAATTAAGTTTAAGTTTCTAAACTCATAACACATAAAGTATGTAAGTACTTGTCTAATTATAATAAATTGTAATCTCCGTTACTTTGAATAAACATTAGCCCTCTTATTACAAGAGATGGTCTAAGTGAAACTCAGGGACTTTAAAAACCCAAGTTATGGGCATATTTTAAATATGGTTTTACTTTAGTGTCGGTTTAAATTATCTCTCGTAGTTGTCCCGCGACGCATTTTTATTTACTACACATTTCATACTAGCTTTTACCCGCAGCTTTGCTGGCGTGATTTTGTTTCGCCCCTTAGCGGAGGAATTTTGAGAAATCGTTCCTTAATGGGTGCCTATACGTTGTAAAAAATATCTACTATGATCAAGTTTCTAACCCCAGCGGTTTAGGCTGGGCGTTGATAGATCAGTTAGTTTCTGCTTTTATATATCGTCGCTGGGCAGTGAAAACCTCGTAAAGGACAAATTCATTTTTATTTTTTGTTATTCATTTGTTGGGTAGAAAACCATGTAATGAATATTTAGAACGAACGTGCACAGCTCTAAGATGAAACAGATTGATGAATAGATAATAAAACAGAAGAACCTTACATCTACACTTCATACTTTTTTTTAACAGACAGTTATTATCTCCTCTTGTAAAATTTCGTTCATTGCAATTACGAGGTTTTCACTGCACAGCGACGATATGCAGATGACTCCTAAATATATGGTTATTTTGTTGCCAAGACCGTAAATAACCAATCATTCACAGCCTTATTCTACCCACAGCTAACTTTAAACCCTCCCGCTCCCCCCCACCCCATCCAGTTCTTTACAAGCAATACCCAACGACTCTATGCTCTTCTATGACCCCAGGTCACGCATGATCTTTATTAAAGTGCATTTAATTGATAACATAAGCGCACGCGCATAACATAAGTACGACATTATTCGTCGCTTGATTGCGTATTGTATTGTAATAAGACAACCATAATTTGTTGATTATAAGGTTTGATGTACACTATGACGAAGAGTGCATGCCATGAAAGTGTATAAGTAAAATATAAAAAAAAACTGTTTAAAGGAGAGTTAACAGTTTTTAAAGTCAATAGGAAAAAAGAGATTCCTTAAAGCAATGGAGTTTTGCTTATCAATTTACGTCGAAATTTCGGATTAAAACGAATAAACTGAACTTATAAATATACGATCAAAGTATTATCAAACAACGAACTACTAGATGTCAATGAACAGGAGTAGGGTGAACGAAAGACAACATGTCAAATGGTGAAAATCGAATCAATCGTCGGATCCAAAACACTTCGTGGTTGGAAAACATGCGATCCGTCAGCAGAAATCTCGTAGTTCCATTTGCGCAGTAGGCCCTCAGAATGCAACAAAGGAGAGACTAGCCCAAACCTATCAGAGATAGCCCTTGTGTAACCGTGGTTCAAGAAAGACTTCGAATTCTAAGTATACAGAAGACAGAGGCTGCATATAACACGTAATGAGGTCAAAAACCTCAAAAGTTCACATCCATCATTACATCATCATATCGTGTATTTCCTGTACTTACAATTTTCATAAAAACTCACTATATCCCACACCTTTACAATTGAGCCCATTCAAACCGGGCCACACTGTAATGGCGTAGTATCCGGCACAGTAATTACTGTCCACAATGGGCCATTGTCTGTGACAGCGCGACACTTCCGGTCTGTGAGAGCATCCTGCGCGCGCGCCGCTCATCGAACAGATCGCTATCGAGAGTATTGTTTTGTCGGGAGATGGGCGTTGTGTAAACTACTGTTGTTTTGATATTTTGTGGATGTTTGCGATAATTGTGTTTTTGACACTTAATTATTGATATCAAATAGAAATGGAACAGCTGATTAATGTTTTGGCTTATTGTTTTATGACGGGCCGCCTAGCCTGCCTGACATCAACCCTCCTTGGGAATACTCGTTGCGCCGTCGCGCGGGTGACCCAATGTGCTTGCTATCAGTATTATCGACACTAACGTCTTTAATATTAATAACATCACACTGCAACTAATTTTCCTGCTAAGTGTAGAAAGTGATGAAGGTAGTATCCTAATAGAATCGTTTTTTTTTAGAACCTTCCCTCGTTTTGATGCATTTACAGCATAATTTTTATTTGCACACACTACCAGACCTGGAACAATTATCTGTAGGCCATACAAATACTTGTTCCGTGCGGAAATCAAACCCGCTACGCATTGCGTAGCCATGGCGCTATTCATGTCGTTTGATATGTTTTTTAAGCTCCCGTAGTCGACTTTTCCAGCGCCGGGGAAGTAAGGGAGGCATATAAATTGCTGGGCTTTAGTTAGCCGTTAACTGTCAGTAACTATTAGCATTGTGCTGAAATAAGAGCCTTTTTTGGCCTTTTGCAGGCTGTTTTAACTGTCTAAAATAAATATTTTTTCTTTCTTTCTTAACCTTCTTTGGAAATATACAATAAAATATTTAGTGTTAATTCCGCGAAAAAACAGTTGATCAAGCCTGAATGCAGTATGCAGCACCGCCGTCCCGCCCGCAAATATATGCAAATGCAGAAGGTGTGATTAATAACATGCAACACACAAGCAAAACAAACCGATACGACACGTGTTTCGCCCCTCCACGGGGCATCCTCAGTTGATGTTGACTCGTCGACCGCTTGGACGCGAATAACACTAAATATTTTATTGTATATTTATAGATCATGGATTTCCGCAAAGTAACGCCTGATTCCATCATATATCCTTCTTTGGAAGTCAGTATTTTTGAAACCACGGATCTTATTTTAAAACATTTTACAAAGGACTAGCTAAGTGACGTTAACTCTTGACACAGTTCGGTAAGCCGCTTATTGGGGATCAGCCGATCGGTAGTTCTAAACGATGCCGACACTAGCCGATAGGCTATTATATTACTTGCCCATTATCGAAATTGTGTGTGGGCTTCGGTTAAGAAAAGGGCTTTTTCGGAATGATGAAAAATAATACTGTTACGACTTATATTATGGTCTATGAGCAGTACCTACAAGTAATCAGTGATGGTCATAATTATTATTTGATTATTTTAATTGACTTTGAAAAGGGGGAGGTTGTCAATTCAATGCTTAACGAAGCTTTTTTTTCATTATATGTCTTGCGTTCTGGATTATGGCCCCAAACCCTTCTCATGCCCAGCAGTGGGACAGTAATAGGCTGATTATGTGTTAGTGTATTTAATCCTATTTCTCTGAGATTTGTAGACCGATCTGAGTAATTCTTGTTTCAGATGGCGCAGAATATTCTTCAGTTAGCCCTACATGAATTACATTAAGTTTGGTTGAGTAGTTTTTTTTATACAATATTATTAGTACTTTGAGAATGAACTACCTATAAAGACGACGTTCTATATTATTATAAAATTAACAGTCTCAGAAGTCGGTGCCTTTAATTTGGTTCAGCGTGCATTAGCACCGACTTCTGAAACTGTTAATTTTATAATAATTATGGTAATTATTTTACACCTTTCAGTTTCTTTTCGAAGTCGGTTTTTACTTTTTTCAAAGTTTTTTGTAATTAGATCGAATTGACAATTGTCGCCCTTAACATACCTATCTAAATATTTTAGTTGGCTGGAACCACTCATAACAATTAATATCTTCTCAAGAATAAAAGGTAACCGATAAACAAGATCGATAACAGAAAAGTAATGCTCACCTATTTTTATAAACCCCTATACTACACCTAGTAACATTAGTAAAAATTCAAAAGATAGATTATGTAAACAGATTGTCTTTATCTTTCGCCTGTGCGGTCCGCTAAAAGCATGTTAATTTGTATTCATTTAAAAATAGCCTGCTTGATCATTGTCCAGGTCTTCGCCGATAAATGGACGCAAGATAAAGGGTACTTTATGAGTCGCGTAGATACTTACCGCTTGAAAATGCGACGCGTTCGCAAAAGGAAGTTGTATTTCTACCTCTCCGTGATTATTCCAGGTTATTCTCAGGACATGTTCTTCGTGAGGGGACGGATTAAGAATACAGGAATGGAGGTTAACTTGGCACCATAATTGTACCCGAAAAATGGCAATAGGCCCTCCAATTATTACATGGGACTTAATACTAGAGACTCCTCCGTGCCTCGGAAAGCACGTTAAACAGTCGGTCCCGGGTGTCATACGAATACCCATGACAGTCGTTACGGGAAGTCAGAAGCCAGAAAGTTTGACAACCGGTCTAACCTTAGAGTATAGGCATTGCTCAGTAACTGGGTTGCGGAGGTCTGATGGCAGTCGCTCCGTGTAAAATACTGGTATTCAGCCACATCTGGTTAGACTGGAAGCTGACCTCAACATAGTTGGGAAAAGGCTATGCAGATAGAGAAACGTGGCTGTACAGACCCCTACGCCTCTCTGCCTACCTCTTCGGCGATTACATGCGTGAGTATATGTATGTACCTATGTTCTTCAGCTTAAACATAGTGTTCAACATGTTTTTGAACACCCATTTGGGTCCCACATTATCTTTAAGTAATTCTATCCAGCATTGGATACGGTCAGCCACAACCGCCACAAGATCTTGCCTCAGGGGATAATTTTAATTCAGAGTCGTTTAAAAACAAGTAAGATAGTGAAATTATCCTTAACCATGTATTTTAATAAAGGCCTGCATATAATGTAAAATATATCTTGTGTCGTATTATCCAACTAGTTTGAAGGTCATCAGAAGGTACGTACTCGTATGTAAAAATGGTTGCATTTGCAAAAGATAATCTTGTAAAAAATGTACTGAATTCACCGAGATAAACTTAACAGTTCAATTTATTACTGTAGATTTACTTTGATTCTGTGTGAAAAAACCTGGATATGTATTTAAAAATATCGATGTTTGTCCTTGTACGGTAAGAGAGGCTTTTAAATGCATCAATTTTGTTTTGCAAGGAGTTTGTCGATATCTCGAAACAGGCCCTAAGATGTTTCAACGGCGATCTTGTCTACGACCGCAGCGCGACTGGTTGCGCTGGTCTCTGAGGCACGAAGGAGTCTCGACGTGTAACAAACGGTCACCCATTTACAGACTGACCGTGGCAAACGCAGCTTAACCTCGCAGTAATCAATAATCCGTTCCTAGTGGCGGATTGCTAGCTCAACTATTATACAACTAGCTCTGACCCATGCACTCATCATAAGTCTTTAGGTTATATTAAGAAAAGACGTCATGAGGAAATCTGCACACCTGAGAAGGCTCCAACATGGCCGTGATGGTATGTGTAGTCCGCCAACCCGCACCAGGCCAGTAGTGAACTAAGGCCTAAAAAATCCTTCTCATTCTGAGAAGACGTCCCGTGCGCAGCAGTGGGAAAGTAATAGGCTGGTTATGATAAGTTTTTTTTTATAAAAACGCTGCCCCGCTCTAGGATTTCTCCTGTATCGTGGGTGCGTTTACAGACACATCTTCAAATGAACAACCGCCCAGATCCGGAACAACTATTTGTAGGCCATACAAATATTTGATCCGTGCGGGAATCGAACCCACGACCCGCAGCGCACAAGCCAAGCGCTATGCCACTGCACTAAACGTGTCGTATTCGACTGCTTGTCGATAGTCTTTCGGACCGTTTCTACGTAACCGGGCAGTTATTAGCGAGACCTAAAGGGTCTCCAACCAAGGTTACTAAGAAAGCGATGACTCGCATAAAAGTTGCATCACAATTATCGCTCCCAACTTTCCAATAAGAATCATTACTTTCCTTAAACTATCACTATTACATCTTGAAATCTTTCCTCGTATGATTCACAATTAAAAAATAAAATAAATGCTAGTATTTACGACCATTTCTCGAATCCAATTTGGTAGATATTTAAAAGAAAGTTCTGGCTGAACGAATTTCCGGTCATTCGTCAGGCTGTGACCGCAATTCATCATTTTGTTGGTAAATCATAAATCCTATGAAAATATTTCTATGATTTTACTTATTGTACCCACACTTGTATGTTCTGCCTAGCCTTTTCCCAATGTTTGGGTCAGCTTCCAGTCTAACCAGATGCGGCTGAATACCAGTATTTTACACGGAGCGACTGCCATCAGATCTTCGCAATCCAATTACTGGGTAATGCTGATATCCTAAGGTTAGACCGGTAGTCAGACTTTCGGGCTTCTGACTATCCGTAACGACTGTCATAGGTATTCGTATGACAACCGGGACCGACGGTTTAACGTGCTCTCCGAGGCATAAAGGGGTTTCGATGTGTAACGAATGGTCACCCATCTACGGACTGACCGCGGTAAGCGCACGAGTCCCGCTTAAAACCCTGATCAACAGCAGTATTTGTTCCACAATCACAACAAACATCTCAATCAGAACATCTGCTATTTATGGTAACAAAGCCTATCGCATTAGCCGTGACAGAGATCCGCGAGTATGTGTCACAGAGTACAGTAACCCGTTTTTTCCACAGCATGTGTTATGCAGATTGCCAACGTACAGTTTACATAGTAACGTAGGCTATGTCGCTTGCCCCGAGCGCTAATGATAGTTAATGTATGGTACAAGGTAGAAGCGTCTACAACTTTTTTTTTGTATGTCTTGGGTGTTTTCCTGTTGTGTAGTCAGATAGGAAATGCCGGCGCCATCTAGTCTTAAAAAAACATTACATTGACTTGTAAAAGTGTTTGTAAAAGATTTATTTGCAGAAATTAAAATAATTTATTATTAATGTAAAACATTGTTGTTGTGCATTGTTGTGGTGTTAATTTATTTAAAAAAATGTTTCGGTGTAGGTAAGATGTCCCTACCCGTGAATGCAATGAGAATCGCTGGCCAAACATTAGTCATAATTGGTCACTTTTGGGGATAAGTGGTCGTGTATCTACGTATCGTTAAAACTGAGTAAAACCAAGTTCTAATCTTATCTCTGGTGTTGAAGCAATAAGCTATTGAAGAAGCTATTGTGGAATATGCAGCGCAGCTAAGTCTGCGTCTCGAGTCTCGACAATCGAGTTGAGTGGTTAGCCCATGTGGCAATTGTAATGTCAAAATACTTGTCACTCCGACAATTTTGTAATTTCTATTAACAATAGAATAGAATCAAAAAAATTGAATTATAAAGTTTATCTCGTCATCATTATAGCGCTGTTCACTACGCTACATCTTCTGACTTACGCCTGCGACTAGGTGCGCCGGCGCAGGCCACGAGACCCGCCTTTTGCCGTTTCCATGACGACGTTTTAGAGCGAATGCCGACTCAAATCACTATTTATTAGCCATGTTATTTTGCAACTAAACATACGCTAGGAAAGTCTGCAAAGGTCTTACTTCTCCGCCATCTTCAGACTGATTGGCAGACCACATTTATTTACTTAGAACCGGCATCGTAAATTATACGAACTTGTTTTGCTAATTTTCTTCCTAGAGTGTTGTGTGTTTGTTGTCGAGATCCACTTTGCTTAAAGGACTGCGCGTGCGTTCATTAGCCAGTAAAATTGCTTTGGCAGTCGGATTTCAAAAACTTTTTGAAGCACCAGATTTAACGATAGAAATAATATGCATGTATGTTCTCTGTTGAAATAGATGGGGTAGCTTCGCCTTATCCTTATCCTTATCTAGGCCTGGAGCACCATAGTAACGGCTTGCTAACCATGAAGACCATAAACAAGAACATATGAGGATTACAAAACCCATTTTTAATTGAGTACCAACTTGCGAACCACAGTTCTAGGAATCGTGATGAGTTTCATACCAAAGTGAAGTCAACAAGAAACCAGTGTGTTTAGTCTTTACCCCAATTCTAGTTCTAGATAATAATCAGCGTACCAGCTCGCTACTAGTGTTGTGTCAAGTCGATACTATCGTAGAACTAGGTAAGGTATGGGTAAAAAGGGAGACTAGACTATGAAACCTACTGAAAGTCAAACCATTTGGCCTTGAAAATTTACTTTGGAATTCTGTCTTTTTCTAAATACCCTACTTCGAAAAAGATAGAATATTTAGTTTGGAAATCTATCTCTTTCGAATTAGAGAGGAAGTTAATGCAACTCTTCTAAAAGGTTGCTAGCCTTTTACCAATTATGTTGGAGTCAGTTTCCAGTCTAACCAGATGCGGCTGAATACCAGTATTTTACACGGAGCGACTGCCATCAAACCCCCGCAATCCAGTAACTGGGCAATGCCGATATCCTACCCGAAGGTAAGACTACTGGTCCGGTCAGAACAGTCACCCATCTACGGACTGACTGCGGCAAGCGTAGCTTAACCTCACAAATTGTATGATCGGCGTGGTTGTAAATTACCCACGAGCCCGTCCATTTCCCTCCTCTATTTCTCTTACGTGTCTATCGTGTACAATAAATTGTATTGTATTGTATCAGGTGGAAGATAGTAGTGTCCACTTGAACTTACCGTCTGATGATAACATCGTTCTGATAAATAATGGCTTCCGGAAGGATAGAGGTGTTCAAATAAGGTAGAAGACAGGTTCACGCCAGGGAAGTGAAAATAATTGCTTCCAGACATTTGGATTTTTCATATCTCATTTAATTAACTATAACATTATCTTGACGACACGTATGGTGCAATGGCTGAGCGATTGGCTTCTGCGCTACGGGTCGTGGGTTCGATTCCCGCACGGATCTAATATTTGTATAGCCTCCAAATAGTTGTTCCGAGTCTGGGCGTTTGTCCATGTGACGATTTGTGTCTGTAAACGCACCCACGATACAGGAGAGATGAGTGTGGGGCAAAGATTTTATTAAAAAAAATGGCCTTGAAAACATAATTGCAATTAATTACCTACCTTGAAAATCGAGTTTCTAAATATGATTATATTAATTATGAAACATTCAATATACATGTATAATAATAGTAGGTCAGAATCAGTCTCACGGGGTTCCGATGGCGTTCAAGTAGGTGACCATTGAAGCGTGGTCAGGGTCCAATCTTATTTGCGTTTAATAATAACTAGTTTGTGTTACCAACATAATTAATATTAACGAAATAATAATATTGTTATTTAGTTTTATTAATAATCTATTTTATTTAATAATAAATGCCTCGTTGGTTTAGTGGTGGCAAAGCGTGAATAACATGCATATAGACAAAATCTTTGAACATTCTAAACAGAAATGATTACCTTAACATTATAAGGTCAATGACCATATAAAGGAACATCGCGATAGGCGTTAAACGTCCGATGCGCGTGCGCAAGTTATTTTAAATCACAGTTACTTTTGATCACTGCGATTTCGTCACTCAACGAGTTATCAGTTAAAAAACTGCGACACCAAACCGTCGGATTACGTATAAACCTGTAAATGTCATTACGACAAGTTATTGGACGCGCAAATTACTAGCGTAGGGTTGAACGACATGAGCGCCTCTTTCAAGTTTTAGTTTTTAAACGACAATTTTTTTCCCTTTGTTATTCTCAGCTCATGCCAAATCCCATCCGTTTCTAGTCACAACAAATACACAAATAGAGTATCTGGTATAAGTATGTGTGTTAATCTAGATAAGAGGTTACTAATTTTTACTTAAGACTGTAAGTATAGAGTCTTCTCTATCGCAAGTCTTCTTCTTTTCGTGTAGTTAGTGACTAACCTGGTGTCAGAGTATATCTCGCCCATGGGCCTCTGACTTGGCTTCACATGCCGTCGAGGAATATCTCTCAGCCATGCCGGTTTCCTCACGATGTTTGCTTTCACCGTTTTTAAGCAAGTGATAATTATACAATGCGCACATTAATCCGAAAAGTCAGAGATGCGTGCCTTCGATTCGAACTCGAGACCTATGACTTGACAGTCCGACGGTCACACCACTGGGCTATCACTGCGGTGTGTTTCATATTATATCGTTAAACTAAAATAGTTCAGCGCTAAATTTAATGGTGTCAGGAATATATTCTCTATTAACTATTTTGATTTATTGTAGGTTGTTCTAGGTGGACGTTATAATATGAAACATGACCTGTACTCATCCTCTCGACCGCCGCAATGTAATTTAGAATATACACAATAGATTGGACTGAAGCAATAAGCTAAAACCTTAAGATTGATTTAGTTTAGAGCCAATGAGTAATTCATTACTAGGTAAGAAATAAAGGACGAAAATAATAAAAAATAATTACTCAAAAATGCAAAGTAACAACCCTACCGAAATAACCAGTGCGGCGCGCCAACAATTTCGATTCGATCGAGTGAATGAATGAATGGATTCCATTTCGAAATGATCGAATCAATGTTGACGGTTACGCAACCGATATATGGCAATATTAAGTTCAGAAATCAATCTTATAATGTTTATCTACGGATATATATCTCGAACAAGATAACAGTTAATAATGTTATCTAATAAAGCTCGCTTTGTACAGATAACGTTATTATTTTTAATCTGTGATTTTTTCTTGTGCGTGGGAGCTACACTATTACGGTCTATTGTTATGTCACTTAAGTGTCAATAATTATTATGGTTACACTTTCAATTCTATTAACTACACAATAATAAATGTATTGTGTACAGAATAACTGAGATATTACTTGACTGTCGCGTGTCGGGACGGTTTATATTTTGGTACTTTTTATTATACACTTGGGAGCAATGAATCCGAGGTCACCAACATAAACAAAACGATGTTATAATCTTAAACAATATTTATCATTTTTTTTAGAAATTTTAAGGTTTATGTTGCTGACCCAGATTCATTGCTCCCGAGTGTAATACTGCCTACATTAATAATATTGCCGGTTCGTAATTAACTCTTCGTTGTTGTCTAATTTTAAAATAAGCTTAATAATAGTGGTGTTCCTGGTCTAGAATAGAACACCCTGGTGTGCTCTGCCCGTACATATCTACGAGGTTATACTTCACGAGAGGTGAAAATGAACAGAAAATATCATAAATCGAGAAGAAATCATCGGTTTTAATTAGCTTCACTTTGTATATTTGTTTGTTTGATTCAAATCTTGCGACAGTTTTTTCAACTACTTCTGCTTAACCGATTCTCCAGAAACTTCGCACACAAGTTTAATTCCCTTGACAACACAATATTACAATTTCAACCTTCAGTCCTCAAATCCTGATGCTGCAGGGGTACTGCAAGATAAAACCGTTTAACTTAAAAGATTTTTTTAAGGGATTATTGAAGCAAAGGATTACATTTGTAATTTTCTGATCCATCCCTTTAATAATAACTAATGTAAGCATAAATCTCGCTTTAAAAATAGATATTCCTTTTATTTTTATCTAAGTGTATAATATTTGTTTGCGAAATGTTTCACAAACATTAATGCAGGAAACCTAGCTCTAAGAACAACAATTATTTATTTTTATAACTGCAAGGCTTGCCGTAAACTTGCCGGGCGGGTACCAACGGATGCGCTTGCGCAACCGCGAGAACGAACGGCGTTCTAATTACCTTCGGCTACTTCCGTCGAACGTCGTGATTGGTGACAAAATGAGTGGGCTAGGTTAGTTATTCTTGGGATTGAGCTAATATTTATTGACGTTTATCAGTACCTGTTTTTCTGTTAGGAAATTCAGGAAAATCTCTGTTACCTCGGGCCCTAGCAATAGGCGGTTCCTATTGTGACGTATTACTATCACCAGCGAATTGTGTATGAAGAGAAGTACCTACACTTCTGTCCTCTCCAACAGCAGGATAAGGCGTGTCGGTTGAAAATGTTGGAATGCACACATATGTGAACGCACCTTTATTTTTCTGTCTACCACTCTCAAGCAGCTTAATTTATGAAGATGAAACTCACGAAACCTCAAACCAGACTGTAACGATAAAACCATTTTTCGAATTACGTTGCAAAGGAATTTTTTCACACACCCGAGCGCACCTAATTATACCACCTACCTACTTACATTTAACAAGTGGAACGCGACATTACCACGGTATGTAGGGTAAAAGTCACAATTGTTAGCCGTCTATGACGAAATTTTTCTCTCAACAATTTTCTATTTCTCGCGGATTGGCACAAATCAACATGATTGCTATCGTACAGGGAGGGTTACATCATGCGCCTGCGCCGGGCCGCAGTTCATGAGATACGCGATCGGCAATCGATGTAAAGATCATGTTTGTACCGTACGATACGACTTTTTTTCATAAAAAATTCTTTAAAAAACATTCTACCCATATAATTGAAATGTTCTGACAAAGCAATTTATCACTTATCATATTAGCGTTACAGTGAGTTTGTATGTCTTCCCATTTCCAGAATTTCCACGCCGAAAATGGTGTCGGTTTGTCTAAACCGCCCTTATTGGGCAAGTACACACGGAAGCGCAGGTGAATCGACGTGTGGGTGCGGCGTGCGCGGGCGCATCGCTTGCACAACGCGGCCGCATTCCGCCGGTGGACGCTGCAGCGGGTGTACGCGTTCACTTCTTCTTAACACATTGTTGATAGAATAAGATAAAGGTTTAAGGTAGGTTGGAATTTTGTATTTGAGAAGCGGAGTGTAAAATATGTCAAGACATCCTACATGTCTTCAATCTTTGTCTGGGAAGCAAGGAGTACACATAACAGCTGTCTACGTTTTCGCGCAAATTACGTCTAGAAAATGTTTAATCAACATTTAGTCACAGTCATTTACATAAAGACAATTATTACTTTTACCTGTAATGTTTAATCGTTACATTAGTTGTTACCATAGAAATCTAAATATTATTATTTATATTTCTGTAGTTGTTACACACAATGTTCTAACGGCTTGAGTTCAATTATTTAGTTCTATACACATGGCGTAAATTGCCAACAATCCAATCAATTTCCGCAAAGAGCACAGCTTTTCCTCTCTTGTTTCCTCTACATTACGTCACCAATCCATCTCCCAATCAGGAGTTACGCCATTTCTTAAATTGATAGGTACACGCCTATCTTTTATTTCACAACACACATACACACATGCCAAAATAAAAACGTAACAAGTTTATCATCGCCATCTTGGACTACAATGGAATGCATTAATTGCTGGACAATTACAAAAATGATTTGTATCTGATAATATCAGCTACCCACAGTTGGGCGTGGGCGATAAACAACAAATAATTACTAGAGATAATTTCGTGAGACATTCGCTTAAAATTCCCCTACGGCGGAATTTAAGTAGAGCCAACTGTTGCTGTGAATTATTTTATGTAAAGGTCGGGTGACTGCCTCGTTGGTCTAGGGGTGGCAAGCGCGACTGCTGTTCGTGAGGTCCTGGGTTCGATCCCCAGGCCGGTCAAAGTGTTGTTGGGTTTTTCTGTTCGGAATTTCTTAGCAGCCCGGAGTTTGGATTTGTGCCCGGTTGATGGCAATAGGCTCGCCCCATATTACATGGGACTTAAACATAACGGCGAAATGAGGGTGTTATTATACACCTATGCCCAATACTTCGGGGAATACAGGCGTGATGTTATGTTATATATTAAAAGCAATACATAAGGTACGTTTGCCTCTACCTATGTTCAGTTTAGCTGATCTTATACCAGCAGGAGTAGTATGAACACCGTAACCAAGGGTTTTGTCGACTGAAGCATAGAAAAAATGTGTAGGTATTGCCATTGTGTTTGTCATTTTGTCTATTCAATAGTCGACAAAACCCGGTGGTTACTACTATTAAATTGAAAAATGAATTCACTCCACTAGACAGGACATACATCGATGTTATTGGTGATGTTCTTCACAAAGGACAGGTGCGTAGTATTCTCAATGTGGGTGAAGCGAAAGGAATATGTAAGGATCTTAGCATGTGGCGTAAAGTTTCTGCTTACCCCCATGGGAAAAACACGTGAGTTTATGTATGTATGTATGAATTCCACTCATCCAATAAGATTCAATTCCACCAACGCGTAACATAAAGCAGTATACACATAGGTGCGTATGTTCATACACTATTTTAGTAGGCCAGTGTAGGTTTATTTGAAATCGCGGTGCCTCATCAATATTGATGCTCGCATCAACCGTGTCTGCCTACACCAACTTGTCCTAATTGACACGTCATGCTGCACACGGCCGACCGGAATGCTAAATTGTTGTAATTGATTTATCATCTTGCTAGGTTGCTTGTGGTGTAGGCAGAGGTATGTATAGTCGTTAATATAGCGCATATAACTCTAACATTGAGAGATGTGAACGTTGAACGTCGATTAACAAAATAATTTATTAGGCGGATGTCAATGGAAACGGTAGAGGACGTCCTAGAAGGACATACATCGACGTTATTGGTGATGTTCTTCACAAAGGACAGGTGCATAGTACTCTCAACCGGCGTGCGTGTATGAATGTGGATGAAGCGAAAGGAGTATGTAAGGGTCGTAGCATGCGTATTGAGAGAGGTTAAGAGACTTGATTAATTTTCTTGGTAAACAGTCACTTTTTGATCTTTGCAAACATAATCCTCACGCTTGTCATTGTCTAAGGGCAGGAAAGAGGTGTATTATTTGACAAGCTATCTTCTTTACATAGTATAAAACAAAGTTGCTCCCGCTGTCTGAACGCTCAGATCTTTTAAACTACGCAACGGATTTTAATGCAGTTTTCAGCAATAGATAGTGATTCAAGAGGAAGATTTATATGCCCCACATTAGTATCAACATTGCACCCGTGCGAAGCCGGGGCGGTTCGCTAGTAGGTTATAATAAGGTCCCGTGGTAAAGGGAGCGAGATAGACTACAAGAAGGTATATAACTGAAAATTTCTCAACAGAAAAACTTAATAACACTGCTTGACCCGAGGAACGAACCATGAGCCTCATGATCAGCAACCGTATTTCTTACTAGAAACATAACATACACAAAATCACGCCTTGTATTTCCCGAGGGGTTTGACAGAGGTGGTTTTAGTATGCCCTCGTTTCGGTCCCATGTAATAGGGGGCAAGTCTATTGCCATTAACCGGGCACAAATACAACTTCGGGCGGCCACTGAGAAATTCCTAATAGAAAAACCCAAAAACACTGCCCAACCTGGGCATCGAACCCTTGACCTCATGCTCAGCAGTCGCGCTTGCGACCACTAGACCAACAAGGCAATTCTTATTAGGAATTTCTTATCAATATAGTGTGTAATGAGCCTAAATCCAGCATAGCAATGTTATGCAAAAACCCTATTTATTCAAACACGAAGCGATTTAATTTGCTTCACCAGTTGAATGTTAACACGTCATAAATGCTTGTTAGATGGTAGGTGCCTTAATTTGATCAGCTAGGCTTATAATTACAACAAAAGCGTCATACTGTAGGTATTTTATGGTCAGTTGTGTATTCAGATCGTAAATCGCCTCTGTTTACCGAGTCTCTTCGTCTATGTCTATTTATTGTGAGGGCTAGACTTTCCATAAAAAAATAAGTACTTATACGTAACAGAGATTCATTTTTTTCGACAAATGCTTAAATAAAATTATAGGTACGATTTACGTAAGGTGAGGATAAAGCCTAATTTTACGGCGATTTCTATTTAGCGCACCAATTTGAATAGCATCAATTCAAATCGTACCTATCAATAGGAATAGGAATACCATTGGTGTGATTCGAATTGGTGCGCTAAATGGGATACATAAATTTTATTGCACAAATGAATGCAACCGAAAGTAATATAAAATTAATCGACAACTTAACATCAAGTAGTGTAAATTTCAAATGCCTCGCTCAGGCTCTGGTGTCCAAGTAAGTACATATACAAAATGGCGATGTATAATTTTATACATTCTTCTGTCAACGAAACTTTCGTCTTCTGTGGTCCCGCTGCGCCTGCAGGTGTAGCCTAAGAGAGCGTGAATTAGAAACGTGTAAACCAATTTTAAATGTGTACAAGCCTACAATGATGATACTTATCTTAAGTCATCTGAATAGGACACCCGTTATTGCAATGTTGCAAATAGTCGGGTCACTCGCTCCACTCATGAAACAAGTTGTATGGCCTCTCTTATAATCCAATAGACTGTACGGCTTCGAAGTGACGCATACGTCGATTTATTGATGTATTCGCGATACAGTTTGTAGCAAAAGTGTTTTAAAAGATCGCGAATACTTCGAACCGACGCAATTTTCAACCACGATATGTTTATATGTTTCGGATTTAAGGGTCGATTCGATTTTCGTGATTAGACATTTTGTCTTTTGTTCACCCTACTCCCAAATCTTCTTCTTCCTGCCCTTATCCCACACTAGGTGGGGTCGGCACAACATGTATTTCATATATCCATGTTGTTAGAGGTTTTGGCTTATTATGTTATGACCGGCCGCCTGCCTGACACCAAACCCTCCTTGGGAATACTCGTTGCGCTGTCGCGCGGGTGGTTCAATGTGCTTGCTGATATTATGCACTGGGTCCCAAAATGATATGCTTATCAATCTTATTGCCGCCAACTAAGTAGACTATGTTCTTCTTGGTGGGGTATACTTGAAGTTCCTCAACTCACTCGTTCAGTTTTGCTAGGGACTGGTTCTAACACATTGTCAACTAATATAGCATCGTGAGTGTCTCTGTAAAAGCACCCTACTCCCAAATGTTAATTGACAGTCTGTGGTCGCCAATGCATTTGCTATCCGAGAGTTTTATGTCTATGACTCTCTATGTTTTTAGGCTGGTTTATGCAAAATTCTAATGGCTAAAGACGAATCGTTTTGCTTACTAATGGTAGCATTTTTATTGCCAAACTCGAAATCTGATTTTATTTGTGATATCTAATGTATGGGAGGGTCTACTATGCAATGCTATTGGTAAAGATACAAGTCTTCATTTTAACCACTTAATACATAACATAATATCACGACTTATATTCCCTGAAGGGTTCGGCAGAGGTGTTTTTAGTACACCCTCGTTTTGCCAGTTATGTTTAAGTCCCATGTAATTGGGGGCGAGCCTATTGCCATCAACCGGGCGCAAATCCAAACTACGGACTGCTACTGAGAAATTCCTAATTGAAAGAACTCAAATTACACTTTGCCCGACCTGAGGATCGAACCCAGGACCTCACGATCAGCAGTTGCACTTGTCACCACTAGACCAACAAGGCAGTCAATTTTAACTAATAACGCTCGTCGAACCATTAGAATCGGCTAATAAATGAATTGTACTCTATTTCTATTATTTAAATAAGTCAAAAATCTAAATTTTCTCACATGAAAACTCGATGTGCGCCTTTTTATGACTGTAACTTCAACGTCATGCTATCTTGATTGCATAGAATTTATATTTTCCATTGCTAAATATAAATTCTATGCAATCAATAGTACATAATTATTCATAACATACTCAATACTCCTTCGCCGTGAGCTACATTCAGTTTACACACGACTTTATTTATATCTTCCTCTGTCAACATACTCGTCCATTTGCCTTGTTACTGTTCACATTTGAATTCATTTTCAATCATCATTTCTATAATTCCTAAACTTCTAAAGTATGGTCCAATATCATTATTTTTTAATTCCGCTTTATTATTTTCTTATTCTTTACGCGGTGAAAATACACCATTTTATTTTTACTCTTAACTTTTAAAGTAACGTCAACACAAATGTATGGTTACTTCAAATTAACTGACGGATCATCACAGAGTTGCTAGGTATCACTAAAAGAACACAATCAAATAAAAAAGGGAATCGAACATTTTTCTATGGTAACCAGCATCGCCACACTGCCAACTTAATTTTTTTTTTGAAGTTTCGGCACATATTGTGATTTGTACTATATGGTGCCCTAAAATGTCACGTTACCGAGATATTTGGAGGCAAACGTCACCATATGAGAACAACGACAATCATTAGGTAATAACATGAAAAAAAAAACTTTTTAACAAAAATAAAACCGACTTCAAAAAAAAAACCGAAAAAAGGAATAAAATAATTGGAGGAATAAAAATTTTTTTTGTTTTTTTCGTTTTAGTGGCCTTAATTAAAACATGGTTGGACCTACTAAAGACGCTGCTCGTAACATAATCACATCATCACATTATGCGTACTATTCGTCATTGAGGAGTTCCATTGTCTATCTCCGAAGTTATTCATCAGATCTTCACCAAATTTAAATGGGACCACTTCGAAAGAATACTCTTTCAAACAAAAAAATACATTAAAATCGGTTCACAGTTAGCAAAGAAATCGGCGAATTGAGAACCTTCCCCTTTTTTTGGAAGTCAGTTAAAAATGAACTAATGACGCATTTATTACGTAATTAGTTCATTTTTAATGATTATTCTATCCCCTTTCGTCAGTTAATTTTAAGTAACACTGTTTATAAACAAGCAGCTAATTGCTCCCCATCACAGCCCACTGGCTGCTTTACATAGCTATTCTGTTCCGCGTTTCGCATTAGCTCTCACATTAATTTATGATTGGCTTGCATATTCATTGGTGATGAATGCGGCCTGGTTAGTGGGCCGTGGGCGATATAAGGCTGGGTGAGGTGACGGGACTTTAGGTAATACTAATATTAAATTGGTTGTAAGGAAATTATCGATGATTTTAGCAATAATATAACAGACTAGTTGTGTCCTCACGACTCCGTCCGTAGCCTATGTTACTCAGTAATAATGTAGCTTTCTAACGGCAAAAGAATTTTTGAAATCGGTCCAGTAGTTTTTAAGTTTATTCGTTACATACAAAAATAAAAATCTTTCCTCTTTATAATATTAGTATAGATAGAATAGCAAGTCTTGAAGACAACGTTAGTACTGTTTGTAAATAATGAAAGACGGACAAAAGAGCAAAGGAACTTAGACAAACTTAGACTTGTTTTTCCGTGTGGAATTTCTCAGTAGCAGCCCGGAGTTTGGATTTGAGCCCGATTGATGGCAATAGGCTCGTCCATTATTACATGGAACTTAAACATAACAGCAAAATGAAGGTGTTACTATACATCTCTGCCCAACCCTTCGGGGAATACAGGGGCGATGTTATGTTACTTAGACAAAAGACTAGGTTATTAAACGGTTTTAATTAGCTTCACTTCGTATATTTGTTTAATTCAAATCTTGTGACAGATTTTTCAACTACTTCTACTTAACCGATTCTCCTGAAACTTCGCACACAGATTCAATTCTCATAACAATACAACATTATAATAATTTCAACCTTCAATCCTCGAATCCTGACGCTGCTGGGATACTGCAAGATAAAACCGTTTAACTTAAAAGTTTTATTTAAGGGATTTTTAATTTAGAAAACCTTATAACATTCTTTTATAAAAGAGCTTTGAGAAACCTCATTCCTTGCAACATTTTTTATATTTTTTTATTCAACCATGATCATCCCACAGCAGGGCAAAGGCCTCCCTACCCTTCTTCCACTCCTCTCGGTTTAAGGTTCTCTGCGGCCAATCCTTCCAATAAGTGTCAACCTTGTTCCATTTCTTGCATTGCAAATTTTAAAATCGCATATATAAAACTGTTCAAAAACTGGTCTCCGACATGTCAAACGCAAGCATGTATTTGGAACAGATACATCCTAACTAATCATTGCATATCGACATTTGAGCCGATGTCTCGTATCCATCAAGTTGAAGAAGCCATCTGTTGGCCATCCGGGCTTGTATCAGGCCTAATGGTCAAGATAACAGGTCTGACAGAGTTTACCTTGCAACGGTACATGATCGCTGATGATAAAGCTTGTTATTTGACCAGCTTGCTAACTAGGTGCGTAAATAAAATGAAGCGAGTGACTGCTGCAGTTGGCTGTACTGTTTTTTTTGTGGCGCGAGAATTTTGAATTTGGAACAACTTGTCTTTGTGACCAACGTAAAAATCGTATTTATGAGAAATAATTTGGGCTTGAACTCTAGAAGCTTACTTTGGCATGTTGGATACAGTGAAAAAAATAACTGAGGGGCTGGTAAACAATACATTTTTTACGGCAATGTGTGGCCGGTAAGTATGGCCGGCAATGTATCGTCAATATTAGGGCAACATAGAGAATTGCAATATTGCTGGTATAGTCGTGTGTTGCCGAGTATTCCTGCCGGTGGGCGATAGTAGACAGCATTTATCGGTAATCATTGAGCCACACATGAACAATCTATTGCTAGCAATATGTTATGTTATTAATTGAGTTGACAATTTAAATGAGAATATTTTATTATTGTTTATTAGATAATTTTATAAGAATACTTTTAACTGTTTGATAATATTAACTAGATTTTTTTAATAATTAAAATTAGCATGTGTTTTTAAAATATTTTTACGCTGTGATGGATAGACATAGCGTTCATACAAAAAAACAAAGATATTCCCTGTGTTCTACAAAATGTACTATTTTTTTAACTGTTCTTAGAGTAAATAAATAAATTGTTTGCGAGATAATGTGTGTGTTTCACCTTTATGTAAGTAGTTAATGTAATGCCTGCTAGTATTATGGTAACCGGGTTTGCCTTTATTGACTTTTACAATTTGCATAAAAATACATAACTAACTGTCATGGACACTCAATGTTTTTCTTCAGAACTACAATTACCATATTTTGTATCCATAATTCCATACAATACGTTTTTACTAGAAACCCATCAACGGTTTTGCATGCGTAGAATAAGAATTCATACAAAACCTTATTTCTTCTTGAAGCGGTAATTAGCTTTGCCAAAGGCCATAGAGATTTTGAGAATTGGTAGATCCTAGCTACAAGGTTTAATTTTTTTTTATTATTTAGAACATTTCTTCTTAAACGTATTTCTTCTTAGTCGTAAACAACTGTAAGGGCCGACTTTTTAATAGCTAAACAAATTTTATCTCAGAAATAAATATGGCGGTTTGACCATTTTTTATCGTTAGATAACTTTTATCTGAGAAATAAATATGGCGGCTTGACATAATGTTCTGTACAAAAGCTGTCAATACATTAAAATTATTCCTCAGATAAAGGTAAGATTTATAAATCGGTCGTAAATGTAATAAGATCTATTACAAGTAGCACTATCCAGGTACAAGTAGTTAATCAATTACACACTGACTCATTCAAGTAAATAAACAAATAAACGCTTGTTACTTCAAACACTTAAACTCCATTAATTTTCCTACTTTCCCCCCACAAAAGACATTTACGACTTCCCTTCTATTTTAGCTGTGAGCCGCATTGCAAATCTTCAGCTCCATTCACATGATAACGAGGTGCGACTGCACTAAGGAATACATTATGCGTCACATTGACGCGCCCGACAACTGGCCCCTTTACCCTGAACGCGTTACACTGAAATATCTTAGCTCATTCTATAGCCTGATTCTGTTGTTCTACATCCAGATTTGTTTATAGACTCGACACTAACGCGAATTCCACTACGATTGGCAGATAAACATGGCCGAACGGTCAGTACCCTGAGTGTGAGTTTGTTGTCACATTGCGAAATACGTGACGATCAAGTTAATCGAGCAAACTAATGAGCGATGGTGTTTAAAAATAGTCTGAGTGTGAGTTGTAATATGACATACTAACAACAGCTCGTATCGTCACTTGTCCGAAAGTATGCCGAACGTATTGTTATTTTTTTAATGTTGCCTACAATGTATCCAGACATGAATTCGGCGAGATAATACGACTTAAATAAAAATCTTATCACAATCGTGTTAACAAGCGTTATGCGTGCCCTTCTCCGAAACTTCTTCTTCTTCTCCGTACTTCTCCGAAACGGTACTTTGTGTGACAAGTTTGAAATACCCAACTATTGTAGTATCGTTAAAAATCTTACACTCACTGTTTCAGTTTACAATACTTTCCGCCAGGGGCGCTTTTTACGTTTTCATACATTTAACACTCGATACACAAACATGGTAGTAGCGTTTCCTTTATGAAAAAACTCACACTCGGGGTACTGTAAGCGATATTGTCAACCGCAAAAATTTAGGGTGAATAACCCACACCTCGTCCATCGAATTTTAGAGTCGGGATTTTATACCATAAAAGGTAAGTTGTTTTATTTCAAGTCTGAATCGGAGAAAGCCATCCTAGTCTTCCTGTGTTCATTGTTCCTGGTAGGTTTACATTACGCGTCAAGTTTTTTGTCTCGCTCACGCCGCACGGCGGCCGCCTATATACGGTGCGTATTAAAATTCATGTACTCACTTGAAATTGCAACGACGCCAATTATTATGAATATTTATGAGTGCCGGAGAAAAATGTGAAAGATTTGATACTGATAAAGCGAGGTGCCGATGAAACCGAGTCTCGTGCGGACCGGCTCGGCTCCGATTACCGGTTTGGCGCTGTTTGTTTTTGTAAAACGCTAATATTATACGCGGATGAATTTATTATTGACAAAAAACGAGACATAACGTTCGGTGTGTCGGCATAATTATTGGCATTTTTATTTAGTTTTTATTGGTTTGTAAAAGTTTATGTTTGTATAATTAATACAATTTAAACGTAGCGCCGTGATTCGGAAAGAGTGGAACGATTCCTTCGTTTTGTATTTATTAAATCAGGACACGAGTTTCTAAGGTCGGTTACCTTAAACAAGTCGCAGCCTAGAAAACGTATACAAAAACCATAAAATTCACGCAGTACAACATAATTTTCCGCACGAAACGGAACCAAATTAGGGTTTTATCTATCTGAGGACGACGCGCCACTATTTCTTGTAACGAGTCAATTATTGGCCGCGTTACCCTACTCGGTTTCAATACAGCCCTTTAAGGCGCGGGACAGGTCTGAATTTGTTCAACCAATAGATTAGTTTGTGCAAGAAGCGAGATATTTGTAGTTAGTCGATATAAAAGTACGAGGAAGCGATTACAACTGCCTTTTTAGTCGATTCGCGGGAAAAAGTCGAAAGCGACGGTGTCGGATAACAAGGCTCGCTACCTTATTTGATTGATGAAAGTTATTTTTGTTGTGCGCTGATGGTTCTGCGGTTATTGGTTAGGAACGGTCGTTATTTCGAACTTGGGTGTGAACACAATTTTTTATTACCTCTCTCTTCCTAGTAGCAGAGATGATGATGAAGTTATATCGTTATTCAGTACTTACGTGCTCGTCCAACGAATATGTCAGCTCTCCATCGTCATACAGGACGAACCACCTCCGCTGCCATCTCTGTAACAAACAAAAACTTTCATTAGATATAGGAAGACATTATGGAAGGTAAGGAAAAAGTTCTAATGCTATAATAACCCGAGGTCTTTGCTATATTTTATTTATTAGGTGCCTTTAAAATCTACTACACAGAAAGATATAAAAAACCTTGTTTGCTGAGTGGCAACATTGTCGTATTAATAAATCCTTCCCAATATGGCGGCCTTTGAGCGGAGCTGTCAAAATTTAAGCGTCATCTGAAATTAATATATTTGTTACACGGATATAATATGCTCTTACGTACTAGATGCGCTGTTTAGAAGAACAACATGGTATCAACGAGTTGTGGTTCCGGAACCACAGTGCTATAGAACTAGACAGCTGTCTAGAGGTAATTTGAACTTTATTGCGTCAATGTATTTGGCGCATGTTCCCCCGAGATAGCATGTCTATTTATTTTATTATTTTTATTTATCAAATCAATTAGATTCTCAAACGATATCAAAACAACACTAGAACTCAAATGAGAACTATTTATTAATGCCCTATAGAGATCGAAAACAAGCTTTAAAATCGATTGCAGCCCGAAAACTTCTTGTTCACACCAATGAGATCAATAAATGATAACGCACATAATTACAACGAAACAAACAATTTATTCTCGATAATAAATAGAGATATCGTATCTGCCCAGTACCTATTTAACAATTAATGCTAGTCCAATTAACCTATTAGCGCCTTAACTGATGTTTGTTACAACCCTGACTCAGATAGCTAATGCGGGGTACACACGATGACGCGGCCGGACAGATTTGGACTGAAGGATTTGGTTGGACTTGACTGGATGGTGTATGCAATCTTCCGGCTATCGAATGATTTTTCTTCCAATGTACGGACGCCTACGACTGAGTCTTTATTTTCGGATTTTTTACAACAAACGATTAGAATTGGACGGAATTGGACTGTCAGGCCAAATCCGTCCGGCCGCCTCAAAGTGTGCAGGCACCATTATGCCTCAGTGTTTGGTTACGTGAGTCAGTGGGATAGGGCTGTCAGTGGCGCGTGACGGTGTTAAGTTCAGGGTTGCGATACTGGGGTAGTATTCAATAATTGTAAGTTTATGTGGACATAGAATATAATATTCGTGGGAATTATAATGACAATAAATATTTACTACTGTGTAATTTAGGCGGTTACCCACCTTCAGCTATAACTATTTAGAAATGATCAAAGTGTAACGAATTATAATCCAAAATAAAAATAAAAAACTGCTTCGTTGGTTTAGTGGTGGCAAACGCGACTGCTGATCGTGAGGTCCTAGGTTCAATCACCAGGTCGGGTAATATGTCATTGGGTTTTTCCTCAGTAGCAGCCCGGAGTTTCAATTAGTGCCCGGTTGATGGCAATAGGCTTGCCCTCTATTACATGGGACTTAAACATAACGGCGAAATGAGGGTGTTACACTTCTGCCCAACCCTTCGTGGAATACTGGCGTGATGTTACGTTGTGTTATAAAAAAAGCACCCTTCAAGCTTCACCCTCGAAGTATACTCAATAATCTCACAATTAAATAATCTGTATCAATGAAATCACGGACAGTTCCTCTGTTTAACCTACAAACGATAGAGACGTGATGATACTATAATGTCACAAATCTTGTACAAGTCGAACTGAGCCTTTCATTTCGTGTAGTTGTTCACTAAAATGTCAAACTATATCTGCGTGCGATCAACATAATTAGGACCCTAAGCTCTCTGCCACACCTCGGGAACACGAACGATGCAAAGATATCACACCATTCAGCCTACGTGACAGTCAGCACGATTTGTGCACGCCCGATAATTGGGTGATTTACCCTACTTTATCTTTTTTGGAATTAAAAATTATAGTGTTATGATTGTTGGGTGATATAATACCCTGAGGAAGGAACTCGTATTTTTTTTTAAATTAGGGTTTAACAATATTTCATCTACTTTTAAGTCAGTAGAATTTGTGACGGTGACAGCTAATGGTTCTTTTATAAAACGAATTAAGCTGTTCAACTATTCACGTAAATCTGAAGACAATTCCAGATATAGTAGAATAGATACCTACAGGAGTTTACATAATTTGTGGATCACTGGAATCTATTGTTAATATCTGTAGATATCATTATCGTTATTGATTTCGAAAACACAAATGTTACAGCGGTAAGTATTAAATCTTTTTTGCCTTCAATACATTGGTATCTTCATACAAGAAGAGGAATAGGTGGTTTGGTAATGTAGAGAGAAGAGTCGGATGTCAGTGGAAACGCCGGTAGAGGACGCCCTAGAAGGACATACATCGATGTTATTGGTGACGTTCTTCACAAAGGACAGGTGCGTAGTATTCTCAACCAACGTGTGTGTATGACAAGATGTATGAACATTGACGAAGCGAAAGGAGTATGTAAGGATCGTAGCATGTGGCGATCTGTAGTTCCTGCTTAACCCGTTGAAAAAGGTGTGAATTTATGATTGAAATAGACGAAAGCCGGAATTGTGCAACGCAGTCGACAAATAATGAACGTGCAATCCGAACGCCGCGCCGTGAGAAAGACAAACAGACAAACAGTTTAATTGTTAGCAATTAAGTTGTACACGGTAAGTAATTGGTATTAGATATGTGCTCGTTTTGCAATCATGATAGATTTAAGAACTACTTTTCTTAGGAACTCCTTTCTTACTACAAAGATAGTAAACATGTTATAACTGTGTACGGTCATACGGTGTGTACACATTTTTTGGGTTCCAAGTCTGAATAGTCAAAACCTGGAACCTTTAAAACCTTTATGATGAGACTTCAGTGTCTGTCCGTCTGTCTGAATATGTGTATGTATGGTAACTGCTTCGTTGGTCTAGTGGTGACAAGCACGAATGCTGATCGTTAGGTTGCAGGTTCGACCCCCAGGTCGGGCAGTGTTCCCCCCCGGTGGGTTCCCGCATGTCGTTGCGGGGGGCTCAGTAGCCGTGGCGTAGATCCCCACGGTGAAGCGAAGAGGAAACCGAGGAGGAACTGCTCCTCGGGGTTTCGGCCTGGTAGCCCTCGACGTAGCGGCCAATTAGGTTGCGGTGTCGCCTGGGCGATTATTTTATTTCATATAAATGAGTACAATACACAAAATGAAGGAACACATCCTTCATTCTAAGCATTGTCTCTAAACAACTTAATTTGTTAACCAAATGAAAATTTCAAGCAGCCCACTGGCTTGAGCTTCAACAATAACTTAACGACAATAACTTGACGTCTAAGTTAGCCGTAGGCGGCTTATAAACTAATCTCTAATGCAACGCTCATTACGATCGAGATGCAACAACGAAATAACTGACACATATACATTGCGGCCCTTATTACTGTAATAAGTCGGGGGCTGCCAGTTGGCTGCGCAATCTAACAAATCATACATTCATTACAGAGATTGTTTGTTAAAGATTGAATTATTTGTAATCTTTGTTTAGATTTGCAATAATAAGAACCCATATTTATGTATAGTTGGTGAATGCAACACGCTCAAATAATATTTTGATATTTTCAGCGGACCAAGGTATGCAGGCCGCGCGGATCATACGATTTGCGAGGTTAAGTTGCGCTTGCCGCGGTCAGTCTATGGATGGGTGACCGTAAGGGAGCGAGCCTATTGTCAACAACCAGTCACAAATCCAAAAACCGGGTTGATACTGAGGAATTCCACACGGAAAAACCCAATAACACTTTGCTCACCCAAGATCTCACGATCACCAGTCGCGCTTGCCACCACTACATTAGCGAGGCTGTTTACTAGAAAACTAAAGATTTCTTACAATAAAAGAAGTTAAGTATGTTTTTATTTAATTTTTTAATTAAAACTTTAGACACTAGGTTTTTTCCTGTAGGTATCGTGGGTGCGTCTACAGACACAAATCTACACAAGCACAAACACCCAGACCCGGAACAACTATCTGCAGACCATACAAATATTAGATCCGTGCGGGAATCGAACCCACGACCCTTAGCGCGAATTCAATCGCTCACCCACTGCACCAAACGTGTTGTCAATATAGTATAGTGCTTCAATGTAATCCAATAAAGATTATTACCCCTACAATAGATTATAACGACCAGCAATAATGATTCTTGTATAACAAATACCTCTACGGGAGCGCCACAACCTGCAATAAGGTCTTAACCTCAAAAATAATCGTATCGCAATCGGTTATGGATCAGAAACGCTCATTATTCGCAATAGTACTTACCTGCGCATGCGCCATGCGGCAAGTGTCATTGGAAAGCGGTCGCGCTGAGGGATAAATAGGGCTTGTTACAATGACCGCAATGACATAGGAGCTTGTGGTGTTGATTTGGGATAAGATTTGTTTGAGTGAGTGGTAATTTTTTTAGATTTTTCTATTGTTTTAATGATTGATAGAGAGGAAATACGAATTAATAAATTGTCTAGAATTTCATTTTTTTACGTGGCCTTTCTATTTTATTTGTTAACATAATGAAAACTTAAGACCAAATAAAAAAATATGGGTTTAAAAAAATCGTACCTAAATGAGCTTTGTGAACGGAATTAACAAAAAAAAAATGTCAAGCACACCATTTTTTTCGTAAACTGTGATGTGGGCGAAGAGCAAAGGAAGAGAAGAGACTGTAAAATAAAGTCTTGGTGCAGTTTCCACAAATATTAATCCACCGTTTTTGTTACAAGTTCTATGCGGACCTACCTCTTGGTTCAACTCCTACCTCAATGTTCACAGAGGACAATCGTCAACAATCGCGCGTTCTACCCTACGGGGAAAGTCGGTCGGCCAGCTAATGGCACTGGGCTGGGCTGATACAAGCAGATAAGATAGCCATTATCTACCCGCCGCTGCTGTATGCTGGAGGTGTTAACATTGACCGACGACAATTGGAGCGGCGACCTTACGGTAAGCAGTGTTCTGGTAAAGGAGTCTTACAATATTGTATGATGTGAAGATATTTAAATATAAAGTGAGGTAACATGGTCAAATACTCAAACGATACTCTTTCTTTTTTAAAAAACGTTGCCCTACACTAGTATTTCTCTTGTATCATGGGTGCGTTTACAGATAAAAATCTTCACACGCACAGACATTCAGACCCCACATCCCGTAGCGCAGAAGCCGATCGCTCAGCCACTGCACCAAACGTGTCGTCAAACTCAGTTTTAAGTTGCCGTTAATTTCGTGCTGTCATTGTCACTTCCCCTTAGAGAGACAGTGACAACACGAGAATTAATTTAAAATTGAGTAGCGTTTGAGTATTTGGCTATTAGATCTACATAGTCATAATTGGTATTGTTCTAAAAATAGAGGTTTAAACAGGTATTTAAGTTGTGTAAGTATAAAAGCTTCTACCATTTAAATAAAGTGTGCAAAATAAAAGGAAGAAACATTCGATTAACCCAACATTCCAAAGGAAACTATAAAATGAAACGATGATTACACCTGCAATGAAATAGTAATAAATCGTTACCATCGAGAATTCAGATCGGCGTCTGTCATCATTAATTTATTTACCAATAGCAACCCCGAGAATGCCTTTCTATTCAATGCATTAAAAAATTCAAATTGAATGTTTGGAACGCACTCGCGAGATATCGACCAATCAGATCGTTTCGCGCCGCGGCAAACTGCGATCAGAACATATGATTACGCTATCAAAATCCTTCTAATGAAGCATTCAACATTACTGGCTGAACATATTAAGCCATTTCCGCCGGTCGCTTTGATAATTTTTTTGAGTGGCAACATCTTTCAATTAGCGGCAGTGATTTGGTATATTTTGTGCACATATTTAATCTTGTGGGGCATCTAAAAGGATGAGTTTTATTATTTCCATGATTTATTTTATTATTATTTTAGAGATAAATACCGCAAGGTCTTAGAATTAATAACAAAGATGTTTAGAACACTTTTAATAAAATGGCCACTCATGATTGGTTGTATATATTATTGCTATTACGGTAACTCAAATTGTATAATGTAAAATGCATCGAGAACGATTTTAATTAAAGAAATTAATGATCATGTTACATTTTGCTTAAGTAATATATTTCTGGTCTCGTCCGGAAATGAATTATAAAACTTTAATCGTAATTATTAACAGGGCTTTAGAAGCTTAATAAAGTTACTGTAAAACTTGCTGAAACTAACCAAAACATTGACATTTCAACCTGTCAAAATTTGGCGCGCAAAACAAAGGCAAAGGAATTCTGATACAGCCTGCAAAAACCTTGTCTACATCAACATAAAAGCAAAATGCAAATTCAAAGTGAAAGTGTATCTACTATGTTCTTGTGCGTATTAAAATAATTATCTTGCTATTACAAAGAGGTCGCTTGCTTGGGAGCGTCAGCAAGAAAGTCTGTAAAGATGCGATCATGTTAAATGATCCATTGTGATAAATTTTTCACACTGGCAATGGTTTACAATCGATCGTTTTTCTTACATATTAATTGTTGTAAAAGTGAAACTTTTATATGAAAATACATGATGTCTACATGCAAGATATCATTGTGGGATGTAAGTGATACTGTAATGAGTCATGTTGACAATAGATTTGAAAGTTTACACGCAATTGTTTTAGCGATATAATTAAAATAACAGATTTTTCATTCAGGTCGTATTTATGAGCTGAACTGTTATGTAAAGAAGAATGAGATGAAGGGAGGCATTTACTGAACATATTAATGAATTAAGTAGTCAGAATATTTTGAGAAAATAAGTACTTTTTATTTACTTACGAAAAACTGCAAATAAATCTCGAAGAAAATTAATGTGAAAATATAAAAAAAAAGTTATATTAATTTAGTTTGCTGTCCGTCCGACATACATCGCGGGGTGCCGACTGACCGACTACGAATTTCCGATTAGTCTCATCGTAATCGTTGCCTAAAACATCGAAACAAGTGCTGTGTCTTATGTAACAATTTACGTGATATATTGGTATAATATCCGAACGATATCCACTGACATCGATTCGAAAATCGACTAAATACGACAGCAAATCGATTGTTTTGTTACCTAAACTCATGTATTATTTATTTCGTTGTTAAAGTTAACGGTAAATTCACAGTACTGTCTATATTAATTTCGCAATAGGTATTGTCACGTCTTTTCCTTATTGGGAACTTTATGTGGAATAAGCAATAATACTTGTGTTAGAAGATATTATTATTTCTTTAAACAAGAGGCTGCAACTAGGGATGTAACAAAACGAATAAACGATCGATTTTTGAATAATCTATGTTTTCTTCTTTCTTTTATCATCAATTTTAAAATATTGATTAAAAAAAAATCTAATATGTGGTTAAAATTTATATTTAGAAAATATAAAATCTCAAAATGAAATTATTTATTATAGATAATCAACAATAACAATTGCGATACCCACCTGTACTTAGAAAAAACAATTATGTATGATGTTTGAAGTGAGAAATCGATTAACGTATAGTCGCTTAATTTTGGAATAATAATAATCGATAAACAAAAATCGAATACCTATACTAATAATCTCTTTTTTTAGCATCCCTAGCTGTAACGACACTTATTTGGCGACAGCGTAGCGCTCACTGGCCCTATCGTCTGTTTATTACACCATAACCATTATAACCATTACTGTTTTCTTTACTACGCTTTTACAGCCTCCGAGGAGAGATAAAAGAGTTGATACGCCAAGTTTATGTCTCCCATAACGGTATGAAAATTATATCAATAAAACGCTAGAAATAACTGGAGATTAGAATAACATCTTCATTCGTTTCGAACTGGGACACACTTGACCTTTGCGTGAATGTCTCAAATTGCATAATTCTGTCTTAATCATATACAATGAGATTCAAGGATATACCGCCCAAAGATTGACACGCCATGACCTATGACTGGCTTAAAAGTCGCCTTAATAAAATACAGGGTGTAAACGAAATCATGTAATTCCTTCTAACCTCGTCTAGTACTGCTGACATAGATTAACACTGCACGGGATACTTCTGGATCAACAAATAAAAATACAAGAAGTAAACATGTGTTCTTAACGTGAGACTTTTTAGCGCCTCGAGTGAATTGCGCGGTTGTCACTCGCTGCGAGGTTATTTAACCTGAGGCGCTAAAATGGCTCATGTTAAGAACACATCGATGCCCCTAGGCAACAAGTCGGTAATCTTAAAATCAAAATTTTACAGGAGAAATGTTTTACTGTTTTTGTTAAATATCTTTCCAACGAGTCGGAGTACTGCGGTCATTGATATATCAAATGAAAGCAATATTTTTGTGAAATATAATTGTCATATCAACATGGAATTATGTATGCGCTAAACCTAGCAATTTAAGAAAATATATAAAACAGGAAATGTGATAAGTAAATTATTTTACTAATACAATATATCTTCGTTAATATCACTTGGAAAAATCTGAAAAAAAATATCTTAGATGTGTTCCAACCCATAGGTGCCGAATTTGACATAACAGCATTAAGTCCATAATAGCACATTACCGACTTATTGCTTGGGGGCATCGACATGTTAACTTCTTGTATTTTTGTTTTTATTAAATCCAGCAGTATCTCTTTCAAGGTTAATCTATGTCAGCAGTTCACCACGAAGTTTGAAGTAATTACATAATTTCATTTACACCCTGTAGGTATTGTTTTCGCTCGCCATTTTTTTTAAACAATCGTTTGATAATCAGTGTTTTATTATAATAAATATCAGGTGTTCCAAACCAGCGGGCGTTCTAATGTAAGATTGTAATCGATTTGAATTGACCATTATTTATTATGTAATCGTTCACACGAGTAGACAGGCGATAATTCGACTAAGAGTGTATCGATAATCGAGTGACTCGATGGATCGATGTATTGAGGCGGGTCGATTTGTCATAGTGGTCGTATCGTGCGTTGAGATTGTATCACACGTGCTTGTTTACCGCGGGCATAGAGAATAGAGCGAATTGTCTTGTTCATAAGTGGAATACTGAAGTAGTATGAGGTAATTTGGTATCGGAGAAATTCTTGTTTCAAAATCGATTACTGTAAGAACTTTATTTGCATCAGATTACTTATTGCAAACCTTTTAATGTTCTTATGAACAAAAACGAATCGTTTTGCGTACCAATGGCAATATTTTTATTGCAAACTGACTCGTAAACAAATTTTACCTATGATAGCTACTAACACATGAGAGGGTCCACTACGCAAAGCTTGTTTTGCTTCATTATTGGTTAAGATACATTAACCAATAAACCAGTGATAGCCTAGTGGTGTGACCGTCGGACTGGCAAGTCATAGGTCTCGAGTTCTAACCCAAGGCACACACCTCTAAGTTTTCGGATTCATGTGCGTATTGTATAATTATCACTTGCTTAAAAACGGTGAAGGAAAACATCGTGAGGAAACGGAATGCCTGAAAGATATTTCTCGACGGCATGTGAAGCCAAGTCAGAGGCCCATGAGCGGCATCATTTTTGACACCAGGTTAGTCACTAACCACGCGAAAAGAAGAATAAGAAGACCATAAAATCTGTTAAATCCATAAAATCTATATCAATAAAAATTACTTCCAAACTCAACTTTTTCCGTCGTACTCGCTCTAATTTTCATTATATGTTATTACGGCAGGTCGACAAGTAACAAAAGAAGACAGACAGAGATAGCACTTTTACCGTAGTTAAACTAGCATGTATGACACGGCACATGCGCAGGCGCAGCATCCATCAGAATTAATTACTGTTCGGATTGTTAAGTCTTATCTGTACGCAGATACTAGTGTTTCGTATGTAACGAATGTTTCTCGATTGTTCGCATCGATCATTGTTCTAATCGATTTTTGTGTCAACCGATGTATCGAGAATGTAAGCTCATGTGCGTGCTAACTAGATTGTTACATTGTAAGGGGTGGTCTAAGGTTATGTCGGTTTCTTTCAAACTAATGTACGAAGTGAAGCTACTTCAAAAATCTGCCTAGCCTTTTCCCAACTATGTTGGGGTCAGCTTCCAATCTAACCAGATGCGGCTGAATACCAGTATTTTACACGGAGCGACTGCCATCAGACCTCCGCAACTCAGTTATTGGGAAATGCCGATACTCTAAGGTTAGACCGGTTGTCAGGATTTCGGGCTTTTGACTACCCGTAACGACTTGTATGACACCCGGGACCAACTGTTTAACGTGCTCTCCAAGACACGGAGAAGTGTCGATATGTAACGTACGGTCACCCATCTACGGACTGACCGCGGCAAGCGCAGCTTAACCTCGCAAATCGTATGTCCCTTGGGATTGGTAATTAACCACGAGCACCTCGAAGTAAAGCTAGTTTAAAACCGTATAAAAACCCCTACTTCTTCCTTTTTCGACGTCGGTTAAAATACAAGCCCAATTTATTACTCATTCTGCTACATATTAAAAACAATTTAAACTAAATAGCTGCGAACATTTATTCCAATGCTAACGGCGCTGTCAAACGAGATATAGTACAACCTAATGATCTTGATGCGTTATAATTAGCTGGAATAATCCTCGCATGACGGTTTTTTGTTACACACATGTATCTGTGCGGAGATAATTATTATGCTGGTTTATTTATGTAACTTGGGTTTTGGTTGTTGGACGTGTCAGTTCTAGTTTAAGAACCGAAGATATGTGAAAGGTTAGATAGACCATATCATTTATTCTTATAGTTAAAAAGGCAGAAATAGAGACTAGAGCATAGAATAAACAGCCTATTACTATCCCTCTGCTGGCCACGGGACTCTTCTCAGGTGAGAAGAGTTTAGGCTTCAATCCACCGCACTGGTCTACTGCGGGAAAGGCTTTATCCTGAACCTCTGGGGAGCCCAATTGACCAATGAGTTGAAGAAGGCAGTTAGGAAAGGCTGCAGAGCACCTGGTCTCTTGGATACCTAAAACCAGCAATGGCCTGTTATCGGCCAAGTTGCTTGATTGATATGAATACGTTTGCCAATACTTAGGCGTATCTACGTCTAGTTTCTGTTCGGAGTGAGGACTTTGGCAGTCACAAAGGTACACAATATAGTGAAATTATAAAACGTATACATAACAGAAGCAGGGGTCCTAAAAATGAACGTCGACGTTTCGGATCGCAACGTAACAAAGACGAACATCGAACTTATAAACATACGATCAAAGTATTGTCAAACAACGAACTACTAAATGTCATTTAACATTTAGAAGTACGGGGAACGAAACACAAAATGTCAAATCGCGAAAATCGAATCGATCCGAAAAACTTTCGTGGTTGGAAACCGTGCGATCCGTCAGCCGAAGCTTCGTAATTCGATTTTCGGAGTAAGCCCCCAGATACGATGACACAGCACGTTCACAAGATCCTTTTTACAAAATAAGAAAATCATACACAAACCTAGTGAACACAGATTTCTAGATCACCATAATTGGTAACGATGACTAACATAATAAAGAAACAATATAACATGTCTTTACAAATTAAATAACTATTAGCAACAGCGGTGTTGCGCGCCATTTTGACTACGTCAGACTTTATACAGCGTGTTATGATAAATTACTGTAGAACATTTTCGTATAACATTTAAAAAAAAGATATTAAACTGTTTTTTTTCTGGCCACCCATGTATGTGCCAGACGTAGACTCCGGCAAGTATAACTTGGTACGCGGTGAATTAGGGAACTATATTTAAGTGTATTTAATTTGATGTATTGTGGCATTTTGCCTTCGCAAGCAGCGCCGCTCTGAAATGCCAAATTATACTGGTTAGAGTATACTGGATGTGATAGGCAAATGAGAAGGTTCTTTTTTTAAACGAGATACAATGGCTGTTGGCATTGACAGATTAATAGATTAGTAAAAAGTCTATATGTGCTTGAGGCCTCTAATTACCTAGAGGCCCGACGTTTGGCCTCGGGTTATGGTTCACTCTGAAGTAGACTCTGGTAAAATTCCAGACTTATGGTACTTGGATATTTACCTTGCCCAGTGCGATGATGGGCATTAACCTAAGTTTTTAAGAGAGGCATGCAGGTGATAATGTCACACTTTAGAGGTCAAGGGTGGCTTTAGGAGTCAACCCTCAACAAGCATGTGCACATAAAACAAACTGTCACACAGTTTGGTGGGTTTAATTTACTTGTAAAATGTGTTTATATATCAATAAATGTTTTAATTATTATATTATTATATAAAATTTAGCAGGCGTGTACTTACGGGAGGATAGTGAAAAACACTTTTAACCTTACACTATACATACATTTAAATAATAATTACAATTAGGTCAGAAGGGCGTGGTTCGTGACAGTGCGAGGAGTCCAGGGTCTTCTTATGCAGGTGTAGTACTCAACTTACAGCTGCAGCGGCGAGTCAAAACGATCTGCAATATTTCTATCCTCATACCTTAACAGCAAATGCAACGACTTAAAAATACAAGTCTCAGCCTGTACATGGAATTTTGATGGGTGTCCAAATTGTACAGTCGCCATGTTGCCTCCAATGTGTGATATTAAATTGTTGCTAAACGGTTTCGGGAATCTTTAATAATTGCATGTAGAATATACTAACAATCTATATTGAACCATATCTAGATCAAGTTAAGAGTGATTTTTGTACGGCAAACTTATAAGGTAAGGTGTACACGTGTGTGGCATAAAACTAAATGATACAAAATGGTCACTTTAATGCAGTTTTATATTGTTAACGTTTTGGGAACAACGATCTTGATGGGGTTTTTTTATGAGGAATTAATTAAACGTATCAAAAGTCAACATTGTAAGCATTGGGGGTTTTAAAATCGTACTTATAATCTGAGGTCCTAAATTAGATCCCTACGACCAATGATCAGAGAAAACTCCATAAAAAATCGCCACATATAAACATCACCATGGTCTGTCAAATATGGTGATTGATGGGTAATTGATCTCAGTGACATTATTGTAAATATTAGAACAAGTAGGAGTCCGTGGGGGGACGGGACTAAGAATATAAATCCCCTTCGTTGCCGAGCAAGGGAGTCGTGAGATGCAACGTACCCTGACACCATAATTGTGCCCGAAAAATGGTAATAGGCTCGCCACCTATATTACACGGGACTTAATGCGATAGGTGAAACGTAGGTGTACAGACTCCTGTAATAGGAGAACATCTCTGCTTACCCCTTAGGGAATTACAGGCGTGAGTATGTAAGTAAGTAGAAAGCGTTCGCAAACTTCCGTTTTGACGACACGTTTGGTGCAGTGGTTGAGCGATCGGCTTCTGCGCTACGGGTCGTGGGTCCGATTCCAGGACGGAACAAATATTTGTATGGCCTACAGATAGTTGTTCCGGGTCTGGATGTTTGTGCGTGTGAAGATTTGTGTCTGTAAACGCACCCACGATACAAGAAAAATCCTAGTGTGGGGCGTAATTTTTTTTAAAGACAGAAAGAAAATAAAGATGTCTTCAAAACGTCATTTACGACTACCTAGGTGCCCTATCCAAAATTACATAGGCATAAAAAAAAACATACTTACAAGACGAAGTACTTTGTGTAATCAAACACTGTCACAACAGTTAATTCATCACACACGATGTCGTTGCCCTCAGAAAAATTTCATACATACCATAGACAGCATAGTTCATCGTTCACGAAGTCGGCTTTCAACACTCGTGTAATTACTCGCGAGATTTTTTTAATTACGACACACTTTGTAAACGCACCACACACGATATTTTAAAAAGCTCAAGTTTGGAACGACAATGTAATATGAACTTTGATGTCGAGAAATTAAGGTTTATAATTGTTTGTATGTTATGCCTAGTAATGTAGATGTTATCGTATGTTTCTATTTCATGCGTAGACGCTGTTTATCTGCCCGTCGATCGTCACTGTCACTTTGGAAGGAATACAAATGTCGTCGTAATAATGAGTTTAGAGTTGCCATGAGGTAGAACTAAGCAAGTCTGGCAACTTTATTGCTTATGTAAGTACTAGCGGCCCGTCCCGGCATCACACGGGAGGATCATTTTCCCCGTTTTTGCAACATTTTTCATTTATGCTCCGCTCCTATTGGTCGTAGCGTGGTGTTATATAGCCTATAACCTTCCTCGATAAATGGACTATCCAACACAAAAATATTTTTTCAATTCCAACCAGAAGTTCCTGAGATTAGCGCGTTCCAACAAACAAACTCTCCAGCTTTATAATATTAGTATAGATTTGGCTAAAAAAATTAACTCATTAAATAAAAAGCGCCAATTACGTTCGTTCTAGCCTTTTTCCAACTATGTTGGTGTCAGCTTCCAGTCTAACCAGATGCAGCTGAATACCAGCATTTTACACGGAGCGACTGCCATCAGACCTCCGCAACCCAGTTATGGGGCAATGCCCATACTCTAAACTTAGACCGGTTGTCAGACTTTCGGACTTCAGACTACCCGTAACGACTGTCATAGGTATTCGTATGACACCCAGGACCGACGGTTTAACGTGCTCTCCGAGGCACGGAGGGGTCTCGATGTGTAAGGAATGGTCACCTATCCACGAACTGACCGCGGCAAGCGCAGCTTAACCTTGCAATTCATACGATCAGCGCGGTTGTGGAGCCACGAGCGCCAATTATACTAGTAAGATATATTGCGCAAGTTCTTGCAGGTCATTGGTCGCTTATGTTCGTAAAACTTGCAGAGGTCGTCATGCTGCGGGTGTGTCTATAGTTTAAAAGTTGGTCGCTGAAGTCAATTTACTAATGGACATAACATCACGCCTGTATTCCCCGAAGGGTTGGGCAGAGGTGTATAGTAACACCCTCATTTCGCCGTTGTTTCAAGTCCCAGGAGTCGCGCCTATTGTCATTAACCGAGCACAAATCCAAACTCCGGCTGCTACTGAGGAATTTCATACGGAAAACCCAATAACGTTTTGCCCGACCTGGGAATTGAACCCTGGACCTCACGATCACGAACGCGGCAGTTGCTAATGGATTTGGTGATTAATAATTTGCAAAGCCAACACTGTATTTAAAAAACAAAAAATCGATGACACACATGACCTCAGCGCGACCAACACACATCACTCAATAAAAGGCGGCAATCCGTCACAGCTCATTCTAAAACACAGTTCTTTGTGAATTTACAAAATCAGTTTCACAACGATGGTGGTACCTATTTATTTACTCTGCACGAAAACAATGTTCTTCGGTGTTTAGGGTTGACACTTGAACATTAAAAACATAATTAGCCCATTACTGTCCCACTGCTGGACACGGGCCTCTTCTCAGAATGAGAAGTGTTTAGGCCTTAGTCCACCACGCTGGCCTGGTGCGGGTTGGCAGAGTACACACACCATCGAGAACTTTATGGAGCCCTCTCAGGTGTGCAGGTTTCCTCACGATGTTTTTCCTTCACTGCTAACGCAAGTGATAATCAAATTCTGATTCGCACATGAATTGCAAAAGTCTGAGGTACGGGCCGGGTTCGAACTCAGATCCTCCTGCATGGAAGGCAAGCGTTCAACCGCTAGGCTATTACAGCTTGGCACTTAGGGCTGTGAAGACTGGAAAAGACGCGTTTCTTTAAAGCCTTGCGTGACTACTTGATGGCAATCTTTATGGTTTTTTTTAATGATTACTACTCAGGGTATTTCCTGTGGTGCGAGGTGGTTTCCGGTGTTAAAGATTCCAATTTCAGATTCATTATAATTCTGCGGTAGTACTAACGGAAGGAAATCGATTATGAGGATAAAACAAGAAAAAGAAGTTGTAGGTAATTAAACATTTGTGATAATAATTGCAAATGATAAATGTTTCACATACTGGCTCTTGATAATAAACAGAAAGGTCCTGAAATTATGGGGGAATGGCCTATTCCCAGCAGATTGACCGAGGAGATGATACAAGAAGATAACAGTTACGATGCTGATTTAAAATCTAGTTAAACTAAAACATTAAACTTATATTTGCGAATTTCATAGTCTCTGTTACTGATTAATCTAGACAGAGTTATTGTAAACTCTGGGCCAGTTTTTTTTTGGCAAGGTACAGGTACTGAATTGGATTGTTTAGAAAATTCGCCGCCAATTTATATTGTCCGTATATTAAAATCACAATTGTCATTCATTATCAGTACTGGAATGGGTATAAATACTACAAACTTACGTAGTGTCTTAATTTGCTAAACAATCCGTTTCCCTGACCGTAAAACACTGACATTAACAGCAGCGATACCCTAGTGGTGTGACCGTCGGACTGCTAAGTCATAGGTCTCGAGTTCGAACCTCTGACTATTCGGATTCATGTGCGTATTGCATAATTATCGCTTGCTTAAAAACGGTGAAGGAAAACGTCGTGAGGAAACCGGCATGCCTGAGAGATATTTCTCGACGGCATGTGAAGACAAGTCAAAGGCCCATGTGCAGCATAAACTCTGACACCCGGTTAGTCACTAACCACACGAACAGAAGAAGACTGTAAAAAACTGGATTTATTTATTTTTAGAAACAGCAAATGATTCTGCGTGCCATCCCTAACATCCAAGCAAGGCGCGTACCGAATAAGGAGTGAGCTACATGTTTTCATCATTTTGTTGGCATTGTTGTTACGAAACCTGCAAATGTCATTGTAGACGACTGGAACGCACGTGTGCTGGAATGATTGATCGCCGAATGAGCTGAGTGAGCTGAATGAGCTGTTATGTTTAGTTTTTAACACATTTCTGTGTTAAAAGCGCGTGCATTGTTTCAGCATGTTGGCAATATTGAAATGTATGTTTCTGTCAGAGCAAGGACGACTTGAGATGAAAAAGGTCGAATGTGACTAAGGTTGGTGTTCACCAATTTAATTCTCTGTTTAAACAACTGTTACCTAAAATTGTAGTTAATTTTTTTGGGTAAACGGTTGTAAGTTTGGAAGGTATAGGACATAATTATATCTTATTGCATGATAATGTTTCATTGCATAAACACACTTGTTAGCATCAATACGCATTTCACTCATAAAAAATGGGCGTTTTGTATGAACATACGTACGCATGCTTACGCATTTTCATAATTTTTCTTTAATGAATAAATTCATAAAAAAGAAACTTTTTTTTTAATAAATAATATTTTTACTTGATTTTTTTTTGTTTTACTTTCAAAAGTTTGTTTACCTTTTATGCAAAATTAGAAGGAATGGACTATACGTCTAAGTCAAGTTTTAACTCACGAACTTGAAACGGTAACGTACGATGTGGTAACAGTTGGACCTTTCTAATTAGACCATATTATTTCTTAATAAGTTCTATCATTAAAACTAACATTGTTTTGAACTGAAATATTTGTCTCGCGAGCTAGTTATGTCAAATCGCAATCAAATAATACTTTAACAGTTAAATTAATAACGCGAGTAATTAAGTCTGTCATTAACATTATGGTAGGTATAATGGTTGTAATCGCGACTGTCAGGCGACAGGTCGGGTTGATTAATCAGAAGCAAACCGGAGTTTGGAATAATGCCCGATAAATGGAAATAGACGTATCAGGGACATGGGACCGAACTGAATACCGTCATCGGCAACATGAGATAGTACCTATAGTCTAGCCAGTTAAATGTTATTAAGGTAAGTATCTGCTTTCGGTTTGGAACGAAGTATGACATTAAAAAAAATGTAATTATGAGTATAACACAAATATTTTTATAAAAATGTAATTATGAACACATAAACATCACGCCTTGTATTCCCCAAAGGGTTCGGCAGAGGTGTTTTAGTACACCCTCGTTTTGCCAGTTATGTTTAAGTCCCATGTAACAGGAGGCGAGCCTATTGCTATCAACCGGACACAAATCCAGATTCCGGACTGCTACTGAGGAATTTCTTACGGAAAAACCGAATAACACTTAACCCGACCTGGGGATCGAACCCAGGACCTCACGATCAGCAGTCGCGCTTGCCACCACACCACTAGACCAACGAGGCAGTTTCAATATTTAAATCTTATCTTTAAACACAGAAAACAAAATAGTAAATCATTGAAACGATGGACCATGTTCTTCGGACTAGATCAGGAAATGCCTCTAAAAAACAGCCTACCTAGACCCATTATCGCCGAGTTGTTAACCGTAAAGTTAACTTCTAAACACCAGACCGTTAGTACTAAATAAATGTAAAGCTTACCATAAAATCTTTAGTGCCTACATTATCTCTAGCTAAACGACGAACATAGCTATATTTTTTCCATCTTTATTCATCGTCTTTACTAATTCATTACATAAAATTTAAAAAAAAAAACTTTTTTTTTGCACCCATAATTACATGCCTTGTTGGTCTGGTGGCTATACACCTCTGCCCAACCCTTCGGGGAATACAGGCGTGATGTTATGTTATGGTATTTAAATATTGGTGTGCATTAAGAGATTCCACGAGTGACGTTACTTAAGTACGTTTGGCGCACTCTGGGCAATCAGCCCCGCTACCGACGTCATTGACTGGCCAATGTTTTCACGAAGGAATGAGGTATTACGAGAAAAAACAAAAACTATTTTTTTCATCACATCTTGTATAACATAAGAAAATATAAAAAAAAAATATGTCTAAAATTAATATTTTGTTCATATCTAACACTAACGAATGTCGACAACCCTATACAGGTCGATTGTCAAAACTTGCACGCATAACACAATCGGCGTGCGCTTGCGCAAGCCTGCCAAAACTAACAGACATGGCCGACCCTTGCAACACGTGATTGATTAAAAAGTTTACTCCTATTGTTTTCTGGTACAAAGGCCGCCTATAATTATGGGAATTATTATGGGTCTAAAAACAAATGTCAGATGTAGGTGGGTAACATTGTTGTGAATGAAATAGATAATTGCTGATTTTAACATTTAACACGATTGATTAACGTTCTTACAGTGTTAAAGTTAACATGTCTTTATTTATGTAAAACATGATATAACATAACATCACCTCTGTATTCTCCGAAGGGTTGGGCAGAGGTGTTTAGTAACACCGTCATTTCGCCGTTATGTTTAAGTCCCATGTAATAGGGGACGACCCTATAACCATCAACCGGGCACAAATCCAAACTCCGAGCTGCTACTGAGGAATTTCACACGGAAAACCCAATAACGTTTTGCCCGACCTGGGGATCAAACACAGGACCTCACCATCAGCAGTCGCGCTTTTGTAGTGATGTTGGAAAGTTGTATATATACAACTCCGTGTCAGATCTTGATATCGCGATGCAGGATTTGTGACATTTCATTTGAAAGTTGTTAATTGTTGTCGCTGTAGCCTGCTACACAATCGTCGTGCTACGTAGTTTGCATATGGCGTGATAGATGCCGCCACAGACCGTTTGCCAATCATAACACAGATAAAAAATTAACAGACATTTAAAATATCTAGGTACAACCCTAGCACGGAGGTCTATTGTCAAACAGAGGCAGATGACCCGAGTCTTGAGGCCAGTAATGACAGTATGCTGTCCGAACTAAATCACCTAACACAATGAACTTAGCAAAAAATTGGACAATGAGAGACGTTATCCCGTGACAACGAACTTCAACAGACATAGTCCAAAGTCGATTGATAATTAGCGAAACAATTGAATAGAGTATAGACGAATCGATTGGGGCGTTAAATGGAGCTGAATCGACTATTGTTCTTCGATTTCGGGAATTAGTGATGTTTCATTAGTTTTTTTGTTGTTGATTTTTTTTATTGTAGGGTGTAGTCTAATTGGGAATTTGGATACTGATAGATACAGATTGATTTAATATTTCATAAGAATATAAATTAGAAAACATAACATCACGCGTTGTATTCCCTAAGGGGTTCGGCAGAGGTGTTTTATTAAAAACACCTCTACACTCTCGTTTCGCCAGTTATGTTTAAGTCCCATGTTATAGGGGGCGAGCCTATTGCCATTAACCGGGCACAAATCCAGAGATTCTACTACTGAGAAATTCCTAATGGAAAAATCCAATAACACTGACCGACTTGGGGATCGAACCCAGGACCTCACGATAAGCAGGCGCCCTTGTCACCACTAGACCAACGAGGCAGTTGTATTTAGGCAATTAGCAGGCAAATTAAAAAGTAAAAAAACGATAGAAAAATATTGAGATCTAGTCAACTCAAGCAACCTATGTAAGTAAATAAAATACAAAACATAAATGTAAAATCAACAAAATCTTGTAATAGTATACATATTAATTATGTATGTAAGAGTTAAATCGTAAAACAACTGTTAAACACATTTATTAATAAAAAAGCTACACGCCTTTGCATAGCAACAGCAGCACAATATCGCCACAAGTTAACATTTAAAAACCAATCGAAAATAATTAAAATAAACTGCTTTAGCGACAACTTGTTCACTACTTCATTAGTTAACTAATTGACTACTTACATAAAAAGTATTGGTTACCTGTCGTTACTAGTTGTTGCCCAATACTAACCAGAGACCAGATGCATTACTAATGGCATAAGAACAGTCGTTTCTATTCGAGATATCTATTAAAAGCATTCGAATACAAATCGACTATTGTAACTATCGTTATGATTTTTCTGGGTGAGGAGTTTCGAAATCGAAATCTACTAAAACAAAAACTATACTTATAGTTTTTTTCTACTACAATACTACATTTCATTAGACAGAAGTGTTGCCCACCAAGGCACATAATACCTTTTGAAATATTTCTTCAAGTAGAATTTCAGCTCATCTTGATTGACCTTTAAGGTTCATAAAAGCATAATACTGTGTTGAATCCCTACTGGAAGCAAAGATGTTGCTTATTTCTATACATTTCCTTGCTAAAATGGGTCTTATTTATCTAATGTTATATTAAATGCTTTTAACCGTAGGTTCAGTTTTTTTTACTATCGCTTTTTACAGGTATTTAATTCAGTGTTTCGTCTTTGCGAGTTAACTTTAGTAAATGTATAGTAACCATGCGAAAACACTTGTGGTCCGTTTCTTCTAATATCAGAAGAAACTATCCAGCATCATCACGTTGAGTAGCTACATAACTCGTATTTCTGTCACCAAAACAATCTTCGTACACTAAACTGGATTCCAAGAATGTTACGTTTAGTTATTTGTATTTGTCTGAGTTTTTGGACTTACGTACACACTTGTAAACTTAAGTGGTCTGATCATGGTGTTTGTTGGACAAATAAAGGATTATGGAGCAATAACATATAATGTTGATGGATGGAGGGGCAGAGGGAGACCAAAGAAAATATGGATGGATTGTGTGAGGGAGGATATGAAAGAAATGGGAGCAAATGGTAATGTGACGGCTGACAGGGAAGAATGGAAGAGGAAAACATATTGCGGCGACAACAAGTAACTTGGGATCAGAGCAGGAAGATGATGATGGAGCAATAGAATATAGCTTTGTATGTATATCCATCACAATTAAACATACGCGTTCCTAAATTGTCAGTACTGTTTATTTAATTTTCTAGTAAAATACATCTTTGTTTAGTGCTGCCTGTTGGAAGTTTAGTTACAGCAATTAAAACTAAAATAACAAAGTCGAATTTACGTCATAAAATCTTTGTGTATCACAGTGGACAGAAAATAACACAGCACTCCACTTCAAAAGCCGTTGCAGAACTTAATGTCGCTTAAAATCAATTTGCCTTTCTAGCGACACCCTGTCGCAACGCAAATAAGACATGCCACACATCAAAGAAGGCCCAGCATGTGGTTATTTGATCTCAGCACTTGCTACAACTCAAATATTTCCATAACTGAACCGTCTAATTAACCAGAGGTTTCCAAGAACGGTGCTGAAGTAAAAAACAAAACGGAATAATGCGAAAACACGTCGAAAGACGAATTCAAATTGAGGTCCAATTGGAAGTGCGAAGGAACCCATTATTTCGGTAGCCGAAACAAGAAAAAAGATGTTATTAACGGCCCTACCGAATTTTTTATCCATCAAAGATGGAAGGGAGAAAAAAGGTTTTATGTGCGCATCGCTGCGCATGCGCACGTGTCCTGTTTTTGCTGCGGTTTCGCTTGCGGAATTACTAAATGATACTGGCCAGCTACTACTTTGTAGTAAAACGTTTCAGGTTTTTTTCTTATTAAAATATCGAGAAGAAGGATTTATTTTTTGGAACTAGATGTGTAATGTTTCCAGGCTTGTAATTTTATGAAAATATAAAATGTACCTGTCATTAATCACTTTGAAAATATACCTCCTCATATTAGCCTTTGTATCAGTCAAATGCTCAATCTTAAGTCATCACCCACACAAACACATCAGGGGTCTTTCCACATGTTTTTGCCAAAGTTATTTATCAACAAACAAAAATGTTCTCATTACCATCCGTATATTTCAACGTCCATGACTGCCAAATATTTCACTTTGAGTCGTGAGTGATTGCTCTCATCAGGTTTAAAGGCATCTAATTGTGCATTGACCTTAGGCGCGTCTTGTTTTTATTGGACCTCAAGGTGGTCCTTATAAATGAGCAGAATTCAGACAATCCTGTTTTTGCCATGCATACCGCGAATTCGTTGCGACTCGTGCCGATGTCCTGCTGCAGGCTTATTAAGTTTTATCAGAAGACAAGTCTATCAGGTACCACTGGAACTGGTAAAGTGTTTAAATAAGATAAGCTAATTGCGGCCCATAATAAGAACAAAGCGATCTTGTTACGGGACATTACGGGATATTTGCGGTGACACATTCAATTTAAAAAGATAAAGATAGAATTAATATTCTGCATCTTATACCTGTCTGCAACAACGTCGTTTGCTGGTATACTAGTGAGAGTCTCGTTGTCAAGTGTAGCAATATCCGGGGTCAACGTATTTAACATTGCAATACCCAGCAAATGTCAAGAAAGGAATTCATGATCGTTTAGGGCTTGAATATCTGAAGAGGGAAGCGGATTTTTCTAGTTAACCTAACAAGAAACAGTTAGCATCTCATCCTAAAACGGCCATTCAACTTTGTAACCAATTAATCAATTACAAAAGCAAACTATGTGATTACAAGAGAAAGCCAATTTCGAACGTACATTAATTGCTGAGTACAAACCACAAACGTGATCTGAGTTTCAAATAATTAACGTACGTACATCGCGTGCTTGGCTCTCTGGCTTGACCCCAGTCTTTGATGCCGTAATGAAGGGTTTTTATTAAATCAATGTCAGAAGTCCATTAAAGCCTGGCCCCCGAGATGAGTCTGCCCCTTCAATCAAGATACCGATGGACACCCAAAAAAGACTCCATACTACGTTTCGGGACGTTGTTTACTTTTTGGGACAGGATTTAAATAGCTGTTTGGACAAGTTTGGGTTTGCGGTCGTCGAAATAGAAGTTCAGAAGGAGTTAGATGTGTTTTGGGGTCAAAATGAAGATTTTGGATGGTAAATGCTTGCTGGTTTTGTTTTAAACGAGACAGTGTGACGGGTTGAAGGTAAACAAGGGTTGTCGGGACGAAACACATTAATCCGGTCGTGGTAGTTACGCGTAAGAACGGCTGGGAATAATTAATTACAGGGCTTTGATGCGATCTTCGCGCTTTATTCATTGAGTGTCTGCTGAGAAGATGGAATGTCGTATCGCGTTCACTTTTGTTAATACAGTTCTTAATCTTGGTGCTTGGGTACGCGTATTCATGACTATATTTATTATGTTAGTATTATACTTGAAGATAAATTAATCAAATAACGAAAGTACCAACAGTCCAAACACCTGGAGCAAGTACTTGCATTTCTGACGTATAACGATAAAACTTGACTTGCTAGCGAAGCCGCTGAGTCTTGGGTGAACGCACTCCAAATTATGGGCTTCTAACACCCATGAAACACAAAAAGAAAATTATAAAAAATAATTTCCTCTATCCTATTCGGCTCCACAAAAGGCTCATCCCGATCTTATAATTACACGGTCAGGATTTAAAGGAGAGCACCTGTAGCCTTGTTCAACAATTTGGGGCGCTCACGCCGTGTCCAAATGTGAGCCCATCAAATTTTTCACCGCCCACTTTTTTCCCTTCTAATGACTACGATAATACCTCTAAAAGGATCCGAGCGTTTAAGGGTAGATTGTGATGTCCAATATTGGGCATTGGAGTGAACATTCCTTTGGTATCTAGCTTTAAAAGTGTTTTGATAGACCCGCGCCTTATTTTGAAGAACCAGGTGGGCGAAACATTTTTCAAATTATTGGAGACCATGTTTTGTGTTGTTGCTGATAAAGGCAAAAAAGGAATTCGTTTTTTTTTTGTTTAGGTACGAGGAATCCAGCCTGACCTACACAGAAGTGATGTAGCTAGATTTAGCTTTAAGCTATAGATTGTTATTATTTGTAGGTAGGTATATGTGTGAAAAGAAGAGATCGCTATCAATCAATTCAAGTATGGCTATGAATCTGTAGTTTCATAGTCTTGCAATTTGCTTTGTAAATTAAGATATCCGCATTTATATACTAAAATGGTTTATCTTTTTAATCCTAGCTTCAGATTACAGAAATGTTATACTCATTGATTTTGTTGTATTTAAATCCCTTTCTTTTGTTCTCCATTTTACTGAAAGATGTTGTTGAGATTTACCTGAAACAAAGAAGAAAGGTGTATTAGAAACAAAATAACAATTAACGGAATTCTTTTCAGCAAGTAATACCGCACTTGTTCTCTAATTTGATTGCCTAACAAGACTACAAAAACTGTGACTAAATGTGGTAAAAGTGCAGTAACCTAACATTTTGAGTCGCAAAGCTTGCATCCCTCGGAATTTCGAGATACCACATTATTTTTTGACGGTAACAAAAAAGGAAATAAAGAGAGTCGTCATCAGTCATCCTCAAATAAAAAATGATACAGGGGCGACAGAGGAATGTCCATTAGATAGTATCAGATGGTCCTGTCCGTAATGCGTGACAAGGACAAAAAATATGGTAAGGGGATAACAGTGAATCTGGCAAGTGAACTTAAAATAAATGACAGTAACGAAAAGGTAAAATATGAAATTATAAATGAAGGAAACAAGCTAAAAGAGCTAACAGATACGTTCTCTTTTGTCGATCAAAACATAAAAAAGACAAAATTTTGAAAATTGCTGATAATCTTTGACGTTGCATATCAATCGACAATAGTGAGAGTTTAATGGCCAATAACTATAGATTACCGAGCGTCATTGGTTAAAATTAAGACTTGTATCTTTACCAATAATAAAACAAAGATTCCATAGCTTTGCAAAGTAAATCCTTCCATACGTTAGAAACTATCACAGGAAAAATTATCTTACGAGTCTATTTATACAACGTGTTACATAATTCCTCATGAAAAATAATAGTATGAATAAGTATCAAGTAGTTTTTTATGGTTGTTGTCATTTACCTCTCAGAGGAAATTAGGTAAGAATGTAAATAACTTTCTGGGTAGTCTACTCTTTAGGTTTATGTTTTCAGGGTTGCATTTCAATGACATTTTTTCCACGTTGTTCAAATATTGCCAATAGACTCTTTACAAAGGACCTTTTAACCCCCTTTCGACTTCAGGGGTATTTTTGTAACACGTTGTATGTTTGGCAATTTTACTATTGGTAAGCAAAACGATTAGTTTTTGGTTATAGGAACCAGGCAAAATTCGAGCAAATGGGTAAAAAAGAAAACACCTTGTTTTATCCAGAACACGGGTCCAGTCAATACCTATATCGAGCACATAATGTTTGGGCCTTGAGGACACTTTAGAACATTCAATACCAACCAATGCTACCGTTTTGTAACTCTAATAACGTCATTAAATAGCAGCACATATTATTAGCCAATCGCTGGCGGGCCGTGATGTTTCGTCAGCCAGTTGACATCGTCGTGCGTCTGTTGCTAAACAGAGCAAACGCATACAACTCATTACCATGTACCGTAGATTATATTTATTACAAGCCAGTGACAGTCAACCTTTAGAACTGATGAGGAGGTCCTCTGATTTAGGTTTACGTGTGTTTTTCGGATGGTTTACGTAAATCTGTTTATGCCTTTTTGACACTTCCGTAGTTCTGTGAAAGTTGCATAGGCGTTTTTAGGGTGGGGCAGTTGGGGCGCTTTTCAGTCAACTCGCCACTTATGTCCACAGAACAATTACCCAAAATAGGCAGACCAATGCCCGACTCCGTCTATACTTATTTGGACCTCAAAAATAAGGTTATGAGGCAAAATTGCCCCATAATCCCATTCTGCACTTCCAGATTTATTAAAAAAATAAATATTTACTATCTGACTTAGTTTGCCCCAACCTGGTCAAAATCCTGGCTACGCCCATGGATGATTCATAATAGCATAATCAGGCCTAGGGTAGTAAGCACATTGCTGTCCCATTGCTGGGTAACAGACCTTTTCTTATTCTGGCCTGTTGCGGGTTATCGGAATACACAGACTATCGAGAATTTTTTAGAGTCCTCTCTTTTGTTAGGTTTTCTTAAATGTGTTCCTTCGCCTTTAACGCAAGGTGCTTAAGTAATCCAAATAGATTTTTTATTAAGGACTTGTTATTGCTCCATTAGGTATCCAAATAGTGACTGCCTTGATGGTCTAGTTGTCGTAAGCGCGACTGCTGAGCTGGGGTCTTGGGTTAGATCGCCAGGTCGGGCAAAGTGTTATTGTGTTTTTCCATTAGGAATTTCTCAATAGCAGCCCGGAGTCTGGATTTGTGCCCGGTTAATGGCATTACATGGGACATAAACACCTCTGCCGATCCAGGATTACAAGGCGTGATGTTATGTTATGTATCCAGATACAAGTAGTAATTTGAACTTAATGGTTCGCGATAAACGAGCTCAGGCCGCATCCAAGCCCACAGTTTGAGGACCACTCACCGCTGCAGATGATGAAAAATGGAGCATAAACTGCATGAACTAGTCAAGGTCCCGCGTATCCGCCTGCTATCTGTTCATCTGTGTATGTAATTCGCAAAGTATCGTGACTTAGATACTGGTACATATTAATTAGCGTCATGTTCGGTTTGAATTTGTTAATTACATAACATCACGCCTGTATTCCTCGAAGGGTTAGGCAGAAGTATATAGTAACACCCTCATTTCACTGTTATGTTTAAAGTTCCATCTATGGGCGAGCCTATTGCCATCGACCGGGCACAAATCCAATCTCCGGACTGCTACTGAGGAATTCCACACGGAACACTCTGCCCGACCTGGGGATTGAACGCAAGACCTCGCGCTTGTCACCACTATACGATCCCCAAGTCGCGCAGTGTTATTGGGTTTTTCCGTGCTGAATTCGCAGTAGCAGCCCGGAGTTTGGATTTGTGCCCGGTCGATGGCAATAGGCTCGCCCATAGATGGAACTTTAAACATAACAGTGAAATGAGGGTGTTACTATACACCTCTGCCCAACCCTTCGGGGAATGCAGATAATATATGATGTTATGTTATGTGTTAGGAAAAAACCATATTCTCAAATCAAGAAAAAATTTAATCGTCAAAAATCTTAGGTAGGTATACGTCATTACCATTCCTCACATAACGACCACAAGCAAACACTTTCACTGTGGTCTAATTTATTTTTTCACCAACCACAAACAATACCAAAACCAACATTACATAACAAACAATATTACTAATAATATCTGCGATCGGGAGCGCTCCGTGACCGGCGCACGCGCCGACTCACGCACTGCGTCCGCGCACCCTTACACTATGAACCTCGCTATAATTATCATTTATCACTTGCGAAGATTGATCATTTGAATGTATGCGTGATTTGTTGAGCTGTTTCGTTAAGATAAATTGTTGTGTTAGGTTAGTGTAGTTGAGATCGATATTGAAATTGCAATAGATATTATTTCTTAACTATGATAAATGTTATCTATCAAGGGACATGAGATATGGTCAACCTTCATAGTAAGACTGAACAGGCATTTTCTGGGAATGAGTGGTGAGAATGAGGTCAGAGCAGTCCATTCAATAATAATAATAAAAAATGGAATAAATACAGTGGAGTCCGCTTATAACGACAACAAAGGGACGTCGTTATAAAACTCAGTAAATACCAGATAAGAAAACCTAACTAAAAGGTGTTCTTAAGACGCTATAAGCGGCTGATCTTTATAAGCGACTAGCTGTGTCCTCACGGCTCCGCCCGTAGCCTATGTTACTCAGTGATAATGTAGCTATCTAACGGCAAAGGAATTTTTGAAATTCGTCCAGTAGTTTTTAAATTTATTCGTTACATACAAAAATATTAAAATACAAATCTTTCCTCTTTATAATATTAGTATAGAAGTCGTAATAAACGAATTCCACTGTATTAAACTCTATAACAAAAACAAAATAAACCTTCAATTCAATTAAATCTGAATTTTGTCACTGGCAACCTTCAACAGAATATACCTAAACACATGTAATAAGAATTCGATTCTCAGTATCAAACAGTAGGTGCAATCATAGAGTGCGTGAGATGATTCTAAGAAATTATTTAAAAGGGGTAACCATAAGATTACACACCAGAAAAACCCCGTGTGACTTTATGTCGAGGGTAAAAAAAAAAAACCAATCACTAACGACATGGGAACCGTAATCCATATCACAAACCGCAGATCCTGTAGCTTGTACCATAAAAGCTTGAAGGGACCGGCTAGTGTTGCCAAGTTTAAAAGAAAAGCTTAAAAGAATTTATAGTAAAAATGGTAGAAACGGATTTGTGAAACATTGATATTCATATTCAACTGCCTCGTTGGTCTAGTGGTGGCAAAGTGTTATTGGGTTTTTCCGTGTGGAATTCTTCAGTAGCAGCCCGGAGGATTTGTGTCCGGTTGATGGCAATAGGCTCGCCGCCTATTACATGGGACTTCAACATAACGGCGAAATGAGGGTGTTACTACACCTCTGCCCAACCCTTCGGGGAATACATGCGTGATGTTATGATATTCATGCTCGGATGTATTTTTACTACGAGTTTATTTTTATGGGTTGTGGTAGCGACAAGTTGTTAAACAGCTGTACACTTAAGAACCATCAGAGATTATATTATTTGAGTGACCAAACAAAATTCTTTGAGAGAAAAGGCTCAAGAGTTTTGCTAGAGCAAATTATTGTGACGTACAAAAAGTATAACGTGCACAAGACACTTTCCATGGTCATAAAAAAAACTCGTTACGTTCTACACTAAAGACGTATGGCAACACTAGCCAGGCAGAATACGAAACTTCCTTCGCCAACCGCAAGTACCGAAGGACCAAAAAAACTAAGCACGGAGTAGGAACTCGATCCTTCACCGTCCAACCACACTGTACGTGTAAAAAATAATATAACCAGAGCCTACAGCGCTGCCCGTTTGAAATTACTGTTTAATAGAGTAAATATTCCTCTCAAGAGTTTACTATAATCATAGTGATAATAAAAATACCGTGTTTTATCTCAAAACATAGCAGCTAGATAAAGAAATAATGCGTCTTTAAATAAAGTCCACTATTTCATATAGATAGCAGTGATAGCCTAGTGACGCTTCCCTTCCATCTAGGAGTACCTCTGACTTTTGGAATTCATGTGCGGATCAGAATTTGATTATAAATTGCGTTAACGGTGAAGAAAAACATCGTGAGGAAACCTACACACCTGAGAGGGCTCCACAAAAATCCCGATGGTGTCTGCTGTAGTCTGCCAACCCGCATCAAGCCAGCGTGGTGGACTCAGGCCTAAACCCTTCTCATTCTGGGAAGAGCCCCGTGCCCAGCAGTGGGACAGTAATGGGCTTATTACGTTACGTATTATAATATAACCCATTAATCAAAAGGAATCCAGAAACTTTACAAATTTTTCTTCTACAGATAGTTAACATATGAAAGACTTATTCTTTTATAACCGTAACCAACTTGGAATGTTAATTGATGTAAATTGAGTACTCTCTACCTAGATAAAGTGTAATTTTTAATAAAAGCTGTATACATAAAATTTCAATTTAGTGTCATTCATTATAACTTGTGTTTCAGATTGCGTGTCCAAGTAGGCCGCTGCAAACACAATTCGGCGAAGTGGGGGATCATCGATCAATTCAACACCCAGTGCGACTGTCCCACTTGCTGGAGTGTCCCAAATGTCCGTCCACCTGCACCTTAGATAATCTGAAGAGCGCCACCGATGCTGCAATTTATGTGGCCACCTACTGGGCGCAACCATTATAATTTATACATCATGAAGTATCGTCGATACGTAAAGAAGAAGAATTATAACAGTGTCGTTAATACACTTTTGCTTTTAATATTAAAATAAATGGAATTAAAATTTCACACTTTATAACCCAGGTTAATTAAACTAAGATAATAATGAAAATGTAGCAGTGATAGCCTAGTGGTGTGACCGTCGGACTGCCAAGTCTCGAGCTCGAACCCAAGGCACGCACCTCAGACTTTTCGGATTCATGTGCGTATTGTATAATTATCACTTGCTTAAAAACGGTGAAGGCAAACATCGAAGCCAAGTCAGAGGCCCATGAGCGGCATAAACTCTGACACCAGGTTAGTCACGAACCACACGAAAAGAAGATGAAGAAGATAAAGAAAATGCATTGGATACCCAGGAATCAGTTACAAAAATAAAACAAGAACCTATGACTTTACGACATCAAGTATTTGTTTCTTAAAAAAAACATTACCAAACAAAACTTCATGGCAAACTAATTAACACTTCTCATTTCCATTTATATGACAAAACAATTCCTAAAACCTATGTTAATAGAGTTTTGCATCACGCACCTGTCAATCGAAAGTGAATTAGCAGCGAATAAGGTTCTCATGCCATTTTCCTTTCAGTTGCGCGTGCGCACATAAAACTTATATGCAAATGACGTAATGAACAACGTTTGGGCGGCGCGCGCGCACCGACACGGGGCTCGCCTTTTTTGGTTTTGTTAATTTATAATCCTATCAGGCTCGCCGTAATTACGGGAGACGGGAGTGAGGACATAGATTATGTAAGTTATTCGAACAGACGGTAAGGTTCTATTACGTAAGATTTTGTTACCAAATCTATTCCAAATATTTTGTAAAAATGTATGGAGTGTCAAATATTGCGGCGGATGTGCTTAAATTTTGAGGTTAAATGAATAATAAATACAGTTAAAGTATTTGTAGTTAAAAACAAACAAAAATTTAAGTGTCAAGCAAATAAAAATTGTGGTATCATCTCAAGTTTCATATTTCATGTGAACTTATAGTTACATAATTATTTAAATGAATATGTAATATGTAAACTGCCTCGTTGGTCTGGTGGTGGCAAGCACGACTGCTGATCGTGAGGTACTGGGTTCGATCCCCAGGTCGAGCGTTATTGGATTTTTCCGTGTAGAATTCCTCAGTAGTAGCCCGGAATTTGCATTTGTGCCCGGTTGTTGGCAATAGGCTCGCCCCCTATTACATGGGACTTACGAACTGATGGTGGAACATGACGGCAAAATGATGGTGTTACTATACATCTCTGCTGTGATGTTATGTGATTGTGAAATGAGTGTAGGTATCAAACCAAATAATTAAGGATGACGCATCTTCTTTGTGTGGGTGTAAATTTTTGGTCTTTGGATCGTTAAGGCGTTAAGGTTAGACTTTTTGGAAGTAATTTAGTATTTTCTCGTTAATAAACATTTTTATAAAAGAGGAAAAAGTGGTTTACAGCGTAATTGATTACTCATGATTTTATCGTTAGTGTTTTGCATAAGTATACGCCATTTGATCGCATAAGTTTTAAGAAGTCCCTGTGTGTAACTTTTCCTTGAGAGATGAGCAAATATTGTAAAAGTGGCACAAATGAATTGTATTTGGTCGGATGGATGGTTTGATTAATATGATCTTCTGCAAAACTATGTATAATCAGTTTATTAATGCTGGGCACGGCCCTCTTCTCAGAGTGAGAAGAGGGTTAAGCATTAGTTTACCACGCTGGCCTGTTGCGGGTTAGCGGCCTATGCCGGTTTCTTCACAATGTTTTCCTTCACCGTTTTTAAGCAAGTGATAATTATACAATACGCACATGAATCCGAAAAGTCAGAGGTGCGTGCCTTGGGTTCAGACTCGAGACCTATGACTTGGCAGTCCGACGGTCACAGCACTAGGCTACCACTGCTATAAAATATATATTGAACTGTATTATTGATTATTAACGACAATTTCACCATTCATACTTGCGTGGGCGCTTATTTTTAGGCGCTATTGCATAACTTACCCACTTTTTTTTTCTTCGCCATAATTTTATGAATAGATAATAGAAATAACCTTTTACCACACGGATATCAGGGCAGTAACCTCGCACAAATAACTAGGGAGCTGGTAGTGATTGCAGGCCTCGACGCATGCGCGGTAGCTAGCTGCGTTGGCGCATCATTAAAGGGTGAATAGAGATGTGACACGCTGGGATACCAATTTTTCAAGCGGGGTAAGGTTCAATTGTCCAATCCTCTCATGTTTGTAATAAATTCGCATATTTCGAGACTAGCCCGTTGTATTGGACGGTGTGGCCTCTACGTTGCTAAGGTTACAATTATCTAAAAATCGTAAATTGTAAGGTTAGTGTTAAACATATGATTGAAAACCTAACATAACATCACGCCTTGTATTCTCCGAAGGGTTCAGCAGCGGTGTTTTATCACCACCCTCATTTCGCCAGTTTAGTTTAAGTCCCATGTAATAAGGGGCGACCCTATTGCCATTAATCGGGCACAAATCCGGACTCCGAGCTGCTATTGAGAAATTCCTAATAGAAAAACCCAATAACACTTCCCGACCTGGGGATCGAACCCAGGACCCCATGTTCAGCAGTCGTGCTTGCGACCACTAGACCAACAAAGCAGGCAGATTGCAGATCAGCTAAGTTTGAAAACCTAATTCTGCACTTAGCTAAATATAACCTTCCTTACATACCTCTACTATGCCAATCTTTAACATAGAAGTACCTACTAAATAAGAAGAAAGGTGCCTCCTAGAACTAACTTCACTTAAGCCAGGAAAAGCGTGATCAACGTCTACATTTACCAGTACACATACACATCTAAACTATTCACACGAACTGACTAATGATTGTTTTGAAGCTACGCAGACGCACGCTCAGCTATTTGCATACAGACAATGAAGCTTCTTGGAAATATTGTAGCCATAATATAAATGTTTAGGTGAGTTGATTAACTGTTATGATAATCTTAAGTAAGTAATATCTCATTAACTTTGTGATTTTGATAAGAATTCATGTGCTGATCAGAATTTGATTATCACTTGCGTTAACGGTGAAGCAGAACATTGTGAGGAAACCTGCAAATCTGAGAGGGCTTCATAAAGTCCTGAATGGTGTATGTAGTCCACCAACCCTCACCAGGCCAGCGTGGCGGACTAAGGCTTAATCTCTTCTCATTCTGAGAAGAGGCTTATGCCCAGCAGTGGGAAACTAATAGGCTGATGAGTGGGATACATCACGCCTGTATTCCCCGAAAGGTTGAGCAGAGCTGTATAGTAAAACCCTCATTTCGCCGCTATGTTTAAGTCCCTTGTAATAGGGAGGAGCCTATTGCCATCAACCGAGCACAAATTCAAACTCCGGGCTGCTACTGAGGAATTCCACACGAAAAAATCCAATAACACTTTACCCGACCTGGGGATTGAACCCAGGACCTTACGATCAGCAGTCACGCTTGCCACCACTAGACCAACAAGGCAGAATGCTATGACTTACGGTAGATAGACAGTGTTCTTAACCAAGTAATTAACCTACGTTTACTTCTACAGTTATCCCGTTCAACTAGATACTAATAAATAATTAGGCTTTAAAATTTTATCGACAGAACATAAGTATCATAATCAATTATGTTTTACTTCTACGATCGAAGCACCTGCCGATGTTACTCGATGTTATTAATAAACTTCATCGGCTGCAATTGTGTAACGAACAGTACAAGTACTTGTTATACTAAGCACCTGATCTCTTCTTAAGATGTGTATAAAAACGACTATAGTATTAAATGAGAAAGATGTGCAGCTTCCACCTGTATAGCTGAGGAATCTGGTGTACATTCATGAGCAGCTGCGTTTTATTTTTAGTAGCCTATCACCCATATTCTAAGACGTTCCTTCAAAACTTACTCGACTCAGGACGGCCTCGAAAACACCTTCAAAATTGTATTCTTAGTCGCAATTTCGAGTGAACTTTGAGGTTCCTCGACTGAGGGATCCGCAGATGAGTCGAGGTAGGTTGGAGTTCGGCAGCTCGCGCCGAAATTGATGGGCGCCGCGGCTTCCTTGTCGCGTCTGCTGCCCAACTTAGGGGGGCGCAACACCTCCTGCCGGAGGCTCTACGCGGGAGTTTTTCGTCGATTTATGTGATTCATAGTTTCGTGGTGAGAATTTAAATGAATGTAAAGTAGGGTATTGTTACCTGACAAATAATTTCTTTTAAAAGTGTTTTTAATAGACATATCACAAACATAATCAGCCCATTACTGTCCCACTGCAGGGCACGGGCTTCTTCCCAGAATAAGAAGGATTTGGGCCTTAGTCCACCACGCTGGCCTGGTACGGGTTGGCAGACTACAGACACCATCGAGAACTTGATGGAGCCCTCTCAGGTGTCCAGGTTTCCTCACGATGTTTTTCCTTCACCGTTAACGCAAGTGTTAATCAAATTCTGATCCGCACATGAATTCGAAAAGTCAGAAGTACGGGCCGGGATCGAACTCAGACCCTCCTGCAAGGAAGGCAAGCGTTCAACCGCTAGGCTATCACTGCGATCATTTCTGCAGAAACGAAAAAATCAACTCTGAACAAACAGACTTCTAATTAACATATGTTGACCAATAACACCATGTCCCAATCCAACACTCGCAAACAATATATGAACAAAGCAAACATTTTGTATATCCATCTGAATGATTACATTTCGCAACTATTGAGTCGTGATCGACCTTCGACGCCGTGGGAATCTGCCGGGCGGTGTTACGCGCGGTTACGAGTTCGACACAGAATGAGCCATTATCATGTCATAGTTCGGAACACCTGATTTGGTGGGCTATTGTTTGGCTGTATAAAACAATTACATTATTTTATGGGAAAGAAGGGAACGGAATGCTGATCTGAAACGCAAGCTGTTATTCTTAATCCACTGTTAATTTTAGTTCTCCTTTGGTAGAAATAATTCGTACCAAAAGGGTACAAAGGATTAACGACCGCTGCTGATCCTGAAGTCCTGGGTTCGATCCCCAGGTCAGGCAAAGTGTTATTGGGTTTTTTCCTCTGGAATTTCTCAGTGACAGCCCGCAACTTCGCAGAATTTGGAATACATCTGTCCGCTGGTACGTTAAGCTATTGCTTAACGTACCAGCGGACAGATGTATTCCAAATTCTTAGAAGGCTAGTAACACATAAAACAAGACGTACAAGGATTTTCGTATTTCAATCAACCTCATGTCATGAGTAATCTTGAGGCTGATTGGAATACTTACATAAATCCTTTTACACAATCGTGAACTTTTAACCCGACACGTCAATTCTTCATATGCCATGCCTTCGAGCGGTGAGTGTAAACATCTATGAGTGGTCTTGGAGTTTTGTTCATTGGGCAGGTTTGGTCCGTTCAGAGACTAGAAGATATCTTTTTATAAGTTTTATTCCGCCTTTGTTGGTTTTTAACACTGCCTAGTCGGTCTAGTGGTGGCAAGCGCGACTGCTGATCGTGCGGTCCTGGGTACGATCCCCAGGTCGGGCAAAGTGTTATTGGGTTTTTACGTGTGGAATTCCTCAGTAGCAGCCCGGAGTTTGGATTTGTGCCCGGTAGATGGCAACAGGCTCACCGCCTATTACATGGTACTTAAACATAACGGCGAAATGATGGTGTTACTATACACCTCTGCCCAACCCTTCGGGGAATACAGGCATGATGTTATGTTATGTTGTTCGTTTTTCGACTAAGAACATCACTCCTCCTTAACAACCAACCGACTTCAGACGTCGCCATTTAAAAGGATTTTGTCTGACTGGTTCTTCACATTGGGTGTAAATATATTCTTCTTGTCTGCTTCACTTGGCTTCCAAAGTAAAATAACTAAACATTTTATATTATGGTCTTTGTCCCTTATCCTCATATCACCTTACATCAGTGTATACAGAAGGACCCAAAAAAATTGCACACTCACCATCTTGTTTTTTCCCACAAGCCTGATATTTAAGGGCATATCGACCTGTACTACCATAAGGCAACAGTGTATATTACGCGCACGCGCGCCCACCTGACATTTACGCGCACCTGCGCTTGCGCAAGCCGCCGCGCATCCGAAACTCGCGCGCAGCGGTAATTAAATTTAATGGCGCTCCGTATACAGCAATACCGCTGCATTGTTGAACCATAATTGTTCGTGTGTTCAATCAATATTTGACCTCGTCGGTGTGTGTTTAACGTTTGAGTATTCTAAATGAAACCTTAGGTAATGCCTGTATCTTGACGTGTAAATAATTATTCTTTTGGTTTGATAACTTAATAATCGGGCATTAGATTCCTCAATGAAAATTGTCGGATTTTTTGGACGCCATCTTGCATGCACAGCGTTATAACTTGGTAAGAAGCAGACTACGAAATACTATAGGTAGATTAAATAACATGAACATAATATCACGCTTGTATTCCCTAAGCACTAAAGTGGGGTGAGGGGGTCTTCGCTTAGCTTATTTTTGATGACATGGGGGACGGGGGTGTCCAGATGATGGGTACGTCAGCAATTTTTATTTATTTACTTATATTTCGAGACTTAAAAACTGCTGCTCATGAATAATAATAAAGAAACCTGATCAGTTTAAAAAAATATATACCAATGTTTACGTAAGCATAGAAGGGGGGGGGGGGGGGTAAAAGCTTTGATTACTTTTGCTGACAAGGGGGAGGGTGGGTCAAAAATTACTAAAATTCTTCTTACGTAATACTTGAATGGCCCCATAGTAACACCCATATTTTGCCGTTATGTTTAAGATTAAGCATTAGATGTTAATATTGAAGAATGAGCCAGTTAAATTCAATCGTTGCTCTAAAATTTCAATACTGATTGCGGAATCTGAGGAAGTTATTTAAATAGAATATTTTATCTGTTAAAACTGTAAAACTCAATTAAGTGAAATAGGTTATTGAATGAAACTGTTAATGGTTATTGTTAATGGTCATTAGAATGTATGTTAATCGCGTGCCGAGTTCAAAGTCCTGATGATGTCAATTCCTGTGGTTCCATCTCCTCACATAACAGAAATTTTGGTCAATCGCAATCGAATCAAAGTCGAAACGTTCATTGCAAAAACTCACAAATTGTTTGACAACAAAAACAAAATCGAACATTTTTTTATTTCATTTTTGAGTTCGATTTGCTCTTGACTCTAGTCTAGTTCAGAGGAGACAGAGACAAAGTCTACGATGGAGTGAGCTTACCCAGAAGAAGCCTGTTCACTCTAACTTTGAAGAGATTCGGTTTGTATGCGTTCGGGAACACAGACGCAGGTAGTGAGTTCCACTCTTTTGCCGTGCGCATTATGAAGGATGTTTGGAAACGCTTAGTGCGAATTGGTGGAATGGCAACTAAGTATGGATGGTAACTTGCATTTTGACAGATGGTAGTGGTTCGTTTGCGGTTTAGCAACAATTTAGTTAGAAGAATTGATTCTCTAGTAGGAATTAAGAACATGAAATAGTCATATACATGTATAATTTTTGACTGCATATGAGTTTATGGGGCTCGCGGCTGATTACTAACCGCGCGGATCATACAATTTGCGAGGTTAAGCTGCGCTTAGCACGGTCAGTCTGTGGATGAGTGACCGTTCCTTAGTCATCGAGACCCCTCCGTGCCTCGGAAAGCACGTTAAACCGTCGGTCCCGGGTGTCATACGAATACCTGTGACAGTCGGTATGGGAAGCCTAAAACCCGAAAGTCTGACTACTTGTTTACCGTAGGATATCGGCTTTGCCTTATAACCGAGTTGCGGAGGTCTGATGGCAGTCATTTCGTGTAAAATACTGGTATTCAGCCGAATTTGGTTAGACTGGAAACTGATGCCAAAATAGTTGGGAAAGGGCTACGCAGAATCCTCAAATTCTTTAGTCAATTACAAAAAGTAGAATTCTAAGTAGAATCTCATGTAGATACGTAGAAATATACTCAAAACATTTTAATATAGATAGTTTTACTGACTACTTATGGAAATCCCAACCATTCTGACCATATACCGCCAATAAAGAACTCATTCTTATACAGTTAGTCATTCTATAAAATAAGATTACTTTCAATAACCGAGATTACCCCGGAACAGGGTCCCGTGGGACGGACGTGTCCCGGGAAACTTGAAATGATCCCGGCCTAATCCGGGATTAGGTTCCGCGTTCGAGGCGCGCGCGGCGGTGCCTTTGTGTCGTGCGCGCGCGCACCTAATCGTCGCGATACGCAATCAACCGCGAGCGTAATGGAGATCTTCAGCTTACAGTTGAATTTTATAGTACCGTTATATTTAAGGTTTTATGGTTTAAACTAGGGAATTTAGTGAAGTTTAAATTGAGGTAGGTTAAGCAACAACAAGTTAGCGAGGAATTAGTTACGATTATTCATAGGTTAGTTAGGGTGGCCATCCGTCTGTTTCGGAAAGTACCTGTGTCGTATAGGCCGGGAGCCAGACGCCCGGTTGTCACCACTGCGACTGCCCCGAGGACACGGCGTTGCACACTTTGCAGGCGTGTCCAGCTTGGGGGTCGCAGCGCCGCGAACTAGTCGCGGCGGTCGGCGGTGACCTCTCGCTTCCGGCCGTGGTTCTGTCCATGGTCGGGAGCGAGAATGCGTGGAAAGCCATCACCTCCTTTTGCGAGGAGGTGATGGCTAGTTTAGAGGGCATCCGGGGAGCGTCCAGGCGGGGCTTCATTTGTAGTCCGGGTTTAAGAATTTAGTCTTGGGCCGCCCGCGACACATTTGTGTGTCGTGCTTTTTATTACACTGACTATGTTTAAAAAATCCTGTTGATATGTCCGGGTTCTGGGCTCTAAAATCCAGGGTTTTCAACGCGTCTTGTCCTGGTTGAGAAATTTTTGAGATGGCAACCCTAGGTTAGTTGGTGTTGAACAAACTTGGAATTTACTTAAGAGGACTTTAAGTTACTTTGGAATGTACCTACATTTAATTTGAACTTCAACGGGTGTGTATTCATGGAAGCTCAAATGTTAATATTAATTGGGAATCTGTGGAATGCATTTGAACGGCAGAATGGTGGCTTAAGGTTTATGGAAGGAATCTATGTAAGTTTGGCTACGAACTATTGAGAAATCAACACAACATAACATCACGCCTGTATTCCCCGAAGGGTTGGGCAGAGGCGTAAGTAACACCCTCATTTCGCCAGTTATGTTTAAGTCCCACGTAATAGCGGGCGAGCCTATTGCCATCAACCGGGCACAAATCCAAACTCCGGGCTGTTACTGAGAAATTCTACACGGAAAAACTCAATAACACTTTGCCGGACCTGGTGATCGAACCTAGGACCCCATGCTCAGCAGTCGCGTTTGCTACCACTGGACCAACAAGGTAGTACGGTCTTCACTAAGGTATGAGATATTTCATATAGCTTGTGTCAACATGAGAGAAGAATTCTTCTTCTTCTTCTTTTCGTGTGGTTAGTGACTAACCCGGTGTCAGAGTTTATGCCGCCCATGGGCCTCTGACTTGGCTTCACATGCCGTCGAGAATTATCTCTCAGGCATGCCGGTTTCCTCACGATGTTTGAAGAAGAAGACTTATTACATACACAACTGACGCAAGAAAATAAGCTCTATTAAAATAAACCACTTAAATGTCAATACATCCTTTCTCAGCCATATTTCTTCAGCGATATCCAGAAAAACAAACCGTCAGTTAGCAAGCCCAATCCTTCACGAAGTACTTTGTAAATAAATAAACAGGAATACAATACACTAATCATATTCTTGCCGTGTCGGTAATATATCTGCGCGAGCGCCGACCTGCGTGTTGCTAGTGCTGGGGACCAAGAACCAACATCAATATTTTATCTGTGTTGGCAACACATGGGGTATGTGAAATGAAGTTATTATAGTTCGATTTTGTTTTTAGGTGTAATTCTACATAATTATATTATTGATTTATGGCGGTATACATTTTTATATGAATATGATAGAAACATTTTCAATCCTACACTACTACAATGAATAAATAAAAGGTATGCATGCACATAGGCACATACCCAATAGTTTGCGTTGACTAGTCATGTCAATTTTCAATACTGGTATTCAGCCGCATCTGGTTAGACTGGAAGCTGACCCTAACATAGTTGGGAAAAGGCTAGGCAGAACAGTCATTTCAATTTACACATTATCTGGATCTCTTGAAAATTAAATCGAAATTATGTAACGGAATTGTAGATAGCTAGTGTTTGACGGACGCGGCAAATGCTAAATTATTATTATTGGTTAGTTAAAAACACTTGATTTTTCAGTAATTATGTTACAAAACGTAAGATTGACAAATATATCATTTTGGAACCCTGTGCATAATATCAACAAGCACATTGGGTCACCCGCGCGACAGCGCAACGAGTATTCCCAAGGAGAGTCGATGTCAGACAGGCGGCCGGTCGTAAAACAATGACCCAAAACCTCTAACAACATGAATTTATAAAATACATGTTGTGGCGACGCCACCTAGTGTGGGATGAAGGCAAAAAGAAGAAATGTTACAAAACGTTCCAACATTCACCTTTGTGTTGATGTTGTACCGTGTACCGCAGCACTAAAATAGTACCACCATGGCCCATAGCGGGCAGTAATTGCAAATTGGTCGAGTGATCGATGGTGTACGAAGAAAAATATCTCAATTTATTAGTTCCGATTGAGTCGCTACGTTGATACGATACGTATTGTTGACCGTGTGAATGTTACCACGGTGTTTTTTAAACCACAGGAGTGTTATGGAACTGTAGATGTAGGAATGTAGGTACTTTGTCACAGAAGTACTTTTACTTTAGGGAACATACTACTACGTGACCCGTTCAGGGGGAGGGAGGAGGGTCTTCAAAATACCACGCTTGGTCACAGGAATGGGGGGGGGGGTGGGGCTTAGGTTTTCGTCACATGGTCAATATCCTTTAGGGAAATCTCGCGCTTTTTCGAGCTATATTCAAATATGGCGCGCAGCGTTTAGCGCTTTTTAAACTCATAGGTGAACATTGACCCACATTGAGTCAAATAATTTTCATTTGGCAAAAAAAATATTAATACCATATTTATGAATTACTACGTGAAAACTAGAAGGGGGATGGGGGTATTGGCATATACTACGAGTGGTCACCGAGGGGAGAGAGGGGGGTAAAAAGTTGTAAAAATGGGTCACGTAGTATGGGTACGTTCCCTTACGTGTATTTAGGTAGGTAAAGTTAGGACGCCAATATAGAATTTCTATAATATACGCCACGCGATATATTTTTAAATACATAACATAACATAACATAATCAGCCCATCACTGTCCCACTGCAGGGCACCTGCCACTTCTCACAATGAGAAGGATTTAGGCCTTAGTATGTCACGCTGGCCTGGTACGGGTTGGCGGACTAACACACTATCGAGAACTTTATGGAGCCCTCTCAGGTGTGCAGGTTTCCTCATGATGTTTTCCTTCACCGTTAACGCCAGTGATAATTAAATTGTGATCCGCACATGAATTCGAAAAGTCAGAGGTGCGTGCTTTAGGTTCGAACTATACCTATAACTACCTATAACTTAGCAGTTCGACGGTCATACCACTAGGCTATCACTACTTCTGAATATGTATACTATTCGTAAAGATGTCATGTCTATCGAACTTTTATAACCATACATATATCTGTCATCGATTTTTTAAGAAATAACTAATTATATTCTTTATGTGCAACACCGATCAGGATTAACACAAAATATTACCAACATGTTGACTTATAAATGTTAAACACATGCATAACGAGGTATAAATAATACGATAACTATTAATAATAATGGTATGGGCAGCAATGTGGGTCTTCGAGGGGTCAACCGGCCACTTGAAGCAGGTGTCCCAGATTTGGGTGTAAACATACGGACGGGTATTGTGGGCTTGCGCGCTTAGGTGTTAATTTTGTATCGACATGATTTTGAATTTTGTAACGTTGTGTAAGATATGAAAGCGTGTGGATTTTTTATATTAATAAATAATTTACAATTATGTGTTCTTTTTTGTGGACTTTGTTTCGGAACATGTTGCTTATATTGAAACAGAATATGCTGTTTAAGCCCTATCATTTATTCTAGAATAACAGTACATACACATTGACTTCTTACCAATATCGTTGTGTAAAGTTATGACAAGGATATACATAAAAAAATGTATGGTAACACTAACGTTAAACAGCATTATAGCTTTATACAGCGATTATTAGTAAGGTGGTAAGAAAATATTTCCTGTTTCAATGAAATGCAAAAAATCCCAATAAAAAAAAATAGAAATAAGTTAAAACCGTAACAACCAGCTATTATAGCCTTTTAGGGTTTAGACTAATTTATAGTCGAAAATATATATGGAACACCATAATGACGCAGCAAAATCCATAGTAAGTTCTAAGGTACCTACATCATTATTTCCAGCGGTTATGTTTCTACAGACTAACCGCTTTTTTTTTCTTTTTTTCTATTGGACTGCTTGTATGTGTTCTACGTAACCTGGCATTTATTGGCGAGACCTGAAACGTCTCCAACCAAACTGCCTAACCGCAGCGGGCAAGTACATTTTATAGTTCCATGGTACCTCATGACTGATGACGCAGTAAGCGGTGCCCCACGTTACTCTTCGTAATAAGATGGGAAGTGAAGTGCTGGGGAAGTACTTCAAATCTATTTAGACAGACAGACTGGGCAATTCTAATTTACATAGCATAAACATAACATTACGACTGTATTCCCCGAAGGGTTAAGCAGAGGTGTATAGTAACACCCTCATTTCGCCGTTATGTTTAAGTCCCATGTAATAGGGGGCGAGCCTATTGCCATCAACCAGGCACAAATCCAGACTCCGGGCTAATACTGAGAAATGAGAGAAACCCAATAATACATTACCCGACCTGGGGATCGAACCCAGGACCTCACGATCAGCTGTTGCGCTTGCCACCAGTAGGCCAACGAGGCAGTTTAACGATTTAATCATTTTACTCGCATCTTTATCTCTGTGTTTTAGAGTCTATTTTTCCAGAAATAATTTATCTATACTTATAAATCAGTACCAGATCTCATCATAATCAGTGAACAGATAAATCTAGCTGCTGTCAGTCCAATCGACACTAACCTTTACTATTTTGTAACGTCACAACAAACTTTAATATTATACTCCAAAAACTTAAATAAACATAATAATTTTAAACCCTAAAGATCTAACTAATCAGAATAAATAAAAAACATGACCCGTACTTTCTGCGCGGGCGCATTTCCCTTTCGTACGGCGCATGCGTGGTACCAACTCACGTCTTTAAACGATTTTGCGAAACCGTTTGTGTTGTGCACGAGGCATATATTATTGTAATGATGGCGAGGCCTAGCTTAATAAGCTATAACTTAGTTCTCTTAAGTAATATAGTTTACTTTCTTTCATTCTTTCTTTTTTAGATTTTTTTTACTCCACACTAGGATTTCTCCTATATCGTGGGTGCAAATCTTCACACGCACAAACGCTCAGACCCGGAACAAGTATCTGTAGACCGTAAAAATATTTGTTCAGAGCGGGAATTGAACCTACGACCCGTAGCGCAAAAGCCGCTGCACCAAATGTGTCGTCAAAGTACACAAGGTTAGTCGGACGAACCTTGTATACGAATATTGTTCGTGTAATATGTAAAATACAGTCAGGAGTTACTTTGGTCTGATAGTCCGAGGAATATACTCGAAAAATGTTATTTCTGGCTTTTTCCCAACTATATTAGGGTCAGATGCGGCTGAATACCAGTATTTTACACGGAGCGACTGCCATCAAACCTCCACAACCCAGTAGCATGGCAATACCGATATCCTGAAGTTAGACCAGTTGACCATTTGACACCCGGGATCGACTGTTTACTCTACTCTCCGAGGCACGGAAGTTTCTCGATGTGTAACGAATGGTCACCCATCCACATACAGACCGCGGCAAGCGCAGCTTGACCTCGCAAATCATATGATCCACCCGGTTGCTAATTAGCCACGAGCCCCTCAAAAAATGTCAGGAAAATTGTTTATTGCCGGTTCCTCCGATTTACCGAGCGTTATCGGTAAAAATTAAGATCCTTGTTACCAATAATAGAGCAAAGACCCCATAGCTTTGCATAGTCGACCCTCCCATACGTTAGTAGGTATCACTGGTAAAACTTGCTTACAATTCCATTTATATGCCTAGTTTGGCAATAAAAAATGCTACCATTGGTAAGCAAAACGATTCGTTATAGGCTATAGGAACTGAGCAGTAGTAACTTTAAGAATTGTGTACCAATTAATTCGGTCGACATAAATGCTTAAATTTTAATAAAAAAAAAAAGCTTGATCTGTACACCTTATTACCTTTTTACACACTGAAAAGGAAAGTTCACTCCGTGATGCACCGAAAATCTTTCCATAATATAAATAAATCAACATAAAAATGCTACCTTTAAAATTTTACGAGTTACATGAGCAAATTCAATTTCTTATCCGATGAAAATTTTATGGCGACCCAATGATGCGCGTGCGCAATTTACAAAACGCTGCGGGCATTTTTGGGTTAATTTTTTTTTTGAATAATTCATGCGGAAGATATCAAAGATGGGCTGGTTATGGGCTACTTCTCGTCCGTTATGGGGTTATGGGCGATTACTTTGGTCTCGTAACAATGGCGGATCATGTAAGTTGAAGTTTTTGTTGGTACTGCAGAAAACTTATGTCATTGAAATATAAATAAATATTGGGAGTTTTTCGTCGATTTATGTGATTCATAGTTTCGTGGTGAGAATTTAAATGAATGTAAAGTAGGGTATTGTTACCTGACAAATAATTTCCCAGAATGAGAAGGATTTGGGCCTTAGTCCACCACGCTGGCCTGGTACGGGTTGGCAGACTACACACACCATCGAGAACTTGATGGAGCCCTCTCAGGTGTCCAGGTTTCCTCACGATGTTTGTCCTTCACCGTTAACGCAAGTGATAATCAAATTCTGATCCGCACATGAGTTCGAAAAGTCTGAGGTATGTGCCGGGATCGAACTCGAAGAAGACCCTCCTAAATTCTAAATTAGCCGAATTTATACTAATATTATAAAGCTGAAGAGTTTGTTTGTTTGTTTGAACGCGCTAATCTCAGGAACTACTGGTTGGAATTAAAAAAATATTTTTGTGTTGGATAGTCCATTTATCGAGGAAGGTTATAGGCTATATAACTTCACGCTACGACCAATAGGAGCGGAGCATAAATTAAAAATATTGCAAAATCTGGGAAAATGTCCACCCGTGCGAAGCCGGGACGGGCCGCTAGTAATATATATTTTGTCGACCTCATAAACCTCATTTATTCAGATGATATTGCAGCAACTGACGATATTTTTTTTACGAGTAATTTATATGTACCTCTAGGTTATAAAACACGCTGTCTAGCCCCCAGGCGTCAAGGCGTGATGGCAGCATTAAAAGTAAAAGTGTAAACGCGATTCGGTGTGGAAAAGCGATGGCAGAATAAGTAACAAGTTTAGTGTTCGCCCACGGTCGCCACTTGGTTTACTTTCTACTGACACTAAACTTACACTTACGTGAAGTTAGTTGTAGGGTTGGCAGGCATTGGAATTTGGTTCTGCCGATGTTGCGGTGCATGCTTATGCGAATCCCGCGACTCCAGCCGCAGGAGGAACACCATGGGTTTTTAGCCGGTAAGAGTCCGGCAGACCCCCTCGCCTTCCCCGGGCGAGGGACATCCAAGAGGATCCTCCAACGAGAAAAAAAAAAGGCTGTGGAATTTGGTTCTGTCCAGATTGCGGTGCATGTTTATGAGAATCCCGCGACCCCCGTCATAGATAGGAGGAACACCGTGGGTTTTTGGCCGGTAAGAGTCCGGCAGACCCCCTCGCCTTCTCCGAGCGAGGGATATACATGAGGATTTTCCCACGATAAACAAAAAACCTTTTGAATTTGGTTGCGGTGTTTGCAGAAGCGCATCCCGCGAACCCGGTCATAGGTCAGGAGGAGGAACACCGTGGGTTTTTAGCCGGTAAGAATTTGGTGTAAACCTTCGCTGTCTAGGGGCGGAGGGAAGCAAAAAGGAATTTCGAAAAAAAATATGGAATTTGGTTTTTTTTTTCTGATAAACCAATAGTAAGGTCTTGTTGAAAAGCAGTAATAGCCTAGCGATTGAACGATGCCTTTAAAAAGGAGGTTCTGATATTTCGAATTCATGTGCGGATTGTAAATAGATTATCACTTTCGTTAAACGGTAAAGGAAAGCACCGTGAATAAAGTGTTCACTTTTAATGCCCACAATAACTTTAGAAATATTGAAAAAAAAATTACACCTTTGTCATTAAATTTTTAAACGTGATTGATTTTCATAAAAACTTAAATTTTTGAGACGAGTTCATAGCTGATACGAAGATAAAGATTGAATTAAAGGAAGGAACCCGTCTGACAAGCAATGGGCAATATCCTTCAAAAACTCATTTTTGAAATTTTATTAAAGCCATCATATCGACAACCCTGAACCAAATGGACAAGCAGCCGATACAGTTCGTGGGTAATGATAGGCGAAAAACTTTACGCCTTACTTTCAATTTATAGCGACATCTGACGCGCAAGTGCAATCAATATCGCTTAGAGTTGAATGAGACGTGAACTAAATTGTCTAAATTACTGAAGACATATTCAAGTAGGTTATTAATCGAACAATATCACCACATTTTTTTACATTATTACTGCCTCGTTGGTCTAGTGGTAGCAAGCGCGACTGCTGATCGTAAGGTCCTGGATTCGATCCCCGGGTCGGGCAGTGTTATTGGGTTTTTCCGTGTGGAATTCCACAGTAGCAGCCCGGAGTCTGGATTTGTGCCCGGTTAATGGCAATAGGCTCTCTATTAGACCTAAACAGAACTGGTGAAACGAGGGTGTTACTAAAACACCTCTGTCTAACCCTTCGGGGAATGCAAGGCGCGAAGTTATATTACTCAAACACTACTAATTTTAAATTGCCGTTAAATCTCGTGCTGTCTCTATCACTCTAAGGCGAAGTGACAGAGACAGCACGAACTTAACGGCAACTTAAAAATTTGGTATTTGGCTATAAGTATCTTAACTATTATCTGATATCACCAAATGGGATCGATTAAATGTTTAATTAAAAAGTTAATTAAATCTCAGAGGCTGTGGCGGAACACCCATAAATCTTTGAAGTAGAAAATCTTCACAAGTAGGTACTTAAGTTTCATAAATATTCATTGGAAAAAAGATGGCCTAGTGATTGGGGGCGTCACCTTATTTTTATCTTATTAATAGTTTTAATTAGATTCATCTAGAACCGTGAATGGGAGTGCCTAGGAAAATATATCTTATAGGGTAGGTACAAACTGACAGTAAAATAAAAATAATATAATTCTTATCTTTGTCAAAATCGACTGAGATGTGTTAAGGGGAAGCTAAACTATTTGAATTTTCAAGTAATTTATATTAAGCGGATCTAATAAACGGAAGTTGAAAACACAGGTGTTGTGCCGTAATTTGAGATAGGCCTATGTCCAGCAGTGGACGTAACAGTTTACGTAGGTAAACGAAAACTGACTCGGTTTTGGTTCGTTTGCGGTTTTGCAACAATTTTGTTGGTAGAATCAGTCGGAGGAAGTCGTGGCTAATTACCAACCGCGCAGATCACAGGATTAGCGGGGTTAAGCTGCACTTGTCGCGGTCAGTCTGTGGATGGGTGACCGTTCGTTACCATCGAGACCCCTCCATGCCACGGAGAGCACGTTAAACAGTTAGTCCCGGGTGTCATATGCATACCAATGACAGTAGTTATGGGAAGTCAGAAGCCTGAAGGTCTGTCAACCGGTGTAACTTTAGGATATCGGCATTGCCCCGTAACTGGGTTGCGTAAGTCTGATGGCGGTCGCTCTGTGTAAAATACTGGTATTCAGCCGCATCTGGTTAGATTGGAAGCTGATACCAACATAGTTGGGACAAGATTAGGCAGAAGAATCGGCGTCCTAGACACAAATGGTAAAGATCTTACTACAGATAGTGTCAACATAGACTGTCTCAGTCATACGATTCTTACTTGAGCAAATAGAGGTGCACTTTCTATGTCGTCTAGCGAAAGTTACCTGTAACAAAAAACGGTAAATATAAGATACTGACATTTTTTATTTTCTAACATAAAACACTACCGCGTATGCCGACTTCGCGCATGTAGATTATGCATCAAAAACTTTTATTAACAATGCAAGCAGTTTTTTTTATTATATAAATAAACGTTGCCCCACACTAGGATTTCTCCTGTATCGTGGGTGCGTTTACAGACACAAATCTTCACACGCACAAACGCTCAGACCTGGAACAACTATTTGTAAGTCATAAAAATATTTGATCCGAGCAACAATCGAACCCACGACCCGTAACGCAGAAGCCAATTCCTCAGCCACTGCACCAAACGTGTCATCAAACGTGGCCATGTTTTAAACGGGGCGTTCTATTTAGCGGACCTGTTCGAATCATACCAATAGTATTGGTTGGTGCTATTCAAATTGGTGCTCTAAATAGAATGTCTCTTTTAAACTACTGTAAAATAGGGCTATTTGGGATCCATGGAGCTAATTGGCACAAACATGGCATAGAATATTTAGATATATTTTTGAAACTATCTAAAATTTCAAATATCAAAATATACAATTATTATATTTCTTCACTTGGTCACGTTTGGCCCTAGTTTCACCTTATGGTAAGCGCAGACAGGGTCTAAGATGGAGTACACGAATCAAAGAACAGAAATATAGAGAGATGCTCATATACCGGCGAAATGAGGGTGTTACTATACAACTCTGCCCAACCTTTCGGGGAATACAGGCGTGATGTTATGTTATAAGAACAGTTAGGGTGCCCCGTCTCTTTGGTCTTTAGTCAGGAGTCTTTCAACCCGTCCTTAAAAATCGGATAATGTAATAAACGCTTCAGCGCACATCATAAATAATAGGCTTGATTTAAAACCAGGGTTCCGCATACCGCAGTTTCAGATTACGGCCTTAGATAGCGCAGCGCAGAAAATTTCTTTCGTAACGGCTCAATGTTACTTTTAAGGTTCTCAATATTTAATACTAGTTTATCGATATAATTAACCAGCTGGTAGTTTAATAAATGTAGGTAAAAAGAAGACAAGAATTATTCAGATATTATAAGGGAAATCAGAAAATAATCCCTTAAAAAAACTTTCAAGTTAAACGGTTTTATCTAGGAGTACCGTTGCATCATCAATATTTGAGAAATGGAGGTTGGAATTAGTATAATAATGTGTTCTCATGGAAATTGAATTAGTCTGCTATGTTTCAGAAGAATCAGGTAAGCATAAGTAGTTGAAAAATCGCAATATTTGTAACTAACAAACATACGCAGAGAAGCTAATTAAAACCGTTTAAAAATATCCAAAATACTGTTGTTTTCAAATATTTGTCATGCAGGAACTTTTAGGAAATTAAAAGGAAGCGCTTTAGTAGGTAACATAGATACGTTCCTAAAAGGGCCCGAAGACACCCATATCTGTCGACATCCCTTAGAGATAAGATCTATCACAGGACATCACAATATGAACCTCCAGCACGAATTGTTTAACATCTCACTCAAAATCCCACATTAAACCAGGAATGCTGTGGAGCGGCATTTTGTATAGTATTATCTAGTCGGAGATTATTTGAAAGCAATAAATAATAATAAAGCGGACAAGTCCAGGTTGCGTGACGCACGCTACTGTGCGCCCGCGCAGCCGACGGCGAGAGCGCGTCTCCATGCTCCTGCACTGCAATTTGTAATAAAGCACAAAGGGCTACTAGTATTTCATGATTTAAGGTATGTTGCTGATTGGGTATGGTTTATTAAAAGATATTTAACTTTTTTATGCAAGAGTACTTAATAGTTGTGTGGAAACCAGTTGTCATGGCATGGGCATGTGATGCGGATGAGGAACATGTCGTGAGGAAAGTTTTGAGTATGAATGTGAATGGTTATAAGACTAGGGGAAGACCAAAGAAATGATGGATGGATAGTGTGAAAGATGATATGGCTAGAAAGGGGGTGACTACTGAGATGACGGCTAATAGAGATGTATGGATGAAGAAGACGTACTGCGCCGACCCCAAATAAGTTGGGATAAGGGTAAGAGGATGATAATGATGATGCAAGAGTAACAGAGTGAGGTTAACTTTAAGAAATATAACACAACATCTTAGTCACGCTTAACAACAGTGGTTACAAATGAAAATCATAACTGTCATACATAGGTAGGTACAGTCAACGACAGATCGACATGGCAATCGGATATGAGGTGAGTCCTGGAAGGGGGGACGCCCCGCACACCCGCACACACCCGTGCAATTTTAGTCTTAGCGCTGCACGAGTCCGCATCATCCGCGTTTATTGATTTCGATCTCGCTTGCGTTGTTGCTTGAGTAGTGTATTGAAAATGACTAGAAAATTGCCATGTCGACCTGTCGTTGACAGTACACATACAGCATACATTTACTAGAGTCCAATGACGTGAAACAATGGACACGAATCACGTGCATCGCTTCATATCCACGATGTAAATCACCCATTTATATTATTGTAGAACAGAATTAAAAGAAATAACGCTAAAATCTTAACATTTAATCTAGTTGCTTACACAACTCTAAAATGGGTCTAAGATGGAGCACAAGAATCCAAGGAACAGAGATATAAAGAGATTCTCTATACCCCTCTGGCTCTCACATACACACGACGGAACACAGTAAACTGCTTGGCGCCGGACTTCAATGTGAGGGTGGTAGCTAGCCAGGCGGACCGTATAGATCCTACCACCAAGCGTGCTGGGTTTTGTTGAATCTTACAACACGCGTCTATTCCCAGCGTGCGGTGAGGAAGTTTTATATTCTAGCCCGTCCTTGCATGGGACTTAAACATAACGGCGAAATGAGGGTGTTACTATACGCCTCTGCCCAATCCTTCGGGGAATACAGGCGTGATGTCAGTGTTAATCTGTGCACACGACCTAGCCCTTGTCATGGACGCACTTGGAACTAATGAGTATTACGCAGAATGCACAGTTCGGCAGGCAAACACCAAAGTTTCTGTACCCATAACATTTTTTCCAATGGACTGCGATTTTTAAAGCTTCTTTTAAATACTCCATTATGAGAACATGCCATTTCTTATTTATAACGTAGGTCTTATTCAAAACGAAAAAGATTTATCACGCACTTAGATCTCAATACTTTTATAGGCACAATAAAAATCAATGAAAAAGGATCACTTTTGTGATCATTCACTAGATAATTTAAACAGTTCTGAATAATATTTAATATGTTAATATTAAAAAAATACATAAATGAGGTCAAGCTAAAATTTAAAAAAAGTATTTACCAAATTACTTATATCAATCACATTATAGCATTATATCTATCTACAGAATTAAAAAATTAAATTATACAAACAAATTAATACAACATGCGCAAAGGTGAAACTAAAATTAGTTAAAATTAAATAAACTAAAATATAATATCAAATTAAAATAAATTGGATCATTCACTTTTTCCCTTTTCCTTTCCCTTTGCCTTTGGTTACTACAGGTTCTGGTTCTGGTTCCGGTTCCGGCTCTGGTTCAGGAGGGGGAGTGACGGGTAATTTCCTGTCTGGCCATTTCCGTTGTACATATTCTGCCATTAGGTGAACATCTATAGTTTTGCTACTACCAAACCGGGGTCCCGGAAAAATGTTGGCAATTTCAGTAATGAGGTCTTCATCTAAAAGCAATCCTGCAAATTCTAAAGCGGCAGTAAAGTCTTTTATCGTAATTCTTTTGACTTTATCTTTTTCCAGTTGGAGCGCAATCAATGCAATATCAACTTTCTCCTTCTTTGGCCTTTTAGCTATATAATCAATTCTGTTAAGTACCAATTCTCTGGGGTCTGGCCCTTTTGGTATATAACCACCTAATACGCCCCCATAAGTTACAATTATGTTTTTCTTTGACTTCGTGTGTTTTATTCGTTCCAGCAAAGATAAAAATGCTCCATTTATGAAAATATTGTCCATGTATAATTGTTGTATCTTTGAAGCATTGAACTTTACTTTAGTTAGAACGCTTAGAGCGTCCTGAGGAGTCAGAGGATTATATGACAAATTTAACACGAGCAATTTCTTTGCTTTGGTTATACTACTTACAATACTAGCTATAGCTTCACCTTCTAGTTTGTTGTTGCTGAGATTTAGTTCTTTCAAAAGTGGGCACAATAATATGGCTTTTAAGGCTAGGCCGATCCGAGGGCCAATCAAGGAGTTCCATGACAGATCCAACACCTGAAGACAAGGGCTTTCTGATAGAGTGACGAGAAACCCGTAAGTTCCTGGACTAAAAAGTCGGTTCCACGAAAGGTCTATATGGGTAAACTTGTTATGGGTTTCGAAAGCTTCTCCTAGCAAAAGGGCTCCTCTTCCGCTTATGTTATTGTGACTCAAATTTATTTTTTTCAAATCAATTCCGTAACGTACAGCGTTTGCTATATGCTCCACCCCATCATCGCCCAACTGGTTTTGACTCAAATTAAGATGCTTGAGAGCTCTATTATATGGCAAGCTAGAAAACAATTGTTTGGTACCGTCGGGACCAATTCTACAACCATTTAAATTCAGATCTATCAATGTACTGTTTGTCAAAAGCATATCTCCCAAATGGTAGCAAGCATCGTGGTTTAAAAAGTTATCAGTTAAGTTAAATTCTGTGACCGTCTTATTGTATCGCAGAGCCATAGCCATTGCTCGAACTCCATTTGGATTGACACAGTAGTACCGTAGGTCTATTGCTGTTTCACCTAAACCTTTATGGAATCTCTTGACTGGGCATTGGTTCATCTCTTTACAGGTAGCTAGGTACAAGTCTTGACCATCGTCAGTGTATGTGATCACCCTTTCAGGCTTTAGTAATGCATTCTCTATTCCTGGATCGGTAATCGCTGGATAACAGTAGTAAGGGTGGCGTAGGATGGAATTCGCGGACATAGCTATGTACTTGCCGCATACTTCTCCGCTGCCGGGGGTATACAGCCCGTCTTTGTACAAAATTTTCTTCTTGTTTTCTTCAGGAAGTATTACTTCTAATGAAGACCACTCGTCCATCGGCAGTTCCTCGGAACTCTCTATTACCTGAGGGACAAAAATCATTTCGATCGGTTCGTCTCCCGATTGTGAATCCTCTGGATCATCCATATTTATTTAGACAAGAAAAATAAATAACTTAAAGAAAATAAAAACTATTATTAATATTATGTATATAATTAAATCAAATACAAGTAAATGTTTTGTAAGATATTGACACTGACAATTAAGCTCAAATTGTCAAACCGTATTACCATAGAGATTTTCAAATTGTTGACACCTTTTTTAACAAACATTTATAGCAAGTTGGAATCTTCTTTTTCTCCCTGCCCGTATCCTACACTAGGTGGAGTCGGCACAACATGTAATTCGTAAATCCATGTTATTAAAGGTTTTGGCTTATTGTTTTATGACTGGCCGCCTGCCTGACATCAAGCATCAACATCATTATAGCAAGTTGGAATAAGTAAAGTAATTAAATGCATAAAGCTATAGGTAAAAATGGAGACCACATTACGAACACCTGCTGAAAGTCAAAACATTTGGCATTGAATATTTACTTTGGTGGTCTATCTCTTTCTAAATAGGGTATTTCTAGGGTACGTATATTTTTTTTTAATAGGATATTTAGAAAGAGATAATTCACCAAAGTAAATATTCAAGGCAAAATGTTTCGATTTTCAGCAGGTCTCCATTTTTACCTACTTTTATGATTAAACGTGATTTTTATAAAATTGATTTTCTTTTTTACGAAAACGTGAATCATTTTCAAATTCTATATTGCAAAAGGTTTTAACACTTTTTCAATTACAAACGTTGGTAGTGTGCGCCGGCGCATACACGCTTTTACGATACTTTAATTATTGTGGAACTTGAATGTGGAGAAATAAAACACAGGCAGTAATTATTATTTATGCTTACTAACATTATATATGCAGACAGAACTATAAAGACTGAACTTAGAATCTAGTTTATAATTAACTAGCTATTACCCGCGGTTTCGTCCGCATCCTAGGGGAACTACTTGATGTACCCGGATAAAAAGTATCCTATGTGTTAATCCAGGGCATAGTCTATCTGTGTGCCAAATCTCATCCAAATCCGTTCAGCCGTTTTTGCGTGAAAGAGTAACAAACATCCATACATACAAACTTTCGCGTTTATAATATTATTATAGTAAGGATATATAGTAAGGATAAAACCATCTCGTGACAAGTCAAGTGAATCTTAATTCAATACAAACTTTCTCTGAATAGATAAGAAATCAAACGATACCTAATATTTTTGAACATCATAAATGTTTTGGAATGTATGAAATGATACCTAGAAATGGCTTTCATGTGAAGAGGGAGGCACTCTCAGTGAAAGTAAGGCCTGAGGGCATGGAAACTGGGGGCAAGGCCGAGATGCTTGTGAGAATGAAATGCGTGTATAATTGATGAGTGGATCAATGGATATGATTATAGATGAGGCTGATAAAAAGATGGAGCGGAAGAGGCTACGTGAAGTTGAGGTAATTGGATTGCGTTTGGTTTCAAGTGTAGTTGAAACTAATTGCATTTATTTGACAAATGGTAAGGCTCATATTTGTGTGAATAAGTAAAGATTAGTTTAGAAGCAAACTAGCGACCCGCCCCGGCTTTGCAATGCAATGTAGATACTAATGTGGGGCATATAAACCTTCCTCTTGAATCACTCTATCTATTGCCGAAAACTGCATTAAAATCCGTTGCGTAGTTTAAAAGATCTAAGCGTACAGACAGCGGGAGCGACTTTGTTTTATACTATGTAATAAAGATATGAGAAGAACAAAGCTTGCGGAATAAGTTATAGGTATAATAAGTTATTGACGCTATATTAATCATTCGCACTTATAATGTTAATATATAGTTGACTGCCTTGTTGGTTTAGTGGTCGCAAGCGTGACTGCTGAGTATGGGGTCCTGGGTTCGATCCCTAGTTCGGGCAAAGTGTTATTGAGTTTTTTCATTAGGAATTCTCAGTAGCAGCCCGGAGTTAATGGCAATAAGCTCGGCCCCTATTACATGGGACTTAAACATAACTGGCGTAACGAGGGTGTACTAAAAACACTTCTGCCGAACCCTTCGGGGAATACAAGGCGTGATGTTATCTATATCTATACTAATATTATAAAGAGGAAAGATTTGTATTTTTGTATGTAACGAATAAACTTAATAACTACTGGACTGATTTCGAAAATTGTTTTACCGTTAGAAAGCTACATTATCACTGAGTAACATAGGCTACGGGCGGAGCCATGAGGACACAGCTAGTGTTAATATACATATAAATATTAATACGGTTACGAAACTAACCAACCAGAAAATAATGTTAATATTGCAAACCCAATAAATTCAGAATTATGCGATTCTCAGGCCATATTTCAAGTCTTCACTGCTCGGCGTTAAAAGCTAAGTTATCATGGTGACCTCGGGTTCCGACTCCAAAGAGAGAGTACCTTTCCTTAGGTTCGTACCACTTATTTGAATATCCGCCAATCGAGTAAAGTGAGCATTTACACCGTAACGAATGACGAATGCAACCAATTTGGGAGTGTGGCGTATCTGACGAATTGCCGGTGTGATCGAGGACACGACTCCTCCGAAAACTTTCGGGATTTTATTAGTGGGAATAGGAGATTAATTTGTTATAACCTACGTTTGACTATTTGGTATCAAAATAAATTGATTTAGATGACGTCATGTTTCATTTGGATAGGTTTATTTGTAATAGCGGCCCGTCCCGGCTTCGCACGGGTGGACATTTTTCCCGTTTTTGCAACATTTATGCTCCACTCCTATTGGTCGTAGCGTGATGTTATATAGCCTATAACCTTCCTCGATAAATGGACTATCCAACACAAAAAGATTTTTTCAATTCCAACCAGTAGTTCCTGAGATTAGCCCGTTCAAACAAACTCTTCAGCTTTATAATATTAGTAAGCATAGATTATTTGGGCAGAATACGATTAATGTAAACAGTGTTTTGATTAGAATGAAACATTAATAAATAACGGATTATTTAGCCGGCTTACGCTGAAAACCAGCGCCGTGGTTCCGTGCCTTCGTGCACGGGCCACGGCATTATGCTGAGCGTCGGCCGTTTCGCGCGGTAGTGGCGCATAATATATTTCTGTGCCAGTTATTTTATTTTTATAAAAAGCTATGTTATGTGCGTCACTCTCACGTGAATAAACGGTTTTTCTTTCTTCATTTAAACTGTATAAAGTTTGGACTATTATCATTTAGACAGATTGTTAGTTCGTTGAAAACACACGTGGTAGGTCCATTTGTAATAAGTACCGCAAAGTCTAAATTTCCCAATGCCTATGAATTGCTGGCCAATGATTAGGAACAATCTACTGTTTTATCTTCTTCTTTTCGTGTGGTTTGTGACTAACCTGGTATCAAGTTTATGCCGCCCATGGGCCTCTGACTTGGCTTCACATGCCGTCGAGAAATATCTCTCAGGCATGCCGGTTTCCTCACGATGTTTTCCTTCACCGTTTTTAAGCAAGTGATAATTATACAATACGCACATGAATCCGAAAAGCCAGAGGTGCGTGCCTTGGGTTCGAACTCGAGACCTATGACTTGGCAGTCCGACGGTCGCACCACAAGGCTACTGTTTTATACTACGTATGTACAAAAAACGGATATAACAGTTCAGAATTACAAATAATACGTTTTTTTTAATATTTATTTACTTTATTTGCGAAAACTTACCATAAGCGTTATTTTAAAAGTAAATCTAAACAAAACTTACTAAAATTATATTAATTAAATTGTAATATTATTTATGTATGTATTTATGTTACGGTTAATGTTAGATGGATGGCTAAAGCTAACTTTATACAGATAAAACCTAATTCTATCCAAGGCCATTAGATAAGTCCGCAATTATTGCAAACTTAGGACATTATCCAGCTATTATTGGATAATTTTAACTTTATTCAGACGCGATTGGATAATGTTGGTTTTATTTTTGTTGTGTTAACTTTCCAGACGAAATTGGTCAAAGATCAGTTTACTGTGGGTTTTGATAAAAACTATTGTCTATCCCGTGGGGGGAAGAGTTGAGAATACAACTCCCCTCCGTCGCCGGGAAAGCGAGTCGTAAGCCGTAATGCTAACTTTATTCAAGTACGTCTGAATAAAGTTAGCATTATCCAAAAGAAGCTGTATGATGTCCGAAGTTTGTAATAATTTCGGACTACCAAGACAACCAAGAAGGTTATTTTTGATAACCAAGGGCCTAGGATAAAACTAGGTCTATCTGGATGAAGTTAGCTATATCCATCCGCCTGACATATACATTAAAAACTTAAATCATACTAAACACAGTAATACACTATGGGCAGAGGTGAACATGATCAAATTAAACTAAATTGGTCATTCACTTTTTTCCTTTACCTTTTTCTTTCGCTTTATCTTTATCTTTCCCTTTGCCTGTCCCTCTAGATTCTGATTCCGGTTCCGATTCCAGTTTAGGAGGCTTAGCGGGTGGTAACTTCCTGTCTGGCCATTTCCGTCTTATGTATTCAACCAGTGAGTCAATATTTATTACATTCTTCCCAGGTCCCGGAAAAAGGTGGGCAATTTCACTAACAAGATCATCATCTAGAGTTAATCCTTCGCTTTTTAAAATTGTAGTAAAGTCTTTTATACTAATTTTATTTAATTTATCTCTTTGTAGTTGCAACACAACTAATGCAATATCAACTTTGTTCTTTTTTGGCATTTTAGCTATATATTCAACTCTGTTAAGGACCAATTCTTTGGCGTTTGGTACTTTAGGTATATAACCACCTACTACGCCCCCATACGTTACAATTAAATTTTGCTTAGATATTTTCTTTTTTATTAATCCAAGCAAGGATAGAAATTCTCCATTTATGAAAATGTTGTCCATGAATAGTTGTTGTATAACTGATGTCTTTAAATTTACTTTATTTAGAACGTTTAAAGCATCCCGAGGGGTCAGAGGATTGTACGACAAATTTAACATGGTCAGTTTCTTTGCTTTCCGTAAATTATTTACAATATGATTTATGGCTTCACCTTCTAGTTTGTTGTTGCTGAGGTTTAGTTCTTTCAAAAGCGGACACATTAAAATGCCTGCCAAGGCTAGGCCAATCAGAGGGCCACCGAGGGCGTTCCATGACAGATCCAACACCTGAAGACAAAGGCTTTCCGATAGTTGGACGAGGAACCGATTAATTCCTGGAGTATATAGCTGGTTCCACGAAAGGTGTATGTCAGTAAACTTGTTATGGGTTTCGAAAGCTTCTCCTAGCAAAAGAGCTCCTCTTCCGCTTATGTTATTGTGACTCAAATTTATTTTTTTCAAATCAATTCCGTAACGTACAGCGTTTGCTATATGCTCCACCCCATCATCACCCAACTGGTTTTGACTTAAATTAAGATGCTTGAGAGCTCTATTATATGGCAAGTTAGAAAACAATTGTTTGGTACCGTCGGGACCAATTCTACAACCATTTAAATTCAGATCTATCAATGTACTGTTTGTCAAAAGCATATCTCCCAAATGGTAGGAAGCATCGTGGTTTAAAAAGTTATCAGTTAAGTTAAATTCTGTGACCGTCTTATTGTATCGCAGAGCGATGGCCATCGCACGGATTCCGTTTGGACTGACACAGTAGTACCTTAGGTCTATTTTTCTTTCACCTAAACCTTTATGGAATCTCTTAACTGGGCATTGGTTCATCTCTTTGCAGGTAGCTAGGTACAAGTCTTGACCATCGTCAGTGTATACGATCATTTCTTCAGGCTTTAGTAATGCATTCTCTATTCCTGGATCAGTAATCGCTGGATAACAGTAGTAAGGGTGGCGTAGGACGGAACTTGCCGACATAGATATATACTTGCCGCATACTTCTCCGCTACCAGGGTCATACAACCCGTCATTGTACAAGTTTTTCTTTTTATTTATTACAGGGACTTCAAATTCTAATGAAGACCACTCATCTATTGGCAGTTCCTCGGAACTGTCTATGATTTGAGGGGAAAATATCACATCGATCGATTTGTCTCCCGATTGTGAATCCTTTGAGTCATCCATTGCTAATAAGACAACAAAAATAAATAACTTATGCAAATACGATCTCTTATAATACAAGTTAAAATGTTTCGTAAGAGATTGACACTGACAATATAGTTCAAGCTGTCAGTTCTGTAAAAAATAAATAATTGATGAATCCTTCTTTAATAGAAATTATCGCAGGTTGGAATAAATGCAGTCAGACTAACATATCGCACCTTTAAAGACAAACCGTTACTAAACGAAAATTTTCATGAATTGAGTTATTAATGCCATCTTTCATAAAATTACGTAAACTACAAGGTGAACTTGATACTTTTTTAAAACTCCACTTTTAGAGGGCGTAAAAAATAATCTCCACTTTTAAACGGCGTAAAAAATCACAATAAACAAAGTTCTATTTAATAAAAATACTTTTCTGTAATCGTATGTTATAGTGTACATAAATATCCATCATATGACCTCAAAAAATGGCTCAGAGCATCATGTACTTAAATTTTATTGCGAAAAGGTTTTTTTTCTTTTTGCTCCTGTGTAAAATTTGATATTTTCGTTTAGAAACGGTTTGTCTTTAAAGGTGCGATATGGACAGATTGCTAGTTCGATGGAAACGCACATGGTAGGACAATCTGGGCACCATTTCGTTGCAGTATAAGCTACAGGATACTATCGTAAATAAGATTAATGTTGTCAGGGAGCTGGTACTTTTTGTGAGTACTTAAGTTCTCAACTGATTTTAAACCATGAATTCGTTTCAAATTAATAAAATCAAAGTGGGTCGAGGAACTTCAAGTATACTCCACCGAGAAGAAGATAGTCTGCTTAGTTGTCGGCAAGAAGATTGACAAACATATTATTTTGGGACCCAGTGCATAATATCAGCAAGCACATTGGGTTACCCGCGCGACGGCGCAACGTGTATTTCCAAGGAGGGTTGATGTCAGTCAGGCGGCCGGTCATAAAACAATACGCCAAAACCTCTAAAAACATGGGTTTATGAAATACACGTTGAGCCGAACCCACCTAGTGTGGGATAAGGGCAGGAAGAAGAAGGATTCGTTTCAAATTCTTTAACGTGCTTTTTTCCGCAGCCACTTGGACTACGCATTGTAAGTGTGGAACCCAAATTCTAACATCTACGTCGATAGAATTGAGTGCATCCAAAAGCGGTTTCTACATTTTCTGCAGTAGAAAACAGGTTACACATCTAATTACGTTTTGGTTGAAGACCCTTCAAGTCTCGCCAATAACTGCTTGATTACGTAGAAACGGTCCACAAGACAATCTACAAGCCGTCGAATAGAAAAAAAATCTAATTACGTCGTGCTGTTTAATAGGTTCCAACACCCTACGTTTTCAACTCTTTCACAATAGTTTACAATTGTAATGCAGTTGGCATTAGATACTCTTCACACGGTCAGCACGGCTATGCACCGTGGGGTTAGAATATTTTATGCGGAACTGAATTACGATCGTGCTGAGTTCAAGCCTGGCTATAAATCCTGTTGCAGTGTAAGGGCTAATCTCGCCACTAGTATTGATAATAAATAATTGTATTAATAATGTTAACTGACTTCCGTGTACGCTTAGGAGATGGAGATACGGGCAAAAATATCAATTGCACCTTGTTTGTTAATTCCTAATTGAAGTGTGAAGTGACGTTTTTTTCTAATGGACTACTTGTCGATGTTCCTTGCAAACCGTTTCTACGTATCCAGGCAGTTTTTGACGAAAGTCTCCAGCCAATGGGAATGAAGTACAATAAAACCTAAGCTAACTACTACTCTAACATCATGACTACTAACAACAACAACACTAAGGGCGACTCGGACTTCGGATTAGGGTGTTGCTGGTAAGAGGACTGGGAGGGAGACAGCTTGATGAGGGCTGAATTAGAGTTGTGACTGCGGAGTCTGAAGAGATGACCGGCCCCGCGGCAGTAGGTGAGCATGGTGGATCATGAACGGCGGCGGTGGGAAATCGCGAGCGGCGGTGGGACATGGCGAACGGCGGTGGTACGTCGCGATGTAAAGTGACATAATATGAGCCGTGTTTTACAATAATGTGTCAACTCACAAAAATATGAAGTTTGTGTTAACGTCATCTAGTTCTTGTGGTAGGTCTATAAACAACGCTTGAATAAAAAACATTTTAACAACAAAAATAAAACCGACTTCAAAAAAACGATGAAAAGAATAAAATAATTACCATATTATAAAATTAACAGTTATAGAAGTCGGTGCTAATCCACGCTGAACCAAATTGAAGGCACCGACTTCTGAAACTGTTAATTTTATAATATGGTAATTATTTTATTCTTTTCATCGTTTTTTTGAAGTCGGTTTTATTTTTGTTGTTAAAATGTTTTTATTTTTTTCGTTTTAGTGGCCTTAATTATAAAAAATATGGTTGGACCTACTAAAGACGCTGTTCGTAACATAATCACATCATCACATTATGCGTACTGTTCGTCATTGAGGAGTTCTATTGTCTATTTCCGAAGTTCTTCATCAGATCTTCACCAAATTTAAATGGGACCAATCTGGAAGTATATCCTTTCAAATAAAAAAAAACATTATCTAAATCGGTTTATAAATGGTGGAGTTATGAGGTAACAAACATTAAAAAAAAAAAAAAAAAAAGACAAAAGCATACAGACGAATTGAGAACCTCCTCCTTTTTTGGAAGCCGGTTAAAAATACCCCGAATTGTAGTAAATTTAATAGAGCATCTATCAAAAAAATCTTAATGCAGTTTGCATTTTTTCAAGCGTTGGGTAGACCAACCACTATAACTAGATGGCATTAACACAGAATTAATATTTTTGTGGGTTGACACATTATTGCATAACACAGCTCATATAACGTATCGGTTTTTATAGGTAGATTTCCTAAGACGCGAAATTGATGCGAAACGCGCGTTAAATTCTTTGTACTGCAATATGAAGAGCTCTTATAGCCCAAGATAAGAGATTAGAGCATTATAATTGATTCGGACTGGGTGCGCCTGCGCACCTAATTGATCGGAATTGTTTGTATTGTGTGTAATTCGATCGCCTTGTAAGGCCGGTAGTTAAGATGCCAGCAGAAATGGAGGTCGAAGGTTCGTATTTGTGAAGCGAATTGTATGTAATTGATGTTATTACCTGTTTGAGATTAAATAAGGATAGCAGATAGCCCTGTGATCACGGCTAAGGTGATCGAGCCAAAAAAGTGCGATAGAGAACGATTCAGCTTAATATGCAAGTTGCGCTCACGCTTCTTACCAAAAATGGAATAATCTGCATTCATCAATGAATAGCTTTGGTAAAGGAGTCTTTAAATAAATTATAGGCTTCAAAATTGTAGTTCCAATGCTACTAATCGAGCATTTAGATGATTGCAAATAAATTGCTCGCACGAAAACTTACCATCCATTTATAAAAGCTTTTCATTTCAGACATCGAAATACATATTGCTATTGCATTCCATAAACAATATCAAAGTAAAACGCAACACATTTGAATCACAGCTACCACAAAGAGTGTTCTAATCGCAATAAATTGTTGAGGTGCGAGCGCGCAACATAAATCAGCGGCGCGGGCGCAGCGACAGCGCCTCTCATAACCACCGCCCGGTTTTGGTACTATTTGATTTAGAGAAATGGAAAGGCGTTGCCATTGTTTTCTCTTTAAAATTTACAGAGCCCAGATAAACTGTATTTGGTTTTGTAATGAAAGCACTGTTTGTTTAAGAAAGTACTGTGATTTACTGAGCGTTTTGAGGGAATGCAAATTGGCTGTTCAAATATGCAGTGAGTTAAGAAAGTTGGAGTCGGCCCTTTGTTTGTCGCTTGGTTATTTTGAATTTTACATTGTTTCTACGTTTTTTTTTTAGAATTTGGATATAACTTTCTAAACGTTGGTATCTTAGTCGGGTTATGTAAGTGATATGTGTAATTCCATTGATATATAAAACCAGTTGGACGACAGTTAAACGTAAACAGTTTTTCTGGGCAAGGAACACGTTGATGATGCAATTCTGCTGTAAAATATTTCACTACTTACGTATACGTCCATCGTGAACATGTTATAAAACAAAAACCAACGTATAAATTAAATGTTGCGCAAGCGATCCATAAAAGATTGACTGTCAATACCAAAACGGTGACAGACAAAAATCCACGAAAAACCATCCGACAATACATTGCATATGTAATGTTTTGTATTCGACCAATCACAAAGCAAAATAATGTTAATTGCTCACTCGTCTTAGCAGCGGCGCGTGCGCACGTTTGGCAGCAAAAAGGATGGGCCGTAAAAGGATTTAAGGGTACAAAAGAAGCCGCAAGAATCCATGAATAAAAATACCGAGCCAAAAAGCATTGGCGCCAATTATGGTGCGTTTGGGCATCTCTAAGCTTGTGGATCGACGGCCTGCGCGTGAGTGCATGCGTTAGTGTATAAGGGATGCTACATGTGCAACTGTCAGGAGTGTGCGTGATTTTATTATTATACGAGTAAAGTCTTTTTGAACAGGTTCGTTGTAAGGCAGGTAGTATTCGGATCGTATGAAATAAATTGTATTGTTTTTCAGGGATATCTTTTGACATACCTAATTATTGTATTAACTCCAGGGAACATAATATGAAGTGTAATTGTAAGTCCGTTGCAGTCAGTAACTGTCACTATGCAACATAACAACATATCACGCCTTTATTCCCCGAAGGATTGGGCAGAGGTGTATAGTAACACCCTCATTGCTCCGTTATGTTTAAAGTCACATGGAATAGAGTGCGAGCCTATTGCCATCAACCGGGCATACATCCAAACTCAGGGCTGCTATTGAGGAACTACACACGGAAAAATACAATAACACTTTGCCTGACCTGGGGCTCCCAGGACCTCACGATCAGTAGTCGCGGTTACCACCACTAGATCAACGAGGCAGCTTACAACGTGCAAGTGGCCAGTAATTGTCAATAATGAGAGTTCAACATATTAGGGTCCAAAATACAACTGTCTTCATTGTCGGTTGATAGATAATAAAGCCAATAAAGACACTCGCCATAGCCAAAAGTGGCCGATCACATGCTGTATCTATACATTTCGAGTGACCACCACCGGCCGTCGTCCTTTCTAACTAAAATTAGTTTCCAACTACTATTTCGATTTCAAGTAGATTCGACAAGAAGATTGACGTAGCTTGAAGAATATTTGGCTTCCATTTCGACAACTTCACAATTCTACAATGTAGGACTCCTACGATTTTCCGAGCATTGTTGGTTAAAATTAACTCTTGGATTTTTATTAATAACTAAACAATGACCTCATAGCTTTGCACAGTAGAACCTCCCATACGTTTGCAGCTATAACAGGCAAAATTTAAGTCTATTTCTAACTCCAGTTTGGCAATAAAATATCATACCATTAGTAAGCAAAAGAATTCGTTTGGACCCGTAGGAAACGAGCATTACTCAAGTTACGTTTTTCGGTAAGAAAAAAAGAAGTTGTCAGCATGAAGGTATAGTATAGGTAAAAATGGAAACCACACTAGGTACCAACACTAAAAAGATTTAACAAAAAACTTGATAAATTCTATCTCTTTCTAAATAGGTTATTTAGAAGGAGACAGACTAAATATTCAAATCCAAATTCGACTTCAGTTAGGCGTTCGTAGTCTGGTCTTCAGTTTTACCTAAACCTTCGTGGTTGTCAGTTGGGAAGTTGCCGAAATGAGAAGTAAGTAGTCGAATATATAATTCGTGAGGAGATTGGCATGCCTGAGTCATATTTCTCGACGGCATGTGAGGCCCAGTCAGAGGCCCATAGGCGGCATAAACTCTGACACCAGGATTGTCATTAATCACACGAAAAGAAGAAGATTTAATTAATATACTTTCATAAAATATGTAGTAATATGTACTAGGTAATCTCCACTAACATTATTGTACGTGGTACATCATACGAGAAAGTGATTCTCAGCGATTTGTGAAGGAAATTGATTTTCTAAGATCGATAAAAGTTTAGTATCGTGCGCAATTTCACTGGAATCAGTGATGCTGGGATGTACCACGTTCCTGTGTAGACATGTCTATGATTAGCAGTTTGTGCTTAGAGTGATATTCTGCAATGCTTAGCTTTTATAACATTTTTCTTTAAGATGGTTTTTAGATTCGTGTATGACGAGATGTATGAATGTGGATGAAGCGAAAGGGGTATGTAAGGGTCGTAGCATGTGGCGTTCTATAGTTTCTGCCTACCCCCATGGGAAAAGGCGTGAGTTTACGTATGTATGTATGTATGGTTTTTAGCTTGTGTTGTATGGGTGTATGGTCGATACTATCAATGGATTCAATGGATCCTAATTCAAAATCTATAGACTGATGTAGGTTGATATTATAATTCAATTGAATTCTAACTTTCTTCGACTGCTGAGCATGGGGACTAGGTTCGATCCCCAGGTCGGGCAGTGTTATTGGGTTTTTCCATTAGGAATTTCTCAGAAGCAGCCCGAAGTCTCGCAAGCAATAGGCTCGCCCCCTAATTACATGGGACTAAAACATAACTGGCGAAACGAGGGTGTACTAACACCTCTGCCGAATCCTTCGGGAGTACAAGGCGTGATGTTATGTTATGAATTCTTACCTGCAGTTCAAAAATTCTTCTGCAATAGGCTCGCCCCCTTTTACACGGGACTTTAACATAACGGCGAAATGAGGGTGTTACTATACACCTCTGCCCAACCCTTCGGGGAATACAGGCGCGATGTTGTTTATGTTGTTACGAATTCTTTCTCAAGCGATATTTTTCACACAAACTCAGCATTACGTAGTATTGTATAATTAAATATAATTACTAATCTAATTACGTTAAAGCAATCGGGTAAAAACAGAATTATATTGAACTGTCGCTACAAACGAATTTATTCGCACACATTAAGGGCTGCGAGTTTCCTGCGCATGACCGTGAGACTTTTCGACTTTTAACTGTTTTTCTGTTATATGGTATTGTATAATATAGTTTCAGTTATATCGCAGTTCACATGTGCAACTTGTGAGCGGTCAGCGTTCTGTGATACATTCAAATGAGGTGATAACAAAAATGTTTTTTTTTTTAATTTTGTGTGTGTTTTCACCCGTGTGGGGACGGGCTAGAATAAATGATTTTTATTTCTGTAAATAAATCTGTTACAGACACTTTTACAAGTCAATGTATTGTTTTTTTAAGACTAGATGGCGCCGGCATTTCCTATCTGACTAGCTCTGAGAAGAAAAGCCGAAACAAACTGACAGATCAAGTTCATAGGCTACGGGCGGAGCCGTGAGGACACAGCTAGTTATCTATAATATTTGTAGTCTACATTTTGTGATCGTCGGTTATGTAGGCTCTCATAATGTGCATGACGTCATAAGGTATAACTACCTAATTTAAACATTTTTTAAGTCCCTGTCCAACCTATATTAGCGACAATCCAAACCTTCAATCGTATTCAAGACGTTTATTAAAGTAACTACTAATCTATCAACACATTTTAAACGCCAACGTAAACCATTGTGTAGTAGCCCTAAAAAGTCAACAAACTTATTAAAAAAAATTAAAAATCACCGTAAGTTGCAACCTGCCCCATACTGAGATAAACCCACACCTGTTATCTAGAGCAAGGTGAAATGTTAATTATAAAGCCATATTGAATCACAAAACCAATTAACAAATTCACTCACAAAAGCCCTTATTACAAAGCCATAAATACCATTTTCGACAACCCTAGCAGTCAGTTAAAATTGTCGATAACAAGCGTGGGACACAATTTTGAGGTTACAATCGACTTCTCGCAATTAATTATCGATTCGTTGGAACGTTTGAATCGATTCGGAATCGCCTACAAAAAGTTATGAATGGTATTTGTAGTACATAGCTTTTGAATTATTTCGATTGGTTTGCCCACGATTTGTAGTTCCCATTCCAAGTGTTTTGCTAATCAACTAATTTGTAATTAAAAATAGGTCTGTCGTAACAGTACCTATGCTGTTATTGTTCAATAATTCAGTGGTTAACCAGCTTTAAGATTAGTCTTTACATAGTATAAAATATTATAAATAAAAGCAGTGATAGCATATCGGTTGAACGCTTGGCTTCCATGCAGGAGGGTCAAAGTACGATCTCGGGCAGTACCTCTGGCTTTTCCAATTCATGTGCTGATCATATTATTATAATTATTCATCATTGTGAGAAGTATTCATTCCAGTTCCTCTTTTCCTTAAATTTTTAATAAACTCGTGTTAAAATGCTTTTCAAAATGTTAAAAATAAGCGCTAACATCACAATAAAACCGCAGTACCGAAAATGTTAATATACAAAAGAGTTAATTAAGATTAATGATCAAATGGAATCTGTATGAATCAGCAGGATGTTTGTCAGTTAGTTTGTGGTTTAAAAGATCAGCAGAAGTATTTGCGAGAAATTTATGTCATATTCTTGTTGTTTTGGGTTTAGAATTGAATAAACAATGAATACGTTGAAGATTTTTAGAGTTGAAACAGATTTTACACCATCAGGTATTTTTTTTTTACGTGGGCATATCCTTATTGATTTCCTCCATTCTGGGGAAAGCCGAGGGTTATTATGGACGTAAGATGACCACGGTCTTCCTCGGGGGACCGATGGCCGGAATCGCGGAATTCGCTATTGCATTTACCGCAACTCGAGCAGCTACCTTTAGTTTTTTTTTTTATCGTGGTTAAATCCTCATGGATACTATCCGCCCTGAGAAAGGCGAAGGGTTATACCGGACTGTTACCGGCTAAAAACCCACGGTGTTCCTCCTTCTAACCTATAGCCAGGGTCACGGGATTCGCCATTACATTCACCGCAACCCGAGCAGATACCTTTAGGTATGCTCACATTGGGTTTAACTTTCAGTAACCTTCTCCCAGCTGACTACATTTTGCTTAAATAAAATGGTTATGCACTAAAATACGAGATTATTTCCTTTATTAAGGATGTTTGGGTTTTTGGGTCTTACTAAGTCGGGTTGGACCCTAGTAGCACTTGATGGTAAGCGCAGACAGGGTCTAAGATGGAGCACACAAATCCAAGTAACAGAGATATAGAGGGATACACACGCTTCTGATCTGCGCATCCAATCTGCCGAAGTCTGTTTTCTGACCACGTCCAATCTCCGGCATTCTGAACGTACAGAGATGATTATAATTTTATTTAAAAATTAAAATGAGCTACCAAACATTCGAATCCCATACATCCTTTGATAGCCTTTCAAGACCTCTATTATTAAATCCATACAAACATTCGATTATTGCGATACGAATCAATTCAATCGAGATATCGTACCATGTATAATAATAATACCTTTGCCGAAACATTTCGAGTATTGAAAAGAATATTTGTCTTATTGCAATGTACCTACGTATTGAATACGAGTTTATGAAAGGGTCCAAAATTATATGGGGTTATTGATAATTAAGCTTCCATACCGCACAAAAGGTAAAAGATTGAAAAGATTGAAAGAAGTTCTTGAGAATTGGCAAAAGGTAAAGGAACAAAAGATGATTGTAGGCACCCACAGTAGGGGGCATGTTTGAACGAAGGTAAAATATATGTTGAGCGCGGTAAACGTTCATGTATTAATTTAATTAAAGGAAAGCTGGTATGGGTATTTTTCTGCATCGTTGGTCTAGTGGTAGCAAGCGCGACTGCTGATCGTGAGGTCCTAGGTTCGATCTCCAGGTCGGACAGTGTTATTGCCGGAGTTTGTATTTGTGCCCGGTTGATGTCAATAGGCTCGACCCCTATTACATGGGATTTAGTCATAACGGCGAAATGAGGGTGTTACTATACACCGCTGACCAGCCCTTTGGGAAATACAGGCGTGATGTTATGTTATGTGATGTTTAATTACACCCGCTATTGGCGCCAAGTCCCAAGAATATAAAGCTCCGAATCCACTACCAAGATTTATTTGCAACTGACTTGCAGACTGTGGACGTTTGTCTAAGATGACTTCTGTGAGCATGCATGCCATAATTTGTACAATAAAACTTGAAAATAGCTTTCGCGCTTACTTTTTTTAGTATGGCAAATCGTTATCATTACTGCCAGCATAGTCTTGAGAGATCCCTTAAGAAACTTTTATGGTGGTAACTACAAGTTAGATCAAAAAGTAGATTGCTAGTGTTTGGCCAACGAAAGATTTCGGCGAGAAATGGCAGCAATTTAAAAAAATCTTCAGCTATAGACACTGACTATACACTAAATTAATGGTTTAATTTTCCAGAGAACTTGATTTTCGTTAGGTACATACATTTACATTACATACATAGTGGTTTATATAGGTAAATTATCTGTATGTATAATTAATTATGTATGTACCCTATTTGAGTCAGTGTGTATATATATATATTTAAAATATGTATTGTAATTATAATGTTATTATATAATTATTTGTGTTATAGTATGTATTTATACCTATTATTTAGTTGATTCCCGATTTTTAGTAGGTTGCATATTTGTACGCTGCAAACTGCCCTTTATATTTTTCTTAACAATTCTTTCCATCCAATGGCTGTCTGGAAGAAATTGCTTTAAGCGATAAGACCGCCATTTGTACTGTTAATTATGTATTCCTTGTTTTATTTCTTTTAGTGTGCAATAAAGTATATCTATCTATCTATCTATACATTAGTGTAGATTCTGTAGAAATAGGTTAGTACTAATAAATAAGTATATACTTAGAGCCCAAGATTTTTTTAAATTGACGCTTTTTCTCGGTAATGTCATCCGTTGGCCAGACTATGAGCGGCTATACTCTGATCTCCTAAGAAACAACAGCTACGCAAAATTACTTTCTGTGTTCTACAAATAATGACTACATTCGACTGAAATTATATTAAAGTAACGAACACCCTTGAGAATTTTTTAGTATCTAAACGACAGAATATAGAGAGTAATGTATTTAGTTAATTAAAATAATATAACCATTTCAATAACTAGCCACTATAATCTTACAAAGACAGATGATTAACGACCAATTAAAAAACTAAGGAGTACATCTTATTAATTTTAACAACCGACGACGACTGGTTACTTTAAAAATAAGGGTTATTTATAATTAAAGAGAGCCGCAAAGCGCCGTAAAACCCGACATAAATTGTACTAAAACCCTTTATTGCGCACGCGCATCGAATGTTATTTGAATGTAGAGACGTGTAGGGTTCCCATGCACAATAATATTTTTGGAATAAACTAGAAAGTCATTATAATTATGATTATGACAATTTAAAATGATGTTTGGTAACTGATAAACTTAAAATTGTGAACATAAATTATGTTTAATTATTTGATAGTAATATTTGCACTTTTCAATCTAGATACCTATTATGTGTAAATAATAATTAACAAGGTATACGGTAGTTCTATTTTATTTACGAATCGACATACGGCCGATATTAATAATCGATATCAATCCGAATTTATGACATTATTTCTACTGAATTTTTGACATTACTTCTATTGAATTTCTTTCAAAAACCTACATCAATCCAGAGGTTTTGGATTGAGATCGTTTATTAATATCGGCTGATAGTGTCTTGTTCACCCTAGCTTTTTCTTGTAGTAACTTCAATATCGACAACCCTAGACTAATTCTGAGCAATTGTAAAACAAATCAACTGTTTTTATTAACCCAATAAAGGAGGTGTTTTTCCAATGTAATTAAATTATTAAACTTACGCTAGACCAAGATCATTTTTCAAATTCACTTAAATTTTGGATCTATGCTTATCAATGTTAGCCATTTTCTTTGCTAGGGTTATTGGATTCTAATATATTACGTATCAGGATTTGATATTTGATCAGACCTGAAAAATCTTTTAAAAAAACTCTTTTAAAAAACTACCAAAAAATAAAAAATAAAAGTTGTGGTCAGCTTCCAGTCTAACCAGATTCAGCTGAATACCAGTATTTTACACGGAGCGACTGCCAACAGACCTCCGCAACCCAGTTACTGGGCAATGCCGATATCCTAAGGTAAGACTGGTTGTCAGACTTTCGGGCTTCTGACTACCCGTAACGACTGTCACAGGTATTCATATGACACCCGGGACCGACTGCAACTACTAAAGAATAGCAAGAAATATTAAAATACGTTCAGAAATGTTAGTAACAATAACGTACCACAAACTATAGAACACAGCGTTAGTACCGTTGTAATATTAAGAGTACTCTGTGTTAAGTACACCGATCTAGTACCTAGTACATAGTTGCACGGTGCAACTCTGAACGTCGTTGATGCATCCACTATTGATGCGAGTTGACCTCTGCCCATCCCGTAACTGGCACGAACATAAAACCACGTAAATTGCAATAAATAACAGCCTGAATGGAACAATTGCAGTTAATTGCACAAATAATCCACTTAATTGGCATGTCTAATTTATCTCCCCACGTGGGTGGCAACGAGGTTGCGCATGAGTTTCGGTATTGTTGAGACATTCCGAGCTTTTTGTGATTTATGTAACGAGTTTAGAGGCGAGTTTAAAGGAGTTTTAGATAATAATAAGACTACAACAAAATGGAGATTATTAAGTGACACAGTACGGAACAACATTTGATGGATTGTTATAATAATAAAAACGTAGTATAAAAGAGAAATTTATAAAAAAAAAACAAATTGATTTGAAAAGTCCTGTATCAGTGCAAAAGTGTGGCCATCCGCGCCGGTACACAATGCGCATGCGCGCGACCTTGCGCCGGCGCATCTTTACAAATATTATGTCACTTTGTACAACGCGTACTTAATAAATTATTCACATTGATCAATAGATTTTTACCAACGTCTGTGCAGTGACCTTGGCTCGGTTTTCAAGTGTGAGAATGTGTGTGGTTTAATGTGTACTAGTGGTACGGGTCATGGACACGAGTATTCTCAAGGAGGTTTGATGTCAGGCATGCGGCCGGTCATAAAACAATAAGCCAAAACCTCTAACAACATGGATTTATGAAATACATGTTGTGCCGACACGATAGTGTGGGATAAGGGCAGGGGGAAGAAGGTACACCGGGCGCCGGAGGGCGCGTGACGATCTCTGGCCACCATAGTGAGTGGCCTGCGGGCGGCGTGTTGGGAGCCCGTCGCCCGACCAGTAATGGGCCCAGGGAGGATGGCGCGCCGTGATCCGCGCGCGCCTCTCGGAAGGATGTGGGGCAGGGGAGCAACTGCCCCACCACAGGAGAGGTCCATCAGAAGAAGCTGGTGGACCGAGACCTGCCGGGTTCGCGGTGCATGCAATAGCGAATCCCGCGACCTCGGCCTTAGGTCAGAAGGAGGGACACCGTGGTGGTTTTAGCCGGTAAGAGTCCGGCACACCCCCCCGTCTTCCCCAGACGGGGGATAGTCCATGAGGATATACCCACGTAAAAAAAAAAAACTGGGAAGAAGGTACGGGTCATGGATTCAGGGTTCTGGAGTAAATTGGGGCTATTCAAGTCCATATCACTGCTTTTTTAGGGTTCCGTACTCAAAGAGTGCGAACGAGGCCGGTTTGAAGAAATTACATGATTTCGTTTACACCCTGTATTTATAAAATCTTGTTTCACTTTTCGTTGTACTTGTATAGTAACTTTTACTTTTAAGATAAGCAGAGTCAAGTGATACTTAAGTTAAGCGGGGGAGTTAAGTTTGACCACTTTATTTCACGTCGAGTGCTGTCAGCAGTAAAATAAAACACGAGACTTTATTAACTTGGACAAGTTTAAGCTTGACTAGTTTGTAAAAGACTTGGCTATTACTAAATTAGCTACTTCAAGAAGCTTGAAGCTTAGGCGCCCCGTACAAAGTCAATCTCGATCGCGATCCACGATCAAAATCAATGATCGCGATCCAGATTGATAATGTACGGATAAGATTGACGGATTGATGCATCTGATCACAAAACAATCTGGATCGCGATCATTGATTTTGATTGCGGATCGCGATCGAGATTGACTGTGTACGGGGCACCTTACAGCGGGCCCTTACTGGAGAGGGGTTGCCAGAGATAGAACATAATGGAAAATGTTAGAGGAGGCCTTTGCCAAAAGGCACACTGAACTTAGAGATATCCTCTAAAAGAGGAAAACAAACCCTTCAAAACAGAAGGAAGTTCAGTATAGAGGGCTCATTGATTGATTGATTGAAATTAGCTGCATATCGTCTCTTGCTGGATGTAGGTCTGGCCACTAAATCAGATATTGGTGGCGAGTCTGTTCCACATTTTGATAGGACTAAACTGAACTAAGGGTATTTGTCTCTTTCTGTTTCAATAGAAAAAGAAAGTGGCATTAGCGTTTAGTTTAGGGGCCATTCAAGTATTACATAAGCAGAATTTTAGTAATTTTTGGCCCACCCCTCGCCCTTCTCAGCAATAGTAAGCAAAGCTTTTACCCCCCCCCCCCCCCATGCTTACGTAAAGTTTTTAAGTCTAGAAGAATAAGTAAATAAATAAAAATTGCTGACGTCATCATCATCTAGACACCCCGTCCCCCATGTCATCAAAAATAAGCTAAGCAAAGACCCCCTCACCCCCCTTACGTGCTTACGTAATACTTGAATGGCCCCTTAGTACTGTCAAAATGTGCAAAAGAACCGACATTATTGTTGAACCATAATATCACATTAATTACTAACAGAAAATCAAATAACACTCATCCCCAGGGCAGCTTTTCGTCCCCCAGGTTAACTTGTGTTGGCCCTACTTAGGTAACGGGGGGAGGGGAGAGCTTAAGTTCGTAAATTCGCGAATTGAGTTCTACAAACCATTTTTTTGTAATGTGGACTTCTAATCTGGCCTATGCTTAAATACGGCCCTGCTCAGCTCAAATCGGAGATCGAATCCAAGACCTCAAGATCTGCACTAGTGCTTGCGCCGACAAAATTATTGGAAATGGAAGCTTTGCGCACACGCAAGCACCTTTTACTTACCATTTCCGCTGATAGTTACGGCTACTTATAACAGATCGTAAAACTTGTTGTTTACCTGTAAAGAAAAGACAATGATATTAGTTTTGATACTTTACTGGTCATTTTCACGTAAATGTAAAGTTGTAAACTTCCGACAAACTTCAAATGTTCTGCCTGCCTAACCTTTTCCTAAGTATATTGGGTTCAGCTTCTAGCCTAACCAGATGCGGCTGAATACCAGTATTACACGGAGCGACTGCCATCAGACCTCCGCAACCCACTAGCAGGACAATGCCGATACCCTAAGGTTAGACCAGATGACAGACTTGCAGGCTTCTGACTTCTCGTAGCGACTGTCATTGGTAATCGTATGATACCCGGGACCGACTGTTTAACGTGCTCTCCGAGGCACGGAGGGGTTTCAATGTGTAACGAACGGTCACCCATCTACAGACTGACCGCGGCAAGACGCAAATCATATGATCCGCGCGGTTGGCGATTACCCAGGAGCCCCTCGAACGACAAATTTGTATGTTTATAAATATTTCAATAGGTTTTCTTTTCGAATATGTACGCGATCTTGATTGCTAAAATTACAATTCTAATGTCAAGTACCTACATTATTTAATTGTAGTGCAAGCTATACTGAATTGTCCATGAATTCTAACTTAATTATTGGGAATTCTAACCACATCGTTCTGCCTAGCTTTTTCCCAACTATAGGTATATTGGGGTCAGCTTCCAGTCTAACCAGATGCGGCTGAATACCAGTATTTTACACGGAGCGACTGGCATCAGACCTCCGCAACCCAGTTACAGGGTCATGAGTACTGACCACTGACCTGATAAAAAGAGAATAATCCTCAATGTCAACACTAACCACCAAAATTCAATTACCAAAACCACTGCTATCCTGATCAAAGAACACGACTTTGGCATACCGATCTCTGATAACACATGCTGTCCCTTTCTCACATATAGAAATTATAAATGGCAGAGCGAGACGGGTGCACAGACTTGCTAATGAGTAGGTGAAATGGTGCATTCAAGATAGGGACAGTGAATTGTAGTGAAAGTGTCCCTGGTGATTGTTGCTATGCCACGCTATTTAGCGAGCAATTTATTTGGCTTTTGTCACTTGAAATCATTCGACGCGCTTGAGTTGATTGAGTGGTTTGTTTAGAATTAGAATTTGAATATTCTGTGGCTATGGTTGTTGACTGCCATGTTGGTCTAGTGGTCGCATGCGCTACTGCTGACACAGTCCTAGGTTTTATCCCCAGGGTTTTACCACTAGGAATTTCTCAGTAGCAGCCCGGAGTCTGGAAATGTGCCCGGTTAATGGTAATAGACTCGCCCCTATTATATGGGACTTAAACATAACTTTAAGAGCCTCATCTGCCCCACCCTGAATATGCCTATGCCAATGACCCCTCTTCGGGTTAATGGTATACAAAAAAATGTTGTATAAGACCTTCCGAAACCAGCTGCCATACTAACATTCTCACCTATTGTCATAAACGTATAACAAGCACAAAACCCCAACATCGCCACATTATATTTCAATGTCAATTTACTCCCTATCCGATACCGCACGGCATTGAACCGGCACTTTCTTGATAGGCCACACCCGCCATTGTCTCTGCAGGGCTGACAATTTTAAAAAGTCGTACTTTGCTCCACATTCGACCGGACACAGTTGCTAAAAGATACGGCCCTTTCTAGTGCCATTGTAGCGGAGCTAAAATGAGGTTTGAATAAATTAAATGAGAGTGCATAGATATTTTTGCAAAACTTAAATAGTAAGGCCTCTTGTCGGCGGTGACGTGTTTAGTAGGTCCGGCGAAAACACCGGACCTAAGTAAGAACAACGGCGGTGTACGCGTTTATATGAACGTTTGTCCACATGATAGATCCACGTCCGACAAACACCTTATCCGTGGATCCTTCGTGGCCCGGTGATTTTGTCGGATCTAAACGTCGCTGTCGACAAAAGGCCTAACTCATATAAAAGAAGATTCAAAACACTCACGCCTACAATCCCCGAAGGGGAGAACAGAGGTGTTCTCCGATTACAGGAGTCTTTATACTCACGTTTCGCCTCTTGTATTTAGTCCCATGTAATAGGTGGCGAGCCTATTACCATTTTCGGGCACAATTATGGTGCGATTTTTACTTTTGCGATTTTACTACAGTTGAGTTACTTGTATCTGATTTCTTAAACGACAAAGTTTGAATTTTTCCTTATTATGTATGAAATTAAGTATGTCATGTTTCTTTATTTTATTAATGTTAATTTTGTATTTAACATAATTTTATATAATATAAATACGTAATAATGTAAGTAGCATAATATCTCAATAGTATCTTTAACCTTTTGAACGCCAGAACATAAATGCATCGTCGTATCCCCCACGCCAAGGTAACTGTAATCCCATCGTTTTTGTCACATATTTGTGACGTTGGCGTACAGGGTAAACTTTCGTTTGTCACATATGTGTGACAATGGCGTCCAAAAGGTTAATTTGTACGCCAATTACGGCAAAACATGTTTGAACTTCATACCATTTTTTTCACATATGCATTACCATGTATTATGTTACACATGTTTATACAAATAAATTAATCTTTATCTTTAAAAGCGGTTCAGGGTGGCATACGTAAATCTACAAATCATCTCATCACAACTTTCAAATTCTCAATGTTCACCTTACGTCACCATTTAACTCATCACATGATATTACATTACACAAAAAATCCAACATCAAAATCTGACACACACAAAAATCTAAACATATCTGACAACCCTATACGTGTCCGTTTGTTTCACTGATCACTTGTCAGCGGCTAGCAAATCAAGATCGATTCTGATACACCTAATTTAAATCTATCACCCCTCTCCCTCACTCCTATCCAACAAACGTATATCCATCCCTCTCTAAATCGTGCGCGCGAGTTCGTAGTTAAGCGTGATCGAGCTATCATTTGTCACGGTAATTTTTTTCTGTGAATAGATAAGGGAATTCGTTATGACACCTAATATATTAGGCGAATTGATACGCGTGATTTAGTTTGTTATAATAGTCAAGAGTTCACCTGTCAGTTATTAAATTGCCTTGTAACTTGGTTACATAAATATGAGTAACATACATAACATAATTAGCCCATTACTGTCCCACTGCTGGGCATGGGCCTCTTCTCAGAATGAGGCTTTATTAGTCCACCACACTGGCCTGTTGCGGGTTGGCAGACTACACACACCATCCAGAACTTTATGGATCCCTCTCAGGTGTGCAAGTTTCCTCACGATGTTTTCCTTCACCGTTAACGCAAATGATAATCAAATTCTGATTCACACATGAATTCGAAAAGTCAGAGGTATGGGCCGGGATCGAACTCAGACCCTCCTGCATGAAAGACACTGCTTATTATGAGAAACAGCTGGAATTAATTCAAAGAGGAAACGACAAATATCTAGTTAGGTTGGTTGCGCACAGAAATATGCAATGCAGATTGATTATTAAACCTGAAACAACTGAAAACAAATGTAGTCAACAGAATAACTATAACCCAAATGGTTCTCAAGAAGAACTTTAAATCAATAACTTAGGCCCGATTTTACCAACGTCGGATAGCGTTTATCCAAGGAATAAGTTAGACGTATTGACAGAATTTCTATACAAAAGCTGTCAAAATGACAAAGTTATTCCTAGGATAAAAGTTATCCGATGTTGGTAAACTCGGCCTTTAATCGCAGTCCTGTCAGTTGTCACCAAACCAACGACGCATCAATGACTGAACACGTTCGGTGCAGTGGTTGAGCGATTAGCTTTTGCGCTACGAGTCGATTCGATTTCCGCACGGGACAAATATTTGTATGGCCTACAGATATTTGTTCCGCGTGTGGATGTTTGTTTATGTGAAGATTATTCCGTAAGTCAAATGTTCACATACACAAACGTCTGCCTCTTATAGCACCCATGATGCAGAAGAAATCCTAGTGAGGGGCAGTCTTTTTAAGATAAAAAAAAAATTATATCTACATAATTCAAACTGATCATGATGATAAAGAACTCATGTTTCTTTTCTTTCACCCTCCATACTCCTCACTTTTAAACAGTCTAAAGAATTTAAAGGAACATCACACCAATAAATAACAAAACGTAACCACAAGAAAATCGTAAATCACCACCTCGACGGGCAAAACTATAAATCTGTTCTCTTAGCAAATATTACCGCGCAAGAGATGCGCGGTAGAAAACTAAAATATTGCGTCACTGCGCAGGCGCATCCCGCTAAATGTCGGGTCACGCGTGTCTTCCGCCCTGCTCTGAGAACGTGGTATTAGCACACCTGATAGTCCAAGTAGCTAAGAGACCGTTTTGTGGGAAATTAACTGTAGTCGGTAGGTTTCGAGAAAAGGGTATGAGTAGAATTTTAACTGTTTTTCTTCTAACTGCGTATCTTGTACAGTAGGAAAACAAAAAGACTATACACCTTGAGGGCTATTTTTGCCGACTACGTATTACCAACATTATAGAAATCAAAATACAAGTATTTTTTGACAGGATATTATGGTGGCATGATGACACATAAGTAATGTCAATTTATTTAATAATCGATTTGATTGATGTCATGATTTTTACAACAAAACTCCTTAAATCAAATCAAAGACACTACATGGCTCTAGTCATATGGAGGCAAAAGGCAATTTTGATCCTTGCTACCAAATAATTAAACATAATTTTTCATGCATTGGTCTGCTCCTTTCAACAGTTTGAAAAGGTAACATGTGACCGCGATGTGGGAAAGGAAAGAATTTGAAAACTGGTGAACCTTTTCATTCCCCTACAGTACATACATATTGATAACACGCTTGTGATAGTTACAATTAGAGACAAATTAAGACTTCTTGAAACTACATGAATAGGTTTAGGTTTAGGCAGTAGGCTTGCCAGCGAGGCAAGACCGCTTGGTGTTACTCTAAATATACACTGGCCTGCAAAAATAAGTATCACACTTTAAAAGTAAATATCATTAAAAGTGTAGTACTTATTTTTGCAGGCCAGTATAGATTGGGTTACCATAACTGAATTAACTAATTGGAAACTCCCTTGGACTATGACTGCACTTGCGGGAGTTCAGTTTCTCGACGAATCTTTTCGACAAATGGACATCAAATTCGAACATCTCTAGCACCTTTAACGACTACTTTGACCCAAAATGCTCAATTGAGCCTAAGGGCTCAGTTGCACCAGCTAATTATAAAACGTAACCAGACCAAAATTTCTGTCAAATTCCATACAAATTTGACTTAAATATGATATGGTTACAGTTATAATTAGTTGGTGCAACTGAGCCTTACTTTACCAGAAAACACGGACATTTATGATTGTTTACGGTTTACTTACGTGAATTTATCGGGATTGCCTGACTAGTTCCGGGCCTGGGTTAACTCCCGAGCTCGCTGCGTGTTCAGCTCATGATTAGGGCTCTTTGGGGCCAAAACTAGTCTGGCAATCCCGAAAAATGCACTTGAATGAACCGTAAACAATCATGAATGTGTCTCACGAAAGTCTTAACACAGTTATAAAAAGTAGACTAATAGCCCATTCCTATAATTTACGGAGCTTTATTTGTTAAAAATGAGACTTTTGTATCTTTACCGATAACGAAGCAAAGGCCCTCTCTTATGAAAGTAACTATCACAGGTAAAATTAACTTACAAGTCTATTTATATGCCGAGTTTGGCAATAAAGTGCTACCATTTTTTGTAGTGGTATACTTACTTACTAATTTATAGTCTATATACTAGAGACATGTGAGCGTATGTAGCTCATTATAATATTGATTTGAGTTCCTAATAAAGTTAGTTCTGTACCATTTTTCTTGTGTTTAACTTGTCTCCCAATACATCCCGTACATGGCGACCCTGCCATTGGAAAACGATTCGTTTTTGTTTATAACAACCACAACTATTACGAAACAATGAATCTCTACCTAAAATAGTACATTCACATACACAATTGTTTCTAACCAGATCTTTGGATAAAAGTAGATTTACGCAATTAAAAGAATGTAACTAATTTACACTTTTAATTGTGACTGCGGCATTTCGATTTTGTATAGTGTGGGAATCGCTTTGAAAGGCAGTGTGATCAGTTTCCGGCATTGGAATCGTAAAATTAAACAATGGATTGTTTTTGATGTTGTTAGATAATTTAGCTTTTAGATTGGAAGAGTAGATGAAAAAGAAAATCGAGGTCAATCGTTTATTGTACGAAGAGAGTCAAATATTACATTGTAGCATGAAGGATTCTTCTTCTTTTCGTGTGGTTAGTGACTAACCTGGTGTCAGAGTTTGTGCCGCTCATGGGCCTCTGTTCACATGCCGTCGAGAAATATCTCTCAGGCATGCCGGTTTCCTAACGATGTTTTCCTTCACCGTTTTTAAGCAAGTGAAAATCATAAAATACGCACATGAATCCGAAAAGTCAGAATGTTTAGCATGAGCTATACGAGAATAGGTCATGCCATAGAAAAAGATATATATACTATACGGATAATGGGTACAGGCTTTTTTGACACCCCTCATGAACACAAACACTCAAAGTGTCAAAATTCCTTCAGGGCGAGTACTCTATCGTAGCCAGCTTGGCGCCTCCGGCTACTTTCACTACGCGGGTTCAACGACCCAACGCCAAAAATAATAGCGGCGCGCGCGCATCGGTATTACGTCATCTCCTTGCCGCGGTTTCCGCAATACGCTATAAAGTTGTGCGGTTTATGCGCAGGCGACACTTTTAGCTTGCGCAAGTGTGTGGTGACTGATGGCTGAGCGAAGTAGGTTAAATATGTAAGTATAATACAGACATATGTGTCTTATTTAAAGATAGAAAAAGAGTCCGTGGGGTGATGGATTAATAATACAATTCCTCTCCGTTGTCGAGCAAGCGAGCCGTTAGAAGTGATGAACCCGGCATCTTAATTATGCCCGAAGAATGGCAATAGGCTCAACACCTATGGGACTTAATACCAGAGGCGAAACACGGGTGTGCATACTCTCGTAATAGAAGAACACCTCTGCTTATCCCTTCGGGGATAACAGGCGTGAGTTTATGTATGTATGTTAAAGCTTAAAATCACCTTTTATAAAGTACAAGCTGTGTCCTCACGGCTCCGCCCGCGTAAGAAGTTTTATTCCAGTAATAAATATAGCCTATGTTACTCAGTGATAATGTAGCTTTCTAACGGCAAAAGAATTTTTTAAATCGGTCCTGGAGTTTTTAAGTTTATTCTTTACATACAAAAATACAAATATTTCCTCTTTATAATATTAGTATAGATGAGATTGGATATTATCTAAAATAAGTAACATATTTATCTGTCAAGATATTGGATGCGTAAAACAAAATTCGAAAGACCACAACGGGTCTCCTTTGAGACATTTCTTCTCATACCACAACAAAGAAACTGAATAGCACAAACACTTTTTCTATGTGCAACATTTCTCGATGCTATCAATGAAAGTAAAAGCTCACACATAAAACAGCGCTGTCATTAAATACGATAGATACAGAATCGCAAGATAAACTGAAACAATAGAGAGAGCGATATTCGACGCGGTCGGGTGCGCGTGCGCCGATGATCGATTACCAATGAAATCGAGATGTTAAATGACCAAGTGACGAATTGAGTAGCGTTGCGCGGATATTTCACTATTTTATTTTGAGTTTAGAAAGCCTTAATGATTTGTTTAAATTTGAGAAAAGCACTGCTTGAATATGACAATATTGGCGAGTGATCATCGGCTAACAGGGTGTCCTGCGTAAGCGACAAACGCGACGCGGTGCGACGCGATCAATTCAATTCAAAGTTTTTATTTCGAATAGGCACAGTACATGCACTTAGGAAACGTCTCGACAATTTAGTTGCATGGTTCCAAAAAGTAGATCCTATGGAGAAGAAGCCGGCAAGAAACTCCGTGGATACTCTTTTAAAATAATTTGCTGTACAATCGGGTATTGTTACAATGCGGTGCTTTAAATTAAAATTATGTAAGAACAATGCAGGTTAGTGTAATAACAAAATACAAAATGTCAATAATAATTTACACTTTGATAATGCTACAGGTGCAGCAAAATCAGGCTCGACCATAATATTATGGGAATCCAACACTGTCATCATGCCACACGACGTGGAACAAAAACGCGTTACGTCGCGTCTCACTACATAGGCCGATAGTAGGGAATGCCGTTGTCTTGATCGCGTTTGTCGCATTCGTCGCTTACGCGGGACACCCCATAAGAAGAGGCGACCTCATATAACCCGTATGAAAAGAGCCTAAAGTTCGTCCGGCGCACTCTGAGCAGTCAGCCCTGCTACCAACTTTGCTGAATGGGTAATCTTTTCTTGGGTGAGCTATTCTCAAATACCTCGGCGAAGTACTTCCACCATACCATTTTCTGCTGCCAAGCAGCATTGCTGAGTCCCGGTTTAAAGGTTATGCATGCAGGTGAAATTCTATAATTCCGTTGAAAGTCGCATAATCTATGTATATGCGACTTTCGACCCTTGTTTTTAAAGTAGATGACGCATCAGCTGTCCTCTTGGTTTTTTAAGTGTATATGTATAGGCGGGGGTAAGTAACCACTTCACCAGATAGGCAGACGGATTGTTTGATAACTTAAACAAAAAAAATTGCACGGCAGTTACTCTGTATATCCATAAAATTACCAACTCGTGGACAAAATTAGCGATTTAAGCAACAAAGCCAAATAGACAAGGGCAATTACTCCTTTCTTTCTGCCTAGCCTTCTCTCAACCCAGTTACTGGCAATGCTGAGATCCTAAGGTTAGACCGGTTGTCAGACTTGCGGGCTTTTGACTTCCCATAATGACTATTATACCTATAGATATTCGTATGACACCCGGGATCGACTGTTAAACGTACTCTTCGAGGCACGATAGGGTCTATGTGTAACGAACGGTCACCCATCCACGGACTGACCGCGGCAAGCGCAGCTTAACCTCGAAAACCGTATGATTCGCACAGTTGGTAATTACGCCTATTCTCTATAAACCTTTAGCCCGACAATAACTATAGGACATACGTAACTGCTGAACAGTTTCGTTCTTTTACGACCACCATCAAATTAAAGGATTTAATCGACGCGTAAAATATTATTAGAGTTTTATCATCACAGTAATGGGATGCGAATACGGCGTGTAATACTATGACCCTGACTCACTTCGCTTCACTTCATAACGTAACAGACGAGCGATGTTTGAGCGACTAATTTGTTGCTACTGAGTGGCGGAGTTGTCGCCATTAAAGTTAAGGGGGGAAAAATATTGGTGGATGCCAACGTTCGTGTCTAGTTGTCTGGGGATGAAAAAAGTGAACCATTAGATACTACGTCCGATCCGAATCTGAGACAATACGATCTGAGGAAACTGAAAATCTATGAAATTCGGATCGGAGGTAATGCACAACAATATATAAAAAGTAGTGCAGCTTGTTCTGATTTATTATTTTCTGATTCGGACCGACCGGACGCAGTGCACAATCGCTTTTACGGACTAACAACCAGAAAAAGATGAAATTCTTACTTTACTCTCGGCAGACTTTATTAATAGATGAATGGACTTAAATTAAGACTTGTCTTTATTTGCAAGTTGCAGCAGAAAATCAGCGTACCAGGAGTATTTCGGACTGGCTAATCTCCAAATATATCCTAGCTGCAGTGCGTTATCTACATATATTACACATAGAACAAAATAATACCAGGATATCAACACATATATTTTCTTCAGTCCGCAACTTTTTGTCGCCTACATGTGTCCCATCTACACCGTTAAGTTACTGGGATTAACATTTAATTGCCCGCAGAGATCTCTGATACGCCTTCATAAGGCGTGTGTATAGTCGATGGCCTTAGTTATACAGATAATGTTTCTTGTGCTTTGATAAAAATAGTTTTATTACATACATGTTTAGACAACTAATGTGTGGATAATAAATTTGAAATATATTTTATTTCTGATTATTAAAAGTTTAATAGTTTTGAGTTTTACTTGAGACTTTTGAAGTTATTAAGCGAAGCATGCCCTTAGACCTTATTATAAGCGATGGATCTCTTTTGTGAGAGGATTATTTCTTGCATTGGACAGCGATAAGCTAAGGAATAGATAAATCAAATATTTTATGTGTTTCAGTGACAAGGCCTACTTATCATCCAGAAGTGGCAGAAGATGACTAGCTAAATAAGATGTATTCCATTATGTATGTATCTTGGTAGTGCATAATAGAAGACTCATAATAGCAGGACAATTAAGTTTATTCATAAAAAAAGTTTACAGTTTATTCACGTGTATATTTTCCGGGTTGTTATTGGGTTTTTCCATTAGAAGTTTCTCAGTAGCAGCCCGGAGTCTGGATTTGTGCCCGGTTAATGGCAATAAGCTAGCCCTACATGGTACTTAAAAATAACTGGCGAATCGAGGGTGTACTAAAAACACCTCTGCGGAACCTTTTGGCGAATACAAGACGTGATGTTATATTATATTTTCGGGATTGTTCGACTAGTTTCGGACCCAAACGGAGCGCTTAATCATGAGCTGAAACTAGTCAGACGATAACGACAAAATTGCACGTGAGTCAACCGTAAAAAATCATAAATGTGAATGTGTCTCAAGGAAGTTATAATTCTTCATTATTACCTGCTTAAGCAGAAAACAAAAATCCTTTTTTTTTTTTTACTAGCTGTGTCCTCACGGCTCCGCCCGTAGCCTATGTTACTCAGTGATAATGTAGCTTTCTAACGTTAAAAGAATTTTTGAAATCGGTCCAGTATTTTTTAAGTTTATTTGTTACATACAAAAATCCAAAAATACAAATCTTTCCTCTTTATAATATTAGTATAGATATAGATTTCAATGGTTTTATCTTGTAGTACCCCTGCAACATCGAGATTTGAAGATTGAAGGTTGAAATTATTATGATGTTGTATTGTCATGGGAATTGAATTTGTGTGCGAAGTTTCAGGAGAATCGGTTAAGCAGAAGTAGTTGAAAAATCTGTCGCAAGATTTGAATCAAACAAACAAATATACAAAGTGAAGCTAATTAAAACCGTTTAATATTAAAAATACAATTATTCTAATATCCAAAGAAATCCCAGCTATAATAATTATTACTTATTATAAAAAATACGAAGAAAATAATGCAACGTAATTTCCTATAATACCATTCTTATTATGGAACAGAATAAATTATGAAATTCATTAAAATAAAGTAGCAAGGATAACGTGGTTTCAATCATTAACCAAAACAATATTAATTTTAAAGATAAATCAAGCTATTTTCACCTTTATTGCTGTAGAATAAAGTTTAAATAAACTGTATTGTTATTATTGTAGATTGTTAATGACAACACAGATTGGTACTGGACCGTGTGACAGATTTGAAATGACTATGCCTGTGTGAAAAATTACTTTTGATTTCCTTTAAAAGGTGATTTCCATATATTGCAATTTTAAAACAAGGTACGTACTTATTTTGGTTATATACGAGTTTATGAAACCGAAACTTAAAAAATCAGGTAATTCTGCAATTTTGAGATAATGACATTCGTATTATTATCTATAGTACTAATATTATAAAGCTGAAGAGTTTGTTTGTTTGAACGCGCTAATCTCAGGAGCTACTGGTTGGAATTGAAAAAATATTTTTGTGTTGGATAGTCCATTTATCGAGGAAGGTTATAGGCTATAACATCACGCTACGACCAATAGGAGCGGAGCATAAATGAAAAATGTTGCAAAAACGGGAAAAATGTCCACCCGTGCGAAGCCGGGACGGGCCGCTAGTTCTTTTTAATAAAAATAATATTTATTTACGTATTATTTTATAATTTAAAATTAAGTAACTTTATTGACAAAACAAAAAAGAAAATTCTGAATAATTTTGAATTGCTATTTTTTTACTTTTTGCTATGTTTTTACTTGAAGTTATATTTGAATAACTAAAAGTCTATAATATCTTATTGTAAGAATTCACATTTTGTAATAAGTAAAAACAGGATTGTATTTTAATAATACCTAATAGGTAATTATTATTATCGTCAGAATCTTCATACTTTTATTATTTTACTTCACTGTAAATGTCAAGTCGTTACATGCTATTATTAAAATACTATTAATAGTAATAGTATTTAAATTACTATGTTGTGCATATAAACTACCTTTTATATATATCCAAACTGACCAAGTAGAAAAACAGAAAGTGGTATTTTTGTGCGCCTGCGCAGGAAGAGTGGGATTGATAGGCAATTTGTATTAGGCATACAGTGTGAAGTATGTGGGTTCCGGTTACTCCATCACAATCTGACCTAAGAGACAGGAGTAGCATCCCACAACGCGAAAAATGAAGACGTCACAGTCGCTCCGCATAAAATTACAAATAATTGAAAAACCCAATAAAATTTGAGTTTCGTTTGTGTCCTAAGGAAAAACTAGCTATAAAATTAAAAAGAAAATAATCTCCTCATATAAACTTTCTCATTTAACAACCGATTCATTCTATTTTTGAAATCTCAAACACTCCCACATGACCTTCTCGTATCCAACCGGATAACGTTCTTAATTCAAATTCAAGCATCGAATCATTTTAAACCTTATAACAATGTGTTTGAAAAACGATTCGAATGATTGTTATGTGATTTTAGGGCTGCCACGTTTTAAAGTTATGGCTGCGATCGTTTCTGGGTAAAATCACAGTCTAATTCCTGCTGGAAGACCAGTATTTGAAACGATATTACAACTTTTAGTCTGGTTACACATTAAATAAAAGCAGGGTAAAGTCTTCAATTAATATATTAATAGCATATTGTCACCTCACTGACGTTCAATATCCTCAGTTAGTAGTAGTATCATTTGATGATCTAAATATCAAATGATTCATATAGGTACATCTATTTTGTATAGAAATGCTTTTCCCTTTCAAAACTGCATTGAAAATAAAGTATAGTAATGTTTTAAATATTACTGCATCTGCCAACCCTTACACACAATGATGACGCATCAATGAATGGAATTCATTCGTGATCGAAGCGTTGACATCGACCCGACCTTGGCGAGGTAATCCGATGTGACCCGAACGCGCTCGGGTCAAGCTGTTCTAATCCGATATTTGAATATTAAATTAGATAAGAATGGTCACTTTAAGAATTTGTTTTCTTTTTAATAACAAAACGTTTTCGTGTACTTCATCCTAAAATTCTTCTAAATATGGGATACTAGTGACCCGCCCCGGCTTCGCACGGGTGCAATCTAGATACGAATGTGGAGCGTTTAAACCTTCCTCTTGAATCACTCTATCTATTGCTGAAAACTGCATTAAAATCCGTAGCGTTGTTTAAACGATCTAAGCGTACAGACAGCGGGAGCGACTTTGTTTTATACTATGTAAAGAAGATGAAATATATTTATATATTGGTTTGAAGTTGTAGTCAAGAACATGTTCTTTTAGCCTACTTTGAAAGCAATCCACAAAATGCTACTTAAAGTATAATGTTAATCATTCATCGGGATCTGATTTTCCATCAACATACTCCAATTTTTACTGTAAGTATATATTTTTAATATTGGACATGCTTTTTTAATTTTACCAAATATTAAAATCGAATTCTGTTTTATCCATTTAATAGATTATGGTTACCTACTTAACTAAGCTTAAGATTAAGCTCAGTATAACCATAAAATTAAATCATTCTACATCGAAGAACCACAGACATAACGGAACTGTGTCAAAAGATTAAAATTACGTGTACGAAAAGACTAAGAAGTCTTCGATAATCGATATAAATGGAAAAAATCACATTATCAAACAATTCCCATCAACAATGATGCAAATCACTCAGCTACTGCACGTATTGCGATGCGGCGCGCGCGCAGGTCAACAAACGCGTCGCATTGTCATGCAACGTGGATACCATGCGCAAGCGCAAAGTGCAACTGAAGCTCAGGCAGGTCTTTGCATTCCGTGTTATACCCGCTAATACATTATCCATCTCAACCCTTGCCATGGATATCCTAAGAGTGGATTAAAGGGTTTCAGGTGTATGGCCGGCAGATGCATCAAATACGTAGCCTTGTGATGCATTTCTAATGACATGCGTATGCGCATGGAAGCTTTGATAAGCCGTTACAGACGATTTGGTTTAAGTCTTCACAGCCGGGTCGTCTCTTAACGGATGGATAAAGAAACAAAGTATAAAGAATGGTTAGTTAATACTTAGTTACATACAGTACGGCCGATTTATCTTGGCCGCTCTGAATATAGGCTCCCCGAACTCTCGCGCGTGTCTACTTAGGAAGGAAACAATTAAAAACTGTTAAAAAAACATTGCTTAAAGGTTGATCCTAAGACGGTGACAGATCCTAAGACGGTAAAAGTGACGTCCACAACATAAATACTCGCAATAAACACAAGCTAACGGTATCTGGTTTTAGACTAAGAAAAACCAGCAAGTCGTTTCTAGGGAACAGTGTTAGGTTTTACAATAAAATACCATCTAGTACTACTGATTTAGCAGATATAAAATTTAAACCACTTATCAAGCGCATTTTAATGTCTAAAGCTTATTACAGTATAAATCAGTACATTGAAGATAAAGATGCCTGGCGTACAACAGAAACTCCGTCCTGCACATTGCGACCCTCTGGCCCTGTCTAACCTGGCTTGTATTATATTATTTTTATTATCTTTTGTACGTATCCGGTTGTATGACCTGACATTATTTTTAATGTTTACTTCTGGTATTCTTCTTTTTTATTGACTAAAAATAACCTGTACATTATTTTATCAATTTTAATATTTTTTACTGATTATTCAAATTATTCAATTTGCATTTTAATTATTATTTATTGTCTATTACTCTGGCAAAATAGGTTTTTGTATTATAATTATTATTTTAATAATATCGCTTTACTTCATTCCAAACTGTAAAGTATGAGCATCATGCAGCTATTAATGATACACCTATAATCATATCATATTACTGCCTATTGTCTGGTAGTATGAGTCTGTCATGCTCACTTAAATGTCTTGCTGATGGTGGCGTTGTTTATCCGGTCGTTGGGTTCCCTACAATGTGGTTGAGCTGACCGATGCGGATGTGCACGTCATGCTCGTGAACGGGTGCCGTCTGTCGGGACTGGTCAGCCCTTAACTGCTATGGCAATCCTAGAAGGCATATTTTTCTATTTGTTGCTCTTATGTGAGTTTATTTGTTACATTAACCTGCATTATTCTCATTCTATTTCTCACACTACTGTAATGGAATTTGTCATAAATTACTATTTTGAAAAGAGTATTCATGGAGTTTCTTGCCGGCTCTTCTCCATAGAACCTACCTTTTGGAACCGTGCACCTAGTTTTGACGTTTTAAAAGTGCCTGAAATCTGGTCTATTTGAAATAAAAAACTTTGACTTTGACTTTGGTGTTAATTAAATATTAACTAAAAGCCATTTTGTTCCTAAAAAATCTATTGCGAAACCACCTGCACGAAGTTCAGGGCGGTTAAGATGTATTGGCCGTACAGTACGACATATCAAGCTAAATTTCCAGTATAAGCTGAACTCTCGTTGTAGGGAATTTGCGTAGAATGAGAGTTCAGCTTTTACTGGATGTGTATAGTTTGATATGTTGTCCTGTGTACTTAGTACACTGTACTAAGTAATGTAATGTCAAATCTTTGCGTGTAGATAATTTCGTTTTCCATGAACGCTGAGGTAAAGAACTTGTATACTACGTATAATTATTTACTAAAATGGGTGTTTGTGTCTCAGTGCTATAAGTAAATTAGCACTTAATATGCCTTTTACTAGAATTTCTGCACTTAGGCTACAGTTTAGTCGTTCTAGGAAACGCTGATTTAATTTAAAATGGCTGGTATTAGCTGGCATTTTCGTTGTTTGCTTATTTTTTAACTTAATTGGCGTTTACTTTTCTCGTAGGAGAAGCAGCCTAGATGACAGGCTCAGATCGTGAAGGAGTAAGGCCTAAGTTAATAAACAACCCTCATTTGAGAGCTCCTAAATGTCATTTCGATGAGAAGACAAGCAAATTAAAAAGAAATAGTTGTCTATGACTGAGTCTTTTGGGAGGTAGTTCACAGACCGCCATGTTGAAAGTTCTTTTTAAAACATAACATAATCAGCCCATTACTGTCCCACAGCTAGGCACGGGCCTCTTCTCAGAATGAGAAGAGTTTAGGCCTTAGTCCACCACACTGGTCTGGTGCGGGTTGGCAGACTATACACGCCATCGAGAACTTTATGAAGCCCTCTCAAGTGTGCAGGTTTCCTCTCGATACGTTTCCTTCACCGTTAACGCAAGTGATAATTAAAGTGATAGTGTGATTAATACCGGTCTTAGAGCCCAGCTACATCTGACGGAAGATACGTCGTCGATCTTCCGCCGGTACACATAATTCCATATAAACATCTCACACCGCACACTTTTGACTGAAGATGCGTTACTAAAATTCCTTGAGTAAATTACGCGACGGAAGATCGGCGACGTATCTTCCATCAGATGTGGCTTGGGCCTAAATATCAATCTTCAGTAAATGTGTTACTAATCCTTGTCAATTGGAAGCGGAACTTCATTCGCTTTTTTTTATTCGATATGGGTTTGCTCTTGACTCTAGTCTAGGTCAGAGGTGACAGAGACAAAGTCTACGATGAAGTGAGTTTACCCAGAAGAAGTCTGTACACTCTAACTTTGAAGAGATTCGGGTTGTATGCTGACGTCATCTCAAGGTAAGCTTAGATAGAATCAGTTTTACAATTATAATCGGCAGCAAAACCCACATATCGTCGCTGGGCAGTGAAAACCTCGTAAAGCACAAATATATTTTTATTTTTTGTTATTCTTCTGTCGGGTAAAAAACCTTGTAATGCATATTTAAAACGAACGTGTACAGCTCTAAGATGAAACAGATTAATGAATAGATACTAAAACAGAAGAACCTTACATCTACACTTCATAGGTACTTTTTTTTAACAGACAGTTATTATCTCCTCCTTTAAAATTACCTTCATTGCAATTACGAGGTTTTCACTGCCCAGCGACGATATTATTCATACTACAAAATCTTGGTACTAAGAAAAGATCTTGTTTGGTTTGCTAATTTCATTCCCTTGCTTTGACCACCAAGTAGACATAGTTATTTAAATTTATTATGATTGGATCCCAACGCAGGACATAATTAACCAATCAGTTATGTAGGAGTTACAACAAAAATTCAATTATCCACAAAAAATAATTTGGACATTACAAAATCCTTGCAAACGAGGGGCGCGGGCACATGCGCGGGCGCAATTTTGTCAAATTTGACCGCAGCCCGGCCCCGTCCGCTGCGTCGTAATGACGCTCATTAAATATGGCGGTAATTGGTCCCAGCATGCGAGGTCGGATACTACACGCTAATTACAGTTTTATGATATTCGTTGCAAGATGGGTCAGGATTATTTAGGAATCTGCAGAAACTGTTCCTGTCTGTGTCAGAGTTAAATGTATCTTAATTAACATTAATTTAGTTACGATTAGTGATAGCCTAGCGGTTGAACGCTTGCCTTCCATGTATGAGGGTATGAGTTCGATCCCAGCACCTCTGACTTCAAATCCATGAATCAAGCGTCGGATCCAAGGCACTTTCGTGGTTGGAATACATGCGATTCGTCAGTACTTCGTAGTTCGATTTTCGGAGTATCTAGACCCTCTGGCACCATAATTGTCCCCGAAAAATGCCAATAGGCTCACCACCTATTACATAACATGGGACTTAATAATATAGATAGTCGAAACTTGTTGTAATCGTGAGGTCCTGGGTTCGATCCCCAGGTCAGGCATTGTTATTGGGTTTTTCCGTGTGGAATTCCTCAGTAGCAACTCGGAGCTTAAATTTGTCCCCGGTTGATGGCAATAGACTCGCCTCCTATTACATGGGACTTAAACATAACGGCAAAATGAGGCTGGTGGGTGAATATTCGATTTTTTTTTACATTATTTTAACAAATCGTTCTTCTCCCGGGTTGTTAACGTTATAGTATTGTCAGATTGTTTTTGTTCTTGTCTTATTGCTTGACGGCAGCGGTATAGTTTGAGTTTTAATTATCATAATTATAGTATTAAACATCTGCATTCTTAACTTTGCGATGATGCTAATGACGTTCTCAATTTTTGTTAATATTTTTGGAATATTCACCCTGTTACTATACACCTCTGCGACACCCTTCGGGGAATACATGCGTTATGTTACTATCAGAGCAAAATCATATCCCAGCAACAATCTAGTACAGCACAAATTCCCTATCGCTTAAAGTCCTGTCCACCCCAGGTAAAACAGGCATGAACAAGCCATAATTCAGTATTAGCCCATCTAATAACCACGTAGGGTGTCCCGTTACCCAGCCCAGCGATGACGGGGCGAGATTTATCACATATTCAAGCCGCTTCCGGGACGAGGCGAGCAGGTATGAAGCTAATAATTCCTCTATTCGTACAGTGTTAGCGAATTAATGATCATAAAATGTATTCAGCGTTTCTGTTTAGCACGACACAAGTAAGAAGTTCCATTCGCTCGTGGTTAATTACCAACCGCGCAGATCATAGTTCGTCTGTTCGTAACATATCGAGACCCCTCCGTGCCTTGGAGAGCACGTTAAACAGTCGGTCCTGGGTGTTATACGAATATGAACGACAGTCGGGAAGTCAGAAGAAGGAAACTCTGACAACCGGTCTAACCTTAGGATATCGGCACTGCCAACTAACTGGGTTGCGGAGGTCTGATGGCAGTCGCTCCGTGTAAAATACTGATATTCAGCCGCATCTGGTTAGACTGGAAGCTGACTCCAACATAGGTGGGAAAAGGCTAGGTAGAACGAACCGTGTTTCAACTCCTGTAAACCTCATTTTAACGTATTTATGGAAAATTCTTATTAATTTTGCTATCTTTTCATATCTCCTTAATCAACTTCTTCGTACTCTATTTATTCTCAGAACTCGTTTCAAAATATCGCTGTCAAAACTCCGGCGCATCATTACGATCGCGTGCGGTGCGCGTACGCAGCTGTCGCATCAAAACGAGATAAAAGACGAAAATATTCGACGCACGTAACACTTGTGTGTTTTTACGCGTAATTACGAAGACCGTGGACAAGTTGAGGCTGGCTTTTTGTTTTTATTTAAATGTGCGTGTGTGCTTGCTTATGTGTGTTTAATTTGAGGGTCTAATTTTATGGAGATGTGTAGAAGAGCTGGTAATGTATGTTTTTTGTAAGTCTAATTTGCTGAATGCAAACATTTAAGAGTCACCAATAATTTGTTATGATAGAACAATTGAAAAGATACATCTAGACTCGATAGTAGGTGGTAGGATCTATACGGTCCGCCTCGCTAGCTACCACCCTCACATTAAAGTCCGGCGCCAAGCAGTTTACTGTGTTCCGTCGTGTGTATGTGAGAGCCAGAGGGGTATTCATGTGCTCATATCTGCGCTTACCGATGAGACTAGGGCCAAAAAAAAGGCAAATTTTGTGCTACAGTGCAAAAAAAATCGGTCACTACACTGTCATCGTTCAAGATGATGGATACCTACTAAGATTGAAGATGCGTAATTCTTTCTAAACTGCCACAGAACCAACCTATGTTTTCTAAACTATTTTTTCATTTATGTAAAAAAAATGTCGAGGCTTTAGTTTACTTTTTCGCGACTATGCAAGCCTTCATACGTACGTCCTATAATTTTAACATTTTTTTTACCTATTTTATAATTTTATAGTTTTCTTAACTAGTTATAGAACTTTCTCGACACTAAAGTTACATAAACAAACAAGTACATGAACCACCCGCAAACCGCAGCCAAAAGCCAACGCGATAAAAATCACAACTTTTCCCGCAACACCATAAAAAAGGCCAATGTACGCAATAACCGGTAAAACCGCATATTTCCCAGTTTTCCCCACTTTTCCTTCGGTTAACAACCTCGCTACATACATGGGTATGTGAAAATGACATAAAAATGCCGCGTGCGCACCACTTTCGATCTCGGACGGGCTTCCGTTGGTGATGGCAACTTACTTTTATTTTCTAATCGACTTTCGACGAACCCAGTTATCTTAGAAATATATCTGTTAGAGATTATCGATCCATATCACGTTTCAGTTGTCGAGATAACGCTAAATAATGTGGGTACGTAAGTCGTTGTCGAGATCGTTTAACTATTGGGTAGACATATTGGGTTGTTACTCTCTTAAGAAGAACGCTTCCGAAATGGTTACGTCATTAGCGTTTTTAAGGGGCTCTTATTAGAGAGACTTACCAATAGTAGCTACCATTAAGCAGGATTCCATACATTTGTTTTTTTTTGTTTAAATACATCTTAAGTCATATTAAAACTACATTGAAGAGGGATATAGCAACGATAGCCAAGTGGTGTGACCGTCAGACTGCCAAGTCATAAGTCTTGGGTTCGAACCCAAGACACGCAGCTCTGACTTTTCGTATAATTATCACTTGCTTTAAAACGGTGAAGGAAAACATCGTGAGGAAACCGGCATGCCTGAGAAATATTTCTCGACGGCATGTGAAGCCAAGTCAGAGGCCCATGGGCGGCATAAACTCTGACACCAGGTTAGTCACTAACCACATGAATTCGAAAAGTCTGACGTGCCAAGTTCCAACTCGAGCCTCCCTATAATTACTAGATACTGTTTAATTAACAAAAGTATCTAACCGTGAGTTAGTCCTAATAACTATACCAGTTAATTTGCACCTTTAAATTCCTTAACTTTCCTAGGAAACTTTCAACCACGTTTCAATAATGCGCTCATCAATCAAAGTTTACAGCTGTTAATTAGTAATAACCGGTCGGTTATTGTAACAAAATTAATGGTATCAGATATTGAAATAAATTGTAACACCGCTACCATTTCTCTTTCTAATCATGGCAGTTTTGGAGCAAATAATTATTTAACAAAAGTATTTAAGTTATTAATTAGTTAGTATGTAAGTTATTTTCATTTGGAAAGTTTCTAAAACAATATTTTCTCAAAAGCTTGCAGGTACTTTAAAAATGTGTTAACATTATTAAATTAAATTAATTATCTCATCTTTACATGTATGAAACAAAGTCGCTCCCGCTGTCTGTACGCTTAGATCTTTTAAACTACGCAACGGATTTTAATGCAGTTTTCAGCAATAGATAGAGTGATTCAAGAGGAAGGTTTATATGCCTTACATTAGTATCTACATTGCACCCGTGCGAAGCCTGGGCGGGTCACTAGTTATTTATAAACGTAACTAGAATAAGCAAAAACTGCTGTTCTGTTCTGCCTAGCTTTTTCCCAAGTATGTTGGGGTCAGCTTCCAGTCTAACCAGATGCGGCTGAATACCAGTATTTTACACGGAGCCACTGCCATCAGACCTCCGCAATCCTGTTACTGGGCAATGCCAATGTCAGGCTTTCGGGCTTCCGACTACCCGTAACGATTGTCATAGGTATTTTTAGGTTAGCCTGGAAGCTGACCCCAACATAATTGGGAAAAGGCTACGAGGAAGAAGAGATCTTGTTTTTTATAAACATAACTAGAAAAAGCAAAAACTACTACTACTGTATTATATAAACAATATTTAATAGATCACTTCTTCTTCTTCCCCACTTAGTGTGGGATAAGGGCAGGAAGAAAAAGAAGTGATCTATAATTTTTCCAATTTCTCATGTAGGTATTTCACAGACATAAGGTAAGTGAAACAAGTAATTAATAGGTTTAATGTTTGTCATTGAAAACCACTCGGAATTCAATTAAAGCAAGGATATTAGAAAGTAATTGTTTGCATATCTTACCATGTCCTCAGATAGTGATCTCAACCTCCATGGGGTAACCTTCGACAGTCGGAAGACATCAACTGCTCTATTGTGGCACAAGGTACTTCTGAAGAGTACTTATCAATCTGATTCTTAATTATTTATTCAGTTTGTTTGGTTTAAGATGAAAGGAATTCGATACGGAAGCTATGGTAAGAATAATCGCGTCTTTGGGAGTCAAGAATTTATAAACGAGTGGGGGATATTAAAATAAATGGTGATATTTTCTACCATGTCGTCTTTTTACTAAGAAAGGCCAGCCCATAATGTCTGAAATATAGCAGTGATAGCCTAGTGGTGTGAAGGCATTCATGTGCGTATTGTATAATTATCACTTGCTTAAAAACGGTGAAGGAAAACATCGTGAGAAAACCGGCATGCCTGAGAGATATTTCTCGACGACATGTGAAGGTAAGTCAGAGGCACATGGGCGGCATAAACTCTGACACCAGGTTAGTCACTAACCACACGGAAAGAAGATCTCTGAAAAGAAAGGGTTGATATATAAAGGTTGATGTTGGTGACCCGGATTCATTGCTCCCGTGTGTAGTATGACTTTTCTTAATTACCCTTTTATATGCAAAAAAAACATTATTTCAACATAAACATTCCCTCTCACAGAGAGGAGGCCTGTGTCTCAGCAGTGGGAACATTATAGGCTGATGATCATGATGCAAAAAAAACATTATTTGGGCGATCTATCTGTAGAAATAGACATCGCCACGGAAAAAGAATACTTTGTAACAAGTGAAGCACAAATCAAGGTAAAATAGTGGACATTTTTAGCGTGTTCCTTATGATAAGTTGATGACAATTTAGACATTTCTGGCTATTTCCAATAGACAGACGCGACGGCCCAACTGATGGTAAGTTTTTACTGAAGTCTTTGTACACAGACTAACACAAAAGAACTGCCGATGCGTTGCCTACCTTAAGAAAAAGTTGAAAAGTCTCATGTGTCTGTAATATCACCAGCACTTATACTCTTCAAACCGGAACACAGTAAAGCTGCGGCAGAAATAGGTATGGTAGGTACGAAGACTTACCTGCATCCACAATTTCAACAATCAAAAACATGACGCATCAACAATTTAATATAAGTAATCTCACAGATAAGTGTGAACAACGGAATCGCTGGTAATTGTCGGAGAATCGACAGAAGCTATCAAGACTTTCCTTACAACATATAATTCGGTGTACGGAGGCTGGGAATACGATGATTTGGCAATAAACGCCATGAGAATATATCGAAATACAAGAGCGTCAAAATGTAGTCAATTAGATGTTTTCTTTAGAAGATATTAAATAGGAAAATGTATCAAGTATAGTGGGATTTGATGATTTTCAGAGCTGAGACTCGATATTAGAGCTATTAGTGACTTCAGTTAATTCTTTCTTCATACTGCGTAAATAGCTTTGGTCCAAAAACTAGGCGGATTTAACAAAATACAGTCAGTTTGCACTTAATTAGTCATTAACTGTGATTTAGTCATTAATTTTCTTAACTGTCTCAGACTAGGAAAATTGCTTGATTATTTCACAGCAAAAGCTATAAACATTGTTCTACTCTCACTTTATCAGCTGTTCCATACAAAATAATCAATGTTACTTGTCAAAATGTATGGAACACCAAATTTTTTTTCAATTGAATTCAGAGTAAGTCCCATAGTAAGGTTATACAGAATGCAGAGCAGAGTTCATGGTTTTCGGATGTAAAGCGACTAACCCATCATCTTTACATAGTATAAAACAAAGGCGCTCCCGCTGTCTGTACGCTTAGATCTTTTAAACTACGTAACGACTTTTAATGCAGTTTTCAGCAATAGATAGAGTGAGTGCTGTATAAACTCCAAACTAATTTCAAACAAGATAACTTAGTGAAAACCACTACAGATACTATTAGATAAACCGTTAAACCGCAGTATTAGTGTCGCAGCAATCAATCGTTGCCGGCATAGTCACAGAAGAAAGCTATCATTAGCTACTGCCTATCCAGGCTGGCTGTTATTTGCTTGAAAGTATCAGACTTCACTGATTGTTAGAAATTGCAAGTGGGCGGTTGAGAGAAAATATTGCAGCAGTTTATTGTAAAACTGTCGTTAATTTATGGTTACAGTTTCGTGTTTCCAACAGACTAATCAGTTACAATTAAGTCTACAATCAACTCGGTCTTTTGCAGTCAATTGCTGGATATAGGCCTCTCCCAAGTTCCGTCATAATATGAGTAAAAAGTTCTGAGTTCTACTCTTCTTCTTTTCGAGTGGTTATTGACTAACCTGGTGTTAGTTTATACCGCCCATAGGCCTCTGACTTGGCTTCACATGCCGTCGAGAAATATCTCTCAGGCATGCCGGTTTCCTCACGATGTTTTCCTTCACCGTTTTTAAGCAAGTGATATTTATACAATACGCACATGAATCCGAAAAGTCTTAGGTGCGTGCCTTGGGTTCGAACTCGAGACCCATGACTTGGCAGTCCGACGGTCACACCACTAGGCTATCACTGCTATAAAGACACATGTGACATTTCATTTATAAAGTTTTGTTTTGGAAATGGCAATCATGCATCATAAGGTACTGAGTAAGATACCTTGTATTACATTTGTTAAAGAAATCTATCAGTACCAAATAGAACAAATAACACTGGACAATGTTGATAAAGGAGGGTTAACATCAAGATGAATCAACGTACCCGAAGATAAAAAAACAGTGGTCATTCGACGGAGCAGAGGATTCTATGTCGAACAGCCGAAGAAGTCGGAACTGGTATATCTGATTAGCTTGTCCTTATTTTCTGATCTTATGTAAATTGAATAAATTATTATATTGTGAACTAGCTTCTGTAACTAACTCTTAACCCAAATATAAGTACTATCAGTGGTGGAGAGTCTATGTTGGTTTCATTTACTTTATTTACCATGCTCCCAATCCTGACATACTGATATTAGCTATAACTGTAATGATAGATTCACCCCTACACGATTCTGTTTCTGTTTTTTACAAAATGCCAAACGTGACGTTATACGAGTATTAGAACTTAGAACTATTTACGTCAAGAGTCGCGAGACTTTGCTTTTTTTACATAAACATTTTTGACGTGATAACTTTCTATTACTACCGTATAAATAAAGCGCTAATTGATGATACGTCGTGTTAAAGGAAAATAAATTTTACCCGTTCTCAAACATAAACGGAGAGAAATTGATGTTCTGACACCAGCTTAGTTGATGTTGGCTTTACCTTAATAGACGGTAGTGTGTGGCGTGTCTGTCGTTATTTACCTGTAACAAGAGAATAATAGTTGTAAATAAGATGTGGAAAATAGGAAAGTTTGTATATTGCTGTAGTAATAATCATTGAACAGAACTTTTCTATTTAGTAGAAATCATTCCTTAAAAACACTCTTAAGTTACACGGATATATCTTGCAATAGTGCAGTATCAGGATTTGAGGATTGGAAGGTTGAAATTATTATAATGTTGAGTTGTCATGGGATTAGTTAAAAATCTGTCGCAAGATTTAAATCGAACAAACAAATATACAAAGTGAAGATAATTAAAAATATAAATATAAGTAAATAGATTAAAATAAGAACTTAAAAATAAATAAAAAATAAAAATGTTGTCTTGTGTTAATTTTGAGTAATAATATCAAACGCCCAGCAAAAGCGATGCTTAGCGTAATATTTTTTTCAACGATCGCGCGATGCATCGAGCCCTGTATCAATACATATATCCTCAGATTGATTACCATAGATTCCAATGCATAACATTCGTAATGGTAATATTTAATACACTATAAAAACGTGGGAAAGTCGCTAGCATAAATAGCTTCGTGTTCTACACCGCATCCGCTCTTTAAAATGCATAACAGCATTACACCTCCGTGGAATATAAAATAAAAATAACTACGCGACTAGAACTCACAAGACTAACATAACGAGATATAATTCACCCTCTAATGTTCATAAATTGTGTGACTTGTCCATTACACAAAAGAGATAGAAGACAGAAGTACAACTTTAAATGCCCGATAAAAAAAATGGAAGTACGCCCTTAATGATCTCTAATTGACAATCTGTGGTTATAGTCTGCGCGCTCTAGTCACCTCCAGAGGTATGTGAGCGGCAGAAGGAGGGTGCATAACAATAGACGGGGGGTGCGCAACCCCCTCCTGCCGCTCCCATATCTCAGGAGGTGACTAGCACTTGCGCGCGGACTAAAGTCACAAGCTGTAATTCTAACCTCCGACGCAAAAAGGGGATGTTTTATGTTTCAACTCTTTGTCCGTAGTACCGTAGCTCCCAAAATAAATTACCGATTTCAATGTGATTTTTTTGGTGGAAAGCTGGTTTAAACTTTTTATTGCAACTTATATTGAAATTTAAGATCGTCTATGTACGACTGTTACATAAAGTTTCAATTAATAACTTACGACTGGCAATTAGAGCTCATATGAATGTGAAACCGAACTTATAAATCACTGCATTCGAAAATTGCAAGCGATATTGCATTTTTTTACCACTTATGTTTAGACTTGCTACTGCTTACTGCACAATTTATGGAGTGGGCCTACTGAATAAAACTATTTTGCGGTATCGCGTCTTGTTGACAAATACACAACTTTCGCTGCGCGGGCGCAGGTGGCACAGCGGAAGCGCGCGCAGATTATGATCGCCCGCGGTGCTAATAAATAAATTATGTGTCATTGAATGTGTAAAGTCAGTTAAATAGCGAAAGCGTATTGATATCGCTTTGTCAAAGGGCTTCGCTGTAGAAAAAGCTTGGTTTAGAATTAACTTGACAAGTAGGTATAGTTCCGATCAATATTTACTGACTCAAAGTATGGGTTTCTCAAAACCTACAATACCTCTAAAGCCGGAAAGGATGTCTGAAAAAACTGACATCAAGGCCTTTATATCCCGAAACTGCGCATGCTGGTATCTACATATCTCGATTTGAATATTATTTTATAAATGAATACTTTTATTTCTGACTGCCTCGTTGGTCTAGTGGTGGCAAGCGCGACTGTTGATCGTGAGGCCCTGGATTCGATCCCCAGGTCGGGCAAAGTGTTATTGGGTTTTTCCGTGTGGAATTCCTCAGTAGCAGGCCGGAGTTTGGATTTGTGCTCGGTTGGTGGCAATAGGCTCGCCCCCTATTACATCGGACTTAAACATAACGGCGAAATGAGGGTGTTACTATACACCTCTGCCTAACCCTTCGGGGATTACAGGCGTGATGTTATGTTATGTCATGTTATTTCTGTACCAACCATAATTGTACCAATTCGCTACATAGCCACGTAGATAAAACACAAAAAAAATAGCATTGACTATCTCGTGATAGCCTCGCTCTACAGGTGGTTATTCAGATTAATATCTCATTTAATTACATAGTGTGAAAATAGTAATAACACTAATAATGTAGTTAATGTTTTGGCCTAGTAATTAGTGATACATTTGTTAGTATCAGTGGGCAGCCTTGGCCTAGTAGGCGGTTCCGTAGATCAATTTGAATAAACAATAGCATTAATAGAAAATAAATCAAGTTAGAATTTAAAACAAAGACTGTGGTCGCTTTAATTATGATAGAGAATTATTACTTGTGCATTTGTAATTTAACTGGATAACACAGACATGCAGCTTAAGTGCTGGAACTACACTGGTGCTTATGCGAATCCCGCGACCCTGGTCGACAGTCAGGAAGAGGAACACCGTGGGTTTTTAGCCGGTAAGAGTCCGGCAGATACCCTCGCTCTCAATGGGCGAGGGACATCCATGACGATTTCCAAAGTAGACTTCCCAAGCTCAAAGCTTCTGTCAAGATTTTTTTCCGGAGGGGGGGCACAAGGGGTGAGGGGGCCGAGAGTGTCCTCGTAAGCTACTGGGACCTAACCTCCCTTTGTATGGTTGGTTTCGACCGGTTTTGGAGCGGGGGCACGTGCCCACCTTAGTCTCAAGGGTTTTTTCCGTTTAGAAAGATTTCAAATTGATAGTTTTGATTTATCTTAGCTTATGTCGCTTTATCTTTAGACGTCATAGGAATCTCGCAGCTGTCAACTCATTCTTTAGTAATTTTGGGCATTCCACTTTGCTCTACTTATTTCAATAATCAAACAATAAACTTATACCATAGACCTCTTTCTCATGTAATTACTAATACCTTATAAGAGATATACTAATTACAGCTATTGGAAAGCGCACGCACATATCCGGCGTTGACTTTCCATTTCGCTACCGGTGCGTATGCGTGTGCGCAGCGTACGAGCGGATAAATATAATTAAGTGATTGAGTGCCGTATGGGGTAAGCAGATATACTAGTAACATAGGTTTTAATTCATATAATATAAACTCTGAATAGCGTTACAAAAAATCTACGATATAATTAATTATATTATATTAAGCACAAAACAAATGATAATATTAATCGTGGGAGACTGATATTCTAGTTATTAATATTAAAATATTCAATAGCTTTTAATTAAAATTCGATTTCTTACACGCCACAGAGACCATTTTTTTTTTAAATTGCATTGCATATTTGCCGTAATGGACCCCAATCTATGTACATATCATTATAATTTATCAATAAACTAATAAAATCCATGTTTAGTGTTTTCGATAAAACTATTGATGTGGTAATTGGCCCATAACGTTATGGATTTATGAGCAATTCAAAATAATATAGCGTTCAATAGCCACTTAACGGTGTTTAATATGCAATGACTGCGAAATACGGTTTTCAAATATATTTTTTTCGTTTTTACGAAGAACGGTAATACCTCCTTTAAGGCGCAATACAAATGCGTTTGCATAATCTTCCTCCTCGCCTTTTTTTTCAATTATGTTGGGGACAGCTTCCAGTCTATCCAGATGCGGCTGAGTACCGGTATTTTACTAGGCATTGCTGGTATCCTAAGGTTAGACCGGTAGTCAGACTTTCGGGCTTTTCGGAACTCTTCGGACGCACTGTATTCTGTGTGGAGACGGGCTAGAATATAAAACTTCTTCACCGCGTGTTGTATGATTCAACAAAACCCAGCACGCTTGGTGGTAGGATCTATACGGTCCGCCTGGCTAGCTACCACCCTCACATTTCATCCGGTGCCAAGCATTTTACTGTGTTCCGTCGTGTGTATGTGACAGCCAGAAGGGTGCAAGGGAATCCCTCCATATCTTTGTTCCTTCGATTCGCGTGCTCTGCACTTACCATCAGGTGAGTCTAGGGCCAAATCCGACCAAGACAAGAACAAAAAAATACTTCTGCCTATCTTTAATAGGAACTTGAAGATACGAAGTTTGTTAACATCAGCATTTCGTCGGTACATCCGCATGATGTATGACATCGGCACATCGCCGGGGGCCGCTCACTTTCACTAGCTAACGTTTTATTACTATGGCGAGCTAGAGGTGCCGATAACGTCCGATAAAAATGACGACCGCTTTGATAAAGTTAACTTTTAGCTGTAAGTTGGATGTGTCTACTTCCTCATTTCGTGTGGCTAGTGTCAGAGTTTATGCCCCCATGGGCCTCTGACTTGGCTTTACATGCCGTCGAGAAATATCTCTCAGGCATGCCGGTTTCCTCACGATGTTTTCCTTCACCGTTTTTAAGCAAGTGTAATTATACAATACGCACATGAATCTGAATAATCAGAGTTGCGTGCCTTGGGTTCGAAAGTTGAGACCTATGAGCTGGCAGTCCGACGGTCACACCACTAGGCTATCACTGCTGTAAATGTGTGTATGGATGTGTGGAAGTACATAAACCATTTACGCTATTTTTCTCGACATGGTCGCGTTTGACCTCCAAGATGGAGCACACGAATCTAAGGAACAGAGATATGAAGGATTCCCCTATACCCCTCTGGCTCTCACATACACACGACGGAACACAGTAAACTGTTAGGCAGTGGCTGCTGCTTGGTATTTAACGTGAGGCAGCTAGGTCTACCCAAAACAGAAAAACATCGGCAAGTGGTCTCCGATACAAAAAAAGTTTGAGGATCTCTGGTCTAAAACTATTCTATTAGGAAATACTATTTCCTCAACTTTTGTTTCAAATAGGTCCCTACACGACAGCCATAAAAGAGATTTACGATTGACGGACATCTCGACAAGTTATCGTAACATTTCGTAATACGAAAGCAGAATATTACTTAAGAGTGAAATTTCGGCCTCCGTAATAAGTTTCGATTAATTAATACCTGTATTGTAAGCGATGAGTTGTAAGTCTTTATTTAGAAATTATTTTTATGCTTGTAACTTTTGAATTGAATGGGAATATTGTTGAGTCAATTATATTGTAATGGGTGTATAATGCACAGATGAGAGTGCTTATTGAAATGTTATCTAATGTTTAAAACAATCGTGTGAAACGCGGTAACTCAAAATCATTCCTTGAGAGCGACCACAAAGGTATTTTTTTTTTATTTATTCGTGTTCTATTTAAAAGTGGCCGGCTAAGTTTCTTAATTATCGATTATGATGTGTTTCTGGTTTTTAAAAATATGACGAGTTTCTAAGGGTCAGTTTCCATGCTCGCGTACTTTTTTGATGTCACTGAATAAGCAACTGTATCAATATGGCCTTTAAGTATAAAATCCGACGCTCGGGTATGCTCGGGCATGCGCGGTAAAACGCTTGATGTCTGCGTAGGATTTTATACTTAACTAGCGACCCGCCCCGGCTTCGCTCGGGTGCAATGTAGATACTAATGTGGGGAATATAAACCTTCCTCGTGAATCTATTACTGAAAACTGCATTAAAATCCGTTGCGTAGTTTAAAAGATCTAAGCCTACAGACAGCGGGAGCGACTTTGTTTTATACTATGTAAAGAAGAAGACAAAACTGACACAGTTCTTTATTCAGTGGCGACAAAAAAAGGGCGCGAGGTTTTTTCCGATTGGTGGAAACTAACTCTAATTCTACGCGGAGTTTCTGTCTACTATCCTTCACATCACAATCCTAAAAGAAATCACGTTGGAGCAGATTGACATACTTACTGGTAATAAGTAAAGATTGAAGCCATAACTGTCACTATACCTTTCATCTTACGTCATTCACGGAAACTGTTGCATGGCTCATTATTATGCCAAGACCACACAACCTGTCACTTAAACCTATATTACATTTAAGGTGATTCCTTCGAGTCGGCCCGCGAAAGTAAATTTTTTCCGAGTTTTTAATATTTTACGTAAGATATGAATAGGTTTGAGACTTTATTCTGTTATTCGTGGATCGGACATTGCATTGTATTTATGTATGTATTTGTTTACCTGTTAAAATGATACAATTTATTGCATCGTTACTCAACAAAATTTAAGTGATTATATCCAGGGAGTACAAAATAGGAATCATTTTTTTTTCATCCTATGCTGTCTCACTGCTGGACAAAGACCTCCCCCAAGTCCTTTCATCTAAGTCTTTCATTAATATTTTATAGCTTTAATTTTAAAAAATAACACATACATAAATACAATGCAATGTGCAAATGTCTCAAACCTATTCATATCTATACTAATATTATAAAGAAGAAAGATTTGTATTTTTGTATGTAACGAGTAAACTTAAAAACTACTGGACCGATTTCAAAAATTATTTTGCCGTTAGTAAGCTACATTATCACTGAGTAACATAGGCTATATTTATTACTGGAATAAAACTTCTTACGCGGGCGGAGCCGTGAGGACACAGCTTACTTAAAAACAAAAAAAAAAGTTGTTGACCCGACGGCATCGCCTTAACCCAGCATTTACCGCTAAACAAACCTTAACTTCCTTCCTCCCCATACCCTCCACAATGTACTAAGCAATCAGCTGTCTTATAATTACAGCCAATATAATAATAAGGTGTTCTGGTTATGGAAGTCGATTTCCTGTGAAAACCCATTGATGGCTTTCACGGTTTTCCTGCGTTTAGCAGTTTCCTCTGCAACTAGAATGGGTGAAAACTGGAAAGCGTTTGTGAGTCATGGTGTGAAGTGGGCCGGCAGCGGGTTGGTTCAGGGAGGTGTGGTTAACGGACCGAAGGTATGTTTGTGAGAGTTAAATATTACAGTAAATTGTCTGTTGTTTTTTTTAAAGCTCATGAGTCGTACATCCTTAAAGTCACCATTTTTTAATCATCATGTTTTTTTTTTGGTTATAATTAATATAATAAAGGTCTAGCCCGACACAATTAAAATAAAAAGGTAAACAATATTTCGGTGATTCATTTAAAAATAATACCTTGTTTTAACGAAGATACTACAAGTATAAACGTAGAATACAACTGGAAACAAATTTAAATTAATATAAAAAAACGTATCTTCACATAGTTTAAAACTAAGTCGCTCCCGCTGTCTGTACGCTTAGATCTTTTAAACTACGCAACGGATTTTAATGCAGTTTTCAGCAATAGATAGAGTGATTCAAGAGGAAGGTTTATATGCCCCACATTAGTATCTACATTGCACCCGTGCGAAGCCGGGGCGGGTCGCTAGTCTTTTATAAAAAAAAACATTTTGACAAATTAGTTCGGGCCAGACTTTACTGATTGCTGCTACTGTTAATAAAAAACCTGTTTTATTTATTTTATCTGTGAATAAATTATATTTGTTCTCATGGACTTTTCTTTGGCAAGCTAACAGTTGACCCGATTTGCTTATCTTTACTAGATCATTACAACAAGATAAAGACAGATAGATAAAGATTATGGAATAAGTCATATTGATTTTTTTTTGCTTGTTGGTAGTATCTTAACGATCCTACTGGCTAGCTCACAGGCGCCAAGCAATTTACTGTGTTCCGTCGTGTGTATGTGAGAGCCAGAGTGGTATAGGGGAGTCCCTCTATATCTTTGTTACTTGGATTCGTGTGCTCCATCTTAGACCCTGTCTGCGCTTACCATAGGGTGCGACTAGGGCCAAAAGCAACCAAAAATATAAAAAACTAGCTGTGTCCTCACGGCTCCGCCCGCGTAAGAAATTTTATTCCAGTAATAAATATAGCCTATGTTACTCAGTCATAATGTAGCTTTCTAACGGCAAAAGAATTTTTGAAATCGGTCCAGAAGTTTTTAAGTTTATTCGTTACATACAAAAATACAAATCTTTACTCTTTATGTAGATAAAATGACAATCGACATAACATTCCTATTGATGTCAATGTATTCGACACTAAATATCGCCAACGGATTTATAGAACTCCAAAAATATATAATAATTATTATTATAGAGAAACAATCGCACCGATATTAACAACAATAGTCGTTTCAATTTCAATAATAATGCCCACTCAACACATTGGTATAAAACGGAATATTACAAAACAGGTTACTAACATACTTCAATTCACGAATGGAGCAGTGATATAAATCGTGCGCCAATGCTCGCCAATGTGTAAAGGTGGCATAATAAGTGATGAACACGAATATTGCTGGGGCATTGTACTGAGCGATAATAGCAATGACATTTGCGCTCGCCCTACTTAATACAAACGGTGCCGTTTAATCATCTTTAAATATAGTATTATTATGTGTTATTTTATGAACTGTCGCGGTATGCTAACTGTGTTTCTGAACTAAATACTTTAGCCGCCACACACGAATTTCCGTGATAATATACCTAATCAACTAGGTACTTGTAATGTACGTGTCGGCTTTGATCTTTTTCTCACGACCTTTTTGCGTTTGAGAATAAAACCTACTGCGGGCTTGAAAAACATTACTATTCCTTCTAAGTTAAGGAAACTATTTGTTGCCTGTAAAGGGTAGGGTTTAAGTACTCGTATGAAAAGTGTTTTTTACGCTCTTTAATTAGTTCCCCTCGATTAATTCTTAATTACTACTACTCCTAAGGGAGTTGAACAAAACACGCAATCGCAGCAAAACTAATTTGTATTTTAAAAGCTTTTATTTTACTCATCGTGTTAGTATGTAAGTACCTATGTTTAAGTTCTTGCTAGTCATCTTTGGGGGGTCAATTGATCAAAGTAACTTTACAATCGTGTTATATGACCGCCCCCAAAGCTTTTAGATTCCAGATGTTTCATTTTTTTCTTTTTGTTGTTACCTACTTATTTTTTTTTGTGTAGATTAAAAACACAACAACGTGAAAAAAAACCGTATTCGCCTTGATCTGCCGTGATGACGTTCAGTATTTTCCGGGATACACATTGTGAAATATATTATTAAAAAAAAGCTTTTACAAGACGCAAATGCATTTTTATTTACCCAGAGAAATGAATAAACATTAGCCCCTCAAGTTAAAAGGAGCCCAAAAACATTAGTCGATCATTTGAACAGGGTGTTAATGTGTGAACTCAATATTTGTTATTACGGTACCCGGGTTCGAACCTACTGTTTATGACGACTCAATCATATGTGAAGTATTAATTAGGTAACACTTAACACCTGGTTATGTGGTAACAGTTACATCTGTTCTTACGTAACTGTATTTTTTGGGTGTTGAATGCAGTGACATTTATGGAAGTTATTATTTTTAGGTAAAATAATACCACAGTGTAACTAACCTAAAACATACAGTGGTTCATCGAGAGTTTGACATTGACAGATGACGTGCAAGTTTTGAAGGCACCTCGGGAGATGATTTCCCCGCGTTGCACGACTGTATGGATTGGAATGGCTAGACTGTGGTAATAGTTTCGCAGGTTTAGGGACTATGCCAACCATGAAGAGAAATTGTATGAATTATAGTATAACATCACGCCTTGTATTCCCCGAAGGGTTCGGCAGAGGTGTTTTAGTACTCTCGTTTCGCCAGTTATGTAATAGGGGGCGAACCTATTGCCATTAACCGGGCACAAATCTAGACTCCGTGAATGCATTATGAATTATTTAGTTAACAAGTACGCAGGTTAACTGGTTTTAATAATTTAGGTATCCTTTCATATCGCATGGCGTACCCTGGCGGGAGGGCGAACAGACCTAGAGAGAAGTATTCAATTATCCACATTAAAGTTCCTATATAATTAGCCGAATGATCGTTTGATTAATCTACAATACTAGATACATGCAGCAGTGACTAACGTTTCGAATTTATGTGCGGATCTGGATTTGATTATCACTTGCGTTAACAGCAAAGGATCGTGAAAATACCGATGACTCTAGAAAAAAAAGATGGTATGTGTAGTCCGCCAACCCGCACCAGGCCGGAGTGGTGGCCTAAGGCCTAAAACCCTTCTCATTCTAAGAGGCCCGTGCCCAGCAGTGGGACAGTAACAGGCTAACTATGACTACACCCATGGATCATGCAGTTTTCTATCAATCACACACGCCATCATGAACTCTAACTAGACAAGTATGGTTTTCTTAACATAAAAATGACTTAACTGACAAGTCTAGATCAAACAATCTTGGATTTTCTAAAAAAAATACTTATCAAGTGTATTTAGAAGTATGTTATAATTTTCTACCATACCAAAGTGAATATTTTCAGCCAGTTAAAGTGTTCAGTTAGATATTAAGTCCTAATAACTGGTTATGATACCAGCGCGGTAGGAACGCGGAATAGAAAACTGACACACGGCTGTTTTGTTCAGCTGACAGACTTTATGAAACAGAACAAAAATATGTTTTATAGAAAAAAAAAATATTACTTACTAGCGACCTTCCCCGGCTTCGCACGAGTGCAATGTATATACTAATGTGGGTCATATAAAGCTTCCTCTGAAATCACTCTATCTATTAAAAAAACCGCATCAAAATCCGTTGCGTAGTTTTAAAGATCTAAGCATACATAGAGACAGACAGACAGCGGGAGCGACTTTGTTTTATGCTATGTAAAGATATTTTTTTGTTATCCACTCACTAGGGTTAAATCGCCTCCTCCTATTATTTCTACTTTTAATAATTTTATGTAAAAAAAACTTACATAATTTTATTCGTGGCGTCAGTAAAATGTTTTGACAAAAATGCTGCACTGAACTTTGTTCTGTTATGTATAAGAAGAAAGAAGAAGAGTAGTATAAGAAGTATAAGAAGAAGAGTATAAGAAGTCAATAAGCATAGCTATCGAAGTGGAGACAGTTTCAGTCTAGCTTTTTGGCAAAGTCAAGACACATCCCGCGGTTAGTTCTAGCCTCGTTGGTCTAGTGGTGGCAAGCGCGACTTCTGATCGTGAGGTCGTGGTTTCGATCTCCAGGTCGGGCAGTGTTATTGGATATTTCTATGTGGAATTCCTCAGTAGCAGCCCGTTGTTTGGATTTGTGCCCGGTTGATGGCAATAGGCTCGCCCCATATTACATGGGACTTAAACGTAACGGCGAAATGAGGGTGTTACTAAAACACCTCTGCCGTACCCTTCGGGGAATACAATGCGTTATGTTATGTTTAAATATTAGTATTAAAGTATCCTAAAAATAAAAGCATCAAATACTTTCCTAATCAACCCTACGTCCGTCGTAACCCATAGCGGTATACGTCAGGCGGCATTCCTCAGAGGGCCGAGTTCCAACATTTCGATCAAGACGTAAAAATTACTAGCAATTAAAGAGGTCTACGCCCTCTCTTGTTATGGACATAACTAAATATGATGTCGACATAAAACTTAAATACTTGAGACACCACATCAATGATACAATAAAAATGTGATAAAAATATAACATAAAGCTCTGTGGTTGCTTAACGTGAATTTTAATTAAAATTTGAGTTGATTTGTTTGGATTTAATCAATAAAAATACCAAAGGTGAAATTGGGAAAATCGAACAGGTCAAATTAACTTTGTTTGACCTTCAAAGCGTGTCTCACTGTCCTACTCTTTGTGGCCAACACCTGCACTTTGAGCGACCTCCATGCTGCTAATGATAACGCCATAGACGCGACATAATTTTTGGAACACCAAAAATAGTAGAATCGTACCTCGATGATAGAGATTTTTTTCGCGATTAGCTTACAGAAAATTCGAACGAATACATTTTCCATTTCAGACACACAATATACGCCAATATAATTCCCATCGAGCCATCAATTTTTCAGAATCCCACACAGAAACAAAAGGCATAAAAGCAGCCATTTCCTTTAAATATAAAACTAGTATGGGATTGGACCGCAACATTACCGCGGTGCGCAGCATTCCTGCGCATCGCGGACGACACCAATTAACTGGGGGCGTGTCGCCGGCGCACTAAACCCGCGCCGATTTAGTGTTATGTGCGCAAACGCAGCCGTGCGCCGTTGCGGGCGCGTGACATACGGCTGGGAAAGTTCGCGAGTAGGGAATAGAAATTTTAAGCCCAAGTACAGATACACAGTTAGACTAAACACAGGGAGACTTCTGTTTATGGTAAAATAACTGTTATCTATTTGTGTATTCCTTTGAACGCAACGCAGCACATGTTGTAATGAGCTGTTAAGTATTTATGTATTAAACACAAGTCAAGAACTTTGACCGGCTAGCGGTATCTTTCAATACTTACACCAACTGTCTGATTCACGTACCAATCAAGGACTGCTGGTATTAGCAAATTGTACCATTATTTTAAGACTCCCTTTACCTTTTTCTATTAAATCGGTTATAAAAGCTCCGCACGTATAAAATATTTTTTTGCTTTAAACGTCAAATCTATTAGCAAGTTTTACTGCGACTGCGCAAGTTGACTTCTGCAACCGACTTTCAAACTGTAGACGCAGCAATACGACTTCTGCAAGTTTGTGCATACTTTGCGCAATAAACTTTGTAGTGCATTTGGCGCTTTATAAAATGAATCGCCACATATTCTGCTCTACATTCACAGCGTCCGTGTGTGACGGACTACTCCATTTCTTCGTGGTAATTGAGGGTGCATCAACCACTTCCTGGTTACTCCCGTAATGGGCTCTGGAGCAACCAGTCCGGTTGCGATGGGATAGAAAAAACAAATTAGCATTTGGCTTGCGTGTTGTTCTGATATGGAGAATATTAATGAACTTATTTCTTGTGTGGTATAGTTTTTGTTTGATAAGTAGGGTTTTGTATATTGTGAGCGGGAAATCATTTAAATGTGGTGGGAGATTTTTCTTGTTTGTAGTTTATATGACTACTGTCTAGCCTTTGCGAGCTTATCGCAGTGGAAGAACAGCGTATTAGCGTCTCGCTCTAATTAAATTAAATTTCTTTAGATTTTACTTTCGCACTATTTGTACTTTATTTATTACTGTCTATGTATAATGATAACATCATACTAGACGACACGTTGGGTGCAGTGGCTGAGCGATTAGCTTCTGCGTTCCAGGTCCTGGGTTCGATTCCGGCACAGAACAAATATTTTTATGACCTACTGATAGTTGTTCTGGGTCTGGGCGTTTGTGCATGTGAAGATTTGTGTCTGTAAACGCACCCACGGTACAGAAGAAATCCTAGTGTAGCAACGTTATTATAAAACTTTGAATATAAAAACATTTAAAATATATAAAGGAAGAGTAAGCAATATAATATCTTAAACATATTCTAGAATCTAGATACCTAACTAGTTTTCATTCTAGTATTTATGCAAATGCTAAAAACAAACGCAATATTATTTATCGTTCGAATGTCTCATAATTTTCGCGATCGATAATAATCGCGGATATTTAATTATAATCGCGTTAAATAAATATTTTATCTGTAAGTTATCGCGTCACGATGAATGGACTAATCAAATATGCGTGATTTGGTGTCGGAAATACATTAGCATTATAATTAAATAAATTATCTTACTTTTTTTTTGAGCTTCGATCCTGTATTGATATGATCGGTCCGATAAATTGCTGATACGTATATTATCATTAAATAAATATGCACGGAACAAATATTTGTATTGCATACATATAATAATACTAGCGGCCCGTCCCGGCTTCGTACGGGTAGACATTTTTCCTGTTTTTGCAACATTTTTCATTTATGCTCCGCTCCTATTGGTCGTAGCATGATGTTATATAGCCTATAATCTTTTCGATAAATGGACTATCCAACACGAAAATATTTTTTCAATTCCAACCAGTAGTTCCTGAGATTAGCGCGTTCAAACAAACAAACTCTTCAGCTTTATAATATTAGTACCTATAGATGTAGTTAATGCGAGTCTGGGTGTGTTCATGTGAGGATTTTTTTCTGTAAACTCATCCACGATACAGGAGAAATGACAGGATCTGGATTCATGTGCGAATCATAATTTGATTATCACTTCCGTTAATGGTCAAGGAAAACATCATGAGGAAACCTACACATCAGAGAGGGCTCTGTAAAGTTCTCAATGGTGTGTGTAGTCCGCCAATCCATACCAGGTCAGCGTGGTGGACTAAGGCCTGAGACCTTTCTCATTCTGAGAAGAGGCCCGTGCCCTGCAGTGGGAGAGTAATGGAAAAAAAATTGAAGTCCTCTGTATGTGTGCAGCTTTCCTTACTATGTTTTCCTTCACCGTTAAGTAATTCTAACACACACATGAATTCGAAAAGTCAGAGATGCGAGCCGATATTGAAGTAGGACCTTCCTGCATAGAAGGGAATCGTTCAATGGCTAGATTATCACAGATTAGCCAATCGTCAACGCGAGCCTTCACAATTTACCGAGTATGACAACCAACAATCCTCATATTTTCTCAAACCCTTTCCTAGCACGAAAATTACAGTGTAATATATATAGTTTAGCCTGTCTGTCTGTCGGCGTCGTCGGCGTGCGGTTGCCGCTTCCGCATTGCGCCCGCGCCGCACGCATAGACACAATTTTGTTTGTATTAACTTTCGTATACATTATGTGTGGTTATGTCTGTCTGTCTATTGTGTTTGTATAATTTGTTGGTTAGAGAGGTTGAAGTTTGATTTTGATGATATTATATGGTGTTCTAAGATTGAATTGACGTTAGGCTTTCACGCTTTACCTAACGTAGGATTATAATTCACTACAGCAAATTGACAGGTCCTACCATTGTTTTGACAGAAGTGCATTGTTGTTTGACATTAACACCTGTCAGTTTACTTCAGCGAATTAATAATCCTACTTCTTCTTGTTTTTGTGTGGTTAGTGACTAACCTGGTGTCAGAGTTTATGCCGCCCATGGGCCTCTGACTTGGCTTGACATGCCGTCGAGAAATATCCTCAGGAATGCCGGTTTCCTCACGATGTTTTCCTTCACCGTTTTTAAGCAAGTGATAATTATACAATACGCACATGAACCCGAAAAGTCAGAGGGTGTGCCTTGGGTTCGAACTCGAGGCCTATGGACTTGGCAGTCCGACGGTCACACCACTAGGCTACCACTGCTTTTTAATAATCCTACTGTAGATGGTAAAGTCAAAGTCAAAGTATTTATTTCAATTAGGCACATAAAAGGCACTTTTGAACGTTAAAGTTACAAAGAAAATAGAACTGATTCTAGTCGCCCCTTCCAAAAGGTAGTTTCGTATGGTAAGATTTTGATTTTGATTATGAGCTGAGCACCTAATAAAGTTAGATGATAAAGTAAGTCTTTGTCAACTAGGTACTATTTCCTAGGTTATCATTTAAACGATTAGCTTGAGGTTTTGGTCAGCGAAAATACATAATTAATCAGCGATGTTACAATAAGCGGAGGAAATAGTGCTATTCTGCGTTGTTAATAAAATTACCTATTCTTAACCTAACTGAGTCAAGTTTTCAGACGATTTAAAAGCTGATTTTTATTACTGACCATGATCTTCCTGTCTTGGTCCCAAGTTACATGGGGTCAGAGCAATACGTTTTCCTTCTTCCCTGACAACCGTCATAGTATCATTTACTTTCATCACACAATCCATCCATCTTTTCTTTGTTCTTCCTCTCCCCCTTCGTCCTTATTTTTATTACTGACCAATTATTTATATCACGAATCGTTAATTACTTCCCTTAATGATGTGGTTACACCATAATTCCGCAAATCAGTACTTTGCTGGCTCTCTCTTGAGCAGTCAGCTCCGCTACCAACCTTGCTGTCTGCCTAATTTCCATCACGGCATGATTCATTCTCGTATCTTTAAATTAAACTCTTCAATTCTTCTGCAATCCTATTTAGGTTCGTTCGTTCTCGTTCTTTTTAGCTTTTCCCCAATTGTGTTGTGGTCAGCTTCCAGTCTAACCATATGCGGCTGAATACCAGTATTTTACACGGAGCGACTGCCATCAGACCTCCGCACTCCAGTTACTGGGTAATCCTATCTACGCGCCATTCTATAAATGATCAACTCTTCAAATTGTTAAAGTAATAACAAAGTTTACAGACAATAATTGTAAGTTTTCTGTGTGTTTACCAACCATCATAATGAGGGGAAATCAAGGGATTTCATCAATGTAAACAAAAATTCCGTCCAATCAATAGAAAGCTGTTAATTTGCATCGCAACAAGGTGAAACTGCTGCGCCCGCGCACCCGTTCTACTCTGATAACGCGTCACGCTGCGCGCGCAGCTTTTGTAACTATATCATATGTCCCACTGTTTTCTAATACAGGTGTTGTTTGGATTGATTTGTTACACACATATAATCATGTCTGTGGTTTAGAATTTGTTGATTTAACGAGAGAAAATAGTACTTATGTTATTATTTGATCACCACTAAACATGGGTTTATGGCTAGGTGATTAACTTGATATATTATTATATATATAACTATAAATATATATAAAATTATATATATATATAACTTGACATAACAGAGAAAAAAAACAACACCATTGCACGCATTGGAGACGGGTATAAACTTACAATACAGATGCCATCACCAATGGCATCTGTATTGTAAGTTTATACTAATCCCATTCCTGGGTTTGATCCCCGATTGAATCTTTTCATAAACTATAAGGCTGTTTAGAAAACTTTTATAATTATTCTTCAATGAAGCAGAACGAGTGTACTAGAAATTACAATATCAACAAATTGAATCAATTAGGAAACATTATGTGTCGTTAATTAAAAAGTGTGTGTGTAGTCGCGTGTGTGCGTGTGTGTGGTTAGAATGTGTCTGCGTGCGCGCGCGTGTTTGTGTGTGTGTGTGTGTGTGTGTGTGTGTGTGTGTGTGGTGAGAGTTTGTGTGTCTAGTGAGGGTTTGTGCGTCTGGTGAGGGTGAGGGTGTGTGTGTATGTAACTGTGTGCGTGTCTTGTGAGTGTGGTGAGCGTTTGAGTGTGTGTGCTAACTAACCCAAGACAGACCCTATGACAAAATAAAGCTTATAAAATCATAAGTTACTACGTCACTAAAATCCTCCCGCGCTTATCAGCGTGTTATATCAGGTGTTGCATCATGGCCGCCATTCGCGATGGCCGCTAATGCTGGCATTATTTATGCATTAAAGGATATCATTAAAACAACATCAGCTGCCGACGACCCTTAGGATGTTACAACTTGTTTGTAACGACTCTGGTGTACTGGGCGGAGGAGTGGACTTGTTTTTATTACTAGAACTTGTGATTGTGACTGGTGTTACAATGGGGTATTTAACTACTTTCAATTTTACAGCCGATATAATCCAGTTTCTGGATTGATGTAGGGTTTTAACATCGTGAGGTCCTGGGTTCGATCCTCAGGTTGGGCAAAATGTTATTGGGGTTTTTCCGTGTGGAATTCCTCAGTAGCAGAGTTAGTTTGGATTTGTGCTCGGTTGATGGCAATAGGCACGCCCACTATCACATGAGCGATAAAAAAATAATGGCGAAATTTGGGTGTTACTATACACCTCTGCCCAACCCTTCGGGGAATATAGGCGTGTTATTATGTTCTGTTCTATTGAATTTCTGTCAAAAACCTACATTAATCTAGGTATTTTGGATTGAGATTGGTTATTTATATTGATCGTTAGTCGATAAGAACCCGACTTAATTCTTTATCTTCTCCAGGCGGTGAGTATCCATGAAGATTGCTCCACGTCCTCTTAGCCTTTTCCCAATTATCTTGGGGTCAGCTTTCAGTCTAACCAGATGCGGCTGAATACCAGTATTTTACACGGAGCGACTGCCATCAGACCTCCGCAACCCAATAACTGGGTAATGCCGGTATCCTAAGGTTAAACCGTTTGTCAGACTTTCGGGCTTCTGACTACCCGTAACGACTGTCAAAGGTATTCGTATGACACCCGGGACCGACGGCTTAACGTGCTCTCCGAGGCACGGAGGGGTCTCGATGTGTAACAAATGGTCACCCATCCACGGACTGACCGCGGCAAGCGCAGCTTAACCTTGCAAATCGTACGATCGGCGCGGTTGTCATTTAGCCACGAGCCCCTCCTCCACGTAAAAAAAGGTAATGGTGCATGTTGCTGAAATATCTTTACATAGTATAAAACGAAGTCGCTCCCGCTGTCTGTACGCTTAGATCTTTTAAACTACGCAACGGATTTTACTGCAGTTTTCAGCAATAGATAGAGTGATTCAAGAGGAAGGTTTATATGCCCCACTTTAGTGTTTACATTGCACACGTGCGAAGCCGGGGCGGGTCGCTAGTATAAAATAATTTCGTAATTATCTTCTTACCAATTCTTACGACACACACAGGGTGACCTTTAATAACACGTAAAAAATATTCAAGTTTCCACCCAGTCTGTCCAAGCCCTTACATCTCGGTATAACTAAAGATAGCAAGTGCAAGTAATTTTTAATGTTAACACATTCGCCGTGTATGAGGTATGTATGAAAAACAGGTCGTGTGCGCACGCGCAGCCTCGTGCTCTCGCCGTATTTTTAATGTGTACTGTATTGAAATTACTTAAATATATTACAAGACAAGTTTGCAGTGTTTAATAATTCATTTTTTTTGTGTTTTTAACGGGAATATTAATATTAACATAGTGTAGTCATATTTCTTATTCAATATTTCTCAGTAGTCCTAGCACGAACGTTTGACGTATAGTATCGTAATGTAATTTTTTATCGAAAATACAACTGTCCTATAGGGAGTGTCATAAATTACCCTATTGTGGGAATCCGTGCCGGTGAAATTGTGTAGCGGTCCCCTGATGTCGAATTTTTTTTATCAATGTCGCAGTGATACTGTAAGAACAACTATATTATAATAACATCACGCCTGTATTCCCCGAAGGGTTTGGCAGAGGTGTATAGTAAAACCCTCATTTCGCCGTTATGTTTAAGTCCAATGTAATAGCGGGCGAGCCTATTGCCATCAACCGAGCACAAATCTAAACTCCGGACTGCTACTGAGGAATTCCACACGGAAAAACCCAATAACACTTTGCCCGACCTGGAGATCGAACCCAGGACCTCACGATCAGCAGTATCGGGACCACTAGACCAACGAGGCAGTTTTTTTCAAATACATCTCAATTCCTATTAAAATTACATTTAGAGGGATCTCGCAAGTAAGAGCTGATCATTAATATGGGCATAAGTCATCCAATCAGTTTGTTAATCAGGAATGCAGCGGAATCGTACTTAGATCAGCATGATACGTACTAAGCATTAAGTTACAGAGAAAGCTAGACCAAACTTTAATTAACTAATAATTTTAACGCAGATGCGAAAATAGGTAACTATAGAAAATTACTAAGTCTGTCCAGAAAATTAATGTGATAAAAATGTAAAAAATCATTTGATAATTGTATCTATGCTAATATTATAAAGCTGAAGAGTTTGTTTGTTTGTACGAGCTAATGTCAGAAACTACTGGTTGGAATCAGTGTTGTTATGGATATCCATATCCGTAACCGAAACTATCGGATATCCGAAATAAAAAAATATCCGTAACCGTAACCGAATCCGAAATAAAAGTTTCGTATAGTTTCGGATAGGGCGGAGTCTAACTAAATGCTACAACTCGTACGAATTAACTGTGCACTTCGCTGGGATGCGACACCTCTCCCGCTACCTAATGACGTCACAGCGCGAGGTGCACAGCTAATTGATATGTTATGGTGTGATATTTTTTATAAAGATGTTGATTCATATATAACAAATTACGAACGTTAATTAGATTTTGCATTTAATTAGTTACCTATATAACACTTCAAAACGAGTAGCTGTAAGAAAGAATTACTTGTATGACAGATTGCGAAACCTACAAGGTACAATTAATGTCGAATATAATCTTATTTGTATTTCATTTTACAGTTCCTTAAAAAAATAATATCCGTAACCGAAACTATCGGATAATCCGAAATAATTTAATATCCATAACCGTAACCGAAACCGATATTATATTTTACCAATATCCATATCCGTATCCGGATCCGAAATTATATATCCATAACATCCCTGTTCCAACAGTTTTTTTTTTGTGTTGGATAGTCCATTTGTTGAGGAAGATTATATGCCATATAAGATCATGCTACGACCAATAGGAGCGGAGCATAAATGAAAAATGTTGCAAAAACGGGGAAAATGTCCACCCGTGCGAAGCCAGGACGGGCCGCTAGCAATTTATATTGTTGTGGGTTGACACATTATTGCATAACACAGCTCTTATTTCGGCCTTAGGTACTGTAGGTATTAATATATACTTTCATTGTCCTTTCTCCTCCATTCTATAATCTTTGCCAATACCAATAGTAATTCGGGTCATAAATGCCAGCAAACCGCAATATCGAGAAATCATATCGGTTATCGATTTCTAAGTTATTAACCGTCTGTGACTCGGTTAATTTATAACTTGAGGTAAATAGGTTAGCCTGATGCGCCGTGTTGAAGATGAAAGATTTCAATAGGGCTGGGTAATAGAATGTTTATGATTTTAGGAATATTGGAATACGTTAGAGTGACAGAAGTTATTCTCAATTCTTTATTGCAATCCATAATGTACACTGTCATACAGGTGGTAAGTATCAAATAAAGAAATAATTATATATGTACCCTGTTGGGCACAGAAAAAGTTTAAATAAGTAGGAGAGAGGAAGCGCGCTTTAATAATTTTCCTTATTACTAAATATTTAAGTTATTTATCTTCTATCTGTTTTTTTTACGTTGTACCAGTCAGTTGTCATTACACGCGTATTGTAAAACTAGCCGTAAGTATAACTTGTTAATGACAAATAGGTTTACTAAACATTAAATAAAAAGAAAAAATAATTTTGGATATAGCAAAGCGTTATACAATAAAGCATAAAAGCAGAACAAAATTAAATCAATTTAAATTCATTTATGATACCATAATACACTAATCAATTTAAGTGTGTCTTTACGTGGTGGTTTAATTATTAGGTAAGCTACCTATCCTTTTATCTAAGTTTATGCCTAAGTGTTTAAAAGTTGTATTTCGTAGACCCTTTTTAGACAAAGTTGAAACGAGGACAACATACGAGTACATTGGGATATTGTATGTTATCTGTTTTCAAAGTCAAACTATTTATTTCAATTAGGCACATAAAAGGCACTTTTGAACGTTAAAGTTACAAAGAAAATAGAATTGATTCTAGTTGCCCCTTCCAAAAGGTAGTTTCGTATGGAGAAGAATGGGCAAGAAACTCCATCGTTACTCTTTTAAAATGTCTTACAATATTTTGTATAGGTACATTAATTATACAATTATATGTGAAGACGATGCACCTAGAATAAAATTACTATACCACAAAAGGTAAAAAATAAATAAAAAATGAAACAATGACATATTAATTATGTGATAGGTACATGATGCTCACATATTTACAAACATTGCAAAAGTATACGTTTTCCCAAAAAATTAAAAGTAATAGGTCAGTGTATGAGTTTAGGTACTTACTCATAGAATCTAAAATAAACGGCTTAAAAAAAAAATTATACAATTAAAATAGCAACCAGTTTGATTTTGTCTAGACTCTAGATTGTCCTATGGAGCTGGACCAGCATGTTTCCAAGCGTTCTTATCCTGGATCGTTTCGCTCTGGAGCTGATCCAAATGTGTTCAAAAGAGTCAGCCGTTCACATTATTTTTGATCCACCTTACTTAATAGATTCTTCGATCGTGTCTTGTTCAGTCGGTGGATTTACGAGCGCAACTGATCTATTTTCGACACCATTCGAAGTCACTCCCTTATAAGATATCGAAAGGCAGATATCAAAGTAACTGGCGACCAGTTAGTTAGTCCTAGATCTGGTCCTGTCTTGTTTCCCATAAATAAAGAGCAGATCGATACAAATTATACTAGCATGGTTGCTTCATAACGCCCGGCGAGATAACGTTGATAAAAAGGCGGTTGTGTAGATGAAGCTACGCTAGCATGAGCGGGTGGAATATTGACATTTTTTTTTAAATTGCTACGTGAGTAATTGTGGTAGATTCAAATTATATGTATCATAAAAGTATGGTACGACAGTGGAGAGTTATACTCAGAAGAAATATAGGCGGGTTATGTTGTCGTTACGGTGAATTAGGATTTAATAAGGTTTGCGGTATGCATTTATTAATACTTTTTCTTTTTATTCAAAACTTTCTCCAGGCTTTATTTCACTTTGCATGACTATAGAAGCCTCATAGGTACGTCCTATTTTATAACATAGATAAAACATTATGTAAAAGAAAATTACATACATATAAAACAAATTATACTTCTACCTATACACATTAAATACCGTATATAAAAAATGGCAACATCAGATTTACTATTATTTACATACATACACAGCTCACGCTTGTTTCTCGCTGGGGTAAGCAGAGACAATTGAACGCCATCTGCTACGATCCTGATATACATTTCTTGCTTCTTCTACATCCATGATACTTTTCATCGTTTCGTCGTACTTTCTAGATCGCCAATTTCGTCAAAGGAATCGCCCCACTTCGACTTTTTACTGTTACTTATAGCAATATAAATTATCGCGCAGCTTTTACTGGAGTATCGTTCTTTATAAAACCGTGTAGTGAGCACACCACTCCTTAGTTGCTCAATGCTTGTAGTTCGAAAATAAGCACATTTTAATATCATAACCTCTGGTCGTGACTAGAGCGTGCAATCCTTAGCTCTGTCCCTTTCTAAAGCACTGCAGTAGAAAGAGACACCTGTTTGAGACAATATTTTTGAACTCATATTTAGCAGTTGGACGTCCTCGATTTAGGGTTTAAATATTTTAGCTTTATTTTGTTTAGATCATGTAGAAATGGTTCAGGTACGTCAGAAATACTTAGATAACATCAAATGGTCACTATTGCACAAAAATAGTTCCAATAGAATTAAGTTAATATTATGTTCTGCCTAGCTTTTTCCCATGTTGGGGTCAGCTTCCAGTCTAACCAAATTCGGCTGAATACCAGTATTTCACACGGAGCGACTGCCATCAGACCTCCGTAACCCAGTTACTGGGCACTGCCGATGTCCTAACGTTAGACCGGTTGTTATACTTATGGGCTTCTGACTTCCCGTAACGACTGTCATAGGTATTTGTATGACACCCGGGACCGACTGTTTAACGTGCTCTCCGATGCACGGAGGGGTCTCGGTGTATAGCGAACGGTCACCCATCCACGGACTGACTGCGACAAACGCAGCAAGGGCGGTTGGTTATCCACGAACCCCTTACTAATATAATATTATATTATTTCAATTTTCGTTTTAGGAATCCGCATAAAACCGTCAAATATTGTACGAATATATTGGCCTACCGTTAAACCTTATGTATTTTCAACTATTGAATGCAATTTTATCATTCAATTCAAAATATTGGTGAGTGCTTGTAAAAAGATGAGGAAGGCTAAAGTCTAAAATCTCAGCCTAAATTTTTTAACACATCACAAAACGGTACATTTTATTTTATCTAAGATACCACCTAGAGCGTAAGTCAGGAGTCTATGATAAAAAAAGAATCCACAAGATCCACTAAATAAAAATATAAAGAATTTAATAGAATTATATTCTGCACAATGGCACAGAAGACAAGTGACACAAATGACCCGTAACGCACGAACTGGCATAACTCGAAAAATAACAAAAAGAAATACCACAATAATTCATTACATAACTCTTTTCAAGCTACTGTATTATTTTTTTGCAATTTCTTATTGAATACAAAATATTGTTAGAGAATATTGAAGCTTGGAGTTACGAGTCTTTATTTAATTTTTATTGCGTAATATTTTGGCGCGTACGTTTTATAACAGTATTGCAGCAGTACTAAACATAACATCACGCCGGTATTCCCCGAAGGGTTGGGCAGAGGTATATTTACATCCTCATTTCGCCGTTATGTTTAAGTCCCATGTAATAGGGGGCGAGCCTATTGTCATCAACCGGGCACAAATCCAACCTCCGGGCTGCTACTGAGGAATTCCCCACGGAAAAGCCCAATAACACTTTGTCCGAGCTGGAGATCGAACCCAGGACTTCACGATCAGCAGTATTGCATTTGGTATTGCAGTACTTATGTATTGTATTGTTTTTAACAACTAAGAGTATTTAGAAACTACTTTAGGAATAACTTTAGAGTTGCTAGCAGGCTTTTGGGTTATATTTGAATTATCAGATTTTTTTATGGAATGATGTGACGCCAATACGATGGAAGAAAATTTATAACGAAAAGGCAGTAGACGTCCTCCGGATATTCGATTTACATGTTATCTTGAGATTCACCCTTAACGTCACTCCAAGCATAAAGGGCACATTATAATAATAACTTTTTAACACAGCATCCACCAATAAACGCGTTTTTATGAACACTTCAAATGCTTATCAACAATCTCAACAAACAAGGGTTTCAACTTAAAATATGACGTTTTAATTAACACCGCATCAAAAGATCGACTTCTAAGTTACTTTTTATCAGTCTGTCGATCACTTAACAGTCAGACGTCGTTCGCCACTTTTAATAAGAAAAACAAAAAAAAAACAAAACGCATAAAGTAGGATCAGGCAGCAGATTACGTATCTTTGGATGAAGAATAAATTCACTGAAATATATACATCCAGATACTTAATGATGACAAATGTAATTAAACCCTTTAATCTACAGCGATGAGTTTGGTAGATTGTATCTATTAAGTAATATTTCTTGTAACCGCTTATGTCAGTGCTTATGATCTAATAAAAATATTGAAAGAAATATTATTATAAGTATGTTATTAAAGTCGATATGATGGGACAAATAAGTTACCTATTAGAAAAACAAAAAAACTTAAAGACATTAATATGGATATACAATGAAGGTAAACCGTAAAAATACTGACTAATGAATAATTAATGAAAACGATTGCAGTAAGAGTATAAGAATGTACGATTCCCAGTAAATATATCATTATTGAAAAAAAAAACACATGCAATCTTATAATGAGTCGGACCTTTTGAACTGTTGTGTATGCAGTTATTAACTATGATTTAAAACTACTAAATTATCATAAAAAAACAACAGACAAAGTAACAAACGAAGTCGCTATTAAAAATCACTTAGACGGACGTAACAACAGATGTTTATAATGGAAAAATTTGTTTCGGACAGATCTAATCGCTACTGTAAATAAGTACTCAAAAAACTTGAGAAATAATAAAAACAAAATAAGTTGGACGCTTCTTCATTATTGTGGCCCTTTATTTTTGTTTAAAAATGTGTCTGAAATTTTTCAATTTTATACTTGGGTGATTTTCTCACGAGGGACGAGAAAATTGAGAGAACATAACGAAATTAATTGAAAATATTTGTTTGGCCCTGCTTCGAAGTGCTATATACTTTTGCAGAATAACTTAAAAACAGATAACAAAGTTTAAACATGCAATCGTACATAACATAACCAGCCCATCACTGTCCCACGGCTGGGCAAGGGCTTCTTCTCAGAATAAGAAGGGTTTTAGACCTTAGTCCACCACGCTGGCCTGGTGCGGGTTGGCGGACTACACACAACATCGAGAACTTTATGGATCTCTCTCAGTTGTCCAGGTTTCCTCACGATGCTTTTCCTTCACCGTTAACGCAAGTGATAATCAAACTATGATCCGCACATGAATTCGGAAAATCAGAGGTGCGGGATCGAACTCAGACCCTCCTGCATGGAAGGCAAGCGTTCAACCGCAAGGCTATCATCACTGCTATTCTATACATCTATTATGCAATCAGGATGTGATAAATTATATTTTTTTGCATCCAATTACTAGATTGTATTCTAATAGGGAGTTTGAAGGTCAAACTATGGCTAAAGTCTATAATTTTAGATAATAATTAGACAATAAGAATATAAACAAGCAAGTTCACACCTCAAAGACACAGGAAGGTGATGTTGAAAGTCAAACTAACAAACTATACCTTAAAAGGATATATCTACAATACAGTGACTATGTTGGTAATCCTTCAGAAAGGTCACAGAAGGTGTCAGTGTATCAAAAAACTGGCCAACCTGTGCCATTCGGACTCGAGCACTAAAGGTTCCGCACCACCACGCATGTCTATAAAATAACTGTTTTTATTATTTTTTATTTAGCTATAGAGTATGCACTACAATTATACCAAGTTCCACACTTGTGTGTATTACCGTTTTTAAGATAGAACAGAAACAAAACACGTTGAATAAATTTACGTATTAGTAGGGGCCTACCCAAAATTTTGTTTGAAGGCGACTTTTATTGTTTATATTACATTTTCTTTTTATACAGACCTATATAGAGATATTCATTAATATGCCCAGGTGTGCCCAAGCCGATCCGATGTATTAATTAATGCAGATATAAGATATATTAAAAGATCATTATCTTCAACACCATATCGACCATTTTTGCTCAGTGAACTCTTTAGTACGTTACGACCAAAGCCTTGGATTCTCTAGGTGACAATATGTTCCTCAACTTGACGCTGCAACGTTGCACACTACCTCACAACATTGTGCTACATATCTACGTGACGCGGGACATGTTGCAAGCCGCCGCCGCGCCGCTTCGAGAGCAGGCGCAGGTGTGTGCGAGCGAATTGTTCTGCGACATTGTCCCCGGAACATTCACGTAGATGTCCCGCATCAAGCCCCGCAGCATGTTGCTCTAGTCCCTTAGTGAGTACAAGGCTTTAATTACAAAACAACTGCAAGATTTGTTATTTAGCAACTGATAATGTTGATAAGGCAAGTTTCTACAATTTCCCAATCAATAACAAGCGTGCAATACCGATTAAAATATCCAAACAACAGCAATTATTACAGCAAGCAGCTTTTCAAAAATCTTATTTAGCGAACTGATGTAATATTTTTGTATTTCCTGGGTAGAATGTACAAAAATGGAGTAAAAATATCCATTGCTTTCTATCCGCAGTCGTGCGTGCGATCCGCACTACTTGACGACCACTAAACAAGTAAGTTAAGAAGGTTTACTACTAATAATTACGTGTTATTGCGTTTTTCCATTATGAATTTCTCAGTAGCAGCCCGGAGTCTAGATTTGTGTCCGGTTAATGGCAATAGGCTCGCCTCCCATTACGTGGGACTTAAACATAACTGGCAAAACGAGGACGTACTAAAAACACCTCTGCGCAACCCTTCGGGGAATACAAGGCGTTATATGTTATATTATTATTAACGCGCTCATAAATACGTCGCTAAGGTTAGAGACCGTGGGCTTCCGCGCAAATTAATCAATCATACCTTGAATTCATCACTGTCCTATCCACATTCAGATACCTCCGTGATGTCTACCATACAAATAACCATAACAGCTGTAACGGCAAGTCAGTAGCCCAAATTCTGACCACTGATGTAATCATGTAACCTTAGAGCAGTGATACTCAACCTTTTTTTATTCACGGGCCTCATACATATGACATGTATTTCACACAACAACATAGAGATTAATAAAAATAATTAATTAATGAGACCGTTGATATTGAATTCTTTTTAACAATCCCATTTCGATCAAGCTTGTAACTTCTACACTCCTATGAAGATTTTTGACTGCCTTTGCCAGGCTACCACCGAACTCACAATAGTTAACAAACGGCCCGTGGGCCGCATGTTGATAATCGCTGCCTTATAGTCAAATACTCAAACGCTACTTAATTTTAAGTTGCCGTTAAGTCTCGTGCTGTCACTGTCACTCTAAGGCAAAGTGACAGTGATAGCAACGACAGTAACGGCAACTCTAAAATTGAGTATAGTCGGCGCGTAACTTGGCAAGGTTTTGGCGTAGTGGGAGTAAGTTTGCATGTACACTTAATGCAACCAAAAAATTGTCACTGTGTCAACATGTCTGTTTAGAAAAAAGTAAGAAAGGAGAGGAATTCTCTTCTTTAGTCTTGCCAAGTTAGGTGCCGGCGACTATAGCGTGTGAGTATTTATCCATTAGAGTATCAGATGATTAGGATTGATAAGGTTGACGCTCGTAGTATAGGAAAAAGGTCTTGATTCGTCCGATTCGGAGCGGATAAGTGTGCGAGGTTTCATAGGATTTCATACATGTAATTCTAAAATTCGATTCTTTCGGCTCTTTCGCTTCCTTAGGCTCTGATAAGTGTGCGTTCACCTTTAACCAGATACACGTACGATTGACGCTTTGTTTCGTGTAGCGAGCGAGCTTGTAACCATGATTTGTATGAAGTGTACCTTCCATATTTTACGTTGACAACTGCGGTTGCGACTGAGTCCCGCAATCAGAACGGCTAGAAAGTAGTCTGACTATGACATGAATAATATCATTTTAATACTCTGTACTAGCATTACAGTGAAAACGATTTCTTTTTGTATAATTATGTGGGTAAATGTAATCATGTGGGTTAGCGAATGTTTTGTTGTGGTCTTTAATAACATGTTACGCGGCTCAAGCTGTGGGCTACTGTGAGGTTTGACGGTGACGAAGCGAATTAAGGGAATTGACGTAAAAGTTTGGAACTTTACCTAACATTGAAGGAGATGACTCTTAAATTTAAAAATACCCGGTCTTATACGTATACTGCCTCGTTAGTCTAGTGGTGACAAGCGCTACTTCTGATCGTGAGGTCCTAGGTTCTATCGTGAAAGTGTTATTGGGATTTTCCGTGTCGAATTCCTCAGTAGCAGCACGGTGTTTGGATTAGTGCCTGGTTGATGACAATAGGCTCGCCCCCTATTGCATGGGACTTAAACATAATGGCGAAATGAGGGTGTTACTATACACCTCTGTCCAACCCTTCGGGGTATACAGGCGTGATGTTAAGTTGTGTTATTAAAAATATCCCACTCTGTTATAATTAGCAACAAAGTTATGTCATTATGTACATATATCCTTTCTGAAACCCCTAAATGCGCATACGCAACTCCGATGGAACACGAACAAAACCGAACACAAATAAATCTCAATTTTTATTTATAAGCTCTCAATCAAAATTATCTTTCAGGGACAAACTGTATATGAAGTGGGGGACTTTTTTTATTAAAAAAGTGAACACATTAGACCCTAATCGAGTTTCGCGGAACATCCATATTTATTGGAGCCGTAAAATCTATTATCCTGTGGCCCATGGCGGTTATGAAGAATAATAAATTGTTTTTTTAAATGTTTCCTTCGTTCTATTTTTTGTTTTTTGTATATTACGGCCGCGGAGAGAATGCGTTCTTGACAGATCGTGTTTCATTATTATAACGTCAACCTACAATAAACTAAAGCTGGCCGGAAATACGGTAGGATGAAGGTTTTAATATCATTGTGTTGAAGAATGTTGAAGTAATTGTCAAGGTCGAAAAGATTAAAAAAATGTAGATTCTTTTAGATTGCCCAAAAGAAGATACATGGTTAATAAATACATATTATACGCATACCAAAATATTTCGTTCTTTTCCTAGGATAATTCCGACTATATCTGACTAATATAATAAAGAGGAAAGATTTGTATTGTTGTATGTAACGAATAAACTTAAAAACTACTGGACCGATTTCAAAAATTCTTTTGCCATTAGAAAGCTACATTATCACTGAGTAACATAGGCTACGGGCGGAGCCGTGAGGACACAGCTAGTCTCAAATAAAACACACTATTGATAACTAACAATGAATAAATTAACAATTAGCTAAACTGCGGCTTTCATTATTTAACAAACCCTTCCCATGAAATTCCATTGGAATTTTTAAACTAAAATTATGAACAACATCGCAGCATAAAGCAAGCGCACACGACTAAATTTACAACCAAAGCTATCAATAAGCGATCGTCTTTTTTATCGCTTCATCTGAGATTCCGAAAATATCAAAAATCTTGCTACCCGTAATCCTTATCCTAAAGGTATTAAGGTTTATTTTGGTATATTTTATGGAGAGACCTGCTGTGTGTGTCAAAAAAATAATTAATATTAATCAATTGACAGGACCGTTACGATGTCTGAAATAATTAGGTTATCATATGTTTATACAGAATATTGACAAATTGAAAAAATAAAAACTGTATTTCATATTTCATTAATGCCCGGTTTCTCCGGCCAAAAACGAATCTTTTTGCTTACCAATGGTAGCATTTTTTATTGCCAATCTTGGATATACATAGACTAGTAAGCTAATTTTATCTGTCATACCAACGTTTTGAAGGTGTACTATGCAAAGCTATGAGGTCTTTGCTTCATTTATTGGTAAATATACAATAGTTTTTATTTTTTACCAATAACGCTCGGTAAATTATAGGAATCTGCTATTAATAAATATTTATAAATGAATAAATAGTGTGTCAAAGTTATGCTTCTGGTTCTTTTAAGAAAATCAGAATGGGATGAATAAGTAAAAAAAAAAAACAATAGAAACAATAAAAAGAAACAAAACAGAAACAGTTCTCGATGGTGTGTGTAATCTGCCAACCCTCACCAGACCAGCGTGGTGAACTATAGCCTAAACTCTTCTCATTCGGAGAAGAGGCCCATGCAGCCATGGGACAGTTATATGATAGTGGGTTTATTTTAATTTAGTGACATTTCTATCTTTAGTTTTTATTGTAATTCTGAGTTTAATTTATTGAGATTTTAGTGATATATTTTTAATTTAATTAATTAACATTTTGTAGTTTAAGTTATTGATATAAATATAGGTATATATTTTGTTAATTAAAATCATTACCATTGTACCTAATTCCGAATGTTTTGAATAATATGAGTATTTTTAATAATGATAGTAATGTTGCTTAGTAAATAAAATGCTTTATTTATGTGTTTTTTTATTGTGTAGTAAAATATAAATGTTTTATGTTAAATAATTTTGCATGCCGTAAGGCAAAATGTATCCGGGACGCTCATCAAAACAACCATCATATCTGTATACCTACATTATTGGCAAATAAATGATTTCTATTTCTACTTTGTTATACATATAACAAAGAAGAACAAGTCTGTGCTTCGAGAAGGCAAAATCTGAAGCAATCAAAGTCGTTGCCTTATCCTACGAGAAACTGGTCTAAAAACTAGTATCTTTCGCATTTGTCTCCTTCATAAACTAGTCAGAGATCAGACAGGCTGTATTCAAGAGCCGCTAAAGTTATACTACAATTTGCGATATTCATAACAAGAATTAAGCACATAAATACAAATCTTATTGGCCATTCCGAAAACGATACACCAATCAGCGTCTCGAATATTAGACACACACAAAATACGACGCATACGCATCCATTGTTGACTTTTTGGTCGTTTCTTTAAAGTCAGGTACGAATGGCATCATCGATAAGAAACGGCATGAAATATTATTATTATGCAAACAAAAAAAAAACATTCAAAAACGTGAATCTCCGGAGATTACGATAAGGTCCCGGCAGGGGGCTGCGTCCCGGCGCCAAAAAGTGTCAAAAAAACATGGCGGCGGTTTTTAAGGCGCGAATTTAAGTTGGCAGAATATTATTAATCACGGGAGATTTGCGTTATCAATTCGCCTGGCGAGACGTGCGGTGAATGATCAATATGTTTCGGTTTTAACACTCGCACTAATGAAATGACAGAGATAAACCCTTAATACATTTTGCTAATAACATGTTAGGTAGTTACAAGGAAACCAATCGGTAATAAATAGTGACAGCACTATTGCTTTAGATAAATATCCCATCAGTCAAGCCTTCAAGAAATACGTTTGCAAAAAGCCGCTGGTACATGTATTTCTCTCATTCTCATACCATGAAAACAAAACACCATTACATATTCAAAATTCCCATAAGCCGAAACAATGGGGTCCACACATAACAGTACTTTATGAAAATCACTTCGGGAAAGTAATTAGAGGGCAAGGACTTGCGCAGGCGCATCGAGAAACAATTGAACTGTGACAACTGGTGTGATTAGCATATGGAGTGAGGGTGTGGTGTGTGTCTCTATTGAGGTCAGGTATGGTTAAAGTGTTATTACCGATATTGAAGCGAGATTGTAGCGATGGTATGGTGATTTTCATTTTGATGCTACAGAGTATGTGGATGGTAAATTCTATGGAAATTTTAATGAAGGGTAGACGAAATATGGTTATTGGAGGCAAAAGGCAGTAAATATTTTGTGTCATCAAATTAATACGCAGAGCCAAAATCAATCGTACCTATTGAAGCTGAGCTCAGACGACCATAACGCTACAGCCGAAATTGAACTATATTTTTCAATCGAGAGAGTTTAGTATTAATATTAAATATTCTTACCTTTGTTCTGTAGAGCGGATTGGAGAAGTCCCACCCAGGAGCCACGAACAGATACCCGCATTTAGATATCTTTCGGCTTGCCTGTTGACAAACATAAATTTGGGTCAGTATTATCATCATTATTATCGACATCTGGTAAATATTCTGAGTATGATCGCTATCAAAACTAATGGACCGGTCTTGGAGGAATATCATGACCAAGATTCTTAGGTGGATGTAACTTGCAAGGCTTTGCTCATGGATTGTTCATTTCTGAATTTTATAGGAGAGGCAACTTAGAGAAGCATGGTGTTACAAGTACAATGATGATGGTGTATTAAAAGAAAACGAAAATACTCAAGGACGTCCAGCGCACCCTGGGCAGTCAGCCTCGCTACCAAACTTGCTAACTGGCTAATCTTTTCACCACGGCATAACCTTTTCTTGTATAGCTCTATCCGACGTCACAGAAGAAATACTTTGATGGCAGCTATGAAACTTATGACAAACGCTGTTTACAATATCTTTAGCAAAATACGTTTCCCATTGTAACAAATGTAAATTGAATTAGAAAAAAAATAACGTTCTTTTATGTGTCCAAAATGAATAGTCAGTGTCAAAAATGCCATTTTTAGGGATCAAGATCCTCGCCTTTTTGTGCAAAACCAAATCCTTCGAACTTGATAAAACGATTTCGTAATCTGATGCTTCGTAAATTCTAAGCGGATTCGAGTCTTTATCGATATATTTCGCGAATTTGACACCTTTGTAATTTATTAGAATTTATTAAAAGTAAATCTCATCCCAAAACTTCGTGTTGCTTTTTGATGAAAATCGAGTATCGGTTCTGACATAATCGGATTCTCAGGAATTTAAGGTTGTCTGTCTATTGGCTACATAATTATCATGATTATGTTTTTGTGTATCTTCTTTTCTTATTTTAGTATTATTTATATAATTGTGTGTTTCGTCTTCCTGCCCTGGTCCCAAGTTGCTTGGGGTCGGCGCACTATATTTTCCTCTTCTACTCTTCCCTGTCAGTCGTCATATTATTATTTACTCCCTTATCTTTCGTATCCTCCCTCACACAATCCATCCATCTTTTCTTTGGTCTACCTCTCCCCCTCCATCCATCAACATTCATATTCTTCGTGTTTCGTCTTGATAAATAACAATAAGATTTTTCAGAACGACGTCAAACTGACGACACTCGTCCATGAGTGGGAAAAAAATATGTCTATTTTTAAGTGATATTCAAAGCAAAAACGGCTAACCTAACTTACATAAAACTTTCTTCGTTATGTAGCCCCGAAAGATAACAACCGTATTCCTTTTAAACATGCAGTAAAATGCAAATCAAAAACATGTATTCGATAAAGATATAACTAAATTATCTCGTCTGAGTCTATCTATTTTGCAGTGCTGCGTAAAAATGTCACCAGATTGCAAAAGTTCTCACATAATAACTATAATGTTAGAAAACTTATGATAGGAATTATCCTAGCTATAGTCCCAGGGCTTTTGGACTGACTACACCCGTTAGTTATAAAGTAGATAAAAAGTCTAATTTATATATGAAATTATTTAGAAAAATATCGCGACGATTTACATTGAGGCGTAATGCTAAACGATGTATCAACTGATACCGATGAAATTAATCGTAATAAAAATAAGAATTAAGTCTTATAGAACATCCAGGCCCGCATTAATAAATAGCTCCCATTTGAGAGCTATCTTAAGTGTCGTTTTGATATCAGTTAAAACGAGGATAAGAAGAAAAAAAATTGACAAAATAAATGTATGAAATTCCAATGACGTTTTCACTTTGACAGATCCTCTTGAGAAGCTGTTCTCAGGCCGCAATGTTGAGAAGGGTAAATTATTACGACCGTGGTGTAGTCCTTGGCATATAAGACAACAGATTCTATTCCGTATTTCATAGTAGGATCTACCTAAAATGGTCTAGATTGGTCTCTGATGAAGAATTAGAAAGTTTTTGAAAAAAAAACTGTCAATAAACACAGGTTTCCAAGAATTATAGCATGAAGCCTGGCCAGGGTCAATGTATCAGAAGATATACATTAGATCCCACCTGTATACTGATAACATCAGATTGCGAAAATCTGTTTTCTCCAAGGGTTACGAAGGTTATACGGTGGAAAGTAGGTTATTGGTCACGCACTCGCTGACCCTGGCAAAAGATGGAATACGGTGGAATGACCAAAAACATTAAGCAAATGAAAGATACAGCTAAACACAATGCTGTCCCTTTTTTACACGATCGCCCAAAAAGAGTGTTATTGTTCAGGATTAATGTATGTATGTGTGTGTTTCTTTATTCCACCATAACTTCTAAACGCCTAAACCTATTTAGATGTATGTGATATCGTTAAAATCCTTGCTTTGCTCCGGGTAACAGAGTAGAAAAATCTTTAACAAATGGAGTAGCTATGGTACCTGAATAAAAACCATACATGAAAAAAAACGCAATCAAAAAGCTTCTACCTCAAGAGGAAAGATCATAAAGTCATACCAATCAAGCTTATTAAGTAAACATGAGAGTCATCAAAACAGTGTTTACAGTTCTGCGATGTCACCGTGACCGCGGTCACTGACTCGTTACGTCACCGCGACAGTTACTCTCATTGCGTGATTCGCGTCAAATTAGTAACGATTTCGTTTTTTTAGTCCATCGCGTTTCTTGATAATGGGTGGACGAATTATATTTGTACGAAGTAGTTTTTTGCGTGGTGGTAGTACAATTTGATTTGAAATTCTAGTAACGCTATGCGGCGATAGTTTGATGAACTAATCATAATGGAAGGAACAGATCTCATTACCATGTTGGGGTCAGCTTCCAGTCCAACCAGATGCGGCTGAATACCAGTATTTTACACGGAGCGACTGCTATCAGACCTCCGCAACCCAGTCGGCAATGCCGATATCCTAAGGCTAGACCAGTTGTCACTTCCCGTAACGACTGTCATAGGTATTTGTATGACACCTAGGACCGACAGTTTAACGTGCTCTCCGAGGCACGGAGGGGTCTCGATGTGTAACGAACTGTCGGTGATAATTATACAATACGCAGATGAATCCGAAAAGTCAGAGGTGCGTGCCTTGGGTTAGGACTCGAGACCTATGACTTGGGAGTCCGACGGTCACACCATTTGGCTATCACTGCTGTTACAGTGACAGTGACAGCACGAGGCTTAACGTCAACTTAAAATTGAGTACCATGTAACGGGGTGAATAGGGATGCAGGTGTGAATCGGGACAAAGCTTTAAAATGGATTTTAACGTTGAAATAATATATTTTGTTGCTAACAAAGACACATACACCCATATTCTAAGACGTTCCTCTAAAACTTACTCGACTCATACTCGACTCAGAACGGCCTCGAAAACACCTTCAAAATTGTATTCTTAGTCGCAATTTCGAGCGAACTTTGAGGTTCCTCGACGGAGTCATTACGTCATAATTTTGTTTATCTGCATCGCGCAAATAACGCGGCGATAAAAAGTTGTAAGGACTATCGTAAGCATATTCGAGTCTTCTAAATTAATTTTTGTTACATACGTACTTTGACACTTCCTTCCTTAAGGTAATTTCCGAGGTACCTTGAGTTTGCCAGATGATCCCTTACGTCGACTGAGGAAAAATCTCGAATCGAGGACGTTTACGTCAACTATAACTACCGATGGTAGTGAAAAAGGCTGAGTCAAGGTGAAGTCGAGTCGAGTAAGTTTTGGAGGAACGTCTTAGAATATGAGTGTTAATCGTTAATTATAATACAGTAAAGCCATTAGAGTTCTTTTTGGCAACAAACTATATTATTTCAATGTTAAAATCCCTTTTAAAGTTTCGTCCCGATTCATCTCTGCATCCCTATTCACCCCATTTTACGGTAGCGGTTGAGTATTTGGCCATCAGAGTCCGTTACAGAACCTATTCGATGAGTCAATTGTCAACCACTTAGGTTTGGTATCTTGTTTTTCAAAACGCAGTGCTATTACCTATTTCGTTAACCAATCAGGAAAGACTCGATTTTATGTAGGTACCTTCACAAAAGTACTTAAAGCAGCAAGTATGTATGTCACTCCCACAGTCCCACATGTCACCGGCAGCACCGTTATGGCATTAAAGCGACAATACAAATCTATGCGTATCGAATTTCAGCTGCGCGCGCGCCGTTAGATCTTATCGCGCGGGAGTTGCAAATTGAAAATTATTATTGTAATGGTGACTATGTAAGTTATTATCTGTAACGATCTTTGACTACTTGGCGAAATTATGTGCATATTTATTTTGTTTTATACGTAACTATGCTTTGCGATTTTGCTGTGTACTGGTCTCTACTACTTATACAGGGTGTAAACTAAATCATGTAATTCCTTAAAACCATGTGATGTACTGCTAACATAGATTAACCCTGTACGGGATACCTTCGGATTCATTAAAAAAATAATTACAGGAAATAAATGTGTTCTTAACGTGAGGCATTTTAGCGCCCCGAGCGAATTGCGGGGCCTCGCTAGCCGCGCGGTCATTTAACTCGGGGCGCTAAAATGCCTCACGTTAAGAACACAGGTTTACTTCTTGTATTTTTTTTTAATGAATCCAAAAATATCCCTTGCACGGTTAATCTATGTCAGCAGTACATCACGAGGTTTGAAGGAATTAAATGATTTCGTTTACACCCTGTATATTATCATAATTTTTTGAGAGCCAGAGTTGTATAGGGGAGTTATTGTATGTCTCTGTTCCTTGGATTCGTGTGCTCCATCTTAGACCCTGTCTACTCTTACCATCAAGTGAGAATAGGGCCAAACGCGACGAAGAAAAAAAATTAAAATAATATTCGCAAGTTTTCATTACAAAGCGCCAAGTCCACTAGCAAGGATTATTGCACAAGTCGACTTCTGCAAGTTTTACGAACTAAGGGAGCACTTCCATGGAATAAAACTAGCTAATGAAAATGAATTTGGCGCTACAAAACACTTTTGAAACTGAACAATCATCACGTACGCTTCATGCTAACTGTACTTGCAGACGTCTTACCACGATACAAGCAATGCTATAAAATGGTGCCTGACATTACAACCCATAGTCCTTACACACCATTAACAAGATATTTAAGTTACCATTACATTTTATGGGGATTAGTCCTACTGCCCATAAAACGTACCATAGAATGTGGGACATCCTCAGAATACCATATACGGTTTTAATGCTTTAGTTTTAGTGTTACTTTGTGGGATAGGTTGTATAAGGGCTGTATAATTTATATTAACCCGGTGAACTTCGTAGGACCTAAAACTTTTTTGAATTTTTCCTAATTTTCTTTTTTCCTTAACCAACCCAGTATTGAGGCGAACAAAATAAAAAAATAAAACAAATTCGTCCAGCCATTTTCGAGTTTTTGCGAGACTGACGCACGGCAATTGATTTTTATAGTATTCAAGGATCTATACTATATTAGATAACCTACATATTGCATGTTTATAGATTTAGCGTAGGAAAATCCTCATCACCCTCCACCCTGGGGAATGCGGAGAATTATGTCAGACTTAACATACACATAACATCACGCCAAAATTCCCTAAAGGGTTTTGCAGAGGTGTATAGTAACACCTTCATTTCGCCGGTATGTTTAAGTCCACTGTAATAGGGGGCGAGCCTATTGCCATCCACTGGGCACAAATCCAAACTCCGGGCTGCTCCTAAGGAATTCCCAATGGAAAAACCCAATAAGACTGCCCGACTTGGGGATCTAACCCGGGCTCTCATGATCAGCAGTCGCGCTTGCCACCACTAGACCAACGAGGCAGCCATGTCGGACTTTTAGCGGCTAAAATTAACACGGTGTTCCTTTATGGCCGTGCGGGATTCGTTATTGCATTCACGGCAAACCCACGCCCTGCCTCACGACAAGACACGACCCAATGTGGTCACCATTTCGAGGACCATATATTTCTATGAAGTGTTAACTACGACACCAGTTAGTGTAGTCAGTAATGACCAAATACTCAAACGCTGATCAATTTTAAGTTGCTGTTTGCTGTTAAGTCTCGTGCTGTCACTGTCACTTTACGGGGAAGTGACAGTGACAGCACGAACTTAGCGGCTACTTAAAATTGAGTAGCGTTTGAGTATTTGGCCGTAAATGTCACCACTTTTTGACGTGTAGTGTCGCCATGAAAAAACGACCTTTACAGTATAAATTGATTCTAGCAATAGCCGACAAAAATGCAGGATTAAAACAATATCAGTAACCACTGAGTATCAAGGTAAGACCCATATCCCACCACTTCCAAGCTCCCATAACCTATACCCCATAATTTATAACTATCATGGGATGACAACCAGCTTATTATAATCGTTACGTCACCATACAGAAAATCTCATAAAATCATAAAACTTTTACCAAAAGCGTACAATTTATGACTATTACGACCGAAAACCTATTATGTTACTATTATTAAGCTACCGTGTATGTTAAAAGTCATCTGATTCCCATAAGTACCATAAATTTGTCACGTGACAACCATAAAACTACTGAAGCATGGTATAGCCATGATGTTATTTATGTTTATCCTATCATAAGTGTGCGAGTTATGAGCGAGAAGCGATTGTGGTGAAAACTTGGCTAGGTTAGCGTGGTATGGACATACATGTTAGGCGCAGGGAAGAATGTCACGTTACTAGAAGAGTGAAATATGAATGTGGATGGATATACAGGTAGAGGTTGGCCAAAGTAATGATGGATGGATTGTGAGAAGGATGCTATGGGTAAGAAAGGAGTGAGTACTAAACTGATATGACGGCTTACGAGGAGAATGGAAGAGGAATACATGTTGTGTCGACCACACCTAGTGTGGGATAAATGCAGGGACATGATGATGATGATGTTTATAAAGCCTGTGTCAGAAACAAGCATTTACGTGTTGCTGAAACATCGAAACATTTTGCGGTAAACACTAGGTACTGTAGTTCTAACCCGAACTTTTAACATGTAGTATCATAAACGTATCGCTAATGTAAGCGAATTTTGAATCAAAAACGCAACTGTCCTATAACATTTTGGTAATTTTTCTGCGACATGCACAATTTGTATCATACATAGATATGAATAAAGTTTTCAATTTAATTAAATAGTATGTAAACTGCCTCGTTGGTCTAATGGTCAAACGCGACTGCTGATCATGAGGTTCAGTCAGGCAGTGTTATTGGATATTCCGTGTGGAATTCCTCAGTAGCAGCCCGGAGTTTGGATTTGTGCCCGGTCGATTGCAATAGGCTCGCTCCCTATTACATGGGACTTAAACATAACGGCGAAATGAGGCTGTTACTATACACCTCTGCTCAACCCTTCGAGGAATACAGGCGTGATGTTATGTAAATAGTATGTGCGAAACGATTACCGTTACGATTTCGTTAGTTACTCGATAGCATTCGTACTAGGCCTAGTAGGTATCTTATAAACGTGAAAGCTTGTCATTTGGACAGCTACATTTGGGAATATTTCCCGAATCGAATATTTTATAATTTACGACACTTTTATTACCGATATAAACCGAAATTATGTTGACGTATCAGTTCATGATTTCTATGGTCTTTGGGCTGTAAACGTGGACAACTGTTTTGACGTGCTATGTTGTAACAATCAGCTGCGGGAGGGTTATATTTGCATGAAATGTCATACAAATGTGGGATTAGCTCAGAGAAAATAAAAATCAACAATCGTGACCGTCCAACACCGTATCCTTTATTTATCGTCAAAAATAAATTACAAGTTTAATAAAAGAACATTATCCCTTCTTATTTTATACTTACTAACGGCCCGTCCCAGCTTCGCACGGGTGGACATGTTTCCCATTTTTGCAACATTTTTCATTTATGCTCCGCTCCTATTGGTCGTAGCGTGATGTTATATAGCCTATAACCTTCCTCGATAAATGGACTATCCAACACAAAAATAATTATTCAATTATAATCAGTAGTTCCTGAGATTAGCGCGTTCAAACAAACAAACAAACTCTTCAGCTTTATAATATTAGTATAGATATACGCGTTCGTTCTGCTTTGATCACTTATCTCTTTCACTCATTGCGTTTCATTTTCCCACACAAATATACACCTATCAAGGCAAAGCAGACAATATAACAAAGTATCCCGATGATGCGGGCTCTTCTCATTGTGAGAAGATGCCCGTGCCCAACAGTGGGATAGTAATATCTGTCTGGTCTTTTTTCATACTTTTCCCACACTAGAATGTCTCCTGTATCGTGGGTGCGTTTATAGACATAAATGTTCACATGCACAAGCGCCCAGACCCGGAACAACTATTTGTATACCATTCAAATATTAGATCCGTGCGGGAACCGAACCCACGACCCGTAGCGCAGAAGCCAATCGCTCAGCCACTGCACCAAACATGTCGTGTCGTTAATGGGCTGACTATGCTTATTTTATGCACCATATGCAACTCCCCGGAACGTCACACCTGCACGGTGCATTGCTGAAGCAATGATGTATACACGTCTTTTAATTTAGCCGTTTAGCCCAATTACATTGACAGCAGCATCTCAGCTGCGCGGGCGCTGGCTTAGTAGTCGTAGAAATAAAAGATAGCGTCTTCTTCTTCTTTTCGTGTGGTTAGAGACTAACCTGGTGTCAGAGCTTATGCCGCCCATGGACCTCTGACTTGGCTTCTATCTTTCAGGCATGCCGGTTTCCTCACGATGTTTTCCTTCACCGTTTTTAAGCAAGTGATAATTATATAATACGCACATGAATCTGAAAAGTCAGAGGTGCGTGCCTTGGGTTCGAACTCGAGACCAATGACTTGGCAGTCTGACGGTCACACCACAAGGCAAGATAGCGTCTAAATGTAGTAACCACAGATTGCGAAGGTATAATATTTATAATACAGTACGGTATTTACGGTAATTGACAATTTCCTTCAGTTGATGTATAATCTAGTTACAAATAATTTTAATAAACACAGGTTTACACGCTCTATATTGCTTCATGGTTTAACATAAAAGTTATTTATGTTAAGAGTTATTAAAATCAGTCGTGTTTAATTTCTAGGTTTATTATTACATATATACATACATACATAAACTCGCGCCTTATTCCCATTGGGGTAGGCAGAAACTATAGAACGCCACATGCTACGATCCTTACATACTCCTTTCGCTTCATCCACATTCATACATCTTGTCATACACGTTGTTTATCATTATACATTCTAGTTTATGCTTTAAAATAACAATGACTTTGAATATTTACTAACAAACTCTAAATATCTTTACTTAAAAGAATTAACTAACTAGACGTTGAATTACAAAGCAAAGAACCATTTGAAACAAAATACTTGGCAACGTAGCCGACCAAACATGGCGTTCATTATCGCGGGCGATCGCATGCGCATGCGCGCATTGCGCGGCCACGATTACTTTCCGAAAGTGTAAATAATTCGAATTACAATAATCGATAGTTTCTCAAGTCGGTCGGTAGATGGAGGTCGTGCGCGGTGGCGCGGCGGAGGGGGGTCGTGAGAACTGGGCGACTTGCACTTTCGTCGGCGCGCGCGCAGCTCGATGCGCGATAGCGCTGCGCCGGGCGCCGCGGAGTCTGCGCACGAGTCTAGCTCAAGTACTGATTAATCATCAATCTCTCAGCTTACAAGACACGGCAATCCTCAGAGAAAGTGCGATAACTTACATCAAAATCAATTTTGCGCGTGAACAGGAAGTGTGACGGAGAAAATTATCAAAATCACTATCCAAAACAAATCAAAAAGTACAAAAGATGAAAATTACAATAGAAAAAAGGGAACTTACTTTCTATCGCATCAAATATAGACAAGTCTCGATACAAAAACTAGCGACAATGAAACTAAAATGTCGATAGAATGAAATCACGACTTTCAACAAACACTACGATAAGAGCTGGAGGACCCCCATAGTTTGTTCATTGTTATAGGTACATAAAGACTCGTTAGTGGGCGTGTCAATTAGAAACCATCATTATACCTGCTCATAAATATTATAGTCGTCAAAATTATACATTATAATATTATTATAGAATCGTCGATGTCACAACCAATCTCGACACATAAGATAAAACTAACAACAGTTTATAAAAGTTAAGCGGGAGCAAATTTTATGTTGGTCTTAAGATGAATTAGCACTTTAATTAATGGCAACTTTTACGTTCAACAAGTATTCGCTAAATCCCACTTCGATCGAGACAGTAGTTGCTAAAGCTGAGAAGCGAAACAATGTAGTGAAGAACATAGAACAAGATAAAGTCAGGGCCATATTTCTGAACACGAGTTACAAAAAACTAGATGCCATTAGTTAGAAACAACTATCAGTCTCTAAATTACAAAATACGATGCACATACAGAATCAAAAGCCAACTTAATTAAAAGACATTGATCGATAAAAAAAATCATCCATATTCATCGAACAATCCTGAATGGACATCAATAGAGAGCTAAGTAGATGAATGGATTTCTAATTATTTGCATTAGCCGTGAACACGCTGAGAATTTTTACGTCTTTAATATTTCAATTAGCAATGCAAATTGTGAGCCTTTGGAAAGTGTTGCTGCGATGAATCAACTTCCCGTGGTTAGTGCCGGGAGGGCGTTCCGAACTCGTCACGGAATCGCTACCGACACAATTATCGAATCTAGACCACTCTCACTGAAGGCAAAAAGAACACTGAGACGTAAAGAAAGCAAAGTCAGGTGCGCCCCCATTTCACTTTCCAATGACTTATCTTTACCCCGTACTCCGAACGAAAATTAACCTAAAGCTGAAAGGAGTAGAGCTCGAAATTCCTTGGAGTGCGTCCGCATTGAGTCGGTAAGCATTTCATTATCAAGATTTACGAGGAAACCCTTTAAAAGCAGTTAATTGTGAGTGTTAATTTCGCTTTCTAATGATTTTTGTAAATTCTTTACTATTGCCGAGAAGATATACCGTAGACGTTCATTAGCACCAATAATGAGTATATTTCTAAAGACCACATCTTTGGAAAAAGATAAAGTGGATGTTCGAGTAACAATGTCATCTCCAGACGTCATTATGGAAGTAATCATGCAATTTAACATCAATACTATCGTTTACATCTCAATTGTAGATCGTGCCATTGTGGCGTTGATGCATGCGCGGAGAAGCGCTCGCGCAGCCTTAATGACAGACCATTTAGTGCAGATATCGCCGATCCGATTGAGTCGTCGGCCCGGTCGCGTTCTGACAGAACTTTTTTTACGTATATTTAGACTAGAAGATTATCGGAGACGTCTCGTCAGACAGTGTTGGTAATTACTTATTGTTGATCGAATTGACACTAATGAGTCATTCAGTTTGACCTCCTTCGTTGATTCGTTCGTTTCTCAGAATGTAGGGGCAGATTGAATGCTGCTTGTTATTTGATTAGTGTTTTCAACGACAATGTTACAATTATGACTAGCATACAATTTATTAAACTTTTAAGACTTCAAATATTGTATTAACAGACACGACCTTCACTGAAGGCGATGGGAATAACAGAGAGGATGAAAAAAGGTAATATCTACCAGAGTCAAAATTATTCTCTTGTAAATCACTTATTAATTCTTGAACGTATGAAGTAGGTACGTTATCGATATCTTTGTCTGGCAGCGATATAATAGTTTGTTTCGCGTGATCTATGCAATTGATTTGATTGTTTAAGCGTTGACATCTCACCTTGACTTCGTTCGTGTTCGTCAACTGTGTGTAAGTGCTTGGGCGAGGCCGGTATATACTGTGATTAGAAGACCATCGTGTTTCATGGGTAGATACAGATCACCGCTTCTTTTGTAGTTTCTGTAGCTTGGACTGCTTTCTTCTGTGTGTTGTTAAAGGCCGTAGTTGCCTCTACAACACCTTTTTTATCATGCAGCTACTTCTCGTATGATAACGTCTTACTGCGATTCTAATCCGAAATGAAATCTGGACACATTGCAACGGGATCATGGATAAGAAACCTGTGAGTCGAAAGTCTACGCTGTGTTCAAAGTCTGCCAGAAGACGTATCGTCATTGGGATCATGTTCTTAAGGTATATAGATGTGTTGGGATTGATGTTTGTCTTTATTATCACAATCTCTTTTGCTAATGACTATTGCTTTACAATTTCTGTCTTCTTCTTCTCTCATGTTAGCACGAGCTATATGAGAATAGCTCATTCCGTGGTGAAGAGATTAGCCAGTCAGCAAGGTGGATTGCTAGCTGGTTACGCCGGACGTACTTAAATGTCGTCACTCGTGGAGACTACAGACGATTTCTGTTCTGTACACTGATTTTACATTTGCTATTTCTGTTGTACATCTTCGTTTATCAGTAAAATCGCTCGTCTTTGATCAATTGCATACTTCGGCACATCAAATTAGTCACGCCTTACTGTTCTGGGAAGTCAGATAGATAATATTAGACTCTTATTGAAATCTTGCCGCCTCGTTCTTAGAAACCTGCATTTAGATGTTCATTGAATCCGGTAAACATAAAGTTAGTTAAGGCGGCGTTTTTAACAATGTTATAACGGTGATTTGGCTAAATTACGTCGTAAATGTTTAATAGATATTCTAGTTTTACAGTTTCAGCCGGACCTCCATCAGGATGTTGGGTTTATGTGAAAAATATATGGGACTCCATTAAAGTAAACTTTTTTATTGCTTTAGTCTTGTATCAGATACATGGTCGACTCATTCGAATTTGGGTTCGATTGTACCTACATTCTGTATATCACTAGGTACCATAACACCTAAAATTTAGTTTTATCGAATATCCAGACAGATAATTTGAAAAAGGTTTACCAATAAATTGTATACCAAGTATACTTTAACAAGGACCAAAGTCATTAGACTCGAAAGATGTTGAGGACAATTTTGAAAAATTGCTAAATTTATGTTGTTCTAAAATATTGCATAATTGGCATCGTATGCGTCTACTTTTAAATGGTTTTCAGTTTTCTAAAGATTTAGAGTTTTTATTTCGATTAGGCGCAGTTCACACGACGACAAATCAAGTTATACATTTCCAATTTATACAGACCTTATACTGTAAGTATACGTGCATGTAACTTAAGAAAATTGAGTTGGGCAGTTCCAGAAAGTAGGTCCTATGTATCTATTTTTTGTCGACAAAAAGTCCACTTTTATTAGGAAAGCAAGTCCAGCCCACACTTCTACCTTCCAAGTTTCACCAACTCGACAATTTCTAAAACAGTTCGCCAACTGCACCATATAAATTAGAATTTCTCTGGATCGAGAGTAATTAATCAGCATTAGTGGGGCTGGATCAAAGGGGCCGCGGCGACACTTTCGCCATTACCGCCGATAAATTGTCACGCCCACTGCGCGACGCGTCGACATGCGCCCGCGCAACCGCCGCTATTTTAAGATATTGTAACATCATATTTAAATACAATAAAGGTTTGGAACACAACCATTGTTGAATGGAATATGCGTAGCCTCAATCTCGAGTCAATTAATTTTAGAGTGGTTTTAATTTTATTGTGTCAACTTGGCTGAACTTCAACTTATCTCACAACTCCTAATAGTTTGATTAAGGAAATATCAAATCTCAATTCAGCAACTGTCTTCGTTTCTGAAGTAATGACAATCACAAGTTTATACATTAAATAATAACCAATGAACAAAGCACACACCTCTGACTTTTCGGATACATGTGCGTATTGTATAATTATCACTTGCTTAAAAACGGTGAAAGACAACATCGTGAGGAAACCGGCATGCCTGAGAGATATTTCTCGACGCCTAGTCAGAGGCCCATAGGCGGCATAAACTCTGACACCAGGTTAGTCACTAACCACACGAAAAGAAGAAGCCATCAAATAATGTATAGTTATACTGCCGTTATTCATGACGTAACTTTATACAGCGTTTATTAGTAAGGGGGACTTACGTCTAACATTTTACTGCAAGGTGTTACACCGCTTACTATAATTATGTATCCGATTGACAGCCATATAACACCAGTGTGAACATAAACCACGATGATTTTATTTACAACAGCCGTAAGAAACACTTCAACACCATTGTCAACACGAACGCAGTCATAAAAGAAAATCGTGTTCCACGGCGTGACGTCACTCACAGCCATCACCAACAATGATTACCACGCATTTTCACTTAGTGAAATACGTTTTCCATACACAACTTTCCATCTAGCGTTCCCAACGAGTCACTTTCTATAAAGAAAATTATCGACACACGACCATAATAGTTTGACACCTGTCTCATTCCAGAAATTGACGAATGAAGTGTCTAGCGTCTTTGGTCGTTCGTTGTGTTGACAATACGTCTCTTGTGTCATCCGCTGTCGGCCATTAAATGCTATTGTTAATTGTCTATTGTTTGAAAATATAGAGGCGATAACCTGTTTAAGAAATGACCTTACAAGGAGTTTTAAATGTGCATATTAGGAGTCTGTCTGACGAATGAGAAGTTTTTAAAATTGTCGTTGTCATTCTGAGCAGTCTGTGCCTGTCTGTCTGTGAGTCATAAATCTTTAAACGCGAGGAAAATACAAGGTCGGCGAAGCAGTAAACTTTGGTCTTGAACTTGAGAAATTCCAAGGTTACTCCTACTATTAATTTTAACTACCAATTTTTAATGACCCGGCTTTTTGAAATTTTCTCTCTGATACTAAGAAATCGAGTTATCGCAGAATTTCTATAGCGAAATCAATTAATCGATCGATTAATAAAATAACTATGAGTCGAAAGTTCTGGTTTACACGCGAAATTTCTATACCTACCTTTGATAGCACTCTCTCCGTTTTACAAGAATAGCCATTTATAATTGATAGGAAATTAATGGGAGTTCTTGAAGATATTAGCTTTTAGGCATTTTAATGTTAGGCATTAAAATTATATGTCAATTAAGGTATTAAGTTTAAACAACTGGCTAGTTATAAACCTACATTAACTACGGTACATGTGTAGAACGTTTTATGAGGCGTTCCATTTAGCGCACTATTCGAATTGACGCACTAAATTGAATGTCTCATTTTTATCGCATTTTTTTTCGCAAAGCTAAGCGATAATATGAAGGATATACATAGATATGCTAGTGAAAAACGCGGGACTTCAGGAATCAGGATACAAAGACACTCGTATGTTGTATTGTAAACATGCCCTAAAGAAATAGTTTTAACTGCAAACTAACCAACCTTTATCCTCTTCAAAACTTCCTCACCGCACGCTGGGAATAGACGCGTGTTGTAAGATTCAATAAAACTCAGCACGCTTGGTGGTAGGATCTATACGGTTCGCCTGGATATCTACCCCTCACATTAAAGTTCGGCGCCAAGCAGTTTACCGGAACGGTAGGGAATCCTTCGGGATTCGTGGGCTCCAATCTTAGACTCTGTCTGCGCTTCCATAAGATGCGAATAGGGCCAAAAGCGACTAAGTCACAAAATAAAAATAAACTGTTTCCAAATTGAATAACTTACATACATAACATAATCAGCCCATTACTGTCCCACTGCAGGGCACGGGCCTCTTCTCAGAATGAGACCATGCGCGGACTCCGCATACCATCGAGAACTTTATGGAGCCCTCTCAGGTGTGCAGGTTTCGTCACGATGTTTTTTTCCTTCACCGTTAACGCAAGTGATAATCAGATTATCATCCGCACATGATTTCGAAAAGTCAGAGTTGCGGGATCGCACTAATAATCCGGATCGAATAACTTACAATTAAAGAGAAATTAAAATATCTTACTGTGAATTCATTTGACCGCAGATATTAATTAAGCAAGATATCAGTGTTGAAGTTACAAAAAGATGTCTTATTACATTATGGTCGATGAAATGTTTTAAAAAAATAATGTCTTTCGATAAAATAACGATGCTCACGTCTGACAAACGTGTGTACCTTATACCTTTTGATAACCAAAATTTGATAATTTATACTTTAAAGTTGCCAGGTTGAAAAATTGTGTATTTTATTGGGCACGTCTTCCGATTGTTAATGGTAATCTTCTGAACGAATCGAGAACAGGTTCCGATCAATTTTGGCCGAATGTTTGGTTTCTTTTTGCATTCTTGGGCTCGATAACGAATGATCAGGCCTTGAACCTTTGGAACTTTGTTTTTTAAAGTTCCATGTTTATAAATAGGCTTTCGTATGCAGATATGGATGGTGACATCGAAAATTTGTCATATTCTTTTTTATTATTAGCTATTAGCATTAGCATAACCTCAGAATATCGGCGTTGCTCAGTAACTGGGTTGTGGAGGTCTGATGGCAGTCGCTCCGTGTAAAATACTGGTATTCAGCCGCATCTGGTTAGACTGGTAGCTGACCACAACATAGTTGGGAAAAGGCTAAGCAGAAAGAAGCATTAGCATAATCAGCCCGTCACCGTCCCACGGTCGGGCATGGGCCTTTTCTTAGAATGAGAAGGGTTTAGGCCTTAGTCCATCACGATGGCCTGGTGCGGGTTGGCGGACTACACACACCATCGAGAACATTTTTTGTTAACCCTCCAAGCTTCGCAGGATTCCTCAGGTTTTCTTCAACGTCCACGCAAATGTTAATCAAATTGAGAACTTCAAATTAATTTGAAAAGTCAGAGGTGTAAGATGGGATTGACTCAAACAGTCCTGCATGGAAGGTCACCGTTCAACCGCTAGGCTACCACTTTTTCTAATGCCTACCATAAATTAAAACGAAACCTTTGTTTTTTTGAGTTCCTTTTGCTTTCCAGTACAAATCATCAGCTATTTAACTTGTAAAGTGTTCAAATTCCGGAAAATTAGATTCTAAGCCGATAAGGGTAATAACAATTTTGACCCAAAAATTCCTCTAAAGTCAGCGTGGGACCCTGTTTGTGTAGGAGTGACGGTAAAGCCCTTTCATTAAGGTCCATTCCGTGGGGGACCATGATTACACTATAATAATAGGGCAGTACATTTCTCACCCAGTAAATCTCTGGGTATCGTTAAGATTGGATCAAAAAAATTAAGCAGCCAGAAGAAATATTGTTTGTTTTTTTTTCGTATTTGGAATCGAGATTCGTTCGTTAATGGGTGTAGTTATTATTGTTAATTGAATAATTAGGTATAATTTGTTAACTTTAAATTGGGAACAATACAAATTGGAACTGCCTCGTTGGTGGCAAGCGCGACTGCTGATCGTGAGGTCCTGGGTTCGAACCCCAGGTCGGCCAAAGTGTAATTGGGGTTTTCCCCAGCTGCCCGGAGTTTGGATTTGTGCCCGGTTGATGGCAATAGGCTCACCCCTATTACATGAGACATAAACATAACGGCGAAATGAGGGTGTTGTGTTATGATAAATTGGAAATGTGGGGGGAAGGATTAAGAATATAATTCCCGCGCCGGACAAGCGATTACTAAGAGACGACGAACCTGGCACCATGATTATGCCCAGAAAATGGCAATATGGTAGTCATTCATGTGATTTAATACTAAAGGCAAAACGTGGATGTACAGCTCTGCTTACCCATTAAGGGATTACACGCGTGAGTATATGTATGTATGTGCAAGAGTTGAAGGTGACAGATGCTTCGAAATGAGCTGTATGGTTTAAGGCCTTTTCACTAATTACTGTCTAGAAAAGTTATAGATATAATATCTAATTCCATCTCATGTGAAAATTGTTGACCCTTAAATCTCAGTACCACTCTAACAAAGAATCACTTCCCGCGGCTAGTACAGACAAAACCTTTATTTTTTCGCATTAATCCTTATTCTAAAGGTTCGTTATGATAACTATTATTTCTCTAAATAGACAGCGGTGCGCGGGTGGGAATTTTAATGGGCAGGCATCTTGTGCGCAATGCGCGCGCGCAGCTTTTTGCCCCCCTCCACCGCACGCAACAAATTGTTGCTGCGCCGCATTTCGTGCGTTTCTAGGGTTCAACGGGTTCTAAGAGAAAATGAAATGCGTTTGAATCAGTTTTTATCACTGTCCGAGGAAAGGCAGACGCATCTGGTAAGGCATCCGCTTAGGGTCTATTGAGAATCCTGATTGGCTAAAAGAGCTAACAGGGTAGCTAGGAATTGAGATTTAATTGAGATAAACTCCTATAAGAAGTTTATTCGAATTAGTTATCCATAAGTTACATATCTAATACCTTTAAACCAACAATTCTTGTATATAATATGCATATAATATGAATTTCGAAAACGGCTCCAACAATTTTCATGAAATTTAGTATGCTGGGGGGTTCGGGGGCGATAAATCGATCTAGTTAGGTTTCATTTTTAGAAAACGTCGATTTACCAAAAAAAAATCGAGCAGGGCTCGGTCATCCAGGTACTAAACATAATCAGCCCATTACTGTCCCACTGCTGGACACGGGCCTCTTATCAGTACGAGAAAAGGTCTTAGTCCATCACGATGGCCTGGTGCGGGTTGGCGTACTTCACACGGTAAAATAAAATCGAGAACTTTTTTTTAGATTTATAAATCTAAACTGACCATTCTTAATTTTTTAAACTGACCGTTCTTAATGAAGTGTGAGGTAACATATCGTAATAAACTATTTTGGTACACAAAACATATATTACGGATAGCTTGTTACCGAACAAGGAAACAGTAAATAATGTGCGCGTAATATCCAATTATAATGTTATAATATTTCAAGTTCTTCAATTGCTTCTTCTTGCGTGAATAAACTAATGATTTACAATCGCTTTTCTTTAATATATCACTTGGTTTAATTGTTGTGCTTATGAAGCTTTCAATTGCGAATTGCAATAACATTGGTGCACTATTAAACTGTACACGTGCGTTCTGAAAAGTTTTGACTACGCTAGGGTTTGCCTCATTTCAGAATAATTCGGGATTGTCCCGGATTTTCACGACCTTACTTAAAAAATCAAATTAAAATGTGTTTCCTTTTTTTTATCGTTAGATAATCCTCATGCATGTCCATCGCCCGGGGGAAGGCGAGGGTGTCTGCCGGACTCTTACCGGCTAAAAACCAACGGTGTCCCTACTTCTGACCTAAGGCCGGGGTCACGGGATTCGTTAGTGCATGCACTGCCCTGGCAGGAAATGTATGTTTCCTACCAAAGTGTTAGGTACCTATCCAATGTTCGTTTTTCACTCTAAACTACAAAATATAGCCAAAACATTTTTTATTATAATACTACCTTGTATAATTTGTTCTCTTAAGCACGTACTCTCGATCAAAACAAGAATAGATAAAAACTTTTTACTTTAAATTGCGTAACAAAAAACAGTTAAAGAAATATCGACCGTGACCACGTGCGTGCTTCCACAAAACTGTTAAAATCCAACACGGACATTACGAAACCATAATTAATAGATAGTATAAAAGATTTACAATATTCTCTATACGATGATTTCTTTATGTAACGCGAATTTACGAGCTATTAGAAATTTTAAGGTACCTCAGTTGCGCAATCACTTTCTATTGGGCTGCGCGACAGTTCGTACATTGAAAATGTTTGATCACTTATGTAAGACACATGATATAGATATTTTGATTTCTGATACTGGAAAGAGATAAGTATATCAGCTGGTTTTTAAAGTTTTGATACTCGATGGGCCAGCAACCTGTTTCCAAGAGTATTTACGCAACATTTAGGTGTGTAGTAAAATAAGATAATGAACTGTTCATTGCAGCTTTACTACGCAATGGATAGGGTAACGCCAGACGTTGGCTTTATATCTTCTTATTGAAGGTATAGACTGGCGATTTAGTTACACTTACTACCAAGAAGTCTTACGAGTTGTAAAAGTAAAAAGCAAGCTACAAAAATAAACTGCCTCGTTGGTCTAGCGGTGGTAAGTGTGACTGCTGATCGTGAGGTTCTGGGTTCGGTCCCAGGTCGGGCAAAGTGTTATTGAGTTTTTACGGGTGGAATTCCTCAGCAGCAGCCCGGAGTTTGGATATGTGCTCGGTTGAAGGTAATAGGCTCGCCCCCTATTTCATGGGAGTTCAACATAACGGCGAAATGAGAGTGTTACTATACATCTCTGCCCTACCCTTCGGGGAATACAGGCGTGATGATATGTTATTATTAAAAATAAATAGTCTGCATAATGTCGTCCTTTAGATTTTATGTACCACATTGTAGTACTTTAAACGTGATTTAAATAAATTTGAAAACCTTAAAAAGCATCAACGCTAAACCATCAAGTCTACTGTTAACAACTCCTTGCTACTCATAAAACTCATTTCATATCCTTTAGTTGTTTTCAATATCCAATAGATGGCGCTTTACAAAACTAAATTACTGCGAAGAAGCTCGTTACGGTGACCATGATTTATTACACAAAATAATCCACGTTTTTTTATTACGAGCCTATAAAAAAGTGTGGATGGGCTTAATTATATTGAGAACTTTAAAACTGAATAGTTGTTGAGGGCTTTAATAAGTGCTATAAAGGTATTTTGATTGATTTGAATTGATGACTGACTGACTGGAAACTTATCTCCATTTGAAGAGAAAAAATTGTATCAGCACGGTATAGGAGAATAGCTGATGCCGTGGTGAAAAGATAACCAGGGGTAGCTGGGCTGACTGCCTAGAGTGCACCGGACGTAGGTACTTAACTATAGTCACTTGTGGAGGCTCTTTTAACACTCCCTAACAATAAGGCACTAACTAAGAGGGGTACCGATAACACTAAAGGTAACTCAATGTCACCTGTTTTGACACCAATTTTGTTTAATAAAATTTTTAAAAAACTTTTCTCATACTGCCCAGTCTCATTACCACAATAATGAAGTATGTATTTTTATTAATTATAAAAAAAAAACTTGTCGCAAATTACTCATGAACTAAAAATAATGCAGTGCCTACTCGACCCGCCCTCGTTCATCATCACCAAATTGAATTTATGTCACATGACTCAGCGATGAACTGCTACTCGGTTTATATTTAGTACACTTTTTATGCGTGTGCGCTGATTTCGTATACTTGAGCTTGTTACATATGGAGGACACTAACTTATTGATAAGTGGTCATGTTTCTAAACCTCTATTGTTTAAGACTATTAAAAATATGGTTTTGATTTTAAGTTTATATACAATACGAATAAGGCCCCCCACTCTTAATACTTTACTATACAGATTTCTAATAGGATTCCAATTGTGGTTTCTTATGCAGACTCGGAATCTTCTCTCGTGTCGGCACGAGCTGTACCTGAATAGATCATGCTATGGTGAAGACTAGCCCGTCAGCAAGGTTGGTGGCGAGGCTGATTGCCAAGGGTGCACCGCACATACTTGAGTATCGTCATTGCAGGTCTTTTTGATGCACACTTAGAATAAACACCGGGCCATATTCACGTCAGAAATCAAAGCTGTTAATCTGAGCACATGATCAGGCTCCTGCTACTTATTTAGGTCGTTTATGAATTGTTTTTTTTATAGTTAAACAGGTGAAGGGACAATATTAAGACGTGAGTTAAGTCAGCGCACCGTGTGTAACAGCCCTATTTATCACAGCAAGTCTCAACGAATCGCAGCACTTGCCTGCAAATTGGTCATATAACCCACAATAGGGTGACCATATTAAAAGGTAAATGTACATATAAAAGTAAAAAAACAATACATCGTTAAACAAGTTTTTGTACGAGGTCGCAGTTTTATGTTCTTATCTTAGCGGTTAATCATTGTTAAGAATTATTTATGTTTTTAAACAATTTAATCGCTCCGACGGACGTTTGACTCGCTCGTAAATCATATTAACTGGGGTAGCCTTAAAACTTCAATCGTAATAAAGCGTATTATTATTTACTAACAATTTTCCTGTGACCTAAAGAGGTTGACATCAGTCGCATTCCTACGCGTTTACGGTACACATAAGTCATAGTTTAGAAAAATAAATTAAAATGTACCGCGACACGGCCACCTCACTGGTAGCTGATTTCAATGCACAACAACGTACACTCATAATTTTCTGTGGGTCATAAAAAGCACCACTTTAAATAGACCCCCAAACGTTACGCACTGTTTGCAGATATCCCGACATCGCGATAGTTAAAGGCTCTTCTAATTTTGGATGCGTTGGAGCACGTCCCTTTCAAGATGGCGCCGGATACGTGACGTTTCTAAAGGCGGGAAACAATGGTAGGCCCGTTATGAATATTGAGAGCTCGGGGATTGTCAAAGGCACGCTTCAACAATTTTCGCCGTGCGTTTGGGTAGACAAATGAATCCACACTGGAATCCATTGGCCTACTGCGGTACGCACGCACGACCGTTCACCGACGATTTTGGCGCCATGTTTCTTTACGTTCGAAATTCAAAACAACTTTTTTATGCGTGTTGAGGCGCGTACGCATAAAATTAACATACGGCCAGGATATGAAAGGCGCATTATTCAATTTTTTATGACTAAAGGCACGGACCTAATAGCCGAATACGTCAAGTGTCGCATATACTTTATTATACATGGACATTTTCTACACAATATCTGTTTGACAATACCTTCCTTCGTCATACAAATAAAACGTATAAACCACACGCAGGATATTGAAGATTGGGAGAACTTCTACCTGGAGAACTTTAAGTAACTTTGATTTTCCCATATTTATAATCTATACATTTTTTTTAATAATATAAAAGGACATCTAACTGTGAACGCGCCCTTGCCTGGAGCACATTGACAAACATATTTATGTAGTGACACGACACTGAAGTGATTAGTCGAAACGTTTAGTAGTATTTTTGCATATTTATTCGGAAATCGGTGAGTCAAATACACTGGACATTTGTATTCGGACAGCATTGAGATATCGCAGGAATACGAGGAATAAAGATGAACCAATTGAACGTATAGGGACTTTAATTATACGAAGAGGAAAATATTATGAAAAAATATTTTTATTGAAGCGCGTGCTATGGATAACGACAGCTTTAAGTAGCGACAAACATTTTATTACAAATAATTTTATATAAGTAATAAAACATTTTATTATATCTCGCAAAAACTCGAATTTGGCTCGACCTATTTGAATATATTTTTTTTGTTTTGTTCGCTTCAATAGTGGGATGGTTTAGGTAAAAATTAAAAATAAATGTTAGGTGGTACGAAGTTAACCGGGCAGCTAGTATGCTGTAAAACACAAGGCACGGGATAGGTACTACGCCGATAAGAAAAAAGTAGAATATCCCAACGCGGAAATGGTCACACTCACCATGTCCTTCAACAGAAAAGTGGAGAAATGGGGGTGACCAACTTTTATTCAAAGAAAATGGGACAAATAGCTTCAAAATACTTTCTATATCTTTTATTCTCAAATAAGCAAAAAGGAAATATAAAACGACACAGTAATAGTTTATTAATGGTCGATTATTCAACTGTTCTGGTGCTAATTGGTAGTTAATAGCAGGATATTGGGTAATGTACTTGTTGATACGGTAAGTTATATCAAAATAAGCTTTATGTAATAGTGTTACGTAACTTTATGTTTATTTAAAGATTAATTATATTAATTTAATAAAACAGTTAATATAGCAGTGATAGCTTAGTGGTGTGACCGTCGGACTGCCAAGTCGTAGGTCTTGAGTTCGAACCCAAGGTACGTATCTCTGACTTTTAGGATTCATGTGCGTATTGTATAATTATCACTTGCTTAAAAAGGGGTAAAGGAAAACATCGTGAGGACACCGGCCTGCGAGATATTTCTCGACGGCATGTGAAGCCAAGTCAGAGGCCCATTGGCGGCATAAACTCTGACACCAGGTTAGTCAAAAAAAGAATAAAACATTTCGGAAAAATAAAATTATAATTATGGTAAATTGACAGGAAGATATAAAATAATCGATTTCATCTAAACTTGTTAACAATAATTAATAAAAACAGCCAACATTTTGTCACATGCGCATATCGAGAAAGAATCGGGCAAGCCTTAAACGTCGAGCATTCACGAGGTATGCGACGCCGTAAAAAGATTACCGCAGTTATGGCAATGAGTGCGTTTACGGACCGCATAATAAAGCTACGTGCTGAAGTGTTATATCTGTTTGTAACATTATAGCGATAGTGGAACACGAGTAACACGACACACGTTAAGTTTATTTAAGGAGATAAATATTTTGCGAATCTCGAAAAGTAACTTAGAACAAAAACAGTTTTTACAAATAAAAATAAATTTGCAATACAGTACATTGATATATTTTAAAGTAACATATCATAATTAGCCCATTACTGTCACACTGCTGGGAACGGGCCTCTCTCAGAACGAGAAGGCCTTAGTCCATCACGCTGGCCTGGTGCGGGTTGACTACACACACCATCGAGAACTTTATGGAGCCCTCTCAGGTGTGCAGGTTTCCTCACAATGCTTTTCCTTCACCGTTAACGCAAGTGATAATCAAATTCAGATTCACACATTAATTTGAAAAGTCAGAGGTACGAGCAGGGATCGAACTCAGACCCTCCCGTATGTGGCAAGCTTTCAACCGCTAATTTAAAATAAAAAGTAAATTATTTAACAGTCATCACACTTCAGTTCTTATAACCAGGCTTCAGACCAGACATCCATACAAAAACTAGACACAAAATAATCTTACATAAACGCGAAAGTAAAGTAATTACGTCCATAAACGCGACGTTAACGTTTGAAGATTTAAAATTTCACGGTTTCGTAAACTCTAATGTAATTCGCAAAATATAGCGGTTTCGATTGTAACAATAGGTGTTTATTAAGTAACACACAATTGTTATATAATCATTCATAATGCCAAAATTGTATGTGTGTTAATTAATATTATAAAAAAACTGGTTGCTTGAGAGATTTCCGACAAAAATGGCAATTATGGACATGCTATTGTGAGACTATTAGTGAAGTGAACAATGAGATAATAATTTACGCTTTCGTAGGAGTTTATTGATGGAAAATGATAACTTCTTCTTCTTTTCGTGTGGTTAGTGACTAACCTGGTGTCAGAGTTTATGCCGCCCATGCGCCCTCTGATTTGGCTTCACATGCTGTCGAGAAATATCTCTCAGGCTTGTCGGTTTCCTCACGATGTTTTCCTTCACCATTTTTAAGTAAGTGATAATTATACAATACGAACATGAATTCAAAAAGTCAGAGGTGCGTACCTTGGGTTCGAACTCAAGACCTATGACTTGGTAGTCCGACGGTCACACCACTAGGCTATCACTGACTAACAGTTGTGTTTTCTCCGGTTACAGCAAACCTTCGTCTTTTGATATGGGTACCACAGGCGCAGGCGACAACTATAGGAAGGTATGAAAGGAGGCAGTGATATCCACTTGTAATCCACATTGTCATATAGAATTCGTCATATTGAAAACTGTTTATTCAAAATAGATGATGTTCTTTTTAGACGCTTATTTCCTTCACCTTGATCGTGATCGCGATGATAGTGTGCTTGCTTATAATATAAGAACATTCCCAGTTCTATTAAGCAATATAACCCAGATTTTCCTAGGAAAGTCTAGGACAAAAAGGATAGGCAAGGTAGGCCCTATCTTTATCTCCAACTCCCAAAGAAATCCAAACAGTCCAAACAGAGTACCATTTATAATAATGGGTAATATGGGCCTGAATACTTTCACGTGCGAGTGGCCGAAATACACATTAAGGAGTCAGGGAACGGGTCGAAAGAGGAATTAAGGGAATTACTGGGAATGCTCTGAGGTAATCTTGGCCCGGAATGAGGCTGGTGCGGTACGTGTCCATTGCACTCTTGGATGGTTATAAAGTTTATGTAATTGGAGTACGTAAAGCAAAAACCGTTGACGATGTTAATGATATGTTGAAGACTTAGGAAGCATAGAGTTACTTAGGTGTAGATCGAGATTCTATCAATGATGACAGAATTATGGATGTAAGTGATGAAAGAGAGAAAATTAATTTATTAAACGTTGAATAAAATACATTAGCACTTTCTGAATGTCCACTACAAAAGACAGCAAACATATTCGTCCACCGTTCATTTTTTTCTATAGTGCTTTTGCTGAGAAGCAGCGGCATAACCGGCGCAACTAACACTCCAGCGCACATCTCCTTCAGTTACAATATTTTGTTTTACATTGTAAAATATAGAATATGTGCAAATGCTTTAAGTTTTTTTTTTATTCTATCAATCAAAAGTACCCGGAAAAAGTTAGGAGAACGAAGAAAAAGCACACACACATAACATTAAAATTTTATAATTATACTTCTGACGGTGACAATCTTTCTCCTTCATATTTAAATTTGAATCACCCTTAATGTCTTTTTTCTCGTGTCGTGTGTACAAACGGAGAAAGACCGACTTATTTTTTTGATCGGCCCATGCCTGGGGCCGCAATTAGCCGCCGATTTGCCTACGCCACGCCGTGCGCCCGCGCCGGAGACGTCACGAACGATATGCGCACGAGTCGATCGAGATCTATCAGAACGATATGTGAGGCCGTTACGATCGTTCGAGCTGTTAGAAAATAGAAGATAGAGGTTTGGGTTTAGGTAAATTATTTGTATTTTGTCTTAATTTTTCGACTTCCCTTTGAGTTATTTGATTTCATAAAATATTTTGAAACGTGGATATTTTCTTTAACAATTACATCAGCGTTTTACAAGACATGCAATTCAGAATTTTGAGAGTTTATTTAAATTCACATAAAGTAAAACCTTTCGCATAATTTAAACGCGAAATCCGATAATGCCACAATCCATAAGGTAAGTATAAAGTAGGTACAAATTTTAGGGCAGCAAGAGGTCAAAAATGTTCCATAAATTCAAAATATCAGTGTCGTCGGCCATCGTTGGGAATTTCACACGGTGTAAAAAATTTATGAATGTTTAAAACAAATAAGGTGATACTTGTCGCATTTCACTTGCGAAGTGGGCCGAATTTAAATTTTTAAATTATTGTGAGAAGGGCCCCCGATGAGAATGTTTGTTCCGTTGTACGGGACCAACCATGAGATGATGCCTCACCTGTAACAAAAAGAAAGATAATGGTTAAATAAGTACTTTATGAGGACAAGATGACATTGTGAATCGTGGAGGACTGTTTTTGCAACCAGGAGAATATAAAATTGAAGATTACTGAACACAATTTTAGCACCCAAAACAGAAATCAAAACAATTTGTAATTAAATAATTGACAATTTAAGTGTAAACCAATATGGACGATCATTTTTGGAAGCCATTTAGCAAGTAATAAAATAATAGTTGTTTAAAATAGATCACTCAAACGGAGCTTAAAAAAAAAACCGCAATATATTGTAGTTATTTACAAAGACTACAAATATAATTATTTTTTATTATCACACTAAAGCCGAAATCAATTTGGGTTTAGAGATATGTTAAAACGAATTCATTATTTTAAACAATACACAAATCATCACCAGCAACCATACAAACTGGATGATCTCCTTTGCCCTAAATATGAGAAAGAGACAACCAAAACGATCCAAATTTTTCTAAGACCCCTAACAAATAAATCCAATCATATGAACGTCAAACAGGAATACATGATGATGTTCAGTTCTGTTACCATTAACTTGTCTACACTATTTTACGACCGACCTAGGGTCAACAGGGCTCTTTTCTGACCAAACTAAATAAGACAAGGGTCTATTCCATTTATTGTATGCCAAATAACATTAAAGTTTCAACACGCCAAATAAAGTCGAGTGCCGAACGTGGGGCCTTTGAAATTCACATTAAGGCTAGTTTTTAAAAGAAATGAAGCTAGGCCCGTTAATAAACCACTCTCAACATGGTGCCCTGGTACCAGTATTACAAAAGGAGCTGTCAAAACGCTTCATCTGAATTTCATACATTTGGTAAGGTTTGAGCTACACGATGATGCATGCGTGCCGTCAATTAGGACAGTTCAACTCGAACCTGCTATGGCACTTTCCTCAAAAGGCTATTCCAGACGTTGCCCTACATTGTTGCACTCGCATAGTTTTTATACCACGATGTCTGGACTTTAAAAAGGGACCTTAATCTCTGAGTTTGTTTTGGTTTTTCTTCCCAGAGCTAGTTAGGCAGGAAACGCCGGCCGAAGCTAGTATTAAAAAAATGGACTTGTAAAAGTGTCTGTAACAGATTTATTTACAGAAATAAAAATCATTTATCATTTGCTAAATTTTATTTTATTTATTATATATTGTATATCAGGATCTCAAGTGATGTCAAAGTTACACTTAAGATCCCTCAAATGAAAGCGACTTATCAACCGGCCTTGGTGTAAGCAGGTAACGCTGCTGCGTGTGTCAAGATTTGATGAACAAGAACAGATAAGTCTGTGCCTTAGCATCATCATCATCATCATCCTCCTGCAATTATCCCAATTTGATTGGGATCGGCGCAGTATGTCTTCTTCTTCCATACATCTCTATTAGCCGTCATCACAGTAGTCACCCCCGTCCTAGCCATATCATCTTTCACACTATCCATCCATCGTTTCTTTGGTCTTCCTCTACTCTTATAACCATCCACATTCATACTCAAAAAATCTATGCCTTAGCATGGTGACATATTAATTTGAATCTTTTTCAACGCGTACAGAAAGACCAATAATCTGACCAGTCGTCTAGCAATCTATTTAAATTATATTTGTTCTAGCTGAATTAAGGCCAATACCGTCTATTGTGACTCGGTTCCATTATACAATATTTGACTAATAGACAAGATTGTGTTACAAAGAAGTATTTACACTAAACAGGTCTGAAGCCAATTTAGCAACCGGAATTAGTATTCAGGATCAAATCTCCGAACAGGTTCCTAACAATGTCTCATTAAATCATTGCCCTATCTACCCAACTCCAGTTCATGATGAAGAAATACATTAAAGTATCACTGATCAAGTTACTAACTTCAAATGAAGCAATCATAACTTGAAACTTAAGCGGAATGATATTTAGCGGCGAATAAAACTTAATAACGTTGTGTAAGTTGCATTAAGTGCTTTGTTGACAAATCAACGGCTGGTGAGGTTCTGATTACCTTCCAGATATGCCAATGTGAGATTACAAGTGTTAAGTTACAGGTTTCTACGTATGGGTGATGTGGCAGGACTCAGGAGTTGTGTGGCAACATTGTGGTGTCGGACACCTAGATCTTGAACGATATATGATATTACATAACATCACGCCCTTTATTCCCCAGAGGGTTCGGCAGCGGTTTTTATAGTACCCCCTCGTTTCGCCAGTTATGTTTAAGTCTCAGGGAGCGAGCCTATTGTCATTAACCGGCCACAAATCCAGACTCCGTGCTGCTACTGAGAAATTCCTAATGGATAAACCCAATAACACTTTGCCCAATCTGGGGATCGTACCCAGGATCCCACGCTCAGCAGTCGCGCTTGCGACCACTAGATCAACAAGGGAGTGATATGAGTGTGTTAAAAAAAGTTGAAAGATAAATTGCCTATCAGATTAAACGCAATACGAGTACAACGATTTACTATCGAAAGTTATCCAGTATACTTGCGAGTACTAATTTTAGTAACAACTGTTATTCAGTGAAAGTAACAGTTATTTTTATCCGTTCAGCAAAACGCGATTAGTGATGGGTGAGACGTAATTTTTTAAGCTTTTTGCCGATTAGATATTTCACAACACGTTTTTGATGCCTGTTGGACGATGTTCTTTTATTTTTTTATATTATAAAACAATAATTACAAGAGCAGAAACGAAAATGGTGATTTTTGAGAAGGAATGTTTGTTTCATCTGATATATCATCTTTGCCATCAACAGCAGTGATAGTGGTGGGACCGCAGGACTGTTAAGTCATAGGTCTCAAGTTCTAACCCAACGCACGCACCTGACTTTTCGGATTCATGTGCGTATTGTATAATTATCACTTGCTTAAAAACGGTGGAGGAAAACATCGTGAGGAATCCGGCATGCTTGAGAGATATTTCTCGACGTCATGTGAAGCCAAGTCAGAGGCCCATGGGCGGCATAAACTCTGACACCAGGTTAGTCACTAACCACACGGAAAGAATATCCTTGCCATCTGTCAATGGATGCATACTCTCCAGTAAATGTCACCTTTGTATCTCAAACATAATTATATCAGCCGATATTGACCATGACTATGGATTCCCAAATCATACCTTTTTTTTATTCTTGACTTGGTCGCGTTTGGCCCTAGTCTCACCCGATGGTAAGCGCAGACAGGGTCTAAGATGGAGCACATGAATTCAAGGAACAGAGATATAGAGGGATTCCCCTATATTTCTCTGGCTCTCACATGCACACAACGGTACACAGTAAACTGCTTGGCACCGGATTCACTATACCACCAAGCGTGCAGGGTTTAACCCGTCCCCACCCGGGGTGAAAAAGCTACAAGAACTTTGTCAGACTTCCTGTACAACAGAGCAATGGACGCCGAAGACCAATACGATCTTATTGATAAAAGACCATTCACAAAACGATTCTTCCAACAAAACTATTAAGTACAACCTATGCAGTTAGACCTGTTATCAAAAATCCCGTTTATAAACAGAAAAACGGCTAAGATACCTATGAACAATACAGCTTATACATAAGTAATTACTTCTCCGTATCAGTAAATTAACTACGGTCCAACCAGTTAGCGTGTACGCTGCGCATGACCTTTAGATCAACTTTTTACTTGTACGTAAAAATCAGTGTCCATCATCGCAAACTACATTCTTGCTGCTATCTAGTATAGCGAGTATTTGAGTGTGTTTATCCTTATAATGAAAAGTATAGTTTTATAAAAACTTTTTTACAAAAAAATTAAACAGACTTCAAAAAAGAATAAAATAATTACCATATAAAATTAACAGTTTCAGAAGTCGGTGCTGATCCACGCTCAACCAAATTGAAGGCACCGACTTCTGAAACTGTTAATTTTATATGGTAATTATTTTATTCTTTTTTGAAGTCGGTTTAATTTTTTTGTAAAAAAGTTTTTATTTTTTTCATTTTAGTGGCCTTAATCAAACTTGGTTGGACCTACTAAAGACGCTGCTCGTAGTCGTAACATAATCACATCATCACAATATGCGTACTGTTCGTCATTGAGGAGTTCCATTGTCTATCTCCGAAGTTCTTCATCAGATCATCACCAAATTTAAATGGGACCAACTTCGAAGTATACCCTATCCATTAAAAAAAGAATCATTAAAATAAAAATAAAAAAACGACGAATTGAGAACCTCCTCCTTTTTGGAAGTCGGTTAAAAAACGCAAAGGCGTTATGAGGAGTATTCACGTAGATCAGGGTTTCTTAAAGTGTGGTTCACTTTCTTCACCCATAACTTTATTGAGGTATCTTTATCCTTACTATTATAAATACGAAAGTAACTCTGTCTGGTTGTAAGCGTCATTATGACTAAACTACTGAACCGATTTTGATGAAGCTTGGTACAGAGATAGTCTGGAACTCAAAGGAGGACATCGGCTACTACGCGATAAATGCCATCCATACATCCATCCATCTATATAATCCATTTAGAGTATTAGTCAATAATCTGTCAGTAATCTGTAAAAATGCAATGTTTTTTTTCTACAATTCTCATTGTCAGGGGTCGGTGGGAGCATTGATGAAAGTGGCCCGTGTCTATATTTGTTTTAAACCACCGAAGCTGATATCTACGGAGTTATGGTGATATTCCATCTGACTGTTCATTGCTGAGGACATTGATTATACCGTGATGAAAAGATTAGCCAATCTGCGGGATTGGACGCGGGGCTGACTGCACAGGGAGCACCGAACGTACTTAAGTATCGTCACTGGTGGAGGCACTTTTACTACACCCGATGCAAACGTTTCTTACTAAATCAACCCTAAAGAATGAATTCTCTCCATACCTTCGATAGTATTCCGTATAAAAATAAATACAGATTCTAACACACCTCGTATCGACTGATACCATCATCATATATTTAGCAACAACTAGCAATAAATAATCTACCTGTCTAGTTTGTCTCAAAAGATCCGGCAGACCAGGTCGCAATGAAGTCTCGTTAATCCTCATGACAGGTAGACCTGAATTAGATGACGATCGCTGATTTTTAATCGCATTTGACAAGTGGTTACTGCGAAGATATCTGACAGAAGTATTTCATCATAGATGATGAAGATTTCTAAACTGATTTCAGATTGGAAGTTAAATATGTGTACGTTAAGCTTATGATACATCAGGGTGACCACAGTAACGATTACCTACTTATCTTAGTACCTTAACTAACTAAAATCGCATTTGTTGTAGATATGCTACCATTGAAAGCAATGAATATATTTGATGAATGCTTTGGTCAAACTTATCGTGTCAGCGTGTATTTGCGAAAACCCAAACCAAGCTAGGTGTTGCAGTGATATTTCTTCTAATATTTTGCTGTGCCCGACAGGGTCCATAATGATCTCATCATTCATCATCATTTCTTTAAGTTACCACTTAAATACATTGTGGAATGCAATAAATGATTGAGTATTGAGTGATGACGGCAGTCACTTTGCAGAAATACGCAACCTTTAATAAACCGTATGTTGTCAGATCATTTAGAATCATTACCTTACCAATTAATCCAGAGGTTAACTACCATTAGACCTGTTTACACTCAGTTTGGGAGCTCTGACATTATCATCTAATACATTAGTCGTAACGATATTGTTCTGAACTTCTGACTTTGTGTCGACAGAGCGAAACAAATGTCAAATCTCCCCAAGTATGGCTAATTAGGCCACAACAGATGCTTACGATGTTGTGACAGACATTTTAAAATGTCGACCATTTAAAGTATGTATTGACTGTGGAATTGTAATATGGTAAATCTGGTATTTAAAGATTAAGCTGTTTAAGGGATTATAATAGATAAATATGTGGGTAGGATTTAGCAAAGTATGGATAGACCGAGAAAGCGTCGGCAAGGTTTTTGTCTTCTATTAAGGAATTTGACGTAAGTGATACTAACAGGTAAATGTTTACTGATTTTTATTACAGACACCTTTGCAAGTCAATGTAATGTTTATATTAAGACTAGATGGCGCCGGCATTTTTAATCTGAGTAGCTCTGAGAAGAAAAGCTGAAACAAACTCAGAGATCAAGGTTTATTAAAGTCCAGACATTGTGGTATAAAAACTATGCGAGTGTAACAACGTCTGGAATGGCTAAAATCGGGAATAGGTACTTGTATAGTCTGGCCATTAAAATGTTGTATAAAAGGTAAACAAATAAGAATCAGTTGAAGAATAAGTGCTAAGGTTTTCTAAAAGTGTGTATCTTAAAGCCAAATTTATGTTTCACGATAAAAGGTTTGTCTACGTTTTATTTTTTTTAAATGGCCGGTGTAAAATAAGTTCCTTATGAATTCAATTCAAAGAAAATATGGAAACGAGGAAGCTAGACAAGAACCTAGATATCGCTACGGACAACATTTTTGATACTTTCGCAGCTCTAGATAAAAATTCAGTAAGTACAGATCGAATTTTCAAAATCATTACAGTCAACAACAAAGCGAAAGTAACTCACACACTTGACCTTACTATATACTAAATTGTACTCCATATACTTTCCCACAAACGCGATAATTCGCAATTCATCGCCCAACAACAGCAATCATTTCTCAAAGTACCCGCACGTACTCTTAATTTAGTTAAATGTCAACTCGACCTGTCCGCAGTACGGTGACCTAGTCAGTTTTTCACAAACTTTACTTACTACAAGCAATCTGATTGTGATATTTTTACATTAAACGAGATTTTTGATATGAACTGGCCTGAATTAACTTTGTATAGGGTAAAGAAAGAAAGAAAATTATTTATCCTGGACTCACACAGACAGTTACAGAAACAAAAACAATATTTACAAAAAAAAAGGATAAGAATTTAGACTATCTGCACGAGACCAAAAAGGGCTCCTATAACAGCATAATGCTGCGCAAATATACAAAATATAAAAATAAAAAAAGAAGAAAAAGAGTACAAGGTAGTTGCAACAACGGTGCAGTGAAATAGTAGGTTGATGTCTACGTTGATCTTGAAATGGACGAAAAATATAGAGTATTTGATCTAGAAGGTTACGACTCTAGCAATTTGTAAGAGTTTACTGTAGGAAATGGGGTATTGTGATCGTAAATTACGGAGTAGGAAACTAATATTTTAACAAATGTGACTCCGAGCGGTGCTCAGGGCTTATTTTGATGGCTCTGAAGTACCAAGTCGGCCTGTAAAGAAACTGTTTTGATTTCAAATACTAAATGCAGGAATACTCGCGCCTTACTTAGACGAAACGATCGACAGAGCAGTTGCTTTGCACCCCAATGCTATGCTATTATGTCCTTGGATACAAGAAAAAAATGTACACTATTGTCTATATTGGTGTTTACCAGGTTGCAAATAGTTTCAATATTAGGCCGACCGCGTATGAGCCATGAGACACAGCTGATCGCTATTTGTTTGCAGCTGCAGTTACCATTCTATGTTTGGCCGGCAGTTAAAAAGAAATAGCGATCAACTGTGTCTCAAGCAACTTAGTGGCTTATGTGCGGCTAAGCTTTTCGAAATCCATATACAGGGTAGAAACGAAATCATGTAATTCCTTCAAACCTCGTGATGTACTGCTGATATAGATTAGCACGGGATACTATTGGATGCATTTTTTTTCCAAAAGTCGTTTACTCACTGTATAAACTTTTTGCTATCTTCTTAAAGTTTCATCACAGTAAGATTAAAACAACATATAAATACTGGAAGTAGCCACAATACACGCAAGGCACAGGAACAAACACTTTATATGGAAATAGTCTTCCAAATAAGCAACGCACGAGTCACCTGAATAAATATTACGGTATTATTAAAATTATTCGCCAAAAATGCCAGAAGAAAGCTTTGTCTTTTACTGGGTCAAGGGTCTCTGGCCGTAAGCTAGGGTCTTTAAATGGCTGCGATGGATGACAAGAACATAGCACATGAATACGTGAAATAATAATAAAAAAAAACATTCAAGGTGCTACGTGCCCCGTTCTTCTGTGCCTTTAATTAAGTAAATTGATTCTTAAGCAAATGTATTATAATTTTAAGAATATTTGTCCAATACTTTGCACGCGTCTGGAAGTCTGGAGTCATAATGTAACCGCACAAATATATTGAAACTACGGCGCAGTATTTTCTTCTTTATACTCCTTGGATGGCATCCTGCTTAATCCACCATAAGTGTCCGCTATATGCTTCCACTTAGATTGCAAGTCAATAAGCTTCTATTAAAAAAGGATCAAATCTTTTATTGAATAAATTACATCCTCTACGATAATATCTTAAAAGAAAAGCAAAAATGGGGTTTCCTTCTCCGATCAAAAGCGATAGCCATTTTGCCTAGTTAATATGCAAATGAGGAGGGACCTGCGTAAGCGCATTTGTCCTACTAATGGCGTTGCGCATGATTTATGCGAAATAATCAACGCGGCGCCGCCACTTTTTATGCTCCACAGCGAAAAATATTAGCAACATTAACGATATTATCGCCATTTTTATTTCAGGGTTCCGTAATAAATTCGTAAAGACGGTCCGATTTAACATACAATGGGCTGAGAACCGAAAATCGCCTGCGGGCGAGTCTGGGAAGTGTAAATAAATGTATGATTTCTCCGAAATTCGGATTGGCAACGATTGGTATCCTGTTTTGTACCGTTTTAGAGGGTATTATTCAAATTCAGGGGATGCAGAAGTCCTCTAATTTCGAGAATTTGTTATGATAACGGTAGTCGAATAGTAATTGCGTCAGTTCTACCTGTAATATCTTGTAAAGACCAGCTGAAGGTAACTGGTTACTGTTTTGTAAGTGTAAGATAGGGCTGCGACCAAAACATTGGCACACTTTGACATCGTTCCAAATGCTATCGACCACAATGATAATAATTTCGCACATTATAGTTACTACCATAGCCTTAATAGTCGAAGTAGAGGTGCTGCACTAAGTATTAACCTAAATAACAATCTTCGGTCAGAGAATTATCGGAAGGAATAAGAACGTCATTGAAAAAATGACGTTTACGTATCACGTGATATTTTGACAGCTGTCAATCTAGTACATATCGTCAGTGAAAAGGTAAAAAGACTAAAGCGCCAATATACCTACTTTACAGGACAGCGATTCAAAGTATTTTTTTAAGAAAATAAAATAACTATGTTTATATATTTTTATATATATAATTCGACTGTACGTGTGTATGTCACTGAACTCCTCCTAAACGGCTGGACCGATTTGAATGATTTTTTTTGTATGCGTTTGGGTGGCGCCCTGGATGGTTTAGATTCACAATTGGACCCGGTAGGTGGCGCTGCTGTCGGTATGTCACCAAATTTTCCGGGCAGGACGACGTCTGTTGGGTCCGTTAGCATGTTTATATATCATTACCGTTCATATTCTTCGACGTTCAAAAATATAACAGTTTTATAATCTAATTAATTCCAAATCAAATTAAAAAAAAAACAACCAATTAAACCTAAATCTGTCCACAGAACTATTAAGGGCATCCAATAAACAGCGGCCGGTATTGTGCGGGACGTTATAAATTGCAATTACGGGCAATTACTACTAAGCACGATGTTTGGGCGTTGTGTTATTTATCACCTAATTAGCTGGCTTGGTTCCATTTGTAGTGTTAATGTTATGGGTTAAGGACTGTGTTGAATGGAGGGTAGGGAACTTATAAAGCCTCCATTGTTGTTGGTACCAATTAATTTCATTGGTTAAAATGAAATGAATGAATGTTTGACGACACGTTTGGTGCAGTGGCTGAGCGATTGGCTTCTGCGTTATGGGTCGTAGGTTCGATTCCCGTACGGATAAAATATTTGTATAACTTACAAATAGTTGTTCTGGGTATGGGCGTTTGTGCATGTGGAGATTTGTGTCCGTAAATGCGCCCGCGATAAAGGAGAGATAGTAGTGTGTAGAAACTTTTAATAAAAGAAAAATATGTGTTTGACATTATTCAAATGTCTACTTAAATTGTTCTGATTGGTTGTGATGGGAATGGTGGTGCCGCCATCTCCTTTATGAAAAAGAAATGGCTGTAGTATTTTGCCCCAAAAGTGTGACAAAAATGTTTCTCATAATTTAGCAGAAATTCTGCCTCATAGGAAAACACATTGTTCGCCATTTTAATATGTGCATCTGAACTGAGGGATCAAATCTGGACAAATGCTAGTCAAAAACGTTATCTAATTCTGATCGTTGTATTTATACGACCTCTAACACTTGCAGCTGTTGAACAAAATTGTCAATATGAAAATTATGACTATGAAGCATTTCAACACATACACTTACTGATAAATTGAGTTTTTTTGCGTATTTTTTAGCATTCTCCTTTGTTTTTGTAAAATGAGAGACACCATGATCGAAACCCGATTCTCATTTCCAGATTTAAACAAACTTATTTCCACAAATCACCACAAAGTTCACGCACCACATTTTGTCATTTACAGATACCAGTTGTCTTAAAACCGACGTCCACACAAGTAAATTATAACCCAAATCTGGCCCCATTCTCGTCCAGCGTGAAGCGTGGTCACGTACCACGTTTAATACGACTGTGCTATGCAGATACCACGGGCAGTGTTAATCATGCTGCGTGGGATGTGATACGAACATCTCACGTTTTTGTAGGGATAGCTAAGGGACCCCTTTAGTGGCCAGAAAAATTACAACGACTGGTTTCAGGATATATGAATATTTTTTACCTATATAGTCGGTCAGCAGTAAAAACCACATACGTGTAAAATAACAAATTTTTAAATGAGATAGAAATAACTGTCTCCTGCGAAAAAATGGCCAATCAAATGTTAATACAAGTTTGTCATCGTACGTCATAGATAGCTTAGAAGTATTTGAATTGAAAGTTTGTTGAACTAGTACGTGTATGACGAGTTTATCAATCTAAAGAACAAATAAAAAGCTTTTGAAGAAAATTTTGTTTACGAGGTTTTCACTGCCGAGCGTCGATATACAACTTAATCTCTGTAAGCCAAGGACGAATGCTGTTGAGTTACTAACGTTAATGTCAGTGAATATTGAATCGGAAATACTCGTTTCACACATACTATTTAATTAAATTGAAACTTTATTCATATCTATGTACGACACAAATTATGCATGTCGCAAAAAAATAAACCAAAATGTTACAGGACAGTTGTATTTTCGACTCAAAATTCGCTCACATTACATTACGCTTACGATACTATAGTCAAACGTTCGTGCTAAGCCTAGTAAATGTTAACAAGATATTGGTAAACAGAAAATTAGTCGTCGCCAAAATTCTACCGAACCACACCAGCACCGGTATGAACAGCAAAGGTTATTTCACACAAAACATTAGCACAATATAACAGCATAAATTAATAACTTCCTAAAACAAAGCACCGGCTCATAAATCGATCCGACGCATAAATTTATCTGGCAACCCTACCCGGACCGTTAGGCGCAGGAAATATAGACGCGCGAAAATCATAAACCGCTGCGCGTGCGCCGGTGTCGAGGGAAACGACAGACGACACGCAGTCGCGACACGCGGCCACTTGTAAAATCATAAACAAACTCACAAAATGTGTCAACTGGGGAGTGTTACAGCTGTTATTGCAGGCTTAATATTATTGCCAGTGAAGAATTATTATTCCAGGGGATAATAGACGCCTGCGAACAGTGAAGTTTGGCAGAAATACCTTTGTGCGTTCATATATGAAAATTTATGGCAGAATATATGATTAACTGCCTCGTTGGTCTAGTAGTGGCAAGTGTGACTGCTGACTGGGAAGTCCTGGGTTCGAACCCCAGGTCAGGCAAAGTGTTATTGGGTTTTTCCGTGTGGAATTCCTCAGTAGCAGCCCATAGTTTGGATTCGTGCCCGGTTCAAGACAATAAGCTAGCCTCCTATTACAATGACACTTGTGTATACACCTATGCCCAACGCTTTCGGCAATACAGGCGTGATGTTGTCTTATATGATTAATCATTCATTCCATACATTATTTCCTTTACTAATCCGCCATAACGGTCGGTAATGGGTCTCATTCGATAATATGCGTAGATCATGACCATAATAATCCCGGACCAAACGCCTAAGCATTTTTTAAAAGGTATGGCAACCCTATTTTTTTGTTGTTTTTATTTTATTATTGGCAACATTCCGTGTAACACTAATCCAGCAAAAATCCCCGCAGGAAGGCAACGGTAAGCTATACCGCCACCATTATAGCCGCTAGCTGCCGACCGGTGATTTCAACCGCTTCTCGTTTCCCGGATAACATGCGTACGCGCAGGGGACGTTGTAAACGTGCTGCTATGTATTATGCGGTGACATCTCATATTTTAATGTATTTATTATAGGCCGACACGCAACTTGGCAAGGTTTTGGCGTAGTGGGAGTAAGATTACGCATGTACACTTAGTGCAACAAAAAAATTGTCACTTTTATAGCTTGTCATTATTCTATGGTTATTGCCATAATTTATTTTTAAATATGTCTGTTTAGAAGAAAGAAAGAAGGATAGGAATTCTCTTCTCTACTCTTGCTAAGTTACGTGCTATTATAAGTTTGCTTTTGTGGGATGTAATGGTTTATAGCAATTCTGTTTGATGATAGACGTTTTAGGATTCGCCAATGCGGAAGCGCATTTAGGTGCGCTTGCGATTAAGAGATGAAAACGATTATTGTTATTCTTGATTATATAATATACAATACAGGCGTGATGCTATGTTATGTTAAAATGAAAACCAAATAGATTAAAATTCAATAAGGCTACAGGTTGACGGCCCGTCCCGGCTTCGCACGGGTGGACTTTTTTCCCGTTTTTGCAACATTTTTCATTTATGCTCCGCTACTATTGGTCGTAGCGTGATGTTATATAGCCTATAACCTTCCTCGATAAATGGACTATCTAACACAAAAATATTTTTTCAATTCCAACCAGTAGTTCCTGAGATTAGCGCGTTCAAACAAACAAACTCTTTAGCTTTATAATATTAGTATAGATCCATGTATAACTACTGCGTCTATGACCAAAACTAACAATTTAGTTAAAGAAATCTTCCTCATAACAACTAATTAAACTAAACATAGCATTTAACCTACACATAAAACACACATAAAGTCGGACGGACCGTCTGTCACCGACGATTACATCTGAAAACCGGTAAGATTACAGCACTTAAACCTTCAGAGTTCCTCATACTGGCTTGTAAACAGATTTATAATAGTAAATAGTGATATTACAAGATGTTTTTAAAAGATAAAAGAGGTAAGCGAATAGTACAGCTGTGATAGCCTAGTGGTGTGACCGTCGGACTGCCAAGTCTCGAGTTCCAGCCCAAGGTACGCACCTCTGACTTTTCGGATGCGTGTGCATATTGTATTTATCACTTGCTTTAAGGTGAAGGAAAACATCGTGAGGAAACCGGCATGCCTGTGAGATATTTCTCGACGGCATATGAAGCTAAGTCGGAGGCCCATGGACGGCATAAACTGTGACACCAGGTTAGTCACTAACCACACGAGAAGAAGAAGAAGATAGGCTAGCGATTCAACGCTTGCCTTCTATTTAGGAAGGTCTGAGTTCAATCTCCTGTTATAATAAAAACAATCGAATCAGGACCAATTTTACCAAAGTCTGATTTATCTGAGAAATAAGTTATGCCGGATTCACACTTGACTTACGTGTCGTGATGACGCATTAGGCGCAGTTCTCACCAAACAGTCTCACGGGGTGTCCTGCGTAAGCGACAAACGCGACGCGGTGCGACGCGACGTGGAACCAATACGCGATACGTCGCGTCTCGCTACATAGGCCGCTAGTAGGGAATGCCGTTGTCTTGATCGCGTTTGTCGCGTTCCTCGCTTACGCAGGACACCCCGTCAGTATTGCCTTTAAGTATAAAATCCGACGCTCGGGTGTGCTCGGGCATGCGCGAGGAAACACCTTCGCTTCTTCTGAAGCAGCGAAGTTCACGCTGGTTTAAGCGCGTCTTCGTCAGTCACTTAGACCAAGGCCCATATAAAAATATCCGATCTTCTATACTCCTTCGGTATGGTAGAACCGGCCCAAAAAAAGTAGATCAGTATGTAAATTCCAACTTAGAGTAATGTCTTGGAACACATTCAGGTGTCCCACTGCCCAGAAAACCAAGGGTCAAACATGACTAAGAAAAAGCTTTAAAACAAATTGTTATAAGTGATAACAGCGTACAGCACTCGACAGTTATTTAGCTTTAACCTACATCATACTAAAAGCGTATTCAAGTTTTACAATGGTGTTAGTATGGCTACCTACCATTAGCCTATCCTACCGCGTTGTTCGCTCAATTATCAGCACAACACTAATGTGTTTAGCACTGTGTTGCATCACTATGTCGTTATTTTCACCCATAAATAAGAGGTGTCGTACATTAAACATTTACATAGTCGTATAGTCGGCACGTAACTTGGCAAGGTTTTGGCGTAGTGGGAGTAAGTTTGCGCATGTACACTTAGTGCAACAAAAAATGGTAACTTTTATTGCTTGTCATTGTTCTATGGTTATTGCCATAATTTATTTTTAGACGTGTCTGTTTAGAAGATAAAGAGAAAGGAGAGGAATTCTCTTCTCTACTCTTGCCAAGTTACTTTGACTTCTTTAAAATTTTCCGGCATATGGTTGGTAACACTACTTCGATATTTTTTATAACGTAGGCATCCTAAAGAAGTAAAAAAAAATCCTCCTCTTATGAAAATAAATCACGCAAGCGAAGCTGTGGGGAAAAGCGAGTAGCTAATAATTAGGCAGACCCATCAGTTTTGCCTTATGACTTATTTTAACAAGAAGGACTTTGAAGGTGGCGCTGGGTGGTGACCGGCCCTCCGCAATGACTATTTGTAGACCTATCGTGTTTGAGCTCGTATGATTCGTCATGGAAAGCACTTTCTCACCACATTAATAATAATCGCTAAGGATCGACAGCCACATTACAATGCCGATGTTCGTCGTTGATTTTCGACCCAAAACTTCGACGTTCGTTTTTCGGAGTAAGCCCCCTGCGGCCTGATTTCATTATTTATCTAAAAAAAAGTGTAAACAGCCGAAAAATTGTCTTAAAAGAGCTTACCAAAACAGGAGAGTATCTTTTTTTTTATTAGCACGATCTTATTATGTGCTTACCTGCAAAAAAAGAAAGAAATAATGAGCAAAATATTATTCGTACACATTCTTTTACTTATCATCTGCTATCTCAGTTTGTTTATATGTATGTGGTTGCAAGACAGTCATTAGCACGAGACTTTCAAAGGGACTTATCATGTGGATCAGAAAACCTAACTAAAGCACCAAATACACTGGCAAGATTTATTGCGCAAGTTACACGCAAGTGCTCGCTTAGTTCGTAAAACTTGCAGAAGTCGACATGCTGCGGGTGTGTCCACAGTTTGAAAGTCGTTTGCACAAGTCAACTTGCGCAATAAAACTTGCTAGTGGATTATTGGAAATTTGGAAAAAGATGGTAGGTAATGGTGGAGACTAGGGTTACCAACACAATTGGAAAAGGACTTCCTAGTATTGAAAAAAAAATTATAAACATTTCAAGAGCAAGGTTTTGTTGACATGCTTTTTTATTTAAAACTAGCGGCCCGTACCGGCTGCGCACGAGTGGACATTTTTCCCGTTTTTGCGACATTTTTAATTTATGCTGCGCTCCTGTTGGTCGTAGCGTGATGTTATATAGCCTATAACCTTCCTCGATAAATGGGCTATCCAACACAAAAATATTTTTTCAATTCCAACCAGTTCCTGAGATTAGCGCGTTCAAACAAACAAACAAACTCTTCAGCTTTATAATATTAGTATATATAGATAAATAATTATATTTCATTTTTATCTTTTGTCACTGAATTTCTTATTCACAGAGTTCATAACCTTACGAGCATGACAAAACCACAAAAGAGATTAGGATTTTAGATTTTATATTATGCGCAGTTTTTTTTTAAAAGACAACAGAACCATGGGAATAAAACGCATAAAATCCTTGGCAAGTAAGAATCCTAAACGGTACTAAAAGCTGGTTTAATATGCTATTTAAAAGTAGTGATACAAAAGTCGACAATGCGGGCCTGGATTAGTAATGAATTTTCTAAGAGTCTATCACAATTTAATTATCAGTTGCGTTAACGGTGAAGGAAAACATCGTGAGGAAATCTGCACAACAGCAAAGGAACATAAAAAAAAACTTTCTTGATGGTGTGTACTGTGTACTCCGCCATCCCCCATCAGGACAGCGTGGTAGACTAAGATTTAAATATAAACGATTCTTATTCAACTGCAATTAAAAATTGTACAGCAATTTATTATTATTTTAAAGAAAGTATGACAATAGAAAGTATGTATATGTACGTAGTTTTTAAGGTATGACGTCATTGTGAGAGTAGTGTTGACTCTGTCTAATCAAAAAATTTAAATAGTTTATAACTTGGGAATTTTATTAAATATTTCAATGGCTTTTTCACTGTTGCTTATCATTTAAGAAGTAGTTTCAAGATTTCTGTTTAAAAATAATTGTCAAATACTGAGAAGAGGCCCGTGCGCAGCAGTGGGACAGTAATGGGCTGATTATGATTATTATGTTGGTTTCTTCTAAATCTTTTCATAAGCATAATTTTCGTTAATATAATAGTCCGCCTATTTAGCATTTTGATTCGAGAATTACAGTCTATGTTCATTTTCCAAAAAAACATACACTATTTCATCTTAATATTCAAATTTAATGGAGCCTTGAGAAAGTCAGAGTAACGCTTACTCTTGGGTGCGTCCCGCGTCCGCTAGTTCCTGTATCTGATAATATAAACAATACTCAACGACCACATTGTGGTCAGAGTCAGCAACGAACCAACTATATACCAATTCATATAATAAACAATATTTGCTTACAAGCTATGAAGGAATAAATGATTTACCGTAACAGCGTTCAAAACTGCCTTTGTTTAACTAACAAACGCAATATTGAAACGTCATTCGTCAACGTTAATGTCGTCATTCATTGTAACACGCGTTAACCTGCGACTGCGACCCGTCACGTACGGTTTATCGCCCAACCGCAGGGCTGCCCCGACGGGCCATCGCTGCGCGTGCGCACTGCTAATTGCGATCGCGTAGATTGACAACCCTGGGTCACAGGATAACGGTGGCATTTGTTCGTGGGGACGATAAACTAAGCTATGTATGTACGTTGTTGCGACATGTTTAATACTGTCACATTTTACCGGTCGTAAATTGCATTCTTGCATATTTTTACTTTTGTCCCATGGCAGTGATGGCGTAGATATAAGTAATTGTGTTCGACAGTAGACGCAGTAGTTGAGTTCAGTTTAAGATGAATAAAAATTAAAAAATCGAAAAATATCACCACAAAAAATCTAGAAATACAAATGTAAATAGAATACTGAAAATTACATAATTGCAAAAAAAAATCCTCAAACGCAGCCTGAGTCTGTCAATTTGTCACCAAATTGTCGGGCGCTACAAATCCGCGACAATGTCGTGCAAATGCGCATATCGGCGACTAATCGCAGCGTCACGCGTCGCGGTTACGGTCGGCTGCGCAAGAGTGGCTCTCGAGCCGAGTGGCGCGTGGGCAACGACGCGGTGGTCCCGGCTTCTCACAGACAAGTGGACAGAATAGAGATTATTTGTACGTTTGAAGAATATTGAACTAGGAGTGTGAACATTATTCATTCATGTATTTGTGGTCTATGAGCATAAACAATTTTCTAAATGGAGACAATCTAGTGTTTTTTTTCTTTAACTGAAATATCAGAAAATGGAATATCTACAAGGTTAGTCAGAAAGGGGGTACTAAGCCGCCGGCCACGTAAAGTATCACTGATGACTATTTTAAAGCAAGTGTTAAAATTTCAAAATCCGATCATTTTTATTTGCACGTAAAAATATTTTTATTTTAGTTTTTCAAAAAAAGAAACATACCTGCTTTAGTTATGAATACAGAACATTAATTTTCTAATCCGTGACCCCAAATATGACCTAAATTGCAAAAACAGCTGATCATAGCTATGGACAGATAGATTTTAGTAAATTTTTTATGAAATCTTTGAAAAGCTATTTCTCTTAAACTATCGAGTTTTGAGGAAGTTGTAGAAGTAAAGTTATCCCTTATTATGGGTACTTTAACACCCTTTCGGCTTAGTACCCCCTTTCCGACTAACCTTGTATACATATAAAAGTACAAGTCAGTGTTATATCATTATGCAATTTTTCTAATGCAAATTGCAAATGAATAAAAGGATAGGTACATAATAAATCAATTAGTACTTAATTAAACTATTAATTACACGTTATTTAAAACCATGCTAACGACCATCAACAGATTATTTCATCCACGAGGTTAAATCAAATGAATCACCACAAATTTTTCCGTCACGAAAGCACATCACATAATCTGCGCTTGCGCAGCTTGTAACCACAAAAAGACTTTCCGCGTACAAACAGATATATTACGTCAGTTATGTGTAGGTATACGTAACGTAGGGAAGTTTGCAGCCGCGTCGGATTTCCCTGTTGTTGATAGCAAAAAATATTACACGTGCAGTATGGTGTGAGTCTTAGAAGATCTGCTTTTAATAACTTTTTGCTTATGCGTGACTTTTAGCCAAATACTCAAACGCTACTCAATTTTAAGTTGCCGTTAAGTTTCGTGCTGTCACTGTCACTTTAAAGCGAAGTGACAGTGACAGCATGAAATTTGGCTATTTGTTTGCACGTGTACATGATATATAACATTTTCTATTTCAAGGAGTCATCTTCCAAATGGTTTCCGCCTGCCTGAGCAAAGGGGTATCTGTGCATAATCAGCTCATACTGTTCCACGCTAGCCTGATGTAGGCAGACTACACAAACCACCGAGAACTTTTTTCTCAGCCTTCTCAGGTACCTATGCTGGTTTCCTCATAATGTTTTCCTTCACTGCTTACGCAAGTGATAATCAAATTCGACCCGCACATCGACTTGTGAGGTGCGGATTTATATCAAATTCAGACCCTCCTGCATGAAAGGCAAGCGTTCAACCGCTAGGCTATCACTGTTTCTTGGTGTGAGATTTGAACTACACGTAAGTATAATTCCGATCTGATTTTTCACACAGACGCAACAATGACGTCTGTGTAAAAAATCACTGAAACTTGTTTAGCTAGCTAATACATTAGGTACGTGATTGAGTAACACACCTACTTGCAAAAAACGAAGCATTGTATATTAAAAATAATTTTGAAAAAATATTTTTTTATGAGACCGAAAGTTTCTCGTCACTTGCACCACCGCATGTGATTTGTCTAGAAGAGCGCTGTAATTATTGGCGAGACGTGGATGGATGCGGCTTAATGGAGGACTGCAGTGGGAACATCACTAATATAGGGACCATGATAGCTCGCGGGATTAAAAACTTGATGAAGTCAGTGTGAACTAGGCCTTATTTAAGCAAACTTATTTAAAATTATGCTCAATATGTACTAGCCCGTGTTTTAGCAAACCTGTTTAAGATGCGGATGCAAATATTTATTAAGTTAATAATTAATATTGTATGAGAAACTCGAGAATGTCGTCGTTAAATAAAATATAAGTAGGTACATGAATCTTAAGTTGAACCCGGATCACGGATATTTTATAGTTCCTTGAAAATGATGATAAGTAACACCTACCTAGTACCTAGTAGTTCCAGTTTCTAACTACGGTTACATCGAGCGTTCACACTATGACTAACGCCTACACACTATGCAGAATAACAATTAAAATTGCATTCTCGATTCACTAACTGATGTAAATGTCAATTGACAATAAACGTCATAACAGAAAACGTGATTGTGTAATTAATATCGATAAATAATAAAATAATTGTCGTTATAACACACCGTACATCCTAGTATTATGAATATCTAATTAAATGAATTATTCATAAAGTGTTATTGACATATAATTATTCACTAATTATTAGGTTGAATACTGACATCTGTGCGGTGATTAATAGAAGTTGTGTGAATTGTTTATGGTGGTTTCCCGCGCATTTTTATGTCATTGAAGGCGACCATTTAATTTAATAATTATATTTATCAACGACTGAGTTGCTAAAAGAAGATAATTATATTATGTATTTATATTTAGGTAAGTACCTATGTGTCTTTCAGCAAATATGCTGTTGACCAACGAAATAATAGGTACCTAAAATCAATGACAGTTCAAAGATGTATTTTGTGGTACAGAACCTACCTCTTGGGCTTAACAATGTTTAAACAAATAAACCGTTTAAATAAAAACCACAATAATAGTGCCATTTTCCCAGTTGACTGACACGAACTGTATGGAATTGTAAACAGATAAATGCATTCCCGCTTTCATAATCATCACTTTGACACGAATTGAGTAATAATAAGTACCTATAGTCCGGCCATTTATATTTAGTATAAAAAGTAAACAAACGTTTGATCGTGAAATAATCATTTTTGCTTTAAGAATTTGTTAAGCATGATTCGAAAATCTTAATACTTGTTTTTCAATTGTAAAACTGATTTTTAAACCAATTCAGAATCAAAGGTTTGTTTACCTTTTATTCAAAATTTAAATGGCCGGTCTCTAGGTACCTTAAAGAGTTACAAATATTATAATTATAGTATATTTATTGCTGCTTCCTCCCTCAATTATTGAGAATCTGCAGAAAATTGCCTATTTTATTTTTCTTCCAATCATATCGGCCATTTTGTATGAATATCAATGATTACAGCTGTGTTTAGTTACCAGAAACTAATCTCTTTCACTTGAATAAAGGAGATTAGGAAATTCTTCTTTATTTTCCATAATTAACAAAAAAAAAACAATGGTTCTTTAGTTGTATTTCGAATTTTGAAAAAGCTTGCGTGTTTGGAACATATCAAAACGGGGAAGATAATTGGTGTAATCACCACAGCCGCCACAAAACATTTCGAACGAGTTTCTTAAAGAAAACTGTATCATTATTGTAATAAGTACTTATTAAAAAGGTTGATGACACTGGCATGTTTAAAATAATACATTTAAATTGCTGGAGTGAGGTAGATAGTTATAATTAGTGCAAGTGGGATGAAAATGTCAAGTCAAATTACTGGCTATTAGAGATTCTTATGTACTATTTTAATCTACTGCGTCGTCGGTCCAGTGGTGGCAAGTGCGACTGCTGAACATGAGGTCCGAGGTTCGATCCGCAGGTCAGGCAAAGGTTATTAGGTTTTTCCGTGTGAAATTCCTCAGTAGCAGCCCGGAGTTTGGATTTGTGTCCGGTTGATGGCAATAAGCTCGCCCCCTATTAAATGAGACTTAAATAAAACGGCGAAATGAGGATGTTACTAGTACACTTCGGCCTAAGCTTTGGGGAATACAGACGGGATATTATGATATTTTATGTTATTTTAATCTTTACTTATTCATGCGTCTTAGGACATCTTAATTTTGGACCAAAAATTTAAAGCGATGTTCAATTTTTTGACCATAGATAAAAACCCAAGCACTGATCGAACACCTTAGCTGTCGTAACAAAAAATACTCAAGATATCGCGTTCTGTCAAAATATCTATAATTTTTACTAGGAAGACTATCTACGTTAGTGTTCTTAATATCATTCTATCGAAACTGTTTCGTTATCGATAAAACCTAGATATCGATAAAATATAAATATTTCGTGAAAGGTATTGTACCAAGACCATATCGAAAGTGCTTATAAAACATTTGAAACTGGTCTTTAATAATCTTGATAATAAAATACAAATATGTTACTACATAACACATCAGACTTACATAAAAAACATGATTTTAACACTTCTAAAACAAACTATTAATTAGTAACGATCACTATCTAAATAATCTTCATGTAACTCATCTCGCAAAAACGAAGACAAGTGATTTTCGCATTTATATCTTACTTATTTAAGTTTAAAATCATTAATTATTGGGAATTGTTAATGCAATAAATTTCCTTTATGCAATTTCGATTCACACTCTGAATGATTTTGCGTTTGGTCCAAGTAATGAACTGATAACCTTGGGATATATTTTAATTATTTATCGGTAATTAAATTCTACATTTTAATGGAAGGTTATGATTACATTAAGTTAATTAATCATCAGGGGTGTTACAAAATACATGCGAAAATATCAAACTAATTTGCCATAACATATGCTCCGTCCAGTATTTCTTGGCACGCGGCAAAGTAGGGAACTAAATGAAAATGTATTGAATTTGACGCATTATCGCGTTTGCCTTCGTAACCAGCGTCGCTCTGAAATGCCAAGTTATACTGGTTCACTGTAATGCCATAATATCTCGTAAGGGCGTTTTCTGTCAGACGGAAACCACACTCACATAAGGCAGAAAACGCCCTAAATGTCTGCACCAAAATGTAAACACTCTCAAACCGCTTCAATGCAAAACAAATGACTTTTCAAATGTTTTCACAGTATTAAATTATTAGCATTTAAAGTGAATACTTTAGCATAATACTTTAAACAATCGGACCCGGGAGTCATACGAATACCTATGACGGTCGTTACGGGAAGTCAGAAGCTCGAAAGACTGACAACTGGTCTAACTTTAGGATATTGGCATTACCCAGTAACTGGGTTGCGGATGTCTGATGGCAGTTGCACCGTGTAAAATACTGGTGTTCAGCCGCATCTAGTTAGACTAGAAGCTGGCCCCAACATAGTTGGAAAAAAGCTAGGCAGAACGACTTTAGCCTAATACGAGCTAACCCTAAGGAGAGGAACTTAAGACACCATCAGAAAAAGATACGGTGACCATCTTAACCGTGGTCCACACGGAACATTCCATCGTATAATTTCGAAGACGATATCTTCCACGAGTTCGTATATCCGCCATCTCTTATCCCATGCACCATCGCAACACGGTCTGATACCCAGATCTTCGTGCATCACGCGAATACTTTCTGTTAGGTTAATTCCAAAATTAATGGACTTAGGTATGTATACTTCGCGGTTTCAGTGCTACTCGACGAAATATAGGTGATAATTTCTATTTACAGTTAACTTGATTATAGTTACTGCACGCGATTATTAAATACTGTTCTTATTAGTGCTAACAGAGTAACAACAGTTCTATTTAGTCGTGAGGAATTACTTCGAAATTAATGGTTAGAATTTAGTGGGTTCTTCAAGAGGTTATCATAACATCAGATCTGAAGGAAAACATCGTGAGGAAACCGGCATGCCTGAGTGATATTTCTCGAGGAAATGTGAACGCAAGTCAGAGGTTCATGGGCGGCATAAACTCTGACGCCAGGTTAGTTACTAACCACACGAAAAGAAGAAGATCTGACCTGTATTCTCCGAAGTGTTAGGCAGAGATGTTTAGTAGGTAACACACTCATTTCGCTGTCATGTTTAGGTCCCATGTAATAGGGGGCGACCCTATTGCCATCAACCGGACACTAATCCAAACTTCGGTCTGCTACTGAGGAATTCCACACGGGAAAATTCTATAACACTGGCCGACTTGGGGATCGAACCCAGGACCTCACGATCAGCAGTCGCGCTTGCCACCACTAGACCAACGAGGTTATCGCAGGTCATTTTTGGACAATAGCTACTCCTGAAAAGGCTTAGCTACCACACTGGCCAAGATTTGCGAGATGAGTAAAAAGTTATTAAGTTTGTACCACAGATTACCTAATACTTACTTTGTTCTACGAAGACGTGTGTGAAGAGACTAAACAATCGGAACAATATATTTGTGAGACCTTGTATGTATGTTTGTTCTGAACCTGGATGTTTGTGCATGTGATTTGTGTATGTAATGGTACAACAGGAAACCGATTGCAAGACTAGGAATTTACACTATGTGAGATGATGCAGATACCTGATGCTTCATATTCCTCCCACGCCTAAGTCAAAGGAAAAACAGAGTACATGAACAGAAAACATTAAACAACTTACTGCAAATAAAATCAAAACAAAATTCTATTACTAGCTATCAATATCAATTCTTAATCCAATTTATGAGCTGAATTCACAAAGATATTTTAAAATTCACTATAAAATCATACACACGATTTTAACCATTAATATAAAAGGGATAAGATAGAATACAGTGTAACAAATCGTTCATATTGAAGGATCTAAGCTATGTTTTACTGTCAGCCGCCCACAGGTGGCGCTGATTATGATTTGTGCAGCGATATGCGCGCGCGCAAGTCCCGCAGTAAGTTTAATTGCTGGGAGCTGTACACGCCTGATTTATATTTATATCTCGCCATCTTATAGCTTCCGCGTTTCATCAGTGCATCACAATCTTATAAAATACGAAAAATACATTAAATGCATGTCGTTTAAATATATCAACATGATATACTACGGGAACTTTTTAGATTTACAGGGTTTTGTGGGCCCGTTAAAACCACATCCAAATATAAATTTTAATAAAATAATAAATAACCTTAATTAAGTAAATCAGATAAGATGTGTGTGAATGCGCTTTAAACCGTAATGATAAGAAAATCAAATCAAGTTCTTCAGAGTATATTAAAGAACGCAGCTTCTTTATTTACCTGGTTCATGGAAACATGATTTTGGATATCTAATTAGTAAGGAGAGAATTTAAAGACTAAATTTTACAGATATTATAGTTTAAATGAAGTTAACAGTTGGGTATAACTGTATGTTACGTGTATCTGTACATACTAATGTAATTAAATGTAAATCTAGCATTACATAACATCACATCACGCTTTGTATTCCCCGAAGGGTTCGGCAGAGCTGTTTTTAGTACACCCTCGTTTCGCCAGTTATGTTTAAGTCCCATGTAGTAGGGGGCAAGCCTATTCCACATTAACCGGGCACAAATCCAGACTCCGGGCTACTACTGAGAAATTCCTAATTGAAAAACCCAATAAAATTTTGCCCGACCTGGGGATCGAACCCAGGACGGTCATATTTAAGGGAGTTGTTTAGACTCTTTTTCAGAGCAACATACGACAGGTCCAATAAAAAAAATGCCCAAAAATATTTCGATTGTACAACAAATTAACAAGATCGCCTGCTGCCATTTGTATGGAGAATACAAAAAAAAAAAAACTGAATTTTTTTGTTTAACCTACCAAATGTTGTTGTCAATAAGAGTCCAAACATCCCCCTAAATATGACCACGCATATTTCTCTTAAAAATTATTACATGATACGTGTGCTATCTAAATGAACTTACATGTTATCAGTTTCATCCACAAGAGGACATTTTTTAAGTTAAACCATTTTATAATTAAACAGGGAGACTGAGTCGGTTCAATCTCTAAGCTTCGCAAAAGGTATTTTTTTTCCAATAATTAAAATACTCATATTTTTCTTCAAGATCATGAGTACAGTTCCGTCCAAAACTACTTGAACCAAAGTTAACCCACACTCGTTATTCAACACTAATCAACAATGGCGCCGGCAGGCTCCTCGCTAACACCTTGACAAAGCACAATTCTTTAAGAATCTTACTAGTTACTCATCTATCAGTGTACAAAAAGTCTATATCATCCTCCTTTGTGAGGATCCATAATTTTAACGTGAACACAATAAAACTGCTGCGTATACCTTTCAATACAGCCTACGCCAACCAATCTATTGATACAGCCTTACATCTTCACCCTACCAACATTGAGATATGCTCTAACATCGGAATGCTGTTATTAGTTAATAAGCAGGCTTAGGTTAGTCATAAGTAAGAAAGTCCCAAGTCAGTAAGCTATGTTCATTCACCCAGTAATATCGCAAATTGGCAGATTACTTACAATGCAACAACATGCAACATGGCCCGCCTGTCTGTAGTTGTAATGACCGTTTTACCATATACAATGTTTTACACCACTACTTTCAGAGCGAATGTCATTTTGTTCTCGATTTCCTGAACTTAGAAGTCTAAGTTTTACATTATAAGAGTATTCTAAGTTTTTATTAATTCTACAACAGAATTATCTAATTATTTTACACTAGATGGCGCCCGCGGCGATGTCGTTTGTCGTGTAGTAGCCTATGTCCTTCTCCAGATTCCAGACTTATCTTTGTACCAAGTTTCATCAAAATCGGTTCAGTAGTTTAGTTTTGATGAGGTAACAGACAGACAGACAGAGTTACTTTCGTATTTATAATACTACTAGCTTTTGCCCGCAGCTTCGCTTGCGTGATTTTTTTTCGCCCCTTAGGGGTTGTATTTCGAGAAATCCCTTCATAGTGGATGTTTACCCTACTGTCAAAATTTCAAGTTTCTAACCCCAGCCGTTTAGGCTGTGCGTTGATAGATCAGTCAGTCAGTCAGTCAGCTTCTCCTTTTATATATATAGATAGAAGTTAGAGTAAGGATTTCGTACATTTCTATTTGTTTACATGTTATTTTATATTTAAGTACGTAACTTACTTAAAGTTATTTTATACCCACCATTGCTTTGTGTTGGTACTTAACAATAGACTATAGACCAAATGTTTACTAAACTTAAATTTCGGTTCTTTGATCATTTAATTAAACTTCCTCTTACAATATTTTACGCCGAACTCAATACGATCTCACCCAAAAAAGTGAATTATTGTTCCGAAGTTTTATGACCAAAATTAAGCTAACCTCTACCATAACTAGCTTTATACTTCTACTTCTCGAAACTAACTCACCCAACAAATTGATAATCCAGCACAAACTACCAATAGTACCACCACCATCAGTAGCAGGATAAGTTCTCGGCGTGTTCCAACGTATTATTTCATAAGCTTATCGTTACTATCGGCATTAGATAGTATACCCGCCGCATGCGCACTCTACAATTAAGCGAACCCGATACCGAGCAATCAGAGGCCTGTTTTTATCAATGATCTATTTTGTACCGACAGTTATGGAGCGCACTCCTTTACTTCCTTTATTTTCTTCGCTGATTTAAAAATATGGGCTGGGATGTTTTCTTGAGGAAGCGAGAACTGGTTTATAAGGTAGATTTTATACAAAAAGATGGTATAGAATTTGTTAGGTAATAGTATTTCTCAGTCCAATGAAAATATACTTTTTTATAATTACTCAAGAGTGGTAATTACTTACTTTTAAATTAAGGATATTAACATGACTGCCGTGTTGGTCTAGTGGTCGTTACCGCGACTGCTGAGCATGGGGTCCTGGGTTCGATCCCCAGGTCGGGCAAAGTGTTATTGGGTTTTACCATTAAGAATTTCTCAGCAGCTCGAAGTCTGGATTTGTGCCCGGTTTATGGCGACAGGCTCGCCCCCTATTACATGGGACAAACATAACTGGCGAAACGAGGGTGTACTAAATACGCCTCTGCCGAACCCTTCGGGGAATACAACGCTTGATGTTATGTTTAATATTAACATTGGAATCTCATCTAACTAGCAATCCCTAAAACGCAACTTTCATGTCACCGAAAAAGCATAAAAAAATGAATAATAAACGTCGGAACTTCTTTTAAATGTAAATCGATATAAATAACGATCTAACCACGATTAATCGATTGTTTAGAATGCATTATAAATTGGAAATCTGTTTCACAATGACAGATTTACCAGCATCACATAATTACGATTGGCCAATCAAAATACGATATGTTAAACGGTCTTAATATTATTTTTTCCTCATTTATCTACACCCACGATTAGGCGCGTGCTTAGTATACTTAAGTTGCTACTTAACATAAAACTTACATAAATAAGTTGCGGCTTATGATTCAATAAAAAATACAATATACTACCTTTTTGTTTACGAAAACAATGGACGCTGTGTCCACGACCGTATCATTTGCTAAAATATATACCTATGCAAAATTGTTATGTGTTCTGTTTTTATATTACGCTGTAATTGGCTGTAGTTTTATATTACTCATGAAGGCATAGGTACCTATAGATGGTGTCCACACTACGAAAACCTACTGAAAATCGAAATATTTGGCTTTGAATATTTACGTTGGATTTCTGTCCTTTTTCCGAGTACCCTATTTAGAAAGAGATAGATTTCCAACCAGGCAACATTTTTTACTCTGGCAACGTAGTAATGCCAGAATGTGTAATGTAATGTTGCCAGAGCAAAAAAGATTGCCTGGTTTAGTAGCAATTCGTAATTTTCGCAATATTCCCATGTTCGTAATTACCCTACACCACCTTATAGGTATTTAGCGGTGTTTTTTATCTCCTAATTTTCATGGGCATTCATTGTAAACAAGACATAAATAAAACGGTTGACAAACATAGAAATTTAACCTCAAAATCATGATAAAATCAACCAACTATTTAGGACAAGAGTAACTTTCAAAAACAATAAATTTGAAGTAAGCCGCGTCCAATTAATGCCCACACAATACCATAGATAATATATTGTCAATTGATATGCTTAGGCATTCTGCTTCCCACACCTACACAGTGATGGACTTTCGTTTTGTAGGTAATATTTCATTTACATAATGTATTTACATACGTATTAAACATATAATTAAGTTATAAATATAATGAAAAATGGCAGCGAAGAAACACTATATTTATTTATCTATGGCATAGACAAAGAAAACTGAATGAGTGGGTCGAGGAACTTCAAGTATTCTCTACCAAGAACATAGTCTGCTTAGTTCTCGGCAATAAGATTGACAAGCATATCATTTTGGGACTCAGTGCATAAGATCAGCAAGCACATTGGGTAAACCGCGCGACGGCGCAACGAGTATTCCCAAGGAGGGTTAATATCAGGCAGCCGGCCGGTCATAAAACAATAAGCCAAAACCTCTAACAATATGGATTTATGAAATACATGTTGTGCCGAGCTCACCTAGTGTGGGACAAGGGCAGGAAGAAGAAGAAGGAATAGACAAAGAAAGCTCAATAGTTATGGCAATGTTTTTTTTTTACTTATGGCGTTGGTTTCGTTTAGATTGCTTTTATTATATCACTATAAAACTCACTTATATTGGTAATTAACAGCATACCTCAGTAAAGTAAGAGCCAGAACAACATTTTTACATCAAAACAAAAAACAACAAGGCATCATAAACAAAAAAAAGTATAAAAATAACCATTTCAAAAAGGTCAGAGACACAATTCCGAACGAGTATAACATAACCAGTACCAACATAAGCAATTACATTTTATTTTATCACTGAACATACTCGTTTCGTACCGATTTTGATTTCGACACTACCGGCGACCGCCGTTATAATTAAAGCTTGCATAAAACATATACCATTTCCGCTAAGTCGGTTCAATAACGCATAAGGAATATTAAATGAGAAATTTTATTCAAATAGGCCGTATAAAAACACGGCGAAGGAATGTCTGCATACGATCACGAACGAATCGATTTTCTAGCCGTCAATCGGTACGAGTGATTTAACCGATTCACAGCCGATATCGGTTCGCTGCGTGTGTGAAACAATTATTATTTTATTAAACTTGTTTGTGCATCGTTTATGATCGTTTTAACTGTTTGTAAATAACTATTATTCATTTGTTAGTGCTTATATATTATAATGAAGTTAAGAATTCTGGAATGAAATGTATTTATCTATTATTTAAAAGATCAATACATCTATGCAGTCGACATATTGATGCTACATATGTAAAATCTATTCGGTCGTAAGGACCATACCGGTGCCCACTTATAAATCATGATTAGCTGGAACTACTAGCTATAACATAACAACATCACGCCTGTATTCCCCGAAGGGATGGGGAGAGGTGTATAGTAACACACTCATTTCGCCGTTATGTTTAAGTCCCTAAGGGGCTAGCCTTTTGTCATCCATCAACCGGGGATTGTAAGGACCATATCGGTTCCCACTTATAAATCATGATTAGCTGGAATTACTAGCTATAACATAACATAACATCACGCCTGTATTCCCCGAAGGGTTGGGCAGAGGTCTATAGTAACAACCTTAATTTCGCCATTATGTCCCATGTAATAGGGGGCGAGCCTATTGCCACCAATCGGGTACAAATCCAAACTCCGAATTGCGGATAAACCCAATAACACTTTGCCCGACCTAGGGATCGAATATTGGAACTCACGATCAGCAGTCGCGCTTGCCGCCACTTGATCAACGAGGCAGTTATAATATTGTAAAAAGAGTGCACGCCCCATTTATATATGAAGTTTATGATGTTGAGTAAAAAAAACTATTATTTACTTGGCAACACTAAAGTTCAAAGATAAAAAAAGATAATTTTAATCGCAGCTCTATGGTTCCTCGCGTAGTACAGTATTGTAAGTCTCCCAAAGAAAAAGATAAGATATTCCACCTTTCCCCAACGTTAATATTAGCTAAGTTTTATAAATCCACTAGAAGTCATGTAGCTGTACAAAAGTACCTGTTGTACAAGCTCTGAGCCCCGGAGCACACTGTCTCAACGACCTCTAAATGTTTCCGAATTAACCGTCTTCAAATTTATTACGCCGCAGTCGATCGGCGGATATTATCGATAAATAGACGTCAATTTACTGATATTGCCGGACATCTTATCGATTTACGAAGATATAGAGCTTGGTGTACGGTCTAGGAAAATGTGGTAATTGTTTCGACATTTTGTTGTTCAACAGAGATTTATTCAGTAAGAATGATTTTAAGTGTTAAATGCAGCTTGTATAACATTAACATACCATCACGCCCTGTGCCCGAAGGGTTCGGTAGTGGTGTTTCTTGTTTTTTTGTGCTTTCGTTTCGCCACCGGGCACAAATTCATACTCCGTGGTGCTACAGAGAAATTCCTAATGAAAAAACCCACTAACACTTTACCCGACCTGGGGATTGAACCCAGGACCTCACGATCAGCAGTCACGCTTGCGTTCACTAGATCAACAAGGCAGTCAACTTTATTCTACGTAAAATAATGTATGTTTTACACTTATGTGATTATTTCGTGTTTATCTTTCAAAGTAACTAATCACATGACATAAACTTCCCCTAGCCTATTCCTCTTTTGTCAACTTCCAGTCTAACCAGATGCGGCTGAATACCAGTATTTTACATCGAGCGACTGCTATCAGACCTCCTTGCAACCCCGTTACTGCCCAGTAACCGCCGGTCCGGCCGGTGCTGGTCTAACCTCAGTATATCAGCATTGCCCAATGCTGATGTACTGAGGTTAGACCGGTTGTCAGACTTTCGGGCCTCTAACTACCCGTAACGATTGTCATAGGGACCGACGGTATAACGTGTTCAACTTAATCATAAACTACACTATCCCATAATTTACAAAAGACAGCAATATTTTTTATTGCAATGTACTTATTTAATTTATTTTTATATTATGCATTCTATCTGCATTTCCCAAGCCTCACCATTTAGTAAATGTACAGCCGACATGAACACAAATCGGTACCCAACTTCAAAGCTGACAGTTAAATAATTCACAACATCGGTAAGGCACATCTTGCCACAAATAAATCCCGGGACATAATAGCCCACCGCGGAGTTCCAACTGTATTAGTTTTAGCGACAACACTAGCGGTACCTGCAACGGTGTGCCCTTAGCCTATGATTGTGTATTGTCGACAGGTGGTACAGTACTAGGCAATTTTCGCTATATTTGTTGGCATTCTCAGTTATTTGTTACATTTGTATGAAATTTATTCGTTTTGATTATGTTGTTTCCTTGTTGGTTCACTAGTTTAAGTTCAGGAAATATGGTATAGTACATAACTTTGTATTTTCATGAATTTACTTACTTTCATATATTACTTTCTTTAATACAAGGTAATTAATATAGTACAGATTAAATAATGGTTTGGCGGTCCTTATTCTGAATGTGTTGTAAAAAACGCGCCGAATAGAGAACCTCCTCCTTTTTTGAAGCCGGTCAAAAAGAGCAGTTGCGTATAGCTCAACGCTTCATAAGTTCCCTCATCAATAAATTTGTATGATTATCTTCAATGTTATCATTTTAACGGTCATTTAGAAGACTTTGTTTAGGACTTTTACTGGTCTGGTGATGATGTTATCAGTCTGAGGAAAAGGGCTACCCATTGACCGTCTGCAGGGTAACTTGTTACCTTTAGCTATAGTACCGCACCATGTCGAAATTACGCGACCGAATTTTAGCGTAATTACGCTTGCAATACATTTTAAATTGTCCGCAACACGGGCTGAAATTATTTCGCGTCGTGCCGATATACGTAAAAAACATTGCAGGCGTAAATCGGTTGCGTAATTTCGACATGGAGTAAGTAAATAAGCACTTCTTACGCATCTTCTAATATCATTATCCCCGATCAATATTGATATGACAGATACTATGTGTATCAAATGCCTGATTATGAGAACCTGTCTATAACATTGTATTGACTTGCAACTAGTCTACAACAAGATTAAATTGCAAGTCTTCTAGTTGTGGATAATCGGATCAGGTAGCATGTTCTAGTTATATTTTCTAGTTTTAACATTGTAATGCTAGTTTGTAACACCATAACGTTTGATAGGAATCAGTTCACGGGAATTAAATTTTTCCTTATTCATCTTTCATATTTACAGATGTTGCATCGCTGGTTTGCAAAACAATGAAATGAAATTATTTATTCTGTAAATTGGAATAATTAATCATTTATAATAGTCGTTTTTTTAAAACAAGATGGCGTCGGCTTTTCCTCTCTGACTACCTGTCAAATGAGACAAACATTTTGATTTTTTTAAAATCCGCGACAACTATTATTTGGCTTTCCTTGAATCTTAGGAATTTGGACTCACCCCACTTTTGGCCAAACATGGCCTCAAGTGTGATTTTTCATTGAATACATAAAACTGCTTACCCTAGCTGGACTTACAAGCCCAACTTTATATATGTAAGTAATCGTCGTGACTCCATTATCAATGTACATACCTGAAACGAAAAAAAAACATTAGGTTATTATTGGTCTCCCATACAGTAGGTCAGGTTAACCACAAATGGTTACGAGAAAGGTTACGTCACTTTTGACCGCTAACCACGGCTCCAGATAGTTTTACAGCAAAATGGTTTAAATTCGTACAAATTCTTGGTAAAACAAAAATAATTTTGTTTTGTACTTTAAGACTTTATTATTGGAAATTATGAATAACAGGAAAACTTGATGGATAAATCTATAGAAGGTAGGTAATGTAAGGTTGCGTTATACTGAATTTTATTACCTACGACACGTCACCGATATAAACTATAGTATTGTATAAAAAAAAACATGTTTACAGGAAAAATTCAAACTAGGCAAGGTAAACCTGTTAACTAAACAGATTTAGGGCCAAATTTTCTACCGTCAGATAACTTTTACTTGAGAAATTGACATTTTGACATATTTTCTATTAAAAAAGCTGTCAAAAAGTCAAACTTAGACCTCAGATAAAGGTTACTGACGGTTGGAAACATGGACCTTAGCGAGTTTCGTGAAATTGTTAGGTATTTTTCTGTTCTGCCGGGGTTGCGGTGGATGTATCTGTTAATCCCGCGACCCCTGTCAATGGTCAGGAGGAGAAACACCGTGGGTTTTTAGCTGGTAAAAGTCCGGCATAGCCCTTCGCCATCCCCGGTCGGAGGGTATCTATGAGGAAATTACGAAAAAAAGGAACTATGTTTTTCTCAATCCAAGTTTTGTCCTGGTTTTTTGGCAATTATTTTGTGTCATCATACGCTAATTAGCTAGTGTCATTTGACCTCTGCAAAATAAATATTATAGTATCTGTAATCCAACTATTAATAATTTAATTAAAATATTATAATTTTTGCTTATCATTTCCACATTAGAATATCATTTCGCAAAATCAGAGTAATTTATGATAATTTTCTTGCATAACAACGTTGCGATAAAACTCACACTATCGATCGGCGTTCTGTAAGTTTTCAACACATTTGATTCGATAATAATATCTGCGATTTAGTGGAAAAATCGTTTCATAAAATTAATGGCTACTCTATCATCATGATGAGGTAAGAAATCGAATCAGCAATTCTGTAGCAATCTTTGGTAAGACAAATTTAAAGAAATGCAGCGTGGGAAGTCGGCTCAGTCGGTAGATCTTTAAGTAGCTTTTAGCCTCTTCGCACGGTTTGATACCATGGCCAATCTATTCATATACGATTATCCGTTGAAAGCTAGTCAGACTGACACCTATTCTGCCTTATTTCCTGTACAACATCACATAGACATGTCATCAAACTTTTGAGGTTACCACCTGTTCAAAATGGGAGCTTGTACCACAAATAAAAAAAATAACAAGAGAAGGTAAGTCCCGTTAAATTTGTTCTAACAGAACCTGTCCGCTTTCGGTTCATTCACAAAAAGCCGCAACCGACCGGCGCACGCGCACCATCGCTACGGTGACCATGCGATTGTCACGTACTTAATATAAATATATTTTTTGTTCTTCTTTCGACTGACCGATATTTTTTTCAATTAAACTTTGGTTCGATTCGATTGTCTAATTTAGATTCTGAGCGCAATGAGTTTATTAAAATTGAAACTGTTATGTTTTTGTTAGGAAACAGTTATGTTATACAATGTTGGTGCTGGTGAACTGGTTCATTAATTTATTACTTACAAAGCTTATGAATTGTTACGAGATCGACTGAGTTTAATTTATAATTCTTTGGACCATCAGAGTCGATACATGATATCACTGTTATGAATTAGCAAATAAAAAAGTAATATTGCCGATAATTTTTTTACAAAAACATCGCAATTTTTATCGGCTAATTATCTGATTGTATGACTGATATTTGTAAAGATTAAAATAAATCTACAAAAAGATAACAAAACATTCACAAACACAAGTACATCCGCGTCTCATTAATTAAACAACGTATTGTCAAACTAACAGTCACATTCAAAAGTGTAATGTATTGAACATTTCCGCGTAAAAAAAACACCTTCAAACCAAGACAGCTAGTTAAGACATCAAAGCAACCAGCCGAAAAATACAAAAAAAATGACAGCAATAAATATATTAATCGCTAAGTAGTCAATTCATGTGCTACTTATTTCATGTCAATTGTGCACATACATAAAGGCTAGTAAATGGTACACACGTTGCTTCAAACCGGTACACGGTTGGATGATAGTCAATTCATATATTAACCATTTCTCAATGTCTATATTAATAAGAGCGAGAAATAATTACGAAGTTTGAAACGTAAATTCTTTTCTGATGCCTCATATTTTGTCTTCTAATCAATTTTGTAAAGACTACAGATTTTGCGCAGTTATAATCATTTTTAGGACCTTAACTTGAAGATACCTAATACTTATTTACGATTATAAACACTAAATATTTAAAATTTGAAATACTGTATCCAATCGCATTTATTGAATTTGTTATATTTTTCTAATCTTATTCTAAAATAGAGAGAGCTATTTGGGAAATAAATATGGTGGTTTGGCAGATTTTATATAGAGAAACTGTTAAACCGCCATATTTATCTTTCAGTTAAGAGTTAGCCGACAGTTGTGTAATAGGCCCTAAATATTGTAGGTAAAATTTATTCTATAAATAGAATCTGTTCTTTGCCTTAAAACGCATGGTCACTGTAAAGTACCTTACCTATGCAAAATGTTTGCGACAAGCATTCTGATTAACCTAGCTTTGGATTATGATCTCACATCATCAAAATTCCTTAGGTATATCTGCAACTAGATTAACATCGTAGAATTTTAAATATACCGCATGAATAACGATGTATTCTTACATTTTGGGTTTATTCTGTACTAGCGACCCGCCCCGGCCTCGCACGAGTGCAATGTAGATACTAATGTGGGGCATATAAACCTTCCTCTTGAATCACTCTATCTATTGCTGAAAGCTGCATTAAAATCCGTTGCGTAGTTTAAAAGAACTAAGCGTACAGACAGCGGGAGCGACTTTGTTTTATACCTGCTATGTAAAGAAGATTAGTTTAATTTAATACATTTCAATGACAGATACCCTGTAATTTATAATTACATCTACAGTATTTTAATTCGTAGTATCAACAATTGATGTATTATTTTTTATTTAAAGCAACAGATGGAGCGTTTCCACCAACGCGAAATACCTACTAATTGACTAACGCAATAATTAATAAAAATGTGCTATCACACAGGTGAGCTCAAAAGATAGCACACAAAACAACTCTTATCAAGGGTCACCCAGTTGCCAGTAAATAAATTCACAGAATTATTTATGTGCATAATTAATGTTGCCAGTTTATCATCAATAAACTTGACAGCTGTCATTGACATAATTCAGCCAAGTGTCAGTCACGGCCGACCGCATGGCGGAATAATAAAAATTATCAGCTAAATTGAGTATTCAGTACATCAATTTACAAATAGACTGTTTACGAAGGTAAATAAATGAAAAAGTTGAAGGCAATCTACTTGCGAAATTTTTAGTGCGCAAATAATAGATGACCTCATAGTATTTCTTGGAAAAACTCGAAATCAACAAATGTTTTAAACAAATACATAAGTGTGGTCACCTAAATATTATTGTCATGCATAACAAAACAAGTGTTATGTAGAAAGAAGAAACAGAATGCCAAAGGTATCCTCCTCAAATATAAAAGTTCTTAATAAAGAAAACAAAAGAGTTTCAAAGAATAAAGATGTCTGCACTGTTACGTCAAAATTCAAATAACATATTTAATACTTTTGTTTTACCTATAATATTTTCTAAATATCCGGTGACTAACGAGTCTTATGATCCCAAAATACATTGCTATTTATTAGTACTAACTTGTGTAACTAAAGTCGCTTGTATATTACTGGTATCGAGGTTAGATAAAGACAAAATACTTCATCTTAATATCAATAAAGTCAGACTTTCTTATAGATTTAGTAACTCGACTCAATCGACTCTGTAATCCGATTGCAATACATTACGACCCCACAAATCAGTACTTACATACCGCTAATTTCAGTTCCTATTATCGGCATCATTCTCGAAACAAGGCTGTAATGACAGGCTACCGTAGATGTCTTTATTATACACATAAATCTGTGTTTCATCGGTGTAGCAGTGACTTCAGAAACCGCCAATTTGGTACAATAAATCATGTATATAATCATAAAAACTTGTTTACTATTCATCAAGCAATGAAAGCGATTGTATACCCACTGGCCTATATTTTTGGGCCTTGCAATCCAACATTAGGGTATCTACACATATGTGTACTTCACGGTGTCGTGCGACGCGATTTCCTGCGAATCTATAAACCGCTCCAAAGATAAAAGCAACGTGATTTGAAATAAATAAATTGTTTGATATGTAAACACGTATGTATTTTAGAACATCGTATGATTGTGCATTACTCACTCCTACGCACAAATTAGGTATTTCCATAGCCTGCACCCACGACAATCCTATTATCTTATAATACCTGATAGCTTGATATTATCTTGCTAATTTTATGATTGCGTGGAGTTTTACAAAAAAGAACAATAAGCATGCCTACCTATATTTTTATTAGTCGTATAAAGCTGTCATTGTGAATCACAAAGCAATTATTTTAGTTACAAGAATATTGGTACCATCGAAAGATGCGTTTAGCGCGTCGCGTGCTCGCGTATGTCTGCGAGATGCCTTATTCAATTTCTATACCGGACGTTTAGCGTCTGTGTAGTATAATTTGCATGAAATTATACACGGTGTTTTTTTTTAAGTGTCTAGACCAAACTGTTTGAGGCACGTGCTTTGGGAAAGGATTTTAGGAACACTTTAGCAATAAAAACGTCCGTCTGCCGTCTGACGAGTGTCTTTCAAGAAATGTTTTCTCTTAATTCAATATTTTGTCAGCTGCCATCTACAAATATTGTCTTAAAATAAACGGTGAATATTAACTTTTTCATGTAATTACTTTTCTTGACTTTTAATAATTGGTATTTTTAAATTAAAGTTAATTATCTAGAACTCAAAATGTAGCTGGACTATTGGAAACCCATAGAAACTTGTACAGCGCTTAGTTATAACCATTATAAATTTTAAAATTACCCGCATAGTCGAAATCCTCATTCAGGATTCAAATCGACTCCGAATCACTTCGATTCTCTTCGTCTACATTTTTGCCATTCTTTTGATCGATTAGTCACACTGTCCAACCTTGGCCAGCCCAATTTTCTGAGTAAAAACACACTGAATACATAATCATTTTATAAGTCATTGCAATAAAATGTCTTTCGGCCTTGTGTCTACAGTCTGCCTATCTAATGAAGATTATACTGCCTTGAACAGTATTTGTCAAGCTTTCACAGTTTACAACACGGAAACCGCATTATCTAGTCAATTTAAGCGCATTTGCAATGCAAACTTGAAAACACCAAAAGTGATAGGTCATAATCAGCACTAATAACTCCAACCCCATAGAAATTTCTACCGTCTTTCCTACGGATAAGGTTGAATTTAAATTCCCCGTGTTTAAATTTACAGGTTCTTCTAATATTTTGGATGCACACACAAGGTTGGGTCGGCACGTGATGTTTCCCGCCCACCTGCGCGTGCGCATATGTTTCGGATTGCAGCGTAATTACGACAAATACCGACAATTCGTTACGTTATGTTACTTACCGATAACAAAGTGCCCATTGTTTCGATAAAAAATAAATACGGTATTAGAAAAATATTTTGTTGCGCAAAACCACCAGTAAAACTTTAATTGAGTTAGGGTTTCTGCCGACATCGATATTCATTGAATGCATCTCATTCCGCATAAAGGTAAACAAATAAATCTTAACTAGCTACGTGAGAATGAGCGGAATCTATAAGTACACCCAGACAGCCTTAATCCATCTTATTATCTACATATAAGTACTATGATTTGAGTCATCTGTTCATCACGCGACCCTGCGCACACGCATGCCGCCTTCCTACAAGCGCAAGCGCAACCTAATAAAATATATTAATGTATGGGCTATTTATAAATGAGGACACTTAATTGTTTACTTATGTTAATACATGTATCAGTCATGATCTATCTAATCGCTAAGCTATGTTCTCTATATGCTAATAATCAAGGGTTGCCAGATAGAAAAAGATGATTACCCTTACTTGTAGTAAAATTTACTTAAATATTGTCTGCATTTTAAATCATTTTTCGCGACCGTAACTACTAAAACTCCTGTCTACAGTGTTCATAACGAAATCCCTTACAATGACAATTGGCGTGCTCCAGGGACCCGTTTTGGGACCAACGACGAAATATTTAAAGATTTTTGTCAAATATTTGAATTATTTGCTTCATTAATGATCAGGAGTAGTGTCTTCAGTTTTCCTCAGCTAACTTTATCTGGTCCAGGACCCATTTTCATTTGTTTGATATATTTTTTATTTTGCTCTAATTTGGTCTAACCCAACGCTTTTTATAGTGTCACTCATTAAAGTCGCCATGACTATCAATAGCGCTGTCACCAGCTGGACATAATTTCTCAAACAAGAAATTATAAGTACCTTATTCACCACCCAGGTTTCAACCCTAACCTGCAGGCAAACTTAATAAACGATTAGAAAACATTGATAAAACCCTGTTTCCGCTTTACGATATCAACTGGTTGTTGGAATAAATATTTATATTTTCTCTCCAAGTTCCTTGAATGCGAATCATGTCTGTTTATGTACAACTTATTGACCATCTTACACTGGATTTGAAGAAACTTGAAAGGAGATAATATTATGTGCATTTCTCTTTTGCTGGTGATAACAGGTTGTAGATAGGAAGTGGTGTTAAGATTGGAGTTACGATAAGAGTAAAGGATGTTTCTTTTATTTATACTGGATGTAAACCTTTTTATGACTTTTTGATGACGTTTTTCAAAGGGTTACTAGGTATCATTAATAGAATACATCCAAATAAAAAATACCAGAGTTTTAGTTCATTAGATAACAAGAGACTTAACTAATAAAGGAGCGAAGAGCGCGCATGTAGTTGGTATCTTTTTATCTTACTAATTAGCCGGTTAATTTTATGTTACCCTGTGTATTATTAGTTACCCTATTTGAGGATTGTGTCTTAAGTTTCATTAAGTAATAACATTGCGTAATTTTTCCCACTTATTGAGGAGGAAAATTGTTAGTGGTATGATCATTAGATGACACATTAATGTAAAATTAATAGCTCTAGGAACTGCTATATTGTATGTATTAGCAAGCAATTAATTAATATTCTTAATGTGTTTCTGCATTCTACTTTCGTTCACCCCATGATAACCATCGCCCTACACATAATCCCTTTTTTACGCACAAAGAGGTCAACCGAAAGGTTCACTTTCCCAAAAAGTACCTCAATATTGATAAAGGATACGTGATCGAAAAATGACAATTCAAACCCTTCAGAAGTCGACTCGATTAACGACAATCCATCACGTCTCCTCAATATATTAAAATAACGACCTTTGTCTCACAAACCCACTTATCATATTTCGTTTTTACCACAACATGAGGCCAGCCTGTCTCTACAAGTATCGATTTTCCCAAAGCATGCACAAGGTAACTCGATCTCAGTAAGGCACTCGATACTGTGCGGAAATCATTTTTTTTTAAACGAGGATATCATGTCATGACTCAATGTTTAATTACCGTAAGTGTCACTTGTTGATACGCTCTTACTCCAAAACCGGTGAGGTCGATCAGCGATTTCGTAAATTACTCTGATAAATTATGGGGCTGGGTTTTAATTTTCTGTCGTATGGGTACGGTTCTCGGTCGTGACACAGAGGTGTAGGTCATGGGTGTCAGTAGTGACATGTCCTTTCATGATTTAAAGTTTACGAGGTGAGCAATTTGTTACTGCGGCATTGCTTTTGATGTTACTTGAAAGTTTAAAGTTGACATTTATCAAAACATTGAAAAGGTAGATAGAAGCATTGATATTCAAGGTAGAGCTTGTAATAGCTATGATACGTAGCTTCTCAAAAAAATACCATTACATAAAGCCCGCATTGTAATGTTACAGCTTATAACAGCAATATAGTTTTTATACGATAGATCAATCTAACATCCGATTAATTTACAGTTTAACAGAACAATAATCGGAATGATACCCATCAATCTATAGTCTAACTGCATCTAAAAGAAGCTATAAAGGAAAATAACAAATCAAAGTATAAACTGAGTGCAAGTGATTCGATTCGGATCAATAGCCATGATTTAGATTAATATCTAAATCTAAAGAGTAAAACTGTAAACGAATGGTGCCCCCGAGCTACCTGCGTACACAACACAAACAAAAAAAGTCTAGATTTCAATATTAATCTTACAATTTTAACTGTAGCATTGTTATTACTATTTGAAGACCCCCATGAATATAGCTAATGGCTTCCAAATTGATTGATATTGTGATTTAATTGTAATAAACATCAAATAAACGCACACAATATTTCAACCGCACGCCACATCAAAAGAGAAATAGAGCTGTAACTCATCGAAAAAAACATCGATAAAAATCGCAAATAACCTATCACAGATTAACACAACGGTGTCGGCGCCAGCTCTTTTTATATAAATACATTTCAAAACCTGTCGCTGTGGAAAAAAGTAACAAATTGGCCTACATACTGCGGACACAAATAAGAGGAATTTACACAGTCCGCCATGGCTAGAACTGGTAAAAACCGTTAAAATTCTATTGTGCACGGGAAAATCGAGCTGTCAAATTTAGCACTGTTTAGAGTTTTTATCGTCTCTATCTATGACAAGATTTTATAACGTATATTTGAGTTAATTGTATGATTATGCTAATATGTCGTAAAGAATAAATATGTGACAATTAGTATGTTAAAGATGTTGATTATTCATATTCACCTTTCTGTATTCACATTGTGTAAAACATCAACACGTAAGCATATATTTTATAATAAATATCAAATCAACGCCGGATTATGTATAAATTCTACGCTGCGATTGTGAAGTTAGAAAATAACAAATTTTAGAAAAGGTAATCTTTACAGTGATGATAAATGATAAGTAAAAATCACACCTATCTCTTGTGAATAGCAGTAATCTACACATCTCGTACGTTTTTGAACAGAAAAAGATGGGTTCCCATTACGGAAGATAAGGTTTTAACACATAGGAGAGGTCGCGAGTCGTGACCCGACGCAATGCGTAAACGACGAGAATAAACTGTCCAACAGTTTCAGAAATATTCACACCTTTGCACGCGCTAATGAATACATCGTTTATATCGCATATGTATCGTATTCTAGGCATAGTTTATATGTCACCATCCTAAAAAATACATAACCAGTTTATTATAAGCTATAAAATCTACCTGCTATACCGCTACTCATAAATTCCAAGAAATTCCATATTGCGCACCGCGTCGAATGAATATCGATGTTTTCGCAACACTAGTCACGTATCCCGTCTCGTTGACAGGTCATGTACTGCAATGCCCTTCGGATACAATCGATTTTTTATTCATCCACTCGATGTGAAATATCTCGGTTAATGTTCATTTAAAAAAAGAACACGGTTTATAAAAAAGGAATCGGTTTTTAAAAAAGGAATCGTTTTATATGTAGTTCGGAAAGCGACCTCATATGTCAACGTTCGGAATATAAATCGGGAAGCCATTTAAACTAATAGTTGATTCCGTTGTCTTTAAAAATCGAATGGATATTTGTAACTATTTAAAATGGGTTCGTTAACTGTTGAGGATGAATGTCGATGATTTTCGTCAGTGGTCGATAGGCAATTAGTCGAATTGAGCGGTCGCTTTATCTGATACTTAGCGCTCATCGTGGCCCACTTTATGACAATAGTGCGGCTTTCTCACTGAACCCGCTATAGTCGATATCGTGACTGCTGCTATCGGCATTACCGATATCGTTTACAAATATTTCGACATAGCGATAACAATCTGAAACATCGGTACGTTTTCTTTAGTGTATTTATACATATTTTTTTTATGAATCTTTATAAACGTCATTAATAAAGTAATTAAGTAATACGCGCGTTTGGGGTTATCAATTAGAGAGTTTAAGTTGTTAGAAATGCTGCTTATTTAGTTTTATTTTATCTGTTTATCAATGGTTAATTAAACTGTAGGTGGTAAAAATTCTACTTTCTTTCAACGAATGTAGAACTTGGTCCCAATGTATGTTTTGAAATCCGTATTTTTACTTTATAACTTAGAAGACAAAGTCTAAAGTTTATATTTACAATGCGCCTAATAAGGACGTGTAATCGTTTTGGGAAGTGTGTTTAAAGATAAAATATATTAACACATTTTCCTCATATTATTAACAAAGGGACTTAATCTATTGCTAGTAATTATATGCGTGGCATCCGCACTATTGCAAAGATTGGTAAATGGTGTTCGATGCATCCTCCTTGCGCATGCGGCTACGGTTCACCCAGCGTAACTCTGACGCAATCGCAACCCATCCCCGTTAAGGTCAACATATTCGACATTTCTTTACAAACTCACAAATCCATTTATAATGATATTATAACAATGCGGTAGAAATAAATTGGAATCGTTAGCATAATTTCCTACTTAATCACAATAACAGAATACCGATGAAACTTATAGACGGTTACGTCAAAACAAGATAGTGTTCCAATAAATTTGACCAATCAATATATTTTGTAAATCGATAAAACGGTAACTTTGTCATCACCATTACTTAAAAAAAACACGCAACGTTCAACCTTACTGTATAGAAAACAGGAGTTATTAACTTGTTCGTCTGTTACGCCGATTTGACAAATCTCAAAATGTTTTGCAATCAATCGTAATGTCGTTCTGGTTTCGGATCTATTTGAATGTATATTCAAGGTCCTAGATGCAAATCAGGTTGTATAACTACTCCACTATCTGTTTACAAAAGTAGAGCAATAAATAAAACAGATGTAATACAAAAAAAACAGCTGTTTCGTTTTGCCGCGCAAATTGACGATAGATTTGGTTTTGGTTTCAAAGAAGTTGTCGATTTACGGCCGAAACCAATAACAGATCTCAATCCAAAAATTTTGGATTGATTTAGATTTTTGACATTACTTCTATCAAATTTCTGGTAAAAACCTATACATCAATCCGAGGATTTTGGAGTGAGACAGGTTATTTGTATCAGCCGTTAGAAAAAAATCTTCAATGCCTGTATGAAAAAGAAATCTCTGTTTGCTATAAACACTTTAGTCAAAAAAGGCATAAAAATATTGACCCACTTTAGACAATATTTTATTCTGCCTACCTCAAAAAAATTTAAGGTGACGCAAATTTTTCCTCCATCGCTGTCTACCCCTTAAGGAATGAAAGCGTAAACGACTTTCGTGTTACGATTATCGATTTAGCCAGCGGCGATACAATATAGCAAAAAATTCTTTCATTGGCTTTATTAAGTCCAATCGGAGTAATTGTGACAATCTTCAACACTTGTGAAGTTCACGGGTAGCCTGGAGCTATTGCGATTAGATTTAGACAGATTTCTCTTGTTCTCTCATGTATGTTTTTTATGATATTAGAAAGATCGAAGGCATTTTGTTTAAGTGACAGCTTATAGCTTTATAGGTACTGGTCTCATCTTTAGTAGGTTGATTTCAATGATGTTCAAAAATAACATTGAATGAACGAACATAGAACCCGCGAAACTACGTCAAATTGGTGTAGTTTGTGGATCTCTTTCACTCTCGTATTTTTCCGTGTTTTCGTCTTACTCATTACAGGTACCAGTGATAATTATGCAGGATCACGTAACAGATTATCTATAGTTTGAAATATCGTCGGTTAACTTACAGGCAGTGAATTCTCAAAAGCCATATCTAAAAGTGCTAGATTATCCGTGACTGTATAAATTGCCAAAATTTTGATTTCTACATGAAACAACAATGAAAGTAACTTTTCCTTTCCCTCTGCCCTATCTTTGCGCCATAAAACTTTCCAAATCAGAATATAGGGCAACACTAGAAAACGGGCACAAACACCATATCTGCCTTTAAAGGCATCCTGATAGCCCGATGTGGTCGTGGGCCGTCAATAGCAAATGTTACCATCAATCGATCGATAAATGTTATTCGCCATTTATAGGCATCAACATTACCTATTGTGTGCCCTTTTTTGTACATAATTACTTCGGCTTATTTGCGGGTCCCTCCATTCAGAGGATAAAAAATCTCGGAACTAGAAAGTTTAAGGATCGATAGTAAATATTTGTAGAATGGGAGATATTTCGTTTAGATATTGCAATTGTTTTTGAAGCTGAAAATTTCGTTTGTTGCCAGCTAATTTCGTGCTTACTTGAAGAGCCTTCGTTTACAATAATCGTTCAACTAGCTAAGACAGAAAAACTGCAATTACATCATTATGATTTTCACTTCTAGAGCTTCTTTCATCCGCCAACGCTGCTAATGCATTTCTATATGAAGTCATACACCATAAACTCAACAAAATTCTAGACACTAAAAATAGACAGGCTTTCAGAGGTCTCAAAGGCTTCGCACCGACTAATTATATTACTTGGAAGTCCATAAAGCCTTCCCTAATTTGGAAGAGGTAAGAGGTTTGCTAAAAGAATCGTTCGGTTGCGTTTTGTCCTGCAATTTATTTTGCTGGTCAAACAAAGCTCCTAGCAGAATGGCACATGCGTGCAGTAGGCAAACTTTGAGTTTTGTACCACAATTTACTTTCGCATTCACACTCCTGACTGTTTACCTGCATGTATGTTTGTTTTGTGCTGGCTTGAGTTAAAAGCGTGTTGAGTTTATTTTTTGTGATTCCCATTGTCTTTGGCCTAGCATTTATAAATAATCTATGGTCTCACAGGTCAAACTGTTGATCATTACTTTCTGTTTTTATTTTTTAATATTCAGTCGTTTGCTTGATCATTTCGAAATCACTATTAAGAGCTAAACAATAAAATGTCTACAGATATATTACATTCAATTGGCCACCTCATAAACAATGTCCTAGTCAAGACTAACTATTACCAAGATCTACCAGTTTTCATACATCATTAGCATCTAGCATCTAACTACCCACGCTAACACCGCTCACTTGCGTCAAATATGTCTGTTTGTCTGCATCTCCGTTCGTGTTTGCACTTGTGAATCCTGTGTTCCGACATTGAGGTGCCGTGTTTAGAAATCTATCGATTTTGTACTGAATATTGGCTCTGGAGGTAAAAGGTGTTTGCTTGGGTTTTATGTGGCTTTGCGCAAAGATTTTTAGCGTATATTGTTGGCATGCTCGTAAGCTTCTGTGAGTGGTTCAGCTAGGTGTCGGTCTTTGTCAGATGTGTTGACAGAAGAAATGTACATTCATGTATTGTTTTTGCGTTATTCTTCTTTTTAATTTATTTAATTTCACCCACTAATTTAAAGTAAACCAACAAACACGATGAAATGTGCACTCGCAATTTTTCCTCGGTTCCCACAAATTCAAATATCGAAAACGCGTCACGATGCGCAAGCGCTGCGCAAACACGCATGATGCATCATAACGAGACAGTGTTTACACACCGGGGATACATTTAGCACGTCCTTACAATGTTATCGTAAGACCTAAAGGGTTTCGTAAACATCACGCGTGCGGTTAAGGAGACGAGCACACAATTATCTGAATGCGTGCTTTATTCTGTGCTTATCTTTTGCTTTTTGTATAGATTTTCTTTTTTTGTTGTTTAAGGTGTTTGTCGCGATATGTGGTCTGCATGTCTGTAGTAATGAGAGCTGTCATATTTATTTGTATAAAGAAAATATATACTGGCGAGGGTATTCAAATTGTTTTTTGCATTGTGATCTGCCTCGTTGGTCTAGTGGTAGCAAGCGCGACTGCTGATTGTGAGGTCCTGGGTTCGATCCCCAGGTCAGGCAAACCGTAATCGGGTTTTTCCGTGTGCAATTTCTCAGTAGCAGCCCTGAGTTTGGATTTGTGCCCGGTTGTTGGCAATATGCTCGCCCCTTATTACATATGACATAAAACAACGGCGAAATGTGGGTGTTACTATACACCTCTGCCCAACCCTTCGAGGAATACAGGTGTGATGTTATGATCTGCATTGCAATAGTTAAAGAATTTTGTAACAACTGGAAACATCTACGTAATTATACCTTTTAAATCATTTCCAAGAAAAAACACTTAATTCTCAATCAAGGTGGATACCTACTATGTCCGTACTTACTTCCGACACTATATAAAGAATTTAATTAAACCGGAACAGAACACATCCATAAATAAATAAAGAAGCAACATAAATCATTCAAAAAAGGCATCGTTCCACCTTGCGCTGATACGGTGCGCGTGCGCAAGCGAAATGCGCTTTCCACTCGCACCTGCACTTTGACACGGGGGAAACTCCTACGACCTCAACTGACTGGTTTTGAGAAATATTCGCTTGTTTAGATTTATTGATTTGTGGATTTCATGTGGAAATAATTTGTTTTATGTATGCCATCACCATTATTTAGTGGTTGAAAGGTACTTGAGGAACACGAGGAGCTAATTCATATCCTGGTAGTTCATATTTCGAACGAACAAATTGTTCGAGCGTTAATAAAAACTGATGAATAGAATACAAATATTTATACATTACCTAGAATGTAGGTATTACAAATAAGGTATTAACAAATTGTTGGTAAGTCAATGTCATTCTGCCATACAGCATGCAAAAATGAATAGGTAGGTACAGTTAAGTTTTTTAAATAACATCACAGGCTGCTAGTGCTAAATTATATAACTTACTATTGGATTGGATTTGAAACATACTACGGATTGGATTTGAATCGTACTATTGGATTGGATTTGTAACATACTATTGGATTGAATTTGAAACATACTATTTTTCTCCCGATTTTCTATTTTTATGTGAAAATACTATATTTGGTTTGAATAAAGTCGAAAGTGTGAGTAAAGGAAACCTATCTTAACAAGTGTGTAAGTTCCTCGTGATCATATTAAATATGTTAGGTATTCGAAAAAAATAATTAATGTTTTATGTGCTATTTGTAACGGTGTTGAGTGTTTGTTTAGTACCTACCTCAAAATGTAGATTTACCAGACTTGATTCTAGGCTCAGGTAGTAAAACTGGTTTTCTGTTCACGTTTTTTTTTTCTTTCAAGGTCTACTGAATCGTGTTGAGCAATTTAAACACTAACGCACTTTCTTCTCATTAAGTTGCTGATTCTGATGAACTAATAAGTACTATTAATAATTAAATTGTTCGTGTAACCTCCAGTTAAGAAAACAGTGAACGGTCTGCTTTATCTTGGATGAGAAGCTACTACTTCTGCTGAAATTCAACGGCAACAATGCTGCTTGAATACAGTTTCAATACCTACATCTGTCATACAAGATTATCTAATAGTTGCAGATTAACTATTATTTCTACAGATTAAATGTTGATTATCTTTAGCGGGGACAGGCTGGAACGTGTTGTAAGATTCAACAAAACCCAGTAAGTACGCTTGGTGGTAGGATCTAGCTAGAGGGTGGGAATCCCTCAATATCTTTTTTACTTGGATTATTACGCTCTATCTTAGATCCTGACTGCGACTTGGATCAAACGCGACCGAGTCAAAAGCGCCAAACCCACTAGCTTTACTGCGCAAGTGATTGCAAGACATTGATGATCGCTTAGTTCGTAGAACTTGCAGGAGTGGACCAGACGCACTGCAAGTTACCATCCATACTTAGTTGCCATTCCACCAATTCGCACTAAGCGCTTCCAAACATCCTTCATAATGCGCATTGCAAAAGAGTAGAACTCACTACCTGCGTCTGTGTTCTCGAACGCATTCAAGCCGAATCTCTTCAAAGTTAGAGTTAACAGGCTTTTTCTGGGTAAGCACACTCCATCGTAGACTTTGTCTCTGTCTCCTCTGACCTAGACTAGAGTCAAGAGCAAACCCATTTTAAATTTAAAAAAAAAAACTGTGAATGTGTCCACAGTTTGAAAGTCGGTTGTAGAAGTCAACTTGCGCAGTAACACGTGCCAGTAGATAGGTACGAGGCTAAAGAAAATAAATAAAAAATAGTGATATTCTGTGATGGGTCAGTCTGTGGATGGGTGACAGCTCGTTACACATCGAGACCTCTCCGTGCCTCGAAGAGCACGTTAAATAGTCGGTTCCGGGTGTCATACGAATACCTATGACAGTCGTTACGGTAAGTCTGACGTCCGAAAGTCTGTCAAGCGGTCTAACCTTAGAATATCGGCATTGCCCAGTAACTGGGTTGCGGAGGTCTGATGGCATTCCCTCCGTGTAAAATACTGGTATTCAGCCGCATCTGGTTAGACTGGCAGCTGACCCCAACATAGTTGGGAAAAGGCTAGGCAGGCAGTGATCGTCTGTTATCACTCTTATCGACAGCACCGGTTCGGTTCCGTTTCCAGTACATTTCCGACTGAATTCATAACTCTAGTCTGCACTTGTTTGAGAATCAAAGCCGACCACATCTCGTTCTACCTTTCTTTTCTTCACCTTGGAATTTAAACTCTTCTGCTTCAAACATAACTCAACTATTAAAAAGTTAATTAACATTGAAAATTAGGTTAATAACTAATAAAGAAATGTAATTAAAAAATGAATATTCAAGAGCTACATGCGAATAAGGTCATTGTGTTAGCGACTGGCGTTCGTCCGGTCTTCGCCCGGAACTCGAAGCAAGGTGATAAGTTTAGCTAATTAGTTATAAACTTATAATATTAACAATAATAAGGAAAATTGTTGTATCTGCGGTTAATTAATTGCTTGACCTAGTTGTTTGGATTAACATATTAATTATATTATTTGCACATTTTATCTATATAAATAAAAATGAATCGCCAAATGTGTTACTAAGCGCAAAACTTGAGAACGGCTCGACCAATTCGGCAATTTTTTTAAATATATATTCCTTAAGGCACAAGGAAGGTTCTTATGGAGAGAAAAAACAAAAATTGCGTGGAAAATATTCTTTTCCCACTACAGGCTAATACCTTTTCACAGAACGAAGTTTGTCCGGGCAGCTAGTTTTAAATAAAAAAATTGTTAAGATTTTCTTTTGTGGATTTTATGATTTTAATATACTTATTTCGTGATTGGATTGAACGGACCACTGCGACTAGTTAGAGACTCGTTATAAAGGTACCCTTTTGTTGTAGGTACTTTTAAAATCATATCAAGACATTCAAGCTTGCATTATCAACGTCATCGACAGTCCAACACTGGTTAAAAGCCACTCTGCAAAGTCAATCTTCAGTGATTCTGTTACTCGTCCACAGCCTCGAGAATGTAGACCGGCAAGCAGGCTTGTGTCATAAAAACATTACACGCCGCTTCGCCTCCGGAGTGAAACAACAAAGAAAACCGAACCGAATTGTAAGGGACTTTAGTGAGTGATCAAACCAAAATGTAATATTAGCAAGGACGCACATCCGAATGAGAACTCTCTCGCTTGACACTTAAGTTCAATTTCGCGTGAGCATTTTTCTACGCATTCGTTCGGGAGTGACATTTCTGTACGTAGTACTATTTATTATTCTGTGCGGCAAGTTCGAGTGGCTATCCCGTCATCGAGTTTCGTATATTTTCAAATATCTTCACATCTAAATACAATTTACCGTTACTATTAACATCGCTAATACTTCTCACCCCTTAAGGTAATAATCGGCAATGTATAAATATTTATAACGCGGGTCACGCACTCTGATATCAGTTAAAATTCCGCAAATAACTACCGCTACTTACTGGCAAGGTGTCACCTGTCTCAAACTGGACATGGCGGTACTACGGAACGGGATAGACATTGTTGCTATTGATAGAAACTGATTGATACCGATAGATTCGTGATTGATTGTGTTTTACAGAGATGTTGGAAGTTACGAGTAAATGGCTAAATACTCAAACACTTAAAAACTAAAACACAAATACTCGTACTGTCACTATTTCTCTAAGGCGAAGTGACAATGAAAACACGAGACGAGTATTTGGCCAATAGTGTGTTAGGAATGTATACGAACTGAAATTATTGAGAAAAAATACAGTATACCTAATGCATTCAACGGGATTGAGGGTAATAGTTACCAGGAAATAAATAATAACTAATCCATATGCCGTAAACAATAAACAACCACAGCTTTATCATAAATTGTAATAACTACTAAAACCGCACAAGGAAATATGATTGAATCCAGAACAATCTATAAAATGCTAAGTCAGTAGTCGTTAGCCAACAGTTATTCAACACATTACGCTAACTTAAACCGTCCCTTTTAAATGGAAAAGCAATAAAAACGATTAAACAATGTGTTCACAATTATAATTACACCTACATACTAACAAACTCTAATGAAGCAATCACCAACAATTACGTATTCCGTAACTCTAAGACATCAATGTTTATCGATACACGTAATACCTCTAATTAGTGAAGTAACGGTGTCTATCGGGGTCTATCGACACTTCGCATGTCTCTGATAGTATATCGACGCGCCCATCTTAACCCTATGCATCGACCTCGATAAATTACCTGCACATTATTTAAAGACAGGCTCTTAAAGTTTTTGATAAATAAATGTACGTTATCATGCCTTTATTATATTAGGCCTTAGGTAAGCCATAGGTCCCGTACCCTTTACCGGATTTATCAAGTCCCATGTGAGTAATAATAATATTGTCTTTATTATAATGCAGGAGAGTTTGATTTCGCACTTCTGACTTTTCGAATTCATATGCGGATCATCACTTGATTATCACTTGCGTTAACGGTGAAGGAAAAACAACGTGAGGAAATTTGCACATCTCCATAAAGGTTTCGATGGTGTGCGTAGTCCGCCAACCCGCATCAGGCCAGCGTGGTGGATTACGGCCTAAACCCTTGTTATTCTGAGAAGAAATCATTGTCCAGCAATGGGATAGTAAGAGGCTGGTTATGTTATGTTTATGTAAGTAATAGAGGGTGACTGCTCGATCATATTTACTATAAAAAAATGAAGACGTCGCGTGACGTCTGGCAGATGTGAAACATAGAAAATAAATTTGAAAAAAAGAATCTGGCCGAATCTAACCGAAAAGAGCCGACGAGTTACGAAAGTCTGCCGTCGTGTGTCTGCTATCGCCACGCAACAGCCGCTCTCACACACGCACCGGCGCATTAGATGACATTCAATTTTTTTCACACCTAAAATCCTATATCGCCTGGCTAGCATGGTTAGAAACGGCACAAAATACAGAGGTTTGGAAGGCTAAAGGGGAGGCCTTTGCTCAGCATCGGGAAATGCCATAGGTTCCTAAATATAAAAGCTCCTGGCAAAAGAGTCTAGGATTTAAGTTATACATTCACCTTACGAACAGAAGACCACAGAGGTAATTATTCGAGAAACGCAGTAAATATTGCCATCCTAATCATGAATAGAATCTGTGTTAAGATGTGTCACAGTTATAACTTAGATCGTGCTTAGCATACCGAGACAGTAATTAGTGGCTCCAACTTAATTATAATGTGTCCAAGATGTGACAAATTTGTAATTGCACATGACGCCGTTATGTGCAGACCGGCCCTTTGGCACGCGGTTGTAAGATAACTAAGAGAATGTAGTTAGAAAATGTGCAGATATATTACTACAAATTCTCGCATCGTTGGTCTGTGGTAAGTGTGACTGCTGATAATGAGGTCCTGGGTTCGATCTCCAAGTCGGACAGTGTTATTGGGGTTTTCCAGGTGGAATTCTTCAGTAGCAGTTCGGAGTTTGGATTTGTGCTCGGTTGATGGCAATAGGCTCCCTATTACATGGGACTTTAAACATAGCGGAGAAATGAGGGTGTTACTATACACCTCTGCACAACCCTTCGGGGAATACAGGCGTGATGTGTTATATTACCACAAATTCGCGTCCCTTTGACAGTAGTAGATGTTTTTGCATCTTCTAAAGTCGTCAGAACTGGATGTTTCTATCAATGCATTCTGACTGTTGAAAACATCAACTGTTGGATGTTCTGGAGCCTCTCCAAAGATTCCAGTTGCTTTTTAAGGCAGTTTGCCCATCCCGACTGCTTCTCCAATTTCAAACAACCTTTTATACAATTTTTCTATCAAAAAACAGTCTCATCAGAACTCTACATCATTCTCCATCGCCCCACCATTAAGCCCCATAAATTTTGGTACTTAACCAGCAAAAACGAATCCAATAAAGATCGATTTATTGCACAAGTACTTGCGCACGCGGCTAAAAAGGGTCGTCGTCTATATACAGCGAGGCCGGACGCCGACCGCTTGCTATATATGTCGAGATGCGCCGGCGCATCTAACGGCGCAACGTGACCTTCTATTAATTACCGTTCGCTCCTGTATCGGGACTTCGTGTTTCTTCCTACATCAAGGTGCTGGGTGTAAATTTTTATAGTCGTTATTTAGACTTTTTGATTCTTCTTCGAAGTATCAAAACCACGTGATCTACACTCGCTCATGAGGTATCATATGAGTATCTTTGAGGAAAAATTGTATATAGTTAACTGTCTCGTTGGTCTAGTGGTGGCAAGCGCGACTGCTGATCGTGAGGTCCTGGGTTCAATCCCTAGGTCAGGCAGTGTTATTGGGTTTTCCGTGTGGAATTCCTCAGTAGCAGCCCGGAGTTTGGATTTGTGCCCGGTTGATGGCAATAGGCTCGCCCTATATTACATGAGTGTTAAACATAACGGCGAAATGAGGGTGTTACTACACACCTCTGCCCAACCCTTCGGGAAATACAGTTCTGATCGTATTTGATCGCAACAAATATATAATCCATGCAATACATTTGTCGATACGTTCCCAAGACAAAAATCAACTCCAGTTTTATGGCTAATCGCTCACATAAAGTACCACTAAAACATTCAATCACGTAGTCGCTCATAAAATCAAGTCCAAACTGCCAAGATTCTTGGAGTCATTCTCTGTTAAACACTCATTTCCCTGGACCACCAGCTAACCATCCGTCGGAACTCGTTTGGTGATCGTTTTGCGACACATGTCAATCCCCTGGAACGTAAACTTGCTAATCAGTTAAAAATTACAGGGTAATTATTGTGGGGACAGGAATCAGAGGATTCTTGTAGAATACTAATGAGCAGATTATGCAGAGAATACCAGGGTAATGACAATACTGAACAGGGTACATGATTGCTGTGTACAGATTTATAGATCTATAAAATCGGGTTTTAGTGATAAGTTCTAACTATAAAATTACTTCGTGTTGTACTTAACTTAATAATATGTTAAGTTCGAAGTGAGTTCTTAAGAAATGTAAATTATACATTAATTGTTATATTAACATGGAGATGTACAGAACGTGGGTATAATAAAATTGTAATAAAACTTTCTCAGACTTTTTTATTACTTTTGCATTAATGAGAGTTGATAGTTGTTTTAAGACTCGATATTTGTGCCTGTAGTCACACTCAAAATAATTCTTGTAAATCTCGTGAAAAATATGTATACATACAGGGTGTAAAAGAAATCATCTAATTCCTTCAAACCACGTGATGTACATTTGGATTCAATAAAAAAATACAATTAAACACGCGCTCTTAACGGGAGGCATTTTAGCGCCCCGAGTTAAATAACGGCACGGCAAGCGATAGCCGAGTAATTCGCTCGGGGCGCTAAAATGCCTCACGATAAGAAAACATGTTTAAATCTTGTTTTTTTTTTATGAATCCATATGTATCCCTTGCACAGTTAATCTATATCAGCAGTACATCACGAGGTATGAAGGAATTACATGATTTCGTTTATACTCTGTATTGTTTTTTCTATTAATTCATTAGGGCATGCCACCAAATTTTTACCTAATAGCCAAATACTCAAACTCTACTCAATTTTAAGTTGCTGTCAAGTCTCGTGCTGTCACTGTCACTCTAAGGTGAAGTGACAGGGACAGCACGAATTTAACGGCAACTTAAAATTGAATTTCTGAAAAGCGCTGTGGCTCTGTCTCGCACGTGAGACACAGCATTATGCTGAGCGATGGCCGTTTTGCGCGGATGGGACGCATATTTTTCCCCAAGTTTCTTTTCAGTTTTGTTTACTTTTTTTTGTGCGTCATGTTGGCGCGAATAAATAACTTTTCTTTCTTTCTTCTTTCTATTTAGCCATTATATCCATAACCTTATTTAATCTAAACCCTTACGTTCCACTTATTTACAAAACGGAACTAACACACTTTCCGTACCGCTTGCAGTACTTACACATTATTAAGATATATACCTATATGTATACATCAATGTACACATACACATCGACCAACAAAACTAGTGGAAAGGAACATTGTATCTATCGACAAATGGAGCTTGGTGCTGCACGCGACCATCTTCCGTTAACAATCGGACATTAAAACATTAATAGACTTTGCACTACATAATTCGGAGCTTCGTAGGCAGCAGACATGTCTAAAGTTAATAATTAATAACTTGATTCAGTAAAATCAACAAATTGTATGGCAAATTAATTATTTACTCAAAAATCCGTAAACAGTTTTAGGCGTCGCCCTAACTGACAAACGATAGAATCCGATTCGATCCGAGATAATTAAACTTTTTAACAAAAAAAAAACCGACTTTAAATTGTCTATCTCCGAAGTTCTTCATCAGATCTTCACCAAATTTAAATGGGACCACTTCGAAAGAATACTCTTTCAAACAAAATAAGAATCATTAAAATCGGTTCACAATTAGTAAAGATATCGCGGAATAAACATACAAAAAAAAATCATACATTCAAATTGAGAACCTACTCCTTTTTTGGAAGTCGGTTAAAAATACGATTTCAACACGCTGCAGTTCTATTTGTATGGACAGTTGTGCACTGCATCCAACCCGAATTATATCGATTTGCATCCGAGTTTCCTCAGATCGTATTTGGAACGGACGCAGAATAAACCGCTCTTACTAGTAATGTTTCATCCACAATTCCTCGTATCGCAGCATCAACAATTTTTCAAGCCCTTACTTAAACTCTTGCACCCAACCCTATTTCGCCGGCCGTTTACCGTGAAACAATGGCCACCAATTAGTGTTTACCGCGGTAATGTTCCGGTCGAACTGATCACAATGTATGTCCGTGCTACACCGTTAGACTGCACTGTAAATAATTAGATCAATTAGCATAGCGCTGATTATAGATTAATCATTGGAATGGTATCATTCTCCATGGTGTGTGGGTAAGTAACGCGTGAATTGTGCTGTTATAGTAAGCCAACGATGAATGATATTTTAACTTTATGCTTTCGTAGGAAACAGAACTAAGTCAAGAAGAAATTAAAATGTTTTTTTTTAATGTTAGAGTTTGACGTCAATAATGTCGGGCCCTCGATATAATGTGTTCGTACTCTGAGCGTGAAGGGTTTGCTGTTTGTAAACTGTGTGAAATCTGTCGTACCCTATCATTTGTAGGGTTACCCTTCTCAGAGACAAGCAACCTGTCATCGGTGCACAGGTGTAATTTTGACAGTTTGACAACGGCGCGGGCGCCTTGATAGGGGTGTCGAACGTCGATGCATTAAATATAATGCATAAAAAAATCTTTTGTTAATTAGTTACAGATGTTTCGAAACAAAAAACAGAATACGCTGTGTGAGTTTGTTATTTTAACTAAGTACATAATTATTTTTGCAAAAATACATACATTTAATTACTGCATAAACACATTAAAGTCCAATAAAACAATTATAGTGTACCATTAATCCGCGTTTTAACGATGACCCAAATCTGAATTGGTGCATTAAATTGTTATAGCTATAACAACGCCGCATCATAAAATGTAACCTACTTCATTGTTTTTGGGTTAACCTAAACAAACGTATCAGGTTATCCACGATGCAGCGTTGGGAAACGTATTGTATACCTACCAGACTATTTTAGGTAACAGTGTATGTGAGCGTGTGTGTGTATGTGTGTAGGTATGTGTATTGATCAAGTCTCAGTTACAAATGCAACAATACGTGTATGACTCATCTTAATATTACTGATTACGAATAAACAAGAATATTGTATTTACCTATCGTCGGTCGGCAGTGAAAACCACGTATGTGTAAAATAGACATTTTTAAAAGAGATAGAAATAATTGTCTCCTGCAAAAAAAATGGCCGATCAAATGTTAATACAAGTTTGTCATCGTACTTCATACATAGCTTAGAAGTATTTGAATTGAAAGTTTGTTGAACTAGTACGTATATGACGAGTCTATCAATACAAAGAACAAATAAAACGCTTTTGAACAAAATTTTATTTACGAAGTTTTCACTGCCGAGCGTCGCTATATCGTATCAGCATGTGAATGATACAGCGCTGAATATGGGCTTTCTCTAGAAACCGCTCATAGTAAAGGAAATCCTCCTTTTTTGATGTCGGTTATAAAAAATATTGTCAGGCTTTTTTAAATTCGTTTATTCTCTACTCTGTCATTTCTCTGTGAACTGTAGAAAATACAAATGTTGTAAAACACGCGTATACGTTAGCATACACAAAGCAGGCCTACAATTTTGTACACAAAACAGTTCACAAATTGACAACTTTATTTATTTTACTAACATGTTGACAGAAACCACTCCGGCGCATGTTCGAGCGCACCTTATCTTTAGGCCATATGGCTGCATTTGCAATACGGTTATTCTAGGAAACCGTTTTATATGGACTACCGGGAACTGTAAAAAACGGGCTATTTCATGATTGGACTCGTTAAAGATAGGAGTGATGTGTTCGTGTTTATGTCTGCGTCGGCGCATGATCGTGGAAATAGTTTTTAAGAGAAATGTTTAAGCTGTTTTTGAAGGAAAATATTTTATGAAAAAAAAACACAAAGAAGTACTTTGAAAGCTATTGGCAGTAGTACCTAAAGAAAAACACATAAGTACAGTACATTGGTACATACTTACATAATGTAATAAAATTGTGTGGAAAATAACAAGGAAATAAGTACAATAGATCATTATCATTACCGTAATAGCAACAATATGTTACGAATAGAATATTTTTTTATAACAACAAATAAATAAACGGCCTGCAATGTTTTTGTGTTTTTTTTTCTGGCAACTTATAATATTTTTGTAGGTTGTTGTTGTTGTTTAGCACACAAAAGTTGTCATTGACCCGTACAATGGTTAGATAATTATGTTTTATTCAAAATCCTTAATTAAATCATATAGCTATAACATATTCGTCTCAGAATAAGTTTTCAAAGAATGAGGAACCTATTGCAGCGATACCCGTGAATGTTCTAATAAAACTGCGGTCTTGAAGTTGACCCTTTATTTTATATCGTCACCTGCGTTTATTGTAAAACGATTCTACGTATTTCTCGTTTAACTGCCAAGTCCGTGTTCGTATCGATTTTACATGTGAACATTTGTAAGGATATGTAGCGAATAATTTGTGTTCAGATAAAATATGGTATTGTTTCAATTTGTAGTTACCATTTTGTTGTTAAGTTTTACGTTTGCATTCAATATTTCTTTTTATTTTCAAAATGTCAGCGCTATTTTTAGGACTGCAATAATAATATTATTTAGATTTCTGTGGTGCAGCCTGTTCTAAATTTAAATTGGTGTCGATTACATAATAAAAAACGAAACACTATTTAAATTATCGTTCAGAATTGTTCTGTTTTTAAAATAAAACTGTGTTCCAATTCATAATAAAGGAAAATAGAAAATAACTTCCACAGCAATACAATTAAAAATATGCATGGCAACCCTGACGTTGCATTCATCATGATAATTTATTGTTTCGTTCATATTGAATTTATGGCGCATAAAAGTAACAGTAGTTCCACAGCTAATTTGGCTACCGTTTGTCTGCACTGATTTATTCTGTCCAGACATTTGATTAGTGTCAGACTATACTTTGACAATTGATTGAAATAGATTTCTGAGTCCTGTCTGATAACTGTAGTTCTGTATCTAACTGTAAACGATAGAATTCGCAGAAATGATGGGACATTATAATATCGCACGCTCATTATAATTTGAGATTTATGTTGGGGAAATACAAAAGGATAAAAATTATTTATCGAATGCCTATCTAGGTACGCATCGTCAGTGCGTCAGTTAAGAAATGTATGTAGGTACCTAAAACATAACCAATCTTGATTTAAGAATTCTCCATAGACTATACACACTAAAATAACTGGTTCTATTTTCAAATCACTAGAGAAAATAAACTTAGCATTCTTAGTTTGAATTTCTGCATCGATCGTATTCGCGCTCACACGAAGCCGTATTCAACTACACAAGTAGCCAGCTATAACACCGTCTGGGTGCACTATGGTAACCTAAGTTTAGCAGACAGATCAATACGGGTAGCAGACGCGCTCCGCCGGTTTTGTTTTACTTCTCGGTCTGGAAAATGTTCTGAATTGCCAGCAATGAGTTTATTTGTGTCCGGATTAGTCAAATGGAATATAACGGCGGTTAACTTTTTGTGAAATCGACTATTATTAGTCCTGGCTGCAAGATTTATGTTCAAGATAATGTTTATAATAGTTTCTCTCAGAAACAAACCAGAAATTTTCATGTGGCTTTCTTCAATTATTGTTATTAAAAAAAAACATTTATGAGTCGCTTTATTACGATCTAACAACTCATTAGATTTTTAGTAGGTACTTAAGTAGGTAGGTACTTTAAGTATTAATAAAAAATCATGATAAAACTCAATGCAATTAAACTTTCTACCAATCTACTTAATTATAAGTAATAGAAGAGCATACCCTTTAATAGTCTAAGATAGAAGCATTAAAAAAAAATGTTTTAAACAAAAATCTCAACTTCAATGCTCATGCGCATTTTCTATGAATCTTCGCCATCCTACTTTGTATTTAATCTCCATAAAAAAATTAGCAATGCGATGTTCACACAAGGTGCAGCCACGATAAACAGTCACACTCATCCATCGGCACTTCGGAATACCAAAACGAACGGTAATGAGGAAGGCATAAAATCAGACAGCACCTAAACTTAGCACACTTTGCTATGTGTGAACAAAACGGGACTCGAACCCACTGTATTAGCGGTTCCTTTTAAGCTTAGAAATATATATGCATCTAGCTGCATAGTACACTATCTATAGGCAGGTTTATTAAACATCATCACGTCTGTATGGGAGGGTTGGGCAGAGGTGTATAGTAACACCCTTTTAACCTTAGATTAAAAACAAAAATAAAATTGCTGTTAATCCAAGATTAAATCGATTTAAGACCGATAAAGTAGGTTTGTTACAAATCGCTCAAGCTTAAAATCACAGAAATTATTCGCAATTACATGGTTTAATTAGTGAAAAAAAAATTGAGGAAAATGCAGATCGTTCGGCTTAAATTTTTACATCCCAAAAACCCCTCAAATATCCTTGGAGTTGGAATAGTCTAAAGCGCCAAATCCGGTTGCAAGTTTTATTGCGCAAGCTGTTCTGCAACCGACTTTCAAACTGGACACATCCGCAGCAAATCGACTTGTGCAAGTTTTACGAATTAAGCGAGCACTTGCGTGCAATAACTTGTCCACCCTCTGCCTTCTTATTTTGTTTTTCTACTATTATACCGTAGTTCACTACTTGCACGCCCTGTCAATCGCTTCTAAATCAAACATCGTTTAACCAGTCTGTCACAACAACGTAGCTACTATTAACTCAACCCCAAGATTCTGCAAGTTTGACAAAAGCTTAAACTGGCACGTGTGCACGATTTATTTCGGTAAGCAGGTCGCTGGGGTCAACGGCCGGCGCGTCGCGACGTCTAATAATAAAGATGCGCCAGCGCAACGCAGGTGCAGCGCGCGAGGGAGGGGGGAGTAAAGATTGATGGCTCAGATGAAAATAGACGGCTCAAAAAATCTAAGTTAAGGGGAACCTTTGATGTATTCAGTCACGTCTTATGTTTTATTAGCTGTGTGACATTGACGGGGGCCGGTATTGAGGATGTTGTCGTTGTCCTGGACTTTTTAAGGGACGTAAATATGTTTTTATTTAATATTAACACTCTTCCTGCCATGGGAATCGCCGGCGACCCCCAAAAAATTTTGTTCAACAAGCCAAAGCACATTTTTAACGGCGTTCGCAAGCATAATCTTTGGGACCCGCCGGCGACCTCCATGGCCACCTGAACTTAAAAAGTTTTATATATTGTCGGCAGGGAGAGTGTTAATTACGTTCCTATTCATTAGAATCGGAATTTGATAGATCAATTGCGTTAACGGTGAAGGAAACATGATAGAGCTCCAAAAAGTTCTCAATGATGTGTATGTACTGTGTAGTCTGCCAACCCGCATCAGGCCAGCGAGGTGGACTAAGGCCTAAAACCCTTCTCATTCTGAGAAGAGAACCGTGCTCAGGAGTGGGACAGTAATGGGCTGATTATGTTATTTGAGTCTCGTTCTTTATTTCTTAGCTGTACCTAAAAATATGCAACGCACATGTCTATACGGAACTCGAGATTTCTGAGAAAACCGACGCCACATCTGGCTAGCCTTACTAGTTTCTAGCACAATAAAAATAGGTTTCAGGAGAATCTCGACGAATATTTCTAGATAAGCTAGCGGTTTATATTATACAATTATAACGATCGATCAAAACTATCAAATGATCTAACAATCAGAATATAACCTATGTCCTATATCTATAGTTGTTTAGGTATCCATAGTTAATTAAGTCGCAAATACCCAAAATTTAAAAAAATAAATTGTACCTCTCTTTTCGATGCTGTTCTCTTTGACCCAAAGGTTGACTGGTAGAGAATGCCTTGTGGCATTAAGTCCGCCTTTTGTACCACACCATTGTGCATTGAAGTATTAAATAAATATAAGTGAGTTTGAAACTTGATCAAATAAAATAATGTTTTTACATAACATTCTAGACTGGACATCTAATTATGACCAACTAGAAGTACATAAGTATAAAAAAAATAATCGGAATACGATACAAATATATATAAACGGTATCTTTTAATATTATCAATGTTAGTACAGAACAAACTCCATATTCCGTTAAAATTTACATCCAAATTGTCCGCTTGATTGCAAACCCTGATATCGAAATGGACTTTCAAATGCGCTATTTAAAGTTAAAATAGGTTTATGAGTAAGACTATAAACACTGGTAAATTGTAACGATACAAAATACTTGTGAACGTCACTATTTTCATATAGGTAATAATCCTGTTAAATGTTCGGTCCTACCTGGAGTTCCAAAGCGAGGCGACGAAGAGAATATGTGTAGCTTAGGCCGTGGTTATTTTTGTGATGTTAAAATTGAGTAAGGAGAATCATTACATTTCTAGCAGATATGTATAGTTTTGGCAGTCTGTATCAACAGTTTTTAGGAGGGAAAATGGGTTTTAGGGCTGATTTTTCAATCATCAGAAAAACTTTTATCTCGGGTATTATATTTGTCGTTTTGACAGCTTTTGTATAGAAAATAATTATGTCAAATCACCATATTTATTCCTCAGATAAAAGTTATCTGACGGTTGAAATATCGGCCTTTAATTAAGTAAATAGGATGCTCACACAACAATGTCGTCAAAATCTGAGCGTAATTAAAGTACCATGAAAAGTGATGTTTGTTGAACAAAAAAAACTTTTCAACAAAAATAAAACCGACTTCAAATTGTCTATCTCCGAAGTTCTTCATCAGATCTTCATCAAATTTAAATGGGACCACTTCGAAAGAATACTCTTTCAAACAAAAGAAGAATAATTAAAATCGGTTCACAATTAGCAAAGATATCGCGGAACAAACATACAAAAAAAATCGTACTGTCGAATTGAGAATCTCCTCCTTTTTTTGGAAGTCGGTTAAAAATATCTCCTGCTTAGCTGCCATATCAACACAAGCTCAACACGAAGCGCTTACGCAGGATGTACGTAGCTAATTTCCCGTATCATAAGCGCCAGTTACAGATATAAACCGGATAATTAAAACAAAGTATTGATGCGTACACGATTGTAAACCGGTGGCTGCACATTTAATTGAGCCAGGTTATAACCGTTTTGTATAAGGATGTACGGAGGCTTATTCTGTCAGGTAGGCGTGTACCATATGTACATATTTATTTGTATTTTTGTACTGTAAGTTGACGAAAGGTTTATATAACATGAGATGAATCTTGCGTTTAAGTCATACTAGCGACCCGCTCCGGCTTCGCGCGGGTGCAATGTAGATACTAATGTGGAGCATATAAACCTTCCTCTTGAATCACTAAAAAATCTATTAAAAAAACCGCATCAAAATCCGTTGCGTATTTTTAAAGATCTAAGCCTACAGACAGCGGTAGCGACTTTGTTTTATACTATGCAAAGATATAATCTGCGACATATTGGCTGGACACTTTTTTGTACCTTGTACTTGTAGATCAAAAAGAGATTTCGGTTGAAAATGTAATATTGCATAATTTTATTCCATGGAACCATAAATCATACTTAGACCTTTTTTTGTATCAGAAAGTTAAAGATAAATATATACTTCTGTATGTACTTGTGCCGTAAATAAACCGACAAACCGGCAATCGTGGCTTACATATTACGTGTAGCGATTACCACTATCGATGGTCGCGGTTTCGATTACTGTCCAACGAGAATCGACTAACTAGTTCGGTAGTGATGCGACATGTTACTAATGGAGTAACTCGTAATATTGGTATCGAGTTATCTTAATCAAGTCAATTAGTTTTTATGTACTCGCACTAATTGTGTAGTTACAAACATGTTCGTTTTTATAACTTACACAAGCGAAATAAAGCCATACTTATTAATGTTCATTATTAAGTACTTGTTTTCGATAAAATAGACGACAACTTAGTCAAATATTTACATATGTAGCCATATTCTATGTATAATAATCAGTAATTAAGACGCTAATAATAGACTAATAAATTGCTAATAATCACCTAATTAAAATTTATACCAATAGGCCTCATCAATTACAGCAATAAACAGCACTGCCTTTCTTTTTAGTAACATTATCATTTAAATTAAATAACCACAAATTTCGGTTTTACTTATATCGACTGTCTATCATTTCATATTATTACATCGTTAAATTTCAAGTTTCATATATAAATGTTAAACACATTCGCCCACACGAAACAACTTTCTAAACGCGGTTATAGTAAAACACCGAGTTAATTAGTCGATTAGTGAGAGGATTGACTATTGGGCACATGTTAGTCGAGTGTCTAAGACCAGGACTCCTAATATGGTGTTTTATGACTTGTTTCGCTCCGGCGGTCTGCGCGCACCTTTTAAGGTTTAATAGATTTAGTTACACAATAACAAAACGTAGGACAGATGTCTGTGAAAGCAATAAACCACATGGTAGCTAGCTTTGTAAGGGGTTCTAGGATCACTAACCCCATGGAAACTCGTTTAGCGACATAAACTCAGTTCTTCATTCAACTTTATGAAAGATACGGGTACGTGCTTTTAAAGTTTTTCATTAGATGATGAGGCTTCGTCATCCAGTAATGACATCCTCTTTCATCTATTTTAGCTCTTATTAGCTCATTTCATATGCGCAATTCAAAATTACGATTATACGAACTAGAATTAAAAACCATTAAGAAGAATGTTTTATTTATTAAAGAAACTCAGTTAATCATTCACCATCAGATATTCCCATCTTGTAGACGGGCCAGGGTACAAATGGGTCCCTTTCATTTGTACAGATTGTAGATGTGAGTACAACTGGAGCCAGTTAGAGTAGAAGGTCCAAAACATGTCCTAAATACTTAGTTATTACTTAAGAACTATGTATTTAGAAGGGTACAGGTAAGCCCCTACAATTATCTGCATTAAATTAAACTTAAAAGCGAGAGCTATATTAATAATTCAAAAGCAACGTTAATTGCTTAATTAATATATTACTATTAAGTACATAATATTTTTTTCTTAAAAGCCCATTTTGTAGACACATAAATGACGTAAATGATTCACATAATATATCCACCCGCTTCCCAGGCGACGCAATGAACTTGTCGTCTTATGTCAATAAATATTTCAAAACTAAATTGATATCTCAATTTGTTAATATAAGTAGATGAGTATGCATTAAATAACAATAAACATCCTGTAAGACTGCACCGGTAAGCCACCAACAAACGTGAGGTTACGACGACGCCATTATACACGTAATTTATTGTTAATGTCCGTCTAGGTTATTTAAATTTATCTCGAATTTACATACAAACGGACCACCCTATTTTTTTTTCGAACCGGTATAAAACGAGACCTTACTGTTAGCTACCCTTGTTATAAATATGTAAATGGTGGTGGAATATATCACGAACATTTCGCAGAAAAAAAAACTAGGACGAATGCAACTCGCACAACACGCAAACATAATTCGTGATATAAAGATGTTTTTATATTTCCCGTTTAGTTATTTTGTCATGGTTGTAAATTTTTTAATCATAAAAGTTTTAAGAATGATGTTCCAAAACCAACGTTTATTTTTTAATTTTCCAGCGAGGCCGTGACCGCCATTCTATGCGGCATCTTTGCACGAACTGGCAGATTACTCTTTCTTAATTAAAAAACTGGTACTGTAGCGGTTCAAGATAACGAAATGCTAAATATGGTAGATTAATAAACTTTAGAGGTTGAATTAATAATTCTACGATAGCGTTCAGCCTACTCGGCTGACACAAATTATTTTTAGTCGAATAATCAGTTAAGTAGCATGGGAGTCGGCTGTATCACGGACTCAAAGTAGCATAAAACTATAAAAATAAATCGTAGCATCTTGATTGAAAGTGAACGTAGGCGCACCTGTGACGCTGACGACGCTTAACCGTGACCGGTCGACGTTCTGCTCTTTTTCGTCGGGTCACTGTGACGGTTTAGAGTACCGTTACAGATTTTAAACATGGAACAAGGAGTTTAAAAAATATTTATGCATTTAAAAAAATATAAACGGGGAGTTTCTGAACAAAACTGAATCTGTCAACGCAGTTGTGGTCGGCAAGCATGACTCATCTCATTCTGCACCACGCTGGTTGCGCGCGACAGACAGGACAATGTGTAGAGAAAAACGGCTCTGGCACAAACGGGACACGGACGAAAAAACGTCCCACTGAAACGTTCACCGTTGCACAGACATGATTGAGTAATAATGCATGAATTATTTACGATGTGGTAATATCCTGGCCGGCCTTTTTAGGTAATTCGCAACAAGTTGGGTTGTCTTAACTCATACGAGGGTTACTTTGAAGGCGTATTTTATGTTCTCCGGTCATATCTGTTTGCTCATGTAAGATTTATGGCCGAATATATTTTTGAGTTGTGCTTCATACGACTATTTACTTTTTAGCAAAGAAAAAGCTAAAAAAGCTTGTGTATTTTTTCATTATTAGGCCCTGAAATGGAATAAAAAAGATTTTTAAGTACAAATTAATTACTTAGCTTATTTTTCTATGTCAGTCATGTTGATTTCAATTTTAAATAAAGCGTCTTAGTTAACCTCGACCAAATAGACCGTACAAGGTAGGATTGGCAAGTGACCCAGTGTCCAGTGGTTAGACATGTAATGTTCATCTATACTTGGTCACAGATGCGTTCTTTTAACACCAAGGAGACGTTTTGACCTAAGCTGTCTTGATTTATGGAATTTAAATGGCTCGCTGGATATAAAGTCCGATGCATACAGCACGGCTGGGATGGTCCGCGCTTGGACAATTTTCGAAGAGGTGAAATAAATGAATTTAAATTTACAAACTCGAAACTTGTTACACCATAAACTTTAAGATTGTCGAGATACAATCTATGCTCCATGTTTTATGGACTAGAGGAATTAAAAATGCCACGTAGGTACATTGGTACGACAACAATCAGATAAAATCCACTCTTTATGTCATATTTTCTCAGTGTCACGACATTTTACATCATAATACGCTTAAATACTGATGCATTTGACAAGGAGCCGTCCCGTTGGATCAGAAAGTACGGAGCATCAGATAACGTGGGCGAGACGCGACGCGTTGGCGGGAAATCAAACGTCACGTTGACAGCGCGCGTAACTTGACAAATAACTTTTTTTTCTAGTTTATTTGCTTTCGACCAGTTCCACACCTTAAATGGAAGTGTTAAATGTTTACAGATCCCATCAACACCTCAAGTTATAAAATTGTCGGCTATTTCTATATAAGGGTGGTTACAATTTAGAAATGCTCACTGTAAACACGTTTCTAATAAACAAAAGTGCTATTACACTCCAGAAATGATCACGTTTAATTTTTATTGGCCACGACATGGCCGTTTCAACTTCTCAGTGAAGTTTATGCAATTTTGAATGAATAATCATTACACTCAATATAAATTAGTTTACAGTTAAGTAAGTATGTAGTTAAATTTGTAACTGACTGTGATTTAACTTAAGCAGTTAAGGAATTATGTTGAGAATTTGAGATAAGGGAGTATGACGAAATGCGTGAATAATTTAAGTCGTAATACGAGTAATGGCTATAATGTTAGATGAAAGCATTAGCTCACGAAGGCCTATGTTATGTCACATAGGTCATTATTTAATGCTGTATCTACTTATAAGAAGGTCCGGGTAGGTACCTACTTTATCTGTCACACACAACTATAGCATGCGGCATCAAGAAGCCAGAAACGGAACATAGCAAAAAAATAATCAATCTCAATGTATATTTATAACTGTCAAATTTTTAATGCGTCTGAGATGGTATATCTGACTTTTATCCGTATTATTTATTGATATTTTGTTCCTATTTTGCCAACGAAATAAAAACTAACAGTAATAGCTTAACTGAATCCATAAACCGTTACATATTAGTTTGTGACTGGTGACATAAGACCGCCTTCGTACGGATTAACCGCCGACGCTGCGCGTGCGCACCCAATGTCACAGAACGCTAATTACACAGTGCTATCTGGGCCTTGCACCTACATGTTATGAAATGGAACATTACAACATAACAGGTGGTGTTATTTCCAATTAGTATATGTTATAATGATTAATATAAGGTCATCCAAGTAAAAAGACCAGTTTCATCCATTTTATTGATGGTAGTGACAGTAGCTGTTTATAAAAAAAATGGACACAGATTGCAAACATCTGTAACTGGTTTTAATGTTGGACAATATGGCACCCGTTATAATATATGATTATATCTTGAAGCTAGATTTATTTACTGTATAGAAAGACTTATCTCCACTAATGTTCAAAATGCGAAACAGAGTCCGTCTGTTCCGTTTTTAAGGATACATTTAAAAAAAGAACGAAAATTTTAAATTTGAACGCGTTTGAAGCTGCGGGCGCAGATAATAAATTAAAAAAGAAATTAACTTCAATATAATTAATGATTAAGAGCAAATTGTACGCGTTCAACACAAATGAGACCTTCTGTAATTAGAACAAATATTATTCTGAATCACGTTATTGTTATGTAACCTTCGTTGTTAACGTCATAGACGATTATAATAAGTGATTCAATTATAAAACGTCTTATCTTGATTGCGTGAGATTTGTTGAAACGTAATAATAAACCGCTATTATTTTAAATCCAATTGCGGTCACTAACCGGCTTGACCATTATTATTTCTTGACCTGTTCGCTTTTGACCCTAGTCTCACCCGATGGTAAGCGCAGATAGGGTCTAAGATGGAGCACACGAATCCAAGGAACATAGATATACAGGGATTCTCCTATACCTCTCTGGATCTCACATACACACGACGGAGCACGGTAAACTGCGTGGCGCCGAACTTCAATGAGAGGGTGGTAGCTAGCCAGGCGGACCGTATAGATCCTACCACCAAGCGTGCTGGTTTTGTTGAATCTTACAAGTTACAACACGTGTTAATGCCCAGCGTGAGGTGAGGAAGTTTTATATTCCAACCCGTCCCCATACCGAATAAAACGTCTATCGTCGTGATTGCAGGCAATACCTTCTTCTTCTTCTCAGAAGTCTGCGTCCAAGAATGGATTGCTCTCTATCGTGTCGGCACACACGAGCACAAGAATAGCTCTTAGCTCTTGCTGTGGTGCACAGATAAGCCGTTGGTAGCGGGGCTGACTCCCCAGAGTGCGCTGGACGAGCTTAAGTATCATCACTCGAGGATGCCCTTTTAATTACTGATGATAAAAAGCTAAAACAGTATTTTAATCATCATAACATCACACCTTGTATTCCCGAAGAGTTCGTAAAAAGTGTTTTTAGTACACCCTCGTTTCACCAGTTATGTTTAAGTTCCATGTGATAGGGGGCGAGCCATGCCATTAACCGGGCATAAATCCAGACACCGGGCTGCTACTGAGAAATTCTAATGGGAAACCCAATAACACTTTGCCCGACCTGGGGATCGAACCCAGGACCCCATGCTCAGCAGTCGTGTTTGCGACCACCAGACCGACAAGGCAGTCAATTCTTTTTAATCTGTTTAAAAATATACACCATGGTCACTAAAATAGTTATTAGCACTTGTTTAAATGCTTACCACTTAATGAGTGCAAGAACTTAATCTGATCAACGTCGTAATGGTTCTTTTGAGTTTCAAACCGGCGTAACTTACCTGTAAAGAGACAAAGTCATTAATTAAAATGTTGTAGCACTAAATGAACGAATAAAATGTTCGCAGTGAGGAACATAATATTGTATGAAGTTTATTCCGCGTACATAAAGTTACGTTTAAGTTGAAAATGGCCGTATGACATTAAAGTAAAGAAATGGGATTTTTTGGTGCAATGTTTTTCTTTTTCTGTGGCATATTAATCAGAAATGTACTTTTACCGCCTTACTAATAATCGATGTTTAAAGTTATAACGCTGGTTAACGTCGGTAAACTTTATGATGTATAAGCTTGTCATATCTTTAAAAAAGATTATTGGTGAGGGGGTTAGAGTTTTTATTAATTTTTGTACCAGTGATATTTAATGGTTAATAATTATGCATCTATAAGTAAACATGAATGTCACTTACCTACCTAAGTAGTTATATAAAAATAATGGTTATAATAATCAGTTTTTTTTATTCTGTCACAGACGGGCTAGCCTGTTTATACAATCAATCGTAGAACCTGGAACCTATTTTTTACCACATTTCGAAAGTATCCCAAAAAGCAAGTTAATAAAATAAGCATATTCAGCCGCAAAATTAAAAAAGTATTAAAAAAAAATTACCACGCAATCTGCCGCCAAAATTAGCAACTACCGAATCGAAATGAAATGGCGTATCGTAAATAAAGACGTAAAAAGGAAATTTATTTTAAATTTATGCGAACTCTCGCCCGCTACAGTATTAAACATGTTCAAAGGCCTTAAAACTGCCATAATACAAAATGTTAACTATTTTCCGAGTAAATTGAATGAGTACTTTCATAAGTTCCTCTTACACATATTAAAGGAGGTTTAAAGCTGGTTTTTTCTTAATTTAATATGTACGTAATTTTTATTTATTTTTGTACAAACATTATACCGCCTCGTAATAACCGCTTCGCACCTTATTTGTAGCTTGGGAGAAGATGCGCGAACATTGCGAAAATTATAACCGCGGAAATAAAAATAAAATTATTTTACATTCCTTAGGTAAGTCACTAAGTAGGTACTTGTCTTTACTTAAAGCATAATTATCATAGTCAGATTGGCAAAGCTCACCCGAAGTATTATCACGCATTGTTCCGAAAACATGTTTCAAGTTCGTAGTGTCCCTTAATTCTTCGAAAATGAGCCTCCCCTAAAATTGCGTACCCGGTACGTTTACCAACATCGTGGTATGAAATAGTTACGTGGTCGATTCCAATGAATTTCAACACGTTTTTTTATGCAATCAGCTCAGAAAACCTAATGTTGTCACATGAGAGGTGAAATTGTCTCGTGCGGTACCGTTGCATATTAGCACAGTTGTCAAATAGACATAGCAAAGGAAAACATAAGAGACAAAGTTCTGTGGACATAGCGTTAGATTGCGCGTGGGCGTCGAGGCCGACACAAGCGCCTCGAAGCAAACAATCAATGAATGACAAATTATAATTATTAATAAACCATGACTGTGATTGACAATTGCTAAATTATCGATAAATGCTGAAATGAATTTTAAGCAACTTTTGGATTCTTAAAAATCTAGATGTTTTGGTAGGTAACTTGTGTTAGTAAAGTTCTGATGAAAACAGAAATCGATATTAATTCGTTCACCGTACCGTTTATACCACTAAAACGTAATAAATAGGTGTATAAATTTCTCACGTCACTATTTAACTGCATCGTATCTATATTTGATTTTATATACGTTCTCAATCAACTCCAATAGGTCCTTTACGTCGATACTAAAGGTTATTAGGAAATACGAGGCAATAAGCACAGCAGCAATAATTATGTATCAGGAAAGCAATGAATTAATATGCCATCCGGAAGTCGTTAAATGTACCTGGTATGTTTTCCGCCATACCTGGTATGGAACACCTGTGCTGAGTCTAGGAATTCCAGGTGCAGGTGATTGGAAATACGCGTGATTTTTTTAGTGTTTGCTTTTCTTGAAGAGTTTTAGTTATTCTTTTAATCCGGTCTTTGTTTGCACAGGTACGCAGCGTACCAGTTAGAAAAAGAATAGAATTTAAAAAAGAAAAGTCTCATAAGTTTGCAGAAACAACACAACACTTAGTACGCTGACAAAAATAAGGATAACAGTATTTATTTTTAAATTTGGAACCGTATTATGGAAATCGGTTACTGCCGCGTCCACTGTAAATACCTACACGTCTTCAACACCAAGAGGATTCCTGGTGCGTTGCCAACATTAGAGACAAAATTGGAAAATTTCATGTACCTGTAATTTCATCGGCACCCATTACCCTTCATATCAAAACACTGCAATGCTGTTTAGCGGTAAAAATAGGTATGGTTATAGCACTTTGCCCTGACGAACTCTTGCACAAGAAACATTACTACGTATTACTAAAATGTATGTTCAATAATGTTCTATATTAATATTAATTTCCTCTAATTGGAATACACCGCACAAAAACGGTTTAGACCAAATATGGAAGGTGTCAACATAATGATTATTTAATGACCCACTTGATTAGCGGTTATAACAACTAACTATATTCTTAATAATTGATTAGGTAAAACGTATTTAAAAATTATTGACTATAAAATAATATGGATTAAAGAACATTATAATTGCTGAACAAATCTGGAAATACTAAGCATATGATTATGGCAAGAACTTTATTCAACGGTATCTCAATGGACTTTATAAAATGTCATTGAATCTTGGTATTTCCTGTCCCGTAATAGAGAACAGAACCATTGCATTCGTTATTTGATACCCTATTTATATTTGAATACTAACCACCACTGAATTAATTTTGCCTTGGGACTTGGGCATATCAAAAGTTAATTCATGTAGTGCAGCACATCTCAAATGTTATGCATGTTTCCAATACTCTGGACTTGCAAGCTAATTCAGTTTTGACGTTCTACGAGGCAAAATCGTTCCAGCTCAGCCACGATGACTATGTAGATACACGCTCGCCATTAGCTTTCCTGTTGCAGCCCCCACAGCACCACCAAACGTAGAACTGGGTCCCGAAACTTCTAAACCCAACAAAGAAAAGTCGAAAATCGCGCGAGACCCGTTTCAAATGCCGCAAATTTATATTGGTACGAACGAACTAAAATGGCTCCGTTCACGCACACAGCAGCAAATATGATGGATTGGCGGTGCCGCGCGTGGGCATGGTGTTCTGCAAGTATGCTAATTCTTTGCATGGTACACGACTGAGGTTACGTTGGTACATGGTTTGAGCGTTCGATTGTTCGTCGTGGGACATGCGTACTCGCGGTTGCGACACACTGGTACTACCTGAGCCGGCAAACGCGAAGTTTTGTGAGGACTACTCAGTGCCTTGATTACAAGCAGAATGCTACAAATTCAGAATCGTATAAATTTGTAAAACTATGATGTTATCAGTTACAAACGATTGACTGGAGAATGAACAGGAAAAAAGTTATAAATCCAATCAAAATTAATCGGAATCTAATTTAACCATACAGAAATAGAATAGATTAAAAGAACCGTCAATTAAACAAATAACCGATTCTTTAAGGAACTGCACCGGTACGTACCAAACGAAGCAAGATACAACATTTTCAAACAACTGTACATTTTAATGAATGAATAAAATACGTAAACTATTTGAAGGACGATTACGCAATGCAGAATTTGCATGTTGATTGTTATCATCGCGAAAACCATGCCAAGCTAATTAACGGTGTACGTTGGAACGAAACATGAGCTCATCATGATCGCGCGTGTTTACAACGCTGCATCCGCCGCGTTCTATCGAGAATTAAACAATACCTGATCATCTTCCAAACAGTAAATAACAAACAAAGCATGCCAAAACAATGAGGAACAATGAAAACAAACGTGTTGACACAACATTCGTCTGGAAATATGCAAGAACAATGCTTGTGACGGGCTATGTGACGAAATTCGATCCCGGTGCATCCGAACGTTTTTAAACAATGGCGGATTCGGGTTCCCGCGCGAAATTGACAGCCCGCGAACAATCGACGAAATAACTGTCGTGTTTTGTAATACCGAAACGCACCGATACGTGAGAAGATCTTTTTTTTCTTTCGCAAAGAATCTTTGATGGATGAGGTTTCTTCAATATCGAATAACAATATTTATTCTAAGAAGCCAAACCAATATTCTGTATGGTATGTCAAAGTAATTTCGTTCCCAAGTTAATCCATTGAAAGGCTCGGTTTGGAAATCACGTATTCCTAAATCCAAATACATCTGAGGTATTTTGGCTTGTAGTAACCAAATGTATTACCAATCTCTAAAATATTGAGACGTACGTAACCTTTAGCATAGATTTTACTTTACATATCAACGAAAACGATGTATATTTTATGTTTAAAAAATGCATAATATATGACGTAATATTAAATACGACATTTTAATCCGATGAACTGTTTTATAATGTCTAATGTCAACACATAAATAAATAAGTTGGACGTCACCGCAGTGCAAGTGTAACAAATTATCACTTTTAAAATATTTTAATGCATTTTAATAATGGTTTACAATCCAACTAGGCTATTTCCCACATAATAAGTTTATAAGATACAGTATTGGATACTTATCGCATTAAATGTAATTTTTACACACGCTACACGTTCAGAGCAGACGGGCCACTTTTGTATAATTTATTGTTAAAATTTATTCCAATGCTAATTTAGAGATAATGCTTTTAAATATAAAAGGTTAAAATCATTTTCACATAGTAATAAATCGATACAAAGAAACTATGAAATTATGAATAATGAAATTGGATAATATATGATTCCCAAGACGACTAAGTAATGAGGAAAAGGTTTATAGTGATAGTTTGCATTTTATAAGTATGTAAAGGATGATGATAGTACACTAGAACTAAGTAACTGTGCTTCAATAAAATTCCTATTTCCACAAACAATTTCATATCCGATTCTCATTTTACCAATCCGTGTCGATGTGCCCAACCTGTTAATGATGACGGGACGTAAACTAGGATGTTTTGTTCAATGAATGGTAGAACAGAATAGCTCTTGCAGACGGAACGTGCGGCAACTATTAGTTGGAAAATGCAACTTTTATGTGGATCCAGAGTGGTAAGACTACACAAAGCGCAGGCGAATGAGAATTGATGCTGCACCACACTTGCCGTTAATATTGTCAACTGGTAATGTTACATCATTTTGTATTTAAATTGCTAATGGCTTGTAAAATTCACTGAGTATATTATATGGGCTGCGAGTTGGAGTCTGGGCATAAACTTTATTTCGATTTAGATTTAAACGTGTGTATGTTGGACACACAAATACTCGTATATTTTGAGTTTTCTGTTGTGAAGCAGTTATTTACAATGATTGGAATTAAATGGAAGAAAAGTAACTGTGTAGATGGACTGTCTGAAACAAAATGAAACAATAATTTGGAATGGAGATCTGGCTCTAAGAAAACAATCTATTCGATATTAATTAACATCCATTAGTGTCCGCTAACGAATCCACTTGACAGCAACAATAAGCAGAAGTAAATTAGTACGTACAGTCTTGTAGATCAACATCAATCATTCAGAACCTAAGATTAAGTGGGTGAGCGGTCGCGCCGCCCCGGGCTACTACGGGGATAAAGCAAACTAACTCCATTCAATATTCCAGTTGGCAGTAAATTACTACTTAATTAAACATTCTCATACACACCAAGTTCTGAGGCTGGCAACACGGCGCCGGGCGAGTTGCGACCCCCTTCGGACCAGGTTTACATTAATTAGGTATAATCTTTTTATCTATTTCATTACGTGGTACATACTACTTATAAAATTTTCTATGTTCACCGTTAGGTATTTTCCGCGTTATATTAAGGTCTTCAGCTGTGATAGCCTAGCGGTTGAACGCTTCTATGCAGAAGTGTCCGAGTTCGAGCCCGGCCTGGACGTATCGAATTCATGTGCGAATCAGAATATGATTATCACTTGCGTTAACGGTGAAGGTAAACTTCGTGAGAGAGCTCTAAAAAGTTATCTATGGTGTGTAGTCTGACAACATGCACCATGCTGATATGTGTATGATACATGGATTGGAGGTTTTTATTTCTAATCTATTTTAGTAAGAGTGGGAAGGCAAATCGAATATAGTCGTACTTTTAAAAAAATATCTTTACATAGTATAAAACAAAGTCGCTCCCGCTGTCTGTACGCTTAGATCTTTTAAACTACGCAACGGAATTTAATGCAGTTTTCAGCTATAGATAGAGGGATTCAAGAGGAAGGTGCCCTCGTTAGTATCTACATTGCACCCGTGCGAAACCGGGGCGGGTCGCTAGTATTACCATAATTCCTAGTTTGTCAAATTTCTTGCATGCACGGAAACGACCGAATTCGCTGACAACACGAAAAATCTGGTTTCGATTTTTATAGTCTAAAACACTTAACCTTTCTCCGAACTCGATTCCACGACTTCGTTTATCGATTACAAAGTTGCGTTCTATTTGCATCACAGCCATTGCTCAACTCTTTAAACGCAAACGTTTTACGGCATTGACTTATCGAGTACACTTGTATCTTCATTTATCCCTGTAATTGATCAAAGTAAACGTTTAATTATGACTACTAATTGAATTAATCGAGGCATTACAAAGCGGTATGGGTGCCATTTTGTCGCGCTGCTACCTGCTCATTTCTTCTACAAAAGACTTGGGTGTGTAATCGATATTGTATAATTATTTGGTTAAGCGATTCCGCCTCGCAGGTGAACATTTTGCTGTTAAATATAGCCGTGGTCACGGATAAACACGCAATTACGAAATTACCATATGCGGTCGACTAGTATTTTATTGGAGGCGTACTTAACGGTACGCTTTTGGTTTGGTACCTCGTGGCATCAAACCGGAATGTGTTTTCAGATGGGAACACGACCGATAAACATTAAAACAACACTATCTAGGAATAGCGTCCATTTAGCGTGGACGAGTCCACGCCACGGTATCGACACAGAAAACTCTACTAAATAAAATGATAAAAATAGTTGGCAATTAAAAGCACGCACGCCGCGCGATGCACTCATTTGTGTATGCAAATGCCGCCATATTGACTTTTTTACGGTTGCGTACGGAAAATGAAACAAATTGTGTTTTTAATGTTTTAATTAGAGATTCGCTTTAGCTCGGAGCCGCTATCTCTCGTCTAGATTGTGAATATGTAAATTTGAAAACGCATCGTGACTCTTAAAACATTACCGCGATAGCGTAACTACGGTAAGTATCTATTTTAAACATTTAAATAAAAAGTTGTTAATGAGCGGTGTACAGCAGTGTACAGCGGTGTACTATTGAGTGTCTAAGGCACATTTACACTGAATAGAGCCGCGCCGCGGCTGCGACTCGAAGTTAAATTAGCACTCGATTACGGGACCGAGATCGATTTACTGCACACGACGTGTAAAAGACGCTTAATGCGGTCTGTTTATTATTTTCGATCATAAAAATATTTACGGTGTCCGCCACAAACGCGTTACCAGAATTAACCTGACGGGTGCACTCGTGAGAACAAGTTTCTATATGAATTTGATATGTATTGTGACATCTCTTCGATCGTAGACAGAGTGGCTCGTAGAGTTTAATTCGAAGCATAAATTACCTTTGTAGAGATTTACCATGGTGTAACGCAATACGTACTTCAAAGAATACGAATAGAGGCTGAATAAAGGACAGTCATTAGTCGCTATATGATTCTGTGGACTTGTTTGATGCTCGCATCCAGACAATGAAATGGAACGCATTTTATTCGACGTTGTTTTTTATAACTTCTTTTTTCTCTGTTTCTACTAATGTATGTGTCGTCTGAGGATTTAAATTATTTACTTGTAAGTACACTGCCTTTATAATTTCACGGGTATCATAAATAAGAGTGTCATACGAAATTCAGAATCATAAGATTATCTGACAAAAGATTTTTAAACGTCACACTTAATAAAACAAACGATTAAGGAAACAAATGTTTGCTATCCTTAAACTATCTTGTGTTTGGTTTAAGTAAACAGTGGATTACGTAGATAGTAGTGATAGTTAAAGTAACCAATGACGTTATATACCAAAAGCGAGTTTCATTAGCTTATCTAAAGGATATCGAAGGTCAATGCATCGACCTAAACTAAAACTTAGAACTAACTGGCTTAGAACTAAAACTTATCGAAAGATTTCGATAACTCGTTAATCTGCCTCTTTTACTACCGACTTACACACATCTATTTATTCTAAAAATATTTACATACTCAACAAGGCAAAACAAAAAAACCGCAAAAATATTTATACACCCAAACAACTGTTGAATAACACGTTTTCATTTGCAACCTACATAGATTAAACCTCATTGGTGACTGGCAACACATTCCAACGCTATCAAATTACGGAGTACCGGTCCACTCCCACCGGCGGACATTACGCGTGAATTTTTAATTAGACGGTTAACAATGAAGACGTAAATATGATACACTATCGAGTTACGACGCCAGCTCATTTCGCTTTGTCAAATAGGTGTTAATGTTGACTTTAATTGTTCGCCTTATCCGGTGTCGAGTTCGCGACGCGACCCACATATTATTGTTATTTAGCGTTGGCAACTCATTGTATTGTTAACGGTTCGTAGATAGCATTCCAAATTCAAATCGGCGTCGGGTGTGTAATATTTTCCAACCGATCGATGGAATTAAATATTAATGGAATAAAAACTTTGTGGGTCAATCTATTATGGCCGTAATCGTGACTGTCTTAAAAGGTTTGATAAGATTTTCTAATTCTAATTCGGAGTTAATTGGCGCCAAGTTCGATTTCCAAATCATTTTAGTCTCACACATTAGGCGTGCGCGTACACAAAAATGCCAGCCGGGGGCGGGGCGCGCGGCCGTTGCACCTGGCGATCGCGCCGGCGCATTCCTCACGCACTCCTTTTTATGCTACACTACAAGTTTAGCCCAACCGTTCTAATCTGGACTCCTTTTCCCCTCTCCGCTGAAGATTAACAGACTTGAAAAGGTCACAGCTACTCTCGTGCGCAGCTCTGATTACAGTGGACACCTTTGTAGGAACGGAACGCAACATCTCCTATTTTCTTTTTTTTTTAATTTAACTATTCCATCTCCACGTCTTTGTTGCTCGGCAGTTCGGATCAAAAGTTTTTTGGAGACGACCCCGTGTTATACAGCCTCTACAAACACGAGAACAAATATTTACAGTGTGTTGTGTGTTTGTTGTATGGATTTATGACTGCTTGAAGAGAACACTTGAGTTTTGACAGAAAGAATTAGCGGGCACACACGAATTGGTTCAGCTTTTAATTGGAACATACGTCATAAACAGTCCGGTGTAGTGTGTGATGATGTAGATTATGTTTGTTTTGGTGATCAACAGTCATAAATTGGGACATAAAAACTTAAACTTTAAGGATAAATATAATTATAAAGGCCAGATTTAAAGCTGTATTAAAACTACCTCGTAAACGAAATTTATTCATCTCGGCGAAAAGTAACGGTACTGAGACGGAGTCAAAGAAACGCCCGGATACAACCATGTCATATGTGGTACTAGTTTTGCTATTTTAATTACAAAACATTAAGGACAACAGGCACGTTGTATAACCAGTTTGAAAAATATATTTTTTGTGTGACAAATAAGTGTGTCAAAGTACTAAACGCGTTTGCGGCCTGCGCTTACGCATTAACCGCAAAAGTGCGCTGCGCCGGCGCCACCGGCCAACGAAAACATTTCAAACCTGTTCGTGCAAAACGTTAATTTTGTAAAACAAACACACATATGTGAGCGACCTACAAACCTGTGTTAACTCGCGTAACGTGAAAGCGGGAAAAGCTAAATTATTTTCACTTCAACTTGTATATTAAGTACGATATTTACGGCAAGCCTCAAAGGTTTCGACAGTTCACGTCGTTAAGTTACTCTGTCTCCGGACTTACTCGATAGTATAGTAAATTTCTATCTATATTGGTTAGGTTAGGTTACGTACTATTTTAATCAAGTACATTATCCAGTAGAAGTGGTACAGTCTCGTAGTATGCTGTTAGAAAATAAGAAAAATGTTTCATATTCTCCTGGCCATAAGATCTGATATCGTAACGAAATAAAAAATCTTCATAGTCCCATTACAATTCTTCGATTTTTTTATTGTATGTCATGTAGGTTCTATCAAATACTAGCTATTAATAAAACACGCGATTAAAACTTACATTACGACAGTTTATTGTGTGTTCGTTTACTTAATTACTTTTATACATAATATTCATTCAAAAACGTATCCATTTCGGCACACTTGAACTATTAAAACTAGAGCAATGTTTGTTTTCTTGAAGTATCGACTTTTGACAATAATATAATACAATTTTCCTGTTTTGTAGATGAGAATCATACACTTTGTTTCTATAATCTGACTATTGAATCGTGGATTTCGCATAATTTCCAGCATTTTGCTGTTTTCTTAGGTTGGTGCTTTAAAGAATTTGCTCCCTAAATAACATAAAATCAAACAATTTCACAAAACGTCTTTAAGGAAATATCAGAAATCAGATGAAATGTCTTCTAACGGCGACCAGCACGTCATCAATTCTAGGAATATAGTTAAGTATTTTTAGTCACCACACGACCTGAATGAATGCTAGAATGCTAACATTAAGATAGCAAGTGTTATCCGTGGTGTTACTTCCGTATTCATATCAAGCAATGTAAACATAGACAGTCATTTAATTAGCTTGGTTCATTGAGAAAAACTGTTTACATTTATAGTTATCGCCTTATATCATCATCACAAGTCAAGCATTAAGTGCACTATCTCTTTCAAGTTACTTTGTTGTTAATATGGCGCTTAGTGACCTGGACCCCATCCGTCCTTATCACCTTTAAATTTCATTAAATCTTCGCGCGATTTTATTTCCACGATTTATCGTTCATCTGTAGCTTATCCTGAAGTACTCAAATGATTCATTTAGATTAAAGGAATTCATCATGATCAAAATCAATTCATAACAAAATTTTGCAACGAAGGCTAAGCGGGATACTATTTTAAACCAACAACACCATTATCGCCATTTTACCCCTGACTTTTGGTATGCTCCCAGAAACATCGCCGGTAGTACAGATAGCTGCCGTGAGTCCATCAATTCGCTTTCCTAGTCAGGTCACTACAAGAATTGCACCCTTCTTTGGAAGAATCCTATGTCCACTATTATATGACTGATAATTATCCGAGTAGAAAACATCTCTCCACATTGCACTTAACAACATGTCCATAACATAATAATAATTAAGTGACCAGTACTCATACTAATGTTTTTCTTCGAAAACCAGCTTCCTACTTGATGTATTACATAGTTCTGGCATTTCTTTAAGCAAGAAAGGCGACGTGCCTACATACATTCCTGAGATGCTAACAAACCTTAGAACGGTAAACCGGAAAGATAGTGCAGCTTCAGTTTCCATTTATGCTGTTACAAACAGTTTTATTAATGGACAGATAAGGTAATCATAGTCTAAACATTATGTCAGTGTTGGTTTTGTGATTAGATGGGCCGTCAAAGTCGAGGGACATGGATGACATAATGTACAGACCAAACTAACTGCTGATAAATTAAGGCATTTGTTTCGGAGATGATAAGACAGTGTTCTTTTAAAATATTTAACGTACCTGACCATGGTAATACCAGGAATTAAAACAGTAACTTATTTATCCAAATCGGTTTGGTAATTACACGTTATCTTAAATAATAACCTTTCTTTTTAGCCGCGCCAAGTAAAAACCTATGTCTTTACCATAGATACGTGTCGGTATGTAAATTATATTTTTTACTAAACAAAAATACTTAAGAGCCTTAACCACCGGAATGTACCTTAAGGTATCTGGCTGCGGTTTCAAGTGTCTACATAGTAGAACTGTAGAAAAACTGCGGTAAGAATGAAGAACGATAACGACCTCCAACTAACGCATTATGGTCGAAGGAAAGCTTCGGCACGAGACCGGAAAATTAACTATGAAGCTATAAACCATTAAAACGACTATGAAATATTGCAGTTGTAAAAAAGCAGTAAATGAAAACTTTCCAAGCATATAACAATGATTAAAAAGATAAACATCACTCTACCGTGACGTGTTTGAGTACAAGAAGCGCCAACCAATCAATACAAGGAAGACATTTTGCTAAATAAGCAAAACTTTCTCCGACATTCGTTACACAAGCATAAATATAGAAAAAAATTAGCATCTATTTAGCAAACCGTGTAAAGTCAGCGTTCATTGTATCGATCGTTAACTTCCTATTCGCTTCGCGTCACCTTGCGCACGCGCATCCAACAAGGCGCGCGTCAGTCCGCTTCGTTAGTGGAGCATTTGTCAAGATAATTGTCCGAACACCGCCATTTGAGGCTTTGACATTTCCTGATTATTATGAATAGTTTACCTTTTGTAATATCCTATTGAAACTAGTGTTTAACTTTATTGCCCGGATATAAGAGGCACATTGCAATGGAAATGAGTTTCTGAACCGCATTATTAGGTAGTGTATTATATGATTCAGCCTTGGCTTTGACATTGTGTCGAGTTCGTCCAAATTTGGTCGTTTTGTGCTCAATTACGTTGACAAGCGCGGATTGGCCACTTTGAATAAGGAGACGCTACGGAGACATTTAAAATGTTTTGTTTGCAGAAGATTTCAGTGACGTTTAGAAAACTTTTGAGACATCAAGGTTAATATTACAATTTAAAACAAAAATGTAATGGACGATTGGGCATGGTAAAGATTAAACAAGTTTCTGGTTGAACTTGGTTCAACAAAGACGGGTTAGCATGGAAAATCACATTACCCGCATTTTGACCCAAAACCACTTTTGAATGGGGCTACAAAGATGACGTACTTGTCAGAGATTCTTGATATTAATATACATCCCAGTATGACGAAAACAAGTGTGCGTCGGTTGGCCCTAAAGACTTTGTTTATAGTCATATAAAAACACTATAAGTACGGGCCTCAACGGGGTTATATCTTGTACACATTGTTGTCACAGGTGCCGCTCCGACGTAACGCACTACGTATTTGTTTTAACCGAAATTATCGCCAATGTCTACGATGGTCTTATTATCTGATTAAAAACCCAGTTCAGCTTAACATGTGATCTTATTTCTTACTTCCACCTAAAGTAAACTGTATGTCTATCTCGCTCCATCGGCTATGAATAACGACATTCTAAGCATACATTTTTGGTGAATGGACAACTTTGTTCGATAATGGCATTGGGAGTTGAGTAGATAACTTAATTGATAACAGTAATGGAACACTTAATAGGACTTGGCTAAAAAGGTAATAACTAAAAAAATATGCATTGCAAACATTGAACAGTGACAGATAAAAAAAGTTGAAGGTTTTAGACGTCAATCTTGTGCGTCATCATTACATTAATTTTAGTGGCGATATAATCGAAAGATTTTTACACAATATTTTGAAACTCATTACCTTAACTTAGAATTCAAATAAATATTTTATCTTGTTGTACTTTTTGATAACTTTGTAATGAATTTGAGACGTTGTATGCTGCAACAATCAGCTAACAAGAACATGTTTTTTCTGCCTGCCTTCAGTTTGTTACTTGTAAAAGGTACTTACCTAGTTACCTACTTAAGTCAGCTACGTGTAAATATTTTAGCACCGAAGTATTGTCTAGGCAAGTAGGCACTGACTCGTAATGTTACAACTAGAATAGTTATTGAAATGAATCATGCGCATGCATGCGTAAAAGTGACCTCGATAGTACAATTTTGTTATTGTTACTGAACGCTGAAATATTTTGTGAAAGTTATCCAAGTTTCCTATCAAAAATTGCTATAGAGATGAAATGACAATTGAAATTGATTAGTTTTTGTAACAAAATCGTCGCAAATCGAAAGTGGCTGCCCCGAATAAATGGAACTTCACCGAAATGTAATAAAAATATAAAATTGAAGATTTTGATGAAACCTGATCACATCTTCGCAAAGACTTATAGGTACTGACGGATTTTAAAACAGTTTTCACAAATCAACCTGTTTTGAAAAATGTCAAAGTAGAGACTTTACCGACATTTTTCTAAGATGTTTTGGTGCCTTTAGTAATTCTTCGCACCTTTAGTTATTTTTCGCAAAGTTAGTTGCTGGAAGGCCAGTTGTTATTACTAAATGGAGATTGTATCATATCATTAACAATTATTATCTACAACCTGTAGCGAAGGTAAACAATAGCCTCATAGGAAATTATTGGAATTAAAATAATGACGATGATGACTTAATGACATCACTTTATTAGAGGACTTGATGCCAGTTTGATAGTGGAGATTAAATCTCTATTTACTCTTCTTATAATTATCCCACGGAAAGTGTTATAAGTGTGTTTATTTCTGTATGTTTGCGTTAAATGGGTAATAGAGCAATTGTTTAAGGCTTACCTACCCTGCCTAAACGAATAAATGGTCAGTAAATTGCGTTGACAAAGTATTTTATACTTGTAACTATTAAAATTTTTATTTTGTGCTATAAAAATAATTAGACAACGGGAAAGTCATTTTCAAACCAAATATTTTAAGTTATCATAGCTAATATGTACTATTAACAATAGTTTATTATATGACTTTCAATTAAGTAATCCTAACTGAGGCAAAATAAATAATTATTGACTTTATAATTTGAAATACCTACCAAATATATTATTTCTATCCCAAACCCATGTTTTAACGATTTTATCAGTTTTACAAAATAAACTTCTCGGCGTGGTATAAAAAATAACCACGACGGTTATTTGAAGTCATATTTTTAGCAGTAGGCGTTTGCGACGTGATGATGCATTCTTGAAGTATAAGCAAATTAAGCAAGGTATCAGAATATATAAAAATAAAGACAAATTAAAAAGCTTTAGCAAGAAGCTACGGCAATTTGTAGTACTGAATTCGACGTAAAATCACAGATAAAAAAGTAGTTACCTACGTTTGGATTTTTGTTAGGCTCTGGCGATTGTCAGAGGATTAGTATTTGCTATAGGTACTTACTAGGAATAAAAAGTATAACGTAGATCCAAACTAGGCTCGTAGAAACAATTCCACAACCGACCAAAGATTTTATGCTGAGCTGAACATGTCGTGCATCCTGTCCGCGGCTCGCACGCAACGGGACCTTAGGACGATACGAGTCACTATCTATACGTGTTTTTTTACATTTATGCAAAAATGTAGGCACTCGATTGATGTCACAACGAAAAACTAACAAATAAAGTACCTACATACATAGCAATTTTCTAATAAGATATTTATACTTAATCATTTTTGTTTTAGTGAGGTTATAGTTGTTTCCGATTTCCTCCGAACAATAATTTCCCGCCAATTTACTTGTATTTTTTTTCCTTGCTCAATTCTGTAATGTTTTGTCATGTATGCTAATTAGGTAGGTATGTACTAGGGATGTGATAAGTTTCACATAAAAATAACAATCGGAATAGTTTATTGTATTACTTAACCGACTACGAAAAGGAGGAGATTATCAATTAAATCCGCATCCCCGTTGTTTTTTTTTAAATGTATACTTTAGGTACGTATACCTGTTTCTCCTAGATTTGTGGACCGATTTGAGTTAATCTTTTTTACTCGGTGCGAAATACTCTCGAGTTAGTAGGTACCACGTGAATTTCATTATTTTTGGTTGAGTAGTTTTTTTTATACAGTATAATAAATACTTTGAAAATGAATTACCTAAGATGACGTTCTAGTTGCAGTGGTCCACGAATTTACACTATTGTAATTGTAGTTTGTTGCACTAAAAAGTATTATATAAAACGTTTAATAGAAAAAACTGATTGCAAAAAAAACTGAAAGGTTATGTACCTACCTACCTACCATATTCTAAAATTAACAAACATTTGTAAGTCGGTGCCTTCAATTTGGTTCAGCGTGGATTAGCACCGACTTCTGAAACTGTTAATTTTGTATTATAGTAGGTAATTATTTTACTTCTTTTAGTTTTTTTGAAGTCGGGTTTTTACTTTTTGAGATTAGAAAGTGGTTTTAGATAGGTAAGTATCGTAAATAATTTACGGTAGTAGGTAGGTACTTACCTATATTTTTGAATTTAGATTTTAATTAAGTAGATACCTAGCTCTATTTTACAAAATGCTTCATTTGATAGGTACACATAATGCACTTAGGTGTTATCCCACTCAATCATCTTTTTGACTACCTCATAAATATTTACATACTTACTACAATTCATAAACAATCTACACCTAAAGTCTACTTAATTTAAGTATCAAAAGTTATTTGTAAGGCGTGCTCATGTGGTATAGGTACCACTTCTCAATACCATTTTAATAACTCGATGAAATCCGTTAGATCAACACCTGAAGAGTGGCCGTCCTACGCACACATGTACTGTACTGTACATTATACATGTATTACGTTAGTTCACGAACACACATAAACACGCGAATATTTCGTCTTGTTGATTAGAAATGAACGTCGTTCGAAATTTGAATTTAAAAGGATTGTCATCATAGACAGACTCACCCGATTAGATTCCAAAGCCTCAGCACTATGCTCCTCCTTCTGACGGAAGCAATTAGTGCATTTGCTCTTATTGAAGATGTTTGGTGCAAACTTCCTGCAATCCGATCGCCCAGACATGATTGCCAGAGGTCAGGGTCTATTCAACGTTCACTATGTCACCGTACACAGCATGATGCTACTGTAAAACACCCACACTAGACGATTAATCGCCTTTTTTCGTACCGAACACGCAGTTTATCACGCGCGCACCCACCGGTGAGTGAGCTATCAGCGAAATCACTGCAAGTGAAGTGAGCGCTAACGTCATACAAAAAACACATGCACTAAACACAATCTCCTTCGGCAACCGAACACCGAAGTAGTCGTACAATCGCGTAAATATTATTCGTATTCACGTCAAAATATAAAACAATAAACATCGATTTCACAACGAACACGCGGAGTTCGCGAGCGCGCAACAACACGACCGCCCGTCCATTTTACATCTGATAGAAAAGCAGCGAACACAGTTTGTTGTTTTACAACTTCTCTTTTCTTGTTTATGCGTCTGTAACTTAAAATATCTATGTAGTGACTATTTATATTAGTGTGTGTGACTATGTTTGTCTCCGTCTACAACACCAAGTATGAATCTATCTATCTCTGTCACACTTTTCATTAATTATACTTGTTCCTAGTGCTGCCATCTATTAGCGAACTTTTTCTACTAAAGCCACGTTCATGCAACAGTGACTCCTGAGCACACAGTATACGTATATTCTGTAATAGTTCTAAGAAATTCCGATAGGTGGCAATAGTTTTTAGTTTTAGATGACTACGGCCACGTACCTACGTACGTCGTGTCAATAGTCAATAGTCAATAGTATCTTTATTTGGATGAACATGGTACAAATAAGATCTTACATACATTATTGTGGTAACAATCATATTCTGCCATGTATGGCGTGCAAATAATAACAAAATAAGTAGTTAAATAAAAAATAAAAAACAAACATGTCTAAGAGAAAATGGCAATTAAAATTTAGTACATTTATAATAATTATATTTTATTCTATTTAACATTTCTTAGAAAGTGTCATTCATAAAATCTGTAACAGTATAATAGCACTTTTCACTTAGAAGGGCCTTTAACTTCTTTCTAAATATTTCTACTGTTAGCTCTTTGTAAGAATCTGGAAGCTTGTTATAGATTTTTGGAGCCCAACAGAATACGCTTTTCCACATAAGTGCTGTATTTGCTCTACGAATACATAAGTTATTTTTACGTCTATTACGAATAATTACATCAGAAAGTCTTGGAAATAAATGAGGGTTTAACTTTACAAATAATCTGCTTCTTTTTAACCGACTTCGAAAAAGAGGAGGTTCTCAATTCGATGCGGATCTTAAACTTTTTTATAATAGATAGACTGTGTAGGTATCACAAAATAAATCCCACGGCAATTAGTGGAATGAAATTGTAGACATATGTAACTTTATTAGAGATATCTTAGTAAATTATTAAAAGGTAATCATCACTGTGATTGATCCAACAAATGATTTGAAAGTGCGTTTTTTTTTTAAGTCACTAACTATATTGCTGGCTACATTCCGTCACACGATTACAGCGCTGCGTCTAGGAGACTTCTTTTGTGCAAAAGGCACAGCAAAAGGACTCTACAACAAATAATGTAATTGAGTAGGTACTAGAGTACGCGCTAAATAAGTCTGCGCGCGTCGGAGGTCGGAGGACGTGCTAAATGTTGCCATGATCGCAAAAATACAAAGTACTACTTTTTAAGGAAACAAAAGCAATACATTTGTGAGCATTAAAATTTACTGCCCACAAATTAAACTAATTAGTATTTTTACGTAATTTGCAAAGGACAAGAACTAAGTTTACAGATGTGCCATGAATGAATACGAATGCATTATGATTCCGTTTATTTATTTATAATACATACTTAATTATATTTTTAAATATTTCAAAACACAAATAAAAACATTTAAAAATATAAAAAATAGTAGCCCACTGGCATCGGGAACAGGGTCCAACCTACCGGTGGTCAGGGCCTCAGAGAGAGGAACTTCCTGACAATACGTGCCATGTCTAGAAGTACCGCTTTCTGTATCAGGCCCTTGATCCAGCTACCCAACGAGAGCCTCATCAGGTGTTGGTCGAGGCTCTTGGCTATTAAGCCATTGGCCGTAACGACTATCGGCACAATGACTGCTGAGTCAACCTCCCACATGTCGACAACCTCGTGTGCCAAGTCTTGATACTTAATTTCTTTATCTTTCTATCGGCGGGTCGCTAGTTATCTAATATAACGTGTAAGTAGATAGAGGCACCGCGTGGCCGTACATGAGACAGGAATATAAAACTAAAATACTGATTCTCCCATCGTAGAGAATACAATACAATGCATTATGATTATTATTATCTGATGAGGTCTACTATAATCCTTGTTATTACATTTTCTTTTATTCTTAAAATCAGGTAGGTCTAGTGACAAAGTTAATAAAACGGCAACACTGTGGCGGACCATGATTAGTTCCAATTTTGGCCGCGCGCACACTTATCTGTTACAGTGATTCACATCATAAAAAATAAAAGCATTCAACAAAGTAAAACCTAAGCCAAAAACCTAATGGTATTTGGTTTAGTAAAGTGAAATGAATAATTGCATACGTTTATCACGTTGTTGTTGTTTTTGATTAAATAAAAGTGTAAATCTTTACGTAGTATAAAACAAAGTCGCTCCCGCTGTTTGTACGCTTAGATCTTTTAAACTACGCAACGGATTTTAATGCAGTTTTCACCAATAGATAGAGTGATTCAAGAGAAAGGTTTATATGTCCTACATTAGTACCTACATTGCACCCGTGCGCATCTGGGGCGGATCCCTAGTTATCTAATATAACGTGTAAGTAGATAGAGGCACCGTGTGGCCGCACATGAGACAGGAATATAAAAATAAAATACTGTTAATCCCATCGTAGAGAATACATATACTAAACACTTCATTAATGGAGTCTGTTTCTCATAAATACAAGAATACGGGGAAACCGACGTTCTGTGACAGTGAGATGGCTAATTATAAATATGTAAAGGTAATAATGTAATAATGAGCTGATTCGACTCTACACACCGAATAATTATCTCTGTGGCAGAAAACATCGACTGCTAGACGTGCCTTCGTGTCGGCCTGCAGCCCGTGCTGCGTCTCCCATACCACGCGTGTTGACCGTACTAAATAAGCTCTTGAAAGCTAACCCAGACTGCGATCTATTCGCTAATAAATTCGCCAATAAAAGTCAAAGTCAAAGTCAAAGTATTTATTTCAATTAGGCACATAAAAGGCACTTTTGAACGTTATAGTTACAAAGAAAATAGAATTGATTCTAGTTGCCCCTTCCAAAAGGTAATGGTATGTGCCTACATTTTTGTGAGAATAAACATATTTCATTATTGTTATTAGTTTATGTTTTATGTTTGTACTTAGCTTACTTACATAAGTTTGTAAGTCGTGTAAATCAAATAAACAAATAATTGGCTAACATTAAAAAGTTCGCCATTTAGCGATAAAACAGCACGTCACATGAGACAGAAGATACGATGCTTTGTCTCAGTTTTCTTACTAATTTTGTATATACTTCTCACTTCTACACCTCCTACTGTAATTATGGCTATAAATATCTAGAGGTATTAGGTGTAATACCTATGTAATTATTATTTATTCCCAAAAAGTGGCAGAATAAGCTGCAATCATTTATTGTTACTTTGACAACGACTGTCAACGACCTGACATAAGAAATGACAATGACAGCACCAACATCATCCGATGAGTGACGTATGAGTGACGTGCGCGAGCGGTGCGCCCAATAAAATAGCGTGCGCTGCATTCGCCTTAACAGACGTTTTCCCTCTTTAAAACCTCCACGAAAATTATCAGTCTCGTTCGTAATATCTTGAAAACGGACGCCCTTACGTTTTTTAACAGTTTCTTTCATTCTCCCATTCATATTCAAGGTGAGAGTTGTATAGAAACTTAGCACGCCCGACTAGTTCATACTGTACGGACGTATCGCTGTAGACCTTGATTTTGTCTGCGAGGGAATTTGAAATGTCCCTGTATCGTTAGTCATCCGGTGTAATAAAATTGGTGCGCGCTCATAATCATTATTAGTGTAAGAAGGCTGAATTATAACGTGATATTGTGTTTTAGTATGGAGGACTTGAGTTTCGTTCCCGATCTCCCAAGCGGTCCCCTGGATAAGTTCAGAAAGAGCTCATCCTTTGACTGGAAACGCTTCAAACTGGCATTGGAAGGTGATATAGAGCTCCTCAAACTTAAGGTTAGTGGTAAAAATGTGATACTTTTAATTTACAAACATTGCACAATATTATTTTGTAATCTATCTCGCGCCAATAATATTCCAATTGATTCTAAATTTAAAAAATAACAACCCATCTAGACTTATTCAGGCTGAGCTTAGAGCATTGTTCTATAATTTGAAATATTTAATTTTGGAATTTAAATTTGTTTTTGTGAGTCATCCAATCTGATAATTGAATAGATATCACATGACCTACCTTAACAATATTAAATAACAATTTAACTTATATTTAACTAGGTATTCTATGGTATAACATCTATCAATTAATTTCATTGGTTATTGTGTTAATAGTTTTGTAATTTATAAAAAATCTATTTTAGATGAATTAATTATGCTAATTCAACATTTTTATCACATCTCTCAAGGTTAAGTAAGATATGTCAGAGGATGTCTGGCATAATAAGATGGTCACAACATACCCATAGAATAATAAAAACTACCTACATGTGCAGTGACCACACATTTTGTTTTTCTGGGACAATTTTATTAACATGCCAAAACTGAGTACCTACCGAGATTAATTTAAAATTTGTACAATTGTAAGTATCGTAAGAAAGAATATCTGTAAAATGTCATAATTCTAACAATATAAAAGACAAGTCTGTGCGTCATTCAGCACTAATGAAATATAATATGTGGCAAACAAACTTTTTCAGTTGAATTGTGTTTGTTTTACGAATGCTGTTCATTTTTCTCTACAGACGTGTTCGTGTTAGTCACTGCAATGATATTAAAATGGCTTAAATTTCCTAGCTTGGCGTAAACCGCTCTCGCATGTGTCAAGCCAGGATAGGATATGGTATTATCAGCTTGCTATCTTAGCTTTGTAAAATTAGCTTTGTGTATCCCGGGCATTACAGCATCCGTAGCATGACCACCATTGATAAGGGTTTTGTCGATGGAAGAATATACAAAATGACATACACAATGGTAATAATTATGTCATTTTGTCTATATTTAAATTAAAAAAACCCTTGTCTACGGTGGTTATGCTAGCCTGCTGCACAACTGATAAGAAATAATAGTAAAAAAGATTTTTTTAATGATTTTATTTATCCTGCCCTCTGATTCCTGTCAGAACTTTTCGATAAGTCAGTTGTCAAACGATCCGTTTTGTTATCTCTTTTTTTCTCATTACTGGTAGGTATCATAGACAAAACTAGATAACATACCAAACTGGTTGATAACTTGTTGGAACATTCTGAATCAGACTGCAGGATAAATAGAATCAAGAATACCAGGTTTCTTTAAGGTTACACTGAAAGAAAGAAAGGAAAGAATTGTATTATTTATTGGCACACAGTACAATCAATAGATAACATGAGAAAGATAAAAAATAAGTGTCAAATGGCCATCAGCTCAGCTTAATGTCAATGGCAGTACTAGGTACTACTGCCTAACGCTGACATAACATTATAATATGTTTAATGGTTTAACAGCTTCGTTGGTTTAGTGCCGGCAAGCGTGACTGCTGAGTATAGGGTCCTGGGTTTGATCCCCAGATCGAGCAAAGTGTTATTGGGTTTTTCCATTAGGAATTTCTCAGTAGCAGCCCGGAGTCTGGATTTGTGCCTGGTTAATGGCAATAGGCTCGCCCCATAGTACATGGGACTTGAACATAACTGGCGAAATGAGGGTGTTATTAAATCACCTCTGCCTAACCCTTCAGGGAATACAAGGCGTGATGTTGTTGTTGTGTGTTTATAACAATTGGACGTAGTTAAGCGAAAAGGGTCCAATCCACAAAATTATTGTAAGTGAGTTATTTATATGAAAATACTCCTTAAACTTCTTAAGCCAAACTACACACAATAACATTTTAACAAGTAAAATATTATACATTTGTCCCTTAATTACAATAAAACTAAGACATTTAAATTAAAGAACAAATGAAGAAATACAGTCTAAACTTAAAAATGGAATATCTCATAACTGTGTGAGTTGGATCCTTTTCGCTTAACTACGTCCAATTAAAAATTCACATTTCATCTTGCTGTCACTGCATAATTTGTAAATGTAGGTAACAAGTTATTATAAGTAAACAAATACTATTCACATAATCAATGACTCGAAATAATGTGAATGCTTAGTATTTAAAAGTTCATCTTCATAAGAATTAAATAAACTTTGACTTTTAGAAATAATGCATATTCATGACAGGATTTTTGCATTTTACCTTATACAATATCAACGATGAAAGACCAATACCGCCTAACTTCGTTTTTGTTGATTTTTAGTTTTTAATGCCAATCGACGTAGAATGCCATTTTGCATGTACTAGCAAAATATCTTAAAACAATATTTGACAATTTATGCCTTAAAACACAAATAATAGAAATAGCTGCTAAAATATTAGACTCCAATTATGCTGTGAATACATACTATTTTTATAGTGGATACACCTTCTAAATAACTTTATTTAAAAAAAGTGCGAATACCTTCTATCTATTCTAAAAATGTGTTGACATTTGCGCTGCTCTCGACTGTCTGACGTCTCACCATTCGGTTCGGTTATTATTTTAAAACAACGCGGACTGAAAGAGAGTGAATCGAATTAGAAAATAATGAAAACTAAAATTTTGATGTTATTTTACTGTTATCAATATCTCCTATCTTCCTCTCAATTTTCAAAAATGTTATGAAACTAAAACCTCATAGTTCCTATCTTTGGGTAACTCTGTAAGTAGTAGCTTTAGAGTGAAATCTAATTACACATCATATTTATATCCCTAACATTATTATTGCATCAGACAAGACCAGTTTTTTTTAAATTATTTTATGAGACGTTTTTTTCATTTCCTGTAAAGTTGCAATTTGTAATTTAGGAGATTTTGGTATTACAACGTCAATATACTAAATATTAAACCATTGATTCAACAAACGTTTTTTACAGGGAAAATCCACAATCTACCTAAGTAGTTTATCTTATCACAGTGATGAAAAATAACATTGACTACGATTGATTCAGTTATGCCCGGTTCCTATGGCAAAAAACGAATCGTTTTGCTTAGGTACTAATGGTAGCATTTTTTATTGCCAATCTTTGCATATACTACATAAATAGATTTGTAAGCAAATTTTATCTGTGTTCGCAAACGAATGTATGGGACGATCTATTTCGCAATAGTTATACGACAGTTATGTCACGTCTGCTTCATCTACGTCAATGATTCACAGTATATGCATTAATTTACTGGCTTACGATCTTAACGGTCACTCAAGGAAACTATTCGAGTATTCAATTGTTTATGTGGTAGGCACTTACGATCACGTGGTATCTGGTATGTTATTAATAGTTTGTGATACGGGGAATACTTCCAAGTGTTATTGGAGGAAATCTAAGCCGTGAAGTAATCTGAGCTAAGGTATTTAGAATAGTTTACCAATAGATGTAACATCTTAATTAAAGTAGATGTTAGATATAGGTACTTATGTTAAATATGCTCGGAGTCACACCCAGCTGCGTGTGACGATTCTAACATAACGCTTTTGGGATGCATTAAAAGAGTCTGCACGAATGACGATACGTCATAATTCTCATACAAACGCTCGTACGCGATTATGGAGTTGTAACAAATTTTCCTCAAGATATTTTGAACACACGGATATTATGTGGTTTATATCTAGGTATTTATGTAATAAAAAAAAAACTTTTTTGAGAACAAATTCAGTAAAGACAGGTATCTGAATTTTATCTTAACTTTGGCCGTTCATAAATTGAAAAAATATAGAAAACATCTTTATAAAAACCTCGCACATGCAATGGAGATTCGAAATGTCAAACATTTTTTCCAAAAACTTGTTAAAGCTTTTTCAAAAACACGTATTTCCTGAAACAAGTTTTGTGAAATCTGCGCGCGCTAATTTGCGTTCGATGTAATCGCTCGCTTGTTAGCCGACACACATTACGTTGGGTGAAACAAGAAGTATTTCAATCATGATCGCGTTGGCCATAGACGGACCGGGAAGGGCCCTCTTAAGTACCTACGTCCGGCGCATCCTGGACAGTCAGCCCCGTACAAAACTTATGCTGATTGGCTAAACTTTTCTTTTCATCTATAGGACAGGATTTGTACCCATGGTAGGAAGAATATGGGATTTCCTGTCACAGAAAAAGTCCCAGTTGTTAAAACTGTTATCTATGCTCTATAAATTGTGATAAGCTCGTCTTTTGTCACGTTAAGAGCAGATATTGAGATCAAAGTACAAATGTCTAGAGTTGAGTAGATAGTATTATGTCTGTCGATAGCATTGGGGAACCCCGTTAACGATTGACGTCCTGACTATTGTGGAAATCCCACGAGAAGACGACCAACAGTTTAAGGAGATAGGAGGAGGATTAAGGCATCGAAAGATTGTGCGAAGCGCAAGAAAGATGGCTGCCTCACATTGAGTATAGGTACTTACTAAAACAACCAAAATGTAGACAGAAATAGCGTGAGACAGAAGACCCGGAGAGGAAATAGAGCGATCACGATAAGATCAACTCTTAACTGTTGATGGTGAGAGAAGACTACAGGCGAAACGTGGTTCGAGATTCGTCAAGTCTTAAGAGTCCGTACTCCGTTGAATTATCTTATCTCTTATCTTGTTGTGTGAACATAACATCACGCCTGTAAGTATTCCCCGAAGGATTAGGCAGAGGTGTATAGTAAACACCCTCATTTCGCCGTTATGTTTAAGTCCCATGTAATAGGGGGCGAGCCTTTTGCCATCAATCGGGCACAATCGAGACCAGGATCTCATGATCAGCAGTCGCGCTTGCCACTACTACTAGACCAACGATGCAGTTAAAATACGACGAATAAAATAACTTTGCCCATCTGAAGTGAGGAACAGAACGCTGAAAACCTGGTTTCAGAGCGGCAAAGTTTTTTACGCGTACTGTACTCCCCAAATTCACTCGCATACTTAACTATCATCGAAGTATACTTAGCTTAATTAAGTAGGAAATGTAAACGATTCACGAAAATAATCAATTTCTTATCAATTTTCGAATAACCACAGTACACTATAAACAGTACCTATAACTAAATCTGGTTTTGTCAAAGTCGAAGTATTTAAGGCACTTTTGAACGTCAAAATTTACAAAAAACAAAATTAGAATAGATTCTAGTCGCCCCTTCCAAAAGGTAGTTTCGTATGGAGAAGAATGGGCAAGAAACTCCACCGTTACTCTTTAAAATGTCTTGCAATATTTTGTATAGGTACATTAATTATACAATTATATATATGTGAAGACGATGCACCTAGAATAAAATTATTATAACACAATAGGTAAAAATAATTAAAAATGAGGCAATGACAAATTAATTATGTGATAGATACATGGTGCTCACATATTTACAAACATTGTAAAAGTACATACGTGCCTAAACATTTTAAAGTAATAGGTCAGTGTGTGAGTTAAGGTACCTACTCACAGAATCTAAAAAAAATGGCATTAAAATAATAAAATGTCATGCTCCGCAGCAGAACCACTTTGACTATATTATGTAAAAATTACAGGATAAAATGTAGATAATGTCTATATTTTTGTTGCTTAATATCAAAAATTGTATATTGTTAGTTTCTTGGAAAATATCAATTCAAAGTGGTCATGCTGCAGAGCATACTCTCCAGCAGAACCACTTTAAAATAACGGTTATTTCACGCTAATTATGCACAGGTCATATTATAAACAAATGTATAATTATTTATTGTATATCAAGATAACATCCATAATTTTAGATAAATACCTACTTACTGATCTTTAGTAACATGTAAATGTTTTATCGGAATGCGCCTGCCATGAATTTCTTAGCAAATAACAAGATTAATAGGTACATTTGCTAAGAAATTCATGGCAGGCGTATTCCGATAAAACATTTACATGTTACTAAAAATTAGTAAGTAGGTATTTATCTAAAATTATGGATGTTATCTTGATATACAATAAATAATTATACATTTGTTTATAATATGACCTGTGCATAATTAGCGTGAAATAACCGTTATTTTAAAGTGGTTCTGCTGGAGAGTATGCTCTGTAGCATGACCACTTTGAATTGATATTTTCCAAGAAACTAACAATATACAATTTTTGATATTAAGCAACAAAAATATAGACATTATCTACATTTTATCCTGTAATTTTTACATAATATAGCAAAGTGGTTCTGCTGCGGAGCATGACATATAATAAATTATACAATTAAAATAGCAACCAGTTTGATGTTGTCTAGACTCTAGATTGTCCTATCTATATTTCTATACTAATATTATAAAGAGGAAAGATTTGTATTTTTAAATGTAACGAATAAACTTAAAAACTACTGGACCGATTTCAAAAAATCTTTCGACGTTAGAAAGCTACATTATCACTGAGTAACATAGGCTATATTTATTACTGGAATAAAACTTCTTACGCGGGTGGAGCCGTGAGGACACAGCTAGTTGTTAATACATTAGTGGCATAACTCTAATCTTGCATAACCGAACAACACGTGATTATTCGCCATGACCCTGAATTCGCCAAGCCGTCCTTTATTGGTCAATTTTGTTAGTACATTAATTTCTGAATAGTTGATTGCTTGTTATCATTAGTAGCCGGCTTTAAATAGGGTAATTTTTCAAAGCATAATATGGGCCCTTGTCTCGATAAAATTTAGAATAAAATAAAAAGTATTGGCTCTCGTACATCGTTACCAATTTCCTACACCTTTTCGTTTAGAAATTATATTGATCAGTCATGGTAATTTTGTTTAATAATTACAAGTATACCTATACAAATTAATAAAGATAAAATATATCCTAGTAATATAAAACTATAAACTAAAACAGGCATCGAATTCGATGGCAGCAAAGTAGATACGGATATCTACATTTTTGCGAAAATGCTTTTATTACAAAAATAAGCTTATATCAACCCTGTCTACAAGTCTGTATTAAAATGATTTCAAATTTCAAAATAATGAAGAAAATCTCCTACGTAAATGAAGACATTTACACTCGATTTTTAAAAAACATTGCAGCTAAATGGCCTCTATTTATTACTAAACTAGCGACCCGCCCCGGCTTCGCACGGGTGCAATATAGATACTAATGTGGGGCTTATAAACCTTCCTCTTGAATCACTCTATCTATTGCTGAATACTGCATTAAAATCCGTTGCGTAGTTTAAAAGATCTAAGCGTACAGTCAGCGGATGCGATTTTGTTTTATACTATGTAAAGAAGATGTGCTCTCCTGCAAAGTTGCGATTTTTTAGATGTCTTCTTTTACTTTGCTACCATCGAATTATTCCTTCACATCGCTGTCGACTGGTAATGTGCCCAGAAGACTGGCCGCGTTGCCACGTTGTATGGCGATGCTAATCCTTTGGCCAAAGTAAAAGTCAGCCTTCGGGTTGACCAGCCGCCTTGCTAATGACTCTGTATAGGAGTTGAGTGTTTCGACCCACAAACGACTCTAAAATATAAGTACTAATAAAGTTATTATATTTTCGCCGCTTGAGGGTCTCCGTAGGTGCAGCAGCAGCGACAGCACAGTCCGCCGAGCTAGGAAGATGGGATAGCGCAAGGGTATCGACGCATGTTGCATCCCACACCAAAGGCTTACCAATCTTCCATGGCAATAACGACATTCCATCGTCACGTGCCAAGCGACTGACCAGTTCAAGTGTATAAATAATGCACGAACTTATTTGCACACTACATAGGTTGATGGATTAGCAAAACATTAGCATTTTCTGATGTATTTAGTCTCATAATCGGTTTTCACTATATCCATGTTCAGTCTATTTCTAGTTATACGAATAGTTCGGATATTTGGATTGAGAATGTGCGTTCCGTTTTAGTATCAGGATAAAAATACCACAATCTCCAATAATCCATCCCATATAAAAGTCCCTTCATTTAAAAGTTGTTTGTGGTTGCAAACTAAACCAGGACTTTAAATAGTTCAGCCTAGCCTTTTCCCATGTTAGGGCCAGCTTCCAGTCTAACCAGATGCGGTTGAATACCAGTATTTTAAACGGAGCGACTGCCATCAGACTTCCGCAACCCAGTTACATGGCAATGCCGATATCCTAAGGTTAGATCGATTGTCAAACTTTCGGGCTTCTGAGTTAACGTAACGACTGTCATAAGTATTCGTATGACACCAGGGACCGACAGTTTAACGTGCTCTCCGTGGCACGAAAGGCTTTCGATGTGTAACGAACGGTCACCCATACATAGACTGACCACGGCAAGCGCAGCTTAACTTCGCAAATCGTACAGATCGCTTCGAACTCGTCAGAAAGCGAAGTTGTTCACCGTACCTATCTAAGTTACTGAAAAGAGGTCCGAGCCTAGCAGTAGGACAGTAATGGGCTGATTATAAGAGAGTGGATGATCTATTAAAGAAAAAGGCTCATCGTACCCTCAAACCCCAGCCCGATTTTAGCTACTCCCCCTCCATGACACACTAAGCCGAGGTTCTAACCCCACAGGGAGTGCCCTTAGTGTTCGGTCATGCTAACTTGCATCCTAGTTTGTAACCCCTGGCTGGGGGCCTTAAAGTAATTTTTGGCCACCACAGTATTGTCCGGTTAAGCAGTATTAACCTCAAGTGAGTTGTTGAACTGCGAGTGGTACTTCCAAAAAAAAAAAGTACCCTCAAATGCTGAATGCTCTCGTTTCTGTGTTATTAAAATGAAGTCGGTTAATTGGTCAATGCGCTATTTAAATTAAACACCCACTCGTTACCGACTGTTTATTGTTTAACTTGAAACCTGAGAGCAGATTGAAATAAGTTCAATCAATGATGTTTGTTTAAACGATTCTCTTCCTTTGGTCACATAAAAGACGATGGAATGTTGAGCAAGGCACTCTGCCTTACGGCAAATGTATGCAAATTTTTGCATCGATAACTCTCGATTATATCGATACAGCATGCAATTGTATCGATTAGAATTGTCACGATATAAGAGGCATTTAATTCGGTGCATTTTGATCGTTTGTACACATTTAGAATTTGTTAAATACAGTCCCGAAAGTTCAGTTTTTTTTAGATCTGAAACTTAAATACTCCACTAGCTCTACCAGATCACGCTACTCTATTTCGCAAGAACAATTAGGAACTTACCTACACTCCTTAATGCGCTTATATTTAGTGTACAGATTTCTCAATAATTATGACATCATCATTAATGACCTAAAGCTGCAATTATAGCCTAGCGGTTGCACGCTTGCTTTCGATGTAGAAAGGTCTGATATCAGTCCCGACTCACACTTCTCAGTTTTCGAATTCACGTGCGGATTCTCTACATTAACGGTGAAGGAAAACACCGTGAGGAAACCTTCACTCCTAAGAGGTCTCTAAAAAGTTGTCCATGTATGTAGTCTGCCAACTCGCATCAGGCCAGCATGGTAGACTGAAATCCTTCTTATTCTGAGAAGAGGCCCGTGGCCAGCAGTAGGACAATAATGGGCTGATTATGTATGTATGTATGATTACCCTACTAATATTAGAAACGTGAAAGCCTGGATGTTAGCGATTTTGTGAGTTTGGATGTTTGTTAATCAATTACACCTAAACGGCTTAAGGGATTTGGATGAAATTTGACACTGGTAGACCATGACCTGGATTAAGACATAGGATACTTTTAATCGGGGTACATGGAGTACTTCCCTTAGAGTGCGAGTGAAACCGCGAGCAACAGCTGGTGTAGGTACTCATAAATTCTTTGTATTGTTTTAGTATAAAATATGGCAGACGTTAGAAAAGGACCCGCTCTTCGCTCACAGCTCCATCTCTCCAACCGTGGAGGAGCAGAAACGCATCACCCAGCTGCAGTTGAAGAAGATAAACGAGTACAAATTCCACACTAAAGAAATGGTCAACTCTAGTTATAGTCGAAGGGTAAGATAATCTCTGTTTAACTTTTATAATTAAGAATTTTTGTTTTAAATTGAGGACCAATTTACTTAAAGGTATAAGTAATTTTTATGTGATGTTTATTTTTTTATTATTCTTTATACAGGATGTTAAAAAATCAACTGCAACCAATTTGTGGGGATACTTCCATACAAATCAAATTAAAAATAAAATTACAGCCTATACATATACTATGTAAATCATTTGTTTAATTTATATTATTCGTTAAATTTAATTTGTTTGTTAATAGTGGATTTGTACATTTTATTTTTTTAATAGGCCAATTTTATTAATCTATGGTCAACATGTACCTATGTTATTAGTACTAGTCTATTTATCATCAATATAATTGATAATTAATTATTCAAGCCAAATGCTGAGTAAAGGTCACCATGTCATGCCATGCTACTGTTATTAGGTACTGAAACGTCATTAAAATAATTATTGATGTATTTTTGAAGGACAGTTGTATCATTACTAATATTGTTTATTACCTTTATGATTTGTTAAAACTCTATTTGAGTTTAAAGTTTGTTTTGAAAATTCCTAATTCATTATTTCTTTTGACAGGGCTCTTTTCAATGTTAATTATGTTGAATAAAAAAAAAGTTGCTTCTACATAAAGGCATCTTTACTTTTTTTTTTAAACAGAATTGTTTTGTTTAAATAAACGGTGCGACTAGGGTTGCCAATTTTTTATAGACTATATAAAGTATTTTCGAGTCCAGTACCCTTAAAAAATATACATAATATGGGTACTTAGTTTGTATCAGATCTTAAGTTCTTTTTAAGAGTATTTTTTCGTCTTAGCTTTTATTACCAAGCTTTTATTATAAGAAAACCTTCATACGCTAACATAGCATCGAAATATTAATTAATTATTTTTTTGTTGCTATGCTCCTTAGTAGAATTCGTAATACGTATAGTAAAATACTATATTATAGTACTTACACTATTTGCGGTGTAGCACGGTGCGGGTGACAGCTGTCAGTATTTGATTTTATTTGTAGACAATAACATTTTGGCAGGGTACATTTATTTGATTTACTACAGTTATTACTAATTCCGTATTTTAGGACGTGATATTTCGGTTGCAACTGAAATATTAAGTCATGATTGTAAAGTTCGTCTAATGACACCCGCACCATGCTACATCGCAAATAGTGTAGGGGTGGCAATCCTAAGTGCGACATCAACAATAAGCATTAACTTTTTTATTTTTGAAACAGAATTAAAATGCTTTTTTTTTCCACAGACACGTACAATAATGACAATAAACGAGGCTGTGCAGTCTTTGAACCCCAGTGTCTCAGTCAAAATGGCGATCGGCATATATCTGTTTTCAAATGCATTATTATCGCTCGGCACTGAGAGGCACCACAAGTTCTACGAAGCTACGTTTGTAAATAGAGAGGTAAGAGACATAACATTTATTATGTTTATAAGTACACGTGATTGATGATGAACACTTAAGGGAACGTACCCATACTACGTGACTCGTTCAGGGGGGAGGTGGGGTCTTCAAAATACCACGCTTGGTCTCAGGGGTACTTGGAAATGTAAAATGTACTACGGATGGTTTTAGGGGGGGGGGGGGTAATTTTTTTTGAAAAAAATGGGTCACGTAGTATGGGTACGTTCCCTAAGCCCTTATGAACTCAAGCGACTCGTTTACTGTGCCAACACACTGCGTTGAATACGGCTCTTAGATTGATTTCTATAGTGCGCCGAATCATGACGAAAAAATACGATGAGACAATTAGGACTGTAATTCTTTTAAATTACTCGTGATATACTAGGCCAGAGGTCGGCAACCTGCGGCTCGCGAGCCGCATGCGGCTCTTTCAATGTAAAGTTGCGGCTCTCCAGTCCATACGCAAAAATAATTATTTTACTATCAAAAACCCTTAAAATCGTGCAATCGATCCCTAATAGAGTACTTATGACTGAAATATACCGACTATGACTGAGACTTGAGAGATAGATATAGTAACTATATCTAAATGTATTTTCGTTTTGTATTTTTTTTAAAGGTAATTATTTTTGCTAAACACCATTTTAAGGTTATCCATTAATTACAGGACAGCCTGTATAAGCCAATACTATAATATTAAAACAATTTTTTTTTGTGACTCTTTAAAAACTGAAATTTCGTAAATTGCAACTTTTGGCTTTTCCGTTTCAAAAGGTTGCCGATCCCTGCACTAGGCTGATTTGATATCACGGTTTATCGATATAAATAAGAAAGATTGAAGGTAGAAATTATTAATATTGTATTGTCATAAGAATTGAATTTGTGTGCGAAGGTTCAGAAGAATCTGTTAAGCAGAAGTAGTTGAAAAATCTGTCGCAAGATTTGAAAACAAATATACGAAGTGAAGGTAATTAAAACCGTTTAAAAACATAGCCAGTGAAGTACAGTCGCGTAATTTCTTGATGTGGCGACATTAATTCTCGTAGTAACTGCAACCAATCACAGAGTCGTATTCAAAGCGGTGCGTACGAGCACACTGAGGGCCAAGCCACATCTGACAGAAGATACGTCGTCGATCTTCCGCCGGTACACATAATTCCATACAAACATCTCATACCGTACACATTTGACCGAAGATGCGTTACTAAAATTTCTCGACTAAATTACGCGATGGAAGATCGACGACGTATTTCCGTCGAATGTGACTTGGTCCTGAGACCTCAGTAACATTATTGAATACGGGTATATACCACTTTTTTGCTACCTCAATCTAAATCTTAAATCTCAACTGGAATTACGGTGTTGAAATTACTGTATTCAAAAGTCTGATCGAAATTTATATTATAACTCGTGCTAATTCACGAAAGAAAATAAACTAGGGAAGCTAGCTCTAAAGAAAAAATGTACGCATGCTTACAAGAATGTCCAAATGATAAATACTGACTGCCTTGTTGATCTAGTGGTCGCAAGCACGACTGCTGAGTATGGAGTCCTGGGTTCGATCCCCAGGTCAGGCAAAGTGTTATTGGATTTTCCCATTAGGAATTTCTCTGTAGCAGCCCGGAGTCTGGATTTGTGCCTGGGTAACGGCAATAGGCTCGCCCCCTATTAAACTTAAACTTGGGACTTTAACTGGCGAAACGAGGGTGTAGGTACTAAAACACCTCTGCCGAACTCTTCGGGGAATATAAGGCATATAATATTATTATGTATTTCTCCAAATAAATTTGGTACAGACACTTTTAGAAGTCAGTGTAATGTTTTTTTAATACTAGATGGTTAGATGGACCTACCATTAAAATTTTGAATAAAAGGTAAGTAAACCATTGAAGGTGAAAAAGTCATTTTGCTTTTAAAGAAACATTAATTTCGCTTCAAGATCAAAGGTTTGTTTACCTTTATACAAAGTCAGACGGACTATTCAATAGAAACCTCCGTACAAAAAATATTATAAATTGCCCATACTGTCCCACTGTTGGACAAAGGCCTCCTTCTATTTTCTCCATCGGTCGCGAGTCTGTACTACTTCTTCCAAATTTTTAAGGAAGACATTGCGCACCCTTAGTAATGTAAGGGCACAACTCGAAAATATCAACTTTTGGGAAAACGTGTTTAAAGATTCAGGGAACCCTATGTTTTCACGGTATTTTGTACAGTATAATAACAGTATTTGCTGTAATATTGTCTTTTTTCTCTTTCTGTGAAAGCTAAGTGGTAGACCAGTTGATATTGAGACCATCTAACACAGAAACTCAAAAACTCGATATTTCGAGTTGTGCACATTACTAGGAGTATGCTTAGGTGGTTTGGCCATGTTGAGAGAATGAGTGAACGGCGATTAACAAAAGAAATTTATAAGGCGGATGTTAATGGGAACGCCGGTAGAGGACGTCCTAGAAGGACATACATCGATGTTATTGGTGATGTTCTTCACAAAGGTCAGGTGCGTAGTACTCTCAACCGGCGTGCGTGTATGACAAGATGTATGAATGTGGATGAAGCGAAAGGGGTATGTAAGAGTCGTAGCATGTGGCGTTCTATAGTTTCTGCCTACCCCCATGGGAAAAAGGCGTGAGTTTATGTATGTATGTATGCACATTACTAAGGGTGCGATTGTATTCGTCCAGGTATTTCCCCAACGTGGTCAAAATTCACGTAAAAAAATATGTAGGGACGTTGACATAACTTCCATAATATCGTCCGCCCACTATTACGTAATGGAACACGCATTACACGTATTATCTCACACATCGTTTTCGGCTGTATATTGCATTTTAAAAATGATGTCATTTCCTGAGTCAACGAATCGAGAACAAAAGGTCAGATTCATGGTCAGAGACTATGGACAGTAGGATGGAACGCAATGACGTACGGATCCGTCAATTAAATGAACTGATGGTTCATGCGCCAATAGCACGATTGCGAATCTTTGGTTCGATTCCCAGTCTCGTAGTGCACTAGGAAGAGATATTCCGACCTTTTGGCAATGGTGGGCGCGATATGTGGAATATTATGCAGATATTGCATATATGATATTATGTAGAATTTGCTTACACTATTTGCGGTGTAGCATGGTGCGGGTGACATTAGACGAACGTTACAATCATGTCTTAATATTTCAGTTGCACCCTAAATATCAGTCGTAAAATACGGAATCAGTAATAATTGTAGTGAATTAAATAAATGTACCCTGCCAAAATGTTATTGTCTACACATAAAATGAAATACTGACAGCTGGCAACTGCTGCTGTCACCCGCACCATGCTACACCGCAAATAGTGTAAATTTTGTGGCTCTAAGGATGCGTTTACATGACATCGATGACAGCCGCGTCGCGTTGCGTCGCCGTCGATGAAAAAACTGAATAAAAAAAAAAGTGTGTGAAGTTCATTGCAACGTCACTTATCACGTTGACCAGCGTCGACCAGAATCGATGTCTTTGGAATCCATTGATTTTAGCGAACGACCATCAATGCATAGGTACCGATCAATAATCATTTTGAAACTGACGGCGCAGTTAAATCGATGGACAACGAAATAAAATATTTATAACTGTTAGAAATCGTTTGAAAGGCAGATGTCAATGATCTACTGTAGTTTAGGGTACACCTTTGTGACCTTTTTCGAAAAACATTATTCTTTTTTTTTTATTCTTGACTTAGTCGCGTATACCCTAGTCTCACCTGATGATAGTAAGCGCATAAAGGTTCCGAGATGGAGCACACGCATGTAAGGAACAGATATAGTGGGATTCCTAAAGTTGTAGCTAGCCAGGCGGACCGTATAGATTCTACCACCAAGCGTGCTGGGTTTTGTTGAATCTTACAATACGCATTAATTACGTGTGCAGGGAAGTTTTATATTCTAATTCGTCCCCATGCAGGAATAATCAGTAACGATGCAGGATCGCGATCCAAATATCGCAATAAAATAAATATTGAGGCATTCGCCATTGGAATGATATTGAGATGACAGAGGAAGATAATAAATACCATACGACAGCTTAATGCTAAAAAGAGACCCAACACCACTCGAACGCCTGTCATGACTAAATTATCTACTTGTACTATTATTTATCTAGAATAAGGTCAACTGAGACTTTCGAATGCTGGCCATGACCGTGACTCCAAATAACGAAGCCACGGTCAATGCTCGAAAGTTGGTATTGATAATCCCGAAAGAACTTATACATGAAAATAATATAGTCAAAGAGTATACAATGGTGTCGTATCTGTTGCACATTTTGACATTACTAAACTAGACTAAACGCAACTGTCACTTTCTTTTTCTATTCAAATAGAAAGAGACAAGCACTCTTAGTTTAGTCCTGTCAAAGTGCGCAACATAATCGACACCAATAACTACGTTAGAACAGAAGGGACTCTAATTGAATAAATAATGTTTGAAACGGGTGCTACGCAGTGCCAAACTGCCAACATAAGAATACTAACGGAATATAGCCTCTTCGACAGAGTACCTATATTATTACATTTGTCTTTTTTGTCAATGACTAATAATAGTAGTTCTTTGCAGAAAACAACACAACATGTATTTATCGACCTAAATATAGTTCCATCAGAATAAATAAGTTAGGGCAGGTCAACTCGAACCTGCTATGGCACTTTCCTCAAAAGGCCATTCCAGACGTTGCCCTACATCGTTTCACTTGCATAGTTTGTATACTACAATGTCTGGACTTTAAAAGAGACTTTGACCTCTGAGTTTGTTTCGGCTTTTCTTCCCAGAGCTAGTCAGATAGGAAATGCCGGCGCTATCTAGTCTTAAAAAAAACATTACATTGACTTGTAAAAGTGTCTGTAACAGATTTATTTACAGAAATAAAAATCATTTATCATTAATCATTTAAAAAAAAGAACTGTCTCGTTAGTCTAGTGGTGACAAGCGCGACTGCTGGTCGTGAGGTTCTGGGTTCGATCCCCAGGTCGGGCAAAGTGTTATTGGGTTTTTCTGTGTGGAAGTCCTCAGTAGCAGCCCGGAGTTTGGTTTTAATTAAGACTTAAAACATAACGGCAAAATGAGGGTGTTACTATACACCTCTGCCTAACCCTTCGGGGAATACAGGCATGATGTTATGTAATTGTCTCTTCTAACAAAACCTCTAGCGAAATTTTCGCTTACAAAATACCTACAAACTCACTTACCCAACTCCATCTCCCACAGACGCTGGCAAGCTTCGCCCTCACAGAGATCGCTCACGGGTCCGACGCGCGACTCATGCGCACCACAGCGACGTACGACCCGCAACACAAGCAGTTCGTCATTCACACGCCAGACTTCGAGGCGGCTAAATGCTGGGTTGGTAATCTAGGTAAAACTTTGTGTGAAATTTCATTTTAACGATTTTTTTTGACGAGTGATATGAGGGGGTATCAGAAAGACAATGTGTAAAGGCTTTTATTATAAAGATTATAGATGCATGTTGTGTTAACTTTCCGGTTGCTGGGTGTGAAATACTGATTTTCAGTCGCATCTAGTACAGCACAGCTTTATAGCAGTGATAGCCTAGTGCTGTGACCGTCGGACTGCCAAGTCATAGGCCTCGAGTTCGAAGCCAAGGCACGCACTTCTGACTTTTCGGAATCATGTGCGTATTGTATAATTATCACTTGCTTAAAAACGGTGAAGGAAAACATCGTGAGGAAAACGGCATGCCTGAGAAATATTTCTCGACGGTATGTGAAGCCAAGTCAGAGGCCCATGGGCGGCATAAACTCTGACACCAGGTTAGTCACTAACCACACGAAAAAGAAAAAGAGTGGCATCTAGTTAGGCTGGAAGCTGACCCTAGGCTAGGTTGATGATGTCAAAGTCAATGTCAAAGTATTTATTTCAATTAGGCACATAAAAGGCACTTTTGAACGTTAAAGTTACAAAGAAAATAGAATTGATTCTAGTTGCCCCTTCCAAAAGGTAGTTTCGTATGGAGAAGAATGGGCAAGAAACTCCACCGTTACTCTTTTAAAATGTCTTACAATATTTTGTATAGGTACATTAATTATACAATTATATGTGAAAACGATGCACCTAGAATAAAATTACTATACCACAAAAGGTAAAAAAAAATAAAAAATGAAACAATGACATATTAATTTATGTGATAGGTACATGGTGCTCACATATTTACAAACATTGCAAAAGTATACGTTTTCCCAAAAAAATAAAAGTAATAGGTCAGTGTATGAGTTTAGGTACTTACTCATATAATCTAAAATAAACGGCTTTAAAAAAATAAATTATACAATTAAAATAGCAACCAGTTTGATTTTGTCTAGACTCTAGATTGTCCTATGGAGCTGGACCAGCTGATGATCGGGATATACAGAGGCTCGTATAAATAAACAGCTCTCATTTGAGAGATCTCCTAAGAGTGGCTACCATGACGTAGAATTATATCCGACAGCATATTTTTTAAATTCATCTTAACTGCTTCGTTGGTCTAGTGGTAGCAAACGCGACTGCTGCTCGTGAGGTCCTGGTTTCGTCCAGGCCGGGCAGTGTTATTGGGTTTTTCCGTGTGGAATTCGTCATTAGGCCAGGAGTTTGTATTTGTGCCCGGTTGATAATAATAATAATAATATTATTATTATTCATATTATAAATAATTCTATTATGTCAGTCTCTCAAAATGGATGTAAGAATGGGTCCCGCGGTACTAAGGAGCTACTCCTCATAGATATGGCCATTAGTCAACAAGTTCGCCGATCTCGAAAGGATCTGTCGACATGTTGGATAGATTATAAGAAGGCCTACGACTCGGTGCCACATACATGGCTCATGAGGGTGCTAGAGTTGTATAAAGTGAATACAACTCTATGCGCCTTCCTGACGTCATGTATGGGGCAATGGAGGACAGTCCTTCACTATCCAGGATGTCGGCAAATTCAAGGGAGAGGAGAACCAATAAGGATTGAGCGAGGTATATTCCAGGGCGATAGTCTGAGCCCGCTGTGGTTTTGTCTAGCATTGAACCCTCTGAGCACATTGTTGGAGGGTTCAGGGTTAGGCTACCGGTTGAGAAGAGGTGGTCAGGTAATATCCCACCTCCTTTACATGGACGATTTGAAACTCTTTGCCCCCAACAATTTGCAACTGATGAAGTTACTGAAAGTAACTGAAACTTTCAGTAATTCCATCAGGATGGAATTTGGTGTGGACAAATGTGCAGTCATGCATGTAAAGCGAGGAGGGATTATGGAATCCGTGGGAACACAACTCTCGGATTCCATACACCTCAGACCCCTCTCCTCAACCGAAACCTACAAATACTTGGGCATGTCGGAGGCGTTAGGCATCAATGAGACCGACATGAAGCAATCGTTACGGGAGCGCTTCTATGGCCGCCTGAAAAAAGTACTTAAAAGTCTTTTATCAGGCGGAAATAAGGTGCGCGCCTTTAACGGTTGGGTCATGCCGGTCTTGATGTACTCCTTCGGCATACTCAAGTGGACTCAGACCGAACTTGACGCCCTGGATAGGAGGGTCCGTACGCTGCTGACTGCATACCGAATGCATCACCCACGTTCATCGGTGATGAGGCTGTACATTCCGAGGAAGTGTGGGGGTCGAGGCTTTTTAAATGCTAAGACCCTCCACAACCGCGAGGTGTGCAGCCTCAGGGAGTACTTCCTCCAAGCCGACGTGGGGATGCATCGTGATGTAGTCGCAGTGGACAAAGGATTCACCCCGCTCTCCTTGGCTAAAGAGAACTGGCGCAAGCCTGTAGTACTGGATACTAATGGCCGCAGGGAGGTATGGCAGAGCAAGGAGCTTCACGGACGCTTTTACCGGGCCCTTTATGGGCCCGATGTAGATTTCCTAGCGTCCGTAGCCTGGCTACGTTTCGGTGATCTCTTTGGGGAAACCGAAGGTTTTGTCTGTGCAATTATGGACGAAGTTATGATGACGAACAACTACCGGAAATATATTGTGAAGGACGGCACGGTTGACATCTGTCGGGCATGCCACTGTCCCGGTGAATCCATTCGACATATTATTTCTGGTTGTTCTCGTCTTGCTAACGGCGAGTATTTGCACAGACACAACCTAGTGGCTAGGATTATCCACCAGCAACTTGCTCTGAAATACAACCTTGTGGACGCAGAAGTACCATACTACAAGTATGTGCCCGACCCAGTTCTCGAGAATGGTCATATCACATTGTACTGGGACCGATCTATCATCACCGACAGGACTATTGTTGCCAATAAGCCTGACATAGTGGTGATAGATCGATCAGAGCGTCTCACAATGATTGTTGATATCACTGTCCCACATGACGAGAACCTTGTGAAAGCCGAGAAAGATAAAGAAATTAAGTATCAAGACTTGGCACACGAGGTTGTCGACATGTGGGAAGTTGACTCAGCAGTCATTGTGCCGATAGTCGTGACGGCCAATGGCTTAATAGCCAAGAGCCTCGACCAACATCTGACGAGGCTCGCGTTGGGCAGCTGGGTCAAGGGCCTGATACAGAAAGCGGTACTTCTGGACACGGCACGTATTGTTAGGAAGTTCCTCTCTTTGAGGCCCTGACCACCGGTAGCTTGGACCCTGTTCCCGATGCCGGTGGGCTACTATTTTTTTTTTTTTTTTTTTTTCTTTTTTTTTATTTTTAAATGTTTTTTTTATATTTTTTATAGAAATATTTAAAAATGTATCAAATATGTAAATAGATGAATAAACGGATTATAATAATATAATAATAATAATATTTATTTGCATAAAACATGGTATATAAAGTTGTTAAAATACAATTATAGAGCATACATGTTTTGCTAATATCATAGCATGCAAATATCGGTTAAATTACAAAATGTTTCCCGTCAATAAATTCTTTTATGCTATAAAAATTATTACAGCTTAACCATTTATGTAATTTATTTTTGAATAGTCTAAAATCTAAAGTTTTCAATTCACTTGGAACTTTATTATATATCCGAACACACGTGGCTAAACAGCTTTTATTATATTTAGCCAGTCTTGGTAATTCGTCTAATATAAGCCTGTGAGGATCTCGCCGGTTTCGAGGATATACATCATCTGCCTTTTTAAATAAGTTTTTATGTTTCTTAACAAATATGCATACTTCATAGATATAAAGAGAGGGTAGCGGTAATAAACCAAGTTCTTTAAATGTTGGCCTGCAAGATTCGTTAGGTTGAAGCCCATATATTGCACGAATACACTTTTTTTGAGCAATAAATACTCTATTTTTGTCGGTACTATTGCCCCACATTATGAACCCGTAGCGAATTAATGATTCAATATAAGCATGATAGGTAGTGATAGCAGTTTTAATATTTGTTATATTTTTAACCTTTTTGAGTGCGTAAACGAATTTGTTTATTCTTTTAGAAACATCATCTACTTGCGCTTTCCAATTTATGTCCTGATCTAATATTACTCCAAGAAATTTTGTTTGTGTAACTTCATTAAGTTTTGGTATATTAAGTTTCAAGTTGTATTTATTATTATTGGATTTATTAAACTGTATATATACAGACTTATCTAAATTAATTTTTAAGTTATTACTGTCAAGCCATTCAATTAATTTGTCAATCGTGTTGTTTATTTCTGTTTCATGGTCGATAAGTGTATTATTCTTTTTATCGGACGTCACTATAATGGAAATATCATCGGCGAATAGTATGCATTTGTGATTAGTTATATCTGTGATTGAATTTATATAGATTAGGAACAATATTGGACCCAAGATACTTCCTTGTGGGACGCCATAATTGTTACGTTTATATTCAGATGAGTATGGTACCATGACGTTGTTTTTATCTAATTTTACAATAGTTACACGTTGCTGTCGGTTATTTAAATAGGATGATATCCATTGTAATGCATGTCCTCTAATCCCGCTTATCTCGAGCTTTTGCAGTAATAAGTCATGTGACACTAGGTCAAAAGCTTTCGACAAATCAAAGAATAATCCTGTAGTAAGATAGTTTTTATTAATATTGGATAGTATTGTTTTTATCAGAGAGAAGATGGCTAATGTAGTAGATTTGTTCTTTTGAAAGCCATATTGATCTGTATTAATAATGTTGAATTTGTTACAGAAATTAACTAGTTTTTTATACATGCATTTTTCGAATATTTTTGACAGAATCGGTATTAATGTTATTGGTCGATAATTATTTATGTACTCTTTATCTCCCTTTTTATAAAGCGGTTTAATAATAGATAGCTTTAATACATCTGGGAAAGTTCCAGAAGAAAATGATAAATTAATTAAATGCGTAAGAATGCCAACTATTTCATTTATGCATGATTTAATAATTTTAGTATTAATTTCGTCGTAGCCTTCAGAATTAGTGTTAGTTAGTGACATTATTTCTGTTCTCACCTCATTTTCTGAAACCGGTGTGAGAAACATCGAATCATGAGTAGAATTTTTACTACAGCCACTTTTTGTGTTTGTTGGTGTTGATTGGTGTGCCAAATTAATGAAATGGTTATTGAAAGCAGATGCTATTTCCACGGGGTCTGTAAGTATTGTGTTATCAAGTTTAATGTTCTCTATGTTATCCTTGTAGTTAGTATTAAGTATTTCATTTTTTACAACTGTCCAAGTGGCTCTGCATTTGTTTTCGCTCCTATTTATAAATTTAATGTTAGCGTTTCTTTTCGAATAATAAATACATTTTTTCAACCAGTTTGAGTACGTTATATATTTAGTTTTATTAGATAGATTTTTATTTTTGTAGTATTTGTAGCGTAGTGTCCTTTTGATTTTACAACTTCGTTTTAGCCCTTTGCTTATCCAATTTTGCTTAGTTTTATTATTAATATTTATTTTTATCTTTATTTTTGGGAAGCAGAGATTGTAGAATAGGCATATTATTTCATGGAACTTACTGAATGCTATGTTTAAATCATTTTCCATGTACATTTCTAACCATGATAAATTTTTCAAGTACTCACGAAATTTTAGAATATATTCAATATCATAGTCTCTCTTATAAATATAATATGTTGCTAATTTTTGAGTTTTATGTTTTAAAGGAATACTTAACATTTGTGCAGTGTCGTGGTCAGATAGATGAAGTGGTAATACTGTTGCAAGGCAATAGGCTCGGCCCCATGAGGCTTAAAAATAACGGCGAAATGAGGGTGTTAGTATACACCTCTGCCTAACCCTTCGGGGATTACAGGCGTGATGTTACGTTATGTAGCTAGAACTTTTTAATCTGACACGTGTAGCTCTCGGCGATTTCCAACCACATTTAGTAACATGTTGTGTAAAGAAGATGTTTTAAAGTGCGCTTCTTACATTCTTCATGAGCTTATCAACTAACAATCATTTCGTCTGCTCGCTTTAACTAGTCGCTTTAAGGTCGTCGTCCATTAACCGCCTCAGCACCAAACCAGCACCGCCTCGCCTCACAACTCAGCTACTGAAAAACAGACTATTCTAGATTTGTAAGTGAAAATAGTGGTCAACGCGGGAACAGCCTGCCGTGCACTCTCGCTATACTCGGGCCATTACAAACGTGCGAACTGAGTCATAAATAATTTTTATCAGACCTCTCGCTCGCACTTATAGGCTTTATGGAACTGCCCTAGTGTTGTGTGTAACAGTAAAAAAGGCTTTGTCGATAGTCGATAGAGGGAGAGGTTAAGGAAATAATGAAAATATTGTTTAGGATGTGTTTTTTTTATTTCTGCTTCTCAAAACATATTATATTAAATGCTATAAAACTTAAATTAATACCTACCTTTCACCTAATTGCATTAATTAGTCATCGATGTACCGCGTCGCCCATCTGGGTACGAGCGGCATCCCTTTATCGATAACGACTTACGCAGCATTGTCACATTCCTTTAACGTAATGATTTATGACTCAGTTCGCATCTTTGTAATGGCCCGAGTACAGTTGAATCGTGTGCAGATCGCTGACGCGTTTAAAATGGACGACGACCTTTAAAATAATCTTGATGTGCTTTTATATCTCAGTTTCTCACACCGTTTATTTGTATAAACTTTTCTGTGGATGTTGTAAAATCTAATGTTTTGCTACGCTCGCGCTGGCCATTGAAATATAACTGTGCAAATTGTATCGAGGTTATTTTTACAATTTGTTTGAACATTGCATAACGTTACTTATTCTCAAGGTCGCGTGCATTATGCTTATTTGAAAAGAAAAACGAATCGTAAGCCGACGACATACATCGATGTTATTGGTGATTTTCTTCACAAAGGACGGGTGCGTAGTACTCTTAACCGGCGTGCGTGTATGACAAGATGTATGAATGTGGACGAAGCGAAAGGAGTATGTAAGGATAATAACATATGGCGTTCTATAGTTTCTGCCTACTCCTATGGGAAAAAAGCGCGAGTATATGTATATATGTAGGCCGACGAATTTTCATTGTCCTTTATTTAAAGAGGATGAGCAGTACTTCAAGGTTTTTAAGGCACAAATTATTCCGCCAGTATTTTCGTAACCGTTGGTAACAGAGATGTTCTATGTTCAATTATGACAATTATTCATAATTAGTAGGAGGCTGCTACGTTTCTAGCCTCCCACATAATTATGCCTCAATAGACTCTTGCGCACCATTTATTATTTCACCATGATTTACTAATAACACACTGCAGTCACCTATAGCATTCAGAAGGTTACTCGTGTGATAAAAAAAAACCAAACGTTTAAACTTGCCAGTCTCATGCATGATGACTAGACATCGGATTATATGCATTTGCATGTTTGCATATGCAAATGCATATAATTCTATTTTTATAGCGTTATTGCATATTTTGGTACTTTTTCTTTGACAGTGCTTATTTCAGTAGTTATACGTGTTAGGCGTGTTGTATTATGCCGTCGACACGTCCACCTCGCACAAACTCAGCGAGCGCACCATATATTACTTTCCTCTATGGAGCGCACTGAATCCTATCTACACGGGGTTGCCAGATGACGAACTTTTTTTCTCGTACCAGGGCTGCCAAATATCTCGTACTTTCAATACATAATCTCGTATGAGTTTTTTTTTAAATCTCTTTTTATCCTTCATTTAGGCCATGTACTATTACTAGCTAGCCTGGGGTAGGTAGGTATATTCCTTAAGTTAGAGACCTACAAATGAAAAAAAAAACAGTTAAAACAAACAATTTTTCAATTTGACACTCTTTAAAATAATCATCAGTGATTCATTAAGTGGCCCGCGGCTTAGTACCCCCTTTCCGACTAACCTTGTAGAAATAATGTGAAAATAAACGTAAATTCTAATAATAAATGGCTTTTTGATTGTGCATATTTCGCCATTTTTAGTGCATATTTGCATGCATATTTTGGCATTTTGATAGTGCATATAATCCGATATCAAATGATGGCAGATGACAGTGATTGCCAAATACTCTGTCGCTGTCACTTCGCCTTAAAGAGACAGTGACAGCACGAGACCACAAAACAGATAGGTACAGAAGTCACATGTATGTACTTCACTTTTCATACCTACGCTCGGCGGTCGCTCTATCTATCTCTTTCAAGCGTATGGCACTCGCGCTCGCACTCACTCGCACTCTAGTCCCAAACAGTCCGAGATAACGTGTCCGTGAGCAGTGTCTATGTGTGCGTTGCTCGAGCGCACTTGTATGTAAACTGACTTCTGTACCTATCTATTTTGTGACGAGACTTAACGACAACTTAAACCTGAGTAGCGTCATATCCCGAGCTGTATTATCGCAGCTCGGGATATGACAACGAAAGAAAAAAGCCCGCAAGCCTCTGTAATATATAAATACACTAGCTATGTCCTCACGGCTACGCCCGTAGCCTATGTTGATCAGTGATAATGTAGCTTTGTAACGGCAAAAGAATTTTTGAAATCGGTCCAGTAGTTTTTAAGTTTATTCGTTACATACAAAAATACAAATCTTTCCTCTTTATAATATTAGTACAGATTATAATATTAGTATAGATTGTTCTCATACTCTTAATGTTTACTCATTGACTTATTGATGATCCAAATTACACAAGTGCCCTTTATTGACGACAAAATGGCGTAGGCGTCCCTGAATCCGGACAAATATTTGTACGTCTAAATTTCCCAAGTCGGCATGGAAAGTAAATGCCATTACTATGCGTAAATATTACTGTTAGTTTTTTATCAATATCATAAACATTGTGTTTCTGAAGAATGTTTTTTTAATGACTTTCAATCGACTAGTTGTTGGTGATGTTGCATAGTGTGTTATCGCGTTAGTTGAAGAATTCTGTAATGGTACTTAAATTATACACGTGGAGATTTGATCGTAATATCGCATTCACTTTTTATTACATTAGGGTAGTTAGATGCAGGCGCGGTCGAAACAAGACGATCGTGAGGTCCTGGGTTCGATCCCCAGGTCGGACAAAGTGTTAACATTCGGTTTTTCCGTGTGGAATTCCTCAGTAGCGGTCCGGAGTTTGGATTTGTACCCGGTTGATGGCAACAGGCTCGCACCCTATTACATGGGACTTAAAACATAACACCGAAATGAGGGTGTTACCATAAACTTCTGCCTAACCCTTCGGGGAATACAGGCGTGATGTTATGTTATTTATATGGTTTTCCCTAGATAGGCGGATAACTCATGTTGACCACTTTTCATACAATTTCCTGAGTGGGTTGATCAAGTACTTGACGCATTGATGCAGTACTGATACACCTTTTTATATTATTGATTGTGTCGATATGCATGCTGAATAAATTGATCTTTCTTTCTCCTTACACTACGTCACGTCATAATCTAGTAATTTTAATAATAGCCGGTTAAACACGCATGATTTGATTGACGTTAGAACAGATTACTTACACGTCCGATATTAATAACTGATTTCAATCCAAAATCTGGATTGATGTAGATTTTTGACAGAATTTCAATAGGAGTAATGTCATGTCAAATGACTGAATAACCGCCCCGTTCACACAGCGGATTCGTCTTAACAGATCCGTCGGTACTGGATGTGTTGTTCACACTTGTGCCGACGAATCAGTTAAACAAATAGCAGCTGCGTCGCACCTGGCAGACAGGATACGATAAAAATAACGGATCCAGTATTGTTTTACTGGATTCAGAATACTGTCGTGTATGTGAACTCGTTCATTCAACTACAGGCGCCATCACCAAAATAAAAACGGATCCTGTAAACAGTTCCTGTGTGAACTAGCTGTTACTCATTATAGTCGAAGAAATGTAAATACTTTTCTTTCATAAATTCCATGTTATCAGGTCTTAAAACAATTTTAATTATGAGTCAGTTAAAAGAAATGTTTTGTTTTCGATTAATTTTTATCAAACAATTATGAATCAGTTGCCAGTAATTGCATTCATGATTAATTTAAGAACCTTTCGATTCAAAAAGGCCAGTACCAGCAGTAAGCTCATGTTTTGTACCAAATAATTTATGACGGCCAGAATAGCACAGCTTAATCTGTTCATTACTGTCCCACTGCTGGGCACAGGCCTCTTCTCAGAATGAGATGGGTTTAGGCCTTAGTCCACCATGCTAGTCTAGTGTGGATTGGCTGACTATCAATCAGACCAGATTTTTAGGAGTACAAAATTGAACCGATTTTTTTTCCAGGTAGGACATGTACCCACACTCTGCTGTTCGCACAGCTGATCACACCAGACGGCACTAATCATGGACTACACGGGTTCCTGGTGCCGATCCGAAACCCGGATACCTTGGAGACGTACCCTGGACTCATTGTGGGGGATATGGGGGAGAAGATTGGCGTTAATGGTATTGACAATGGGTAAGTGATGATTTTTATACTTTTTCTGTGACCTGATCTTTTTTAGCGACAGATAACTCGATCGACAGATAGCTCGATCGACAGATAACTCGATCGACAGATACATAAATATCCTTAGTTATGGGTGTCTGATATTGTCTATTACCTAATCCAAAACGTAGTCCAAAATGTATCGCCGGTAGACCAAAACCAAAGTTATAACTTACACAGTGGAGTAGGCGTCCCGACTGTCACCTCCTACGTCTGCGCTTTTTCGTTTTAAATAATACACCGGCGTGACGGCGGCGTTTAATAATACATGGCGTAGCGATCTCGACGCTTTTGCGGGGCTCACATGGTTAGAAACGGCACAAATAGAGAGGCTTGAAAGGCAAAAGGGGAGGCCTTTGCTCAGCAGTGGGACATTCCATTGGACACAAAAAAATACGTTGCCCCACACTAGGATTTCTTCTGTATTGTGGGTTACAGACATAAATCTCATATGCACAAACGCCCATATCCGGATGACTATCTGTAGGCCATACAAATATTTGTTCCGTGCCGGGATCGAACCGACTCGTAGCGCAGAAGCCAATTGCTCAGCCATTGCATCAAACGAGCCGTCAATGCAGCTGTCATGTGCAGTATAAACTCATCAAACTGAGAACCTCCTTGAAGATCGGTGCGGTGATTTACCGTAAATGGGTTAAATCCCTTCATGTCTCGTTTTCCTCACAGTTTATGCACAATTGTGTTGTGACGAAACAAAACCCAACACACGTTACTAATGCGTGTACCGATGACACACGTTGGCAAACCCTTTTGGAAGAAACAGTACGGACATTACTCTTTAAGAAGGAAAATACAATGAAAATAATAATAATCTGTTGTTAAGAAGAAATGCGGTCGGCATTTAGTCCATACAAACGTATTCCTCAGTTTCCTCCTTGGATAATGTCACTAGAGCAAATATTTTTTACCATTATGATATATATCTACCACCACAATGTCCCTATGTCTTTTTTTTTCAGTAAAGTATTTATTAAAAGAACTAGAAACGTTTAAATTTTACAAAAATCGACCGGTTTTACCACCGTTTTCAAACATCTGGCAAACAAAGACGAATATAAAAAATAAAAGAAAAACATACATACCTAACCAAAGTCTTTCTTAAATTATTACAGTATAAAATATTAAAATCGGTCCAGATTTGAAGAAGGAAACAGGGAAATACAAAAGTACGATTTCGCTAATATTGCACAAGAGAAATCAGTCCGAGATGCAGGTGTCTCTTTCGCGCTCAATTGGGAAGGTTTGCGGGAGGGGTGGGACGGAAATAGATCGCAAAAACCTATTCAAATTATTAATATTTTGCAGCCCGCGTTTCCTCCTAATTCTAATTATGGCATATTATTGTCATTTCTCCTATTAAAATACTTCCTTGTCGCAAGTAATGTACCGCTGTTGATAGGGAGGACCCGGTTATTATTGTAGAAATATAAACTGCCCCGTTGCTCTAGTGGTAGTAAGCGCGACTGCTGATCGTGAGGTCCTGGGTTCGATCCCCAGGTCGGGCAAAGTGTTATTGGATTTTTCCGTGTGGAAGTCCTCAGTAGCAGTCTAGAGTTCGGATTTGTGCTCAGTTGATGGCAATAGGCTCGCCCCCTATTACATGAGATTTTAACATAACATCGAAATGAGGGTGTTACTATACACCTCTGCCTAACCCTTTGGGGAATACAGGCGTTATGTTATGATTTGCGTAAACGGTTTCTAATGGTATTGGGCAGTCTTGGCTAGATGTGGTGATGGAATAGATTCCTGACTGAATGGTCACCGCGAGAATAGAAACGTAACGTAGAATGTGATGGCAAGATGGGTCGATGATTGTCGCAAATTTAAGTGATTTTTGGCAGTGACTCGGCACTTGACTGCTGCCCAATGTGTCGCGGGTACTATTCTCACAAGTAACAAGTATTTGTATGGCCTACAGATAATAGTTCCGAGTCTAGGTGTTTGTTCATGCGAAGATTTGTACTCCCACTCACGATAGGTACAGTACTATTGAAAGAGCGGCGCAAAATTAAAAAATATATTAATAACTAGCTGTGTCCTCACGGCTCCACCCGTAGCCTATGTTACTCACTGATAATGTAGCTTTCTAACGGCAAAAGAATTTTTGAAATCGGTCCAGTAGTTTTTAAGTTTATTCGTTACATACAAAAATACAAATCTTTCCTCTTTATAATATTAATATAGATAAAAGAACCGACCCCAAAGGCATAGTTTACAGAAGCTGCGAATGATAATAATTCATTATCATTCGCATGTAAGACAATTACTATACCAGAAATATAAACTACCGCGTGTTTTTATCAGAGACGTAATCATTCAATTACATAACACGGGAATGATTCACTACACTGACTTTACAATCAAATTCCTGACCATTTTTTTTATTATTAATCATTATTTAACCGTACCACGCCTTGTGTTTATCTTCGCGCTCACCCAATAGGGGCTTACATAACGAAGACAATTGACGGTCGCGACGCGGCCCTATGCGTGTGCGCATCCTGTCCAGCGGTATGAGCCGTTAACCCCGCGACATACGTTCGAGTAATCTTTGACGGGACTTTTAATAAAACTGGTCTATCTTTAAAACCGGTAGACCACCGTTTTATGAGTTTAAGACGGTAGTCCAGAAGCTTCTATGTAACATATAAATATACTAGACTGTAATAATAAGTCTACAACGTACTGTTAAATATTTTTTGACAATTCAATCATCAAGTTATCTTGCAAGCCTAAAGTAACTAGTTGAGATAGTGAAGTAAACGCATATTCTAACCTTTGATTGTATAAAAAAATATTAAGATGATTTTTTAAGAAAAGTTCACGCTTGCGTAAAACAAATATGCCAATATTAGTTTCATTTAAAATGAACAAATGTCATCAAAGAAAGTTGTCCTGTAAGTCCATTGGTTTAGAATTTCCTTATACTGACCTAGTTAAATAAAACACATTGGTGTCGATTCTGTTGCACATTTTGACACTACAAAACTACACTAAACACAACTGTCTCTTTCTTTTTCTATTGAAACAGAAAGAGACAAACACCCTTAGTTTAGTTTAGTCCTGTCAAACAGAATCGACACCACTGTATATTTATTTTATTGCTAAAGTTCGTCGCAAGTGTGCAACGGGTATCTAATAGATTGAAACTGGTACTTTACTCTATTTTATATAACATTAGATGAAAGTGGCCCACCAAAACTCAAATATATTTTGAGCCATTTCTTCAAGTAGAGTCTCAGCTCATCTTGATTGACCGTTAAGGTTCATAAAAGCATAATAATGTGTTGAATCCCTGCTGGAAGCAAACATGTTACTTAACATTTCCTTGCTAAAATGGGTCTTATATGAGTATAATTAGAATATATTTTAAGTATGTATGACATCAATATTTAAAACTTACTAGTATCTCGTTTAGCAGATAATAACTATGTACCTACGATGAGTCTTATCCTGTGTTTTTACATATGGATTATCTATTAGTCTCATCGCAATGGGTTTTATAATAAGGTTGACCACAATCTTTACATAGTATAAAACAAAGTCGCTCCCGCTGTCTGTACGCTTAGGTCTTTTAAACTACGCAACGGATTTTAATGCAGTTTTCATTAATAGATAGAGTGATTCAAGAGGAAGGTTTATATGCCCCACATTAGTATCTACATTGCACCCGTGCGAAGCCGGGGTGAGTTTATTACAAAACATTATCGATGCTGAAAAAGTTCGTAAGTAAACTTATATTATGTAGGAACATCAGATACCAATACCCACGCACTTCTCCGAATTCCAGTTTTACATACCGACATAGTTTTTATGGTAACTCGTAAATTGATGTAATTTCTATATAGGTTAACACTATCAAAGCTACTATCTGCTAAAATTACACGCTTGCTCATTTTTTATCAGTTTCTGCGTATTTTTTTACAACTCTCATGGTTATATCAGGTATCAGTAATGATACCTTGTGTAAGTAAACCTTGGAACGTTCCGATTGGGGCCAATTAACATAACATCACGCCTTGTATTCTCCGAAGGGTTCGGCAGATGTGTTTTTTTGTACACCCTCGTTTCGCCAGTTATGTTTAAGTACCACGTAATAGGGGGCGAGCCTATTGCCACTAACCGGGCACAAATCCAGACTCCGGTCTGCTACCAATAACATTTTGCCCGACCTGGGCATCGAACCCAGGACCTTATGCTTAGCAGTTGCGCTTGCAACCACTAGACCAAAAAGGCAGTCCACTAACAAAATTGTTGCCAAACGGCAAACAAACCACAACCGTCAGTCAGTTCTCGTACGAAAACTGTCAAAATGTTTGGTTTTGTTTTTCTTGTCAAACATTTTGACAGATTATGTAAATGAAAATTATAGTTCTTACAATTCACGGGCGTGACTCTTATGTGCACTGTCATAGGGCTCAAATTCAACTGATTCACTCGTACTCTTGTATTGTTAGAAATATACCGGAATGCCCGGTTCGGCTTCGGTTCAGTTGCGATTGATAAGATGTTGATTGAGTTTCCTTTAGTAGAATTGGCCCCCATTTCAAGGACGTGGCATGGTTTTAAAATAAAATCAAAATAGAATAGATCTGGATTGATTGATCGACCATATGTACCCATTTACTTGTTGAACAGAACTTTGAGTTCAACACATTAAACACATTACGTACTTTTGACAATAGCTATATAACTATTGATGATCATGATTTAGGATTATTTGGGCAGTACACTTGGCCAGATGTGGTGACGTCAGGTGGTGTAGATGGGAGTGGGTTGGAAGACCGATAGCATGATACGTTGATGACTTAGTCCAAGTTGTTGAAAAAACATGGACAAGACTGGCGCATAACAGGGAAGATGGGATAAAAGGGAGGAGGCTTATGACCTGTAATGGGTCTGAAGCAGTGGCGTACCTATAGGGTAAGCTGGATATTTTTTTGGTACTTATTTTGATGTGCAAGGTAAATTATGACTATATTTTATGTTTATCATTAGTAAACCATAATTCGATCTTAAGATCTCCAACTATTTGTTATCAGACGAATTATAAATATCAAAATAAGTACCAAAAAAATATCGGGCTTGCCCTATAAGCACGCCACTGGTCTGAAGCTAAGAAGGATAATGCAATTGATGAATGCTAAGGTTACTTGGTATCGGCGCTTATCTAATCTACAATCGATAACAAGGTGCTAAGAGTCTGACACATTAATTTCAGCTTAAATACTTGTGACTCACATATACTAAAGGTGCGTACAAATCCGAACATTTTGCTGTGTCGTTTGCATCTTGTAACACGACACGAAACTCCTATAGTCGCCGGCACGTAACTTGGCAAGGTTTTGGCGTAGTAAAAATGGTCACTTTTATTCTTTGGTTATTGCCATAATTTATTTTTATATATGTCTGTTTAAAAGAAAGAAAGAAGAGGAATTCTCTTCTCTACACTTACCAAATTATGTGCTGTCGACTATAGCTTACAAATATGAACGGATATTTTCTGCCTTGCACTGATCCAGGAGAAGAACAGATCTGAGTCAGCCGAACATGTAACACCTTGTCGCCAACATGCAATGTGCGGATCTTCGCTTAACTGCGCGTTTTTGTATGTCCATTTGTATCATAATATAACATCACGCCTGTATTCCCTGTAGGGATGGGTGGAGGTGTATAGTAACACCCGCATTATATTAATAGGGGGCGAGCCTATTGCCACCAACCAGGCACAAATCCAAACTCTGGGCTGCTACTGAGGAATTCCACACGGGAAAACCCAATAACAGTTTGTCCGACCTGGGGATTACCCAGGACCTCACGATCAGCAGTCACGCTTGCCACCACTATACCAACGAGGCAGTTACATTCCATTTGTATATGAAGTTGCAATTATAAATAATTATGTACATGTCTGAACATACCTTAAGGGTGCGTTTACGCGACAGCAGCGCACGCAGCTTTCAGCTTGGCGTTGTATAGAAATTGCTTTCGCAGATCTATACAATTATGCCACGCTGTGCCACGGTTGCGTAGACGCAGCTTAATACAATTAATCGTATGATTTTCTAGATATCAATTGTCTCCGTACTTTGATAAGAGGATTTGTCACAGACATAATATTGTGTGAAATTGATATACCATTTAAATATTTGAGATATGAGATTAAATCACGCGATAATGTTATGTTAGCACGTGTAGGTAATATTCGACTCTACTAATAAAAAAATATGCTGTTTTTGAAGATATAATCAAGTAAAAAAAGCAACTGCTGTTGCATTTTGATAGACCCTGTGCCATCCCTGTTAATACGAGAACCGTGGAGATTAGAGCCGCCTTACTCTAATCACTGAACAATAATAGTACTATGTACATAAACCTCAGAACGAATGCGTCAATTGCATAGAAAAATGTGCACCGCGCATACGAAATTGAGCCTTAAGGCGAGAGCGTTTCCATTTCGGTTCGGTTTTCTTTTGTGTATCACTTCGAAGGCGGAGCGGCGCGTGCGCATGTTTTCATACCTAAACAGCGGAGTGACACAGACCTACCCTAATATGACTCACATGCCAATATGAAAACAGTTCTTTGGAAACTATTAATTCATCATAAGTTTACGAATCCAGTACAATATCAATTTCAAATACTGTTATTGACTTTTTTCTGATTGTTTCAGTTTCATAATGTTCAACCAGTATCGGATACCGCGCGAGAATCTTCTCAACCGCACTGCTGACGTCACAGAGGAAGGAGTCTATGAATCCTCCTTCTCAGATCCCTCCAGGATATTGGGAGCCGCGCTGGAGAACCTTTCAGCAGGTATGTTTCATTTTTCTAACAATTATAAGCGCCCCATAACTCCCCATATCACGTTTGAAGGACTAATTCCTTTAAAAGTCGAGTGTCTTGTTAAGTTAGCAGGAACTACCATATACCTAAGTACTACATTTATACACGCAACATTTACAGACGCAGAGTGAACGTTTATACTTGTCCATGCGACATAACTCGTAAAAACAGATGAAGCGGGTTACTCATTGCTGGGAATCCCACATCTACAGATAATCTATTATGACTGTTATTCCTGTAGCTAGGCTCAGAACACTGATGACGTAATTAGGTCGCACAATTCCAACTTTTACTATATCCAAAATATCTCTCAACAATTCCTAAAAACTCTATTCTAATTCCAGGTCGCATTGGCATAATGCAAGAGAGCTGCCACTCCATAGCGAGCGCGGTCGCCATAGCCATACGGTACGCGGCGACGCGTGCGCAGTTTGGCGAGAGAGATAACGAGATACCGCTCATCGACTACGAGTTGCATGTTAGTTTGTTTAGATTTGTGTTTTAGTTTATTTATGGTGTGGAAGAACAAGGTACGGTGTTCCGCCAACGAAAAGGGAGGATCCTCCTACCAGGCGTGTCTTATGCTTGCTACTGCCCAACGGTTGATGTTGGGAAGTTGTATAATTGTACTATCTGCGTGTCAAATCTTGATATCGCGATGCAGGATTCTGTGACGTTATATTTGAGAGTTGTCATTATTGTCGGTATAGTCTGCTACACAGTCGTCGTGCTGCGTAGTTCGCATATGGTGTGGTAGATGTCGCCACAATGGTGTTAAAAGGATTACTCGAAAGAAAGATAGACGAGAAAGGAATAAAATATGTAAAATACACTCCAGCTGGCTCCGTAACTAGGCAGTCAAGCTTACGTCGGTCGGACTAAACGCAGAAGAATAAAAGCCAAATAAAATTGAATTCAACTGTCGTCTTCGTCTCTCGTGTCGGCACGAGATGTACGAACATAGCTCATGCCGTGATAAAAAGATTAAGCTGTCAGCAAGGTTGGTAGCAGGCCTGACTGCCCAGGTTGCCCCAGACGTACTTAAGTATCGTCACTCGCGAAGGCTCTTAATGCAAGCTGTCGTAATGAGCGCTGCCTTGCTGGTCTAGTGGTAGCAAGCGCGACTGCTGAGCATGGGGTCCTGGGTTCGATTCCCAGGTCGCGCAAAGTGCAATTGGGTTTTTCCATTAGGAATTTCTCAGTCGCAGCCCGGAATCTGGATTTGTGCCCGGTTAATGGCAATGGGCTCGCCCCTTACTACATGGGACTTAAACATAACTGGTAAAACGAGGGTGTACTAAAAAAACACCTCTGCCGAACCCTTCGGGGAATACAAGGCGTGATGTTATGTGAAATGAAATTATTTATTCTGCAAATTGGATATTTAAAAATCACTTTTACATGTCGGTTTGTTTGTGTTTTTGTTTTTTTAAACTTGATGTCGTCGTCGTTTCCTATCTGACTACCTCTGAGAAGAAAGGCCGAAACAAACTCAGGGGTCAAGATCTCTTTTCAAGTCCAGACATATTTCCTTTAATAAAAATTTGTGTGAGGACAATGCAGAGCAACACCTGGACTGGCCTTTTGAGGAAAGTTCCAGAGCAGTTTGAGAGGACCTGTCCCAACAGATGGCACGCATGCATCAGCCATCGTGTAGCTCAACCCTATCTTAGGGAGCTCAACGACCCGACGCACAACATTACTACCAGCCAAGACTAGAAAGTAGGCCATACAATACTCAAACCGCCAGACATTGTTAAAATACTGAAAGTATAAAAACCTGTATAATACTCACACTCACAATTTAAGGCATTATTAGAATATTAACCTTGTATGTATGACCTTGTATGATGTATGACCCTGAGGGTGTTATGTATGTCCCTATTCCCTGAGGGAGTGAAAAATCATTTGCACTATGATATAATCGAGAATACAGCACACCCTGAAAATAACGTTTCTTAAAATTTCTAATCCACAGCAATGGCGCTTATTCGGGTACGTGGCGGCTGCAGTAGTATTTAGGTTGTACATAGAAAACTTCACAAGAGTCTATCTCAATATCGTCGAGAAGTCCAACGCTGGGATGAACGTTGATAATTTGGTAAGTTTAATTAATTTTGAAAGAAAGAAAGAAAATTTATTTATTCAGCCAAGAACACTGACAGCATAAATAAAATAAACAAACAAAGAAAGAACAATACAATAAGAATTAAACACAAATTTTATGCTGTCGAGCATGTCCATGCCGAAAAGGTTACCAACTCAGCATATGCTAGGCGTCAAAACACCCAGCGCTGATTTTCAGCTGGCACCCCCGCAGTGACACACGGATGGAGGTAGTTAATTTTAAATATATATTCTATTATACTTGAATGGATAAAAGTGTTTTATAATGTGTCAATAAACTACAAAAATATAATAAAAAATAAAAACTACTTTTAATATAATTTGTGACAGCTAATCAAAAATATGGCAATTGAAATAGCAGGCGGCGCGGTACGCACTTCCTGTTAAGATGAGGCGTTGACATAATTATATCCATTTTATGTCACTCTTTGCTCGACCATTTTGCTGATCGTGAGGTCTTCTGGGTTCGATCCTCTGGTTGTACAAAGTGTTATTGGGTTTTTCCGTGTGGTATTACTCGATAACAACCTGGATATTGAATTTGTGCCCGGTTGATGGCAATAGGCTCGCCCCCCTATAACAAGGGACATTAAACATAACGGCGAAATGAGGGTGTTAATATACACCTCTGCCAACCCTTCGGGGAATACAGGCGTGATGTTATGTTGTTAATTAATTATAATTTTTGTGTATTTGAAAATGAAAAACATATTTTCCAATAATGATGCCCGAATAGTTTCGTACTAAGTTTATCTCAAACTCTATATGCGATAAAGAATTGTTAAATCGTATTCCACAAAACAATATTTCCCTTTTTTTACAGAGCGAAGCAGTATCAGAGATCCACGCAATGGTATCGTGTAGCAAGCCGCTACTGACGTGGACCGTACTATCAGCCGCACAGCAGTGCCGCGAAGCGTGCGGCGGGCACGGATATCTGAAAGTAAGTTATACCAGTAGAGCTTCCCGAAACAGCAACCTTACTTGACAACTGACAGTAGGATAACTGACCCGCTTGTTCATTGAGGCGATTTTAAGCAATGCCTTCTTTTTGGGAAAAACCCCATGTCGTGTCCAATGCATAACCTTGGGAAAAAAAGGCTTAGATGACGACGATTAGTAAGGTCTAAAACTGCTTAACCTCAACTAAAAATATTCTAAAACAACTCTACAGTAACATTCTCCTTCCTTCTCCACAGTGCGCAAATCTAGGCGACATTCGCAGCAACCACGAGCCCACAGTCACCTATGAGGGCGACAACAACGTGTTATCGCAGCAGACCGGCAACTGGTTGCTAAGACAGTTCCACGCCGCCCGCACTGGAGGTACCGTGGACTCGCCCCTCAATACAGTCACCTTCCTCAAGGACTGGGAGAGTTGGCTGGCTGTGAGATTTAGGAGCACCAGGACTGACGAGCTCAAGACTAGAGAGTGTGAGTATATTTTGAATTGTTTAGAAGATCAGAGAATTTTGCTTAGAAGCGTCTGAGAGATCGTTAAATGCTATTGGTACGTTCTGTGATCTTTCTAAACCGTTTAATTGTGTTTATCTCGGTACTCTTACTCGTAAACTTAGCTTTTATGGTACAAGTAATATTGTAGTAATTGTCAATTTTCTTATCTGTGCGGTAGGATACAAAATTATGTAATTATTAATGGCGCACAATCTTCCGGATTGCTAGTGAAGTTAAGCGTACCGCAGGGTTCAATTTTAGGGCCATTGTTAATATTTAATAATAATTTAAGGTACTAATGTTTCAGACATTTTAAATTAAGAATTAATATGCTTCGGGATTAGAAACCTTTATTCCATTATACATAGTTCAATTTAAATGGCTGTATAACCTTTACCATAGTTTGTTATTCTGAAATCCACTTAGTTCACTTGTTCTTAAAGTTGATACTTGTGTAAATTAGAACAAAATATCGTTTATATTTTCATATTGACTTACGTGTCTATTTGCAAACGACACATCATTTATTTTAAAATAAAAACACCGATCGTATCGATTTCTATATTGGACGTTACCTTCTTCGTAAGAATGCCAAGCTATCTACGTTGTGACTACTTCAAAATCTAAAACCTAACTTGTTTTCTTCTTCACAGTCATCACAACAACATACAGATGGCTAATATGCTGGCTACTAAAGCAGACGCATGAAAAATACGAATCAGAGATCGCCAAAGGGCTCTCAAAGTTCGAAGCGCGCGCAAAATCACAAGTCTACAAATGGAAGGAACTTACCAAGACGTACGCAGAATACTTAGCGATTATATTCTTCCTTGAGTCGCTAGATAAGAAGGAGAAGAGTCTGCAGCCGGTGCTGACGAAGTTGTTCTGCCTGTATGGGCTCTGGTCCCTAGATCAGCATTTAGTAGAGTTGTATCAAGGAGGATATTCACAGGTATGTGTTTAAAAGTCTTATTATATGAAATTTAATAACAAATAAGTATTGTCGTATTCAAATTTGTGTCAAAGCATTATCGTAATGGACGGTGTGTAAACTGAAATAGCGAAAATCGCTCATAATATCGAATTAAAAATAAGTGGAAATTTTTCTCAGAAAGCGAGCGGTCTCATTCCGTGTTTCGGTTCGGGTATCTGTTGTTTTTCACTTCGGAGGTGAAACGTCGCGTAGGCATGTTTTCTTCACTCTGCCCGGTTCGAACATGGAATTATGTTTTTCTTTATATTTTCCAGGGTGAATCTCTAGCGCGTTTACTACGCGAAGCAGTATTAGAGCTATGCAACGAATTGAAGGGCGAGATAGTGAGCGTAGTGGATGCGCTCGCGCCGACAGACTTCGTGCTCAACTCTGTGCTTGGCAAAAGTGATGGCAATGTAAGTACAAACAATTGTAACTTTTTTTTAAAGTTTAGTAGGTAGTTGGAAGGGGCTCGTGGATAAGTACCAACCGCGCAGATCATATGATTTGCGAGGTTAAGCTGCGCTTGTCGCGGTCAGTCCGTGGATGGGTGACCGTCTGTTACAAATCGAGATCCCCCCGTGCCTCGTAGAGCACGTTAAACAGTCGATCCCGGGTGTCATAAGAATACCTATGACAGTCGTTACGAGAAGTCAAAAGAACGAAAATCGGACAAACGGTCTAACCTTAGGATATCGGCATTATCCAGTAACGGGTTGCGGAGGTCTGATGGCAGTCTCTCCGTGTAAAATACTGGTATTCAGCCGCATCTGATTACACTGGAAGCGACCCCAATATAGTTGGGAAAAGGCCAGGCACAACAGTAGGTAGTTGCGATATTCTCAATCCTATAAATACTTGTTTGGCAACAGCCATAGATTTACATACTTTCTAAAAAGTAAGTCATGTTATTAATCGAAATCTAAGAATACTATTTTCTTCCACAGCTATACCAAAATATCCAGAAAGCGTTCTTCAGCCATCCCGGAGCATTCGAACGGGCGCCGTGGTGGCGCGAGGTGGTCAGTATACCAAGGTCTAAGATATAATAGTTAAATACACCCTAGCTCATCACCAAATGTCCTTAGGTTATCTATGTCGAGCTGTGTGATGGCGAATCCAGAAAGTTCTTTCAAAGCGTTGAATTGAAGGCATTGAATGCTGTTAGAAATGTTTGTAAAGGTTGGGATATAAGTTGTCATTGTTGTTAGCCTATAAACCCACACTCCATTAGTCACGTGCTCGTCAAGTCGCCGATCAGTAACTTCAGCGTTAAGGGACGTTTCGTTGTGTATGTGAATCAGTCATTGCTATGACTACGCGTTGCTACGCGACTTTGACGCGCCGGCCGTGGTGATGACTGACGGTGGGTCCAAGTCCTACAACTTCTACATAGGATTGCTATCTCTAAAATTTGGCAACCAGGGCAAGACGCGTGAAAACCCCGGATTTTCGAGCCCAGAACTCGGACATGTCAACAGGTTTATTGCGACGGGACGGCGACGGGAGGGGGGGAGGGGCGGGCTACGGTGAATTTAGAGAGTCGGTTCGTCGGTTGATCGCGGCGGGTGGGCACAGTGCGTGTGTCACGTGTGGCCCAAGACTTTAAATTTTTGAAACCGGCTACAAAAGAAGCCACGCCCGGACGCTCCCCAGATGCCCTCTAAACTAGTACAAATCCGGGGAAACCCGGACGGATGGCAACCCTACTTCTACGTAAACCGGGCCGTGTTATGCAATAACGTGTCATCCCACAAAAATGTTTTATTTTGTTGACGTCATCTAGTTCATGTGGTAGGTTTACTCAACGCAAAAAATACCCAGAACTGTAGTAAATTTAATAGAGCGTCTATCAAAAAATTCTTAATGCAGTTTGCATTTTCAAGCCTTCAGTAGACCTACAACAGTAACTAGATGGTGTTAACACAGAATTTATATTTTTGTGGGTTGACACATTATTGCATAACACAGCTCAACTATATTTTTTGACGTGACTGATGCGACTTGTCGGTGAAAAGAACGATGTGTGTGAGTGTACCATTTCATCGTAGTATATTGAGGCAAAGATTCCCCGTTGTCATTTAGACATTGTAAGATTATTATATTATTATGGGAAACTAATTAGTTTATTATTGTAGGTAAATAGTAGAATGGCCATTTAGTCAGTATGAGATGAATTTAGTTAGTTTTTAAATTAAACATATTTTTGAAACTAGCTGTACGCAATTTAAAGTTTGCTCTTTCGAAACTTCCAACTATAAGATCTATAACTACTAACTATCGTAGATAAAAATCTCAATCTTACCGCTATTCTCTGTCTTAGATCGTAATGTCTATTTTCTTCTGGATTCGCCTATAATCTAATAATACTGAGATTATTTAATATTCTCTCTCATATATCGGGATGTTATACTGTGTTTAATATTGATAGAAAAATCAACTCGCCTTTAAAGGGAGGCGCCTCATAACGATGCATTTACTTTGCGTTTATCGTACAAATATGTCCGGATAGTTACTAATCGATTAAACTGGAAGTAAAGGAGGTCACAATAGTTTTAATTATTATGTAAAATATTATTTTAAGTGTCGAAGCACTTGAAGCTTGAACCCATAGAGTACGGGTGCAGGACGGCTGCGCGCTGGGTGCGGGCAGTTAGTGCAAGCGCGCTCTGCGGTGAGGTGACGTGCTGTGCGTTTTTTTACGAATAAAGTAAATATAAGTAAATCAATATGCGGTGAATAATCCGCAGTGCGCGCTATTCTATGATACTCCACACTTCACAGATTATACGTTAAAAACGCAAAGTAGTGATCACTAGCCCTTATAATGTACTAGCGACCCGCCCCGGCTTCTCACGGGTGAAATGTAGATACTAATGTGGGGCATATAAACCTTCCTCTTGAATCACTCTATCTATTGCTGAAAACTGCATTAAAATCCGTTGCGTAGTTTAAAAGATCTAAGCGTACAGACAGCGGGAGCGACTTTGTTTTAAAAGAAGATGAAACTGTTTGCGAGGTCTTACACTGACTGTGGTACCCCCGCACTCTATGGGTTCAAACCTTTATTGTTGGTGCCGCTAGAAATTCTTACACCGTTAATGAAACGACATACTTTCACAGTGCATGATATTTTCGCGGATTATATTTTATCAAAGATTTTTTTTAATAAAACTAATACTTAAATTAGATATTTTTGGTGACCATTTTGACACATAAATATAGTAATGTTCACTATAATTTATTTTTAGCTACTGAATGTAGTTTGCGAGATATATTGTGCACTATGAATGAACATTCTATCATAGAAAATGGTATATATTTCAAGTAATGTTACCATGATATAGTATTAAATTATCAATATTTATTTAACACTGCCCCGTGCTTTTAGATTTAGACGATTTCTAAACTTTACGTTATCAATAGAATTAGTCCATTTTAAATCTAAGCACAGATTATAATCATATTATTTTATTAAATCGGAAATCGCATTTTATTCTTTTAACGTTTATTGAATGGAATATACAATTTATTTTATGATAATAATTGTTTTTTATAGTTGAATGTTGTTTTTTTTATTATTTTTAAGACGAATCGTTCATGATAATATATTTTTTGATTTTTTTTTCGGGGTATGCTAAGTTCATACGGTTTGGCTTGTCATAAATAATATTAATTGCATGTTGTACGGGAAATGGAGAGACTATTTCTGTAAGGCAAAACTATTGGTATTGCATTGAGTATTTTTGCGGTTTTTGCTGCCAACAACAACAACATGTTTTTTATATATTGTCGTTAGTTGATCTTCTAAATTCACGTTACAATGGTACGGGCACCGGTGAGCGCAAAAAGTTCAATGTAAAATAACTCTTATTCAAATACAGGTAGAGTATAGAATACGAGTATTCTATTTATTTATTTATCTGCCGTGCCGTATGAACTTCAAACTTAATGTTGGTAAGAGTATTAGAATACCAAACGATTTTTTTAATGAAATATTTGGTAGTGATGTGAAACGCACGAGGCCTCAACACAAACGATCAAATAATGTACAATGTTCTATGATGTAGTTAATTTGATTCCTAATCTGTTATTGTTCTGGAATCACCGTTAATTTGTCATTGAAGAGGTCTGGTCCCTAGCGTAGTTAAGTCGCATTTCGTAGTGTTTACAGTACAAATTATGATTATATTTATGTATACATATTTTTGGCGAAATAATTATCGAAATATTGTAATGTAATTTTTAATCAACAATTTCCTGTCCCATGTAGAATTTCAATAAAACGAACAGGGTGTTTTAAGGGAGAGTGGCCTGTTTTTGAACACGGCGTAATCGATGCGCTTGCGCATTGTATGATATATTTATAATTCATGTTGAAAGTATAACTAATATTGCAGTATTTAAGAAACTTCACGAATGATTGTAACAATCTCGTAGTTATTAATAATTGATAGGGTCAAATTATATTTACATGTAGTTTTTTGGACATCTATGTAGCCAAGGTCATGAATACTTACCCAAATATCAAGTTAATATTTTATAAAAAAAGAGTTACGGCTATATCCATGTTTATAATAATTATGGTAAAATTAAATTCTATAATAACTTACGGAACTAAAATACATTTGTCTATACCTACTTTTTTACATAGATGCATGAACATTCATATTAATGTCTAATATTAAAAAAAACAAAACGCAGAAAAATGATATCTATGTTGTGTTAACCACAGATATTGAGTTAAATAGATAGAGAGTTGCAGTGAAAGCTCGTGCACACGCATCCTGCAACCATTCGCGGTTGAGAGAGAACTGACTTAGCAGCGTAACAAGTAGGAGGATTGCTCCTACCTAATCTATTTAACTCTATATCTGTAGTGTTTACGCTGTTTCGATTGCAGTACCCCTATACGATTTCCTAAATGACAAATATTGCACTCATCTTACGTGAAATAGAGTATAAAGTCCTTCATCTGTTCCGTAGATAAATAAATTTCAACCGGCCAGCTAGTTCTCTGGTCATTTTAATAAAAGTTTGACGTTTACAATCTTACTCTTTAGAAGTGCCTTCCCTCTGTAGCATACCTTCGTGATGTTATGTAGAATATGTAAGCCATTGTTTATATTTATGTGACCGTTGAATATTATCAAATGTGAAATATAAATGGAGTAACAACTACATACCTTGTTTTTTATTTGATGAAACCTCCTTATCCGTCACTTTATGCACAAATCGTTAACGCACTTGTGTGTAGCCGTTTGCGCAAACGTGTACGCCTAGAAGAGTAGAAGACTCTTTAAACCGGCTCGAATTTTTACCACGAAGGTATACGTAAAAATGATCGAAGAGTAAAAATGTAAAACACTACGAACACCTACTGAAAGTCAAAACATTTGGTCTTGAATAATTCCTTTGGAAATCTATCTCCGTCTAATAGGGTATTTAGAAAGAGACAGAATTCCAAAGGATATTCATGTTTTTTACAGACATTTTACATAAGTAATATATATTATGTGATATAGGCAACAATGAATAAACGAATGAAATATTTAATAGAATGCCTAAAAAACTTCAAATCACTCGTTACAATGTCCGATTCGCGCAATTGAGACAGAAAATACCCCTTCCTAAGCGTGTATCTTCTCCCAATTTTTTTCATAATTATATTGTGTTTTTGCTAATACCTTCTTTAAAATAATATTAATTCTTGTCCCATTTTAAAAGTAGTCACGTGTCCTTCAACTATGGATACAAGATGAGAGATAATAGTACATTACTGCCGCGGTCTGTAATGACTGCGTTGCTGGCAGCGTTGATGATGGCCGAAAGCGCAGTGTAGCGCAGCTCTAGGCCATCACAGCGCGGTCAGCATTGCAGCTCTTGATGGACAAGCTGGAATAAAGGCCGAGACCGAAGGTCGAGGCCTTTATAGCCTTTATAGCGCGGACAGCAAGGGCTGCTATGATGACCAAGCTTGAAGGCTGAGAGCGTAGCTAAACTAAGCTCGAGGCCATCATAGCGTGGTCAGCAGATTCTATGCGGACCAAGGCTTTTATAGTGCTTTACTCAAACAATGCGAGTAATTTAAATAAAACCAGTATAGTACGAATTTATTTAAAGTACCGATTTGTTTCTACCCCGGGCTTTAGTTTTTTTTTTTTTTTAAATTAATCTTTAGTGATTGTACTGCCTGTCTATACAACCAAATTCTGAATAAAAACTTTTTGCACCAGACTATTTTTTTGAAGTAAAACTCGACAATAATGGATTTTCAAAGGAAACTGCTGGTGGCTACTCATCAGCAATGAAATTCCATACAACTTTGCTGGCGCCTATTCAAGTAGCGCGGAAAGGTCGACTGCTCCAATAAGGTTGTCCAAATAATGACTAAAATAAATTAAAATAAAATTTTAAGAAATTTGCAATTTCATATCATTATTGAATATAAAGCTAAATGTAATAATAAAAGAGAAAATTCTCGTTAATAAATTTACAATTTATCGCTTATCCTCCGCCATTTTATTTATCTGCGAAAATGACTTTACTCAACAAATCATAAAGGTATTGGTACATTATATTTTATTTTTGGTATTTGAGCTGGAATAGTTGGAACTTCACTAAGATTACTAATTCGAGCTGAATTGGGAAACCCAGGATCTTTAATTGGAGATGTTCAAATTTATAATACTATTATAACAGCGCATGCTTTTATTATAATTTTTTTATAGTAAGACCTATTATAATTGGAGGAGAGCATTTTTGAGTAAAAAAATAAAACACCATTTTTAAAACATTCATTTTATTGAAAACACGTAGTGAAATTTTATTTTGAATAAGAGCATACAGAGGTATAACAGGCATATGTGTACATTTACGTGAGAAAATTGTCAAAAGTGCGTCACAATATCATAAGTGCTTTCCGTGAACAGCAAATAAATCTTCGTCAAGTATAGGATTTGTTGATTTTTAAATATATTTTCTATCAATATTTTTAGTTATGTTGACGGGTAGGCAAACAAACTTGCCCAGCAGCGAAACTGACTATGCGCAATTATTGCTTTTAATATAGTGCTCCTATCGACAAAACAAATTCTGTCGAAACGTCTTATTTCTCAGATAAAGGTTATTTCATAAAGTACTGGTTATTTCATAGTGTTGGATATACTTTTATATGCTGCAGTCGTGCAATTAAATTTTCTTAATGTAAATAATTTAATTACTACACTCGCACATACATCACAACTCGTGTCAATGAACGAGAAGATTAAATTAAAAAAAATAAGTTTGTTTTAATATTAGTTTTTACGGTTATACTGATAAAAATCCAATTTTGCTTTCAAATTGATTAAACCAATACACTTGTTAAAAATTCATTGCCACAAACTCACTCGATATTTCGTAAATGCATCACCTTAAAATAATTATCCTGATTTTTAAAATATATTTTTATTATTCTTAAACTTATGAGTATGTTAGTGTACCCTCATCGTGTCGATTTTATATAATTTTAATTAAAAAACGTATCTAGGTCAACAACCGTCTTAAGTACCAACCTCGTCCAGTCTTTAGTTTGGGATTAATTTATTATTTAATTTCTTCTTCTTCTTTAAAAAAAAACATTGCCCCACACTAGGATTTCTCCAGTATCGTGGGTGCGTTTACAGACACAAATCTTCACACGTACAAACACCCTCGTAGTAACTATTGAAAAGTTAATGACAAATTAAACTGTAACGATTTAACGTTTACTGCAGTTCATTTGAGCAATGATTACCACGCTTAAATGTAAAATTATATGTAATAATGTTATTTTATTTAAATGTCATCTCTACGAACGAATACGTAGACGATAATAAATAATAATTTGTGAGCTAAAGTCGGTGGACTGTTATGGCTCTTAGTGAACTAAAGTGTCGTATTTTAATAAGTATTATTATCTAAAAAAAGTGTAATAGCTATTCTCAGGACTGTCGGTCTCGTAAATGTTTTGTGTTATACTAAAATGTAGAAAATAAATAAAATAATAATACTGCTGAAGACTGAAAAACTATTATTTGGTCAAATTTATCGTCGAAGATAACAAAAAGGCGGTTTGAGGAGCTGCGGAACCCACGCACCGCACCCCACCGCCACGTGCCTCACCATTCCGCGTTCAGAGTGCATTATCTCATATAAGCATACAAAATTGGGCAGCTACGTTCGGTGTGTGGAGCTCGTTACGCACTTCAGCATTGTAACCGTCAACTCAGTAGCTTTATGACAAAAGCAGTCATTTATAGTAACCACGTTCGTTCATTCATATTTTAATTATCGAACATTGCGATCACTAGTGCGCGTGCGACGCACTTGGTCCTAAGTGTTTATAACACAGTGGTGTTTACGAAACCGGTCGTCCCAAATCACTCGAAAGACATTCATCTAAAAACGTGCTTCAACAATGCTAGAACTTTTATCAAAACGCTTACAAAGTAATGTTTCGCAAGTATTCTTGATGCGTAATACGCACATATACTTTTGCTAGACGTATGATATGCAATTGACGAGTAAGGTAAATAATTGTGACATTCAAACGAGAGCAAAGGTAATAATAATGAATCATATAAATTGTATTGTTTTTATAAGATATGCGAAAGGAATATGTAAAGATGGTCGTCTTTAATGAATGTACATACCTTGAGTCATAGAAGTAAGAATTTGTCAATAAATCATGCGATAAATTACCATAATTATTTACTGAGTGTGAAACGACAAGCTATAAGTCTTTCTGAGTATTTTAAAATCAGTATCTTTTTATTATTGATAAATTTCTAGCATTGTTGTTTACAAAACTAAACTAACCATCAATACAAAAATGATTTTACCAATTTTTATTTACTTTTCAAGGATACTAGAAAAACATCTAACATTTAAAAATTGACGTTCAATAGTGGAAAGATTGCATTGTTAATCATAATACATCATTAAATATACACACACGATCAATATTAATAAACAACAAAATCAAATTAAAGCATTTTTCACAAACAAATTTCCGTGTCCGTCTTTGTTTAAAACGACGTCACAATATTCCAGTTTTAAAATAATATCTTTTTAAAATCAGTAAAAATTCCACAACCAATTAAAATAAAATCTCAATTTTTTCTAACGATCGTGTGTTATTCTCGTCATGCTTAGCTATTATCACTGTCGGATACGGTCGAGCTGGTCATCCTGATCACTGGATTTTGGTTAGAATCACTGGAATCGCATTCCACCATCAGTATTTCGTCGGGGGTATCGTTTCTGTCCGAATTACTTTCTGTATACGTGCCTGTTGGCGACTTGTCCTCGATAACCGCTTTTAAGTAAGATTCTCTATCCATCATATTAGTATCTCTGGCTAAAGCGAGTACGTCTAAAGACATCATGCTTTTAGACTTTTCTGTCTTACTTATCGGTGGATTTGTATGTTCATAGACAATATCCTTGCTAACGGATTTTGTCCTAGTTAAATTAGTTTCAGTCTTCCAGCTATCGCTTGGTGGATGTGTGTATTTACCTGAATTAGTACTGGTGGATGGCGCGCTAGCATTCCTAGGAGAGCTTGCTGTGAATTTGGATCTTTTTTGTTGATTATTCTCCTTCATCATCAGCAACTGGTCTAGTTTGTTGATGGTTTCGTTCAGTTCTAAAGCCCACGCTTCATCTGTTTCAATGTCTTTCTCTATAGGTTTAGAAGCGAGTTCTCTAACACGCATCCTCAGTTCTTGTAGGCTGGAATCTTCGTCTTTATCGTGTTCTGCTTTAGCTGCATCTTCATCATGGATGGCGTCTTTTTCCGCTCCCACACCCGGCTCTCTAGGCCCTACTGGGATAGTTTCTTTGTCTGGTGGATACTCACCTCGTCTTCTATGAATATCTTCAGATATCTTCTCAAGGGCTTTAAGAGATTTGGAGTAGCGGAACTTGGCGTCAGCGATGAGGCGCTGGAGTTTCTCAATCTTCTCGTTCTGTGTCTGTAGTTGTTCGTCGCATAGTTTCTTCTCCTCGAAGTATACGCGGGATTTGATGATATTACGCTTTAGATTTTCTTCAAGTTGTGTCACCTGGAGAGAAGCGATCGTATGAAACCTGCGAGTATGGGCCCATACAAGTATTACGTAAGCAGAATTTTAGTAATTATTGACCTACCCCTCCCCCTTGTCAGCAAAAGTAAGCAAAGCTTTTACCTCATATGCTTACGTAAACATTAGTATTTTTTTTTAATCTTTCCTAGTTTCTTTATTGTTATACATGAGCAGCAGTTTTCAAGTCTACAAAAATAAGTAAATAAATAAAAATTGCTGACGTAATCATCATCTAGACACCCCCGTCCCCCATGTCATCAAAAATAAGCTAAGCAAAGACCCCCTCACCCCCCTTTCGTGCTTACGTAATACTTGAATGGCCCTTATGGTATGTATCGTCGTTTATATTGTTCATTTGTGATGGGTCACACATATTTTCAAAAGCGTTTTAGCTTGAATGAAAACATAAAGTGGCAGTTATTATAAATACATTAACAGTAATTTCAAATGAATGATGTTCATAATGTACCTTTTTCTCAGCTGCGATGTACGCTACCGCTCTCTTCTGATGCTCTCGTCCGCTCTCCGCCTTCCGCTTCTCAGCATCCATAACCTGGAAACAAAAAAAATCGACAATTTAAAACAGAGATCTTTCTCTTTGATTTCATTCTCTGGGTGGACTACCCTATAAATCAAACCTGGATAACAACTTTACTGAAGTGAGACAAGTTTATTTAAGTATCTTAGTTTGATAATAATTGGCTTCCTAGTAATGGCTTTTTTTTAAAATCAAAATCACTCTTTTTGCTTTGCTCCTCTGAAGTGAGGAACAGAATGTTGAAAGCGTGGTTTCAGAGCGGCAAACTTATTTTAGGCGTATTCTTACGCTACACTATTTAGACTGGCATTCACTAATTAAACAACCATTTACTCGAAAATTGTCCTTAAACTTTAGGTCAACGGTTCGGTTGTGTTCTGGTGTGCCGGTGATGTGGGGTGCTCCCCGCGCCTCAGGAAGTTGTCCCCATTGAGGAGAGGTCCACCAGCAGTTGGTGGACCAAGACCTGCCGGGGTTGCAGTGCATGCTTAGGCGAATCCCGCGACCCCGGCCGACGGTCAGAAGGAGGAACACCGTGGGTTTTTAGCCGGCAAGAGTCCGGCAGACCCCCTCCCCTACCCCGGGCGAGGGACATCCATGAGGATTTTCCCACGATAAAAAAAAAGGTAAACGGTTCTTTAAACAGAGAAATAATATTGGTGAAGACAGGCTTTAGGTTCTTACAACTTTCCGTCTAATGTCCTTCGTTAATTTACTAAGTAAACTTCAGTTTAATATCGCCAGCTCACCTTGATGATGGCATGGTTGAGCACCTCCTGCCAGTTGCTGTCGAACTGCCACTCATCCTGCTTACTCACGAACCGCTGCTCAGCTAACGTCACCGTCTCCTTGGCGGCAGCGTGAAGCTCTGGAAAAGAATAAGACAACATTTAAAGATAGAATAGAATAGATTTATTTGCAAAAAACATGGGTAAGGACAGTTCTATATAAGTCATAAAAGTAGCCGCATATTTAACCATACAATGGTGTGCAAATTAAAAGGTTAATTTAATACAAAATTATACGCAAGAACTTAGAATCCGATTACTTACATGGATATTTGAACAACAAATATGCAATCGTTTATAAAAGAGCTAACAATTTTTTTTTAATAGTATGAACACAGCTCAAAATAATGAATTTATTTTTTACTTAGTGAAATTAATAGTGTATTAAATATAATATCTTAGAAAGTACGTGCATCTAAGAACTCTTTTACAGAATATAAACATTTTTTTACTAGCCACGAATATAGTTTACGTTTAAATATTTTTAATGGAAGATTTCTTAAGGTCTCTGGTAGCTTATTATATACTCTGATAGTCATTGGATAACAATTATTATGGTAATAACGACTTTTTATTGTAGGTAATAGTAATCGTGTTGGATATCTCGTGTTAAATCTGCAATTCATGATATATGATTACATTCAGGTTGCGTCGCAACCAGCAAGCATAACCAGGCCATTAATGTCCCAATGCTGGGCATCTCGTTTCAGAAAGCGAACGGTTTAGGCTTTAGTCCACCACGCTGGCCTGGTGCGGGTTGGCGGACTACACACACCATCGAGAACTTTATGGAGCCTTCGTAGGTGTGCAGGTTTGCTCACGATGTTTTCCTTCACCGTTAACGCAATGTAATGATGAGACAATGACTATTATGAAATATAAACTTGTTCTATACATCATATTGGATTTCTTTGCCCCATCTAGATTTCCACTATCAAACATATTTCAGGCGTTGTATGGAATGAGATGAACGTGATACCCAACAGCAGTGATTGCCCAGTGGTGTGACCGTCGGACAACCGAGTCATAGGTCTCGAGTTCAACCCATGGCACGCACCTCTGACTTTTCGGATTCATGTGCGTATTGTATAATTATCATTTGCTTAAAAACGGTGAAGGAAAACATTATGAGGAAACCGGCATGCCTGAGACATATTTCTCGACGGCATGTGAAGCCAAGGCAGAGGTCCATGGGCGGCATAAACTTTACACCAGGTTAGTCACTAACCACACGAAAAGAAGAAGAACGTGATACCACATTTTAAATACAATGCTACGCTGCACGAGGTCGCTAAAAAATCGCAATTACACTGGCCTGCAAAAATAAGTATCACACTTTTAAAATTTAAATTTTTTCTAAACTATAGAAGTTAGAGGTTTAAAATAAAAAACGTTTTATAGCAATTTTTATCAGCTTTCTTTGAAACTATAGTAACAAAGTTAAACTCTTTTTTAAGTCCTTTTTGTTTCGAAAATATATCTTGTGTACCTAAAAAGTCTAGATACTTATTTTTGCAGGCCAGTATATTTGAGATGAGAGTTGGAAGTATCAGATACTGCTCTGCACAAAAGAGGACATCAAATGAGAACGCCATTAGCAGTAAATTATAAAATTGTAAATTTAAAATAATTTCTCTAGTAGAACTTTGGATATTTTTATTAATTTTAAATCAATTTATGCGTCTATCGCCTGATAAAATACTGGATGACACAGCACAGACAGATATTAAAAAAACCGTTTTACACCTTTGTAATGTAACAAGCTGTAGTAATTCGTTGGTGGTCAGAATTATTGCCAATAACTAAAATAGAGATAAAAAACCGATTTATCGAAAATCTTTCAATCCTAAATATGAGTTATCTTGTTACTATATTCAATGAAACAAGGTCGCAGATAAAACTGGTGTAGTGTGTCCTGCATGTCACATCACAGAGGCATTATCTAATCACACGTGTTGTCTGCACGGAAAATACTTCTACATCACGGATTTTTCCAAAATTTGATCAAATAACTGCCTCGTTGGTCTAATGGTGGCAAGCGTGACTGCTGATCGTGAGGTCCTAGGTTGGATCCCCATGTCGGGTAATGTTATTGGGTTTTCCGTCTGGAATTTCTCGGTGGCAGCCAGGGGTTTGAATCTGTGATACGTTTTTTGAATAAATCGACGCTCGGCAGTGAAAACCTCGTAAATCCAATTTTCTTCAAAAGCGTTCTATTTGTTCTTTAGCTTGATAAACTCGTCATACACGTACTAATTCAACAAACTTTCAATTCAAATACTTCTAAGCTATCTATGACGTACGATGACAAACTTGTATAAACATTTGATCGGCCATTTCTTTTTCAGGAGACAGATTTTTTTATCTCTTGTAAAAAATTGTATTTTACACATACGTGGCTTTCACTGCCGACCGTCGAAATATAACATGATTGAATATTTGACCGTCAGACTTGTTAGGCTAAGAACTCACGGAGCGATTTTGTACCGTGCCCGCCGCGGTGGTAGAACTGCGGTTTTATTTCTAAACTCACGAGACCGGTTATTTGCGCGGTGACGCAGCCGTCGCGGTTACCGCAAACGTGGCGGGCGTTGATCGCAAGACGGGCGGTTGCAAAACGGGCAGTTAACGATCAGTTGAGGTCCAGACCGCCATGGATACACACCAGAAACGAGCTGTTGCGTTATACTTACTTCACAGAAGAATTGAAAAAAGAAGACCCAAAAGGTTCTGGGTGCATCCACTGATTCAGGATAGAGATCGTTATGGATTATTTGTTACTCTTTGCCACTGCGGTCGTCCGCCAACCGATCGCAGAGCGCGCGGGCGCAACACGCCGAGGCTGCGGGTGATCACGGCCCGTGCGATTCTACTAGTTGCCCGCCGGTGCAGCGGGATCTGCAAGCAACCGCGCACACCGCGGGCGTAAAACGCGTCGTGAGATGTGCTTTCATTTTTTACATATATATCTGCATTCTACAGAAGCTGCGGGCCCGCAACCGCGGCGGATGCGGGTGAAAATCGCTCCGTGAGTTCTTAGCCTAAATGTTTATAACGGTTTTGAAAACTCGCAACGCATATTTTCAACTGCAGAAACTTTTTCTTTAATATTAATTAATTCTGTTTCAAACACTTGTAGGTCTTCGTTATATAAAATGCTTGTAAAAAGTTATAACTCTAGCAAATGTTGTATTGACGTGGCTCGCCATTCCAGGTCGTTCATTATGAATCAATATCCAATCAATTCTAGCTTAACTATAACTAAATTAATTGGTACAGCGTTCTTATCGCGGACCTTTAGCCATAAATATTGTATAAGTAAAGTCTTATTATTTCTTTTTGCTAAAAACAATACCTGCTCTCTATTTAATATGAACATTACACAAATAATTTTGGCCTTTTTGGTCTACTGGTCGCAAGCGCGACTGCTGATCGTGAGGTCCTGGGTTCGATCCCCAGGTCGGGCAAAGTGTTATTGGGTTCTTCCATTATTAATTTCTCAGTAGCAGCCCGGATTCTGGATTAGTGCCCGGTTAATGGCAATAGGCTCGCCCCCTATTACGTGGGACTTAAACATAACTCGCGAAACGAGGGTGTACTAAATACACCTCTGTGGAACCCTTCGGGGAATACAAGGCGTGATGTTATGTTAGGTTATTAAACAAATAAGACCCATTTTATCTAGAAAATATATAACAATAAGCAACATAATTGCTTCCAGCAAGAATTCAACACAGTATTACGCTTTTATGAACCTTAACGGTCAATCTAAATGAGCTGAAACTCTAATTTAAGAAATGGTTGAAAAGATATTCGTGCCTTGTTGGGCCACTTTTGTTTAATGCTGTATGTAATACAGTATAGTCCTGCAGGTCTAATCTATACTAATATTATAAAGAGGAAAGTTTTGTATGTAACGAATAAACTTAAAAATGAATGGACCGATTTCAAAAATTCTTTTGCCGTTAGAAAGCTACATTATCAGTGAGTAACATAGGCTACGGGCGGAGCCGTGAGGACACAGCTAGTGTACTAATAAGATGGTTGACAAATGGCAATGAAACCACATTCAAACCAACCATTTTAAGAGTTCTCGTTTGTCAACGATTTTGCTAATAAAATTCGCCCCCTGATTACATGAATCAATGCAATCACTACAACTGTGAATGCCGAGATCAATTGGCATGCACATGGACAATCTAAATACACAATATCACGCCTGTATTCATTCCCCGAAGGGTTGGACAGAGGTGTATAGTGACACCCTCATTTCGATGTTATGTTTAAGTCCCATGTAACAGGGGACGCCTATTGCCATCAACCGGGAACAAATCTAGACTCCGGGCTGCTACTGAGGAATCACACACGGAAAAACCCAATAACACTGCCCGACCTGGGGATCGAACCCAGGATCTCAAGATCAGCAGTCGCGCCTGCCACCATTAGACCAACGAGGCTCAATCTATACTAATATTATAAAGAGAAATGATTTGTATTTTCGTATGTAACGAATAAACGTAAAAACTACTGGACCGATTTCAAAAATTCTTTTACCGTTAGAAAGCTACATTATCACAGAGTAACATAGGCTGTATTTATTACTGGAATAAAACTTCTTACGCGGGTGGAGCCGTGAGGACACAGCTAGTCTAAATAATATATTGCTAATTTATTAACCGCAAGTAATGACAGTCATGTCGGATGTAGTTCAAAGTTGAACAAGTTGTCGACAGTTGAACTGAGAAAATACACAGTACGTCGAAATGATTGTACAATAATACAAAAAGAAAATCTAACTTCGCAGCTGTTCAATCTTGCTATAACTGGTCGTAACCAGTGTTAAAATTGAACATAATTGTATTAACTGATAAACGTACTGATAAGCGATTTCCTGTCACTAACATGGGCAGATGTCATCACTACACCGTCGTGTGCATAAATAAACATACTGAATTCTGAGTTCACAAGAATATAACATAGCATCACGCCTTTTATTCCCCGAAGGGTTCGGCAAAGGTGTTTTAGTACATCCTCGTTTCGCCAGTTATAAGTCCCATGTAAAGGAGAGCGAGCCTATTGACATTAACCGGGCACAAATTATGACTCCGAGCTGCTACTGAGAAATTCCTAATGAAAAAACCCAGTAACACTACCCAACTTGGGGATGGAACCCAGGACCCCATGTTCAGCAGTCGTGCTTGGGCCATTCTTCGAAAAATATTAACAAAAATTGAGAACGTTATTAGCATCATCCCAAAGTTAAGAATGCAGATGTTTAATACTATAATTATAATAATGAAAACTGCCGTCAAGCAATAAGACAAGAATAAAAACAATCTGACAATACCATAACGTTAACAACCCGGGAGAAGAATGATTTGTTAAAATAATGTTAAAAAATTTCGAATATTCACCCGCTTGCGACCACTAGATCAACAAGGCAGTCAATAGAATATAAAGCATAGCATAATCAGATTATTACAGTCCCACTGCTGGACAAGGGTTTCTTCTCAGATTGAGCAGGGTTTTAGGCCTTAGTCCACCACGCAGGCTTGGATGGGGCACTACACACACCATTGAGAACTTTATGGAGCCCTCTCAAGTGTGCAGATTTGCTCACAATATTTTCCTTCACCTAAGCAAAGATAAGCAAATTGTAATCCGCACATGAATACGAAAAATCAGACATGAAGGCCTGGGATCGAACCCGAACTCTCCTATATGGAAGGCAAGCGTTCAACCGCTAAGCTATCTCTGCTTTTTAGAATAATACAGGGTAACTGCCTCGCTGGTCTAGTGGTGGCAAGTGCGACTACTGATCGTGAGGTCCTGGGTTCGATCCCTAGGTCGGGCAAAGTGTTACTGGGTTTTCTCGTGTGGAAATCCTCCCGGAGTTTGGATTTGTGCCCAGTTGATGGCAATAGGCTCGCCCCCTATTACATTGGACTTACATAACGGCGAAATGAAGGTGTAACTATACACCTCTGCCCTATCCTTCGGGGAATACAGGCGTGATGTTATGTTAACTTCACAGGGTTACTAGTTAAGAGAACACATTCCAATAAAAAAATACCTAATCTTTAGTTAATTAGATAACAAGATACCTAATTTATACAGTAGCGAAGAGCGCGCACGAGTAAGTACCTCGTTATCTAATCAAGAAAAGTAGTATTCATATGTTTGATTGAGCAGAGATTTTACGGTAGGTACGTTTGTTCATTTCAGTAGAGATTTACCACTATTTTAGCTGGAAACACTTTGCTAACGAATTACACGTACAAAAATAACCTAACATAACTAGCATATTACTGTCCCACTGCTGGTCACGGGCCTCTTCTCATAGTGAGAAGGGTTTAGGCCTTAGTCCACCACGCTGGCCTGGTGCGGGTTGGCAGAATACACACACCATCGAGAACTTTATGGAGCCCTCTCAGGTGTGCAGGTTTCCTCACGATGTTTTTCCTTTACCGTTAACGCAAGTGATAATCAAACTCTGATCCGCACATGAATTCGAAAAGTCAGAGGTACGGGATCGAACTCAGACCCTCCTGCATGGAAGGCAAGCGTTCAACCGCTAGGCTATCACTGTTTTACACGTACAAACAATATTAATATTAAAGATACGACCATTTCTTTCTCATCTTTTATTCAATCATAATAACGGCAATTTCCTACTGGTTCAAATCAGACCGTACTCGCTCCGACCATTCGTAGAACTCGTCATACCGTGTGCGCCAGCCAATGATTAGAAGATCAATTTTTCGAGACATGTGGAGGTTGGCAACTGGCCATCAAAAAGTAGGCTTCATACAAATAAATATTGGATAAAAAAATTCTCTACAGTTTAAACACTAACGGCCTTATTCCAAAATAAGTTTTAAGTATAGTATTGGGATTAATATTAGGGTTAAACCATGGATTAAATAAAACGTTTTACAGCAGTGATAGCCTAGTGGTGTTATCGTCGGACTGCCATGTTATAGGTCTCGAGTTCGAACACAAGGCACGCACCTCTGACTTTTCGGATTCATGTGCGTATTGTATAATTATCACTTGCTTAAAAACGGTGAAGGAAAACATCGTGAGGAAACCGGCATGCCTGAAACATATTTCTCGACGGCACGTGAAGCCAAGTCAGAGGCCCATGGGCGGTATAAACTCTGACACCAGGTTAGTCACTAACCACACGAAAAGACGTAGAATAAAACGTTATTAAACAAAGTTTTTCAGTAAACGATGAACTGTCTGTGGTACTAAAGTCAAACCTCCGAGACCCCTAGTTTATCTATGGACTAACTTAGTAACCTCGGTACTATTTAACCTGGTATTATCTTTAATACTGTAAAAATCCAAGATCTTTTAGTCCTGGTCTAAACCAGTACTTAAGCAAATTTTTATAATAAGTATAAAAGTGTAGTTCTAACGTTATACATATAAGGTAACTTTAAATTAAGTAACTGGCTTACTGGGTATCGTTAATACAACGTGTTACAAAAATACCCCTAAAGCCGAAAGGGGGTTAAAGGTCCCTTGTAAAGAGTCTATTGGCAATATTGGAAAACCGTAGTAAGACCAAAAAACAAAATTTGGATAAAACATAAAATAATCATCATTGAGACGCAACCTTTAAAACATAAAACTAAAGAGTAGACTACCCAGAAAGTTATTTACATTCTTACCTAATTTCCTCTGAGAGGTAAATGACAACAACCATAAAAGAGTACTTGATTATTTACATTTTTCATGGGGAATTGTGTAACACGTAGTATAACACTACAAATAAAAATAAATGTTTATTGGTAGCCATTAGAATCGCTACTTTGTAGCGTACTACCGGTCGGTATGTAATTGTTGGTACAAAAATAATTAATATTTTTTTCTACACTGACATACCTACATACATACAAGCACGCCCGTTTCCCGTTGGGGTAGGCAGAGACTACAGATTTCCACCTGCTACGATCTTGACACACCCTTTTCACTTCATCTACATTCATTAACCTACTCATGCATGCTCGTCGGTTTAGGGTGCTACCACCCTGGCCTTATTCGAATTGTTCGTGGTACGTTCGCTGAGGTCGGCCCCTTACAACTATTCCATCCACACTCGCCTTGTACACTTGTTTCGTTAATCTCTTTTCGTCCATCCCCTGTACATGACCAAACCATCTAAACGTACCTTTCTCAATCCTTCTCACTACGTCTTCTTTCACTCCACAACGTTCCCTTATCACGCTGTTCCTTACTTTATGTTTCAACTAGCGGCCCGTCCCGGCTTCGCACGGATGGACATTTTCCCCGCTATTGCAACATTTTTCATTTATGCTCCGCTCCTATTGGCCGTAGCGTGATGTTATATACCTTCCTCGATAAATGGACTATCCAACACAAAAAGATTTTTTTAATTCCAACCAGTAGTTCCTGAGATTAGCGCGTTCAAACAAACAAACAAACTCAGCTTTATAATATTAAGTATAGATTTACTACACATACTTCTCAAAGCTCTCATTTCTACTGCATTAACCCTACTTTTTTTTTTATAACTTTATTTAATTTGAGACTATTATCGATATTCAGCCAGCATGACTAGTTTTTTGGAATAACCCTGTTATCTTCGTATTGACCAATCGAGGTTGTTTATCGGATTTTCGTCAAAAGAAGAATAGATAGCATAAGTCACATATCTCAGCAATGTGTGAGATTGTTAGTGACAGAGAAAAATGGGTCACTGAGCCACTTGTACGAGGCTCCTCATTACGCTTTGTTGTTCAGTATGTTTAAAACTACATAGTTTTAACTGGAGGAATGTTCCAGATAAGATTATAAGTAAGTATTTAAGTAGTTAGCAGAGGTCTTTAAGTATTTCTAAATTTAAACCTTTAACTAAGGTCGTTCTGCATATCTTTTCCCAACTATGTTGGGGTCAGCTTCCAGCTTAACCAGATGCGGTTCAATACCAGTATTTCGCACGGAGCGACTGCCATAAGACCAGGTTGCGGCAACCCAGTTACCGGGCAATGCCGATATCCTAAAGTTGACCAGTTATCATACTTTCAGGCTTCTGACTACCCGTAACGACTGTCATAGGTATTCGTATGACACCCGGGACCGACTGTTGAACATGCTCTCCGGGGCACGGAGGGGTCTCGATCGTAACAAATGGTCACCCATCGGCGGACTGACCGCGGCAAGCGTTGCTTAACCTCGCCAATTGTATGATCCTCGCTGTCGTTAATAAGCCCCTCAAATCTTGAACTAAGTAGATGTACACTAACTTTCTATAAGCGAAATAAAATAAATTTAAGCCAGGTTTATCGCTGGTATTAAGTGCACAGAGTAAACAGCGATCGCGCCATGCGAGCGTAAATTAGAAGTAATTGTAGGATCACGTTACTAAACTGTGTCCGACATATTTATGGATATGATAAAACTCTTCATCGAGCTATTTGGATGTTGTTAATATTTATGAGCTAAAAGTATGGACAGATAAATCTACATTGAATAACGCAAACACTCAAACACCTCAATTAGAATATTCAGTTATAATTATAATACATATTGCTGAAATTTGACTTTTATATGCTTAAATACTGTTTAAATAAGAAAATAGTATTCAGTCTTATAACCTTGACACAAGAGTGGGTCAATTTTCTTTATCTCAATTAAAAGACTGAAGTGTAAAAAGTACGTTATTTTTTTTACACCATATTAAAAAAAATTTACACCATATTAAAAATGGTAGAAGTTGATTCAGAACTCGATTTTTAAAAAACTTCTTTCAGAGTTTGTGCTAATTACGTTACACGTTGTATTTATGGATTCATAAAGTGTAATATTTTCTTAACAGATTTTCTCGTGTTATCTTGGAATATGTGCTAAGCTTTTATTTTGTCAATAGAAAAGTGTAAAGGGAAAACTGTTGCCGTTTTCCTCATTTGCTAACTCGTACTAAGGGCACTGAAGGCAAATCTTTTGATTACTAAACTTCCATCCATTGTATCCCTGTTATTAGTTTATGGATGTTGTTTCAGCGCAAAAACGAGGAAGTATAAATAATCTAGCATCCGAGTAAAACCGTGTGAATATCAGTACTGTTATGTGTATTATTTACAGCGATTATGTGCTGTGAATCAGCGTTTATCTATGATTTACAATAATTATGTCATTGCAATCTATACTCTGCCTTGAACCGCGTTTAAACGACTATACGACAACAAAGGCAGGTTTTTGTTTTTATCACTAGATGGATAAAGTAAGAAATGAGTATATTAGAGGGAGTTTGAAAGTGTCACCAGTGAAAGAAAAGTTGAAAGGAAATCATTTGTGTTGGTATGGGCATGTGATGCAGAGGAACGAGGAATATGTCGTGAGGAAAGTTTTGAGTATGAATGTGGATGGTTAATAGAGTAGAGGAAGACCAAAGAAACGGTGGATGGATAGTGTGAAAGATGATATGGCTAGAAAGAGAGTGACTACTGAGATGACGGCTAATAGAGATGTATGGAAGAAGAAGACATACTGCGCCGACTACAAATAAGTTTGGATAGGAGGATGATGATGATGATTATTTATTTTAAGTTTTCTTTATTGCTGATTTTTCATATTATACATAAGTAAAACATACATTTCAACTTGTAATGACAATTTCAAAGTGACCAGCGTACGTCTTAGGTCACAATGACTGATAAAACTTTTATTTATCTTACAAATTTAAATAAATACAAAAGTAATTCCGTCATCATAGTTTTTAGACGGCCCTGACCGCGCAAGAATAGTTTTTTTACAAACATTTTCAATACGAAGGCTATAAAAACGATTTATTTAGAAAAAGGCCGCATCCCGCAGACAGGGTCGCGGTCGGATTTCCGTTTCCCGGTTGGCGTAAAGACCTTTCACTCAGAAATCAGAACTACGAAAGGATATTACATAACATAACATCACGCTTGTATTCCCCGAAGGGTTGGGCAGAGGTGTATAGCAACACCCTTACCTCGCCGTTATGTTTAAGTCCCATGTAATAGGGGGCGAGCCTAGTCATCAACCTGGCACAAATCCAAACTCCGGGCTGCAACTGAGGAATTCCACACGGAAAAGCCGAATAACACTTTGCCCGACCTGGGGATCGATACCAGGACCTCACGATCAGCAGTCGCGCTTGCGACCACTAGGTTAACGGGGCAGTTCAGTTTTACTGAAAGGATATTATTTTTGGTTAAATCTTGAAAGCTTCTTTACTGCCAAAATATTTTATATCCCGTCTTATATCCCGTCGGGACAGGTTAGAATATAAAACTTTCTCACCACACGCTGGGAATAGACGCGTGTTGTAAGATTCAACAAAACCCAGCGCGCAAAATTTCAAACTGGCTATCACAATAAAATGCGTACACAAAATTTAGTGTCTGTGCTGTTGGCCGATGAAGAGTTCCTTTATCTGGAGCGAATCCTGGATGTCGATTCAGGTAATGCTTACCATAAACATGTATTGTCATCGGCACTGAACCAACATATAAAAATTCAACTCCGTAGGATAATAGGAAGTGGTTCAAAAATCAGTTCCAAGATTTGTCCCACACTAACTAACAGGTCAAGTTAAATAAAAGCTTGAAGACTAGTAAGCTAATGTTACCTGTTATAGCTACTTCCGTATGGGAGGATCTACTATGCAAAGCCATGAGCTCTTTACTTCATCTTTACATAGTAGGTATAAAACAAATTCGCTCCCGCTGTCTGTCTGTCCCTATGTATGCTTAGATCTTTAAAACTACGCAACGGATTTTGATGCGGTTTTTTTTAATAGATAGAGTGATTCAAGAGGAAGGTTTATATGCCGTACATTAGTATCTACATTGCACCCGTGCGTAGCCGGGTCGGGTCGCTAGTTATTAGTAAAGATACAAGACTCGTTATTGTAACCAATAACGCTTCGTAAAACTTTTACGACAGAGGAAGAGAAAGGTTGGTCATTACTCTGTCGGAAATCATAATATGGACAACACATTACGTTGCAATAAGATATATGATGGGATGTTTGCAAGAGATGTGCAAATAGCCTTTTATTTTATACATCATTGACCTTTGACATGTTACTTAATTCTTCACAAGACTTCTACCAATGCAAATTATGTAAAGCCCACGTACCACAGAGTAGGTACTTACTTATGTGTACTTTAATAATTTTTGACCGTTAGCTAAAAATCTATTGGCTTCACCAATTATTTTCTTAACCTTTTCACCGCCATGGACTTCTATAGAAGTTCCAGATTTTCGTGCTTCCAGCGCCACAACTTCATTAGAAGCTCTTCATTTTAACTATGTTATAAAAATAAGTTCACTGTATTTAACAGGTCATCAGCTCATCACTACTGTTTACTATATATTTCGTTATAGATTTATGGCTTGGCGCTGGCGAGGTATCGCGTTGTGTGTACGTTGGCGGTGAAAAGGTTAAACGAATAAGTCAACCCCTTCTGGTGGGTGTCGTTATGTCGTGGGGTTTAACCTAGAGAATAGGCAGCAGCAATCTGTTGAGCTAATAAACATACTGCAACCATCAATCCGCCAACCCGCACCAGGCCAGCGAGACGCTTAAACCCTTCCTCATTCTGAGAAGAGGTCCTCGTCCAGTGGGACAGTAATGGGCTGATTATGCTAACCATCAATCCATTTGCTGTTATGGTGACTTCTGAAATATCCTCCCATGTTTATTCATTTTGGCGTTCTATCTGTGGCACGACGAATGTCTAGCAGACTACAGCGACAACAATGACAGCTGTCAGATGAAATGTCACAAATCCTGCATCGCGGTATCAAGATCTGACACGGAGTTAGTATATATACAACTTCCCAACATCAACCGTTGGGCAGTGGCCCGCCAGGCATAAGACCCGCCTAGCTGGATCCTCCATTTCGTTGGAGGAACACCATATCTCGATCCTCTATGTATCAATAAGCTCACAGTACTGCTGATGGTGGATAAAATAGTGTATAAGTATTTATTAACACTACACTGCCTCGTTGGTCTAGTAGTGGCAAGCGTGACCACTAATCGTGAAGTCCTGGGTTCGATTCCCAGGTCGGGCAAAGTGTTATTGGGTTTTTCCGTGTGGAATACCTCAGTAGTAGCCTGGAGTTTGGATTTGTGCCCTGTTGATGGCAATAGGCTCGCCCCCTATTACTTGGGACGTGGATATAACGGCGAAATGAGGGTGTTGCTATATATCTCTGCTCAACCCTTCAGGGAATATAGGCGTGATGTTATGGTATGTAACACTACACTTTGATAAAGCTACCATCACACTGTTCATTCAGCCCTCATCTAGCTGTCTCCCTCCCAGTCCTCCCCCCAGCAACACCCTAAGCCGAGGTAGGAGTTCCATTAGGGGTCGCCCTTAGTGCTGTTATTGCTAGTAATCATGATATTAGAGTAGTTAGCTTAGGTTAAGTATTTTACTTCGTCCCCATTGGCCGGAGACCTATCAGATCTCGCCTATAACTGCCCGGTTACGTTCGAAGAGGTCCGCAAGGACTATCTACAAGCAGCCAATTAAAAAAATAAATAAATAAAGATATTGCTACCTCATCGTGTCAAAAATAGAGCACGTTTATTCAACACCTGCATATAGATTAAATTCCTATTAGCCTTATTAAGTCCAATAACCACATTAATCCAAATTACCCCAAGTGGCCTTCGCGTAGGTCACTTGGCAATTAACATGGCCGGCCTTCAAATATAATCAAATATTCAGGGGCCTTGACCGGGCGGCCTCGGTAGCCAAGTGGAGTACGGCACACAGGAAGTTTGCCTGATAAGACCAGCGCACAAGCGATTAGGTACTGTCAATCTATTGGTGCAGCGATCAAAATGTTTGGCATGCCAATTGGATCAAAGGGGTTACAACGACCTGGAATTCCATTTACGTTGGTATTATAATATACTAGTGACCCGCCCCGGCTTCGCACGAGTGTAATGTAGATACTAATGTGGGGCATAAAAACCTTCCTCTTGAATTATTCTATCTATTGCTGAAAACTGCATTAAAATCCGTTGCGTAGTTTAAAAGATCTAAGCGTACAGACAGCGGGAGCGACTTTGTTTTATACCACATATATACATAAACTCACGCCTTTTTCCCATGGGGGTAGGCAGAAACTATAGAACGCCACATGCTACGACCCTTACATACCCCTTTCGCTTCATCTACATTCATACATCTTGTCATACACGCACGCCGCTATATAAAGATTATAATATTGTTCTGCCTAGCTTTTTCCCAACTATCTTGGGGTCACCTTCCACTCAACCAGATGCGGCTGAATACCAGTATTTTACACGGAGCGACTGCCGTTAGACCTCCACAACAGTTCCTGGATAATGCCAATATCCTGGTTAGACCAGTTGTCAGACTTTCGGACTTCCCAGTTCCCGTAACGATTGCCATATGACACCCGGGACCGACTGTTTAATGTGCTCTCCAAGTCACGGAGGGGTTTCGATGTGTGACGAACGGTCACCTATCCACGGACTGACCGCGGCAAGCGCAGCTTAACCTCGCATGAGCCCCTCCGCCGGGTTGGTATTATAATATCTATGGTATAGTTTATTGGAAAAGTTATGTGTGCTCTGTAACAATCTCATCTCCATCCAATTGTTTTTGGCGTGTTGCCAAATTCAAATTTGCTTAAGTAAGGTACTGCAAGCAAACGCTGGCCAATTTCCGAATTAATGATATGAAAATGTTTCAGGTACTTAGAGGGAATGTCAATGAATGATACTAGATTTTAATAGTTCTTACCACAGATAATGAGTTAAATAAAACTGCCTCGTTGGTGGTAGTGGCAAGTGCGTTGCTGATCGTGTGGTCCTGGGTTCGATCCCTAGGTCGGGCCAAGTGTTATTGGGTTTTTCCGTGTGGAATTCCTCAGTAGCAGCCCGGAGTTGGATTTGTGCCCGGTTGATAGCAATAGGCTCGCTCCCTATTACATAGGACTTAAACATAACGGCGAAATGAGGGTATTACTATAAACCTCTGCCCAACCCTTCGGGGAATACAGGCGTGATGTTTTGTTATGTAATGAGTTGAATAGACAAGTTTCCGAAATAAGCAATCACTTTTTCGTTTTAATTATTTACGCAATGCAATTTAGTGCTGGGAAGTAAACATTGCGCACGCCTCGCGCGCATCTTCACAGTAAAAGGTCACGCGCACTGCAAAAATTCGCGCTTGCAGAAATAGAAGACAGTTTCCTAGAGAAAACTAAGTAGAAGCGTAACGAGTTGGAGGAATGCTCCTACCAAATGGTAGACACTTCATCTTGAGTTTTCTATTTAACTATCTGTGGTACAGATGGATGAAACAATGTTTCTGGTGCTATCCTTAATGGTTGACCCAAAACTGTCAGCACGAAATCGCGTTTTTTCATACTCAATCCTTTTCTGTCGCTCAGAAACGTCATTTAATAGAGCGAGAAAGACAGCGCGAGACCGCACGCGATAGCACTAAACCGTAAGGCGCCAAATCCATGCGCAATTTTTTATGGGCAAGTTATTGCACGCAAGTGCTCGCTTAGTTCGTAACACTTGCAGAAGTCGCTTTGCTCCGGGCAGAAGTCAACTTGTGAGTGGAATTTGCGCTTTAGATGTTCGTAACAAACAAAGTATAAGAGTAGAGGAAGATGGATGGATAGTGTGAAAGATGATATAGCTAGAAAGGGGGTGACTACTGAAATGATGGCTAATAGAGATGTATAGAAGAAGAAGACATACTGCGCCGACCCTAAATAAGTTGTATAAGGGCAGGAGGATGATGATGTTCGTAAGGAACACTACGACTGGTGCAGATAAAGGTCTACTATCCACACAAATCAGGGCCATGTTATGGCCGGTACCGGGCCAGAGATCACCATCGCATACATTTTGTACCGAAGCAAGAGCTCCATCGCTTCCGGGCTGGTCACTGATGCTAACTGACCAGTACTGAGCGACAGAGGTCTCGCTTCGGTACAAAATATATGCGATATTGATCTCCGGCCCGGTGTCGGCCTTGGTATGTGTGGGTAGTCCTTATATCTTCTCTCTCACAATAAACATGAGTTGTTGGTTATTCACAGATAAGGTAAGTAATGTAATTATAATGGAAGGCTCTATTCATTCCGTAAAAGGAAAATAATATGTCACATATTTTCCTCATAATATTAAATGTTGTTTATTTGAGTTAGATAAATAATATCTTGTCTTGTAATGTATGAGAAAGTGGCTAGTTAATGAGCTTAGATATGAAGATAATGAGGTTCGATGTATTGTGGGTTAACATACATAGGTACATACATAAACTCACGCCTCTTTCCCATGGGGGTAGGCAGAAACTATAGAACGCCACATGCTTCGACCCTTACATACCCCTTTCGCTTCATCCACATTCATACATCTTGTCATACACACAGAGTACTACGCACCTGACCTTTGTGAAGAACATCACCAATAACATCGATGTATGTCCTTCTAGGATGTCCTCTACCGGCGTTTCCATTGACAGCCGCCTTATAAATTCCTTTTGTTAATCGCCGTTCACTCATTCTCTCAACATGACCAAACCACCTAAGCATACTCCTTTCAATTTTTGTCACTACATCATCTTTTAAACCGTAAGTTAAATTACTTATAACATTAATATAATTACAATGACACGCCCACGATACCATAACGCTAACTTAGGTACGTACAGTTCGGGCGACAAGTCACTCTGAACATAGGCTTTGCGAACTTTCGCGCATGTACATTCGTGAAGAAAATAGTTACTGTAATAAAAACTATTAAATAAACTTTACTTAACTAATGGCCAATCTTAAGATCGTAGTAATTAACATCACGCTTTGTATACCCGGAAGGATTTGGCAGAGGTGTTTGTAGTACACCCTCGTTTCGCCTGTTATGTTTAAGCCCCATGTGGCATGTGGGGGCGAGCCTATTGCCATTAACTGAGCACAAATCCAGACTCCGGGCTGCTACTGAGAAATTCCTAATGGAAAAACCCAATAACACTTTGCCAGACCTGGGGATCGAACTCAGGACCCTATGCTCTGCAGTCGCGCTTGGGACCACTAGACCAACAAGACAGTCAAATGTAATAATGTAGTAATTAATGTTAAATAAAACTTATTTTGTTGCTAAAAAATCTAGTCCGCAACCACTTGCACGATGTTCAGAGCGGTCAAGATAAATTGGTTGTACTGAAGTTTGTCGTCTACCTTTAATTTTCAAACGCTGATGAGAAAGAAGGCGTGTCCATAACTACAATAGTGTCGAAACTAAAAGTATTGCTATCTTTTATCAACTGCTTCGTTGGTCTAGTGGTGGTAAGGGCGACTGCTGATCGTGTGGCCTTGGGTTGGATCCCCTTTTCAGTTTTTTAGTATCGAATTCCTCAGTAGCCCGGATATTGAATTTATGTTCGGTTGATGGCAATAGGTTCGCTCCCTATTACATAGGACATAAACATAACGGCGAAATTAGGGTGTTACTATACACCTCTGCCCAACCCTTCGGGGAATACAGGCGTGATGTTATATAATTAACAAGCAAGTCAAGAAAAGCGATTCAAAAAGGCCCAGAAGGAGATGGCGGGATGAGCTAGACACTTATTGGAATGACTGGCCTCAGGAAACCTTAAACCGAGAGGGGTAGGAGGGTAGGGAGGCCTTTGCCCTGCAGTGGGATGATCATGGTTGAATAAAAAAAAACTAAAAGGATCGGAACACATATAGAGCTGACAAATTAATTACAATATTACATGCGTTCTTTATATTTCCCAGATCGCTAGTTAAAGTGATAACTTTTTGCGTAAATTAAGGTTAACGCCCGAGTATAAATGACATAGGTAATTAACTAAGTGAAATGTAACTACGTAACTAACTACGCGTTATCAACCTTGGTACATACAGTTGTTATTCGGATTTGTAATTACTTTCTTTTTAATTTGGTGTCAGTGAACTTATATTATTGCATGTTTCAAGATATATGAATCTAGTAGAAAATAAATCTAACTACAAAATACTTTAATATTCTTAATCCGAGTTCGATCTAGCTCGCACCTCTGCACTACCTAGCCTTTTCCTATCTATGTTAGGGTCAGCTTCTAGACTAACCAGAGAACCACGCGACACGACGTGGAACAAATACGCGTTACGTCGCGTCTCGCTACATAGGCCGCTAGTAGGGAATGCCGTTGTCTTGATCGCGTTTGTCGCGTCGCGTTCATCGCTTACGCAGGACACCCCGTTATTAATGGCTGCGTCATATATATTAATGAATAGTACTTAAGTATAATAAATTAATTAATAACATCCTTTTAAGGCCTCCGCCATAAGCCTACCTTAATGACAAAACGTTATATCCTCTATAAATTGGGTTAAACCTTTAATTAAGGTAATTGCGTGGCGACCTGGATAACTGTTAGGTAGGTATACAACGTGAATCACAAATGCGTGGTCATATTTAAGGCGCTTGGACTCTTATTCAGAGCAACATTTGAAACCTCAAATAAAAATAAAAAAAAACTACGTTTAAAAAAATCGACTTCAAAACTAAAAAGTATAAAATAACTTAATATAAAATTAACAGTTTCAGAAGTCGGTGCTAATCCACGCTGAACCAAATTGAAGGCACCGACTTCTGAAACTGTTAATTTTATATTAAGTTATTTTATACTTTTTAGTTTTGAAGTCGGTTTTTTTAAACGTAGTTTTTTTTATTTTTCACTTTTTAGTGTCTGTAATAGGTTGTTCTGTAAACTACAGTAGGATTTTTCTAGATTACATCAGGTAGAATAATTACATCGTCCAGGTAAACTAAAATGTTGATAAAAAATAAAAATGTTCATAATGTTCATTTTTATGCGACCAAATGGCAACTATTCCGCACCAAACTAAAGAAGAATCACGTAAATCGGATCATGTAATTGGTGTACATACATAAAAAAAAAACTTATCGAATATAGAACCTCCTCCTTTTTGAAGTCGGTTAAAAATCGGCCAAATTTTTTTCGGCTCCCCATACGAATTGACGACACGTTTGGTGCTGTGGCTGAGCGATTAGCTTCTGCGGTACGGGTCGTGAGTTTGATTCTCGCACGAAACAAATATTTGTATGGTCTACAGATAGTTGTTCCGGGTCTGGGCGTTTGTGCATGTGAAGTATTGTGTCTGTAAACGCACTCACCATACAGGATAAATCCTAGTGCGGCAACGTGTTTTTTAAAAGAAAAAGTTTAAAAAAAATGACTCGATCAGCTGATGCCATTTATATGAAGAGTCGAAAAAAAATGACCGAATTTTTTTGTTTCACCTATCAAACGTTGCTCTGAATAAGAGTCTAAACACCCCCCTTAAATATGATCAGGCATTTATGTTACGCGTTGTATAGAACACAAACATTTTTGGTCGAATTGAAAAGGACGGGCCATGTAATTTACTTATGAATAATGAATATGACTTTGAGTAAGATATCGATACCAGTAATTATAATAATAGCTGTATGAATATTGTTCTTAATTATGTAAATAATCATAACGTATGCGTACGGCTTCGTTCGTGTAGTCTATTTGATTTACAAGTACTTACAACTTGTACCTAGTACGTGTTTGCAAAATGTCAAATTCAAAGTAATTTATTTGCCAGACTCGACTGCTGATCGTTAGGTCCCGGGTTCGATCCCCAGGTTGGGCAAAGTGTTATTGGGATTTTTCAGTGTGTAATTTCTCAGTAGCAAGCCGTAGTTTGTATTTGTGCCCGGTTGATGGCAATAGGCGAGCCCGCTATTAGGGAACGTACCCATACTACGTGACCCGTTCAGGGGGGGAGGGGGTCTTCAAAATACCACGCTTGGTCACAAGGGCGGGGGGGGGCTTATGTTTTCGTCACGTCGTCAATATCCTCTAGGGAAATCTCGCGCTTTTTCGAGCTGTATTCAAATATGGCACGCAGCGTTTAGCACTTTTTAAACTGACAGGTGGCAACATTGACCCAATTTTCTTCTTTTTGCAAATATTTTATTTAAAACCATATTTATGAATTACTACGTGAAAACTAGAGCGGGAGGGAGGGGGGGGGGTATTGGCATGTACTACGGGTGGTCACCGGGGGGGGGGGGAGGATAGTAAAAAGTTGTAAAAATGGGTCACGTAGTATGGGTACGTTCCCTTACATGAGACTTAATTGCAGAATGTAGGTGTCCAAAGTATGATCTTAAATTTTAATAGCCCATTTACGTTCTACCATAATATTATGTGAAAATATATATTTCGTTACTAGCATTTTTTTTAAACAAGTAATGTCTATATCGTTGTCGAATCACGAAAACTATTGACGTTTTCCTAATTTGCAAATCTGTACAAAGGGTACATACTGTTCTTTGAAATAAAATCTACCTACTCTAATGTGCTAATTCAAGACTCTTGGTGCCTCTGTACTTATACAAATCCTTTCAAAAGGTTCAAAACTGAGATGGCATGACGAAGTATCACAGAATAACCCGAATATCCACAGTTTCGCATTCAAAATATTAGTAGTAGGTATATTTTTCAGAAAACGTTAGATAATACTAAAATCTCGCCATAACATGGCTAACGGAAATTGCTTTCGAGTGATCCCTGACCGCAAACCGGGAAACTATAAAGAAGATTAACGGCAAAAAGGACAGTTAAGGTTAAAAAAAGGTTACGTCCAAAATACAGGGTTACATCGAATTAACTGGCAAAATTTCACAGTACTACTAGGTATCATTGTTCTGCCTACTTATTTCCCAACTATGTTGGGGTCAGCTTCTAGTCTAACCAGATGCGGCTGAATACCAGTATTCTACACGGAACGACTGCCATTAGACCTTCGCAATCCAGTTACTGGGCAATGCCGTCGGTGTCAGACTAATACCTATGACAGTCGTTACGGGTAGTCAGTAGCCAAAAAGTCTGACAACTGGTCTAACCTTAGGGTATCTGCATTGCCCAGTAACTAGGTTACGGAGGTCTGATAGCAGTGGCTCCGTATAAAATACTGGTGTTCTGCAGCTTCTAGTTAGACTTGAAGCTGACCCCAACGTAGTTGGGAAAAAGGCTAGGCAGAACTTTACATAAATACATACATAAACTCACACCTTTTTCCCATGGGGATAGGCAGAAACGCCAGAAACTATAGAACGATACATGCTACGTACGATCCTTACATACTCCTTTCGCTTCGTCCACATTCATACATCTTGTTATACACGCACGCCGGTTGAGAGTACTCGTACCTGTCCTTCGTGAAGTACATCACCAATAACATCGATGTATGTCCTTCTAGGCCCAATTAATTTGAAGTAACCTTACATAAATGGAAATGTGGCCTTACTTGGAGTTTTTCCATCGTATTTGGAATGTTATACTGTTTATAAGTTGGCAGTGTTGCCAAATCGTTGATGTATGTCGTATTTCGTTTAGAAAAGAGGAAGTTGGGAAATGAAAGAATGACGTCACAATGTTTTTATATGGCTTTCAGGTGACGTCACTACCAAACTGGGTTTCTTTAAACGGTTTCATAATTAGCTTCACTTCGTATATTTGTTTTTGTTTGTTTCAAATCTTGCGACATATTTTTCAACTGATACTGCTTTACCAATTCTCCTGAAACTTCTCATACATATCCAATTTATATGACAATACAACATTATAATAGTTTTAAACTACAATCCTCAAATCCTGATGATGTAGGGGTACTACTAGTGGTAGATAAAACCGTTTAACTCAAGTCTTTTTATTTCTACGTATGATAAAATGCTATATCTAGAAACATAATTATTAAAGAATTTTAAATCAACTCCTCAATAGTGATTGGTTTATTAACTTCTAGTAATTACTTGACTTTTGCTACATAAAATGTTCTTTATCTAACAGATAAATGTTTTATCCAACCCAAGAATTGAAAGAATCGGTAACAGGCCACGTTCACAATCCCAAAGACAATGATCATGTTCCTTAAGACCGAAAGCGTTCGTCATGAGTGCCACGACCCGCTCGCGCCCCGCGTTTGGTGACGAACGCCTTAAAGTACCAAATCCACAAACAAGTGTTCTTGCACAAGTTGGTGCAGTAAATGCTCGCTCAGTTCGTAAAACTAGCAAAAACCGACTTGCTGCGGGTGTGTCTACATTTTGAAAGTGGATTGCAGAAGTCAACATGCTCAATAAAAGTTACAAATATACAATTACAATATTAAGGCTCAATTGCACCAACTATAACTGTTAACTTGCCATATTTATGTCAAATTTGTACTGATTTGACAGAAATTTTGGTATTGTTATAGTTAGTTGGTGCAACTCAGCCTTGGTGTTAATTCCGCCAAATTAGTTCATCAATCTTGGATGCGGTATGCAGCACCCCGCCCTCCCGCCCGCAAATATATGCAAATGCTGAAGATGCGTTAAATATAATACAACGTGCAACCCAAACTGATACGACACGAGTTTCGCTTTTCCACGGGGCATCCTCAGGAGATGTAAGAACACTACCCCTCTGATACTCCATAGCGACCTTCTGACACCCCTGCTATTCATATACATACACCCTGAAACTCTCAACGCGTGAGGATAAAGCTAAGATATCTTTTACTCACCACTAGCTCTCTGGAACTGCACTGCCGCTTTCTGGCACTCCTGCCTTGCTGTAGTGGCTACACCCACTGCCTCATAGTAAGGCCTCGACTTGTCCACGCACGTCCCCAGCCGCTTGGTCCACGCCTGCAGCCGACGCGAAGTCTCGTTCAGCAACAGGTGGAATGTTTTCATAGACTCCTGGAGATTGAGAATCAATGATGAACAATACTGCTTAACGACACTAATAACAGCAGTGATAGCCTAGTGGTGTGACCGTCGAACTACTAAGTCATACACCCATATTCTAAGACGTTCCTCAAAAACTTAGTCTACTCGTACTCGACCTCGAAAACACCTTCAAAATTGTATTTTTAGTCGCAATTTCGAGTGTACTTTGAGGTTCCTCGACTGAGGGATCCTCAAATGAGTCGAGGTAGAGTGAAGTCATTACGTCATAATTTTGTTTATCTGCATCACGCAAATAAAGCCGCGATAAATAGTTAAGCATATTCGATAGTCTTCAAAAGTAATTTTTGTTACATACGAACTTTGACACTTCTTTCGTTAAGGTAGGTTCCAAGGTACCTGAGTTTGGCAGATGATTCGTTACCTCGACTGAGGAAAAATCTCGAGTCAAGGACGTTTATGTCAACTAAAACTACCGATGGTAGTGAGAAAGACTGAGTCGAGGTTGAGTCGAGTCGAGTAAATTTTGGAGGTACGTCTTAGAATATGGGTGATAGGTCTCGAGTTCGAACCCAAAGCACACAACTCTGACTTTTCGGATTCATGTGCGTATTGTATAATTATCACTTGCTTAAAAACGGTGAAGGAAACATAGTGAGGAAACCCGCAAGCCTGAGAGATATTTCTCAACGGCATGTGAAGCCAAGTCAGAGGCTCATGGGTGACATAAACTCTGACACCAAGTTAGTCTCTAACCACACGAAAAGAAGATGACACTAATGACTTCTACTGCGACAAACTAAGGCAATACGCTTTAGCTATCTAAAGGTCATAGCTCAGAGCCATCCAGCACCCGACCAGCACCACCACGCCTTATGCGGTTACTATTCTTTATGTGGACTTCTATGGATTAACGCTCACTACATCTACTCCGTAGCGACTCCGGATCGCCTCGCCCGCAAGCTGTCCACGCGCGGACGGCGAGTGGACCACGCGGCGTCAACTCGTTGAATGGTCTAATTATATTCACCCTTTTTTTTCCTAACATTTTGTGCACTCAATAAGCTTTCTTCTGGTTGACAACGCGGCGCCCACCCGAGGACCACCTGTCACAAAACAGATAGGTACAGAAGTCAATCACATGTATGTACTTCAGTTTTCATACCTACGCTCGGCGGTCGCTCTATCAATTACTTCAGTTTTCATACCTACGCTCGGCGGTCGCTCTATCTATATATCTATCTCTCTCAAGCGCATGGCACTCGCGCTCGCACTCACTCGCACTCTAGTCCCAAACAGTCCGAGGTATCGTGTCCGTGAGCAGTGTCTATGTGTGCGTTGCTCGTGCGCACTTGTATGTAGATTGACTTCTGTATCTATCTGTTTTGTGCACCTGTCGAGAACGCGTGGACGCCGAGCGTGGAGGCGGTGCTGGTCGGGTGCCAGGTGGCTCTAATGAGCTATGACCTTAATAATTCGAATAACCATGGTTCCTACCTACAGCCTAGCCCTTTAGAGAACACTGACAGTAACACAAGATATCAGGCAGTCTTGTTCATGGATAAACTGTACATTTTAACTATTAAACGATTTTAATTAGCTTCACTTCGTATATTTGTTTGTTTGATTCAAATCGTGCGATAGATTTTTCAACTACTTCTGCTTAACCGATTCTCCTTAAACTTCGCATACAAATTCAATTCCCATGACAATACAATGTTATAATAATTTCAACCTTCAATTCTCAAATCTTGATGCTGCATGGGTACTGCAAGATAAAACCGTTTAACTTAAGATTTTTTATGGGTTTTATTTTATTACTAGCGGCCCGTCCCGGCTTCGCACGGGTAGAAATTTTTCCCATTTTTCAACATTTTTCATTTATGCTCCGCTCCTATTGGTCGTAGCATGATGTTATATCGCCTATAACCTTCCTCGATAAATGGACTATCCAACACAAAAATATTTTTTCAATTCCAACCAGTAGTTCCTGAGATTGGCGCGTTCAAACAAACAATCAAACTCTTCAGCTTTACAATATTAGTATAGATAGGTACCTTTTGTCATCTGTCTCTCTTTATTTTTGAATTTCGAACACCCACTCCATTTACGTATCACACTCGCTATCGCAATTGGTTTAATTTTGACAGGTCATCAATTTCCATAACAACGTTTGTAGGAACAAACCGACTTCGCCACAACTGTGTACCACGCAATGAATATTTTTATATTGACTAAATTAAAGCTAATAAGGTTACGAGTGTGTTACCCAATTACGGAGCCGGTCTGTTCCTAGTATGATCATTTCAACACTCGAATCCTAAAACATTTCCTTTTCACCCGACCGCGCGACAGCAAAAGGTATAATGTTTTTTTTACGTAATATACCAAACAAAATTGTACAAGTATTGCGCGTTACAACATACTAGAAACATGATGTGGTGTCATACGTCGGGGCCGCTGTAATTGACCTAATCTACGCTAGCTGCGCCCGCGCCGACCTCCACCGTATCGCTTGTTGACGCACCTCGTATGTTTGATAGTACTGTTGTGAATATTTGTTTTAACAGGTGTAGGGAAGTGTTCTACAGAGATTTTATAACATAGCTGTGAAACTTTAGAAATATACAATAATTATCTACCATATTACAGTGTTACAGAGTTTTTTGATAACAAATTTTAACTTATTCGTGTTTTGATGTGTATAAATAGTTTTGCCTTGACTGCTTTGATGGTTTAGTAGTCGCAAGCGCGACTGCTGAGCATAGGGTCCTGGGTTCGATCCCCAGGTCGGGCAAAGTGTTATTGGGTTTTTCCATTAGTAATTTCTCAGTAACAGCCTGGAGTCTGGATTTGTGCCGGGTTAATGGCAATAGGATCGCCACCTATTACATGGGACTTACACATAACTGGCGAAACGAGGGCGTACTAAAAACACCTCTGCCGAACCCTTCGGGGAATGTAAGGCGTTATGTTATGTTATCTAGCATATTACAGTGTTATAGAGTTTCTTGATGACAAATTTTAACTTATTCGTGTTTTGCTGGGTTACAAATAAGTAGTTTTAATATTTCACAATATGTAAAAGAAATACGATTGTTTTGTAAAAATGTTGCATGGCGAAAGCCGATATATGGCGATGATTAATCCTTCCTTCCTTACTATAATAATATTATAAACGCGAAATTTTGTATGTATGGATGTTTGTTACTCTTTCACGCAAAAACGGCTGAACGGATTTGGATGAGATTTGGCACACAGATAGACTATGCCATGGATTAACACATAGGATACTTTTTATCCGGGTACATCAAGTAGTTCGTCTAGGATACGGGTGAAACCGCGGGTAATAGTCTAGTACAATTATAAAATTTATTACACCATTTTGTACTCATATTAGCAAATAAATAAAATTGAATTGAAACTTATTTATAATGCCAAGACCTGGGTCCTAGAGGCTCCCAAGGTCATATAATGTGAATAAAAAACCGCCACCGCGCCCCTACATGGAGGAAATTTGCCCATTAGCATTTAGACATAATTGAATATTCCTTGGTCCTGACGTGTACAGTCGAGCAACTCGATAAGATATTGTAAAAGGGGGCGGTAGTACCGTTTATAAGCGTCATAGGAAGTGAAACAAATTAAAATGTAAAAACTACATCTGTTTAAAAACAGAAAATATCATAACATAAAATCACGCTTGTATTCCTCGAAGGGTTGGGCAAAGGTGTAAAGTAACACCCTCATTTCGCCGTTATGTTTAAGTCCCATGTAATAGGGCGCGAGCCTATTGCCTTCAACCGGGCACAAACCTAAACTCCGGGCTGCTACTGAGGAATTCCACACGGAAAAACCCAATAACACTGCCCGACCTGGGGAACGAACACAGGACCTCACGGTCAGCAGTCGCGCTTCCACCACTAGATTGGTCTAGTGGTGGAAGCGCGACTGCTGACCGTGAGGCAGACCTGGCTGACCGTGAGGCAGTTAAACATCAATAATAATAATAGTGCCCGAAAAATGGCAATAGGCTCGCCACCTATTACATGGGACTTAATATAAAAGGCGAAACGTAGGTGTACAGAGTCCTGTAATAGGAGACCACCTCTGCTTACCCCTTCAGGTAGTACAGGCGTGAATGTATCTATACTAATATTAAAGAGCTGAAGAGTTTGTTTGAACGCGCTAATCTCAGGAACTACTGATTGGAATAGAAAAAATATTTTTGTGTTGGATAGTCCATTTATCGAGGAAGGTTATAGGCTATATAACATCACGCTACGACCAATAGGAGAGGAGCATAAATGAAAAATGTTGCAAAAACGGGAAAAATGTCCACTCGTGCGAAGCCGGGACGGGCCGCTAGTGTATCAATAAATGCAGTAAGAACTACTAAACTCTAAACTATTCTTTAGTTCCAAGTCGCCTTGAAATGTTTTTTTTTTTATATTAACAATTCATTGACATTTGTGAATGTGATATTATATTATTGCAAAATTTCTTGCTGGTGCCATATTAGAGCTAAATGCAATCAACTAAATATGGACTGCACGTGATTTATAATAAAAAATGCTGTGCATGACGTAAGAGTGAGCAACTAGATCAAATCTGTCGTGCACTAAGTAAACGGACTGTTATATGATACAGTTATAAATTATAAAGTAACAAGATACTTTGTTATATTAATTACTGCGTTTTTTGTAATTTCGTAATTACACCTAACTATTTCAGCTAAATTGACTTCATAGTTGGTGATGTTCTTCACAAAGGACAGGTGCGTAGTACTCTCAACCGGCGTGCGTGTATGACAAGATGTATTAATGTGGATGAAGCGAAAGGAGTATGTAAGGATCGTAGCACGTGGTGTTCTATAGTTTCTACCTACCCTCATGGGAAAAAGGCGTGAGTTTATGTATGTATGACTTCATAATTTAAGCTGCAAAAGGCTGCTATACATATCAAGAACTAGCGGCCCGTCCCGCCTTCGCACGGGTGGACATTTTTCCCGTTTTTGCAACATTTTTCATTTATGCTCCGCGCCTATTGGTCGTAGCGTGATGTTATATAGCCTATAACCTTCCTCGATAAATGGACTATCCCAACACAACGATATTTTTTCAATTCCAACCAGTAGTTCCTGAGATTAGCACGTTCAAACAAACAAACAAACTCTTCAGCTTTATAATATTAGTATAGACTAGACTAAGCGGTAGCCATGTCCTTCTCCGGGTTCTAGACTATCCCTGTATTAAGTTTCATAAAAATCGGTTTAGTAGTTTAGTCGTGATGAGGTAACACAGAGAGAGTTCCACACTTATAATAGTAACGATTCAACGGAACAGATCGTAAAATGAAATGTTCAAACATCACTACAGTTTCTGATCGACAGCTGTTTATAATCTTGATCGTCATCGTTGACAAGTTAGTTACATCATAAAAAAATCAAGTTTACTACAGCTATGCGAAAACCTTGTAAAAACAAAGGCTACGGAGTTAACGGGCCCGTCGCGCTGAACTACGAAGTGGAACGCATATAACAGGATTTGTTTCATCTTGTTTGTTACGCAACTCGAGCACACACTATGCTCCTGCGCTGGACTGAGGAATCTATGTGGAACAATACGAATATGCTCTAGCTTCTTCTTTTCGTGTGGTTAGTGACTAAACTGATGTCAGAGTTTATGCCGCCCATGGGCCTCTGACTTGGCTTCACATGCCGTCGACAAATATCTCTCAGGCATACCGGTTTCCTCACAATGTTTTCCTTTACCGTTTTTAATACAATACGCACATGAATCCGAAAAGTCAGAGGTGCGTGTCTTGGGTTCGAACTCGAGACCTATGACTTGGCAGTCCGACGGTCACACCACTAGGCTATCACTGCTGTATGGCCTAGCTGGGTAACTAGGACATCTAAATGACGCTTTTATAATTTGAACCAAACTAAAAGGTCTAAAAACAAAATTAATTCAATTGAGAAAATCGATTCTCCAAGTCAAATCGATTTATCTATTCTCCGGCTAAATTAATAAAGAGTACTCGTTCATTTGATAAATCGTAACGGATTCGAGATATTTTAGGAAGTCGTTAGAATCGATTATTCGGAAGTTGTTTTATGAATTTTAATGTTGCCCGTTCACTGCGGTTGCGTTGGATAGTAAAATTATCGACCGGAACGATTTTGCCGCCAAAACTGTTTTTAATAGTTTCCATATAGAGAAAATAGGGCTTGTTGTCGGTAGCTGGTAACAATGGACAATGTTGATAAAGGAGGGTAGTCGTCAAGATGAATCAACGTACCCGAAATTATAAAAACAGTGGTCATTCAACGGAGCAGATGATTCTATGTCGAACCGCCGAAGAAGTCTGACCTTTAATATCTGATTTGCTTTTCCTTGTTTTCTGTTCTTGAGTAAATTATTATATTGTGAACTAGCTTCTGTAACTAACCACTAACCCAATTAAAAGTATTCTCAGTGGTGGAGAGTCTGTGTTGGTTTCATTTACTTTATTTACCACTAGCGGCCCGTCCCGGCTTCGCACGGGTGGACATTTTTCCCGTTTTTGCAACATTTTTCATTTATACTCCGCTCCTATTGGTCGTAGCGTGATGTTATATAGCCTATAACCTTCCTCGATAAATGGACTATCCAACACAAAAATAATATTTCAATTCCAACCAGTAGTTCCTGAGATTAGCGCGTTCAAACAAACAAACTTTTCAGCTTTATAATATTAGTATAGATACCCGCAGTTCTGACAGACCGATATTAGTTATAACCGTAATGATGGATTCACCCCTACGCCTTTCTGTTGCTTTTGCAGGCTCTACGAAGGTTTTAATACCAATTTTAGAAAAGGATGAACAACCCACGTTTGTAGATATTGACACGTTTGGTGCAGTGGCTAAGCGATTGGCTTTTGCGCTGCGGGTTGTGGGTTCGATTCCCGCACGGAACAAATATTTGTATGGCCTACAGATAGTTGTTCCGGGTCCTGGGTGTTTGTGCATGTGAAGATTTGTGTCTGTAAACGCACCCACGATACAGGAGAAATTCTAGTGTGGGGCAACGTTTTTTATAAAAAAAAAAAGAAAAAAAAAAAGGTCTTAAATTATACGACGACACAAAAATTCTTGAATTCAATTTTCCCAAGATATGAACAGTAAATGAAATTACTGCCGGTATTCTACATTTTCCGACACAAGGCCAATCTAATATTAGAATAAAGGGCCTCTTTGGAGTTGGCATAAGGCTTCAGCCATTTGTCCGTGAAATATTCCGTAGGGTGACTTGGTAGAAAGCTGTGTACTTGCACGAGCGATCAATTGCATTCAATTTGCACGACGTGGTTGAATGAAGACCTCTCTGCCCACTCGAGTAGAAAAATCATGTTACTAAACTGTACCAGTTTTAAAGTATTTAATTTTTATATACTAATATTATAAAGAGGAAACATTTGTATTTTTGTACATAACGAATAAACTTAAAAACTACTTGACCTATTTCAAAAATTCCTTTGCCGTTAGAAAGCTACATTATCACTGAGTAACATAGGCTACGGGCGGAGCCGTGAGGACACAGCTAGTAAGTTATAAAAGTAAGTAAGTATACTTTAAAGGGATAACTTGCATAATTATTTTGTTGGGACTGCCTCGTTGGTCTAGTGGTGGCAAGCGCGACTGCTGATCGTGAGGACCTGGGTTCGATCCCAGGTCGGGCAATGCTATTGAGTTTTCCCGTGAGGAATTCCTCAGTAGCAGCCAGAATTCCTCAATAGGCTCGCTCCCTATTACATGGGACTTAAACATAACAGCGATATGAGCGTGATCTTATGTTATACGATAAAATATAATTTAAAAATGTTCAGTTATTTTTTTTAAGACAGCTAATTGCAGACCGCCGTCACCAAAAAATAGCGTTACCTAAAAGACAAAATAATATATCGTCAGTGGAAAAGTAAAAAGACTAAAGCGCCAATATACCTACTTTACAGTACCTAGAGATGTTTATTTTCTTAAAAAAATACTTTGAATCTCTGAACTGTAAAGTAGGTATATTGGCGCTTTAGTCTTTTTACCTTTCCACTGACTATATATTTTATACAGTGTGTCCCTGGATAGTGTGCACAAACGAAAATGGGTGAAAATAGATCAAAAATTGTCGACAAAAAAATGGATAAAAAAATACAAAAAAAATGTTAAATCGAAATTATTGAGAAAATACATTAAAAGAACATGTTTTGTAACTTGATGAATGGTTTTTAAGGGTTACTTTTTATTTGCTACGCAACATCAACTCTTAGCTATCATTATTGTTTTTATTTAAACGAAATACCTACATGCAATGACTAAAGTTATTATTTTTTATTAATAAAAAAGCAAAATCTTAGAAATAAATTAAACGAATTTTTTTAGACATTTTTTTGTTGATAAATTGTGGTCTATTTTCACTCATTTTCATTTGTTCACATTATCCGTGGACACACTGTATAACAAAATGCCACTACCAAAACACTATCAATCATGACTCAACCTGAATTCAAAATACAATAGACAATGAAAATATCTTCTACTTAACGCCGTGACGCGTGAAAAAGCTCCGGAGAGACCTTGTTTTGGTCATAAATTATTAATGGCCGTTATCTAGGGCAGATACCTATACTTAGATACAAATTGTATCGCCGTATCGATCGATTTGATTTAATATTTTCGAGATTACATTTCTGTTATTGCCCGCTGATAAAATCTTATCGGATTTGAGTAATCTTAGGGAAATGGTGAAAACAGGTTTTATTAATTTCAGATTTTGGATAACCTTATTTACTGTGTGTGAAGGTGAAATAAAGTCTCTTCTTCCTCTTAGCCTTTTCCCAATTATCTTGGGGTCAGCTTCCAGTTTAACCAGATACGGTTGAATACCAGTATTTTACATAGAACAACTGCCATCAGACCACCGCAACCCAGTAACTGGGAAATGCCGATATCCTAAGGTTAGACCGGTTGTCAGACTTTCGGGCTTCTGACTACCCGTAACGACTGTCATAGGTATTCTTATGACGTTTAACGTGCTCTCCGAGGCACGGAGTGATCTCAATGTGTAACGAACGGTCACCCATTCACGGACTGACCATGGCAAGCGCAGCTTAACCTCGCAAATCGTATGATCGGCGCGTTTGTTATTTAGCCACGAGCCCCTCCTCAGTTTTGAAGGCGAAAGAAAGTACAGGTGCTAATTATACCACTAAAAGTACTAATAAGCTTGAACAGACAGCTTATTCTACTAATACTTTGTTTGAAGCCTTCCAGAGTATCTATCATAGCTTGTATATGTTAATTAGAATTTTATGGAACCGTTAACAGTACCCCCTAGTACCGTAGTAGGTACCTCTGAGGCAGTGGCGTGCATTGGTTTTCGGACTAGGTAGGCAGGCACTAGAGATGTCGCCTTTCAACTGTACGCTTAAGCCCATTTCAATACGATTCTGACCAAAAGAAATCATAGCCATACACGCTTATTTTTAACCGACTTCCAAAAAGGAGGAGGTTCTCAATTCGACTGTATGTTTTTTTTTTGTATGTTTGTTCCGCTATATCTTTGCTAATTGGGAACCGATTTTAATGATTCTTTTTTGTCTGAAAGAGTATTATTTCGAAGTGGTCCCATTTAAATTTGGTGAAGATCTGATAAAGAACTTCGGAGATAGACAATTTGAAGTCGGTTTTTTTTTTGTTAAAAAGTTAATTATGATTATAGTAATAGTTAAAGATGGAGTAGTTAATTAAATGTTATGAGGTAGGCGCTGCTTAATTGCCTCTATGCAATGCACGCTATACTGTTCTGAGGTCGTAAATTAAGGAAATAGTTTTCGCGAGCTCGCTAAACTGAATAATATATTTGTCTCTTTTTCTTGTGAGTGTGTAAGAGAGATAGAATTTACCGAGCTCACAAAAACTATTGCAGTTTTCGTAATTTTCAAATTCGTACTAGGGGTAGGCTTCATACGAATCTAGAGTTCGTAATTCTTATGTAAAATCAAAGTAACCAGAATATTCTTTTACCGACAAAAATACTAAAAACTTGACTGCCTCGTTGGTCTACTGGTGGCAAGCGCGACTACTAATCGTGAGGTCCTGGGTTCGATCCCCAGGTCGGGCAAAGTGTTACTTGGTTTTTTCCGTGTGGAATTCCTTAGTAGCAGTCCGGTGTTTGCCGGTTGATGACAATAGGCTCGCCCCTATTACATGGGACTTAAACATAACGGCGAAATGAGGGTTTTACTATACACCTCTGCCCAACCCTTCGGGGAATACAGGCGTGATGTTATATTATGTAAATACTAAAAAATGTTATATAATTAATATTCTTTATCTCAAAGAATACGTTATTAAATAGCTAAAGAATATTTCCTTATACGCGCTTGTTAATAAAGATACGCACACGGAAACCTTTCTTTACACAAAGTGATAATTAAATATTCATGTCTTGCTCATAATGACTCAACACTCGATGAGTGCTACAGAATATTCCTATCGTATTTCTTGATTCAAAATTCACAATTTCTGACAATGCATAGCAAACTTTCCGTAGGTACTACGCTTAAATGAGAATACAAAAATAGTTTAACAGGTCCGACTAAAATTTTAAACTAGGCTTGCCAAGTTGGAATATTTCCAAAAAAAGTTTTGACAGATTCACAAGCATAACTGAATCTGAACTAAAGCGTTCATTAGGGACCAATGGAGACCGAAGGGACCGGCCGCCCTAAGTGTTATCTATACCTACTAATATTATAAAGCTGAAGAGTTTGTTTGTTTGAACGCGCTAATCTCAGGAACTACTGGTTGGAATTGAAAAATTATTTTTGTGTTGAACAGTCCATTTATCGAGGAAGGTTATAGGCTAAATAACATCACGCTACGACCAATAGGAGCGGAGCAAAAATGACAAATGTTGCAAAAACGGGCAAAATGTCCACCCGTGCGAAGCCGGGACGGGCCGCTAGTTATAGGTACATAACACCACGCCTGTAGTCCCCGAAAGGTTGGCAGAAGTGTATAGTAACACCCTCATTTCGCCGTTATGTTCAAGTCCCATGTAATAGGGGGCGAGTCTATTGCCATCAACCGGGCACAAATCCAAACTCCGAGCTGCTACTGAGGAATTTCACACGGAAAATTCTAATAACACTTTGCCCGACCTGGGGATCGAACCTAAGACCTCAAGATCAGCAGTCACGCTTGCCACCACTAGAGCTACGAGGCAGTTACTGTTATTATATTACACTGAATAAGAGATACGGGCCCTAAAAATAGTGTAATATGTATAATAATCCCTTTGCCAAGTAAAATTAAAAAAGAAACATAAACATACTATTTCTCTGAAATAAAAGGCTGTTCACGACTACCTACCACTAACAGAACCCTGTAATTGGTTCATGGACATAGGTGTTATTTAAAAAATAATATTGTAACTGGGTCAATTAGACTTCGTAGTAATTACCCCAGTTAGAAATTACAGGTAAATATTTCAAACCTTACAAATTAGTTTTACGACGAGAAAACTATCGTCACGAGCCTAAGGTTTGCTATACACATAGTGGGGTGGGCACATTCAGTTCGGCAATTTCTATTGAATAACAAAACCCACTCGATGAAACTTGTCGAACCGACTATGTGTATAGCACCCCTTAGAAGTTAGTTTAACTGAGTTAAATGCAAAAGTACTTATAAATAAATTATTTGGCGCAATTGTCTATACTAATATTATAAAGAGAAAAGATTTGTATTTTTGTATGTAACGAATAAACATAAAAACTACTGGACCGATTACAAAAAATCTTTTGCCGTTATAAAGCTACGTTATCACTAAGTGCCGATTTCACCAACGTCGGATAACTTTAATCGAGGAATAAATTTGACGTTTTGACAGCTTTTGCATAGAAATTCTGTCAAAACGTCTGTCTTATTCCTCGGATAAACGCTATCCGACGTTGGTAAAATCGAGCCTTAGTAACATAGGTTATATTTATTACTGGAATAAAACTTCTTACGCGGGCGGAGCCGTGAGGACACAGTTATTATTTTATAATGCAGTGTTGCTTGCACACTATTCGTTTCAATTTACCTAACTTAACTAAATGGTTTCGCGCTATTAAGACCGATTTACACACAAAAGTAGCGAGTGAATATGCAGATTAAGCGAGTTAAGTAGAGAACCACATTTGGACGTATATTGGCAAGTTAAGTTCTGTACTTACCCAATTAAGTGCATAAATTGGTAACGTCATTCGCAACAAAAAAATCGATGTAAATCGGTCTTTAGCGAGTCAGTATCCTAGCCGCTGAACACTCATCTCCTAGCTCAATTCTACATTAAAATTATAAAAATCACTCACATCTAGTTCTAGTTCCAGCTTATTGATTTCATCTGTAGCAGCATTCAGTTTCTCCAACTCCACCTGAAAATGTTCGAAGAACTTGAGACAATCGCACGGCACACGCACATCGTACTCCCAAACAAATGGCAAGAGCAAGCAACATGTAGAGACGGGAAACATCCGAGACATAACTATAGGTTCATCAGCTTTTATCACTAAACTAATATTTATCGCTAATGTCTAGATAAAAGACACAATATCGCATTTTATCTAACCGTACCTTATACGACGAACGTTTCCTGTCCCTACGAAACAAAAGCGAACTAAAAAGTATTACTTACATAGTTTACTCCCATTTTACTATTACTATTAAGTTGGTAACACTAATAAAATAATTATATAAATGCTAAAATTACATTTTATTTAAAATTAAACATAATAGTTACAATATAATTAGAATCATACATGCGATAAATTTTACGTTACAAAAATATTTTATTACGCATTTAGCAAAAGTTTTTATCTAATTTTTATAAAAGAAAAGAGATTTTTTTTTAATAATGTTTTTTAAATTAAATCAGCCGAATCTATGCACCTTTATGTATAAAAAAATTATAATTTGTGATACATATTAATAAAATAATACTTAATTATGAGATAAAATAATATATTAATGGAATGGTTCAGTTGTAGGTACTATTATGTGGTTTGACCTTTATTTATAATAAATTGTATTTTTATGAACACTTAACTTTTGGTGTTAGTCACTTAGCTATCTTCGTAACTCATATTATTAGGCCGCTGGGATAATTAAAGGATTTTAATATAAAACTACAATATGAGATTACATATGAATGAGTTAAAATTATATGATAAGATACCTCTCATTATAGTATCGCAAAGATAAAAATAATAATTTCATAATAACAAAAAAACTTCTTCGGTGTTCAGAATCTAAATGCTGACTACAAAAATACAACATCAACATAAAAGTTTAATTTTATGTTGAAAATTATAATAATAAAACAATGACAATTCAATATGCTACTTCAGAGATTCAATGAATCTTATTTGCAACAATAATGTAAAATCCATAATGAATAAGTTATATTTATTAATAAGCTATTTTTATGCGAGGCTTGACCCAAAGTTATTAAAACTCAAATATTTATGCTTTCATTTAAAGATCATATAAGTTTAGGTAAGGCATCACCTCTATGGCCTATCATTTAGTCAGATACTCTAGGTAGAAAAAAGAAAAGTGTATTCATAATGTGAACAAACAAAAAACTTTTTTTTGTTTTTTTTTTAATTTTTCACAAACATAATTAAGGGCAATATAATTAATAATTAAATTATATGTGTTATACTGGCTTTACAAAAAAAAGGGAATGATATTAGGAAAAAAATTGACGCTGGCACCGCTGGCAGTATAATGAGTAAAAGTTGCAATTAACAAAAAAAAATATTAGAAAATGACTGGAAATTATGACTCATTTTCTAAAAAAGAACATTGAAGTTATAAATAGTTGAGAGAGTAATATCAATTTTAATTTAGTCATTGAATATGAACATTAATGTCAAACCTCACATAAATGAAACAATTAATTATTATTATTTATAATAATGATTTGTGGCCTTTTCATATTTCTCTTTTGTGGCATTACTTAGGCCTTCATAAAAATATAACAGACACTATCTAAAAACACAGTTGTACAAACAAACAATGCTTTTAATCTTTTTAAAAATACACAATTGCTTGTAAATTTTATTGACCTCAGAATAATTCAAAATATTAATTTTAAGTGATAATAATTTCATATACAACACATCCAAGTTATGTGATATATTATTGCTTTAAAGCATTTATAACCTGGGGTAATAAAACTACAAAAAAAAAAAACTCTGCTCAGCAGTAAGTAGGTAAAAAACTAAAATAATATTGAAAAAAAATATTGCTACTTCTTCACAAAAATAGACATTTAAGTAGTTTGATGACCATAACTTAGATCATTTTTCCAATCATTAAAGTGTGATGCATCTTTTATAAAAAAACAGACCGAGTACCCACTTAAATACAAATGTGAACAAAAAGATTGTGTCTATTGTGTATGTGAACAGTGTTGTGTACTAGTGCAACAGTCAAGTACTCGTGTAAATTTACAAAATACAGTATAAAATGGCACATTAACTATTCTGAAAAAATAAGTTAGTAGATGTGAAACATATTCCCTAATCAATAAGTAATACAATTTCCAAATTAACAACTAAGAATTTAACTCGAAAATTGACAAACAATGTTGTGATACATTATTATAAGTTTTTTTTTTTTTTGTGGACAGGAAACAGTCCTATAAGGTACCAAAACATATACACATAAGAAACTTGCAGTATAGAAACCTACGCATCCCAAACACACTCTGAATATACGACAACAAGATCTATATACAATCATAAGTGTTTTGGACCAATCAGTTCAAATCACTATCACAAATATATTTGCCGGAGACGAAACGCCGTTTGACGAGGGACAGTCGGTACCCGCTGCCTATTAATTCAAACTCAATTCCGGAGAGGGTCGCGCCCTCGCAGTTGAATTGGGCCGAAATAGTCGATTTGCTAGACGGACCTTTACCCAGCTCGAAGCGCGCCTTCAACGAGCCCACGCCCCTGTCCTCCGAGTGCTGCGACAGCTCCGTGAACCGCCACATGGCCTGCTCGTTCTCGTCGCTCCACGCGTTCTTCGGCATTGCGATCACGTTCTTAACTTCGCCGTTCATGGGAACGCACACCGATACGTTTAGCAGAGGAGACGGCGGACTCATAGCATGCAGATTATATTTGTAATCAACTTTCAAGTCAGTGTGGTCCTGCTCGCACTTCCAATAGGACACCATTTGCAAAGGACATGATGCAGCGCCGCCTTTAGGTCGTACTTGGTATTTAAGTATGTCCACGTTGAAGTACTGCGCTGTTGGATTCTTTTCCGATTGTCGTTTGAGGAGAGATGTTAAAGCGGGCATATTGAACTCGACGACCGTATTATCGCGCGTAGACATCATTGTGTTGATACTAATCAATTGTTTATTCGGTAGGACGTTGTCCAATCTATGTATGTTTTTCAGTTTGAAACACAATTTAGCGGGGTTTGGATTGTTAGCTAATACGCCAACTATACCGGTGGGAAAGGAGAGCATCATGTCTCCTGACATTTTAACTTGGCACTTCAACTCTTCCGTACCGCGGAAATAGGAGTGAATAATCTCGTGGAACGCGACAGCTAACGGTATAGTATCCGCCATGCCTATTGTTAGAGGCGAAGGACCGCGCGACCCCGAGGAGCCGGCGGTACGGAAGTCACCTTCAGATCGCCTCGATGGCGGGCGAGGAAGCGAGATAGACGAAATGGTAGGGGTAGAAGTTCGGACGTTTGACTGGCTCATCTCACCAACTTCAGAAAAAAGATCGCCTACATCGGCATTAGAAACAGGAGTGGGACTTTCGAGTAAATGTGACTGATTGCCTTGCAGAGGGGCGTAAGGATTGGAGGCATTGCCATGCGGGGACGCGGGGTTACTGACAGTGGGACTTTGAAAGAAGTTCAAGTCTAATAAGTCACTGCTAGCTTTGCTCGTATTGGCGTTCGAGCCGCGCCTGGCTGTGGTGCCAATTTTGTACAGAGAGATATTTTCAACTGTAGCTCTAAGCTCATCCACACTAGCCGATATGGGATTACAACCATTGCTGATGGGTTTTATCTCCACATGAATCTTCTGTTCCCTTTCCTCCTCAGAATCTGAATCTGTGGAGGAGTACACACTACCTTTCTCATCTTTTGGTCTAATGCAGTAGCCTTCATCATCAACTTCTGGGGAATTCATAAAATCTTCTTTTGTTGGTGCTTCTTCTTCCTTCTCCTCTAAATCAGACTTTTCTCCAGGATTTGAGTTTTCTGAAATCTCATCTTTCTTCTTTTTGGGTTTTTTCAGTTTAGGCTTAGTTCTTCTACTACGCAAGAACCATTTGGATTCTCTGAGTGTAGTGCGACCCATATTGTCATCTTTGTCAGGTGCCACTGGAGTAGCTGGTGTTCCACTGGGGCTGGATGGCGCGGAGCATGGCGCCGCCCCCTCGATGCTTCCACTAGGCTCCTCCTTGCTTTGGAAATTTGGCGTAAACAAATTCAAAAGTGAGGTAGTTCTCCTGGAAGTCTTGGTTGCAAATGAGGGCTCCTTCTTTGGTGCCTTAGCTGGCTGTGCAGGTTTGTGTGATCCATTTGAGACAGTTGAAATCTGGTCAGCTTCAGATATAGAATTGTTAGCTGATCCTGGCTTAGGTAAAGATAGAGGCAGCTCCACTAGAACTGCCTTCTCTATTGCATTATATTTTTCTATCAGAAACTGTTCAAGCAGTTTTTCAGCTGTTAACTCCAAGCATTGATGCTTGAAATCTCTATGCACTTGCCCCATGAGGTCATGATTATTCTGGATAATGTCAGCGTATGAATTAACAAACTGTTTCATTTGTTTCAGATGTGCTTCTTCAACATCTTGAAAGTGTTTGCATGTTTGGGTCATTTTCTTTTCAAAATCTTGTTTAACCAAGTTGTACTTCTCAGCTAATTGTTTATAATCTTCATGGAGCTTTTTAATCTTAACTTCAGCCTTCTCAATGTCTTTAGCAGATGCATTATCCTTGCGCAGCTTCTCTAACTCAGCTGACTTACTTGTGTACACATCTTTAGCCTTTTGTAGTGCTTGTTTAGTATTCTGTATTAACAGCACTACTTCTAAAGTGTTAGATTCAGAGTCTTTGACAGCCTTATGTTTTTTATGAAGCTCTTCAGCATACCTAGCTACATCTTTAACCAGTTCACTTAGTTTTTGGAACATGTGTTGATGTAAATTCGACAGTTTCTCGGCGGAACATTTCAATACGCCCCAAAAGGGTGCGAACGTGCCCTGCGCGCAGTTACTATTCGCTTGTTTCGCTAATTTAGCTAAGGATTTCGAATTAGTCTCTTCTATATTCGACCTTTCCCTAAGGTACTCTGAGAGCTCTTTGCTGGCAATGAGTCCGTATTTCATGTTTTGATATAATATATCGTATCCATTGTGCTCGTTGGCGAAATAATCTACAAAGTTGACACTCATCTTTGCAGTTACAAGGGCCTACCTTAACAGTTATTCAGTACATTATTTTTCACTCACTGACCTGTATTCTAGGGTCGAGCTCAGTATCACCATTGTCGTCGGCCGGGATCGTGAATGAGGACTCTTCCATTGTAGTACTTAGGACTAGGAAGCCACCCAATCACCTAAATTACATCACCGACACAATAGCGTATAGCGTCACCTTCACTTGCTACAAACACACAGAACTGGTATTGATTGTATACATCACAGGCAAGGTTGATTAATTTAATCGTTAAACACTGAATATAGCTCCGCGTTACGTGTTTAATTTAGCAAAATAAATAATAATAAAATAAGAATTTTTCATTCAAGATGACGTCCACCTTCGTATGACGTCAAATCATAATAATAGACAACAAACATACTTTTTAAATCTGTTGTTTGAACATCACGAATGTCAATTTGTTTAGTAAGTTTTATTAGTCGATTATACTAATATTTAAATGTAATCTGTTCTGTGTTGTTTCCACCAAAAAAATAAGCCACCCCTTCCCCATTCGTAGATGCTATGAAAGGCGACTAAGAGATTGCGTCAAGAAAATAGCCTGCAGTATTCTCAACTCAGCCTATCGCAATCCATAGCTGTACATAGGCCTCATAATTATATACGTACTAAATTAAATGTAAGATTATATTGTACACATATCTATCGTGTTTCCTGGTGTAAAATATAGAGGATTTACTTATATTATGTAACATGATCTATAGCCTCACCTAAGTTACGACACAACCACAATGGAGGATTGAGTGTTGACCAAGTCCTCCATTTATCGCAACCAGTCCACCCCTACTACTTTCCGACCCAGGAGGGTTCATCTTCATCGTTAACAGGATCTTCCTGTGAGCAAACTACGACCATCAATCCGACGGCCAAGCATGGTAATTATTGCAGTTTCCACTTGAATCGTTCATGGTAGTGACCACTCAAAGGCCCATGTCCAGCAATGAATTATGGGCTGATATGATACGTTGACTTTTTATAACAAAGAGATCAAACAAATAAAGTATTTACTCAATTTATTAAAGGCATTTTGAAAGTTAAAATTATTAGTAAATAAAGATTGATTGTTTTCACAAAAACGGAAAATAGAACAATCCAGAATATAATCTTTAATTCTTTAGGTATGCAAGGTTTTCTCATCGACATGACTCCGTTAGCGATCACTCGTTTGGTCAATCATTACATATATCACCAATGTTTACTGTTATATATTAGTATTTTCAATCGCATTATAAAACTACCTCAATGAATCACCAGTAACCTACCACTAAACGCCTTTAATCATAATGACATCATTGAACAACTAATATAAATGTCAATAAATTAAACGAGAAAAGATGAAATAATTAGAATAGTAGGTAGATCACGCGATAGCATAATAATATGTCAATTCCGTACATGCCATGATTCTATTCCTTGGTAATCATTGATTGTCGTGTTGCCCTTTGCTGATCGGTGATTAGTGACCAGTCGTCAGCGCTTTACGAAGTTTTCTATTCAAATAAAATCTAAACTATGCATCATCTTATCTTACACCTAAATCTATGCTAAGCGGGTTTTTTTGCCCCGAGTTCGTGGTATTTAAGTTTTTTGGTTTTCCGCCGATATTGGCACGAAGTAACAAATAATACTACGTACAGAAACCTCACTCCTGAACTATTGAGCCAAATATCTAGAAAAATGAGCTCTGTCCAAGTGAAATTAAGCTTTAGTGTTAAGCGAAAGCGCTCCCATTATGTCATGCATTCGCGCTGTTATTACATTTCGATTCGGTTACTCGTCCCCTAACATTCGGTTCGGTTTTCTTTTGTATTTCACTTGAGGCAAAACCACGCGTAAGCATGTTTTCATACATAAACTGCGGAATGACACAAGCCTGATACTGGTCAAGTTTTATTTGGTTTATTCATCATTCTTACATGCTAATTATATTTTTAAATACATATGTGATAAAAAAATAAAAACAATACATATAAATAACTATTTATTCGATCTAAACGTTCAAAACAATTTTCATTCTCGCTTTATGAATAGCTTATTAGTCGATTATTCGTGAAATAGCTCTATTGTTTATGGTTATAATGCGGTACTACCGATTTGTAATCTGCAAAGAGAAAATAATCGGATCTCTCTTTTACTCTTATTATCATTTCAAGCTCACTAGCGCCACAATATTTTTTTGTTGATTTATATGTTTTAGAGGGGTAGCATGATGCTTTTTGTCCAGTTTGACGTAAAACAGCTTCAATTTGCTCCAATTTCATTTTTTCATCGAAGTGGAATTTATGTTTAATTCTTTATATGAGTGACATAACTGGTAATTGCTATTTGTTGCTCGTGTCATTATCGGTGTTACTCGTTGTCAGAGTTTGTTTCCGAGACGGTGATCGCATCTAATCTGTATGCAACTATTACGCGTCGCCTCTACTATGTCTTGCCAAGGATCATATTCGGGCCCCGGGGACGAGTATGACTTCGAGGACGATGGGTACGACGACCTGGACGAATACAGGGACAGAGATGACACGCTACCACCAGCACCGCCAGTCGAGGACAGTGACGAAGGTATGTTTTGTTTACGATCTTTGTATAACCCTGTTTTGGTATCTTATTTCAAGAAACTTCAGTATAACTTCGTATATGTTTCCTTGTAGAGTCGTAGGTGACATGTAAACATTGGTTATGTAATTACAACAAGGTTATTTGTATACAATGTTGTCCATACTGTTGCATTCCCGCCTATTTTTTACCAACCTGTTTGGTGACGTAATTGGTTCTTTTTGATGTCACTTTCTCCATAAAAAATCTCATTTGTATAAATAGTTGCAAGTGACCAACTTTCTTGATCAAACATTCAGTCACATGTGACATAAAAATGATGTTAACTTCCATTATTATTAACAGGAAACATACTTTATTCCTATTCCAAACTACTTTTACCTCATCTTTGGATTTTAAAACACTCAATTTCTTAATATCCATGGTATAATCTCAGTGAAGACTGTTTCATTCATTTGTTGAACTATCCCACCTGATATTGCCACTGACATTTTTTACTCAATGTTCAATATGTTACACATGTAAATATCCATTCTGTAATTGCTAAATGCCATGTTAAACCTCTCATAACTCAAATAGATGGAAACACATTAAAAAGTTCCAATGTTATTGATACAATACTCGATGCTATAAAATAACATGTTTTGGACAATTTTCTTGTTCTAAGGTCACTATCACGGTAACTAGTTAATTAAAAAGCTCTAAATTAACTAATTAATCAATCTAATTTCACTTTATTAGTCCTGAAAGTTTTGGGTACTATCACAACATTATCAAAATGTAAAAAGAAATGAATTAATGACCTCTAATTCTACTACCATAATTTTTCTATGAACTGTAAACAAAGGACGGCATTTTGATATGAAAAGTGATCCATTAAACAACAGTTTTACTAAACAAAAAAACCAATTTTTTTGCATTAAACAGAAAATTATACTGTTATCTTTTCCTTATTCATATCCTAATTATAATAACACTAGCGACCCGCCCCAGCTTCGCACGGGTGCAATTTAGATACTAATTTGGGGCATATAAACCTTCCTCTTGAATCACTCTATCTATTGCTGAAAACTGCATTAAAATCCATTGCGTAGTGTAAAAGATCTAAGCTATACAGACAGCGGGAGCGACTTTGTTTTATACTATGTAAAGATAGCATAATTAGCCCATTACTATTCCACCTTGAAGCACGGGCCTCTTCTCAGAATGAGAAGGGTTTAGAACTTAGTCCACCAGGCTAGCCTGGTGTGAGTTAGCAGCCTACTATCCCAAACTTTTTGGAGCCCTCTCAGGTGTGCAGGTTTCCTGACAATGTTTTCCATTACCATTAACGCAAGTGATAGTCAACATTAATATGTTATTTTCATTAATTGTGATTATTAAAAACTTTCTCTTCATTCATTTTCAATAATTTTGAATAATATCTATTATTGCCACTTGATGTACTTAAAACACAGATTTACAATAAGATTGACCATGGCTTCCTTAATATAAAATAGAAATACTTAATAAGCCCTTTTAGAAAACACAAACTTACTTGATAAGACACACAATGATTATAACAGGTGATTAATTTAGAGCAGAGGTCCCCAAACTTTTTGTCTCATAAACCAATTACCATGTTTGTCAGTTTTAGGTAGATCCCCGCTTAGCTAATATTGCATTTTTGCAAATTCATCAACTTCAAATGTGTTTTTGACTGATTTCTAACTGTAGAATAGAATAGAATATACTTTATTGTACATCAAAATAGTAACACAGCTCTTATACAATAACAAACATTAAAGGGTACAATGGCGGTCTTATCGCTGATAGCAATATCTACCAGACAACCTTTGGATGAACAGGAAGTCAATGAATAAGATAGAGGGGGTAGTCCATGGTGTACTGCTGCAAAATATATACTACACACCATACATAGACATAATACTTACATATAGGTATATATATATATATACATTACATACTGTAGTGAGGCGTAGAATGAAAAACAAAAAACACACCTTAAGTTTTATACATTTAGTAAACCTACAACAGTACCTACACTAGTACTATCATCATCAGTCTATTTGTTACGTTTTCAGGTAAAACTAAGCAACAAATCATCTGTATGTTGGTTATTCCATTAATGGAAAGTCAAAATTAAAGTCACAACCTGCTGAAATGAGATCCACTATCGTGGACCCCCATTTAATCTAACGGACCCCCATTTAATCTAACGGACCCCCATTTAATCTAATGGACCCCCAATTATTTTTTCACCAACGTGGCCCCTTTGAGGTCGCTGTCGATCTCTGGGAGTCATAGACCGTTTTGGGTATCACTGATTTAGAGGTACTTTTTTCAAAGGTAAAAAAAATTAAAATGAACAATTTTATCGGTTTATATTTATTATCAAACAAAAGAACCATTCTTGACATACATTTTTTAAAGATTATTTCTTTCAAATGTTGGCCGTATCCACGGTTAACCTGGTCCATTCTGAAGTTGCAATTTTCGATGATATTTTTGTTTGATAATAAATATAACCTGATATAATTGTTATTTTCATTTCTTTTTACTTTGGGAAAAACGTACCTCTAATTGAATCACCCATTATTTATGTTATACATGGCCCCAATTATACACATTCTAGAATTAAGTACCTAGAATGTTAGAAGTCAGGGAGGATTTTATTTAGCACCATCTTCTTAACTTCTTAATCTTAACAATATCCATAATTCTAAGAAAGTTGGTATTTTTAATTTCTTAACCAGTATTCACTGTTGTATTCACCCACTGTTGTGATCTTAACATTTTCATCCTCATGGATTAAAATTCTATAATTCTACGACACACACATACCTACCTAGTACCTACATACATTGTATAAGTCTTCCGCCTAGCCTTTTCTCAACTACATTGCCAGTTGCCAGATTTTCTACATAAAGGGCAATGTCCATTTTAGGCTACGCGTGAACATAATGCTACAAAATTAATAAATTTAACAATAATAATTTCATATTTTTTTCAAGTCTTTCTGATTATATCTTTGTATCAATCAACACTTTTATGAATATGAATTTTACCAGTATTTTATTTGATTTTTATGATTATAATACCGGTCGTCTATGAAACAAAGGAAATTGGCAATTTTTATGAACATAATATATCTCCACCTGCCCAGTTTCTAGATAACATAATATTCTTAACTTATGAATCAGAATAAAATAAAAATAATTCATAAAAATGTCTTTTATTTCACATTTGTAACCTTATTTGTCACATGTAATAGATTCTAGTTAAACTCTTTTGACACTAAATCATATTCATATTCTTTTTCTTAGGACTGCTAACTAATTAATTATTGCAAAAATATATTTGTCAATGTTTGTCCATGCCAGGCCAGAGTCTCATACTAAATGGACAATCCCCTTTTAGTTTCATGAGAAGCTTATAAAACCACTTTAAGAAGAAATGATCAATTAAGTAATTGGTGAATTTTTATCTGAAAATATTAACAAATCATGCAGATGTAACTAGAAAATATGGATTTATCATAATAATTTAGCACTTATCTACAATACTGCATTGCTGTTTAAAATCTAGGCTCTATTAATAACTACATTGTATTCAACTTAGAACAATGACACAACATTATGGAGCACAACATATTAAAACATTTATTTTTTATTTTATTTGTTTGTACTTAAAAAAACTTTGCCCCACTCTAGGATTTCTCCTGTATCGTGGGTGCGTTTACAGACACAAATCTTCACACGCACAAACATCCAGACCCGGAACAACTATCTGTAGGTCATACAAATATGCGGGAATCGAACCCATAACCCGTACTGCAAAAGCCGATCGCTCAGCTACTGCACCAAACGTGTCGTCAAGTACAGCCATACTCATGAAGGTTAATGGGTCATTAACTAACGCTTACTTACAAGAACTTGCCTGTCAAAATATACTGGGAGTTCTTAAGCAAACATTAGTTAATGTTTCATTAACATCTTTGAGGGCGTAGGTTACTGATAAATCAGTTTTTCAAAATTGTTTGCCTATTTGTTACAGATACGGAAGAGGCCAGTGAGACTGATATACCCAACAATGATGAGCCACTTGAAGTTAAAGAACAGTAAGTGCAGGTTTATAATATCTATAAAATTCATCAGGGACTTGATTATGTTAATATCATAAATTGTACAGTAGAATGAAAATGCTATACACCTTAAGATCTATTTTTGCTTGCACAGTGCAAGAAACAACCTATTTTACCGACTACGTATTGCCAACATTATAGAAATGAAAATACAGTATTTTTGACAGGATAATAAGGTGACATGGTGACAGACACAAGTAATGACAATTTATTTAATCATCGATTTCATTGTTGTCATGAATTTTACAACAAAACTCTTTAAATGAAATCAAAGACTTTATATGGCATTACTACATCATATGGAGGCAAAAGGCAATTTTGATCTTTGCTACAAAATAATTAAACATAATTTTCCATGCATTGGTCTGTTCTGTTCAACAGCTTGAAAAAGTAACATGTGCCCACGATGTGGAAAGGAATGAATTTGAAAACTGACGAACCTTATCATGCCCCAATTGTACAATAAAGAGCATGCAGGCTGTAAACGAATTTGTGCAATTCCATAAAACCACATTCATGATGTACTAAAAAAAAAAAGAAAAAAAATACTATAAGCATTTCTGTGCCACGCATGTACCTTGTCACAGATATGGAAAATCTCTTCCACACACAGAGCCAACACAGCATATTAATTCATTTGATTCGTTTTTATCTCATTTTGTCTATGGTTCTCATAACAATCTCTTGTTATAAGAATCATAGACAAAACGAGATGACAAACCGAATCCTTCAACAAGTGACTTATCGAAAAGTTAGTATTTTATAGTTTTACCTTTGTAACCGAAACTTCCAGGCTATACCAGGACAAATTGGCGAACCTGAAGAAACAGTTGCAGCAGCTAGAAGACGGCATACACCCAGAGTTCCTCAGGAGGGTCAAGAGGTTAGAACACCAACTGCACGAGAGGCTCAGGATAAATAAAATATATAGGTAAGGTTTATAGACATCCTAGTGTTGCCTCACGCTAGGACTTCTCTTGTATCGTGGGTGCTTTTATAGGCACAAATCTTCATATGCACAAACGCCCAGACCCGGTACAACAATTTGTAGGCTATACAAATATTTGATCCGTGCGGGAATCGAACCCACAACCCGTAGCGCAGAAGCCAATCGCTCAGTCACTGCACCAAACGTGTCGTCAAATTTCATTACTTTTTTAGTTAAGTGTCATTTATGATTTTTTGTTATGGAAATTTTAGTTACTGGAATTCTTATGGCGCCACCATCGTTGTTACCAAAGCAATTTCATCGGTTGAAATATGTTTGACATTATTGATAATATGTCAATTTAACACGTTCTGATTGGTTATCGGATATGAGGCGAGTCATGGTCCATGGGGACGCCCCGCACACCCGCACAGCTATCTCAGTCTTAGCGCTGCACGAGTCCGCAACGACCGCGTTTATCGAATTCTATCTCGCTGACGTTGTTGGTTGGAGTTGTGTATTTGAAATGACTAGAAAATTTCCATGTCGACCTGTCGCGGACTGTACTTACAATGGCTTTCGTTTTACATAAGACCTCCCATTAGGATCTTTTACCATAATTTTCAAATTTTGGATGTCCACTGCTCAAACGGTAATGTTTCACCTCGCTGTTCAAAGAAAAACATGAATTTGTTATGTATTAATTAATATTAACTTGTTTTATATCACAGGGAACACATGTACGACGTGGTAGAAAGAGAGTACATAGCAGAGAAGAAGGCAGCAGCAAAAGAGTTTGAAGAGAAGAAGATAGAGTTAAGGGAAAACTTGCTGAATGACTTTGAGGACAAGAGGAAAATGATTGAGAGTGAGAGGCACAGTATGGAACTCAATGGAGATTCTATGGAGGTAATTCTAAAGTCGATTTGTCAATGTATTATATTGTATCATTTCCAGTTCATTATATTCCATCCTAAGGTTGCCTCAAACAAATCATTGGGTGCGATAAGGGTCACCTCATACTAGAGCAGAGTCGAAGCGTCAATCTGAAAATTAACATAGCATATTGACCCTTATCTTCACAACATAATACACATATTTCTTCTAAGATAAAAAAAGACGCGCGAATTCGCGAGCATTCCACAGAATTCGCGCGTCGGAGCGCAACCAACGCTGATTAGTTCTTCGCTTTACTTTGAAGAATTTGACGCTTCCATGCGCTTAGACTCTGCTCCAGTATGAGTTGACCCTAAGGCTGCCCATTGTACCTAATTCTACGACAGCATTTTTTTTTCAACCTTGCCTCACTCTTATCATTTCTCCTGTATCGTGGGTTCGTTTACAAATACAAATCTTCACATGTACAAACGCTCAGAGTCGGAACTACTATTTTTAGGCCATACAAATTTTTGATCCGAGTGGGAATCGAACCTACGACCCGTAGCGCAGAAGCCAATCGCTCAGCCACTGCACCAAACGTGTCGTGCTACTGTACTTGCATTTTTATTTTGGTGTAAATAATAATAAATAAAGTGGGGATGACGTAACGAATTCATTGACAGGGAACCATCATGGTGGATGTGCTCAACCAATCATAACCAAATTGACAGAATTTAGGTTCCTAAACCCAATCTTACTTAAACAGCCAACTCAATCCCAGGTGAAACCAGTGATGAAGCGCATCCTCCGGCGGCGGGCGAATGAGCCTGCGCCAGCGCCGGAGAAGCGGCGGAAGCCCCTCGCCACCACACTCACGTTCCAACTGGACGAGCGGGACATCGAGGCGGATTTACGGGCTATATCGCGGCACTCGCCCCCTCCCCGACATCATGCGCCCGCGCATAACTCTACACAGCCTAGGAAGCATTTGAATTCTAGTAGTTGTAAGTATTAGTTTTGAAAATCTTTTTTTTTACATTTAACTACATAACATAACATCACGCCTGTATTCCCCGAAGGGTTGGGCAGAGGTGTATAGTAACACCCTCATTTCGCCGTTATGTGTAAGTCCCATGAATATGAGGCGAGCCTATTGCCATCAACCGGGTACAAATCCAAACTCCGGGCTTTCGGAATTCCACATGGAAAAACCCACTAACACTTTGCCCGACCTGGGGATCGGATCCAGGACCTCACGAGGCAGTAATACATGACTAATTATTTTAGAATATTATTTTTGGAATACATCTGACGTATTGTGTGATGAGACTTAATACCATAGTTAGACCAGTCTGACTTTACAATCACCAACCTACTTGCCCAGTTTAGAGAAAACAGCCCTTCTGGGCGAATTCTAAGCCCAGCAGTGGACTGGAATAGGTTACTGATGAGTGATATTATTTATTATACGAAGCTTTTCCTATCGTTCTTTGCACAATGGACACGTTGCATCACGTATCACGGTCATCACCCTAGACTTTTCCGAAGGTTGTCAATATTAGCTTGATGGCATACAGTCAAAATCCAGTACTTTCATATCGCGAAAGATAAACAAAACTTGCGTGCTATTAAATACAATGAACCCCCATACATATAGTAATTTTATCATTACATTATACAGCATTAAGCAGCTGCATTATTAGTCTAGTGGTCGCAAGAACGACTGCCGAGCATAAGGTCTTGGGTTCGATGCCCAGGTCGGGTAAAGAGTTATTGGGTTTTTCCATTAAGAATTTCTCACTAGCAGCACGGAGTCTGGATTTGTGCCCGGTTAATGGCTATAGGCGCGCCCTCTATTTCATGGGACTATAAACATAACTGACAACACGAGGGTTTTCTAAAACACCTTGCTGATCCCTTTGCGGAATACAAGGCGTGATGTTATGTTTGTTATATGTTATACAGCAGAAAAGTCAAAATTACAAGTAAATCTACTGTGTTTATAGTAGATTTGAAAGCATCGCCAGGATCTCACCTGAGATAATCGTCATACAGTTTTAAGATATTACATTCCCAATCAATGAATCCAATGTACTGATGCTATTGCTGTCCCCAGGTGAGTCCCCGGTGCGGGAGAGCGGCGACACGAGCGAGACGCGCGTGGAGGACGGCAAGCTGCTGTACGAGCGGCGCTGGTACCACCGCGGGCAGAGCGTGTCCGTCGAGGGGCGGGACCTGCCCAAGTTCCCCGGGCATATACACGCGATTACCGATGAGGCGGTTAGTATTGAACAAACGTTTTATAAGAATCGATTAGTGTTACATTAATTTTCTGATTAAGTCAACCATAGACAACCTATAGTAGTATAGTAATTTTATTCTAGGTGCATCGTCTTCACATATCTATCTAATACCTTTAAACAAGCAATTCTTGTATATATATAATATGAATCTCTGAAACGGCTCCAGCGACTGTCATGAAATTTAGTAAGCAGGGGGTTTCGGGGGCGATAAATCGATCTAGCTAGGTTTCATTTTTAGAAAACGTCGATTTACCAAAAAAAAAACCGAGTAAAGCTCGGTCATCCAGATACTAATTGTATAATTAATGTACCTATACAAAATATTGTAAGACATTTTAAAAGAGTGACGGTGGAGTTTCTTGCCCATTCTTCTTCATACGAAACTACCTTTTGGAAGGGGCGACTAGAATCAATTCCATTTATTTATTTTTGTAAATTTTAACGTACAAAAGTGCCTTTTATGTGCCTAATTGAAATAAATACTTTGACATTGAACTTTGATTTACCTAGAACAAGTACTTTTTTTTTTTACTGTCTTGGTGGTCTAATGGTCACGAGCGCGACTGCTGAGCATAGGGTCCTGGCTTCGATCCCCAGGTCGGGCATAGTGATATTGGGTTTTTCCATTAGGAATTTCTCAGTAGCAGCCCGGAGTTCCGATTTTTGCCCGGTTAATGGCAATAGGCTCGCCCCCTATTACATGGGCCTTAAACATAACGGCGAAATGAGGGTGTTACTATACACCTCTACCCAACCCTCGGGGAATACAGGTGGGATGTTATGTTTTTATGTATTAAAAACTAAAAAAGAAATAGTATAGTTTTATTAATCGTTGTGAACGGCGATTAACAAACGAATTTATAAGGCGGATGTCAGTGGAAGCGCCGGTAGATGACATATATCGATGTTATTGGTGATGTTCTTCACAAAGGACAGGTGTGTAGTACTCTCAACCGGCGCGCGTGTATGACAAGATGTATGAATGTGGACGAAGCGAAAGGAGTATCTAAGGATCGTAGCATGTGGCGTTCTATAGTTTCTGCCTACCCCTATGTGAAGAAGGCGTGAGGTCATGAATTTAAACACAGCCCGACCTGGAGATCGAACCCAGGACCTCACGATTAGCAGTCGCACTTGCCACCACTAGACAGTTTTACGTAAAATATGAACAAAAACAGATATACCAAAGCTTTTTATTATTTGTTCCAGATATGGGTTAAGAAAACAAACCTGGAGCGAGTAAGGATATACATATCGCAGTTAGCGCGCGGCAAAGTGACGTTAAAGCGGCGGGCGTCGTAGACTGTTCGTAAACAGAGACATAGTGTTCGTGTTACTAGTACAAACGCTAGCGTGTGAAGTGTGCTCAACGTGGCAGACGTGTGCAGCTGCAGTGAAGACGGAGGGTACAGGGATACAGTGGTGACGACTCTCTTGTGTACAAACTAAACTTAACTTACACTATTGCTATCTTTTTCACTCTTCTTCTTCTTTCTTTTTCGTGTGGTTAGTGACTAACCTGGTGTCAGAGTTTATGCCGCCCATGGGCCTCTGACTTGGCTTCACATACCGTCGAGAAATATCCTTCAGGCATGCCGGTTTCCTTACGATGTTGTCCTTCACCGTTTTTAAGCCAGTGATAATTATACAATACGCACATGAAACTGAAAAGTCAGAGGTGCGTGCCTGGGTTCGAACTCGAGACCTATGACTTGACAGACCGAATTTAACACCACTAGGCTATCATAGCTCTAACTTTTTCACTGTGATAGAATAAGAGAGAGACGGACATAAATAACTGCTGTCAAATTTAGTTGAACTAATATTTCCATACTGTCGGAACGACTCCACGAAGAACACGGTGAAGTTCAAGGCGTAAACTAGTTTGACATCTCTAACTTAGTTCTCATCATCTATCACTGTCCTTTTCTCGCGCCGTCTGTTAGTAAAGGATAGCATTTCTTTAATTTTAGTTTGTGAATAAGAGAATCGTCGCCGTTGGTGTCGATTCTGCAGCACATTTTGACAGTACTAAACTAGACTAAACGCAACTGTCACTTTCTTTTTCTATTGAAACAGAAAGAGACAAACACACTTAGTTTAGTTCTGTCGAAGTGCGCAACATAATCGACACTAACGACAGATATTTGTAATATTTGTGGTCGACCTTTCGATGCCAATTTCTATATTTATTCAATTACAAGGCGGGATATACAGAGTGTAAACGAAATCATGTAACTCCTTCAAACCTTGTGACGTACTGCTGACATAGATTAACCCTGCAAGGGATACTTTTGTATTAAATTAAAAAAAATACAAGAAGTAAACATGTGTTCTTAATGTGAGGCATTTTATGCCCCGAGTTAAATGACCGCGTGGCGAGCGATAGCCGCGCAATTCGTTCGGGGCGCTAAAATGCCTCACGTTAAGAACACATGTTTACTTCTTGTAAGGCTTTTTTCATTGAATCCCGTGCAGGGTTAATCTATGTCAGCAGTACATCACGAGGTTTGAAGGAATTACACGATTTCGTTTACACCCTGTATACGGGATACTTTCCCTCTTATTACAAGAAATGGTCTATGTACAACCCAGGTTTTAAAATAGTTCCGTCCCTTTTTGTTATAAAACGTTAGAAAGTGATGGGATATATTTTGAATCTGGGTTTAATGTTAGTCTTGGTTTTAACCATCTTTCGGAATAAGATGTGAGAGGCCATACACTAAATAATAACTGCAGCTACAAGCATATCAATCAACTGTGTCTAATTACGATATCAGTAAACTCTATGGCGTTTGTTATAGAGTTCAATATGTACAAATATATATTCTCTAAGGTTCGTCGCTTTACATCCGAAAATCATTAACTCTGCTTATCATTCTGTACAACCTTTAATATGGTACCTACTCCAAATACGTGAAAAAAAAATCTGCTGTTCCATACAAAATAATCAATGTTGCTTGCCAAAATGTAAGGAATAGCTGTTCATGGTTTTTAGATGTAAACCAACTAACCTTACAAGCTTTATAATTACAATATTTAGGCTGAGTTCAGACGACACGCGCCCGCTAAGCGCACGCCACGCGCGTCAACACCCGCGTCTAACTAAGCATGGCATGAGACTGGCGCGAGGCGGGCGCTTGGCGTGTGCGGTTGGACTTCGATAAATGCAATTTGAGATCTATTGATGTGTCATAAGACTCAAATTATATATAAAAAATTCAAACCGAGTTAGACGCGGGTGATGACGCGTGTGGCTTGCGCTTAGCGGGCGCGTGTCGTCTGAACGCAGCCTTATTGTTGATCCTGCCTAACTAGTTGATCAAGCTTGGATGAAGTATGCAACACTGCCGTCCCGCCCGCAAATACATATATGCAAATGCTGCGATTAATATAATGCAACATACAACCCAAACCGATACCACGGCTTTCGCCCCTCCACGAGGCATTCTCGGGGGATGACCACTCGTCGACCGTTTCGATGCGATCGATGCGTAGCTTGATTAAGTGTCCGTACACAAAACTGCGATGCGACGTCACATCGTAGAAATATACGAGCTTGCACGACGCATCGCAAGAACTTACGAATTGATTCGCTTAATTGATTTTTCCTATATCTTCTTATCAGTAACAGCAGTGCGCAAATCTTTTTACGCAAATGTATTCTACCTAGTATAAAATACGTTCAATACGGTTGACGATCGTCGAGGGATTGGTCACCCAAACCTTGGAAGGAAGACGCCTTGCCGCACAAAATCGCATCGCAGCAATTTGCGTCGCAGTTTTCTGCGTTGCGAGTTCGCATCGGGTCGCATCACAGTTTTGTGTACGGACCCTAACTAGTTTGGCGGAATTAACACTAAATATTGTTATTGTATATTTCGCAACCTTAGTAATGTAAGAGCACAACTCGAAAATATCAACTTTTGGGAAAACGCGTTAAAAGATTGAGGGAACCCGATGTATTCACGGTATTTTTTTACAATATAATTGCAGTATTTGCTTTAATATTGTCTTTTTTCTCTTTCTGTGAAAGCCAAGTGGTAGAACAGTTGATATTGAGACCATCTAACACAGAAACTCAAAAAGTCAATATTTCGAGTTGTGCCCTTACCTAAGGGTGCGATTTGTATGTCATGAATTTCCGCAAAGTAACGCCTAATTCCATTATTTAGAGTTTTATGTCAATGCAATTGACGACACGTTTAGTGCAGTGGCTAAGCGATTGGCTTCTGCGCTGCAGGTCGTGGGTTCGATTCCCGCACGGAATAAATATTTGTATGGCCTACAGATAGTTGTTCCGGGTCTGGGTGTTTGTGCATGTGAAGATTTGTGTCTGTAAACGCACCCACGATACAGGAGAAATCCTAGTGTGGGGCAATGTCAATTCACTATTAATGACATTTGGCGTCGAAAGTTAGATCCTTAATCAGACAATATTGTTGTAATTCAATGAATTTTCTTTCTCAAATAATTGAATTCAAATTATTTGTACACCAATCGAGTCTGTACATGATTATTGCTACGGAACATTCTATACATTTTTATTTTGTTGTTAACACCCAAGAAACACTGTTTAGACTATTTCAAAATGTCTACAATCTAAAAGTATAATTTTATTTCGTTTATTTATTCCATGCCTTATGCATACGCCTTTGATTGACTGTTGATCAGATTGTGTGTAGAGCAAGCACACTAATGAAATATGTTTGTATAATTATGAAATATTCTATTTAATACACTCCAAAAGATGCGAAAGATTATTGAAATTGTTGAGCTACGCAGTGGCGTGGTGCGACCGGCATTTAGTGATGTCCCGTTCCAAGAATACCCCGGGAACATTCACCACACGAAAAAATTGTGGGAATAGTACTTTTTGAAGGATGGATAACATACTTGTTCAGTGTCCCCCGCTTCTTCTTTTCGTGTGGTTAGTGACTAACCTGGTGTCAGAGTTTGTGTCGCCCATGGGCCTTTGACTTGGCGTCACATGCCGTCGAGAAATATCTCTCAGGCAGGTTTCCTCACGATGTATTCCTTCACCGTTTTTAAGCAAGTGATAATTATAGAATACGCACATGAATCCGAAAAGTCAGAGGTGCGTGCCTTGGGTTCGGACTCGAGACCTATGACATTACGACGGTCACACAAACTGCTTTCACGCCCGCTACGCCATTGGTAGTAAACTAATTGCGATGGCCTTATTATATTCCTGTCTTTAGCACATGAATCCATGGATCTCATTTCTGATTCGAATTCATGTAGATTGGTACGACACTGCTGGGTCTAACATTGACTATGATCTCAAAACTCAAGCACAACTTTAGGTACGAATTATGTCTGTGTGGTATTTCTGAAGGTAGTTCGTTGGCTGATGTGTTCAATGACGATGTTACCTCGTTAATGTGTCAGTCACTTTAAAATGTATACAGGGTTGCTGGTTATTGTTCACGAGCCAGTGGGAGGATTGTAGGATATGTTATCCTCTATCTAATAACACGGTAAAGGATGATTTCCACCAAACGGCTCGCATCGCATCTGATCGGAAAGGATACGAACAGATGGGGCGACAGCTGATCGCGTCCGGCAGGATGTCGACGCATACGATCGGCTCCGTACCGTCGCTTGCGAACGTATGCGTTTCTGCGCCTAGTAAACTACCGTGTTGACAGCCGAAAGGATCCGATCGGATACGACGACAGGCGAACAGAGCCGATCGCGCGCCGCGGATATTTTCGGCTACGATCGCGTGTCGCGGAAGACGCCCGCGGTCAAGCTGCTGTGCGCGGCTTGGTAATATAGACTAAATGCTGTGTACACGATTTAATATCGTTTAAAGATTGTTAAATCCGTTCCGATCCGATGCGATGCGAGCCGTTTGCTGGAAATCATCCTTAATGCTTTAAAGTCTATCCGCACCCGTTCAGTACCGTGACGTGGCATCCGCACTCGTCAGTGCAGTATTTCGTGATTGCTAGTTAATTTTGTCACTTGTAGTATCAATTTGTCATCATCCTTCTTGGAATCGTCCGTGTTGTCATTAAAAATATTCTCAGCTAAAAATTCGCGTCAAATCACGGAGGGCGTCGGAGCAATACTGACATCACTAAACGTCATTGACGCTGACAAGTACGGATAGCGTCGTACAAAATGTATGGAACAATAATTATCATTTTTCATTGACACTGAAGGGTACGGAACTTATGTTTGCGGATAGGCTTTTATGCAAAAGTGAACCATTTTCCAGATATTATTTTTTAATTATTATTTTTAAGGGAGTTGGCAACTTTCAAATAATATCTCACAAATGGCTCACTTTTGTTTAATACTGGGTTATTGGTCTCCTACAATCCTACCACGATATTTTTTCGTGACAAAACCAGTAAATAACTCTGTATAATTCAACATATACATTATGTATGTAATATTAGCCCCAGTGTGTCCTAATCCCTTGTGCAGTAAAGGAATTCATTGACTATGTCTACGACTCAAAATGCAGTATTGAAATGTAAATAGTGTACATTGTATGTAGTATATGATCAAATGAGGTTCTTTGTAAATGGAGAGGAGATTTTTGTACTGTCCGCTATATTTCAGATTGTTTTTTTTTTATATTTTTGTGATTTATTACTATTGTAAATGAGTTGTGAATTGAGATGTAAATAGTATGAGATGTTTTTACGCATGTAAATGATATTGAGACAAGATCTTTTAATTATATTATGTATTATAAGTCAGTTTTTGTTTTATTTTAAGGGGTTTGCCTTTTTAATAAATGGAGATTCCGTTTCAAAATCAATTTAGGTGATAAATCCACAGGCGGAAATGGTAACGTTGTGGGTTTATACTTTTTTAGCGAACCTTGAGGCTGGCGAATTTATGAAGAGTCGGGATGAGCTATATTTTGACAAAAATCAAAACAAGCTTTTTTATTTCACATAAACCAATACAGGTGCTTATGAAACGTCGAAAAACAAAATCTTTATTGATGCTGTGGACTTCTGAACTTCCATGCGGCCAGGGCGACTGATAAACTTTATTTTTATAGCGATTACATGGTTTTAATAAATATAAATGATTTTGAATCATGTCGCCTCTTTGCTTCCATAACGCAAATACATATTTGATAACTGGCGCCCCGTCCTGGCTTCGCACGGGTGGACATTTTTCCTGTTTTTGCAACATTTTTCGTTTATGCTCCGCTCCTATTGGTCGTAGCGTGCTGTTATATAGCATATAACCTTCCTCGATAAATGGACTACCCAACACATTTTTTTTTAATTCCAACAATGTAGTTCCTGAGATTAGCGTGTTCAAATAAACAAACTCTTCAGCTTTATAATATTAGTATAGATTAAACCCGCCGTTACCGATTTTATTTCCTCAAAAAACGTAGAATAGAATAGAATATACTTTATTCTACACCAAAATTGTAACACAGCTGTTATACAGTAACAAACATTAAATGGTACAATGGCGGTCTTATCGCTGCTAGCGATATCTACCAGACAACCTTTGGATGAACAGGAAGTCAATGAATAAGATAGAGGGGGTAGTCCATGGTGTACTGCTGCAAAATATATACTACACACCATACATAGACATAATACTTACATATATATAAATATTGTAATATATATATATATATGATATATAATTATGTGATAGGGAAAACAAGCTAGATTGATGATGAGGTACTGATTTATGAGGAATTATAAACGTGTTGAGAGAAGAAATGATCTTTAACTAATTTTTTAAAAGAATCCAGTGACTGAGCTTGTCCACGTACATAGTTGTGTTATTATTAGAGTCAAAGCAACCACGTATTTTGAAAAAATAAAAACGTACACGGCTGTTTTAATTATCGAATTAAACAAATAAGGGTCGTTCGGATTTGTCACCTTATTGAAGCTAAGGGGCGAACAACAAACATTTTTTTTTGAAGATATATTCACAGTTAACCATCCCCACATAAATTGTAACATCTTATTGAAACCCCCCGCTGCTTACACATACCTTATTTTTTAAAGTAAATTGAGGTAAACCAGTTATCCCTTAACGTTATTCCGAAAATTAAGCGATAACTGCATACAATTTCATAAAATACAAATACTGCTTCATAAGCAAACTAATAAGTTTTAGTAACTTTATTGAACTGTCGGATTACTGTTATATTAAACACCCTGGGAATCATAATAAAATTAGACATTTAATTCTGTTAAACAAATTGAAGCTTGAGCTCGCGCTTATGCCAGATTCAACAAGATAATCCGGGTGATTAGCATATATTTCGGCTGTGGTACAAGGCATCGGCTGATTTATCGTTTTCATTTGTTTATGATGCTCACGCGCAGGAATTCCAATGCAAGTGACACAGAACTTGACGGTTGCATTCTTTAACTTTCTTGTGTCAGTGAGATTTCCCAATTTTGGTAGGTTTTTATAGTTTTTGGGTGCCAGGCATAGGTACCTAGTATTTATGTTGGGGGTCTTACACATGCGGGACGGCTGAATATGCGATCAACAGTTTGTGATGAGGAGATAACGTATTTTTATCCTAAGAATATCCTCATGGATATCTACCCTTCGCCCTGGGAAGGCGAAGGATTATGCTGAACTCTGACAGGCTAAAAACTCGCGGCTTTCCACCTCTTGACACATGGCCGGGGCTCTGGATTTGCAGATGCATGCACCGCAACTCCGGAGATGATCAGACAACCTGAGTTAAGTCATCACAACATATGTATGTATAAAGTTGTCTTCCTTCTAGCGTTAACCCGATTTGCTGCTGGGGACAGAACCGTAGCTACCGCCGCACCGGGGCAGTGACCCGGGGAGCATAGGAGGCCCTCGATCAAATAAAGAGCGCCTCGATTACTTGCTGCCCTGGAGCCCTAGGACCTCTAGCTACGGCTCTGGTTGAGAACCATTTCGTACCTTTATAGGTAGGTACTTACAGTAATAGTAAATCATGTTATGAGGTGATAATTATATTCGTAATTTTGTTTTATTTTTATTATTTTTCTTGGTCGCGTTTGGCCCTAGTCGCGCCTGATGGTAGAAGCAGACAGGATCTAAGATAGAGCACATAAATCTAAGTAACAGATAAAGAAAATTCCTCTCTGCCCCTCTCGCTCTCACTTACACTCGACGGAACACTGGTGGTAACTATCCAGGCGAACCGTATAGATGTTTACACCAAGCGTGCTGGCTTTTGTTTAATCTTACAACACGTGTATACTCCCAGCGTGCGGTGAGGAAGTTTTATATTCAAGCCTGTCCCCACATGGGATAACACAACACAGTTGTAGCCTCAAACACAGCGTGTCTGTACATAATATGTTTGTTATTATATCTATAAAATTTTGTTTATCAATAATGAATTCTACAATATGTCCGAACATTACGCAAAACTGTGCGTACGCACTTGTGCCAACAATCCGTTAGCTTATTAGGTTACTGGATTGAAGTATACTTGATCCCAATACATAATTGATGAAGGTCTTGTATTATCTCAACCATGTCCATGTCTTCTGAGAAAAAAATACAATATCGATGATTATTCCCGCATAAGTTTAAAACAACGTGAGTTACAGTGTGTGTTCTGTCTAGCCTTTTCTTTACTATGTTTGGGTCAGCTTCCAGTCTTACCAGATGCGGCTCAATACCAGTATTTTACACGGAGCGACTGCCATCAGACTTCCACAACACAGTTACCTGGTAATGCCGATATCCTAAGGTTAGACCGGTTGTCAGACTTTCGGGATTCTGACTTCCTGTAACGAGTCATAGGTATACGTATTACACCCGGGACCGACTTTAACGTATTCTCCGAGGCACGGAGAAAAGTCACCCATGTGTACATAATTTAATGTCTCCTAATTAATTGTTACACTGTGAACTACCTCTCTTTTTTTTCTTGCACTTCATGTCCATCCAAAGCTTGTCTGGAAGAAATCGCCTAGTGCGATAAGACCGCCCATTGTACATCTCTATTTTTATAGTAATGTTTCTTGTTTGTTTTGTGTACAATAAAGAGTATTGTATTATATTGTATTGTATACACGGACTGACCGCGGCAAGCGTAGCTTAATCTCGCAAATCGTATCATCCGCGTAGTTGATAAGTAGGTAGTTACGAGCCTCTGATGCTAAATAATAGAGTTACGGGAATCGATAGTACTAGATAGATCGATACCTACGTAGCTTCCGCTTAAGCTTACACTATGGCTTCTATCAATAACCTTGTAAGTTGTGATAGTCGTTTTACATAATGTCATTACCATTAGAATTTCGACAGGGGAGGTGCCTGCCTAAGCCTGCCTGCCTCTTCTTTAATAGAAAACATAGTGGTTACGTAAGCACGAAACATCTTGCTACGACGTTTGCAACCACTATTAACTAGACTCGTTATTGTTGGGATTTCGCATTTGTTTAAATAAAAATAATGCATGGGTCCTGGTAGTAGGTGCCAGCTCAGGGGGTGGTCATGTTTCACGTGATCGCCTCTTGGATTCGCCACTATCTTCGTTCTGGAGTTCAGTTTCCAAGTCCATAACAGAATTACAAAATTACATAATTACCTACTAATGTTCATGGAATTCTCTCATTTTGTGAAGTGAATGACCGCGCAATTCTTAAAACTTGATCCAAACCGTCAAATGTCAAGAATTACCGGTAGATTATTATCATCGGATTTATTGAGTCGCTTCTCTTATTAACAGACTTGCTCGTCCGAATTCTGCCATCAGGTGGACAAAGTGTTTTAAATTCATTAGTTTGTTTATGATTGAGATAAAAAGAACCGTGATAATGGGTGTAAGAAAAGCGTATTTTTTAAAAATATCGATACATATTTTATTATTTGCGAAGTTATTTTAGAAACAGACAGAAAAACAACATTTACCTACATTAGATAATATAGAAACTTCTTTAGACGAATTTATTGAACTCTTTCTACGTAAAATCCAGCTTTTAGTCTGTCGTCGACAGTACAAGCGCAACGCCTTTTTGGTAGGCATCATAATTAATTAATTATCTGTTGAAATAATATTAATTCGTAATACAAGGCTGAACATGGCCGAACGTTCCAAATTTGAAAAAGTACGATCCCGGGAAACTGCTGCAAATCTATGATCGGATGAATCGGATGCATAATATTATAGTGCACAACCGATACAAAGTACCTACTGCAGATTATTCGGATCGCATTTTCTCGGATTCGGATCGGATGCAGTGCATAAGCGATCATCAATTTTATAGGTCTGGAAAATTTGTAATACCCACTTGAACTAGCTCTTGACCGCTGTTTACCCTGAAGATTGATCATTGACCACTGGAGTGCGGCTAGTTTGTACACAGACAAGTGTTTAAAATAACCACGTGCTCTCTTTGTGAATAGGGTACAAATATTGTTCAACAGATTAGTGCCGCTTTAAAATTAAGATGTAGAAGCAAGTATTCGTTTGTAGCTACCGTTTAAGTGAGTCATTGTGTTGTCAAGTTCAAATACATGATGGTGTAATTGAAGAGGTTGTCGAAAGGTAAGCAGTTACTTTTCTTATGTACCTATACTTCTTTTCTATTGGGCCGCTTATTGATGGTCCTTGCGGACCGCTTCTACGTAACCGGGCAGTTTATTGGCGAGACTTGATGGGTCTCCAGTCAATGGGGACGAAGTATATACTAAGCCTAAGCTAACCACTATTACTAATCTAACATCATGACTACTATTAACAACAGCACTAAAGGCGACCCCTAAAAAGACGGAGGGCGGTAGGATTGGGAGTGAGACAGCTTGATGAATGTTGAATGATTGGTGTGACTGCGTAGTCTGAAGAGACGACCGGCTCCGCGGCTAGAGAGCACGGTGAACAATGAAGATTAAAATAACGTTGTTTAGGTACCTCATAGCGAATATCACTTAGCTTAGTCAATCGTAGAGCACTATCTGAAATATGAGTCTGGATCTCTGAAAAAGGGAAAACAATGTTCATTGCACAGGCTCATCGTCACAGCACTGTGCGTGCTGCGCATTGTGCGCTGCGTCCGATCCGAATAAGAGATAACACGAACCGAATAAGTTGCAGCACTATTTGTATGAATTAACGATTGTGCACTACATCCGAGCTCAATTTCATAGATTTACAAACGAGTTTTATCAGATCGTATTTTCTCGGAATCAGATCGGACGCAGTACACATGGCATGCGCTCTAACTCCAACGCAGAAGTCCTTTTGCAGGTACATAGGTAGCAGGATATTTAAGTATCCTGCTGAAAATTACGTCTCCTGGAAGCTAAAACCACCCTCAAAATCCAAAATAGCTACGTATTATGTGTTTTAATCACGAAAAATGAGAACTTTTTCTGCATTCCCTCTATGAGATAGTTCGATCCCATTACCTCACGATCGCCAGTCTGACGCCTTAGCGTTGGATAATTATCGTATAGATTTGTAATTTGTTTGGATAGGCATGTTAATGTATTTACTCGTTAAAAATCTTATAGAATATGGCCGGCTTCTTTCAATGTTTGAGTTCAGGTGCTACGCAATGTTTAACTACCAATTTAAAGAAAAAGTGATAATTGCCTAATAAAAATATTCCATAAGTACATAGGTGTAATTAGCAAATGTACTCTAATATAATTATATAATATTTATTTGTAAGGGCGTCAAAGAAGCATCTAGCCGAATCTACATCGAGGTACAGTTACGTCGTGTTGGACAAAATCAATTTATAAAGTCGATGTCCTGCCGCTTTGTTAGCCAGTCTCGGATGTACAGCGGCCCGCCGCGCCATTCAAAACCCCGCCACCGATGAGACACTACCGTTCTGAAAATTTCGAAAAATTCGATTTTGGTCCCCGCCATTACTATTCTATACACGTTTAGTGCCTAGGCCGTCCGCCGCGACGCGCCACTGACACATTTCTGTGGTTTCGCGCGCTGCTTGAATTTAGAATAGGTTTTGATTTGTTTTTTTACGATTCGGTGTTTTTGACAATACTTGTGCCAGTGCATCACGATCGGGATTATAGTGATTACGAAGGCAGTGTGATTTGATTCCTTGGAGTTTTCTAGCAAGGTGAGTTTTGAAATTAAGCATTCTATCTTCGATGAACTTATCGACTTTGCCAAGTCACAATAAAGTTATGCATAATTAAGTACATGCATGCAGCTACTTATTTATGTGTTTTCAAATTAATTTAAATGCACCGCGGTGAGCTATCTACGAGCTCCGGGCATTTTAAAAGCATGACGACTATTATCTTGTCGCACGCTTATTTTATGTTGTAAAATTTTATAAACTGAAAATTAAGGTTATTGAATCATGACCCAGCCCCATAAGCTACCTATCTGATTAATTTTTCAACGTTGAAAAACAAGAGAGCTAGCTCGTTGATACCGACTATTAAATTTTATTGAACCATAAATAATTTCTTGGACTCTATTTTTATATGAATACAGCAAGCTCTTGTCTTGACTTAAAGTCGTTAATATGAATATTTAACTAGGTTTTAAAGTTTACCGTTTATAAAAAAGTCAAGAACCGATTAAGCACTGGGAACCGGGTATGTTAACAGCTAATAAACAAAAGAGAACATAACTGAATTGACAAACAAAGTTGGACCGGTAATAATATTAAAACAACTTATAGTGGCTGACATTTTCATTTAAAAAAAAAAAGATGATATGCCGTCCGTTTCGTGTGATGTGATACCTATCAGGTAGGGCTGTCACGTAATGGCGCCAGGACCTTGTTCCACGTGCTCAATGATTTTGTCATCTCATTTGTACGGTGACGGAATAGTTATATGTAATTCAAAATTGACCATTGTAAGGGATGTAGAGAGTATCGTGTGTAATAAATACAAGCTCATGCCATCAGTCCTATAACAGTAAGTAACCACATCTAAAAGCGCAATTAGAAGTATTTCATAGATTTTAAATTTTCATCTAGGAAAGTACCTAGTTCGTAGATAACGAAAAACTTTTCAAAAATAGTTTCAAAATTAACGATATTTCCCTCCGAAGCACTTCAACCAGTACAAAAGACAGTTTACAAGAGTGCTTCTGTATTAACGACTTTAATTGAATAAATAAAAGGCCCAGAACTAATGGATCAGTTATCGTATGCCAATATATGAAAAAGAAGTAATTGTTTCCGTACTCGTGGACTCAAAATTCAACGTACCTCGGTATCGCTTATTGCAGCGGCTACAATGCCCACATGTCTATACAATTGACACCCACGCCTCGCAGTTATTATGCTTGTAATGCTTGGAGTTATGTCACTCGTGGTGAGGGCAAATAGCGTAGCAGTGAACTTTAAAGCGACTGTTACCACCACATATAATGGAACTTTATAAACCTAGATACGATTTTATATTTATTACTACTCGGTTTTGTTCATAACGTACATAAAAAACATTGTAATAAAATTAAAACCGACTTCAACAAAACTAAAAAAAAAACTATCATAAAATTAACAGTTTCAGAAGTCGGTGCTAATCCACGCTGGACCAAATTGAAGGCACCGACTAAATGGGACCACCTTGAAGGAAAACTCTAATAACAAAAAAATATTTTTCCAGACCGGTTTATAAAAGACGGTGTTGTGAAATAACAAACATTTGAAAAAATACAGCCGATTGAGAACCTCCTCCTTTTTTGGAATTCGGTTTAAACAGTTTTCCTACACAAAAAAAAATACCCTTTCAAACTCGAATAGGTACTTACTTATTTCAGGTAGGTAGGTACTTCCTGAAAAAACTGTCAGCCCTACGCACGAGAAAGAACGGCAGATGGTAATTTTACGCTTTGTAATGTAGATTTCGTTCGCCATGTTTGTCAGTCGCGTAAAATGCCCGCGATATTTTTATATTATTAGGTCCTTACCTATGAAATGGGCGTTTTTTTCTCACAAATAGAGAACCTCCTCACTTCTATGATTTAAAATATTAATCAATTGCTTGTTATTATATCGAATAATGACCATCATAGACAACTACCAATAGTAAAAAAACCTTATTATTTATAGTTTTCTAAACATAAAAAATAACTTACAAATGCCTCCTCTTTTTGTTAGCAGAAATGAACACTATTTTTGTTTTATGTTAGCCAAAACTGATTTTTGTCGCATAATCTAAGTGGCATACGTTATCTTAGTTTTTAAACATTAGTGAATAAAAGTTTTAAAACATCAGTGTTCATAGTTCTTAAATAAATTAAGAAAATGTTAGTATGAAAAATGCATTTTCTTTAATATTCTCCATACAAAACGCTGATTTCATAGGTGGGGACCTAATATTATGCATAGGTATACATTAGTGTCGCATTTTTTTTGCCAATTTAATTTTCTATTCTCTAAATCGAGAATGGCTGTTGACCTTTTCTCACTGTTATCGATTTATTTGAAAATCCATAATTTATACTCAGCCTGGATTATTATAATTAACTGTTTGAAAAATGGCAGGATTTTATATTTTATTTTGTAATAAATTGTGATTAATAGGTTTATTAATCGATTTTATGGTGTTATTTGTCCTTTAAATCAGAGGATATTGTCACAGGGCAAACGGTGCTGAACTGGCTGAAGTGCTAAATGTTATGTTGTTATGATGATTGATTATTGAAGTCTATGGCTTGAAATATAACGCGGTACTTGATACTGAGTAACTTTGAGTGTAATTTTTTTTTGGGGTTTTTGGTCGTGATTCGGTTTAGACTTGAATAAACAGAAGACAATTTAAAAAAAAACCTATGTCACAACGTTACTTTTATAGCGAAGTAAAAATTATCATCTACATAACAATTACCGAAAATAAGTTATCATTGCTGGACAGTATTATTCGTTTTTTTTCGAATGCTGTATATTATTATAAGAAATATTTTAGAATTTTATTAATGTTACTTACATGCTTATTACGTGTAGGTAAGTAATTTATTTATCTCACACTTCTAGTTGATGACAAAAACATGAAAATGATTTAAGTATAAATAAATAAAGATTGATGTTCTAATTTAAGCTAATTTACACATGGCACACTTCTTAATGATAAATAAATATTTTGAGCAAAAAATTAACATTAATCTCGGCATACTTATAGAAGAAAACAGTTAATTGTGTTTTATAATAGCCAAACATACCGTTTTAACGACAAACGATAAATATAAAGAATTACTCTGTGGTTTGGTAGAATTTATTATATTTTTTATGAATTCCGTATAAGCGTAAAAATGTTTAATCTTTTCCTTTTTTAGTTATCTGTTTTATTGCGATACTCGTTAATATTTTAACAGAATGTGGAATGTTTAATTTTACAAATTACATTAACATTGTACCTATGTACAGTCGATATTTTACGGTGAAGAAAAAAAGCATTTTGGGACATTTTGATAAAAAACATCGTAAATCAAAGAAACAACAACATTAAACTTGTTTTAATTTCTAAATTAGTCTAATTTAAGACAGTTTGAAAACTTCGGATTGAAAATAAATTAAATATTGATTTCGATTCATTTCATTATCAACGAAAAAAAAGAAGTAAACCCTTGTATTTTATTCAGCCTCCTTATTTTTATTACGTTCTTTTGCAATTTGAATTTATTATAGTAAGTTTCCGTCTATGGTCAGGTGGCAAGAATTGTTTTTTTTTTAATTTATAATACGCACTATGGTGGTAAATATTGCGGACTTAATGCTATTTTCTATGCTATGGTATGTTTTATTGTTTTTTTTTGTATTTCGATAACTGAAACCTACTGGCTACGTAATTTTTATTTTTTATCGTAGGTCGAATGACTTTGATCATTGATGTTATTAAAAATGATTACACTGTCAGTTAAGCATTTTTATATGATTGTTTTAATTATAAAACATTTATCATTTATTATCATTAATCGCAGCACGAGTATACATAGTAGGTTCCAGTTTTTCTCTCTTGTCATTATTGGAAAAGGTCAAGCTAGAATTGGAGCGAATGTGGAGCAAGTTTGTGGAGCTGGCTTGCAAAAAAAAGTATAGGTATGTGGAATTGAAGCCAGTCGTGCAACATTTCCAAGTTCAATGTTATTTTTTGTATTCGGCACGTAATACAAAATTCGTATGGCTTGTGTCTCGCCGTATTAATTATAGAAAATAATTGTTTTGTTACGAATTTAATTAAGCGCCGGTTAATATTGGATTGCGTGTTGATTTTACTTGTGCATGCTGATTTTTATTGAAAGTTGTTTCATGTTGATAAATCAGTAGGTAAGAATAGCCACGGTTTTGAATACATAGCTCGTTTTTGATACTTTGGTGTGGAAGGCAGATGTAACATTAAAAAGACTCACACTGTGTTTGTTTTCTTTCATCATCATTAACCTACGTCAGTCCCTGGACATAGGCCTCTCCCAAAGCACTCCACTGAGCCCGGTCTTCGGCTCTCCTTCTCCAGTCGCTGCCGGCTACCCTACGTATATCGTCGCTCCACCTAGTCGCAGGAGGTCCTACACTACATTGTGTTGTTTTCTTTACCCTCGTGCATATTTTTCGTGGATGATATGATTTGCACAGTGCCTCGGAGAGCACGTTAAACAGTCAGCCCCGAGTGTCATAAGAATACCTATGACAGTCGTTACGGAGTCAGAAGCCCGAAAGTCTGACAACCGGTCTAACCTTAGGATATCGGCATTGCCCAGTTACCTACTGGGTTGCGGACGTCTGATGGCAGTCGCTCCGTGTAAAATACTGGTATTCAGCCGCATCCGGTTAGACTGGAAGCTGACCCCAACATAGTTGGGAAAAGGCTACAAGGAAGATGTAATTTCCACCGAGTGCAGATGAGGTTGACGCGTTAAGCGTTCCGCTTGTACCATACTTAAAAATCTCACCCTTAACCTATAAGAAACTTTATCTTAATAATACTTATCGCAATCATAATTTTAAAGTAAATTATTTATACGCCTCAGTTTCGTACTAATTTGTTCAAGTAGAAAATTTAATATGACAAGGTGCATGCGAGAAGTCTTAATGTACCTACCTAAGTACCTATGTACTTTAATACTTTCGACAACACTATTGTGATACCATTCATTAATTAGGTACCCCGAAACTTCGCCTGTAAAGAAAGCAACAGCGTGATAAAGGAACGTTGTGGAGTGAAAGAAGATGTAGTGAGAAGGATTGAGAAAGGTATGTTAAGATAGTTTAGTCATGTAGAGAGGATGGACGAAAGGAGATTAACGAAACAAGTGTACAAGGCGAGTGTGGATGGAACAGTTGGAAGGGGCCGACCTCGGTGAACGTACCGCGAACAAATCGCGGACGTTCTCAAAAAAGGCCGGGTTGGTAGCACCCTAAACCGACGAGCATGCATGAGAAGGTTAATGAATGTAGATGAAGCGAAAAGGGTGTGTCAGGATCGTAGCAGGTGGAAATCTATAGTCTCTGCCTACCCCAATAGGAAACAGGCGTTATTGTATGTATGTATGTATGTTACATTCACCTTTTATCCTTAGGGCGTGTACACAAAACTGCGATGCGACGTCGCATCGTAAAAATCTGCGAGCTCGCGCGACGCATCGCAAGAACTTGCGAATTGACTCGCGTAATAGATTTTTCCTATATCTTCTTATCAGTAACAGCAGTACGCAAATCTTTTTACGAAAATTTATTCTACCTAGTATAAAATATGTTCAATACGGTTGACGATCGTCGAGGGATTGGTCACCCGAACATTGGAAGGAAGACGCTTTGCCGCACGAAATCGCATCGCAGCAATTTGCGTAGCAGTTTTCTGCGTTGCAAATTCGCATCGCGTCGATTCGCAGTTTTGTGTACAAACCCTTAACGACAAATTAATTGGCCGAAAATATGTTGCTATTTAAAAAAATTACTCGCCACCTCATAAAATCCGTCATGGCGTGGATTTTATCTCGTAGAGGTGAACAGGCTTCGATTCCTAGCTTGGATATCTTGAATTACGGCCCAGTGTTAATGTAAAAAAGATAAAGAAGTAACAATCGGATACCAGAGTCCTTTTCTCCCAGTATATTTACGACGTTTCAGTGTTAAAAGGCGACTTTATTGACAAATTAACGTACGCTTACAATAATTTGTTGAAGATTGGTCGTTTTTTAGTATCTTGTTTCTTTCAAAAGGATTATGTTGTTTTTTACCGTAATTTAAGATGGACCGCTTCGTTTTTTTTAAAATGTAGATTTATTATACGCCTTTACTAGTCAAGACTAAGTTACGGTGGGATTTTTAAAACGGAGCTACCTAACTATGTTAATAGCCAATTTTAGAACATAACGTGATCAACTCATTACTGTCCCACTGCTGGGCACAGGTAGCTCTTATCAGAATAAGAATACACGCCATGAGCGTACCCAGCATTTTGTCCAGGGTGTAGCAAAGTCAGTCAGACAGTAAATATTTATCTTTTCAATAAATCTGGAAGTGCAGAATGAGATTATGAGGCAATTTTACCTCATAACCTTATTTTTGAGGTCCAAATAAGTATAGACGGAGTCGCGGGCATTGGTCTGCCTATTTTGGGTAATAGTTCTGTGGACATGGGCGGCGAGTTGACTGAATCACGACCATTTATCTACCTATTCTTTTCTGTGCCAGGGTGGCCTGCCCCAACCTGAATACGCCACCTGTGTACACCTTAGTCCACCACTCTGGCTAGGTGCTCGTTGGTGGACCATCGAGAACTTTGTGGAGCCCTCTCAGGTGTGCAGGTGGGTCTCAGGTATGTAGTAGGTAGTTGAGTATTTATTGTAGGGCGTGTCCAGAACAAATAACTTTAATATTCGATAAATATTTACTCGCACTTTACAATATTGATGCGGCGGCCCCAGTGCATTCTTGCATCGATATATTCACTGTAATGGCTTAAAATGGCTTCCTCCATTGATTATGGTCACTCGCTGAACTAAAAACTGGATGGTTCACATGAAATATTACCACCTTTTTAAGTCAATGGGCAAATTAAAAAAAGCTGCCTCAGTTCATCGCGTAAACAAAATGACTGCAATGATTGTTGGATTAATGCCGAAATGATTCGATGTTTTGCGATTTAACGATCACTTGTTGCTCGTTTCGAGATATATAGCCGAGCTTTATGAATTATTGCTGAAGGATATGCCTCATATTTTATTCATGGTATTCTTTTGACCTTTGTAGTTTTTTTAAATGGAACAATTTTGGTCCATTATATTGAAGAAGATTGCCGTAGTTTGGTTGTTTGTTAGAATTCTTTAGGTATAAAACTATGTTAACTTGATATTAAATACCATTCGAACGATTGCTCGTTAATACGAGTAATTCATTCGATTAAGCGTTCGTTGATGAATAGTGTTTCGTAATACCCTTTGAACAAATTGTAATTCGATTACTAAGTAATTCTTTCGAACATATGTGTCATTCGAAATAAAAATTCGGACCCGGTGATCCAAATATAAATCTTTTTGCTAAATAGGCGTTTTACGTATAAAGTTAGTTCATTATGAAACACCTTCAAACTTATGACCAGCATTATGTTCAATTAAAGATAATCCAACACTCCAATTTAAAAAACCGGGCAAGTGCGAGTCGGACTCGCGCATGAATGGTTCCGTACCATTATCTATAAAAACGGCAAAAAATCATGTCTGTTGTATGGGAGCCCGCTTTAAATATATGTTTTATTTTAATTTAATTATTTATTTTTAAAGTGAATATATAACTAAATATCCTGTGAATATTTCAAGCATCTACCTGTTGCCGTTATCAATATGGAGCAAAAACGAGCAAAAAAATCACGTTTGTTGTATGGGAGCCCCCTTAAATATTTATTTTATTCTGTTTTTTTAGTATTTGTTGTTATAGCGGCAACAGAAATACGTCATCTGTGAAAATTTCAACTGTCTAACTATCACGGTTCGTGAGATACAGCCTGGTGACAGACGGACGGACGGACAGCGGAGTCTTAGTAATAGGGTCCCGTTTTACCCTTTGGGTACGGAACCCTAAAAATGTATGTAGAGACGTGATTTTTTTCTCATATCGATGGTATAATAAAAAGAAAATTAAGTAAACAATATCAACAAAGCTGAAAGTCGATAGCTCCCACGCAAAAAGTCGTAACACGTTTTTTTGGTAAAATGAGATTTTAGTACTACAGTTCATTATTATAGAAATACTACACATCCTTGAAAACAATATTTTCATATTTACATTAAATACCAAGATTCTTACCCGCTAATAGTCTTATCATGTTTAAATTCCCGCGCATATGGTCGTGCCAACAGTTGCGACGATTTACGTTGAACTATTGGACCGCGCACCGGCTAATCACGGCACAGTAGGTACCGACGTCGTAAGATGTAAACGGTACAAAATATTACTTTGGAGTTTGAAAATCTAAAAAAACAAGAAACTGTGTGTGTTTTGTACTTTACTGTTTTATTTTTATTAGATACTCGTACTATGAGTAATGTACGGTCATCAAAGATTTAAAATTAGCTTTAAATAACCAAAATGATTCGAACGTGAAAATAACGGCTAATGAACGTTGACAAAATGGTAAGTTTATTTCTTACTTTAATTTACTATCATGATTTGCATGTTTATCCTAATCGTGTTAGTAAATTGTTTTTAAGTATATAATGATTTTCATCACTATTTTCGTAAGTTAATAATTTGAAATACGTCCGACGCAAAACGTCGAAACATGAAAGTTGCGATTTTATGTGCGGTCGATATTATCGTATTTAAAAAAATCTGTGCGCAGCATAAAGTCTTATGTCTGACATACGACCTTATTCGTGCCGTGTTCGTTGTGCTTCTTAATAGTACCTATAAGGTCGTAACAAATAGATACGACTTTGCGACAACAAGAACAAGGTCGTAAGTTTTTATTTTTGCCTATTTTTACGAAAATATGAGTTTTTAATACAATCAAAAGGCCTAATTATCCCCTTTAACCTTCAATCATTGCTATATTCTAAAATTGATTCCACACTATCGTTTGCGGCTGATCAAGACAAAGATGAAGTTAAGAATTTCTCTCCTGAAAAATCACAAATTTGGACATATGACCTAATGCGCGGGAGGTGTCGAAGTGTAAAATTACATATTTTAAAGTAATGATGCTTGTTTTACAAAATAATTTACTCTTCCTGAAATGGTAATGCATAATTGAGAAGTCCTTGAAAGTAAGTGAAGATTTCGCGATCGATAACAATAAGAGCTACTGTAAAATTAACTTGGACTTGATTTTTTTAAATAGGTAATTAATATTTAAGTAGTAGGAGTACAGTCAACATCAAAAGTAAATGATGATTGTTCAAAGTTTCATGGTTACCTATTCTATGAAAGAACACATCAAACTCTAATATAAAAATAAATACCTACTCTTAAGATACCTATCTCCATTGGTTGGAGACCCTTCAGGTCTCGCCAATATCTGACCCCGGTTACGTAGAAACGGTCCGCAAGATCGCAGTCTAACAAGCAGACAAATAGAAAAAAAATATACCTAGGAATCTTAATTTTGAAATTCTAATATATTCATTGACCCATACAATACAATTACCCATACAATTTTACAAACCAAAATTGTAACGTCATGCATCCGTCCTTGTTCAGATCAAACTAAAGACGATACATCAATTATTATCGATTTGATGTGTAAGAAGAATGTGATTTTTTCTCAATATAAAACGAATAAAAAAATTAAACAAAATAATAAATTGCTTCCTCTCCGAAAAGAGACGCACAACTAAATGATGACTACTGTAAACACATGTTTTACTTACAATCGTATCATCCGATCGCGAAACGGTCGAAAGTTATATCATGTAATAACAATAATTCTTTAAATTAAATTAATGTTGGATAGCTGTAATTCTGCTACACACATATTTTTCATAAATATCCTAAATAAAAATGCGGTGTTCAAATGCTACGAAAAAAATCGAAAAAAGTAAGGCTCAGTTGCACCAACTAGAGTCTGGCCACACTGACTCTGCAGAGGAATTATGGCAACACTGCAAACAATTATAGTGTCTATATAATAGGCCCGTTCTGACAGCTGTCAGATCAGTACATTTTATGTCGAAATTGACATAACAAAACTGTCAAAACGGACCTATTAAATTTTAGTCACTATACTGTAAAAATCTTTGCAGTGTCGTCATTATTCCAATCAGAGTTGGCTTTGCCATATCCATACCTACTTACCTATCCCGGCAGAGCCAACTCTGATTGGAATAATGACTAATATACTGCAAAGATATTTACAGTACCTAATTGTTTGCAGAGTTGCCATAATTCCTCTGCAGAGTTAGCGTGGACAGACTCTAACTCAACTATAACCGTAACCAGACTAAAATTTCTGTCAAATCCAATACAAAGACATGATTATGATTAAGGTATGGTTACAGTTATAGGTAGTCGGTGCAACTGAGCCTTAGTAGACTGGAGTAAATTATACTCAACATTTGCTACGCGTCTACGGCTACGGCTTAAGGAATGCGTAGACGTTTAATTTAGCTATTTCAATAGACGCCAGGCTGTATAGATAGTGATTTGTAAATTACATGCCTTATACAAAAGATGGTCTCAGAATAACTCGGATTTTAAATTAGTCCCGTCTTTTTTTGTTATATGACGTTAGCAAGTGATTGGTGTATATTTTAAATCTGGGTTTACCTTAGTTTTTCTAATGAGGGGTTAATGTTTGGTTTCAATTTATTTTATTTTGGAGTATTTAGTTTAGTTTATACCTGAGAAGGCCCCATAAAATTCTCGATGGTGTATCTAGTCCGCCAACCCGCACCAGGTCAGCGTGATGGATTAAGGCCTAAACTCTTCTCATTCTGAGAAGAGGCCCGTGCTCTGCAGTGGGACAGTAATGGGCTGATTATGTTATGTTATGTAATTCAAGTTCAAGTTCAGAGTTTTTATTTCAAATAGGCACATAACAGATGTCATTTAGTTTTATATAACTAAGTTTTGTCCCAAGTTGTAAACTTTGTAAAGGAGTTTCGAAATAATCACCATTTCTCTTGGGCTGACGACCTACCTATAGGTATTTATTTTTGAAAGCAATCTTATTGAAATATTACTATCATTAAAGGAACATCCCGATTCCCATTCGTTTGATATTTTTCCTGATACGCAACCGATCGACATACAAATTGCTTCGTAATGATTACAAGTGTATTCGTTATTATGACTGCTTCTCTTAACACTTCTACGAATGCCACAATAAACGATATGAAATGCGAAACAAATAAATAAAAGCAATACGATCGAAATGATCCGTGGAATTATAAGCTGATATAATCTTTCGAGATCCTTCCGATATGCGCGAAACATTAAAAAAGGGGACTCAGTTTAGCGCGAAAGTAGACTCCGAAAACAGAATCGCACCGGCCCTAGTCTCCGAATCTATGAATGTGAAAATTAATATTTAATAAGGTCTATGCCAGTTTTGATAGATTAACAGTGGACGTAGTTATGCGAAAAGGATCCAACCCACACAGTTATGAGATATTCAATTCTTAAGTTTAGACTGTACTTCTTCATTGGTTCTTTGATTTAAATTTCTTGATTTTATTGTAATTAAAGGGCAAATGTATAATATTTAACTTGTTAAAGTGTTATTATGTGTAGTTTGGCTTAAGAAGTTTAAGCGAGTATTTTGATATAAATAACTCTCTTTCGATAATTTTGTGGGTTGGATCCTTTTCGCTTAACTACGTCCACTGGTCTACTTACGAAGAGGGAAATTGTAACAATATATTATAAAAACACAACAACATTTCGTAGATATCTTTCCTTATAAAAAGTAATTAACGACAGTGACACCTTGTTGACAAAATTGATTGGTTTACAATCTCACTTTACACTTTTGATACAGGATAATAGAGTAAAATTACAATACACCATTAATCATAACACCACCATTTTAACTTGACCGTGCAATAATTGGCGAAAAAACAATCTTGATGGCTATAAAAGTTGATGGATCGTCGTCTTTCAACTTATCAACTCGTCACTTTGTAAGGAAAAGTAATTTTTTTCGTAAAATTTATACAACACGTTTTTTTATTAACCCACTTTGGGAAAGGAGGTTCTTGATAAAGCGGTTCGTGCGTGTTTTTATTTTTATATTTTCGATATTGTGCGTGAATCATTTCGTTCTGTTTTAGGACAGAAAGCAGGAATTGTGAATGAAAAAGACAGCATATATAAATATATATATATAATAATCCAGTTTCAACTGTTCATTAAACTCGCAGGTGGTTCGATTGAATTGACCGCCAATTTACTTTAAGGCCAATTAACAGTACCTATACCAGTTTGACAAAAGCCAATTTTATGTAAATAACACTTATTTCTGAAGTAGATGTTTGAATATAGACGACGCCGATGGCAAAAATATTTTCAAGTCAAAATTATTTTAATTGATCATGATATCTTTTTTAGTCTTACATAGTTTAGAACAAAGTCGCTCCCGCTGTCTGTACTCTTAGATCTTTTAAACTACGCAACGGATTCAGCAATAGATAGAGTGATTCAACATTAGTATCTACTTGCACCCGTGCAAAGCCGGGGCGGGTCGGTAGTAATGTATAAAACAAAACTGTAGAATTAATTAATTGATGCGCAGATCAAAAGAAAGATGCTGCGTTTATTATTAAAAGAATACACAAATTCACCATCATCTGTTTAAATTAATTAACTCGTCAATTAATTTATATCTAAAACAGAGACGCATTTATATTTATATTCCGTAACTACCTATTTATAAATATTCATGCTAAAAGATCAATGAACTTCATATTTTTAGTATTCCTACATAATTTATCACAGAAACAGAAGTCCAATTATTGTGATATCTTAACCCGACTGTACCGAATCGAAGGTAATAAATAAACCTGTGCAGGTTAAGATTGTACTCTTATTACTTTTAATTTATTATAACAAGTGTGACGGGTAAGGGAGCGTTTTGCGAAGCTATTAAGCGGCCATTGTGTTTTCGACAGGTGTTTTGTTATGGTAGCGTGTAAATATACAGCCGTGGCTAATTTCGAAGGCTGTAATTTTGTTATTGTATGCTCAGTTAAAAAGTTCTTACGGGGTATTTGTCGAAATATATTTCCTGAAAAGGTGGAGGAGAATGTTTGTATTTAAACGATAAATGTTTTTTATTTTTGTAAATAAATCTGTTACAGACGCTTTTATAAGTCTTACCCCTCGTTTACACCTAGGTATAAAACATGTATTCTACATGTATCAGATATTTTTTCGAAAACATTATTACAAATATCCATACATACTTTAAGTAGCAAAGAAGTGTGGTACCGAGATCTTTATAACACTAGTTTAAAATATTTTACACATGATCATTAAGTGTTAAAACTAAGTAATTTCTTTTGAAAAGACCTTTACACAATTTATGTTTACAACTTATTTCTAGGTGTAAACGATGGGTAAGTAATGTTTTTTTTTGACGTGACAACGTCTAATAAAATGATGAACGCCGGCAGCATGCACGAAAAAGCGTGACGCAATGTCACGTTCTGTCTGAGGCGAGCGTGCGAGCGAGAGCGCGGAACAAGCGATAGAGAGGCACGATGTTTTGTGATGACGTTGTCACGTTAAACTATCGTCCGTAAACCGACTTTACAGACAACCAATTTTTAAGACTAGATGGCGCCGGCGGTTCCTGTCTGACTAGCTCTGAGAAGAAAAGCCGAAATAAACTTAGAGATCAAGGTAGCTTTTAAAGAAAAAAAATGTTTAGTAATGCTTCCCCATATTAGTTATTCTCTGGTAGCATACAAGCCGATTGCTCAGCCATTGAGCCAATCGTGTTGTCAAACCTATACAATACCTGTTTTTCTTAGCTACGTTACCAGTATAGTTTTTTTAATACTGAATATAAAATAAACTCGTCAAAAAGTTCGTCCGTGATGTCATCAAATTCCATGTGATAGGGTGCGAGGTTTAGCAGCGTTATTTATAAGGAGGATGCCAAATAGGGGTAGGTTTTTTAAAACATTTGTTTCAGGAAACAATTCTATGCCTTTATGTTATAAATACTTGGCAGCAGAACCAAAGACCTTTAGATGTCAATTTAATATCGATCATAGACACCACTTGGAAGTCTGCCTTGTGCCTTATAAAAGAGGAGTACTTCTAATATTTATAAAATTCCCTACTGCATCATCTTTAAATATCGAATATAACTTACAATTCGACGGCGAGTATTTGTGTCGGTAATTGGCAATTGCGCACGCGCACCGCCCGCCCGCCTGCGCTGTCCTCTGTTTAACAATGAGGGTTAAGCAACGCTTATGTAATCTTATCGATCTTCGGTATTGTTGATAGTGTTATGTGTAATGTCATGTGCAGTTTTTAAATGTTTTTTTAAGGCTTTTGTCTAAGGTTGGGAATAGTTTTTCAAATAGCTCTTCCCTGTCCCATACAAATAATCATTGTGAACGGTTACTGTATGTTGCTTAAAAACAGGATCACCATAAACTAACAGCTGGTTCACACAGGAACTGTTTACAGGATCCGTTTTTATTTTGGTGATGGCGCCTGTAGTTGTATGAGCGAGTTCACATACACGACAGTATTCCGAATCCAGTAAAAAATACTGGGTCCATTATTTTTATCGTATCCTGCCTACCAGATGCGACGCAGCTGCCATTTGATTAACTGATACGTCGGTACAGATGTGAATAACACATCCAGTACCGACGGATCCGCCATAGCACGCCATTGAACTCGATCTTTGGCTTCTCTCAACCAGCTGCTACCAGGCACCTTCGAAGATCGTCATCCCAATTGGCCTGAGGGTGTCCCACATTACTGACTGTCTCCACTCAACAACATGTCTACCCCAACGGTCATCGGTTTGTTTTTAATAGTTATTTTATGCGCTACCTGAAACGCGAATTCCATCTGAATAATACGATTTCTCATGAAGATTCAAGTCTGTCGAGTTGATTGATGTTGAAGTAAACTATTGTTCCTTTGTGCAGAGAGAAAATAAATTCACTGCATTATACTTCTTTAAAGCCAATGAATAAAATATATTGCTTCATACGTCACACATAAGTCATTCAGAAATCGAACGACACCAACCAAAATTGGCAAAAAAACATTTACAAAAATTTTCATAATTAAACCATTATATTTGGGTATTCAAACACAATGGTCCTCTAATCATAACAACATTCCTGAACTGATTTATTTATGAATATGAGTGACACCTACGGATCGGCTGGTAGAATGTCAAGCAGGACCAGTTAGCCCGCGGCCCTGACATTACCATCGCCAGCAACGGTTCCGCAAGCTAATACAAAGAGCTCTATTTGGACGGGTAGACCAATACATGGTCTGGCGAGGTTTTGATGAACCATTTTGTGAAGCCCGCCAAATGTTCTATTCGAAATCGGTGTCACGGTTGTGTGATGACTTTGAAGTTGTTAGATAAATTCCTTAATGGTTTTCAGATTTGTGTTCACATCATTATTTCTTTTATATCATAACATAAAATCACGCCTGTATTCACCGAAGGGTTGGGCAGAGGTGTATAGTAACACCCTCATTTCGCCGTTGTTTTAAGTCCCATGTAATAGGGGGCGAGCCTATTGCAATCAACCTGGCACAGATCCAAACTCCGGGCAGCTACTGAGGAATTCCACACGGAAAAACCCAATAACACTTTGCCCGACCTGGGAATCGAACCCAGGACCTCACGATCAGCAATCGCGCTTGCCACCATTAGACCAACGAAACTGTTAAAAAATTAAATTAAATTAAATTAAAAAGTAAAGTAGGGAGCTTAGATTAATTATTGGTCTCTAGTGTCTCTACTGCGGTCCAACTAGATACCGCTCTACCTACGAACAATAGCTTCTTGAATGCGACAATATTTATATCGACATTTGCAACGATTTTATTTCTTGTAGTATTGTTTTTACACAATTTTACTACGTAAACCAGCTTTTTACTTTGGATTATGAGCAGTTTAATAGAAAATTATTTTGTTATTTAGATTTTTGTGGTTGCAACGCTCTTTGATTGCAACGAGACTAACTCAAGAACGCCGGCTTCAGCGTATAAGGTATTAGTTGCTGCATACGTCGACAGTATCTAGTTGGAGTACAGCGGAAACCAATTATTAATCTAAGGTTAGAAGTGTCTAGAGATCGAAATTCAAATATTAATACTCTTTCAGACAAGCCTCACGATCTGTAAACCAAAATAAAAATAGTTCCAACTTCCTTCATTATGATGCCCTATAAATACCTCTCATTGTTGTGTCTTGCTAACTGCGTAGGCTGTACTACATTCTTTACTTTAAAGATCGATCTATTTTAAGTTTTAATACTACTTTAAATAACTTTATAGTGGCAACATTACCTACCTCCTCGATCGGACATGTTCAACATTAAAATATGAGCGAATTTAAATCATATCTCATTGACATCATAATGGAGATTTTCCTTACAAGCTACAAGTACATATTTATGGAAGCGGAATGCGTATAAAATTCATGGTTATTTAATAAATAAACGGAGAAGACTATTTATGCGAGTGAAAGAGAAAGAAAGTCTATGTTTTCGCAAGGGGTACCAAAGTAAAGGCCTCCAACCACGATTATAGATCTTCTAGCAATGTGTAGTCGCCAAATTATGAATAGAGAGTAGAGACACTGAACAAACTGTTTAATAGGAGGTATAGTCCCGTATAGTCGCCGGCATGTAACTTGGCAAGGTTTTGGCGTACTCGGAGTAGGTTTGCGCATATACACTTTGTGCAACAAAAAAATGGTCACTTTATTTAAAAAAATGTCTGTTTAGAAGAAAGAAAGGAGAGGAACTATTTTCTCTACTCTTGCAAAGTTACCTGTCGGCGACTATATCTATGAGGCTTCCATAGTCACGCAAAGTGAGATAAGGCCTTGAGAAAAGTTTGAACAACAAAAGTAAAAAAACATGCTGTCTTTCTCTTTACTCGACTGTTTCTTCTCTAGCACTACAGATATGGAGGGAATAGCTCTATTATTTTACCTTAACTGGGTTGCGGAGGTCTGATGGGAGTCGCTCCGTGTAAAATACTGGCATTCAGCTGCATCTTGTTAGACTGGAAGCTGACCCCAACATAGTTGAGAAAAGGCTAGGCAGAACAGCTCTATTATTTTCTAAACGAAGCTTAATTCAGAACTTAGGCAGAAGAAAGCTATACCTAATTATTGACAACGAAGAAGATACCGTCTGAGACAAATTCGGTGTAGCGGATAAAATACTTACAAAGAAATAAATCGCACCAAACCTCTTGTTAATAAAGGTTATTCATTAATATTTTATTATGTGAAGATCAGAAGCTTACTTTATGGATGCAATGAATACGTTTGGTAATCAATATCGTTTTATTGTTATTTGTAAGACGTCCTTGAGTTATTTGTCAGATTTAACGATAAAATAAAACTATTTAATATGCCAAATGGCATAATAATATCATAACGTTTGGAGGGCGTGTTATACTACCGAAATTTCATAGAGGTCGCCCGCAGCTTCGCCTGCGTGGATGTCGTTTATCGCGTACTCCGCATTTTTCGGGATAAAAGTAACATTATGTCCTTCTCCGAGTTCCAGACTATCTCTGTACCAAGTTTTATTAAAAACGGTTCAGTACTTTAGTTGTGACGAGGTTACAAACAGACAGAAGAATTACTTTCGTATTTATAATAATAAGCATTAATGCAATATGTCCATTATAAGGATTCAATTTGCTTTCGGACACTACTAGCTAGTTAAATGATTGAACCGGACTTGTTGATTAGATACGTATCACAGATTTGTATGTAAATCACTTGGATCTATACTGTTATAGTCGTACGTAACTTGGCAAGAGTAGAGAAGAGAATTCCTCTCCTTTCTCTCTTCTAAAGAGACATGTTTAAAAATAAACTATGGCAATAAAACCATAGAATAATGACGAGCAATAAAAGTGACCATTTTTTTGTTGCACTAAGTGTACATGCGTTAACTTATTCCCATTACTTACGCCAAAATCTTGCCAACTTACTGCTAGTTCACACAGAAACTGTTTACAGGATCCGTTTTAGCGGATCCGTTTTTGTTTTGGTGATGGCGCCTGTAGTTGAATGAGCGAGTTCACATACACGGCAGTATTCCGAATCCAGTAAAAAATACTGGATCCGTTGTTTTTATCGTATCCTGTCTGCCAGATGCGACGCAGCTATTATTTGTTTAACTGATCCGTCGGCACAGATATGGACAACACATCCAGTACCGACGGATCTGTTAAAACGGATCCGCTGTGTGAACGGCCGGTTACGTGCCGGCGACTGGATCTTTGGAAAGTCCTAAAACATTCTATCTTAAATCGATCAGCGGTACTTAAAAATTAAGCTTGGTGACCACCATGGTCTGTCACGCTGTACGCGTTATTCATATGTCCGTAGCAGGCCCATAATACTGACGCTGTCCAATATTTCACTGGCTGCCGAGAGATTGACCTTTATTGAAAGGTTTTTAATGTACACCGATATGGTTTACTGCGAATTGTGACGAGCCCGAGGAGCTTTATGTAGGCTTTTAATAAGGTTAATGTGTTTAAATCAATTTGTAAGGAATCATAATTTATTCATATTGGACGGGAACATCGTAATTTACTTACGGGTCAAATGAATATCAATGTATACTGCCTTTCAGAGATAAGTAGATCGTCTCTCCAAAGTCTCCTACCAGATAAGAGAGCGAAACGTGAAAAATTTGAAAATCTTTCTTCGTGTGGTAGTTACCAACCCTGTGTCAGAGTTTATGCCGCCCATCGGCCTCTGGCTTGGCTTCATATGCCATCAAGAAATATCTCTCAGGCATGCCTCACGCCAAGTTTCCACACGATGTTTTATTTCACCGTTTATAAGCAAGTGATAATTATACAATACGCACAAAAAGTCAGAGGTGCGAGCCTTGGGTGCGAACTTGAGACCTATGACTTGGCAGTCCGACGGTCACACCAATAGGCTATCACTGCTGTTATTTAAAAGTGAGAGATCGATTCATAGTTTAGTCGATGGTTAGAAATATGCAAGCTATTAGGATTAGTGATTCAGCTGTCAACGCTGCGATTTAGCTTGTCTTAAATCCAAATCGATTGAAAGCTGTACTCATAGATCTTGTAGGGTTGTAGGTATATGGGTCCTGGCACAATGTCTCAAAAACTGCCACTGTGCTTAACACATTACATTGGAATACTAAAGTTACGGTAAAGATATGACTTCTACACATAACATCACGCCTGTATTCCCCGAAGGGTTGGGCAGAGGTGTATAGTAATACTCTCATTTCGCCGTTATGTTTAACTCCCATATAATAGAGGGCGAGCCTATTGCCATCAGCCGGGCACAAATGGACACCGGGCTGCTACTGAAGAATTCCACACAGGAAAAACCCAATAACACTTTGGCCGACCTTCTTTTTGTTGGAAAATCCTCACGGATGTCCCTCGCCCGGGGAAGGCGAGGGTGTCTGCCGGGCTCTTACCGGCTAAAAACCAACGGTGTTCCTTCTCCTGACCGTACGGCCGGGGTCACGGGATTCGCAAAAGCATACACTTTGCCCGACCTGGGGATCAAACCAAGGACCTCACTATTAGCAGTCGCACTTGCCACCACTAGACCGAGGTAGTTAACTTCCAATTAGATAAAATTTAACGACCCATAACACGAATTCCGAATGCAATTTTTAATGTCAAACAAGTGTAATAAAGTCAATAAGTCACCATTTAATAGGTTTAGATACCTACCTATCTATATCAGCATATTATCACTTGATTAATAAACAACAATGTGATGTATTCAAATTTAAAATGTATCTTTTTTATGACCGCTAAAGTCCCTTTCACATTCCTTGTAGCAAAACCAACAAAAAGTGTACACGATACAGGATATTATTATATTGTCAATGAACTAATAATTATACTGAAGCTATAAATACGAAAATGTGTTGATACTGAGCGACTGGGACATTCTATTTAGCGCACCGATTTGAATAGCACCAATTTTGTTTTTGTTTAAAAAAACGTTTATAAATTACATACAACAGAAGCTTGTAGGGGTGAGTGAATCTACCATTACAGTTATAGCTAATATCGGTATGTCAGGATTGGGAGCATGGTAAATAAAGTAAATTAAACCAACATAGACTCTCCACCACTGAGAGTAGGTACTTTTAATTAGGTTAGCGATTAGTTACAGAAGCTAGTTCACAATATAATAATTAACACAAGATCAAAAAATGAGGACAAGCAAACCAGATATAAAAGGTCAGACTTCTTCGGCTGTTCGACATGGAATCCTCAGCTCCGTCGAATGACCACTGTTTTTATAACTTCGGGTACATGTCAACTATGTCAACATTGTCCAGTGTTACCACCTACCGATAAGACGTTGCCCCACACTAGGATTTTTCCTGTATCGTGGGTGCGTTTACAAACACAAATCTTCACATGCACAAACGCCCAGACCCGGAACTGTAGGCTATAAAAATATTTGTACCGTGTGGGAATCGAACCCACGACCCGTAGCGCAGAAGCCAATCGCTCAGTCACTGCACCAAAAATTTGAATCGCACGAGTAGTAATAGGAATAGAAATACTACAATAGCTGTGATTCGAGTTAGTGTGCTAAATGAAATGCTTCAGTCTAGAGAACTAATAGGTTTACAGATGTTTTGGAGTTGCCACATTGCGTATACTACTGCCTTGTTGGTCTAGTGGTGGCGAGCGCGACTGCTGATCGTGAGGTCTTGGGTTCGATCCCCAGGTCGGGCAGTGTTTTTGGGTTTTTCCTTGTGGAATTCTTCAGTAGCAGCCCGGAGTTTAGATTTGTGCCCGGTTGATGGTAATAGGCTCGCCCCGTATTATATAGGAACTTATACATAACGGCGAAATGAGGGTGTTCTTTACACTTCTGCCCAACTCTTTGGGGAATAAAGGCGTGATGGTATGTTATGTGAAAGTATACAATAAAATAAGTAACGAGTAAGTAACGAGAATATTCTGTTTAGCTTTTTCCTAACTATCATGGGGTCAGCTTCCAGTCTAACCAGATGCGGCTGAATACCAGTATTTTACACGGAGCGACTGCCATCAGACCTCCGCAACCCACTTACAGGGCAATGCCGGTTGTCAGACTTTCGGGCTTCTGACATCCCGTAACGACTGTCATAGGTATTCGTATGACACCCGGGATCGACTGTTTAATGTGCTCTCCGAGACACGGAGGGGTCTCAATGTGTAACGAATGCACACTCATCCACAGACTGACCACGGAAAGCGCAGCTTAACCTCGTAAATCTTATGATCCACGCGGTTAGCGACGAGCCCATTTGAAGTGACGAGAATGAAAATGTTTAATGACCGAATCAATTACTTTTTGAATAAAAAAAAACTAAAGATGATTAAAATTTTATGTAGGTAAGTTGTTTTTAAGAGTCGACGTTATTATTGAGAAATATGATGCCGTTTGTAACAATATAGAGCGTAGCTCCTAGCTGCATCTGCATTCAAATTCAAATATTTATAAAAAATAATCCGATGTTCTTTATTTTGAACTAGCGACCCGCCCTGTAGGCTAATTCACGTAATTACATAACGCGCCGATGAAGTTGCAGTGACGCTGCAGTTAAGTTTAAGTTTTAGTGCTAAATGGTATTCTTGTAATATTTGAACTGCGCGTAAGCTACACGTAAGCTGCGCGTGAACTGCGCGTCAACTTCACGACAGCCAAACTTACCTACGGTGTGGCCATACGAGAGAAAAAAAATACTCACTAAATAATCGAATAAAATCGATTAAGTTTCAATGAATATTACGTTATAAAATATTAAAATAATATCACAATACTGATTTTAATGCTTTTTCTTGCCACAAAAACAAATAATAATATTTTGATTCACAATAAAAGATATAATTTGCTAAAATTTGGCTGAATTATGGTTTATCATTGCTGCATAAAACAAATAAAAATAAAACTGTCAAAACAAGAGGAGCGCCAAAGTTGAAAAAAAAAAAAAAAAAAGTGTAAATTAAAAACAAAACTTTATTACGGTATGTTTAATATTAAAATATATTTATGGATGTGCAGTGAAGTTTACTTTACGAAGAAGTAGCAGTTTAAATTCCTTCCTTCCTTCTTTCCTTCCTTCCTTCCTTTATTATACTAACAATATCTTGAACAGTAATAGTGTATAGAAATTTTACCATCTTTTAATATTGTCACGGGCATCCCTTGTCATGGGAAACTTTATATATTCTGTGAATATACTTCTTGTGTAAAGTGAATATGCTTCTTTTGTAAAGGGCTTTGGTGACTTGTCTGATGGCTCTTGAGACAGTAGGCTGTGAAACACCATGGGACTTACTTTGGGTTTGGTAAGACCCACTAGCGTAAAAAGCCAGTGTTATGAGAACCTGAAAGTTATCCAATTATAATTATAGACTACAGTCAAATAAATTTTGTATTTTGCATTAGGTTTGTACCAAGATAAGCAGTTTTTAGCTAACCTTTGCTTGCACACTTAATCCATCATTCCTTCTCTCCTTTGGAATACACGTTCCTAATCGGCAAATTAAATTAATTAATTATTTGCCGGGTCACATCCTTGCTCTATCGGTATGTTTTTATAAACTCCCGATCTGATAGACGGAACGGATCCACAGTAATTCTACGTCGACGTTGAGCTTGTCGACGGTCTCGATCGTCTTTTTCATTTGATAGCGTTAGAATGCTCAAACCCAGACGAAAACTCATATTCCCTTAAAATAAATAAAAAACATTTGAAATTTAATTGAACGTGACTTGTAGTTAACAAGAATGTCTAATTATTTAACTTTTACTAACAATATTTAATTATAAACACTTAAATTCACTAAAAATACAACTTGATGCCAACAAAAGTAAGTATTGAGGAACTTATGTTGCGCGTAACCAAAACCGCACGTTGATCGAAGTAAAACTTACAATAGCTGTCATTTGAAACGTCAAATGAATACAAGAATACCCACAAAGTTGCGTTCGGAATCACGCACTAATGACGCGCAGCAGTAGAATGCTCATAATGCGCTCGCGTGACGCGAACTTGACGCGAGCGTATCAGACAGCGGTCGCCGATACTACGTGAATACGAAAAGCGTTGTTTTGATCGAAACTTAACTGCAACTACACTGCAACTTAACTTCTTTAGTTACGTGAATTAGCCTACTGGCTTCGCACGGGTGCAATGTAGATATTAACGTGGGGCATATAAACCTTCCTCTTGAATCACTCTATCTATTGCTGAAAACTGCTTTAAAATCCGTTGCGTAGTTTAAAAGATCTAAGCGTACAGACAGCGGGAGCGACTTTGTTTTATACTATATAAGATGACCATGTAGGTACCAAGAACATCTTTAATTCAAGGATGACAGTACTTTACCAACACTAACATCCTATAAGACAACCACAGAATATCAACTGCAAAAAAACCGATCGCCCTTGCTCCACAAAAGACCAAACAGAGCCTATTGTCCTATCGAACGTCGTGTCTTCATACAAACAATTGACGAATTACCCACAAGCGTATGTTAATCAAACCTTCACCGCAAGGTGACGCAGGAGTCGTGACTTGTCCACTTGTCAAATGATTCACCAGAAAGTGCCATTGCTTGGGGCCGCTAGAGGTGGTATGTGCTCGATGTGATCTATACGATAACTTGGAATTAAAGTTTTATATTTTGGTTCCATAATTAGTTGTCGGTTGCATTTTCTCAGGATGTTTGCATAAAATCTGAAAATTTCCTTCATCTAAATAAGATTTACTTTATTAATTCTAGATGACGAACAATTTATGATGACTATTTTTATCACTGTGACTACAACGAAGGCTTTTAAAATTTTTACACGCGGAGTTCATGAATTTAAATATTTATTTTAAAAGCCAATAAAATCAAATAACTATATAATATGCATTGTTAGACAAAAACACACAGATGGCCAAATATTTTTAAGTCTAAGGTTATCGACCTAGGCAAGTTATTATTCTTTTTCTTATGTATTTTATAGACCATTTGTCACGCATTATGTACGTAAGCGGATAACTTATGTAAATTCACACTTGACAATCAACTGTTTTGAGTTAAACTCATCGCTTTTAACGTGATTTACAAATTATTATTCACTTTTGTAAAAAAGAAAAAAAATACCAAAATCAATGTTTTGAATTTTGATTGATTATTATTGTAAGTACTTATAGACATAAATAATAAATTTATAGTTAATAACAAACAATATACTTAAGTATAGATAATTTAAATTTAAATGTACGGACTTAAAAGGTATTCGTATCCGTACAAAATACAATTAAACGTAATTATAAATTGATTTAAATCTAGATGCCTTTTTATCGATATTGGTCATCACTACTCTAGTCACGAACCTTTTAAAAACATTTCGCAGTCGATAGACCAATGAGGAAAAAACCCTGAAACAAACGGGAAATATCAAAAAAATATTTACAATTTAAGTTTTGCAGAAACAGGCTTTCTAATGTAACGTAGGTAGGTTTACCTAGGTATATGCTTTTTGGAAGTCCGTTATAGAAATCTATGCAAATTACCTACTTCTGTCGAACAGTGGATGTCTTATGGAAAATAAATCAAAATAATGGAAAATAACAACTTATTACGTTGGTGCTGTTGGTTTAGTGGTGAAAAGCGCGACTGTTGATCGTGAGGTTCTGGGTTCGATCCCCAGGTCGGCCAAGTTGTTATTAGGTTTTCCGTGTGGAATTCCTCAGTAGCGGCCCGGAGTCCGGAAGTGTGCCCGGTTGATGGCAATAGGCTCGCCCCCTATTACATGAGACTTAAACATAACTGGCTAAACGAGGGTGAACTAAAACACCTCTGCCGAACCCTTCGGGGAATACAAAGCGTGATGTTATGTTACGTTGTTCGATGTACAATGTTAGTCGGAAAGGGGGTACTAAGCCGAAAGGGTGTTAAAGTACCCATAATAATGGATAACTTTTGTTCTACAATTTTCCCCAAAAGTCATTAGTTTAAGAGAAATAGCTGTTCAAAGATTTCATAAAAAATACGCTAAATTCTATCTATCCTTAGCTGTGATCAGCTGTGTTTACGTTTTAGGTCATATTTGGAGTCACGGATTAGAAGCTCCATTTTCTGAAATCTTAATTAACCTTTTAAGCGCGTGGCTAAATATCAATTGCGATATTCTAGCGCGCGACTACGAATCGATTAAATACTACCTACAATAAATATATTAAGCTTTTTCAATACTTAGAGCTATGAAACAATTTTAAGTAATTGTTGTAAATCATATCTCTATTGAATAATCGTTTTAGTTGTACCACGCAGTTCATAGGACGAAAATAGAACAAAAAAACCATGCATGTTCTCTGTCGCAGAAATACGACACGCGCGCTAGGGGCATGGAAATATTTGTCGCATAAATGCGACTCACGCGCTTAAAAGGTTAAAGCAGGGATGAAGAATTTTTGAAAAAAACTAAAAAATAATTTTGCATATTATTTTTTTGTCGAATTTTCAAATTTTAACACTTTCTTTAAAACAATCATCACTGATTCATTAATTAGCCCGCGGCTTAGTACCCCCTTTCCGATTAACCTTGTATACTAACTCCGTGTCAAATCTTGATACCGCGATGTAGGATTTGTGACTTTTTATCTGACAGCTGTCATTGTTGTCACTCAGCTGTCATTATTGTCACTGTAGTTTGCTAGACAATCGTCGTGCTGCGTAGTTCGCATGTGGTGTGATAGATGAACGATGAAGGAAGAACAGGATAATTTAAGATTTTCGTTATCAGTACCTATTATGATAAGATAAGGAGAAAGGCTGCAACGGCGATGACTTAGCGTAAAACCAGACCATGCAAGGTGTTAAAAACTTTACCGACTGTCTTATTGAATTTCTTTTTTACGTGTCGTTGTATCAAAGACAACAAACCTGTATCTTTTGTGCGAACGTCCCTTCTTTCTTTATCGGAGCAATTAATCGAATTCAGCGAAAATAACAGCGCCTAAAGATGGTTTTATATCGTTGAAAATATTTTAAATGTTGAACATTGTATTTAAAAAATAAATCGTAAAATGTGAGAATAAAAAAAATGTTTAGCTCGCAAATATTTGGGGTCAGTCCGATTATTGTTAAAATCTCAAATTTTTTTGGCTTGTTTTTCGAGAAACCTGACATCGTTTAGCAGCCTGCGAGAGTTTATAATTTTACAATTGGGCCATTCTCAAATTACAAAAACATTTTTTTTTGTCTTTTCTTTTTTTTTTGTTCACGTCAAGGCACTACGGCGTGTTTTGCGTCATGGAATTAAAAATATATTTAATGAAGAGACACGTTGTTTTTTTTCCTCTTCACGTTTCTTTATTTAAATTTTGAGATGAATGTAGGTTATGTACAGTAGGGGAATGAAAAGGTTCTTCAGTTTTCAAATTCATCCATTTCCCACATCGCATCGCGGGCACATGTTACTTTTTCAAACTGTTGAACGGAACAGACCAATGTATGGAAAATTATGTTTAACTATTTGATACCAAAGATCAAAATCACCTTTGCCTCCATGTGACGTATTAGTGCTACCTAATGATTTGATTGGATTTAAGAAGTTTTGTTGTAATAACCATGACATCAATCAAATCGATGATTAATAAACTGACATATAAGTTGTCTGTCACCATGTCACCGTAATATCCGGTCAAAAATTCGTGTAGGTATTTACATTTCTATAATGTTGGCAATACGTAGTTGTAAAATAGTTCGTTTATTGCACTGGGAAAGCAAAAATAGACCTTAAGATGCATAACAGTATCATTCCCCGACTGTACAATTTATAATTATACTTTTTTGTTTTCTTAAAAATGGTAGTTACTTCTTAGATACGTACTGATAAAAGATCTTACAAAGTCATTAAATTGTTTATTATGTGTTCATATTTATGTCACGTTCTAATTTAATATACTGTTTTTTTAAATATAAAATACTATTAACCATTTATACCGCGAAATAATACACAGTGCACGCGCGACCCAGTTTCAGGCAATGGTTATTTAATTGACTCCTAATTAAATACTTACAAATGTGTGTTATTTCGTTTGTATATTGTTGAAAACGTGACAACTGCATTCGTAGTCTCACAATGTTGGAAATCGATTATCCTCGATAGTAATCTTCCGAATCGATTCATTACTGGTCGTGTAGGAGACCGTAGATTATGATCAAAGATTGTATACATTATCTTGTCATTAATATTTATGTAATCGTTCCGATGGGATCAATGTCTTCGCCACCATTTAAAAGACGGACAAATTAATTTATATATACAAAAACAAATTGAATCTGAATCATCCTTTGTTATTCTTATAAAATACTTACTAAAAATAAAAGAGACCAATAAATTGTTTAAAAACTGTTGACATTTTGAAATCATCTAATACTTTAGGAACTAATTAATCTGCTAACAAAAATGTTGCGAATCTTGCTAGGTAGCTATATTTTATTAATAAAGTTGATGCACTATAAAATATTCAAACAAGGCTAACTAAATCCTAAGTTATTAATCTATACTAACATTATAAAGAGGAAAGATTTGTATTTTTGTATGTAACGAATAAACTTAAAAACTACTGGACCGATTTCAATAATTATTTTGCCGTTAGTAAGCTACATTATCACTGAGTAACATAGGCTATTTTTATTACTGGAATAAAACTTCTTACGCGGGTGGAGCCGTGAGGACACGGCTAGTTATTAATAAAGTTAATACACCATAAAATATTCAAACAAGGGTAACTAAATCCTAAATTATTAACATAAAAAAATATTTTTAAACTGCTCGTTGGTCAAGCGCGATTACTGATCGTGATTATACGTGATCGGATTCGTTCCCCAGGTCGGGCAAAGTGTTATTGGGTTTTCCGTGTGGAATTCCTCAGTAGCAGCCCGGAGTTTGGATTTGTGCCCTGTTGCAATAGGCTCACCCCTTATTCAAGGGACTTAAACATAACGACAAAATGAGGGTGTTACTATGCACCTCTGCACAATCCTCTGGGGAATACAGGCGTGATGTTATGTGTTATGTTATGTGTAACATTAAAAAAACTGGTCCATTTCAGTTACTGGTTCAGATATTTACATTAATTTCGCATTCTCAAACTCGAATTTATAAATCATATTAATTACCGTCAAACTAGTATAAGTTGGCGCGTTTTTTAACAACCGATACTTTAATTACAACAAAAAACTACCAACTGCCATACGAGGAAGAAATACGCGTTTTGGAGGCGCGGTGATCGGAATCTGTGAATATAAGATTAACCATCGTTATACGTTAAGTGAACCAGTTTGGATAATTTTACCTCAGTGCCGGCATTCTGCTCCAAATTTTTCAACAGACCTAGGAATCTGGCGAGAAGACCAACGCGCGTAATTAAACATTTTTTTTTTAACTACATTGTAATTTATGGACTAGATTTGTTATGAATACGAATATGAGTCAAGCACGTATTCAGAGGGGGGGATAGTTGGGATTTATCCCCTCCGAAATCTGGCATAGTGCTTAGACGAGGGGAAAATATACGAATTTATTGGAGACTCATTAATAAAGATGGAGTCTGTTGTGTGCCAAGTGGAAGAATATAGAAAAGAAACCAGTTGAAATTATGCAAATTCTGGATGCATATGACCCCATCTTCTTTGCGACCATCAGCAAGTTATTCCATATTTTGGCCACCCTTCCTGTTTCTACGGCGTCGGTCGAACGATCATTTTCGCGCTAAAAAGAATAAAATCTTTCCTGAGAAACAGAATGGGGAGCGAGCACCTGACTGGGCTTGCTTTATTATCAATTCATTCCGCATTAGCGCCAGATCCTGAAGCCGTACTTGATGTAATGGCTACCAGCGGCAACAGGAAAATACTTATATGGTATAATCCTGATATAGTACAACGATTATAGTGATTTGACTACTTTCACACTGTAGTTTTAATGAATGTAAAAAAAAGAATGTCCCCCCCCCAAATTAAAAGTCTGGATACGTGCCTGCTTCTAGTAAGCATTGATTTCACTGTAATCTATTTAAGGAAGTTTGTTTGTTAGATAACATAACATCACGCCTTGTATTCTCCGTAGGGTTAGGCAGAGGTGTTTTTAAAACTCCCTCGTTTCGCCAGTTATGTCTACGTCCCATGTAATAGGGGACGAGCCTATTGCCATTAACACGGCACTAATCCAGACTCCGGGCTGCTACTGACAAATTTCTAATGGAAAAACTCAATATCACTTTGCCCGACCTGGGGATCGAACCCAGGACCTCACGATCAGCAGTCGCGCTTGCCACGACTAGACCAACGAGGCAGCACATGACTAATTATTTTAGAATATTATTTTTGGAATACATTTTGACGTGTGTGATGAGACTTAATACTATAGTTAGACCAGTCTGACTTTGCAGTGACCAACCTACTTGCCCAGTTTAATGAAAGCTGCCTTTTTGGGAGTAGTCTACGCCCAGCAGTGGACTGGGATAGGCTATTGATGAGTGATATTATTTATTATACGAAGCTTTTCCTATCATTCTTGGTACAATGGACACTAGACCAAACAAGGCAGTCAATAGATATTAATCTAATAAATAAAGCATTTGTGTTTAAAACATCAATAAGAATGTTTTGTTGTAAAGTTCCACCGTTCCCAAGAACTTCGACAGACATCCTTAAATGGCAACATTTATTTGGCTGGTGTACTATACACATGCTTACATCAGGAAATTACTCAAAATTATCATCTAAATTGAACTTAGAATTCACATTGAGTAGCTAAATATATTCGGTCTCGAAATTATTATTTTGTTGTTCCTGTGCAAAACATGTCATATACCTATTATGTAAATGCGCTCAAAGATATGCGTGACATTAATAATGATATTCAAGAAACCAGATTTTCTAATAATATGAGATCAGGGCTATTTATAGTTTGTGCATATATAAATATTATTTCATAACATAATTTCTCTCTTTTTATCAAAAAACTGAATTTTATGAGATCTTCCATGATCTCATAAAATATTCGTGGACCGTTAGCCCGGTTGGTGATTTGGTAGTCACAATCGCGTTAGAAACAACTTTTTATAAAATTTCAATAATAGGTAAATTAATTCAAGCCTAATTTAATATTCATCTGAACATATCATACGGCAATTTGAATATATCATCCATAACAGAATGGGTTCATTAAAAATAACGGGTTCCATGTCGTGGTAACGGTATTATACCTTTAGTAACAGTTGTAGAGCGGGCCGCGTCCACGCATGTTAATTAACGCATTGTCTTACTTTGACTGTCATTTTATTGAATGCATCATTCGTTTAGCCATTATTAATACCGATAATGTAAGTACCGGTCGGAGGTTTTTGGAACCAACCACATCGCGCTCTGGAGTGATAAAATACACTTAAATATAATTACTTTACGTAACGTAGATTTAGGCAGGTTTTCATAATCTTCTTCTTCTTTTCGTGTGGTTAGTGACTAACCTGGTGTCAGAGTTTATGCCGCCCATGGGCCTCTGACTTGGCTTGACATGCCGTCGAGAAATATCTCTCAGGCATGTCGGTTTCCTCACGATGTTTTCTTTCATCGTTTTTGAGCAGGTGATAATTATACAGTGTTTGCATAATGTTTATGCCTTTCTATTAACCATCAAAATATCCTACATCAGTTTAGCGGTCTATTAAAAACGTGCCTAAAATTCTGACAGCCATTTTCTTATTAAATGGTAGAGTCTAACATCTAGTTATCGTTCTAGGGATCTGTTGGCCTACCATAAATGCTGCCGAGTTACTAACGTAAATACCGATATTAATGTGAGTGAATTTTGAATCGGAAATACTCGTTTCGCATAAAACTTTATTCATATCTATGTATGATACAAATTGCGCATATCGCAAAAATGTTACTAAAATGTTATAGGACAGTGGTATTTTCGATTCAAAATTCACTTACATTAGCGATACTACGTTCGTCGATCTACTGAAGGTTTGTTGCAGGAAGCCAACGGATGGGTAGAAGTCATAACGAATTAAAGGTCATCATCTCTTCGATGCAAGACTATAACCACGCGTGGGTGAAAATCCTTATTTTAAAGTTAATTTGACAATACGAAAAACATTTTCCCTGTTCAAGTTCAGGCATAACATTAACTAGTCTATTTGATTAGTCGGTCTGTATGTTATCGATATAAACACGAGACGGGCAAGCCCCCGAGCAATGTCGCGATGTGAATGCCAAGGGCGGGTGCGACGACTCCCCACGACGACAAGCATAAACACTGCTAATTATTGACAGTGCCCACATACCGCGCATTGTTTGAACTGTCAAATTATAGAGACGGACCGCTGTTGACACTGACAAACTGATTTATGTCTGCGCAAGCGACGGATTGACGATGTTTGCACAGAGACCAAGAACACGAGGGGTTTTTCTGGTACTGTTTGAATTGTAGGTTTACTTGGCGGAACTGTTGTTGACCCTTCCTAGAAACTATGGTAAGCTGTTGAGGAAAACGTGATTCATGACTTAACTTTGGATTAATCTGTATGCATTGTTTAATCGTGGATTGTTTCAACTGTTGAATTGAAGATACGAACCTACTGTGACCAAATCTCCCCTCGTATAGTGTGCGTCAAAAAACCAAGATGGCGTCGACTATGTGATCTATGTGAGGTTCGGGTTATATGATTCGTTTTGATGAGTTCAATAGATTGCACTTAGTGTTCAGAGTCTGATGATGGAGCTCGAGTGGATAGTGGAACTCTTCAGTGGTTTCTAGTAAATCCCTCAAGTTTGGCAGTCGACGCAATTTTGGTTTTAGTTATTTGACGCGCACTTACCGTCTGGAAAAGTCTGAGGGCATGTACAATAAGGGAACTTACCCATACTACGTGACCCATTTTTTATAACTTTTTACATTTCCATACGATGAAAGGCCAATTTGTAACTTGGAAATGTATATCTTGATTTGTCGTTGAGTGTACAATCGCGTCCCATGGTCGCGCGACCGCTTGCCAACTAGAGTGATGCCTTACATGTCACACGCGTGGTCTTTATGATCTCATCTAAACTCGTATTCATTCTGAAATATTGACTAATTATTTTGTACTTAGTGCTTTTCAACTTAGTAACAGGTAGTTCACACAGAAACTGTTTACAGGATCCGTTTTTATTTTGTAACCTGTAGTTGAATGAGTGATCACCTACACGACAGTATTCCGAACCCAGTAAAAAATACTGGATCCGTTATTTTTATCGTATCCTGTCTGCCAAATGTGACGCAGTTACCATTTTGTTTATCTGATCCGTCGGCACAGATGAACGACACATTCAGTACCGACAGATCCGCTGTTTGAAAGGGCGGTAACATGCTTGGTCTGCCTCTGGAACTTCAAAATAAATATACCTACTTAAAGAAAAGGGTAATCGGTTTGCTGCCGCACCCCGTGGGCTGCTTATCAAGCCACTTTTTCAAGGTACCTGCCACTTCTTCGTGAATTTGTATTAATTTTATTGATAACGACGTCGCGTCGGTTTCTACTGTTGTCGTACTCCTTATCGCGCTTAATAAGCGTGATTGATACATCGCTGTAAATACGAATGTCTATAAAATACATACAACGGATTCTTATAGGGGTGAATCTATCATTACAGTTATAGCTAATATCGGTATGTCAGGATTGGGAGCATGGTAAATACTTAAAGTAAATTAAACCAACATAGACTCTCCGCCACTGAGAGTACTTTTAATTAGGTTAGTGATTAGTTACAGAAGCTAGTTCACAATATAATAATTAACACAAGATCAGAAAATGAGCACAAGCAAACCAGATATAAACATGGAATCCTCCGCTCCGTCGAATGATCACTGTTTTTATAACTTCGGGTACGTTGATTAATCTTGACGGTTACCCTCCTATATCAACATTGTCCAGTGTTACCAGCTACCGATAACATGTCGGAGGTGGTTTTCGAAATTCGTCTTGAACAAAAAACGCGAAGTTAGTTCCGACAAGTCGCGTATGTCGTAACAAACGGCCTTGACATTTACATGCGATTAGTCGCTCAATCGTGCAGTGTGTCCGATGAGGATCTCGTTATTGTTATCAATCATCGATTTGTAATGGCATTTATTGTAGCATTGTGTTTCAATTTCGGCTAATGATTTGCTCGGAGGGAAATCCCACATAATGTTAAATTAATTAGCCGGGTCAAATAACTGGCCTGACCGCTTTTTATGTTCATTCTAACGCCCATTTCCAAACCCTTTTTAATGCAATAACATAATATCACACCTGTGTCCGTAACACCACAAAACAGATAGGTACAGAAGTCAATCTACATACAAGTGCGCTCGAGCAACGCACACATAGGCACTGCTCACGGACACGATATCTCGGACTGTTTGGGACTAGGTTGCGAGTGCCATGCGCTTGAGAGAGATAGATATATAGATAGAGCGACCGCTGAGCGTAGGTGTGAAAAGTGAAGTACATACATGTGATTGACTTCTGTACCTGTCTGTTTTGTGGTAACACCCTCATTTTGCCATTATGTTTAAGTCCCATGTAATCGGGGGCGGGCCTAATGCCATCAAACGTGCACAAATCCAATCTCCAGGCTGTTATCGAGGAATTCCATACGGAAAAAGCTAATAACACTGCCCGATCTAGAGATGGAACCCAGAACCTCACGATCAGCAGTCGCCCTTGCCACCACTAGACCAACGAGGTTAGTTGATATTAATGCAATAACAACACATAAAAACATTTTCTTTTATTTTTGTTCGCTCCAATAAAGGTGGGATTGAAACAAGATGCTTACGTATCGACAGTCACTGTTTACGACTGCACATAGTGGTCGTTTAGCCCTTCACGTTATATTTATTGTATTACCTCCCATAGGTATATCCATATCAAGTTACGACCTGCTTCAAGGCATCGTTCGTAATACTAATTTGTATGCACTTTTACTTTATTGGATGTATCGCTCATTAATCTGTTTAACTACAATAACATTTTTACAAATTGGATATGACATACATAGATCCGCTATAATTCGGCCCTTTAAATTATGTATAAAAAGTAAACAAATATTTGAAATTTCATTCAATAATACACAAGAAAATAAAAATATTTAAATAATAAGGTAAAAGTGGTTTTCTGAAAATGTGTGTTTAATGGACTCTTAAAACAAAACGAATGTTTCACGATCAAAGGTTCTATGTAAAGTCTATTTTTAAATCCCAGATAGTAGTTTGACATACAAAAATGCCAAAGTTGAAAATTTGTGGAACATTATTTGACAAGTTTGACATTTATGTCTGTCAAATTACTCTCTGGGATTAAAAAAATAGACTTTAGCGAGAAATAAGAGAAAATCTATAGGCATACTGAACATTTACTTTTATAGTGATATAACTTGACATTCTTATTTAAATAGTAGGTAAGGCAGACGCGCAAACTGAATTGTCCAACACAACCTACGACGTAAAAGTCACCACTGATGTACACGAATTGACATTTCAATACATTCCAGCTGTCAATATTAATAATGCTATCATAATCTTGACAAACCACATCTTATGCAGTCATATTTTTACAACCCAGAGACCATAAAATAAAGAAAACAGCGATTTCTTATTTCTTTTCTTGAGTTATGTTGGTATCGATCAAAATGTTCACTACTTTATATGAAACTGTTATTAAGTTGTCGAAAAGCTCCATGCACGTTTTTTTAATGAAATATTTAAAAAACTTTATGGATACAGTGTTGATCAAGAGACTTAAAGTATTCAAAGTCTATGAGATATACAGGGTGTAAACGAAATCATGTAATTCCTTCAAACCTCGTGTTGGACTGCTGACATAGATTGACACTGCACGGGATATTTTTGGATTCAATACAAAAATACAAGAAGTAAACATTGTGTTCTTAACGTGAGGCATTTTAGCGCCCCGAGGGAATTGCGCGGCTATCGCTCGCCGAGCGGTCATTTAACTCGGGGCGCTAAAATGCCTCACGTTAAGAACACAATGTTTACTTCTTGTATTTTTTTTATTGAATCCAAAAGTATCCCGTGCAGGGTTAATCTATGTCAGCAGTCCATCACGAAGTTTGAAGGAATTACATGATTTCGTTTACAACCTGTATATTTTTCTTTTTTTAATAGATTACTCGTACTGAACTTATGTTTAATTCAATGGGGAGAGGTTAAATTGCACAATCAGCTTTTTACTGTCCCACTGCTTAACACGGGTCTCTACTCAGAATGAGAAGGGAGTTAGGCCATATTCCACCACGCTGGTATGCGTTTTCTTTTTGTAGCGGTCCAATTGGTTTTTTAGGAAGACAAAAACATTAAATTAATCTCTTTCCCACTGGCCCAATTCTCGAAGAATGACTTAAATCTTGCGTCAAATATTTTTTTTCAAATATTCTTACTAAAAAATAAAACCCAAAGCGAAGATTAATAACAATTAATTTGTAAACAACATAAAATTCATCATAAAACACAACGACTCGAGTAAATTCCTGTGAAATATTTCGTTTCTTTCCTTATGTAGGTCAATGTGTATCTTTAAGGCAATTCCTCGTCATTTACAAGCAATTACAGTTTATTCTCGCTAGTTGTTAATGTTGTAATTAAAATTAACTTGATAACTTTATTGTCGGCTGTCAATTGTTTGTTGCCATTGAGATACTGTTATTGTCTGGCGGAGCATGTGATGTCCACCGTGGTCACTCGGGTTATTAAAACATTGTTAATGGATCAATCAGACAGCAGTTTAAATTGAGATGTAGAAAGGTCTTTTGTTTAACCTACGGATAAGGCTAAATAATTGTGTAACGTGTGTTCTTTTTAAGAATGGATCTCCGATTTTGGGTCTGACGGCTGCTTTAAATACAATTGTGTGGCGTTCACATTCATCATGACAGTCAGGAGCAATATTCGATGACAAAAAGCATTTCTTCGGGTACCTCGTTACACAAAAGCGTTCGAAATGCACTGACGCGGCGACGCGACGACCAGTACAAAGGAAACGTGATATGGTTTCTAAATTCAAAAACACAAAATGTGTTTCTCCGAAAACATGAAAAAGAAATATCTTTTTTATTTTAGTCAGATTTCGTGGTGGTTCTTTTATACCCCACGGTTTTGGGCTTAGCAATTTATGTAGCATGAAATACACATTTTAGCCAATAATTTGGCACATATCCTGTTCCAGTCGATTCTGGGTTCTTGTTCCTTACATTTTAGTCAATTTCCTTTTGGAATACATTTTATAAACTGCTGTACAGCTACCCGCTTTAACGGTTACGTAATTATATAAAGTACAGTAAAGGAATAAATAGGTTCGTCAGTTTTCAAATTCATTCCTTTTCCACATCGCGGATATATGTTACCCTTTCAAACTGTTGAACGGAACAGACCAATGCATGGAAAATTATGTTTAATTATTTGTTAGCAAAGATCAAAATCACCTTTTTCCTCTATATGACGTAGTAGTGCTATATAATTTCTTTGATTTGATTTAAGGTTTTTTTTTGTAAAAACCATTACATCAATCAATTCGATGATTAAATAAGTTGACATTACTAGTGGTTGTCATCATGTCACCATTATAATTTTTAACACCCTGTCAAAAATACTTATATTTTCATTTCTATAATGTTGGCAATACGTAGTCGGTAAAATAGGTTGTTTCTTGCACTGTGCAAGCAAAAATAGACCTTAAGGTGTATAACATTTTTGTTCCCCGACTGTATATTACCTAAGTACTTCTGTTTATACAATCCGTCAAGATAAATGGATTACAATTACTTTTTGTCTGTATGCGATAATTTAATAAAATGGATGGTTGTATCGTGATCTTCATTAATTTGGGACAAGTCCCGCCTTGATAATAAGGTAAAATTGGTTGGATACCAATAAGTATTGAAAAGTTCAGGCATGATTACGAAGAATTTCGTAGAGGATAAAGTTATTGGAACATGTTATATATTTTTCCTTAACGTTTGACTGTAGTTACTTTATACAGAGTGTAAACTAAATCATATAATTCCTTCAAACCTCGTGATGTACTGCTGACATAGATTAACCCTGCTCGAGATACTTTTGGATTCAATAAAAATAAAAAATACAAGAAGTAAACATTGTGTTCTAACGTGAGGCATCTTAGCGCCCCGAGTTAAATGACCGCGTGGCGAGCGATACCCGCGCAATTCGCTCGGGGCGCTAAAATGCCTGACATTAAGAACACATGTTTACTTTTATAATTTTATTTTTATTGAATCCAAAAGTATTCCATGCAGTGTTAATCTATGTCAGCAGTACATCACCAGGTTTGAAGGAATTACATGATTTCGTTTACACCTTGTAGACAGAGAGATTCTTGTATACTATACTTACCTACTTACTTTTAAAATCCTACATTGATATAGTAATAATAATCTCTTAAAAAAGCTTTTAAGTTAAACGGTTTTATCTCGCAGTACCCCTGCAGCATCAGGATTTAAAGATTGAAGGTTGAAATTATTATAATGTTGTATTGTCATGGGAATTGAATTTGTGTGCGAATTTCCAGGAGAATCGGTTAAGCAGAAGTAGGTGAAAAATCTGTCGCAAGATTTGAATCAAACAAACAAATATGCGAAGTGAAGCCAATTAAAATCGTTAAAAAGACATTGTCGTCGTGATCGGTGGTCTCGAAAGGGTATCGTGTGTGGGTCTACAGGGTACTAGCGGCCCGTCTCGGCTTCGCACGGGTGGACATTTTTCCCGTTTTTGCAACATTTTTCATTTATGCTCCGCTTCTATTGGTCGAAGCGTGATGTTGTATAGCCCATAACATTCCTCGATAAATGGACTATCCAACACAAAAAAAATATTCAATTCCAACCAGTAGTTCCTGAGATTAGCTCGTTCAAACAAACAAATAAACTCTTCAGCTTTATAATACATATTAATATAGATAAAGGGTCATTCCGCTGCTTTCTCAAGAAATTGCTATTCTACCGATCTAAAAAAACATTTTTAGATTTAAGTGACTGCATTTTTTTAAGTAGCATCAAGGCTATAGTTTGAGGCTGCAGGGCACCGGGGCCTCAAGTGATAGAGAGGCTCTCTATCCACTTGTTTGTGGCCTATATTCGAGGGCCCCGTATGCCGTAGCCTGGCTGCCCCAATGGTTGCCTTGCAGGCTAGGCTGAGGAAGGCTCTAGTAACTAGTTCATACAAGAGTTTCTCTACAAGGAACTACTAGTATGTATAATTATGCCACACATTTTTTAATTTTCGGGACGTTTACATTAGTTTCTTTTTACGGTTCCGTATCTCCAAAGAAAATAATGGGTAAAATAAAAATGGAACCCTTACTCGTCGCGTCGCGTCGTCCCAAATGGCGGGCGGTCGTGCGATCTTATGATGCGATGACGCGAATGCTCAATCAAATAACTTAAAATCTATACTAATATTATAAAGCTGAAGAGTTTGTTTGTTTGAACGAATTATTTTTGTGTTGGATAGTCCATTTATCGAGGAAGGTATATAAGAAACATATAAAGGTATATAAGAAGGCTATATAACATCACGCTACGACCTATAGGAGCGGAGCATAAATGAAAAATGTTGCAAAACGGGATAAATGTCCACCCGTGCGAAGCCGGGACGGGCCGCTAGTATGAGATAAAACGATTTTGAATTGTACAATGTGCTCCTAAAAAGCCTTCGTAAAAATTTCTATTAAAAATATTACAATCATTGAAGTATTTGATTGGGCATTTGTACGATCGCATCGCATCGTCGTATGACCGCTTGCCATTTAGGACGACGCTTAATAAGATCACTGAATTGCATCTGTCCGTCTGTCTGTCACAGGGGTTTTTTGTTTACGATAAAACTTATAAATTACATTCCACGTTAACAAGTAGGTGGTAATAACGGCAATTGTTATTGCGTGTTATAAGAACCAATTCAAGTAACTACTGCAACAATGAAGAGATTAAAGGTACCGAATACGGTTGAAAGTATGTCTTAATTGACACATCAATAATAATGACATTATAATTACTGAATAGTATGTACTCGAGCAATGAAATGATAATTATTGTTGCAATACGGTGTTACATAGTATAATTACAGAATTAAATATTATGTTATGGTTGTTGAGTGTTGAGAAACATTAACGAATCGACACGTAGATACCTATTCAACTGACGGGGTTGCGGTGCATCACGGCGCCCTTAGCTTCCGGCTGACGCAGGTACTCTCGGGACATGGCTGTTTCGGGAAGTACTTGTGTCGTATAGGCCGGGAGCAGACGCCCGGATGTCACCATTGTGTGGACTGCCATGAGGACACGGCGCAGCACACGCTGCAAGTGTGCGTTGCGTGGACAGCGCAGCGCCGTGACCTGGTTGCGGCAATGGGTGGTGATCTCTTGCTTCACGCTGTGGTTCTGTCCATGGTGGGGAGTGAGAGTGCGTGGGAGGCCGTCGCTTCCTTTTGCGAGGAGGTGATGGTCACCAAGGAGGTAGCAGAGAGGGAGAGGGAGGCGTCTTCCTCCCTCCCCTCTCGCGCTAGACGCACCGGGCGCCGAAGAGCGCGTGACGATCTCCGGCCACCCTAATGTGTGGCCTGCGGGCGCCGGGTTAAGGGACCCGTCGCCCAACCAGTAACTGGCCCGGGAGGATGGTGCGCCGTGTTCCGCGCGCGCCTCTCGGAAGGAAGTGGGGCAGGGGAAAAATTTCCCCACCACTGGAGAGGTCCACCAGAAGAAGCTGGTAGGCCGAGACCTGGGGTTGTGGTGCATGCAATAGCGAATCCCGTGACCCCGGCCTTAGGTCAGAAGGAGGGACACCGTTGCCGTTGCTTTTTAGCCGGTAAGAGTCCGGCAGAACCCTTTGCCTTCCCCAGAGCGGAGGGTATCCATGAGGATTTTTCTCCGATAAAAAAAGGTACCTACATTTTTAAGACTTTAACGCTCCAAAGAAAGAAAATTGTGATTAATTATACACCATCTAGTGGAGAAAGAAAAGCTTATAAAACACCATTAGGAAAAACTTTCAGAGGGTCTTCTTTCTTTTCGTGTGGTTAGTGACTACCCTGGTGTCAGAGTTTGTGCCGCCCATGGGTCTCTGACTTGGCTTCACATGCCGTCGAGAAATATCTCTCAGGCATGCCGGTTTCCTCACGATGTTTTTCTTCACCGTTTTTAAGCAAGTGATAATTATACAATACACACATAAATCCGAAAAGTCAGAGGTGCGTGCCTTGGGTTGGAACTCGGGACCTATGACTTGGCAGTCCGACGGTCACATCACTAAGCCATCACTGCTATCAATGCTTTCAGAGGGTGATGTAACAAACGACTTTTGTTCCACAGTCGTTTGGATGGAAAAAAGATGACCAACGGCCGAAAAAAATAACCTTTTTACCGGCGGTTTTCCCTATTAGAGATAGAGCATTGACATAAGCTCCATAGAAGTTAGCGATATCTTTACATAGTATAAAACAAAGTCGCTCCCTCTGTCTGTACGCTTAGATATTTTCAATTGCACTACATATATTTTCGATTTTAATGCAGCTTTCAGCAATAGATGATGATTCAAGAGGAAGTTTTATAGGCCCCACATTAGTATCTACATTGTACCCGTGCGAAGCCGGGGCGGGTCGCTAGTAGCTTATAATTTACAACTTACACAACTTATAAGTTGTAAGCAAGTACCATCATTGGAACAAAATAAGCACCTTTATCGATAATAAGTGGGCATGCAAAAAAGTTTCACGAACAATTTCTCAATATTTATTGACAGTAGGTACTTACATAAAATATGATGTACCTATAATTTTAAATATATTTCTCATTTATTATTATCAATGTGACATACACGATTACCCATCATTATGTTAATTTCTCAACGAAAATGAACATCCAATTACTTTCTGTGAAGATAATAAGAAAACCGTATGCACATTGTCGAAATTAAAATTGATGTATTTTTAAATACGGTCGTGGCTAATTACCAACCGCGCGGATCATACGATTTGCGAGGTTAAGCTGCGCTCGCCGCGGTCTGTTCCCGGATGGGTGTTCGTTCATTATACATCGAGACCCCTCCGTGCCTCGGAGAGCACGTTAAACAATTAGTCTCGGGTGTCATACGAATACCTATGACAGTCGTTACAGGTAGTCAGAAGCTCGAAAGTCTGACAACCGGTCTAACCTTAGGATATCGGCATTGCCCAGTAGCTGAGTTGTGGAGATCTGATGGCAGTCGCTCCGTGTAAAATACTGGTAGCCAGCCGCACCTGGTTAGACTGGAAGCTGACCCGAATATAGTTGGGAAAAGGCTAGGCAGAACTAAAAAACCATTATAGAAAGAAGAAAGAAAGAAAGAAATTTATTTGGCACGAAAGCAGTCAGACACACAGACAAAAAAAAACCATAGGAGACAAAAAAAAAAAAAAAGTAGCTGTGTGTCTAGCGGCTGCTATACGTACCATTGACCGCGATAGTACCCTTGTTTCAAATTGTTTCTGTATTTTTTTGTTATGTATATGGTGTATGTACAATAAAGCATGTTCTATCTATCTATTTAAAAATACTTATATTTTATCAGGTATATTAAATGTCGATTCACACTATTTATCGAATCCAGTCATGTAAGTATTTGGATCGATAAAATTTTATTAGCTTTTGAATTGTTTAGAGAGTGATTCTGTGTGCTCCGTATGAATGAATGCCTTGCTAACAATACCCTATCATGCAGCAACTATCGATAGGTTTCAGCTATAGTGCGGCGAGTGCCTGCCTGCATCCTAAACCCACGTGTACCGCGTAGCAATAATGCTGAACCCACTTTGAACCTGAAACTCTACGTTTATTTTCACCGACTACCCAAAAAATGTAAATAAATTAAAACTAAAGAAAAAACCATTAGAAATTAGATAGTAGTTATGGGTACTCGATACAATTCAATACCATCCTACATAATAAATAAAATCATTGACAAGACGAAATATAATTAACGGTAAATTATAGCGTTTTAATCTCATTTTTTTAATAATCAAATGACTATGTATTAACAATAATTATTAATGTGAGATGTATGATAATCAACACCTCGCTGACATAATGAGTAAATCGCGCATAATTGCGCGCGCGCATCTAAGCCAGCTGTCAAGGCCGCGAGGATCTTGACCTACACGCCTACAAACATGTCATGCCTGTCAACGCCCCTAAGTTTAGAGTATGGTGTAAGTCATTAACTGTAGTGGGTTTGAGACTAAAATTACTAGTTGCTAGAAGAGATTTCTTTATTTCTCGCAGAGTAAAAAAGTTATTCAGCAGTTGTAAGCCGGGTCTACTACGACCATGTTTTTCTAACAAAATTGGGACGTGGCCTACTATTGACTGTGTTGTAGTATTGGTCCAAGTGTTCACTTATCATGTTTCGTTATATTTTAGTGGCAGCAGACCCGGCTTTATGGTTATAATGTGTTTTCTCACAATTTTGTTGATGATATCAATTGCAGGAGTAAGTTTCCTTCGTGTCGCAGCTCGTACATACCATTATTTTATCTGATAGTCTCTACTTACTCACAGGCAGGCCACATCATCAAAAGAGGTCTATCTTGTACTAATATTTTTAATGATCTAGGACACGCATTTGTGAAGAAGCATATCGACGCTCAAATTTTCTTCAAAAGCGTTTTATTTGTTCTTTAGATTGATAAACTCGTCATACACGTACTAGTTCAACAAATTTTCAATTCAAATACTTCTAAGCTATCTATGACGTACGATGACAAACGTGTATTAACATTTGATCGGACATTTTTTTGCAGGAGACAGTTATTTCCATCTCTTTTAAAAAATTGTATTATACACATACGTGGTTTTCACTGCCGACCGACGAATACGTACTCATTCCCGCTAACTCCTGCACCTTACACCACACATTTCCCTATACATCTTCCTGACAGTGCCAAATGAAATCCAACTCTATTTTTTGTACATTTGGTGCTAAAATGGGTTTATCTAAAATCGGTATTGAGTCGTTCAGGTCACAATTCAATTATCCATTCTATGCAAATGATTCGCGGTAGGTAACCCTGTTTATGATTTTAACGCGAAAAACCGAATGAGTAACGATGGATGAGTGTTTTTGGTCGAGACATGTCGTGGACATGACGTGTTCAGATCTCCAATTATTTTTTTATCAGGATTTAAAGAACTGTTTCGTTGGTCTAGTGGTGGCAAGCGCGACTGCTGATCGTGAGGTCCGGTTCGATCCCCAGGTCGTGTGAAGTGTTATTGGGTGTTTCCGGGTGGAATTCGTCAGTACCAGCCCGGTGTTTGAATTTGTGCCCGGTTGAAGGCAATAAGTTCGCCCCCTATTACATGGGACTTTAAAGACGAAATGAGGGAGTTACTATACATCTCTGCCCAACCCTTCAGGGAATACAGGCGTGATGTTATGTTATATTAAAGAACATTATTTTAAAGTAGTTCCGAAACCGTTTCACACTTTTTATGGGTTCTTTTAACCGCCATTAAGATCCAATATAAGTTTTTGTTTTATTTTTTGCGGCAAAGTTTAGATTTACGAGCTCCTTCACTTAAATATACATATTTTTAGCATATTTGTTTAAAAGGTTTACAAATAAAGTTCAATTACCATCAGGTTTTATTTGAACATACAAATATTTTTAAGCAAATAAGTTTTTTGACTGAGAACCAAAATAGTCGACGAAGTTCACTGGATAAGCAAGTTGAAGTGGGAATGGGCTATGGGCATAATTAGTCGTAGAATCAGACGCAGTCGCAGCCAAAGACTTTGCAGGGGTGGTCATATCAACAGTATAATAAGTTGAGCATATTAGAATTTATTGCACAATTTTTTTTACCTACCTATGTTTAGGAGGTTTGTCAAATTGACGTGTACGATTTGGGGGTCATGACCCCCCACCCTCGGACCGCCACTGCGTAGAAGCGATGACCGTTGGGGAAGACATGTCATGTAATGGAGATCGCGACTCGGCAAACGTAGTGTATAACGTCCTCAGGTTAGGTGGAGTGACTGTCTTCGCCAAATGGCAGCTGGATGAGAGAGGCCGAGGATTGAGTTCACTGGCGTGCTGTTAGAGAGGCCTATGTTCAGCAGTGGACTGCTATGGGCTCATGTTGATGATGAAGTTTATTGATGTCTTTTTTGTACCGAAAAAAGTAGACTAAATTCTATAAATTCATTTAGTGTTATATAGTAATCTCGTTCGAGCAGCTCCACCAGAGGAAATTTACAAAGAAGTCGGTAAAACGGTATCTTACATTAATTATGTAAAATCTAGTCGTTTATATGTTTCCTCGTAAAAATGTCAACTATGAGACATTGATATTAGGCAATTGGATAAATAATTCAATCAATAAATCATCAATAGAGACCCCTAGTCCTTTTAGCTGCCTACTAAATTGCATTTTCCAACATAAATTCAAAAGAAGACATTTGGATTCATATTTTACAAATCTTTTATTATAATTAATTCACGAAATATGCCGTTATGTAGCTAAAAAAATAAATTACCTTTTTATCGCGTAACCTTACCCGTTTAGCCGACACTAATGTTGGCAAAAAGCGATAAAGTCACATTTTATTACGACAAAACACCATGAACCATGCAGGACGCTCGCTATCAAACTCCATGTACCGTTGTTATTATCAAAAGGAGTTTTTATAAGGATATAATCTATTGGTTTTACGACTCGGCGAATTCGGTCGCATTCTTGCACATTTGCAAGTAAACGGTAATTTAAAAAAAAAGTGGAATCCGCAGCTGGTGGCTTGTAACTGTTTACAGCGTGTGACTTCCCGTGGGATTGTCATATTATCCTAAATGGTGATAATAAAAATATAATTAAATTTAAAAAACCTGTTATGTTTTGGATATCGGATGAAACGCAAAGTGTTGCTTTTACTGTGGTCTACCTCGGTTCACAGGACAGTTTGTTGAACTGCTCTTATTCAGAACTTTTGTACCAGGTGCCAACGATTCGATTCTAGTTGATCAAATGACTTGAACAACAAAATTTGAAACGTTTTTGTTGCTTCAATTTGATTGTCAGGTGTTACACCTGGTCTGCCGGGGTTGTGGTGCATGCAATAGCGAATCCCGCGACCCCGGCCTAAGGTCAGAAGGAGGGACACCATTGGTTTTTAGCCGGTAAGAGTCCGGCAGACCACCTCGCCTTCCCCGGGCGAGGGACATCCATGAGGATATTCCAAAGAAAAAAAAAAGCTGTTACACCTGGTCCACACGATTCGATTCTAGTTGATCAACTGCTAAATCGCATGCGATTTGAAGCGTCTGAAAAAAAACGTTTCAAATTTAAATTTTGTTGATCAAGACAGTTGATCAACTAGAATCGAATCGTGTGAACCTGGTATTAGATAAGACCGTTGTCCAGCAATTCGGTTTATTACGATAATCGTAGAAAAAAGGAGATGTCAAACTGAATCAGACAACTGATTACGTTTTGAAGCAAGGGGACGGTCGGATCCTCAACCGTAGCTCAACTTATGTTTAACATAACATAACATCACGCCTTTATTCCCCGAAGGGTTGGGCAGAGGTGTATAGTAACACCCTCCGTTCGCCGTTATGTTTAAGTCCCACGTAATAGGAGGCGAGCTTATTGCCATCAACCGGGCACAAATCCAAACTCCAGGCTGAGGGATTCCACACGGAAAAACCCAATAACACTTTGTCCGACATTGGGATTGAATCCAGGACCTCATGAACAGCAGTCGCGCTTGCCAGCACTAGACCAACGAGGCAGTCTCTTGTTTACTTTTTTTTATATTAGCTGTGGCTGTGGTTCCTAAGTTCGAACCCACAGCATATTTACAAGTACTAGGTATATAAATATTTTATAATAACAGTTCTCTGTTTATTTCCAGATGGAACTGAGAAGGCACAGATCGGGTGGGACGTCTTTCCTCACATTCTGGATATTCTTACTACAGGTGGGTTGTAAAAGCTTTTCTATTTTAAATATTTTATTATTTCACAGAAGTGGGAATTTACCATTACTCAAAATTACCATTTTTTTAAAACATCTTTTTCTAGAAATCTTCTCCGACAGATAGCCGGACGGACGCAAGTTGAGTGAGCTTATAAAGGTTCTGTTTTTCCTTTGCTTTGGTGATACTGAACCAATTTTTTTTTAATTCTCTGTCGATGTCCACTGTATGATAGGATTTCTTTCTGACTTATACAAGGTTACTAGGAAAGGGGGTATTAAGCCGCGGGCCACTTGATGTATCACTGATGATTGTTTTTTTTTTTTTTTTTTTTTTTTTTTCGATAATAAAACACCTTGCAAAATGAGTTTTATTCTAGTTTTTTCAAAAATTCTTCATCCCTGCTTTAGTTACGGATTTAGAAAATGGAGTTTCTAATCCGTGACCCCAAATATGACATAAAATGTAAACACAGCTGATCATAGCTGAGGATAAATAGAATTTGGCGTATTTTTTATGAAATCTTTGAACAGCTATTTTTCTCAAACTAATGACTTTTGGGGAAAGTTGTAGAACAAAAGTTATCCATTATTATGGGTACTAACACCCTTTCGGCTTAGTACCCCTTTCCGACTAACCTTGTATACTATGTAGAACAGGAAATGAATAGATGTTTGTTATAGTAGAACGTGTACCTATTATATTTTATGGATTGCGTTGCCCTTTAGTTTTTTGCTATAATCGTTTCGTTGAATATTGATTGCAGATTAATATTTCTTATGCATATTTTTTTATGACTAGGTACTGAAGCTTAGATTTTCTAAGTATCGATTGACATTAATTTTACTAATATATTTTGTGTATTAAATCACGACATAACTAATCTTGTTTTTTCTATCTAATTGAGTATCTATACTATTATTATAAAGAGGAAAGATTTGTATTTTTGTATGTACACCGATTTCAAAAAATCTTTTGCCGTTAGAAAGCTACATTATCACTGAGTAACATAGGCTACGGGCGCAGCCGTGAGGATACAGCTAGTAGGTGATAATTTTGTCATCAAGCTGCCGAACCAATGATCCTGGGTTTGAGTCCAGTTCGGAAACAGTGCAACTGTATTTTCTATTAAGTAATACTAATTTAACAGTCTTGGGTATAAAAAAAAAGTCACAAGCTCTCACATTGGAACAAATGCCGACATTAGGGGTATGGAAAGTCCTATCTTCTAACCAGTCCTTGTAATCTATGCTTTGGGGATAAGACCTCCGTGATCAGTAAGACCATACCATTTACTCTACTTACAACTCTATCGTCACTCTATCGTCACTGCGCAGTGAAAACCTCGTAATGGGGTAGGCAACTGTGGAACTAATGGCGCCACTTTCGATTGTACCTATGCCATCTTATTGGTTGCAACGTGTTTAACATTATTGCTAATATGAATATGATGGTTCTGATTGGTTCAAATAACTAAGTATGGAGGTGCTGCCATCTGCTTTCGTTTTGCGTTGCCTTCCCTATTGCAATGAACATCATTTTACAAGAGGAGATTAAAACTGGCTGTTAAAAAAAAAGTATGAAGTGTAGATGTAAGGTTCTTTTGTTTTATTATCTATTCATCAATCTGTTTCATCTTAGAGCTGTGCACGTTCGTTCTAAATATTAACCCAACAAATGAGTAACAAAAAATAAAAAAGAATTTGTGTTTTACGAGGTTTTCACTGCCCAGCGACGATAGAATATTTGTACTTATGTAGTGTAAAATTGTGTGGTATCTGCAGCACAGTAAAATAATGTCTTTCCTTCCCGCTGGTTTTCAGATGTTGGGCAGCGCTCGCCGTGGTGCCGAGGGTCACGGCAGGCTGATGGACCCGCCAGCGCGCAATTCCATGTGGAGGTTCGGCTTCCCCAACCCTGTTAATTATAATGATAACGAGCTCTTCTGTGGAGGATATGCAGGTAACTAAACAAATTTGTCATTTAGTGGGCGTATTTATTGTTTATGCTTAGATTAATGATTGGCGCTGCGCTCCAACAAGATATCGCCGGCCTTGTTGGTCTAGTGGTGGCAAGCGCGATTGCTGATCGTGAGGTCCTGGGATCGATCCCCAGGTCGGGTAAAGTGTGATTGGGTGTTTCCGTGTGTTTCCCAGAGTTTGGATTTGTGCCCGGTTGATGGCAATGGCTTGCCCCTTATTACATGGAACTTAAACATAACGGCGAAATGAGAGTGTTGTACTATACACCTCTGCCCTACCCTTCGAGGAATACAGGCGTGATCTTAAAGGTGGACGCACACTTATCAGAGCCGAAAGAATCGAATTACAGAATTACTTGTATGAAATCCTATGAAACCTCGCACACTTACCCGATTCGGCCGAATCGGACGATTCGGCGCGGATAAGTGTGCGAGGTTTCATAGGATCTCATACATATAATTCTAAAATTCGATTCTTTCGGCTCTTTCGCTTCCTTCGGCTCTGATAAGTGTGCGTTCACCTTAATACTAAGTACGCCGAAGTCAGCGTACTCGAGTCAGTCTCGTTGCAACCCATGTGTGACGTTGACGTGCTGCCTGTTCTATTAAACTGCTCATAATCCAAAGTAAAATGCGTTTAAGTAGTGAAATTGTATAAAAACAATACTACAAGGTATTAAGATCGTTGTAAATGTCGATGTAAAGTTGCCGCATTCAAGAAACTACTGTTCTTAGGTAGAGCGGTATCTAGTTGGAGCGCAGCAGATACCAATTATTTAATCCAATTGTTTATGATAATAATTAACTTTTCTTTTTTTCGATCGGTCTCGATCTGTATGCTAATCTAGAATAAAAACTACGTACTTACGTAGACTTCCGCATTTATATCATATTCAAATCAATTATTTATAATTAAAATTAGATGTTGTTGTGAACCCCTAAATGCCAGTGCACTGTCAATATTATAATTTAATATGTAGAAAAAAAACCTTGCACAAATTACAAGAACAATTAATTGACTGGAATAAAAAAAGTCTAAGCGTCTAATTCAAAAGGATTACAATAAGTTGGTAATTACGAGTAGATACATTGGCTTTAATAGATTAAATAAATATGACAAATACGCGCCAAAACTCTTGAGGACATAACCTGTCAATCTCAGCTGTCAACACTATAATTTAATAATTATTTTTTTGATTAGTCATAATTTTAGCACATCCGCATTCAATCTCTAGACAGGGCATTATCCTTGCATTCGTTTGTATGTTACCGCAAACTTTTTTCTTAAGTCTATTGATTCCACTAATGATGCGAGGAGCCAACGTACTTACGGAAAATTAAGTTCAGTGACCTATCAATAAAAGCCCCCAAGGTTGAAGTCTATATTATTTGTTAATTTATAATATGGCAAATGCGAGTCACGTTCGTGTAATTCGGATTCTGTATATCTAAAGAATCTGACCACTGTGAAGTCAACAAAACAATCTACACTGTTTTTTTCTGCTCTATATCATTGTTGTAAATAACAAGCATATTTTTTGTTGTTTTTATTATTTAAACGTAATTGTAAATTATAAGTAGCAATACAACAGACATATATCTATCTATAGGTATATAAATAAAAATGAATCGCCAAATGTGTTGCTAAGCGCAAAACTTGAAAACGGCTCGACCAATTCGACTATACTTCTTTTATATATTCCTTAAGGCACAAGGAAGGTTCTTATGGAGAGAAAAAACATAAATATTGAGTGGAAAATAGTAAAAACAACACTTTTCTTTTCCCACCACAGGCCAATAACTTTTGACAGAACGAAGTCCGTTCGGGCAGCTAGTACTAAAATATTATTTTTTACTGAATTCAAGTTAGAGATTTTTAAATACCTACTTGGAAGTTAATAAATTTAACTTTTTATAATAATCTGATGTTGGCAAATTATCAAATCGTAATTATAATTTATAGAACTATTCACTGGGAATGATAAAGTAAATATATTTATATTTTAAACGGCTTAAGCTTAATCTTGACATTAATACCTACACGATAGACAGAAATATTCAATGTAATGTAAATGCGATTTACTAACAGAGTTAAATGTTAAATGGAAACTGCTGGACGAAGACTTGTCCAAAAAATTAGATATTGCATCAAATTGCTAGTAAACACGTAGCTGTGACTATCTTTTGGTGATTACAAAGACAGGTCTCTAGCACATGTGACGCTGCTACTTACGACAAGCAGCACTGCTGTGTTCTGGTTTGAAGGGTTTAAGGGTGCCGGTGAAATTACTGGCACATATACGACTTTCTAACTTTGTCTCTAAGGTTGACAAGTATTAGCAAGCCTCTTTTATGTGTTGTAAGTGTTAACACGGGGGTAGCCACTTTCCATCATGTGGGCGTCCGATAAGTTGACCAAAAGGTATAGCCAACTTATCACATTGCGAGTGCAATCCGATGCGATTAAGAAAGCTGCATGTTGTGAGCCACCACTGATTGCACCATGCACCATTGATTCCTGTTATTCATGGCAGTTGTGTTATTCTCAAATTTCAGTTCAATGGGAGCAAAACGAAGGCAAATGTGGGGTATGCGGGGATGCCCATCATATACCTGAGCCACGGCCTCATGAAGCTGGTGGTATGTACGGCAAAGGTATCGTTACCAGGCATTACAGCGTTGGACAGGTCAGTGCTATCTGGATTTGACATATTGCTATTATTTGAATGGGAATAGGTAAACAGGAAGGCTATGTCGACTATAACCTACAATTTGGGTAATCAACATTACTACTAAGGCACTGTAATGGATGGACCTCCATTAGACTAGGATTAACTTACACTGGTGCAACCAACATTGAAACCTTAAAGAGATTTTCATCCCTAGGTTGTTGTTTTTTTAGTTTTTAATCCTTGACCCTAGAGTAATAGGACAGAATATTTTGGAGATTAGAACCCACATTTGGAAAATATTTATCGTACAATGCAGTTAAGAACGAAACTAATCGAATTTAACAGGAAGTTGAAGTGGAAGTAGAGCTGACTGCGAATCATCTTGGAACCTTCGTGATGAAGTTGTGCCCGAACAATAATCCGAACCAAGAAGCTACACAGGAATGCTTTGATAGGTTAGTAACCGTATTTACTTAGCCTAGCCCTGCTAGCCCAACACTGCCTCTACAAAACGCTATGTTCTTATACGAGATAGATTAACACCCATATTCTAAGACGTTCCTCCAAAACTTACTCGACTCGACTCCGCCTTTCTCACTACCAGCGGTAGTTATAGTTGACATAAACGTCCTCGATTCGACATTTTTCCTCAGTCGAGGTAAGCAATCATCTGTCAAACTCAAGGTACCTCGGAACGTACCTTAAGGAAAGAAGTGTCAAAGTTCATATGTAACAAAAATGAATTTTGAAGACTATCGAATATGCTTACGATAACCCTTATAACTATTTATCGCGGCTTTATTTGCACGATGCAGATAAACAAAATTATGACGTAATGACCCCTCAGTCGAGGAACCTCAAAGTTCACTCAAAATTGCGACTAAGAATACAATTTTGAAGGTGTTTTTGAGGTCGTCTTGAGTCGAGTTCGAGTCGAGTATGGTTTGGAGGAACGTCTTAGAATATGGGTGTAAGAACCTAACAATAACCATGTTGTGGACTTTATACAAGCCTTAGCTCTTATCTTAATCCAGCATTCAACGACAAAGTTTTTATTCAGAGATAGAGAACGAAGTAGTTAGATAATTATAACTTTTTCAGGTTCCCGTTGTACATATCCGAGACGCGAGAAGACAGGTTCCTAATCCCACTGGACACTGCTAAGAAAGAGATCTTCAGGTACAGGGTGCGACTGCCTCCCTACATAACATGCACGCAGTGTGTACTGCAATGGACTTATTATACAGGTAAGATTAGATTAGATTAAGAATATCACGGAGAGTAAACATCCCAGTGCGAGATGTCCTGGGTCTTCAAACTAAACTATCGTTAATATTTTTCCAGGAAACATGTGGGGAGTGTGCCCGAACGGCACGGAGGCGGTCGGGTGCGGTCGCTCCGAGACATTCAGGAACTGCGCTGACGTCAGCGTGATCACCAGCACCGGTGGTCTACCTCCTGCCTTCGCTGGAGATCTCAGGAGGGACTATCCCTTCCTCCTGTACTACAGGGACTTTAACATGCCCAGAAACGTCTATCCTCTCGTCGTCAGGTGGGACAACATTACAATTTTCCTCATCCTATGTATCATTTCTGTCTATATTGTGTCCATTTTTTGTCATCATATTATTATCTGTTATATCTTTGTACGTATCTCATTATTTATGTAAGTACCATCTATAATTATTTATGTATCTTGTGGCTTGATATTTCAGACAAAAACTGAAGGATATCCGAAAGGAATCGTACGTTATTAGGTAAAATATAAATATGTATGTGTAATGTATAAAATTATATGTTTATCGTCATTAATGTGCACTATAATATTGAACGTTTTCTTTCAGCAACGATATTGATACAGAATCTGTCGAGGACATTGTTCCACCGATTATTAGGTATACTTTGTCATGTCCTTGTAATGATTTAATGGTTTTGGCTGACGACGTGGTGGTGCCTTTGTGAATAAATTTTCCACCCCTCCTGATGTTCTGTGTTGTTTCGTAGTTTAGTTCTTATATTTTTTGTACAAATTTTGTCGTAACTAACAAGCTGTCAATCCCCGAATCCCTCTTCTTTGTAAAATAAGAAACATGTACAGCTGTATAAAGCCTTAGTTGTGACTAACATGTTCCTGTGTTGCAAGAATGTACTGAAAACTTCTGTATTATACCTACATACTGTTTAGAGTAGTTGCTTAATTTCTAGGCTTTATGATAGAATAGTTAATTTAATGAGAAATTTAAGTTTTCAGAGAATATTTACGGCAGATGGTTGACTAGAAACGATTTTATGCGATATTTCATCTATCTAATATGGAACTGATCTCCACTGTCTCTACCACAGACATCTAAATAATACTGTCTTATTATTTAGATTTCTGTGGTAGACACCCTTGATTATTATATATTAACGGATTCGCTGTTCGCGAATTAGACACAATAGTTAAACAATCGAAATGTTCACATATTATGATTCACAGGACAGGGAACCTGTTAAAATATATTCCTGTAATTGCACCCAACATCTTCTGTGAAAAAGAATGGATGTATTAATCCTTGTAATCACATGAAAGTTTGTAATATGTTTTGTTTCGCAAATAATGGCAACAAATACCTACCTATTTACTTAGGTGCCATAAATCGAGGAAGATGACAAAGCTACGCAAAAACTCGTTTCTCTGTTTCTAGTTTTACTGTCACCAATCGGACTGGTTTTAAACAGCCTTCTATGCTGTTTAACCTTTGGATGTACATAATAATGCCAGATGTGATTAATTTTAGGCTAACGTTAATAAATTGAATGAATTTTCCAGGGATCAAGTGTGTGTGCCGACTAAGACTTTCCAGAGACTCCCGGGCATGCTGAGTTGGTGTCAGACCAACTGTCTGCGGTACCCGCCTAACTGTCCTGAGGATCTGTGTACTTGTCCGTAAGTATCACAATAATTATGTGAAATAATTGTTATAAGAAAAAAAGGAGAATAGAAAATTCAGTCTACGGAACAGACAAGTGTATATGGCATCAAGCGTGTATAAATTCTAGTTCTAACTAAGTACTACAAATAAAAACTTATACTCAGAACAAAAGTAAATATATTTCTTGTATTTATTTGCAGACAAGTGTGCGAAGCTGTAGGTGAGCTGGAGGGCCGAGAGGGAGCTGACGTGTACTGCATGGACCAGTGCATCGTGTACCCCCCACATTGTCCCTCGGATCGGTGCAGCTGTTATTAGGTCAACAAAATATTTTTGAGCTACTTTTGAAGACATTTTGAAACATTGTAGGATGTTTTCGTATTTTTGTATTTAAATGTATAGGTAATTCATATTAGAAATTAAGAATTACCAATTAAGTAAAACAATAAATTGGAATAAAAAAGCCTACGGTCTAACAAAAGAGACATCGTAAATAAAAAATCGAATTCTTCACTTCGAAGCAGCTCATATTTGTATACATTTGTATAATATCAATATAAAAAATAAAACCTGTAATAAATATTAATTTTAATATTATTTTTAAAGTTGAATCTCTCACTTGTCAGAAAGGTTTTGACAGCTGAGCGATTGACTATGTATATGTCATAATTAATCCCTCCACGTCGCATTTGAGGGTTAACTTGTATGGTTATTACAATTTTTTTCGAGGTAACGCAGAGATTTCAAAGATAAGGAGCGTACCTTACTGCCTATCTATTAATTAGTGTAATTTATGATTGTTGAAAGCCCATTTTTATAGAATATTATTATTATATCATATTTTTATAAACTAGCGCAGCAATCGCAATTTTATTATTATATCATAATTAGTATTGTATATGTTGATCATGTTTTTAAATTAATTATAATATGAAAATAATACATGTATATTGATAAATGATAAACTACGCTGTACAGTTTTTAGGATATTATTTAAGTACATTTTTTGTCCATATAATAATTATACATAAGCGAAAATAGCGACTACACTATTGAATACTTAACTGGGTTATAATATAAAATTTTGCCATATTAGGTACTTAATATTATGTGCCAGAATGTAGGTAGTAAGATTTTAGAGATTTCTTTTTGTTTATTTTTGTAAAATAAAATCCTCGTAATGTGTTACAGTTGTTTTAATTTACTTACCCTCCTATGTACACAGAACATAATACTCAAGAGCGTATGAACCTATTTCATTAAAGTAAATTTTGTTCACCTTCGAAGTAAAAAGCGTTGAGCACACAGTATTGCGAAGTACCTAGTAGTTTTGTAATTCTAATCACAGAGTACATTAATATACTGGAGAATTGTAATATTGTAAGAATTGTTTATTGTTTAATTCTTGCATACATGTACAGTCTTATTTCCATAGGTCTTATAACAGGATTTAAAATTAGGTAGGTACATGCACCCTGTAAGGGCGTTCGCAAGTCAGTGCGATTAGTTTTTACAATACAATTCAAACATTAAATTTAATACAATTCATATCTCATTTCATCATTCACTCATTGCACATTATAATAGCGATGAAATTGCGATTTGCGATTGGTCAGATGAAAGGAAAATACCTACAATAAATATGGTACACACACACACTAAAACATATACAACACGACTACATTTTTGACGTTTTTAAAAGCTTTAAACTTTAAAAATTCCCGCCATTTTCAGGCTTCTTCGTTTAGTTCCATTGAATTTTTCTTCATCTTGGATCAATAAAACCTCGAAATAGTGTTTAAAAATCTAAATTAGATAAGCTAGAAATATCTGTTGTTATTTTATAAATAAAATCGTAAAATGTTCCGGGCACAAGATTTGCTCGATGCTAAAAAAAACTTAAGGAAGTTAGCGATGAAACGAAACGCAATTGACATTGACGTAGCTTATCAGTCGGTCGATTATTTTATTTACGCAGAGCTATTAAAATTTATAAAGAAAACAGCGATAAAAATAAATAAAACTTACACATATACACAATGAGTGATTTGTTGGATGAAGATTTGGAGTTCCGTGGCGGTACCTTGCAGCTGTCATCCGAACCCGTAGTGGCGGAGACTTCAGAAAATAATCGAACAAACCCTACGGATAATACAGCGAGAAGGAAACCATCGGTTAATGTTAATCCTTCGGTGTTGTCTGGTGCAGACTCATTAACTTCTTCTTCATCTTCCTTTGCCGGTATGTTGTAAAAATATCTTACTGCAACACAGATTGTGTTGCATGATTTTTCGCGATAGTTACGGAAAAATAAACTTAGTTAACTATTGTTAAACTAGTTATAGCATATAATGTCATTATCGCCGTACATATCGCATTCCAGATATAGCCTAGAACTAATCCTTAATCCGTTACTTTAAAAACTATAATAAATAATAGCATTATATATTAGGATGGGTAGTACTATACTAATTATAACATCAGCAAGTCTCAAAGTACTGCCTATAATACGCCAACTTGCTCTACTACAGACGCCAGGACCGAAGAACAAACAAACAACACAGCGGCTGCTCCCACAGAAATACAAGCAGTATTCCCCCGTTATGATGTGCCATTTGACAAGGAGAACATCAAGGACTTCTTCACATACCGCAAGGGAGTTGTGGACACTGCTATACAAGAATGTATCACTGCACTATTGTTTCCTGAGGATGGAGAGTACTTGGGATCCTGGTTGTTGACAGAGTAAGTAAATTTAGGATATTTGTAAGGACCTGGGACCTATTTAAATATACTCTTGTGTTTTCTCTGTCTATAATTTCAGTATTGTAATCCTCAGGCGCAGTGATAGCCTAGTGGTTGAACAATCGCCTTCCATGTCTGAGCTTGAATCTGGCCCGCACTTCAGACTTGTCAAATTCATGTGTGGATCAGAATTTGATCTTCACTTGCGTAAACTCCTCTTAGCCTTTTCCCAATTATCTTGGGATCAGCTTCCAGGTTAACCAGATGCGGCTGAATACCAGTATTTTACACGGAGCGACTGCCATCAGACCTCCGCAACCCAGTAACTGGGCAATGCCGATATCCTAAGGTTAAACCGTTTTTCAGACTTTCGGGCTTCTGACTACCCGTAACGACTGTCTCTTCACTGACTTCACTTGCGTAAACTGTGAATGAAAATATCATAAGGAAATCTGCGTACCTGAACGGGCTTCAAAAAGTTCTTGATGGTGTATGTAGTCTGCCAGCCTACATCAGGCTAGCGTGGTGGACTAAGAGACCCGTGGCCAGCAGTGGGACAGTAATGGGCTGATTATGTTATGTATGTTATGTAATCCTCAGATGCTGGTTAATGCCTTTTTTCAACACAACTTCTGTATTAAGATATCAGGTCACATAATATTTTATAGTATCCCAAACCTTAGATTTATTTATTAATTAATTTGATTTAATCTTTTGTGAGTTGATTAGAACATAATTTTGACTCAAATAATTTAATTTCACCTCCTATGAACAGAGTCACATTTAAAAAAAAGTCAAATGTATTCAGACTTGATTTACAATCAATTGTTTATTATTTACTAGCTGCCTGACCCGGCTTCGCACGGGTGTACTTTTTTCCCTTTTGTGCAACATTTTTCATTTATGCTCAGCTCTTATTGGTCGTAGCGTGATGTTATATAGCCTAACCTTCCTCAATAAATGGACTATCCAACACAAAAAAAAAATTTCAATTCCAACCAGTAGTTCCTGAGATTAGCGCGTTCAAACAAACAAACTATTCAGCTTTTTAAATATTAGTATAAATTATATGAATTTCTAGAATAACTCTGTGGGACAATGAAAAGGAGAGAATAATTATCCTCACATCAAGACTGGTGATGACAATCAAGTATGACTTTATAGCCATGAAGCAGCTGGAATTTAAGAAGACATACCTGGATGACCTGGACACTATTGTCATTGGGGAGCTGGTGTACCCACCATCATCTTTAGTGCCGTAAGTAATTTAAAACTAATTTTTTGCTGAAAAGTATTTACAACATATTCAAGACAAATAGCTGAATATTGTAAGAATTTTTGTTAGAACTAGAGTTCGCCCGTGCGTTCGCCCGCGCGTTCGCCCGCGCGTTCGCCCGCGTGGATGTCGTTTATCGCGTGTTCCGCGTTTTTCGGGATAAGAGTAGCCTATGTCCTTCAGTTCCAGACTATCTCTGTACTAGGTTTCATCAAAATCGGTTCAGTAGTTTAGTTATGATGAGGTAACAAACAAACAGAGTTACTTTCGCATTTTAGATAGTAAAGATTAGATACAAATGGTACAATCTTTAATTTCTAGTAAGAAAAATAATATTTAAATGCCAAAGATTTATTAAAATGTCAACTAGAAAATGGAAAGAACACCAACACAATAAAAACAGATCGTATTGATAACTAGTTTGGAATAAACGTTAAAGAATTGATGTAGATTGTATTGTACTTTGTACCTAAAAGCCTTGGTCTGTGTAGTATTAAATTGTGCTCAAAAACCAGTTTTTGGTGTGATAGATGAGCGCTGAATACGCTGGAGACGTTTACGGGCTATTACAATCTTCTTCTTTTTCTTCTCCCTGCCCTTATCCCACACTTGGTGGGGTCGGCACAACAAGTAATTCGTAAATCCATGTTCTTAAAGGTTTTGGCTTATTGTTTTATGACCGGCCGCCTGCCTGATATCAACCCTCCTTGGGAATACACGTTGCGCTGTCGCGCGGGTGACCCAATGTGCTTGCTGATATTATGCACTGGGTTCCAAAATGATATGCTTGTCAATCTTATTGCCGACAACTAAGCAGACTATGTTCTTCTTGGTGGAGTACACTTGAAGTTCCTCGACTCGAGTTTTGCTAAGGACTTTGGTTCTGTCACATCGTAAACTAATATAGCACAATATGCAATGCAATATTGCTATGGCAATAGGCTCGCTCCCTATTACATGGGACTTAAACATGGCGAAATGAGGGTGTTACTATAGACCTCTGCCCAACCCTTCGGGGAACACAGGCGGGATGTTATGTTATGTATAATAATCGAACTACTGGCGGGTGGGAGACACTAAATATTACCAAACTTTAATTAGCAAAAACAAAAAAATACCTATAAAAGATTCTTAATCTATAACACTAAAGATTAAAAATCGTTTCGCGAGTCGCACAAATATGAGTCAGGGGTTTGGTTTTGATAGCTCTGTGATTATGAATAGAGGACTTTTTTTACCACAATCCACAAAGGAATTAGCTATTTTAATATTATATTACACACTCAAACAATGTGTCATTCTGTTGATGCCCTATATTTGTGTACTAGCGGCCCGTCCCGGCTTCGCACGGGTGGACATTTTTCCCGTTTTTGCAACGTTTTTCATTTATGTTCCGCTCCTATTGGTCGTAGCGTGATGTAATATAGCCTATAACCTTCCTCTATAAATGGACTATCCTACACAAATATAATTTTTCAATTCCAACCACTAGTTCCTGAAATTAGCGCGTTCAAACAAACAAACTCTTCAGCTTTATAATATTAGTATAGATGTCGCATTAGGCTGGGCTAATACTTAGCGGTTTGGTCAGATTTATGGCGGCATCTATCACGCCATATGAGAACTACGCAGCACGATGATTGTCTAGCAGACTACAGCGACAACAATAACAACTTTCAAATGAAACGTCACAAATACTGCATCGCGATATCAAGATTTGACACGCAGATAGTATATATCGACGCTCGGCAGTGAAAACCTCGTAAAACAAATTTTCTTCAAAAGCGTTTTGTTTGTTCTTTAGATTGATAAACTCGTCATACACGTACTGGTTCAACAAAATTTCAATTCAAATACTGCTAACCTATCTATGACGTACGATGACAAACTTGTATTAACATTTGATCGGCCATATTTTTTTCAGGAGACAGTTTTTTCTATCTCTTTTAAAAAAATAAATAATACACATACTTGGTTTTCACTGCCGACCGTCGATATACAACTTCCCAACATCAACCGTTGGGCAGAAGCCCGCTAGGTATAAGACTCGCCTAGTTCGCGGATCCTTAACATTCGTTGGAGGAACACCATACCTAGATTCCTACCTGGATACGTTGTTGCAGACCAACGCTTGCTTGGTTCATTTTCAATCTGTAGGCACACCCTCAGCTAGTATACTTCTACAAATTTTACGAACTAAACAAGCGTTCGACTGTTACGGGGTGTCCTGCGTAAGCGACGAACGCGACAAACGCGATCAAGACAACGGCATTCCCTACTAGCGGCCTATGTAGCGAGACGTGACGTAACGAGTATTTGTTCCACGTCGTGTCGCGTCGCGTCGCGTTTGGCGCTTACGCAGGACATCCCGGTACGAAGAATCTGACCATACCGGTAAATGGAAGCCCTGTAATCTCGAATACCGATGTCTTAATAACAAATAAATTGCATCTTCTGTGTAGGTGTTATTAAGGTCAGTCACAAGAACGCATTGCCAATTATATTGATACGAATATGCTGATACGGAGCTATTAGATAACAAACACGTGTTTTTTTAAATTTTGTATGAAATTGTAAAAGATTCCATCAACGTGTAATATTTTTAACGATTTAATTAAGTTATTTATTGTCTCTATCTAACTTTAACAAATGTCACGTACCGTTTATTTTACAATCAAAATTATACCGGCAGCAATATGAAATACTAGCTGTGTCTGTGTTACTCAGTGATAATGTAGCTTTCTAACAGCAAAATATTTTTTGAAATCGGTCCAGTAGTTTTTAAGTTTATTCGTTACATACAAAAAAACATTTTAATAAAAATAAAACCGACTTCAAAAAAACGATGAAAAGAATAAAATAATTACCATATTATAAAATTAACAGTTTTAGAAGTCGGTGCTAATCCACGCTGAACCAAATTCAAGGCACCGACTTCTGAAACTGTTAATTTTATAATATGGTAATTATTTTATTCTTTTCATCGTTTTTTTGAAGTCGGTTTTATTATTGTTAAAATGTTTTTTATTTTTTTCGTTTTAGTGGCCTTAATTATAAAATATGGTTGGACCTACTAAAGACGCTGCTCGTAACATAATTACATCATCACATTATGCGTACTGTTCGTCATTGAGGAGTTCTATTGTCTATCTCTGAAGTTCTTCATCAGATTTAAATGGGACCAATCTGGAAGTATATCCTTTCAAATAACTTTTTTTTTTATCTAAATCGGTTTATAAACGGCGGAGTTATGAGGTAACAAACATTAAAAAATAAAAAAAACATACAGACGAATTGAGAACTTCCTCCTTTTTTGGAAGTCGGTTAAAATACAAATCTTTTCTCTTTATAATATTAGTATAGATTATAAAACCACGCACCGTAGCGCTGCTTTGTACTGCTGAGGTTTGTCCTTGTCAAACTTTCGTCTGTTTCATATTCGCTCTAGTTATATGGTTTTGACTGCCTTGTTGGTCTAGTGGTTGCAAGGGCGACTGCTGAGCGTGGGGTCCTGGGTTCGATCCTCAGGTCGGGCAGTGTTATTTGGTTTTTCCATTAGGAATTTCTCAGTAGCAGCCCGGAGTCTGGATTTGTGCCCGGTTAATAGCAATAGTCTCCCCCCCCCTATTAAAAGGGGCTTCAACTGGCGAAATGAGGGTGTACTAAAAAAAACAACCTCTACTGAACCCTTCGGGGAATAAAAGGCGTGATGTTATGTATGTTATGTAACTGGGCAAAATGTATGGAAAATCTGTTTTTTTTTTCGCGATTTCAGGGTTGGTCCCATAGTAAAAGTTGTTCATAATGATGAGTACAACGACTCTTTTTCGGGTTTAGGGTATAGAAATACTAAGGGCCAAGCCACATCTGACGGAAGATATGTGGCCGATCTTCCGCCGGTACACACAATTCTATATAAACATCTCATATTTGACCGAAGATGCGTTACTACAATTCCTCGAGTAAATTACGCGACGGAAGATCGGCGACGTATCTTCCATCAGATGTGGTTTCGCCCTAAGGTTGTATTCACGTGTGTTGGTACACAGTCGTCTGAACGGCATCGCGTCTGGCGTCACCACGGTGGTGAAGGACTGCGTGATAGACCGGCTGTGTCGGCGACCCTCGCACGAAGACGTCGACCACCAGAACAGTAAACTGTTCGATCCCAAGTATTTTGAACCTAGGTACTTTCAGTTGCTGTAGGATACACTTAGTTGTTGCTAGCTTTTTTTGGGTTTTAATTTCGTATTTATATTTGCTTATATTAATTAGAATATGGGTGTAACCAGGGCTTAGTACTTAGTTAAAAGGTATATAAAGCTTGGTACAGATTATTTGCAACACAACATGTAAAGTAACATGCAATGCAACATTTTCCATACATTTTAATGTGTTCGCGAGCGCAATGTGCGCGCAGGGCGTTCGGGATCCCATTAAAATGTATGAAAAATGTTGCATTACATGTTACCTTACATGTTGTGTTGCAAATAATCTGTACCCAGCTTAATATCTTAGCTTACATTATCTGGACAGAACATAGGGGGATTGTAACAATTAAAAAGTCTGATAAAAATGTACTGATAGCAACAAGTACCCTTTAATAATGGCTATACGTACGTACTCATTTGTAGATAGTATGCTCATTAGTTTTACTTCATGATTAAATTCAATGGGTTATTATTAACCAACGCTTCAAAGCTAATGAATTCAGCCCCCTATACTCTGTTTCACGTTTTATAACTTGTTGAAACTATTGCTATTGGATCTACCAATATCTTAATAATATATTTATGACTTACTTATTTTCTACTCAAATATTCTGTAAAAGAGGTGTCGCTTGTTATATTAATCATTCACTGTTGTATAGTCAGAAAGTAGTCAATTAATTTGCAATTTTACCTACCTATGCAGAGGCGGATTTTCCATTAGACCAACTAGGCCAGAGTCTAGGGTCCCAAGGCGAAAAAAAAAAATTTTTAGCTCATGAATGGAGCTGATAAGGGGGCTTCTGGTACTATACCGCCTAGGGCGACCAAGACTGCTAGTCCGCCTCTGTACCTATGTAAAATCTAGCTTCTAGTGCCATTTCGAGCCTTATATCGCAACGCAACGCGTAGCATATCATTACTAATTTATAATAATCAAAGGAAGGTACTGACACTGCCACACGGTTAATCTTTTATCTAATTTACTTTTCTTTTACTTACTTTTCTTTTTTAATTTACACTTATACTCCACCCAGTTAGGGTTGCCAAATGTTTGGCTTTTTACAGTCGTGTCCGTTCAAATATATGCAAGTCCGGCCTGTCCGGCTTTCGTTAGGCTTTTGGTCAACCCCGCCCCGCCAAATGATGCCGATGATTCATAATAACATAATTGAGGCTGGTTTTAGAGTCACGCTGACCGTCGGCGCTGACAGCTGAAACGTATGACTTCTCCGTCAGCGCTGACCACCGCACGTGCTGATTATTCTAAAACGCTTCACTCGTGGCTCGCGACGCTTACTAGCCGCGCTGGCGAAAGCGGCACTGTAAAACCAGCCAGAGAGTAGAGCAAGTCTCAATAACAGTACCTAATAACATATAAAAGTATAAATATTTTTTTCTTTTACATACCAGTTTATCAAGGACAAAATTTCCGGCTAAATATGAATCTGTGCCCGGCTTTTCTATTTTTGGGCCTGGCAACCCTACTCCTAGAATAACATGGCATGTGGCGAAATAGAAAACTAAATGAGAATGTATTGAATTTGACGTATTTTGCTTTCGCAAGCAGTGCCACTCTAAAATATCAAGTTATACTGGGTTTACTGTAACAGCAATTTACTCTAACTCTTCATACACATTGTAAAACATGCATGTTATAGTTGTATTGTTAATCTAGCCATAGCCGGCAATAATATTTCTTTTTAGTAACGTTGGCTTTTTTTTGTGCGGAAATATATCTCATTAAAAGTCTTCACACACAGAGAACGGAGGCGAAGCGGAGGCGAAGGTGGTTTTTTTGTATGATTAGAATTAGTTATAAAGATTACACACACGATCGGGAGTGGTCGCTAAGCCTGACACTATCTACCGCCACCGGTTCGCCTCTGCCCCGCCTTCGCTCTGCCTCCACTACACCTCACATACGATCGGGAACGGTGGCTAAGCCTGATACGACTATCTACCGCATTCGGTCCGCCTCCACTACGCCTCCGCTCCGCCACCGCTCTCTTTGTGTGAAGATTTTTAAAGTACTGTTGGCAATTTTTTTGCATCTGTTGTTATCTCCACGGGTGTCGTTAGAGACAACTCAATAATTATACTCTGTGAGTGGACAATTCTTCTATCGTGTCAGTACGAGTTATACGAGAATGGCTCATGCTGTGGTAAAAACTAGCCAGTCAGCAAGGTTGGTGAGCCCCGGACATACTTAAGTATCGTCACTCGTGGAGACCCTTTTCATGCACTTCAATGGACGGGTCTTATTTGTCTATTAATATATTAAATGGAGTCCTACAGTTAGTGCCATGCACGAAGACACGCCCCAATCTTCACCTAAATCGCGTGTTCTCTCTCACTCTTAGATGAAGAGTGAGGGAGTACCTACACGTGATGTAGATAAAGAGTGGGGCGCGTCTTTGTGGATGACACTATCTGAATAATATAAATCTATTACAAAATTGTTGTGGGATAGCATTATTCATCATTGACGACTCTTAACGACTTCTTCACATGGTGGTCCCCATATCCATTGGTTACACTGACTTCGTTTTATAATAGCATAACTGGTGCATTCGTTACTTTGCTTACACTACTGAAACTTATTCTTAATATTTATTATAGAGAGCGACACTTACGTGGCGTGCGGCTGATGTGGAACAAAGGGGAGCCTGTGCCGCTGAAGACCGTGTGGAACCCCTTCAGCCATGATGTGCCCTTCCTCACCTATGCTTCCCATCCCATCTTCTGGCATAAAGGTGATTCCGAACACATAAAATTATATTTTTTACATATAAATGTAGCCTAGCGGTTGAATGCTTACCTTCTATGTAGGAGGGTCTGAGTAGGAGGCCCGTGCCTCTGACTTTTCGAATTCATGTACGATTCAGAATTTGATTATCACTTGCATTAATGGTGAAGGAAAACATTGTGAGTAAAACTGCACACCTGAGAGGGCTCCATAAAGTTCTCGATGGTGTGTGTAGTCCGCCAACCCGCACCAGGTCAGCGTGGTGGACTAAGGCCTAAACCATTCTCATTCTGAGAAGAGGCCCGTGCCCTGCAGTGGGACAGTAATGGGCTAATTATGTTATGTTACATATAAATATACATTTGTTTTAAAATTCTTTAAGCAAACATTGAACAAATATATAAAAAAATAGTACCTAGCCAGCCGGCGGCATCAGGAATAGGGTCCAAGCTACCGGTGTTCAGGCTCCACTCATAGGATATCTCACAATGCCTGCTATCAAGGAGTACCGCTTTCTGTATCAAACCAGCCGTCTAACGCTCTATACTATACGTGCCAACTAAGAATAGGATCGCGCTTGCTACAACTTCACACGATAGCTGTCAAATTAGTACAGTCAGCAAAAAAAACTATGAAAAAAAATGTCATATTATTTCACAAAAAATTACACACACAATTACAAAGCAAATTACAATTGGTAACTCAATTACAAGACTAGCGGTACTTCGTAACTTGATTTGGGAACCTCTGCATCCGAACTAGGTGGTAACCTGTATCTCGGAAAACAGTCCATCCCCTTTAAAAGATTGTACAGTCAACAGCAAAAGTCGATGAATATTTTGGAATTTCGATATTAATTAACTTAGGAACTAGTTGCTTGACTTTATTATCATAATATTATTCTTTGAAGAATTCCCTCCTCTATCGTTACTTGTTGACAAAAATAATAATTTGCAAGTTTTCATTCATCAAACAATTTTGAAACTGAGTAATCATCACTTACTTTTGATGCTGACTGTACTATTTAGAAGCCATTATGAATCCATTATCATGTAAAATTGCCACTGTGTGTTTAGGTTTGGGGTTTGGGTTTATACTTACGTAGAACGAGTGAATCGGTTTCTTCTGGGCAAGCGTGCTCCATCGCAGACCGCATCATCGCTTATCATCAGGCGGGATGGCGGCCAAACGCAGGCCCAGTAACAAATAAAAAAAATTAAAAAAAGAATACGCTTAATTTTATACTTCCTTTCTATTTCTCAGAGGGAACTGTAGAAGAAAAATCGACTTACGACATGGAAACCTTCGCCCTCAAAATTCAGAGAGCCATAGAGAGCATGGCATCGTCGGCCTGCTGCATACACCACTCCCCGATAGTCATTCAGAGCTACGTCGGCGTGACGTCACTACTCCATAACAAGACTGGCTTGGGGTTCTTCAAAGTCCGAGGGAAGTTCAGCTTCTAATTGAAGGTACAGCCATTTTGCGGTTCGATATAAAGAAATATCATACGTTACTTGGGGTGTGGGCCGTTGATATAGCATCGCCTAATGTTACGGGCGTTGTATATTGAATACGGCGGTAGTTAGATAATAAAGTCTGGAACTTTGTTATGTTTACTAGGAGCTGAGTTAGGGCGTAAAAATAAATAATCGTATAGAAGCCAAACATCGTGAGGAAACCTGCACACTAGAGAGGGCTCCATAAAGGTCTCGATGGTATGTGTAATCTGCCAACCCGCACCAGGCTAGCGTGCTGGACTAAGGCCTAACCCTTGCTCATTCTGAGGCCCTTGCCCAGCAGTGGGACAGTAATGGGCTAGTTATGTTATGTTATAGAAGCGAAAGTCGCGCTCCAGGTGCGTTCATGGTCACGATAATAGCGTACCGTCTCGCGTTGGTTCAGCCAACAAGTCAATAAGGGCTCGCGGTCGTGCGCTCTAAAATATTAAATAAATAATAGCCATAAGTACCAGCCCTGCTCGTATGCGTGGGCGACAGCGGGGCGCTGTGGGCTGAGGGGGGAAGTATGTGTTTTTCAAGCTGCGTTTGGGGCACGAATAGAAGAGTTTGGCTTCAATACGGTATTATTTATTCTTAGGGCAGCCCTAAGCTGCTGTTTGTTCAAGAAGTGTTGAGCATTGTTTATTATTTGGACCATTCGTCGTGCACGATTGGCTAATACCCGGTGCCTATAAACAAAAACGTATCGTTTGCTTATCAATGGTAGCATTTTTTATTGCCAAACTAGGCATATAAAAAGACTAGTAAGCAAATTTTACCTGTTATAGCTCCCATATGGAAGTCCATATGGTAGAGTCTACTTTGCAAAACTATGGGGTCTTTGGTTCATTATTGGTAAAGATACAAGTCTCAATTTTAAACTATAGAAATCGACCATAATAATAATAAAAAATACATATAATTACATCTAATTAATACACGCTCTAATGCTTTATTGCCAAGTTACTTTATATGCGTACTTTAAGGTTTCGTTTCGTCACAACTAATCATCTGGTTTTACGATGGTTCGGCTGACCTTCGACAGACGTTGGTCCGTGTAATCGAGGTTACTATGTACTGTGCAGCCATTTTAATTTTGAATAAAATGTAAACAAACCTTTGATCGTGAAACATTCATTTTGCTTTAAGAATCTATTAATCACACATTTTTAGAAAACCTTAACACTTATTTTCAACTAGCTGCCTGGACAAACTTCGTCCTGTCAAAAGTTATTGGCCTGTAGTGGGAAAAGAAAAGTGTTGTTTTTACTATTTTCCACGCAATTTTTATGTTTTTTCTCCATAAGAACCTTCCTTAAGCCTTAAAGAATATATTTAAAAAAAATTGCCGAATTGGTCGAGCCGTTCTGAAGTTTTGCGCTTAGCAACACATTTGGCGAAACATTTTTATTAATATAGATTATTTTTATTTTTAATGGATTTCTGAAGCAAAATATATGTACCTATGTGGAGGAACGAGGTATGGTGTTCCTCCAACGAAAAGGGAGGATCCTCCAACCAGGCGAGTCTTATGCCTGGCGGGCTACTGCCCAACGGTTGATGTTGGGAAGTTGTATATGTACTATCTGCGTGTCAAATCTTGATATCGCGATGCAGGATTTGTGACGTCACATTTGAGAGTTGTCGTAGTCTACTAGACATTCGTCGTGCTGCGTAGGTCGCATATGGCGTGATAGATGCCGCCACATGTTTAACTATCATAGATTTGTTTATATTTTATACAAAAATTTTATGGCAGAGTTATAAATCTATTATCATAAATTCATAACGATGCTCTTTTTGTTTTGAGCTAACTGATCATATTTCTACGTTGTTGCGTGAAGAGCATTTTCATATACTAAGTAAGTATAGCAAGGTTCCAGACTACGAGTACTTAATCAATGATTGTTAAATTACTTACATAATGATTCGTATGTTCTAAGCCTTATTATGTTACAATATAATAATATGATAATAAATTACTGGATTTGAAGTAGCTAGGGATTGGGATAGCAACATTTGTCAATAAAAATAAGCCTTCGCAAAGATCTTTTTAGGGAACCATGTTAGAAAAGGATAGCATATAAAAGAGGAATAAAAATCGGGTAGTTAACTATTTTTTGTTTAATAGATTCTAGCAACTTTTACATAAAACAGGCAACAGTGATAAAACCAGTGAATTATTTAATAAAATGCCCAAGTAAAAGTGTTCACTAGACGAAGACAGCACTATTGACAGGTGACGTCATACTTCGAAAACTTCATAGCAATTTGACATTACTTCGTACAATGTCCATTCGTCGCGACAGAGACAGAAAATGGCTCCTCCAAAACCTTGAAAAGCGAGTGATTTCCAGTTTTTATTAATTTTATTTAATTTTCAAGAATCGTGAATTTCCTATATCTTTTTTAACCTTTTGGACGCCATTGTCACATATACGTGACAAACGAAAGTTTACCCTGTACACCAGCGTCACAAATATGTGACAAAAACGATGGAATTACAGTAACCTTGGCGTGGGGGGTACGCCGATGCATTTATGCTCTGGCGTCCAAAAGGTTAAAATAATATTAAATATTGTTAATTTTTTAAAGTACCATATTATTGTTTTAGGGTATTATTAATGCCTGTGATCATTTTGAATAGTTTAGTCACATTACAAAATAAATATTTTCAGGTTATTTTAATACTCTATTAAATGTATTGTATGTTCCGTTTTAAACTATCTCGCAGTGTTTGGTAAAGTATTATTCCGTTTACTTTGTCGTTTCACAGTTACAACTTGAACGTTACATTTGAGTAATTATAAACGAAAAGCCAATTAGATAGAGCCGAAAATTAACAAAAGTAAACTAATTCGTCTTTTGAAGTTCTATCTCTACGAATTGATAAAATTGTCCCTTTATTCATAAATATCGCCATCTGATACAGTGCGTTTAATCCACGAAGACGCTCCCCCGCTCTTTAGGGAACGTACCCCTCCCCCGTACGTCCTCCTCCCCCTCTTATTTTCACGTAGTAATTCATAAATATGTTTTTAAATCATTTTTTGCAAACAGATATAAAAAAAAATCTAATATTATTTAGCTCATAATTATGTGCGTCAGTTTTGCCGTCTGTGAGTTTAGAAAGCGCTAAACGCTACGCGCCGTATTTGAATATAGCTCGAAAAAGCGCGAGATTTCCCTAGAGGATATTGACTATGTGACGAAAACCTAAGCCCCCCCCCGCGCCCCTGTGACCAAGCGTGGTATTTTGAAGACCCCTCCCCCCTGAACGGGTCACGTAGTACGGGTACGTTCCCTTATTGTGAGAGGTAGCCGCGTGGTGGTCACCCATCTCTTATTGATATCTTATATTAATGTGCGTATGCGCACATCTAACTATTGTGTGGCGTCAGTTTTTTTCCATCGACTGCTTGTAGACGGACTTGCGGACCGTTTCTACTTAACCGGGCAGTTATTGGCGAGACTTGAAGGGTCTCCAACCAATGTGGCGATAGAACTAACACAATAGAAATTTGTAAATCACTCCTTTACACTGTAGCGATTTAGACAAAGAGTGGAACGCGTCTTCCTCGACTGAACGCACTATAAGAGATGTTTAATTACTGAATTGTAAATCAAACGTGGCATTTTGTTTGTAATAAAATATGAATGCTAAGGCTTAAGAGAGTTTTAGTTATAGCGCTATATTATATTAATGAACAAAGGGACAATATAATGTGTAACAATATTGTAAATGAATAAGTGATAAAAAATGTAGTCGCAAAATAGATTAGAAACATGTTTGACGTTTAATAATCGAGATTACAGAATAGCGTATCGTAGCTTTTGCATAAATCAATTAATATTCATGTAGAGCTCAACCAACTTAGCTGTGTAGGTGGACAAAATTTGAACTAAAGCCTCTTGGTAATAAAGATCATTTTGCAATGTCATACCACTGTCATGCTGCCCACTAGCGACGCTGTCAACTCACAGCTAAGTTGGTTCTCCTATATGTATTTATCATTATTATATTTATTTATTTCACGTTATTCGTTGTAGCTTGGCCCATGTAAGGCAGGGCATGTTTCGAGGGTTGATGATATTGATGCAAGATTAGTCTGAAAGGGGGTAATAATCCGCACACTATTTATACACTGACCGTTTTACATCAAAGGTTCATTTATTACTATAAAAAAATAATCGACAACCCTGATTTAGTTACAGCAGGTTCAGACCGGTCGAATCGCTTTCAACAAATGACTTGATCAACAAAAGTTGGAACGTTTTTGTTGCTTCAATTTGATTGAAAGTCTGTTCAGACGGTTCAATTCGCATGCGATTTAGCAGTTGATCAACTAAAATCGAACCGTGTGAACCCGCTATTACGAATTCTGAAAATGGAGCTACTGACATGCGGCCCCAAATATGACCTAAAATGTAAACAAGGCTCATGAATTTTTGAACGAAAAACATAAAATTTGAACATTTGACTACTCTTAATAGACATATTTTCGGTAAAATCGATAAAAACTTGGAAACTGACTTGAATAAGTGTTTCAAATAAGAGTAGGCAAAATGTTGTTTACATTTATTTATTATTATTTATATACTCTTTATTGTACACCAGGTTAACATAACATGAAAAACTATTTAAATACAAAAATGCACAATGGGCGGTCTTATCGCGCAAGGCGATACATTTTATTTTTTCGTTCCGTGAATATAGTGTATTATAATATCTGTGCTATTGGGGACAGTTGTAGAACTAATTATGTATATTCATTATTATGGGTACTTCTGTTTCGGATTAATAACCTGTTTTCGACATAACATTGCATGTATATCATTCAATTATAAAGTATATTTTTTCATAGGTTTTCGGTACAGTAGACGATTGAAAACTCAAATATTAGATAGTGCTAATCTGAGCATATAACATGATTAGTATATTACCAAGCTAAGTAATTTAGCCGACTGAAGGAATTGGGCTAGTGTTGTGTGTTATGGCCAGTCGTTGAATTATGCATTTTTGCAATTAATACTGCGATGCGTTATTAGTTTTAAAGTAGCTTATTGTTAATAAAATTGAAATTATTAATATATTTAAGTTATATTTTCAATCAGTAAATTCATTTCGATACCTCAGTTCCAAAGTGTAATAATTGAGAAACACGTTCATAAAAGATAATTTGAAAATTAAATGTCTAGTGAGTTACTCGTGTATTTTTTAATCATTATTTAATTTATCTGAAATGTAATATTATTAAGAATGGCATTTCAGATTAATTAAATAGTATTTAAAAATACAACGGTCAAAGTACTTATTAGTTTTCAAATTATTTTAAAGAACCTGTTTCTGAATTATTACACTTTAGAACTGAGGTATCGATTTGTCATTATACAGTACGTAACACAACGAAAAGCAAACCTTGTTAACTGATTGATGGGTTGGTTAAGTGTAATAGCAGTAATAGCCTAGTGTGTGACCATCGGATTGTCAAGTCATAGGTCTCGAGTTCGAACCCGAGGCACGCACCTCTGACTTTTCGGATTCATGTGCGTATTGTATAATTATATTTCTCGACGGCATGTGAAGCCAAGGCAGCATAAACTCTGACACCAGGTTAGGCACTAACCACACGAAAATAAGAAGTGTAATACAATCGTCAACTTTTTGTCACTATCCACGTTGTACAAGCTATGATATTCAGGATTTTGAGAAATTGTTGATTTCTTACTTGTTTAAATTGTGCAGCTGATTTTATAAGATGATATTATTTATGTTAACCGACTACAAAACTGAAAGAGGTTATGAAAAAGGAGGAAAATATAAATTGGTGAATACCTATAGTGACAAAACGTGTATGATTGTGCTATACTTTACCTACCCATCAACCAGTTACAAGGTTTGCTCTTCGTTGTGTTACGTAGTGTATACAGGGTGTAAAAATACCCTTAACGAAGCCGAAGTCTACGCACACTGTACATCAAACTAAGAAACGACTTTTATTTTATGGTATTAAAAAACTGCTTTTAATTGTAGCGCGCAATGTAAGCGCGCCCGCAGCAGACTGTGCCTACATTTCAAAAATGTTGATAATTTTTGTATAGAAGAATGTTTAATAATAACATTTAAACTTAGTTTTCGTGAAAAACGTTTAAAAATATGGTGACTGACCTTCAATATCTCCATAACCAGTCGGTTCCCAGGTATGGCCCAATACCAAAAAATCTTCGTAATGAGGCTCTCGGCTTCGTTAGTGGTATTTTTACACCCGATATAGGTATAATTAATACTACTTAAATTAATTAAAATATATTTTATGTATTCAGTACTGTTCCATTACTCTGCATATTGTACTGTTATCAAAAATATCTATTTTGTTCTTTTGTTTGTACGTACGTACTTAGCGTAAGTTTTGCTCAGAAATATTGTGATTCTGTATGTGTATTTTTTTTAATTGAAATTATTTTTAATACATTAAATATAATGTTAGTTACATGGGAGAATATAATGATAATCACTATTATAAGGTATAGTCTTGTTTGCCATTGTGGCTATCTGTATATATATTATTTATCTTAAATATACTAGTTTCATTCTTAGAGCGTTTTTAGGAATTTTGGTTTATAGGTTTATAATCATAAGTTTGTGTGATTCATTAGAAGTGAGATTGTACGGTATGCGATTATACAAGGTTAGTCGGAATTGGGGTGAATGAAAATGATTTTTATTTTAGTTTCTTCAAAAAAAATCATACCTGCTATAGTTATGAATTCAGAAAATTAATTTTCTAATCCGTGACCCCAATTAAGACCTATATTGTAAAAACAGCTGATCATAGCTATGGACAGATAGATTTTAGCATATTTTTTACGAAATCTTTGAAATGCTATTTCTCTTAAACTATCGAGTTTTGGGGAAAGTTGTAGAACAAAAGTTATCCCTTATTATGGATACTTTAACATGCTTTCGGCTTAGTACCCCCTTTCCGACTAACCTTGTATATACGGCAATACTAAAGATGTTTGCAGTTTATATACGATGCATATTAAAATAGTTTTGTAAACTGTGTTTGATTATTAATTCTCCAAAATATACATTATTCCTGTTAAAATATTTTATTTAATGAGTTGTCTTTAAGCTTTAGCTTGAGCATTTCACGGCCATCATTTAGGATTGAGTATGTTAGTTTTATATTACTATATACCTTCTTAGCATGATATAGTTACCTTTGATTAATGTGTTTTCATGTCTATCATTAAGTTAATTGTTATTACGTTAAAAGTTTATGTAAATATACTTTTTAGAATATATTTAGTTAATTTAATACTTAATTATGTTATTATATGTGCTGTATATATTAAGATATATGTTTTAAAAAAGCTGTTGAAGTTCTGAAGTAAAGTACACAGATATACATATTTTTTGAAATAAGATAATTCAGGTTGAAAGTATTTACATAGCAATGGTCTCGCGCTAATTAATCGACACAGAATGCCGTCAGCCGGTAAGAAAACGTTCTCACCACGCCAAGCTTCGCGTGGCAGTTTCTGTGTGGCGTCTTCCATACATTGTCATAGTCATTCGCACGCCAAAAGCACGCGATCAACACACGACGTGAATATCACACCCAGCCATGCTCTCTGTCTGACCAGGCCTTTATACCCCGTTTATAACGTCAGTCTAAGGCCCGGTATCCACCAAAGCGGAGACGAGAGGAGATGTGCTGCGAAGCTGGCAGGTTATTTCCACCAAAGCGGAGAGGAGATGTGAGCTTTGTGTAGCAGAGCTGTGAGAGATCGAAACCAGTCAAGTTCTGTCTACGAAAGGAAGACGGCCGCCGGACTTGACACATCTCCTCTCCTCTCCGCTTGATCCATTTCCACCCAAGCTAAGCGGAGAAGAGATGTGAAAATAACGAAATCGGATTGGTTTATTCAAACACATCTCCTCTCGTCTCCTCTCCTCTCCGCTTTGGTGGATACCGTACCGGGCCTAATCGTCACTGGTTGCCGTAAGCCGGCAAGAGTTACCGTCCGTCGTTTGTGGCCTATACCTGACAATAGGACGTTTAATTCTGACCGCCTCGTAAAATCATATTGAATATTGGGTTCGTATTCATTCATAAAACCAACTCTTGCAAAATTGACAAGTTTATAGTAGTACATCTCTTATTTATAAAAGCTGAAACCCATGAAAGTTAGGTTTGTTTAATGAAATAAGTCGGTAATATGTTTAGTTGTTATAAAACCACGTTTAGCCTTCGGCGTTTACGGGCGAAGGTAGTCGAAATATGTTGTAGACAAATGCTCTTACATATCTGGTCTAATGTTGTAGTATAAATATATAAAATATTTGTTACATAACAATTAGGAAAATGTTTCTATACATATGCCCGGTTCCTATAAACTAAAACGATGCGTTTTGCTTACCAATGGTACCATATTTTATTGCCAACCTGGGCATATAAAAAAACTAGTAAGCTAATTTTACCTGTTATGGCTACTTTCGTATGGGAAGTCTACTATGTAAAGCTATGGGGTCTTTGCTTCATTGTTGGTATACAAAAGTCTCGATTATAACCAACTAGCAATCCGCCCCGGCTTCGCACGGGTGCAATGTAGATACTAATGTGGGGCATATAAACCTTCCTCTTGAATCACTCTATGTATTACTGAAAACTACATCAAAATCCGTTGCGTAGTTTAAAAGATCTAAGCGTACAGACAGCGGGAGCAACTTTGTTTTATACTATGTACATATAACGCTCTGTAAATTATAGAAGTCCAAGAATTATGTTACGACATACGATTTAATAGATTAAAATGTTTTGAGATTATTTCGCGATTTATTTAAACGTCTGAACAAGCTCTCTAAATTGTAGGTACTTACTATAAAAATAATTGTTAGAGAAACAATAATAAATTGTGTTCATGTATAACTATTCCGTTGTTATCACTTAGGTACTAAATTTTTGGTTTAAATGTTGTCTACATTCGGTATTAGTTTCAAACCGAGATTCATAACTGAAAATCGTTTCAGAATACAGGCCTTAGATTCATCAAACTTATGGCCAAATACTCAAACGATACTCAATTTTAATTGCCGTTAAAGGCTCATTTACACGGTGCTAGTTTCTTGAAGCAAGTCTCATGCTATGTCTTTCTCTCCGACAAAAACAGAGATAGCATGAGACTTGCTTCAAGAAATTTGCACCGTGTAAATGAGCCTTTAGTCTTGTGCTGTCTCTGTCACTTTAAGTGACAGTTCGTTCTGCCTAGCTTTTCTCCAATTATGTTGGGATCAGCTTCCAGTCTAACCAAATGCGGTTGAATACCAGTATTTTACACGGAGCGACTGCGATCAGACCTCCGCAACCCAGTTACTAAGTTAAGGCGAAGTGACAGTGACGGCACGAGAGTTAACGGCAACTTAAATTGAGAAGCGTTTGAGTATGTGGCCGTAAAAGGCTCATAGTGATACAGATAACACAATAGAAAACACTACATGAATGAGGGAAATGAATGAGCTAAGTCAACAAAGAAATAACATTCAGAAAATAATAGTAATAATACAATACTAGCGAACCGCCCCGGCTTCGCACGGGTGCAATGTAGATACTAATGTGGGGCATATAAACCTTCCTCTTGAATCACTCTATCTATTGCTGAAAACTGCATTAAAATCCGTTGCGTAGTTTAAAAGATTTAAGCGTACATACAGCGGGAGCGACTTTGTTTTATACTATGTAAAGATTTACTTCTAAGAAACGTTCCTGTTCTGCAGGCCTACAATACAATACAATAATGGTTCTAAATAAGCATAGACAATTAATTTGTAACAGTGATGTAATCACCAAATATTATATGTATAACAAGAGATACCATAAATATAAAATATAATAATTTTACATACCTACACGTGTATTATAAAATATATATATACAAATTAGTTATATTATGTTGCTGTAATGTACTATTATACTTTTGACTCTTGTGTCATTTTGTCTTATTATCTTTAACTATTAAATATTTCAATCATAATATTATGTAGTTTTATTGTGAACATACATAAACCGATTTACATACATTACTTACAGCCGCTAAAAGTTTATTGTTAATTAAACATGGCCGTTCTATGATTAGTAATCGCAGTAAAATATTATTGATTAGTACACAGTTGAATGTTAAGAGACTATAACTGGTTCTAGAAGGACATACATCGATGTTATTGGTGATGTTGTACACAGAGGTCAGGTGCGTAGTACTCTCAACCGGTGTATGTCAAGATGTATGAATGTCGATGAAGCGAAAGGAGTATGTAAGGGTCGTAGCATGTGGCGTTCTATAGTTTCTGCCTACGGGAAAAAGGCGTGAGTTTATGTATGTATAACAGCATCGATTTGCATTTTACTCATAGAAAATAGCCATTTTGTATGAATGTGTAAGCATTAACTGCCTCGTTGATCTAGTGGTGGCAAGCGCGACTGCTGATCGTGAGGTCCTGGGTTCGATCCCCAGGTCGGGCAATGTGTGTTAGGTTTTTCCGTGTGAAATTCCTCAGTAGCAGCCCGGAGCAATAGGCTCGCCCCCTATTACATGGGACTTAAACATAACGGTGAAATGGTGTTACTATACACCTCTGCACAACCCTTCGGGGAATACAGGCGTTGTTATGTTTATGTGTCAGCATGATTTCACCCGTTCCAATCTAGTCACCTTTTCCATTTTCATTCACGTTTCCGGACGCTGACGTAAGTTACGCGTGCGAATGCACGTATACGCATCTGATTGAAATCGAACAAATCGCATACACATTACTGGAGATGCGTAAGCACGCTAAAGTATACTATAAGATTATTCCGCAGCTGAAAGCACACGATCGAGATTTACGCGTATAATTAAGTCTCAACCCATGCAGTTTTATGCGAATTGATGTGAGAAGGCCCTTATGATATTCTATCTCATAGAATCGGTAACTCTGTCTGATTGTTACCTCATCACGACTTATCTACTGAACCGATTTTGATGAAACATAGTACAGGGACAGTCTGGAACTTGCAGGACACAAGCTACTTTTATCCCGAAAAACGCGGAATACGCGATAAACGGCATCCACACGGGCGATCTCTAGTAATTAATAAATACGAAAGTGGCTCTTGACATTGCAGAGCGAGCACTCAGAACGTTGGGAAAATTGAAAATACGAAGTATACTACAGTGATTTAATATTATTAATAAGTAAAGTTACACAAAATCAATCTCATTCCAGTTGGCAGGGAAATAATTATTATGCCAAAACGATTCTTCTAAATTCAGATTCGAATCATTTTCATCTCGTCCAATTTCCCTAACATACCTTATATTTTCGACCCATGAAAGATCATTCTCAACATTTTTATTGTATATCGGCACTTTTTTATCTTTCTTGGCCAAATTGGTGAATGTTTTGTCATTTGCACGTTTAGTATGATATATTCTTTTATTTTTAGGTTTTATTTCGCCATCTTCTACAATTTTCTTCTTGCGAGGAGCTCTTTTCTTTTTTGTACTAGTAGAATGTTCAGTAACAATAGCTGTATTATTTTTAGGTCTATCATTATTGATAGTAGGTCTTGCAGGTTCAATACCGTTGGGTTTATGCCTTCCATTCTGCACTTCGTTCAGAGTTTTTTTTGTTATATCCACGTTAACACTAGCTGAATTTGTAACTGTGTTTGGGTTTGAATAAACAACTTTATTAAACTGTGTAGGCTGTGTTAAGTGGATAGTATCTTTCAATAGACTAGAATTATTTATTGTACATGTCCTGTTTGGATCATACCAAGTTTGTCTTTGAGTTTCCAGAATTATATTACTAGAAGGATAGACAGTATTGGGTGTTTTAGTAGTATTCTTTTGAATATAAGCATTCGTTAAATTGTAGTTTGTTGTATTCATTATTTTCATGGGTTCTGTATTTTGTATGATGGTTTTTTCTTTAATAAACGGTATATTTGAGGGATTACTAGATAACGATTCCAAAGTTTTATTCGGCTCAATGAAGGCTGGCTTATTGTTTTGTATATCATTAATAGTAGTTGTATTAGCAATGTTTTTGTCAGTCTTCCTACATACATTTGTTAATTTGATTTTATCAGTATTGTTATTCACAAATGGACCATAAATAGCCTCATGAGAAGTAATGTTTGTCTTATTTTGTGGCAGATTCTCAATTCCTTCAAAGTTATTGAGTATACTTTGCGAAAAATTTGCATCAGTCGATGATATCTCAAGTGGTTCAACTTCTCTTAGAGATAAATTAGAAACAGCTTTATGTATGTCCACTTCTACATTTATTCTAGAGCTTGCATAATTTGCTGCTAAAGTATCAGTAGCGTCGTTATGAATTGAATCATCGTCATCAATATTTGTGAGATCTATTATCCCGACATCTTTGTTTCCTTCCGTAACACTTTTAGCTCTTTCTTCAGCTATTTGTGTGAGTTGAGTCCTATCTTCGTCTGATATTGAGTAAACTGGTGATATGCAATCTGTATGAATATCATTGTCTGGGAAAATAATGCCATTGTCTATACTACAGACATCATTTTTTACTTCTTGATGATCGACAATTATTGCTTTCATACAGCGGGTTAGTTTTTCGATTACCTACAAGAATAGAGGCACTTAAGTATAAATAATGAAAAACATTGATTGTAAAAAAAATATTAGATACCTCTAAAAACTTGCGTAGACGCACAAAACACTAACATAATTATGTTTTCATATGATTATGGATAAATAAAATCCATTATTTCCAGAAAAAAGCCGATTTTCATATCTAAAAACGCAATTAACTATAAAAATCATAGGGAAAATTTATTATGTGCTGAATTCCAAGAATATAGATATCTACGCCCCTGTATTTCCGTTCGGAAGAACCGCTGGCGCTTGTGGGTATCACATCCCATGTCCTATGTCAAAGGGGTTATTCAGAAGTTACATGGGCATTATTTTCGTATCTCCAAATAATTTTTACACTATATTTAGTCAAAAAATAATTAATCCAATAGGTATAGGTAAGCCGTTTGGCTGAACGGGTGCTGTATCAGTATAACGTTGATATAGTTTAAGAGTTCTATTTAGTCGTACGAAAATGAAATCGTAGAGTTGATGATCAATTTATGACGAAATCCTTACCTATATGTATTAAGATTTTATTTGAAAGAAAACGATGTCTGACATCAGAAAATGGTCTTCTGTGTTCGGGGCAGCCACGGCGACTTTTACACGTAAAAGCACCTAAAGTTAATAAGCGTTCGCCCTACCAAACGCGGGGCACGAGCGGGTCGTATTATTCGGCACTCAGGCCTTCGGGTCACTTGGAAGTCAGTCAGGTTGTCTGTATGTCATAAGTACTTTATCAAAAATTTAGTGACTGTTTTGCGCATGTCACTGTTGTCATGCCTAAATTAGATATAGTTTATTTTCAGCCGTTTTGAATGAATAAAATTAATCAGCGCACGAGTTGATAAGTTCTAAAACTAGGCAGTTTTTTTAGTTTAACATACTCATACTTGAGCTGTGTTATGCAATAATGTGTCAACCCACAAAAATATTAGTTCTGTGTTAACGCCATCTAGTTATAGTGGTAGGTCTACCTAACGCTTGAAAAAAAGCAAACTGCATTAAGATTTTTTTGATAGACGCTCTATCGAATTTAGAATAGAATAGAAGAATAGAATATACTTTATTGTACACCAAAATTGTAACACAGCTCTTATACGGGGTCGCGGGATTCGCATAAGCATGCACCGCAACCCCGGCAGATATCTACTGTACCTACCTAATCTTCTGGTAAAAATATGAGCCAGTCTACAAGGTTGGTCGCGAAGCTGACTATCCAGAGTCCGCCGAACGTACTTAGGTAAGTATCGTCACTCGTGGAGGCTGTTTTAAAGCATCCGTACCTAATGATGCCTAAGAACTGCCAGAGCTCATATTTCGGAAGCGTTAGTACGCACTTGCTTAGTACGACAATCACTTTAAATACTATCTTCACCTGTAGGTACATGGTGCCGTTAGTATACGACAGTCTGAGTATCTACCGATGGCGATAAAGCATCCAGTTGGCAGCTCTAACCAACCTGAGGATCGTGCAATGGATCTTGGGAAGCGCAGCCGAGCTATATGCGCTAGACCAGACATACTCAACCTGCGGCCCGTAGCTATAATATTGTGTAAGTATTGCGAGTGGCCTGATCACGGCCTGGCAAGAGTATTTAAAAATCTTTTTAATAGTAGCCTGTAGCAGTTCCAATCCTGGTCTAAAAGATATTGTTAAAAAGAGTTTTATTAAACTTTTATATTGCGATTTGCGACACTTGTGAAATAGCTGTCATGTGTACGAGGCCTGACAAAAAAAAGGTTGAGTATGGCTGCGCTGAACTAATGAGGCCCTTCTCAGGGGGCTGTGGGGCAAGGCCCCACAGAGAAGAGGTCCGCCAGGGGCTAGCGGACCGGGGTTGCGGTGCATGCTTATGCAAATCCCGCAACCCCGACCGACGGTCAGGAGGAGGAACACCGTGGGTTTTTAGCCGGTTAGAGTCCGGCAGACACCCTCGCCTTCCCCGGGCGAGGAACATCGATGCGGATTATCCCACTATAAAAAAAAGACCAATGAGGCCATTTAAGCACCAATTCCGCTAGCAGGTTTTATTGTGCAAGTTATTGCACGAAAGTGCTCGCTTAGTTCGTAAAACTTGCAAAAGTAGACTTGCTGCGGGTGCATCCACAGATTAATGGCTGATTCTTATAATTTACGGAGCTTTATTGGTTAGAATGGAGACTCTAGTACCTTTACTAATAATGAAGCAAACCTCCCATATGGAAGTAACTATCACAGGTAAAATTACTTACGAGTCTATTTATATGCTCAGTTTGGCAATAAAAATGCTACCATTGGTAACCAAAACGATTCGTTTTTATAAGTCTACTTGCGTAGTAAAATTTGTTAGTGGATTTAGCGCGACCAGAAGAAATAGTTATGTGCCTACCTGCAAAGTACGCTCGTCCCGACTACATTGAGATTTATACGAGGTAACCTCTCTGATGTACTGTTCTGCGTCACATTCTGATATCGGCTTGTGTTTGTAAACGTAGTTCTCAACTTTGAGGCTTATTTCAATCAGTCTTGCAGTTAATATTTGTTTCTGTAACAAGTGACTAATATTACCTACTAGCAGTAAGGGTAAGGTTAAACCAACACGTATAGCGTTCAGCGTTTGGTTTGAAAAGGTCGCTTCAAGTACAGCTGCAGTAACTGACCGCAACTGTGCACGCCACCGCGGCTGCAAGCTGGACGCGTTGGTTTAAGCGTACCCCAAGTAATTAAGACCTAGCACTGCGGTGCGTTTTTTCACCACAACGAAAAAAAAATACAAATAAATCAGTTTGCGGTGAATAATTCGCAGTACGCGCTCTTCTATGACACTATACTTCACAGATTATACGTCAAAAAAACGCATGGCAGTGCGCGCTAGCCCTAAGGGAGAGTGAATGACATGTGTCGTGTCACGCTTGCTGTGAGGTGTTATTAAGCCGGTCTTAAGAGTTAACGCCGCAAAGGCCGCCCCTTTCACTCCGTAAAGGTGTCATCATAAAGTCAGGCCATACAAACATTGAATTCGTATTACCTACCCAAGTATAATATTGTTGTTTTTGATTCGTACCGGAATCGGACTCGCGAGCGTCAGCCAGAAAGCTAAACGCTTGCAAATTAGTAGCAAAGATCTCTAAATTATTATCTCAGAATATCGATTGCCATTTCTTAGTAGGTACCTATTCAGTGTTCAGATTTATAAGACAATACCTAGGCGTTTAATTATTCATTTGCCAAATTATAAAAGTGTATGATGGTTTATTGATCTCTGGGGTTTACAAAATACAAATATTAGGTTCATCTACTTATTAAATATATTTACCTCTTTTTTATTACGGGTCCAAGAATTATTTCTTTTTTTAGGCATTTTTTAATCTCTTGCAATGAAACTTCAGGGTGAGGGATTGGCGCCTTTTTTAAAAAAAAACCCGTTTGTTTTTAAATAAGTAAAGTTTTTTTTTCAGTATTTTTTTTGTGTTTTGGATACTAATCCAAATAAAATATGAGAAAATATTTAATAAGAAGTCTCTGGTGCATAAATTTACAGCATTAAGCTGGTTTTCCTCTCGCCTGAAATTATTTGCATTTAGTATTAGGCGAATCCTGCATTTGTTGATAATTTTTCTGTTATCAGGAGGATGATTTCTGAGTATCCTGTTTTATATAAACTGAAGATAATATATTAGCGCACAACCATTCGGGAGTCAGTTTGCTCGTGTCATCGTACACGACAACTGTGGGTTATTAGAACTACAATAGATGGATAATTCAGTACAATAAAAATGTATTTAGTAACTCAAGCATTCATTTTATTATTAGCAACATATCTCAGCTTTGCGGGATATGGGATACCGGCACTATCTGGCGATCAATATGGGTAAGTTTTGGTTTTTAATAAATGGCTGTCTAAGGTTGGCTGTATAAAGGCTGTATGTTATAATGCTGTAGCCTCGAAGTGATTTTATACCGCCATGCGGCCGGCCCAACTTGTAAAATAAAATATTTACTTTCTGTTTAAATTAAAAATACCTACTTTAATAACCATAGGTACATACAATTTTTCAATTCCGATCGCTATATTACTGGAAAAATTTATCACAATTCCAAAAATTGGGCTGAATCTCAACATCAACTTTTCACTATACAATAAAACAGTGTTTTACTTAGTTGTTGTTATAAAACGTAACGATAAAATAATTTAATTTCTTGCAGACAATCCGACGTGCAAGCGCCGGACTACGTACCCCCCTATTTAAAGAATCAACGGTATGGCCACGGTGGAACTAAAACCGGATATGGTGGGACGAAAACCGGGTACAGTGGAACCAAAACCGGGTACAGTGGAACCAAAACCGGGTACAGTGGGACCAAAACTGCTCACGGCGGATATGGTGGGACTAAGACTGCTCACGGCGGATATGGTGGGACTAAAACCGGTCACGGTTATTCAGGCACTAAGAATGGATATTCTGGGACCAAGTCTAGATATTCCGAAAGTAAAACTTGGTATTCTAATAACGGTGGCACGTAAGTACTTTAATAGTTTGAATTTTTGGTTACCTAGCTGTTATGGTTTTTTTTTGTCATTCAACAACAAAAAAATTGGATAACATTTTAATAGTTTCTTGGCTGATCAGATAACCTAGCTGTATAATGTTAAATTCATTAGAACGCCTTCGCTTCTCAGTTAGACAGGAATGTAACAAGGGAAAGTCAAAAAAAATATTAAAACAAACTTTTGTAATATAACTTTCATGCTATAAATTAGTACGGATGGTTCAGTTGCTTGCGAAAATATTTAATACAACAATTTCCTTATTTCAGGCCTAATTACTACGAATTCCACAATAATGCCAACCAGCCTTTCACACGTAAGTAACGGTTTTATTTCTCTATTAATTCATTCCTTGGCCTTCCAAGGCACTAATACTATTGAAACCATTTCTTCAAGTAAAGTTTCAGCTCATCTTGATTGAAGTTAAAGTTCATAAAAGCATAGTACCTTCTTCTTCCTGCCCCTATCCCACACTATGTGGAGTCGGCACAACATGTATTTCTCAGATCCATGTTGTTAGAGGTTTTGGCTTATTGTTTTATGACCGGCCGCCTGCCTGACATCAACCCTCCTTGGGAATACACGTTGAGCGTTCGCGCGGGTGACCCAATGTGCTTGCTGATGTTGTGCACTGGGTCGCGAAATAATATGCTTGTCAATCTTTTTGCCGACAACTAAGTAGACTATGTTTTTCTTGGTCGGGTATACTTGAAGTTCGTCGACCCACTCATTCAGTTTTACTAGGGACTTTGGTTCTGACACATCGTAAACTAATATAGCACCGTGAGCGTCTCTGTAAAAACTTGAAGCTTCTCGTACTCCGTATTCGACATCGTTTACAACAGAAATAAAAGCATAGTACCCACTGTGTCGAATCTTTGCTAGAAGCAAACATGTTGCTTATTTCTCATTTCCTTGCTAGAATGGGTCTTGTTTGTCTAATGTTATTGTAAATATAGTTCCTATAGTCCATTTTGGTAATATGCTTCGTGTGCCTGTGCCAACCTGCCAAGTCATCGTTCTCCTTAGGACTATGGCCATATATAGACCTATCACCTAGATCTATTACGGTTCACGGTGGTACCTCAGCCTTCCCAAAAAATTGGTTAAATATTCCCTCACCACTACACTGTTTCAAAACCCCAAAGCCGGGTCCTTTATGTCGTTAATTAGGGGAGTATTTGAAATATCGACTTGGACGGCTATCCCTTTTAAAATATTAGATCGTCAACGCTTGGGTGAATATTCGAAAAACTTTAACAAAAATTAAGAAAATCATTAATCATCATCCCAAAGTTACAAATGCAGACGTTTAAAACTCCAGTTATTATTATAATAATTAAAACTTAAACTATAGGTACCTCCCACTGCCATCAAGTAATGAGAAAAGAATAAAATCAATCTGAAACTGCCTACTAATTTAATGTTAATATTAACAACCCAAGACAACAATGATTTGTTAAAAAAAATTGAGGTAATGTGAATATTTACCCGCCAGTCCTATCTGTAACCGGCAGTACATCGCGTTATTTTAAAGTTGTCGCTTAGGTAAGCTGGATAACCCGCCGGGTCATTGCCCAGATCATTGCCAAATTCTGAAACGAACTTGAAATCCAAAACGAATTTAAATATAGTCGCGATAAGATCAAAATAAACACAATACCTACCTAACAGAGTAGGTATAAGCGATTATCAATGCGCGTGGGCAGTGCTATCTGTTCTAGCGGAAGCGTCTCAAATCTAAGCCGGCGCCGGCGTTGCCGTCCGTCCGATTTGCAAATAACATAACTTATTACGACCTAATTAGTCGTCAATGTCAGTGATAATGCAGTATTTTTATGCAGTTGGCAGGTCAGGGTTGCGTTCTAGACTCACTGATGGGTAGTTTGGAAGGGCTTTTGAGTTTTGGAGCGAAAAACGGGACGTTTGGAACGATTATTGTTTTTTTTCCAATGAATGATAACAACGTACTATAATTTCAACTCGTGCAAATATTTGGCCAATTAAATGTTTTGGGTAGATATACAAGGTTATTCGGAAAGGGGGTACTAAGCCGAAAGGGTGTTAAAGTATCCATAATAAGGGATAACTTTTGTTCTACAACTTTCCCCAAAAGTAATTAGTTCAAGAGAAATAGCTGTTCAAAGATTTCATAAAAAATACGCCTAATTCTATCTATCCTCAGCTATGATTAGCTGTGTTTACATTTTACGTCATATTTGGGGTCACGGATTAGAAACTTCATTTTCTGTATTCATAACTAAAGCAGAGATGAAGAATTTTTGAAAAAACTAAAATTAAATAAAATTTTCATGGAAAAACATTAATCGAATTTTTAAATTTTAATAATGTCTTTAAAACAGTCATCAGTGATAAATTAAGTGGCCTGCGGCTTAGTACGTCTTTTCCGACTAACCTTGTATAAGTGTTATCATGCTCCTAAATCCATTGCTTTACAATATGCGTACTTGGATTTACAATATCTTTCGATTTTGACCTATAAAATTACTCATCTTTTGGATTTTTATACTTGAGGAGACCGGGGACAAACGTAACACTTTGTACTTTTACTGTAATTTCTGGCATTCTATTACATTTTTGATTAAATTAACATTGCCATATATAAGTTTCGTTTATGCTCTAAAAATATACATATACTTATAATCAATAGATATCAGTTTTTAAAAGTTATACAGCTTTTAAAAAACCTTGTCGAATGTTACTTTCGTCCTCAGGGTCAGGACGAAAGTAACACGGCACGGGTCGAAAGTAACATCGTAAAGGTTCTGTGCATTTAATGTAATAAAAAATAAATGCAAGATTAAATAAAATAATAATTTATTACAAAAATAATTCATAAAAACCGGCCAAGTGCGAGTCGGATTCGTGCAAGAAGGGTTCCGTACCAATATCTATAAAAACAGCAAAAAAAATCACGTTTGTTGTATGGGAGCCCCCCTTAAATATGTGTTTTATTTTAATTTAATCATTTATTTTTAAAGTGAATATATAACTTAATATTCTGTGAATATTTCAAGCGCCCACCTGTTGCCGTTTTCAATATCGAGCAAAAACGAGCAAAAAAAATCACATTAGTTGTATGGGAGCCCCCTTAAATATTTATTTTATTCTATTTTTTAGTAATTTTTGTTATAGCGGCAACAGAAATACATCATTTGTGAAAATTTCAACTGTATAACTATCACGGTTCATGAGATACAGCCTGGTGACAGACAGACGGACGGACGGACGGACAACGGAGTCTTAGTAATAGGGTCCCATTTTACCCTTTAGGTACAGAACCCTAAAAACAAGAAACTTAACATACCTATATTTTATACAAGGTTAGTCGGAAAGGGGGCCACTTAATGTATCACTGATGATTTTTTTAAGAAAGTGTTAGTATTTCAATATTCGAAAATATTTTTTTCCTTGAAAAATCATTATTATTTTAGTTTTTTCAAAAATTCTTCGTCCCTGCTTAAGTTACGAATTCAGCAAATGAAACTTCTAATCCGTGACCCCAAATATGACCTGAAATATAAACACAGCTAATCATAGCTGAGGATAGATGGAATTTAGCGTATTTTTTATGAAATCTTTAAACAGCTATTTCTCTTAAACTATTGACTTTTGTGGAAAGTTGTAAAACAAAAGTTATACATTATTATGGGTACTTTAACACCCTTTCGACTTAGTACCCCCTTTTCGACTAACCTTGTATATAGTAGATATGAAAAAACAACTTATAATGAATATTGACTCATAGAGGGGCAAAAGTAACATGTTACTTATGTCCCCGTAGTGGTATGTTACTTTTATACCCAACCACGTTTTTGTTATTACATACGTTAGTACTTAAAAACTGAATGTCCTGCTCAAAAATCATTTATACAATTCTAAAAGCAATCTAATCAAGAATGACTAGGTAAATAGTCACATTGATATCATCATCTTAATACTACGAAAACACTAAATGAATAAACATCAAAAAACTTACTTTTGGTGCGTAAAATCACTTAATGTCCTCTAACCCAATCTAACAGCACCGCACGCGCGTGGAATCTGATCGCAAGCGGGGGGGACGTCGTCGCCTGTCTTTCAACAGCCGCATGCGGCGTTTCGGCCATTAGACAATGCTACAGAGCGTTTGTTACTTTCAACCCGCCGTTACTTTTGTCCCCGGTCTCCCCTACTCCTTGCAACTAAACTGACGCGCCCGTCCACCACCAAATTTATGCTTAGGTGCAAAATATAAATACACTTATTTAGAGCGCGCAGAGTTTCGTACCTACCTACTCACTTGTCAACTACCTATTACAGGTGTATCCAGTCTTTTAGTTAAGGCAGCAGAATAAGCAGTCAGTTTCTGATTAACTGTTATTTACTTTGAAGGAAAAGCCTTCAAATTAGGGAAGTTTAGGGTAAGCTGTCCTTATTTTTATTGATTTTTTTCGTTGAAAAATCCTCATGGATGTCCCTCGCCCGGGGAAGGCGAGGGGGTCTGCCGGACTATTACCGGCTAAAAACCAACGGTGTTCCTCCTCCTGACCGTTCGGCCGGGGTCGCGGCATTCGCAAAAGCATGCACCGCAACCCAAGCTTAGTAACCTATCCACTTCATGTGTAACAGCAACATGCGAGCCGGCATGCAAGAACATGGGAATCTGCGTGGACACGAACACTTGCCAGTGTCCTGCCAACTTCCACGGCAAGTTCTGCGAGTTTGAGAAGAAGCCTTGCTTGTCCTACCCGCCGCTGCCTATGAACTCCGAGAGGAAATGCTCGCCAGAGTATGTTAATTTAAATTTTTTTTTTTTAATAAGTTGTCCTTTTTTATCTGCCTCTTTGGTCTAGTTGACTGCTGATTGTGAGGTCCTGGGTTCAATCACCAGGTCGGGCAAAGTACTATTGGGTTTTTCCGTGTGGAATTCCTCAGTAGCAGCTCGGAGTTTGGATTTGTGCCTGTTGATGGCAATAGGTTAGCCCCCTATTATATGGGACTTAAATATAAAGGCAAAATGAGGGTGTTACTATACACCTCTGTCCAATCCTTCGGGGAATACAGGCGTGTTGTCATGAATTGAGAACCTACTCCTTTTTTTAAGACTGTTTAGAATGTATCACACAATGTTCCAAAAATGTGCTTTTTTATTTAGACTCTGCACAATCACGTGCGTCGAAGGTCATAAGTTCATGGATGGGTCCAACGTCGCCAACATGCGCTGCACGGATGGGCAGTGGCAGCCGACCCGCGCCGACTTCTCGACCATCCCTGACTGCATGCCCGAGTGCAGCCCACCTTGTGTGAACGGAGGAGTCTGCTTAGCAGTGAACACATGTGAATGTCCTGCGGACTATCGAGGAGCGCAGTGCCAGTATTGTGAGTACCACTTGTTATATAGTTTAACTAGCGACCCGCCCCGGCTTCGCACGGGTGCAATGTAGATACTAATGTGGGGCATATTTATAAACCTTCCTCGTGAATCACTATCTATTGCTGAAAACTGCATTAAATCCTTTGCGTAGTTTAAAAGATTTAAGCGTACAGACAGCGGGAGCGACATTGTTTTATACTATGTAAAGATAAGAAATTTTGATGGCTATTGCCATCAAAATCAAAGTCTATTGGCTTGCCCCCTATTACATGGGACTTAAACATAACGGCGAAATGAGGGTGTTACTATACACCTCTTGCCCAATCCTTCGGGGAATGCAGGAGTGATGCTATGTTATTATGATAAAAAAATAAGAATTAGCTAAAAACGCGGAGACTCCTTTGAGGTTCCATTAAACAGCTAAAAGCTATCATTCCTACTTAGCTTATTCATCCATTGGGTCTACTGCGTTGTAGGCTCTCCGGTAAGAACGATAAAGTCAAAATTGAACTTGTAATGCACATTATAATAAACCTATTATGTTATAAAAAAAAGTCCGCGCGCTGCAGTTTAAATTTAGAATGCGTGCCGCTGTTAGCGTCACCTGAAAAATCGTCAGTTGTTTTCCGATCAGCTTTTAACATTATTATAATCAACAATTAAAGTTTTCGTTGAGATTGTAGGTATTTTTTGTTGAGTCCAACTCATTACAAAGTTACATAAAAACAAGTTTAATAGTACACAAGGGGTAAACAGACGTGTTCTACTATTACAGGAATCTGTACGCCAACGTTAAATCCCATAAAATAGGTGGCGAGCCTGTGGCCATTTTTCGTACACAATTATTGTGCCAGATTCGGTCACTTCTTACGACTTGCTTAACCGACGACAGAGGGGATTTGTATTCTTCATCCAATCCGTTTCTAAACCAATTTCTCTTTGCAGCTGTAACCGCCTGCGATATTCGCAAGCTCGCATTCAATGGTGCATACGACTGCTTCGGGGACGCCGAGTCTTCAAGCTGCATGCTGACGTGCCCATCTGGCAGCACTTACAGCTCGCCGGCTGCAGAGCTGTACACGTGTCGCTACGCCACCGGAGTGTTTGAGCCGCAGCCCATCCCGCACTGTGTTTTCCGTGAGTGGACTTAGATTGGGGCTGGACGAAAGGTGGCAAGATTCTGGCTCCCATAAATTTCAGAGCAGGAAAGACCGCTTCACAAAATTTTGAAAAATGTATCTTTGTGTTTTTTTTAGCTGTCATTTGGACGAATAGATCTTATTTCAAAGTTCTTATCGATATGTTATTGTATTATTAGAATACCAAATATAGTTTTGTAATTTTTATTACAGCTGAAGTCGTCGTAATCACACCAGGGCACAGATACAACAGCGTAAGTTTTTTTTATTATTAAGTAGACACTTGTTTCCGTCCTCAAAAGTCTATTCCAATCTCTCTATCACTCAAAGGTTTGCTGCAATTTTGAGTTAAGTTCGCCTTTGTAGATGAACTGTTTCATAATTATTGCCGTTGAAGTCGGCAGAAAATTCCTCAGTAGCAGCTCGGAGTTTAGATTTGTGCCCGGTTGGTGGCAATAGGCTCGTTCCCTATTACATAGGACTTAAACATAACGGCGAAATGAGGGTGTTACTATACAACTCTGCCCAACTCTTCTGGAAATACAGGCGTGTTGTTATGAATTGAGAACTTTAGTCGAGAATTTTAGTCGTCTTACAACCGGAAACCAAGATTTCACGATTTCAGTGTTGTTCCCACAGTCAAAGTTGTACAGAATGATTACCAGAGTTCATGGTTTTAGGTAGTAAGGCCACTAAAAAGTTTTGGTGTATAAAACAATATTTACAGTGTATTTTATAGTTTTTAAAAACTCTTTTCATAAGTAGGTATACTTCTTTTTAAACTTTGAGAAAGATTCACTAAATTTTTAAGACTATTTGCTGATGATAGCACAAAAACATTTATTTTATATCCACCACAATATTTCCTTACAGACATACACTTACTACTCTGAAACCACAAGCGAGTCACACGGCCACCAAGAGATCATGAGCGAGAGTCACACGCATAACTCCATGTCGGGCACCACGTACGACACGCACGGCGCGCACGGCACGCACGGCACGCACGGCACGCACACCACGTACGGCACGCACCGGCCCGTCACCGTCGTCGTGCAAGACCTCACGCCCAAGGGAGGCACCTGTCTTAGCTGGGCTGGAGTGCATTACAAGACTTTCGATGGAAAGATTTATAGGTATGTTGATCCCTATTGGTTGGATTTCGGGTCAGATGTAGAAGAAACTAAAAGTTTATAATATTATGAGTACCTACCTAATGATATTTAATGTATAATTTTGTATAATAGGCTCGTCTCCTATAATAAAAGATCAGTTTAGTTTTTGTAGTTACTGATTAAGTGGTTTTAACTGAGCACAACACATTTTGAATTTTTGAAAAATTCCTATTTTTACTAAGTTATGAGCAAATATTGTTTGGAAGCGCCGTATCTAGCGCATACTTCACGTACTACAACACCTCCATATAATTAATACTTATGTCGGATGACGTCACGTTCTAATAAAGTGCAGGCAGTACGAATTTAAAAAACTGCTTCTCTTTGAATATCTATAACTTCAGAATTGTATGAGATGTCGTTATTTTTACCACTTTTGTACATTTTAAATGTGATTGATTTTCATAAAAGCGTAACTTTAGAAGACGAGCTCATTGCTCGTTTGTTTCACATGGATCGAAGGACCAAGAAATTCATATGAATGTGAAGTCTGATCTCCAGTGAAAAAAAGTTAACTTTTTTTAATAAAGTATTTCTTTCCTTTTTATGGCTAATTATGTCTACAATATATATTACATTTAAATAAAAAAACTATAGCATAATAATACTATGGTATTAGGACCTGCGTTAAAGCTACATCTACCTATTAATCCGGAAGCATTGTGTTTGGGTATTAAAATAATTAAAATTGTATACGTAAACTATTCGCAGTTTCCAATCCCCATGCCAACATATATTGGTCCGTGATGCGAAGGAGCACCAGTACTCGGTGGAGGTCAAACACGGCGAGTGCAAGAACACGGCGCACTGCCCCAGCGAGCTGACTGTCTACCTCGATGAGAAGTTCTACGTACTGGCTGTGGGAGGTGAGGCTTTGAGAACCTTAAAATATTAAATATTTTCTATAGGGAACTTCAGTTCCCTTCGCAGACCACATACTTTTTAGAGGTCCTGTAATTGGTTATTAATTGTGCCCAAGACAAATTTTTAGTCGGTCGGCTGATCTTTCACTACCCTTTACCGACGATACAACCGTCTGATGGAATGTAGCAGATTTATGTAGGAAGCTGAACAACTTTAGTAGAACAACTTTTCTAAATTCGCGTATTTTTTTATTACTTTCCATATAAATAAAAAAAAAATGATTTGTCTTCCTCTTAGCCTTTTCCCAAATATCTTGGGGTCAGCTTCCAGTGTAACCAGATGCGGCTGAATACCAGTATTTTACACGGAGCGACTGCCATCAGACCTCCGCAACCCAGTTACAGGGCAATGCCGATATCCTAAGGTTAAACCGTTTGTCAGACTTTCGCGCTTCTGACTACCCGTAACGACTGTCATAGGTATTCGTATGACACCCGGGACCGACGGCTTAACGTGCTCTCCAGGGCACGGAGGGGTCTCGATGTGTAACAAATGGTCACCCATCCACGGGCTAACCGCGGCAAGCGCAGCTTAACCTCGCAAATCGTACGATCGGCGCGGTTGTTATTTAGCCACGAGCCCCACATGATTTGTATGGACAACAATAAAAAAAAAAAGAATCTCCAGATCTTACGTTTCGCGAGCATATCATTAAGATATGTAAGAGAGCGTACAGAAACCTCGGCTTTGTACTTAGGCAGTCACAGGGGTTCACTAATATTACGACCATACGGGTATTATACGACGCTCTAGTCAGGAGTCACTTGGAGTATGGTGCTGTCATATGGGCTCCACATGAAGCCAAGTACTCTGTCATGCTGGAGCGCGTACAGAATAAGTTCACGCGTCACTTGTACTTCAGACTGTACGGGGTTTATCCATTGTACCCGCTGATGTACCCCACCCTGTTTGTACTGGGCATGGTCGGGTACAATGAGTTAAGGGTGCGACGACAGTTTACTCTTGTTGTCTATTTAATTAAATTAATCCGGGGTAAGGAGCACAATCCGGGAGTGCTTCAGTGCTTGCGGTTCTCTGTACCAGACCGCTACGTGTGGAGGCGGCGGCGCCCGCCACTGCTGGCTGTGCCAACTGCCAGAACCAACCTGCTGGCCAAAGCACCTCTCACGCGAGCAATTCGTACTGTTAACGAAATTCAGAATAGGTTGGACATTTTTTCGTGTTACTTTAGTGAACTTGCAAGAGTAAGTTTATACATAATATGTTACGAAAGCAACAATTAGTGTAATGTTATGTTTATTGTTTTTTATTGTTATGTTTGTGTAAAACATATGTATGTTAATTTTCTTTGAAGATTGTATTGTTATAATTGTATTGTTTTAGTTATAAGTAATTTTGTGTTAATGTATTGTGTAGTTATTTGTAATTGTTAGTAATAGTGTTATTTAAAATGGTTAATATTATAAGTAGGCTTAGCTATCGCATTAGGTTTCTAAACCTGTAATGATAGTTTAAGAGTTTTAAATAAATAAATAAATAAAAAACGCGTATTTCGAAAAGTTGTTCTACGAAAGTTGTTCAGTTTCCGTTACTGGGTGTAGCAGTGACAGCCTAGTGGTGTGACCGTCGGACTGCCAAGTCATAGGTCTCGAGTTCGAACCTAAGGCACACACCTCTGACTTTTCGGATTCATGTGCGTATTGTATATTATCACTTGCTTAAAAAAGCTGAAGGAAAACATCTTGAGGAAACCTGCCTGAGAGATATTTCTCGACGACATGTGAAGCTAATTCGGAGGCCCATGGGCGGCATAAACTCTGACACCAGGTTAATCACTAACCACACGAAAAGAAGAAGCAGTCTTTTTCTTTTCGTGAAGTCTAAGAATTTTGTGAGGTCACTCAGTAGTGACCTCACAAAATTCTTAGACTTCATTTTTTAACAGCGTGTATAATATTCAATTTTCAAATGTCATGGTGAAAACTTAAAAAATGTTTCCTTTTCACAGAGGACGGCTCCGTCCTGTTCCGTAACACCAAACGCCTAATCCCAATGCCGGCGTCTCTGCCGGGTATCCGCGTCGCTATGCCCAGCGATTTCGTCATCATCAACCTGGATGCTGTTGGAGTCACGATCAAATGGGATACCAACGTAAGACACACTTTGAAATACTTCGGGTAAAGCTGTTTTGTTGATTTGGCTTAGTATGAAACGCGGGCTGTAAAATATTAATAATTTGAATAGGTTTTTGCGATCTATTTCCGCCCCCCCATCCCCCCCTTCTGCAAGCCTTCCCAATTGAGCGCGAAAGAGACACCTGCATCTCGGACTGATTTCTCCTGCGCAATATTAGTGAAATCGTACTTTCGTATTTCCCTGTTTCCTTCTTCAAATCTGGACCGATTTTTATATTGTTTTCTGTAATAATTAAAAAAAAGACTGGTTATATCTGTATGTTTTTCTTTTATTCTTTATTATCGTCAGATTTGTTTGCCAGATGTTTGAAAACGGTGGTAAAACCGGTCGATTTTTGTAAAGTTTAAATGTTTCTAGTTCTTTTAATAATTAATTTATTGACAAAAACAAAACATAGGGACATAGTGGTGGTAGATATACAAGGTTAGTCAGAAAGGGGGTACTAAGCCAAAAGGGTGTTGGAGTACCCATAATAATGGATAACTTTTGTTCTACAACTTTCCTCAAAAGTCATTAGTACAAGAGAAATAGCTGTTCAAAGATTTCATAAAAAAATCGCTAAATTCTATCTACCCTCAATTGTGATCAGCTGTGTTTATATTTTAGGTCATATTTGAGGTCACGGATTAGAAGCTCCATTTTCTGAATTCGTAACTACAGCAGGGATGAATATTTTTTGAAAAAAAGATAATAAAATTAATTTTGCGTGAAAAATTTTTTTCTCTAGTTTTTAACTTTTAACACTTTCTTTAAAACAATCATCAGTGATACATTAAGTGGCCCGCGGCTTAGAACCCCCTTTCCGACTAACCTTGTATATCATATGGTAAAAATATTTGCTCTAGTGACATTGTCCAAGGAAGAAATTGAGCAATACGTTTGTATGGACTAAATGCCGACCGCATTTCCTCTTAATAATTGTTTCTACTGCATCCTGGCTAGCCGGGCAATGTTCACTTTAGAGTTGGGTCTTTGGAAGCGGACGGCTGGATCATGTATTCGACTAATTCGCGTTTCACAGTACAAGCTTATATCTAACAGAGTTGGTAATGCCCGGTTATTATGGCAAAAACGAATCGATTGTTAAACCAATGGTAGCATTTTTAAACGGGTTAATTAGCTTCACTTCGTATATTTGGTAACTACTTCTGCTTAACCACTTCTCCTGTAACTTCGCACACAAATTCTATTCCCATGACAATAAAACATTATAATAATTTCAACCTTCAATTCTCAAATTCTGATGCTGCAGGGGTAATTTAAGATAAAACAGTGTAACTTAAAAAAAGTTAAGAGATTTTATTTATTTCCAAACTGCGCATACGCGCGTTGCCTGTGATAGCAACTCGGTTAAACACAGGGATCGGTCATAATAAGTAGGTTCTTCGTTAGAAATTTTACAAATCAGCCACTTTAAAATTATAATGCATATGCTTTGGAACTGGAAGCTTTAATTCTATCGGGTATAGTTCAATTTCGATTGCAACTGAAATGGGAATACTACCGTTTAAAAAAATATTCTAAATTCAACTTAGCACACATATCATTCTAAATTCAACTTAGTACACATGTGCTTAAAGTTGTCAATTGTTTGAGTTGCAACAAATGCGTATTTCTATTTTCTAATAAGTTGGCGATTTTGAATTTTGGAAATGTATTTTTTAGAACGTGATCCTCGTGGAAGGATCTGTCCTCCTGTGGAACAACACCGAGGGTCTTTGCGGGACCTTGGACGGCAACCCTGAGAACGACTACATGACGAGAGATAGAAGTATTGCTAAGACCAAGTCGGTGCTCGCCTCCTCGTGGCAGGTCAACAAGATTGGAGGTAGGTGACTTGGTTAAAATGCTAATCTTTAATTCTCGTCGACATGAGCTATAAAAAATAGCTCAAGCCGTGATTAAAATCTAGTCACCTAGTTCGGTAGCGGGGCTGACTGCCCAGGGTACGCCGGACGTACTTACTTAAGTATCGTCACAAATGCTAATAAGAATGGACATTTTGGCAGAAGCGTGTCTGTGCTCGTCTTTGGTCGTAAAACAATCAACAGAGATGTTATAAGAACTGAAAAATGTGACGAAAAGTGACGTTACATACGGTTGCGTTCTAAAAATCTTATTTTCCAGATGTATGCGACAGCAAGCCCACGGAGACCAGCGCCTGCGCTTCCAAATCTGACGATGATATGAAAAAGGCACAGCAGTTCTGCACCAAAATATTCGCCAAAGAAAAATTCAGGAAATGCTCTAAGGTAGGTCGTGAGAAGATTTATTGAGTTATTGATTCATTTACTGTGGGTTGCAAATGAGCGCTTTACGAGATATCGGGGTTTACAAAATAATACAACATTTAAAATTTAATAATACAAAAAAAAGTTAGTGGGGTTAGTTTGCTGCCAATGATCTCTAGTTTAACAGTACATTATATCGCACCCTTAGTAATGTAAGGGCACAACTCGAAATATTGAGTTTTTGAGTTTCTGTGTTAGATGGTCTCAGTATCAACTGTTCTACCACTTGGCTTTCACAGAAAGAGAAAAAACACAATATTAAAGCAAATACTGTAATTATACTGTAAAAAATACTGTGAAAACATCGGGTTCTCTGAATCTTTTAATACGTTTTCCCAAAAGTTGATATTTTCGAGTTGTGCTCTTACATTACTAAGGGTGATCTCAATGAGTATAACCCATTTCAAGTGATAGGTCGAATTACTAGTCACGTTAGTTCTGGGCCATATATAACCGCGCAACCTCCTTTCATTTAATATTTTGATTAGGTATCTACATGCGTTTTCTTTGTTGCCTTCCTATATATACTTCCAACGTTAGTAAGTGCTATGGCTTAAATTGGATCCTTACTAGGAACGTACTGCAAATGTTTAGAAACTTGTTAAAACTGTGTCTAATATCAAAATCTGTTTAAGGCCTGTGTAGTCTAAACAATGTGTTTCAAACACAATTTGTTGGTAAGACAGCTAATGTTTTTCTATTTGTTTGCAGGCTATGGACGTCTCACTGTTACTGGACGCGTGTCAATGGGACTTCTGTGCTTGTACCACCAGTTTAAGTAAGTATCTATCTATGAGGCGCGGTCGCAGCCTACGACTTTGGTCATATACCAGTAAAATAAATTAGCACATTAGAAATTATTGCACTTTTTTTGTAAATTATTTGTTTTTAAGAAGTTGTCAATGGGGTATGTAAGAGTCGTAGCATGTGGCATTCTATACTTTCTGCCTACCCCCATGGGAAAAAGACGTGAGTTTAGGTATGTATGTAAGTTGTCAATTTAACGTACGATCGGCGGGGGGGGTCATGACCTCTGAGGAGAGGTCCTCGGACCGCCACTGCTATGTACATACCTGTTTGATACACTTCTGGCTAGTGTGGTTCTGCCTAGCTTTTTTCCAACTATGTCGGGGTCAGCTTCCACTCCAACCAGATGCGACTGAATACCAGTATTTTACACGGAGCGACTGCCATCACACCTCCGCAACTCAGTTACTGGGCAATGCTGATATCCTAAGTTTAGACAGGTTGTCAGACTTTCGGGCTTCTGACTTCCCGTAACGACTGTCATAGGTGTTGTTATGACACCCGGGACCGACTGTATAACGTGCTCATCGAGGCACGGAGACTTCTGGTCAGTATTATCAGGTCTGTTTCTGAACTAATTTGTTGCATTTGGTTCAGGTCCGGAGGAGTGTGCCTGCAGTACAGTGTCAGTGTACGCTAAGGAATGTCTGCGACATGGAGTAGAGGAGATGAAGGACTGGCGAGACGCTGACACTTGTCGTAAGTATTCTTTTTTACTTTTAGATCTTTAGGGTGACTTCGAGGGGAAATTTAAAGACAGTATACAGTATGTAACAAAAACTCAGTCCGATCCGAAATGGGCACAAAGATACCACAATAACATTACTAAAATAAAATAAAAAAACATATTATTAATGAATATAAAAATGTTATTGTTATTTAAAATGCATGTTTTTGTATCCAAATTCCACAAAATTTTGCAAATTCTCAAAATTCATTAATAATGCATTTATTAGTATTTTTAACCGACTTTCAAAAAGGAGGAGGTTCTCAATTCGACTGTATGTTTTTTTTTATATGTTCGTTCCTCGATATCTTTGCTAATTGTGAACCGATTTTAATTATCCTTTTTTTGTTTGAAAGAGTATTCTTTCGAAGTGGTCCCACTTAAATTTGGTGAAGATCTGATGAAGAACTTCGGAGATAGACAATTTGAAGTCGGTTTTATTTTTGTTAAAAAGAGATTATTTTTAGTAATGTTATTGCGGTACCTTTGTACCCCTTTCGGATTGTACAGGGTGTTTTACATATTGTATATTACGTTCAATCCACGAAGACGCGCCCCACTCGTTGTCTAAATCGCAAGTTCTTTCTCACTCTAAGATTAAGAGTGATAGAGAACATGCCATTTCATTTAAAGAGTGGGCTTGTCTTCGTTGATTGAACTATCTATATATACTAAACTTTGCTAAACCGTAATAATTGAACTGTGCCCTTACTCTATACGTATGGGTAGTTACTGTAATCGATGCATGATATCTGAAGTAGTCATCCCAACTTACCTCCAGACGAACTAAGCTTGGAGGCTTTAAATATTTCATTTATAAACACAAAATAACGTCTACAAGTTTCTTTTCACCTATCCTACAGCAATGAAGTGTCCCGAAGGCAAGGTGTACAAGTCCTGTGGACCAGACTCTCAGCCCAGCTGTGCTTTTCCAACGGTGCTTGCCAAGACTGCCAACAGTTCCTGCGTGGAAGGGTGCTTCTGTCCCGAAGGGTTACTCCTGGAGGGGGGGCGATGTGTGCCCAAGACCGAGTGCCCTTGTAGACTCAGGAATAAGAGCTTCAAGCCTGGTGCTACGATACGGAAGGACTGTAATACTTGGTAAGTTTTTAGATGTTTTTTGTTCTGATGAGGACTATTTTAGGTAGTCTGCAATTCGGATATCTTTGATTTGAAGTTATGCCTACGCAAAACACGAAATAAATTGTTTAAGAGTAGGTAACAGTGGCGAAGGCTCCATACAACTCGATTCCTATCGGCTTCCCTTTCGAAATATGGCACATACTAGTATCTGTTATTTTCAATTATCATTTAAACAAATAATTATTTACGAAGTTACATTGCAGGTATAACATTTGCTTATGAAGGTAACAATCAAAGAAATAAGTTATAATATATGTTGAGTTTGGTCCGGCTTCCCTTTTAAGAAAATTCACCCTTCGCCACTGGTAGGTAAAGTTAATTTTAATGTCTTACTAATCTGCAAGCCACCTCTACTTGTGAACACTCGTCTAACAATGACTGCTACAATGATTGTAGAGAGGTATTGTCAAAATCATCACGCTTGGTAGACGACCGAATGAAAGAAGGACGCTGCTGCCCATCTTCATAATAAAATCTCTTAGATGGTTTTGTGACGTAGGTACTGGAAGTTGAAGTATTTCGCTTTGTCTTAAATACTATTGCCTAATCCTATTACGTTAATATAGACTGAAAGCTTACCCCATTGGCTCAAATGAAGATTGGAAGGCGTGAGACATCTGTAACATCTCATATATTGAATGTTTCCCCACCAGCACGTGTCAGTCGGGCGAGTGGACGTGCACGAAGGTGCCGTGCGGCGCTCGGTGCGGTGCGGTGGGAGACCCGCACTACTCCACGTTCGACGGGCTGCGGTACGACTTCATGGGGCACTGCACCTATACTATGCTGCAGACTGATAACCTTACTGTGGAGGTCGAAAATGTCGCTTGTTCTGGCGCTATTACTGAAGTATGGCTGAGTGGACTCTAGACTTAAACTGAATAAAAGACAGTTTTATTTTTTGCTTTATGTTTTTTTTTTAAATAATATAAATATACAAGGTGTAAATGCAAACACTGAAAACCTCTTAAAGGCTCATTGTACACATTATTATGAACAACTTCTACTAGGGAACAACAGTGAAATCGCAAAAAAAACTGCTGTTCCATATATTTATGTTCGCATAACTCGACGAAATGTAGGGAACAGCTGTTTTTTTTTCGCGATTTCTCGATTGGTCCCATGGTAAAAGTTGTTCGTATCATACAATACTACAACAACATAATAAGTAAGAAAATAAATCATACACTTACCTATTACTCTTCTAGGCAATGGACTTGAGTCCTTACAAGGGCGAAGGCAAGCCCTCCTGCACAAAAGCATTGACCCTGAACTACGACGGAGCCAACGTGCACATGAAGCAAGGAGGGTACATCCTGGTTAACGGGAAGGAGGTCTCCACACTGCCCGTCATGGTGGGCAATGTGAGGATCAGAGCTGCTTCTTCTATGTTTATTATTGGTGAGTAATTCTAGATCAAGATAGTTTCACAATTTCGTAATTCTTGCTCTAATATAACACATAAGACAACATCACGCCTGTATTCCCCGAAAGGTAGAGCAGAAGTGTATAGTACCACCCTCATTTCGCCGTTATGTTTAAGTCCCATGAAATAGGGGGCGAGCCTATCGCCATCAACCGGGCATAAATCCAAACTCCGGGCTATTACTGAGGAATTCCACATGGAAAAACCCAATAACACTTACACGATCAGCAGTCGTGCTTGCCACCACTGGACCAACGAGGCAGTTCAGATTCTTGTTCTTAAGTCTTCAAATTGTTACGATTTGCTCTAAAAGTAAGAAAACGTAAAAGCCGTAAATTAATACGGTATGAAAATAATAATAACATATAAGTCATAACTAAAATATTTTCCTTTGATTTTAGTGCAACTACCCAACAAAGTGGACTTATGGTGGGATGGCAACACTCGCGTCTTTATCGACGTGCCAGCAGAGTTCCATGGCAAGACTAAGGTGAGATTATATATTCAAACAAACTCTTCGTTCCAAACTCAACCAGTCAAAGCACAGGGGCATGAACTGGGAAACATGGAGAGACACCTTTATACCACTTAGCATGAGCATAATCAGCCCATTATCGTCCCACTGCTGGGCATGGGCCTATTCTCGGATGAGAAGGCTTTAGGAGTTACCCACTACACTGTCCTTAGTCCTTGTACTGGTTGGCGGACTACATAGACCCTCTAAAACTTTATATTCCACTTAAATACAAAAAAAATGCTGAATACAATACGCGCGCAAATTGAATGCAGAGCTGAGGAATGCGTGTGGGATTGCGCAAGTGCTGTTAGATGACAATGACTGCACTACACTTGCGGGCGGGTGAGGATAGGCGTGCGGGGGAGGGGTGGAGCAAACCTCAGGCCCTGAAGGCATTCAGTTCGCGCACCTACTGTAGATGATAAGTTTAAAGATAATTTTATTATAATACGATCACTATTATAATGTATGATAAGTATCTCACATGACATTTCTGTAGACCCCTATAAAAATATTTTCCTAAAAAATTTGTCTCTCAGGGTCTCTGCGGTACCTTCAACCTGAACCAAAAAGACGACTTCTTAACACCCGAGAACGACATCGAACAATCAGCTCTGGCTTTCGCCAACAAGTGGAAGACCAGGGAATTCTGTTCTGACATAGACACGAAGGAGCCGGAGCACCCTTGCAAGGCCAATATTGAGAACAAGGAAGCTGCTGAGAAGTACTGCAGTAAGCTTAAGAGCAAGGTGTTTGAAGGTAGGTCTCATGGTTAAATATTACAGTAATAGAGATGGAATCTTATTCGGATAAATACTCAAGGTTCTGTTATACCCTAGCCTTGTTAGCCTTACTGCTACCCTGGTTACTTATCCTGCATACTCAGCAATGCTACACCCATATTCTAAGACGTTCCTCCAAAACTTATTCGACTCGACGCCACCTCGACTCACTACCATCGGTAGTTATAGTTGATATAAATGTCCACGACTCGAGATTTTTCCTCAGTCGAGGTAAGGAATCATCTGTCAAACTCAAGGTACCTCTGAACCTACCTTAAGGAAGGAAGTGTCAAAGTTCGTATGTAACAAAAATTAATTTTGGAGACTTTATCAAATATGCTTACGATAATCCTTACAAGTATTTATCGCGGCGTTATTTGCGCGATGCAGATAATTCAAATTATGACGTAATGACTCCACTCTACCTCGACTCATTTGAGGACCCCTCAGTCGAGGAATCTCAAAGTTCACTCGAAATTGCGACTAAGAATACAATTTTGAAGTTGTTTACGAGGCCACCCTGAGTCGAGTACGAGCCGAATAAGTTTTGGAGGAACGTCTTAGAATATGGGTGTTAGTGTCGGATAAATACTCAAGGTCGTTCGTTCTGCCTAGCCTTTTCCCAACTTGAAAAAGCGCCATCGGTTCATGGTTGATATACCAAAAACCCGAACGAAGCGTTTTGATTCCACTTTCATTGTGAAAACCGCCGAACAGTGGAATGCGCTGCCCGAGTGGGTGTTCCCCGACAGTTACAATCTGGGTATCTTCAAGTCACGAGTGAATCGGTTTCTTCTGGGCAAGCGTGCTCCATCGTAGACCGCACCATCGCTTAACATCAGGCGGGATGGCGGCCAAACGCAGGCCTAGTAACAAAAAAAAAATGTTGTGGTCAGCTTCCAGTCTAACCAGATGCGGCTGAATACCAGTGTTTTATACGGAGCGACTGCTATCAGACCTCCGCAACCCAGTTACAGGGCAATGCCGATATCCTAAGGTTAGACTCACTCAAGGTCGAGGTTGAGTAAATAGATTAAAAATCTCTTAAAAAAACAGTAGTACCATTGCGGCATCAGGATTTGAGGATTGAAGGTTGAAATTATTATAATGTTGTATTGTCATGGGAATTGAATTTGTGTGCGAAGTTTCAGAAGAATCGGTTAAGCAGAAGTAGTTGAAAAATATGTCGCAAGATTTGAATTAAACAAACAAATCTACGAAGTTAAGCTAATTAAAACCGTCTAAAAACGAGTATTTACTAATTTTTTATTATTTATCGAGAAAGTAATAAGTCATTTCTAGAAGATGACCACGATCATGGGCCTTCTCTACAAATTTCCACTATGAACAGTTTTAGGCCGCTTGCGACAGACTGCTACCCACCATATTTACCAGGTCGTCTGTTCATCTGGTCAGGACTCCGTTTTCGAGTTCATGTATAGGTTTCTCTTTCTACTCTACTTAAGCAAAAGGATTCACTGCAGGATATGCAACGCCTATACCAGTACAGTTTAACGTTTAAATGTTATTAAGAAAGATTATTTAATTATTTTTTTGGGAATAATAAAAACAAAAAAGTTGGAGGCGCCGGGTATCGATCCCGGTACCTCTCGCATGCTAAGCGAGCGCTCTACCATCTGAGCTACGCCCCCGTTGTTACACTTAATAAAATTAAACGCTACATTCGAGTATATTAAAACAACCTTCGCACTGTCAGCAACTTTCAAATCTTTCCAATGTCAGCATAACTGGGGCAAATATTAACCAACAACATTATGAATAATTTTTATAGATTTTTGACAGCTCTATCACAGATAATGAGTTGGTTTTAATCCACCACCATAAATCCTTAATTTTATCTTTCGGGATTTCTTGAACCATTTTTAGTGTACAACATTGACTGTTTTATTTCCCATCATCATCATCGTCACGAACTGGTATTCGGCTAGTGTAGAACATAGTCATTAGAGTCCAGGCCCGGATCTAGTGGGGGGGGGAGGGCACTTACCCCCGACGGCGAACATCAGGAGCCGGCCTGCCATCAGCGATATATGAATAAACCTTTAGAATTATTTATAATTTTATTACTATAATAAACAATTTCTGAAAAGGCTTAGTAGGTACCTATTTTATTGGTTGAATAATTTTGTCTAGAGGGCGGAAAATTGGTACTCTGCACCCGCCTGTGAAAAGTGTAATCGGGGCCTGTCAGAGTCATGAAGCCACATGAAGAGTTAAGGCGAGGCCTCATTAGTGCGTTGCGTTGCGTCGTCGCAACGGATCAACGCATTGTATGTCACACCTGCGTTGCGACGACGCACGACGTCGCAGCGCAAGAGGACGACGCATGCACCTCAGTCAGTCTCGTTTGCCCCTCTAGCAGTGGAACACTGTCCGTCGTCGCACCGGAGCTCCGACAGCGCAGCGCATTACCTTCCCCCCGCTTCGTCTCTCGTCTGCCAATCCGTTGAAACGTCGCGTGCGACGACGCAACGCTTTAATGTGGCATGTCATTTAAAATATATGGAAAACGACGCAGCGTTGACGCTGCGACGACGCAACGCAACGCACTAATGAAGCAGAGCTCTAAGTTAACGTTTGGGAGAACAAGAAATTTTCGATTTCCTGTCCCGCTCATACCTTAGTATAAATAAATGTTCTCATGTCAGTTTGAACTCTAGTATTTTAATTAACGTACAATTAAAAATTAAAATTGTATCCCAGCTTGCCACTGGTACGTGGACGTGGAGCCGTACTACGAGGCGTGCGTGTACGACATGTGCGCGTGCGGCAGTGACGTCACGCGCTGCCTGTGCCCCGTGCTGGGCGACTACGCCATGACGTGCGCCAAGGCGGGCGTCGTCATACAGTGGCGGTACAACGTGGACGAGTGTGGTATGTTATTATAGATTATTCCGGGGTTTAGGGCTTAAAATGTACTCTAATGGCAACATTTTTTGAGTAGTTCTAAAATTGACACCAGATGGCGCCACTGTCAGTGTAGACCTGTTAAAAGTTTGTTTTGTACAGTCAGCAACAAGAGTCGCTGTATGAACACAATATTAAGTATAAGTATATTGTAATATAATTAGCTTACAACATTCCATAAATTTCTGTCTAATGGCAATACCTATTATTTGCGGTGTAGCATGGTGCGGGAGACATTAGACGAACTTTACAATTTTGACTTAATATTTCAGTTGCACCCTAAATATCAGTCGTAAAATACGGAATCAGTAATGACTGTAGTAAATTATATAAATTTACCCTGCCAAAATGTCTGCAAATATTAATAAAATAAATGCTGACAGCTGTCACCCACACCATGCTACACCGCAAATAGATGGTCATTTTGATTGAGTAATTGACATTGATAGGTCTACATAATAACAGCGCCATTCAATGCTGCCATTGCCAGTCAGTTTGAGTATAAATCACAGTTAACTTGGCCTATAATAAAGCCTCTGTCAGTTCTCAGTAAAATACATATATTACGCATAGCGAAATCTTTGGCGACTGATACATTTGATATTAAATTCTTTAGTATCCTGTCGCAACAAGGAGGTAGTTTGAATGCTTATAGTCTTAGTTGTAAAGCCACATGACCTATTTTCTTATATTATGTATCCCACCAGAATATGGACCAATGTGTTATTGGGTTTTTCCGTATGGAATTCCTCAGTAGCAGCCCGGAGTTTGGATTTGTGCCCGGTTGATGGCAATAAGCTCACCCTTACATGGGATTTAAATATAACGGCGATATGAGGGTGTTACTATAAACCTCTGCCCAACTGTTCGGGGAATACTGGCATGATGTTATGTTATTCCACCAGAACTGCAATGTACGGGCGGTCAAGAATACACGGTGTGTGCGGACAGTTGCCTGCGCAAGTGTTCTGACATGGCGCTGTCCGCCAGCGGGAGCTGCAAGCCGTGCTGCGTTGAGGGGTGCGCTTGTCCGCCTGGACAGGTATAATAATAGATCTCACCCTGAGTTCTTCATTTTTCCTTGCTTTTTTTCTTAGATATCGTCGCTATTAAATGTTAATATTTATTTTAAATAATATGGTGGCTGATGAGTACATTTCAAAATTAATAAGGTTTTAATATTATTTCAAAGATGGTAGGTATACAAAAACACTTTTTTTGCTAAATAAATAACTGTAATAAAATGAAAGCGATACTTACATGCTTTTCAATTTCTTTTAATTTTTAATTTTCTGTCCTTTTCGCGTGAAATAGACTTTGTACGGAGTAATGTCAAGTTACTAAAGTTTTTGAAGTGTGACGTCATTATTCAGTGTGCGTTTTTTAATCTTTCTCCTGTACTAAGGACCGTATTAATAAACAGCTCTCATTTGAGAGATGTTCCAACAGCAACTACCATGAAGTAGAATTCATATGTCCTAATATGTATGATAACTTTTTTTTTATTAGGTACCTCTCTGGTCATTTTAAATCTCAAATGAGAGCTGTTTATTAATACGGGCTAATGGCCAAATATTCAAACGCTGCTCAATTTTAAGTACTCATTAAGTCTCGTGCTGTCACTGTCACTTCACAGCAAAGTGATAGAGACAGCACGAACTTAACGGATAATTAAAATTGAATAGCATTTGAATATTTCGCCATAAGACTACTCTAAATGTATCGACTGTTATCAGCTCCTAGATGACAACAATGTGTGCGTGCCCACGGGTCTGTGCCCATGCTACCACAAGGGACTGCAGTTCAACGCTGGTTACAAAGAAGTGAGGGCCGGCAGGCGAGAGAGAGAGCTATGGTGAGTATTATAAATAAAACGAGCTATTACCCATATTCTAAGACGTTCCTCCAAAACTTACTCGACTCGACTCCACCTCGTCTCAGCCTGTCTCACTAACAACGATAGTTATAGTTGACATAAACGTCCTCGACTCGAGATTTTTCCTCAGTCGAGATAAGGAATCATCTGTCAAACTCAAAGTACCTCGGAACCTACCTTAAGGAAGCAAGTGTCAAAGTTCGTATGTAATAAAAATGAATTTTGAAGACTTTATCGAATATGCTTACGATAATCCTTACAAGTATTTATTGCGGCGTTATTTGCGCAATGCAGATAAACAACAATCCTCGAAATTATGACGTAATGCCTCCACTCTACCTCGACTCATATGAGGATCCCTAGGTCGAGGAACCTCAAAGTTCACTCGAAATTGCGACTAAGAATACAATTTTGAAGGTGTTTTCGAGGCCGTCCTCAAGGCGTCTTGACTCGAGTAAGTTTTGGAGGAACGTCTTAGAATATGGGTGTTAATCTCCTCTCGGGTCGGCACGAGCTATACGAGCATAGCTCATGCCGTGGTGAAAAGATTATCCATTCAGCATGGTTGGTAGCGGGGCTGACTGCCCAAGGTGCGCCGGATGTACCTACTTAAGTATCGTCACTCGTTTTGGATCTTTTCAGTAGTCATGATGTTAGGCTAGAATAGAATAGAATAGAATATACTTTATTGTACACCAAAATTGTAACACAGCTCTTATACAATAACAAACATTAAAGGGTACAATGGCGGTCTTATCGCTGATAGCGATATCTACCAGACAACTTTTGGATGAACAGGAAGTCAATGAATAAGATAGAGGGGGTAGTCCGTGGTGTACTGCTGCAAAATATATACTACACACCATACATAGACATAATACTTACATATATATATCTTCCTCTTAGCCTTTTCCCAATTATCTTGGGGTCAGCTTCCAGTCTAACCAGATGCGGCTGAATACCAGTATTTTACACGGAGCGACTGCCATCAGACCTCCGCAACCCAGTAACTGGGCAATGCCGGTATCCCGTTTGTCAGACTTTCGGGCTTCTGACTACCCGTAACGACTGTCATAGGTATTCGTATGACACCCGGGACCGACGGCTTAACGTGCTCTCCGAGGCACGGAGGGGTCTCGATGTGTAACAAATGGTCACCCATCCACGGACTGACCGCGGCAAGCGCAGCTTAACCTTGCAAATCGTATGATCGGTGCGGTTGTTATTTAGGCACGAGCCCCTCACTTACATATATATATAAATATTGTAATATATATATGGTAGATGGTCCTTGCGGACTGTTTCTACGTAACCGGGCAGTCATTGACGAAAACTGAAGGGTCTCCAGCCAATGGGGACGAAATAAAGTAGGTACTATGCGTGCCAAATAAGAATAGGATCGAGCTTGCTACAACTTCACACGATAGCTGTCAAATTGGTACAGCCAGCAAAAAATACTATGAAAAAAAAATGTTATATTTTTTATTCATAGGTTTCATTATTATTTACATTCATTTTTATAAAATGTTATTTATTGAATTCCATAAATAGATAATTTTGGATAGTTTAATAATATTTGAAAATAGTATTCATTAAAGAAATGAACCAATATATATAGTTAACTTCACAAAATGCTACTGGTCACCCTAATATGTCGCCATAATAATAATACATATAATGACTGTGTAATTAATTTGACGTTAATTGATTAGAAATACCAAAAAAGTGAACTAAAAATAATTAAACTGAGTATAATTTCGTTATTTATTTTTTTGCACACCCTTACACTTTGGTAATGAAGTTCACGAGTATTGCGGAACAAAATGGCGTCTTGACAGTGCTATTCTTATTTGGCACGCATAGTACTTAAGCTTAGCTAACTACAGGGCCTGTAGTTAGCTAAGCTTAAGTACCTACTTTATTTCGTCCCCATTGGCCGGAGACGCTTCAGTTCTGGTCAATAACTGCCCGGTTACGTAGCAACAGTCCGCAAGGACCATCTACAAGAAGTCCATTAGGAAAAAAAGAAAGCTCTTATGAAGGCTGGAGACCCATCAGGACTCGCCAATAAACTGCCTGGTTATGTAGAAGAGGCCCAGAAAAACCATGAAAGCAGTCCAATAGAAAAAAAATGAGGCTCTTTTAATTTACCCCCATAGATCTGGTGGAGCTAAGGAACACGAAACTACTAAACGTCAAAGGACGACAATAAAAAATATATGGGTACTATTTTCTCAAATACAACGAAAAGATTATGCACTTGGTAATTTCATAGGTTTGGGCCGATTTGGATTCATCAAAAACGGTTTGTTTTTTTTTTGTCATATGACCTGACATTTCTGTGTTTCTTTTTTACATACAATTCAAAATATAATAAGTGCGTAAGAAGTTCGTATTTAACCTGGACCTTTCCAGATTATCCTCTAGTTAGTTGAGTTTCTAGATCTATAATAAAATCGGTTAATACCATACACAAAAAAAAACCTTTAAAAGTAATTTGGAGGCGCCGGGTATCGATCCCGGTACCTCTCGCATGCTAAGCGAGCGCTCTACCATCTGAGCTACGCCCCCGTTGATAACTTTGTCAAAATAATACATCACTATAGTGGAGATTGCGTAAAATATTCAAGTGCGTAACTTGCTTACCTTTCACTTACTAGTAAGATGGAATTGCATAATTTTATCCATGCGCACAAAACATGTTTGAATCGTTCTTATCTTTACATAGTACTAGCTGTGTCCTCACGACTCCGCCCATAGCCTATGTTACTCAGTGATAATGTAGCTTTCTAACGGCAAAAGATTTTTTGAAATCGGTCCAGTAGTTTTTAAGTTTATTCGTTACATACAAAAAAGCAAATCTGTATTAGTATAGACTGTAGAGTATAGATAAGATAAGGTTTTCGTAAGATTTAGCGAAAATAACTACCTCGTTGGGCTAGTGGTGGCAAACGCGACTGCTAATCGTGAGGTCCTGGGTTCAATCTCCAGGTCGGGCAAAGTGTTATTGGGTTTATCCGTGTGGAATTCCTCAGTAGCAGTCCAGAGTTTGGATTTGTGCCCGGTTGATGGCAATAGGCTCGCCCCCTATTCTATGGGACTTAAACATAACGCTGTTATGAGGGTGTTAACACCTCTGCCCAACCCTTCGGGGAATACAAGCGTGATGTTATGTCCTGTTATTTAGCGAAAATAATTAATTAATACTCACGCCCATAATCCCAGAAGGGGTACGCAGAGATGTTCTCCTAATACAAGCGTCTATACACCTACGAATTGTGCTCGAAACAAGGCAAAATAATGTTCATATTTAGGATTCCGCAGTAAAATACGAAAGCCTAATAATTTCGTAAAAACCGCCCTTGAATACTACTGACTATCCTGCAACGGTCATCAGGTGTTAGGATATAATTGCGATCATGTTACAAGATCTTTCTATGCCACTCCATAAGAAAGGTCCAGGCTTACGCCAGCTCTTAATAAATTTTAATTAATTAATTAGAATATTTGATGAATTATGGATAGGCTCGTGGTGCTCGTGGCTTATTAACGACCGCGTGGATCATACGATTTGCGAGGCTAAGCAACGGTTGCCGCGGTCAGTCCGTGGATACCTATATACTTATGACAGTCGTTACGGGTAGTCTGAAGCCCGAAAGTTTGACAAATAACTTGTCTAACTTTAAGGTATCGACATTGCCCAGTAACTGGGTTCTAGAAGTCTATAATGGCCGTTATTCCGTGTAAGAATACTAGTATTCAGCCGCATCTGGTTAGATAGGAAGCTGACCACAACACAATTGGGAAAAAAGATAGGCAGAACGATGAATTACCTAGGTCTTCAAGATATTTTGTAGGTAGGTACTTCCACGCACTAAATTCATTCAACATAACATTCTTTCTAACTACATGTACTTGTTCAGCACATGTGTGGGTGCACGTTGGGACTGCAAGCCGGCGACGCCCATGGAAATCCAGAACTACCCGCCGGCTGAAGACCTGCGCAGTAACTGCAGCGCATCTGGCAATATGGAGTTTACCACCTGCGAGATAGCTGCACCGCTTACTTGCAAGGTATACCTATTATTTTAAGAGTACTTGTATACAGTATACAGAGTGTTCATTCGTTTACAGTTTTCAAAAAGGAGGAGATACAGTTATTTTGGTTTATACCCTATTCATGGAACGAAAAAAAAAATATAAATAACATTTGACTACTCTTATTAGAGATATTTTCTGTAAAATTGATGAAAAATTCGACACTTACTTGAATAAGAAGTGTTTTTAACATCACACAATTTCTTTTTGTTAGAAATTAATGTTATGAAATATTTTACAGAAAATATCTTTATTAAGGCTCTATTTGACTAACGCTGGATAGCGTTTATCTAAGGAATAAGTTAGACGTTTTGACAGAATTTCTATACAAAAGCTGATTATTATTGGCGCCGATTCTCTTATTAACCAACTAAATTAAAATTAAACAATTGTTATCTTTTACTAACAGACGGCGCGAGAAAAGGACGGTGATAGATAAGAACTGAGTTAGAGATGTCACACTAGTTTACGCGTTGAACTTCACCGTGTCGTCTATATTTGTATGGAAATTTTAGTTTAACTAAATTTGACAGCTCTTATTATTATGTCCGTCTCTTTCTTATTTTATCAGAGTGAAAAAGATAGCAATTCTTTAATTTTAGTTTATTTGGTGAATAAGAGAATCGGCGCCATTGTCTATTATATTATTACATAAACTACTTTCCCTACTGATAGCGTAATTTTTTTTCCACACTGTATATTCTTAACCTCAAATAAAAGGAATCCCTTGGTCGTAAATGCCATCCATCCACAAACACCACTCAACCCTCAAATGATTTTCCTCGTCCTAATTTGGTTGTTAACCCTTTAGAACATGCACCTCCCGCCAACATCGACGACAGCAGAGTGTCGTCCAGGCTGCCAGTGCAAGAAGGGCTTCGTGTTAGACACCATGTCCAAGAAGTGTGTGACGCCCGCACAGTGCCCCTGTCACCATGGAGGGAGGAGCTACCCTGACGGACATGTTATGCAGGAGGAGTGTAATAAATGGTATGTCACACTTGAGGAGTAGCAGTTATGATGTTAATTTAAATAGGTCCTTTCTGGAGGTTGTGGTCTCTGAATTTTATTTATAGACTAGCCGAGGGATGTCCCGTCGCATCCCCTATTTAACTCCCTTATAGCGCGTGCACACGGTTCGATTTTAGTTGATCAACGTTTGTTGATCAACTAAAGTTGAATCGTTTTGTTCGTTATTATATATTAATTATGTAAGTACACAATATTTTTAAAGCTATTACAGAGTGGTGTTCCTTTGTAAGAGACTGGAGTCCGTACTAGGGAAACCCTATGTGACAGATCACCAGCCCCTCACCCGGAATACATCCTAGGCAATCGAAACATCAGTAAAGAGAAAAATGCATTCAATAAACCTAAAGTAATACAGATAAAATTTGAATGAAAGTCTATTCAGACGGTTCAATTCGCATGCGATTTAGCAGTTGATCAACTAGAATCGAATCGTGTGAACCTGGTATTAGGGGATAAATTTTCAAAATCCTTACTTAAGTGCTCACCTGCGTTATACAGGGTGTAAACGAAATCATGCCATTCCTTCAAACCTCGTGATATACTGCTGATATAGATTACATCTGAAAGGGATATTCGTGGATTCAATAAAAAAAAATACGAGAAGAGAACATGTGTTCTTAACGTGAGGCTTTTTAGCGCCCCGAGTTAAATAACCGCGCGGCGAGAGATTCCACGCAATTCGTTTACTTCTTGTATTTTTTTTATTAAATCCAAAAGTGTCCCGTGCAGTGTAAGAAACAAGGAAGGATTTATATGGAACTCTTACTACTCATACTACTTCATGCTTCTAGATACACCAGTTTAAGCTGTGCGTTATCCGTCAGTGCAAGAGTTATTTATTAAGTAGAATAGATAGGTAGGTAATCTCCCGAGGGGGTTTCGGGTTAGACGCGTTGTCGCGAAAAGTGCGTATAGCACACTACACGTACTTTTTCTGCACACCAGATTGTTGTATACTAGAAAATGTATAAGTAGGTTTGGCTCTATCTGTAGTATACCAAACTGCGTCGCGGTAGCGTTAAAACGTCCATTATCATTTCTAGAAACTAACTCAAAAATATAGATATATTCCGTGTCACAGTAAAATAATAAAAAAATTGTAAAAAAAGGAATTGGAGGCGCCGGGTATCGATCCCGGTACCTCTCGCATGCTAAGCGAGCGCTCTACCATCTGAGCTACGCCCCCGTTGTTCACTAAACCCAAATAAAACAATACTTAGTGGACACTGCGTATATTTGTATGCGCCGTGCGTACGTGACTTTCACTTTGTATAAAGCCAACGGACGCACGCCAAGGTGTTACCAATACTGCTTGCTCAGCATTGACACACTATTGATCTTTCAAAGTAGGTACACTGGCCTGCGAAAATAAGTATCACACTTTTAAAATTTCAATTTTTTCTTAACTATAGAAGTTAGAGATTTAAAATAAAAAACGTTTTATAGCAATTTTTATCAGCTTTCTTTGAAACTATAGGTAGTAACAAAGTTAAACTCTTTTTTGAGTCCTTTTTGTTTCGAAAATATATCTTGTGTACTTAAAAAGTTATTGCAATTTTAAAAGTGTGATACTTATTTTTGCAGGCCAGTGTAGTTCACGATACAATAGAAATTGCATTATATCAATACCTAGGAGCCATTCAAGTATTACGTAAGCACGAAAGGGGGGTGAGGGGGTCTTTGCTTAGCTTATTTTTGATGACATGGGGGACGGGGGTGTCTAGATGATGATTACGTCAGCAATTTTTATTTTTATTTATTTACTTATTTTTCTAGACTTAAAAACTGCTGCTCATGAATAACAATAAAGAAATCTGATCAGTTTTAAAAAAATATACCAATGTTTACGTAAGCATAGGAGGGGGGGTAAAAACTTAGCTTACTTTTGCTGACAAGGGGGAGGGGTGGGCCAAAAATGACTAAAGTTCTGCTTACGTAATACTTGAATGGCCCCCTAGTAGAAATATAAATTTATATCTACGGTATTAATAGTCTTTCAAAATGCGTAGATAAATAGAGAGAGGAATGGTGGATAAGAGGTGTACTATTGTCATTTTGTGTATTCTAAACATTATGAAAGACGAAAATAAATTGAAAGTTGAGTATCTGTTTACTTGGCACATCACCAATTTCGGTTTTATTTACATAAAAACCCATTTACACAATTTGGAATCCAAACGAATCGAATCTATTACAAACATTAATTGATTTGAGATGGTAAATGTAATAAGACTGGAATAAAAAAAAGATAACCTATTCTAATAAAAATATCACTTATTTATCTTAGGTTCGCATTAAAATTTAAAGTACATTATACTTTATCATAAAGATCATAAATCACTAAAGATAACAATTATTACTGTGTATCAGTAAAGCATATTATCTCTATTAAATTTATTGAATACAATAAAAGCATCAGTTTATTAAATACATATATTTATTAACTAGCTTTTGCCCGCAGCTTCGCTTGCGTGAAGTTTGAAATCCTCGTTAACCCATTTTAAAGTGACATTTTAAAATCCAAAACTTACATACAAACTTCAACCCCCCATTTCACCCTCTTAGGGGTGGAATCTCCAAAAACCCTCAAACACCTATACGTTTATTTCTTTCCAAAAGCCTAAATATTTAATTCCATGTTTCTCTCTTCAAAAATACCAGATTTCTCATACAAACTTTCAACACGTATTTCACCCCTTTAAGGGTTGAATTTCCAAAAATGCTTAAACATGTGTACGTTTATTTCTAACCAAAAACCTTAATAATTAATTTCAAGCTTCTTACTTCAAAAATGACGGACTTACATAGAAACTTAAAAACCCTATTTCACCCCCTTAGGGGTTGAATTTCGAGAAATCCCTTCTTAGTGGATGTTTACGTCACAAAATGAACCTATTGTCAAAATTTCAAGTTTCTAACCCCAGCCGTTTAGGCTGTGCGTTGATAGATCAGTCAGTCAGTCAGCTTCTCCTTTTATAAGTATAGATGTCATTACATAACAGTCACGCCAGCTACGGCAAAATGTTAGGCAGAGGTCCGGGGCATTCAGTATAGTGGTTAGAGGGAGTCCTAGGTATTTGAATCTCGTGACTATAACTGAAGATTTCCTCACAGGAAATAGAAATTACGTGTACACATTACATGTATCCAACCTGAAAACAAACCATTGATCGTGAAAAACTTTCAGCTTTATTTAAGAATCCGTTAAAAAATCTCATAAAGAAAAGAAAGCAGATAACAGCCGCACTCGTGAAGGTTAATGGGTAATTAACTAACGATCGCTTAAAAGTAGCCAGTATAATATACATACATACATACATACATAAACTCACGCCTTTTTCCCATGGGGGTAGGCAGAAACTATAGAACGCCACATGCTACGACTCTTACATACCCCTTTTGCTTCATCCACATTCATACATCTTGTCATACACGCACGCCGGTTGAGAGTACTACGCACCTGACCTTTGTGAAGAACATCACCAATAACATCGATGTATGTCCTTCTAGGACGTCCTCTACCGGCGTTCCCATTAACATCCGCCTTATAAATTTCTTTTGTTAATCGCCGTTCACTCATTCTCTCAACATGGCCAAACCACCTAAGCATACTCCTTTCAATTTTTGTCACTACATCATCTTTTAAACCGCAACTTTGTCTAATCTCTTCATTTCTCAATCTATCATTCAAAGTTACACCGCACATACTTCGCAAGGAACGCATTTCCACGGCATTTATTCAACTTTCATGTCTCTTCTGCCACGACCAACATTCACTTCCATACATAAGCGTGGGTACCAACACACCATTATGGACAGCCAGTCGTGCCTTTTTGGACATCGACCGGCTAGCCACAACCGCATGCAAAGCACCATTTACTTTATTTCCCGCATTTGCTCTCCTTTCCACATCTTCGTCAATCTTACCATCTCTTGTAAACATGCTTCCCAAATAAACAAACTCATTCACCTGTCCAATACTTTCATCTCCTATCTTTACTTTACACTCAGATACGTCTGCATCTCTTTCAAAAACCATTACTTTCGTCTTGCTTACATTAATTTTCATTAATTTCCAGTATAATATCTATACTGGCAACTCTTAAGTAAACTTTAGTTAATGTTTCATTAACGTCTTTAAGTACGGAAGTAAGTGTAGCATTTAAAAAGTGTATAGGTATCTTTAATAGATTCTTAAAACCAAAATGAATGAGAATTTATCTCCCAAAAGAATATTGCTTAGTTCACTTACCATGAAAACCTAACTAAATTGTTAACATTAAGATTAAAGTACCTACACAGATGAATTCGATGTACCATAGTGACACATAATTGTTAAAAAAGATCATTTATTAATTATGTACCTACACCATCTCTTTTAATAAAAACCTTAACAAATAGTTTTTTATATTTTTTTGGTAATTTATATAGCTCGGTATAGAGTACCTACCTATAGGGAATCCCTCTACATAATTATATCTATTTCTTGGATTCATGAGCTCCATCTTAGACCCTGTCTGCGCTTACCATCAGGTGAGATTGGGGTCAAACGCGAACAAGTCAAGAATTAAAAATATTTAAAAAAAATTGCTGAGCTCCCTCAAACGGTACCTATATTTAAACTGTAATAGTTCACAATCAAAGTTACATTATATACAAATTTAATGGCCGGATTATATCTTATTACCCTTTCATTGTTAACAGTGAATGTAAGAGCGGTAACTGGACGTGCAGTCAACGTAAATGTGCCGGTCTATGCTCAGCGTGGGGCGACTCCCACGTGGTGACCTTCGACGGAACTGACTATGACTTCGAAGGCGTCTGCACCTATCTGCTGGCTAAAGGTGTCATGGACAGCAAGGATGGCTTCGATGTTGAGATACAGGTGAGACGAACGTGTGTGTAGTGCATAGTCAATAGAATGGAAGAGTACCTAACTACTGAACCAGGTAGAAAATATGTTAGGAAAAAGATCATACATAATCAGGCTATACTGTCCCAGCGCTGGGCACGGGCCTCTTCTCAGAATGAGAAGGATTTAGGTTTTAGTCCACCACGCTGGCTTGGTGCGGGTTGGCGGACTACACACACTATCGAGAACTTTTTCAAGCCCACTCAGGTGTGCAGGTTTCTTCACGGTGTTTTCCTTCACCGTTAACGCAAATGATAATCAAATCGACGACACGTTTGGTGCAGTGGCTGAGCGATTGGCTTCTGCGCTACGGATCGTGGGTTCGATTCCCACACGGAACAAATATTTGTATGGCCTACAGATAGTTGTTCCGGGTCTGGGCGTTTGTGCATGTGAAGATTTGTGTCTGTAAACGCAGCCACGATACAGGAGAAGTCAGAGTGTGGGGCAAAAATAAAAAAAAATAAACTGATCCACACATGATGTCGAAAAGTCAAAGGTGCGGGCTAGGATCGAATTCAGCTCTTTCTGCATGGAAGGCAATCATTCAACCCCTAGGCGGGCTAGACAATCAATGCTTATTGATGATTGTTTATGATCACGAGCATTTTTCGGCATTGCCCGACTATTTTGGGACAGAGTCCTTAATCATCAGCTGAACACGCGGCGAATTGCGAGCCAATTCAATCCATCTCCGTTTTAGGACAAACCTAGGAAATGCACGTGATTTAAGCATAAATAATCATAAATATGAATGTGTGTCACGAAAGGTATAATACAAAAACAGTAACCACTGGTAATTCTCTTTCCCTCGCTGGTGGACTTAGATCAATCCCAAACAGAGACCCGTAGTCTCGTGTCCATTAAAAGAAGTCGAGTCCTCCCGCAATAGAAACCTTTGACCGGAACTATTTACGATGAAGGACGGTATTCGTCGATTAATTTGATCAGTATTAATAACTGCCTCTTTGGTCTAGTGGTGGCAAACGCGACTGCTGATTGTGAGGTCCTGGGTTCGATCCCCAGGTAGAGCAAAGTGTGATTGGGTTCCGTGTGGAATTCCTCAGTAGTAGCCCGGACGCTGCTGAAATTTTTATTGATGGCAATAAGCTCGTCGCCTATTACATGGGACGTAAACATAACGGCGAAATGAGGGTATTACTATCTCTGCACAACCCTTCGGGGAATATAGGCGTGATGTTATGATACTAATAACTATATTTTTCTGTAGAATGTACCATGCGGCACAACTGGTGCCACCTGCTCTAAGTCGGTAACACTGAAGGTGGGCGGCGGAGGTGATGAGGAGATCGTTTCACTAACCAAGGACGCGCCCATCCCGGATATATCTAAGTTAAAGAGGTATAAAATATCAATTTTAAAATTGTTACTGTATTTAAACAAAAACAACACGTTTGGCGAATGGCTGAGCGATTGGCTTCTGCGCTACGAGTCATGGGGTCGATACCCGCACGGACCAAATATTTGTATGGCCTACAGATAGGATTCTGGGTCTGGCCGTTTGTGCATGTGAAGATTTGTATCTATCAACGCACCCACGATACAAGAGAAATCGTAGGGAAGACAATGTTTATAAAAAAAACCGAAGATTGGAGGTGAGAAGCCCCCCCCCCCCTGTTTTTATGGTTCCGGATATTCTATAGAAAATAAAACCTTTCAAGAAAACATTGTCCATATTTTTGCTGTTCTCCTCAAAGGCTTTAAAAGCTCATTCAGATTTTATACTAAAACATTACTATGTACAGGATCAAAATGCGCATAGCTGGTGCCTACGTGTTTCTGGACGTACCGTCATTGGGCATGAGTCTGCAGTGGGACCGCGGAATGAGGGTCTATGTGAAAGTCGACTCCATCTGGCAAGGAAGGGTAAGTCAAAATCTTCTTTGAGCATTGTTATTGAAGTCCTTCTTATTTCGACCCTCTACTGCGCAAATATCAATCTCACGAATTAATTGAGAAAATGCTTTTTTTTAATTCTTCACTTGGTCGCGTTTGGCCCTAGTCTCACCTGATGGTAAGCGTAGACAGGGTCTAAGATGGAGCACACGAATCTAAGGAACATGGATATACAGGGTTTCCCCTATACCCCGCTGGCTCTCACATACACACGATGGAACACAGTAAACTGCTTGGCGCCGGACTTTAATGTTCAGGTGGTAGCTAGCGAGGCGGACCGTATAGATCCTACCACCAAGCGTGCTAGGCTGAATCTTACAACACGCGTCCGTCTATTTCTAGCGTGTGGTGAGGGAGTTTTATATTCTAACCCATCCCCACACGGGGTCTTGTGCAGTTAGAACAGTATCTGTAAGCAAATCATAACCTGGGGAACGAGTCAAAAATCGCTAGGATAAAGTAGAGGAGTGCAACTTAACCCACAAATGTAGACCCATCAACTAACCAAGCTCCCATTTCAGGTGAAAGGTCTATGTGGTAATTACAACAGCGACATGCGAGACGACTTCCAAACCCCCTCTGGAGGTGGTATGGCTGAGTCATCAGCACTCATCTTCGCTGACTCATGGAAGCTTAAGCCTACGTGTCCTAAACCACAGCGACTTCTGGTAAGTGCTTCAAGTTGTTTTGTAACTGTCAAAAGTGTTTCTTTAATTTCTTTATAGTCAAAAATGGTTAAAATGCAAATGCGAGGTTTCTCGGAGTTCATAGATTAAAATTTTTGATTATCGCCAACAGTAAATTTGAAAGGAATTTTGCTCTATTTATGCCGAGTTCCTATAGCTGAAAACGAATCGTTTTGTTTACCAATGGTAGCATTGTTTATGCCAATCTCTAAGTGCTGATTGTACTAACGTCGGATAACTTTTATGTGAGGAATAAGTAGGTTGTTTTGATAGAATTTCTATACAAAAGCTGTCAAAACGTTAAATTTATTCCTGAAATAAAAGTTATCTGAGTTGGTAAAATCGGCCCTAAATGGACTAGTAAGCTTATTTTACTTGTGATAGATACTAACATTTATGGCTATGGGGTCTTTGTTTTATTATTGGTAAAGATAAATGAGACTTCATTTTAACCAATAACGGTCGGTAAATTATAAGAATCAGTTATTAGTCATGGGATACAGTAGTTGCTTATTGAAGAGAGAGCCGACAGCCGACATAGGCCCGTATTAATAGACAGCTCTTATTAGAGAGACCTTTCCACAGCAGTTATCATGAAGTAGAATTCGGCACATTTGACAACATACTCGTTTTTTTTAATATGTCTCTAGTCATGTTAAACCTACACTTCGGAGGGATCTCTGAAATGAGAGTTGTCTTTAATATGGGCCTTAGTTAGGCTTTCTCGTCGTATTGATGATTGGTCCCTCTCAGGGAATAACTAGGCTTGATATTTTTTACAGGATCACTGCAAACAACGTCCCGAACGCAAAGAATGGGCGTCGTCAATCTGCAGCACCATGAAACAGTACCCCTTCACGCTGTGCCACGCGGAAGTGTCCCCGTCGTCGTACATAGAGAGGTGCTCGCGGGACGCCTGCGCGTGCGACGCGGGCGCCGACTGCGAGTGCGCGTGCACGGCGCTGGCCGCCTACGCGCATGCGTGCGCGCATAGGGGCGTCACCTTCAACTGGAGGACGCAGCAGACTTGCCGTAAGTACAGCATAACCTTACGTTGTCCGTGGACGGACGTTGGTCTCTCCTCGTTTCCTCGTACCCTTTGATGACGCTGGTTCTTGTCACTGTCTTGGGCGTTTTTTGACAATTTGGATGGTATACCCATCATTCGGTGTGCCAACGATAAGCAAGATTTTGTGTTGGAAAGGCAGATGATTTATGTTCCCTATTTTCAGTATAGCTATACTATATTTAACCTCACAACAAATCTTCAACGTCTACAGAAACCAATAAAACGTTATTCTTATGCCGGAGCCAAACTAACACCTAACGCTATTAATTAATGCATTAATTGATAAGGATACAAGGGATTTGTGCTTAGTGCATTAACTAATGGCGTTAGGCGTAAGTTTAAGTATGGCTCCAGCATTATCATGCAACAGTAAACGCTCAACATCTCAATTTGTCCAACAGCAATGCAATGCGACGAGGAGTGTTCCAATTACGATGCGTGCCTATCTCCCTGTCCTGTGGAAACGTGCGACAACACTCTGTACTATCCTGATATGAAAACTAGCTGCGAACAGGACACTTGCGTGGAAGGTAATGTCAACCAGTAATATCTATAGAGCGAGTTTTAGAGGAATTGACAGAAAACGACGTTTAGATGATAAAAAGAAGAAAATTAAAGAAAATGGAGACTGGCAGTATTTACTTCCATTTGGCTTTAGGTGCACTTCTGCGCGAACGCATATTATTGTAGATCCGGACGGCAATTCGTGTATTGACACGAACATTGATCAGAGTCATTGGACTCTGACCAATATGTTGCTAAACAGCAATTAAATGCACATAATTTAAAATAACCACTAGTGCTTATTACTAAAACTTTGGTCAGACTCATTGCACAGACAGGTTGCCAAAGGGCTTGTAAAACAAAAGCAGCACTTTTTTCAAGACTTCTCTCCAACTTTCTAACTCCTCAGGTTGCAAACCCAAGAAATCGTGTCCTGAAGGCCAGGTGTACAAGAACAGCACGCACAAGGACTGCGTGCCGCGCGCTAAGTGCAAGCCTGTCTGCATCACGCTGGAGGACGGCCGGGAGGTCGGGGAGGGGGAGGTCATTGAGGAAGATGAGTGCCATACTTGCAGATGTTCCAAGAAGCAGAAGATTTGTACCGGACAGCCCTGTACTACTACTGGATCTGTGAGTTTTATTTACATTAATAAAGTGCTCAATATACCTATATATGGTGAAAGGTATTTAAAAGATGAGGCAGACTTGTTGGTCTATGAAAGCTCATGGTTTTTATTCGCAGCTCATGAATGTTCGGTCTAGTCTAGGTTTAACTGGCACTACACTTTTTACAATTTATTGTGCAAGCACCCTTCTCTTTCTCAACCCATATCCATCCAATGCTGAGTGTAAGTCTCCTCCGTTGCGCGCCATTCCCCTCGGTTTTGGTCCCTCTGCATTCAAGTCTTGAACGCCATTTTGATCAGATCGCATGTCCACCTTAAGCGTGGCCTGCCAATAAAAACTAAACCATAACGTCTAGCACTCACTGTAAAGTCAAAACGTAGACGTAGGACTCTTCGACCACAATATTAACGTGTTTACGTATTTAAAAACCGAATATTGGCCGCATCTTGACTTCACAACAATGGGTTCAGTGGGCGTTAGAACCTTCATATCACTTTTAGCTGACAAAGTAAATCTAGAATGCCAGAATCTGTATACTTTTCATTAACTCTATTTACCTTGTCTTCCCAGCCACAAGAGGAAACAACTCCGAAGCCTCACGACGAGCCTCTTAAATGCGTGACCGGCTGGACCAGCTGGATCAGCAGGGGAGCGCCCGAGATTGGACCTAACGGAGAGTCGGTAGACAACGAACCGCTGCCACGACCGAATGAACTGGTGAGAATAAGGAATATAGTAGTATATCTTCAAGACGATCAACTTATAACTGAAACCTCAGTGTAAAGTCTCCTGCACATTATGCTGCCGGCTTTTTGCCACACGGGGGTTAATCAATAGGTGACGTACCCGCCGACCTGGTTAGCCACCCGCCAGCTAGCCCCGGCGGCATAGTGTGTAGGAGCCTTAAGAAACCTGTTACTGCGATCACTACTCCGCATGGTATTTGAAGTGATTAGGTACCTACAGGTATTGCTGTGATGACAAATGTCGGAAATGTCTGTGATCAGCAATGGTCTGCGGTAGTGAACGTTTAGAGGAATTAGTTGAAAACTATTAGAAGCTTCTTCTTCTTTTCGTATGGTTAGTGACTAACCTGGTGTCAGAGTTTATGCCGCCCATGGGCCTCTGACTTGGCTTCACATGACGTCGTGAAATATCTCTCAGGTATGCCGGTTTCCTCACGATGTTTTCACTATTAGAATAATAATCAAGATTATAAAAATGCAAAACTGGGTGTTTGTTATCAATAAAATTACTAAGCTCACATGAAATTCCTTTTTAAACTCATATATCATTCAAAGCATTGTTCTATTTCTTATTATGTACAGGCTATCGGCAAACCAATGTGTAAGGAGAGCATGATGAAGAAGATTGAATGCCGCACAGTAGGTGACCACAAGACGCCAAAGGAGACTGGACTTGACGTCGAATGCAGTTTGGAGCGAGGACTGTTCTGCAAGGAGGTCGGGAAGAAGTGCCTGGACTTTGAGATCAGAGTCTACTGCGAGTGTGAAGGTAGGTACCTGTTTCTGGAGAACACCGAACACGGGACGATTTGAAACATCATGAGGGTCAAAGGAGATTAGATTTGACGTTGAATGCAGTTCAAAGGTTCGAAGGTTAGTTTTGTATGAAAGGTTTTCAACTGCATTGTAGAAGTACCATATTAATTAGTCTTTTGAAAGTAGTAATCAATCAGTAATCACATTTACAAGTGTAGGTTCCTCACCGCACGCTAGGAATAGACGCATGTTGTAAGATTCAACAAAACCCAGCACGCTTGGTGGTAGCATCTATACGGTCCGCCTGGCTAGCTGCCACCTGAACATTAAAGTCCGGCGCCAAGCAGTTTACTGTGTTCCATCGTGTGTATGTGAGAGCCAGAGGGGTATAGGGCAATCCCTGTATATCTCTGTTCTTTGGATTCGTGTGCTCCATCTTAGACCCTGTCTGCGCTTACCATCAGGTGAGAAAAAGGCAAAACGCGACCAAATCAAGAATAAAAATAGAATACAACATTAACTCTACTTCTGGATTTTACGAGACCCCGGTTTTCCTAAAGATTTCTTTAATTTTCTACAGAGCCATCTCTCTGCGAGAACTCTGTCCGTCCCAACGAGCCGCACCCGACGGACTGCTCCAAGTTCTACGAGTGCAGTCCAAGCGGGCCTGTGCTCAAGGTGTGCGGCCCTGGGACCTTGTACAATCCTGTCACCATGATCTGTGACTGGCCCAACAGTGTGGCGCTGGTCAGACCGGAGTGCGGAACTACTACTCCTGGTTAGTTGACTAAATGATATGTTTGTGTTGCTTAAAATTGTATTACTATATTTTAATACTTTGTTTTCTTAACCCGTTTTTTTATCGTTGTAAAATACTCATGGATGTCCCTCGCTTGGGGAAGGCGAGGGGGTCTGCCGGACTCTTACCGGCTAAAAACTAACGGTGTCCCTCCTTCTGACCTAAGGCCGGGGTCACGGGATTCGCTATTGCATGCACCGCAACCCCGGCAGGTCTCGGCCCACCAGCTTCTTCTGGTGGACTTCTCCAGTGGTGGGGCAATTTCTCCCCTGCCCCACTTCGTTCCAGAACCACAGCCGGAAGCGAGAGGCCACCCCCCACTGCCGCAACCAGGCACACTTGTAGCGTGTGCTGCGCCGTGTGTTTTCTTACCCCGAACCTAACTGTTCTATGCCTTAGATGAATCTTTGGGTTTTTAAGAGAACGGTGCAATATAAGGTCGTTAAAAGTTTTGTGATACGAAGAAATAGTTAGTCTTCTGCGCAGTTAAACAAATAGTCAGAATTGTAAAAAATTAAAAAATTGCGTGTTTTGCTACTTTGTTCAGTATCTTTTAATTTTTTTATGAATGTAATAAAATTTCAAGTTATATTTTTAAAGGTTTAATCAAGTCGACTGTGACAGAAACCACAACTCCGACAACTACATCTGAAGGTATGTATTAGTAATTCAAAGAAATTAAAATAAAAAATCTTACACATTTGGCACAAAACAAATGTAGTATATACGTATCTCTCCCCTGCAGAATCATCACAAACCACAAGCACGTCTCTACCGAGCACGTCCCAGTGTCCCCCAGGCCAGCTGTACTCTGCGTGCGCGCACCGCTGTGACCGACTGTGTGACCACTTCAAACGAACGCTCTTGGCTAAAGGCCGCTGTATCGGAGAGGTAACTTTTCTTTCTGCCTACCTTTTTTCCCAACTATGTTGAGGTCAACGTCCAATCTAACCACACGCGGCTGAATACCAGTATTTTACACGGAGCGACTGCCATCAGACCTCCGCAACCCAGTTACAGGACCATGCCGATATTCTAAGGTTAGACTGGTTGTCAGACTTTCGGGCTTCTGATTTTCCATAACGACTGTCATAGGTATTAACATTAAAATAATTAAAGAGATAATGGTTATCCTAACTTTTCCCAACTGTGTTAAGGTCGGCTCTCAACCCTGGCCTCTGAATAGCTAATTAACTTATCCTGTTGTCAAATCTCATGTCAACGAATGTGATTAGTCGACCAAAATACTAACAACGTGAGCTACCAGTTAATTAGTAAATTGTTGCATTGATCCGAGGGTTAGTCAAACAAAATGCAGCTAAATATAAGAATTTTACACGGAGCAACTTTCATATGGCCTGCATCACCTACTGTCGGAATACCAAGTTTTCGATTGTCTGTAACGGGTCCTCAGAACCCCGGATATGGCTCGAAGTTTAAAAAAAACGGTCAACCATCCACGGCACATGCAAACAACGGCTTAACCTCGAAGATCTTCGCAATAACTATTTAGCCTAAACAAATCATAATTAAAAGATTTAAAAAAAAAAACAAAAAAATATCTTACTCAAAATATTACAATTTTTCTTCACAGATGTGCGTTGAAGGTTGTATAGATAAGGCATGTGACGCCAATTCTTACTGGCGTGACGAGAAGACGTGTGTGCCCATGAAGGACTGCACCTGCTTCGCTGATGGAAAGATCGTTAAGGTTAGTCATAAAAATGAAAAAGTTCCCTAGTTCTGCAGAATTATACAATTTTGTGAGATTTGTTTTAATAAACCAACTCAGCCTACCACTCGACGAGAAGAAAAGAAGGGTGTTACCACACCAATCGATCGATCGTGATAGCTTTGGCTGATCGATGAATATCGATCGATCAAATAAACCATCAATCATCATTCGATTGTTGATCGACCGCCGAGAGAACAATTCTGTCATCGATCGATCCTCAATCGACTATTGATCAATGACAAATCAAGCAATCAAGAAAATCGATTTTGTGTGGAAGGAATTGTCGATCGACGTTGACTCATCTCATTCTACCATCGATCGATTATCGATCGGTTGGTGTGGACACACCCAAAGAATGATGAGCAACAATAACATCCTGGGTGCTGATAATATTTAACTGCGACCATAGTGGTTTATGGAGGCCTATCTTTAGCAGGGGATTCTTTCGACAATTACTTTTTCTGTGGTGATTCAGAAAACACTTTCAATTACCTTCGTTGTTGTTATAGTTATGGCCGATAGGCAACACTAAATCTCCATTGAATACACTCTAAAAACGTCTCATAACTGCATAACCTCTGTTCCAACAGCCAGGCGGCGTGGTAGTAGACGGCTGCATCAAATGTCAGTGTCTCAACAACGAGTTCCACTGTGACTCCAGCGAGTGCGTCATCATCAGTACTCAGGTCGAGGGGTCCACGCACCAGCCCATCATAGAACCACACATCCTGCCCTCGCCTTCTACAACTACCACCACGACCACTGCCAGTCCTACCACGGTCGCTGAGGTGACGTCACCGCCTCCTGAGTGCTCTCCTGACAAGTAAGTGACGTCACAACCTAGTCTCTCCTGCTACTGTTACAATTAGCACCACGACCTACTACGGTCGCTGTGAAGGTGACGTCACTGCCTGAGTATTCTCCAGATGCCACCTACGCAGCGAAATAATCGAAAAAGAAAATGTCGGAAGCTGGTATTTATTTAGGATATTACGAGTAAATCGAATTGTGGGTTTTATAGACGGCAACGCGAGAGACCACGCAAAAGATTGACGAACTAGATCCTTTCAACAAACAATGGTGACAATCAGCCACTAAATGAAATCGGTGGCAGAAATAGGCAGAGGCCTTAGCCCAACGTTGGACAGTATAGGCTAAAAATAATAATAATGAATCAACGAAGTTTTTGTGTCTCAAAAGAAATGTTTAAGAGCAATATGCAATGCCTTGCCTCTAGATTCTTGCAGACCACTTTTTAAGAAAACTAAAATATTAACTTTAAGCTCTCTCTATATCTTCGAAATAGGACTATTTGTCAGGAAACACCCACAATTGTTCGAAAAAATTTGTGAGAAGAGTCTGTTCAGCCAAAGAGATCCTACAAAGATAGTTATACCAAAATGTAAAACCACCCTTTACCATAAAAATTGTATGTTCATGTGTGTGAAAATTTATAATAAAATACCCCAGTTTCTAAGAGAATTACCCTTAAGGTTATTTAGAGTACACTTAAAAAGATGGCTAACATAAAAATGTTTCTACACTGTTCAGGAATTTTTGCATTCAAAAATAAGTATCACGGACACTTTTTATTGATAGGTATTAACATGATTTTTATTGTAATTATCTATTTCTAGACTTGGTCACGTTAATTTAAAATTATTGTATGTCCACAATGGACTGATTGCTGTACACTATCACATAAATATATAACAACTGTAACTACTCAATCAAAAACAATAAAGAATACTATAATTTACTTTACTAATAAAGTGTGTTTAGTCGACTGGAAACCTAATTTCAGGCTTTAAAATAACCTTGCTCATATTACAGCTACATAGACCTGATGTGGGGTGATGCGCCATTGCCAGACTCTGCGTTCAGTGCCAGCTCGATCGCCAGCAGACTGTTCGAGCCGCAGTACGCCAAACTTGATGGACATCCGCTTGATGTTACAGGTAGGATAACGAAACTACATCAATAACATTAGAAAGAGGGAGATTCAGAGGTTCTTAAGACTTTAAAGGGGAAGTTGATATGTAGCTCTTATTTGAAAGTTGACTCTTAAGTGTCAGTTTGATGTCACAAGAGACGTTGATTTGATAAATTAAAAATAAATCTATGTATGAAATTCAGATGACGTTTGCATTTCGACAGCTCCTCTTGCGATGCGACTCTCAGGGCACCATCTTGAGAGTGCTTTATTAATACAGGTCCTAAATACTTAAAAGTATAAGTTGAGTTTGAGTTCCGATCTCTCTCAGGAGACCTATACAGGGTGTAAATGAAATGTAATTGTCATGTAATTCCTTCAAACCTCGTGATGTACTGCTGACATAGATTAAACCGGCATGGGACACTTTTGGATTCTATAAAAAAGAAATCACAAAAAGGGAACATGTGTTCTTAACGTGAGGCATTTTAGCGCCCCAAGTGAAATTCGCGACTATCGCTCGCCGCACGGTCATTTAACTCAGGGCGCTAAAATGTCTCACCTTAAGAACACATGTTTACATTTTGGAATTTCTTTTTTATTGTATTCAAAAGTGGCCCATGCAGGTTTAATCTATGTCAGCAGTACATCACGAGGTTTGAAGAAATTACATGATTTCGTTTACACCCTGTATAATTAGTAGACCTGTAGGCAAAAGAAAATGTTTACAAAAGTGTAAACTATGTGTTCTAAGAGTAATCAAACCATCACTGTCCCACTGCTGGCCATGGGCCTCTTCTCAGAATGAGTAGGATTTATTTAGACATTAGTCCGCCATGCTGGCCTGGTGCGGGTTGGCAGACTACAAACACGACCAAGAACTTTTCACCACCATTTCCTAAACAATTAATTCTTAAATCCCCACCAGCCGGAAGTTGGAACCCTGCGACTCAAGATATAAACCAGTACATCCAGGTAGAACTGCCTCGCCCGGAGCCCATCTTCGGCGTGGTGATGCAAGGCAGCCCGCTGTTCGACCAGTACGTCACCAGCTACGAAGTATTGTATGGAGATGATAGCGATAACCTGAAGGTCGTTAAGGGAATTGACGGGAAACCCAAGGTATGATAACAAAATTACAGTTGTTATTACAGGTAAGAAAGGAGTGAGTACTGAGATGATGGCTGATAGAGGAGAATGGAAATGGAATACATGTGCCGACCACACCTAGTGTAGGATAAAGGCAGGGAGATGATGATTACGACGGTCAACTGAGTCAATTTGAGCTCATATTATGCAATATGCCCTACGTTAAGGCATTGTCACTATTGCTACACATTGAAAAACTTGGTACTTTATACTAAATCTACGAAACAAAAACAACATGAGGGTGACTTTAAAAAGTATACAAAGTAATTGAACCAATAGCTGCACTACACGAGTAAATCTGTAGTTCACAAAACTGACGACGGGTGCGCCACCATTGCGGTGGCGCTAGCAGACAGCTGGGCTCCGCTGTCGGTCATTCGCCGGCACGCGCGGCGCGCTGCGGCGTCTTCGGAATGGAATGATCATGTGGCTACACTTTACTTCTGACATATAATTTAAGCTGAAGACACATTATTATAAATATTGATTGTACAATAAAATTATTTTCACCACCGTCAAGGTATTTGAAGGACCCTCGAACAACAAGACTCCAAAGAAGCAGATGATTGAACCACCAATCGAAGCCAAGGTCCTCCGTATCCGTCCCTTAACCTGGCACGAAGAGATCTCCGTCAGGTTCGAACTTATCGGCTGTGCGGAACCGGTGTCTACCACGGAGACCGTACCAGACAGGACGGTAAGGTCTACGTACACAAGGCCTCCGTCTTTGCCGACTACGGTTCCTACGACGGTTACGACGCCTACGACGCCGACTACGCCTACTACGCCGACTACGCCGACTACGCCGACTACGCCCACGACTGCGCCTACTACTGTTACAACGACGAAACCGACCACAATCGCTGCTCCTTTGATTATACCGAGTACTGTGAGTCCGCCGCCTGAATGTAACCCGGATAGGTAAGAATTTCATAAAATATTTATTTTTTATTCAGAAAAAGAAAATCTTTTAGATCCAAAAGTATTGACAGATGATTTCTTCTTCTTTTTTCTTAAAAAAAAAGCGTTGCTTCACACTAGGATTTCTCCTATATCGTGGGTGCGTTTAGCCCAGACCTGGAACAACTATTTATAGGTCGTACAAATATTTTATCCGTGCAGGAATCGAACCCACGTCTCGTAGAGCAGAAGGCAATCCCTCAGACACGGCACCAAACGTGTAGTCAAATTGAATGAATGTCGTGATTAAATGAATGTCTGACAAAACTTGGGAAGTCCTTAGATGTGTCTATGACTTATTTGTTACTCACCTATAATGTCCCACTGCTGGACAAAGGTCGCCACCATATTTATAAGAAAAAAGTATCTTTGATAGTTCTTTCAACATAGAAAGCGATACGCATTATCAAAAGTTGAACTTTGTAATACAAATTAAAACCGTCTTTCACTTTACAGCTATATGGATCTGATGTGGGGTGACCAGCCTCTTCCTGATTCCGCCTTCAAAGCCAGCTCCATCGCCAGCGGACTCTTCGAACCGCAGTACGCCAAACTAAATGGACACCCGCTTGATGTCACAGGTGAAGACTTTAACAACAGTCTGAAGGAGATAACGGAACTGATTGTTCCATCTTCTTACATTAAAAGGGCGTACCATGTTAAACCAGGAACTCGTCTATCCAAGCCACCCTCGCTCCACTAAGAGTCAGTTTCCATCAAATGGAAAAATCCTCGCGCTTTTGACGTGACAAAATCTAATATAACGAAAAACGCCGGCAGTATGTACAAAAAAGCGTGACTCATTGTCACGTTCTGTCTGAGGCGAGCGTGCGAGCGAGAGCGCGGAACAAGCGATAGAGAGGCACGATGTTTTGTTATGACGTTGTCACGTTAAACTATCGTCCGTAAACCGACTTTACAGACAACCAATTTTTTTTGATGTCATTGAATAAATAACTGTATCAGTATTGAATTTAAGTATAAAATCCGAAGCTCGGGTATACTCTTGCTTCCACGAGGAAACGCTTGATGTCTGCGTCGGATTTTATACTTAAAGGCAACACTAATACAGTTCTTTATTCAGTGAAATGAGAGGACTTTTCCGTTTGGTAGAAACTGATTCTAATGCGTGTCATAAAAGTTGACTAAGGGAGGTTTTTCCTTGTATTACAACATTCTTCAATCACCATCTAACATATTTCTGCCGCCAAGCAGCATTGCTGTGTTCCGATTTGAAGTATATGGGTGCCGGTGAAACTACAAACATATAAGCCTTTCCAACTTTGTCTCTTAGCTTGGCAACACATCAGCAATCTTCTTAGTGTTGTTGGTGTATACAGTATTTTTTTTTTGTTATTCTGCCATGATCATCCCACTGCAGGGCAAAGGCCTCCCTACCCTCCTTCGTCTCTTCTCGGTTTAAGGTTATCTGCGGCCAATCCTTCCAATAAGTGTCTAGTTCATCCTGCCATCTCCTTCTCGGCTTGCCGCGACGTCGTAACCGTATAATATATACGTATTAGCGACCCATCCAGGCTTCGCACGGGTGCAATGTAGATACTAATGTGGGTCATATAAACCTTTCTCTTGAATCACTCTATCTATTGCTGAAAACTGCGTTAAAATCCGTTGCGTAGTTTAAAAGATCTAAGCGTACAGACAGCGGGAGCGACTTTGTTTTATACCATGTAAAGATACATATAGGCGACGATAATCACTTTCCATGAAGTGGCCCGCGCGCTTGTCTGCCATAAAGAAATACGAGGCCCATTTTAACTTATGAATTCTCAATAGCCGGCAGCTGGAACCCAGCGACTCAAGACACAAACCAGTACATCCAAGTGGAGCTCCCTCGTCGCGAGCCGGTGTACGGCGTGGTGATGCAAGGCAGCCCGCTGTTCGACCAGTACGTCACCAGCTACCATGTGATGTATGGTGATGATGGGAACACGTTCTCAACTGTTAACGGCCCTGATGGTAAACCGAAGGTTGGTCACTAAGTTTTGTTCTTTGTTCTATCAGAGGCTTCTAGAAAACGCTGGAATAACTGAAATATCGACACAAAGAGAGTTCATTCTGTTCTTGGTTATACCAATTAAGATCTAGGCCACATTTTTTGTCATTAAATTCCAAAAATGGTTGAGTCGAGTCCACTACTACAATTATTATAGGTCGAAGTATGTGTATGTTTATTTTTCAAACTTAGTTTTTTTTTAAATGTTGAATAGATGTTTTGTTTTTTTAACGTATAATCTGTGAAGTATGAAGTATCATAGAAGAGCGCGCACTGCGAATTATTCACCGCATACTGATTTACTTGTATTTATTTTATTCGTTGCGGTGAACAAAACGCACCGCATGTCGCCGCACCACAGTGCGCGCTCGCACTAAGGCTGTATGAACAGCAAGTAGACAAACCCATGTAGAGATGGAGAGAGAGACATCTCCTTTGCCTAGGAGACAACAAATAACTCGTCCATCTTTCTAACAAATCGTTACATAAAATCTTCCAAATCCACCAGGTGTTCCGCGGTCCAGTAGACAACAAAACGCCCTTGAAGCAGATGATAGAACCTCCCGTAGAAGCCAAGGTGTTCCGGGTTCAGCCTCTGACGTGGCACGAGGAGATCGCCGTCAGGTTCGAGCTCATCGGATGCAAGAAACCTTCCGATGTGGAGACCACCAGGGCTCCAACCACTGTAAGTGACGATTGTTAACAGCTAGTCATATTTAAAGTGGCAACTGTCGTGCACCGATTGCTTGTCATGTAACGTGTTACATTACAAGCTTTATGTTTAAGGCCCATGTAATAGGGGGCGAGCCTATTGCCATTAATCGGGCACAAATCCAGATCCCGGGCTCCTACTGAGAAATTCCTAGTGGAAAAACCCAATAACACTTTGCCCGACCTGGGGATCGAACCCAGAACCCCAAGCCCAGCAGTCGCACTTGCGGCAACTACACCAACAAGGCCGTCAACTATATTATATTCTTTGCAATTTGCCTCAGCTGGAACCTATCCAATGCACGGAGCCCCTAGGCCTGGGCGCAGACTTGCCGGTAGAGAATATAGAAGTGAGCTCCAACAACGACGCGAGGCAGTTCTTCAAACTGGACGGAGAGAGGGGCTGGAGACCGCTGTACAGCACACCAGGGGAATGGATCATGGTGAGCACTTGGTTAATGATCAGATTGTATGTTGACATTATGCTCAAATGTTTACTGACAAGTTGTAATATGTAAAAATTACTGATAGCTGTTCTGTTATTGATGGGTTTAAATACATCTTTTACTTTTAAAGGGAAGATATTATTACAAAGGTAAAGAGTTACTCTCAATGTTCATCTTAGAGTCATTTGCTATCGTGTGAGACCAGTTGCTTATTGTTACTATAAAATTTAAGTCTCTTATTACGAGAGATGGTTTAAACCAAGACTAATGTAAACCCAGATTTAAAACGTACCCGTTACATTCTAACATCGTAAGAGGAGACGGAGCTCTTTTAACACCTGGGTTTTACTAAGGCCGGCTTTACACCTGTAAGTTTTCCTCGCGTAAGTCCCTTACGTAGTTAATTTACGATAAATTTGCAAATATATACCTACTCTCTTGTAAGTAGATTATCGACTGAATTGTAACGTCGAATAAATTGTCATAAGTTACTTACATACATTTTACGGGGGCAACGTTCAAGTGTAATGGCGGCCTTAGATATCATCTCTTGTAATAAGAGGGCGAGTACATGTGCGATTGATTCCTGTTTGTCTGCCATTTTGTATATTTAATTAAATATTTCATGTACCACCCAGTTCAACTTCACCTCACCGCGCAACATAACCGGCGTCAAGACGAAGGGCGGTCCGTACGGCTGGGTGCCTACCTACAAGATCATGTACACGTCAGACCTGTCGACCTTCAACCCGGTAGTCGACGACTCCGGGGCCGACAAGCTGTTCCCAGGGAACTTCGACAGAGATACCACAGTTGTTACTGAGTTCAGACCACCGATTCACGCGCAGTATCTGAAGGTGTTGCCTATTTCGTGGAAGGATAATATCGAGATGAGAATTGAGCCGATTGGATGCTTTGAACCTTACCGTAAGTGTTTTTAGTGTTTATATACCACTAGCTGTGTCCTCACGGCTCCGCCCGTAGCCTATGTTACTCAGTGATAATGTAGCTTTCTAACGGAAAAAGAATTTTTGAAATGTGTCCAGTAGTTTTTAATTGTATTCGTTACATACAAAAATCCAAAAATACAAATCTTTCCTCTTTATAATATTAGCATAGATAACATAACATAACATCACGCCTGTATTCCCCGAAGGGTTGAGCAGAGGTGTAAAGTAACACCCTCATTTCACCATTATGTTTTAACTCCCATGTAATAAGGGGCGAGCCTATTGCTATCAACCGGGCACAAATCCAAACTCCGGGCTGCTGCTGAGAAATTCCTAATGGAAAAACCCAATAAAATATTGTCCGACCTGGAAATCGAACCCAGGACCTGACGATCAGCAATTGCGATTGCCACCACTAGACCAACAAAGCAGTTATATTGGTATATGTATGAGTTGGTGGTGTAAGGTGATGGTTCACCTTTGATAATAATACCTATGACAACCAGTCTAACCATAGCATATCGGCATTGCCTAGTAACTGGATTGCGGAGGTCTGATGGCAGTCGCTCCGTGTAAAATACTGGTATTCAGCCGTATTTGGTTAGACTGGAAGCTGAACCAACCATAGTTGAGAAAAGGCTAGGCAGAACGAACCGATTATAGTTGATGTCGTGGAAAGAAAATATCTAGTACTAGCTGTGACCTCACGGCTCCGCCCGTAGCCTATGTTACTCAGTGATAATGTAGCTGTCTAACGCAAATTTTTTTTTGAAATCCTTCCAGTAGTTTTTGAGTTTATTCGTTACATACAAAAATCCAAAAATACAAATCTTTCCTCTTTATAATATTAGTATAGATATTATTATATATTATATCTAGTATAAGTATTTTTTTAGGCTTAATGGCGTGTCCACATTTTGTCAATTTACTATTCGGGTGCTTTTCGGGAACTGCTTGCAACCACGTCATCTCAAACACTGGGTAGGTACATGTACGTAGCGTGCGCACGCTCCCGATCCCTTGATAGTAGAATGACTGCAGAATACGCAGTTCGCAAGCGTAGACAATGCTCTACAATGTTTAATGTTCTTTCTGTACTAAATGCATCTTAAATTATTGTCTTTGAATCAAAACCTCTCTTCTAATGAATAGCATAACATTGTACTGATCATAGCGTATGATGAGAATTATGAAAATATCCCTTTTTTCTACAGCCGTAACCGAGAAGCTTCCAGAAGTAACAACGTCCCGCTACAGAGAGCTACAAACAACAGAACGAGTGACCTGTGAGACTTGTCCCGGAGTGGAGAAGAGTGAGGACGCGTGCGCGTGCAAGTCGCCAGCGAAGTACTACGACGGGGAGAACTGCGTCACCAGGGACCAGTGCCCCTGTGTCGAGTCGTTCATGTCGTGAGTACTTACCTGTAACATTATAGTAATAGAGCGAGCTGCCAACTCTTGTAACTCAGGTTACACCTAGCACCAGGAGTGAGGGACTTCACACAACTTTAACTACTCGTTCCAAATGCTGTTAGGATAAGACCTTTTAGAATGGAGGGCAATGTTTGAGGTCAAGCGACAGCTGCCGGTAACGCCAGCAATGCTATCGAGATAATCTATCATTACAGTTACAACTAATATCGGTATTTCAGGATTGCGAGCATGGTAAATAAAGTAAATGAAATCAACATAGACTCTCCACCACTGAGAGTACTTATATTTGGGTAAAGGGTTAGTTACAGAAACTAGTTCACAATATAATCATTTATACAATTTACACAAGATCAGAAAATAAGGACAAGCTAAGCTAATCAGATATAAAAGGTCAGGCTTCTTCGGCGGTTCGACATAGAATCCTCCGCTCCGTCGAATGACCACTGTTATTATAACGTCGGGTACGATGATTCATCTTGACGATTACCCTCCTTTATCAACATTGTCCAGTGTTACCAGCTACCGATAACACGAGGTTACTTATTTTTGGATTATATTTATTTATGGTATTTTGTGAGCAAAAAGAGTGCTAAAAGACGAGATGTGCTAAACACTCGTGCTCGGGAAATGCATATGAGGGTAAATTGTTATTTTGAAAGAGAAAAAGAAGAGTACAAAAATATTTAGAAAATATTTACTGTTTAAATTCACGCGGTTGTTTTTCTGACTCTATACGTAATCACTATCGCGTAACGCAGTCCCAAAAGGTCTTATTCTAATAGTATTTTGAACAGATAATACAATGATATATGATGTTAATAAAAAATATTATTATCTTCTTATTAAACAGGTATACAGTAGGCTCTACTTTCCGTGGTGCCAACTGCGACGAGTGCGTGTGCAAGCTAGGTGGCATCACCGACTGCCAGCCCGTCAAGAAGTGCAAATGTCCTTCGGTAAGTTGTAGCGGAAAGTTAATTATCTTGTAAAAGATCGCTTCTAAGTAAGACGAGAACTGCGAGAATTTTCTTTTACACTAGATTCAAGTTGCGATCGAAGGCGTCACGGCATACAGCGTTAATCGAACATTTATCAGCCACATTAAAAAATATCGTAATCGGGGTTTATTGTTACTAGCAAAGAGGAGGTTGATGTTGCACATAATTTTGACGTCATCCCAAGTGCGTACAGAAATCGCGAGGTATGCGCCGTGAATGGCAACCCTCAGGGGTTTCGTGATCGGGCTGTGTGGACGGGGTGGCAAAATGTGAGTATTTGCCGCTATCCCGTCCACACAGCCCGAGGTGTGTGTGACAAGCCATTCGCGACGCATGCCTCGTGATGCCTACGCACCTCGTCAACGGATGGAGTGGGGGGTGGCATATTCTTTAATTATTTTTTCTCCATGGGGCTGTAGTACTCACAACTTAATAACACAATTGAGCCGAAAGTCTAGGTAGTGCCTAATTAAAAAAAGTGCTTATCCTTGACGTATATGCATAACGCGCAGACCACGCAAGCAACAAAGTTCAATCACAGTACTACAATCCATACAGTTGAGCAAGGCCTCCATGGGCGGTGGCATCGCCTGAAGGCTGCACAGTGTTCTCAGCGTGGCATGCACCTCCGAACACACCTCTACTTGTTATTACAATGCCACGCAATCCATACAATATTTTTGTTCCCTAGGACGACCTAGTACCAAAGCTCTCTCCATCAACCTGCGAGTGCGTCTGCAATCCGTGTCCCACTGGCACCAAGATCTGCCCCACCAGCAAGCTGTGCCTTCCGCTAGAGAAGTGGTGCGACGGGCTGCAGGACTGCCCCGACGATGAGAAGGATTGCACCACCACCAGTACCACCGTCACCACACCGCGCACCACGGTCAAGGAGGCTATTGTGGTCACTACTCAAACACCTGCTACTGTTGCCGCTATCGTTACTACTGCTAAACGTGAGTACTGTAGAATAGAATCTACTGTTATCTGGTAAATCTCTCCACTGGTTTCAGACCTAAAACTGTTTAATAAATTAATAATAAATTTTACCAGACAAGGACTGATCAAGTATTCTGAAAAGCTAATGGATTTTCATCTTTTGTCAATGAATGTGATATTAATACCCAAAGCATTTAACATGTCATTTCACAGCTGATAAGTAAATTTTTGCATTGATCATCCTTTTAGAAACTGTGGTTAACTTATCGACGTTTTCTTCAGACAAGAATGATATCTTTGCTTTTGGCTGTAAAAGAAAAAGTTTAGCTCGCAGAATCCACTTACTCAAACTCTTGGTTAATCCATAACCTGAGTAGTTATGATGAATCTCAACGCTTTCCCTCGCTTCGTTTGCTTTACTTACAGCAACTTCATACAGTCAGAAGCAATAATATCTGCCTACCGACGAATGTAAAACGGCATACTGGCTATCTGATCCAAGCGATATGAATGATTGTGTCTCTGGACTCAGCCATCAGTTCTACACATAGAAACGTATTTATCCGTTCTATCCATAGTCAGATGGCTACCATTAGAGATTTAAAAAATTTCGGTATGCAGATACGATTGCTTTTGACTGTACGCTCATTAACAATCGCTCGAGTAGTTCCATTATTCATGATATTCTTAGTTATAGATTTAACATATACTTTGACTTGACTATTACGATGTAACAAAGACAGTGCTGTTCTAAGATGTTTTTTGTAATAAAAAGCTTCAAAATTCAAAATTTCAACGTACCTACATGGTATTGAATTGGACAGAAAACAATTATGTGTATATGGTTTTAGGGTACCGTTTCGCTGGCAGGTCTAGGCCCAAACCAAGAATTTTAAAAACTTCACAGAAGAAACGACTTCACCACATCAAAACCCTTACGAAAACTAAATCTGACCATAAAATAAAAACAAAAAAACGTGGTAAGAACTGATTATTACCATGAATCGTTTGTGGGACGATATTTACTTTGTAAAGCACTGAATATTGGAAAGCAAGCCTTGATCCCAGATTACCCAATATTTATTACTTAATAAATACTCTTCTAGAATCTCTATTGAGATGCAAAGTCCTTGAGAGTAGCATAAAACAACATTAATGACCAACAAGCGTAGTCTGCGCCACAACTGTAGTCTCTTGGGCACTATGTTGGCACCATAGATTTTTCATTGTTTCGAGCTCTTTTACAATGAAAAATCAGTGGTGCCAACATACCACCCAACAGACTTCAGTCGTGGTGCAGACTCAACTCGACTCGACTCGTTTTGTCGACGGAAGAATAGACAAAATAAACACTATGATAATATGTCATTTTGTCTATACTTCAGTCGACAAACCCCTTGTCTACTGTGGTCATACTACGCCTGTAACTGCAAGGACCTTGGCTAGTATGGAACCATCACTAGGTGTATGTAATACCATGACCAACTTAACAAGATGACTACTTGAACTTCTAATTGGCAATTTGACTCTAAAATTTGCATACTATGACTTTATAAGACTACTAAAATATTTAATAACCTAAAATAACAATAACACTGAACTATTTTGAAATAAACAACACAATATACACTCATAACTAAAACCCTGACCATCAAAATTTATTTCAGCTCCAGTATGTCCGAAGGTGGAATGTCCTCCTGGCTACAGCATCCATTACACTAGCACTTCTCAGCCAAGCCCCTCCCGTTCTACATATGGACCTGCCTCTGAACTTCCACCGCCAAGACCTCGGTACTCTTACCAGAGGTACCAGAGAGGAGGATACTCTAAGGGAGGTTATTCTAAAGGGGGTTATTCTAAGGGAGGTTATTCTAAGGGAGGCTATTCTAAGGGTGGCTTCGCAAAGACCGGTTACTCTAAAGGAGGATATGGTAAGCATTTCTTGTTTCTGGTTGGTCGCCTTTATAGATCCTAGCTTACAGAAGTTACTCAACCATAATTCCCACCACAGGTATGCCACCTCCCCCCCGGCCGAACCAAGCGTTCTCTCTGGACAAGCCGGACGTGAGCAGCTCCTCGCAGCCTGCCAAGCAAGAGTGCGCACAGTTCAAGTGCATCCCCAAGCTGCCTCCGTACGTACCTGGTGGAGTGACTCCTGCGCCTGTCTGCTCAGTCGTCGAGTGTCCCCCGGGGTATTCGCTCAAGTTGGATAGGGTTTCCTCTGGATACAACAAGTGTCCTCAGTAAGTAAATTATAGTATATGACACGTAATTTTACGAACATTAATACCTTGATTCCTGACACGATTCCAAGCGACTGCGCGGGCACTCCAAAGATGAACTTTACATGTACACTTATGGACAGCCATCTCTTTATAAATAAGTCTTTCTCAAAAACGTAACGTAACTATAAATAAATCCTTGACTACTGAAAAATTACCCAGTTATTAGGTTATTACGGGTCCTCCAGAGTACTTGCCCAAGCTTGACCGTGCTGCCTGTACATAATAGATGTTCTCAGTACTTACTGGTCTGATAAGTTGAAGTAAGACGTTAGTCTATACTGAAGCATGGAGCGATCTAAGGTCCGTATTAATAAACAGTTCTCAATTGAGAGATCCGTCTAAGTGTAGTTTTAAAATAAAGTACCTATTTTAAAAAAAACTTGTCGAAGATCTCTCCAATGAGAGCTATTTACTAATACAGACCTTATGGTCAAATACCCAAACGCTACTCAATTTAAAGTTGCCGTTAATTTCGTGCTGTCACCGTCACTTTGTCTTAGAGTGACAGTGACAGCACGAGACTTAACATCAACTTTAAATTGAGTAGCGTTAGAGTATTTGACCATTAATCAATACTAAGCAGCTTCTATATTCAAACTAGAGCAAACCTTGCTAGCACCTCTTTTTCCTAGTTACCATCCCCTTGACGCTTTATGATCTAAAATAATTAAACTTATCGACCAACAGGTATGAGTGCGTGCCTCCCCCGGAGCGGCCAGTGTTCTGTAACGTGACGGGCCGCACCTTTAACACGTTCGACGGCGCTGAGTACAAGTACGACGCCTGCTTCCACATCCTCGCTAGGGAGAACAGATTTGACGCCTGGACTGTGCTCGGTACGTTATGACTCCGACAATAAACACTTTTTTTACCTACCTATTTACTAAAGTGTCCGTTAGTTTATACAAGGTTAGTCGGAAAGGGGATACTAAGCCGAAATGGTGTTAAAGTACCTATAATAATGGATAACTTTTGTTCTGCAACTTTCCCCAAAAGTCAACAGTTTAAGAGAAATAGCTGTTCAAAGATTTCATAAAAAATACGCTAAATTCTATCGATCCTCAGCTATGATCAGCTGTGTTAACATTTTATGTCATATTTGGGGTCACGGATTAGAAGCTCCAATTTCTGAATTCGTAACTAAAGCAGGGATGAAGAATTTTTGAAAAAACTAAAATAAAAATAATTTTTCATGGATTTTTTTTTTTGTCGAATTTTTAATTTTTAACGCTTTCTTTTAAATAGTCATCAGTGATACATTAAGTGGTCCACGGCTTAGTACCCCTTTCCGACTAACCTTGTATAGCTGTAGTTATAGAATATTTTTTTGGATTATAAAGTTCAAGTGACGTTTTTGCGGTGAAGCTTCCTTGGTTAGAATGAGTACTCAGCAATAATACAACGAGAGGTTACGAATAAGAGCTTAACTTCCCATGGGGATAGTTATACAGACACAGAATTTCAAATAGACGTGAGGGTGTCTGTTAGGTCAATGCAAAAATAATTTCTTAGAAAAACTTTTGTTAACCGGTTTTACTTTGCAGTACCGGAGTTGAGGATTGAAGGTTATAATCTTAATTGAATTGGTGTGCAAGTTTCAGAAGAATCTGTTAAGCAGAAGTAGTTGAAAAATCTTTCGCTATATTTGAATCAATAGTGAAGCTAATTAAAACCGTTTAAAAATACCGTACATGTGTTCTGGTTAGTTATAAAGCAATGAAACTCTAAGCAGTGTATGTCTTTATTCTAAATCAGAACTGTCCATCTAGGTCGTATTTATACTATACTAGCGACCCGCCCCAGTTTCGCACGGGTGCAATGTAGATACTAATGTGGGGCATATAAACCATCCTCTTAAACCACTCTATCTATTGCTGAAAACTGCATTAAAATCCGTTGCGTAGTTTAAAAGATCTAAGAGTACAGACAGCGGGAGCGATTTTGTTTTATACTATGTAAAGATTTAAAATCTATTCATCTCTACAGTCCGCAAGAAGTGCCGTCTAGACGGCTGCCTGAACGAACTCCTAATACTCCAGGATGACCAACTGATCCTAGTCAAGCCCAACATGATGATAGAGTACGACAACTACGAGTACACGATCGAACAGACCAGCAAGATCTGCTTCCAGAAGAACAGCTTCAATGTGGACCGGCTGGGCAACGGCATTGCTATCAAATCCAGGAAGTACAACTTCACTGTACTGTATAATTCTGAGGGAGACATCAAGATTGGGGTGAGTTTTGTCAAATTATGTTCTTGCAGGCATGACCACCCTGGACAAGGGTTTTGTCAACGGAAGATAGACAAAATAATATTATTGTCATTGTGAATATGTCATTTTGTCTGTTCTTCCGTCAACAAAATCCTTGTCCACGCTGCTGGTAGAACACTTTGTTTAGCAGAGCATCGGTATTGTTGAATGACAATATTGATGATACCTGGTCCAAGGAATTATAGAAATAAAGTTCTAGCGGTTTACATCGTGCTATTGTCATCTTTTTCTCATTATTATATCCTCGTAATTATAATATAACGTACAGTAGCGCGCTCCTGAATGCTTTCGGGCCTGAAGTTCGCTCCCTCCCTCCCCCACACACCCCTCGCCTCACACGCCCCAAGTGTAGTGCTGTCTTTGTCATCTAACAGCATAAGCACATTAACACGCACTCCTCAGCTCTACATTCCGTTTGCGTGCGTACTGTAGAAATAAAACCATACTTCCTATCGAACTTAAGAATGGAGACTGGATGTTTCAGGACATCGTTTCTTTATAAAGGAATAAAAAACATTTTTTTTTTTAATAAAAGGTGACTCTTGTACAAATTTCTAATTATAAAGCGCGGTTGTGGACCAGGCAGAATTTCGTACAATGACTTTTGTGCCTACAACCAATTGCAATCTGTGTTGACAGCGGTCACCGCATCTGAGCGAGCGCGACGGCAAGATATTTCTGCGTGAGCGACAGAGATAAGTAGTGACGTGTCATTGTACGAAATTCGTCCTGCACCGCGACCGCATTTTAGCAGTGATTTTGATTTCTTTTCCATGCATATTTTTTATAATCAAGTCTCTTCTACCAGGTCTTCAAAAGCTACATGGGTGCTGTTGACGGACTGTGCGGCGCATTTGACGGTGAGCCTTACAACGACCGACGTCTTCCTGACGGCAGGATGGCCACCAGCATCGACGAGTTTGGACGAGCGTGGGCCAAGCCTGGCCTGCCGCCCAACGCGTGCCAGACCAAGGTCATATCTGATAAGAAGCAGAAGAAGGCTTGGGATCTGTGTGAGGTTATCACGTGAGTATGAGCTTACTTAATTACTAAGTTGTTGAAATTCTTCAATAGCAGCCTTGAGTTTGGACTTGTGCCCGGTTGATGGCAATAGGCTCGCCCCCTATTACATGGGACTTAAACATAACGGCGAAATGAGGGTGTTATAATACACCTCTGCCTAACCCTTCGGGGAATACAGGCGTGATGTTATGTTATGTTGTTGAGTAGCTCAAACAGATGAGGTACTACACAAGAATCCAGTTGACCCTATGTTCAGGAGGTGGATATTTACGGCCTGATATAAGATGATAGTCCAGGTCGTTCGGTCTATCAAATCAAGGTCAATTCTATAATCAAAAGGGAACGGACTCTAGATTGTCTTTTTTCTAGTTTTCTATTGGTACCATGAGAAGTCATACTGTTGATGGTTATAGCTTGGTGAGGCACGCCTGAGATGCAATATCAAGTAGAGACGAGCGTGGCAACTGTGTATTACTATCATCACAAAAGCGTAGTCATCTGACTTAACTCTAAAGGCCTGGTCAAACCAAGAGCGTGGTTGGGTGTGATATTCAAGTCGCGTGTTGACCGCGTGCTCATGTATGGAAGACGCCACACAGAGATTGCCACGTGAAGCTTGGCGTGGTGCGCCAGTTCCTGTGTGGCGTATTCCATACATTGTCATAGTAATTCGCACGCCTAGAGCACGCGATCAACACGTGACGTGAATATCACACCCAGCCACGCTCTGTTTGACCAGGTCTTTAGGCCCTGAGCAAACGACGGACGTTTTGTCAGGCAGACCGTCGCGAACAAAAACCAACCACCAACCACGTGCCGAATGTCGCGACTGGCAACAACTACCAACCACTGTCATTCCTGTCCGTGGCAGTCCGTTGGATAAAATGTCCGTCGTCTGCTTAGAGCCTTAGTTGTTAAGCCTTTCGGCTACGGAGAGGATACAACGTGTGTATAATATAAACGGTGAAAATAGACCCTTAACGAAGCCAAAAGTCACTTATTCTCCGCTTCATTGCCATTTTTTTTGTTCTGGACTATGCCTGGGAACCTTCTAGTTACGGAGATATTGGAGGTCAAAGTTCCAACTTTTGCATAACTTTTTTTTAAAATAATAGTTTTGAAGGTTGGAAATGTACTTGAAATACCTCCATTACCCGTTTACTACTCATTGCATCTATCAGCACAGTTTTTTGAGTGCGTTACATCGAGCTTTACAGTAAAACGAAATTTTTCACCCATAAAAAGTCGTTTCCCAGCGACAATTTTTGCGTAGGGTTACTCAATTTTGAATGCATGGTTGACGGCTTCATGGAGAGTCTTTTTACACCTTTTATGTGGTTAGAAGTGTCTCTGACATCCCCAAACATTTAATTTATTTCTTTCATTAGGAAAGAGCCACTCTCTCAATGCGGCAACGTCTTAAACCTGCACAAATGGAGAAACATCTGCCTGGAGAAGATCTGCGAGTGTTCAGAGCTGATAGTGAACGGCACACGTCGAACTGAGGAAGAATGTAGATGTCTTCTGGTTGAACAACTGGTGGCTGAGTGCCTCGCCGCGAATAAGAACCTGGACCTGTCCAACTGGAGGATGATGATGGACTGCCGTGAGTATAGTCCTATTGCTAGAGTATAAAACGCTACTAAAACAGATCAGGGCCCTCAGTGATGATCCGGCCCATTATCGGCCTAATTGAATATTTGGATTGGTAAGCCAAATATTATGTCTTTGACGTCATTGACTATTCAGCAGAGTGCAATACATTAGTATTTTTACGTTAGGGAGATCAATGGTTATATTGTCAAACGTTACTCAATGTTAAGTTGTCGTTAAGTCACTGTCTCTTTAAGGCGAAGTGACAGCACGAAATTTAAATTTTAACGTTATAATTGAATGAGCTTGAATAATTTGCTAACAAAACCTCGTTGTTTATCACTGGAGCCTTCATATGAGGTATATTTGCCAGCTAGTTTTCATATAAAATAACCCCTTGGAACTGAAATCTAATTGACAATCAGAGCTCACACCTGACCAAATCTTATATCTTCCGAACTTTCAGTAAAAACGACATAAGCTAAGTTTATCTATAAAAATATGTTTCCGTCTCGCAGCTGCCGACTGCCCACCTCCCCTGGTGCACTACGACTGCTACCGCAAGCGCTGCGAGCCGACCTGCTCTACATTCGGAGCTGTGACGCACGACTGCCCCGTAGAAGACGGCCAGTGCTTCCCCGGATGCTACTGTCCTGAAGGGAAGCTCAGGAAGGGAGACCAGTGCGTGCTGCCTACTGAGTGCCTTGACTGTAAGTGTTCTTCTTTTTGTGTCGAAAGTACATCCTATAGTGTTTTGGCCGAGTAAGTGGACACATTGATCGCTGCATCAGTGTAGTTTTTGAGGTGTTCAAAGGTGTATGGAACTTGGGACTAACAAGGTGATGTGAACTATAGTCAAATAACTATAGATGTTATGTCATAGAATGAGATAATTTATTGTACTCGTATTTATGTTAATAGGAAACAAAGTATTTAAAAGCAAACAAAAAGAAAAAAAACCACAACAGATACTATTGAAGCCGGGCCTCCTGCGACCGTATTTTTGTAAGAAATAGTCCCTAACATGTTCTTCTAACAAAATTGGAGCGTGGCCTGACTGTTTACTATATTGTAATTGGTCCGAGTGTTCACTAAACATGTTTTGTTAGATTTTTGTCGCAGGAGACCCGGCTTAAGATATTACATCATGCCCCTTAAACATCATACTTCAAAGAAATCTGTGTGTTGCAAAAAAGCACAGATAAAACCGTTCAAAAATATATTTTCATTTGCCATAATATTCAACTACCATGTTCCAAATCCTACTTTAAAGGAAAATTATCCAAATCAAGAACCACTTAACACTTATCTCCTACACAGGCGCCTGCAACGGAGTAGGCACCCCCGCCAAGTACGTCACGTTTGAAGGCGACGACCTGCCCTTCCCCGGGAACTGCACCTACCTCGCCTCGCGCGACAGGAACGACACTGGGCTGCACAAGTACGAGGTGTACTCCACCAACGGGCCTTGTGACGATAACGAAGAGGTCGTCTGCACGAAGGTCGTGCATTTGGTGTACGAGAAGAACGTCATACATGTTAGCAAGGATGCTGGAACTAAGAAGGTAATTTTATACAAAAACAGGGAGATAGAAAGAAAGAAAGAAAGAAAAAACATTTATTTGTCACAGATACACTTTAACACAAAACATGATAGTATATAAATAATATTAAAATAAAAGACAACTGTGACAAAAAGGTGACCACTCAGCATAATGCTGTGCTATGGCGTGGGCCACAGACACAGCGCTGATTTTCAGTGATCACCTAAAACACGTGCGGACATTCAGCTAGTTACAAAACAAACAAATTATAATAAATAAAATAAAACAACAAAAAAAAGAAATTTAACAACATACAAAATATATATATATATATATATATATACAATGTGGATACGACAATACGACAATAAATGAAAACACTGTCAATACTACTTCATAAGAGTAATTTTAAACTATAAAAAAAAACTAACATCGAAATTAAAAAAAATATTTTTTCAAACAAACTAAATAGCACAAAAATGGAAACAAAATAGAACACCATTTGTGAATATTGGTTCACTAACCTGTCATATGAGCGGCAACAGCGCGGTGCAGTGTCATTTTACGACATGATCTTTTGGCGCCATTAATGCTGAATAAAAACATCACACTTTCGACGTTTCGAGTCATTATTTATCAAATTATTAATCACAATCACTTTGTTGAATCACATAGTTTGAGTTATTAAATTTTCAATATGTCCACCATGAACACGAATGCACAAATTACACCGTCTTACAATGTTATTTCTAACTCTTGCTAAGAGGTCTTGATTCACACGAAATTGTCGAGCTGTCCTACGCAAACTAGACGTAGGATTGCGTGCAAAATAATTTAAAATTTGTTCGTCTAGGTTCACTCTTTCATGTGGAGGAGCACTATCCAAATGCGGGATTAAGGATTGATTTTCACGTATCCTCTGGACAGCTTGAACAATAGTGCGGCCATTGGTAGGACAAACACGGGTGTTCCCATACCGCTCTTGGTATGTTCGTATAGCTAAAGAGGCGTTTCCGTGACATTCCCCATAAATTAAAATCATGCCGGTGTACTCCGAAGCTGTGTAATTATACCGAGGCATGGTAATTAAAAAAAACTAAAGTATAATATTGTAACACTAAGTAAGCGTCTAATTACGCATAATTAACTAACAATTTAACTAGGTACTTATTCTAAATTACGTGTCCTGTCACTATAAAAATAAAGCATCCAATTTTGCACAATTAACACTTCTCAAAGTTATAATAAATCATAAACAAAACGAGCGGTGTCACTTCAAAGCCGTGCCGCTTCCGCGGGGAAACTCGGGCGCTTCCGAAATTGCAAAGTAATGATGCGTGCGACGTCACAGGATCGCGACGACACACTGACCTACATTATGTAGGCCGCAGGCGCAGGTTTTCAACAAGAAAACGAAATAGAAACACAATAGATGAATCTAGATTTGTCCCTTTCGCACATACTTAATTTTAGATTGACATGAGTGCGTAATATGAAGTAATAACTTCCGCATGCATTTTTTACTTTCTTATAGCTAATTCTGAGTCTTATCACTCAAGCATAAGGTATAATATGCATTAATTTACACCGGAAGAACAAATTTGGCGAAAGTTTTTTATGCAGCGAGTTGGCAACGTGTTCTAATACCGATACGGGGGGTCCTTAACCCATTCGGTGATAGCCTAGTAACCGATACATCATGTAGAAAATGTTAAAAATGAAAAATAATGTCCGGTAACTAAACTATCGCATATAATTGATTGCATTTTTGTATGCAGACTTGGATCGTCAATAGATATACGAAGTTTAATTTATTGTCGTATTATCGTATCCACATTGTATATATACCTATAAAAATATAAAATATATAAAACACCATACACACACACGCATCACCTTTATTGTAGGTAGGTATTTTAAACACCTACCGACAAAACCTAAAAAGTTAACTGTATGTAGATCTATGATGGAATCAGGCGTTACTTTGCGGAAATCCATGATCTATAAATATACAATAATATTTAGTGTTAATTCCGCGAAAAAAACAGTTGATCAAGCCTGAATGCAGTATGCAGCACCGCCCTCCCCTACGGAAATATATGCAAATGCAGAAGGTGCGATTAATAACATGCTGGTGCTGCATACTGCATTCAGGCTTGATCAACTGTTTTTTCGCGGAATTAACACTAAATATTTTATTGTATATTTATTGTGTATGTAGATCAGCTGGAGTGTTTTTAGCACACCCTCGTTTTGCCAGTTATGCTTAAGTCCCATAGGGGACGAGCCTATTTTCATTAACCGGACACAAATTAAGACTCCGGGCCGCTATTGAGGAATTCTACACGGAAAAACCCAATAACACTTTGCCGGACCTGGGGATCGAACCCAGGCCACCATTCTCAGCAGTCGCACTTGCGCCCACTAGACTAGAAGGCAATATAAATAAATTCCACGCAAACAAAATTGTGTAGTTGGCGGTCCTTCGTTGATGATAAACGAATGAGGGTTGCCCCTGATCAGTACAACTATCTGTACAACCTGCATCGTAACTGAAGATCTTAAAAGGTTGAGTTTAGAATTGATATGCCATGATTTAAATGTTACCCAGTAACTGCTTATAGACTAAACTTATAAGATCTAACCCCCAAAAAACTACTGTTTCATACATTTACATAACATCACGCCTGTATTCCTCAAAGGGTAGGGCAGAGGTGTATACACCATCCACAGTGTGTATAACACCCCCATTTCGCCGTTATGTTTAAGTCCCATGTAATAGAGGGCGAGCCTATTTCCATTAACCAGGCACAAATCTAAACTCCGGGCTGCTACTGAGGAATTCCACACGTAAAAACCCAATAACATTTTGCCCGTCCTGGGGATCGCACCCAAGACCTTATGATCAGCAATCGCGCTTGCCACCACTGGTACAACGAGGCAGTTCATAAGTCGACAAAAAGTATGGAACCGATGTTTTTTTTTTGCGAGGTTACATAGATAAAGTTGTTCATAATGATGAGTAAAATAACCCCATTTTCGAGTTTATGCTATACCAAAAATAAAATTGTATAATAAAACCAAGAATTAACACATTAATTCATTTAATAGTTACTAACAACGATTGGCGACGAGGCAATATTCAAGTACCCTGTGAAGAAGGACTGGGTGTCCATCAACCAAGTCAACGGGCAAGACGTCACCATACTTCTTCCGGACATACACGTTGAGGTAAGATATACAATAGGGTATTTGACCATTATTTTTTTATTAGAAATATTGAAACTGTTACAATAATGATAAGCAACAGTAAAAAAACCAATGAAGTATTTAATAAACTGCCCGAGATATAAATGATTGTAAATTTTTCACTAGACAGAGACGACACTACTACCACAATGACGTCATACCTGAAAAACTTCATAGTTACTTGACATTTCTCCGTACAATCTATTTCGCGCGACAAGTACAGAAAATAGCTCTTCGACAAAACTTTACATTCTAAATTTTTGTTCACAACGACCTCTATCTATACTTTCTTCAAAATAATACTAAATTGTTGTACCTTTTTAATAGTAGTCAAATACTCTATTACATGAAGGCAAAACTTCAACAAAAAGGCGACTTTTTTGTTAAACCAAGGGCTGAATTACTTGGGTAAAAATTCTAAGTTGTTATTCAAAAGATAATCTTTTATCACAAAGTACTATAAGGTTTGCTGGTAGAAAACTCATTTTTGAGTTAAGCTCGCCTTTGTACATAACTTCACTAAATTGTAGTTTTATTGCTGTAATTTTTCTTGTGTACAATAAAGAATAAGAATAAGACTATCGTGAAAAATTCATCAAAGTAATACGGTCGTGGTATTCTATATTTTACAGTTAACAGTACTGCAATCTAAGATGGAGTTCACAGTCCGCGTGCCCTCGTACCAATACGCTAACAAGACAGAAGGTCTTTGCGGAGTCTGCGCCGGCTATCAAGAAGCACTCGTCACCAGCAACGGTACCTTCACTGATGACTTCGAAGAGGTAAGCTATAATATTATAGGAGATAGTTAATTGAAGAAAAATAGCAATGATAGCCTAGTGGTGTGAACGTCGAACTGCCCACCTCTGACTTATCGGATTCATGTGCGTATTGTATAATTATCACTTGCTTAAAAACGGTGAAGGAAAACATCGTGAGGAAACCGGCATGCCTGAGATATATTTCTCGATGGCATGTGAAGCCAAGTCAGAGGCCCATGGGCGGCATAAACTCTGACACCAGGTTAGTCACTAACCATACGAAAAGACGAATTGATGAAAAAGCTGTTCTAAAATCATTGCAACGGGGGTGGGAAACTGTGGAACTAATGGCGCCACCATCGTTGGTACCAAAGTAATTTCATTGGTTATAAAATGTGTTTGACGTTATTGATAATGTGAATTTAACTCCTTCTGATTGGTTGTGACGGGTACTTACGGTGGGGCTGCCATCTGAGATTAGGTTTGCCTGTCCTATGTTCTATATCGGTGAGCCAAAGAGCCTTGACGATCGTTGATCGAATATTGGCAGTTCTAAAATCGTACCTTCATTAGCCTACTTTAGGGAAATGTTAAAATAAAATCACTCATTAGCATAATGTCCCTTCTAGCATAAGAGTGCCTATCCAATGTCAACATCAAAGGCCTCTACATGACACACCCCGCTGGTTGGTCATCTCCTTAAATTCTATCATTATCTTTGAGTATTGACACAACATAAGTAAATATACAAATCATATTTCTTCCACTACATTACATTTTCTATAACAGTACGTCAAGAGCTGGCAAGCGACTCCAGCTACCCTGAAGACGCTGGACATATCAGAACAGGGCCAGTGCGACCAGCCGCCGCCCACACCCGAGTGCGTGCTGCCACCTCCCGAATCCAACCCTTGCTACAACCTGTTCAATGCTGATCGATTTGGAGCTGTGAGTATTTTAGCCTATCCTTAATTATGTTTATTGTTTTGTGTTAAGAACAAGTTTGAAGAAGGTATTTCTGTCTAGTGTTGTGCTAAACATGAGAATACTTTATCCCCATAACTGTTGCACGACCAAAATAAGGCACGCGTTAGATAGTTCAGACCATCATAAGCCACAGGGTGGCAAGAGAATACTCGTATATTATTGGGACTAGCCCTAAAAAACAATGATATCGTCACCGGAATGCCAATACTACAGCGCCATTTTGGCCAAAATGAGTTATACAAGGTTAGTCGGAAAGGGGGTACTAAGCCGCAGGCCACTTAATGTATCAAAGATGATTATTTTAAAGAAAGTGTTAAAATTTAAAAATTGAATAATTTTTTTTTCCTTGAAAAATTATTTTTATTTTATTTTTTTCAAAAATTCTTCATCCCTGCTTTAGTTATGAATTCAGAAAATTAAGTTTCTAATCCGTGACCCCAAATATGACGTAAAATGTAAACACGTCTGATCATAGCTGAGGATAGATAGAATTTAGCGTATTTTTTATGAAATCTTTGAACACCTATTTCTCTTGAACTATTGACTTTTGGGGAAAGTTGTAGAACAAAAGTTATCCATTATTATGGGTACTTTAACACCCTTTCAGCTTAGTACCCCCTTTCCGACTAACCTTGTATATATCGTTTTAATATTATATTGTTGGATTGGATTTTTTTTCTGCGTCGTTTAGTTAGAATTTCGTATTTTATTCTATTATATTACGACATCCTAACTAATCGACGCAGAAAAAAAAATCCAATCCAACAATATACATATAACTCATTTTAGCCAAAATGGCGCTTAAGTAGTATTGGCTTTCCGGTGACGATATCAAATGATAAATGATTTTTATTCCTGTAAATAAATCTGTTACAGACACTTTTACAAGTCAATGTAATGTTTTTTTTAAGACTAGATGACGCTATTTCCTGTTTGACTAGCTCTGGGAAGCAAAGCCGAAACAAACTCAGAGATCAAGGTCTCTTTTGAAGTCCAGACACTGTGGTATAAAGATTATGCGAGTGCAACAATTTAGGGCAACGTCTGTTATGGTCAGTGGTTCAGTACCGCAATCCAAGCACTTCTTAAGGATATTGGTGAAGGAAATTCCAAGGGGATGGGAAACCCAGATTCATAAAACAGAATCCAAACCTTTCCATACTTATATTTACATACATACATACATAAACTCACGCCTTTTTCCCATGGGGGTAGGCAGAAACTATAGAACGCCACATACTACGACTCTTACATACCCCTTTCGCTTCATCCACATTCATACATCTTGTCATACACGCATGCCGGTTGAGAGTACTACGCACCTGACCTTTGTGAAGAACATCACCAATAACATCGATGTATGTCCTTCTAGGACGTCCTCTACCGGCGTTCCCATTAACATCCGCCTTATAACTTATATTTACTCCATACTAAAACTAGTAATGTGTTTATTCAGTGTCACGCGCTAGTAGAACCGCAGTCATTCGTGGAAGCATGTGAGGCGGACCTGTGCGCAAACGCAACGGACTCGTGCGTCGCTCTGGAGCGGTACGTGGCCGCGTGTCGCCGGCAGGGAGTCTGTCTACAGGACTGGCGAGCTGACCTCTGCCCTTACCCCTGGTGAGTGTCCTGTTATTTATCTTCTTGTCTTTTAAAGGAGTGATATCCTAGCGGTTAAATGCCTGCCTTCCATGCAGGAGGATCTTAGTTCAATCCCGATCCGTACCTCTGACATTTCGAATTGAGAATTTGAGAGAATTTGATTATCACTTGCGTTAACGGTGAAGGAAAAACATCATGAGGAAATCTGCACACCTGAGAGGGCTCCATAAAGTTCTCGATGGTGTGTGTAGTCCACCAACCCGCACCAGGCCAGCGTGGTGGACTAAGGCCTAAACCCTTCTCATTCTGAGAAGAGGCCCGTGCCCAGCAGTGGGACTGTAATGGGCTAATTATGTTATGTCTTTATAGTGTCACTTCTAAAAAGTTTCCTAAAAGCGTACTAAAATTACCTTCAAGACGTATAAATTGACTGGAAAAGTTTCAAGCCTAGTTTATAGAAAACGGTGGCTGAGACAGACAGGATCCGGCAGAAAACTAGATGGTATGAAGCAACTTGGAAGGAGTCTATGTGCTGTACTACGATATTAATGATGAGAGATGAATAGGATAGGACGAGTCGATTGTTTGATAAAAGATAGAAATTAATTATGTCAATTGTTTTATATAGTTTAGCTTCCTTTTCACTTTTGTAAATGTGAGAACTTTGTGGACCTGCATCTATAAATTTGTAAATTACTACAATATTATTCATATTACTTTTTTTTAAATTTTATTTTTGTTTGTTAGTTTTTGTACTCAAGTCTTTTAGTACTATATTACTCATTGGTCTGTGGTCAGGACCTCATTGTTCTCTCACTATCTTAAATCATTGTACTGTATCCACTGAAATTGTTAAAGGTATTATTTTTAAAAGAGTAACCATGGAGTTTCTTGCCGGCTCTTCTCCATAGGAAACAACTAATTGGAACCGTGCACCTAAATTCGACGTTTCATAAGCACCTGTATTGGTTTACGTGAAATAAAAATGTTTGATTTGATTTGATTTGAAATTACAGATATGCAAGAATTTGATTTTTCCTTCTATTTAGGTACTTAATAACATAACATCACGCCTGTATTCCCCGAAGGGTTGGGCAGAGCTGTATAGTAACACCCTCATTTCGCCGTTATAAAGTCCCATGTAATAGGGGGCGAGCCTTTGCCATCAACCCGGAAAAAATCCAAACTCTCTGCTACTGAGGTATTCCACACGGAAAAACCCAATAACCCTTTGTCCGACCTGGGGATCGAACCCAGGACCTCATGATCAGCAGTCGCGCTTGCCACCACTAGACCAAACGAAACAGTTATTTTCGCGAATAACCTTATAACCAATAAGAACGATTCAAACATGTTTTGTGCGCATGAATGAAATTATGCAATTCCATCTTACTAGTAAGTGAAAGGTAAGCAAGTTACGCACTTGAATATTTTACGCAATCTCCACTATAGTGATGTATTATTTTGACAAAGTTATCAACGGGGGCGTAGCTCAGATGGTAGAGCGCTCGCTTAGCATGCGAGAGGTACCGGGATCGATACCCGGCGCCTCCAAATTACTTTTGTCTTTTGAGTTATTTTTTTGTGTTTTCTGTATAATGTAATCAAGCGATTTTATTATAGATCTAGAAACTTAAGTAATCAGAGGATAATCTGGAAAGGTCCAGGTTAAATAGGAACATCTTAGCACGTATTATATTTTGAATTTTATGTAAAAAATAAACAGAAAAAAACATGTCATGTGACAAAAAAAATCAAACCGTTTTCCTGGGTATCGAACCCAGGACCTCACGATCAGCAGTCGCACGTGCCATCACTAGACCAACGAGGCATTTAATACTAGGGATGGGCCGAATATTCGTTTTATGTTCGGTATTCGGTATATTCGGCAGGTTTACTGAACATTCGTATTCGGCCAATTATTCGGCAAAAGTGCCGAACTTTCTACCGAACAATCTAGCATTAAAAAGTTGCCTCTATGTAACTCTATAAAGTAGTACAAACAATTACATAATTATTGTATCCATTTACAGTATATCTTATCATTTATCGTTAAAATGTCCAAATTTTCCTTCCCATAGTTGTTTTTTTTGGTAATTTACTAATTTTTAACGATTTTACACACAAAAACAAATGCACGTGATAATGTATTGTCGCTAATGGAAGGGTCGCGCGCGTCAATGCGCTATACAAGCACTGACTTAAATCCTTGTAATGCACGATAAAGCGCACCAAATCCTCCCGAATATTCGGCCGAATGTTCGATTCGGTAAACTTTTAACCGAATATTCGGCCGATTATTCGTATTCGGTAAAACTCTTATTCGGCCCATCACTGGTTAATATCTTAATATCGATGCAATTCATGTCTGTTATGAATACAATTTCTCGTTTCTTAGTGAGGAGCCTCTGGTGTACCGAGCGTGTGTCAACTGCGAGATGACGTGCGAGAACAGTGAGGAGCTGATCAAGAACCCCGACAAGTGTGACAAACAGTCCGTTGAGGGATGCTTCTGTCCAGAAGGAAAGGTAACTTAAGAAGTAATCGTTATCTATACCTATACAACGTGTTACAAAAATACCCCTTAAGCCGAAAGGGGTTTAAAACGTCCCTTATAAAGAGTATTGGCAATATTTGAAAACCGTAGTATTACCCAAAATAAAAGAATTTGGATAAAACATGAAATACTTAATCATCATTGAAACAACCCTGAAAACATAAAACTAAAGAGTACACTACCCAGAAAGTTATTTACATTCTTACCTAATTTCCTCTGAGAGGTAAATGACAACAATGACAACCATAGAAGACTACTTGATTTGTTATATTTTTCATGTGGAATTACGTAACACGTTGTAGATAGGAATAGATCAAACATCAAGGATCTATTCTAATAATTTATTTTCATTCATTTGGAGGTGTATAGGGGAATCCCTCTACATCTCTGTTCCTTGGATTCGTGTGCTCCATCTTAGACCTTGTCTGCGCTTACTACCTATCATGTGAGACTAAGGTCAAACAGGACCAAGAAAAAAAAAGTAACATATTCGCAGTTTTAATGTGCGAGAGCTTAGAATTCTCATACAATTTTTTTATTTATTTATACAAGGTTAGTCGGAAAGGGGGTACTAAGCCGAAAGGGTGTTAATGTACCCATAATAATGGATAACTTTTGTTCTACAACTTTTCCCAAAAGTCAATAGTTCAAGAGAAATTAGCTGTTCAAAGATTACGTAAAAAATATGCTAAAATCTATCTGTCCATAGCTATGATCAGCTGTGTTTACTATTTAGGTCATATTTGGGGTCACGGATTAGAAACTTAATTTTCTGAATTCATAACTAAAGCAGGTATGATTTTTTTTTGAAAAACCTAAAAAAAATCTATTACCATGCAAAAAAATTTTATCGAATTTTGTAATTTTAACACTTGCTTTAAAATAGTCATCAGTGATACTTTACGTGGCCCGCGGCTTAGTACCCCCTTTCCGACTAACCTTATATATTCTCTAACTCATACTGTAGGTAATATGTATAGATCCTACCTTCTGGTTGTTTGTGTACTTCTGTATGGGTGCATGTTGGATTGATGGAATTAATGTCTTCATGTATCTATGAGCTTGTAATAAAATCCATGTATAAACGGTGTAAAAAGACCCTTAACGAAGCCGAAAGGCACTTATTCTCCACGTTGTTCTGTTCTGCCTAGCCTTTTCCCAACTATGTTGGGGTCAGCTTCCAGTCTAACCAGATGCGGCTGAATACCAGTATTTTACACGGAGCGACTGCCATCAGACCTCCGCAACCCAGTAACTGGGCAATGCCGATATCCTAAGATTAGACTGGTTTTCAGACTTTCGGGCTTCTGACTTCCTGTAACGACTGTCATAGGTATTCGTATACGTGACTTATTCTCCACGTCATTGCAATATTTTTTTTGTTCTGGACTATGCCTGGGCACCTTCTAGTTACGGAGATATTGGAGGTCAAAGTTCCAACTTTTTCACAACTTTTTTTTAAAACACTGGTTTTGTATGATGCAAATGTACTTGAAATACCTCCATTACCCGTTTACTACTTATTGCATCTATCAGCACAGTGTTTTGAGTGCGTTACATTGAGCTTTACAGTAAAACTAAATTTTTCACCCAAAAAAAAAAAGTCGTTTCCCAGCGACAGTTTTTGCGTAGGGTTACTTAGTTTGATGTACTGAATGCATGGTTGACGGCTTGGTGAAGGGTCTTTTTACACCTTGTATGTATAATGTATGTCGCCACAATACAATACATTTGCTTGTAACCGGTGCTTATATGGATACTCATTGCTATTCCGTTCCAGGTGCGAGTAAACAACACGTGTATCGAACCCACCAAATGTTTCCCATGCGACGCCAACAAGGAACACTATGCTGGCGACGAATGGCAGGTAACCACGATAACCATCAGTTGAACTAAAAACTTTGGTTAAAATCAAAGGCTTTTGTTTTACATTGCACTTGTAACTTAAACAATATAACTAGCCTATGGCCAAATATTCAAAAAGCCACTCAATTTTAAGTTGCCGGTAAGTCTCATGCTATCACTGTCACTCTAAGGCGAAGTGACAGAGACAGCACGAATTTAACAACTTACAATTGAGAAGTTTGTTCATTAGACTATAAAATATTTATACTTTCCCATGCAACTGATGGAAGTTATTCAACCTTTTGTAAGTTTACACCAAACTGCTTAGCCCTTTGAGGTTGTGTGAGTATGCGCAGATCGATCATACCAACAAAAAAACATTTTAGCAAAAATAAAACCGACTTCAAAGAAATAATAAAATAATAATCATATTATAAAATTAACAGTTTCAGAAGTCGGTGCTTATCCACGCTGAACCAAATTGAAGGCACCGACTTCTGAAACTGTTAATTTTATAATATGATTATTATTTTATTATTTCTTTGAAGTCCCAGATTTGAGCCCAGTTGATAGCAATAGGCTCGCCCCTATTACATTAGGTGTACATTGAGAGTGTTACTATACACCTCTGTCCAACGCGTCGGGGAACATATGCTTGATGTTATGTTGTACGATCAAACATACTATCTGCTTGCAGGAGGACGCATGCACAAAATGCACGTGTAGCAAAATCTCAGGCGACAACACAGCGCACGTGTCGTGTACTAAGCAGACTTGTACCGCGCCCGTGTGCTCGGAGCTGGAGGACATGATCACCAAACCTGCTAAGCCTGGACACTGCTGTGCTGAATACATGTGCTGTAAGTACTTCAACAACAGCAGCAGCCCGTAAACGTCCACTTCTTCCCTCGTTATTCTCGACCTGTTTGAGAATAGCTCATGCCGTGGTAAAAAGATTACCCAGTCAGTCAAGGTTAGTCGCAGGGCTGACTGTCCAGGGAGCGAAGTGCGGCCCGTCCCGGCTTCGCACGGGTGGACATTTTTCCCGTTTTTGCAACATTTTTCATTTATGCTCCGCTCCTATTGGTCGTAGCGTGACCTTCCTCGATAAATGGACTATCCAACACAAAAATATTTTTTCAATTCCAACCAGTAGTTCCTGAGATTAGCGCGTTCAAACAAACAAACGAACAAACAAACTCTTAAGCTTTATAATATTATTAGTATAGATAAGAATTACATAAATTCACTTACTGAGAAAACTATTTACAAACTAAAAATAAAGGTTAACTACGAGCGTACAAAAGGTAAATAAAGTAACACAAGAAATTATAATTATTAAAACTGAATGGATAAGCTTACAAGTTATCAACGACAGAGTGTCGATGCTAAGTAGCTAGTAACCGGCGACAACCACAGATGCATAGTACTAAATGGTACTACTACTGGATGTGGCGTACTTTAGTATCGTTTCTCGTGGAGTTTCTTTACATGCACCCCAACTTTCACTTACTAAATGTGTGCTACACCGGTATAACTAGGAAAAATTGCCCAAATCTCCACGCTTGGTGAAATAAAAGGAAAAAGCTCTTCTGGACTGCGTTAATCTGGATCTCATCATCATCTCCCCGCCCTTATCCCACACAAGGTGGGGTCGGCACAACATGTATTCCTCTTCCATTCTCCTCTATCAGCCGTCATCTCAATACTCAATCCTTTCTTACCCATATCATCCTTCACACAATCCATCCATCGTCCTTTAAACCGGATCTAAGTTGAACAAAAACGAACAAAGCTTTATTTCTTAACTAGCGACTCGTCCCGGCTTCGCACGGGTGCAATGTAGATACTAATGTGGGGCATATAAACCTTCTTCTTGAATCACTCTATCTATTGCTGAAAACTGCATTAAAATCCGTTGCGTAGTTTAATAGATCTAAGCATACAGACAGCGGGAGCGGCTTTGTTTTATACTATGTAAAGATAATCTCAACTAAATCTAAGTATTGTTTGTTTAGTGGCTAAACCGAAGAAGAACTGCACTGAAGCCAAGAAAATGGAGTGCGGTTTTGGACAGGTGCTGAAACAGAAGACCACGCCTGATGGCTGCCAGGAGTTCGCGTGTGGTAAACATTTTATATATTTAGTTAATGAGTTAGGATCTTCGACATCACTTGCTTAATTAGGTATTAGGTACAGTGGGCGCGTTGAATGCAGAGCTGAGGAATTCGTGTGGGAATGCGTTAGTGCTGTTAGATGACAAGGACAGCACTACATTTGCAGGCGGGCGAGGTGAGGTGTGCGGGGGGAAGAGGGAGGGGGGGATCCAACCTCAGGCCCCGAATGCATTCAACTTGCGCGCGTACTATATGTAGTCAAACAGTGCACGTGCCAAAGTTTTTTTAAAGTGGAAATCTGCACGAGTACCTTCTGGAGTGCAGGTCCAGATATGTATGTATTTTTCTCCTCATTGGCCGCTCTGATCCCCCAGTAAGAACGGTCACAGTTCTTTTTATTAGGGAGATAACACCATAAGGATTGTCTAGGAAGTTTATAAATATGTAGAAAGACTATCCGGTTGGAGACATTCTCTTCATAAAAAGTCTAAATAATTTAAATTTCCAACACATAAGGATGTGTAAAGATGACCATTAATTAATTGCCCCGTAATTATTATTAGAAGAATAATCTAACAAACTTTTCGCTGCTCTGAAATGCCAAGTAAGGCTGCCTGTCTACTGGAGCGAAGAGAAGCAGAGCAGTGTGGAGCTAACCAATAGAAATGCACAATATTTACAATCTTCCAGAATGCAAGCCAGCAAGCGAATGCGAACCTTTACCAAACGAGAACGAAGTGGAGATCCTCGAGCCCGGCATGGAGCGAGTGGTGGACAACAGTGGGTGCTGTCCGCGCGTGCAGTTCCTGTGCCAGGTGGAGACCTGTCCGCAGCCTCCCGACTGTCCCAAGTTCTACGAGATGAAGACTAACAACATTACTGGAAAGTGTTGCTCAGAGCATAAGTGTGGTAAGTACAGAAGTCACAGCAAAATGGTTTGATTGGATGATTTATAACTTGATAAGTGCCTCGTTGGTCTAGTGGTGGCAAGCGCGACTGCTGACCGTGAGGTCCTGGGTTCGATCCCCATGTCGGGCGGTGTTATTGGGTTTTTCCATGTGGAATTCCTGAGTAGAAGCCCGGAATTTGGATTTGTGTCCGGTTGATGGCAATAATTTCGCCCCCTATTACATTTGACTTAAACATAACGCTGAATGAGAGTGTTACTATACCCCTCTGCCCAACGCCCAACCCTTCGGAGAATACAGGCGTGATGTTATCTATACTAATATTATAAAGAGGAAAGATTTGTATTTTTGTATGTAACGAATAAACTTAAAAACTACTGGACCGATTTCAAAAATTCTTTTGCCTTTAGAAAGCTACATTATCACTGAGTAACATAGGCTACGGACGGAGCCGTGAGGACACAGCTAGTGTAAGATAATTTAAATCAAAAGAAATTTTAATGTTTTCAAATTCGTAGGCCTTCTAGATTGGCAGGCCATACACCAAACGGTAACTACAGCTACAAATAAAATTAAATAGTGATCAACTATGTCTTGAGCAAGTTAGTGGCAACTTAGTGCAGTCAGACTCAATCTAGAAATATGATCAAATTTTATCACTAACATACTTATTTCATTCCAGAACTGCCTAAGAACAAGTGTATAGTAACACTGGAGTGGGAAGCTGCATCTAAAGGTGGCGAGAAATCTCGCACCACACCGCAAACCATACTGAAGGACGTAAGTACAAAAATAACTATACTGTACAACAATAATTTTGTCATGAGTAAGCTGAAAACGAAGTCCACTACTACGACTTAATTGGTCTTTACCTCAATAACAATCTAAATAACAGTAAATGCGACCTTGTTTAGAGTAAGCCAAGCGACGAGACATTGGAACCGAGCAACAAGAACGGGTTTCCAAATGATAATGATAAATTAAAATAACTGCCTCATTGGTCTAGTAGTGGCCAGCGCGTCTGCTGATCGTGAGGGTTCGATCCCCAGGTCGGGCAGTGTTATTGGGTTTTTCCTTGTGGGATTCCTCAGTAGCAGCCCGTTGTTTGGATTTGTGCCCGGTTGATGACAATAGGCTCGCCCCCTATTACTAAACGTAACTGGCGAAACGAGGGTGTACTAAAACACCTCCGCCGAACCCTTCGGAGAATACAAGGCGTGATGTTATGTTAAAATATATGACCCTTGAAATTCTTAATAATAAAATTTGCCATCCAGATTGACTCCGTCTGGCTGGACGGTCCCTGCCGCACCTGCCGTTGTGAATCAACATCCTTGGGAGCGTCTGCCCGCTGTACCGTCACCGAGTGTCCCGCCATCGTCAGCACTGAGCAGTTTGTACTGGAGCCACGACCAGTGCCCTTCCAGTGCTGCCCACAACCCGTGCACGTGGCTTGCAGGGACGGGGATAACATATACAAGGTAAATATAAATGTAGGGTGAAAATTACGTAAAAGAGAAGATTCTGTTGAAGTTTCAGTTGTTTAGTTGACCGACGAAGATCTCAGTAGCGATGGTGTAAATACGGTAATTAAAAAAAATAGGAGCAAATAAAAGACAATTGAGAAGAAGTTCTGTCATGCCATTTTTTGCATGATAGCAGCAAGACCAGAGCGAGAGAGATGGCAGCTTTGGACACCCATAAATCGGCTGTTGTTTGGAGATGTCAAACTGCCCTTGCTTGGGAACTGCGAATAACTCTAAAAAACGTATGTCCTGTATAGTCTGCAATAGGCTATTGAAGTTGGTAGATCAAATTAAGAACAAAATTCTCTGAACATGGTTTCTGTCTTCAGTCTATCAATCAATTTAAGTTATAACAGTTCTTATCATTTGTAGACTAGTTATCGATGGTGTGTGTAGCCCACCAACTCGCACTAGGCCAACGTCATGAACTAAGTTCTAAACCCCTTCTTTTTTTGACAAGAGGCCCGCGCCCACCAGTAGGATTTAATGGGTTGATTATGCTATATGCTAATCTTATATTTTGTGTAGGTCGGAGAGAACTGGACGTCCCTAGACAACCCATGCGAGAGCTACGAGTGTGTGCAGACCGACGCTGGTGACAAACTGGAGAAGATCACAACTGTACAGCAATGCCACTCTGACTGCCAGCCGGTGAGTACTAGTAATAGACAGGCCATTAAAATTTTGTAAAAAAAAAAGGTAACCAAACCTATGTGAAACATACATTTTGTTTTTAGAATCGTTTTAACATAGGTACACATTTACAAACGATTAAAGAATAAAGCGCCCACTACATCACTCGCGAAGTTGCCCAAAGTTGACCGAGGACGAGATTGTAGAGGATCTCTTCGTGTTTCCTCCTGTAACTCTGACTCGCCTCGCGAAGCTACCGCTCCGTGTCGGTTTTTGCACTCGAGTCAAAGGGCCCAAAGGTAAACCGTAATAGGTTGAACGAGTGTGTAGTGACGTACTCAGACTTTGGTCAACTTCGCTGAACCAATAACGTTTTGATATCAAATCAGATACTGATTCAATAAATTAAAATAAAAATACCTCCCATCTCTTTGAACCCTCATTTCTACAAATCTAATCTAATCCCCCAGGGTTGGAAGTACTTCCCAGCTACACCAGAAAGCAATGAGTGCTGCGGCAAGTGTGAGCCTGTCGCATGCGTCGTGGATGGCAAGGAGAGACCAATTGGAGAGAAGTGGACCTCTTCTGACTTCTGCGCCAACTACACTTGTGTCAACTTGAATGGCACTGTAAGTATACACTTTACTTTCGTTCTATTTTAAAACAGTCCAAAAGTTATGGGGATACAGTGTATGTTCGTTGGTATTTCACGGGCTGATTGACAAACAACGTACAGTGTGAAATTATACTTCGATTCGATCTCGATTTTAGTATTGATCTGATCTGTCTGGACTGTCCCTCGGAGAGCACGTTAAACAGTCGGTCCCGACTGTCATACGAATACCTATGGCAGTCATTACGGATAGTCAGAACCCGAAAGTTTGACAACAGACAACTGGTCGAACTTTCGGATATTGGCATTGCCCATTGCCAGATTGAGGAGATCTGATGGCAGTCGCTCCGTGTAAAATCTGGTAATCAGCCGCATCTGGTTAGACTATAACCTGCCCCAACTTAAATGGTAAAAGGCTAAGCAAAACGAGAACGATGAGATACACTCCCGAGCTTAAATTATTACTCTGGGCTTATTACCACCGCAAAACTGCAGCAAAAATGTCAACATTATTATATTCCTTCTAGCTACAAGTACAATGCTCAAACGAGACGTGTACAGAAGTGTCGGACGCTATGAAGAAGCAGTTCGTGCTGAAGGAGGAGAAGGTGGAAGGGAAATGCTGTCCAAACGAGGAACCGGTCGCGTGTCGGGTTGACAACAAGATCTATCAGGTAATTACTAATTCTGTGTATAAGAATATCATATTAGCTTTTGCTGCATTTTTGAGACGGACTCATGATTCCAGTTCAAAACTGAAAATTGAAGCCGACGCGGCTTGCCCAGTCGTAGACCCTCAAATGTCGTTTTGATATGGATTAGAAAAAATATTACAAATGTATGAAATTTATCTTTATGGTAGGTTTTCTGGGAAGATCTCTCAAATTAAAGCTGTTTAATACGGTCCCTAGACTTGTATGTTAGATCTCCAGCCTTATGCTACAAGAATAGTGAGCGAGTAGTACACCGGACTTTTCGGGGCCGTCACCGTTCTTAGTAGGGGGCTCAGGGCGGGATTGGCATTGTTATTACCTCGTACTGTTTGTAATGTAAGCAACAGAATTTTAGGCATAACGGCGGCCGGGACCCTATTCTGGCTCAGGCGTATCGCATACCCTTATCACGCCATTGACGCGGTCACATCGTCTTCTTCTTCTTTTCGTGTGGTTAGTGACTAACCTGGTGTCAGAGTTTATGCCGCCCATGGGCCTCTGTCTTGGTTTCACATGCCGTCTAGAAATATCTGTCAGGCATGCCGGTTTCCTCACGATGTTTTCCTTCACCGTTTTTAAGCAAGTGATATACACACATGAATCCGAAAAGCCAGAGGTGCGTGCCTTGGGTTCGAACTCGAGACCTATGACTCGGCAGTCCGACGGTCACACCACTAGGCTATCACTGCTAGGTCACACCCTTAAATACAAGTAGGTCACAATTCTTCTAACCCCACTAATTCCCAATCAACTTCATAGGAAGGACAAACCTGGGCATCTCCGGACCCCTGCAAGAACCTGACGTGTGCCCGCGACGTGAGCGGCCGGCTCACCCACAAGGAGAGCGTGGCCACCTGCACGCGGGACTGCAAGCGGGGCTGGCAGTACGAACAGCCGCCGACGGGACTGTGCTGCGGACACTGCGTGCAGACTGCTTGTGTTGTTGACGACAAGCTTATTACACCTGGTAAGTAGGACACCGGAGTTTCCAGCATATTGACGAAGATCGGAAGACCATAATTATGAACTCACGCGAAGTCTAAGGTCTGTATTACAGAACATTCCTCAAGTCCAGTTTGAACTGTAATCAGTTGATCACTGTTTAAGTATAGAATCAGTACTTGAGGAACGGTCTTATTCCAGAACGGCAATTAATCTATACTCAGATGAAACGAGACTCAAATCGAGCCAATCGATTGGTTGATTACAGATCAAATCACTGCTTGGGGTCGAAACTACGAACTGAGTAACGATCTAGAATAAAGCCACACTCCGCTGAACTATGATCAATGAATCTATGCTTGAGGAATGTTCTAAAATTAAAAGTCTATTCAAAACTAATTTTAAACCGAGATTAATGCTTTAGTTTCGTTCTGTAATACGGACCTAAGAGAGTCCAGAGAGGCAGGTCAACACAAACTGTACTTTTCAAAATATATGTTGTGTATCGCACACAGTTTGTTCTTCATCAGCTAACCAGCTTATGGACCAACCGGACAGCTAGCCAGAATGTCGTCTAGCAGCGTGCAAGAGAGCTGACAAAAACTTCTTCGATATACAGTGGTGGTCATATAATTGGAAACACCGAGTCACTTGGTAGTCCAAGTGACTCTGTGTTTCTAATTATATGACCACCACTGTATCTGTAACCTTGAAAAATAACCGTTAACTGCACCATCACTGTTCATTCTTAACCACCAAACCCTCTCCATCAGGTACAACATGGCATTCTGATGACAACTGTACAACGTACTCTTGCGACAAGTCGGGCGAGGAGGTGTTCGTGACGTCATCGCGCCAGTTCTGCCCCGACGTGTCGACGTGCGCGCCCGAGAACCTCGTCAACGACACCTGCTGTCAAGTGTGCGAGGAACCGGCCGAGGCTTTGAGTGAGTGGATTTAATTGTTTGCTGTGTTCCGTCGTGTGCATGTGAGAGCCAGAGGGGTATAGAGGAGTCCCTTTATATATCTCTGATACTTGGCTTCGTGTGCTCCATCGTAGACCCTGTCTGCGCTTACCATCAGGTGAGACTATGATCAAACGGGACCAAGTTCGTTCTGCCTAGCCCTAGCCTTTTCCCAACTATGTTGGGGTCAACTTCCAGTCTAACCAGATGCGGCTGAATACCAGTATTTTACACGGAGCGACTGCCATCAGACCTCCGCAACACTATTACTGGGCAATGCCGATATCCTAAGGTTAAACCGGTTGTCAGACTTTTGGGCTTCTGACTACCCGTAACGACTGTCATAGGTATTCGTATGACACCCGGGACCGATAACTTGTTCTCCGAGGTACGGAGGGGTCTCGATGTGTAACGAACGGTCACCCATCCACAGATTGAGGGCGGCAAAAGCGACAAATAAAATTGATGACCTACATAACAATTGTAAAATTCGTAATTCAAGAAGGGTACGGTGTATGTGGGAAGTTCTATAATCAATAAACGTGTTCTAGGTAAATGCGTGCCCACAAGCATCACCAGCACGGACTCTGTGGGCTTGCTGCGCATCCGCCTGGGCTCGCACGGGTTGTGCGTCAACAAGCGGCCGCTCAAAGGGTTCAAGGAGTGTCGCGGTACTTGCGACTCGGGTACTCTTTATAATAACCGTAAGTTAATGGTTTTTTACTTGAATTCATATTTATTTTATTTAATACTAATATGGTTGCGTTAAAGGGACCATCGTGGTGTTGTATTAAAAAAAAATTGAGCAGCTTCTATTCGTTTTATAAAACTTATTTTTTTATATGAAATATTCCTAAATGTTTCCAGTACAGATCTATATAATTTGTATTGCCTGTTTTCAAACAGAGTTTTGTGAAAATTGGTAAATGATATTAATCGGCTTTTTAATCGGCGTTAGAAACTCAAAACGCAAATCAGATTGATCAGTAAAATCCGCTGACATGAATTATTATATTATTAGTAACTTCAAAAACTGGCATTTAATACATTTAAAGATCAGTCACCACATTACACAAAATGTTCTGTTCAGAAACCGGCGTGCATGACACCCGTTGCGAGTGCTGTCAGGCCACCAAGTACAGTCCTGTGGACGTGACGCTCAGCTGCGAGGACGGGTCCGCGCAGGCGCACCGCGTGGCCTCGCCCGCCGCCTGCGCCTGCGCCGCCTGCGGGGGAGCCGAGCGACCGCTGTGGCCTTCCAAACCCGGTAACGTATCGCGGGAATAACTCACACCGTTCATTCAGCCCTCATCAAGCTTTCTCCCTCCCAGTCCTCTCGCCAGCGACGCCCTTAGCCGAGGTCTGAGTCGCATTAGGGATCGCCCTTAGTACTGTTGTTGCTAGCAGTCATGATGTTAGTAGTAGTTAGCTTAGATTAAGTATATTTTGGGGCACGCCGCGATAGCGGCGGTAAGACCCGTGATGGAGGAGTGGCTGGAGAGGCGTCACAGCACCCTCAGCTTCCGGCTGACGCAGGTACTCTCGGGACACGGCTGTTTCGGGAAGTACCTGTGTCGTATAGGCCGGGAGCAGACGCCCGGTTGTCACCACTGCGACTGCCCCGAGGACACGGCGCTGCACACTTTGCAGGCGTGTCCAGCCTGGGGATCGCAGTGCCGCGAGCTAGTCGCGGCGATCGGCGGTGACCTCTCGCTTCCGGCCGTGGTTCTGTCCATGGTCGGGAGCGAGACTGCGTGGGAAGCCATCGCCTCCTTTTGCGAGGGGGTGATGGCGACCAAGGAGGTAGCGGAGAGGGAGAGGGAGGCCGCTTCTTATCTCCCTTCTCGCGCTAGACGCACCGGGCGCCGGAGAGCGCGTGACGATCTCCGGCCACCCTAGTGAGTGGCCTGCGGGCGGCGGGTTGGGGAACCCGTCGCCCGACCAGTAGCGGGCCCAGGGAGGATGGCGCGTCGTGTCCTGCGCGCGCCTCTCGGAAGGATGTGGGGCAGGGGAGCAACTGCCCCACCACAGGAGAGGTCCACCAGAAGAAGCTGGTGGACCGAGACCTGCCGGGGTCGCGGTGCATGCAACAGCGAATCCCGTGACCCCGGCCTTAATAAAAAAAAAAAAGGTTAAGTATTTTACTCTCGTCCCCATTGGTTGGAGAGCTTTCAGGTCTCGCCAATAACTGCCCGGTCACGTAGAAACGGTCTGCAAGATCATCCACAAGCAGACGGATAGAAAAAAAATCGCGGGTTAAAACTTACATAAAGAAATCATGAAATTTTCTATCAAAAATCGGTCACACCATTGATTGAAATCGTAAAAATAGTTACTATGAATTCATTTGCAGGTTATTCTGGAGTTAAATCACCACCTCCTCCAAGGAAAGGCGGCTACGCTGAACAAGAAGACATGATACCTGAGATATACAAACGATTCGGATCGTCCCCCCGCCCACGACTGTGATAAACAATAACAGTCCTTATGTCAACGCAATAAAGAAAACTCTTATGTAATCCCAATACACGACTCATTTAGTATTATAGATTTAATTCTGTGATGTTTGTATTCGAAATAATAATCTATTTTTGTAAATAAGAAATACATCAATAATAGAAAACATATGCGCGTTTTATTTTTTGTGGTGGAGAATAGATAACATCGCCTGTGTTCCCCGAAGGGTTGGGCAAAGGTAACAACCCTCATTTCGCAGTTATGTTTAAGTCCCATGTAATAGGGGACGAGCCTGTTGCCATAAACCGGGCACAATTCCAAACTCCGGGCTGCTACTACGGAATTCCACATGGAATAACCCAACAACACTTTGCCTGATCTGGTGATCAAACCCAGGACCTCACGTTCAACAGTCGCACTTGCCACAACAAGACTAACGAGGCAGTTAACGAGGACAGATCAAGCAAGTCGACTAGAAGATCGATTGTGTTTTTTTTTTCTGTAACAATTCTCTTAAATATACTGTGTTGATTTAGTCTACAAAATAGCACCAATGTGCGGTTTCACTGATTACAATACTCAAAAATAAAAACAAAAATATATAATTATTCTTTATTCACCGGTACCAAAACAAAAAAACCTGATACCATCACATAACATTACAAACTGATTCCATATCTAGATAAATATAACGTATAAATTGAACCTTATGGCTTACGTCGTAAAGTTGTATATCGTTTGTCGCGTTTTAATTAGTGCCTATTCCTACTATCACTCGTCGTCTTGCTGATCTTCTGTGATGACGTCACCTTCTGCCTGTTGAGCTTCTTCTTCCTCTTTTTGTTTCTGTTTTCTTACCATATCTGAGAGATATTTACACCTTTGCATGCATTCTTCCTGTAATTCAGAGAATAAACATTCGTTTTTGTTTTAAATAGCTTAACTGCGTCAATTGTGTACTTGCGATCAAGAAATTGACACATTAACACTCATTATCAAATTCAAAAAGTGTTGTGCTCTGTATAAACCACTGTAGGGCCATCTGTACCCGGGGGTGCAAGGAGTGCCGAGGCATGAGGGCCCCCGGGCGCCTAGGAAGCCCTGAAGGCGGATGCCGACGTTTTGCGGGCGTCGAGGCCCGAGAAATGATTTTACTCAGCAGTAAGCTCAAACTCACACGGGCCACAAACTGGGTGTAAAAATTGCCTTAACGAAGCCGAAGTCTACGCATACTGTACATCAAACTAAGTAACATACAGCAAAAATAATTGCTGGGAAACGACCTTTATTTTTTGGTATTAAAACAGCTTTTAATTGTAGCGCGCAATGTAAGCACGCGCAGCAGGCTGTGTCTATGTTTCAAAAATGTTGATAATGTTTGTATAGGAAGAATGTTTAGTAATAATATTTAAACTTAAGTTTTCTTGAAAAACGTGCAAAAATAAGGTGACTTTGATCTTCAATATCTCCATAACCAGTCGGTTCCCAGGTAAGGTCCAAAACCAAAAAATCTTCATAATGATGGGAAAAATACGGGGCTCTCGGCTTCGTTAAGGTTGTTTTACATCCGATATAATGGCTGCTACACACGGCGATAACGGAGGGAGGGCATGCTGAAATGACTACGGGGCGCCCGAGTTAGGTTGGGAACCATTTGCATTGGCATTTAACCAGTAAACACAAAAAGTAATCTGATCTGTTAATATAGGAGACGAACTCGTTATTATTAAAGGTAGCCCGGTGTTTGACATTTTTGAAGGGAACTCGGGTCGTCACACACTGAATGGCTGGACTGTGCTAGGATGGTGCTACGTACTTTGGTCTTCCCGGGCACGGTGTTAGCTATCTTCTGCCAGCGGTCTCCGGCGCCTCCCTTAGGATACTTGGCGAGCGCGTTCTCTAACGCTTTCTGTTGCGTCTGAGACCAGTTACCGCTGCACGTCTCCTCCGCTTTGCGCGTTTTTACCTGCAGATAATAACATACTTTATTAGTAATGTTAATGTCTATTATAGTAAACGTCATTGCTCTATTCTTATGGTTTTAGACGTGTAAATATTATATTTATGTCAACATAAACCACAGATCATCGATGTCGGTTATACAACTGGGACTCCTGCGAAAGAGGGACAACGTATCGACATTTCTCAGGCTAAATATGCTGGTTGCCTTATTAGTTTAAAATAAACTACGCTGCGCTAACTCCTTAGACAAGTGGGTTTAGACAACATGACAATATTCGATTGCTAGAAAATAGATGCGCTAAGTGTATGGGAATGACATTACAGATCGCTTGACCTGTTCAAAGCAAATTCAAATTTCATTGATGTTTCTATTCTCTAGCGTTCGGAAGATGTCACCTCGTCTAAACCCTCGCTGACGGGCATCTCAAATTGATAAGATACGTTCACCAGCTTTGACTAACGCCTTCTGAGCACTACACGACTATTATAGTTTACGGCAAAAACTCTCTCTACGTTAAAAATATTAAATCTATAACCAAATCAACGAACTTTTTTGGGCGGTTCAGCCACTACAGGCTGCTCAGGCTCCTGGCCGGGTATCTTGTAGCAGTTCTCCTTGAGCTTGGCGGCCATGTGTGTGACCTCCGGCACGCTGCGGCACATCGCCTCCGCGATCCGCTCCCAGCGCTCCGCCGACCCGCCCGGGTACTTCTTTACTAGTCGCACTAATTCTGCTAAGTCGTCATCCGTCCATAGACCGCCTGTTATCAGTGGAGCGGCGGGCTGGAAATAAGAATTAGTTTTTAGAGTAAAGCATTCTTTAATTAATTCTGTTTAAAATTATTAATCATAGGCGTGTTCAGGGACGCTTGCCCCACCCTGGCACAGGAAAGAATACGTAAATGGTCTAGATTCAGTCAACTTGCCACCCATGTCCACAGAACAATTATCCAAAATGGGTAGACCAATGCCTAACTCCGTCTATACTTATTTGGACCTCAAAAATGAGGTTATGGGCCATACTTGCCAAATAATCCTATTCTGTACTTCCGGATTTATTGGAAAGACAAATATTTACTGTCTGACTGAGTATGTCCCACCTTAGACAAAACCCTCGCTACGTCCAGTTTTATTTGAAGACTCTCTCTTCCTTTAGTCTTTTCCAAATTATGCTGGGGTATTCTTCCAGTTTAACAAGATGCGGCTGAATACCAGTATTTTACACGGAACGACTGCCATCAGACCTCTGCAACCCAGTTACTGGGCAATGGTAATGTTTAATGTTCTATTTAAAGGCCACAGGTCCAAAATAAATAATGTCACTAAACAATACTTATCAGAATCAGTAATATTAGTTTTATTCCTTTAGTTTTTTTTACTTTAAAGAAATGTCGTATACCACGCAGGAACCGCCGCACTTATAAGTAGAACGCGGGCACACGTGTAAAGGTTTTTAGCTTTAAAGGTAATAAACCATACCATTTTAACAGCCATAACGACAGGTCCTCCCTCGGGCTCGTCCGCCGGATCCAGCAGACAGTCATCATCCCTCGCAGGCGGCACAAACCCCCTCCTCTTGCGCACCCCCCCTCCAGCCGCCTTAGCCGCCTTGGCCTCCGCTGCTGCCGCCGCCTCGCGGTCCGCCCGCGCTCTCTCTTCTTCTTCCCTGATTATACAACATAATTATCTTTAACTTTTCTCCAAATAGTTTACACAAAGAGGTGAATTACATAGTAGACTAATTCGATTCATTTGTTACCAATCATGAATTTAAGCAGTTACAAAAGATTAGCACAGTAAATCAGTCATCCGTTGGTAGCATTTACAGGTAACAATGGACCAAATACTTTAACTGCTTAACAAAACAGTGGTTACCTATCTTAATCCCGAATTTTAATGTTCCGAATATCATAATCCCGAAAACGTCTGGACATTTTTTCATAATCCCGTTTTTTAAAATTCCGAAGTTTCGTTTGCCATATAATCGCAACTCCGAATTTCATTTGTCCATTTATTCATTTGTACGACGTTTTAGAATCCAGACGAATGAGTTCCAGACACACGAAATCTAAATGCACAAAATCCAGATGACCGTAATCCATATGCACGAAAACCAGATTTTTAAAGCACAAATTTTTGAAATACAGTTAATTGATATCCAGACAAACAATATCCAGATTTTTAAAATTATTTCCATAAACTATTGGAAGAATTACAAGGTACTTAACCTTAACCTATCTGTAATGGGCAAGTAAAACAATAGCGAGTCGGTTCTGGTCGGGGTCGCATTCTAAACTAACCTACTGAGTCGAATTTGACACTTAAACCTATCTGTAATGGGCAAATAATATGATTGTATGGGAACCAAATAAAAAGATTATGAAAATTTGGTAATAGTTTATTTGGAAAATGGTACGATGGGAAACAAAATAAAGTATTCTGAGAATCTGGTATAACTATATCTGGATTATGAGAATATGGGAAACAAAAAAATACTTTTTGGAAATTTGGTTTTAGTGCACCTGGAAATTGATTCATCTGGAAAATTAAAAAAGGAATTTTAAAAAGTTGTCATTCATTACATCTGTCTTTTAAAAGTTCTACCAACCGTTTTCGGGGTTTTAAGATTCGGGTAACAGAAATTCGAGATATCAACAGGTTACCCAAAACAGTATAATTAACGGCAACTTGAAAAATTAACGGTAAGTAACTTAAAATTGAGTAGCGTAACACCCGGTTCCTGAATTAAGTATTCAACGGTAAGCAAGAGATAAGCAAGGTTTGAGCATGATTTTAAGTAAAACTCCATACAAAACGAATCTCATTATTTATCTTATTCTCATTATTACTTATCTTAGAATTCTTAAATCAGAAACCGGCCGTTTGAAAATTTGACAACAAGTATTTAGTATTATTGCAAAGAATCAATAGAGACACAAGTACAAGATTGGTGAAAAAATAAACAGTATCGATAAAAAAAATTATGAGATACACGCTTTAATTTTTTTTTGGAGAACGCACATTCTGTCTTTTTCGCGCGAAACGTTCATTGTACGAAATAATGACGAAGTTCACAGGGCGTGACGTCATCTCTTCGTGGTTCTGTGTCTGTGTAGTGAACAATTTAATAACTTGGGCATTATTTAAAATATTTCATAGGTTTTTCCACTGTTGTGTTTTTTGTAAAAGTTTCAAGATATCTATATAATAACTATCCTATTCATTTTGGATGTAGTTTAGTGAAGTTTTTGGATATACTTTGCCTATAGGTTTGTACTTTGCGTGCCAAATAAGAATAGCACTGTAAAGACGCCATTTTGTTCCGCAATACTCGTGAACTTCATTACCAAAGTGTAAGGTGTGCAAAAAAGTAAATAAAGAAATTATATTCAGTTTAATTATTTTTGTTCACTTTTTTGGTATTTCTTGTCAATTTTACGCCAAATTAATTACACAGTAATTATATTATTATTATGGCGACATATTAGGGTGACCAGTAGCATTTCGTGAAGTTAACTATATATATTGGTTCATTTATTTAATGAATACTGTTTTCAAATATTATTAAATTATCCAAAATTATCTATTTATGGAATTCAATAAATAACATTTTATAAAAATGAATGTAAATAATAATAAAATCTATGAATAAAAAAATATAACATATTTTTTTTTCATAGTATTTTTTTGCTGGCAGTACCAATTTGACAGCTATCGTGTGAAGTTGTAGCAAGCGCGATCCTATTCTTATTTGGCACGCATAGTACTAAGATGACGAGAGTTGGGCCACACAGCGATACGCAACGCTACACAAACAGGTCACAATGCAATTACTGACATTTTACCCTTGACTAATCAGCAAATTGAAATCGTTAGCACAATCGCGTTTCTGTATCGCCATAACGACAATTTCGCGGCGTCTTATGTAATTATGATGTAAGAGTAATTCAAAGTGTAACTATCGCAATACTCGATAACGAGAGGTAACGAACGGTCACCCATCTACGAACTAACCTCGCACATCGTATGATTCGCACAAGGTTCTTCTTCTTCTTTCTCCTAGCGTTTTCCCAATTATCTTGGGGTTAGCTTCCAGTCTAACCAGATGCAGCTGAATATCAGTATTTTACATTGAACCACTGCCATCAGACTCCTATAACCCAGCTACTGATATCTTAAGGTTAGGCCGGTTGTCAGATTTTCGGGGCTTCTGACTACCCGTAACGACCATCATAGATATTCTTATAACATCCGGGACAGACAGTTTAACGTGCACTCCCGAGGCACGGAGGAGTCTCAATGTGTAACGAACGGTCACCCATCGACGGACTAACTGCAGCAAAGGGCAGCCTAATCTTGCAAATCGTATGTTCGGCGCATTTGTTAATTAACTACGAGCTTCTATAGATACAATATTTTTTTAGAATTGATGTCAATAATCAAATCAAATCAAAAGTTTTTATTTCACATAAACCAATACAGGTGCTTATGAAAAGTCGAATTTAGATGCACGGTTCCAATTAGTCGTTTCCTATGGAGAAGAGCCGGCAAGAAACTCCATGGCCAATAAAATATTCTTACCTCTTTTTCTGTCTCTTAGCTTCTTCCTCCTGCTCTTTTAATCTCTTTCTAAGCTCTATGATTCCTCTTGGGACAGCCGTCACCAACCACCACGCACACCTCGGTATTTGGAATGGCAATGTGTCCTTTACACTTGGCTTGGGCAGCTGGTCCAAGATTTCTGACAAACCTTGATCAAACCCTGACTTCTTGGAGTGCTTTTTTCCTCTACTGTTTAATATTTGTTCCTGGAAAATACAGTTTTAAGTCACAAAGTAACTTACGGGATAGATTTTAACATATCAAAAAAAGAAATTATAAAATAATATTTACATATTATTTACAATCAACTAGCGTAAGAGATTAAATACACGACTTTAATGTGTGGTTTTTGAAATAGACAACCACCTATTTTACTGCAAGTGTAGGCTGGTAAAACAACATGCTGCATGTTTGGTTAGTATGGTGATATTGAGACCCATTTTCAGCAGTGGACATAAATAGGCATCTTCTTTCGTGTCTGCTCGAGCTATACAAGAATAGCTCATGTTGTGGTGAATTCTTTAGCTCACGTGACTACTTATCTCTGTCGCTCGCGCAGAAATATCTTGCCGTCGCGCTCGCACAGGTGTGGTGACCGCCGTCAACATAGATTGCAATTGGTTGTAGTCACAAAGGTTATTGTACGAAATTCTGCCTGGTACACAACCGCGGTTTAGCAAGGTTGGTAGCAAGGCTGACTGCACAGGGTGCACTGGACATACTTAAGTATTGTCACTTGTGGAGACTATTTTGATGCACCCTGCTGCAGTAATGTAATGGCAATGTTTTCCTTATCTTAAACATACTTATAATAAAAAAAAACTATTTTGTATCAGATTCAAAACTTACTGCAGTGAATCTCTTCTCAGCGTATGCTGCCCAGCCAACAGCATACTGCCCAAATGTGATGATGATGAACAGGATAATGGAGCCCTCAGCCAGGCCCATCTTCCTCACGTGCCGGTAGTAGTATATCGCTGATCGCCAGTTAGGAAGACCATTCTTGAGCACCTCATTGTATCTGGAGCAGACAAATTAATTTCGAGTTCAGTTTCCTGGGTGAAATAGGCTGCCTTTGGGTACTGAATAACATCTTCAGAGCAATACACTAAATAACGAATCATCTCATGAGAATTGTGTGAAATGGGTGGACTTTTAGTTCTACATATAAAGTTAGAATCCTCCCTTGTTGTCCAAATGTTGACCATGTTACAATACAAATGGGAAATTTTAACTGTCTCGTTGGTCTAGTGGTGGCAAGCGTGACTGCTGATCGTGAGGTCTTGGGTTTGATCCCCAGGTTGGGCAGTGTTATTGGGTATTTTCCATGTGGAATTCCTCAGTAGCAGTCCAGAGTTTGGATTTGTGCCTGGTTGATGACAATAGGCTTGCCCCTTATTACTATGCCTCAAACAAAACGGAGAAATGAGGGTGTTTATACACTTGTGATGTTATGTAATTTTAATTGTACTGATTTTGACATATTATTGTCAAATGGATTTTGCAGGCAGTATCACCATAAACTGTAAAGATACACCTAGTTATAATGCGGTTGTGTTATGAGTGTTTTACTTAAATGTCATAGAGAATCCCCGAAATGTTACTAAATAAAAAACACACTTCCATTAAATATTTTAGGTTGAGAAGCACATACTTTTCTCTTTTCCCTGGGTCTTTGAGAATGTTGTGCACGGATACCAGGTTTCTAAACTGAACATCTGCATCGGGAGCATCATTCTTATCTGGGTGGAGCTTTAGTGTGAGCTTCTTAAATGCGGACTTGATTTCTGATGGCAATGCATCCTGTAAATTATAAATGAATTAATATATTATCACATCAACTGATTATACATAAACATAATCTGCCCATTACTGTGCCAGTCCTGGACATGGGCCTCTTGTCATAATGAGAAGAGTTGAAGCTTTAGTCTTGGGGGCCAATTTTATTAACGATTGTAATTCATTCGCAGTTTGACAACAATTTTTTTATAGAATTGGACCCTTGATTGTAGAAAAAAGAAAATATTTTAATTTTTTAGCACTGATAGCCTAGTGATGTGACCGTCAGACTGCCAAGTCATAGGCCTCGAGGTCGAACCCAAGGCACACACCTCTGACTTTTCGGATTCATGTGCGTTTTGTATAATTATCTCTTGCTTAAAAACGGTGAATGAAAACGTCGTGAATAAACCTGCCTGAGAGATATTTCTCGACGACACGTGAAGCCAAATCGGAGGCTCATGGGCAGCTTAAACTCTGACACCAGGTTAGTCACTAACCACACGAAAAGAAGAATATTTTACCGTAGTTATAAATTATTTAAAACGTAGGCAATTAATTAATTGGTTTGTCAGAGTTTCCTTATACAATGATTTAAAAAAAAGTTATGGTCACAATGACAGCTAAACAAACATGTAAATGAGTAATATCTTTATAATTTTAAACACAAAAAAATTACAAAATCTTTTAATTAGTACTTGGATTAAGATTTGAATTATCATTAACAAAATTATTATCTTATTTTAACGATAAGCAAAAATTTTGCCGATGGAAAATTGAACTTGCTAAGTACTAGTTTATCTAGCTAAACTAACGCCTGAATCTATTCTATTATGATATTTGAAAGGTTCATTCTATATACCAAGCAGCTCTTTAGGTACACTACAGAGAAAACGTATACTAACCTGTTTAACGCCTAACAATTCATAAAAGTTCTGATTGACTTCTTCGACCACGTCGAACACTTCTAAATCACCGTCGTCCCACGCTTTTGCGCCGAATATCAGCGTAAGTAAAACCAATAAGTTCCACCGCATGTTTTAAATTCTAGCTCAATCTATTTTTAATTTAAAAATCATGTTACTTCATTGCAATATTGGTGCAAAATTAATCAAAGTTCTCGTTTTCTATTTTTGACAGTTACTTCACACATGAATTTGACAGCGACAAATTGACAACTCACCAGCTGGACTGGGCGACTGGACCAGTGAATAGCGACGCTGTCATAGATTTTTAATATGACTAATCGACTAACTAACTCTTAAAAAAAACTTATACTTGTTGTAATTATTAACGTAATTAGTGTAAAAGCCATTTAAACTGAATAATTGTTAAAATTCATTGACATTGCTTATTGCAAACTACATTTTCAAAGTATAATTTGAGTGACAAGTATTTTTACAGTGTGACATTTTGCACTTGCATGTCAAGTTTGCTAACAATAGCAAGTCGAAATTGACAGACACATTACCAACAGATGGTTATTATTATCATTTTCACGGTTCTTATCTCTATGGGGTAATTAGAAAAATAACCTGTGCCAATATTTTGATATCCGAACATTGGCATCGGCAATAAAAACTTAGTGCATTGTCTCTTCACTTGCTTCGGTTCGATCAATCAATAATAGTTTTCGTTGCTGCTGCTTTTTGCATCACATTGCATCTCACAAACAGAAAGGTACCATTATCTATCCAATCCAATTTTTTATATTCATGTATTGAATTTTTCCGAAACCTGTTTTTTTTTATTTGTTAAATAAATTGGTTTTTACTTGTCTTCTTTTGTTTCTTTTCTTTTTGAGCCCCTTACATTATGCGTAACGCAATATAGGTACTTACTTGGTTTTGTTTTTTCTTTTATTTATGGGATAAGTTTTTATTATGTTCATAATTGTGTGCTCGGCGTTTACAGGCACTGCGTTTCTTTCATTTGTTTGTAATCTCCTGTGTTAATAGGACAACGATTCTTAAACCTTTGTCTGGCATTATGTCGTCAGTGGAAAGGTAAAAAGACTAAAGCACCAATATACCTACTTTACAGTAGAGATTCAAAGTATTTTTTTAAGAAAATAAACATAGTTTTTTTTCTTAGAGTATACGTATTAAATAGATTAGTTAGCTTAGTCTTTTTAACTTTCCACTGACAATAAATTATGTATTTGCTTGCCAGCCAGCCATTTGATGAGCTGTATTTATCAGAAGTGTTCCTTTAACCATGTAGGTGTCCCCTTTTACACAACAAATGCCATCTTATTAGATCGCGTTTTGCGATCAGGCGCGTGCAGCGTGGCATCGTATAGAACAATGTAAACCTACTCACATAGGTAGATACCTATTTTCTGTGCAACGCCACGCTGACCGCGCCACGGTCTGGAGAACGCAGCGCAAAGAGTATAGTAATTATATGACGCAGCTGTAGGTCTACTCGCACACTCAAGCTGCGTTCTAGGCGTTCTAGCGTTCAAAAATCAAATCAAAACGCGGCACGCAGAACGCTGGCTCGCAGAACGCTGGCTCGCGGCCGTATGCGCAAGCTATCAGGGTAGGTAGGTAGCTGTTCTTATCAGATGTGGTGCTTCCCATTCATTTGCCTGAGTCGCCTCCTTCGAAACCCGTAGTAATACACGGAGTGGCCTATAATAGTTACCCATGGATGAGATACATGCGAAGCGATGTCAAGTAATCTAATTGATCTGTAACCACCGAATTCACTGCAGTTTTATTACGACTTCTTATTTTTTTAAATAAACTGCTTCCGCCTTTTTAAGCGCATTCATCCTAGGCCTACAGAAATAATTTGTGTCGAGGCGACAGTTTACACCCAGGCCCTTTAGGCTTTAGCCTCATTTATCAGATAAAGAGGATTTTTTTTGTTCTCGCGATTATCCGTGTACGATAGGTACCTACCTACCTACATATTTTTTATTAATTTATAAACCAAATATTTTAAGTACTCGGATCAACCATAATATTATTATAACATTGAATTAGTAGCAGTGGCGTAACTATACCATCAGAGGCCCGTGGCAAATTAAACAAAAAAAAAAAATTGATTGGATGGTGCCCCGGTAAAGGAGCGGGAGAGGAGTGCCGGTATTACGGTGCGCCGTTCTCCCTACCTTCCGCGGCCTTGACGGGGCCGCCACCGTCAGATGGCGGACGCGGTGGGGCCGCAGGGGAAGAGGAGTGGCGGTGTGTACCTGGCCGCCCTTTCTATCCTCTGCGGCCGAAAAGTGGTAGGCGGCAGGGCCACTAATCTGACCCGTCGCAGGGGGCCCAAGGGTGTGCCCAGACACGGGGTAGTCTGGCGCCCATGTACTTGTTTGGTCCCCGGGGTGGTCACGGTGTACCATGTGTTCTGGTGCGCCGGTAATGTGGGGTGCCCCCCGCGCCTCTCAGGAGGTCGTGGGGTGGGGCCCTACAGTGGAGAGGTCCACCAGCAATTGGTGGACCAAGACCTGCTGGGGTTGCGGTGCATGCTTAGGCGAATCCCGCGACCCCGGCCGACGGTCAAAAGGAGGAACACCGTTGGTTTTTAGCCGGTAAGAGTCCGTCTGACCCTCTCGCCTTCCCCGGGCGAGGGACATCCATGAGGATTTTACAACGCAAAAAAAATAAAGGCTCCAGCCTACTCAGCCTGCTGGTAAATCCGCCACTGACCCCGTCGGGCTGTGGGCCCGTGGCATTTAGCCAACCCTGCCACCCTGTAGTTACGCCACTGATTAGTTGCTAAAATAGTTACACTTAACTAAAACATGAAAATAAACTTTTAGATGGCCAGAGCAACGGGTAACAGACCAAAAGTGACAGTAGCACAACTGCGCATACTTTTAGAGGCGGTCGAAAGTGACCCAACTTTATACAACGCCGAAAACTCTGACATGATCACCTTCTTAAACGTCGACAAGTGGCTGGATCTTGCCAATAAACTGAATGAATGTGATGGTGGAGCACGAGTATCTGTTCCAAATTGGAAATACGTAAGTCAATGTTAAAATACAGGGTTACTTCAAATTAACTGGGGAAGGGTTTTTATTTCAGAGGGTTAAGGCACAAAACGGATAGGTACAGAAGTCAATCACATGTATGTACTTCACTTTTCATACATACGCTCGGCGGTCGCTCTATCTATATATCTATCTCGCTCAAGCGCATGACACTCGCGCTCGCACTCACTCGCACTCTAGTCCCAAACAGTCCGAGATATCGTGTCCGTGAGCAGTGTCTATGTGTGCGTTGCTCGAGCGCACTTGTTTGTAGATTGACTTCTGTACCTATCTATTTTGTGGTTAAGGTGCATAGGTACCTGAACCAAACCTTTTTTATTTGAATGTATTCGATTAATGATAGCATTAATCGAATACATTCAAATAAAAAATACCTTTTTTTTTTTTGCGTTGGAGAATCTTCATGGATGTCCCTCGCCCGGAGATGGCGAGGGGGTCTGCCGGACTCTTACCGGCTAAAAACCAACGCTATTCCTTCTCCTGACCGTACGACCGGGGTCTCGGGATTCGCAAAAGCATGCACCGCAACCCCGGAAATAAAAAAAATACCTAACTACTACAGTACCTAACGAAGAGCTCGCAATTATAGTTTAATTTAATTAAAGTAATCCTACTATACAATGTGTTACAAAAATACCCCTAAAGCCGAAAGGGGGTTAAAAGGTCCCTTGTAAAGAGGTCTATTGGCAATATTTGAAAACCGTAGTATGACCCTAAAAAAAAGAATTTGGATAAAACATAAAATAATCATCATTGAAACGCAACCATGAAAACATAAAACTAAAGAGTAGACTACCCAAAAAGTCTTTTACATTTTTACCTAATTTCCTCTGAGAGGTAAATGATAATAACCATAAAAGACTACTTGATTATTTACATTTTTCCTCCCAACGAAACATGGGCCTGGAATCTGTATGCCTGGGCTCAATAGTCGTAGTACGGGGACCGTACGCGCAGCCTTGCTACAATCTGATTGGTCGGAATCCTCTCAAAGCGGTTTAAACAGCGCGTGCGAGCTTCCCACTTAAAAAGTAATGTTCGAACTTCGAACGTATCGCTGCTGCGTTTCCGCCGTCGCCTTGCTGGCACCAAATATTTGAGGCCTTATAAATCACACTATGTGTACAGTCAACGACAGGTCGACATAGCAATTTTCTAGTCATTTTCAATACACAACTACAAGCAACAACGTGAGCGAGATCGAAATCAATAAACGCGGTCGATGCGGACTGGTGCAGCGAAACTAACTGGGTGTCCTGCGTAAGCGACAAACGCGACGCGACGAACGCGACAAACGCGATCAAGACAACGGCATTCTAACTAGCGGCCTATGTAGCGAGATGCGACGTAACGCGTATTTGTTCCACGTCGTGTCGCGTCGCGTCGCGTTCGTCGCTTACGCAGGACACCCCGTAAGATGGCGCGGGTGCTGTGCGGGTGTGCGGGGCGTCCCCCCCTCCACCAATCACCTCATACCCGGTTGCCATGTCGACCTGTCATTGACTCTACCTGTTATCCTTCCATTCAAATGATAACTGTTCATCTATTATGCAGTAATTGTTATTTTATTATCTATCAGGTTCTGCGTTACTGGAGTGAAAACATGAAGAAGAAGATGAAGTTGCCCAATGGAAAGGGCAAGCCGAATCCAGCTATTACTCCCGAGGAGGCGCAGGAACTAGCCGACCTGGAGCAGAGGCTGGTAGCGTTAATGAAGAGAGAAGAAGCAAGGGAGATTGTGGTAAGTCTAAAAAAAAATGTCAGCCTATACTGTCCCACTGCTGGGCACAGGCTCCCCCAAGTAAAAGAGTACATAACATAATTAACAGATCAAAATTTCGCAATGGTGCAGCAGTGCCTTTTATCTATACTTCTTCTATACTAATATTATAAAGAGGAAAGATTTGTATTTTTGTATGTAACGAATAAACTTAAAAACTACTGGACCGATTTCAAAAAAGCTTTTATCGTTAGAAAGCTACATTATCACTGAGTAACATAAGCTATATTTATTACTGGAATAAAACTTCTTACGCGGGCGGAGCCGTGAGGACACAGCTAGTGCTAAATAATACCGCGTAATAATAATGCGTAAAAACTAGACAATTGGCAAGCGAGATCACACAGCGGATCCGTTTTAACGGTTCCGTCGATACTGGATTTGTTATTCACATCTGTACCGACGGATCAGTTAAACAAATGGCAGCTGCGACGCATCTGGCAGGCAAGATACGATAAAAATAACGGATCTATTTTTTACTGGATTCGGAATACTGTCGCTCATTCAACTACAGGCGCCGTCACCAAAATAAAAACGGATACTGTAAACAGTTTCTGTGTGAACTACCTTTTTTTTCTCGTTGGAAAATCCTCATGGATGTCCCTCGCCCGGGGAAGCCGAAGGGGTCTGCCGGACTCTTACCGGCTAAAAACCAACGGTGTCCCTCCTTCTGACCTAAGGCCGGGGTCACGGGATTCGCAAAACCATGCACTGCAACCCCGGCAGTTCCCGGTCCGCCAACCCTCGGCGGACCTTTCCTCTGTGAGGCCTTGCCCCACGTCCTCCTGAGAAGCGCGCACGGAACACTGCGCGCCGCCTTCTCGGGTCTGTTACTGGTCGGGCAGCGGGTCCCCTAACTCGCCGCCCGCAGGCCACACACTAGGGTGGCTGGAGGTAATCGCGTACACGCGCCCTCCGGCGCCCGGTGCGTCTGGCGCGGGAAGGGAGAAGAGCACACCGCTTCCTCTTTGGTCGCCATCACCCCCTCACAAAAGGAGGCGATGGCTTCCCACGCAGTCTCGCTCCCGACCATGGACAGAACCACGGCCGGAAGCGAGAGGTCACCGCCGACCGCCGCGACTAATTCGCGGCGCTGCGACCCCCAAGCTGGACACGCCTGCAAAGTGTGCAGCGCCGCGTCCTCGAGGCAGTCGCAGTGGTGACAACTGGGCGTCTGCTCCCGGCCTATGCGACAGAGGTACTTCCCGAAACAACCATGTTCCGAGAGCACCTGCGTCAGCCGGAAGCTGAGGGCGCTATGCCGCCTCTCCAGCCACTCCTCCATCACGGGTCTTACCACCGCAATTGCGGCGTGCCCCGCGCTGGGTTGCCTGTGTAAACTACCTAGCTGTTACTAGTTTGTACCGGTTGTACCATAAATAGCTACCATCAGGCTAACATTTTATAGTAGGTAATAGACGTACATAGGTACTTAAAGATCGCTGTTTTATTTAAAGTTAACCAAACTTTACGCTGCTCGCGTTAGTGACAAACAACAATTAAGCTTCCTCAAACACCTTCATGCCATCATTAACAAAGAAAGCTTTGTTTTAAGTTGTTTTACTTCAAAAGTTCGTTGAGGCACACGAGCTTACTCGCGTGTCTGTCAGTCACCTGATAAGCCTCTTCCGTGACTTCCAGAGTTGTTTAAAGGTATTTCGATTCTTTGATTTATTTTTTACTAGCGACCCACCCCAGCTTCGCGCGGGTGCAATGTAGATACTAATGTGGGGCATATAAACCTTCCTCTTGAATCACTCTATCTATTGCTGAAAACTGCATTAAAATCCGTTGCGTAGTTTAAATGATCTAAGCGTACAGACAGCGGGAGTGACTTTGTTTTATACTATATAAAAATTCTAGACTTGGTCGCGTTTGGCCCTAGTCTCACCTGATGGTTAGCGCAGACAGGGTCTAAGATGCTGCACACGAATCCAAGGAACAGAGATATAGAGGGATTCCCCTATACCCCTCTGGCTCTCACATACAAACGACGGAACACAGTAAACTGCTTGACTTTAATGTTCAGGTGGTAGCTTGCCGATCGTATAGATCCTACCACCAAGCGTGCTAAGGTTTTGTTGAATCTTACAACACGCGCCAATTCCCAGCGTGCGGCGAGGAAGTTTTATATTCTAACCCGTCCCCACAAGGGGAAACCACCGCTAGCGCGATTCAGGATGCGTGACATCATCGAAGTTCCTCCAAGTAAATTAAAACCCTCCAAGTAAATTAAAACTGAACACAAACTAAACGCAAAGAAAATTACATAACATCATTACATTCCCGAAAGGGTTCGGCAGAGGTGTTTTTTTAAAACACCCTCGTTTCACCAGTTATGTTTAAGTCCCATGTAATAGGGGGCGAGCCTATTGCCATTAACCGGGCACAAATCCAGACTCCTGGCTGCTAAAGAGAAATTCCTAATGGAAAAACCCAATAACACTTTGCCTGACCTGGAGAGCGAACCCTGGACCCCATGCTCAGCAGTCGCGCTTGCGACCACTAGACCAACAAGGAAAATTAAATATCATTATATTCCCCAGGATGTTACCTATATGGGGAAATTAGGCGTGAACCCAAAACCAGAGGACGAAAACGATGGAAACACTGGCCCTGATGGTGTCAAGTTTGTGATTCAGCTGCTTAACGTGTTCTCGACTGAGCCAGACGAGAACACTTCCCCTGACGGACCTAAGAAGAGGACCATTATCATGAAGGGAGATGATCCGTGTGGTAAGATTAATGATATATTTTATTTTCAAAGCCAGTGAACTCTCTGCTTACATTCTACAGCAAGGCAGGCCAACCTCAGGCCCGTGGGCCAACGCATTTGAATATGTCCGCCAAGCGCCGTGTCGGCACGCCCACCGAGAGTAGTGGCCCGGTGCCGCCACAATTGTATCAGAATTTTGGCCCACCTGAAATATGTTTTGGCCAGTTTTACTCTACAGAGTACGAGCGGATTGAGTCATCCGGTTCACGACGGCGGATGCCTCCACTAGCCCTGAATTACAGGCTACAAAATTGAACAGGAATAACTGAGTGATGACCAAAACATTTGAATCCTGTTTTTCATTATGCCTTTCCTTACATACCCTTCTACCGTTTTGATACATTGCCTATTAATAAAATGTTTTTTTTTGTTTCAGACCCAACTGGTAAGACCAAGAAATTCAAAATAATCTACAATCAAAATGTCGGTAAGTACATTATTTAGCTAAACGTCATGTTAAGCCTGATTTACACATTCATAAGCCTATTCATAAACCCTTATTAAATCCGGGGGTATATATATTGGCGAGTTAAGTTCAATATTTGCTCTATTCAGCAAATCGACACGTTAAGTCACTACTTAAGTAAGTTATGAGTGTGTAAATCGACCTTTAAAAGAAGTGCAGTCAGTAGGAATCCCCGAGTCGTCATTTATACATTTCTTTTTGTTCTACAGATGACGAAGGCGAACCACAGAAGCAGATTCTGGAAAACCAGCTGGATAGACTCCAGTTTGTGTCTCGCGAGCTGGAGGACCACATCTCTGCTATCCAGAGTCGCATCCACATGATCAAGGACATGTGGAAGCATCGCTGCGGCGACAACTAAACTAAGCCAGGGCGGGTGAATCGGAGTGAACAGGGTGGTATTTGGGTGACATGGAGCATGAATAGAGCAGAATTTGTATGGCATAGAGAACGCATAGGGCTGAATTTGGGTGACAAAGGCTAAATATTCAAACGCTACTCAATAAGTTGCCGTTAATTTCGTGCTGTCACTGTCACTTCGCCTTAGAGTGACAGTGACAGCCTTAATGGTGTCACACTTCTGGGTGGCTTTAGGAGTCGACCCTCAACAAGCATGTGCACATAAAATTTAGCAAGCGTGTACTTACGGGAAATAAATTACTTAAATTGATTTATTTAATAGATTCTTTGTTTACAGAATTATCCTAATATACCTATACAATATGAATCTTAACTACTATAATACAAATATAAAGTAAAACAATCAAAGGGCATCAAAAAATTCGTCCGCATCGCTGTCAACAGGAAAAGTGCCCAAAAGGCTGGCAGCATTGCCACGTTGTATGGCAATGCTGATTCTTTGGCCAAAATATAGGCCAGACCTATGGTCACGTGAAGAGTCGACCAACCGCTTGGCGATGTCGCGAAAAACTAAGTGGGCACTCGGACCCTATGGCCCTAGTGTTTCAACCCCAAACGGCTCAAACATATAAGACCCAAAAAGATTGGAGTATTTGCGCCGTTTGAGGTTTTCCGCACCTGCAGCAGCCGTCCCAGCACAGCCCGCCGTGCTAGGAAGATGGGATGGCGCAAGGGTGTCGACCCTCAACAAGCATGTCCACTTACGGGAGGATAATGAATAACTTACACTTGTAACCGTACACTATTATATATTTTAATAATAATTACAATAAGATCAACAGGGCGTGGTTCGTGACAATGCGAGGAGTCCAGAGTCTTCTTATGCAGGTGTAGTACTCAACTTGGCAACTGCAGCGGCGCGAGAGAGCGATCGGCAGAGTGCTCGACCTTTTATAGGCCCGGTCCCTCGCCAGTCGCCACCACCCGTCATAATGGCTACTTAAAATTGACTAAAGTTTGAGTATTTGGCCATTAGAGGATGAATATAGGTCGGAATTTGGGTGATATAGGACTAAATTCTCAATATGTGGGGTGAATACCATGGGATGTGTCAAGTGTGTAAGATGAAAGGGGTTGAATGTTTGTATACAGGGGGTGAATGCCAAATAATTTAATCAAATTTTACTCATCAACTTTTAGTCTCATTAATAGATTAGTATCGAATAATCATCAATCATTGTCATAAGTAGTCTAATATTCATAAGTCATAGTTTTTTTTTGTTAAATTAAGTACTACCTATTATTTTAATTTTAAGAATTTGTTTGCTATTTAGTTTTTGTTTTATGCGTATATTGTTATTAATATTATGTATTTTCGGGTCAACTCTTATATAAAACTTCTGTGATATTTATTTGTATTATACATTTGGGTATTTAAAAAAATATTCTTTAAATATGTTTAGTAATAAGTAAATATAGTTATTAACCTAGTTATTGCCCGAAAACGGGACAGCCAGCAGGCATTTTTGACAGTCTTATGTGTTTAGATATGCGTGTCAGTGTCATCGATGTACCCCACAAATTTCGAAATAAATAATAAGACAAATGCACCCCGTAGTCACTGAACTACCGATGCAATCCAATTATGTGTGTAATACTCAGATAATCAGTATTGTAGAACTTTGAGATCTCAATAAAATATACCAAATAACAAATTAATGTTTAATTTTGTGTCATCATATTAGTTACTAGCACTTATCCCGCGACATACGTCCCCAATTTTACGCCCTTAGGGGTAGAATTTCCAAAAATCCTTTCTTAGTGGACGCCTACGTCACAAAAGGCACCTACTGTCCAAATTTCATGTTTCCAGCTTCAGTGGTTTAAGCTCTGCGTTGGTGATTTAGTCAATCAGTCAGGACTTGTAATTATATATTACTAGCGACCCGCCCCGGCTTCGCACGGGTGCAATTTAGATACTAATGTGGGGCATATAAACCTTTTTTTTGAATCACTCTATCTATTGCTGAAAATTGCATTAAAATCCGTTGCGTAGTTTAAAAGATCTCAGCGTACAGACAGCGGGAGCGACTTTGTTTTATACTATGTAAAGATAAAGATTATGGCATAGATAGATAGAAGAAGAAGACTAGAGGAACATTTATAACCACTAGAAACAACCAGAGACAACAAAGTGAGGTTGAACGCTTGCCTTCGATGCTGGAGGGCCTGAGATCGAATTCGACCAGCACTTCTGCCTTTCTAATTATGTGCGGATAAAAATTTGATTATCACTTGCGGTAACGGTGAAGGAAAAACATCGTGAAAAAACCGGCACACCTGAGAGGACTCCAAAAAGTTCTTAGTCTGTTGGTAGACTATAATGGCAGATTCCTATAATTTACGAATAAAATAATAATAATAAGCACTGATAGTCTAGTGGTGTGACCGTCGGACTGCCAAGTCATAGGTCTCGAGTTCGAACCTAAGGCACGCACCTCTGAATTTTCGGATTCATGTGCGTATTGTATAATTATCACTTGCTTAAAAACGGTGAAGGAAAACGTGAGGAAACTGGCATGCCTGAGAGATATTTCTCGACGGCATGTGAAGCCAAGTCAGAGGCCAATGGGTGGCATAAACTCTGACACCAGGGGAGTCACTAACCACACGAAAAGAAGAAGATAATTTACGAAGCTTTATTGGTTAAAGTTGAGACTCTTGTATCTTAACCAATAATGAAGCAAAGACCTCAGTAGCTTTGCATAGTAGACCTTCCTACATTGAAGTAGTTATCACAGGTAAAATTGACTTACTAGTCTAATTATATGCCGCAAGACTGTACCTTTTCGTTTAAGAAAAATAATTATTGAGAGATAAAACACCCATATAGTCCTACCTAGCCTTGATTGATCTTAAAATCCTAAACAAACCCTGAGCGTTGCTAAATATACCTGGTGTAAACGAAATTATGTAATTCCTTCAAACCTCGTGATGTACTGCTGACATAGATTAACACTGCACGGGATACATTTGGAATCAATATTTTTTTTTACAAGAAGCGAACATTGTGTTCTCAACGTGAGGCGTTTTAGCGCCCCGAGTTAAATGACCGCGCGGCGAGCGATAGCCGCACAATTCGCTCGGGGCGCTAAATTGCCTCACGTTAAGAACACATGTTTACTTCGTGTTTTTTTTTTGTTATTGATTCCAAACATATTCCTTTCTGGGTTAATCTATGTTAGCAGTACATCACGAGATTTGAAGGAGTTACATGATTTCGTTTACACTCTGTATAAAAGTATCTATAATTCCCAAAATTGTCGACCTACATAGAAAACAGCAATTTTCTAAAAAACTACACGCCCTCCTCTCTAGGGAATTGCCTGCATCGTTGTTGGGATATATTTTTTCTTCGAACCACTTATTGAATAAGTAATCCAGTTCGTTTACGGCTACGCCGTAGTAGTGCTACGGGTTACGAGCTACGACATGGTTACGACGTAGCCGGAGCGGCGCCGCCGCCGCCCGCCGCCGCCCGCCGCCTCACAAATATATTTTATGTTTGTGGGTTATGTATAATATATTACTGTCGTTGCGCCAAATTTAATCCGGGTCTGGGTAGAGGTCAAGGTTAAGTTTACAGATAACTGGGAAAGTACATAAATGTTCGAGGACATCTGGTTTTATGCCTATACTTTGGTGAAGAAGTTTATATATCCGTAGTCCTACTCCATACATTTTTATGTATGTTATTTTCTACGGCATATGTGTCTGGTAAAAGATTTTTCTATGTTTGCTACCTACGGCATTTCATAGAACAGCTGTCTACGAAATATCGTAGAACTTGTGTCTACGAAATTTCGTAGCTCAATTCTATGAGAAATATTTGATTGAACTTGTAACTTCTTCCCTAGCCTCCATACTTCGCAAACACTACAAAAAAAAAACGAACGTCCACATACATTCTAATTTGTACGTAATTCACACTTTACGACTGTAGTAATGCGTCCTCCGACGACCTTATACGTCGAAGGCGGTACACCGTATCAGCCCCTCACACGCCACTTTATTACTTACTAGCGGCCCGTCCCGACTTCGCACGGGTGGACATTTTTCCCGTTTTTGCAACATTTTTCATTTATGCTCCGCTCCTATTGGTCGTAGCGTGATGTTATATAGCTTTTAACCTTCCTCGATAAATGGACTATCCAACACAAAAATATTTTTTCAATTCCAACCAGTAGTTCCTGAGATTAGCGCGTTCAAACAAACAAACTCTTCAGCTTTATAATATTAGTATAGATTTACCAAGGTAGATGGTTCATTCCTGGTTGCCGTAATATCGGCTACAAACTTACTTTTACAGCTGTATAAACGAACTCACTTTTACTACGAACAGTTTCTCCGCCTCACGCAAGCGGGTCAGGGAGAGTTTTCCCTTTCCAAGCCGCAAATGTAAGTCTGGTTGGAACAAACCAAGTGTCCAGAGCATAAAGATACGTGGCTGTTCGCGGCGGCATCTATATTTACAACAGGGGAGGTAGGTTAAGTACCTAAATAAGTAGATACAGAAGTACCACTTCATGTAAGACAAGAAAACTGGCTTATGGACACTTGGATGTCGAAAGAAACCTTAGAACGCGGGAATTCTGTGTTTTAATTTGATAATTACGTTTTTCCTAACATGTGCCGAATTTTTTAATATGAGTAGGTACGTAAAATAAGGATGGTTGGAGTTGGTTTTCTGTGACTCCTTATTTGATGTATACTGCCGTTTGTATAGCGGCAGTATTGGAGCCAGTCAGCGCCACGCGGCCCCGCGGGGAGCACAGATGGCGGGATGGCCGCCAACTCATAGCTTTGTAAACGGTAGTGACGTAGGTGTTTGTGCACAGTGCACTTTCGTTCATAACAATTAATGATGTGATTTATACCTCCATGACGTGCCAGACAACGCTACTCATCACCACAATGATTTTCGCCTGTTTCGCTTTGTCCATACTCGGGTTTTTAATTATTCAACCAGCTCCTGTAAGTTTCATATCTTATTTTTTTCTATTTAATTTTTCGTGTTCTATTTCAAGTGACGTCGATTATTGAGTTTTTTGCATTGTCAATACAATATTATACTGCCTAACAAGTCTAATATTATTAATGCAGTGGACTCTGAAATCTTAGAAGTATCCAATAAAAACATATCGAAATATCATGAAATAAATGATATCATAAACAAACTTATTTTATATTCAGACAATTCGTAGACAAGAATAGGTCTTCATATTGCATATTTAATAATTAATAAGAGCTAATTTTAGCACAAATCTAGGGAACGAGGCTGTATAGCACTTGTAGCTTGATGTCTGTGCCCGGTTTGACAGCGCGATCGATCGTAGAAAATCATGCGCGGTGCAGTCAGCCCGCCCGGTTTCCCGCTAAAACTGCGTCCAATCTATTTTTATCATTGGTAGCCACCTGAATTTATAACAAGGATGCACCGCTTTATTGATTTATTGATACAATACTACCGTGAACGAGGATTATTTGCTGATTGATTTTTTTAAATTATAATGTTTTTATAATATACCTAAAATTTCGTGTGTAAATATTATGCAATATTACAAAACCCACAATAACAAAGATTAAGGATTTTTTAAAATCGTTTTAGTAATTTTTTAGCAACAAATGATCTACGGAGTACGTTTCTAAATTCTTCAACAGCGTGCGTTGCCATAGCAACCAGTAACGGTTCCGTATTTACAAGGACACCCTAATTTCCAATTTATTTATCGTTTTCTACTCCTTATACCAATGTTTCTCAGCATGCATACAATAATTTTCATAGTCACTTAAAAATGTCGTGTGAAACAACATTAATAGCACAAAGATACACTATAAAATAACTTGTGAAACCAAAAATGATAACATAAATAGGTAATATTGTGTGTATCTTTACATAGTACCAAACAAAGTTGCTCCCACTGTCTGTACGCTTAGATCTTTTAAACTACGCAACGGATTTTAATGCAGTTTTCAGCAATAGATAGAGTGATTCAAGAGGAAGGTTTATATGCCCCACATTAGTTTCTACATTGCACCCGTGCGAAGCCGGGGCGGAACGCTAGTAAATAATAAATGACTGCTGATCGTGAGGTCCTGGGTTCGATCCCCAGGTCGGGCAATATGTTATTCGGTTTTTCCGTGTGGAATTCCTTAGTAGCAGCCCGGAGTTTCAATTTGTGCCCGGTTAATGGCAATTGGCTTGCCCCCTATTACATGGGACTTAAACATAACGGCGAAATGAGGGTGTTCCTATACACCTCTGCCTACCCTTCGGGGAATACACGTGTGATGTAAACATAACATGAATTCACACGATGCAAATATTATTTCGACTCACAAACCTACAACCCGTGACCCTGAGCCAAAAAGCCAGACACTGCGTCATTCCTGTCCATTAATGCTCGATTCCTATTCCCAAAAACGAATCGTATTGCTTACCAATAGTAGCTTTTTTCATTGCCAATCTTGGCATACCTATAAATAGACTGATAAACGCAAATTTTTAGTACAATAGTTACTAATATATTGGCGGGTCTTCTATGCAAAGCTATGGGGTCTCTGCTTCTTTTTTTTTTAACACGTTGCCCCGCACTATGATTTCTCCTGTATTGTGGTTGCGTTTACAGACACAAATCTTCACACGCACAAACATCCAGACCCAGAACAACTATCTGTAGGCCATACAAATATTTGTTCCGAGCGGGAATCGAACCCACAACCCGTAGCGCAGAAGCCGATCGCTCAGCCACTGCACAAAACGTGTCAAGACAAAAAAAAAATTACAATACAGTCTTAATTTTAACCGATAACGCTCGGTAAGTCATAGGAATGGGCCATATATCGACAGATGACCCATTTATTTGCATGAAATACAAAATAAATATCTCCGTAATCCGATTTAAAATACATAAATCTAAACTCATTTCTGTATTCCCCAATTTCCCGCTTCATTTTTATTTCAATTCATGTCGATATTTCAAATTAAACGAGTCGAAAACCAGGCGAACGAGGGCGAACCCTCTTTTTGATTGATAGAAAGCTTTTACCAAGTGAATAGCGGATGAGTGGGCCCTTCCATCATATGAATGTACCCTATTAATACGACACAGAATGAAGACTAGCTTTTCTTATTGAAACCTAAGCATTTTCTGAAAGATGTTTCAAGTGTTTGACCGCTTTTTGAGAGTCGCTGCTTCTGTGAGCCAAAAGGTTGTATTCGTTTTCTCATTTGTGATATGTTTACTTTGTGGCTACTTTTTAATAGTTTTTTTTTTATTCTTGGTAATCTCAATTAATACCTACATTATCAGTTTATTATCTTTTGCTAGATATTTTAAAACATAACGTCACGCCTGTATTCTCCGAAGGGTTGGGCAGAGGTGTATAGTAACACCCTCATTTCACCGTTATGTTTAAGTCCCATGTAATAGGGGGCGTGCCTATTGCCATCAACAGGGCACAAGTCCAAACTTCGGGCTGCTACTGAGGAATTCCACATGCAATAACCCAATAACACTTTGTCCGACTTGGGGATCGAACCCAGGACCTCACGATCAGCCACCAATAGAACGACGAGGCAGTTAACATTTCATGTTTTAACATTTCACTAAAATGATATTATATCCGTCTTCTTTGCTGTTTGGATCTGAAATTGTATCTTTAACTAGCTGTGTCCTCACGGCTCCACCCGCGTAAGAAGTTTTATTCTAGTAATAAATATAACCTATGTTACTCACTGATAATGTAGCTACCTAACGGCAAAATATTTTTTTTAAATCGGTCCAGTAGTTTTTAAGTTTATTCGTTACATACAAAAATACAAACCTTTCCTCTTTATAATATTAGTATAGATTGTTATTGTTTCGCATAATTGTGATCTCAAACCAAATATCGGGTATTTTGATTTATATCCCAAGTGCCTGGGGTCCATCGCGTGCAGATGAGGCAATCATTTGGGGAAGCTGTATACTTTCCCAGTTTCCCACACATCACTTATTTGATGATGTTCGCATAGGCGCCCCGTACACAGTCAATCTGGATCGCGATCCGCGATCAAAATCAATGATCGCGATCCAGATTGTTTTGTTCCGTTCCGTCAATCTAATTCGTACACTATCAATCTGGATCGCGATCATTGGTTTTGATCGCGGATCGCGATCAAGATTGACTGTGTACGGGGCGCCATAGAGTTATTGCACATCTCTCGGCCACATTTTTAACGTTCATGGTTATTGTATTATTGTATATTACGTTTAATCTTTATCTTTACATAGTATAAAACAAAGTCGTCCCGCTGTCTCTACGCTTAGATCTTTTAAACTACGCAATGGATTTTAATGCAGATTTCAGCAATAAGTATATAGACTGATTCAAGAGGAAGGTTTTATGCCCCACATTACTACGTATCTAGATTGCACCCGTGCGAAGCCGGGGCGGGTCGCTAGTAATATATAAAATAATGAATCATCACTCCTTACTTCGAAATATCTAACTAATAAATAACGCTTTGTACAATTTCTAGTGTATGACTCAAGAACAATGCAAGGACGGGCACGTGTGTCCATCGCACTGGATGTGCTGCGATCTCGGATGCTGCGACATCGTCACGGCACCTACTCGTCGTACCAATTCTACTCCGACTTCTCCGCGGCGTGGCGTCGACGAGGTGTCGTTGAAGGAGCAAAGCTATACCTATGCTTGGTATGCGCAATGGTGAGGATTAGTTCCTATTATTTCATTAATAAACAGAAATACAACATTTTGTACGACATTCTTTGGCAGAATGAACTTTTGTCCAGTGCCTAATCAAGTAAAAACAACCGTTTAGAGTTGCCACATTTAGAAAAAATATCTTTTTCAAGAGTAAAATTATAATCTACGTACGAAATAGTTAATGATTTAGGTATCTTAAATATTTATGTTCCCGTTATTATTGCCATTTGGGCCTCAGTCGATCACTTCACATGTGTGCACTAAAAATGCGATCAACTGATTATCACAAGAAGCTAGGCATTGAGCATTTCACTGTGTATTTAGTTGGTTGCATCGTTCGTTCTGCCTAAACTTTTCCCAACTAAGGTCAGCTTCCAGTCTGACCAGATGCGGCTGAATACCAGTATTTTACACAGTGCGACTGCCATCAGACCTCTGCAACCCAGTTATTGGGCATTGCCGTTACCCTAAAGATAGACCAGTTGTCAGACTTTCGGAATTCGTAACGACTGTCATAGGTATTCGTATGACATTCGGGACCGACAGTTTAACGTGCTCTCCGAGGCACGGAGGGGACTCGATGTGTAACGAAACCTCACCCATCCACGAACTGACCGCGGCAAGCGTTGCTTAACCTCGCAAATCGTATGATCCGCGCAGTTGGTAAGCCACGAAACCCTCATTATGTTACTAATTTAATAAATACAAATTGTTTTGCAGGCCCGTTTTGTTTCTTCTGGGAACTCTCGGCGGTATTTTGATTTGCTGCGTCTGGTGTCTATTCTTCAAGAGGTCATCTGGACATGGGGTGTACATGTGTTCGTTCGCATGCTGCGTACGTCGGCCGACCTCAGAGCACGACTCGGCCGGCTCAGTGTATCCGCCGCCGCGCTACAGCCGCTGCGGATCCTTCCACCAGGCACCACCACCGTATTCTGAAGTGATATTCTTATTGTGAAACTACTTCAGTTTGAGGTTTATTTGTTTTCGCCAGTTTATTTTTATTGATAATTATCATAAATGATGGAATCAGGCGTTACTTTGCGGAAATCTATGACTTATAAATATACAATAAAAATATTAAGTGTTAATTCCGCGAAAACAGTTGATCAAGCCTGAATGCAGTATGCAGCATCGCCCTCCCGCCCGCAAATATATGCAAATGCAGAAGGTGCGATTAATAACATGCAACACACAAACAAATCAAACCGATACGACACGTGTTTCGCCCCTCCACGGGGCATCCTTAGGAGATGTTGACTCGTCGACCGCTTGGACGCGACCGCGTTGCGATCTGCATTTGCATATATTTGCGGTCGGGAGTGCGGTGCTGCATACTGCATCCAGACTTGATCAACTGTTTTCATGGAATTAACACTTAATATTTTTATTGCATATATTTATTGATAATTATCATTTTTGGGGTGAATCTTCTTGAGGCTTCTTTTAGTGTTCGATGTTGCATGTTTGTCCTTTGTTTAAATTCTTTGAAAACCAAAATGATATGGGCTACAGTGCTTTTTATAGTAGTCATAATAATTTCATTGTATTAGCAGCAGTGGCGCAGCGTAGTGGGGGCGGCAGGGGCAGCCCGCCCCGGGCGGCAAAGCTTAACAATAAATAATAAAAATATTTTGTAAATATTTGAACCATTTCATATTAAATAAGATATCCTAAATAAGAGGACGGCAAAATATTCTTCCGTCCCGGGCAGCCGACATCCACGCTACGCCACTGATTAGCAGTGGTTTTTCTTTTTACAATATTTACCAACCCTAATTTGATCTTCATTTTTCGCAGGTTGCATCCAAGCCTGATCTTTATCCACTAGTCATCACTTGCGGAGAAGGCGAGGGTAAAGCAGGCAACTATCTCATGGTTCACTACTTCAGAAACTACGTAATTCGTGCACCAGGTAAATAATATTAACAAATTTTCCTTTCTTTATAATAATTGCAAGTAGATAAGGTCAATGAATGTTTGTTTACCTCCAGTGGCTCCAGGTCCATTATAATAACTGGATAGGTACTCATTAATCATAAATTACACCCCTCAGGGAATGATTTATGTGTATTGAACAAAGCATTTTTGTTGTAATTGCTGGTCGTCTATAAGCTACTTTTAATTTGGAGTTCGTTTTCAAAATTAATTTCTTTATTACCCTTTTTTTTAACGTTAGGAAATTCTCATGGATGTCCCTCGCTCCGGGAAGGCGAGGGGGTCTGCCGGACTCTTACCGGCTAAAAACCCACAATGTTCCTCCTCTTGGCCGTTCGGCCGGGATCGCGGGATTCGCAAAAGCATGCACCACAACCCCGGCAGAACCTGCATCCCTCAGACTCCTCCGGGGGTTCCATATCAATACCGGGCTTAGTGTGGACGTCACCAGGACCCCCGACCTCAAACGATCCACCGCTTCCAACCTCCGAGTAGCCGGATTACAGGAGTCGCCACGCTCCCAGTATTTCTTTTTTACCCGAGTGCTTTTATAATTATTTTTTTCCTAATTCCAATCCATCAGTCATGGATCGTCTCATATTTTTCATAGCAATAATAATTGCCATACACACGATACGCATCTAATCGGCTTGTGAGAGATTATATCGACAAAACAAAGTCACAGTGCAACTTGTTAAATATAATTTAATTACTGAGTCACACTGTTGCGCTGTATAAACAGTCGCTCTACAGACTTCCACCCGTATAAACGCTTACAATGTTTAAAAAATGTTGAACCCCGTGAAAAAAGCTTTTAAAAAGCACGAAGGAGTTCTGAGACTCGCTAAACTTAATGTTACTACTGTTAGTAAGAATTTTCGTTGATTTCTGCGATTCAAATAGTGCATTGTTTATAGAGTTTGCTTTTCTATTTCAGGCTCTCTATCAGCGACGAGTACTGCAGAATCTCTCAACTCCAGTTTCATATGCAACGCAGCAAATGAGGTAAACAATGAGACTCATACCCGTGCAAGTTCTTTATAAAAAAATAATAGAAAGTGAACAAATCATGGACATAGTGACATATGACGCAGAAATGAACTGGAAAAATCCGGTTAGTGGTTGCAATGTGCTACGTGCTATACAAGGTTATTCGGAAAGGGGTACTAAGCCGCGAGCCACCTAATGAATCACTGATGATTGTTTTAAATATAACCTTAAATTTTTTTAAATCCGATAAAAAAAATACAAGCAAAATGATTTTTATTTTAGTTTTTTCAAAATTTCTCCACCCCTGCTTTCGTTACGAATTCTGAAAATGGAGCTTCTAATCCGTGACCCCAAATATGACCTGAAATGTAAATACAGCTGATCATAACTGAGGATGAGTAGAATTTAGCGTATTTTTTATGAAATCTTTGAACAGCTATTTATCTTAAACTAATGAGTTTTGGGGAAAGCTGTAGAACAAAAGTTATCCACTATTATAGGTACTTTAACACCCTTTCCGACTAACCTTGTATATACATTTTTTTTTTTTTTTTTTTTTTTTTTTTTTTTTTTTTTTTTTTTTTTTTTTTCCACGTGGGTAGTTGAATACCAACACAAGTATTTTTTTATGCTCTTGCTAAATAATTTATTTAAAATATTTATATTTGTTATTTTTATTTATAAATGACATATATTGTTAGTTAACAATATCTACCTGCCAGGAAAGTGTTATACTCCTTACAGATATATTTTTCACTTTTGTCACCGCGCCACCTCATAGCTCATACATAATGGATGCTATTAACCGCACAATCACTGACATGAGCAAATTATTCAATGAGAGAATGTCTGAATTTGAGCTGCAGCTAAAATCTCCTGGATCAACATCAACTACCACCTCAAGCTTGACTGCAGATTTCTCAGCATTCCGGACATTTGTAGTTCAGGCGCTTGGTACACTCCAGCAGCAGGTTGAAATGCTTGCACAGAATGTGGACAATTTGGAGATGCGTGGGCGCCGAAAAATCTTGTTGTTGCATGGGGTGACAGAGGCGGAGGATGAGGAGACTGCAAATGTGGTGGCCCAAGTCATCAAGGATCGCTTCAGTCTCATGGACTTCACAGCAGCTAACATCAAGCGATGCCACAGGATGGGACGCAGTGCTACTCACAAACCCAGGCCAATTCTCTTAAAGTTGTGTGATGTGTCTCTCCGGGACAAGATATGGTTTGACAAGACCAAACTTAAGGGATCAGGTATCACAGTCTCGGAATTTCTAACTAAATCTAGGCACAACGTCTTCATGACGGCGCGGGAGAGATTTGGTGTCACCAAATGCTGGACTAGGGAAGGCAATGTGTTCGTCCTTGGGCCTGATGGAGCGCGGCATCGAATTTTTTCATTGTTAGACCTCAACAAGATCGGGACGCAGCCGGAGCAGGTCACCGCACAGCCAGAGCAAGACACCATACAGCCGGTTGTTGTTGTGAAGGGCGCTGCTACAAAGCTTAAACGTGCTGCGGCCAAAAAGTGAAGTTCTTCATCTTGTTTCAACTTTTATTGTGTAGTCCCGGTAATATAAAATCTTTAAAATTTTTACTTTCGCGCACCCTCAATAAATTCACTATTTCTTCTATTGTTTATTATGTCACTTACTGCTCATCTGTCACAAATGTCACAATTTCACAGCTTACGTTCCATTCCATAATAGTGAGTTATAGTTATATCTTTAGCATGCAATTTAACTCTGTTCCACGTATAACTTTTTGTTAATTTATAATATTTTTTATTTACCTGGGACTACATCACTTTAATTTTGTTAAGTTTATATCTTTTAATTACTAATCTAGCACAACTGGCAGGTGGATAGATTAATATTGTTGTTTATATATTTAACTTAGAATATTTTGTTAGTTAGGTACGTATTTTTAACTATATTAGTATTTATTTTATTCATCTATTTTATTTTAATTTAGTATCAATGTTCAGCCCTGACTGCAGCAGTGATACTGATACTTTTTTCTCTTTAAGTAGCGATGATGAGAGCTTCGTAAGTGTTCCGTCATTGGCTGACACTCTTGTTTCACAGTTTTCTGATGTTCCCAAGAATTTTAATGTTGTCCACATAAATGCCCAGAGTATTCCGGCTCATTTCCCAGATATGCTGGCAAGTTTTGACTGTAAGAATATTCATGCAATTCTTGTTTCGGAGTCATGGTTAAAACCTTGTCTTTCCTCATCTTCTTATTCTCTACCGGGCTTTCAGCTTATAAGGAATGATCGTGCGGTGGGCGGTGGTGGCGGTGTGGCCATATATCTCCGTACTCATATCCCCTTCTCTATTGTGAATATGTCCTCACAGCCACCTCCGTCGCATGCCGGTGAGCATCTTTTCTTGGAAGTTGAATTGCATCATACTAAAGTCCTCCTTGGCGTTTATTACTGTCCTTCTCTACGTATTAATTTCTTGTCTTCTTTTGAACGTATCTTGGAAACTTTAATACCCTCTTACAGTCACACTATTATCATGGGTGACTTTAACACCTGTCTCCTTAAAAAGGATTCCCGTTCTTCTTCTCTTTGTCATATTACAGAATCAAGTAATCTTTCCATCCTCGATCTGGGTGCTACTCACCATTTCCCAAACTCTGTTCCTTCACTTCTTGACCTTATTATTGTCTCTTCTATCCACCACGTCGCTAAGCATGGCCAATGCTCAGCTGACGCCTTTTCCTATCACGACTTGATTTACGTTTCTTACAAAATTCGCCCACCAAAGGCTAAGTCTAAAACTCTTCTGCTTCGCAATTTTGGGGGCATGAATGTCGATCGTCTTCGGGAAGATGCTGAGAACATTGACTGGACTTCTCTTGTTACATCTACGTCTGTTGACGAACAAGTTGCCCTGTTCACTTCAACTCTGATACAGCTTTATGACCAGCATGCGCCTATTCGGGCTGTAAAAATGAAGCACCTTCCGTCACCATGGCTTACTGATGATATTAAGTTAATAATGTCCAAAAAAGCAGCAGCGAAGTCGAAATATAAAATTCGGCCTAACGACACAAACTGGGAAAAATACATTACCATCAGAAATCACTGCAATAAGGTGTGTAGGAATGCACAACGCCAACATATTCATGAATCAGTTCAAAACGGAGATCCAGCTAAAGTCTGGAAATTTCTTAAATCAATGGGGGTCGGAAAATCGCGTCACGATATAACTCCTAAAGATTTAGATATTAATTTGCTTAATAATCACTTTACAACTTGGTCTGTTTTTGATAGGACTATCAAAGCTGCTACATTGAATTATCTTTCTAATCTTCCGACACCCGATTATTCCTCATTTGTCATAAGTCAATTCTCTGCTTGTGATGTTAAAAGGAGCATAATATCGATTACATCCAAAGCGGTTGGGTGTGACTGTATCAGCCGTAATATGATCATTCCTATCCTTGATGAAATTCTTCCTGTAATCCTTTATATCCTCAACTTCTCCGTGTCTAGTAGCGTATTTCCACATGCATGGAAAGATGCTCAAATTATTCCTTTGCCCAAAACATCTAAACCTGCTTCTCTTTCTGATTATCGTCCAATCTCTATTTTACCATTTCTATCCAAAGTCCTTGAAAACCTTATCCATCAACAGTTTAGCTCGTTCCTTTCCAAACATAATCTCCTAAATCCCTTTCAATCTGGTTTTCGTCGTGGACATGGCACTACCTCAGCCCTTGTGAATATTACGGATGATATCAGGTCAGGCATGGAAATCGGAAAATTGACGGTACTTGCATTGCTTGATTTTAGCAATGCTTTTAATGCTGTAGATTTCGATATTTTGCTTGGCGTATTATGCTCTTTAAACATATCTCCATCGGTGATTGATTGGTTTCATAGTTACCTGTTTGGTCGCCGACAACGTATTTGTATTGAAGACAAGTTCTCTTCTTGGTGCAGTACTTCTGCCGGCGTACCTCAGGGTGGCGTTCTATCCCCTCTACTTTTCGCACTTTTTATTAATTCTATCTCTCACCAGCTTACTTCCTCCTACCACCTTTATGCAGATGATCTTCAAATTTATAGCCAAGCCCCACTCGGAAATTTGTCAGTAGCCATTGACATCATTAATATAGATCTGGCTCGAATAGGCGACTGGAGCATGAAGTTTGGTCTGAAGGTCAATCCCACAAAAACTCAGGTGACTGTTGTTGGCAGTTCCCGGATGGTTTCTAGGATTGACTGGTCGATACTTCCTCAAGTTTCTTTTAATAATGTTATAATTCCTATTACCGACAAAGTTAAGAACTTGGGGATTTATATCGACAGTACACTTTCCTGGAAAACACAACTGCAGGAAGTCAGTCGTAAGATGTTCGCTTCAGCGGGCTCCTTGAGACGCCTTCGAAACTTCCTACCTACTGCCACTAAGATAGCGCTAGCACAATCTCTTCTTCTCCCAATCCTCGACTATGCTGATGCCAGCTATCTCGATCTAACTGAGGATCAATTTGAAAAGCTTGAGCGACTTCAAAATCTTTGTATCCGATTCATATTTGGTTTGCGCAAATATGATCATGTTTCTGAATTTCGTACTAAGCTCAAATGGCTACCAATTCGCCTTCGCCGGAATGCCCATATTCTTTCCCTACTTTATAATGTGCTCTTTAACCCTTCTACCCCGTTTTATCTAAAAGAACGCTTCGAGTTCCTCTGTGACTCTCATTCTAGGTTCTTGAGATCATCAGAAAATCTTCAATTAAAAATACAACAGCACTCCACCTCTTTTTATGACAAGTCGTTTACGGTCCAAGCTGCTCGTCTGTGGAATGCTTTGCCACTTAATGTGAGACGTGCACAATCACTGCCAGTTTTTAAAAAGTCAGTGAAGGAGCATTACATGTCGCTTTAATCTGCTATTTATTTTATTCCTCTCCTCCGTTCTTATACATATATTTATTAGTTTATTATTATATTATTTATGTTTTCTTTTCATATTTATGTAATTATTTTGCCATGTATTTTATATTATTAAATTTAAGTAATATTATGTAGGTACGTAGTGTACTTGTACACCTAGATTGCTCGATTTTCTCTTTCCATTCTCCCAGTCCATCCAAAGGTTGTCTGGAAGAGATCGCCTTGCGCGATAAGACCGCCCATTGTGCATTTTTGTATTTAAATAGTTTTTTGTGTTATATTAACCTGGTGTACAATAAAGAGTATATAAATAAATAAATAAATACATATTTTATTATAACTATCACACTGAACCATTGTAGGTTTTTCATCGTGGGGCTTCTATTGCTACATGCAAGAGCTGAGACGATGCAGGAGCCAAACCATGCCGACTCATAATTCGTATGACTGCGGGCTGACTTCAGACAACATTATCCTTGAGCTTCTTCTTGTTTTCGTGTGGTTAGCGATTAACCTGGTGTCAAAGTTTATGCCGCCCATGGGCCTCTGACTTGGCTTCACATGCCGTCTAGAAATATCCCTCAGGCATGCCCGTTTCCTCACGATGTTTTCCTTCACCGTTTTTTTTAAGCGAGTGATAATTATACAATACGCACATGAATCCGTAAAGTCTGAGGTGCGTGCCTTGGGTTAGAACTCGAGACCTATGACTCGGCAGTCCGACGGTCACACCACTAGGCTCACTGCTGCGCCTTGAAATGTGCCTGCAATCCTAGAGCGAAGCGTTGGCATTGAAAGCTGAGTAGTACACACACATTGAGGAAATTTATTTTTGTTCTCAGGCAAATTCAGTCATTCCACCGCCGTACTCGTGCGCGAGCAACTACGACGAGTGCGCCATGGGGTGCGGACCGCTGCTACGCTCGCTGTCCTCGCTGACGGAGCCGCGCGCGACACCTACACCCGCCGCACCCCAGCGCTCCCGCACCGACCCCACACCCACTAGACCTCACGAGCCACCTGCTGCCTTCCGAGACAATCTTATTACTTCGCCAGTTCAACCCTTGGTGAGAGGTTTTGCTGGAGTAATGCTCTACTTACTTTCTTAAAGCGATTCCAGTTTTATTTTTATTCATATGACTCAGCATAATTATCGTAGTCTATTGCTGGATATAGGTTTCACCAGCGCTGGTAAAAGCCATTCTACCCAATTCTACTTACAAGAATATTTTATAATATCTCTACTCTACTGAATGTTGCTCAAAAAGTCTGAATATTATAGTGGTAGCTATCTTAAGGTACATCTACGTAACAGGAGGATGGTTTTGTAAGCTAAAAATCAAACTCTCCTTTCTCTTTAATAATATTTAAAGTTAGTATGTTTAAAATTTTAACGTTGTTTTCCAGGACTCTAACTTTGACTTAGAATTAGAGCTTATCGATTGCGAGATGTACTGCGATGGAGGTTGCAAACCGAGGCTCGGATTATCCCCTCCAGTTCACCAGTCGCAAGATGAAGATGATGACAATATGTATATACATGAGGCTTACGGTAGTTTGCGGCAGTATTACACTGGCAAGCCAGACCCACCGAGGCCACCACCAGGTACCTGCGAATCGCCGCCACAGCCAACCAGCCCCACACAAACATCCAGGGAGTCTACTTTAAGGAGACCAAGTGACGAAAGACGTTACAGACGCCCCGAAAGTATCAAGAAAACGCCAAGGCAGAGAAAAACGAGCTTATATATGCCATTGTCAGTAGCTTATCCAGTTAGAACTTCAAGAATTTCTCCCGGAACGCGGACGTCATCGCGATCTGCGCCAGCCACACCATCAAGTTCACTTGTCCCTAATCTCCTCACCTTCACACAGAGAGTTTCAGCTTCGAGACACGGCTCAAGATCTTCGAAGTTCGAGGAAGAGTGTGATCCACTTCTCGCAGATTTAGAACACACACGCACTGACCACAAATTTTAAATGTCACACGAGGCCACTGATTGCTTATATATACCTACTTTTTTATAAATGTGCTCTGATCGGACCCCTGAATGTGACCCCAACAATGTTAATAGAAGCATGTAATAGTTTAAGATTTTAATATTGGTGTATTTTTTGCCAACGGCCTAAACAGCAAACCCCCGCCCGACCTTAGCCGTCGTGTGACGACAACACATTAAATTCTCAATGTTGTGACTGTTTAAACTGTGCTCATTATATCGTAGAGCCTACGCAATTATGTAGTTAGTTTAAAGTTAATATTCAATTATAATATCGCGAATAAGAAAAGAGCTTGTTGGACCATTGTTCACTTGCCTTCTAATAAGAAGTAATTATGAAATAATAAACTCTGTGTTTTATTTATTAAATTTCCCGCTAAGAGTAACTAAGTATTAGGTACTTATTATTGTAATAGCAATGATTTGTTTTACTTGGTTATGTAGTCTCAGTATCAGATTCAATAGACAATCAAAAGTAGGTACATACGATACTTCAATTCAATCCCGGAATTTGTTTTACTACCTACAGCTGGAGAACCTGAAGCAAAGCAGACGTTAGCAATTTACTAGTCGAATGTTTGTTATGTGAGAAACTGTTATGGAATATTCCTCAAAAAGGTTTTTTAGTAAAGACGACTACAAATGCATTAGAATTTTATTTTTGGGAGTGCTTCACTGTCAGGGAAAATGCAAAAAAATGCTTGCAACCCAAATATGAATTGACTCTGTTTGTAGTATTTGGATTTCGCAGTATTGAGAGAATAAACACTAGATAGAATTCAATGATATTATACAAGAATGCTATTGCTATTAATTTATTGGCGGATGTTAATGGGAACGCCGGTAGAGGACGTCCTAGAAGGACATACATCGATGTTATTGGTGATGTTCTTCACAAAGGTCAGGTGCGTAGTACTCTCAACCGGCGTGCGTGTATGACAAGATGTATGAATGTGGATGAAGCGAAAGGGGTATGTAAGAGTCGTAGCATGTGGCGTTCTATAGTTTCTGCCTACCCCCATGGGAAAAAGGCGTGAGTTTATGTATGTATGTATGTAAGAATGCTATTTTAAAAGGACTAACATAATAACATTAAATTACATCAAACACGTAGACGAAGTGTTAAAGATATCTCAAAAGACATTAACCCAAGCCCACGGGGCTATTTTTTTGTAGCACTGGAACAAAAAAATAACTAGATGTCAAACTCACAGTGACAGTCAAGTGACAGTTTACTAAATTCTTACAAAAGTGAGGTTATATTTGTATACAAAACAGCTAATATTAAATTTTTCCAAACTGTCGGCCAAAATAGATTTGGATATGAGCTTGCAAACAGACTTTGGCCCCGACTCAGGGGGTAGAGTCAAGGTAGGTTACCTAGTTCTGTAGAAACCAATGTATGAAACTCCTTTTGTTGTTCTGTCAAATATTCCATAATTAAAATAGCCGGTGGTAACAGGACAATATCCCATAAATCGCTACGAGATTTAAACACTTCTGTAATTCCAGGGGTTAGTAATTGTAAAACCAATAATATATGGTAATGTAGCCCGGTACTTCGGCAAAAAACGCGAAGAGGACGGCCATACTCATCAATGGACTGTGTATGTAAAGCCTTATGCCAACGAGGATATGACAGCGTACATCAAGAAGGTGCATTTCAAACTACATGAGAGTTACGCGAACCCTAACAGGATAGTGACGAAGCATCCATATGAGCTGACAGAGACAGGCTGGGGAGAGTTTGAGATTGTCATCAAAATATACTTTCATGATCCTAATGAGAGACCTGTAAGTACATAATTGTATTCTTTTTATCTTTACACTAGTGGACATTTTTCGCGTTTTTGCAACATTTTTCGTTACTCTTCTATTGGTTGTAGCATGATGTTATATATAGCCTAAAACCTGCCTCGATAAATGGACTATCCAACACAAAAATAATTTTTAGATTCCAACCAGTAGTTCCTGAGATTAGCGCGTTCAAACAAACAAACTCGTCAGCTTTATAATAGTATAGATAGTATATAAAACAAAGTCGCTCCCGCTGTCTGTACGCTTAGATCTTTTAAAGTACGCAACGGATTTTAATACAGTTTTCAGCAATAGATAGAGTGATTCAAGAGGAAGTCAGTTAGCTTGGCTTGTCTACCGGGTGCTCCCCCCTCCTACTGTTGTTTTACCTCAGGAGGTGAGTAGCACTTGCATGTGGTGTTGTGTGTTCAAAAGCAATTGAATTCATAACAAGACAATTTTAAGCATTTATCAACAGAAACTTATTTATTGTTCTCATATATTTTTCATTAATCCAGGTTACCCTATACCACATCCTGAAGCTATTCCAATCACCGGTAACCGAGGGTGCCCCGCCCCAGGTGGGCAGAGCCCTCGTCAGCGAGTCCTACGAGGAGATAGTCTTCCAGGAGCCCACGCAGCTGATGCAGCATCTGTTGAACAGTGTGAAGCCCGTCACCAATGGATCCTGGAACCATGATACTGATTGTAAGTTGGGTGTCTTGTGTAGTTCAGGTGATGGGCAGAGAAACCTTTTATTACATAATACACAATGAAATAGAGCCGCATTCTATTGAATGGGGAGCAGAGTATGATGTGATCTTCTGACTAAGGGTTAGTTTTACTTTTCAAACGCCACACTGTAGACGTATGAGCACTTCCACACCACGCTACAAATTCATCGCAGTTTTTTGATAGCTATTGACATTGTTGGCGGCTCGAGCACATTTTCCTTGCACATCTATAGCCGCAAAGGCGTTCAAAATATTAAACGTTGATTTAGCAAGGACTCCATTGACCGAAAGTTTTCATTATGTATGTGTTGAATAGCTTATACCTGCAAAATCCATGGCCGCGGATACAAAGTGCATTAATGTAATAATTCTTTTGTTTACAATTCTTGTATTGGAAATAAATGGAATGCAACAATGGATGAACAATGGACCTTTATGTCAGGAGAATATAGGAGGGGGGGGGGCAGCTACCCTTGTCCCTTGTGGTCGCCGTACCACCCTTCATCTTTCATTAATTCTAAAATACGCTATTTCTTTCAGTTGAAGAAAAGAAAGAAAAAACGCTACAAAAGATAATAGCAGCTCAAACTAAAGTCCGGAGCGAGATATCGGACCTGAAGGAAAAGCTGCACTTAGCTAAGGAAACCATATCTAAGTTTAAGGACGAAATTGCCAAGCTGCAGAACAGTGGTGGAGGCAGTATGTTAACTGGCGTATGAGTTAATGGTATTATGATGGGAATTACGTAATTATTGTACTGTGGTATTATGGGACTGGGCCAGTCTTACAGATAGCGGCACGTAAGCTGAACCAAAATGGCGGTCGTCCGCGCCGGTATAAATCGCGGCAGCTATGGTTACGCGCGGCCCCACCCAGCCCGACCCTTGTTATTTCTCATAGCGACACACTAAGCCGAGGTTCGAACCCCGCAGGGGGTGCCCTTAGTGTCCGGTCGCTATTCACCCTAGTTTTTAAGCCCTGGCTGGGGGCCTTAATTTTGGCCACCCACAGGAATAGTCCGGTTAAGCATAAATAAAGCTCTCAGAGCTTTGATTGCGAGTGGCCCTAACTAAAAAAAAAAAAAAAAAAAAAATTACGCGTGTCCCCTCGCGGCGCACCCCATACTGCACTTCTATTTAGACCCGAAAATGTGTTACTGCGCATTCAAAGTCATACACCCATATTCTAAGACGTTCCTCCAAAACTTACTCGACTCCACCTCGACTCACTACCATCGGTAGTTATAGTAGACATAAAAGTCCTCGACTCGAGATTTTTCCTCAGTCGAGGTAAGGAATCATTTGTCAAACTCAAGGTACCTCGGAACCTACCTTAAGAAAGGAAGTGTCAAAGTTCGTATGTAATAAAAAATAATTTTGAAGATGTGGCGGCATCTATCACGCCACATGCGAACTATCCTGCATCGCGATATCAGAGTTTGACACGCAGATAATATAAATACAAGTTCCCAACATCAACCGTTGGGCAGTGGCCCGCCAGGCACAAGACTCCGCCTGGTAGGAGGATCCTCCTTTTCGTAGGCGGAACACAATATCTCGTTCCCCTACAAAGACTTTATCGAATATGCTTACGATAATCCTTACAACTATTTATCGTGGCGTTATTTGCGCGATTTTTTTTTTTTTTTTTCCTATTCGACTATTGTAGATGGTCTTGCGGACCTTTTCTACGTAACCTGACTATTATTGGCGAGACCAGAGGGGTCTCCGAACCAATACCTACTTATTTGCGCGATGCAGATAATTCAAATTATAACGTAATGACTCCGTCGAGGAACCTCGAAGTTCACTCGAAATTGCGACTAAGAATACAATTTTGAAGGTGTTTTCGAGGCCATTTTGAGTCGAGTAAGTTTTGGAGGACCGTCTTAGAATATGGGTGTTAGTTCAACTTATGTGCTGCGATTTCTACCTGCGCGGACGACCTCCATATTGGTTCAACTTACGTGCTGCTATCTGTACTTTCTGTGTCTTTAAAATATACAGGGGGTAGGTACCGATTTTCATGTTCATAAACTAAACTAAAATGAGAGAATTGCTATCTTTTACTAACAGACAGCGCGAGAAAAGGACGGCGATAGATAATAACTAAGTTAGTCAAACTTGTTTACGCCTTGAACTTCAGTGTGTTTTTTACACACGTTCTAACGTGTCGTGTTATTAAATTTGACAGCTCATATTTACGTCCATCTCTTTCTTATTTTATCAGAGTGAAAAAGATGGCAATAGCCTAAATAAAGTTTAGTTTGTGCACAACAGACTCGGCGTCAATGGTGTCTATTCTGCAGCACATTTTGACAGTACTATACTAGACTAAACGCAACTGTCACTTTCTTTTTCTATTGAAACAGAAAGAGACAAACACCCTTAGTTTAGTTTAGTCCTGTCAAAGTGCGCAACAGAATCGTCACCAATGTGTCGCATTCCAGATTCAAAACTTTAAAAAATAATTTATAAATCTTGGTTGTGCATGTAGTAGACTATGTATAACACCCATGTTCTACGACGTATCTCCAAAACTTACTCGACTCCCCCGACTCGGCCTTTCTCACTACCATCGGTAGTTATAGTTGTAATAATCGTCCTCGACTCGAGATTGTTCCTCAGTCTAGGTAAGGAATCATCTGTCAAACTCAAGGTACCTCGAAACCTACCTTAAGGAAGGAAGTGTCAAAACTCGTATGTAACAAAAATCCTCGAAATTATGATGTACTAACTCCACTCATCTGAGGATTCCACGGAGGAACCTCAAAGTTCACTCGAAATTGCGACTAAGAATACAATTTTGAAGGTGTCTTCGTCCTCAAGGCGTCCTGAGTCGAGTAAGTTTTGAAGGAACGTCTAAGAATATGGGTGTATGTCTTATATCAAAGTGAACAAATTATGTTTCCCTTCTTGTTGTACACAGTCTTCAAAGAGGACGCATGTCTTAGCTATCAGATGCTGCAATAAATCGTTTGGAATGGAACAATCGGAACTCTAATTTGTGAGTTTTTTACAGAATCACTCCCCCTGTAGGTACTTCTACACATGGTAGGTACATGCGAAAGTTTTAATGTTAAAATAGAAAGGAATAGGTAGGTACAAGACTGAAAAGGTAAAAATAAGTTCTCATATCTCATGAAAATGTATATTATTATGTAGTTGTGAACAGGAGGCATAATGGGTCTTAGATGGAATTTAATAAACCACTATATACATCGTCAGTTTTTTAAGAAAAAATTTAGTGGTTAAAATGTATACTCCTCGTAGGTAAGTGATAATTATAATTTTAATAAAATATGAAAAAAATAAATTATGAATTAGAAAGTGCTGTTTTATTAAAATTTCTAATTTATCTAGATAAAGACGCATTGACACGGTCAGAGTACACATTGACAGAGCGCATTCGGATAACTATAAGCGCTACTCGTATCCTAGCAACCGGTAAACCGAGCACATTGATAACGAATCGTTATCAACGATACAAGTAGCGTCCCAGTACGTTTACTCTGTGGTTTACTCTAATGGTGCGTCCAGACCTGACGAACGCGCCGCGAATGCGCCGCTCGCGCGCAGCGCGCGAGCTGTTCACGAGCCGCTCGCGAGCTGCGCGCGTGCATTTTATGTTCGTACAAAGCACCGCGCGCAGCTCGCGAACTGCTCGCGCGCTGCGCGCGAGCGGCGCGTTCGTCAGGTCTGGACGCAACATTAGGCGCCGTCCTAATTAGCCAAGCCTCCTGCGATGATGATACGTGTGTCCGTGCGATCGAATATACTGGTATCTACTAAATGTCCTAATTGACGGTCGCGCGATCATGCGATGAAATTTTGAAATGAAATGATTTTTAGTACGATGAAATCGCATCGCAACATCGCGCGAGCGATGGCCAATTAGGACGGCGCCTAATACCTGGTCTGATGTTAGGTTTGATTCCAGTACATTTTCAAGAATTCCATGCTGCTATAATATTGAACTTTGATTTTAAGTAGCAAACTTAAAACAAAAAACCACTATCAGATCCGCCTAGCCTTTTTCCCAACTATCTTGGGGTCAACTTCCAGTCTAACCAGATGCGGCTGAATACCAGTATTTTACACGGAGCGACTGCCATCAGACCTCCGCAACCCAGTTACTGGGCAATGCCTATAAGGTTAGACCAGTTGTCAGACTTTCGGGCTTCTTACTAGGTACCCGTAACGACTGTCATGGGTATTCTTATGACACCCGGGACCTGTGTTTAACGTGATCTCCGAGGCACGGAAAGGTCTCGATGTGTAACGAACAGTTACCCACCCACGGACTGACCGCGGCAAGCGTAGCTTAACTCCGCAAATCGTATGATCCACGTGGTTGGTAATTAACCACGAACCAAACCTTAAACCACTAATACAGTGATATTATGAAAATAGGTACCTACCTATTTGTACTGGAAGCAATTGCCTATTGATACAATCGCGATCCAACCGCGTCGCCAGCTTATGTGGATCGATAGCAAACGACGAATATTATATTATGGCTAAAAATACGAAGTTCTGACTACTCTGTGACGGTTACTTACGTGAATTTTAACTCATAGCCACATGAGCAAAAAATCACTTATTGTGAGGTATATTATTGACTTGTAAAAGTGTCTGTAACAGATTTATTTACAGAAGAAAAATCATTTATCATTATGCTTCGAGATATGATCGAACATAGGTAAACCTCAATAAAACTGGAATTAAACTATCGGACGCGGCTAAAAGCCGCGATTTATAAGTGTGCACATTCAAAAAACGTCTAGCGGGCCAGATATCTATCGGACGGATAACCCAAGGTTACGTCCAATAGTTTTCACAGTTCAGTGCATAATATTCAGTACCTGGATGACCGAGCTTTACTCGTTTTTTTTTTGGTAAATCGTGTTTTTTGGGAAAAAAAAGGGAAAAGAAGGAACTTGAAAAAAAAGGGAAAAAAATAATCCATCTGGACTCGAACCAGTGTTTTCATATTTCGGGGCTGCCCGATTTCCCATCTGAGCTGTTATGACTTTATAGATAGTTGCGAAATTTACCTTCGTAGGTATTCTAATGATATTGTAGCAGTTTTTCATTGCCTGAAAACTCCGATAAAACGACGTTTTCTAAAACTGAATCCTAGCTAGATCGATTTATCGCCCCCGAAACCCCCTGCGTACTAAATTTCATGAAAATCGTTGGAGCCGTTTCCGAGATTCAGATTATATATATACATATATATATACAAGAATTGCTCATTTAAAGGTATTAGATAGATAGATAGATAGATTACCCAGATACCTATAAGTCGCGGCTGACAGCCGCCGCGACTTACAGTTTGTTTTCAGTCAGTGCTTAAAATTGCCTCTGATTAACTCCAACCTCGATAGATGGCGTTACGTGTAAAATCAGGAGTCGCTGTGATTCGTTTACGAACGAAATTATTACTCTCGCCGAGTTTCTCGGTTCCATTGGTGTGCAGAATACTATTTAATTTTTGACAACATTAACCTTTTAATTTTGCCTTTGTAATAAAGTGGTTTAGTTTAATAAAAATGGCCATAATCAACACGCTTGGCAGACGTAGGTATTCGTTCGTTGTTACTGGTAGTCAGGAGGCCGCTTGTACCCATCCTCTTGAGGTCATCCCATAATCACCTTCTAAGGCACCTTCGAGTGGATAAAGTGTGACCTGTTTGCAACGCCGGCTAGGGTTGCCAACTTTTTTTACAAGAAATAAAGTATATTTAGGTCAGAGAAGGAAAATAAACAGTATTTTAGAAAAAATGGACAGTATTTTATTTTTTTAATGCTTTAAAGACATATTTTTAGTGCTTCTCGCATAGCTTATCAATTTAGTGTAATTTTTAAAAGCTTCAAAAAAGACAGTGTTAGGCATTTTGATGCTGAAAACTGTATTTTGTATACTTTATTTTTGTTCAACAGTAAAAAGTATAATGTGGTGAAATACAGTATAATACTGGTTTTAACAGTATAGTTGGGAACCCTAGCGCCGGCCCAGGAGTAGAGCGAGAGGGGCGGTCGCTCCAGGCGCCAAGTGGGGAGAGGCACCAAAAGTAGATTTTAGAAAAAATTGCAAATTTTTATTTATGAAACATAAACTGAAATACAATTTATGTGATGTGAAAGCGTCGACCAAAGTGCGTCCAAAGACAATCTTGCTCTACCCTGTTCAAGGTCTAGAGCCGGCGCGGGCGCTGCCTGTTTGCCGCTACGACATGGAACTACTTCGGTAACCAAGCTGAATTTTCTACCACTCTTAAAAAACACTTCATACTCGCTAACCTGCAACGTCAGCACAGTTAGCCAGAACAATAGGGTGTAAACGAAATCATGTAATTCCATCAAACCTCGTGATGTACTGAACCATTCTTCGAAAAATATTAACAAAAATTGAGAACGTCATTAGCATCATCCCAAAGTTAAGAATGCAGATGTTTAATATTATAATTATGATAATGAAAACTCAAACTATACCGCTGCAGTCAAGCAACAAGACAAGAATAAAAACAATCTGACAATACTATAACGTTAACAACCCGGGAGAAGAATGATTTGTTAAAATAATGTTAAAAAATTTCGAATATTCGCCCTACTACTGACATAGATTAACCCGGAACGAAAAACTGTAGGATTCAATAAAAAAAATGTACTAAAAATAAACATGTGTTCTTAATGTGAAGTATTTTAGCGTACCAAGTTAAATGACCGCGGGGCGAGCCACAGCCGCGCAATTCGCTCGGGGCGCTAAAATGCCTCACGTTAAGAACAAATGTTTACTTCGTGTTTTTTTTTTATTTATTTATTCCAAACGTATCCCTTTCAGGGTTAATCTACGCCAGCAGTACATCACGAGGTTTGAAGGAATTACATCGTTTCGTTTACACCCAGTATATTCAATCATAATTCTTGCTGATACGCCTATGATTCATAATATCCAATCATGATTCTCTCTGTGACTCATGCAATTTGCTATTCTGAATATAACATTCAGAAACCCTTATTAGTACCTATTGCAGGCACTCCCACGCGTGACATTTGATGAAGCGAGCGCTACATCAATTTGTTGTGGACTGTGCGACTCACACTGAAATCACGGCGATTATGTATAATGACGATGAATTTTAACTATTATTATAGTCTACGGGGGCAAATTAGTTGAGTCGTCAAATGGGCTATAATTTCAGTACTAGCCTGCAGAAAATCTAATCGGAGAACTTTAGAATTTGTCCAGATAATGCGCTTTACGCGCTACCCCAAGACAACTCTAACTGGACAACTCGCCCCTGTGACTATTTGACCTTATGACAACTCGATCCCATCATTTCGGTGGGCTCAGGAGGCATGGCACCCCGCAATAAGAAATACAGTGACAAACTGATAGTTACGGTCGCCGACAACTAGTCGACGGTGCATAATTAACTAGGTACTTAATGACTCTTATGATTTTATAATTCGATAATATACCTACCTTATTAGACAGTGGCGTGCATTGCATAGGTATAGGCAATTAAGCAGTGCCTACCTCATAAGATTTAAATAACTACTCCATCTTTAACTATTACTATAAATCAAATAAGCATGTATCGACGCTCGGCAGTGAAAACCTCATAAATAAAATTTTCTTCAAAAGCGTTTTATTTGTTTTTAGATTGATAAAGTCGTCATACACGTACTAGTTCAACAAACTTTCAATTCAAATACTTCTAAGCTATCTATAACGTACGATGACAAACTTGTATTAACATTTGATCGGCCATTTTTTATGCAGGAGACAGTTATTTCTATCTCTTTTAAAAATGTTCACTGCCGACCGACGGTATGGTTATGATTTCTTTTGGTCAGAATCGTATTGAAATGGGCTTTACAATTGGAAGGCGACATCGCTAGTGCCTGCCTACCTAGTCCAAAAACCAATGCACGCCACTGTTATTATGAGATTGGCACTAACTTCGCATGTGGATACAAAAGGACTGCCATGCGAACTAACTTTGTTACCTTTAAAAGCGTAAAATTTTATTGATAAATCAACTACAAAACTGCCATTTTAACCGATACATTGAACTTAAACAATAGAACCAACTCATAATGCCTTGCAGCTACATTGCTGACAAATGAACCCATCCTTGCATTCCAATTATTACCAATACAAGAATTGAGCTGCGTTATGCAATAATGTCAGTCAACCCGCAAAATATTAATACTGTGTTAACGCCATCTTGTTATTGTGATAGGTAAGACATTTGAGTAGAAACTCAAAGCTTAAAAATACAAACTGCATTAAGTATTTTTTGGTAGACGGCGCTCTATTAAATTTACTACAGTTCTGGGCATTTTTTCAAGCGTTGAGTAGACCTACCACAGGAACTATAAAATATAACGTTAACAAAAAAATCATTATTTTGTGGGTTGACACATTATTGCATAACACTGCCCATTTATTACTTACATTAATGGACTTTATATACCCGCGGCCATGGATTTTGCAGCTATCGAAATACCATTCAATACCAACATAATGAAAAATTGCGGTCAACGGAGTCCTGCTGACTGCCTCGTCGGTCTAGTGGTGGCAAGCGCGACTGCTGATCGTGAGGCTGGGTTCGATCCCCAGGTCAGGCAGTGTTATTGAGTTTTTCCGTGTGGAATTCCTTAGTACCAGCCGGAGTTTGGATTTGTGCCTAATTGATGGCAATACGCTCGCCCCCTATACCATGGGACTTAAACATAACGGCGAAATGAGTGTTACTTACACCTCTGCCCAACCCTTCGGGGAATACAGGCGTGATGTTATGTTATAACGGAGTCCTCGCTAAAACTAGTTTTTTTTTATTCTTGCCTCGGTCGCTTTTGACCCTAGTCTCACCTGATGGTAAGCGCAGACAGGGTCTAAGATGGAGCACACGAATCCAGGGAACAAAGATATAGGGGCCATTCATGTATTACGTAAGCAAGAAAGGGGGTGAGGGGGTCTTTGCTTAGCTTATTTTTGATGACAATGGTGGACGGGGTGTCTAGATGATGATTACGTCAGCAATTTTTATTTATTTATTTATTTTCAAGACGTAAAAACGGCTCCTCATGATAACAACAAAGAAACCTCATAAGTTTAAAAAAAAAAATACCAATGTTTACGTAAGCATAGGAGGGGGGAAGGGGTGGGTCAAAAATTATTAAAATTCTGCTTACGTAACACTTGAATGGCCCTATAGAGGGACTCCTCTATACCCCTCTGCCTCTCACATACACACGATGGAACCACAAAACAGATAGGTACAGAAGTCAGTCACATGTATGTAGGTACTTCACTTTTCATACCTACGCTCGGCGGTCTCTCTATCTATATAAGGTCCAACATTATTAATCCGAAATATTTAAGGAGGTGAATCTATATATATCTCTCTCAAGCGCATGGCACTCGCGCTCGCACTAGTCCCAAACAGTCCGAGATATCGTGTCCGTGAGCAGTGTCTATGTGTGCGTTGCTCGAGTGCACTTGTATGTAGATTGACTTCTGTACCTATCTGTTTTGTGACGGAACACGGTAAACGCCTGGCGCCCGACTTTAATGTGAGGGTAGTATGTTTAATTTTGTCTACAAACTGTAATCTAGGTTATGCAAAGAGTGGTGTTCGACAGATCGCGTGAACTATCCTGACATGAAGCCAATAAGCCGTGCAGTTTATCTATTCTATCGCTATCACGCCAGTTATTAGCTGTATTGTATTCTAAATTCTAGGGACAGTGTTAATTGCACTAATTATATGGTTTATGACAACCATACCTTTAACTAGGTACGGTCAACAACGAAAGTTGGTTAACACTGTTACTTTTACATAACATCTAAAAGTGTCAAAATTATTCGATACACTGCTTTTCAGAATTTCATATAATAATCAAGAGTTTGTATTATTTTATTGTTATATAGCGGCCCGTCCCGGAACCGCACGGGTGGACATTTTTCCCGTTTTTGCAACATTTTTCATTTATGCTCCGCTCCTATTGGTCGTAGCGTGATGTTATATAGCCTATAACCTTTCTCGATAATTGGACTATCCAACACAAAAAAAAAGTTCAATTCCAATCAGTAGTTCCTGAGATTAGCGCGTTCAAACAAACAAACTCTTCAGCTTTATAATATTGGTATAGATGTGTTCCGATTAAATTGGAATATTATGATGTTCAGTTAAGATTTAAAAAACTGAAGTGTTAATAGACTTTTGTTGCTGACTGTACCTATGATTTGTACTCGAGACTTATAATTGTGCCGTGTGTACTACCCATAACATAACAACATCACGCCTTGTATTCCCAGAAGGGTTCGGCAGAGGTGTTTTAGTACACCGTCATTTCGCCAGTTATGTTCAAGTATTGCCCAAATCCAGACTCCAGGCTTCTATTGAGAAATTCCTAATGGAAAAACCCAATATCACTTATCCCGCCCTGGGGATCGAACCCAGGACCCCAGGCTCAGCAGTCGCGCTTGAGACCACTAGACGAACATGGCAGTCAAACTACCATGGTAGTACTGCCCTTTCCCAGATCATTATGGAAATTAAACTGTCATCGCTTCTTCCTAGCCTTTTCCCAATTATGTTGGGGTCAGCTTCCAGTCTAACCAGATGCAACTGCATGTCAGTATTTTACACGGAATGACTGCCATCAGACCTCCGCAACCCAGTAACTGAGCAATGCCGATATCCTAATGTTAGACCGGTTGTCAGACTTTCGGGCTTCTGACTCCCCATAACGACTGTCATATCTCATACGAATACGTATGACACCCGAGACCAACGGTTTAACGTTCTCCTGAGAGAACACGTTAAACTGTCGGTCCTCAGTCGGTGCCTCGGCACGAAGGAATCTCGATGTGTAACGAACAGTCACCCATCGACGAACTGACCGGGGCATACGTAGCTTAACCTCGCAAATCGTATGAGCGGCGCGGTTGTTACTTATCCACGGGCCCCTCCAAATTAAACAGTTATCTTCTATAGTCGCCGGCACGTAATTTGGCAAGGTTTTGGTGTAGTGGAAGTAAGTTTGCGCATGTACACTTAAAGGATGATTTCCACCAAACGGCTCGCATCGCATCGGATCGGAACGGATTTTACAATCTTTAAACGATATTACATCGTGTACACAGTATTTAAAGTCTATAAAATGAAATGAAATTATTTATTCTGCAAATTGGATATTTAAAAAATCACTTTTACATGTCGGTTTGTTTGTTTGTTGGTTTTTTTTTTAAAACTAGATGTCGTCGGCGTTTCCTATCTGACTACCTCTGAGAAGAAGGGCCGAAACAAACTCAGGGGTCAAGGTCTCTTTTCAAGTCCAGACATATTTCCTTTAATATCAGCCATCGTGTAGCTCAACCCTATCTTAGGGAGCTCAACGACCCGACGCACAACATTACTATCAGTCAGGACTAGAAAGTAGGCTATACAATACTCAAACCGCCAGACATATATTAAAATACTGAAAGTATCAAACCTGTATAATACTCACACTCACACACACTATATTACCAAGCCGCGCACAGGAGTTTGACCGCGGGCGTCTTCCGCGACACGCGATCGTAGCCGAAAGTATGCTGCGACGCGCGATCGGCTCCGTTCGTCTGTCGTCGTATCCGATTGGATCCTTTCAAAAATTAGAACACGTCATCACGGTAGGAATGAAACTATTTGACTCTATATCATTAATCTGTGATTTGACTAGGCGCAGAAGCGGATACGTTCGCAAGCGACGGTACGGAGCCGATCGTATGCGTCGACATCCTGCCAGACGCGATCGGCTGTCGCCGCATCCGTTCGTATCCTTTCTGATCCGATGTGATGCGAGCCGTTTGGTGGAAATCATCCCTTAGTGCAACGAAAAAATGGTCACTTTTATTGCTTGTCATTATTCTATGGTTATTGCCGTAATTTATTCTTAAACACGTTTGTTTAGAAGAAAGAAAGAAAGAAAGGACAGGAATTCTCTTCTCTACTCTTGCCAAGTAACCCGCCGGCGACTAAGTATACTAACAAATGTAACAAGGTGAAATGTTGTAACTTTTTACTTAACACCCGCATGCTTCGACGTAAATGTAGCAAACACCACCCCTATGTAAGGATTACTCATCCAAGGTTTAACACAAGGGCATTTGATTGCGCACCTATAGATATTTTGTTGTATAATACAAGGACGACATTATTTTATCTGTTTTTACTAAAGTCCGTAATTTAATCTCAGAGACTGAATTGACAGGCACAAATGTCAAAATTGAAAATATTGCACCAAATATTTTCAAATTTGACATTTGTGGCTGTCTCTGAGATTAAAAAATGGACTATACTTATTTTTATGGTCGAAGCCAATTATTCCACTACTTCTTTAAATACTATAAAACAAAGTCTCTGAGCTCCCGCTGTCTGTACGCTTAGATATTTTAAACTAAGCAACGGATTTCAATGCAGTTTTCAGCAATTGAGTGATTCAAGAGGAAGGTTTATATGCCCCACATTAGTATCTACATTGCAACCGTGCCAAGCCGGGGCGAGTCGCTAGTAAAGAATAATTTAATTCAAGAACACGTTCGTCCATTTCGCTCACAATACTTCAAACATCTGCAACTTACATAAAATGCTGATGGCGATAAAAAGGATTTAGAAAAAGTTTCGCTTCGTATATTTGTTTGTTTGATTCAAATATTGTTACAGATTTTTCACATACTTCTGCTTGACCGATTCTTCTGAAACTTCGCACACAAATTCAATTCCCATGATAATACAACATTATAATAATTTCAACATTTAAGGTTGCGCTTATCGACGGCAGACTTGTAGGAGAAGTATTCTTATGAAAAAACTACTGAATATTTATCTATACTAATATTATAAAGCTGAAGAGTTTGTTTGTTTGAACGAGCTAATCTCAGGAACTACTGGTTGGAATTGAAAAAATATTTTTGTGTTGGATAATCCATTTATCGAGGAAGGTTATAGGCTATATAACATCACGCTACGACCAATAGGAGCGGAGCATAAATGAAAAATGTTGCAAAAACGGGAAAAACGTAAACCCGTGCGAATTCAGGGACGGGCCGCTCGTTTTAAAATAAAATGATTAAACTATTCAATAATTGAACTGTTCTTCTATGAATTTTGTTCGGGCTTTTCATACTCCTTCTGTTATTTATTTACGTCCAAAGTTGCGTTAATATTTGGATTTTTCGAAGCTCATAACTTTGTAATTAGTTTTTATTTTGGTATTTGGTTTACGTACAGTCATAGATAACCACAAGACCAATAGATATCAAGTTTAAGTTTGGACGTACGATGTCAAACAGTGGAGTAATCACCCCACAACGTTTGTATGGAGAAAATGCCGACTGGCGCACCCTTATTACTCAAATGCTGTCGTGATTCTAAAAACACGCTACGAAATGTGACCGTCTACGAATGACACGATACGTAGGAGATGCTACGCGTCAAGAAGCTGTGCTACGAGAAGAGCTATGTTACGGGAATTGCTACGACATGTTTCCCCAAATCACTCAAGCCTTTAATTCCCAAAATGGTTCATAATTAAATTGTCCCTTAGGTATGTAAGGTTATGATTAAAACCCTCATTCTGTTTGCAGGTATATCGATAATTTCTATTCGACGAATAACCATAAAAATGAACACTGCTGGAAAAATGTTTCAACACATAAATCAACGATAAGATCTCACAACACTGACTTTGTACTGTTACTGGTCTCTCTTTTATATCCATCGCCGTATTTGTTTACAGGAGCCTAATCAAACTTGTTAATAATTCCTCAATGGACGTCGAAGTGTGGCAAACATTGGCGATTGTGAAGGTCCATTAAGAATTGTTGGAGGAATCACGCAAGCCACTTGTTGACAAATCCGTTCAAGGTCACGACGGTACACACGACCTTTCCCATAAATTTACTATTGAAGATGAAAAAAATTCTCTTGCAAAGGAAATAAGATCCACCAAAACTTCGACAGACTTTAATAAAATATCAAGACGGGCACAACAACAACACTTTTGAGCAATATCTCCGTACACATTCAACGTTTACAAAAATAAACAAACATGTAATTTTAACGTGTTAACTTAGCACGTTTACCTCTTCAACGGATGGACGTCACACAATCCAAGTATTTAAATGTAATTACTCTCTTAATATAAGATATCTTAGATGTTAAAACCAACTGTTCTCCTTTTTCATCTTGTCTCTGTGTCGCCCGTTAATTTCTAGGCTTTGGAAAATTTCGGAAAGCTTGTCAAGTTTTTGAGCGGGACTGTGTGGCAATTCTTGCAATTTGCAGAAACTTTTTCCGTTATCTGCTCTACAGACCTCGTATGTCTGTCGTTCTCTCAAACACAACAGCTTCCCCGTCTCCGGCATTGAGGACAACTTCGCTACTTGTAACGCTGCCCTCTTAAACCTGGTCTTCGGCGAAGGTTTCGGCTGTTCAACCACCTTTACTGTCTTCTCTGAATTTGGCCCCGGTTGTGTCAAATTTGTCTTCTTTGTAATGGACATGTCATCTTTACTCACTTTAGCGTTCGCTGCAGTCACATATATCGGCTCTATTACATGGTAAGTATTTTCTCTGAGTAACTGTTGTGGTCTCTTTACGTCTAACTGGTCCAGGGAGCTCTTCCTCGCGAAACCGTGTATCCGCAGTGGAGTCAGAGGCTTTAGCACTTCACGAATTTTGACGGCGCGGTCCATCGTCCCCGATTCGGTTTTGTTCAGGTCAAACACAATCACTTTTGTTTTGGACTTCTCCAGCTTCTGTCCAATGGCCGGGAGAGGGTGGAAAGGGGATAGGGAAGGTTTAATTTGGATGTCGTTGTCCAGCATTCTCATTTGTGCTGTTTTGTTCTTCCGCGTGATATATTTCCGCGGCGCGTATATAGTTGTGAGCGCGCGCGTTTTGTGCGGGTCGAGCGGCGCGAGTGGACCGGGCAGCATGGGGCGTGCGGAGGCCTGCGAGCCTGCCCGCCGACAGCCGGTCCTGACCTTGGGTGGCGTTGCCCCTCCCCGTCAATCGAGCGCCCACTCGCGCTGCCTACGCTTGACCACGTAGGGTACTTCGCTGCAACAACGCACTTCGTTACCATAAGGTATATACCATAATACCGTACCGGACGTGACTGCTGCTATTTCCCCGTTTTTTTCGAAGAATATTTAATTTATTGAAACGTTATTTGCTACGAATTCATTGAGAAATTCATATAGTATACTTTCCTCAGAACAAAGCCTTGCTTTAGTAATTATTCTGAGATTTTTCCTAAAGAGTAAAATAATTATATTGAACTTACCAAAAATTAATTGACTGTACGTCAAATGTCACAGGTGTTAAAAATAACCAGGGCTATCTATGGCCAAGAGCCAGTATGATTAAGAAATTACAGATATGCTTAGACTCTCTTTGTAAGTAGAACTTTCTAGTAGATTATGTTTTTTTCAAAAGACATGGACAAAAAAGTACATTCTATATACTTATACATAGTAAATAATATTGTAAAATAGAAATAGAAAAATGAATTAATACGTAGTTTTTAGCCTCTCTGAACTTGTCAGTTTTTATTGCAAAATAATAAGTAATGCAAGATGAATTCAAAGTACCGGTTGTCAACGTCCGCCATAATGTACCATAGAGAAAGATAAAAAATAATAATGGACGTTCCAAACCACTCTTGCTACTTGTAAACATGTGTGATATGGATGACAAATGCTCTTATTAGGAACATTTTACTCATACGAAACTATCTTCATTGATAATTGTTGCATTTAATAAAATTATTTTATTATAATTTATGTTGATGCGTAAGATAGTTTCTTTTTAATATTTCAGACAAAATAAAATACTTAAAACGGAACGCGTTTAGTTGTTTGACAGTGTGTTTTTGTCTATGTCAAATGTCAATGTAATGCCATATGTCATTTCATTGCAGATTCTTCATTGCGTTACTGTTTGAATTTTTGCGATTATTTTCTCAATTTGACCCCCGCTTATCTACTGACTGATACCTTCTACCACTCAATTACCTTGCTATTAACACTGGACTCTGATTTACATAGCGTTTCGGATTTGTTTTGTGGATCATTATGAAGTGCATGTATCAACTGCGGAATAGCCATGCAAAGGTTGCAGAGGCATCGCATATCCTCGCTTTCTGCACACCATCAAACATGACTTTCGCGTTGGATAACCAATGCTCAACCCCAGGTATGAAGTTGGAGTAGAAAAAACTGAATCTGATTTATTTTTATTTGTTTTCACTAATAAATAAATAATTATTTATCCCTACTCTTGTTTTATTTTGTGTTTTCCTTGTTAATTGGTAATTAAACTATAAAAATATAGATAAGGATAACCTGTAAAAATGTATTACATGTTACATTATAATTCTTTACACTTATTGCCAGCGATCTGTTTAAAGGTTTAGTGAAACTATTTACGTCTAGTCTGTAGTAATGACAAGTTCTATGAGTTTTTTATTTATAGCAATTTAATGTGCCAATATTCACGAATATAAAACACAAAAAATCATTGGTGTACAATAAATTCGATAACTATGCCGACGCCCATACAGAAATTGGCCATGTCCATGGTTTGTTAACAGCCTCCTTGTAGGATAGTCAAAATGTGGATTATATTCTAAAATTCACCCCGTCCTTGCAGACCCTACCTTTACACCTACCAAAATCTAAACACTATAGGTATAGGTCTACCAGAATCTGATGGCAAATAGGGAAATTAAATGTTTTTGTGGGTAACACAAGGGTAATTTGAATAAAAAGTCTTGATACTTGTAATTTTTTTTCTTTAATTTCTTCTTGATCTTCTTCCTGCCCTTATCCCACATTAGATGGGGTCGGCCCAACATGTATTTCATAAATCCATGTTGTTAGAGGTTTTGGCTTATTGTTTTATGTGACCCAATGTGCTTGCTGATATTATGCACTGGGTCCCAAAATGATATGCTGATATATGGTTTTTTTGCAATTTTATTGTAATGGAAAAGGAAACCTTGTTAAAATAAGTATGTTTATTAAAAATGTTTGAACAAGAAAACATTAATCAGAACTGGAAAATGTATCAACTACAGTCATACTCGTTTTGACAAGTGACATGTTGACATTGCCATATGAAAACCACTGTTTGTTATTAATTTTTAATGCCATGAGATTCTGGTTGACCTATCTATGACGCATTTCTATACTATCATAAATAAACACAGAGTATTAATATTATAATAATCAGCAGTCCAGCTCTATCGAAAAAATAAATTAACCTAAATCTATCCAACTAGGTATAACAATCAAAATCTGCCAACTGTACAAAGAGATTAAATATAATGTCTAGTATTGAATGTCTTTGCAACTGTAGGTACAACGTTCACCTCGCGATTTTTGAAAATGCATAGGCGTCAACAGAAATATTAAGAGAAGTAATTAAATGATACGCGATAAATATTACTAGTCAACAAAAAAAAAGTAGTCTGAGCATTAGGTTAGGTTAGAACTCAGAAAAGTTAATTGTTGAAAATCTGACACAGTTTTCTCCGCTGATCATGCATCGCTGATCCATTATACATTTTCGCCGACCAAAACCTTAATATTTAGCTAACCGTTTAAACATCACGCCTCATCATTGATGTTATAACATCACGCCTGTATTCTCCGAAGAGTTGGGCAGAGGAACACCCTCATTTCGCCGTTATGTTTAAGTCCCATGTAATAGGGAGCAAATCTAATGCCAAAATAAAAATTACAACTGAAATAAATCAATAGTCAGTACATAGACTGAGAATTTTTTACCTATAATACTTTGATTATATTATTATTCGATTGAAAATATACTGAACATTCGAATAATTTCTTACAAATTCCGATTTTACGAGTTCCTTATAGTTATTAGATTTCAACAAAAGCTGCTTTACAATCATAATTGTAAGCCATACTAAAAGCTTTTTCAATAACTAGTTAAATTAATTACTTATCGATTCAAAATGAAGTATACCTATAACATTCTGTACCGCAAAAAATACCCCACGAATAAGAATAGTTTATTTGTAAATAAGTTTACATATTTATGGTCTAATTAGTGCGCTGTGTTTTGCCTTATAGACACAAATTAATATAATTGTGTGAACATCATGCCTAAAAATATAATAGAATTTAAGTATTAGGTATATAAATCAAAATTGTGCACCCAATAGTTGGTTTTATTGAAATTAAATTTATAATAATTAGTCAAATAGTGAATTATCCTTTAGGAACTCCTCAATCGTATAGTAACATAATTTCTACATTATTATTTAACATATAAAATTACTATAGGTTGGAAAATTTTACGTAGTTTCTTTAGGTCGTAGAATTTTGGCAATTACGCAAATTCTTTTGGCCAATTGTGGTCTGAGCCAACAGATTACATGATTTTGTGAACGGATTTTAAAGTTTTCAATATACAAGCTGTCTTTCAAAGTCTATGAAGAAATCCTGGCAATATCGTATACATTTGGATGATTTATCGAAGCCTTATCATAGTTTAGAAACGGTACAAGTTATTACAGTTAATAGTTGACCCTACAACGCGAATTATATCACTAATATATGTATATATATATGTATATATTTATTTATACTTACACCCCTTATTCTTTTCCCAACTATGTTGGGGTCAGCTTCCAGTCTAACCAGATACCAGTACCTATTCTATACGGACCGACTGCCATCAGACCTTCGCATCCCAGTTATAGAGCAATGCCGATAATCGAAGGTTAGACCGGCTGTCAGACTATAGGGCTATAGTCAGAACCACAGAACAGTTTTTATCTGTTCCGTGGTTAGAACTATGTAACGACTGTCATAGGTATACGTATGACACCCGGGACCGACTGTTTAACCTGCTCTCCGAGGCACGGAGGAGTCTCAATGTGTAACGAACGGTTACTCATCCACGGACTGACCGCGGCAAGCGCAACTTAACCTCACAAATCCAGCAAATCAAAGCCCCTCCCTCCTCTCTCCTTGAGTTATATCACTATTATCACTAGATTGCTCGTTTTTCTCTTTCCATTCTTCCAGTCCATCCAAAGGTTGTCTGGAAGAGATCGCCTTGCGCGATAAGACCGCCCATTGTGCATTTTTGTATTTAAATAGTTTTTCGTGTTATGTTAACCTGGTGTACAATAAAGAGTATATAAATAAATAAATAATATTGGTTCCAATAAAAATTGATATGTTACGGTTAAAAGGTGTAGTGTGGTAACACCTAGGTTTAGCCGGCTACAAATAGGTGCAGCCGGTGGCAGTTAAAACTAGATGGCTATTAACGATGCCCAGTAAGCCTGTCAAGTTTGGCCATTTGTTTGTTTTTTTTTTGTTTTTTGAAAAAAAACATTGCCCCACACTAGGATTTCTCCTGTGTCGTGGGTGCGTTTATAGACACAAATCTTCACACGCACAAACATCCAGACCCGGAAACACTATCTGTAGGCCATACAAATATTTGTTCCGCGCGGGAATCGAACCCACATCCGTAGCACAGAAGCCAATCGCTCAGCCACTGCACCAAACGTGTCGTCGTATTTAAAGAAACCTTAGCTACACCTGTCCCGGTACATTGTCACGCTGGGATGGACGGGTAATGACCATCATTACCGCCATCGATCCACGCGGTGACCTTCAGCGGACGAATCGGAAAAAATATTGTTTGTCAGGTGACAGGTGACACACAGACGTACACGTATAGCCATAACACATAGAGCATTAGCCGTTGATTGATATTGATCTGAAATGGATAGGTAGGTACCAGTAAATAATTGGAATATTATTAATAATTAACTGCCCGGACAGACTTCGTTCTGTCAAAAATTATTGGCCTGTAGTGCTAAAATAAAAGTGTTGTTTTTACTATTTTCCACGCAATTTTTGTTTTTTATCTCCATAAGAACCTTCCTTGTGCCTTAAGGAATGTATAAAAAAATAGCCGAATTGGTCGAGCCGTTCTCAAGTTTTGCGCTTAGCAACACATTTGGCGATTCATTTTTATTTATATAGATAATAACTATCTCGTTGGTCTATCAAGCGCTACTACTGATCACGAGATCCTGGGTTCGATCCCCAGGTTACGCAAAGTTTTATTGGATTTTTGCGTGTGGAATTCCTCAGTAGTAGCCCTGAGTTTGGATTTGTGCCCAGTTGATGGAAATAAGTTCGCCTCCTATTACATGGGACTTAAACATAACGGCGAAATGACGGTGTTATGTTACTACTTACTATCACTTCTACCCAGCCCTTCGGGAAACATAGGCGTGATCTTATGTTATGTTATTATTAATAATTGTATTATTTATACTATAAATAATACAATTATTAATAATCCACTAGGCTGTCACTGCTATAAATTTTATAGCAGTGAGTATAAATTTTATAGCAGTGACAGCCTAGTGGTGTGACCGTCGGACTGCCAAGTCGAGTTCGAAACCAAAGCACGCACCTCTGACTTTTCGGATTCATGTGCGTATTGTATAATTATCACATGCTTAACAACGGTGAAGGAAAACATCAAGAGGAAACCGGCATGCCTGAGAGATATTTCTTGTCGGCATGTGAAGCCAAGTCAGGGGCCACTGGCGGCATAAACTCTGACACCGGGTTAGTCACTAACCACACGAAAACAAGAAGAATTGGAATGTCATAAAAGAATGCGGTAGCTTTTCGTTCTCTTGTGTCTTCCTCTATTTGAAAATAGCTTATGTTGTGGTGATAAGATTACCCACTTAGCGAGGATGGTAGCGGGGCTGACTGCCCAGGGTGCGACGGCCGTACTTTTGTAAGTATCGTCACTCGTGCAGGTTCTTTTCAAATCAAATCAAATCATTTATTTTGTGAACATAAGTAAAAAATAGGTGGAAAGATGTGTAAAATTCAGAATTTTTTTAATGCACCCCGTTTAATGCGGTAGCTAGAAATATATGTCGAAGAATAAATCATTTAGAAAATAAAAGAGGGTAGTCGGCAAGATGAATCAACGTACCCGACGTTATAAAAACAGTTGTCATTCGACGGAGCGGGGCATTCCATATCGACACATATCGAACAGCCGAAGAAGTCTGATATCTGACTATCTTATCCTTATTTTCTGATCTTGTGTAAATTATTATATTGTGAACTAGCTTCTGTAACTAACAACTAACCCAAATACAAGTACTCTCAGTGGTGGAGAGTCTATGTTGGTTTTATACCAAATACCCGCTTTACCTTCTGATAAGCAGACACTGGTCTAAACTGTAACGCTAAACTCAATTCTATCAAATTCAATAAACGGCGTGTCTGCGATATTATGTTTGTATTGGAAATTATAAATGGTTTTATACTTGTAACCGAAAATAAATTAACAAGGTAGGCCTCTTTTTCCATTGTCGATTCTTCCTAATGTTACCTACAGGTATAATTTCTGCCTCTACACACGTATTTACACATATAAACTAAGGGCAATTTAAGGAATATAAAATGTTATTGCCCTTGAGGCTTCGACGATAAATCGCCACTGATTGGACTGTATTTTTTATCATGGTCGCCATTAATCAATAAAATTGATATTCAAATAGAGGTTTAAAAAAATTTGAAGTTTTGTATATTGACAACATTATATTATGTACTGCCTCGTTGGTCTAGTGGTAGCAACCGGGACTGCTGATAGTGAGGTCCTGGGTTCGATCCTCAGGTCGTGCAAAGTGTTATTAGGTTTTTCCATGTGGAATTCTTCAGTAGCAGCCCGAGGTTTGGATTTATGTGCGGTTAATGGCAATAGGCTCGCCCCCTATTACATGAGACTTAGACATAACGGCGAAGTTAGGATATTACTATAGACCTCTGCCTAACCCTTCGAGGAATACAGGCGTGATGCTATGTTATGTCACATTATGTACTGTCTCCCCGCTACTTCATCTGCGTAGAAGTCGGAGAACTACTTTACTTACTTAACTGAAATGAAGATTAATTGCTTAACCTTGTGGTGTGACCGTCGGACTGCCAAGTCATAGGTCTCTAGTTCCAACCCAAGGCATGCACCTCTGACTTTTCAGATTCATGTGCGTATTGTATAATTATCACTCGCTTAAAAACGGTGAAGGAAAACATCGTGAGGAAACCGGCATGATATGAAGCGAAGTCAGAGGTATTCGTGGCTAGTTAACAACCGCACCGATCATACGATTTGCGAGGTTAAGCTGCGCTTGCCGCGGTGAGTCCGTAGATGGGTAACCGTTCGTTGAACATCAAGACCCCTCCGTACCTCAGAGAGCACGTTAAACAGTCGGATGTCATACGAATACCTATGACAGTCGTTACGGGTAGTCAGAAGTCCGAAAGTCTAACAACCGGTCTAACCTTAGGATATCGGTATTGCCCAGTAACTGGGTTGCGGAGGTCAAACTCAAACTCAAACTCAAACTTTTATTTGCTTTCCACAATGGTATTAATAGATGGTGAGTAAATATATATAGTACATCGTGGACCCTGTTGGTCTGATGGCAGTCGCTCCATGTAAAGTACTGGTATTCAGCCGCATCTGGTTAGACTGGATGCTGACCCCAACATAGTTGGGAAAAGGCTAGGAGGAAGATGTGAAGCGAAGTCAGAGGCCCATAAACTCTGACACCAGGTTAGTCACTAACCACACGAAAAGAAGAAGATAAGACTGAAATTAGGTGGGTATTTTTTAAATCATTCTTTATTCTAACAACTATGGATAAAAAAAAAGGTGAAATATGTGTTATTATATATTTTTAAAGAAACCTCACATATCTTCGAGTGCCCTACGTCGTTGCCAACAGTTTGAGCTGAGTATATTTTTAGTTGTTAGATAAGTCTACTCAGTTCCGGATTTATATAGGAACTACTTCTGGAAAATTGTGCTATGTCTATAAATATTTAGCAAAAGGTTTATCAAGAAGGCTGCACAGATTTGTATGCAGATTGCGAAAAAGCATTTCTTTTATTTGTAATGGGTTTGCTCTTGACTCTAGTCTAGGTCAGAGGAGACAGAGACAAAGTCTACGATGGAGTGAGCTTACCCAGAAGAAGCCTGTTAACTTTGAAGAGATTCAGGTTGAATGCGTTCGGGAACACATACGCAGGTAGTGAGTTCCACTCTTTTGCAGTGCGCATTATGAAGGATGTTTGGAAGCGCTTAGTACGAATTGGTGGAATGGCAAATAAGTATGGATGGTAACTTGCAGTGCGTCTAGATGTCCGATGGTAGAAGGGGGCCGGTAGGATGATCATCATTTGTGCAGAATAGCCATTTAACTATAATTTTTAAATCTTCCACTTTTATTTCTAGTAGTTACAACTGACAGCCCACGTACATTATATTAAAAATTGCAATAAAAAGCTTTAACATCAACAACATAAGGTTGAATTTCGTGTCTTCCTCAGACTGCCATTCAATGGGAAAGTACCATATTGTTCTGTGTACTTCGAAGACGAGTGACCGCTTATCGCTACCAATGCGCGGTTTCTTCACAAATTGTCATTGAATAATAAATGAATGTCAAGAACAAAGAAAAGAACAAGTCAGGTGCTTCACTTACCACATTAAAACTCTTCGTTGTTTGCAAAAAATAATGTATGCGATTGGATAAAGTCTTCTTTTCGTGTGGTTAGTGAGTTTCAGAGTTTTTGCCGCCCATGGGCCTCTGACTTGGCTTCACATGCAGTCGGAAATATCTCTCAGGCATGCCGCCGGTTTCCTTACGATGTTTTCCTTCACTGTTTTTAAACGAGTGATAATTATACAATACGCACATAAATCCGAAAAGTCAGAGGTGCGTGCCTTGGATTCGAACTCGAGACCTATGACTTGGCAGTCCGAGGGTCAAACAACTAGGCTACCACTGCTAAAAAAATATGGATAATGTAAAAAATAAGTATATTAGAGGGAGTTTAAAAGTGGCACCAGTGACAAAAAAGTTGAAAGGAAGTCGTTTGGCTTGGTATGGGCATGTGAAGAGGAGGGATGAAACGTGTGACTAAGAGACTGATGAATATAAATGTTGATGGATGGAGGGGAAGAGGGAGACCAAAGAAAACATGGATTTAGATGGAGAAAAGGGAGTAAATGATAACGTGACGGCCAGTGGCGTAACTATACCATCAGAGGCCCGTGGCCAATTCATTGGATGGGACCCAAGTAAAAATCGTCACGTTGTAATTTAATTTTAATAAATCACTGAAGTAGTTATACAACAGAATTACAAATTTATAAATTTACTTAATTTTGTTGAAAATGTTAGGTTACTTCTGAGCTCGAGGCGGCTTGAGCTGGGGGCTCCGTCGGGCCGGGGGCCATTTTGCCAGCCCTGCCACCCTGTAGTTACGCCACTGGTGACGGCTGACAGGGAAGAATGGAAGAGGAAAATATATTGCACCATCCCCAAGTAACTTGGGACGAGGGCAGAAAGATGACACGTTTGCAAAAAATAATAATTTCGTCTTGTGTTGAGGTATTTGCATGCACATGAAGGTTGTATAGGAAAAGCCGCAAGCCTAAACCGCCTAAAGGCTCCTACACACAATGTCGCCGGCTTTGCCACGCGGGTGTAAGTCTATAGGCGTTATACCCGGACGGTCTGGTTAAACACCCGCCGGCAAGCCACGCGGCAATGCCGGCGGCAAAGCCCGCGGGATTGTGTGCAGGAGCCTTAAGGTTACACACAGTCTGGAAATGTGGTTGTGTTTAGAGCAATTTATTATTGTTGATACTTTAACAAATTATATCCCCGAACATTGTAACTATTACATAAAGGTGGTGTTATTTATGCTGCCAACATACGTGTCAGCCATATTGATTTTCAGCACGTGAAATTAATGTAAACAGATAGTTACCAGCAAAGGGTGAGTCGATGACTAATTAAAGTTGATTTTTATTTGTTTTCTTGATTTTGTTTGTTTTTATAGCAGTAATAGTTTAGTGGTGTGACCGTCGGACTGCCAAGTCATAGGTTCAAACCCAAGGCACGCACCTCTGAATTTTCAGATTCATGTGCGTATTGTATAATTACATCGTAAGGAAACCGGCATGCCTGAGAGATATTTCTCGGCGGCATGTGAAGCCAAGTCAGAGGCCATGGGCGGCATAAACCTTGACACAGGTTAGTCACTAACCACACGAAAAGAAGAAGAAGATTTGTTTTCCCAACAACGTAAACAAACATTCAAATGTTGTAATTATTTTTACCCGTATTTTAAATATATGATGGAATCAGGCGTTACTTTGCGGAAATCCATGATCTATAAATATACAATAAAATATTTAGTGTTAATTCCGCGAAAAAACAGTTGATCAAGCCTGAATGCAGTATGCAGCACCGCCCTCCCGCCCGCAAATATATGCAAATGCAGAAGGTGCGATTAATAACATGCAACACACAAGCAAAACAAACCGATACGACACGTGTTTCGCCCCTCCACGGGGCATCCTCAGGTGATGTTGACTCGTCGACCGCTTGGACGCGAATGGCACGACTGCGTAGCGCGCGCCGCTTTATACATCGCCTCGACCTGTTGTTTGTGTCGAACTACCCACACAAATACGTAATAATGGGGATGAAACTATATTAGTTTGGTCATTCAACAGTGTATATCTATCTGTATTATGTTTTAATATTTCCAACTGTTCCAACACACACAACCGGAAACTTTTATCACATACATGCAAAATACTATAACTATTATTGTCGCTTAAGGAATGGCCGGTGTCAAGTAAATGTTTGGCAAAATGAGATCTTTCTGGATGGCCATTCCTATATGCGGCAATATGTTCCTTATGTCTAACATCGAAGTTACGGCCCGTCTGACCTACATAGACTCCGTTACAGTCGTTACAAACTAACTTATATGCACCGGATTTTTTTGAATTTTCTAAATGATCTTTAACATTACAAAGATGACGCAAATTTTGATCTGTCCTAAAAGCAACGTTAACGTTGTGTTTTCTAAGGGTATTGGCAATTCTATCTGATAATGGGCCCATGTAAGCCAGACTACCAACATACTTATTAATACGTTCGGGGGGACATGCGTAAAGTAGTGAACGAACCCTTTCATTCTGCTTATTTTTAATTAAACTATCAATTATTTTAAACCCTGGATTGACATATATGATTCACTCAGTCTATTTGTAATTCACTTCACACCCACGCACAAGTAGCTTAATGGCCTTTCGGGATCCTGGGAGGCTATAAGTCACATTTGTCGAATCATATTTCTTTTAATGATACCACATCGTAGGTGCAATTGGACTGCCTTCATTTATATGTCGGAGAATAAATCATTTAGAAAATAAAGGAGGGTAGTCGTCAAGATGAATCAACGTACTCGACGTTATAAAAACAGCTGTCATTCGACGGAGCGAGGCATTCCATATCGAACAGCCGAAGAAGTCTGACCTTTTATAGCTGACTAGCTTACTAGCTTATCCTTATTTCCTGAACTTGTGTAAATTGTTATATTGTGATATATTGTGAACTAGCTTCTGTAACTAACGACTAACCCAAATACAAGTACCTACTCTCAGTGGTGGAGAGTCTATGTTTGTTTTATTTACGAAATACCCGCTTTACCTTCTGATAAGCAGACACTGGTCTAAACTGTAATGCTATACTCAATTCTATCAAATTTTATAAACGGTGTGTGTCTGCGACATATATACAAGGTTAGTCGGAAAGGGGGTACTAACCCGAAAGCCACTTATAGTATCACTGATGACTGTTTTATTGCAGGTGTTAAAATTTCTAAATACGCATATTTTTATTTCCATACAAAAGTAAATAAATATTATTTATTTCAAAAACTCCACAACCCTGACTTTTTTATCTATTCAAAAATGGCCGCGCACGTGGTCGTCGGTGCCTAGCCGCTCGGCGGTAAAACACAAAGCACCGGTAGGTGCCTACGAACGCCGCGCCGCCGCGCCGTCGCCGAAATCGTAGGTTACTATGATACTGTGTATGAGGGTGTGTGCATGTGTGTGTCGTGTGTCGGAACATATCATTATCATCTAGGAACTTACCATTTCTGATGTTGACGCTGTTCTCGGCCAACGAAAACGTCACACACGTGTCGTCTTAATATCAAATAGGTACTTAAAAACACAAGAAGTACTTTTGTTTATTAACTACTACTGTATGTACGTAAGTAACCTACCTACGAATGAAACAATCACCAGTTTTATGTACTTATGTTAACACTTAATTAATCTATCACCACGGACACTACAAGAAAGGTTAATTTCGAATTGAAACACTAGAAGCACTTGATATCACTGTTTCAAGGTATAGCCACCACAAATGGATCTCCACCACTATAAAAAAGGTTCAATCTGCCACACTTATCGCTCGATTTACAAGGTCGCGCGCCGATGTACCTACGAATGCGATCGCGTTATCTACCATAACATCTACGGATTGCTCATGATGCTCTCAAACGGAGATGCTACTCTTAGCCGCATCTAGTCTTCATTGTTCGTCAGCGTAAACCATAATAATTATCCTTAACGTGACTCCACAAGCAAAAGTCCAGCGGAGTCAAGTCCGGTGAGCGAGGTCTGGCTACAGGATCGCCACGACCGATCCACACGGGGAATCGCTCATCCCAGTACGCTCTGCAGCTGCTGCTGCGAGCATAATGAGCCGGAGCGCCACGCGGCCCGTCGTACTGGAACACAGTCCTCGAACTCGATCAAAAAGGGAGGACGGTTACAATCATCACGGTACAAATCACGGCCCTCCAAGAGCACACCATCACGACAACCAATAAACATCACCATGTCGTAATACTTCGTACCTATCCCTATACGTACTCAGTCGATATTTTAGAAACAACAAGAAATAATACCACGACTCGCGTAAACAATCAAAACATCGACTGTTTCCCGGGAAGCGTTGCAAGCGACTAAAAAATCTTAGAATAATAAATAACGGAAATAAAATGTTTAGGCTAACATTGCATTTTAGAGATGCGCAATGTTAATCCCCTAAATTAAATCCCGGAGAATTTAACAACTGATTTGAATTTAGTAACTTTTTGGGATCTACCCCTACGTTATACGGGATTCGAACACACATAAGCGTTGGGTCTTGGGTTAGCAATAGGAAGCTGATGAAACTGGTTTACTTTAAGTTTGAGAGGATGAAACCTCAAATGGTCGCAATGTTTTTCTTTTGTAGTACTCCATAACTGTAAGCAGCATCTTACATGTCAAAATGTAAACAAAGTTATGAAATACGATACCACAAATTAATAAATCTATCTCGTTGAGTTCATGTGTTTTCAAAACTTAGTGCATACATTTCTTAGTACCTACACACAAACTAAGTACGTACGTTAATAATCATTAACTTGTTAGTCTTGTGGCGGCATCTATCACCTCTATCTTCCATAGTCTAACTAAATGACTGACATACATGTTACAATAAACTTACAATATTCACGCATTTCCAAAAAAAACAATGTATTGAACCCACCTCTAAAGCGGCAAGCAGACGAAATACAACAGACAAGCCTAGTACGTACTTTAATAATCATTAACTTGTTAGTCTAACTAAATGACTGACATACATTTTACAATAAACTTACAATATTCACGTATTTCCAAAAAAACAATGTACTGAACCCACCTCTAAAGCGGCAAACAGCCGAAATACAAAAGAGTCTAGGCAAAAGCGCGCCGCGTGCCGCGCTGTCTCGGCGGCATCTCTTTGACAATGTTTTCACTACATTTCGGCGAATTGTGACGTCATATGATTATTTATTGCAGAAGCGACATCGTGCTGTAAGTTTATTTTTGACGGTTTGTTTGTGATATTAACTTACTTATTGTACTGCAAGGCTGTAATTAATCGGGATAGTTTTCAGTGTAGGATAGATCATATGGAATTACGTGCTTTAGTGATCAAAACCTTTGATATCCAAGTTGAAAGTTTTTTATTGCCTGTTATTACGAATATTCTAGGTAGGTAGGTAGGTACAGGGAAATAAAATATCAGGTCAATTCGATTTACACAAAAATATGCCGATAAAATTAGTCTAACAGAGAAATGCAAAATACTTTGAGATGCAAAAGATTTTTAGGTACCTACCTTATAATACGCGATTGCGAATCGTCGGGTCTGCGCTTTATTTAGTCACGATTACCTATAATTCTGAGAAATGCTTCGAAAATGCGAGGGGAAAAGTCGGCCTTTTTGTATTTAAAATATGACCTCAAATGTAAACACAGCTGATGATAGGGTTGGCGTAGCATATTTTTAATGAAATCTTTGAACAGCTATATCTCTAAATTTATTGACTTTTGGGAAAAGTTGTGGAACAAAAGTTATCCCTTATTATGGGTACTTTAACACCCTTTCGGCTTAGTACCCCCTTTCCGACTAACCTTGTATAATTTATATAAAAGGAGAAGCTGACTAACTGACTGATCTATCAACGCACAGCCTAAACGGCTGGGGTTAGAAACTTGAAATTTTGACAGTAGGTTCATTTTGTGACGTAAATATCCACTAAGAAGGGATTTCTCGAAATTCAACCCCTAAGGGGGTGAAAAAAAATCACGCAAGCGAAGCTGCGGGCAAAAGCTAGTACTGCATATCGATGGCAACAAAGTAAAACATGACATCTAGAAAATCGCAATTTTACAGGACACACAATTTTACATGCACATTTAGTAAAAAAATCTGGCTATATTGCTGTGATGTTATATAAAAATCGAGTGTAGATGTCTTCATTGACGTGCGAGATTTTCTCCATTATTTTAAAATCTTAAATAATTTTAATACATTAGATTTGTAACACAAGCTCATTTTTGTATTAAAAGCAATTTCGTAAAAATGTAGATGTCCTTATCTACTTAGCTGCCATCGATATTATTTTGTCAGTTGCAGTTGCGGTCGGTAGGTATGCTGTCAGACATTCTGAACCACTACAAATCCATTTCTAATATGAATGAAATATGCTTCACCAAATGCGACGTTACTAGCTCCCAGATTACCTAACTGGGTGCTAATGGGGCTGTTTCAGACATGGAAATAGTACATATTAAATTTGGAAATAGAAATAGACATTATAAATATAGATAAAATTGTACAGCAGATAATTATTAGAAGTGAAAATACGCAGTCCAATGCAAGATCCCTGCGAAAGAAGTATGGCAGGGGCTCACGCCGAGGCAGGAGTATAGTTTTAGCCGAAAAGAGTCCGGCAATGCCCAGACTGGCTCGGAAATGAGCTAGTGTGGGCGTCCATGAGGATTTCCCACTACTGCCCAAAAAAAAAAAAAAAATGGGTCTGTTTCGCGGCCTCAAAAAGTACCGGTGTTACCTCGTCGATTTTCGCGAGTGCCACACCAGGATGAAACATTTTAAGAGATTCCATGCTATACGTCTTGAGCGCGAGCGTCAGCTTGCATGTGCCAAGCGGGCAAGAAGATACCTAAGTACTGCACTCCCAAAATCGATAGCTATTAAACCTCTGGTAAGGAGTTTAAGGCATCCACAGTTTGGTGGATTTAGTAACTTATGCGTTACCAGAATTACTTTTCAATTGCTTATCTAAATCTAAAGTAGGTACCTATCTTAGACTTAAATACTTAATGCAGAGAGATGCTCGTTGAGAAGCCTTAGTTTCGAAATGACCTTAACATGGTCTCCTATTTTTTTAACCGACTTCCAAAAAGGAGGAGGTTACTATGTTCGTCTGTATGTATGTTTTTTTTTTGTGTATGTTCATCTATATTTTCGCCAATTGTGAACCGATTTTGATGATTTTTTTAATGGATAGGGTATACTCCGAAGTTGGTCCCATTTAAATTTGGTGAAGATCTGATGAAGAACTTCGGAGAGATAGACAATGGAACTCCTCAATGACGAACAGTACGCATATTGTGATGATGTGATTATGTTACGAGCAGCGTCTTTAGTAGGTCCAACCAAGTTTTAATTAAGGCCACTAAAATGAAAAAAATAAAAACATTTTTTACAAAAAATTTAAACCGACTTCAAAAAAGAATAAAATAATTACCATATAAAATTAACAGTTTCAGAAGTCGGTGCCTTCAATTTGGTTCAGCGTGGATCAGTACCGACTTCTGAAACTGTTAATTTTATATGGTAATTATTTTATTCTTTTTTGAAGTCGGTTTAAATTTTTTGTAAAAAAATGTTTTTATTTCTGCATATGCTATTTAAATTACTTAAGTTAAGTAGTCAAATAAATAACATAACTTAAGTAGGTAGCTGTACATCATTCTGTCTGGAGGATGTTCCACGCTCCCCCCCGGTGGGTTCCCGCATTGTCGTTGCGGGGGGGCTTAGTAGCCGTGGCTTGGAGCCCCACGGTGAAGCGAAGAGGAACCCGAGGAGGGGCTGCTCGTCGGGGCTTGGGCCTGGAAGCCCTCGACGTAGCGGCCAAGTAGGTTGCGGTGTCGCCTGAGCGACATCGCAACTGAGGAGGGCCGCGATGTCTTATGGGAGGCATTGCGGCTGAAGGGTGAAGGCCGCGGCGGGAGAGGAGTGCCGGTATTACGGTGCGCCGTTCTCCCTACCTTCCGCGGCCTGACGGGGCCGCCACCGTCAGATGGCGGACGCGGTGGGGCCGCAGGGGGAGAGGAGTGTCGGTGTTTAGTTGGCCGCTCTCCCTATCCTCTGCGGCCGAAAAGTGGTAGGCGGCGGGGCCACTAACCTGACCCGTCGCAGGGGGACCAGGGGTGCCCAGACACGGGGTAGTCTGGCGCCCATGTACTTGTTTGGTCCCCGGGGTGGTCACGGCGTACCATGTGTTCTGGTGCGCCGGTGATGTGGGGTGCCCCCCGCGCCTCTCAGGAGGTCGTGGGGTGGGGCCCTACAGTGGAGAGGTCCACCAGCAATTGGTGGACCAAGACCTGCCGGGGTTGCGGTGCATGCAATAGCGAATCCCGCGACCCCGGCCTTAGGTCAGAAGGAGGGACACCGTGGTGGTTTTAGCCGGTAAGAGTCCGGCACACCCCCCCGTCTTACCCAGACGGGGGATAGTCCATGAGGATTTCCCCACGATAATAAAAAAAAAAAAAAAAAAAAAAAAAAAAAAAAAAAAAAAAAAAAGGATGTTCCACGCTGCAGCGCCGCGAACTAGTCGCGGCGATCGGCGGTGACCTCTCGCTTCCGGCCGTGGTTCTGTCCATGGTCGGGAGCGAGACTGCGTGGGAAGCCATCGCCTCTTTTTGCGAGGAGGTGATGGCGACCAAGGAGGTAGCGGAGAGGGAGAGGGAGGCCGCTTCTTCTCTCCCTTCTCGAGCTAGACGCACCGGGCGCCGGAGGGCGCGTGACGATCTCCGGCCACCCTAGTGAGTGGCCTGCGGGCGGCGGGTTGGGGAACCCGTCGCCCGACCAGTAACGGGCCCAGGGAGGATGGCGCGTCTTGTCCTGCGCGCGCCTCTCGGACGGATGTGGGGCAGGGGAGCAACTGCCCCACCACAGGAGGTGTCCACCAGAAGAAGCTGGTGGACCGAGACCTGTCGGGGTCGCGGTGCATGCAACAGCGAATCCCGTGACCCCGGCCTTAGGTCAGAAGGAGGGACACCGTGGGGTTTTAGCCAGTAAGAGTCTGGCACACCCCCCCGTCTTCCCCAGACGGGGGATAGTCCATGAGGATTTCCCCACGTGAGAAAAAAAAAAAAAAAAAGGATGTTCCACGCTACGGCTGCCGCTTCGCACCATGAAAATACTTGTTTTGACACCGTTAATCCTCCCCTTAGCCATGGTCAACCTATAACTCTTCAGTTTCACTAAATCTGCAAACTGTGTCTTCAGTAATCCAGAAAAGGATGATTTCCTTTAAACATTTAGATAACTGCCTCGTTGGTCTAGTGTTGGCAAACGCGACTGCTGATCACGAGGTCCTGGGTTCGTTCCCCAGGTCGGGCAAAGTGTTATTGGGTTTTTATGTGTGGAATTTCTCAGTAGCAGCCTGGAGTTTGGATTTGGCAATAAGCTCGCCCCCTATTACATGGGACTTAATAATAACGGCGAAATGAGGGTGTTACTATACACCTCTGCACAACCCTTCGGTTAATATAGGCGTAATATTATGTTATCGAGACGCTCCAACCTCCAAGCCCAGTTCGCTTAGCCCTTTCCACATTATTATTTAAGTAATTACCATTTATCGGATAATTGCCTTCTATATTATGCTGTTGTATTCCCCATTGAAAGGTTCAATAAAATCGACTATCCGACTAAATTGGGTCAAGTCCAGAGCGGCCATGTCGAGGACATGTTATGTCCCTAATCAAAAATGTATTGTTGCTTATGTCTGCGGTGCCGTTGCTATATGTTGCCTATAGTTTACACATGGTTCTATAGTATAATATTATCTATCTATAGCTTCTTCTTCTTCTTTTCGTGTGGTTAGTGACTAACCTGGTGTGAGAGTTCATGCCGTCCATGGGCCTCTGACTTGGCTTTACATGCCGTCGAGAAATATCTCTCAGGCATGCCCGATTCCTCACGATGTTTTCCTTCACCGTTTTTAAGCAAGTGATAATTATACAATACGTACATGAATCCAAAATGTCAGAGGTGCATGCCTTGGGTTCGAATTCGAGACCTATGATTTGACAGTCCGAAGGTCACACTACTAGGCTATCACTGCATAAATGAATCATGGATACCAATGTCATCTGGGGCTTCATTGCGAAGGACGGCGGTTCATCAAAGAAAACCTTTCTTTATGAAGCTTTAGATACCGATACTGGAATATACCGTTTCGCATTTTCAGACTCTACATTTCGGTACCGAAATATATCTAAGTATCGTAATATTCTGGTCACCAGATAACCATCGTCGTCATACCGTATTTTAAAAGGTGTCTTTCGGGTTATTCAGCGTTATGCAAGGTTAGTCGGAAAGGGGGTACTAAGCCGAAAGGGTGTTAAATTACCCATAATAATGGATAACTTTTGTTCTACAACTTTCTCCAAAAGTTCAAGAGAAATAGCTGTTCAAAGATTTCATAAAAAATACGCTAAATTCTATCTATCCTCAGCTATGATCATCTGTGTTTACATTTTCCGTCATATTTGGGGTCACGGATTAGAAACTCCATTTTCTGAATTCATAACTAAAGAAGGGATGAAGAATTTTTGAAAAAACTAAAATAAAAGTATATTTTCTTATACAAAATAATTATCGAATTTTTAAATTTTAACACTTCCTTTAAAACAATCATCAGTGATACATTAAGTGGCCCGCGGCTTAGTACCCCCTTTCCGACTAACCTTGTATATCTCCGCTGCAGCGAAGACCAATCATTAACCTAAGAATTGTGGGTTTGGTTATCCTCGGTTGTCCACACAACCTACGGCCACAACCACGGTTGTCTACCTACGTATAATCGATTGTGAATCTTCTTCTTCTTCCTGCCCTTATCCCACACTAGGTGGGATCGGCACAACATGTATTTCATAAATCCATGTTGTTATAGGTTTTGGCTTTTATGACCGGCCGCCTGCCTGACATCAACCCAATGTGCTTGCTGATATTATGCACTGGGCCCCAAAACGATATGCTTGTCAATCTTATTGCCGACAGCTAAGTAGACTATGTTCTTCTTGGTGGGGTATACTTGAGTTCTTCAACCCACTCATTCTGTCTTACTAGGGACTTTGGTTTTGACACATCGTAAACTAATATAGCACCGTAAACTTATCTGTAAGAACTTGAAACTTTTCGTAATCCGTATTCGACATCTGTTACAATCGATTAAGAATATAATTCCAATAAAAGTTATTGATTTTGAAATATGGTTGAGTACTGTCTATTCATGACTTGCGTGGGACAACAAATACACACGCATACTACAAGGCCGTAGCCAGGAATTTTGTTTGAAGGGGTTGACCCCTGAACAAGGAAATCAATTACAATAACGAGTGTATACAATTAAGGTTTCGGGGAGGAGTTCAACCCCCCCCCCCCCCCCCCGGCTACGGCCTTGATACTAGATACATGGACCTAACATGTACTGGGATAAGCTATGTGTTAATACGACAAATACACTCGATGTAATAGGGGGCGAGGTTATTGCCATTAACCAGGCTCAAATCCAGACTCCGACTACTACTGAGAAATACCTAATTAAAAAACCCAATAACACCAACCAATAGAGCAATAAGGTAGTCAATGTTGTACTTATGTATTATGTATAATAGTCAACCGGTTCATTGTCCATAGGCAGGTATCTAAGTAAAATGAGTGTGCCACGTTTTTTAAATCGTAGTCTGCTTAATTATTGGTAAAGATACAAGAGTCTTAATTTTTTAACAATAACTACTGAACATTAAACATAAAAAGCACATTACTGTCCCGCTGCTGAGAACAGGTTTCTTCTTAGACTACGAAGGGTTTTATTAAGGGGTAATTTTAACCAGTAACACTTGATTAAAATTCTACTGATATTGCTTGATTGTCTCGTTGGTCCAGTGGTGGCAAGCGTGGTTACTGATCGTGAAGTCCTGAGTTCGATCCCCAGGTCGGGCAAAGTGTTCTTGGGTTTTTCTGCGTGGAATTCCTCAGTAACAACCCGAAGTTTGGATTTGTGCCCGGTTGATGGCAATACGCTCGCCCCGTATTACATGGGACGGCGAAATGAGGGTGTTACTATACACCTCTGCCCAACCCTGCGGGAAATATAGGCGTGTGATGTTATGTTATGTTAAAATTCTGCTACTAAGTCAATTTGAAGTGAAAGTTAATCAGAATATGAGACATTAACCAATCGATAGCATTACACGTCATCAACATAACTACAAAAACAAATTAAATTACTCAAGTATGTTAGGAAATATGTTTTAGTGTACAACACTTGACCTTGAAACGATCAAGTTTGACATTGACCTTGACTTTTGTCAAGAATGAGTGACCCGCTAACCTTAGCGTGTAGACCTGAGACGTGTCTGAGTAATTCCTTCACAGTTTTGCGATCGCAGATTAAGATAATCTGGAGAATTTGAATAAAAACACAATTGATGCGTAAGAGGGTTTTGGGTTAGTCTGGCAATCAGATCCGTAATACATTACAGGGTAGATCGATCGTGGTGGTGACTAAGGGCGATAGGCCACGACGACCTTTTGCAGCGATAATGTAGGTAGCGCGGTGTGTGAACGAGCGACTGCATCACTGCACGCAGCCCCGCATCTACCCTTCAAGAGTACCATTTTGTCGCCCTCTAGGCAAAATGTTTCAACAAATAAAATAGGTACCTATTAAGACTTTTAAAAAATTGTCTATTATAGTAATAAAATTATAAATAATTCTAAAGGTTTATTAATATAGGACGTATTACATAATTCCCCATGAAAAACGTAAATAATCAAGTAGTCTTTTATGGTTGTTGTCATTTACCTCTCTGAGGAAATTAGGTAATGTAAATAACTTTCTGGGTAGTCTACTCTTTAGTTTTATATTTTCAGGGTTGCGTTTCAATGATGATTATTTTATGTGTTATCCATATTCTTCTTTTTGGGTCATACTACGGTCTTCAAATATTGCCAATAGACTCTTTACAAGGGACCTTTTAACCCCCTTTCGGCTTTAGGGGTATTCTTGTAACACGTTGTAAATCCGGATCCACCATAGTACAGACAGCGAGACTGGCTGGTGGCAGGCCGCCCCCTAATCTTCGCCACCCGGGGCAAGCGCCCCCGCCAGCACCCCTCTAGATCCGGGCCTGGCTGCATGTGGTCGCTTATCGCATTTACAACGTACGACAGAAGCGATACAGTCGCGCGGTTACAATTCAGCATTGCTGCTGTATCGATGCATCATCGATGTAGGGAAGGTGCGTAGGCAGACTAAGTGTAATCTGCCTACAAGGAAAAGGCTAGGAGGAACAGTGGTTCCCCCTAGCCTTTTCCCAACTATGTTGGGGTCAGCTTCCAGTCTACCCAGATGCGGCTGAATACCAGTATTTGACACGGAGCGACTGCCATCAGACCTCCGCAACCCAGTTACTGGGCAATGCCGATATTCTAATATTAGACCAGTTGTCAGACTTTCGGGCTTATGACTTCCCGTAACGACAGTCATAGGTATTCGTATGACACCCGGGACCGCGTCGATGCGTGTTTGTCAACTAATCACATAATAGGTATAATAGGTACACAAATGCGTATGTAGTCTGTAGGGGACTGTAATGTACAAATAGTGTGGCAGTGACAAGTCATTAAACATAGTATACCTTTTCAAAACAAAATGAAAGTCGATCCCACCGTAGAGTACCTATATTCTACGTACTCATGTACCTAACCATCTAAAGACAATGGTGTTGATGTTAACATAGCCCGTATGTAACATTCTGTCTCAAGAGTTTGTAATTCATCAACACAATAATTATGTTTTTGTTCGAGCCATTTTTTGTGTAGTCTTTCTTAACCCTTAGATAACAGTACACACGACAGTTTAGGGTTTATTAGGGATGTGGCGACATCTATTACGCCACATGCACACTACGCAGCACGACGAATGTCTAGCAGACTACAGCGATAATAATGACAACTTTTATACAGGGTGTAAACGAAATCATGTAATTCCTTCAAACCTCGTGATGTACTGCTGACATAGATTAACCCTGCACGGGATACTTGTGGATTCAATAAAAAAAAAGTAAACATGTGTTCTTAGCGTAAGGCATATTAGCGCCCCGAGTTAAACGACTGCGCGGCGAACGATAGTCGCGCAATGCGCTTGGGGCGCTAAAATGCCTCACGTTAAGAACACATGTATGCGTTTTGTATTTGTTTTATTGAATTCTAAAGTATCCCATGCAGGGTTAATCTAAGTCAGCAGTACATCACGAGGTTTGAAGGAATTACATGATTTCGTTTACACCCTATATATGACGTCACAGAATCCTTCATCAAGATTTGACACGCAGTTAGTATAATACAACTTCCCAACATCGACTTTAAGGGCCTGTGCACACCACGTTGTTTAAACGCGCCGTTGACGCGCGTTTTTGTGAAACTCCATACTTAAAAAATGTGTGTATCGTTTTTATGTATGGAGTTTGACGTAAACGCGCGTCGTCGGTGCGTTTATAAAACGTGGTGTGCACAGGCCCTAAGACCCGCCTGGTTGGAGGAACACCATACCTCCTTCCTCCAGAGGTACCTAAGTACCTAACTAGTTTTTAACTTCGTAACTCGTCGGCTCTCTTTGGTTTTATTCAGCCAGTTTTTTTTCCCAATATGAGTTTCGATGTTTCACATCTGCCAGATATCCCGCGACTGTTTCTTTTTATTTGATGTATTAAAATAACCATAATATTAATTTCTGTACCCAAATCACATAGGTACGTGTGTGTGCTGCGTGAAACTCATTTCTGGAATAGATAAATAATTGACACTGCCATAGCGACGGGCGTCCGGGTTCCACCCGGACACATCCCTGGACGCCCTCCCAAACTAGGATAAATCCGGGGAAACCCGTACGGATGGCAGCCCTACCCGCAGACAATGATCTCTGGATTTGAAAAAAAATGGCTACAAACGAAGTCTCTAATTTTAGTATGGTATTTTCCCATAAGCTTGTTATGGGAAGTTAAAATCACTGTGCGTAAACCTTGAAAATTCTAAATACCTTTTGGTAAATGATGTAAATGATGAAGAAAAGAAATAGGTATATAATGAGTGGGTGGTTTCCGTGTGACGTCATCCGCACCTACAAAAGTTCACAGGACTAGGGGCTATGACCTGACTAAGTTCAAGGACATGGTGACATTATCATTTTAGTCCGACAACTACAAAGATTTTAATGGTTGTGGTTAATTTTCTTATTCATATTTTGTCTTGTTCGATTCCGAATCTGTCACACATAGGGTATGTTCTACGCCCAGAACCAACCTACAAGGTTTTTTAAACCGAAATTTCGCATTTTATTGTACTAGCGACCCGCCCCGGCTTCGCACGAGTGCAATGTAGATACTAATGTGGGGCATATAAACCTTCCTCTTGAATCACTCTATCTATTGCTGAAAACTGCATTAAAATCCGTTGCGTAGTTTAAAAAATCTAAGCGTATAAACAGTGGGAGCGACTTTGTTTTATACTATGTAAAGATAACTAAATGTGAAGGCTTACACAGGTACATTCTCCCGGAAATGGTAGGCAGAAAAAGAAGAATAAGAGATTCTGCTGCTACGTTCTTAAATAATGAATAACCATAGAATATTGAAAGACCAACGCTAGGTGAAAAGGAAATGCACACACTATGTCCTCAAAAGATCAACCTCACCTAGAAGCGGTGTAGTGCCACCGTGTGAGTGATCAACAAGACTCCTAATGGCAGGATAATCATTTACAGAGCGGGATCAGGGGAGGGTTGATCCCACTCGACGACGGAAGAAAACCGCCTTGTCTCCCAGCCCAGATAGGTTATATCATCAACTCCTGGCGTTTCGCCGTTTGCCACCTCATTGGCGAGATACCTTCGGAGTCGTGGGCGCTAAAATTGGGCTAGGGCTCGGTACAGTGACCCCGGGGGGTCCCACTGCTAGGCTCGGAGCTCTTTTCAGAATGGAAATGGTTAGGCCTAATAGCCCATTCCTAAAATTTACGGATTGTTATTGGTTAAATTTGAGACTTGTCTATCTTTACCGATAATGAACAAAGGCCTCATAGCTTTGCATAGTAGACCCTCCCATATCGTCGCTCGGCAGTGAAAACCTGGTAAAACAAATTTTCTTCAAAAGCGTTTTATTTGTTCTTTAGATTGATATACTCGTCATACACGTGCTAGTTCAACAAACTTTCAATTCAAATACTGCTAAGCTATCTATGACGTACGATAACAAACTTGTAATAACATTTGATCGGCCATTTTTTTCAGGAGACAGTTCTTTCTATCACTTGCAAAAATTAGTATTTTACACATACGTGGTTTTCACTGCCGACCGTCAATATATATGTAGCTAAAGCAGATAAAATTAACTAGAGCTTTTATATGCCCAGTTTGAAAAATACTACCATTGGTAAGCAAAACGATTCGTTTTTGTTTATAGGAACTGAGAATTAGACCACCACCGCGACCGCTGGCCTGGTGCGGGTTGATCAAATCAAAATATATTACGTATTCATCATACCTTATCTACAACTATTAATAAAACGCGAACAAACAATACCTAATAAAATCGTGTCATAAACCATTATTAAAATTGGCATTTATTATATTAATATAACTATCAGTGAATATCACAATTTAACCACTTCACAAGTTTCCACTAGGTAAAGGTAAGTATGACAATTGTATTTATTATCATCATAATTGTGTTCTGATAACATATCACGTTGCTACGTAATTACTTATTCTATCCAATTAATACAAGTCTTGTAAACAATTTTTTTACTTAGCTGTTACAGTTCTAGCTCTACCTAGCCTTTTCCCAAGATATTGGGGTAAGCTTCCAGTCTAAACCAGATGCGGCTGAATACCAGTATTTTACACGAAGCGACTGCCATCTGACCTCTGCAACCCAGTAGCAGGACAATGCCGATATCCTACGGTTAGAACAGTTGTCAGACTTTCGGGCTTCTGACTTCCCGTAACGACTGTCATAGGTGAATACCTATGAATGTCATACGAATGTTGACACCCGGGACCGACTATTGAACGTGCTTTCCGAGGTACGGAGGGGTCTCATTGTGTTACGAACGGTCACCCGTCCACAGACTGACCGCGGCAAGCGCAGCTTCACCTCATTTAGCTGATACAGTATAATAGGTAAATCTGTAATCTACCTCATCATCTTCATTCTCAGCTTATATTAGCTGATGATGCTCCTATGTTTTATGCCAACCATCTCTATCTCATTCTTTATTGAACGACTTCCCTTATCTAGTCCCCTTCACCCTGGGGAAGGCCGACTAAAACCACCACGTTGTTCCTCCGAGGTCCCTATAGCCAGGGTCATGGGATTCCCTATCGCATTCACCGCAACCTCGCACGAGTTTCCTTTTACGATATTCTTAATCTTATCTCTCTGCTGTCAATGTAAACGTTATCCGTTTTCCCCAAAATAAGGAAAATATATCATTTTACTTTCTTCATTGACGCTCATTACCTCCAGCTTGGGACCTACTAACCTATTTAATCACGATTCAACCGGCCCCGAAGTAGTGACAGTGACCCAATTTTCTCGAATCTACTTTCAAAGTACAGAAGACGGGATGAATAATAAAATAATAAATAATAAAATAATAAAAACTTTATTGTTCAAAGTAAGTAGACTTCTAAAATACTCGGGGCACTAGCCTCCACACTAGGATTCCCTGTGTCGTGGAGACTAGTCTCTTTCATTCATGCAAATACAAGGCAGGTTAATTTCTACTTAGAATGAACTGCTCAATCTATTAATATTCTGCCTATACCACATTGTTTGAGTACCTTGTAAGAACCTTTAGAAGAAGTCTATCTAGATTCTAGACTATAGGTCTCTATGTCGAGGTTCTGAGTCGGTCTCGTCAGCTGTCAGTGTGCGCATTGCGCATTACATATAAAATCAATAGCAGATACCTAGGTACGCTAAGTTTTTTAAATTTGTCAGACCACGGAAGTTTTGCCAAAACAGCGTGGAAGTTACCAATGCCATTTCTGGAAATCTGAATCATTCATTCAACCGTGTGTAACCCGTGCAATCTCGCCAAGTCGTTAGTCGACGGTCTCCGCTGACTCCGCTCGGCCGTCTAGGAGTCGACCGAGTTACATCATTCGGTCGCACTTCCTCATTCGCGCGCGCCAATTGCCGATTACATCACAAACGCGTCATTCACTCGTACTACGCACGTGGTACATAAACTGTCAAAAATTTATAAATCGATTTTTAACTTTATTCTTATAAAGATAGTACTTATTTTTGGTTGTTAACAAATATCGCGTGTATCCGTCGACAATACCTGTAATTTCAATGTCACGCGATAGATAACAATTCGTCTCATTTCGTATTAGTTTTTAATGTGATAGTGAACGTTTCTTAATTTATTTGACGATGAAATGTCAATGTGGTGTCTGTTTAATTTATTTAGTGCCTAACTTACTGATTGTGATATAAATTACGCTTATTATAATATATTTAAAGGTAAGTTGAATGAATTGTGTTTTAGTTTTTTTATAGTAATTACGTATGTGTAAATTATCATTTCCTATATTGGTTGACAAATTGACGATATTATGCTTAGTGACGATGATAGGAGTTGATATATGGCACAGATTTTTTTTCACATCCCAATTACGGGTTAAGTTTAAGTGAATAAATCTGTTTAATTACTGGCTTGAGTTTGTTATGTAAATATAGTTTACTAACTGCATAGGTACTGGTAAGGCTGTAGTCCGCAATGCAGTAGCATTTAGCTAGACTGGAAGTCGACCCAGTGGCGTAACAAAACCGTTGGGGCGCCTGGCACTTTTAGTAGAGGCCCTTTAAGAGGAAACGCGGGCTGCAAAATATTAATAATTTGAATAGGTTTTTGCGATCTATTTCCGTCCCACCCGTCCCGCAAACCTTCTCAAGTGAGCACGGAAGAGACACCTGCATCTCGGACTGATTTCTCCTGCGCAATATTAGCGAAAACGTACTTTCGTATTTCCCTGTTTCCTTCTTCAAATCTGGACCGATTTTAATTATTTTTTCTGTAATAATTTAGGAAAGTCTTTGGTTATGTCTGTATGTTTTTCTTTTATTTTTTATATTCGTCAAAATTGTTTGCCAGATGTGTGAAAAAAGTGATAAAACCGGTCGATTTTTGTAAAATTTAAACGTTTCCTTCTAGTTCTTTTAATAATTAATTTATTGACAAAAACAAAAAATAGGGACATAGTGGTGGTAGATATATATATCATATGGTAAAAAATATTTGCTCTAGTGACATTATCTGAGGAGGAAACTGAGGAATACGTTTGTATGGACTAAATGCTGACCGCATTTCCTCTTAAATACGCGGACGCGGGAATATATTCGACCAAAACATTTAGAATTTAGTAAATATTTATCAATACAGAAAATCGTATAATAATTTAAACATTGTATTTTATCTCTTATTTTTTTAGTTACCATTATTCATTCTAGTTTAGTAATTTTAACCTTATAGAAAAAATACCGCCTTTATTCTATACCGTGGGTCGGTTGTGGCCCTCACAAGCCGGGCCCCTGACATTTTGCAAGTCGTGCCACCCTATTATTACGCCACTGAGTCGACCTCAATACAGAAACCTAGAAATAGCCTGCGATTATCGAATAACCCATTGCATCAAGTTAGTTACCAGCTTACTACCTAGTACCCACAAGTAGTACGAACTTGCAAATTACGAAAACGAACAGGTTTCGTGAGGTGAGGTCGCTAAACTGATTAATATATTTGTCTCTTTTTTTTGCGAGTGTGGAAATGAGATAGAGTTTAGCGAGCTCACTACAACTATTGCCGTTTTGGTAATTTTCAATTTACAAACTCGTACTACTAGAACTAGATAATTATAAAGAATGAACTATTGAACTATTTGTCGATTACGCTAGAGACGAGGCAACAAGGAGATTAAATTATTTAACCGGAAGTTGACCACTTATTATTTTGTCAATAGTTACCTACTACTTAATTACAAGAGAAAGATTAAAATAATCACTACGCGTCACACGCATAATAATATGGTACTCGCTCTCTCCAACTACTATTACTTACCCTATAACTACACATAGTTTACCTAAACAGGGTGCATGTACCTACCTAATTTTAAATCCTGCTAAAAGACCTATGGAAATAAGACTGTACATGTATGCAATAAATAAACAATAAATTGATTAAAAAAAGAAATCTATCTGAATACCTCTTTGAAAATTGTATTTTTTTTTTGCACACTGTACCAGCCGTTCATTATTCATGGTCAGATCTGTTTGTTCGGTGTAGTCTTTCGCGTCTCATATTATCGTGCACCACTTAGTACTTCCGAGACTAAGTACTAACTATCATGTACTAACATTTAATCGGGGATTCCCGGCTAGATCCGAACTTAAATATAGCTGATCTAATCATTATCCTTGTGAGACAAGCCACACTATACTATGCTTCATATCCACGATCTTAAATTACAGTCACTCAAAAATGGACTTCATAATTGGCGGCCTCGCCGGCGCCGGCGCAACGATCTTCACAAACCCGATGGACGTCGTGAAAACTCGACTGCAGTTGCAAGGAGAACTGCGCGCACGCACTGAAACGAAGACGCGGTATCGCGGAATGTTTCACGCGTTGTATGTGATCGCGAAGGCGGATGGCGCACTGGCGCTACAGAAAGGGCTGGCTCCGGCCATGGTGCTTGGATTCACCATGAATTCTGTCAGGTAATGAATTGCCATTCATATCATGTATATTTTTGCCTCGTCGGTCAAGGTGGCAAGAGCGACTGCTGATCGTGAGGTCCTGGGTTAGATCCCCAAGTCTGGCAAAGTGTTACTGGGTTTTTCCGTGTGGAATTCCTCAGTAGCAGCCTGGAGTTTGGATTTGTGCCCGGTTGATGGCGATAGGCTCGCCCCCTGTTACATGGGACTTAAACATAACGGCGAAATGAGGGTGTTATATACACATCTGCCCAACCCTTCGGGGAATACAGGCGTGATATTATGTATAATTTTACTCCAATAATTTTTTGCTTGGTGGTAGAATCTATACGGTCCGCCTGGCTAGCTACCACCCCCACATTAAAGTCAACTCAAGCAATTTACCGTGTTCCATCGTGTGTATGTGAGAGCCAGAGGGGTATAGGGGCATCTCTCTATATCTCTGTTCTTTGGATTCGCGTGCTCTATCTTAGACCCTATCTGCGCTTACCATCAGATTAGACTAGGCTCAAAAGTGAACAAACCAAGAATAAAAAAGTACCGATATGTACCGTAAAATGGGGTGAATAGGGAAGTAGGGGTGAATCGGGACGAAACTTTAAAAGGTATTTTAACATTGAAATAATATAGTTTGTTGCTAAAAAGGACTCCAATGTGTTTACTGTATTATAATTAACGATTAAGGCTCAGTTGCACCAACTAACTATAACCGTAACAACATTTCTGTCAAATCAGTACAAATTTGACATAAATATGTCAAGTTAACAATTAAGTATAGTTAGTTGGTGCAACTGAACCTAAGTGTCCTTGTTGGCAACAAATTATTTATTTCAACGTTAAACTCCATTTTATAGTTTCGTCCCGATTCACCCCTGCATCCCTATTCACCCCGTTACATGGTATTATCCCGTGTGGGGACGGGCTAGAATATAAAATTTTCTCATCACACGCTGGGAATCAGACGAGTGTTATAACTTATATGATTCAACAAAACCCAACAAGCCTACTGGTAGGATCTATACGGTCCGCATGGCTAGCTACCACCCTCACATTAAAACCAAGCTGTTTACTGTATTCCGTTGTGTGTGTTAGAGCCAGAAGGGTACATAAGGGAATCTCTCTAATATCTCTGTTAGTCTTAAACCAGGTCTGTGCTTACAGTCAGGTGCGACTGGGGTCAAACACCACAAGTCAAAGAATAAAAAGAAAGGTATTTTTCAGGCTTCGTTGGTCTAATGGTGGCAAGCGCGACTGCTGATCGTGAGGTCCTGGATTCGATCTCCAGGTCGGACAAATTGTTATTGGGTTTTTCTGTGTGGAATTCCTCAGTAGCAGCCCAGAGTTTGGATTTGTGCCCGGTTGATGGCAATAGGCTCGCCCCCTATTACATGAAACTTAAACATAACGGCGAAATGAGGGGTTACTAGACACCTCTACCCAACCCTTCGGGAATACAGGCGTGATTTTATGTAATGTTTTTATGTATTTTTCAGGCTCGGAATGTATCATGTTGCAGAGGTAAACGACTGGACCAAAAATAAAAATGGTGATATTAGCATAAACAAGGCCATATTCTGGTCAGGCGTAAGCGGCTTCATGGGTGGTCTTACGTGTAACCCTGCGTCAGTGGTGAAAACCAGGATGCAGGCAGAAGCGCACCCAAGCATAGCTGTTGGTAGACAGCATAAGTATACAGGTAATTACAAACTATTCACATACTACCTTCGGATCCCTGGGGTCCCATTATATACTCTTTATTTCCAGGCAGTTTACGCCTAAAACAGAACTGCCTTGCAATTTCGTATTACCATGTAACGGGGTGAATCGGGACGAAACTTTAAAATGGATTTTAACTTTGAAATAATATAGTTTGTTGCCAAGGACACTTTTTTTTATCGTTAGAAAATCCTCATGTATGTCTCTCGCCAGGGGAAGGCGAGGGGGTCTGCCGGACTCTTACCGGCTAAAAACCAACGGTGTTCCTCCTCCTGACCGTTCGCCCGGGGTCGCGCGATTCGCAAAAGCATGCACCGCAACCCCGGCAGAAGAAAGACACTTAATCTTTAATTATAATGCAGTAAACACATTGCAGTCCTTTTTGGCAACAAACTATATTATTTCAATGTTAAAATCCCTTGTAAAGTTTCGTCCCGATTCACCCCTGCAACCCTATTCATCCCATTTTACGGTACTCGAAACTCGTCAAACAAGCCAGTCAGCGGTTACGTGACACTGGCCAAGTCTGCCCGAATATTGGTTGGCTAGATGAGTTCCACTCTTCTCGTTTCGGCACAAGGTATACAAGAATAGATCATGGTGTGATGTAAAGATCTGTCAGCAAGTTTGGTAGTGGTGCCGTCTGCCCGGGGTGTGCTGAATGTATGAACCTTGTCACTTGTGGAGACTATTAATGCACTATCTATATGATTATAATGTGAAAACGGTGAAGGAAAACATCGTGAGGAAACCAGCATGCTTGAGAGCATGCTGGTTCATTCTCGAGAGCATTCTCGATGGCATGTGAAGCCAAGTCAGAGACCCGTGGGCGGCATAAACTCTGACACCAGGTTAGTCACTAACCACACGAAAAGAAGAATGTGAAAATACGTTCCAAAACTCCTGGCTTGAATAGGAGAATCGATATCTGAACTCAGGAATTAACTAAAAGAAGTAATTATAATGGTGAACTTTTATATGGCAAACTTCAAGATTAGGGCACAGAATTGACTCATTTTCTTTGCATGTTCAATTTCTCTAATCACATAAGCATAATCAACCCACACTGCTGGGCCCGGGCCTCTTCTCAGAAAGAGAAGGGTTAGTTTACCACGCTGGCCTGGTACCTACGGGTTGGCAGACTACACAAAATATCGACAACAACTTTTCCTACCCACAGATTTTCAGGTTTCCTAAAGATGTTTCCTCGTTAACTAACCATAAATAAAACCTACGAAAACGTTTAATTCTTGATTTAACTTTTGCCTTCTGTACCGTTCTTCTTCTTCTTGCAAATTGGTGTCTTCTTGCTGCAGATCGACATCCAAATCGTTTTGTTGATCTAAACACTTATGCGCCTAGCAATTCTTTCACCACTGTGTTTTAACATTCCAGGAATGTGCGACGGCATCGTGAAAATCTACAAGACTGAAGGTATGAGGGGGTTCTTCGCGGGGGTCTCTGGGACCTGCACGAGGCTGGCCATCGGCAGCGCTGCTCAACTCACCACATTTTCCGCGTAAGAATTCATCAAATCATTTCCTAGTTGGCCACTGCTGATGGGCCTTCTCTACACTACGTAAGAACTACTAAACTGCTGCTATGTAAGGCCAAGGCAGATACAACGTACGCAGCCAGCCTACTGAATTTGGAAGAACTGTTCATAACATAACATCACACCTGTATTGCCCGAAGGGTTGGGCAGAAGTGTATAGTAACACCCTCATTTTTCCATTACGTTTAAGTCCCATGTAATAGGAGGCGAGCCTATCGGCATCTACCGGGCACGAATCCAAACTCCCGGGCTGCTACTAAGGAATACCACACAAAAAAACCCAATAATACTTTGCCCGACCTAGGTTTCGAACTCAGGACCTCACGATCAGCAGTCGCGCTTGCCACCATTAGACCAACGAGGCAGTTAACGAGGCAGTTAACGAGGCTGTTCATAACTCATAACTGATTGGTCAGTCCCGTACATGTGTTTGAAACACATTTTTCCGAATTACGCTTCAAACTTTACGCTTATCTATACTAGGTCGACAACTAGCGGTAAGTAAACATTTGGCCAAATTGGTTACCAGGAGTGACGTTGTGGTTCATTAGCAATTTATTAACAGCTTTGTTTGTAGAATTGACCCCCAGAACGTGTACCACGACAAGATTGTGTGTTATCATGCGAGGCATTATTAAGAAAGGGCTTCAACGGAATACTTTCTACAAAAAAAAAGATCGGGCCCATTTTCTTTGGTCACGGACCATAACATCACGCCTGTATTCCCCGAAGGGTTGGGCAGAGGTGTATAGTAACACCCTCATTTCGCCGTTATGTTTTCCCATGTAATAGGGGGGCGAGCCTATTTCCATCAACCGGGTACAAATCCAAACTCCGGGCTGCTACTGAGGAATTCTATACGAAAAAACCCAATAATACTTTACCCGACCTGGAGATTGAACCCAGGAACTCACGATCAGCAATCGCGCTTGCCGCCACTAGACCAACGAGGCGGTGGTCGCGGAGCATTAAAATTCAACTACCTACCTTATCGCCATATCAAAGCATGAAAGACGTGGCCATGATAGAGGAGAACGGAAGAGGAATACATGTTGTGCCGACCCCACCTGTGTGGGATAAGGACAGGGAGATGATGTAGCCATGCCTGCAAATAAACTGTTTTCAAACAAAATTGACACAGTCAATTTATTATTATTATTCAGCCATGATCATCCCACTGCAGGGCAAAGGCCTCCCTACCCTCCTTCCCCTCCCCTCGGTTTAAGGTTCTCTGCGGCCAATCCTTCCAATAAGTGTCTAGCTCGTCCCGCCATCTCCTTCTGTTCCTGCCGCGACTTCGTCTGACGTTGTGTGGGCTCCACTCAGTGATGAGTTTTGCCCACAGCTCGTTCGACATGCGGCAGACGTGACCAGCCCAGTTCCATTTTAAGCTTGCGGCTTTCTGATCAACGTCGGCGATCTGAGTTTTAGAGCGCAGTACACTATTCCTTATACGGTCTAATAACCGGAATCCTAAGATACTGCGCTCCATGGCTCGCTGGCAAACTCCGAGTGCGGACTTCTGATGTTTTGTCAAAGACCAAGTCTGAGCACAGTCAATAGACCGGGAAAATATTAGGACGAACCATTCAACTAATATTTCCACTTCAGAGCTAAAGAAGCGTTGCTGTCACACGGCATGTTCACAAACTCCCCGTTCCAACTCGCCTTCGGGGCCAGCGCTGTAAGCGGCGTGATGGTAGCCCTGGCCATATGCCCCTTGGACGTCACCACCGTCCGCTTATACAACCAGGGTTGGTACACAACAAATACATTTTTAAATTGAGTTTCTTTACAGATTCAAGGAAGGTCTGCTTGCTCGAGGGTATTTTAAAGATACGCCGCTGGTTTTGTCGTTCATCGCGAGCATCGTGTGCGGTGTGATCGTAGTCTGTGTCGAAACACCGCTGGATGTTGTGAATACTCGTCTTTATAATCAGGGTAACGTTATGTCGCTTCAGCTTATTGGTGGCCTGGTGCTCTGTGGTGCATGTCTGGTGACGCGTAGCCTGGGTCTAAGTATTTATTATTTCTTAGCTATTCGTGTCTTTGTTTATTTGTAGATTATTGTTTGTGAGGTTTTATGTAGGATGTGGTGTAAAAAACAGTCAATCTGGTTGGGACTTCAGTCTATCTAACGTTTACAACTGAATTATCTTGTGGATAATTGTTTCAATGTTCGTCTTCACTATCTTCGTATCTTGAAATTTCACGAGTTCAGTAGGACAACTAATACCAGGTTCACACGATTCAATTCTAGTTGATCAACTGCTAAATCGCATGCGATTTGAACCGTCTGAACAGACTTTCAATCAAATTGAAGCAACAAAAACGTTTTAACTTTTGTTGATCAAGTCATTTGTTGAAGCGATTCGATCCGTCTGAACCTGTCTTAAGATGTCACATCGGCAAACTTGATTGAACAACCAACGGCAGTTGCTAATTTTCGCGCCACTCACACGTATTGCGTCAATGTAAAGATAACTTTTTACTGCATCACTAATAAATATTCGTCGAAGTCGCACTTAGTTCAGAAGTATTCGGTTGTACGAAGTTTACCGATGCGACTTCTTATAGTCCCATTTTCCAATCTCAGAGACTGATTGACAGCCACAAATGTCAAAATTGAAATTTTTGGAACAATATTTAAAATTTTGACACTTGTGTCTGTCAATTCAGTCTCTGAGATTAAAAAACGAACTTTAGCTGTGTCGTACTGTAGAGGCAGGGTGTAAACCAAATCATGTAATTCCTTCAAACAACTGAAAAAGATACTATTGGATTCAATAAAAAAAAATACAAGACGTAAAGATGTGTTCCAAATCCAAATGTATCCCCACGCATGGTTAATCTATGTCAGCAGTACATTACGAGGTTTGAAGGTATTACTTGATTTCCTTTACACTCTGTATATAACAAAGTATTGTTTTAGATCGGGCTGTTTCTTAAATAGGTACTTTTACGGCCAAATACTCAAACGCTACTCAATTTAAAGTTGCCGTTAAATCTCGTGCTGTCACTATCAGTTTAAGGGCGATGCCTCTTTAGTGCGTTGCGTTGCGTCGTCGCAACGGATCAACGCATTTTATGCCACACCAGCGTTGCGACGACGCACGACGTCGCAGCGCAAGAGGACGACGCACGCACCTCTAGCAGTGCAACACTGTCCGTCGTCGCACCGGAGCTCCGACAGCACAGCGCATCACCCTCCCCCCGCTTCGTCTCTCGTCCGCAGATCCGTTGAAACGTCGCGTGCGACGCGAATATGGAACTACTACTGGACTAATTAACTACTAATGGAATTGTAATGAACTACTATTTTGAAAAGAGTATTCATGGAGTTTCTTGCCGGCTCTTCTCCTTAGAACCTACCTTTCGGAACCGTGCACCTAGTTTTGACGTTTTAAAAGTGCCTGAAATCTGGTCTATTTGAAATAAAAAACTTTGACTTTGACTTTGACGACGCAACGCCTTAATGCGGCATGTTATTTAAAATATATGGAAAACGACGCAGCGTTGACGCTGCGACGACGCAACGCAACGCACTAATGAGGCAGAGCTCTAAGGCGGAGTGACAGTGACAGCACGAGACTTAACGGCAACTTAAAATTGAGTGCCTAGCGTTGAGTATTTGGCCATTTTTTTTGTAGTCTCTAGATACACTAGATGGTGATCGGGAACTCATAGTACAGTCGGCATCAAACGCAAAAAGTTCCAAAAGTGGTTCAATTAATGAAAACTTGCCTACAATTTTGTTCTGTAACAAATAACAATAAAGTAAAGAAAAAGATACTTAGTATTATGGTTTTAAGACAGTAACAATGTCGACATAATTTGAAATTCCAAAATGTTGAACTACTTATGCTGCTGACTGTACTGTTGGTACTACTTGGTACTGACTGTATTTGTGGTTTTTTTTGTCGTAGTTGGGTCTTATCTATTGACAACTTTGTCCATTCTATTAATTTCTCGATAATAGATCGGTAAAGTCCAGATTGCGCAATGCCCATTCGATTATCGTTAAAATTCTAGGATTGCAATCGGTTTTTATGATTCGATTATTTTTCTTTATCTAATCATTTGACTTTATCAATCACAAAAATGTATTTAATTCGAAATCAACTAAACAAATTGACATTGGTGTCGATTCTGTTGCACATTTTGACATTTTTTGACATTTTGCACGACGGTTGAACGTACTACGCACAAATTTACTTCATGACAAAATATCACAAAAGCTATAAATTGTTTCCGTGATACAACATTGTAGTGTTAATTAACAAATTACAACACGATAACAAATTATAAATATATTTACTAACCTCAGTGTGGCGCACGAGCACCATAATATGGGAACTATCGTACACGAAATAATAGGATGGACGAGGTAATAGGCTTGAGGTTATAGGCTTTTATATTATTTATTTATGTATACTTCTATGCACTATTGTGGTACTTAGGGCGGACTTAATGCCATAAGGCATTCTCTACCAGTCAACCTTAGGGTTAAAAAGAAAAGCATCAAAATACTAACTATATTATCAAAGGTTATAATAGGTACTTATAATTTATTATTATTGGGATTACACAAACTTTAAAATTAATGGTTTCCACTTAAATACCTAATTGTTTGCACTATACTTTTAATGCTCCTAACTTCAAAGTCTCCCCGCAATAATAAATAAAATGACAAACAGATAGCTGAATCGTAGGTTAGGTTAAGACTGTGACTACCCAACGCACGAGCCGAGCGAGCGAAGCGAGCAGTGCCGCGGGAGCGGCCGGCGAGTGCCAGAAATGGTCAGAACCGATTTGCCGATCACTTTCCGCCATTCCTTTAATGGGTGTGTTCAGAAACAAGTGGTTTTTGATTGATTATAGAGCGACCTATAATTTTTAAAGTTTAGAAGTATTAAAATCAAAGTGCATCTATTATTTTGTTGTGGAAAGCACTATTTTTAAGTGTGCCTTAATCATTATGTGTTGTTATTTTCATAAATTTTAAAGTGCTTTTAAATACGGGATGTATTTAACATTTTGGGTTCTACCTACTATCCTATGACTAAGGTCAACTAAGCTTTTACTGGCATAATTTACTAAAGAAACTATAAATTACGTCTCCATTCAATACCTAATTTATTTTTCAGGCTCTGCAAGAAACGGTGTCGTCCTATACAATGGAGTCATCGACTGTATCACAAAAATATACAGAACCGAAGGCCTTCACGGTCTGTACAAAGGAATAGGACCACTCTACTTAAGAATAGCACCACATACTACCCTATCGCTCGTCATATGGGACTTGTTAAATAACGTGCTGGCAGACAGAAAAAAAGAAACTAAAGTTGTCGTTTAATTTGTGTTTTATTTATAAACCCCTAAAAAACTTCAAAAATAAGGAATATAAACTTCTAAAAAATAATTCATGTTTGGAACGCGATTGGTGGAGAAAAGTGAATTTCCCATTCGAGATCCAGGGAGCTACATTCAGAGCTGCTGTCATCGTCATCTTCGTCTTCGCCATTACAGCAACTACATTCATCTTCTTCCTCTTCTATGCTGCATGTGCACTCAGGATTATTAGGGTCAGACAGTCCAATAGCCTGCTTGTACGCTCTAAGACAGGTCTTTTCACAGACCTCAGGATGATAAGGATCAACCCAAACTTTGTCAACGGCCTCTTTAATGAGACGCCGCCGTTTCCTCAGCCGTTTCTGAGTCCTCTCTTCATTGTCTTGTCTAGTAATTCTGTATACGAGTGGACTGGACTGGTCTACGTTAGTCTCACTGTTGTCAGGAGAGACCTGCATTTCGACGCGATACTCTCCATTCGTCTTACAGATGATAAGTTTCGGTTTATCTTCAACTTGCTTCTTTGGCTTCTTCGTTGGCTTCACTCTTTGTACTGGTAACATTTGCCGTTTGGCTTTGTTCAACTTCCGAAGAAGACGATTGGATATAGCACCGGGTTTCCAACCTTGTGCCACCTAAAGTAATAGAAAAATATTAATTAAGTATTCTTTCCACGATCGAATATTAGAAATAATTTAGATAACACAAAAACAATAAAACAAAAAAAAAATGCTTACTTGATGATAACACATCGGTGTTTCTTTTAACGGGATTGGCTGTTTTATTATTAAGTTAAAGTTAGTGTCGCGTTTAGAATCAAGACAAGCCAACGGAACGATCTAGAAGACCAGAGCAGCATTTGGCATATATCTAATCTTCTATGATACCATAAGTCTAAATACAAACTCTTTAATGCGTCCTGCCTGTCATTATCTACGTTGCCTAGACGTGGACGCTGTCAGTCGGACTAGTCCACAAATTCAAACCTCAATTCAGCGAGCTAGGACGCGCAGGAGGTGATTATCCGTAGAAGAACCGGCGCTACTGACAAAGCTTGCAGAACAAGCTGAAGTGGCTGTGGGCTGGCCATGTCTATCAAAGAACCAATGGCTATTGAAGGACACGAATCCTTAAGTGGAGAACGCAAATCGGCAAACGCAGCGCCCCAGCTAGATGGACCGACAACTGGAAGCCTACTATCAAAATCGTTGACAAATCGCAACCAAACCGTTGCGTTTTGTCAACAATTCTCATAGTAGAATTGGCCTGCTGATACTGTATAGCTGGGGTGGACTAGACGCACAAGGACAGAGTGTTGTGGCGAACTAAAGAGAGGTCTCAGTCCAGCAATGGACTGCGATATGCTAAGTTGATTGATTGATTATTAGGAATCCCAAATTGAATTCATTTGTGAAGTACTATTCGGTATAATGCCAGCCTCAGATTCAAAGCAGACGAGCCTATCGCCATATTCACAATTCCAACCCCAAGCCTGCGTGCAGACCGCGCAGGCAACATAGTTCACCACAGCGTAGTTTTATGTAAATAATGCATTAAGAGCGTAAACAGCAACACAGCCGCGTGCAACGCAGGCACGTTCCTGCATAAACCTGCGCCACGTTGTAGATTGTAGTTGTTGAGACAGTTTTCTGTGCGCAGCCAACATGCGCGTGTTTTGAGCTTACTTTTGTTGTTACACTGATTTAATTATGGAGGAACTCATTGAAAATGTACGGAAACAACAAGTATTATAATTATAATACAAGCGATCCGGACTATATGCAAAAATCTCGTGTTTAATCTGTAATCTGCCCCGGAACAAATACTAAACACGCGTGCTGGTTATGCTAGACTGCGTAGTTTGTATACGCAGTTCAATCGGTGCTGCCCTACACTGTGGTGTGCTTCGCTGCCTACGCCCCCGTATACGCTTAAGGCTGAGTGAAAGCGGATTTTCATTCTCGGTTGCACTCTACACCACGTTATCGGTGGCGAAGTAGGACAGATACACGACGTACGACCGATCCCAATAACCGAACTCGGGGATCAGAGAATCAGAGATCTTGGATTGAAAACGGGTTTTTGGGATCGGCCGCCACTGAGCCCGGGCCGAGGCCCTTAAGTTTTTGCCACCGCACCGGATAGTTGGAGCGAGACCGGAGAGGAACCGCGTAAATTTAATGAAAATGCAAGTCAAAAAATATAAATCACCAAATGTTTAAATAAATAATTTATTTTTCTTACAAGTAATCATAACGTTACGAAATTTGACTTAGCACGTTACCAAATAAATTCCACTTAAAAGTTCGATTGTCTATATACCTACAATGAATTCCAATACCAAAATTTCACATCGACCCAGAACTATATAACATATCTATACTCGGTATTCGTGGTGGTGTACCTCTTGTCAGATCTTGTGCCTGAAGAGGCAGTTCCACTTGTTGGTTTAGAGAGCGCTACCTGTCGGTCATACAGCTGCTTTTTCATAATTTCACTATTAATGAATGAGTGGAAACACGGTACATGAAATGAGCTGAGGCTAATGCCCTGATCTGTCAGATTGTCCATCCTCTCTTTGGGCCTCCTATTACGAAAATCTTTCAGTTTAAAATAAGCTTTGTGCCCATGCCCATCCACAGCTACAATGCCTTTGTTTGAAGGGTGGGCATGTTTACATTTTCTTTCATCGGCGAAAATATCTGTCTGAGAACCGTAATTATAACGTCGGGAAACGTGTTTCCCTTTGCGTTTTTTTAAGCGCGGGACTTTCGACGGCTCTGGAATTTTCACGTCTTCTCCATGCGCTTGCATATCGTGCAATGTTGAAAATAATAATTTCTTATCATGCCCATGACCAACAATCCCCATTTTAGATAATTGTTGCGGTGATGCATCGCCGAAGCAACTCCAAGTGGCCTCGGATGGCTTTAAAGCTGGTTTTGTTACTTTCTTTTCTCCGACTACTCTCTTCCTGAAACGTTTCTTTTTCGGCTCCGGAGGTTTCTTGTTAGGATAGAACTTCCATCTGCCTTGAGGATCTATATATCCATCAACTCCAACTACCAACCACTTGCCGTTCATAGCTTGAAATTTTCCAGCCTCAGCATCGACTGGTTCTCCATTGGGTCCTAAAAAGGCGTTAGGAGCCCATTTCTCGTCAGGTCCTATATAACCATCCGTATTTATTTCCAGCCATTTTTTATCATGACTCCAAAATCCACCTAAATCACTGCACTGTTGTTTTCCATCAGGACCTTTGAAGTACCTTGGCACTGGATTTCCGTACCTGTCTAATAGTTTTACTCTGTAGTCCAAGTATGTGTATTGAGTTGACACGTCTGTGCATATAACTTTTTTGCTTTTGAACGTTGGATAAAAAGTAGCATTAGGAGGAGTAAATTCAACTATCCACTCATCGGAATCAGTATCAGACTCCGAAAGTTCTTTGTCTTCGGAGCAAGAGCAGGAGTGATCCAGATCGGTCCTGTCAGGACCAGGTTCCACTGGGTAGCAGAGACAATCGGGATGTTCGGCTTCAGGCAATATACCAAGCGCTTGTTGGTAAGTCTTTAAACAAATCTCCTGGCACATATCTCTGAATGCGCCTTGTACGAAGTCACGTTGAAGTCTCTCAAGCCGCCTACGCGCTCGTTCTTTCTTTATCTTTCTTTGTAGGTTTTCTTCTGATGTCCTTCCGATCGTGTATGTCACTAAAGGTTTATCTTCATATGGAGCTTGATTAAAGGTTCTCGGTTTTGTGTAGGTTTTCATTGTTTCCATAGTTACAGTGTATTCACCTTCTTTCTTCTGCACAATAAGTAACGGCCGCTTTAGTGGTTTCTTGACTTTTCCTATATCTTTTTTCCTCTTTTTAGTAACTTGGCCCGGATTCTTCGCGATCTTGAGTAATCTCACTACGTGCTTATTCGTCGCACCAGGTTTCCATAACGGGCGAAACTATGAAAAATAAAAAGAATAAAAAAAAAAGTCCGTTATGTAAATACTTTCTGTATGCTCAAAGCTATAGAAGTTCGAACGTACCTTTAAACCAGGTACGTTGTCAGCAGTCCAGAGCCAACCCATGTTTCTGGGTACCACACCCAAAGTTCCAGAACAAGGAAATGCGCAACGACTGTGCCCAATCTGGGGTGCTATAAAAATAACGATAAAATTAAAATGGATTACTTGAAGCCGTTCAAATATTATTAACATATCCTACATAAAAAAAAACTATAAATACATACGTATACCTGTATAACCGTAATTAAACTTAAATTTGTCGTCCTTTTTTTTATTTTTGCCCTTTTTTATGTCTTTTTCGGATTCAGCGATCTTCTTTTTTTTTGTATCACTACCAGTCTTCTTGACTTTGTCAGGTAACTTGTGAAAGATTGGACAGGGAAAAGGCAAATCGTATTTAGGTTTTGTTGCATATTCGTCACCAGCGATTTCGTAGCCTCCGCATATATTACAAAAGATTGTTTTCTTCTCGAAACCAAATCTACATTCACATTCACAATAACAAGGATCGTCACCGAATTTCATCATTGCTTTGATTCCTCCTGCCACTTTTTCTGTGACATCGCAACAATCTTTTTTCCAACTACTTAAGTCTAACAAAATGCGCTCGTCTGGCGGAGTGGGTAGTTCCCTCATTATTTTATTATCGCAATCCACACGATCACATTTTTTCAAAGTAATCAAATGAGAAGCTTCTTGTGGCAAATCTAATGAACAAACACTTTGTACGCAAGAAACAGTATCACCTTTTTTACCCTGACAATCACTATCGCAAATTCTAAATTTGTATTTTTGTTTTACGTTCGAATCATCAGATTTTGATGATTTCGAATTTTCAACAGTTGAGGCAACTTTTTCGGATGCTACAGACTTGGGTGAGTCAGCAAAATTATTCTCTACTGTAAAATATTCCACACAGTAGACCTGGTTACCAAATGGTCCTGCATTACCACCAAAAATGTAATTTAAAGTATTTAAACGTCTTTGATCAATAGATGAACAAGATTTGGATTTTATAACTACTGATTGGGTTTTCTTTTGGATATTTGTATCGCTTCTTACTAAAGCGAAGATTTCACTATTAAATCTTCTATTATCGGTGTTATTTTCTACTTCAGCACACTCTGCGATGCGTTCCTTTTCATAAGGTTCTTCAATATTAACAAACTCTTTTTTCTTATTTTTGTTTTTATTAATTTTCCTAATTTTACTCTTTTCACCGCTGTAAATAGTTTTTATAGTACCAGTTTCTTCAATTAAATTTATTGGACTGTTAGTGGTATGAGGTTCAGGATTAAAGATATTATACATAGAGGTCTGTTGGTTTACATCAGATAACGACCTGAGCCCAGGACTAATTGGATCTTTTAAATAACTCATTTTTATATTCAGTTTAATCACGGCCATGCGTTTCGAAGTAAATTCGTCAAATACATTGTAATTGCCTTTAACAAAGACGGGTGGTGGTATTTGCCTTCTGTGAAGCTTATTCAAATACTCGTAATACGGTGCGCTCCACGGAATGTGGGTTGATGCAATTTTATAGTCGGGTACAACCTTACTCCACAGAGATAATTCCAGTGGATACTGTTTCATGTTTGAAATCATGCTTTCAACATCGTTCATAATTAAAATTGATTGACCGATCTTCACGTCAGTGGCATCTGAAGGCTCGTCTGCACTCTTCTTGCCAAAAACATTTTGTGTTTTGGTTTTTCGTTTAGTTTTAATTTTCCGAGGCCGCTTTAACAAAAACAATCTTCGTTCATTTGGATCCTTCAAATTAATAGTAAATACATCAGCGAATTGACTTCTGATGCGAAACTCTCTGCAATTGATGTAGCTTTTCAATTCTTCAACGAGTATCTCGAACAAGAACATTGAATCCGTAAAAGCCATTTTTAATATTACTTACACTTAAATAGGAAATAAACTATGATATTATTGTAATTATAATTGCACGTCGCCAAACACTATATTCCGTTAATAGAAGATAATTTTATACAATTTTACACATAATGAACTTTCAATTTAACAGCATGCCAAAATCATTGTGTCGTACAATTATGAAATTCCTTTTAATTTAACTTTTTTTTTAAATGGATTTAAATCTAGACAGCTATGATTTGTCATTATTCACTATTTTAGACAAAAGAGGTTACCTACATCCTGTTAGGTATACAATGTGTCCCGGTCCCGGTATCTTTATCTTCTTTACATAGTATAAAACAGAGTTGCTTCCACTGTCTGTGCCCTTAGATCTTTTAAACTACGCAACGGATTTTAATGCAGTTTTCAGCAATAGATAGAGTGATTCAAGGGGAAGGTTTATATGCCCCACATTAGTATCTACATTGCACCCGTGCGAAGCCGGGGCGGGTCGCTAGTGTATTACAGTATATTATAATGTACTCTGTGCTAGTGTAGTAATAAAACATTAACAACTACGAAACTCCCAACTGTGGGTTTGCACCAAAAAACATGAAACATGCAATCTGATGTCTTCTGAAACAAATCTCACAACTTGTTTTGTTGATTTTACGTTCGCACTGCAGGAAACTGGGTAATTATTATACAGATTTCAAGATTTGTTATTGGTTGTGTTTGCACTGACTAAAAACTTATTCTGTAACATGTTTGTCATCCTGTCGGAGTGTGTACGTGTTGGAGTCCAAAGACGTCAAGCTTTTGTCAATAGCTCTAATTTCGGCTTCTATAATAGCATTCTAGCCTCACCATTATCGGATGAGGCTAGAACACTTTATCATATTATTATTATGTGTATAAGGTTGCGGGTAGGCTAGTTTATAATATTTTTGTATTCAATCATCGGGGTAACATATTCTTTATAGAAAAACCCTGTAAATAAATAAAGATTTAAAAAAAAAACATGTTTGTCTATAGATTTGTCACGTTTAACGTTCCGACTGGTGCTTATTTATGTCTCGCAACTTGTCTAAATCTTGTTTTTAGTGTTTTCCAATTAGGTTTGTAAACATGTAGAGGATGAAAGCAAATACCTTGAAGTTCATCAAGCTTTGGCAAGGATTTCCATGTTTGTGGGATATTAAAAGCGACCATTATAAATCGTGATGCTTTGTGAAAATAAATCTTTCAATACATCGCCAGATTTTCGAGAAACATTTTGATTAAGTTTGTTTGTAAACATGTCATAATCTATGAAATATCAATTAAATTACGCTATAACAAGTTTCGCGACAATGCAAACACGGTTACACATTGACAGAAAACAGAGTTTTCAACATGTTTTTATGTACAGTACCAGGCAGTAAATATTACAAATACACATCTAGCTTTAGAAAGAGATAATCAGCTAGCTTCGGCTTCGTAGAACGTCGTCTCTGTCACTCATACCTATGTGACGTTTTGTCGTTACGTGCGACAGAGATGACGCTCTATAAAGCCGAAGCTAGCCAATATATCTTTCTAAAGCACGATGTGCAATATTTATTACAGGGTACTGTATAATATGACATGTTTCGTCAGTGCAAACTCACAATAACGCCACAAAACAGATAGGTACAGAAGTCAATCACATGTATGTACTTCACTTTTCATACCTACGCTCGGCGGTCGCTCTAGGTATCTATATATCTATCTCTCTCAAGCGCATGGCACTCGCGCTCTCACTCGCACTCTAGTCCCAAACAGTCCGAGATATCGTGTCCGTGAGCAGTGTCTATGTGTGCGTTGCTCGAGCGCACTTGTATGTAGATTGACTTCTGTACCTATCTGTTTTGTGGTAAGGCTGAGCATCTACCAGAGCTGTGCTAAGCTGCGTAGCGAGGAGTGTGTTTTGTAAGCACCAATAGAATCACTTCATTTACCTAGCTTCGCTCTGCGCAGCTCTGGTGGATATGGGTCTAGCAGTTGCGAGGAATGTGTTGCTAGGAATGTGTATCGAGGAATGTGTACCGCTCCCGCCACACATTACGCATTACACATTACGCATTCCTCGCACAGCTCTGGTGGAAAGGGTCACACCGTTTCACATCCTCGCTACACATTTTCGCATTACACATTTTCCTCGCAGAGCTCTGGTGGATGTCCAGCCTAAGGCGCACAACTCAGGATACACACGTGTTTGTTATATACCACCGAAAAGAGAACTAGTCTCGGGAGAACATTAAAACGTGTTATATCATATTATTGTAAAATTTTGCATGCCAAAACTCAGGCAGAATGTACTAGGCTCACTATGTTTCTTATAACAACCTTATTACACAATACCTACATTCTATGCGAATAAATGATTTGATTTTGATTTGATCATCAAACGCATAAGCCTAAAAAAAATGTTGTGTTATTTTTTATAAAAAGACAATTTATTTACCCTTATGGGAAAATTTATTTTGCAATAGAAAGAATTTTGTAAAATAAAAAGTTTAAAGACATTTTTCACCGTAAAAAGACAGAGGGATACCCCACGGAAATTAGGTTTTTGATCTTTCATTAATTTTAAAATTTCTGTTATATAATTAGCCCATACATGCTCCCAGTTAGGTAATTATTAAAATAAAGGGATTCCCCATGTTGTTTGTGCAGCCAGAACGTGATTTCAGGGTTTTGTTATACTGCCTTATAGGTTTGTATAACTCCGTCCTATAGAATAGTTACTCCATTTCATATAATAATAGAGAAAAGAGGCCCAAGACACGAATCTCTTTTGAAGTATAGTATAAAAAGTATAGTTTCAGCTCATCTTGAATGACCGATAAAGGATGATTTCCACCAAACGGCTCGCATCGCATCGGATCGGAACGGATTTTACAATCTTTAAACGATTTTAAATCGTGTACAGTCTATATTACCAAGCCGCACACAGCAGTTTGACCGCGAGCGTCTTCCGCGACACGCGATCGTAGCCGAAAGTATGCTACGACGCGCGATCGGCTCCGTTCGCCTGTCGTCGTGACCGATCGGATCCTTTCAAAAGTTAGAACACGTCAACACGGTAGGAATTAAATTATTTGACTAGGCGCAGAAACGGATACGTTCGCAAGCGACTGTACGGAGCCGATCGTATGCGTCGACATCCTGCTGGACGCGATCGGCTGTCGCTGCATCCGTTCGTATCCTTTCCGACCCGATGCGATGCGAGCCGTTTGGTGGAAATCATCCCTCTGGGTCATAAAACAGTGTTGAATTCCTTCTGGAAGCAAATATATTGCTTATTTCTATACATGTCCTTGCTAAAATGGATCATATTCGTCTATTGTTATATCAAATAGAGTATACACACAAACATTTGATTCTCAATAAAATTATCTAGTGTAGATAAAATATAATATATCACATAACAGTTTATCTTCTTTAGATTTACATATATAAAATATGTATATTAAATTATGCTCCAGTATTATCTACATTTACTTTAATCATCGGCAAACCATCAGCTAATAGACGACGGAGTTGATGTCCCGAAGCCATACGATGCAACAGCTGGTTGAGATCGCATCTTCCTTTCATAATTTCCAACCTGCATTGCGAGAGAGGGATGTAATTTCTTTCTAAGAGTATTGGAAGCTCTGTTCGCCTTCTGAGGGACTTTCAATTCGCCCAAATCACTGTATACACTAAGGTCTTCCATAATTTCTTGGTACTTGGCCAGTTTTTCTGAATCCATAATATACTGTTTACGTGGCCTCTGTTGTGCTCGACGCGGCAATTTACGTCTATTATAGTTCAAGGAAGCGCTCATTACTATAGGATTTTTGAATTTTCCAGGTGACTGAGGTACAACTTTCTTTGATTTTTCTGAGTGTTTAGCGGGTTTGCCAACACTTACCGGGGCTCCTGGTTCTAGTGATTTCCTCTTTTCTCCTGTTACTTTTACCTTATGAGTTGCTGCTTTATCTTTAGCATCACCAGCCTGATCTGTCGATACGCTCGTCGACCCCTTCTTCACATCTGTTGAAACCGTGGCGGTAGACTTTGATTTTGAACTTTTACTTCCTCTTCTATTCGGATACCATACCCATTTACCTTCTCTGTCTATGTATCCATCGATGCCTATTTTCAATAACCGCCCAGAGCTATCTGTGAAAGACCCTTCTTCTGCCGAGTAAGTGAATCCGTCAGGTCCTGTAAAGTTCATTGGCACCCACCGGTTATCTGGTCCTATGTAGCCATCTTTATTGATCTCCCACCAAATCTTGTTTGGGCTCCAGAAACCGCCTAAATCGCTGCATTCCTGTTTACCATCGGGACCTTTAAAGAATCTCGGCACAGGGTTGCCAGACTTATCCAATAGTTTTACTTTAAAATCTAAATAAGTGTACTGACTTTCATTATCAGATATTATCGATGGATGTTTAGCTTTAGCATCCCATCTTGCTATAGGCGGTGTAAATTCTATAATCCATTCATCATTATCAGTATCGCTGCTCGAGATGGTACCGAGATCGGAGCATGAACAAGAATCTATTATAGGTGGACTGCGACTAATATCAGGTTTAGCGTTGCAAGGGCAATCTGGTGCATTAGGATTTGGTAATGGCAGTAATCCTATAGCTTGATTGTACGCTTTTAAACAAATCTCTTGACACCTGTCCCTAAATGTGGACTGTAATATTCTACTCTTCCTCCTGGTCTCCCTACGTTCTCTTCTATCTCGTTGCTTCTGAATTCTGCGTTTCGTCTCTTCTGTCTTTCCTACTGTATATATAAGAGGTGGTTTTTCATCATAAGGATATTGAAATAGTAAACGTTCTTTAGAGTATTTCTTGAACACTTCCATCTGGACGGTGTACTCTCCGTCTTGCTTTGAAACGATCAATGTGGGCTTCATTTCTATTTTCTTCTTGCGCTGCATCAAAGCTCGCTTCTTCTTGTTCAAACTATCCAGGCCTTCCCTCATTGCTCTGTATCTCCTCACCAAAATTTTGTTACAAGCACCCGGTCGCCATTTTGGCCGAACCTGGCAATATAAATAAAGAATCAGGTAACTTTCGTTATTTATATTACCTGTACAAAATGAATAAAACTACAATATTATTTATTTCTTTTTATTTATGTTTATAAAATATAATAATTATGAAATCGTTTAATTTATCCTTGTTATTCTGATAGTATTTATAAACATTCTTGATACGTTTTCTGTTGATGTTTTTTTTATAGTTTTTGCATCTGTAAATATCAAACAATATGACGCAGGCTATAGTAGGTACTTAATAACAATGAAGTGAGGAAAAAAGCACTTACCAAAAAAATACCGGTCAATTGCGAGTTTGAATCGCGGCGATAGCGTTGTATCGCGACTTTCACGGTCCAAGAGTAAACAGCTTAGGTACTCGTTAAAGGTAATTAGTATTGCAATAAATATTTAAAGATAGTTTCTTTTGAGTATTAGTTTCTTTACTTACGAAATCTACTGCATGGATCCTCAAAGCCAGGGTCCAGGGTGAATATTCGAAATTTTTTAACATTATTTTAACAAATCATTCTTCTCCCGGGTTGTTAACGTTATAGGTAGTATTGTCAGATTGTTTTTATTCTTGTCTTATTGCTTGACGGCAGCGGTATAGTTAGAGTTTTCATTATCATAATTATAGTATTAAACATTTGCATTCTTAACTTTGGGATGATGCTAATGACGTTCTCAATTTTTGTTAATATTTTTCGAAGAATGCCCCTCCATCACATTTATGCTTATTTTTTGTATTGCATCTACTTAAGCATTTCACCGTGAGAGTTTTAGTTTAGGCTATCCCTATCCATATTGTTTTTATAGGTCACAATCATGTTGATTTGTTAGGCAATTTGATTTTTTTTATCGTATTTATGTTAAAAATCTTAGTAATTTTAAATATTTTGTTAAATATTAAACATGTGTGTACAACAGCAGTGGTAGCCCAGTGGTGTGACCGTCGGACTGCTAAGTCATAGGTCTCGAGTTCGAACCCAAGGCACGCACCTCTGACTTTTCGGATTCATGTGTGTATTGTATATTTATCACTTGCTTAAAAACGGTGAAGGAAAACATCGTGAGGAAACCGGCATGCCTGAGATATATTTCTCGACAGCATGTGAAGTCAAGTCAGAGGCCCATGGGCGGCATAGACTCTGACACCAGGTTAGTCACTAGCCACACGAAAAGAAGACCGCTGTTTGATGACCGTTATTCATGAGCACATCTTAATACCTACTAAAAGACGGAGTGACGTCACTAGGACGTCAGACGTCAGAGGTTGAATATACATTTTTATAAAGTACAGGTTTAAATAATCTGCTTAAACAAATAAAAATGAATCGCCAAATGTGTTGCTAAGCGCAATACTTGAGAACGGCTCGACCAATTCGGCTATTTTTCTTTTTTATATATTCTTGAAGGCACAAGGAAGGTTCTTATGGAGAGAAAAAACATAAAAATTGCGTGGAAAATGGTAAAAACAACACTTTTCTTTTCCCACTACAGCCAATAACTTTTGACGGAACGAAGTCTGTCCGGGCAGCTAGTTTATAATATTTTTATCATTAGGTTTTGTAATTTGCCTATAAAGAGAAAATATGTCGGTTTAGTTTGAGAACAAGTTAAAAGGTTCCCAAAATGTGGGACGCCATACGTTTGTTGGCCTTTCAGGTAGTTGAGAACTTAAAATAAATACCTACTTATACTTTTTAGTACAGTGCATTACTTTAAGGTTATGTGCCTCAAAATTATAAAACGGAACTCTTATAAAGTCACTCATATTTGGTAAATTAAAGTAACGTTCTAATTCTCGCTGACCATTGGTTTACGTAGAGGCCATCGTCGGCGCAGCAGGAAATCCAGCCTAAAGGGCAGGCCACACCGCCAGCTAGCGAGCGAGCTGGCGGGCGAAGCGAGGCGAGGGAAACTATATAAACTAAGCGAAGTTTGGCGAGCTAAACTATGTGGGTTAACACCGAAAATTACGAACGGACGGGTGAGCGAGCGGGCGGGAGAGCGAGGGGAGCGTTTGATTGTCACTTGCGCGCAGTTCCGAACAGCAGAGCCGAGCGAGCATCGTTTCACCTCTTTTCATACTTCGGTTCACAACGCGAACTACAGAGCTAAGCTACGCTAACGTGGTGAACGAATAACATCGCTGGCATCGTTGGATATTTCGTTCGCGTCATTTGTATCGCTAACGTAGCTTATCTCTTTAGTTCGGGGTGTGAACCGAAGTATGAAAAGAGGTGAAACGATGCTCGCCCGGCTCGCTCGCTCGCTCGCTAGCTGGCGGTGTGGCCTGCGTTTTATTATGCTTATGCCGAAGTTGACAGACAGAGTGACATCTCACACCAGAATTCAGTGCACATAAGCGCTTTAAATCTTATTACAACACGGATTCATCTGATTTTCCAAGGACACAATGAGATTCGGGTATCTTTATACATCAGAACGGTAGGACAGTCAATAACATCTTATACTATGTAGTTTTTAACTAAATAAGTATCCAAAATACACACAAATAGGAATGTACGATTTCGACCGCTGCTTTATATATCGCCGAAAAGCCGCTAAACCCTATTCACAGAATAGGGTTACTAGGTTTGCATAAAAGGTGTAGTAAATTAAATCTTTATTAAGTTATTTTATACTTTTTAGCTTTTGAACTCGGTTTTATTAAACGTAGTTTTTTTTTTATATCAGAGTAAAAAAGATGGCAATAGTCTAAATTGAGTTTAGTTTGTGCAAAATAGAATCAGCACCAATATCTTGCTCTCCCAAACGTTAACTAACTATTCAAGTGGTTCACTGTGGCCGAGTAACGAGGCTTCATGACTCTGACAGGCCCCGATTTACACTTTTCACAGGGGGTGCAGAGTACCAATTTGCCACCCTCTAGCCAAAATTTTTCAACAAATAAAATAAGTACCTAATAAGACTTTTTAATTTTTTTTTATTATAGTAATAAAATTATAAATAATTCTAAAGGTTTATTCATATATTCATGGCTGGTGGCGTGCCGCCCCCTGATCTTCGCCGCCCGGGGCAAGTGCCTCCGCCCCCCCCTGCCAGATCCGGGCCTGGACTCCAATGATGATTCTGATGACTATGTTCTACATTATAGCCGAATATAGGTTCGTGACGATGATGATGATGGGAAATAAACTAGTCAATGTTATACGCTAGAAATGGTTCAAGAACGATGATCCCGAGAAATGAAATTAAGGATTTATTGTTGTGGATTAAAACCAACTCATCATTTGTGATAACTGTCAAAAATGTATAAAATGTGATTCATAATTTTGCTAGTTAATATTTGCCCCAGTTATGCTGACATTGGAAAGATTTGAAAGTTGCTGACAGTGCGAAGGTTGTTTTAATATACTCGAATGTAGCGTTTCATTTTATAATGTGTAACAACGGGGGCGTAGCTCAGATGGTAGAGCGCTCGCTTAGCATGCGAGAGGTACCGGGATCGATACCCGGCGCCTCCAACATTATTAATTTTATTATTTTCAAAAAAATATTAAATATTCTTTCAGGACATTTAAACGTTAAACTGTACTGGTATAGGCAGGTATGGTATAGGCGTTGCATATCCTGCAGTGGAGCCTTTTATCTTAGTAGATTAGAAAGAGAAACCGATTCATAACCTCGACAGTGGAGTCCTGACCGGCAGACGACCTGGTAAAGATGGTGGATAGTAGTCTGTCGCAAGCGGCCTAAAACTGTTCATAGTAGAAATTTGTGGAGAAGGCCCATATCAGGGGTCATCTTCTAGAAATGACTTATTACTTTCTCGATAAACAATAAAAAAACTACGTTTAAAAAAACCGAATTCAAAAACTAAAAAGTATAAAATAACTTAATAAAGATTTGGTTTAATACACCTCTTATGCAAACCTAATACCTTAACAGTTTCAGAAGTCGGTGCTAATCCACGCTGAACCAAATTGAAGGCACCGACTTTTGAAACTGTAAAGGTATTAAGTTTGCAGAGGTGTATTAAATTAAATCTTTATTAAGTTATTTTATACTCTTAGTTTTTGAAGTTGGTTTTTTTAAATGTAGTTTTTTTTAGTTTTTACTTTTTAGTGTCTGTAATAGGTTGTTCTGTAAACTACAGTAGGACTTTTCTAGATTACATCAGGTAGAATAATTACATCATCCACGTAAACTAAAATGTACATTAAAAAAATAAAAATGTTCATAAAATGAAAACTACTGGGCCAAACTATGTTACATTTTTATGGGACCAAATGGCAACTATTCCGCATCAAACTAAAGAAGAATCACGTAAATCGGATCATAAATCTCAACGTAATCGGTGTAGTCCTCCTCCTTTTTGAAGTCGGTTAAAAATAAAATGTAAACAACATGTGACTACTTTTAATAGAGCAAGAACAACGGCCATAATTGACCTGACCAAATTTGCATAAGACCCGTAACGAGTTATACGTCAAAAATAGTCAACTAAAGGAGCATTAATTTACAACTATTCAATTATTTATTAAAAGCCGGAATAAAATATTGATATTTTTTAAAAAACCTTACTTTTTTACGACATTTTTACTAATTTTGAACGCACCTTAATACGTTTCATCGTGTACTGGGGACACGTTTAGTTTTAGCAACAGCATTCAAGCGTTTACGATTTTTAAAATACCAGTTTTTTTATAAACATTATAGATTATGTTGATTGTGTCGTTTTTATTCTTACAATGTTGTTATTTAATGGTTAATAACAAATAGATCAATTACTGGGCCAAATTATCAAATACATTTAATGCTTCCAATAGATGGAACGAAACGTATGACATATTGACATCCCGGTAGCTATCAAAGCTACTCCCGCGCAGTAAATTGAATAGGTATGGCCAAACACTAAGTCTGATATAATTCTTTTCTTCAAGAAAAACTGTCAATGTTTAATAATTTCGCACAGAAGTGAGACTGTGGGTGACACAGAACACGTAACTAACAATGATTAGCATGATTATAGTTGTGGTTGTCTAGTTTCCGACTTGTCAAATTCCAACCTCCATAAGAACAAATAAATATTTTCATCCACTTCTTAAAAAAATATTTTCTTTAAAGCATGGATTATTATAAGTAGGTGAACCAATTAAACCATATGCCATCAAAGGTCGCGATACTTTATAGTCAGGTCATAGCATGTATGGACCGTGGCCGACGTTCTTTTAACACTTGCTATAAAGCAGTCATCACTGTCATCAGTGATACTTTGATTGGCCCGCGGATTAGTACCCCCTTTCCGACTAACCTTGTATCTTTATAAAGACGACCACAAGTCCGATAGAAAGGCAATGTGATTGTATCCCATCCACCATAATTGCGAAAACCAAATACGTGGATGCAGTCTCAAGAGCATTATCGTTATTGAAACCCTTGTAGCAGATCACACTCTGAAAATAATTTAGATTAATTAAATAATATTTTACCTTTAGCCCCGGTATGTCATCAGCGTTCCAATTCCAACCCATACGCCTCGGAACGGCAGGGTAAGGATATTTCGTATCAGGTTTCTTTTCTACGGGCGCTTGCGCAGCTGAAAAATAACATAGTAGTAAGTACCTAGCTTAATAAAAATGTGCAAATATGAGATTTAAACTAAACTAACGACACGCACGCTCGACCGTTACATTGGCGGTGAACTTTCCAACTTTCTTCTTTTCTTTCTTCTTAGTTTTTTCTTCGCCGCCTTCTTTTTTCTCAGATTTCTTCTCAACTTTTTTCTCTGGTACACCTTTTTTCTCCAGAACAACTTTTCCACCCAACTTCGACGAAATTTTCCTGTCGGAAGACTTTTCTCCACTTCTTGAACTTTTTGGGCTTCCGGTGTCCTTCTTTTTTTCGTCCTCTGGCCATGGACTTCTAATAACTCTTAAGGCCTTTTTATTGTACAGTTTATGGTACACTGGACACGGATGAGGCTTCAGAAACTCCGGCTGGTCATGCATATCACTTCCGAGACACTCGTAGCCGCCGCAAACGGCACAGTACGTAGTTTTACCAGAAAACTTAAAGTTACATACACAGTCGCAGAAGCAGGGGTCATTCTCATCCAATGTGCACTTATTTTTCTTCGTGACACCATCAGCTATAAAGTCTTTAACTTTTTCCGCTACGGGACACGACTTGACGCAGCACGGGTTATTAATTTCATCGAATTGTATTTCTAGGTTGCTGTCAGCAGGACTTGGAGTGTATTCATGTTTCATATAACACACTGGTGACATACACTTCGGAGATTCGGGATCGTCGTTTTGTTTATCAAAGACGACGGAACAAGCAGTTCTAGAACAGGAAGTTTTTTCGGAAGCTTTCATACTAGGGCAATTAGGATCGCAATATCTGTGCTTGGAAGATTTATTTGACTTGGAATCAGATTCCTTACTGGTGTCAGATTTATTACCAGGGTCTTTATCAGATTGGAAATCATATTCCACTGTAAAATAATACACGTTAAACACATATTTCTGATCAGGTGGCTTATCAGGTTTTTTATAAGGACATGCTTCCCCGTTGCAGACAGTGGTGTCGGTTGAGGCAGTCGCACAATCTTTACTACAGATAGACTCACACGATGTTCTCTTAGTAAGTGACCGTTGCATTTTTTCTACGCAAGCACATTGAGTGGACGTGGCCGGAACTGTCTCACCCGTGGTAAACACACCTTCATGCCGCAGAAACTCTTGAATCTTTTCAACTAGCATACAGTCTTTGCTTCCACAAGGCCCAATTAGATCGTCGAGATTAAACTGTTCATTGTCTTCATCAACAAGGTTTTCAATATAAGCTCTTATATCTCTGGCAATTTTGCATTCTGGTTTACCACATGGACCTCGTATATTAGCAATGTCGAACGAAGCGAAACGAGAGCCCGGACGCGTTTTACCAGCATCAATGCAAAGTGGGCACGGTCCACTTTGTGCTTCCTGCTTAAAGCGTTCAGCGAATGCACCCTTGGGCCATGCTGTCTCTCGGCAGTAACAACGTCTATCGATATCTGTAGCTTTCACTCTCGGACTTATCGTAGGGCGAGGTGTTAGCATCCTCATGTTATCATTACAGGATACAATTATCTTTCTCACGTAATCGATAATAAAATTGATGTCTGGGCAAGTTTCGGGCGATTTATATATCGATTCGGGAGGTTTATCCGCATGACTCATGCAACAATAATCGTTTTCCCCAAAGAAGGTCAGATTAGCGCCAGGAGCATTTTTATAGTCAGCATAAGCTACTTTCTTTTTAGCTGGTGTAGGCTTGTCCACAATAAATTGGTTTTCTATTTTATTGCAGTTCTCCTCGAAATCTTCGTCCGTCGTCTTCAAAGTGCACATGTAAGACGTCGTTTTGGAGTTAATTCCAGTGTAGAGATATTTCCTGATAGTGGGATCTTCTGAAAGTGTTCGGAACGCTGTTGTGACCTTATCTGTCAAGTACGTGAGTTTTACTTGAATTGAAATTTTCGCCATTATTTTCGCCAAACCTTCTTGAAATATATTGTAGTCATCTTTTACGAACACGGGCGGAGGATCCTGACAATTAAGGATTTGTTCTAAATACGATATGAATACCTGGTCCCACGGTATCTCAGTTGTGCCGATAAAGACTAAATTATCCTCCTTACTCCATAAAGATAGCTCCAATGGGCATTTTTTCATATTTTGTATTAACATCTCAGGACTGCTTGAGAATAAGACTGACTGTCCAGATTGTATCATTGGTTCTGGGGGAAGCTCCACAACATTACCCTTTCCCTTTTTCCCTTTTTTATTTTTCTTCGGCTTTGGTTTTTTTTTCTTTTTGCCTTTCTTGCCAGGCGGCGCTGGTGGCAAAGGTAATGGTTCCGGCATCACAATATGCATTTGTTTAGGATCTTTAAGTTCAAGTGAAAATATATTCGCAAAATCACTCTTTATAACCAAAAGTCGACTCGCTACCATACTTTGTACATTTTCCACCACTACCTCGAAGAGGAACATTGCATTCATTACAGCCATTTTAAATGTTTAGGTCTTTTTAATGTAGAATTAAATTGGTAGATATATTTCGTAAATTACATTATTTTTATCGTGTATTTGGAGAAAACATTAAATTTAAATTATATAAAACTTGCCAAACGATAATATTTGTTTCTATGATATTCAAAGATAATGATGAATGACATTATTTATTTTAAATTCATTTTCAGCCAGATAAATTATGACCTCAGTCACGTAGGAGGTTTTTCAACGCGACCTTAAAAGAGGTTATTCTCTTTCGTGATTCATACGGCTGTATATTTACCTCAATTAAAACTTTTTAACAAAAATAAAACCAACTTCAAATTGTCTATCTCCGAAGTTCATCACCAGATCTTCACCAAATTTAAATGGGACCACTTCGAAAGAATACTCTTGCAAACAAAACGGAATCATTAAAATCGGTTCACAATTAGCAAAGATATCACGAAAAAAAAACATACAGTCGAATTGAGAACCTCCTCCTTTTTTGGAAGTCGGTTAAAAACAACAACTATTGTATTCAGTCATTGAATGTCTTTGTATTCGGTGTTATTCACCTTTCCGAATATATTGCAATTTTTAGTTTTTCTAAAAATACCCAGAATTCGTAAGAAAATTGAATAGCTTTGATTTCCATATAAGTAGGTATATTATGAATACAATGTGCCAAATGACAATAAAATCTTGAATAGAAAAGTGTTGTTACGTAAACATGTATTAATTCAATTTTCCTTGATGTTTTTTCGATTCCTAACAATAATTGTCGAATTTCCACCTTTGTCAGTATTTTCGCTCTTAGAAAAATTACCTTGGAACTAAATATTTTTTTAACATTCAATAGCCTATTGGATAGCTGATGAAATAAGGATGGTTTTCTCGTATTTTTTATACTTTGTATCATGGTAAGTTTCTGAGATAATCGTCATTGTTTAACGTGCCTGGATGATTTCGTAATAGGATTTAATTAATAATTACTTTCAAATGGTTGGTATTCTTAAATATTTGAATACCTAAAAAGCTTCGTTAGAGAATCAGCTATAAGCTAATATGGAAATCAAAGCCATTCAATTTGATACTTCAAAGTTAAATAACATTTCATAACGAAATCTAGGTATCTAAAAAAAACTCAATATCTACTGACTTTCGGCTAGAGTACCCCATGGTGCACCCCATGGTGCTAATTAGTTACATATAAGATACGCTATCACTCTTTAAAACGTCGAATTCAAGTTCACCTGTATACATTCAATTATATCGACATAAACACTCGATATGGATATGTGAGGTCGATTACAGTGAGCTGACTCGTATCGATATTAGTTAGGTATGTTTAGAATATCATAAATCTGTGGATATATTAGTATCATGCCTAGAGTGCGCGCAAGATAACTCTGGATAACTCTGCGCGCGGCCAAAATCAGAACTAACCATGGTCCGCCATAGTGTTGCCGTTTTATTAACATTGTCACTAGATCAACCTGATTTTACGAATAAAAGAAAATATAATAATAAAGATTATAGTAGACCTCATCAGACGATAATAATTATAATGCATTCTTATTCATTCACGGCACATTTATAAGCTTAGTTCTTTTCTTTTGCAAATTACGTAAAAATACAAATTAATTTAATAGATAGGTAGTAAATTTTAACGTATATACATACATAACTTAGCTCAATTAAAATATAATAAATCGCAAAAGAGGGCTGCCCAATTTTGATGTTCACGAATATATTACTTTTCCTTAAAAAGTAGGACTTATTTTTGCGATCATGGCAACATTTAGCACGCCCCCCGTCGCGTGCAGAATTATCTTGCGCGCACTCTAAAGTCCGCGCCAACAATGAAGTCCCTTTGACGCGGCGCTAGTGTCTATGCCATTGCGTCACATTGCATTCAAAAAGATGTAGTTCCACAATTTTCCGCGGGACTTCTTTCGTGGCGCGCACTCTAGTCATAGACATTTAGATAATGTGCTTATTTGGTTGACAATGTTGACATTGACACTGTTGACAGTTTGGTTTGACACACGAAAACGAAAAATCTCTTGTATTACGAAATCATAGAAATAGAAATAAAACATTTTCAAATAAGTTTTCCGTCGCGTAATCGAGTTTGCAGCGGCCCATGATGTTGACCCATATATCAATAATAGAATACATCAGATGACTTCAACTTATTTTCACCGGCATTCTGGATATTGAGGTAAGTGATGCTTTTCAAACGCGCATTTGGTAAAAATACTAAAAATAAAATATTGAACTATTGATAACATTGTGTTTTGAGTGACGCATGTGCGATATGCCGAGTTAATTCACTGTTATTACATCACAGTTCGTTTATTTAGAAGTTCTGTTCACACGTGACTACTACAATGCTCGCAACAGTAGGTAGCGTACCGTGTGAAAATTGAAACTATTTTCGAATTTCGTGCTTATAAAGTTATGAATGAAAATCATTCAATACTCGAGATTCATAATGATCACTTTATAAAAAAAAAATTACCTCGCCTTTTATTCTAATTTTAAACATTTTTTAATATGTTCGAGCGTGTTTGTGCAAAATTATAATTCAACTGCGTTTTTGTGTGTTTGCTAAACCAGGTGTGTTGGATACGTCATAATAAGTATTTATTATTTAACATTTTCCCCACTTTTTTTTCTTGTTGTCCTGTGAACCAATGAAAGCTTCGAACAGATAGTACTAAATGGAAAATAAATAACAGTCTATTTGACCACTTAAATTAGAAGTGTTTTTTTCTTTTTATTAATTTTTTTTTCTTCTAAGTACTATATTATTACCTCTCTTATCTCTATAATTGATTAAAATATCTGGTACAACATGAAAAAAAAATGCTTTTAAAATACTTTTTAGTAAGTTAAATGATGTAACTCATATCGGGCTGGGATCCATTGTTTTTCTATTATGGTTATATTTGTGGTGATTAATCAGTTAATAATTTAACTGTAATTAGTGTTCTAGGATAAAGGCAGGAGGATGATGATGACCATCATAGTGTCCTAGTTAAATTTTCCTTTGTTTGTGTGTGTTACATAATCTATTTCTGTGGTATTGCTTATTTTATAAGTGTTAAAAGATAAAAAATGTGTGGAATGTGCCATAATTGCTAATGTGTAAGCAGTTAGCTAACGGCATGTACAACTAGACATAAAAGTCTATAAACATCACTTAACATAGCCTTGTATTCACCAAAGGGTTCGACAGACGTGTTTTTAGTACACCCTTGTCTCGCCAGTTATGTTTGTCCCATGTAATAGGGGACAAGCCTATTGCTGGGCTGCTACTGAGAAATTCCTAATGAAAAAACCCAATAACACTTTGCCCGACCTGGGGATTGTCTATAAAAGGATACATTTATGATATTTGTTTATGGTGTGTCAGTCAATTTTTTATCAGGCCAGATATGTGTATTAATATGTTCAAAGGGATATTAAATTAACCGTGAACTGCCAACTCCGCATAAAACAGTTTATGTGGAGTTGGCAGTGAACCATTAAAGTTTTAATTTCATAGTAATATGACTAATGCCCATCCCCCATTTGTCGTACTCTTTTATGTAAAGCTGTATGTGCATTTTATTGCTGCTGGTTAGCCTAGACACATACGGGGGCGTAGTCCCCGTAGGAATCACAGCTCATTCCAGTTTTACAATCAGTACCATTGGCCAATGCCTACACAAGTGGTGGCATCGCCTGACGTCCAAGGTGTTGACAATCTGTATGCTTTGTAAAACTGTGGCTAAACTGTCTTGCCTGCGCGACCTGCGCCTCCATGTAGGCCCAAGCTAAGTGACTTCCACTTTGTTATGCATTTGCATACATATCAATGGTTGAAGGGCTATTTGTACAAAATGACATTTTTTTAAAGTTTACAGTAAAGAGATTTAAAGTTTAGACTTTTGAAAAAAATAAAAATTTTGGTAATATTAATACATTATTTCCAAGTACGTACTACAGTTTTTTAAGTTAATTACGTGAATATACTTGCTTAACACAAAATGCATCGAATATATTGTAAAGCAAAGTGGTTCAATCGCCTGTAATATAATATTATAGCTGAAAGTAAATTAGTTCATGTGTTGACACAGAATATGAAGCAGAACAAAGCAAGAAGAGTTATTCTAAAGACTCAATGAATTGAGTATGAAGCAAATAGACTAGAGTAACTTGATACAGATGACGATCAGTGTTCAAACTGAATAAAGTAAAATGATTTTTTACTATTGTAGGGTGAGAGATAGGTTTTTAAACCATTGTTCTGGTACAACATCTATACTTAACTAAAGATTTGCTCATTACAGTTAATTTTTAAATAAAACCATAAATATTAAAACGACTAAACCTATTATTGTGATGGAATGCAAAATTATTCAAGCAACATTAACTATTATTCCGATAGAATGCAAAATGTTTCAAGTAACGCAAGCAAGTATTTATATAAAAAGCTAAACGCCTTAACATACATTAGATTTCAAAATAGGAAAAACGATTCAACAGACAAATGAGAGACAAATTTTGTGTCGGTTGATACATTGACCTCCAAAATGAAAGCAAATTAAGCGTAGGGTTCAAGCGCCACAAATATGCTTAAAAAAATTAGAAATCTAGCTCAAACAACGCAGATTCCAAATAATATGTGTTTAACTCAATATCACACAAAATATTGTTTACACCAATTAGCCTTTCGACCGTCTATATGTAAATTATATGTAATGTATGTAATATGTAAATTAAATCACACATCTAACTTTAATCAAATCTGTCAATTTAATATAAAAATTTGCATGCTAAAATTTGTCATTATTATAAATACTTCTCTAATAAAAATATTACATTAGTTTTTTTTAATTTATATAAATATTTTAATAAAAAACACTAAGTGCTAGCTTATATACATTCAACTTAATACTACCATAATGATAGTAGCATTCAAAACTGTAAGCTGAAAAGACCATACCTTCCGTAGTACAATGGACTTCGTTGTGGGAGGTTTGGCAGGGGTGGGTGCTGGGTTCTTCAGCAACCCATTCGACGTTGTCAAGACCCGCATGCAGTTGCAAGGGGAGCTCAGAGCAAGGGGAAAACACGCTGTCCACTATAAAAACGTTCCCCATGCGATGTTCAACATAGTAAAACATGATGGAATTGGAGCGTTGCAAAAGGGACTTGTGCCTGCGTTGTGGTTCCAACTTGTTGTAAACGGGGTAAGGTAAGCTGTTTTTGTTTTATATAGTTTATGTATTTATTTATTTGGTTTTGCTTTGAACCTGTGAATGATTTGGTTGAGGTTTAGATTGAGTTGTTTCTTTTTTCCTAGTCATTCCTTAGGGTTATCCCATATCTGTCAGCACAGAACAGAGTATTTTCATGCTCTATCCTTTTCTGTCGCTCAGGAACGTCATTTAAAACAGTGAGAAAAACAGCGTGAATGCTATCGAGTCTCATGCTGTCTTTCTCGCTCTATTAAATGACGTTCCAGAGCGACGGAAAAGGAAAGAGCATGAAAAAACGCGATTCCGTGCTGGCAGATGTGGGTCAACTCTTAATGCACGTTCTATATTTGTTATTTCTATAATTTTTTGTATTTTTATAATATGGTATGGTATGTTTTTTTTTTGTAAAAGAGCCCTTTTTACATAGAATCTAAGTAATATAAAATTTGTCTATCAATCTACACTGCCAAATATTTTTATTAAAATGTTATAATACCACAGACTGTGAAAACGTTTACTAATTATGATATCTCATCGTAGGTTAGGTTTGTACCAGCATGCAGATGACTACGGTCTCCTTAGAGACGAGGAGAACAACACCAAACTTATGAACAGTCTCATCTTTGGCTGCATATCTGGTATGTGTGGAGGACTATGTGGGAGTCCCCTTCAACTGGTAAAGACACAACTCATGTCTTACTCTTCTCAGAAGATAGCTGTGGGAACCCAGCATGCTCACCCAGGAATGGTGTTCGCATTGCAAAAAATTTACACTAAAAACGGCCTCTCTGGATTGTGGAGAGGAGCCCATGGAATGATGATGAGGAATTCCGTGGGATCAGCGTCGCAAATTGCTTCGTTTGCCATGTAAGTACTTTTTGGAAATGTATTTTTAAGTTTTAGTGAAATTGGCTCTGTAGCTGAGCGATTGGCGACTGCGCACCGGGTCGCGCGTTCGATTGCTGCATGGCATGGAACAAGAATTTGTATGGGCTACAAATTATTATTTCGGGTCTGGGTGTTTGTGTCTGTAAACACATCCACAATACAGGAATATTCCAACATTTTACCAACGATATAAAAAACGGCTTTATTTAGATAAAGAAGTACCAAAACACCAATTACGACTTGAGGACACTCAAAGCTAAATAGCTTCCGCGCAGATCACTCGATTTAGGAGGTGAAGCAACATAGCTTTAGTTTAGTGGCCTGGATGGGTGACCGATTGGTGTCTCAGCCTTGGTTAACTTGCGAATATATAACATGTAGAATTAGCATTACATAATAGCAATAACTAGAAGAAACTAGATAGAGATTGCCCAGGACAGAGAAATGGAAAAGGATAGAGGAGGCTGCGGTCCATATCTGAGATAGAACATTAAACACTAATAAAACTAACAATAGATATAAGAAAAACCTCACTAAAAATACTAATGCAATATTTGAAGTTTAAGATATAGAATTAAATAAACTATATTATTATGACCTTAGGATACCCCTGGAATCATAATGGTTCTTTCAGTATTTGTATTACGGAGGTCAGATGCAATCACTTCATGTAACTTCATCAAACATCAGACAATTAAATAACTTTTAAAATGTATATGTTACGCCCAAAGACCGAAAACGCTCATTGGACGAAAAAACAGCTCACAACGCGTTGTGGTCACATAAAACATGTAAAACATCCACATCGCGAAATTTGTGTTATGGCTCTTATGAAAACGCTCACGACGGGTTGTGGTCACTGTAAAACATTCACATCGCGAAATTTGTGTTATGGCTCTTATGAAAACACTCACGACGGGTTGTGGTCACTGTAAAACATTCACATCGCGAAATTTGTGTTATGGCTCTTATGAAAACACTCACGACGGGTTGTGGTCACTGTAAAACATTCACATCGCGAAATTTGTGTTATGGCTCTTAAGAAAACGCTCACGACGGGTTGTGGTCACTGTAAAACATTCACATCGCGAAATTTGTGTTATGGCTCTTATGAAAACACTCACGACGGGTTGTGGTCACTGTAAAACATTCACATCGCGAAATTTGTGTTATGGCTCTTATGAAAACGCTCACGACGGGTTGTGGTCACTGTAAAACATTCACATCGCGAAATTTGTGTTATGGCTCTTATGAAAACGCTCACGACGGGTTGTGGTCACTGTAAAACATTCACATCGCGAAATTTGTGTTATGGCTCTTATGAAAACGCTCACGACGGGTTGTGGTCACTGTAAAACATTCACATCGCGAAATTTGTGTTATGGCTCTTATGAAAACGCTCACGACGGGTTGTGGTCACTGTAAAACATTCACATCGCGAAATTTGTGTTATGGCTCTTATGAAAACGCTCACGACGGGTTGTGGTCACTGTAAAACATTCACATCGCGAAATTTGTGTTATGGCTCTTATGAAAACGCTCACGACGGGTTGTGGTCACTGTAAAACATTCACATCGCGAAATTTGTGTTATGGCTCTTATGAAAACGCTCACGACGGGTTGTGGTCACTGTAAAACATTCACATCGCGAAATTTGTGTTATGGCTCTTATGAAAACGCTCACGACGGGTTGTGGTCACTGTAAAACATTCACATCGCGAAATTTGTGTTATGGCTCTTATGAAAACGCTCACGACGGGTTGTGGTCACTGTAAAACATTCACATCGCGAAATTTGTGTTATGGCTCTTATGAAAACGCTCACGACGGGTTGTGGTCACTGTAAAACATTCACATCGCGAAATTTGTGTTATGGCTCTTATGAAAACGCTCACGACGGGTTGTGGTCACTGTAAAACATCCACATCGAGAAATTCGTGTTATGGCTCTTATGAAAACGCTCACGACGCGTTGCACATACGCGTCATCGCTTTTCTTCATTACCACAACGCGTTGTGGTCGTATAGCATATTAGCCACGACACGAATTTCGCTGTGTGGTCTTTCTGTGATTGCCACAACGTGTCGTGAGCGTTTTCATAAGAGCCAGAACACGAATTTCGCGATGTGGACGTTTTAGGCTGAGCATCTACCAGAGCTGTGCTAAGCTGCGTAGCGAGGAATGTGTTTTGTAAGCACCAATAGAATCACTTCATTTACCTAGCTTCGCTCTGCGCAGCTCTGGTGGATATAGGCTTAGCAGAGCGAGGTTTTTGTTCATACAAAACAAGCAAGAAATACGAGCGAGGGATGTGTTGCGAGGAATGTGTTACGAGGAATGTGTACCGCTCCCGCCACACCACCCTCATATTCGAAAAGAGTCCGCTACCTATCCTCGCACCGCGCATTTGTACACATTAACACATTACGCATTACACAATACCCATTCCTCGCACAGCTCTGGTGGATGTCCAGCCTTACAGTGATCACTACGTCTTGTGAGCTATTTTTTCGCTCAATGAGTATTTTCGGCCTTTGAGCGTAACATATACACTCGTTCAGGATTCAACGCCCCCCGAACAAAATTCATGGCTACGGCCTTGCGTATACGCCTAGGCTTATTCCTGACTCTAAACCTTACCAAAACTAGAACATACTAACAGTTGTTTCATCTCTTCAGGTGTAAAGAATGGATGGACAACAATGATATGTTCCAGCAATCAAAGTATTTGTCAGCGTTCGTAGCGAGCAACATTGGAGCACTGGTCAAGACTGGATTCCTGAACCCCATGGATGTCATCATGACCAGGCTTTATAACCAAGGTAGCCATGACAGTATTTTTACGAGGTGCTACGTTTACGCGCCTTTTTTATGTAATAGATTTGGGAACTGCCTCGTTGGTCTAGTGGTGGCAAGCGTAGCTGCTGGCCGTGAGGTCCTGGGTTCGATCCCCAGGTCGGGCAAAGTGTTATTGGGTTTTTCCGTTTGGAATTACTCAGTAGCAGCCCGGAGTTTTGATTTGTGCCCGGTTAATGGCAATAGGCTCGCCAACTATTACATGGGACTTAAACATAACGGCGAAATGAGGGTGCTATTATACACCTCTGCCCAACTCTTCGGGGAATACAGGCGTGATGTTATGTTATGTAGATTTGGGAAGAAACCGACGGCCTACTTGATGGGAAGTGCTGCCCCCTATACAAGGTGTAAACGAAATCATGTAATTCCTTCAAACCTCGTGACATACCGCTGACATAGATTAACCCCAAACAGGATAATGTCGGATCCAATAAAAAAAAATTACGAGAAGTAAACATGTGTTCTTAACGCGAGGCATGTTAGCGCCTCGAGCGAATTGCGCGGCAATCGATCGCCGCGCGGTCTTTTAACTCGGGGCGCTAAAATGACTCACGTTAAAAACACATGTGTACTTTTTGTATTTTTTTTTATTGAATCCAAAAGTGTCCCTTGCGGAGTTAATCTATGTCAGCAGTAAATCACGAGGTTTGAAGGAATTACATGATTTACACCCTGTATAATAAAAAAATGGCAGCATTTTTCGAGTAGTTCTTAAATCGAGACCAGATGGCACCACTGCGAATGTAGACCTGTCAAAACTTTGTTGTGTACAGTCAGCAACAGGAGTCGCTGAATGAATTTAATTAGCATATCATAAATTACTGGCTAACGTATTAGACATTGACATTTTGATTGAGTATTTGACAAGATAAGTCTACATAACAACAGCAGCATTAAATACTGCCATTAATATAATGACTTTTTTTTTAATGACTTGAATATTTGTTTCAGCTGTTGACGCGAACGGTCGCGGCGTCATCTACTCGGGTATCGCCGATTGTGCAAGAAAGATCACCAAGGCGGAAGGTCTATTGGCCTTTGGAAAAGGAATGGGTCCTTCTTACTTAAGACAAGCGCCTCACACGGTATTACTCCTAGTATTCTGGGATATGCTCAAAGATCTGCAAAAAAGTCTTGAATTGAATGCGTAGTTCTTGTTTATTTGTAGCTAGTGATACGCTTTTGTGAGTTGAGAAACTAAGGCCTCAAAACAAGGTGTTGGATTTTTAAGTGAGATTTATTTATAAAGTGTATTGACTAATTGTTTAAAAAGTTATTAATTTTATAAGTAATTTATTTAATAGACAGAATTTTTAATAGCCTCGTTGGTCTAGTGGTGGCAAGCGCGATTGCTGATCGTGAGGTCCTGGGTCCGATTCCCAGGTCGGGCAGTGTTATTGGGTTTTTCCGTGTGGAATTCCTCAGTAGCAGCCCGAAATTTGGATTATTATATGGGATTTAAACAACGGCGAAATGAGGGTGTTACTATACACCTCTGCCCAACCCTTCGGGGAATACAGGCGTGATGTTATGTTGTATTTTATCCCAGTTGTTTATTATCAGATAAGTGCAAACACTATAAAATGTTACGTATTATTAAGTTTTTGTTGTTTTATTCTGATATCAAAAATGTCGTAAATTATTCGATAAAAGTTCCTTAAATGTTTGATAAATGTTGATAGTGAATATCGCTATATTCCGCTTCGTGTGAATCTGACATCTCAATTACGTCATGGCCTTGAGTGAAATGATAACTCTATTGTTAGTTTTGACATGGTTTACTTAATTATAATAGTGTCATCATCTTCTCTTACAATATAGGTATGTAAAATTACAGAGCCATTATTCTCTAATTCCCGGTTCCTATAAGCAACGAATCGTTATACCTACAATGCGCGCCAAATAACTAGAATCAAGTGTGTCGACTGCGTGATCTATGTGAGGTTCGGGTCATATGATTCGTTTTGATGAGTCCAATAGATTGCACTTGGCGTTCAAGGTCTGATGATGGAGCTAGGAGGTGGATAGTGGAACTCTTCAGTGGAGACTAGTAAACCCCTCAAGTTAGGCGGTGGACGCCATCTTGGTTCTAGCTCTTTGATGCGCACTGTACCATTTTTATTGTCAAACTGGGTATATAAATAGACTCGTAAGCTAATTTTACCTGTGATAGCTACTTCCATATCGACGCTTGGCAGTGAAAACCTCGTAAATAAAATTTTCTTCAAAAGCGTTTTATTTGTTCTTTAGCTTGATAAACTCGTCATACACGTATACTAGTTCAACAAACTTTCAATTCAAATACTTCTAAGCTATCTATGACGTACGGCCATTTTTTTTGTAGGAGACAGTTAATTCTATCTCTTTTAAAAAATGTATTTTACACATACGTGGTTTTCACTGCCGACCGACGATATGGGAGAGTCTACTATGCAAAGCAATGAGGTATTTTGCTTCATTATTGGTAAAGATACAAGTCTAATTTTAACCAATAACGCTCCGTATATTATAGGAATCGGCCGTAAGATATTTAAGAAAAACACGCAAGGAACTGGTGCGCATTATAAATAAATTTTCACAGTTCATGGTGGAGCTGATTGCAAATGCCATTCGACAGTAATAATATCAAATTCAGTACATTTAAAATTAATATCCAATTTTTTTGATGGCGCATTGGATGGTAATGAGGCCGTGTTATTTGCGTGTTACGTGTCTTTATGGCATCAAAATATGTCTTTTATACGTTTTAGTAATAACTACTTACCATTTTATTGCATTGACAGTAAAAACTTGTAATTTTAAGGACAATGATATGTTTACATTATTAGTTTTTTACGTACAATTTAGTACCTGATCATTTATCATCAATAACCTCAATTCGCAGTATAACTCAGTATTATTGCAAACGAATACTACCTTATTCTAAGCATTTTAATTTACTTAATTAGTATTTCTTTAAAATAATAGCATTTAATTGAAGTGTAGAGTACAAAAATAAATCTTTATCATTTCATAAAAATAAAATTTTAATGTCCAAATAAGAATGGGCAAATATGTATAGAAATGTGTCTACCTACTCAACATAAATATTATGTATGTAAATGAGTAGCTAATAAATAATAAATTAAATTGCAGATATTGTATAAGTTGTAAAGACATTTATAACAAAAAAAGTATGAAAAATATTGCGTTTTTATTATAAAACATTACAATAATAGTTATCTATTTACCTACAATAATTCTGTTGAGGTGGGCAGACGACTCGACATCGTACACAGTAACAATTTAACTGACCTTCACCTTGGTCAGTTAAATTGTTACTGTGTACGATGTCGAGTCGTCTGCCCACCTCAACAGAATTATTGTAGGTAAATAGATAACTATTATTGTAATCTTTTATAATAAAAACGCATATCGGTATTGCCCAGTAACTGAGTGCGGAGGTCTGACGGCAGTCGCTCCGTGTAAAATACTGGTATTCAGCCGCATCTAGTTAGACTGGAACAGGGGTGGGCAAACTTTTCTCATTAACCCTTTCGCTGCGGTTGGCGAGTTAACTCGTTCCGTAGAATGTGTTCTCAGACACGGTGGTCGAGAAACCTCGTTTACAATTATCTATCACCACATACGGCGCTTCGAAATCGGTAACAGCTTCTACAGACGGGCTCCGCGTAGCATGTATCGACAGCCCAAGTCATACTGCAAAATCTTACTCACAATTTGCAGATTTACATCTGGTAACACATACCCTCATTTTGATGATATTGACTATACATTTTTGAGACGAGTAAACTCGCCGACAGCACATCAGGACTGATTTTCTAAAACGGCTTATTTCGTCTTCCGTGTATCAAAGCGTTTTAATTAAAACGAGTTATCTCGCCACCCGTACAGGGGAGCAACTTCTTTTTTGGTGAGCCCGTCTACAGGGCAGGTTTCGTGTACGGTGTGCCCGCAGGGAAAGGGTTAAGGGCTAACAATACAGAGTCAATCTTATGGGGGCTAGAATTTTCACGACATGATATTAAAATTTGTCAAAGGCGTTTCACTCGTTCTCACCCAACAGTGGGACATTGAAGGCGTATGATAATAAAAACAGAACTCGTAGTGTCGGCACCAACATCGCAGGTATCTTTTCTTCATTTATTTATTTTCGAGATTATTCGAAAGGTTCCTATGAATATGGTTGTTGGCAGGCCGGAGCTGCCCCTCGGGCCGTACTTTGCCCATCACTGAACTAGAAGCTGACCCCAACATAGTTGGGAAAAAGCTAGGCAGAACAGAACAATCTCATTAGTGTTGAGTTGGTAGACAGTTGCACATTCTCCTTTGTAATATTGTGTTGTCCAACAAATCAGTTAATATTATATCACATGGTGGTTACCCTTATTATAAAAATATTTTTTAGCCAAAGAAATCACTCATTTTCTTACCACATTATGTAAAAATTAGACCACAATTTTATTTGTTTTTAAATGTGTAAATAAAATAGACCATTTAGTTGAAATCTGTTTTATATTGTTATTTTTTTATATTTAAAAACTAAATCGCCTGGTGAATCTAGTAGTACTTCCACAGGTCTTAAATCTATGGATTTGAGTCCGAGGCGGAGTAAAAAAATTAAAGTATAAGATATATTTTTCGCTTTGAAAAATTATCGGTTGCTTCCATCCTTTGGCGATTAGTACCTAATATTGCAATCTCTGTTGTTAAACCAATCTCAGTGCCTTCTAAAACATTTTTATATTGCCATTTGAAAATAACTACAATTATATAGAAAAGTATAAGTACATAATGTACTGACAGTGTATTGTCATAAATAAAGTGTTTTTAGAAAGTTGAGCTTTATGTAAGTAGCAATAAAGTTTATAATTGATAACTGTGTTTTATTTACTACTCTTTGTTATTGGTGCATATCTGCGGAGTAGATTTATCCACTCAACCAACTCTAGAGTTACATAATACACTCAAGAATGCGAGTGTGTTAGGGTCAATTCATACTAGAGCAGAGTCGAAGCGCATCGAAGCGTCAATCTGAAACTTAACATAGCATATTCACCCTTATCTCCACAACATAATACACATAATTCTTCTAACATAAAAAAGGCGCGCATTCCACAGGGTTCGCGAGTCGGAACGCAACCAACGCTGATTGGTTTTTAACCGACTTCCAAAAAGGAGGAGGTTCTCAATTCGACTGTATTTTTTTTTTGTATGTTTGTTCCGCTATATCTTTGCTAATTGTGAACCGATTTGAATGATTCTTTTTTTGTCTGAAAGAGTAGACAATTTGAAGTCGGTTTTTTTTTGTTAAAAAGTTAATTATTCGCTTTACTTGTGAAGAATTTGACGCTTCGATGCGCTTCAACTCTGCTCTAGTATGAGTTGACCCTAAGGGTCAGTTTCCACCAAACGGAAAAATCCACTTTTTGATGTCACTGAATAAAGAACTGTATCAATATTGCCTTTAAGTATAAAATCCGACGCTCAGGCATGCGCGAGGATACGCTTGATGTCTGCGTAAGGCACTTATACTGATCCAGTTCTTATTCAGTGACGTCAAAAAAATGCGCCAGGGTTTTTCCGCTTGGTTGAAACTGAACCTTATGGTTTATACACACCAAGCCAACGAACAAGGTTCGTTACCGCTTAAAGGTCAAAGCACACATATCAAATCGGAACGGGATCGTCACCGTATCAACTCAAGCCGTTCAGTATTCTTTGTATGAAACTCCCTACTGCAACGCACACCAATCAGAATCGTAACGTAATCGCCTCGCCTCGGGACAAGCTCACGAACCGCGGTGCGGTGAGGCGATACGGTTACGATCCATTTCCGAGTTGATGTGTGCTTTGACCATAAATCAGAATGAAACCGTATTCGTTCTACAAAAAAAAAATCGATCGAATTCAACAAAATGACGAACGTTCGTTAGCCTTCGTTGGTTTTGTGTGAACGCTCCATTACGCTATTCAGCTGCTGGTCTTCAGAATATGATGATATATGAACCTATTCTAAATGCTACTTCTCATACCACCAGATGTAACCTCGAAGACTATACACTACATAGACTTTACAAAAAGGCTAAATAACTTGACAAATAATGAAAAAAAAGCCATGAAAAGGGAGCCAACGTGATTATTGTGACGAAATATTTACATTCGTTCATATACCTAGGTATGTTAATTTATTTCACGTGATATGTACTCTTCTTATTTCACAAAATAATAACACACTCCACTTAGATGGTTCTTGCGACTTGGCAGTGGCAGTCCGAGGGGGGGGGGGGTTGTAGGGATCATGACCCCCCCCTAAAATCACACACACGTCAAATTGACAAACCTACTAAAAATAGATAATTTACAAAAAAAAATGATTGTGCTATAATGTGCTCAACTTATTTTACTACTAATATGACCCCCCCAAAGTGTTTGGCTGCAAACGCGCTTGCTTAGGCACAAGGAACCGATGAGATACAGCTGATATTAGAATGTTTACCTTAGGCATACAGCATGGTTGGTTAGTCGCATTACATCCGAAAGCCATGAACTCTGCTCATAATTCTGTCCAACTTTTGCTATAGGACAAACACTGAATTCGTGAAAAAAGAATATGGAACAGGGTATAAACGAAATCATGTAATTCCTTCAAACCTCATGATGTACTGCTGACAGAATAAACCTGCATACTTTTGGAATGAATAATAAAAAATTACAAGAAGCAAACATGTGTTCTTACCGTGAGGCATTTTAGCGCCCCGAGCGAATTGCACGGCTGTCACTCGCCGCGCGTCATATAATTCGGAGCGCTAAAATGGCTCAAGTTAATAACACATGGTTAGTTCTTGTAATTTTTTATTGAATAAAAGTTATCCCTTGCAGAGTTAATCTATGTCAGCAGTAAATTACGAGGTTTGAAGGAATTACATGATTTCGTTAACAGCCTGTATAAAAGGTTAATCGGAAAGGGGTACTAAGCCGCGGGCTACTTAAAGTATAACTGATGACTATTTTAAAACAAGTGTTAAAATTTCAAAATTCGACAATTTTTATTTGCATTCTAAATGATTTTTATTTTAGTTAAAAAAAAAAACATTCTTGCTTTACTTGTGAATCCAGAAAATAAATTTTCTATTCCGTGACCCCAAATATGATCTAAATTGTAAAAACAGCTGATCATAGCTATGGATAGATAGATTTTAGCATATTTTTATTAAATATTTGAAAAGCTATTTCTCTTAAACTATCGAGTTTTGGGGAAAGTTGTAGAACAAAAGTTATCCCTTACTATGGGTACTTTAACACCCTTTCGGCTAAGTACCCCCTTTTCGACTAACCTTGTATAGTACTGACCAAAATAATTAATTTTCCACAGACTCCAGCCAACATGCAGCCGGCAGAGAACAACTCAAAACAGCTGAACGAGCTTGGTCGTGATGCCACTGATCTGCTAATGGGTGGTGTTTCTGCCATGTTCGCCTCCTTATTCACAAACCCCATAGAAGTGGTGAAGGTCAGGCTACAACTGCAAGGGGAGCTGAAGGCTAGAGGGCAGCATGCTGTTTACTATAAGAATGTACCCCATGGCCTATATGTTGTGGGTAAAAATGAAGGAATAGTGGCCTTGAATAATGGACTAACTGCTATGCTAGGGTTTCAGTTCTTTTTAAATATTTTTAGGTAAGCATGATATTTTTTGATTTGTTTATTTAAATCCGAACGATTTCAAATATCATTCAACATTCAGTTCAACGTCATCTCCATTTATAATTTTTATTTTATTACATAACATAACATCACCTCTGAATTCCCCGAAGGGTTGGCCAGAGGTGTATAGTAACATTCTCATTTTACCGTTATGTTTAAGTCCCATGTAGTAGGGGGCGAGCCTATTGCTATAAATCGGGCACAAATCCAGACTCCGGGCTGCTACTGAGGAATTCCACACGGAAAAACACTTGCACAACCTGGGGATTGAAACCAGGACCTCACGATCAGCAGTCGCGCTTGCCACCACTAGACGAACAACTACCTATTATAGTTTTTATGGTCCTTCCATTCAAAATGTTCTATTTTCAAGCAGTATCTGGGCGTTAATTTATCATCGACATAAAGTTTTCCACGTCCAACGCTGGGCTAAGACACCCAGAAAAAATATATTACCTTGGGCACTTCGCGGGGCCAGTGAGTTGGTGACGAAAGGACCAGCCGTCTGGCACCAGTGTCTCTGACCAGGGTTATTTAGGCTAGCAAATTACATGGTTATCCTATGATCTATTTTACCCGTGTGAGGATGGGTTAGAATATACAACTTCCTCACTACACGCTGGGAATAGACGCGTGTTGTAAGATTCAACAAAACCCAGCACGCTTGGTAGTAGGATCTATACGGTCCGCCTGGCTAGCTTGGTTGCTGGAGGGTGGTCCCTCACATTAAAGTCTGCGCCAAGCAGTTTACTGTGTTCCGTCGTGTGTATGGGAGAGCCAGAGGAGTATAGGGTAATCCCTCTATATCTCTGTTCATTGGATTCGTGTGCTCCATCTTAGACCCTGGTTAGGGCCAAACGCGACCAAGAATAATAAAAAAATTGCCTCGTATACCAGTCCTGGTAAATGAAGCGAAGCTAAATAGTTTAAGCAATCAACTTAAACAATAAATGTACAATTCCAGATTAGGTTCCTTCCGGATTGCTGAAAGACGGGGTATGCTAAAAGACGCTGCTGGTAACACATCGTTACTCAAAGGTGCAGGCGTCGCGGGTGTAGGCGGAGCCCTGGGTTCCATAGCCGGCACTCCGTTCTACCTGGTGAAGACCAGGCTGCAGTCCCAGGCCGCGAAGGCCATCACCGTGGGCCACCAGCACAAATGCAAGGGCACTTTAAGCGCTCTCACTGATATATTTACAAAGGAAGGGTTTAAAGGTAAGATCATGGTTGAAGAAGACAGGTAGTCTCTTCCCGTGAATGCTCGATTGAACTCGACGATGTGACTGTACTCGGATACGTCATCATGGGGTTTTCTACCGTCCAGGTGCTGACGGAATTACCACAAAACATAACATCACGCCTGTATTCCCCGAAGGGTTAGGCAGAGGTGTATAAACACCCTCATTACGCCATTATATTTAAGTCCCATATAATAGGGGGCGAGCCTATTGCAATCAACCGGGCACAAATTCAAACTCCGGGCTGCTACTGAGGAATGCCACGGAAAAACCTAATAACGCTTTGCCCGACCTGGGGATCGAACCCAGGACCTCACGATCACTACTAAGCTAACGAAGCAGTATTCAAATCCTAAATGCAGCCCTGATGTGTGACGAGCTTCAAATCCTTAGCGTACTGTTTATTTACAACAGTAGACGTCTAGCCAGCACTTCAGGAAATACCGGCGCGATATTATACATGCTAAGAATACCATCTGATCACCATCTCTCCTGGTTCAAGGTCTGTTCCGCGGCGTCGGTCCCCAGATCCCGCGCGGCATGATGGGCAGCGCCTCTCAGATCCTAAGCTTCACGTACGCTAAAGACTGGCTGAAGTCACACAACTGGTTCACTCAATATCCGCTGATGCTGTCCTTCGTCGGGGCCAACCTCGGAGGAATAGTTATGACGCTTTGCTTGAATCCCTTCGATGTTATTGCAACCAGACTGTGCAACCAACGTAAGTAAAAAGAGATCACCCATTATTGCCCTTTATTTTTTGATTTGCTGGACACTCACACTCACCCACGTACACACACCCTCCCACACACACCTTCACACCTTCACACACACACACACACACACACACACACACACACACACACACACACACACACACACACCCTCACACACACACACACCCTCACGCTTACCTACCCCCATACACACACCCTCATCCACTCACGCACACACACACTTCGCGTAATCTTATTGCCTTTTTCTTCTCTTGTTTCATTATAACATACCAGAAGACAGTTTTCTTCTAAGGCTATCTACTTAAAACTACAGTGCCTTATCTATACTAATATTATAAAGAGGAAAGATTTGTATTTTTGTATGTAACGAATAAACTTAAAAACTACTGGACCGATCAAATATTCTTATGAAAGCTACATTATCACTGAGTAACATAGGGTACGAGCGGAGCCGTGAGGACACAGCTAGTAATTAATATATCAGTATATAAATCAACGGAAGAATGGTTTCTACTGACACAAGCAAATTATTGCTTAAAAGAAGATTCCTAACCCTGTAATCTTTATAAGTTACTGAAATAAACATTTTTGTGATTTGTATTTGTGTAGGCATTCGGTTTTTGAGACAGGTCTTCGTAAGAGGAATATGTTTTACTTTGGCACCTAGTAGGTATCATATTGTAAGAACCGATATATACATTGCGTAAATTGTAGATACAATTGTAGGTGTAATTTGTAGGTACACATGATAGCTACAAATATACAACAAAAATATTTTGTGTTAATTCCGCGAAAAACAGTTGATCAAGCCTGAATGCAGTATGCAGCACCGCCCTCCCCTACGGAAATATATGCAAATGCAGAAGGTGCGATTAATAAGGAGTCCACCTGAGGATGCCCCGTGGAGGGGCGAAACACGTGTCGTGTCGGTTTGATTTGTTTGTGTGTTGCATGTTATTAATCGCACCTTCTGCATCTGCATATATTTGCGGGAGGGGCGGTGCTGCATACTGCATTCAGGCTCGATCAACTGTTTTTCGCGGAATTAACACTAAATATTTTATTGTATATTTGTAGGTCATGGATTTCCGCAAAGTAAGTAAGTAAGTAAGTAATAAGTTTATTCAATGCACACAAAAGACATAGCACATCACACTATAGCACAACCGTTATTAGATAATAAATTAACCATATAAAAACAAGGTGCCAATACACAAAAAGAAAAAAGAAGAAGAAAAACATATTTATAGAATCGAGTGACACTATGACAAACTTTAAATGTCAATTCGAACAAGGTGCGGTGTGCGTCTCAAGGTTGCACCAAATGGGAGTCCAGCTCAGCATGTGTCAGGCAAATATACTTGACGCTGATATTCTGCTGGATCCCTGATTCCATCAGAAGTAATGCCTGATTCCATCATTTAATGTGATAGCTAATTGATGACACACCGACACACCTTTTAACGCTACACTAAGCACGTATGAGTATTTCCCTTCACGCCTCGCTACAAATTCATCGTATTTTTTGACGGCTATTCACGACGTTGGCGGCCCCAGCACATTTTCGTTTACGTCAAAAAAGTTAAAGGTCTTGATAACAACAAGGAAACGAAAAAAAAAACCTTTAAGTGGTCTTCTTTCATGTAGACTTGCAGATAGTTGAGAGTACTTTGTGAAAACCTCTTCTCAAAATGAATTCATAATCTATACTAATTAGAGATGTGCTGATTAGTCGGCGACTAGTCGGTAAAGCCGACTATCCGGCCACTATCGTAGTCGGCGACTATTCAGCAAAGAGCGCCGACTATCCGGCTTCTTACTTTGTATGTATTTTTCAATAAAATGTATGTAGGGGGAATTACATTAAATAAAAACCTTAATTACACAAAAACACCGCTCTGACCCGTACAAAAGCAAAAATCAAGAAAAATGCGAAGTAAACAAAACAGGTTCCGACACGTTCGCAGGCAGCGCGGTGGTTGCTACTTGCGCGCGAATCAGCTGTAAACGAAGCGTTACGGAAATTCCCGAAACCGTGATCGGCTTGGCCGAATAGTCGGCCGACTAGTCTGATTCTTTACAACCGACTAATTGGCTAGTCGGCTAGTCGGCCAAAGTCATAATCGGCACATCTCTAATACTAATATTATAAAGCTGAAGAGTTTGTTTGTTTGTTTGAACGCGCTTATCTTAGGAACTACTGGTTGGAATTGAAAAAATATTTTTGTGTTGGATAGTCAATTTATCGAGGAAGGTTATAGGCTATATAACATCACGCTACGACCAATAGGAGCCGAGCCTAAATTAAAAATGTTGCAAAAACGGGAAAAATGTCCACCCGTGCGAAGCCGGGACGGGCCGCTAGTGCTTGGTATACCTACAAATTACGAACCATTTTGAAAACCGGTTTGGTCGATTTTTTTTGTAACATGAATCTAAAGTTTCTTCTTCTCATTCTGAGAAGTGGCCCGTGCCCAACAGTGGGGCAGTATTGGGCTAATTATGCTTATGCTTTGTTCTACAAAACAAAATAAAAATCACTCCTCTGTGAGATCTTGGTGGGTCTTGAGTTGTGAGTGTTTGATAGGTAGTTGGCATAATATTCTGTTATCGGTATCTGGCATAATACTAATTATAAGCATTCTCTTCCAGCTGTGGATGCTCAAAACAAAGGAAAACTCTACAAAGGTATGATAGATTGCGGTATAAAAATGATTCGGTTTGAGGGCCCGCTGTCGTTATACAAGGGTGTGGGCGCCAACTACCTCAGGCTGGGTCCCCACACGGTGTTGCTCCTCGTCTGCTGGGACAAGCTTAAGGTCATTGATGAATACCTCCGCAGTTGACCCCCCCTACCCTCCTAGATATAAGCTTTTGGGTTTAAATGTAAGTATAATATAAATTTAAAAAATTGAATAACCCCCGACACGGTGTTGTGGTTGTGAATCCTTGTTAGTGATTATTTATTAATGCGGTGAGTAAGTGCTTTCTATAACAAGTAATGCGAGCTCGAACACGATCGGTCTGCAGGCGCGGATCCAGCCCTCAAAAAAGGTTGTGGTCACAGCCACCCGTAAATCGGCCAAGTGCGAGTCGGAGTATGAACTCGCTCATGATCGTTATAGTGCATTCCTACATAGGAGATGTTTACAAAATATATGACGTCCTAACCACGATTTTGTACAGTGTATAGTCCCACGTGGGCAAATCCGTGGGGAGAACACTAGTAAATTAATAAACCTGTAAAATGTTAGTTTGTTCGCTCACGAAAATTACACATCACAGTGTCACATTTAGACTTTAAACTACTATCGACCTCAATAGACCGTGAAAGTGTGACGTCACAAGTCTATTAGGATTGTGCCCACTACGGTGGATCCGTTCTTGTCGGTCTGCAACTAGTCACTGCCGACCGCCACCCTGAGCCGCCAAGTCAAAACAAGTGTCTAGACAAAATAAATGGGTCTACTTGATTATTAACTATTTTTGATTGCCTTGTTGGTGTAGTGGTCGCAAGCGTGACTGCTGAGCATAGGGTCCTGGGTTCGATCCCCAGGTCGGGCAAAGTGATATTGGGTTTTTCCATTAAGAATTTCTCAGTAGCAGCCCGGAGTCTGGATTTGTGCCCGGTGAATGGCAATAGGTTCGCCCCCTATTACATGGGACTTAAACATAAATGGCGAAACGAGGTGTTACTAAAACACCCCTGCCTAACCCTTCGGGGAATACAAGGCGTGATGTTATGTTTGAGTAGTGTTACCAAACTTCCAATCCAAACCCTCAATACGATCAGCTCAATCAATCAAATAATTTATTTTGTGAACATAAGTAAAAAATAGGTGGAAAATATGTAAAATTCAGTGACTGTCTATGTTCCGCCGTTAAGCATACAAAATGTAAAAAAAAAACAAATTACATTAAAATCAACAAATTATTAAATTACATAACTTCAAAATGTCAGAAGAATAAAATGTCACTACAAGTAAATTAAATTAAATATGCGAATAGAAATAATTAATAAAAAAATAAATGTCAACATTATAATTTGTCACTTAAAAAATCGCTAACAGAATAATACACTTTGTCAGTCAATAATTGTATAAGTCTACTTTTAAATTCATTGAGGCTGTTACACTCTTTAATTTTTTTAGGTACTTTATTGTACAACCTGGGTGCCATTGCAAATACACTTTTATAGATAAACTCTGGGCAATGTGACTCAATGGTACCCTAATATTATATTATCACTAGGTTTGCATATATGTTAGTTCCAGTTAATCGGACGAGCAGAATTTAAATAAAAACACATTGTACGGCAGAAATCTCTACACCGACTGTGAAAAGAGCTGATATCTTGAAACGGCTGTCCCGATTTCCGTCAAACATAGCCTATGACCATCTGGATTAAATTAGCTTTCTAAGATAAAAAAAACCGCATTAGAATCGGTCAATCCATTTGGGCGCTACGACGCCACAGACACACAGACATAGGCTTCAAACTTATAACACCCCTCTTTTTGTCGGGGGTTAAATATTAGTAGAATGGGGTAAGCGCAGGAGTGGTCCCGCGATTAGATTTACTTTTTTACAAGTTGAAAGTAATATTTATATTTTTAATAGTCTAGGCTCAATTTTTAACAAATAAGAAGAATTAGAGAATTTAAGTTTTTTTTAAATGACTTTTTAAATATAGGAAAATTTTGTTAAAAAAATAATGGATGCAGAATAAAAATAATTGTCATAAAGAAAATGTAGGTAGGCTACTGCTAATTTTTTTAGAAGAAATTTTGTTAATGTTATATTTTTATGGTTATATTTTATTTGATTTTAACGAGTTTACACGAGTTTAAAGCCTTAGATTCAGTTGGAGGCAAAATGCACCCCAACATGACGCGCCACTTTTGACACTACGACGTGCACACTGCCCCGTAACGTTGCGGGCAACATTGTGCGGCATTTCTACGTGACGCGGGACATGTAGCAAGCCGCCGCTTCGAGCGCAGGTGCAGGTGTGTGCGAGCGCATTGTTCCGCGACATTGTCCCCGGCACATTCACGTAGATGTCCGGCGTCAAGTTCTGCGGCATGTTGCTTCATTTGTCCCTTACTAAAAAAAAGGCTTTAAACTGTAAATAAATGGTTTTTCATGAAGTTATATTTTTTTTGTTATGTTATTTCAATAAAATAATATTTTTAAATCAATTAACTCCGTTGTTTTTTGACAGTAAACCTTAAAGGAGTGTTAAATCGGGGGCTAATAACGTTACATTTGGTGAATAATATTTCGTTTCATGTTCCTAATCATAACTGCAAGTGGAGTGCACGTCCAGTCGCTACTGCAAACTACTGATAGTGCCATTCTCTCACTCTTCATCTGAGAGAGAACACTGATTCAGGTGAAGAGTGGGGCGCGTCTTTGTGGATGGCACTATCTGAATGCAACTGCCAAATGCAGCGTGCAACTGCATAACAACTGCCGACTGGACTCATGAAGACAAATATTAGCCCCCCTGGTTCTATGTAGGCGTAGTTTTAACAGTAATATGTCACTCTCTTTCTATTGCTTCTAGCTACAGAATCGTATGTATAAGATTAAATTACATTTTTTTTAAATGTAAATAAATGGATTCGGAAATATTTAGATAAAATAAAATTCATTAATAAATGGTACTTCAATGTTTATTGTAAAAATGCACAATAAAATATGCTCTACACATATTGGAATTTAAATTTCATTCAAACTTATAATTAATTTAAAAATAATTCATTACACAACAAAATAATTCTTATTCTGCTAGCTAAATATAAATTATGCGCTAAAAGTGATTTAGTTTTAGTAAACATTGTAAAAACTGTTCAAAGACACGAGATGACGGACGTAATGGGAAATATTAAAGCGTGTATTACACTACCCGACTAAGGGCCCCCGAAGACATCGGGCGCCCTAACTGATATTATACTACACTGAGTAACATGTTATGTCAATATGGTTTGGTCATGTAGAGAGTACTAAATGAGATTAACGAAACAAGTGTACAAGGCGAGTGTAGATGGAACAGTTGGAAGGGGCCGACCTCTGTGAACGTACCACGAACAAATCGCGGACGTTCTCAAAAAAGGCCGGGTTGGTAGCACCCTAAACCGACGAGCATGCATGAGAAGGTTAATGAATGTAGATGAAGCGAAAAGGGTGTGTCAGGATCGTAGCAGGTGGAAATCTATAGTCTCTGCCTACCCCAATAGGAAACAGGCGTATTGTATGTATGAATAACAGTTAGGGACCCTTAAAATCGGGTAGTGTAATAAGCCCTTTAGTGCCTACAACTATAAAACATTTGTGCGAATTTAAAGACACGTCGATACTTATAAAAACGTTTGAACAAAAAATGCCACACTCGAGTCTAACTCGCACGCTGTAGATTCCGTACTGGTGATGATAAATCGAAATTTTAGACTAGATAGGCAACGGTTGATTTTATCACAATAGCTAACAATAGTGCTTTAGGGTACGAACATGGGAATATTCCGAAAATTACAAATTACTACTCAACCAGCCAATATTTTTTGCTTTGGCAACATTACATTGCATTAGAGATAAACTGCGATAACATGGTCCCGCCCCTCCAAAATTCAAAACGCTTCAATGTATTTGTGAAAGTATTTATAAAGCACCACCAGTACTCCCAACACATGTGTGCGTTGAGACAGCCGTCAAACAAAAACTACAACTACATCCTCTTTCGTAAAGATGTCACTAAACACATTGAAATAGTAATTTGGAGGGGCGGAACATGTTATCGTAGGTTATCTCTACACATATTAGCATTATTACGTTGCTAGAGCAAAAAATATTGCCTGGTTTAGTAGTAATTCGTAATTTCCGGAATATTCCCATATTCGTACTCCAAAAGCACTATATATACTTTACATGAGAGACGGATGAATAACCTAAAACTCACACATTTTCTAATCTTAAGAAGTTGGTACGGAACCCAAGTAAAATTTGTATCATTTACTTTGTATTTTGTACTTTAAAACGCCTTGGAAGACGAACGCCGTTCCGAAGCTCGAATACCGAATACATGACAATTCGAACTATGTTTTTTTTTTTTTTAATTTTAATCAGACCATTACTGTCCCAGTCTTAAGGGCGTCTTCTTTTTTAAATCAGTGTCTATTTATCGATAAGCTTATTGCAATATTTATCCCAAAATACAGTTTTGAGTGAGTGGCGCTGGGCGAGTCACGTGTGTACCTTATGGTGCGTCCAAACCTGACGAACGCGCCGCGAATGCGCCGCTCGCGAGCTGCGCCCGAGCTTTTGTACGAACATGAAATGCACGCGCGCAGCTCGCGAGCGGCGCATTCGCGGCGCGTTCGTCAGGTCTGGACGCACCATTAGGTTTGGCGGTCAAAAATAATTCGGGACATTCTTAGACCGTTTACACACGACACCTCAAAACGTTGTCACGACTCCAAGCGCCATATTATATGTAAATAAAACAAAAAAAACTTACGAAACAGCACAACAGTCTCTTCGGACAGATCAAATTGTATGGAATTTGACAACGTTCTCTAGGAAACCACTCCTTTACATAGACAGCGTTTTAGTGACGTCATACACCACTATATTATGACCGCCAAACAGCGGCAACGCAATCTTAGAAAACCGTAGTGGTTACATGTGTTAAACTTAATATTGCGGTACTCTTACTTCGGAAGGCGATAAACTTACAAGCACCAACTTATATGGATCTCTGGGATACTTGAAGAAGAGATGAAGTAGGTAAGTATTAAAACTATTTTCCTTGAAAACATAAAGCTAATTTGCTCGTAGTAATACTAAATGCTTCATTCACATTAGCCGTGACTATATTACCGAAAGACTAATCAACGCAAGAATTTGCAAATGACCTGTCAAATCTCATGTCAAGGGATATGATTGGTTAGTCTGGCAAACGAAAGTAGAGACTGAAAAAGCGCGGCAAATTTAAAAAATATCAGCATAGCAACCCCATAATAAAGGGATAATCTAATTTGATACTTTTGAATTATTAGGTCCTTACCTATGAAATTGGCGTTTTTTTCTCACAAATAGAGAACCTCGTCACTTCTATGATTTAAAATATTAATCAATTGCTTGATATTATATCGAATAATGACCATCATAGACAACTACCAATAGTAAAAAAACCTTATTATTTATAGTTTTCTAAACATAAAAAATAACTTAAAAATGCCTCCTCTTTTTATTAGCAGAAATGAACACTATTTTTGTTTTAACTTAGCCAAAACAGATTTTTGTCGCATAATCTAAGTGGCATAGGTACGTTATCTTAGTTTTTAAACATTAGTGCATACAAGTTTTAAAACATTAGTGTTCATAGTTGTTAAATAAATTAAGAAAATGTTAGTATGAAAAATGCAACTTCTTTAAAATTCTTCATACAAAACGCTGATTTCATAGGTGGGGACCTAATATTTGTTTTTGTTGAAAAACTGTTGCCATATAAAAAGTATGCAAATAATTCGAGTGTCTCCTTTCGTTTGCCAGACGCTATTAGTATTTTTATCGACCAATCACATTGTTGACATGAGATTTGACAACCAGTCTGACTTTCAAAAATCGGAGGTAAATAATTTATTCAAATTCGTTTTAGGTTTTACATCTTTGTGTATTTAGTCAGTTTTGTTACTGTCAATAAATATTATTTATTGCAAATTAATAAAAATTGACAGTTCAGTCAGTTAATATGAGTCAAGCTTACGTCCTATAATGCAAAACCGACCAAAACCATAGCTTTTAGTATTCCGTACCGAAATTGAAAAAACGGAACACTTATTTCCTTGACTTATAATATTTACTGTGTATAAATACTCGACTAATGTAAACGTAGCACCAAGCACTAAAACACAAAAAGTCTTTACCTAAAAGTCTTGGCATACTATCGAAAATAGTAAAAAAAAGTGCACTTACGCTATAATATTAGATTGCATAATAATTATACAAACACACCGAGCACAAGTTTAGTCAATACTACGTTACGATAGTATAGTATCCTTAAAACCTTTATAAACTATAAATTGTTGCGATTTAGTTATTTGATATGTTACTGTGCCTAGAACTTGCCCGATAATGATTATGTAGATGTCTGAACGGCGAATGCTGTGTGTACAGTCGACATCAAAAGTAAAGGTTGTCGTCCAAACCGCCTCGCCTCACAACTCAGTTACTGAAAATTGGACTTTTAAGCTGTGTAGCACACGTTGTATTTTAGATTTGTAAAAGAAAATAATCAACTACGCTCAGTATTAACATGAGTATGGCGCTTCTTGTCAAGTGTCCACTAATTATGTTGTACTTATTAACAACTACCTGCTTGTTTTAATAATTTTGCAATATTTTGTTCCTTTTGTCGCTATTTAGCTCAGTTCGTAAAATATTATGTAGTTTAACCTTCCTGTTTTATTATTATATAATAATACTTTAATGTTCTGTACCTACTGTCATTAGTAAAGTCTACTTATTATAGTTATTTAAGTTTCTCGTGTAAGTGAAATACCTATGTAATTCTTATGAGAAATAAAGATTCATAACCGTAAAATTGTGGTCAGCGCGGGGACAGCATGCCTAACACTCTAGCTAGTTGAATCGTGTGCTAGTCTGGTGCTGAGGCGTTTAAATGAACAACGAGCTTTTAGGATAATTGCTTTGACCTTTTTGAACGCGACGTTACAAATTAATCGTACTTTTTTGACGGCTATTGACGTCGTTGGCGGCCCGAGCACATTTTAGATTCACGTCTCGACGTTTCAAAATTCATTTTTTCAAAATTGTTTTATGAATCAAAACTTGTCAATTATTATTTGTGTTAATAAATAATGATTGAGAAGTGAATTCTTTAAAGAATAGTATTATGATAAATTTAGAGAAACAAATTACTCCTGAGATTATTCATTTTGAAATTCCAAAATATTCATCGACTTTTGATGGTGACTGTACTTATAATAGGCATGCATGTTTTATATACCGCACCCTTAGTAATTAATGTAAGGGCACAACTCGAAATATTGAGTTTTTGTGTTAGATGGTCTCAATATCAACTGTTCTACCACTTGGCTTTCACAGAAAGAGAAAAAAGACAATATTAAAGCAAATACTGTAATTATACTGTAAAAACATCGGATGCCCTGAATCTTTTAACATGTTTTACCAAAAGTTGATGTTTTTGAAATAGGCCTTTACTTTATTAAGGGTGCGATATATAAATAAATAAAACCTGACAACAAAATCGTGTTTAATTTGTTGTTGAGTCGACATAATCGATTTGAAGTCTAATAAAGTCGATTAGGGAAATCCTTAGCTAAGAAATTCTCTCTCTTCAGACAAATCGCTACAATTTATTATACTATTGAGCTATACGCATTAACTATTTCATAGCATTATTACGGGCGTATTCCGAAGTCAATTAAATACAAAATAAAATGTCTAATAACAAAATAATAAAAACCATACTTACTGTTATTCTAGAGATTCCAACAAAATGTGATGTAAAAATATTTTCTATTCTCCTCTCAGACTAGTATAAAAATATAAATGGAGAAATATAGGGTTATTTCGAATTGAGTGACGAAACTTCAAGAGTTACCTGGTATCATTAGGACACATTGAAATACATAGGGTGCATGAAAATAGCCTCCATGAGTAGGGTAGCCAGGTGTCCGGCTTTTTAGTCGTGTCCGGCCAAATATACAAGGTTAGTCGGAAGGGGGGGTACTAAGCCGCGGGCAACTTAATGTAGCACTGATGACTGTTTTAAAGAAAGTGTTAAAATTTCAAAATTAGACGAAAAAAAACTTAATTTTTTTTTTTAGTTTTCTCAAAAATTCTTCATCTCTGCTTTAGTTACTAATTCAGAAAATGGAGTTTCTAATTCGTGACCCCAAATATCACCTAAAATGTAAACACAGCTGCTCATAGCTGAGGATAGATAGAATTTAGCGTATTTTTTATGAAATATTTGAAAGGCTAGTTCTCTTAAACTAATGACTTTTGGGGAAAGTTGTAGAACAAAAGTTATCCATTATTATGGGTACTTTAACACCCTTTCGGCTTAGTACCCCCTTTCCGACTAACCTTGTATACAAGTCCGGCCTATCCGACTTTTATTAGGCTTTTTGCCAACCCCGCCCCGCCAAGAGATGCCGAACGAAAGCGCGCGAGCGACTCACGCGGACACGCATGACTTGCGGTTTCGCAGGAGTTTTAAAGCCCAGTTGTGTCAAGTTTTCAGGGCGAAACCGGAATCCAGTCCGGCCGGGATTATTTTATTTGAATCTGTTCTATTAATGATAACTAGTAACACTGTGAAGATACGCCAGTTTATTTGATTTAACCCTTTAAATAAACGGTAGATGGGGAATGATATTTTGCTGTAAATAAAGGAGATGTTTCATTTTCGGCCATAAGATGTACATTTATCGAAAAAGGGGAAAAAATCCAAGAATTGAGGAAAAATATTCTTTCGTGAATTTAAACCTGATTTGATGTGCACAAAATATAATAAGTTTTCAATTATTGCCATATTCTATTCAACATGGCGTCCTATAGTTTGCATAGCCTGCTTTCGTTCTGAAATCATGTCAAATCAAAACATAATTCACGTAGACGTTAAATATGAAAGGTATGTGTTCTTGTACAATTAATAATAATAATTATTCTCTTAGCCATCTTTTTCGACTATTTCGAAGCTAGTGTGACGATTTCATCGTTAGAAAAATATTTATTCTTCTTTTTTGACGTGTACTTCTGAACGAAAAATTCAAAATGTCAGGTCACAGTCAGTCAGTAATTAACAAATATCAATTTCTAGGTTAGGTAAACGTCATCTTTACAACCTCTCACGGCTGTCATAACTCTCACGACAAACGTCAAACATTTTTAACTTTTATTTTGTGCATAAAAACATCTGATATTATGAAAAAAAATGTTACTGTAAGCTATTCAGGGTTCAGTTTCCCAGCTTTTCTAAAATGTACACCTTATGGCCGGAGTCCCATACAAAAATGAAACATCTCCTTTAATAAATTAATTAGAAATTTGGAAGAGATACAATCGTAATTATCATGGTATTTTACTTGTGTATTGATTTAATATGACCTTTATAAAATGCCAAATTGTTATCAATTATCTTCGTGAAGTTTCGTTGTGGATAGCTTTTGTAGTTATTTTCATTGGAAACCGATACCAAAACATGGCACTTACTTTAATTTGATGATAATATTTTCTAGTAAGCTAAATCTAGCATATATTCCAACGCTATACTACTATAGTGGCCAACTGTTCTGTATATTAGAGGACGTCATTTTCAGCCATAATTTTGGCCGTGTCCTGTATTTTAATAAAAATACCTACCTAATAATTAGTTACCATACCTGCGTACGGTAACCTATGCCGTTAGCAGTGTGCCCGCCATTGGTACTTGATCGTTTATTACAAAGCATTTTTCATTCCCCATCAACTTACAATTTGAGCTCATCTATCAACTTGATCATTTTAGAAGTGAGAACACAAATTAAGAACGTTTTAATCTACGTCTGTGTCAGTACGTTTTATGATATTTTATAATCTGTCGAATAATGGTCGATTTGACAAATGTCAGATAACTTTTTTTTTTTCACTTTGGCAACTGAGTCGATGTTGTCAACTATTCTGCCAGCGTCATGTTGATACGACACGTCATATAACTTATATTTGAGGACTGAGGCGATTAGCACACTGCACCGCATCACGCAGCGTAGCGCGGGAGTGTGTGTTCTTACGTTGTTTGCAAGTATCTGTGTTTGTATAGAAAACACGCGTAGTGCAACACACACAAAACGCATTCACGCGCAGTGTTGTGGCTCCGTCGCCACGCACCCCGCAGCGTAGCGCGGAGCAGTGTGTGTTTCGCCTAAGTTTAATCCCGGTCACTCACATTCACACGAATACGCGAACTCACAAGTGTGGGACTGACATTCGCAATGACTATGCGAACATTTTCCATACAAAACGGAAAACATTCGTACAATGTACGAATGTTTGCGCGCATGTGAGTGACCGAGGTATCATTTTGACAGATTTAGTATAGAAAATATATCAAACCGCCATATTTATTACATTGATAAAAGTTAACTGACGATTGAAAAATCGGTGTTTACATGGAAGGTATATAGAATCGTAACATTGCGGTCTGGTAACATGGTTGATTGTCAAATATGACTTTTGTGTAAGGCGAATTATCTGTTTTATTTTAATATTGATAATATTAAAAAATACACTTTTTATTTCGCTTATTGTATGTAACGAAAACCCCGTTGGACCCGAAAGGGGAGTATTATTAACACATTGATTTAAGCCTTAATAAAGCATCGTACTAAATTATTTTGTTGTTGTGGTTTTACATGAATTTCAGTCTCTTTTATTTTTCCATGTAAACGCATTTATCCGACATACTATAATCAAACGAACCTTATTAATATAATTTCTTTAAAGCTAAGTCTAGCGGTCTATTCACTTCTAATAAGGCGTAAAGTTGTGCGTAAATTGAGTTTGAATACTTAAAATACATATTAACATGAACTGACATGGTTAAAGTCCGCCACTTTAAAGAGTCTTCAGATTTTAAATACACCTATCATGTGTTCTCACTTCTACCTTGATCATAATAATATACACAGAAGTTCACTTGCGCGTCAAGCATAATAACATCACGTATATAGCTGTCACGTGAATAGGCGTCACGTATATAGGCGTCACGTGAATAGGCGTCACGTGTAAAGATGTCATACGTCGGAGAGGTCGGGCGTGAGGAGTGGTTTGGACTGCAGACCACGACTGCATAACTGAGTCACTTGAGCTGGTGTCTTCCCGCGGGTTTCTGGGAAGTAGATCCTGTGGAAAAAGATGATAGTAAGTTCTTGTTCTTCAGCCAAAACTACTTAAGGATTCCTTGCATGTTGGATCTCTGGAGACAGAAAAAGTCTGGTTCTCGGACCCAAACATTTGAGTAACTTGGGAAAAGTAGAGTTCCAGTTCTCCATTTTCACTGTTTGATTGACTACAGGTTTGCTACCGGCATGAAAAAAATGATTGCGTGATCTGGAACGCTTTGGTTAGTGTGGGTGTTAATAATTAACTATGTAAATGCACTCACAATACAGATAAATGCCCAATATATCCAGTGCTGTGATATGTTGTCAGTATTTTAGTCGACCAATCACACTCGTTGACATGAGATTTGACAACAGATTAAATTGATCAGTCTTTTAGGAACCGAGTAAGCCCGCCTGTTATCGGTAGCTGGTAACACTGGACAATATTGTTTAAGGAGGGTCAAGATGAATCAACGTAACCGACGTTAGAAAAACACTGGTCATTTGACGGAGCAGAGGATTCCATGTCGACTAGCTGACGAAGTCTGACCTTTAATATCTGATTTGCTTGTCTCATTTTCTGATCTTGTATTAATTATTATATTGTGAACTAGCTTCTGTAACTAATCACTAACCTAATTAAAAGTACTCTCAGTGGGGAAGAGTTTGTTGGTTTCAATTACTTTATTTACCATGCTCGCAATCCTGACATACTGATATTAGCTATAACTGTAATGATAGATTCACCCCTACAAGAATCTGTTGTATGTCTTGTTTGTTGTGTGCCTGTGTACGACTGTTGCATAAAGTTTAAATAAATAAATATCCAAAGAACCTCAACCAATCAAAAAAAATGAAGAGAAGATATGTAGGTACGTACTTCTGGAACACAAACAGAGCAGCAGTGACGGCGGAGAAGACTAAGAAGGAGTATGGCCCGATGGCCTCCCGCATGCTGGGGAACGACATGCCCACGAGGAAGTTGCCGCCCCAGTTAGCCAGCGAGCCCCACGCCATGCCGGCCGGTCGGGGACCCACCTCGAATATCTCTGTGGACGAAATGGAGTTGATTATTGTCTTTGTGCCTAGTTTACAGTGGCTCGGGAAGGATATTATAGGCCTTGGATAGAATATCGATAAAGATATTTACTTTGATTGTACAAGCTGACATTTTAGTGATCAGCGATTAATACTTATTATAAAAAAAATACTTTTGTGAATAGAAAATAAATTACATTTAGTTCACAGTGACAGATCAGCTAGGCAAGTTTGTACGGGTAGATTATTTTTAGTGTTGTTCTTAAAAATCATAAAACTGTTTATTGTGACGTTTATAATCACACTTAACCCTTTGAATCCCTAGTATAACACAACTTAGAACTCGCATTGGCAAACTTGATCGAACAACCAACGGCAGGCGCTCATTATCGCGCCATTCAAACTTATTGCGTCAGCGTTAAGATCATTTTTACTGCAATACTAATAGTCGCACTCAGGTTTTACGAAGTTTGCCGACGTAACATCTTAGTTGTGTCGTACTGTATGAGTTTGCAAATAACGAAAACGGTAAGTTTTCATGTACTTGCTAAACTGAATAATTATATTTGTCTCTTTCTCTTACTAGTGTGTAAGCGAGACAGAATTAATTTCCGTACAATGAGAGGTCAGCTTATACTGGAAACGTATAACTTGATAAGTCGTCGAGTGTACAAGGGGTACTATTCTAAAAGTTATAAGTAACTTACCCGAGGCAATAAAGTAAGGTATTGGGCCAAGACCGAACCCGTAGACTAGAACATACGACAGCACCGCTATCATGCACACGTACGGCATCCACGACACCACGTCCTGGAACAAAACAAACAATAACTTAGTTATAGACACTACACACACACACACACACACACACACACACACACACACGCCATATTCACACATTATTTAACGTTCGTTCTGCCTAGCCTTTTCCCAACTACGTTGGGGTCAGCTTCCAGTCTAACCAGATGCGGCTGAATACCAGTATTTTACACGGAGCGATTGCCATCAGACCTCCGCAACCCAGTTACTGAGCAATGCCAATATCGATAAGTTAGACCAGTTATCAGACTATCGGAATAATAGAATATGAACATATAATAATAATAATAGAATTGCAAAAACCAAACCAATTTGTATATCTGTATGGATACAATGTAGCGAACTAATTTCTTACTTACTATCTATTGTAATATACCTACATTGACAAATGAACGATATTTGATTTGATTTGATTCTGGCTTCTGACTACCCGTAACGACTGTCATAGGTTTTTGTATGACACAGTATTCAATGTGTAACATAATAAACGCAAACCTTGAAAGAAATTTGTTATTAGTCGGTTACTAAATCGATTTCAGCCAATTTTATAAACGTAAGTTTTTTAAAACATGCTTTTTAGAAAATCGGTATGTTAATTCAGGTAAAGGAAATAGAACCTTATATTAAGGTCATAAGACTGAACTTTAAATGCAGTTAACAATGAAAAAGTAATACTACTTTCTTAAATATTTAAGCGCATAAAAGTAAAATTTCAATGTGTGTATTATGATTAGTACCTGGATGACCGAACTTTGCTCGGTTTTTTTTGGTAAATCGACGTTTTCTAAAAATGAAACCTAGCTAGATCGATTTATCGCCCCCGAAACCCCCTGCATACTAAATTACATGAAAATGGTTGGACCCGTTTCAGAGATTCAGATTATATATATATATATATATATATTTTATTTGTTACTAGGCCTGCGTTTGGCCGCCATCCCGCCTGATGTTAAGCGATGATGCGGTCTACGATGGAGCACGCTTGCCCAGAAGAAACCGATTCACTCGTGACTTGAAGACACCCATATTGTAACTGTCGGGGAACACCCACTCAGGCAGCGCATTCCACTGTTTGGCGGTTATCACAATGAAAGTGGAATCAAAACGCTTCGTTCGGGTTTTTGGTATATCAACCATGAACCGATGGCGCTTTTTCGTGTTTCTGGCCGTCCGATAGAAAAAAGGGCAGGGGGGTATATATACAAGAATTGCTCATTTAAAGGTATTAGATAGATAGATAACTGAATATTCTAATTAGGGTGTTCGAGTGTTTGCGTTATTCCTGGCACATGTTGTATATCCAACAGTGCGAATGAGCCGAGTAGAAATTACATAATAACCGGGAGGCCGGAGTTTGGATTTGTGCTCGGTAGATGGCAATAGGCTCGCCCCCTATTTCATGGGACTTAAACATAAAGGCGAAATGAGTGTGTTACTATACACCTCTGCCCAACCCTTCGGGGAATACAGGCGTGATGTTATGTTATTATTATTCACAGTATTCCAAGATAGGCAAATATCTACTGATGCTTATAACCACTTAGTACGACCAAATATCGGGTGTACCTTCGTCGTCGTTATATGAAAACCTGCTGAAAATCTCCCACCTGGACATGAGTTGCCTTGGCTAACCAGGAAGTCATTAAACAGACTCCGGACCCACGTTGGTTGAAGCAAGGAAAACCAGCTCCGGTGGAGATTCATAGACGATTCGAGCTTGGAGTGTAAATGTGGTGCTGTTCCACAAACGATGGGACACCTGACATCATGACCTGCGTGCCCTGTTACCTGCACGTTACAGGAACTAATGGACGCTACTGATAACGCTAAACTCATACCTAAAGTTCTGGGCCGACTCAATTTAGATTGCCATTGACACGCTAAGAAGCAGAAGATAAGCAAACTCCACTGCACTTACCATAAACTTCATGCAAGCAGCTAACGCAGCCAATATAAGTGATGCGCTGAATATAGAGGTGAGCAGTAAGGGTCGGCGGCCATGTTTGGGCATCAGCTGCAGCATCAGCACCGCCGTACACACGTTAATAAACCCGCAGCCTATGGTCGCGTATTGAGAGTTCTTCGCTGTTAAACCGGCTTGCTTGAAGATCGTTTGTGAGTAGTAGAATACCTGGAAGGAAATTTTGGTTTTAAAGTTTTGATCTTATTATGAATAATTTACATTATCTATGAGGGAGTGCAAAACGAAAGCAGATGGCAGCACCTCTGTTGGTACCAATTACAACGAATCAGAACGAGTTAAATTGACTTTAGCAAAAATGTCAAAAAACTTTAACTATTGAAATGAACTCTGCCACCGGGTGAGTCACTAACCACACGACAAGAAGATGAATACCAATGAAATTTTTTTGGTATCAGTGCTGGTGGCGCTTTTACTTCCTCAGTTTCCTACCCCATAAGACAGGAGGATACATTTTTATTTATTTTTCAATTTCTTACCATGCTTATACCTGTAAACCTTTATTGTATCAGTCAACAGTGGAAATACATGTTTCGTCGTACACATTTATTTGGCATTCCGAACCCATTAAATACACTCTGGAGCAATGATTCTATGGCGGCATCTATCACGCCACATGCGAACTACGCAGCACGACGATTGTCTAGCAAACTACAATGACAGCTGAGTGACAACAATGACAGCTGTCAGATGAAATGTCACAAATCCTGCAACGCGGTATCAAGATTTGAGACGGAGTTAGTATATACCTATACAACTTCCCAACATCAACCGTTGGGTAGTGGCCCGCCAGGCATAAGACCCGCCTGGTAGGAGGATCCTCCCTTTTCGTAGGCGAACACCATATCTCGTTCCCCTACCATTCTATGCTCCAGAGTGTATATGCAATTTATGTCAAATGTGTTGGCCACACTTCTGCTAAGGGTGTCTCCGAGGTTAAAAAGAATATAAACCATACGATTTCGCCCACAAGGTATCGTGGAAGCAATCATGACATTTGTGACTGCAGTTTTATGTCTTGTGGAGTCATTACGTCATAATTTTGTTTATCTGCATCGCGCAAATAAAGCCGCGATAAATACTTAGTTGTAAGGGTTATCGTAAGTATATTCGATAAAGTCTTCAAAATTCATTTTTGTTACATACGAACTTTGACACTTCCTTCCTTAAGGTAGGTTCCGAGGTACCTTGAGTTTGACAGATGATTCCTTGCCTCGACTGAGGAAATATCTCTAGTCGAGGACGTTTATGTCAACTATAACTACCGATGGTAGCGAGAAAGGCTGAGTCGAGTCGAGTAAGTTTTGGAGGAACGTTTTAGAATATGGGTGTAGAACTCACAGCATTGATCCCGCTGGTCTGTTGTCCTGCTTGCATGGAACACGTCAGTAACAGAGGCAGGCGCAGCCTCTTGTCCCGCAACACCCGTATCATGGACCAGGCCTGCTCGCCGCTCAGGGTGGCTGCCTCCGAACAGCGGACCTCCTCACGAAGGAGTTCGACGTCTTCAGTCAACAGGCTAGGGGATAGGCCTCGCAGGCGACTCAGTTCTGAAAAAGATTTAAAAAGTCGACGCTTTAGATTTAAAAAAATCTATGGACGGCTTTTGCTTTATGGATTAATGTATATTGAGGTGAACAGTTTATAAGTTTCACATAATATAGCGTTCAATTTTATAGTTGTCGAAAAATGATGCGATAACAAGATCACATCACGCCTTTTTGTTTTAATATGGAAAGCTGAAGGCCACTCAACTTAACAGTAGAGCCATATACAAGGTAGTTACTAAGAATTTCTAACAGGAAAACCCAATATCACTTAGTCCAATTTTGGCGTCGAAACCAACGTACGAACGATTGTAAACTTAAAATACTGAGTTGTAAAAGAATCTTTAAAATATTCACACAGAAATAAAATAATTTATCATTTATGAAACCAGGACGTTTGCGCGATGAGATGCGCGTGCGCTGGTGATTACCAGCGCACGCGCATCTGTACAGTAATGAGCGTCGTGTGAGACGCACGGCAATGGCGCAATCGATGCTCGGAACTTACACGTAGTATGCAATATTTTAAATATAAGTAAATTATATTCTTATCTTACAGTCGGCACTTAAGTTGATTAACAAGAGACGAACTAATCTCAGCTAAATTAATATTCTAAAAAAAGATAATATTGTTTTATGTCTTAATTTTTTAATAGATCGTATAAAATATGTTCGGCTACTTTTGTCGCTGACTGTACAATTAAATAAACAATATTAAGGTTGGTGTACAACAACATTAATTCTCGGGTTAAACAACAGATTACTCGAAAAATACACTAGAATTTTAGGTAAACAGTTTTTTAACCAGAGATTTAATGTTGGTGAACACTAGCCTTAGTTATGTACCTTTTAAAGCTCTCTCTTCATTTTTCTTAACAACAAATAAGTACTTTGGACTTTCTGGTAGTATAAATAACAACGGTAAACATATAATGACTAGCAACGCATAGACGGACAAGAGGTAGGGCCAGTCCGCTTCACGACCTGGAAATAAGACATTTATTTATTAACAAGAAAAACATAACATCACGCCTGTATTCCCCGAAGGGTTAGGCAAACTAACACCCTCATTTTGCCGTTATGTTTAAGTCCCATGTAATAGGGGGCGAGCCTATTGCCATCAACCAGGCACGAATCCAAACTCCGGGTAGCTACTGAGGAATTCCATACGGAAAAACCCAATAACACTTTGCCCGACCTGAGGATTGAACCCAGGACCTCACGATCAGCAGTCGCGATTGCCACCACTAGACCAACGAGGCAGTTCACATAACATATATCTACAAAGAAGATCAAAATTCCTGATTTACCACAGCGAACAATAACAATATTAAAATACTCGATATGTTAAGAAACATGGATGATAATGATGATATTCATATCATGATAATCATGATAGATTAGGCCTTAGTCCACCACGCTCGCCTGGTGTGGGATGGCAGACTACACACACCATCGATAAAAATGTAACTTACCCAATATAAAATCTAATCCCATGACTTGTCCGACGAGCACGCCGACGTTGACGCCCATGGGACACGCCACCCCCATGGAGCCTGTCAGCTGGGGGGGCGCCAGCTCCGTCAGGTACATGGGCACTATACTGGTGGTTAGACCTGGGGATATACAACTTATCATTAATAATATAGAAAGTACACATAAGTAATCTTGAAAGAGTTGTATGTTGCAGCATTTACAAAATGTATATATTTTGATTCGATGTTTTTTTTTATTAAGTGGATTCTGAGATATACAGTTGTTAAATAGCAGAGGGCGTTCCTTTAAACTCGTTAATCTATCATTAATAGATTAAATTTAATCAATTGAAAATTTGGATGGATGGAATAACACTCACCACCAGACAAGCCGACTAGTAATCTTCCTAAAATAAGCATTTCTACTGAGTTAGCTTTTTGGCACAACAGAAACAACAGTGCGCCGGCGACCGATAACACGTTCGTTAAGACTGTTGCCATTTTTCTGAAAACAAAGAAAAAATATTTTAATACAAATATTAAATCACGGAAGCCTGTATTCAACGTGGGGCAGATAGGGCGCTTGGTGCACCCTGGCACAGGAAAGAATGGTCTAGATTCAGTCAACTCGCCACCCATGTCCACAGGACAATTACCCAAAATAGGCAGACCAATGCCCGTCTCTGTCTATACTTATTTGGGCTTCAAAAATAAGGTTATGGGGCAAATTACCCCATAACCATACATGTTTAACGTGAGGCATTTTAGCGCCCCCAGCGAATTGCGCGGGTATCGTTTGCCGCGCGGTCATTTAACTCGGGGCGCTAAAATGCCTCACGTTAAGAACACATGTTTACTTGTAGTAAATTTTTTTATTGAATCCACAGGTATCCCTTTCATCATTACATGATTTCGTTGACACCCTATATATATACCAGTGACAAAGTGCGCCGTAACTTTAAAAATAATTAAAATGGCGGCAGGGTGGCTTAACGTTCTCTCCAAGGCACGGAGGGTTTCGATATGTAACGAACTGTCACCCATCCACGGACTGACCGCGGCAAGCGCAGCTGCAGATGCGGCTGCATACTAGTATTTTACACAGAGCGACTGCCATCAGACCTCCGCAACCCAATTATTGGGCCATGCCGATATCCTGAGGTTAGAAGAAGGTAAGTCCCAGTCTATATCGTAATCTGTTTTGGCTCATAAACGTGTCTGACCTGGACAGCCCTGCTCTAGAATATCTATACAAGGTTAGTCAGAAAGAAGGGGGGTACTAAGCCGAAAGGGTGTTAAAGTACCCATAATAATGGATAACTTTTGTTCTACAACTTTCCCCAAAAGTCAATAGAGAAATAGCTGTTCAAAGATTTCATAAAAAATACGCTAAATTCTATCTATTCTCAGCTGTAATCAACTGTGTTTACATTTCAGGTCATATTTGGGGTCATCGATTAGAAGTGCCATTTTCTGGATTCGTTACTAAAGCAGGGATGAACAATTTTTGAAAAAAATAAAATAATATTGGATGGATTTCTTTTTTATCGAATTTTGAAATATTAACCCTTTCTTTAAAACAGTCATCAGTGATACATTAAGTGGCCGGGGCATTCTTCGAAAAATTTTAACAAAAATTGAGAACGTCATTAGCATCATCCCAAAGTTAAGAATGCAGATGTTTAATACTATAATTATAATAATGAAAACTCAAACTATACCGCTGCCGTCAAGCAATAAGACAAGAATAAAAACAATCTGACAATATTATAACGTTAACAACCCGGGAGAAGAATGATTTGTTAAAATAATGTTAAAAATTTTCGAGGAATCACCCGGCCCGCGGCTTAGTACCCCTTTCCGACAAACCTTGAATAGAATAAAGGTCACCGTTTTCAGTCCCTGGTCTGCAAAGAGGCTATACACGAGATGTTTTGCATTTCATCCCTAATCAAAGAAGGAATGACTATTGTATAGCAGAACACCATGGGTTTTATAACACGATAATGTTGAATCATAGCGAGTCAATGTTATGCAAACTCGCCCAGGTCGCGAGAAGCATACATCATTGTAGTTTCGTATGATCCAACCCTTGTTTATCATACGATATATGACACAAACAAGAATTTCTCTAATGTCCACATATTACGCATCAATCTATACAGAAGTACTTCGAATTAACTGGATCAACTTAACAGGTATCGTTACATAATAATAATATCACGCCTGTTTTCCCCGAAGGATTGGGCAGAGGTGTATAATAACACCCTCATTTCGCCGTTATATTTAAGTCCCATGTAATAGGGGGCGAGCTTATCGCCATCAACTGGGCACAAATCCAAACTCCGGGCTGCTGCTGAGAAATTCAACACGGAATAACCCAATAACACTGCCCGACGTGGGGATCGAACCCAGAACTTCACGAAACAAGATACCTAGAGTTAGTTAATAGCCAAGATACCTACTTATGCGCACCCTTCGCTACTGTATTAGTTAAGAATTTTACCTATCCTACCTTTTACCATTTACCTATTATTTCTTGTACCAAAGTGGGACTAGCGCCGCAAGCGCCTCATCTGCTCCAACCTAAATACGCCTATGTATGTATGTACGGATATGTGTCCTTACCTTCCCAGACTGTTGGCGAGTACAGCACCGAGAATCGAACCGGTGCACCCGCCGATTATGAAGATGGACACGACTGACGACCACAGCACGTTCAGCCATTTTTCGCCGAGGACCACGTCGTATCGGGTGACGAAACTCTCGTTACAAAAGCGTTTTATTACCTGAAAGGTAATACATAATATTAGGTATCACCGTTTTGCGTCGTTAAGCTGCTGTTGCCGCGGTCAGTCCGTGGATGGGTGACCGTTCGTTACACATCGAGACCCCTTTCGTGTCTCGGAGAGCACGTTAAATCGTTGGTACTAGGTGTCATATGAATACCTATGACAGTCGTTACGGATAGTCAGAAGTCCGAAAGTCTGACAAGTAATCTAACGTTAGGATATCGGCTTTGCCCAGTTACTGGGTTGCGGAAGTCTGATGGCAGTCGCTCTGTGTAAAATACTGGTATTCAGCCGCATCTAGTTAGACTGGAAGTTAACCCCAACATGGTTGGGAAAAAGGCTAGGCAGAACATCGTTTATTTTTATAAAGTTTGTGGATAAAATTGTCCTTGATTCTCATACATGTTTACATAGTATAAAACAAAGTCGCTCCCGCTGTCTGTACGCTTAGATCTTTTAAACTACGCAACGGGTTTTAATGCAGTTTTCAGCAATAGATAGGAAGATTCAAGAGGAAGGTTTATATGCCCCATATTAGTATCTACATAGCACCCGTGCGAAGCCGGGGTGGGTCGCTAGTAAAACTATAAATATCGAGCCAAGCAGTAATGGCGGATCAGTGAAATTACAAGTATCAAAGTTCATGGTCAAGTGTTCAAATCTAATTTCGGATAATAAATATTTATGAGCTACAGATGTTTCTTTAGTTCAAACGTTTCTGCATTTATAGTACTCAAATCGAATTCAAACATTTTCGACGATATGAAAATCGTAAGTGCCAGACGCTGTGAGTCGGTTTTTTTGCTATCCGACTGCTTGTAGATGGTCTTGCGGACCGTTTCTACGTAACCGGGCAGTTATTGGCGAGACCTGAAGGGTCTCCAACCAATGGAGACGATAGTAAAATACTTAACCTAAGCTAACTACTACTACTACTACTAACATCATGACTACTAGCAACAACAGCACTAAGGGTGACCCCTAATGGGACTCGGACCTCGGCTTAGGGCGTTGCTTGCGAGAGGACTGGGAGGGAGACAGCTTGACGCGGGCTGAATTAACGGTGTAACTGCGGAGTCAGAAAAGACGACCGGCTCTGCGGCTGCGGCGGGTGAGCACGGTGGATCAGGGAGCTTCGAGTCGGGATAAATCGTTCCTTATAGACGAGCAATCACAAAAAGAACAAATCATACGATTTACGCGATTTACCCCAGCTCCAAACATTGGTCCCGTCGTTGATACCAACGTTGGTTGTTATTGTGCGTGTAGCATCCACACGTTGAAAATCTTAGTTTAGTCTAGGCAGAGCCAATGTAAATATGTCTAATTTAGAAATTGCTGTAAGTACTTTTATGATACTAAATGCATATCATAATTTTTTGTTTTTGGAACAAAACGTTCGTCCACGCAGATGTCATCTTGGTCCAATTTAGCACGTAGCACACGCGATGTGCGCCACGGCTAGACTGAATAAGTTCTAACATGTGCATGCATCGCGAGTTTAGTCGCCGGCACGTAAGTTGGCAAGAGTAGAGAAGACAATTCCTCTCCTTTCTTTCTTCTAAGAGACATGTTTAAAAATAAATTATGGCAATAACCATAGAATAATGACAAGTAATAAAAGTAATAATTTTATTGTTGCACTAAGTATACATGCGCAATTTTACTCCCTACGCCAAAACTTTGCCAAATTACGTGCACTTATTTCCTTTGAAGAAAGCAATACAGATCGGCCAACTCCCATCGTTGGCGCGAGTGTTGGGGCTAAAGCTTTACCCACACATATCAGGGCCGATACCAGGCTGGAGATCAACATAGCATACATTTTGTACTGAAGCAAGACCTCAGTCGCTCAATGCTGGTCAGCTAGCGTCATGGACCAGCCCGGAAGCGACGGAGCTCTTGTTTCGGTACAAAATGTATGCGATGGTGACCTCCGGCCCAGTCCCGGCCCTGATATGTGTGGGTAGACCTTAATGCGATTTTCTCAATCCACACGTTGGGCGAACAGTATTGGAAATAGCGTTGGGGCCAACGTGTGGACCCGGCCAAGACGAAACTATCCCCCTTGTAGTATAGTGAGCAGTAGAACTTACGTCGGCGGGCGTATTAACAACTCCTATATTATATCCGACAGGTAGCGAGGAACCCAGTGTGGTGACTATCCCGGCTAGAACTAAGTAGAAGGACCATCCCCCCTTGTAGTCGTGCGATGTAGTTAGGTGCTGGTGCTCGGTGGTTATCTGAGAACAGCACGACAATCTGATTAATTGTTGGATAAATTAAACGAGATATCTAAGGACATCTTGTGCCGACACCACATAATTTTTTTATCATTTTTTTTTCGTTGGAAAATCCTCATGGATCTCCCTCGCCCGGGGAAGGCGAAGGGGTCTGCCGGACTCTTACAGGCTAAAAACAACGGTGTCCCTCCTTCTGACCTAAGGCCGGGATCACGGGATTCGCTATTGCATGCACCGCAACCCCGGCTTGTATCGGTCCACCAGCTTCTTCTGGTGGACCTCTCCAGTGCCGGCCCCACCTAGTATGAGATAAGGGCAGGGAGATGACGATTTATTTATTTCAAGTTACATGGACAACATTACAGTTAAAACTAATGCGTTGTACAGATAAAATATAAACAGTCAATCAACAATATTGATGATGATGAAGTAAGCACATTTTCCTCTGAAGGAAATCTACCCATACAGGGTGTCAACGAAATCATGTAATTCCTTCAAACCTCGTGATTTACTGCTGACATAGATGACGGGATACTTTTGAATTCAATAAAAAAAATATACAAAATGTAAACATGTGTTCTTAACGTGAGGCATTTTAGCGTTCCGAGCGAATTGCGCGGCTATCGCTCACCACGCGGTCATTTACCCCAGGGCGCTAAAATGCCTCACGTTAAGAAAACATGTTTACTTTTTGTAAAAATGTTTTTATTGAATCCAAAAGTATCCCGTGCAAGCTTAATCTATGTCAGCATACATCACGAGGTTTGAAGGAATTACATGATTTCGTTGACAGCCTGTATTTTTAATTGCACTATTTCTTTATGAGAGAATTTAATCTTAGATAATAAATAAAGGGACTGTAGTAAATTAATTTAACGATAAAATCTTGTGACTCGGAATATTATCTACTAACTTTCATTATTTTTTACTGCAAATGACATTGAGATAGAGGAAAAAAATAACAAGTCCAAGAAATCAACTTACAAAGAAAGTAATAAAATCCTTTAGCTTCATTTTCTATGCACAAAATTATAATAAACTAACCTAAAACACACTTTAAAATACAATACAGTCTAAAATAAACCACTTTCACCACTTAATAGAACACATATTTAGAAAGGCTGTGGCCACATCAACGCAGGACGGCACCACGCTGCACAGGACGAATATTGGCCAATACCAGTCGCAAAGCCAACCGTCGATGACGAAGTACGTGAGAGCGATTGACGCAGAGCCGTGGCCGGCAATCGCTGATATAGACGGTCAAGGAGATCTATTGTGAACGGAGCAATTTTATTGTTAACTCAGATATATTTGGAGTCTCTTAAGCCGCGGCCGGATGGATACCGGATGTAGCTCGGTGCAGTCGGATGTTGGTCGGACCACGATCTATTTTTAACCGACTTCCAAAAAGGAGGAGGTTACTATGGTCGTCTGTATGTTTTTTTTTTTTTTGTATGTTCATCGATATTTTCGCCAATTGTGAACCGATTTTAATTATTCTTTTTTTAATGGATAGGGTATACTTCGAAGTTTGTCCCATTTAAATTTGATGAAGATCTAATGAAGAACTTCGGAGATAGACAATGGAACTCCTCAATGACGGACAGTACGCATATTGTGATGATGTGATTATATTACGAGCAGCGTCTTTAGTAGGTCCAACCAAGTTTTAATTAAGGCCACTAAAATGAAAAAAATAAAAACTTTTTAACAAAAAATTGAAACCGACTTCAAAAAAAAAGAATAAAATAATTACCATATAAAATTAACAGTTTCAGAAGTCGGTGCCTTCAATTTGGTTCAGCGTGGATCAGCACCGACTTCTGAAACTGTTAATTTTATATGGTAATTATTTTATTATTTTTTGAAGTCGGTTTAAATTTTTTTAAACTAACATAACATCACGCCTTATATTCCCCGAAAGGTACGACAGAGGTGTTTTTACTACACCTTCGTTTCGCCAGTTATGTTTAAGTCCCATGTAATAGGAGGTGAGCCCATTGCCATTAACCGGGCACAAATCCAGACTCCGGGCTGCTACTGAGAAATTCGTAATCGAAAAACCCAATAACACTTGCCCGACCTGGGGATCGAACCCAGGACCCCATTACCAGGACCATTAGACCAATAAGGCAGTCAAACCAGCTCGCATATAAATTAGGGTTGATCCTACTCGTGTTGTCTAAACGGCACAGGGCGTGATGTGGTGTGGTCACATGTTAGCTCGAAGTGTTCTTTAGGAACTTTGTATATTTTTTCATTATTTAAGTCGCAATGTCAGAGGGAGTTTCAAAGTAGCGCCAGTGACTGAAAAGTTGAGGAGTAATTGGTTAGCGTGGTATGGACATGTTTTGCGGAGGGAAGAAAGTCATGTCGCTAGAAGAGTGTTAAATGTGAATGTGGATGGATATATAAGTAGAGGTAGGCCAAAGAAAGGATGGATAGATTGTGTAAAGGATGATAATTATGGGTAAGAAAGGAGTGAGTACTGAGATAGAGGAGAATGGAAGAGGAATACGTGTTGTAGGTACCATACCTAGTGCGGGATAAGGACAGGGAAATGATGATACATTATGGTTTTAGATTTGTTTCTTTTTAATTGCTTTGAAAGCTTTTGTTGTCAAGTTTCTCGTAAATTTTGTTGTATAAAAAATGTGTCATGTATAAATTCCAAAATGTTACGAATTAAGATCATGAGCAAAAGGCAAAGTTTATTTAGAGATAACCTTTTAGCCCACTTAAATAGCATAACTGGTGTGAATTTTTAAATTGAATGAATACATTCATTATCTAACCTTATAATTGTGAACTGATGTAACTGAAGCTTCATTGATAAAATACAGTACTCTATAGTATAGAGTACGTAAGTATTTAATATAACATAAAACACGCGTTTCTCTCAACTCTTGTAAACTGCTGTACCCCTAGTACGCGCTTGCGTTCTTTCGTTTTGCCTAGCTTTTTCCGAACTATGTTGGGGTCAGCTTCCAGTCTAACCAGATGCGGCTGAATACCGGTATTTTACACGGAGCGACTGCCATCAGACCTCCGCAACCCAGTTACTGTCCCGTTATCCTAAAGTTAGACCAGTTGTCAGTCTATCGGGCTTGACTAATTACCAACTTGCCGCGGTCAGTCCGTGGATGGGTGACCGTTCGCTATACATCGAGACCATTCCGTGCCACGGAGAGCACGTTAAACAGTCGGTCCCGGCTGTCATACGAATACCTATGACAGTCGTTACGGGTAGGCAGAAGTCCGACAATCTGACTTCCGGTCTAACCTTTGAGTAGCAGCATTGCCCGGTAACTGGGTTACGGAGGTATGATGGCAGTCGCTCCGTCTAAAATACTGGTATTCAGCCGCATCTGGTTAGACTGAAAGCTGACCCTAACATAGTTGGGAAAAGGCAAGGTAGATATACATTTGAGAGATCTTTGAAGTTTAGGTTTATACAAATATGTGGGAAGTATTTGCAAAGATATCTAGGTACTACGGCGGCACCTAGGCTTACGCGCAAGTCTAAGCTTGCGCATAGAAATCGTAGCTAACGTGTTTTTGCATTAGAAACACTCAACATTGCATTTGAAACCCGTTATAAACTGAAAGTCGGGAAAGTGATTACCTTGTTTAATATAAATAATACTTTGTTAGTGCTCATGGATGGTGTAAGGAACCGCTCGTTACTGAGGTATTTAATTTCGTTAACTTTCAATCAGTTGTTAAATATATAGCAAAAACAATAAAAATACTTTGAAAGTGCTGAAAAGACAACCTCCTGCTTTTTTGAAGTCTGTTAATAAAAGAGAAGTATTCTAAAGAGGTTGATTTGTTATTTTAAGAGTCGCGTCAGATGAAAGGCGATTTGGAAACATGAACAAGTCGTTTTCCGCGAATCCACGAGTAACCTTCTAGCCAGATGGAAGACGACCTGAAGAAGGTAGATTGGATGAAGAAGATGGAGAATCGAGTATCGTGGCGTAACTTATATTTTTCACTGCCAAACCATTATCGACTTTGCCAGCGTTAAAATAATATCGAAAATCATCTTTCGCCTTCGCTTCGAAGCTCTCGGAAACTAGTAATTGTGTTAATTATTAAATCAATTAACACAACTACAGACCAAAAGTCAATTTGATTTTAGTTTTTTTTTATTTGCCCTACACACGGATTTCTCCTGTATCGTGGGTTACAGTCACAAATATTCACACGCACAAACATCCAGACCCGGAACAACTATCTGTAGGCCATACAAATATCTGTTCCGTGCGGGAATCGAACCCACGACCTGTAGCGCAGAAACCGATCGGCTCAGCCACTGCACCAAACGTGTCGTCATCTTTACACACTTCGATCAATAATTATTGATCGAAGTTTACATAGTATAAAACAAAGTCGCTCCCGCTGTCTGTCTGTCCCTATGTATGCTTAGATCTTTAAAACTACGCGACGGATTTTGATGCGGTTTTTTTAATAGATAGAGTGATTCAAAAGGAAGCTTTATATGCCCCACAATAATATCTACATTGCACCTGTGCGAAGCCAGGGCGGTTAAGCAGTCAATAATGGTTTTACGGTGAAAAATGCGCAGCGATGCGCCTCGCCAGATGTGCCTTTATACAAAGCTAATAATAACAAAAATACTAGACGCGACAAAATTGCGTGTAAAATAACATTTATTACGAAAAACACATGCTCAACGACATGTTACGTAATTTTGCGTTGACCCTCGAAAAACTACGAATAATATTTGTTTAGATCAGTGGTTCTTAACCTTTTAGTGATGAGGGACCATTTGACAAAATTTCTGTTTTACCGCGGACCACCAACTGTTTGGAGGTAATACAGTAAATGTAGATGAAAGGTTGATCTAGCTATCAATAATTTTATATAAAACACGCACAGGACAATCGTTCAAAGCCAACAGTATTTTAATTTTTTTACGAAAATTTTACATTTCTGCAGAGGTACTACAGAGACTTACATGTCACTTATGTCACTTATTTAATACTAGCTGTGTCCTCACGGCTCCGCCCGCGTAAGAAGTTTTATTCCAGTAATAAATATAGCCTATATTACTCAGTGATAATGTAGCTTTCTAACGGTAAAAGAATTTTTGAAATCGATCCATAGTTTTTATGTTTATTCGTTATATACAAAAATACAAATCTTTCCTCTTTATAATATTAGTATAGATTTTTTCGGATGGCTTCGCGGACCACTACGGGTGCTTGCGGAGACCACCAGTGGTCCGCGGACCACCGATTGGGAACCACTGGTTTAGATGATCAATTATCGTGTCTGTAATAGTTGGCGTGTACATACCTAGACTATTTTACAAGCATTATCATTAAAGTCTCGTAGATAAATGTTTGCGAAGACAAAAACGTATTTTATGTGTTTTTACAATAATTTGGCACTTTATAACATAACATCTCACCTTGTATTCCCTGAAGGGTTCGGCAGAGGTGTTTTTAGTACACCCTCGTGACGCCAGTTATGTTTGTTCCATGTAATAGGGGGCGAGCCTATAGCCATTAACCGGGCACAAATCCAGACTCCGGGCTGCTACTGAGAAATTCCTAGTGGAAAAACTCAATAACACTTTGCCCGACCTGGGTATCGAACTCAGGACCCCATGCGACCATTAGACCAACAAAGTAGTCAAATTATATTATTACCTAATATTCCTTATTATATCCACATCATGTTATTATGAAGGAACGTAGAGTTTCAAACAAATCAGTAAAATTAAGTAATCTATGACTTAGCATCAGGAATAGTAAGTATAACTTGCTAGACTGCCTGCAGGCATAGCATGACCACCGTAGTAAACAAGGGTTTTGTCGACTGAAGAATAGACAAAATGACATACGGTAGAATGGGGGTTACTTTGATCAATTTCAAAATCGAAATGTATTTTTCTCTTAAAATATGAGTGCAAAAAAATTAAATAAAAGGGCAAATACCAATTTTGTTATTTTGTCTATTTCTTGAGTAAAATTATAATTTTTCTTATTAGTTTTGAGAAATAGAATAAAATGTTCGTGATAAACACTAAAATTTGATTGGGGTTTCGTAGAAAAAAGGGAGGTATCAAAGTAACCCCTACTTTGATACCTCCCTTTTTTCTAAGAAATTTGAAAGTAGCCCCAATAAGGAATAAATAATTACACAAAACTATTACCGACATATTTTCATCAATAGGCAAGGATCCACCCGCTACGACTGATTCTATGCGACTGATCACACGTTGCAACGACGTTCAATGCTGCCAACCGTAAAAAAATAATTGGAAGAATCCGTACAATTTGGATATTATTACGAAACGAAGTTTTGATCAAAGTAACCCCCAGGAATCAAAATCACCCCATTCTACGGTACTTATTACCATTGTGTTTATGTCATTGTGTCTATTCTCTCGTCGACAAAACCCTTGTTTACGGTAGTCATGTTACCCTGCTCTTGGTTTGACACTCGGCAGAGTAAGCAAGTGACGTCAGCGAGGAGTTGAAGCAGGACAGACACTGATAAAAACGGAAGCTCCCAGATATTCCACCAAGCCGCACTTACAAATCTACACAGTACACTACGGCCCGTAATAATAAATACCTTCCATTTGAGAGATCACCCAAGAGGATCTACCATGGAGTAGAATTACATACATTTGACAACTTTGTTTTTTGTCTCGCATGGTATCCATACGACACGTAGGCTGCCTGTCCACTAGAGCGGAAAGGAGCGGAGCGGTGTGGAGCTAATCAATAGAAATGCATTATATTCATAGAGCAGTACGGGGACGTGAATTTTATCCAATTCTATAATTTTATCCTATTTTTACACACCATAAGTTACTCACCTTTCCATGTCTTTACATACTAGAAATGTCCATATTTTGTAAAAAATTATAAAAACTTATTTCCGACGTTACGTGACACTAGAAATCGAACAACAACTATGAGATCCCAATATCAAAACATGCTGTGTACTGGTCCATATAAAACATCTCTATTAAAAAAAAGTGTTATCTGCATGGCACCTGTAATTTATAATAAGATACCTAACATTATTAAAGAGCAACCTTTAAGACTTTTTAAGAAATACCTTACATCATTTCTGCTACAAAAGTGTTATTACTCTGTATCAGATTTCTTAGCAGATAAATAATTGTTTATAATTGTATTTTGTATTACACTCGTTATTTAGTATATTAACTTTTAGTATTATTAGGAATTAATTAAACATACCAATAATTATAACATATCAAAAATTTATATTTAGAGTCACCTACATTGTTTTAGTTATAAGTACAAAGTTTTTGCATGCCAAATGGTAGAATGTACTTGGAACCAAACTTCTTTGTAACAACTTACCTGTATACCTACATTCTATGCAAATAAATTTATTCTATTCTATTCTATTGGTTAGCTCCATACCGCTACGCTCCACTCAGCTCCCGTGGACAGGCAGATTTAAGAGGGTATTCTCAAATGAAAGCTATTTATTCATAAGGGCCTAAAAGCCAACAGGTATACATGCGAAATATGTTAACAAAGGATACATATAAGACAGACTGAAGGAGAGAACATGGTTAGTCCTGACAGTAAGGTGAAGAACTCGAGGAGTATAAGCGCTATCGATGACGCGAAGCCAGCTACCAACCTGCAATCATGCGCATGCAGGGTATCAGTCACAAATTTCTATAGATAACATAAACATAGAGCTGAAAAGAAAGTGGTGTCGATTCCGTGGCACATTTTGGCAGTACTAAACTAGACTAAACGCAACTGTCACTTTCTTTTTCTATTGAAACAGAAAGAGACAAACACCCTTAGTTTAGTTTAGTTCTGTCAAAGTGCGCAACAGAATCGGCACCACTATCGAACGCAGCTGACGGATGCGGCTGACGGACGCGGATGACACCCACAACTTATAAGTCTACACAGTCGTTTGGGACGCGGTTGGCCGAATGTCTAACGGATGTCCGAACGCTTAAGGACGGCCCGAGGTTACGTCCGCGTCTGACGTCCGATAGTATGCACAGTTTAGTGTTCATTCATTATCCAGATACCTATTAAGTCGCGGCTGTTAGTCGCATCCGATAGTTTGTTTCCAGCTTAAAGCATGAAGACAAGGCTGTCACACGCAGTGCAGATACTATAAATTTTTATCTGCTAGTATCTGGGCAAAGATGTCACTAACTGGACGCCTGAAGGAAATCGACGTCGAGGCCGGCCGCGGCATAGGTGGCGTGACGATCTAGACGTGTTTGCGGGGCTAGCATGGTTAGAAACGGCACAAAATAGAGAGCTTTGGAAGGCATAGGGGGAGGCCTTTGCTCAGCAGTGGGACATATCCTATAGGCTACTAAAAACAAAAAACTGCGCGTAGAAATTTATAGTTTCTAAATTGAGCGTGTCTTTTCTGTGTGTAGTACTTTAATGTATGAAATCCTATACATTTAGTTATTAAATTATATCTGCATCTTCACATGTATTTTGTATCTGACAGAATCTCTTGATATCGGTCGGTGTCTTCAGATACTTAACGATAAAATATAATAAATTATCTGCGCGGTGTGTTAGTTCATTGATTTCTATGACGAGCGATATCGTAAGATTCGCACTCAGGTATAGCTATCTTATAGTATCTGCACAGTGTGTGGAAGCCTTTATACGCCCTTTTAATGACTAAGAGCACATTCAGGGGTCATCACGAACCACTTCAGTTCATCGACTTTTGGAATCAGCTTGTTTCAATGGTTTCTTTTGTCTTTATTCCAAAAGTCGTATGACTAAAGTTCTTTGTGCTGTAACGAGTATTTAACTAGCCAGTTAAAGGGCACAGTTAGGGTAGCCAACCTCCCAGTATTCTGGGATTCTCCCGTAATTTACCGCCATATTTTGAAAGACTTCCGGAGTTCATTAAAAATCTCAATAATTATGGTAAATGCGACGGTCGTTTCCAATGACAGTGTCACCGGCGAACGAATTTAGCAGGTTAAAAAGTTAATTTAATTAACATAATATATTATCTCCTATACATTCCACAAATATAATTAGATATTAGGACAACAGAAACACATAAAATACATGAATGTTTAATTAATGCATTATTCTAAAACAAAGGATAAACAGTACACACATTGTCAATCATGCGGTTACAATGAATAGGTTAATACGAGTACCTATCTGTAAAACAAAGGAAACAAAGTAACTACATTTAATTGTTTTATAGACTTTATTTTGCTGATTGCGAAAAATAAATATAACCAGTAAGAATGATTGAAATGACACTAAGGCTGCCCGCAGATGTACGGTTTCTTGATTAGGAATTCAGATTCGGAATTCCGTGAGACTAGCGCAGACGTTAGAATAGAATATAGTATATACTTTATTGTACACAAAAATTGTAACACAGCTCTTATACAACAAACATTAAAGGGTACAATGGCAGTCTTATCGCTGATAGCGATATCAGCGATAAGAGGTTATATGTTAGGTTTTTTGTATTTGAAATTTATACTCTAAATAATTAACCTATTTTAAATACTGTAATAATTGATATTAATTCTAATAATTTATAATGAAGAGATTAGACAAAGTTGCGGTTTAAAAGATGATGTAGTGACAAAAATTGAAAGGAGTATGCTTAGGTGGTTTGGTCAGATTGAGAGAATGAGTGAACGGCGATTAACAAAAGGAATTTATAAGGCGGATGACATCATGATGATTTCAATGGAAACGCCGGTAGAGGACGTCCTAGAAGGACATACATCGATGTTATTGGTGATGTTATTCACAAAGGTCAGATGCGTAGTACTCTCAACCGGCGTGCGTGTATGACAAGATGTATGAATGTGGCTGAAGCGAAAGGGGTATGTAAGGGTCGTAGCATGTGGCGTTCTATAGTTTCTGCCTACACCCATGGGAAAAAGGCGTGAGTTTATGTATGTATGTAATGTACGTATGTAATGTATGTATGTAATTTATAATGATTTTGTATAATATTGTCAAGAATTTGCATGTCGCGTTGCGGCAAAATGTATTTGGGTCTCTATTCTATATTTTACTCCATCGGTAATGTACCTACATTCTACGCAAATAAATACATTCATTCATATGCTGTCAGTAACTGGTTTTTTTTCCATTCGGAAAATATACGAGCGTATGCGCCTTGTTGAACATTTTGTATGTAAGGCGAGCATTCAGGTTTCCGAATCTGAATTCCTAATCAGGAAACCGTATATCTGCGCCCAGCCTTATGATACCGTAGTTAACTATTATTTTCTACTTTACTGGATTTCTTATTTTGAATGGACAATGGTCGTTGGCAGTACACCAGTTTTGTACGGAAGCCGAGGTGTTGATATATCAATAAACGCGCTCAATCAACCTGTTCTCATACAAGTATCCAAATTCTAAGGTTTGATGATGGGGCAATTTTGTTTAGTGTTCCAACAGGTGTAACATGACAACCGTAGACAAGAGTTTTGTAGACGGAAGAATAGACAAAATTATATAATACTAGCTGAGTCCTCACGCCTCCGCCCGCGTAAGAAGTTTTATTCCAATAATAAATATAGCCTATGTTATTCAGTGATAATGTAGCTTTCTAACGGTAAAAGAATTTTTGAAATCGATCCAGTAGTTTTTAAGTTTATTCGTTACATACAAAAATACAAATCTTTCCTCTTTATAATATTGGTATAAATTGTATCATTGTGAATTATGAAGTTATAGGTAAAGATGGAGACCATACTACTAACACCTAGTGAAAATCGAAACAATTGACCTTAAACATTTATTTTAGAATTACTCTCTCCTTTTTACTCTAAATCCCTATTTAGAAAAAGATAGATTTCCAAACGAAATATCGGGTGTAAAAATACCCTTAACGAAGCCGAGAGCCACGTATTCTTCCCATCATTACGAAGATTTTTTGGTATTGGGCCATACCTGGGAACCGACTGGTTACGGAGATATTGAAGGTCAAAGTCAGCAAGAACGTTATTCACGAAAACTAAGTTTAAATGTTATTATTAAACATTCTTCTATACAAACATTATCAACATTTTCGAAATGTAGGCTCAGTCTGCTGCGCACGCGCTTACATTGCGCGCTACAATTAAAAGCTGTTTTTTTTTTATTTTTCCCAGCAATTATTTTAGCTGTATGTTACTTAGTTTGATGTACAGTATGCGTAGACTTCGGCTTCGTTAAGGCTATTTTTACACCCAATATTCTATCCTTTTTTAAGTAGGGTATTTAGAAAGAGATCATTTTGTCTATACTTCCGTCGACAAAACCCTTGTTTACGGTGGTCATGATACACGTGCAGCACCCTCAGGAATATTACTAAAATCGCGCTTAGCAACCTGAATGGTGACTGCAGTGTTTTAGGGCTCTATAGCCAAAGGGTGCCAACGGGACCCTTTCACTAAACCGAAGTTGTCTGTCCGCCTATCACGAGGTAGCCCGTTGAAATTTTCACAGATTATGTGCTGCTGTGGCAAAAATACAAACAAAAACTAAATTTCAAGGGGGTACAAGAGTGGTACGTAAACTTTGTGTACGCGAGTAGGACTCGCACTTGACCGGTTTTTCTATTAATGCGCAGTCCTTCTGCCTATTCTCTTAAAGTGTGTTCCTCACTTGCTTTATACAACAGACGGCAGTGTGCTGGCATCAGAATGGCTCAGAATCACAATTGTCGAATCTACTACCTAAAACTTCGTCAAAGTCAAACTAACAAAAATATGCTTGTTTTAAATAAAATAGGCTAACAACCGCATTTTCACACGTGATTGAAAACAAAGAAATCATACGACGCAAACGATACACGTGCGCCCGCGCAGTCCGTGGTTCACGACGTGTTTACTTCATCGGAACAAAGGTTACGTACAATGGCGCACATGACAACACGATAAGGCATTATGGCAACATATACTTGATCAATGGCCTTTCATAAACTTTAAGAAAAACTGTTAGAAAACGTCATAGTGTCGACGCCGGCTGTGGTTGAAAACCACCGCTATGGCTCTGCCCTATGCATGCACCACAACAATATGCTTGAGCGATGGCCGGTTTGCTCGGATGTGACACATATTTTCCAAATTGTTTAGATTTTTGTAGTTATTTGCAGGGCCGTCTCTACCAGAGGTTGCAAGGGGTGCAAGGCACCCGGGCACCGAGGCATAAGGGGCGCCTTGGCGCCGGCCTCTAAAGACGGGTGCTGTGCTGAGGATTTGAGAGCGCCGAGGCTCGAGAAATTATTTTACTCAGCAGTCAGCTTTAACGTATGCAGGCCACATATAGTGGCTGCTACGTACGACGCTGACGAGGGGCAGGGGGCTTGCTGAAAAGGCTAGGGGGCGCCTAAGCTAGGTTCGCACCCCGGCGCTAGATAACCTAGAGACGGCCCTGGTTATTAGCGTTAATTCAAGACGCAAATAAATATATTATTTAATTTAGAGATATGAGTTTATTTCTAGAACCCCCGGCCGGTTTTGAAAATATTTGCAATGTACAGACTTTTCGTACTCTACGATTTTATTATAGTATTACTACTCTATCGCAAGATTACTTTTTAAATGGATTGAAGCTACGAAAGTTTAAATAAACCAGTTGTATTTAAACATTAAGACGCGATGATCAAGTTTATTTAATAAATGCCAATATAATGCTTATAAACTCATAATAGTGACGATTACACACCTGTTATTCCGCATTCATGCGGATTTTCATACATGCGCAGACGCAACGATTATACATAACATTATAAATGCAACTGACGTAGATATAACTAAGTAAAATTTAGGTAATCTGATGCAAAAAATAATATAATGAATTGAAATTAATAGATTAATTAATTAACAAACGTATTATAAGAGTTCCATAATTAAAAATTAAAAACATTTTGACAGCTTCATTCGGGATGCTGCTCCTATGCCGCCATTTTGAATGTGGTTTAATAAAACGGACCTTTTAAAAACGAAAACGCGCTTTGACTAAGGTGTACAATTATTGGAATAACATGGTGACAGGCACTGACAGGCATAATATAAGAACCCTAACAAAATTATTGCCGAGGGAGGGGAAGTGTTGGCAGAGCAGAAGAAATTATGGGGAAGATCAGCTCAGAAACGACGATGAGAAACAAAATGGAGAAAGCCTCCGTCACAGGACTCACAGGTTATAGAAAGCTGTCAATTATATTTTTTTCTTTTTTACTAAGGTGGAACAACAAACACCCACAATATAAAAACTTAAAATAAGAATTATACATAACGAGGTGACAACAGTACATAGTTCTAAATTCAAACTCTGCTAAGAGCCCTGCGTCAGACTGGATTCTATTCAATGTTGGCGTTGAACCCACTCCTACCAGGCAAAAAGCCATTTAATTTTATCATAATTGGAGAAGCTAACAGGAATACTTATAATAATATTGTAGTCGACATGTGGGATATGCACTAAGCAGTGATTGTGCCGATAATTGTTACGGCCAATGCTCTAATAGCCAAAAGCCTCGAAGCCTTAAGGTGTTGACCTTAAGCGGGGCTGGGGCCTACTCCGAAAAACGACACGTTTGGTGCAGGGACTGAGCGATCGGCTTCTGCGCTACGGGTCACGGGTTCAATTCCCGCACGGAACAAATATTTGTATAGCCCACTACACTTAGTTCCGGGTCTGAATATTTGTGCATGTAAAGATTTGTGTCTGTGAACGCACCCACGATACAGGAGAAATCCTAGTGTGGGGCAACGTTTACATAAAAAAAAAGAAAATCGATGTTTCGGACCGAAACAGCAACCAACATCAAATTATTGTATTGTATTTTCATAATTGCCAAACAACGAACTACCAGATGTCAATTAACATTATTTTGAGAGTAGGGTGAATGAAGGACAACATATCAAATCCGAATTCATCGTTGGATCCGAAACAGTTTCATGGTTGGAAAACGTGCGATCCGTCAGCTGAACCTTCGTCGTTCGATTTTCGAAGTAGGCCCCCATAACCGGTACTCTTTGACACGACACGCATTGTAAGGAGGTTCCTTTCTCTAGAGCCCTGACCACCGGATGCTTAGATTCTGTTCCCGATGCCGGTAGGCTACAGTTTTTTATATTATTAATGGCCAGTTCATAGAGAAACTGTCAAACCGCCATATTTATCTTTCAGTTAAGAGCTAATCGACAATTGTGTAACAGGCCCTTAATGATCAGAAACGAAATCAGATAAAATCTCTATATATTTCTGAGTTTTTTTTAGAAATTTATGAAAATTTTCCAGTTTACAGCCTATTATTTTTCATCATAAATCATCTAAATAAATCGCAGTTGCTACCGTGTTATCAAGGTCGATGATAAAAATCTGAAGGAAAATTGATAAAATACAGTTTAAGCGAGCGTTTAAATAGCTTCTAAATGCGTATGATAGATAATTCATTATTTTACCCGTTATTCTAACAAACAATGCAAATTGGGACGTTGCTGTATTAATTAAATACAAACAAAAAGAGGAAAATAGCTAAGTTTTGTTTTGTTTTAGAACACGTCATTATTTTTTATTTAAAAATCACCTTACCTATTACGGAGCTTCCATGTTAAATAAGACTTACAAGTCACAAAAGAAAAACGATCACCACAAATACTTTAGTAATAAAAATAGCATAACATAGAGACACTTTATGATAACATATTATAACTTCTTAATCTCTGGAGACACACATGTCACGTTTCGAAATAAATTATAAAATATTCCATTTTTAAACAAGATAATTTAAAACCGGCACCACCTCACACAACATTAAAACCAATAATAGATTATAGATCACACAAAACAAAAAACGAATAAATACTTTTTAGTTGTCAGTAATTGCCAACCTTTCTCTCTCCATGTTCCCGAACCATGATTAAAATTATGATTATTATGTAACACCACTAATGTTTAGGCGAGACAAATCGTGAATGAGGTAAATACTCAGATACCGCGTGCGATCGGAGGAACTAACCTTGAACTCGAATAACTGTTAAGAGGCATGGCAAAGCCGCGTAACCGGCGTAACATGCAAACCAGCTACAAAACGTACTCCTACCTACTAACAGTTGTTTGTTTAACTGTTTATGAAACAATGTTGTACATAATTATGGCGGTTGTAATTTGTAGACTAATCAGTGGCGGATACAGGGGTGAGTCAGTAACAGTGCTGCCTCACCCGCCCCACCCCGTATTCACCAAACCAATATTATTTAATTTTACTTTATGGTAATCAATCAAGAAAACCTGATGAGCAAATATTATTGTATCATGTCAGTTCAATAACATGCGTATGCAAAATTTCTGCTATTTATTATAACAAGAATTAACTTATAATCTCCTTGCAATATTGGTAGCAGTCCGGCACAACCAAAAATAAAACAAGCTGAATAAAAGCTTTTAAAATTAAGGTCGTCGTGGGGTGAAAAACAGAGTTAAATCAGCATCACAATCTGGTATTTCCGAATAAGCACCAGAACCCCCGTCTAAAAAAATCCCCGCTTTTTGTAGCCAGTCTACCCCAAACGACCCTGTCTCAAGTGCTTCCTACACTATGTTTGCCGATTCCAATGGTGCCTCTGACAGACGCGGACAACCCACTGATACTTCAGCTTACCGATTAAGCTATTGTGTAATCTACATGGTGCCAGTGAATCCGCTCTGGCGATAATCACACTACGAGCATAATGTCTGTGACTTCTAGCTTATCTGCTAGTGTGGTCCTCATCTCATCGCCGGTGTTGGCAACACACACGGACTTGTTGAAGACTGAGATTGTCTTGTCAAATGATGCCCAACCCAATTGGACCCCTTCGCTGGGTTTTTCTCGCATTTGCATTCCTCGTCAAAAAGACCTGCTTTGGGTTAATAATTTATATATTCCTGTATAATTTTAGCGTAGGAAACGTATAAGGTTAAAGAATATAATGCTACAAAATTTAATTACAGACTAATATTCATGGCAAATAACTAGGTACAGTGAACATCAAAACTAAATGATAATTGTACAAAGTTTCAAAAGCGTTTTATGAATATAAACTTGTTCTTTATTAATATTATTTTGTATACAAAATAACAGAATTGACAGCACTAAATACTAATTCGTTCTGCCTAGCCTTTTCCCAACTATGTTGGAGTCAGCTTCCAGTCTAACCAGATGCGGCTGAATACCAGTATTTTACACGGAGCGACTACCATCAGACCTCCGCAACCCATTACTGGGTAATGCCGACATACTAGGCTTAGACCAGTTGTCTGACTTCCGGGCTTCTGACTACCCTGACAGGACTGACGGGACCGACTGTTTAACGAGCTCTCCGAAGCACAGAGGGGTGTCGATGAGTAACGAAACTGTCACCCATCCACAGACTGACCGCGGCAAGCGCACCTTAACCTTGCAAATCTTATGATCCGCGCGATTGGTGAAGAGCCACGAGCCCCTCACACACTAATTACTAGTATTATTAAAATTTTCAAATAATTAGTAGGTACATGCACTGATAATTGAATTCAAAGTTAAAAAAAGTCATCAACTTTTGCTGTTCACTGTACGTATTGTTTCGGGAATATTTTAAAACAGAATAGAGCTTAGCGCAATGCACTAAGAGCACTGGATTTTATGATAGGATCATAAGATAAAACATATTTTTATAGGACCTCAAGATTGGCGGTTCTCTTGCGAGCACAATATAAATGAAATGGTTTTAGACATCATGAATTTGAATTCTAAGTATTGTTAAAAAAATCTTGCAATACCTCAAAACCCATTGACTTTCCACACCGTACACCATTAGAGGGTTTTTGTAGCATTTTAACCCCCGTATAACGTAGTGTAAGGATTACGTCAAGTTTCCAGTAACCCTATAGGTACTTTCTATTGTATACTTTTATAGATACAAATATTTTTTTATGAATATTATAGAGCAGCAATTTTAGACATCATCAGCTAGACTTTCAGTGTATCCAGATAACTAGGAGCGCAGTACAATACAGAAAAATAATAACCAGAGTTAAAATTGAAATGAACACACATTGCTCACATAGGCACAATTACCTATATGCCTATTAGATTGCACTTTTTCACGCCGTATTAGACAATCCGTACAAGACTTCAATTTTCAAATTAGCCGTTCGAAAAATCCAGGCAATACGATGACATAATTTATTACAACAATAAAAAAATAGCAAAAGACACTTACTTCGCTAGAGGCCGTTGACCCCATATATTTAACTGGGTGACACTTAAAAATAAAAATCTGGCTGATAATAAAACCAGACTGTTTAAACCAGCTTGATATAGCTCAAATAATTTAAAAAACTAACTTTATACACGTCACTATTCACTTGCACGGTATTGGTGGAGTCGCCTGACCGCTGCGGAGCTGCGCAGGCGCACTACAACCGTAGTGTCCAGCGCACCGCCAGTACACCTCGTGTTTTGTAAACTTTGGATAGCCGGTGGCAATTTTTACCGGTTATTGCTGGATTTTAGGATAGGTCAAGAGGCGTAGGGATGATACGAAGTATTCGATACAATTATAATCACAGCCTTTAAACTGAACAGCTAGAGAGAGGTCTAAAGAGATATTGAGGGACGAGAGGGGCAATCCACCTTGAAGAACAACATGGAACAGTGCAGAAACTGCAATAGATAGACTGCTTTTCCGAATGTTGCGCAGAAACGACCACAGTCGATTGGCGTTCGCTCAGAAGAGCAAAATAATCTACTAACAAAATTGTTAAAAATAGCAATCTATACCGCAGCTCAACCAAGGCTTTTGATTTTATTCTTATAAAGGTAAAGGTCCAAAACTGTGGAAGACCTGCGGCCCGATTAAGATTTTAAACAATTTTGTCATTAGAATTGGTCTCCTGACACAACACCATGGACATCACTCCTAAACAGATTAACCCGGACGGACCAATTCCGGAAAACAGATCATAGCAATTAGTCCGGAAAAGTTCTATGATGAAGAAGAATGAAGATCAGGAACGGTTACAGGTGGTACCCGACCCCACCCTAGGAGACACTGCGAAAGCAGCGCCGTAACTAGGGTGCTGACAGCGGTGCGGCGGCACAGAGTGCAGACCTTAGGGGGCTTCAGAAATCTTGGTCATTACTGCGTTAGAGCATTTTATAGGGCCCAGCACGCAGTAATAGAAAGTTGCACTGGGCGCAAAAAGGTTGTTACGGCTCTCCTCAAAAGCTCTATTATGAAAAACAATTGCCCCGATACCAATGGGCTCGTGACTAATTAACAACCGAACGATCATACGATTTGCAAGGTTAAGCTGCGTTTGCCGCGGTCAATCCGTAGACAGGAGACCGTTTGTTACATATCGAGACCCCTCCGTGCCTCGTAGAGCACGTTAAACGGTTGGTCCCGGGTGTCATACGAATACCCATGACAGTTAATACGGGTAGTCAGAAGCTCGAAAGTCTGACAGCTAGTATAACCTTAGGATATCGGCACTGCCCAGTAACTGGGTTGTGGAGGTCTGATGGCAGTCGCTCCGTGTAAAATACTGGTATTCAGTCGCATCTGCTAAGACTGGAAGCTGACCCCAACATAGTTAGGAAAAGACTAGGCAAAACGAATTGCCTCGATACATTTCTATTTGTTTTACCTCCAGATAAAGGAATCATAACATCACTTGTATACCCCGAAGGGTTCGCCAGAGATGTTTTTAGTTCACACTCGTTTCGCCAGCAAATCAATAAGGCAGTATAGGAATCCTTTAACATAATTTCAGTGCACAATTAAGTTCTACGATTAAGATTACTTTTACGACAAGAAACTATACGTACTCGACTGTGCAAGTAGCTTGTTCAAACATAGATAAAACTTCGCGGAGTACGTAAATAAATAAAACATTAGAAAGATAAATACTAAAACAATACGGGTAGTAAATGTTTTATGCCTTGAATTACTTGTTCAAATGTATACTAAGTTGTTTAAATATATTCGGATGTAATATATTGCTACTAGCGTACGTGCAGTATTTCGTATTGTGCAAATTGCCTATTCAATATCTCGAGATAGAAATTCTCGTAGTTTCCATTGCTATATTTTATTAAAAGGCAGCTTCCCAATTTTATACCTCCCTATATTATGGTGTTTTGGGTTGAGAATTGATCCTTCCAGTCGGAAATCGGGAGTCCTTCCAATCTATATCTATACTCTATACTAATATTATAAAGAGGAAAGATTTGTATTTTTATATTTTTGTATGTAACGAATAAACTTAAAAACTACTGGACCGATTTCAAAAATTCTTTTACCGTTAGAAAGCTACATTATCACTGAGTAACATAGGCTATATTTATTACTGGAATAAAACTTCTTACGCGGGCGGAGCCGTGAGGAAACAGCTAGTAATACATATAAGTATGGAGGACTCCACACAAAAGTATAGTGGAGGTGTCAGAGCCGTCTCTAGGTGACGCCGGGTGCGAACCTAGCTCAGGGCGCCCCTTAACCATGACCCACCCCGTCAGCGCTGTGTGTAACAGCCATTACATGTGGCCTATGTTAGTTTGAGGTGACTGCTGAATAAAAGATTTTTTCAGGTCTCGGCGCCCTCAAAACCTCAGCACCCGAGACCAAAGGCGCCCCTTATGTCTCGGCGCCCGGATGCCCCGCACCCTTTGCATCCCCGGGTAAAGATGGCCCTGGTAGGTGTAACCTATATTATGGAAGGTAGCAAAATAGGGAATTAAGGCTTGCGCCGCAGCAAACGTGGGGCATGAGCGTTTCATGTCGTCGGTGGCCCGTGGGAGCTGTATTCAAGGGAGAAATACGTCACATAAATTACGAGAGCGGAGCGTGAGCGGGTCGTGTCAACAGCGCGACAACGCCAAGAAAATCTGGGCATCTCGTGTTATATCACGACCAGCAAGCCTTTTTTATCGTGGAGAAATGTTCATGAATATATACCCTTCGCCCTGGGCAAGGTGGAGGGTTATGTCGGACTATTATCGACTAAAACCATCACGGTGTTCCTCAGAGGACCTTTGGCCGGGATCACGGGATTTACTAGTGTATTCATCGCAACTCCGGAGACGACCTGCAGGCCTACCAGATTGCAGACTGTTCTGTTCTGCCTAGCGCTGTCCCAACTACATTGGGATCAGTTTCCAGTCTAACCAGATGCGGCTGAATACCAGTATTTTACACGGAGCGACTGCCTTCAGGTTTCCGCAACCCAGTAACTGGGCAATGCCGATATCCTAAGACCTTAGACCGGTTGTCCGACTTACGGGCTTCTGACTACTCGTAACGACTGTCATATGTATTCGACTCGCCAAGGCACGGAGAGGTCTTCATGTATAACGAACGGTCACCCATCTACGGACTGACCGCAGCAAACGCAGCTTAATCTCGCAAATCGTATGATCAGCGCGGTTGGTAAAGCCACAATCCCCTCAGATTGCTGAAGGTCTATAAGGTGCCAAACGTGAACTTCTGATTTCATTTCTTTGCCATTATTCTTTTGGTGGTCAACCCTACCTCGCCACAACGACAATCGCGTACAGTTCAGCACACACATATTCTACAATGGCTCACTAATCCCAAACACAGGTAGTGTAAACACACATACTCCATTGTACTGGTTAATACTGGTTTAACTTGCTCTCTGTACTGCGTTCCCACCTGGTGTTGCATTACATACAGAAGAATGTTTTTGCATTGTGGGAAAAGTATGACTCAATATGCAATTAATGTAAGGAAGTATTGTCCTATGTGTGAAATGTGAGATGTTGAATCAAGAGTACAATGTTTTAACCAAGGATTGAATGGAAGAAAAGTTTTTATTCAATCAAGGATTAGTTTTTTTTTTTCAGGCTGCGTTCAGACGACATGCGCCCGCTAAGCGCACGCCACGCGCGTCAACACCCGCGTCTAACTCGCTTTGAATTTTTTTGTATATAATTTGAGTCTTATGACACATCAATAGATCTCAAATTGCATTTATCGAAGCATGGCATGAGGCGGGCGCGAGGCGGGCGTGAGGCGGGCGCGGTAGGACTTCGATAAATGCAATTTGAGATCTATTGATGTGTCATAAGACTCCAATTATATACAACAAAATTCAAAGCGAGTTAAACGCGGGTGTTGACGCGCGTGGCGTGCGCTAAGCGGGCACGTGTCGTCTGAACACAGCCTAAGAGTTCATAAAAGAGGTTCTCAATTTGAAATATATAATGTAAGTATTTTTTTTAAGATGGTTGCTTAGACTTTATATGGTCGCTTGGTAGAGAGTTGCATCAAACTGCATGTAACCAGATGAAAACTATTTTTAATTTCCAATTGTTGTTATTTATTACATTTTATGTGATTATAACATTTATAACATAGTTATAAGATCATTGGTATTAACATTATGGACAATAGATTGGCATGAAATAAACTTTTTTAATGTTTGTCTTCCTTGCTCAAGCTCTATGCATCTTATCAAATTTTAATTTTTTATTCTTTTTTATTTGCTTTCGTTTTCTTGGCCTTTGTTTTTTGAAGAAATAATTATTGACTTAATTAGTAATTAGTTACTTAGGTTTCTAACACAATATACAAGAGATGGCTGTATTGTAGTTGTTAGCAGCCCACCAAACAATATTGAACGGCTACCATACATAACTTAGTTTTTTTTTTAAGGAGAGTTCAACTTTAATGTCTGTTTAGCTTTAAGTCTTCCTACTCTTACTAAAGTGAAACTGATGAATCACTTAACTACCAACTTATTGTTTACAACCAGAGACCATTAATTGTAAACAATATTATTACTTTCCTTGTAAACAATATTGTTACTCTACTTGCCTCGTGTACCAGGTAATCATAAACTTATGTGATGTTTACATTGGTCTAACAAAGCTTCCATCTAATGTTATTACTACTATAACATAAGACAAACAATTACCTTATTGTTTTCTAAACATATTGCTTGGATAGTGTAGTAACATCAACACACATAGGTATATGCTTAAGCTCTATCAATTAAATTGGATATAAAAATACATGAAACTACATACTTTAGATTATAACTTTAGTTATCATTTCATTTAATTAAATATGGACAAAAAAACATGTTGATTGGTATCATGGGCTTTTCTAGACATAATTCTAGCACTATAAATTACACATTATTACATATAAATTCTATTAAGATTATTTTTAGGCTTGAGTAATAAAATGGGCACCGTGTGGTGTACTGCATTGGCGTAGAGCCATAGACCATTGTCGCACAAAGTTGCTATAAAAATTTCATCAGGCGTTTGTGAATATAAAGAAAACGTGAAACGACGCAATCTATAAAACAATACGCGGTGCAGAAAAACGGCGATACTGCTTACATAAAACTATCTTAAATTAAATCTTGGCTTAATGCCCTTCCATATGCTCCGCATCGTGTGTACGAAACGTTGTCAAAAAATGCAAAAAGATGACAAAAAAGTAGCATAAATCTAGTAGCCCCTGATAGCAGCCATTATTACAGTATTTCTGTTAGCTGTACCGCGAAAATCTAGGTGAAGTTAGCTTACCGGTTGTGATATATTTGGAAAAGATCGTCGTGGAATTGGCTCGGCAAACAATGTCGAATGCTCTCTTGGCTCTCCCATAGCAAAGTTATTACCGCAGATAGATGACTAGTTAAAGTTAAAAATCTAGCCGGTATCAGAGTGCTGGCTCCTCTCATGCCGCTTTTTTTTAAATAGATTTTACAATTATAATACGAAACAAGCAGAGCATGAACTTCAAACCGTGCACTAAAATCGCGTTCCAATCCAATCCAATTTTGCTGTAGCTGTCAGTCAGCTGTCAATGCAATGTCATATTTGACATTTTGCGGCCAGAACATGAGGGTCGGTTTACTCTTTTTATTGTATAAATTTAGTGCAAGGTAAAAGATTTAATCAAAAGTTTGTATATAATCTGGAACGCTTCTAAACCTATATTGGTAACATAATGAAATCGAAATGATTTCCTTTCCTTCAGGAGTTCACGATAAAACAGAACAGGAATTAACCGTGCCCCGAAATAATTCTATTTCTCCCGTGTTGGTACGATCTATACGAAAATCTATTATAAATGTATCTAGAAATTTTGCGATCATGTATCAACCCGTCGCTTGTTATACTTCATATACTTATAATCAATCTAAATCGCAATCATAGATCGTGATCATCATTTGATTTTAATTTGATTTGATTATATATTATGGGTAATCGTGATCAAGATTCACTGTGCGATTGCGAAAGAGTATTTTTTGAAGCTTCTGAACTCCTTTGAGTACTATTACTAAATATTGTTCAGTTAGTTGTTCTGTGTTCTGAACGCACGATTCAAATTGCCGGGCGGTGTGTTGATGCTGTCAGTGTCATTTTACAATTAAAAAATAAAGTGGGAAAGCTTTATTTATTTTGATTATTAGCTGTTATTTTCAGTTTAATTTAATCAATACATCATAAATGAAGCTGTTAAAACCCAGTTGGGTCAATCATGATGGTAATTATACAGGATTTTTCAGTTTAAAAGCGACGTAAGTGGGAGTGTGAATTTGTTGTTAAGAAATGCATTTTTTTCAGATAAACCGATATTTTCCGTTGATATACATCCGACGGGGAAGCGGTTCGCGACCGGAGGACAGGGCGGGGACTCTGGGCGGGTTGTGGTTTGGAACCTAAACCCCGTTTTATTTGAAGCAGTTGAAGTCGATCCAAATATTCCCAAAATGCTTTGTCAAATGGATAATCACTTAGGTTAGTGGCTTTGACCTTTTTTTACCTCAATATCTTATCTAGCCAATGTTTTATTATCGTATTCTTGTAATATTGAATATATGCAATCTTTATTTTTTTAAACCTTGTTCTTGTATGAATGATTTTAGTATTGCAGTTGGCTCTTTTCCATAGAAATTGCATTTTGGATATGCGCAATCTAGGTCTTAACGCCATAAGGATCTTTAAAGAGATCATTTGGAACTATTAACATTTTTACTTTGGATTAAGTATGAAAAATGCATTGCCTAATTCCCAGCTTGCGTTAATTGTGTCCGGTGGAGCAACGGTGGGAAATACCTAGCATCGGGTGGTGATGACAGACTGGTGATGGTGTGGGGACTCAGTGTGGCAGCTACCGGAACACCTGGCAAGCACAAGGCTGAGACCTGGCGGTGTTTAGCTACGTTGAGAGGACATGCAGGTTTGTATGGAAAACACAGAATTTCATGGTCTTCGTAAAAAATTGGGAAGAATTTAAATGAATTTTTATTATATCAAAAAAGGCATAGAAAGAGAACAGTTGTTGAAAAAATTAATAAAATCATCTAAAACTGGACCACATACACAAGGCGCATTTCATGCCTTTATCGCATGAAATGGACGTTGTATGCAGTAATGTCAAGTTACTATGACATTTTAGAACAATGACAGCATTGTTCAATAGTGAGGTCTCTGTCTATTAACAATCTTAAATCGGTTATAACTTGGACATTTTGCTATATATTTCTTTGGTTTTTACATTGTTGCCTATGGTTTTAGTAAAAAATGCGAGTCAACAAATAAAAAAAAAATTATCAACTATCCAATTTGCTTTTTTGACATATTGTATGTTTGTCATGGAAATGAAATTTTCTTAAAACTATTATAGCAATAAAGTATTTTAAACTTTAACCTCTCGTTCACCAATAGGTGATGTACTGGACCTAGCCTGGTCACCGCTAGACAAGTGGCTGGCCAGCTGTAGCGTCGACAATTCAATCATCATCTGGAATGCTGAGAAATTTCCTGAAATGGTGTGCGTTTTGAATGGACACACAGGACTTGTGAAGGGTGTCGCTTGGGACCCAGTGAGTATTGAATCTTTCAGGGACCTACCTTTGTCTGTTTATCTGGAGTAATGTGGGACGAGTGTATAACGTTTATGTTATTTCCATATCTCTGTAATTGGACTGCTATTTGCTATTTTAATAATAATTATATAGTACTGTCATCCAAACTACATATATGAACAAAGTTTCATTTCGATACGACAATTAGAAGTTCCTAGGTTAAAATTGATTTCCAAGATTTTATTATATGGTTTGTTAGTTGGTTACAAGCTAAGCTAATATAAAGCATATCTTTACATAGTATAAAACAAAGTTGCTCCTTCTGTCTGTACGCTTAGATCTTTTAACCTACGCAACGGATTTTAAAACAGCTTTCAGCAATAGATAGAGTGATTCAAGAGGAAGGTTTATAGACCCACATTAGTATCTACATTGCACCCGTGCGAAGCCGGGGCCGGTGGCTAATAAAAATATAAATGAATAAATAAGGACTCCTAGCCATTTTTTTATTAGTAAAAAAACATGAGATGAATAATGTAATAATAAATTAATCTATTAATAAAAAAAAAATATAATATTTTTTATATTTTTAAATGTTTTTTTTATATTTTTTGTAGAAATATTTAAAAATATAATTTATATGTATATAGAATGAATAAACGGAATTAATCTTAATAAAGAAATTATGTATCAAGACTTGGCACACGAGGTTGTCGACATGTGGGAAGTTGACTCAGCAGTCATTGTGCCGATAGTCGTGACGGCCAATGGCTTAATAGCCAAGAGCCTCGACCAACATCTGACGAGGCTCGCGTTGGGCAGCTGGGTCAAGGGCCTGATACAGAAAGCGGTACTTCTGGACACGGCACGTATTGTTAGGAAGTTCCTCTCTTTGAGGCCCTGACCACCGGTAGCTTGGACCCTGTTCCCGATGCCGGTGGGCTACTATTTTTTATATTTTTAAATGTTTTTTTTATATTTTTTATAGAAATATTTAAAAATGTATCAAATATGTAAATAGATGAATAAACGAATAATAATGAATCTTAAAATAAATGTTTCGTGGCAATGAGTCAAGTAAATATTCTTGTCCGATGCGTCCACACCACACATGCTCATAAGAATGCAGCATCCAATCAATGGTTTCTGAATATAATATCTGCTGTCTTACCTTCGACACTCTATGGTTTAGTTATTAAAAAAATCTTTGATTTGGTACATAATATATTCCTTCGCAGGATTTGTTCCTTATCAACAACAAAAATATAGGGAGCTATTTTCTTCCAAAAAGTTGGGGTTTAGTTTCCGAATAAACAAGTTACTTTTTCAAAATCAACTAATACAAGTTTTGTTTCCTCCAAAATCAAGCTCAGTTTTCCTTTGACAACTTTTCCCTGTTCCTAAAGGTTCGACACAGGCTGCAGACCGCACACTGCAACTGCAAACAGCAAGCGACACTACCGGTTTCTATGAATGTCTATGGAATTGATTCCGACCGCGACGACATTGCAGCCTGCGGTCGCGCCAATCAATTCATACAAATCAGTGTGGCTATCGGTATGCGGTTGCAGTCTGCAGTCGCCATCAGAATAGCAACTTAATAGTTTTGGAAATGGCCATGAAGGCCAATTCTACTAACAGAAACGTTGATCAATTGCAACCTAAACAAAGCTGATCCATTCATAGAGAAAGTTTTCATTTACAAAAACTGTAATTTTTTTTGACAATAATAACAAAACCAAATATTTAGACTGACGGCTGTTGTTAATCATTTGCAGTTTGGCTACAATTTAATTAGGGAGTAGAGGGGCTCGTGGTTTATTAGCGACCGCAAGGATCATACGATTTGCGAGGTTAAGCAACGCTTGCCATGGTCAGTCCGTGGATGGGTAACCTTTCGTTACACATCGAGTCCCCCAGTGCCTCGGAGAGCAGGTTAAACCGTCGGTCCCGGATATCATACGAATACCTATAACAGTCGTTACGGGTAGTCAGAAGCTCGGAAGTCTGACAACTGTAACTTTAGGATATCAGCATTGCCCAGTAACTGGGTTGCGGAGGTCTGATGACAGTTGCTCCATGGAAAATACTAGTATTCAGGCACATCTGGTTAGACTGAAAGCTGACTCCAACAAAGTTGGGAAAAAGCTAGGCAGAACGAACAACAATTTTATTAGTAGAATTATCCCTGCAGTCCTACTTTAAAAACTCGCCCTTTATAACGAAATTAAAAGGAAAATTATTACGCTGTACGTGGTCCGACACACACTTAACCGGTTTTTTTTCTTCATCCCATAATGCAGGCATTTTTAAAAATATAAATATTCATTGTTTCCAGGTGGGCAAATATTTAGCGTCACAGTCAGATGATAAATCACTGCGAGTGTGGAAGACTGCAGACTGGGCTCAGGAGATCGTCATTACGGAACCATTTGAGGAGTGTGGAGGTAACGGAGGATATTCTTGACTTAGTCCAATCAATACCTTTTAAAGTAGATACCTGTTACGACTAAAGAGATAAAAGAAAGAGGGGCTCGGGACTTATTAACGACTGCGCGGGTCATACGATTTGCGAGATTAAGCTGCGTTTGCCCGCGGTCAGTCTGTGGAGGGTGACCATTCGTTACACATCGAGACTCCTCGATGCGTAACGAGCACGAGCACGTTAAACAGTCCATTAGGAATTTGTATGGCAATAGTCTCGCCCCCTATTACATGGGATTTAAACATAGCGGCGAAATGAGGGTGTTACTATACACCTTGCCCAACCCTTCGAGGAATACAGGCGTGATGTTATGTTCATTATTAGTTTCCACTTTAATTTTAATACTTCTAACTTCACGTGACTAACCTTATCTACGTCATGACAAAGCTTATTGGTTCAACAGTAGCTATGACTTAGCTTGACATAGCTATTGATGAACCAATAAGCTTTGGCTTCTATTGTCAATATCTGTGGGATAATATCACAAATCGTTACACTACCCGGCAGTAAATATTACACATCGAGCTTTAGAAAAAGATAATCGGCTAGCTTCGGCTTCGTAGAGCGTCGTCTCTGTCACTCATACCTATGTAACGGGGTGTCCTGCGTAAGTGACGAACGCGACAAACGCGATCAAGACAACGGCATTCCCTACTGGCGGACTATGTAGCGAGACGCGACGTAACGCGTATTTGTTCCACGTCGTGTCGCGTCGCGACGAACCGCGTTGCGTCGCACCGCATCGCGTTTGTCGCTTACGCAGGACACCCCGTAACGTTTTGTCGCTTCGTGCGACAGAGATGACGCTCTATAAAGCCGGAGCTAGCCAATATCTCTTTCTAAAGCACGATGTGCAATATTTATTACCAGGTAGTGTACGTAGTTGTGGTCATCAACGAAAGAGAACACCGGGCGGTTATAACATCAATTCCTTTATCTCCCAATCTGACAGGGACAACACACGTCCTCCGCCTCTCCTGGTCCCCAGACGGCCAGTACGTATTATCTGCGCACGCGATGAACGGAGGTGGGCCTACTGCGCAGGTGGTAGAAAGAGACGGATGGCGGTGCGATAAGGACTTCGTGGGACATAGGAAGGCTGTCACTTGCGCTGTAAGTTACTGTGTGGGAGAGGATGCACGTGGCTTAGTTCCCTTCCCTCCCACCTTGAATCCACCTGTGTTTATAACTATTGTATCTCTCTCTCTCTCTCTCTCTCTCTCTTGTTATAAATGTGAGTGCCATATACACGCATATTCTAAGACGTTCCTCCAAAACTTACTCGACTCGACTCCACCTCGACTCGGCCTATAGTTGATATAAACGTCCTCGACTCGAGATTTTTCCTCAGTCGAGGTAAGGAATCATCTGTCAAACTCAAGGTACCTCGGAACCTACCTTAAGGAAGGGAGTGTCAAAGTTCGTATGTAACAAAAATGAATTTTGAAGACTTTATCGAATATGCTTACGATAATCCTTACAAGTATTTATCGCGGCGTTATTTTCGCGATGCAGATAATTCAAATTATGACGTAATGACTCCGTCAAGGAACCTCAAAGTTCACTCAAAATTGCGACTAAGAATACAATTTTGAAGGTATTTTCGAGGCCGTCCTGAGGCGAGTATGAGTCGAGTAAGTTTTGGAGGAACGTCTTAGAATATGGGTATATATTTATACACGAATTTGGTATCTGTTTGACAGTTTTGAGCTTTTTTTTTTAATCCGCACATTTTCGGCTTATTGGTAGCGTCGTGCGTCGGGTCGTTGAGCTCCCTAAAATAAGGTTGAGCTACACGTTGGCTGAAGCATGCGTTGCCAATTGGGGACAAATATACTCAAAACTGCTATGGCTCTTTCCTCAAAAGGCCATTCCAGACGTTGCTCTACATTGTTATATTCGCATAGTTTTTGTACCGCAATGTCTGAACTTTAAAAGAGACCTGGATCACTGAGTATGTTTCGGCTTTTTGTTTAAGAGTTAGAGAGGAAACGCCGGCGCCATCTAGACTTAAAAAAATCATTACATTGACTTGTAAAAGTATCTGTAACAGATTTATTTACAGAAATGAAAATCATTTATCATTTATTTCGTTGGTTTAGGGGTGGCAAGCGCGATTGCTGATCGTGAGGTCCTGGGTTCGATCCCCAGGTCGGGCAAAGTGTTATTGGTTTTTTCCGTGAGGAATTCCTCAATAGCAGCCTGGAGTTTGGACTAGTGCCTGGTTAATGGCAATAGGCTTGCCCCCCATAGGCCTTAAACATAACGGCGAAATTCGGGTGTTACTATACACCTCTGCCCAACCCTTTGGGGAATACAGGCGTGATGTTATGTTGTTATTTATCTCGTCCCCAGCGGTTCAACAACAACATATTCGTGAAAGAGGGCAAGAAATGTTGCTGTGCGGCTGTGGGCTCTCGCGACCGAGCGCTCAGTATATGGCTGACGTCACTGAAGCGACCTCTAGTGGTGGTCCACGACTTGTTTAGTGACAGCGTGCTCGATCTGTCATGGAGCTCAGATGGTAAGTAGCACAGACCTTTTATTTTTGTACATTGGGAAATCCTCATGGACTGTCCCCCGTCTGGGGAAGACGAGGGTGGGGGGTGTGCCGGACTTTTACCGGCTAAAACCCCACGGTGTCCCTCCTGACCTAAGGCCGGGGTCACGGGATTCGCTGTTGCATGCACCGCGACCCCGGCAGGTCTCGGTCCACCAGCTTCTGGTGGACCCCTCCTGTGGTGGGGCAGTTGCTCCCCTGCCCCACATCCTTCCGAGAGGCGCGCGCGGAACACGGCGCGCCATCCTCCCTGGGCCCGTTAATGGTCGGGCGACAAGTAGCACAGACTGCGCCATACTTCCATCTTCTTAGTAACAAGCGACAGTTAGGTACGATTTATGCCGAACGGCGCGCGTCGGAGCGGATTTTACAATGTGCATATATGAAATTTAACTACTGTATAGACGCTTTAATTTTCTTTGCCTTAGTGTAGTTATTGCATTGGGCAATCGAAATCACTGCGCGGCTCCCCCCTCCTCCGCGAACCCTATATAGAATACAATAGAATAAAACTTTATTTGCATAGATTGTAGGTACTTAAAAATAGGTTGTTAAAAAATAAACATAGTGATCCTTGTACAATCTACCTTCAATTAGGCATGCAAAAATTACAATAGTAAGGGCATGAAACTATAATTCCTAAAATATAATCCTTAATTTTTAAATAAAAACCTACCTACACAGATATTAAAATTCGCTATAGCGCATACATAGGGATCGTGTTAAACCAAACCGATGTCATTAAGCTGTAATCCTGAGCTTTAACCGACGCTTAACCACAACTTTAATATTAAAACTACCCTCCATTTGAGTCTAGTACAACCCACATCAACTAAAAAGAGCGCTAACGGTCAACCAGTGCAGTAGACGATTTACCGGGATTTTTAATTCCAGACTATTCCAAAGTACCTATTGAAATGCATTTTACGTGCAATAAACATTACCACTGACTGTCTTGTTGGTCTAGTGGTCGCAAACGCCTGCTGATCGTGAGGTCCTGGGTTCGATCCCCAGGTCGGGCAGTGTTATTGGATTTTTCCGTGTGGAATTCCTCAGTAGCTGCCCGGAGTTTGAACTTTTACCCAGTTGATGGCAATAGGCTCGTTCCGTATTACATGGGACTTAAAAAAACAGATAAATGAAGGTGTTACTATACACCTCTGTCTAACCCTTCGGGGAATACAGGCGTGATGTTATAAAAATACCTAAAATTATTTCTTCAAGTGTGAGTAAATAAATCCTAATGACATAACTCATTATAGGTATCTGTTATTTGTTCAGGTCTAAACCTGTTGGCGTGCAGCTCCGACGGCACTGTGGCGTGTATACAGTTCACTAACAAGGAGATCGGTACCCCGCTCACTATTGAGGAAAAGGTAAGATAAGATAAGCTTTATTTGCATAAACATGTGTGTGTACATACAAAGAAAGTGCATACATACAAGATGACAAGATAAATTAAGTGCAGACATGATTGTCACAGCGTGACGTGCCAAATAATAGGATTATAAAATTTTAAAGATTAACAAAGTATTAAAAGTAGTCATAATTATTAATAAGAAACATGTCAATTCGGGTTAGTGAAATTATAAGATTAATCAGCATTATTGTACAGGTACCTCCAAATAAATTTAATTATCGACGGGTCCTACGTATAATGGTGCAAGTGTAAAAAGACAACTATAGAAGAGCGGTTTTAAGATCTTAAATATTTTTTTTATATCCTTTATAAAATAATACTGTTATTTCCATTCGTTTGCAAATTTGTAACGTCGAAACTATCTACATTAAAAAAAAATTGAGTAAAATATCGGTGATTTGAAGGCGATTGATGTAGAAAAGTGGATTTCGCATTTTTGCGGGTTGTACCAGTATACGTAGGACCCGTCGTTATGTCAACACAAATTCTTTTTCATTAAGGAGCTCTGTCACGCTGTAATATGCTCTGGCGGCCAAAAAATTACGAAGTCTATTTTTAAAACCTACGTACAAACGTACGGTACATTTTATATTTAGATCTTATATGCATACATGACGTCACTTTTATAATCCTTGACACCTGTTTACCACGGCTCCCGACTCGATACGACCAAATGTAGTGACGACTTTGCACAACTGCGTATATCGCTACAAAAATACCCATTATGACGTGACGCCGGCGACTGTCCAATCAGAAGAATTTCTTTTCCCTTGCAAACCTTTAAAACCGACTAGATATTATTGTACTTACTAATTCGTACTTAATTTAGCATAATGGTGGTTAATAAGTTCTTAAATACATAAACAAACGAAAGTTCCCATAGAATAATTGTCATTATTCCGAAAAAGAAATAACGCCGTCGTGGGACTCCTGGTAGATGTGAAACATCGAAACTGACTTTAGAAAAAAAAACGTATAAAACCGAAGACAGCCGACGAACTACGAATGGTTGCCGTCGTGTGTCTGCCATCGCAAGCGCCGCCAAGCAACAGCTGCTCTCACCCTTACTACCGCATTAGATGTTTCACATAAAAAAACGACATCGTGACTTATACAAACAATGATACGATTTTCTTAACTTTTTTTTTTTAATCCAGAACGCTTTCTACGAGAAGATCTACGGCAAATGTCTGGCGAACGAGTCGGGCGGCGACTTGTCGGCCAACTTGTTGGTCGAGTGTCCGGAGATCCTACTGGCGAGGGAGAAACAGGAGGCAAAGAAAGAAGCAGCTAAGGAGGAAACCACGCCCAAGAGTGATAAGTCACAGGTAATGTAGTCTTCTTCTTTTCGTGTGGTTAGTGACTAACCTGGTGTCAGAGTTTATGCCGCCCATGGCCTTCTGACTTGGCTTCACATACCGTCGAGAAATGTCTCTTATGGTGCGTCCAGACCTGACGAACGCGCCGCGAGTGCGCCGCTCGCGAGCCGCTCGCGAGCTGCGCGCGTGCATTTTATGTTCGTACGAAGCTCGCTCGCCGTCCGCGCGCCGCTCGCGCACAAGCTACGCGCCGTACGCGAGCGGCGCAGGTGGTGCGCGCGTGCCGCTCGTGGAACCAGCCACCAACGTCTTCTGTTTTTCCTTTTAGTTTTTGTCAGTAATAAAATAGCCGATGCTGCAGCAATTACGCTAACGACAGTCGTATGATCCGACATCTTCGGAAGCAAATTCACAACTGAGCCTCATAGTTCAAACGCAAAAGAAGATAAGTGCGCACGAGCGGCGCGCTACACGCGCGCCCCACTCGAGCCTTACCGGAGTAGCACTAGAGCGGCGCACCAAATGTTCGCTGTAACTGCACGCGAGCAGCACGCGCGCAGTTCGCAAGCGGCTCGCGAGCGGCGCATTCGGCAGGTCTGGACGCAGCATTAGGCACGCCAGTTTCCTCACGATGTTTTCCTTCACCATTTTTAAGCATGTGATAATTGTACAATACACACATGAATCCGAAAAGTCAGAGGTGCGTGCCTTGGGTTCGAACTCGAGACCTATGACTTGGCAGTCCGACGGTCACACCACTAGGCTATTACTCCTAAGGGTAATGTAGTAGCTTCACTTCGTATATTTATTTGTTTGTTTTTAAATCTTACGACAGATTTTTCAACTACTTCTGCTTAATCGATTCTTCTGAAACTTCGCATACAAATTCAGTTATTATGACAATACAACATTATAATAATCCCAACCTTCAATCCTCAAATTCTGATCCTGCAGAGGTACTACTAGGGGTAGATAAAACCGTTAAACTTTTTAAATCTTTATTATTTATAAAATATACTTGCCATCACTAGGACCAGTTATTTGATTGATTAACCTAGCGGGCGCAGCGGTCATCAATGTTAAGGTTAAGGTAGTGGGCACTCACGCATGTTACCTCAAAAAAACCTTATAATGTCTACCCTCACAGCCCAAGAGCCTGCTAAGCCCGTCAGCCGGTTCCAGTGGCACGTCATCAACTCCTCTACGACCAATGGACAGACAGATAGAAACACGCACGTCGGACGGCAAGCGACGCATCACACCTGTTTTCATACCACTCACACACGCTGACGCCAAGTAAGTACAAAAACAAAATATTTTATCTATAGTGCCTTTCAGTAGAATCCGGCAATAATGTAAACAAACCAATTTAAACACGATTACTCCGTAATTACTTACATTTGAATATCAATCCTGATCATATTCACATTTCAAGGAACCATACATTGTTTTTACAATCATTTCGACACCAAATAACTTCTTTATGATAGTTATTTTAATAAAAAAATACTCGGACGACGAAAATTTCAATAATTTGTAAAACTGACATATAAACTTTTTACTCATCAAAGTCTTGTTTGTCTTTGGAAAGTTGGTGTTGTTCATCATTGTTACTCACTACTTGATTTTAATAAGATTTGATCAAATCAATAATAATTTTAATAATGATAGCTAAACTCGAAGTTAATAATACAAGTTCTACCTTGAATTGCTTCATAATTATTTTTGATTAATTAAAATACTTAGGATGAAGCAATGAACAGTGAGTGAACTCTATCTCAATTATCAATCACTCACTTTGACATCAGTATAGGTACAACAATATGATCATAGACAACTGTCAAAATATTATCTTGTTTACATTATTGCCGGATTCTATTGAAAGACACTATATACTAATATTATAAAGCTGAAGAGTTTTTTTGTTTATTTGTTTGAACGCGCTAATCTCAGGAACTACTGGTTTGAATTGAAAAAATATTTTTCTGTTGGATACTCCATTTATCGAGGAAGGTTATAGGCTATATAAAATCACGCTACGACCAATAGGAGCGGAGCATAAATGAAAAATGTTGCAAAAACGGGGAAAAAGTCCACCCGTGCGAAGCCGGGACGGGCCGCTAGTTTAACATAAAATCACGACTGTATTTCCCGAAGGGTTGGGCAGAGGTGTATAGTAGTTAGTGTCAGAATGGCTGGTTGCTTATGGCAAGAAACCTTCTTTCTCCGTTATGTTTAAGCCCCATGTAATAGAGGGCGAGCCTATTGCCATCAACCCGGCACAAATCCAAACTCCAGGCTTCTACTGAGGAATTTCACACGAGAAAATCCAATAGCACTACCCAACCTGGGGACCGAACCCAGGACCTCACGATCAGCAGTCGCGCATAGTTGGGAAAAGGGTAGGCAGAACGAACTTGTGTAATGAGATCCAGGACAGTGCGCCGAGGGACCTAAATGTGTGTAGAACAGTCACCCTTCTATAGCATGATCGCGGCATAGCCCCGCAGATCGATCGGTATAAGCTATGTAGCCAGGAGTTTATTTATGCTCTTCTTCTTTTCGTGTGGTTAGTGACTAACCTGGTGTCAGAGTTTATGCCGCCCATGGGCCTCTGACTTGGCTTCACATGCCGTCGAAAAATATCTCTCAGGCATGCCGGTTTCCTCACGATATTTTCCTTCGTTTTTAAGCAAGTGATAACAATACAATACACACACGAATCCGAAAAGTCAGAGGTGCGTGCCTTAGGTTCGAATTCGAGACCTATGACTTGGCAGTCCGACGGTCACACCACTAGGCTATTACTCCTAAGGATAATGTAGTAGCTTCACTTCGTATATTTATTTGTTTGTTTTTAAATCTTACGACAGATTTTTCAACTACTTCTGCTTAATCGATTCTTCTGAAACTTCGCATACAAATTCAGTTATTATGACAATACAACATTATAATAATTCCAACCTTCAATCCTCAAATTCTGATGCTGCAGAGGTACTACTAGGGGTAGATAAAACCGTTAAACTTTTAAAATCTTTATTATTTATAAAATATACTTGCCATCACTAGGACCAGTTATTTGATGGACTTGGCAGTCCGACGGTCACACCACTAGGCTATCACTGCTGTTGAATTTATGCTGCTCTACGATGAACCGAAGGCTCCTCTGGCTATTTGACTGCCGGTTATTTAGCCGGTCACGCTACGATTATTATCTGATATTTCATTATTTTTCCAGTGAATCACTAGGCTCCCAACCAGGAGGCACAGAAAACTGCTTCAGCACATCATCACAAAGCAAGTCGCGCATCAAAGTCGAAGTGCGGGATGACATCATCATCCATCCGAACGTCAGCAACCACGCGACGTCCACGCAGCAAAACAATTCGCGGACCAGCGACAAGTATGTGTTCATCACCATCATCATCCTCCTGCCCTTATCCCAACTTATTTGGGGTCAGCGCAATATGTCTTCTTCTTCCATACATCTCAATTAGCCGTCATTTCAGTAGTCTCCCCCTTTCTAGCCATATCATCTTTCACACTATCCATCCATCTTTGGCCTTCCTCTACTCTTATAACCATCCACATTCATACTCAAAACTGTCCTCACGACATGTTCCGCGTTCTTCCGCATCACATGCCCATACCATGACAACCGGTTTCCACTCAACTTCTCAGTCCCGGCGCCAATTTCAGGAAATGTAAGGCAGTTCTGTGTTAAAAATAATTGTAATGTTAGGGGAGGTTCGCATGATGTAACATTGGCCGATTTGATTATTGTATTCGTATCGCTGACACGTAGAAATAAACAACGATAACATGTCCCGCCCCTCCAAATTACTATTTCAATGTGTTTAGTCACATCTTTACGAAAGAGTGTGTATGTAGTTGTAGTTTTTGTTTGACGGCTGTCTCAACACGCACAAATGCGTTGGGAGTACTGGTGATGCTTTATAAATACTTTCACAAATACATTGAAGCGTTTTGAATTTTGGAGGGGCGGGACATGTTATCGTAGTTTATCTCTATCATGATCGGCTATGTAGATGAATGATGATACGCGGTCTCCATACGATTCTTTGAAACGGGTCGCTCCGTTTTGCGGTCGGCTTTTGTTACGGAGCTCGATACGTATCGTATTCGTAAACGAGGCAGACAAAGATAAAAAAAATGTGCGGTTGGTATCTTTTGAGATGACTGGTAAGTACTGTTAGTTTAAATCTGGACAGTAATCCCAAAGAAAACAGTTCTGATGTTAGATGTAAAAAATACTACAATTAAGAGGAAACGCGGGCTGCAAAATATTACAAGAATAGGTTTGTAAGCGATCTATTTCCGTCCCACCCCTCCCGCAAAACTTCCCAATTGAGCACGAAAGAGACAACTGCATCTCGGAATGATTTCTCCTGTGCAATATTAGCGAAATCGTACTTTCGTATTTCCCCGTTTCCTTCTTCAAATCTGGACCGATTTTAATATTTTTTTCTGTAATAATTTAAGAAAGACTGGTTATGTCTGTATGTTTTTCTTTCAGTTTTTATATTCGTCAAATTTGGTTGCCAGATGTCTGAAAATGGTGGTAAAACCGGTCGATTTTTGAAAAACAAAAATTATTGACAAAAACAAAACATAGGTACATAGTGGTGGTAGATATATATCATATGGTAAAAAATATTTGCTCTAGTGACATTATCCAAGGAGGAAACTGAGGAATACGTTTGTATGGACTAAATGCCGACTGCATTTCCTCTTAAAATCATTATCTCTATACTATTTTAATCGTCATTTATAGTAGGTTCCATCCACGGAGACGCGCCCCACTCTTCGTCTAAATCGCGTGTTCCCTCCTTCTTCTATCTTAGAGTGAGAGAGAACACGCGATTTAGAAGAAGAGTGGGGCACCTCTTCGTAGACGGAACGTACTATGTTGATGTACGAGTTGCTACAGTATTTAGCCACAGTGGTTCAACGTCAATACATTTGACAGGTCTTAACAAATGTCAAAATTTGTAACACATTATAAAGGGTTGTCTCATAATATCATAGCCGCCATCTTGGATTTATAATCTAATCTTATTTTCGGCATTAGTTTTCTTAAAAATCATGAATATAATACCCATGAAGAATATCTTGAAAATTCACATGGGCGCCATCGTTGTTCTGTGAATCGATCTTATAATATTCCCAAAACGTAATCATAGTGGGTATGCTCTCCTATGAACTTCACTTCCATCCGAAATCAGAAATCAAAACCTCTCGATCTTATGTCCCGAGCTGCAATATAGCGGCTCGGGAGCCACTTTCCCCGCGACCCTCCGCACAATTGCTATGCGTCAACGTTCTACGTTGACCGACCGTAAGGAGTAATAATGGGTAGAGTGTGATTTAGCTAAGTTATTGTGTCGGCAGTGGCCTGGACCAGCGCCTCCGCAAGCGTGGCGCCGCCTCCCTCCCCGGGCCGCGCGCCGACGAGCTGACGGCCAAGCGCGCCTGCGGGCAGCCCGCCACCCCGCCCGCCGCCGGCGCGCCCGGCCCGCCCAGCGCCGGCACGTACGTGGCCGCACTGCCGGCCCCCGCCCTCGGCACGGCCGGGCCCGTCGTCAGAGCGGCTGGGGGGCTGCGGTTACAGGTATTGTGGCTATATTCAATATTGTACTACACTGCTGCACATATTCCGTGACTTTTCAACCGTCTTACAACCGAAAACCATGAACTCTACTCTTCATTCTGTACAATTTTTAATATGGAAACAACACTGAAAACGTGACAAAAAAATCCACTGGTGCATACAAAAGCTGAGCAATATTGCTTAATATTGCTCAACAAAATGTATAACCTATGTTTTTTTTTCACAATTTCAATGTCCTTAGTTTACTGCTGTATGCACCAGCACTAGGCAATCAGAACACTGTGACGAACAAACCCGGCACGTCTTCAGAACACACACAAAACACCGCCATATAAACCTAGAAATACCAACAAACTAATTTAAATCCTATGTCATCGTCACAATGCCTAAGTTAGCTTACAACCATTTTTCACCATACGAAAATTCGACTGCACCCATTGACATAAATTAATCTACTTTTTCACATTTCATTGCTGATTCTTATAACTTACCGAGCGTTATTGGTTATAATTAAGACTTGTAATTTTACCAACAATGAAGCAAAGACCCCATAGCTTTGCATAGTTGACCCTCCCACATATAAGTAGCCATCACAAATCAAAATTAGCTTTTGTATCCATTTCTGTGCCAAGTTTTGCAATAGAAAGTGCTACCATTGGTAAGCAAAACGATTCGTTTTTGGCCATAGGAACCGGGTAATAAGGATGATTTTCACCAAACGGTTCGCATCGCTTCGGATCGGGACGGATTTTACAATCTTTAAACGATATTAAATCGTGTACACAGTGTTTAAAGTCTATAGTACCAAGCCGCGCACAGCAGCTTGACCGCGGGCGTCTTCCGATATGCGATCATAGCCAAAAGTATGCACCAGCGCGCGATCGGCTCCGTACGCTTGACGTCGTATCCGATCGGATCCTTTCGGCTGTCAACACGGTAGGTATGAAACTATTTGACTAGGAGCAGAAACGGATACGTTCGCAAGCAACGGTACGGAGCCGCATTCGTTCATATCCTTTCCGATCCGATGCAATGCGAGCCGTTTGGTGGAAAACATTCTTTAGTCTACATTTGGTACGGACTCTTTAAGCACTGTTCCGAGGTACATGTGTTTCTAGGTCAATAGTTTAACAGAAGTAAATAATAATATTTATATAATATATATATATAATAGCCCATTTATTTCCTTAATAAAATTAATTAACATTTCATTTCACCAAAAATTTAAACATTTAATTTTAACTAAAACAGCAAATAAATTAAACAATAACTTTTTGTTCATCATCAGATCTTCACCAAATTTAAATGGGACCACTTTGAAAGAATACTCTTTCAAACAAAAATATCATTAAAATTGGTTCATAATTAGCAAAGATATCACGAAACAAACATACAAAAAAAGCAGTCGAATTGACAACCTCCTCCTTTTTTGGAAGTTGGTTAAAATTTTGTCTATATTTATTCATTATTTATTTATTAACATTTTATTTCATTCAACCGAAGTAAATAATACATACATACATACATAAACTCACGCCTTTTTCCCATGGGGGTAGGCATAAACTATAGAACGCCACATGCTACGACTCTTACATACCCCTTTCGCTTCATCCACATTCATACATCTTGTCATACACGCACGCCGGTTGAGAGTACTACGCACCTGACCTTTGTGAAGAACATCACCAATAACATCCATGTATGTCCTTCTAGGACGTCCTCTACCGGCGTTCCCATTAACAAGTAAATAATACACCTTATATATTCACATTTCATTTGCAGGTGGTTAACAAGGCGTGTAACACGCAGTACGGGACGCTATCACGTCTACAACTATTGCCTAACAATTCAGCATCCAGCGATCCTGTATGGGAGACTTACTTAGGTAGTTATTTTATTTAACAGTGGCGCCGATTTTCTTGTTCACCAACTAAACAAAAATTAGAGAATTGCTATCTCTTACTAACATACAGCGCGAGAAAAGGACGGTGATAAATAAGAACTAACACCCATATTCTAAGACGTTCCTCCAAAACTTACTCTACTCGACTCCACCTCGACTCAGTCTTTCTCACTACCATCGATAGTTATAGTTGACATAAACGTCCTCGACTTGAGATTTTTCCTCAGTCGAGGAAAGGAATCATCTGTTAAACTCAAGGTACCTCGGAACCTACCTTAAGGAAGGAAGTGTCAAAGTACGTATGTAACAAAAATGGATTTTGAAGACTATCGAATATGCTTACGATAATCCTTACAACTATTTACCGCGGCATTATTTGCGCGATGCAGATAATTCAAATTATGACGTAATGACTTCTCGAGGAACCTCGAAGTTCACTCGAAATTGCGACTAAGAATACAATTTTGAAGGTGTTGTCGAGGCCGTCCTGAGTCGAGTAAGTTTTGGAGGAACGTCTTAGAATATGGGTGTAAGTTATGTCAAACTAGTTTACGCCTTGAACTTGACAGTGTTTTTAGTCGACATTTTCGTGTCTTGTAAATTTGTATGGAAATTTTAGTTCAACAAAATTTAACAGCTCTGGTTTTCGTTCGTCTCTTTCTTATTTTATCAGAGTGAAAAAGATGGCAATAGCCTTATATTAAGTTTAGTTTGTGAACGACAAATTCGGCACCATTATAAGACGCTTTGTTCTCATCTTGCAGATGATTTGTTTTATTCTAAAAATCTGTTATTAAATATGATTCAATACACAAAAAGATCAGGTCTTCAACAAATTCCATTCGTTTTGATCATAAAATCCAAGTAATTGAATCTTAGTTGATATTATTATGGTCATATGAAGATTCGTCAGTAGTATTTTGTTATTAAACATCTAAATATCGGTTGTACTTCCCCCGCAGGTTCAGCAGTAACGTGCATAGCGTGCGACGCCCGCTGGTCGTGCGTGTCGTGCGCGGACGGCACGCTGCACGTGTGGCAGATGGCGCGCGCACGGGCACAGCGGGCACTGCCGCCCATCGGTAAGTAACGTGCGTAACGTGCGATGCCCGCTGGTCGTGCGTGTCGTGCGCGGACGGCACGCTGCACGTGTGGCAGATGGCGCGCGCACGGGCACAGCGGGCACTGCCGCCCATCGGTGAGATGACGTTCTCTATAATCATTAACTCCCCGTGAAGAAGTAACAAATGGATAAAACGGTTTTAAACACGTTAGACTGGCCATACTAATTAATAGCTATCGTCTGAAAGCTGCCTCGTGTCGATTTGGATATAACTTAAGAAGATGAACTGATAAATAAATTAAAAAATTGGTTGTCTGTAAAATCGGTTTACGGACGATAATTTAACGTGACAACGTCATAACAAAATATCGTGCCTCTCTATCGCTTGTTCCGCGCTCACGCTCGCACGCTCGCTTCAGACTGAACGTGACAATGAGTCACGCTTTTTCGTGCATGCTGCCAGCGTTCATCGTTTTATTAGACGTTGTCACGTCAAAAAGTGGAGTTTTATACTTGCGAATGTTCCATACCTATAAATGTATGAAATTTCATAAAAAAACAAAACCATCATTGCAATGTCGTTTACATTTTGCAACTTTACTTGGGATGCTGCTTTTGAGCCTAATTGTTGAAATTGGTTTATCAATACGAACCTAATGACCAAACACTCTGCACTTTATATATAATAGATGAGTAGTAATTGAAAGTATTTCCGAACCGAAATTATTAAAAGTTTCGGTCTCGGAAATCAAGAGCGATGATATCCATTATAATTTCAAAACATGTTCTCTTCCACAGCCCTGATGTCACAAGCCGCCAAACTGACGCTGTCAGGCGACACCCTGGCCGTCGTGACCACGTCCGCCGAGCTCGCCATGTGGGAGCTGACCACTGCCACTTGTATCATACGGCCGCTCTGCTTCAGAGCGCTGCTGTCGCATGGTGGTAACATACTGTTTATATTATTATAGCAGTCCACTGTTGGGCTTAGACCCCTCTTCAACAGCAGGTTTAAGTCTATAGCAGCAGTTACAATAATTAATTTACAGGCTTTATAGCCAAATACTCAAAAAGCTACTAAAATTTAAGTTACGGTTTAGTCTCGTGTTTTCACTGTCACTTTTAGGCGAAGTAGCTAATTAATAACCAATAGCTAGCTAAAATAAATAGCTCTCATTTGAGAGCTCCCATCTTAAGTATCGTTAAGAAATCATTTGAAAGGCTGAATAAAAAGCAGATAACGTTTTCATTCTGACAGTTCCTCTTGAGAAGCTGCTCTGAGCCCGCCACGTTGAGTGAGATTCATTAATAGAGATGGTTTGGCATACTTATTGCCGGAAATCAAATGGCAAGCATCTTTAACAGCCTATAGTCGTGTATTGTGATTGCGAGGTATGCGTCTCTTAAAAAGAAAATATGATAATATTAGGTCCCCACCTATGAAATCAGCGTTTTGTATGGAGAATTTTAAAGAAGTTGCATTTTAGTTGTTAAATAAATTAAGAAAGTGTTAGTATGCTAACACTTTCTTAATTTATTTAACAACTATGAACACTAATGTTTTAAAACTTTTATGCACTAATGTTTAAAAACTAAGATAACGTATGCCACTTAGATTATGCGACAAAAATAAGTTTTGGCTAAGTTAAAACAAAAATAGTGGTCATTTCTGTTAACAAAAAGAGGAGTCATTTTTAAGATATTTTTTATGTTTAGAAAACTATAAGTAATAAGATTTTTTTACTGTTGGTAGTTGTCTATGATGGTCATTATTCGATATAATATCAAGCCATTGATTAATATTTTAAATCATAGAAGTGACGAGGTTCTCTATTTGTGAGAAAAAAACGCCAATTTCATAGGTGGGGACCTAATATATGATACTTTTTTTTCTTACCTATGGAATGTCTCTCTGCTGAGCAAAGGTCTCCCCTTTTGCCTTCCAAACCTCTCTATGTTGTGCTGTTTCTAAACGTGTCAGCCCGGAAACACGTCTAAATCGTCACACCACGTGATACCCTTCAGGCGTCCAGTGAGTGACGATCTTTGCCCACCTCTCCGGGTGCATTCGAGCGACATAACCGGCCCATTCCCACTTCAGCCTGGCTGTTTTTTCTCCAACATCTGCTACTATTACTGTCATCAATCCATACTCATGTTCCACAGTGACGGTGACGAACTGCTCCCTGCTAGATGACGGCAACCCAATGATCTCACTGAGCAACGGCAAGAGTTATATTTACAGTAAAGGACTATGTGCATGGTATGTTATTTGTTATTCTAGTTTATATATGAACGCTGAATATTAGTGTTTCATAAACTTTTTTTTTATTAGTGTTATTATTTGGCAAACAAACCGACGGCCCACCTGATAAGGGAAAAGGGTTACCGTCGCTTATATGTATATGTCGTAGGATAAACGAAAAGATCGGATCTTTGCGATAATTGTAGGACGATTGCAAAGAACCGGATATTTGGAATCTGAGACAGATTTTCGTCATCATCCGAGCTATTTTCAGGATCATTGCAAAAATCGGGCTTATCTTAGGTAAGTCGCAAATATCGCTCACGTTGTGAGCGCTGATTGGCTGATATGCTGTTATCACTTATCTACGTCTATATGTAGAGCTTTGTGAAGAGCCATGTTCTGACCAACCAGAATAATGATGATATAGGTAAATCGACTCTGAGATTAGCCAACCAGAGTTCATGTTTCCAACCCTCCTAAACAAACTGGGATTTTTGCAATGATCCTAAAAATAGCGCGAATGATTAAAAAAATCTGTCTGAGATACAAAATATCCAGTCCTTTGCAATCGTCCTAGGATTATCGCAAAGATTCGATTTATCCGATTATCTTACGATATATGCACCTACAACACTAATAGCCAAATACTCGAACGCTATAAGTTGCCGTTAAGCCTCGTGCTGTCACCGTCACTCTAAGGCGAAATAACAGTGACAGCAACTTAAAATTGAGTAGCCTTTGAGTATTTCGCCATTAGACTTCTGGGTGCCAACCGAACAACCCGTGGAACAACAAGTAACATAGAACACGTTGCAGGGTGGTGTGGGCAGACGCGTGCGACCCGGTGTACCGCTGCAGCGGCGCCGCCACCAACACGAGGGTACCCAAAGCGCCGCTGTACCCGCTAGCGAGGGTCAACAGGAATAGACCTGCTTCGTTCGCTAACAGGTAAGCGAAGGCTGGTTTTAAAGCATCTACACACGGCCCTAACATCAGAGGAAATATCGGGAGAGTGATCGCGTGGATGAAATCGGCTACTGCTCTACACACGTCCCTGCCAATTAATACGTAACCTACCGTGCAGCAAAGCGCTCGTCGATCCAAGATGCCGCCAACACTCTCAAAACATCAAAAAATATGCATCGCTCTGGCACTTGCTACGGTGCGACCAAAATAGAGTCAAAAGAGGAAGACCTGAATTAAGAGGTGGTTGAAGAACACTGCGGAACACTGATGAACACGCACACTGCGGGGAAATCGGTCCCGATTTCGCTAACACGCACTGACAACGCTCGCTAGACGATAGTCGACCCTAAATCGTGAGCTCGCCCGAACCGATTTCTGAGTTAGGGGTAATAATAATAATACTGATTACGATTTGCCTACACACGAGGCGACCAAGAGAGCGATCTACGGCGCTCCCCACCACTCCCCCGATATTGCCTCTGATTTTAGGGCCGTGTGTAGGTGCTTTTAGAGTCACGTTGACCGTCGGCGCTGATCACAGCACGCGCTAATTATTCTAAAACGCTTCAAGACACTCAAAGCTCGTGGCCCGCGACGCTTACTAACCGCGCTGGCGAAACCGGCACTGTAAAACCAGCCTAAGTTAAGATTTCCCCATACTTAGTAAGCATTACTTAGTTATTCAGGTGGAATGGCATTGGTCAAACATAATACATATTATCTATCTTTATACCAACGGCACAAACGTTTAAATTTCATTTATAAATTCACGTTGGCTGAACTGAATCCAAACGAATGACATTTACATCTGCATGGGATTAGTATAATGAAGATGCGTACCGCGGCCTCGGGCCTGCTTTACTCTTCTGATTAGGTATAAAAATATGCGTACGCGCCGCTTCAGCTCCAGAGTAGAAGCACAAAATAGATAGGTACAGAAGTCAATCTACATACAAGTGCGCTCGAGCAACGCACACATAGACACTGCTCACGGACACGATATCTCAGACCGTTTGGGACAAGAGTGCGAATGAGTGCGAGCGCGACTTCCATGCACTTGAGAGTGATAGATATATAGATAGAGCGACCGCCGAGCGTAGGTATGAAAAGTGAAGTACATTCGTGTGATTGACTTCTGTACCTATCTGTTTTGTGGTAGAAGACAGAAGAAATAATCCCTTAAAAAAACTTTTCAGTTAAACAGTTTTATCTACCTCTAGTAGTACCCCTGCAACATCAGGATTTGAGGATTGGAGCTTGAAATTATTGTAATGTTCTGTCTTGAGAATTTGTGTGCGAAATTTCAGGAAAATCGGTTAAGCAGAAGTAGTTGACAAATCTGTCGCAAGATTAGAATCATACGAAGTGAAGCAAGTAGTCAGTGACCAAACCAAAATGTAATAAGAGCCCGAACACAGCGAACTGTTGCCCACAATCCGATGATATTAAAGTTCAATTTCGCGTGCGTCATGCTTTGTTTTCTATGTTTTGGACGCATAAGTTCGGGAATGAGGTTTCTGTACTACATGTTTATTAACACTGGTCTAAGAACAAAAAAACATTTATATTATCAGTAGCTATAGTTCGGGCGCGGCCCGCAGCTGGCTGGAGGCGCAGGTAGCGTCGTGTCTACACCTGCGACTGGCCAAGGACTACCGGCACTGGGTCACTTCCCTCTTCACACACCTCGTCAACCATGGTAACTATTTATGGCATAATACAACGTTAGTAGAATAAACTATGTCGGGATTTAGACCATGTACCTGTTTATTTTTGAGACTCCGATATTTCGGAGTTGCATGCGCCATGATCACGGAAGAACTGTCGATTGTTACGTGCGGGTAGATGTTATTGGCAGACGAAACGGTCTGCTCTCCGTCTAGTTCGTTTATTACACTCGATACCAGAACCACTGTCTGCAAACTCACTATTCACTCGAATCTGTTCTCGACACACGACACTCACTGTATCTGTACAGGTACAGTGAGTACATGGTGTAAATCCCGACATAGTTTATTCTCCTAACGTCAATAACCATGGAAATTTAAAACAATACATAACACAACGTGTTACACAATTCCCCATGAAAAAGGTAAATAGTCAAGTTGTCTTTTATGGTTGTTGTCATTTACCTCTCAGAGGAAACTAGGTAAGAATGTAAATAACTTTCTGGGTAGTCTATTCTTTAGTTTTATGTTTTCAGGGTTGCGTTTCAATGATGATTATTTTATGTTTTTTACCGACTTCCAAAAAAGGAGGAGGTTCTCAATTCGTCTATGTTTTTTTTTTTTTTTTAATGTTTGTTACCGCAGTACACCCTCATTTATGAACCGATTTGAAAGTGTATTCTTTCGAAATGGTCCCATTTAAATTTGGTGAAGATCTGATAAAGAACTTCGGAGATAAACCATGGAACTCCTCAATGACGAACAGTACGCATAATGTGATGGTGTGATTATGTGTACGAGCAGCGTCTTTAGCAGGTCCAACCATGTTTTAATTAAGGCCACTAAAATGAATGAAATAAAAAACATTTTAACAAAAATAAAACCGACTTCAACAAAACGAAAAAGTAATAAAATAATTACCATATTATAAAAGTGACAGATTCAGAAGTCGGTGCCTTTAATTTGGTTCAGCGTGGATTAGCACCGGCTTCTGAATCTGTCACTTTTATAATATGGTAATTATTTTATTACTTTTTCGTTTTGTTGAAGTCGGTTTTATTTTTGTTATATCCATATTCTTTTTCTTGGGTCATACTACGGTTTTCAAATATTGCCAATAGACTATTTACAAAGGACCTTTTAACCCCCTTTCGGGTTTAGGGGTACTTTTGTAACACGTTGTATGTTTAGATAGATTTGCTACGAAGTAAAAAAGAATAGTCAAAGCAGTGCCTAGCGGTTAAACGCTCGCGAAGGTCTGACGGCAGTCGCTCCGTGTAAAATACTGGTATTCAGCCGCATCTGGTTAGACTGGAAGCTGACCTCAACATAGTTGGGGAAAAAGCTAGGCAGTAAGGTCGAATTATTCCTAATGATTCCTCACGTGAATCCTTCAATTTATAAGTAATTACGAAACCAGCGGTTGTTTTTAAATATTAACCATGTTTTTTTCAGGCACAGAAGATCAGTTACGGACGATATTAGATGATATGCTGGGACCCAGTCACTGCACCTCTACACCCAAGAAGTGGCAGGCTACTATCTTGGTAAGTGTATTACTTAATTATTAATCACAAGATTTATTCCAAAAAAGCTTTTGTTGATAATAGCAGATGTGGAAGTGTCAATTTAATATTTTTTTAAGACTAAATGAAGTCGGCATTTCCTGTCTAACTAGCTCTGAGAAGAAAAGCCGAAACAAACTCAGAGATCAAGGTCTCTTTTAAAGTCCAGACATTGCGTTATAAAAACCATGCGACTTCAATGTAGCACAATGTATGGAATGGCCTTTTGAGAAAAGAGCCATAGCAGGTTTCAGTAGACGCGTCCCAACTGACGTGTAACAACAGATGGCATTAATGAATTGGGTTGGCCATGCATCTGCAATCCTCTTGTGGTTGTAGGTGTGTCTAGGTGACGAAAACCACTTACCAATAACATAAAAAAACTGGAAAATCGACTTCAAACACCATTTTATACAAGGTTAGTCGGAAAGGGGGTACTAAGCCGAAATGGTGTTTTCAGTACCCATAATAATGGATAACTTTTGTTCTACAACTTTCCCCAAAAGTTAATAGTTCAAGAGAAATAGCTGTTCAAAGATTTCATAAAAAATACGCTAAATTCTATCTATCCTCAGCTATGATCAGACGTGTTTACATTTTACGTCATATTTGGGGTCACGGATTAGAAACTCCATTTTCTCTCAATTCATAACTTAAGCAACGATGAAGAATTTTTGAAAAAAAATTATAAAAAAATGGAATTTTTAAATTTTAACACTTTCTTTAAAAACATCGTCGATACATTACGTGGCCCGCGGCTTAGTACTCCCTTTCCGACTAACCTCGTATAACTCTGCTTCCAGGGTATAAAGAAACACGACCTCCTAGAAGAGATGCTATCTCTCCTGGTCCGCCAGTTAAGATGGCAGAGAATGTACGCCGAGTATAACGATCAGCTGACAGATGTGAAGACACGCGCCGAAGGAGCCGTCATCAACGGACACTGACGAACAACACGGTGCGAGTGAGAGAGACAAAGCGAGAGTATTAGGTACGACATTATTTTCTAAAACAATTGTTTATGCTCTAGAGAAGTTATAGAGTGAACGTTATCATTCGATGTTAATATAGACAATTTGATACCATAATGATTTGATTCCACGGCCCTAAGTTTGCTAAATTACAAACGCTTCATTGGAGTGTCGGTAGTGTGTCGATAGAATAGATTTAGACGTTAATCACTTTATAATCGTTTTGTAAAGTTATGACAAGCTTTTAAATCAAAAAATGTATGGTTAAACTGATGTTAAACAGCGTTATAACTTTACACAGCGATTATTACTAAGGCGGTTGGTATTCTGCAAGTTATTTAAAAGGCCTTTCCAGTTTCACAGCCGTCTCGCTCTAACTTTAAGCCTTTTTTCAAGATTTAAAGAGTGTTTAGGTGATATTGAAAAATGTAATCTATAGAAGTTCAGTGTATCCACCTTCTGAGTATGTATGGAAATAAAACTATTATCTAAATATTTGTGCTGACAACAAACATTTAAAAAATGGTTTTATTTCCATACATGATTTGACTTAAAAATTACATGACTTAAAAATTAAAAACATAATATTTCTTAAAATTAAATACTTATTACTACAACAAAATTTTGCACTTAAATTTAAACATATAATAACCTGGTAACCCAAACACAAAAAGTTTTAAAAAAAACAACAATCTATGGCTACTATTTATAATCTATGGTGCACTGGTTACCTAGGCATTATAAATCTACTAACAATACAAACATTTAAACATGTTGAATTTGCGCGTCGCATGGCCCTATCAGTATTTGTATGGTATATTATAAAGAACTGTATCAGTATTGCCTGTAAGTATAAAAACCAATGCAGAAATCAAGCGTTTCCTCGCACATGTCCATACACACTAGCATACCTGACCGTCGGATTTTATACTTAAAGACAGTGCTGATACAGTTCTTTATTCAGTGACATTAAAAAAGTGTGCGAGGATTTATCCACTTGGTGGTAACTGACTTCTACATCCATATTCTAAGACGTTCCTCCAAACTTATTCGACTCGACTCCACCTCGACTCACTACCGTCGGTAGTTAATAGTTAACATAAACGTCCTCGACTCGAAACTTTTCCTCAGTCGAGGTAAGGAATCATTTGTCAAACTCAAGGTACCTCGGAACCTACCTTAAGGAAGGAAGTGTCAAAGTTCGTATGTATTAAAAATGAATTTTGAAGACTTTATCGAATATGCTTACGATAATCCTTACAATTATTTATCGCGGCGTTATTTGCGCGATGCAGATAATTCAAATTATGACGTAACGACTCCGTCAAGGAACTGCAAAGTTTACTCGAAATTGCGACTAAAAATAAAATTTTGAAGGTGTTTTCGAGGCCGCTCTGAGTCGAGTAAGTTTTGGAGGAACGTCTTAGAATATGGGTGCTAGGCGCTGCCGGCCGCTGCAACTGCGGTGTGAACTAAGCCTAATATTATTTTAAGTAGGCATGTGTTGTGATTGGTAAACTGAATTTGTTAGCAACTTGAATAATGATCACATGACTCAAATAACAAGTAATTCTCAAGATTCTTATGTTGTTATTATGTTAGTTTAAACACTGCCTTAGTCCACCAGTGGGACATTAAGTTAGCTTGAAATATACACTATTTTAAGTAGATAATTTATACTTGTGGTCGTCTCTGGACTTGTGGTCAGTTTTTAACGATGGAACTGGAAAGAAATGATAACAGAGTGAGATAAAGCTACAATATGGCAGCTTAGTTATTAAAATATAAAGAGTGCAAACTACACTCGTCCTCCTGCCATGAGTGTCATCACTGAATCATCTTAGGCCTATCACGATAGTATAGTCACTACATACAGTCGTTTAACGCGGGAGCTTGTACTCTCGAGATGTCACATGCAAGCGCTCCCCCACGGTGAAAGAGCTGGGGCGCCGGGTGACGCGGCATAGTCAAAAACCTTTGAGCCCCCGCAAACTAACACTCACAAACTTGCTATCGGTCGATATAGTTTAGTCGGTCAATCGGCGGATAGTTCGCCAACAATTCGGTTTGCAGGCAATCGTGTAGCCCATCGATATTAATCGGCCGATACCGAATCGTTAAGAATTAAGAAACCAAGTATCGGCCGATATTAGCAACCGAACTCAATCCAAGATTTCAAGATTGATATAGGTTTTTGACAGAAATCCAATAGAAGTACCTAGGTAATGTTGAAAACTTACACCAGTCAAAGAGATTTTGGATTGAGATTAGTTATTAATATCAGTCGTAAACTAGTAGTTAGCTATAGTAGGATTATTAATTCACTGGAGTAAATTGACAGTTCCTACCATTGTGGTTTGACAGTAATGCATTGTTGTTTGACAGTAGTGCATTGTTGTTTGACATTAGCACCTGTTAGTTTACTCCAGTGAATGAATAGTCCTACTATAGTTAGTATAACTTTCACTGTGAATGGAGTCTTAAAGTGTTAAATTTCACTGTCGTTGAACCACTGTGTAGAAGTAGATAGTTACAGTACTACGACATACGTTCTGCGCTTCGGCAATCTTCGTGTTTCCGAATTTGTACGAACTACGCGACCCAGTTGATCTTTCTTTGTGTTTATATTAACATAAACCCAACTTTGGATTGATGTGGGTTTTTGACATTACTTTTACTGAATTTATTTGGGCTCGCCCCCTACTACATTGGACTTAAACATAACGGCGAAATGAGGGTGTTACTATACACCTCTGCCCAACCCTTCGGGGAATACAGGGGTGATGTTGTGTTATGTTCTATTGAATTTCTGTCAAAAATCTACATCAGTCTAGACATTTTGGATTGAGATTGGTTATTTATATCGGCCGTTAGTTGGTCGCATAATTCACGAAGATTACCGACGCGCATAATACTGTACTTCTGGATGTATGGTTTACTCAAAATTGCTTAAAATTAACTATCTTATGTATAAATACAGGTTATTATACCTGTATTTATACACAAGATATTTAATTTTAACCTTTTAAGCGCGCGTGTCGTATTTCTGCGACAGAGAACATGCATGTTTTTTTGTTTTATTTTCGTCCTATGAACTGCGTGGTACAACTAAAACGATTATTCAATAGAGATATGATTTACAACAATTACTTAAAATTGTTTCATAGCTCTATGTATTGAAAAAGCTTAATATATTTATTGTAGGTAGTATTTTATCGATTCGTAGTCGCGCGCTAGGGGCACGGCAATTGATATTTAGCCACGCGCTTAAAAGGTTAAGAACACAAACATGGTTGTGTTTTCTTATGTTTATCCTTATATCAATGTTTAATGTTTGGTCTACGCTGTGCTCCAACTAGATACCACTCTACCTAAAAAGAATGCTCCTTGAATGCGACAACTTTATATCGACATTTGCAACGATCTTATTTCTTGTAGTATTGTTTTTACACAGTTTGACTACGTAAACTGGCCTTTTACTTTAAATTATGAGCAGTTTAAGTCAGCGTCACACATTGGTTGTAACGAGACTAAGGGATGATTTCCACCAAACGGCTCGCATCGCATCGGATCGGAAAGGATACGAACGGATACGGCGACAGCCGATCGCGTTCGGCAGAATGTCGACGCATACGACCGACTCCGTACCGTCGCTTGCGAACGTATCCGTTTCTGCGCCTAGTCAAATAGTTTCATTCCTACCGCGATGACGTGTTCTAATTTCTGAAAGGATCCGATCGGATACGACGACAGGCGAACGGAGCCGATCGCGCGTCGCAGCATACTTTCGGCTACAATCGCGTGTCGCGGAAGACGCCTGCAGTCAAGCTGCTGTGCGCGGCTGGGTAATATAGACTTTAAATACTGTATACACGATTTAATATCGTTTAAAGATTGTAAAATCCGTTGCGATCTGATGCGATGCGAGCCGTTTGGCGGAAATCATCCTTTACTTGAATACGCCGGCGGTATGTAGTTAGAGCGTAGCGAAGACCAATCTAGTGTTAGCCCTTAAAGAGTCATTGAGCACGTGAAAATAATAAGTACTAGCTCAATTTCCAGTCACTCGCAGCCAGTGTGTTAGTAAAATATCTTTGTGAATGTGTTGTACGGGATGTATTGGGAGACAAGTTAAACACACGAAAGATGGTACATAACTGACTGTATTAGGAACTCAAATCAATATTATAAGGAGCTACATACGCTCACATACCTCTAGTATATAGACTATATTAGTAAGTATACCACTACAGTGTGGAAGCAATAAAAATGGCCGTTGTATTCGATATCTGCGAGAAAATATCCGCCTTACACCTACTACGTATGTTATAATTGACAAGTTCCTAAAATAACGGTCATTCCATTTTATTTTCCATTTTATCTTGTCTTCACAAGTATGTAGGATAGGTACGACCTTATCTGATACTGCTTTAAGGTTGAGGTCAGGGTCTGCAGTCTCGACATAGATAACGATCGTTAAGTCATAATGATAAACTTTCAAAACACGAAAAGACAGACTTACCTTTTTTTACATAGAGTTTACTTGTTTTTAATCTTAAATTGATCATAATGACTTGCTTTGGCAACGTTAAAAGTTGATCGTTATGACTTTAGGGCCTACGCCCACAGGCGGCACATAATTTTAAATCTTATGTTAATACCATTAGCACTCATATTTGCTTAGCATCCTGCGGTACGGTAAATACGAGTCCTAAAGGGTATTACAATAAGGTTTAAAATTATTTGAGCTTAAAAAATCCTTTGCCATGCCGTGGCGCTTAAGGGCGCAGATCTTTAAGGACCGAAATCGGTCGTAAAGTGATCGCTACCTATGTCGAGACTGCAGGCATTGATTAGCGTAATCGCACATAGTCGCGAAATTTCGGTTAGGTTCGGTTTCGTACAATATTGCGATTCGTCACACACGACCACGCAAAATGAGTGCGTTAAAATCCTTCCAAAAAATTACGCCGACTCATTTTACGCGGCGTCAATTACGCTCATCTGACCTCAGCCTAAGGTATCCTAAAAAAAAGATTTCATGAATCAAGATCAAGACTGATTTACAAATAAGTCCTATTCGCATTATTCAACGTATCCGCTACGCCAGTGCTGCCATCTGCGACTAGTTTTCTGCGGCTAGCTGACAGCAATGCGCATGCGTCAATATCACATCTAATTTCTCATTGACAAAATAAAACGAATGACCGTTATATTATATGGATGTGTAATATGTACGACAAACGTCAGTATAGTCGTGTTCATATCATCTTATGAAGTAGATAGAGTAGCTTTTAAGTACGTCATCGGTAGAGTGACTTGGAGAGTGGATGACCAAAACTTGCTTAGCACTGTATTTGTCCAGCAGTTGGGTACCACTGGCTTACACCAAGCTAGAAGAGGAAAAGACATAAGCACAGATATGGTATTTGATACGTAATCAGTGGCGTAGCTAGAAGGAGCCGATCCCACTGGCGTCTGTTGGAGGTGCGCGTTCTTCTAAGAGGTCTCGCCGCGTCCCCGCGACGCGAGCGCGGCGTTCAGCAGACAAGTGACGCGAGCGCCGCGTGCGCATTTCGTCGGCGCTGGTCAAACTTTAGAGGAACGTGCATGCCCGATAGACGCCAGTGGGATCGGCCCCTTACCAATATTACGTTTATCAAAATTTAAAATAAATCTATATTTAGGTAATGATGAGGGAAACAATACTTTCTTAAATTAATTTGTCTAAACTATTATTTCTCAAGGATGTAGCTTTAGGGGCCATTCAAGTATTACGTAAGCACGAAAGGGGGTGAGGGGGTCTTTGCTTAGCTTATTTTTGATGACATGGGGACGGGGGTGTCTAGATGATGATTACGTCAGCAATTTTTATTTATTTACTTATTTTTCTAGACTTAAAAACTGCTGCTCATGAATAACAATAAAGAAACCTTCTCGTTGGAAAATCCTCATGGATGTCCCTCGCCCGGGGAAGGGGGTCTGCCGGACTCTTACCGGCTAAAAACCAACGGTGTTCCTTCTCCTGACCGTACGGCCAGGGTCGCGGGATTCGCGTCAGCATGCACCGCAACCCCGGCAGGTCCCGGTCCGCCAACCCATGGCGGACCTCTCCTCTGTGGGGCCCCACGTCCTCCTGAGAAGCGCGCACGGAACACGGCGCGCCGCCTTCTCGGGCCTGTTACTGGTCGGGCGGCGAGTCCCCAAACCCGCCGCCCGCAGGCCAAACAATAAAGAAACCTGATCACTTTAAAAAATATATATACCAATGTTTACGTAAGCATAGGAGGAAGGTAAAAGCTTTGCTTACTTTTGCTGACAAGGGGGAGGGGTGGGTCAAAAATGACTAAAATACTGCTTACATAATACTTGAATGGCCCGTTAGGATTGGCCAAGAGCTACGAGGCCCTCTGAACGCCAACCTCGGAGCACTGCCCCACTTTGCCCTATAACTACGCCGCAGTTCGTAATGACAGTTTTACATTGGCCCAGTAGCTGGTGTCACTGAATTACAACGTCGAGTACTGGACTCTGGACTGGATTGAGACATGTTTATTCTGGTCCAATGCTAATTGAGTGACGCTGGATCCAGTTTCTGGATCTATGTAAATTCACCTTCAAGATTTCAATTGAGTGATAACTTGCAAATCGTCGCTGGGCAGTGAAAACCTCGTAACTGCAATGAACGTAATTTTACAGGAGAAGATTAAATGCCTGTTAAAAAAAAGTATAAGTGTAAATGTAAAGTTCTTCTGTTTTATTATCTATTCATCAATCTATTTCATGTTAGAGATGTGCACGTTCGTTCTTAATATGCATTAAATGGTTTTTTTACCGAACAAATGAATAACAAAAATTGGTTGTCTGTAAAGTCGGTTTACGGACGATAGTTTAACGTGACAACGTCATAACAAAACATCGTGCCTCTCTATCGCTTGTCCTGCGCTCTCGCTCGCACGCCCTCCCCAGACGGAACGTGACAATGAGTCACGCTTTTTCGTGCATGCTGCCGGCGTTCATCGTTTTATTACACGTTGTCACGTCAAAAAATAAAAATGAATTTGTGCTTTACGAGGTTTTCACTGCCCAGCGACGAAATGCAATTCTGGAATTATACAAATAAGTACACCATTGATGATCGGCAAATATTTATTATTAATTCACGCAAATCTGGCTGCTTGTTCGCCTACCAAAAGCGGCTCATTCACTCTCCAGGCCACGATACAATTTAATGTTAGTAATCGTAACACCAATTGTGTAATCTTTAATCGGTTGTATCGATTTATCATAGTCTTAGTATGTGTGATTTACAAGGTTAGTCGGAAAGGGGGTACTAAGCCGAAAGGGTGTGTTAAAGTAACCATAATAAGGGATAACTTTTGTTCTACAACTTTCCCCAAAACTCGATAGTTTAAGAGAAATAGCTTTTCAAAGTTTTCGTAAATAATATGCTAAAATCTATCTGTCCATAGCTATGATCAGCTGTTTTTATAATTTAGGTCATATTTGGGGTCACGGATTAGAAATTTAATTTTCTGAATTCATAACTAAAGCAAGTATATTTTTTTTTTTGAAAAAATTAAAATATAAATCTTTTTGCATGCAAATAAAAATTATCGAATTTTGAAATTTTAACACTTGCTTTTAAATAGTCATCAGTGATACTTTAGGTGGCCCGCGGCTTAGTACCCCCTTTCCGACTAACCTTGTAAATCAATAATAATTATTTCAATATTGTAGAACTGGTTTCATTTGAATGTATGTGTATTTGTGTATAACAGACATTTTGTTATAAGTCTCTCGTATCTCGGATTGTCTTTCGATCTAGTCAAATTGGTTCCCTATTAAAGTATTACAGTGTCTGTAAGTTATTAGAGAAGTACCTACCAACTATATACATATAAAACTTAGGTAAATACTTCATTTATTAACTTGGCTCAGATAAAAAAGTAAATAAAAGTAAATTAAAATTAAACACGCACCAAATATCTAATATATCTATAAGCCGCTGTCTCTAGAAGTAATTAAATGAAGTATATATCTAAGTATTATATGTCGGTTAAAAATACATGAAGTTCTTTCAATTAGTGCTGATATACGGTATTTCTCTAATAATATAATTTATAATTATAAAATTTAATTAGAAAATAATAACTGTGTATTGTTTATTTACCTACGTTTATCAATTTCGTTCATGGTATGTTTCAAAAACCCTATGTAGTAAATAAATATTAAATTTTATTAAAAAATATTTAAATGTGATTACTTTTAATGGCAACTGTAACCGAGCGAGTTTTATAATCTTTCAATAAATAATTTTAAAAATATTTATGTTTATGAAGAAATCGGAACAATGTATGATATGTGTTTTGTATTTTTACGACGTGTTTGATAATGTTCTCATCGTAAAATAAGTATTGTAAATAAGGTTAAATACTGCCAATATATAAACAATGAAATAATCAAGTTTTTGTAATCAATGATTTTTGCAAAAAAAGGTTGTGTATGGCGTGTACAGATTTAAGTAATCATTATCTTTAAATCAGCGTCGCCAATGCGCTATTTATTTCACAAATGATATTAATTTGTTGACTTGCATCTATTAAAAACTTGTTAGTGCCAATTACAGTAGTGAGATCCGAAATACAACACAGACAGACTGTTTTGTAGAGTTAGAAATAAACATGTATTTCCAATGTTTGACTTTTATTTTTTTCTTCACAACATATTCGTATACAGGATGTAAACGTAACCATGTAATTCCTTCAAACCTAATGATGTAGGTACTGCTGACATAGATTAACCCTGCAAGGAATAAAATATTGGATTCAATAAAAAAATATTACAAGTAAACATGTGTTCTTAATATGAGGCATTTTAGCGCGCTGAGTGAATTGCGCGGCTCTCGCTCGCTGCGCGGTCTTTTAACTCAGAGCGCTAAAATGCCTCATGTTAAGAACACATGACCTACTACTTGTCATTTTTTTTTATTGAATCCAATTTTATTCCTTGCAGGGTTAATCTATGTCAGCAGTACATCACGAGGTTTGAAGGAATTACATGATTTCGTTTACACCCTGTATAATAAAATCCTGGATACACTTCTTTTCATGTGGTTAGTGACTAACCTGGTGTCAGAGTTTATGCCGCCCGTGGGCCGCTGACATGGCTTCACATACCGTCGAGAAATATCTATCTCTCTTGCATGGGGGTTTCCTCGCGATGTTTTCCTTCGCCGTTTTTAAGCATGTGAAAATTATACAATACGCACACGAATCCGAAAAGTCAGAAGAGCGTGCCTTGGATTCGAACTCGAGACTTATGACTTGGCAGTCCGATAGTCACACCACTAGGCTATCACTGCTAATCCTGAATACACTGTTCGAAACATAGATAACGAAAAAATATTTGGTTACCGTTCATGGTTCGAACTATAAATGGCCTGCGCACACTGGCGGACGGCGGGGGAGAGCATCGAGGAGGATTCCTCTATCCACCAGCGCACACTGACAAGTAAAATCCTCTGTGAGACCGCGAGCGTCCGCCAGCTTACCGGAGCATCCGCCGGTATCTACCGAGTAGCCACCGCGAGCCGCGATTTAATTATTCCACTAGCGACTACGCAGTCAAAAAGTTGCTTTTGATAATGTGTTGTGGGTTTCATTTCATAATGATCGATTGGGATTTATTGTTGATATCAATTTTCGCAGTAGAAGAACAGATACGTATCAATAATTATATAAGGCCTGGCAGAATCCAGCGCATGCCTTCGGCACACACCGTCGCGGTATCCTCCAGCGTGTTCTTCGATGCTCCAGAGAAAACTGCACTGCTATGCTCTGAGGCCGATCACCGAGCATTGAAATATATATTTATCTTATTTCGATTGGAAAACGATTAAATTCAATTGATAAATTTTAAATCCGCTGCCGTCCCATCCGCCAGTCTGCGTAGGCCAAAAACCTTATGGACCAAGCTGGGTGTTGAACCCAAGACAACGCTCGGCCGGCATTCAAGCTTGTGACCAACTTTTCAACAAACATCACAAAATTGTCTTTCTTTTATCAAAAATACGAAGGTAGTTTGGAATTTGGTACAGAAATAAAATAAATTTTCTGTTAGTAGGTACTATATAATTAGGTAATCATAGAATATCATGTTATGATCCTTGTTAATTACCGTATTCTGTGATCCTTGAAGCCAGTCTACAAAAGTCAGGGTCCACATCTTGCCTTCGCTTGCTTGATCTGTAGCGTAGAGGCGACGCTATATAGATAATAATCTATGAAGGGTAGGTTGTTATTATTATTGCCTGGTACAATTCTATCAGTTATTCGATATATCGCAACACGCACACTACACTCATTATTACCAGGAATACATAAATCACAAAGAGTTATACTGACTTTAACAAATGAAAAATAAAAGAGACACCAGTCTCTCTATCGTTGTACTGTTCGACGAAATGGAAAATTGCACCTTATGACATTGACATTTTACCTCAGTTGCCAGGATGGTAAAAATCTTTTTCATACATTTATTAAATATTTAATAGAGAATTTGTGCCTTTACAATAATGCTCGAAAATGATATTATCTCAACTATTAGAAAAAAATCTGCTCCAGTGTGTGTAAGTCGGCCTTATCAATGTATGTCTTGTTAAAACATCCCGTATCTGGCATCAAATGATGATTTTGTTACGACGTGCGAATGCAGTGTACGGAAAGAGCTATCAGATCTACCAAGTCATCTGTAAAGTGGCAGAAAATGGGACATAATAGATATCCCTCATGGTCTAAGCTCATAATGGATCATTATTCATAGAATGGCAACACAGGAGCGAATAATTATTCATTCACTCACTCATTCTTCAATTCACAGATAACTTGGTCCTAGTGTGCAGGTAACTAGACAGGTCGGAATTTTATAACTCCGTGATCCTGTTGTGTTCCTTTTGATAAATACTTACCTCGGTATATACTCTGCCTTTGATTCGACGTAATAAGGGTTGATGAAAATAAAAACAATAGCTATTTTTATATCACAATAATTTATTTTTTACAAATGAGTTATTGATCACAACAGCTTTCAAAGGTAATGGATTTCGAGTTAAGTTGAACAAAATAATGGTTAAAATGAATTCAAAATGAAAAAAAAAAACAAGTTTACAATATATGAAAATATTTTCAGTATGAAGGATGAATTAACTAGACACTCGATGAAGTCTCATCTAAGCACATTTACAATGAAAATTAAGTCGCAAGATTTGAGCTCATGACAATCATAAACAATTTACCTACCTAAGCAACATCCCGTAAACGGTCACACACGGTGATAAAATTTTAATATCGTACAAGACAACAACTACGCCGACTTGGAATCGTTCGTTCTCCCTCTATACGAAATTTTGGTCCCAACACTCGAACATTTTATCGGTAATATATCTATACCGCTCCGGCTAACATACAACGTACATCATCTGTTAAACCCTTTGAACACTTAGATACTAGAATATAAAATGTGATCGACACATCAACAATTTAATTATCTAAGTAAGTAATAGCGGAGCGGCGCCGGCGCCCAAATAAATATATCGGCGACGCGCCGCGACACCTATGTACACGAGCACTACCTACTGGTAGCTTGCACCAAAAACATGCAGAAATGTCTCGATACTTAAAAAAACAAGAATCGAAACGTGTTTCAAAACATTTTGTCGTGGTTACGTTTACATTGAGAATAACACAAGTCCCTGGGTAGCAGCAGTCTCTGATAATTCATTATTTTGTTTCAGATGAAATGTCTCTACACATAATTATTATGTTACAACGTGTTTTCAACAGTGCAAACGTAAACCAATACTACAACAGTGTGAACTTAAACATTTCTCACGCACATGTTGCCAGTGCAAACTCAGCGTTATGTACAACGCGACCACTTACAAATTTACATGCGCTTGCTAAGCGCGGGCGCATCATTATGCATTTTGTACCGTCGTCGGAGCACCGCGATCGGCGGCGAACCATCGGTCCGCGCGATCGGGGCGTTCGCAAAAGAAATATACAACTGTCTGGCGACACTTAGTCTATATGTACACGTGGGGAGTGCTACCTGCGTGCGCGCGCGCAGCACAGGTAGCGCTAGCACAGCACGGCGCGGTCGGGCGGGGCGCGCGCCGACCGCAGCGCGCGGCACTCGCACTCCAGCGCGCCGCACTCGCTGTGCCCGACGTGGCCCACGTGGCCCACGTGGCCCACATGGCCCACTGTGTGGTGTGCCACTGCGTGCGACAGCTTGGCGGGCTTCTCGTAGTCCGGCTGGAACTTCTTGCAGAGCGCCAGCACGGACGGCGCGTGCGGGTGGGATTTACGCGACACCTGTTACAAAAATAATATTAGTACCGTTTTCATGTCGGGTCTAACCTAACTACATTTCACGACTACGACTAGCGGTCCCCGAAGCTTCACTCACATGCAAGCATTTGCTCGAAACTGACATAAAAACAATCATTTTTTCTAGCAGTGACAAACATCTAAATCGTTTAGCAGCTTTATGCAAACTCACGCGCAGACTCACACCCCCCCTTAACATTCGTGAAGCATACTACACATTACACATCCACACTGTGTTCACATTTCTAACCTGACCGCCTATGACGCGTGTGGTGTATGGCTGTATCCTTAGGGCTTGCTCACACGAGCGTGTCGCCGCGTCTCACCTTAGGCGTGGAGGGTGCGTCGGGGAAGGGGGGAGACACGTCGCGCGCGTGCGCATGCTTCAGCGGTTTGTCGCGTTCCTCGCACTCCTCGCGACCCAGCGGTGATGATGGACGGGACTCTGATGATTCTGAAATATTAATGTATGATTAAGTATTGCTGAAAGTTTTCTCAAACGAAAGGAAAATATTAAAATGGACTGTTTATGTTGATTTGTTTGTAATTAACTTTATTATCAAATATATATATTTTTATCTGAACATGCGCCATATTTCAGCATTTAAGTAATTTGCATCCCTTAACCAGGTATTTTCTTCTTTTAAGCCATTTTATCCAGCCTTCAAATGAATTAATAATAATTAATTTGCTTGTGTTCGTTTATGTATATAGCCTTTTTCCCCTGCAAGCTGGAGAGACTAAATAGGGTTTTTTCAAAAGTTTAGAAAAAACCCTTTTGTATCAAAAGGGGCTTACCCATCAAAATACTGCGATTCGTATGCCAAAAGTGGTCATTATCTCAATGTGTTATGACTGTTCATTGTAGAGAGTTATTCAAAAGGTATATTAAGCGTAAAAGTTAACAAGATGATATTATTATATGATGGTGATGATAACGTACATTAACTCACCTTTGTCATCATCATGTGACCCATTTGTCCCATTGCATCCATTAATGCCGTTGTGACCGTTAACACCATTGACCCCGTTTACGCCATTAACTCCGTTACATCCGTTAACTCCGTTAACACCGTTAATTCCATTAACTCCGTTAACGCCATTGACGGCGGGGCATCCGTTGACGTTGTCGTTGACGGCAGGGCATCCGTTGACGTTGTCGTCTCCGGCGTCGTCGTCAGCGTCAGCGTCAGCGTCGCTGGCGAGCTCGGCGGCGTCAAACCCGACGCCGACGATCGCGCGCGGCAAGTTCGCCTCGTCTTTCAACCAGGGGTGCTCCAGGCACTCTTCCACTGTAAGACGACCCCTGAAAAGTACACACAAGTTAAATTAATATTTATCAAAAAAAAAGATTTTAAAGTCTGTATTCCGTAAATCTTTAATATTTAAAATAAAATCTAAACTGCCAAACAGACTTAATTTATTTCAGGTAGGTAAGCTGAAAAAGATTCACAAGATATCTATCTAAACTTATTTTACTTTTGTACTTGGCTCAAGTTCGCTTAAAAATTGCTCCCTACTAGAATGACATGAGAGCCAATTCAATAGCTTTTGATAATGTGGCAAGATGTGTAATAACATAACATCACGCCTGTATTCCCCGAAGGATTAGGCAGAGGTGTATAGTAGCACCCTCATTTCGCCGTTATGTTTAAGTCCCATGTAATAGGGAGCGAGCCTATTGCCATCAACCGGGCACAAATCCAAACTCCGGGCTGCTACTGAGAAATACCACACGGAAAACCCAATAACACTTTGCCCGACCTAGGGATCGAACCCCTGGGTTCAGCACGATCAGCAGTCGCGCTTACCGCCACTAGACCATCGAGGCAGTATAATATGAGTGTAAAAAGAAGTCTGACTATGAGGAGCTCTTACTCCTAGCTGCAAGCCAGAGCCTACCAGCATACCAAAAAATAAGTCAAACAATACTCACTTAGGATCAACAACAAGCGTCTCCTTAATAAACTGTATGGCTCTCTGCGAGACTCCTCTGAAGAGGTCCTTTGGGAAGCTGAGCGTGCACTGCGCTATGTTGAGGTAGGTCTCCTGTTTGGTCTCGCCCGCGAACGGCGAGTAACCGCTCAGCAGAACGTAGGCTAGAACGCCGATCGACCAAATGTCGGCGGCCAGGGAAAGGGGCTCGTATGATAAGATTTCGGGGGCTGTGGAGCAAAATAGTTAAGGTTATGATTTGTTCTGTTGAGACGAATGAAATCCTGAATCCAGCGACTCCGGCCTATGTCCTCAGAGGAACACTTTGGTGGTTTTAGTCGGTAAAAGTCCGATATAATCCTTCGTCTTCCCCAGGGTCAAGGGTAACTATGAGGACTTGCCCCACGCAAAAAAAAACGAATATTTTCCGAAGCATGTCAGGATTGCTTTTCAGTTCAATTAGAAAGGGTTGAATATCAGAAGGGGAGTGAATGTCATCGGCCATAACAATATTTCAATAACTGGGGATGACGGTACTACTAGTAAAGTCCACAACAAACTACAATTGCTGTCAGAAAAAGATCTAAATGACTCGATCTGCTCATGGGTATAGGTCAAAATAGCAAAAAAGCACTCACCAACATAGTCCCTTGTGCCTAATATCTCCCGGACGTGCGCTCCGGGCTGTATTGCGCGACTGATTCCAAAGTCACATATAAGCAGTTCTTCGCCGCCGGCTGTGAGGAGCAGGTTCTGTGGTTTGAGGTCCAAGTGAGCGACCCGGCGCGCGTGTAGATGTGCCAGGCCTTCCAGTACGTGACGTAAGGCTCTTCGTGCTGCTCCCTCGGAAAGACGGTCTTCTTCGTCTAGGAGACGCTGTAGTTCCCCACCAGCGCATAATTCTAGGACAATCGCCACTTCTGAACGGGTTTCGTATACCTGGAAAGTTGAGATAAATATTTAGCTGGATGAACTTAGAACTGTATGGAATGGACTCGGAACTGTATGGAATGGACTCAGAACTGTATGGGAAGAACTCAGAACTGTATGGGATTAAGTAGTTTTGAATGATAAAATTTTTCTTTTCACGAATAATTTCTTTTGCTTCGTACGTAACAAATTATATTTTGCAGAAGCAAACCTGCCTGCCACGCTACATTTTGCAGAACCCAAATTTATCGCTTACAACAACCTCTGTTTAAAAAGCAACTGATGCTCACAGGAGCCTCACGTTTAGCAAGATTAACCAGGGATAACTTCGCCAGAAACTTTCGTTTTGGTGGCTTCCTTTACAAAATTAATTCTTATTACCTCGTGTAGACTGACGACGCGTGTACATTCTGCGCACAGGTCAAGCACTGCCACTTCGTGTAAGATCTCGCGCGTCGTGTCGGCCGCGCGTCTCCGTTTACGTATTATCTTTGCCGCATACTCTTCTCCAGAAACTAGGTGGCGAATCTTGCGGACTGACGCAAATTTACCCCTGGAAAAAGATAAAAGACAAACATTAATATCAAGTTTCACAAACAAAAACACATTATAAAGTCCGGCGCCAAGCAGTTTACTGTGTTCCGTCCTGTGTATGTGAGAGCCAGAGTGGTATATGGGAATACCTCTATATTTCTGTTCCTTGGGTACGTGTGCTCCATCTTAGACTCTGCGGTTACAGAGAGACAAGAAAGAAAAAAGAAAATTTCAAATGTAATAACCCTTTGGTTAATTCTCTTTGAGAAAATTTTAATAATAATTTTGACGACACGTTTGGTGCAGTGGCTAAGCGATTGGCTTCTGCGCTACGGGTCGTGGGTTCGATTCCCGCACGGAACAAATATTTGTATGGCCTACAGATAGTTGTTCCGGGTCTGGGTGTTTGTGCATGTGAAGATTTGTGTCTGTAAACGCACCCACGATACAGGAGAAATCCTAGTGTGGGGCAACGTTTTTTTAAAGAAAAAAAAATAAAAAAATAGGTGATTATAATTGCTTGGGTCAAGTTGGGTGCAAATGATATACACCCAATATTTAATCCAGTAGGGAGAGTTGATACAGAATGTACTCAATGTGCAAAACTAAAATTAGTTTCAAATGCGATACCAAAGCGTAGAACGCAAAATTTAGTGCCAGTGCGAAAGCTATCGCATAGAAAGTCTGATAGAGCCTACAAAATTTACTGAAACACCTTAAATCACGTCGAAGGCAAATGTGATATTACCGTCATTGTAATCGGTTGATTTGATTACACTGTCCCAGTTTAAGACGAAGTGCTGCTCGTAAACACATCAGGGGCGGCCATTAGGCGGCATTAGTCGGAATAATTACCAGCCGAGAGGAACGGCGCGCGCGCAGTGTAGGAGAGTTCGGAGGGGATCCTTACAGGTGATCTATGGGGACGCCATACGTCAAGGATTTATGTGAATCGATTCCGAACAATTTTTATGAGGCAATTGAACCATATTGGAATGGTGGAAAAGTCAAAGCTGTAGATGAAGTTTATAAAAGGGTGTATGATTCGATCGTTTATTTTTAATATAAATTATGTAGCAATTAGGGAACGTTCCCATACTACATGACCCGTTTAGGGGGGAGGGGGGTCTTCAAAATACCACGCTTGGTCACAGGGGGGGGCTTAGGTTTTCGTCACGTAGTCAATATCCTCTACGGAAATCGCGCGCTTTTTCGAGCTATATTCAAACATGGCGCGCAGCGTTTAACGCTTTCAAAAATCAAAGGTAGCAACACTGACGCACATGAGCCAAATAATTTTATTTTAACTTTCTGTTTGCAAAAAACGATTTAAAACCGTATTTATAAATTACTACGTGAAACTAGAGGGGGGGGGGGGTATCAGCATATACTACGGATGGTCATAGAGGGGGGGAGGGGAGTACAAAATTGTAAAAAATGGGTCACGTAGTATGGGTACGTTCCCTTACGTTAGTTCACCGTTTGACGTCATACCGTGCGCGTGACTCAAACCCCATCCTTTTCACCTCATTCTTTAATTAATTTAATCTTGTAATTGTGTTACACGGATTTATAGTAATTTTTACGCCGAACAAAGGGTTCGTTCTGCTTAGCCTTTTCCCAACTATGTTGGGGTCAGCTTCCAGTCTAACCAGATGCGGCTGAATACCAGTATTTTACACGGAGCGACTGCCATCAGACCTCCGCAACCCAGTAACTGGGCAATGCCGATATCCAAACGTTAGACCGGGAACAAAGGGTATTGGGACATATAACACTGTGGGTTCCTGAACTGCCTGATTGAAATCAGGAACTTACAATACTCTGTACCTACTACATTAGCATAACGTAATTAACATAGGTCGTTATTCAGACTTTCTCTTTCGCGCATAACGAACCATTTCCCAAAACTAGTTGCTAGTTTGCACTAAATTTCCTAGAATACGCCTCATTACGACCGTAAACGACCCTGTTACGATGCAGAACAAAGCTCGTATTTATATTATACACACATATTAAGTAATTTAGTTATACTAACACAGAGTGGGAGAAGGAGGTGTTTAAGTTAGCGGCTAATTCTAAGTATCGCATAAATCTGTGGTTTGATTGCGCGCGCGCAGTTCGCAATTAGCTGCGTGGTGCGGGCGCCGGCGCCGACGCCGTCACACCACAAAATTAGTGCAGAAAGACTACTCTATATGATAACTAAGCTAAAGTACATATAGTTCTCGTGTCAAGCGATAAAACGCCGTCGGTTAAAGCCTTGAATCGGTAAGGCAGTAAGTTTGAACCCCGATCGATTGAACTCACTTCTATAACAAGTACCAGTTCATATTTAACTTAGCTTGATATAAGAACTGAGAATCCAAAGTGCACAATCTTTATTACATAGTATAAAACAAAGTCACTCCCGCTGTCTGTACGCTTAGATTTTTTAAACTATGCAACGGATTTTAATACAATTTTCAGCAATAGATAAAGTGATTCAAGAGGAAGGTTTATATGCCCCACATTAGTATCTACATTGCACCCGTGCGAAGCCGGAGTGGGTCGCTAGTTGATAGATAATAATCAATTAATCATTCAATAAATAGTCTAGCTGTTGAACTCTTGCCTCCATGCAAGACCAGAGTTCGATCCCACCCCGCAACTCTGACTTTTCGAGTTCATGTGCGGATAATTTGATTATCACTTACATTAACGGTGATGGAAAACATCGTGAGGAAACCTGCACACCTGAGAGGGCTCCAAATAGTTCTCGATGGTGTGTGTAGTTCGCCAACCCTAAGACCTAAAACCCTTCTTATTCTGAGAAGAGGCCCGTGCCCAGCATTGGGACAGAAACTGCGACAGAGATGTGACCCTCTTCCATTTAACAGTAGACATAACATCACGCCTGTATTCCCCGAAGGGTTGGTCAGAGGTGTATAGTAACACCCTCATTTCGCCAGTTATGTTTAAGTCCCATGTAATAGGGGGCGAGCCTATTGCCATTAACCGGGCAAAAATTCAGATTCCGGGCTGCTACTGAGAATTTCCATACGGTAAAACACAATAACACTTTGTTCGATCTGGGCAGAATAGTACGAATGGGGTACAGAACGGGGCAGTTAACAGTAGACAGTACCTATGTTCTTTTATCTATAGTTCCTTATCTCTTCGTGAGGAGTAGTCTTTCTGCGCTTTGTTATCAAGTGGCCGCCGACGACGTCCTACAGGAATGTACGCGTGTATGATTCAAGATTTACTGCAGCCCCAACGAGAGATCGACTGTGTGAAATGTTTCGCGGCATTCAAAAGTTAACCACCCAACCATGATTGCAATTTGAGCGAATTTGTCGCAAACATGTTGAACTGAATTTGCCTAGATCATTAAAGAGATATTCTTGGTTTTCAGTTTATAGAAATGATCACATCCTTGTGTTTGATATGAATTACAATTGAAACCCTAACCCTCTTATTACGAGAGATGGACTAAGAAAAACCTCGGTTTTAAGATAGCTCCATCTCTTTTTGTTATATGACGTTAGCAAGTGATGGGTATATTATAAATCTGGGTTTATCTTAGTCGTGGTTTAAACCACTTTTTGTAATAAGCGCCTAAAGGTTTACAAACAGACATAATTAGCCCATTACTGTCCAACTGCTGGGCATGAATCTCTTCTCAGAATGAGAAGGATCTTAGGCCTTAGGGCCTGTACACAAAACTGCGAATTCGCAACGCAGAAAAATGCGACGTAAATTGCTGCGATGCGATTTCGTGCGGCAAGGCGTCTTCCTTCCAAGGTTCGGGTGACCAATCTCTCAACGATCGTCAACCGTATTGAAAGTTTTTATACTAGGTAGAATAAACTTGCGTAAAAAAAATTGCGCGAATCAATTCGTAAGTTCTTGCGATGCATCGTGCGAGCTCGTATATTTCTACGATGCGATGTCGCATCGCAGTTTTGTGTACAGACCCTTATTCCGCCTTCTGGCCTAGACAAGTTAGGGGCCTACACACATCACCTAGAACTTTTTTAAACCCACTCAGATTGCTGATTTCCTCACAATATTCTTCTTTCACAGTAAACGTAAGTGATTCAAACCCGCGCTAATTTGATGCTCATTCCAAGCGAGGTAAGGATACATCAATTTTAAATCATACGACGTTTACATCCGCGGTTGTTCTGGTGAATCAAAATCTTCTTAAAATTCTACGTAATCTGACTCATTGGTAAATCCTTGCATGATTCTCCATTCATTTAAAACGTCTTCATGCAGCACACACGAAAAACATGAATCAAATTAATGACTATTAAAATTTATGAAAATATACAAATTATAACCAACTAGCTGTGTCTTCACGGCTCCGCCCGTAGCCTATGTTACTCAGTGATAATGTAGCTTTGTAACGGCAAAAGAATTTTTGAAATCGGTCCAGTAGTTTTTAAGTTTATTCGTTACATACAAAAATACAAATCTTTCCTCTTTATAATATTAGTATAGACAAATTTCCCACGTAAGTAGTTCAATGTCGTTACGTGGGTAAATGACTATATTCTACTAATTAACTCAAACATTACAAGTGAATTATACATTAGTAAGTAACATGAATGTTGTAGGACGCGAACTAGAGCGGGTTACGTAAAACCGTTAAACAATTGGGTATTTAGGCCAATGTCGGCACGTGGAGGACGTTGTGAGGGCAACAGAGGGCAACGGAGGGCATTGGAGGACAACCGGGGGCAGCCAGAGGGCGCGTTGCCACCCCGTGCCCGACTGACCTCGCTGGGGTCACGGCTGGGGTGGCGGCTGGCGAGACGGGGCTATTTTTAGCTCTTAGGAAATAGAAAAGTTAAGTTTTATTTTAGTTGTGGTTTGTTTATAAAAGTATTGAAAGTTTTGAGATCATTATGGCAGTTAATTATATTTGATGTGTCGAAATAATTCAAATAACGCCTTGAGTATCCTGAATCAAAAATCCTTAATGTTTTTTTATTTTCTTTCCCATTGCTGCTTCCTTTACAGGTTAATTTATCTACAAATAGCATACACAATTTTTTTTACAGATTTGCGTGCATTTATTGCCTTGCCATTATAACATGCTTATATTAACTTGTAACTAACTTTTGCTGTAAAAAAATCATGGTAATCAATTTTCACCCACTTCTAACTATAGCATCGATGTGAAACTTTGCGAATATATGTAACTAGCTTTTTTCCGCAGCTTCGCTCGCGTAATTTATTTCACCCCCTTAGGGGAGCAATTTTGAAAAATCCTTTCTTAGTGGATGCCTACGTTATAAAAGGTACCTACTGTCAAAATTTCAAGTTTCTAACCCCAGCCGTTTAGGCTGTGCGTTGATAGATCAGTCAGTCAGTCAGCTTCTCCTTTTATATATATAGATATAACTATAGCCTATTCTGTGATGCGACTATGGCTGAGTGGCATCAACATAACCGTAACCATATCAAAATTTCTGTCAAATAAGTGCGAATTTGACATAAATATGGCAAGTTAACAAGTTTTAGTTAGTTGGTGTAACTGAGCCTTAGTATCGATCATCTGTTACGTCAACCTACATACGTCTACCATACACTCATCGTGTTCTAAGGGCGTGACTGCACGGATCGACCCACCCCTCTTCCGTAACCCAAATAAACTAAATAGGCCATGAAAGGGGATGATTGCTCATCTTTGCATAGCGCCCCGTCTGGTGTGAAATTGGCATTAGTTCTATGGCCCTTATCCAGATTTAGGAACGAAATCATCCTGTTATGAATATGAAGGTTTGTTTATACTTAGGGTTGTTCACCCCTGGTTGGAGAATTCACAAAATGATTTATCGTCGATTCCTATAATTTACGGAGCGTTATTGGTTAAAATAATAAAATAAGACACGTTTGGTGCAGTGGCTGAGCGATCGGCTTCTGCGCTACGGGTCGTCGGTTCGATTCCCGCACGGAACAAATATTTGTATGGCCTACAGAAAGTTGTTCCGGGTCTGGATGTTTGTGCGTGTGAAGATTTGTGTCTGTAAACGCACCCACGATACAGGAGAAATCGTAGAGTGGGGCAAGGCTTTTTATAATAAAAAATAAAATTGAGTCTCTTGTATCTTTACCAATAATGAAACAAACACCTAGCTTTGCATAGTAGACCCTCCAAAATGGAAGTAGCTATCACAAGTAAACTTAGGTTACGAGTCTATTTATATGCCCAGTTTGGGAATAAAAATACTGCCATTGATAAGCCAAACGATTTGTTTATAGGAACTAGTGATGATTTGTTTTTGAAATATGTAACAAAGCAGAATTTCAACTTAAAATTCAGGGCTATAGAAATATAAATTTAGGGGCTAATTACCAATCTTGCGCATCATACGATTTGCGAGGTTACCTAAGCTGCGCTTGCGGCGGTCAGTCCGTGGATGGGTGACCGTTCGTTACACATCCAGACGCCTCCGTGCCTCGAAAAGCACGTTAAGCAGTCGGTCCCGGGTGTCATACAAATACCTATGACAGTCGTTACGGGTAGTCAGAAGCCCGAAAGTCTGACAACCGGTCTAAATCTTAGAGTATCTGCATTGCCCAGTACTTGGGTTTGCTGAGATCTGATGGCAGTCGCTTCGTGTAAAATACCAGTATTCAGCTGCATCTGGTTAGACCGGAAGCTGACCCCAACATAGCTGGGAAAAGGCTAGGCAGATATACAGAAATATAAGATTTTCAATACGTACCTATTACGCATGAGCGTGGCGGCCACGCTCATGCGTAATAGGACATAATGGCCACGCCGTGGCCATCATTTTTAATCTATACTAATATTATAAAGCTGAAGAGTTTGTTTGTTTGGACGTGCTAATCACAGGAACTACTGGTTGGAATTGAACAAATCTTTTTGTGTTGGATAGTTCATTTATCGAGGTAGGTTATAGGCTATGTAACATCACGCTACGACCAATAGGAGCGGAGCATAAATGAAAAATGTTGCATAAACGGGAAAATGTCCACCCGTGCGAAGCCGGGACGAGCCGGTAGTCCCTACCATATAATTAATCTTTCCTTCACCAAAGGTATAATAGTATAACTCCTACGCAAGAACTAAATTGTTTATCTACCGTGTAAACTATAAGAAAACACTGTTGACACCGTGTCACTGTGTCAAGTCGCGCGTTGACCTAAGATGCGCGTGCGCATTCCGCACAACTGTTGCGCAGTGCAACCGTCTACGTAGGTAGATCTATGAAATTATACTTGAAGATTGAAAGTGAAATATAATTAAATAGCTTTTTATACACATGGTATTTTGGATGAAAAAGATAAATATTATATTTAAAATATTATTATTATATATTACTTATTTTTTTTGTTTTTGAAAAGAAGAACTATCTGCCCAGATATCATCAACGGTCATAGGTCAAATTAGATATTACCTAGTAGCATATTTATGGGTTAGAGGGACCTTTCTCTCAGGTTACAAATGCGCGAATGCGCGTCCAAATTCAGTTAAAAATAAATTCGTAGCTTTTTATTTAAATCATCACAAATATGTATTACAACGAAAATGTGACAATCATTCCATTGTTTTTCACATTCGAAGAATCAAAAATAATTAACGTAAATCAAACGACCGTCTGACGTCACTCGTAAATTCCGATAAGCCATAGTTATTAATCATTCCACAGTACTTACTCACTGGATGCCCGAAATAGCATCAAAATCTTTTTGTCCATTTAGAATCGGCATTTATTTCAATGATTACGTCTGCGTCGGGCAAGAAGTCTGATCTGCGCGGTCGCATCGGACGCCGACGAAATTCGGCGAAATCGCACGCACCTGCCCGACGACAGCTGCGCAGGAGTGGCAAAAACGCTACCCGCCCGAACGGACGCAAAGCTTGTTTTTTTAGGAACCTCTAATTTGAGACACGACAATAGTGTGAAAGGAAATACACACTTGCAAAGCTGGTTGCCATGACGGCGATGTAAATCAAACAAAACGTCGGTTGGTGTAATTAAAAATCTTGTTTGTGGTTAACTTTTGCAAAAACTTTTTTCAGCGGAACTTCTTTTAAATTGTTGCTATACTGAGATTTTATTCAGAGTTTGATCGAGTATTTATTACGACATGAAGTTACATTCCACTTGAAAATTCTATATCATCAAATAATAAAGTAAAATGGGAGTGAATTGGAAGATCGATGAGATAGCGTAATCAAACTGCATTACCACTAGCATTTACTGCCCCACCTCTAAGATAGCTATGATGAATCGAACTACTATTGAGAACGATAAAATTTTAGATCACAAGATTACAAGTTTGATGCAACATCGCACGTTTTATGGATCGAACAACGTCTTATTAAAAATGTCATAATCAGTTATAAGAGTTACAGCGCTATCCGTGCATCGGATCTTTGTAATTTAGTTATTTATCGCTCCCTATCATATTGATAAAGCTGGGCTGCAACAAATATTTATGAGGGCCCGTCAACTTTATGAATATGCGAGCCGCGGGTACCTACTGCACCGATAAAACGCTCATTTTTTCATATAAAACGTCGCCGAGAGTGTTGGTGTTGTTATAAATCACAATCACGTTGATATAAATCCGTTCATCATACTCGGCGTTCACTTTCCGCCGGGGTCCCGTAATAAATGCGGGCCGGGTGCAGCGCGCCGTTGCGCCGCCGCGTCCATTTGTTCCGACTCACTTTCTGCATAATAAAGCGATTTGTGGGCGAGTTGCGCCGCTTGAGCAACGCGTCATTAGTCGCGTGCACTTCTCACGGTGCGTGGCGCAACGGGCCCGACAGCGAAACCCCCGTCGCGTTGCGCAACGCGCTCCGATCGATGACCGACTAAAAGCGAAAAGGCGTCCTTGGCAGTGAATCGAGTGCGCGTCCGCCGGCACACCGGCCGGTAATTATTCATAGGCGTTGCACAACCGACGCCCGCGCCAACGATCGATGCGCCGTCAGCGCGATGCGCGCCCGATACCTCCGCGCCGATGGCTATCGACACGCTCCATCGATCGCGCTCAGCGTAACAGGACGCCTCTAGCACCATCCATCATCTCGATCGTATTTCTTAATCGCATCTTATAAGATAATGCGTTAAATCGTACATCGGGGCGCGACTCGCAAGTCGATTGAATCATGACTCAGTTCCCGCGAATGTCATAAAAGTTTTAGATTCGCGCGCTGGTATGTTTGCTTTTATAAATATGGCTCGGCGGACAGGTGCCCTCGCAGCGCCGGCGTCTAGCTGCTGTACTAAAAAGGTTCGATCTAGAAGCGGTTACGGTCAAACGTGGATGGACGAAACGGCTCGGCGTCGGAGCGGACGGTCGCGAGCCCGATTTGGTCGTGATTAGTGGCCGCGGACGTCTAACTGTGTCCCAAGGAGGATTGCTGTCGTATGAATATGGAGAATGACAAAACGCGGCGACCTTGCGACTAGATAATTACTATAAAGAGCGCGAGATGCAACAGACAGTCTGTGGGACTAATTATGCATGTGACATTGGGAGATGTGTCGCGGACGCTCGCGTGTGGAAAGGCGAGCAAATGGCCGCAGCGGCCAATCGACGGAAGTCGTAAAATTTTACAACTGTTGTCGCCGGCCCTCGATTAGGTTTATAGAAAGCTTTACTGCTCCCTTGTGCTGGTACATGCAAATGGGCAGCAGTGGCGGGGGTCAACACACCAGTCAGCGTGACTCGCACACAGACAGACAATACGAACGCAAGGGGTGCTGCGCCGACGCGATGCAATCAAATTTTAAATTAGAAATGTGTACAATAGTATTGTGCGTCAATCGAAATGAATTACACCCCTAGTTGGGGAGTTAATTAGTTTTAGAGATCGAATTTACCATTGTTAACTCTAACAACGATTTATGGCAGTAATGGCCTGTTCTTTATAGGGAGTATGAAATCTGAATGGGAGTCTAAATAAATCAAAATTTCCTCTTACAAGTAATAAAATCAAGTACAGCTCAATGTCTGTCTCTAAAAATAACTTCTGATGATGAAATTCCAGACGGCTTGGATTTAATCAACTTTTCTACGAAGGCTGCTATGATGTCGGAACACTTAAGAAATAGCCCCAATCAAAAGTATAATAAAGTGGATTGCAGTGTTATTATCTTTTTGCTAAGTGATGAGGTTTTATCTGGGCGGGTACGGCGCGTATTACAGACAGTTTGGGAGCAACGGTTGCCTCACGCCGATCCTATCTACTCGTAGTTTGCGCAACGTTAGATTGATGGGGCTCACTAACAATGAGTTGAGTACCTCGTTCTTATCGAGACTCCACGACATCGGTCTCGCAATACTGATAGCGGTAAAATTCCTCGCAAGGAGTTAACATGTTATCTTACTTTGTAACATCTAATAAATGAGAAACACTTGAAAGTGACAGTATCGTGTTGTGACTTGTGATCCGTCAAAAATGGCCACCACAATTTCCTCTAGATATCAGAGTTACTCTAAAGGCCTCATGCAAATTGATAATATTTGGTCCTTGCAGCCGCATAAAATCGGCAACAGATCCGTGACTATATCGTATTGATATCCGCCAAAAATAGCCATCACCACTACCTCTGGATATCAGACGCTCTAAAGGCATTATGCAAATTGATAATATTTGGTCCTTACACCCGCATGAAATCAGCAACAGATTCTCAAAACAACAAATAATAAATAAACAACAATATTTTGCGTACAATCTTGTCCTCAGTTCAAAGTTGTTAAACGTCCATAACTATGAATATTTTATGGCGACGATGTCCTAACCACAGCCATATAAGAAAAAAGTTACATATTGTGCAAAGAATAACATAATTATGTGAATGGCGATCGTTAAAATCGAATTTAATGAATAATAAAATATTCTTCGCGAGGTTTATTATTGCGAAAAGTATTAGTAAACAGTTAGCGAGAATAAAGTGGTAGAGTCTTATTCTTATAGGCTATAATTTTGTTGGGGCTATGAAATTAGGTATAACGGAGTTAAAAAAGCATTTGCAGGTGGGATCTGCTTCCTACTAGCCTTATCCCAACTCTGTTGGAGTCAGCTTCCAGTATAAACAAATGCGACTGAATACCAGTACTGTACACGGAGCGACTGCCATCAGACCTCCGCAACCCTGGGGAATGCCGGTATCCTAAAGTTAGACTGGTTATGACTTTCGGGCGTCTGACTACCCGTAACGACTGTCATAGGCATTCGTATGACACCCGGTACCGACAGTTTAACATACTCTCCGAGGCACGGACTGACTGCGGCAAGCGCAGCTTTATTATTATGTTGTGTACTAAAACAAAGGGTTAAAAATCAATTTCAACTATAGTCAAATTCCTTCAAATGACATGACTGTTGCTACATCTATGTACCGTGTGGCGACTTTCTAATATAACGCCGGAAGCCTAGCTAGTGGACTATCATCTTCATACATCCAGATATTCGCAATCCAGGTCTTGTCCCAATTAACTTTTCTGCTTGACTTTTTATAACAAGTACCTGGATGACCGAGCCTTGCTCGGTTTTTTTTTTGTTAATCGTGTTTTTTGGAAAGAAAAAAAGGGGAAATAGAAAAAGAAGGAACTTGAAAACAAAAAGGGAAAAAAATATCGTCTGGATTCGAACCGAGATTTGCTGGTTTCGGGACCGCCCTATTTCCCACCTGAGCTACTACAACCTTGAAGATGGTGGCGAAATTTACATTCATATTCTAATGATATTGTAGCAGTTTTTCATTGCCTGAAAACACGGATAAAATGACGTTTTCTAAAAATGAAACCTAGCTAGATCGATTTATCGCTCCCGAAACCCCTGCATACTAAATTTCATGAAAATCGTTGGAGCCGTTTCCGAGATTCAGATTATATATATACAAGATTTGCTCGTTTAAAGGTATTAGATAGATAGATAACATCGCCCTACACCCTTCGGAAGACACTTAGAATCAAGCCTTAAATCCAGTACTACTAAAGAAATAAATATTTAGATATTATTTAGGTAGTCGCTGATTCCGTAGCCCCATCCTAAGTGGGATAACATCTAGTCGGTTATTAATGTTATTGGAGCGTCGTGCGGCTGCGCCTGCGTCGCGGGGGCGTGCCGCGCAAATAGAGACACGGGCTTACACGCTGCGCTATAAAATATAATTGTTACGACTAATACATTATTAATTGTTATTTATTGCCTCTACAATTAGTTATTTGGTTTATGGGTACATGTTGTTGAAGATATATATGTCCTTAATATATTCTGAGTATATCGGCAAATGTGAATTTTCCTAGTCTTCGTAGCATGTTAGTGCATGCTAGACCTGTTTCCTATCCTTTTTTATGTTGTCCCTATGTTTCTTTGTCCCAAAACGGCACTGAGGTGCGCTAGCGCCGCAGTGTGCACGATGTTTGAAACAAAATGTTAATTTTATTGCGCGCCGGGCGTGTCGCGGCCAAACATGCAAATTAGATTAATTAAAATTCCCTGTACAAGCGCCAGGGCTGGCCCTTTGACCACAAAGGTCCAAGGTTCCAAATATCTTCATTATTCGCAGCTTTTAGCGTTGATGACCTCCAAAAATCATCGAAAAAAGAGCAATGGTGTTGGGGGACTACCCAGCATTACTTTTCTTATTGAGAAAGATTATATTTTGGAAAGAAAGAAAGGAAGAAGTCGGCTTCCATAATATCTATACTCCATTTATTATTATAACATTAGACAAAAGTGGCCCACCAAGGCACGAATATCTTTTGAACCATTTCTTAAAATAGAGTTAAAGGTCATCTTGTTTGACCGTTAGAGTTCATAAAAGCATAACATACAATAACATCACGCCTGTATTCCCCGAAGGGTTGGGCAGAGGTGTATAGTAACACCCTCATTTCGCAGTTATATTTAAGTCCCATGTAATAGGGGGCGAGCCTATTGCCATCATGCTACTGAGGAATTCCACATGGAAAAACCCAACAACACCTTGTCCGACCTGGGGATCGAACCCAGGACCTCACGATCAGCAGTCGCACTTGCCACCACTATACCAACGAGGCCGTTATGTTGCTTATTTCTTTCCATTTCCTTCCTAATTGGGTCTTATCTGTCTATTGCTATATTAATGGGAGTATAGACATGGTGGCGTATATTATCATGGTTCCAAATATCTGACAATATAATTAATAGGTGTTGAAGGTTATTTGAATATTATTACATAGGATAATTTATTGCTACGATATAAAATTTCCTGGTGGTGGCGCCATTTTGGCGGTTTTATTGTGGGATGATGGTGCCAAATATGTAACAATGCAGTCAGCGATAGAGCCTTAAAATATGGATAGCCTGTTACTGTAATTTATTGCCGTGAATATCACTTACGGATACTTAAAGTGCAGAACATATTTTATTCGTATCCTTGGAATACTAAAATAAATAATTTTATACATTTTTGCGCAATGTAGACTGTTAGATAGACACGACTGCACGACATAATTTTAACTATTCCAAGAATTTAATTTTATATAATCAATCTACTGTTATTTACTCTATAAAATTGGTCCAAATAATATGACAATTAAATGTCAATTGCGTAGTAGCCCTAACATAAAACAAGTGAAGGAACGCGCGGGGGGCGGGGCAATCGGTGCGCAAGCACCTGCCGAGCCAGCGCGTGCGCAGCTGACGCTTAAAATATGGAAATTGGGAATTTATAGCAAGGGCACCTTATGAAATTTTGATTGTAGCGTCTGTTTGATAAACCAGGTGCAGCTGGGGTATGGATTCAGGGAACCAAGGTGGTGTTGAATTTTGATTCATGAACCTTATTATTCTCGTGTTATTATTATTATTAACTAGCTTTACCCGACCCGGCTGCGCACGGGTAGCACTAAGTATCTACGGCACACCTACCTACCTATTATTTTGTGACATTTAATGTTTGACAGGTAAGAACAGTTTGTATGGGAAAAGAAAAGTGTTGTTTTTACTATTTTCCACGCAAATTTTGTTTTTTCTCTCCATAAGAACCTTCCTTGTGCCTTAAGGAATTTTTTTTTTAAATTGCCGTATTGATCGAGCCGTTCTCAAGTTTTGCGCTTAGCAACACATTTGGCGATTCATTTTTAATTATATAGACTAGGAAGAGAATAATAAGGATCTAAAGAATTGTTAAACAAACATGATAATTGCGTAGAATTCATATTGTAAATCGTATTTAAATTTGACATCTGAATATTTTTTCTAAGATAAAGAGATTATTTATGACACGGACTTGAATCGTGTTACGGTTTATTCCAACAATAAAGTACGCAGCCAAAACCACAGATAAAAAGTAGTTCTCCATAATCCGACAATTGTTAAATGATTCATAAAGCAATTACATTTTTCTATACTTGTATAGAGTTGCTGCCTAACAATTTGACGCCCACGACCGCATTGTATGATCTGAAACAATCACGGAAATGAGATACCGATAGCTACTAGACTCATCAATAACGCTAACAATGGTGTATTAACGTAACAGCTAATCAGTAGCGCAAGTAGTGGGTGACACAGCGTGTTGAAGCGTCTGCGTTAGCGTATCATCGTCCTCTTGTCAATATCGGATGCATCAGTTACTTTTTATTTTTAATTGGATATGGGATTTTTTTACTATATCATGTATTCACTAGTAAACAATGTTTCGTAGTGTTTGCCAACATAAACAGTTAATAGTCTTAACCGCAACATGTTTTGATACATGTTGCATGTTCCAGAAAGAGTTTATAAACAAATGGTTCTTAATTTAATTAATCAAGTTTTGCAGATAGTGAAACTTCGTGCCAGATGCGTTATTAATTTAAATATCGAGTAGTTGGAGTATTTCCACTTATATTTTTGCAATATTTCCTATTAATTAAATGTGAAACGATTGCGGTTGTATGGTTTTGACCCAATTTGGGTTTAAGGAATTCTAAAGGGAAAAAGTGCCAGACTTTGGAACAAATATGGAGACAAATGTATATATATATATTGTCCTCAAAGTCTATGATACTCGTCATTTGAAGTTTACGTAAAATTATGAATAATATTTACCTTTCCATCGAATGACATTGCATTATAAAAATATCGTTAGTTGCTAACGTACAATTTACATATATTTCGCTATAAAATGACATTCTGATCGCTATATCAAGACATAGTAACACTTGAGGCTGTCCTTGTCACCAGATCAGAACTCCAAGGCGACTAAGTGTAATCAAACGTCGCTTCATGACACAGACTAGTGATCCGCGACTAATATAGTCATTAGCATCAGCCGAGTCTCCTCAATAAGTCATTATCAGTGCGCTAAAACGGTCTCAGATGCGCGGGCGCCGCGGAAGCGTTACGTCTTATGAACAATTATTATTAGCTGCGCCCACACAACACCGCCCATCGCCTTTGATACACCGTCACCTGACGTTTTACGAGCAAATAATTGTACGGTTTTGAAGTTCAAGACTAAAAAAAGTAAACACCAAACAGGTTCTTATTGATGTCAAGTGCGGTAAATAAATAAAAACCGTCTGGTTCTTTCACCATCGGTTTTTATGAGGTGTTATAATTGTGGGAACAGATATTTTTATTGTCAGTGTGCAAATGCATTTTTTATGGACGCTTGATCATAACTAACAGTCGCTCGATCGCTGTGTCGAATCCGACGGATGCACGTATCAATTCTGAATAAATATAGTAGGAATTTTGGCTAACGGTTATAATATAACTATTATGTAATGCACCATTTTTGTTATACACTCGGGAGCAATGAATCCTGGTCACCAACATAAACAAAACATTGTTTAAAAATGTTTTCCGAATTTAGTTTTATGTCGGTGACCCGGATTTATTGCTCCCGAGTGTACTTTAACAGATCGCGGTTTTATTTTGTTCGAATATCGAAGACCAAGACCGAAGTAAGACCTCTTCAGATGAATCTAAAAGAAGACTAAATTAATTCAACAAAGATAATAAATCCAAAAAAAATATAAGGGTATGAGCCAATTTATGGAAGCCCAAAAAACCCCAATCATTCATATTAATCATTATTTGTTCCTTTTCTTATTTTAAATTATTTCAATACCCTCGTATATCCCGCAAGGTATAAAATTAAATCTAACAGTCTCCAGTCACGCTACACAGTCCAATAGTGGACAAAGTTTAAAGCTTCCTCGTGCAGATTGCTGCGCACGAGTGTATCATTGTATTTGCATCGATACGAACCGGTCGCGAGTCTAATTGACCGGTACATTGTCGCTCACCATTTAGATCACTTTGTTCCGATAAGATTGTGGATTGAATATCGGTGAGCTGTGATAGATTGCTTCTTGGGAAGGAGGGGATGTAAGACTCGTGTTTACCAACATTAATTCTCTGGTTAAACAACCGTTTACTTAAACTGCTATACTGTCTGATTAAGTATTTAATTAAGTATGTCTTGTCATCTATACTAATATTATAAAGTTGAAGAGTTTGTTTGTTTGAACGCGCTCATCTCAGAAACTACTGGTTGGAATTAATAAATTATTTTTGTGTTGGATAGTCCATTTATCGAGGAATGTTATAGGCTATAAAACATCACGCTACGACCAATAGGAGCGGAGCATAAGTGAAAAATGTTGCAAAAACGGGAAAAATGTCCACCCGTGCGAAGCCGGGACGGGCCGCTTGTCTAAATATATGCATTAAATAAATCTGCAAATTGTTACATACACATGTTGTATAATTATCACTTGCTTAAAAACGGTGAAGGAAAACATCGTGAGGAAACTGGCATGCCTGAGAGATATTTCTCGACGGCATGTGAAGCCAAGTCAGAGGCCTATGGGGGGCATAAACTCTGACACCAGTTTAGTCACTAACCACACCAAAAGAAGGAGATTGTTATATACAAATAAATTATCCATTATTTTAGAAAATCTAAACATTACGCGTATTTTAAGTAATATTTCACATTTTTAACCGACTTCGAAAATAAGGTATCTATTCAATGCGTATCGTCGTCTCTTTGTGGCAAGATGGGCTTGGCTGCATTTACTCATTTCCATGATAAATATTAAAATAAATAAACATAATACTTATTGCGAGTTTATGTACAAGACATGTACCTACCATTAGGTACCTATAGTTTTACAAACCGGTTTTGGATAGAACAGTATGGCGTATTGTCACCGCTTGTTAATAATAATCTGTTTCGATAACAAACTATTAATGAAATACTATAGTTAATTAAATTATAACTAAAAAAAAAACGAGTGGCCAAATACTCAAACGCTACTCAATTTTAAATTGCCGTTAACATCGTGCTGTCTCTGTCACTTCGCCTTAGAGTGACAGTGACGACACGAGACTTAACGGTAACTTATTATAAAATGAAATAGCGTTTGAGTATTTGGTCATAAATGTAATAATTAACAAATAACGTGCTGCATTGTAGTGATATTTATTATACACTAGCGACCCGCCCCGGCTTCGCATGGGTGCAATGTAGATACTAACGTGGGGCACATAAACCTTCCTCTAGAATCACTATATCTATTAAAAAAACCGCATCAAAATCCATTGCGTAGTTTTAAAGATCAGGCAGCGGGAGCGAATTTGTTTTATACTATGTAAAGATAGGTATTCTAGGTGACGCATGCGGGTTCACTCGCGTGGTAGATTGACAAAAAGTATCCAATGTTTCTTCGGAAGTAAGTTTCATCGAAATTGGTTCAGTAGGTTTACTCGTTAGGAAGTAGCAAACAGACAGACAAACTCCCTTCCAATAATTAAGAGTGGATTTATACTGCGTTTGAAGAAAAAATATCTAAAAAATTTGTTCGGACAAAATACCATCTCACCCTTGACTAATTTTAATAAAGATTGCACAAACAGGATATTAGAAAATAAAACTTCCTCGCATGAATAACATGTTAAATGATCTATCAAGTCAATTAGTTAACTATTCATCATTAGCTCAATCTATTACGAAATTTATTCGATAAATCGATTTTATTAGTCGATTATGCGCAACACGATTGATAATTGTTACCTTGATAAATTAAAGCTTCATTTAACTCGTCATTAAATTATTCGATTACGAAATATTTGATGCTTTTGTATTCGAGTGATTAGTCGATTATTCGCATCATTTCGAGCATCCCGTAGAAACGACCTAGAAAGTAAGGCGGAAACGTGGAAAGATGGTCGTAATTATCTAGACTACTGCGTCGCTAATTAAGTTATAGTATGAACGTCTTCCTGGTTGCACAATGTCTTTACATGTGTACTTAAATGTAAATCACGGATTATTGTTAGTATACTCGTACTTTTCAAACCCCGTTTACACCTAAGTATAAAACATGCCTTGGTGGTCTAGTGGTCGCAAGCGCGACTGCCGAGCATGTGGTCCTGGGTTCGATACCCAAGTCGAGCAAAGTGTTATTGGGTCTTTCCATTAAAAAAATCTCAGTAGCAGCCCGGAGTCTGGATTCGTGCCGGTTAATGGCAAAATAGGCTCGCCCCCTATTACATGAGTAAACGTGAGGTAAGAATTCTGAAATTCACTTGTAAGGCCGTTTTTGGAAGATTACTTGAATAGATGACTCCATATTTCGGGAGGGTGTTGAGGAAGTTGGGTAATAATAAGACGCCCTAATAAAATTGTGACGCCTGAAGACAGCATTAGGTGATTGAATCTCAACATGTTTCTATACATACGTTGTTACATTGCACACAAATTTTAGCAGTATCAGACAACTTGTTGAAGCAAGTTGTTGGTAGTTGCTACGAGGAACGAAGTCCGAGTACACAATCAGCACATTACTGTTTCACTTCTTGGCTAACTCTTTTCAGAATGAAAATGGTTTATGCTTTAGTCCACCACGATGGCTTGTTGGCGGACTACACACACCACCGAGAACTTTTTGGAGCCTTTTTGAACCTTTGCAGGTTTCCTCAATGTTAATGCAAGTGATAAATCAAATTCTGATCTGCAAGGTCGAGTAGCTTAATATTTTTTTAATAACTTCATCACAAGATAATACACATTGCTCTACATATAACATACTACTTCATGCCTCTAAAACTAGTCCGTCATAATACTTGGAACAGGTATACTCCACAATAAGTATTCCTTTACTTAGAACTGGTGTACCGTCGTCTGCGCAGAAAGAAAGCGCTAGTCTCAAGGCCGGGCCCGCATATAGATCGCCCAGTTTAGCACATTGTGTCGACTGCGCGCTGACAATGTCTTGTACTTGTGACAGTTTGAATTTAGCAATAAAGAAAATGGAGATAAAAATTGTAAGTACTCAATTACATACAATTTTTGTCTGTAAATGCATAGCAAATTATTTTGAAAAAATATGGACAATCTTAGGAGACTAAGATTGTTTTCCTGTATCTACAACAGTTAGTAGCTACCCTTACTAACCCACCTCAAATTTCATCATAACATAACATCACGCCTGTATTCCCTGAAGGGTTGGGCAGAGGTGTATAGTAACACCTTCGTTTCGCCGTTATGTTAAAGTCCTATGTAATAGGGGGCGAGCCTATTGCCATTAACTGGGCACAAATCCAACCCCGGGGTGCTACTGAGGAATTCCACACGGAAAAAACTCAATAACACTTTGCCCGACCTGGAGATCGAACCCAGGACCTCACGATCAGCAGTCGCGCTTGCCACCACTAAACCAACAAGGCAGTTTATCTCAAATTTCCACCCTGTATAATCATAGTCACGTAGATATACACGGCGACATTTTAGATTCGACACTCGGTGTCGACACTGAGTGTCGTAGCATGTCACTTGATGTGGACATAAAAATTGCTATCGTTAAGACGTCAGTGACACTAATGTCTAGACTTTTGTCTAATGTTAGTATCGCCGTGTATACAATGAAAACTATTTACTATACAAGGCTACTCGGAAAGGGGGTACTAAGCCGAAAGGGTGTTAAAGTAACCACAACAATGGATTACTTTTGTTCTACAACTTTCCCCAAAAGTCAATAGTTTAAGAGAAATAGCTGTTCAAAGATTTCATAAAAAATACGCTAATTTCTATCTATCCTCAGCTAAGATTAGCTGTGTTTACATTTCAGGTCATATTTAGGGTCACGGATTAGAAGCTTCATTTTCTGAATTCGTAACTTAAGCAGGGAAGAAGAATTGTTAAAAAAGCTAAAATAAAAATGTTTTTTCAAGGAAAATAAAAATTCTAATTTTGAAATTTTAACATTTTTTTTAAAACGACCATCAGTGATACATTAAGTGGCCCGCGGCTTATTACCCCCTTTACGACTAACATTGTATAAAACTTTTAAAATATACGTACTTCTGTAATTCAACAATTTGGTAGACTATTAAATCCCAAGCTTGCTACACTAATTCCTTGCACTTCAATACACCAATCGCATACCCAATAACTCGTCAATCTGGCCTGACGAGTTACCTCAAATCAATGGGCTATACAAAGAGATGCGCCCGCGCAGCTACTAAACTTTCTCTCGATAACCTTTCGGTACTCTCGTACCGATCTCGTATCGGCTGACCTCACGACGAGTTCTTTGCGGCCGTACGTGGTTAGGTACTCGTTTTCTATTCTATTCTACTCCAAATGCGTCGCGATCTGATAGCAAGGGCGTTTGTTAGTCGTGTCGGATGTAGGGCTGGTAGGGATAATTTTGGTCTTGAAAATGAAAGTTAATTTATGTTCGTAATAATCAATTTGGAGTCGGAAGATAATCTTAAATCGTATTTTCTCTAGCAATTTCACTATACAATACAATATTTCTTTAAGGCTGCTAAAATTTTATGGCTGTAAGTCATCTGTTGTATCTGCCACACCGTCTATTATTTCAGACGCTAGACGCAATTTATATTCAATTCTATTGTCTATTGATGGGTTTCTAATATTCTTAATAGGCCATTTGCACGGTATAGAACGATGGACGTTAAATTACTGCAAACATATTTCTTGTATTTAGGACCCATTAAATAGGGAGTAAGAGAGTTGGCAGCCCTACAACCCACAAGCAATCTAAGCTGAACCCGATTTAACCTAACAAGTAACTCAGTTCCGCTCAGACACGACAAAAACACGAAACCGATGCATCGATACAATCTACCGAGTCTATCGATCGATACTGAACTATCGAAAAGAGCGCAAGGTCGCGCATTGTGCGCGTGCGCAGCAATTGTTGTATCAACACAGTTGGCTGTTATTGTTTTTTGCACGGTATTGATATTTAATTAGATAAATTATTTAGAAATACATTTAGAGCACATGATTATGTGGGTCATTGTCAGTTTGATCGGAGATGGCTTTGTTACAAATGTTTATTCAATTATTATTTCTGTAACATCGACGTATGCATTGCTAATGCCGTTTACAAACATAAATAAAGTGGTTAATTTATTCATGAAAAACAGGCCCTTTTCCAACCAACAAGTTGTCAGAAGTACTTAGCAAAAGATTTGTAACTTTTTCTCTAAGCGAATAAGGGAAACGCTTTTCTTGACAGCGTGGGTTGGGCCCTTGCGTTTGAAAAGTTGCCTACAGGAGCAATTAGTGTGCGAACACATATCGCCACGCCTTCGTCTAGACACTCTAGACTGTCTGATGCCTGCCGCTGCTTCGTGGAACAACACCACTTTCCCTGACACATAATTATAGTATTTAAGGACCTTCCAGCCGATATCCGAGCCTATCAGTGGAAATTCAAAGAACGAACCAATATTTCAGTCATTTCATTACCGTTCGTTGCCATTGTTTTTGTCATTGTGACGACCGACAGTCGATCGCTAGCAATTAATGTTTTGTGAACAAGTAATTACGCCTCAAGCGGTTGCCGCGACTAACCAATTTACTATTTAGCACTCAGCTACTGTACAACATATCAACGATAAAGAATTACAAATACTAAAACATCCAAGGTCAAACTATGCTCATTTGTTAATCTGAAGAGTTCGTTAAATCACTTATGACAGGCGATGATTGATGTTGTAGCATTTAATTGGTGACTGCGATTCGTATCTTACGCGCCGAGTTAATTGCAGCTATCGATACAAACATCGAGATCTCGATTAAGTATATAATATCTAATGGCGACTGGTAATGAGATGTAATAAATCATCTCCGAGGTTGACGCACCGGGATGGAGGGCGAATGGTATCGGCGGAAATGGATATTATGATAACGATGCGCCCGCGCAGCTCGCCGTGCGCGGTGCAGGGTTAGCGTGCCATTTGCAATAATGCGAGGGACGGTAATGTATGCTAAGGAGACTCGATTGAGTCGTACATTTTAAATTCATTGACGTTTGTATAAACAAAGGCATAGTTGAATCATATTACTATATTGCCCTCAGCATAAAACCTCTTTTATATTGAAATCATTTTTCTGTCTTTGTTATTGCAATGTATAGTTCATTACATGTCATTTATCCAGTGCAGTTGCACGACAACGACCGTCTTAACATGTAACTTCATAAATACTGATTTTTTATTGATAGCTAGCCGCAGGCTAACTGGACCTAGTGCATTTTGCAGTCGGTATCGGCTGCCAACTTGAGTCCATCTTTGGTAGAAATGCGCGATAGCTGCGTCGAATGATAATATGACAGAAGAGAAGTGGTATCAGCGGCACAACGGTGAACCTTCATTTCCGCATTGTGGTGCGTTGCTGGACAAGGAACCCGCATTAGCAGAGCTTTGTCCACGGCGGCGGTGCGGCCACGCTCGGTACGCATACAATAGCCCAGAGCTCGACAATTAGTATTCCGGCCACGACGCGCCGCCTCACATCAAAGGCGCAGTAAATTACATGCTTATCTCAACGCAGAGTAGCGGTAGATGTGTAGGCAAACGCCGGTCAATGGTGTGCTGCGCACCCGTCTATTAGCAGTCTATCCCTGCCCGTGACCTACCTCAATATGGGTCATTGCCAGAGCGCCCCGTTGAATTTTACGATAATCGCTTGCGAAACTACCATTGGCAAAATTTCAAGATGCTATAGTGGCGTCTGTAGTAAGTCTGACAGGAGCGCGCCTGAATCTGAGCGCATGAAGTGAATCATCACCGCCACATAGTACGCCGCGGAATGGAATCGCGTCCATTGTGATGACGACTCCCGCTGTGCTGTTTTTTTCTTATTGGTGGAAGCAATTTTATTCTTAATTTCTCCGGCGGAGAGTTCACTTTCGGTTTCGTGTGCAGTGAATCCGGTGCGTCTGGACGCAGTGTGTGATTTTAATTTTAGAATAACGGAAACCGCGGCGCTGCGCTCGTCGCGGCGGAGTCGCGTTTTTTCGTTTATTTTCCGTTCGGCCTTCGCATGAATGGGATGCCGCGCGCCGGAGCGGCGGTCAACGGTCAGCCGCGGGCCGCTTTAATTTCAGGCGCGGGCACTCAATAATATCGAATGGATTTATGGTTCATTAAGCCGCATACGGTGGCGGTGCATTCTTGGCCGCGGCGCTGACGGGCCTGTCGGCTCGCGATTTGTTAAATAAACACAATTTCGGTTCGTCGAACCGCGCCAGAATAAACACTGCGTGCCCCGTTCTAATACGGAAAGTGAAAGCGGCGCGGCGGCGGGTAGTGACAAATTCCTCTCCACGTGGCACGTGTTACACCCGCCGACCCGCGGTAACATGAGCGGAAGGAATGCGCCCCACAGGATTGGAAGCCATTCAAACTATTCGTGTTAACATCGCGAGGTTCAAACAAATGATTAACTCTAATACTTTGAAATCGGTTTCTGTATTCTTGCAGACCGTACCTGTAATGTATAAGGGCTATATCTCAAAATCAAGTAATTTCTCTAGAAAATGTAGTGTTCTGTAGAACACGAGACAAAGAACCATTAATATTTTTAGTGATACCGCGCAAGGATTATTTGCGGCAACAACTCGTGGCGGAGCATTAAAATAATATATTTATTGTACAGTTGGCACATTAAGAAGTTAGCTAGAATGGGCTCATTAAGTGTTTGATTTAATTCTAATGCCCGTAGTGAGCCGTTGTCGAGATTTTATCCAACGAGTAATTACTTGGTTTGGCACGTTAAAACATAACTTTAAGTTACGAAAACTCGGAAATGCACTTTACTAACGTCGGGATGCACGGTTTTATGTGCGACGTCTAAGAAATGTTTTCATATAAATGCGTTTTGCGTGTTAAAAATGTTCAAGAAAGCTCTGGCTATAATTTTGTTTAGAGTTCGCATGCAAATGGTGGTACAGTCAGGTTTAATACTTTCTAGAAACGGAAGGTTTTAAATGGTAGTGCTTGATTTATGACGAGAAATATAAGTGGTTGTTCTGCCCAGCCTTTTCCCAACTATGTTGGGGTCAGCGTCCAGTCTAACCAGATGCGGCTGAATACCAGTATTATACACGGGGCAGCTGCCATCAGACTTCCGCGGCCCTGGGCAATGCCTATATCGTAAGGTTAGCCCGGTCGTCAGACTTTCGGGCTTCTACCCGTAACAACTGTAATAGGTATTCGTGTGACACCCAGAACCGAAGGTTTAACGTGCCCTCTGAGATACGGAGACGTTTCGATGTGTAACGAATGGTCACCCATCCACTGATCGACCGCGGCAAGTGCAGCTTAACCTTGCAAATCATATAATCCCCGCGGTTGCTAATTAGCCACGAGAATAAACTACACCCAGTTAAGTGTCCAAAATCTATGAATCAAAAGTACGTACGAAATTGAGAGCCATGTAAGAGAACCGATTTACAAAAAATTGCAGCCGATTTTAATTATGAAACATAAAAGGAAGCGTCAAGTCCCAAATATTTGTCAAAACCAAACATATTTGATAACCGGTTACCTAAAAACGTCGGACTGTTTGTGTTTGCACAAGGATAAAATTTGGCGATATTTATTTTGGAGTTTCAACCCACGCGCCTGTGTTATTTATAGAGTTACCACCGGGCTCCGAAACGTATTATTATTTATGATAACGTAACACCATTGTGTCATAACTCACAAATGTTTACTCTCGATGGGTTTAAATTTTCAGGTAAAAATTTTGTACTTACATCATTTAAAGCAATGACGTTGAAATAAATAGACGCAGTATCTCGTATAGATAACGTGCCAAATACATTGGCGCAATAAGGTTCAAACTACCTCTAGACAGCTGTCAAGTTCTATGCCACTGCGGTTCCGAAACCACAACTTGTTGATACTTCTTGAACATTCTGTTTTTCTAAACAACGCATCTAGTACATAAGTACATAATATTATATCAATGATTCAATGCGTATTTTTATAGGTAAATTGAACTTTCCATATTTATGAAATTCAGACTAACAAAACATACATAACATCACGCCTGTATTCCCCGAAGGGTTGGGCAGAGGTGTATAGTGACACCCTCATTCCGCTTGTTATGTTTAAGTCCCATGGGAAGAACCCAATAACACTTTGCCCGACCTGGGGATCTAACCCAGGACCTCACTATCAGCAGACGCGGTTGCCGCCACTAGACCAACGAGGCAGACTAACAAATCGGTTATTTGAAATAATAAAATAATCGGTCCATAAGAAAAATAAAGGCAGGTTTTTCGCATTTAGCCCTAGTTATGCGTGACATTCACGCTGACTCACTCAGCCGGGAGGCCAACACCGCTGTTTAGGTAAAAAGTAAACACAGACATACATACATAACTATACAAGTCCATTGACACATACAGACATAATGTAAAAACATAACTACACACATTGTACACAAACTGGTTCTATAGACGATGACTAGTTTAGCTCAGATTAATTCTAGATCAACGAAGATCGCTAGTGGGTATTAGACTAAATTATAGCTTGTTCCAAATACTGACATTAATGTTTGGTATAAATAATTAAATTTAAGGAGTGGGACTGGATTTGACAGGTTGTAACTGGAGCTGGGGCGAAAAAATAATGCTTAAAAGCTCTAAACAGACAAAATTCTGTTAAAATCTTATAGAAAGACGATTTTCGGATGACCACAACATGAAAATCTCATTTATTGTCAGGTTAGTTTAAATTAATGGAAAGATCCTCTACTGATGTGACAGTCAAAGAAGAAAAAGATAATAATAGACCAGCTGTTAATAATTTTAAACATATTGTAGCAGATCATGATAACGTGGAAGAAAACCAGATAATAGAAAGAACTTGACATTGCTCAAATAGGGCTAATTTGAAGCCAGACAGAGTGCACTTAAAGTACGTAAATACAAAATTAAAGCATGTTTACACTGATGGAGGAAGAAGGAAGTAGACCATCTGTTAATAATCCCAAATAATATTGGAGCAGATTACGATGGCGCAAAGAATGGCAATGTCAATGGAAGAAAACCAGACAATACAAAGAACTTGACATTGCTCAAATAGGGCTAATTTGAAGCCAGACAGAGTGCACTTAGCGCACGTAAATAAAAAATTAAAATATGTCAGACAATGGCATTTCCGTTGCGAACTGTTTACAATATTAATTAACAACGCATTGCTTTTCCAATTAATTCTCAGTGGCGCTCAATTGAGCACGTGTAGTGAATCCACGTCTTTGTTTATGCACTACATTGGTCATTATAATGACGTATGGTTCGTCGTGTATGACTACAAGGCTCAGGGTTATATGGTTTTGTGACCTTTATGCATGGAAGACCAGTATGTTTGAAGCTGTTTTGGTCGTTTACTGAAAATTCAATTTACATCTTTGTATGGAACCCGGAACTGAAAATAGGTTTTGATTTGAACTCCACATCTCAGAAAAATGTGTCATTCTTTTCAGTTTTACATACCTCAAAGCAGACATCCAAACCAAAATCCTTCAAATATTTAAAAAGTAACCTCGTCTGTCTGTGACTCACCTGTAACAAAAAAAACAAGAATTAGTAAAAAGCTACAAATATATCTATACGGCTGCGCAGGAGTCGCAAAATTGGACCTGTTATACGAGATCTAAACACACAAAAAGCGACTGTGTAAATCAAAACGATCGTGGGAAGTTATCGTTAAACGTTAGACCCGTTCCAAAAGTAATCATTGTTGTAACCTATATTTAAATTTATTGGTACCTAAATAAAGAGCAACTGGCAATATTTAAAGCTTTAAAGGACGACAGTGAAACATTTAAAAGAATATTATTTTTTGAATAGTCAGTTCCTTTAACGCTTTTATTTTGAAGGTTTTCCAGCAACATTTTGCCCAGAATGCAAATAAGTAAGTAGATAAGACTTAAGGCTCGTCCTATTATTGAATAGTAACTAATTCTCTTATTTAATTAGCAACATGGCACAATCATATACCTAACAAGTCTGTGATTTATAATTTATACGCATTAAAATCAAATTACAAACATGTAAGAAACTTCAATTATTGAGACAAAAAGGTTCAACCATTTCCACAATAAATAGAGAAATCAAGTTCACACATCATGATGAACAGCGAACGCAAACAACTTTGATGTGTCAATAAAAACGGCCGCAGTGGTCAGTGCAGACGTGTCGCAACATACGTCGCGTGGGCCCGTGCAACGGTCACTACTCTGCGCCCACGCATCTCCGCAGACATAGGTAACGCGCTCACTTCACTTCTGCAGGATTATTGAAAACTTGCGAAACGTAGATTTTTGACGATTATAAGGCAATTGTTAAAGAATATTCGGTTATGAATGTCAATTATACTAATTTGAAGAAAGTGAACGTAAAATTGAGAAGAAATTGTAAGCTGAAAATTAAAAGTGAGAGTCTATTGGTTAGAAAATTTAAAGCAAGGTACAAATAAAACAACTAAGTAGAAAGATAATGATGGAAAATGGAAAGAAAAATACTCAACTGCTTGTGTTCGAAATGTATACTAAATTACAACGAGTAAGACTTGGTGGACTGTCATGGCGCTTGCCACGTGACGAGATTTACATAAACGGAGGGGAAATACAACATTTTCAGGTTTCGTTTACGTAAACATGGCAAGAGGACAATATTTCAATAACCAGCTGGATGATGAAAGTGATGTTTACATAAAATTGAATATAACAAGACGTAATGATGTCTCTGTAATTGAATATGGCTGTCAACGAAAAAGGTCGGCCGTGTATAAAGATAATTTAACATAAATAATTTGACCAAGAAATTATGATATTTACATAAATGAGGTGTCCATTGAACGTTGAAATTCAAATAAACGCCGACGCTATTCCAAAGGTCAGTCATTGAATTCGTTCAATAGGAAATTCTTGATGTAAGATTGTATTGAGTTTATCGTAATTGTTAAACATTTTTCGAATCGTACGTTAATGAGTTGAAGGTTTTAATCAGATTTTATCTATTTTATTCAACCAGCCATGCCTTTATCTGGATTAACCTTGAAGGGACGATGACTGAATAGCTATTATAGCTAAGCTTGACCCAGATTCTACTAAGAATACTAACGTGATTCACTGGAAAGAAATGGAACTTCCTAAAATAAAGTTTTTTATTTTTTCATGCAATACAATTTCGACAAAATTTATTAAGGTTATCAACCTAAAGATCTGAGGGCCGTTTAAGCCTATTCATATTTAAATTAAATCACATTTCCTACCATATAATGAGGTCGTTTTTATGTATCTACAAATAGTATAGGCACATTTTTAAACGCGGTCCCATTGATAGTTGCTGCTTCATTTACATAAACGTCCACTTCATTTAGTAGTAAGCGATCCTTGTGCCTGTTATCTAAGGAAGTGGACACAATCAAGTCTGCCTCGTATTTTCCCTTTTTGACCATTAAAACGTTGTTTTTGTTGATATCACAGATGGCTTGTTGAGTCAGGTTTTCAAGTTAATCAATGCAAATGTCTTTTTGAGGACTCGTTACTTTTATTGTTACTGTCAAAGATAGACCGCTACGAGCTATTTTCTGTAGCATATTTTGGTATTATCGAGTTTCAAACTCCCACAATAACTAGTTACAATTCACGTATGAATGCAAAATCTTGGAAGCCGTCCAGCACAATCCTTAAAGGAACAAAATATTAGCAACAGTGTTGTGCCAAACTTTCCGCAATAAAGACGTCTGGCGCAGTTTCTATATCTGTGAACGAAAGTTGTAAGGGGCAAAGGAATCCTTGTTGTCCTGAATAACATTTACGAGTACATGCTTAAACTACTCGTCTTAAAATGTATGTATATTGTTTAATCCATAAAACTTTCAGAGTGCTTTTCTGCAGACAGTCTTGGATTAAGACTTTAGATACTTCCTTAGGTATCGATTAGGACGTATTAAGGATGTTAGGTTTCTTCCCCTTAAAAGTTTCAACAAATCCTGAGCAATGAACCTCCTCCAGGACATCTGACTATTCTTTGCAGAATTGAGCCAGTCTACGTTGAATTTAATTATTTATTCCACAACCTAGTGTGTCTATCTCTTAAGACCACACGGGCGTCGGTCTAGACAAAACCCGGCAGACGGGCAACAATTTATTTGCGACTACGACCCCACAACGTCGCGACTGCGTTCGTTCATATTGGTCTCGTTGACTCGCTGTTGAACTCATTCGCGCTGTATAATAAGCATGTTATTTACTGCATGGACGTGTGAATGAGGATGGCATTTTGGTTTTGTAGAAATATTTAGTGTTATATTTAAATGTCTAGCAACATCGATCGTACCGACGGAAATTTGAGCACTCCCATAAAATACAAGTGCTATATGTAGTACTATAATTCAGATCATATCTGATCAGAATTTTTTCTATTATATGCATTGCCAGAATTTTGTAAAGGACAAAAAAATAAAAGATGAAAAAGATAAAGATACATTTGTAGGCATTCAGAAAATTCTATGAGTACATACGACTCTTTTGAGTGTTCACGAGTACATTCACAATACATATCTAATTAGAAATTTGATTTAGCGATAAACTAAATTACACGCTCTTCAGCCGTAACCAGAAATGAGATAATAACAATTTCTTTGCATCTTTTCTTCGTTCATTTACTGAATCATGCTCACTGAATGCATGCTCTTTGCAATCTTACACACGAGTGCGTCTACCACAGAAAAAGCAAATTTTCGGCAAGAACAAGAAATATAGGTCTAGTAATAGGTGCCACTGTTGCTCTGACTTTTGATCAACAAAAGATTCCGTTTTTTTTTCTTAAATATGATTTATTCGAAGCAATCAATCTTGGAAGATTATTAAATATCAGGTGGCTGGATGGTTTTCGATTACGATTGATATCTTTATAATTCAGTCGCCTCTAGGGCAACCCACGTGAAGTGATCGAGGTCTACTTGTAGCTAAGACCACACGGCATCAAGTGCAGTAGTTAGTTAATTGATTCGTACGGCTTGCGCAAGCGCACATCTTCTCAATTAGCCGCCATTGCGCACTGATTGAGTCCATACTTCATAGTTAGCTTTATTAATGTTTTCTCCTCACAATTATACTCCTATCGCCGAGGTGGGCCTCACATCAAGAGTTATCGTCTTAGCATGTTTAAATCACAGTTTTGTTGTAGTTATTAATTATTGCGAGCCATGCAGCCTGTGTAATCACTTCATACTGATTAATTTTCATAAATATGAGCTCTTGAATGAGGTGAGAGCTTATCGTGTAAACAGGAAATAAAGTAACGGTACCCTAGGGCAATCGCAATTATGAGTTTCAAGATTAATATGTTGAACTAATTGGTGTTGGTGCCTGAAATTTCTATTCGCCTTATTTTAACAAAATAAGGCTTTTTAGAACGCAGACATCAATACTAATAATATATATTACTGCCGGCATTGCCTCGTTGGTCCAGTGGTGGCAAGCGCGACTGCTGATCGTGAGGTCCTGGGTTCGATCCTCAGGTCGGGCAAAGTGTTATTACGTTCTTCTGTGTGGATTTCCCGGAGTTTGGAATTGTGCCAGGTTGATGACAATAAGCTCGCCCCCTATTACATGGGCGAACATAACGGCGAAATGAGGGTGTTACTATTATACACCTCTGCACAACCCTTCGGGGAATACAGAAATGATGTTTATGTTACTGCCAATGTTAGACAAATAATACCAGAAGAATTTTTATATTAAGAAACTCCGCGGTTATGGTGAATTCACGTCCTCTATTACATTATAATCATATAAAGTGTCATTGTTATGCCGTCGCACTAAGCTTTTCTATATTCGGTATGCATATTTCCGAGCAGATATGGAAATTTAATTGCGGTGCGCCCGCGCCGCGTCCCGACGCCAGCCGACCAATTAAATATATTGATAGCAATAACACCTTATATGGTAAGTTGTCATGAAGCATCACACGTGACACCTATTATGGTGTGAATGTTAGTGATTGTGACACGATACTTACTTTCAAACTATGCAGTGATTTATTGTTCGTATACGTAATTATACTTGGCGACAAACTTGTGATTAGTAGAGTTGATTATGTTTAAAGTCGTAGACAGAAATTCGGTCAATTTTATTCAGAGTGTAGGCGGCTGTTAATGTCTGAGTTTATAGCCTTATCTTACATAAGTTTGGCATTTTAGAATAGACAAATGTGGGCAAACTAACATCATTATCGTTCGGAGAGGCTATGATATTCTACGACAGTTATTGCCTATTTGAAGATTCCTAAACTATCCATTTAATTTATAATTTGTTCATCTTGGGATTTCCTATCGTTTTATTATTCTGCCTTCAAGATAAACTTTGACATGAATTCAACCACAATGCAACACCATTTTACCACTTAAAACAAATTCCATATGTACACGTAATTGTAACCTGGTCTATTTGACCCGAGGCGATCACAAATAACGTCCCTCTGTCCGCCGTCCGTGAATGGGCCGGCCATTCATCGAGAGCGACTGTTAAAGACGCCCATTCAGACGACCCACGCATGCCGTGTGTGACTCCGGTGACCTGGCCATAGTACCGGCTAAAAATACCAGTGAATGTGTTAATACCTTTGGATAAGTTCATTCGATAGAATGTATGAGGTCTTTGCTTATCGAGAATAGTTTTATTAATGAATCTATCATTTTAAATAGATTAGACTGGAATTTGTTGTATAGGTAACAGTTTAGTGAAGGTTAAAAGTAAGAGTGATAGGAATCCATATTAGAGCTCGTTTTCTTAAAATCAAGAACATTGCATGACGTAAATTCTCATTAAACATAAGCGTAATGATGAACTAAAAATAAAAACTCAGAAATCACAACCTTATAACAAGAACGCTGTACATACACCCGGAACTACCAAAACCCTTGACACGCAAACCACCATGACTCATAGAAAAATGAAAGAAACTACCAATACAACACCATTGAACAATTTCCACTAAACTAGAACAACGGGTCATGGGAAAGACAAATGCGGAAACCAACGAACAATAACAGTCGTTCATGAATCGCGGGAACCCGAACCAATTACAATGTAATTTCTATTACAAGTGTATTACAATCGTAATTATATGCAATTTTGGACGATTACAGCTGTGAAATTGAAAGGGTCAAGGCTGTCGTGCTTTGTAATGAAATTTCGAAAATGGCTCACCAAGGAAATGACGATACTTATGTATTGTAGACGATTATATAAAGGAATCGATTGTTTAATAATTTGGCTCAACTGGACGATATTTTCGTTAACAGAGAAGCGGAAGAAACATAGACAACTTAAATAAAAAGTGCTTAAATGAGCAACGTGAAAGAAAAAGCAATTGGGAATGTGATTTTGAAATGTTTCATTTAGTTAAATCAATCACTCTGTTAATAAATTCGAAGATAAGGGTATAGAACAAAAGCCCATTTACCTCAATGGACTGGCCTTAGAAAAATAAATTGAAATCCATTTCTTTTTATTACCGAAGATTATAAACTAGAAAACACGACGAATGGGCCACACAATGTTACATAACGCGTTCCAAGAACGACCTGACCGCTATTGAACCCCGTACCAGGAACACTACAAGAGCACGTCAACCAGTGTCAACCGTTCTTGTTAACTGTCAACAGAATGTGCCGCATCATCGTCTCGGAGACAGCCTTGCAACCAATCGCCAGGGTCACTCGTGGCTGATTGATATTAATCATTATGATTGAGCATAATAGGAAGTGTTGTAATTGGTCTGTCAAAAACCGCAACAACAACAAAAGAATTTTATTTAAATAAATTAAGTTTTAATTCAAGTGCATGATTTAATGACGTTGGCAATTCTATTATTTCAAAATCTTGTGGCGATTTCGGAGCTTCATGGTCAGAATTCAACTTTTATGGTATGATATGAATATGGTCAAGCACGAATTGGCATGTTAGTGAGAAAATAAACACCTCTATCCTTTGATTGTACTTTGTAATGTTACCAACGCAATTATTGCATAGGTACTACTTTGCAGTAACAAAGATAAAGAACCTCACTGCATATTATCTGCCTTACTAACACATAACATAACATCACGCCTGAATTCCCCGAAGGGTTAGACAGAGGTGTATATTAACAACCTCATTTCGCCGTTATGTTTAAGTCCCATGTAATAGGGGGCGAGCCTATTGCCATAAACCGGGCACAAATCCAAACTGCGGGCTGCTACTGAAGAATTCCACACGGAAAAACCCAATGACATTGCCCGTCCTGAGGATCGACCCAGGACTTCACGATCAGCATTCACGCTTGCCACCACTAGACCAACGAGGTATTTGCCTTACTATTAGCAACAAAAACCCTGCTATAATACATTCAATCATCATTCTACCCTTTTCCCAAATTAAGATACAGATCAATTCAACCAGATACAAATCTCATAAAACACTGCTACTCTTTTTTAGTGGTGGACACTAAACAAAAATTTTCGCCTTTGTCTTTTGGCGTTAAAACTGTCCAAATTATTTTAAACAAAACATTACAAGTGCCTGTAATCAAAATTGTTATAGTAATTTCGTACGAAACCGCAAGACTCCCGTACGACGCAACGTAGACCACATCGAACGATATGACGGCAGTGGCTGCGATTGCGCAAGCATGACCAAAGCTTAACTCTGTGGTTAATGGCCCTGAAAATAACACTTCGGGAGTTCGATGTAGTGTTTTCCCAATCTTCACTTGTACACCAATACTACCCACTGTGAATAACTGAATTTCCTAAAGACTGCAAACGATAGATGGTGTCTCTTTGGGCAAAAGTATAAGATTTGATGCACCAGACTCTATCTGCGAGGAAAATGCTCAGAAAAGTCCAGAAACGGTTTCACACATATCAATTGACAGTCTACTTGATATTTCAAATCTCACAGCAAAAGATGGCGTCATTTTAGCTGGTTTAGCTACAACCATGTCTTAGACTGCCTCAAAAATATGCAAAACTTGCGTAACGACTTCGCTCACACCACCGTCTATGACTAAATCTTACCCAGAGGTGGCAGTTTATCGGGTCGGTAACCGGTCTAGGGTCAATTTGCCGTGTCTGTGGGGTCCGTTAGCAGCCCGCTTCTCACGCCCAAAGACAATGACTACACAAATACATTGTATGTCTTGTCGTTGGATTGTAGAGTTACGAGGTTGCGACTAAAATCTTATGTGTTGATGTAGTAAAACAAATTTGTGTCTTCATATCTTGCTGTTCTCTTTCAACCGTGATATTTAAAATCGTATCACCTCCTATTTCCTTAACTAATATCACGCTATAGATTTCGTTACGGTCATCACCACAAAATACAAGCATTCTTCAAGGATTCTTTTAACAGTTTTTTATTCCATTTTAAGCATGCGAAGAAACTGGAAGAGTAAAAATAATTAGAGGTTTGTAAATACTCAATAACTTATCAATTTGAAACAAAATTGGCTAACCTATTGTGTCAGTCTCTAACAAAGAAACAAGATAGATTTTATTTATAATATAAATATGCTAAGTGCTTAGTAACATACAATTGCATAGCATAAATAACCAATAAATATCAGAAGCCAACATTTTTATCCGCGTCCACCGCAGTTGGCAGCACAGATAATCAATTGCTAACTACATAGCAACATAATGAAGATAATGATAAGTGGCGACATATGTCAACGTTGACAGGGTGACAGGCGACGACGTGGTGAGACATTAGGGGTGTCAGATATCCTAATATTTTATATGACGTGTTACTTAGTCGACTTCAGTTGGCATCTCCTTAATTGCTTCCTGTTTTAAAGACTGTTACGAATATTATGAAAGGACAGAGATCATTCTTCAATAGCAGAACTGGGGGCTGTAGTAATGCCTCTACAATGTCGGAAGACTGGCTTCCACGGCCTACCTAAATTCTTCCCTTTAATGCCAAATCCGCTAGCATGTAAAATTGCAGAATTTGACTTCTACAACTGACTTTCAATTGTGGAAACAGCCGCAGCAAGTCGACTTTGGAAGTTTTACTTCTTCGACAATTTAATTTGCTAGTGAATTTGATGCTTTAGAATAAGAAAGACTGAATACAACCTCAATTAACAATGTTCTGCATGTAGTACCTTCAATTACCATCCCTTAAAACGTAAACAAACACGAGCTATCTTCAGCAACATCCTTTTTGAAGTCCACTTAAGTCAAGTGCGCATTGTCAGCCCTGGAGTGGCGACGACAATATCGACCAGTAATTGCATCGATACGTGGGGAATTATTGACTATTTGTTTGCACAAATCACAATAACTCATTATCTCTTTGTTGCTATGTCATGTGCAAATACTGTGTAGTTATTTGCGTTGTTAAGACGATATTGTGCGTAATTCAGAAGTCTTCTCTCCTGTTGGCACGAGTTATAAGAATAGTTGAGTTGAATGAGCTAGTCAGCAAGGTTGGTAGCGGAGCTGACTGCAGAGGGTGCGCTGGAAGTACGTAAGTATCGTCACTCGTGAAGGATCTTTTCATGCATCCCAATCAGAAGTCATATCTTTTTGTTTAACCGAAATTATCTATAATCTGTTTCTTCGTCTTATATTTAAGTGTCTTCTTGTCAGGATAGTCTGCTAAGTTCAGGCCTTCGTCCATTGTCACACAGCGATTCTTTAGTTATATGCAAATTGTTGTTGGAACTCCAAAATCTTTGAGGAAACCAGGTTATGACAGTAGAATAGATCTACTATTTGTAGCTACTGAAAATGTCATCGTCAATAATAGTTATTATCACAGTAACGGCTCCCCAAGGTCTATTATAAAGAATATTTTCATATTCCTTTTATCTTAGATTGATCTGATCGTTATTAGTTTTGATGTTTTACAAACTGTATTCATAATCCCAAAGGTAATATTTTATTTCCCCCACAACCACTTGTTACTTTGATAATAGTGCCGGAAGATGAGGGGAGAGATAAATAACCAAAAGGGTGTCTCCCTTAACCTATTATTTTACAATATGTATAAGACTTATTACTTTAAAAGATGAAATCATGTTCAACCACTGTGGGAGATTTTGATTACTTTTAACACATTTGCTTCTACCGCACTTTTCATGTAATATGCAGTCATACATTTTACTAGTGAACCGGCTAGCAAGGTCCCCGGTATCATACATGCGCTAGAGTGAACTCACGACGCGGATCCTTGGTTCTGATTGTGTTAATACATTGAGAAACTTATTTAGAAAGTTACCAATTTGATATGTCAAGTCAAATTTTTCCTCAAAACAAAAATGCAACGACGAATTTCGAATCATAATAGTAGAACTAGGTAAGGAATATCGTAAACGGCTAAAATAAAAAGTTAATTGCAGATGACTAGCCATTAGTAATAATTTTAAATATTTATATAAGTTTTATATTAACAATGGAAATATTGATGCAAACAACTTTACAGATTATATCGCCTTCCTTTTCATCATTAGTTTTTTCTTTTGATTTGCATTAATAGATACGATCCGCGTATATTTCGGGAAATATCATATTGGTAATATTTGTATTATTTGAATAGTTTGTTGCTCTTGCATTATAAACAAAATGAAACTACACCCACGAACGTCTACGTACAATTTCTACTTCAACTCGAGAATATCCGTAAAGCAACAAAAACATTCTCTTAGAAACACAACACGTACGAATCAGTTTCTACGGTTGTCTAGACAATATTTTTTTCCTCAGAGCAATAGGTTTTTAATTAGTCGATCGGTAAGTAATAGGCGATGGTTGGTAGGGCATAAATATTGCATGAGTTGCGCAGGCGCCGGCGCGCGGCGCGTCGACTTCGCCCGACAACGTGCGAACGCGTGGCGCGAACGATGAGATTACGCGGATGACAAATAGATTAGAAACGGTGATAAGTTATAGATTAGCTTATTATCAAGGTATTGTATATTGTGCGATTTTCTGTGAGTATTTGGCGCTACGATACATGTTTAACCGACTTCGAAAGAAAACAGCTTTGTTTGCTTTTTGCCTCAACCGATTAAATCGGTTTAAATTGTATTGTGTTAGCTTTACTGGGACTTAATTGATCCCATTTTATTATTTTCTATTTTATAGATATCACGAAATCCTAAAAATCCATCATCACAAGTATAAATTCTATATTTTGTATAATCGTAATCCTATCGCACACGTGTACCAGTCATTTATTTACGATAAACTAATCAATTCGCGATCATCTAATCGCTTGTTTCATCGAAATCGTTTGTCGTAGTATCGGCGCTTGCGCACGTGTATCCCCCATCACTCCGCCTGTGTGTCATTAAGCTGTTTACATATCGGTTCGGGCGAAACACACTGTAATTGATTTGGTAAACGATTTTGGTGGCCAATTGTTGGTGCAAAACGGAAAATTGCTCAAAGTTAGCGGGTGTCTTGAATGCGGAAGGTGGACGCAAGTTTTTAACGGTCACCGTCTTCATTCTTGAGGTACGGCGGTCATAAAATAAGGAATTTTCTAATCATTTTGTTACCTCGTCAGATTATACAGTTATACGTAGTTAATTGCGTATTATTGTTAATTGTATATGATTTTAAACATTAATTTTGTAATTACACGTAGGTCTGTCCACGTCAATAGAATGTAGGCGACCCAAAAAATATTGTTTAGTCTGTAACCCGATAGTCAGTAATAAATTTATACAGAACCCAATTCACGCGTCGACTTAACGGATATTACCTTTTGTTTTATATTGGAACACACACACAATGAATATTTCAATCACATTCGTAGGTACTGTTGAAAACTGCCTCGTTGGTATAGTGGTGGCAAGCGCGACTGCTGATCGTGAGGTCCTGGGTTCGATCCCCGGGTCGGGCAAAGTGTTATTGGGGTTTTCATGTGGAATTCCTCAGTAGCAGCGAGAGTTGGGATTTCTGCCCGTTTAATGGCAATAGGTTTGCCCCCTATTACATGGGACTTAAACATAACGGCGAAATAAGGGTGTTACTACACACCTCTGCCCAACCCTTCGGGGAATACAGGCGAGATGTTATGTATGGAAACAATACGTAAATTAATCAGTAAATGTTTAAATTTCAAACGATAATACTTATACCTAATACCGGCTTCTGTAGAAGGAAGAGTTCTAAGACCTGATTACCAAGTACTGCGCTTTTTCTGAACAGTTGGCAACAAGAATAGCTGATAGAAAACGCACGTGGAATGTGGAATGAAACCAATCAATTGTACGGTCACAGACATTGAGAGAATTGTTGAGCCACCTTCACTATTCTTAATTTTGTCGGGTTTATACAAAGACTCATTTCGATATAAATTTTTTTTGTCTATTCGACTGCTTGTAGATGCTCTTGTGGACCGTTTCTACGTAACCGGGCAGTTATTAGCGAGACCTGAAAAGTATCTAACCAATGGGGGCGAGTACAATACTTAACCTAAGCTAACTACTACTACTAACATCATGACTACTAGCAACAACAGTACTAAGAGCGACCCCTAATGGGCCTCGGACCTCGGCTTAGGGCGTTGCTAGCGGTAGGACTGGGAGGGAGACAGCTTGATGAGGGCTGAATTATCGGTGTGACTGTGGAGGCAGAAGAGAAGTCATCCGCAGCGCACGGTGGATCAGGGAGAATTCCGACATGACGTGTCATCTTCTTTACACAGTATAAAACAAAGTCGCTCCCGCTGTCTGTACGCTTAGATCTTTTAAATTACGCAACGGATTTTAATGCAGTTTTCAGCAATAGAGGAGTGATTCAAGAGGAAGGTTTATATGCCCCACATTAGTATCTACATTGCACCCGTGCGAAGCGGCGGGTCGCTAGTTTGATATAAAGTGTCTATCATCACCAGTGGCGTTAGGGATAGCCCGATATTTTTTTGGTACTTATTTTGATATTTATAATTCGTCTGATAACAAATACTTGGAGATTTTAAAATCGAATTACGGTTTACTAATGATAAGGATAAAATATATTGTCATAATTTACCTTGCACATCAAAATAAGCACCAAAAAAATATCGGGCTTGCCCTATAGGCACGCCACTGATCATCACAGTTGTAAAACACGGCCAAATTATGAATAGTGTCAAGTGGCTTAACAATCAATGTCTGTGACTGTACTTCAGTAGTTTTGTACTTTGGATGTGTTTGTACACGAATTCTTGGTACTATTTAAAACACTATTAACGAAATTGAACAATGTGTACCGATCGATTGATGCGATAGCCACTTTGCATTTTGATGAGTTAGGATCGATAAGTCTGTTCATGCTATACCGATATTGCTTGCCAACGATGCCGATTAAAATAACCAACTAATACAACATTGAAAAGTTTTCAAAGCTCTCTATTATATCTATACTAATATTATAAAAAGGAAAAAAATTATATTTTTGGATTTTTGTATGTAACGAATAAACTTAAAAACTACTGGACCGATTTCAAAAATTCTTTTGCCTTTAGAAAGCTACATTATCACTGAGTAACATAGGCTACGGGCGGAGCCGTGACGACACAGCTAGTTATTCATAAAGCTCACTGTACGGTCAGGGAAACGGATTGTTTAACAAATTGACACTATAGTTTGCCATATTTATTTTTATTCCATAATTATGACTGATATGGAATGGGAATTGTTTTTTTTTAATATACCTACTGTCAGTTTGTTCAAGAATCCCTTTCCGTGACTGTACAATTTAAGCTGACATTCAAACATTCATTCATTCAATCAGGTGTTTCGACAATTTACAATCCCTTTAAAATGTGAGAGAATTTGGGCCACGACTGCCTAATTGAATCACAACAATCATTATTGCTCGCTTCCTCATCGCACCACAATCTCCCCTTCAGAGCTTAATTTTTCATCAGACTCTCCCCTTCAAATTTTCATCAAACGTTTCTGTATTTTTTTGCGTCTAAATGTCGGTAACGGTCATGAACCCGCGAGGGTTCAACGGGCCGGTCAACGCACTTCGGCACGGAAACGATTTCAGAGCGAGAGAAAAAAAATCGTGTTGCGATGAAATTTCATACTGGCAGCGATTCTGGTGTCTATTGAGCGTGTAACTCGCCAAAGAGCAAACGGAACTTTTTAAACGCACACACGTTGACTAACGTTTTACCGCTGCGATTGTGCGAATGCTTGTGTATTTCTTTTTTTGTTTCGTTTTTTGAAATTGGATACTTGGGTGGGCTTTGAATGGAGTTTTGTTTTTTTAAATGAGGCATGCGAAAGCATCAAATTAGAGATAACATGCCTTTATACAACGTGTTACAAAAATACCCCTAAAGCCGATAGGGGGCTAAAAGGTCCTTGAAAAGAGTGTATTGGCAATGTTTGAAAACCGTAGTACGAAACCCACAAAAAAAAAATTGGATTAAACATAAAATAATCATCATAATGATACTAATTCGGGTCTAATCGCGTAGAAAATTTAAAAGGCAGAAGAATATACCTTATTTATCCCGACGTTTCGACCGAATTTCACCGGCCGTGGTCACGGGTATTTTTATAATGTGTACAAATCGCGAAAGTTTGAAAACATTTAAAATAATCACCATTGGAACGCAACCCAGAAAACATAAAACTAAAGAGTAGACTACCCAGAAATTTATTTACATTCTTACCTAATTTCCTCTGAGAGGTAAATGACAACAACCGTAAAAGACTACTTGATTATTTACATTTTTCATGGGGAATTATGTAACACGTTGTATAGCAATGAATTTAATATCAATTCAAATTAATGAGACGGTTTCGGAATTATTATTGTGTTCAATACAATTGATTCAGTTAAATAAATAATTTAAAAAATGTAATAGGGTCACCCCCAAATACATGGGACTTAAACATAACGGCGAATTGAGGGTGTTACTAAAACGCCTCTGCCCATCCTTTCGGGGAATACGAGGCGTGATGTTATGATCTGAAATCCCATGAATTTCAAGCTTGCTAACACCTATAACATATAACCAGTATTCTAACAGCATATCAGTAATTACACAGCAAGCACAAGCACCTAGAAATTCAACATTTTATAAGACAAGAAACAAGTGAGATCTAATTTAAAATAGATAAAATATTTTCCATATAAAAACTAGGTCTAAAGTCTAACAGACTGGATTGTAGAAAACTTGCTCTACTTGACGACTAGACAGATTATTTTTTTCATACTTCGGGGTGAAGGTACAGACGTAGGCTCAATAGTTTCACGGGTAATTGAATAGAGGGAAAGGTACACTGTAGGCCCAACACGAACATTTGAAGTATACAAGGTTAGTCGGAAAGGGGGTACTAAGGTACACTGTAGGCCCAACACGAACATTTGAAGTATACAAGGTTAGTCGGAAAGGGGGTACTAAGCCGCGGACCACTTAAAGTATCACTGATGACTATTTTAAAGAAAGTGTTAAAATTTCAAAATTCGATAGTTTTTATTTGCATGCAAAAAGATTATATTTTTTTTTTCAAGAAAAAAACATATCTCCTTTAGTTATGAATCCAGAAAATTAAGTTTCTAATCCGTGACCCCAAATATGACCTAAACAGTAAACACAGCTGATCATAGCTATGGATACATATACCTATAGATATATTTTAGCATATTTTTTACGAAATCTTTGAAAAGCTATTTCTCTTCAACTATCGAGTTTTGGGGAAAGTTGTAGAACAAAAGTTATCCCTTATTTTAGGTACTTTAACACCCTTTCGGCTTAGTACACCCTTTCCGACTAACCTTCTATAGGCCCTGCCGTAGGTACCTACATAAAAGCCCCAATCCTGATGGTGGCAGGAACGGATGTCAGTTGCCAATAAAAAAATTAAGAAAAAATCTCTGCATAAATAGGCTGTCAATTATTATGTTTCAATGACGACACGATTTGGTATACGTCGAATAATCAGGAAGTAACATGACATGCGATTTATTAGTCGTTGAAAAAAAACAAATGCACTTCGACCTTTTCAATTCTTTTGTGTCTAAAACATAACAATGGTAATATAATAATGGATGAAAAAAAAAAAACACTTCCTTGTTATTGCATCGAAAACAAAATTCTTGTTTTTGTAATAAATAAACGTCATGTTTTATTCCACCGGCAAACTTCAAGAGAGAAAATAAATCAACATTATAATAAATAAATAAGAAAATACATTATGTTATCAGTTAATTAACATTACATAAATAAGTAGCGGTGAACATGAAAAAGGGTACGCGCACACAAGACTTGCTCGTCGCCGTATCACAAACAAAGGCTTGCGCGGGCGCAGCGAGCAAGTTCATTGCCGCGAGCTGCGCACGCGATGTGCGATAAGCCCAATTTGGATGCACTGTGACGAAAACCGTACGTGCTTGCACATAACAATTATTTTTTAGAAAAAGCTTTCGTGTTTCTTTTTGGTTACTAATATTTAGTCAGTTGTGTCGAAAATAAAGCGCAGGCTGCATAACGATGTGTTAGACTATTGTTGACTAATGACTGACTGACGAGCTTTGTTATTATTTTCTTGTTTATGGGCTTGTACACAAAACTGCGAATAGACGCGATGCGAATTCGTAACGCAGAAATCTGCGACGCAAATTGCTGCGATGCGATTTAGTGCGGAAGGCGTCTTCTTTCCAAGGTTCGGGTGACCAATCCCTCGACGATCGTCAACCGTATTGAACATATTTTATACTAGGCAGAATAAATTTGCGTAAAAAGATTTGCGCACTGCTGTTACTAATAAGAAGATATAGGAAAAATCAATGGCGCGTATCAATTCGTAAATTCTTGCGATGCGTCGTGCGAGCTCCTATATTTCTACGATGCGACGTCGCATCGCAGTTTTGTGTACGGACCCTAGGCAAAGATAGCATAGCGGTTGAACGCTTTCTTTCCATGCAGGAGGGTCTGATCTGAGTTTGATTCCAACACCTCTGACTTTTCCAAATCGTATTGCGGATCAGAATTTGATTATCATTTGCGTTGACGGTGAAGGAAAACATTGTGAGGAAACCTGCACACCTGAGTGGGCTCTAGCATGTTCTTGAGTGTAGTCCGCCAACTCGCAGCAGGCAGCGTGGTGGATTAAGGCCTCAACCTTTCTCATTCTGAGAAGAGGCCGGTTCCCGGTCGGACAGTAATAAGCTGATTATGCCATTATGCTATACTTTTAGTATCACAGTGTCTGTCTAGGTAGAAAATACGACGTTCAATTGTTAATATCGTTCTAATTCTTCCCTATTGAACGAAAAACGTGACTCCAGCACGCTAATTAAACAAATCATTATTTGCATTAATTCTAATTAAGATCCGACGAACAACAAACGTTCTGCAATTAATTAAAATGACCTGTCATATAATAAACAACAGGAAAAATACTATATATAGTGTACAGGGAAATCCAATACCGACACAAGAATTCCTAACAGTGTACGTACTTACAGGGCAATATTTGCATAGGTAGGTACACGTACACTTTGAAATATTTCACTTCATTCCAATGAAAAACAATTAAATGTGTCACGCGATACTGCAATCAAAATGCAATTTTAAATACCGATCTCGCAGTTGAAGGAATTAACGTAAGCTATTGGTTAACTGCGCAAATTGATACTGTCGATTAGGGAGTACTCTTTGGACGACTTGAAGACGACAAAACACACCTTTCAAAACATGTCAAGACTAGGAATAATAATTCTTAACATAAACATAATCAGCCCATTACTGTCCCACTGCTGGGTACAGGCCTCTTCTCTGAATGAGAAGGGTTCAGGCCTTAGTCCAACACGCTGGCCTGGTGCGGATTAGCGGACTACACACACCATCGAGAGTATTTTGGAGACCTCTCAGGTGTGCAGGTTTCCTCACGATGTTTTTTCCTTCACCGTTGACGCAAGTGATAATCAAATTCTGTTAGCAGTGATAGCGTAGTGGTTGAACGCTGTGCCCTCTATGCAGGAGAGTCCGAGTTCGATCTAGGGATAACACTTACATTAACATTTTAAAAACACTCCCGTCATTGTAATGTGGTTCTTGATCCTTGTTAGCGATTATTATTAATGCAATAAGAAAGTGTTTTCCATAACGAGTCATACAAGCTTGAAACACGATGGGTCAACGTTTGGTCAAATTAAATCGAACGTTCGTAGGCCTTCGTTGGCTAGGTGTGTACGCTGCATTAAAAGAGGTACCTAACGGGCGTTAGAAACATCGCATTTCCTATCAGTCCAAACGCTATATTAAACTCTGGTTACTTGTAATTTGAATCTAACAATCTCGGTAGCGTTGGCCGGCCTGATGAAATGCATTGCTGGCTGGCTGTAAACGGTTTATAGACTTTATGGCCTCGACAATGGATACTTTATTTCCGAACGAGTTCTTACGTACCGCCTGTATTGTTTAGACAGGTAGGGTACGTCTCTGTTGAGACCACTTTCTAAAAAAGGATTGGGACTTCATAATTATAAACTCTCGGGTTATAATATCAAGTTTTGAGTGTATTTGGTTTATTCGATTTGCAGTGAAAAATTTAATCAAACTGATGTGTTGATAGAGCATAAACTAAAGGCAATATTTTCCATAGACTATTATTTATGACAGTCTATAGGGGACCCCTATCTGTTAACACAGTTCCGACTGTCATGCGCTTATAATTATCATAAGTTGCTATTATAAGAACAACTTTGTAGGGCAGACTATTTTCTATTTTATTGCAGTTCAGCAGGAACATATCAACACTACGAATTTCAGGAGAGACGGAACCATCTTCACTCTCAAAGTAGTTTACATACGGGTCCACGGTATTTCGCCGAGAACCGGTATGGGATCCGTTAATACCACATAATAAATTGAAATGTCGCCCTAAAAATTAATCGACCCATAGATAAACCTCCCACAATGACATACGAATATATATATGTAAATGTGGGTAACAGTGTCAAAGACGACCGCAGTGCAAGTATGTAGTCTACGGAAGGGAAAAAAATCTGCAAAGTTCCGATTAGAATTACCGTTAGAATTGCCTGTGATAGGTACACGATGTGAAGTTCAAGTAATTAATGTTATTAACCTACCTAGTTAGGTAGGTAATGTAGGGTTTTTATTGCAATTTTTGATGAACCCTCTTACTAATAAACGATGCATAAAGTTGTCATGAATAACGTCAGTTTTTACGTAGGTAGGTACAAGTTTGTGGTTTATTCGGGAATTTATAATATTTGTATTTTTTTTATAATAATAAGCCCGTAAGGATATAGTGAAAATTAAAATAGTTCTATACTCTAATATAAAATTAGACAAATAAAACCCATTTTAGAAAAGGTAATGTTTAGATAAGCAACATATTTGCTTCTAAAAGGGATTCAACACAGTATTATGCTTTTAAGAAGTTTAACAGTCAATGAAGATGATCTGAAATTCTATTTGAACAAATGGTTCAAAAGATATTCGTGCCTTCGTCGGTCACTTGTCTAATGTTACATGACGTGGAGTATTAGGTTTCCTATAAATAAAAATATACAACGATACTTTCCCATCCCCGCAGGACTATTCGTTAAAGGACAAAAGAGTTTACTTTCATTGTTATGAAATGGAGTAGGTATACATAATTTCTTATTTCGGTTAATAAAGACAGAATACTGGAAATGCTACTCATATCGGCTATCATATGGATAGCCGATATGAGTACCTACAATATTATAGTCTCGGTTGGGCTGTTTGAAAGGTATGGCTTACGTAAAAGATGAGTTACCGACTTGTTAATTACAAAGAATCAATTTTAGAGAAATATGGGTATAGTTGGACCTCCTGCTGTGCCATCAATGAGTAGTTAATTCTCGAAATCGAACTTTGGTAAAATTGGTGCTCAAAATTACATTCAAGTTCTCTTCCACGTCGCGTATTAATATTTAAACAGCTTAATATAATTATTGAAAATACCTAGTGGAATTTATACCAAAACTGACCTAAAATTTTCAGGTACCACCAGCGTTACGGATTGTTAAAATCATAGTTCCAATAACTTAACTACTTTATACTTAACAATTAAATTGGGTTATCTCTCTCCTACTGTGAGCTGCAGTGACATGGAAATGTACCTGTAACAATCAAACACAATATTATTAGCAAGAATTATACAAAATGTAAAGAACATGTTGCTATATGAAACCAAAACAGTTTGAACTTGGCACATGCTCTACCGTGCACCCATATAATTTATTCAGAGACACGTGGTCGAAATACAGCGAACCACGGGAGAGGTAATGCTCATATAAATATTGTCCGAGGCGCGAACCGAGAGAAAGTTTGAGACATTGTAAATCGATTTACAAGTATACAATAAATAATAAGGTAGTAACCGTATTGACTGATGCTATAAATTAAGTATCGATAAAGCGGTCGAACTGTTCGATTATATCGATTGTAAAATCGAGTTAGGTAGTAAGCCTAACACTATGGTAAGTTTAAATTAAATTATGAGAGTAGAATGATTTCGAAGAGAGAGAACCAGCCCTTACAATCCATTTATATTTCACAGTAAGCTGAAGTAAAGTCCCTTCAAATACAGAACACAGATTCAATCAAAAATAGAAAAAAAAACTGTAATACGTAAATAAAAATCCTCCACTTTCGTCCCATTCCATCGTACTATTGTGTTAATTACTACAGACAGACGTACAAAAAACCACTCGACTTTTAAATTACAAGCAACGGAAAACAATAAATAAAACAAATAAGACAATAGGTCCCTCGGGTCCCTCGGGGCTGTATCTCGAGCGAAGGACTATTACCGATGGTAACATAATAAAAAGGTTCCCACCTACGTGGTGCACACAAAAAAGGGGGGTTGGTTGAGCGCACGCGCATATTTCAAGCTGGGTGCGTTTGAGTGATGCACGGATAGCGATTCAAGAATGTCATATACCTACAGGGAAACAGATTTTTTAATTTCTAAAAGCCCTTATTTCGATATACTTGTTTCAAACATTTAATTCGTTCAATGTAATTTTATTTTAATTCAATAACATAACATCACGCCTGTATTTCCTAAAGGGTTGGGCAGAGGTGTATAGTAACACCCTCATTTCCTTTTCCTCATTTCGCAGTTATGTTTTAAGTCCCATATAATAGGGGGCGAGTCTATTGCTATCAATCGGGCATGAATCTAAACTCCGGGCTGCTACTGAGGAATTCCACACGGAAAAACCCAATAACACTTTGCCCGTCCTGAGGATCGAACCCAGGACCTCACGATCAGGAATCGCGCTAGCCACCACTAGACCAACGAAGCAGTTCAATAAGCTATGCAGTTTTTTTTTTTTTGGAAATGTCATATGTATTTCTTAAGCCTCTTCTGTTTTAGTTTTATGAAATTCACTCGAAAGATATAATTCCAATCGCTTCAGCTCCCGCTTCTTCCTATAACTTGGGTCCGCCCAAACCGCTGACACAGCGCGTGTGACACTCAGACCGACATTTGTCATGCGGCGAGTCCTCCTTATGATAATATTTCGCCTCCATGTTTAAGGAGACGGCGGGACAAAGCAACCGCTTATCTACATGATGGATACTGTTCTGCTCCGTCGTGTTTGGTTATCTTTTATCCCGAAGGATAGGAATCTTTTAGAAAAGGTACAAATTGAGGAACTTTTATTGAAATATTATTAGTGTCTTGAATATTTATGGTTTAAGGCTCAAACAGAAACGCTTTTTTGAATTTAGAATCAAAATGTTTAATATTTTAAGTGCTCTGTAAGATTCTATGAAACTAATAACTTAAATCAGCGTCAATTCACAAAAATGCTGCATAGTTTTAGACACACTTATCCACATCAACTGTGAAACCGTGTACTTTCTATTGCGATACATTCTATAAAATGCGTAAGCATGCTGAAGCATGCGAAATCATACCATAGAATATGAAAGCATACCGTAGAATGCGTAAGCATGCTGAAGCATACCATAGAATACGTATGTATACCATAGAACGAGTAAGCGTGCTTAGACAAGCGAAACCTGAATCGATCCGAAACGGTAAAAACGTGCATACGCAACTCCATAGAAACTGCCTATTTTCTATGACTGAATTGCGAATTGATAGTGATTAGTGTGTTTAGTCCCTAAGACGCCATATTGTGGAATGTAAAGCCTCTATTTGTATTGAGCAACTTCAAACAAAACCCTTGTAACAGATCATAAACATGTTTTCTCAATACACAATCGTTAAAACCGTCGCAAACACAACTCGAGCGCATTCACACCTATCACAACCACAACTACAGACAACATAGTATTTTTCTCAACAAAGACTTAATAATGGGAATAGCAACATAAACATGGTGCAGCCCTCAGAACTTACTCAGACTTGTACGGAAAAAGAAAAAGTCTTGCAACATTCTTACGCGTTTCAGCGCAAACATTACGACTTAAAACCGGCATTAAAGTGACATACAAGCAATTAAACATGCGCCGGCGCAGCGGGATTGAGTTTACATTGTTGTACCAACAGTCCGTAATATATGCCGCGCATGTTAACGTGTTTTTAAATTCGTTAAATAGTCCACGTAGATCGTTGACTAAAATGTTTTGATGTTACTGACCTGAAATTATACGTAAACTGACAGTCCTGAGCATTTCGTATGCGCATTAGTATTGAAGCCTATTCGTACAATATTTAATGGCTGATATTATTCGCGTGCGATAATATTTGGGTTTAATATAAGAGAACATTGTTTTAGACTGAGGCTACACTTAGCAGTATTTTTTTAAAATTGGTCACATTTGGCCCTAGTCTCACCTGATGGTAAGCGCAGACAGTGTCTAAGATGAACAGAGGTATAGAAGGATTCCCTTATACCCCTCTGGCTCTTACATAGACACGACAGAACACAGTAAACTGCTTGGTGCCGGACTTTAATGTGAGGGTGGTGGCTAGCCAGGCTGACCATATAGATCCTACCACCAAGCAAAAAAACGTGAAACGTGAACTGTGACACATACAGCGATCGAACCAAATGTATTAATATTCGTGTGTGCATGTGTGGGAACACTATACACCAAAAATCGCTGTCGTATTACATTAGAACCTCAGCCGTATAGAAGAAAGCATGCAAGACTTGAACCACAGATTGCTTATTAGTTTCTACGTAAACTTGAGTCCTAGTAAGATGTATCTTTGTCTATACGTAACGTCAGTATAAAAGGACGAGTTTATCTTAAATAAAACCCCCAAGTAAAAAAAATTGGACGTAATTTTTAATAAAAATAGTTCAATTTTCCATGTATTGTTTGAGAGATTACTGTCAATGGTAGAGTAGAAGGTCTTGTGGTTTACTCACTACCGTTTTACACGGATGCACTCGAGGACACGGAACGAGATGAGACAAAGAGTAAAAAAATAACTGTTTTCTTGCATCATTCTATTATAAGGCGACCCAAAAAAAAAATTTTATTACACTTATTTAAAAACATAACCTTACGTAATCTCCAATTTAAATAATAATTAAATACGACTATTAACGTAAATCGAATGCCACTCGTTAATTAGTCAGGGTTGTCAAAATACTATTTATCGTTCTATTTTTTGTATCAATTTATAAAAAATATTTGAAAGATAAAAAATTACAGCTGCTGGCAGTTACATCCTTGCAATTTAGCATCTGTAGGCGATGTTTCTAGATAAATGCCGGGTGATTATTTTTAAATATGAATATATCCAACACTGATTGATTGATAAATAGCCTGCAATTTTTATAGCCAAGGAAATTAACCTGTCAAGTGTTCGCAGTTTGGATGACGATATGCAAACATACATAGCTTACGCGACCATACAAAACTTATAACCTTTTATTAACAATAAGTTCTTTGTTTTTTTTTTCTATACCTATTTGATTTGACCTCTACATGTTAATCAAATGTTGTTTGTAATCCAAGAGGTTAAAAAGCTATTTATAAAATCTTCTGTGATAAAAATATATGATGACATTAAAAAAAACATGTGCAATTATGTAGAAGTTTCACAATTTATGGTCATGTTAAATAAAAAGACAAAAAAATGACACAATATGTCATATGATACAATCAGTATGTTCTCAAAGAGTGCCTCATCGTGAGACGATAATTGGCGAGTGAAATTCGTAAATTTGAGGCTAGCGTGAGTTCGGGCACTACATCTCGACCGAAGATAATATTTTACGAAAATACAGCGGTAGTTAACTCTTTGGTTTAATTATTGAAAAAGAAAAATGGTCTTTCGTAATGGCTTTGTAAGAAGCTTAAAAAATGACGTAGAAATATTCAAACATGACCACTTGCCTAGATTGTTACTTTTTAGTAGGTACGGTCTATCCGTATTGTCACTTGTGCTCCGAAATACTAACTAGTTTTTTTAATAATAGCCTTTGGAATGTTTACTCCTTAGCAAAGACCTCCCCTTTTGCCTTCCAAGCCTCTCTATTTTGTCCCGTTTCTAACCATACTAGTTGTACCTTAGATTTTTTATGTAAGTAACAGATGTAAAATATATTAAGCAGGCACTTTTAAACTGCAAGTCTTGCGGACATTCGCCGATTAAGTCTGACTTGATAGGAATGCAGTCCAAGTTAATGCATTCGTATGGGAATACTGCAAATGAGGCCTTAATTAAGACATCTATCTGTATTGTACGCTGCTATAATATTTATAAAAGGAGACGCACTTTTATTTGTGTACGAGATAATTGAGACATTGTTATAAAAAGTCAAGCAGGAATATAATTAGGTTCGAGCATGTGAACGGCATAGCGACAGCCCTATGAATAGAACAACTTTCCAAGTCAACGAAGTTAAAATTAAGGTATTATTTTTAAAGGAAAACTGCATTCCTCTTTTATGAAAGGAGCGAAAAATGTATTATAGTATAAGTATTTCCTGGAAACTCCACGAGGCATCAAAGCCAATATAGCCATATATGACAAAAACCATACACAGACAACATTACTGTCAATTTACGATGTCTTAGAGCAGAGGTTCCCAAACTTTTTTGTCTTGTAGACCACTTGCCATGTTTTTCGGTTTTGCGTAGACCCCCTGCTTAACTAATATTGCATTTTTGCAAATTCATCGACTTCAAATGTGTTTTTGACTGATTTCTAACTGTAGTGAGGTGTTACGTTAAGTTTTATACATTTATTAATAAAAATTCAAATTAAAATGAACCAAAATAATATTCCATATCTTACCCACCATCACCACATAAAATCACTATGAAAAAAAAAGCTTCTTTGGGTTATTCCATTGATGGAAAGTCAAATTTAAAGTCATGACCTGCTTAAATGAGATCCACTATTGTGGACCCCCGTTTATATCTCATGGACCCCCAATTATGTTTTCACTCACATAGACCCCTTCGTCGTCGTCGACCCCTTTTTTTTCTTTTTTTTATCGTTGGAAAATCCTCATGGATGTCCCTCGCCCGGGGAAGGCGAGGGGGTGTGCCGGACTCTTACCGGCTAAAAACCAACGGTGTTCCTTGTCCTGACCGTTCGGCCAGGGTCGTGGGATTCGCAAAAGCATGCACCGCAATCAGTCGTCGACCCCTAGGGGTCGTATAGACCACTTTGGGTAACACTGTCTTAGAGGTTCAATTTAAAGACCCGAACGTTGCAAATCGATGTCTCATGAAATGTTCACAAAACCATACAAACAGAAAGACAATGTTTGTCTTCTCACTTCCGCATACTAGCGACACGGGCCACGTGACACAGTCATTGTGTGCTGACTTCTATGACAACAAACATAGCTCCTTTGTCCAACTAAACGTAATGGGTTCCGCGAACATGTGATTTACGATGAGAATTTACTAACGTCTTATTCATTCGCAATGCTTACTTGCTCACTTAGGTATTACTTTATAGTTATTTATTATGTTATTTTAATATCAATATGACTTAGAGAATGTCATAAAATATGAATGAGTACCAAATGTTTACGTAATTTTTGCGTAGGTCGTTTGTACTTGCAAACTTTGTTGCATTTGTGAGTTTCCAATCAACATAACATCACGCCTATTTTCCCCGAAGGGTTGGGCAGAGGTGTATAGTAACAGCCTCATTTCGCCTTTATGCCCCATGTAATAGGAGGCGAGCCTATTGCCATCAACCGGGCACACACCCAAACTCCGGGCTGCTACTGAGTGTTATAGATTGTAGACAGTTACAAGTGTAATCAACTCTTTAATTTGAGATTGTATTATCTGTGGAAAGGATATTCGGTCGGCCACTTTTCCGGGAGTCAGGCTAGGAGTAAGAGCTTTATAACTGATTGTCTAATTGTTTGTTGTTGTAACAATTACAATGATTAATAAACAACAAGTCCAATGACTGCCTTATTATTTAACACTGAGGAATTCCACATGAAAAAAATCCAATAACACTTTGCCCGACCTGGGGATCGAACCCAGGACCTCACGATCAGCAGTCGCGCTTGCTACCACCAAACGAACGACGCAGTTTCAAATTAAACAAAATAAATTATATTTTTTCCTAAATATCCAGCGATTACACTACACGTACATATTTCGCGGCCCGAGGCCCGTCTCACGGTATTCTTGTATAACAGGACTTTAGCGCCTCTCGACCGTTCCGTGATTTAGCATCGCGTCTGCGCAAATCAATCAACACACCGCACTATGACAATGATCAATTTGACCGGCGTTAACGCACGATTCGCCGTTTTGGGGAATCGTTCGGAGCAACGGGAATTTTGAGGTTTTGTATTTTTTCCCACACTTCAAAAAATATGTTGAGTAAAAGATTTCGCAACAGTCTGGCAAATAAATACGTACTGTGTAGTAATTAAGAATGTCTTTGCAATGAACTTATTTATATAAACAATATTCTGTTTAATTTTGTTGATTTCAAAGAACTTAAATAAATTTATAACTGCAAACAAGTGTTTAAGCAAATATTTTTTTATTTAATTTATGTGATTATTGTACTTACAATATCTTTAATGAAGGGTACATGTTGTACGCTATGTTTACGTATAATGCTTTACATAATATTATTAACAATAACATTCGTTAGACTGCACAACACAGGTAACAAGTTTATACACCATAGACATACATCCATATTCTAAAACGTTCCTCCAAAACTTACTCGACTCGTACTCGACTCAGGACGGCTTCGAAAATACCTTCAAAATTGTATACTTAGTCGCAATGTCGAGTGAACTTTGAGGTTCCTCGACCGAGGGATCCTCAGATGAGTCATGGTAGAGTGGAGTCATTACGTCATAATTTGAATTATCTTTGATTAATAGTTGTAAGGATTATCGTAAGCGTATTCGATAAAGTCTTCAAAATTCATTTGTTACATACGAACTTTGACACTTCTTTCCTTAAGGTAGGTTCCGAGATACCTTGAGTTTGACAGATGATTCCTTACCTCGACTGAGGAAAAATCTCGAGTCGAGGACGTTTATGTCAACTATAACTACCGATGGTAGTGAGAAAGGCTGAGTCGAGGTGGAGTCGAGTCGAGTAAGTTTTGGAGGAACGTCTTAGAATATGGGTGTAAGGTTGGTGTAGTGTCTGTCTAGCTTTTTCCCAAATTATATTTGGGTCAGCTTCCAGATGCGGCTGAATACCAGTATTTTACACGGAGCGACTGCCATCAAACCCCCGCTACCTAAGACCGGTTGTCAGACTTTCGGGTTGCTGACTACTTGCAACGACTGTCATAGGTATTCGCATGACACGCGGGACCAACTGTTTAACGTGCTCTCCGAGGCACGGAAGGGTCTCGATGTGTACCGTACGGTCACCCATCCACGGACTGACCGCGGCAAGCGCAGCTTAACCTCGCAAATTGTATGATACGCGCCGTTGGTAATTTACCAAGAGCCCTTCAAGTCTAATGCTGGCTAAGGCAGGCTAAGGTTAAGGCTGGTGTACACTAACATTCATTCTCGGTTTGATCAAGCGTTTACCTAAAACTCTAGTACATTTTCTGAAGAAACTGTTGTTTAGGCAAAGAATTAATAATGGTGAACACCAGCCTAAGTATAACACTTTATACTGAGTTCATGACTGTCTTTTCCTACCAGTTCTTGTCATAATACAAGCTTGCAATCCTATTTACGAATACCCAAAATAAAACTTTTATTTTTAGTCAAATTAAAACCATATTTTCGTAGCACCAGACCGCACATAAAATTACTGTCTTCCCAAGTCCTCCATGCCAACGTGACCCATCACCTCCAACTATCTCAACGACTCTACAATTTCCATGGCTCCTCATAACAGCACGGACAAAAGCTTCCGTACGCAGATTTCGCACTTATTCACGCCTAGAACAAAAGGGGGTGAGCACTTGAGTGTGGAGGCCTTCCAATGCGATAGGCGGCTAGCCGGGCGTGTCTGGCGACATAATAGCTACGGCATTTTGATGAAGCTGTGTAAAATGAGAGCCAAGTTGAAATGAAATGGGTGGAATTTTATTAATTTAATTTGTTTGAGCTGTTTGCTATGTCTGTATGTGGGGGCAATGACCTGTGGTGTATTTTTGCAAGCATCGATAAATTGTATATTTAGATGACAATAATAATGCATTTAAATCATTATCCTTGATAGTTACGTCAATAGTAATAATTATACATGGCAACACATAACATCACGCCTTGTGTTCCCCGAAAGGTTCAGCAGAGGTGTTTTAGTACACCCTCGTTTCACCAGTTATGTTTAAGTCCCATGTAATAGGGGGAGAGCCTATTGCCATTAAACGGGCACAAATTCACACTCCTACTACTACTGAGAAATCCCTAATGGAAAATCTCGATGGGATCGAACATAGAACCCCATGCTCAGCAGTCGCCACTAGACCAACAAAGCAGGCAAACATGACATGGCAACATTAACTATTATATGAAACAGTTAATTTTATAACTGACTTAGGGACTGCTTTGTTGGTCTAGTGGCTGCAACCGCGACTGTTGCGCATGGGGTCCTGAATTCGATCCCCAGGTCGGGCAAACTGTTATAGAGTTTTTCCATTAGAAATTTCTCTGTAGCAGTCCGGAGACTGGATTTGTGCCCGGTTAATGGCAATAGACCGCTATGACATGGGAATTATACATAACTATCGAAACGAGGGTGTACTAAAAAACACCTCTGCTGAACCCTTCGGGGAATACAAGGCGTGAATGTTATGTTTATTTTAATATATATGGCATGTGTCACCGTAATATCGCATTTATATCAAACCTATGTATAATCAATAAATGGCAACCACCTGCGTTAAAGGTTACATAACAATGATATCATAATACCTACTTAACGTTACGCATGCTCGCAGTATGAGGTGTATGTAATAAAAATGTTTTTTTTTAATAAACATCAATTTTCACGCTTTGATATAACACGTGGTGCGTTAATAATGAAAACGGCTACAGGGCTTGTACACAAAACTGCGATGCGACGTCGCATCGTAAAAATCTGCGAGCTCGCGCGACGCATCGCAAGAACCTGCGAATTGATTCGCGTAATTGATTTTTCCTATATCTTCTTATCAATAACAGCAGTGCGCAAATCTTTTTAGGCAAATTTATTATACTTAGTATAAAATACGTTTAATACGGTTGACGGAGGGATTGGTCACCCGAACCTTGGAAGGAAGACGCCTTGCACGCAATCGCATCGCAGCAATTTGCGTCGCAGTTTTCTGCGTTGCGAATTCGCATCGCATCGATTCGCAGTTTTGTGTACAAGCCCATAAATTGAAATCTCATTTTCCATGGTTGTTGAAGCGAATGTTTTTTTTTTTCATATTAAATAGAGTTCAATTTAGGTCTTTTGTTTGTCAGGTGATAACATGAAATGTCGTGTTAGCCCAGAGGTTACGAACCCGCTTGTGAAGCATCGGGTTGCGGATTCAAAACCAGAATTGTACCAATGTGATTTTTTCAATATACGGTGAAGGAAAACATCGTAAGGAAACATGGTCTGCAATATCCAACTCGCAGTGAGCATGCGTGGTGATAAATGCCATTCCTTCTCTGAACGAGAAGACGCCTTTGCCCAGCAGTGGGACAGTTACACGCTGGTATCATTGTACACAACTTTTATTATCTTTAAGAAAAAGCTTTGTCCCACATTATGGTGCGTCCAGACCTGACGAACGCGCCGCTCGCGAACCGCACGCGAGATGCGCGCGAACAGCACGCGGACGGCGCGCGAGCTTTGTACAAACATGAAATGCACGCGCGCAGCTCGCGAGCGGCGCATTCGCGGCGCGTTCGTCAGGTCTGGACGCACCATTAGGATTTCTCCTAAATCGTGGGTGCGTTTACAGGCACAAATTTCATATGCACAAACGCCCATACCCGGAAAAACTATTTGTAGGCCATACAAATATTTGATCCGTGCGGGAATCGAACTCATAACCCGTAGCGCAGCAGACGATCGTCCAGCCACTGCACCAAACGTGTCGCCTAACATTGTATTATCGTAGATCCTTTGAAAATTAGGTCATCAACATAGACACATATTAAAACTGACAGGTATAACAATTAACAATGCCTCGTTGCAAAGATTTACGGAACTGACATTTTACTGTTCCAGCACATAACCTATAAACATTAAACTCATACAAACACGAAGTTTATAACGAGACTAGCAACCCGCCCGGCTTCGCACGGCACCATTTAGGATATTTTCGATTTTATTGACAAAAATCGTGAAAGCTCAGCTAATATAAATAATACGTTTATAAGTAACTAGTCGACCCGCCCCGGCTTCGCACGGGTGCAATGTTTAATGTGGGGCATATAAACCTTCCTCTTGAATCACTATATCTATTGCTGAAAACTGCATTAAAATACGTTGCGTAGTTTAAAATATCTAAGCGTACAGACAGCGGGAGTGACTTTGTTTTATACTATGTAAAGATACACATAGACCTTCCCAGAGAATTAATCTATCTTATTGTGAAAACCGGAACAATATAAGTTCAGTAGTTACGGAGAAAATTGCACACAGACAGACTGACGCGGCGGGGGACTTTGTTTTATTATCATACTAGCGGACCCGGCAGACGTCGTCCTCCCCTCAAATTTGGTGACATACCGACAGCAGCACCACCTAACGGGTCCAATTGTGTTTTCAAACCATCCAGGAACCCATTGAAATATACACACAAAATTTCATCCAAATCGGTCCAGCCGTTTAGGAGGAGTTAGGTGACAAACATACGTACAGAAGAATTATATATATTAAGATTTATTTATAACGTCATGACACCATATTTAATGACAATAATAATGAGATGACTGTCTCATTTTGGTGAATGATAATGGCTGTCATTCCATGTGGGAATTAATTAAATTATTACTTTATTGTGAACGTTCACATCAACCTTTGGTCATACTTATGTCTTGAAGGTAGGTAATGTGATATTGTGAGTATGATGAACTGCATTTAAATGTGAAGGAAAGAATTTTAAGAAGTAAATGTAAAAGGCTTAATCAAGGGAAATGTATTGTATAGTTCTCTTTTGAACCGACTTATAAAACGTTTTTGTACTAACTGCCTCATTGGTCTAGTGGTGGCAAGTGCGACTGCTGATCGTGAGGTCGTGGGCTCGATTCCCAGGTCAGGCAAAGTGTTATAGGGTTCTCCATGTGGAATTCCTCAGTAGCAGCCCGGAGTTTGGATTTGTGCCCGGTTGATGGCAATAGGCTCGCCTCCTATTACATGGGACTTAAACAAAACTTAAACATAACATCACGCCTGTATTCCCCAAAGGGTTCGGCAGAGAGGTGTTTTTAGTACACTCTCGTTTCGCCAGTTATGTTTAAGTCTCATGTAATAGGGGGCGAGTCTATTGCCAACAACCGGGTACAAATCCAAGCTTCGGGCCGCTACTGAGGAATTCCATACGGAAATCCAAGAACACTGCCCGACCCGGGATCTAACCCAGGACCTCACGATCAGTAGTCGCATTTGTCACCACTAGACCAAATTATTTAATAAATTTAAAACCATCTACTATAAAACAGATGTGAAATAAAAAGCAATAATTAAAAGCATTGATGGTACAGTAATTAGTGATGTCGGAAGCGAGACAGTAGTCGTTAGTTCACAGCCGGACTTATTCTAATTTATTCTCAGCGGTACGATTAATCATTAGCTTCAAAGGGGAAGAAATACAATACAATAAATGCTCGTCTGAAAATGACTTATCACTGGCTATGTTTCAACGAAATGGAGCGGAGTAACTGAACTCTTATTATCTCAGTAATAGAAGTTTCTATTGGACTGAAGTAATTTAGACTGTCATTAAACAGGGCTAAAATACCTTTTCATTAGCTTCAATGCGTATAGTTGTTTTTTTTTTCAAATCTTGCGACAGATTTTTCAACTACTTCTGCTTAACCGATTCTCCTGAAACTTCGCACACAAATTAAATTTTCATGACCTTCTAATTTCAACCTTCAATCCTCAAATCCTGATGCTGCAGGGGTACTAACTAGGGGTAGATAAAATCTTTTAACTTACGTTTTTTTTTACCTTTTTTATGTATGGAGTTGATGTTAGACAAGGTTTTAACAAGTGTCTAAACATTCCTACGATCCTGTACTCCATTTCATATAATATTAGACAAAAGTGGGCTAGCAAGGTAAAAACGTCTTTTTAGCCATCTCTTCAAGTAAGCTACAGCTCATCTTGATTGACCGTTAAGGTTCAGAAAAGTTTAATATTGAGTTGAATCCTTGCTAAAATAGATCTTATGTTATTTAAAAATAGAGTAGAATATATCATTAGCCAAACGGTTTTTTACAATAGAATTGGTTATTTTTATTTAGAGATAGACTCAATTTTCTATTCACCCGTACAAACGGTCAAGTTCAACCTTAACTAACCTTTTATTTCTAGCACATCGTCGTCATATAAACACAAAATCTTATCTTCGTATACAAAAGAGAAAACTCAGTTAAACGAGCCGAGTATATCTACAAGCCAGAGTTATGTTGTTGTGTAAATAAAACTTAATTAAACAAGCGAGGTCGGCGCGGGCGCAACCTTTAACGGTGCAACAACATCTCCGGACGGAACAACTGCACAGAAGTCGAAACCTACTCATTCACTCTATACAAATATTATAGATCGATAGTTTTTTTTTTTTCTTGAATGGTTCCGTTTTTCCCTAGTCTCACCTGATGGTAAGCGCAGACAGGGTCTAAGATGGAGTAGACGATCCAAGGAACAGATAGAAGAATATGCTTTACTGTACACCATAATAATAGCAAACAAAATTAAGACAAATAGATTGACGTAAGAATCATCAAAATCGGCACACGCGTTTGGTCTCTAGAGCTCCACAAAGGAACCTACATAGGTACATAGGCTGATAAACACATTACCCTCCTTTGCGTCGCGCAGTCGGGTAAAAACAGGAACAATTTAAAACAAGGGTATAATGGCGGTCTCATGGCTAATAGTGATATCTTCCAGACAATCTTTGGATGGAGTACTTAGTTGGCTTCTGATTCGATTCGGATCTTAAAATCATAATTATGTAGTAGTTTTCAATTTGCCAGAGTATTAGCCTGCCTATCTTCCTGTTAGTCACATAGGTAAGATAGGTAAGGCAGCAAACAATCGCATTCCAAACAACAAGAAATTCACCAGCAGAAATGAAATAAATTGTCGTTCCAGTTCTGAAATCGAACTTTGATATCAGAAGTGTTCATACCATTAACTTCTGAAATTAAAATATATTTCTAAAGGCTCACTTACACGGAGATAGTTTCTAGAAGCGAATCTCATGCTATCTCTTTTTTCATCGTCGAGAAAGACAAAGACAGAACGAGTCTCGCTTCAAAAAACTATCCTCACGTGAATCAGCCTTTAGAATGTATTTCTTTATAAATCATTGTTTCTAAATCTTCAATTTTTCAATGCCCAACATAATCACATTTCGCACATAACCGAATACTAAACCATTGAGCCGTCACTCCGACATATTCAATGCGCACACGCACCGCTAGCGACACCGGACGCGGCCCGTTATGCAGCCCATCGATCATGCGACGAACTTTGTTTATCCATGCCCTGACCCTAATGAGGAGTATACATGAGTGTACCTGGTGTAATGACTTGATCAATTTTTGTCAGTTGACTGATGTAAGCGTTATTATTATCAGAGGCTTCTTTATGTTCAGAAATATAAGAAAACTTGTGCAGAATGAAAGAAAGAAAGAAATACATTTATTTGGTACGAAAGCAGTCAGACACACGGACAAAAAATGTATAAGAGACAAAACAAAAGAAAAATAAAAAAAGTAGTTGTGTGTCTAGCGGCTGCGCCAAATAGGTTCAGTTCAGCATAAATGTCAGACCACTAGTGCCTGACGCTGGTTTTCAACTGAACCCATTGTGACGTAACTGATGTAAACCAGTTCCAAATAGATAAATAGCGTGCTTAAATAAATAAATAAATGCTAGCTTTTAAGACGCAAGTAGGTACCAGGTGGTACATGTAGTAAGTGGAGGTGGTCCATTTCATTTGCAGTTCCTATGTTAGGTAGTCTGACTTGTATAGTAGTCGTTTACTAGTTAGGCAACAAAGGTGGAGCTTTCACGAGTGACGATACGTAAATTCGTCCGGCTAAGTACCTACTCAGCCCCGCCACCAGCCTTGCTGATTGGTTAATCTTATCACCACGCCATGAGCTATTCTTGTAGGTATAGCAGGTGCTGACATGAGAGAAGAATTTAGGCAATCCCGAAAACATATGCAAAGCGATGCGGAAGCAGGACTCAGAAAGTACCTGGTTCTCATTCGTTTCAGAAGAATGGGTCGGTCTGCCTATCAAGTCGTTAGGTGATAGGCTTGCACGTCCAATTAGCACGTACGACAATTATATAGGTATAAACCTAAATACATTAATGGTGAGCGTGACTTTGAACAATACTTTTCATATTGTTTCTATTTAACCTTTAGAAATTGCCTTACAAAGCTATTAATTTAAGCCTAATAATACTTGAGGTTAAACGGAATTAGTTTCAGGTTACTATTAGAAATACAATTTATAATGACCATGAAAGTTTAAAGCAATTAGCATACGTTATTAGCATGCAAAATATGTCACTGAAATGCAATAAAACGTAAATAATTAAAAAACCAAATTAACAAAATTCTAAAAAGAACAATCAAGACAGAATAGGAAACTCGCAAAATTAATGTTTTTAAATAGACGAAGCATTTTAACAATTAATATGTTGGGATCTCATGGTTCGTAATAAAGCTGCGATTACAAACAAAATAATTGGCATGCGCGCGCGGCGCGATGCGTGGGCGCCATCAATTGGACGCGCGGCTTCACGGCGCAAGACGTATGCTCTACGCAACGAGCCATCAAAACTGACGCTCAAATAAAACGGTGACAGATGGAAAATTGCAATCTGCACTCACGACATAAGGGATAAGCAGAGAATATACAGCACTACCAGTTATTGTCTCTGCCCGAGAGTGGCCATTAGTCGCGGAATTTTATCGCGTTTATTGCTTCGCTAACTTTTATGTCTGAAACGTACGCTTGTGGAATGTGGAGAAACAAACGAGTAGATATCATACATTTAATGTTTTTAATGCGTAAACATGTTTCGATTTAAATTCCACACAAACTAATTATAAGTTTCGGACACTAGAAACAACAAAAGTAAAACGGGCAATCAATATACGAATTAATTCTCCCAACAATCAACTAATCAAATAATTGATGCTCGTATACGAATAATGTACCATCATAAACTTTAACAAGATATTTGCCCAATACAAACATTAAAACTTTTCAATTACCTACCCACCAATGGGCCGCCGACAAATTAATCGATATCATTTGTTAAGAAAAAATACGAAGAGTAAACACACATAACGATACTCGAATCGATTTTGTGTCAGAATGGTTAGTCGATTTTAATCGAGGGGCAATGAAAGAACCCGACGGTTTCTTATAACGAGGTTAGTGGATTGAATGTAACTAGTTCGTAGATGAATAAAAATATTTGCTCGACACAGATGGGAATATACGCGGTTGTAAATTCTGTACTAACTATGCCGATAGGAGGCCGCCAGGCCTGGACCTCTTTGAGAATGAAATGAACGTTTCACCTGCTAAATACGAAATCGTAAGCATCAGGTTTTCAAGACGTTGCATGTAGGTTGATATGTCATCACATTTGACTCAAAGTGTCGTGTCCGGCTTCTAGACATTTTGAAACTTTAGAAAAAATTACCTGATGTTTTTAGGCAGGTTAAATTTTTTTGACAGAAAATGTCTAACGAAATTTTCTCTCTGCGCATACATTTTGTAATAGGCTCCGCAAAATGTCGGATCCGGCAAAATCTCACAGTGTGCGGTGTATGCACATATAAATTTGGCATCGGATTAAAATGCAGTACTGCGCTAATTACAACTAGCGGTGTAAATTATGCAATTAATTAGAAAGCATGAAAACGCTAGAGTTCGGTATTATGCAACACCTTTCGCGGGTTCAGGCGATTTTAGCAATTGTCACGAATCGTTCCGAGGCGTCAAACGCATTCACACTTCAACGATTACAAACTTTTTTTAAAGAGAAACCGAAGAAGAACGTCATTTATTTTTTCAAAGATCAATTTACAATCTGCATATAAAAGATGTTGAAGAATTAATTCCAAGACTCCTTTGAATCAATTCAAATCAATTGTAACGGATCCGAATCTAATTTTCTTTAATGCATTTTTCATTTTAACAGCAAATTTGAATGTTACGCATTTTCGTTTATCAGTAAATGTAAACGGAACATGAACGATAGAACTCGTGAACAAATACAATCAAGTTATGCATAAACAAACTCAAGTTATTTGGAACGGTTCAATATTGATAGATTTCTCCAAACAAATTACAGAACATATACATTACAATGAATATAAAGGTATTTGGGATTTATGTAACAAGGCATAACACTTGGTAGTTAACCCATTGGACGCACGAACACATCTCAACATAGATGAAGACCCATCCACTTACATCATACCTATTAGGAGTAATGGCCACGTTTTAAAAATCATTTCTGAACAGATTACCGGTTATACAACATTTAAACAATTACTGTGCATCAAAGAGGATGTTGTCTTAAGTACTTAACTTGGCGATTCTCATAACGTCTTAAATCTTGCATGTAGCTAGACTAGCATTAACCAAAAGGTAATTTGAATAGAGTATTGTTCTGTACCTTTATCTCCGTTGCATGTCTTTGTTGCATGCAAATGTTACCTCATCCATTTTGTTCGATATCGGTCAACCAAACTTCGTGATACAAGAGGCAATTTGCATCAGATTAATAGTTGACTTATGGCCAAATTACGGTGTTACCGGACCGACTGATAATAACATATACAACCGGATTTATTTACGGGGACAATGTGAAAAAAATGTTTATTGTAACGGTATTCTTGATGGAAATGATAAAATATAGCCAGAGTTTGAGGCTGTGTTATGACACCCATTCATTTTCAAGGTAATTGTTGGGAAAATTTGTGAGGGACCACACAAGCATGACAGTTGAAATGGAATAAGATAAGCTCGAGCAGTTTGCGAAATTCTGAATAGCGGTGGTTGTTTATAATTGAAAGGAATTTGAATACGATAAAGGATAAAAAATATGCGATTTAAGAAATCAAAAATTCGGGGGAATAATTCGTGCGAATGAAGACTAAAACCAATTTTGTGCAATATAATTTAATATTGCCTAAAAATATAAAAATTGAGTTAAGGAAAAGAACAAAAGTATCCGTGAAGAACTGAAGACGTTATAAACAAGGTCTAACACAAAAACGTAGACACTAAAACATGACAAAAAGTTGTTGTTTTTTAGAAACTACTCGGTCGTGACTATGATTAATAACCATTAATTAACAGGCATCGCGAACTGCAGAAGAAGTAAACTGGATTGCCTTTCTTTTCGGACAATGGCTTCCCAAAGTGGGACACAGCCGTGAATGGGGACAAAATATGACGTGGAATGATCGAGGAGTGGCAGACTGCCCGTCGCTGGCTTTCACCATGATTGGTTACCAATTACCCGAACAGATCTGACAGTTCGCTGGATATACGGCCAGGAAATTCGGAAGATGCTGTAATTAGTGCCGACCTCACGGAATTTTAAATTTAAATTTTATTCCGAGAATATATGGGCCATCTCTCATTACGCAGAATTTATGCGCAATCAATACTTTGTAATTTCACTGCAACCGCGTTATACTTTTATAGAGACGGACAGAATTAAATTTAACGGAAAAATTTCATGCATCGATGAAAAAAACCTTGACGACTTTTAGATCCTGAGGACAAATTTGAATGAACCTAATTATTGAAGCGTTTCGAGACGAGGTCGCCTTTCGAATTCTTTTCAAAAAGTCAACAATTAAAACAAATCTAAAATTTTATACAATGGGTACATCAGACGGGCTGCATGGTGTTGGGCCGAATTAGAAGCTATTGTTCGGGCGGCGCCGGCATTAGGGCCCATTGTTTCATGTGCAAGCGCACGTCCGACTAGGAAGGATGCGAGACAGGTGTTTGGAGATCGGGTCAAGGATGATTCCAATGTTTTGTATCATTGTTACTTGTATCATAGAATCGAGAGATTCGATTGATAAATATAAATATCGTTAGTATACCGGATAATAAAACATGTCAAAAGGTTAGCAATAAAAAGAGTTAGACGTGATGCCAATACAAAATGGCGAGTTTCTGACAAGTTGACTAATGATTGGACATGAATGATCACTGGCCCCAAATAACCATTTGAAACGAAGGTCGATATTGATGAAGGAAAACATAACACACTTCCAAAACAAGATTCAGATAATGATCAACATTACGACACACCAGTAGTACCTACTTCTTTAAAATATTTCAAAATAAGAAATATTTATAAACATCAAATGTATGATATAAATTATAATCGTGTATTGTTGGAAGACATTAATTCACCCAATTCATTCAATCCGAGATTTTTTCTGAGAAATGGGGCAGTGGGTCTTATATAATTATTCATATAGTATTATTATGTCAATGCAGTGAACATCGGCATGAAAAGAGCATTCATCGCGACGGGGGCCTTTCTAAGCATCAAAGCTGTGTATAATAGTAAATTTATTGACACTTTAGTCCATACCTCCGCCCAGGGCTCGTCCGACAGGTGTCGTGTGTGGCTCAATAAAGTTCCTTACCTGTAAAAAAAAAAAGAAAAAGTGTTTTACGACCAATTACTCAAGGACAAATTGTCGTACTAGATGTTAAGAAACTTGGACCGGTTACGGTCAGAGTTTCACGTTTATTTATAGTGTCCGTTAACATATGGGGTTGAATAAACAAGTTTTTAAGAATAATATCCAGTGTACAAACACGAGGAAGGGCGCGTCTAAACAGTCGGGTTTACGCCTTCGGAGTATAGACCACACAGGGGAGACGTCGATACGATGTATGTAAACAGGTGATCTGGAGCAGGATGCAATGAACTTCCAGGGAACACTACGTGTGGTCCAGTTAAAAGAGGTCCTGGTTACAGTGGTGTGTTTAGATAAAAACCAACAAAGTGTAACCGCGACAGCACGCATGCGTCGTAAAGCGGACGCCGCGCCACCGCCGCCAGCCATATGGCGGAAGTGGTTCGCATTCTTAACGAACGTTGTTAGCGCTACAGATTCATCGAAACCTATTTAAAAAATCAACGACACTAATGAGAGAAATCACCGTGAAAATTTCAGCTGAAAGGCCTATAAACATAACATCACGCCTTATATTCCCCGAAGGGTTCGGCAGAGGTGTTTTTTAGTAGACCCTCGTTTCGCCAGTTATGTTTAAGTCCCATGAAATAGTGGGCGAGTCTATTGCCATTAACCGGGCACAAATCAAGACTCCGGACTGCTACTGAGAAATTCCTAATGGAAAAACCCAATAACACTTTGTCCGACCTGGGGACCGAACCCAGGACTGCATGTTGAGTAGTCGCGCTAGCGACCACTAGACCACCAAGACAGTCAACCAATTCGTTTATTCCAGCGATTTCCAGTCTATGAACAAAACTATTGATAACCTTCTTCTTTTCGTGCGGTTAATGACTAACCTGGTGTCAGAGTTTATGCCGCCCATGGGCCTCTGACTTGACTTCACATGCCGTCGAGAAATATCTCTCAGGCACGCCGGTCTCCTCATGATGTTTTCCTTCACCGTTTTCAAGCAAGTGATAATTATACAATACGCACATGAATCCGAAAAGTCAGAGGCGCGTGCTTTGAGTTCGAACTCGAGACCTATGACTTGGCAGTCCGACGATCACATCACTAGGCTATCATTGCTTAAATTATTGATAGTAATTTGTTGCCATACCAATTTATTTGACAGTGGCTTCGAGAAACAAAGTTCAAGGTTCGTTACTCTCAGCGCATTGTCAAAATGGATTTGCAGCAATTTATTGCTCTTTCCGCGTCGAGACCGCAACGAATGGTACGGTAGACATGGAGGCTGTAATAAGCGATCCATTAAACGCCCATGCTGAAATTAGATACCACACACAATGGAAATAATTATACGGCGCTTAAAATGCGGAAGGCCGTCAGAATACGACGCGAAAGATTACATGGTATGCCAAAATGTAAGATTGTCATACCATTTGCGGTGAGTTAGTGTCGTCGACTGGTTTAGGGCAACGACGTTACAGAAATGGAACATTTTAATATGTTGATTATTTGGTTTTCTTCGAAATTAGCAACTGTAATGAAAAATGTATAAATATTGGACATTTGGTTCCATCATTCCCGCCTCACTTCTACAAAAACGAAGATTTCTCCACTAACATATTCACATATTTCATATTTGTAACGCGTTACCCAGCGTTCTTATTTTCGTGTGGTTAGTGACAAACCTGGTGTCAGAGTTTATGCCACCCATGGGCCTCTGACATGGCTTCACATGTCGTCGAGAAATATCTCTCAGGCATGCCGGTTTCCTCACGATGTTTTCACCGTTTTTAAAGCAAGTGATAATTATACAATGCGCACATGAATCCGAAAAGTCAGAGGTGCGTGCCTTGGGTTCGAACTCGAGACCTATGACTTGGAAGCCAGACCGTCATACCACTAGGCTATCAATGCTTACAAACCAGACTCAGCGTTGATAAGACGTCTTGTCATCCTCATTTCGAAGGATTTGTATTCAAATTCAAGTAATACCTGCAAATTCAAGTAATACCTGTAAATTCAAGTAATACCTGTAAATTCAAGTAATACCTGTAAATGCAAGTAATACCTGTAAATTCAAGTAATACCTGTAAATTCAAGTAATACCTGTAAATTCAAGTAATACCTGTAAATTCAACAAACTTAACTTCGTCTGTTTTTGTGTGAGAACCTTTCGAGCATAACTAATGTAATTCACGAAGGGACCGCTCAGTTACGTCGAATACCAAGGTCGAGTTTTTTGTAGTAGCGGTGGAATCAAACTTCGCCCGTACACCTAAAACGATGGAATATTTACATACAAATGGTGGAACGATAAGGAAGTTAATTGTCTGTTTAATTGATGTTGATTACGCTTGTCAAATAATTTTAGGAACGCTACCATTTATATAACATGTTCTTAGGTAATTTTTTTTATTTTTTATTCTTGGCGGGTTCGCGTTTTGCCCTAGACTCACCTAGATGGTAAGCGCAGACAGGGTCTAAGATGGAGCACACGAATCCAAGGAACAGAGATATAGAGGGATTCCCCTATACCCCTCTGACTCTCATATACACACGACGGAACATAGTAAACTACTTGGTGCCGGACTTTAATGTGAGGGTGGTAGCTAGCCAGGCGGACCGTATAATTGATCTTAGAGTTATACAGCTCTAAAATCAATTACGGAAGATACCTTCCGTGATCGATTTAACAATATTTGCTGAAGTTTATGACAATAGAGTAAAATGAAAAGACTACGGATCGTATCTAGAACATGAAACTACTATTGTACTTGAAACACGAAAATAATTTGAATTGTTTGTGAACTATCCGCTTGTGGGAATTTCGCATACATTGTATTTTTTAACAAGATCTAATATAATATGGTAATAACTAATGCACATAATGTATGTTCATGTGTACATAGAATTAATTTGTTTAAATATACTGCATGCAACAACCTAGGCAGAGGTCATTGAATACATTAAGCAAATTAAACTGAAAATGTATTCTTAATTACTTCTTAATGTGCATGATAAACGCAATCTATACTAATATTATAAAGACGAAAGATTTGTATTTTTGGATTTTTGTATGTAACGAATAAACTTAAAAACAATTGGACCGATTTCAAAAATTCTTTTGCCGTTAGAAAGCTACATTATCACTGAGTAACATAGGCTACGGGCGGAGCCGTGAGGACACAGCTAGTATACAATAACTACGTAAGAATTGAAGAGGGCTAGGAAAATTACCGGTGCGTTACTTCTGCGAGATTTAAATAGCTCAAGATATGATGGTTGTTATACAAGTTGTAAGTAATACAGTACCAAGTAGAGCTCTTAAATATAATTGCATTGCGTTATAAAAAGTAATAATCCTTTATTGCACATGACATAAAGTCATAGACATAGAGTATCATAATCATAAGTTAACCGGTCTTAGCAATAATTGTCACAGAACAGCAGATAACAGTACAATATCATCACGGATACGTATTTAATTGTCCTTGTAATGACTCTCATACATATTTCACGTGGCTTGCGACCATAATAATGGCTAACGAGATTTTATGTTATAATACTTTAAGTGTTTGCAACATGTTTCTTGGAATTTACATTAATATTGATATAACAAAGTTCCTTATGTAAATTAAAATAAGAAGACACCGATGGTGTTACGAAAGTCAATTAGATTATTTATTTGATATCATTAGTTTTGTCGATAGAACAGATTTAAGTATGATTGTAACATTTAATATTTGCAATCGAGAGGATCGAAATGTCAGTAACCGCAATGCCATATTTAATTTTGATGTAAGTAAAGATCATCAGCCAAGGATGCAAGAAATAGTGATGGTAATACAATGGCCAAGGATACAAGTAATAGAGATGTTAATACTAATATAACAGGATCTGTTCGTTTTGTCGGACAAGCGCTAGGAAGAAGAAGACATGCCACATCCATACACAATCTTCATCAACCGCCATCTTTGCTCCCGCTTGAAGCTACGCTTGCCCCATTAAGTGAACGCACGACACACGCCCCACCTAATTCCCACAACACACAAATAGCAACCAAACCTGAGCATAAACAAGACCGGCAGATCTGTATCGCAAATCTAAAAGGGAGCGGCGGACGAAGGCCATGGTCTAGTCACGTTTAGAAAGACTGAGAGATATCATACTGGTCCTGCCTGGTCCAATATCCAGTACCCAAGGTTGGTCGTGACTTGCGACAAAGGTCAAAGGTTACAGCGAAAATCGAACGCGTTCTGACAGCTTGACGTATGTCGGAGACAAAGGTTGATAAATGAAACGGTATCGTGCAATCCGATTTCGAAATGTTTATTGATATGATACGATTTAGATATTTGCGAAATGATCTCGGATCTAACGCTACATTTTTTATTGTTGCTTCAGAACAAGGAATATAATAGCAGGCTTCTCAATTTATATCTCTCTTTTCATCAGTGCGTTACTAATTTGCTAGAAAATACTTATTACGTAATTTTTGCTTTTGTTAAATTCTAATCACCATTCTCTGAAATATCCCGGACCTTGAAATCTTTTATTTAATATCGGAGCTCATTCATCACAACTCGCAATATTTCCACTGGTATAAAGTTTTTTGTTACCATTATCGTAACGTAAATGAACTCTTCAGATGTTCGGTCAAGCATCTCGATGGCAAACGGACAAAAAGCACTAAGACTGCTGTGAGTCTAATCGATTATAACCGCTCGAGACGTTGCGACCATCGCCTTTGTTTCCATTTATCGATTGCGCAACATCGATCATCGGTTTCGATGTATAAACAATGATATTTTTATTTTATTCATAAGGAGATTGTTTAGTTGCTATTTTCTCTAGTATTTAACCAAAGTAAGTACTTAGCTTTATTACTATGGCGTGCGTCATAAAGTCATAACTCAATAGAGTTGTTCAATCTGGCGGCCATGTTTTACAATAATTAGAATTGTCAAAGTAATAGACCGTAACTATGGAAATTGATATTGTACAAAGCACGAACCTGTAATGGTTCAGAATAATTTGCGTAGTGTAATGCAAAATAGTTAGAAAGACTACAAAGGAATTCTTATATTGAAAAATTTGTTAGGAATGTTGACGAATTAGAATAGATTGTTCGCGTTTAAAGTACTTAACTTTTACATACGACAAGGCCCATTTATTAGATGTAACATGTAAGTAAAAAACCGTGTTACTCAGCGAGTCTCATTAGTGAGCCGGAAACGGGGCGGGGGGATGTCGCGAGCGAAAATAAATTTGAACGAACTTGCGCGGGCGCGTAATGAATGCTTAACGATCGCGCATTGTTCAATTTTGGCCGTTAATTTTAAGCCTTGTTTCTCTGTGAATAGTTTACAAAAGGGCAGTTTCATGTGTAACAAATATAATCCTGTCATTTCTCCTACATGTTGCAGTACAGATTTAGGACAGGCAATTTTTTTTGCCGGCCTGTGTTGTTCATATTTACAAAAAAAAAGCAAAAGTTCAAGGCGTGTTATTTAAAAAAATATACCAGCTCTCTTCCAGGATAAAAAATATCGCATTAAAACTGGTTTCTTAACTTGTTTATTGAGGACAACCCTCAATAAAGAAGGACGAACGTACAATATTTTTAATATCTCCAACATGTAAACAAACAAGAAACTATGGCCACAATGTTGCGTTAATTCTACTTTATCTATGCATTCTGGTCATTATTTTTTCTCATAGGCTGTGTGCGTATTTCGCGGTAGATAACATAATCTGGCGGTAGCGTGCGACAGGTGGTTTAATTAAATTTATCGCTCGGCCCGTGCCGATCGGCCGATGTTATCGGCGATCGCGGTAAATGAGAGCAAAACAATGCGCCAGCGCAACTGCGGTAGGTACACCCGATAAAACTGCTGCACGCACTATTGTAAATTATAAAACGGGACCATGAAGCTTACAATGTTTTGGAATAGATGGCCATACAATGTTTAAATTATGTGCCGACGGTATCAATGGCTTTAATTAACGCGATTGGATTTCAGATTGGTTAAGGTCGAACACTGATTGAAATACCAACATTTATTACTTATTTGGCCTTATCCCAGCTAAGCGCTAGTTTGTTCCAATCTAGCATTTTGCGACTTTAACAAGTTTCCTTGAAAACTATCATTAAATATTTCATTAACAGAAATCATAAAAACAAATCGTGACACCTAAATTCCGGAGCTTCCTTGGCACACCTCGCCATTCACGCACATCTCTCACGCGCGTACGCATCGTTTCTAATTAACGCAAGCGGATTCGCCGCTTTTGTATTTCGAACGCGGACAAACGCGCGGCGCGGGCGCTTCGCAAACTGGAGCGTGCGAACGCTACCGCCTACCGCTTATGGTAAACGCTGATGAGCAACGCATTCGTGGCCCATCACTAATTACCATGCCTTAGGGCTGGCGTGCACTAAACAATGCGACCAAATACGAGGTGTCTTGTGCAATAGACTACAGTCTTTACCTGTACAAAGAAGTCACATAATAGGAGCTTTGTGGAAGAGATCGTAGAAAGTAATTGAATAATGGTTTTTGTTTAAATAGTTTTAAGAGGTTAATTTATTTTCATAAACTTGTCAGAGTATTCTGTGATGCTGTAAAAGCTGCCTATATTCCCTTCGGGGAAGGACAGAAGTGTATAGTAACACCCTAATTTCGCCGTTATATCTAAGTCTCATGTAATAGGGGGCGAGCCTATTGCCACCAACCAGGCACAAATCCAAACTCCGGGCTGCATAACACTTTACCCGATCTGGGGATCGAACCCGGGACCTCCCGGCCACGACTAGACCAACTGTATTAATTACTATACCGTAAATTCCAGTTTGCCAATTTCCTGACCACAGAACTTCTATCAACGTTATTACCCACGTGACAAATTCAATAAACGGCCATCCTTATTCGGCTACAAACGTCGGATGTTCAACGGGAATGTTCAAACGCAAACCCTTACTAATGACGGGTCTTGGAACATTTCAACACGCTTAATAGACTTTCTACTATTGTAATTATCGTTAAGCGGTACAAAGTTATCGGAACAGAATAATACAGCTTTCAATTATTCAAACATCGAGTGCTGGAAAGTGCTGTAGTGTTTAAAATATGACTTGATTGTTAGTTTGTGTTCTAGCAAAATCTTACGTCAATTTCTAACAATAAGAAACTTTCCAATTAATGGTAAATAATTCTCTGCGCTTTTACAAACGAAATACACAGGTAATATAGTGATAATATCATTTATATAAATACTGTTGATATATATTTAATTTTCTCTTTTCCAATTAAGCCAACATTAGTATTACTTATCATACCAACCCGTTAAGGTGCGTACACACCAAGCCAAAGAACCGATACCGCTGAAATCCGAATGAAACCGAATGGTTTCTATACAAAGTTTTGTCAAATTCAGCAAATAACCAACGTTCGTTGACTTGATGTGAACGCTCCATTATTGCCTAGGTATTGATAGCCAAGACCAAACGTCAAAGAAAAAATCCAGATGTACAGAACAATTTTATTATTTTAGATCAACGATAACGATAATTTACGAAAACTGGCGTCAACAACCTGCCCCAAGCTTTTTGCGTCCATTATCCAAAAGCAACGATTTTAAACCTTCCTCTACATAAAATACATGGCGATGTTCATCAGATTTGTCGCGGTTTTTGGTTTTTGTTCACGATTCGTCTCGTCAGTGGTTCATTAAGACAATTGGAATGAAACCTGAATGGCGCGGTCACGTTCTGCGTGGAGGAAGCTCATGTCATTAGGGACTATTAAAAAGGTTCATGTAATTGCTTGTTAAGCCGCGACAAGGTCGGTCGCGGATGCTTGTAATTTCTTTCTATTATTAGACTGCTGTATATAAAACCATTCATTAAATTTAATGTCGGTCTCCTAGCTGTTGCAATTATTTGAAGTGTGTATCTAAAAGTAGAGTTTGTTTTCCTATCAAACGTTTTATACATAGGTCTAAATCTACTTAATATGGTGAGAATATACTTCGACACTATAGATACCTACTACACAGCACGCACAAAATGTTTGCAACCCCGAGTTTTCCTTTAAACTTTTTTAATGCTTACGTCGACGATCGACAATGACATAGGTTAAGCAGCGACATTTAGTTTAAGCTTCCTAAAATGATCTTCAGATATTTAAATGAATAAAATTATTACGTCAATTCAGTGTTTATAAAACTAGTATTAATATGGATGTGGATGAAGCGAAAGGAGTATTTAAGGGTCGTAGCATGTAGCGGTCTATAGTTTCTGCCTACACCCATGGGGAAATGGCGTGAATTTATGTATGTATGTAATATCTGAACTTGAGTTAGTATGTGTCTTAATATTTTTTAAAGAATTTGACAAGTAGGGTGCCAAAAGGTTTGTTTCCCCTGGCTTCAGGTGTGTCAGTCACTAAATTACCGATGACCTTCTTGTTAAGAATTATGGTGAGGAATGGTTTATTACGGGACAGTCTCATCTATTCACCACAACACGGACTTACTCGCAGAATCCATCACAGCATTCCTAGGAATATTATGAAGTGAGAACTACGTATTGTTTGTGTCGCGTTCCTCCGTCAATCCGGCTCGGTGTACCACTGACCTGGCATGCTATACATTTGTTTTTGCACCGCTCGTGTGTTAAGCAAGGCGGTTGATAAGAGGTAAGCAGAAGTGGAAGTGTCTTAGCTCATTAGATTAATTACTAAAGCATAGTGAGGTAGCGCACAAAGCTAATTCACTCAGCCAGTGCGCCAGATGTGTCGTCAACTTTATCTATCTGTTTGTAATTTTTTTAAATGTTTGTCTGTCTGCGTGTTTGTTTCGACTAATCTCCGAAACGGCTGGACCGATTTTGACGGGCCTATCACCGGCAGTTAGTTGATGTTATAAGTAGTAACTTAAGCTACTTTTATTTAAAAAAAAGAAAAAAATTTGGGTTCCGCGCAATAAAATTAAAACCCATCCGACTTCTACGCAGACGAAGTCGCGGATTCAGCTAGTATCGTATAAACTTGGTCCACCCAAGACGCAAAACAAAAGCCTACTCGCCCTCCACGAGAGCATTAATGGACTTATAATAACAAAGACCATGAATAATAAACGTTGTTCTCATGGACATGGACGTTCCCGTGGATAATGTCCACAGTCATTAGCGAGCAGGAAGCGACACGGCGAATTATCGCCACCACTTCCATCGGCTAATTGGAGAATCTGCTGCACTCAGTGTACCTACACGTCAAAGGTATGTACACAGTGCTCCAAATTAAGGTCAAATAATCTTGAATATTCAGGCTGGCTGTGTGGGTAAGAATTCAGGTGTAGTTATAAAGGAAAATTGAGGTTTTGTGGCTACGGCGGTGATTTTCTCTCAAATTGTCGTATAAATAAACAACTGTCTTAGCAAAATGTAGAAAACTTTACTTCCTTCAAGACGAGAGGAGACGTTAATCCATCATCAATCATCTTAATGAAGGCTTAATATATCCTCACCGAAACGAAGTGCACGTAAATAATCTCCATTACATGTAACACGAGTTTAAATGCCACTAAATACCAGCGAAGGGCCGCGAACCGACCGGGCGCTGCGCACACGCCGCGAAAAAGTAATCTTTATTTAATTAAACGCTTTAATACATATCAATGCGGCAGATAAAAATGCCGACCTTTTGGGAACAGGTTGTACGCGAGCCAGCAGAACAACTCGTGTCTATCGCGAATTATTGGAAAAAAACTTGAATATGTGAAGAATGCGCGACAGCGGAAGAGGAATGCAGGGCATTAGGGCTTCCTTGAGAATGTCTTAAGCTTGTTAGCTTTTGAAGACATGCACATGTCCGTAAGAATTGGAATAATGGACATAAAGTGATGGTAGGCCTCGAGCTGAATACCAGCTGCGTCTCACGGCGCCAGCGACGACCTCGCACACTTACCGCCTTCCCCACTTGCTGTAACTAAGCTAAGGGGGAGCACTCTTACTGCGGCTAGGAAGATATAAAACTGAATGGTATTTCTAAGTACTAATAAAAGCTGGAAGAGCTTTACAGCCGGGGAATAGCTCAACGGATTAGACTACATATTAATTAGCTACCATCGAGCAACATTCTTTCATTTTATTGCCATTATAAATAAGTCTAATATTAACTGCAGCTCGTTACTTTCGAGAGGAGACCTCGATATTTCATATGTTGCAACTGGTTTCATTCAACACAAAATATCTCCACACATTTAGATGACATTTGGCTGGCGCAGATCGTGACTGCGAAATGACAAGTCGTGGCATTCTCAAAGTATTTTTCACCTTTACGAAAGGAGTCGTGATCGGATCGGTAACAATCGTAGTTCCAGGCGGGCGATCTAATCGAAATAGGTCGTTCATAGTTTCGGTGCAGGCGCACGGTGCGCTTGCGCAACGCGAGCAAAAGGGAGTTACTGTTCTAAAGGTCGTATAGACAACAATACCGAGAATATTGCACGTGAATATCGCTCACGCTTTGCATTGAATAAGTATGTTCTATTCAAATATTTTCTGTTCTATGCACTTCGAACTGAATCAATTATTTATGCCCAAATATAGTTACTAATCAGTTGATTATAAGGCATAGGCTGGTGTTAAAAAAATTCTGAAAATGCCCTCACCGTAATGGAACATGAATGATCAGTTTCTCCCATCGTGAGTTAACGCTAGCAACGGTCAACGGGTGGTTGGACCTTTCCTGATCCGTCAGGCCCTGTCAGCACCAATCCGGTTGTTCTTCATTAACATCGGCCACGGCTTATTTTTAGCTCGGCCGTCCGCTATCGTCGGACGTTTTTGCTCCGAGCCGGGCCGACATGCCTCTGCCGTAATTTTATAGTTCCGGCGAAACGGTTAAGGGAAGCGACATACGCACTTAAACGTCGCTAATTATTTGTTAAACGCGCTCGATGGCGCCATTATGAAATATCTGCGATGTTGGGAGTTGCTTGGGAAATTATGTTTGAGAGTAACGATGCTGAAAGACGTTTATTGATCATTAATTATTGTGGTTTATGTAGGTTCCGATCGAGGGTTGTATTTCAAATTGGATGTTTGCAGCTCGTGTTTGATGGGCTCCATATCTTTTTATGTCTTCGTTTATTGAGGGCCGTATACGGATTCTAATCCATTAGCGATGCTGTCTAGACTTAATATTCGAGTGACCTGTGTGACCAATGGCTAACTGACGTTCCACATGGGTTTAAGTGAATAGGGTAATTCTGCCGGAGACACAACAAAGGGGGCAGGCGGCCCGTTCTGGTTGCACAATGCAATAACAACAATACCGTGGCGCCGACGAAACCCTGCGCGTGCGCCGGATTTATAGCCCTTTACGGCCATCACGAAATAAGAAGGTACAGAAGGCTTATTCCGGTATAAGGAGGTCACACATAAACAGTTGATTACAGATAGACCAACGGAAGAATCCAAAGCAATTGAAGTCATCGGATTTGATTCTATTTTCATGTAAAATGTAAAACGCCGAGAATTTGTTATGATATGCTATGTATGTACTTATTAAATTAACCTTCTAGACCTTAAACCTTTATGGCGCCATAGTTGCGCACGCGCACCAAGCTTCACCGCTTCATTTGCGTACATCGACTCTATTAAGCGGACATTATGACATCCACCGTTATTGTATACGATACATTCGTTAGCAAAATCAGATTAGATACGCTGAGTAAAATGTCAACGCAGCGATACACTGCCGTTGGGAAACAATGGGTCGTGGACCGTGGTATGCAGTAGGTATTAGTAATAGGTAAGCTGTTGGCAGTATGCCACGGAACGATTGAGTCAAGTTATTCCCACGTATGTGTCTTAAAAGGGATAAAAATGTATGGCCGTGTATGGTTGTGGGCGGGGCTGCGGCGAGGGTCTTTGGCATGAGTCAGTCGGTGTCAATTTGTAGCTATGTGATTGAAAATGTTATTTTAACCCTAGCAACAGGCTAACCCTCTGTTAGGGGAGATACAAATCGGATATAGCATGATAACATAGTCATGTAATTGTCGACAATAAAAGCCGTCAACACGTCATATCTTTGGCAAAGATCTGATGCAGTAGTAATGTACAATTCATATCGTCATCGGAAAGCCAATACTACTTAAGCTCCATTTTGGCTAAAATGAGTGATACATTATACCGTTGGATTAGTTTTTTTTTTCTGCGTCGATTAGTTGGGATTTCGTAGTTTATTCTACATATTATATTACGAAAACCCAACTAATCGACGCAGAAAAAAAAATCCAATCCAAAGATATAATATATAACTCATTTTAGCCAAAATGGCGCTTAAGTAGTATTGGCTTTCCGGTGACGATGTCTTAGTCGTCAATAAGTAAATTAATTCGTACTTTTCAGAGATCTCAGCAGAAATACACCTTTATATCACAATTTAGTCGCCACCAACATCAATGAACATAGTTTACATATGCCCGGTGTAATAAAGAGCCATTCAAAAGTAATAAAACACGGCTAAATTATATGAAAAAGTACAAAATAGTCGTTATTAAAGGACAAAACAAACGGTAATGAGTAACTAATTGCGTATAAACGACGTATTCAGACATTCCCATGGCCACAACAAAAAGTCACACACTTGAATGAAATACGGGTAAATATGGGTAACTATGGGTAATGATACGGTGCGTTGAGATTTAGATTGCTTTTTCTTGAAAAGCGTTGCAGACCCGCGGTTACTATTGTTACAACTGCGTTAAGAAAGCTGGGGTAATTTTACGAATGATAGGATTTGGATAAAGGTGGATGAAACCGCAAATAATTTAGTCGAAGAATACTGTTTTAACAATATTTTTGTATTTGTAATACCTATTGGTTAAATGCGTTAACGGTGAAGGAAAACATCGTGAGGAAACCTGCACACCGGAGAAGGCTTCACAAAGTTCTTGATGGTGTGTTTAGTCCGCCAACCCTCACCAGGCCAGCGTGGTGGACTAAGGCCTAAACTCTGCTCGTTCTGAGAAGAGGCTCGTGCCCTGCAATGGGTCAGTAATGAGCTGATGTTTTAACATATATTTATGAATTAAACTAATTTTGTTATAACTCCTTCAGTTCTCTCGTTTCATTACGAACTATACGAGAATGTTGTGAGATGACTAGCCAATCAGCAAGGTCGGAGCGGGTCTGACTACCCAGGGTAAAAGTACAATTTCTTAATAATATTGCCCATAGCCTATTGTTACCAAAACTAAGTTCTATGAAGCATAAAATTATCTAAGCAATCTAGGTCATAATTTTTTGAAATAATACTCAGTTCCATCCAATTAAATGTTTTTAACATCCTAATCAACAATGGCTCAGGAAACCTGAATACAAGGGCGATCGGAATTAGTCGAAGCAATTTAATAAAACTCAATACACGAATGACATTATGAAATTAGTATTTTGTCTCTGACATTGTAGGTACATTTTATCATTTTCAAGTCAGGATATACTAATAATTTCTTTAAACCAATGAATATTGATAGTAAATAGTAATAGAGAATATCTTTCTTTGACACAAAAGACAGTTTATTTTTTAGTATTGTATTCAAGTTATGAACTTCGACGTTTTAGATTACCACGACGAGGGAAATGCATTAACATTTTACGAATATGTAATATTGTTCATTTACAATCAAACGCACGTATTTCAAGGTAACGACATCTAATATATCACCGCAAATCAAGTGACGGAACAGAACAATAGGCGTCGCATAAGCCGCTGACTCAGCGGCGTACGCATCACCCTCCCCACCTCACCGCGCGGCGCCGGCGCATCATTTCACGTCATTGTGTTTTATTCAATAAAAGCTCGTTAACCTGCCGTAATTCCTATTAAGTAGCTGTTAATGCGGCCTATTGTTGTTCCGACGCGGTTTTTATTGTGATGTCTGGTATAAGATGTACAACAGATTAACTGCACATTTTTTTCGGGTTCACGGCAAAAAGGTCAGATGTAGAATAAAACGTTTTGAGTGATCACTGCCCCTTACGGAGTCCTGACCATCAGGCAATGAGCGCCATGAATAATGAAAAAGTAGCTGAAATTCTGAAAAACTAAATAATAGGTAGTAGTAAAACTTTGAGCTTTTAATTCAGGGAAAGTACATATCCTTAACTACTTATCTACCGCAACTTTATACCAGGAAAATAGGAAGTATTTGTTTGCTTTCATTACGGCATGCTGATTCCCAGTACAGCTGCGCCGGCGCCGATACGGCACGTCGCGCCGCCCGCGTTTGCCTACGCGTCATGATTCCCACTCAGCCGATGACGCGGGCTATGATAATATGATAAGGTGTGGTAACTCGTTGGATAATTAATACTGTGATAACGTGAATAATAAAAGTTGAAATTGATATCACGTTGTGACACTGTCACTAAATAAATGTAATGTTTCGTTTTATTAACAAAATCTTGGTAGACTGCCAACCCAAGTGTTGAATAAACATAATTTTAATTCATTCATGCTTTTACAATATAGCAGTGATAGCCTAGTGGTGTGACCATCGAACTGCCAAGTCATAGGTCTCGAGTTCGAACCCAAGGCATGCACCTCTGACTTTTCGGATTCATGTGCGTATTGTATAATTATCACTTGCTTAATAACGGTGAAGGAAAACATCGTGAGGAAACCGGCATGCTTGGGAGATATTTCTCGACGGCATGTGAAGCCAAGTCAGAGGTCCATTGGGCAGCATAAACTCCGACACCAGGTTAGTCACTAACCATACGAAAAAAGAAGAATACAGTTTTAAATCTCAAATGAATCCATACATTGATCCAAAATTCGCAACAAAAGTTCCTTCTTTACAATAACCTCTCCTGAAACTTCCTACATTGTCTGTCCCTAAACAAAGATATCATTATCCACATCCGGATAGCGTCACATTTTGCTAAAAGACAGGCTTTTAGCCAAATGTGTCGCTTTCAAACCAAAGCTACGCGAACTGAGTGCGTTTCTTCTTTTCGCATTAATCAACCCCCCAACCGCATATGCATTCCACCCTCGTCATTACAGTACAACCACCCCTCCAGACAGATGAGTACTTTATTTACATATGTATGTTTGAAAAATATTCTTTGAGGGGACTGATTTTAATAAGGAATAATTATTACAATAAAAAACGTTAAATCTCTTTCTCCTAGCCTTTTCTCATCTGTGGTGGGGTCAGCTTCCAGTCTTACTAGATTCGGCTGAATACCAGTATTTTACACGGAGCGATTGCCATCAGACCTCTGCGACCCAATAAATGGGTAATGTCGATATCCTAAGGTTAGACCGGTTGTCACGACTTTCGGGCTTCTGTCTACCCGTAACACCAGTCGTAGGTATTCTTATGACATCCGGGACCGATAGTTTAACGTGCTCTCCGAGGCACAGAGGCGTCTTATAACGACCGGTCATCCATCCACGGACAGACCGCTAGCGCTGCAAGCGCAGCTTAACTTCGCAAATAAAAAAAAAACCCTACTGCGTGTAAAAAGAACTGAGAAGATGTAAACAAGACGTATTTAGTAGGCTTTCATAAATTCATGCTATGAAATCATAACATGCAGTCGGAAGCTACCTACAAGCTATGTACTTAATTCACAAACTGAACCGAAATATTTGAAACCTTTGTGCATGTTACATACATACCAGAAAAACATTACCCTCCTTCTGGGGCAGTCGGTTAAAAATAGTTACGAAAATAAAGATGGCTACGGACAAATGCATACAGAGATTTTAAAGTATTTTAAAACGGTTTCAACGATTATAAATAGTGGTAATGCAGCTTTAATACCGTCTCGAGCTAAATATAAAAGTATACCGGATGTGTATTGCATTAATATGACGCAATTTTACATTCCAATACACGCGTGTTACATCACAATCCTGCTGCAGAACTCCGAGTGCAATCAAGTAAAATGCAAAAAAGTAAAAATCACGAACACGACAAACAAAGAATTCTGTAAAAATTGGTAAACAAAACTGCCACGTTGGTCTGGTGGTGGCAAGCGCGACTGCTGATCGTGAGGGTTCGATCCTCAGGTCGGGCAGTGTTATTGGGCTTTTCCATGTGGAATTCCTCAGTAGCAGGCCGGAGTTTGAATTTGTGCCTAGTTGATGGCAATAGGTTCGCCCCCTAATACATGGGACTTAAACATAACGGCGAAATGTAGGTGTAACAATACACCTTTTTTTTTTATTACTCTTTTTATCGTTGGAAAATCGTCATGGATGTCCCTCGCCCGGGGAAGGCGAGGGCGTCTGCCGGACTCTTACCAGCTAAAAACCAACGGTCCTTCTGACCTAAGGCCGGGGTCACGGGATTCGCTATTGAATGCACCACAACCCCGGCAGGAACAATACACCTCTGCCCAACCTTTCGGGGAATACAGGCGTGATGTTATGTAAAATGCAAATAAGCAAGAATCACGAACACAACAAATAAAATCAACAAACAAAGAATTCTGTAATTATTAGTCACTGGTAAACAAAAGTTGGGTTAAATTTACGAGCGCAAAAAGCCAATATTTAGCAGTTGAGGCGCCAAAACGATACCGAAACGCGTCGGCTGTCTTCTCATTCGCACATTAAAGCTTTTAATCATCACAAAAACATGTGATGACGTATAATTAATGTCTTCCTTGATGGGAGCAGAATTGGTCGTTTAAAAAGATTTATATTTTACTAGCGGCCCGTCCCGGCTTCGCACGGGTGGACATTTTTCCCGTTTTTGCAACATTTTTCATTTATGCTCCGCTTCTATTGGTCTTAGCGTGATGTTATATAGTCTATAACTTTTCTCGATAAATGGACTATCCAACACAAAAACAATTTTTAAATTCCAACCAGTTCCTGAGATTAGCGCGTTCAAACAAACAAACTCTTCAGCTTTATAATATTAGTATAGATACACACGAATAGAATCATCTAGGTGTAGGTATATTTTGCATAATATTGTAATTACTCTGACAAGTCGCTTTGTTGATTCGTGTTCAATGTAAACACAGGAAAATAATTAAGTGCATGAATTCGTTGTTCCGATAGCAGCAATAAATAACAATTGTTTGTTTCAATTAAACATACAATATAAAGAGACTCGTGTAGTTCTATTTTTTTAAATTTTATTGTATGTTTATTTAGGCTAACTGCACATGAGTCACAAAATTGCGAGACTCAGTTTATCGCTATTAGTTTGTAGCTGGAGAGCTAAAAACAAATAGCTAGCAACTGTTTCTCGAGGAACTCACATGTGTGGCCAGCTTTAAATATACTCGTAGTTTAGTTGGGCCGTGTTATGCAATAATGTGTCAGCCCACAAAAATATGAATTTTGTGTTAACGTCATCTAGTTCTTGTTGTAGGTCTATACTCAACGCTTGAAAAAATGCCCAGAACTGTAGTAAATTTAATAGAGTTTCTATCAAAAAAATCTTAATGCAGTTTGTATTTTTTCATGCGTTGGATAGACCTACCACTATAACTAGATGGCGCTAACACAGAACTAATATTTTTGTGAGTTGACACATTATTGCATAACACAGCTCAGTTGTAGTTCAATTTTGATTTGAGTCGCTGTTTAACATAACAAGATCACGCCTTGTATTCCCGAAGGGTTCGCCAGTTATGTTTAAGTCCCATGTAGTAGAGGGCGAGCCTATAGCCACTAACCCGGCACAATACAGACTCCAGGCAGCTACTGAGGAATTCCTAATGGAACAACCCAATAACACTTTGTCCGACCTGGGGATCGAACCCACGACCTCATGCTCAGCAGTCGCGTTTGCAACCACTAGACCAACAACGCAGTCAGAGTCGCTGTTTCTGTTCTCAAATAAAAAAAATCTACTTTATTTCTAGATTGTTTAAAATTTCCGGGTTCATATGACGATATCTTAATTCATAGTAAGTCAGATTTAGACTAGGGACTTTCCACTATTCTAGTGACAGCGATAAGAAATGACTAAACATAAATACTAGAGAGCTACAACAATCGCTGCCATAGATCATATACTCAGTAATCCATTCTCCAACAATGATTTCATTCCCAGATTGGTACACAAAGACGTTGACAGACGAGACATCTGAAGACACGTGAACAAATAGAGAACAAAAAATGTTCATATCAACGATAATACGGCTGAAATATTATTACAGCGTGACTTTGAGATTAAACCTCAATGGCTATTGACAGTGTCGTAACAAGTCATCGTCATTCGTCATGTGGGTGTAGTTCATTGTCGTGGACTAAATCGTAATATTATAAGCTATTATCGTAATCGAGTCGATTTTTTTGTTACTTTTTTTAGACTCCATGTTTTTTTTTGTTCTATAGCTTTTTCTGTGTGGGTGGTTTTCTGCGCTGATCTACCTATTCATTAGCTTTTTTTTTCAAAGCCAAGATATAATTAAAGGCCTAGTTTAAATAAAAGTCCTCATAGTAAATCTTCTTTTAAATTCCAAAATGAATCATTTGTTAACGTTATTTTAGTACGACAATTTCCAGTTTAAACAAAGGTATTTAATTTCCCAACAGTTGGTCCATCTGACATTGTAACACTAGACTTGATCCAAATGCCACCCAACACACGTCACACAAACGACCCGTCAAGAATGTTGAATTACTGTATAATACTAACAAACGTCTCTCTCCGAATGCACCGGACAGTTTCAAAAACATGGCGCCAACGTCAACGAGGCCTTTACGCAATATAATACATAAAAAACTCTTTTAGAATAGGTGAATTGAATTTTTATAGTCGTTTTTAGCTGAGTATCTATGTCGCGGCAGTAAACCGTGCGCTGGTACAGTTAGGAATCTGATACGTGAATGTGGCATTCTAACGTGCGCCTACGCACCCATGATCCGTCGCCATCTTTTTTGTTACGAGAAAAACTTAATGGCATCGAATTAAGCCGGTAATAATCTATAATCTATTTAACGATGTTCTGCTAAACACGATACCTAGTAGGAATTGCAATAAAATGCTTAATTAAACACGGAGCTGGTCGGCATTGTTCACGAACGCTTCCGACAGAAGCTAAGTTATTCCACCGCCCACGCTAAATTAAACGGCGATCACTTTGCATTAGAATTAACACCATTGTCGCTGAGATTCAATTACGACAATACCATAAAAGTATGTCAGCTGTTTTAAATGTATGCAACACGTTAATTGTGCAATGTGATTTATTCGCCTTGTCACAACACCAAAGAGAACGCACGTGGTACATGTTAACGATATTGTCAGATCCAATGATACCGATTAATCGTCGTTTATGCAGTGTGTGGGTCGAATCGACAACATATCCGATATTTTCTATATTATACGGTTAGTTTGCAGCGGCCGCGAGCTCATTATGGTAAGACGACAAAGACCGTTATGCATAATATTAGTGTTATAGAATGTTTAAAGTATTTAGCTAACCGTTACTTTGCTGCTATTTGGAAAACAATGACACGTATTGACCCTGAATGTGTTGTAGGGTACTTGAAGATATACATCCTAAATAAACGGAGCAGTTGCCGGATTGAAGTTATTTATCATTTAAACAAGGGGAAATATTTTCGTATGGATTTGCAAACAAGTGGGCATTTCGGGTGCATTAACGCTAAGTAATGTTTAAACAAACTCGGTCCCACGTTGGGCGCCAGTGGGGCGTCTCGGATTAAGCACCCAGCACGTGATGCATTCCCCTGTTTACGCTTTAATACTTCCTTACTTATGTTTCTATGTTTATATTTCGCAGCTCAATAAACAAAGACCGCTCCCTGCGTTCATTGACAGACCCTATATTTTGCAATCCCCTGCAGAACACAATTCAAAATGTCTTTTGTAAATATTCAAGCCACGTGTCCAGAGACCGCTGTTAGTAATTTCCGAGTGAGAAAGCTAACAGTATTGAAACTAATTGCGTATAAATCATTGTGATTGGGTAACGTGACGTATGATTGTGACAATTCTAATGGAAATTTACCAAACAATGGCAAATCGGAACAGCAACAGTTGCATAGACTGTTAAGGTATAAAGTACCTACCTAATTGCACATAACAATGGTTGAGTGAATAAACGAAAAGAGCTAATATCACACTACTAAATACACAAACACTATACCTTGTATTATTGATACAAAGTATCATACATACAGACAGATTGTTATTAAACACATTTGCAACTGTGAGCAAAGAAAAAAATACCATTTCTTCAGATTGTTCCTTAAAATTTCACAACCATATATGGCAAAGGTACCACAAAACAAGAAAGTAGACACCATTGCACAATCGAAACCAAATCTGGTATATCATGCGCGGGCGAACCAGCGGAGCATCTTTCTACAAACAGGAACGTATCTGGAAATGCAAGTGCCATTGTAGCGCCTACGTTAACCGTTATAATGAGCCGACCTACTTGTATTGACAGGCAGTCCCTCATCAATAGTACAGCTTTGTGGACTTGGATAAACAAGTCTTGGTCAGAAAAGCTAAGTTTTTTATGTATAAAAAATTTGTATCTTAAGTAAAGAAATTAAATTCAGCTTTATGAAGTTGGAGTAAAATTTCTAGCAAATTAAGTTCTAAAATAACATAACTAATATGGATTCTAACCTAACTTAATTCATTCTACGAAGAAAAAGATTATTTTTGGTTAAACATATTTAATAAAACACGATGATTCCACCAAAGAACATTAAAGTTCTGCAATGAGACTGCTAATAGGTAGACCAAACAAAAAACCATTTTACCGAGATGTTACTGCTTTACAAGTTACTAATAATTTTGGTCAATAATCATGAAATAGCTAGTTTAAAAACGAAACTATCATCTTTAATAGAGAAACTTGCAAGTAAGTAAATATTAGGATCAGAACTAAACGTTATCTTATACTGATCGTATAAATAACAACAAAGAATACTATATAAAGAAACGACAATACATCTGTATTTTCTTCATAAAACACAACAGAATTCTGGTCAGTTGGGATTTTCCTGTTTTAAATTCTACGAAAAGCTACAATAAAACGCCTACAAGTGTAGTTAAAAAGTTCCATATTTGGCACATAAAAATAGTTAATTTGTATGTGGTGCGCGGGCGCATCGTACGCCGTGCATTATTGATGCGCCTCGGCTGTATCTCGACTCAGTACACTAATGGGCCACGTGTGCTGATATCGAATATCGACAAACCCTTACAGCACCATAAACATCAACTTTAAAAGAATACGGTTAAGAAATAATTTCGTTTGGCAATACTTTTCATTCAAGTCCATTATTATGATAAAACTATAACCTTCACAGTAATATTGGTAAGTAACACTAATGCGTTTTTGTATGCAGCAGCCATAAATATGACGTATCTGGAGATACACGAGTCTTTAATGCCATGTAGACAATTTCTTGGTAACATAATGTACCTTCCACAGATGTTATTTATTGGTGATTTATAATAAAAATATCGAGTCCTCTTAAAACAAATTGTTTTGCAAGTATTTTTAAATTTTTTTCGGATATTTGATATGGCAACATTGACAGCTGTCATAATTTACGCGCGAAATGTTAAGTCGGAGAACAAACGCGTTCGAATATGGAACACAATAAGTTTCAAAATTGACAGTTGAACGAACATTTTATTTTAAAACCGTCTGGAGACCGAGACTGGCGGTCGATAAATCCTGTTTGACGTATACTTCAAGGGCGTGCGGCTATTTTTAGCGCGTCCCGGGCGAAGGCCGCTGTTCCAGGCACCGGCATGAAGGACGCCGCGTCCGGACGAACGCGAACGTTCGGATCGGCGGACGAATTTTAATGTTATTTTTCTCCGAATCGCGATGCCAAAGAGTGCCGCCTTTTGGGGTTAGATGTGCGTAGCAACCCAAGCAGGTTTTCGTACGGGATCGAAACGAATCTGTTGTAGCGTGTGTTGAGAAATGTAATTTAGGAATCATTTTCAAATTAAAGGGATTTATGGCCAACCCATCTTAAAAGCTTAATCGGAATCAAATGCGAAGTTAATGATACGGCTTTGGAAATACAAGCCACAGTGGGAGAATAACCTTAAGAAAACATCTGCCTTTCCGACATGGTAACTAAAAAACTTGAGAGGATTTGTAATTGAATAGCTGTAATATATTTTCATTACGAAACACTCCACATTATTTTATACTAAAAGCACCATAGAATTAAATCTTGGCTTATTTAAGACCACTACGTCGTCTAAGTTACATCTCAACTCCCATTCCACACAATTAAGACAAAGTTGGCAATGTTACGAAACCTCGGTGGAAAGTTCCATTAGATTTTAATACAGAATATTATACGGGTATTTATTGTTATTATAACGAAGCGTTATTGTCTATTATCCGATATTATGACAACGGTGATGCAACAAGGAAAACAGACGGCGATGGTTATAAACAAAGAGACGAGGAAGTTTTAGCAGGTCAATGCCGATTTGCAAATCTGTTGTTAATATATAAAATGTAGAATATATCAGGTGTATACGTTAATCGTAAAAGTCTAATGAGGGAAAGGGTTAATGTTGTAATAGGCGATGGAATGGCAACATGTCCCTCAATAGAGAATATGAAATTTTTAACGGCTTGTATTTTATGACTAAAGTTGTTCCAGCAATGCTTTGGCTTGCCAATATTTCTAATCTCCCTTGCCCGATAGAAAATATACAAGTGATGTATGAACGTATATTTTAAAAGAAACTTGACACTACTAATACTAACACAATCTCGACATGGTTATTAACAGCGACAGAACCATTAACTTTGTAAGATAATATCTGTCAACGCAGTGAGGTTTCGCTTACGCCATGAGTTTTGTTGTTCTTCAAAATGTTAATTTACATCCGGTTGAATACCGTCAGTTTTAATTCGTCTATATTTGATAGCTTCTTTTGAACTTTAGTTAATTTAAACTTTCGAGTCGGTTCAATCGATTCTTTGCGGATATGAGAAAATTGCTCAAAATTTTGAACTATGGACAATCAAGTTTTTTTTTACTGCCCTTGGATTTAATGCTTGTTAATTGTGTTATATCACACCGAGTTTAAAAGGGTTAATTGCTAAAAACATAAAAAATCTAATATTTTGTTACATCGTTAATTGCGTATACACGAACTACGCTGTAATCGATAGTTCGTAAACCGTCAAACGTAGATTTTGTGCGAACTCGCTTAATAAAATATGAAATTTAAGCCCAAATTCGCGTTGCCTAATAACACAAATTTTGGTGTTTCGCCATACCAGGTAGTGTGAATAAATTACACATTTATTATCAATTCCCCAACTGTTATACTGCAAATGTGCGTTATGTAAGGATGACGACTCCTGCGCCGGCGATCTCGTTAGCAACCATTTTGAACCAATCATCTATTTAGCTGAATGATCTCACCAAATGCATATAAATAACTACGTAACATAATAGTCAAATGAAGGAAACGAGTTATTGAAACGCTTGTGAGTCGGCTAGCTTGATAATAATTTCACATATTCGATTATCACTGTCTTTGTCAATTTTATCCGGTAAGCTGAAGCAACGGCAATGGTGCTCATTATATGGATGCGAGAAAGGAAGATGACGAAGCCCATAATATATTGGACCTAAAGCAATAAAGGGATAAACCCAAGGCAGAGGAACAAGCTCCTTACATAACGCTGCATTAAGTTGATGTAACAAAATGACGGGACAGACGTTGCGCAGGAGTTTGACACTGCATCACTTTCGTACAGTGAAAGTATGATTTATATTAAGGATACGCTTCGATGCATTCAATTTATATCGATGTCGACCTTTTATTGTATAATAAATAAATTCGATGTCTCGTAAGCCGGTGTATACTGAAGGAGAATTTTCTTTGTGTCTGGAATTTTCAAACCTTTTTCAAACTAAATCATTACCAAGTTGCATTATTGTAAACAATTTTATAGAGATTAGTCGGAGCTCCTCCTTCTTATGTTAAACGAGATCCAAATCTACCGTTGTTACCTTTTCCGAGGATGAAAAGCGAAACAAATTGTTAAAATCGTTGATGATTATTAATATAAACACTTGGAACGTTGCCTTCGCCAAAAAAAACACAACCTACTTGCGATACCAGTATCATAAAATCCACCAACACTTATCTATTGAACTAAACATTGAGCAATTACCTCTCATTGGCTATTAAAGATCATTAACCAATAAATCTTTGGGCCACTTTGCCGTGTTGCCAAAAACACGACACGAAGCGGTGTGTGGTATGTTCACAATGTGATTCAGTGTACAAACATCAGACAGTGATTTACCTCCAGACTTTGAACATGTTTTTGATGATATCGTAAATTGCGAGAACACATACGAATGTGCAATATAAAATGCTGTTAAAAGAGGAGTAGTTAATGAAGGAAGAAGTCGCCAAGCTTTGCATTCTTTTAATAGATGAAATTGATTTTGCAGAATCATGTTCTGTATGTCCCTTTCTGAGGCTGGTGTTGAATTAATTCTGTGGTTAAACAACAGTTTACTCTAAAAATTTATTGGAATTTATGGTAAAAGGTTGTGAGACCAGATAAAAAATGTTGGTGAACACCTAAGACTAGTTAATTGAGAGGATACTTCAAGAAGCTAGGACTTTGAGGGAACTAGCGACACGTCAGATGGGCTGCTTCGCATTCATAGTGCGTGATCTACATAAATAGTGCTTGATTATGCCGTTTCTCTCAGCAATCCTCACATTACAAACAAAATGCAATGTAAAACGAAAACATTTTCCATGACGTGCGTTGTGCAACACATGGCTATACATTACTCGTTTGCGAATAATATCAAAGGAAACAAAGCAAAAAAAAACAAGTGAACATGAGTGTTTGTATGTTCGCAGTTCATATCTGGTGGTAATTTATTATGGCGCCATGTTGCGGTGGGACCGGCGCGTGCGCCGCTCCGCAAACCCACCTCAATCATTGTCTTAGACGAATACTAGAAATAAAAGTCATAAAGCAATATGCGTGGATTGTATAAATAAAATTCCAGAGCTGAATAGTAAATAGGAATAATATAATGAGTTTAGATCTAGATGTCCTGTAGTGTTTTCTATAGGTCTAGTTTTATTGTATATTTAAATATGACCAGACCATTTTTGGTAATCATTTGGTTTCCTTAACAGATTGAACAGTCGCGACCAACATTGAAGTCACGCACGTGTAGCCATGTTACATAGTCCACTCCCAAAATGGTATAATGATATAATTATGTACGTTCTAAGTATCTAATCGTTATTCTTTTTCTTGGCCTACGTCCCTTGAATAGACTAAAAAATATCCGATAGAATTTGCAATTCCTTGGCGTAAGTACGTCTACTTTATCGGAGGCCATAACTCGTCTGGACAGGTTCCGTAGGCGGGTTGGGTTGCAATAAAAAGCGGGGTGGTTACCGAACGGAGCCGGGTCGTCGCCCCCGCGCGGCCTTCGCCCCCCGCCCCGCGGCCGCGCAGCAAGGACGTCGCCCGCCGTTGCATAACCACTCGCACGCAAGTCGTTGATACCGTTTCGAGATGCGCTCGGTGTCGTCGTATAGGCTGCGCAAGCGCACTGGGATGAAAATAAAAGCTGAATGTACGCATAAAACCATCCTATTGGTATTCATATAAACGTCAATTATTGAAGTTTTTACACGACTGCTACGCGTTATTGACTTAATCTATTGTAATTAGATGATTTTCACTTTCCACCAAGGTTACTGGCGTTTGTTGACTAATTGGGATTAATTTATGGAAACACAATACGTTATGTTGTTTTGAATAGCGTCATCGGTACTAATTCTAAACTAAACATTCGCGGAAGCATTAACTTCATTAGAAATGGTGTGTTTATCGTACTAATAAGAACGTGATCTTGACAAAACTACATTGTGGCCTTTCAAGTTTCCTCGATACATAACAAGTAAGGAAAATTCTTAGCCCGGTTTTCTAGGTACAAGATTTTGCATTCCCAAGGACCTCATTAATATTCAGAGCGTATTTACATGCCTCCGTAGATAGAGACTAATGGTAGGGGGCCAATTGAGTCTCAGACGTGCGCCTATAATTGTAGGAACTGGCTGTAGGGCCGGACGGAGCCGGGGGCGCAAATTATAATAGGCTGGACTCGACGGCCAACTAATAATAATTGTGTTGTATTGATAAATGTCAAAAACGATTTATACTTTGGTAAATCTTGACTTTACACGTTCAAAGGTGTTTTTAATATGGGAAATTATTGTACGTTGATTGTAGACTGTTTAATATTCGTTGGTAGGTCTACAGTAGGTGACTTACTTGCATATATTATTTGAGTAATAATTATAGTATGCGACGGCAAGGCTGAACTGTGCAGCGGATATAAGAGCTGATTATTAAAGGTCCTAAATATTCAAGCTGCATTAAGCGGCAGTGTTTAAAATTAATACTACGTAACTAGGGTTGCCACCCGTACTTTATAATAAAGTATTGTACGTTATTTCAGGTAATTGTACTCTATACTTTATGAGAACAATAAAGTACACGAAAATACTTTATTTCGCATGGTTTGATTTCTTTGGGATTTTGAAAAGTTTAGTCGTAAGTAATTTTTCGTTAAACGAAATGATCGAAACGAAATTTAAATATAGACTGTAAAGATGCTGAGCAATTGTTTAGTAGAGATACTAATTTGATACTAACTGCAAAAAGCGATAAAAAATATGTTTTTAAACATAATAATAAAGAAAAATAAATTATACTTTATTTTGTTACTATGTACTTTTTTTTCTTACCAATAACCAATGTACTTCAACTGCAAAAAATAAAGGTGGCAACCCTATACGTAACACAGAATGCTTACTGAAATCTATACTAATATTATAAAGAGGAAAGATTTGTATTTTTGTATGTAACGAATAAACTTAAAACTACTGGACCGATTTCAAAAAATCTTTCACCGTTAGAAAGCTACATTATCACTGAGTAACATAGGCTATATTCATTGCTGGAATAAAACTTCTTACGCGGGCGGAGCCGTGAGGACACAGCTAGTGTAAAATACGTTTGGGTTAATAGCATAATCAGCGCATTACTGTCCCACCGCTGGGCAAAGGCCTCTTATCAGAATAAGAAGGGTTTAGGCCTAAGTTTTGTGCCTTGTTGGTCTATTGGTCGCAAGCGCGACTGCTGAGCATGAGGTCCTGGGTTCGATCCCCAGGTCAGGTAGTGTTATTGGGTTTTTCCGTTAGTAATTTCTCAGTAGCAGCCTGGAGTCTGGATTTGTGTCCGATTAATGGCAATAGACTCACCCATAACTGGCGAAACGAGGGTGTACTAAAACACCTCTGCCGAACCCTTCGGAAATTGTAAGGCGTGATGTTATGTCTGTATGTAGGCCTAAGTCCACCATTCTGGCCTGGTGCGGGTTTGCGGACTACACACACTATCAAGAACTTAATTTCCCTCACATGTGCACACCTAAACCTGCCTCAAGACTTCTTCACCTTTAGCGCAAGTGATAATCAATTTCTGATTTGCACATGAATCCGATTTCTTCCATCGTCATCTCAAGTCACATAAACCAGCGATGTTAACTAAAATTTCGCGACACCAACTCAAAAACTTCAGTCCCTCCATTATTTATTTTAACTTCCACATACAAACCCTTCTCAAAACTCCACACAAAGCTAAGGAGATTTAAAAGGTGTCTCAACACGACTCACCTACCATCAATCACTGGAATCCGCGCAGCACTGAGGATCAGCAGCGTTCGCAGAAGCGTAAGTGTCGACACAACAGCTCTTACCTGGAACAAAGACAGATATGGTTAGATGGTGTGCAAGTAGCTTATAAAGTGCGGCCATAAAAACTGAAAGCGCTGATAGGCTGATTTGTAAGTACTTAGAATATTCATAGCATAAGCAATATCTGCCCATTACTGTCCAGAGCACGGGCCTCTTTACAGAATGAGAGGGCTTTAGACCGTAGTCCACCGCGCTGGCCTGGTGCGGGTTGGCGGACTACACACACCAACGAGAATTTTGGAGCCCTCTTAGTTGTGTAATTCTTATTAATTACTTGGAATCAATTCTTAATTGGGATTTTAAATGATGCAGTGACTTTGATTCACGTTGCCATCACAAATGGTACTTAATAAACTGTCGAGTGGTTTAGACATGGTAAGAGCATACGAACAAACTGACTCCAAAATCGTACCATCCATTTGATCATTCAAGAATAGTAGTATAGTTTAAATAGGCGACCGATTAAATATAAATTCTATCGAAATTTCTTAGTACTTGCTGACATTTCTTCAATCTAGAACTGTAAGTAAATATCAACCTACGCCGCGAACTTTATGGCCCCAATCAATCTCGCCGTTCACATCCAACCGGGCTTGGGAACAAAGGATTAGCTAAGCCTTCACCATTTATATTCTAAATATCAACTCAGTTTCGCAAACGCCCTCTGTTTACGGGTCCAATGCAATTTTCTATGTGAAATGATGCATCATGAGTATTTATGGTATATTAGGTAGGTTTCAGAACTCATATTTCATGCGATTTTGAAGCTTTAATTATCTTTCATAAATCTGAGATGTAGGTGTTGGTAAGGTAAGGAACTGTATTCAATGTTATGTACTGCCTCGTTAGTCTAGTGGAGGCAAGACCGACTGCTGATCGTAAGGTCCTGGGTTCGATCCCCAGGTCGGGCAAAGTGTTATTGGGTTTTACCGTGTTCCTCAATAGCAGCCCGGAGTTTGGATTTGTGCTCAGTTGATGGCAATAGGCTCCCGGACCCCTGTTACATGAGACTTAAACATAACGGCGAAATGCGGGTGTTATAACACACTTCAGCCCAACCCTTCGGGGAATACAGGCATGATGTTATGTTATGTGGTTAAAGGTCACCAACAAAAGTTGTATACCTACTACATAGTAAATAGGTGCTTATTATAACAGTTCTGTCTTACGAAAAAACTTGTTGTTTTTACGACCAAAGATAAATTGAATTAATGTAAGGACATAGGAAGTAGTTGCATTACAAATGTGATAAAACTGACGTAATACGTCAACGAATTGCGTAAAGACAGCTTAATCAGAACCATACTCATAAAAAAACTGAGCTTTATATACTAATTTAAACCAGTGTTGCTTATGGTCAAAATTCGACCAATATTTTATCTGCCTTAATGGCAATATACATAATTAGATGATTTTGTTTTGCTCACATCTTTGGCACAATACCTTTCAAATGATATACAGGATGTAAACGATCATGTAATTCCGTCAAACATCGTGATGTACTGCTGAGATAGATGAATCCTGCAAGGTACACTTTTGCATTTAATACAAAAAAATGACAAGCAGTAAACATGTGTTCTTAACTTGAGGCATTTTAGCGCCCCGAGCGAATTGCGCGGCTATCGCTTGCCGCGCGGTCATCTAACACAGGGCGCTAAAATGCCTCACGTTAAGAACACAATATATTTACTACTTCCAATTGTTTTTATTGAATCCAAAATTATTTCTTTCTGGGTTAATCTAAGTCAGCAGTACATCACGAGGTTTGAAGGAATTACATGATTTTGTTTACATCCTGTACAAGTTTCGTTCATAAGTACAAAACAAAAAGTACGACAATTTTCGATGTTCACGTAGTACTATGATATGAGAACAGGCTGTTAAATAATCTGCCGGAGTTGCAGTGCATGCAACAGCGAATCCCGTGACCCCGGCCTTAGGTCTTTCCCACGTAAAAAAAAAAAGGCTGTTGAATAGTAACGAGGTCAACGAGAAACCTGCGATAGTGAAGTAAATGCATTCACATAAGCTTTGCGATTTATTTTATTTCTTATCAGTAATTACAAAGAACACGGACAAAGCGCCAACTTGCAGCATGTTCGTAGAATTTATACATCGCTCGATAAACAGCTGATACATTCATTTTATTTTTAAACCCGCCCCAACGTAACCTGTATGGTATTGTGTTGCAAACGAAACATATTTAATAACAAAACACAGCCGTCAGTGACCCGTACGCTATCGGCGCGATCTGAAGCGGAACACGGCAACAATGCGCAGGCGCATATATCGATTACGATAACGCCCCTGACGCATATCAACTGCGCCCGAGTTTATGAGGGCGACTCCGCATAGCCAGATAAGAAATGCGAATATTTTACTAATAAAATATGCCACAAGCCGATGGTATAGCCGTGATATAAAGGTATCTTTTATTTATGATAAAATTTCAAGTAACCCGATAACTTGACATTAAAATTTATACGTGTGAAACAGGTAAACAAATAAACAATAACTTTTTGTGTTTTTGCACGCATAAACTGTGCGCATCTTCAGATCTCGGGACTCTTTAAGATAAAAGAACAAGTTTTGGAAAAATTCCGCGACATCCCATCATAATCAAGTCACACGGAACAAAAATACGTACATAAATATAATAAATCCATTCACCGACACAATACGTTCATTAAGCCGACCGGTGACTTTACCTACAGTACTTCAATGTACAATAAAAATCCATATAAAGCCTAGGAAAAATATTAATTCATGAATTGTGCTGAGTTTTTTGTGGTGCAGCGATCATATATGGCGACCACACACGGGTATTGCAATGATGCATTGTGGCCGGAGTGAGAGACCACAGAGTAGATTTATGGCGAACAGCGCCGGCGTGTTTGGCTAGTGTAACAGCGTCCCTACATGTGGATTTATTTTGTTTATGGTCAATAGGTGCATAGCTACACCGCAGCACTGAATGTTCCACGCATCGCGCGCTCAGGTGCGTGTGCAGTCCAAGTTATATACAAACGACGAACACAAAAAGCGAACGAGTTTACTTTTCAATTGTCTTTTAAATTACAAAGCTGAAAAGCCTTTTAATGTATTTATCCTGTGCCTATAAGAGATATCTTCTTTATTACATAGTGTAAAACAAAGTTGCTCCCGCTGTCTGTACGCTTAGATCTTTTAAACTACGCAACGAATTTTAATGCAATTTTCAGCAATAGATAGTGAGTCAAGAAGAAGGTTTATATGCCCCACATTAGTATCTACATTGCACCCGTACGAAGCCGGGGCGGGTCGCTAGTTTTATATAAAGCCCATATTTTTTTAAAGGTTAAGTTTAAAATCACGACCCACATAGTTTTAACTTGGATTCATTTTTATTACAGGACAAATATTATTTCTTACAAACTGGTACGATAAACAAAACCATAAACAAAGTAACTAGATCACCTTTACATCAAAGTTCAACCACCCTCCCAAACTCCTATCACTTGTACCAAATCGAGTTAAACCGTGTAAAAGTCGAGCGCGCTCAATAAACGCGATAAGCATGCGATATACTTAGAAGCGATAAGTCGCGCGACACCGCGATAAGTCGCGCGACAACGCGATAGTCGAGCGTTTGTATGTAAATATTGCCTGCTACAGATTCTATATGGTTTTTGCCAAGTTCGGATAACACGTGCGAACCTTGTTCATTCAGCTGACTCATGAGGTCTGTTGCTACGACATAATCTTAGTCATATCATAATTAATGTATGTGGTTTTTATGGGTCTACATGGCTGTTAGTATTATAGAATGATTAAAATCGTTCTTCAATTAGTCATGACGAAGGACAGCATTGTTTATCTGTTAAGTTGCTTCCAAAAATAACACCGAGGATTGATTCAACATGTTATATCCATATTTATAAATCATTTCTCAAAGATATTTAGGCTTTCACGCATTTCGTGACAGATGAGAAGTCAATTTAGAAAGAGTGACCCTAATTTTTGACAGGCGGTACAAAAACATAAATAATGTGTGTAATACAAGACAATGCTTTTAAAGCTAAAATCGAGTTTCGGATTAGCAACATCAACGGGTCGATTCCGAGATATTCGTAAATGGAACGTGAGATATCGCGTGCAAAATTATATACGTGATTAAATTTCGCGATTTCATATTTCGAATTGCGCTGCAACTGCCGCGTTTGTTTGCGCACGCGCGTTGCGCAAACGCAACCGTCGAATCGCCGCAAAGTGACAACCAACAATTTATCAAGCAAATAATAGCAACTGTTTGTACTTAAGTGAGGTTTCAGAATACGACCTTCGGTTACCTTTCCCGTGAGAAAAGATGTTATAGTACCCAATAAGTTTTACTTTTCTATGTGTAATTAATTTTCAAAATCTATTGTTCGTAACTTTATAATGTATAAAACAGATATAATAACCGTGAATGGGGTCAAGTATACCGGAAACTGCGCTGCCCGCTGCGCACGCGCTGCTCGCTCCTATTCAATCTTTATCGTGGAACACAATGGCCGTACAATATTGCAGCTCTATCTATTATTGTTGTTCTCTTTCAGTTGTGCGTACGTTTTACGCAACAATTTGAGTATTAATTGTGACGTCGAAATAATAATACATATCAGACAATATGCAATAGTAAGCACTATTATTCCGATTTTAAATGACGTCTCAGTAACGCGTTGATCTCTAGGTGACAAGTTATTAACACACGTTGAGCCAACCTTTTTCATTCACAAGAATTGGGTGAATTTTGAAGAAGATTTTTAAACCTCATTTGGCTCTACAGCATTGACAAGGGGCCAATTAATTGGCCTGTTAGTATTCTTTTCACTGCGCAAACGAGTGTTGATAAAAATCCACGCTATCCACATTCCGCACATTTGCATTTGTCGGCAGCAACTGGTAAGGTACGCCAACTCTCTCGCCTAGGGCTGTGGCGGTGATAAAAAGTGTTAGCTTCATTAAGTTGGCTATGACTCGATATTTCAATGGTCATATACATATTGACAAAGCAATGGTCAGATCGATTTGCTTGTATATTTTCTACCTTTTCATCCAAATTGACGGAGCCTAGTCTCGTTACGTTCATTCTAGATAATTCTCGAATCTGAGGTATGACCTCCAAGTGGGTATGAATTTGGGACATCGGAAGGTAGAACTGCCCCTGTCACACTCCTCTCATCCTACAAAAAATTATGGTTACTAATAGAAACAACGGAAACATAAAATAGATTGGACTTTTATGTGTTAAACATAGGCGCGACTCGAGTCCTCATTAAAAATCGCTTCGGAAGTCGGTTCAAGAGTCTTATACGCAGTTCTAAGGATCCACTTTGCTTCTACTGTTAACCCTAATATGCACCAGCCCTATTTCACGTAATACGCAATGTGATTAATGGCGATGTAATAGCTCTATTACGTGCCTCTGCCGGCAACTGCGAGAAATGCCCGTCCCCTTCCCGCAACAAGCGTATTAATTGACATTTGAGAAAGTTGATTTAATTGCGAACATTAACCAAAATGTTAAGGTGTCAGAAACGATTATCGTTCTTGACTTTTTAGGGCTCCGCAAAAGGTTAATAAAGAGGTATTAAAGTGTTATTGTGATAAATATCTTCATTGAAATGCATTGGGATGTAATGTGTTAATAAATCGAGTGTTCAGATTTATTGTTTTGTTTTATATTAAGTCTAAGTGTCAGGGGCAGTCGGGCCACATCTGTGGTGAACGATTAATAACTGTCTTCAGCACATTTGTAATTAATTTGCATCTGTCAAGTATACGCCGAATTTTCTCACGGACATTTTAACACGTTTTTGCGTTCAATATCAGCCATAGAGTTACAGCCATTAGATTTTTATTTCTTATTTTATAGAGATCGTATATGGGATCCGCAGAAATCTAACGCAGACGTTTTCCATAATGTAGCATCAAGATTTAAATTGTTCATACTTTAAGTACAACAAACCCATAATGGACGTTGCGGTTCTGCATAATCCAAAAATCAGAAAATAGCATAAAGCACATGTGTGAAATATGACAATTATTTCAATTTCTTCCAACAATATTGTCGATCATAGCTGCCTTCAGTATAATGAGGTCGTGCGCTAATAATATGCGCACACGCGATGCAGCATAACATTGCGAACATTACGCCGCCGATTACAGCACACACAACATAATTATACATAACAACAATTATAAGTTTTGTGAGAACGTTACATATGGCTGGCCACGATTGTACACAAGCTGGCTATGTGAGCCAGTTTTTTGTTACGAGTTCATTTTTCTTTATTCACGTGTCTTGCTTTTTCCCCAGTTCGCTTTTTGTAAAGATATCTATAATGGATTTAATACCAAGCACTTCCTTCGTCCATAAAAGCTGGGTCTTCGTTTACACGGAGTCTCTACTGAGTACTGAACGTCTCCAGTGCTCAACCAGTCTCACCCATTGCCGCTCTGCCATTTTCGCTACCTCGTCAACTAGCTGGTACTCTACGTGACATTGGACCTTTTCGTTAACACCATTCGGAGACAGCCTTAGTCCAGCTTCCACCTTGCCAATTTTCCTGCCTAACCCCACTTTAGGCTGGTAATCAGCTTACCTACATCTGCCACTTTAGTGCGATACGTCTAATCTCAAACCACCATGTTATTCCAGAACTATGTCATCCAAACAGATGGTCGCTGTTGTCTTTCATCTGAGTCATTCGTGAACAAACACATACAGGTAAGACAACGGGTGGTCATCATAATCAGCGACCAATTATATAAACATAACATCACGCCTTGTATTACCCGAAGAGTTCGGCAGAGGTGCCTTTACTACACCCTCGTTTCGCCAGTGATGTTTTAGTCCCATGTAATAGGGGGCGAGCCTTTTGCCACTAACCGGGCACAAATCCAGACTGCGGGCTGCTACGGAGTAATTCTTAATGTAAAAACCCAATAACACTTGCGTAACCTGGGGATCGAACCCAGGACCCCCATGATCGGCAGTGGCGCTTGCGACCACTACACTAACAAGGCAGATATTATATAAATTAGAAGGTATTCAATGCTCGTACTGTTTTTCCTTAGCTTTAAGCCGACAAGCAGTCACAATATGATATCGTTACAGCTAGGGACGTAGATCTAGGTAACATAAATCTAACAAATAGTGTAACTTGTATTGTGGTGTAACATAACATGCAGTGTAGTGACGTTGTGTCTCACAAGCGTAACAGAATTCCCTCAGATGATGTAACTTAAACGCAATCGTAAGAATCTAACCGTATCCTGTTCTTACCTTCTCAGGTTGGCATTAAATCACGCGTGATACGGTCTACAGGTTGATTCATGAGTAAAGGTATTGGTACGTTAGAATTTAACGCGTTTACGTTCACAGCCAAACATAAAGCTGAAAGGATAGTAGACAGATAATGATGCCGGTTATACATCATATTGGTGACGACAGTGTGATGTTATAGTACAATCAGCTCTCGCGGGCCTCTTCTCAGAATAGATTGGTTGACGAATTACTCTTCCACACTGGCCTGGTGCAGATTGGCAGACTACAAACATCGACAACTTTTTAGAGTCCTCTCAGGTACACAGATTTCCTCACGATGTTATTCCTTCACCGTCAATGTAAGTGATAATCAAATTTTGAACCGATCTGATGTTATCGATAAGTGGAAAGACACTTGATTTCATTGTCTAACCACCTTTTACGATATCTAAGAAAAGAGACGCTGTTGTGTTCAAAGAAAAATAGCTATAGCTAGACGGTATTTAATCTTCCTGAAATTCTTGATCACTTAAAAACTAAAATTAGAGATTATGACCAGAAACATTTTACTTCAGTAATACTGACGTCATTTCCTCCAGAAAGCCCTCTGATATCAGACGCACATTATGGTACAGATCGAGTGCTTGCGACAAGAGGGCGCCACCGTCTTCTCGAAGATGCAAGATTTATGCGCCTGCGTCGTGCGCTTAATATTCTACATCCGGCAGCCACTTTCCAAACAAGCGTGTTTGAAAATTGCCGCATCTCCAGAGCAACACGGCACAATAAATGAGCAACGTTTTGATTGTTGAATTTGCATTTTGGCATCATTAGCCGTAGTTTGTAGAGCAAAACATGTTTTTGCCTTTGAAATTTAAAGATGACAGGAGAAATGGATTTTGCTCCTTGAAAGATGTTTCCGTGAAGATTTGGAAGCCGATTATTGAACTTTTGGAACCATTATTGATTGCAATTCCAATATTAAACGATAGAGATCTGTTGTACAGTAAGCATTTTATTACACCTTCCCCATCATTCTATTCCAAAATATTTTCTGAAGCTATGGCTTAGCACGTAGGCATGAAATTTTCATTATCACCTCACAGTATTGCGGCTACTGTAATAAAATCTTTCTTAGCACCACTATTGTTATGGAGACATCCTCAATTCCACTCGACGTTTTCATTCATAACGATTTTACGATTCGAATAAACAAGCTGTGCCCATTTTTGTAACGCGGCATCGGCGCAATAAACTATTACAAAGTACACCTTCCCAGAAATATGTTTTAGAGACAAAACGTGCACCGTGGCACGGTTAAATTGCAAATTTTATGGGTTTGACTAAGCCGCCCCTGATGCCTGCGGCCAGTTCAAAGGGCTACCCTCTGGCCTGCATGACTGGGACACGATATCAAAGCACCAACCAAACAAAACTACACCTTACCTTTTGTTGTATAAAGTCTATTCTACAATTGTGTTTGGAATCGCTATTGTCAAAAGCATAAGCATTACAAAGTGGCCGCATGTCACGCCAGCGCCAAAGAGCAAAGGTTCCGTACACTAAAAATGGGAATAAGCATTACTTTCGTTTCGAAACGAACAATGGCCGCCGCACGGTGGGTTTATGGGAGAAATCGCTCGCAAACTAGGAAGCAAGTAAATCGAACTACACTAATTTGTTTTGCCTTTTGCAGTAAACTGAGAAAGCAACGTTTATGGGTTAAGCAACCATGTATGTAATGGCTTTCGAGTGGTTTTCAATTTCACATGAGCTAACGGAATCACATGAATTATCTGGAATAACTGCCGACTATACATCGCATTTTTATTGTACTTTCTTTGCATATTTGCATGGTTAAGTGCTGCTGGACCCGCGTTTCTTAATTATTTTTTGCGGCGTTTGTAATTACTTGTAGTTTCTGCAATTGACGAATAGAAGAAACAATATTTGAGATATGTTTATTATTGTTGTTAAAATATTTCCTTTAACTATTGTATGACCGATACCAAAAAACACAGCACACGTAATTTTTTTTGAACTTAAAAAAAATCTCCGAAAAACATTGATTTCATCAGAAAACGTCCTCCTAAACCCAGTCTAGAAGATTCGGCGAAAAATACCGAACAAGGCCGATGAGACCTCTCGTTATTGCGCCCGCGCAGATTCACCGATAGCGGACCAAGAGGAAAAATAGCCGCGTAGGCAGGTGCACGTAACTAAAATTTAGTCTAATGAATGGATTTCAGACCAAAATCTAGCTCTACGACGTACTATCGCAACATCTTACTAAGAATACGCTATACATAAATTTTGATAAACATCTCAGTTTGCAATTTTAATTCAATGTACTTGTTAACTGATTATATCATTGAATTATTTTAAGATTCCATGTATAAGGTGAACTAGTTTCTACATGACCCGCGGAATTTGTTGAAATGAGATAACTCGAGTTTTATGTGGGATATTAATATTCAGATTTAGGTTATATTTTCCTCTCTATATAGAGCAAATGTAAAACTATGCTGTAGGCGTATTTTTGCTCTGCCCGCGTATAAAAGTTATAAACTACACACATAAAATTCTTGCCAAATTTTGACCCGCAAAATTCACACTTATGATTTTATAATCTCTAAAGGCTTTTACAAAAGTGACGATAAACGGTCCCAAAATTAAAACCCTAACTGGTTCCACAGCAGCATGAAACGTATATTTTTTACAGATAGCTAATTGCGGTGTTGTTTATGAGAATTCTCCAACATTAACGTTTAATTAAGATCTCAATCGTGGTGGCGACTCGTCTGCGCTTATCTTAACTATCCATCAAATGTAGCGACATCTAGGCAGCCGAGATAATCTTTGCGTTGACGTATAGTTAAGGTTTTAGGGTTCTGTGTTTTATTTATAATAAATGATGTAATAATTAATGGACATGTTCTGTTATGCATCGCTAGATAAAAATTTCAATAATTGAGATTTATAAATTGGAAGTGGCAGTGAATACAGGTAGTCAGTCGAATGGCTACAAATAATAATTGATACATACATAAACTTAGGTACGCCTTTTTCCCATGAGGGTAGGTAGAAACTATAGAACGCCCCATACTACGATCCTTACATACTTCCTTTCGCTTCATTCACATTCATACATCTTGTTATACACGCACGCTCGTTGAGAGTAGGTACTACGCACCTGTCCTTTGTGAAGAACATCACCAATAACATCGATGTATGTCCTTCTAGGGCGTCCTCTACTGGCGTTTCCACTGACATCCGCCTTATAAATTCCGTTTGTTAATCGCCGTTCACTCATTCTAATAATTAATACTTAATTAAATAATTAATAAAGTAGTTCAGACTTTGATTAATGAAGTTATGAAATTGTATACACCCTTTTTCTCATGCTTGGCCTACTGTCAAAGAATGATGTGCATGAAGCAACTCATCTTGGGATCATTGGCAACGCACATTCAGTTTCTTCATCTATGAGTTGGCAAGTTCAGAGAACATCAAGCGACATGAGTGTCGACACGACCTATTTGGAAATAGCTCATGTCGAGGTGATAAGACTAGCCAGTCAGCAAGTTTTGAAGCGAGGCTGACGGACGTACTAAAGTACCGTCTATGCCCGGCTAAGGCTCTTATGCCCGGTTCCTATAATCTAATAACTGCCTCGTTGGTATAGTGGTGGCAAGCGCGACTGCTGACCGTGAGGGTCTGGATTCGATCCCCAGGTCGGGCAGTGTTATTGGGTTATTCCGTGTGAAATTTCTCAGTTAGCAGCCCGGAGTTTGGATTTGTGCCGAGTTGATGGCAATAGGCTCGCCCCCTATTACATGAGACTAAAACATAACGACGAAATGAGGGTGTTACTATTCACCTCTGCCCAACTCTTCGGGGAACACAGGCGTGATTTTCTGTATATTATGTCCTTTAAACAAAAACGAATTGTTTTGCTTACTAATGGTAGCAATTTTTATTGCGAAACTAAGCATATAAATAGACTCGTAAGCTAATTTAACGTGTGTTAGCTACTATCGGTCTACTAAGCAAAGCTATTAGGTCTTTGCTTCATTATTGGTATAGATAAGTCTCAATTATAACCAATAACGCTCCGTAAGTTATAGGAATCGGCCATTAATGCACCCCAAAACAAACAAACATAACATTACGCCTTGTATTCCCCGAAGGGTTCGGCACAGGTGTTTTAGTACACCCTCGTTTCGCCAGTTATGTTTAAGTCCCATGTAATAGGGGGTGATCCTATTGCCATTAACCGGGCACAAATCCAGACTCCGGGCTGCTAGTGAGAAATTCCTAATGGAAAACCCAGTAACAAACAAACAAACAATTAAAATTGAATAATTTTATACAGAACCATACCAAACAATCGGAACCGTCGGCGCCAAGTCCAGTCTAATCCTACCCTGTTGTCAGAACAGCTGAAGGTGTGAACATCATAATCCCTTGACCTATTATCTCCAGTAGGCCGATGGTCGGAAGAATAACAAGACATTCCTTAGCCGTTGCATCATATTATTTAATGTTCATCTGACGATGAATAATAGCCTGTTAGAGCCTTAATTTGTTGGTGACGTATGTCTAATACTAATAGATGATGCTGGCTATAATAGCGTTATTACAGGGTTTTTACGCAACATTCGATTTTATGACGATAATGTCGTAGACCTTTAACACCATAATCAGCATATTACTGTCCCACTGCTGGGCACAGGCCTCTTCTCGGAATGAGAAGGGTTTAGGCCTTTGTCCACCACGCTGGTCGGGTGCGGGTTGGTGGACTACACACACCATCGAGAACTTTATGGAGCCTTCTCAGGTGTGCAGGTTTCCTCGCGATGTTTTCTGTCACCGTTAACGCAAGTGATAATCAAATTATGATTTCCACATGAATTCGAAAAATCAGAGGTGCGGGCTGGGGTCGAACTCAGACCCTCCTGCACAGAAAGCAGCCATTCAACAGCTAGGCTATCACTGCCTGTAGACCTTTACCAGAATTTATTTTATTAGCATAAGTCTTCATAAGATTGTGGGAGGATAATGTTAGGATAGTGATCCCTAAATACTGAAACCTTTTATCAAATTAAAATATATCCCCGAATACACTTTGTAAAGACCATTTATTCAAACAAACAAAAGTAATACACAACGCATTTAGTGCAGTGGCTGAGCGATTGGCTTCTGTGCTGCGGGTCGTGGATTCGATTGCTGCATGGATCAAATATTTGTATGGCCTACAAATAGTTGTTCCGGGTCTGGGCGTTTGTGCATGTGAAGATTTGTATCTGTAAACGCACCCACGATACAGAAGTCCCAGTGTGGGGTAACGTTTAAAAAAAGAAAGTATAGTACGTACACACCAAGCCAACGAACGTTCATCATTTGTTAATTTGATCAAAATCTGTATAGAACGAATCCGGTTTCATTCGGATGTAAGCTGTAACGAACCCCGTTCATTTTCCGTTGTAAGCTAGGTGTTTACGTACCATTAGACATCGACATAAACCCGCAAGAAACCCGACACACATCTAAAACCTGGTTGTTACGTTAATACCGATTCACAGGAACACAATCAGAAGCCAAGATCACACAGATTCTTTCACCATTCGTACGAAGGATTGAAGAGGGAAAAAAACATCAAAACCGCCGCGTCCACACAATTAGCGCAGGTTCTAAGAGCAACCGACACTTTACCTCGGGCCATACGATGGAAAAAAGTGACCAAGTGCAAGGTTTACTCGTTAAGGGTTCCGCAGAACTGACACACATTGTCAATTATATTGCAGACGTTATTTTAGGACCGCAAAACAGAGCAACAAAGGTTTATTTTTCAATTCGAGTTAACGATTTTACTTGGATGACCCTAGTATAATTTTCTTTAATTATATTGTTCTCTCTTTCACTTAGCCCTTTCCCAACTACGTTGGGGTCAGCTTCCAGTCTAACCAGATGCGGCTGAATACCAGTATTTTACACGAAGCGACTGCCATCAGACCCCCGCAACCCAGTAACTGGGCAATGCCGATATCCTAAGGTTAGACCGCTTGTTTTCATTTTATATCGTTGTAATGTTAAAATAGTTCTAGGTTAATCTCATGATAAAGAACAAAGGAGTATACTTGTAATAATTTCTAAATGTTTAGTTGTCTAACCCGAATAAATTAACAAACTTAAATTTTTAAATCTAAAAATTACTTTAATTCTAAGCCTTCCTGTCTGCTTAAACAGATTTCAAATACTGAACACAATAAAACAGCCCCGTACTTACGGAACCCAAGCCCCATCATCAAGTGGATGTCGGACTCGTCTCGTGACCGGGTCACGGCACGGAACCGCGTCGCAGCTCGTACTCCGTGCTCCTACATAAGGGACAACACCTGACTAAATATTTATGAGGTGTCGTGTGATCCTCCAATTAATTTGAAGATATGTCGAAGCATTAGCATTTTGACTTTGATGACCTGAACGCGAAGTGTCCGTTTTCTGCTCTCGATTCTTGCAGCGAGACCAATGTTTGTGGACCGACTACACTTATTCTGAATCTGGAATCTATGTGGACGTGATTTCTACATGATCTATGAATGAATGTAAATCGTCTCGTTTAATCTATGACTTGTTTTGAAGAACAGATTTTGATACTTATGCTTTTCACACCACATCACATGTGCTGTTTGTATGCTGCAAACTGCCCTATATATTTTTCTTGACAAATCTTGCCATCCAAAGGTTGTCTGGAAGAAATTGCTTTAAGCGATGAGACCGCCATTTGTACTGTTCTTAATAACGTGTACTCCTCCTGTTTTATTTCTTTTAGTGTACAATAACGTATATCTATCTATCTATATCTATCTATCACAAGCTACGTGTAATGCAGCGTACACCTATACAACTAACGAGCTTGTTACCGCTAAAAACCGAATAATATCAGATTCGTTCTAAACAAAGTTTGGTTAAATTCAATAAAATGGCGAATGTTAGTTGGCTAGGTTTGTACGCTGCATTAGATAGGCGAAAGAATTGTGGGATACTAAACAATACAGTTTAATGATATAAGTGTCACAGGATATAATATATAGGACACAGGATAGAATAGACAGGAGGTGTAAGTGGAAGCAGATCAAACATAGAATGACAAAACCGTTCTTCAAATTGAACACTGTAATGAATTCCAAATTCACATTCCTCTAAGGAAGTTAACACATTCCGCATGTGTTCAACTCAAAGGGAACAAAATAAGATCTTTTTAACAAATTTCTGCATCATCATCCGTGTTCTTCGAAACATATCCGCCTCAAAACACCGGGAACAAAGAATTGAGTCAGTCATTCGGATTTCGGTCTCATTGAGTCTATCGAAGGTCGGGCTTCAATAGCTAGAAGTGACACGTATTGTTGCAGTGCAAAATAGATATTGCGATTAACACATACTGTGATATTTCATTTTTCGAACAATGTCGCGAGTTTTGTTTGATAACATTGTCGTATTTATATTATTGCACCAAAATGTCAATATTTCTTTTACAATTCATCATGTGAGTCCGTAATGTCAGTGCCGAATATTAGCTTCTGTATAATTGTTACAATGAACGGTCATATTGCCATAATTAATATTACTTAGTTTTTTCCACTGCCTCGTTGGTCTAGTGGTGGCAAGGTCCTGGGTTTGATCCCCAGGTCGGGCAAAGTGTTAGTGTTTTTCCGTGTGGAATTCCTAAGTAGCAGCCCGGAGTTTGGATTTGTGCCCGGTTGATGGCAATAAGGTCGCCCCCTATTGCATGGGATTTAAACATAACGGCGAAATGAGGATGTTACTATACACCTCTGCCCAACCCTTCGGGGAATACAGGCGTGATGTTATGTTATGTAGTTTTTTCCAAGATGTGGTACGATACGATTGATTAAGAACTTTTCGATAAGTCAGATGTCGACACATTCGATTTGATATCTCGTTTCGTCTTACGATTCTCGTAACGAGAGAAAAAGAGACAACAAACCGAATCCTTCGACAACTGGTTTATAGAATCTTAAAGAATGCAGGGGGCTGGTCAAAATATTCTCATTCGACAATGTCAACTATCTAGATTTTGTTATAACAAGTATTTTGCAACTTATGTCACCGGTGAGGACGAATCTTTACCTGCGCGGGCGCACCCAGGGCGCGCCACGTTCGACATTGTCTTGCGTTCATAAAAAATATGTAAGAACTGTATCGACCTTGTATACTTTTTGACATTTCCTTATATTGCTGCCTAGTATTTATTGATATAACCTTAAGCTTATTTAGACCTTAAGTTTTTTGCTGATTAAGTATCTGGCTCGAATTACGGTTCTTAGTCATTGAGTTTATTTTAGGACTGCAGAAAAATTTTTTGTTCATTTCTTTTACCTTCAGTGGATAGTTGATTTGAAGTGAAAATGTAGATCATTGGATTCTTGGGAGAGGTCCTAATTATGTTTATGATGAGACATTAATTATTTTAAGTAAGGTTGTCACATTGAAAGACAGGTGTAGTTTCACTTAAAACGGATTAACTTAATGCGCATGCGCAGGTTAACTTAACGATATAGCTGTACTTAGGCTGGTGATTACCATCGTTGATTCTCAGGTTAAAACAACCTTTTACGCGTAAAATATTCAAGAATTTTAGGTAAACGACTGTAACCAGAGAATTAATGATGGTAAAGACCAACCTTAAGGTTTTAATCGACTTGAAGAATTCGAATATCACAGACTTTATCACTATAATTAGCATCTATGTAAACTAAAATAAGAGTACTAAACCGTGTTCTATAATATCAATTTAGTTACCAACTAGCGAACACACAGCGGTGAACGTAAGGTCAACACGGGTACTACAAAACGACAGTTCATTTATTAGCATATCCCCCGGCTAGTCTACTATTACTATTGTCAGCTGTAATACGATTATGTCCAACTAATTGCCACCGATCTTAATCTGCCAACATTAAATACACTCACGCCCATATATCGCTCACTTTGACATAATAGTACTAAGCACTTGACTTTGACATTTATAATTACTTGAATATTGAATGTTATTGTTTCTTTGTTCGCCGTTTTAGTGTACCGACATCCTTGACCTGTCGGTAAAGCGATTGCAATTATAACTATTAAGCGGCGCCTACGCACCTCTAATACCCGGCCGTACTCTCGTTTACGTGGGCATCAAATTCACATGAACAGGGATTTTAATATAAATTAATTCCACTGCGTCGTCGGAAGTGCTAATTACACGGCGAGGTGCAGCTCTGACAAGGGATAATCGCCGCTCAACCGAACATCATTCTGTAAACTATTATTAGATAACAACCAACACCCTGTATTTAGCTAGAAACATCGCTTCGGGAAACGCCCGACGCCCTGTGAAATAATTAACAGTTATAAAATGGTACAGTGAGGTGTTATTTCCCGGAAATGACACCTAAAGTGGTTGGGGACCCTGAGCTGAGTTTCATAGGTGAGCTGCTAAAAGCTTGTTTACATTATGCTTGTCTGCATTCGGCCTCTGGCAGGTGACATAATGTTGGGTCACAGGAGGGCGCGGTGTCGCACTGCGCGCCTAATTGCGCGTGCACACGCTCGCAGTGTCGCCGCGCCGCCTTCCAAATTTGAGACTTTACGCACCCCGTGGTGAGTCGTTTATTCATGTGCGAAGTTGCAAATTTTCTCGTCGCCAGTTTTTAAACATCCTAGTAGAAGCATGCGCCACTCCGGCGCCGCACAATACCACGATCCGGACGCAAAGTAAACAAACACGAGTAAACGCATCAACGACTTCCTTTCTTTCCGCTTCTGCGAAGTTCACTTCTCCGAAACTAAACAAATGGACGTTAGCCGTTTATTAAGGTTTGTTGCAACCGAAATCTGAGTAGCGAAACTATTTAAGAACAATGCAACATAGCGTCTGGTTGCAACTGTGATGGTGCGTATCGCAATATTTGCGTTAGTACATCGGGCGTAGGTTCCCGCGGTCACTGTCTCGTTGCACAACGGTCGCGGCGAGGTATTCACGAGTTGTTTACAGAGGTAATTAAGCTGTCGGACCCGCGCCGCCCACTGTGAAGACGCGGACGTTTCAATTAGTCGCAACTAATCCCAGCGCTCGTGGAATGGTGTCGCAACCGTTTGCACAATCGGCGCGTTATCACGACGCGAGGTGATAAGCGGCGTCTCTCGTGAGAGTCGTGCAAATATTGCGACACCGTCGCTGCACGTAAATGTAGAGCGCGCGCATGACACTAACACAGAACACAGCCAATTATTGTGTCTCAGCATGAATATAATCACACGTGATTCTTGTTATGAAGCTGAGAAATCCGTGTGACATCGATCAGGACGCAGTGCCCTCATACGTTTTCAGCGAATGTTTTGCGTTTGCGTAACTGTCGGTAGGCGTTAGCAGCGTGTCGCGAATCGTCGCTCTAGATGCGCGGAGACAATACGTTGCGCCAGCGCGAGGCACGACACCGGTTTGCGCAAGCGCACAGCACTTAAACAACGTGAAACTCTTGTATCTCTCGATTTACGGATCACGGAAATCTTTGGGGTAATTTAAACGGGGTATTAAGTAAAGCTGTTCACGATTAAAGGTACTGTCGAGTCCCAGTTTGTGATATAAAGTGCGAGAATAATTTCAAAGCAGGGTCATAAATAAAGCGGTACAGGATCCCAATTGAATATCGAGTACGATTGAAAGTCGCCCGCCTTAATGTTGTGCGTAATTTGCATGTGATCGTATCGACGGACTATCAAAGATGTCGAAAGAACCGAGTAGCCCTCCAGTTCCCCCGGATCGCCCACTCGCTCTCACGGCGTTGGCGTGCTCCAAATTAATATTATATTGTGTTACAATTACGGCAACGCACACAGATTTATCTGACGTCGCAATAGCTGGCCGTATCGGCGTGTATATCGCTCTTATTTGGGTCGCACCAAATTGCTTCTCTTATCGTATTTTCGCAAATCAGTGGGCGATTGGCGATTGCTAACCAAAATGTCACATCCTCCTTTCGATGTGTGCACATCAAACTTAGCGGCTGTCTGCAAAAAGTTGCACTCGTCCCTCGGCAGACGTGTAATGTGCGCAGAACACAATGGTCTACGGGTGTGATCAAGTCTCGATCGGCAACCCGACCAGCGTGGGAACTACCAGCGACAAATATGCGACAATAACCTTTGTCGGGTCGTGCGTGCCTCGCACTTCTGCAAAATATTCCGTATTTAGAGTTAGACTGTAGTCAGGACACTCGGTACGAGGTGCAATAAAAATAGTTCGACGCCATTGTGTCTAACAAAGACATTCATGTTAAAAATTCTCACATCTTAAGTTGGTTAAGGAGAGAAAAGTATGCAAATGAGCGTGTCTCAATGAGTCAGAGAAAAAGTTAGCAACCGGTCAGTTATCACCTCGCAGCGCTAACTGTTGTATCGATACGGCTTTTTTGTAAGGTCGTACGGTATCTGTCGATAAGATTGACGTGTTAATGTATGTGTTTATCACTAACAATTCTTAGAAAGCAATTGTAACAGACGAATCCGACATGAAGTTTGTGTAACAGGCAGACTGTAGATTTCAACTATTGTTCGTAGTTGTGGAATCTTGTTATCGATAGGAGAGACAATGAAAACGCGTACAACTGTGTAAACACGCCGGAGGACTACATGTACGTCGAGTTAGCAACGGCGAGTGCATTCCTAGTAATGTTGGCTTCAAAACGAAGTTTTCTTAAGTAATTCGTAGTTAAATACAACGGTCGTTCGTGATTTGAGTTTGTGTTTGCTAAAATGTGACCGGATCGTCAAAAGACACGCCCGGTAGGTACAGTAACCTCGGTGACTCACGGAGTCGTCGCGCCGTGGAATCATAACGAGGAACCGTTGAAAAATTATCAAATTCGCATTCAACCATGTTGTGGCTAGCTTGTTTGACAATCCGGAGTGTCTGTTATTGTAATAACAAGTCGAAAAATTCCGAGCTGTGTTTTAAATTTATAATACAAGGATTTTACAAACGTAGGATGTTATTTTCTAATGAGATATTCAAGACTATCAACTTTAATTCTGCATACAATTCTTAAGTCTTCCAAAATTATCTTAAGTAAACATATACGTACATAGTAAGTATACTTGTCGACTATACTGCTTATTAAAACCTAAACACAGAACACGAAGATCTAATACATACATGCAAATTCAAAAACTAGGACATGAGGCAACCCGCTGTGTATCGTAACTAAGTCTCAAATCATTAAAGTACATACGATAACTCATATCAGGGGGCACGGTAGTGCCCCCGCCAACGTCGAGCAGGCAAGGCCGTACATCCTTTTCTTAAAGCAATTCAAGGCACTTTTAAACCCCTATTTCTTTTGTTAATGATGAGAGCGAAAGCCTGAAAATTATCACAGAGATGATGATGATGGTGATTAGAGCATGTACTGTGGTGTAATATACGTCGTTACATTTTTAAAGAAATCTCTACCATGCTCAACAAGTAACATTAAGTCTGCAGCATGGCTGGTTAGTCACTTTACACCTGAAAACCATGAATTCTGCTCATTATTCTATACAATTTTTACTAGCAGCGTGATTGCTAAGTCCGAAAAATAACTATACTATAAATGAAATGCCAGACGTGGCTCTACATTAGATCTCAGGAGAGTGGCGAGACTTGGCTTGTTTTACATTAATGATTTTGATGAAATTAACTGTAATAATACAGTTAATGCTGGTTCCATTTGCAATAATAATAACCATCTGCAATTAAATTGTTGGTCTTGACCTATGTAACAATTTTATTTGAAGCCGATATTGATTACTTTGTACAATTGCTTCATGGTTCCTTATTAATGAACCTCCCTGGCGACTTTTCGGAATTATAAAATTTGTTAGGTATTTAACCGACTTCTTGACTTGTCAAATGGTTTAAACCATTGAAAAGGAAATAAATGAAAAGCAAAGATTTTTATTATTTCATCAGTAAGTTAGGTAACATACACACATTTTTTTAATAAAATATAGGAGGATAGCCAGCTTGCAAATTGGAAAAAAATTGAAGCCTTTAGTACTCCTAGATACAAAGATATTACATGTTTAATCAACACCTACATTAATGGCACGTCAAAAATCAAAATGGCTGACTTTTGGAGAGGAAAGGGTGGTATTAAAAAGGGAGTATTTAAGTGTTTAACACGTCGTTAAATTTTCGGTAATTCAACACCTAACACATTGTACACCTCCATTTTATAACATAAATTCATGATTTCCATATCCCAAAGAATATAAGTACTTCTAAAGTAGCTTCTGCTAAGTCTGTTTACCGATCAACCAAATACATTATCTGATTATACTTATTACGTACAATCGTCATACCAGTTCTTGCTAAGCCCATTCCGTATATGCTTTCAAAACATAAGTACTCAGTTATACTCAAACATTTAGGTCAAGGCATCCATACCAAGTCCTTTAGCATCCGTGAGGCAGAAATATCTAATACCTCCTAGCGTTGGGCATTTCCTTATTGAGTGGAGACCGTCCCGTAGCTAGATCTCAACTATTGGAACTTCAAGATTATATCAGTGGAAGTAACTGAGAAATGGAACTAGTTATTGCTTGTGACAACTATAAAACATTATTTATTAGTGTTTGTGAGCTTAGAGCTTGTGATGAATATGTACTGATTTGTATCATTTTAATAATTTATTTGTTGCAAATATATATAGAGCTTTAGGGTATTTACGAACATGGGAAAATTCCGAAAATTACGAATGTCTACTAAACCAGGCATATTTTTTTGCTCTGGCGACGTAATAATACTAGAATGTGTAATGCAATGTAATGTAATGTTGCCAGAGCCAAAAATATTGCCTGGTTTGGTAGAAATTCGTAATTTTCGGAATATTCTCATATTCGTAATTACCCTGAAGCACTATAGTCAAACATCTAAGTAATTATTCGTAGAGAGCGATTAAAACTGTCGTCAATAGTTAAGTAACACTACAATGCGAAGTTGATTCAATGTTTGGCAACAGTTGGATGCGGGTCATTTGCAAAATGTTTGGGTGCGCAAGAGCATGCTCTTGACACCGACTGGCTAGCTAGGTGATAGATAGATACATGTTAGTGGGACGAACCGATACGTGAGCCTTATTTACATTTTACGAGGTTGTGCAAAAACACTGCAATGGCTAGCTGTATACTAGCGGCTTTATGTACCAGCAACTAGATACAAGATTAAGATGAGGTTTCTGTGATATTTGATCAAAATGCTGTGAGAAATCCTATAGGACCTTATCAACGCTCGGCAGTGAAAACTTCGTAAATAAAATTATCTGCATAAGCGTTTTATTTGTTCTTTAGATTGATAAACTCGTCATACACGTACTAGTTCAACAAACTTTCAATTCAAATACTTCTCAGCTATCTATGACGTACGATGACAAACTTGTATTAACATTTGATCGGCCATTTTTTTGCAGGAGACAGTGGTTTCTATCTGTTTTAAAAATTTGTATTTTACACATGGTTTTCACTGCCGACCGACGTTATGAACTTTCTTCTGATGATGTGATCAACTTAAAATTATGAATCATATTTATCCAATTCAAATTTTTTATTCCTCTTATAGTTTTTATTGTATGTTTATTATTTTCGAAATTGCAGAGTCTTTTACCAAAACTGCCTCGTTAATCAAGTGGTAAGTGTGACTGCTGATCATGAGGTCCTGGGTTCGATCCCGAGCTCGGGCAAAGTGTTATTGGGTTTTTCTGTTGATGGCAATAGGCTCGCCCCCTATTACATGGGACTTAAACATAACGGCGAAACGAGGGTGTTACTACATACCTCTGCCCAACCCTTCGGGGAATACAGGCGTGATGTTATGTTGTAGCTAATACTAATATTATAAAGAGGAAAGATTTGTATTTTTGTATGTAACGTATAAACTTAAAAACTACTGGACCGATTTCAAAAATTCTTTTGCCGTTAGAAAACTACATTATCAGTGAATAACATAGGCTATATTTATTACTGGAATAAAACTTCTTACACGGGCGGAGCCGTGAGGACACAGCTAGTGTTTTAATGTTTTACCAAAGTATTGCGACGACTAGTTTATGAAGTATGAATTCTAAATGACGACCACCCGCACTCTACCAGGCCGGTCGTTTCTTCTTTGTCATTTAAACATCATATATTTCAATTGTCATTTAAGAGTCCTTTTAGACAAAGCGCGACAGTCTCCCGAGTCCTTGCTCATTAAATATTAATCATGTCCTATACATCAAGCAAAAACCAGATAGATCTGATCGACGTGGCAGTATTCGACGTATGTCCTCTTATTGAAGCCCACACAATCGTGTATTGACATTGACACGCCTAATTACAAGACATGCGCATATCGACCGCGAACACATCGACCATCGGTCACCGCCACTCCACTCATTCAGATGTCAATCCCACTAATAGTGTATAACCCGGTAACTTTGTGAAAGCACATAGATCCGTTGAGATACGAGGAAGGAGAGTTATATGGTATTCGGCAGTGTTATATGCAGCACAAATTGGACTAGTGCGACCTTGTTATTGTATTCTAATAGCGAGCAAAATATTCTATTGTGCGCTTGGGTTGGGCTGCGCACGCGCACCTTCACTAAACTGAGGACAGCTGCACTTAGGTGCGGTGACATTTAAACGCGAAATTTTTGCATGCTAATAAACTTCTATCATACAGCTTGAGCCTTCAGTATTGACCCACTAGACGTAAAGGCTTTGATATTGAATCTATACTAATATTATAAAGCTGAAGAGTTTGTTTGTTTGAACGCGCTACTCTCAGGAACTACTGGTTGGAATAGAAAAAAATATTTTTGTGTCGGATAGTCCATTTATCGAGGGACGTCATAGGCTATATAACATCACGCTACGACCAATAGGAGCGGAGCATAAATGAAAAATGTTGCAAAAACGGGAAAAATGTCCACCCGTGCGAAGCCGGGACGGGCCGCTAGTTATTTAATAAACAGTTTCTATAACTGCTTTTTTTTCATTAAAGCATCTTTATTTAATTCTTTTCAAATATTTCAATTGTTATTTCCTTTTAATATAATTTCTATCTTCTCTCTGTGGCCCGGTGGCCATCTTTGTTAAAATGTTATATATATTTTTTATGCCCATCAAAGGCCTTGAAGTGTAACAGTCCAAATTATAATTTCCGCAGCTGTCCGTATAATAATCAGGTTTTATTGTTGGGCTTAGCTTGCGCACGCACAGCTTTTTGAGTCTCTTTTGTTATGTCAACGTTTATTTGGAGATTCTAAAGGTGTGCTCGTCTTTCTAACCTAAACTTGGGGTTGGTGAACTGTTCAACATCTCTTTATCGGATAACATTGTGTAAGTATTTGATTATTGCTGATTTATCTTTCGCTGTCGTTGGTCATGACTCAGCTAATACGTGTTTTGATTTTCAATTATGCGTTTTATTGATTTGACAGGTTCCATCTAAATAAAATATTGGTTTAATTTTTAGGGCATCATAAAACCTTTGCTTTTTATACTCACCAACAGTTTTTTTTTTTATTTGGGACCTTCTTTAAGTCCTTTCATAAATTGCACATAAAACATAAGTAACTTTTCTAATTTAAAGTTTAACCCTATCCAACTCCTGCGCTGTTTAACTATGTGTATTAAGAAAACGTCGAACGACTTTTATTTCAGTAGGTACACATCATTGATCGTTTCATTGTCGCGCGGGCGCCGGCCGGAGGATGCGGCTCATTAAGACAATTAGAAGCTGATCTATCGCAACAACCGCGCATGCGCGACGCGTTGCAATAACCGCTCACTTAGATAGGCGCCAGATAACTAGTAAATATTGCAACGTTCTTATAGAGTTCTTTCTCATGCTTTTTGATAGGCAATATCTAATAATACTTGACAAGATATTGATTAATTCTGATAGTTAGAAAAATATATCGGAACAGCATGTGAACTTGCTCTACGATCGATGCCATCTGAGACTCCTTTTCGATAACTATGAAATGTCCCTGAACAATCTGGACCTGGATACTTTAAGGCACGTATTAATAAACAACTCTCAATATGGTGGTGTGGGAGCTGGCTCCCAAAAGGCGCTGACATAGAGTAGAATGTCATACATTTAATTTTGTTTTTTTAAATCTTCCTTTCAAATCAAATCGAAACGAAACTTAGGGAGCCGGAAGTTATCAAATGAGAGTCCTTTATTAATATGGGCCTAATGGCCATAGACTCAAACGTTACTCAATTTTAGGTTACCGTTAAATCTCGTGCTGTCTCTGTCACTTTAAGGCGAAGTAATAGTGACAGCACGAAATTAACGGCAACTTAAAATTGAGTAGCGTTTGAATATTTGGCCATAAGACACTCTTCTCATATCAATTGGATCGAATATTCGTACGAAAATCCTTAAAGAATATATGACTTATCTGTGCCCATTTAAGTTGGGCGTATTGTAATGAGGACTGGTTTAAACATATTCAGGTTTCCAGACTTGGCAAATTGGTCACACTCCACATGTGCAACTTAAAAAAAGTATTGCACACTGCATTTAGACAATAGTTTACACTCTCATTACAGTTATTTAAATCTGTTGTTGAACTTTTTGTAAAGACTAAATCCTTGGTCCCACTGATTGTTCATTTGCATGCATTATTTTCGAATTATTCACTAATAAGTACTTTTGTGTTCGTATTTATCATAACAATACGAAAAGCCTTGTAAGAATAAGGATATTATTAACATAACCATATTTTTTGTCCGCCAGTGTAATATATTTATTCGTCATTTATTTCCTTAATGTGACAAGAAAAGGACGCTTGGAAAGTTCAGATAATTTAGCGGTGTTTTATTTCAGAATTGAGACCAAAAAGCAAACAGTGCGGAACGGCCTCTTTTATTATCAATAAACAAATTGGTGAATTTACAGCGGAGGTTTGTTTTAGGGGCAATAAATAGTTTTTATCTGAGTGGAGTTGATCCCCATTCGTCAGCGGGGCAGGCACTTAGTAAATTGGGGCACGGTGCGCGTGCGCAACCGCGGGAGGAACACGCAGATCACGACGCCGCCTTTCACCTAGTGTTTGTGTTGCCAGTGTGAGCGAATCGCGATTTCGTATAGCGTTAATGATTTTTTTTTCATCATCATCAAGTATAAAAAAACGCAAAAATAAATAAAACATCTTTAAGATTATAGACAAAGAAATAGTCTATAGCAAACCATAACATTTCACGGATTTATCGGAAAATGTACCGAACAACAGCTTATTTATACCAGATTTTTAAATAGTTCCTTAAGAAACACTTTCTTCAGTAGAAGACTATTTAATAGAACCTTTACAATTAAAAATCTATTAAAATTAGAATACCTTCATGAACAGAAGTGCCCACAAATCATCGGGGGTCACATAGAGACCATTCAAGTGCCATTAGCAGGCGCATGCGCATTATTTTATTAAACGCAAGTAAATTATGTGTGAGCCGAATGGGAACGCGCATCATTACTGGCTACACCGATATTTCATACAAATGTATGCCACACGTTCCTATCAAACATAATTAGTTAATGAAAGTGCACTATTTACTACTGTACCCATTCTGTACACTTCTATCTCTACAAGGGGGTACTATTCCGAAAGGATGTTAAGTAGGTTCCCATAATAATAATAATTTTTGTTCTTGAACGTTCCCCGAAAGTCAATAGTTTTAGAAAAAAAGTTGTTTAAAAATTTCATAAAAAATACGCTAAAATCTATCTATCATCAGCTGTGTTAACATTTTACGTCATTTTCACGGATTAAAAGCTCCATTTTCTGAATTCGTCACTAAATAATATATCGATATTTTGAAAGATATAAAAAAAATGTTTGTATGGGATTAAAAATAATCGAATGTTGAAATTTTAACACTTGCTTTAAGACAGTTATCAGTGATACCTTAAATGACCCGCGAATTAGTACACCGTTTCCGACTAACCTTGTATAGGTACGTACCGATGGAGGCAAAGAATATTAAAATAAGCTTAGGTACTGGAAAGACAAGAGCAAAACATGATTGAAACAAGAATGCAAAATTCCAAGATAGCAACAAAATATTCTCGTATATATTAAGACTTAAGCTTTCCAACATTATCTACTGGAATTTAAAAGTCCATCATAAAAATTACAGGCAGATACATCAGCCGCCTTGTAACTCTTGTACAATCAAGATAAAAACTCTTAATGATGAAAAATAAAAGTGTTATCCGACAACGCGCGCTTCGATTTTGTGCAGTTCATGTGAAGAGTAATGTAGTGAATTGAAGCGCATGGTGTGATCAAAGGAGTGCGCGCGCGCACCGATCACGAGTGCCATTGCTGTAATAGAATAATTAATGGGCGCCGGACCGCTCCACTCCGAGGGTCACTGACAGGCCCGCTCCCTTCCACATGCCGCGTGTGTGTGTGAGTGTGAGGGCGAAATGTGAATGCAAGTTCATAGCACTTGAGGGTGTGCGTCTAACCGAATTCGTGCATCCGTTCTACCATAGACGCTAAACATCCTTTCACGTCGACCTATAAGATATCTCTTGTAGGCGCTGCTATCGGCGCTCATTTAAAAGTAAAATTGACTGCCATTAATCTGGATTTGTTTAATAGATCGATCCCAAATACAACATTCGCTTACAATTATCAAAACATTTACTACTCCCAATTAGGTGCCGCTATAACTGAACGCCAAAATCTAAGTCGCCTTGGAATTTACAAATTCGGCTAATTCGAGCCAAAGCATGAAACATTGTGCCGGTGTAGCACGGAACCACCCAAAAACCTTTAAATAATTTGTCGAGTTTCTAAAGTCCGTTCCACTTACGAAAGCGGCTGAAGGCTCACTTGTTATTAGCCATTCAAACGGTGGTGAACAATGCTCTCGGTTAGGGGGACGAACAGACAAACTCATGCAAATATCCGACAGTTAAAGTAATCACCGGTTGGCGGCTACTATTGTTTTCGGTGAAAAGATTCTGGTGACGCAAGCCTCGACCAACGGAACTCAATGACGCCTTTTGATTTCTGCACAGTTTGGTGGTAATGTTATCTCGAAAATATTTGTTGAGCTACGCCTCGTTAAGTTTCACATGTATGTTACAACGCCAAGTAGTTCAGGGACTGTACATGATTCGAGAGCCCAGTTTGAGATAAAAAATTATGCAATCAATACATTTCTAACATTAATCTTATAACAGAACAGGTTATGTATTAATTGATAGATGATAAAATAAAACTATAAATCTAAATTGGCATAATGAAAAAAGGATGTGAGCTGCATAATGAAACAGCCTTCTATCATTATGACGTCGCGACGGAAAAAGAAATACATTGATCGGTAAGATCTGATTGGTATTTATAACATCTGATTTCTTATAAATGGCAGATGTCAGTCACGCAAAGCGATTGACGATGCTTTAGAAAGAGCACACGATAAATGGTCGTTCAGTTTTCAAACTATAGTAGTTGATCCCTGTCGGGGTGGTCGACGTGCTCTAATGTAATGCAAGCCCGCTCGGGGCGCTCCCGACTTGAAATATCACGGAATCTTGCGGTAACCCAGATGAATATATGTATTTCTATATTGGAACTAGATATGAAACGTTTCCAATGAACAGCGAGTTAACTATGCTGGTGGCTTACTTTTATAGTTAGTTCGAATTTTCAAGAAAAACATCAGAGTTCATCAATTTATGGCGAACTACGCAACATTGTGAGATGGAGGATAACTTTGGGAAAATTATGGTTTGTTTACCATTTTAGACTGATATAAATATGTGCTATCAAGGATATTTTTAATAAAAACAAATGCGAAATTCCAACAACCTTCGCGGATATGGCAAAGATCATTATCACGGCCTCCAACGTGACATCCGTTGTTTTCCAACAAAAACTTGGCAACGAGGTGGTCACCCACGACAAAGACGTGTCTCGTTAGCCGATTTTATTGCAAATCAAGCCATACATGGGGAGCTATGGGCAACACATAAACATCTTAATGGCAGGGCGCAAAATCGAGGGCAAACGACCGACACGCTCTTGTAAAAGGACACTTTTGGGCATTTCGATATTCGTGGCTAAAGTTGCCAAGTTACGTCATTACCCGAATGATGCAATGTTCAGGAATCCGAATTCAATTTAGGGTACGCACATAACGCTCGTTCCCATTCTTCGAGGAAATGTAAACCGCAAATTTACACTTTATGTCGCTTGCGTGAAGATGTGTGTTCACAGGTTAAAAATAAACATGCTCCGGAATTACAGTTTATTTAATCAGCTCATTAACGGCACTGTATAACGAAGCCGTATGTATCTAAAGCGCAGCTTATAAGCCGAGTGAGAGGCTGAGTATCCCGGAAGTAACGTACGGACGTGTCGGAGGTCCAAGACCACGATAGCGATCTGCGGAAGCTGCACTTACGGGAGCCAACTCTCGCTCCTATTGTGTGAAGCCGCCGCCGTAACGGCGATTGCCCTCTGAACTACAATGCGACCGAATCGCAACACACGCGCCTCCGAACACAATAGAAACAAAACTCCGGCGCGGACTCACCGGGACACACCAGGAAACGTTCCGCTCTGCATTTCTATCTGTGCGGTAAAAGGAGAGAGTTGTTCGGAACACTGTATCGAGTTACCGAGTGTCCGTTTCAAATGTGAACGACAACCGCGGGTGTGTAACGTGAATATCGCTGGAAAACACCGTTGTCTCGGTGAGTCGGTACACTCCGTGACAAAGTGTGTAGTGCAGGGCTCGGTGGCGCGATCACCGCAAACCACGGTCTTTGTCGACGGCTAATAACATCGAGGAAACGCTGTAATCGCGCGACCCACTTGCGGGTCTGCCCTGCGGTGGGACCGCTACGCCATCTCAATTTCGCGTCGGCTCTCGTGGGCCGTTTTTCACCGATATGTGTCTGATGTTCGCGCGTGATAGAGGCGTGGTAAGCATAATGATGGAAATGGGAGCCGGTTCGATGCGGCGCGTATTCGCCGTGCCATCGGAGCCGTGAATGCTATCATTTCCAGGCATGCGTTTAATCCTCACCATTCTAGACAGTATTGCATTCCAGAGCTGCCTATAGTGTAATCGTACCTTCACATTTACAATTCCTGTAACAAAAGTAAGTAAGCGAGTTTCCGAGAGACTATTGTTTGCGTACGTGTAGTGTGCGGGCAATGGAGGGTTGCGCATGAGTGCGATACAATGGCGAGCGCTCGTCGTAAAAGATGGCAGGAACTAAATGGTTCCAGTCATCATTTGACCGATTGGCCATAAACCTCGCGGCCCCGACGATAGTTTTGTCCCGTTCTCCCTGACGACGATTGAATGCGCTCCACATGATGTATGTTTCCATACGTTAGAGTTTATTATCATCCATGCACGCTATTTATTGGTATACTGCGATGCGATAAACGTTAATAATAGACAGCGTATGTCTATATTTCATATTACAATGCGCTCAATACGACTTGACCTCAAATATTAAATGGTTCGACGGAATCTCAGAAATGTTGATATAAATACCAAATCTAAGTGGAGGAGGCATAACGTGATGCATGGTCCAACGATCACGACTGCGGCACACGAATGATCTAACACGTGACGGAATAGTTAACACATTGGAAATATGGATTCCAATGATCACATCGCCACCGTTGCCAAAGAGTCCTTTAAAAGGCTTGGATTCGTTCTCAGAAACTCACGAGATTTTCGAAACGAGCATGTCATACGACTTTTATTCAGCACGCTAGTCAGAAGCAAATTGGAGGCGAGCTCCTGCGTCTGGAATCCAAGTGAGGCTACTTATACACTTGTACTTGAAAAGGTCCAAAAAAGCGTTCTTAAGATTTCTCTATAAGTCGACTTTAGGATATTATCCATATTTATATCCAACAAAATTTATTTTGGGATGTATAGGATATAATATGTTAGAAACCAGAAGAGCATATGACCAGCTGAACATCATGCTTAAAGTATGTAGGGGAACAACAGATGCTCCTGATCTCCTCAATGAGCTGATTTGCCTTTACGCTCCGAGTAACTATCTCCGCGGCCGGAAGCATCGTCTACTAGCCGTGCCTACATGCCGCACAGTGGCTCGCGCGTCATCCCCTGTTCCTCGCGTTCTGTCCGCGCTCAATAGCCTTGTGGAAGCCAACCCGAAATGTGATCTATTTGCGGACGATTTTAAAACTGTAATGTGCATATGTCTGAGCTTCTGCGAAAGCAAGACGATTTGACATTGTTTCAATTGTTTTATTATATATATATTATATTTGTTATATTTTAATTATTTTGTTATTTAGTGTGTTGATTTCCTGTTCTAGTATTATGTTAATGTAATTGGCTTATTGAAGCCGTGTTAGCATAGATAAATAATTAATTAATAAATAAATTTAGACTCACTTGAATTAAAATAAAACATTTGCAACTAAACAATTAAGTTTTCCTGTAGCTCGCAGTAGGTACCTATATTATGTATTGTGTGTATTATTTGTATAAAAATATAGGAACGTTATGATAATAATATCAACAATTTGAACAATAACCACAATTAGTCTTACATAATAATATTAAGTCATTCAGAATTATCCTCGCAGATTCCATCCGCGAGATTACGACAGCTATGCAAGCGGAAATGTATAATTATTATAATTTAATTTCGTGGTGCGCGTGCGACACCGAAATCGTGACGTCACGTGAACAACTCGACTACGAAGAAAATGGTGTGATTCATTCGTCAAATCGTGCCCGTGAGGTGCGCGGGCGCATATTGATGCGGGCACGAACCGCGCACCCTCTGCGCATGCCTAACGAGCGACCATGTTTTACTGACACTCATAACGGCTGCCACATACCGAGTAGACGCACGCCTTGTACTTCCACAACACCACGCTTACCTGGAAAAAGAAATGAAGGCATTAAGTTCAATGTTACAAAGCCACTGGAGTGGATAGAGACATTAACAAAACGAAAACATTGCAACACATTCGTGGCCTAACATCAGATACTATCGGGCATGATAAATGTTTTCATACAATCATAAATTACAAAGTAATCCAAAACGTGGTTGTTTATTGTTTTTATTACTACAACACCATAATCCAATATAACTGCGAGGTGAACGTAACAATTGCTAAACAACGAACCGAGTCTCCAAAGACAGATCACTCGTGGATTTGCGCAAACGCAAAGACGTGCAATAGTTTCATTAGAGACTATGACATTTACATGTTTCTGTAATTGAATTAGGTATGAAACCAATCGGTAGCTCGCTCGCAGCTAACAAAAAGCTCAGTTGTGCAACAGTTGGACGCGAAACGGCATAAACGGTTCAAGGTGGCGTTTTTTTTAATCGAACATCGATTCTATCAATTCGTAATATTCCGTGTCGCAATCACTTTAGATTGTTTCTAAATGCGTGTCACGTTTTCGTGTTTAGATAAGAAACTATGTTGATACTAATTGAAAAAAAATGTTTTGCATATCTGTGTACGGCATTACAGTGTCCCTCGATAAAGTGCAAACACGAAAGGGGGTGAAACTGGACCAAGAAAATTGTTCTTTTTTTGTCTTTCAATAAACTTTTTTTTAATAAAAGACTCGCAGAAATATAGCTGTCATATTTTTATTTTGAAATATTAAAACAATTTCTATTTTTTTGTTTATATTTTTTGTTTATTTTCCCCCCCTTTCGGATTTGCACTTTGCCGAGGGACACACTATATATCCCGATGAAGCAATTTCTCCTTTTGTAAACAAAGGTTCAACGATTATAATGCATTTGCATGTTACCTTGCAAACATTTATTTGCTAGTCACTTCAAACTCGCTACGACTCGTTTAAGTACGAATGGGGAATGCGACTTTTAATACTTCGCCAACAACGTCTCACCAATAGTGTTCAAGTAATACATTTCTAAAGACAATTTAGCACTCATCGTGGGCTTTAACAATACGTGTGAAATATCACTGGTATGCGAGTCCACTCAATGGTTCGCTAACGAACTTCACACTCGGCACGTCAATAGGAGACTTCCAATTGATGCGTGCCGAGCAAAAAGCCGTATGGAATTCTGCTCGTAACTTAACAATGGTCGTGTTTCGCTGTCGTCGTTTACACCGAGCGAGGGTCCAGGTCAAACGAATACAGTTCTCGTCTTGGGTTTTCACTAGCGAAATGTCGACGCTGAATGTGCGCTGACGAGCTGACATTAGCTGAGGGTAACGACGCTCGACACTGAGGTCACGTTATTGATATCGTACATAAACCATATTATACGCGTTTTGTATTAATAATTCTCATTAAACCGGAGGTTAATTAAAGCCACGCTAACTAGCTTATAACTAAACTACTACAAGAAAATGCGGTGAAACACACAAAACATAATGTGTCATCGGAGCGTGGTAACTGATATTACGTCAACAATCGTGACGGGGATGTCGTAAACGATTCGTGCAACCTATGACAAAAATAACAATGTCGAGACATTACTATCCGAAACCGATACAGATCGTAGTGAGTACCTAGTGCAGGTTCGTGTACAAGGCATGTGAAGCGAACGCAACAAAAGGCTGGTTGCATAACGCGGGAAAACTTTAGATCACGACGCGACCGCCCCGCAGCGATTATCGAACGAGGAATACCTAATGCCGATGGTAAACATAGTGAACACACAATTAACTCTTCAGCCGGAGCTTATAATTTAGCTGAACGTCGCATCGGCGAAAGCTATGTGCGCTGTCGAAGCGCGTGCTTACACTCGCGGTGCCCTCAGCGGACCAATAACTCCTCGGTGCAGCGAGATCGTTAATTAAAAAATGTTAACTCATTAATCAGGCGCCTGGCCGCACTCGGATCGCGATCGGCAGCACCGATTTATTACGCTCCAGATAAGAGCTAGTTCTCCGGCTATGATCAACGCACAGATATTCAATTATTTTATTGGCCACAAACGAGAGTTTCCCATAACGAGACATTATTAGGAGAGCGGCACGGCGAGATAATACAGCCGCGGTAGTAAATAACATCTGAAAGAATAATGCGATACCGAAATGGCGGGTTAACAATTTCACCAAAGCTGCGGGGAACAATAAATCGATAGTGGCCATTTATCAGGTTGTATTACGCAAGGGGTAATATTTTAAAGAGAATAATGAATAATTGCGCAAGTCTGGTCGAGATCGAGACGCGACCGCGGCGTGCCCGGAGTCGCGCAATAATTTGCATAGCTAAGTACGCACTCGGACCATTAGACGAGGTGTCGCCGGGATCGTTAACGACTTCATGGAAGGTGCCGAGCAATGGTTACTCCTTCATCTGGTTATGAGAATACGAGATTCTTGCTAGACGTCTTCACTTAAGACGGAGCGACTGCTTCGCTACAAGCAAGTTTTATGAGCACACGGTGTGCACGGTCCGTTTGTTCTAAGAACTATGGCGTTGCACCTCTTGTGTTTGGCCGGTGTTCGCTGATTCATGTTCCCATAATAATGTTGTATCGACGTCGGTACCCGGTGGCGGCGGGTGGTCGCGATAACACGCCGTACGCTCGCGCATCTCAGCGGGCGCATTGTCTAACTATACACTGATAAGATAATTATGGTACCCCACGCCTAATTTATCGTTCGTATCACCTTACCTTAATTAGGGCAGACGACAGTATTGCATTATACTCCTGCCTACTTATCGTGCACAGTGCATCGTGTAAACAATATAATATTTTTCCTGAGGTGCATTATAAAAGTGAAAATCAACAGTTAGTATGACGTGGCCGTCGTATCCGGTGGTGGTCGGGGTTCCTAGCACCAAATGGGACACTTCGCTTTCTAGGAAAAGCCTGGCGAAATGACGAACGACAGTGCACGACCAGAATACAAACAAATCATTTAGCCACACAGTTCATATTACATCCTTGATTAATCATCGCCTCGTTGTGATGAACAACACTTCTCAGCTTTTATTTGTCTCGAGCGCATCTGCGTGCACGATTCGGTTGATGCAGTATTAATTGTGAAGGGGAGACCTAAAATGAGTGCACATTGAAAGGACGCATTAATACCGATTGCGTCTTAACAAACATCTGAAGTACTAAGGTGTATCGTGTCAAGGCGAGCACTTTCAAAGGTAGAATACACGTTCAAGTGTTGAAATAGAGCCAGACTGGTAACAATAGAGAAGGATGATTTTACGGGTTGCGGTTTAGTTTAAATGGATCGGTTCGGTGCGTCGCGCACTGCTGGCCGGCGGTGTAAACGACCTACGCCGGCAATGCGCACCTCACCCGGACTAATGGAATTCATCTCACACCACGCGCGCGGTGCACCCAAGCCCGTGTCGTTACAAACAATGACCCCCCAACAATTACACGCTGATTCAGTTGCACAACGTGGCATTACGCACCGAAACATAATAATCGAAAAACGGTACGAAGAAATTCAATCACAAGAAGCAAACGATGTAACGGAACCGTCAAATCGCGTCAACTGGAAGCCTTTGGCCAGACTGCAAACGAGGGCGCGGGGCGTGCGCGGTGCGGCGAATTCAAACAGAAGAACTTCATTTGAGTGGGCACGCGGGCGCGGGAAGCGGCGCGGGCTACATGGCGCGGGGAGCGCGCGGGTAGCTCACGCCATAGCTCGTTCATACAAGTAGCCGCAGTGAGTGCGCGGGCGGCAAGCGACAACCCGCGCGGGAGCGGGGGATCTCAAACTAGTTCGACCTGACCACGAGCGTTGTTGTGATGGAGTCTTCAAAATTAAATTTTGAAGAATTAATAAGTGCTATTCAAGCACGATCTGCACTGTGGATGTCGAAACATCGTTTTTTAGAATTTTCCAGTATAAATAAGTCTTCTTCATCCATATTATATTTTGACAAACACTGGACATGGCAACGCTCAGAACGAAGCCGCGCTCGACTGCGGGCAGGTAAATCGCGCGCGTTCCGCACCCGCACCGCGCTGCCAGTCTGGCCAAACACAAACGAGAGCGTTTACTATTGTGACATGATTACTTAACAGCGATCAAGGTGTTCTATTTGGCAAGTGTGTGGAACTTTCTGTGTAGAAAAGGCGTGAGCGCAGGAGCCGGTGGACCTCCGAGCCGCCCACCGATACCCGAACTGGGTCACTGCCAATTTGCGAATCGGGCATCATTGTAATCGCATTACGACACGACCGCGACCGGCTGACGCGCCGAAATTGACGCCGTCCACAGGCGGGGTCAGGCGTCAACACGACATTGTTATCTGAACTTGGATGCCGTGACCCTCACCTGTGACATGCGTTATTCAGAATCAAGTTATTTACGCAATGAATGTATACGTCTAATCTTCTGTAACTAACTTTGGTCATGCCTCCGAGTTGGCCCGGGAGCGATTCTTTGACTAACACTATGAAAGTTAAATGTGAGTTTTTCGAGTATACGAAGTGGCGACTGAGAATCTCAAGCGGTCGATATCTGATGTCGATGGGCCAATCGACGGGTAAATAACTTCATCGCGTCGCATAAAAGATTATTACCCATGTACAGGGGAAGCGTGGTTGTATCAGATATGAGCGTCTCGTCGGCGAGATAGTCTCGGCCGTAAGATGGGAGATTACACGCGATCGCACCATCACATACGGCGTTATGTTTGAACGCTGCGAGCCGCGATGGGAACTCCAAACAACCTTAGAATAACCATTCATAAATACGTCTCCTGCGCCGATATGAAGCGTGTTTCCGTTCAGATAAACCCACAGTAATATCCGTAATTTTATGATTGGTGTGCACAGTTTAGGAAGTTGTAAATATGGAATTAAATACCACGCTTTCTATCACTGCAGGAACTTCGAGTTGTCCCCAAATACGGACGATACGTGGGTATAATGAATAGGAATCAAATAGTCAAACGTTTCCTACGAATAAATCTGTGCAAAATCCAATAAAAAACTTATCACGTCCGTGAAAAATTAACACGTTTAATTCGATAAGTTTCGTTAAAGCATAGCGCGGTGTCGTGATTTGCGACTTCGTTGCGCGCAATTATATCGCCCAGAGCGCGTTGCATATTTTAATTTAAACGACATTAAAATAGCCCGGAACTGAACATTCAAGGGCGCACTACAACAATATTTCACGCGAAATTCCAAAATATTCGGCTAACACCTTAATCGCCAAGAAATAAGAATCAAAATCCATTCCGGTCCGAAAACCACGTCGAGACGCATAATGCGTGCGTTGAACTTAAAAGGTTGTGACAGGGGTATTACGGTAATTACCTTAATTTGTAAACACAAAAAATGGCCGTCGACTCGTCGTATGTTAACTGAGCGAAAAATTAAATAACTGATATGGCGGTGAACGAGAGAGTCCGCGAACAACCATTAATTCGCTTAGAATGCGGATTGCGCACCAATTAACGCATCGTGCGCCCGTTCGTGAGAACATTATCAATTTTCCGTGGAAATTTATAATTGTGCATTTACGGATACGTATTCATTCGAAGCAGCTATTCCCGAGAACGTGTTTATAAATGGGAACACATTTAGTGGTGGCGAAAGGCGGCCTAAAGGTGGTCGTCGGCGCGCTATCATCATGAAAAAATCGCTCGGAATCGGTTGAGACGCGGCGCGAGGGCGCGCTCCTAACGGCGGGCTTTGCATATCGCGTGCATGAATCTTCCCGGTGACGAGCACCTAAGGAATGCGTCGGGAAACTGCGAAGCCGGTCGTTGACTGATTGCCCAAACAAAGCTCCGCCCGCAGCCGCCCGCATATGGCCACATCTATTGTATAAAAACAAAACAACGAAATTATTGGTGATTCAGCGGACGACGCCTTTTGCGTAAGGTCACGGTTTAACACCTCATCGGCCAAGGATGCCCACGATGCGTAAATCAAATCGTTTAACGAGGAAATCGACTCTGAGCCGTCGACAAAGCTAGGTTTAATTAACCATCTCCTTAAACGGTCGACCTTCGATGGTGACAGAGGCGAGATTAATTCGCAAATACGCATTAAAATTATACAACTTTTGATCACCTTTGGATTAAAGACGAGAAACATTTACATAATCAGCGTATTACTGTCCCACTGCTGGGCACGGGCCTCTTCTCTGAATGGGTTTAGACCTTAGTTATTTGACACCCTCTCACGTTTATAGCTTTCCTCACGCTGGTTTTCCTTCACCTTCGCAAGTGATAATTAAATTCAGATCCGCACATGATTTCAAAAAATCCGAGGTACGGTCCGGGATCGTTCTCACACCCTCTTACATGGAAAGCAAACGTCCAACCGGTAAGCTATCACATAACTTTAGTTCGGCATGAAAGATGAAGTTAAATCACAATTTTAGCCTAATTCCACGATGAGTGAGTATTAGGTGCTCATTCCATATGATTGCAAAACTTGGTTGAAAGGCCTTATCAGGTAAGTCAAGTTTATTTAGTGCAGGGCCCCTTACATTCCACTCTTTCGACACTGTCACCTCGATATCCTTGACAAACTGAACTGAAGTTACAATCAGGATGTGTTCAGACAGGAACTATCTAAGGTCTGTAAAGGGCACGCCTGGACATGGAAGGTGTCGTTTGGTCCTCAGTAATTGGACCCCACATTGGCGTTTCACCGAAAATGGTATGCGCGTGACCATCCGAGATATAATCGGCGATATCTGGTCTATCGATAGTGATTTACTGTGGTCATTAGCATACATGGAACAGGTGTATGGTAGGTGATAATTGCGTCCTCTAACTGTGTTTAAACGATTGGCGCGTTTAGATAACGACGTACGCCATTTGCGTGTGCGCAGTACCTACGCTCCTTATTGCTTATCTGTTTGTTTGAGCCTTTTGTGGACGGGAACGGTGGCTGGCAACGTAATTGTGTGTTTTTCCGATAGTTATAACATTGCATGTACATTCTTTATCATTTAGGGCGAGGTTTTTTAGGTAGTTTTTGATAGTAATACAGCTAATAGACATGCAAAGAAACCTTGTAATTTTATAATCTAAAAGAATTTATGATAGTCTAGTGGCTGAACGCATGCCTTCCATGTAGGAGAGTTTGAGTTCGATCCCGGCCCGCACCTCTGACGAAAAGGGAAGGGTGAAGGGAAAACATCGTGAGGAAACCTGCACACCTGAGAGGGCTCCATAAAGTTCTCGATGATGTGTGACATCCGCCAACCCGCACCAGGCCAGCGTGGTAGACTAAGGCCTAAACCCTTCTCATTCTGAGAAGACGCCCGTGCTCTGCAGTGGGACAGTAATGGGCTGATTATGTTATGTTATATAAAATAATTTTAATGCAATCTTATAAAGGTACCAGATAAATACAAGTCTAATAAAGTCTTGTCTGTCTTGTTGGTCTAGTGGTCGCAATTGCGACTGCTGAGCATGGGGTCCTGGGTTCGATCCCCAGGTCGGGCAGTGTTATTGGGTTTTTCCATTAGGAATTTCTCAGTAGCAGCCTGGTAAAGGATTTGTGCCCGGTTAATGACAATAGGCTCGCCCTCTATTCCATGAGCCTTAAACATAACTGGCGACACGAGGGTGTACTAAAAACACCTCTGCCGAACCCTTTGGGGAATATAAGGCTATGATATCTTTACATAGTATAAAACAAAGTCGCTTCCGCTGTCTTTACGCTTAGATCTTTTAAACTACGCAACGGATTTTAATGCAGTTTTAAGCAATAGATGAAGTGATTCAAGAGGAAGGTTTATATGCCCCACATTAGTATCTACATTGCACCGATCGCTAGTGTGTAATAAAGTCTAATATGATATATACAGCACAAAAAAAAAACAAGTACTTATTTAACAGCCACTTTTACCGCCCATATGTCAATAAAAACCTACCAACTCCTAACACGTATTAAAAGACACCTTCGTATATTCCTCGGCGGCTTTGAATCCCGTTGGAAAGTCCCAGGGCGCCGGGGGCGACGGAAGCCGGTCTTCCGGCACGAGCCCGGCAAGCCGCCGTGCATATTCAATGGAGCTAATTAATGCTGCAACTGACTACGATGCTGATATGAAAGTAAATGTTACCTCTTTTGTCCTTCAACGGATAGTCCTGCGGGGATGGGAAAGTATCTTTGTATATTTATAAACATAATATAATATCATGCCTATTATCGGCAGCTGGTAACACTGGACAATGTAGACATAGGAGGGTAACCCGTCAAGATTAATCAACGTACCCGAAGTTATAAAAACTGTGGTCATTCGACGGAGCAGAGGATTCCATGTCGAACAGTCGAAGAAGTCTGACCTTTTATGTCTGGTTTTCTTGTCCTCATTTTCTGATATTGTATTAATTATTATATTGTGAACTAGCTTCTGTAACTAATCACTTACCTAATTAAAAGTACTCTCAGTGGTGGAGAGTCTATGTTGGTTTAATTTACTTTATTTACCATGCTTCCAATCCTGGCATACTGATATTAGCTATAACTGTAATGATAGATTCATCCCTACAAGAATCTGTTGTATGTATTTTATACGCCTGTATTCTCCGAAGGGTTGGGCAGAGGTGTATAGTAACACCCTCATTTCGCCGTTTAAGTCCTATGTAATAGAGGGCGAGTCTATTGCGATCAACCGAGCACAAATCAAATTCCGGGCTGCTACTGAGGAATTCCACACGGAAAAATTCAATAGCACTGCCCGGCCTGGGGATCGAACCTAAGACCTCACGATCAGCATTTGAGTATTTGGCCATAAGTCTTTCATAACACTATCAGCTGATGAAATAAACAGAATATTTCCTATGTAAACAAATAACACGTTGATTACAAGATACATTCGCACGTGAGATTGTTTGTATTACTTATCAATTTATAACTAACTAGCGCACGGGTGCAATGTAGATACTAATGTGGGACATATAAACCTTCCTCTTGAATCACTTATCTATTGCTGAAAACTGCATTAAAATCCATTGCGTAGTTTAAAAGATCTAAGCGTACAGACAGCGGGAGCGACTTTGTTGTATACTATGTGCTAATGATTATGATAGAAGTCGTGTCTATCAATTACAAAAAATTGCTTATTGGTCTAGTGGTCGCAAGCGCGACTGCTGAGCATGGGGTCCTGGGTTCGATCTCCAGGTCGGGCAGTGTTATTGGGTTTATCCATTATGAATTTTTCTGTAGCACCCTGGTGTCTGGATTTGTGCCCGGTTAATGGCAATAGGCTAGCCCCTATTAAATGGGACTTAAACATAATTGGCGAAACGAGGGTGTTACTATACACCTCTGCCGAACCTTTCGGAAATTATAAAGGCGTGATGTTATGTTACAAAATACTTTATTTTACTATACGTAATAGAATTCAATTGGGGGCAAAACGACACTGTGTTGTTGTTGTTGTTGTCGCTTAAAAACGGAAGATGAATTTTAAAAGAACTTTCACTGTAGTTGTTGACAAGAGGCCTGTAATTGGATTTAATGGTGTACTAAAAAAACCTTAATATTTTAATAATATTTCAAACTGCGCAAGCGCAGCCGAGGTAAATCAGCTTTAACAGTAAGTATAATTGATAACGTTTTATGATAATGACGTGTAAAATAGTAAACAATATAACACTTGAGATTATATGCGAAGCATTAAAATTCCTTAGATATTCAATGATAGTCGGGAATTGTTTCGTAAGTGACTTTGACTATACAAAGTACTTGCAAATCGTCTATGTAAACGTCTAGATAAAACGCTACTGTACTTAGGTACCTACCTTTAAAGTGTTTAGTACTGTATCACAGTAGGTACTATCTATAAATATATAAAAATGAATCCCTATTTCCCTTGGTCACGCCATAACTTGAGGACGACTTTACCGTTTGGAATCTTATTTACCCAATATATTTGTTTTGTCGAGACGATCGTTCGTAGCTATGCTCGGATCCGATAAGTGGCGCTGTAGTCAAATTATTTATGCAGGCACAGTCGCGGGAGAACAGCTAGTTAGTAGGTAATAATTTAGAGAAGTTCTGTTTCGACCTTTACCTGACACCATAATGTGTCTATGTGTGTGTGTCTATTTACATAGGACGTAATACAAGAAGCGAAATGTGGGTGTACAGAGTACTGTAATAAGAGAACACCTCAGCTTACCTCATCGGGGATTACAGCCTTGATTATACGTACTTTACTTGAATAAATTATAACATGAGAAACCCGAGGAATATTTACTTCCACTTACACCCGCTTGCAAAGCTGTATGCCCTACGCTTCCCTACATCTCTTTTTAATTAATTTCACTGCGTGTGCAAGCCGGCTCCTTATTTCCCTTGAGACGTAGGCTTCAGTGCTCTGCGTCATGAACGCACTGAAGTTACAATAACGATATACATATGTAAACAAGTAAAACTATAAGCAAGAAATGATAAAATTTACTTATTTATATTTTATGTATAACTAGCGACCCGCCCCGGCTTCGCACGGGTGCAATGTAGATACTAATGTGGGGCATTAAACCTTCCTCTTGAATCACTCTTATCTATTAAAAAAACCGCATCAAAATCCGTCGCGTAGTTTTAAAGATCTAAGCATACATAGGGACAGACAGACAGCGGGAGCGACTTTGTTTTATACTATGTAAAGAAGAAGAAACTGGGCACAGATTATTTGCAACATAACATGTAAGGTAACATGCAATGCAACATTTTCCATACATTTTAATGTCTTCGCGAGCGCAGTGTGCGCGCAGTTCGCTCGCGAACTTATTAAAATGTATGGAAAATGTTGCATTGCATGTTACATTACATGTTATGTTGCAAATAATCTGTACCCAGCTTAGCATCTTCGAGATTCATGATGTTAGATAGAAATTCAAAAGTAAATTTCAAATTTATCTTCATCTAACCAATATTACGGATAGATAGAGCAAGCTACAATTCTTATCACCATAAATCCAAGCAATGACGCACATAACCACCATAGCGGAGTAAACCACAAGATTGAACGTCAATAAGACAATGGGATCATAAAGGAGCAGTCCATCAGAATAAGACCTGGATTTAAGCCCGCTCACACAATAACTTACTGTCAAGTAGGAAGGGTTTAAGATGGAGGCAACTTTAGTCAAGTTTAGTCGTTCCTGTGTGCAACAATGTGAACTTGAACAATGAGAATGAGGATTCAAAGATTTCAAGGTATTGCTGCTAGATACAATTGAGATATAACATAACATCACGCCTGTATTCCCCGAAGGGTTGGCCAGAGGTGTATAGTAACACCCTCATTTCGCCGTTATGTTTAAGTCTCATGTAATAGGGGGCGAGCTTATTGCCATCAACCGGGCACAAATTTAAACTCCAGGCTGCTATTGAGGAATTCCACATGGAAACCCAATAAAACTTTGCCCGACCTGGGGATCGAACCCAGGACCTCACGATCAGCAGTCGTGATTGCCACCACTAGACCAACGAGGCAGTTCACATAACATATATCTACAAAGAAGATCAAAATTCCTGATTTACCACAGCGAACAATAACAATATTAAAATAATCGATATATTATAGCAATCAACATACACAGATCCTAAATAAAACTACGCAATTACACAATAAAAATCAATGCTAATCATAGATTTTTCCTTACCATCTCACATAATTACAGAAATATTAAATTCTAAGCCGACAGAGCGTAAAAGATTACACAGATATGAAAGAAAAACCTAGGAATTTTAAGTTTTTTTCCTCTGCAAAGCAATACATAAAGATAATATCGATAATGGAAACATAAACATTACACGTAACGATATTCTCACGAGGCCTGCGTACGCGCACGCCCTTAGCCGAGGTTCCACGCCAGCAGTTTGACACGGTGCCTGGACGCCCTAATGGCTCCAGATGCTCCCCTACACTTCTGAATACGTTGCCCTTGGCATTTCACGGTGGACGGGTTTCTTTTGTAAATATTTAACATCTGACGTAAATTCTTAGAGATCTTTCTGGAAAGTTGCCTTAGTTTTTTTTACAGTCAAATTATGTATCAATTTTAAATTTAAAAGCTTTGTCTATTAAGTAACGTGAATATGCGTATGTGGTTTGTACCCACGCCTTATAATTAAGAACGTACAAATACTAATCCGTCGTTTTACGTCATAGCTTCCTTTGATGGTCACTGTAATTGTATTAGTAATAAACACGATCAATATAGTTAGAAGAGTTTACAAGTATAATATAAGCCATTTTTCAATAACATTAATTCAGAATCATGGAGTAGCGAAAGCATTTGGCAAATGAAAAAGGAAAGTGGTGTACGGCAGGTGCGCGCGCGCATCGCGAGGTGAGCCCTTCCAGGGCGAGGGAATGGAATGCGACTATTATTAGAGGAGTCGGCGCCGGCGCACGCCACCGACCTCATGATACAGGGTGCTATGGGAATTCCTTGAATAGCCCAAGAAAAATTTGAATTCTAAAACGTTTGAGATTTTTGCCTCTCGCCATGGAGTAATATTTTTACCTGCCCTTTTGATCAGAATTTTAATAGAATTTATTTATATTTGGAATGTTTTCATTTAAAAGACAAAGCGGTGCAATCCGATTGTGACTCATTTATAGGGGTTTATGTGGCGTTTTATTAAAATTGAATACGAATATATCGTAATACGAAGGTATAGAAAGCACGAAGGAGCGAGGATTTTGCTGAGGAATGTGCTATCATATTCAAAAACATATTAGGGGTTTTTTATATGTAAAGCCTAAATAGATAATTTGTATTCATTTGATAATTTAAAAACTGTTTAGAACTCTTAAAGCAACCATCCTGTATCCCTTGGACTAGAGGAGTGCACGTTATCGGTGGATGCTGTGGGCATCGCTGCGCCGGCGCCGCGCTCCGCCATTGTTGAGCCCCCTCGCCCGATACTCGCGCTCAGATATAATAACAATAAAATAGCTGATATTGGCCAATACGAATTATGTTTTAATTTTGGTTCTAAGCTCGGAGCTTTGTGTTTTGTTCGGTATCAATTTGAGTTGTTTGCAAGTTTCTGTATACCGCAGTCCTAAGGTATGTGCTAGAGTCCAAATAATTTATAAAAGCTCTCAGACTTAACGCTCTTCTAATGTCTAAAATGAGACATCCAATGGCATCTGTTAATTCTGAAACGAATTTCAACATTCCGATCGCGTAGTAACCAGAGACTGGTGTTAAACGACTAGATCAGGAAAGGCAAACGGTTCCAGGTACTAATAATAAGCGAATTTCTCAGGAACGCCTCGTAAGTTCACACCTCAAGGATCACGTTACTGGTGTTTGGTCGTTAGCGCCGCCATTACCGCTGTACAGTTAAAGAAGAACATTCACGGTACGAGGAATGTGTCGGAGTAACGCTGAACTCGGATGTGTTGATTGTGACATTTCTTAGACATAAATTGTTATTTATAAACACATCAGTTTATGCTCCAGAAGGTACTGTAGTATATTTTAAGTAGATATTGTTAATAAAAATTGTGTAGAATCTAATATTAAGGAAACATTTACTTACAAAACACAAGATACATCAGCCAATTACGATTGACAATCATCTGATACCGAAACCATCAATATATCACAATCAACCAATTCTAGTTGAACTTTTTTTTTACTACTGAACAACAACACGGAAATGTTAGTGGGCCGAATATTACACACAAGAATTTTGACGAGCGTCAACGTCGACGACAAACAGCGTGTCGCAGTGATTTAAGCGAAATGCGTACTGTGAACAGGGCTCTTAACTTACGTGTAGGCGAATAAATCTGGGGAACGGGCCGTTAAGGGGCAATTGTGCGTCGCCGAAATGGCGTCCGTCGGCAATTTGTCGCCCGACTACCGCCAGACGCAAGTAGGAAACGACTGAAATGTCTGTTCAGAATAGGGCTGAGATATACTACATTCTTTAGTTCTGGATCTGGATTTGGAAGAAGTAAGTACCATCTGTCAATGAATCATCATGTGTCAATGAATGGTGACGTCGGAATCTCAAAGACTGTGTCGACCTAGGTCTCAATCAAGAAGTAAGATAGGGTTGGTGAATTTGTGAAGTCAATTCAAATACAAGAACAACGACTGTAATTATTGTATCAACTGAGACAGTAAATAACCCGTTTTCCTTAGCGCGGTCTTTATCTTTCAGTGTTTGCACAAGAAATTAGATAAAGAGTAACTAATATTTTCCTTGATCTTTAGATTAAAGAAACAGATAGGAATATTTAAAAAGCTTACCAAACCTTACCTAGCTTATAAAGATAGACATCCCTAGATTTGTAAAACAAGCCGGAACTATTAGGATTAGTTATAGGACGCGTACAAACAGACTCATTCACGCTGCTTAAATTACTGGACGTTAACACTCTCCTAACGACGCAACAAAACTTAAACAGAGAATAAAATTCGGTACTTCAGACAGCCCTAAGAATAACGGTCCAGCGACGTGCATATAGGCCGACGACGCACGCGATTTTCATACAACAATTTGTTGACAGGACGGGTGTTGGCACCATGTTAAGCTGTGTAACATGTTACATAACGAGTCCGCTAACGTGCCGCTGTAACATGCAGCAATTAGTAGGCAACGAAACGTGAACAATATCGTGAATCAATAAATCTTGCCTCTATTTCATGTCAAGAGCCAAGGAAAATGCGTAATGATAAGTGGATTACGTGCGTTCACGGCAACTAGTAAATGGGTACTACGTAATATGCCATTAAACAGAGAAGTTCCACGATACTGCGAGAGGGTATCAATTTGTGGCATCGGATTGTATGTAAATAAGGTGTTAAAATATGAGGCCGCATAACCACGCAATTTCGCTGATGATACGGCGACGAAGACCGCGAATGCTGGCGGTGTCGCGCGGCCGGACCAACCTGGTAGGTAAAGCACCAATGACGCGCGCCTTACATACACTTAATGAAATCGCGGAAAGGGTAGATTTATTTTCCTGTTCTCTGAATGAGTTTATGAGTTATGCTAGATAGTGTAATAAGTATTGTTTATGGCCAAGCTACGGATTTGGGGCAACCTGTAATGTGAGGTGTGTTGTGAAAATAAATAAACATTGCTTTGATGCATTCGCTTTGTTTCTGTGACCAGCATTTGATATTCCTTCGCCAACTGAATCAGAATTACAAAACAAATAGGAATTAGGAAGCCGTCCAAATTGCAAGTCTAATTTGTATTAAGCCAAAATTCTTGCCCAACCTATTATTACCTATAATAAGTGCAAGCCAAATGGCCATATTCTCACACCGTCATTATTAACAAAAATGCACATTACTACTGTTACTATCCGAACCGGCTGTTAAGTGTTGCTTAACAGTTTTTTGCGGTAATAAAAGCAACATTACTGACAATTTGCGAGTGTACATTATTTAACGACTCAATCATGTAATAAGATCGGACCATGATCGGCTATGTTATCTTTTTAGACTGTAATTAGGGTCACATGTCGAAACGAATGGTCTTGTTATAGTACAATACTTTTGACATTAATATATTTTTTTTATTTCTTAAGCGCCATTTCCACTAGCTACTTTTACTTGTGCAACCGACTTTCAAAGTGTGGACACACCCGCATCCAGTCAACTTATGCAAGTATTACTAATACCGTGCAAAAACATGGACAGTTAAACTTGTTAGTGAATTTGGCGCATGACGTAAGACAGTGCAAATTTTGCAAATTTTGGTTATGATTTTGGAACTGGGTACTTATTTTGACACAAAATAACATAACATCACGCCTTATATTCCCCGAAGAGTACGGCAGAGGTGTTGTTAGTACTCCCGCATTTCGCTAGTTATGTTTTAGTCCCATGTAGTAGGGGGCAAGCCTATTGCCATTAACCGGATACAAATCTAGACTCCAGGCTGCTACTGAGAAGTTCCTAATGGACACAAAATATTTGAGTCAAAATCGTCATCATCATCTCCCTGCCCTGATCCCACACTAAGTGGCGTCAGCACAACATGTATTCCTCTTCCACTCTCCTCTATCAGCCGTCGTCTCAGTACTCACTCCTTTCTTACCCATATCATCGTTTACACAATCCATCCATCTTTTTTTTTAACCTACCTCTACGAGTCAAAATATTTTAACGTATAAGATATGTTTGCTGTAAAGACGTTATCTGACTGGTGATGTTCATGAACTTATTCTTAATGTAAAGTACATTCAAGATGTGGTAACGGAAAAAATCCCTACTTAATGATACTTTGCATTGCACCTTTAAATCTTCCAAAATACGACGTATTACAAATCGAATAGCTTCTGTAAATTACTCATGTGAAATATTTCCGAATTTTAAGTGACCCTAAGTTCTTGGCCATTCGTTGATTAATTGCAGATCAAAAATGTTAGTTATTTGTCAACATTACGCCAACGATATAATTTGAGATTCTAATAAATTGAACAACATGCCATACCGTATTTTACATGCGACATTCAGTGGGCCGTCTTACAATAAATACATAATTTTATTTAACACCACGAATAAAATCTTCCTCGTGATGATGAATAAATGTCTGCTCAATTGAAACCACTAAAGGAACTTGAAGATGTTTTACTTCTTAAATTGACTTAACAAGTACATGAATCAGAAAATTAATTATAGTGTAAATATTTCAATCTAAAATACGGACAATAAAATGATGTGAAAGACCTCATAAAGCTGAATAAAATTTATGATCGCTAAATGGTTGGCTTGTCCTTTGGCACTGTCGCCAGCACTTAATATTTATGCATTATAATTGTGTGGGCAAGTGGCGCATGCGCCAATTAAGCAAATCGATCTATCATAATCATATCTAACGTATTAATAGAGAGCGGTGAGCGGCTGCGCCCGCGCCATGCAAATGCTGCGCGAAACGTGTCAGGGAGACTCAAGTGCTGTCGCGCTGCTTTACGATTGTCGTAAGCACTTGTTTCGACCTCAAGCCATAGATTATTATCTCCCTATTAATACAAAGCGAGAATGGAAATTAAAATATAACTTATAGTATCCGTTACGTTTTGTACAACACAAACGGCTTTAACCAAAGCTTTCCCTTTCAACAACGACGCGAGTACAATGTTCAGAAACTCGCCTAAATCCCATAACTAATAATGACATCATAAACTAGTTCAACAGTTTCAAAGTGCGCCATTCCAATTTCCTTCCTTTGTTACTGTACTCTCGGGTTCCCTATGAAATTTTCCTCAGTTACATTATGATATACCGGACAATATTAATCACGGTGCAGTACGTACCGCAGCAAATTGCAAAGCTAAGTGAAAATAATTACGTCGTGTGAACGATAAATACCATAGTGATCGTAGAAACACTTTCCAAGTTACGTAATTTTTTTTAGACCGAAGGGCTCACGTACCTTTTATGTAAGAAATGGATATGGAAAGCGAAGGACTGGTTGTTGTATTTTGTTAGTATCATTGTCTGACAATCTTGAGAAGTAACGATGACTATACGAAATTGAGGATAAGAACTGAAAACGATGACATTTGACATTATATTACTGTCAAAAATGAAGAAGAAGTATTATTAGTAAGTAACGATTCCGACATAGTTCTAAACTAAAGCGCATTAAATGTCTTTGAGTCACAACAGTCAATAATGGTGGAGATAATTTTAATGGTTGTTGTAATAGACACGATTATAATGAAACAAACAATGCAGATTTAAGTGCTTTTCTAAACATAAAGCGTGTAGAACCATGTGTTACTGTAGTGGACACTTCATATTCAAGAGTGAACAACGTGTTTCGTGTACATGTCATCGTGAATAGACAAAGTATCATTTATATTCTGATCATACAATACTAAAGCCAGATGTCATACTAACAAATTATAAGACAATTCAATAGATAGATATTGGTGTCGATTCTATTGCGAACTTTGACAGGACTAAACTAAACTAAGGATGTTTCTCTTTCTGTTTCAATAGAAAAAGAAACTGACAGTTGCGTTTAGTCTAGTTTAGCAATGACAAAATGTGCTACAGAATCGACACCATTGGCCCCGATTCCGTTGAGCACCGACTAAACTTAATTAAAAATATTGCTATCCTTTTCAGACCTTTTAAGACAAGAAAGAGATGGAAGAATATTAAAGCTGTCCAATTAGTTTGAACTAAAATTTCTAAACAAAATTACACGACACTTTAGCATATGCTGCTTAAAAGTACGGTGATATTCAAGCAGTAACCTAGTTTGACAAGTCTTAAAATGTCTCGTCTCTCTCTTGTTTTGCCTGTTAATATCAGATAGCAATATTTTAGTTAAGTTTAGTTAGTGCTCAACAGAATCGGCACCGTTAGAAGACTCGTGCTGCATATTCTGGAATTCCGAAAAGTTAGCAAAAGTTTTAATAATGTATTCTTATGTTATTGCCCCTATCTTTAGTATACGTAAGTACTTAAGACCAAGAACAATACAACAGCCCACTTCAATCGGTTCTTACCCATGGATCTCGATCCGCCGATTACCATTACGCAATAACTATAACTCGGCGATTTTCCATAGACAAGATCATGTGTTAGAACTATTCCATATCGGTGCTTATTCATCGCGGCCGGTTTGCAATCCTAACTGAACTGCTTTGCCTTCTATCATGTTACTGTTGCACTTAGATGAAATACTGTTTATTTTATGTGCCCCTTCATTTTAATAGGTTTGGGTCCCGTTGTAATGTATAGATTTTGTTTTTGTAGGATTTAATCTACAATCACGTTGGGAGTTTCCAATCACCACCAATTTTTTTACAAAGACAGTTATTTTTCATTGGTTTGTTACGCAAAACGTTCTTTTTTACAGGATCAACTTTAGATTCAATTTATTCTTGTCTATGTTTGGTAAGTGAGGAAAAATTGAGCAGAATATAAATGAAAACCGCAAGAGTTTATTATGTTATCTTCCATTTCTGATTCCCATCAAATCAATAACTCAATCGGACTATAAGGCATTTCGATTCCATACAAATGCTATAACTGAATAGATGAATAGCTGATCACTTTTTGCGCAGCACTCTTCCCCTTAGAGAAACGTGACCTGATTTTCAATGGCTACACCACTTATACCACGCATTTCGATCAAGTGTCGACCAAAATCTACCTACTTGATATAGATATTCTTTAAATTTCAGTTTTAACTTGGCATATCACAATCTAGTCTAGAATCAATTACAAACATCATAATTTAAGATACTATTTACAGAAAAGGAGCAAAAAAACCAGCCGGATCTCTACCTAGCTTTTTCCAACAATGAATTGAAAAGTAAATTAAAATAATAACTGTACCTACTAGAAAAACTAACAGCTCTTGCATCATGATACGGCGAATTCTCATAGGAATAGAATTTCAACACCTCAGCTTCATAGAAAGGAACTGAGCTGAACTAATTAAAGCGAATTGTCGGGGGCAAGTCGCAACAGGTAGCCAACAAACGCAGCCCGAAACAATGCCTCGGTGGAGAATGTAAACATATTGCAAATGTGTAACTAAAGAAGTATTTTGTATTACGTATATGGGACGGGACATAATTAATCAGAGAGGTGATTGTTCTATTAAACAAACAAAAGTGTGTTGAATATTAGAAAATGTCTCGAGCGTGCGTTTGTGGTAGGTAATGGAGAATTCTTACGTCTTGTGTGACTGCCTGAGTATTTGACAATAAGGGCGTACCGTAGGTGGGCGAAAATTTTGTTGATTCCATGTGCATAGTTTCATGGTTTTAATTACGACTGAACTGTTGTGTTGGTAAACGGTCGTCGTCTGTGGGAGCTAATTCCTCTCAAGGAAAGTTCGCAAGGTTTGAATGTCACTGTTAACCAGTGGTTCGGTAATATCTTATAAATTTAAATTTCCTATCATTATCGGATTTTTGTCATCTAGGAACGAATAATTCCTCAATCATCAAAAATCATTTTAAAAAGCGCAATGACCGCAATTTCCATGCGGCCTTCTTTACTCACAGCTAAACATGTGATCGATTTAGCATATTGAGACCAAATTATGATTATAATTAAAAGTGAGTGTTAATTTCTCTCTGAGGACTAAAAACCTAGCTAATGTTTCATACCCCGTACGTGCAAGCGCAATTTTCTAATCCGCACTTCCGATGAGACCATTAAAAGCTCGTTTGTGGACCAACAATGTAATATCCTTTGAGCAAATAGTTATGTAAGGGCAATGGGAAATTACAGTGCAGTGTTACGGACTCATGGCCCGACATGCGCCGGAGCAATGTAAGTTGACCTGAATTGAGGTTTTGTTCGATTACTTACACTTTGCTACGGTAGTAAAGAGGTACTCTTGCCTTCTATTAACCCGATTAGGGTAATATTATTCTAAATAACCACTAGAGATGTCAACATCTGCTGCTTATTATTTTATTACATCTTCATTGACAGGTTTTCTATGAAGTGTGACTTGAAAAGCATCTCGCCGCCAATTACAGCCTTTTTTTACAACACGTTTATTTACATAAAAAGTTTCACTAATGAATTCAATATCTATCGATTTGCGACTCCATTAGACCGTAAACAAATCTTGACATTCACCTTTCATTGGCGATCGTTTATGACGAATTTCCGGTTGGACACCGCGAAAGCTGTAATCATGACGAATCGGCGTTCGAGATCGAAATTCGGATCGGATCCCAAACACCCGAATACAGGTTCAAGATCACGATACTTTCGTTAAAGAAAAAGTCAGTAGAGGTTTCGTAACCGTCGACTTATGACCCGGGTCGTTATAAAACAACAACGTAACGAAAACATGTCGAAAGTTTGCTAAATCGTTGAATTCAAATGACCGATTAACGATTATAATATTAACTTCATCGAGTTTTAGAAACTGCGTATGTGATAGCGAGGAATTTTTATATTTTATGGGCTTCGGATAGACCGAGTGAATTTTTTTATCATGTGGAATCGATAAATAATTCATATTTGATAAAGCATCGGTTCTATAAATAAAACCAGTCTAGAATTAGATCAAAATATAGTATCGGTTGTGAAAACTCACTTGCAACATATCGATGCTACATTTGCTGTTGAAACGCCTAAATGTTTTACAAGTAGGTACCTACGTCCTGTGTTATTTTCTGCATGTGTAGACCACTGAGTCATCCAGCATAACGATTGCCGACTGTATTCGAGTTTATTCTTGACACATTAAAACCTTTTTATGACAGCAATTAAATAAAACACGGGATATTTATGGGTTAACACATAACCGTCTATGGTTAAGATCAAAACGTTACTATTAGTACCAGCCATCGTAAAGGGAAAACCTTGTTTATGGTTTGTAAACACACGTGTAAAAGTTTCAACTTTCAAGTTGTCTATTGAGTCCTGATCGCATAAATCTTGAACAAGTAGGCAGGTGGAGCGGCGCCGGCGCACTATGGAAAATATAGGTCGGTATCGGATCAAAAATCTGTAACTTCATGAATTTTTGTCGTATCGTGATGAAATTTGGCACAAATATGCAGTAAGGTTTGGAGATTCAAATAATGTGTAGTTTATAGTGTTTTCTTGTATATCTATATATGTTTTTTGGCATAGAATGAAAGAAAAGGGAAAAAGTCACGAAAAAAAATAGTTAAAAATTTATTTCAAGTGGAATACAAGTTTATAATGACTAAAAAGATTAAACTATGGTTAATTACAACAAGCAAAGTAAACAAAAAAATATATATGAAAACAATTTACTAAATTAAAATCATATTACTAATAGATATATCCTATACTCTGGCTTCAGGGAATGATGTAACTAGGTACAAATATAAGTAATAACTAAATATATATATTATTTTTAACTTATACCACTTTAGGATCAGGGTCAGTAAATGTGGGTTCACTTTCAGGTGCCACGTTTATAAGACTTAGTGCCTCTTCTTCAAGATCTTTCACATTTCTTACGTACGGTTTTCTCAAACTTGTTATATATGGATCTGACGTGTATAAAAGCGTTTTAAAGACATCTTCATTTGTAGCAGATCGGGAACATTTTCTGGCATGATGAAGTCGTATGTTTCTGTAGTCTTTGTTGCGAGACTCTTGTGCGTCTTCCGATAGCTGTCCAATAGGAAGCACCGCAAAATGTTTGATAACGTTTTTTCCGTGTATGAGTATTTTATGAACGGAGGATGGCATATAATACCAATCGTAATTACTTACATAGATTCTTGCAGTTTCTATTGCATATTCCCCAAATTTTTCAGGGTCGATCATCATTCCAGAAGAAAGAACTTGCAAGATAATGTATAGGCGTTTAATCAATGCTTCATCTACACCTGTTATTTCCGATGAGCAAGTGCTATATTATAGAAGAATCTTCGTGCGGTATTGCCATCGTTCGTATTCCCGCTAACTTGCCGAGGTTTGTCGACGATTAATCCCAACTCCTCCCTGAAACGTTTATGAACAAGTTCTTTCTTTTCTTTTTTTAATCTCTTATTTTCTTCAGTTGAAGCAGACCAAGTCTTAAACGAAAGATTATAGGAAATATGCAATATCATTTCCATGCAGTGAATCCAGCCGTGTAAGGTGGACAATCCGTACTGGTAGGCGTTTTCGTTTTCAGTTCTGGCAGTTACTTTCGATAGGTCATTCATTAGCCGTGGAGTAGCCCCACATATCGTGCACGTGGAACCAGATCGAGTATCTGTAAGGACCTGAGCCACCTTTCCATCGATCATCGTAAGAAATAGTTCATGCTTCACATTTACTACAACACCATCTTTGTTTATCAGTGATGCTTGTGCAGCCCTAATTTGTTTGTTAATATCATCGACAACTGCCTTGGTTTTTTCTGGAGTTTCCTTACAAAACTCAATAGAAATGGGTCTGCAAAAACGGACAGATGAAGGTACCGGATTTTGCCAAACAACGGATCCCGATTGTACATCAACTAATCTGATGGGGACTAATGAAGTGATGAACAAATTGGCATCTGAAATTGTTTCCGACTCTTCTGCAAGTATTTGCTTGTATTGGCTTTGACCAGATGAACCATCACATCCCCATTTATAATAGAGGATCAATGTTGTATATTGTTTTTGGAAAACAGAATCGATTTTTAAAATTCTAGCAACAGTATGATCCAATAAATCTTGGATATTAATCACTTTAGCATAAGTATTCGTTATTTCGATTGTAGAAGATGGTGGATAACAGGATCTTTTTATTTCTTGTATTTTGTAGTAAGGCGGGAATATACAACACTTTCGTTCGTTGGTTAAGTTTTTCAGGTACATATATTGTGCTTTTGTTAGATCCAAATCTATAAAAGCACTCTTAATGCTTCCGTATCGGAAAGAATCTTCATCTGGTCTGAGTCGTTCCACTTACTTGAGATATCTAATTTCTTTTGAGTGTCAGCGTTTCTTAATTCTTCGACAAGATGAGCTTCTGTATGTTCACGTAAAGCCCGTAGTCCCTGCACATAGGCGTTTTTTATATGCTCGATGCCATATTCTTGGAGTAGAAGAGTATTTTTCCTCTTCTTGGTAGATTCCGAGGAGTCTCCATAAGCTACGCATGCTCTTCCTCGTTGGCCAGATGTTGATGGCGTAGAATATCGTTCAGAATCCGGTAAATTTAACGAATACCTTGAGTCCAACCAAGTACAATACTTCTGTAAAAATGTTTCTTTTTTCCGAGATGCCAGGGCCCAGCGCTTGTTGAATATAGGAAGAATGTGCCTTTGTATATCACTAATTATAAAACACAAGTTGTTTTCAGAAACATTGAGTTTTTCCACTAAAACTTTGGATAATGATTCCATGGTCTTGCCGCCCTCGATATAGGGGATTATGAAGTCTCGTTTGGTACAGCTGAATGAAGACATTTTAACACTTCACAATCTGCAGAAATGACAGGCGTAGATGGGCTTTGCTTTACTTGAAGTTACACTGATGTAGATGGTTCGAATAGTTTTTGTTTCCGTTTATATACTCATTTTACAATATCGAATTGGTACCTACATCATTATTATCTTGTAATTTCCCACGCAAGCTGAGTGCAAATTTGATAAGGTCCCTTTGTTATCACGAAATAATGAAGAAAATATCCAAAAAGTCCCATATTGTTCACGTGAATGGTGTCAGTGGTAAACGGCAAAAGATACCAATTTTCGCGTTCTGACCTTTATCAGTTTTTTTCTCATATCTTCTAAAACCGCAAATATCCGCAGCAATTTTTTTTTGCATTCTATTTATGAATAGTTAGACTACTGGTTTACACAAATAGTAGCGCTTGGGCAGACTTGGGCAACATTGAAAACCTACGACGAAAAAAAATAAAAGTGAAAAATAAGGTATGTCACTTTTTAAGTAATTACTGAAATACTTTTCTTTACTTTGAAAATCATTAAGCTGTATCGCAAAAAGCATAAAATAACCTTTCTAAAAATGTATAATACTGCATATCTGTACCAAGTATTTTTTTCACAATATGGTATTGAAACATGTATACGTAAAGACTTGAGTTTGGCACTTCTGTCTTCTATGTATTTCTACCTATGAAAATAATAATAATTTCGCGCATTATGTGAAAAGATCCTAATGAATATTATAATTTGACTATTAGAAAACCTAATAAAATAGCCATATTAGCCAAATTATGACATTCGTAAAAAGCATTTTTGATATGCGCTTGTTCTACCATTTTCCATAGTGCGGCGCACCGCGCTGCCACCCACTTGTCGAGACTGAATCCGTTATGAGTTCGGATACTAAATACTGCTTCATTTTAGTACTAATGTTACTTGACTATAACTTCACTTGTTGTTGCATAGCGATAAATTCCTTTGAACATGAGTTGTAATTCAACTAAGGTCCGTAGAATAAACAGCTGGTACGATCAGATGAAGTCGTTGTAAGGTTGGAGATCCGGAAGACGTGACAGTCCTAAGTGTGAATGAGGAGTTTACACAATTTGAGATCATATTCATCGATAAAAACCAACAATTGATTTGACTGTTTCGTTGGTCTAGTGATGGTGCAACTGCTGATCGTGAGGTCCTGGGTTCGATCCCCAAGTCGGACAAAGAGTTATTGGGATTTTCCATCAGGAATTTCTCAGTAGCAGCCCGGAGTCTGGGTTTGTGCCCGGTTAATAGCAATAGGGTCGCCCCCTATTACCTGGGACTTAAACATAACTGGCGAAACGTGGGTGTACTAAAAACACCTCTGCCGAACTCCTCGGGGAATACAAGGCGTGGTGTTGTTATGATTAGACCAGTTCAACACCCTTCTTCATTAACAAATAAAGAAATCTGTAACAACTATTTAGATATAAATATTTTTCTGAGCCGCGAGGAAACTCCATTTTACTCGGTTACTGTGAAAACTAGAACAGAAAAATTCCAGTCGTTTCGCGGCGCTAGCAATTCGTTAAATGGATCAACAGGTTTATTAGATACGGTGACGTCAGACACAATAGAGGCGCCAAAGAGTAACAGATTGTTTTGTTGGCGAAAATTATGAAGTGTTAACGAATAAGCGAATGGTATTTAGTTGCTTAGAATAGAAGGTGCTATGAAATAGGTAACCAGTACAACTAATAATAACCTAAAAATACTCTGACAAAAATGAATTGATACAGAAGAAAAAACCTAAAAAAATGTAACATAATACGGACAATTTAGAAATAGCCTAATAGCCTGTTTAAATTACACGAGAGGTTTAGCATTATCATGGGCATTAATAAACGACTCATTTGAGAGCAAAGTATCGTTTCGATATGAATTAAGGCACAGATAAAAAAAAAAGTAGTTAATTATTGAAATTCTACTTTATGGCAGTGCCGTTTGGGAGTCAGCTTCCAGGCACATGTGTTTAGGGTCGTTTATTAATATAATATACAGCCCTTAGTTTGTAAGTATGTATGTACATATATATAGTTTATGTAAACTCACGCCTTTTTCCCATGGGGGTAGGCAGAAACTATAGAACGCCACATGCTACGACTCTTACATACCCCTTTCGCTTCATCCACATTCATACATCTTGTCATACACGCATGCATGTATGTTTGGAGGAATAAATGAATCGCTAAATAAATTGCATTTGTTTTTCTATTATTAAACGATTTTTAATTAGCTTCACTTCGTATATTTTTGTTTGTTTGTATCAAATCTTGCGAGAGATTTTTCAATTACTTCTGCTTAACTGATTCTCCTAAAACTTCACTAAACAGTAGAACATTAAAGTAATTTCAACCTTCAATCCTTAAATCCTGATGATGCAGGGGTACTGCAAGGTAAAACTGTTTAACTTAAAAGTTTTGATTAAAGATATTGTTAATACAAAGCTGTAACACTGAAAACCTATAGGTATATTTATTAGTTGCATACTTATCTCAAACTTAAAAGCAGGTAATTTGATATAACGGAATCCAATATCGTGACTCAATTTTGGTTTAAGTTACAACACAATGTGATATTTTAAGTTTTTTAACGGCAAAATTAACAGTGTCAACGTACTTCTTTTAGAAAAGTAATTTAAGAATAGACGTAGTAAGAAATAGCACGAAAAAATCTTGCATCTAAAACTATCTATACTAATATTATAAAGAGAACAGATTTGTATTTTTGTATGTAACGAATAAACTTAAAAACTACTGGACCGATTTCAAAAATTCTTTTGCCGTTAGAAAGCTACATTATCACTGAGTAACATAGGCTACGGGCGGAGCCGTGAGGACACAGCTAGTATTTCATAAAATCGCATATCGTTTCACTTCAATTTACTATCCAAGTAAAAAGTTGCAATGTTCTCCATTCATATTCAATTATTTTACTGCTGTTTAGAATTCAATATTCTATTGTGCTTAGTTTCAAACAGATATCTACTAGTATCGCTATACTACGCCTGTTGAATGTGTTTACATCGTTCCTAAGGTTAACACCCTTAAGCTAGTCACGATAAAGAAGAAAATAAACTTATTTATCAATAAATAAATACATCAATACATGTAACCCACTTTTGATGTAGGTACATTTATTTGATAGGCAATAATTCCCACTTTAGATAATGGTATGTAATATGGACTTACATTTTATTAATCGTAGATACCGATTACATTTAATACCGCCAACATGCGCATGCGCACCTATTCAGAAATTTGGGGAAATATAGAGAGAAGACACTAGACAGTCAGATGTATTAGCAAATAGGACGATAAATTGATCTACTCGACTTAAACGTTACCCCAACGACTCTACGATATAAAAAATTGTTAGGTACTACCTTTTATTGGGCAAACAATAGCTATAAATCTACTTTTGGGTTAGCTTTTATTGCCCTAAAATTTCTACATAAAAACAACATGGTATAGGCTCGTGTATCCTATTCAACATTTTTATCAACCGAGTCAAAACCCGACCGCTAGCTCAAAATGTATTACAGCCACCGTTAGGTAATATCGATTTATTAATCGATATTTTTATAACTTTATCGATTATAAATGAATTAACGACGACCACGTGAAGTAATATCAGTTAATTGCTACGATAAGATTATTGTATGATCATAAAATATTATCGTAATTTGTTGGTGCGATGATCACCTCTATTCTGATGTCGCCCCTAGGCGCAGTACTGGGGATATTTTCCCGTCGCATACAATGGCGATTTCCTCTAGTAAATTTCTTTGTTCGAGGATAAAAATAATGTCAGACAATACGTCGAACCTACAAATCGACACTTATCTTACATATCTTATCATCTGTAGACTTGGCGGGACTGTACATTGGAGATATTAAAAAAAAATGCGGGCGGTTTAAAAGATAATATAATATAAGTATCCCCCAATCGCAATTTTATAGACAGCACTAAGGCTCAGTTGCGCCAACTAACTATAACCGGAACAGTTACAAAATTTGTCAAATCAATACAAATCTGACGTTAATATGATATGGTTATAGTTAAAAGTTAGTTGGTGCATTTGAGCCTAAAAGAATAATCTTCGTAACTGTTTGACTGTTCAACGCAGTACTGCGTTGGATAATCTCCTAGCAACACAGTACTTAAAGAAAAGATAACTGTTTTGTTAACCCCTATTGAAAAAAAAATAGATTTTGCACATAGGGGAATATCCCTATGTAGAGGACGTATCGAAGCATTTCTGAAGTCAGTGCTTATAAATGCAAAAAACGAGACTTTTTCTTTTCCAATGATACTATCTTTCCTATAAACTTTTCCAATGAACCCTTTCTTCTTCTTCAATCTTTCCTATAAACCCGTGTTCTAAAACCCTCTACGCATTGTCGAACCGTGTTGTCCGTCTGTGTACAATGCACGGTTGGACAATGCGTGTAGGCATAACTTCAAAAAAATATAAAACTTACGCCACGCACAATTTCATGACATCGCTACTTAAATAAGTGTGCAATTTGTTATGACTAAAACGTATCGAAGGTCCTCAGCACAAGGTCAAGATTCTTCGCTATTTATAAAATAATAAGTAAACTTTTATGGCGCAGTAGTGTGAACATTGACATAATCGCGTCATTCTTTAAAATATCTTAACTGATTGTGTTATAGCGACAAACAAGTCTGTTGTTTTGTTTTTTTTTTCAGAGGAAAATCTCCATTTTCTTCGTTCAGGCCAGACTGGGTGCTGTTTCTTTTGTCACTGTCAACCTATTATTGTCCCACTGTGGTGCACGGGCCACTTCTAAGAGTTAGACGGGTTTAGGCTTAAGTCCACTTCGCTGGCCTGGTGCAGACTACACACACTAATGATAACTTTTTTTGAGCCATTCATGAGTGCAGATTTCCTCAAGATGTTAGAAAAAGATAAAAAGGTATTCTAATTCTGTTCCGCCCGCACATGTATTCGAAAAGTCAGATGTGTGGAACACTCTTCTTACATGGTAAGGCAAGAGTTACACCGCCAGGCTATGACTGTAATTATTTCTTTCATCAGCAAAATAAATTAATCCATTTCCACTCTTGAAATACCCATGAGTTAATCTAGCCCTAATTTACACCAACGTCTTCTTTAATTAAAAGTGCCACCTAATCTAATTACACCAGCTGGATACCCCGCGACCTGAGACATTTAATCACAAAGTTCTATCAGTGTTTTAATTACTCCGCTAATCGGATAAGCCAATTGATAAATGAAGCATAGGCATATGTGTCTCAAGTGATAATTAACTGACGCAGGATGGTAATTAGTGAACGAGGTGTTGCGACATTTAGGCAGCATGTCAAGAACGTTATTCTATTATGAAGATAGTTTGACGTAACTGTGTTGAACATGACAAGAGTAATTTGTTTGGGCTGGCTAAAGATAACGCACACACACGCACAGTAAAAGAGATACCTAATTATGGTAAGCTAAACGTAAGTACAGACAAGTATAAAAAAATTATAGTCTATGCGGTCAATTTTGAAATTGAAATAAGTAATTATGACAAAGGTTTACCATCTCTGGCGTAGAAAACACTTGAAGAAGTCTATCAGAATGTTTTGATATTTACCTGAAACAAAATAAAACAAATCATTAGTACGTGTGAAAACACTAATTAAATAAATCACAACATTCTTATAATTATATCTGAAACATTTTTCAAAGTTATCTCTGTAAGCGCAAAAGCCATACGGACGAATTTGTATTCAATCTCATCGATCGGTTATCCGATAAATATTCTGTTAGGAAAATACCGAATGGGCGCTGAGCTAGTGATGCGATAAATCGATTGTGTGTCGCGACGTGTCGCGCATCTGTAATCGATATAATCGCCGGATCGAATCATTGGGCGCTACGTCATCGCGATGTTTCCATTGAACTCGGGATGTTTACTAAATGGAATATTATTGTAAAACTGTTGCATTACTTATGCAAGTTACATTTTATTCTATTCAATAGAATTCAACTAAGTTAGTTCTGAATTACATGTTAATTGTATCACGAAATGTGATGATTTTTTCTACGATACAAGAAAGGGGTTTCTTTCTCACGAAAATGAGAACATTTTGAAATTCCTAATCGATTAACTCATCCCCAGAAAGCCATTCAGCAATCAAATGAATTATGTGGTCACACGTTTAATTGTGATCACATCGCAATTTTAATGATCGACATTATCTTGACACAAAGAAACGGAACAATCAATAATAAAAGAAAACAAAGTGATTTTAACTGTCATTATTGCAACTGAAGATACAAAACAAATTAATAATCAAGTATCGTGGCAAATAGCTCAATAGCAATTGTCGTTTCTGAACAATTGGCGTGACGGGTTGACCCGCGAGCCAATCACGGCTAATAAACACAAATTAACTACTGATCAAACAGATGGGCAAACGGACTGCTTCTGACATGTATGGAATAAGTAGGCCAATCGTTAGGGGCAGAGATTCGTTTGTTATTCTTCTTGATTGGTCTACAAACGTGCCTAGCTTGTTTGACAGCATTTTTGAAAAAAGTCAAATACTAACTAAATTAAATATGATATGCCATAAAACTTAATTAATCAATAGGAAGTCGTATATTTCTATTGAACATTTCGGTTGAAAAATCGATTCATTGATTTCTTTATTTATGAGTGTTGTATAATAAACATCAATCTATGTTCTGTCCTTGACTACTCACAATAGACTTATAATAATTACAATTCATCATCGTCAACGTAGGGCTCTGTAGTTTCGCAATATGACAGATCGATTGACACGGGAGGAGCCAAGTAGGCCGAATCGATTCTGATTCGATTCGGCACTGTATCGGCTAGTGATTGCACAACTATTAAGGTTAATACCGTTCAAGGACTCTATCCGGCGGCATATTGAACCGATTCGATTCTATATTGTCATGGTACTCGATTAATAACAAATGATTTAATAGCGCTCATTGTGCACTGTCAACTCGCTACTCCTAAGTTCACGGCTGCATTGAATCGAGTTCTCGATACACTCGATTTCATAACGATATTAATGCGAGTGAATTGGATCGTGTGTAGGAATATTCATCATAATTGTTGACAGGCGTTGCGTTAGAATGGAGTGCGAATGATTGATTGGACACGCAGAAGAAGACAAGCCGTGTATTACAGTCGCGTTTTTATTAAAAAAATCACGTCAATAGCACTACATATTCAAAGAATTTGCAAGGTCAGTTGGACATCAATCAAAACATCACAAAGAAAGGTAAAGACTTGTACTTTTTTTTTATAACACATTGCATCGACGCAAAAGGATTTCTACCAGCACGAAAAAAACAACAAATCTACTCCTGATTTCGCTCTAAAACCGCTCATCATTATGCAGACTCATGAATAAGACAAGACACGAAACAGCCTTTTATGCGTGAATCGATTCAAATTTAATTCACTGGGAGGCGTTGTCGTTGATCTTTTCCCATCACTCAAACAATCAAGAATTCAGAAATCGATTATAATTACATCGATGTTAAGGACAAAACTGAAATGCATCGACACTAATAACTGGATCGGTGTACCTTATCGATACTATTTATCGCATAGTGAAACCGCAATATTTCGTCACATTGAGAGGTTTGTATCGAATTAATTGGGACATAGACTTTAATTATAGCCTATGAAGATATGATATTAAACCTTAATTGTATAGTAGTGGTCTTGAGTATTTCAATTAGGTTGTATTGATGTGAAATTAGTGTCGACCTTGGTGCTTTCATGGGTTGGTTATTTTTTAATTGCACAATGAGTTGAGTGCACACATCGTGCGCAGGAGTCGATAGGTGTTCGTGACCGTCGCGTCACATGCAGACGTGAACTTCTCGCCCTTGGCGCGAGCTAACTAATACCATTCAACGACAAATATCAAGGGTCCATTTTGTTTTGAAACCGATCACCGATGACGTTTTAATTACATTGGAATTATGTCAATGTTACGTATATTGTGTGACAATTAAGCAATCGATAAGATTCCGAAGAAGTAAATAGGTACCTATGTGGTCATAAACACTGACGACTTGGTTTGGATAATGATCTAAATGAGAAGGCTAGCCCCGATATCGTACACATAAAATCCAATCAATACCCAGATGTTAGGATACTCCAAGCTTATGTCATGTACGGTTAGTTAAACAATTTGGCAGTTTATCTGTGCAGCTCTAAAGTGTGTGTACAATAACAACGTATTGCCCTCGATAAAGTTGACTTATAGTAAGTAGCTCAATGATTCCGAGAACTAACGCGTTCGATAAACAAACAACACAACGTTTCCTTTATTCCCATCCAACGCGGAAACCAACAAACAGATGCATAAAACATTCAAGATTGAATTGTTAAAACATATGTAATGAGCAAATGCTCGGCGGCGTCGCGACGCCTGCGCCACCACTCAAAGAATTAGGTCGTTGGCGTGCGCCGGCGCCGCGCAAATCGTGCGTGCACTGTTTACCTAAGCTACGATATATGCTCACGTTCCTTGCTTGCTCCTGAACGGTTGAAAGCATGACTAATTAATTGGCGAGCATTGAGTGGGCGGACTCACACACACAGCTAATGCGATGAGTTGTTTTAAGTGTATATGAAATAGAAAGTGATGTGGAAAGTGCTGCCAAAAATATTAGACACTGGGGGACTTCGCATTACGCAGTTAGAGAAACCTGAAACTGATACGCTACCGAACATAAAAGATTAAAACGCGGATATGAAATGTCACACGTTCCAGAAGGACGTACACGCAATGAAAACGAAACAAAGAGTGTAGGAAAAGTCCTTAAAGGGCCATTTAGCAAAACAGATGACAAAGATAACACTTTAAACGTACACAAACAGGTAGAGGAGGCAGAGTCTACTTCCGCAATTATGCGTCGCCGCCGGAGGGTTACATCTGTTCTTACTAAAAGGTTAACGAGAGACATTAAGCACATTTTTGTCTGCACAAACGGCAAAAAGGTTGATGGGAAGCGAGCGGGGAAATTGAACATCTCACTGCCATAAGATATCACTGTCACTGACATTGGATTTACGTAACACTGAGATTGTTCTAGAGGTGATCATAGTGAGGCTAGAGTGTAATTTATCTGCGAGATCCATTTGGAATTGTTTGTTTGATCTCGCTGAAACAAACATATAACGTAATCAGCCCATTACTGTCTCACTGCTGGACATGGACCTCTTCTCAGAATGAGAAGGGTTTTGGCCTTAGTTCAACTAAGCTGGTCTGGTGCGGGTTGGCGGACTAAACACATCATCGAGGCCATCTTTGTTTATGAGTTCACCGTTAACGCAAGTGATAATCAAATTCTGATCCGCACCACGAATTCGAAGGGCTGGGATCGGACTCAGTTCCACCTACATGAAAGGTAAGTGTTCAACTGCTAGGCTCTTCCCTCTTCCTCCTAGCCTTTTCCAAATTATGTTGGGGTCAGCTTCCACTCTAACCAGATGCGGCTGAATACCAGTATTTTACGCGGAGCGACTGCCATCAGACCTCCGCAACCCAGTGGGCAATGCCGATATCCTAAAGTTAGATCGGTTGTCAGACTATCCGGCTTCTGACTTCCCATGACGATTGTCGTAGGTATTCGTATGACACCCGGGACCGACTGTTTAAGGTGCTCTCCGAGGCACAGAGCCGTCTCGATGTGTAAAGACCGGTCACCCATCCACAGACTGACCGCGGCAAGCGCAGCTTAACCTCGCAAATCGTATGATCCGCGCGTTTGTTAAGCCACGACCGTAACAAAAAATCGCATAATAAAAGCAAAATTTAATAAAACCCGCTGTGAATTGTACTTTATAACGGCACATCTGTCACACAACCCTTTCCCACATTCGCACATGTCCGTCGTATAACACACTGACTCACAATTAACTACCAACTCACAAATCTAATTGAAAACTAGACTTCACGTATCGTCACAAAACAGGGTCGCTGTTCAAGTCAGCGTGCGTGTTGAGCGTGTGTTCCATGCTTTATAGAGCGATATGTAAGAGGAGATCAAGTTTACCGTAAGGCCCGACTACGTCGGTTATAAATCGAATCCGGACCGGACAGACGACACGTCGAATTAACGGTAACGCGCCGAATTCGGTCGCGTGCGGTTTGTTGATTGGTGGCTGAAGTTCAGCGGCGATCCGGCTGCTCGTAATATCGGATGAGCTGAATGATTTTAATTAAAGCTTGTACCAACTTGAAATAAGGTCACCTGTTCGAGGATCCAAATCAACAAACTTGTAACAGTTCCACTTAATGATGTTTATCAGGTTTGCGGTGTGTGTGAAACGTCTAGCAATTTAAATAAAAATTAAGACAGGAACAGTTACGTCAATTAGCATGCGGTGTAACGGTTAAACACATCACAAATCTGTCACGAGGCTCACGAGGTAACAACAATATTATGTCAACTTTATTAAGGCTGCAAGATCATAACACAGCAATGGCGGCGCTATTGACAAGCTTTATGTTTGCGTTTACATGTAAAAAAATGTTCTGGACTAGATTCAAACCAACAGATTTGTAATAAGGTTAATTTATTAGTAGTTAATTTTACATTTATTTTTTTAGTAGCCTTTGGAATGTCCCACTTCTGAGCAAAGGCCTTCCGTTTTGCCTTCCAAAAATCTTTATTTTGTGCCATTTCTAACCATGTCAGCCACCTTCGCCGCGGCCAACCTCGACAACAATGCCTCCTTCAGGCGTCCAGTGACATTATTACATATTTATTTTAAAATGTATGCAAGAGGTGATAACAAAATCTTTCAAGATGTCTTTGCCATTGTCTCAGATTTATGTCATTGTATCCAAAAAATAACAAACAAATGATTTCACATGAAACATTTTAAATCGATTCTGGGAGTGATTGGCAAGCTTTCTTTGACTTCGTTCAAATAATGCGGAATAAAGATTTGAAGTCAACGATAAATACAGATTACAAAAAATTGGTAACGCTTTCTTTTTTCATAGCACCGTCGTCGCTTTAGCTTCGCTTCTTTTGTGTGTAGTATACTAACGCGACCACAAACTAACGGGGCACCATTACATTTTACATTTCATGAGCACAACCAGCCTCGTGGGAAACTTCAACTGAGCCCACCGTGTACCTCCAAAGCATAGCGTAGGAGTTTGTTTTTATTTGTCTATTCCCTTTTTTACCTCCTCGTTAAATCATCAAGAAATTTCTGGTTCGTAAGTTCTATTTTTGGGGCCGACTTTGCTAATTATGATGAAAATACTAGAATATAATTGACTGCCCCGTTGGTCTAGTGGTCGCAAGCGTGACTGCTGAGCATAGGGTCCTGGGTTCGATCCCCAAGTCGGGCAAAGTGATATTGGGTTTTTCCATTAGGAATTTCTCAATAGCGATATCAATAGCAATAGCTAACCCTTCGGGGAAAACATGGCGTGATGTTATGTTATAATTATTATATACTAATTCTAGTATTTGGTACACAATGAGCGGAAAAATTATTACTTACAATTAATTTTAGAACTTATTGTTACGTTTATAACTAACACAGAAATAGGGAAACAATAGCTATTGGGAATTTTAGTTTCATCACCTCTTATAATATATGTTTATTATCACTGTCATATTTAAAAATATCTATGTAATTAACATAACATCACGCCTGCATTCCCCGAAGGTTTGGGCAGAAGTGTATAGTAACCTCATTTCGCCAGTACCATGTAATAGGGGGCGAGCCTATTGCCATCAACCGGGCACAAATCCGAACTCCGGGCTGCTACTGAGGAATTCCACACGGAAAAACCCAATACCACTTTGTCGGACCTGGGGATCGAACCCAGGACCTCACGATTAACAGTCGAGGCAGTTATCTATGTAATTATGTTTGTTAAAATCCTAGGGCGCAGACAGATATAGATACCGATATTACTGATATACCACAGACAGACAACATACGCATTATTTGTTTTTGTATGTAGTATACAGTGATAGCCTAGCGTTTGAACGTTGATACTTCCATGCATGAGGGTCAGAGTTCCATCCCGGCCCGTACCTCTGACTTTTCGAATTCATGTCATCAGAATTTGATTATCACTTGCGTTAACGGTGAACGAAAAACATCGTGAGGAAACCTGCACACCTGAGAGGGCTCCATAAGGTTCTCGATGGTGTGTGTAATTTGCCAACCCGTACCAGGCCAACGTGAACTCTTCTCGTTCTGAGTAGAGGCCTGTGCCGGCAGTGAGACAGTATTCCTTATACCTACTGCAGTTATGTACCCATAGTCCTGTGGAGAAACGAGGTATGGTGTTTAGTGCCTGGCGGGCAGCGGCCCATATGTCATACACCATACATTTCGTTCCTCCACAGTCGCATACTCTTTGTATAGAGGCCATTCAAGTATTACGTAAGCAGAATTTTAGTAATTTTTGACCCACCCCTCCCCCTTGTCAGCAAAAGTAAGCAAAGCTTTTACCCCCTCTCCTATGCTTACGTAAACATTGGTACATTTTTTTTAAACTGATCAGGTTTCTTTATTGGTATTCATGAGCAGCAGTTTTTAAGTCTAGAAAAATAAGTAACTAAATAAAAATTGCTGACGTAATCATCATCTAGACACCCCCGTACCCCATGTCATCAAAACTAAGCTAAGCAGACCCCCTCACCCCCCTTTCGTGCTTACGTAATACTTGAATGGCCCCATAACAAATGACTTGTAGAACGGAACAGGTGTAGGACCATACAAACCTTGGTAGACACAAGACACCAATTTTTCTCACCCCGCACGCAAATGATCATTTTTCTAAAACGCTCCGTTATCTCATACCGTCGCGGCTAGTTAGTTACTTTTATAACAGTAATTATCGTTAATTGCTCACTGACATTACACGTGAGGAACCGTTTAATTGCATTGACAGTGAATAGCTATTAACGCATTAAGATATTGGAACCGCGACTAATAACTTTTATGTCGCAGCTGAGAAACGGTACAGTAGCACAAAATAATTATTAATAAGTAATTTAAAAAACTAAAAACCACGCTAATACGTCACGCACTTAAAATTATAAAACTAGTAGCCACTAAAGAATTCTACTATCCACCTCTTGGCTCCATCATCAGACCATGAACACCAAGTGCAATCTATTGGACTCGTCAAAACGAATCATATGACCCGAAACTCGAGGGGTTTACTAGTAGCCACAGAAGAGTTCCACTCTTCCTGACGCCATCATCAGATCAGCTCTAAGATACCAAATTATAGTATTGTCATCCGAACTACATATACACACAAAGTTTCATTTTAATACGACAATTAGAAGTAGGTTAAAATTGACTTCCAAGTTTTTTTTACATTGTTAGTTACAAGTGAAGCTAATATAAAGCGTGTAAAAAGATTTAAGCTAACCGCACACTGGCCACTGGTCGGGACAATGTCTGGAGAGATACTTCAGTAACTCACACATCAATGCATCTAAAGGGACCAATGTTTCCGATCCCGAAAGAAAAAGCGATCGTTCGACCGATCAAGGCGGTGTACCCACAGAACGGTCGCTCGAGCGATCAAGACGGTGGCTGCTACACCAAATGCTGCAATCGCGATCAACTGTGTCTGGAGCAACTTACTGACCGATCTGCGGTCAGCCTAAGGATCGTTGAGTAATCATTTTAGTGGCCAGACCCCTTAGGGCAGATGACCAAAAATTTCAAGCTTTAATGATTGGGATAAGCTTGTTGCATGAGTAGTATCTGTTAATATATTTTCTCGAAGTAATTTTCATTTCTATAGATTTTCATCTAGTCTATAATGTCTTAACGATGGTTTATTATTATAAGTATTGTGGTAGGTACCTAATTTGAAGCACTAACTTCAAGTTTACTATAGATATAACTGTCGACCTATTTTCAGTTTGTTTCTTTTTTCACTCTTAAAGTTTCAACAGGTATACGCACCTTGAGAATAAATAGTTTACTCCATCAAGAAAAATAAAAGCCATCCTCGAAGTGCTCATAAAAATATTTATTTATAAATAAGTACATATCAAAAAATACTTACAACGTAAAAGGGAGTATAAATAGTACATTCTTTATCTCGCAATGGCCACCGCACATGAAGCTTGGAAAACCACACACCCGAAGATCATTTTACGACATCATTTAAGTATTTAAGTGATAGTAAAGTTTTCATCAATATTCATTCATATCTTAAAACCACAGGAAACATTACGAAAATATGACGGCATTCGAATTCGTGGTCATCGTCCATTATGATACGAACACATCATCGTAATAAATTGGAAATTACCAGTGTATTGTAAAACAATGGTAGCTTCAAAATTGACCTATTAAGTATGACGAATGACCAAAATTTTCCAAGCTCGCTCGTCTTCCTACACTTCTCGCATATACACGTAAATCTACCTACTTCTGCCTAGCCTTTTCCCAACTATGTTGGGGTCAGCTTCCAGTCTAACCAGATGCGGCTGAATACCAGTATTTTATACGGAGCGACTGCAACTACAAGGCAATGCCAATCCTAAGATTAGACTGGTTGTCAGACTTTCAGGCTTCTGACTTTTCGTAACGACTGTCATATATATTTGTATGACACCCGGGACTGACTGTTTAACGTGCTCTCCCAGGCACGGAGGGCTCTCGATGTGTAACAAACTATAACTCATCCACAGACTGACCGCGGCAATCGCAGCTTAACCTCGCAAATCGTATGATCCGCGCGGTTGGTAGCCCCTACCTAAATGAACCATCATCATCCTCCTGTCCTTATCGCAACTTATTTGGTATCGGCGCAGTATGCCTTCTTCTTCCATACATCTCTATTAGCCGCAGTAGTCACCCCCTTTCTAGCCATATCACCGTTCAACCACCACCTAATAGAATTAAAAACTGTAAACATTCAATTCTTTAGAAAATACTGTAGTCCAATTATCGAGTGCTATTACCACATATTGAGGTAGACAGAGTTATTATCCACGTATCACATATTCACTCGAAAGAATCCATACAAATTGCAAGGATTAAAAGTACTTAACATTTCCGTCAGCTTGATTGCTGAACGTGCCTTTTGAAACCTCATCCATAATTTTCGATTATAAAGCAATGACAGTAAAAATGTTAAAAGGAACCTATAACACGACCAAAAAGTCACCTGCGCATACGCAACAACATCAATCTCATGCAAATTACTGTGACCACTCATCCCACCAGTGCTTTCGGCTATTTTATTAATGGATGCGTTATTAATAATCAATTTGTGTTTCGTGAAAGCTGTATTTTCATACAATGTTGCTATTTCTGTGAACAACGGAGTTTCAACTCTTTTATCCTTCCGTCATGGAACGCGCGATTAATTTTATTTTACACACGAATAATTGCAAGGCGATAAAATACAACATTGTTTCCATTCCATTAAATGGTAATATTTTAAAACATGCACTCCGGCGCATATTATTTTATCTTGAACATAAAGTTTGCAATTTATATTGCAGTGTGAATGCATTGTTTAATAAAAACGGAGAAATAACTTTTGGAAGGAATTGTTTTTATTTTTAACTCCAATCAAACAGAATACATTAATAAGTTGAATTCTTGTGTGGAAACAAAGGCAAATGAACCGATGCCGTTGATAAGTGTTAAAATAAACCTCGCTGAATCCAATTTAACAGAAGTTAATTAGAACAAGGTAAACAATATATAACGCATAATTATATCCTGTTTGTTTTTGCGGTGTAGACGTGACCTAACACCTCAAAATACATTTATCCTGTTACAATGGATCACTGCAGTTGAATAAACTTTTTAACAAAAAAAAACCGACTTCAAATTGTCTATCTCCGAAGTTCTTCATCAGATCTTCACCAAATTTAAGTGGGACCACTTCGAAAGAATACTCTTGCAAACAAAAAAAATGATCATTAAAATCGGTTCACAATTAGCAAAGATATCGAGGAACAACAATACAAAAAAGAAAAAAAAAACATACAGTCGAATTGAGAACCTCCTCCTTTTTGGAAGTCGGTTAAAAAATAAATACAAAAGAGCGACCGCCATATTGAACACATCAACTAACGATGGGAACCCGACACCGAGACACAGCCGTAACGAGACACGCTCATTTCTTTAACAATGCACAACCAAAATAGGAAAACCACGCTCGTCAAGAAATCCGCACCTGCCGATGACCCCCAGTCTAACGGGCATCCCTCCGGACGACCAGCCATGTGGAAGCTATCAGACGTGTGAAATGCTGTACTTGGTGTTGGCAAGACAGAGCTCAACGCTGACTGGTGAATTTATCCAGCACTTTGAATAAAGGTCGCGAGGTCGAGAGCACTACAACGGCTAGTTTGCAGCGTCAAAAGACTTAGGTTATGTATGCCGAATAACTGTACAAATAAACATTGGCAAGTATCGTCAAATTAAAGTTACACGTGAGTCATGGTTTAGCGATCTCGCCGATAACCTTGCGTCGTCATCTTAGTTACATTAAACGATCGGTTGCTAACTAGCTAGTTCAAACGTTTACTGATTCAGATACTTTGGGTTAACCAGTAGTGTTGCAACGCTGTCTGCTTAACTATTACTCATTAAGTTAGAAACATAACGTTTTATACGTGTATAAAGCAGTTTTCCCACGGTGAATACCCACAAATGACTAAATAACTACAATAACTGTCTACGTTCCGTAACTCGTAACAATGTTTCGCCTTACAATATGGAAACTTATCCAAAATATTAACATAATATGAAATTCAATCATCGTGTTAATATCTCGTTTGACTATTTAGATAACAATCGACTTCTGGAATTAATTTTGACTTTGACATAAACTGGAAGATTTACTGGGACGTCAAGACGGTTTTGCCTTAAATAACGTTGACTCCCTCGTTAGTCTAGTGGTGGCAAGCGAGACTGCTGATCGTGAGGTCCTGGGTTCGATCCCCAGGTCGGGCAAAGTGTTATCGGGTTTTTCCATTAGGATTTTCTGTGTCAGCCTGTAGTCTAGATTTTGTGCCCGGTTAATGGCAATCGGTTCGCCCCCTATTACATGGGACTTAAACATAACTCGCGAAACGAGGGTATACTAAAAACACCTCTGCAGAATCCTTCGGGAAATATAAGGCGTGATGCTATGATGCTATGTTATTAATGTTCACTGGTTCAGAGTTTTAAATACTAATCAGTATTCTATTTTGTAAACTGCACAAAAACAGCAAATAATTTCAGCGAACATTAATAAATCTTACTCAGGTGGGCGTCCCAAAATGCGCCTCCCTAACCTAGCCCAAAGGAGCTGTCAGGGCCACGATCATAAGTTCAGTAGCAGCCCAGCCCCCTGCCACTTCGGATTTCAAACTAACATACCAAAGAGATCGCAAAACAGATCGACAGACGAGACAAAAGAGCAAAGAAACACAACAATTCCGCAACGCAGCAGGATCAATTAATATTGAAATAGGCAGACACCCACCTGCTCTGCCATGGTGGAGATAAAACGCGGCCGCCAGACAATATTATGATAAATGGCACGTAGGATATGGACGCTATAATTTATGACTTATATGCAACGATAGAAACGCTTCCTTACACTTCACGGGGCCTCCATTAGATTATCAATTAACCTCTTAACATTGTGTTTTCTATTAGAATTATTAATGAGCTTTCGTATTGACGTGAAGTTAAATTGATCATTTTTGGTATTGGCGTAAAATGGAAAGAAAATTTGTGATTAATTGAATTATATTTCACTCTGACGTGAATCTGAGATACTGAAGGTATTTTTCTATGTGTTTTTGATGAAGTAACTACGTAGTGAGCGTAGCCGCCGTATCCAATTTGTTTCAAAGTCGCCGTAACATTGTTTCTCGTAATACATTTCCACCACAACCCGTGTTGAAAGGAACGTTGATTTATTGAAACGTTGTTGGTATAGGATCCTCGAGAACGTGTTAAGGTGTCGGTTAACGTAACTAGCCTCCCGATTGATCTTCGTTAGTGGACCCATCTTTTTTATAAAGTACGAGATTACTGTGTGACGTTACCAGCACCTTCAATTAAAATGCGATGAAAATCTAGATTCATAGAACAAATAAAGAAAAGGCAATTGTTAGTAAGTTTGATAATAAACGAATGAACAGTTCCCCTGAGGACCATGACAAATGGCCGTGAAAACGCCACGATGAAGATGAAAAATAAAGATACAATATGGAATGCCAAAATGGTGATCAAGTGACTGTAACGTGGCGCCGAAATGACACCCGCGGCCGTCGCACTCAGACATAATCCGTATTATTGTACATTATCTTATCAACGTGACGTATTCGACAAAGAACCAGGCGGAAGAAGAAAAATAATATTAAAATAAACATTCTGTAAATGGCGAAAAACGATTTAGCCGAGTGAGTACGTTGCAGCAGAAACAAAATAGTACTATTGAGATAAAATTAAGTCACAAAGAAGCTGGCCGGAGGTCACACTTGTCGCCCCATTAATTCCGTGTTAAATGGCAATAAGTTTGCCGTTTTACGAGTCGAATATCTACTGAAATTAATTAACAATACGAGCTTCCGTAGTTGATGCTGTGCGAATAATCGAAATGTTTATTTAAATCGGCAGAGGTTAAACTTAATTTCAAGATGAACAATGATTATTGGTTAACACGATTTCACGCACTCGACCATATAATATTTTATGCCGTATTTGGGACTGAAGACGAAATAATTTTATGCAGTTACTGAAATTATTGGCGAGTGTTTGTCGAAGTTATAACCTGATCAACGAATTTTATTTTTAAATATATTGACAGTTGACATTTTGTTACATCACTTGTTTGATGACTCAGATAGAAGTTTTTTGTTGCGAATTTGTTTTGCATAATCGCCTTGTTTTTAAATCACTTTCAACGGTGATACCAATTTCATACAGCGGAAATGACCGGGTAACCATCACTGTATTTAAGATTAGCGTTTAATGTTAAGGAGATAATAGCTAAATTCGTTTGGGTCCCATGACTTAACCTTCTGGGAGCGACGCTATCGATCTGTTTAATCTCTAGGCATCAGTTTGATCAATATGCGGTAATATGAGCTGTCCACAGTACAAGGAAAATGTTCAGAACGTGTTGACACAGCCGAAAATAATCAAATAGCATTAAACATAAGTCATTACTTCGGTATAGCTATTGTGCATAGATTTATTTAGTTGCAGCTGCAAAAATATCAAATTGTTTTTCCGTTCTGTGGGTTTTTTCTGCAATTGCAATTCCATATGTTTATATTGTGTGTTTGGCACCCCACGAAACTGGGAATCTTGTGTTAGCCTCAATATCAGTAGTAGCCCGAAATTTAGATTTGTGCCTGGTTGATGGCAATAGGTTCGTGATGGCGAAATTAGGGTATTACTATACACCTCTGCCCAACCCTTAGGGGAATACAGGCGTGATGTGTTAGCAATATGGAGTCAATTAAAATTTAATTACCGACAATTTTTCATAAACATGACAAAATAACTTTATCTTCTATATAGTAAGCCTTGAAGGTGCCTCTCTTGTTTATTTATATGTTAAATCTTATCATATCAGTAACCTTCGCCAACAGATAGGAATATATTTACGCAAGATGGATGGCTATACGCATTCCGCAGTTAACTAATCACTCATTCTTATGTAATGGATCTCGTGACCAGGTTAACTCTAAAGTGTAATAAATCTTGTCTACACAGGGTGTAAACGAAATCATGTAATTCCTTCAAACCTCGTGATGTACTGCTGACATAGATTAAACCTGAAAGGGATACACCGGATTCAATAAAAAAAAATTACAATAAGTAAACATGTTGTTAACATGAGGCATTTAGCGCCCCTAGTTAAATAAATGGGCTATAACGGGCTAAAATGCCTCACGTGAAGAACACAATATTTTTTTTATTGAATCCTAAAGTATACCTTTCCGGTTTTATCTATGTCAGCAGTACATCACGAGGTTTGAAGGAATTACATGATTTCGTTTACACCCTGTATAAGAACTTACTCAGCAATTAATTTTGCCCATACTACAATTTGATCGATGAATGTGAACAGGATTCAAGAGTGATTAGAATTTGATCATCGCTTGCGTTAACAGTGAAGGAAAATGTCGTCAAATCCTGCACAACTGAGAGGGCTTCAGATTGTTCTGGATGGTGGGCGTTGTCGACCAACTCGCACTAGGCCAGCGTGATGGTTTTTGCTTGGTGGTAGGATCTATACGGTCCGCCTGGCTAGCTACCACCCTCACATTAAAGTCCGGCGCCAAGCAATTTACTGTGTTCCGTCGTGTGTATGTGAGAGCCAGAGGGGTATAGGGGAATCCCTCTATATCTCTGTTCCTTAGATTCGTGTGCCACCATCAGGTGAGACTATGGCCAAACGCAACCAAGTCAAGAATAAAAAATAAAAGCGTGGTGGACTTCTCATTCTGAGAAGAAGCCCGTGCCCAGCAGTGTACAGTAATGAGCTGATTATTTATGTGATGTCCTGTCTACAAATGACCCCCTCAATGATTTAATGATATCACAAATTATTTTTATCGTTATCCCATTTTTTCCATCCACGATAAATCGATTGAAGTTCGCAGAAAATTTTCCATGGTTATAAACTGTCGAGCTATCAATAGTTAAGATGGCTATCTTTAAACCCAACTTGTTTTTGCTGTATGTGGTTTCAATGGGTGTCAGCTGTACAGTTCCTTTAAAGATAATCAGGTTAACGCTTATCTCAGTTGAATCGATAAACCATAAGACCGATAGTACTGATACTAAATTCAATCAAGTCCACAATAAGAAAAACAAGTTGTACTTTGCATTAATAATCATCAAACACATTTGTTACGCATGACGATTAACTAATCTCACTATATCTTACTACGCAGGAGGTCTGAATCATCAGAATATGTTTGGAAGTCGAAAAACCGTTCCTGTTAGTGCCAGTACCTAATTCTACCACCCACATGGCGTTCAAATTGGATCTCACCAAAAACAAATTTGTGCTAAAACACATGTGCCTGATCCGATCTACAGCTCTATGCGGAAGTTTGAGATCGTATAGACTGCGAGTTTGGCTTACAGTTTTTGGAAAAAGTACGTAACAGCGTATTATTACCAGGTCAAGACATGATCTCCTCATATAAACTCGTTTGCGTTAACGGTGAAGGAAAAAACATTGTGAGGAAACTTGCACACCTAAGAGAGCTCCATAAAGTTCTCGATGGTGTGTAGTCCGGGAACCCGCACCAGGCCAGCGTGGTAGACTAAGGCCTAAACTCTTCTCGTTCTGAGAAGAGGCCCGTGCCCTGCAGTGGGACAGTAATGGACTGATTATGTTTTGTTGTTATAAACTTGTTAACCTGACTGCCTCTAAAAGATTTTAAAATTAAGTAACTTCTTGGTATAACAGCTAGCACGGTTAAAAGCTTAGCTGTTCCGATTTTAAAAGTTTCCTTTTTTTATAATATATGCGCGCGAAACACCGTTTATGCATAGAGTAGTGTTTTTTTATCTCTTTACATATGGATTACTGATTGCCGATGATACGGCGTCGATGACGCTGGCTTACAAACAGATACACATGTAGAATTATGCAAATCCCTTGCAAATCTTTCCTTGTAACGAATATGGTAGCCATGTCGATTTCACATAAGGAGCTTACAACAAACATTGGTTATGTTATGTCTTACGTACAGAGATTATTTTATATTCATGGTCAAGTTTATGATCAATGTATTGCACTGTTATTGCATTACCCTTCATTTTAAAGGACGGCTTTAATTTTGTAGTTACTTCATGTTAAACTCCATGAACTTTGTCTAACGGAGACACTTTAGATAATATTGTTATGAAACTTACGAAAAAAGTAATAAAAAAATCCTAAATGAGAAAACCAAAGTATTTTTAAACGGTTTTCAATTAGCTTCACGACATATACTTATTTGATGCAAATCTTGCGACAGATTTTTCAACTAATTCTGCTCTAACCAATTCTCATGAAACTCGCACATAAATTCAATTCCCGTGACAATACAACGATATAATAATTTTAACCTTCAATTCTCAAATCCTAATGCTACAGGGGTACTGCAAGATAAAACCGTTTAACTTAAAAGTTTTTTTAAGGGTTTATTTATTGTATAAATATAAAAGTTCCGCTAGATGTCTTAGAAGTTTATGTTCTACACATAGTAGCTGACAAGACCTTAAATCTTCCCATTGTATATTTTCTTATAAAGTACCCTCTTTTGTTCTGAAATATTTACAGTATACCTATATCTGATCTCAGAATGGAACAAACTGAATCATATCACCATTTCTATGCAGAACAGTCTAGTGACACAGGACCGGCACAGAATGCCTCCGCAATCGAACTTGGCGACGTTCCCAAGCACCTAATAAGATTCAGCCTATAAATCAGTGAGTAATTTAATACTCTGTGTTGTTATTACTTCTTTTTTCAAACTAACCTTACTTTTTTTATGAGAATCGATTTCAGATGAGTGTTCATAGGAGATATTCTTCTTTGTGTTTCAAATTAAGAATCATGGGCTATCTGTATCAGGATATAATTAATGTCGTGTTCAAAGCCTTTTTTGATCTAATAAAGATATTTGTCTGATTAACGATATATATTTAATGATTTTACACGCGAATATTGCGGAAAGGTCGTGGACGCCACACGTCTCTATAATTTATTGATATCTTTGTGCGTAGGCGCAACCCACATGCCATTAACTTAAATAACGACGGACGATCGCTCTATAACTAATTCGTTTTCGCATACCTAATCTAGACTTACTTTAATTAATGTGGCAGTGAACCATTTCATATTTATTGACATGTAGCAAAAACTTTGGCGAAGCAATTTAATTTGAAGATTTTGTTAGCTAACAAAGATTAATAAAATTTAATATATAAGATACAATCTAGAGCACTAGTCAACCTATTCTTCTGGAAGTATGTAGATAGAAAAGGTTGTCTGAATTACCTAGTATCTTAAACCAGAAAATATGGTAAGTAACTACCAAAATAATGCAACTGACGGAATTACAAGAACGTAAACTGTACTGAGAACAATAAAACACATACATTAGTAGATTCTATTATATGCAATGAAATGAAATACAACTGCCAACTGCAATTAAACTGCCTCGTTGCACTAGCAGTGGCAAGCGCGACTGCTGATCGTGAGGTCCTGGGTTCGATCCTCAGGTCGGGCAAAGTGTTATTGGGTGTTTCCGAGTGGAATTCCTCAGTAGCAGCCTCAAGTTTGGATTTGTGCCCGGTTGGCAATAGGCTGGCCCCCTATTACATGGGACTTGACGGCTAAATGAGGGTGTTACTATACACCTCTGCCCAACCCTTCGGGGAACACAGGCGTGATGTTATGTTAAATGAAATAACGTTTAGTACCTACCACTATTTTAAAACTTTGTTATTCATGGTTAAAGTCTTAAGTACAACAACATTTCCCCTCAAATAACTTTAACAACACAAGAAAACAAGTCTTTAAACAATCTTCATTAATGTTTTATTTTAACTGAAGTATAAAATAGTACAGGTAAAACATCAAAGCTTTGGACACCATAACATTAAATAACACGTTACACTAATAGGAGCAATTAGCAGGAATGTTTACACAAATTAATCACAACGCCAACATCACATCCATCCACCCGAACGGATGAACACATGCAATTAATAACAGATAATGTTGTACATACAGTAACTGCTTCTAATAAAACCTGCAATCGTAAAATCTACCGTGAGAACTTGAACGTGAAAACATGACAAAGTACTTACATGGCACCATAGTAAGTGCCACCTAAATGTTTGACGTTGACAATAGGAAACGACCTTGAAGGATTTCCCAGGGAGATAATGGTGTCGATTCTGTTGCGCACATTGACAGGACCAAACGCCCTTAAGTTTGTTTCTTTCTGTTTCAATACAAAAAGAAAGTGACAGATTCGTTTAGTTTAATTTAGTACTGTCAAAATGTGCTACAGAATCGACACTAATAGCTGTAGAAAAGGAATATGAGGCTTTGAATACTTATTGCCATCAACTCCTCTGGTATGAAAATCCTATACTTATAAGACTGAGAACTACCTCGTTGGTCTAGTGGTGGCAAGCGCGACTGCTGATCGAGAGGTCCTGGGTCAAAGTTTTATTGGGTTTTTCCGTGTGGAATTCCTCAGTACCAGCTCAGAGTTTAGCATAACGGCGAAATGAGGGTGTTACTAACCTCTGCCCAACCCTTCGGGAAATACAGGCGTGATGTTTTGTTATGTTATAATTATAAGAAAAGCGACAATAAAGAGAAGTTATAGCATAGATTGTTCACAGTCAAGGCCAAATCCGTATAAGGAGCTAAACTACAAGTATTTACCAAACATATCTGAATTCTAAGCAAGTTACGAGCTCAAAAAACCTCTAAATCTTAGCCTCCAATAAGCTTACGTTACATACGAGGAGGAAGAGATGTTTTATCGATGCGCGCCTGGACAAAATGCCGCATACCAATTATGGGGGACCCAGCACGGGCGTGAAATATGGCCGGCGTGGACGCAGACACCGGTAAGATTTGCCCTAGGAATAACATACTACGCGGTGTTGAATTACATGATTTACATCCTTCAATACCTACACGAGAAATATCTGATACAGACAAAATAAAACGTCTACAATAAAGATTAACAATAGAGATGTGTTTGTAGAGAACCGGTATGGATCCCGGATACAATACAACATTAACTAAGGGTGTCAAGTACAGGAACGCAATAAAAACTCGTATAGATAAAAGCTTGCTAAAGAGCGCTCGACTACCTTTGAACAAAGCGGAGCAATAGGCCGGGAAATTGTAAGGATGAAGTCGAAAGATAAAAGTAATGATCGCCACAGCAGCCGACCTTGAGACGAGAAAACACTTAAATAAAGAGTGGTTACAGACAAGACTATTGTCTACTGTGCGAACGTATGTGACAAGCCGCGACTGTTGCCACACCGGCCATGATGTGCGAACGCATTCCTGATTCGATACAGAGAACGCTGCGCCAGCGACGGTGCAAGTGTACAAACACATTCACACACGCGCAAATGAATATTTACACGAGCGCTTGCACGGATAACGAACACATTTTGAAAGTACTGTCGAAGCAAATAAAAATTCCACCACAATAAACACAGAACCAATTAGCAACAGAAAAATGAGCAAAAAGAGAAATCGGTTCCATTATCGGCCGTTCACGGATCCGTACAAAAAAATCAGTTGCTGTTACAGTTTACGGTAGCAATAAACGTTCTGCGCGCTGTTGTCAAGTTCTGTCTTCAGTTTATTTTCGTGTAATGGCCGTGACCTCTTCACCGGGAGATATCAGCGAGTGACCAGCCGCTCTCGCCCCTCTATCGCTTTCTTCTGACCCGCTTTTCATAAACAATACTTCGACAACGGCGCACCGCTCGCTCGGACGCGAGAAAGTAGCCGATAACATGCAAGAGGCGATGCCTGTATCAATTTAACCAATAGCCATAACATGGGCCCGCTGAACAACATTGCCGATGCATGTTGCAACGAGAATACAAATACCCAATCGGTCACGGAAAAGCAGTATCCGATTGCGCGTGCAGTGTAATTTACCGTGTGAACTATTATGATAAACAATTCCTATGAAGTGATACATTTTCAAAACATATTTGCTTTGGGCGATAAACATAACCGTTATAAAATCCAACCACAAGAGCTCTGCCCAACCCTTCGGGAAATACAGGCGTGATGTTTTGTTATGTTATAATTATAAGAAAAGCGACAATAAAGAGAAGTTATAGCATAGATTGTTCACAGTCAAGGCCAAATCCGTATAAGGAGCTAAACTACAAGTATTTACCAAACATATCTGAATTCTAAGCAAGTTACGAGCTCAAAAAACCTCTAAATCTTAGCCTCCAATAAGCTTACGTTACATACGAGGAGGAAGAGATGTTTTATCGATGCGCGCCTGGACAAAATGCCGCATACCAATTATGGGGGACCCAGCACGGGCGTGAAATATGGCCGGCGTGGACGCAGACACCGGTAAGATTTGCCCTAGGAATAACATACTACGCGGTGTTGAATTACATGATTTACATCCTTCAATACCTACACGAGAAATATCTGATACAGACAAAATAAAACGTCTACAATAAAGATTAACAATAGAGATGTGTTTGTAGAGAACCGGTATGGATCCCGGATACAATACAACATTAACTAAGGGTGTCAAGTACAGGAACGCAATAAAAACTCGTATAGATAAAAGCTTGCTAAAGAGCGCTCGACTACCTTTGAACAAAGCGGAGCAATAGGCCGGGAAATTGTAAGGATGAAGTCGAAAGATAAAAGTAATGATCGCCACAGCAGCCGACCTTGAGACGAGAAAACACTTAAATAAAGAGTGGTTACAGACAAGACTATTGTCTACTGTGCGAACGTATGTGACAAGCCGCGACTGTTGCCACACCGGCCATGATGTGCGAACGCATTCCTGATTCGATACAGAGAACGCTGCGCCAGCGACGGTGCAAGTGTACAAACACATTCACACACGCGCAAATGAATATTTACACGAGCGCTTGCACGGATAACGAACACATTTTGAAAGTACTGTCGAAGCAAATAAAAATTCCACCACAATAAACACAGAACCAATTAGCAACAGAAAAATGAGCAAAAAGAGAAATCGGTTCCATTATCGGCCGTTCACGGATCCGTACAAAAAAATCAGTTGCTGTTACAGTTTACGGTAGCAATAAACGTTCTGCGCGCTGTTGTCAAGTTCTGTCTTCAGTTTATTTTCGTGTAATGGCCGTGACCTCTTCACCGGGAGATATCAGCGAGTGACCAGCCGCTCTCGCCCCTCTATCGCTTTCTTCTGACCCGCTTTTCATAAACAATACTTCGACAACGGCGCACCGCTCGCTCGGACGCGAGAAAGTAGCCGATAACATGCAAGAGGCGATGCCTGTATCAATTTAACCAATAGCCATAACATGGGCCCGCTGAACAACATTGCCGATGCATGTTGCAACGAGAATACAAATACCCAATCGGTCACGGAAAAGCAGTATCCGATTGCGCGTGCAGTGTAATTTACCGTGTGAACTATTATGATAAACAATTCCTATGAAGTGATACATTTTCAAAACATATTTGCTTTGGGCGATAAACATAACCGTTATAAAATCCAACCACAAGAGCAGTCTTGTTTTGATGCGACACGCTACCCTAATTGAGACAGATTATTATCTATTCAGAGGGACATGCGTACTGTGCCGTTAGGCTGGGGGAATAACAGAACAGAGCAGATGTTACCCTTATTGGATTAACGGTGACGTCGATAGTTTCCAAATCATAGCAGATTTCACTAACGAAGTATATTAAACAGATTTCCAAAGCCTTCGAAGTACAATAACAACGCATTCGCGGATTTATTAGCTTCACATACATCTAGAAGTAAGTGGCTAACCAGCCATCGTTTAATTAAATGAGGATGCACAGTAAGAGATCTCGGCCACAAAACAATGAAGGTCATAAATCACAGTTTCCTCCGTATAACAGTTGCATCCTACGGCAGAAGCTTCGCGGCGGCAATCCGGCGCACTATCTAAATTGATGGTTTCCGGCGCACATTAGAGCAGAGTCTATCGCGCAGCTGTCTGCGTACGCGACACACTTCATTTGCCGCTGCGCGTGCGCCCCGTAGAAAGTGACGCTTTGTCATCGTCCACACTCGCCCAAAATCGAACAAACTGACGATAGAAAGAGACAAGCAAATACAGGCCATTGTGAGGCAAAACGAGAGGGTCGTTCATTGTATGAGAACACTGAAGTTGCACATTTGGCGTGTTGGCATCCGCGCACTCCGTTTCACGGGTTGTTTGATCTCGCACATCGGTAGGATTCCGCGTCGTCAACATTATCCGGACGCCAACTGAACACCAATTTATCGGAGCGTACGATGTTGGTTTCTCAACTAGCAGATAGCCATCGAGGCATCTCGTTGCGGTCATTATCTATGTTTACCACAATAATCGGTCACCGATCCGTGCAAGTACATACTTGAATGTAATTTCCGGTGATTTAATCATTACAATTCCATCAGCTGATGTTGTACAGTTACAGATTAAATTAAATATATTAGCGGTGGAGATCCATCTCAACTTGAATGGTTCTTTTCGCTTTGAGCTCGATTGACAGTAATTATTTTAAGTGGGTTTATTGTTACCAGTGGTGTATTTTTTGCCTGGACACAATTGATTTACACTTATTCGACATCATTAAATTCTTGTTATTATGAGCGTCCGTATTAGTCCCACACGTGGGTGTGTATCAGCGTTTGAATTAATTTATTCATGTGGGCTGTACGGTAGGAGACCGAAAAACATTAGATCGGGTTACGGTCGTTAATCAAAGCGACCGACTAGGAAGAACATAACTAGTCGTCTTTGGCGACAAAAAACCGAGAGTCGAGTGACGACATGCAGCCGACGGCGACGGCCCTCACTCCCTCTAATGGCCTTTTTAGACACGTTAACAACGTTCCACGAGACTGTTTTCAGTTCATCACTCCTAGAAAATTGAACTCGATCATTTTTATATTTCAATGAAACATTGGCTCGTTGAGTGACTATTCGCCAGTCGACCCGCAGTCTTGAAGAAATGCAAATACAAATTCTCGTTTTATTAGTCATCAGAAAAAGGTTAATTAAAACCGAATATTTCGTATCTCCCACAGGTTTGTGGCACACTCGGATGAGTCAGCGGTCGGAAGGATAATCTTCGAGAACTTTAGATCGGTCATCGATTACGTCAGCGTTGTAGTAAATTCATATTTTTTGTCGAGAGACGTTAACTAAACAAAGATGGCCGAAGGATATCGACATGGTACAAAAAATGAACAAACTTACTGTTGTATGGTAATATTCACTCACCTGAAACAAAATAAGGCAACATTAGATAAGTTCTACAAAGCGTAGGGCTATCCACGAACAATGGGCATAGGGAAAGGCCAAAATAAAGGTCAGGGCTGCGGCGAGTGTCCCATTAAATATTCATGGGTGTATTCGCGTATTGTATGACAAAGAAAATATTTTTAATGCGCTTGGTGCAATAAGAAGGGACAATAACGCTTTAACAGTGAACTCGAATCATAAAATGGTACAAGGTGACATTGAGAATACGTGATTTGACCAAGCGGACGGTGGCTCTCAGGTTTTTAGCTTTGCGGAATAACATTTCCTTGTATTCTGATATTTTTAGTACGTTTAGTAAATATTTGAAGGGTATTATGACGGCTTTGAGAAGGGATTTAGGAAGACATTTTACTCATTGTAATTTGTTCATCGTAGGCTTACTTACAAGAAGGTTTAGCTTTCAAAGAAGCTCAATAATATTCATTGCTGGAAATATTACGTTACTTTTGTTCGGAAACCACTGTGGGAAACGATATGGTGGTCATGTTCTTAGCCAACAACACCCCTTTACATTAACTTGATTTAAAGCTTTCGTTTTATATTTATTTTTCTTACAGTATAAACTATCCCTCGGTTATTTCCCCACTTGCACCGCATGTATCGTGGTTGTGCCGCGGGGCGGTGCACGAGGCGGCACGGTTTATGCTAATGCTCAGCTGCGCCTGCGCAGACCTGTGCATGACCACCCCGCAAGCACTCGCAACCCAGCTACCTACGTACCTAGCTAACCATCGACTTAGTTTTGCATCTTACATAAAACACATAGATTAACACTCTCCCCGCCGACAATACATAATACATTTTACGTTCAGGAGGCATTGGAGGCCGCCGGCGGGTCCCAAAGATTTTGCTTGTGAACGCCGTGAGTCAACAGTCAAAATTATTGCAAGAGGCCGTGGGATACAAAAAAGATCTTTCTGGACGCCGTGGGATCCACCCTGACCTCCTGAATTCAAATAGTTTTTACAACTATTGGCGTGCTGTTATGGAAAATGTGATAAAAGTATTAAAAAATGTGCTTTGGCCTGTTGAACAAAATTCTTTGGGGGTCGCCGGCGGTTCCCATGGCAGGGAGAGTGTTAAGAAACCGCCTGATTCTCGAAGGGATGGGCAGAGCAGAGGTGTACTGTTTGACACTACCTATTAGCCAATTCAGGTACTATCCTAAGGCGAATCTATCGTCACTTTCGCACAGTTGTAGCTGCACCAGATAAACCAGGTTAGAAATTAGGACTTTGTAACAATCTTACTATTATTTTGCGTCCTGAGGTCTGAGTCAGAAATTTGAGACCTCGATTTCAGGTATGCGTACGATAACTATGCTAACAAGGCGGATATTTGTTTATTATTTTATGTAAAATAATATCATAAATCGTACATTCAAAAACAAACTACAATTAATAATGAGTGTGACCTTAAAACGTTACCTAATAATTATTCAAACGTTATGAAATGAATGAATCACATAACCATATAGTATATAAAAACGTATTAATCAATTCAACGTTAATTTGAATAAGAAACTAGTTGTTTTACTAATTTTCAATTATAATTATCAGTCTGATATTTATATTATGGAACGCATTTAGTGTGCGGACTGTGCGGAGTTGGCGTGGCCGGCGACGGCTCCAATTACCCGCCCCGCTGCGCACGCGCCGCCGACGACGCTGCCCTTGGACTAGCTGCTTACTGCACACACGATATAACCAAAACAAAATACATAACAATCAAATCCAAGCTATGCCTATGGAATGGTATGCAGACTCGATTTAAGTTAGAATAAGCATACACTAATAAACACAAGTTACACAAGCATCGGTCGCGCTTCTCGTCTATCAGTCTCCGCAAATAAGCGGAGTGCAGCGTTCGTAATCCCGGCTGATTGTAACGTATGGGGGATAGATCCGCGCGACCGACGGACAAATTCACGCGCCGTCCTCACCGTCGCGATTAGCATGACATTCCATTTCTTCGCCGGATTGAGCCGTCAGAGGCTGCCGGAGATTTACGGCGGCGATAGCGAGCGCCCTTCCGCCGTGCTGATAAATAGCCTCTCTAATTATATTTACGCAGCGCCGGTCGACGCGCTATAAATCCTCGCCGTGGTATGCTGGAATAACACCGCCGTTTACAGCCAATACGAGCCGAACTCGTAGGATCCATCACCACTGACACGAGATTAGCCCGAAATTAGTAAACTAGCGATAAAATGTAATACATTTCAACACTGCAGTATGCATCACTTACAGTAGATTAGTTAACGCGCGCTCCACGAATCATGTCGCATAAATAAAATAAAAGAGAGAAAAACATTTATTTGACACAAAAGCCAAAGAAATACAGACAAAATACAAAAAAAGAATCTTAAAAATTATAAAAAAGGACTTAGTGCAATTATAAATAGAACACATTCTTGAGCAGGATGCTCGTGAAACGTGAACGTGACGCCCGGTACCGTAGGTCCCGACTGGATGGAAATACTCCGGAAGTGTACAATTAAAGACAAGCGAGATGCGTATGACGGACGAGTCAGTGAACTCGGCCCAAGGTTATGGAAAGGAAGGAGTGTAAACAGTCTCAACGGCGAACCGCATCCATCAAGCGAGCAAACAGTGTAACCGAGACACGTCAATATTAGTCCGAGACCGCTGCACAGATATACCAGCTTATTGCATTTGCAACCGTTGATAACTACGATAAGGGTATTACAAGCTAAGTGAAGTGGATGACGCACGAGAAAATATCTATTTTTGATATAAAGGAATATTCGCGATTTGCTATGATGAGCTTACAACTAATTAGGATTAGCGCACACCGACAGTGTGGCGAAGCGACCAATTTAGTAACAGTCGGAATTTAACTTAATTTACTTCTATATACGATTGGAATAGGAATAGCGAAATAAAATCACACTGGGATGCTCAAAGCTCTGCGAAGAACGGCCGGGCGGCCACAAGCGCCCAAAAGAGCCGATGAACTTCTCTTCGCCGCGACTTCGATGGTGTGCGCAGATTTGATAATTCACATGATGATATGTGACTAAACGAAAGTAACATTGTTTTATTATCATAAGGAAATGCCCGAATTTCTTGACTTGGGAAAGACCACGCGTTACATCATAAAATCTCATAAATTTGTGATTCATAAAAATATGACTAATTCAGACGAACGGCAATCGAGCTCACTAGGCCATCTACCTAGTTTAACATTAAGGCCGACTTGCGCAACATCGTTTAGCCCAGGGCTAAAGCGATAACCCATGGCTAACCAAATAATATTGGCGGCCATTTAAACTTCACTACCCCAGGCTACAGGATCGTATTTAAGAAAAGGCTACATAGGCCGAAGACCAGGTGCCCGCACCACAAAATAATTATGTGTACCTAAAATTACGATAAGTAACAGTACTACATAATTATGTTATTTTCATAATTGAAATACAGATTTTTGCATATAATAAATCATGTTAAGTATTTAATTCCTTTCAATTTTATTATCTCATCAATTCGCAAATTAACGAATTTAAACCTTCCCCCCCCCCCCCGGGTAAGTAGGGCGAACACCAGTTAGCCTAGAGTCTACAGATCCTAATGCGGCCCTGCCAGGTTAACTAAACAATAGATACGCCACTGCTGCGCAAGTGGACCTAAGAACACACATAACGCCCACAAAGTCTATAAACTTCTTTTTTTATTTTTTCAGTTTCGATAAACATTATTATTTTATGCAGAGCTTCAAGACTGTTTGTTTACTACAGGTCAGTATCAAACGTAGCGATATAAAAACAAAGAGTACTCTAAAACATTCCACTATATCGTATTCTAAAATTAGCGCGTGCGTGACACACGGCTGATAAGTGATGCCATCTCGCCAGTGCATACCCAAGATTGTTATTACTAAAAATATTGTCAACGATAGACAGGACAGCGCCGTCGCCGAGCCGATCATATCTAGGGAACAATCTAGGCATGCGATTCATCCAACTATTCCGTGAGATCTTCTCGCCAGCTCTAACGTAAACACAGAATAAGCAACCTTCACGATGAAGCAATAAGACCGTGTTAATTATTGCATCGAGTGCAGATCACGTAACTAAACGCGATAAGGAAGACCAACGAGCAGCGTATCATAATCAGTCAACATTTAATTCATACAACTTGTCAACCCAGCGGTTTCTTAGTCGATTCGTAATTAGGTATATCAAGATCTGAGGTACTTATTACTGCCCATATCTAGACGCCGAAGGTCGGCCAGACTTTCGCTACGCAGCGCACGCAGCCACATTATGCCAAGTGGCCCAACCCGAGTGTCGGAAAATCTAGTCGCCTACACGAATGCACCGCTAATACGCGATGCAGACACCGCGCTCCGTGGCGATCGCATTACCATACAGACAATCTAAAAGTCAATACAGGAGCCGTGTTGACATTGGCCCACCGTTACTGTTGGTTTTGTAACGATATCAAAAGCCCGCATTCCAGCGGCCGTGTTGTTGAATGAGAGGCTCGATTGTTCTCGAGCGGCAGGCGATCCGCCCACGTGCGCCGAGGTGTCGCACTGATTGCACAACCGGCGGTCGGCGCACGCCCGCCTGCGATTCCCGGCGCAGGTGACCATTTGCCCGGCGTCCTTGCGAATAAAGGGCATGACCGCCGACCACAGAGCAACCGGGACGTCCGCAGAGCGTGACGACTGCGAGCACTCACGAGGCACCACCCGTCAAGTTGTATTTTTGTACCAAAGAACCGGCGAGACCGGATACGTAGTACCTACATACACGCATGGGAAAGATAGGTGCAGCGAAGCGGCTCGCGGGTGAAGAAAAATAGTTGTTTGGCCCAACGGTAGATAAGGTATGGTATATGTGCGGCAGGCGACGGCGGACGCGCTGGCCTCGCTCGCGTGCCGCTGCATACGGATCGGGTTTCGTTCCGCAAACTCGAGGTAACTGCAGCACGCCGCCGAGACTCGCTGCATACTAGGAGCCGACTTTGATACATAGCTCTAGCCTTATTGTATCCTCTTTTAGCTACTGTCGTCTTATTTGAATAAGAAATGCGAGGTTACGTTTATAGTAAAATAATTAATGAAGTATCCTGAGTATTTTACGAGTTAGTCATGATACCAGAGCGTTCCGAATGTCTGACGGGTCGCTACGGCTAAAAACAGCGTTCTAATAATCGACACTCGATCTAAAATAGCCGCGTGACAAACGAAACCGAAAGTGATGCGTGATGCAACGGACCCGAATTTAGCTGGTGCGGCCCAGGGCGGTGCATCGGCCGCGAGGGAACGCTGAGGCCGGCGCCGCGGGTGCCAAACGGCTGGCATTTCGCACTAATGACACGAATAAGATATTAGCACGGATAGCTCGCCAGTCGGCGCCGGCATCCAACTCAGGTATTCGGGCCGCTTGTAGAATCAAAATTAACCCGCGACCGATTTACTATCTATAGGTATGTAACGCGTTAACTCTAGCGATACCAGGTGTCGGAATCGGGACTGGTTCCCTGCAGGCGATGATCGTATGCGAGAGAACCGTTACAGCCGCCACATGAAAGTTATTCAATAATCCAACTGTATAATACGATTGGCTCGGAGGCGTCGTTGATATGCAAAGCGTGTTGGGGCATGATCGGCGGCGTGCATGTGCATATTATGTTTGTACGATAAGCCGTAAGGGCGCGTGTGGGGGGAGGTAACGCAGTGACACGGCGGCCGCGGGTCGGAGGTCCGGCCGCATTCCGCCGCCGCATGAAAGTGAAACCGCTTCGGCGACCAACCGCTCAGCTGTAGAAAGTCCACGATTACATCTCGCCAGCGCCGGCGTCGCCGGACGAGCAAAAACTGCTATCGCGCCGAGTCGCGCCGGGCTCCCGGGAAACGAGGCGCCCCGGGCGACGTCGCGCGGAGAAATTGCCAATAACCGCTGGCGGGCGCTAAACGATTCCTTTCATTTACTCAAACGCTAGCCGGCCATGGCTTGTTGAAATGTTAAATTTCACTTAAACTAGAAGTAACCGAGTGACCGGAGGCTATTTCCGATGGTTGTCTTTTGAAAATACGAAATAAATCACTTCAACGGTCTAATCGTAGAAATTATCTAACGTTACTTTTATGTATCGTCATTCGTATGAAAATATTAGAAAGAACTTGCATATCCGGTTTGAGTATAAGTAACTCCAGCCTTTTACTTCAAACAGGTTTATATTTATTTCTATATTTTTTTAAGCGCGACGGATTACGACTATCCTTTGGATTTTTGCAGCAAGCTACATGTCTGATCAATCGAGTCACTAAGTACGAGAATAAAACCCGAAACTAGAATTAAAACGGATTGTGATTTTGCAAAAATGCGAGTTGATCTAGACTAGAAAGACAAGACTCATTACATGCACCGACACACCTAGCCAACAAAGGCTAAAGAACGCTTGTCATTGTTTGAATTTGACCAAACTTTGTACAGAAGAAGAATTCGGTTTTTACCAATATCGAGTCCCGTTCGGTGGCTAAGTGTGTACGCTGCATTAGAGTTGAATTAATTTTTTAAACCATTCATAATATAAACACACATCAATATCGATATAGGAATCGGTAGTCAAAACCGTTTGCCGTAATAATCTTGAATGGTGTGTAAGTTCGCTTCCTCGGACTGGTTTCCACGCTAGCCCAAGTTTGTTGCCACTAATATCCATTTGCGGATTCATAATATGATGACCAATCCTTTATTGGCGTAGTAGTTTAGTAGTCGTTCTATTTGCAATGGAAACCTACTAAGTAAATACGTGAATATAATGAGCAATACTAAACGATGACTTTGTGAATAGTAATTAAAATCAGTTCTGCGTATTAATTTCATAGGCATGGGTCCTAATAAGGAATGAGATTTCTTAGGAAAACTTATACCGTGTTATTCAACCGCAATTTGCCATTGTTATGACAAACACCTGCTTTGAACCATAGGACTTGCCAGATATTAAGCAAAGAATCTAAGGCTCAGTTGCCGACTAACTTTGACGACATGTTTGGTGTAGTGGCTGAGCGATTGGCTCCTGCGCTACGGGTCGTGGGTTAGATTCCCACACGGAACAAATATTTGTATGGCCTACAGATAGTTGTTCCGGGTCTGAGCGTTTGTGTATGTGAATATTTGTGTCTGTAAACGCACCCACGATACAGGAGAAATCCCAGTGTGGGGCAATGTTTTCTTAACTATAATTGTTAACTTGCCATATTTATGTCAAATTTGTACTGATTTGACAGTAATTGTGGTATCGTTACGGTTATAGTTAGCGCAACTCAGCCTAAGATGGACCACATTTTGCTAAAATATGGTAATTAAAGCTATATTATATATCTGACGATTGAAAAATCGGGAATGTTGTAGAGACATACATTTCAAATTTCATATTTATTGTCAACAAAAATCAAAGGACCTGCACTAAGTAAACTTGCAACACAAATCTTATAGGTGTATTGTAATCCACCAACCCGCACTAAGCCAGCAAGGTGGACTAAGGCCTAAACCCAGGGTTGATAAAGATTTTTTCTTTTAAATCGGACTTTTTAAATTTTAATAATAACTAGAGACCCGCTCCGGCTTCGCACGGGTGCAATGTAGATACTAATGTGGGGCATGTAAACCTTCCTCTTGAATCACTCTATCTATTGCTGAAAACTGCATTAAAATCCGTTGCGTAGTTTAAAAGATCTAAGCGCACAGACAGCGGGAGCGACTTAGTTTTATATACTATTTAAAGATTTAAACACTTTTAATTTGGAATTCAGTTTATCGGGGGGCACGGCAGTGCCCCCGCCAAGTCGAGCGCGAAGCAAACACTGCCGTACCATCCTTTACTGGAACCATTTCGCCGCATTTTCAGGCCCCTATTTGAGAACCTCTGGATAAGACCAGAACGCAGAAATTTTCGTCATCCAGTAAGCTATAATCACATACTTAAAGTACAAAATTTCAAGTCTGTAGGTCATTTAGTTCCGAAGTTAAGGGAAAGGAAAGTTTCGCATTTATGACACTCACTCACTCACTCACTCACTCACTCACTCATGATCATCAGAATAGAACTAGTACTTCCCATAAACTCAGAGAGCTGAAATTTGGTACAGAGTTAGGGTTTAATGGCCACATAAAGGGACAACTATAAAAACTAGGATAATCGAAGATCTGGAGTACCTGGTGACCCTGATTAGAAAACACAAGAGCCCAACCAAACTATCAGAGATCGACATACCGCCTTTACAAAAAAATATTCAACTTGGTAGGCCGCTTCATTTGACGTCAAAAAAAAAAAAAACAATATGCCCCACGTTTCTACAAAAAGAAGTGAAATCCCACCAAAAACATTCTGTAAAAAACTAGCCAAGTCTCTATGGAGCTGCTTGTTTATCTCTAAAAAGTAATTAAATCTAGACAAAGTCGTGCCCAGTCTAAGGTTCCTTACTGCGATTTCTTTATTATTATAGTTAATGTTGTGTGACTTGGCCGTTGAACATTCTTTATACGTTAGTGGGTACAAGTCAACGGGACAGGTACAGACGGACTTCTATCAATGATTAGAAGTCCGTCTGTACTGGTTTTTTTTTTATACTGTTTGTTTTACTGGCTCGCCTATACATAAGTATTATTGAAATACGCAGCTTTATCAAGCCTACAATTGACTGGTTATTGAATCAACGTTTTCCGAGTGGCAATTTTCCATCGTCAATGGGTAGCGGTTCTGGCGACAGATTGGTGCAATGGTGTCATGGAGCACCTGGTTTTGTACCCTTGTGTACCCTTCAACGGCCAAGTCACACAACATTAACTATAATAATAAAGAAATCGCAGTAAGGAACCTTAGACTGGGCACGACTTCGTCTAGATTTCATTACTTTTTAGAGATTAACAAGCAGCTCCATAGAGACTTGGCTAGTTTTTTACAGAATGTTTTTGGTGGGATAGATTGTACAGCTTAATAAAACACATGATTAACAGAAAATCAACGTAATATTAAGAAAAGATAGCTTTAACCATTTGGGTTTCACCGTAGTAGGAGTGGGTAATTTTTATTTCTTATTAGATTTGTATGAGTTGCGATTTTTTAGAAGAGATACCAATTTGCCAGTCTTTTCTCTATGTGCTTAATCTGTTTCATTGCGCGAGTGCCGTAGTTTGTCGGGGGAAGTCCTTTAATATTTTTGGCTGGTTTTCGTTGCAGTGAAAAAGACAATTGATTTAAATCACAAGATTAATAAAAAAACTCTTTGATTTGTATCGTGATTTAAATCATCACAAACCTGCCTAAACCCTTCTAATTCTGAGAAGAGGCACGTGCTCAGCAGTGGGCTGATTGTGTTATCTTTTTCCTACATTATAATGATTCTATACTAATACTAATCTATATTAATATTATAAAGAGGAAAGATTTGTATTTTTGTATGTAACGAATAAATTTAAAAACTACTGGACCGATTTCAAAAAGTATTTTGCCGTTAGAAAGCTACATTACCACTAAGTAACATAGGCTATATTTATTACTGGAATAAAACTTCTTACGCGGGCGGAGCCGTGGGGACACAGCTAGTTTTAAATAATCTCGTGTAACCAGGCCCCACATCTGCAAGTAGAACCTATATAATACATGGCAACATCTGCGGAAATCTAAGATAAAAACTGACGCACTACGACACATGGTAAGGGGAAATGGAATCGTTTCGCCGACCAGTGTAACTTGTTGCGAGCTCGTTGTACCGGCTGCCGAGGGGAGGGTGAATAGCAATCATTTCACAAAAACTACAATTAACTGGATAAGTCAGACCAGCAGTCAAACGGTACTACTAGACTATCTTATGCAGCTATGTCATGAACTGACAACACTGATGCTTCTATAACCATAGTGCAACAAATCTATGAAAAACTCTTTGACAGCTGTCAGTTTTTCGACGACACTTCGGTGCAATGATTGGCCGCCGAATTTGACCACTAGCCAATTGAATTGCTCGGCGAGCTTCCGTTCAGACACTATTGGTCGAATTTGAAACGTCAACAGGTATTTCTTAGAATTGTTTCACGGTAGATAGCAGTACGGAAAATCGACGACAGGGTATGGAAAGGATAATTGATGTAGAAGAAGTGAGAAATGTATGTCAGGATCGTAGCAGGTGGCGTTCAATTGTATCTGTCTACCCCTGCAGGAATGAGACATTAGTTATGTTATGTTGTGTGGTCTAGTGGTGGCAAGCGCGACTGCAGATCGTGAGATCCTGGGTTCGATCCCCAGGTCGGGCAAATGTTACTGGGTTTTTCCGTGTGGAATTTTTCAGTAGCAGCCCGGAGTTTAGATTTGTGCCCGGATAGGCTCGCCCTCTATTACATGGGAATTAAAGATAACGGCGAAATAGGGTGTCACTATTACACTTCTACGCAACCCTTCGGGGAATACAGGCGTGATGTTATGTTATATTTTAAGAAACAATGATTGCCTAAAGAATCTGGACCATGTGCGTTAAGTTTGATAATTATTATCACTAATACTTATTGATATATTGCCTTGATTACTGTCTTGATGGTCTAGTGGTCGCAAGCGCGACTGCTGAGCATGGGGTCCTGGGTTCGATCCCCAGGTCAAGTGTTATTGGGTTTTTCCATTAGGAATTTCTGAGTAGCAGCCCGGAGTCTGGATTTGTGCCCGGTTATTGGCAATAGGTTCACCCCCTATTATATGGGACTTAAAAATAACTGGCAAAACGAGGGTCTACTAAAAACACCTCTGCCGAACCCTTCGGGGAATACAAGATGTTATGTTTATGTTTTTATTGATATATTTAATCGTAACCGCACAATCGACTGATTTCTACCATGAAATACGACGAATCCTATTAAATACTATCCTATTATATAGCAAATATTTCATCCTAGTCTATGATTAGAGAATATTAATAAACAGTTATCTGGTAATTTTAGCTACACGGAAAGGATTCATACCATATTACTTTACGTTTGTTTGAAACATGTTCATAGCGTACACACGACGACAAATCAAGCTATAATTTCCAGTATAAGCTGACCTCTTATTGTACAGAATTTCAGTATAATGAGAAGTCAGCTTATACTGGCTTATAGTTTGATGTCGTTGTATGTACAATCTTTACATAGTACCTATATAACAAAGTCGCTCCCGCTGTCTGTACGCTTAGATCTTTTAAAATACGCAACGGATTTGAATGCAGTTTTCAGCAATAGATAGAGTAATTCAAGAGGAAGGTTTATATGCCCAGCGGTGCCAATTGCGGAGAAAATCCCTGATTTGCGGGGAATTGGGAGGTCAGCGCGGGGAGAGCGCGGTGAATGACAGAAATCGGGCAATTTCGGGGAATTGACCCCAATTTCAATATTTTCGGTTTTGTGTTTGTAAATGCATCCAAGATAACAGGAGAAATGAAAAGATTGAGGGGAGCGTCTAAAAAAAAGCACGTCCAAATATCGCTCGGGAATTAATCAAAAAGAAGCGGGGAATTTCGGGGAATTGACAACACTGACGCGGGGAATCGCGAATTTTTTATTGGCAGCACTGTATATGCCCCACATTAGTACCTATCTAAATTGCACCCGTTCGAAGCCGGGGCGGGTCGCTAGTAATATTATAAAGTACCTATAATAAAAGTATGTATTCTATCGTAACTCGACACGCTCGATGCAACTGCTCGAAAAAACCGTATGATGAGTTACACGTCACACACTTCATAATTATAACTATTATTGTTGCTGACGTCACAATGGACCTTGTTAATGATATTCAAGTATGTAATTATAATCGTATGTGTTTCAATAAGAATCGTACCTACTTTATATTAATTTTATTGTCGTAGAATGTATTCTTCTTCTTCCTGCCCTTACACACTAGGTGGGGTTGGCACAACATGTATCTATTTCATAAATCCATGTTGTTAGAGGTTTTGGCTTATTGTTTTATGACTGGCTGCCTGCCTGACATCAACCCTCCTTGGGAATACTCGTTGCGCCGTCGCGCGGGTGACCCAATTGCTTGCTGATATTATGCACTGGGTCCAGAAATGATAATTATGCTTGTCAATCTTATTGCCGACAACTAAGCAGACTATGTTCTTCTTGGTGGAGTATAGGTACTTGAAGATCTTCGACCCACTCATTCAGTTTTGCTAGGGACTTGTTGTAGAATGTATTCTATTCTATTTCTGAGTATTGACTAATCTAGGTATGTCTAGGAATCTTGGCCTAGGAAGAATAGAAATGGGCCTATTTTAATGAATTTACATACTTGATGGTAATTAGAGACTATTTGATGCGTTTACGATACTATAGATACGTCAAATGTCCACGTTAGGCGTACTGGTTTATAATATTAAAATTAACATCATTAATTATACGTCCGTAATATAACCTCTTTATTCAGTAAAAAATTACAATCTGTTTTTATTTCACCTAGCGATTCGCAAACTGCACCGCATCACGCAGCGTAGCGCGGGAGTGCGTGTTCTTACGTTGTTTGCAAGTATCTGCGTTTGTATAGAAAACACGCGTAGTGCAACACAGAAAACGCATTCACGCGTAGTGTTGTGGCTACGTCGCCACGCACCCCGCAGCGTAGCGCGGGGCAGTGTGTGTTTCGCCTTAGAGTTGAAACACTCAGTTTCCCACGTTTACAAATTGGATTAATACCTACCAATAATTTAGAACAGGACTGATTAAAACCAATTAGTTGTTTGTGCTAACATTTACGTACCTAGCAACTACTTACTTAAAGCACTCCGAGTTAAAAACCGCGTGGCGAGCGATAGTCGCGTATTTCGCTCGGAGCGCTAAAATGCCTCACGTTAAGAACACATGTTTACATTTTGTAATTTCTTTTTTATTGAATCCAAAAGTGTCCCATGCAGGTTTAATCTATGTCAGCAGTACATCACGAGGTTTGAAGGAATTACATGATTTCGTTTACACCCTGTATAAAAAATGTTTGGTGTGTAGTAGGTACAAATTGATTTGTAATCTAGTTACGTTGTCATTAATAATAAATGTATCAAGCTTAATAACTTCGCCTTCTAATTTAATTAATTCATCAAACTAGGTCGGGTAATAAACTTGTTACGACGAACAATACTGTGTAATAATGCGATTATTAATAATAAATTAATAGGTCGATTTAAACTAATTACATTGTGATGACGTAAATTATTTTAACGATAACTATCTACCTTACTCAATCTTAACTAATTAGAGGAAACAAAAACTGTTTTACGAAGTGTTAAGTTAATTGGAAAATAATGGCATTAGTGGCATAATGCAAGTTCCACTTGTTAAAACTAAACTACCTGTCAGAGAGATAACAGATATAAGATAATAATAATATTTATAGGTAACAAAGCAAAGTACTTATTCTCTTCTGAAGATGACCCGTATTACGTCATCATTTGTAATATTTTCCCTGAAATCAGTCACTTTACCGGAAATCATTTGGCCGATTTTTGTTTCCCATAATTAAGGCCACCAAAATATTATTTACCTTTTTTTTCAAATTGGTTTGGCCAGACTTCAGTTCTACAATAAACCTATTAAATGAAAGACGGCCAATCATACTAATCAATTCCGTAACTTTTAATACAAAACTATTGTACCAAAAGGGCTAAGCTGCGCCAGCGCAGGCCGCACAGGAAGATGGCGGCAGCCGGCAGGCAACGACGGGAAAAGTTGTCGGACATGTAGCGGCGACGCGACGACCGCGTTCCTCGACATTTGAGCACAATGCCGACATACTTTCGCATGCACGGTGCATACAGCCCGGCAGGCTGATTGATTAGCTAATTATGTCACGTTTGGCGACAGAGGGCGGCTGTTTACGGTTCAGTGGGAAGTAGACATCATGTGTAGGTTGTTTTTAAACTTGTTCTTAAGTTTGGTTGATTGGAAATATTGGATAAAACTTCATTCTACATACATATAATCACGCCTACAATCCCCAAAGGGGTAAGCAGAGGTATTCTCCTACTACAGGAGTTTGTACACACACGTTTCGCCTCTAGTATTTAGTCTCATGTAATAGGTGGCGAGCCTATTGCCATTTGTCGGGCACAATCATGGGGTCAGATTCATTGCCCCTTCTGACTTGCTTACCCAGCGATAGAGAGGAGTTATATTCTTAATCGGTTCCCCCAGTGTTCTTTCTATGTACTCTTTAAAAGTCTTGCATTGATATACTTGATAATACATACATACATAAACTCACGCCTTTTTCCCATGGGGGTGGGCAGAAACTAAAGAATGCCACACACTACAATCCCCATACCAATACTGGCTTGATAATAGTTTGTATTTAAGTGTCAAATAGACCCAAAGTTTGTATAGAAATTTTAAAATAAACAGCTTGGCTAGTACTTAGTAGGTAGGTATGTAATACAATAACATTAATGAAATTTTCTTGATTCAAGTAATAAAATTAGATACATAATTTTAGCTAGTATATACCTATTAATAAGTCTTCATTTTAGGTTTTTGTTTGATTCTAATGTTTATTTATTATTTCTTACTACCAAAGGCTATTATTAGCTATTGCATTTTTTCAGCGCTAACAAAATAAGTAGAATAATAAGCACCTGTACATAACATAGGTACCTACGGAGCATTCATTTTAATACAAGTTATAAGTTCTACAAAATGTTCATAATACCAAAGTTCAATTTGATAATAATTATCGAATAAGAATTATTTATTGCGTAACTGTGTACAATTAGATCTTATAATATAGCAGATTTTAGGATCAACAGTCTACGTATGTCGGATATGCAATAATATAACAAATGAAATGAACATAATTAATAAAATAATCATTATCAGCAATTTTTATTACATCAGTAAAAACTTCCAAAAGATAAGAATAAAAGTATAAGTACAGAAACAAGATAAATAATTGTTTGGTAAAAGATATTACTTAGGTAAATTATCAAGAAATATAAAACTACTCATGACTTGTTATATTATTTGCATTAAAAACTTTTGTTCAAGTCTTCCTGTAATGCGAAAATAACACTTGTTATCACTGTTATCTTGCTCCTACACTCATCAGTCATCTTTATCTAGAATACTGTGATAAACATTATAACTTTGCTGTTTTGCAACCATATTGAAAACAATATAAATTGTACTAGGCACAGGTATCTTGCATTCTGCCAAGTTACATCTATTGTATTACCTACTCTATGTTAGCAGTAATGATAAAATATTAGATTACTGACTGCCAGTCAGTTTATGCTATCAAGAATGTTTTTGATATATAGGTATATTTCATTTTATAGCACATTTATAGACAGTATGAATCTAAAATTCATTGATAGTGTAAAATTGATACCCTTGGTCTCATTCTTTGTAAGAATCAATTTGTACTTGTTCAGTTTGCAACACAAAAAAGTTTGCAAATAGTTTACCAACTTTGACAGCTGTGTATGTGTAGGTAGTGTGGGACCAATCTATCAAGACTAAGTTTAGTATGCAAGCAAAAAATACAGCGTGGTTTTTTTGCTTGCAGTTCCTTTGCTTGTGTCCTTAGCTAGGTACATTTAAGAGTAATATAAAAAAACTCATTGTTAGTTGCCTACTGTTAACAGGTAGTTTACAGAGTTTAGAAGTTAGTTTACCTTGCAAAGGGTGTCTGTTCGACGTGGTACACGGAGGTGATGGGCTCCGTGCGCATGAGGCTGCGGAGCCGCTCCTCAGGCAGCTCCAGCAGTCCATCACTTGCCGTTTTGAAGTCAGCCTTACTCAAACCACTTAAAACACTCATTTTTAAAACGTGTAGACGACTACTGATCGAGTCGAAACGACCGTTATAAACTTCAAAGCGTCACTAAACGATTCACAATAGTCCTTAAAATCAAAGTATACACTTATTTATTTAAAAAATGGCATTAATTAGACCATATGAAACATTTTAATGCCTCCGGTTTCTCAAAAGGTAACTGAGTGCTCTCCCTTGTCATTGCGAGAAGCGGTTACGGGTTCATTCAAAACGCTCCACTTTGAATCGGCACGATAATTAAACAAACATTAGTATCACTTCATTATAAATCGCAATGAAAGGTAATAATTTGTTTATTTACACACGCGTTCCGGAAAAACTAAAAACTGACAAGCGCTGCGGGACAGCTGCGCATCGACGAGTCGACCGCACTTCGCCGTACACGTTTCTGTCGTTCCGTTCCGTTGAGACTCGAGTCGAGCCGAGCCCGCCCATACCATTCAAATTCCGATTCCGGCGAATGTCGTTGTTCCAACGTTCTAAGTTCGAAAGTTGCAAAGCAAGGTCAATGCGTAAATAACTTAGAAGTTTTCTGTTGTAATAATAGATGTCGCTTCTTTAAGTTTTTAATAAACTCAAAATATAAAATGCATAACAGATGTCACTAGTATTAAATTTAAAGAAAACGAATTAGTTTTTAATATAAATAAAGAAATCACGTTCATAAAAAACTGAGATGAATTTCAAACAGTAGATAGTGGTATTTACTTCCAAAATTATATGAAAATGGTAATATATGTTGCTTACAGTGACATCTAGTTACTCTGTTTCAAAGTAATATTACTTAAGTCCCCGAGTCAAACATTAGATGGCGTTATACATGCAAACTCTGTAACGCTTTCCACCTGATGGGAAAGGCAGAAGGGTCTTCTTGTCTGTTGTCACGGATAAATAGAAAATGCCTGTTTTACACCAATCGGGAAATGTATTTACACTGGGACCAAGTTATCTGTGAATTGAAGAGCGTCATTCCGTTCGCTCCTGTATTGTCATTCTATGAATAATGATCCACTATGAGGGATATCTTATTTGACATGTGCAGCATGACACACATATTTTATATTATGTTCCATTTTCTGGCACTATACAGATGACTTTGTAGCTCTGATAGCTCTTTCCGTTAGAGATCGAATGCGCCGATTTAAACTTGAAATCATAGTCTTATTTTTTTAGAAATCAGACTAGAAAATATTTTTGCTGCTTAGTAAGTAACCCCAATCAAGCCCCAATCATTACAATAACCATAGGAAAAATACTTAAACAAATAAAACAAAGTTCATATTTAGATACATATCCTATTTATGTAATCTTTTCTTATTTTTCTCCCAGCACATATTCAGCACTTGGCCGAAGATTTCTACTCCAGGAAGTAGGATTTTCTGGACAGAAGGGAGTTTTTCTAATTCAGCCAGCCATGCAGCTGTACGCGGGTATCTGAAAAAATAACCAATTTATATTACAATACGATGTTAAAGCTTCATCAGTGTCAGTGACCCTACCAACAGACTTGCTGTTGATTGGAAAATCGATTAATAATATCACTCGATAACCATAAGGGGCCATTCAAGTATTACGTAAGCACGAAAAAGGGGGGTGAAGGGGTCTTTGCTTATGTTATTTTTGATGACATAGGGGACGGGGGTGTCTAGATGATGATTACGTCAGCAATTTTCATTTGTTTCCTTATTTTTTTAGACTTAATAACTGCTGCTCATGAATAACATTATAGAAACCTAATTACGTAAGCATAGTGGGGGGGGGGGGGGTAAAAGCTTTGCTTACTTTTGTTGACAAGGGGGAGGGGTAGGTCCAAAATGACTAAAATTCTGCTTACATAATACTTGAATGGCCCCTAACTATTAATTTTCGTTCCTAATTCTGCCGTCCGATTTCTAAGTAAACATAATTTTGAGTTATGAATAAAAACGTGGACGCTGTTTTCCTTAGAAAATCTGACGACATACACGTGTTTTTTGTTATAGTAAATTATTGGACTAGTTTTAAGCTTACATAGTATAATGTTTAATGAATTACGAGACTAAATATTGTTTTTAAAATTTCAGTTTTTGTGAGAGTTAACCGTATTTCAGGATTGTACAATCCCAGAAATAATGTAGTTAGCAGTGTAAGTAATCCCTGGATCTCGTAATTGACAAGGGATAGAAAAATATGAACCAGACTGTTAGATAGAGAAAAGGTTTCACAATTTTTTTTTGTGATTTTAAGTAATAACTGGGTTTTTAGACCTATTTTTCGAGGTTTTGAAAAAACCCTGACGTCAAACGGACCACAGATTCGGACTCAGCGACCCCAAAAACATAAGATAGACATGGTCTAGTCCGCTGAACATTTTTTTTTTAATGTAGCTGTGTTATAGTTACCTCATGTGAATATAAATAAATAAATAATAACCAACTTTCGTTGTTGACCGTACTAGTGGTTAAGATATTACAGGTCAGTGTTCGTCTATATCGAATTATCGATCCACAAAACCGCACACGTTTAGTGTTTATCTGTAAGATTTAATACAATCCGGATACATCATCCCAAGAATTTATATACCAAAAAGAAGTTAAGCCGTCGCGGGACCCCAGGCAGATGTTAAACATCAAACTAATTTTGTAAAAAAAAAACTGGCCAAATCAAACCGAAGAGAGCCGACGAGTTACGAAGGTCTGTCGTCGTGTGCCTGACTCTGACATCGCGAGCGTCGCCACGTAACAGCCGCTCTCACACCCGTACCGCCGCGTTAGGTGTTTTACATCAAAAAGCATATAATAAGGCGTTTATAAGTACTCGTCCTGGCGATAGCTTCAAAATAAAAAAAAAAATCTATATATATAAAAGGAGAAGCTGACTGACTGACTGATCTATCAACGCACAGCCTAAACGGCTGGGGTTAGAAACTTGAAATTTTGACAGTAGGTTCATTTTGTGACATAAACATCCACCAAGAAGGGATTTCCCGAAATTCAACCCCTAAGGGGGTGAAAAAAAATCACGCAAGCGAAGCTGCGGGCAAAAGCTAGTTTCACATAAACCAATAACAGGTGCATAAGAAAAGTCGAATTTAGATGCACGGTTCCGATTAGTCGTTTCCTATGGAGAAGAGCCGGCAAGAAACTCCATGGCTCCTTCCAGAATGATATTAAATTTAACCACTAATTACGACGAACTGAAGACACAGATGTATGGACGTTGCAGCAGAGGCAATAGTAGGTACCTATGCAAACGGCTCAAAAACTTTCGATGGAGAAACTATAAAATTTTAAATCTATCTAGTACCAGCCGTGGTCGTTTCGAGGTTGATGAGGTAATATTATTAATTATAGCATGGGGTATGACTAGTGATAAACCTAGGTCTGTCATCTTTATCTTCTTTACATCTTTACATAATATAAAATAAAGTCGCTCCCGCTGTCTGTACACTTACCTAGTTCTTTTAAACTACGCAACGGATTTTAATGCAGTTTTCAGCAACAGATAGAATGATTCAAGAGGAAGGTTTATATGCCCCACATTAGTATCTACATTGCACCCGTGCGAAGCCGGGGCGGGTCGCTAGTAATTATATAAAATCATTAAACGTGAACAAGAAGCAGGCATTTGTCACTCTGCGGTTTAAATAAAAAATAATGCTCACGCGCTGTTGGGCCTCTGGAGTGGAGAACACATAATACCGAACCGAAATGTAATAAGAACGCTAACACAGCGGACTAAAGCTAAATTTTGCGTGCACGGAGCACCTTTTTCTAGGAATTTGACGCATTAGTTCGGGAGTGTAGTTATAGTATACTCCACCAAGAAGAACACAGTCTGCTTAATTGTCGGCCATAAGATTGACAAGCATATGATTTTGGGACCCAGTGCATAATATCAGCAAGCACATTGGGTCACCCGCGCGACAGTGCAACGAGTATTCCCAAGGAGGGTTGATGTCAGGCAGGCGGCCGGTCATAAAACAATAAGCCAAAACCTCTAACAACATGGATTGTTGAAATACATGTTGTGCCGATCCCACCTAGTGTGGGATAAGGGCAGGGAGAAGAAGAAGTTCGGGAGCGTAGTTATTGGTTTCGATTCTGTAGCACATTTTAACAGTGCTAAACTAGACTAAACGCAACTCTCACTTTCTTTTTCTATTGAAACAGAAAGAGACAAACACCCTTAGTTTAGTTTAGTCCTGTCAAAGTGCGCAACAGAATCGACACCACTGTACTGTAGTACAATTCATTATTCTGTACAAGAAGTTCGAAAGCCCCCGTCTTTTAAGGTTGAAAACCAAGACTCTTTTCTCGCGAGTTTTTAATTCGAAGGTCGAGGGTGACGGACCTTCTCTTAGGGGCCATTCAAGTATTACGTAAGCAGAATTTTAGTAATTTTTGACCCACCCCCCCACTTGTCAGCAAAAGTAAGCAAAGCTTTTACCCCCCCTCCTATGCTTACGTAAACAATAGCATAAATATATTTTTTAAATCTGTTTAAGTTTCTTTATTGTTATACATGAGCAGCAGTTTTCAAGTCTAGATAAACAAGTAAATAAATAAAAATTGCTGACGTAATCATCATCTAGACACCCCCATGTCCACCATGTCATCAAAAATAAGCTAAGCAAAGACCCCTTCACCCGCCTTTCGTGCTTATGTAATACTTGAATGGCCCCTTAGACGAGTCTGGCATTCCGTAAAACCGTTTCTTTATAAAAACCCGACAGGAAGCTTCCCGGATGCTCTCAATCCGGTGAAACCAGGATAGATTGCAGCCCTATTGACGTGTGCGAACCCTTACTTGGCCGTATCCAGGTTATGCATGGGCCGCATAGACACAGCGGTCGCCCCGAGGGTGATGTCTGCTATGGTCAGGTGATCGGTAGCGATGTACTTGTTCTTCTGAAGGTACGCCTCCACGATGCTGAATGCATCGTCCATGTCAGCTGTTTGCTGGTCTGTCGGCCCGACTAGATCGCCCAAGAGTGTTGACAACTATAAAAAACATTTTCATCACATCGATGTTATTGGTGATGTTCTTCACAAAGGACAGGTGCGTAGTACTCTCAACCGGCGTGAGAATCTGGACGAAGCGAAAGGAGTATGTAAGGGTCGTAGCATGTGGCGTTCTATAGTTTCTGCCTACTCCCATTGGAAAAAGGCGTTGAGTTTATGTATGTATGTATACTTGTATACCTACATGATGAGTTTCCTCAAGTTACAGTATTGATCAAAAATCACAACTTCTGGACCCGCTACGTACTTTGAAAATGATTTACAAACTTTTCGCTCTTTTGAAACTGTACTTAGTCGCGGGCACGTAACTTGGCAAGGTTTTGGCAAGGGAGTAAGTTTGCGCATGTACACTTAGTGCAACAAAAAATGGTCACTTGTATTGCTCGTCATCATTCTATGGTTTTTGCCATAATTTATTTTTTAACATGTCTGTCTAGAAGAAAGAAACGAAAGGAATTCTCTTCTCTACTCTTGCCAAATTACGTGCCGGCGACTATATCTATAGTTACTGCCTGAACTAAGCTTTATCTGAGCATGCTTTGAAATTGGTATGGCCCACAATAACCATACATATTCTCAGTAAAGATGTAATGTTATACTCACACCAACAACTTTGCATCTAATAAAGAACACTCCAGCATCGAAGTACATGATTTGGTCGACGAGGGCGCGCGTGCGCACGTCGCTCGGGTACAATGCCTCGCTCTTGTCGCCGCCGTACAGCGAAAGCAAGTACTTAATTATAGTGTGACTGTAAATTAAATAAAACACTCTTTCAGCAAATGAGAAAGTTACACCCAGAAGATTACCTAAATTTCATCCCAACATATCGTTCCGATTGTTCAAAGTAAGGCACTTAGGTGTATTTACTGAATTCTTCTGACCTGCCCCTTGATTCAGAACTTTTCTATTAGTCAGTAAAGTTATCGAACACAACATCACGCCTGTAATCCCCGAAGGGTTAGCCAGAGGTGTATAGTAACACCTTCATTTGGCCGTTATGTGTAAATTCCAAGCGATAGGGGGCGAGCCTATGGAAAGATTAGATTAGTTATCGAACGATTCAGTTATAGTCTGCGTGCAAGTGCTAAGTCACCCCCTGAGGTCTGAGAGCGGTAGGGGGGGTGCGAAACAATAGACGCGCTCTGTCAGTTTGCTGTGTCTTGTCTGCAGGCGTAGCATAACCGTAGACAAGGGTTTTGTCGACTGAAGAATAGAAAAAATGACATAATATTCCCAATCTGTATATGTGATTAATAGTGTATCAACTCAAAATTAAGGTTTTTTTCAGAAACGACATAAAACCCCTGTTATAGATTACAAATGAAGTGAATGAAATGAATTACGTGTTAAGATTTGTGTTTGTAAACGCACCGACGATACAGGAGAAATCCTAGTATGGGGAAACGTTAAAAAAAAAGAAAAGAGTTATCTCAAATTGATCAAATTTTGAGTTGATACAATATTAATCTAGCAGTGCGATATACAAGGTTAGTCGGAAAGGGGATACTAAGCCGAAAGGGTGTTAAAGTACGTATAATAATGAATAACTTTTCTTCTCCAACTGTCCCCAAAAGTCATTAGTTTAAGAGAAATAGCTGCTCAAAGATTTCATAAAAAATACGCTAAATTCTATCTATCATCAGCTATGATCAGCTGTGTTTACATTTTAGGTCATATATTTCACGGATAAGAAGCTTCTTATTCTGAATTCGAAATTAAAGCAGGAATGAAGAATTTTTAAAAAAACCTAATGAAAATAATTTTGTATGTTTTTTTTTATCGAATTTTGATATTTTAACACTTTCTTTGGCCCGCGGCTTAGTACCCCCTTTCTGACTAACCTTTTATATTCTTCCGTCGACAAAACTCTTGTCTACGGGGGTCTTGCTACGCCTGCAGGCCTTCTGTGTAGATTCTAAAGCCATTGTTATAGTTCGTAATTGGACAGATTTTAGTAAACACACATCTGCTAGTCAGGTATGGGCGGGTGGGCCCTCATATCGATGGCCAAACCAGATTAATCGTGGCGTGTTTGTGTGACCCATAAAAAACAAAGAAAGTAAATTGTATCTTAGAAGTGTAAAACTCTACCTGTCCGAGATGGCGAAGTCACCATCCACTAAGGTCGGCACGGTGCCCATAGGATTCATCTGTTAAAATAAACTACATGATATCATTTAGTTACATACCCACCCATGTGAACAGGCTGTTAAAAAATTAACTCTAAGAATTTTGTGAGGTTACTCTATATCGCAGGGGTGGCCAACTTAATTCGACCCAAGATCTACTGTTTACTGAGTAGACTCTGTGCGATCTACCAATTATATTAAACTTATATTTTTCTTTGCCTTGCCATGATCGACTGGATTAAGACCCGCGATCGACCACCCCTGCTGTTGGCCACCCCTGCTATATCGGAAATTGAACAACTTTCGTTGAACAACTTTTCGAAATTCGTGTACTTTTTACATTACTTTCCATACAAATCAAAAAATAATTTTATTTGTTTTGTATGGATATTTAAATAGAGTAAATTTTTTAACACCTATATTTAGGGTTTTAAATATAGCACGGTATGGTATATTGTACTTGCTGGATCTTCTTTGTCGTGCATGACTTGTTTGTGGTGCTGGTGTGTTGGTAATTAGTGCTAGCCAATAATTATATAGGAAAGTAATAGATAAGTAATTGACCCGCCAAAAGTTACGATTCAAAAATACACCAATTCGGTAGCCGTCGAGCCAGAGTGGGGACTCTCAGAGTGGGGCGTTTTTTTTTTTGATATAACTAGTTCAGTGGGGACTGATTTTAGTTATATCCAAAAAAAACGCCTAAATAGTGACCAAATAATATAATTAGTCACTCAATAGTCTTTATTTTTTTTGGATATAACAAAAATCCTGGAATCTTTGGTGGCGACGCTAGCCTGACGCCAACCCAAGTCATACAATTTGCAGATATCTATCTCGTTCACTCTCATACCTCTTCAGCATCTTTATTTTACTTATTAAAGTAACACGAAGAAAGAAACTAAAAAGATACTAGTGAAAATAATGCAGGGTCGAATTTTAAACGCCATGTTTTATGAATGTAGCATAATTATTATCTATAGCTTGTTAAGAACAGTTAAAATACCTCTAAATATTCAGGAGTCTTATGCTCCTTACTGAGGAAGTCGACGTCCTTCAACTCCAGTTCCAGTCCGATGAGGTCTGCGACAATCCTCACCGCATTCGCCGGCGGGCTAGCGTCCATCTTGTACAATACGGGCGCCATTTTATTATCTGGAATCTGGATAGAGAGGTTTATTAATACTTTTTAAATCTCTTTTCTCCCTAGCCTTTTCCCAAGTATGTTGGGGTCAGCTTCCAGTCTAACTAGATGCGGCTGAATACCAGTATTTTACACGGAGCGACTGCCATCAGACCTCCGCAACCCAGGGTAATGCCGATGCCCTAAGGTTAGACCGGTTGTCAGACTTTTGGGCTTCTGACTACCCGTAACGACTGTCATTGTATTCTTATGACACCTAGAACCGACGGTTTCACGTGGTCTCCGAGGCACGGAGGGGTCTCAATGTGTAAAGAAACTTCACCTATCCACGGACTGATCACGGCAAGCGCAGCTTAACCTCGAAAATGGTATGATCAGCGCAGTAGTTAATTAGCCACGGGCCCCTATCCCCTATACTTTTTTAATTATTTAATTCTGGTTTATTTATGAATGAGTAGGTATAGTTAGCCTGTACCATGTAACGGGCTGAGTTGTGTAAGTGTCCGGTTGTTGGTAACAAACTATATTATTTCAACGTTGAAATCCATTTTAAAGTTTCATCCCGATTCACCCCGTTACATGGTAACCTATAGGCTAACTATACCCACTCATTCATTAATAAACCAGAATACTTAGTATTCTAATAGAATTACATTACATTCGGTCTTTATATTAATTATTTAGGTACCTACCTAATTTAGTTTAATCTTAACTAAAGACAGACAAAATCATAGTTTGAGATTTAGATATTCGTGCTGTTAGAATTGAACAGATAAACTTGAGGCCAAATCTACTGGCCAAATTGATTAATCACATTCAAACCGCAGCTGAAGCAAGGCCAAACTGTTATAATATCCTGTGGAGGTAACGACCACCCGGCTCTGGTCCTTCTTGCTTAGATTTAAAATACATTAAATAATAAATACATCAAATTGTAATTATCTACATAAACAGTCGAAACTATCACGATACTGAGTTTTAGTTAGAAAACGAAATAGGAAATGATTAAAATAATTAATAGGTAAGGGAGCGTACCCATACTACGTGACCCATTTTTTACATTTTTTTACCCCCCCTCCGTGACCATCCGTAGTATATGTCAATAGCCCCCCCCCCCCCTCTAGTTTTCACGTAGTAATTCATAAATACGGATTTAAATATTTTTTTGCAAAAAGAAAATTATTTGGCTCAATGTGTATCAATGTTGCCACCTGTTGAGTTTAAAAAGCGCTAAACGTTGCGCGCCATATTTGAATATAGCTCGAAAAAGCGCGAGATTTGCCTAGAGTACCTATATTGACCACGTGACGAATACCTAAAGCCCCCTCCCACCTCTGTGACCAAGCATGGTATGTTGAAGACCCCCCTCCCCCCCTGAACGGGTCACGTAGTATGGGTACGTTCCCTAAGTAGGTAGACGTATAGTTTACCTTTTTTTTGGAAAATATTATCTAGGTACTAGATGACCCGGTGAACTTCATAACACCATTTTTTTTTGTAATTTTCTTTTTTCCTAAACCACCAACAAAAAAAACAAATCGGTCGAGCCATTTCGAGTTTTTGCTGAGACTAAAGCACGACCAGCTCCGTCTTTACCATAAGGGCACGTGGGGCACGAGCCCAGGGCCCTCGGTCTGAAGGGGGCCTCGAAATGCCGAAACCCAGTGCAACCATGTATATTTCAATAAATCAATTTTAAAAAACACACCGGTTTCTTAGTTCAACGCATCATTAACAAAGCACCCAGATAACTAGGGTTGCACAGCAAAACGTAGCTCAGCAGAAGTTTTCTTTAATTTGAGACAAATTGCTGCTAACGTCAGACTTTGTAACTTTTCACTACCATATTAAAACAACTTGAACTACAAGTTAGTGTCAATGTAATAACCAATTATGCCACTGAACAAAAGTACATTCTGATGTTATTCACGTTCTTTTTGGCTTTCCAAAAGGGGCCCAAATTCTCTGTGCCCAAGGGCCCCTGCATAGCCTAAGACGGCTCTGCGCACGACTATTGATTTTTATAGCATATATACTGGCCTGCAAAAATAAGTATCACACTTTTAAAATTGCAATAACTTTTTAAGTACACAAGATATATTTTCGAAGCAAAAAGGACTCAAAAAAGAGTTTAACTTTGTTACTATAGTTTCGAAGAAAGCTGATAAAAATTGCTATAACACGTTTTTTATTTTAAATCTCTAACTTCTATAGTTTAGAAAAAATTGAAATTTTAAAAGTGTGATACTTATTTTTGCAGGCCAGTGTAGATTAATAGAACACCAAAATAACAATACATAAAATAAATAAATACAGGTAAGGAAATTAATTTGTATGTAAGTATTGATAACTTCTGCTTCCGGTGGTGGATTTAAATACGACTCAAATTAACTACGAAGTATTGTTGCCTAAACACAAAAAGTTATCAAAGATCAAAGAGATAAAATATATTTACATTGTCTGTCAAAGATGATACACACACATAAAGCTTAAAATTTCAATTAGATTAAAATAACTACTGTAAAACATGGCTATTAGAAGTCCACGGGGCTACCGTAAAATGGGGTGAATAGGGATGCAGGGGTGAATCGGGACGAAACTTTAAAAGGGATTTTTACATTGAAATAATGTAGTTTGATGCCAAAAATGGCTGTAATGTGTTAACTGTATTATAATTAGCAATTAAGTGTCCTTGTTGGCAACAAACTGTATTCTTTCAGCGTTAAAATCCATATATAGTATCCACATATAGTATAAAGTTTTGTCCCGATTCACCCCTGCATCCCTATTCACCCCGTTATATGGTAATTTGCCTGAACATTGCATAGGTATAGACTTTTCGATTTTTTTTTAAACTATCTAGATACTTACAATTTCGACAATTTCAAATATTTAAATGTACTCCTTCTTCTTCCTGCCCTTATCCCACACTAGGTGGGGTCGGCACAACATGTATTTCATAAATCCATGTTGTTAGAGGTTTTGGCTTATTGTTTTATGACCGGCCGCCTGCCTAACATCAACCCTCCTTGGGAATACTCGTTGCGCCCGTCCGTTGCGCGGTTGACCCAATGTGCTTGCTGATATTATGCACTAGGTCCCAAAATGATATGCATGTCAATCGTATTGCCAACAACTAAACAGACTATGTTCTTCTTGATGGAGTATACTTGCAGTTCCTTGACCCACTCATTCAGTTTTGCTAGGGACTTCGGTTCTGACACATCGTAAATCGTAGCACCGTTAGCTTCTTTTATGACTTTAACACCGTTCACGTCCATGACTTTACATTTGTAGTCAACTCCGATTGTAGCTAGGAATTATGGATTGTAGTCTCCCGTTGTTAACGCTAGGATTATGCTGGATTTACCCACACCGCACTCACCAATAAAATAATTAACAATTCATAAATGTAAAAAAATAAGCGAAAAATAAATTTTATAAAATGTCATATTTACATTTAAATATTTAAATGTACATTAACATTAAAATCGTAAATACATAATCAATTCCAATTACCTAACCCCGTGGTTTTCAAAACGCTCCGTTTCGACGCTACTATTATTACTAATTAAATAAATATATCCCGAACAAGAAAACTCACCGTCTACGTCCGTTCTTCACAAAATGATGTTACATGTTACACTACCTATATAAAAAAGTACTCTGTGCACACTAGGTACCTACTAGGCACTATACAATTATATTTTATTATAATCCCAAGTAGGTAAATAGAAGTCGTTCCTGATAACGCTATCAATATTAAAATTAAAAATATACAACGATGATTTTGCACTAAGTAAGTACATAATATTATTGACTGTCATGACAATCTTCAATCTGTTGTAAGGTATTGACGATTTGTTTACATGATTTAAAGTGATTCGTAATGGCAATCTGGGAATATTGCACACGATAGGTAAGCACCGTAGTACGTTTTTTTTGTCATGTCATAAAATCATCGTACGATCGATTAAAGGAATGAATAATCTTTACATTGTGTAAAACAAAGCAGCTCCCGCTGTTTGTACGCTTTGTTTTCAGCAATAGATAGATTGATTCAAGAGGAAGGTTTATATGCCCCACATTAGTACCTACATTGCATCCTTGCGAAACCGGGGCGGGTCGCTAGTAAATAATAATCGACTTTCGTAATCGTTGACTTGATAGGCTTGAGCGTCTTCAAAATTTCTGTATACGATTTATATTTGGTCTACGCAAGTATGATCATGTGTCTGAGTTTCGTACTAAGCTCAAGTGGCTTCCAATACGCTATCGCCGGAATTCACATATTCTTCACCTTCTATACAATATCTTGTACAATCCTTCTACTCCCTCCTACCTTAAAGAACGTTTCGAGTTCCTCCATGACACACACTCGAGATCATTATGGTCATCAGAGAATCTGACGTTAAAAATGCCAATGCATTCTACCAACTTCTTTGGTAAATCATTCACAGTTCAGGCTGTTCGGCTTTGGAATGCTTTGCCAGTTACAGTTAGACGTGCGCAATCCTTGGTCACTTTCAAAAGACTCGTCAAGGATCACTACCTATCAATATAGTTAATTTTGCATCTTTATGTATAGTTATTTATTGTCTGTTTAAATTATGTATTACATACACATTACACTATATATATATATATACCTATATTTATTTCATATTTATTGTATAATTATAATATTTATTTATTTGTGTTTTTAGGTTTATTTAACGTATGTACATAATTTAATGTCTCCTAATTAATTGTTACACTGTGAACTACCTCTCTCTTTTTTCTCTTGCACTTCATGTCCATCCAAAGGTTGTCTGGAAGAAATCGCCTAGTGCGATAAGACCGCCCATTGTACATCTCTATTTTTATAGTAATGTTTCTTGTTTGTTTTGTGTACACTATAGATTATTATATTGTATTGTATCGTTCGTAAGGGAATATTGATTGTTATTTTATAAGCAACACGCTTAAATTTATTAATTAACAGATTTATAAGTCGGCCACAAAAATTTAGCGTTGATTAGCGCCGACTTCTGAATCAGTTACTGTTAATTTTATAACATTGTTTTTTATTCACTTGACTTGGTTGCGTTTGGCCCTAGTTCGAAGGAACAGAGATATAGAGGAATTCCCCTATACCCCTATGGCTCTCATACATACGACAGAACACAGTAAACTGCTTGGCGCCGGACTTTAGCGTGAGAGTGGTAGCTAGCCAGGTGGACCGTTAGATCCTACCACCAAGCGTGCTGGGTTTTGTTGAATCTTACAACACGCGTCTATTCCTAGCGTGCGGTGAGGAAGTTCGAAACCGTCCCCACACGGGGTTCTTTTTACTCCTTTCAGTTTTTTTTCGAGTCGGTTTTTACTTCATTTATTAGTGTTTCACATGTTTTTCCTTTGCCCGAAGACACGATTCCCATATTATCAAAGGTAAGTTTTATATTGCTATTTTATTCTAATTACAGATGAGTTAAATTACAACAGAACGTTTTACTGTGGTTACAAAAGTCAGATTATTTAATTTACTCAAAAATGCTTGTAATGTGGTCATTATTTTGACAACCTTCTTTGAGCAAAGTCGACCTTTCCGCGCTATTTGAATAGGCGCCATCAAAGTTGTATGGAATTTCATTGCTTGTGAGTTTTAGCCGCTAGCAATTTCCTTTGAAAATTCATTACTGTTTCAAAAATAGGTGAAAAAAGATTTTATTCAGAATTTGGCTGTTAAGTACAGGCAAACAATCATCCTTAAAGCTGGTTTTATTTAAATTACTCGAATTGTTTGAGTAAAGCACTATACAAGCCTTGGTCCGCAATGACTGCGTTGCTGGCCACGCTATGATGGCCGAGAGCTTAGCTTAGCTACACTCTCGGCCTTCAAGCTTGGTCATCATTGCAGCCCTTGTTGACCGCGCTATATAGGCCTCGAACTTTAGTCTCGGCCTTTATTCCAGCTTGTCCATCAAGAGCTTCAATGCTGACCGCGCTGTGTTGGCTTGGAGCTGTGCTACGCTGCACTTTCGGCCATCATCAGCGCTGCCAGCAACGCAGTCTTTACTGACTTATGTCTGTCCCTAGCACACATCCTTCCCTTGTTTTGTATGTACAAAAACCTCGCTCCGCTGAGCGGTTTCTACTAAAGCTGCACTGAGCGAGGCTAGGTAAACGAAGTGATTCTATTGGTTCTTAACAAACGCATCCCTCGATTCGCATCCTCGCACATCTCTGGTGGAACCGCAGCCTAAGACTTAAAATAATCTCATTTTGAGAAAAACCTAACACACAGCAATGGGACAGTAATGAGCTGATTATGTTCCGTATATAAGCTTATTTAATAATCAATTTTTTACTAAAAACTTGGTAATACCGTGAATTTTTTAGAAATATTTAAAAATGTAATGTATGTCTATTTAATGAATAAAGGTAATTATTTCTTTATAATGTATGCGAGGTTAAGCTGCGCTTGCCGCGGCCAGTCCGTGGATGGGTGACCATTTGTTACACATCGAGACCCCTCCGTGCCTCGGAGAGCACGTTAAGCCGTCGGTCCCGGGTGTCATACGAATACCTATGACAGTCGTTACGGGTAGTCAGAAGCCTGAAAGTCTGACAAACGGTTTAACCTTAGGATATCGGCATTGCCCAGTTACTGGGTTGCGGAGGTCTGATGGCAGTCGCTCCGTGTAAAATACTGATATTCAGCCGCATCTGGTTAGACTGGAAGCTGACCCCAAGATAATTGGGAAAAGGCTAAGAGGAAGATTTCTTTATAATGTATGACTACTAGTGTCCCCATTCACTTCTCGTACTCTTTTTCAACGCGCTGTTTGTGCTAATCGCATCTTAGATCTTCGTTTTCGATGATGTAACCCCAATCAAGTCCCAATCACTACAATAACTACAGGAAAAATAAATAAATAAAACAAAGTTCATATTTCGTTATCAATATTCTATTTATTTAAATTTTTCCTATTTCTCTCCCAGCTCATATTCAGAAATTGACCGAGGATTTCTGCTCCAGGAATCAGGATTTTCTTGACAGAAGGGAGTTTTTCTAATTCAGACAGCCACGCAGCTGCACGTGGGAATCTGAAAAAATAACCAGTAAATATTAAATCAGAGGTTATAACTATGTACTTCATCAGTGAAGGGTGCCAACAGACTTGCAACAAATCTTCTTTACATAGTACTAGCTGTGTCCTCACGGCTCCGCCCGTAGCCTATGTTACTCAGTGATAATGTAGCTTTCTAACGGCAAAAGAACGTTTGAAATCGGTCCAGTAGTTTTTAAGTTTATTGGTTCCATACAAATATACAAATCTTTCCTCTTTTTAATATTAATAACTAGCTGTGTCCTCACGACTCCGCCCGTATCCTATGTTACTCAGTGATAATGTATCTTTCTAACGACAAAAGAATTTTTGAAATCGGTCCAGTAGTTTTTAAGTTAATTCGTTACATACAAAAATACAAATCTTATATATATAGATAAAACAAAGTCGCTCCCGCTGTCTTTCTTAGATCTTTTAAACTACGCAACGGATTTTAAAGCAGTTTTCGGCAATATATAGAGTGATTCAAGAGGAAGGTTGTTATGCCCCACATTAGTATCTACATTGGACCCGTGCGAAGCTGGGGCGGGTTGCTAGTAAATAATAATAATAAAAAATCAACCAATATCAGCGATAACCATTAATAAATAGGTATTCGTGTCGATTCTGTAGCACATTTTGACAGTACTAAACTAGACTAAACGCAGCTGTCACTTTCTTTTTCTATTGAAACAGAAAGAGACAAACACCCTTAGTTTAGTTTAGTCCTGTCAAAGTGCGCAACAGGATCGACACCACTATCAGTAAATATCCTTAGGTTTACGGGCATGCTCGTGTTTCATACTAATGCAAAATTTCGCGTGAACGGAGCACCTTTTTAACCGACCTCCAAAAAGGAGGAGGTTCTCAATTCTGTTGTATATCTTTCATCTTTTTTTAAATTTTGTTACTTCATAGCTCCGTCATTTATAAACCGATTTAGATATTATTTGAAAGGATATACTTCCAAATTAGTCCCATTCAAATTTGGTGAAGATCTGATGAAGAACTTCGGTGATAGACAATGGAACTCCTTAATGACGACCAGTACGCATAATGTGCTGATGTGATTATGTTACGAGCACCGTCTTTAGTAGGCCCAACCATGTTTTAATTAAGGCCACTAAAACGAAAAAAATAAAAAAACATTTTAACAAAAATAAAACCGACTTCAAAAAACGATAAAAAGAATAAAATAATTACCATATTATAAAATTAACAGTTTCAGAAGTCGGTGCCTTCAATTTGGTTCAGCGTGGATTAGCACCGACTTCTGAAACTGCTAATTTTATAATATGGTAATTATTTTATTATTTTCATCGTTTTTTTTGAAGTCGGTTTTATTTTTGTTAAAATATTTTTTATCTAGGAATTTGACGCATTAGTTCGGAAGTGCAGTTTTTGTATTGTAGGTATATGTCTACCAGAATCTGATGGCAAATAGGAAAATTAAACTTTTTTGTGGGTAACACAAGGGTAATTTGAATAAAAACTCTTGATACTTGTAATTTTTTTCTTTAATTTCTTCTTCATCTTCTACCTGCCCTTATACCACACTAGATGGGGTCAGCACAACATGTATTTCATAAATCCATGTTGATCCATAATCACATGTGTTTTTTGCAGTTTTATTGTAATGGAAAAGGAAACCTTGTTAAAATAAGTATGTTTATTAAAAATGTTTGAACAATAAAACATTAATCAGAACTGGAAAATGTATCAACTACAGTCATACTCGTTTTGACAAGTGACATGTTGACATTGCCATATGAAAACCACTATTTTTTATTAATTTTTAATGCCATGAGATTCTGGTTGACCTATAGTACAATTCATTATTCTGTGCAAGAAGTTCGAAAGCCCCGGACTTTTAAGGTTGAAAACCCGAACGTTTTTCTCGCGATACGAGTTTAATTCGAGAGTCAAGGGTGACGGACATTCTCATAGACGAGTCCGGCAGTCCGCTTCTTTATAAGAACCCGGTAGGAAGCTACCTGGACGCTCAGACAAACCAGAATGGATTGCAGCCCCTATGTATGATTATGTGTGAACCCTTACTTGGCCGCATCCAGCTTATGTATGGGTTGCATGGATACAACGGTCGCCACGATGCTGATGTCTGCAATGGTCAAGTGATCGGCAGCGAGGTACTTGTTCTTCTGAAGATACGCCTCCACGATGCCGTACGCTTCGTCAATGTCGGCTATGTGCTGCTCTGTCGGCGCTTCTAGATTGCCAAAGACTGATGGCAACTATAAAAAAGATTTTCAGATTATTAAGTGTGCAAGTGGCTTGAGTTTCCTAAGTAACGGTCAATCATCAATTTCTGGAGACGCAACGTCTTTGAAAATGCTTTACAAACTTTTCGCTCTTAAGAGGAAACGCGGGCTGCTTAATATTAATAATTTGAATAGGTTTTTGCGATCAATTTCCGTCGCACCCCACCCGCAAACCTTCCCAATTGAGCGCGAAAGAGACACCTGTATCTCAGACTGATTTCTCTTGTGCAAATCGAACTTCCGTATTTCCCTGTTTCCTTCTTCAAATCTGGACCGATTTTAATTTTTTTTTCTGTAATAATTTAAAAAAGACTTAGGAGTTATGTCTGTATGTTTTTCTTTTATTTTTATATTCGTCAAATTTGTTTGCCAGATGTTTGAAAACGGTGGTAAAACCGGTCGATTTTTATAAAATTTAAACGTTTTTAGTTCTTTTAATAATTAATTTATTGACAAAAACAAAACATAGAGACATAGTGGTGGATATATCATATGGTAAAACATATTTGCTCTAGTGACATTATCCACGGAGAAAACTGAGGAATACGTTTGTATGGACTAAATGCCAACCGCATTTCCTCTTAAGAAACTCTGTAGTTACTGCCTGAACTAAGCTTTATCTTGCCATCACCTTGCTTAGGCATGCTCCGAAATACTTCTCGGTAAAGATGTAATGTTATACTCACAGCAACCGCTTTCAATCTGATAAAGAATACACCAGTATCGAAGAACAAGACCTGGTCGACGAGGGCGCGCGTGCGCACGTCGCTCGGGTACAATGCCTCGCTCTTGTCGCCGCCGTACAGCGAGAGCAAGTACTTGATTATAGTGTGACTGTAAATTAAGTAAAACACTCTTTCAGCAAATGAGAAAGTTAGGTCCAGTTTAGTGAACACAATATATCGCACCTTTAGAATTATAGAGACCTATTTCAAAATTATAAGATTTTATGGTGGAATCATAAAATGACCATGGATGACCATCTTCATCGATTCTTTTAATAAGATAAAGTTTCTCTCTTTTCTACAAAATTCATAAAAATACGAACCTTTATTCGACGTTTTCCAAAAATCATATTTTTTTTAAAATCGATCTCTATAATTCTAAAGGTGCGATATTATGGGCTAGTCGGGTAGGGACGGGTCGACTCTTATATCGATGGCCAAACCAGATTAACCGTAACATTTTTGTGAGAACCTTAAATAAACATAACATAACATCACGCCTGTATTCTCCGAAGGGTTGCGTAGAGGTGTATATTAACACCCTCAATTCCCCGTTACGTTTAAGTCCCATGTAATAGGGGGCGAGCCTATTGCCATTCAACCGGGCACAAATCCAAACTCCGGGCTGCTACTGAGGAATTTTACACGGAAAAACTCATTAAGGCTGTCCGACCTGGGGATCGAACCCAGGACCTCACGATCAGCAGCCGCGTTTGCAATCACTAGACCAACGAAGCAGTTAAAAAATAAAGTAAGTAAATTGTATCTTAGAAGAGTAAAAACTATACCTTTCCGAGATAACGAAGTCACCATCTACTAACGTCGGCACAGTGCCCATAGGATTCAGCTGTCAAAATAAAATACATGATATCATTTAGGTACTTAATCTTGTAGAATAAAATATAGCACAGTATATTGGACATTCTGGATCTTCTTGGTCGGGCATGACTTATCCTTTACCAGTCGTGGTTGTTTGTCCAGCTCGGCCGGCTATTTTTTATTGCTGATAACTTAGATTAATGGAGTGGAGTTTCTTCCCGGCTCTTCTCCATAGGAAACGACTAATTGGAACCGTGCAAATTAGTAAATTCGACTTTTCATAAGTACTTGTATTGGTTTATGTGAATTTTTTTTTTGATTTGATTAGAATTTTTGGTCTCCGCTGTGTGGAGACCAATCATTAATCTCAGGCCCATAATTTTAGATTCTAATGACATAGTATTGGTAATGAGTGCTAGCCAATGATTATACAGGGTGTAAACAAAATCATGTAATTCCTTCAAACCTCGTGATGTACTGCTGACATAGATTAACACTGCAGGGGATACCCTTGGATTAAATAAAAAATAAATTACAAGAAGTAAACATGTGTTCTTAATGCGAGGCATTTTAGCGCCCCGAGCGAATTGCGCGGCTATGGTAATTTAAGTGGATGTGGTCATTTAACTCGGGGCGCAAAAATGTCTCACGTTAAGAACACATGTTTAGATTTTAGAAAAAAATATGAATGAATCCAAAAGTATCTCGTGCAGGATTAGTCTATGTTAGCAGTAGATACATGATGAGGTTTGAAGGAATTACATGATTTAGTTTACGCCCTGTATACAAAAAGAAGTAGATAAGTCATTGACTGTTGTATGTACCTCTTCCATATCTTCGTCTTACTCAGTAACACGAAGAAAGAAAATAAAAAGTTACTTGTGGAAACAATGCAGGATCGAACTTTAAACGCCAAGTTCCATATCTATGGTATTAAATATCATTGATGTTAAGTTTATTATGAACAGTTATAATACCTTCAAAAATTCAGGAGACTTATGTTCTTTAGTGGCGAAGTCGATGTCCTTGAACTCCAGTTCCAGCCCGATGAGGTCTGCGACAATCCTGACCGCATTCGCCGGCGGGCTCGCTTCCATCTTGTACAGTACCAGCGCCATTTTATTATCTGAAATCTGGATAGAAAGCTACATCAATATTTTTTAAATGTTCGTTTCCACAATATAACGATATGTTACGGTGTATATTTATGTTAAATCTTGTAAGTAAAGTTCAGCAAGTGCCTGTTATCCGAACAACAAATTTAAATTTTGCATACTTGTACATTTTGTTTTATTTAATTGGAAAAAGTATCTATGCAACACTGTTAAATGGGTTATTCTTATTCTCACGAAATAAAGCGTGATTGATGAGAATCAATTACAATTAGCCATAAACAAATGTACTTCGTTAAATCATACGATTTGTTGTTACTTTGTGTTTAATTTTTGATGTGATATAAGATCCTGTCTTATGTGAAAATGTTTATATAATCAGAAGTACCTACATAAAATGTCACAACCATGTCGTGTGAGATTCCCGAAATTTTTGTTTCAATCGTAAAATCCTTGAATACTGTTCAATTTAAGGGTTTCTATTCGTGTTTTTAAATATTTACATTAAATCTTGGTTCAGCTTAACAATATATATACAAGGTTAGTCGTAAAGGGGGTACTAAGCCGAAAGGGTGTTAAAGTACCCATAATAATGGATAACTTTTGTTCTGCAACTTTCCCCAAAAGTCAATAGTTTAAGAGAAATAGCTGTTCAAAGATTTCATAAAAAATACGCTAAATTCTATCTATCCTCAGCTATGATCAGCTGTGTTTACATTTTAGGTCATATTTGGGGTCACGGATTAGAAGCTCCATTTTATGAATTAGTAACTAAAGCAGGGATGAAGATTTTTTGAAAAAACTAAAATAAAAATCATTTTGCATGAAATTTTTTTTGTCTAATTTTGAAATTTTAACACTTTCTTTAAAACAGTCATCAGTGATACATTAAGTGGCCCGCGGCTTAGTACCCCCTTTCCGACTAACCTTGTATATAAAGATTCTAAAATAAAAACAAAACCCTATTTTATTGAACAAGTGTGATCATATTTTTTGTCACAACCTTGGTCTGTTATAAAATATCTGCGGAATGGCTGGTTTTTGAATTAAAGAAGTGTTAACACAAATAAAGTTATGTTTAAATGGCAACACAAGCCATCTGTCTGTTTTGCATATGACTTCAGTTGTGGTGGAGCAGACGATTGCATTTCTTGTTTTTTTTTTTTTTTTTTCCTTTATTTGAATGGGATTTATCACTTAGTGATAATGTCACCCCCGTAACAGAAAACATTCAACAACTTAAAACTAAACAATAGGTAACATACAGTTATTATTATAAATATGACCTACTTTTCTATTCGTTTTGGTAAATAACCAACAACAGACGACACAACATCCTAGCGTCCTCCGACAAAGGGGTCGCCAGGATGCTGTTACATGCCCCCACTTCCAAACCCACACCAGTTTCATTTCTTGATTTAAAATTTGGATTTCGTCACGCATGAGGTGTCAAAACCGTGTGTTTATTTTGAAAAGGTAAGTAAAGTATTTTTAAAGTAATTTTGATATAATATCATTTTAATTTAATTTGATTAAAAATCTGTTTAGACGGTTCAAATCGCATGCAATTTAGCAGTTGAGTAACTAAAATTGAACCGTGTGAACCCACTTTAAAGCACGACAATATATTGTTTCAAACAACTGATTACTTAAACAATTTTGATTGTAGAATTGACCTCCTAGATTGTCATAACTACCAGGCTTCTCGCTTAGAATTAAATTATATTTAATCGTGCCTAATTAATTAAATAAGCAGCCAAAACAATTGCGATAGTGTTTTATTCAGTATATAATTATCTAGAAAACGAAACAGGATATGATCAGAATAGTAGGATAGTCAGATTGTTGTACCTACACTTTCCAAAAAAGTACGTAAACCGAATTAATTGGCATATCATTGTATTGTAATTGTAAACTCTGTTTCTGGGTTTTAATTAGATTCAAGGCCGTTTTTTCAATCCTCAGATAACTTTTATCCGAGTCAGACCCGGACTGGCTATACGGGCAAATCCGCGATGGGCCGGATGCCTGATGGGCCGGTCACACAGTCGGAGAGACCGAAAGAGTGAGTGGAACGTCAAAAAAAAAGGTCGTCCAACTATCGCCTATTGCTTGAAAAGGAACCCGCAAATCGTTTGTGTTTGTAAATGCACCCAAGATACAAAAGAAAGAGTGAGGGGAATCGCTTGGGAATGTTTTTTTTTTGTCAGCACTGGGCCGACCGTCTCTCAAATGCCCGGGCCGATTTCCGGTCCCAGTCCGGCCCTGATCCGAGTAATAAATATGGCGGTTTGACATATTTTCTGTACAAAAGCTGTCAAAATTATTCCCCAGATAAAAAATATCTGACGATTGAAAAATCGGCCCTATAAAATCTATATCAACAAGAAAACTCACCGTCTACGTCTGCTCTTCACAAAGTAATGTTATACACTGGGCACTATTATAATACTTAATCCCAAGTATATAAAAGTCATACCTGATAACGTTATCAATATTAAATAACATTTCAACGATGATTTTGCACTATATAAGTTATCCTCATGATAATTTGGTCTCTTTTACCTACGTATCTGTTCATAATGACAATTTTATTTGTTTACATACGTTGTAAGTGTAATTGATGTGATGTGTAATTTTAAGTAAGTGATGAGAGCATCGTAGTTTTTTTTTGTCATGTGATTATTTCATGATACGATCGAAAGCGACTACTTAATACAAGTTGCTGTTATCATAATAATTATCGTGCCTAAACGTCCAACGCTAAATTTGGATTTATTAATTGACGTTCGCAATTGTTCGTAAGGGAATATTGATTGTCGTAATCAACCAACACACTTGATCTTAATAGAAAAATATCAATGAATAGAAATTATCTTCTTATAAAAAAACATTTTAACAAAAATAAAACCGACTTCAAAAAAACGATGAAAAGAATAAAATAATTACCATATTATAGAATTAAGTTTCAGAAGTCAGTGCTAATCCACGCTGAACCAAATTGAAGGCACCGTTTTCTGAAACTGGTAATTTTATAATATGGTAATTATTTTATTCTTTTCATCATTTTTATGAAGACGTTTTTATTTTTGTTAAAATGCTTTTTATTTTTTTAGTTTTAGTGGCCTTAATTAAAACGTGGCTGGACCTACTAAAGACGCTGCTCGTAACATAATCACATCATCACATTATGTGTAGGTACTGCTCGTCATTGAGGAGTTCCATTGTCTATCTCCGAAGTTCTTCATCAGATCTTCACCAAAATTGAATGGAACCAATCTGGAAGTATATCCTTTCAAATAAAAAAAATAATCTAAATCGGTTTATAAATGACGGGAGTTATGAGATAACAATCTCCTCTCTTTTTGGCAGTCGGTTAAAAGGGTTTCATCTGGCTCTTTATTACAGTAGAAGAAAATTATTGTATAGCAATGTTAAAAACTATAGTAAACCACAAAAATGACAACATTAACAGCAGTGATAGCCTAGTGGTGTGACCGTGGGACTACCAAGTCGAACCCAAGACACGCAGCTCTGATTTTTCGGATTCATATGCATATTGTATAATAATCACTTGTTTAAAAACGGATAAGGAAAACATCGTGCGGAAACCGGAATGCCTGAGAGATATTTCTCGACGGCATGTGAAGCCAAGTCAGAGGCCCATGGGCGGCATAAACTGTGACACCAGGTTAAGTCACTAACCACACGAAAAGAAGAAGATCTTCTTAAACTCCGTTTAATTCGGCTTTTTATTACAATAGAAGAACACGTTTGCGTTGCAATGCTAAAAACTACAAACCACAAAAACTACACAACTTTTTTTTTATTGTATCTTTCTTGATACTTATACATTAGGTAATATTTATAATTCGTAACAGTTTACTCACGTGTTCTCTCGTTCAATGTAGCCGCTTCGTTTGTAACTGGAATTAAACGGGCAATCCCGATAAATGCGTAAACCGATATTTTTATTATTTACAAATATAAAAATGACTCAGTTTACTCGAGACAGGTCTACGATCAATCCTCCGAGGACACAGACGTCGAACTGACATTTGATATGTAGATACCTAGATACACATTCGTATATGTACTTACTAACAAGCGTAATTAGATACAAGGTAAGTACTATCACTTGCCACGAACATCTTTGTTGAATAGTAGTAGGGGGTGTACATATCATCACGCCTGTATTCCCCGAAGGGTTGAGCAGAGGTGTATAGTAACACCCTTATTTCGCCGTTACGTTTAAGTCCCATATAATTATTGACGACACGTTTGTTGCAGTGGCTGAGCGATTGGCTCCTGCGCTACGGGTCGTAGGTTCGATTCCCGCACGGAACAAATATTTGTATAGCCTACAAATAGTTGTTCCGGGTTTGGGTATTTGTGCATATGAAGATTTGTGTCTGTAAACGTACCCACAAATCCTAATGTGGGGCAATGTTTAAAAAAAAATATATATATACAAGGTTAGTCGGAAAGGGGGTACTAAGACGCGGGCCACTTAAAGTATCACTGATGTTTATTTTAAAGCAAGTGTTAAAATTTCAAAATTCGATAATTTTTATTTGCATGCAAAAATATTTTTATTTCAGTTTTTTCAAAAAATTAATCATACCTGCTTTAGTTATGAATTCAGAAAATTAAGTTTCTAATCCGTGACCCCAAATATGACCTAAATAGTAAACACAGCTGATCATAGCTATGGACAGATAGATTTTAGCATATTTTTTACGAAATCTTTGAAAAGCTATTTCTCTTAAACTATCGAGTTTTGGAGAAAGTTGTAGAACAAAAGTTATCCATTATTATGGGTACTTTAACACCCTTTCGGCTTAGTACCCCCTTTCCGACTAACCTTGTATATAGGAGGCGAGCCTATTGCCATTAACTGGGCACAAATCCAGACTGAGAACTGTATCAGTATTGCTTTTAAGTATAAAAACCGACGCTCGGGTATGCTCATCATGCGCAAGAATTTTATACTTGTCCTTTTTTTTTTATTTGTTACTAGGCCTGCGTTTGGCCGCCATCCCGCCTGATGTTAAGCGATGGTGCGGTCTACGATGGAGCACGCTTGCCCAGAAGAAACCGATTCACTCGTGACTTGAAGACACCCATATTGTAACTGTCGGGGAACACCCACTCAGGCAGCGCATTCCACTGTTTGGCGGTTTTCACAATGAAAGTGGAATCAAAACGCTTCGTTCGGGTTTTTGGTATATCAACCATGAACCGATGGCGCTTTTTCGTGCTTCTGGCCGTCCGATGGAAAAAAAGGGCAGGGGGGTATTAGATCATGCAGATCTGAAGCACACTCTCCGAAATGTGTCCGATAAAAAACCGATAGACTAGCAACTTTGCGCCGATGCTCAAGACTTTGGAGCTTGGTCTGAACAAGGGAGTCGTTGCTGATGAGCTTCTTGGCACGCTTCTCAATGGACTCCAACGCCTCAAGCTGGTATTTGGCTGAGCCATCCCAAAGGTGCGAGCAGTACTCCATGCACGAACGAACCTGTGCTTTATATAGTTGAAGCAACTGTTCCGATGTGAAGTACCGCCGCACCTTCGAGAGGACACCTAGCTTTTTAGCAGCCAATTGAGCTTTGGACTCAATATAGGAGCCAAAGTTGAGGGTTGACGTCAGAGTAACGCCCAAGAGCTCAAGATGGTCAGTTATCGGTATAGACACATCTCGAAAAGTAGGAGCCAGCTGGAATGGCCTCCTTTTGGCAGAGAACAGACACGCCTGGGTCTTTGATGCATTGAACTTGACCAGGTTGGCATCGCCCCAATCGGAGACTGCCTTAAGGGACAAATTCAAGCGCTCGACCATGGCCTCTCTCAGAGGCTGGATTTGTGGTCCACTGGTCCGTGCATTGGCTACGTAGCTCTCTATCACAGTGCTGTCGTCTGCGTACCCAAAGGTTCCGGGCTTAAGCAGGTCGTTGATATGCAGCAGGAAGAGCGTCGCAGTCAATATTGATATAGTAACTTATTCAGTGAAATTTAAAAAGTGCTCGAGCATCCGCGAGGATTTTTCCGTTTGGTGGAAACTGACCCTTATGAGAATAAAACGCAATTATTTGATTGAAATATTTATTGTTTATTGTTCTTATCCCAGTAGAATTGCATAGTTTTGTGGAAGATAGCGACGCCGGGCGTCGTGATCTTCTTGAAGAAGGGTTCTTGTTCCATCTGGGCGAACCACTTGGCGGTGCGAGGGAACCTGGGTTAGAAAACAACTAGCTTATTTAATAGAACCCGGCCCGCATCTCAGACTTTTCGAATTCATGTCCGGATCAGAATTTCACTATCAATAGTGCTAAAGGTGATGGAAAACATCGTGAAGAAACCTGCACAACTGAGAGCCTTCCAAAAATATTTTTGATGGTGTGTGTAGCTAACCTCTACAAGGCCAGCGTGGTGGATTAAGGCCTATCATTAGCAGTGATAGCCTAGCGGCGTGACCGTCGGACTGCAAAGTCATAGGTCTCGAATTCGAACCCAAGGCACGCACCTCTGACTTCGGATTCATGTGCGTATTATATAATTATCAGTCGCTTAAAAACGGTGAAGGAAAACATCGTGAGAAAACCGGCATGCCTGAGAGATATTTCTCGACGGTATTTGAAGCCAAGTCAGAGGCCCATGAACGGCATAAACTCTGATACCAGGTTAGTCAATAACCACACGAAAAAGAAAAAATGCTGAGATAGGAGCCTTGATTTACGGCCTATATTAATAATTATTATAAATTATTCGGTTATAACCGATCTCAATCCAAAATATCTGGATTTTTGGGAAAACGTATACTTTTGCAATGTTTGTAAATATGTGAGCACCATGTACCTATCACAATTAATATGTCGTTGTTTCATTTTTTATTTTTTTTTTACCTTTTGTGGTATAGTAATTTTATTCTAGGTGCATCGTTTTCACATATAATTGTATAATTAATGTACCTATACAAAATATTGTAAGACATTTTAAAAGAGTAACGGTGGAGTTTCTTGCCCATTCTTCTCCATACGAAACTACCTTTTGGAAGGGGCAACTAGAATCAATTCTATTTTCTTTGTAACTTTAACGTTCAAAAGTGCCTTTTATGTGCCTAATTGAAATAAATACTTTGACTTTGATGTAGGTTTTTGACATTACTCCTTTTGAATGTCGGTCAAATACCTACATCAATCTAGAGATTTCGGATTGAGATTGGTTACCTATTAATATCGGCTGTTCTTCTTCTTTTCGTGTGGTTAGTGACTAACCTGGTGTCAGAGTTTATGCCGCCCATGGGCCTCTGACTTGGTTTCACATCCCGTCGAGAAATATCTCTCAAGCGTATCCTCACGATGTTTTCCTTCACCGTTTTTAAGCAAGTGATAATTATACAATACGCACATGAATCCGAAAAGTCAGAGGTGCGTGCCTTGGGTTCGAACTCGAGACCGATGACTTGGTATTCCGACGGTCACACCACTAGGCTATCACTGCTAATATGCCGTTAATATGTAAGTCAATGAATAGGAGCTTTTTTGGTCTTATGCAGGTTGTTATTTTTTTGTCCTCAGAGCAGTCCCTATTGTGACGAGATGCCACCAGGGGGGTTTTAATCTGGTAAAACGACTACGTAGTTTTGACGATATGTTAGACGCAGTGGCTGAGCCGATGGATTTCTACGCTACGGATAGCGGGTTCGAAATATTTGTATGGCCTTACAGATAGTTGTTCCTGGTTTGGGTGTTTGTGCATGTGAAGACTTGTGTCTGTAAACGCACCCACGATACATCTTAATGCGCGGCAACGATTTTTTTAAAGAAAAAATACGTCGTCGATGAAAAATTTCACTCACACATTTGAAGGTTTTTGCAGCCTTTTGAAGGTACCGCCTCCTTTTTTAATAAACCCCAACCAACCTCTCTCACCTGGGACAGCATCCCAAGTGGAGCTATCATAATAAAAATTTATCAGAATTTTTACTTGAATTTTTACTACTTATAACTTTCGTGAGACACATTCATAATTATTTATGATTACAGAAGTGAGTTAAGTTTGGAGGGTGACATAGTTAGCACGGCATGCACCGGCACTCAGTCCTTCAACAACCCGGACACGACAAGTGACGAAGATGCACGAGCAATACCGACACAGAGCGCGCCCCTCTCGTCGCGAGCGCAACACTACGCGGCGCGGTGCAGCGCTTGTTCGACTCGCGACCTCGCCGCGTGATCAGCTCATGATTAAGGGCTCCGTTTGGGTCCGAAACTAGCCGGGCAATCCCGGAAGCACGTTATCAGAATTGCATAATTTGACAATTTTTTTTTTATCAAATTTTCATCTCTTGTATTGTCAAAACAACACTTAGGGCGGTCGCCCACGGCGACTTTTTCCAGCGATGCAGACGCGCTTTCGTGAGCGCGCGTCTGCATAGCTACTTTTGGCCGTTGGTCGCATTTGCAACTCGCGACTGTATCGATTCAGCATCACATCTGCATCGATGCATACACGCAATCTTTCCTGTACTTTATTAGTTTTTGAAACGTTGTTAGGTAATGGCCACCACGTGGTCTTTCTTTATTATATGGGTGCAGCCAATATTTTCTTAGCCCAAACTTACGCTGTGGCTGCTTCCGTAAAAGCAGCAACAAAGACAACGCGACCAATATCGTCTCGACCGAGTCCATCATACAACTGTAGCATCCAGAGGCATTCACAGGTCTTCACTACAGTGTTGAATCGAGTCTGTATCGGTGCTGCAATGCGTTAAAGCCATATTAGACTATCATAGAAATATGATCAGAGATGTACGAGTAATTTTTATATGAAAAACCTATTACGGTATAATAACTACATAATGATTCATCTTTACATAGTATAAAACAAAGTCGCTCCCGCTGTCTGTCTGTCCCTATCTATGCTTAGATCTTTAAAACTACGAAACAGATTTTGATGCGGTTTTTTTAATAGATAAGAGTGATTCAAGAGAAAGGTTTTTATGCTCCACATTAGTATCTACATTGCACCCGTGCGAAGCCGGGGCGGGTCGCTAGTCTTGTATATGATCTTAGTAAAGGGATCCTGTTAGTCAGCAAGCGTACAAATATGATCATAAATCTGTCTAACCTCAAAAATGGCGTCATAATGGCAACTGAAAACACGCCTAAATTATTATCATCTTGATTAAGTATGACGTTTATATGATCATAAGTGTAATATGTACTATGCGTGCCAAATAAGAATAGCACTGTCAAGACGCCATTTTGTTCCGCAATACTCGTGAAGTTCATTACCAAAGTGTAAGGTGTGCAAAAAAGTAAATAAAGAAATTATATTCAGTTTAATTATTTTTGTTCACTTTTTTGGTATTTCTTATCAATTTTACGCCAAAGTAATTACACAATAATTATATTATTATTATGGCGACATATTAGGGTGACCAGTAGCATTTCGTGAAGTTAACTATATATAGGTATTGGTTCATTTCTTTAATGAATACTGTTTTCAAATATTATTAAATTATCCAAAATTATCTATTTATGAAATTCAATAAATAACATTTTATAAAAATGAATGTAAATAATAATGAAATCTATGAATAAAAAAATATAACATTTTTTCATAGTATTTTTATACTGGCAGTACCAATTTGACAGCTATCGTGTGAAGTTGTAGCAAGCGCGATCCTATTCTTATTTGGCACGCATAGTAACAATGAAGAACAGCATCATTTAACTGAGCTATGTTATGCAATAATGTGTCAACCCACAAAAATATTAACTCTGTATTAAAGTCATCTATACTGGCCTGCAAAAATAAGTATCACATATTTAAAATTGCAATAACTTATTAGGTACACAAGATATATTTTCGAAACAAAAAGGACTCAAAAAAGAGTTTAACTTTGTTACTATAGTTTCAAAGAAAGCTGATAAAATTGCTATAAAACGTTTTTTATTTTAAATCTCTAACTTCTATAGTTTAGAAAAAATTGAAATTTTAAAAGTGTGATAATTATTTTTGCAGGCCAGTGTAGTTATAGTGGTAGGTCAATCCAACGCTTGAAAAAATGCAAATTGCATTAAAAAAAATTTGACAGACGCTTTTTTAAATTAAATACAGTTCTGGGTATTTTTAAGCGTTGAATATAGACCTATCGCAAGAATTAGGTTGACGTTAAGACATAATTCGTATTTTTGTGGGTTGACACATTATTGCATAACACGGGGCAACTATGATAATAGAATTTGACAGATATGAAATCATATGTATATGATAGTTTAATTGGGGCCTTAGTCGCGATGCAGAATCGTAATTACGTGGACAATGGTATATGACCCACAATACCATAGCGTTTGTTTTGCGACTGTATCGCGTCTGCATCGGTGCAAAAATTCGCCGTGGGGGACCGCCCTTAGGTCCGTATTAATAAACAGCTCTCGTTTGATCTTCTAACAACAGCTACCATCTTTACATAGTATAAAACAAAGTCGTTCCCGCTGTCTACGGATTTTAATGCAGTTTTCAGCAATAGATAGTGATTTAAGAGGAAGGTTTATATGCCCCACATTAGTATCTACATTGCACCCGTGCGAAACCAGGGCGGGTCGCTAGTAAAGTATAATTCCATAGATTTGTTTTTTTTTTTTTAAATAAGTACGTTTCATGTCATTTTAAAACTCGCTTCTTTTTCTTTTCGTGTGGTTAGTGGCTAACCTGGTGTCAGAGTTTATGCCGCCCATGGGCCTCTGACTTGGCTTCACATGCCGTCGAGAAATATCTCTCAGGCATGCCGGTTTCCTCACGATGTTTTTCTTCACCGTTTTTAAGCAAGTGATAATTATAGACTCGCTTGAAAGAGCTGTTTAATAATTAGTCTTACGCATAGTAGTACGCGACGGAGATCGCTCAGTTTAGTTCGCGGCTCCTAAACGAACTAGTTCGCTCGTCTAGTTCGTCAGCTCCCAGCTCAAATCAGAGGAAGGCAGATCGTTCCCCGAAATTCCCCGCTTTGATTCATTCCCAAGCGATAGTTGGACGACCTTTTCTTGAATCTCGGTGCATTTACGAACACTAAAAATTTGCCGCTTCTTTATCAAGCGATAGGTGGGCGACCTTTTTTTTAGGCTTATTGGTAAAATTTTGAAAATAATCAACAAATACATAATATTCTGTTCCTTGACAGATTAACACATTACAAAAGCAAAACAAGTTATAATCAACTAATAATCAAAAAAATTATATCGGCCACGAACTAACGAACTATGGAGCGGGGAATGGCGGAACTAGTTCGCGTAGTTCATCTGTGGGAGTGCTCTTACGAACTAGTTCTTTCGCGAACTACACAAGACTATTAATAATACGGGTTCCTACTTTTACGTACTTATCTCCGTTCAACGTGATAATAGCTTGGGCTGCTGCGAGGGTGGTCGCGACGCTCAGGTCAGCGATAGTAAGGTGTTCAGCTGCGATGTACTGGTTAGGTGACAGATACGCCTCCACCATGCCGTAGGCTTCCTCCAAGTCTGATAGGTGCCTCTCAGAGGGGCCTTTTAGACCTTCCATTATGGTTGGGAACTGGAATAACGATTGGGTGGATTAAAGTAGGTACCAATTTGGTGAATTAAAATTAACTTAACAAAATTATTATACACGTAAACGCAATCATGTAATTCCTTGAAACTTTGTGATGTACTGCTGACATAGATTAATCCTGCACGGGATACTTTTGGATTCAATAAAAAAAAAATTACATAAAGTAGAGAAGTGTTCTTAACGTGAGGCATTTAGCGCCCCGAACGAAGTGCGCGGCTATCGCTCGCCGCGCGATCATTTAACTTGGGGCGCTAAAATGCCTCACGTTACGAACACATGTTTACTTTTTGTAATATTATTTTCATTGTATCCAAAAGTATCCCGTGCAGGATTTAAATCTATGTCAGCAGTACATCACGAGGTTTGAAGGAATTACATGATTTTGTTTACACCCTGTATATATTAAAAATCTTAACGAGTGGGGTAAGAGGTTTTATTACGACTTTAAATCGTTTTGTTAAATGCCTGGTCAGACAAAGAGCGTGGCTGGGTGTGATATTCACGTCGCGTGTTGATCGCGTGGCAGTCTCTGTGTGGCGTCTTCCATACATTGTCACAGTAATTCACACGCTAAGAGCACGCGATCAACACGCGACGTGAATATCACACCCAGCCACGCTCTCTGTCTGACCAAGCCTTAAGCTTAATTTGGCGAAGCGCAGCGCAAAGCATTCTTCACTGCCAAAGCATTATCATCTTTGTGTGCTTTGGAATAAGATCGAAAATCAATTAACACAACTACTAGTCCTCGATACTTCTTGAGCATAGAAGCGACTAGTAAAAGAAAGTAATTTTCGATATTATTTAAATGCTAACAAACTCTATAATGGTTTGGCAATGAAAAACGCTCTGCGCTGCGCCTCGCCAAATCTGCGCTGGCCTTAACAGTGAGAGCGCGTGTATTTGCCATGAAAAATTTCCGCTAACGCGCCACGCCGTCACCGCTTCCCCGCGCAACGTTACAATGTGGTTACCGCCAATCAGCTCTCCACTTCTCAGTTTCTTAGGTTCTGTAGTGATTTTTACCAAGAGTACCTACTATGGGGAATTTGACCAAGAAAAAAAAGCGACCAGATCTGTGCTGGTTATGAGCGGCGGCGGCACGGTGGCGGCGCAGTGCTTTCTTGTTTTATATGTGTAGTCAGCCAGCCTTCACTAGGCCAGCATGGTGGACTGAGGCCTAACCCATTCTTATCTGAGAAGAAGCCCGTACCCAGCAGTGGGACAGTAATGATATGATGAAGGTGGTGTAAAACTTACAGCAACAACTTTGATCCTGATGAAGAATATTCCGGTATCAAAGAACATGACCTGGTTGACAATAGCGCGCGTGCGCACGTCGCTCGGGTACAACGATTCGCCCTTGTCGCCGCCGTACTTCGAGAGTAGGTATATCATTATGGCGTGACTAGAAACAAAATGCATTGAATAAGAAATTTACATTAGATAATGCGCACGCGCCTCCGCGCGTGTGGCCTTTAATTTTGCAGGGTTGTAATGTATCCGTCTCTAGGTATAAATTTACCTTTGCTAAAAAACATGGGAATTCGTTCGGAAGTACCTGTAGCAATGAAAATGTAGCACGCAAACCGACCGACAGACTTAGTTCAGCATTTTTCAACATACAAATTTATACATTTCAGGACAATGACGTAATTCATGTATGCTTACCTGTCAGATAAAATAAAGTCGTCGTCCACCAGAACTGGTATAGTTCCAAGAGGATTCATCTGAAAAAATTGAGTAATAAATTATTTGAAATTGTGATATCGCTGTATGTGAAGTTAAAAGAGTAGAACGTTACGAAGAATAACCTTATTATGGGATATTTTATTATATTATACTAGCTGTTTTCTCACGGTTCCGCCCGCGTAAGAAGTTTTAAATATAGCCTATGTTACTCAGAGATAATGTAGCTTTCTAACGGCAAAAGAATTTTTGAAATCGGTCCAGTAGTTTTTAAGTTTATTCGTTACATACAAAAACCTCTGTATAATATTAGTATTATATTTGTATCATTTCTATGAGATTACATCGCGAGGACGTAAGGCCGTGCCGGGGGGGGGGGGGGGGACTGCCATCAGACCTCCGCAACCTAGTTACGGGGCAATGCCGATGTCCTAAAGTTAGACAGGTTGTCAGACTTTCGGGCTTCTGACTTCCCGTAAAGACTGTCATAGGTATTCGTATGACACCCGGGACCGACTGTTTAACGTGCTCTCCGAGGAACGGGGGGGTCTGGATATGTAACGAATGGTCACCCATTCACGGACAGACCGCTATGATCCGTGCGGTTGGTAATTGGCCACGAGCCCCTTGTGTAACATGTCCTTTACACTACAGAAGGCTTTATTTAACAGTCAAATGTAAAATTTGATTCAGCGGTAACTCTCGGCGAAGATTGAAACGGTTGAATTTTTGTTAATTTATAATTATTTGTTGATTTTATTAGGTTATATTTATCGCTACCTCCATAAGTGGCATAAACTGAAGCTGGTCACCTACCTTGACGTATTCTGGCGACTTATGCTCCATCTTCTTAATATCAGGGTCTTTGAATTGAAGCGTCAGTCCAATGATGTCTGCGACCATCCTCACCGCGCACGCCGGAGGGCTTGCGTCTAACTTGTATAGTAAGGGCGCCATTTTATATCCTGGAACACCACATACAAAATCAGAATCAAATATAGGGTAGCTCCTTGAGTAGGTATGTACGAACGTACGGAGGGGTGCAATTTTGTCTTGTGAGTTTCATTTACTGCGTGAAAGCGCAACTTTATCAGTCTGGTTCATATTTTCCTATCCCTTATCTGTCATGAGGCTACTTACACGGCTAACTACATTATTTTTAGGATTGTATTGTACAATCCTGAAATACGACTAACTCATACAAAAACTGAAAATTTAAAAACAATATTAGACTCGTATTAAGTATACTAGGTAAGCTTAAAAAAGCCCAATAATTTGGTATAACAAAAACACCTGTATATCTTATGTCTTCAGAATCTCAATGGACAACATATAACACGTTTTTGCTCATTACTCAAAATAGGTTTACTGACTTAACGGTCTTTTAGAAATCGGACGGCAGGATAAAAGAGCCTCCACGAGTGGCGATACTTAGGCGATTCGCACACTGCACCGCATCACGCAGCGTTGTTCAGGGAGACGCGGGTCGATGCGCGTTGCGTTGCGCGTTTTCTCCGTTTCCGAAAAAGCGGCACGTCAAGCGACAGGCGGGGCCCGACCAACCGCGACGTTGCACGCACAATTATAAACATATGTAGTTCCGTTTATGAAGACGCGGGGCGTTGTGCGGCGTGAGGTGCGTACACGCTCGCCCGCCCTTGATGCCAACAACCATAGAGTAAAGTAATACTGAGGGAATAGAGAACCAATTCAACCTTTTTTGGCAACAAGTCATGTACGCCATCTATTAGACATAATTATTCCGAAACGATTGATATATACACATGTATAGCTTGCTACATATTATACAGAGTGTAAACGAAATCATGTAATTCCTTTAAACCTCGTGATGTACTGCTGACATAGATTAAACTCGCACAGGATACTTTAGGATTCAATAATAAAAATACAAAAGTAAACATTTGTGTTCTTAACGTGAGGCATTTGAGCGCCCCGAGCGAATTGCGCGGTATCGCTCGCCGCACGGCACATTACAGATAGGTACAGAAGTCAATGTACATACAAGTGCGCTCGAGCAACGCACACATAGACACTGCTCACGGACACGATATCTCGGACTGTTTGGGACTAGTGTGCGAGTGAGTGCGAACGCGAGTCCCATGCGCTTGAGAGAGATAGATATATAGATAGAGTGACCGCCGAGCGTAGGTATGAAAAGTGAAGTACATACATGTGATAGACTTCTGTACCTATCTGTTTTGTGCGCACGCTCATTTAAATCGGGGCGCTAAAATGCCTCAGGTTAAGAACACATGTTTACTTCTTGTATGTATTTTTTTTTATTGTATCCAGTGGTATCTCGTTCAGATTTAATCTATGTCAGCAGTACATCACGAGGTTTGAAGGAATTACATGATTTCGTTTACATTCTGTATAGATGATGCATATTTTGTACCTATGTGCATACTACCTAGAGATGTATACACGGAAAATAGCTTTGGAAATTTAAACCAGTATGGTTATGGGTTTTTATTAACAGCTGAGTGTATACACTCCAAGGTAGCATACACATAGGTTTATAGAATATTCCTCGAACTTCTGTATGGGTACCATGAATAAAATAAAACGCATGGAATCATTTCTTATTTTTATTAAGTTTGTTTTTAATATAATAGGCCTTAGCATACTTATACATACTTTAGCAACTTAGAAAAAGGTTATAATTAAAATCAACACAATGAAAGAAAGAAAAGAAAGAAAGAAGAAAATTTTTTTTTCTGGGCACAGGCAGTTACAGAAACAAAAACAATAATTATTAAAAAAAAAAAGAAAGGATAAAAATTTAGACTACCTGCGCGAGGCCAAAAAGGGCTCCTATCTCAGCATAATGCTGCGACATTAAAAAAAACAAAATGTCGCAACGCTAGTTTTCAGATAGGACCATAGTAATGCCACGGGCAATAACGACACAAATAAATAAATATGTTACATACAATATTAAATTAGAATACTACTAAATAAAAATAATAAACTTATGTGTTACATGTGTGTGTGGAATAGTCGATAAAATTATATACATAGTTATTAAATAAATTAATGTCGAACCGGAAAAAAATAATAAAAAAATAAGCATGTTAGACAGTTAACAAGATTTTATGGGTTATAGAGCAAAAAGTACTGGTCAGAGTAATTTCGTATCAACCATAGATTATGTGGTTAAAGTATGTTACATGTTTTGCAAATCACCCTGTATATCATATCAATATGTAGAGATCAAAATTAAATATATCAGTGAAACACATACATGTTTACTAAGACATCTTTGCCTATATTTTGCCAAAATTATATGTATAAGTGAATATATTTGATAGTTTAAGTTTAATCATTATACAAGGTTAGTCGGAAAGGGGGTACTAAGCCGAAAGGGTGTTAAAGTACCTGTAATAAGGGATAACTTTTGTTCTACAAGTTTCCCCAAAACTCGATAGTTTAAGAGAAATAACTGCTCAAAGATTTCATAAAAAATACGCTAATTTCTATCTATCCTCAGGTATGATCAGCTGTGTTTGCTGTGATTAGGTCATATTTGGGGTCACGGATTAGAAACTCCATTTTCTGAATTCATAACTAAAGCAGGGATGAAGAATTTTCGAAAAAACTAAAATAAAAATATTTTTTATGGAAAAAAATAATCAAATTTTTAAATTTTAACACTTGCTTTAAAATAGTCATCAGTGATACTTTAAATGGCCCGCGGCTTAGTACCCCCTTTCCGACTAACCTTGTAAATGTAAATCTGCACACCAATAAAAATGAAAGAAGTTTATAAATTAATTTACCTATGAGTTGCTGCGATGTACAAGGTTTTGGCTGTGGGTTCATATTAGATTCAGTCTCTTCCAATGCAGTGACAGTCAAAGGACCTGAAATTATAAAGATCAACCATCTTAGTGAAATCCACATAGGTATACCAACACATACCGGCCTATTTATTGAGAGAACTAGAATGTTAAACATGAACTATGTATGTATAAATTTTTTGTTTTCATTAAATTCTAATTTTTAAGACCATGTATGTTTCCATTCTTCAATAGAGTAAGTTCATATGACACCATTAAATATTAAAATTGTTATGCCATTTAAAAAGTTTAACTTATGTTCATCAAAATTATACAGGGTGTAAACGAAATAATGTAATTCCATCAAACCTCATGATGTACTGCTGACATAGATTAAAACTGCATGGGATACTTTTGGATTCAATAAAAAAATTATTACAAAAAGTAAACATGTGCTCTTAATGTGATGCATTTTAGCGCCCCAAGTTATATGATCGCGCGTCGTGCGGTAGCCGCGCAATTCGCTAGGGGTCCTAAAATGCCTCACGTTAAGAACACATGTTTACTTCTTGTAATTTTTTTTATTGAATCCAAAAGTATCCCGTGCAATTTTAATCTATGTCAGCAGTACATCACGAGGTTTGAAGGTATTACATGATTTCGTTTACACCCTGTATACACACTGATCAGACCTTTCATAAATAGGTATGGTGCCTATTGGAGATATAATTATGATGGGTTTACGAAAACATATTTCCAAAAAGATGTTATTACACTGTTAAAAAGGAACACATTCTAAGTACATGTTTAAGTTGCAGTATTCATGATTTAATACTAAATATTTTACCTGATAAATGTATAGATGGAATTGCATTTTTGCTAAGCCTTCTACTTGAAGTGTAGTACTTAGCATCAAAATGACTGTGGCAGACTCTTCCATATTTAAATACAGAGTGTGGCTCTATCACTAAAACATTTCCACCAATTGCATAAATCCACGTATTAAACCTATTCAGCTCTTTTTTGGGATTAGGAAAGATGTGCAAGATAGTATTATCTTCACCTGAAATAAAGAAGTCCAAATGATTAAATGGAAATCAGAAATATAGATTATATCCTAATGGCTTAAAATTACCACCTTGCCAGATAATCTTTATTAAGTACTATTTAATTTTAAGGGGAGCTCAAGAGTGGCAACTTGGTACTTAGGTACTATAAAAGCGTAAGTTTGTGTTTTTCTCAATTACGGTTTGTTTTTTTTGAAAAGTTTTCATTATAAAAACTTAAACATTTTCCGGGTACGAGATACATAATAAATACAATAAAATCTATGAAATTACTATGATCTTAATTAAAAGTACTTACGAGTTTTATTACAGATCAACACACAACACTTTTTCTCGTTCATTTTTACAAACAAGAAGATAAGATTCACAGGCAAGAAAACAGTCCAAATTTTAATATTCCAGCAAGGATCAATCGTAAAAAGCAGACTTGTCGGATTCCAAAATCAGAACCATCAAAAACCATACAAGCCAAGTCGTCAATAAAAATCCACAAAACAATCGGAGCGCATTCATTAACGCGGGAAGAGAAAAACGGACTAAATTTTTAATTTTTTGACCTGTTTTGAATGTTTTGTTACTTTTTAATGTCAGCCACTTGACATTGACAATTTTGACATAAGATGCGTTCCATACTAGGCATGCCACAAAATTAATGTTATTCAAACTCAAACTTAAAATATTTATTTGTACATACACTAAGGTAAAATAATACAGATCTTATTATATAGAGTAGGTACAGCTTAGCAACCTTTTCCAGGTGTTGCAATATTTGAGGGCTCTAATTACATAAAAGTATATTTATAAATTTACTTATGTGTCTACTTGGTACATAGTGCCTAATTCTTGACTATTGTTATTCTTATACACAATATTTTTGATTAAGGATACTAGAACCAAAACAACATAGTATATCGAGTGATATGTTATCGAGTAGGTATAGGTGTATTATTAATTGTATGTTATAACATTTGTTATTTGTTATAACATTTGTTTAAAAAGTAGTGAATATCTGTGATTAGTTCATTTAGAGGAGTATCAAGGTTTTTTACACGTAAATTATTGAATACAAAATATATTTATAATTTCTAGATACGAATATGTGTTGAGCGGAATGGAATAAAAGATGCTCAACGGTCCATCATTATTTAAAAAAAATGCCATCTACCAATGTTTGAAAAAAAAACTTGTAAGATTTTAGTACGACTTATTTAAAAAGCTATCTTGTTGTACTGTATCTTGCCTTTCGTATGCCAACGTAAATCAGCCGGGCAATATTTCTATACTCTGCTGCGAGTAAAGGCTCATTTACACAGCGCGAGTTAAAAAAAAAATAAAAAAATCTTTATTGTCGCCAGTTAATACATTCATCTTAGAGGAATCTAACATATTATGAATCATATCATAATAATACACATAATATATCATATTAATGTTTTGCACAAAAAGTACTGCTACTGATCCCCAAACTAAGCTTGAGCTTGTATTTTGGGAAATAGTGTTCAGCCGCAGGAAGTATCACATACTAAAAAATACGAAATACGATGACATTTGGTTTGAATGTCGCTGCAGTAGACTTACAATATTCTTAGGATAAATTTCGGTAATTCTTATTCTGTAATCTGATACCTAATTTTTTTTTCATTAACATGTGTGTGTGTGTGAGTGCGTACTTGAAGCAAGTCTCGTGCTATCTTTGTCTTTCTCTTCGACAAAAACAGAGATAGCATGAGACTTGCTTCAAGAAACTTGCACCGTGTAAATGAGCCTTAATAATTGTTCTTATATATTTTTGCATTGTATTTATTTATGGTAATTTGTAACCAAAATTAATGCTAAAAGACGATATTTGCTTAACTGTCATGTTCGGGAAATGCTTATTACTATTAGAGTAAATGATTATTTTAACAGAGAAAGAGACGAGTGTAAAAATATTTTAAAAACATTACCTACTGATTAAAATTCACCCAGTTGTTTTTCTGACACTACACATAATAAACAAGTTCTAAAAAGTCCTATCCTAAATTCCTAATAGCAATTCGTCGCTGCGCTTGCAAAATCCGCTATGTATTTTATTTTCGGTTTTAGATGCTATTTTCTGCCTACCCCCATGGGAAAAAGGCGTGAGTTTATGTATGTATGTATTTATACTTCTCAAGCCACGTGCCCTTGTGAAATCTGTTTTTTACTAATTTGTTTGGTTAAAGAGATAGCAAAATCAGCAATGGAATTTTGGCCAAAAACGGCTTCAAAAATCCTGTGTGCAAAAAAACAACGTATTTTTATTTCAATTAGCGCCTTTTAGAATTGCGCTTCCATATGAAACATAGCGGGTTTATTATGTTAAAATAGTGTGGAAAATCCGCTAAGTGTTTTAGGAAGACCAACAATGAAAATTATCTAGTTGAAGCATAAATCTGTCATGTGGCGAAAATTGATATAGCGGTATTTACGACCCATAAAAAAACCAGTACCGTAAAACCTGACAACTTTGCCCTAAAAATCAGAATATTTTTGCATTCGTTGAGTTATTTTGGAAAACGTTAATGTATTTCATATTTAATAGGTATTATTATTTTTTACCACACAATACTACCTATACAAGGTTAGTCGGAAAGGAGGTACTACGCCGAAAGGGTGTTAAAGTACCCACAATAATGGATAACTTTTGTTCTACAACTTTCCCCAAAAGTCAATAGCTCTAGAGAAATAGCTGTTCAAAGATTTCATAAAAAATACGCTAAATTCTATCTATCCTCAGCTATGATCAGACGTGTTTACATTTTACGTCATGTTTGGGGTCACGGATTAGAAACTCCATTTTCTGAATTCATAACTAAAGCAGGGATGAAGAATTTTTGAAAAAACTTAAATAAAAATCATTTTGCATGACGAAAATAATCATCGATTTTTTAAATTTTAACACTTTCTTTAAAACAGTCGCCAGCGATACATTAAGTGGCCTGCGGCTTAGTACCCCCTTTCCGACTAACCTTGTATATCTCGATATTTATTACTGCATACATATATCCAGAAAAATGAATTTGTGTTTGTAAAAAACACAATTATATGTATTGGGCAAAGAATCATACGTTTTTGTCAACTTGAAATATTTCCGATATTATAAGCCGTACCATTATTTTAAAAATGGCTGATTATAAATACAGGGCTATTTACTATAGTATCAAATTATGAGAGGAATAAACATATTCGTTGTCCTTTAAAATTGAGTGGGCAAAGTCAAAAAGCCACCTAGTACATTTTTCTTACCATAATGGTCAATGTCCAAGGGCTGTCACCATTGAATAATGAAAAACTTTTTAATGTGGAATATTTCTATTGAGATAATAATAAATTCAATAAGTATATAATGGATACAAAATGAAAATCTACGGTATATTGCCAGTTAAGTTATATTGCTATGATATATTACTAACTGTAAGGCAGCTAAAAGACAAAATAGGTGACTAAACATCTATATAATATTATGTCGGAAGACAGTAACCAGCTGCAGATACTGTTCGAACTGAGAATTCCGATGAATGCCTATTTAAAAATAGTTCTACCCATGTATTGCCGGGATAAATATGTAACAGCAGCTTTTTATTCTAAATTGTTAAAAACTAGCATTTTCTAGTCCAACTTGGTCATTGGACAACCATATTCACCAGAAGCCACCAGAACATTTACAAGATTTTCTTCTTCAGCGTTCTGTTAGTTTCTGCACAGGTACCTCATAAAATTACAAGTGACATCCCTACGGAAAAAAAATTGGTGGGCAATGTCGTCAACAATGCTCAAAAAACATGCATGTGACTTTGCCCATCAATATATTTTACGATTTTATGAGATGTTTTGTGTGAAATACTAGTCTATATTATTAATTTCATACATATTAACGGTGACAAAAAAATTACTTACCTACTGTATTTGCAACTATCACTTTTTGATAAAGTTTTTGTACTGGTTTTTGCCCGCGAAAAACAATACAAACTTTTAAATGTTCCTGACAGCAAACGGAAGTAACATAGGTGACATTACGTCACTTAGTATTGTCAGAAAAATGATCAATTTTCTACCACAGGCAAAAGAATACTCGTAACTATAGATACATTTGCTATGCATCGAGTTTTAAAAAAAATACACAACTGGGCAAAGTCGAATTTCAAGGGCAAAGTTGCCAGGTTCTACGGTATGTGCCCAAATTCACTTTTAAAAAAGCCTAGCACCTGTTATATCGTAGAAAAAAGCTAAAAATAATATTAATTGATGTCCCGACATAAAGTCTAATTTTCTGCACACTAAGTTTTTAAATGTTGTTATCAGTTTGGGATAAAAACAGTTTTTTGTTTCTCCTGTAAAATTGGGTTTTTTCCCATAGCGGATTTTGCAAGGATTTGGAACAGATAATATAAAATATTCTTACCAGTACCCTGCTATTCAAACCCGCTTGTACTTATTATGAAATTGTATTTGATAGTGTAATGAAAATTCGATAACCGCCATTTATCAACAGTTGATAATATCAAAGATTATAATTACATATTATTGTACCTACTACCGATACAGAGTTCAATGTCTTGAACATTACAAGGAAAGTGAATTACTATGTATTATATTATCTGTGCTATAATAGATAACAATTTTCTTATCTTTTTATGCAATTGTGTGTTTTAAAACAATTCAATAAATAATATGTGTATTTATGTAGATTATGATCCTGTTTGAGGTCGTCTATATTTTGAAGTCGGATCGTTTAATCCGGCAATGCATGATGCGCCCAAGTTAATCATGATATAGCACCGTTTTATGAAATACCTACTACTGGAGCCTGGAGTCATGATGAATAATACAGCACTGTAGACTTATTGTGGATGTAGGGGAACGAAGTTTGGAGTTCCTCCTACGAAAAGGGAGGATCCTCCAACCAGGCGGGTCATATGCCTGGCGGGCATAGAGTAGTATAGTAACTGGCAGGCCACTGCCCAGCAAAATCTTAATATCGCGATGCAGGATTTGTGACATTTCATCAGCTGACAGGTGTCATTGTTTGTCGCTGCAGTCTGTTTGACATTCGTCGTGCTGCGTAGTTCGCATGTGGCGTGATAGATGCCGCCACATGGATATATGACAATTTCCGGCAAATAAAGATATGAAAAATTAAGTGCAGTCAACTGCTGTCTTAAAATGTTATTACCTTTTCAAAAATTTGAGTTCTTCAAGTACGTTTATTTTTGTCATTAATGTATTGTCAGAACCAATAATATTTGCCTAGCGACGGTTTTAAAACCGCGAATAATAGCTATCTGACCCAAGCCGCGAAAATAAATGTGGGTATGGACAGTACGGCCATCCATTCTACACAAAGGCACATATTTATTCGTGTCTATCCATAGTAAGATAGGTAGGTATAGTTAGTTGGCAATTTAAAACTTTTGGTACATAGATGTAGACGACACGGTTGGCGCAGTGGCTGCGTGCTCGGCTTTTGGGCCGCAGGTTGTGGGTTCGATTCCCGCACGGAACAAGTATTTGTATAGCCTACAGATAATTGTTCCGGATCTGGGTATTTGTGCATGTGAGATTTGTGTCTGTAAATGGTCCTACGAGACAAAAGTAATCCTAGTGTGGGGCAACGTTTTTATAAAAAGAAAAGTAAGATAATATTATTGCTTCCGACTGTACACACAAAAATATTGACAACAAAAAAAAAACACCATTTTGTGTATAAATGTACTGCTTATTTCAATAGAAATTTCTGCCAGCAGGCCTGTACAAAGAGAAATGAGATATAGATAAATATGATAGGTCAACGCTCACCCTGGCCACTCACATGCGCGCAAACATTCGTACATAGTACGAATGTTTACCGTTTTGTAGGGAAAATGTTCACATAGTCATTGCGAATAAGGGCGATGCCTCTTTAGTGCGTTGCGTTGCGTCGTCGCAACGGATCAACGCATTGTATGCCACACCTGCGTTGCGACGACACACGACGTCGCAGCGCAAGAGGAGGACGCACTGTCCGTCGTCGCACCGGAGCTCCGACAGCGCAGCGCATCACCCTTAGGGTTGCCACCCGTACTTTATAATAAAGTATTGTACGTTATTTCAGGTAATTGTACCTACTCTATACTTTATGAGAACAATAAAGTACTCGAAAATACTTAATTTCGCATGATTTGATTTCTTTGGGATTTTGAAAAGTTGTGTCGTACCTAAGTATTTTTTCGTTAAACGAAATGATCGAAACGAAATTCAAATATAGACTGTAAAGATGCTGTGCAATTGTTTAGTAGAGATACTAATTTGATACAAACTGCAAAAAGCAATAAAAAATATGTTTTTAAACATAATAATAAAGAAAAATAAATTGTACTTTATTTTGATAGGTACTGTGTACTTTTTTTTCTTACCTATAATAACCAATGTACTTTAACTGCAACAAAAAAAGGTGGCAACCCTAATCATCCTACCCCGCTTCGTGTCTCGTCCGCCGATCCGTTAAAACGTCGCGTGGGACGACGCAACGCTTTAATGTGGCATGTCATTTAAAATGTATGGAAAACGACGCAGCGTTGACGCTGCGACGACGCAACGTACTAATGAGGCAGAACTCTTCAGTCCCACACTTTTTGGTACGCATATTCGTGCGAATGTCAGTGACCCGCATTAGAAAGACCCTTTTTTCTTCATAAATAAATGATTACTTACCGAATTTTACGTCTTTATTTGTGGATTCGCAAATAGGGTCTCAATTAAAACAAAAATTAATACACATCACACGTTTACGGCGAGTGTATATTAAATACTAATTTTCTTTTTGATTCTTAATCTTATTTTTCTCCCAAATCTTGTGTATAACTTTAGAGAAGTACGCAACGCCGGGTGCCATGACAGTCTTGAAGACATGCTCGTCTTCCAATTTCGATACCCAGTCCGCGCAGCGTGGGAATCTGCAATCAAATTCAACGTCAACGTCTACATATTCACACTAATAAATTAGGCTGAGGGCAGACGAGCTTTTATTTACGTCGCATTAACTGAGTCGCGTAATTTTGATTATGTTCGGTTTCATACAATTTTGCGATTTGTGCTACACAACGAAACAAAATGAGTCCTTTAAACCCTTTCAAAAAAAATCGTCTGGCTGAGTAACACGAGGGCAGTTTCTCAAAAAATTATCAAAAAATTAAAGATATTTGAAATACACAGCGTATGACGTCGTCGCCTTGTACTGCTATTTCAATTTCAATTTCATTTATTTGCTTTCCATAATGTGTATAATATTAGATGGTAAAATATTAATATTTAGTTTAGTGACAATTATAGACCCTGTTATAGGGCACAACAAAACAATCTTAATTCTATTTTTATTAAAATGATATTAATTAATTTTTAATCATACATTATTATTTCCATAAATTATACAGTTATACATTGGTATGCTTTATTGCATACATACATAAACTCACGCCTTTTTCCCATGGGGGTAGGCAGAAACTATAGAACGCCACATGCTACGACTCTTACATACCCCTTTCGCTTCATCCACAAGATATATGAATGACGTGATGGCAAGATGTATGAATGCTTTATTATGTTATATTAATTAAATTATTGTCTATATTAATTATGTCATCATTATGTCATGTTTCGTGTCTGGTAAACAATTTTAAATCGCTTAAGAACATTTGATGAAATATTTCAATTGAGTTTTTTTTTTTAAATACACCTGTTTTTAAATACTGCCAGTTGCCACAGCACTGACTGAAGACAAAGTGGAATATAATATGCAGGGCTGTGTCTAGGGGATCTGGTGCCGCCGGGGTGCGAACCTAGCTCAGGGCGCCCCTTAGCCCCCGTCTGAGCTGTGTGTAGTAGCTATTACATGTGGCGTATGTAAGAGAGGTGACTGCTGAATAAAATATTTTTTCAGGCCTCCGGGCCCTCAAACCTCACCCGAGGCTCAAGGCGCCCCTTATAGCTCAGCGCCCGGGTGCCCCGCAACCCTTGCACCCCCGAGTAGAGGGCCCTGATAATATGGTCGTAATAGATCATCATCACGTCATACCAATTAAGGACCGCTACAATGAACGGTATAAAGAATAAATAGAAACAAATACTTACTTGTCAGCATCCAGTTTATGAATGACCTGTATCGCAGAAGCCGTTGAACCGGCGGCCAGGTCAGCTAAAGTCAGGCGATCCGTCGCGATATATGGTCGATCTTGTAGATACGCGTCCACTATGGCGAATGCTGATTCTATTTCTTTAATGTTCTGGGGGCTCGGCCCTTCTTGTAGACCGATGTTGAAGATCGAGCCCTAGAAATACAAAGGAAATTGTACCACATACCATTCTTTTATCAGCAATGTTATAAATTGTTCCAATAACACCGGTGCAGCAGTGATAGCCTAGTGGTGTGACCCTCGGACTGCCAAGACATAGGTCTCGAGTTCGAACCCAAAGCACGCACCTCTGACTTTTCAGATTCATGTGCGTATTGCATAATTATCACTTGCTTAAAAAAGGTGAAGGAAAACATCGTGAGGAAACCGGCATGCCTGAGAGATATTTCTCGACGCCATGTAAAGCTAAGTCAGAGGCCCATGGGCGACATAAACTCTGACACCAGGTTGGTCACTAACCACACGAGAAGAAGAAGACCGATTGTTCCGATAATACCGGTGATATTATTGACACAAAACGGCAAATGAGAATGATTTGTAGCATTTTCAGAACAGAAAAAAATGCAGTTACTGCTTCCTCCAAATAATTGAGCACATAATTTTTTTGACCACGTTTCTTTATTACATTTATTTTCGGTTTTAGTCCTTCTATCCCATCTCATATCCTTACTCTGAATACATAGTTTATTTTCACCGTGATATTCAATATTAACACAGATGCAGCCAAAGACTACGATTTGGGGGGAGGTCATGACCCCTACAACCCCCTTCGGACCGCCACTGTATTAACATGATGAAGAAACTTACGCCAATAGCCTTGAAGAACACGCCGGCGTTAAAAAACATGCACTGGTCGACGAGGGCGCGCGTGCGCACGTCGCTCGGGTACAACGACTCTTGCTTGTCCTCGCCACCGTACTTTGACAGCAGGTACTTCATTATAGCATGGCTGCGAATATGAAGAAATTACTTAACATAACCGTTCTCTTGTGATTTGTGAAGGTTTGGGCAGAGGAGGAAAAATTCACGATACTGGGGTCTTTAGCTCTACACATAATAGGCGACCAAGTAACGATTGGTCTCTTCTTAGCGGTCTTAGGCTGCGTGTCCACTGGAGCGGAGGAGCTGAGCGGTGCGGAGCTCACTAACAGAATTGCATTAAAGTTACGTCTCCGCTCCGCTCCAGTGGACAGGCAGCCTGTTATAGTACGACACAACTTAGAAGCCGCATTGGCAAACTTGATCGAACAACCAATGGCAGGCGCTCATTATCGCGCCATATGTTCAACCTTATTGCGTCAGCGTAAAGATCATTTTTTTACTGCAGTACTAAAAAACATCGTCTTGAAGTCGCACTCAATTCGGAACTGATTGGTTTAACTTTTTCACCGCCAACGTACACAGAACGCGATGCCTCGCCAGCGTCAAACTATAAATGTAAAACGAAATATATAGTAAACAGTAGTGATGAGCTGATGACCTGTTAAATACAGTAAACTTATTTTTATAACATAGTTAAAATGAAGAGCTTCTAATGAAGTTGTGGCGCTGGAAGCACGAAAATCTGGAACTTCTATTGAAATCCGTGGCGGTGAAAAGGTTAATGAAGTCTGCCCAGTTTACCCCACTCTCCATACCGTAAAACATTGCTATTAAGTGTAAATACAATACAATGTGTAGTAACCGCGAATTACAGAATAAATACTCAAAGATAATCAAATAAAACGGAAAAAACAGGCTGACCAGATGTAATCACCTTAAGGTGGAATACAAGCTTGATTATTTATTTATACTTTCGCACAAAGTTTGTACAAAAGCAGACTTAATGCCTTAGGCATTTTCTACCAGTCGACCTTAGGGTGGTGCAGACAAAAAAACATGGTAGGTGCACTAAGTAGTGTTGTGTATGTGAGGCAATACCAAATTAAAAATAAACAAAGCTTACTGTGAAACATTTGAAAACCTTTTTTCATTTGATTACCTTTCGGATAAAACGAAGTCACCGTCTTGAAGCACAGGAACCGTACTCATGGGGTTTAACTGCAAAAAAAAACAGCGTGCCAGTACATGATGGGGTATAATATGCATGTAATTTATTTTCTGGGTTCGATCTCCAGGTTGGGCAAAATGTTATTGGGTTTTTCCATTAGTAATTTCTCGGTAACAGCGCGGAGTCTGAATTTGTTCCCGGTAAATGGCAATAGGCTCGGCCTCGACCCCTATCACATGGAACTTTAACATAATTGGCGAAACGAGGGTGTACTAGAACATAAATAAATTACGTAAAAAAACTCTAATTACTCCAATTACGTTACAAAGCAACTAACTCTATTTATGACATTCAAACGGCCCTAATTTAATTTTAACTGCGAAATCCTGACGAATCTAGTTTTGGCTGAAGACGTCGGTCAAAACTAGTATTGACTGAAAAATATTGGGTAATAGTGATTTTATCAAAAAAAAAAATTAGTTTTGACCAAGAGTGTTAGGGTAGCTATACACATAAGCGGGCCGGCGTTAATCGGCACAGACGGGCGGTAAAATCGAATATAGATGAAAGTTCGAGAAAAGGTCGCTCAGCTTTCACTAGGCGGGCAGCACCAGCGGGCCGGCAGGCATCGGCTAAGCCGGGCGGTAAAACCGAATATATGTAGTTGAATGTTTGGGAATCACAACTCGCTTGGCTTAAATTTTAGTTCAGCTAAGAATGATTATTATTGGAGCCGAACGTATGTAGTAGTTGCTACGGGTCGGCTTTTTCGTTCCACAAGTACTGCTGAATCGAATGGTGTGTCGACCCGAATGAACTACCCAATCGGCACAAGCCGAATGCAGCCGAACAAGTGCAGTAATTACTTCAGGTCAGCTTTGTTGTTCGACAAATACTGCCGAACCAACTATGCCGGCCCGCTTATGTGTGTAGCTACCTTGAGTCAAAATCAATTTTGGTCGCTCAAAATCATTTTGGACTGGGAGTATTATCATTTTGTAACTGTAAAATTAGGCATAATCAGCCCATTACCGTCTCACTACTGGGGACGGGCCTCTTCTCTAAATGAAAAGGGCTTACGCCTTAGTCCACCACGCTGGCCTGGTGCGGGTTAAGGACTACAACCGCCATCAAGAACTTTTTGGTGCCCTCTCAGTTGTACAGATTTCATCACGATTTTTTCTACTACCGTTAACGCAAGTAATAATCAAATTCGGATCCACATATGATTTCGAAAAGTCAGAAGTGTGGGCCGAACTCCGAGAACCTGCTGCTTGCAAAGCAAACGTTCAACCGCTATCTAGGCAAGGCTAGGCTATCACAGCTTATACGGGAATAGAAAGTTTATCTAATTCTGGACCATACATAACATAAACATCACGCTTTACATTCCCCGAAGGGTTCGGCAGAGGTGTTTTTATTACACCCTCGTCTCGCCAGTTATGTTTTAATTCCCATGTAATAGGGGGCGAGCCTATTGCCATTAACCGGGCACAAATCCAGAATCCAGGCTGCTACTGACAAATTCCTAATGGAAAAACCCAATAACACTTTACCCGACCTGGGGATCGAACCCAGGATCCCATGTTCAGCAGTCGCACTTGCAACCACTAGACCAACAAGGCAGTCTAATTCTAATCCTGGACTAAGTGGGATCAATACTCTATTTAGGATGTTATTGCATATTATCAACAAGCACATTGGGTCACCCGCGCGACGGCGCAACGAGTATTCCCAAGGAGGGTTGATGTCAGGCAGGCGGCCTGTCATGAAACAATAAGCCAAAGCCTCTAACAACATGGATTTACAAACATATTGTACCGACCCCACCTTATTTTTTTTTTTCTCGTTGGAAAACCCTCATGGATGTCCCTCGCCCAGGGAAGGCGAGGGGTATGCCGGACTCTTACCGGCTAAAAAACCAACGGTGTTCCTCCTCCTGACCGTTCGGCCGGGGTCGCGGGATTCGCAAAAGCATGCACCGCAACCCCAGCAGGTCCCGGTCCGCCAACCCTCGGCGGACCTCTCCTTTGTGGGGCCTTGCCCCACGTCCTCCTTCGTTCCACGTCGCCGTCTCGGGCCTGTTACTGGTCGGGCGGCGGGTCTCCTAACTCGCCGCCCGCAGGCCAGTGCCGACCCCACCTAGTGTAGGATAACGGCAGGGAGATGATGATGATGATTGCAAATTAAAAGAACTTCAAACTATACCTTCTTAAACTCCGGCGACTTGTGTTCGAGCTGCAGTAACTTGACATCGTTGTACTGCACTTGCAGTCCGAGCATGTCGCTGAGCATCATGACTGCGCGCGCAGGCGGACTGCCGAACGCACGATGCAGGATTAGACGTGACATTGTTCACTCTGCAGTATATATTATGGTACCTAAGTCAGTTAAAACAGTAATATTTTTTGAAAATGTTAAGAAACTTGTAGAGTCGGCATCAAAAGTAAATAAATATACAAGGTTAGTCGGAAAGGGGGTACTAAGCCAAAAGGGTGTTAAAAGTACCCATAATAAGGGATAACTTTTGTTCTACAACTTTCCCCAAAATTCGATAGTTTAAGAGAAATAGCTTTTCAAAGATTTGGTAGAAAATATGCTAAAATCTGTCTGTCCATAGCTATGATCAGCTGTTTTTACAATTTAGGTCATATTTGGGGTCACGGATTAGAAAATTAATTTTCTGAATCTATAACTAAAGCAGGTATGTTTTTTTTTTTTTAAAAACAGTGATACATTACGTGGCCCGCGGCTTAGTACCCCCTTTCCGACTAATCTTGTAGTACAATGTTTAAAAGTGGTCTTTGTATGACAACTTGCAAACAACGAATTTTTCAAACAATTGTATTATAAATAAACTTAAGGACTATTACAGGACTTCGGACCTTGGACTTTGGTCCTTGACAAGTGTTGCCAGGTCAAGTAAGATACCATACTTCATTATTTTGAAATTATTCTAAATTATTCTTATTTATTTTTAACATTAAGTGGTAGGGTAGTACAATTGGAATCTATAATTACTGATTGACACGATGGCGTCGTTTAGGTACTTATTTATCAATAAGTATTATAAAAATATTATTATTTTCATTCTGATATTAAAAAATATTGCGCTAGCAACATTACGCGCGCAAAAGCTAAAAATAACCTAATGTTTATTTATAATATTCATATCATAACCAAGTTCATTAACACATGCACGAAAAAATATAAATAACCGGTAAGTAACTTACCTATTAAGATTCACTCACTTTCACCTCACAAGTAACTAAAAATAACTTCACAATCACATTTGTTTTCATAAACACAAAGACGTGGTTATAACCTCAAATCTAACGCGGTTGGTAACCGGCGGCCTTGATCTACTACGCATGATAGACCGGTATGATACTAGTTGCGCACGCGCATCTCTTGAAGTATGACAAAACAAATCATTTAGATTTAATCTACGAGACGTAGAAAATACGTAGTGTTCCAATACAGTTTAAATTAAAATGCAATGAATCGAAAAATTTGGTTGTAAGTACCGTAGTACTTACCATATTTGTAACAAAGATGAATTTTCATTGAATTAGTAGTTTTTTAAGATATATTTCTCCTTTAAATGGCCTTTAGATTAAGAATGTTAAATAGCAATACAGAATCTTGCTTTTCTATTGGAATTAGTACCTACTTAGGTAGGTAGGTACCTACCATTTTTTTTTCTCTTGGCTCAATTTTTTTATCACTGAGGGCCAAGCCACATCTGGCGGAAGATACGTCGCCGCGTCGCCGATCTTCCGTTGCGTAATTTATTCGAGGAATTTTAGTAACACATCTTCAGTCAAATGTGTACGGTGTGAGATGTTTATATGGAATTATGTGTACCGGCGGAAGATCGGAGACGTATCTTCCGTCAGATGTGGCTTGGGCTTGGCCCTTAGAGTTATTTAAAAACTTGGTCACTTTGAATTATTAAGGCTCAGTTGCACCAACTAACTATAATTGTTAACTTGCCATATTTAATGTCGAAACTGTACTGATTTGACAGACATTTTGGTATGGTTATGGTTATAGTCAGTTGGTGCAACTCAGCCTTAGTAATACTTTTGTAAATAAATTTCTTTTTCAGGCCTCCTTCGATTTGTACCTTCTTTACAATCAAGTCAGCAGGGTCAAAATGAAATCTGAACAAATAAATAAGAACAATTTTTATGTGATTTATTTAATATGTACTTATCTACAACCTATACCTACTCTATTTCATATAACATTAGACAAATATCGCCGTCCACGGAGAATATAATGGCATTCGCAAAAACACAACTTCATTTGAGCTTTTTCGTTTCTACATATGTTTAGTAACTGGCAAGCAGTCGTCAAAAATCGGTTTTTATTTTGTTCTGAAAAGTTGTGTTTTTGCGAATGCCATTATATTCTCCGGGGACGGCGATATGACCTTTTTTAGCTAGGAAAATGTAGAAATAAACAACGTGTTTGCTTTCAGCACAGAATCAACACAGTATGCATTATGCTTTTAAGAACCACAAGATGAGCTGAAACTGTACTTGAAGAAATGGTTCAAAATATTTGTACCTTGGTGGACCACTTTTGTCTCATGTTATAATATGAAATGGAGTACAACAGTATGCATTTAAAAAATATACCTAGATTATTAGATGCAAAGCCAACAAATTATATGATAGGTAAAATATATACATTGATAAACAGATAATAGATAGAACGATTAAAAAAAATTACTACATAGTTAAGTTAGGTTGTAGCTAGAACAATACATATAACTAATACATATGGATCCATACAGAGAAAGAGTTCAGCTACTATCTACTGAGTCAGTACTACGTAGACGCTTCATAGAAATATTAAAGCGCATTCAATTTAAACGGTTGGTGTACTGCAGCCGTGCCGCAGCAGTGAGGATGTCGTGCGACTGTCGTGCTGCGGACGAGCGGTTCTGTTTTTTCATATAGTTGACGCGACGAGATCACGAGAGAACAGTGTCAACCGTACTGTGCCGTCGTGAGTGCGCCGTACGGGCGATGTACTGCTCTCTCGTTGCGTCAACTGTATGAAAAAACACAACCGCCCGTCTGCAGCACTACACTAGGAGCCGGCGTAGATTTGGCGAAGCGCAGCGCAGAGCATTTTTCACTGCCAAAACATTATCGTCTTTGTGCGCGTCGAAATAAGATCTAAAACTAATTAACACAGCTAGTCCCCAAGACTCTGAGTGCATCGAAGGGACTAGAAGCGAAAGGTGATTTTCGATATTATTTAAACGGTAGCAAAGTCTATAATGGTTTGGTAGTGAAACATACTCTGCGCTGCGCCTCGACAAATTTACGCTGGCGTTAGTTCTGCGGCACGGCTGCAGTCCGACACCAACAGACTAAATGTAAAACGCCCTTACATTCGGAAAGTGCACCAAATGTTGCAGTGCCCGAGTCGTGTGCCGCGGAACAAAAACCTGTTTTTATTCACTTAACCTTTTAACCGCTTGAGTCGCATTTCTGCGACAAATATATCCGTGCCCCTACGGCGCGTGTCGTATTTCTGCGACAGAGAACATGCATGGTTTTTATGTTCTATTTTCGTCCTATGAACTGCGTGGTACAACTAAAACGATTATTCAATAGAGATATGATTTACAACAATTACTTCAAATTGTTTCATAGCTCTAAGTATTGAAAAAGCTTAATATATTTATTGTAGGTATTATTTTATCGATTCGTAGTCGCGCGCTAGGGGCACGGCAATTGATATTTAGCCACGCGCTTAAAAGGTTAATTGTGTGTCTAACAACTGCACGTATGTAAATGTTGGCACTTAATATAAAAAAAAATATACCTTGTAAATCATTACTGAAGTAGTTACATTAGATATAGAATCGTCGTTCTGATGTCAGGGTGTTACGCTCGGCGGCAGATATTCGTTCACAAGCTCTATTACTTTACAAACATCATCTTCTGACAATCGCTCCTCACTTTCTTGCACAATCTGAAATGGAATAATATCACATAATCCTATTATAGACGATAGCTGTGTCCTCACGGCCTCGCCCGTAGCCTATGTTACTCAGTGATAATGTAGCTTTCTAACGGCAAAAGAATTGTTGAAATCGGTCCAGTAGTTTTTAAGTTTATTCGTTACATACAAAAATACAAAACTTTCCTCTTTATAATATTAGTATAGACATGGATTTATTCAATAAATAAATAACATAGACCCTCTCATCATACCATAACACAACATCACGCCTGTATTCCCCGAAGGGTTGGGCAGAGGTTTAAGTCCCATGTAATAGGGGGGTAAGCCTATTGTCCTCACCCGGGCACAAATCCAAACTCGGGGCTGCTACTTAGAAATTCCACACGGAAGAACCCAATAACACTGCCCGACCTGGGGATTGAACCCCGGACCTCACGATCACCAGTCGTGCTTGCGACCATAAGACTAACGAGGCAGTTGACCCTCTCAAATGCTGCTATATTAAGGTTAGTTTTCACCAACATTAATTTTCTGTAACCAGCCTATAACCAGCCACTGCTGTTGTTGTCTACGGTGTTGCGCCCTCTACAATAGGGATTGGGCACTGAATACCATTATTGGTAAACAAATGGTGTAGTAGACAAGCAATACTAGAACCAAAAGATAAAAACAAATCAACAAATAGCTTACCAACTGAATCTCTAGCTCTGTCCTTGGGGGAGTGTTGACCATCATAAGTTTCTCAGTCTTTGTCAGTTTGAAGCTCTTCATTCCTTCTAGAAACTTCTGAATAGATTGTGCATTTTGCGCCTTACACTCTGTATCTTGCAGATAGTGGACTGTCTGGAATAGGTTTATTATTTATAAGCTGTGCCCGCGGTACTATCCGCGTAAAAGATTTTTATACATGCATAGTTTCTCTTTTACCCATGAGGGGGTGGGCGGAAAATACAGAACGCCGCGTGCTATGATCCTTATACAAGGTTAGTCGGAAAGGGGGTACTAAGCCGTGGGCCACTTAATGTATCACTGATGATTGTTTTAAAGAAAGTGTTATAATTTCAAAATTCGATATAAAAAAACCATGAAAAAATAATTGAAATTTACTTTTTTCAAAAATTCTTCATCCCTGCTTTAGTTACAAATTCAGAAACTGGAGCCTCTAATCCGTGACCCCAAATATCACCTAAAATGTAAACACAGCTGATCATAGCTGAGGCGAGATACAATTTACTTAGCGTATTTTTTATGAAATCTTTAAACAGCTATTTCTCTTAAACTAAGGACTTTTGCTGAAAGTTGTAAAACAAAAGTTATCCATTATTATGGGTACTATAACACCCTTTCAGCTTAGTACCCCATTTCCGACTAACCTTGTAAAGTTATTTCGCTTTGGCCCGACGCGAGCCCGTCCCAGGTAACGTCACGTTTGACAAGCCTAGGGAAGCCAGGCCCAAAAATAGAAAAGCCGGATACAGATTCATATTTAGACGGACATTCTGCCCTGAAAGCCAGACACACTGGTTGTGCCGTGTCCGCGTGTGACGCTTACGCGCTTTTGTTCGGCATTTTTTGGCAGGGCGGGGTTGACTAAAAGCCTAAGAAAAACCGGACAGGCCGGAGTTGTATATATACGGCCGCACACGACTGTAAAAAGCCGGACACCTGGCAACTCTAGACACGCCGCCTCTCCATGAATTCCCCTACGGCGACACAAGTCAGAGCGACACGCGTCAGAACGATTTTAGCATGGTACTGAATTGTACGGAGGCGCACACAGCCAGAGGCTTACCTTGGGTGAAGCAAGTAGGGCACGTGCCCCGGAAATCACCAATTATTCAACTTACAAATCAAAATAAACGATATAATATAAAATAACTAGCGGCCTGACCCGGCTTCGCACGGGTGGACAATATTCCCGTTTTAGCAACATTTTTCATTTATGCTCCGGTCCTTTTGGTCGTAGCGTGATGTTATATAGCCTATAACCTTCCTCGATAAATGGACTATCCAACACAAAAATATTTTTTTCAATTCCAACCAGTAGTTCCTGAGATTAGCGCGTTCAAACAAACAAACAAACTCTTCAGCTTTATAATATTAGTATAGATAATCAATATGTTTGCCTCATAGAAGTCTAGGAAGGTGCAATTGTAAGTGTAACGGTTTTACGGACTCACAAGATTTATGACTGTTTTATTAATAGAGTAAGTATGTAATTATTTTTTTAATTAAATTTACGAAGGGGCGTTTGATTCGTGACTTAGGCGCCATTTTCGTTTAGTACGCCCCTGCACACAGCTGTCTGTCTCCGTAGTACTCATGCGGTTGTCGTTCCGAACTGCGTCACGTGGGGAAACCGCCTTACCAATCGGTAATCACGTGTGAGATTTAAAATCTGAACATCAGCCTTCCAATGACCGCAACAACGAACGGTCAGAGGATGGGCAGCAGCGGCCTCTTTCCTACTCAAAATAACCCTACTAAGGTCACCAATCCAAAAACCAAGTATGGTGGTACTCCTCACTAATCACCCCCTATCTATCACCACTTCCCTAATCTTGCTTATTTCTAGCATCTTTGTCTAGTTATTGTGAGAATATTTTCGATGCCTTTATAGGCGCCCCGTACACAGTCAATCTGGATCGCGATCCGCGATCAAAATCAATGATCGCGATCCAGATTGATAGTGTACGAATTAGATTGACGGAACGGAACAAAACAATCTGGATCGCGGTCATTGATTTTGATCGCGGATCGCGATCCAGATTGACTGTGTACGGGGCGCCATACACTTTACAATTTTAACATAACGTAACATCACGCCCGTATTCCCTAAAAGGTTGAGTAGAGGTATAACACCCTCACTTTGCTGTTATGTTTAAGTCCCATGTAATAGGAGTCGAGCCTAGGTTGATGGCCGCTACTGAGGAATTTCACACGGATAAACCCAATAACACTTTGTCTGACCTAGGGATATATTCTCTTGTAGTGGTGCAGTTCCAAATATATATCATCAGTGGAAAGGTAAAAAGAAGGAAAAAAAGTAAAAAAGTATACATTTTAAATAGATAATTTAATATGTATACTCTAAGAAAAATAACTATGTTTATTTTCTTAAAAAAATACTTTGAATCACTCTCCTGTAAAGTAGGTATATTGGCGCTTTAGTCTTTTTACCTTTCCACTGACGATATTCAATACAGCCATTGGATTGAGAACTACAAGAAGTGATTGCCACATACCTCATAAGTGACCGTTGCTAGGGACCCTTCCCTCTTGTGTTTCTTCTGTGTACTATCTTTGAGCTGCTGTAAGATCTGCATCACCTCATAGTTACATAAGAAAGCGGCATTTGCTTTAGTGCTACAACATTTTTGAAAAATTAATATTTTTATCCAAACATTTAATTTGAAGAATATACAGTGCTGCCGTCCTTTAACTAGAAAGCCGTTAAGCCCAAAAAGTTGTTTCCGAGAAAATGGCAAAAATGGTGGAAATCATTGTTTCTTAAGAACTATGATACTTAGGTTAATGATTGTTGGACACACAGAAAATAATCATCACACCAGGCAATTAAGGTATTTTAACGTATATTAAGCGAAGAAGTGTAGGTTAGACGCTTTCAAGTGATGTAATCATCATAAATTATGTTACTTAACGGTCTACAAAATTTTCATATCTGTGAAACGATTTATATTGTAAAAATGTTTCTTAGACAGAAAGATAGAGAATTTTGAACTCTATCACTTTCTATTACAAAGTAAAAATTGACCATTTGAGGGTTAACAGTTTTCTAGTTAAAGAATGGCAGATCGGTGGCCATATGAGGAACAATTAGTATTGCATGCCATATAACTATAAAATAAGTGTCTTAAAAAAACGAGACATGATAGATCAATTTCAATAGAAGAAAATATTTGATGAAACATAGCTCCTTTACACTAAAGACAATGTTTCTGTAGTTAAAATATTTTAATATATGAAACTGCCCCGAAAAGGAGTTTGCACAACCCTCTTTAGTAATTGAACAACCCGCAATCCTTACATGGTATACCTTTTCCATGATTCAGGCTTTCATGCTATATTTTTGGCAATGCAGTGTTATTGGCAGTGATAGACCATATTGTTAACTTTAGTGTTGGAGCAAGTTAAATTATGTACTGTATTAACATATATTCAAGCTTCTTAAATATTTATACCCTATTAACAAAACAAAAATAAATGTAATCAACATTTGGCTACTCTTAATAGAGATATTTTATGTAAAATAATTCATAAACAAAAATAAATTGTGTGATGTTAATCTATTTGAAACACTTCTTATTCAAGTGAGCTTCAAAATTTTTATCGATTTTACAGAAAATATCTCTATTAAGAGTATGTAATCAAATGTTGTTTACATACATTTTATTTTTTCGTTCCATGAATAGGGTTTAGATACAGCCTGTACTAGTATTTATTGTCACATAATATGATTATATCATAAACAATAAAAGTATTATATTTCAATAAATCTAGCTATTATTTATGTAATACTTACGTCTCCATGGGAAAGAACTGGTGTATAACCGCGGCTTATACTTGTTCTTAACTGACACAGTACAATAAATAAATTAAAGCAACAAAAACAAATAATGCTTTGATAATTGTTTGCTATAATACTCCAGTCATACAAGTAACTATATACCATATATAAAAGTACTCTCTGCTATATAATAATATACTATAGTAGGCCGCACGCACTGCACGCTATTAAAAAATAAAATAAATATTACAAAAATAAAATAAACAAACTGTCAAATAAATAAATATAATAATGTCATTGTCATTACGTCGTGCGTGACACTCGTGACAGCTTGTTGAACCCTTAGACCACAGATAATATGATACTACAAAGTATCATAAACACTTTTGGTCTTAAGCCGCCTTCACACGCTTGCCAAACAACTGCAAGCGCCTACAATCCACGAGGGTGTAGGTAAAACTGGAGACAACATCTAAGTGAAGTCGAAAAATTTGGCCTTGAATGTTTAATTTGGTGGTGTATCTCTTTCTAAATCTGTACTAATATTTTAAAGAGGAAAGATTTGTATTTTTGTATGTAACGAATAAACTTAAAAACTACTGGACCGTATTCAAAAATTCTTTTCAGTTACAAAGCTACATTATCACTGAATAACATAGGCTACGGGCGGAGCCGTGAGGATACAGCTAGTATCTTAGAAAAGATAGAATATTTAGCTTGGAAATCTATCTCACGATAGAATTATTCGAGGTTAAATTTTTGGAATTACGAGTTCGTGGTGTAGTCTCCATTTGCACCTATACCTTCATGCTACAAATAGTGTGGAAACGGTATTTGGCTTGGCTTGCGAAAGGTTGCAGGTGTTTTGCAGATGTTTATCGCCGATCCAGTCTAGTGTTGGTTTTTGTGCACAAATCAAAGGAAATTTGCGGCAAGTTCTTGTGATGCATCAACACGTTTGTACATGATTGATTATTTGCAGACACTTGGGGCTTGCGGCAAGTGGCAAGCGTTTAAAGCCACCTTTATGATTAACCTTCTTTGCCTTTCAAATTACGTCAGCTTAGGCTGTACGACGCAAGGAGGCAACGATATAAAGTTTTATCGTTGCCTCAGAAAACAAAAAGTAATAACTATCTGTCAAGTAAATTTTAAATGTCATAAAATAGAAACAAAACAAACAAAAGGCATAACCACAGTGCACCTACTATATACAGTGGTTCAACGCCCATACTATGCGTGCCAAATAAGAACAGCACTGTCAAGACGCCATTTTGTTCCGCAATACTCGTGAACTTCATTACCAAAGTGTAAGGTGTGCAAAAAAGTAAATAAAGAAATTATATTCAGTTTAATTATTTTTGTTCACTTTTTTGGTATTTCTTATCAATTTTACGCCAAATTGTGTAATTACACAGTAATTATATTATTATTATGACGACATATTAGGGTGACCAGTAGCATTTCGTGAAGTTAACTATATATATTGGTTCATTTCTTCAGTTTTCAAATATTATTAAATTATCCAAAATTATCTATTTATGGAATTCAATAAATAACATTTTATAAAAATGAATGTAAATAATAATGAAATCTATGAATAAAAATATATAACTGTTTTTTTTCATAGTATTTTTTTGCTGGAAGTACCAATTTGTCAGCTATCGTGTGAAGTTGTAGCAAGCGCGATCCTATTCTTATTTGGCACGCATAGTACATTTGACAGGTCTTAAGAAATGCGTAGCCACTTCCCCCGCATGATCACTATGAGACAATGTTCTACGTTGACCGACTGTAAGGAGTAATATATGCGTAGACTGTGTCATAACCATGAAGCTATAGGTAGAAATGGAGGCCATACTAGACACTTTAGACAAGAGTAGCCGTTTGCCGAGAAAAAAGAATTCCGTTGAAAAAAGAACGTTAAAATTCGAAGTTATATAAGTCATTTTAAAATAAGGCATAGACAATTCTTTGAATTAAATAAGGTCGGCTGCTATTAAATACTTTTTGTTATAAATTGTAAAGTATTTTTTTTCTCCTAGTCATAATGAGTATTCACTAAAAGTTTTGTACAAACAATGTACTCAAACAGATTTTCAAAGATTTTTTGTCCTGCGATGTGAAACACTGCTGGTCAGGTAGAAAAGAGTTGAAAGTAACAGTAGGTACTTGTATCTCTTTTAAGTTATGGTTGGAATTCTAACACTTTCACACAGGTGAACGTGATAGAATTCCAACCTAAGGTTACTTTCGGTGTATACCTTCATGCTTTCGGTCATATAAATCGTTTTCAAGGAAATGTTCAGTGTCTGGTCTCATCACATCATCTCAACACTCAACAGTATTTTTTTAAATGGATAAAGGGCTCTGCCCACTACACCGTACCATACTAGAACCGGAACCGTAACCGTACCGGCACAGGTAAAAAAATATTCTTTGTATGGATTAGTATGAGACACTGCCCACTAGACCGTTCCGTCACCGACCGACACTGTAGCGTGTCATGCACGGACCGGCAAAATTGAAAGTGACGGAACGCTCCGTACCTGACACGCGACGGGTATGCACAGCACTACACAGCGTATCCACATATGCTACCCGTAAGCTCCGCGTTGTAATCCCTGTTTGATATATTATATTCGTAAATACGAATATTTATACAATTACATACCTACAACTAGCTGTGCCTGCGACTTAGTCTGCGTAGGAATCGGAGAACAACATTATTTGGTTAACTGAAATTAGGTAGGTATTTTTAAATCATTCTTTATTCTAACAACTATGAAAAAATACATAAAAAACGGTGATAATGTATTATCATTTATTTACAAAGAAACCTTAGATAGCTTCGGATGCCCTGTGTTTTTGCCAACAGTTCAGGCTGAGTGGATTTTTAGTTGTTACACTATTAGACACTTAGGATTTTTACTAAACAAAGTATGTTGTATTTCTATCAGTAATAAAGTCCATTATAATAAGGCTTCCCTGTAAACAATGTTAGCAGTAAAACCACCAGGGATTAAAGATTGTTCAGGTGGCTTACATAAGAGAGAGCCACATAGAGCCGACCGTGCGAGAAGCTGCTGACACTCAGGTCTACACCCGCAATGCGTAGTGTCTGCTCATGTGCCTTGTTAATGGTCATAGCATAACATTCACGTAAGCTGATCGGAAACTAACACGTTTTAAACTAAACAGTAAATTGATTACGCGATTTTACATGTAATACACGTAACGCCATCTATTGATCAAATATGTTACAAACAAATGATGATAATTTCTTCTTAATAACTTTAAATTCTAATATCTTTTGATTTAGCTAACCGATTACGATGAAACCAAAACTAAATGTTACTCCAAGATACGCACAATATTTGTCTATTAAAGTCAACCGCATTGAGTCAGTACTTTTTACGTCCGGCGTGCACAAACAAACCGACAAACAGATAAACAGACAAAAATCACAAACATGATCGAAATGGATTCTTTTGGTTATCTTTCAAAGCCCGCTATTTTTTTTATAATTTCCAATTTACAAACACGCCAAGTCTACAGATTTATTATAATTATGTGTAGAAGATGAATGAAAATGGACAAAAACTGATAGAACAGGCATTAAACGGGGATGCTACGATCATCATACATATTTTTAACATGACAGCTTTAGTCTGACCGGCTGATCCGATTTCCATCAAACATAGCCCATAACTATCTAGATTAAATCAGCTTTCAAACAAAAATAAAAACCGTATTGAAATCGATTCATACATTAAGACACTACGATGCCACAGACGGATAGACAGACATAAGATTCAAATACAGCATCCCTCTTTTTTGGTCGGGGGTTAAAAATGGATGACAACGCGACGCTAGTCTTTTCCTGGATATGTCTAAATGTGAACAGCTTCATATACTTTGTTTAGCCACTAGCACTTCCGGCAGTTTTGACGGCCCGGTGAAACAACGGGTCTTGCATAGTGGGAACGGGGCCTAATAGGCGCCATAATGCCATGTAGTTACTTAAATAATAAGTATCAACGAAACTTCCTAATTACAAGTTCGTACCTAGGTGTTTAATTTAATAGACCATAACGTTCATCACAAATAAGAATGGTATCATGGCTACCTAGTTTTACTTGAACGATTCCACGGCCCACTACCTACAAAGTTTTTGTTAATGTTTATGATACTTTTACAACAAATATTTTGATAATAAACTAATCATGATTTTGTGCAAAATATTTTCCTTGAGATCTTTTTTGAAAAGAAACATTATTCCTAAAGTATTTCCAATATATCCAAGAGTTGTAATCCGAAATGTAAGTCAAGAAAGTTTTACATGCGGTTTATCGAATATTGATAGACCCATAAACGCTTACTTTCATCATTACACAAATTTAAAATTACCGCAAAATAAGATATTCGCCACATACGTTTGGATCGACGGTAGTGGTATCAACTTACGTTGCAAAGATCGCATTTTGGACAAAGTGCCATGCGACTTATGTACGGTCCCTAAGTGGGCGTTTGACGGAAGTTCAACAGGGCAAGCTAAGACTGATGACTCTGATACGATATTATTGCCTGTCGCTTTATATCAAGATCCGATTCGCAAAAGTCCCCACGTTATTGTATTATGTGAGACCTATTATGGCGATGGAACCCCTACCGCTTCAAATTATAGGGCTCATTGTGCAAACGTATTAAGTAAAATATCAGACCAGAATCCATGGTTTGGGATGGAACAAGAATATACGATGTTTGATACGGATTTATGGCCATTGGGGTGGCCAAAAGTTCGTGGATACCCCGTTACAAAGTCAAAGTTTTCTTACTGCGGCATGGGCGAATATGTCGCAGGCAGAGAATTAGTTGAATGTCATGCCAGAGCGTGCGTTTATTCTGGTATTGATTACGGAGGTTCTAATGCAGAAGTCATGAAGGGGTCTTGGGAATATCAAGTTGGAACAACGATGGGAATCAAAGCTGCCGATGATTTATGGGTGGGACGATATTTGCTAGGGAGAATTGCTGAGAACTTTGGGATCATCATAAGCTATCATCCAAAACCTATGGGAAAACACCAGCCAGGAATCGGGTGCCACCATAACTTTAGCACGAACAAAATGCGTGAAGAGGGAGGACTTACTGAAATTGAAAGGGTTTGTAAAGAATTGTGTGGTAAACATGAAAAGTATATGAAAAGCTACGGACTAGGAAACGGTCAAGAAAACCGAAAAAGACTCACAGGAAAATTCGAAACTGCTTCGTTTGAAGTTTGTAAGTGGGGAGTTGCTGATCGAAGTGCTTCGATCAGATTAAAAAGAAGTGTTAAGGTTGAAAAGAAAGGCTTTTTAGAAGATCGCCGTCCTGCTGGCGACTGTGATCCATACAGAGTATGCGCACTTCTAGCAGAAACGTGTCTTTAAGAAGAACAATGCATCAGTTAAACAGTTAGATTAAATTCGGTGTAATGTCAATGTGAAGCTCATTATCGGAATCTATTTCTACTCCATTTGTTTCTATTGATGAAGAAAACAATATAAACAGTTTCCTAGTTCCGAAGCGTCAAATACCTTACTTTTAATAAGAAGATAAAAAAAATACTGGTCAATATTGGATTATTCCAAGATCGATAACACAAACTCATAGAAGTTAAAAGAAAGAACCGCTTTATTTCTTCCTGTTCTAAATACAGCCGTTGCTATTTTACTTATCGTCGTTAATAGCCTAGCGGTTGAACGCTTGCGTTCCATGCAGGAGGGTCTGTGATCGAACCCAGCCTGTACCTCCTGACTTTTCATCAGAATTTGATTATCACTTGCGTTAACGGTGAAGGAAAAACATAGTAAGGAAACCAGCACACCGAGGGGGCTCCATAAAGTTCTCGATGGTGTGTGTAGTCTGCCAACCCGCACCAGGCCAGCGTGGTGGACTAAGGCCTAAACCCTTCTCTTTCTGAGAAGAAGCCCGTGCCCAGCAGTGGGACCGTAATGGGCTTATTATGTTGTTAGTTGATATTTGATGTGTTTAACCTCGCATCTCGGCTGATATTAGGTCAGCAGTACTCCGTCTTCAGCCACTCATCTGGAGTTATTATAAAATAGATTGGACTTCGGTTACGGCAAAAAAGTATACGTTATCACTATACATGCATTGATAAAAAGAATCGAACGTTTTAATACCCAGTTCATATCAAAAAGTATATATATCCAAGATATGTTATTAAAGAAGTCACTGGCAGCTTAAAGATTTGTAGAACAGAATTACAAATATAATTTTCGAATTATTTAAATTTTTCGAGAAATTTTCAGTTACATAGTGAATTCTGATGTAGAAACATATTTTATACAATATTTTTACAAAATTAACAAGTACCGTAATTTTATAAAAAAAATGGATAGCTTAGTAAAGTGTGCATCGTTACTCATTAATACCAACAAACATTTATTTACAAGTAAACGACACATTATGGCACATAATATTAATCATATATTAAACAAAAAGGTATTGGATCGTTATATGAGGCTTCCTTTGCCGTGCAATAAAATATTAGCTACTTACGTGTGGATTGACGGTTCTGGCATTAATATGAGATGCAAGGATCGTATCCTAGATTGCGTTCCTTATAGTGCAGATGCTGCTCCGGCGTGGGCCTTCGATGGTAGTTCCACAGGTCAAGCTACTGCAGACAACTCTGATACTATTCTAAAAGGGGCCGCGGTTTATAGAGATCCGTTCAGAGCTGATCCGCACGTTATAGTTTTATGCGAAGTATATATAGGTGAAGGCGGAAAACCGGCTAAAACTAATCACAGAAAATTTTGTAACGACTTATGTGAAACACATAAAGCCGAGGATCCATGGTTCGGTCTGGAACAAGAGTACACCATGTTGGACGTGGACGGATGGGGCCTGGGTTGGCCTAAAGGAGGTGGTTTTCCGACAGTAAAATACGAGTATTCGTATTGTGGTGTAGGTGCGAAATACACTGCAGGAAGGGACGTATCCGAAGCTCACGCTAAAGCATGTCTATTCGCTGGTTGCGACTTTGAAGGTACTAACGCAGAAGTGACGCACGCCTCGTGGGAATTTCAGGTAGGCACCACAGGGGGCATTAAAGCTGCAGATGACATGTGGATATGTCGTTTTATAATGTCTCGAGTTAGCGAAGATTACGGCGTAGTCATAACGTATCATCCAAAGCCTTTCGGCCATTTACACCCTGGCATAGGCATGCATCATAACTTTAGTACGAGAAAGATGCGAACAGCCGGCGGATTCGCTTTTATAGAAGGCTGCATTAAAAGATTGGAAAAGAACCATATGAAGCACATGGTAAACTATGGTAACGATGAAATGACGAACAGAATGAGACTGTCTGGGAGATTTGAAACCGCGCCGTTTGACAAGTTCTCATGGGGTATCGCCAACAGAAAGGCTTCCATTCGTCTTCAAAGAAACATTAAGAAGAAAGATAAAGGATTTATAGAGGACAGGAGACCGGGTGGTGACGCCGATCCTTATCTCGTTTGTGGATTGATAATGGAAACCTGCTTGGGAAAAGCAACCGACGGCGCTGGTGATAGTTCAGGAGGTACAGGTGCAGGTGGATGCAAAAGGAAGTGAAAATTGTATTTTTACATGCCATCCCTATTTTGGTTATTAAGTTATATTTACTGTCTTTAAAGAGTTGAAATGTTAATAAAGATCTATATAAATAAAAAAAATTAAAAAAAACTGGCAATGTTAGCCCACATTAAAAGACATCACGCATTTTAATTCCTGCGTACCTACCTGCCCAGTGTCATATCGTTCGGGTGAACACCTTGGAGACCTTATGCCGCGTACAGACTGATGCAAGGTAACATGCAATGCAACATTCTACATGATACGAGCGCGCGGTGTCAGTCTGGCCGCATCGCGCGCACGAACTGCGCACTTGCACGCCCCTTTGTGTTCGTCTCAAACGATAATTGCGTTCAGGCTCAGGATGTCACTTTCCCAATCTGTCCCTCTGTTTCAAATAGTCCCTTTCCCAATCTGTCCCTCTGTTTCAAATAGTCCCTTTCCCAATCTGTCCCTCGGTTTCAAATAGTCCCTTTCCCGAAATGTCCCCTCCCCATAATGTCCATTTAGCAGAAGATCCCTTTCCCAAAACGCCCCCTTCCCCAAATTGCCCTTTCCGAAAATGTCCCTTTCCCGAAATGACCCTTTCTCAAAATGTCCTTTCCTTCGACAGCTACGCGTTTAAACTAGGAATATTTAAATAACATAACCGTTCAATCTGGACGCGGCATTACAAACCTTAAGGTGAGTATACACCTGGAATATTTCCATGTAATGGTGCGTCCAGACTTGACGAACGTGCCGCGAACGCGCCTCAAATGCGCCGCTCGCGAGCCGCTCGCGGACAGCTCTCCAGCTGTGCGCGTACATTTCATGTTCGTACAAAAGCTCGCGCGCCGTCCGCGCCGCTCGCGCGCAGCTCGTGAGCGGCTCGCGAGCGGCCCATTCGCGACGCGTTCGTCAGGTCTGGACGCACCATTATGTTAACGTTTTTAGGCTGCTTTTCCATCAGAGATGTGCTATGCAACGTTGCTATGGATTAGTTTGATATCCACCATCATATTCATAGCATAGCATAGCACTGGTAGAAACTGATTCAACTAAGCTGTTTTTTATATGGAAGGATACGTGTTGTGGATGCGTGCTATGGATGCGTGCTATGGATGCGTGCTATGGATGCGTGCTATGGATGCGTGCTATGGATGCGTGCTATGGATGCGTGCTATGGATGCGTGCTATGGATGCGTGCTATGGATGCGTGCTATGGATGCGTGCTATGGATGCGTGCTATGGATGCGTGCTATGGATGCGTGCTATGGATGCGTGCTATGGATTGTCGCAAGTGGTGTAGCAGCTATGTGCAGATCAGTGTATCTACAGTAGGTGCAGTAGGTAGGTTTCCAAAATATCCCTTTCCCAAAATGTCCCTTTTCCAGTGTCCCTTTCCTAAACTGTCCCTTTCCCATAGGGCCGAAACACGTAACCGCGTTGCGACGCCGCAACGCTAAAATCGGCAATTTGCGTTGCGGTGTCGCGAAAAAGAGCGTTATATGGTATGGTAGGGTGGTAACCAGTTCCTCGTGATTTTTGATTGTGGATAGAAGTGTCTCTGCCATGGATCGTCGTAAGAAACTTATTGCTTATTTGTTATTAAGAAGACATTACTCTGTTTTAAATATACGACAAAGAAGATACTGGATACATCCATTTAATAAGGCTATGAATCCCGATGGCGAGTACTTTTCTCGAAAATACAAAGCATTAAAGATAGATGAAAAAAATCTTTCGCCTACTTTAGAATGAGTGTACCTATCATCGTTTGAAGAGCTATTAAGCGGGTTATCAAAATGTATACAGAAAAAAAAATATTAAAGGAAGGAAACCTGTTACTGCTTTGGAAATGCTGGGCTTGACTGTAAGGTAAAGTAAAACAAATATGTTTTTTATTGATATTTATGGTACTAGGAATTGAATTAAGTTTTTTGCATTATTCTTAATTAATCATTAATCATTGTCAACAAGTATGACGTCATAACGCTGGAATTTGCGCCGCGGTGCGGCGCCGCGCCGCTAACATCGGCGCTGACGCCACTGCCAATTTTAGCGGCGCGGCGCCGCAACGTGGTTATGTGTTTCGGCCCTTAGTTCGCATAGCTGACGCAGTTTTCATACTTGTGTGCAAACTGCTAACAGCTATGCAAACTAAGCTATGTGAGCTAACTAAAATATGCGCAGCTAAGTTAGTTGTGTATGCGTGTATGCGCGCGTACGCGAGCTGGTTGAACCGGGAATCGAACCCGTTACATGAGAAAAATAATCATCCTGTAGCTTTATCATACCGATCGAAAGGCTTCATCATAAGGATTATTTTTTGCTAAATAACATAGTGTCAGAAATAATAGGAAGACCATGAATTTTATTAACATTTGATGTGAAATTTTGTTCAGAAAAATGAAAAGCTGACATTGCCGTAAGGACATAAATGGTCTTCCTTTTATTTGTGACACTATGCTATTTAGCAAAAAATAATCCTTATGATGAAGCGTTTCGATCGGTATGATAAAGCTACAGGGTGATTATTTTTCTCATGTAACGGGTTCGATTCCCGGTTCAACCATGTAATTATTTAAATATCTATGAATGCAGTTTAAATTATTTTTTAAATTAAAATAATGTCTTCTTTCAGTAAAATGTTCTATCTACAATATTCAAGGTACTTTCCCTCCATGTGGCATATCCGTGGGACGCCCTGTATAGGGAAATAGAGACCTCTCTCGGCAGTTAAAATAGGCATCAGTTTTAAACGCCACCTGAATTCCTTAGGGCCTTTTTATTGTCATGCGTGTTTGCGCCCGCGTGCAGGCCAGGCACGCATGCTTGTTGCGGGCCGCACGCAGAGCAGATTATCTTCGCCAATCCGCCCGTGAGCCGCGTGCGTGTGGCGCGCATGAGAATAAAACATGTATGATACGATAGGTTGCGGGCAGAACGCATGCGTGCCTGGCCTGCACGCGGGCGCAAACACGCAGGACAATAAGGCCCGGTATCCACCAAAGCGGAGAGGAGAGGAGACGAGAGGAGATGTGCTGCGAAGCTGGCAGGTTATTTCCACCAAAGCGGAGAGGAGAAGTGTAGCGGAGATGTGAGCTGTGAGAGACCGATAGATAGATGTGATGCGGGGTGCGCGAGCGTGAGCGCCGCCCGGCCGCCCGACTAAACACTTCTCCGCTCTGCCGCGCCGCTTGCTCGCTTGCCGCACAAAATTCTATAGAAAAATGAGACATCTCCTCTCCTCTCCGCTTGATCCATTTCCACCCAAGCTAAGCGGAGAAGAGATGAGGAAATAACAAAATTGGATTGGTTTATTCAAACACATCTTGTCTCGTCTCCTCTCCTCACCGCTTTGGTGGATACCGGGCCTAAAAAGGCCCTAATATGGAACTAAGAAACACACACACTGTAAAAAGACCCTTAACGAAGCCGAAAGGTACTTATTCTCCACGTCATTGCGATCATTTTTTTGTTCTGGACTATGCCTGAGAACCTTCTAGTTACGGAGATATTGGAGGTCAAAGTTCCAACTTTTTCACAACTTTTTTTAAAAATACTAGTTTTGAAGGTTGCAAATGTGCTTGGAATACCTCCATTACCCGTTTACTACTCATTGCATCTATCAGCACAGTGTTTTGAGTGCGTTACAATTAGCTTTACAGGAAAACGAAATTTTACATCCAAAAAAAAAAGTCGTTTCCCAGCGACAATTTTTGCGTAGGGTTACTTAGTTTGATGTACTGAATGCATGGTTGACGGCTTGGTGAAGGGTCTTTTTACACCTTGTCTATACGTATAATTGTGCATTGCCTGTACTCATGTGATCTTGCATTAGGAATCATGATACACTATGTAATTATTGACTTGTCAGCAATTTATATGTTTTACTCGGTTTATGGACAGAGTTGAGGAAACAAAAAAGCTGATAATCAATAATTCATGTGCAAAAAAAAAGCTTTTTATGTCATTATGATTTTTATTTTAAAGGGCGCTTAAAGAACATACAAAATTACATATAAAATAAAACACAATTTCTTGATTTTTCTTGATGTTTGCTATTAAAAAATATAACTTCTTAAATGTATGTGTATCGATCTACCGGGGCCACTCGAGCTAGACCGAAAAATCTAGTAGCAATGCTTTGTTTGTTCAATATACCTCACGAATTTATTAACAAGATCCACGCCATATAATGTAATTTCTATCAAAATAGTTGAGATACATTGGATGTTGTTAATAAAATCGTGAGGTATATTGAAGAAACAAAGCATTGCCACTAGTTTTTTCGGTCTAGCTCGAGTGGCCCCGGTACATCAATACACATCTTAAATTTGAACAGTCGTTATTTACAAAAGCAGATAACATAGGATAAATTGAAACTCAAGATTAAATCGTGAACTGATTAAGTTAAATAATGAGTGCTGTCCAGTGTCTTGTGTTGTGTGCACGGTCGTTTTGTACCGAATATGGAGCAATTTATTGAAATTGTTAAACAATTTCCGATAACAAATCATAAAACTGAGCTCTTGTAACACGATAATATACCTAACTGAATATGCGTAAAAAATGATAGAAATCGATTAAGTAAAAGATTCTGAACAAACTACTTTCAGGATGTGCGTTAATTATGTTACATATTGTATATGTCGTAGCCATATCAAATTGATCACTTCATGATGTGGCCAACCATTTTATGAAATGGCCAGCTAAAACTGGCCATATCGTTTAAACGTCAACGTTTGATGACATGGCCATCCACGTTTGGCCGTATCATTAAAATAGGGTGTCCATGATTTTCATAACTCCTAATGGTTCAAAATTCCTAATATAACAACTATTAATTTAATAGCAAGACAAACACATGATTGATGATGTTCTAACCTAACTCAAATGATTCACCAACAATAGAGAGGATCTGGCGCTCGGCGGCCGCTGCCGCGGCACGCTCGCTTCGCTCGCTTGCCTTCGCGCTTTAATGGTCACAAACTAACCTAACCCAAATGATTCACTAACAATAGTGGAGATTTAATGCAGGTATATAATGGGGTGGTACAGGCAAAGCTAATTTCAGATAGCGCCACCCTCGCTGGTACCAATTACAACCAATCTGAACGGTTTAAATTAACATTGGCAATAATGTCAAACAAACTAACTAATGGAATTGCGTTAGTACCAGCGATGGTGGCGCCATTAGTTACCCAGTGTGCTACCCCATTATGTCGTGGCAGATCATAGAATTGCCATTGATTTTCGTTGCGTGGTCACCCTACTTTCTTTTATTTTTATTACAGAATACTTGTCCGCCGCCATGATGCACAACAACAACAAAACAATTACAGCGCCTCTACCGGTGGATAATGTAACTATTTTACGATCATAGACTACTATTATATATACTTACGATATGATCACTAATGTTTGACCATATCATGAAGTAGCCGTGCGCTAGGTATTCATATCATTAAACGCTGATTAATTCATTGATCTGGCCAGACTATATCATGATCTGGGCAGCGGATATTGGCCATATCATGAAATGGAACCATTTCATGAAATGGTTGGCCCACATCATGAAGCGATCAATTCTGTGATTTGGTCACGACATATATACAGTGTAATTTATTTCGCTGAGACTCTATGGGGAAATCCTTAACCACAGCAGCTACAGAAAAATTTTCTTTGAAGATATCTGCTCATTTTACATGAAAACAATATTGGTATATTTAATTTTTCAGTCAAGCGTGAACTTTCTTCTGAAAATTAATCCCAGAATACTTTTTTGAAAACAAGAGTTCTTTTTTGACACAGGACGGTATTATTTCGCAATTTTTATATTCACAAGAACTACATCACACGCTGTCGCTCGGCCGTGGCAGACCAACAGACTCGTAGACATATATCATTAATCTGTGCAACAGACTAACGAGCGGCCATCTTTTTATGACCGAATCGTCTTCCCCACACGGGGTAAAATTGTAGCATTATGGAGAATGGTAGTTGTTGTAGTGATCACCGAGTGTATCAATTTATTACAAGACAGCATGGCTTAATTCACTTGGAGAAAAAAGATATTTACGTTTAAAGATAGGTTAGGTTATCAGGGTGTTCAGATTCAAAGTTTATTGTAGTATTATGTAGGATTAGTATTTTCAAAGGAAAACAGGAGACTCATGCCTGTAGAAAATCAGAAGAACAGGAAAAGTTTAGAAAAAACAGGAAATCTACTGTAACAGGAGATCTGACTTCACTGCCGGTGTACTTAACGTTTGTATTTAGTAATAGTGTATTTCATAATAGTGAACGAGGTACCCGAACTGAACCAGCCAGCTTGGCAATACAGGATTGGGCGTCGTTACATCGTATCGACAAGAACAGGACACTCACCGGTAAACTAATCTGCTTCAGGGAGGGCAATACTCGACTAAGAGTGATGCGCTTTGACAGGTGGGCATTCTCTGGGACCGATATCAGTCCTCGAGAATATGTGCCGAGTCACAAAGCGTATCGACTTGAAGCAGAAATGTGATGCTTTCTAGCACGCCCACAATCGATTTCTTCTTTTTCCTTACAACGTATTTAATATGGTCGTGCCAAGAGGATGCCTTCCTAGCACGATCACGCTCCCATCACATTATTCAGAACAATTGGAGGACTTTACAGTACCTAAAAAAATGCTCTCTACTTTTATTCTTACTCATAGTGTACTCTCATACCATAATATGAACTAGTATTTCTAAATCTATAGATTTCAATGTTTATACTTAATAAAATATATTTTTTGACGGAAACTACTATAATGTTATCTAGATATACTTACCTACGTAATAAGGTTACAACCTAAGATTAATAACCTAAAGCATTGCTTTAGTTATTATTCTCAGGTCAACCTTGTTTTCTGTGTTCTGGGGTTACAACGACACAATAATTTACTATTTTTCTCGATGTAATAGCTGCATGTAGTGGTAACGTCGCTCGGCAGTGAGAAATACTCGTTGCTTGAGTTCGACGCGACTGCGACTGCGTCGGCCGGTGTGACAACCGGTGTGGAGTGGTACAATTTTCTAAAGGCACGTTACAATTAAGTACATTTTAAGCAAAGAATTTTTACCGCAAAGTAAATAAAAGTCGTTTTTGGTTGTTCTAGAAAGCATTACATGAAACAGAAGGTTTATACAATTATGAAAGTTAATTAATTGTTCATTTTATTTACAAATCACAATAATGGGCTGAATTAGCTCTTTTAATTTTCAGTACACCGCGGTGCACTGAAAAGTAAAACAACTTATTCGCATCGTTCTGGTATAAAATCATTGGGATTATAGAGAATGTCAGACTTATGAATATATCTCTCTGGTTTTAAAAACGTAGAAAACCATAGACAATAAATTAAAAAGAAAACCGTGCCGCCATTTTCATTCTTTTCTCTATTCCTTTTCGTCATATGGCGTATTAGGTGCGTTCGCTTACGTCCGCCATATTAAATGAAATCAATAAAATAAGACAAAATGTCGCCTTACTAAAGTGCGTGAAAATAATCCACCAACATCCAGTTATTGTGTGATTAAATCATCAAGAGGATCACAATGGAGAATTCCTACGGTGTGGGGGTTGTTAACAGATACGCTCTTTTCTTGGACGATGAGTCCGATCCTCTTGATGCGTTAAAAGCGCGAGAGCAAGCGAAGGAGCTCAAAAAGAAGACCAAAGAAGCCGAAAAGGAGAATAAGGGCAAACCTGAGACCAAACCTAAAGGTGGCGCTCCCGCTACCAGGAAGGGAATCAAGGAAACCCAAAATGTGAAGTCTCAAGAAAACAGGAGCGGTGAGCAACTGAAGACCAAGGGCCCTGCTAGACCTAACGAGCGTAGCGAGCGTAGCGAGCGCAGCGAGCGCAACGAGCGCAACGAGCGCAACACCGAACGTCCTCCTCCACGCCGCCGCGAGGATCGGCCGCAGAACGGCGCCGTCGAGAACAAGGATGGAGCTCCTCGGCCACCCCGGCGCGAGTTCGGCGACCGCAGGCCTAACTATGAGCGACGCAATTTCAGCGACAATCCTGATGGAGCCGAGCGCCGCGGGCCGAGACCGCCTCGCGAACCGCGCGACCCTCGCGACCCTCGCGAAGAACCGCGCGGGCCGCGCGACCCTCGCGACGGACAGCGTGGGCCGCGTCCGTACGATAATAGAGGCAAGCGTGAGTTTGACAGGAGATCCGGTTCCGACAAGACTGGTGTGAAGCCGGTAGACAAGCGCGAAGGCGCCGGTCCTCACAATTGGGGCACGCTCAAGGATGAGATTGACGAGCTCAACAAGACCGGTTCCGAAGGTGAGGTCGCTGAAGAGAAAGCGGCTGATGCGACTGGCGCCGGTGACGGACAGCAGCCGGAGGTCGAGCGCGCAGCTCCCACCGAAGAAGAACCGCGCGAACTCACGCTCGACGAGTATAAGGCTCTCCGAAACGCCCAACGCACGCAGCCGCAGTACAACCTGCGAAAGGCCGGCGAGGGTGAGGACCTCAGCCAGTGGAAGAATCTGGTGATGCTCGAGAAGAAGAAGGAAGGCGAACGAGGTGAGGATGATGACAGCGACGACGAGTACGACATGGCCGACTACCCGCAGCGTGTGGGGCGCCAGAAACGCGTGCTCGGAATCGAGTTCACTTTCAACGACACTGCGCGCCGCGGCGGCACGGGAGCCCGCGGACGCGGTCGTGGGCGCGGCCGGGGCCGGGGTCCGCCGCGCGAGCCCGAGCCGGTGGAGGAGCGCCCACCGCTGCGTGCACAGGCTGCACCACCTAAGGTTGACGACAGCAAGGATTTTCCCTCTCTTGGCTAGACTCACAGTGAGCCTTCGCTCTTCTCCCTTTCGATAGAGTTACAAATTAAAAATATTGTATGTACCGTTATTTTTGAAGTAAATATACAAAATATTTACACGAGCGTGTATTATATTACATTAAAATTTAGACAATTTCTTCAGAAACCACCTTTCAATTTACTAATTGACTTGATTGGGTTCGATTTCATAGTCATTGATATGGGGTTGACTAGTCGTGCTCGCAAATCACATAGGATGTGTAGAGGGGGAGGATAATTTTTAAGAGTTTTAATTTTGAATTCACATAGCTACAGTATGCATACAGAACTATAATAACAGTAGCTTTTATCATATTGTAATCACATCAGCTTATGATTTAACTTTGATGAGTTTTATGGATTAAGGATTTTAAAACTTACTGACTGTGACAAGCTATGAGTTAACTCTGTCACAATTTAGAGTAGAATGTGAAAAGTAACCCTTGTTGCATTTTTTATCATGAGTTTGTGTTGACAAATGCAGACTTTGGGAACTGTAAATAGTTGATATATGTTAAAAGATAAGGTCTAAAAAATAACAAGGTTGATTTTTGTTGTTACACAACTTCAGAAAAATAAAACATTTTGTATGTGTGATATATTTCTTAATTATTTTCCTATTTATCTGTATTCCTCCCCCAGCCTATCTCTAGTACTGTAATGTGGTGCAGTTAATGTCACACCACATGGTCAACCATAAGTCGGGGGCAAATAAAAACAATACTATTCAAGTTATGTTGTATATTGACACATTTTATCACTTTCACACAAAAACAATATACTTAAAATTTACACCTTTTTGAGTTAAATATTCAACATAATAGAATTATTACTTACAAAAATAAACATCAATTACACAAAGTGTATGACAGTTGATAAAGCATAATAAATAACTTATTTACATTGAGACATCTAACACTCCATATCTGCATAGATAGACTGCAACAACTACGTGTCATGAACTGCAGCATTACTAACTAAACAACTGTTTTAATTTATAATAAGTATAACAAAGGAACATAATAATTGTAAAAATGAATTCCTTATAACATTCATGACTCAATGATTTGGATAGTACAGTCAAGAGTATAAATATTTATAATATGTTATCGGTAATATATGTAATCTGTCATTAAATAGAATTCCTAGGAATTGTATAAAAACCCTTAAATCGACAGGAAATGTAGGAAATAATTTTTATTATACAAAGGAATTTTATACATTTCATAAATAGCAATCGGAAATGTGTATTTTCTGTAGCATAACACTAGGGGTAGGACAGAGTCTGACCACATGAAGTCAGGGTGCATGTTCGGATTAACAATGAATCCGATCTATTTTAATTACTGTCGCGATCCTTGTGTGACCAAATGAAATAATTGCCAGATATTTATGTTAATTTTTTTTAAATTTCCTACATTTTAGGAATTGCTTATAATATCTAGGAAATGTATGTATTCTAGAACCTTTGACAAATTATTTTCCACATATCCTAAATTGGCTCTGGATTGTATACAATTCCTAGATTTCATACATGACATATCTGGTAACATATATGCCACTAAGTCTCCTAAAAGGTAGCCCTCAACGTGGTCATAAATATGGGAACGACCAATAGTTCATAAACAACAACACATTGTTTAATAGATAAGCAAAAAGTACAATAATAAGTATCCCTCAAACAAATTATAAATTTGCATACATCCTGAAGATCATAAATATGTAGCCATCATAGCCAATAATATATAAACAGCACAAATTAAGGCTTTGAAGACTAAGTCGTAGTCAGCCACATGATTCTAAAGTTTTGATATAATACAATGACAAAAGTAATTAAAGCCTTTTTAGTATTTTTCTTATCAAGTTAAAGAATTCCCTGGAGCAGTGACGGTTCTGGCAGGTCATCTTTACCTTGTAAATGCATTGTCATTGAAATGGAACGGGTGTACTAAATGTCAAGACGATAGCAGTAAGTTGGCTTCCTCCTGCGGATCTGATCCTAGCTGAAGCATAAGGCCATAGCTATCATAAAAAAAGCCGCGTTCGTACTAGGATATCACTACCAACGCCCGTAGCGAATCCCGCTGATATTTATAGGCCTTAACAAGAAATGTATGTTTATCTATTATAAAAAATTATAACTATAAAAACACGACTTTGGCCGCGTGGATTTCAGTTTTCCTCATCATAACTGCAACACTAGAGCCTCCTAAAGACTAAGTTCTTCTTCTTCAATCAGTGCATCCTACCTGTTATGACTTACGGAGCCGAGACGTGGACACTCACGGTACGGTTGGTCCACGAATTCACGGTCACTCAACGAGCTATGGAAAGGGTTATGCTTATAGTTTCTCTGAGGCATCGAATCTGGAATGAGGCGAGTCGAGGGCCGGCCATAGTAGCCATAGAACCGATGACCGTTGGGTAGACTTGTTCTTGGGTGGAGCGAATCGACAAACGTAAGGTAGGATAGCCTCAGGCTAGGTAGACAAACGATCTTACCCACGCGGTCGGTAGCAGCTGGATAAGAGTTTCCCAGGATCGAGTTGAAAGGCCGAAAATGGAGGGCCGCCGAACATTTTATTAAAACCCAGAATGGGTGATCTTTAATGAAAAAGTCTTTCAAACTTACCCACAACCGATTATCACCCAACTCAAGCAGTTCTAATCTAACATACTTTAGAAGAAAATACTATAATCAAAAAGTTTTTGATCATTTTAGCCATTATAATATATAAAACCTCTTTAGAACTCTACGATTTGAAAACTGTTTACATGTTATTGGATACATATTTATGATCTTTAGGATGTCTACAATTCTACATGGTTTCTTTGAGGGATACTATTATTATTGTACTTTTTGGATACATAGTTAATCTATCAAACAATATGTACTTGTTTATGATCATGTTCGGGTTACCTTTTATGAGACTGTAGTATACACAAGAGTATATGCCCTTGATTGTACAAATGATACATACATCTATAAATGTTATCCAGCAGCATAGGTAAAACCGCAGGTAGCTGCGATATATACATCAGAATAATTATAGAAGTGTTTGATGTACTTCAAACAATATTATTGATAATAATAATTGTAGCTGACTAGTGTTGCTTGTAATTGAAGATACAAAAAACTTATTTAATACTATTAAATCATTCATATTAGCAGGTAAGTTGTGTATTCCAAATTATTTATTTTTAATCCGTTACTTTGCAGTACGCAACATAATACATGAGAGCGTTCGCAATAATTTAAATTAAACTTTCTTATCAAGAGTGACAAAGGTTACATTTATAATATTATAAATTAGTGACGTAAAAGCGTAATTACTAAACACGAGACGAGTCCCGTTTCACAGCCACAATATACGTTCACTTATAATACAAGCGATAATAAAGTACATATAAACCTCGCAGGATACGTGGCTAGTTATAATAATAAATACCTAGGCACATCTACAACATGGTTTATTAAACTGCTAGAATACCTCTATCTTTGTTTGTCCACTACACTATCAATTGACTATTATTTACATTGACATCAATACTTGTAATTAGTCACAATCATTTACAGCTGCAAATGTATTTAGAATACTTCATACAGTAAACTAAACCTGGTGGTCGAATAAGTTTAATTACATTCGTAAGTGCGTTAATTTCAAAAAGTACAATTTAGTTTCACATAGTACAATGTGTGTAACATACCGCGCCTTTATTTCCTTCTAAAATTGAAAAAAAAAAGATCCATGCGGTTTTAAACGGAGCTCTATCTTGGAAACCGTACCGGGCCGATAACTGAGTAGGTATGTACTTACCACAAAAAAAGCAACGGTACACATCCCACAATCATTGATAAGAGTTATTATCGGGCCGAATCTCGGGTCACAGGAAGCTCTAGGTAACGCTCGGTGTCAAAAAGTTGCAAATACTCCCTAATTTATCATTCGAGCTGAATAGAGCGTTTTGTGGGTAAAGCGCTTTAAAACAAGTAATCAGTCGGCGTGGCGGCGGCCAGGTCAGCAGCGCACTAGCGCGGCGGTTCACTCGATGCCGAAGGTGTTGGTCTCCTCGACGGCCAGCAGCAGCTTCTCGTGCAGCAGGTGCGGCGTGGGGTAGGGCGGCAGGTCGAGCCGGTTGAAGCACGTGTGCGCGCGCGGCAGCGACTCCACGCGGCCCCAGCGCTCGATGCAGAAGCGGCGCGGGCCCGTCGAGCCGCGCAGCGCCGAGAACCCCTCGTACGGGATGGACGACGTGCCCGTCACGAACTGCACCAGGCGCAGGCGCTGCTCGTTCGTAAACCTGGAACGAATGTATAACGTTTTATATCTATACTAAAATTATATAGCTGAAGAGTTTGTTTGTTTGAACGCGCTAATCTCAGGAACGGAATTGAAAAGGTCGGAATTGAAAAATTATTTTTGCGTTGGTTAGTCCATTTATCGAGGAAGGTTATAGGTTATATAACATCACGCTACGACCAATAGGAGCGGAACATAAATTAAAAATGTAACAAAAACGGGAAAAATGTCCACCCGTGCGAAGGCGGGACGGGCCGCTAGTAGGTCATGTAAGGAGAAGCGACGCGTCACACGACCGACACTTCCGCGTTCCAGTAATAAACACGTTTTCGTGTTAAAAATATACGTAAATTTGGATATCTACGTCGTTTATAGAATTAATTATTATTATGACGCCATTATTACGAAACGAGTGTACAAGGCGAGTGTGGGTGGAACAGTTGGAAGGGACCGACCTTGGCGAACGTACCACGAACAAATCGCGGGCGTTCTCAAAAACGCCAGGTTGGTAGCACCCTAAACCGACGAGCATGCATGAGAAGGTTAATGAATGTAGATGAAGCAGTACACCATGGACTACTCCGCCTATCTTATTCATTGACTTCCTGTCCATCCAAAGGTTGTCTGGTAGATATCGCTATCAGCGATAAGACCGCCATTGTACCCTTTAATGTTTGTTATTTTATAAGAGCTGTGTTACAATTTTGGTGTACAATAAAGTATATTCTATTCTATTCTATGAAGCGAAAAGGGTGTGTCAGGATCGTAACAGGTGGAAATCTATAGTCTCTGCCTACCCCAACGGGAAACAGGCGTGATTGTATGTATGTATGTATGAGGCCATCATATTCGTTCACATACATAAAGATAGGTATTAATATTCTTCAGATTCTTCGCCCTCTACTACTTATTAGAACTTTTTTGTTGTTTTAGTTACTAATTGAAATATTGCTTGTCGTTGATTATATCAGCAAATGATGGTATCGATGATGTTGCTGCCAGTAACCAGCCTCTGACGTCTAAGCTAACTAGCAGCATGGTGGACCAGACATTTTTGTTAGATCCACCTAACCTACTCATCAACCAGTTACAAGGTTTGATCTTCGTTGTGTTACGTACTGTTGTATATCGCACCCTAATGTAAGGGCACAACTCGAAAATATCAACTTTTGGGAAAACGTGTTTAAAGATTCAGGGAACCCTATGTTTTCACGCTATTTTGTACAGTATAATTACAGTATTTGCTTTAATATTGTCTTTTTTCTCTTTGTGTGAAAGCCAAGTGGTAGAACAGTTGATATTGAGACCATCTAACACAAAAATTCGATATTTGGAGTTGTGCCCTTACATTACTAAGGGTGCGAATTATCGTCGCTGGGCAGTGAAAACCTCGTAATTCCAATGAACGTAATTTTACAGGAGGTGATAATAAATGCCTTTAAAAAAAGTATGTAGTGTAGATGTAAGGTTCTTCTGTTTTATTATCTACTAGCGACCCGTCCCGGCTTCGCACGGGTGGACATTTTTTCCCGTTTTTGCAACATTTTTCATTTATGCTTCGCTCCTATTGGTCGTAGCGTGGTGTTATATAGCCTATAACCTTCCTCGATAAATGGACTATCCAAAACAAAAATAATTTTTCAATTCCAACCAGTAGTTTCTGAGATTAGCGCGTTCAAACAAACAAACTCTTCAGCTTTATAATATTAGTATAGATTCATCAATCTATTTCAGCGTAGAGCTGTGCACGTTCGTTCTAAATATGCATTATAAGGTTTTTTACCCAACAAATGAATAATAAAAATAAAAATGAATTTGTGTTTCACGAGGTTTTCACTGTCCAGCGACGATATTGATCGGTGGTGAAATAGGAAACTCCACTCTGTGTGGTTACCTGTCGATGGCCTGCCAGAACCAGATGATGACGGGGTGCGCGTCGTGGTACCCCCCGCGGTACTCCGTGTTGCTGCGCCAGTCGGCCACGTCCAGCTCGGGCGCGCCCGCTATCACCAGCTCCAGCTCCCGCGCGTCGAACGCCGCCACCAGCCGCGGGTCCACCACCTGATGACAACACACGAGTGTCAATTCAACAATACAGTGTGTTTGGTATTGCGCTACCGAAAATTTCACGACATGTTAAACACTTAATTTTATTAACAAAAATATGTTATTATACCAACCACCTCTCCGTATGGCAGCCATTTTGATTTTTATCTGCCCAGATATTTAGTCGTTTGTTAAAAACGTTTGCATCTATGAATATTAAGGTTTCAATTATTTTTTATTTGGAAGCTGACAATCCCCGTCATGTAAAGTATGTCATAAAAAATGGTCTCCGTTGTTGACTAAAATCATAAAAATGGCAAACTACTTCTTGCCTTGCTAAATGGTTAAGTGACTATTTTAATTAAACCATCTAGGTATGTATCAGAACTTATAAATAGTTAAGCTGTTCCCAACTATATTGGGGTCAGCTTTCATTCTAATCGGATGCGGCTGAATACCAGTATTTTACACGGAGCGACTGTCATCAGACCTCCGCAACCCAGTTACTGGGCAATGCCGATACTCCAAGGTTAGGCCGGTTGTCAGACTTTCGGGCTTCTGACTTCCCGTAACGACTATCATAAGTATCCGTATGACACCCGGGACTGACTGTTTAACGTGCTCTCCGAGGCACGGAGGGGTTTCGATGTGTAACGAATGGTCACCCATCCACGGAGCGCCCGTCCCAGGCGCAGCTTAACCTCGCAAATCATATGATCCGCGCGGTTGGTAATTAGCAGCGAGCCCCTCGCCAAACTTATAAATAAGTATTCTTTAAATTTTATTTATGGATAAATAATAAGGCAAGCACATACTTTAGGGTAATTATTACGAACATGGGAATATTCCGACGATTACGAATTTCTTCTAAACCAGGCAATATTTATTGCTCCGGCAACGTATTAATGTCAGAATGTATAACGTAATGTTGCCAAAGCAAAAAATATTGCCTGGTAAAAAGTATTTCGTAATTTTCGCAATACTGTCATTTTCGTAATTATTTTACCTTAAAGAGTCTTACATAAATACATATCGGGTGTGAAAATAGCCTTAACGAAGCCGAGAGCCACGTATTCTTCCCATCATTACGAAGATTTTTTGGTATTGGGCCATACCTGGGAACCGACTGGTTATGGAGATATTGAAGGTCAAAGTCACCATATTTTTGTACGTTTTTCACGAAAACTAGGTTTAAATGTTATTACTAAACATTCTTCTATAGAAACATTACCAACATTTTTGAAAATGTAGGCAGTCTGCTGCGGGCGCGCCTTCATTGCGCGCTACAATTTAAAGCTGTTTTTTAATACCAAAAAATACAAGTAGTTTCCCAGCAATTATTTTTGCTGTATGTTACTCAGTTTTATGTACAGTATGCGTAGACTTCGGCTTTTTTAAGGGTATTTTTACACCCAGTATTTTTGATCAGACATTGTCGAATATCAACTAAGATGCTTTCGACCCTCCTTGGCAGTTAGTTTCACCCGTGAACGTCATTTCACGCGCCACCTCACTACCCTTCATAACTATCAGTCCTCAATTATATAACAATAGCCTTACCTCGTGGAACCCTCGCACCAGCCACTCCGTCTGCTCAGCGACTCCTCGTTCCACGCGCCACCTGACTACTCTCTCTAAGTATTCCTTCTTGTTTCTCTCGGTAACGGCGACGTCCCGGCCGCCCGGCTTCAGTTCCCGCTCTAGAACTCTTCCGTCAGCTAAGCGCTCCGACACGGCGAAGGTTAGCTCCAAGGAGGATACGCAGCGGGCTGACTGGAATGGAGAAATAGGCGATGATTATACGTGGATTTAAAAAAAAAATGAATCATGCATTTTATACAGGGTTTAAACGAAATCATAAAATTCCTTCAAACCTCGTGATGTACTGCTGACATAAATTAACCCTGAAAGGGATAATTTCGAATTTAAAAAAAAATTACATGAAGTAAACATGTGTTCTTAACGTGAGGTATTTTAGCGCCCCGAGTTAAATGACCGCACGGCGATCGACAGCCGCGCTATTCGTTCGGAGCGCTAAAATACCCCACGTCAAGAACACATGTTAACTTCTTGTAATTTTTTTTATTGGATCCTTTTTTATCCTGTTCAAGGTTAATCTATACCAGCAGTGCATCACGAGATTTGAAAGAATTACATGATTTCGTTTACACCCTGTAGATATTTAAAAGAAGAAAAGCGATTATGGTCGTTGAAGACAGTTTCAAAAGTATAAATCGCCGTTATACAGCGTAGGTAAGTCTCAAAGAATACGCGACTTAGCTTTAATGGGTTTTCGCAGACGAAACAGCTCGAAAAATAGAGTGGGATAGTACTGTTAAGTAATTTTTCACAAAATGTCGAGATAACTGGTTTTCGCTGTATAACGGCGAAATATTCATTTGAAATTAAAAAAAAAAACCTAAGTACATCAATTCCTACATCGTTGGATCGAACAAAGATAGATTTTAATTTAAGCTACATTTTGGTAAAAATTGTATTTATATCACTAATACGCTGTTTGAACAGCCAATTTATTCTAATAGTTTAAATCACTCCATATCGATTTACCTGTAGCCACCGCAGCGAGGCGGCGAACTGTGCGTCGAGTGCATCCACGTCTTCTAACGCGGGAGGTAGTCGCAGCAACGCGCGGTAGAGGGCGCGAGTGAACCACGCCTCCAGCAGGTACCCGTGCACCAGTGCTAAGCCTAGCACGCGGCCCGAGAAGCGGAACCTACAGGACAACAGAACAGATAGTGGGATGAATATGGTGTTTATGGCAAAAGAAATTTTGGAAGTTACATAATACGAATAGCAGTGATAGTCTAGCAGTTGAAAGCCTGCCTTCCATGCAGGAGGGTCTGAGTTCGATCCCAGCCCGTACCTCAGACTTTTCGAATTAATGTGCGGATCAGAATTTGATTATCACTTGCGTTAACGGTAAAGGAAAATCATCGTGAAGAAACCTGCATACCTGAGAAGGGTCCATAAAGTTCTCGATGGTGTGTGTAGTCTGCCAACCCGCACCAGGTGGTGGACTAAGGCCTAAACCCTTCTTATTCTGAGAAGAGGCCCGTGCCCAGCAGTGGGACAGTAATGGGCTAATTATGTATGTATATTAGTAGGTATAGAGAGAATGAAGCTGTAGTCATTATAAGGAGAGTTGGGATGCAGTATAACTTAAAAATTGTAATTAATACCACAACAACCAATAGCCGAAATTAATGTACAGGAATAAATAGTTGAGCGAATATTTTGGAGTGGGTGAAATAAACTTATTCTTAAATAGTATAAACTCAGCGTATCACAGTCTACTGTCGGTAATTTTATTTATTTATATGGTCAACTCACGCTTGACCGAAAAAATTGATTATGTCAAAATTGTTTTCACAAAAAGACCTAATGGTTCTTAATAGTTTCCCCGCACCTGTTATGGATTTGGATTTCCCCATAAAGTCCAAGTTGAAAGAAACGCTCTGTATTATGTCATGGTAGGATACACTGTAATTGTGTAAAATACACATTTAGCTAGAATGTAGATAAGTATTGTTACTTAGTAATTTTTCTGCCTAGCCTTTTTCCCTACTGTTGGGGTTAGATTCCGGTCTAACAAGATGCGGCTGAATGCCAGTATTTTACACGGAGCGACTGCCATCAGACCTCCACAACCCAGTTACAAGGCAATGCCAATATCCTAAGATTTGACCGGTTATCAGACTTTCGGGCTTCTGACTTCCCGCAACGACTGTCATAAGTATTCCTATGACACCCGGGCCCGACTGTTTAACGTGCTCTCCGAAGCACGTAATAGTCTCTATGTGTAACAAACTATCACCCATCCACAACTGACCGCGGCAAGTGCAGCTGAAACTCGCGAATCGTATGATCTACGCGGTTGGTAAGCCAGGAGCTCCTCCATTAAAATAAACATGTGACCTAAATAAATACATCTGAAGTATGTAGGCAATGTCGCAACATACATATAAGTATTAGGTAGGTATAACAGAGACAAGCAACGGTGTGTAGAAATCGTTACACATCAGTTAAGTCGTAACGTGATATTATTAAAAAAGTTACGTTACTTTGGACTTCAAACGTGCACAAAAACTTTAAATATCATTGTATATCTCTGTTTGTTTGTAACCAAATACACAATGTTTGTTGTAATTCGAGACGCGAGCGGTTCGGGTGCGCTTGCGTCGAACTTCGTCGAGTAAAAATAAACATAGAGGGCGCGCTTCGCAGTGTAAAAATAAATCATAATAACGGAAATATCTGTTACGTTTTGGAGGGGATAGGATGTAAATATTTTTGTGGAATAAAGATTGTCGTTACTTGTAGGAAGGTTGCAAATAGGCCAGCCTGTCACATAGGTAACGTTGGAGGCCTTAAGAGCAAGTGCGAGGATGAGTAACAGTAAACCTTTGGAAAATGTCAACTTTTTTCATTACAATTAAGAGGAAACGCGGGCTGTAAAATATTAATAATTTGAATAGGTTTTTGCGATCTATTTCCGTCCCACCTCTCCCGCAAACCTTCCCAATTGAGCGCGAAAGAAACACTTGCATCTCGGATTGATGTCTCCTGTGCAATATTAGCGAAATCGAACTTTCATATTTCAGTTTCCTTCTTCAAATATGGACCGAATTCAATATTTTTTTCTGTAATAATTTAAGAAAGACTGGTTATGTCTGTATGTGTTTCTTTTATTTTTTATATTCGTCAAATTTGTTTTCCAGATGTTTGAAAACGGTGGTAAAAAATGTATTGACAAAAACGAAACAGGGTAATAGTGGCTCTAGTGACATTATCCAAGGAGGAAACTGAGGAATACGTTTGTATGGACAAAATGCCGACCGCATTTCCTCTTAACTTTATTATCTAGAATATACTATGTAAAGATTAAGCAAAGTCCCCATACGATTGCATAGAAGGCCCTCCCATACTTTAGTAGCTATCGCACTTAAAATTAGTTCACAAATCTATTTATATGCCAAGATTGGCAATGAAAAATGCTACTATTGGTAAACAAAACGATTCGTTTTTGGCCATAGGAAGCGGATATAAGTGTTCCTATTTTGTACCTTATAAATCCTGAATTGCAACTTTCAATTGTTATACTTTACAATTTACCTATTAGTAAATTAACAGTGGGCTGGATTTACGTTAGGTTACTTAATTTAAATTAAACTATAAGTATGTAGGTACTTACACGATGGAGCTTCTTAGGTACGTATTTTGTAAAATAATATTATTTTCTGCTATGATTCATAACAGAAAATATATAGGTATATAAGGATATAAAAATATTAGCATACAAAGTATTAATTAAATACATAGAAAAACCATTGAAATCATTGCTTATTTGAATGTATTATTAATTGAGGATTTCATAAAAGATTTATGTTATATTGAGTACGGTATAATATTTTTCAGGTCATAATTATTATTTTTATTTAGAAAAATATAATTTTACTTAGCAACGCTAGGTACCTACTATTTTTCTATTGACTTTTTCTCTTGTTCGTGAAGATTTAATAACAATATAATATTAATTTTATTATAATCTGTTCATGTTTTTATTGCTTGACAAATTGAAAACTGATTTTGAAAAAGAACCTATATTATATGAAAACCGTTACATTCAGTTGGTAAAAGGAGAATGGGTTTTTTGTTTTACAATAGCAATATTTGAACGTTAACATAGTTTTTAAATGGTTACATTTAATGAGCTTTAACTCTATAAATATTAATAATTAAAAGTAGTTAAAAAACAAAAAAATGTTTTAGTTAAAATAATCTTTCTATTGCCATATCACTCCTTGCTAGAGGAGGAGTAGAAAAGAAATTGAGATAGCATGGATATAAACGATTTTTCACTTTAAAGGTGTTATATTATAAATCCGAATATACTAACAATTTACTTTAGTTGTGTTAGTCCCAAATGTTTTGCTTGGTGGTAGGATCTATACGGTCCGCCTGGCTAGCTACCACCCTCACATTAAAGTCCGGCGCCAAGCAGTTTACTGTGTTCCGTCGTGTGTATGTGAGAGCCAGAGGGGTATAGGGGAATCCCTCTATATCTCTGTTCCTTGGATTCGTGTGCTCCATCTTAGACCCTGTCTGCGCTTACCATCAGGTGAGACTAGGGCCAAATGAGACCAAGTCAAGAATGACGTTTATAGTAATATATCACTTATTGCTAGAGGAGTACTTAGTAGACCAATTTCCGAACATTTCGCTCATTCTCCTTTGTATCTGCAGATATTATCTTCACATATATTTTGTATCTGTCAATCTGTTGATACCGGTCAGTATCTACAGATACTTAACGATAAAATATATTGATATCGTAAGATCCAGATTGAAATATTTTAGTATTTTTTAAACATTTTCCACACTAGGATTTATCCTGTACTGTGGGTGTCGGGACATACAACAAATGCTCAGACCCGGAATAACTATCTGTAAGTCCTACAAATATTTGTTCCGTGCGGGAATCGAACTCATGACCCGTAGCGCAGAAGCCAATTGCTTAGCGACTGCACCAAACGTGCCATCAAAGGACATGTTATATTTTTGTATGGAAGCTGGGCTTTGGCTGTGAACAGAGAAGAGATATTTTTTTATGAAAGTACATAAAATATGGAGCTACCGTATATATTTTTTATTTTTTTTAAAAGCACCCTTCTATTGTTTTTATTTATTTAAATAATTAGAATTAAAAAATAAAGTTGCAACCCACAGTTGTTAACCCATAATTATTAATTCTGGCAACACTTCTATTGGATGACATTTATTGTCATTGTCAACGTCAGTCATTGTCAAATTCAATTCAACTTATTCAACTGTTGTCTGTTATTGTGACTGTGGTTCCTGTGTTTTTGACTATGTACCATTGTTTTGAGTTATTTTTATTTGACCTGGCTTTTAACAACAATAGATAGCGATTTTGTGCGACAACTTTGACATGATTAGACATTGATGACATTACTGACAATGACAAGTGACAACCTTGCTGACATATGAACAGTAAATATTTTATTTTATTCTATTGAGACAAGGGAATCAATGCCATACATCCAAACCATTAAGTTAATTCATTAATTTTATTTTAATTTAAGCCGTTTAATATTATTTTAATATTAGGATAAATATTATGCTTTCAAAAATGATATATATCATTTTTATTTCTAAGTTTTTTGTCAGTTTATTAGTTTTTAACAAAAAAAAATCAGGATTTTAAATGTTTTTTAATTAAATAACGGTGCTTTTAAAAAAAATGTTTTTGTAAGCACGTCCTAGACAGTTTTCCCTGTCAGAAAAACCGCACATGTAAGCGGTTCAAAAATAAAATTATTTTAAGCCCATTTCATAACATGTCCTTTGCACCATGTGTGACAGCCTGAAACCGTTTTTTAATTTAGTTCTCAGATTAAACCGTGGTAACTATTATGTTAATTTTAATAGTTACATTGTAACACTCATTTGCAATTCAACGTGTGTCAAAAATTAAAACAAAAACATGTCATGGGATATTTCTTTATGTACCTATTAGTTATAATGACCATCTGTCTTTGTAAGAGGAATTTTCTCATTTTTTAATTTGTTTTTAAAAACTTTGCACCGTTCTTTTTTATCTTCGAAGAACCCGGAACAACTATCTATAGGCCATACGTATATTTCTGTGTAGGAATCGAACCCGCGTGACATACATATACCTATGCGTTCTAACCTTAGGATATCGGCATTGCTCAGTATTTGGGTTGCGGAGGTCTGAAGGCAGTCACTCCGTGTAAAATACTGGTATTCAGCTGCATCTGGTTAGACTGGAAACTGACCCTAACATAGATGGAAAAAGGCTAGGCAGAACGAAAGATGCCTGGACCTAGTCTCACTCAATAACAGGGGGGGTAAAACAGTCCACTTACCATTCATGGTGGTTATCGACAAAGGCGGACATGGGCGATACGTGCACGGTGTACGTATCGTTCGCTGAATACTCGAACAGTCCATAGTAAGGGTTGAACAGTTCCCTCGATAGAAGGAAGAAGAATTCTCTGCTGGGCCCACCGTAGTCCAGCCCTTCTTCTCCGTCCCAGAGCACGCAAAGCTTGCCCTTCTGCAGCTCCTTCTTGCCGCACGACATAATTCTTCTGAAGGCATCTTCTAAGAGATGCTCGCGGCGAATGTGGAGTCTGAAAAGAGGTGGGTTTGGGAATATTTTTTTTATTTGGTATAATAAAGATCTTGCATACTATAACAGGTATTTTATCTATTAATCATCAGAATTCCATAATGAACTAGATATACAATGGCCTCCAATTTATGTTATTGGAAGGTTGCCCTTCATGTGCTATTTTAGGGACCAGAAGCTCTTCCAGGCGTTTCCAATCCGTCTTTCGACTTCTTTGTCTTGCCGGTTTTTAAACGAGTAGGTATATCTGGCCCAAGTACGTATACTCATCAACATATTGCAATACTTGTCCGTCTACCTCTACCCTACGTTTCGTGCTGTGGGTCATAACTTGGGTCTTCGATCTATTTATTGAACGTCCAACCTCAAGACTTGCTGTGCAAATATTTATATTTAAAACTTAGCCGCAAAACAGTGAAAACTAAAGTTCCTTGCTTAAAAAGTTATTAATTATTTTTATTAGTGCAGGACACTTTTGAGTAGGTACTTGAGACTATGATCAGGTTTTAATTTATTAATCAAGCAATGCTTTAAAGAACAAAAGTTTCAGATTGTGATTTTAAAAACTCACTTTAACTTGCCAGGTCCCTGCCCGTACCCCTTGCTCTCTAGCTTCCTGTAGAATGCTCTGAGCTTGGCCTCGAAGTCCCGCCGCTGCGGCGCGGGCGCACGCGTGCTGCGCGCGGCTGCAGGCGACGCGGCGGGCGAGGGCGACGCGCCCGCGGCCGCAGCGGACACTGTGCAGCCGCCCGCAGGCACGTAGCTCATGATCTCCTGCTCGAACAGGCTGCAGAAAAAGGAGAAGGTATGTTAAGAATTATGTAAAGTACTCAAATAGGTAAGTTTTTTTAAGACTCATTGTCATACATAATCCGTGGACAAGGTCAGGACGTTCTAGTGTTTCGGGAGTTAGTTTCTAAAACAAATGGAAATGAACAGAAAACCCCTACATCTTATCATCCAAACCGCTCTCTTCCAACCAGTGGTTTCCAAATATCTAAGCTGACCCCAACATAGTTGGGAAAAGGCTAGGAGGAAGACGTCTGAATAGAGTTTGAAAGCGCATTGAAAAACGGTTGCGGTGTGGTCTACCGTGAAATGTTTAGTGGAACTTTAAGCTTAGGTTAAAGCAAGCGTATAAAGAAAAGCGCGCACTAGCGTCGCCACGCAAAAGTCGCTCTCACACGCGTACCGCCACATTAGATGTTCCACATCAAAAGATGAAACTTTATCTTTACATAGTATACAACAAAGTCTCGCCCGCTGTCTGTACGCTTAGATCTTTTCAACTACGCAATGGATTTTAATGCAGTGTTCAGCAATAGATAGAGTGATACAAGAGGAAGGTTTATATGCCCCACATTTGTATTTTACATTGCACCCGTGCGAAGCCGGGGCGGGTCGCTAGTTAACTTATAATAAACACAATTTTCGCAACAATAAAACGTTGCTTAGATAATTCAGCAAGATAAATAACGAATAACAAAATACAACCTTGAATCATTTTCTTTAAGTGTCAGTTTTATATATAAAAGGATTAAACACATAAGGAAATAAATTATACTAAGTATAATATTCGTATCTAAAACTCTATGTAGGTCATTTGCAAGGTTCTGTAATTGCAGCCTATTACAGTAGGCATAACAATGTGTATAGATACGTATTAATTATTAGGCGAATATTACACGGCCAATATTTATAACAATATTTGGATCGCGATCCTGGATCGTGATATTTATTGCTTGTTTAACCGAATAAATAACATAACGAAAAATCTAATTTTTTACCATGTTGTAATAAAAAAAACCTTTTTTCGTGTTTTTTTTTACATCAGTTTACTCGTGTATAATTACTCTTCTCGTCTTTTTTTGTATCAAAAAGGGATAAAAAAAATTATTTCGTTCTTTTGTTATATTTTGTATAATTTAAAAACCGTAACATTTTGCGGGCCATGTTATGTGCTATTTTGGTAGGTATTGACCCAACTATCACTCCCCACAGTATGTCGTACTAGTTACTGGACACCTTGTATACACTGATCTAAATGCTCAACAAATATCACGATCTAGGATCGCGATCCAAATATCGCGTGATAAATATTGAGCGCATATCATGCGCCATATAAATGCGTAACTAAGATTTCAGTCTATATTTTACATTTTGCAGAAGTATGTTACTCGAATCTCGGAAAACGACAGGGTACTATTATAGACATTCCATTTAGCACACAATATTTAAATAGCCCCAATTTGAATCCCATCAATAGTATTCCTATTCCTATTGGTGTGATTGGAACTGGTGCTATTCAAATTGGTGCGCTAAATGGAACACCTCTAATTTTAAATCTTGGAAAAAAATACTTAGGTATTCTCGCCGGTTGTGGTATGATTAGGTACTATGTAGTCGGTAACAAAGAAAAACTACAATTTTCCAGTGGACCAACCATTAGTATGTGTCATGAACATGATAAAGTTAAATGCACTCCGCTAAGCTTATCGCACATGAAATCTTTTTCAAAGGTCGAACAAAGCAATTTGATGCGTTTATTTGCTTTCAACATTTTCGTAATTACAACCTTGTTACACGCAAAAAGATAATATAGTAAACACTGTTGTATTGTATAATGTTACGTCCCTCTCCATTGTGAACGATATAAATAATGATAAAACCCGAATTTGGCAACATTATCTTGCCCAGTCTTGTAATATCAATTAAAAGTAGGCTCAACATGTGAAAGTGAGACTCCTTCGTTATTTACTAGAGCGTAGACTATTAAAAAGTATAATACTAAAAGCGAGCGGTGTGAAACTAACTGATGCCAACGGTCATCCATAAAGCAGCCGCCATCACCTGACGCTAATGTGGGGAGGCTTGGGACACGAATGTCTTCTAAAACAATTTCCAACACCAACCATTATTAAAAACTTCATTAAACAAACGAGATAAGAGGAGCATCTAAAGAACATCTCTAAAAGTCCGTACTCTCGCAGTGATCGGCCAAACTGGCCACTAGGAGCAATGAACCGTGATAGATTATGACCAAAAAGTCGAGAGCAAGGCCGGCCCACATAAGACAGAGACAAAACGCCGGGCTCTAGGCCCGTAATACCCGTAATCGATTTAGGAGAGCGGGAGATTTAGAACCGCAACGCCCCCCGCTCGTGATCGAGATTCGGTAATTAGTATAATAATTTCATTTGGGCCCGGAGAATTATACGTGAAGACACGCCGCGCGCGCACGCACACCTCCAGCGCCTGCCTAGATCATTAGATGTTGCTCTGTGTGCTTAGAATTGTAATCGATATTTTTATTGTTAGGCCGGACGCCAAACAAAATGGGCAGACATAACAAAACCGGAGAATTTTCGATGTAATTTGATGTTGAAACAATGAGTTCGCCGAAACATCGATCGTTCAAAATCACGTACGCGTCGACCATATGAAACTACGGAACCCTTTTACAGAGGAACCTTCGACTAATGTTTGGTTGATCTATTAAAACGGACGTGCGAGAGCCACATTATGTAAGACACGTGCCTAATATTTTCTATTCATCGGCAGCAGTATTGTTTGTCAGATCGAGTCGCGCGACAATGGCTGAGGTAATTGAGGAAACTTTAAAGTTGACTTGCACTAGCGTACGTCTAACGCAAGGCCGCCTCCCGGCTCCCGACCGACCGCGACGAGGTTTTGATGGGAACGACCTAAAATTACTCGCAACGATACACATAATATTATCGGTTACATGTGTGTACGTGTAAATTGTACGGTTTGTTATGAGATCGGTGAGAAAATAGTTTCCGGCACGCAACGCGAGAGCAAATTAGAATCGCATTTTTATTTTCTTAAAGTCAACGAAAGGTACAGTCATATAGTTTCGTGTCTTCGTGATAGCATGATGGGTCAGTTATTACACAAGCATCCGGCTTCGTCGACATATATCATCGAATGCCACCAATCCCCAAAAGTTAATGAGTATCGGAGGCATTCCCCCGGAGGTGGGGCGGCGCACGCGCCCGGGGCTGCGCGCGCGCCGGTCACGTCCCGCGCCTGCGCCGGCCGGACAGGTGTGCGAGGTGTGTCTCGCTCGACCACCGCTCATTGTATACATACAACTGTGATACCTGAGCAGATAACGCGGAGGCTATCACGCTACCCGTGCTTGACGTCTTGATTCTGTGTCAGGGTTGAATCGAAGATGACGCTGCGAGATCCTAATCTCGTGTCTGTAGTAGTTATTTAATTAAAAGTGACTGTGTCTGTACTATGGTTGATAAGCCACGTCAAAGTTTAAGTTACAAACGACAGCTCAGGGAATCTTACCAGCAGGTACTACGGAACTTGGTTAATATAGTTTAGAAGCAAATTATCGGTGCCGTGTGCACGTGTGTAGCGTAAAGGCGTACTTTCACCGCAACATGCGCCTGCGCCCGTGGCCCTCGGTCGTAACTCATCGCCGAACAGCTGCCATTGATGATTCCAAAGAACACTTCCAAGTCGTTTGGAAACAATGCGTTTGCCTCTCGATGTTTTAAAATAACATGTTGACTGTTTGTTACAAATAACAATAAAACTTCAGAAAGTTTGCGAAGCATATGTCGCGACATCTGCACGCAAATTCAAAAGATAAATGCACTTTAAACTACAAATAAGTATACACCTATATTTGTAGCATTTACATTAAAATCTGTTTTATTATTAAACATATTAATTTTGACGTTCAAAATATGATATAAAGCTCAACATTAGACACCGGAGCTTGTAATTAAGGTCCCTTAAGATGACCCATGACGAGCTCTCCTCGCCGTAGGGCCCCAACAGCTACGCGTTAGAATACCTTGCCGGGGAAAGGAAAGCTGATTGCAGGCCTCTGGTCACTTACATACTCAATGTCATTTACCTAAAGGGCCAAGAAAATGTATTAGAGGAATTCAACATAGCGACGCGCGGCAGTGAAAAACTCGTAAATAAAATTTTCTTCAAAAGCGTTTTATTTGTTCTTTAGATTGATAAACTCTTCATACACGTACTAGTTCAACAAACTTTCAATTCAAATACTTCTAAGCTACCTATGACGTACGATGACAAACTTGTATTAACATTTGATCGGCCATTTTTTTGCAGGAGACATTTATTTCTATCTCTTTTTAAAATTAGTATTTTACACATACGTGGTTTTCACTGCCGACCGACGATAGAGAGATGGAGTAATCGTTAGGCCCGGTATCCACCAAAGCGGAGAGGAGAGGAGACGAGAGGAGATGTGCTGCGAAGCTGGCAGGTTATTTCCACCAAAGCGGAGAGGAGAAGTGTAGCGGAGAGGACATGTGAGCTTTGTGTAGCAGAGATGTGAGCTGTGAGAGACCGATAGATACATCTATCTATCGGTCTCTCACAGCTCACATCTCTGCTGCCGCACCTCGCGGGTGCGGGGTGCGCGAGCGTGAGCGCCGCCCGGCCTCCCATCTAGACACTTCTCCGCTCTGCCGCGCCGCTTGCTCGCTTGCCGCACAAAATTCTATAGAAAAATGAGACATCTCCTCTCCTCTCCGCTTGATCCATTTCCACCTAAGCTAAGCGTAGAAGAGATGTGGAAATAACTAAATCGCATTGGTTTGTTCAAACACATCTCGTCTCGTTTCCTCTCCTCTCCGCTTTGGTGGATACCGGGTCTAAGAGGCAAACGCTGCGTCTGTCAGTTGTACCCCATAACTAATTCATAATTGTTACACGGTAAGTAAACGACTTGAAATAACGTCTCCTTAATACGTCATAATAATACTTGTGACAAGTCATTATCTTCTACATCGTAAACTACATGTGTAGTTAAAGGCCTCCAAACAGCTTTAAATGCCCATTGAAATGCAACAAATTAAATTTAAAATGCTTTCAAACATTGTAGACAATATAACATAACATCACGCCTTGTATTCTCCAAAGAGTTCGGCAGAGGTGTTTTAGTCCCATGTAATAAGGGGCGAGCATAGTGCCATTAACCAGCACGAATCTAGACTCCGGGCTGCTACTGAGAAATTCCTAATAAAATAATAAAACTTTTTAACAAAAATAAAACCGACTTCAAATTGTCTATCTCCGAAGTTCTTCATCAGATCTTCACCAAATTTGAATGGGACCACTTCGAAAGAATACTCTTTCAAACAAAAAAATAATCATTAAAATCGGTTAACAATTAGCAAAGATATCGCGGAACCAACATACAAAAAAACATACAGTCGAATTGAGAACCTCCTCCTTTTTTGGAAGTCGGTTAAAAACCCAATAACACTGCCCGACCCGGGGATCGAACCCAGGACCCTATGCTCAGCAGCTGCGCTTGCGACCACTAGACCAACACGGCAGTCCACATTATAGAGCTCTTCTATTCCGTAGACATTTGAGTGGAACTCGAAAAATATCAAATTACTTCCGAGAATTAAATCTAATATTGACACGTAGATCCGAATCGAATTGCTTCGTAACAAAAGGGGTCTTGTTTAAATGTTGATACTCAAATCATATATTTCTAGAAGGCAAAACGGAATTATGAAATGGTCGACATTGGTGCGACCTCAGTGGAATTAGAAGCCAAATACGTGTCTAATAATTGTGCTAAATTACTTCCTATGATGAATGAGTACCGTCAAGAAATAGGAGCTTGGCTTTGTTCGTGTTTTCAACAAACAAGTCTTGCTGTCCTTAGTACATGGATTACGATAAATCTTATTATTGAAGTGTGATGACCTAATATTCCGGGTAACAAACCACTAATTAAATGTGTTATTTAATGTTAATGGTATTTTATATGATAGTTGCTCTTTATTTACCATTAATCCCAATATTTTCCCTATGAAATTGGTCGAGAGGAAAGAACGCGGCGTTTGCCTTAGTTATAATAATAATGATTTAATTTTACATTGACCGAATAGATTTATAGTCGAATAAATCTATACTAATATTATAAAGCTGAAGAGTTTGTTTGTTTGAACGCGCTAATCTCAGGAACTACTGGTTGGAATTTAAAAATTATTTTTGTGTTGGATAGTCCATTTATCGAGGAAGGTTATAAGCTATATAACATCACGCTACGACCAATAGGAGCGGAGCATAATGAAAAATGTTGCAAAAACGGGAAAAATGTCCACCCGTGCGAAGCCGGGACGGGCCGCTAGTACAATATAAATTTATGTAGACAAATGACTAAAGAATTTACTATGCAGGACATAAGAACCAAATAATTTATTTAATCTCATGTTGCTTATAAATAAGGCTTTTGTTCTAAATATGCACATTTTAAACTGACGCCTAACGTTATTCAGGTAACTTTAACATTTTTTATTTCATTCATAAATCATAGCGATCCTTCTCGTCTCACCTACAAATTAAGTTTCCAAGAATTTTATAAATTGAAAAATCCACTGTGATTAAAGCATTATGTGATAATAGGGTTGCAGTATAAAATACAAATTTGCGTTAAATTAAGTCTTTAAAAAGAATATTAATACATTAATGTTCTTAAAGTTTTTTTTGGGATAGAGGTGCGCGAGTTTCATTCACGCTTGATCGATTAGCAGATTTCAAAAGCGCCATTTGCAAAGTTGAAAATCATTAATGTCAACAACAGATTTAAACAGGCAAAAATAGGTACTTATACAAGGTTAGTCAGAAAGGGAGTACTAAGCCGCGGGCCACTTAATGTATCACTGATGATTGTTTTAAATAAAGTATTAAAATTTAAAAAATCGATTAATTGTTTTTCCATGACAAATTATTTTTATTTTAGTTTTTTTCAAAAATTCTTCATCCCTGCTTTAGTTATGAATTCAGAAAATGGAGTTTCTAATCCGTGACCCCAATTATGATGTAAAATGTAAACAAGTCTGATCATAGCAGAGGATAGATAAAATTTAGCGTATTTTTTATGAAATCTTTGAACAGCTATTTCTCTTGAACTATTGACTTTTGGGAAAAGTTGTAGAACCAAAGTTATCCCTTATTATAGGTACTTTAACACCCTTTCGGCTTAGTACCCCCTTTCCGACTAACCTTGTACTTATTAATAAATTAAAATTGTAAAGAGAGTAACTAGTTTTTGATGACGAGAATATCGATATCTCAAAACGATTCCAATACATCTCTCGTAAACATTATTTTATTTACTTAAATTCCAGGTAATTGAAAAGCAAATATACAGTAATATTATCACATAACATGACAATAACCAAAACTGGACCGAACCATAACAGATAAAAAAAATCATTGCATTGAAGTTCAATTATCATAAACCTGAAAATGCTCATGTAAATGTGCGGCGCGGGCGCAGGCCGCCACGTCAGCAATTAGGATATTACGAAGGACTTCCGCTCCTGCTATGGCAACAGACGGACGGACAAATTTTATATTATGCAATATGTTACTAATATCCTTATTATATCGCTGGTTGGTAATAAATGGGATGACAAAAACCATTTTTAAAAACTTCTGTCGGTTAATTATGGACTTTATGGTCATTTTATTAAACGCCTCGTTTTGGTCTAGTGGTGGCATGCGCGACTGATGATCATGAGGTCTTGGGTTCGATCCCCAGGTCGGGCAAAATGTTATTGGGTTTTCTATGTGGAATTCCTCAGTAGCAGTCCGCATTTTGGATTTGTGTCCGGTTGATGGCAATAGGCTCGCCCCCTATTACATGGGACCTTATCATAACGGCAAAATGAGGGTGTTACTATACACCTTCGAGGAATACAGACGTGATTATATCGCTGGGTGGTAAAAACTCTGTTGATAAAGACCATTTTTAAAAACTTCTATCCGTTTTTTATGGAATTCATGATCATTTTATTAAACGGTTTTAATTAGCTTCTCTTCGTATGTTTGTTTGATTCAAATCTTGCGACAGTTTTTTTCAACTACTTTTGCTTGACGCTTTGAATACCATCACTCATAAAACAATAGATTTTTAATTGTTTCATGCGGAGTTGGCAGCAAACCGGTTAACTGATTCTTCTGAAACTTCGCACAGAAATTCAATTCTCACGATAATACAAAATTTTATAATTTCAACCTTCAATCCTCCAATTCTAATGCTGCAGAGGTATTGCAAGATAAAACCGTTAAACTTAAAAAAAAGGGTTGATTGAAAACTTCTGTCGGTTTGTTAACATTTTATTTTTAGTAAGTACTTAAAACATAATTATAATTATGTTTTAGTGTTTCCGATATCTGAGTAAAAATTATCAAATAATTATTTGACGTTATGCTCGTTAATAAAATTAATCTAAGTTGAAGTACTCGGACTTTAGCTTATGGATATAACTAGTGACAACTTGATAAGCCAACTAATAGTAAACAAATAGTTACAACACACAATGACAATATTTTTTACATTCTTTGTTAACGCGTGCGCAGTTCTTAGTACGTGGAAACTTTACTATGTAATAACCACAAATGACGGGACGATAATTGCGGGTTTAAATCCTAGTGGAAAGATTGAGTAGGCCATGGTGATAATAAAAACAAAATTGTACAACATTATCCTTAAACTCGACTGCTGAGCATGAGGTCCTGGGTTCGATCCCCAGGTCGGGCAGTGTTATTCGGTTTTTCCATTAGGAATTTCTCAGTAGCAGCCCGGAGACTGATTTGTGCCCGGTTAGTGGCAATAGGCTCGCCCCCTGTTACATGGGACTTAAACATAACTAGCGAAACGAGATTGTGTAGACACCTCTGTCGATCCCCTCGGGGAATACCAGGCGTGATGTTATGTTATGTTTATTATCCTTAAAATAAGTAAATATTTAACAAACTAATTATATCAGTAAAACGATCGAAGTGTAAGTAAAAGCTATTAAAGTTAATTCAACACTGATAAGACAATTTAATTAAAGCCAAAAGTATATTTACTTTATATTACTAAGTATGTAAATTTAAACACAAACGGCCAGCACTTGATAAAGTCACAAAATAGATAGGTACAGAAGTCAATCTACATACAAGTGCGCTCGAGCAACGCACACATAGACACTGCTCACGGACACGATATCTCGGACTGTTTGGGACTAGTGTGCGAGTGAGTGCGAGCGCGAGAGCCATGCGCTTGAGAGAGATAGATATATAGATAGAGCGACCGCCGAGCGTAGGTATGATAATTAAACTTTTTAACAAAAAAAAAACCGACTTCAAATTGTCTATCTCCGAAGTTCTTCATCAGATCTTCACCAAATTTAAATGGGACCACTTCGAAAGTATACTCTTTCAAACAAAAAAGGAATTATTAAAATCGGTTCACAATTAGCAAAGATATCGCGGAACAAACATACAAAACAAAATGACCAGCACTTGATAAAGTGTTCACTCTTAATTTCTTTATAATTAATGAACGTTTTACACAAGCGCGGGTACCGCCGGAAGTCAACACAATGGGTTTGGGGAGTGGGGAGGAAACAATGGCTGACATGGGACTTTTTAAACTCTGACCTCCCAATCGCTTTGTGCGTCGCTTAATTATAGAAAAGTTTAACGCTGGCGATTGAGGGAGAGATAGTGCTTTAAAATCGGTTACCCAGCTGTTTTATACTGCTGACTTCATTCGATTAGAATAGTGTTCCGATTCAATTAAAGTATTTTGCTAAATAGAGGAGGGGCTCGTGGCTAATTAACAACCATGTGACGATCAGATGATTTGCAAGGGTAAGCTGCACTTGCCACGGTCAGTCCGTAGATGGGCGACTGTTCGTTACACATCGCGACCCCTCTGTGCCTCGGAGAGCACTTTAAACTGTCGGTCCCGGGTGTCATACGAATACCTATGACAGTCGTTACGGGTAATCAAAAGCCCGAAGGTCTGACAACCGGCCTAACCTTAAAATATCGGCATTGCTCAGTAACTGGGTTGCGACGGGCAGACGGCAGTCGCTTCGTGTAAAATACTGGTATTCAGTCGCATTTGGTTAGACTGGAAGCTGTCCCCAACATAGATGGGAAAAGGCTAGGCGAGAATTTTGTTAAATACTTTCTGTAACGATTTTCGGAAAACAATTGAGAGAACGGAAATAGAGTATTTCACTTATACGTTGCAACTGAATTTACGGTATGTGAAGATTAACAGGTAAGTGTATTGACACATAAATACATAAACTTGACTTCGAAACTAAGTAAAAACTTGTAATATGGAAGCCAAGGGCTCGCTCGTTACATTACGAGAACTGGTACCGGTAAGTGAATTTACCGTTAATATTTATAACTGAAATAGTAAACTTCGACTGCCTTGTTGGTCTAGTAGTGGCAAGCGCAACAGCGAGGTCCTAGGTACGGTCCCCAGATCGGGCAGTTTTATTGGGTTTTTCCTTGTGGAATTCCTCAGTAGCAGCCCGGAGTATGGATTTGTGCCCGGTTGATGGCAATAGGCTCGCCCCTTCTTAAACATAACGGCGAAATGAGGGTGTTACTATATACCTCTGCCCAACCCTTCGGGGATACAAGCGTGATGTTATATACAAAGACTTGACTTACAAACTAAGTAAAAACTTGTAATATGGAACCCAAGGGCTCGCTCGTTACAATATCGAAACCGGTACCGGTATTTGAATGTACCGTAAATATTTACTACTGAAATAGTAAACTTCGACCCGAAGGACCAAAAATTTTAAACAGTGACGTAAGACATCAAGGAATTTTTAAAAGCGTAATTTCTAATAACACACGTTTAGTATGATTGTGTCAACAAATGCTGACATAAAAACCCGAAGGGATCTATAAACGAAATGTGGGTAACTCGAGCAATGAGTAATGTTTAATGACAGGAAACGCAAGGACAATGACCGATTGGCGGGAACATTCCCGCGCACCGACAGAACTGTGCTGCCTTTGCTTTGTTTCTTTATTTTCTAATGTAAGCTTGTGTACACAACATGATAATCGGATTGTTAATATTTATTATTTGAAACTGGCTCTAGTCGGAGGAGCGGCAATAAAATATTGTTGCAAATAGATTATGTAAAGATAATTTATCTTACTTACTTAGCTTTGACGCCGCAGGCATTTTATTCTTTTCATTTCTCCATATAAACAAAATTAAAAATGAAGTTCCCGTAAGTAAAAACTTACTACTTCCATATAAATAAAGTCCAAGGTGTTACGAAAACGTTAAAAAACTGAAATGACAAGTCTATTGTGGATTGTCAACAATCCAGTCCTTGGGCATGTGAGTGGCCACACCAGTTAGACTTGTCCCACAATGCCATTCCAGCCGACTGCTCCTAGTGTCCAACTAAGCCCTATTATAAATTGTCACGCACTTTGCGTTTGCGCAGAAAAAACAACGCCTTGGTAACAATAGATGGTTTATGTTTTTGTGTAAATTGAAAAAAAGGTAATATTTAATTACCTTATGCAAATATTAGTCTCCGGGTAATAAAGGGTAATTAATATTCAATGATTGTGGTGAATTCTAAATTAACAGCTAAGATACACCGTTTCTTTCAGTCAAATAATAATTCGGAGCTCGTCAAAAAATTGAATTGTTCAATTGAACAATATTATTATAGTCCACATTTCAAGACGAACCCTAAAAAATATAATAATGGTGTTACAAAAACAATGAGCATTAGAAAATAAGATTCTCCACACGCGTTATAATCTAAACCGCGCTGTTTGTACAAACGCGAGGACCGACACTAACGCGGCCAAAACTCTAGAAACGCCAAAACAACATGCAGCCTTCAACAACACTATTATAAAGAAATAAAGTTTAAATTCGCGTAGCTAATGGTGATTAGATAAATTTGTTTATCTGTATCGCATCGGGTCCATCTAAGAGAACGATAGTTCCCATATCGAGTGGATTACGACCGAAACCATTATGCTTTACGACGATTTGATTGGTACCCCACAACAAACGATATAGGAGCACGCCAACACCGTATAAAGTATAGTACCGACACGTAAAAAGCTCACAATTTACGACTTCTCGTAAAAGTTGTGTCCTATTGTTAATTTAAAAGCGATGAACGGCGATAACTCACATTAACAATGTTTGTATTGGACAACGATAACGGTGAACGGGTAATTATTTTACGATTTGTTTATTTTACGAAACACTTTATATTCCTTATCGTTTTCATGCAATGCAATGTACTTATTTGCTAATATAATCTCTTTTAATGATAATGGATAACTAAATACCACGCCTGAAAGACCTTTAGTTGAAATTTACTTTGGTAATTGAGAATATCTAATCTTAATCAATTGCATTTACAAAAAATTCCTAATATTAGACTAAAGTATGAACTTTCTATGGAATTAGCCCCATTCAATGTATCAAAATAGAATACAACAAAGGAAAATGAAGGACAATACTTGAAAATATTAATAAGTAATGACACGGCGCGGCGCCGACTATAAAAATAGTAGCAACAAAAGGTTACTAAAATACCTAGTGACGTCAATGTAAAATTGATCTAGATGTGCTTTATCACACATGAATATCATTCAAGGTATGTCCTGAATTCAAGTCTAAGGTAGAATTGGCAGATGTCCCGATTTTGCGGAATTTACAAATATTTAGACATTTCATTTTGGTTTCAAAATTCATCATCAGATAGTCGAAAGTTGACAATATTACTCTCGAGGTAAACTAAACAAGCTTTAAATCCCTTTCTCATTTCAAGATTAAAGAAACCTTACAGACAGCAAAAATAAAAAGGTTAGGATAGGTCTGCATTAAAAAACGGTTATCCGCTGCCAACAAACGGCCTATCTAACATTTAAGAGGCAAGAGCGCCTCTTTGACAATCGCCGCATTTCCCGAAATGTTCTGAGTACAGCACCTCGACAAAGGACCAGATTAAATTGCAAACATCTTTTCGGTGTTTACTGCGGATATTTATTGCGAAGGTAGCGGTAATGGTTAAGGATGCGTGCGTTTGAATATGTTTGGGAGAAAGATTATTTTAACACAGGTCCCTAACCCTTCGTCTACGGAAGCTATTATAGCGTTAATATTTCCGTTTGCAATAAGTAAAAACTGGCAAAATATAACAATACAGCTAATGATTTTTTAGAGCTCTACTAAAGCACGGAGTAAACTATTAAATCTGGTTTGCTTGCAAATAATATAGCTGATACCAGCCATTTGTGCATTTACTGTACCTTAGCTTTTAATGCCCTTACTTAGCCGTTAGCCCGTGATTTATTATATATCCAATACTGCATTTAATTTACGGTAATTTTCGTTTCCATTATTGTCGTAGAATTTGAACACTGACGATTTACTCTATTCAAATGTCTGTAGACCGATCAATGATCATTACTCAGTTTTATTTATCTTATATTTGACGCAATAAAAAGGACATCGACGAAAACTCCAAATTACCTATTCTCACGACCATTAAGTTGAGAACAGGATATATATTTCTGGAGAAGTCGAGAGAGGAAGCTGTGTGTCATTGGAATTACGATATGATGTTTTAGATCAAAGTCAAAATTAAAGGCAGATTTAATGAAAAAGCAGTCTTTTGGAATTTGACGACATCATTTTAATAATTTTCTTACAGAAATATTGAGTTAGGATAAAATTTTGAATGTTGGTAAAACTAAATTACTAATAAAAGACAAAGCTTCGCAAAGTTACTAAATTATTGATACACCGGAAACAAGGCGAATGATGTTGATTTCAGCCCGAGTCAAGTATAGCGAAATCTATCGCATTTAAATTTAGGTTCGCACTGTTACGCTAATTATCATTCCTTAAGCTTTAGCAACTCTTTCGTTCCCCTCAACTGCTTTTTTAATGTTTTCATACATATCACGGGTAAGAATTAGCAAGAATATTAATGTAGATCAATCTTAAAAATTAAGGTCGATCGAGATTATTACGGGCGGACGTTGCCACATTTACGGAACTTTGCCCTATTAATTTTAGATATGGTCCGATAGCAGCAGCCGGGCTCCGGTGTTGGCCAATGCCTTGTGACGTCATAATAATTGGCTATCCCGCGAAATTACACGGTGCACCACTTATTCGCAACTCGGCGATCGGAATCGTGAGTCGTAACGACTTACTATGATCAATGTCTATGTCCAGTCACTGTTCCGTGATATAAATTGTAAAATGGGCTTTGTGGACTCCCTTGTTTATGCGAGAAAATAGGTCGTCCGGAAACGCGAACGACCTCTTTCCTTTATTACCCTTATAGTTCAAAGGTCTGGGGGACGTAAAATTAGATTGGAAGTTCTGTTACTAATTTATTACCTTCTGTATTTTAGAAAGCATATTCATTGATTTCTTTTCAAAACAATGGTAGTCTTTCGCAAACATAAATAATATAGCTATTCTTAGCTGAATCTGCATAACTGACAGGATACATTTTAAATTATTTTACATATATATTTATGTTTCCCCCGTTCGTGTGTCATTGCACCCTTGTAATGTTTCAATGTCCAGCCAATGCTGAGCTGGCAACCCATTTAGTGTGGTCTCTTGAAAGATAAATATTTACAAGTATCGTTGTACTGGAATGGTTTACTTTACAATCGTTTTACGTACTCGACAGCGGTAGTTAATAACTCCTAGATTAATTACGACTACCTTCACCTAATAAAGAAGCTTGATATCAATTTCATTTGAAACAATAAGACCATTAGAAACGTCAAGTAGAAGATAGATAACATAATCATCAAAAAACCATGCATGCTAACCTCGTTCGCGTTGTAAATTTACCAAATATTATGACGGTTAAATTGCCAGAATTATATTTTAGGGTCCACTTAGATTCAAATCATTCAGTGACTAAGATTTTCGTCACCATTGTTCCGTCGTGTGTATGTGAGAGCCAGAGTGGTATAGGGGAATCTCTCTATATCTCTGTTCCTTGGATTCGTGTGCTCCATCTTAGACCCTGTCTGCGCTTACCATCAGGTGAGACTAGGGCCAAACGCGACCAGGTCAAGAATAAAAAAACTATGTCATTTACACTAGATAATTATGTTATAGCACGCATGCATATATGTAACCACCTCTATTTTCGAATCCTTCAAATATCACAAAGGCAATTACCGAGGACAATGAGGGGCGATTTCATGCCTCCAATCGATATTGACAATGATACGAGTAACGGCTGTTGAAAAATTCATGAACCGTTGACTCAATAAGTACCAATAATGGGAACCTTATATAGAATGTACCTATGAATACATAAAAAAATATTAGGCAGCACGCAATTGTAAATTATCTTAAGTACAATCGTATGTAAGGAGGGTTTATTAAAACAACACCATAAGGAGAAAGTCCAGGCCACACTAAATCTGTGAGAATAGTTTACGATAACAATGATGAATGGCACGAGAGCGGATGGCAGCACTCAGATATGGCGTAATTTTTGCATAACCTATTGGAGGCTTCTACTTCGTGAGACAGCGGAAAACATCAGTTTCAATATGAATGAACACATTAATAAAAAACGTTTGGTTTGTTACGCATGCAGCTGAAAGCGCACGCATCTTTATGATACGACGAACGTGCGAATAGGAACACTTGCGCAAGCGCATAGAGCGACGCGCTCTCCGCTTCACTTTCGGGTAACAGGCTTTTATTGCCACAATTTATCTACTCTAGTTGCGTCTATGATAAATTGACGTGATAAACAAATTTTCAGATGTCACTTTCTCCTCTCGAACGTGTAAGTGGTAATGGGAGCAAATGTTTGGAAAGGTAAAATTTTGCGGCGAGAATCTCGCTATATTTATTAAAAATCCAGATTACTTACAGACTGAAGACAACGCCAAAGGTTTTCGAGATGACCCCCATGGTCTTCTTCCAACCCTTGATGAATTGTCGGCGGCGCGCCCCCCGGGGCGGCACCGCGCGCGCCCCGAGCTCCGTGTAAGAATTAATTTTGCCGGCCTTCGAAGCCCGCAATCAAACTCCTCATCACTGACTCAGTCACTTCACTGATCAAATTTTCTACTGCACTGCAAAAGCTCCATAACTCATCTCAAGAAATTGTATGTCCAACTCTTAGATGGGTCCCACCCTGGACTGTCGACGTTCGGCCCGCCTCATTACAATACAATCCACTCCTGACGACTTATTTCGATTGTCCAATTTGAATATCAAATCGGTGCACAGTCACGGAAGGTTCGATTTACATCGCACTCGTAGTGAAGAGTGTTCGGACGATGCGTGCGCTCTGCGTGGTCGCGCGGACTACACTGACTGACGTTACGTTACTGTGATTGTATCGTAGAGCCGGCTGTCGGGGACGCTCTACGGCCGCTACGGGGGTGTTGTTTGACTTCGTAAGCTCGCCTGACTCACGTTGCAATTGCGTTGTTTTACGTAGTTATGTTTGTCCAAGCGGCTGCATAACATTTAGTTTGATGCCGTTTCAATTCAATGGAAAATCTCTACGCGGAAGACACCTGCGGGCATGTTGTCGGATTTCGCACGCGACAATTACGCACGATTCAAAAACGGTGCTCGCTTTTATGTAACTTAGTGAACGCCTAGAGGTGTTTCTTGCGTGAACGGCTGGTCCTTAGTGCACTGTCAATGTGCTGGACAGCACTCGGGTAGGGCGAAGTGACGTAATTGTACAATAAATTGTAGAATAATCGCCTACGCATGTTTGAAATGTGCAAGGATATTGAAGTGCAATCTTTTCGTGCACTGCCAATTTGTTGATGTCAGAGTGAGCTCAGACTCCTGACTCATTGTTGTGCGGGTATTATAAGACCTTATATTATGATCCCCATATAGAACTTACTAAAAATTCATTGTTATTCATCGACGAAGGAGTATCATTAGTATTTAAACTTTATAAACTTGTTCAAAGTATGTCTGATACTACTAGGTTAGATTGAGAAAATGTATAAGCTCTAACAGTTAAGCTATCAATTATCATAAATACAAAATTATCAGTATATTTGAAAAGGAAACTAGCTATTTAAACATTTCAGGATAATTAAACAAAATATGGATTTGTTTGAGGTAAAATAATTTATATTTCCACGACATATACCTACTCTATACCTGGATATAACTAAACAACATCTACCCTATCATTAAGTAAATCCTTTACATCCTAAGCTCTGAACCAATGTGGGCAAAACAAGTGTCCATCAGCACGCAACCTCACTTACAATCTTATGCTCAACCGGTAACATTATTACTAGTATTTATAGACTATTTATAAACTCAATCCTGACTTCGAGACACGTTAAGCAGCGAGGATGGAGGAATTCTTCAGTAATTTATTGAACTGCATACTATTTTAATTAAAGCCGCTCCCACAATGACATTGCTTTGTCTATTTTAACAATTTGACCCACGTTTACTGAACTTTTGACATCTTTTTGTACGTGTCTACGCATCGTATGGCGCTAAACTGGCACCCAGGAGCTTAATTATGTGCTGTACGATGATGTCACTTCAGGCTTGTTAGTTTCAAGGAAATTAACACAAAAGAATATGAATTTGCACACTAAAATAATAATTCGAGAATGATATTACATATGGAAAAATAATATACAAGGTTAGTCGGAAAGGGGGTACTAAGCCGCGAGCCACTTAATGTATCACTGATGATTGTTTTAAAGAAAGTGTTAAAAATTAAAAATTTGATAAAAAAATTATGCAATCTTTTTTTTTTTAGTTTTTTCCAAAATTCTTCATCCCTGCTTAAGTTACAGATTCAGAAAATGGAACTTCTAATCCGTGACCCCAAATATGACCTAAAATGTAAACAGAACTGATCATAGCTGAGGATAGATAGAATTTAGCGTATTTTTTATGAAATCTTTGAACAGCGATTTCTCTTATACTAATGACTTTTGGGGAAAATTGTGGAACAAAAGTTATCCATTATTATGGGAACTCTAACACCCTTTCGGCTGACCCCTTTCCGACTAACCTTGTAAAAGATACAAAAGTAGAAGAAGCTTAATCTGTGAGCAGGTGTTAACAACTCGGCGGATACAGACATACATAACTAACCCATTACTGTCCCACTGCTGGGCACGGGCCGCTTCGCAGATTGAGAAGGGTTTTAGGCCTTAGTCCACCACGCTGATCTGGTGCAGATTGGCAGACTACACACACCATCGAGAACTTTATAGAGCCCTCTCAGGTGTGCAGGTTTCCTCACGATGTCTTTCCGTCACCGTTAACGCAAGTGATAATCAAATTCTGATACGCACATGAATTAGAAAAGTTAGAGGTACGGGCCGGGATCGAACTCAGACCCTCCTGCATGGAAGGGAAGCATTCAACCGCTAGGCTACAGAAGAAACTTAAAAAGAAAAAGAGAGCAATCCTAAACATTTTACAGCGGAACCTTAACATCCTTAACTACTACGTCATACGTGTAAATATGAACCACACGTGTACAACATATCGCCGACCTAAATCTTCTACAGTATCTTCATCCTATTCACCCGTATGTCACGACCTGTTTTGTAAATAAGCTCTTTATTTTGCATAAAGATTTTTATCGGAGAGGAACAGAGACACGGGTGTCAGGATTGAATAGTGTTACCTCAATGATGAATGAGAGCAAGGATTTGTAAACCAGTATGTATTACGTTGTATGATTTTTTGAATCTACACACGCTGAGAATAGACGCGTGTTGTAAGATTCAACAAAATCCAGCACGCTTGGTGGTAGGATCTATACGGTCCGTCTGGCTAGATACCACCCTCACATTAAAGTCCGACGCCAAGCAGTTTACTGTGTTCCGTCGTGTATATGTGAGAGCCAGAGAGGTATAGAGGAATTCCTCTATATCTCTGTTCCTTGGATTCGTGTGCTCCATCTTAGACCTTGTCTGCGTTTACCATCAGGTGAGACTAGGGCCAAACGTGTCCAAGTCAAGAATAAAAAATAAATCTGCAGACCTAAGGACCAAAATTTTAGGTGCCGAAAAACAGTCCAAAATTGTTTCCAACGGAGTTTTGTCATTTTCATCACTTCAAAACATCAGGACATAGTTTTGATTTGGTATTTTATCCAGGGACCGTACAACCCCGGTTAAGAGTTAAGCCTTTCGACAGGGTAACCCGTATATGCGGTAACTTATATCGCGGTGTTACATTTTATTCGAGTTTCATCCTCGGAACCCAGCAAAACGGTTAACACCTTCATTGTGATAACCCCTTGAAGGGGTTAACCCGTTCAATGACTTAAGCCTTTGAAGGGGTTATCTTTATGAAAAGCTTTTATTCGGGTTACCCAAAATTACCCAATAAACTTGAGCTGCATGTGAGTGGGGGGAACCTTGGAACTTGCAGTTTCACCCGAGCCGCGCCTCATTCTTATTATTTTTACTTAGTTATTACAAATTCGGCAACGAGTAAAGAGTTGACGACAGATTAGCGAGCTAGGAGAGAATTTCAAAAAACCCTCAAATACATGTTTGTTTATTTTTCACCAAAAGTCTAAATATTTAATTCCATGTTTCTTACTTTAAAAGTACCAGATTTCTCATAGAAACTTTCAACGCCTATTTCACCCCCTTAGGGATTGAATTTCCAAAAACGCTCAAACACGTATACATTTATTTCTAACCAGAAACCTTAATATTTAATTCCATGCTTCTTACTTCAAAAACGACGGACATACATAAAAACATAAAACCCCTATTTCACCACCTTAAGGGTTGAATTTCGAGAAATTCCTTCTTAGTGGATGCCTACGTCACAAAAAAAAACCTACTGTCAAAATTTCAAGTTTCTAACCCTAGCGGTTTAGGCTGTGCGTTAATAGATCAGTCAGTCGGTTAGTCAGTCAGCTTCTCTTTTTATATTATGTACTAGCTTTTGCCCGCAGCTTCGCTTACGTGTTTTTATTTTCACCCCCTTAGGGGTTCAATTTCGAGAAATCCCTTCTTAGTGGATGTTTACGTCACAAAATGAACCTACTGTCAAAATTTCAAGTTTCTAACCCCAGCCGTTCAGGCTGTGCGTTGATAGATCAGTCAGTCAGTCAGTCAGTCAGTCAGTCAGTCAGTCAGTCAGTCAGTCAGTCAGTCAGTCAGTCAGTCAGCTTCTCCTTTTATAAGTATAGATAAAAGATAAATATATAAAGATATCGGATTTTTAACAAAGCCTGCTACTACTATAACGTAGTAGTATTTGGTATCTTTTCGATATTAGATTTTAGGTAATAAATTGTCAAATTAAGCAATAATTACCTACATCAAAATATCCGTAATAAAAATCTCACTCAATAATCTCAATATTTATACGAACTTTAAAAAAAATACATTAGAAAAAGGCAAAGGTGCTCATGTCATGTGCGGTCGTGGATATGCAATTTTCAAACTAATGTCGATTACTAAGAGTTTATATTACAATGTTTTGGGTCGGAATGGGTTACCCTGTTACCGTGTTACAGGGTTTTGAAAGGGTTACCAGTTCAAAACCCTGTTACCGTGTTACAGGGTTTTGAAAGGGTTACCAGTTCAGAAGCGGTAACATTGCACCCGTTCAAGGGTGTAACACGTACCATAGGGTTTTTTATTTAAGCGCTTAAAAAAACCCCTTCAAAAACCCTTTCAACGACTACCCGGACGGTCCCTGATTTTATCGTATCTATTTATATCCAACAATACAAATACAATTTCTCCTTCATTTCCCGATCGACTTTGACGTTAATGGAATAAATAACTTTCTAACCACTGTTTCCCTGACATACTTGTGATTAGTCTATTGTCCTTTCTACTGCGTCCTCGAGGTGGCCCTGATGGGACATACGATAGATTATGACGTCATGATGCAACTCCCACAAGGGTTTAATAATAGAATCCATCTTTCATCAATATTGCTAATACGTCCTTATTAGAACCCTTAGTGGGTACAGTGTATGTAGTAACGTAAATGGATAGATTCAATAAATATTTATAATATCCAAAATTTTAGAAGAATGTTGGTCTAGTCCGCGCTATTGACCTGAATATGTATGAAAATATAAACAAAATCGTCATCCACATTAGTGGCGGCCTCAAAATTTCCATGATAACTGATCCGAAAATTATCTTCCTCAATGCTTGTCAAATTAAACATTAACAAAATAATGCAACATTGAATCGCGTGTCTAAACAAATTAGCGAGTTTAAAATGTGGTAATTTTAAAATTTGGTCCGCGTTGCGGCCTACAAGTATTTACATAATACAATGTTGTCTTAAATTCATGTGGTGGCCTTAAAACGGCTTAGTAGCTTACTAGAGCGACACTCTTGGCATAAACATGAAACATCGTCATACAAAAAATTGACTCAAAAAATTCATGACAACACCGGCATTTTGGGTTAATAGTTTTATGACTGTGTAGAATTACCACAGTTAGGAACAAATAATTCCATCAGGTACTTATGATCTCTTTCTTTATTCTAATCTTCGTACATCAGGGTTTCTCAAACCGGGGCACATGTACCTCTGAGGGTACATTACTTGGACGTAGGAGGTACACGGCAATACACGTATCCGTAAGTACAATGATTGTTCCAAATATTGATAGAATGTATGACTCTAAACAAGCTCATCCGTCAAATCTATACGAATATTATAAAGCTGAAGCGATTGTTTGCTTGAACGCGCTAATCTCAGAAACTACTGGTTGGAATTGAAAAAATATTTATGTAATGGATAGTCCATTTATCGAGGTAGGTTACAGGCTATATAACATCACGCTACGACCAACAGGAGCGGAGCATAAATGAAAAATGTTGCAAAAACGGGAAAAATGTCCACCCATGCGAAGCCGGGACGGGCCGCTAGTTCATAATAAATTCTATTGCTTACTATATTTTATTACATTTCTACTGGTACCTCTTCGATTTATTTATAGTTAATTAAAACGGCACAGGTCCAATTACATTAATTAACATAGAATTATAAATATTAAAATAAAATAAGCATTCAAATAACATACAATACAAAAATTAAATTCAAAGATATACAATTCGTGGATAAAATTATTAATAATTATTTGAGTAAATGGTTATGGTGATCAATTAAACACATCACAAACTAACGTACATAAATTAGCATCTAACAGTGGACACCCTCGCATATTGTCTCTCACAGAACACCAGACAAGCACGCATTGTTTTCTTACATTCATCAGCAAACACATCACATTCCGGGTCGGCAGTCAGGAGGGCGTTTAGCATCCTTAGGGTTCGACATACTGGGGATTCGGCTCTAGCAACAGATTTAGACAGCGGTAGTGCGAACAGCTTATGACGGCGGCTTTGACGGTGCCCAAGGTATTTTCGATATCTCTGGTTTGTCTATTGTGACCCTTAATAAAAACGTTATTTTATTTAGACCTGTTTTAATTTTCGTTTGTAGAATGACTGCCTCGTTGATCTAGTGGTGACAAGGGCAACTGCTGATCGATAGGTCCTGGGTTCGATTCTCAGGTCGGGCAAAGTGCTATTGGATTTGTCGGTCTGAAATTCCTCAGTAGCAGCCCGGAGGTTGGATTTGTGCTCGGTTGATGGCAATAGGCACGCCCCCTATTACATGGGACTTACGGGGAAATGAGGGTGTTACTATAAACCTCTGTTCAACCCTTCAGGGAATACAGTCGTTCAAATACATACTCAGGCTTTTGTTAATTCCAATTTGTGATACATGGGAATATAAGATTGCAAATTTTCATTATGTTGGGAAATCGCCATTCTAAATGACAATGACTTCTTCATACATTAGAACATCAGATGACGTTTCAGACTACGTATTGGATCTTCCCTATACCTAGTATAACATGGACAGTGAAATTGTTTAAAACCGGTACTAAGTACCTTTGATCTACCTTAGTCACTATCTACGTCATCACGCTTTCCGTGAAGGGTTATGCCTTATAGGTATAACCCTATAATTATTATTGTTAGACAGACAGTCTAGGCTAGTTGACACATCAGCATTACTTATACAAGGTTAGTCGGAAAGGGAGTACTAAGCCGCGGGCCACTTAAAGTATCACTGATGGCTATTTTAAATCAAGTGTTAAAATTTCAAAATTCGATAATTTTTATTTGCATGCAAAAAAATTATTATTTTAGTTTTTTAAAAAAAAAAAACATGCCTGCTTTAGTTATGAATTCAGAAAATTAAGTTTTTAATCCGTGACCCCAATCATGACCTAAATAGTAAACACAGCTGTTCATAACTATGGACAGATAGATTTTAACATATTTTTTTCGAAATCTTTGAAAAGCTATTTCTCTTAAACTAATGGCTTTTGGTGAAAGTTGTAGAAGAAAAGTTATCCCTTATTATGGGTAGTTTAACACCTTTTCGGCTTAGTACCCCCTTTCCGACTAACCTTGTAGTTGTGTAATTGGTTGTTTTACATATTTTATTGTATGTAGGTATGTGTGTTTGTTGCATTTATCGAGAACGTTTTTTCTTATTTTGCATCAACACTGGCGTTTCTTAAGATGACGTATTTTATTTTAATATATCTATACTCAATTTAATATAACATTAGACGAAAATACCTATTTTAGAAAAGAAAATATGTAAAACGAAAAATGAACGTGTTTGCTTCCACTATTCAACGCAGTATAGCGTTCAATCAAGATGAGCTGAAATACTTGAAGAAATGGTTTAAAAGATAGTGCCTTGATCAACTTTCGTCTATTGTTACATGTAATGGAGAGTGTAGTAAGAGCACAGTCTTCCATAAGTTTTTCTGCTACGCCACACCCTTTTCTTAGAATTATTATTTCAACTGATTTACTAATATTCACTCGTATACTCAGCCAATCCTAAGGATTATACGATTTGCGAGGTTAAGCTGCGCTTTACGCGGTCAGTCTCTGGATGGGTGACCGTTCTTTACACATTGAGACCCCTCCGTGCCTCGGAGAGCACGTTAAACAGTCGGTCCCGAGTATCATACGAAAACCTATGACAGTCGTTACGGGAACTCAGAAGCTCGAAAGTTTAGCAACCGGTCTTAGCTTAGGATATCGGCATTGCCCAGTAACTGTGTTGCGGAGGTCTGATAGCAGTCGCTCCGTGTAAAATATTGGTATTCAGCCGCATCTGGTTAGACTGGAAACTGACCCAAACATAGTTGGGAAAAAGCTAGGCAGAACAGCAGAACATACTGACTGGGAGAGGTACGCAAATAATTATGGCATTATTCCCCCAGGATCTTCCGTTATAGCGATCTGCGGGGGAGGCCATTTTTATTGTTCACCAGCGGTCTTACACGGGCTACTTTATAAATTAAAATACACTTTTAAGGTAAGTATTCATCTTACTAATTTAGGTATTATATTATTTCGCAAACAAGTTTAATCGCATTCATCATCAGTACAATATATTATGAACACTGTGTTTAAATTCTCAGTGCGCTGTGAAAACAATACAATATTTATAATTTTAATTATTTATTGTTCCAAAAACGCTGTTTCCCATTATCCAGAAAAATAATGACGTATGATTTTGAGAAAATTGTTAATACATATTTAATTGCTTCAACCTTGACTCTGTTATTATGAATTAATTAAAGTCGATTTCTCAATTAGTAATTAGGACAATAGGCTATATTTTACTAGAGATTTCTTCTTCTTTAACTGCCTCGTTGGTCTAGTGGTGATAAGCGCGACTGCTGATCGTGAGGTCCTGAGTTCGATCCCCAAGTCAGTGAGGGTATTATTGGGTTTTTCCGTGTGGAATTCCTTAGTAGCAGCCCGGAGTTTGGATTTGTGGCAAGTTGATGGCAATAGGCTCGCATCCTATTATATGGGACTTAAACATAACGGCGAAATGAGGGTGTTACTATACACCTCTGCCCAACCCTTCGGAGAATACAGGCGTGATGTTATGTTTATTTCTTCTTCTCTCGAGTCGTCACGAGATGTATGAAAATAGTTGATGCCGTGGTGAAAAGCTTCGCCAGGCAGCATGGTTGGTACTGGGGCTGTCTGCCTAGGGTGCGCCGGACGTAGTTAAGTATCGTCGTTAGTGCTCTTTTAATGCACCCCAATTAATTACTACAAATCATCCAAATTACAGACTGACACACCAGAATTTGGGGCTAACATAACATCGCCTGTATTCCCCGAAGGTATAGGCAGAGGTGTACAGTAACACCCTCATTTCACCGTTATGTTTAAGCCCCATGTAATAGGGGGCGAATTTTAGAGTAAAATTAATTAAATGTATTTTTTTTTCAAGATTTCTTTTTCTTCAGCCTTTCGCGCGTGAAGTTTATGCTTGAAGATGTAAACGGTTTAACTGACGTGCATATGTCGGGTAGAGTAGCAGTAGAGTTCGGTTTGCGATAAAGCCGCGTGAGGAGTTCATGTATAACGTCGTTGAAGCCGACACAAAACGGGCATTGGTTTTATTTGTTTTTTTCCATGTCTTTTGTATGTCTCTTTTGACCCTAGTCGCACCTGATGGTATGCGCAGACAGGTTCTAAGATGGAGCACACGAATCCAAGGAACAGAGATATACACTACCATCGGTAGTTATAGTTGACATAAACGTCCTCAACTCAAGATTTTTCCTCTGTCGAGGTATGGAATCATCTGTCAAACTCAAGGTACCTCGGAACCTACCTTAAGGAAGGAAGTGTCAAAGTTCGTATGTAACATAAATGAATTTTGAAGACTTTATCGAATATGCTTACGATAATCCTTACGACTATTTATTGCGGCGTTATTTGCGCGATGCAGATAATTCAAATTATGACGTAGTAACTCCATTCTAACTCGACTCATTTGAGGACCCCTCAGTCAAGGAACCTCAAAGAACACTCGAAATTGAGACTAAGAATACAATTTTGAAGGTGTTTTCGAGGCCCTCCTGAGTCGAGTAAGTTTTGGAGGAACGTCTTAGAATATGGGTGATAGAGAGATTGCCCCATACTTTACTTGCTCTCACGTATACATGACGGAACACGGTAAACTGCTTGGCGCTGAACTTAAATGTGAGGGTGGTAGCTAACCAGTCGGACCGTAAAGATCCTATTACCAAGCAAAATAGCCTTCCCGAAATATGCACGTTAGTTAAACCGTATATATCCTTAAGCAAGAACCGCAAGCAATAATCGCTACGTGTAAAATAGTGGTAAGTATTTACCCGCATCTGGTTAGACTGGAAGCTGACCCCAAAATAGTTGGGAGAAGGCTAAACGAACGAAGAACAACAGCTTTGATCTTATCGCACCTTTAGAATTACAGAGACCCATCTCAAAACTTTAAGATTCCAAGTTTGACTCACAAAACGACGTCTAATGACCATCCTCATCGACTCCCACCATAAGCGATGATATAAAATTAAAGTCATATGATATGATTTTAATTTTACATCATTACTTCTAATAAGAGTCGATGAAGATGGTCACCCAACACCACTTCATGAGTCAAACCCAAAATCTTAAAACTTCGAAATAGGTCCCTATAATTCTAAAGGTGCGTTATATTAGATTCACCAACAATTTATTCACGTGAAGGATTAGAAGCTTGTAGTTCATCACTCTACTCATCTTGCAGGAAAATATGTATAAATGTTATTTATTCAATTAATAGTCTAGTATGTATTATGCTATTTTTAACTAACTTTGTCTACAGGACAATGGCCTCCCCTTATTTTCCTCTAATCTTTATCCTGTAGCTATACCATGTGTATCCATGTCGTTCTGTAGATCGTCTTTAGCTTAATATATATTTGTTTTTAGAGGGAATCGTGGATCTCTATTGCGCTGAAACCAAAGTCAAACCCGACGTCTTTATTGTCTTAGATTAATGTTCTGCCTAGCTTTTTCTCAACCATGTTGGGGTCCAGTTTCCAGTCTAACCAGATGAGGCTGACTACCAGTATTTAACACGGAGCGACTGCCATCAGGCCTCCGCAACCCAGTTAATGGGCAATGCCGGGCAGTTGAGATTCCGATAATAAAATAATACCAGCTAAAACTACCACACTGCAGGGCAGCAGCCTCTTTTCATACAGAAAAGGAACGAGCATTAATCACCATGCCCTCACTACGTGTTGGCGATTTCACACCATTAAGTCAAGGTTTCCTCACGATGCTTTCCTTCACCGCATGCCATTGGTGTTTTAGATAACCTAAGAAAGTATATTTGACATTGAAAATGTCAAATCGGTACTTGCAACATGGTGCTACACAAGCGGAGATGCCGTTTGAAATTTTGTGGACGAAGCGAAGGAATACCTTTTGGAACTATACACCTAGTTTTTTTATCTGTACCTGGGATATGATCTATTTGAAATAACAAATCTTTAATTTAAACTGAATATTAATTAGCCTACAACTTTTATGAAATGCAGCATTAATCTTGTTATAAAATTATTATAATGTTCCCATTCAATTACTCAGTTAACAAGCCGGAAGTAACTAACGTGTTGTGTGTTCTTTAATTGCCTCTGTTATGGCGAACAGGCTATTATATCATAGTACCAGCATTATTTTCTGTCACATGTTCTGACTAGCTTTTTCCCAACTTTATTAGGATCAGCTTCCAGTCTAACCAGATGCGGCTGAATATCAGTATTTTACTTGAAGCAACTGTCATCAGATCTCCGCGACCCAGTTACTGGGCAATGCCGATATCCTAAGGTTAGACCAGTTGTCAGAGTTTCGAGCTTCTGACTTCCCGTAACGACTGTTATAGGTATTCGTAAGACACCCAGGACCGACTGTTTAACGTGCTCTCCGAGGCACGGAGGGGTCTCAATGTGTAACGAACGGTCACCCATCCATCCTATCCTGTATTCTTTTCTCGCACTATCAGCTGCTTATTATCCTGCAGTTGTAACCTAAGAAAATGGTTGCTATGCTATTTGTAGACGACGTAAATACTAACAACGAAGCCAGTGTACGTAGTTTAGGTTTCTTGCTTCCAAACATCATTATTACATCAGTCTAATGACTCCCAGTGCTGGCCAATAGCTTACCAATTTTGAGCTGCTAATATATAAACAGATCCTCACATCGTTAATTTAGCAGTGATAGCTTAGTGGTGTGACCGTTGGACTGCCAACTCGTAGGTCTCAAGTTCGAACCCAAAGCACGCACCTCCGACTTTTCGGATACATGTGCGTATTGTATAATTATCACTTGCTTAAAAACGGTGAAGGAAAACATCGTGAGGAAACTGGCATGCCTGAGAGATATTTCTCTACTGCATGTGAAGCCAAATCAGAGGCCCATGGGCGGCATAGACTCTGACACCAGGTTAGTCACTAATCACACGAAAAGTAGAAGAATTGCAAATATAGTGTTACCATCTAAAATTTTAGGCTTAGAGAGAAGAAAATCTTTGTTTAGAGGGAAAGTGGCCATAACGAACTTGAAGTTGAATTGTGTAAGGCCCACAAGGCTTTATCTGACATTAATTCACTCAAAGATAGCGAGCAGTCTGCCAATACCAATAGTCTGTTCAAGGAGTTGGTGGGTAGTGTATCCGGACTGGTATGTGAGAAGCCAACTGTAACTATAGACCTCACCAGGGATGATACCTTAACTAAACGCCCTTTCCTAAGTAGTCACAATAAAGTTAAGAAATATATTAAGATTTCAAAAATTATTAAAAAATATCAGAAAGTTTTGAAAAAGCAAAATCTTTATAAATGTAATATTAAATTAAGAAAGGAACGTATTAACTTGATTAGTGAGTTAAATAATTGTAAGAATAAGCTAGATCTAAGCAGAAAATTGTACAATGTCGACACTGAGAACCTACAGGATGAGTTACTATGCAGGGAAAATACTCTAAAGGAAATCTTTAGCAGGTATGAAACTAGCCAACAATTGTTAAGTGAGCGTTTACAGGAGGCTGGTGAGCTGGTGGATTTAGTGAGGCTCAATGCAGAGAGATATGAGTCCCTGACTAATAATATCTCTTGCAGCTGTGCCCACTCCCTACCATCTCCCAAGCCCCAGTATGTTTCACCTACAGCTTCACCCATAGTGACTCAACCGTTGGAAATTGTAAACAACAAGAAAAGTAGGTCATTATTATTTTCAGACAAACTTGGATCAGGTTTTGGATTTTTGTTAAATAACTGTCTGAACCATAACATTACAAACCACTGTTACCATAACTTACATTTTAGTGAGATTATACAAAAAATTGTACATACACAAATGGATGAGCAAACCACTGTGGTTCTGCTTATAGGTAACAGCCTAGACATTAGAAAAAGGGACTTAGTTAGTGGTATCAGTGCCCTACTTAAATTAAAGATAGGTAAATTAATTTTGTGTGCCTTGCCATATTCGGACTCTTTATCTGAGCAAGAGAACTACAGTATTTACAAATTAAATAATTTAATGCACATGTTGACATGTCGTCACAGTGACTCTTTATTGTTTTTTGATACTAACAATTTTGTTAGAGATTTTATTTTAACTCAGGAACACATGTTCCTGTCGAAGAAATATCGACATTTATTAGCTACATTGCTAGCTTATAATTTACACGCAGTTATTGATAATTTAACTGAGACTAGGTTAAGTGAGGAATCAGTATTATCTTGCTGTTCAAATAATACTGTCATAGATTGTTTAAACTTTTAGTGCCGACAAAAGAGAAGCATAGTGATAATCTTTTACTTTATCACCAAAATATAAACCGCTTCTCTGGCAAAATCCTAGATGTGGAAATGTTAATAGATAAGTACCATATGGATATATTATGTTTTTGTGAGACTTGGTTGAAACCAGATAAGATGTTATTTAATGTTAATAATTATGCGGTTGCCAGTGCGTACAACAGATCTTCAGTAGGTGGGGGTACTTTGATTCTATGCAATAATTGTTACAAACATAAGGAAAGAAAAGACATCACTGCTTGTTCTGTTGATCGCTTATGTGAGGTAGCATGTGCAGAGATAGAAGGCCATACCATTCTATGTGTTTATAGACCACCGGCATCAAACCTATCATCATTTTTAATTAAGAATAAAAATTTAATATTTGTTTGTGGCGACCTTAATATTGACCTTTTAATTGATTCACCAGACAAATGTAAACTTGTTTCATTGTTCAAATCTTTTAATTTAAAATATATATTTAATGAAGCGACTAGAATAACTGCTACATCAGCTTCATGCATAGACAATATTTTTACTAATTGTAGAATTGAGAATTCTTCTTTAATAGGTGGCGTTAGGTCTGATCATACAGGCCAACTAGTGTCCTTTGAGTTAAATAATAAGATACAATTAGATACTATCATTGAAATAAGATCGTTAACTAAAAATAACTTGCAAAAATTTAATAATAATGTTTTAAGTTACCTTTCATTATCCCACTTCAATTCAAGGGACCCAAACATAAATTATTATACATTGTTTACTACAGTCTGCAAAGAATTTAAAAACACATGTCCTGTTAGAAAATGCAAAATTAGTTGCAAATCTAAATTTAGTGAGTGGGCCACCTTAGGCATAAGAAACAGTAGAGAAACTTTATATAGTCTATATCACGAAAAATCATTGACGTCTGATCAAGCTTTTCATAGTTACGTTAGAAATTATTCAAAGATATTTAAGAGTGTTTGTATTCAAGCTAAATCTAGATTAATTAGTAAAAAAATTGATGCGTCTAAAAACAAGATAAAAGCTGTGTGGCAGGTAATAAACAAAGAAACCGGAAACACAAGTCAACGGGATAACGAACTAGCTTTAAAATATGACAATAAGTCTATTACAGATAAATTTGAAGTCGCTCAGACACTCGAAAACTTTTTCACGAACATCCCGGTAGAGGTTACGAAATCCCTTGCCTCGTCCTCTATATTAGCTGAATCGCTACTTAAACAGAATTTTTGCAAAGATATTCCTATCTTTGAATTTAAACATATTTGTACTGCTTCGATTAAAAAAGCATTTAAAAGTCTTAATATAAAAAACACTGAAGACTTATGGGGCATTTCAGTTAGGGTTCTTGGAGTTATCATTGACACCATTGCCCCTATACTTGCAGGTATATTCAACCAATGTTTAGATAGCGGTACATTTCCCGATTTGATGAAACATAGTAAGGTAATACCAATCTTCAAATCGGGCTGCAAGAATAATCCCTCTAACTACAGACCTATCTCTGTGCTTCCAGCACTAAGTAAAATTTTCGAGAAAATTATGCTTGATCAGATGATGCTTCATTTTAACCTGAATGGGATATTGCATAGTCGCCAGTATGGTTTCACGAAAGGTAGGTCGACTACAGACGCAGGAGTGAAACTAGTCACTCAAATTCTGGAGTCCTGGGAGAGCTCTCAGGATGCTGTAGGTATCTTCTGTGATCTCTCCAAGGCATTCGACTGCGTTGACCACAACACACTTATCTGTAAATTACACCACTACGGAATTCGTGGACGCGCTTCTGACCTCGTTTTTTCCTATCTATCAAATAGACAGCAAAGAGTGGGCGTCAATGGTGCTATATCGTCCGGGTCTCTGGTTAGGATGGGCGTGCCTCAGGGCTCAATTCTTGGGCCTTTTCTATTTCTAGTTTATATAAATGATCTCCCTTATATGATGTCCAATTTAACTGATGTAATTTTATTTGCTGATGACACTTCCCTAATTTTTAAAATAGATAGAAAAGATAGGGACGTTTTACATGTCAATGAGAGCCTAACTGTTCTTTCTAAATGGTTTACAGCCAATAATCTATTACTCAATGCAAATAAAACAAAATGCCTTAAGTTTTCACTACCAAATGTACCCCAAGTAGGTTTAAATTTAATGCTCGATGGCAACAAACTTGATACAATTAATGAGACCGTATTCTTAGGTATAACTATCGACTCTAAATTGCAGTGGGGTGCTCATATTACTGCCCTGTCGGCGAGGTTAAGTTCTGCTGCTTATGCAGTTAGGAAAATTAGGCAGCTGACTGATGTGGCTACAGCTAGGTTAGTGTACTTCGCTTATTTCCACAGCATTATGGCCTACGGCATTCTGTTGTGGGGCTCAGCAGCTGACGTCGATTCGATTTTTATTTTACAAAAGAGAGCAATCCGTGCGATTTATAACCTGGGTTCCCGCGAGTCCCTTCGAAACGTGTTTAAAGATATTAGCATACTAACTTTGCCGTCACTTTACATCTTTCAAAATATATTGTATGTTAGAAAAAATTTGCATTTGTTTAATGTCAGGAGCGATTTTCATGATAAAAACACACGGCATAAACATAAAATTGTGGTACCTAAATTTAGATTAAGTAAAACTAGTAAGTCATTTTTAGGAAATGGCGTACGTTTTTATAATAAGCTGCCGAAATCTGTAACTGATCTTACCGAGGGAAAATTCAAAACCTATATTAAACGTGTCCTCACTCAAAAAGCATATTACAAGACTAAGGACTACGTTGACGACAGGGATGTTTGGCATTAGTTCTTGCACATGTGGCTTCCCTGGAACCTCATTAAAAACATATGTGTACGTCTACTAACTATCCTCAATTAAGATTATATTTTTTTTTTTATTACTATCATTACTCTCAAGATATCTTTATCTTATTTTACAATGATTTTTTAGCTAAGTTTTGATGACATTTAACTATGTCAATTGTTTTATATAGTTTAGCTTCCTTTTCACTTTTGTAAATGTGAGAACTTTGTGGACCTGCATCTATAAATTTGTAAATTACTACAATATTATTCATATTACTTTTTTTTAAATTTTATTTTTGTTTGTTAGTTTTTGTACTCAAGTCTTTTAGAACTATATTACTCATTGGTCTGTGGTCAGGACCTCATTGTTCTCTCACTATCATAAATCATTGTACTGTATCCACTGAAATTGTTAAAGGTATTATTTTTAAAAGAGTAACCATGGAGTTTCTTGCCGGCTCTTCTCCATAGGAAACGACTAATTGGAACCGTGCACCTAAATTCGACGTTTCATAAGCACCTGTATTGGTTTATGTGAAATAAAAATTTTTGATTTGATTTGATTTGAACGGTTTCGAAGCTTCTTTTTTTAAAGTATCGGGTCACTATGCTCGCGGGTGTGCGCACGTCTCATGTATCCCTGTCACTCCGGGGCAGCTGATGGGTCATTGCGCATAAGGAATGGACGGGAAGGCCGGTTTGCTCCCGTGCGCGTGCCCGACACACTGTCATGTTCTATGCAGGCAAACGTCGTATAGAGTTAACAGCGTTTGGCACTGTTTTGTTACTGGCTAAAGTTACATATTCGTGAGCTGTGAGTCGCGCACGCAGAGAAGTTATTTTTAGCATTGAAAGCACTTGGATGCAGTTCACTTATTATTAAAAATAAACATCAGGTAATGTTTTTTCTTGACAGATTAATGAAGATTTCAGTATCAGAATTAAAATGATGTCTTATAGGTATATTAGGTACGTTTGCATCGTATTGGATAGGTATTGTGTCCAAGTTGTGATAGAGTACAATACGCGTTAAATAACTAAAACGAAGATGGCGTCGACTGCTAAACTTGAGGGGTTTACTAGTAGTCACTGAAGAGTTCCACTATCCACCTCCTAGCTCCATCATCAGACCTTGAACGCCAAGTGCAATCTATTGGACTCATTAAAATTAATTATATGACCCGAACTTCACATAGATCATGCAGTCGACGCCATCTTGGTTGTAGTTATTTGATGGGCACTGTACAACATTAACGTGAAGGAAGTCGCGAAACTCTCAAGAGTCAAATTTAATCGTTCCATTGCACATAAGAAATGGTCCTGAACTCCTGAGAGACGGTCCGCTCCTGTGCGCGTGCGCAGCGTACTTTTTCGATTTATGGTAAACTATGTTAGTGTAACACGATATTGCAGGCAGCCACATCGCTTCCAATCACTATTAAGGACGTTAATGTGTTTATTGAAACAAGATACTAGTCCACTAAGACACAAAAAGGACCAGCTTTAAGTTGACTAACCACATTATAAAATGTACCATGGACATGTCTTCAAAATGGGTTTTTACTTTTTAGCTACTCTCATTTACCAGAAGCTGTAAAAAGCAAAACTAAAATACTTGTAACTCATATAGTAATGACCGTATACTCAAACGCTACTCAATTTTAAGCTGCCGTTAATTTCGTGCCGTCACTGTCACGTTAAGGCGAAGTGACAGTGACAGCATAAGAATTAACGGCAACTTAAAACCGAGTAGCGTTTGAGAATTTGGCCATTAGCCATTAAAATTCCATCCTATTGAGGACATTTTTAGAAATGATTGCCTTATTTTTATCGTCTTCCATTCTAAAGTTTTCAGTGGTGCCATAAACGGGCGCCGTTCGTTGCACGTACTTTCACTTTCACTGCCGGCTAACAAAGAGACAAGGGCGCGGTACACTATTCAAACGTTCAATGTAACGTTACTTTGTTTGTCATCTAATTACCACGCCATTAAGTTGTTGAGAAAACGATTTTTTGTAATATTGTTATTGCTGACACGCGTCCTTCCAAAGCTCCGCCTACACGGCATGTGGCCTTATAACAATTGAATTCTGTTACTAATTTGTGTAAATGTTTGAATGAGTCACGGTGTGGCAAATATTGAAAAATAATATTATTTATTGTGTCATTTAAAAAAATAACCAGATGTTGTTTTACTTTACAGCATTATTTATATTTATTTTACTATGACAATGTAATGACATCAGCTATACTCGTAGCTCTTGCAATATTGTTATCATCAATTGTTAAGATTTATTTCTAAAATAAACTACTAACATCTTATTTAAAAAAATATTTAAATTAAACTGAAAAAAATATCGGCATTGATCACAATAGATGAATAGGAGCAAACAAACACATTCTATCAAACAAAACACATTGCAGCTCAAAGTATCTACTTGTATCGCAGATAATTATAGCCCAAGCTCAAGAAAGTTCAAAGAAATGGTAAATCAAAGAATTGAATCCCCAGAAACGGGCGGGTGCGCAGGCGCATCTACCTGCGTCAGACCACTACTGCGTACCGTTAGATGAAAAAAACGCCATTGTGGCCCCAGGCTGTTGCCAGGGAAGCAAAGGGTGCAGCGATTAGTGGGCTGACCTTATAGGCAATTATTTTCACGAAGAATATTGTTTAAGAAAGTTTGACGCAGATATCGTGGGTTCTCTCGTTAATTTAGTTTTAGCAAATTATTTTAAGAAGCAGTAAGATAATGCAAATAAACAAGAAATATTTACATATAAAAAAAGAAAAAATAAATAAGTCCTTGCTCTGAAAACAAATTAAAATTTTAAACGAATAAATATCAAGGCTTATTTTCAGTAGTAGTGCACAATAAAATGTCATTTGTTTACACACAAGGTAATATACATAATTTATCATTACTTAAGAAATAGCAAGAGTATATTTTCGATGCCAAAGGAACCCCAAGAAGATACACATCCGTGAAATTACGACAGCTGCGCGATACATTCGTGACATGTGAAAGAGTCTTTAAAACTTTTTGTAGAACAACAATGTAAAGCGGATCATTTGACTGATATAAACTAAACTAAGGAGTAACGGGAATATTTCAAAGTCAAATAATCTATGTAATATAACATAACATCACGCTTGTATTCCCCGAAGGTTTAGGCAGAGGTGTATAGTAACAACCTATCATTTCGCCGTTATGTTTAAGGCTGAGCATCCACCAGTGCTGTGCTAAGCTGCGTAGCGAGGAATGTGTTTTGTAAGCACCGATAGAATCACTTCATTTACCTAGCTTCGCTCTGCGCAGCTCTGGTGGATATGGGCTTAGCGGTGCGAGGTTTTTGTTCATACAAAACAGGCGAGAAATGCGAGCAAGGGATGTGTTGCTAGGAATGTGTTGCGAGAAATGTGTTGTGAGGTATGTGTTACGAGTAATGTGTACCGCTCCCGCCATACCACCTTCATATTCGAAAAGAGTCCGCTACCTATCCACGCACCGCTCATTTGTACACATTACCCATTCGTCGCACAGCTCTGGTGGAAAGGGTCACACCGTTTCACATCCTCGCTACACATTTTCGTGCCGCACATTTTCCTCGCACATCTCTGATGGATGCTCAGCCTAAGTCCCATGTAATAGGTGACGAAGCTATTGCCAAACTCCGGGATACTAATGAGGAATTCTACACGTAAAAAATCTAAAAACACTTTGCCTGACCTAGGGATCGAACCCAAGACTTCACGATCAGTAGCGCTTACCACCAGTAGACCAACGAGATAGTTATAATCTATGTTTAATTATCTATTTTTTGGAATAACAGATTATATCTTAATCTTAATTGGACTGCGACATAATACTAATAGGTAGATTAGAGTACTATTTACGCACGCAAAGTAAAACAGTCTATGTCTATCGTCAAAGCCTTGTGTACAAATTGTAAACTACAAACTATAAAACCAGAATAGTGACACAGAAAGAAACATTCCCCATTTAAAAGCAATAAAACCCAAAATGAACCTACGAACTCTTGAAAAGAAGCTATAAATGCTTTTACAAAACATTTCAGTGAACTGCCTCGTTGGTCTAGTGGTGGCAAGCGCGACTACCGATCGTGAGGTCCTGAGTTTGATTCCCAGGTCGGACAGTGTTATCGGGTTTTGCCATGTGGAATTCCTTCTCTCTTCGTTTCCTCAATTGTTTTCCGAAAATCATTATAGAAAGCAAAAATTTTGCCTTAGTATTTCCTCAGTAGCTGCCCGGAATTTGGATGTGTGGCCGGTTGATGGCAATAGGCTCGCTCCCTATTACATGGGACTTAAACATAACAGCGAAATGAGGGTGTTACTATACATCTCTGCCATACCCTTCAGGGAATACAGCGTGATGTTATGTTATGTTTTTACAGTGGATAGATCTAACGTTACTAACAGTGAAACGTGAAATCTTTTTATTAAAAAAAACCCGTCAAAATGAAGCCTATTCATCCTCGTCAACACCTGACATATTTCGCAAAGCCTATAATTTGGAACTCGACACAAGGTGCGAAAAAAATGTGTAACTCCTCCATCAGATCCCGACAGCATTCCGTTACAAGACTCACGATCGACAATACAAGATTCCTGCACAATTGGTGTGCACTGCGCATGCGTCGCGACCGCGTCTATTGTCGGTACACCTGCGCACACGCATTTTACGGTTAGATTTTCTGGCGAATCTTTTATTTACTTCGTGGGAACTGTGCATGGTTTTCAATGGCGCTTTTTATAGTCTATTCCACCTTTAAAGACAATTTGAATAAACTTTAAAAGCAATTCGCACAGTCTATTTTTAGACGAAGAATAAGCAATTTTCAGACTGATGGAGGTGATAAACAAAATCATAAAATTATTATATTTTTGACTATGTATCTTAGGTACATGTCTAGGGACTCGTGACTAATTAATTTGCGAAGTTAAGCTGTGCTTGCCGCGGTCAGTCCGTGCATGGGTGACCGTTCGTTACACATCGACACCCCTCCGTGCCTTGGAGAGCACGGTAAACAGTCGATCCTGGGTGTCATACGAATACCTATGACAGTCGTTACGGGAAGTCAGAAGTCCGATAATCTGACAACTTGTCTAACCTTAGGATATCGGCATTGCCTAACTGGGTTGCGAAGGTCTGATAGCAGTCGCTCCGTGTAAAATACTGATATTCAGCCGCATCTGGTTAGAATGGAAGCTGACCACAACATATTTGGGAAAAGTCTAGGCTGAACATCTTACATGTCTAAAATAGTCCCGCCAGTTAAAGATGACGACTTGTAAATAAATTGCCTATGCTCTCAGTAATTAAAATTAAGCATATCATTTTGGGACCCCGTGCATAATATCAGCAAGCACATTGGGTCATACGCGCGACGGCGCAACGAGTATTCTCAAGGAGGGTTGATGTCAGGCAGGCGGCCGGTCATAAAACAATAAGCCAAAACCTCTAACAACATGGATTTATGAAATACATGTTATTGTGGGATAAGGGCAGGAAGAAGAAGCTCTCAGGAATTAAAATTGCAACCGGATGCATTTATTTAGGTTTTAATACTGAGAACCTAGCAACAAACCTTTACCATGGAGCCCTAATTACCTTCAAGCTCATTAATTAACGTGAAGGGACGCTTATCTATACTTGTCCAGAGAATCCAAAGCAGATGTTATCTTCCATCAACCGTCCATTGTTTGCGGTACTAATTATACCATAATACCTTTAACGACTGGATGGCGATGGTACTGTTGACATGCGATTAAAATTTCAGGTCAGTATCTAGGACAAGGTTATTTTTGTGGAGGCTTCGTTTGTTTTGGATCACATAATACGTGTTAGATTATGTATGGATAAGGCTTGGTTACTTTAAACTTATTTATTGGATATTCTTATTATGGATTGTTTTCTGTATTTCTTCTGTGTACATATACAATGTGTCTCAGTACGTAGTAATCTATCTAATACCTTTAAACGAGCAATTCTTGTATATATATAATCTGAATCTCGGAAACGGCTCCAACGACTTTCATGAAATTTAGTATGCAGGGGGTTTCGGCGGCGACAAATCGATCTAGCTAGGTTTCATTTTTAGAAAACGTCGTTTTATCCGTGTTTACAAGCAATGAAAAACAGCTACAATATCATTAGAATACGAAGGTAAATTTCACCATTGTTTACTAGGTTATACCTAATATCTCTGGTCGGATATCGGGCGGTCCCGAAACCAAAAGACCCGGGTTCGAGCCCAGATGATTTTTCTTTCAAGTTCCTTCTTTTTCTTTTTCCCTTTTTTTCTTTCAAAAAACACGATTTATCAAAAAAAAGCCGAGCTGAGCTCGGTCATCCAGGTACTAAAACTTTAAGGGCGGAAAAATCGGATCTTTGCGATAATTCTAGGACGATTGCAAAGGACCGGATATTTAGAATTTAAAACAAATTTTCGTAATCATCCGAGCTATTTTCAGGGTCATTTCAATAATTCGGCTTATCTGAAGTAAGTCGCGAATACTGCTCACGTTATGTGCGAGTATACATATAATTGAAATTTTGAAATAAATCATATTACGAACAGTATAATATTATAATACTGCCTCGTTGGTCTAGTGGTGGTAAGCGCAATTGTTGATCGTGAGGTCCTGGGTTCGATCCCCAAGTCGGGCAAAGTGTTATTCGGTTTTTCCGTGTGGAATTCCTCAATAGCAGCCCGGAGTTTGGATTTGTGCCCGGTTAATGACAAAAGGCTCGCCCCCTATTACATGGGACTTAAACATAACTAGCGAAACGAGAGTGTACTACAGAGTGTAATACACCTCTGCCGAACCCTTCGGGGAATACTGGCGTTCGTTATGTTATGTACATCTGTCATGTAATATATTATTTTTAAGTAGAAGTATCAGCAATAACAGTCGGGCCACACAACAGTCATGTTTGACGATCAACAGTGTTGTCAACCGCGATTTTAAGCTTTTCACATGCAACTTTCACGTAAACACATTTATCCGACAGACTATGATATACTTGCTATACCTGTACTGGTCTATTTATGCTTCCATCTATACTAATATTATAAAGAGGAAAGATTTGTATCTTTGTATGTAACGAATAAACTTAAAAACTACTGGGCCGATTTCAAAAATTCTTTTGTTGTTAGAAAGATACATTATCACTGAGTACCTAACATAGGCTACGGGCGGAACCGTGAGGACGCAGCTAGTTTATCATAATTCTGCAAACCTGTATCTTGCAAAATATGTTAGCCGACGCCAAAATTCTTTCAGGCATGAAAGTTCCTAAATACTCTTCCAGGAATATCGAATAAGTCACCAAAGTATATAAAGCGATTCTTTGAAATCTAGTCAACATTTACGCTTCGACCCTTGGCATTTGTAAAATGTCACACAGACCGTTCTTATTTTAACTGTCGTATATTTGTGATACCTACCTACCCAATATTTTATGATATGCGTGACCTTATTAAAAATGGAACACACGTTCCTATCCTATATGGTATATATGACGCAAATACCACGAAGCAATAAAAGATATTTTACGGGAATTGACTCTTGTAAATGCCAACGAATTACCTATGTTTTTATAGTAACTTTTAGTTCATAAGACAAATTATTATAAACTAGCGTCCTGTCCCGGCTTCGCACGGGTGGACATTTTTCCCGTTTTTGCAACTTTTTTAATTTATGTTCCGCTCCTATTGGTCGTAGCGTGATGATATAGCTTACAACCTTACTCGATAAATGGAATATCCAACACAAAAATATTTTTTCAATTTCAACCAGTAGTTCCTGAGATTAGCGCGTTCAAACAAACAAACTCTTCAGCTTTATAATATTAGTATAGAAGTATAGATAACATTATCACCTTTCGTTATACTTTTGTTCCTCTTTTATCAGTGGAACGGAAACACCATATAATTTTGGAAAGTAGATATAGATTTCTACCTTGTTTATACGACTGCGCGACAGCAAAGACTTTTTGGTTGCAGTGAATGCAATAGCGAATCCAGCGATCTCGGTCATAGATCCTCAGGGGAAGACCGTGGTGGTTTTAGATGGTACATAGCCCTACCTTCCCCAGGGTGGAGGGTATCCATGAGGATTTCCCGCCGTTAAAGACATATGTTTTTACTGAAGTATTAGCATTTAACATCCGTTTACGATAGTGTGAGATGTAAACTAGGGATTAACCATTTTTATGGTCCTTCACGTCGGAACTATCTTTACAGATTTTAACATTAAAAGCAAATACCTTTGCAGTGTCAACTGAAATGAAAGCCGTGAAGAAGTAGAGCTGCAATAAAATGTTCCATATAAGGTTGCTTCGTTTGATGTGTTCGCGTGTGAAGGCTCAGCTCAGATAAAAGCTATTTTCATAGCATACGTGTATAATTAACTAAATGGGTTGAAGGGTTTCTACGTCACGTGACCACATACACGCTGCCACGTGAACTGGAAGCCTCTCGTGCGTGATGACGTCACCAGCCATATTAGATTGAATGCTCCCTACACAAGCAATTTTTCCTCAACATACCCCACACTCACCACTTGTTTACAGCTGAATTTCGGTAAGACCCTTACCTGAAACAACATAATTTTACTTAAAATATAAATTTGGAACATTTTGCAAACGTCTTCGACGTTATCAAAATAATATGGCAGGGATAATGTTGTTTGTTTGCTTTGTGCGAAGGATCAGTGAACGGACTGAAAATAGTCGACGCGGGCGATGCGGCGTGCGCGAAAATAGCGCCCCACGCGTCGAGCTGCGCAGTGCGCACGCGCTGCTTTGTGAAACCCTATATTTGCACGGTTGGTTTTCCAATATCCAATGTGAAACAAGATGGTGAACGGTAAAAAACGGTAGATACTTGACGTACTTAAGCATTGTATTTAAAACGAGCAGAATCGATGTTAAATAATGGATGAGCTAAGTATTTAAGTTACAAGGTCTTAGAACCGGTGAAGAAGCACTCGGGCTTCTGAGTAATCGATATAAGAAACGATTGTTTATTAACAATAATTGCGGCGCAAATAAGTGATACTGTGAAAGATGGTCGCTGACAGGAATGCTTTAAGTATGTATGTTGTTTACATCCTGTCTGCCTCCTTGCATGAGTGCCCTGAATTACATTTTATATAGTAACATAGGATTAGTGGGTTCGTCCCGCGGATCATACGATTTGCGATGTTAAGCAGCGCTTGCCGCGGTCAGTCCGTGGATGGGTGACCGTTCGTTACACGTCGAGATCCCGTGCTTTGGTGAACACGTTAATAATCGGTTCCGGGTGTCATACGAATACCTATGACAGTCGTTACGGGTATTCAGAAGCCCGAAAGTCTGACAACCGGTCTAACCTTAGAGTATCGGCATTGCCAAGTAACTGGGTTGCGGAGGTCTGATGGCAGTCGCTCCGTGTAAAATACTGGTATTCAGCCGCATCTAGTTAGAATGGAAGCTGACCCCAACATAGTTGGGAAAAGGCTAGGCAGATGTAGATACATAGCACTGTCAATGGTACTAAGTCCTAGTAAGACCCCAAAGTGCAACTTAAAATTTTCTATCAGAAAACCGCAAACTGTTACCGTAGTAATAGAACCCAATGCTTCAAGTTTAGTAAACTTGTTCTTAGCCCTTAGATCAAAGAGGTGATTGACAAATAAATACCTACTAATTAGTAATGATATTGAATGCGTATAACAACTTTGATTTCCGACGTCGTAGTCTATACTAATCCCCTATATTTTAATACACCCTCGTTTCGCCAGTTACGTTTAAGTCGCATGTAATAGGAGGCGAGCCTATTGCCATTAACCGGGCACAAATCCAGACTCCCGGCTGCTACTGAGAAATTCCTTATGGAAAAACCTAATAACACTTTGCCCGACCTGGGGATCAAATCCAGGACCTCATGCTCAGCAGTCGTGCTTGCGACCACTAGACTAACGAGGCACTCGGAGTATTTACATGGGAATAATGATTGCTCATTAATAATTTTAATACATTGTCTATACTATCTATACTAATATTATAAAGAGGAAATATTTGTATTTTTGTATGTAACGAATAAACTTAAAAACTACTGGACCGATTTCAAAAATTCTTTTGCCGTTAGAAAGCTACATTATCACTGAGTAACATAGGTTATATATATATAGGCTATATTTATTACTGGAATAAAACTTCTTACGCGGGCGGAGCCGTGAGGACATAGCTAGTGTAATATATGTTGCAGGTAGTTTTACATAATTATTTTTACCCACATAAATCTGTGTTCGTGGATGAAATAAACACGCCAGTTCATTGTATACCGCACGCTAACGAGTTTCACTTTGATTCCCTGATCCTGTCTGTTCTCAAAAGCTCCAAGTACATACTAGTAGATACGTCAGAACTGCAATGCGCATTGATTAATATGATAACATGCAACATGCAAACAAACATATACATTACTTTTATTGATTGTTTACTATTTCAGGTAACTATATAATTTAAAATAGATATAAATCAAAATACTATGTCGATCCGTGTCTAAAGTTTTTCATAGCACTTTTCTATCATTAGGTAATGGTACCAATTGACCAAATAGGGTAAACGTAGCTTTTCTTCAGTCCAATCAATAAACCGAAATCCTATAATTTAGTAAATATAAGGTCAAAGTTCATAACCCCGAATTTAGGACCAACCTACATAAACTATTTACGATGAAAATTCGAAACAAACATGTTTAGTAAACATCAAAACTCCACCAAAGATAAAATCTTTAACACTCTTGACGTACGAACATAGCAAGTGACGTCACGCGTCACGGCTGCGTCGAACCGGGAATTCGATAAAGTCCTGTACAAAGTGCGGTCGTAAACATTCGGGAACACGATGTTTCGGACGAGTGCTATTGACGGCCGAAAGAGCTTTGTGTAGCAAATTAGCGTTCAAACGAATTTGTGAGTAGAAATTAACGTCCAGTATTGATTTGTGGTTTATTTCCGTACTAGGCTTGGAATAACATAGAAGAATTAGGAACAGTTTGACAAGAATTTCAATTCCTTCTTGTTTTCGTGTGGTTAGTGACTAAACTAGTGTCAGAGTTTATACCACCCGTGGGCCTCTGACTTGACTTCACATGCCGTCGAGGAATATCTCTCAGGCATGCCGGTTTCCTCACGATGTTTTCCTTCACCGTTTTAAGCAAGTGATAATTATACAATAAGCACATGAATCCGAAAAGTCAGAGGTGCGTGCCTTGGATTTGAACTAGAGACCTATGACTTGGCAGTCCGACGGTCATACCACTAGGCTATCAAACGCCGTTAACAAAATGAGATGTCCAGCTAAATCCTGTTTGAACTATGAATATCCCCAGAACAATAAAGAGAAAAATACTGAATAGCTCTCAGCATTCTGTATTTCTAACACTCGTTATAAAAGGTTATACATATGAATACTTCAAACAATGCTTAGGTGAATTGATTTAACCTGATTAGTACCAAATGAAAAGCAGTTACAGCCGAGCGGTTGAACGCTTGTCTTCCATGCAGGAGGGTCTGAGTTCGATCCGGGCCCGTACCTCTTTTCGAATTCATGTGCGGATCAGAATTTGATTATCATTTGCGTTAACAGTGAAGGAAAAACATAGTGAGGAAACCTGCGCACCTGAGAGGGCTCCATAAAGTTCTCGATGGTGTGTATAGTCCCTTCTCATTCTGAGAAGAGGCTCGTGCCCAGCAGTGGGACAGTAATGGGCTAATTATGTATCGTCGGCCTAGCTATCAAAATTCGTAACTCCGTTTGGGCAAATTTTACAGGAGGGAGAAAATAAAATGGCGGCGTGGAGTTAGGTACTTATTCTTATAATAACACAAATGCTGCTATTTATGAATGAAACATTTGGGTTATTTTGCGGGACAAAAGAACTATTCCATCATATTAGTTGGAAAAATATGCACTAGATGGCATCAAAAAACCAATATCGTATTTTATGGAGTTACGAATTTTAGTAATTAGGCCGACGGTATGTATGTTATGTAGTACCAAATGTCCCGATGACTTGCACTGAAAAACTGAGTTCAGACATTCTTAGAAACGAAGGCACTCAAAGTCGTTGTCTATTAAATTGTTTTTAATCATTCGCCACAAGTGGGTTACGAGAATTAATCTCGTTCGGGGAGCGATTGTATGCAAATGCCCGCATCGACTGCCCTCGCTGCGCAAGCGCATGCGATCCCTCATAGTACGAGTAGCAACTGATTAATATAATCTTGCGAAACCCTTTGTTATTCCGTGAGTACCTACCGTTTATGAAAGAGCAATTTAGTGCTCCAATATTGTTGTTGTAATTACTTCGCAAATCAAACCGATAGACTTAACTACTTACTTGATACCTTAAATTAGTTATGGTAAATTTATTAAGTTTAATCTTTATCAGCAACAGTTTAGAAATCTTGTGACTATATAACATAACATCACGCCTGTATTCCCCGAAGGGTTGGGCAGAGGTGAATAGTAACACCCTCATTTCGCCTTTATGTTTAAGTCCCATGTAATAGGATGCGAACCTATTGCCATCAACCGGCCACAAATCCAAAATCCGCGTTGCTACTGAGGAATTCGACACGGAAAAACCCAGCACTTTGCCCGACCGGAGAATCGAACCCAGGCCCTCACGACCAGCAGTCGCGCTTGCCACCACTAGACCAACGAGGCTGTGATTATGTAATTGTAGTTTTTCGTCGTCTTTATACCACTCCATATATTACATGTCCCACGTTCTCCCGTCCACTCCACTTCCTCATGCCACCGCTATTGCTATAATTTGAAGGAGCACTTGTCTATTACTCAATAAACTCAGAAATACCACGACAATGCAGTTATTTGATTGCCAGAAGTGATTATATGAACAATGGACAATTAAACGTAAAAGTATGTGAATTCGCATATCTTATGGAGTAAGTATGGTGCCATGATGACCAATTGCGTGTTGACACCAATGAAGTTGCATAAAGTGGGAGAAATAAAATTAAGAATTTGTGTGATGATAAAATTCTACTGTCTGTTCTGCCTAGCCTCTTCCCAACTATGTACATTGGGGTCAGCTTTCAGCCTAACCAGATGCAGCTGAATACCAGTATTTTACATAGAGCGGCTGCTATCAGACCTCCGCAACCCAGTTACAGGGCAATGCCGATATCCTAAGGTTAGACCGGTTGTCAAGACTTTCGGGCTTTTTTACTTCCCGTAACGACTGTCATAATTATGTATTCGTATCACACCTGGGACTGACTGTTTAACGTGCTCTCCGAGGCACGCAAATTCTACTGGCTAATAACTTTTTTATTTTTAAATACATATTGATCTTAACTGCGTCGTTGGTCTAGTGGTGAGCGCAAGCGCGACTGCTGGTCGTGAGGTCCTGGGTTCGATCCCCAGGTCGGGCAAAGTGTTACTGGGTTTTTCCGTGTGGAATTCCTCCGTAGCAGCCCGGAGTTTGGATTTGTGCCCGATTGATGGCTATAGGCTCGCCCCCTATTACATGGCACTTTAACATAACGGAAAAATGAGGGTGTTACTATACACCTCTGCCCAACCCTTCGGGGAATACAGGCATGATGTTATATATGTCTAATAAGTTTCTTTTATTTTTAAATTCATAATGATTTTTACGCAAATTTCATGAGCTAGTGATATTACGAAACCAAAGAAGATAAGATCTTATTTTGAGCTGATTTATAATCATAGCCTGTAAACGTCCACATGGGCGTCCACCTACTCGGTCGTGAGGGATAAATTAAAATCATTTAATAATCACAAACCCATTAGTGTTTTCAAAAACAAACAAACCATTTACTACCAAGGTATCATAAACCTACATAGAACTATTATTTCTTAGCTCGACTGCCTCTTATTACATAGTGGTCATTATAATAGTACTTATTGGCCTAATTGAGGTACAATTAGCGACTTGAGTGAGCACCGTGTGAAATAAACAACTACTTGTAGTTGTAATAGGAATATATTATAATTTATCGTGACCCTAGTGGTAACAATTTCAAGTGTCTTTACTTAAGTATATAAGTGTCTATAAGGTATGACTTCCACCAAACGGCTCGCATCGCATCGGATCGGAAAGGATACGAACGGATGCGGCGACAGCCGATCGCGTCCGGCAGGATGTCGACGCATACGATCGGCTCCGTTTCTGCGTCTAGTAAAATAGTTTAATTCCTACCGTGTTGACGTGTTCTAATTTTTGAAAGGATCCGATCGGATACGGCTACAGGCGAACGGAACCGATTGCGCGTCGCAGCATACTTTCGGCTACGAGCGCGTGTCGCCGATGCCGGTCAAGTTGCTGTGCACGGCTTGGTAATATAGACTTTAAATACTGTGTACACGATTTGATATCGTTTAAAGATTGTAAAACCCGTTCCGATCCGATGCGATGCGAGCCATTTGGTGGAAATCATCCTTAATAGTTCTATACAAATAAGGAAAGGGGTAAATTATAAAATGAATGATGCCATTTACTTGCAGTTAAACAGTCGGTCCCGGGTGTCATACGAATACCTATGACAGTCGTTACGGGTAGTCAGAAGCCAAAAAAGTCTGACAACTAGTTTAACCTTGGGATATCGGCATTGCCCTGTAACTGGGTTGCGGAGGTCTGATGGCTGTCGCTCCACGTAAAATACTGGTATTCAGCCGCATCTGGTTGGACTGGAAATTGACCTCGATATGGTTGGGAAAAAGTTAGGCAGAACATGCCATTTACTTGAAGGACTGTTCTTCAGGTTCTTAATCCTGCGCTCTTTAACAAGCTAGCAATAACTACAATTTGCTACCAATTTTGCATGCAGCAATTGTAGACCACCATCGCAATAGTCTTCAACTACAGAAATTCAATTAACTTTTTTATTAATACGGTTTGAATAAAAATGGAGGAGTACTTGAGGACCGGAAGTTTCAATAATCACGCCTGGTCTACCCGTATGTGCAAATCATCAGCATCAGTTTGTTGAAGAGCAAATACACTGATTGGCATATTGAGATATAAGAAAGAAAGAAAAAAATCTAAAAGTAAAATAAAACACGCAAGGGAACAAAATCGAAAAGTTTGGGAAATTATGCGAAACATCCAAGCAAATCGGCCATTACACATTCGGTACATGCACAGAGCCATGCATTCATAGCCCAGTAACTGGGTTGCGGGTTGTGGAGGTCTGATGGCAGCCGCTCCGTGTAAAATACTGGTATTCAGCCACATCTGATTAGACTGGAAGCTGACCGCAACATAGTTGAGGAAAGGCTAGATAGGCTAGGCAGAACATGCACAGAGCAAAGCCACAGCGCTGGTTTTCAGTGACAACCAATTATGATTCACGTCATGAACATCAGCATTAAAGTTCCCACTGATGACTTCAAAACCGATCTTGAAGAGCTGATCTGATAGAGCTATTACAGCTTAGGGGCCATTCAAGTATTACGTAAGCACCGAAGGGGGGTGGAGGAGTCTTTGGTTAACTTATTTTTGATGACATGGGAGACGAGGGGGTCTGGATGGTGATTAAGTCAGCAATATTTATTCATTTACTTATTTTTCTAGACTTGAAAACTGCTGCTCATGAATAACAATAAAGAAATCTGAACAGATTTAAAAAAAATATATACAAATGTTTACGTAAGCATAGGGAGGGGGGGTAAGAGCTTTGCTTACTTTTGCTGACAAGGGGGAGGGGAGGGTCAAAAATTACCAAAATTCTGCTTACGTAATACTTCAAAGGCCCCTTAGGACTCATCTGCTATAATTTTAATCCTTACCACTCCTTAGTAATAAAGTTTGGATTTAAAAATGAGACATTTGACGGCTTTTGTTGTCTTACTTATAATGTTTATCCCGATCTCTATTCACTACCTCGTATTAAAAAAACTGTCTCACATAAAGGCCCTTAGAGCAGCCCTGGAGGCAAATTCTACTACAAATCACATTCGAACCGCAGCTTTCGACAAATTTCGTATTCTACTAATAAACAACGGTCAAGCTGCAGTTACTTTTGATTTGCAGCCAACGCGACGGCCGATCAAAAGATTTCGCCATTCTACTAACTGAATCAAAGATAATCTTTATGTTGAGTCCTTGAGTCTTATTTCCGCAAAATATTTAACAGATGGTAGAATCGAAACCTAACTAAACAGAAGTGGTCAAACTGTCAAAATGTCAAAATTATGGGTCTATCCGAAGTTAATTGTACTTCAGTAAGGTATATTTCAAACTAAACAGTGTCTTTAACAAATACAATGACAGCTTCGGAACTGACATAATAATTAACGATTCCAATTAACGCATCTTGTTATCATTACAAGCATTTTGCTAACGAATTTAGTTTAATACACTGTAGTGTAATTTGTCGGTTCAATGGATAACGTTATTGGGTTTTGTCGGCCTAAAATTAGAAATAATATCGCGATGATTGTACCAATTATTTTGGATGAGCTGGTTAACTCACACTGGCTTTAGTCGCAAAACGTTTATTTACTAAATATGGAGATTTTAGAAACAGTGACTAATCTAGTAGGTATTGAATTACGTAGTCTTGAATCCGGTTGGATTAGGTTAGGCTTTGATCCCCCCCGGTGGGTTCCCGCATTGTCGTTGCGGGGGGGCTTAGTAGCCGTGGCTTGGAGCCCCACGGTGAAGCGAAGAGGAACCCGAGGAGGGGCTGCTCGTCGGGGCTTGGGACTGGAAGCCCTCGACGTAGCGGCCAAGTAGGTTGCGGTGTCGCCTGAGCGACATCGCAACTGAGGAGGGCCGCGATGTCTTATGGGAGGCATTGCGGCTGAAGGGTGAAGGCCGCGGCGGGAGAGGAGTGCCGGTATTACGGTGCGCCGTTCTCCCTACCTTCCGCGGCCTGACGGGGCCGCCACCGTCAGATGGCGGACGCGGTGGGGCCGCAGGGGGAGAGGAGTGTCGGTGTTTAGTTGGCCGCTCTCCCTATCCTCTGCGGCCGAAAAGTGGTAGGCGGCGGGGCCACTAACCTGACCCGTCGCAGGGGGACCAGGGGTGCCCAGACACGGGGTAGTCTGGCGCCCATGTACTTGTTTGGTCCCCGGGGTGGTCACGGCGTACCATGTGTTCTGGTGCGCCGGTGATGTGGGGTGCCCCCCGCGCCTCTCAGGAGGTCGTGGGGTGGGGCCCTACAGTGGAGAGGTCCACCAGCAATTGGTGGACCAAGACCTGCCGGGGTTGCGGTGCATGCAATAGCGAATCCCGCGACCCCGGCCTTAGGTCAGAAGGAGGGACACCGTGGTGGTTTTAGCCGGTAAGAGTCCGGCACACCCCCCCGTCTACCCCAGACGGGGGATAGTCCATGAGGATTTCCCCACGATAAAAAAAAAAAAAAAAAAAAAAAAAAAAAAAAAGGTTAGGCTTTGATGCTGAACACAACAACAATCTCTCGGTAGGAATTGCATTAATTGTTCGGACTATCCCTTTTTTTTTCTTTGGAAAATCCTCATGGATGTCCGGGGAAGGCGAGGGGGTCTGCCGGACTCTTACCGGCTAAAAACTAACGGTGTCCCTCCTTCTGACCTAAAGCCGGGGTCACGGGATTCGCTATTGCATGCACCGCAACCCCGGCAGGTCTCGATCCACCAGCTTCTTCTGGTGGACCTCTCCTGTGGTGGAGCAATTGTTCCCCTGCCCCACTTCCTTCTGAGAGGCGCGCGCGGAACACGGCGCGCCATCCTCCCGGGCATGCTACTGGTCGGGCTACGGGTCTGACTAACTATCCTTTACCTATGTAAGGGATAGTGGTGATGGTACCTACTTTATGAGCGCAGAAATTATGTGAAGCTTCTTAGAAACAATTTGACAAGCGAAGACGGCTCATGGCGCCTCGAATGATGCAGAATATATGAAAAGTCAAAATGAAACAGAAGTAACTTTCTTTAAAATTTCGTCTAATTAGAGATTAGCTATTTTAGTCTACGCGGAGGCGCGGTCCGCGCGGGCAGGACAGTTCAGTCACAGTTTTACTATCCATACAGTTGGCCAACACCTACACGTGCGGTGACATCGTTCGACATCAAAAGCGTCGCCCAACTTTATGGATTGTAAAATTGTGAGTAAACTGTGTCGCCTGCGCGGCCTGCGTTTCAGATGCCCAGGCGTATTGTCGTACTTGAATTAATCTAACAAAGGTTTCCAAATCATGTTTCGTCTGAGTCAGACACAAAGCTTAGTAGAACATACGCAGCACATAACACGCAAACAACGGATGCTCTAAGTTATAAGCGATTAGTAGATACAAGTTCAGGTGCAATATTTTTATTAAATAATTGTACCTATTATCGCGCCGATACACTAATGTTTCACCTTGACACGAGTTGAGTAGCGTAGGGTTGTCTAATGCTGTATTTCATAGGAAATGGGTCAATTTTTATAAGGGGAACGAGGTACGGTCACAAAATAGATAGGTACAGAAGTCCATCTACATACAAGTGCGCTCGAGCAACGCACACATAGACACTGCTCACGGACACGATATCTCGGACCGTTTGGGACTAGAGTGCGAGTGAGTGCGAGCGCGAGTGCCATGCGCTTGAGAGAGATAGATATATAGATAGAGCGACCGCCGAACGTAGGTATGAAAAGTGAAGTACATAACATGTGATTGACTTCTGTACCTATCTGTTTTGTGGTATGGTGTTCCTCTTACGAAAAGGGAGGAACTTCCTACCAGACGGGTCTTATGCCTGGCGGGCCACTGACCAACGATTGATGTTGGGAAGTTGTATATATACTAACTCCGTGTCAAATCTGGATACCGCGATGCAGGATTTGTGACATTTCATCTGACAGCTGTCATTTTGTAGCTGTAGTCGGCTAGACATTCGTCGTGCTGCGTAGTTCGCATGTGGCGTGATAGATGCCGCCACAAGGGTTTCTAGGCAAGAATTGACGTCGTAGAGCCTAGACCTCTAGCACAGATTACTTAATAGTAATTACTACGTAACAGATAAATCCCTCCGTACAAAATCTTGTATACCTATTGCGATAATAGCCTACTCCGTCTCGTTAGGAATGGTTGCGTGGTAAAATGTACCTAAATGCGTAGAGTTATTATCGCTTCGCAGCTGACAGCAATGGCAGTGACGCTAGGGACAGATTACTTAATATTTACTACTATTTGGATCGCAGTAGGTCTGAAGCCATCTGTCCGCTCGGTAGCCAAATAACGCGCGTAAGTACATGAACTGCAGTAGGCATGCCTCAAGTATGAGAGTATAATCATCAAGGAACTAATAAAATACATTTTAACAAAAATAAAACCGACTTCAAAAAAACGATGAAAAGAATAAAATAATTACCATATTATAAAATTAACAGTTTCAGAAATCGGTGCCTTCAATTTGGTTCAGCGTGGATTAGCACCGACTTCTGAAACTGTTAATTTTATAATATGGTAATTATTTTATTCTTTTCATCGTTTTTTTGAAGTCGGTTTTATTTTTGTTAAAATGTTTTTTACTTTTTCGTTTTAGTGGTCTTAATTAAAATATGGTTGGACCTACTAAAGACGCTGCTCGTAACATAATCACATCATCACATTATGCGTACTGTTCGTCATTGAGGAGTTCTATTGTCTATCTCCGAAGTTCTTCATCAGATCTTCACCAAATTTAAATGGGACTAATCTGGAAGTATATCCTTTGAAATAATTTTTTTTTTATCTAAATCGGTTTATAAATGGCGGAGTTATGAGGTAACAAACATTAAAAAAAAACATACAGACGAATTGAGAACCTCCTCCTTTTTTGGAAGTCGGTTAAAAACATTCTTAAATTACAAGAACATAACAAATCATAAACCTGAGTTATGGAGCTGGCTACAAATGTATTGTCGTATAGTTTACAAGTCTGTTTATAAAAAATATTACCTACATTGTCAATACTCTAGAGGTAGCTAATATGATTAACAACCATATCATTTTGAGACCCATAATATCAGCAAGCACATTGGGTCACCCGCGCGGCGGCGCAACGAGTATTCCCAAGGAGGGCTGATGTCAGGCAGGCGGCCGGTGATAAAACAATAAGCCAAAACATCTAACAACATGGATTTACGAAATACATGTTGTGCCGACCTCACCAAGTGTGGGATAAGGGCAGGGAGATGATGATGATACTCTAGGGGAAGCCCTAAAAAGTAAATTTTATGGTGACATTTAATATAACTTTACTATCATAATTTAGTATGTAATTATTTGGTGTAAGCTTTAATTATATTTGAGGGGCTCGTGGCTAAATAACAACCGCGCCTATCGTACGATTTGCGAGGTTAAGCTGCACTTGCCGCGGTCAGTCCGTGGATGGGTGACCATTTGTTACACATCGAGACCCCTCCGTGCCTCGGAGAGCACGTTAAGCCGTCGGTCCCGGGTGTCATACGAATACCTATGACAGTCGTTACGGGTAGTCAGAAGCCTGAAAGTCTGACAAACGGTTTAACCTTAGGATACCGGCATTGCCCAGTTACTGGGTTGCGGAGGTCTGATGGCAGTCGCTCCGTGTAAAATACTGGTATTCAGACTGGAAGCTGACCCCAAGATAATTGGGAAAAGGCTAAGAGGAAGAAGAAGCTTTAATTATATTTATGTAAATCTCAAGTTTTAAATTATGTCCTCATCACTAGACATACCCAATATGTTTATTAGACAAATGTAAATTGCGCTGTATTTATTATTTTTCATTATTCATAAAATTGTAATTAAGCTGTTTCGTTTAACTACTTCGACTTAGAACGAAAGATAATAAAATTCAGTATGTCTTCAATTTAAATTAATTACATACATAAAGTTGAGTTGTCTGAGATATTTATAAACTAATTTTATAGAATTAAATTTCTTGATTTTAATTTTATTTAACTGCCTCATTGTTCTAGTGGTGGCGAGCGCGACCGCTGATCGGGAGGTCCTGGGTTCGATCCCCAGGTCGGGCAAAGTATTATTGGGTTTTTTCGTGTGGAATTCCTCAGTAGCAGCTCGCAGTTTGGATTTGTGCCCGGTTGATGGCAATAGGCTCGCCCCCTATTACATGGGACTTAAACATAATGGCGAAACGAGGGTGTACTAAAAACACCTCTGCCCAACCCTTCGGGGAATACGAGACGCGATGTTATGTCATGTAATTTTAGAAACAAGTTGTCAATTATTGTTAAATCATAAAATTTTAAACAGCATCCCTCTTATTATGAAAGATGGACTAAGAAAAACCTCGGTTTTAAAATAGCTCCATCTCTTTTTGTTATATGACGTTAGCAAGTGATGGGTATATTATAAATCTGGGTTTACCTTAGTCTTGGTTTAAACCACTTTTTGTAATAAGCGCCTATGAGTCTATGGTACTAGAAAAATCGAGAAATCGAAACCGATCCTAAAACCACCACACATGGTAGTTAAATAAAAACAGATTTCTTTCAAAATTGAATGTTGGGATCATGGTATTAATTCCCATGACCTTCCCACACAGTTCTATTCTGGATAATGACAGGATACCATACGATAATTTGTTGGTAAGCACGACCTAGTTGATGTGTGTGATTATATCGACTCTACCTGGTTTCGGCGCACTCTACATGTATTGTGGGAAATGTTTTTCATTGACTGTACCTTTGTATGACTATATTTTGGGTCAAATCAGTTTCATAATAAGGGGCTCGTGGCTAATTACCAACCGCGCGGATCATACGATTTGCGAGGTTAAGCTGCACTTGCCGCGGTCAGCATGTGGATGGGTGACCGTTCGTTACATATCGAAACCCCTCCGTGCCTCAGAGAGCACGTTACACAGTCGGTCTTGGGTGTCATACGAATACCTATGACAGTCGTTACGGGAAGTCAGATGCCTGAAAGTGTGACAACCGATTTAACTTTAGGTTTAGGTCTTAGTCCACCACTCGGCCCTAGTGCGGGTTGGCAGACTACACACACCATACAGATTTTTATGAAGCCCTCTCCGGTGTGCAGGTTTCCTGAAGAGGATTTCCTTCACCGTTGACGCAATTAATAAATCAAATTAGGGGCCATTCAAGTATTACGTAAGCAGAATTTTAGTAATTTTTGACCCACCCCTCCCCCTTGTCAGCAAAAGTAAGCAAAGCTTTTACCTTTTTCCTATGCTTACGTAAACATTGGTATATATTTTTTTAAACTGATCAGGTTTCTTAATTGTTATTCATTAGCAGCAGTTTTTAAGTCTAGAAAAATAAGTAAATAAATTAAAATTGCTGACGTAATCATCGTCTAGACACCCCCGTCCACCATATCATCAAAAATAAGCTAAGCAAAGACCCCCTCACCCCCCTTTCGTGCTACCGAAATACTTGAATGGCCCCTTATGATCCGCACATGTATTCGAAAAGTCAGAGGAGCGGCCCGAGATCGAACTCAGACTTTCCTTGCATGAAGGGAAGCGTTCAGTCGTTAGGTTACCACTGCTTTTTTCAAATTAAATAATTTTAATAAGTTTTTAATAAATTACATTGTCATAAAAGAAGGACATAACTCTTGTAAGAAATAGAAACACGTATAAGGAAAATTCTCAGATAATTTAAGTTTTTGTCTGGATTACATTTGTCATAAAATGACCCTATCCCATATGAATGTTAGTTAATCATTTTTAGATTGATTGATGGTTTATTTGGCCTTCAAGCGTCCATTTTACATTAAACAAATCTTTCAAAGCAGCTTTAATTAGAACTCGTAAAATAAATTTCTTTCATCTCCTAGCCTGCACGGAAATAACCATCGGAAAATTCTTAATCCATTTTTGCATGAATAATCAGCAATGCAAACAATCTTAGAAATTAACAACGATCAAGTAATTAACAGATCTAATTTAAATGAGTCATTATTCAATACACCTTATTGGTGTTTAAATGGAAAATAACTACAACAATATATTCGCGAAATCATTACTAATGAAAAGCTTCCACACCATATACTTTAAATACCTTCGCATTCTTGATGTTTGTCATCAGTTCTAAGGAATAATAATGATTATTACGTTAACACATTGAATACATAACATAACATCACGCCTGTATTCCCCGAGGAGTTGGGCAGAGGTGTATAGTAACACCCTCATTTCGCCGTTATGTTAGGGGTCGAGCCTATTTACCCACCGCCCGACCAGTAACAGGCCCGAGAAGGCGGCGCGCCGTGTTCCGTGCGCGCTTCTCAGGAGGATGTGGGGCAAGGCCCCACAGAGGAGAGGTCCGCCGAGCGTTGGCGGACCGGGACCTGCCGGGGTTGCGGTGCATACTTTTGCGAATCCCGCGACCCCGGCCGAACGGTCAGGAGAAGGAACACCGTTTAAGAGGATTTCCCAACGAAAAAAAAAAAAGGCGTCGAGCCTATTGCCATCAACCGGGCACAAATCCAAACCCCGGGCTGCTACTGAGGAATTCCATACGGAAAAACTCAACAACACTGCCCGACCTGGGGATTGAACCCAGGTCCTCACGATCAGCAGTAGCGCTTGCCACCACTAGACCAACGAGGCAAAAGATTGAATACAAAAGAAATAGGAGCTATACTACTTTTAAGAATTTCTTTTTGTCGATTGTAATAAATTTAGATTCAAGCACACATTGCGTGCTTCAAAATATTCCTATCAAAATGTTTTAAGGAGAATCCAATACCTTTTGAGAATACGCAAAAAACGGTACGTGAATGGCAACTTCCGTTGATGCGTAAAAAATGGTTGGAGGCACCTTTCCATCCCAAATTCAAATAATACAAAGATTATCAAACTTAATCGGCGTACAACCAATCATTAGAGAAATGACTCAAGTTGCAGGTATGAATAGGATGTCGGATAAATGTGTTACTTACATGGTTGTATAGGAAAAGCTTAAAAACTTAGTTTGATAACGCCACTTTGCCCCTCTGAAGCGAGGAACAGACCGCTGTAAGCCTGGTTTCAGAGCGGCAAAGTTATTTTACGAGAACCAAATAACTTTGCCCCTCTGAAGTGAGGAACAGAATGCTGAAAGCTGGTTTCAGAGCGGCAAAGTTATTTTATGAGTACCAAAAACTTTGCCATTCTGAAGTGAGGAACAGAATGCTGAAAACTGGTTTCAGAGCGGCAAAGTTATTTTATGAGTACCAAAAACTTTGCCACTCTGAAGTGAGGAACAGAATGCTGAAAGCTGGTTTCAGAGCGGCAAAGTTATTTTACGAGTACCAAAAACTTTGCCACTCTGAAGTGAGGAACAGAATGCTGAAAGCTGGTTTCAGAGCGGCAAAGTTATTTTACGAGTACCAAAAACTTTGCCACTCTGAAGTGAGGAACAGAATGCTGAAAGCTGGTTTCAGAGCAGCAAAGTTATTTTAGGCGTTGTGTACTTCTTTAAAGAATAATATATTATAATGTTCGTAAAGTGTTTTATTTCAATACCTATAGATATAAGAATTATTTTTACTTTATAATACAATACGTAACAAAAACCCTGCTTGTCCCGAGAAAGGTGTACTTAAAAAAACACCTTAAAGTGGCGATGATATCCTTTAATTATATCATTAATAAAATATGCGAAACAAAATAGAGACAAAATATATAATATTAGAAGAAAAGAAGACAATACGTCACTCCTGTCTGTTACACTTGCTCGCTGTCTTTGGTTGGCAGATTATAAGAGTTGACTCCAAAGCCAAAGTCTTTTCTTTACATGTATTAATACTTCGATAACTAGACATTTCACGTAAACACATTTACCACAGAGCCTATACTCATTGTAATTCTGTAAAGTTCCTCAAAGGTACTGTAGCTTTCCGCTAAGGTTTTCCTAAAAGGCTTCGAAGATATTTCGCGACGCAAACTAACGCAGATAATTAACTTAAAGCCATAATTGCACAATGAATCACTAGCTTACCATAACAGTCAGCTGTACGCGCAAAATTATTTCCATATTGGAATATTTGCTCGTTTGTGTCCGTCTAAGGACTTGGATACATGGAAATTGATCGCGAATATTAATTAGATATGGAAATAATTAGTTTAGCATAGACATAAATGTTTCCACTCTGAACTAGGTGTGGAAAAGAAGTGGTGTATAAGCATCTTTACATAGGTAGTATAAAACAAAGTCGCTCCCGCTGTCTGTACGCTTCGATCTTCTAAACTACGCAACAGATTTTAATGCAGTTTTCAGCAATAGATATAGTGATTCAAGAGGAAGGTTTATATGCCCCACATTAGTATCTATATTACACCCGTACGAAGCCGGGACGGGTCGCTAGTTTTAAGTATAAGTGAGAAAAATAATTACTACCTGATTTACAGAATGCATATACTATGCGCTCCAAATAATAATAGGAATGTCTTTGACCGAAAGCGGACGAACTTCACTTCAATCAAGATACATCCTATACAAATCTTACGTAAAGTGACTTAACTGAAGTTAGTTTGAAAGCTAAAACGTCACAATATGGCGAAAGGTCATTCCTATTCTATTTGAATCGTACAGTACTTACTTGATGTTCTTTTTGTGCACACACACACACAAACGCGCGCACGCACGCAAATACATTCAAACACAGGATGGTTACAAGCGGAATAATATCCCAATGTACAGTGAGAAAAGTCCGTTCGAGATTTATATTATTAATTTAATTTAAAGAGTGATATTTCACATGAATCAGTATATCCTACTACTTAATGTAATTCAAAAATAAATGTGTTCACGGTCTGATAGATTCTGAATGCAAATCGAAACTGGCGCAGACGCAGCGAGTGAAAACCGTCAGTTGAAAAGAAAGTAAATTCGCTCAAATATGTAGATTTTAATTAACACAGAACACAAAATTTTACTAACAGATTATATTTTTAATGCCAGATTTATAATGAAAATCACAGCAGTGATAGCCTAGTAGTGTGACGTCGGACTGCCAAGAGTACAAACCCAAGGCACGCACCTCTGACTTTTCGGATTCATGTGCGTATTGTATAATTATCACATGCTTAAAAACGGTGAAGAAAAACGTGAGGAAACCGGCATGCCTGAGAGCTATTTCTCGACGGTATGTGAAGCCAAGTCAGAGGCCCATGGCCGGCATAAACTCTAACACCAGGTTAGTCAGTAACCACACGAAAAAAAGAAGAATGAAAATCAGTAGTATAAATATTGGTCTTGTTTTTGACAGACAACTTAGATGTTGTTTTCCATTAAAAATAACGCTAAAAAGAATCATAACATCACGCCAGTATTGACCGAAGAGTTGGGCAGAGGTGTATAGTAACACCCTCATTTCGCCGTTATGTATAAGTCCCATGAAAAAGGGAGCGAGCCTATTGTCATCAACCGGGCACAAATACAAACCCCGGGCTGCTACTGAGGAATTCCACACGGAAAAACCCAATCTTAACACTGCCCGACGTAGGGATCGAACCCAGGACCTCACAATCAGCAGTCGCGCTTGGCACGACTATACCAACGAGGCAGTCTAAAAAGAATCCTCATAATTTATTAACGGACTATTAATTGCGTTCCCGATTTTGTCATATTCAAGCTATGATTTAATCGAAATTCTCAGAAATATGTCTAATTAAAAGCTGTCAAACGAACTTTAGCTGTCAACACGAGTAAAATTAACAGCCTAAATTCTTACTTGGAATTTCAAACCGTTGTCAGAAGTCCTTGGATAACGAACATCTTTAAGTTAATACAGTTGACTGCAAAAAATGCTACTTAAGAATCGACTTCTTGTTAAGTCGATATAAATAAACATTTTTTAATTAAAGGAAAACTTTGATCAATCTAAAACAGAGAATCACGATGATTTATACTTTCTTAGCGACGAGATTGACGATGTTCCTTCATTTCATGCAATCTGCAACTATTAGATGGTTTTTTATACTACTCAACAAACAATGACACAGATGTTTAGACAATACAACTTATAAATTAACTTGTTGCACGCAATTGTATTTTTCCCGACATTCCGAAGAATTTTCCAAAAACAAAAAAGGTTGAGAGCGATACAACAAAGCTTTTATGTTTTATTATACGAAGTGTACGTAATTAGTGTACAGAATACTGTAAATAAAACGAATTATTAATTATATTTAAATTGATTGATTATTTTTAATCGACAAAATATAGTTGCGTATATTTTTGGTCGCGACTGTACTTTAGGTACTTCAATATTTATGCTCCATAAACGTCGCTCTGTGGCATCTCATCATAAATATACGAGACACGAACTTAGAATTCTATTTCTTGGAAGGCTTATAGAATATTAAACCTATCAGACAATGGGATGAAATACAGAAATCGTATTCTTATAAGATATACGTTATAAGTTATAACGTATGAAGGATACGAAGGTTAATTGATTTTCAATATTTAGATAATGCCATCAATTAAAACATTCAATAATCTCATACAAAAAGTTGTTAAACGGTTTAATCTTGCAGTACCCCTGCAGCATCAGAATTTGAGGATGGAAGGTTGAATTTATTATAATGTTGTATTGTCATGAGAACTGAATTTGTGTGCGAAGTTTAAAAGAATCGGTTAAGTAGAAGTAGTTGAAAATCTGTCGCAAGATTTGAATCAAACAAATACACGAAGTGTTAACTTAAGATGGAGCAGCCTAATCCAAGTAACAAAGATATAGAGGGTACCTCCTTTACCTCACTGTTTCACATACATACGATAGAACACAGTAAACTGCTTGGCGCCGAACTGGTAGCTAGCCAGGCGGACCGTATAGATCGCACCACCAAGCGTGCTGGGTTTTGTTGAGTCTTACAACATGTGTCCATTACCAGACCAGCGTACAGTGAGGAAATTTTATATTCTAGCCCGTCTTCCGTCCGTCAAATATTTGTATGGCCTACAGATAGTTGTTCCGGGTCTGGGCGTTTGTGCATGTGAAGATTTGTGTCTGTAAACGCACCCACGATACAGGAGAATTCCTAGTGTGAGGCAACGTTTTTACTAAAAAAAAAAATATCATCACGCCTTGTACTCCCCGAAGGGTACGGCAGAGGTGTTTTTTTAGGACACCCTCGTTTCGCCAGTTATGTTTTAAGTCCCATGTAATAGGGGGCGAGCCTGTTGCCAATAACCGGGAACAAATCCAGACTCCGGGCTGCTACTGAGAAACGGATGTCCGTTTCTCAGTATCATGTGATAGGATGGTCTATTCGTATTCACACAGCACCAGTCTGAGCCAATCGGAACGTATCGATAACTATACCTACTCCCTAGCCTTTTTTTTTTTTTTTTTTACGTGGGGAATCCTCATGGACTATCCCCCGTCTGGGGCAGACGGGGGGGTGTGCCGGACTTTTACCGGCTAAAACCACCACGGTGTCCCTCCTTCTGACCTAAGGCCGGGGTCGCGGGATTCGCTATTGCATGCACCGCAACCCCGGCAGGTCTTGGTCCACCAATTGCTGGTGGACCTCTCCACTGTAGGGCCTCACCCCACGACCTCCTGAGAGGCGCGGGGGGCACCCCACATCACCGGCGCACCAGAACACATGGTACGCCGTGACCACCCCGGGGACCAACCTACTCCCTAGCCTATAGCAACTAAACCAAAACAAACTTAACCCTAATCCACCACAGATAACTCTAACAGGGCCAAAGGTCACCGACACATACTTTTCTTTTATTATCTCCTTCAAGGAGTCAGTAGGATGATAAGAGATAACCCTGAAATGCTTCGTAAGTCGGTAGCTCATTTATCGGACACATTATGCCTTAACAAATGATCTTAGGCGTGATAATGGCGTACACAAATATTACTACCCTGTGTTATCTTAAAGTCTTGTTCAGATACGGCCAGTTAAGTGTAAGCTTTAGATTGAGTTGGAACCTCACTAATGGGAGTAATGGGTCACTAGTTAAGTTATAAGGGAAATAGAAGTACCATTTACATTATAGGGACATTGCTGACGCATTTGTTTTGTGTAAGGCGCACGATTGTTTTAGCTGTTTTAGCGCAGCGCAACAGTCGTCTCCCCGCAGCCATACAGCTAGGTCGATAGCAGGTAGTTTATAGTAAATATGTATTTGGGCACTGGTACCAGTAAAGTTACATTATAACAAGTTGACCATCATTTACAATCACCTCAACAAAATGTTTCAAAAATGTGTAGATGAGATTACTAGTAAAACAAACATGGTGTTCAAAAATGCCAAAAGATTTGTATTTTAGATGAAAGCAAATCAAAGACAATAAACTTTATTCAGAACCAAATAGAACAGTCTATTTCAATAAAATATATAGATTTTACTAATTTCATTTTCGACGTCTACTTTCGGAGGCTTTTGCTTATCCCGACACTTCCGGAGAAAAGGCTAACGTTAGCCCTTTTATTACGAGAGATGGTCTAAGAAAAACCCAGTTTTTAAAACAGCTCCGTCTCTTTTTGTTATATGATGTTCGAAAGTGACAGGTATACTTTAAATTTGGGTTTATCTTAGTCTTGGCTTAAACCATATCTTTACAAAGTATAAAACAAAGTCTCTCCCGCTGTCTGTACGCTTAGATCTTTTAAACTACGCAACGGATTTTAATGCGTTTATATGCCCCACATTAGTATCTACATTGCACCCGTGCGAAGCCGGGGCGGGTCGCTAGTTTTGTAATAAAGGGGAAAAGTTTCCCAACTAGAATAGTATCTGAACACGATCTTATATCAGCCATATTTATTCTGCCCAAACACATCGGAACTATTGAACGGGGCCTTCTTGCTGCAATTCTATAAATTCATACTATGCAAACCGACACAAGGATAAACAAACTAAAACGTTTTGTTAATAACATTGTCAATAAAATTATGACAGTGCCGCGACACCGCGCAGCTTTACTGTGACATGCTTAAATTATTCTGTCGCAAACTCGCCAAGCAAATCTACTTGCTACTTATTTTACTGTACTGTTTTGTCTACTGTTAATCTTGTTACATCTCCGACTGCACATCCAGTCAGAATTTCTCACGCAACTGCACTGACTGCATTTGCATTTGGCAATTATTGCAGTTGCGGTCGAGATGCAGTTCGTCTGTCTTTACAAATCCATTTCTGATTGGAACGACGTATTCACCAAACGAGACCTTGTTTTCCGTAATTGTATTCTACAATTATTTGTTTGAAATATCAATGTCTTCAAGTAGATTAAAGATCTCCAGAATCTTGAAACTCTCTTTAGCGTTTGATAGCGCCTTGTTAATTAGGAAACACCTATCTTTACACCTTCAATTAGCCTAGTTAATCCCACCATTCTTTTCAGTTATCTCCAATATCCTTATCATCAAATATCGTTCTTACACTCTTCTTCTTTTCGTGTGGTTAGTGACTAACCTGGTGGCAGAGTTTAGGCCGCCCATGGGACTCTGACTTGGCTTCACATGCCATCGAAAAATATCTCTCAGGCATGCTGGTTTCCTTCACCATTTTTAAGCAAGTGATAATTATACAATGCGCACATGAATCCAAAAAGTCAGAGGTGTGTGCCTTGGGTTCGGACCTATGACTCAGCAGATTGACGGTCACACCGCTAGGCTATCATTGATATAAATAGTTCTTACGCTTTCAAAATACACGTTTTTCTGTAAACTATTTATTACACTAAAGCATAGTGTGGCTTATTCTAACTGTTAGTACTTTTTTTTTATTCCGTGCTGTACGTTGCGAAAGTACTCGTTTCGTACAGACATACTAATTAACGCGCGCGTCTTTCTATCTTTTCTACAACTAATGACTGTACTATCAGCATTTCTTTTGGTTCCAAACAATTAGGTTTTTGTGTTCACTTGTTAAGTCGGTAAACGATAAATGGATGACATTTACGATTGATGAGGATGCTTACTATTTAAATGGATGTCTGCCTAAGTTTTTGGGTCGGATGATAATGATATGTTTTGAAACTAAATAATGTGTTTTCGTGCGTTACATTCAATCATTCATTCGAAAATATTTTTCTAATAAAACATACAATTTTATCGTAGAACTAGCTGTGTGCTCACGGCTCCGCCCGTAGCCTATGTTACTCAGTGATAATGTAGCTTTCTAACGGCAAAAGAATTTTTGAAATCGGTCCAGTAGTTTTTAAGTTTATTCGTTACATACAAAAATACAAATATTTCCTCTTTATAATATTAGTATAGATAGTATAGACAATGTCTTAAAATTATTAATGAGCAATCATTATTCCCATGTAAATACTCCGAGTGCCTCGTTAGTCTAGTGGTCGCAAGTACGACTGCTGAGCATGAGGTCCTGGATTTGATCCCCAGGTCGGGCAAAGTGTTATTAGGTTTTTCCATAAGGAATTTCTCAGTAGCAGCCGGGAGTCTGGATTTGTGCCCGGTTAATGGCAATAGGCTCGCCTCCTATTACATGCGACTTAAACGTAACTGGCGAAACGAGGGTGTATTAAAACCACCTCTGAATGAACCCCTTCGGGGAATACAAGGCGTGATGTTATGTTATGGTATGCTATACAGGGTGTAAACGAAATCATGTAATACCTTCAAACCTCGCGATGTACTGCTGACATAAATTAAAACTGCACGGGATACTTTTGGATTCAATAAAAAAATAATTCCAAAAAGTAAACACGTGCTCTTAACGTGAGACATTTTAGCGCTCCGATTTAAATGACCGCGCGGCGAGCGGTAGCTGCGCAATTCGTTCGGAGCTCTAAAATGCCTCACGTTAAGAACACATGTTTACTTTTTGTAAAACACAATTAATTGAATCCAAAAATATCCCATGCAGGTTTAACCTATGTCAGCAGTAGATCACGAGGTTTGAAGGAATTACATGTTTCGTTTACACTCTGTATACAGAAAGATGTTTAAAAAAATGTATGGTACAGGCAGATGAAAAAGAAGGAAACAGCAAGTAAAAATCTAATTATCGATAATATACAACTGCTTTAATAAGCTAAAGGTGATCAGCTTAAGTAAACTGATTTTAGTATTAAGATATTCCCGACACAGTAGAACTAAAAGGAGAAACACAACAATTCCGTAAATAGATTGAAGTTTAAAATCTCTTAGATATGCATGTCCCTTCTCTATAACCCGTTACATAAAATGGTCCAGATTTTTACCTACGTATTTGCGTTTATAAAAGGGTATGTAGACCTAACGGGGACAAAAGGAATTATGTATAGGGTTGTCACGGGTAAGGATCACACAGAGTTATGATATCTTCATTATACAGGATGTAAACGTAATCATGTAATTATTTTAAACCTCGTGATGTACCGATGACATAGATTAACCCTGCACGGGATGCTTTTGGATGCAATAATTGGATTAATCTCATGCAGGGTTAATCTATATCAGCAGTACATCACGAGGTTTAAGGAATTACATGATTTCGTTTACACCCTGTATTATTGTTAGTACTGCATAATGATTTCATTAAATAAGTTATTACTAATATTATAATAATATTACGCCAATAGTTAATTGCACGAAATTTTAATGATTCACAATTACGTAAAATCTTTAATTAAATTGTTTTGTCCCGCTTCCAATAAAAGTTACTATCCAGACAAATTATTACGTCAACTTCAAGTCATGTTTTTGTTAAATATCATAAACTTCAACGCGTCAACCCTATCCATAAAACTTGCAACAATAACGGTACAGTCAAATGCACAGTGCATTCTGAAAGCTGCATTTTCTCTACAAGTGTACAAGAACTTAATGCTTGTTTTTATTCATAGTCGGGCTATCTGTACTTAGATCATTCTAAGATCAACTTCAGAGAGCCAGGTCCGCATTTAGGAACCGTAGAACCCTAGGTTGAAGCTAAGAAGCCGGGGTATGGGCCTTAAATAAACCTGTAAAATCGCATTTTGGAACAATTTTCTAACTTAACTCAGTCTATCGCAGTCCACTGCTGGATATAGGCCCCTACCAAGTTGCGCCACAACACTCGGTCCTCCATCTTGCGCGGAATCATCAGGTCGTCGGTCCATTTGTTTGAAATACTACTGTATTGAACTCACAAAGCTTACGTGTTTGCATCGAGAGAGATTTCACTAAGTTTTTTAATAGTTTTTTTAAATTATTGTTGATAGGTTTTTGTCTTAGCACTAGGATTTATTCACTACTAGCTGCCCGGACAGACTTCGTTCTGTCAAAAGTTGTTGGCCTGTAGTTGGAAAAGAAAAGTGTTGTTTTTACTATTGTCGACGCAATTTTTATGTTTTTTCTCTCCATAAGAACCTTCCTTGTGCCTTATTGAATATATAAATAAAAAAGTAGCCGAATTGGTCGAGCCGTTCTCAAGTTTTGCGCTTAGCAACACATTTGGCGGTTCATTTTTATTTATATAGATAATTCTTTGTGAAAGAATTCGTCCGCGAATGTACCATCGTACCTCTACTACATCGTACATTCTACCACCAAGCAGAATCGCTGTGTTCTGGTTTAAAGGGTATGGGCACATGTGGGACTTTGTCTCTAAGGTGGGCTGGCAACACATCAGTAATCTTCTTGAGGTTATAGGTTAGGCGGCAGTAACCACTCACCATCAGTTGGCACGTTGGCTTGAATGCCAAAAAAATCATAAAAAACTGCGAGTTTTAATCACTCTGCGCTAATTACAGTACGAATAAAATAACTTTGCCACTCTGAAGTTAGGAACAGAACGCCTAAAGCCTGGTTTCAGAGCGGCAAAGTTATTTTACGTGTACTGTACAGGCTGTAAACGAAATCATGTAATTCCTTCAAACCTTGTGATGTACTGCTGACATAGATTAACCCTGGACGGGATACCTCTGAATTCAATTTAAAAAAAAATACAAGAAGTAAACATGTGTTCTTAACGTGAGGCATTTTAGCGCCTTGAATTAAATGACCGCACGGCGAGCGATAGCCGCGCAATTCGCACGTGGCGCTAAAATGCCTCACGTTAAGAACACATGTTTACTTCTTGTTTTTTTTTTATTGGATCCAATAGTGTCCCTTGCTCGGTTAATCTATGTCAGCAGTACATCACTAGTGTTGAAGGAATTACATGATTTCGTTTTCACCCTGTACAGTCGCCGGCACGTAACTTGGCAAGATTGTGGCGTGGTGGGAATAAGTTTGCGCATGTACACTTAGTGCAACAATAAAATGGTCACTTTCATTGCTTGTCATTGTTCTATGGTTATTGCCATAATTTATTTTTAGACGTGTCTGTTTAGAAGAATGAAAGGAGAGGAATTCTCTTCACTACTCTTGCCACGTTAGGTGCCGGTGACTATACTACCAACTATCATAATTTTAGAATTTAGACGATGACTTCATGTAGGTAGGTACTCCTCACGAAAGCATGACACATACAGTTGAAATCTGATGTGACATCATGTGAGTGAGTTAGCTTGGTACTCTTGGTAGTCGCAATTATCGTTATTAATCTCGGTACATAATCAGGGAAACATGAAAGAAATGCTTCTAATGAACAGCCTATCATTCAAAATTCGACTTTAAATCTAAAGAGATAGAGTCGTCAGTTGTGTAGTTAGTGGCAGATATGGTTTTGTTGTGGTAAAAAAAATGCATCATACGTGTAGTCGAGAGCTCGAGGCGTGTAAGGATTAATTTGCAATCATTAATAACTAGCCGCGTTCGTAGACGTTAGACAAAAACTAAGGTAGACCTACCATAACATGTTTATAACTTCCACTGAAGAAATAAGTATTATAGGAAGTAATTCTACACCTGACATACTAATTTATTGACACGAAAAACAATTAAGGTGTAGGTACTTGCGAGAAGAATAACCAGTAATTATCTAGCATAATCTATATAAATAAAAATGAATCGCCAAATGTGTTGCTAAGCGCAAAACTTGAGAACGGCTCGACCAATTCTGCTATTTTTTTTTATATATTCCTTAAGGCACAAGGAAGGTTCTTATGGAGAGAAAAAACATAAAATTGCGTGGACAATAGTAAAAACAACACTTTTCTTTTCCCACTACTAACTTTTGACAGAACGTAGTCTGTCCGGGCAGCTAGTTTTTAATAAAATAAATTAAAACTCACTAAAATAAAATAACATTACATCACGCCTGTATTCCCCGAAGGGTTGGGCAGAGTAACACCCTCATTTCGCCGTTATGTTTAAGTCCCATGTAATAGGGGGCGAGCCTATTGCCATCAACCGGGCACAAATCCAAACTCCGGGCTACTACTGAGGAATTTCACACCGAAAAACCCAATAACCACTTTGCTCGAGTTGGGGATCGAACCCAGTACCTCATGATCAGCAGTCGCGCTTGCTACCACTAGACCAAGGCAGCACTATAGATCACATTCGTTAGTACTGTATATAGCCTTGATTCAGTATTCACAATACCTAATTAAATTAACGTTCAAAGGCTTCAGAATAATTTCTTTGTGAGTCATGTCCAGTACATTGAAATAGCTAAAATATTGACATTTGTGTTTAATGCCGTTCACAAGTCAAACGAAAACATATAATTTTTGTTCGACTGTCATGGCAATAACAACTCTTAATAATTATTAGACAGACTGGACACACCATTAGAAGTTATAATAAACTTTACTACAACGAGATAAGGCTCAAAATAGGTTAATAGACTTGGGTCATAAGGCGATTTTTATAAATACGCACGTCCGTCGTTCAACCGCAAAGCCGCGCATGCGTAATGTAGGGACTATTATAAAATACTTTATCTCCTCGGATAGTGGTAGCAATATTAAAGCAAATAAAGGGTTGTGTCGACGGTATATTGTCTATTTTATTGCTATTCCGTGCTGCCTTTAAACTATCAGTATATTGCAATTTAATCGTTTTACAATACGCCTGTGACAGCCTTTCAATAAATTCCACTGACAAAAAAAAATGTAGCCATTTTATAAAACTTCGAATTGTCATTCTAGGTCTATGCCCGCGACTTCGCGTGAATATCGTAACAAACTTCAACCGCCTATTTCCCCCTTAGGGATTGGATTTTCCAAAATATATTTCTTAGTGGTACCTACGTCACAAGAGGAACCTACTGTCCAAATACTTATTATATATAGCATTTTTTTCCATTTTTCCAATAAATATTTGACGTGATTCTTTAAATTGACATAACTTTCTAATTTATGAACCGATTGAAACAAAAGTAACACTAAATGTTAAGTGAAGCTTACCACAATACATTAGTGACACCCATCTAAATCGGTTAAGCCGTTTCTGAGTTAAGCGCATTCAAACACACAGACAAAAATTCTTAAAATATTTGTTTTGGGTTCTATTGCGTTAATAAAGACCCCCAATAATATTTTTTCTCAAATATCTTCCATGTACAGACAGCTATCAGTTACAATTTTATTATTACGTATGTATAGATTCAACAGAAAAGCATGTCCTAACATGACTTAATACTGCTAAGTAAAGAGTTATTTTCTGTATAAAATCATAATTATCAATTATGCTGGTCGCCGCATCATCACATCATCCTATGCAATGATTCACTTTATAATTGCAATAGTATTACTAATATTATGCAAAGGATAATAAGTACTTATGATAATAAAACATAAGCAAGCGTTAGGTACTTATGTACTGACACAGCTTCTAGGGAAAAGATGGCCAGAGGAAAGTGAAATTGGTTTGTTTAACAAATGAATTTTCAAACGAAGTATTTGCCTCTTCTTAACATCAGAAGGGTTCCGGATTTAGTCCACTACTGGCCTAGTGCCATCGAAAACACTTTTATTTATGCTCTCTAAGCTTTGGATACATCGCGATGTTTTACTTCACCGTTAACACAAGTAATAATCAAATTCTCATCCACACGTGAATACGAAAAGTCAGAGGTGAGGGCCAGGGTTGAACTGGGATCCTCCTGCATGGAAGGCAAGCTACACTATCTTTTCTCTGTAATAAGTAAAGGCCTAACTCAATTATGACAAAAAAAAACAAGTTTTAGGAACTGCAATGATCAGAAACTAGAATCCTTTTCCGAAATTTGTCAAAAACCTCTAAAAACATCGCCAAACCTCGCTCCACAAACAAACAACTTTTCAACCAGTGAATCAGGACACGAAACACAACAGTTATACATTCACAAACTGTGACTAATTGTAGCCTAATACATAACCAGAGTAAATAAACAGTATAGTAAAATATACACTGCCGGACAGACTGAGTGGCACCTACTGCGTAACTATCTGTGTCACTGAATTATATGGAATTACAAATATATTAGCAGATTTGAATTTTTGTGGAAACTGTGTCACAGGTTAATGTGGCCAGAAGTGTAATTTTCATTAATGTAAAGTACCTACGATTTGTGTTGTCTGCCGAAAATAGGCACTCATTTTCCATGGGTATTGTAAAACGCGACTAACGGGGTGTCCTGCGTAAGAAACAAACGCGACGCGATGCGACGCGACGCGACACGATGTGGAACAAATACGCGTTACGTCGCGTCTCGCTACATAGGCCGCTAGTAGGGAATGCCGTTGTCTTGATCGCGTTTGTCGCGTTCGTCGCTTACGCAGGACACCCCGAAAGATAAGCTAAGCAGTGATAGCTTAGCGGTTGAACGCATGCCTTCTATGCTGGGAGGCTTTGAGTTCGACCTCGGCCCTCTGACTTCTTGAATTCATGTACGGAAAGAAAACATCGTGAGGAAAACTGCACAAATTAGAGGGTTGCCAAATAAAACAATTCTCCATGATGTGTGTAATCTGCCAACCCGCACCAGGCTACCGTGGTGCACTAAAGCCTATCATCCATATTCTAAGACGTTCCTCCAAAACTTACTCGACTCGACTCCACCTCGACTCAGCCTTTCGGTAGTTATAGTTGACATAAAAGTCCTCGACTCCAGATTTTTCCTCAGTAGAGGTAAGGAATCATCTGTCAAACTCAAGGTACCTCGAAACCTACCTTAAGGAAGGAAGTGTCAAAGTTCGTATGTAACAAAAATGAATTTTGAAGACTTTATCGAATATGCTTACGATAATCCATACAACTATTTATCGCGGCGTTATTTGCGCAATGCAGATAATTCAAATTATGACGTAATGATTTCTCGAGGAACCTCGAACTTCACTCGAACTTCACTCGAAATTCCGACTAAGAATACAATTTTGAAGATGTTTTCCAGGCCGTCCTGAGTCGAGTATGAGTCGAGTAAGTTTTGGAGGAACGTCTTAGAATATGGGTGTAAATCCTTCTCATTATGAGAAGAAACCCGTGCCCAGTAATGAGACAGCAATGAGCTGGATATGTTATGTTATATTTTATTTCATTGTAAGTATTAACCTTGTGATATAATTTATTTTATACCGTTGGGTTAGGTTAGTAAATACAAGTACTTAATATAAATAACGAATTAATTCACCCTCATTTAGTTAATAATACCTCGGTGTGATATTTACTTCTGATATTATCATTATATTTCGCAACTATGTAGTTGTTAGCTCGATTAGTACTTATTATAACTTGACATATTTTCACGGATGTTAATTGGCAAGTTAAGCGTAAAATTTACTAAAAGACACTCGATATATTTTTTATATTTGGTTAACTGTCTCGTTGGTCTAGTGGTGGTAAGCGCGACTGCTGATTGTGAGGTCCTGAGTTCGATCCCCAGGTCGGGCGAAGTGTTATTGGGTTTTTCAGTTTGGAATTTCTCAGTAGCAGACCGGAGTTTGGATTTGTGCCCGGTTGATAGCAATAGGCTCGCCCCCTATTACATGGGACTTAAACATAACGGTGAAATGAGGGTGTTACTATACACCTGTGCTAACCCTTCGGGGAATACAGACGTGATGTTATTTACACTCGATATATTTTTAGAATTTACGTGCGTGTAGCAGTGGAGGGGCTCGTGGCTAATTAACAACCGCGCGGATCATACGATTAGCGAGGTTAACCTGCGCTTGCCGCGGTCAGTCCGTGGATGGGTGACCGTTCGTTACACATCGAGAGACCCCTCCGTGCCGCGGAGAGCACGTTAAACAGTCGGTCCCAGGTTGTCAGAAACCCGAAAGTCTGACCAACAGTCTAACCTTAGGATATCGGCATTCCTCAGTAACTGGGTTGCGGAGGTCTGATGGCAGTCGCTCCATGTAAAATACTGTTATTCAGCCGCATCTGGTTAGACTGGAAGCTGACCCCAACAAAGTTAGGAAAAGGCTAGGCAGAACACGTGCGTGTAGCAATGGATTCCCAGCGGTTGAAGTCTTGCTTTCAAAGTACGAGGGTCTGAGTTTGAACCCGGCCCGCACATCAAACTTTTCGTATTCATGTGTGGATCAGAATTTGATTACTTCAGTTGACGGTGAAGAAAAACATCGCGAGGAATCCTCCAACGCTGAGATAGCGTGGTGTGTATAGTCCGTCAACCCGCACCAGGCCTGTGGTGGGCTAAAGCCGAAACCCTTCTCATTCTAAGAGAACCGTGCCCAGCAGTGGGTCAGTAATGTGCTGATTATATATACGTGCGCTATTGATACTATGTTTATATTTATGAAAACAGTTTGTTGCTTATAACCGATAAGATTCTATGGAAATGAGATAGCTAGCGCCATCTGTTGAGTTACATTAAAAATATTACTTAAGTTCATCAACTGTACTCAGGCGGGTGGTTTTGCCTGGCTGACTGCGGGCCCGACGGATACAGACAGGAGTTTGTAAGATTCAAGATTTCCTATCGTCACAGTGTTGCACTCGCGTCGCAATAGATGGCGCTACTCAACAGAGTTATGTGTAGCGCTGTAAATAGCCGTTACAACTCCCTTTGCCCACTATTTTCCTTTGTTGGAGAGATGCCCAGAAGTGGACTTCAAAATGCTGTTCATCTTAATAATGATAGTACAACTGACCTGAGCAAGCAAGTGAGCTGCACGTCGTTCTGGTAGCGGTTGAGTGCGGCTACCCCCTCCACTCGCACGGTGTTCACTTTCTCTCGTAAGGAGCCCCCGCAGCCCCCGCATCGCTCCCGGAGTATTGACATTATGTTTGGCTGACGAAGGAAGGCTACCACCTGGGGCAAAATAAAATATTGATATATGGATAGTTTGCCAAAATAGAGTGTCAGAAATAGAGAACAATTTCTAACTTTCGCCAATGTTTAAATTTCTAGATAAATCTGCCTTTTAATTCAGAAGTTTTTGATAAGTCGGTTGTCGACCGATTCGGTTTGTTATCTCGTTTACTCCCGTTACGAAAATCGTAGTAAAAACGAAATAACAAACCGAACCGTACCGAAACAATTTTGAATGGTTCACATTGCTATTTAGTAGAGCCATCCATTGGCGACATGCATGAGATAATATTCAGTGAAAAATATTGTTTACACAGAATATTAAATATTATGATGTACAGAAACCTCACTTTCGAATTAGTACGTCAAATACCTAGAAAAATGTGCTCCGCGAATGCGAAATTGAGCTTTAGTATTAGTTCCAACTCTACTGTGCGTTTACGTTCTTATAACATTTCGATTGCCATTCACTCTTTCAGTTCGGTCTCTTGTTGTGTTTCACTTTGGAGGCGCAGCGTATTAACACGTTTTCATACCTAAACCGTGGACTGACACAGGCCTGCTGTTTATTAGAACTCACATTATTGGATACTTTACTGCTTTTAGGTATGACTATAAAATCTTACCTTATCGTTATACGCAACTGGTATCTCTTGATGTGTGTTGTTTGCTTGCGCATCCGCAGCTGATATCGGCGGCCGTGGTGGAGGGGTTGGCGCCTGCGCAAACATCAACGACAAAAATATATTAAAGATATAAATTTTAAAATCACTTTACTTTCGCTTCCACAACATTTACTCGTACAAGTAATATGTACATAGGCGTATTTAGCTAAACTACTAACCATAAAACCTAAAAACGATTTCCAAAATAATATCTAAGTAATAAAATAACCATAGAAATTCATAGCAGCCAAAAACAACCAAAAATAATATAACCAACATATAAAAAACACAAGCACAGACAAAAATCTAGTACCAAAGCCAACTCAAAAACGTGTCTATGAACATCCACGAAAACATGCGTGAAACGAGACAACATAACATAGAACATTCAAACCATCATGCTACGGGCCATAGAGCAACACGGCCTCCGATGGAGTCGTCGACCGCGTTGCTCTAAGCTACCGGCAAACGAGAAATATTCAAAAACCAAAAAAAAAAAAATGAGACATGGAATAACTAATGAGAGATGACACCAGCCACTTATCGCCTTTAGCCATACTTAGGACAGTCGACTATGACTTCAAAGAAAAACCCGAGTGGTTGCGCAGTAGCAAAATACAGGGTGTAAAAGAAAAAATGTAATTCCTTCAAACCTCGTGATGTACTGCTGATATAGATTAACCCTGCAAGGGACACATTTGGATTCAATAAAAAAAATACAAGAATTAAACAAGTGTTCTTAATGTGAGGCATTTTAGCGCCCCGAGCGAATTTCGCGGCTATCGCTCACCGCGCGGTCAGGCGAGTGCCGATGGGACAGTTGGAAGGGGCCGACCTCGACGAACGTACCACGAAAAAATCGCGGGCGTTCTCAAAAAAGGCCAGGTTGGTAGCACCCTCCCCCCCGGTCGGTACCCGCATTGTCGTTGCGGGGGGGCTCAGTAGCTGTGGCGTAGATCCCCACGGTGAAGCGAAGAGAAACCCGAGGAGGGGCTGCTCGTCGGGGCTTGGGCCTGGAAGCCCTTGACGTAGCGGCCAAGTAGGTTGCGGTGTCGCCTGGGCGACATCGCAACTGAGGCGGGCCGCGATGTCTCATGGGAGGTATCGCGGCTGAAGGGTGGAGGCCGCGGCGGGAGAGGAGTGCCGGTATTGCGGTGCGCCGCTTTCTCTACCTTCCGCGGTCTTGACGGGGTCGCCACCGTCAGATGGCGGACGCGGTGGGGCCGCAGGGGGAGAGGAGTGTCGGTATGTCGTTGGCCGCTCTCCCTATCCTCTGCGGCTGAAAAGTGGTAGGCGGCGGGGCCACTAACCTGACCCGTCGCTGGGGGACCAAGGGTGCCCAGACACGGGGTAGTCTGGCGCCCATGTGCTTGTTTGGTCCCCGGGGTGGTCAATGCGTGCCATGTGTTCTGGTGCGCCGGTGATGTGGGGTGCTCCCCGCGCCTCTCAGGAGGTCGTGGGGTAGGGCTCCACAGTGGAGAGGTCCACCAGCAGTTGGTGGAGAGGTCCACCAGCAGTTGGTGGACTAAGACCTGCCGGGGTTGCGGTGCATGCTTAGGCGAATCCCGCGACCCCGGTCGTCGGTCACGAGGAGGAACACCGTGGGTTTTTAGCCGGCAAGAGTCCGGCAGACCCCCTCGCCTACCCCGGGCGAGGGACATCCATGAGGATTTCCCCACGATAAAAAAAGGTTGGTAGCACCCTAAACCGACTAGCATGCATGAGAAGGTTAATGAATGTAGATGAAGCGAAAAGGGTGTGTCAGGATCGTAGCGGGTAGAAATCTATAGTCTCTGCCTACCCCAATGGGAAACAGGCGTGATTGTATGTATGTATGTAAATGTATCCCGTTCAGGATTAATTTATGTCAGCAGTACATCACGAGGTTTGAAGGAATTACATGATTTCGTTTACACCCTGTATATCGGTCAATTTGCTACGACTGCGCAATCATTCGCCTGACTTCAGAGTAGTCATAAACTTCGGCGAGTACTGTACCTACTACTTCGTGGTATGGATTAACGTAGTTCTATAGTTCCCGGTGATGAACAAACATTTACAAGAGTAATGGCTTATATAACAACAACAACGAAAGAAAACCAAGCAAGCGTGTCAACACACCGGCTGTTCTATGACGGGCCGCCGCCGCTGCGGCAACAGAGGGGAGAACGGACCCGCCGCCGCCGCACGCGGCACGCGCGGGTCGATGAACGTCGTGCGGCGCATCACGTGGTCCACGTAGAAACGCTGCCACACCATAATACATGTAGCCGATTGCTCATCTTTACATAGTATAAAACAAAGTCGCTGTCGCTGTCTGTACGCTTAGATCTTTTAAACTACGCAACGGGTTTTAATGCGGTTTTCAGCAATAGATAGTAATTCAAGAGGAAGGTTTATATGCCCCATATTATATCTACATTGCACCCGTGCGAAGCCGGGGCGGGTCGCTAGTTTGTGATATACGCTTATAAGGGAGGTTTCGGTTTCCCAAAATTTTATTTTATTTTTATTCTGGTCGCGTTTGACCCCAGTCGCACCTGATAGTAAGCGCAGACAGAGTCTAAAATAGAGTACACGAATTCAAGTAACAAAGATATAGAGGGTTTCCCCTATAACCCTCTGGCTCTCACATACACACGACGGAACACAGTAAGCTGCTTGAAGAACTGGGTGAACTGCTAGAACAAAATAAGCTTCAGCCTAGCCGTTCCCTAAAATATATTTATTAAGGTCGGTTTTCGGTCTAAAAAAACACGGCTGACAAAGACAAATTCATTATTTTATACTACAGAGATAATCAATCATGACCTGATGACATGATATATTATTATTATTTTACTAAGTAATATAGATTGGCAACGTGAACAACATGGAAGATAGGATTGACGCGAGTCCTAACACCTTACCCTAGTAAGGTCGATAGGACTAATCAGAAATACGATATCGGCCTGTATCGGCCGGTCTTCCAACGTGAAAGTAACAATTTGCAATAATTATCACTTTTTTTTATTTTTTTCGTTCCTATAATACATTATTGCTTGTGGGTAGCTTATTTAAGCAGGAAAACCAGCAAATCCTCACATTTCATACGTAAGTAAAAGCATAAGTTCAAAGCATCTTTCTGGAAGTAAACCTACAATTATTACGTAGAAATAAAGAAAAAAACTGTCGTCTTTAATTGATGATATTCGCTACACATAATACTCGTACAAATGAAAACATATACAAATACAACAGTAACAACAGTTCACGTACATTATGTCAAATCGTTTTAGGTCTCGCCTATTTGTCACCGTTGACGATCTATACGCAGTAATAATAATTCTATGATTATGATAATCCATGTTATAATTATAACTAAGATAAATGAATAATCTACACACCTTCCCATTCCGGTCGAGCTTGGTATCCCAGCCCAGCGGTAGCTCCCTGTCACTCTCACTGAACATGTTGACGAGCGCCACCAAGTCCCGGTTGTGTTGGTACCGCTCGAATGACGACGTATCGCGACGGATCTTCGAGATCATATGCTTCAGTGTCGAGTTACCGTTGTATAGGACTGACGCTTCCTGTAATTAAAGAAATATACTTGATGTACTGATATTTGAAAAATAATACTATATTACAGGCACCCCAAGTAGATAAAGACGTGTCATTATTGTTATAGTGTCCATCTACAGCTCTGAGCTCCCCCCCCCCCCCCCCTCCCTCCGCCCGCCTCGCCTTTCACGCCCGCAAATGTAGTGCTGTCCTTGTCACCTAACAGCACCAACGCATTATAACGCATTCCTCAGCTCTGCATTCAACTCGCGCGCTTACTGTAGCTTTCTTAAACGACAAACACCTCAACAGTACGCGTTGCACCTTGTCACTGAGGAGGCTCAGAAGATCGACAAATAGTATGATAAAATAACCATCAAAATTTTTCTCTGTAAATCTCGGTGACGCCAGTGAAACCACAGCGTTACCGTTACGATAGGTTTACTCTGCACGGTTCCTATTAGTATTAAGTTTCCCTTCAGTAGAAGTCCAGCAGGGGACTAGCTAGTGTATTAACATACCTGGTTCATATGCAGTATGGAGTAGAAGTCAGGTCTGGCTAGGAAGAAGGCGGCGGGGTGCGGCACGTGCGAGGAGTCGGGCGCGCCCGCACTCGGCACGTGCGCGTGCGAGTGGCACGGCGGCGGCGTGCTGCATGCTGCCGCACTCGGCACGTGCGCGTGCGAGTGGCATGGCGGCGGAGTGCCGCATGCACCCAAACTGGACACGTGCGCGTGTGAGTGGCACGGCGGCGGAGTGCCGCAGACGCCCGCCGGGCCCGCCTCCTCCTCCGCCAGCTGCGTGCGCGTCATCGTGCGACGGATTGACTGGTACCTAGAATTAATTAGAAAAAAATATAACAATATATAAGGGTAGTGTTTGAAATAAGTACATACTGACGATATTATTGTTTTTTTCCGTATATGGCCGCTAAATAAACATGGACCTTGCCAGAAGAACATCACGGCGTACTAACTTTAGTAAAAAGCGCCATAATTTAATTACGAAACGACGCTACGCCAAAGGTTTTATATTCTGATGTAGAAGTCACTACATATTTAAGCCATTTACAAAATGCGATTAAACTTCAATAACAAAATGCTCATTTTTACTCTCAAATTAAAACATTACACAATAGCTGTGTTTCTCTGCGTTATTTACTGATAGCTTGACCGTATAACGACGAAAGCTGGTGGATGACGATTAATTACCAGAACCCACCTCCTATCTAACTGCCGCCTCTGCACCTCAGGCGCGGGTGACCTGGGCGTGGTCCCGTTTTGTCCCGGCCGCTGCCACGTGGTGGTCCTGTTGATGTGATCAATGTAGAACACCCTACCGTGACTGTCCATGCGCGCCTCCCAGCCTGGAAGACAATAGCACTGATTTAAATAAAGCTTACATCCATCTAGCCTAGCGAAATCGATCGCTGAACAAGTGCCCCAAAAGAACTTCAGGGTTCCATCAGTTCCAAACATTCGAATTTGTGGGTATTCGTCATACAAAACAAAAAGCAGAACTTTTACTTGCAACATTTTCTATCGTAGTTATTTCCCGTATCAATAGATGGCGCTAGTTGTGTCTCATATAGCAACATTCATTTCGTTTGTTGCTTTTCAAATAAATATATTCGAAATATTTGTTATAATTAATGTTTAATAAGACAATACACACCTGCTGGTAAAGGTTCTTCACACTCAATAATCCCTCCAATCATATTGGCAGGAAAATCACCCGTCAAAGCCATCTGCCTTGATGCCCTTTCCGGTATCGAAGGCAGCCTTATACCGGCCATATGTCTCAAAGGCGTGGGTGACGCAACCGCGTTGTCATTGTCATCAATATCCTCTACTGGCCTTGGCCTTCTTAAAACCACGTCTTCAGGTGGTCCAGCGTGCACTATCGTGAAATGATTGCTATTCACAAACTCCATATTAGGCGACCTAATCTCAGAAGTTCTCAGTTCATTCGTGAACTCGACCATTTCGAAGTTTTCGTGTAGTCTAGCTTCAGCATTTTGTACGGGAGGGGGGTGTAGGTCCGGAGGCGGTAGCGGCCTCGGCCTTCGCGCGTGATGCGTGGGCGTGGGCGGGCACTGCGGCACTGCACCACCGGCCAGCGCTGCCACTCGAGTCAACACCCTCGGGTGAGGCCTCACTGGACTCTCAACATTGTTCGTCTTACTAGGCGAGTGTTTTGGAGTTTCTTCGCAACCAAGGTTTTTTATCAAATGCCTCGGTAAGCTAGAATGCTTTGGCGTGGACGACTCGCAAGAATGTTTACGGTTCATCACCATAGTTCCCACACTTGGCATCATTTTGTTCGATTCATCGACCGGTGATGTCGAGTGTGAAGAGTTGCAGGAACTTGGACCATTAGAATTGTTGGATAACAACGGTTCCATCTCTCTATTTGGAGAATCTAAGTGAGAGGAATTCAGGAACGCTGTCATCATCGTCGGTGTAGCGCGTCCAGAGTTCTGCCTCGTCAGAGGTTTGTGACCTTTTAATACCGTGATTTCTTTTTCCTCAATCTGATTTCTATTGTCATCCTCAAATTCTGAATTATTACTTATATCATTTAAGAACGTGTGTTGAGCTTTCTCCTCAGACTTGGCATGGTTTGGCGTTCGGTTCACACTGTCGACCACATCTTTGGGGGGACTCGGTTTTTCTTTCCGTGCGAATGTCGTAGTAATGTAATTATCTGGGCCTATATCTTTAATAAATAGTATCTTATTCCTACTAACGCTCGCGGAGCCATCAGGTACATCTCTTGATCTCTTCTCCTCGTTTAACCTAGATAATTTCATCGAAGAAATTGTAGATTCACATAAACTGCCATCTGTTTCAGGTGTTGCTAAAGGCGCGACATTCTGGCCACCCCTCCAAAAACCCGCCGTGGACGACGTAGCTATCTGATTGCCAGAATAAAACTCTCCTGGTTTGAAATCGTTTAGTTCTCCTTGTAGAGCGGCTGAATTCGTTATGTTATTATCAGTAAAGAATTGTTCATCCGTGTCTATCAATTCAAAGTTGAACGCGTCTTCGGGCTTTGTTAATTTTTTTGGCTTTCTATGTCTGGGTACCTGTGGCGGGGATAATGCGTGCATTCTCTCGAGCGGTTTGTGTGATTGTCTCGGCGGCAGAGGTGGCACCGGGGACTTTTCCGCTTCACTGGGCACATTCGCACTCTCTACGTCGTATACGAACTTCATTATTTTGCAAGGATTCTTTGGTGACCATATTTTATAATACTCTGTGCCCGGAGAAGTGGGTGAGTCGAAACCGCTATTAGCTATTGATTTCTTCTTGACGCCATTTAGCGCTTGACCGCCGCCGGTGTCGACGGGCGGAGGACACTTCTTCTTCACTCCCGACGACGTCGGTCGGCAGTCTGTAGCACTCCGAGATTCACTATTTACATTTAGAGATTCTTGGCTTAAATTACTAACTAGAGATTTACTAGGATCACATTTTGTTTGTTCGAGATTGTTCCCGTTACTTTCTAAAGCACTAATTGAGCATTTGTTGACGTTGTCGCTGAGATGTTTGATGTCGTGACTGGTGCCGGGCACGAATTCGATGCGGGGCGGGTTCTCCGAGTTCATCTCGAAGCTGTCGTTGTTGTATGAGAAGGGCGACACGTGGTCGCCGCTGCGTTTTCTGGACATTCCCTCCTTGAGTCGGAGAGGCAGCTTCTTGAGGTCGACTTTGAACCGCGGGGGGAGCGCTGACGCCTCCGCCGCGCACTCCTCGCCTTCGCCATTGTAGTAGCGAAAGCATAGCAGTTGTTCACAGTCTGGAATAACCAGAAATAATTGTTATGTCGTTATCTTTCATATAATTGCAGGCACTACGGGAGGAATATTCATAAATAAGTTATGATGTACTTAGTACAATATGCGGAAGGCATGTGCGTGTATGAGTTAATAAAACAGTTAATAAAATAATTACCTTCATAAGGTTGATTAGGCTCGTCCAGAAGCCACATTATGTCGCCGCTGGCGCATCCGGTGGCCGGCACGCGCCCGACGACGGTGACGGTACCCGCCGACTCTGCAAACAACAGGAAAATCTTTATGATTAATCAGATATTAAAAAAAACGTAAAGAAACATAAACGATTTAAAAGATCTGAATGAGATAAAAATAAACCAAGAATTAACGTGGGGTTCAATTCTAAAAAAATAAAACGTAAATTATTAATACGAGACACTTCTCAACCATGTTATCTTAGGTACCTACATAAAACTTCATAATATTAATGTTTTCGGATCAGATGCATATTCAATGAAGCTAATTTGCATACGGGCATAAAATAATAAGAGGAAACCATCGGATTCACGTTTGTGAGAAACAAAAGCAAAAATGACGCTTGCAAAATCTCATTTATAAGTATCGGCCGGCGCGGGCGGCGGGTACCAGCATGAAATACAAAACGCGCAGGTGCAAAAGAGTCGACATTAAAAACAAACGACCAATGAGGCAAGTACACCGCAGTTACAGACCTCAGAGAACCCTTCGCTTTTTATCTAACAAAAATCAAGCAGGCGTAGGTTGGCCCCGCGCAGTTCGGCGCTGCGCAGGCGCATCACAAATTATGCGCCCGACGTAATCACCGGATGCGGGAGTCGCCCGCACATTTTATGCGAAATAATCGAAGCCACCGAATTGCCAGTTAATTGGGGAAACACGACCATAAATTTCACGGGGGCAAATTGATTCCGCAAGTAAATTTACCAGGCTCTGGCCGGTCATTACCATATTTTGATTGGGCTAATATACGAGCGGACGGTTAACATCTTCCTGTCGCTGATTAAGTGTTCGATGCCGTCATAAATATCGAAACTTAGTGCGCACGTTAGCGTCGACGTCAAAACTTGACTTTATTTTGAACCACAGCAACGTCCTGTCCTGCAAAACATCACTATATCTGCACGAAAAGGAAAGGGCGCGTCGTAGAGCAAACACTCAAGCGGATACACGTAGAACTGGATAAATCGCGGTATTATCTCGAAACTGTTTCCGTTGGGAACTAATTACTGGGTTCTAGAGGCAGTCGCAAGATCGATCGCTGTCATTACTTTTTTGTTTCAAGTCATTTGTTAGAGCTTTTTGGGTAAGAACATTAGCAGATAAGCACGTTGAAGCACACACGTTGAAATTTGTTAACTGACGGCAATTTCCTTTAAAGTGATCTGTGTTAAGGATGATGGAGTACTGTCGAGTCAGAGTTCACGCGCTGAGTGAAGATAGTGTAGACGTGGACAGTGTGACGCGCGGTGACACAGAGGGCGTCTATTTCCGGGCGGTGACGCAACATCCGCGCGCTTCCGTCCGCAGGATACGGGAGCAGATACAAATGTCGCGGCAATGGCGGAGATCAACCGCTCCGCTTCCGCGGGATTTGCGATAATGATGATAAAATACTACGATGACTACAGCATGCGTAGTGGGTATGTAGGTTACGCAGCGATCATCATTATCTCCAGCGATGATTGCTCCTCCATATTCGTTGGAATACAGAAGTAAAAATGAATGCAATGTCAATATAAGAAGCTTATATTTATAGAGAAAAAGTAAAAGAAAGAGGGGCTCATGGCTTATTACCAAACGCGTAGATCATACGATTTGCGAGGTTAAGCAACACTTGCCGCGGTCAGTCCGTGGATGGGTGACCATTCGTTACACATCGAGTCCCCTCCGTGCCTCGGAGAACACGTTAAGCGTCGGTCCCGGGTGTCATACGAATACCTATGACAGTCGTTACGGGTAGTCAGAAGCCCGAAAGTCTGACAACTGGTCTAACTTCAGGATATCGGCATTGCGCAGTAACTGGGTTGCGGAGGTCTGTTGGCAGTCGCTCCATGTAAAATACTGGCATCTGGTTAGACTGGAAGTTGACCCCCAACATAGTTGGGAAAAAGCTAGGCAGAACGATACTGTATTTATAGAGAAAAAGTAAACATAGAACTTGTAAGCTAGAGGTTATGGCATATTTTAACGCCCATTGATGGATTACTATTGACTTTGATTGATCTGTAATAAACGATGAAAGCGATACATGATTGATTGTTGTGTGGTCAAAATACACAATCAGGAGCCAAATGAAAAAAATCTGTTGAAGTCAGGGTTGCCAAGCCCAAAAATAGAAAAGCCGGGCACAGCTTCATATTTAGCCGGACATTTCGCCTTAAACTCGGACACACTGGTTTTTAAAAGAAAAAAAACATAACATCACGTCTGTATTCCCCGAACTCTCTGAACACCCTTATTTCGAAGTCCTATGTAATAGGGGGCGAGCCTATTGCCATCAACCGGGCACAAATCCAAACTCCGGGCTGCTACTGAATAACTCCACACAGAAAAACCCAAAAAAAAACATTTATTCTTTTATTTGTGTATTTATTACCGTTATTCATTTGACTTACTCTACTCTTAGTTACAAAATTAAAAAGCCTAACTGGCGACCCTAGATGCAGTCATATAAATCTCAGAAAAGAATAAAAATATTTAAAAATAGTTCGGTTTTTCTAATTTCTAGAAAACATGTTCCGGATGTCAAAATCTGAATTCCTGATTTATCTACAACAGTTATTTTTAAACAACTTATAGACACACTCATCAATTTTCTAAGAGGGTGACGAGGGAGCGAAAAATTCAGATTAGTAGTAAGTTTCCGCTCATTTTCGGGAATAGAGAATCATAATCATAATTATTAATAAAAAATGTGTATAAATAAATGTTCATGAAAAGGAAACATCTGTTACTCGACTTGCTTCCCGGAATTTTAGAAAAAAAAAGAAATGATGAATCGGGCAGTATGCATACATAATGTTGTTATTTACAAGCTTCTTGCAGTGAACGTGCGATGACGAAATTATAAATATTTGCGATATTCAAACATTTTTTTTTTTCTTTTTATTTGTATTTTAAAAAACGTTGCCGCACACTCGTACTTCTCTTGCATCGTGAGTGCGTTAAGATACACAAATCTTCACATGAACTATTATTATAACTATTGGTAGGTCATACATATATTTGATCCGTGCGGAAATCCAACCCACGATGGCCACGACCCGTAGAGCAGAAGCCAATCGCTCAGCCACTGCACCAAACGTGTCGTCAATGTGCAGGGAACAATAAACAGTAGGTATCCGATATACCTCAAGGATACACAAAACAATTTAACATTCAAACATCTAAAATTGCAATAAAGCGAAACTCATCTGGACTTTGAATGAATTCACGAAACGATTAGGTACCTACATGATAATTATATTTTTACGGACCAAATCATTTTCATTATCCTGTTTATTTTTCCTAGAAGATTGCAGCAATCAAAATAACAAACGACCGACAACAATCACGAGCTGACAATAACAATGCTCAATTGCAACTTTCACATCATTACATAGCCAATATAATGAAGACTTCACAACGTTTGATGTTGGACGCACTTCAACGTCCATGCGCATACGCAGCTTCATCATATCGAACCATTATCCAGTCTATTAAACCTTGAGTATTGCATTGCGCATGGGAAATAAGTATTACAGATTCAAGCGGCATCAAACCGCTCTTGCAAGCACCACCCATGAGGCAAGCCAAAGGAAGTGTTTATTAAAACATCAAAACAAATTACTATGCGATTGAATTTAAAATTCATACTAGCAATTACATGAATCACGATTTACATCGCGAGGATTATCAAACGCGCGTAAGAAGTGCAAGGGCAATGCGGACTATGTGTCACCTAACCGACCGTTTGGCGGAAGCCAGCAGTTAAACTAAACGACGGTCATTCCACGACCCCTTGAACACATCTGTCACTTTACGCCTACGCCCCGATGTGTTTTAAGTGAGTTTTTTACACGGCGACATGATACGTCTTAAGTGGAGCCCTCGGTTTCACACGATGTGTGTCAGACACCTCGTATCCTCGAACTGGGTAAACAATACGGCTGTCAGTGATGATGACAGTTACGTGTATACCACTTGAGGTTTTTTTTATTGGGATACAAGGGAGAAAGGGTTCATCGGTACAGTTGTACACATTGATCCGATTGTTTTTGTTATCTGTTTAAATAATAGGAAGGAATAAGAACGTTTTGACAGCTTTTGTATATACTTAGTCAAAACATCTCACTTATCCCTCAGATAAAAGTTATCAGACATTGATAAATTCGGATTTTAATGTTATATTCTTATTGGCAGTATGGAAAAGTGTTAACAGCAGCATATAAACGGCCATTCAACGTCGAATGATCAAGATGATGAAGATCAGACTCGAAGATTTTCACATATCTGTCGCATAAAACGACTAGTTAACACATAATCATAATGCACCACAAATATTTTTTATCCAACCCAAAAATAGCCCAGACACTTACCCGTATCCGTCTTAAAATAAACGAAATTACATTTCGAAGTGAGGAAACGACAGTTTAAAGGGGTCGACTCGATGACAGAGTCCCATTAGCCAAGTGACGATTTGACAGTTTCACGACTCTGTTAAACTCTGTTTAGAGATGTCGTCGTCGAACAGAGCTTTGTTTCCAGTTCACACGAATACCTTTCAGCGTACTAACAACTTCTTGTTGACGACAGGATCTTAAATCAGCTTTATTTTTGTCTTCACATCCTTTAGGACTGTAAGTAAAGATGTTTGCAGTTGCAGTGTACGTCACTCGACACATTTGCATTGTTTGTTACTTTATGTTCAGCATAGGATTGCGTTTGCCTAAACAGCTGTGTCCTTCCAAGATAGATGTGAGGTTCTTCATTTTTGATGGTAAGCGCAGACAAGGTCTAAGATAGAGCACACGAATCCAAGGAACAGAGATATAGAGGGATTCCCCTATACCCCTCTGGCTCCCACATACACTCGACGGAACACAGTAAAGTGCTTGGCGCCGGACTTTAATGTGAGGGTGGTAGCTACCCAGGCGGACCGTATAGATCTTACCACCAAGCGTGCTGGGTTTTGTTGAATCTTACAACACGCGTCTATTCCCAGCGTGCGGTGAGGAAGTTTTATATTCTAACCCGTCCCCACACGGGGTAAAAATAAAGGTTTCTCATCTCATTGACTAAGGAATTCTTGGCGATTATGATCCAAGCCGTTTTAAATTATGGAATTTTGTCAGACTGGTAGTTCAGTGCCAATAATGAATAGGAAGGCGATGTGAATATTATATGGAACATTTGCTGACACTCACACTACTTCTTTAAATATGTTCATAAGTCGGTGTTAGATTAGTGTGTGTATTTCTCGACTTTGAAAAATTCGGTATTACCGTAAGCGCGGCGTCAACACTCACGCGATACTAATAAGTGAAAGTATTGGTGTAAAAACTCATTATAAGAAATTGAAACCGTAACAATTGAGCCCGAACCGAAGCGAATTTAATAAATGAGTGAAGAACCTACTCGCCGTCATAAAATTGGCCGATGTTAATACTTATTTTAAAATTCCTTTCCGTTTATTCAAAAGGTCCATTAAGGACTGGTTAATTTTACGAGTAAAGACCACTTAAAATTCCGAAGGGTGGGCACAAATCGGCTCGGATATTGAATGTTGCGGACAAAGCCTCGTCTGTGTCCATTAGCACCTACGCTGATAAGTTACGTCGACATTTACGGTCTCTACTGTTAATAGAATGACGAATGTGTCAAAGTGTCCAAGATTGACAAAAAGTATTAGAAACAAATATAAATATACTGAAGAAGTTCCGTTCAGAGAGGAAGTAAAGGGACCAAACTAATTGCGACTCCGAAGTCTGCAACACCATTCACATGTTTACCTTAATTGCTCGTTTCATGGAAATGACAACCTCAGCTGCTTGGCCTTCGTTGATTTTCCGCCGTCCATATGTAAATCCGGCGTGACTCATTACCGTCTAATCGCAATAGTAGAATGCGCGTACGCCGGGCCCCTGGAACACGCTCCCATTCTATTGGAACTGATTGTGATTCATTAAAATAGAATATTCATTAGTGAATGAGGGCCTCACGTTATAAGAAATATGATGTCATAACAGACAGTAGATGAAAAGATTCATTACAAACAATTAAAAGGAGAGCTGCTTTTAAAAACTTAAAGTATTTACGCGTTAATTACAAGCTTAACTACCTACGTGAGGTCTCGCAGATCAGAGTGAATAACCTTGTCGTGCCCGACCGTGCAACCTCGCCACCTCACCCGTGCCTAATAAGGCGTAACATTATCTGACCATTTGATATGGTTGTCACCTCATAAGGGCCACTGAATATGGCCGGAAAACACTGCGCCCATGCGTTAACCATGCGTCTCCCACAATGGCTGCACTAGTTACCCAATAAGGGCTTCAAGTATTAGACGCAGTTGCCCGTTATTACCGTATAAGGCGTTTTGGATGCGGCGCGCCAATAACTTAGCGTAGAATGTAAGAAATCGACATTTATATCGTATATTTATATTCATTCGCCTGGTTTATTATCATTGCGGTTAGAAAAACAAATTCAGATCTCAAAAGATGTAATTGTAGCGATAGAGAGGCGCGTGGGCGGCGCCGGCGCAACTCCGAGTGTATCATGGCAATCGCCGGTCACTCAATTATGGTGGCCAAGTCTAATAGGGCATTTAGCTGTCAATTACAAGTGATCGACTCGCTCACTAGATAAGTGTTCCAGATTGATACCATTGTCAACGAGTTAGACGAAAGGCAGATTAGAAATTTTGTTTACGAAATTGTAGGTAGGTACTTCACCGTAACGAAACGACAACAATATATGGCATTTTCGACAACAATATGGCATTTTATCAAGTTCTGCTTTTATTGTATAAAATATCTATAAAAACCCGCTTTTGCTCTACTATTGTTTCGAATCGACATTCTTCTTCAAATTGTGAGGTAAACATTCTCTGCGAACAAAACTCGACCCACTAATTTAGATACATTCTAAATATAACATAAAGAAATGTAGTTTAGATTAGCACAGTATCGATCGCCACGTGCGGTCCATTGATCGTGCGGATGGCGCGGAGTGGGGGGATTCATTCATTCATATTGCGCACGCGCATCGATCGCGACCTCGCCGCGGCCGCCGGCGCATGCCGCCCGCACCGCGAGCCGCACCTCGCACTTACCGCAAAATGCATGGTTCACATTACTATAGTGTCATAATCATAAATTATTCCGACACCTTGTCATTCCAAACTAAACTATAATAGAGCCAATGAACTCTTACGACGTTATTGTTATGAAATTTAGCGTTATCTTTAATCCTCGATCAAGACCGATCTCTAATTCTGTTGACAGTCGTCCCATTCAATAATAACGACTTCTTGTCTGTGGGATGTTGTATGACTACGCCTACACCGTAATTAAGTAACGTGGAATGTTGATCCTAAAGGTGAGTGTAGGTGACAACGAAAATATTAAATTAACTAGCCGATTAGGTAATAAAGTAAACGTGCGTTTGGCTAGTGAATTAGGCAAGTGCTAATATTTGCGGACACCTACATCCGCCAACCTGCCGCATGTCGGGCGGCCGCGGCCGTGCGGCTCGACGAGTCAATAAACTCCCACTCTATTTTACTAGCTAACACTACGAAATGTAGTAACTAGAAAGTGCATGGGGGCGAAATCAATTTGCTTTATGCGGTACAGATGGAACGTAAATATTGGACAACCTGACAGACTTCACTTAGATATATTGCTACGTTCACCACTATTACTTACGTTAACTGTCGAATGAAAAACGAGGTAAGACGTCATACACGATGATACTATTTTAATCTATGTGAATCATTTTGTTCATATCTATATCAAACTCGACGCAGTGGGCATCTATAGGTATTTTGCTTTTTTCTCAGAGCGAGTCTCGATAGCGGAGTGACTAGAACGATTTGAGCTTAATTATGTAAATCCTATACGGCATGGAGGTAAACAAGTAGATTCTTATAGGAAAACAAATAACAAGACGGTATTGCAACTACGTTTAATATGCAGCATGCGTACAATTTTGTAACAAGTAAATAAAATAGCATAAGCATAAGGAGGATGACAACATTGTGCTCACATCATGCAACAAAACATATCTGTTCCTCGATCACATCACAGAACCGATTCACAAACGCCGTCCCTATTGTCATCTCAATCTAAATATTTTTTATCACTTTTTGTCACCAATTAGAGAAGGTTTAGCACCGTACCATATAGGGGACAATACTAATCGATTTGACAACTGAGTGTGATAGCTCGCGAACGGGGGCGGTGTCTCTGCGATTCGTCGTGGTGATGGTGTGGTGCCACTACCAGGAGTGACGCGTCACGTAGGCGCGTGCGCTCGGCATGCGCGTCGCGCCCACCGTTACGCCGCCGCCATTATAAATCTCCTACAATTCCGCGGAATTTATGGGAACGTTGCCAGCGACATCCTCGCCCATCGACATCGACCGGTTATCGACTGGCCACTTGCCTACTCCGATTCTGGGCACGTAATGGTCGTCGTAAATTCGACTACCCATTTAGGAATGCGATACCTATTTAATTTAAAGGATATCGATATTTGTTCGATTTTACCACGCTACGTTAAACTTCCTTGGGATTGAAAGTTCGCTAGGGTAAATGAACCAGTTGTGTGCAATGGGTAATTCCAAGTTTTAACTCCATTCAATATAGTATTCAATATGCGTATTGCTTTCAACGTGTTAATACAAATACGCAGGCGGAATCGGGATTCAGAGTGCGGCATGCAAAAGAATAAGCGACATCAGACGAGAACCGGGACGAACGACCTCCACATCTGCAAAACGAATACAAATGTCCTAATCGGGTAGTCGACTAATGTGATCAGTCAGCACAGAAGTGTAATAAATCATGGGAAAATAACGAGAAACTTATTTGCATTCATTGCAAGATTGCAATAAAAGCGCACACGACGGTCGCAGCAAAATAATATAAGATCGTAAAATCAATGAAATGCGATGAAGGAATCTTTTTTTATCAATAACAGTGACATCATTGTGCCCAAAGGTATTACAAATTAGGTTGTCAATTAGCATATTCATACACCAGCCACTGACAAAGTTATAACAGTTATTAAAATTTTAACAACGAAGCACCTTCACCGAATTGTGGCGGTATGGTCGCGCGCGGCCTTTCAGCGAGCCGAATACTTACACGCACTTCCTGTACCTACTACGGGTATTCAATTGGCAAAAAACAACGACGACAATAATACATTTGTACGGCTTGTAACAAGATGATAACATGCGTGCTCGATCAATTTGCCTTCGAATAGAATCGCGTGCCATTGACCGTGATCCTCGTCCAAATGTCAAAGGTCGTTGTTGACTAGGATTTCCGCTTATACTCATTAAAAAAATATTCTATTCGATGTAACAATAGCATTAACATAATCTGCTATGTTCGCACCTACGTCTTTCGAAGCGATCCCCACATCTTCACAATTTTGGAATATAATGTGGGAACTAATTTTTACATATTTGCAAACAATGGTTGTGCAAAAACATGATTCGCAGACAGGTATCGTGTGATTGTGCAGTCTCATTATCTGGGTTTTTAAATTTGTTTTATTGTGGGAAAAGAATTAACAAAGGCTTTTGAAATACTGTGTGTATTTTGAGAGGAGATTGGGCGAATGCGCGAGAAACCGTTGCATCACAAAAATATCAAGGTATTGCGAGGCTATCGATTAAAATAGTCGAGACTAGTCTTACAAAATTTTAATTGTGTAGATTCCCGACTAAGTGATGAGTTGTATAATAGAGGCGCGTCTTCCTGTGTCGTGTGGCGTCAGACACAGACGCAGCGTTCGTTACATTAGAGATGGTTCCATTTTTTCTGAGAAAGGGAAGTGGACGGCAGACAGGTGAGCCGGTAACGGTGGAATGGCGACGAGCGAGCGGCCACGTCCCGCGCGTCCACATTCCTGGATAAATCTTTATCTAACCGATGCCGTGCCATCGGGCAACTTGTACCGTGGACGAAACCCCAAACATTCCTGTGTTCTACGATAATGTCCTGTCTCAAATAAAACTCACGCAATTGAAGCATTAGTTTAGCTATTCGATGATTTAGAAACATCGCTAAACCATTAACATTTTGCTAAGTAACTAGCAAACGTTGCCTTTATTCAGTATTGCGACTAACTTAGATGATAAAATTAAAGATGGGACCCAATAGTAACTATTTCTGTACGATTTTAGGCCCAATCAAACTTTTGGAATGATGCTTGAATTTCGAGTTTCACCTATTTAGTCACATATGCAGTTCGCTCCTTTTAAACAATAACATTTGATGATAACTTCACAAATTCATACCAGAAATAGCATACTGCAGGTTTGCAGTGAAAATATAGAATTGAAGCGTCTTGTTTCCATGCCGCAAACAAGTTTACGTGCAATTTCATAATCGGTCCCCAGTCAACACAACCTACCCACCTATTAGGTAACAAACAAACATGCAATCATATTCAGTATTCAATACGTAAGTACAGATAATTTGAGTGTCATATTTACAGGCTCGTGTAACCAGTGCAATCGTAAATAGAGCGTTGCATTCCCACATGATAAATATCGCTGGTTGACGATTGTGATGCCTTCTCTACGCAGGGAACAGATTTATCTTTGCAACTCGCTTCCGTTTAATTGTTGCATGGGCCGTGCGAATTTTGCGAAACTTCGACTTTACTGTTAAAGCAGTTAAAGAAACAGTTTGAAGATGTGTAGTTTGTGAAGGAGTCATTAACTTCAAAGACCGTAAACTACTGTATATGGGTTTTTCCCACGGATCTTGTAAAGACTTCGCTTGACAAGTGAGGGACCGATATCAATGCACAGGTGAATGTTGCTCTTAATATTCTTTAACAGTCTCTAAACATACCCTCCAAAAGAGATAGATTGGTTTTTCTTCGGACTTTTTAGGCATGTGAAGTCAAGATTTCCTTTCAATAAGTGCACTTCAACACAAGGTGCTTCGTTACTTCTAACTTCAAAGTCCCATCACCTGATGCAACGAGTTTGATTCAAAAATTGCAACACTCCATAGGTTGTTGTATTCGTTCTGTTGCAAGCACCGTGGTACTCATTAACCTTAGTTGACTCATTCTTAATTAGCAGAAAAAATCTTCCAAACTATATACTTCTATAATTTCCAGAGCATTAATGTGTTAACTTAGCCTTCGTCTACCCAGATCGAAGAGAAAATAATCATGATCTAACGATTGAAGACGTACCAACGTCCTTCACCACACCTCTATTTCTGTTGCAAAGCGAACATTAACGGTTATCACGCAGTACCACTTTCTTCGTTTATAACCTAGGAACAAGATCGTAAACATGCAAAGTGACTAATACTGGCACTCGACAGATACGATCGATATCCTGCATGTTCCCACGCGATCGTCGCGGAAGTCCGTATCTTTCTGTCAGTGATGCTGTGCTGCGCCTGGACATCGTTCCGTTCCCACGCTGGCCTGCCTCCGGAAACTTAACAATTATGCTCCCATCAAAATCAATATGAAACCTCAAGACATATTAAAAAGAAGCTGAGCTAAAATACTCTACTGAAGAGCTAATAATATCACATTTGGTGAATCAAATTTCGCTTCATATCGTTATCATAACTGCCAGTGGGTTGTACATCCAGTCGGCAGTTGTCACGCAGTTGCACTGACTGCATCTTTATTGCCTTCAAGCTTCAATTGGCGGTTACATAGTGTGCAGTTATGATAATGAATATGAAACGAAATATGATTCACCAAATGTGAAGTTATTAGCCCCCCAGGTTCACTTAACTAACCTATGTTGAAACTATAATGATTGAAACAGATACCGAAAGGAAGATTAACGTTTGTAGCGCGTTTATTTGGCTGTTTCCGGTGTTCTACGGAAGCGCGTATGCAGTCTCAAGTTCCATTTTTAACATACCATATACTTGTTTATATTTCGATGACATGACGACGTTCCAGTTATAGCGCAAACTGTTAAACGACACGCGAAACTTCCTGTTTCCCTTACATGCCAAACCACCACATCTTCACATTTAATAACATTCATTTAAAACAAGGCGTCGCATAGTGTCCGCATTCAGAGTTGCAATATTTTGCACTCATAAATGTAGCGATAACGGTCAATTTAAAAATTATTGCGTTCGAAGTGTTCTTTTTATAAAAGTAACACTGATTGCAGCTGTAACAGGGTCGGTTATATTGCTATAAAGGGTTTATGTGTCTGGTAATCCGCTTTATCTGAGTTTGGGTGTAATTATGGTAATGCGGTCATTAATATTAATTAATCCACATATTGCTCAAGCTCTGTCACTGGAGTCCTTTGTGTAACGTACGAGCTACATGCTCGTGTTACCGACACCCTACACCCAACCTTATCTGGCGAGCTTATGTGCCATAAGCAGATCAAACACATCATAATATTAAGTTATTTGAGGCGAGATAATCTCGTAAATAAGCTGATAAACAAGACAGGTATAGTATTAAAATAGGACGGTAAATCATATTGAATGTCGTTTTTATTGCAGGCAGATGTTTACAAGAAAATAAAACACCAAAAAGTGGTACTAGCCTACTAAGGAGTTGCCTTTAAAGTGTATACGAGAACCATTCGCAAGTTGCAACCCTGTAATCAAGCAAAGCTGGTAATTATTATTTAAAAAGTAGCCAAGTAGAACTTTTTAAATAAGTGGAAGAATGTTCGATTTTAATCGATATAGTTTTTCAATAAGAAGAATAGGGTGCATGAAAAGAGCCTCCACGATTCACGTGTGATGATACTTGAGTACGTCCAGCGCACCCTTTTTTTTATCGTTGGAAAATTCTAATGGATGTCCCTCGCCCGGGGAAGGCAAGGGGGTCTGCCGGACTCTTATCGGCTAAAAACCAACGGTGTCCCTCCTTCTGACCTAAGGCCGGGGTCACGGGATTCGCTATTGCATGCACCGCAACCCCGACAGACGGCCCGCGCACCCTGGACAGTCAGACATGCGACCACCCTTGCTGACTGGCATCTTTTCTGACTGAATCTTTTCACCACGGCATGAGGTATTTTCATATAGCTTGTGCCGACACAAGAGAAGATAAGACGAATTATTTTGCGTAAAACTTTGCATCAATATTAAAGACCACAGTTGCTCCTACACCAGTCACCCTAACTGTGAATCCCATCAGTGTCAAATGCCTATAAGATTTAAAAGTTTGACATTCTCTTAACGACTAAGTACCGAAATCGTTTCTAAGCTGTTACGAAGATAATGTGGCCATAAGCCGATAACCCATCCGTTGTCACTGTTTAGTGCACTACCCTAATTATGTCAGAGAGCTTCTCGAACTTTCTATACTTTTTTCTTTTAATTATACTCATTCACACGTCAGTGAATGCCTTTCACGACACGACGAAATAATGTGTCGTGACAAACCTCATAATTGTATGTGTAAATGATAGAATTAGTGACCATGTATGTTTATGGAGGTTTGGGTGTTTTATTGTTTATTTGAATTGCATTTGAAAGCCGTGATGTTCGTTCTGCCTAGCCTTTTCCCAAATATGTTGAGGTCAGCTTCCAGCCTAACCAGATGCGGCTGAATACCAGTCTTTTACACTGAGCGACTGCCATCAGACCTCAGAATGCCGATATCGTAAGGTTAGACCGGTTGTCAGACTTTCGGGCTTCTGACAACCCGTAACTACTGTCATAGGTATTCCTGCATCCGGGACCGACGGTTTAATGTGCTCTCCGAGACACGGGGGTTTCTCGATGTGTAACAAACGGTCACTCATCCATGGACAGACCGCGGCAAGCGCAGCATAACCTCGCTAATCTTATTATCCGCGCGGTTGTTAATTAGCCACGAAACCCATTGTACTTCTGTATTCCAACGAATACGAAGGAGTAATCATCATTTGAAAGTCGTGATGTATGAACAAAAAATATTTATTTCAATACAACTCACTAAACAGTAGTACAGTTAAGAAAACATGGAGTACTCACTATACAATGGATATTTTATTCGTACTTCTTCTTAAAAAATATGCCACCACTTTGTTAAACAAGTTACTAGGGAACAGTTTTGAACTAGAGCCCTTACCTCTCAAGAGTCAAGACACTTCAGACACGGTCGCGATCGACGAGACGTGCTCTATCAAAAAACCAATATGCAAGGCGGTAACTAACCCGTTTAGCCGTCAGATCATCCATTACGAACCACTAGAGAACTTAGAAACTTCACTTCAATTTGCAAATTACACATAAAACACATGAAAGTATAAACTGCTCACCTAGTCAAACGATTCCAGGGCACAGATAAAGAGGTTGGACGATTTTTGATGAATTTATATGATTTCGAAGTCGAAAGTGCACTATTCACTTTCTCCCGATGCATTATTGACCGATGACTACCGCTATCAGTACGCATGTTCATAGTATCAGTGAAGTACTGCGCAGACACCACCTCACGTGAAAGACGGACGTAAGCGACAAATATGAGAGGCTACAAGTTAAATAACTGCACACTATACAATGTTTACGAGATTTTTATTAGCTATTGAAAGCATCCTAGATTACAACACAACACAATTACATTAGATTACTATGTTGCATTGCACAAACGAATATGTACCGATGAACGGAGATACAGCGCGCGACCGGCGTATTGCGAGACTGAACTATTGATCTTAGTTAGATAACTGCACTTGTGTTTGCATTTATTTGTTACTAGGCTAGGTTTTTTTACCTTTTCGCTGAATAAAATTACACAGTAACATATACGTACATACATAAACTCATGCCTTTTTCCCATGGGGGTAGGCAGAAACTATAGAACGCCACATGCTACGATCATTACATGCTCCTTTCGCTTCATCCATCTTGTCATACACGCACGCCGGTTGAGAGTACTACGCACCTGTCCTTTGTGAAGAACATCACCAATAACATCGATGTATGTCCTTCTAGGGCGTCCTCTACCGGCGTTTCCACGCAGCGTAACGTGCATAAAAACATGTTTATGCTATGTCAGGCTACTTTAAACTATGTTGGGTAAATATAGGATTTCAATTATGTCAATTCGCAATCAACATAAAGCAGACAAAAGCTTTTTTCATTCCATTTTTATGTTCTGCCTAGCCTTTTCCCAACTATTTCGGGGTCAGCTTCCAGTATAACCAGGTGTGGTTGAATACCAGTATTTTACACGGAGTCACTGCCATCAGACCTCCGCAACCCAGTTACTGGGCATTGCCGGTATCCTAAGGTTAGACCAGTTGTCAGATTTTCGGGCTTCTGACTACCCGTAACGACTGTCATAGATATTCGTATAACATCCGGGACCGACGGTTTAACGTGCTCTCCGAGACACGGAGCGGTCTCGATGTGTAACGAATGGTCACCCATCCACTGACTAACCGCGGCAAGCGCAGCTTAACCTGGCAAATCATATGATCCACGCGGTTGTTAATTAGCCACAAGCCCCTGAGCCTTTATGCCATTCTTATGAAGAATGAAAACCTTTTAGTTTTAATATATCGGTACGTGTAGCGCTCATGCACACAGCACCGCGTGCATTCACGTGTCAGCGGTTGATCCCCTTGACAGCACGCTTCACAAACAATTTTCTAATTAACGTATTATTCCAATTAAAACTAACATTACTAGTATAAGTAATTAACCAGTTAAATGTCGCTATTAGAAACAAATACCGGCCCCACTGTAAATACCAGACGTCCGGATAATATCCGCATACTACAACCAATTCACGTTTTTTCTTTATTTACGTTTTAGCTCATTCATACAAATTATTAAAAGGAAACTATAAAACAAACAGTGACTAAATTAATACTTATTTGGATGCCAAATTCCGTTGATAACTTTTGCAGTATATCCACAAATCGTTAGATAGTATCCAATCGGATCCAAATTAAAATTAACAATATGGCGGATGACATTATAGCAAATGAAATGAAAACCCCGATTGAAACAGTACCAAGGACAATAGTACGTACATGTGTCCAAGTGTGACAATAATTTACATACTTGTGACCGGATGTCAGGCACCGGCATCATTTGTCCGTGCGGTGCATGTTCGCGCTTGTTCTGCTGCAGCCGGTCAAGGCTGACCTTGGTTAAGACCACCCGCAAGTACTAGATTACATACAGGACTAACCGAACTACTCATATACCACACGATATAGTCTGACACGACCGTCACTTTGGCCGTCTTCTACAGGATAGCCAAATCAAACAGTTGGGTAGAACCCAGTCGTGTATTTGATCATTCGTCTAATTGCCTCGAATAGCAAGTCTGTGCATTGGTTTTCGGTGTGGAATTAATTTGTTTATTGGTCGGAAGAGGGAACCCACGCACATAGGAGATCATAAATTCGTAGCAGTGTGGAGTGGTCCATCCAAAACATTATTATCTACAGAGAATGCAGAATGAGAAGAGAATTAAGTACCTCTCCTCCAAATTGTCATTATCAATATCTATTTAAGTATTTATTATTTTTATTAGCATTTACGTGTATTTTAATTTTAGATCTTCACCATGATAATTTGTTTTGTCCTTTATCTTCTTTTACACACTACTGTCTATATTTTTATAATTTTTTCCTATCGCAGGTCTGCTGGCAGAAATTTCTTTTGAAATAATCAGTACCTTTGTAATAAATATTATAAAGTGATATTGTGTGTACATAAATAATAAATAAATAAGTTTCCTTGGAGAATTTAGTTTTGTCTGACATGGTTTTCCAAGACTAGACCATAACGGCTAAGATGATTGATATGATTTATGAAACTAAGTAATTCTTACTTTTTAGTATAGGAACCCAACAATTGATCCAGGTACCGTAAGATAAAGAAAAGAATATTGAAAATTTTCCTTCCATTACAATGTACATTGAAACGTCTACGGGAACTAATTCCCAAGGCGTCGCTGGTCGCTCGCTTATGTCTAGACAGACAGAACCATGCATCAACCGAATGAGGTTCGTTCTATGTAACTCGTGTTTATTTCAAAGCGGAATATCTCCCAGACTACAAAGACTGGTGAATTTTATTAAAAAACGACTGATTGCAATAGTGTAGTAGAGCATAATGCCGATAAAAATACGGCTATGAGCACATCAACGAACATTTAGCTTTATAAAATTCAGTTGCAACAGTCCTCGTTAAGAATTTTATGCATTTTGAAATACTTTTGGATATATTTGCTGAACAAAAAACAATCCCAACGGTAAACTTTATCCAAATTGGTCGAGTGCTTTTCGAGGTTACCGAAATTTAAATAAATCGAGATTATTTCTTTAATTTGAACATTAAAAGCGTCGCATTTGGTTCTCACAGAGAATATAATAGTATCTAATTACGAGTTATCAGCGTTTTGTTAAAAAAAGACTGCTTCACTAATAACTGGCAGTAATGGCGGATGCAAATGATTGCGCAATTTTTTAGGTTAGTTTAATATTAACGATGCGGGTCACAATGATAATATTGAATGGAGTCACGAACGGTAATTAAATGCCGAATAGACATTCTGTACATTATTTTATTATGGTAGCAATTTTAACTTAGGAAATAAATTGATTATTTACCTACGCGAAAAAATCTGTCTCGACGTAATAGAATTTCCGGTATTTACCTAATTAAACACAAATGGAGAAACTTTTTCTTTTTCAGAAATCAACTAGGCATCACTACTCTGTTTCTAACACATAATGCATATTGCTTGTATGGCGGACAAGTGGAGAGTTCCGAACGTTATACTTTGCGTCAATCAGAAAAAATATAACACCACGATACCAATAAGCATCAATCAAAAAGCTGCGCCTTCTTAGACAAAGATACCACTAATATCTGCTCCTCTTAACAAAACAATTGCCGATAACATCAGGATCATTATTGAGATACACAATTTAGCACACTGTTGATGACCGACTACTACAGGACATCGATCCAATGCAAGGGATATCTATCCTAAATATGTGGGCATATTTAGCGCTTTACTAATGACATGATTTTCCCATGACATCAAAAAAACTATCTAATTAGTAAACATTCAAATACTGTGCATAGTAAAGATTCTTCCAAAAGAAGGAAGAAGTCTTCCAAATGAGAATTTGGAACTCTTACAATTAGCGTATTAAAGTTCTGTTGTCAGAATTTTAAAACCAATTCCCCAGGTCATTGAAAGACTTCAGAATAGCCCAGATATGTTGGCACATTACTGTCGACCGATTACCCTAGGACAAGGAAAGGCTATCTAGTCCACATGTAGCCACAATTTGGCACGGGCTGCGCCAAAGCGTCACATCCGGCCCGATGACCGCTTCGTTGCGCAAGCGCACCAGCATGGGCATTGTATGCAAAACGTTCGCGCACCGCTCGCCAAATACCGAATGTTAACGGTACTTTACTAATAGGGATTTAGAGTTTCGGGAATTTGTGTCGATTCTAATGTGTATAGAACATGAATTTATTGAGTTAGTTTGGAAATTTTGCCAAGATTTCGATATATCCTTAACATAACCTTTGCGTTATACGTTACCTAATATCAATTTTATATCTGTTCTTCATCCTTTCGTTCCATTGTTAGAGTCCGCCCTGTTTATAGTTTCCCGGTAAAACAGTGTACTGCTGTCTGACTAACATCATTGTATGTTGCTTCAATATGAAGATGAATCAATGAAAATACCGATGAGAATAAAAACACCCCGACGGAGGGTATTATACAATCATAAACTTAATCGGCTACTGTCGCTATGACACATCTCCACACAGATTTTTCTATTCCAACACTAGTAAACTTCCGGATGTGCATACATAATGAGATTAAATCGTTCCCCAGGCAACAAATATACAGTAAAAACACAAAAGGCTGAAATCACACACCCGTTCAACGAATGATGTTTACCCAAGCTTCGTCGGACAAACACACTGGCCCTTTGAAATGCGCGTACGCCGCTTATCCGCAATATCAAAAGGACCGGAAGGATTTTGAGCTCCTTTCCCCCGTTTCCTACACTAACTAATGTTAATTTTTTAAGCAAACAACCTTTATGATTTTCCTTTCAGCGTCAGATTAAAACTTCAAAAGAATATTTATAATTTTTTGACAGCTCATAATAAATTGATGCCGAATCTTTAGCAAACAAAATATGTTTACGGCATAGCGATTCTGTGCTTATATTCTGACGGAATATCCAGATTTATCTAAGAAATATATTTCAGTTTTATCTACTTATCAGATATTTAAAATTATTTTAGCTTAAAATAATTTGGACAATTTTTAACTGTACCGTTTAAGAAAATCCATAAACCAAACTAATAACTAATTAATCAATCGGAAAAATATAATAATTAATTTCCCATTGTAAGTTCGGTTAAACATTTTATTATAGGTAGACTGGATTTTAAGAGCTTATTAAAGGAAAAAAATAGAGAATTTTAAATTAAATAATGTGACAAGTAATCGGATTCCAAGATTCAGAAAAAAAATCGTTCTCTTATATTCTTCATCTTGACGAAGCCGAAGAGACGCAATGTTCACGTGAAACAAATCCTGACCGGCACCGGACATCCGTCTTTGTCGATATTCCCGTTCCACATCAAAGGGAACCACTCAATTTAAAATACAAACAAGTTTCAACCTTAAAAATGTGGATAAAGAGATCAGACTAGCATTTTTGATAACAGTCACCGTGAAACTGGTCTAATACATCTTGTCACTCGAAGATACGATTAAATTGCAGTGGACAACGTTACAATAGCGGATGCGGAAATAACTAGTAGTGTTACAAATTGTGATGCAGTACACGCCCAGAGAGAGCACGGTCACAATATCCTATTGTATGATTAAGATACATACTATTCTGTATTCACCGACATTGACATATTAGAGTTCAATTGATTAAAATGGACACGTGTTTAACATTGTAATAAACACGAGGGGTCCGAGTAAATAAGGATAAATAAAAACTGTTAATAGCCATACTTTACCATCGTAAGTAATTGATTGATGAAGTGTTTGACCTTCAGCGAATCGTGATGATGATTACGAAGCACTTACCTGGAACAAACGAGCAGAAAATAAATGTTAACGAGCTGAGATGAGGAGATATAGAAATAGATTACGATATTTTGTCACTTTGTGTTAAGAGTGGTCACTCGCGCACGCCGCAGGTGTCGCCCACGTCCAATCCATTTCCGTTGGGGACTTCAGAGACGAGACACGTTCTTCCCTTGAAATTCTCGCAAACGTTTTATTCTTTTTGATCCTATCAATCCTACATGACGGTATGTTTGCTATTGGACATTTTATTGAAGCATTTTCATACCTACACCTGATTGCAACCAGACTATAGTGCCGATAGATGCACCGGTTGATTGGTTATAAGTCAGTAATATCGACCTTGTCGGAGGACTCGCGCAGCGGACGTGGATGGTCGTAAAATAAAAACGGCTCTCGCAGCCGCACAGACAAACAGCCAGAAGACTATAATACAACATATAATATGGCGAGACGCTCACACGATTGACGGCCGATAGCTCCTCCGACAGTGCGCCGGCATCCGGCATTCAAGGTGACACGGCCCATCCTTGCAGATCCGGTCCCAACCAAAGTAATATTATCAGTAAGACAATAGACATTGGTTAATTATCATGAGAAAAACATAGAAAGCTATTTCCCATTATCATAAATCAATAAACGTGTTAATCTTGACAGTGCATTTAGAGTATAAATGCTTGCAGTTAATAGTGTAGTCTCCATAAATCCTAAGAAATATGAAACCTTTAACATAAAACGCCACTTACTGGATGCTTTAATGTCCAACATTATTATTGTAAGCATTCAGCATTAAGCGTTAAATCAAAATGATGGTCAACAGAATACAGAGTCATTACTCAAAGTACGTTTTGAAATTAAAGTTCGTAATATAATCCGCGGAACTATCAGCCAAGCAGGGCCAAGGCAACGGTCATATTGAAACAGTTGAGTAATACAATTAATGGATGGGTGGCATCGAGGCGGAATGTTAGCCTAGTACGCAATGGATTGTCGTTAAATTGAATTAGAGCGCACCACCGGCTTGCGCCCGCGCAGTTCGACGACCGATCGCCCACCACATTCACCATACTTATTGATCCCATTCAGCCGATCCTTTTTGATTGATCAACCTTGATGTGGGAGTGACTGCGATCCAAACATGTGACATAATTTAAGATTTTTGCTTGTAAAGAGATTATTATTGATGCAACGCCCAAGTGACGACAATACGTTGCATAAGTAGCATATATTTCTATAGATTCTTTATGTACCTGTGGGTAGGAGGAAAGTATATATAAATACGCAGGCGGGCGTGGGATTAAGTCGGGGGCGGCGACAGTTCTCCCTCCAGTGACAGTATGGTTAGTGCTTAAATAGGCTGGTTCTTATTAATGTGTGATAGTGACACGTGACGCAGCCTTGCATAATACAATGCAACTAGAATAATCGCAGACGGGAAGTGAACTATCACAGAATGAGTTATGCAAACGCGGAATACCGCACACAATACCTGTTTTTACGTAAACTATGCGGGGATAGGCGCTTATGTGATTGGCAATATTTACACGAGACAGAATGTCGACCACAAAATTACAACTAAATTCTCTAACTTACGAGATTACAATGTTTTTAGGATGCTGTTCAAAATGTTTTTGTTTACCAACATAACCGCCTATTCACTGTATTCGTGATGGCATTTCAAATGGACTCTAACACTTTTTTATGTAGATTGACACCTCGTAAATGGCACTGTAAAGATTCGCTTATAGCCTTATACAGTGTTTATTTTTTTCTGAACTATTTCACAAAAGGGAGGCTTTCTATACTCAGCATTCAGCAGCAAAATCATGATAAGTTCTTAATTTAAATTCAATTTTCCACGAAAGGTACCAAATAGTACAAATTATGTACTAAATCCTGATATAAAAATAATTAAAATCATTAAGATTTCTGTGGTTCCGCCATTATGACGCTAACCTAAACATAGATTATCAAAAATATCGCTCGCCATAAAACAGTAACAAAAGTCTATAATTAATACAATATCGTAGATATTCAAGAATACCATGTAATTTATATTCATATAAGATAGAAAATAGACAACAGCACAAACTGTTACTTTCACCGCACCATATTAGTTACAGTATGTGTCATACTTCACAACTTTGTTAGTACATTATCTTTAGCTGTTGCAGTGCCTTTTTCAGACACTACTTTACTTCTCATAATATTATTACTATGAGTTCCCTTTGATTCGCATATTTTTTAATTCCTAATCTACTTTGGCATAACGAGTTAGGCATAACTTTTAGTGGCATAATAATACTTTGACATAATATTTTCTGGCATACTGTTGCCTATCTAAGGCATAACTATCATTTGGTCATATTTTTTCGGTGCAGTTTTGTAGATTAGGTAAGGTTATTATAAAAATTATGCCTCTATACATTTATGCAGAAGTAATATTATGCGTAACGATCATTAGGGTAACTGAAAGTAAGCCATGATAAATTCTACCATTTAATTTTATGCGAATCAATAGTGTATCTATTAGGTCATTTATTTTAATACAAAATCAAAGCTGTAAATTATCTAAGTAAGTAACATTTTGTAATATTATCCACGACAAGTAGCTTGGAAGTATAGTGATAAATAAATGTGAGGGAAATATTTTTCCAATAAATACATTCCTATACGCGGTAAGAAACCGCAAACCACATAACTTCATAGCTTTCTTGCTCGTTCATTATATACACTGACTTGACTGGATATTATATTTTTAACACTGCCTCATAAATAGGAAATAAATTTTACTGGCCAATCACTTTAGTAGACATAAATTGCTTTTAGAACTCGTTTTCTGCCGGCAGACCCTTGGTGGTAAGGCAAGCAGGATAACAGGTTGTTATTAAAAAATCCAAACGTTACATCAAGTATAGCCAACGTAACAATAAATCTAACAGAAGTGACTTGTCAATGAAATTAATAATTCATAGATAAAAGTAGATTAGTCAAACACTTCACCAGTAAACGTCAAGGTTGATAAATGACAGACCAAAATTTATAAAACGATTTCCATAAAAATTCTATCTGCGTATTTTGGCAGCCATTAAGTCCGGCCCTAAGAGGGTGCGAGGGTACACACTAATCCGTCAACAGAGTGTATGGGCACGTGCCTTGGAGAACTTACGACCTTCGAAGATATTTGTAAAGATTAGCCGACGACCACCGCATGTCATCAACGAAATTATTTAATAAAAGCGTTATAGGTAGGTACGCCGCTATGGTAACACCACTGAAAGTGTGTTTATAGCATCCGCCTTCCTGCTGTGGACCGACAAAAATACCGTTACGCCCGCACAACCAAACTCCATTGATTTACATACGCAAATCATGACGAATTGCCCACAATGCGCAGCCGAAATACGCCGATGTTCATCCACAAGAGAGTGCAAAGTGATTCATTGCCCACTTCCACCCACCGAGAGACCATATTCGTATGAATGAAGATGCTATCCTTAGTCTTTTCGGAAATTAGACAAAGCGAAGGTTGTTTGTGAACTCATTAATGTTTCATTCCAAGGGCACTGTCAGGAATGCACTGATTATAAAAACACTATTTCAATAACCAGAAGCACTGCTCACGTGACTGTTATGTTTATAGTGCATTGAAAACGTCAACGACGTGCTTTGTTTCCATGTGTCTAGGAACAGCACATTTCTATTCAGATCAAAAGCCTCATCTCCTGTTTATTAAAGTCTATTCAACGACTAAACTAGTAGGAAATTGCATACAAGATGTCGCACAACAGCGTATAGATACATTTTATTGCGTAGGTAAACGGAATGTCCGACAGGGAGACAGTTTAATATGTAGTATACTCTTTTAATAGAATTTAATAAGCTCTAATGGTTATCGCATACTATATGTACCGGTTGAGTTATGGATTCAGTCATGGCGGAAACGGCCTTCAACAAAAACAAACTAATGCCGCACGTTGAGGTTTAAAAAATTCTACACTCGTTAGTGCATCCGGGGAATTACGATTGCGCGTGGTGTCTTTTTGCTTTGAGTTCGATTTAAAAAAATAAACCGATCAATCGGCCAGCATAGCACACGGCGAGGGAGAATATCCTGTCGCCGCGGGAGAGTGGGGAGGAGGTTGCGCGCAGGCATCCATGAATGGCCCTAACGAACTCGCTGGCCTTGGCAGGACGGCCCTGTGGCCCTCAAGCGCCGCGACTAGCTGCGGACACAAACATACCATCTAACACTATAAACCATTAATGCCTTGATAAATATTACTTTCCTTTGAATTACATTCATAAATTATGTTGTAATGATGAGTTATTGCATCAGCACCTAATCTGATGTTAAAGATATGCACAAAAGCCTCTAAAACACGAATATATTTTCTTCCACTGACGTAACAGGAAAATTTAAAAGGTTTTATAATTAAGAAACTTTATCGGGTGATGCATACCTATGATGTACTATATTATAAAACAGGAAACGCTTCAAGTCTTGCACACATACGCGTATATGTACGCGGTAAACATCTCATTCACGATCCTTTGATTGAGTCTGAATGAGTGACGTGCTCAGCGTTTACAATTCGCCTCGTAACAGGAAGTGAAACGAGTCCAACTATATCAAGGACGCTAATATTGGAACATGATTTGTTACTCCATTCATCAAGATAACTATTTCCAACTTAATTTCTTTCATAACCTGTTTGATGGTAACGTCGTTATTCGTGATTTCATAATACTTTGGGAGCCAGTTTTATATTCTAAGGATAGTAGTGTGTCCATTGATGTTAGATGTGCAGGTAACTGATTGGTGCGACCTTGAACAGGCCAGGATCGACATGCTAACCCACTTAACGCAGCGTGCCTGCGCGTGCCGTCAAGGGATTACAGCTCGAGCTAATGACGCCGCCATTTACAACATCTGGTGATTTGCTTTTATTTGGTCAGTGCTATTTACATAAAACTCACATGTTGATGAATAGGTATGTTTTCAATTTTATAGTTGCCCGCGAATGAAATTTTAAACCAATTCCATCAACTTTCAGCGAAGAATTAGACAAAGCGCTTTGTGCTATAATTACGCGAGCTGTTCATTATCCTTAAGACCATTCATGTAGCTCATATAACAGATACCTACAACCAAAAATACCGCGGCTATCGGGTGCACTCATGTATTCCTTACCGATTTGCCGCTGGAGGTCAATAACATAAACAAAGCGCAAGTTCCTAAAGTAAATGCAGTATTTGTTCGCCTCCCATGAGCTTCCGGAAGTCGTGATGCCGCGGACGAATGGTCAAGTAAACATTAAGAAGTTCCGTTCCACTGGTAACGCTAGTTCTCAGGCAGGTCGCGGAACGCACGGAAGAAGCAACGTTCCGCTGCCATGTAGCCGACCAAGTCTCTCCAAATAAACATTCAAGCAAAAGAATAGCGGCTCTTATTGTTTTAATAATTACTAAAGTTTACGTCCCGTGCAAACAAATGGAGCGACGCCTTTAGGAGTTGCCAATAAAGACACGCCCTCGCATCATTTGCTCATTGAGATACGGTTTGCAATCAATGTAACACGCCTTAAATTTTATTATAAAATAATCTTTAAAAGGCGTCTTCTGAATGTTCTCTAGGTTGACTTTTTATCGTTCGTCCCAAACTTCCATCTTACCTGTGTGATTTACTTACAAAAAATGTAATGAAAGTGGACAGCGTGTAAAGGCAGAGGGTCAAGTCGTGATCAATGATTGACTGCGGTACGTTTGTAATAAGCTCCTAACTCAAGCACGAATTCTGATTCACGGTGTGCAGGCTGTGGAGTAAATACCAGATCCATTATCAATTTGATGTCAGTTAAAATTGCCGTTGCAGATCCGTGAACGAACGTTGACCTGGATTTGTAAACGGTGCGCCAGCATATGATACTGCGCTCATTTCAATGCACAAATGATCAGTTTAGCAATCGGTTCACAGCCCGGATCTGCGTCTTGAAAACAGAATAAGATGTGAACAATGCCTCATTATAGACCGGTGTTGTTACCACCACGGTCTGAACTAAGGAAGTCAATATCTATTAGCTCGTCACAATAGGTGAGCGACATCCGAAGCTCATTACTGGCATACGTTTCCGTTGGCGATTCGCAACACGCGAATAAATCGCGGTCTATTGGAATATCAGTAGGCTTATTACGCTATAAATAAGTTGCATGCAAACAGTTTCCATTTTTATAAGAGCAAAACAGAGATTGCTATGAATTTTTTGCCATATTTCGTATGTTTTTTCTCGTAACGGAACACCATGCCTCGAGAATACTTCTCTGTTAAAAAATTAAGATTCCAGTTTCCAACATTATTTATGCTAGGATTTCCCAAACATCTTAGATCTATTTTATCCTGAATCATTTAACACTTTAGTCAGAAACATTGAATAAAAAGTCGCAGCATATAAATCTATATAAATGATATGTTAAACCTAGCAAATATTACCTTTTATACAAACCTGTCGATGTATTCGTGTTATTAGCGTCAGAAGACTCGTAAACATTCGCGGCCTTGGCTAGTTCTTGTTTACGGATACAAATGCGTTGGCAAATGAACTCAAATGTGTAGTTAATTTTGTGAAACGATGACACCAATGTTTTGCTTAAGACTTTTAATGGATGAATAACTACCTGCAAATGCCAATAAAAAACAAGCTAAAAGCAACAAATACACCTGATAATGAACGACTGCATAGCAAATGTATCTTGTATTATTATGTTTATTTGTAAGCCTCTGGCAAATTCTAACCTGTGCCGACCGCAAATGCATATCCATAAACCAATGCAAATAGAACGTGAGGACGCATAATATCCAAGCGCTAGTGATCCGTGCCAGCAATCCTTAGGACATAAAGTAAGCAAACATGATTTGTTTTGTGCAAACAGCGTGTGTTATCTCGGCGGTTTACAGCCGTATTATCTGTGCGCACCACCGCACCACCTATGGTGAACATAGTAGTCACAAGAGACGTACGTGCTTTTTCTACTACACAAACATTTGTCATGTCAATATTTGTCGTATGCCCCCGCGAGTGTTGCAAGAGGCCGCCCTCGGCCGACGTCATCATACAGACTTTTGATGAGCGCAAACAAATGCGGGGATCAAAAAGAAAGACCAGTCGTAAAAACAAATAAATACAAACTACAGCTAAAGAGGCGATTTAAAGTCGCCGAATGATCAACGTGAATCCGATCGGAAAGAAATAAACGTGAAATTGACGTCAAACAATGATCTTGCGAGAAGAAATTCGACGAGTGAATCCATGATCGCTGATTTAATGAATACATTTTACAGGGCAGCAGTACAACGAACAGCGGAAAGCGAATAATGACTTCCGTTCGTCGGACAACGAGAAACATCGAAAATAAAACGACACGCCGATTTCAACGGACTCGGAATTGCTAAGATCGAAACATTCGATAAAAACACATTGTACACAAAAAGTAGTGAAAGTATTTTTTAAATGCGAAGATTGGTAATACAGATACAAGAGAAGAGCCTTAAAAAATTTTAAAACGACATAATACCCCTTGTTGTTATTTTAAAGGTTAACGATATACAGCTATTAAATTGGCAGACGAAGTTATATAAACGTTAATTCAGGAAATCTGTGTACGTTTAACGATTTAAGGGACTTTGATAAACGGATATGGGAAGTGCGGTCGACATGGCGCAAGTGCCCCACCGTTCATCGGCTCGCGATTCTAATTTTGATATATCCTGCGGGTTTCCTGCGCAAGCACCGACCGGAACCGGCCCACTCTCCACTGGTAATAAATAAACCATACGGGTTTCCAACGCCGTCGCTTATGAACTTATAAACAACTGGAAAATCTAGTTCGAATATCTGCCCAGTGTTCTTTCGACACAAAAATGATTTGCTAATTTCAAAGACATAAAATCATGTATAGCGTATGTTTTCTGTGATACCGGCAAACATGTCCATTGGCATTATTAATTAAAATGAAATTTCCGTACAGACACTAGAGAACAATAAACCTATTACTAAGCTGGACTCGCACAATGAAGGACTAACACCATCAATCACCTATTCACGAGTCCGACGTTATTGTCTATTCGTGTGAGTTGTGAATGATAGAATGATAACAATACGATCTACTAACAAAAACAAACCGCTTCATATCGGCACCGATACACACAGTATATTTACATACATTGCAGACTATAAACACGCGTACAGGCAGCTCCCTCATCTGTCGTCATACACATTCATTGCAAATTATTGCTATAAATAAAAACATAAGTTGCTTATAATAATTCTATTTGAGCTACCCGTAGCCGTGGCGGCCTAAAAATTATCCGAAGAAATAATAAGTTCAAAATAGACGACGAAAAAATTCATAAAAGAAGAGGTGTGACTTTTAGATGGAAGTTTTGAGTTGGGGAAAAAAATTCACATTGAACTAGTCAGTAATCAGTTCACATCCTCTTTAGAGGTGCGTACTAAATGTGCAAGTTAACACCTATTGTTTCCGCCGATGAGTACTCTTTCCATTCACTACACCTAACGAGCCCATTGACTATTTCTAGGAACTACTTCAGTTGTTTAGTTCTCAGGACGGCACCTTTGGCCACTGCAACTTGGAATATCTGCGTCGAAGTGTTTCTTCGAAATAACACTATGAATTTTGTTTACTACCTTAAAAGTTAAGGAAAATTATAGGGGGAAACGCAAAGCAAGACTCATTTCATGCAACAGGTCATAAGCTACATGCAAGGATGAGCACAGAAGTAAATGATGGCATGAAGTCAGTCACAGTCCAGAAGTTTGTCATGGGAAAATGAGTCTCTTTAGATGTACGGACCGTAATGAAGAAACATTAGAATCAAGTTCTAACGAATACCATTCCATAGATTGAATAAAGCTAGATCCTCGTGGGAATGCTAAACAGTACCCTCCAATAGTTGCTCAATCGAGATAATCATTAATAAAACTGATCATAGGTACTAACAAGCTTTTAACAGTCCTTTAATAACTTATTATTAAAGGACTGTTAAAAGCTTGTTAGTACCTATGATCAGCTTGTTAGTACAGTAGCTAATTGATGTTTTATAGTGTAGATATAAGCATCTACACTATAAAACATCAGTAGAACAAAAACAAAGATAATCATTGCAAAGATAATTGATGTAGACCTGTTCATTAGCAGAGAATAACTTTTTTTTAATGCCCTTGACTGTCTCTTCGCGTTGGTGATTATTATGAATGCAGTGAGAAAGTGTTTTCCATAACCAGTCATACGAGCCCAAACACAATTGATCTGCAGTTAGTCATTGCGGAGACCCGATCACCATCCTAAGCCACCTTTCAAGTCCATGTTGTCAAAACAAGTCATGAGGCAAAATTTACAGGTCTGCCGGATTATTAGCTATTCTGAAGTAGTGTTAACAACCTTCCGATCCAAACCGTCAATCAGATCAGCTCAATGGTACTTTTTTTTTTTTTTTTTTTGGCGTGGGGATATCCTCATGGACTATGACATGGCTAAAACCACCACGGTGTCCCTCCTTCTGACCTAAGGCCGGGGTCACGGAATTCGCTGTTGCATGCACCGCGACCCCGGCAGGTCTCAGTCCACCAGCTTCTTCTGGTGGACCTCTCCTGTGGTGGGGCAGTTGCTCCCCTGCCCCACATCCTTCCGAGCTCAATGGTACCTACCCTAATCTTAAATCGTTACTTCGATGCATAGTATGCAACGCAGTAACGATAGTTACAAGTCAATCGGACGAGCGGAAAAGAAAAGAATATATACCCATTATTTGGCTAAAACCCCTACACCAACTGCGAAAAAAGCTGATCATTTTGAAATGGCTGAACCTATTTACATCAAACATAACCTATCATCATTGCGATTAAATAAGCTTTCGAACAAAAATAAAACTGTATTGAAATCGGTTCATCCGTATGGGCGCTACAACACCACAGACAGACAGGCTTCAAACTTATAACACCCCTCATTTTTCGTCGGAGGTTAAAAAACGATAAAAAGCTTTGACGTTCACGAACACGACACCAAAACATTCGGAGAACAAGTTAGCTGCTGTAAATGCAAACCATAGCACGACTGTCGCAAGATAATGTTCGAGACCGCACTCATTAGCGATTTAGATTGTAACATATTAAAAACAATAACATCCGTGATATTGAACGGCGAAACATTAATTCATGACCATATTATAAAAGACAACTTATAAGGAATCGTGACTGAAGACCGAAAGAAGACAAAACTCGGCAGGGGGTGACATCCCGACGTTTAATTGGACAGGCGACCTTTTAAGGCAGATTTTCTTCAAAGTAACAGAGACTCACGATCTCGGCTGTCGTCCCCTGATGTCGCGAGACAGGAAGCTGGGGCAAGGGACGCGGGGGCACGCTACACGATATCCCTTTTACGCGGACCAATTAACGGACCCCGTCGGACCGGATGTGCGTATACGCATGCATTAGCACCTACACCCTTCACTAATCTTTTTATGGGAACTAAAAAAATGTCTTGGGAAAATATAAAGCAGCGCGAAATCTTAGGTGTCAAGAATATTTTATCGTCAATAATATGATCACATACGCAGTGGAGACGTGACTTCATTGACCGGATTTCACACCATAGGCAATCGTCCTTGGTTGAGCTACTTAACTCCTGATCCGCCTATGGTAGAGGACAATAAAACTTGCTAAGCATACAATTACATCCATAAGTGGAGAACACGAGAGTAATTGTATTCAATGCGCGTTCCATGTGGGCACGGTGCGTCGAAGCAGACGGAACGTTTCTTCGTGAGACTTCCATTTATTTTCGAAACGTAACGCATTGTCGAGTCGCCAAATCTGTCCAACTATTTACAGCTGGAGTAAATCCACGTGTCAGAATTCTGACATTGTTGTGAACTTAAAATAGGTCAAGAGCTTGTGGGAATTCACAAATACCAAAATATTGAAAACATGGATGCAATGAAATGAGTGCGGCGAGCTATTTCGGAGCAACATAAATTCCTCTTTCTCTTCAGAAGGACTTTACTCAATGAATTGAAAATGACAAACGTTAATATTTCACGTATGTCGCTGTGGGTTGCTTTTTCTGTTTCTAAAATATCCAACATATTTACAATGATCCTGAATTTATAATATGAAATGTGTTTCTCAAGGCCGTTGCATGAACTGTTCTAAATATACAAAGTAATAAGAATACTTTTATTGACTGCAGTATATGAGACACACTTTACAATCTTCTGTATATATAAAAGGAGAAGCTGACTGACTGACTGACTGATCTATCAACGCACAGCCTAAACGGCTGGGGTTAGAAACTTGAAATTTTGACAGTAGGTTTCTTTTGTGACGCAGGCATCTACTAAGAAGGAATTTCTCGAAATTCAACCCTTAAGGGGGTGAAATAGGGGTTTTATGTTTGTATGTATGTCCGTCATTTTTGAAGTAAGAAGAATGGAATTAAATATTATGGTTTCTGGTTAGAAATAAATGTATACGTGTTTGAGCGTTTTTGGAAATTCAACCCCTAAGGGGGTGAAAAAAGTATTGAAAGTTTGTATGAGAAATCTGGTACTTTTAAAGTAAGAAACATGGAATCAAATATTTAGACTTTTGGTGAAAAATAAACAAACATGTATTTGAGGGTTTTTTGAAATTCTCTCCTAAGGGGGTGAAAAAAGTATTGAAAGTTTGTATGAGAAATCTGGTACATTTGAAGTAAGAAGCATGGAATTACGTATTTAAGCTTCTGGTTAGAAATAATCATACACGTGTTTGAGTATTTTTGGAAATTCTCCCTCTAAGGGGTAAAATAGGGGATTCCACGCAAGCGAAGCTGCAGGAAAAAGCTAGTAATATTATAATTATCACAATACAGAATTTATGCATTTTGTGTCTCACGGCTGCATCAAACAGGTGTGAATATCAGTTTTTTATGTTTGAAGGAACCTTTTATTAGGACTTAGCCCTTCACACACCACATCTGTCCCCCAGTTACTCCTGTTAGCCAATATCTGCAATGGCCACTAAGAGAAGAGAAGATGGTGTGTTCTATGGAATTTGTTTGACTGTTTGTATAGCTTCCGTTACTCAGTTTGCGTTTTTTCGATTGTTCATCAATATAATATTTAACGCAATCAATTTAATTACTTGCAAAGCTTTTACTAGGGCCCACAGAAGAGACAATAGGAAGACTCATTGATACGATTAACTACTGGGATAAATAAGGCCGATTTGCACAACATCGCTAAGCCCAGGGCTAAGGCGATTGCCTAGTGAAGGGATTTATTTAATTAGCCACGGAATAAAGAATTCTTTATTCCGTGGCTAACCAAATAAATCCCTGTTACTCCTATACAAACTTCACTAGGCAATCACCTTAGCCCTGGGCTTAGCGATGTTGTGCAAATCGGCCTTATTAAAAAATCGGCCAATAGAGACCAATTGGTATCTATTGTTCTGTGTTAGCCCTGGGCCAGTGAAGTGGCGAAGTCGGCCTTAGACTAGATTCAAAGCACAAAGCAATGATGACAAAAAAAATAGTACAAAAGTAAGCAACTCTTTATCCGTCTTTATGAATTCCAGAAACCAGGAATGTTTTTGATCACCATAATAGACACAATTTCAAAATAAAAAATTATAACACAACTAGCAAAGGAAACACTGTTCTATTATTAGTTATTCCTAATGCCCGGGATACAAGAGGCTAGTTTTTTAAGCTAGGATAGCAAGCTAGTGCTAGTAAGCTAGCAAGCAAGTAACTCTGGCTTCGAGCATATAGAACTAGCTTTATTTTTAAGCTAGTAAACGAGTGAGAAAGATATTAAGCTAGGGTTCTATTTTCTGATCTAATAGCTTCTCACACCACTGATATTACTATCCTGGCTTGTGTACTAGCTTCGTCTGACCGGCGAAGCTAGTATCCGATCGGCTAGCGTGCAGTGATGACACATTTGTTTTTTCTGACCGCTAACGTGTTTTTGAGACAAATAACATACCAACACTGAGTACCGAGATTAATTTAGAATATGTACAATTGTACCGTGAATAAGAATGTCTGTGGAACGCCACCATTCCATCTTATAAAAACGAGTCTATGCGTAATTCAGCATCAAGAAAAATATGTACAAACAAGGCTTTTCAGTCGAATTGTGTTTGTTGTAACCTTAGGCACTGCGATGATACTGACTTAAAATTTCCAGGCTTCATGCAAATCGTTTTAGCATTGCCAAGCTACGACAGTAAGCCAGGATAGGATATGGGATTACTAGCTTGCTATCCTAGCTTTAAAAAACTATCCTCGTATCCCGGGCATAAAAGAAGCCGGAAGTAAGCCCGAGCCGCCAATTACAAAGCCAAGGTATGGCAGACGTCTGTTACTTCCGTTTTGACATGTACCGGTAACCACCCTCTAGCGAGGGCTGTTCCGGAAGGGACACATGTATATTAATACCTAAGTGCTTAAAAGTCAACCGCACTTTTGTTCTGATTCCAAGCACTTCCTCTTTTTTGTTAGTCAGTAACTGTGAGCCCTAGACAATTGTTTATTAAAAATAAAGTTAGTTTAATAAAAATGGTGTTTATTTACAAATACTAAATCATACAATAATTTATACAAGTACGTTATTCATGGGTTGACAGTGACTATTTTTGACCGACACAAATTTTAAAATTAACAGATTGCTAGTTTAATTACTATCCTTATACGAATCGAAGTCTTCGAACATTGTTTAAAATAGCCACCGTCCAAAATTAATACTGAACAATTCCTTTGAGAGGGTTCGTGTGATGCTGCGCAAGCGCAGCGATCGCGAGCTCATAGCCCATTACCGGCCGATCGTATAAACTTCGAACATAATTTATCGCTTCCTCTCTGTGTTTTTCACTCGGCAACAATGCTCGCCTCTCCAAGTGTGAAGTTAATGGCTTTACGACGTGTCGAGGTGTAATTTGCTTTAACGAGTTTGTGGATACAGCATGATAGCATTACACACTATCACTGCAGTGATAGAATACCTAGGATCAATCGAATTGCGAACCACAAAAACTTAACATCCTCCAACATTCGTTGCCAAGCACCCCGCGGTTTTAATGCAAGGAAACAATGCTCAAAAAAGAAATCTAATTAAAAGTCCAAGAGTCAAGCGAAACAGCGGGATCCCGAGTCGTTTCTTAGCGAGCTCGCCTCGTGAGAAACTGTCTCACAATTTCTTTCACTTGTCGCAACACACCACTTGACTAATGATAGTTGGCGTCAATGTCGAAACTCCGTGAGAATCATTTGAGAGCAGCATATAATGACGCCAGCGCAAAGTTCAACGATATGTTTGCAAGTATCAACTTATTATCTGGCTGGAAGCTGTACAGTTGAATGTTATGCGAATGATGTATTTCAGGTAAGCCAATGTATGTCGGCGTCAGTTTTACCTAGTATCCGCCCTGAATTAATTTTAATTAGACATAATTTCCATCAAATACAATGGTGAGAAAACCTATAGGATGTGTATAATGAGACATGACTGGATAATTACTAGATGAAGGAAATTAAATCGAGTGGATGGCATTCATAAAACTGAATGCCTTAATAAGGAAAAGGGGCAAATTGTAAAGATTAATAGAGATGCTTGGTTAAATAAATTACGGAAGAGGACGCTCTAACACTGTCTCGATCGAAATAATCGGATTTGTTACATTCTAAAAGACTAAAACATTGTTAAGTGTATTGACAGAGCGCGTACTGGTCTTCATTAATGGGATAATGCAGCCGCGGCGCTGGGAGGAGAGAGGGTGTGTCCATTTAATTTCCGCTCACCATCAAGCGGGGCTTTCAGACCTCGAGAATTTATATTATGAGTTTACAGTTCCAATCGAGTATGATCTTCGGCACGGACTATACGAGAATAGCTCATGCCATGATGAAAATATTAGCCAGTCATCAAGCTTGACTGGAGGAAGACAAGGAAGACAGCCCAAGATGCGCCGGAAGTACTTAAGTATGAACACTTGTGGCCATGCTCTTTTAATACACTTTCTTCGAGTATGATGAAAAAGTTAATAAGACCTAAGTAAAATTCTTCTTGATCATACCTACTAATTAAAGAGAGTATTGAAGATCTTAATCAACACACACCAACAAGAGCCCTTAACTAGCGGCAGATATAAAAAGAAGTAAGGCTGCTAGTTAATTATGCGACAACATGCTCTATAAAAATTCTCGTCAGAGATAAGGTACTTGATAATTCTCTGAGATAACACGGTGCCGTCGATCAGCTTCCTGTTCAATTGAGACTTAATTACAGAGTTGATCTTACTACACGAATATAAAATCTTCCTTCATATTTGAACTAGATGTAATTTCCGTAATAAACATTTCTTACACCTGTTTACCGTAACAAAAAGTGTTCGCCACAAGCGACCAGTTAGAAACGTATGTACTATGCAGTAATATCATCGTCGTAATGGGATGAAGTGAAGGAGTGTTCCGAGCGAGGCGTGTCAATTTAATATCCGCTGGTGGGCTCATGATGGATGGCTGTTTTATTAGCCCCCGGACGGAGTTTACGTGCTTACACGACACATCAATCGATACTATCAAGAAAGCCGCTAATGCTCTAACTTTCATACATTCGAAAGCTTAAACTTCGCAGTGCAAATTGGCGATTTATGGAGTTAAAAAATCTTCGACCTCGATCGAAATGTTTAATTGACGGCCATAGAAGGGAAATCGCGAAACGGTGTCGTACCGAAACCGATCGATATCACGCGCAAACAATAGGCTCATCAATATCGAGTCGACGTGAGTCGCGAGAAAAAATTGGCGAGAATCAAGTCCAGGTAGAGTTTGCTTAGTGCCTTATTAAACGGTCTATTGTGTTGCAACGGCGCCTACTCTGACCATTTTTTGCGGACAATTTATAAACAAAAACGGAACGCATCTGTCTTTTGGAGATACCCCGCTTTAGCCTTGAATATTTAACTTCCAACTATTTAAGGTCCGATTGCTTTATAGAAGTTCACCAAAACATTAACACTTTCAAGCTATATTTAGAAATTTTAATTCAATTAAAAACAACATTCGTATAATTTCCCTAGAGTCAAGAGAAGTATTTATTCCGGACGTATCTAAATGTTCATGATAAGTAAGTATTTAATTACAGGAAAGCTATTAGAGGCGAGTTCTAGTCGGTACACATAGATAAGCAATATGAATGAATACTGATGCTTAAATATAAATATTCATTTACTTAGCCATGTATTTATACATCGTTTTTATGACAATTATTGCTCAAGCTAATTGTGCTAGATATCAAGAAGACACGATGGCGTACTACACCTACAAATATTAAAACTACGTGGGCACCCCACCTACAAGCCGGCCCACAACCGTATTTTTCGAAGCCTAAAGCCTACGTGTCACCATTGCTAACGCTCAATAACCTAGCATTAAGCAGTATTGAATGAAAGAAAAATTCGTAACGACTTACTCACCGTATATGTCAAACTATGTCTGCCGCTGGCGGCTTTCCCGAAGGCTGGTTTTCTTATAGCAATAACGTCCTGCGTCTCACTGCGGAAATTGCATCGCAACAGAAACAGCAGGAGAGCAAATTTCACTTAAAAGTCAACTGTCAATCAAACTTAAACACAATCAAACACGTACGATTTGAAATTTGAAAACGTCAAAGTGTTCGCACGAGCATGCGCTCGCGTGTTGGCGCGTTCATCGAGGGCGCGCGGCGCGACTGAGCGTGATCGGCGAGAGCGCGGCACGCGCCGGTGGGGGCTTCATTCACAAATCGAGTGGCGGGGACCGGAGGCGCGGGGGCCTGACCCATAGGTTCATTCATGCGATTACCAAGTCGGTGTGGTGACCTGCGGCCTAGCGCTACGTGCACTGCCCGATTTACCACACCGAACCCACACTCGTGAGTAACCATTTCAACATCGAGTATACTCATTGTAATGCAAAGAAAAGCATGCCAGCTTCCTGTTCTTACCGAAACACTGGTTTGGTGGAACCGCATAACGTAAGTAGCAATTTGGAGAATTTTATTGCACACAACAATGAATACACAATAACACACTGGCAATGCGACCGGTCATACGTGTGTGCAATTGCGACAGCGACCTGACACAATTAATGCGAGTACAGAACCGGCGAAAGTCAGGAGAAATTCGAGAGTTGTATTTGTATTATGGAGGACATGGACATTTGTGTATAATTCAGAGGACGCTGAATTAAAGAGTGGATACTCGATAGCTCGTGATAGACTTCATAAAGATCGACATTGCGGGTACTCGCTTCATAATAAATGACGACAATTTTATCGTTGTATCACGATTAAAACCGCTACGTATAAAACGGTGACTTGAAATCAGATCCCGTTGCGCCACCGACGGATTTACAGCAATAATGGCTTTGCAAGCAAGAAAATGACAAGCAACAGTGCCGGTGAAAGGCTCTAAGTACAGGGCACAAGCGGTTTATTTATGTAACAAAGTTGTTGCATCGCACGTGCCCTGCGTTGCTTCACTTTATTGCGATACAATATTGCTTTTTATTTCGCTGAAGACGACATTAACATTCGCACGGCGTGTGATGATCTCAGAATATTCGGCGTAGAACTTTAGTTAAAAATAACGATGTACATGTTACTTGGTGTACTGTCTTGAGTTAAATGACAGCACCAGCGTTTTTTATCGCAGCCAAACTGAATGAATACGTGATAGTATTTTATTTATCCTTGACCTTTGGTTTCGTCACTCCCGGTTAATACAAATGTAAATGGCGCTGGTTAAGCCACGTAAGAGACTGCTTGGCGCACTCGCAACTATTACTACGTAAACTAAGGAGTGACCTTAGGTGAGACACGTCATTTTATTCGTCACTAACGTTTTCGAGGCGTGACGCGACGACAAAGAACTGAAGAAGCGATTAAGAAGAATATTTATTCAAGATAATCTATGACTAAAGAAAAACTGAGTGTGTCGGCTACTAAGCTTCGCGGGCTTGTAACGGAAGCTGGATCTCTTTTAACGATGCACATAATACGATGGTCAAGCCTGAACATTATTGCAAACTATGAATTAACAGCGTTGATAATTATGCAGCTCAGGTAATCCCAGTAAGATTTTCCATAAAAGGCTAATCATCCAGTTTGAAAAGTGGAAAAATAAAACTCCTAACACATACCCAGCTGACTAGTTGGCTAATTACATTTAAATAAATAGCAAAGGCATCAGGCTGCACCGCTACTTCATGGACTTGGCAATAACTGGTTGTACTAATGTCGCCTAATTAACGATGTAGGTGTAGCTCTCATAGGAGGCCGCTCTTAAACGATCTTATCGCTTTCTAAATCGGGTAGTTAATGAAGTCTTCACATTGATATACTGATTATAAGCACTTATAAATTCATTTATTAATTCACGTTGCAATCTTATGGCTATGTGCCCCAAGATAGTTCCTTGTGGCATTCCGTGATAAAGTTTTACAATGAAAGGGAGACATTTTACGTAATGGAACTGTATTTTACTTAATCATAACACAATTTCCCTCAGGTTTAAACAGATCCAATGCGTGACTTCAGATTGCAACACAACAATTTTGTGTTAATTTCTAAGTAACATTTTAGTTATTGTTCGAAGGAAATCAATGAAATGGGGTTCCTTTTATGATGACAGAGCGAATAACAACGGACTTTGTCCAATATTACATCGTTATGAGGTTAACTGGTGTTCCGAATAATTTCGTTTTGTCTTTACTTTTTGGAATAAGTATTACGTAATGTATTTTCAGTGCAAATAATAATAATTCTTTATTTCAGACGTAATACATCCATAGAGCGTTAGTTATACACAGAAACTTAGGAACTATGTAAGTAATTATGACAAATACAAAACAAGACAAAACAAACTATAATTACATTGCTATCCTATATGTAGGCTGATCCAATGCCTCCATATAGGACTTTCAATATGTTCAGCAATGACCCTCAGGTAGCTGTTACCAGATAAATGCAGCAGCTAGCTGTTAAATGTACCAGAGCTAAAGACAATGCTCGATTTTATGATACAAATAAATCGCCATCGCTTTATTCATTTATTACAAAAGGTTAATTATTCTTAATGAGCTTTAATTAATAAATAGATGGATGTAAAAGATTGTCAACCCCGAGGCATAGATTAAGGTCCATAAGTATTGTGAACCAAATTAATTCTACTTTATTTGACACGACAACAAAAGGAAACTATTAAAATTGTAAGCAATTGAATGCAAAAATACGTGAACTCTTATTAGGTCAATCGTAGAACCTTAGCAATAGAGAAACATGACATCAAGCTACACCAAATTAATGAAGCATGTAAGGAACAGAGCCCAACGACTAAAGTATTGACTGGCATTCGAGAGGTCTTGAGGTCAATTATTATCCGTTGAACTATTGTGTTGAACCCACTCCTAGAACAATCATATTTGTCTAAGATGAACGGCGCCACGGTTCAAGTACGTAACGATGACTATAACAACTATAACATAACATACATAACTAGCCCATTAGCTCAGAATGAGACGGGTTTGTGCCTTAGTTCACCACGCTGGCCTGGTGCGGGTGGCAGACTATACACACCATCGAAAACTTTATGGAGCCCTCTCAGGTGTGCAGGTTTCCTCGCGATGATTTTCCTTCACCGTTAACGCAAGTGATAATCAAATTCTGATCCGCACATGAATTCGAAAAGTCCGAGGCACGGGCCGGGATTTAACTCAGACCCTCCTGCATGGAAGGCAAGCGTTCAACCGCTAGGCTCTCATTGGATAACAACTATACAATTACAGACATAATAGATATCAAAAAGTAGATGGATAGAACAAGGTTGTTTTGTAACACATTTCTGGAAATACAAATATCCTAAACCTAAACCTCGCTAAATACAGTCATCTAAAGCTCAATTCCATCCAGCTAGTTCGTCAGTTACACGGTGCTTGCGTCTCAGATTTTCCCGCGAGTGATAGAATCTACAAGGGGGTAGGTCGATTACTCACGCCGCTTCCTGTTGTCAATTAATGCAATGACCGGTGCCACAGTGCCGCTGTACAGTTATAACACCAATCCACGCCTTGCAGGGAGTAATATAACACTGTCTCACATGCTGTTGCCTGGCTAACGACAACCAATTACGTACACTCATCGGTAATATGTGCACAAAACATACTATCTTGTTGATCTTTGGTCGCAACCGCGCAACTAAGTTTTTCTATTAGGAAATTCTCTAGTTAGAAAAAAAAATAAAAGTAAAAGGAATGACTTCCCACCTTTTATATAGGACGTATAGCCTCATCGGACAACAGCAGTCGAACAACCAAAGCACAACCTTGCCAATGGGTAATTTGGTCGAAGCCGTGTATCCATCGCTGAAGTGGAAGCTTCAGTAGTTCTTCATCAGTAATAACTTTAAAATAAACGTTAAAACTCTCGTATACGAGAGAACGATAATCATATTTCTCCAGACCTTGATCTTGGTTTTTCTTTACCGATCATATTGTAGAGGGGTGGTTACGAGCGTATGGGCAAGCAACTGTTTTATGTGTTTCATATATTTGAGTAAACTTCCCTCACGTGGTTAACTTACTAGAGTTTGCAAATGGTTTTGGTGGGGTAGATTTTATTACCCGAACGGACAATAAATGATGCCTTATTAGTTCTTGTCGCTGTCGTAAAACAAAACTGAGAATATCATCTGAAAGAGGGATAATATGAGCAACATTATCTCACTCAAGAATCTATGTATTTGGTTTGTTTGAAAGGCTTTGTTCAGCAAATTTATGCTTTCTTCGGACCCTTTTAAATCAACACTCTTGGCATCCTATCGCATTAACACACTGCTGGGTGAGTCTCCAAAAATTAGGTGATTGTTATAATTGAATTTGTACAGTTAGTGCTTTTAATAAGGCGTTTTATAGGTATGACATTTCTGATACACTTGTAAATAGATAGAAAACATAAACAAAGCTGCTAAAACTAATTTAGAAAGTAGTGTCATATGACATAAAGACAATGTAGGTACCTAACTCAAGCAATTAACGAATTATATCGCGTTCAAATTAGTGAGAATTATAAACAGAAATTCATTATTCACCTCACCGAACTCAGCGGGAATGAAATACCTACCGCTGGATATGAATGACATCGAGTTAAATGAACATATCAAGGACTCGGTGAGTGAAATTAAATTTTCGTTAAATAAATTTCAATGCAATTAAAAGTAAAATTAGGAGTAACAGACACCTCTCTTCCTCGCTAGGTATTTGTTTATGATTTCCCCATTCAGGAAAAGTGTCGAAACCAGAAATGATAAAGAAAAATCAACTATAATCCATTCAGAACGTTTCAATGAATCAGTTGTAGACAGAGGTTTGGTATCTCATTTTGTTTATGATTCTCGTAATGAGAGAAAACGAGATAGCGAACCGAATCATACAACAACTGACTTCTCGAAAATTTCTGTATCAGTGGGCCGGACCTCGTTCGTTTGGAAATATTTATGAGCAATCTAGGTACCTCCTCTTAGCCTTTTCCCAATCATCTTGGGGTCAGCTTCCAGTCTAACCAGATGCGGCTGAATACCAGTATTTTACACGGAGCGACTGCCATCAGACCTCCGCAACCCAATAACTGGGCAATGCCGGTATCCTAAGGTTAAACCGTTTGTCAGACTTTCGGGCTTCTGACTACCCGTAACGACTGTCAAAGGTATTCGTATGACACCCGGGACCGACGGCTTAACGTGCTCTCCGAGGCACGGAGGGCTCTCGATGTGTAACAAATGGTCACCCATCCACGGACTGACCGCGGCAAGCGCAGCTTAACCTTGCAAATCGTACGATCGGCGCGGTTGTCATTTAGCCACGAGCCCCTCCAATCTCGAGCAATCAATCCTCGAGCAATCTAGGTACCTACTAGTATTAATATAATCCTAGTCTTTTCTTAATATGTTGGAGTTGGCTTCTCGCCTTACCAGATTCAGCTTAATATGAGTAACCCAATTATCACGAAGCGATTGTCGTCTGACCTCCACAACCCAATTAGGGATACTGTAATACCGACAACCAAAAGTAAAATAAATCGCCCGATTTACTGTGTTGCCATTTTTAGTCTAGTTGTGGACCTAGAAAACGAATAAATCGTTTGCGTGACATAACCATAAAACAAGGCGATGCTACTTTTATGTAACAAAGATGAAATAAAATGCAGGTAATACCCGCGCAAACTGAAAACCCCCTACAACCTTCCATATTATGTTTTACCAATTTTTACTTCTTAGCTGTTTGTCTAATATACGTTGATTCATAGTAGGTATATGATCGCGGAATATTTTCATCGTGGCACCTTCGATTTTATATTCATATTTGCACCGGTTCTCCGAACTCGCCCCTATTTACTCGGAACTCGAGAGCTAGTAGGACGTCATAGCATTTTAATATATCCTGCACAGTCCGGACATTCTTATTGAATATTTGAGCCTTTGAAACCCCGCAATCGTCACGAACTGACATAATTTTGGCATCGTGCGTCCGTCTTAGTCGCATGTTTGCCGCTCGTATCTCGCCCTTCAATTTATGGACCATGCTATTGAAACTGAATAAAGTGCTATTAGTTTACCTTATCGAAAGTGAAAAGTATTCTCTTGATGGCAAACTGAAGCAAAAAAGAAGTTGGTTTCTTATTTTGAGTTATTAAACTTTTATTTAATTAAATTCTTTCTTCAATTACCTATTACTGTCAAAGAGATAATTCTAATACAATATAACTGCAATTGGACAAAGATTATGTTTTCTTATTACGGACCCAATACTAGAAGTAGTATAGGGTTAGCTTAAGTAGGTAATATGTATATAGTAGGTTTAAAAGCTATCCTACCTTTGCAACATAGTGCGATGAAGTCGCTCGTCTTGGCGGCCCCTTCCGGCAGGCTCCACGATACTTTGAACTCGTTTCTTTCCACCGTCCAGTTCAGCGTCGCTCCCTCATTGGCACCGTATAAATCCTTCTTCTCGTCCACCTCACTGCTTAACGTCTCTTTGTTTATGGCATCTATGGAACTATCTTCTTTGGATTCGTTGGCACTTGGTTCTTCGGCATCTTCCACCATTCGGCAGTCTTCGATATTTTCGACAGCCGTTTCGTCAATTTTGACCACTGTTTCGTCGTTTTCGACCACCGTATCGTTATTTTCGGCCACATTTTCGTCGTTTTCGTCAGTCTGTTTCGCGTCTTCCATGGGACAATCCACGTCATGTTCTTCAGACATGACTCCGCAAGCACACGATTTAGTTACACATTGTTTTTTTTTATTTGACTAAAAAAATAGTAAAATATTTACTCTAATATTTAAGAAAAAGTAAAGAATCAAAATTTCCACTAGCAGAAATGAGCGAAGAAATGCTTCAATTTAAATCCAATGAAGACAAATTCCCATAAATCGGGACTAAAATCGCGGAAATAGCCAAACAAACTTCACAAAGTTATAAAATGCAGCAGCAAGAATATAAGGGTAGTTAGTGTGAAAGGACACTGAGACTGACACGTCTGGGGGTGGGGGGGTAGCAAGACGGGTGCGGGGCGGGGCCTGCCGGCGACGTCGCGACGCCAGCCCGACCGGCGCCGCCGCCGCCGCCGTCGCTGTCGACCTATTGCCAACTAATGCGGCCTATTCAACTCTCAGCAAATCACTACAAGTGTAATCATCACTGATACTGTTATCATAAGGATTCTTTAACAGATTTTCCAATTATAACAATTGTTATAAATGAGACTCATTTACTAGTCATATCATTTGAATAACAATTTGGACTTCAAAAAAATACCTTCTCAGAAGCCTGTACCATAAGTGCCGTTACAGAATAGACTGCAATAAACATAGCAACTTTTGGTTTGTGCAGGCCTGTCCAGGAGTCATCAATGGGAGGCTGATTAAGATAAGAATAATTTATTGGTCTAAACATGATTATTCTACTTGTTGGAGACTGGAAACAGACACCATTAGAGCTCATATTAAGGCAACTGTAATCATTTGATCATTCTTTTGGTTATGATCGACAAAATAATATGCTAAAAAGGAAGCTTAAATAACTAAAAATTTAAAGAAGAACAGTTGCAACATGTAATACAACAGGATTGTGTTTATAAATATTAATAAAATCATAAGAAATCTGCTTTATGGGTGCCTTCAATTTATATTTATCTTCTTATAGAAAACTATAAATTTGTTTTCATGAAATTACAATAAAAACACAAGAGTCTCAACATTTCTTGGTGGACATAGTACTGTCAATACAAATAAAAGATCTTTGGTTAGAACTTCTTTTTAAGTATTATTAATCATTCTAGGTCATAACTTGTTTTTGTAACTAGAAATATTACAATTCCAACCTTAAAACAAAAGAAACTTCCGTATGTTGTTTTGATTTATCGCACATCTTCTGTATACCTCTGACTGATTGATTACCTATCAACGCACAGCCTAAACCGCTGGGTTTAGAAACTTGAAATTTTGACAGTAGGTACCTTTTATAACATTGGCATCCTCTAAGGAAGGACGTTTAAAAATTTCTTACCTAGGGGGTGAAAAAAAATTATGCAAGCGAAGCTGCTGGAAAAAGCTAGTAGGTAATAACTTTGCTGTATCAATTACAACATTAACACAATTATGCATTGTATCATTTTAAAGGAGGCTCATGTTCTGCAGTGGATGGTTACCAGTTGATTAGAAGAAGAGATATTATGCAGAAATAAATATTTTGAAGGTATAGCAAATTACCAATCTGTCACAAATAGCTAATCTTTTCGAGTCGTAAACAGTTAAACACTGTAAAATAAAAATGTGACGAAAATAATTTTTTTAAAGAATAAAACGAGTATGTTTTTATGATAACAATTAACAATTTTAGATTAAATAATAACTTTAAAACGATTTTTTTTTATTGAAAATTATCAATAATTTAGTCATCCTGGTTGCAGTTTTTTTTACTTTCCGCTCTATATAATCAATAACTGTGCAATAAAAACAATATCCGCCACACAGATTCTACGAGATAGAGATGGAAAATGATTTAACACCACTACATACACTTTCTGGAAAAATATTTTGAGTTTTTCACACAAAATTCACTGTCAGTGATTTCTTATTAGCGTTTTTCGAAAAAAATTGGCTTTTTTCCAATGCAGGCGATTTTGCTGTCCGCAGCGGATGACATTGACATTTTGATTTGATTAGAAATTGAACGCGGATGTTCGGGAAAAAATGTTTTTACTAATATTTTCTATGCACTTAAGAGTTCTACACTATTGGTATAGTAATATTAGTAATTGTAAGGTGATTATTATTATTCTCGTAAATTAGTTATACTTAGAAACTATTATATTTTGGTATAGCATGTTTGTAAATTATGATAGTGATGTAGACTCAATTACTAAACGACGAACTCAGTGTCAAAGAGTGCGTTCCAAAAAGAGACCAATGACATTGACTCACAAATAGCATTAATCCAATTTTTGATCATTGCATTTATCTCAAAACACTTGGGCTAAAGAAACATGTGGAAAAGAGATAGATGAAGTAATCACAATGCTCGTGGTGCAAGTAAAGTAAGTAAAACAGGACTGAAAAAATAATCAAGGAAAAACCGGTTGCTCAGTTTTAAAAAATTCAAAATAATTGATAATATTCAAACTGCGAAGTGTGCTTGTTTTATTTAATAACTAATTCTATGTAAAAATGACTTCAATTGCACCGTCGGATTCAGAATCGAATGTGAGCGGTTTTATCCGCTATGGTGATAAATACGTGAAACATTTGTATACTTCTATGATAGAGGTAGGTATTGTAATTTTTAAGTTACTAAACTAGTTTGAAGTTTTTTACAGATTGATCATATTCATATTAATACTTATAGTATTTTAGTTCAATGAATGGTCATTGCAAACCTTACCTATATTTTATTTGCAGAATATGGAATCAATCGACCAAGATATATTAAAAGTTGAAAATAATATGAAAAACTTAATACAACAAGCAGGTCCCCTGGAAGGTCAACTTTCTGTGCTGCTACAATCACTACCAAAACCAAGCCTCAACCAGTCTATGGACACAGATTAACAATTCAGGCTATATAAATTATCAACTGAGAATATTATAATGTTTATATTATGACAAGTGGTAAAAATAAGTTAAGACAGATGTTGTATCAATTCCAAAAGACTTGAATAATTATGTATTACAACTGAACTTCCAAAGTCAACAAAAGTCTTGAAATACTGAGATTGAAGGGAATCATCCTATTGAGTCCTTAATTTATTCGCATTTAGAGAGCATCAGAGGTGCAGTAAATCTATATATTTAGATGGTGGCTATATATTATGAAACAATTAGTACTTTACGCAATACATCGAAAAAATAAATAACTCTCTAAAAACAGTGTGAGACATGCTACATGGATTTCAATAAAAGAAAACATTGGATGAAGGAAAGCTGTTTTAGACTAAAGGCACTTGTTTCATTAGTTTTAATATTTTAAAATAAAATGTCCCTGAAAAGGTTTTCCTTTAGTATAGTTTTCTGAGATTCGGACTTTTGTGCAACATTATTGTCACTGCAGAGTAATTTGCAGTAATAAACCATATTGCAAACTTTAGTATTGGAAAAATTTAAATGATTTTAAATGCGTGAATGATTCACTACTTTCAATTTATAACTATTTTTTTAATATATTAATTCATTATAATTTGAAAACATAGAGGTGATAAATTACACAGAAATATGCAGTCGCCAATATTCAAGAACAAAATAATTTTCAACTGTGAGTTTCTAACAATACAGTTGTTCTTAATTATTTGTCCAGATCTCAGTTTGTTTCAAATGCCTTACTTTTTACAAAGTGATTATAAGTTTTATTAGAAGTTTTTTTGTTTACCTTGACTGGTTCTCATAATAATATTTTATATTAAACACTATTGATGGGCCTACATAATGATATAGTAACTCATATTTTTATTATAATAATGCTTGCAGTACTAATTGTTTCTAATTATGTGGCCACCAAGGCACCAACAATGATGTTTTTTGAATAAATACTGTTACAAATGTTTCTTTTTATTTCTAATCGTAACATAACATAAAAAACATTTTAACAAAAATAAAACAGACTTCAAAAAAACGATGAAAAGAATAAAATAAATTACCATACAATAAATTACCATAATAATATTATAAAATTAACAGTTTTAGAAGTCTGTGCTAATCCACGCTGAACCAAATTGAAGGCACCGACTTCTGAAACTGTTAATTTTATAATATGGTAATTATTCTTTTCATCGTGTTTTTGAAGTCGGTTTTATTTTTGTTAAAATGTTTTTATTTTTTTCGTTTTAGTGGCCTTAATTATAAAATATGCTTGGACCTACTAAAGACGCTGCTCGTAACATAATCACATCATCACATTATGCGTACTGTTCGTCATTGAGGAGTTCTATTGTCTATCTCCGATGTTCTTCATCAGATCTTCACCAAATTTAAATGGGACCAATCTGGAAGTATATCCTTTCAAATAAAAAAAATATTATCTAAATCAACCGATTTAGATAACTCCGCCATTTATAAACCTATAAATGGCGGAGTTATGTGGTAACAAACATTAAAAAAAAAAACAGGTGAAATGAGAACCTCCTCCTTTTTTGGAAGTCGGTTAATTAGCCCATTACTGTCCAACTGCATGAGCCTCTTCTCAGAATGAGAAGGATTTAGGCCTTAATCTACTACATTGGCCTGGTGCAGGTTGGCAGACTACACACATAATTGAGAACTTTATGGAGCTCTCTCAGGTCTGAAGGTTCCTCACGATGTTTATCCTTCACCATTAACGCAAGTGATAATCAAATTCTGATCTGCTCATGAATTCGAAGTCTGGCACGGACCGGGGTTGAACTCAGATCCTTCTGCATGGAAGGCAAGCATTCAGCTGCTAGGCTACCACTGCTTCATCAGAATTGATTAAGTCTTTGTTTCTTATCCCTCTGGGTTCAGCGGTGCTACTGGTTCAAAAATTGTATCCCTATATAGTTTGAGGAAAACATGCATATCTTGATAATAGTACCAATATCTACATCCACCATAAAGAATTCAGGTATTTCCACCAGTTTTAACTTTTCAGTGTTGCTTTTGGTGTTATTTGGTAGGTAGGTATAATGAGTAGGAAAAGGAAATATTATGGCTAGCGCTTTCAATGAAACAAAAAAAAACTGCATGAAGTTAGGAATGAGATGAAACCTCATTGCATGTTCAAAGAGCAGAAACTACATGTATGTTATTAAAAAAAATGACAATTAGACTTATTTTTCCCTATAAATAAAAGTACTCTGTGGACTTATTCGACCTATTGAGATGTTTGATGTTTCATGATAAATATCAAGAATTATTATAAAAAAATCTAATATTATTGCAAAATTATACCATAAAATATGGCATGCGGAACAGTGAATACGAGACCAAAATCGCCGAGTCGCACCGAGGCCATCTCCAAAGCCTTGGTGAACCGCCCTATTTACAGCAACGGTGTTCTAATAGGCTAGTATCACACAATTATCCAATCGCCCGCGTGTCCAAGTAACGACCTTACCGTTCATGGTTCACCGGAGAGGTTTGCTTTTGCAGGTAAGAAGTTGGCCGCTCTCCTGTGCGGCCGAAAAGTGGTAGGCGGCGGGGCCATTAACCTGACTCGTCACAGGGGGACCAAGGGCGCCCAGACATGGCCTAGTCTGGCGCCCATGTGCTTGTTTGGTTCCCGGGGTGGTCACGGCGTGCCATGTGTTCTGGTGCGCCGGTGATGTGGGGTGGGGCCCCACAGTGGAGAGGTCCACCAGCAGTTGGTGGACCAAGACCTGCCGGGGTTGCGGTGCATGCTTAGGCAAATCCCGCGACCCCGGCCGACGGTCAAAAAGAGGAACACCGTGGGTTTTTAGCCGGTAAGAGTCCGGCATACTCCCTCGCCTACCCCGGGCGAGGGACATCCATGAGGATTTTCCCAAGATGAAAAAAAAGGATCATGTACTTAGGTATGTGTGAAAATTGCATCAAACTTTTACGAGACCTCAAACAAAGTCCTATTTTCTGCTTTTGTAGACCTCTCCGGTGTTCATTTCTTATTTCCTGCTTGCACGATTCAATGTTTAATCTTCGGAATCTGATATTCCTCCTTTATCATACCGGACTGTCGCAATTTGATAGGCTGATATCGGTATTCTGTTTGATCATATTCTTTACACTTTCTAGAATTCTAGCCTAGCCCACTGATGTTTCAGACTTACGACATAATGTGAGGTGCGACGGTAAATTTTTAGTAGGTACCTACCTATAGATCATTATCACCGCTAATTGTTATACTTATTTCTTCAGCAAACTGGGTGGAAGATCGGATAGAATGTCCAAAAACCGGTACCTTCTACTTCCCTCCTAAAGATGAAATTGATTACGTAAAAATGAAACCAGAATCAAGGCAGCCCGATTTTAAACAAAACAAATTAAGTAGTACACAGGTTAGGGACCATTTTTATGCACCTACTACTTACTATAGTACGCGCGCTAGGGCTAGGCACCGCTTGCGGTATGTGAGCGGAGAGAGGGGGTGCAAAACAATAAGATCGTTCTCGCTCTGTCAGTTTGCTTTGTCTTGTCTACCGCGCGCACCCCCCACCTACCGCGCGCACCCCCATCTACCGCGCGCACCCCCCACCTACCGCTCACATACCTCAGGCGGTGACTAGCCCCGCGCGTGGACTATAGGTACAGATAGCGGCACGTAAGTTGAACCAAAATGGCGGTCGTCCGCGCAGGTATAAAGCGCGGCACATAATTTGAGCTATGACTTTGAATGCGCAGTACCTAACACATTTTCGAGTCTCAATCGAAGCGCGATATGAGGTGCGCCGCGAGAGGCCGCCGGCCGCGCTTAACCATAGCAGCCGTAGCATAACCTGCGCGGACGACCGCCATTTTGGTTCAACTTACGTGCCGCTATCTGTACCTACCTACTTTGTCATCACTTCACCCTCTAATGTACCTATTAACTATGACCTATGACAGATTGATCCAATTTTGTTATTGAACTCATTTCGCAGAGTAACATTCATTCAGTAATACGCCACGATAGCCACGACGACTGTCCAAATTATGCGACGACTAATGACGTCGTATACAATCATTTGCCGAAGCCCCTATGCGGCCCGATTCAGCGTTATTATAAAAGGGCAAAGCATCAGTTCTATCCGCAACCAGATCTCATGAAATGTTTTGTACGTATCTTTTAGTTAATTAGATATGCCTAAACTAAGTACTAACCATTGCGATTTGCGCAAGACCGGATGGTGGCACAAGCAAAGAGAGGCCTTTACTCGGCAGAGGGTAGACTCAGATTGGATGATGATGACAATTAAGTAAACGGTAAATGTCAAGTAAAGAAATAGCAATGGAAAGAAACAGGCGTAGCCAGGATTTTGTCCAGGGTCGGGCAAATTCATTCAGTCAGTAGATGTTTGTGTTTTCAATAAATCTAACTGCAGAATGGGATTATGGGGCAATTGTTCCCCATAAACTTATTTTTGAGGTCCAAATAAGTATAGACGGAGTCTGGCATTCGTCTGCCTATTTGGGTTATCGTTCTGTGGACATGGGTGGCCAGTTGACTGAATCTAGACCGTTTACCTATTCTTTCCTGTGCCAGGGTGGGCAAGTGCCCCATCTGCCCCACCCCGATTACGCCTATGGAAAGAAAACTGTGCCTGCAATGATAGCAGCAACGTTTTGAGCATTCGTCACTCATTAGAAAAACATGCATTGCCAAACCATTATCAACTTTGATGGCGTTTAAATAAAATCGAAAATCACCTTTTGCTTCTAGTCTCTTCGATGCTCTCGGGTACTAGTAGTTGTGTTAATTGATTTTCGATATTATTTAAACGTTAGCTAAGTCGATAATGGTTTGGAAGTGAAAAATGCTCTGCGCTGCGCCTTACCTGCCCTTAACTCTTACGGCGCGGCGCGGCGCGGCGTTCACGTGATAGCGGTGCGAGTACTGCGTGAAACCCCTTAGATAGAATATAAGAAAATTATATAGTAGGAATCACAAATTTGTGATATTATATCGTACGAATGTTACATAATGTTACATTACATTCATACCATGAGTTTTCCGTGGTTCTATTGATAGTCAATCTGACCAGTGGCAATTTTTGTCCAGTTTGTTCTTGGGTTGATTTATTTCCATGTTTCACTTTTGTATTTCATGAATCCAATTATAATGTAGCTTGTAGGTAATTATTTTAACAAAGAAAAGCTATTTATTTTTCGCACAGAGTAACGAAACGAAAAGAAATCAAAAATTAAACTGATTTCGAGTGATAGTATATTTTTAAATATTGATCGGACGAATGAGAACACGGATTTCCATTTGTTATACTGGTAGTTGCTTTATTTATTTATATACTCTTTATTGTACACCAGGTTAATATAACACAAAAAACTATTTAAATACAAAAATGCACAATGGGCGGTCTTATCGCGCAAGGCGATCTCTTCCAGACAACCTTTGGATGGACTGGGAGAATGGAAAGAAAAAATCGAGCAATCTAGGTGTACAAGTACACTACGTACCTACATAATATTACTTAAATTTAATAATATAAAATACATGGCAAAATAATTACATAAATATGAAAAGAAAACATAAATAATATAATAATAAACTAATAAATATATGTATAAGAACGGAGGAGAGGAATAAAATAAATATCTGACGAAGTTGGTTGAATTATTACAATTTGAACCTTCTATCAGACATAACCACTCGCCTTCGTGAGAAAGACTACCTAAGTACCTACCTATGACAAACGATAAAACATCCCACTACTCAGAATGATCTATCGACCGGACCACCGAGAAAAACACTATGCCATCTCTTTATCTTCATAGGTACTTCTGTGCTCCGCGCCAGGTTCCAAGTAGGTAGCACATACTTGATTTTCAGGGCAATGTGACAGAGTGGGGATTGAGGAAACAATATCAACATGAGTGGAAATGCACTGATGTGTCAGACTACTCATCGACCCAGTATGAAGACACCTTCTTACCCCCGTGGCCTCACCAGTACTTACAACGTAACGAGAGGAGGGCGCGGAATTCGTGAGTAGTCGTAGTTTTATTTACTGTAGATCAGAAATTCTGTATTAACTTTCGTCATGACGAAGAAGAATCAAACTACATAATACAATTTTACGTTTTTTATTGCAGGAGTTTCACAAAAAGTTTCTGTTTTAAGATGACAAAATCAAAACGATGATAACATCAAGAATCATTTTTCACTTTTTGCAAAAAATTATTTAGTCTTTACATATCACATTTTGTTCGAGAATAGGACAGTGACGTCCATATAAAAATTGTTAACAATACAATAATTCTTAATGCTTTCATATCGCCAACACCTGGCACCAACACGAGATCAGCAAATACGTCTTACAAACTAAGTTTAGTCTCAAACGTTACAACTAACAATCGCTTACAACTAACATGATATAACTTAACAAAATGTTCTTAACATAATGGCAGTTCACGGAACTTTCATAAAAATTTATAAAATTAAAGAGGTAAGAGCAAGACAAAAATACGTACGAATTTAAAGAAAATATATGTTAGAAACGTCAAGGCAGTTGACTAGTTGTCAAGTTAGCGAGTTGAGAAGGAATTGACTTGCGGCAGTTTTATAAGACCAGACCCGCCAGGTGTCTTGAACATACTGCTTTGCATGTATTGCTGGTGGTGAGCAAACACGTTTGGAGACATCGTATTTTGTTGAGCAAATTGAGCCTGAGGTATATGGACATGACTGTTATACTGCATTTGAGGAAATACTGGCGAGCATACCCGGCTAAAGTTTTGCGGCGATTGAAAACCATTAAAATTGCTCATAGTCGGAAAGCGGTCCAACACCATCGGTTCCCCACAGACGGACTCTTCACGGGAAGGTGGCTGTGAGAACACATTGCGTTGATTCACGCTAGACGTCTGAGATTCGAATCCAGAGCTTTGGCTCGAGGATCGACTCCCATCCACGCTGAAAATCTGCCGCTCGCCTTCAGAGCCCCAGTAACCGCCCGCTACCCAAGAAGTACTGTGTCCTAACTTGCTCGGCGATATCAGAGGCCTAGAACGAGCCATAGGCGTCGGAGCGACAAAACTGGGAGTGGCGGTAAATTTTCTCAAGGAGAAAATAGAATTGGTTTTTTTCTTTGACTTTTTAGGACTACTTATACACAAGGAACTTATACTCTCGTCTAATTCAGAGTCTGAGTCGTCCTTCATAAGTTTCTGATATTTATTGAATGAAGGTTTGACAAATATGGTATCCGATACTGAACTTGGACTTTTGCTTATCACAGAGTTGACACAAAATGTTGAATTTAATTTAGGTTTCGTCCATATACTGTCAGTTCTAGGAGTAAAGGATCTGCCATTCATCATGCTGGCATTCAACAGGCCAAGATTTTCATTTGAGGACTCTGAGAAATTATGTAAACCGAATTTACTCAATGAGACGTCGTCATCACTGTCTATATGCATGGGGTCATCGTCGTCATCTATAAGCGAACTTGTAGATGCGTTGGCAAGGTTCTTCATTCGTTTTGGTGAGGTTGGAGTCCACATTGCCGCTCTCCTGGTTTCTCTCTTGATTGATACATATACCAATATTACTATGAACGTACATAATGTCTGCAACAAATATTTTTATAATTAGTTTTGATTTTTAATGATTTTTCTTTTCTTTTTGTTATGAGACCATATAAATCATTTCATGGCCTTTCTTATGAAACTCATCATTTTTAAACACTAATATAAATTACATCTGTCCTTGTCATTTGTATGCCAATTAATAGAGATGGCAATAGACTAAACAGGTATTTTAGTTAAATAATGTTTAATCATCATTTAATTTTTTAAGTGAGGTTTTCTACAAAATCGTATTTAGCAGTTGTTTAGACTAAATAGCACTTAAACACCATTTTTATGTTTTATAATAAAGTTTATGATTATTTAAATAATTTGTTTTCATTTATATCAATGAATGTAAGGTGAAATACTTATTATGATCATAATTCGTTCTGCCTAGCCTTTTCCCAACTATGTTGGGTCAGCTTCCAGTCTGAGCAGTTGCAGTTGAATACCAGTATTTTATAATCATAACTGCCTCATTGGTAGTAGTGGTGGCAAGTGCGACTCCTATCATGAGGTCCTGGGTTCATTCCCCAGGTCAGGCAGTATTATTGGGATTTTCCATGTGGAATTCCTCAGCAGCAGCTTGGATTTTAGATTTGTGCCTGCTTGCTGGCAATAGGCTCGCCCCCTATTCCATGGGACTTCATAATGGTGAAATGAGGGTGTTACTATACACCTCTGCCCAACAATTTGGGGAATACTGGGGTGATGTTATGTTATGATCGTAATTGTTATTAGAAAACAAATTAAACCAACCTTAATTAAACTCAAATAAATAGGTTCCACAGCCACGTAGCGATGTCCTAATGTAGCAATAACAAATATCAGCCATTGCAAGTCAATAATAATAGTATTCTTCAGGCTGTTCACATTCCAAATGAGTCCAATTATTTGTAAAAAGCATACAAAACTTCCCAAAGCTTTCTGTGTAGTCATATTAAATTGGTCTATATGTATGTGTCTAAAATTAAAACTTTTTGGCATCATGTTCACAATATTTATGTCATAGAAATAATTTTCTAATGCAGGGAATGTCATAGTTGTCTTCATTTCAACAATAGAGTATATTCTTTCTATAAGACCTAGTACTACTACCTTTATATTAGTTATTGTACTAAGTAAATTCTTGTATCTTAATGTTAGGTTTGTGTAAAGTTCAAAAGAAACCAGTATAAAAAGTATAACTGCAATAAGCATTGAGGTATTGTTTATAAGTTTTTTCAACACTTCATTCTTTTTAAATTGCTTTTGATTCCTCTTGTCTGATGTCCTTGTTTCTAATAACTTAGACCCTAATAGGCTTTCTTTCTCTTTGTGCAGTTTCACTTGGAGGATTTTTCTGCATGGGCTGCATAACTTGTATGCCTTCTCTAATTGCGTCCTGAAAAAAAATACACTTTAAATGCAACAACATAGAAAAAAATTAAATAATAATAATAGCACTGATAGCCTAGTGGTGTGATCGTCGGACTGCCAATTCATAGGTCTCGGGTTCAAACCCAAGGCATGCACCTCTGACTTTTCGGATTCAAGCACGTATTATATAATTATCACTCTTAAAAATAGTGAAAGAAAACATCGTAAGGAAACCTACATGCTTGAGAGATATTTATCGATGGCATGTGAAGCCAAGTCGGAGGCCCATGGGAGTCATAAACTCTGAAACCAGGTTAGCTACACTAACCACATGAAAAGAAGAAGATTACTTAAATAATTGGTTGTTATCCACAGTTTTTCCAGTGACAAAATTAGATGGTAATTTAATCAATTGAATGTAAATACTTTTTTACCAATTCCAAATAGTAGCACCCATTTTACACTATGTATTTTCAACTCACAAGTAGGTATATAACAAAACCAAGTGCTACAAAAGATCTACAGTTTAAAACTGGTATGCAAACTTACAAACTTTAGGAAGGATTATTATCAAATGGGATCAGTAAACATGACTCCTTGTAGTGACTGATAACAAGAACTAAACAATTCAGCAGCCGAGATAAACAGAATTTGCTAAAAACTGTGGCCTCCAACCTCATACCTATGGCCATGAGAATAAGAACCTTTCCAGTTGTAGATATCGTCACCGGAATGTAAATACTACTTAAGCGCCATTTTGGCCAAAATGAGTTATACATATATTATATCATTGGATACAATTTTTTTTTCTGCATCGATTAGTTGGGATTTCGTATTGTATTCTATTATATTACGAAATCTCAACTTTTCGATGCAGAAAAAAAATCCAATCCAACGATATAATATATAACTCATTTTGGCCAAAATGGCACGTAAGTAGTATTGGCTTTCCGGTGACAATGTTTTATGCAAACAATGCCTGTCACTTTTTGAATACAGTAATGTCTTTTCTAAGACCAAATAGTATTTAAATGTTTCTACTCACATGAGGTATATATAAATTGTTATGAAATTTTTATTTTAACCCCGGCCTAAATGTTAAATAAGGAATATCAATACTTATCATTATGAAAACATGTTCAGTCTAGATAGCAATCCAAAGATTATATTTGGTTGTAAATTTAACCTTGAATCTAGCAGGTAAGGTTTAAAATCATTCTTACCTGTATGTTTCTATTTCATCGTCAAATTTCTTCTCATTCATAGGAACAAAATTGGCTAGTTGTGTCACCTTCAGCTGCTGGTTTATATTACACATCTTGCAGAGACCATTCTTGGGTGGACTGCTTTTGAATACCTTTGGTGTTTTTGTAGCTTGGTCGCTGCATGCCGTAATTGGTCTATTGTAGTCCCCATCCTAGAATTGGGAATATAACATGATATTAATCATATTACGGTTGTATAGTACGGCTTAAATCATAGGAATTAATCATCAAAAGATTAGATTTATTATTAAATGAGAATGAAACATTATCCGGTACAGATGCAAGAGAATGGGTAGTTAACTTATCATATATGGGGTTATAGGCAAGCACAGCTGGAAACTATCAAATATATTGCTGGTCTCGCTGTTCGATTTTACATTTCAAATGACCTAAAAAGCTGAAACATTGCCAAATACCATCAAAAACATTAGGCAAGATGAATAAAGTAACTACTTCCAAAAACTATTAATTAAAAAGTTTCTAAAGAGATTCATAACTAATTAAACAGTTTTAATTATGTAACACTTAATCGTACTAGTAATTTAATTCATAATTAGTGATAACCTTACCTTTGTAAAACCATTATACTGTTCACATTTTAGGCAAGTCCAGCTGTTGCGGTCTGGATATTTTACCCAAAAATCATTGTTACAGAACCAACAATTAACGCGCCAAGGCAAAGCTGACCTGTGAAAACAATAAAAACATATTTTTTAGTTACTGTCGGGCGGGAAAGCGTTATCTATAACCTCATCTACTCACCGCAGTTTATAAAGTAATTTTATGAGTAACACTGTACATAAAACAGCGGCTATACTTATCAGCACTGACTCCATTTTATAAATATATTTCATTTTTGTCAAGCTTTATTTCCTAAAAATTCTTAATTTCCCTAACCTAAAAGTACACCCATTTTGTTTGCCATAGACAATTTTTTTCCATAACGTTGAGACTTGAGCTTTCATCCACATGCTTTCATAGACTCTCTAGAGTAGGTAGGTAGCGATGCTTGATGGCGAGATCGATTGTTCAAAAGGTTCAAATATCTTGATGACTTTTGACTGTTTACAAGTTCTAAGAACTAAGTGAGCAATTACTTCAATAACCTGCCCAATAAAACTTGCTATTTGTCGCTTTAGTTCCTAGAACTTGCAGAAGTTGACTTGTTACGAGTGTGTCGCCAGTTTCATGGTGAGTTGCAGAAGTCAACTTGCGCAAGTAAACGTTTCCTTTCGTGTGCGATGGACTCGAGTATAATCCAACGCAATCGAACTTGCTAAAGTTTCATGCTCAAAAAACTTGCTTTCAGTTTAAACAAATAAGTAAACGCTTGTTTCTTAACTTTGTTTTGGAAACTTTAACTTGCGCAATTTAATTTGCTAGTGGATTCAACGCTTAACATTACACAGTTCGCATTTTGTAGTGTTCAATTTACCACGAGGTCGGAGACCAACAGTTGAGATGGTTGGCTTATATGTCTGTGGTTGGGACCAATAATACTCGCTACTTATTAATCTGTTACCTGATTTTGACGTTTGACATCAATGTTTTTAGGTTATTAAAAAGTGTCAAAAACACGAGATAAAGATAAACATTGCCACAAATTGGATTTATATTCGAATTATAAGGTTTCTAAGATATTAATTTAATTGTTTAAATACGAAGTTTACCATTATGTCACCAGAATCAATTTTATTTTTATGCAACTTTGACGACCAGCTCAGTACTGGTAAGGTTATATTTCAAGTTCAATGTTTTCATTGAAATAAATTTCTAGTAATTAACCTATACTTTCAGATAATGAAACTATTAAAAAGTTATGGTCAGAAAAATGGTCAATCAGAGACATAGAGATATGTAAAGAATTGTTAGCAACAGGCCTAGAAACAGATACATTGAAAGATGTATTAAAAAAATACGAAAGAGACAACAGTGCTTTAGAAAACATTATTTTTGTATCAGTCAGTTCATTTCTAACATTTTGTGACCGGAATTGGAATCCATATCCAGAAAAATTGAGCATAGAAGAATTCTTTGGTACAGAATGGCCTAAACAAATCGATGCTAACGCGACCCTGCAGCGAGATTCTGAACCAATATATGTTAATATTTTGCATCCGGAACTGTTATTCTTCTCTACGCAAGTTTTCAATGTGCTGTGTAATGCTGACCAAAGTTTGGTAAGATAGCTTTAAGCTTAGTTACATTTTTATCAAAAAGATAAAACAATACATTTGTTATCAGTATTCACGATACAATAATTGTTTCTTATCTTACTAGTTTACTAATGGATTTTTGGAAAAAGCTGTGTGGTCATGACAAGTAGATATTTTAAGACAAATAATACAAAGGTCCTGGGTTTAATGCTTAGGTTGGGCAGTGTTATTAGGTTTTTCTGTGTGGAATTCCTCAGTAGCAGACCAGAGTTTGGATTTGTGCCTGATTGATGGCAATAGGTTTGCCCCCTATTACATGGGACTTAATCATAATGGCAAAATGAGGGTATTACTATACACCTCAGCCCAAACATTCGGGGAACTCAGGTGTGATGTTATGTTATTTATTTATAGCCTTTTTTCAGAGTGATATGTAGTTGTAATCCAAGTTTAATATTAGTTCTGAGTCTCTGTGTGCCCTTTGGCGAAGGCCTCCTCCAACCCCTTCCAGTTCTCCCTGTCCCTTGCCTGTCTAGTCTTGTCTAGCAAGATATGCTTGCCAGCCATCCTCACCAAGTCATCTTGCCATCTTTTCAAGGGTTTTCCTTTCTTTCTCACCCCGTCCCTAGGGTGATGTTATGATAATGTAATATAAATACAATAGAAAATGTTGCTAAATATATTAAATGCTAGAGCATTAAATATATTAGCTAGTTAAAATTAGTTGCCTCTTTTGTTGGTGTTGTGTGGTTTTTGTAATAATACAAATATTTATTGTTAATTTTAAATTCTATGACTCAAAACAATTTGTTGTTGAAACCATAGGAAGAGATTACAGCTAGCATTCATGTGTTGGTTGCTCTTCTTCTTCCTGTCCTTATCCCACACTAGGTGGGGTGCGCACCACATGTATTTCATAAATCCATGTTGTTAGAGGTTTTGGTTGATTGTTTTATGACCGGCCGTCTGCCTGACATCAACCCACTTAGGAATACTCGTTGCGCCGTCGCGCGGGTGACCCAATGTGTTTGCTGATATTATGCACTGGGTCCCAAAATGACATGCTTATCAATCTAATTGCCGACAATTAAGCAGACTATGTTCTTCCTGGTGGAGTATGCTATGACACTGAATTGGTACCTTCTATTTCAGTTGCACCTATGGTGGTACTTCAGAAGTAAGGTAGCCCATCAAAAAGCTCTAGAAGACACCAGTGCCACTTTGTATAATGAGCTTGAGATCATAATAGCCAAGCTGACCAATCTCCTGCATGTCATTCAAGACAAGCCAAGGCTGCAGATTCTACTGTGTATGGAGATAGCCCAGGCTTACCTCATGTATGGCAGGGTGCAGAGGACTGAGGAGTATCTGAGAAGAGCCAGGGATCTTGCAGGGTTGAAATTGGAGTTAACAGGTAATAATAAAAAAAAATTGTACCTTAAAATGTTTTTTTGGTATAATGGGACATCTTGGTTTTAAATTCATCACAAAACTAATTTAACAGCAGTGATAGCCTAACGGTGTGACCATCGGCCGTCGGACTGCCAGGTCATAGGTCTCGAGTTCAAACCCAAGACGTGCACCTCTGACTTTCAGTTTCATGTGCATATTGTATAATTATCATGTGCATTTAATTTTTCAGGAATTCTTGGCAAAAGAACAAAGTTCCAACAAACAATTCTACCCCAGCTTGCCTTATCCAGTGAACTGGACTCCAACATAGAAAGACCATCAGCTGAGGAAAGTCATGGGGGCTCTGAGTTACCACCAGATCTTGAACTGGAGGATGATGTCAGACTGAACAAGATAGCATATACAGAGAGTATCAGCCAAGCTGAACTGCCAAGCTTGGAGCAGATTCTGTGTTTGTTGACAGTGTGAGTATCCTTCAGGCCAATAGGGTATTTGACTACTATTAAAATGTACAACAATTTAGTATTATTTTAAAGAAAGTATAGATACAAATTAGTATGTGAAAAAATAAATAAAAACGATGAAAAAATAGAGGAGCTACACGCTTGCGAAGTTTGTGGAGGGGGCATTTTCTGTCCTTGTCCCGCGAAACAATGCATGTCATTTTAAATTCTATCGACGTTGAAAATTAGTGGGTTACATCACTAGTCAGAATAAAACTAGTGACTACCTACGAAATTTCGAAACGTTTCTGTATGTGTCCTTCTCTAACATCATAGCAGCTCCATAAGTCAAAATGATGCAAATATATGAGTTCAGTTGCTATTTTAGCGAGGTATCTATGCTTGTTATTAATCTGAGCGCGAAACGGATATTGTACGGAGTGATGTCAAATAATTATGAAGTTTACAAGGTGCAATGACGCCATTGTGGCGTCATGTGGTCTCTGTCTAGTGAGCAATTTTCAATCGTTTATAACTTGGGCATTTTATTAAATATTACATTAGTTTTTGACTGTTGCTTATCATTTTTGTAATAGTTTCGAGATTTCTAATAAAAAATTATAGTCAAATACCCTATTCTTTTAATAAAATTGTTACCATACAGCAAACAAACCACAATCACCAGTTCGCGACGAAATGTTTGATATCGTTTTTGTTGTCAAATAATTTGACAGTTTTTGTAACAATAACTCTTTGAATGAACTACAATTATGGGCAACTTCCTCTTGGTAAATTATTGTAATGGTTATTGAACGCCCATACAGTACATATTGGCTTACACAAACGGAAATTTTGGTTTGCTGCTAAATGTATTTAGAAATGATTTTTTTGGCTTGAATATATTCAAAGAATGTGAAGAAGTAACATATCATATCTATGCCTGTATTCCTCAAAGGGTTGGGCTGAAGTTTATAGGAACACCCTCACTTTGCCGTTATGTTTAAGTCCCATGTAATAGGGGAGGAGCCCATTGCCATCAATTTGACACAAATCCAAACTCCGGGCTGCTACTGAGGAATTGCATATGTATAAACCCAATAACACTTTGCCCGACGTGGGGATCGAACCCAGGACCTCACGATCAGCAGTCTCTCTTGCCACTACTAGACCAACGAGGCAGTTAAGATGTAATCAACAAAATTAATCAACACAATCAGTAGCCTAAAATTGATCTCTCATTAACTTTCAGTCAATATCTAATGAAGGCTCAGCCAAGAGATGCGCTCATGAACGAAGAGCTTGCCCCATACATAGAAGCTGTACTTACTCAGAAGAAAGGTGCCTGGCCCACTAGGGTAGCAGCCTTACTCATCAGGTGCAAACTGGAGGCGAATCACAAGAGGACTGTGGAGCGGGCAATGTTGCAGTGCGAGACTATTGTCAATGATAAGACGGGAGCAAGTTCTACTACCAGGTAGGTCTTTTAGGGTGTTACCAGACCAATCGATCGATCGTCGATCAACGGCATCGATCGATGGTAGAATGGATTAGTCGACATCGCTCGATAGTTTCTATCACGTTTGTTGCCCGTGGTACTACCAGTATTACTACCAGTAGTACCACGGGTAAAAAAAATACCCGTAGTCAGACCAATCGATCGATTGTCGATCGATGGTAGAATGGATTAGTACGCGTCTTCTTGTGAATATATGTGGAAAGAAACTGATGGATTATAGCCGGGGTTAATCGATCAACATCGACCGGCAATCGATCGATTGGTTAGTCGAACGGTATCCGTGGATCAGCCAAAGCTACCACACCAATCGATCAACGTGGATCAATGTCGATCGATGGCATCGATCGACGATCGATCGATTGGTGTAATAACACCCTTAGATCATACTATAACCTAATACTAATGATGAGGAGCTTTTGTCTCAGCAGTTCAATTTCAGACACCTAGTTCAGAAGAGCGTAACTTCTTACGTACGCATGGCCATGGCCGTTGCCAGGGCGGGGGGGTTTGGGAGTCCAAACCCCTCCCGAAACCTCAGACAATTAAATTACCTCTAAAATGTATACATTCTGTTATTGTAATTGATTTTCTTGTTCAGGGGGTTCAACCCCCCACCGTACAAAACTCCTGGCTACGGCCTTGCGCGTGGCACGCCTTTGTATTAGGAGAGCCAGACATTGAAGTCATTCTCTCTCATAAAAATTATGCATAGCCTACCAGAGGCCGAATCACCTTGCTGTATTAAGAGCATTGAAACCAACCAAATATAATGACTTCTTGACTTCTTAAGATCAGAAATCAATTCACTGAATATGCAACCAGAATTATTCAGGGTGTTGAGTAGGCAACATTTGCACAACAATGCTGTTCCAATAATAATTCTAGCGTGTGTTAGGCAGATAATGAAGTAATGAAAGTAGTAGTAGGTTTATGTGCGTCACTCTCACGTGAATAAACGGTTTTTCTTTCTTTCTTTCTAGTAGTAACATAGCATACTGTATAACGCAGGGGTAGCCAACCAGTTGATCATGGCAAGGCAAAGAAAAATACAAGTTTAATTTAATATAAGTTGAATGAAGAGGTAGTGATTATGTAATTTGTAGATCGCACAGAGTTTACTCAGTAAATAGTACATCTTGGGTCGAATCAAGTTGGCCACCCCTGGTATAGCGCAACGCAACGTAACATACTTTTTTTCGTTTGAAAATCCTCTTAGATACCCGCGCCCTGGGGAAGGCGAAAGGTTATACCGGTTATACCGGCTTAATACCCACGGTGTTCTTCCTTCTAACCTGTGGCTGGGGTAACGGGAGTCGCAAAAGCATGTACCACAACCCCGGCAGGTCTCCGTCCTCCGGGCTGGTGGACCTCGCCTTTGGGGGGCCGTCCCCATGCCCCACATCCTAACCTATCTTTAAACGTGAATATCATTCTTCTCCAAGTGAATTCAGACATGCTGTCTTGGAATAAATTGATACACTCAATGAGCACTACAACAACGACCATTGTTCTTCTTCTTCTTCTTGTCGTGTGGTTAGTGACTAACCTGGTGTCAGAGTTTATGCCGCCTATGGGCCTCTGACTTGGCTTCACATGCTGTCGAGAAATATCTCTCAGACATGCCGGTTTCCTCACAATGTTTTCCTTCACCGTTTTTAAGCAAGTGATAGTTTACAATACGCACATGAAACCGAAAAGTCAGAGATGCGTGCCTTGGGTTTGAACTCGAGACCTATGACTTGGCAGTCTGACAGTCACACCACTAGGCTATCACTGCTACCACCATCGTTTATAATGCTACAACTAACTTTGAGTCTGAGGACGGGCTTCAAACAAAATTATCCTTTATTCTGTTCCAGATTATCTTATCTTTGGGCTACAGGCCTGCATCCGGCATGGATGTGGAGGCAACAGTTAGCTGACCTGTACCTCAACCTAGGACTGGTAAAAGCTGCGCTGGAAGAGTACCTAAAGTTACAGCTGTGGGAAGATGTTATTGTGTGTTATACTACTCTACAATTGAGGCATAAGGTAAATTACAAATAAGTATTTTTGAAGGTTTTTGGTGTGTTTGTGGATAACATGAAGGAATAGGTAAAACTGGAGAGCACTCTATAATACCTTCTGAAAGTCAAAACATTTGGCTTTGAATATTTACTTATAAATTCTGTCTCTTTCTAAATATTTACTGTGGATATCTATCTTTTTTAAATATGGTATTTAGAAAGAGACAGAATTCCAAAGTAAATGTTCAAGGCCAAATGTTTCAATTTTCCATAGGTGTTCATAGTGTGGTCTCCATCTTTACCTATACCTTTATGGTTGAGAGTAAATTGAGAGCTTCGCGCGCACAATGTCACGAAAATACCGTCATATACATAGTTATAGAAAAAAAAATGGTCACGTCACGTCTTTCTGAGTCATCTGTTTTCAATATAACACCATGAAGTCATTTGTTGGTATAAATAAACCTCAAAGGTGTCTAAAGCTCCACTAGTCATACGTATAAAAATGTTACTTTAATAATAAGGCCTTTTTTGGTAGACAGCTACCTCGCGTACACGAACCGATTTTTTTAAGGTGTACTCTCCATTTGTGTCGTACTTTACTAGTATGTACTCGTATCAACAGTCAAGTTTAATATTTATCTCTGACACAACACTTTCATAACTTCTTTGTTTTCAGGCGGCAGAAGTAATACAACAGCAAATTGATATAAATCCTACAGTGAAACTTTACTGCCTTCTCGGTGATGCAACAGGTTTGTAGTGACTTTCTTCATCTTAAAAGTACATTGCTTTGTTACATCCTGTGTTCAGAAATACCTATTTTGAATGAATAGATTCAACGTATTACGCCTCATAAAAAAAACATTAGCGATGGAAGTCAAGTGTTGCCAACATGAGCCTTAAATTCTACTATTTTAATGAAATTATATGAAATTGATACCCAATTTTTTCCAGATGATGTTAAACACTACGAAAAAGCATGGGAGTTTTCAAACCACAAGAGCAGTAGGGCCCAGAGACATTGGGGCAACTTTTTGTTCGACCACAAGAAATATGAAGAATGCATTCCACATTTTGAGAAATCTGTTGATATTAATTCAATACAGGAGCGGGTTTGGTTGAGATTAGGGTGAGTTTTTATAAGGGAACTTCACTAGGTCTGATACCTTACCAATAGTCCTGATCAATGTGTCATACAAATCTGGCGTACAAACACAACGCTATATGGTCTCCGGCGGAGAGTATAATATACAAGGTTAGTCGGAAAGGGGGTACTAAGCCGCGGGCCACTTAATGTATCACTGATGATTGTTTTAAAGAAACTGTTATAATTTAAAAATTCGATTAGTTTTCTTTCCAGAAAAAATATTTTTATTTTAGTTTTTTCAAAAATTCTTCATCCCTGCTTTAGTTATAAATTCAGAAAACGGAGTTTCTAATCCGTGACCCCAAATATGACGTAAAATGTAAACACGTCTGATCATAGCTGAGGATAGATAGAATTTAGATTATTTTTTATGAAATCTTTGAACAGCTATTTCTCTTGAACTATTGAGTTTCAGGGAAAGTTGTAGAACAAAAGTTATCCATTATTATGGGTACTTTAACACCCTTTCGGCTTAGTACCCCCTTTCTGAATAACCTTGTATACCCTTCTCTTTTCTTTTTCTTCTTTCTTCTCTCTCATTATCTGCAGGCAAAGGTTACCAAATGTTCTTCATTTATTATTGCAGTTATGCAGCACTTACGATGGAGAACTGGGAGTTAGCAGCGAAAGCGTATCGTCGCTACACGTATCTTCAGCCGAACACTTTCGAAGCGTGGAACAATCTCGCCAAAGTATACGTGAAGCAGGGAGATAAGAACAGAGCTTATAGAGCTCTAATGGAAGCGCTCAGGTTCAATTATGATAACTGGAAGGTAATTTTTCATTGTGATCTGCTTGAAAAAAGGCCTTTTTTATTTTTGAACTTCTGTAGCATTTATTTTTCTGTCTGGGTTCGCAATTTAATAGGACATTGTTGGAGTTTCATTAGTATTAAATCCTGTTGCATATCTGTTTGATCCTTCCAGCTACTCATGTAACATATGAAGTTCTGAATTCTTAGCTCAGATATAAATACTGCCATATCTATCTCTCTCTACTCTGTCAAGAAGTCTTTACTTTGTTTAGATTATTTCATTTGGTCTCTTTCAGCTATGGGAGAACGTAATAATAGTTAGCATGGACACTGGTCATTTCGAAGACGTCATTCGTGGCTGCCACCGACTCCTCGATCTGCAGCATAAGTTTGAAGACGTGGAAGTGCTAGGTTTGCTGGTGCATGCTATTGTGCAGGATAGTAAAGATGCGGATGGGAACAGTGCTGCCAGGTAAGAAATTTTTTGTGGTCCATATGACATAAAATCAACGTCGAAAAAAATTTAACCACATATTTTAATTGCCTTTTATTAATTCATATATTATTGCATTTGTTCTAGATTGAGAAAACGAGTCCTCGAACTTTTCGGCAGGATAACTTCAATACATCAAAATAAACCAGAAATATGGCAATTTTACTCAGACTTAAGTCCAACATATCTCTTGAAAGCACAGCGCTTACTAAAGGCTTACAAGGGCTATACCCAGGTAAACAAAGTTACTCGCAATTCTTTTTTAGCAATATGAATCGAATTCTTAGAACTTATGTGACGTGAATTTTTCAGAGTGGCAACTGGGTTAGCAATCCAGAGACATGTAAACAAGTAATAGCACTGGCTCAGTCTCTTCTAGAACAAAGCAAGCAAGCTAGGCAAGAGGCAGAAGAGAAGGATATACTTCAAGCAAACCAACAATTGTCTTCTGCAAGACTAACCGGTCAAGCGGTCATTAGGGCAGCAGAAAAAGAAGACTGGCCGGAAACTAAAAGTGGTATTGAAGATTTAAAAGAACTATTTTCTAATGTTACAGAATATATGAAATCAATAATGTAAATGGAGTGTTGTTTTTTATTTCACTTTAACTTATATTTTTCTACCGTCCTATTGATCTAGTTGTCGCTGTTGCTACTGTGTATAAAAAGGTCGTGGGTTAATTTCTAGGTAAGTAGAAGTGGTATTGGTTTTTTTTGTTACGAAATCTATATTTATTTTATATTGCAATTGTGGCCAGTAAATGGCTAATACGCTCGCTCCGTATTACATGGAACTGCATCAATCTGTCATTGGTATGAGGTTGTGAGATACCACTTCAGGAAATATTACACTGAATAAATTCAAAGATTTAAGGCAATAAATATCAAATCAAGAGGGAATCCGATGTGTACATTTACATTAGCTAAGGTACTCGTCCTGTCTACTAACATATTTTATCCCAATTGCTATTTTCTTATTATTCTACAAAGAAATCTAAAAATAAAAGATCGTGGATAAAATCTTCTCACACAGTATATTTAGTTTTACAATGGCAACATTCAACTGTCAATTTGACGTCTTCTCTACGTTTCGTTCCAAAATTTTAATTTACTCGTTAATGTGTTAAAATGGTTTAATATCAGTTTTGCACCATTTCTTATAAGCTTTATCTGATGATTAAATTAATATCTATCTATGAATGTATTTAAGACAGATAGTATTTAACCTTAAATAACCTTTGTTCCAATCATTTTGAGCTTACGAGATACAAACTACAAAATTGTTAAAGTAAAACTAAACGTAGATGTCATAATTGATAATTTGTGCGAAACTGAGGGGGTGTTTTACAGTTTCTCCAAGAAATTATAATTAATTACTGTGCATCTATAATGTCGCATTAATAGAAACTCTTTCACCATGGCCACGGCTAACGACGACGAGATACTAGAAGGGTTTCTCTGTCCAATATGTAAGGCGGACTTGAAATCCGCCTCCCAACTTACAAGCCACTTTGAGAGTTTACATTCTGAAGAACAGGACGTACTAAGATCGCTGAAGGAGATCTTTGGTAAAGCAAAGAAGATAATATTGAATAATGACGATTCGGATTTGAAAGAGACATTTGATCGTGCGTTGAAGTTTAGTTACCAGGAACATTATTACTTGGACGAGGAACAGACTGTAGGTGTGTCCCGTAGTTCTACGGAGTATCTGAAGGGAGTGCGGTCTGCGCGGCTGGAAAGGTATGCGACGGAGACCAACAAGCTGCTGATAAGGCTGGACAAGCTTGTGTGCAACATGCCTAGTGACCCTAATCAGAGGAAGCTACATGAACAGGAAGTAAGTTGATCTTTGTATTTTACCACTTTTTTGTCGTCGTATTAGTCACTGAGTTTATATAACAAATAATAGATTTGCAGTCTTTGTGTTACAGAATATTTCTAATTGAAAAACTACCAACAATAAGACAAAATTAGTAATGTATTTCAAGAATAGACATGTTTTTATTTTATACTAGCGGCCCGTCCCGGCTTCGCACCGGTGGTCATTTTTCCGTTTTTGCAACATTTTTCATTTATGCTCCGCTCCTATTGGTCGTAGCGTGATGTTATAAAGCCTATAACCTTCCTCGATAAATGGACTATCTAACACAAAAATAATTTTTCAATTCCAACCAGTAGTTCCTGAGATTAGCGCGTTCAAACAAACAAACAAACTCTTCAGCTTTATAATATTAGTATAGATAAGTAGCTGCTCTACACATTCTTCAAAGTCTAGTCCTGGGATTAATGTAATCATTAAATTAATAAAAAAAATTGCATTTGGTATTTAAAATAATGATTGTGATAAGACTATTTGCAGACATATTCAATAATAATTTATCTTATAAATACTGGTACTCCATTTAATTAAATGGGTTTGTTATGTCTAGCTTATCTAGCCATTATTACAGCTATTGTATAAGTTATAGCCTTACATACGCATCACACCTGTCTTCCCCGAAGGGTTGGGCAGCGGTGTATAGTAACACCCTCATTTCTCTGTTATGTTTAAGTCCCATGTAATTGGGGGCAAGCCTATTGCCATCAACAGGGTACAAATCCAAACTCCAGGCTGCTACTGAGGAATTCCACACAGAAAAACCCAATAACATTGCCTGACCTGGGGATTGAACCCAGGAGCATACGATTCAGCAGCTGCGCTTACCACCACTAGACCAATTATCGCTTTATTCACAAATTCCAATAAAATATAGACCAGTTGTCAGACTTTCAAGCTCCTGATTACCCATAACAACTGTCATAGGTATTCATATGGCAACCAGGACTGACGGTTTAAAGTGCTCTCTGGGGCAGGGAGGGGTGTTGATGTGAATAAATGGTCAACCATCCACGGACTGACCGTGGCAAGTGTTGCTTAGCCTCGCAAAACGTAAGATCCTCGCGGTCTTTAATAAGCCATGAGCCCCTCAATTATAGTTATTTACACTCAAAGAAAAAGTCTGGGCTATACTTAGCCCAGAATCCTGATAAAACAGAGTCCTGAATACTTTAATTGTTTCCAGGTAGTCCCCTGGTTAGACGGGTCATCGGTTAAGCTGTGCCCCAACTGTGCGAAGACATTCAACTTGACGCGACGGAAGCATCACTGTAGACTGTGTGGCTCCATCCTCTGTCATGACTGCTCGATGTTCCTAGATATTAATGTAGCCAGTAAGTATATTTTCAGTCCCTGGTATGGTGAAATCAAAATAGAATCAACGAGGCTTAATATAACATTTTTAATTTCCATCTACTCTTGTGAGATCGGCGTTTTTATTGACTGATAGTTATACTAAGTCAAAAGAAAAAAATAATTGACTCTTGGTGTCGAAGTTAGGGGGCGCCACGGTGTTGTAGAATCCAATGGCCGCGTACGCACCGCTGATCAACTGATACAAGGTGTAAATGCAAAATCTGAAAACCTCTTAAGCGCTCATTGTACTCATCATTATGAACAACTTCTAGTCGGGACCAAACCTGAATTAGCGAAAAGAAGATCTGCTGCTCCATACATTTATGTTTGCATAACTCGACAAAATGTAGGGAACAGCAGATTTTTATTTCGCGATTTCCTGATGGGTCCTATAGTAAAAGTTGTTCATAATGATATATAGGTATACAATGACCCCTTAAGAGTTAGCTTAAGAGTTTTCAGTTTTTGCATTTAAACCTTGTATAAAGAGACTAAAGTTACTCGCACACCTGTAACATCCGATACCACCCTACTCATATTCATTGGTCGATAGAAGAAAAGTGGCCTCACTACATGAATAGTAGTCGCGTGGCGTGGCGTGTTACAAGTCTGTTTCCAGCATAAGGCTTGTTCACCTACATCGTTTTGAGAGTGCCGATGTAACTGAACATCTTAAAATTTAAAGAGCTGGACCACTGCTTTTATTATTTGTTGCCAGCAGTATTTTAAAGTTTCACAGTAGAGCATCCAGGCCTGCACGTGACCTTATAATTCGAGCATATATATAGAAATTCTATTATATAACATAACATCACGCCTTGTGTTCCCCGAAGGGTTCGGCAGAGGTGTTTTAGTAATACCCTGGTTTCGCCAGTTAAGTTTAAGTCCCATGTAATAGGGGGCGGGCCTATTGCCACTAACCAAGCACAAATCCAGATTCCGGGCTGCTACTGAGGAATTCATAATGGAAAAACCCAATATCACTGCCCGCCCTGGGGATCGAGCCCATATGACCTTATGCTCAGGAGTTGCGCTTGGGACCACTAGACTAACAAGGTAATTCTATTAATTTCAGTTTAATTAATACTATATCTCTTTCCAGAAGCAATAGTAGACCCATCAGTGCCACAGACGTCAAGTCAGCCAGACCACGAGACAACAGAGAAGAACGGCCTTCGTCTCTGTGAGCACTGCTACAATCTGATTGAGCTGCGGAAGCAGGTGCAGGAGAGTCGGAATGCTAAGACTGTGCTGATGACTGCCTATGAACAGATGAGGAGCCTGATGGACAAGGCTAGGCCTGATGTTGCTATGTATGAAAAGGTATTAATAAAGTTTTGTGTTGTGGTAAGCAGTGATAAGATGGTTTTTGGAGGGTTTGTGTTTGATCCCGGCCCATACGTAGAAGCGGTAAAAATAAAGGCTATTGTATCTTTAGCAGTGATAGCTTAGCAGTTGAACACTTTCCTTCCACGCAAGGGTTTGAGTTAGATCCCGGTCCGTACCTCTGATTTATCGAATCCATGTGCGGATCAGAATTTAATTATCACTTGTGTTAGCGGTGAAGGAAAAACAAGTGGAAACCTGCACACCTGAGAGGGCTCCATATTGTTCTTGATGGTGTGTGTAGTCTGCCATCCGCATCAGGTCAGCATGGTGGAGTTAGGCCTAAACCCTTCTCATTCTGAGAAGAGGCCCGTGCCCAGCAGTGGGACAGTAATGGGCTAATTATTTTATGTTATGTGTTGTGGTGGACATAGAAATAAAATAAAAATTAGGAGACAAAGTAAGGAGAAGTTCTGTTGCCATATGATTTCTAATATTTGTTTGATGTGTAAATAAAGCTATAAATAAATAAATAAAATAAGTTTTTCCATCCACTTCCGGGAGGTAAGAGCTCTGAACTTTCTATTGTTCGACATGAATCTTTTTAATTAACATCACGCCTATATTCCCCGAAGGGTTAAGCAGAGGTGTATAGTAACACCCTCATTTCGCCGTTATGTTTAAGTCCCATGTAGTAGGGGGCGAGCCTATTGCCATCAACCAGGCATAAATCCAAACTCCGGGCTGCTACTGAGGAATTCCACACGGAAAAATACAATATAATTTTGCCCGAGCTGGGGACCAAACCCAGGACCTCACGATCAGCAGTCGGACTTGCCATCACTAGACCAACGAGGCAGTTATCTTTTTTAACTATGATTCTCTAACAAAATAAAGAGGATGTATTTCAAAAAACTGGTTGATTCTCGATCGTAAACTATCTCTCCGGTTATAAGCAAGTGTTTGTATGACAAACCCAATTGAAATAAAAAAAAACCATTTATCTTTCCAGATGTGTCAAAGCCTATTCGACGGTGAGACGACGTACAACCTGACGGACGTGAACAAAATGCGCGGGCGCATCGGCAAACTGGCGGAGGGCATTGACGTGTTGAGCAAGCAGATAGTGACCTTCCCCGCAGAGCCCGGCACCCGGCAGGCGAGGCTGCAGAATGCTATCAGACAGGCCGCTGCACATTATATAAAGGTGTGATTATTTCTACATTATACTATATCGTCGCTGTGCAGTGAAAACCTCGTAAAGCACAAATTCATTTTATTTTTTGTTATTCATTTGTTGGGTAGAAAATCTCGTCCATATTTAGAACGAACGTGCACAGCTCTAAGATGAAATAGATTGATGAATCTTTACATAGTACAAAACAAAGTCGCTCCCGCTGTCTGTACGCTTAGATCTTTTAAACTACGCAACGGATTTTAATGCAGTTTTCAGCAATAGATAGAGTGATTCAAGAGGAAAGTTTATATACCCCACATTAGTATCTGCATTGCACCCGTGCGAAGCCGGGGCGGGTCGCTAGTATTGTATAATTATAACTTGCTTTAAACGGTGAAGGAAAACATCGTGAGGAAACCGGCATGCTTGAGTTATATTTCTCGACGGCATGTGAAGCCAAGTCAGAGGCCCATGGGCGACATAAACTCTGATACCAGGTTAGTCCCTAACCACATGAAAAGATTTTAAATAATTTTAAACTTTATTGTAATACTCTTTAGGACTCGTATTTACCGTACCGTGGGAAGCTACGGCATGCACACAAAGCATCCCGCGGTATGCTAAGCAAATATGAGTGCTAATGATATTAACATAAGGTTTAAAACTAGTTGAGCTTAAAAAATCCTTTGCCATGCCGTGCCGCCTGTTGGCGCAGGCCCTAATTTGAAGCTTAGCTGAAGATTCTGTAGCCCCTTCAGATTTAAACACTAAGAGGCTAAATAAAAAATAATGATTGCAGTCATTAGATTAGGCATAGAACCAATTCCAAAATATTTGTGAAAACTGAAAAGACTTGGCATAATGAATGGTTGTCTATGATATTACATACCGATTGTGAAACTTTTTTAGCGCGTAAGTCATCTTTCTGTGGCACCTGGTACTTAGCCAGCATAGTGACCTTGTAGCACTGAGGCCATCATTTTGTGGCACTTAGTACTAAGCCAAGATATGGGTCCATTTATTGAAGAGTTGATCATCTTGTAGCACCTGACCAGGATTTAAAAAACCCGTCGCGGCCCGTGGTACCTACTTAAATCTAATGATACAATATTTATAATTGCAGGAAGACCTTTTATCTTTACGGAAGTTGCCAACCGAGGCTCAAATAGAAGAAGTACGCCGACAGCGGTATGAGCGAGCTGAAAGACAGATCCAGATGGAAAGAGAGAGAATGGACCGACAGAGAGACAGGATGGGCGAGGTGGCCGGACCTAGCGCGTCCAGGGTCGAGAGCAGCCACGATGACGACGACAACCCTCTGTTGGAGCAGATGAATATCATCAGGGAGTATATTAAGGAGGCACGGAGGGAACTCAAATTCGAAGAGGTTAGTGTAATGGCATAAAAATAAAATATAATACCGTATAGAAGCGAAACTCCTTTGTGCGTGCCCCCAGTACAGCTTTATGTACAGTCGGGGAATGAAAAGGTTATACACCTTAAGGACTATTTTTTCTCGTACATTGCAAGAAACAAACTATTTTACCGACTACGTATTGCCAACATTATAGGAATGAAAATACAATTATATTTCGACAAGAACTTAAAAATTATAATAGTAACATGATGACAGACTCTACTAATGTCAATTTATTTAATCATCGAATTGATTGATTTCATGGTTTTTACAACAAAACTCCTTAAATCAAATCAAAGACATTACGTGGCATTACTACGTCATATGGAGGCAAAATGCAATTTTGATCTTTGTTACCAAATAATTAAACATAATTTTCCATGCATTGGTCTGTTCCGTTCAACAGTTTGAAAAGATAACATGTGCCCGCGATGTGGGAAAGGAATGAATTTGAAAACTGACGAACCTATTTATTCCCCTACTGTACACCTACTTACCCTTCAGCCCACAACGCCCCGCTGTCGCCCACGGATACATCAAGGCGCAGTACTTAGCGCAGGCCACATCGCCAGCTGGCGGCCGGGCCAGCTGGCTTTTTCATACTTCGATTCACATCGTTTGAGTCACTGAAGTATCTAGGCTCGGTGATACGTCGCTCGCCCGCCCGCCCGCCAGCTAGCGAGCGAGCCGGGCGATTATCGTTTCACCTCTTTTCATACTTCGGTTCACACCCCGAACTACAGAGATAAGCTACGTTAGCGATACAAACGATGCGAACGAAATATCCGACGATGCCAGCGATACTATTCGTTCACCTCGCTAGCGTAACTTAGCTCTGTAGTTCGCGGTGTGAACCGAAGTATGAAAAGAGGTGAAACTATGCTCGCTCAGCTCTGCTGCTCGGAACTGCGCGCGAGTGACAATGAGACGGAACGCTTCCCTCGCTCTTCCGCTCGCTCGCTCGCCCGTCCGTCCGTAGTTTTCGGTGTGAACCCACATAGTTTAGCTCGCCAAAACTTCGCTTATAGTTAGAGAGCTGGCCATATGATTTACTGACAGGTATGGTCACCGTCTGCTGAGCCTTAAATACCTAGTACCTTAGTACCTTAGTAGGTAGTGCCTCAAGTCGCCCTGTAACGGTCCGCGAATTTCTACGTGGTATCTTTCGCCCCCCCCGGGGAGGGGGGAGGGGTGAATACCAGTCGGGAATCGACTGATCTGGAAACCGTCTACTTCTTTGTATTTTCGATCTGAGTGATCCTGAATAGTCATCCTGCAAATTTTGGGCCCAGCAAGTGCTTCCGGGCCTGTCACCTCACACTTTTATACCTCATATAAGGCGAAAATCAAAATTTTCAGTATTTTTCCGCAAAACTCCAGAATGTGACCACTTGCTCCGCCCAAAATTTGCAGGATGACTATTCAGGATCACACAAATTAAAATACAAAAAGCAGACGGTTTCTAGACCAGTCGGTTTTCAAAACACCTTCTGTGGGGGAAGATACCACGTAGAAATTCGCGGACCGTTACAGGGCGACTTGGGGCACTACCTACTATCGTATTTAAGGCTCAGCAGACGGTAACCATACCTGTCAGTAAATCATATGGCAAGCTCTCTCTATTAGTTTATATAGTTTCCCTCGCCTCGCTGTTGGCTTTCTCATATTTTGGTTCACATCGTTCGAGTCGTTAAAGTAGCTAGGATCGCTGAAACATTGTTCTCTCGCTCGCTAGCTGGCGGTGTGGCCAGCGCTTTTTGGCTGTGTAATGTTTCCGCACGAAATGTGTACGAGCGCGCGAGCGCTTAGTTACAAGTGAAGCGTGTAAAAAGAGTATTGTATTGTATAGACAATCTCGACCTTATTTATTTATAAAAATCATTATGTAACTAATATGTATTTCTTTTATAATATTTGCAGGTGGCAATATTAGAGACGAACTTGAAAGAACTGAAAAAGGAATACCAACTACAAAAACTGTCTAACAAGGCCTAGTCATTCCAAACGTATAGATTTAATTAAAGTAGGTACTACCTATGTATATCACCTTTTGTATTATAATTATTTATTTATCTTGCAAAGATACACTCAGTTTAATATTTTATACCTTATGTCATGTAAGAATAAAATTCATAATTTATTGGCGAGCGTTTTATTAATTATTCACTACACTCAAATAAAATTTAATGTAACGATAAAGTTATTACATGATTATTAATTATAGTAAAAATAAAATAAAATTAAAAAAATACGGTTATCATAATAATTGTTGGTTTGTCGATGCTACGATATCATTACAGAAGCAAACAGTTTTCGTTTGGCGTACTGATTGAGCTAAATAAACAATATATTCAATTAACAAACCTGGATCCCGCCATCTCGACGTTCACAATTGCATATCGACGGTGAGGTGCCAATACTTCCTAACTGTCATTTTTCGAGATTTTCGCTTTTTTATCATTTTGAATTTAAAAGCGTTATTTGCATGTTTTAATGAAACCTCCGAAGTGTAACTTTTGTTATGGTGCGTCCAGACCTGACGAACGCGCCGCGAATGCGCCGCTCGCGCGCAGCGCGCGAACCGTTCGCGAACCGCTCGCGAGCTGCGCGCGTGCATTTCATGTTCGTACAAAGCTCCGCGCGCCGCTCGCGCGCAGCTCGCGAACGGCTCGCGAGCGGCGCGCGTGCGGCGCATTCGCGGCGCGTTCGTCAGGTCTGGACGCACCATTACACGAGAGCAAAGTTTTTTGCATCTCTTGTCTTTGAATCCCTCGCCACACTCAGGATTCAACTTTAGAATCACTCGTTACGCTCGTGATTCAATCGTTGAATCCTTCGCTTGCTCAGGATTCAAAATCAGCACTCGCAGCAAAAAACGACTTTGCTCTTTTGTTGCACAAATAACTATTAAAACTAGCTGCCCGGTGACTTCGTACAACCTAAACTTCTTTTTTAATTTTTCAATTTTCTTTTTTCCTGTCCCACCCACGAACACGAACACGCCAATAAAAAAAAAAATCGGTGGAGCCATTTTCGAATTTTTGCGAGACTAACGAACAGCAATTGATTTTTATATATAAGTATAGTTGCAGTATTCAAAAACACCACTACTGATAATAATTTGAGATAAGTATTGTTTGCGCCGGATCTGGGTACACTGCATACCGGTGGTACTATCCGTGGTACTACTGGTAGTAGTAGGTACCACGGGTGTTTTTATATTGTATATTAATTAGGGAACGTACCCATACTACGTGACCCGTTCAGGGGGGGGAGGGGGGTCTTCAAAATACCACGCTTGGTCACGCGGCCACGTGCGCGCGGCTGTAGGGGCGGGGGGGGGGCTTAGGTTTTCGTCACGTGGTCAATATCCTCTATGGAAATCTCGCGCTTTTTTGAGCTATATTCAAATATGGCGCGCAGCGTTTAGCGCTTTTTAAACTCACTCACATTGACGCACATTGAGCCAAATAATTTTCTTTTTGCATTTTTTTTTATTTAAAACCATATTTATGAATTACTACGTGAAAACTAGAGGGGGGGGATATTGGCATATACTACGGGTGGTCACCGAGGGGGGGAGGGGGGTAAAAAGTTGTAAAAAATGGGTCACGTAGTATGGGTACGTTCCCTTATAACCATACATATTATTATGTATGATTTATAACTGGCGGTACACATCAAATTCAAACTTCGCTAACTTCTTTCGAAGTTTCCACTACTTGAAATAGGTTCTACAACACTCGAGATTTTTTCGCATAAGAATAGCTAGAATACGTTTGTTATATTTTTATTCTCATGCTGTTTAAAATTAACGCCATGGGTAAGAAGAAATCTCCCACGGCACAGACAAAAAAAAATACCCGTGGTAGTAGCTACTCCTGCTATTTCATGGGTAAGCAATGTCTGGGTAATTGTTCGATAGAGCTTAGGCATTCGCCTGTCATGTTATCATTTTTAATATAGGGTTAAAAGCCTCTTACAACCAGCCAGGAAGTGATGGAGTTCATCTATTCAAGCGAATCCTTCCTTGTACTCTCTGAACTTTAAAATTTTATCAAGTTTCTTCAACATTTGAGGTCTGGTGCACAGAGCGTTTCTTATCGCTTCATCCAGTAATTTTCTCTGGTAAAACGGCGGTATAGGGGTGTCCTCTAAATGGAACGTATGAATACTGCCAAAAGTGTCACCAACAAACACGTTGTGCCCACATGCCGCAAATCTTATGTATGTCAATGATACTTGGCTCGGAAAAGTGTATTCTGCACACGGCTTATGAATTTTCCGACGAATATCCCAAATTGATAATACGTTACCACTCACAGAAATGATTATAGTAGCATTAATTGGACAGAAAGCTACCCCAGACACAGCGGTCGGACACATCAATGTCAGTATAACGTCGTCCATACCATCTATCCATAGGCGAATAGCGTTATCTGCGCCGCACGACGCTAGCAAGCAACTCATAAAAGGTGAATTGGCCATGTCCATGACTGGCCCAGCGTGAGCGCGGTACACCGCCATGTGTTGGTTCAGATAGTTTGTGGAACATTTGTGTATGCAGCCCTCGTCAGTGCCGACTAAATAACAATGGTCGATCATAGGATCCCACTTCAAGCACAACGCAGCTGGATACCTTGTGATAGGGACGTCTACTTTTAAACACGCTTTGGCTGTTTGTAGCCCTTTCAAATTTCCTTCAACAGTAGATATTCGCATCATGGGTGTACATATGAATTCATGCGTTTTTGTACTTTGTAATCTGTTGATTCTTCCGTCTTGGCAAGTTGTCATTACGTACTCGTTCTCGCCTTCTTCACTACGCCAATGTATTACCCATATTGGCTCGAAGCAAGGATTTGTTTCACGTTTACTTTTAGCTATGTATTTAATAGAGTACGCAGTAATATCTAATATTACCACATCTCCATTAAAAAACCCACATGCTAGCCAACTGGGATGCCTTTCGGAGAAACCCACAGACGTCACCGGAACGTCAAAGCGATATAGCCTTTCGGGTTTACATGGATTTTTGGTACACCAAACGCAAACCATGCCCTTACATGCATCTGCGTACCCAAATTTTCCGTGAGCTACTGCTAGTATATCTAGATTTTTAGGATTAAAGTGTATTGTCACTATTGGGTGGTTCGCTGTTTCCTCGCATTCAAAAGTCCACAAAGGTTTCATTGTGTAAATATAGACTAAGTCCAATGATAGTGGATCTTCGGTTACGAGCCCTCTGAACCTCTTTTGGGCATGGCCATATTCTAAAGACGCGAGCACTCGTTCTGTCAAAAGCACAGCATCTAAATACTGCGGCGTCGACGCGATATCTTGGAAAGTTTTTGATTTATGAATAACTTTTTTTGTCTTCTTTCGTAACAAATAACTCGCAGCGGATTGATACATGACCATTTCGTCTTCTTCCCCCTCTTCCTGCGTTTCAGCGATACGTGCGTAAGTGTCATGCATGTCCCACAACGAGGCGAAAGCTATGGCATTCTTCTTCTGGGGCCTTGTAGCAAGTGTGTGTCTAGTTTGCTTTATAGATTCTTCAGTTTGAGTTTCTTGACAAACCATTTTTCGATTTCTTCCTTTTCCGACCGTGATGTATTCATAGTATGTATTTTCTTCTTCAATCGCATTTCCTTCGTCGGTTCCCTTCTCGCACGATATACATGGTAATGTAAATAAGAACTGAGTGTCAGTTTCTTTAAGTATGATGTTTATTTCTGGTGGGTAAGATGTAATCGGATTCATTTTTGGTAAATAGAATGCAGATGGTGCTAAAGCAAGTTCCCCGTCGTCGGGTTCGACTCCCTCCTCAGTATTGAGTGTATAATCGATATGTATGTCGTCAAGGTTGATAGTGGTGGCGTACACCTGGCCCTGGCCAATACCAGCTATCTTAGACCTAGATTTCGTCAATTTAGCTTCACTTTTTGTGCGTGCTCTAATATCAAAAGCGGCGTGTGTAAACATTTCGTCTATAAGCACATAGTCTGCATCGTTGATGTCATCCGGGGTGACATCAACATTGTCGACGATCACTCGGTAAGCACGTCGCTTGTCCCACATAGTGGGAGGGAGCTTGACCATCTTGGCCGCACCGGTCGTACTTGACGGGTCCTCAGCGAGGGAGTATTGTGAGGCCTCGGTAGTTGATGCAGCATTAACGGCCGAAGCGCCCGCGCCGATGCGCTTCATTTCACTACTGCGTTCCCTTTCCACCATAATTATAAAAAAATAAACTTTACAACGAGATAACCTAAGATGATAATATTTTTATTAATACTCAAATATCTAACGTATCAAGTTTGACAGCAGGATGACAATACAAAAGTTTGAATAACGCATAGACGAACGAAAAAGAATTTATACGTCATTGTTCTGATTACGTAATTAATATCATTGATATCTAGACACGGCAGTGTGTCAAGCCAAGTTCAAAAAAGAAACGGTCGACACACTGGCCGTATGTTATACATATACACGAACCATTTCGACTTAGGTACTTTCGATCCCTCCATAAGCCAAAATCTATTTGACCTACATACTCAGTAAATTACCTCTTCTTCCTCCTAGCCTTTTACCAATTATCTTGGGGTCAGCTTCCAGTCTAACCAGATGCGGCTGAATACCAGTATTTTACATGGAGCGACTGCCATCAGATCTCTGCAGCCCAGTTACTGGGCAATGCCGATATCCTAAGGTTAGATAGGCAAATGAACTATGGATTATTATTATGACAAAGTTATTTGTGCGATTACTTCAATTAGTATGAAAGTATTGTCCAAATACGCTAAGTATGAAACTAGGTGCAAATATAACTTTGTAGGTATTGTTATTTCAAGTAATACGTTTCTTGAGAATAAGTGACTAACGTTTAGAGACCCTAACCGCAAAGCCTAAGGTTGCGGGTGCGAATACTGCTAAATCTTCCATGTAATACTTACGTCATGGACAGCAAATTACGTATTGATAGGTACTTAATATATTATGTATTAAAATAAAGAGAATGTAACTTTACAAAAAATAATAATATCCCACTAAAAAATTACTGCATTGTTGGTCTAGTCGTGGCAAGCGCGACTGCTGATCGTGAGGTCCTGAGTTCGATCCCCAAATCGGCCAAAGTGTTATTGGGTTTTACCATGTGGAATTCCTCAGTAGCAGCCCGGAGGTTGGTTTTGTGCCCCGTTGATGGCAATAGACTCGCCCCCTATTACATGGGACTTAAAATATAACGGTGAAATGAGCGTGTTACGATACACCTCTGCCGAAACCTTCAAGGAATACAGGATTGATGTTGTTATTATAATACAAAAAAAAAATTGTGTGTAAAACCTTCCCTGGGAATGGGACTAAGGCCTAAACCAACGGTCAGCAACAGGTGGACCGCGGCCCGTTTGCGGACCGCGAAAGGTCGAACCTCGGACCGCCAAATATTGTAATGTATTGTATACCAAGTGTAAATTAACATGTGATAAGGTATACTATACCTTTATTAATTGAAATAATATTTTTAAGCCACATAAAATCTAACTTAGTACTTATTTTATTCGAAGTTGCCTAGTTAACCTGTTTTATAACTACCTACATTTTATAAATACCTACGTTTTATAATTCAGATTTTTTTTTGAAACCATACAATAAATAGGTAGCACTTAATTATTATCAGTTGTTTTTTTCTGGACCTCGTTAAAAATTTCCCACAGTATCCGGACCCCACCTAAAACTACTTGCCGACCCCTGGCCTAAACCCTTCTCAGAGGCCCGTGCCCAGCAGTGGGACAGTAATGGGCTAATTATGTCGCACCTTTAGAATTATAGAGACCTATCTAAAAAAAGATAGTTTTTGGAAAACGTCGAATAAAGGTTCGTATTTTTATGAATTTTGTAGAAAAGAGAGAAACTTTCTCTTATTAAAAGAGAGGCCTGTTGTGGTACGCCACAACAGGCCTCTCTTTTAATAAGAGTCGATGAAGATGGTCATCCATGGTAATTTTATGATTCCACCATAAAATCTTAAAATTTTGAAATAGGTCTCTATAATTCTAAAGGTGCGATGTATGTTTTATGTTTAAGTGAAAACTTCCAAAGTAGCACATTTAATATACATACTTAGGTATGTTTTTATTAGTAAAATAACTTTTTTTTTAAGATATTGAAGAATGTTTTACATTCCAGTACCTAGTTATTATTTAAGGAAGTTCTATAGAACTTGGCATCCATTTAGATCTCAATTGTTCGGCGACAATCTCGAAAATCCTTTTTTACCGAACTTGGCCTCTTTTTCACATTATGTTTTTGGTGGCATTAAGGGAGCTCACCCACGAGCGACAATCGCTGAGCGATTATTTTGTCGCTAAATAAATAATATTTTAAAAAAAATCAATGCACAAAACGACACAAACCCCCACGTCCGGGCGTCCGCATAGATAATAATACTAGGGCGTCCGGATGGTAATACAATATATTGTTAACCAATTCACTAGAGCGTAATAAGACCTATCTTTTGAAAAAAATATTATTGAAGTCGCATTATATGATTAGCTCAAAAGAGAATTTAAGTAAATAGGTTAAAAACAGTGCTTGTAAAAGTATTTTTTTACAGCAGCAATTTATTGATTTAAATAAAAACTACGTACTTAATCAAAGTTTTCATTAGAAATTTTAGACAAAGTATTAAGTAACAACTACAAGGTTAGTCGGAAAGGGGGTACTAAGCCGCGGGCCACCTAAAGTATCACTGATGACTATTTTAAAGCAAGTGGTAACATTTCAAAATTCGTTAAATTTTATTTGCATCTAAAAAGATTTTTATTTGTTTTTTCAAAAAAAAGAAAAAACATACCTGCTTTAGTTATGAATGCAGAAAATTAAATTTCTAACTTGTGACCCCAATATGACCTAAATTGTAAAAACAGCTGATCATAGCAACGAACAATAATTAGATTTTAGCATATTTTTTACGAAATCTTTGAAATGCTATTTCTCTTAAACTATCGAGTTTTGGGGAAAGTTGTCGAACCAAAGTTATCCATTATTATGGGTACTTTAACACCCTTTCGGCTTAGTACCCCCTTTCTGAGTAACCTTGTATATTTTTAAGAATTTTCACTACCGTACTATAGATGTGGAGAAAAAAAGTTTCAAACATAGGCTGTTTGTGCCGGTCTTGTCCATAAGATATCCTGCATTCAAAAAAATTTAAAAAGGTGTCTCGTGCGAGTCGGGGTTAACGTATTTTAACGCGCACGCCGTTCTCGTACGTATGGGTTCCGTAGAGCATATCGCACGTACGTTCGTGCAACGTTGCGCTTTGCCGAGCGTGATTCCGCTTATGGACTTTACCCCACCGTATTGTCTGCGGTCTTAATCACTTGCCTTGGGTCACAGTTTTGTTATTACGAGCCATTACTTTAATTGCAACAACTGTTATAAGTATTTATGGTTCGCAGTAATGGGATGGCTGTGGAAATGTCTTTTTGTTTGTGAAAAACTATTACCGACCTTTTATTGAGTTATAGGTAACGGTTTAATGCGCAACCTGGTAATAAAATTACTTTGTTATAATATCATACTGCGATCTGATGATCATATCCGCCATAGAACTGTCCTGTATTCTGTCAGTCAGTAAAGCCAGACGTCTGTATATGAAATTATCCTTCCTACTACTTTAGGTCATGACTTAATGAGATGATGATGATGATGATGACACCGGTTTACTTGTGCCATAATATAAATCATAGAGGAACCTACCTACAGTTACGTAGGTAGTAGTAATCAATAATCGTATTCCAAACATATTATTAAATTAGGTATATATTCATGGAACTGATATACCTACATCCGTCACAGTCAATACTCACATAGGTTCAGTTGAAAACCAGCGTCAGGTACTGGTTATCTGACATATTTATGCTGAACTGGACCTATTTGGCACAGCCGCCTGACCGTGGGGCACACAATGGTGTCGATTCTGTTGCGCACTCTGACAGGACTAAACTAAGGGTGTTTGTCTGTTTCTGTTTCAATAGAAAAAGAAAGTGACAGTTGCGTTTAGCCTAGTTTAGTACTGTCAAAATGTGCAACAGCATTGGCATCAAGGTATTCTAAATCATTTTTTTTGTACTTATTCCTGCTGTGTCCCTAGTTTGTGGCAAATAATTAAGTTCTTTCTTTGTGTGAAAAAATGTGAATAAAATATATCCTTGAGTCTTCTAAACGTTTATAAATAAGACAAAGGACAGTAAGAAATGCCCGAATCAATAACAAAGCTTAGTCATTCGCAAATTAAACGATCCCACCATATCAGGAGGCCCTATATTAAGATGTAAAGTTTATCCACCCCGCGACGCTACCGGCGCAGGCGCAGCCAAGCGTGACGGTGGCCAGCTCGGTGCAGACAGCATTAGTGTCGCGGGAGCGTGCGGGGGAACACCTGGCTGAGGACTCCCCTAGTAGTAACACCTGCCAAATAACCTCATAATATCAATAGGAGCGAACTTGAAACCCTCAGTTCAACATGAAGAGGATCTTCAACAAATTCAGAGAGAGTAAGTGGAACATTAGCATAAGTTGCGTAATGTTAGTTATTCAACATTATGATATAATTGTTACATGTTCGTTAAGTGGGTGAGCGGTTGTGAGTTGTTCTGGTGCATCACTAACAGTTTTGTAAATATTTAATGTTATATCAGAATCTAACTTCAAACTACGATTATCCACAAGTTTTTTTATTCAATATAAGTTAACCTTATAATTGAAACCAACGAGATCCCACCAGCACCAATTATGCATTCTATACTTATCACAATCCAAGTCTCTATATTTTTATTCTGCGATCCCAGCGGAATACCGCGAATACACGCATATTTTCAACTTGTTGCACATAATACGAGTGCCCGTCATGTAGCGCGTAAATTAATCGTCTTCATGGCTAGTTCCCGTCGCTCCCATCATCCGAAACAAAAGCACAACAAAGCTAAAGAGCAACATGGTATGCTATCAGATACTAGAGTCGGGTTAATTTCTACCCGCGCCGCCTACATTTCGTCGGCGCGCTGTGCCGATGAGAGCATGCGTGCGCGTGCGTCCATCGATACACGCTGTATCGGTAATTGCATCTCCTTTTAAGAATGTAATAATAAAACTGGCCAGGCGACCCGTGGCATATGGGTATTTAGAGCACGTAGACTATAATAATTGATTTTTTAATACCTATGCAATTTTGTTATTAGTTGTACTGTTTCTTATTATTTAGAACGTATTTATACGCAAAACTTAAAATAATTACGTTTTTGGTTAAACTGTAAGAGTAATTTCAACGTCATGCACACGAAAAATGCAAAATGTTAAACATATTTTACGAAAGTAGGTGAGATCGTGCTGCAGAGCGAAGAGCGAATGCAATTTCGAGATTGTTTCGCTGGGCCGTCACCGTGACAGGACGAGTGTCCACAGGCGGCGCGGCTGCGCGGGCGCAGGCCGAGGGTCGAGAGGTCGTGCGCGCAGACGCGCTCCGCCCCGCTAATTGCCGCGCCCCACGCAAATAAATAATTTTTATCCACTGCGTCGAGATCATGCTCCTTCTTGACCTTAAATTATTGTACGTAAAGCTTTTTTTCTGAATTTTTAATCGGTTTCCCGAATGCCAGAGTGGCAGGAATTCCATGTGGATGCCGAAAAACAGCCGAGCGATGATCGCGCTTTTATGATACCATCGCTACGTCGAATTGTTAATGATACGTCTGGAACTGGCTATAGATGTAATAATTAAACGTTTTGCGATGTAAGTATCGTGTAATCTACGGTTACAGATAATATTAAACTAGTCTCGATTGCCTATAATAAGTTGAGACAAATAGGGGCTGTGTTTAGGCGCTGTAAAGCAAATGATATCATAAACAAATCATAGAGCATTGTCCGAGTTACATCGTCCACTTTGCGTCAGTCTAAACAAATTGCATTCCCTGTGAAGATAAATTATGCGAGATTTTGTAATCCGAGAAGAATAGGAATGTGACCAGTGAGTTAGATTAAATTGGAAGGGACAGACTCTTCCTTGAACACGTCACGTCATCGCGGATAACTTAGGCACCGCACCAATATGATGGAGCCTCGCCGGGTCAGCTTACAGTATGTCGTTGACTCCTATAGTTTTATTTTTCAAATAACTTATGGTCAAATACTCAAACGCTGCTGAATTTTAAGTCGTGCCGTTAAGTTGCCTGCTGTCACTGTCACTCGTAAGGTGAAGTGAAAATGACAGCACGTAATTAACGGCAACTTCAAATCTAGTAGCGTTTGCGTATTCAGCCATTAGTTCATGAAAAAAAAACACTCGCCTTGCAGATCCTTTTAAAAGACTCGCAAAAGAGACATTTATATTTTACTAGCGACGCGCCCCGGCTTCGCACGGGTGCAATGTAGATACTAATGTGGGGCATATAAACCTTCCTCTTGAATCACTCTATCTATTGCTGGAAACTGCATTAAAATCCGTTGCGTAGTTTAAAAGATCTAAGCGTAGGTACAGACGGCGGGAACGACTTTGTTTTATACTATGTAAAGATAAAGATATTGTCCTGGATTTTTTAAAGACTCGTATTATAATTCATAGCAGTGATAGCCTAGCGGTTGAACGCTTCCCTTCCATGCAGGATCATAATTTGTATTGTACTATATATTATTTATATTTGTACTATATATTATTACTCACCATCTATTAATACCATTGTGGAAAGCAAATAAAAGTTTGAGTTGAGTTTGAGTTTAATTTAATTATCACTTGCGTTAACGGCGAACGAAAAACATCATGAGGAAACTTGCACACCTGAGAGAGCTCCATAAAGTTCTCGATGGTGTATAGCCGCCAACCCGCACCGGGCCAGTGTGGTGGACTAAGGCCTAAACCGCTCACATTCTAAAAAAAAGGCCTTTGTCCAGCAGTGGGACAGAAATGAGCTGATTATGTTATCTATATTAATATTATAAAGCTGAAGAGTTTGTTTGAACGCGCTAATCTCAGGAATTGGAAAATTATTTTTGTGTTGGATAGTCCATTTATCGAGGAAGGCTATATAATATCACGCTACGATCAATAGCAGCGGAGCATAAATGAAAAATATTGCAAAAACTGGAAAAATGTCCACCCGTGAGAAGCCGGGACAGGCCGCTAGTTTAATATAATTCACAATAATATGTACTGAGCTATTAAGTAGGTTCTTCAGATTCTAGCGGCTCTTGATCTGTGTAAGTTGCAGTTCTATTGTTGTGATCGAACAAACATTGTTGCATAATAAAAGAGAAGTTAGTTTATTCATCTTCTACTGTGCCAGACTTATTTATGAGAAGTATTGTTATTTTTCAAATCAAGACGTATCCCACAATCTATTGGGTCCAGCACACAATAGACATTGTTGGCCTAGGTACTTTCGATACAACAGATTGATAGCTTGTAGTGTCCGACCGAATCTTCGGCTTCGGCTAAAACGAGCCGAAATTTTAGCCGAAGCCGAAGATTCCTAGCAAGATCCGAAATTGAAGGAACTGTTATGAACGTGCGAGACGCGATGTAATATGCTAGTCTAGTTTCACACTAGTTGTGAAAAACGGAGACTGTTGTGATTGTTAAATTACTTAATATTATAAATTACATTATTTCGAAGTGTTATAATTATCTTTACATAGTATAAAAGAAAGTCGCTCCCGCTGTCTGTACGCTTAGATATTTTAAACTACGTAACGGATTTTAATGCAGTTTTAGCAATAGATAGAGTGATTCAAGAGGAAGGTTTAATATGCCCCACATTAGTATCTATATTGCACCTGTGCGAAGCCGGGGGGGGGGGGTCGCTGGTTTTTGATAAATTGCAAGGTAATTTTAGTCATCTCGTTGTTTAGATACAGTCAATATATAGGTACCTAGTCGTGCCATAAATACTGTCACGAAGAAAAAAATTTTTTTTTATTGCTATTAACTCCAAATTATCATGGCGTTTAGAGCGAGCCGTACTCTCTAAAACTGATCATAAATCATAATCCAGCGGATTAAGATCTGGACTAGACGACGGTCAGTCTTCAGCTCTGATGAAGTCCGAAACGTTTACTTCCAACCAAGACTGCGTGGACCAAGCTTTATGACCCGGCGCCGAGTCTTGTTGGAAGGACCATACTTGGTTATTGAACATGGTGTTGTTAAGGGGCTTAACTACTTACTCAAGAATGGTATCTTGATACACTTGTGCCGATGTTTTGATACGTTTTTCACAAAAATATGGCTCAGTCACTCCTTCATAGCTAACACCCTACCAAACCATCACTGAAGTCGGATAATGCCCACGTTGCACTCTGTCGACTAATTGGGAAGCTTCCTTAGAGATTTGAGCATAAATACGGTCATTTTGTTTGTTAAAATGTTACTCAATTGTAAAGATTTTCTCATCCGTAAACAAAAATTTTCTGTGACCTCCTTTTGCGTACTGCTTCAATAGTTGTTTCGATTTTACCACCCTATTCTTTTTTAAATTATCAGTTAAAAAATTACCAGTGCGTCTCTTATAGGCTGCAAGTCCTAAGTCATCTTTTAAAATACGCGACATGGTTCTGGGTGCTATCTTCATCTCCCGAGATAAAATCTTTTGCTTTCGGACAGGATTTCTTCGAATTCTTTCCCTTACTGCTTTGACCACCTTTTTCGTACGAACACTACGTGGACGGCCAGATCTTTTTCTGTCACAAGCAGAGGAGATCTCATTGTACCTATTAATAGCCCGGTACACATCAATTTGACTAATACCAAGCGTACCTATGGAGAGTTTTAAAAATTGCATTTGGCACCATACCAACTTTGTGTAATGCAATCACAGCGATTCGGTTCGCTTTATCACCCCACTCCATTTTAATATCGCAAAATATTGTACAATGTATTGGCGCCAAAATTAGAAAAATCAATGAACAATCGTATAAAAATGACAGATTCCAAATTCAAATGTAATATCTTTCTTATTTTTAATTGTAACAGTATTTATGGCCAGACTAGGTATATGTACCTACCTACTTTTAAAAAACCATTATTTTATACACTGAGCCAATCTTGAACTGAATTCCATGATTCAATGATTATTAAATCTTCGGCTTAGGCGTCGGCCAAAGATTGTTTTCGATAGCCGATTCATCGGCTTCGGCTTTGGCTAGAAATCGACCTTCAGTCGGACACTAGTAGGTTGTAACTTTTGTGTTCGAGTACAAGTCTGCAAATTAAGAAAACTGAACGTTTTCGTTTGACTGCCTCGTTGGTCTACGAGGTCCTGGGTTCGATCTCCAGGTCAGGCAAAGTGTTATTGGGTTTTTCCGTGTGGATTTCTCAGTAGCAGCCCGGAGATTGGATTTGTGCCCGGTTGATGGCAATAGGCTCGTCCCCTATTCAGTGGCGTGCCTATAGGGCAAGCCAGATATTTTTTGGTACTTATTTTAATGTGCAAGGTAAATTATGACAATATATTTTATGATTATCATTAGTAAACCATAATTCGATCTTAAGATCTCCAACTATTTGTTATCAGACGAATTATAAATATCAAAATATGAATTACTAGCTGTGTCCTCACGGCTCCGCCCGTAGTCTATGTTACTCAGTGATAATGTAGCTTTCTAACAGCAAAAGATTTTTTGAAATCGGTCCAGTAGTATTTAAATTTATTCGTTACATACAAAAATATAAAAATACAAGTTTTTCCTCTGTATAATATTAATAGATATATGGCCTATTGCCATCAACCGGGCACAAATTCAAACTCCGGGCTACTAAGAAATTCCATACGGAAAAACCCGATAACACTTTGCCCGACCTGGGGATCGAACCCAGGACCTCTCGGTGAGCAGTCGCGCTTGCCACCACTAGACTCACGAGGCAGTTGGTTTGATGAAAAACCATTCGAATTCAAACAATCCTTTTATGATTAACTAGCGGTCCGTCCAGACTTCGCACGGGTGGACATTATCCCGTTTTTCCAACATTTTTCATCTATGCTCCGCTCCTATTGGTCGTAGCGTGATGTTATATAGCCTATAACCTTCCTCGATAAATGGACTATCCAACACAAAAAATAATTGTTCATTTCCAACCAGTAGTTCCTGAGATAAGCGCGTTCAAACAAACAAACTCTTCAGCTTTATAATATTAGTATAGATAAGCTTTGCTACTAAAATCTACGTCCAATATCTTCTCGCTACGACCTCCAGACGAGAAGTCTAGAATATCATCAACATTTTGCGTAATACGCAAACTACCATCAATTGTATATAATGTACTTACTTTGAACTTAGATTGTAATGCACGCAATAAAGGACACAAACATAATTACGTGTCCATTTTCTGAAGATGTCAACACCCATCGTCAGTGGTCGCGACGGGTGGACGAGACGAATCGCGTAACCCGTACTTGTGATTACCCATTCGTTACAGTCATACTATGTTTTGCGACATTAGGAAAGCGTTCCACTAACCTCTACGGATTTCGCTTTCTATTGTCCGTAAATTCACCACAATTTTGTCGAAGCCTAATATTGGCAGATAAAAAGTGCCACTTTCTTTAGCAAAAACCAGTTTGCTCTCGACTAGACAAATAACAGATTAAGTTGGTCTACCAAAGTGGGTTGGTTGGAGTAAATGCTGTTATAATTTACACTCAAGTAGCATGTGTGCTTAACGGACAAAATCGAAGTCCTATTCGAACGTTTCCAAAGGATTTTTTAGCTTGTTTAAAGTGAATCGATTTGCCGCAACATTCACATCAACATTTTTGCCTCTACGTATATGGTGGATATCTAGGAATACAACATGCAGTCATTACGGGATGCACTGTGATCCACACAATGTATGATTCGTGCAGGTGTGCATCTTATGCGCCGGCACAGCGTTGAGCCACCACAAAATAAGTTACAGAAAGCTAATTTGTAACAACGTTACGTGAGTAGGAACTTGTACATTAATCGTCAGTAGAATAACGGATCAATCGTAATCCGCTTCAGTCACACTTATACATTACATAGTAGATCCCTTTCGTACACCCCAGCAGATTGAACGCGCTTCGCAATATTTTCTTTATACGTATCTGTGAGCGTCTTATAGCCCTTTTGTGTGATGAACCTTCTAAGGCTACTTATTATATGGCTTGGCGCGCTCGGGACGCAGAATGCGCCTGCGCAGCAATTTTGCCTTTTCGCCGATTGTGGCGTGCAATGCAATGTAGGAGGTGCATAGGGGAAGTAGAGTTCGCAAAGTCATCTTAAACTAATTACTGGCATAATGGTACCAATGGTCAAAATAAATTATAATTATCAATCATAAAAACATATCTCGAGTAATAACAATGTGATTCTTTACTTTCTCTCCAAACTTCCAAAGTATAAATAATAACATTGAATCTAAGTACCTACTAGATATTTCTTTATTTGTCATAAAAGATAATAATTTAATCTCAAACTACGATTAAGAAAACTGAACTATGATTATCATTGACATAATAATTAAAACATCCGAAAATAACTCTGGTATTACCAAGAACGGTAATGACGAAGGATGGTAATGACAAAAATGTTGATAAGCTATTTCTGTACGAAGTAGAACAGCCCTTAAGGCAAATATGAAAATATACTTTCTATTAAATCTGACATATTATTACAAATCACCGCATCGAACCAAAATTAGCACTTAACACCAATCAGTTATATAAAATTGCAAAAACACGCATCGATTAATAAATAATACGTATCGGTGCCAAAGTGCCAACAAATTGCGAGACGGCAAAAACTGTTACGTCTTCTTCCGCTTAATTAACACAGTATACATAAATATTAACTTTATTACACAACTTTTCTATATCTAAAATAAATGTATTATTCTACTTTCACTGCTAAGAGAATTTAAAATTGGCAATACTTTTGTGCTATCGACGCATGCGGCGGGCGCGGCGGCGGGGCTCGTTCCCACGCCGCAATTATCGGTTGCCTACACTTACCCTTAATTCACTCCTGCCCTCCTACCAGTTCCAGCAACGATCCCTCACTGACGCGTTCACGAATTTGAGTCACGGACGCAAATGATGTGTGCGATTCTAAAGATGCAGTGTTTTCTTTTAAAGAAGAAGGTTCTCCGTGCGTGCCCTATGTTTTCTTCCCTACTGGCGGTTTCGTTACCTAATTTGAAAATGAATTTGTTATGACGGTACAGGTAGTATGTGAATTTTCATTTCCATACTCACAATTACAGAAATCTGATAGAATGATTATTTATGAAAGAAATTATCTTAATCGCTAAAGGACTCCTCTAATTCGTTTTAATATATTCAGCACATGATTAAGATAGATACTTTCGGTGGTTATGACTGACAAACTCAACAATAACTCAAGTAAAAACATACTAAAACACGCACTATTATACTCATGTGTCAACCAGTTAGTTATCTAAATGACCAATTAGAATACTTTATAATTAGCTGTTACAAATTATTTCAAACTTGTTAGCGGAGACATCGCAGAATCACAGCAAACATTTTACGTTTTCATAAACAAAATAAATTATAAAAACTTGGCACCTTTTTTATAAACTTATTATAGTAGATTTTGGCGAGATAACGTTAATATTATTAAGTTTATTATCTAAGACGAACGTAGGCGTTCCTAAAAAATATTTCGTGGACGAACATAATGACTTACCGATAATGATCAACATAATAACACGTTCAAACTAATAGCTAGTTCATATTGTAGTTTATATGTGAATTTTAAATGTTATTATCGAACATCTATAATTTCTTTTGGAATAAGTAACTCAGATAAATGAGCAAACGATACCTATAAAAGCTATAAATGTTAAAATTATTAGTGTTGGCGTAACTTAATTACAAAAAAAGGCTATTATGTCACAGAAACATAAATAAGAACAGTTATTACTTAATGTTGAAGTAATAAATTCGAATTTCAATAACAACAAAATAAATTCAAAGCCATTGAAGTTGATTTAATTTATATTGGAAACCCCAAAATTAACACAATTTATATGGACATTCATGGCAAAATATATAAAATCATCAGAAGTGACCCTTGAGAAGTTTAATATAAATACCGAAGCACTAAATTGTGTTTAATTTACAATAATTATACAAAAAAATCTAAAAGTCTGACAACTGGTCTAACCTTAGGATATTGGCATTACCCAGGTACTGGGTTGTGGAGGTCTGATGGCAGTCGCTCCGTGTACAATACTGATATTCAGCCGCATCTGGTTAGATTGGAAGCTGACCCCAAGATAGTTGAGAAAAAGCTAGGCAGAACAATTATACTAAAGAATCCGTTCGAAAATAATATAAGAACTTAGCTCGGACAATAGATCACATGTCACAATATTATAGGTAACAGGTTACCCATATAACGGTAATGACGTTGATGCACTCATCTAATGCACGCACATCATTACCTTGCATTTTGTGTCATCGCCATCCCCTCAAATAAAAAAAAGATGTAAGCAACAATATAATACAAAAGTCCTTGTTTCAGCATAAAACGATAAAGAGCACTGTTTAGTGCTAAGTGGCATATCCCGTAAATTCTCATCAATAACGCGTGAATTATGTGGCAGTACATCATCTTGATAATTGCAGGACCGCCTAGAATCTAGCCCAACTTAGACATTAAACCATTTAATTTACTCAAGGGGATCGTTATGTAATTTATCGGCCATTAAATCAAGACTAGCATAAACTAAGGTATACATGTAATATATACGGACATTAACCAAAATTCATCGCCTTTTTAAAGGGAACAACAATCTTACTTTTTTTTGATCACCAAAATATATTACAAAAGTATTTAAAAATCCATAATCTGTTTTATGAGGTGCGTTTGTGCGCTGGCGCGCCGCGCCGCCGGGACTCCTGGCGGGATGCGTGTGCGCACGTATTCGACAGTCGTCGTGATCTGCGCGGCATTCCAGCTCATTGTGGGGACACATTCCCCACATAGCGATATGCTCGTGATTTGGGCTTAAACGCATTGTCTTCCGTTTTCACGCCTCTTACGCCACGAAAAGAATTATACGAAAAAAATCGATGAAATATTTTTTGGAATACGTGTCCATCGATTATAGTTAATTTAAAGGACGTCGTTGTTAAAGAGTTAGCTCTTACAGTAATGACTATTTGTGTACCTACGTAATCCATTCTAAAATCAATATTTACAAATAATCTTGATGTATTTTATCGTATCATAATGTTGCATTACATAGGTACAATTTACTTCAGGTATGGTGTTCTGTAAATGAGACTAGGTTTATAACTGCTACGGTAGAGCTCTGCCCGTAACCAAAACAAGATCTTTGCAAAACGTGAGTAGAACTGCTGATAAAGATTAGCACTGGTCAAATATCTTTGTCCAAAATGTGATTAAATTTCTTTGAAAATTGCCTCATGCCACTAATTTATTATCTAAATATCTGTTTTCAAGACTTATAAAAGTGCCATATTCTGTTGAAGTTTGAGAAAACCCTTAGAAAATCATACTTATCCAATTGAAAAAATGGAGGAACAAATCTTGTCCACGATAATTTAGCCATTTCATTTTCATATTTTGAATTTGATCGAATCAACCACAGATAACTATTAGATATAGCAGAATTATAATATTCAGCTGTCAAAAATCTTTGAAGCAAAGATTGCTGCTCGTATACATTATGAATTCATCAAATGTCATCAATTTTTTTGTTCAAAGCGACATTGGACATAGAAATTTGACGAGTAGCATACCACCCTAACTTGTGCAAAAATCAATGGCTCCCATAAAAGAAAACACATGTATCTAAAAAAGTAACGCAAGACTATAAGAAATAATGAAACATACCAATACGATGTGGGTGGTCAGCGTAGTCGTCTAATGAAAGTAATTAATTTCGTCTAATAATTGATAATAACAACGAACATAAATACCTTTTCTCGCGGAACCATACACACTGTGTGTGGCTATATTTTGTAATGAATTGTATAATTACGTGCGTATTTCAAGTATGTAATAACAATTATTATGTGAGAGCGGCAAAGTAATATTGGACGCAATAAAACCGTGAAATTGGCGGCGGAGTAACGTACGCGACACAGCCTCAACAGACTGTCTCACTTTCCAATTTCGTGGAATGTAAAAACGCGTAAATGTTATACATGTCACATTTATTTTATGGTGTTCGTAAATAAAGAAAGTAATAAAATTGTCACCGTGGTGAACAATAACAACAATTGCCCGAAACAAGGCGTAGGAAAAAGGTAGGTATTTAAAAAAAATAAGATGCGTGTGAATGACCCGCCCGCTATTCCGATCACACACGAGGCTCTATATTCTATAGAAAAAAACCCTGAAGATCAAAGACTGATCATGACGAATCTGTATACAAGGTTAGTCGTAAAGGTGGTACTAAGCCGAAAGGGTGTTAAAGTACCCATAATAAGGGATAACTTTTGTTCTACAACTTTCCCCAAAACTCGATAGTTTAAGAGAAATAGCTTTTCAAAGATTTCGTTAAAAATATGCAAAAATCTATCTGTCTATAGCTACGATCAGCTGTTTTTACAATTTAGGTCATATTTGGGGTCACGGATTAGAAAATTAATATTCTGAATTCATAACTAAAGCAGGTACGATTTTTTTTGAAAAAACTAAAATAAAAATCTTTTTTCATGCAAATAAAAAGTATCGAATTTTGAAATTTTAACAATTGCTTTATAATAGTCATCAGTGATACTTTAGGTGGCCCGCGGCTTAGTACCCCCTTTCCGACAAACCTTGTAGAAGATGATCAAACCTCGACTGGGAACCACAGTATTTGCGAATAGGAATCTGTCGAGTTAAATTGAGTTGACCGTAGGTACCAAAAAGAACGAAATACTTAAATCATCACAACTCCTATTTCAATTCGCTGTAATCGAGAAAGCCATGCTTGTTTGTTTGTCTCCACAGTAAACACAAGCGGCTCAATCGACTGTCGCGAAACTTTCGTTATGTACGGTAATGGACAATGTTATGGTAATGACACAACAGATAATCCTACACGCAGCTACGTACAGCCAGTGGAGAGGCCACTAAACATAAAAAGAAAATAAATTACAAAGTATCTCCATCGTCTAATGCGAAGAAAAGTGTATCTGCAGTCAACGAAGATTTGCATTTGCAAATACGCATTGCGTGCATAGTTCATTTCAGAAATCCGCGATGATATATTAACTTTGCACGAAGAAACGCGCAGTTAAAGTCCAAGCACTCATCAACACAATAGGGGTATTATATTTTAAACTAGAATATCTAAATAGATGCGGGAAAGCTTTAATTTATATGTTACGCTACGGTAAGTTAAACAACGCTCAATTGTAAAGGAATCTTGTGTCTATTACGGAAAAAATACAAATCAACCACCAGACAAGATAACGAAACACAAACACAGGTGTTTATTCTGTACGCTTCAAAAGCGTGAGAAGTGTTAAAACGCATGCCTTTAGAACTTATTGTTTGACTCTTAGCACCTGACAATTAGTGGCTCGTGACTGCCGCATTTTCACAATTTCACCCGGTTTCATTAGATACCGATTGCGACTTGAGCATAGATAGTGTATTAACTTATGCAAATGAACGCTTGACTGATGACTCCACCCCTGACCGAATGTTTGCGCCGCGGCTGCAAATCGTGTCCCGAGGCGAATTCAACGTCTTCCACTGCGCTCGCATGAGTGCGCCCACTTTGAACTGTGAGAATGTGCCGAGATTTTTTAAGAGGAGGGCGATGTCGATAGTCTATCAGCGAGGAGCCAGTGTTGGGCGCGAAGCCGCGGACGGTGGGCGGCGCGCGTATCGGGAATTTATGCCGAGCGACGAGCGCGGCGCGAGAGTTGGTGGTGTGCGCACGGGAGCCGCCGGGTAGTCCGGGAGCGCGCATCCCCCCGGGAGGGCATTGTTTCGCGCATTCGCCCACTTTCATTGTTATGACTGCAACTTGATTATTTATGCCCAATAATCCGCTCAGCTGACTATGGTATAAATCTCGTTATTAATAGTATCCGGTGAGGCATTAAGCACGGCCTATTGTGGTTTTTAATCGTTTATTATTTAACTTCCAGAAATCTCGTTTAAAGAATTACCGCCGCCGTATAGTGAACGAGTGAATGATTTTAATGATAATGAAAATCAAGGATTGAATAATAACACGGTACGATTGTTTGGACCATAACATGAACAATATGTATAGTTACCGTTAATTACTGTAACGATTAAAGTTATTTATAATTTCCAGAGTGACGCACCTCCAGCATGCGAAGTCCTAGACTTGCTAGCGAACTGCAAAATATCGTCTACAATAGATGACAATCCTGATACCAGTGTTGAGTACGCCGAAATTAAAGATATGGGTCTTTGGCACTCCACGCCTTTAGCTCATCGCCATAAATCAAAGATATCGCTTACATGGGTGTTAAAAGAAAATTTAGAAAACGCGAAACTAACTACTGATAAGTTCCAAACCGAAGATAGAATAAAAAAAACTATAATTAAGAGCGAAGTGAATAAGAATCACAATCAGAAGTCAAATGAAAATGAACGTTACAGAAAGTGCAAACCTAGAGATGTGAAAGATAGGGTCGTGGGACGCAATGAGTACTACCATAATCTTAGGTTTAGGAATGCGTGTGAAGAATTTGCTAACGTGCAGGACACTTACTCCGACACTAGTGTTGGTACAGAAGAACATGTGAGAAAGAAACACAGGCATCGACACAGAAGAAAGAAGAGGAACCAGAATGGGAAATTCGGATATGACATCCGAGATTTGGACAGCTTCCTTACCGAGGTAAGCAATTGTTTGTTTATCGATTCGCAGTTAAAGCCATATCAATCAATTGATTAAGAGTTTTTAACATAAAACCCTTTGATAAAAAATAATGTATTACGTAACCTATATTAATTTGTAAAAAGTCATTCATCATTTTTTGGCATTCGTTATTGCGATATTAACGGATCTTTTTTACAAAAGAATTTAAATGCACCTGTAAATCTCGATCATTATTCATCTCTTCAGCGTTATTATGACGTTACGATGTACATACGGTTTTTGTGCGATACCTCGGAACATAAACCAGATTGTACAATGTAAGCCGCGAAATTGGCGCAAAATTGGACAACGCATAAATTGCAAGTCATTTAAAAATTTCGACATCCTTTCCGAAGTTTTTAATATAAATTCGGGCTAAGTTTTGGACTGGAAGATTATGTGAAGCAATTTTATTTCTGCGGTGTGTATTCAGGATAATGGGTCTTAAGTGAATGTTTTTTAGGGTTGTTGTAATGTAGGGTTACAAGATAATCTCGAGAGGAGAGGCCCATTCATCAATGCGGCTTATTTAAAAACAACAATATATCTTTGTTGGGGTTAAACGTTACGGTGTTAATTGCGCCAGTTCAGCCGGGACGGCATTACAATATTTCATGGGAGATTTTTAAAAATCGTCTTAAGAGGTCACGATAATTAAACGTAAGATTAAAAGCTCTTTTTAAAATGGTTACCTACTTATATCATCGTGTGGGGCTCGTGGCTAATTCCCAACTGCGTGGATCACACGATTTGCGGTCAGTCTGTGGATGGGTGACCATTCGTTACACATCGAGATCCCTCCGTGCCTCGGAGAGCACGTTAAACAGTCGGTTCCGGGTGTCATATGAATACCTATGACAGTCGTTACGGGAAGTCAGAAGCCCGAAAGTCTGACAACCGGTCTAATCTTAGGATATCTGCATTGCCCTGTAACTAGGTTGCGGTGGTCTGATGGCAGTCGCTTCGTATAAAATACTGGTATTCAGCCGCATCTGGTTAGACAGGAAGCTGACCCCAATATAGTTGGGAAAAGGCTAGGCAGAACATTATCGTGTGCGGTTGAAACAATATCTAAACAATAATTGTTAGGTGTAAGCGTATCTAATTATACGAAGGTATACTATGGCATTAGAAAGAATATTCTATGTTATTTAGTTCTAAAAATTTTGAATTTGTCCAAGTTTTATGTCTATACTAGCGACCCGCCCCGGCTTCGCACGGGTGCAATGTAGATACTAATGTGGGGCATATAAACCTTCCTCTTGAATCACTCTATCTATTGCTGAAAACTGCATTAAAATCCGTTGTGTAGTTTAAAAGATCTAAGCGTACAGACAGCGGGAGCGACTTTGTTTTATACTATGTATAGAAGATAAAGAAGTACCTAATTTTGATTTGGATATAAAAATAGTCATTCCCATCCAGGAAAGTAATGACACTTAACTCTAGTGCCTAGTCGTGGCAAGCGCGACTGCTGATCGTGAGGTCCTGGGTTCGATCCCCAGGTCGGGCAAAGTGTTATTGGGTTTTTCCGTGTGGAATTCCTCTGTAGCAGCCCGGAGTTTGGATTTGTGGCCGGTTGATGGCAAAAGGTTCGCCTCCTATTACATGGGACTTAAACATAACGGCAAAATGAGGGTGTTACTATACACCTCTGCCCAACCCTTCGGAGAATACAGGCGTGATGTTATGTTATGAAAGTTTTAACATTATTAATATTCTTTGTTAAATGAACGTTCTATCAATTTATATGGACTCTAGTACCCTAGAAAAAAGCTTTGGATCACTAAAGACATAATTTAGCAGGCCCTGACCCGTTACACCTGTAATTAAATACACATAACATAACATCACGCATTATATTCCCCGACGGGTTCAGCAGAGGTGTTTTTTAGTACACCCTCGTTTCACCACTTATGTTTAAGTCCCATGTAATAGGGGGCGAGCCTATTGCCATTAACCGGGCACAAATCCAGACTCCGGGCTGCTACTTAGAAATTCCTAATGGAAAAACCCAATAACAGTTTGCCCGACCAGGAGATCGAACCCAGGACCTTAGCTCAGCAGTCGCGCTTGTAACCACTGGACCAACAAGGCAGTCAACAGTTAAATCCAACCATTTTTTTTCTCTTTTCAGGCTACAATAGACCGTCCCGGCAACATTCCCGTGGTGATAGCATACCCGAGCACGCTGTACCAAACGCAGAAGGAGTCTCAACAAGAATTGCCGCTACCACTGGGTACAGTCGTTAACGCAGTGTTTAAGAATGAACAGTGGCTGTATGCGCAGACGCCGCACGGTGACGAAGGATACGTGCTGTATAGCGCGTGCTTGCCACTCGGAATACTGCCTACTAGGTGCGTAGTTTGTGACTTGTGAGTGTACTCGATGGTACTTTTGAGCCATGTATGTATGTAGGTAGTATAATTCTATCAAAATATGGGGCTGCCTCTGGGTACAGTCGTGAACTAAACGCAGTATTTAATAAAAAACGAGCATTGGTTGTTCTGGTTGTATGCGCAGGCGCAGACGCCTCCCGGCGATATTACTATCCGTGCTGCTTAGTAGCAGTTAAGTAATTCAGTTTGAGAATAATTATTTGATATAGGTACTCGTAAGTTTTATTATTTTATATGTATGTCTCCGGAATCCTTAGAGTTCCAGGTCATCACAGTTTCGCAGTTTGATGTTATTAGTGTTAAGCTGAATATTGCTACCCATTTTGACACTGATAGGCAGACTTGTTCTTACCCGGCGATCATGGCAAACTTAACTTATTGCACAAGAATATTAAACCACAATCAACCAATTTTCCAGAACATCGCCACAAAAAAAGACGCCATGCTGGGAGAGCAGTACTGACATCTACCCGCGACCATGCGGAAACCTCACAGACAACGAGAAGGAACAATTACGCGGCCGAACGCGCTCCGAATGCCGGTACCCCTCCCGTACAACGCGACGACGGTCCAAGAACTCGTGCGCAGAAAAAGACTTTGACACCCTATACTTAAAGACCAAATCCGTTTGCTCGAACATCGATAAGATACACGAGAAGGAGAACAGGGACTTCAAACAAGTGAAGAGACAGACTCTGTTAGTAGTGAACAGTGATTATACAGGCAGTGTTCTAAATAAAACGTTGACTGTACAAAAAGGGGATGTGGTGGTTCTAGTGCAAGGGGGAGGGGTTGAAACTGACGTGGATGCCGAGTGGTTCTATGTAAAGAAGAGGGATGGCAGCCAAGGGTTCATCCCGGCTGTAGTGGCGGGACACGGTTATATATAAGTTTTATTGTTTATATTAAACAGCAAAGGAAACATCTAATTCCTATGGTGGGCATTTATTAAATTGTGATTGTGACTAAGTAAATAGAATCTTAAATGTTCGTAAATAGAGTTCAAAATAGTTTTGGAAGCTAATGCTTTCATAAATGTTAGTTGAGTTGCAATACTCAATACGTTGCCAGTATGAAAATTCAAACTGGTATGATTTCACATTTTGCTACGCTTAATAGTTTCTGCTTAGATATAAAATTGTAAATAATAAAGTTTTGTTTTATCATTTATCCATTTATTGTCTTAGATAATAAAAAAATCACTTATTCATAACAGAAAAATACTTATAATAACTTACCTATCGAAAATGTAGTACTTGATCTCTATAGATGAATGTCGTGCACAGATCTATTTCTGGGCTAGACCCAGCGATGGCCAGGACTTTGTTTGGACTGGATCTCAAGACTGCAGAGTATACCGTAGTGGCTGATACTGGTAGTTCGACCTTCACTTCTCCGGAGTAGCTCAGTTGGTATAAGTGTTGGGCCGCCCCTCCAGCGAATACGCAGTCGTCGTGGAAGAATGACACGTGGATCCCGTGGTCAGGGAGGTCGAAGACAGTGCCAGCGTCCAGGGAGCGTAGGTGCCACAGAGCTAGGCGAGGACCGCCGCCGCATACCTGATAGATGAAATTGTTTGATTAGAATATAAAATCTTAGGTTGTTTCAACTATGAAATACATCGCCTAGCGTATGTATGAAATGGTCGAAGCGGGTGAAGATCCAACGTAGGATCGTCTGACGCAGCGCAGCATAAAGCTTGGATCTGTTGGTACTGTTGGTCTCTTGGTACGCGTTGTGCGTCGTCAGATATTAAATTGTATGGAAATGTCTACGGGTTGACCCACATCTGTCAGAAAGACAGCGTGATTGCTATCGCGTGCGGTCTCACGCTGTCTTTTTCGCTCTATTAAATGACGTTCCCGAGCGATAGAAAAGGATAGAGCATGAAAAAACGCGATTCCTTTCTGACAGATGTTGGTAAACCCTAAAGCGGATTTTTGTTCCGTCGTGGCTTGCATCAGCTGGCTACAGACATCAAGACGCTGCGGTGAACCGCTCAACACTGCGTTGTGCGTTTCGATTAATAGAACAATATCCGATTAGGACAAAGACTGGCAGCATCCATAAATAGAAGATGAGACTAGTAAGAACTTCTTAATCTGATGCCCAACCTGACAGAAAAAGTAGATCTATAAACATTCTTGTACTCCCCGAAGGGTTCGGTAGAGGTGTTTTTACTACAACCTCGTTTCGCCAATTGTGTTTAAGTTGCACGTAATAGGGGGCAAGCCTATTGCCATTAAGCGGGCACAAATCTAGACTCCAGGCTACTGAGAAATTCCTAATGAAAAAACCCAATAACACTTTGTCCGACCTGGGGATTGTACCCAGGATTCTATGCTTAGCAGTCGCACTTGCGACCTCTAGATCAGGGGTGGCCAACTTGATTCGACCCAAGATCAACTGTTTACTGAGTAGACTCTGTGCGATCTACCAATTACATAATCAGTACCTCTTCATTCAACTTATATTAAACTTATATTTTTCTTTGCCTTGCCATGAACGACTGGATTAAGAGCCGCGATCGACTGGTTGGCCACCATTGCTCTAGATCAACAAGGCAGTCAAATAAAATTGAGAATATCCTCCAATAAATCTTTGCCAGGGTCGTAGCATTAGGTCTTGTTTATGGACACGGTGAGCTTAGCACGGCGCGTGATGCGGGGCGAAAAGCGGATAAGTCAAACATATTATAGTATCATGATGATGTATTGGGTCGTGGCTAATTAACAACCGCGCAGATCATATGATTTTCAAGGTTAAGCTGCTCTTGCCGCGTCCAGTCCGTGGATTCATGGTTGTGGACCATTCGTTACACATCGGTACCATTCCGTGCCTCGGAGAGCACGTTAAACTGTCGGTCCCGGGTGTCATACCACCCAATGACAGTCGTTATGGGTAGTCAGAAGCACGAAAGTCTGACGACCGGTCTAACCTTAGGATATCGACATTGCCCAGTTACTGGGTTGTGGAGGTCTGATGGCAGTCGCTCCGTGTAAAATACTGGTATTCAGCCGCGTCTGGTTAGACTGGAAGCTGACCGCAACATAGTTGGGAAAAGGCTAGACAGAATGTTGATGTAAGTAATGGAGTATTTTTCTGCGCATATTGTTGAGTTGTAGTTGAATGTATGACAGTACACAGTGGAGTGTTGGCGGATCCCACGTCTTCATAAGCAATGTGTATTCGTGCAAATAGTAAATTCTACAAATGAGGCGTGGAATTTACAAATGGGCTAAGTGCCCAAAAAAATTTAAGTCAATATTTTTTATGTCAAAGGAGCTACATTGGGCAGCCAATCCATTTTTATTAAAATTTTTGATTCATTTATTTTTGGCACTTAGCTCATTTGTAAATTCCACTCCTCAATTATACTTACAATCCAGTCATCTCCTAAAGCAGCGGATCCCATCCACTTGCCAACATCCGGCCGGCTAACTTTGCTGTTGGTGTGAGGCTCCAGTTTGTTGTGGCTGTTGCCTGTACGAGTGTCCCAGAGCATGACCGTGCCATCCTCACTGGCAGAGATTAGTTGTTGATTCCTATAATAGTATTGATTATTTATTATAATTAACAATCTTTACCTAGGAAGAATACCAATGGTTTTGTAAACCCCTGTAGCGCCTTATGTCCTATGATTTACATAAATTGCTTTTAAATTTAATGTCAATAATATCATGCAACTTTGGAGAGTCCTACGTCTAGCACTGGGCTACCATAGTTTCAGTTTAAGATGATGGTAATGTCATCAATAGTTTACATATTTTTTTTATAAAATCGTTGCCCGACACTAGGATTTCTCCTGTATCGTGGGTGCGTTTACAAACACAAATCGTCACACGCACTAACGTCCAGACCCGGAACAACTATCTGTAGGCCATACAAATATTTGTTCCGTGCGGGAATCGAATCCACGACCCGTAGCGCAGAAGCCGATCGCTCAGCTACTGCACCAAACGTGTCGTCATTGTATACCCAAAGTACTAAAGGACACATATTGACAGCTCGTACAGATAATGATAGCTCCACTGTTCTAAATGGGGTATCAATGGGCCCTTATGCAATATAATCTACTCAATCTGCCTGTGACTTCCTGAGAAATTAAGAGATTATAGAGCAACAGGACAGGACAGTACCTGTTGGTACATAATGATACATAATGTTACAGGTACTATGATAACTTTAATCATATCATTGATAAAGGAAATGCATTCTGTGTCCAACTAAATGAGCTGGGCACAGTAAGGAGTTTTCAATGTGGCAATAAAATGGCTATGATGAAGATACTTACTTTCCATCAACAGAATGTATGAAATCATTATGTCCTTTCAAAGTTGATATCAATCTACCATCTTCCATGTTAAACACATAAACATTGTTATCACCGCATCCTGCATGCAGTTTTGCTTCATCTTCAGACAGCCATAGACTATTCACATCAGTCTGTTCCATGGGCGACGATTGTGAAGGTAGTCTGATGACCCACGAGGGTTTACTCAGCTTTGAACTGACTGCATTCTTCCAATCCCATCCAGAGATTTCGTTAACTGTACCAACTATTAAGAACTTCTCTGTGCTCGCTAAGCTACATATTTGATGGCCAGAGTCAAGAGTATGGGTGTGTTTCGGCTTATTGTAATCAGATGAAAGAATCTCCAGAACGGGATTGAGAATTCGATCCAAACTGAAAAAGTTTTAAAGAAATAATCAGAGGACGACAGCTAAGGGAGTATTTTTAACGATATAATAATATTAAGGACAGGAAGAATATTAATGAATCTTAAAATGTAGATAGAATAGGCACCCGCACTCACTCAAAAACAGCAATCTGACCGTAAATATTACCGGCAACTAAATATTTCCCACAGGGTGACAATGTTTGAGACAGAACCGTGTTATATAGAACTTTGTCAAGCATGATTATAATTTCTAATTTAACTTAAATGTAATAACTGGTTTAGTAATATTATTTAACTTAGATTTTTATTCGGTCGATGTGTAAACAAAACATAACCTCAACGCCCAAACGTCAAAGTCAAACTTTTGTTTTTATAAAGTTAAAATCTAAGCCTTGCCTGGCACCTAACACTTTGGGTATTAGTCTATAAATGCATACTTTGTATAGCAATATTGTTAAGATTGTATAAATTATTATTATTATAGTTGACATATTTCTTATCATCCCTTTGATACAATAAATTATTTTATTTTATTTTTATTATAAACTTCTTTCTCTATTTGGCAACTCTGTCAAAGTCAAGTCATCAAAAGTCAACCATAAAAAAAATCAGAATCAGCCAAGATGGACGTTAGTCTTATGAATAAAAATTAAAATAAACGAGGTGCTTGTAAATGGTGAGATATTTGTTTAGGTAATTGGCCTAAATAATTTTCCTAGTGTTTTTACGAAATCGTAGCGAAGTCGCTTCACTTTAGATATCAACAAAATTATGGTTGTATCCAGTTGAGCCTTACCCCTCGCAAACCATGCCATAAATTGATTTATGCTTTTTAGGTAAATAAACCGGCAAAATGTATAATGGCATTGGTTTAACGACGCCACGAGGCTCCGGTACAAATGGCTATGTGCAAAGAAACTGGGCATCCGTGCGTAAGACCAAAGACTCTGTGAATTATCGCACGGAAGAAGAAATAGCCAAGTTGGACTCAGCATCAAATAAACAGCCGAACCAGGAGATCCTCGACCATGAGAGGAAGAGGAAGATAGAGGTGAAGTGTGCAGAACTTGAAGACAGTCTTGAGGAGCAGGGGTGAGTAATTCTTAAGAAACTTGCTTGTTGTGGAGCTACTTCATTTTCGTGTCTCACTTTACGTGACGTAATAGTACCAGAGTTTTAAAGTAATTAGTAAAATTAATATTGTGAAATAATCTTTCTTCATGTACCTTTTACCATCCACATCATCCTCTTATATCAAAAATAAGACTCATGACTGGTTACCATTGCTACCCTACAATTGTTTTAAATAAGTTCTATGTAATATGCATTTATTTTATGTTAATGATAGCATAAATATCAAATTATTATGCTTATTTATTTTAGGGCTGATATTTCATTTGCCAGATAATTTATCTGACATATAAGTTTGACATTTTGACAGCTTTTGTATAGAAAATGTCAAAATGTATATTTTATTCCTCGGATAAAACTTATCCAAAGATTGAAAAATTGGCTCTCAATAAAATTACCTACATCAAATTATACAACATATTCTGATAATCAAAGTAATCATAATTATCTTACGTAGCTGTGTTGCAGTCTTGGATGCAATTTCTCAAACATGTGAAAATGTAAAGCAACATAGGCTTTTAAATTGTCCCTACTCGCTGTCTCAGCAACCAAGGTCTAATCATACCACAACGTCAAGTGTACAAACTATTATGAAACATTTAACACATTTCCAAATGAAATTAAACAAATAAGCTGAAAACAGAACTCAATAGAAGTTCAGTGGGTTTTTCCACTGAATTGTTCCATTGTGTGGCAAAGGTCATTTTCTTCTGATTAATTTATAAGGCGGATGTTAATGGGAACGCCGGTAGAGGACGTCCTAGAAGGACATACATCGATGTTATTGGTGATGTTCTTCACAAAGGTCAGGTGCGTAGTACTCTCAACCGGCGTGCGTGTATGACAAGATGTATGAATGTGGATGAAGCGAAAGGGGTATGTAAGAGTCGTAGCATGTGGTGTTCTATAGTTTCTGCCTGCCATGGGAAAAAGGCGTGAATTTATGTATGTATGTATGTAAGTTATTCTATCATAAGTATTGCTGCACACCCTGTAAACTCATGTATCCATCTCTATCATGATGGCAACAACTATACAAGAATAACTCATGCTGTGGTGCAAAGATTAGTCAGTTAGCAAGGTTGGTAACGTGGGCTGACTGCCCAGGGTATTATCACTTGTGGAGGCTGTTTCAATGCATGTTTAATCTTTAGATTAAGTATGTGTTCTTACTTCATAAAATGTGCATATCTGTATTGCCTTCCCTGTACTTCATTCTTCTTTAATTGTAAGCTGCATGTTTTTTTTCCCAGTCTCATTCGCCTGAGAGTAGCATCCTAAGTATAACTATCAAAAATGAAACTCATCTGATTGTCATTTTTTTTAATAATCAAACTGACGCTTAATAGGTAGCTCTCAAATGAAAACTATGTATTAAAAAAGGCATTAGTGTACAAATTCAGAATGTTCCTTTTATATATTATTATATTATATACAATACTAGCGACCCGCACCGGCTTCGCACGGGTGCAATGTGGGGCATATAAACCTTCCTATTGAATCACTCAATCTGTTGCTGAAAACTGCATTAAATCTGTTGCATAGTTTAAAAGATCTAAGCGTACAGACAGTGGGAGCGACTTTGTTTTATACTGTGTAAAGATATCCTATAGTCATTAATCTATTTAATGAAACACCCTATTTTGTTTCAAATATTATTCTCAATATTGTGTTCAGACAATATAAAAAAAAAAACAGTAAAAAAAGGTTAATACTCTTTGGAGCTAAGCCAATTATAAAACACTGGCTTTATGGCTTGGAATTAATTTTGTTATGGTGTTTTATCAGCTGAATTAATTTGTACACACAAGCTTGATATATTGTACAAAGTGTAGATATATATATATATATAATCCCATGCCGATTTCGGCTACGGTGACTGTTTTTGTTTTCTTCCTTTCCGACAATTTAGATAAAGTGTAGATATAACCAGTTTGTCGCACCTTTGTTTACCTACTCTCAGGGATGGATTCCTGGTACTTGCAGGAATTGGTTAATTTCACAGTGCGACAGTTTTTTTTTTAAATATTGAGGCCCATTTTAATATACAGCTCTCATTTGTGAGATCTTCCAAGAAGAGCTGCCATAAAGTAGAATACATTTGACAACTTTTTTTTAAAATTCTGCTTATATCATTTTAAACTATACTTGAGAGGAATCTCTCAAATAAGAACTGTTTATTAATATGGGCCTAAGAGCCATCCCTTAGATTCTAAGGCTTAAACACTATTAAAAAGTTATTCAGACCTTATCAACAATAATAAATCAGTACCTATTGAAAAACCTAGGTTAAACCAACATAAACTCTTTTCTAATATTATCTCCTTTACTTGTTCACTGTGACCTATATTATTACACACTATCATGACTCCAATTGTTTACAGGGATCCATTAGCACTAATGGGTTCGGTATATGATATTTACATGAAGTTACTATCGCTCACAAAATATTTAGAGGAAAATTTTCCTTATTGTCACAATAACTTGGTAAATATGATTTCCCTGCAGTGAATAAGTCACAGAGTAGAAAACATACAGAGAGTTTACTGTCATACGTCACCAACATTGACCCGATTTTGGACGATCACCGACCTCGCCGTAATCGGCGTCATTCCGCACATTTGACACTCCATTTAATGCTACTTGTGGAGATTTACTACATTATCCCTTATGATTAGCTATGACTTTAAAATAAGCAACTGGTCTCAATAGATTTAAAACGGTCTTGCTTTTGTGTTTTCTACCTGTCCCAGGTCCGCACCATGCTGAGAAGTAACAAAAATAATTATGCAAATTTTATGGGAGCACCCCAAGCTGTTATGTTTAGTCGGGTCAAGTTTTCCGCATTTCCTGTTGCCCGCTGTATAAAAAAAGTCGGGATATATAATTGTATATAATATATAAATTAACTTTAAAAATAAGAGTTTCCATTTTAATAAGCTCTAGCTATAAAATAATAGATTGCCCTTTAATTTTAATACTTCAACTTTACAAATAATGGTTTGCACTATAATTTTAATGTTTCTAACTTCAAAGTCCTCCTGCACTAAGAAATAAAATTACAAATAGATATCTGCAAGGTACGTTAGGTTATGTTAGAACTGTGACCACTCAACGGCCAGAAACGATTTGCCAATCACTTTCCACCATTCCTTTAATGGGTGCATTCAGAAACAAGTGGTTTTTGATTGGTTATAGTGCAAACCATTATTTTTAAACCTAGATGTAATTAAAAGATGATGTAGTGACAAAAATTGAAAGGAGTATGCTTAGGTGGTTTGGCCATGTTGAGAGAATGAGTGAACGGCGATTAACAAAAGAAATTTATAAGGCGGATGTTAATGGGAACGCCGGTAGAGGACGTCCTAGAAGGACATACATCGATGTTATTGGTGATGTTCTTCACAAAGGTCAGGTGCGTAGTACTCTCAACCGGCGTGCGTGTATGACAAGATGTATGAATGTGGATGAAGCGAAAGGGGTATGTAAGAGTCGTAGCATGTGGCGTTCTATAGTTTCTGCCTACCCCCATGTGCTCCTATTATTTTGCTGTGGAAAGCATTCTTTTTGAAGTGCGCCTTAAACATTTTTTGTTGTCATTTTCATTAATATTAAAGAGGAGCTATTAAATACATCCCAAAAAATAAAAATTGCTATCAAATGGAAATTCAGAAAGACAAATAATCGGATTGTTTCAATTGCCGTTGCGAAATGCAGTCTTTGGCGTCGTCCTAATTGGCAATCAATCGTAAAAACCAAGCAACGCGATTGTACGAAGGCTCAATCAAATAGGTATATTAATATTTGAAATATTCTCTACTTGAATCAGTTACGATTGCTTTTTAAGACTATATTGTTTGATTTTTGCGTTTTACTAATTAATTTGGGAGTTTGGCCTTATTATGAGCCTTCCATTTGTCAATTACTCATTTCATGCAAAACGCACGAACTTGAAACTTGAAATTTAACCCGACATCCTTTCAGCCGCATCATGGCCATTGCGCCGGAGTCAGATCAATAATTCAATAGAGCGAGACAAGGCTATTCCTTTAATACAAGTCAAAGTGGGTTTACCCCGTTTGCTGGGCTTACCATTACTTGCTACTGTACAGTAATAATTAATGAAGACGTAACATTCTCTTGGCGCCAGCTACGTGTGACGTGACCTTTTGACTTTTCAAAAATGTACTCTTGTATTTGTTTTAAGGACAGTTTTTTTTTGGTGGAAACTATCTATAAAATTCGCTGTAACTTTCACTGATAACTCTACAAACCGCTTCAAGTGTTATAGATAGATGAATATTCACTAATCAACTAATGCGTATTGTGAATGTGAAGCAGATTCCAATTAGGTCCCTAATGAAAGTGGTTTTTTCGGCTAAATCGAAGGAGACGCACGCAGTGTCATCGTACTTTTTATAAACTGGCTTTACACGCGACCCTGTAATGTTTTTAATTTTCTGGTATGGAAAGTACCCTATGTCCTAAAGTTATTTCTTTGCCAAAAATAATTTAAATGAGACTTATTTTATTGCTAAGCGAAAGGCTTCGCCACCGTTTTCCTTATCGCGTGCCCTGCAAAATTTTGTTTAATGACGTGAACAGCAGAGCTGCCTTTGGCTTTGGCCAAACTTCTAGCCGTTGCGCCTCTTCCCTGGTCTTTGGCCTGCCTAATAAGATTGAAAAGCTATGTAAGAAACTAGTTCCTCGGTATAGTCAGATACAAATCATTAAACTAGGTAGGCCTAAGCTAACAATATTTGGAATATTCTGGTTTCGCTCAGGGCGGCGGAGTGAGACATTTTAGGTTTTACGTATATTAACAAACCCACCAATGTATAAACTGCTTTGCACTTGCTACGGAGTGCAGGATCAGTTCCTTTAACATTGTAAACAGAGGCGGCCAAACGATAGAGCGATGAGGAAAAAGCAGCCATTTGCGTTGTTTAGCTTATCCGTGCCTCGTCTGAAGTGGTTTTACTAGGCTTTGTCAGACTAAGGTCCGTATTACAGAACATTCCTCAAGTCCAGTTGGATCTTTAATCAGTTGATCTGTCTGACTGTTTAAGTATAGAATTAGTACTTGAGGAACGGTCTTATTCCAGAACGGCAATCAATCTATACTCAGATGAAACGAGACTCAAATCGAGCCAATCGATTGGTTGATTACAGATCAAATCACTGCTTGGGGTCGAATCTATGAACTGAGTAACGATCTAGAATAAAGCCACACTCCGCTGAACTATGATCAATGAATCTATGCTTGAGGAATGTTCTAAAATTAAAACTCTACTCAAAACTAGTTTTAAACAGAGATCAATGCTTGAGTTTCGTTGTGTAATACGGACCTTAGAGTTTTGGTCCCAATAGAGACGCAGAAGCTCCATTGCACCCGTTTAAATGTACGCTTCAGCAATGCGCTTTGCTGATCGGATCTTTGGTAATCGTCAGGATTTGAAACCTATCCCCAAGTCGGAAAAGCAATCTATATCGAAAGTAACAACGTTTCAGACCCGGAATAGAAACAATCACGCATTCCTAGTACATATAAATCTCAGCCAATTAGCGTGATGGAATAACAAGCGTCCATACAAGTTTCGAATTTGTAATATTTGTTAGGCTTTGTAACTAAAGTTGTATCAAGTTCTATTAGCTTTACAACCACTTGCACATGTTCACTTAGGTCACGTTGCCTTATCGATTTACTACTCAAATAAAATCCCTTGTTTTATTTTCATTTTGCAAAAGAAAGTACGTATCCCCTCTAAAAGTATACGAATAGATTGCACCCTTGCTTAGGGGCGATGGCCGCTGCGCCGGAGTCAGATCAATAATTCAACAGTGCGAGACTAGGGCACCCTTCATGTTATTATATTATTCAATAAGCAGACCCGTCCGCATTCAGTTTACAGTTGCGCAACGAGAACGTCTTATCGGGTTTTATTGTTTTCGAAAAGTAATTCTACGCCGTTATAGCGGCTCGGCGTATCATGCACTGGTAGGTATTACACTGAGAAATTTATTATAAGATTTTCATTTACGCTTGTCGGTACGCGGTCGCTCATTGAGGACATTCGTAAATCCATTGGCTGCAAGTAAACCGTCGGCGCGTGTTCGGCAGCGCGCTCGTTTTATTTAGTTTGTTCTGTAATATTTACTAACGTGAATAATGAGTGTGTCACTGGTATGGTTGCGTAGGTTGCCGAAGGAGGAGATAGCGGCTCGTGTGGCTGCCTTCAGAGCGAAGCTGTCCACGACAGGCGGCGCAGAAAAGGACGTGCCGAGGGACGAATTCGGGAGAGTGGCGTGAGTAATCTTTTATTTATCTACTGAGAATACCCGAATTAGCATTTCATTTATTAAATGAAAAAAACTCGTGAAAAAGTATGTTTTTCAAAAAATATTTTTTCTTTTTCATAGATCGTGTAATAACGTTCCAATTCAAGGAAGTAATTCGTGCATTAATTTCTGTTAATGATCGTGCTAACATTATAATTTATTGCGAGACTAGCAAAAACCGTCTTGCACCGAGGCTATTAAGATCAATTGCGCACGCGCATACTTTTGCGTTAAAATTATCGAATGTATTTATTACAGTTATTATAATTTAGCAAGAAGAAAAAATACGGTAAACATAATGTGCGATTATCGAGCATTCAATTTTACGCATTACGTTTACCTTTATCGGATATTATTTAAGTAAAAATGTGATTAATTTTGTAGTTGAAATGCGGTGTTAATAAGCTCGCATGAAAATAAATGCGGAAACTAATAATTTTCTTTCGTGTAAAGATTAGTTTTCCATTTTTGATTTGTATGTGCTGTTTGAAATGATAAGGAGTTATCATATTATTTTTATCTTTCCTCCTCTCTTTTAGCTACTTTATTAATTAGTGTTAAAATAAAATTCTAGCCCGGTCCTGGTACCGGCACGAGTCGTGAGCACAAATTAAAACCGAAAACCATTAAGTAGGTACTGCACTGCATCAAAGTAAAATGTCAAGTATTTATTAAATATTTTTATTCAAGTTGGTGTGTCAGTTATTTTAGTAAAAAAAATGTACCTACTGAATAATTTTGTACCTTGTATGACATTGGGACCGGAATTGTGTGTAGGGAAAAGTGGATTTTCATGAGATTTTTTATTTCGGAACTTAGGTGTCAAAGTCGACGGTATGAATTTTAGTCGTTTCAGAACTTAATACTTATTATTTTTCTTATCCATGATGGTAGGCAAGTGGGCTAGAAAGAAAGATTTTTGATGTGAAACATTTGTAATCTAATGCGACGGTACGGGTGTGTAAGCAGCTGTTGCGTGGCGACGCTCGCGATGGCGGACACGACGGCAGACCTTCGTAACTTGTCGGCTCTTCGGTTTGATTCGGCCAGTTTTTTTTACAAAATGTGTTTCGGTGTTTCACATCAGCCAGGCGTCCAGCGATGACTTAATTTAAAAAAAAATATCTTGTCCCAGTTCCAAACGTCTAATTTTGTGCTTGTGGCCTATGTGTGTTTATGGTCAATGGCCCATGTGGATAGTTTCTGTCTCCCCTGTGATACGGAGGGAAGTGGAAATTGATATTTTCCATAACTCCTCATATTTTCTTTTCTTAATAATTCCGTTGTCGCTTCCAAGACAGTTTAATCATATCAGATTTTCGAGCTTCATTGTTTCGACGTTTTTCTGGTTCACCATTGTAGATCTTGGCTTACAGAAGTAGACGAGCGTGTTTGGACTTGTCAAAAAAAAGTTGTAACATCACCTATTGTTAGAAGACTAAATTCACCATTTAATCCAGTAATCCAATTAGTCATAAATCCAAGCATGAAATTAACAAATTTCAGTTTCATACTATCCAATTCGTTGGTAAAATTAAGTAAATGTGGGTGAAATAATCGCGAGTTTAATTAATTTCATTGGCAATTTACCACCGTTAAATTAATTTTCACCGGCTATTACTTGTTTAATTAGATAGCTGTGCCCACTTGTAAAGGCATGTATTCATTAGGCAACATTTGTTTATAAACTGTTTTAGAGTTGATTATATACAAGTTTACCGTAAACACTGTTTCTGAAACTTGACAGTCCACACTTGTCAGTTGTTGCTAGGATGTCGCCCGAAGAGGTAGTGCTGCTTCCATGTTTAATCGTCTCGCAACACATGTCCACACCTGTCAACTTTTGTTTTGAAACTACATGTTTCGTCTTGCTCTCCATTCAAAGTGGGGAACACGGCAACATGTATCTGAAACAATGTTTCATCACCTTTGTTTATAAACTGTTTACAGAGATGATGAAACATCGCGAAACATTGTTTATAAACAAATGTTGCCTAATGAATACATGCCTTTACACTTGTGATGTAAATAAAAATAAACGATTGACCACAGGAAATACCAAGAGAAATGTCAATGGTATTAATATGACTGACACGAAATCGATATGGGCTCTAAGTCTAAAAAGAAGAGAAAGTACCTATTTAAGATAACACTATGCTCTTTTAATGAAGATCTGAAATAAACAAGAACTGTCATCTTGTAAGCTTCAAGCAGCTTTTAATTTACATTGGAAAATAGATCGGGGACCCGCTAATTTTTTATTTTTCTATTGGAGTACTTTTACGTGGTCTTGTGTACCGTTTCTACGTAACCGGGCAGTTATTGGCGAGACCTGAAGGGTCTCCAACCAAACCCGCTAACATGAACAACTGATCCCTTATACACGGTGTAAACGAAATCATGTAATTCGTTCAAACCTCGTGATGTACTGCTGATATAGATTAACCCTGAACGGGATACTTTTGGATTCAATAAAAAATTTTTACAAAAATAAACATGTGTTCTTAACGTGAGGCATTTTAGCGCCCCGTGCGAATTGTGCGGTATCGCTCACCGCCCGGTCATGTAACTCGGCGCGCTAAAATGCCTCACGTTAAGAACACATGTTACTTTTTGTATTTTTTTTATTGATTCCTAAAGTATCCCGTGGAGGGTTAATCTATGTCAGCAGTATATCACGAGGTTTGAAGGAATTATAGTGATTTCGTTTACACCCTGTATAATGAAACGAAAATAACGCAGAAAAGATACGAAAAAGTTTATTGATTTTTCAAATAACAAATCGCCCAGTTACCCCAACTATAACGTACCTACACTCACATCATAAAATGAATACAATCTATTTACGTTAGACCGCGTATCTATTTCAGTTGTTCCACATCGAAAACATAATTTATATCCATCGCGGGCGTATTGTGTCGTTAATGTCAAGTAAACCTTTGTCTCAAGTAACTGGTGGACGTAACAAGACCGTTACGTGTTATGATCAGAGTATTATGGCTTAGGTACCTTGTTTTTATAAGAAAGGTTTCGCTTATCATTGCCAAATGTTTTTTCCTTTATCTGGGAAGAGTCGTGAAGGAAATGGATAATTTAATTCATGAAATCGTAATGGTACGCGCCGATTTGGCTGCAGTTCAATACAAACTTAATAATATTAAAAGTAGTAGCTGTGTCCTCAGGGCTCCGCCCGCGTAAGAAGTTTTATTCCAGTAATAAATATAGCCTATGTTACTCAGTGATAATCTAGCTTTCTAACGGCAAAATTTTTTTTGAAATCGGTCCAGTAGTTTTTAAGTTTATTCGTTACATACCAAAATACAAATCTTTCCTCTTTATAATATTAGTATAGATAGGTACCTACTCATGAGTTGCCATTTGTGTCCTTGGTTGCAGGTTACCCTAGATAATGTTTTTTATTAAAAAACCTTTTTGCCTTGTTGGTCGCAAGCGCGACTGCTGAGCGGTCCTGGGTTCGATCCCCAGGTTGAGCAGTGTTATTAGGTTTTTGCATTAGGAATTTCTCAGTAGCAGACCGGTATCTAGATTTGTGCCCGGTTAATGGCAATAGGCTCGCCCCCTATTACATGGGACTGGCGAAACGAGGGTGTACTAAAAACAGCTCTGCAGAACCCTTCGGGGAATATAAAGCGTGATGTTATGTTTTTTATTCATACAAACTGCGTGTTAAACACATTTACTGTCCATTAATGGATTACTAACGTTTAAAATAAATAACAGGGTAATTCTTGGAGCGTTCAAATGTGTCTCACGAGGGAAGTATAGGAGCATTCAATATTTTAGTCGTAGATCTCATTTTGTTAAAGTACCACTTGATTGCTGGTCTCTGGCCCTGAAGTACCCCTAAGAGTCAACTTTGGACACATTTTAGCACTCAACTTAGGTAATTGGGTAAGCCAGACCACAGTAGACTCTTAACTAGGGTTGCCACCCGTACTATAATATATAGTATCGTACTATATTTCAGTCAATTATTGTAGAAAATTATATTATAGAAAAATAATATAGTACGAAAAATACTATATTTTTATTCCTAATTCAAATGCCACGCTTTTTTATGTTAACTGTAAAAACGGAAAGAAGAAAGAAATAGAGCATCTATTAATTTAAATAAAAAATAATTGTTAATATATTTTCATATGAATCTAAATTGCTCAGATTCCTATAAGTATTTTAAAGGTAATAATAGCCTAAGCGAAGAGTAATAACTAACATAAGTACATGGAAAAATACATAATGATAAAAAATAAGTGTATACTTTTTTTTCCTGAATTTCGCAAATGTACTATATCTGTGCGTATTTTTTGGGAAAAATACTATATTTGTTCAAAAAAAAGGTGGCAACGCTACTCTTAACGTACATTTTCTGCTACATTTTCCCACTTGAAGAGTGTGTTCTAAATCGCTCATTAACTGGTTAGCATAACAGGCTGAACGAGTGAAAGTTATACGTTAGAAAAGTTTCAATTCGTAGAAGAAATCCCTGCTTTAAAAGTTTACATAACATAACATCACACTTTGTATTCCTCGAAGGGTTTGGCAGAGGTGTTTTTATAGTCCGCGCGGATCTAGTTGGCCGCGCCTTAGGTATGTGAGCGGCAGGAGGGGGGTGCGAAACAGTAGACGCGCTCTGTCAGTTTGCTTTGTCTTGTCTACCATGCACACCCCCCTCCTGCCGCTCACATACCTAAGGCGCGGCCAACTAGTCCCGCGCGGACTATAGTACACTCTCGTTTCGCCAGAAAAAACAAAAGTTTAAACTGGCAATTTACTGTTATAAATATTAATTAGATAATAGTGTAAAGAAAAACCGGTCTAACCAAGTATTGCCCAGTAACTGGGTTGCGGAGGTGTGATGGCAGTCGCTCCGTGTAAAATACTGGTATTCAGCCGCATCTGGTTAGTCTGGAAGTTGACCCCAAAACATAGTTGGGAAAAAGCTAATAAGAAGAATAGTGTAAAGAAAATTATGATAGGAGTTCGAAACTTGTCAATGAATCTACAGGGTGTAAACCAAATCATGTAATTCCTTCAAACCTCGTGATGTACTGCTGACATAGATAACCACAGCACGGGATAATTTTGGATTCAATAAAAAAAATACAAGAAGTGAACATGTGTTCTTAACGTGAGGCATTTTAGCGCTCCGAGTTAAACGACCGCGCGGAGAGTGATACCGCGCAAGTGGCTCGGGGCGCTAAAATGGCTCACGTTAAGAACACCATGTTTACTACTTGTAATTTTTTTTTATTGAATCCAAAATTATCCCGTGCTGTGGTTATCTATGTCAGCAGTACATCACGAGGTTTGAAGGAATTACATGATTTCATTTACACCATGTATAAAGGGCATTATATTATTAAAAGTATGACGATTCGTTAACATGAACGGCAACTCCAATCCAATATACTTGCAATCAGTCACAGTAGCTCTACTAGATAGTAGAACAAATACTTCCACTGCCACAGTGCTTATTCTCAATATATTAATACCAATTCCATGTTTAAAGAAACTCAATGTAAACCCTCTCCTAACGTAATCGATATTCAAGGGTCCTTGCATATCGATCGCCGTGCATGACGTCTGTCCCCACACCACGCCCCACTGAAGGGAGACAGGACTTTTAATATGTCGTAGTCACACCCCCCCCCCCCCCCCCCCTAATAAGTAAGGTCTGGACTGGTAATATATCACAATCATGGGAGGCAGCGGCGTAGCTAGGTAACCAAAGGCCCTGGGGCAAAAAATAAAGTAGGGCCCCAACTAAACTATTTAAAATCGTTTGTTCCGTATTTATCGTTTTCCGAATTCGACGTACTCCAGATTTGTCGTAATACAGTCGACTCCATAATAAAATTATAAACCAAAAACAAATTGTAACTAATTTTAATGAACAAATTTTAACTATTTTATGAAAATAAAAGAAAATATCTACCTGTTACCGTCCAATAAACACAGACAAATAAGTTGCCATTATTAAAGCCGCGTTCCTGGAATCTGGTTTATTTATATTCCGAATGTGGGAGACATTTTCACTAGTTCAATTTATAGTATGTAAGTCCGAGGGGCCCCCTGAGCTTGGGGGCCCCGGGGCTCTGCCCCGTCTAGCCCTCCGGTAGCTGCGCCACTGGTGGGAGGAAAGCATGCCAATAACATTGTGCTGGAAACTAGTTACGAAGAATGAACCCCTTGGAATAAATTAACAATTTAGCTCCAAATTCAACGTAATCGTAGCACGAATAGGCACTTGTATTCGTATCCAACAACGTCTGACCTGACTTGCTTTGCGTTTCGAAATAAACTTCCCTGACCTAACTTATGAACTAAAAATAGTCCTGTTTTGTTATACCTACATTTTTATTCGTTCTGGGAGAAATATTGTATTGAAAATCTGAAAGCTTCGTGTCTTAACATAATCAGCTCATTACTGTTCCACTAAAGCACGGGCCTCTTCTCAGAATGAGAAGGATTTAGGCGTTAATCCACCACCCTGGCCTGTTGCGGGTTGGCAGACTACACACACCATCGAGAACTCTATGGAGCCTTCTCAGGTGTGCAGGTTTCCTCGCGATGTTTTTCCTTCACCGTTAACGCAAGTGATAATCAAATTCTGATCTGCACATGAATTCGAAAAGTCAGAGGTACGGGCCGGAATCGAACTCGGACCTTCCTGCGTGGAAGGCGAGCTTTCTAGCACTAGGCTAGGCTTCGTGTCTTACGTTATGCCGATAGTTGTTACGGCCAATGGCTTAATAGCTAAGAGCCTCGACCAACATCTGATGAGGCTCTCGTTGGGCAGCTGGATCAAAGGCAGCGGTACTTCTGGACACGGCACGTATTGTTAGGAGGTTCCTCTCTCTGAGGCCCTGACCACCGGTAGCTCGGACCCTGTTCCCGATGCCGCTGGGCTACAATTTTTTTACTTTTTTAAAGGTTTTTCTTTTGGAATATTTAAAAATGTAATTTATATTTACTTAACCTTTTGACCGCGCCAGACGCATTTATACGACATATGTTTTCGTGCCCGCGTCTCCTCAGTCATATTTATACGACTGAGGCGACACGGGCACGAAAACGTTTGTCGTATAAATCCGACTGGCGCGGTGAAAATGTTGAATAAAGGAAATAATTATTTTGTACTTTCAGTACTGCAATCAAATATAAATCACTACGTCATACGAGTGGGTTATAACAGCAATTTATGTCATTAAGTATATGATGACCTTGCTAGGCTATAGTACTCGTTCCCGGTAACGAGATTCTCTATGCCGTTGCATTGTTATATTCCGCGACAGCCTTTGTTTACGTGTTTGCAGCAGCACCAATTAATAATTTTGTCGTGTTGTGCTACTTGAAGATTTAATCTGGTTAATACATGGCACCATCTCTACACCATGAGAATCACTGATCTACGAAATTTAAAGTACGGCGCCAAGCAGTTTACTGTGTTCCGTCGTGTGTACGTGAGAGCCAGAGGGGTATAGGGGAATCCCTCTATATGGCTAACACGTTTGGTGCAGTGGCTGAGCGATGGGTTTCTGCGCTACGGGTCGTGGGTTCGATTCCCATACGGAACAAAAATTTGTATGGCCTACATATGGTTGTTCCGGGTCTGGGCGTTTGTGCATGTGAAGATTTGTGTCTGTAAACGCACCCACGATACAGGAGAAATCCTAGTGTGGGGCAACGTCTTATTTTTAAAGAAAGAAAAATAGCTCTGTATCTTGGATTCATTTGCTCCATCTTAGACCCTGTCTGCGTTTACCATCAGGTGACGCAAGAGCCAAACGCGACCAAGTCAAGATTTTTTATTTTTTATTACTGATTATCCTAAAGGTTGCCGAATTCAGGCGGCAGTCGCGTCATTTTGTCTATTCTTCCGTCGACAAAACTCTTGTCTATAGTGGTATGCTCGTGATACGCCTGCAAGACCTAGTAATCCCAATAAATGATTTCCAGAACTGATTGGTGTTGATTATCACAGATGGTTATTGATAAATTGCATGAAACACTTGCGAATCATAGGCCAGAAAAACAAAATAAAAAAAAAACAACATCACACCTTGCATTCCCCGGAGGATTCGGCATAGGTGTTTTTACTACACCCTCGATTCGCCAGTTATGTTTTAAGTCCTATGTAATAGGGGGAGAGCCTATTGCCATTAACCGGGCACACATCCAGACTCCGGGCTGCTACTGAGAAATTTCTAGTGGAAAACACAATAAGACTGCCCGACCTGAGGATTGAACCCAAGACCCCGTGCTTAGCAGTCGTGCTTGGGACCAATAGACCAAAAAGGCAGTCAAAAATTAAAAAAAAAAAAACAAAAAGCGTCAAATATTGATTCTTGTAAACTAGCAAAATGTTTAGACAGTGTGTAATGATATCTCAGTCAATTATTATCCAATACCAAAGAGATGTAACAGTGAGTCTTATTTTAAATTCTTCAGACGTTTTGACTGTTTTGAGTGACGGGCGTACAGACGTTTTCTTTTTAGCTCGCCTCTAATGGTGCGTCCAGACCTGACGAACGCGCCGCGAATGCGCCACTCGCGAGCTGCGCGCGTGATTTTCATGTTCGTACAAAAGCTCGCGCGCTGTACGCGCGCAGCTCACGAGCGGCGCATTCGCGGCGCGTTCGTCAGGTCTGGACGCACCATTAGAGGCGAGCTAAAAAGAAAACGTCTGTACGCCCGTCACTCAAAACAGTCAAAACGTCTGAAGAATTTAAAATAAGACTCACTGTTACATCTCTTTGGTATTGGATAATAATTGACTGAGATATCATTACACACTGTCTAAACATTTTGCTAGTTTACAAGAATCAATATTTGACCTGACGAACGCGCCGCGAATGCGCCGCTCGCGAGCTGCGCGCGTGCATTTCATGTTCGTACAAAAGCTCGCGCGCTGTACGCGCGCAGCTCGCGAGCGGCGCATTCGCGGCGCGTTCGTCAGGTCTGGACGCACCACTATAATGTGGTGTTTTACTTTTATTCATATCTTTACGTGCTCTATTTATTATAACATTAAACAAATAAGACCCAAAGAAATATACAGGGTGTAAACGAAATCATGTAATTCCTTCAAACCTCGTGATGTACTGCTGACGTAGATTATTAACCTTGCAGCGGATACATTTGGATGCAATTAAAAAAAAATTACACGAAGTAAACATGTGTTCTTAACGTGAGGCATTTTACCGCCCCGAGTCAATTGCGCGGTCATTAAACTCGGGGTGCTAAAATGCCTCACGTTAAAAGCAAATGTCTACATCTTGTTTTTTTTTTTTATTGAATCCATATGCATTCCGTTCTGGTTTCATCTATGTCAGCAGTACATCACGAGGTTTGAAGGAATAAGCAACATGTTTGCTTCCAGCTGAGATTGAACACAGTATTATACTTTGAAAATTAAGATGACCTGAAACTCTTTTTGAAAAATGGTTCTAAAGATATATTCCTGCCTAGATGGGCCACTTGTTAATGTGTTCTGCGTAGCCTTTTCCCAACTATGTTGCGGTCAGCTTCCAGTCTAACCAGATGAATACCAGTATTTTACACGGAGCGACTGCCATCAGACCTCCGGAACCCAGTTATATGGCAACGCCTATATCCTAAGGTTAGACCGGTTATCAGAGTTTCAGGCTTTTGACTTCCCGTAACGACTGTCATAAGTATTCGTATGACACCCGGGAGCGACTGTTTAACGTGCTCTTCGAGGCACGGAGGGGTCTCGCTCGATGTGTATCAAATGGTCACCCGTCCACGGACTGACCGCGGCAAGCAAGCGTATGATACGCGCATTTGTCTAATGTTAAATGAAATGGAGTATAAGTATAAACCCGCAACTAGCATTTACAAAAACGTAAAACTCAGGTACAATAAGCTCGCTTATACAACGCACATGAAACCTACAAGGTATGTTTATAACATACCAAATTCTAACAAATCAGAACACGCCTGCAATAAAATCTAAGCACGTACAAAATTTTGACACACAAAATTTATTAGTCACGCGAACGCAAAGCAAATGTGCGGCGAGACGACAGACCTACGTAATTAACAGGAGCGGCCGCGGGATAGGCGTAGTGCGTGCTAAAAACCGCGCCTCCGCTGTTATGGACGGCTAAAGATACTCATACTCTGATACATGGGTATTTGGCACGAGATGAGACCCGCCTGCCAGGATAAACACTACGATTGGCAGTCTGGCACTGAGCGATCAGGCACAGGTGCGCATTGTACAGCCAATGATAATTCTCATTTTCGGATGCTTGCGCTCGACTGTGACAATTATTAGTTAATAAAAAGAAAGGCTTGTTTTATTGCGTATTTTTATGTGGTGTTCTCGGAATAGGAATAAAATATTTGCTGTGCCGTTAAATTTAGGCTCATTAGTACTTTCTGGGACTTCATTAGTGTCAATAACGCTGCAGTAAATAATAGACAAAATTAACGCAAAAAAACGGCCAAGCGCGAATCGGACTCGCGCACCAAGGGTACGGTACAATTATTTTTTTAGATGTAATTCAAATTTGCGGTTTTCGGATTTTTCCCTTTACTTGTGCTATAAAGACATTGCTTCTTGCCAAATTTCATGATTAGGTCAACGGGAAGTACCATATAGGTTTTGATTCCCTTGAGGGTGGCAAAATAAGCGGCATAAACGGCCGTATCTTTTGATTGCGTTGACTTAGAGGATTGATTTTTTCACAGCTCCAAGGGATTGCTGACCCGAGTATTTGATATTAATTTCAACTTGATACCTTCATGTGTTCCTGAAAAAAAAGGATCTTGACATACAGACAGATAGACGGAAAAGAAGTACCTATAAGGGTTCCTATTTTCCTTTTGAGACACGGAGCCCTAAAAAAAGAATGCCTGTGTGTATACCGCATTCAAGATTATCAATCACATTTCTAAAACAAATTGAGTTACGGTACTAAATTAATTAAACAACAATAATTATTACAGGTACGTTATCCTGATCGCGTGCACAAAACGCTTTGGTTCATTAAAATACACCATTTTATTATTACCTCTATACAGGATGTAAACAAAACCATGTAATTCATTCAAACCTCGTAATGTACTGCTGATATAGATTAACCCTGCACGGGATACTTCAGGATTCACATATCCACATATAGATAAATTGTCGAAAAGACTCAGTTCTGCAGCTTACGCGGTCTACAAGATACGCCAGCTAACTGATGTAGAGACAGCCAGATTAGTGTATTTTAGTTACTTTCATAGTGTTATGTCGTACGGCATTTTGTTGTGGGGAAATGCTGCCGACATTCAAACTATCTTTGTTTTGCAGAAGAGAGCTATTGGAGCAATTTATAACCTTAGTTTTAGGCATTCACTGAGGGATAAATTTAAAGAAGTTAGTTTAATGACGGTCGCATCTCAATATATTTATGAAAATTTGATTTATATAAAGAAAAATATCAGTTTGTTCTCTAAGAACAGCGACATTCATAACGTCAATACTAGAAATAAAAATAAGCTTATCCTACCAATGACTAGGCTCCAAAAAATTAGTAACTCATTTAGGTGCCAAAGTATACGCTTTTACAACAAGATTCCAAGCAATATTCAAGACTTAAGTCTTAATAAATTCAAGTCCTATGTAAAGCAGAAACCGTGCGAAAAGGGTTTCTATAAAGTTAAAGATTATATGGACGATAAAAATGCTTGGAATTGAGCCGCTCGCTGTTGTCACAGACACATCATTGTAATTATTTAAATTATTTTACAACATGATATTATTATTTTTTATCCTTTTGACATTTTACAATTGATTTTTTTTTTCAATGATTATTATTATTTTATCATCGCCTTATTTTTTATTTTACTTTTTTAATGAATTGTGAATGTGAGTACCATGTAGGGTAGCTTTATACACGAATTTTGTAAACGTTTGGCGGTTCTTGAGTATATATATTTTTTTTTGTGACCCACACAAATGTCAAACTGATTGATTGCGTCGTGCAGCGGTCGGGTTGTTGAGCTCCCTAGAATAAGGTTTGAGCTCCGCGATGACTGATGCAGATGTGCCGTCAGTTAGGACAGGTCAACTCGAACCTCCTATGGCACTTTCCTCAAAAGGCCATTCCCGACGTTGCCCTACATCGTTTCACTTGCATAGTTTGTGTACTACAATGTCTGGACTTTAAAAGAGACTTTGACCTCTGAGTTTGTTTCGGCTTTTCTTCTCAGAGCTAGTCAGATAGGAAATGCCGGCGCCATCTAGCCTTAAAAAAAAAACATTACATTGACTTGTAAAAGTGTCTGTAACAGATTTATTTACAGAAATAAAAATCATTTATCGTTCGATAAAAATAAAATTACAAAAAGTAAGCATGTGTTCTTACCGTGAGGCATTTTAGGGCCCCGAGCGAATTGCGCGGTATCACTCACCGCGCGGTCATTTTACTCGGGGCGCTAAAATGCCTCACGGTAAGAACACATGTTAACTTTTTGTATTTTTGTTTATTGAATGCTCAAGTATCTCGTGCACAGGGTATGTCAGCAGTAGGTACATCACGAGGTTTGAAGGAATTACATGATTTCGTTTACACCCTGTATAAAACATAACACGTTGTACAAACCTTTCCTAATGATCCAATTATTCTTTTTGCGAGACTGTATTGTTTGCTACATTCACGGGCCGAGAATAGAGACCACTTGAGCGCCACTAGACAGACTACCTGTATACGGCGAATCCATTGTTTTATACTTCGGAGAGTATAGAGGAAATGAGCTCTTACTTTAAAGAAGCTAGGCTTTTTAGTCCGGCGCCAAGCAGTTTACTGTGTTCCGTTATGTATGTGAGAGCCAGAGGGGTATCGGGGAATCCCCCTACAAGGTTAGTCGGAAAGGGGTACTAAGCCGAAAAGGTGTTAAAGTACCCATAATAAGGGATAACTTTTGTTCTACAACTTTCCCCAAAACTCGATAGTTTAAGAGAAATAGCTTTTCAAAGATTTCGTAAAAAATATGCTAAAATTTGTCTGTCCATAGCTATGATCAGCTATGTTTACTATTTAGGTCATATTATTTGGGGTCACGGATTAGAGACTTAATTTTCTGAATTCATAAATAAAGCAGGTATGATTATTTAGAAAAAAACTAAAATAAAAATATTTTTGCATGCAAATAAAAATGAACGAATTTTGAAATTTTTACATTTGCTTTAAAATAGTCATCAGTGATACTTTAAGTGGCCCGCGGCTTAGTACCCCCTATCCGACTAACTTTGTATATCTCTGTTCCTTGGATTCGTGTGCTCCATCTTAGGCCGTGTCTGCGCTTTCCATCAGGTGAAACTAGGGCGAAACGCGAATAAAAAAAAAGGAAATTCATTCCATAGGTTTTTTTTAAGTCTTATCAATCTTCTATCAATCAAATCTCAAATAGTTGGATGTGTTTGAATAAAAACAACTGTTCTAAGATTAGCTACATTATTGGGTCAGTATTTATTGTAACAAATACGTTTATTACTTTCTATATCGCAACACGAGATCTAAATTCTAACATGTGTTATTATTGTGTTGTTCTTGTGATATGGTTCACTTTTTTTTTCTATAAAACTTGACATGTGTAGGATTAAGAGAAGGTCTGGTCTGACAGAGAGCGTGGCTGGGTGTGATATTCACGTCGCGTTGATCGCGTACTCTAGGCGTGCGAATTGGCGGACCGGGACATGCCGGGGTTGCGGTGCATACATTTGCGAATCCCGCGGCCCCGGCCGTATGTTCAGGAAAAGGAACACTGTTGGATTTTAGCCGGTAAGAGTCCGGCAGACCCCTCGCCTTCCCCGGGCGAGGGACATCCATGAGGATTTACCAACGAGAAAAAAAAATGCGTGCGTATTACCATGACAATGTATGGAAGACGCCACACAGAGACTGCCACCACGCCAAGCTTCACATGGCAGTCTCTTGCCTTACATGCAGGAGGGTCTGAGATCGGTAACCCGGCGCGCACCTGTGACGTTTTGAATTCATGTGCGGATCATCAGAATCTGATTATCACTTGCATTAACGGTGAAGGAAAACATCGCGAGGAAACCTGCACGCCTGAGAGAGCTCTAAATTTTCTTCGATGGTGTCTGTAGTGACTGTTGTCTGCCAACCCGTATTTGGCCAGCGTTATGGACGAAGGCCTAAATCCTTCTCTTCCTGAGAAGAAGCCCAGCTGTGGGACAATAATGAGCTGGTTGTGCTATGCATTAGTTTTGACTAATACCTTTATAATCGGTGATAAAACCCGCTCGTGTAGTTACGAATTTGCTTCCGTTATACAATTTACAAATTCTCGTCGTCGATAGAACTATATTGTCCAGTACTCACTTTTTTAACCTTAAATAATTAAATTTTCAGACTTGAATATTAAATTAATATATTCCTCAGATTCGCAGATCTCGGGACACGTCTTATGCACTGAAATTACAAACAAGATTGATTTATATGACTATTATGATTTCAATGAGCTTGACGACGTGTTTGTTACAATTTACAACGGCACTCATTAATTACAACTAATTGCCCGGCGTTATACAAAATAAATTACTCCCAGGAAACTGTTTTAATGAACTGTTGAAGAGAAAGAATTCCAACAATTCAACGGTATATAAATAGAACTATCGATCCAAAAATATTCTTTTAGATGTTCAGTTTATTCTGTAGCGTGTGTGCATGCTTACTGTTCAAGAATAGAATTAAAGACGCTGAGTATATTTTATGTCATCAGTAAACAGGCGAGACCGCGGATAATCCGATTTGATACATTACTAATAAGATGACTTTTATAGGTAACTTGTGTGTACATAATAACGGTTGCGTATTAGAATGTGGTAGCAAAAAATCACTTTATCGATCGCGCACGTTAAAATAATGAGCAAAGAGTTTAGTTGAATAAATTCATTTCATTTCTCCTACAAAGGCCGGAGAATTTTTGCAAATGAGAGTAAATTCTTTGAGGGTTGCACAAAAGGGTGTGGGAGTGAATCCCTTTGTGTGGGCGTCGCGACACGGCGCGTATCCGATGTTTGCGCAGGCTGCGCGCGTCGGCGTGCTTCCTGTTGTGCCCGACGCCCCGCAGTACAGTAGCGCCGCCGGCCCGCTGCCGGCCGCTCTGCGATGTAGCCTTCTACGCTCCTCTGCTCAAACAAGTCTTCCACGGCACAGCCGCTATGCACTAGTCTTAGGAAAAATATTATTAGGATTAAGAAAACAAGTCTTCCATTAGTTAAGTAAGTAGATTAAGATGCAAAGGGGCAGGGCTCCGCGACGCGACGCAACGCAAAACAATAGGGTCGTGTTCGAACGACTGTGGCGCGGCACGTTCCAAGCCGTGCTGGCGGGACCGCCGCGCCGGCCGCGCGCCTCGTCGCACGAGCCCAGCTCAGACGCGGCGCTGCTGCCTGCCATGGCCCAGCCGCCGCCGGCCCGCGCCGCGCCCTCCGTGGCCGACGCACTGGAGCCCGCGCTCCGGACCATCCTGGAGGGCCTGCGGAACTCGTGCTGTTGCCGATGTAACTGTTCCGCGACAGATCGAAACAACTTTAACGACAATTTGCAGGTCTGTCTCTCCAACGATGAGGAGAGGAAGTCCATGCGATCTGTTATAAGGTGTGCACAGAGTTTTATCGATTACTTTATAGGCTATTGTAGTAATTTGGGTCAGTGCCCGTCAACCGATATGCATTCCATATTTAATTTAAAAGTTACATATTATTCGCAGTACTAACAGGTATTAATTGAAATATACACGATTTCACACGTTTTAGATATAGTTTATGCGTAGATTATTGATTGTATGCATTGTCAAGATTTATTTTATTTAAAGAATTGGTTTTAGTCGAGATTTTTATGCTAAAATTAAACTATTTCCCTATTTTTAGCGCACTTAGGTGCTGCACAGGTAAATATGCGTTAGAAGGATTTTATTTGATTAATAAATACAAAATTAAATAGTAGTAAAACGAGAGTCTTTGTTTTGTTATTGTGATATTCCCAGGCGCATGAATGCGGTCGGCCATATTGTATTGTGTGTTGTTTGTCAGCGTTCGCGAGACGCACGCGGTCGCGGAGGCGCAGCAAGAGAAGAACGCTCGTCTGCGCGACGCGTTCGGCATCTCGCCGCACTTCGTGGAGGGATCGAGCTTGGACCCGGAGCGGCGCGCGCGGGACCACGCGCAGCGGTACCCGCTCATCAGGACCCCCAGCCATGAGCGGGACGAGCGGGACGACCACCCGCCAAAGAGGAAGAAAAAGAGAAGGTAATTATTGTATACTAGCTGGTGCCCGTGGTTTCACTCGCATCCTAAGGGAACTACTTCATGCACTCGGATAAAAAGTATCCTATGTCCTAATCCGGGTCATGGTCTACTTGTGTGCCGAATTTCATCCAAATTCACAAACTCAAACATCCAAACTTTCACGTTTATAACAGCAATTTTAATCGACGACACGTTTGGTGCAGTGGCTGAGCGATTGGCTTCTGCGCTACGGGTCGAGGGTTCGATTCCCGCACGAAACAAATATTTGTATGGCCTACAGATAGTTGTTTCGGGTTTGGGCATTTGTGCGTGTGAAGATTTGTGTCTGTAAATTAATTCACGATACAGGAGAAATCCTAGTGTGGCAACGTTTTTAATGTTTAAAACCTACCTGAAGCAGTCCACGGTACGCCGTCAGCATGCTAAAATGTTTAGCACAACCTAAAGTAATATAATATTAGGTCCTTACCTATGAAATTGGCGTTTTTTTCTCACAAATAGAGAACCTCGTCACTTCTATGATTTAAAATATTAATCAATTGCTTGATATTATATCGAATAATGACCATCATAGACAACTACCAATAGTAAAAAAAACCTTATTATTTATAGTTTTCTAAACATAAAAAATAACTTAAAAATGCCTCCTCTTTTTGTTAGCAGAAATGAACACTATTTTTGTTTTAACTTAGCCAAAACTGATTTTTGTCGCATAATCTAAGTGGCATACGTTATCTTAGTTTTTAAACATTAGTGCATAAAAGTTTTAAAACATCAGTGTTCATAGTTGTTAAATAAATTAAGAAAATGTTAGTATGAAAAATGCAACTTCTTTAAAATTCTCCATACAAAACGCTGATTTCATAGGTGGGGACCTAATATAATGTTCATGTTCCTTGCTAAATGCACCCTTGATGCAATAAATCCGGTACCAAATTACCAATTTAATAAATTGCAATCTGTAGAAAAAGAAGGTAGTCACTTTATGTAAAATGAATCTTAAATCTCGAAATCTTGTATTTTAACTACCGACCCGCCTCGACTTTGTACGGGTAATATTAAGTTACTTGCATTCGGTTTTTTCTACACCGACTCCACCTCGTGTGGGATAAGAGCAGGAAGATGAACAAGATAAGGTTTTTTCAACAGTTTCCATCAAAAATTTGATTGGTTCGACTATCTTGCCTAAAATCGTGAAAGCTCAGCTAATATAAACACAACACATTTATAAATTATACACATAGACCTTCCCCAAGAATCAAGCTATCTAATCGTGACAACCGGAACAAAAACCGTGCACAAACAGACAGACGCTGCAGGCGCCATGTTTTATATGTAGCGAGTAGATGTATACTGATTCTATAAATTTTCTATTCCAGTGCGTCACCAGAAGCTAAGAAGTTGAAGAAGAAAAAATCTAAAAAGAATAAAAGAGAGAAGTAAGTTTCTGTCTTACATTCCTATTTATATTATTATTCAATTAAACTTATATATTTTTTGTAAATATTGGCGTAAATTTCATAGATTACATTTGAACCCAGACAGGTGACTCTTCGGTTTTCTAAGAGGCAAGTATCAAATCTTTTTCTAATGCCTTAATAATTTTTATATTATGAATTCAAGTATCAAATATGTCTGGTGATCATTTCAGCGAAAGAAAAATGTTATGGAACTTCATAAATAGGTATGGTATGAAGTAAAATATAAAATTTTATTATTATATGGTATTTAAAAAAAAGAACTCGGAGAGTTCTGAAAATCAACAAAAGGAAAAGATAAAATTTTATACTATAGTCTGCGCGCAAGTGCTAGTCACCTCCTGAGGTATGAGAGTGGCAAGAGGGGGGTGCGCGCGGTAGACAAGACAAAGCAAACTGACAGAGCGCGTCTATTGGTCCGCACCCCCCCTGCCGCTCACATACCTCAGGTGGCGACTAGCACTTGCGCGCGGACTATAGCAACTATCTTAAAACGAAATTATATTTACCAAGTTGATCTTAAACAAATACTGCAATTAGACATTAAACCTGTAAGAGAGAAATAAATGCTTTTTGAATTTTATAAGCACAGTTGGTCTTATAGAAAATATCAAGTTAACGATAGAATTTATCATAAGTTCATTTTATTGATATCATAATTATTAAACAAGTGGTTTTTCGTTGATATAGTGGTGGCAAGCGCGACTGCTGATCGTGAGGTCCTGGTTTCGATCCCAGGTCGGGCAGTGTTATTGGGTTTTTCCATGTGAAATTCCTCAGTAGCAAGAAGCGCGGAGTTTGGATTTGTGCCCGATTGATGGCAATAGGCTCGCCCCCTATTACATGGGACTTAAACATAATGGCGAAATGAGGGTGTTACTTTACCCTCTGCCCTACTCTTCGGGGAATACATGCGTCATGTTGTTATTAAGCAAGTGCAATATTTAATATTTACCCAAGCCAACATATTTGTAAAACATATGTACCTAACCTTATTCGATAAATACATTTAAACAGCTGTTTCCAATGCTATCACTACGAAGGTTACTACAAGTATACAATCTTTTCTACTTTGCGCAATATCTATGATTGTTATTTGTCATCAGACAAGAATCCAGCAAGAAAAAAAAGAAACGGTCCAAATCTCCTGACACTGAGAGTTCGAGCAGCTCCGATGGACAGCAGGACAGCGACAGCGGCACCTCAGAAGATGAACGGCAGAAGAAGAAAAAGAAGGTAATTGAAACTGTTTACTAAATCCATGTTGCAATGTCGATGCCATACTCTAGCTATTAAAATATAGGAGTGCTGCCGTTCAAAGATTATGTTTGGTTTGCTTGAGAGAAAACGTTCAACCTATGCTTAAAATACATGTTTACATATCAATTTTGGAACAAAATTCAGTCTGGACATTTTCATTTCTATTTTTTGAAGCGTGTTATCGAATAAAAGTACTTCAGAATTTTTATACTCGGAGCAAGCAGTGGTTGCTTGCTTCTAAATGCTTGATCTTAGAGTATTTAAAACATAATCTTTGATTTAAAAGATCTAACGTTACTACTCCATGTGTGGGGGTTTGGGGTCTACAGACAGGGCAATAAAATTCCACACGATACCTCGTATAGATTAACTCGGGATTCTTCCGCGTGCCTCCAGCTACACTCGACCTCACTGCCTCTCAGATAATGTTCCATCGTTCAGTAAACTAGTATAATGTTATAGTAACTTCGCAACAACCGTTTAGCTCAAGTAGCACATTGCTTTCTTTATTTTATGTTAGTGTGTGACAGACACATTGGCCTGATACAATGATTATGACATTCTCGGCACTTCCTCTGCATAAAATATTGGTTTCACGAATTTTTGTTTGTGTACAATTTCCTCACACGGCCCTCTCCATCCCTCTATTTGCATTATTCAACTGTCGAACTAACTGTAGTCACCATAAATATTGTTTTACCATTATCTTCATAGAGTTTCCAAGCTTCAAACGTGTATAGCTGTTCGTACCCACTCGACATGTGATAAGTTATGATAACGTTCCACCAGCGATCCGTGTGGGGCAGATGAAACGTATTATTTTAAATGTTATTGTCTTCTTACCTCATTTTATTTTATTTTTCTGTAAATACAAGAAATAGCCAGTAAAAATTATCTGTTTAACTGTGCATCATTTCATAGGATAGCCATCTTTATCTGAAGAAATAACGTATACTGTAAGTATATCACAAAGCAATAACACTCAGTAAGAACACTATGTTAGGTGAATACTAAAATTATGTACTCCGTGATAATTTTGGTAATGCATTGTTAACTATCGCATTTGTGACTAACACAAAGATCAGTATATTATATACAAAGGGCGATCGTGGGTCCAAGTGTGCACAGTTACTTATATGCATGGTGTGTAGTACTTAAAAACAGATGGTGGTTTAAACTTGTACGTGTTACGCGACCTGTGTGTGCTACAAAAACGTGCTCTGATGGCAAACAACACGCCTTTGACAAATCTGTTCGCCATTCAATTGTAATTAAAAGAAAAAAAATACACTTGCAATTCTTTTATTCGACTTTCAAACGCTTGTCAAAGTGAATACACGACTAAATAAATAGTCATCTATTCAGGACGCGAGCACGTTTTTGTACCACACACTAGTTTATTAATATCCAGACTGTCTGATTATTAAAATGTAACTAATCCATAACATTCTCCCTCTTCTCGTTTACCCAAAACTAATTAAGGATGCTCCACATGTTTAAATGGTATACAATACCACCACCGTTTGTTAAATAAGGTACGTTACCGAAGTGTTATATTTACCTTTGATTTTTGTGTATTACATGTATTTATGATTAATTATGTTGACCCGTAATGTGTTACTAACATACAGTAATTATAATAAGCGAGTAACGCACCGGTGCCAACCAATTCAATATCTTATTTTATGTTCCCTATCTATTTATTTATCTGTTTTTTTTTTTACGTTTACACAACGAGAATGTTATGGATACACTATTAAATAACATTCTAAGAAATCGTCCAGAATAATACACTTCCAAACGAATTACATGTTAATTTATACTTGCTTCCATCAATAGCTTTAAGTATAATTTTATTTTCTACTATTATATTTCGTTTAATGCCTCTATTTATTACTATTCCTTACTAGAATGCATGTGTACAAGTGATATATTTTTATTTTGTTCCTTATTGAAATTCTTCATGTGGTTGATTTGAGGCCCTCTGAAGAATTTCTTGTATAATTTTTAGTGGAATATGTTTATTTGCCATTACCACTATAGTCTATTGTATTGGCACTGGTGTTGTATGCCCGTCTGTTGGAACAATTATATTTACGCTTGTTGTCGAATTTTTAAACAGAAAAAGTCGAGCAGCCGACGACGCGCCAGCAGTGAACCTTCGAGTCGTGACAGGTGAGATATACTTTTTAATCTAGTGACAATATTATTGTTACGTTTTCAAATCAAAGTTCTAATTTTTGTATTTTTAGTTCCCCAGTTAAATACACAAAAGAGAAGCAACGGGATCGCACCGTCGAAGAGAGAAACAATGATGTTCAATACAGAAAAATAGATCGGGAGCGCGAGGAGCGAAACAAAAAGTACGACAAACGCGATGAACCCCCCGCGAGAGAGTCGCGACAGAACGACAGGAGACGGGACCGCAGCATCTCCCGAGAGGATCGCGACACCTCACCGGAGCACCGCCAGAAATCCTACATCACGAAGATTGAAAACAAGAAACGTGATCCTTCAGTAGAATCTGAGAGACGCAAAAGTTCCAAACGCTCGAAACGCGATCGTCAGCGCTCTTCCCCTGAGTCGGAATCTGAACCACCAGCACCTAAAAACAAGTCAGACAAAAGAAATAAAAAAAATTACACCAGAGAGTCCAGCTCATCACCACCGCCAGAAAAGAGGAGGCGAAAGAGCTCGTCTCCAGAGTATAGAAAGCGTGAAGACACTTATTATAACAAGAAAGAAACAGCCAGAGATAATAGCAGAAATCATAGAGAAGAGAGAGACGACCGAAGAGCTCCGAGGAGAAGTGAATCTCCTAGTTATAGACAAAGCAGGCGTGAGGGGTCACACCCCAGGAGAGAAAAAGATAGCAAATATGAAAAGAGTAGCAAGAATAACCATGAACGCTACGAAGAAGCGCCAACGAAGCGAAAAGATAGAGAAACGAATGATGAAAAACAGCGAAGAAAGAAGGACAGGAGTGTTTCGAAAGATAAAAGGGATACTTCTCCAGAATACAAAGAACGATCCCCTGTCAACAAGAGTCACAAAAACAGGGAGTCTCGGAAAGATGTAGACAAATCCCATAAAAATTCTAAACCAGAAAGAAAGTATTCTTCATCTGAATCAGAGCCGGAACCACCGCCCAAACAGAAGTCAGAGAAAAATTCTAAAAATAAAGCTCGTTACTACAAGGACAGAAGTGAATCACCACCAAAAAGGGAACAGCGGAAACGAAGTCCATCCCCTGAACCCAAGAAGAAAGAATCACCTCCACCGAAAAGTAAAGCGGATAAATACCGCAAGTCAGTAGAAACTAAACGTGAGAGCAGTAGACCGAGTAGGAAATCTCTTTCACCAGAAGAAAGACCACGACGTAGAGCATCGCCAAGTCAGTCAAAATCTCCAGCTCCACGCAAAAGCTCAAAGAAGGAAAAACGGAAGAGTGTAACGCCAATCAAGAAAAGCAAAAAGTCGTCTGAACGACGCACGGCGGAGCACCGCACGTCACCTGCTAAAGGCGATCACAGAGACAGGCCGGAGAAGGAGAGGAACCACGATCGGAAGGACTCGCATAAAGACAGGTCAAGGTCTCGGTCGGCGCGCAAAAGCCGGAGCACGTCCAGTCTCAGCTACTCCCCAGCGCGCCGCAGCCCAGAGCGGTACCGCGACATCATAGAGAAGTTACCCGAAAAAGACAAACGCAAATACATCAAATCGCCCTCCGATCTGCAACCTAAGAAGAAAAAGAGTAAAGACTTAGCTGAAAACTACAAACCAAAAGCGGTTTGCATGCGCAGCTCGTCTAGCGAACATGATGACTCTGAGGACGACTTCTTGAGGTTAGACGATAGGGACCGACAGGACGATTTGGATATCAAAGAACTCAATAGACTGAAAGAAAGACTGGCTCAACTGGCTAAAGCATCGATGGAGCGTAAGAGGAACGAGGAGACGAACGGCCCGTCGACGTCATCGACGTCGCAGGCCGCACGTAGCGGTTCTAAGCCGAAAGAAAACGAAGTAATTGTGGTTGAGACATCCAAAAGGAAAAGTGTTAGCCCTATAATAGAAAAAGTGAAAGATAAATCTCCAGCGCCGCCAGTAGAAGTTAAGAAGTGTCCACCTCAGGAGCAAGTAAAAGTGCTGACTCCTCAGAAAGAGAAAAGTCCACCGGTCGTCGTAGAATCTTCTCCTGAGGTGAAGAAAGTTGAGCCGGCAGCTGCAGCGCCACGGCGCCGTTGGTCGCGGTCGTCGTCGCGCCGGTCGCGCTCTCGGTCGCGCTCGTCCAAGTCGCGGTCGCGCAACAAGTCGTCCCGCTCCCGCTCGAGGTCACGCTCTCGCTCCCGATCTTCGAGGTCCAGATCGCGCTCTTATTCTTCATCAAGGTAAGTTGTATCATTTGTTTAACATGTTATAAAGTACCTGAGACGCACAATGCCTAAAGATGAGTCTTCATAATCCAGTAAAATTTACTGATCTGATGGAAACAGGATATTTGCAGACTTATGGCCAAATACTCAAGAGTGACAGAGTCAACACGAGATTTAAACGTTACTTAAAATTGAGTAGCGTTTGAGTAAGCCATTAGATCATGTAATTTTTAAATAAGATTTCTAAGGGTGGAACCCTTGTTAATAAAAAAACTGTTTTTTGCAAATATCTCATAGCTATTCGTCTTATGTTGTCACTTAGTTTGTAGCTTAGAAAGTTTCCTGTATTTTGCAGATACGAGTATAATAAAATCCTAAATCTCGATGTTTCTCAGCAAGTTATCATTTTCTGTGGTATCTCCATTAGCCATAAACTACAAGTAATATTTTTTTCTATACTAAATAAGTAAATATCTCTGTTGCAGGCGCTCCCGCTCAAGTCGTTCATCATCATACAGTAGCCGCAGCTCGTCCCGGTCGTCGCGCAGCAGCTCCCGATCCACCCGCTCATCTAGGTAAACATCATTCATACCATTTAATTTTCGTACAGACAACTACCAACGATAAAGCTGTGTGTGCAATAAAATGGTGTAAAATCCAGAATGGAATATATCTGGGGTTCAAGTCTGCTAATTTTCATATTATTGAGATTCCATTAGAATTGTGGCAGATCAGCTATGCTGCTAAAACTTTAATGTTTAATATTGAAGTACAGAATAGCAAATAGTTCAATGACAGTTGAATGGAAAATCAGTGGAAAGCTATTGGTCTTAATACTTAGCAGAACACCATATGTGTAAACCTATTCTATAGACTCTCCATTAAAACGTTTCGAAATTAGTAGACTTGGTGCCCAGGTTATGTTGTAAAAAGTTGGTTTAAATAGATACTGCAAGCTTTATTGTTGGAAATTAATGATGTACGGTAATACGCAATAGTCCAGACAGCTCGATTAGAACATTTAATTGTTAACTATTTCTTTTATTGTATTTTGTAGGTAAATTATTCATTAAAAGGACATGTTATGAAATGGGCTTAAAATAAATTTTATTTTTGAACCGCTTACATGTGCGGTTTTTAAAAAAAATGTCTAGGACGTGCTTACAAAAACATTTTTTTTTTAAAAGCACCATTATTTAATTATAAAACATTTAAAATTCTGATATTTTTTTTGTTACAAAACGAATAAACTGATAAAAAACTTATAAATAAAAATGATAGATATCATTTTTGAAAGCATAATATTTATCCTAATATTAAAATAATATTAAACGGCTTAAATTAAAATAAAATTAATGAATTAATTTAATGGTTTGGATGTATGGCATTGATTCCCTTGTCTCAATAGAATAAAAGAAAATATTTACTGTATGTCAGCAAGGTTGTCACTTGTCATTGTCAGTAATGTCATCAATGTCTAATCATGTCAAAGTTGTCACACAAAATCGCTATCTATTGTTGTTAAAAGCCAGGTCAAATAAAAAAAACTCAAAACAATGGTACATAGTCAAAAACACAGGAACCACAGTCACAATAACAGACAACAGTTGAATAAGTTGAATTGAATTTGAGTTTTTGACAATGACTGACGTTGACAATGACAATAAATGTCATCCAATAGAAGTGTTGCCAGAATTAATAATTATGGGTTAACAACTGTGGGTTGCAACTTTATTTTTTAATTCTAATTATTTAAATAAAAAAAAAACAATAGAAGGGTGCTTTTAAAAAAAAATAAAAAATATATACGAAAGTTCCATATTTTAAGTACTTTCATAAAAAAATATCTCTTCTCTGTTCACAGCCAAAGCCCAGCTTCCATACAAAAATATAACATGTCCTTTGCAGTCTAATTCAATTCAGTCGATTGTAAACAAACTTCCAGGACTTGCACTTATTACGTTACACATTAAAATTTTATAAAGTAGGTAGGTACGTCATACACGCCTTAAATTTAACCCTTACTAGGGCATAAGGTTTAAAGAAAAGTAAATAACAAAAGAATTTGGCATTTTTTCATAAATACTAAAAAAAATATTACTTTTTTATGAAAGAGGCACCTTTATTTTTATTTTCCATTATATAAAATAGTAAAAAAATGTAATATTGCTAGTTTTAAAAATAAAAATATAACAAGGAGGCTTTCGCGACATCTTCAAAAAAAGTTGGTGGTAAATATATATCGCACTGCTAGATTAATACTGTATCAACTCAAAATTTGATTAATTTGAGATAACTCAATTATTTTATTTTTTAAAAACGTTGCGCCACACTAGGGTTTCTCCTGTATCGTGGGTGCGTTTACAAACACAAATCTTCACACGTAATTCCTTTCGTTCACTTCAATTGTAATCTATAACAGGAAGTAAATAATCAGTTTTCTGTCGATTCTGAAAAAAGCTTCATTTTGAGTTGATACACTATTACTCTAGTAGTGCGATATTACCTTTGCGTGTGCGTCCGCGTGGGCGGAAAATAAATACTTTTTCTTTCTTCTTCTTTGCCTTATTAAGGGTTAAGGCGGCTCAATGAGCTAGTTAGCTCTTCTGCCATAGTATTGCTCCTATTAATGAGCTGCACATTCGAATACATCATGTTCTGTAAAAATCATCAAAATGTCGAAGCACTATTAAGATAACACCCCTCTTTTTGCGTCGGGGGTTAAAAATAAATGAGAATAATACAGGGATTATTCCGCATTATGACAGGACAGACGCACAACTTTGTTTGTTTACATAACGGGAGTAACTTTAAAATACGTTTCTACCTACTTAATTTATAACATATTTGTTCGAAGTACAAGGAATGAGTTGTTTTACCTCTGAGAGAAAAAAATCTTGAAGATAATTCAGAGGCATCAATCTATTTAACTAATTTAGATATAAACTAAACCACAAAAACAACTCATTCCTCCAAAAAAACAACAAAAATATTAACAGACAATTTCTCTTTCTCGAAAAACAAACAATGCATGCATGCGACATTGGTAACGATCAGAACTATGACTGGCGTATACGCGGATTACCGTAGATCCAGTGAATCGCGCGCGCGCACGCGTTCGCGCTCGCCGTCCATACCGCGCCGGGCTGGCTCGCCCAGCTTCTTGGATAGGCGACGAATTACGAGGTATCACGACCACGAAATACAGTGCTTTTAAAAATATATGGGCATCGCACGATGCTTACATTCGGCCTTCATATTTACTCTACAAAAAATATAATAAGTGTATAGATATGTTGACTGCTAAAAGCACTGTATTCTTACCAAGTAGGGATTTCATAAGTGCGATCAGTGACGACATTCTATTTGATAAATAGAGAGCACATTTTATTAAAAAAATAAACATGTTTTAATACAATTTTGTCAAATAAATGTCTCATTAATTGCACAGTGTGTCTAACTTTTTCCGTGTGTCGCTTTTTATCCTGATTTTAGGTGTGCTTGTTATTTTATTTTGCGTTTGTTGTGTCATATCATGGTAGCTAAATACTTACTTCATTATAATTTCATCATCTATTCACGTTTTGATGTTCGAAGGTCCTCCCACACCGATGTTACGAAATTATTTTCATTTTATAACATGTCATGTATTTTTGACAACATGTTTATAAACATTGTTTCAATGGGAAACAAATGTTTATAAACATAAAACTACTGTTGAGGGAGAACCTTATTACTAACACGCATATTTTAAGTATAGATCCATTGCACTAGTAACACCATGATATGGCACTGTATACATATTTTTTCCTATTATCTATTTTGTTTTTGTTTTCTTTATAGAAAAAAGTCACGAAAATATAGCACGAGTTCTGAAGACACGAGTAGTAGCTCCGAGTAGTGAAGTGATTGTGCTAGTGTGAATTAGTTTAAGTAATATTATGTATTGTATTAAAATATTAAGCCCTACTTTCACATAATATATTGCTAAAGCCTTTTATTATTTTTCTTATTATAATCTGGGTGTCCATATCTGTGTAGAGGCTGACTAGGTTTTAATAAAAATGTATTTGAATTATTCCCATTGGCTGTGAATTTTATTTTGAATACTCATGCATTGGTCAGTCTCTTACAATATAAATATAACCGTTTTAGATGTGTGCGTTCCTCTAACACTGATCATGCTAACAGGGTGTGCTACTAGATTTAAGATTTTTAACGATTTCACTTAGATCAATAATTGATATTTTATTGTATACTAATCTATCTTTAAAAAATATCTCAAATTTCTGAATTTTAATATGGTATTAATTACATTTTTAACTTAAAAAAGAAACAAATATTTGAAACAATCACGTGAGAGACCATAGGAATGGAAACATAAATTAATAATTGTTTTTCCTCCGTAGCGCACCCATAATAGATCTAACATACGCGCCAAACAAATTCAAGTGTAGAAGAAGATAACGTGTGCCAAATGAAATATTCACGTAATGGGAGTTTACAGTGACGACCGCCAGATGTAGACAGTGTGCTATTTATGTAGAACATGCTGCAAGCGTGTTTTCTGTTTCAAGATTATTCATTTTGTTTTATCACATTAAAGTTTATTGTGAAATTTTTGTTGTTTTTATTTTTTATTACGTTTTATTATTGCTGCATGGTAGAGAAGCTAGACAAGTTGTACACAATTTCGTCCTTATTGAATTGTAGAATACAAAGCTTTCGATTATGGATGTATTATTTTACTTATTATTTACATCTTGTAAATAAAATATCTAAGGTAAGTTAATATTTCCACATTGCATCACTCATGACCATTTTAAAGGCGTTAATTTTTGCATTTAACAGAATATAATGAGGAAGTTGCACATTGCAATTTGTTGCAAAGTACACATTGAAATTACTAAATAATCAAGAGTTTATTACACTACCCGATTTTTAGGGCTTGGTTGAGAGTTCCGACCGAAGTGAACTGGCGCCCTGACTTTAATTGGGCCGTGTTATGCAATAATGTGTCAACCCACAAAAATATTAATTTTGTGTTAATGTCGTCTAGTTCTTTTGGTAGGTCTATACTCAACGCTTGAAAAAATGCCTAGAACTGTAGTAAATTTAATAAAGCGTCTATCAAAAAATCATAACGCAGTTTGCATTTTTCAAGCGTTGAGTAGACCTATCACAATAACTAGATGGCGTTAACACATTATTGCATAACACAGCTCAATTAGAGTACACCATGAAAGAATAGGTAAAGATGTGGAGACCGGGTGAATATTCGAAATTTTTTAACATTATTATAACAAATTATTCTTCTCCCGGGTTGTTAACATTATAGTATTGTCAGATTTTTATTCTTGTCTTATTGCTTGACGGCAGCGGTATAGTTTCAGTTTTCATTATCATAATTATAGTGTTAAATATCTGCATTCTTAACTTTGGGATGATGCTAGTGACGTTCTCAATTTTTGTTAATATTTTTCGAAGAATGCCCCACCACACCACGAACACCTATTAAAAATCGAAAATTCGGCTTAGAATATGTACTTTGGAATTCTGTGAAATAGATTCCCATACTTTTCTACTTTCTTTTTCTAAGTAGGGTATTAGAAAGAGACAAAATTCCAAACTAAATATTCAAAGCTAAATGTTTTGACTAGGTATCTTACGGGTCACTCACATTCGCACGAATACGCGAACTCACGAGTGTGGGGCTCACATTCGCAATTACTATGCGAACATTTTTCATACAAAACGGAAAACATTCGTACGATGTACGAATGTTCGCACGCATGTGAGTGACCCGGGTTAGTACCTAGGCGTTCGTTGTGCTATCTCCATTTTTACCGATACCTTGTACTACACTGAATAAGAATTAGGGACCCTAAAAATCGGGTAATGTAAGAAGCCCTTCAGTACTGAACCAAGCAGAAATTTCTATTCTTGAGCAGTTTTTCTTACTATACCGCCACAGTTTAAATTTGCCTAGAATGCTTACATTATCTTGCATGTTCATCTAACTATACTAACGTTCATGAGCATCTTACTAACACAATAACAATGACAGCGCGCGCAAGCGCCCCATCCCGTACCGGAGGCCCACGCCGTCGACGCCCACCTCGAGCCAGAGCAGTCGCTCGTCGCAGCGCAGCTGGTCGCGCTCCCCGAGACCCGACCCGAAGGAGGAGTAACAGGATCACAACACTCGGGATTCAGAACAGACATATAATTTTAATATCAATCCCTACATTCGCACTACTATTATTTTTATAGCAATCGTTCTCATTCTAGTTTTACTCCAAAAACAAGGTTTTAATTGGAGATTTGTATGTTTGGTCTAAACTGTAAATAAGTACCGAGCGTGAGGTAGCTAATAGGCCAAAATGAATTTTTGATTGATGTTTTATCAACATAGGCTAAGATAACAATATTTTATGTAGTCAAATGTGCTTAATCTATCAAATTCCTTATTGGAAACAATTACTTGATCTCTAAACATTGAAAATCAATGTCTCCAAAGTATTTATTTTGTTTTTTAATTGTTGGTAATTTTATTTTGATTTTTATCAAATTTATTTTAGTAAGTAACGAAAATACTCTAGTCAAAAAACGAGTACTTACCTATTTTATTATTATAAAGTGCAATATATTTATTGACATCTAATATTTACACTAACTTATTTTATTAATTTAATTTTACTAGTCATTTTACAATCTATTTATTTTCTATTTATTGAAATTCTATGATAGAATACTTAACTATTAAGATATACTAGTGATATAAACAATTGCGTTGTAAAACAATTGAAACTAAATATTTGTTTCAATAACTAAGCAATAAATATGTGAAGGACGATATTCAATAATACTCACGTGTCTAACAGTTAAACAGTTTAATATAAATTTAATATCAAAGTATACAAAGAAACATATACATATTTGGTTTGTATAGATAAATTTCATCTTAGTTAAATGCACTGCGTACGAATTGATTTTGCCGATTTGAATTTAGCAACATAGTGTTAGACAATTCCAAAAGTGTATATTAAAGTAAAATCCTATCGGTACATAGGTAATGGATCAATTTGCTGTTATCAAATAAAGTACCCTGATACCAATAACATTATTTTTCATTAACTATACATTTATACTTCGATCCATATCCCGAATCCTTACGAATGTAAAAATATAAACATACCTCACACGGACCAAATAAATAATATCAAAGATAAGATAATGGTCCCACCTTACTGGATCAATGTTACATATAAATCATTTATGTAGAATGTTTTAAAATGCTAATTCAACCTTTTTACAAGAACTTCACTGTAGAATCATACTAACAGAGTAAACATTGTCCCAATTTTGACTTACATTTAATATCACTCCCTAGTGTTTGTGTCATGGACTATTTAAACAATAGTAGGTATTGAAACATAATTATTTTAGAAAATAAACATAAAATAAATTACTTTATGCCAGGGACAGTCCTAGTAATGTCTAAAAAACATTTGCTAATCAGTAAAATGCCCCAATAACAAATTAAACGGGCAAGCTTACATCACTAGAGGGTTCATCGACCTTTGATCCCACTAATTCACAATTGCCACAAACAACATCGCTTGTAAATATTTATAAAGAGGTTAATATTGACTTCATCATCCATCACAGAAATATATTAGCATCCACCACCCTGTGTTGAGTATAAGTTAATTTCTTCAGTTCTTTTTCTCACTCTGTTGGCGTCTTTTAGTGGCTAGGAACATCGCCCAGCCGAAGCCCACAAGATTCATAAAGAGAACCCGCAACTGTAACAGTAATTTTATTACTATAATACAAGATGATAACAGAACAAAGACCCTATTCTTAGACGTAACAAATTTATATAAAGCGAATAGAAGTTTTACAAGATAAGGAATACAACCAATAAGTTCAGCATGTTTTATGCACAGTAAAATTTGATTATTACATCGACATATTATCCCATAACTTTTAATTTTATCAAATGCGTAACAAGAACTGCTAACTAAACATACACAGTCCCTCAATGACGTATTCTTAACGTGATTCATTTTAGCGACCGAGTTAAATGACCGCAATTCGCTCGGGGCGCTAAAATGCCTCACGTTAAGAACACTTGTTTACTTCTTGTAATTTTTTTCTATTGAATCCAAAAGTATCCCGTTCAGGGTTAATCTATGTCAGCAATACATCACGAGAATTGAAGGAATTACATGATTTAGTTTACACCCTGTATATTATGGATGCCATTCCATACACAAAACACATCAATAAACATTCAGCTTTCAATTAAACAACACAGGATACTGCCATTATTGAACCATTTAGTTCATCAACTCCATTTGTAGCTTATGTTTATATTAAAATAATTATCTATGCTATTATAAAAAAAAATACCATCAATAAAATGGGGAGGGGCCCATGGTTAATTACCAACAGTGCGGATCATACAATTTGCCCCTCCTTGCATCAGAGAGCACATTAAACAGTTGTCCCGGGCGTCATACAAATATCTATGACAGTTGTTATGGGAAGTCAGAAGCCTGAATGTCTGACAACAGGTCGAGTCTTAGAATATTGGCAGGGCCCAGTAACAGGGTTGTGGAGGTCTGATGGCAGTTGCTCTGTGTATAATCTCTTTTTAACAAAAATAAAACCGACTTCAAACTGTCTATCTCCGAATTTCTTCATCAAATCTTCACCAAATTTGAATGGGACCACTTCGAAAGAATACTCTTTCAAACAAAAAAAGAATCATTAAAATCGGTTCACAATTAGCAAAGATATCGCGGAACAAACATACAAAAAAAAAAAAAAACAGTTGAATTGAGAACCTCCTCCTTTTTTGAAAGTCGGTTAAAAATACTGGTATTCTACTGCATCTGGTAGACTGGAAGCTGACCCCAACATAGTTGGGGCAAAGCTAGGTTGAACTGAACTATCACTGACAATGAAATAATTAAAATTTCACTTACCATAGGAGGCACAAATGCTAAGTTGATAACTTGGAACATGGTAAGCCATTTCCAGTTGGCTTCTAAGATAGGGAGGTATAATGCAAACAACTGTTTCAATGCTGCTTTATGGTTCTTGCCCTCAAATCTAGCCAATGTGTAAAGGGAAAAGGCTTGGATGATAGGAGCAAATATTAATCTTTCAAATAGAAGCTTCTTTGCCAGTGGCAATGCTACAACTTCTTCAGGAAACAGTCTTTCAATGAATTCGTAGAAGTAATGTGGGATACTTCCACCGAACAGTAATCTGGAAAAAGATATTGGGGAGTTAATAACATAACACCACACTCTCACCACGGATAAACCTTTTTAAAGGCCTTTTTCGAGGAGTTAGGGTGGATCGAGTAACTATACTTACCACCCGTGACGCAAAATACGCGCTCAGACGTGGAGTTGCGGACACCAGCCCGTTATACCTTATAACACCACACTGTATTCCCTGAAGGTGCAGCGTATGTGTTCTTAGTATGCCCTTGTTTCGGTAGTTATGATTAAGTCCACTGTCATAGGGGGCAAGCCTATTGCCATTAACTGGGCACAAATCCAGATTCCAGGCAGTTACTGAGAAATTCATAGTGGAAAAACCCAATAACACTAAGCCCGACCTGGGGATCGAACCCAGGACCTCATGGTCAGCAGACTTGCTTGCGACCATTTGACCAAGAAGTTAGTCAAGTCAGTTACTAACTTATTCTAATGAACAGCTTTTTACACAGCTTTTTTGCTTTTTACACTAATTGTTGGGAGTTGCCTGCTATTTGTCTAATCATTTTAAAAGCAATGTTGTTTACTTGCTTACAAACTACCCAACGAGAGTATAGTAAGTACATGTTTTCCTGAATAAGGGTCATGTTAACAAATCAAAATTACTTACCCATATAGGCCAAAGGCTAAGATTGGATCGAGCCTGATACTGTCACCGGCTACTAACTGAGATGCAATGCTACCAGCGGTTCCCACTACGCAGCTGAAATGATGTATTCATAAAGTTTTACACAATTAACAACATTCATGGTCACAGGTCAAAAACTTAAAATGCAAAACTTAGTTAGACTTTGGAATCAAACTTTGTCCAACTACGTAATCTGGATATTTAGTTGATGACTTCTAATACATTCATTATATAGCCAGTGATAACTCACCTTGTAATTGCTTTAGTTTTAATGGGATGTAAATATAAATTTTGTAAATATGATGCCACCAAATTCATGATTGGTTTTGATAAGGCCATTTTTGCTCAAGTTCAATATTACTTGGATATATCACAGTAAGCTCGCTTATGATCTAATTTGATTATTCTGCACGTAATTACAGAATAAACTGATAAAGAAATTATTTATCCTGTTATCTGGGCTTATCAACAACAAACGTGTAATAAACCACAGACAACAATAAAATAAAATACCCTTGTAAACACATAGATAATAGAATAGAATCGACTTTTGTTTGTTTGACATCTGTCAAATGTTGTTTTCTTCGTTTTCTTGCATAGACAAAACATAAACCGTAGAGAATCTAAGCTGTTTCGAGTATTAATGCTATTTGAGTTCAAAGAGAATGTACCTAATTTGAGTTTACCGTCCGCAAAACAAACTGAATTTCACAATATAATTATAAAATACAAACGTATTTAAAATCTATAAAACCATGGTTAGACCTGCTATCTTGTATGTATTAGTTGGGCCACAAACAGGATAAATGAAAGGCAATTGCATGCAGCTGAGATGAGAATGCTAAGAGAGATGTGTGGTATTACGCGAATGGATAGAATTAGAAATGAGTATGTAAGAGGAAGCCTGAAAGTGGCGCCGGTGACTGAGAAGTTGTGGGTTGACATGGTATGGGCATGTGATGCGGAGGAACGAAGAACATGTCGTGAGGAAAGTATTGAGTATGAGTGTGGTTAGTTATAAGAGTAGAGGAAGACCAAAGAAGCGATGGATGGATAGTGTGAAAGATGATAAAGCTAGAAAGGGGGTGACTACTGAAATGAAGGTTAATAGAGATGTATAGAAGAAGAAGACATACTGCGTCGACCCCAAATAAGTTGGGATAAGGGCAGGAGGATGATGATGATGATGACAAACGTATTTAAAATATACTCCTTGCTACTTAGTACATGCTCCGGAACCCTACACAATACGTGGCCCAAGATGCACTAGGCCGGTTTTTGTAAAACCTTTTATAAGCCACGCAGCGTAGTATTATAATTTCTTTGTTATAAGCTTTTTTCTGCATACATTTCTATTTCCCAAATAAATTTAGTAAATCTGATTATTCCGACGCGCCAGCCTAAATACTCGCAAGCCAGCAAAGGTTCGTTCTCAAAGAGGTAACACTACTAGGTACCTACTATTGATTGTCTTTGTTCGTTCTGCAGTTAGAAACCAGCTTATTTAGCCTAGTGATACGGGCGCTACGAGTTTTTTCGGGGGAAAGACCCATGTACAATATACTGGACTCTAGGTCTATTAGGGTAATGGCGCAATTACACTTGTTCATTAACACGAATTTGGATGCCAATGGATTATGGAATTCGGGCTAGCGATCTAGGGTAAATGAAAGAAGTCGTGCGCGCCAGTCCTCGGGCGAATTCGACTCGCTTAGTCGTTTAATTTCTCAGTGCTCACCTGTCGGCCTGTCGGCCAAGTGTAATTGCGCCAGAAGGCGGATTTATAGACTTAACTGAAAAATGATAATAGAACACACTTCCCTTTTATCATTCACTGCCGGCCCGTCCCGGCTTCGCACGGGTGGACATTATCCCGTTTTTTAAATATTTTGCATTTATGCTCCGCTCCTATTGGTCGTAGCGTGATGTTATATAGCCTATAGCCTTCCTCGATAAATGGACTATCCAACACAAAAATATTTTTTCAATTCCAACCAGTAGTTCCTGAAATTAGCGCGTTCAAACAAACAAACTCTTCAGCTTTATAATATTAGTATAGAATATGGTCAAATCCTACATAGGAATATTAAGTGGAAAATCGAACCTAATAGCGGGTTCACACGGTTCGATTTTAGTTGATCAATAAAATTTGAAACGTTTTGTTCCTTCAAATTGATTCAATTTGATTGAAAGTCTGTTCACACGGTTCAAATCCCATGCGATTTGGCAGTTGATCAACTAGAATCGAATCATGTGAACCTGGTATAAGAGTCCCTCACTTTTAGAGCCTGCGCCCACTTACAGCACGGCATGAAAAAGGATTTATTAAGCTCAAATAATTTTAAACCTTATGTCAATACCGTTAGCACTCATATTTGCTTAGCATACTGCGGGATGCTTCGTCGTGTTGGGGCATGCCGAAGCATCCCACGGTACGGTAAATACGAGTCGTAATGGGTATTACAATAAGGTTTAAAATTATTTGAGCTTAAAAAATCCTTTGCCATGCCGTCCCGTAGTGATAGATAGTTTATCAATACTATCGTGACCTCGAAAAGTAGTAACAATATCGATAGGGCTTTTCAATTTCCAATATAAATTCCAATACTGTTAATTGGAATTTATATTGGAAATTGAAAAGCCCTATCGATATTGTTACTAGTTTTCGAGGTCAACTATCGATATTTGGACAACACTACTGTGCCGCCAATGGGCGCAGGCCCTTAGTATCCTTTTGTTGATACTATTTGGATACACTAATAAGTTTCGAAACATCTCGATCAGTGGAGAGCGCGGGGAGACTCCGGCACACGGAAATAATCATACTTTACTTACATATACTTAATCTTTACTTTATTTTTGTACACAAAAATGTTAACATTATGCAAATGATAATAATTAGATTTATATATTACTACATAGTTGCTAAAAATAAGACATTCAATGGTTCCGATTCTGTTGTGTTGAGTACCAACTAAACTTAATTAAAAATATTGCTATCTTTTTTAACAGGCAAAACAAAAAAGAGACGGAACATTTTATTAGCTGTTAGGGCCAAGCCTCTTCTGACGGAAGATGCGTCGCCGATCTTCCGCCGGTACACATTATTCCATAGTAACATCTCACACCGTACACATTTGACCGAAGATGCGTTACTAAAATTCCTCTAAAGAATTATGCGACTAAATATCAGCGACGTATCTTCTGTCATATGTGGCTTGGCTCTTAACCTATTAAGCGCGTGGCTAAATATCAATTGCCGTGCCCCTAGCGCGCGACTACGAATCGATAAAATAATACCTACAATAAATATATTAAGCTTTTTCAATACTTAAAGCTATGAAATAATTTTAAGTAATTGTTGTAAATCATATCTCTATTGAATAATCGTTTTAGTTGTACCACGCAGTTCATAGGACGAAAATAGAACAAAAAAACCATGCATGTTGTCTGTCGCAGAAATACGACACGCGCGGTAGGGGCGCGGAAATATTTGCCGCCGAAATGCGACACGCGCGGTAGGGGCGCGGAAATATTTGTCGCAGAAATGCGACTCAAGCGGTTAAAAGTTTACTTTTTAAACATCACCGTGTTTTTAGGAGGCATATTCTGATGTTTCATCTAAATGTATGGAAATTTTAGTTCAACCTAATTTGACATCTCTAATATTCTTCCATCTCTTTCTTGTGTCATCTGCAAGCAAAGGATAGCGATATGTTTAGTTAAGTTTAGTTGTTGCTCAACAGAATCCGGGCCAATGTAAAACATTTTCATCACATCTCAATTTTCAGTCATAATATTTATATACATATTTGTTTTAAATTACTTAGAAAAACCAGTGTTAGTAAATATAAAATTAATTTAAAAATTGTTTGTGTGACGATTACATAGCGAACCTGTAGCATAATTGTTCTAAATATACAATAAGTCAATTTATAAAACATTAATCAAATTAAATTTCAGCTAAAATTACTAAAAAAATATAATTGCTTTGTTTAAAAATCTATTCCTGACAAATTTAATCATAAAGATTATCAATCTGTTTTTGTAAGTTAAGTGAAGTCGTTGCTGGTGTATCTGGGACACCAAAATCTCGTTTTGCAAGAGGTGTCTTCAAGAAGCTCATGTGTTCTTTCATTTCCATATACATGCTTAGAGCTTTGTCGCCCATAACAGTCTTCACTGGTGTAACATTGTTGTTTGAAATATTTGTCATAGATTTACAGAATACCTTTTTTCTCAAACACAAATTCTTTCTTGGTATTTTGTAAGACGGTGATTTTGCACATAATTTAATGACTGAACTTGACCTATTAACAATTGGTTCTGGACTGACATTCTCTTTTTTTATAGTTTTGGGTGTCTCTTTGGTATTAGTTAAAGTTTTGTCGGCACCTTCACAAGGCTTCTTATCAATTATTAGCTTCCTCACATAGTGCAGAGACCTTACTTGCGACTCTCTAATTTTATTCAAAGCAGCTATGCTGTTGTCTATCATTTTCAAGTTGTGTTCAGTCTGTTTTTCAATCTGTAATAGATCATCAAGTTCAGTGCTTATTTTCCCCGAGTTAGTTACGGTTGCTTTATTGAGTAGGTCACATAATGACACTATTACACTTTCTTCCCTCTTGCTGGTCTCTTTATACTCCGATGGTTTATCGAAACACATGATGGTGTTATCATGGTAGACAGCAGAACTCTCCAATTCACTGGAGTTGTTGAAGTACTCTTTAACATTTCTGTACTCTTTGAATGGTGTTGAGACGGGTGGTGTGACTTCAGCAATATTCTCTAGTGTCTGTTCCTCTAATATTGCTTTCGTTTTTTCTTCTTGATCATCAATATCTTTCTCCTTCTGTAAGAAGCTGGCATCACAACTGGACTTCCAAGATTCATTGGACAATGGAGTGTCAGGTACAGCGGGTATCAGTTTTTTCTTACTCCGAGGTCCTGGTCTTGTGGGTGATAACTTTTTAATAAGAGGCTGGTTGGGGGCATTTTCTTTTTTTGCTAATTTCATTCGGTATTTGGTAGAGTTGTTCACAACTGGTGTTTCAGTCAAGTTGGTTATGCCACTAATTCTCACATTGTTACGAGCTGAAATCAAATACATATTTTTGTAAGTGAGATATTAGAACAATAATTATGATAGTCATAGTCAGGGGTCAGCAACATTTTGAGATGCAAGAGTCAAAAGTTGCAATGTACCAAATTTCAGTTTTTAAAGAGCCACTAAAAATTTCATTACATTATTATAGTATTTGCTTACATAGGGTGTCCTGTAATTAATGGATAATCTTGAAATGGCGTTTAGCAGAAATACATTTCAAAAAAAAGACTAAAAAATTTATTTAGATATAGTTATTATTTTTATCGCTCAATCATAGATGGTATATCTTAATCATACTATATTATATTACTCAATCATGGATCGATTGCACGATTTTAAAGGTTTTCATACTAACATAATTATTTTTTGCATTTGGAAATGGAGAGCCGCCACTTTACATCGAAAGAGCCACATGTGGGTAGCGAGCCGCAGGTTGCCGACCCCTGGTCATAGTTATTCTATACATACAAAGTTTAATAAATACCTTGTAATACAAATATAGACTTCTTGGGCTTGAATTCAGGTTTTTGGAACTTTGGTGATTCAGGAACCATTGTCGCTCTTGTACATACAGGCTGTAATCATTTTAATAACACTAGTATAGTATGAATTTTAAATGGCCCTATGTCTCAGAAGTGCCATGGGCGTAATCAGGATGGGGCGTCTGCCCCAGTCTGGCTCAGGGAAAAATAGATAAATAGTCTAGATTCAGTCAATTTGTCATCCATGTCCACTAAAACAAGCAGACCAATACTATACTTATTTAGACCTCAAAGGGCCATGTGCAAAATTGCATGCCCCATAACTCCATTCCAGAGTTCCAGATTTAGTAAAAAGTTATTTACTCTTTGACCGAGCTGGTTTAACATAATCCTGGCTACTCCCATGAGTAGTAATATATTATTACATTACTGTCGAAGTCAAAAGACTTATCTTAATATATATAATTCTTCTGTACATGTGTTTGTCATGTAACTCCTCCTAAATGGCTGGACCGTTTTGGATGAAATTTTGTGTGTATATTTCAATGGGTTCCTGGATGGTTTGAAAACACAATTGGACCCGGTAGGTGGCGCTTTTTTTCCGGGCAGGACAACCTCTGCCGGGTCCGCTAGTTCTTAATAAGTATTTATGTATGTGAAATTACTTTTCAATATTTGAGTAACTTACTTTAGTCTTGGGTTGGAAATTAAGCACTTTTCTAACAGGGTTATGTTTCATCTTGCCATTGGCCGTGTGGCTTACTGTTTTGTCAACTTTAACTGATGAATTCCAAATTTTCTTTTTAGAAGTTGTAGCTCCCTGGCCAATCCTCTTAGGTGATTGTCCCCTTAGTGCTGGAACAGATTTTAGTTTTAAGATAACTATTGCTTGCAGAATATTGATAAAGTCAAATAGTAGGCTGGTATCAGGGCCATAGCCAGACTGGGTAACCAGCATGGTTAAATAAATATTACAGCATGTTAAATATGTTATACTTATGTTACTTTTGATGGTAATAAAGGATTTAAAACTGAATTACTATTGTATCACTCAGGCATAGGAATTTCGAAATCCTTACCAAGCCCAGGGTAGCGGCTAATGACATGGATGGTAATCTCCCGCTAATGACACCAGCTGGTATGTAGTAGTTGTGGGTATAATATAATGTTATAATTGCTAACTCGTAAGTAATGAATACAGGGGACCAGGGTTTTGCTAGAAAACATTCCCTAATTATACAATTAATAAACGATATAAAAATACACCATAACATTCTTTTGTGAAGATGGTGTTCCTAATGTCGTAGTAATAGTTCTAATTTCTATAGTGTTTTCACTTACCTAAGATATCAGCCCTCATTTCCGCGATAGTTAAGGGTTTAATAGCCTTTTCAGCGGTGCGAGTGTGGGTGATAGTTGGGCGAGGATTCTTCTTAGCAGTCAGAGTCTGCATGCAATTTTTAGTCAGGATACCTAATAAATAAACGATATTTATTAATCCTATCTGTTGTAATTATCACTTAGCTTTCGTCCGAAACTAGGTATATAGAGCTATCATTATATAAAACTTTTAAATCTATTTAACTGATTGATCATTGTTTTGTTGCTTAAAGTTTTAAAGAGTAAACAAACTTTACCACTTACCACTAAGTCCGGGCAGCAATTCAGCCATCGATTTAGGTTTTACACTCGTCGTTGTATCCATTGTGATATATATTATCACTCAGACTCCAATTATAATTTAAAAACAATTCTACACATGAAAACATTCAAATAATTTTTATTATCAACCGTTATGGTCAACTGTCAAAACCGTTTTGATTTGGCTAAACAATAAACAATAACCAAAGAGCTAAAGATTTGGCTTGAATTTTGTATTCCCTTTTACGCAGAAGTAACATCAGTTCTCACGCATTTAATACTTGTGTCCAACTTTATTATATCGTAATATTTATAATTCGTAAAGATAAATATTACCCGGCTGCTCTTATATCTATGGAGTATGGACAAAGAATATACAATAACCTGTCTAAACTACAGCAAGTATAACTTGGCACGCGGCGAAGTGGGGAACTATATTTAAGTGTATTGAATTTGACGTATTGTCGCGGGTAAGCAGCGCCGCGTCACTATGAAATAGAGATGAGTCGTATTTATTAGAACAGATCCGAAGAGTAGGTATTTTACGGGAACAAGCGGCACCTAATCCATTTCTGACAATACCTATTCCACCTAATCTCTATGATCCACTCAACCGCCCGGCCCCCGCCGCCGAATTTCAGCCAACCGCCACGGACCGCGCGGTCTTGTTTATGTAATTTGACCCCTTCTGACCTTAGCGATAAAAACACCTGACGTACGCAAACTACAAGTGCTATATCAAAATAAAAAATACAGATATAAAGCTGAATAATTAAGGAACATACTTATCTATAAACCAAGAGATATAATTATAATTTGAAACTCAAAAAAAAAAGATTAACTTGAAAAACAGTGATGGAAAATTGGAAAAATTTGAAAATTGGAAATTTTTGATGGATAACTCTTAACTTTATATCCATTTTAACAATATTAAAATAAACTAGATTATATTTCCTTTCTAACAATACCAGAATGTATAAACTTATTTTATTCCAATAAGAAGAAAATCTTATAAGAAGTTCGAAACTCCTTGCTGGTTTTGACGCGGCCTCGCGCGCCCGTATACTGTATATACTATGTATATCGAGTCAAGATAGAATCTTTACGAAACTACCTGTATTTATTTAATTACTACTACCTGTATTTTACTAATAATGAACTATTTTTCCGTTTTCACACATTTTTGGTCAAAATAAACACATTTCTTTGTGTTTACCTTATCAACCGGCAGCCATTGTTCTCATCGCGAACAATAACATTTACAAAAGCGAAATATTGCAACTTGAGATTCTAAAACTACCTACGTGTAATAAAATATTGTAGCACTATTCTTTACGATCCTTTGTATGTATAATAGTGTTAAAAATAAACAATGATGTCAGATTAGCTATGACATATTTACGACCACCCGCCGGCGCCCCGCCGCGCCGCACCCACTTGAGCGATAACAGATGTTTACAAAGTTTGACAATTTTTTTGTTTGACTTTTTGTTTGAAGTAGTGCTGACAAGTGTGATTATTTCGTTGTATAATTTCATAGAGAACGACTCTACTAAAGGTTTTTTCGTAGACAAAACACGGTAGTCGATTTTATAAGGATTTTTTAAACTGTTTCGTTTTGGGTACTGTAGTACCCATGGCGGTTTACTGCTTTTTGACTTCGGGTACTGTAGTACCCGGTGGCGGTTGAGTGGTGATCTTATACACATAGCGTTACTTGGTGATCTCAATTCGCCTATATCATAATTATATCATTGAATGATAAAACACAAAACAAGTATTATTTTATTCAACCAATTTCGAGATAAAGGAGAAATAGAAGAGTGAGGGGAACGGTAAAAAAAAGGTCACCCAACAATCGCTTGGCTACAACGTTATTATAATATCAGGATTTTATAAAGAATAGGCGGGTTGAGATCACCAAGTAACGTAATAACATGTAACGTGTATAAGATCATTGGGATTAGGTGGAATAGGTATTTGGATATATGCAGGTATAGGTATATATGCAGACTAGGAATAGGTGTATTAAGTACCTGATTTACCTAATACGACCCATCTCTATTCTGAAAGGCCAAGTTATACTTGATATACTATAACTGTCTATGGCTAGTGATTTGGAATTTCTCAACTAGATTTTCAAATCTCAAAAGTGACCATATGTTCTGTGGTGACCAGTCATCACTAATCCACAACTAATCTGTGGACTAATCCACTTGTCATTATTGTCAAATCAAGTTGTTTGGTTTATCTGTCACTATCGTCCTGTCGTAATTTTGCTCGTCGTCAATTTGATCATCAATTCGTTATTTATGTTGTGTCACTCGTTGAAAGAAACCGCCGTATCAGACTGTTTTGTGTATTGTAAGCAAACATGGTGATTACTATTGAATTGAAGGGCTTCAAAGAATTTGACAAGTATGTCGCAGATATAGATTCAAAAAAGCCAACTCTTTTCTACTTCAGTGGTACAAAGTTGCCGAATGGTGATAGTTGGTGCAGTGATTGTGTTGAAGGTAGGAGCTACATAATTAGTTTAATGAATAACATTTGATTCTTTGCCTGAATAACGTCATAAAATTATAGTGCCTTATGATCTTGCCATTGCTATCTCTTCGTAGAAAAATAAAAGGTACCTACTAAACTGGAACAGGTGATCATGACGAGCAATAGTTTTAAAAAGGAGGTTGCAATAACCTCCGTCATTACAATAACAAAAACATAATAAAATTCCATAAAGGTAGTTTTTTTTCTATATTTGTTTATATACTTTGCTGTAGTTAGTAGTAGACTAGGGACTGAATAAATGTCATTACCAACTTTTAAGCGGTTCCTTGTCAAAGTATTATTAGAAAATGAGTAAAATAGAAATAAAAACTCTTAACAATTATGTAGAATTTACTTCTTTTGTTGATGGGTTGCCAGAAAAGGGACCTAAAGTTTACTTCTTTTTTACTGGTAAAAAAAAAGAAAATGGACACAGCTGGTGTATTTACTGCCAATTAGGTGAGATAATGCAGTATACAAATTTTATCTGGGCCTCTCTAAAGTCAGCAAGGTTAAGACCATGCAGTGCCAGTACAGTTCAAAGGAAAATAGTTCACGAATAAGAATAATTTAATGTTTGCAAGAATTATGAAGTATTTTATTTCAGGCGAGGGTTTCGAAAATAAAACTAAGCTCATTTAAATAATTGTTAACTTATTGTGACACCAGTTGAGAAATCAATATCGGATTTTAAATAAAATACAATTTAATTATATTTACAATTAAATTATAACAATAATAAAAAATTTAAATAACAAATAACACAAAAAATGTGCAAAGCGCCTTTGACACCAACTAACTAGTTCCTGGAGCGAGCGAGATGTGGACATAGATCCGAATGTAAATGAAAGACAGAGAAAACATTCACATTATATTTCTGACTATGCTTGGCTCCCCTCCCGCTTAGATATGAACCATTCATCTTCATCCAACCATCATCTTCAGTTCCGTCGTTGGCTCCTAGCTGTACGGTCGTTTTCGATACCTGCACCTTAAAGCACTTAACTAATATTCCAGCGTATCTCAAACTTTTATTTGTTTCGCATACGACGTATCATTCGTTATTAAGTCATGGATACAAACAAGTGTGGCGCATGTGATGAACCATTATCCGATGGAGCTCGCTGCACGAGTTGTAACCAGGACCTGCACTTCCATTGCGCGGGGGTAACTGAGGCTGGTTACCGGCGGTTGGGTGACAGAAAGTTGACGTGGCGTTGCTGCAAGTGTAAATTGGCCGCCGCTACTCACCCACCATTATCACCAAGAATCGAGTCAGAATCTCTCATACTAAAGGAGATAAGAGCTCTTGCTGATAAATTAGCCCCATTGGAATGTCTGAAGAATGAGATAACCGAGCTGCGTACGGAGTTTGCTTTTTTAAAGTCTTCGATAAGCGAAACGAACAAGGAACTAAAGGAGTTCAATGGCAAAATTAAAGACATTGAAGCGCGCCTTATGCATGTGGAGAAGGTTCAGGAGCAAGTGAGTCTCGTTCAATCTCGCTTAGATAAGCTTGAGGAGGAAAATAGCGCTAAAGAGCAATGGACCAGAATGAACAATGTCGAAATAAAAGGTTTGCCCCAAACAAACCACGAGAATTTGTTTAACATCTTGGACAAGATTGGAACAAAAATTGATTATCCGGTCTCAAAAGCTCAGATCAACTTTATTACCCGGGTTCCAAGCCGTGATAAAGATCACACGAAACCAATCATAGTTTGTTTCTGTAGCCGATATGTAAAAGAGGACTTTATCGCAGCTGCAAGGTTAGCTCTCAAGAATACTCCTTTAACTACAGCACAAATCGGTCTCCCAGGTAACCAGCGGATCTTCGTCAATGACCACTTGACACTACAAAACAAAGCTTTATTATCCAAAATTAAAAAAGCGGCCGCTGAATTGGATTTTCGCTATGTCTGGGTAAAGCATTGCAAGATACACGCGAGGAAAACCGACACGTCCACTACGATAGTGCTAAAAACAGAAAAAGACCTTACAAAATTAAAATAAACATGTGTCGCTTAATACAAAAAAAACCTAAAAACATAGTGTTAATGTCAAGTCGTGCAATTTCATCAAAACCCAACAAAGATATGTTTGAGAACCGTGCCTTGGTGTGTGCTACTTGCGTATTCCATCAAATATTGTGTGCCTCAGTAGTGCAGTTTAAAATCATTTTTAAAAAACCTTGCTACACAATTGGCTGTCATCGTGCTAATTTAGACTTTAGATATAATATTCTAAGGTGCAATCTTCAGTGTTTTGTCCACTCAGTTATGATTAATTGCACTTGCGCCGTCGCTTCTGTTTCTTTTGTTCCTTATCTATACTCATTATTTGCGACAGTTTCCAATTTCTGTGTCTATAAACACTGTGCATTGGTGTTCTTAGTAGAATTTTATAAGTTTTTGTTTGCTACCTGCATTAAACTTTATTATTATTGGCACAGTCTGTATGAATTTTTATATTTTAATTTATTTGAATCAATACACCATAATTATTTAAATCTTGTTATCTATAGAGTTATTGTAAAGTTTAATAATGATTAATATATATTACCAAAACGTACGTGGTCTGCGCACAAAAACAAACAACGTATACCGTAATGTATACATGAACTCATATGATGTCGTTATATTTACGGAAACATGGTTAACTGATGGTATTTGCGACAGTGAGTTATTCGATGGACGATATATTGTGTGGAGGCGGGACCGGGATTATAGTAGGACGGCTCAAACTCGTGGTGGTGGAGTGTTGATCGCGGTAAGGAACGATTTGACCGTTATTGAACGATGTGACTGGCGTACCACCGCGGAGGATATATGGGTAACCATTGTTCTGAAGAGGTCCAGACCAGCAGTAAGTTATAATATTCATATATGTAGCTTATATTTATGTAAAGAAAACGTTGGTCACTCGTACACAGTTCAATTACAAAACTTTCATCAGAGGCTTAACCACTTGGTAGCCACCCACCCTTCAGATACGTTTATCGTTGCTGGAGATTTTAATTTCGGTAGCGACGTGGAATGGCGTAGCTCCAATGATGGCCTCGAGTTATATCCTACGAATATATCTTCCCGGTACATTTTAGATTTTATTGACACCATAAACACGTGTAACTTGGTGCAGTTAAACGGTGAGCATAACATCAACAACAGACTTTTAGACCTTGTTTTTTCTAATGGTGCAATAAAAGTGAATGAGTGCAGTGACCCTTTAGCGGTACCTATTGACTCGCATCACAAACCACTGGCTATTAACGTTGATTTCGTCGAAACTCATAAATACATAGAAAACCATAATATAAAATACATGTTTCACCGAGGCGATTACGCCGCCATAACATCTACACTCGACACCATAGACTGGAGTCTGTTGTTGACTGTTGGTTCCCTGGACCAGGCCGTTAGTAGTTTTTATGATAAGCTATACGAACTAAGAGACTTGCACATTCCCGTTAAGTCATTTAAAAAGTCATTTTACCCTACTTGGTACAGTAGTGCTTTGATAAAAATATTAAGAGAAAAACACAAATATCATAGAAAATACAAAAATTACGGCAATCTATCCGATTATCACTCCTTTTCTATATTGCGAAACCGAGCTAAAAGATTGGAGGGGGAATGTTTTGACGCATACATGGATAAAATTGAAACATCTATTGCTAAGAACCCAAAAGTATTTTGGTCATATATAAAAAGTAAAAAAAGTAGCAACACATTACCCAACGTACTGTACTATCTGGACACCTCCGCAGACACTGGCGAGGGTATCACCGAACTATTTGCTTCGTACTTTCAATCGACCTTTCAAGAACCTGATTCGGAACCAGTCGATCTGGATAGCGTCGTAAGCACTCCTTCTAATGGTTCGGGGAATCTTGGTGCGATTAGTGTGTGTCCGGATGCGGTTCTCAAACTACTTAAAGGACTAGATCCCTCTAAATCTGGTGGACCAGACATGATACCTCCTATTTTTATCATTAATTGCGCGAAGAGCCTGGTAGCACCGGTTTGCATATTGTTTGAGCGGTCTTTGAGAGAGGGCGTCGTCCCTAAGATATGGAAATCGGCATTTATTACACCAATCTTTAAAAAAGGTGAAAAGTCGAATATAGAGAACTACCGGCCTATATCTAAATTATGCCTTCTATCTAAAGTGCTAGAGCGAGTAGTCCACGCACAACTCTATTCGGCCATGAAATGTCAATTTAGCGATGAACAGCACGGCTTCCTTAGAAAACGGTCAACTGCTTCCAACCTGATATTGTCAAATGAAATCATAACATCTGGGATGGATGAGCGATTCCAGGTTGATGTAATATACACTGACTATAGCAAGTGTTTTGATCGTATAGATCACCGCGTACTTCTTCAGAAGCTACTATGTGCGGGAATACACGGTGACCTATTTCGATGGTTTTCTTCGTATATTGACAACCGGACCCAGGCTGTAGTTTTGCGTGGTTATACTTCCAAATGGAACTCTGTCCCATCCGGAGTACCTCAGGGTTCGATCTTGGGGCCTTTATTGTTTACAATATTTATCTCAGACATTAAAAGCTGCTTCAAAAACTCACATATTCTATTATATGCAGATGATATGAAGGTCCTCAAGTTGGTACGAACTCTATCTGACACTGTGCAACTTCAGTCAGATCTTGACAGGTTTATATCATACTGTAAAATTAATAAATTGCACCTGAATGTTTCCAAGTGTTACCAAGTAGTTTTTTCTCGTCGGAAATCCTTGATTGGACCTGGATATATGTTGGATGGCCATGTCATTACTAAAGTAAGCAGTGTCAGAGATCTTGGCGTATTACATGACAGCAAACTTCTTTTTGATAGCCATATAGAATCAATTGTTAATAAAGCATCTAAAGCATTGGGCTTTATTATTAGAAATTGCTCCATCTTCCGTTCTCTGAAACCCATTAAGGTTCTCTATTGCTCTTTCGTGCGCAGCCACCTCGAGTACGCTTCTCAGGTCTGGAATCCTCAGTACGAGGTCTATAAATCTCGTATTGAGTCTGTCCAGAGGAAATTCATGCGGTACTTGGATTTTAAGACGAAACAATCTTCAACTGATTACGATCACCGTTGTAAGCGATACCATTTCTTGCCATTGGAAACAAGGCGCAATATCAGTGATATTTGTTTTCTAGCGAATATTGCAAATGGCTCAATCGACTGTCCTGATTTACTTAGCAAAATACTTATTCGAACTAATCAAAATAACCTAAGAAAACGACCACTACTACACGCACCAACCACATCTACAAACTACAGGAGCAACGCCTTCTGTATACGTAGTGTAAAAGCGTTTAATAATTTACCATCATACTTGGAAATTGATGTATTTAACACTAGCGCACGTAAAATTAGAGACATCCTAAATAGGGAATATTTTGGTGATGATGGGAAGTATCGCACGGCTTGACACAATTTCATCATTTCGTTTGTATTGTTCTTTTGTTCTTCAAAGTTGTGTAATTCTGTGAATTGTATGTTCATCATTTGCTAATTGCTAATATATATATGTGGAAGCTTGTAATTAGCAATTGTCCACAAGCATATTATAAACTATTTAAAATTGTCATTAGTCTGTAAGCTTTCTGTAAAATAAAGTAAATAAATAAAATAAATCATTTAGATCTAAAAACAACTACTGCAATGACTTCTTGGGAATTTCAGAGAGGCACAATTAGAATATAAATTTTATCTTTTTATGTAGCAATAAGAAGTAATAAAAAGTAGGCTGCGCCTTCCTTACATGCTTCACTAGTCTTTAAACTTGATTCTTGATTTGACTGCTGATCGTGAAGTCCTGGGTTCGATCCCCAGGTTGGGCAAGTTGTTATTGGGTTTTCCCAAGTGTAATTCCTTAGTTGCAGCCTGGAGTTTGGATCTGTGCCCGGTTGATGGTAATAGGCTCGTCCCCCTATCACATGGAACTTAAACATAACGGCGAAATAAGGGTGTTACTATACACCTCTGCCCAACCCTTCGGGGAATACAGGCGTGATGTTATGTTATTTTGTTTATGATTGAAGTAAAAAATCTTTGTTCCCAGCTGAGCCTGTGGTCAAGGCATACCTGAGTGAATTGAAGCAAGAGCTTACTTTTGCTTATGTTGATGTTGGTGATAGAGAATAGTGAGTATGCTTGTTATTTCAAATTTAAATAGAAATCGACATGTTTTATTGCGCAGGTTAACTACTACAACTGTATTTAACTGTGCATACATGCAGCAAGTTGACTTCTGCAAGTTTTACAAACAAAGCAAGCATTGGCTGCAACTACTTGTGCAATAAAACTTGTTAGTAGACTTAGCGCTTTACATTTTGTGCAAGCATTTCATATACATGTTTTGCCCTCTTTACAAATAGGCTGTGTAGTTCAAGTTAGAACTTATTTCTGCTGAATACAAAGTTAACGTCGTTGCATACACAACGGGGACGACAAAAAAATGTATAGGAAAGACACGTCGCCGTCCCGTCCGTGCAGCCGTGACGTACCGTAAAATGGGGTGAATAGGGATGCAGGGGTGAATCGGGACGAATCTTTAAACGGGATTTTAACATTGAAATAATGTAATTTGTTGCCAAAAAGGAGTCTAATGTGTTTACTATATTATAATTAATGATTAAGTGTCCTTGTTGGCAACGAATTATATTATGTCAACGTTAAAATCTATTTTATAGTTTCGTCCCGATTTCCCCTGCAACCCTATTCACCCTGTCACATGGTACCTATGCTCTTTTGTATACATTTTCTATGAAACGATAATTGTTGTCCCGTTCCGCCCGGGTTAAAACACGTTATTGTGCAGCGACCTTTAATTTAAATTATTTAATATTTGCATACGGTAAATAAATGTTTTCAAAGTTTCGCGATTTGTACACATTATAAAAATACTAATTCGGGTCTAATCGCGTAGAAAACAGTACAAAAACCGAATTAGTATTTTTATAATACGGTAAATAGTTAAATGTCGTAGGACTTTATACATATTTTTGATAACTTAATGTAGGTACCCGTGTTCTGCAGTCAATTTCAAATGTTAATCCATTTTTTCACCCAAATCTGTTATTAATTGCTCTGCCTTATAGAATCAGCCCATTACTGTCCTTCTGCTGGGCACGGGCCTCAGAAGTAAGAGCGTTTAGACCTTATTCCACCATACTGGTGTGGTGTTGGTTGGCGGACCTAAATATTCTAGTAAAAGAAAAAATTACAAAATATTTTATGAATTAAAATTTTAACTCACAGTTGGAAAGACAAAGCTTGCCCATTCCGGACGGACTCCCGCCTGAAGCTCATGGTTATCCCCACAATCATTATGTGGAAGGGTGTACAAAGATTGGAAGGTTCCCAATGTAACAAGAGAGAGCTCCTTCAAATGCTGTTGGAAGAAGATGAGTGAAGACTATCAGCACTGAGCTAATTATATATCTTGTATATAAAGTGTATCAATAAGAAAATTACATTTATTGCTGAATAAATATTTCTACAAATTCTATAAACTTTTTTTTTGTGTGGACATAAATGCATGAATTTATTATCCCCGCGTAAATAATTTGACTACAGCGCCACCTATCGGATCCTAGAATAACTACGAACCGTCGTCTCGACAAAACAAATATATTGTGTAAATATGACCTCAACCGGTAAAGTCGTTCTCAAGTTATGGCGTGACCAAGGGAAATAGGGAGTCATTTTTATACAGGGATAAACAAAGTCATGTAATTCTTTCAAACCCCGAGATGTACTGCTGACATAGAATAACCCTGAAAAGGATACTTTTTGATTTAATAAAAAAAAAATGTACAAGAAGTAAACGTGTTCTTAACGCGAGGCATTTTAGCGCCTCGAGTTAAATGACCGCGCGGCGAGCGATAGCCATGTAATTCGCTCCGGGCGCTAAAATGCCTCACGTTAAGAACTGTCATGTTTACTTATTATATTTTTTTTTATTGAATCCAAATGTTTCCCGTGCTATGTTAGGCGCTCCACCCACTGCACCGCGCCCCGTCGCGTAGCGCGGGATGGCAGATTTTACCATTGTATGCAAGTATCTCAATTTATATAGAAATCACACCTAGCACAACACACTGCCGACGCGGAAATGCGCGGGATAGCGCCCCGCGCGCAGTTTGCCATCCCGCGCTACGCGACGGCGCGGTGCAGTTGGTGGAGCGCCTTAATCTATGTCAGCAGAATATCACGTGGTATGAAGGAATTACATGATTTCGTTTACACCCTGTATAATATAAGTAATTATGTATAGATGTCTGAAAAATGTTCGTTAGGTATTCCAATTAGAACATTGTACATACCTAAAAAAATTATGAAAGTCATATGTTATTTTTATCTTAAAACGCCAGTGGATGGAATAAGATAATAAAACAAGTCCGTGTGCAATCAACATTTTATTGCTACAATAATTTTATTATACAATACTGATATCTACCTATATCATAGATTATAATTGAGCAATTTATCTTTGAAGTGGGTACCTAGGTATTTAACTTAAATTACATAACCAGCTATGTAGATTCATCAATGTAGTGCCATTGAAGAAATATGTATTACCATAGGTACCTACCTTGTAAATTATTTCGAAATTCGTTTTATAAGGCTGCGTACAGACGACACGCGCCCGCTAAGCGCACGCCACGCGCGTCAACACCCGCGTCTAACTCGCTTTGAATTGTTTTGTATATAATTTGAGTCTTATGATTATGACACATCAATAGATCTCAAATTGCATTTATCGAAGCATGGCATGAGGCGGGCGCGAAGTGGGCGCTTGGCGTGTGCGGTTGGACTTTGATAAATGCAATTTGAGATCTATTGATGTGTCATAAGACTCAAATTATATACAAAAAAATTCAAACCAAGTTAGACGCGGGTGTTGACGCGCGTGGCGTGCGTTTAGCGGGCGCTTGTCGTCTGAACGCAGCCTAAGTCACACTACTAAGCAACATCGTTATTCTAAATTGATCACAGGACAAGAATAAAACGTTTATTAGTATTATATTTACATTTTTTGATTAATTACCACAAAATCAACCTATCAGCTACCTATCCATCTGAAATTATTCATAAATCTGGAAAAACACCTGAGTACCTAGATTGTCAAAGGAAAACAATGGGGCATTAGGTAATCATTATTATTTGAGTAATACATTAGGTTAGTACATAACGTCGGTAAAGTAACACAATGACAAATGACAAAAAAAATGGTTGTCTGTAAAGTCGGTTTACGGATGATAGTTTAACGTGACAACGTCATAACAAAACATTGTGCCTCTCTATCGCTTGTTCCGCGCTCTCGCTCGCACGCCCGCCTCAGACGGAACGTGACCATGAGTCACGCTTTTTCGTGCATGCTGCCGGCGTTCATCGTTTTATTAGACGTTGTTACGTCAAAAACTGTTTCCTACCTAATTATCTCGTAAAATATTTGCTGCCCCCAAATTCAATACTAGTTATTTAATATCTTTGGCTGTCCCATTAATTAGTTAAGCAGGGATTTTTGGAAATTATGTTCTCTTAATTAATTATGTGGTTGTATGTAGGTATACCGACGACATATTCTTTTGATAAATGCTCGCTTACAAAATGCAACATTCTGTTGTGCAGAGACTAAACTTAACTAAAATAAATTGGTTATCTTTAAAGTCGGTTTACGGACAATAGTTTAACGTGACAACGTCATAACAAAACATCGTGCGTCTATCGCTTGTTCCGCGCTCACCCTCGCACGCTCGCCTCAGACGGAACGTGACAGTGAGTCACGCTTTTTCGTGCATGCTGCCGGCGTTCATCGTTTTATTAGACGTTGTCACGTCAATATTACTATCTTTTGTTAACAGGCAAAACAAGAAAGAAAGAAACACGAGAATTTTTTGTAGCTGTCAAACTACATAGTTATCGAACAGCACCGTATATTTAGGCGGTATCTGCTGAAGGGTCAACTAAATTTGTTTGAAAATAGTTCAACCTATTGAACAGCTCTAATATTCTTCTATCTCTATCTTGTTTTATTTGAAGTAAAGGATAGCAATACTTTTAGTTCGGTTTAGTCTGTGCTCAACAGAATCGGGGTCCGTGGTGTAAGCTACAGTGGTGTGTCGATAACAATTCAAAATTTTAGATGGGGGGCGTGCCTAATTGCTTGTCGCCATACCTATCAAGCTTCAATGTGCATGTTTGGACTAAAATGAGACAAGATAGCTATAACACATTTGATTAAAAAATAACCATTGTAGGTACTTATGTATTTTTAACAAGAAAATGAATTAGGTATACATTTTTTTTACTATCACAGAAATGCTACCGTTTCTAATGATGTATGTAAATGCATAGCATTTGTTCTAATCTTATAAATCATTTAAACTCCCTTATCAGTATAAAATGTTGCTAAATTAACATTAAAATAACGTAAGTAATAGTAGCTTATAATTAAGTACAATATTTGATTTTACTTTACAACAAGAATCACCAATAATCCACTATCAAATATTTTGTAAACTATAGTATTAAAAATAAAAAAAATACTTTATAGGTACAACAAATCATTAGTTTAAATCACAATATAGGTAATGCGGAATTTATACAAAGGTACATATGTTACTCATAATATTCCTATTATGGAGAAACCAGTAATGACTTCATAGTCATATGCGAAGCGGATAAAGCCGGATAAAACCTAATAGAACAAAAATGTGCGCGAGCGCAAATTCATTTCCTCATTCCTCCCCCTTTCTTCCTCATACACGAAAGCCAGTGATTTTAACATTCGTTGCTGAAAATTCTACCTCATATTTTTGGAGGCTGTAATATGTAATTTGTTCAGAAGTTACAGACTGTAATGCTCGTTCATTAGTTCGTGCTGCACGCGGCTACGGGCTTGGGGTTATCAGTGGGGTCATCGCTGATGTTGAGGTCCCGCGCCGGCACAGAGATCAGAACGTCATAGAACACCTTTTTGTTGCGGAGGAACGCACTCTTGTTGTCGAATATTACCGAGTCTGTGGAAATGCACAAAAAAATATTTATTTATTTTTGACCTTGTCGCGTTTGGCCCTAGTGCCACCTGATGGTAAGCGCAGACAGGGTCTAAGATGGAGCGCACGAATCCAAGGAACAGAGATATATAGGGATGCCCCTATACCCCTCTGGCTCTCACATACACACGACGGAACACAGTAAACTGCTTGGCCGGACTTTAATGTGAGGGTGGTAGCTAGCCAGGTGGACCGTATAGATCCTACCGCCAAGCGTGCTGGGTTTTGTCGAATCTTACAAGACTCGTCTATTCCCAGCGTGCTGTGAGGAAGTTTTATATTCCAACCCGCCCCCATACGGGGTATTGTAGTTTGTAGATGCTGAATACGAGAATATGGATCGTTTGGGTTGGGTTGAGTTTGGCGTCGAAGGAAGATCAACCATCGCTTCGAGGTTTAACCTTAAGGCTCATTTACACGGTGCAAGTTTCTTGAAGCAAGTCTCATGCTAAAGGCCCTAATCGACGAGCGAGTAAAACCGCGGTCTTATGGCTCGTCGGTAAAGCTCGCCGGTTTATCATTGCAATACCACGGTTTTGTGAGTTAACGAACCTGGCTCGCGGTTCGTCATGTTTTACTCGGCTCGACGTTCAAAACCGCGTGTTGATCACGGTCGGCGAGCCAAGTCGCCAGTTATAGGCGATAGCTTTAGAGGACAGACGCGCTCCACGTCACATTTTTAATAATGGATCTGCGAACTCACAGTCACGACTTCATAATAGAATTCATAAGTGGCTTCCGAGAGTGTCCCTGTTTATGGCAAACTAAATCAAGCGAGTATAAAAACAAGGGAAATCGGCTTGCAGCGTATAAATTAAATCTGTATGCGATAACGCTTGCCTTTTCTCAATTTTCTTAATTTCGTGGTATGCTATAATACCGAGATAACACAAAGCTTCAGACTCCGAACAAGACATGTTAACCTCAATTCGACTACGATACGACTGTTTCACTCGCTAGTCGATCAGCACCAACGAGCCGCGAGTAAAAGGGACAGTCTTTAAAACCGCGGTATAGGCTCGTACGTCGATCACCCACTTTATTCTGCTTTTGTCGCAGAGAAAGACAAAGATAGCATGAGACTTGCTTCAAGAAACTTGCATCGTGTAAATGAGCCTTTACTCTCATTCTCAGGGACTGAGATCAAAACTTAATTTTATTTATTTGAGTTAATTCCCATGGAGTCTCGTGGGTTGTTTACGGCCATAGACAGCATTCTTTGCTTTGTTTACCTACTGTGGCATTGTGTGGCATTCTAATGTTGGAAATATATCAATATGCCATTGTTTTGCATGAAATCACTAGATCATTGGCTACAGCATAAGTACCTACCTACTCAACTATTTTAAAATTTATAATCCGTTACGCTTATTTGCACTTGTAAACCAACATAGTGATTGAAACATAAATATTATTAGGGTAACGAAGCGGGTCGGAGATGTATTATGTAATTTTATTTATATATGGACTTATTTCTAGTAGAAATTTTGTACACATGAATTCGTAGACCTATACCAGGTGTAAACGAAATCATATAATTCCTTCAAACCTCGTGACGTACCTACTGCTGACATAGATTAACCCTGCAAGGAATACTTTAAGATTCAATTTAAAAAAAGATAAAAGAAGTAAACATGTGGTCTTAACTTGACACATTTTAGCGCCCCGAGTTAAATGACCGCGCGGTGAGCAATTCGCTCGGGGCGCTAAAATGATTCAAGTTAAAAACAATTGTTTACTTCTTGAAAATTTTTTTTTCATTGAATTCAATTTTTCCCCGGGCAGGGGTAATCTATATCAGAATTACATCATGAGGTTTGAAGGAATTACATGATTTCGTTTACAGCCTGTATAATAGACCTGGCGATATATTTATAAACTTACATGTGGCGGGTCCGGTGACGGCCATCACTCCGACGTCCGTGGGTCCCTCCGCCACCTTCCTGGGCCCGTGCACGACCGTCTCGTTGCCTTCCTCATCTCTGCGCTTTATCAGGAACTTTATGTCATGGTGGTCTACCCCGCATTCCCATCTATTCGAAAAAAATATTTCAAACTTGGCATTAATTTGGAAGCTAATTTGATCTAAAAATAATGTTTATGTGTTCGTCTTCTACCTATACGTCCGCGCATCGATCATCCGATTGAATTGATTTGAATTTGTACAGTACCTACTGTAGGGGAACGAGGTATGATGTTCCTTCTACGAAAAGGGAGGAGCCTCCTACTAGGCGGGTCTTATGCCTGGCAGGCCACTGCCCAACGGTTGATGTTGGGAAGTTGTATATATACTAACTCCGTGTCTGATCTTGATACCGCGATGCAGGATTTGTGACATTTCATCTGACAGCTGTCATTATTGTCGCTGTAGTCTGCTAGACATTCGTCGTGCTGCGTAGTTCGCATGTGGTGTGATAGATGCCGCCACAGTACAGTTGTTACGAAAGTTTCTGATATAGTACCATTAACGTACATTAGGTGGCGCGCGAGTCGTACCGGATAATTGAACTCTTACGCAGACGGAGCCACTAAAGCAGTTTGTATCAAATGAAAACTACAGCTCAAGTTTTTATTTTATACTAACATATCTGGATTTTTGTACAATATGAAACTTTTTTTGGAATATTCCTATAGCTAAGATTAATTCATCTCTATCTAGGGTTACCATATCTCAGGATATGTCCTGAGATATCAGGATTTTTTGGACTCTCAGGATTACGGCTGGATTTTGCAAATCTTATGAAATCTCAGGATTCTTAGAATTTTCAATAAAATACAGCTTACTTTTAAAGATCTCTTCTTTTAATAATCTTCCTTTGGTAGTAATTGCACAATTAAAATCAATACTTATTTATTCAAGTAGGTACTTAATCAGTTTTATCAGATACGTTTAAAGATACGTTTGAGAGAAAATTTTCAAACTGTAAAAAATCTCAGGATTTTTCAATGGAAATCAGGCCTTTTCTCCGGACTTTTGATTTTTTCATCTGGTAACCCTATCTCTATCTACTTACTTGCTTAGCAAATTACGTTGCCGAGTGTACTAAAAAAATCACCGTCTTTGGTAGGTACTCACTTCAAAACGCTGTCATTATCTGAACACAGTAGATCGATAACGTGTTTCTCTCCAGTCTTGATGGTGACTCGCTTGAACTCTTTGTCGGTGTCGAAGGTCGGGTTGCTGGAGTAGTAGCTTTTAGGAACTTTGCCACCGCGCTTTACCTGAAAAGGTTCTAATGTTATATCTTCCTGTAGGAAGTTTCGAAATACCTATTCACTAGACGTAATAATGAGTTTGTTGCGTATCTTCTTTCTGTATATGATTCGCCGGCAACTGTCGCCTCCACGAGTGACGATACTTTAAGTATCTCCTGCGCACCCTGGGCAGTCAGCTCCGCTACCAATCTTGCTGACTGGCTTATCTTTTCACTACGGCATGAGCTATTTTCAAATCGTTGGTCGGCAGTGAAATCCACACTTGTGTAAAATACATTTTTTTAAAGAGATAGAAACAACTGTTTCAAAAAAAAAAATGGCCGATCAAATGTTAATACAAGTTTGTCATCGTATGTCATAGATAACTTAGAAGTATTTGAATTGAAAGTTTGTTGAACTAGGACGTGTATGACGAGTTTAGCAATCTAAAGAACAAATAAAACGCTTTTGAAGAAAATTTTATTTACGAGATTTTCACTGCCGAGCGACGATATAGCTCGTGTCGATACGAGAGAAGAAGAACGGCAACTGTGATTAGTGATTTATGATTTTACTGTTCTAAATTTCTCAGTGGCAGCTTAAGAGCCAAGCCACATCTGACGGAAGATACGTCCCCGATCTTCCGCCGGTGCACATAATTCCATACAAACATCTTATACCCAACACATTTGACCGATAATGCATTACTATAAATCCTCGAGTAAATTACGCGACGAAAGATTGGCAACATAATCTTCCATCAGATGTGGCTTGAAGGCCGCCGCAGATCTGACGGAAGATGCGTTGAGCGTATCATCGTTAGTAAGTTCGACGCAATAACGCATTATCGGTTGAGTGTGTAAAGTTGAATGTTTTATTATCTACTTATCCGTTCTGGTGTTACGCAACCGTCAATGCGCAGCACATCTTCTGTCAGATGTGTAACGACTTTGTAGTAACCGCATAACGATCACATGGGACATGAAACTAAATAGTTACCGTCATTGCAAATCTGTTTATACCCTTATTAGGCACCTGTGAGTCAGTAACGCAATGTTTCCTTCTATATTTTCCAGCTGGTATATCTTTCCCTCGTCTAAACATTATGCCAGATTTCGGGGGGGGGGATAAATCCCAACTATCCCCTCTCTGAATACGTGCTTGGTTAAAACACACTGGGTGTACTAAGAATCTAGGCTAGGGGCGTAGCTAGAAAATCAGGAGCCTCGAGGGAGCCCTAAATTAAGTTGTTCCTTCTGAGGCCCTGGGGTACTGCTTTGGTGGTAACTACAGTTTTGATATAGGTATACAGGGTATTAACGAAATCATGTAATTCTTTCAAACCTCGTGATGTATAGCTGACATAGATCAACCAAGCACGGGAAACTTTCGGATTCAATAAAAAAAATATTACAAGAAGTAAACATGTGTTCTTAACCGCGAGGCATTTTAGCGCCCCGAGTTAAATGGCGCAATTCGCTCGGGGCACTAAAATGCCTCACGTCAAGAACACATGTCATGTTTACTTCCTGTAATTTTTTTTATTGAATCCAAAAGTATCCCGTGCGGGGTTAATCTATGTCAGCAGTGCATCACGAGGTTTGAAGGAATGACATGATTTTGTTTACACCCTGTATTTTTTTTAATATGTATTAGTTTATTATTGTATAAGATTATTTTATGTAGTTTTTCCATGGGCCTCAGTTGCCTGATAATAAAATGATTATTATTATAACTTACAATAAGCCCACATCTAGGGTCGTCGTTCTCATCGACCATGGTCCCCCCATAGTGTACGGGCAGCGTCTCCTTATCCACCACGGTGAGGACCTGCGCCTGCCACTTCTTCGCGTCGGAGCCGTAGATCTTGATCTTGGAAATCGTGTACTCGTGCATGAATTTCTTGATCACTGAGAACGCCAGGGAGAAAACTTTTGGCGCTGGAATGGAAGAAATTGTTGGTCGTTTAGCTGCTTGGGTCACAATAGGTCACCAAACGAGCGCTGCGAGCGCCTTTGTGTTTGCGTTAAAAACCGACAGCCGATGAATCACGGCGAGCGCCGGCGCAAGCGTTACATACATGTGATACATGTAATGCTCGTAGTGCCGTCCACACACAGAATTCGCGTTACATTTCACGAACATTACATTATACGTTACACTCGTCTGGACCCGGCTTAAGGCGAAGTGACGGTGACAACACAGTGTAGCAACAGTGAGATGATTTTGTAACTTTAAAAATGCACACATACCGTTTACAATGTAGCAGACCTTCAGTATCTCAGGGTAGTTGGCCTCATAAAGCTGCAGCAGTGTGAACACCAACTCAGCGGCCGGTTTCCACGCGTATTGCTTTATGTTGAAACCTTCCAGGTCGAATATCACTGTCACCTGGAGATAAACGTAAAGGATTTTATATTAAAGAACGTTTGCAATTAGTCGCAAGCGCAGCCGGCCCTGCGTTCAAATCCCAGGACAAACTGTTAGTGGTCTATACCTATACTGAGCATATGGCCACTCCCCATGTATAAACGCAGTTCTGTCAGTAGTCTCTCCTGTAAAATTGCTAATTTGCGCATAGCATAGTCACATAGGTAGGGAGTGTCGATACTATAGACTTCTTTTTTTTTAATCAGTTGTCGAGTCGACACTTTATAATATTTCAATGGTGCGAGGGGACGGCTCTGGGTACACCAATGTACACATAAGTACGTATGCTACGGCAATACCTCCTTAGAAAAGTAATCTCCTATACCAAGGAGGCAATATACTTGCACATTTCTGCGTCAGAAGTAGGTAGTCCAACGTAGGTTGATAATAATAATAATTTTGCAACGTGAATGTGAGAACTGGTGTTTAACTTCCTTGATGACCTTCCTAGTTGTAAGTATAGGTAATACAGGTTTTAAAGATAGCAACAGTAGCCAAGTAATTACGGCTTACGGGTTACTTAAGTACGTCTGCCCTCTACGTTGCATACTCTACCATTTTCCTCAATTTGTTCATACAACGAAAATTAACAGTTATTACCAACTGATTGTACTTAAGTACCTACTGTATTATTTTCATGATTAAATATATAGGTACATATTAAAATAATAACTTACATTCCAGAGAAGGGTCAAGCCATATCTGCGTCGGGTAATTTACTCGAGGAATTTTAGTAACGCATCTTATCGCGTGATGTTTCTATGGGATTATGTGTACCGGCGGAAGATCGGCGACGTTTATTCCGTCAGATGTGGCTTGGCCCTTATAGTGACCAACGGACTTGCCCACCTAGTTACATAATAATGTAAACAGGATTTACGAGAGTTGCAAGTGGTTTGATTCGTTTCACTTTTATGAATACAATTCCAAGCTATCCCTTCTCTTCTAGCGAAGTACTTAATCACTATACAAGGTTAGTCGGAAAGGGGGTACGAAGCCACGGGCAACCTAAAGTATCACTGATGACTATTTTAAAGCAAGTGTTAAAATTTCAAGATTCGATAATTTTTATTTGCATGCAAAAAGATTTTTATATTAATTTTTTCCAAAAAAAAAACATTCCTGCTTTAGTTATGAATTCAGAAAATTAATTTTCTAATCCGTGACCCCAAATATGACCTAAATTGTAAAAACAGCTGATCATAACTATGGACGGATAGATTTTAGCGTATATTTTACGAAATCTCTGAAAAACTATTTCTCTTAAACTATTGAGTTTTGAGGAGAGTTGTAGAACAAAAGTTATCCTTTATTATGGGTATTTTAACACCCTTTCGGCTTAGTACCCCCTTTTCGACTAACCTTTTATAAACTGGTGCTATGATGAATATTGTAGTAACCAATTCCATAGATACAAAAATACGCGCCGAATGCAGAACCTCTCTTTTTAAGTTGGATAATGGTGCTGATTCTGTTTTGCACAAACTAAACTTAATTAGACTATTGCCATTTTTTTTACTCTGACAAAATAAGAAAGAGACAGACAAAAATAAGAGCTGTCAAATTTAGTTGAACTATTCCATACAAATTTAGACGACAGGTCGGAACGTGTCGACTAAAGATACGGTGAAGTTCAAGGCGTAAACTAATTTGACATCTCTAACTTAGTTATTATCTATCACCGTCCTTTTCTCGCACTGTCCATTAGTAAAAGATAGCAATTCTTTAATTTTAGTTTAGTTGGTGAGCAAGAGAATCGGCACCAATGATTAGATCCGTGGCGATTAAAGAATCTTGGTCGCGGTATTCATTTTGTACCTTGGCGTTGAAGCCGATAAATATTTTTTAGAAGACGGTACGAAAGTAAGCGGTTTTCTCCTATTACTACTGTAAAGCCACTCACATTTTGCCAGTAACTTTTCGGGCACAATTATTATGGTGCCACGTTCGTGACCTCTTACGACTCGCTTGCCCGACGACGCAGGGGAATTGGATTTTTAACCCATCCCCCCACGGACTATTATTGCTAAAAGTTAACACAAATGTACCTTCAAGGCAGCAGGGCCATGTTCCTCCGCCTGCTTCCTGCCGATCGCGAGGTAGTTCTCCAGGTGCCTTAGGATCATGCGGATCACGTCTGTCCTGGTCACCGAGTGCAGCAGACCCCACACGTCCAGTCCAACGAATGGGACGATGATTACTGAAAACAAATTACATCATCAGCTCCTCTAGAATCTTACAATAGCCGAGCGGCGTGCGCGCAGATATCGGGAAAAATTATCCACCTAAGGGCCTACGCACACGACGTTTTTCCTACTAGTAGCAGGCGGGACCCAATTGCAAATTATAAACCGAAAGAAAATTAATGGGTTCCGCCTGCTACTAAACTTAATGCGGGTATTTCTAACTTAGGCTTTCAGCTCATAATATAGTCTGTTAAACCGAAGTAGAGTTTACTCCGTTTATAGTTTATTTTAATTTTGTTTTCTATTCTCAATCTTGTTTCCGTGTTTTTAGTGCATTACTTTTAATACATTTTTTCAGTCGGGTTTTTGATTTTTTACATTATTCATTATAGACTTTTTTATCTTTATTTCATATATAACTCTAAGGAGGGGCTCATGACTAATTATCAACCGCGCGGATCATACGATTTGCGAGGTTAAGCTGCACTTGCCGCGGTCAGTTCGTGGATGGGTGACCGTTCGTTACACATCGAGACCTCTCCGTGCTCCCGGATGTCATACGAATACCTATGACAGTCGTTAGTCGTTTCGTCCGAAAGTCTGACAACTGGTCTAAACTTAGAATATCGGCATTGCCCAGTAACTGGGCAGCGGAAGTCTGATGGCAGTCGCTCCTTGTAAAATACTGGTATTCAGCCGCATCTGGTTAGACTGGAAGCTGACCCCAATATAGTTGGGAAAAAGCTAGGCAGAACGAATGAACTCCACGAGTAAAATAGAAGCACGCCTCTTACACACCCTCGACTCGACCTGAGTCGGAAATATCCGGAATAATCTATTCTTAGCTGACCTTACGGTACCTATAATTATAATTAATGACAATCCAAACAGTTTATTAAGTAGGTAACGATCGTATATTCGTGCTGTTTCAAAACGATTGTTGTTGTAGTGTCAGGGCCAAGGTCGATGAAGACACCGAGGAAAGTTCACGTATCGCAATCGAACTCTGCTGATGTGAGTGACAGTGTCATTGACCCACTTATATCGCAACGCTGCTGTGTATGTACGGTCCACGTTGAAAAGAAATTCAATAATATTATAAAAATACTGATTCGGGTCTCATCGCGTAGAAAATTTATAAGGCAGAAAAATAGCTTATTTATCCCGACGTTTCGACCGAATTTCACCGGTCGTAGTCACGTGTAGACTACCCGCCTTCTGCCTTATAAAATTTTCTACGCGATTAGGTTTTTATAATGTGTACAAATCGCGAAAGTTTGAAAACATTTCAATAATAATTTTATTAACTCCTATATCAAATTTGTTCTGCCTAGCCTTTTCCCAACTATGATGAGGTCAGCTTCCAGTCTAACCAGATGCGACTGAATACCAGTATTTTACACGGAGCGACTGCCATCAGACCTCCGCAACTCAGTTAGTGGGCAATGCCGATATTCTATGGTTAGACCGGTTGTCAGACTTTCGGGCTTCTGACTTCCCGTAACGACTGTCATAGGTATTCGTATGACACCCGGGACCGACAATTTAACGTGCTCTCAGAGGCACGGAGGGGTCTCGATGTGTAACGAGCGATTACCCATCCACAGACTGACCGCGGCAAGCCCAGTTGGTGATTAGCCACAAGCCCCTTCTTAGGTACCGTATCAAATAAATCTGTTACTTAACATGAAGCATTATAAAAAAAGGAAATATGACTGCACAAGGTAATTTAATCATAAAAACTGAACCGGTTCTGATGTTCGACGAGAACAAGAGGTCATTGTTATTAGGTACACAATTAAACATTGTGTTGGAAGTTGCAAGAAATAATAAAGAAAAGGTACTAGACTGCTGATCGCTGTTCACAGCTGGCAAAGTCAGAAGCTGAAAGCACTACGAGCAATACCTAACTATCCCCTGGGACTGCAAGCGGGTTGATGACTGCAGAGTTGATCTTCTAAACTGGTGGCGGTTTGGAAGAAATACATTAAATATGTTTAGGTTGTATGTACTTACTTGGTGATCCTTCTTTATCGAAGCCGGTGCTGCCGCTGGGGAAATGTTTATCTAAAGCTTCAGGAGCTTGCCACGTCGCAAGAGTTGTGTCGATGCCCCATTTCTCCCGCCAAAGCTGAGACTGAAAACAAAAAAGATATAGGTACTTAGTAAATACGCTCCAGATCGCTTCTCTTCTTGAGGATGGCGTAAAGAGTAAATAAGGTATTTTGTTAAGGATCTTTCTTTGCGGTGGTAGCTTAGCTGTTGAACGCTAACCTTTCATTCAAGAGGGTCGGAGACCTGGCCCGCTCATCTGACTTTTCAAATACATCGGATCAGAATTTGACTATCACTTATGTTAACGGTGAAGGAAAACATCGTAACGAAACATGTACCTACGCTTGGAGGGCTTAAACAAATCTCGATGATGTGTGTAGCCCGCCAACACACATCAGGCCAGTATGGTGGACTAAAGGCCTTTTCTCAAAGGCCCGCCCAGAAGTGATGGGCTGATTATGATCTTACAATCCTTTCATTTTCTGTTTGCAGATTTAAATAGCTGTTTATAAGGGAAGGCCCATTGTTCAGCAATAGATTGCCTACCATCATCGTCAATTCTGCACTCTATAGCAGTCTACATCGTATCAGAGGTTTCTTCCAAAGAGGCGCCTCGGTCGTTTATGAACCCAAGGAGTTAGGCGAAACACACACTGCCCCGCGCTACGCTGCGGGGTGCGTGGCGACGAAGCCACAACACTGCGCGTGAATGCGTTTTGTGTGTGTTGCACTACGCGTGTTTTCTATACAAACACAGGTACTTGCAAACAACGTAAGAACACGCACTCCCGCGCTACGCTGCGTGATGCGGTGCAGTGTGCGATCGCCATACGGCTGTTTATTCAAGAGTTTATCTAACCTCTAAATTAGATTGGTCGTTGTAGAACTTGATTACAGTACAAGTAATTAATTCGTTCCGTAGTTATGATTCGTGTTACGCGAATTTTCGTATGCGAATTTATGAAATTCGTTTGCACAGTTGTTGGTGGATTAATAAAAAGATAAAGTCGAAATAAATGAATTGTTTCCGTTGTTTTTTCAATGTAATGGATTGTAGTAGCCATGTAGGTATGTATGTTCATTGAAAAATTATAACTTAAGACCAAATTTTACTAACATAATTGTTTAAAATCGCAATCGTACTGCAGCTGAATCACAGACATTTGATTTTTTTAAATCTTATTTAGTATCATAAAAGCTTAAGCCACGTCATTAAGTAACTACTTACCTACAACTGGGTTGAGCTAAGTTTCCACCTCACAGTAAAAATAATGACAATCATTAAAATTAACTGCTTCGTGGTGGCAAGTGCAACTGCTGATCGTGAGGCCCTGGATACGATCCCCACGTCGGGCAAAGTGTTGTTGGGTTTTTCCGTGTGGAATTACTCAGTAGCAACCCGGATTTTGGATTTGTGTCCGGTTAATGGCAATAAGCTCGTCCGCTATTACATGGGACTTACACATAACTGGCGAAACAAGGGTGTATTAAAAACACCTCTGCCGAACTCTTCAGGGAATAGAAGGCGTGATGTTATGTTAGTTTCTCAAAACGAGCCCCTTGTTGTCTCTGTTTTTAAAGCCAAGGAGAACAAAATCAGAACGATTCCCGCCTCGAGAAACTTAGGTACTCTATCAGCCTTTAGATCACTTTCCACTCTACCACACCGGTCTAGGAGAGGTGACTTATGTTTATGTTAAAGTGATGTGGAAATACTTAAAAACAAATATACATACATACATAAACTCACGCCTTTTTCCCATGGGGGTAGGCAGAAGCAGCAAATATAAACCATTCTTAGTAGGAAATGTTGTTCCGGTAGTACATACACAAGTAAAACCGGTTTAATCTGTCCAGTTGTATAAATTATTGAATGTTTTTAGAGTTCCGTACCAAAAGGGTAAAACTGGACCCTATTACTAAGACTCCGCTGTCCGTCCGTCTGTCACCAGGCTGTATCTCATGAACCGTGATAGACAGTTGAAATTTTCACAGATGATGTACCTATTTCTGTTGCCGCTATAACAACAAATACTAAAAAACAGAATAAAATAAATATTTAAGGGGGCTCCCATACAACAAACTTGATTTTTTTTGCTCGTTTTTGTGGATATTGATAAACGGTAACAGGGGGACGCTTAAAATATTAACAGAGTATTTAGTTATATGTTTTCCAAGGAGGGTTGATGTCAGGCAGACGGCCGGTCATGAAACAATAAGCCAAAATCTCTAACGACATGGTCGACATGAGACCCCACCTAGTGTGGGATAAGGGCAGGAAGAAGAAGATTTAGTTATATATTCACTTTAAAAATAAATAATAAAACAAATATTTAAGGGGGCTCCCATACAACAAACGTGTTTTTTTTTGCCGTTTTTATAGATAATGGTACGGAACCCTTCGTGCGCGAGTCCGACTCGCACTTGGCCGGTTTTTTCTATCTCTCTCTAGGCAGTGTTAAAATGCATATATGAACTTAAGTTAAAATGTATCGATGTTAAAGTTTAACGAACTAAGCGAGCACTTGCGTGCTTTAAACGTGCATAGTAAACTTTGCTACTAACTTGTTACTTTGCTACATTTAACTCGGATCAGAACAAGTATTATCTCTCTCTCTTCTAAAATGAAAATATCATAACAAACACATACATACAGAAACATAATGCAATTACATAAACATAACATCACGCCTAATATTCCCTGAATGGTTGGGCAGAGGTGTATAGTAACACCCTCATCGCCAGTTATGTTTAAGTCCCATGTAATAGGGAGCGAGCCTATTACCATCAATCGGGCACATCCCAACTTCGGCCTGCTACTGAAGAATTCCACACGGAAAACCCAATAACACTGCCCGACCTGCGGCTCGAACCCAGAACCTCACAATCAGCAGTCGCGCTTGCCACCACTAGACCAACGAGGTAGATAAATTATACTCCTTTCACAAATAACTAATAGTTAAATCTATTTATAGTTTTGATAACTATCAAATAACCGGATAGTTGCTTAACTGTGGCCTTGTGTTTATAATAAGCTCCATATTATGCAACTTTGTAGTCAGGTCAAGTGTACGGTATAGAACATCTAGACTTTATCTTTAGAGGTGTGCCTTTAGCTATCCATTTATTATTATTATTTACTTACATTATAAAAATAATGTAAAATGCCCCGTTGGTCTAGTGGTGGCAAGCGCGACTGCTGATCGTGAGGTCCTGGGTTCGATCCCCAGATAAGGTGAAGTTATTGGGTTTGTCCGTTTGGAATTTGTCAGTAGCAGTCCGGAGTTTGGATTTGTGCCCGGTTGTTGGCAATAGGCTCGCCCCCTATTACATGGGACTTAAACATAACGGCGAAAAGAGTTAACATTATTTTTATTAAGCGGTTTTAAATCGCTTCACTTCGTATATTTGTTTGTTTGTTTAATTCTAATCTTGCGACAGATATTTCAACTACTTCTACTTAACCGATTCTCCTGAAACTTCGCACACAAATTCAATTCCCATGACAATATAACAATACAGGCTGTAAACGAAATCATGTAATTCCTTCAAACCTCGTGATGTACTGTTGAAATAGATTAATCCTGCTTTTTTGGAAAAAAACATTTGCTGATTTTGGATTCAATATAAATTTTTTTACAAATATTAAACATGTGTTCTTAACGTGAGGCATTTTAGCGCCGCGGAGCGAATTGCGTGTGGCTATCGCTCGCCGCGAGGTCATTTAACTAATGCTTCACGTTAAGAACACTCGTTTACTTTTTGTGTTTTTTTTTATTGAATCCAAAAGAATCCCGTGCAGGATTAATCTATGTCAGCAGTAAATCATGAGGTTTGAAGGAAAATTACATGGTTTCGTTTATAGCCTGTATAATAATTTCTACCTTCAATCCTTAAATTCTGATGCTGCAAGATAAAACCGTTTAACTTAAAAGTTTTTTTTAAGGGATTTTATTATTTAAGTATTTTAAATAGTACCACTTAAACTTGTCTTTGAGTGTGGCACTTACAAATTCATCCTCGTTAGTACCAACATCAATATAATAGGTACCAGTGTTCCAGCAATAAATCGACGCCGGAGTCCCACTTTGAAGATCTGAGGTTTCTCTCTATGTGGACAGTTACCCACGGACCCACCCCTTGATGCCTGTGAAAATCCTTTACTTTTTTCTTTTCTTTAAAAAAAAAACGTTGCTCCACACTAGGATTTCTCCTGTATCGTGGGTGCATTTACAGACACAACAGTGCACAAACATCCAGACCCGGAACAACTATCTGTAGGCCATACTAATATTTGTTCCGTGCGGGAATCGAACCCACGACCCGCAGCGCAGAAGCCAATCGCTTAACCACTGCACCAAACGTGTCGTCAAAATTTACACATCGTGACTGTTTGAGACTGCACCAAGCTAGTTGGAAACAAACTGGACGCGGCTGATAGCTGCTGCGACTTAATAGATATCTGTATAATGAATGTACACTAAACTACAAACTATCGGATGTCAGTCGCGGACGTAACCTTGGGCCGTCCTAAGCGTTCGGACGTCCGATAGATATCTGGCCAGCCGCGTCCCAAACGACTCTGCACACTTATAAGTAGAGATCGGATAATCGGATGCATATTTGCCTAAAGTTCAGGTGTTGGCTAGTATGGAATGCACTTTTGTATCGAAAAAATCCCGCAATTCCGGCATCGTCAAACTTAGTGTTCTGTAGAATGGAATCATATTTACCCAGAATTGCATGCATATTAATTATTTATTTACATACCTAAAGTTGTACCTTTTTTTAAATTAATACAGACATGCACCCTTCACTTTCTTACACCCTACATACACATATATATTTGAATTGGGGGTTAAAAATTAACTTTTAAGCAATTACGAGTATATACATTGATTAGTTATGTAATCCCGTGATACCGGTTTTTTTTTCTAATACATTATTTTCAGAAGCCGTTTCCATACTTTTGTAACGAAAAATTAACTTTAGGTAAATATGCATCCGATTATCTGATCTCTGCTTATAAATCGCGGCTGTTAGCCGCGTCCGATAGTTTGTTTTTATCTTTAGAGTCGTTCCAGCCCCTCGAATCAGTGTCAGTAGGTACCTTTTCGATAAAAAGAAAGTCGATAAGTCAGTTGTCACCGACAACTGACGCCTGCACAGCGCCGGCCGCCGGCCGATCCGGTTTTCATACCCGTGACCGTGACAGTCATTTTACGAGCAGTCATGAGCCTACTTCTGTTATCAATGTCAAAAGCCCGAATATCTAACAACCGGTTTAACTATAGGATACCGGTACATATTGATATCGATAGTGTATCACACGGTATTTTGTTGTACTCTTATTATAATTTTACGTAATCTTATTTTAGGTTTGTGCTATTATCGCATAGGTCAGGGATGAACCTTTACGTATCAACGTGCCATTTTTCTAAAGAAATGTTTAATGAGATGAATTTTGACTTTGTGATTATTGGGGATTATTGGATCATGTAATACCTACCTACTTCACACTTTTTTCGTAGTGCATAATGAATTTTGTGATCAGTGACGTGCCCAAAATATTGTGTCGCGTGCCATTGGTTCGTCATCCCTGGCATACGTTATCGTTATCACTGTATCAGACCAATACTATGTTTTAATGAGATATTTTACACCAAAACAATAAGTAAAGGAGTATGAAGTAAAAAATAACTTATTTTGCTTTAAGTACTTACATCTCTGAGCATTTTCTCAGCTGCCTCTGGATCCCATTGTCTCGCTGAAAATATACCAAATTAGTGTTTAATTAATTTTGTCTGTATCATTTACGAGTTTAGGTAGTCTACCTCAAAATAAAGAACAGAAAAAAATAGACAATGACTATGTACCTATTAATATTTTTTGGCTCTTAATTATTTTCAATTCATCAAATACTTGTATAGATAATTTGCAAAGAAACGTTTTTTTAATATTAACTTTATTATATCTGTAAAATAAAAACTGCAGGCAAGTATAAAATAAGAATAATAAAAACTAAAACGTCAGCGATTATCATTACATCAGCGATATCAAAATAGCCGATTGGCAATCAATATTTTATGATAAGTACTTGTGCACATTGCATATAAAAATAAAATTCAAGTTCATCTTCAACTTTATTTTAGTCTTAAATTAAAGATAGGTATATTATTCAAACCACATTAAAAATACAACAGAAGGTTAAGGCAGAGATCTTGGGAAATTAAAAAAATCTATTAAATTCATGGTCAATTAAAAGACTTGCCCTCATGTTTGCCCTGAGCAATAACCTTACTAATCAGTAGAGTAATATCCTATAATCCTTAATAGTCAGTAGAGTAGCTTAATAGTCGATAAAAATTATTGCGTAAGATTTATCGGTACCTACTAGTTTCAAAAACATATTGCCGACGACATCGTTATGAAAGGCGGCGAAGGTTTTTTTCTAGGTGCAAATTTGAAGTAATCTGTCTTGATTCTAAAAGAAAAACAGTAAAAAATACTTAAAGGCACTGTGGAACTTCGAATATCCGGATCTATTGACATAGGATCATTCGTCGCACATGATTGGCGAATACATAGATATATAAAGGTGCATACAGACTTCACAAGTCATGCGCAACGAATGATGGTGACTCACTGTCAGCATTCGCTACTCGCAGTGAACCACCCCGTTCACACAACTAATACGCCTGACGCATGCGCCGCGAATGGTTTGCCACGTATTCCTCGCGATATCTGTATACCTACACCAAAAAGCATAAAAAAAAATGTGCAATACGAATCAACTTACCTCTGAGCCATCGCAAAAGATAATGGTCATTGTGTTCAGGCTTGAGTACATCTTTAACGCTCCTTCGGAACTGCAACAATAATTAAAAATATTTTAGGCTGATATTGACGAACTGTTAGAAAATTGTAATCAAAGAAATTCAATATATCTTTGATTGTGGTTATAATGCTTCTTTTTTTATCCAACACTAGCGGACAAAGGCAGACCTCGTCCTGCCTGTAAGAGCAGTGCCACATTAAATAAACCAAATTTGGTGACATACCGACAGCAGCGCCACCTACCGGGTGCAATTGTGTTTTCAAACTATACAGGAATCCATTGAAATATACACACAAAATTTCATCCAAATCGGTCCAGCCGTTTAGGAGGTGTTAGGTGATAAACACACGTACAGAAGAATTATATTATATATTACTAGCGACCCGCCCCACCTTCGCACGGGTACATGTGGGGCATATAAACCTTCCTCTTGAATCACTCTATCTATTGCTGAAAACTGTATTAAAATCCTTTGCGTAATTTAAAAGATCTAAGCGTACAGACAGCGCGGCAGCGACTTTGTTTTATACTATGTAAAGAAAATATTGTTAAGACAGGCCGTGCATAAAAAAGACAGAAACGTTGCTATGCAACCGTATTGACAAGACATTGTACGATACAAAGACTACAATAAATTATACTGGGAAAAAGCTTGTCAACAAGGCCAAACCAGAGAATTTTTATAAGCCTCTTTATTTTCGAAATAGTACATTTTAATCTACAAATCATGGCAGAAGCTGATAATTTATCCGGGTTTAGTGCGGACGCGGGACAGGATACTGTTGGGCTACCACGAATTGTGATGGTGACGGAAGGTTCCGACACATCAGCTTCGTCTCCTTCATCTACATCTCCGGATGAAGATAACTGGGCAGACCTCATTAAGTCAACAGATATACCTCCTGATTACTGGCACATACAGAAGCTAGTGAAGTATATGAAGGCTGGAAACCAAACTGCCACTATGGTAGCTCTGTCTTGCTTAAAGGACCACGACTTAACAATTGAGGTCAACCAAAGGGCGATCCAAGAAATCGGAGGCTTAGAACTACTAGTAAATTTACTGGAAACTAGAGATTTGTGCTGTATTTTGGGAGGTTTAGCTGTCCTCAAAGATATAACTCCGAATATTGAAATAAGGAAGAAAGTAACGGATTTAGGAGCTATTCCGTTACTGGTGGGATTATTATCGGACCCAGCAAGGGACGTCAGAATACTTGCAGCAGAGACAATAGCTAATTTGGGAAGAATAAGAAAAAGTAGAAAGTTTTGCAGAAAATTTGGTGGCATACCAAAATTGATAGATTTATTAGATATTGGAGAAAAGTAATTGTTCAAAATGTGAAGTCGTTTGCTTCATTGACTTGATTTGCTTCATACTCCTAACCGTAATTGTTTATAATATTATATTATTACTTTTAGGGCTTTGACAACAAATCGTGAATTGTTAAATCAAAATGAACTTCAGTATTTGGACATTGCCAGAGCGGGGGCGAAAGCCCTTTGGTCGATGTCTGCTTCCCAAAGAAATCGAGAAGCTATGAGAAAGTATGGCATGATACCGCTGATAGCCAGAATGCTAAAAACTATTCACCTTGATGTTGCCGTCCCTGCATTGGGTTTGTTACAGATGTGCGCAAACGAAACATCATTCCAACTGGCCATACAAACCGAGAAGATGGTAGACGACCTTATAATACATCTAGCTAACGAAGACAAAGATTTGAAGGTATGATACAAAGATTCAAAGATTTTAGCAGTTAGGTGATCATAAGCATGGCATTGCTTTGAAAGAAATTGTTACGCAAAGTATATTGTTTCTTTTTTCATTATTTTTAATATTTTAGACGTACTGCAGCTTAGCGATCTACAAATGTGCAAGTGACTCTGTAACGAGGATCATGATCCGGGAAGCTGGTGGGCTGGAGCTTTTGATACAAGCTGCATCAGACCCCACAAACAGGCCAAACAAACCTCTACTGGCAGCTGCAACAGGTGCCATATGGAAATGCGCTAGTAGTGACGCTAGTGTTAAAAGGTTAGATAGTCTCGGAGCCGTTCCAATACTAGTCAAACTGTTGGACGATGAAAATGATGGAGTACTGACCAACGTGGCTGGTGCGCTGGCAGAGTGTGCTAAGTTCCCACCCAATAGAGATAAAATTAGGACAGCTGGTGGAATACCAATGCTTAGTAAGTAATTTTATATTTTAATAAACTTTTTTTTGCTTTGTTTGTTAACTATGACTTGTGGGAATATATCGTCACCGGAACGCCAATACTACTTAAGCGCCATTTTGGCTAAAATGAGTTATATATTATATCGTTGGATTGGATTTTTTTTTCTGCGTCGATTAGTTGAGATTTCGTAATATAATATAATAAAATACGAAATCCCAACTAATCGACGCAGAAAAATAAAACAATCCATCGATATAACTAATTTTAGCCAAAATGGCGCTTAAGTAGTATTGGCTTTCCGGTGACGAAATAGATATTTTTATCACTATGACGAAATGATAAGGACCAAACGACGTTTTTGCTCAAAGTCTTAATTTGATTTATATCAATTTTCTTGCAGTTTTCCATCTCAACAACACTTATAAGCCGCTGTTAGAAAACGTTCCACTAGTCCTAATGGAGTGCGCTAAGGAACATAATTGTATGGTCGAAATCGATCAGCTGGACGGCGTTAGACTGATCTGGTCTTTGCTTAAAAACGATTCTAAGAAGGTACAAACTAACGCGGCACTGGCACTGAGCCCTTGTGTGCAGAACGCAGCGGACTCCGGCGAAATGGTCAGATCCTTCGTGGGTGCTCTAGAGCTGACTGTGGACTTGTTGGATTCTGATGACCTTAATGTTCTGTCAGCTATCTGCGCCGCCATAGCAACTATCGCAAGAGATCACGAGAATTTGGCTGTCATTTCCGATCACGGTGTTGTTCCTAAATTGTCTAAGCTTGGTGAGTTTTCATTTAATTAATTTGTCTATACAGGGTGTTAACGAAAGTATGTAATTCCTTCAAACCTTGTGATGTACTGCTGACATAGATTAACTCTGAAAGGTATACTATTGGATTAAATTTGAAAAAAATACAAGTAAACATGTGTTCTTAACGTGAGGCATATTAGCGCCCCGCCGCGACCGATAGGCGCGCAATTCCCTCGGGGCGCTAAAATTCCTCACGTTAAGAACACATGTTTACTTCTTGATATATTTCTTTGAATCCAAAAGTATACCGTGCTGGTTTAATCTATGTCAGCAGAACATCACGAGGTTTGAAGGAATTACATGATTCCGTTTACAGCCTGTATATTATAATTATTATGTCTTCAACATCTAAACATTTTAGCAAACGTATTTCGTTAACGTATTTTTGAAGCAATTCTTCTGAATTTTACTCCGAAGTAGGTACAACTAATTCGTGAACCCCTTCCATAGTGAACACAACGGATGACCATCTCAGAACGAACCTTGGTGTTGCGATAGCTTACTGCTGCGAATGGGCTCAGAACCGTCAGGAGTTCGGCAAGCGTGGCGCCATCACGCCTCTGGTCAACTACATGACGTCACGCGACCCCAACGTGCATAGATCGACTGCGCTGGCGCTCTACCACCTGTCGTTCTACTCGGTCAATTGCGTCACCATGCATGCCGTAAGTAAAATATGTTCATTGGTCATGTATAGGGCAAAATTTTGTTTAATGAAATTCAGATAACCTTTACATTTGACAGCTTCTTTTGGGATGCTGGCCGCTATTTTGAGAGCAATTTATTAATAAAATATATCATATACCTACACGGTGTAACACGAGGGGTGTATCATCGGAAGTAGGGCGATGGGTGACCTCAATACCTATCAAATTAACATCCATGTATGTTCCGCGATATTCATCGCTTCAAAAGTTATTTGTATCTTCATATAATTTGAATTAAAATCAGATTTTAGACTAAACTTCATAAGTGTTTGGCCAGACTGGCAGCGCGGTGCGGGGAGCGGCGCGGGTGCGGGAACGCACGCGATTTACCTGTCCGCAGTGGAGCGCGGCTTCGTTCTGAGCGTTGTCGTGTCCAGTGTTTGTCAAAATATAATATGGATGAAGAAGACTTATTTTTACTGGAAAATTCTTACTAAAAAACGATGTTTCGACATCCACAGTGCAGATCGTGCTTGAATAGCACTTATTAATTCTTCAACATTTAATTTTGAAGACGCCATCACAACAACGCGCGTGGTCAACTCGAACTAGTTTGAGATCCCCCGCTCCCACGCGGGTTGTCACTTGCCGCCCGCGCTCTCACTGCGGCCACTTGTATGAACGAGCTATGGCGTGAGCTACCCGCGCGCTCCCCGCGCCAAGCAGCCCGCGCCGCTTCCCGCGCCCGCGTGCCCGCTATGGACACTCAAATGAAGTTCTTCTGTTTGAGCTCGCCGCACCGCGCCCGCCCCGCGCCCGCGTTTGCAGTCTGGCCAAAGGCTAAGTGTTGCTAAGCGGACGTAGTTTAGCGAAAAGGATCCAACCCACACAGTTATGAGATATTCAATATTTAAGTTAAGACTGTATTTCTTCATTGGTTCTTTGATTTAAATTTCTTGGTTTTATTGTAATTAAGGGACGAATGTATAATATTTTACTTGTTAAAATGTTATTATGTGTAATTTGGCTTAAGAAGTTTACGGAGTATTTTGATATAAATAACTCATTTTCGATAATTTTGTGGGTTGGATCCTTTTCGCTTAACTACGTCCAAACTATTGAGTCTACGATCGTGGTTTTTTTTCTGGGACTAGTCCAATAGGACGCCTTACGTGCCATGATGTCGCTTTGAGTTGTAAACTTACAAATCTCCAATTTAAACAATAACTTCATAAAGATTTAATACATTTCCCTCCGCCAGGAGCAGTCGTAGTTTAACACGAAGGGACAGACAAACATACACACATTACATACATAATATACCCGAAAAACATTACCCTCTTCAAGGGCAGTCGGGTAAAAAGGTAAAACAAAATGTTATTTTCTGTTTTGTAATTGCATTAAGCAATAGGCTCTTCCCCTATTACATGGGACTATATAACATAACGGCGAAATGAGGGTATTACTTTACACCTCTGTCCAACCCTTCGGGGAATACAGGCGTGATGTTATGTTAAGTAAGTATTTAAATGTCGCTTGTCTTGTGTGGTCTACATAATCTATACTAATATTATAAAGCTGAAGAGTTTGTTTGTTTGTTTGAACGCGCTAATCTCAGGAACTACTGGTTGGATTTTTTTTTGTTTTGTGTTGGATAGTCCATTTATCGAGGAAAAGGTTATAGGCTATATAACATCACGCTACGACCAATAGGAGCGGAGCATAAATGAAAAATGTTGCAAAAACGGGAATAATGTCCACCCGTGCGAAGCCGGGACGGGCCGCTAGTAACTATATAAATCTTGGTTAAAACAACAGATCAACTTTAAATATGTACCTACTTAAGTAACTACTTACCTTATAAGGGTAAACTTTAAACATTTACTTAAGTGCACACCTTAAGTAATTTCCTTATAGGGTAGGTTTCATCAGTCGGTAAATGATTAAAGTTGATCTTTTGTTTGTTTGTGTAAAGTCTTGCTTAGGTTAAGCAAAAAATATCTGATTGTTATAGATTTATGACTAACTTGCGACCCGCCCCGGCCTCGCACGGGTGCAATGTAGATACTAATGTGGGACATATAAACCTTCCTCTTGAATCACTCTATCTATTGCTGAAAACTGTATTCAAACCCGTTGCGTAGTTTAAAAGATCTAAGCGTATAGACAGCGGGAGCGACTTTGTTTTATACTATGTAAAGATTATATTTCAAGTAAATAAACATCTAAAACTCAACTAAAACTGCCTTGTTGTTCTAGAGGTAGCAAGCATAACTACTGATCGTGAGGTCCTGGATTCGATCACCACGTCGGGCAAAGTGTTTTTGGGTTTTTTCGTGTGGAATTCCTCAGTAGCAGCCCGGAGTTTAGATTTGTGCCCGGTTGATAGCAATAGGCTTGCCTCCTGTTACGTGGGATTTGAACATAGCACCCTCGTTACTATACACCTCTGCCCAACCCTTCGAGGAATACAGGCGTGATGTTATGTAAATGTAAACACCTAAAATTAATCGGAGTTTGTCATACAATTTCCTGTCAGATGGTTAAAATTAAACAGGGAAGCTTAACTATTGAGTGTGACATTTAAGGATCTTAAATTTCCTTTTTTTTCTATTTTGAGAGAGAATCTAGCTTATGTGTACCAGAAACTACACGTTACAACATTAAACATTTATTTTTTGCTTCCAGGCTGGCGTGGTCCAATTTCTTTTGGAGACGATTGGATCTACGGACCCGATTCTTCAAGAAGCGTCGGCTGGCTGCCTGTGCAACATTAGAAAATTAGCACTAGCCACTGAGAAGGTCAAATTAAAACAGTAGAATTTTATGTTTTATAGTAGTTCGATTAAAACCTGCAAATATAAATCAGTTTTTGATTTAGCTAAAGATAATTTTAGTGACTTATTTTTCTATCAAAGACGTATTTAATAAATGTTCCTCAAATAACTGTTTGACAAACATAAATCAAATGAATTGTGTATGTACCTACTAAACAGCTATGAACGGGTTGCACAAATTGGGACCCTAAGGCTGAGTCCAGACTGGACAAGCGTAATTTACGCCACGCAAAGTAGCGTCATTAACTGGGTGGGTTTAAGGGATTGATTTTGCGTCGTAGTGTGGCCCAAATTGCAATATTGTATGAAACCGCGCGTCTGACGCACAATGTGCACTTCGCAAAATGTGCACTTGACGCAAACTGTGCAGTTGACGCAAATTGTGCACTTGACGCAAAATGAGCATTTTGTAATAGATGCACTTCTCATAAAGGGCAGTTATTAGTAATCCTGTGAAGTTTAGCCAATTAATATGAAGTAACCCTGTAAATTAAGAACCGTGTCCTGGCATTATAAGCATGGAATTTGGTAAATAGTCATAATTCAAGGCGTTAATCATCTTTCACGATTTCAATGGATATTATAAGCATCACTCATTATTGATTTACTAGCCACATAATGGAATGAATGGATGTCCTAATCACTTTTGAATGATTTCCTTGTCTAGTCGAAGAGAGTTGTCGGATTGTTTGTTTATGTACAAGGTTTTGAATAATATCATAGACTGCCCTAAGCTTTTAAGCATGGTAAATTATAGGGTACCTAATAGATACCCCCGCAATCGTATCACCCCTTTTTATCCACCGCGCCGAAGAACCGTATATGGAACTAATTCACCATTCCCTAGACTTTGTAGGCTCATGAATGATTGTAGTGATCTCGTAGACGTACATGTGGATTCACTTGGCCGGTTCCGATCTGCACTTACTAATTACTTTTCTCACAGAAACTAGTAATGTATGGTTTTTTTGAAACCTGCTTTTTTGGTGTTGTTACCTCCTAAGTCATAAAAACAAAACTGGGATCAGACAACAACAAAGGTTTGTTTAGTTTTAATTTTTATTTTTTGCTTTTTACTTTGGTTTTACTTTATGTTGATAATTAAGTATAAGATGGCTGCAGATCTCTTTTTGTTATTTAAGCTTTAACTCCACTAAGACTGTAACCTAGTTATATTTTAGCTAATGTTGTATTTACCTATAACTGTTTGTTACATTAAGTTCTATAAATGTTATGTTTTTCTTGTTATGCTATAGTGTAAACAAACGTTGGTAAATCTAAATAAAAAAAATAAAAAAATAAAAAACAATCACTTTGAAATAACAATTCGGTAGATCAAAAAAGATGTAGACGAAAAACGATCGTTGAAACAATTATTAAAATCAATCTAAAAATTTCATCATCCCTGTATTTTTATTATTATTATATCTTTAGCCTGTACTGTCTCACTGCTGGGCAAACACCTCCTTCCATTCCTTCCATCTGTCACGATTCTGTGCAGTTTCATGCCAATTATCATGAAAGGCATCCAACTCGTCCCGCCATCTTCTCCGCGGTCTACCGCGACCCCGTCTCGCTGTCTCGGGACTCCAGTCTTGTGCTATACGGGCCCACAGCTCATTCGGCATACGGCAGACATGTCATGCCCAGTCCCACTTCAGCTGGGCGGCCTTTTGAGCCACATCTATAATTTGAGATTTGGAGCGCAGTATTGTGTTTCGAACACAATCTGTTAATTTAACACGAAGTATGCTGTCCCTGTCTAGTTAACAATTTTAAATCGCTTAAAGTATAACTTGGACATTTTATTTTATAGCAATTACATTGCTTTTTGTTAAAGTTGAGAGACAAGCAATAAAAAAAATGTCTGCTAAAATGATCATTAAGCTGCCTAATTACGGAAATATGTATTCGCTGCGGTATACCTATTTACGGTTCATACAAAAAAGTGTAAAACATTGTATGAAAATGAATGAGGAAACATGCATTGTGATCGTGTTCACGTAGTTTATTCTTTGACATTGAACTGTGCAATGATTGTACATAATGATGCCTCATCAGTTTTTATATACAATTTTGTGGTCATACGAAAATCCTCCAACGAATCTAATGTTGCTTCACAACCACTATTATTATGCCCTTTCACCATATTGAGGTGAACTTTGATCTTTAAGGTTCAGTCCGACTATTACAGGGCTCCAGAGGCCAATTTTAATAACAAAATTGTTAAAAATCGCCGTCGAACTGCAGCTCACCCACACCCTTTTGTCTTATGTTCTGCCTAGCCTTTTCCCAACTGTGTTGAGTCAACTTCCAGTCTAAGCAGATGCGGCTGAATACCAGTATTTTGCACGGAGCGAAGGCTATCAGACCTCCGCAACCCAGTTATTGGGCAATGTCGATATCCTAAAGTTAGACCAGTTGTAAGTCTTTCGGGCTTCTGACCACCCGTAACGACTGTCATAGGTATTCGTATGACACCCGGGACCGACGGTTTAACGTGCTCTCCGAGGCACGGAGGGGTCTCCATGTGTAATAAGCGCAGCTTATTCTTAAAAGTAATATGATCCCCGTGGGCATAGATAATATACTATATACTGGCCCGTGGGTGTTAATTAGCCCCGAGCTCCTCCTTTATATTATAGAGATAATAATCAAACAGTCCTGGTTGAGCTAGAGCGGTGCGATTGCAATTTTAAACAATTTTGTTAGTAGAATAGGGTAGTTGACTACTATTAAAAATGTACAACAATTTAGTATTATTTTAAAGAAAGTATAGATACAAATTGATATGTGAAAAAATAAATAAAATCGACGAAGAAATAGAGGAGCTACACGCTTGCGAAGTTTGTGGAGGGGGCATTTTCTGTCCTTGTCGCGCGAAACGGATATTGTACAGAGTGGTGTCAAATAATTATGAAGTTTGCAAGGTATGACGTCATTGTGGCGTCATGTTGTCTCTGTCTAGTGAGCAATTTTCAATTGTTTATATCTTGGGCATTTTATTAAATATTTCAGTAGTTTTTTCACTGTTGCCTATCATTTTTGTAATAGTTACGAGATTTCTAATAAAAAATTATAGTCACATACCCTAATGCTTTGTGTGTGTCTTCAATGAATATTATGTATAATATTCACATATTACACCCTGTAGGGTGTAAACGAAATGCACGGGATACTTTTAATAAATTGTGAATGTGAGTACCATGTAGGGTAGCTTTATACACGAATTTTGTAAACGTTTGGCGGTTCTTGTGTTTTTTTTTGTGACCCACACAAATGTCCAGCTGAATGATAGCGTCGTGCAGCGGTCGGGTTGTTGAGCTCCCTAAAATAAGGTTTGAGCTTCTCGATGACTGATGCAGATGTGCCGTCAGTTAGGACAGGTCAACTCGAACCTGCTATGGCACTTTCCTCAAAAGGCCATTCCAGACGTTGCCCTACATCGTTTCACTCGCATAGTTTGTATACTACAATGTCTGGACTTTAAAAGAGACTTTGACCTCTGAGTTTGTTTCGGCTTTTCTTCTCAGAGCTAGTCAGATAGGAAATGCCGGCGCCATCTAGTCTTAAAAAAAAACATTACATTGACTTCTAAAAGTGTCTGTAACAGATTTATTTACAGAAATAAAAATCATTTATCATTTACTTTTGGAGAGAATAAAAAAAACCAAGTGGTAAACATGTGTTCTTAACGCGAGGCATTTTAGCGCACCGAGTGAACTGCGCGCGTATCGCTCGCGGCGCGGTCATTTAACTCGGAGCGTTAAAATTCCTCACGTTAAGAACATATGTTTACTTCATTGTAATTTTTATTTTATTGAATCCATTAGTATCCCGTGCTTGGTTAATCTATGTCAGCGGTACATCACGAGGTTTGAAGGAATTACATGAATTTGTTTACGCCGTGTATAGAAAGCAGAAGTGCTAGTATTCCAAAAGGCTCTACATCACCTCAAGCTAGTGGTGATGCTTTTGTACATCCGGCGCACCCTGGCTAATCACTGACTGGCTAATCTTTTCACCACGGGAAGAGCTATTCTCATAATGTACAAGGTTAGTCGGAAAGGGGGTACTAAGCCGCGGACCACTTTATGTATCACTGATGGTTTTAAATAAATTTTAGTTTTTTCAAAAATTCTTCATCCCTGCTTTAGTTATGAATACAGAAAATGGAGTTTCTAATCCGTGACCCCAAATATGACGTAAAATGTAAACACAGCTGATCATAGCTGCATAGATAAGAGTTTAGTGTATTTTTTATGAAATCTTTGAACAGCTATTTCTCTTGAACTATTGACTTTTGGGGAAAGTTGTAGAACAAAAGTTATCCATTATTATAGGTACTTTAACACCCTTTCGGCTTAGTACCCCCTTTCCGACTAACCTTGTATAAGTAAGTGAGAAGAAAAAGAACAGTGTAGGTTTAATATTTATTTGGAACATAATGTAAACAGCGATATTGCATCGCGTGAATTCAAACCACAACAATGTCTTGGTTGGAATGATAACAATAGTGTTAATATTACATAACAATCCTTCTTCCTTAAAGAGATTATAGGTAATCACTCCGTTATAACTCTGGTTCTATTTTACCTGATATAAGCTATAACTGCCTCATCGGTCTCGTGGTGGCCAGCGCAACTGCTGATCGGGAGGTCCTGGGTTCGATTCCCAGGTCGAGCAAAGTGTTATTAGGTTATTCCGTGTATTAGTCAGTAGCAGCACATGAATAAATTCATGTGGTAGCAGCCCGGAGATTGGATTTGTGCCCGGTTGATAGCAGTAGGCTCGCTCCCTATTACGTGGAACTTAAACATAACGGCGAAATGAGGGTGTTACTATACACCTCTGCCCAACCCTTCGGGGAATACAGGCGTGATACTATGTTTTAAGTTATAAATGTATAGTAATGATTATTATTATTTACTTTTGAGTGATTGCGAGACCATGTTGGATTTCAGACTGCCACGCGGGGAAGTAGCGGGTGCAGCTATTGTCCAATATTTGTTCGCAAAGAATCCTTGTGAGATACCTACTGTTTTTTGCATTACAATAATTAAATATTCCGTTTCTTGCAGAATATTTTTTCAACATATAATTTTACGGACGTGTTAGTACACAACGTTTTCATACAAAAGCGAAATTGTATGAAAAAATTGTGTCAATTGCATTTTGTAACTACTTAACAATGATGAGCAAATTACTTCCTTTTTGAAATCTACGCAGTTACATTGCAGATCAGTTTAATTACCACATAAAATTAATTTACCGCGACGTTTACTCCTTACATAAACATAGGGTTGCCATCTCTAAAATTTGGCAACCAGGACAAAACGCGGGATTTTAGAGCCCAGAACCCGGACATGTCAACAGGTTTTTTCAAATGTAATCAGTGTAATAAAAAACTCGACACACAAATGTGTCGCGGGTGACCCAAGACTTTAAATTTTTAAACCCGGAGTACAAATGAAGCCCCGCCTGGACGCTCCCCGGATGCCCTCTAAACTAGGACAAATCCGGGAAATCCGGACGGATGGCAACCTTACATAAACATAACATAACATCACGCCTGTAATCCCCGAAGGGGTAAGCAAAGGTGTTGTCCTATAACAGACGTCTCTAGGTACACATTCCTTGTCGGGTTGCGGTGTATGCACAGAGGGGTAATCTGTGGGTTAATGCGAAATAGTGAATCCCGTGACCCCTGCCATAGGTTAGAATGAGGAACACTGTGGGTTTTTGGCCGGTAAGAGTCCGGCAGACGCCCTCGCCTTCCCCGGGGGATCCAAGAGGATTTTCCCAAGATAAAAAAAGGTACCGGTAAAATGGGGTGAATCGGGACGAAACTTAAAAATGGATTTTAACGTTGAAATAATATAGTTTGTTCCCAACAAGGACACTTAATCGTTAATTATAATACAGTAAACACATTAGAGTCTTTTGTGGCAATAAAATATATTATTTCAATGTTAAAATCCCTTTGAACGTTTCGTACCGATTCACCCCTGCATCCCTATTCACCCCACTGTACGGTTCACATTCCTATGAACCGCTTTATCACAAAACGACACGTCAGAAATAAATGCCGCTTGGAGTCATTACATTTGTTTCATGAGCTGTGGGAAGATGTCCTAACAGCTCGTTAACAGTTGGAGCTCGTAGCCATTGCACAAGGATATTAAATCTGTTTATTCAAGTTACGTCAGACATACAAAGTATCCGTGTGGCGTGTGTACTTTGTAAAGAATAGGTCACCTCTCATCAACCGGTGTCGTAAAAAGTGACTAAAGGCTAATAGAATAAGTTTCTAGAAGCGAGGATCGTTCTGGCTTGGTTCTCCTCGGCTTTAAAATCAGAGATAACAAGGGACTCGCTTTGAGAAATTAACAAAACATCACGCCTTATATCCCCCGAAGAGTTCGGCAGAGGTGTTTTTAGTACTCCCTCGTTTCGCCAGTCATGTAATAGGGGGCCAGCCTATTGCCACAAACCGGGCACAAATCCAGCCTCCTCCGGGCTGCTACTGAGAAATTCCTAATGGAAAAACCCAATAACACTACCCGATCTGGGGATTGGACTCAGAACCCCATGCTCAGCAGTCGCGATTGCGAAGAGTAGACCAAAAAGTCAGTGAAAAAAAAAATCTTTGTGAAACTATTTTCATGTAAATCAACCTTAACAAACATCGCCAAGTGGTTGTTCAGTAGCCACCTCTTGTCTATAATTCTATCATCAATCCGTCTACCAATCGTGGTTATTACAGGCCGTATGGCCATCCATTGTGGTAGTACCGCTACTACCACAATGGATGGCCATAAACTTCCACTCCTGAGCGATGCCCTTCTAATGTCCGCACATTAGAAGGGCATCGCTCAGGAGTGGAAGTTTATGGACCGAGGTCCTACCGAACAGCCTTTTTATTATCACTCATCATAAGCCTTCACAAGTTCCTGACTCTCTGGGGTGTATGAGTAGAGTTGAGAGATGTGTCGAAAAAAAAACCGGACAATTTTTTTTTAATTGTCTGATATATTTTATGATACATCATAGTCACAAAAAACCTTAAGTTTGTCCAGTTTACCAAGATTTTCTTGACCGGACAGACATAAAGAAAACTGGGGCTTCCAGTCGATAAGTGGACGTCTAGCAACCTTAGGTGTATGTCCTATGGAAAGTAGTGCGACCGAAAACAAAAACGGCCGACAGTTTAATTATCTGAATAAGTACCTATCAGAATAATGCTCGTGAACGGGTGCCGTCTGTCGGGACTGGTCAGCTCTTAACTGCTATGGCAATCATAGAAGGCATATTTTTCTATTTGTTTCTCTTATGTGAGTTTATTTGTTACATTAACCTGCATTATTCTCATTCTATTTCTCACACTACTGTAATGGAATTGTAATGAACTACTATTTTAAAAAGAGTATTCATGGAGTTTCTTGCCGGCTCTTCTCCATAGAACCTACCTTTTGGAACCGTGCACCTAGTCGTGACGTTTTAAAAGTGCCTGAAATCTGGTCTATTTGAAATAAAAAACTTTGACTTTGACTTTGAATGAAACTTCAAAATTTTGTCAAGTACCGCCGATGCCAAAGGTGTAACAAAATTTGGGTCGAACACTAATTGGAAAGCACTATTAGTACTTAATTACTGCCTTTATTTATATTAGTATGCTTATGTACAGCATTCGGCCTCGTAGAGGACGAGAAAGATGTTCGATTCAATTCGGTTTTGTGCAACGTCATCTCGGTGAGTGGTGAGCGACCAAGATCTGAGATGTCGCTATACAAAACCGAACATATTTCTTGCCCCGCCGTGACGTTTTAAACGCAGTTTACTGTAGGTAGGTATACCAAGGAGGATATTTGCCCAATCGTTTTGCAGCTCTCGTGTCTACACACAACACATAATATGCACTTTACTCAATAATGTCGCTCATTTTTATTGTCTTCTCGTCTATACGCGAAACTCAAACAGAGCATTGTGCAAATCATCCAGCACGTTAAGAAATTCGCAATGCATCGTCGTCCATTGCAAAAGATAACAGCTTTTTTGGTTTCCATCCGTAGTTAATCGAAGAACCCATATTAACTATAATGTTCATCATGTCCGTTTATTGTTTTCGAGTTTCGCACAAAATTTATACAGAGGCGGACTATGGCTAAGAACTTTTACAAACGAGCGCGAGAGGCACTTTGCCGACGACAGGGGTAATCTGTAACCGACGCCGCTTGTCAACGACTGCCGTCGACAATTACCCGTGTTGTCGGCAGTGCCGCTCGTTTGTAGATGCCACTGGTCGGCGCTAGCTGTCGACATATCGACGGCTAGCGCCGACACCGCCATTAGCAGCCGTCGACGAGTCGACGCCTAGCGCCGACCAGTGTCGACGGAAGTGACGGACGTGCGTTTGAGGCCTAAGAGCTCTTATGAATGAGCACGAGCGGCACTTTGCCGACGACATGCCAGCGTTTGAGATCGCACGCAATATCTATGACCGCAAGCGTCGCGGCGTCGCTTGCAGACGGCAGCCGACCAACGGCGACGGTTGCAGTTGTACTGTGCTGCGTGCGATCTGAGATGCTGACGTGTCGACTGCTGCAGATAGTCCTGTCGCCAGCAAAGTGCCGCTCGTTTGTAAGAGTTCTTAGGCACTTTCTATGTAAATAATAATGTGGTGCAATACGATATTAAAAATAAACACAAAATTAACATATAATTGGCGATAAGTATATATTTATAAATATTTAAATATAAAGATACTAGCCGCCCGTCCCGACATTATACATTTGGACATTATTCCCGTTCTTGCAACATTTTTCATTTATGCTCCGCTCCTATTGGTCGTAGCGTGATGTTATATAGTCTATAACCTTCCTCGATAAATGGACTATCCAACATAAAAATATTTTTTCAATTCCAACTAGTAGTTCCTGAGATTAACGCGTTCAAACAAACAAACAAACAAACTCTTCAGCTTTATAATATTAGTATAGATTAAATCAACCAATAATTATTGTTATATTTTATATTGATGTCATTGAATTCACAAATATTTTTTGATAATATGATAGCTAATGCTAGGATTAAAATTATTTCGATAAGTTTAAAAGATAATTGATATAGAAAGTTATCAGCCAGATGACAGTACAAAGAATTGAATACCTAGCATGTAAGTGTTATTACTGACTATAATACAGAACCTAATTTATGCGTCGTCGGCTAGAGTATTAATTAACACTAAGGGCCGATTTCACCATTTGTATTCGAAACCAAGTTTAATAAAACTACGTTTTGCTTAATCGAGTTTATAGTTCGATTCTAATCTTGGTTTTCGTTAAACGGATTTCACCAGGTACAATTTGATTGCGTTCACGAAAACGAAGTTTAGTGACATAAAGCGTAAACATCGCCTTAAATATAAGGGCAGATGTCATGTTATACAGGCGTGGTCGGAGTGAAGCAATAGCTGCACTGACTCTGTGCACAATTCTATGCGCAGTAGAAGTGCTGAATCCACTTAAATCTGCAGCAGTCATTTGATAACACCCAGTTGCGTAGAAACGCAGAGCACATAACAATTGATTGATGGGAGATACACTGTGATTCATATTTGATGGAAACTCTAATTTATCCTCAATAGACTCCAGTACAGTCAGGACTGTTGACTTCGTGAGACGGAATCTTGTTACGAAGTCTTGGTCATCAAGAGTGTCGAAGTGTTCTTCTCTCTCACGTATCCATCTCGGGCGCCTTGAGCGACGAAGAATACACTCATCCTCATCGTTATCCTCAAAACCTAGTGACAATGCTCTTTCCATCTTTGAATTATCACACAACTATAAACACGAGTATTTGTTTTTAGGTTAGAAGCTCCAAACAAAAGAATAAAACGCGTTTTACAGAGCTAAACGCCAAAAATCGGCCGATCAGAATTTAAACTCAGTTATGCTCTAACTGCGTTTAGTGTACGTTGGTGAAATGCAATTTGGAGCTCTAAACTCCGTTAAACGCGTAAACCGAGTTTAGGTCGAACTAATCGCGTTTATTTTTAACGGTGAAATCGGCCCTTAATGTAGATAGAACATCATTGAAATAACGTGAATTTGTCTTGACGTCAGTGGTGTCGATTCTGTAGCACATTTTGACAGTATTAAACTGACCTAAACACAACTGTCACTTTCTTTTTCTATCAAAACAGAAAGAGACAAACACCCTTACTTTAGTTTAGTCCTGTCAAACTGCGCAACAGAATCAACACCAATATTTTTTTGTACATATACAAGGTTAGTCGGAAAGGGGTTACTAAGCCGCGGGCCACTTAAAGTATCACTGATGACTATTTTAAAGCAAGTGTTAAAATTTCAAAATTTGACAAAAATTTTTTCCATGAAAAGTAATTTTTATTTTAGTTTTTTCGAAAATTCTTCATCCCTGCTTTAGTTATGAATTCAGAAAATAGGGTTTCTAATGTGTGATCCCAAATGTGACCTAAAATGTAAACACAGCTGATCATAGCTGAGGATAGATAGAATTTAGCGTATTTTTTATGAAATCTTTGAACAGCTATTTCTCTTAAACTATTGAGTTTTGGGGAAAGTTGTAGAACAAAAGTTATCCATTGTTATGGGTACTTTCACACCCTTTCGGCTTAGTACCCCCTTTCCGACTAACCTTGTAGATTAGTCATCGGTGCTTCGTCGAAATGTGTTTGAAGAGTAAACAGATTTGCTAACATATCGCTAACTTGTGACGGTCACATCCAACGGGTATTCCCAAAAGGCTATCAGCAGTATTCTGCATCCTTTCAGATGATTTATCTCAATTTAAACGAAGTAATTGTTGTACGAGGGTATTGAGTTTGAACCCAGCCTGCAATTATGACTTTTCAGATTCATGTGCGGATTAGAAATTTATTATTGCTTGCGTTAATGGTGAAGGAATACATCGTGAGGAAACCTGCACACCAGAGTAGGCTCCAAAGAGTTGGCGAAGGTGTGTGTAGTATAGTACTTTGATGTCTGAGTTTGTTTCGGCTTTTCTTCTCAGAGCTAGTCAAATAGGAAATGCGGTGCTGTCTAGTTTAAAAAAAACATTACATTGACTTGTAAAATTGTCTGTAACAGATTTATTTACAGAAATAAAAATCATTTATCATTTATAAGTATTTCTTAAAAGTTTTATACATACCCTTATGCTTATTTTAAATATCATACATATCGTGTCAACAATGCTGTTCAGTGCACCTACCATGTTTTGTCTTTACATCACCCTAAGGTCGACTGATAGAAAATGCCTAAGGCCTTAAATCGGGCTCTGAACTAAATTTGTGCATAAAAAATAAAATAAATAAATAAATAATCTGGCAACCCGCACCAGACCAGCGTGGCCCTTCTCGTTCTAAGAAGAGGCCCGTGCCCAACAGTGGGGCAGAAAAGGCCTCATTATGAAATGTTTTTCTATTAGTGGTCATTATAACAAGCGTTGGAATTCCCGCCATGAGTTTAAGGTACCTACCTACTAGTATACAGGGTGTAAATGAAATCATGTAATTCCTTCAAACCTCGTACTGTACTGCTGACATAGATTAACCAGGCACGAGCCACATTGGGTTCAATAAAAAAAATTACAAAAAATAATCACGTGTTTTTAACGTGAGGCATATATATTAGCGCCCCGAGTTAAATTACCGCGCGGCGAGCGATAGCCGCGTAATACGCTTGGGGCGCTAAAATGCCTCACTTTTTTTATTTAATCCCAAAGTATCCCATGCAGGATAAATCTATGTCAGCAGTACATCACGAGGTTTGAAAGAATTACATGATTTCGTTTACACCCTGTATAAATAAAAATTTATGCTACCTACTCGTGAAGATAATGAGATAGGCTATGACGTAATTAACAATTTATCGATTGCACAAATAATTAAATAACGAGACTCGAGATCACAAAAGGGGATCGTGGCTAATTCATTATTTGCAAGGTTAAGCTGCGTTTACCGCGATCACTCTGTGGATGGGTGACCATTCGTTACACATCGAGACCCCTCCGTGCCTCGGAGAACACGGTAATACCTATGACAGTCGCTCCGAATGTGTCCTGTTACCCATATTTTAAAACTTTAAAATACTTCCCTTACCTTGTACCATTCTAGAGGTAGGTACATTCGTTAAATGTAGGGTTGCCATCACTAAAATTTGGCAACCAAGAGTAGACGCGTGAAAACCCCGGATTTTAGAGCCCAGAACCCGGGTTCCGGGGACATGTCCGGACATGTCAACAGGTTTTTTAAACATAGTCAGTGTAATAAAAAACAGTTGAAAATGTCATAAATCACCTTTTTATTTACTTTCAGACCTTAAAATTAAATTTTGTCATCTTAAAATTTTTAAACCCGGACTTTGAATGAAGCCCCGCCCGGACGCTCCCCGGATGCCCTCTAAACTAGGACAAATCCGGGGAAACCCAGACGGATGGCAACCCTAGTTAAACAGCACCCTAGCTTATTCAAACACGCAAAAGATATTACTCAGAGAACAAATATTAGAAACCCAAACAGATTAGTACTGAGTTTGATACCTAAAACTAATCGGTTATAATAAAACTGTTGTGTAATGTGCAAATCCATCTATGTACTTATAATAAAATCCCAACACGTATTAAAGAACTACCGTTAAATAGGTTTATAGCAGGATTAAGCAATTGGTAATTAAATAACACATTGTACTCTATCAAAGAGTTTTTACATTATTCTGAGTAGTATGACCGATGTGTTACATTGCAAGCATAACCTCGTTGCCTGAATGTCTCTTGTGTTTTTGCATTATTGAAAACTGTTTAAGCATATTTATCTGATTAACTAATCTAATAGTTTTTAAGTAAAATTTTCATGCTATTTATAATGGCTAAATGGGCTTGATCTGTATTGTATTTTCATATAACACCACTAGCGGCCCGTCCCGGCTTCGCACGGGTGGACATTTTTCCCGTTTTTGCAACATTTTTCATTTATGCTCCGCTCTTATTGGTCGTAGCGTGATGTTATATAGCCTATAACCTTCCTCGATAAATGGACTATCCAAAACAAAAATATTTTTTAATTCCAACCAGTAGTTCCTGAGATTAGCGTGTTCAAGCAAACAAACTCTTCAGCTTTATAATATTAGTATAGATTTTAGGTAAATGATTTGAGGGTAGTCAGAAACCTGAAAGTCTGACAACCGGTCTAACCTTAGGATATCGGCTTTGCCCAGTATCTGGATTGTGGTGGTCTCATGGCAGTCGCTCCGTGTAAAATACTGGTATTCAGCTGCACCTGGTTAGACTGGAAGCTGATCCCAACATAGTTGGGAAAAGGCTAAGCAGAACCAACTCGAAATCACCAGAATAAAATCCAACCTTGTTAAATGCACAAGTACCTAATTGTTAAACGCGGAGAAAGTTTTGCTTTACCATAAGAAGGACATAGATACCGTGTTTGGCTACAATTCTTTAGAATTATTTATGGGCACCAATTAATATTCAAAGTGGCAGGAAAACCTTCCGTAACTGGGCCCGTTTCGCCAAACATTTTTTACAAATGTTGGAACAAAAAAACAGATGACAAATATTTGACGAAATATGACACTCGTGAGTCGTGACAGCCGTTGACCTTCACCGATTTACACCTGTCTGTGGAATAATGACAATTATCCGTGTTGATATTTTATGTGTTTTGGAATAAATCGCGAGTGTGTCACGACTACTGAGTTCCGCAGCCACAAGTAGATTCTCAATGTATAAGCTGATAAAGCTAAAGCTTAAAAGTGATTATCTTTTTTCGAGGATAAAGGGCCTAACGTGTAGCCAATAGCCATACTTACCTTATACATTTTTTTAAGTATACTTATATTCACTGGTAGGACTATAGGTGTTCAGTAAGTAGGACGGTCTGAGTTTGATCCCGGCCAGTACCTCTGACTTTTCGAATTCATGTGTGGATCAGAATTCGATTAAGTACCTATCACTTGCGTTAACGGTGAAGGAAAAACATTGTGAGGAAACCTGCACACCTGAGAGGGCTCCATAAAGTTCTCGGTGGTGTATACAAGGTTAGTCGGAAAGGGGGTACTAAGCCGCGGGCCACTTAATGTATCACTGATGACTGTTTTAAAGAAATTGTTAAAATTTAAAAATTCGTTAGGTTTTTTTTCATGCAAAATGATTTTTATTTTAGTTTTTTCAAAAATTCTTCATCCCTGCTTTAGTTACGAATTTAGAAAATAGAGCACCTAATCCGTGACCCCAAATATGACCTAAAATGTAAACACAGCTGATTATAGCTAAGGATAGATAGAATTTAGCGTATTTTTTATCCAATCTTTGAACAGCTATTTCTTTTAAACTAATGACTTTTGGGGAAAGTTGTAGAACAAAAGTTATCCATTATTATAGGTACTCTAACACCCTTTCGGCTTAGTACCCCCTTTCCGACTAACCTTGTATAGTCTGTCAACACGCACCGGGCCAGGATGGTGGACTAAGGCCTAAACCCTTTTCATTATGAGAAGAGGCCCGTGCCTAGCAATGGGACAGTAAAGGGCTAGGTAATTATGTTATGTTATAGTTACCGTCTCAAGTTCTCAACTTTTAATAAAGTATGTAGGTACCTATTGTTTGCTGGTAGAGCAATGTAACTTTCTTTTTGATGCCCTTAACTAGGGTTCAACGGCTAAACGATGGCTATGCATATTAAAAACTACGTTTAACATAAAATCAATTGAGGTAGGAACAAATTGCAACACAATATAGGAACAAGCTAAAAAACTTCGTTTCGCTTCGTTTTCTACGGAACCCTAAAGAAAAAAGTACGCACGAAGTTTTGATAAGTACCTACACTGACTTGCGCAAGTTCTCATTCAGATTGCATTCAAGTAGCGTGTAGTAGCGGCTCCTGACCTTGGTCAATGAGGTTTTGCAATGTGGCTGACAAATTGTCGTAAACAGTGATATCTGTGTAACAAAGACTTACCATGCAACCACCATGAATACGTCATGGCTAGGGTTACCATATGACAGGCATTTGCCGCATTTGACAGGCATTTTAAGGTTTAGACAGGCGTGCGGCCGGCTTTACTCTGAGACAGGCATAAGGGTGCATTCAAAAACCCTCTATGAGTGACGCTTCCCAAGGAGGGTTGATGTCAGGCAGGCGGCCGGTCATAAAACAATAAGACAAAACCTCTAACAACATGGATTTACGAAATACATGTTGTGCCGACCCCAACTAGTGTGGGATAAGGGCAAGAAGAAGAAGAAGAGTGACGATACTTAAGTAGGTACGTACGGAGCACACTGTGTAGTCAGCCCCACTGTCAACCTTGCTAACTGCTTAATCTTTTCACGACACGGCACACGGCATGAGCTATTTCTTTTGCCGACTTTTATTGTTGATGTTTTTTTCTTTTATTTCTCATGTAATCTAATCAAAATAAGTAATACCTTTGCATAATATAAAATTAAATATTTGCACACCATATGTTATGGTAGAATGTAAAGGGACTAATATAGATACACTGTAAACCTACATTATAGCAAATAAATGAATTTGAATTAGTTTTTTTTTAATTTGACATGAGAGAGATCTACAGGCATTTTTCTGTAAAATCAGGCATTTAAGGCACTCTAGACAGGCATTTCTCTTGCCGACATGACAGAGATCTACAGGCATTTTTCTGTAAAATCAGCATTTAAGGCACTCTAGACAGGCATTTCTCTTGCCGACATGACAGAGATCTACAGGCATTTTTCTGTAAAATCAGCATTTAAGGCACTCTAGACAGGCATTTCTCTTGCCGACATGAGAGAGATCTACAGGCATTTTTCTTTAAAATCAGCATTTAAGGCACTCTAGACAGGCATTTCTCTTGCCGACATGACAGAGATCTACAGGCATTTTCTATAAAATCAGGCAAATAAGGCAACTTTAGACAGGCATTTCTCCATTTTGAAACGGTAACTCTAGTCACGGCAGACTCTTGTTGAGGTAATTCATAGATTTAATTGAAGCTGCTCTTTGCTCATCATTAACATGACGCTAAGATGCAATTACGTTACTATTTCATCTTGATAATGCAAGAAAAATAATTATTTACATAGTACGGCGCTTTTGGCGCAATGACTGGGCGCTTGGCTGCTGCGCGGCGTGAAAACGTGTTGCGAGATTGATTCCCGTACGGAACAATTATTTTGTATGATAAACTGACAGATTGTTTGTGCATATAATGTGTAGTCACGATACACGAACAATACAGTATAAATTATTATAACTATTCATACTATCATACTACATGTTATGCACTAGGAATACCTATAGTATAGAGATAGGTTGAAAAAAAAACTGATTTTTTAACTGGTTATGCTGTATGTACCTATTTCAGACAGATTTGACCGAGAGCGCCGTTGTTGTACCTACAAGGTTAAAAATAATCCGTACTTACAATTTTATTTCCATTACTTAACAGAATATTAATAGTAGGTATACATATAAATAATAAATAAATAATTGTTAAATCTTATTTTTGTAATGTTACGCAAAGGAACTGGGACAAACAGCCAACGAAGCACAACCGTCAGACATTTTCGTCTGTCAAAATATTCGGTTGTGTTTTTGCTGTCAAAAAATTTGACAGTTTTGGCGAACGAAAACAGTCTGAATGCACGGTTCTGTTGCGATTGCGATTGATCCACGTTTTAGAATTGGCCCGCAGTATTTGCGTCAGTCATGCTTACTATTTAGCGTAGTATTATGTAACAGAGAACCAGGCTGAACGAATCGGGAAAGAGATTGCACATGGCCACATGCAATATTCTACAATGCTGCTTCTATGTATTTGCAAGTATAACCGACTTCCTGCGTTACACACAGCTGCACTGATGACAAAGGAAATAATAGGACAGCCATTTTAATTTTGTAAGGTTAACGAACCTTTGATCGTGAAATATTAATCCCATCAAAAACAAATGTGAAAATGGGAGCCAAGTTCAATAATAAAAATATGCTTGGTTATCGATTTCGCCGTCAAAAGCATTGAGATCTAAATGGGTGCCAAGTTCTGTAGATAATCCTGAAATTTATTTATAAGATCATGAAGCTCAAAATTGACTTGGCTAGTTTTTACCAGCAAACCAAATTTTTTGAAGAGTAGGATTGTAATTATATTGACCTTACAATATAAAAACAGTAACTTGCGTATTACATAAAGGAGATAAGTTAATTAGCAAAATATAAGATAACTTGTATCTGAAAACTAGCCAAGTCAAATCTTGAGCTTCATGATCTTATAAATAAATTTCAGGATTATCTACAGAACTTGGCACCCATTTAGATCTTAGCCAAGGATAGATAGAATTTAGCGTATTTTTTATGAAATTTTTGAACAGCTATTTCTCTTTAACTAATGACTTTTGGGGAAAGTTATACATACATACATACATAAACTCACGCCTTTTTCCCATGGGGGTAGGCAGAAACTATAGAACGCCACATGCTACGACTCTTACATACCCCTTTCGCTTCATCCACATTCATACATCTTGTCATACACGCACGCCGGTTGAGAGTACTACGCACCTGACCTTTGTGAAGAACATCACCAATAACATCGATGTATGTCCTTCTAGGACGTCCTCTACCGGCGTTCCCAAAGTTATAGTATAGAACAAAAGTTATCCATTATGATAGGACCTTTAACACAGTTTCGGCTTAGTACCTCCTTTCCGACTAACCTTGTATAAAAGGTTAACGAACCTTTGATCGTGAAATATTAATTATGCTTAAAGACACCATTTTTTTTCGACCTTAGCAATTATATACCTACCTCCAAAGTACGTAATACATACTTGTTTTCAAAAAAACATTAATGTTAAGATCAAAGGTTTGTTTACCTTTTATAAGTACATAAATACAGGGTATGAACTGCCTCGCTGGTCTAGTTGTGGCAAGCGTGACTGCTGATCATGAGGTCCTGGGTTCGATCCCCAGGTAGGGCAAAGTGTTATTACTTTTTTCCGTGTGGAATTCCTCAGTAGCAGCCCGGAGTTTGGATTCGTGCCCGGTTGATGGCAATAGGCTCGCCCTCTATTACATGGAACTTAAACATACCTGGCGAAACGAGGGTGTACTAAAAACACCTCTGCTGAACCCTTCAAGGAATACAATGCGTGATGTTGTTTGTGTTATGAATATTGCGATTTTGTTTCGCCTAAATACAAACAATCAACCAATTACTGTGCGATGGGTACATTAATGTTTGACGGGTTACCAGATACAACTAGTAATTTGAATCATAACAAATGACCTAGGTGATCATTATTCAACGTGATTGCATTGACGTCATAGTTTATATCTACTTATTTATCTACGTAGGATAATCTCGCATAATCCCTTTTAAGTAGTTACATGTATTCTTTGTCGCCAAACTAATAACAATACTACAAGTATTTTGAATAGGACGCTTCCTTCTACATTAAAATTTAGTAGGTACCTACCTAAGCTATACCTAAATAGCTTAACATAATTAGCCCATTACTATCTCAATGCTGGGCCAGTGGCGGTCCGAGGGAGGGGGGTCATGACCCCCCATAATCGTACACATCAAATTGACAAACATCCTAAAAATATATAATTTACAACAAAAAATAATTGTCCATTATATTCTAATGTGCTCAACTTATTTTGACCCCCCCAAAGTCTTCGGCTGAGACCGCGCCTGTGCTGGGCACGGGCCTCTTTTCACAATGAGAAGGGTTTAGGCCTTAATCCAGCATGCTGGCCTGGTGCGGGTTGGCGGACTACACAAACACCAGTAACAACGTTAAAATTCCACAATGCATGTAACTACATATTTATACTGATTTATTATTCCGACACGTCATTATGTTGATGAACTGATTGACATAGATTATGCTTATGATAGACGGCTGTGGCGTAGCGTAGTGGGGGCGGCAGGGGCGGCCCGCCCCGGGCGGCACTTTTTAGGGGCGGCAAAGTTTAACAATTAATAATAACAATATTTTGTAAATATTTGAACCATTTCATATTTTTATCGCAACTACAAATTCGGACCGATTGAAAGGAGCACGGAATTTTTCATTACTTATTTTGTGGCGGAGTCGGGGAATCCCTTTTCTTTGAATGATATTTTGTAGCGACTGGCAACAACGTCTATACTTGTGTTCTCTATAATTAATGTATGTAATGTATAGTATACATTAAATTGAAATACCTAAATAAGAGGGCGGCAAAATTTTCTTCCGCCACGGGCAGCCGACACCCACGCTACGCCACTGATAGACGGTGATAATTTCGTCACTGAATCATCTACAGTAATACTATCAGGCGAGACACAAATGTTCATAGAGGCATTCCATTTAGCGCACCAATTTGAATAGCTCTAATTCGAATCACACGATAATATTCTTAATCCTATTAACTTACTATCTTACTACGAGTAGGTGTAGGTGGAGTAGGTGTCCCTAACATTATAGTCCGGCGCCAAGCAGTTTACTGTGTTCCGTCGTGTGTATGTGAGACCCATATAGGGGAATCTCTCTATATATCTCCGTTTCTTGGATTCGTGTGTTCCATCTTAGATCCTGTCTGCGTTTACCATCATGTGAGACTAGGGCCAAACGCGATCAAGTCAAGAATAAAAAACAAAAATAAAAGATTCGAATTGGTGCTAATCAAACTGTTATTAAATTCAGTACTTTACATTAATTATATCTATGATTGGTATCAGCTTAAACATCATGAGTGCAAACCTTTTCAATGCTGTTTTTATTTTTAGAGCGGATTGGGTCAAATGCATGGGCAAAATATTGTTTTTAACTTTGGTCTGGTGGTGGCAAGCGCGACTGCTGATCGTGAGGTCCTGGGTTCGATTCCCTTTTTCCGCATGGAATTCCTCAGTAGCAGCCTGAAGTTTGAATTTGTGCGCGATTACTCGCCCCCTATTACATGAGACTTAAATATAACGGCGAAATGAGGATATTACTATACACCTCTGCCCAACCCTTCGGCGAATACAGGCGTGATGTTATGTTAAGTATTGTTTCCTTTACAATACCTCAATTAAAATTCAAAGTACATTAAAGCAGTTGTTTGTGTCTAAATTGTACAAATTTTATAAAGTGTCGTGTTCACAAACCATGACGCCATTTGCAATTATATTTTTAAATTCCTGCATAGAAGCGTCAGCCTCACCTAGATCGCTTTTTAATGCATCTAGAAGACAATCAGGTAATACACGATTTATGTAATCCAGTAGCAGCCATTACTGAGGTTTACGTAATTATGTATAGACAGGTAATAATCGGCTTTGTTGCTTCTTATCATCATTTAACAGCATAACTTGCATGATATCCACAACGACGTTTTAGAAAAAAGATTTTAATAGAAATAAAACCGACTTCAAAAAAACGAAAAAAGAATAAAATAATTATCATAATTATTATAATATTAACAGTTTCAGAAGTCGGTGCTAATCCACGATGAACCAAATTGAAGGCACCGACTTTTAAAACTTTTAATTTTATAATATGATAATTATTTTATTCTATTCTCATTTTTTTTAAAGTCGGTTTTATTTTAGTTAAAATGATTTTTCTATTTTTCTTTTCAGTGGCCTTAATTAAAACATGATTGGACATACCTACTAAAGACGCTGCGTAACCTCAGTAATTACATTGTGTGCTGTTCGTCATTGAGGAGATCCATTGCCTATCTCCGAAGTTCTTCATCAGATCTTCACTAAATTTAAATGGGACCATCTCGAAAGAATATTCCTTCAAACAAAACAAGAATTTTCCAAATCAGTTTATAAACGACGGTGATGTGAGGTAACAAACATTAAAAAAGTAGGTTAAAAATATTTTACATAAAATGCCTTGAAAAGCAATGATTGCTTAGCGATTGAATGTTTGCCTTCCATGCCGGGTCCGATTTTGAACCGGCCCTCACATCGGACTTCTCAAATTTCGCGAGGAAATCTGCGCACCTGAGAGGGCTCCATAAAGTTTTCAATTGTGTGATTGTGATGGTGCGCCAGGGGAGCGTGGTGGACTAAGGTGTAAACCCTTCTCAGTCTTTGAAGAGGCTCGTGGTCCAGTGGGACAGTACCTGACGGCCTTACAATGACTAAATTTTGGTACATAATCAGTTATACATTTCGAAGGCACATCAGCAAATAATCAGGTAGGACAATAGGGTGTGTAGCATAGGCGTAATCAGGGTGGAGCAGATGGGGCGCTGGCCCCACCCTGGCACAGGAAACAATAGGTAAATGGTCTAGATTCAGACAACTCGCCACCCATATCCACAGAACAATTACCCAAAATAAGCAGACCAATGCCCGACTCCGTCTATACTTATTTGGGCATCAAAAATAAGGTTATAGGGCAAATTGCCCCATAATCCCACTCTGCACTTCCAGATTTATTGAAAAAACAAATATTTACTGTCTGACTGAGTTTGCACCACCCTGGACAAAATGTTGGCTACGCCCATGAGTGTGTAGTTTAATAAAGCCTATATACAACATAACATCACGCCTTACATTCCCCGAAGGGTTCGGCAGAGGTGTTTAAAACACCCTCGTTTCGCCAGTTATGTTTAAGTCCCATGTAATAGGGGGCGAGCCTATTGCCATTAACCGGGCACAAATCCAGACTCCAGACTGTTACTGAGAAATTCCTAATGGATAAACCCAATAACGCTTTGCCTGACCTGGGGATCAAACTCAGGACCCCATGCTCAGCAGACCACTAGACCGGTTGGTCTAGTGGTCTGCTGAGTATGGGGTCCAGAATGAGGAGGAGTCTATACAACTGTTAAATTTATTATCTCTACATAGTAATTTCGTGCCAGTGGAACAAATACTACCTCCTCAAGTTATTAAAGATGCAATATGTCACACGCACATGCCGTGCCTCGAGCATATCAACGCAGCTTCAATATTCAAACAAAACATAATTTAATCGTACCGAAATAATTAGCAATACTTATTCCGACCAGCACCCACCTGGTAGACCACCGTACACTAGGGTTTTAGTAGCCCGCCAGGCATTAGACCTGCCTGGTTGGAGGATCCTCCCTTTTCGTTGGAGGGACACGATATCTCGTTTCTCCACAGATTTGTGCCCGGTTGATGGCAATACGCTCGCGGCGAGCCCATAACTAAGTACCTGCGTCCCATGTCAAGTCCCAAGGGGGCGAGCCGCTTTTAACATAACGGCGAAATGAGGGTGTTACTATGTTACTATACACCTCTGCCCGACCCTTAGGGGAATACAGGCTTGATGTTATGTTATGATTCAGCAAATGTGACGTCATTAGCCTTCCTTTTTTTTATCGTGGGAAAATCCTCTTGGTGGTCGTTCGCCCGGGGTAAGCGAGGGGGTCTGCCGGTCTCTTACCGGCTAAAACCCCACGGTGTTCCTCCTTCTGACCGTCGGCCGGGGTCGCGGGATTCGCCTAAGCACCACCGCAACCGTCATTAGCCTCCCTGGTATAACGAGCTTTTAACGCATCGACTACATTTCTAACAACAGTTTTATTCTCTTTCAAATACATACTTATATATATTATATATTCAAATAATCTCACGCCTTTTTTCCATGAGGGTAGGCGGAAACTATAGAACGCCACATGCTACGATCCTTAGACTCCTTTCGCTTCATCCACATTCATACATCTTGTCATACACGCACGCCGGTTGAGATGGTTAGTAGTAACGAGTTGAGTTAAACCGTCATTAAGGCAGCTCTCGGCTTTTGGTAGGTAGGTACCTATTAATTATTTGCTGACTAGACATTTTTAACGATTATGACAGATGCCTGATACGTTGTGAATGGTTGTCATTAGATATGAAGTATTTAAAATAGAATAACATAGCATAAACGATGATGTTACGATGGAATAGAAAGTTGCGAAAGTAACTGCGTGCGTATATTACAGTCTCATACATTGCGTAGGTATCTATAGCTATTTACGTTAAAGCTGTAGGCTTTTGCGTTTGTGTATGTCGTAGGATAATCGGAAAAATTGGATCTCTGCGAAAATCCTGGGTTTATTGCAAAGGACCGTATATTTGGAATCTCAGACAGATTTTCGTAATCATCCGAGCTATTTTCAGGATCATTGCAAAAATCCGTCTTATCCTTAGGTAAGTCGCGAATATTGCTTAGGGACCGTCCATTAATCACGTGAGGCTTGAAAGGGGGGGGGGGGAGGGGGTTTAGCAAAAATCACGAAATATCACAAGGGGAGGAGGGTGTAGTAAGATAGCACGTGTATTTATTTTGTCGTCAAACGCGCGATTTCTAAACCGAAAAGCGGCATGTAGTGTGACCTTGACTCACCGATGCCAGGCAACGAACGAATAATTATGTTATATTTTTGCATGATTACAGCATTCCTTTAATATTATTTTTATGCCAGTCAAAAACAACCTGCAACCTTTCTGTCTAGACATTTTTGTCATGGTCCTTAATTTTAGAATAAAATTCGATTATACTTTATACCTGTATTTAAAGATAGTATTCTAAAAATTGTAAGATTCTTTGTAGGTAGGTACTAAAAAATACACATGATTTTGGGTGGGGGTGGGGGGGTTAGTCTTAAACCTCACCACGTATCACCAAGGGGGGGGGGGGGGGTTAAAAATGCTAAAAAACATCACATGATTAATGGACGGCCCCTTACGTTATGAGCACTGATTGGCTGATATGATCGTTATCACTTTTCTATGTCTATAGAGCTTTGTGAACAGCCATGGTCTGACCAACCAGAATAAAGATTATTTATAAAACATTTATATAAATCGACTCTTTAGATTAGGTAGCCAATCAGCGTTTATGTTTCCAATCCTCTTAAACAAACTGGGATTTTTTCTATGATTTTCGACAGGTACATAAGAATACCATGTTAACTCTGAGGTCTATGAGAGTATCTTTTAATTGTGATAGGTACTTACCTACTTATAGTGTAAAACTATAAGAGGTCATACAAAGTAGTATCAAGTAGGTATACTAAAAATAATGACCGTCCTTGTGTTTTGTCTAAAATAATAGAAATAAATGGCATCATAAGATAAGACTATTATTATACTTACCAGCAATATGACAATAATTGTTATTCAATCATTATAAAACAATGGACTAAGTACTACTAATGTTATTATGAGTTTCCTCGTTTCAGCATGATTAACGCTGAAAGAATAAGCTATTTATTGCGCGTCATGCTTCTCATTCTTTTAGTATGTTTATCGCCATTGAATCTATCAAAACTGTTGCCGATTTATTTATTATTTACCGAGAGCTATTGGTTAAAAATTAAGACTTGTATCTTTACCCATAATGAAGCAAAGACCTCCCATATGGAAGCAGCTATCATAGGTCAAACTAGCTTACGAGTCTATTTACCTATACCTATATGCCCAGTTTGGCAATACAAAATCGTCGCTTAAGTTCTAACACCGCGTAACTCAAAATACTAACTTTTCAGGAGAGCAAAAAAATTGAAATTTTTCTACTTATCATACTTATAATTGTTTTTAATCTACAATATTCTATTTTACTTTGGGTTTTTCGACGGAGCACTTTCGCGACACGATCCAGTATGGAGCTCACCTGACTTATACGCTGTTTTCATAATTTGATGGAAAAAATATTACCTACACACGCGGTGGATTTTGTTTTAGAAATAATTGAATGCTATAGGATCTAACCATTAATAGTGATTGGTCAAACGCTACGTTTTTCGATTCCCTATCGAATGACGTGCGTAACTCAAAACTACTATTTTTCGAGTTACGCGGTGTTAGAACTTAAACGACGAAATGCTTCCATGATCCACCGTGCTCACCCGCCGCCGTGCCACCGTGGAGCCGGTCAGCCTTCCTGACTCCGCAGTCACACCGTTAATTTAGCCCTCATCAAGCTGTCTACCTCCCAGTCCTCTCGTAAGCAACGCCCTAAGACGAGGTCCGAGTCCCATTAGGTCACACTTAGTGCTGTTGTTGCTAGTCCATAATCAACCGTGCTCACCCGCCACCGCCGCGGAGCCGGTCGTCTTTCCTGACTCCGCAGTCACACCGTTCATTTAGCCCTCATCAAGCTGTCTGCCTCCCAGTCCTCTCGCAAGCAACACCCTAAGCCGAGGTCCGAGTCCCATTAGGTGTCACCCTTAGTGCTGTTGTTGCTAGTAGTCATGATGTTAGTAGCAGTAGTATTTAGCTTAGGTTAACACTAGTCTGTTAGTTTACACTAACTCGAGATCATCATGAAAATAATAAATATCTAACGGAGTTTCACCGGCTAGCTTGATGGTTGTTAACATACACCAATATTTATTAAGATACACTGTGCTTCGGACATTCACAGTAACATAATTATATGCTGAATAATTACCAAGAAAGAAGCAGAAACAACCTAACTCTGCTATGGGTAGATTCAGGCTGCATAATTATGACTATGATAAAATACCTATTTATTAAGATTTTAGTTAGAAGCTACTGTTTTAATTAAATCCACTATGTATTTTAAGGCGTTTACAAGGTGTTTATTTGGGACAACGACTTCAACATAAAAGCATTTAATTAATAAGTATAGGTATGTAATGTGGTCTGAATAGATAAATGGAAGTAATTTATTACATAGCACTTAACAGATTACTATTGTATAATACAGTACCTACCTACCAAACCAATGCAATATGAAGTTATAGTTTTATTGTTGTAACTCCAGACTCATTAGTCTGCAGTCATTACGTCGTACTGAAGAAATAGACTTCCTAGTTGTGTAACCAAATCATTTTATTTAGATTTCATAAAAACTTATAACCAAGTATACAGCCATTATGTTTACAAGTGCAGTCTGTAATAAGAAGTCGTTGCAGATCTATACAATTTAGTAAGTAAATTGCATTTTAATTGGAAGACCAGACATCATAGATCAAGAATTATTAGTTTCTTTAGGAACGAGATAGACTGCGAGGTTAAGCTGCGGTTGCTGCGGTCAGTCCGTCGATGGGTAACCGTTCGTTTCACATTGAGACTCCTCCGTGCCTCGGACAGCACATTAAACTATTGGTCCCGGGTATCATACGAATACTTAAGACAGTCGTTACGGGGTAGTCAGAAACCTGAAATCTGACAACCGGTCTAACCTAAGAAGATCGACATTGCGTAATAACTGGGTTGCGGAGGTCTGATGGCAGTCGCTCCGTGTAAAATACTGGTATCAGCCGCATATGGTTAGACTGGAGGCTGACCTCAACACAGTTTGGAAAAGGCGAGGTAGAACATTTTATTAAAGGTATGTACGCACTTGACCACTCTTTTGATTTACAAAGCGCCAAATTGACTAGCAAGTTATTGCACTCCATTGTTCACTTAGTTCGTAAATCTTGCAATCAACTTGCAGCCGGTCAGTTTAAAAATAGATTGCATAAGTCGATTTGCGCATTAAAACTTCTTGCGCAGATAAATTTCCTTCCGAGAAACGTACCAGCGTAATCTTTACAATACCTGTGTTGTCATCGATAACCACGTAGGTAAGTGCGTAATATAAAAAAATGTTTCCTAACGGCGCAAGTGAAGGTAAACAGTAAAGTAACTATTTCTAATTGACAAGAACTTAAGTGTCGTTGTGATCGTGTGTCGACACTCCAACGATCGCTGCTACACGATCGCGTTACGTTTGCGCACTCGCGGATCATGACTCAATCGCACTGCGTGATATGAAAATTGTGAAGTTAGTAAATTATGTAGATAAAGCACAAATGCAGAACCGTGAAGATAACATAACATCACGCTTGTATTCCCCGAAGGGTTGGGCAGAGAGGTCTATAGTAATACTCTTATTTCGCCGCCTCAGGCCTATGTAATAGAGGGCGAGACTATTGCCATCAACTGGGCACAAATTCAAACTGCAGGCTGCCAGTGAGGAATTCCACACAGAAAAACCAAATAAGATTTTGTCCGACTTGGGGATGAAACCCAGGACCTCACGATCAGCAGTTGCGCTTGCCACCGCTAGACTAACGAGGCCGTGAAGAAAATTGTGTATAAAATCGTAGATTCCTATCGTTAGCAAGCTCTACAATTTTACTTATTACCTTAAATCGAGAAAGAAATGCATCGATTCGGATTCTCAAGGGGCTTATTAGATAGTAGGTCTAGCATTATTTAACGAATAGTATCATAAACTGCCTTGTTGGTTTAGTGGTCTCAAGCGCGACTGCTGAGCATAGGGTCTTGGGTTCGATCCCTTGGTCGGGCAAAGTGTTACTTGGTTTTACCATTAAGAATTTCTCAGTAGCAGCCCAGAGCCGTGATTTGTGCCCGGTTAATGGCAATAGGCTCGCCCACCATTATATGGGTTTTAAACATAACTGGCGAAACGAGGGTCTACTAAAAACACCTCTGCCGAACCCTTCGGGGAATATAAGGCGTGATGTTGTTAGTATCGTAAACATATCGCTAAATGTCAGAGAATTTTGAATTGAACATACACCTGTCCCACTGTCACATTTTGGTTAATTTTTTTGCGACATGCACAATACATAGATATGAATAAAGTTTTCAATTTAATTAAATAGTATGTTACGTGCGAAACGAGTATTTCCTATTCAAATATGACTTAGATTAACCTTGCGTTTATGTTAGTAACTCCGTCAGCATACGTGCTCTAGGTTTACTGAAAGTCTTATTGCCAGCAGTGCTAAAGAACTGTTGTTTGCTAGTTATTACCATGGCAACGTTTTTACACAACTCGACCTTGACTTTGAATGATTTTTTTATTACCTGGGGATCTGCAAATGCATCGATTTACTAAAGCCATTTTCGCGCCTGAAAACGTCAAAAGCTTTATTTTTTAAACTATTTTAATTAGCTTCACTTCGTAAAGTTGTGTTTGTTTAAATCTTGCGACAGATTTTTCAACTACTTCCGACTAACCGATTCTCTTGAAACTTCGCACACAAATTCAATTCCCATGTAACTCAATGATTCCCATGACAATACAACACATCGTCGGCCTAATTACCAAAATTCGTAACTCCAAAAAATACGATATTGGTTTTTTGATGTTTTTTCATATTTTTCCTACTAATTTGATAGAATAGTTCTTTTATCCCGCAAAATAACACAAATGTTGCTATTGATGAATTATAAGAATAAGTAACTCCACGCCGCCATTTATTTATTTAGAAAAGAAACGGTTTTATCTCCCTCCCGTAAAATTTGCCCAAACGGAGTTACGAATTTTGATAATCAGGCCGACGACAAGTAGGTAATAACAATGTCAGCCTTCAATCCTCAAATCCTGACGCTGCAGGGGTACTGCAAGATAAAACCGTTTAAAAAAATATTTATTTTTAAGTGATTATTGAATGTTTCTGATGTACTTAGTAATGATTCAATGCTAAATGCTAGAAATGCAGGTAAGTTTAAACGTAGTGATTATGCTCTATGGTTATGTTGACAATCTCTGCTCGCCAGTTAAGTGCGAAATGCAAACATTTTGTAATCATTACTTGCATAACGGCATCCTACAGCAACTTCTGTTTCGCAGTCGTGTAACAAGTTGAGAGAACGTACTTTACTTAAGTAATATAATATTATCTGTGCTCACTCAACAATATTTATTTTTATAAGTGGATAAGCGCAAAATGGTCTAATATGTAGGTATTAGAAGTCCCAAATATCGGTTTTGAGAGTTTAATATTAGTTTACTAGTAAAAGTATCTACTCTAATTGTGCCGTAAAGTTTTGTGTGTATTAAAATAAATAACAAAAAAAACTACTTATGTTTGTTCAACGAATTAGGTACCTAATCTAAATAATGGAAAAAGTTTACTAGACAAATTAAAGTAGGTACATACTTTCTTTTCCAACACCAAAACATAATGCGGTTTTAATATGTATGTACAGAATGTTACAAAATGAACTCTAAGAATTTTGTGGAGCTCCTCGGTATCGGAAATGGAACAAATATCGGAAAAAATAAATAAAAAAACTGTATCGAAAGTAATAAAAGAAAATTGCGAGTTTCGAAAAGTTGTTCTACGAACGTTTCCGAAACTTACGAAATTTCCGATACCGAGCAATCCCACAAACTGATGTTTTTTTAACAGCATGTATAACAAAAGGAACTTTCGAAATTATTTCAAGTACATACCTAGGTATGTTCTATGTTTCGAAATTCTCTTTTTAACGAACTATTGTGAATGCTCGCGAATTGACAGCCAGTTACATGATATAAAATGTATCTTGCACGAATTTGCAATTAAGTATTACTATACTTTTCAATGCCAACATAATATTAAAAAATATTGTTTTATAACACTATTTTTGTTATTGTTTAAGGTTAAATGTGCAATTTTCACATGGCAATTAAGATTTTCTAGAACTGATATAACTAGGTTCTTTAGTTAGTCATACTTTTATTTTTATTCTGTGTCTTACCTACAGTTTGTAATATTGGTCCATATCGCAAGTGAAATGAAGTACTGGATGTTTTTGTTATCAAGTCATTATTATCTTGAGTTAATTAATAATAACGACGTAAGTCATTTTCGCACCCCGAGTTAAGAGCCACATAAAAGCGATGCGACGTTGTCGCAACGCAAAAATTGGCGACCTACAGTTGAATGAAGTATTATAAAAATACTAATTCGGGTCTAATCGCGTAGAAAATTTATAAGGCAGAAAAATATCTTATTTATCCCGACGTTTCGACCGAATTTCACCGGTCGTAGTCACGGGTAGTCTGAATGAAGTACCTATATTGCTTTAGTTCATAAATGTCGCTAATTCTTGCGTTGCGACGTCGCATCATTTTTATGTCGGCTCTTAATTGACTGCGCGGATCAATATTGCGCTAGTTGTAAACCCTGTCAGGTGGTTTAGATACCATCACTTACCTACCACAATCACAAGATAAAAAGTAGGTCTTTTTTTTAAATTTTAATCAAGCAAAATCCCGTACCTACCATGTTATTAGCTCAACCGGATTAAAATTCTAAACTCAATTACAGGATGTAAACGAAATCATACATATAATTCCTTGAAACCTTGTGATGTACTGATGACATAGATTAACCCTGCACGGGATACTTTTGGAACAAATAAAAATAAAATTACAAGAAGTAAACATGTGTTCTTAACGTGAGGCATTTAAGCGCCCCGAGCGAATTGCTTGTGGCTATCGCTCTCGGCTCTTCTCTATAGGACCAACTTTTTGGAACATATTTTTGCACTCGGTATACAATTTTTACAAAAGTGTTTGTTTACACTGTCTGCAAGTTTCAACAGACGCGTAGACGTCTAGTATTTTACCTGCAAATTGCGTAAATGTTGATCTAGCCCTTCTACAAGGCCAATTAACAAAACGAGTAAGTACCTATATTATAACACGTATACCGGTTTTTTCGTAATTAATAATTAAAACAAACATACTTAATTATACATTAACTAGTTTCTTTATTAAAAGGTTAATTAAAATGCAGGTATAAAAATCTTGTAGGTATGTCAGGGTCGTTGGCCGACAACGATAATTCTAAAATTCTTAAAGATAAGTATTAGGTAGTGTATTATTCTAGCTAAGTATAGACAAAAATACAAAGAAGTTAACTTTAAAGAACATATTTTATTATGCAATATATCTATTTCAAGACGCTTTGAACTTTTTAACAGACTTCAAAAAGGAGGAGGTTCTATATTCGATAAGTTTTTTTTTTATGTATGTACACCGATTACGCTGAGATTTATGATCCGATTTACGTGATTCTTCTTTAGTTTGATGCGGAATAGTTGCCATTTAGTCCCATAAAAATTTAACATAGTTTGGTCCGGTAGTTTTCATTTTATGAACATTTTTATTTTTTTATCAACATTTTAGTTTACCTGGACGATGTAATTATTCTACCTGATGTAATCTAGAAAAATCCTACTGTATTTAACGGAACAACCTATTACAGACACTAAAAAGTAAAAAAAAAAAAAAAAACTACGTTTAAAAAAACCGACTTCAAAAACTAAAAAGTATAAAATAACTTAATATAAAATTAACAGTTTCAGAAGTCGGTGCCTTCAATTTGGTTCAGCGTGAATTAGCACCGACTTCTGAAACTGTTAATTTTATATTATGTTATTTTATACTTTTTAGTTTTTGAAGTCGGTTTTTTTAACGTAGTTTTTTTATCACTGATAAATTAGGAGCTCAGGAACAAAAAGTGTCATTTATACTTTTCATTTTTGTTCAAAAATTGAGATTTTTATTTCACGGTATGTCTGTTAGCCTTTCATATGTCACTTTTTGATCAGAATGCGACTTGTGAGATGCTATTTTCTCATCAATATGGCACTTTTAATTTACTTAAAATCCAAAGCTTTGAGTCCAATGAGAAAAAAAGCTTCAAGCCTAAAGTGTAAATTACACTATTTGTTCCTGACCTTCTCAGATGGTAAATTATTTTCATTTCTGTAAATAAATCTGTTACAGACACTTACATGTCAATGTAATGTTTTTGTATTTATTTCGGGTGACGATGCCACGATGTAAACAAAATAAGCCAATAAATAAACAAGACGAAGTGTAAAGGAGACAATACAAGATTTGATAAAAATAGCAGCACTGCCGCCCTTTTTTTGTCGTGGGAAAATCGTCATGGATACCCTCAGAACCGGGGAAAGCGAAGGGGTATGGGTGAAAACCCAAGGTATTTCTCCTCCGGATCTATGGCCGGGGTTCCGGGATTCGCTACTGCATGCAACCCCGACAGAGCCTTGCCGCTCTGCCCAAAATCTATAAGTCATAAACTGAATACATTTTTCTGCCTTGTTGGTCTAGTGGTGGCAAGCGCGACTGCTGATCGTGAGTTCCTGGGTTCGATCTCCAAATCGAGCAGTGTTATTGGGTTTTTCCGTGTGGAATTCCTCAGTAGCAGCACAGAGATTTGTGCCCGGTTGATGGCAATAGGCTCGCCTCCCAATATGGGACTTAAGCATAACGGCGAAATGAGGGTCTTACGATTCACCTCTGCACAACCCTTCGAAGAATACAGGCGTGATGTTATTTATCTTAAATGCTGCTATTTTATTTTTATTCATATGAGAAGAGCACGATCACTTTATCATTTCCTGTAGGAAGTAAAGGCAACCTTATTATAACCATCATACCGTGTGTAATATGATTATGCAGCATAACTGCGGTTGCATCAAGCTCATCAAGCTGTTAGGCAATAGCTTAGGATCGTTCTATGCAACGGTCCGTGGAAAGGCCCAATTTATGTCATCATTGGAAGATAATAATGCGATAAGAAGTATGGCGTAATAATTATAACCATACCAAGGGCATTGAGGGTAAATTATTCTATATAGGTAGGTAATAATTATGATCTGATACGGTAGAGTTCGTAGAGTTCGTTAACATTTGAAAGTAACCATATCTTTAGTAGGGTTATTAATTCAATGGAGTAAATTGGCAGATCCTACCATTGTTTTTTGACATTAGCACCTGCAGTTTACTCCAATGAATTGAAGCTCGTACCTACGTACGTACGTTAAGAGGATGTATTTTAAAGCAGGTTAAAATTAATGAAAATAGCATAAATGTTAAAAGGTCAAAGCACATATATAAACTCGGAAAGGGATCGTCACCGTATCAACTCGAGCCATTCAGTATTCTTTGTATGGAACTCCCTACTGCAACGCACACTAATCGGAATCGTAACGTAATCGCCTCGCCTCGCCTCGGGACAAGCTCACGAACCGCGGTGCGGTGCGTGATCAACTTGGTTCCCGCGCTTACGGCTTGTCGTTTCCGCGCTTACGTCTCTCCGTACCCGAGCTTACGTCTCTTCGTCTACCATTGCCCCTCTCACCCCTCCCGCGGCCTGCCTGCAGCACACTATTGCTGATCCGCTTTGGTTACGTGCTTACCTTAGATTGACGCCTGTTTGACGGCGTGGCGAAAGGCGATACGGTGACGATCCCTTTCCGAGTTGATAAGTGTGCTTTGACCTTAAGACATACTACAAAAATAACGCTTTCACGTCAAAATAATATTTTCATCTTAATTGTAATACTTCTAACTTTAAAAAGAATGGTTCGCAATATAATCAATCAAAAAACACTTTTCTGAATGCGCCCATTTAAGGAATGGTGGAAAGTGATCGGCAAATCTTTTCCGGCCATTTCTGGCACTCGCCGGCCGCTACCGCGACACCGCTTCGCTCGCTCGGCTCGTGCGTCGAGTGGTCACAGTTTCTAACCATACCTTTCAGCTATCAGTGTGTCATTTTATTTCTTATCGCGGGTGTCTTTGAAGTTAGAACCATTAAAATTATAGTGCAATCAATTACCTATTTATACAGTTGAAGTACCCAATAAAATTAAAGTGCAAACTATTAATTTTAAAGTTAATTTATACAGGGTGTAAACGAAATCGTGTAAAATAATTCCTTCAAACCTCGTGATGTACTGCCGACATACCTAGAATTCGCCCCGAGCGAATTGCGCGTCTATCACTCGCCGCGCGGTCATTTAACTCACTCACTCACAATGTCTCACGTTAAGAATACATGTTTACTTCTAGTATTTTTTTTATTGAATCCAGGTGCTTCCCGGTCGGGGTTATTCTATGTCAGCAGTACATCACGAGGGTTGAAGGAATTAAGTACATGATTTCGTTTACATCCTATATAGGTACCTAATATTCCTTAGATTACGATTTACCTATGGCTCGAACTTTTTATTTATTATTACCTATGTTGTAGATAATGTTGTAAATGACATCAAAGCAGCAATTATTGTAACTCAACACGATTACCATGACTTGATGACAAATCGGCGGTCCCTACGTAGGTATACTATCGAAACTACAAAATCTCAGTTTTTATTTTATCTGCTTAAAATGTGTGAAATTATGTTATCTTAAAGGTTATAAAATAATATTTTTTTATGGGACCAAATAGCAACTATTACGCATAAAACTAAAGAAGAATCACGTAAATCGGATCATAAATCTCAGCGTAATCGGTGTACATACATAGTAAAATAACAACTGAGATTTTGTAGTTTCGATAGTATACGTAGGGACCGTCGAAATATTTCAGGAATAAACAATATTGTTTCGAAGATATTTTCGATATCTACAATTTATAGAAGGACATGACATATTTTCCTATATTAATACCTATAACTCGGTTGAGCTAAGTTTACACCTCACTGGAATGTGAATCATGTAGGTATTTATGACTTTGTATTATTTTAGTTCTAATGAATTTTGAATAAATTATTATTATTTAGTATAAAATTCATCATCAATATAGACTTATTACAAACATTATTGTGTTTATGGTTCTTTTCCCGTTGATCCTTTTTTACATATACCTACCATACCAGAGTCCGAGTGACGTCATCCGCGCCAAGCGCAAACTTAACAATTTTCCTACGATAGATTAACAAGTTAATCTAAGTTTCTTATAGGTATAATAAGTTTTTATCATAACCGCGAGGTGGAAGGTGATTACATTTACACCTAATTGCAAGTAGCAAACTGAATCCTCAATGTTTACGTGATCAGCCATGCATTGAACGCGCTAAATTCCGTTGTAAAACTATGTTAAATGCAACTTTATGCATTTTAATTAAAACTAGTCTAGATTGTTATAATATGAATGCATTTGACTTTGAAAAAGTGGAGCAAGATCTTACACTCTGTATTTTTTAATGCAACAGAAATTGTTAAGCAAAATAAACAAAATACATAATGAAATGTTCCATCTGCTTTACATAGTATAAAACAAAGGCGCTCCCACTGATTGTACACTTAGATCTCTTAAACTACGCAACGGATTTTAATACAGTTTTCAGCAATAGATAGAGTGATTCAAGAGGAAGGTTTATATGCCCCACATTAGTATCTACATTGCACCCATGCGAAGCCGGGGCGGGACGCTAGTTTGTATATAAAAATAGTTGTAAGTAATTTAAGTACCTATCTAGAATATCGCTAGTCCATGATTGGACACACTGTAATACAGGTGCCGAGACTTCCCGCGTATGTTGATGAAAACGGGACAAGAAGCAATACGGGACACGTCATACAAATAGGGTGACAGTCCCGTATATACGGGACGTGTGGCAACCCTAAGTACGGGGGCACAACGGCACAACGTAAGGTGTTGTTAAACAAAGGCTTTGTTGTAATCGAGCACAATCTTCAAGTTACTACGGTACTCGTTTTTTGTAGTCCATTGTATTGCAGTTAATTTCAATGACACGTCTTCTACACTCGAAGTCGTCTTCCTCACGAGTAAAGTGTTATTGGTGTCGATTCACCGGACTAAACTAAACTAAGGCCCCCTTATTACGAAAGATGGACTAAGAAAAACCTCGGTTTTAAAATAGCTCCATCTCTTTTTGTTATATGACGTTAGCAAGTGATGGGTATATTATAAATCTGGGTTTACCTTAGTCTTTGTTTAAACCACTTTTTGTAATAAGCGCGAGGGTGTTTGTCTCTTTCTGTTTCAATAGAAAAAGAAAGTGACAGTTGAGTTTAGTCTAGTTTAGTACTGTCAAAATGTGCAACAGATTCGACACCAATGTCTGGAATCAATTTTCCTAACTCAAGTCGAAGATTTATTCAAAAGGCAACAGTCAAAGTTGATTTTATTAATGCTTAAATTAATCGATCATTACATAACATAATAAACATAATTAGCCCATTGCTGTCCCACTGCTGGGCACGGGCGTCTTCTCAGAATGAGAGGGGTTTAGGTCTTAATCCACCACGCTGGCTTGGTGCGGGTTGGCAGACTACACACACCATCGAGAACTTTATGCAGCCCTCTCAGGTGTGCAGGTTTCCTCACGACGTTTTTTTCTTCACCGTTAACGCAAGTGATAATCAAATTCTGATCCGCACATGAATTCGAAGTCAGAGGTACGGGCTGGATTCGAACTCAGACTCTTGCATGGAAGGTAAGCGTTCTACCACTAGGCTATCACTGCTTACGCTTGCCCTTATTATGATCATTAGTAGATCTATACTTAAACTTATAGGTAATATTATAAAGAGGAAAGATTTGTATTTTTGTATGTAACGAATAAACTTAAAAACTACTGGACCGATTTCAAATATTATTTTGCCGTTAGTTAGCTACATTATCAGTTTATCACTGAGTAACATAGGCTATATTTATTACTGGAATAAAACTTCTTACGCGGGCGGTGCCGTGAGGACACAGTTAGTCATTAATAAAATATAGCATCAGACGAACTATCTAGTTCGGTAATTAATTATCTAAGTAGTAAGTACCTATGTAAAGTTTCTGCTAGTAACATAAATAAATAATAATAGAGTACCTACCTATGTATGCAAGTCTACACGGAAAATGAAAGCCTTTTTTCAATTTTAGATAAGATAAAACAACATTGATATTTATGTACTTAGTTAATCAACTGATTTGTTTTTATCATAATAATTATAATTATCGCTGAATAATTACGTACCTATCTATAATTATTTTTATAATAAGTTTAGATATTTAAACTTATTATAATACCTATATACTCGGTTTACGAAAACAAAAATTGAAAAAAGGACAAAGGTTACGTTTATAATGTTGGTTCCACTTCATTGTGTTTTCCGAAAATAGTTTACTGTTGATATTCGTTATCGCAATAGATCGATGAACTGAATGGAAGCTGCGCTTGCACTTTCATTCGCAAATAGACCTTTTAGAAACTTGTTTTTATACTAACATAGGATGCTAGATAGGCATTTTCACTTCTTAAAATTACTGATAGTTAGGTATATTGCTTCTGGCGTGTTTACTCAGATTCTAGCTGATTATTCAAAAAAGCTTTTTTAATTTTTGTTTTAAATGTGTGCTTGAACCTTGGACGTAGGTCATATATTTAATTATGTAAAATATCTTGTGTTGTTTCTAGCTTAGAATTATTGTTACTTAGTAGGTACCTAATTATTATTGCTACAGTGCCTAATAATTAGCGTGTTTTTTTATATAAGTATTTTAAGTGTCAAACCTAACGAAATGTCATTTCGATAGGTAGGTACTTGCGGAGTTAAGTATTTAGGCGGGAATAGTCGTAGAAAACTTATAATTACGGTCACAAAAGTGCTGACCTAAACTTTAGAACACTAGAACACAAACAAAACTGTTACTTACCTAGATAAAATGCGATTAGTTCAATTTCTACACCTACATCCGCGTAAACAAATAAAGAACATTAGACATTTATTCTTTGATTAAATAAAATTGTTTACAACATACCTTCATCAACGCGAAACGCTGGTCATCATCTATCCCCACTACAGCATTGGAAGAAGGAGCCATTTTCACAAACTGATACGAATAAACTATCGATACTTTTTGATGTAATCACGATTGATAAAGATAATTTATTCAATGTGCGTGCAACACTCGCGAGCGCGCGCGAACGAGTGAGTTGCTTGCCGACAAATTGGTAATCGAAATCGAAAGGTTTTAGTAGTAGACTTCTCGTGGTAGGAATGCTTGACTAACGGCACGCGCGTATAACTATTCCCTGCGCGGGCTTAGTATTGTTTGTTTTTATGCATTTACGGAAAACTCCTCTGAGAACTTAGGCTGGTGTTCACGGATATTATTTCTTTGGTTAAACCATTTACCTAAAATTCTGTAATCGATTTTATGGTTGTTTAACCAGACTATTAATTTGATGTACACTGACCTAAGCCTAATTACTAGTGGGCTATCATATCTACCAAAGAGCAGTCGGCTGATGCAAGTAGATGAGTTTGATTAGTGTTTACAAATGCACTAAGAAAATTAAATACTAGGACTTATTCCTTTTCTTAATCAGTCCACTTAGAAGGGGCAATGTTCAACAAAGACCTCTCCAAAGTAGCATCAAATGAGTATTGCTCTGATTTAAAAAATAAAATGAATGTGTTATTTAATCAAAATACTTTATTCTCTTAAATATAACCTTATTTAAATACATTTATTATTAATGAACATACGCATTGAGCTGAACCTCAAATCCTTTAATGGATTTTTTATACAAATTGATTTTTTCTTACTACAAATAATTCACATTTTTTTTATTTCATAACAGTAAAAACCACTCCCCCTCTCTCTGGTTCTTCATCATGGACCTCCTTATCGCTACCTTCAGAGTCTGATGCATCGGAGTCATCACTAACTCCCTCTCTGTATTTTCCAAAAATATTTTTATCTGCTGGTAAGTCCTTCATCTTAATTCCTGTGCGAGCCATCAATTTTTCAGCTGCATGATGTGCTTCAATTTCTTTTAAGTGCGTGTTGTATTCCTTCTGGAGTTCCAAAGACTCTCCAATAGATAGTACTTTGGCTGGACCATAGACACTAGGTGGGGGTGTCGCAGCAGTTACCTCCCAGTGTTTATGCTTCTTCCTCAATATCTCTTTCTCTGGATTATGTGAATCAGACTTTGTGGTTTGGTATGGTTTGAACTGGCCTTTAGGTTTTGGCTTAGGTTTAGTCTCAGTTTTGTTTACAATGTATTTAACATGGGGTAACTCACCTATTTTTATCAAATCTTCAGTTGTTATGAGTGGTTTTTCAGGGGACAATACTTTAACTAGTTTCTCTTGAGCTGTTGTTTGACTGAGGATATGTAATACATCTTCTGGTTCACTGTCATCATCAGAGTCAAGGTATGTGTCCACTTTACCTTCTAACTTGCTGACCCATTCCATTTGTTGAACTACATTCTTGTCAACACCACTCAGATTTAAGTTGTCAAACATACGACATGTTTGCTCGTCATCCTGTTTGGCTTTCAGTTCAATCACAATTTTATCGTGAAAAGCTTGAATCTTCGCCCCCTTATCAGGTAGCTTTGATATAAAAGATTTATTGTTCAAGAGTTTCTGTTGCCTGTCTAGTAGTTCACACAGTTCTGCAGTGGTCTTCGATGGCAAATTTGTAATCTTTCCATCTACTTCGTTTCTTGGCGGGGGTGGTAATATACCTGGAATCTTTTTATTAATTGCCTTCATAGTTCAAGAGCAACAAACACTGATTATCATTATGGTAGCACAATAAAGTGATTACAACAATATTTAATAATTTACCAATCTCGCGATACGTTAAAGGTTAAGTTTATTGTTTATATTTTCACTTATTTGTCTTGCTTGACGTTCGTTGACGTTGACGTCGTCTGTCAATCAGTCACAAGTGTCAATTAATGTAATTTTTTAAATAATGTGATGTGATTGAGCATTTTGAATCAGCATCATTTAAGCGAAAAAAGGCACACGGCACACCACACGCCACGTTACGTGAATTCATTATGTATCGTACTTTTCACCTGATTTATTTTTGTAGAAATTTAACGTATCGTGGGCGGGCGTTGCATGCGATTAAGGTGATTACATCGGTCGGTCCGCGAAATTCTGCTTAAAAATAATTTAAAACTACATTTATATTGTATGCAATGCACTGAATATCACAACTTTACTTTTGTTTTATAATAATCTAGTAAAATGTGTCGTTTTGAAGCTAAATAAATATACACAGAAATACAATACATCGTATTGTGAAATAATCGCGAATAGAATTAAAAACTCGAATAAAATATTGTATAGTTTCCCATAACGCACTGGCTGACAAGATTTATACTGAGTGCACTGTACGGGAAAATAGTGCTTTCTTCAAAGTTTGTTCATCATTTCCAGTTTGTGGCATACTTGTCTATGTCTATCATTCAATACAATAATCAATCATTCATCTCATCTGTCAACTCGACGATATCAATATTTTGTGCAATCTTTAATTATTATTTATCCCAGATTGTGCTGCGCTGAAAGAATAATGTGTTATTTATGATGATAAATCTTAAGACGTCTTTTCTCACTGTGTAATATTAGTTTTATGTATTGATCTCGGCATTAACGTGTAGAGATCATGGAGGACGCTACGGTATGTTGATTATATTTATAGAATATATTGATTCCTAAGCTTGTTCGTCTTTCAATATTAAGATATTAGAAGACGAAGCTTTCCTTTCTTATTATTATTAATAAAAAAGGTCTCGTTTGTATGGAGAGTTGTGTTGAAGAGATCGATCAATAATTGACCTCCTTTTTACAGGTGCCTTTGCATTTGGAGCCCTTTCAGCACGGCGAAGTATCCGACAAGAGGATTTGGATCGGCAATCTGGATACCAGAGTTAATGAGTATGATTATTTTATCTTCTATACCTCTTATTAAGCTAATTATTGAATAACCAGTTCAATGGCTTCTTTATAAGACCTCTTTGTCTAAATTCGTTCGTAAAATTCGGTTAAGGGTCCAATTTATACTTGTTGGTCTAGTGGTCGCAAGCGCGACTGCTGAGCATGGGGTCCTGGGTTTGATCCCCAGGTCAGGCAGTGTTATTGGGTTTTCTATTAATAATTTCTCAGTAGCAGCCTGGAGTTTGGATTTGTGCTCGGTTAATGACAATAGGCTCGCCCCTGTATTACATGGGACTTAAACATAACTGGCGAAATAAGGGTGTTTTAAAACACCTCTGCCGAACCCTTCGGGGAATGTAAGGCGTGATGTTATGTAGTTTATACTTGATTCAAAAGTCTGTATCCTTTTACCAATAACCATTCTTACTGTGGTTTATAAGGTCTTGCATATGACTTAAAAAATGTTTGTCTCTACATTGTACATACATACATATACTTACGCCTGTAATCCACAAAGATGGTATATAGAAGTATTTGCCTATTGCAGGAGTCTGCATATTCACATTTCGCCTTTGGTATGTCCCATATCATCGCTGCGCCTGCAAAATCTGCTGTTTTTTTTTAATGTCTTTGATGCTATTTTATAATAGTTCTCAAGCCACGTGCAACTGTAAAATCTGTTTTTTAATCATTTATTTGGTTAAGAAGATAGCAAAATAAATTATTAGAAAATGTATTCTACAGTTGCACGTGGCTTGAGAACTATTATAAAATAGCATCAAACACAGATTAAAAAAAAAACACATAGCATCATATAAAAGACTGAGCCTATTACCATTTTCCAGGCACCATAATGGTGCCAGGTTTGTTGCTTGTTACGACTCACTGTTCTGACGATGGAGGAGTATTATTATAGTCTTAAAGTGTCTCCCCACCATATTAATAGTTTTGACATTGTACATATTTTTAACAAATTACCTTTTCTCATTACCGGTATCAACTACTGAAAATGGTCCGTGTGTATGGAAACATTGAGAAGTTTGACATGCTGTTTCATCGAAGTGGTCCCTGTATGGGACAGCCACGAGGCTTTGCCTTTGTCACGTACAAGCTGAGGCAAGATGCTATTAAAGCCATGACCTCTTTGAACGGTCAGGTGCTTGGAACAAAAAGGATAAGTGTCAAATTCGCCAAGAATACTGTGAGTTCTGTTAGTCATGAATCAAATTACTTATTATCACTTAGGGAACATACCCATACTACTTGAGCTATTTTTTATAACTTTTTACCCGGGGCCCGTGTGGTCCCCCCTCGGTGACCACCCGTAGTATATGCTAATACCCCCCCCCCCCATCTAGTTTTCACGTAGTAATTCATAAATATGGTTTTAAATAAAAAAAATTGCAAAAACAAAATTATTTGGCTCAATGTGCGTCAGTGTTGCCACCTGTGAGTTTAAAAAGCGAAAACGCTGCGCGCCATATTTGAATATAGCTCGAAAAAGCGCGAGATTTCCCTAGAGGATATTGACCACGTGACGAAAACCTAAGCCCCCCCCCCGCCCCTGTGACCAAGCGTGGTGTTTTGAAGACCCCCCTCCCCCTGAACGGGTCACGTATTATGGGTATGTTCCCTTATGTATTTTTTTACACTCAGCTGAATATTAAATAAAAGATTTTATTTTGTTTGCCTCAATACTGGGTTGGTTAAGGAAAAAAGAAAAATAGAAAAATAAAAACATTATTTTTTTTAGTGATAGTGCTTTCACTGGGCCGCTAGTAATAAATAAATTAGATTTTATTTAAACAATAGTAGTATTAGTAGTAGTATTTTTTTCTAACACTGTAATTTAATATTATGATGTTAGAAGAAAATACTCAAAAGATACGTTGCCACTTATTTTTCAAATTGGTAAATAATGATAAATATGCAATTTCAATAAGTGTTAATTCTGCCAAACAAAATAAAAATCAAATACAAATTGGTTCAGACCAGACTAGATACTATGATTAGCAAAAACACCAAAATAAAATACCACATTTTGGTAATATGTATCTTTTTATTTATAGGATGAACAAGAAAAACCCAAACCAGAGCTAGGCATAGCAGTACTAGCGGGTGCAAAACCAGAACTGAAACTGAGCAAAAAGACTGCTATTCAGTCCATCGAAGCTAAACTCAAAATGATGGAGAACATGAAGGCTGGTGACGACTTTGTCATCAACAAGTTAGCTGCAAACGAGGCTCCAGTCATAACCCAGTATCAAACGAAGCAATACCAACCTCAGAACAAATCTGCCAGTTCGTTCAGAAGAAGACATCCTTACCACAAGAAGAGATAGATAACGATTTTATTTTATAATAACTTAGTTTATTACGGACTGACGCTACTGTGAAGAATATAGATTTAAGATTGTCTTTAGTAATCTCAAGCTATGGCTTATTTTAAATATGGTCTCATAATTTTAAAATCTATTCTACTGTTTATTTAATATTTTTATCTAGTATTATGGCGCAGCTATGTCCAGCAGTGAATTACAATAGGCTAGGTTGATTGATAACATTTTCTCAGATCAAAATTGCATGAAACTCACTAATTTTAATGTATAATGTTCACTTTTTAATAATATTTCAAATATCGACGGTCGGCAGTGAAAACCACGTATGTGTGAAATACAATTTTTTACAAGAAATAGAAAAAACTGTCTACTGAAAAAAATATGGCCGATTAAATGTTTATACAAGTTTGTCATCGTACGTCATAGATACCTTAGAAGTATTTGAATTGAAAGTTTTTTGAACTAGTACGTGTATGACGAGTTTATCAATCTAAAGAACAAATAAAACACTTTTAAAGAAAATTTGATTTACGAGGTTTTCACTGCCGAGCATCGATATGTACTTTTCAAAGCATGTATAAAAATAACCAATGATATAAAGAAATGTATTAAATTTTAGCTTTTACAATAACATATTCTAAGTACAATATCATAATCACAATTATTATCTTTCTATAAAATTCAAATGTTGCCAGATGCCAGATAAATTCAAACTATCACAGTAGCGTCGAAGGTGCCCCCGCACACTAACCTGTGTTCTAACTTTTCCATACATTTCTTAGGGACTCGCCGCACACGTGTGGTCACAGGCGGCCCCTTGAATAGTGTGGCGGGCCCGTGTGCGGGTGGCCTAATAAGGCGATTCGAACACTGCACCGCATCACGCAGCGTTGCGCGGGAGTGCGTGTTCTTACGTTGTTTGCAAGTATCTGTGTTTGTATAGAAAACACGCGTAGTGCAACACAGAAAACGCATTCCGCAGCGTAGTGCGGGGCAGTGTGTGTTTCGCCTAAGTGTTGTTTTTTTTTTTATGCAAATAATGCTAGATAGATGACGGTAATACGTACATGTGATTTATTTATAAGTATTACGATATTTAAATGTTAGTTTTTAAGTAATTAAAGTGAATTGTTGACACAATAGTTTTGAGGAATAGATAGAAATGTCAATACTTCGCATGGAGAATTTGTCAGTCAGATTAAGGACGCATTTGCAGAAGTGTAGGTAAAAAGTTAAATTACGATATAATATATCGTACGTACGATATAATATATTATGGACGGCCCAGGTACACGCAGCGTACCTTCATCTTTAAGTTAGGTCAATCCAAATCTTCGTGACCGTGGAGTGGCTTATTTGACCGCTTATTTCTGCTGACACGCGACTCGTGTCCACTCACAATGATGGCGGACAGTAAAAAGACAGATGGAAAACCAACCTTATTTTTACACTGTTAAAGTTCACCCATCGAGCAAAACATGAAAATATAAAAAAAAACTTTTTACTTTTATGTGCTTATTCCAAATATTTTGTTTTTTATTTCTCCCTTTTTAAAGTTAAATATATCTGCTAACTAATGGAATTGTATTTATTTATTAAAAACCTTGAATCCTACAGAAATATGTACCGAAAATTAATTTTCATAGGAAAAGATTACGGAAAAATTAATATTCCTCGAATTATAGATTGTCAAATTTAAAAAAAGAACTCCACCTTTTTAAACAAAAGAGTCTATCCGTAGCTTACCGTAACATCTGCCTAAGTTTCACGGATTGATCGGAAAATGTATCTAAAAACAGCTTAGTAATACCAGATCTGTAAATACGTCCTTAATATTAGAATATAATTATTGTACTATGCGTGCCAACTAAGAATAGGATCGCGCTTGCTACAACTTCACACGATAGCTGTCAAATTAGTACGGCCAGCAAAAAAAAACGCTTAAAATAAAATGTTATATTTTTTTATTCATAGATTTCATTATTATTTATATTCATTTTTATAAAATGTTATTTCTTGAATTCCATAAATAGATAATTTTGGATAAATTAATAATATTTGAAAACAGTATTTATTAAAGAAATGAATAAACGATATGAAATATGAAAACGATAATTACTGTGTAATTAATTTGGCGTAAATTGATTAGAAATACCAAAAAAGTGAACTAAAAATAATTAAACTGAGTATAATTTCTTTATTTATTTTTTTGCACACCTTACACTTTGGTAATGAAGTTCACGAGTATTGCGGAACAAAATGTTGTCTTGACAGGACTATTCTTAGCTGGCACGCATAGTAGAGTGCGCGCAAGATAACTCTGCGCGCGACGGAGGGCGTGCTAAATGTTGCCATGATCGCAAAAATACAAAGTCCTACTTTTTAAGGAAAAGTAATATATTCGTGAGCATTAAAATTGGGCAGCCTTCTTGCGGTTTATTATATTTTAATTGAGCTAAGTTATGTTCGTTTAAATTAAATTAATTAGTATTTTTTACGTAATTTGCAAAGGAAAAGAACTAAGCTGATAAATGTGGCGTGAGTGGATAAGAACGCATTATGATTATTATCGTCTGATGAGGTAATCTTTATTATTATATTTTCTTTTATTCCTAAAATCAGGTAGATCTAGTGACAAAGTTAATAAAACGGCAACACTATGGCGGACCATAATTAGTTCCGATTTTGGCCGCGCACAGAGTTATCTTGCGCGCACTCTATTTTTGTGATTTGAAATAGTTATTAGCTTTTGACATTGTTGTCTCGTATACAAATAGTTTTAAGCCTTGTACCATCAGTGTGTTCATTTATGTCTGTCTGTTAAATCTGTGAAACTAATCAACGAAACGCTTAAGTAAATTATATTATATCAATAAAGCGTGCAAGTTTATTAATACTCATAGTCAAAATATTTACAGTTACCTTTTGTGATTTGTGTGCAGATTGTTGTGAATAAATTTAGCTTGTAACACATTGAGATCTGATTTTTCTTTTTAGAATCATCCTAAACTAAGAATGTGAATCGTAACTTTTCCTCTATGATATTTATACTACACTAGCTTTTGCCCGCAGCTTCGCTTGCGTGATTTTTTTTCACCCCCTTAGGGGTTGAATTTCGAGAAATCCCTTCTTAGTGGATGTTTACATCACAAAATGAACCTACTGTCAAAATTTCAAGTTTCTAACCCCAGCCGTTTAGGCTGTGCGTTGATAGATCAGTCAGTCAGTCAGCTTCTCCTTTTATAAGTATAGATTGGAACAGTTGATAAGGAATAACGAAAAATAATGTTTATTTTGGTTCACTTTTCCAATTCCCATAATTCAAATTATTTATTTCAGAAATGAGTCCATAGTGTTAGCATTAACAAAATAACTAGTGTTAGTAATAAGGGGGTAACTAACACATTTTTTTTAACTAGTATGGTTCTTTATCCAGTGGCGCAGCAGAGGGGAGTCCCACCACAGAACACTTATACTCAGAGAGTCCCACCGATCAGAGAAAACAGGAGACTGTTTAATGGCGGTGCGCAGCCGGCCGGCTATGGAGGCGGTCGTCTTTCTTATTGTGGAGTAAAAATCGTCGGCGTGCGCATCCGCAAACATTTTCCGTATATATAAAAGTACTCTTTGGCAAACATACTGGACGCACAACGCCACGACAGCCCAAACAGCGTTACTATACTAGACACGCAGATCGCTGTAACTATGTCCTCTGCGTAAAACGGGTCCAAAGACTGCACGTGTAAAAGGACTGACAGAAAGCTTTATAGAGTGGCTAACTGGATTTGTACAATTTGTATAATGGTTATAACAGGCCTGTCGTGTCGGCCACACGTGTGATAAATGTTGTATTTACAATAATTCGTCACGTGTCTATCGTCACTACTCACAGGACAATTTTGCTTTCTTAGGACACGCTGGTAGTGTCGTCAAAACTGGTTTGATGGCTCGTTTTCATGTTTTAAACAATCTGTTTGACGACATAGATTAGGGGTGGCCAACCAGTCGATCGCGGCTCTTAATCCAGTCGATCATGGCAAGGCAAAGAAAAATATAAGTTGAATGAAGAGGTACTGATTATGTTATTGGTAGATCGCACAGAGTGTACTCAGTAAACAGTAGATCTTGGGTCGAATCAAGTTGGCCACCCCTGATACAGATAATCTATGGACACAATATCGTGTCATCCGACGGTTTTCTATTATCGACACGCCATTTTTGTTCGATAGGGAAATGGTAATTTAAAATGAAAAAATAAAATTCAATAAATACATTTTATTATGTAGTAAGCTTATTAATGCATTGCATAAAATGTACATTAGACGCTTAAAATATGTAAAAATATACATAACAATCAGATTACAAATAGGCGAACATTGTACTAGTTACCAAAATATAGAATCTATTATCTATAACGACGGTTATTAAAAAATCTTCTTTTAAAATATAAAACAAATAGGTATTTCATGAGTATAACTGAAACTGATTCGCATACGATGGGATGTTACTAGTCACAACTTATTTATTATTGGCCTTATAATACTTAGGAAGTTTTGTGCATGATTTCAACAACTCACTAGCCTTTTGGACGCCATTGTCACATATATGTGACAAACGAACGCTTACCCTGTACGCCAACGTCACATATATGTGACAAACGAAAGCTTACCCTGTACGCCAACGTCACAAATATGTGACAAAAACGATGGGATTACAGTTACCTTGGCGTGGGGGGAACGCCGATGCTCTAACGTTCAAAAGGTTGAGTCACGCTTAAGTTCATTACAACTTAGAATATTTCATTTACTTATTATAATAAGGCTATCATTTTACGTTTAGCTAAATATTGAGGTTTTGATCAGCAATGCATGATCGGAGCGGCGGAGAGATTATGGACAATAAGATTTGCTGCGTTGTTAAAAAAAATCTCACGAAATAGAAAGTAATCACAACGCCAATTCTAACCTAGATGGCTGATTTTTCTCGTTGACCAAATATTAATTTTATGAATCATTTAATTATTTATCTTATAATAAGTTTAAAAACTGGAAAACTTTGGAAATGGTATAAAGTAAAAGGGATACTTCTTTATCTTTACATAGTATAAAACAAAGTCACTCCCGCTGTCTGTCTGTCCTTACGTATGCTTAGATCTAAAAAACTACGCAACGGATTTTAATGTGGTTTTTTTTTAATTCAAGAGGAAGGTTTATATGCCCCACATTAGAATCTACATTGCACCCGTGCGAAGCCGGGGCGGGTCGCTAGTTAGGTATATAACCAGTAGAATATAACTATACAACAATTTTATAAACTACATAGTGTAATAGCTTGAAAATTAAATCTTTTCTATAGACTAGTAGATAGAGGAGTAATTATGATAGTATAGGATCTCACTATAGAACGATACCGATGGGTAGGCATAATAAACAGCATTTATACCTGCCTACCCAAGAGTTGTGACGGGAAAAAAATTGTCAACATAACTTTTCGCGTATTCATAGGCTTCATATTTTCGATTAGTATGGAATTCGTCTATTAACCAAACCAGTGAAAACATTAAAAAACAAAACATATTCTGGACTGAATTTTTTTAGTCAACCCATTTGCAATATATTTATTGACATATTTAATTTGATATAAAATACTTTTCATCCATTAACCAGCTTGGTGAAGGTCGTTCTATAGTGGGATCTTAGACTATCACTAATAACATATTTATCTATTAACAATAGATTATATTAATATATTTTCACTTGTTCTAAATCCGGGTGAGATGCCATTAGACAGGGAGGTAGCTAGTCTTTGCGTAGGACTGGCCATCACTAAATAATCGTCGTCTTCAGCTTCTAACTTCCTCTTCATTGAGGAGTACTGGGTTTCGTCGTCACCTTGCTTTAGCCAATCTTTGTAGTCTATACACAGGGGCCATATTACTTTACCGGACCTGTGAAAATATGAATTCGGAAATTAAATACTAGTAGATAGAGTACATATAATTATACAACCAACATGGTATCGAAGTAACATTTTAGAAAAGTTTATTTATTTCTTATTTATTATTCTATGTATAGTGCTTTAACGAACATGGGAATATTCCGAAAATTACGAATTTCTACTAAACTAGGCAATGTTTTTTGCTCTGGCAAAGTAATAATGTGTAATGGAATATAATGTTGCCAGAGCAAACAATATTACCTGGTTTAGTAGAAATTCGTAATTTTCGGAATATTCCCATGTTCGTAATTACCCTAAAACAATATAAGAAAGAAAAATTAAAAGAAAAATATTGTAATTTAGTCTTCGCGATGATAGTAATCGTTTTGGTTTTTGATACTTTCACGTTGATATAGAAAATGAAACATTATTTTTAAAGTAGTCAACTAACCTATTTTGTAATGATTATTAATTTAACCAACAAAACATTCTCACATGAACTTACCTAGGCAAATTATATGGGTCGTAAGGAAACCACTCGTCGTACTGTTGCACAGCCGTCGACTGCAACGTGTGCCTCGCATTCTTCTCAATGATAGCCTGACAGTATACGACCTGGTGCGACCGCGTGATCGAGGAGAACGCTCTCGTGACTTGAGGCGGGCACGTGCGAAGAGGATTTAACGCGCACGTTACTAGCCGAGGCAGGTTTAGTGATTCCACGAAGTTCACGTCTGAAATTATAAAAATGTTAGAATTATTACAAAATAATTAATGATTATAATATGATATTCTCTAGATTAGGGGTCGGCAACGCTATGACCGCGGATGCACGTGCGCCCGCGACGTCTTTTTGGTACACCCTTCATAAAAACACGTCGTTTCTTTGAATAAGCCTATTTTCAGCTTGCAGCACAAGTCGGCAAGCCCTTTGTCACGGCACGGCGTAATAAAGCGCGCAAACTGCCCGAAGGGCGGGCGGGGGCGAGGCAGGGGCAGCCCCCCCCCATTTTATTTGCGTCAACCATTCATGCGCCCTTGAGGAGTAAATTATTTTAGAATGAGCACTTAGCCTGGATAAGGTTGCCGACCCCTGCTCTTGATGTTAGTTGCATAATATATTTTTAATCAAAGTGTCACATTGATTGTATACCAGATAAAACACTTGAAATAGGCGAGCTTTTGCTATTTTGCAAACCAACTACAGTACGCGCGCTAACTGAATGCAGAGCTGAGGAATGCGTGTGGAAATGCGATAGTGCTGTTAGATGACAAGGACAGCATTACATTTGTGGACGTGTGAGCGTCACCTCAGGCCCCGAATGTATTTAGTTCACGTGTGTACTGTACTGCCCTTATCCATAATTCTTAAAGGAACTACGCCCTTATTATTACTTTGTCGCCCCCAAGAGCTCTTAAAGGAATTGGGGAAGTTATAAGTTGAATCATTCGATAACGATAATTGAATATGTACGGAATAACATCACGCCTTGTACTCTCCCAAGGGTTCAGCAGAGATGCTTTCAGTACACCCTCGTTTTGCCAGTTATGTAATAGGGGGCGAGTCGATGATTATATCGTCACTGGAAAGCCAATAATACTTAAGCGCCATTTTGGCTAAAATGAGTTATGTATTATATCTTTGGATTGGATTTTTTTCTGCGTCGATTAGCTGGGATTTCGTAAGATAATAGAATAAAATACGAAATCCCAACTAATCGACGCAGAAAAAAATATCCAAACCAAAGATTATATCTTTGGTTTGGATATTTTTTTCTGCACATAATTATTACATAACTCTTTTTAGCTAAAATGGCGCTTAAGTATTATTGGCTTTCCGGTGACGATATGAACGGAATTTTAACACAATAATACTCACTTTCTTTATTAATAAACAGCAGATGATGTTTAAACGCGACAAGATAGAAAACCGCATGGCATATCGCGTGAAACGCTCCATGGGCCTTCAAGTTATCACTCGACGCCGTAGACTCTTGCGTCGCCGTGATATACGAATGGCACCACTCCGCCATATTCTTTAAGTAGTTTATTAATCTTGTGTTAGGAACTCGTACACATCTTGCAAGTAGTCCTGCTAAGTGACTGGCGGCCGTTCGTCTGGTCGTGAGGGCGCCGGGCCCGAGTCCCTGTAAGCCTGCTGCTACCATCCACAGGCTGTCGAGGACACGGTCGGCGCATTGCTGGTTTATTGATATTGTGTATAGGAGTAAGAATTGGACGTGCCTGTAAATAGATAAGACGTATTTAGTATTTTAATTGCTGTTCTTTTGGTTGTCTAGACCAGTGGTCGGCAACACGTGGCCCGCGGACGTCTTACTTGCGTCTTATTTGTTTAACAATTTTAATAGCATTTTCATTCTTGCCTGCCAAAGGGTTGCCGACCGCTGGTCTAGACTGATATTTGAATTTTGACTATAAATAACATAAAAATAAAATATACAGCAGTGATTAGTGGTCTTCTTCTTTTCGTGTAGTTAGTGACAAACCTGGTGTCAGAGTTTATGCCGCCCATGGGCCTCTGACTTGACTTCACATCCGTCGAGAAATATCCCTCAGGCATGCCGGTTTCCTCACGACGTTCACGAGGCTATCACTGCTATTAGTGTAGTGCTGTGACCGTCGGACTGCCAAGTGATACATCTCGAGTTCGAACCTAAGGCACGCAGCTCTGACTTTTCGGATTCATGTGCGTATTGTATAATTATCACTTGCTTAAAAATGGTGAAGGAAAACATCGTGAGGAAACCGGCGTGCCAGAGACATATTTCTCGACGGCATGTGAAGCCAAGTCAGAGGCCTACGGGCGGCATAAACTCTGACACCAGGTTAGTCACTAACCACACGAAAAGAAGTAGAGTATAAATAATATGACACTCAACATATTTTGTCCCCAATAATTTCTGACGTCTGGGGTGTCATTGTGTAAGGGAACGTACCCATACTACGTGACTCATTTTTTACAATTTTTACCCCCTCCCCCCCTTGGTGACCACCCGTAGTATATGACCAAGTGCCCCTGTGATCAAGCGTGGTATTTTGAAGACCCCCCCCCCATAAACGGGTCACGTAGTATATGTTCCCTAAGAGGAAATATAGAACTTTATAATATGAAGTTTTGCTTCTAGTCTTGATACTTTGTAAATAAAAAAAAGTAATGTTATCACTTACCTAATCCCATACGTAGGTAATATTATCCTATCAAATACATTGCAGAGTATGATCATTGTGGGGTCTCTCTCATCCTCCAACCACTTCAGAACCTCCAACATGCAGTGGTCCAAGGTCTCAGAGACTTCGTCCTGATCGTCCATATCCATTTCAAACATTGTGTCCGATTGTGTCTTGTTTTTTTCATTTCCTACTACATTTACGTCCATAATTATCATTCTGGAATTAAGAAATTATAATTTTAGTAAATTAATTACTGACATTTTTAGTAATGAAATTATTTGTTTCATTACATTATCTTGAACCTATTTACTGGCGGGAAAATATGAAGACACGCTTGTCGTGTCATCAGCTAAGACATGATTATCATGAACACGCCTTTATTTTATTTTTTTTCGTGTGGAAATCCTCTCATGGACTGTCCCCCGTCTAAGGAAGACGGGGGGGTGTGCCGGACTTTTACCGGCTAAAACCCCACGGTGTCCCTCCTTCTGACCTAAGGCCGGGGTCACGGGATTCGCTGTTGCATGCACCGCGACCCCGGCAGGTCTCGGTCCACCAGCTTCTTCTGGTGGACCTCTCCTGTGGGTGGGGCAGTTGCTCCCCTGCCCCACATCCTTCCGAGAGGCGCGCGCGGAACACGGCGCGCCATCCTCCCTGGGCCCGTTACTGGTCGGGCGACGGGTTCCCCAACCCGCCGCCCGCAGGCCACTCATTAGGGTGGCCGGAGATAGTCACGCGCCCTCCGGCGCCCGGTGCGTCTAGCTCGAGAAGGGAGAGAAGAAGCGGCCTCCCTCTCCCTCTCCGCTACCTCCTTGGTCGCCATCACCTCCTCGCAAAAAGAGGCGATGGCTTCCCACGCAGTCTCGCTCCCGACCATGGACAGAACAACGGCCGGAAGCGAGAGGTCACCGCCGATCGCCGCGACTAGTTCGCGGCGCTGCGACCCCCATGCTGGACACGCCTGCAAAGTGTGCAGCGCCGTCTCCTCGGGGCAGTCGCAGTGGTGACAACCGGGCGTCTGCTCCCGGCCTATACGACACAGGTACTTCCCGAAACAGCCATGTCCCGAGAGTACCTGCGTCAGCCGGAAGCTGAGGGCGCCGTGACGCCTCTCCAACCACTCCTCCATCACGGGTCTTACCGCCGCTATCGCGGCGTGCCCCGCGCTAGGTTGCGCAAGTCGCTCCCTCCACTCGGCCACCAGGATCTGGCGGAGCTCGCTCCGCTCAGGCGCCTCCTCGAGCTGACGATATCTCAGCGCGAGGGCTCTCGCCTCCAGATCCCAGGGCAATCATGAACACGCCTGGTGTGTCACAATCTAAATTATTTAACATTAAATACCGGACCTGTTTGAAGTTAAGAACTGTGTTTAAAAGTATATAAGAGTAGTTTTTAATATTGAAGCCTTTGATGAAATTCTCTCTTCCTCCTATCCTTTTCCCAACTATGTTGGGGTCAGCTTCAAATCTAACTAGTTGCGGCTGAATACCAGTATTTTACACGAAGCGACTGCCAGCAGACCTCCGTAACCCAGTTACTGGGCAACATCGATATCCTAAGGTAGGACCGGTTGTCAGACTTTCGGGCTTCTGTCTACCCGTAACGACTGTCATAGGTGTCCGTATGGCACCCGGAACCGACAGTTTAACATGGTCTCCGAGGCACAGAGGGGTCTCGATGTGTAACGAACGGTCACCGATCCACGGACTGACCGCGGCAAGCGCAGCTTAACCTGACAAATCTTATGATCCGCGCGGTTGCCTTTGATGAAACTATTTTTTTTTAAATGAGTATATTTCATATATTTTAGAGTTTTTTAAATTCTCATCAGTGATATGATAATTTATGACAATTTCTATACACTAACATAAATATCATGATTCTATTTACACATGTCCTTCAAACATTCAAATTGGCTACGTATGGCCGCGTCACCACTTTGTCGTGACGACAGTCGTGTAGTTTTAATGTCGTGGCTTATGGATTTAAATGGAGGTGTTCACATATAAGACGACACGATTAACTGTCGTTCACGACTTGTTTTTGCAGTGACGACAGATTGTCAAGTTAATGGGAACGGCTAGCACGACAGTCGTAAAACGATAAGAAAACGTCACGACATCGTGACGGCAAATCATGTGTCGTTATTATGACTATCTGTCGTGGCCATGATAAAAATATCGTCTCCTCTTGCAGCTTGCTACTGATGTGCAAACGACAAAGCGACTGCCGTGAAACGATAAAATGTCGTCGCGATCCAATGGGAACAGCTAGATACGATAGTCGCTAAACGATAAAAAATTGACGACAAACAGTCGTTATAATGGGAACAGCTAGAGACGACAGTCGTCCAACGATAAATTAGTCGTCACGACATAGTGGGAACGCGCCCTAACACACATAATATGTAATAATTTACTTACTTATTTATTATAGCCATCATGATTTGTTCTCTAAGGGACGGGATGTATTTGCTCATCCATATTAAGTTGTATATGTATGCCCTGTTCACGTAACATCCTGCTTTGTAGTATGGGAACTGTTCTATTACTATGTGCATTAAAAGATCACTGGTCCTGAAAAAAAAAGAGTACATATATAAATAAAAACAGGCTTATTGGATAAAATAAAGAGTGTATTGTAACAACCCCTGCTTGAAAGTTATATCCATTATCTGAACATTATTTAACAGGGTGTCCTGCGTAAGCAATAAACGCGACGCGACGCGATGCGATGAACGCAATCAAAACAAGAGCATTCCCTACTGGCGGCCTATGGTACGTAGCGAGACGCGACGTAATGCGTATTTGTTCCGCGTCGCACTGCATCGCGTTTGTCGCTTACGCAGGACATCTAGTAAATATTTCCCTGGTTTAGATCCCAAAGCATCAAGGCAGTGACCAGGGGGGGGGGGGGTTCAACCCCCCCCCAAACCTCAGACAGTTAAATTACTTTTAAAATGTATACACTCGCTATTGTAATTGAATTTCTTGCTCAGGGTTCAACCCTCCCCAAACAAAATTCCTGGCTACGGCCTTGCAATGCGTAGAATCACAAATAGTACTACGTACGGAACACCACTCCCGCAGTAATGCGACAAGTACATAGAAAATTGAGTTTTAATGTGAGGCCAGAACGCTCCCATTTCGCCGTGGGTTCGTCCTCTTATTATATTTCGGTTCGGTCACTCATTAACATTCGGTTCTGTTTTCTTTTCCGTTCCACTTCAGAGGTGAAGCGGCGCATAGTTATGTTTTCATGCCAAAACTGCGGAGTGACTCAGGCCTGGTCCAATGGTAAGCATAATAGGGTCAGGTTCGCTTTCTGTCTAACCAATAACTGCATGTAACTGCTTAGGCAGTTATTTATATGATTATTGTGTATTGTATCATAGTATACAAACAGATATGAATAATCTTCATCCCTTACTTGGCTTAACTTTAACTTAATGTTTACATATACAAAACTACTCATTAAAATAAAGAGTAGTTTTTTTTGTAAACACAAATTGTTTTTGTATACAACTTTAGAGCTATTGGTCCATGACAGAATTAATGAATGGTAACCTCCCTCTCACACTCAAAAAAAAGCTCATGGACGTATGTATACTGCCTATCCTCATCTACGGTGCTCAGACTTGGTCTTTGACAAAACATCAGAAGTCCGCACTCGGGGTTTGCCAGCGAGCCATGGAGTGCAGTATCTTAGGATTCCGGTTATCAGACCGTATAAGGAATAGTGTACTGCGCTCCAAAACTCAGATCGCCGACGTTGGTCAGAAAGCCGCAAGCTTAAAATGGAACTGGGCTGGACACGTCTGCCGCATGTCGGACGAGCTGTGGGCAAAACTCATCACTGAGTGGAACCCACACAACGTCAGACGACGGCGCGGCAGACCCAGAAGGAGATGGCGGGACGAACGAGACACCTATTGGAAGGACTGGCGGCAGAAAACCTTAAACCGAGAGAAGTGGAAGGAGGGTAGGGAGGCCATTGCCCTGCAGTGGGATGATCATGGCTAAATAATAATAATAATAACAACTTTATTAGTGTGAACTTTGTGGTACATAGCATACTTACTTTCCATAGACATCAAATGACCTTTTCTTTAAGAAGTTTAATGGAAAAGTGATCCTACTAACCTTATAGTAGGATCACACTTTTCCGTTCAACTTCTTATAGAAATAGAGTGTTCCAATTTTGAAAGTACTCTTATTGTCTGTGTTTTCTTTCATCAGCTTTTCTTCCTAGATGCTGTGCGAGTTCTGAGGTTTTTGATAGTCACTAAGGATAATTTTTATCCATAGTCAACTAGTCAATTTTATGGAACAATTGCTTGAAGTCTTACGTCTCTGCAAAGTATATTGTCCAACTGAGTTTCAACCGAGTATGGGGTATTCAAGCCATCAATGCGTTTGGAATATACATTACAAACACAATTCCAACTTGTACAAATCCAAAAGTACAACGATTTCTTACCATTGCATTTGGAATTGTAAAATTCTGGTACAGAATATGTAATAGAACTCATTTTTTTTCCAATGAGTTCTGCTTGGATGTTGTTTATTTTTCCCACATCATTGTGTAGTCCCCCCCTAAAATGAAGACAAGCTAAAAGCTGTTCAATCATATTTCTTTTATGGAAGAAATAAAAACAATACATAGAATCTGTGAAAATGCCAGGATTAACGAAATAAATAGACAAACAGAAATCAAAACCAACTAATCCTGTAGTTTTCAAAATAACAAAAGTAATTGTTATTTTAAGAAACTCCGATATAATTAGTCTATGATAACCTAACACTTGTAAACCAAGGAAGCAAAGTATTCAGCCTAAACAATTGTCATGATTAGCCATTGTTGCACAATTCCTCATAAGTACCATATCAAGGTTATCTATTAAAGTTCTGTGGCTATGGAGGTTAAAAAATGGTTGTGAGTGGCCACTTACACACATTTTTTAATGCCATACAAAAACTTTAGCAAGTTTTTGACATAACATGACATTATGCATATTATAACATTATGCAATATATCTGTAATGCATATTTGTGCAATTTAACTGCAATACAGTCAGAAATTATTACATAAATCATTGTTTCTTCTCTCTTTTAAATAATTTAATCGTCTGAAGGAAAACATCTTGAGGAAACCTGCACACTTGAAAGAGCTCCAAAAATTTCGCAATGGTGTGTGGTCTGTCAACCCATACCAGGCCAGCGAAGTGGACTGAGGCCTAAATGCTTCTCATAATGAGAAGAGGCCCGTGCCCAGAAGTGGGAGAGTATTGGGCTGATTATATTATGTTATGCAATATATCTGTAGTAATATCACTATATCTTTTTCCATTTTAGACATTGATTTTTCAGCTTTCTGTATGTATGTTGCTCTTTATTTTATCAGTCAATATCATATGATAACCATGAAGGCCATCTGGAACTCCTTAGACTATATAACTAGGTCAACATTTTATGTAGGTCAGTGACATGGCTGCACAACAAACAACATTGTTGATATGGCAACATGTTTGACAACATAGATAATTGGTAAATACTTATAATCTATGACAATAGGACCTATGTTAATACATATGGGTATAAATAAATAATAAAACAGTAAATAAATAATAAAATAGTAAATACATAATAAAATGGTAATTTAAATATGTATTGTTTTTACAGCATTTCTCAGTAATACAGTGAAAGTTCTATTGGGTGTAAATAAATAATAAAATTGTAAATACACAATAAAATAGTAATTTAAATATGCATTGTTTTTACAGCATTTCTCTGTATTACAATACAATGAAAGTTCTATTACCAGAATTAGAAAATATATAAATGATAAAAAATATGCTATTGTGCAAAGGGTGGTATTATCTCTCTCCTACACAACCCTTTTTATACCTAGCCCAGATTTTCAGACCTTTCCTGCTATTACAAAATATTGCAGAAACAAAATAATAACAATGAAATACTTACATAGGCATGATGGCTACTATGTGTCCGATAATGTCATGAATATGAGACCATTTGTTTAGGAGTTCTGGTGGTGGACTATCTTCCCAGTTTTCACCTTCACCTAGAAAGAGAAAGCATTCCTTAAGTTTTGAAGTTAATCCCGCAAGTTGCTAGTGATTGAAAAATATTGTGAAATATTACTGAAACATTGTTGTGAAAACAAATGGTAGTTTCAGTAATATTGCACAATATTTTCCAACTGACATGTAAGTAATTCTTTGTTTGAAATATGTTAGCCTTTTTTATAGAAATATTGATCAGCCAATACAGTGTACTGCAGTCTATTGCCAGAAGGATCTAGCAAGGGTCTAAAAGTAAGATTGATAATGGATAAGTGGTTTTGAATATATACCTTTAAATAATGTTACTAGGCGCATCATGACGAGGGGACAATGGTATGTGTGTGCAGTCACAAGGTTCAGCACGAACATTCTGTACAGCTCCACCAACTCCTCACTCCTGTTCAGCCACTCAATATTACACACCACATCCACGAAATGAGTCAACTCCCGCCCTAACAACACTACACACGACAGACTGTCATCAAAAACTATCCTAAAATTATCTTCATTCAAAGCATATTCTCGCAAAACTTTGACCAATTCCAGATAAGGTCCTGTGCTTTTATTACTAGCATAATTCACTAATATTTGTTCCACTTGTTTCTTCGTGAACCGCAGTCTCATACGCGCCAGCGCCGCCTTTCGCTCAAGTGTCTTTTGCATCAACGATTCAACACTCTTCGGCGTTACTGCCATCTTTATTTCTTGAGATCCGACGATATAGATTTCAAGTACTCTACTATTTCTGGCTGCCGAAGCAGTTCGGCTTTCTTGTGGTTCAAAACTTCACGCAATATGTTGCTACTGTCTTCGAGTGTCGGCAAACTTTGTTGTGGCTGTTCGTAGCTGGTACTCGGCTTGTTATACCCAAGGCTCGGATCCGACGCCTCGGAGGTCCTCTTATCTTTCAGATAATTTTGCAATCTCTCCAATACTACTTTGTTATCACCTTCTTTTTTCTCTGGACTATAACCTTCTTTGGACATCGCTTTGCATAAATTTTACATCGTAATGGATGTACTTTACGGACGTAAACGTAAGATTATCGCACAAGTAATATATTCCTCAAGCTTCACTTGCGCTATTTAAATCAAAAAGTATTTAAAATAAGTTAAAATTGCCGAAGAGAACACGTGCACAACTACGCGGAACAAATACTTGACAGGACAGCTGGCTGGCTGAGTTACCGGAGTTACGTTGACGTTTAGCTAATTGTCATAAATTTGTTGCTATGTCGCACTTGCGAACAACAAATTCTTTTTTTTCTTTGGTAACATTTTGGAAATCATTTCATTCATTATTTTGGAAATTATTTCATTCATCATTTGGGAATCATTTTTCAAGATAAATTATCATTTAAATAATCGTGAGTGAAATGCGGGCTGTTTCAGGGAATATTCCCAGTTCCCAGTGTAATTCCTACTTAACGCAATTAAGTATTGTAAAATATAAAGAGCGTTAATAGAGTCTGGCCAACGAAAGCTGTCCACAAGAAACGGCGGCAATTTAAAAAAATCTCCAGCTATCGACACTAATTATACACTAAATTAACGGTTTAATTTTCCAGAGAACTTGATTTTTGTTAGGTACATACCTTAGTGTAGATTCATTTGTAGAAACAGGTTAGTACTATTACATAAGTAAATAATTGTCGAGATTTTTTTGAATTGCCGCTCTTTCTCGTGGACAGCTTTCGTTGGCCAGACTCTATTAACTGTACTAATTGTTTTTTAAATATCTCCACCTATCTCACTCAAGGTAATATACCATAAATCCATAATATCTTATATTTGGTATATCCCCAATAGTTTGTTTTAAATAGACTATTTAAAACAAACTATTGGTCAGCTGACGTCAGCTGGCTTCACGAACATCGGTGACAAATCAGTTATCCATGTATAGTGTCACCAAAGAGTACCTATAGTAATATAAGTGTCACTGTCAGCACATGGGTTTGATTCGGAGTTGGAATAGTTGTGATCGCTCTATAATATAGTTGTTCGTATAAAGCCGGGCATACACATGCCCCTTGAATAAGTAAGTAGCTGGCATGCCAAAAAATTGCAAATAACTAATTGTAGCTGGCACACAGGAAATACATTTGAAAGTGAAATGGCATGTCTTTTAATGGCACTTTCTTTAAACGTGTACTGGAATGGCACACCTGCAACTGTGGGACGCGTTCAGACGTGTCATTTAATATGCAACTTGGACCCCACGCCACCAACGTTACACATTGCATGCCAAAAAATCAAATGCTGTGGTGCATGCATTTTTATGTATATACGCGTCATACTGGCATGCAAGTTCTTTGTATGCCATTGTGCAAGCTACAGGCATGTGTATGCCCGGCTTAAAACGACATCCAATATGATGTCAAAGATGCATTGGTTCAGTATTATGTTCTGTGCATTGGTTCCGTGGAACAGAGAGCGTTACTGACAGCCAGTTTATGTTTTGCTATCTGTGGTTTTTCATTTCTCAATGAGTTTGGGAGGGGTAGAATGCGTGTGTATTTCTGATTTCCGGATTTATGCTTTAATTTATTATTGTATTGTCGTAAAATAGTGTGTACGTTGTGCTATTGCGAAAATGTGTGTTGAATGAACAGATAAATATAGTGTAACATACTTTGCTCAGTTTCTTTCTATTCTATGGGCGTTGATAATCATGCAAAATGGCCAACGATTTGTGGTCATGTACCTGTTGTACGGAGGCTCTTACGTGTTGGTTGCGTCTAAAACTGTCGCCGGAGGAGATAGAGCAGCGATACAGGAGCAAGGAAATAGATAGAATACTAGAAAAGGAGAAGCAGACACTGCGGCGACAGGTAAAACTGTTGTTGCTCGGCGCGGGTGAAAGCGGAAAGTCAACATTCCTGAAACAGATGAGGATAATACACAAAGTGAAGTTCGAGCCGGAACTGGTGCGCGAGTACATGCATGTGATATATCAGAATATCGTGAAGGGGATACAGGTGTTGGTGGACGCGAGGGACAAGCTCGCTATCCCGTGGGAGAATCCGAGGAACTTGGACATTGGACAGCAGGCGCTGCACTTCAACAGTACGTCATCGCTGGACAGTCGGCTGTTCGTGCATTATGCGCCACACATACACTCGCTGTGGTTAGACAGAGCCATAAAAAGGGCCTATGACAGGCGGAGAGAATTTCAATTGGTAAGCTACAATGTTCAATGTTTGCCAAGTAAACAATGGTTCAAGTGTTGTCTTTGTGTGTCTGATGGGAATTCCTGTTGTGGTTTTAGCTCAAATGTTTATTTATCCCTTATGATTGATGCACAGGTTGTGTATATTAGGTTTAATCACCTTTATTTAACTAAACATTAATAAGTGATTATTTAATTATCATTTATAGCTGCAGTTGCTATAATGTTTATATTTATTGTTACTCAATTATTTTCGCTAATTGATTATGTTGAATATAAATGATCAACATTCAAAATAATACTGAAGGTAGGTATTGATAAATTAATATGGAATTCTTTGTCACCTTGTTCCGAATTCAATTATCAACACACTGAATCATTCGGTCTTTTTTGTTTTCACAACCATAAAAAAACAGAATAGTTTGTTGTTTTTTAATTGCCTTCACAAATTTAAACATGTTCTTAAAGCAGGTCTTATTACAGGAAAACATTGCGTCTGTACTCCTTCTCCATTTTCTGAAGCGTTTTCCTTGTTTTTGTGATACATCTTTTTGTAACTTGCAAACTTTGTTTATGTTTGCCGCTGATAATTTATTTCTTAACTGATTTCTTAGATTTTAATTCAGGAATCTAGGTTTTTGTTGAGGTGTGGCTTGGCTTGGTTAGTTTTATATTTTGGTATCTTTACAGAACACATAGTAGATACATTTACCATTTATGTAAAAGAGCCCTGTGGTGAAGAATCAAACTTTTATTTTGCAAATAGTTTTGTAAAGACAACAGTACTAATTTTAAAAAAGTATTTCTGTAATTATTATGTGGGGCTCAGGGCTAATTACCAACAGTTCGGATCATACGATTTGTGAGGCTTGCCATGGTCAGTCTCTGGATGGGTAAACATTTTTTACATATCGAGACCCCTCCGTGCCTCAGAGAGCACTTTAAACTGTCAGTCCCAGGTATCATACAAATACCTAAGACAGTTGTTACAAGAAGTCAGAACCCTGAAAATCTGACAACTGGCCTAACTTTAGGATATCGGCATTGCCCAGTAGGGTTGCAGAGGTCTGATGGCAGTTGCTCTATGTAAAATACTGGTATTCAGCTACATCTGGTTAGACTGGAACCTGGTTCCAACATAGTAGCATAGTATGACAAGAAGTAAGCAATAGCTTACTGCTTGTCATACCAAAGGTTGTCCACAGAAAATATAGAGCATTAGCTTTATATTTTCTGTGGACAACCTTTAGTATACATATTTCCCCCACATGAAAAGTGAAATGATGCATATCATTTCAATAATGAGCCAGTTAAGTTTGGCAACCGATCAAGTAACACATTATGAATATCAATTACTTTGTAATCATAATGTTTGCAATTTGTATGTTTATTTATGGGTTTAACACCTGCATAATATAGCATGCACACTAGCATAGAATATTCTAATGTTTTATTTTGTTTATCAAGAACCAGTTTTTTTACTTTTTAGTTCTTACATTTTTAATGGGAAAGAAGTAGGTTAAATTGTAGAATTATCATAGGAAAAACTTTAGCCAATTGTAGTAGTCATTTTCATGTTTTGCTATAGGTCAAATACAAATGTAATTGATTAGATGAAACTATCATCTTTATTTAATACGTAATTTTGACGACATGTTTGGCGCAGTGGCTAAGGGATTGGCTTTCTGTGCTACGGCCCGCGCGTTTTATTCCGCACGGAACAAATGTATGGCTTCCAGATAGTTGTACTGGGTCTAGGTGTTTGTGTATGTGAAGAATTGTGTTTGTCAACGTACCTACGACGATACAGGACAAATGCTAGTGAGGGGCAACGTTTTTTTATGAAGAAAGAAATAAAACTAGAGTTAAAAGTAATACCTAATTCAGTCTACATTCATGAAATTTTTTGGTTTATTTCTTATTACCTATAAGTAAAGCCATTAGTGGTTTTTTATGATGTTAGTAATAAAGTTAGGTGTATTAACATAAAAACTAGTTATAACATCTGACAAAATTTTATTATCTTGATTCAAGTCAGCTACTATCGCTTCTCTTAATAAATGTCAATTAGTTTTCTCTTAGTTGTTCTACAGAAGAGATTCGTTTTTAAACCTAACAGATTGCCTAATATTTGGGAAATTTTAAAACTTTGGCCTACTACAAATAGTAAACAGCTATTTAAGAGTCCAAAAATAATGTAATTCTCTTCTTTCATTTGTACAAGTATAACCAATATTTTATATTATGAATATTTGGACAAAGATTGTTCTTAATTCAATTTTCTAGTTGGCAATTAATTAGAATTTCAGATAATAGCTATTTTCCTTAATTCTGTATTCAAAAATTATCATTTGTGTTTCTTTGTTTTTCCATAATGATGCAATACAATACACTTTTATTAATCTTGTCAATGATTCACCAACACCACATTTAAGTGTTTTGCTTACTTTGCATAATAATAACATGGTACACATACTACTCATAGTACTGTAGTAGGAAGGAAGATATTATGTTTTTAATTTTATTATGATAGCTTCATTAGTTAATTAAAAGTGCTGTACAAGAATTTAACTGAACATAAAATAATAATAGGTTTACTATCTAAATATTATGTTCCATTTTTTATAGTTACTACAGATAAAATAATGAATTTTATCTAATTGTTTTAAAAAACTTGTTCATTTTAGACACATTAGGTGTTGGAAAATTCTTGCTCTAGTGAGCACTTTGTTTAATGCCTCTTTATTGTTACCTCTTTTGATATCTTATACGTCTGAATCATTCATTATTTTTTGTTTATGCTGTTAAGTTGGTAGCATTGAAAACTATAAGGGCTTATGCACATAATTTTTGGTTTGAGAAGATTCCCTATATTGAAATGATAAAATAGCAGTCAGTCTGCATAGAAAATCATTATTACTCTAATGGTAATAAAATTAAATCGATCGTCGCCATGTTCCAAAGGGTATATTCACTTTTCGTGGTTCGGGTGAATTATGGAGATAACCTGTCACTCAATGTAATTTAGTTGCAAAACCAGTTCGGCTGTTTCATTTTTTGTCTTTCGGCATTCGCTTCGAAATCGATTTATGCCCTTAGGTATATTCATAACAGGTTTTAGTTTTGGTATCATGAAAGTTGTGCGTGTTTAGGATCAAATAAGATTGCGACTAATTGGGGTTTAGCAGGCAGTTGGCAACATTTTACGTTTAAAATTAGAACGGCCCTATATTTTTAATACCGCGTTTTGTTAAAGCTAGTCTTCAAAGACTACGAGAATATAAACTACCAAGGGACAACAAAATCTGTTGCATCGAAATCTCTTGAAGTTACGTTATTCATAAAAACTTCAAAAGTACATACATCCGGAATACCTGACCCAATTATCGGAAGCATGAAAGTATCGTGGAACAAGTTCATTGCGAACTTCCGGCCCCATTATCGTGTTCGAGGATCATCAAAGCCTATCGCACACAATACTTAATACCTACCTATGTGGTCTTAGGCCAGAAAGTAGGTCCCTATTTCCGGTCCTCCCACGCGGGTTGATGACCGCGGAGTCAACCCTCTCGCACCTGTGACCTTGCCTACGTCAGTGGTCATTGAATGGTCAACAAATTGAATGGTTGAAGCGTTCATAGACGTCTGCTTTTTTATAATTCTAGCACTAGCTATGCTCGCGACTCTGCCCGCGTAAGATGTTTTTTTTACTAAGTACTAAGTTTCAACTTAATCGGAACGCACGCCACAATATATTAATTTTTATATAATATCTAGGTAAAGAGACAAAGATCAGACTATAAAATACTAGCTGTGTCCTCACAGTTCCGCCCGTAGCCTATGTTACTCAGTGATAATGTAGCTTTCTAACGGCAAAAGATTTTTTGAAATCGGTCCAGTAGTTTTTAAGTTTATTCGTTACATACAAAAATACAAATCTTTCCTCTTTATAATATTAGTATAGATATAAGAACGATAATTAAGTCCACGCGAACACGTAAATAACCTAATTATTATGCTATTAAAAATATGCTCGATATAATCATTCTAGTTGACCATCTTAAGAAACGAATTTATTCCTACAAAGTCTTGACTCCGGCATAAATAAAATAGTTGTAATTGCATTCCTTATCTCATTTGATTAGTCACAGTTAGGTTACGTCATACGAAGTTCTGTGGCAATGCGTTAGGTGTTCTTCACACGCGTTCGAACTAATCTATAATGCGTTGATATTAATTTAAATTGATTTTACTAGTGAGCCCTTCAACTTGTTTCGTGTGTGGAATACCTAATGTAATCTACACACAAATTACGTAAATCAGATATTATAGGTTACGGCGTGCTATTGGCGGTTGTTTCATATCTCAAGCGAATAAACCGTTTTTTCCTTATTCCTTGATGCCATATAACAATTGGCCACGATTTACTGAGCGTTATTGGTTAAAAATAAGCCTTTTTAGAGTTCCGTACCCAAAGGGTAAAACGGGATCCTATTACTAAGACTCCGCTGTCCGACCGTCCGTCCGTCTGTCACCAGGCTGTATCTCATGAACCGTGATAATTAGACAGTTGAAATTTTCACAGATGATGTATTTCTGTTGCCGCTACAAAAACAAATACTAAAAAACAGAATAAAATAAATATTTAAGGGGGCTCGCATACAACAGACATGATTTTTCGCCGTTTTTATAGATAATGGTACGGAACCCTTCGTGCGCGAGTCCGACTCGCACTTGGCCGGTTTTTCTCTACTAATAATGAAGCAAAGACCATAGCTTTGTATAGTAGACCCTCCCATACGCTAGAAGCTATCACTGATTAAATCAGCTTAGGTACTAGTCTGTTTATATGCCCAGTTTGTTAATAAAAATGCTACCATTTACCATTGGTAAGGAAAACGATTCGTTTTTGGCCATAAGAACTGGGCGTTAGTCATGATATTAAGTGTTTGTCCCTATACATAAAGTTATTCCGCGAGCTGAATCAGATACTGTATTTTTCCATCCAATATACTGAGAGTCCATCGTTACCTTTAAAAATATGGAAAATAGTTCCATGCATGAATATTTTCCTTTGTACCTATAAAAGTTAACACAATTTGTCCGTTCGTTGGTCTAGAAAAAGTTCAAACTGTCGCTGTGGGGCTAGATAGTGCTAAATATAATAGAAAATTGTAATTCAATTCGTCCTTAGTTCACGAGGGGCATGACCTATTTCCTAACTGCTTATTATCACGCAAATTCTCGGAATCGATCTACGCAATTATCGTTTTTACTTTCTCTTTTCGTATGCGGATATTAGGAACATTACCATCACCTATTTCTCTATGTGGACTGAGGACAAACTAAGCCCATGTTAATAAATTCGTTTCTCATGAGAAATCCCTCGTAAATGTAGTTTTGAAGAGGCTGATTTGTTTTTCTTTTCGTGTGACTAAAGGACAAGTCTGATGTTAACTCTGTTCCTCTCCGAAAAAGACAAAGACAGAACGATTCTCTGTTTGAAAAACTATCCTCGTGTCAACCCGTTTTAAAACAACTAAAATTTGCTCAGACCATTATATTATGTTATGTTGTCAAAATTATAAATTGAAATTACGACTCTTAGCATTCTGCCATAATAAGAACTTTTTAATTTCCTTTAGCGCCAATTTCACTAGCAAGTTTTATTGCGCAATTTATTGCACTCCATTGTTTGCTTAGTTTGTAAAACTTGCAGTGGTCGACTTGCGGAAGGTGTGTCCGCCTGTTAGAAGTCGGTTGCGCAAGTCACTGATTTGCGCAATAAAAATGGCAAGTGGATTTGGCGCTTTAGAATGTATCAGATTTTTCTCCTTTCGTGCAATTGTAGTCAAAATTGCTTTTTATTCGTATCAACGTAAGTTTATATTATTTTTGTCCGTTAAGTGGCCACGCCAGTCGTGTTGTCTGTGGCCTTGTTGAGGTGTTCAAAGTGCAGTTGTACGGGCACTTTGACCATTAGCAAGTGTGGCACAGCCTACATTTCAAAACTCATAATTTTGCGTTTTTCGTGGGTGCTTTTCTTCTGGCTTGGTTTTTTAGGTTCTGTAAACGCGGAAGACAGCTTAGATTATCCCTAAGGGAACTAGACGAAGAATATTCCATAACACAGGACACGTGAGTCTGTTTGAGCCGGTATTGGGTCAACAACCTGTCACTAACATACATTGCGATACCCAGGAATTTACTTAACAAGAAGCAGCTTGTTATGTGCAGTACAACTAAACCTATTAGTATTGGCACTTTCATTCGTCTCACCTCTTTATTGTTAATGTAGCGTGCATCCATAAATAAATGAGAATAGTTAAACAATAATTAAGTAATCTGAACCATTACATCCTGGTTGTGCTTTCCCTGTCATTGGCGTCATTTTCGCATTCACAGCGTAACCGACGCATCGCTTGGCGACCTACATTCCGTTACACCTACCATAAACTGTTCGTGCCGCGTATTGCGAAAACTTTGACTAACTGCACAGATTTTCTTGGTTAAACTTAGTTTACTTAGCACCTGTTGTATTAGGTATGTTTTGACTTCACGAGCGTATATTGAGAGTATATACAGTCTGTAATTATCCACTGCTGACCATAAACTTCTTTAAAACGTGTATTGGAGATTTTAGTTGAATTATCTTCGGGCTTATGTTTCTCACCGTTCTTCTAGTTTAATTAGGAATTACATTTACATTGCCAATTATTAGACCGGAAGGACGAAGAGTGTCATTAAGGTACTTAGCAGTGTAGTTAATAGTCTTAATCTCCCTTTAACTCACGACATCCTTACCATTTCAAAAGAGTATCTATAGCTTCATAGAGTTTCTTGCCGGATCTACTTCATAGGGTCTACTATGATGAACCGTGTATCTAGTTTGGACTTTTTTTCAGTACCTGAAAACTGGTCGTCTTTGTTTTTTTTATTGAATTTAATTGAGATTGGGTGGGTGGATTGGGTGGCCGTGCCTCAGAGAGCACGTTAAGCCGTCGGTCCCGGGTGTCGTACGAATACCTATGACAGTCGTTACGGGTAGTCAGAAGTCCGAAAGTCTGACAAACGGTTTAACCTTAAGATATCGGCATTGCCCAGTTACTGGGTTGCGGATGTCTGATGGCAGTCGCTCCGTGTAAAATACTGGTGTTCAGCCGCATCTGGTTAGACTGGAAGCTGACCCCAAGATAATTGGGAAAAGGCTAGAGGAATTGAGATTGGGTGGTCCTTTCGTAACAGAGACAGCAAAGATCTTGCTTATCCTCTAAGACTAACTTAATAAACCGTGAAGATTTAATTTCCTAGTCTTAATATGCGACGTTTCAGTTCGTCGGTCGTTTAGCGATGATTGAAACTGACTTGTTAATGTGTCTGCTCGCGTATTTAGCTGCGTGATCGATGCGATTTTAAAGTGACCGCATATGGCCGCTTTTGGCAACCATGTTGCTGTTTTTGAATGATCTTTGACTGGCGTTTTGTACAAGGAGTGATTAATATCGTATGTAAGATACTTACGATTATTGGTTTGCACTAAAGAATTCACGGATTTGATTAGTTGCTGATCTGCTACTTAAAGTTGATCGCTTAAAGTACATCAAATTCTATGATTTGCGCGAAATAACAAGATGCCGCATGCAATATTTTTTTTCTCACAACATTCATGTTTATACTGTAATCGTCCGATTTGTTATTATTTTTTACACTCTGAACACCTTTTATATTATTATACAAATGGTCATATTATTGTTTCGCATTTTTCCCAGATGGACGATAACATAATTGTATTTCTCTTGATGTATTGTAACGAAATGTGCGATAACCACCCTTTAACTTTAAGCTAATGCTGGATGAAGGTGTCGTCACATGGACGTCATACGTACCGATCTTTGTCTTCTCGCATGCAATGCTTTTTCGCTACCTGGGCGAGATCGTTGGTTCATCTTATAGGTTGCCTTCTCATATTTCTGCGTTCTTTTTTGGATCACCACTCGTACGGTCAAGGCTTTGTATGTTCTGCGTCTTATATGGCCCATCTCCATCTTTCATCAGCTCGCTATCAACTTGGCTATGTCAGTCAATTTTGTATTACTACAAACTTGGTATTTCGAGTCGATCATTGAAGGATATTCTCATATCTCGCTCTATTGGTTTTTGAGGGACTTATTGCTGGTATGCAGTGAGCGTCCGCGTCTGGGTCCCTATCTAAACCAAGACAGGTAGGCCCTTTTGTTTAACAGTACAATACCCGAGCGTTAGTGTTACGGGTATGGCTTCCTCAAGTCTATAGACCCTTTTATCTAAAGCCCCCTAATCAGATAGGATTACAATTAGTTGGGTGTACAATGACTTCCTAGGAAATTGTGTTAATCAATAGTTTTTGTTCCTGAACAAAATGACTCCCACAAAATACTATACTATGCGTTCTGCCTAATTTAAACAGTGCCTTAAAATGTGATTCACAGCACATCTGTGATTGTAAAAAAGGCAATTGATGCGGACTCTGACACACGGAGCATAGCGCAGACGTCATTCTTTTTTTATTTGTTTTTTTTTTTTTACAACATGCAATGAATCAGTATGCAAAGCGTAGTAAAACTATTTGCTAACAGTGTTTTCATAATCACTTGCGATAAATTGATTTCATTTACATGATAGTCATTATCTTAATTAAATTTACCAGTGTTTTGATATCAAGGTGTATTTCCTTTTTGTTCGTTGTATGCAATGGTGTGAAATAGTAAAACAAAAGGGTTTAATTATCGGTATCGGTTCACACCACCATAACCTCGAACTAATAAACACTAAGTAAACTGTTCCCGTTTCGTTAATGATATACTTTTCATTATTTTGTTTCGGGCTTTGTCTTTAGCGCTAAATCTAACAGCAAGTTTTGTTGCGCAAGTTGGATTGCGCAACTGACTTCTGCAAGTTGACTTCTGCAAGTTTTACGAGCGATGGAGTGCAATAATTTGCGCTAAAAATCTTGCTAGTTGATTTGGCGTTTTACAAAAGATTCTTGATACAGTTTATAATTTAGATCTCTTGTATAAAAATCTTGAGTAGCATTTCCTGTGGGTTTTGCAACGAGTGGTCTCACCCACTCGGTGATTTGCAAGTAGGTATGCAATTGAAAACTAATATCACAGCTGTCAACTGATAAGTTAAAATTACTTACGGAGAACATTATTGTAATTGATGATAATAACAGGAAAAAATGACTGAAAATACTACTTTAAAATATCATAAATTTAGTAATATTGTAGGTCTTTGTTTTGGTAACAAAAAAACCGGTCACAAAAAATATGGTACCACGTCATTTGTAAATAAAGTCACATGTTGTGGGTTATTCAAGCGCCAGTTTCTGATTCATCATTCTGATTAAAAAATTGAGTTCTAGAATGTTATTCTTACGTGCAGCTATACCTAGTGTACAACTTTTAATACGTGTACAAGTATTTCCTCTAATATATAAATTCGCCAGCAACATATTTGTGTAATAAATTAACAACATACTGCTCCGGAAGACTTCAGCGAAACAGAGAAAAGGAATGCATTTTTTTTTACTTATAATTTCATAAACTTATCTACCTACATCCATATCTGAGGTAGAATATTGTACGGCCTTTGTTTTATGTCGTTGACCATAAACATACAGCTTCATTCATGGTAAACTGACCCGACACGCTTATCGTGAAATAAGTTTGCAGCCATTTTGCAACTAACAGGAATTTACAAGTTTGCATCGTGGATTTGTGGTGTTTCGAGAGTGATTTATGCGTATGCGCAGGTGAAATTAAACAGAGTTTTAGAACTAGATCGAGTGTATTCCTAGGGCATTTATCCCGCAAGTATAATTTTGGCGCACTGTTCTAATATTTAAACTTTCCACGTCTCTATTCAAGTCTTCGATCAATAATGTACTAGATTCCTGATAAGTGCTTCAAAAACGGCCCGAAAAATAAGAGCCTAATACTTTTGTGGTCTTATTTCTTATTTGCTTGCCGCGAGTAACACGCCAACGACGCTGTACATTGACGTTTTTTGACCGAACTATTACATCTTTCTACATGAACATTTGATGTAGGTATGGCCTGGTTTATTTTCTGGATGGCATTAAAAACGCATACATCTTATGTATCTAGTACTGTCGAGTGCCATTATTTAGCGTTGTTTTTGTATGAGACTGGGCATCTAGTTGTATTGTTGATCGAAGATTCAAGTGTTCTTTTTTTACTTTTTAACAGGGACTAAATAACCCTAAACTTAAGCTACCTTTAAAATACGGTATGACGTCATACCCCTAAATTCTAGTTACAGGAATATTACGATACTTAAACATATTTCGGTACCGAAAGGTAGAGTCTGAAAATGCGAAACGGTATATTTCGGTAGCGGTACCTTAACCTTTATAAATAAAGGTTTTCTTTGATAAACCGCCTCTCCACCCTGTCCTTTTTATGATGCCTCAGATAGCATCAATGTTTTATTAGTATGATTCACTCGTTACTCGATGTTTTCGGTACCGAAATCGTAAAAAGGTAAAAAAATGGTTTGACCCAGCCTTTATAAGAAAACGGTATACTGCCTTGTTGGTCTAGTGGTTGCAAGCGTGACTGCTGAGCATAGGGTCCTGGGTTCGATCCCCAGGTTGGGCTATATTGAATTTTTCCACTAGGAATTTCTCGGTAGCAGCCCGGAGGCTGGATTTGTGCCCGGTTAATGGCAATAGGCTCGCCCTCTATTACAAACGAAACGAGAGTGTTACTAATACACCTCTGCCTGACCCATCAGGGAATATAAGGCGTGATGTTGTTATGTTATGGTATCCTTATATTTTAAAGATATCGTATCCTCGTACCGTAGCTGCTTTAAGTCCCTGCTTTTGTACGTACATAATACACCATGATAACACGTCCAATGCAATAAATAACTTACCCCGTTTCCGGTTGTTTGTCAACAGCTGATCATGGCCCAATTGGTGATCCTAATAGACGGTTATGCGCCACAATTAATGAATGATCAGAACATTATGTTCCAAGCCCAAGATGCCGCTGGTTATCCTCGACAGAAATAGAAGGCCTACCTTTCAATAGTGTATGCTTTTGCTAGGTCTGGAGTTACTGCAATAGTTGAACGTAGATTTGTATACTCATATTTAAGACAGTTAACGCCTTTTGGTACAATTTTAGTATATCATATTGAAGCGTGTTTTTGGATTTGATATTGTGTAGGGTATATCGATGGCAGCAAAGTACGTCTTAAAATCGCAATTTTACAGGAGAGCACATTTAGTAAAAAATAGTGGCCATTTAGTTGCGTTTTTTTTAATCGAGTGTAGATGTCTTCATTTACGTTCGAGATTTTCTTCATTGTTTTGAAATTTGAAATAATTTTAATACAGACTTGTAGATAGGCTTGATAAAAGCTCATTTTTGTAATAAAAGCATTTTGGCAAAATTGTAGTAGTCTGTATCTACTTTGCTGCCACCGATATGTACTTACCTAAATTAAAATGGAAAATCGAGGAAAATTTCGCATATTTATAGCTTTCTATTCGAATTTTATTTGGGTCATGGAAAAAGCGGTGCCTTTAAACGTCGGGGTTATTTGGTCTCATGTATGTCCTGTTTAGCAACCTAATCCGACCTCGCAAAAAAATCCAGACAACTGGGCGTAGCCACACATGATCTGTCTTTTTAAACGTTAGGCCATGTTTATGGAGACGCGGTATCCGCCAAATAGTACTGTTGCCTAACTATCGATAGTAAATATCGATAGTTTTCCTTGAGAACTAGTAACAATATCGGTAGGGGCTATCGATAGTACCTACTAAAATTAAACAATATTATCGGTAGTACCGATCGAAAAACTAAATGAATACTATTGATTCAAATTCAAATTCATTTATTCATTTTGTGAACATAGGGTAAAAAAATATACAGATGTTATATAAATAAATGTTGGTCCATACTATGCCCCGCCGAAACTCCGAAAGGCATACAAAATAGTGTCACTGGTAAAATCAAAAAATTAAGTTAATTATAAAACTACAAAATCTCACAAAATACAATGTCAGCAATATTATAGTTGTCAAAATAAAATTAATTTAAATATAGAACAAAATGTCATGAAAAAATACAATGTTAGCGAAATTAAAATTATCAGAATTAAATTAATTATAACCTTACCAAAACAATAATAGAATGTCACCAAAGTTAAATAAATTATAAAAAAATGATCAAAATTTGTCATCCAGATACTCCTTGGCTAAATAATATACCTTGTCATTTAGTAGCTTAAAGAGATTACTTTTAAATTCATTATTATTCTTACTATTTCTAATATGACAGGGTAGTTTGTTATACAATTTTGGTGCCATTGCATAGACACTTTTATAAGCAAAAGCAGTTCTGGTGACTATTGTTTTTAACTTATCTGAGCGACGTTGACTTTCTACATAATTAAACAAGTGTATATTGGTTTTTACAAACATCAAAACCTCATAGATATACAGCGATGGTACTGTCAGAATATTTAAATCCCTAAAGTGTGGCTTACATGTATCTGTTGTTCTTAACTTGCAGTTGGCCCGGATGCATCATTTTTGCGCCAAAAGTACGGAGGATATGTTTGTAGCATTACATTATATGAATCATTATATGAGTCCATACCTTAATGTAGAGGCTACATACCTGTGGTATGCCGTTAGGAGGGCAGTTTTGTTTGCAACTTTACCTAACATATAAAAGGCATAAGTATTGAAGAAGATAGATTTGATGAAGAGCAACAGTATTGATAGTATCGATATTATTGAGTATTGATATTATCGGTACTATCACAATTTAAGTGTGTGTTACTATAATCACTGACGATACTATCGATACCTGGTTGAACAAAATAGATAGTATAAAGATATAATGCAATATTATTGAATTTTGATTAATTGATACAGCAAAACTAGCCATAATAACGATAGTATCGACAGTGATTGTATTAAAACACACTTAATATGTGATAATATCGATAGTATCAGTTAATTTAAGTACAATACTTTCGATAGCCATATCGATATTTTGACTAGTATTCGAGGTTAAAATAGTATCGACAACCTACCAAGAGTCAATCGATAGTTTGGTAACACTACCGCGCACTATCATACATACAACCACAGTCCACAACTCAAATAATGCCACCAAAAAAACACGTGTTCATAAACGCTCTCCTACATCTTCCTGTTTGTGTATTGTTCGCTTTACGCCACGCATCACGCTCCGCGGTAAGCTCCGCGTCTCTATACACAAGGCCTTACTCGGGAAAAAAGGACTGCCGACCTTCTCAATTTCTGAGAAACTTCGTAAGATAAATATACCGTATATTAGATAGTAGGAGGGGCGCGTGGCTGAATAGCAACCGCGCGGATCAAACGATTTGCGAGGTTAAGCTGCGCTTGCCGCGGTCGTTCCGTGGATGGGTGACCGCTCGTTACACATCCTGACCTCTCCGTGCATCGGAGAGCACGTTAAACAGTCGGTCCCGGGTGTCATACGAATACCTATGACAGTCGTTACAGGAAGTCAGAAGCCCGGAAGTTTGAAAACAGGTCTAACCTTAGGATATCGGAATTGCCCAGTAACTGGGTTGTGGACTACTGATGGCAGTCGCCCCGTGTAAAATACTGGTATTCAACCGCATCTGGTTAGACTGGAAGCTGACCCCAATATAGTTGGGAAAATGGTAGGAGGAAGATTAGTTAGTAGAATATAATATAGAATATGCGTTTTAATGATTAAAAAAATATGTTTTGCATGGTTTTTTGTATATAAAAATGTGTACAAGTGATGTGTACAGTACGCATTCTTGCGCCGCAATGCGGCCAGCTGCGGCATGGCAATGCGCTTAGCTTTACAGAAAATTTATTATGTACTAGTATGTGGTGTCTATGAGGCTTCAAGATGTAGGTCCTAATGTATTTCGTACGACACTAATGCATCCGGCATATGACATACAAATACGAACGAAACGATTCAATCGTTTTTGTGGCCAACCACCCAGCACCTAATCATACACACATACATAATTCTGTGCAATTACGGGCTCAGCTTTTTATTCCGCCATTTTATCCCTTACGTCATATCGCATTCTTTATATGACATAAATACTTAGTTCCGGGAAAGACGAAGTTTGTATAGAATATCTCTCATACTTTATTTATTGCATAATACTAGGTGCTCGTACGTTGTACGATCTCCTTTCTCTCGTTATAAACCGTGAAGGTGAATTCAATCGATAATGGACAAAACAATTATAATAAAAACGGAAAATCGCAATTCGTTTGTAGCGTGCGTGCTTTGAAACTTTTTATTATAATCTAGATTTTATCGTAACTTGGCTGTTTGACGCCTTACTTTGGTGTTATTGCAGAAAAAGTAAGCCGTTATCTATTTTTATACTCTTTGAACTATAAACTGTTGAGTCTATCGCAAAGAGCAGTCTTTTTTTAAGACTAGAAGAAAAATCTAAGATGTTTGTTTATTCTCGTGGACTGTATTTTTCCACTAAGGGAAAGGCACTGATATCTATAAAATTATAAAGTTTATGTAATAGAAATAAGGCCATAAGCCAACATAGTGCAGTGCCTCGGAGAGCATGTTAAACCGTCGGTACCGGGTGTCATACGAATACCCATGATAGTCGTTACGGGTAGTTAGAAGCCTGAAAATCTGACAACTGATCTAACTCTAGAATATCGACATTGCCCAGTAACTGGGTTGCGGAGTTCTGATGGCAGTTGCTCCGTGTAAAGTACTGGTATTCAGCCGGATCTAGTTAGACTGGAAGCTGACTCCAATATATGTAGTTGGGAAAAAGTTAGGCAGAACGGTACCACCTAATCATGGGTTAGGCCTCTGTCGCTCCACAGGCATTATAACAAAATATTTACTGTCTCCCCTTTTGTCAAATGTAGTAACACTAGCTACCCGCCCCGGCTTCACACGGGTGCAATGTAGATACTAATGTGGGGCATATAAACCTTCCTCTTGAATCACTCTATCTCTTGCTGAAAACTGCATTAAAATCCGTTGCGTAGTTTAAAAGATTTAAGCGTACAGACAGAGGGAGCGACTTTGTTGTATACTATGTAAAGAAGAACCCCTCTAGGTCTAATTCGAACTCTGATTAACACTAGCGTGGTATCATAATGCATAATCATCCTATTACTGTCCCATTGCCGGGCACGGGCCTCTTTTCAGAATGTAAAGGGTTAGGTCTTAATCCATTACAATGGCCTGATTCTTTTTGGAGCCCTATCAGGTGTGCAGGTTTCCTCACGATGTTTTCCTTGATCGTTAACGCAAGTCATAATCAAACTCGACCATGGTGTTATGCATATGTGTATTACCTAAACAAAATAAAATAAGTAAATTTAAAAAATCAAAACCCCGACTGCTAAAAAGTGAACTTTAAATAAAAACTGAAACGAAAAAACACAAGTCCAGTAGTCTAGAATTCTGTAGAGCAATATTGAATACCTACAACATTGAATTAGTTTCATGATTGATACACACATAAAACAAATAATAAATTCTAATGCGGAACATACCGTCTTTAACAGTCAGGACCCATTATTGGGAAGATTTGAGCCGGTCTAGATCTCTAGAGCGCCACAAAGGAACAAACATACATACATAGGCTGATAAACACATTACCTTCCTTTGCGTCGCGCTGTCGGGTAAAAATACGCCAATTAGGTATGTAGTACAGGGATGGCGAACCAATGGCACTCGTGCCATTAATGGCACGCGACACAATATTCTGGACCCGTCATTGATCACTAAATTCATTATGCACTACGAAAAAAAGTGTGAAGTAGGTATTATATGACCCAATAATCACAAAGACAAAATTATTTGATGGCACGTCTATGACCTCATTAAACATTTATTCAGAACAATGGCACGTTTATACGTAAAGGTTCGACATCCCTGATGTAGTACAAAGCATGGATATTTTCAGTATAGGCGCCGGCATCAAGATTTGCCCCTACTTGCTACATTGTTATTAAATTGTTTTGGTAAATTCCACAATAATAATGTCACTTGTTCATTGTGTGCGTTTATATTTAACGCAGATTGTCGACATGACGTACCTAGCAGCTTCATGACCCACCTGTTAACTAAATACCGTTATTATATATGTGTACTTATTTAACTTACATTTTAAACATAACTATTGCAAACAGATTTATTTATTTTGTAATATGCCAGGCTTCCTGTGTGCTGTGGTTCCGGCAGAAATAGGTCACTGTTTCTCTTGTGGATATTGTAAGAGGCGACTAAATCATGTTGGGATGGTCAGCAGTATCCACCTGGACGCTAATAGCTTTATTTATACTGACGTTATCGTGTTCTCCTATTTTTGTCAGAGGAGGCCATAATCTCTGCTCGTGCGGTTCGTAAAAGGTGACAAAGGGATTATTATATTATTATTTTATACTAGGTGTTACCCCCCGGTTGTACCCGCGTAAATAATTTAACTACAGCGCCACCTATCGGATCCCAGCATAGCTATCAACCATCATCTCAACAAAATAAATATATTGTGTAAATATGACCTCAATCGGTAAAGTCGTTCTCAAGTTATGGCGTGACCAAGGGAAATAGGGATTCATTTTTATAAATATAGATTTAGTGGATGGGTAGTAGGATTTTCCTTGTGTACTAACTAATAACAACTAAGTACTCGAGTGGCTCGTGGCTCGTGGCTTATTAATAACCGCGCCGATCATAGGATTTACGAGGTTAAGCTTCGCTTGCCGCGGTCACTCCGTGGGTGGGTGACCGTTCGTTACACATCGAGACCCCTCCGTGCCTCGGAGAGCACGATAAACAGTCGGTCCCGGGTGTCATACGAATACCTATGACAGTCGTTACGGGAAGTCAGAACCCCGAAAGTCTAACAACTGGTCTAAACTTAGGTTATCGGCATTGTCCAGTAACTGGGTTGCGGAGGTCTGATGGCAGTCGCTTCGTGTAAAATACTGGTATTCAGGCGCATCTGGTTGGCCTGGGAGTTGACCCCAACATAGTTGGGACGAAGCTAGGCAGAATACTAACTAATAATAACTTTTTGCGAGCACCAAAACTTTTTACAAAGCGTGGTTATTGTGGCAACATACCTATTATAGAGAGTCGGTTATTAATACTTACCTAAGAACTTATGTGATGAGCTCATGATGAGCGTCATACTGCAATAAACAGGAAAATATTTTCCATGAAAAAGTTTGCTTGTATTTGAACCCACCTATGTTGACATTACCGTGTAAACTATCAACTATCCTAAGAATTCTCAAATTAACGTAGCCTTCTCCCAATTCCAGAGTGACTCAGTGAGCTACTTCTTCGACGAGCTGGAACGCATCGCGAGACCTGACTACGTGCCCTCCCACCAAGATATCCTGCACTGCCGGAAGGCCACCAAAGGCATCACGGAATGCACCATCAACATCAACAATGTGCCATTTGTATTCGTCGACGTGGGGGGGCAGCGGACGCAGCGGCAGAAGTGGACGCAGTGCTTCGACTCCGTCACGTCCATACTCTTCCTCGTCTCCTCTTCAGAGTTCGATCAGGTCTTGTCGGAAGACAGGTAGGTTGTTGAAATTATTGGTAATTTAATATGCGAAGATAAAACTCATTTGGGTTCCTTTCTGCCGCGTCCGCGTTTTTGTAATTAAGGAGAAATAAAAATTAAGGAGATTTATCATTAAAAAAAGGCCTAGTGTAGATAATTTGAAAATGTCTTTAGTAGTATGTGTTATTGATGATGTTCTTCACAAAGGACAGGAGCGTAGTACAATCAACCGGCGTGCGTGTATGACAAGATGTATGAATGTGGATGAAGCGAAAGGAGTACGGAAGTATCGTAGCATGTGGCGTTCTATAGTTTCTGCCTAATCCCGTGGGGAAAAGGCGTGAGTGTATGTATGTACGTATGTAGTATGTGTATTTATGCTGTCGGTGTGTTAAATAAAATATAGATACTTAAGATATAATTATGTAAATACTTAAGTCATAAAGGTAATTGCGCGATGTGATTTTATGTGCGTATCATAAAGAATTTTATATTTAAAATGCGGAGTAAGCCCACGCGACCGCGTTATTAAACAGTCATACCACAACTAATTACATAAACACACATGTTCGAAAATAATTATCGTGTACGAAAAACTGAGGGGGTGTATACAAAACAACAAGATTCGGGATCTATTTTTTAACCGACACGGAATCGAACTCGATTAGTTATGTACGTCATTGAAACAGACTGCTGTACCATGAATGAAATATTCCTGCAGCCCACAAAAAATATGTACTAGTAGGGTTGCCAACAATCCCGGAACGGCTCCCAAATTTCAATTAAAATTACCCGGAATTTGAAATGTGCGTCTAATCATAGCAGTAACGTGCATTGCATATAGGCAACTAGCGGCCCGTCCCGGCTTCGCACGGGTGGACATTTTTCCCGTTTTTGCAACATTTTTCATTTATGCTCCGCTCCTATTGGTCGTAGCGTGATGTCATATAGCCTATAACCTTCCTCGATAAATGGACTATCCAAAACAAAAAGATTTTTTCAATTCCAATCAGTAGTTCCTGAGATTAGCGCGTTCAAACAATCAAACTCTTCAGCTTTATAATATTAGTATAGATTAAGCAGTGCCTACCTCATAATATTTAATTAACTACACCTTTAACTATCACTATAAATAAAATAGGCGTGTATGGCTATGATTTCTTTTGGTCGGAATCGTATTGAAATGGGCTTAAGCGTATAATTGAAAGGCGACATAGCTAGTGCCTGCCTACCTAGTCCGAAAAGCAATGCACGTCATTAAATCATCGTAAATGTTGCGGCCGATCGCAATGGTGTTGACGTCGGCGAACAGATTTCGTTCGAATTAAATTAGAAATTTAATAAACCCCCGACACAAAAATGAATCTCTATAAAGTAAAAAACAAAATGTGTTTGTTGGCCAATTAACTTAATTATAAGTACCTAGTAATATTTTGATCCAAGTGTAGTCGCGTCGGGGGACCGCTTTTTAAACAGAAAAAAACCGCATCAAAATCGGTCCATTCGTTTGGGAGCTACGATGCCACAGACAGACACACAGATATACGTGTTAAACTTATAACACCCCTCTTTTTTGTCGGGGGTTAAAAATGAATTTTTACCTCGCAGGAAAATTTACAAATATTTTTTCGTCTCCCAGGGTTTTCTTTTAGGGTCCATTCAAGTATTACGTAAGCAGAATTTTAGTAATTTTTGACCCACCCCTCCCCCTTGTCAGCAAAAGTAAGCAAAGCTTTCACCCCCCCCCCCCCCCCTCCTATGCTTAAGTAAACATTGGTTTTTTTTTTAAACTGATCAGGTTTCTTTGTTGTTATTCATGAGCAGCAGTTTTTAAGTCTAGAAAATAAGTAAATAAATAAAAATTGCCCCCATGTCATCAAAAATAAGCTAAGCATAGACCCCCTCATCCCCTCTTTCGTGCTTACGTAATACTTGAATGGCCCCTTACAGAAGTAGCAACCCTAGCTACTAGATACCTGATTTATCTCACCTGGGTATTATGAAGTGAACAAAGCCTAAACGAGAGTGATTCAATCTTATCTATGATCTAATACCCGTAATACGTTCTTTCGTAACAAATTTTCTTGCATAGGAGGCAAAACGTTGACTATCTACTAGTAAATAAATATGGTATTACGTCAGTTGTGTTGCGACTTAATGACTCATGATGGAATCAGCGGGTGTTCGGACTGACAAGAAAATCACATTTTATGACAGCACCCATGGGGCACGTACATCACAGATAATATATGAAGTTATCGTTCAAATATTAGATCGAAAAATGAAGATAGAGTTACTGCCTCGTTGGTCTAGTGGTGACAAGCGTGAATGCTGATCGTGAGGTCCTAGGTTCGATCCCCAGGTCGGGCAGTGTTATTAGGGTTTTCCGTATGAAATTCCTCAGTAGCAGCCCGGAGTTTGCATTTGTGCCCGGTTGAAGGCAATAAATAGGCTTGCCCCTATTATATGGGACTTAAACATAACGGTAAATGTTACTATACACCCCTGCCTAACCCTTCGGGGAATACAGGCGATGTTATGTAGATAGTTACTTAGGTCATTGTCCATAGAAGCGTCTCTTCATAGTCGCTTCGAAATATATCGTGCCATTTGTCCAGCTTGGCGTACAAAGGCTTATCCACGAAGCGTATGAGAAGCGTATATTTTTTCTCATTTACTGCTCAGCAGTAGCTGTTTCCGTCATTATTTTCTGTTCCATATGGTCAGGTGTCTGACCATGACGACTGACGTCATGAAGCTTAGAGCATCATTAGTTTGTATGTAAGCAGGGGAACAATGACGAATACGCGTCCATGAAGCTACGCTTATAGGACTGAGCTTTAGTTGACTAGAGCCCGCGAAGCTGAGCCTGTAGCGTTAAAACAGCCCCTAATTCATCCAACCCAGCCCGACGGTAGCTGCCCCCCCCCCTCAATGACGCACTAAGCCGAGGCCCGAACCCCACAGGGGGTGCCCTTAGTCTCCGGTCATTTAATTTAAATCCTTAGTTTGTAAACCCTGGCTGGGGACCTTAAAGTAATTTTTGGCCAACACAGGATTGTCCGGTTAAGCAGTATCAACCTCAAACGAGTTGTTGCACAGCGAGCGGTCATACAAAAAAAAAATACAAAAAAAATTACAAAAGTGTCAAGTCAAAATGTCAGTTGCATCGCGGTGTTGAATGGAATTGTGCTGGAAAAGGGGTAATATGGTCGCCCACACATTTCTGTCATCGGCAAATTGTTTGTGTACACTTCTATTCTAATAATTGGTGGAGCTAATTACGTTACGTTTTTTTAACAAAGGGCTGATTGAAAAAATATCAAATATAAGTTCGTTAATGCTGAATATAGCCTCTCAATGACCGCTTAAATAAACAAACTGAGATCATTGTCAGACGAAGTAGTCATCGCATTTTGTTATTAATCCACAGAATAATGCGGAGTTGAAATAATTCTTAAGGGTATTAGTAAATAGTCTCTTTAAGTCTTAACATATCATCACGCCGGTATTCCCCGAAGGGTTGGACAGAGGTGTATAGTAACCTTTATTTCGCCATTATGTTCCAAGTCCCACGTAACAGAGGCGAGCCTATTGCCATGAACCGGGCATAAGTCCAAACTCCGGGCTGCTACTGAGGAATTCCACTTTGGCCGAGCTGGGGATCGAACCCAGGACCTCACGATCAGCAGTCGCGCTTGCCACCACTAGACCAACGAGGTAGATAGGCTCTTATTATATGAAAGTTAGTTTTAGTACTGGTAGACCTGCTTATCAAAGACCTCATCCGGGGTAGTACAACCACCGTAACTATATCTACTGCCAAGCACCATTGCTATGTTCCGGTTTGAAGGTTATAGTTGTCGGTGAAATTACTGGCACATGAGATTTTCCAACTTTGTCTCTAAGGTTGGCGACACATCAGCCATCCTTTTGGTGTTGTAAGCATATAAGGTTATTCGTAAAGGGAGTACTAAGCCGAAATAGTGTTAAAATACCCATATTCATGGATAGAACTTTTGTTCTACAACTTTCCCCAAAAGTCATTAATTTAAGAGAAATGGCTCATCAAAGATTTCATAAAAAATACTCTAAATTATATCTATCCTCAGCTATGATCAGCTGTGTTTACATTTTAGGTCATATTTGGGGTCACGGATTAGAAACTCCATTTTCTGAATTCGTAACTAAAGCAAGGTTGAATAATTTTTGAAAAAACTAAAAATATATTTTGTTGGTTTTACTTTTTATCGTATTTTAAAATGTTAACACTTTCTTTAAAAAATCTGTGATTCTTTAAGTGGCCCGCGGCCCCCCCCCCCCCTTTCCGACTAACCTGGTATGAAGGTGGTAACCACTTTCCATCAGGTGGGCCGTCGGATTGTTTGTCAACCTATTACATACTAAAAAGACAGCTAACTGGGATTCTATTCCTAGGCCGCCATTTTTATTACGGGCCTAGGTCACCTTATGAGTATAGGGCGGCGCCGAATTCTTTGCGGGTTATTATCCATCGATTACAAAAACCGCTAAGTATAGCATTAATCAAGATACAATGGCCTGTCATCGCCTTCCGTTGAGATAATTTAAACCCTGCTATACAGGGTGTAAACGAAATCATGTAATTCCTTCAAACCTCGTTAAACAAAACATGGGACACTTATGGATTCAATAAAAAAAAATTACAACAGGTAAACATGTGTTAACGTGAGGCATTTTAGTGCACTGACTTAAATAACCGCGCGGCGAGCGATAGCAGCGCAATTCGTCCGGGGCGCTAAAATGCCTCACATTAAGAACACATGTTTACTTATTGTACATTTTTTTATTGAATCCAAAAGTATCTTGTGCAGGATTAATCTATGTCCGCAGTACATCACGAGGTGTGAAGGAATTAAATGATTTTGTTTACACCCTGTATAAGGCATGTAATGTTAGCACAGAAGTGTTAATGGCGATTAGCTCTTATCTTTCGGTGGGAAAATACGCGAGTCAACATACCTACATAGTTATGTAAATGATATACAAGTATCACTTTGTTCTTGGTACTGTTTATACAATTTTATTACGCTTAGCTAAGTATTTTTATTATAATTAGGTGTTTGTACTTAGCCTGCAATAAAAGGCGTGAAGATCGCTGGGTAAAGCCGAAAATTAATGGGATTTGACAAGTCGTCCGTGAATTTCTGATATCTCCTAACTGACCTTTGTCCATATAGGCGATTCGCACATTGCACCGCATCACGCAGCGTAGCGCGGGAGTGCGTGTTCTTACGTTGTTTGCAAGTATCTGTGTTTGTGTAAAAAACACGCGTACTGCAACACACGGAAAACGCATTCACGCGCAGTGTTGTGGCTCCGTCGCCACGCACCCCGCAGCGTAGTGCGGGGCAGTGTGTGTTTCACCATAGGTAGTAAGCAGATGTCAGAAGTTCCCAGACGATTTGACATTTATGAACACATCTGTTTATTTTTTTTATAAATGGGATTTGTTTTTGGTACTGCCTATTATCTCAACTATATCAGCGCGTCCACTGCTAAATACGAACTTCTTAACTGACTTAAAAACAGGAGATTCTGAGTTTGACCTGTATGTATGTACGTTCGCGATTATCTCGAGAACGGTTGGTCATGTGTTGATGCGGTTTTCACATATAATTAATTAATTAATCATTATGCATGTGAACTCATATTTCCAGCTTTTCTGAATCGATTTGGATTATTGTTTTGTTTTTCTATAGACAGCTATAGTGAATAGATTGAGTGATGAGGTAATATTACATTTGTACAATCAATTTAGTTGACCAAAGATGAGTAGACAATAGGGCTTGTGTTATTAAATAGCGGTCATTTGAGAGCTATTAAGTGTCGTTTTGATATGAAATGATAACCTAATTTGATAATAAACAAATTAAGAAAACAAAAGGCAATTTTTGTCAAAAGATGACGACAGTGCCGCGCGATTCATAGCCTTTGGCCAGACTGCAAACGCGGGCGCGGGGCGGGCGCGGTGCGGCGAGCTCAAACAGAACTTCATTTGAGTGTCCATAGTGGGCACGCGGGCGCGGGAAGCGGCGCGGGCTACATGGCGCGGGGAGCGCGCGGGTAGCTCATGCCATAGGTCGTTCATACAAGTGGCCGCAGTGAGAGCGCGGGCGGCAAGTGACAACCCGCGCGGGAACGGGGGTTCTCAAACTAGTTCGAGCTGACCACGCACGTTGTTGTGATGGCGTCTTCAAAATTAAATATTGAAGAATTCATAAGGGCTATTCAAGCACGATCTGCACTGTGGATGTCGAAACATCGTTTTTTAGTAAGAATTTTCCAGTAAAAATAAGTCTTCTTCATCCATATTATATTTTGACAAACACTGGACACGACAACGCTCAGAACGAAGCCGCGCTCGACTGCGGACAGGCAAATCGCGCGCGTTCCCGCATCCGCGCCGCTCCCCGCACCGCGCTGCCAGTCTGGCCGAACACATAAACGCAAGTAACATTTACTGCGTTTATGAATCGCGCGGCAGAGCTCCTCTTGGGATAAAATGAAATGATTTATTCTGCAATTTGGATATTTAAAATAATTTTCTTTTTTTAAACTAGATGGCTTCGGCGTTTCCTATATGACTTCCTGAGGGGAAACGCCGAAACAAACTCAAAGGTCAAGGTTTCTTTTAAAGTCCAGACATATTTCCTGTAGCAAAAATTCATGTCAGATCTATGCCTGGGATGGCCTATTGAAGGAAGTTCTCGAGCAGTTTGAGTAGACCTGTCCTAACTGATGGCGCGCATGCATCAGCCATAGATGCAGCTCTCAGCCACCATGTTCGGTGGTGTTGATTAATATAAGCAAAGGTCTTCGATAGAGAAAGTCGCGGACGGTAGTCATATCAAATGTTACGTTACTTAGTTACGGTGTTTAACCTCATGTCTTCAAGAAACAAGACATTTCAAAATTGTTAGTGACCCGAGTCGGCTCGCGTGTTTACTGTAACCTACATTGGTGTATCAAAAAGGGAACATCGGAATAATTTTGTGTTTATTGATTATTCTCTTCTATGTAGGGCCTGCTATAACATCTCCTCATTAACTAAGAATTTAATAATATTATTTACGGACTGGAATATAAAACTTCCTCACCGTACGATGGGATTAGACGCGTGTTATAAGATTCAACAAAACCCAGTACGCTTGGTGATAGGATCTATATGGCCCGCCTGGCTAGCTACCACTTGAACTTTAAAGTCTGGCGACAAGCAGTTTACTGTGTACCGTTGTGTGTATGTGAGAACCAGAGGAGTATAGGGGAATCCGTCTATCATCCATATTCTAAGACGTTCCTCCAAAACTTACTCAACTCGACTCCACCTCGACTCGGCCTTTAGTTGACATAAACGTCCTCGACTCGAAATTTTTCCTCGTTCCAGGTAAAGAATCATCTGTCAAACTCAATGTACCTCGGAACCTACCTTAAGGAAGGAAGTGTCAAAGTTCGTATGTAACAAAAACGAATTTTGAAGACTTTATCGAACATACTTACGATAATCCTTACACATATTTATCGCGGCGTTATTTGCGCGATGCAGATAATTCAAATTATGACGTAATGACTCCGTCGAGGAACCTCAAAGTTCACTCGAAATTGCGACTAAGAATACAATTTTGAAGGTGTTTTCGAGGCAGTCTTGAGTCGAGTATGAGTCGAGGAAGTTTTGGAGGAACGTCTTAGAATATGGGTGTATATCTCTGTTCCTTGGATTCGTGTGCTCCATCTTCGACGCTGTCTGCGCTTACCATCAAGTGAGACTAGGGACAAAGGCGACCAAGTAATTTTTTTAAAAATAAATCATCGATGCTCCGCTACACTCTACAATAATAGAGGAGATACTTGTTTTCAAGTTCTTGAAAGGGTAATTTTCTGTCCTTGTCGCGCGAAATGGACATCGTACGGAGTGATGTCAAGTTTCTATGAAGTTTTTGATTTAGGTCGTTCTGTAAAGTGAAATTCGTTTAATAGCTTATGGCTTAGGTATTTTATTAAATATTTCAATGGTTTTTTAATGCAGCCAATACTTTTTACAAAAAATAAGTTACAACATATTAATCATATTCGCGAATCAGACCTTTCATCACAAAATACGTTAATTCATTGGTTGTTCAAAACCCTTCTTTTTCAATCTGTATTAAGACTAATTAATTTCTTTCTTTCACTAAAACATTAGTATGAAATTACCGACGTAACGCAAGTGCTAAAAATACATTAGTTTTATTTTGGTCCAGTCCCTTATTGGTAACGTTCACATCGTAAAATGTTTGATGGCAAAATGTATAATTATACAACATGTAAAAGGAATAACGCAAACACCAACAATTAGAACCATACAATTAGAATAAGTTATAATCATAATACATACACTGAAATGTTAAGTTTATGTGCTTAAATATTGTTTATTTAATAAAAGTCTTACTTTTTATTGTTAGGGGCCATTCAAGTATTACGTAAGCAGAACTTTAGTCATTTTTGACCCACCCCTCCCCCTTGTCAGCAAAACTAAGCAAAGCTTTTACCCCCCTCCTATGCTTACGTAAACATTGGTATATATTTTTTTAAACTGCTCAGGTTTTTATTCTTATTCATGAGCAGCAGTTTTTACGTCTACGAAAATAAGTAAATACATAAAAATTGTTGACGTAATCATCATCTAGACACCCCCGTCCCCCATGTCATCAAAAATAAGCTAAGCAAAGACCCCCTCACCCTCCTTTTGTGCTTATGTCATACTTGAATGGTCCCTTAACTGCATTTAAAATTTATTTGACACTAGCTGTGTCCTCACGGCTCCGCCCGTAGCCTATGTTACTCAGTGATAATGTAGCTTTCTAACGGCAAGATTTTTTAAAATCGGTCCAGTAGTTTTTAAGTTTATTCGTTACATACAAAAATCCATCAATACAAATCTTTCCTCTTTATAATATTAGTATAGATATAGATAAGGCTCAATATTCTTTACCTCATTTAAAATACTGATTTATAACATAGCACGTTTAAAAATATTACACATTAAAAATTGCTAAAATCGATTCTTAAACTAATTTCAGGGTTTGCGTTTATTATGTTACACGTTGTATAATTTTTATACTAAGTTTAACGTGTGGCGTAAAATGATGTGCGTGCTTTCGCGGCCTGCGGTTGGACTTACGTGTGTTAATAGGACCCAGATTATCTTCTTCTTTTCGTGTGGATAGTGACTAATCTGGTGACAGAGTTTATTCCGCCCATAGGTCTCTGACTTGGTTTCACATGCCGTCGAGAAATATCTCTCAGGCATAGGTTACCTCTCGATGTTTTCTTTCACTGTTTTTAAGCAAGTGATAATTATACAATACGCACATGAATCCGAAAAGGAGGTGCGTGCCTTGGGTTCGAACTCGAGACCTATGACTTGGCAGTCCGACGGTCACACTACTAGGCTATCACTGCTGATACTGCCCAGTATACAACAAGTTCCCTTCAACGAATCTCATACAGTTATCCATTGCGATTAAACATTACGTTCGCATCTCATAGCCACGAGTAATCTAACCAAAAGTCTAATTTAAAATTCTATTTCTAAATCAAAAGGTTCCCGTGGGTATAACAAACTCAGTTTCAACATTTTCAACGCGAGTGAGGCCGCGGTCGAAGGCTAGTTTTGATAATAAAACTTTTTATTGCCGCCCTAGAATATTTGCTAAACATATCTTTGGTTCGCCCAGATGTGTTCGTTTGATGTTTTAATGGTTAGATTTTTGCGTTACTACGTAAACGTGGATTTTGGACTGCGTAATCATTAAATGGTTCGTTTTAGCGTTTAGGGAATCCGCAATGTACTCGTGTTTTACAGAATCGTTCAATATTATGTTTCCGTGTTTTTGTTTGTTTTTAAATGATCTCATGATGTTATTTCATTTTATACCGTGTGGGGGTGGGTTAGAATTTAAAACTTCCTCACCACACGCTGGGAATAGACGCGTGTTGTAAGATTCAACAAAACACAGCACGCTTGGTGGTAGGATCTATACGGTCCGCCTGGCTAGCTACCACCTGAACATTAAAGTCAAGCAGTTTACTGTGTTCCGTCGTGTGTATGTGAGAGCCAGAGGGGTATAGGGGAATCCCTCTATATCTCTGTTCCTTGGATTCGTGTGCTCCATCTTAGACCCTGTCTGCGCTTACCATCAGGTGAGACTAGGGCCAAACGCGACCAAGTCAAGAATAGAAAATAAAAAATACCAAGGGATCTGATTATACAGTTTGTATACTCCCAGAAAGTTGATTGCTGCTTTGAATCATAGAGCAGCCATCAGAACAAATCGATCTGATGAGCAGCCATCAATGACCACTCGAATCGAACGATCCCTCAGGAAGTCCGATAACCACGCAACGAAACCGGTGGACAAGCCAAATGAAGAAAGCTTACGAATAAGGCCGTCATGCCAAACCCTGTCGAAAGCCTTCGAGATGTCCAGGGAAATGGCGAGCGTTTCCCCATGTTTCTCGATGGTCTCACTCCATATGTAAGTGGCGTACGCTAGAAGGTCTCCAGTAGACAGGTTTCGGCGCAATCCGTATTGCCGGTCACTGAGGAGGTCATTAGCTTCTAGGTAAGTTAGGAGCCTACTATTAAGGATACGTTCCATAGTCTTGCAGAGTATGGACGTAACTGAGATGGGCCTATAGTTGACAGGGTCAGCACGACTACCTTTTTTGGGCACGGGTTGCACGTTGGCAAGCTTCCACGATTTCGGCACTTTTGTTCTTTCATTTTGATAATACAACAATATTGTGGCGCATAGTTGTCGAGAAGACGGATTGTTAAAGCATGCGGTTCAGTGGATATTGTTGAACTGTCAAAATCAAAGTTATTGCGGTTGCTAGTGTTTCGCGATTCGATTTTAAGGTTCACACGACGATAAATCAAAAACTAAAGAATAGTAATAGTAATAACTGCCTCGTTGGTCTAGTGGTGGCAAGCGCGACTGCTGATCGTGAGGTTTTGGGTTCGATCCCCAGGTCGGGCAAAGTGTTATTGGGTTTTTCCGTGTGGAATTCCTCAGTAGCAGCCCGGAGTTTGGATTTGTGCCCGGTTGATGGCAATAGGCTCGCCCCTTATTACATGGGACTTCAACTTAACGGCGAAATGAGGGTGTTAGTATACACCTCTGCCCAACCCTTCGGGGAATACAGGCGTGATGTTATGTTATATTTTAAAGAATAGTATGATGGAAAACTGTTTCCTATTCCATCGGATGACTGTCACCACAAATTGCTGAGTGATTACCATCCGATTGATTTGTTGTAACGTTATGCTAGTCGACATCCGCATGGCGAGATCAAGGCCGTGATTATGTATGTATCATTGTCACCGAGAACATATAATTATGTGCATTACCAGTTATGTTGAAAATATTCATTAAATATTTATAAAAAATGCAATAGTGGTTCTATAACGGAAGCGTGGAATTTGTACTATTGAAATGTTTCTGGGATGGTTCCGTGAATGGTGACCGTTCGTTACACATCGAGACACCTCAGTGCTTTGAAGAGCACGTTAAAAGTCGTTCCCGGGTGTCATACGAATACCTGTGACAGTGACAGTCGTTATGGGTAGTTAGACGCTCGAAAGTCTGGCAACCGGTCTAACCTTAGGATATCGGTATTGCCCAGTAGCTGGGTTGCAGAGGTCTGATAGCAGTAGCTCCGTGTAAAATACTGGTATTCAGTCGCATCTGGTTAGACTGGAAGCTGACCCCAACATAATTGGGAAAGGGCTAGGAGGAAGAAAATGTTTGTGGGTGAATATTCAATATGCGAACAAAAATTAATTGCAAGATCTTTGTCATCATCCCAAAGCTAAGAATGGTGATGTCTAAAACTCCTATTATGATAATGGAAACGCAATGAGAAAAGTCCAACTGGAAAGTATTATAATGTGAACTACCCAGAACAATATAGATTTAAAAAAGTAAATATATTTTACAGTGAATCTTATTTGGCGGTATAATATTTTTTATTTCAATGAAATCATTTTCGCCTGACTCTATTATAAAAAAAAGTTAAGAATTTTCAAATACCAAAATTTTTAAAGCTGAAATGACAGTAAAAATAGGCAATGAGAAGTTTAAGAAATTAATTATAATATATATGAATTGTTTACATTATACAGTATGAATGGTCAAATCTATGAGAAATAGAAAACTCGATTTAGGTCAAAACTAAAAATATATGTTTAGATTTTTGAAAAGAATCTAGCAAGTTGCAATACAAGCCCTCCTCAAAAATTCACCTTGTGTACAGTACAGACGGACGCGCCGATTATTTTAAAAGGACGAGTGGCAGTATTCACCTTTTTTCTTTATAATGCATAATTATAACCAGGAAATCGTCAGATCAGATATGATCAAATATCACCAAACTGGTCGTATGTCTAATTCACGTGCAACTAATTAATATATCTAAGCAGGAAGAAATAAAAATTTAAATTATAAATATTAATTTTATGAATTATTATTTTAGTTTTCTTTGAATGATAGACTGAAGAATGATGTGGATATACAAAGTTGCGGTCTAAAAGATGATGTAGTGACAAAATTTTTAAAGAGTATTGTTAGGTGGTTTGGTCATGTTGAGAGAATGAGTGAACGACGATTAACAAAAAATAATCTATAAGGCGGATGTCAATGGAAATGTAAAGAACGACCTAGAAGGACATACATGTTACATCGATGTTATTGGTGGTGTTCTTCACAAAGAACAGGTGCGTAGTACTCAACCGGCGTGCGTGTATGTACTAATTGTATTCTTCTCTCTGCTTCCAGGAAAACGAACCGCCTAGAAGAGGCACTAAATATCTTCGACACGATCGTCAACAACGTCAACTTTAAAGGTATCTCCATCATCTTGTTCCTCAACAAGTCTGACTTACTCGCGCGGAAGGTCGCTAGCAAGGAGACCGACATACGCTGGTTCTACCCGCAATTTACAGGCGACCCCCACAATCTTAGAGACGTGCAAATGTTCCTGCTCAACATGTTCGCAAATGTCCGAAGGGAACCAAAAACGACCTTATACCACCATTTCACCACCGCTATAGACACGCACAACATAGAGGTTGTATTCAACTCCGTTAAAGACACAATTCTGAATCGTAACCTTGAATCCCTTATGCTACAGTGACGAACCAATTAAACTGTATCAACGGAATTGTTAAATTGTGATATCTGCTGGCAATATTCTAATTTCGTGATTCCATTTCGCGATTTTTTCCATTATTGTGTTTTTTTTTATATCTTGCTAATCAGCATAATAGTTTAAAGCACATTTGAAAAGACAAAGAATGTGATTTGTTGATGATGGCCGTCAGGTCTAGAGTGGGTATTGTATAAATGTAATATGACATGTATTTATTTACCAAATGTATGGGATTTGGTAAAACTATGTACCTTAGTCTAACGTATTGTAATTATGAAATTTGTATATCAGTATATTTATGACCAAAAATGTAGATTTTGCACGTGATGGACATTATTATTATCACTGAGATATTAAAACGCGTATGTCTGCGTGTCCACAAGGGATTAACACTATTATAGTATTGTAACATGCATACAAGTTAGTGGGCGATATAATAATAGTAGTGGATTAGACGGAGTGCGGTATGCCAGGGGTTGATAAACTTTTCTATAAAATTTTCTTAATGATTGTAGATTTCTTTTATATTGATAACACTCTTAATTCGCTCGCGATCATATTATCGTGATGGGATTGACAATTTTGTTGGGGTGAAATTAACAAAAATGCCATGTTATAGTCCTAGCAAGTATTCAATTTTCTAAATTCCACGTAGGTATTTAGTTTTAACACAGCTTGAAGCCACATTTATAATTAAAAACATAGAATTAATTAGAATAATTGGTATGTATTTTAATATTATATTTCCTCCAATACAGTTGTCAGTTTCCATCATATCGCAAGTGTGAAACTTGGTTTTCGATATAGCAGTGCCAAGTCGTAGCGTTAGTGGTGTATACGTGCCGACTACAACTATAAGAAATAGGTGTAGTTACAATGAGATTGCTCTTATAGGGTGCCACGAAGCGAAGGAACACCTTTGCGTTGGGAAGACTTTATATAGATCCCTCCTGGGAGTAAAAATGTATATAAATAACCATTGTTAGAAAAATCGTTTATAATCTGTGATTAAAAGTGTAAAAAGTATTAGGCTGTAAACAGCAACGAAAAGTAAGTCTCTTGCAACATTAAAAAAAATGCTTTTTGACGTTTGACACAGTTGACAAATGACGCTCAAATTTTTTATTCATTATGTTGATGTTGGTATGTTTTCGGTCGGGCGTTCTAATCTTACGAGTATTCCGTCCCTTGGCACAATTTAATGCAACGCGTAATCTCACTATAGCTTCTACCACGTATTTTTAATTATTATAAAAGTTTTTGTACAATATACAACATAATATATTTTTAAAGGCGGGCACAAAGGTCTAAAACCTTTTTGATAATTTTAAATGTAAATTTTATCTGCACCTGCTTTGTACGTGAGAGGGAATGATCTGATTTAATTATTATTTTAAGTACAACGCATAATTTTCGATCATAATAATTATACTCATTTATTATAAGTCTCATAAGCTTTAGCATATTTATTTTGAGATCTTCTACAAATATTGTTTATTTACGTGAGAGTTTTAGATAGAAATTATCTATTTATTATGTGTACATTTTTATGGATGGTTTACTGAGGCTAAATGTGTAAATACCTCTTAATTTTACTATGTATATCGTTTCTTAGTATTTTAGTTTTAATAACTTTGGTTAATGTAATGGTCTGATCGGCTAGAAATGAATTACGGATTCTATTTCCATTATCAGTGATAAATTTGCATTTAGTAGTGCCATTGTGTGGTGCAAACAGTGTTGCCACTCTAAAAAGAACATGCCTAACAATATAATGTCAACACTGCCGCGTAAAGTTCGTTCAAAATTGTAATAACCTTTTGGACGCCAGAGCATAAATGCATCGTCGTACCCCCCCGCCAAGGTAACTGTAATCCCATCGTTTTTGTCACATATTTGTGACGTTGGCGTACAGGGTAAACTTTCGTTTGTCACATATGTGTGACAATGGAGTCCAAAAGGTTAATGTGTAACTTTTGTACACGCCTAGGTTTGGTGATTATAAATATTATAATTACGATGTAACACAGTGCTATTTTATTAGAATCCATTGCTAATCCCGTTTTAAGACAATTTTGACAGTTCGACTGTTTCATTATCTTTTTAAATCAATTAACTTTTATTGATGCCAAAGGTTGACTAACATCAGAACGTAACGCAAGAAAAACGATTATCTTTGTATACAATTGTTAGGTGCTCAGTATTGGTAACTGAATAAGCATGTTTTTCAAAGGCCTGGCCTCCGAGAGTCTGATTCACTAGTTTCAATATTGTGTCTTATATGAGCCTCTATTTCTAACTTATAAAATTAATCATTAAATTATTTAGGTTTTGCAGTGTCAAGTATTGGTGTCGATTCTGTTGCGCGCTTTGACAGGACTAAACTAAACTAAGGGTGTTTGTCTCTTTCTGTTTCAATAGAAAAAGAAAGTGACAGTTGCGTTTAGTCTAGTTTAGTACTGTCAAAATGTGCTACAGAATCGACACCAATGTCACTTTTTGTATTTTTTATAATTTAGATTTGTAATAATTTAAATAACTATATGCTACGAGGCATATAATTTACTCCAAATTTGTTGCAAGTTACGATGACGCTCGAGTCATTTTAATTTGAACCTTATGTCAGTGTCGTTAAAGTCGAACATCGCGCTATCTTGAAATGCAATAAATATCTATAATATTGCAAGGTTTTATCTATTGTACCGTTTTCTATTTCTTTTGAAGTGTGAGCGAATCTTTTAGCAAAATTTTCAAGCGCCGTTGAATTCGCGACTACTTACGATTAATTGGTTCAAAGTATATTGAAGATTACATTACTTAAAACCAGGATGACACATGTAGTAACTATGTTGTAGTTAGCTTCCAGTCTAACCAGATGTGGCTGAATACCAATATTTTACCCGAAACGACTGCCATCAGACCTCCGCAACCAAGTTACTGGGCAATGCCGATATCCTAAGGTTAGACCGTTTGTCCGAATTTCGAGCTTGTGACTTCCCGTAACTACTGTTGTAGTAGTTTCTGTGCATTGCCATATCAATAGTTTACGTGTCTAAAGTTACCCGTGTTGGGCAGTCTTTCCACACCTCATGACACGACGGCTCCCAGCGCCATATATTTCTATGAAACGTTTACTACGACACTTGTCGTGGTGTTTCGTGTGGCGTTCGGAGTGGTCACCACATCTTGCGTGTCACGTTGTGAGCTGTGGAATAAGGCCTTTAGATTAAGTGCCATTGAAACGATTCCGATCCACTATTGATACTTGTTTTCGATCAGATAAGAATATCGTTAGAGCGTGTCGATAGCGACATTACAGCTCATACAATATCTATGCTCAATTTTCTACTATATGACCGCTGGAAGCAGGGACCTTAATCAGCGTGCGGGGCCCTCATAATTTTTTAAATAAAATATAGTAAACTTTTATCGACTTAAAAAATCGGATTTTAATTTACGTTGACGTTTTTGAATAAAATCACTCTCTTTTTGTGTACCCCGGGTCGGTCAGGGCCCCTAGCATTTCGCCAGTCCATTGTAACACAGGCTGGAAGCTTCGCTCACAACTAACACCCATATTCTAAGACGTTCCTCCAAAACTTCCTCGACTCGACTCAGCCTTTCTCACTACACTCGGTAGTTATAGTTGACATAAACGTCCTCGACTCGAGATTTTTCCTCAGTCGAGGTAAGTAATCATCTGTCGAACTCAAGGTACCTCGGAATCTACCTTAAGGAAGGAAGTGTCAAACTTCCTATGTAACAAAAAAATATTTTGAAAACTTCATCGAATATGATTACGATAATCCTTGCAAAAGTATTTATCGCGGCGTTATTTGCGCGATGCAGATAATTCAAATAATGACGTAATGACTCCGTCGAGGAACCTCAAAGTTCACCCGAAATTGCGACTAAGAATACAATTTTGAAGGTGTTTTCGAGGCCGTCCTGAGTCGAGTAAGTTTTGGAGGAACGTCTTAGAATATGGGTGTAAGAGTTTCTAAAAAAAATATACCTGTAATAGTTTTCTCGACTCAAAGGGCCAGGCCTAAATAAGCAAATATGATGGAACACTACAACCCTGATGACTGTTGTATTAATGTACATGTTTAATACACAATGAACTGATGTTTATATGAGAGTTGGCAAATGTATTAGTGATGTGAAAGTGGGTCTCAAAATGGTAGCGACTAAGTCGAGGTGTGATTTTTACAATGCTGTTATAGTTACTGTCGCGTGGAACATTTGCTGTTATTGAAAATGAAGTAGACATGAACAGAGTTTTTTTAATATAAATTCAGGTATTTTTTTGATGCGGGAAAAGTTCTGGAAGAATGAAGACTGCAGATGCGGTTTCGTTTAAAATAATCAGTCAAATTGTTTGACAATAAAAACGAAACTAAAAAATTTGACAGTTGTAAGGATTCCTACACTTTACAAACTTCAAAAAAATACTTGAATTTGTATACTGCCTGCTCAATTTTGTAATAGCGTGTTAAAATTATCACTTTTAACAGTAAGATTCTTGCCGAATTTGACGAGACGCTCAATTTTTAATAGTCTGTTTTTAAATCTTACATTATGGTTTTGTTTGTCCATGGCAGCTACGAAATTGTACACAATGATGACAAGGTCAAAGCACACATATCAAATCGGAAAGGGATCGTCACCGTATCAACTCGAGCCGTTCAGTATTCTTTGTATGAAACTCCCTACTGCAACGCACACTAATCGGAATCGTAACGTAATCGCCTCGCCTCGGGACAAGCTTACGAACCGCGGTGCGGTGAGGCGATACGGTTACGATTCCTTTCCGATTTGATATGTGTGCTTTGACCATTAAACATTGAGGCATCTCGGGTTTTTTGTGTTGTCAGAACAAATGAATCAACCAATATCGTCAATATTTAAAACTTGTTCAAAATTAAGTGAATAGTACTTGCAACGATAGGCGAACTTTGTGTTTGTGTGAGAGCAGCGCACGCGCTGTTTATATTAATTCGTCCATGATGAAAAGCTGTTAATGTGCAAGAACAGCAGTGTGACTGTTAGAAATACCTCGCTGCCCGCAGCGCTGCGGCGCGGTCTTATCTACGAATGCAGCGCTGCGGCAGCGGCGTGTTTCTATTAGATAATCTCATAGCTGTACTACCATCGTTCACGTTACAAAGGAACTGATGATTTCGGCTCAAACGACACCAAATGTTCCACGCAACACCTGGGTAGATGTAAGCTAAGGGTGCCAATCGTATTGCTCGAAAAAAATATCCGCAAATATAATTGTAATCATAGCATCGTTAGGCCTATGGATATTTTTCGGTAGATAACGAAGCCCTAAGCCAAGTGGTTGCTAAGGTAGTTGTATGTTATGAATTTAAAAAAATATGTTAGGAGTCGATTTACACTCATGTTTACGTATGTTAGAGTGTTGACAATATCTTTTGGAATTCCTCTATATTTTGTATACAGCCCAATATTTATTGTACAGTGTAATAAAACACCATGCATGTATAGTTTGATGGTTTTATTTTCATTGACCTCTATGTTGGTTTAAATTAAATTATCTTAATTATAAAATGATGCCGTTCAAACTTCGATTTCAAATTTCAAAACAAAAAAATCTAGAATTACTTAGTTCTTTTTGTACTTCAATGTTACAAAAGACAGTCCCCAGAAACGCCCGTCCTTCACCGGTTCCTGATGGTTAATCTTTGAAGAGGAAACTGCGCAACAATCTTTCCAGCAACACAACTGCCTGTCAAGTAAATTAATTAATTCAGTCTATACACTAATAATAATCTCTTAAAGACTGTTTTATCTTGCAGTACCCCTGCAGCATCAGGGTTTGAGGATTGCGGGTTGAAATTATTATAATGTTGTGTTGTCATGGGAATTGAATTCGTGTGCGAATTTTCAGGAGAACCGGTTGAGCAGAAGTAACACACCGGCAAAATTAGAGGAACACAAAAAAAATACATTAGTTTTTGGGATTTAATGTCTTTTATTTATTATTTTAGCTTTATTTAATTTTGTTTATCTATTTTATGTAAGAAAAACACAAATTTTAGATTTTATTAGGGGTTTATTTAAAAAAAAAACAATAAAAATGGTCTTAACTGAAAAAATTTGATGTGTAAGAATAGAGTGAAATTAAAAAAAATGAAATTAATAGAATTAATAGCGCATGTTGCCTCCTCGAGCCCTTGTTAGGGCTTGGATACGTCTACCCATGCTTCTAATGACACCGTCAATCATTTCCTGAGGCAAAGTGTCCCATTCTTCAACCAGCTCCAATTTCAGCTCTTCAACATTCCTAGGGGCTGGATTTCTTGGTCGGATCCTTCGTCCAATCATGTCCCAGACATGTTCTATTGGATTCATATCCGGTGATCGTGCTGGCCAGTCCATTTGGGTTATACCGATCTCATTAAGGTAATCACGCACTGTGTGCGCAGTGTGGGGCCGTGCGTTATCGTGCATAAACACAAAATCTGAGCCTATGAATGGGACAAAAGGCAAAACATGGGGCTCTAGGATCTCAGTTATGTACCTGTGTGCAGTCAGAGAACCGCCATCAATGATGACCAGGGCGGTGCGTGCCGTCAAACTTATACCACCCCACACCATAACAGACCCTTCACCGTAAGACGTTGTTTCCGAAAAATTTGCTTGATGGTAACGTTCTCCCCGATATCTCCTCATCTTCTCCCTTCCGTCGATAAAATTCACACAACATCGGCTATCGTCAGAGAATAAAACTCGACTCCACTCATCGGACCAATTTTGATGCTGACGTGCGAACGCTAATCTGGCTACTCGTCGGCTCACCTCAAGTTTTGGCGCTTTTGCTGGGACGTTCGACTTTAAACCAACTTCATTGAGTCTTCTCTTCACTGTTCGTTCACTAACACGTACGTTTCGCACTTCTTCCAACTGATTTTGGGCCTGAACAGCCGTTTGACGACGATTTCTCAAAGTTTGCACCCTTATAAAACGGTCGCCTACGGCACTGGTTGCACGTTTTCTGCCTTGGCCCCGCCTGCGCACGTAAGATCACGTCTGTCTGTATCGTTGCACATTACGGTGGATCAGATACTGATACACCCAACGTTCGACTGACTGAACAGTAGGTGTGACCTTCCTCGATCATTGTTACAGCCCTGGCGACTTCAGTTGCAGGCAAATCACTCATTCTGTATGCAATACAATGTTAACTCTCGGAATAAAACACAAAATGAGCTAGGGCCACCATTGACTGCTTAAACGAACTTTCTTATCAAAAACACTCAGAAGCGTTAATTGTCAACAAACACTTAATTTATGTTAGAATGTTGAAAACAGTCAAAAATCCCCATAATATTGTACGAAAAAAGGGTAATCATTCAAATAACAAAACTACTTGTCGAAATACCCACAACTTTGTAAAAAAGTCATCTTTTTTTTTGTGTTCCTCTAATTTTGCCGGTGTGTGTAGTTGAAAGATCTGTCGCAAGATTTAAGCTAACCTAATTAAATACTGTTAACCTTTTGGACGCCATTGTCACATATATGTGACAAACGAAAGCTTACCCTGTACGCCAACGTCACAAATAAGTGACAAAAACGATGGGATTACAGTTGCCTTGGCGCGGGGGGTGCGCCGATGCGTTTATGCTCTGGCGTTCAAAAGGTTAAAAAAAGACAATGAGAATTGCTCATAAAACGCACACTTATCCACATCGCATGTGAAATCGTGTAAAACGCACACTTATCCGCATCACATGTGAAATCGTGTGCGTTCTTTAGAAGCGTAAGTATTCTAAAGCATGCTAAAGATAGATCGATGCGAAAAGGTGAAGGCGTATACAAATTCATACAAAATGATAGCCTAGAGCTTAGCGGATTCAGTGATAGTGTAGCGGATTAGGCATAGTTAGGGTGAGGCAGATGGGGCACTTGCCCCACTCTGGCACAGGAAAGAATAGGTAAATGGTCTACATTACTTCAACTCGCCATCCATGTCCATAGAACAATTATCCAAAATAGGCAGACCAATGCCCACTTCCTCTATACTTATTTGGGCCCCAAAAATAAGGTTATGGGGCCAATTACTCCATAACCCCATCCTGCACGTCCAGATCTATTGAAAAGACAAATACTATCTAGACGAGTTTGTCCCACCCTGGGCGAAATCCTGGCTATGCCCATGGCTATCACGGAATCCGATTCAACGCTTTCATTCCATACGTGAGGTTTGACTTAAGTTAACGGGGAAGGAAAACATTGAGGGCCCTAAAAAGTTCTCGATGGTGTGTGTAGTCCGCTTACTAAGGTCTTATGTCTTCTCACTATGCAAAGATGCCCAAAATCATCATCATCATCGTCATTCTGAGAAGACCTGTGGGCCACTGACGGGCTGATTATGATTATAATAGACTTATAAATATAAAAATTCGAATAATTTATAGAGGCAGTGGAATGTGACTAATTCCTTTATTAATTTATTACAATTGTCGGATATTAATAGCGGAGGATTTCGCTCCAGATGTTTCGTATTCATTAGAGAGAATAATCTCAACCTTTTCACTTAGTGACTAATAAATTAGTGCGCTATCATTCTTCTGAAGTCGTTAAACTTAATGACACTAGTGCTCTGAGCAGTATTTATTATGGTTAAAGTACCTACCTACCTATTTAATATATAGTACCTATGAAATTAATTATCATTTTGAAATGACGAAGGATAAAATATCTTTAGAGGCATTGTGTGAATTTTATAGACAGATAGTTAAGGTAACTAGGTATTTACTTAATTTCAATTATTAAAATATAAAAAAACCGACTTCAAAAAAGCGATAAAAATAATAAAATAATTACCATATTATAAAATTAACAGTTTGAGAAGTAGGTTGCCTTCAATTTGGTTCAGCGTGGATTAGCACCGACTTCTAAAACTGTTAATTTTATAATATGGTAATTATTTTATTCTTTTCATTGTTTTTTTGAAGTCGGTTTTATTTTTTTTAAATTATTTTTTTATTTTTTCGTTTTAGTGGCCTTTATTAAAATATGGCTGGACCTACTAAAGACGCTGCTCGTAACATAATCACATCAACACATTATGCGTAGGTACCTACTGTCCGTCATTGAGGAGTTCTATTGTCTATCTCCGAAGCTCTTCATCAGATCTTCACCAAATTTAAATGGGACCAATCTGGAAGTATATCATTTCAAATAAAATAAATATTATCTAAATCGGTTTATAAATAGCGGAGTTATGAGGTAACAAATATTAAAAAAAAAATAACATACAGACGAATTGAGAACCTCCTCCTTTTTTGGAAGTCGTTTAAAAATAGAAAGTATGATTTTCATACCTCCATTATGTGACATAATTATGACCACGGGTAAAAATGGGGTGAAATGCATGAAATCTACAATAATCCCTGTTAGACAAGAATCTGCCAGTTCCTTATTTAAACGCAATGGAACTTATTGGTGTCCAGGAAATATGTTTTTTTTATAGGGTTGGTAGGTACCTACCTACTACGCAATGCGCACATGGCGCACATACATAATTTGCAATTTAAATTGAGAAACAAGATAGGCGTGTACCTACTTAAATTCATGAAATATTAAAAAAACATTTTTACAGAGATTGTTATTCCTCTTTTGCGTAATTTAGCTCACTAAAATCGAAATACCTAAGTATTAGGTCCCCACCTATGAAATCAGCGTCTTGTATGGAGAATTTTAAAGAAGTTGCATTTTTCATACTAACATTTTTTAAATTTATTTATCAACTATGAACACTAATGTTTTAAAACTTTTATGCATTAATGTTTAAAAACTAAGATAACGTATGCCACTTAGATTATGCGACAAAAATAAGTTTTGACTAAATTAAAACAAACATACTGGTCATTTCTGCTAACAAAAATAGGAGTCATTTTTAAGGTATTTTTTATGTTTAAAAAACTATAAGTAATAAGGTTTTTTTACTATTGGTAGTTGTCTATGATGGTCATTATTCGATATAATAACAAGCAATTGATGAATATTTTAAATCATAGAAGTGACGAGGTTCTCTATTTGTGAGAAAAAAACGCCAATTTCATAGGTGGGGACCTAATACTTACAAACATCAAAGTAGAACTTAGGTACCTATTTCAATTTAAACGCACGGTACAGTATTGTTGTAATACCTACTAAAGCTTATAAAGTTTTCCATATTATGGCAGTGTATGAATGTTGCTACATACTCCTATTTATAAAGAGGTGTTATAATATTAAAATTCAACGTTCCGTTCGTTGTTAGGGGCTGTGTCTAATGACTTGTTTTTGGAACAAAATACCCGTGCTTAGTATACTTATTTGTGCCATTCTATGATTCTAAACAATACAATGTACCTACGGTTTGTTTCGTTGTAAATAAAGCTGAGTTTATAGAATTATTTGAATGGAATAAATAGGGAGTGTTGTAGAAATGCGCTTTGCTATTTAATAATATTATTTTAGGACTTAAAATATACAATAAAATATAAATGTTGACGGTAATGAAATGTTATAAAGGTAAGAACGTAATTATCAAGGACCTCGTAGAATTACATTTAAATGTTCAAGATTAATGGCCACCAACAAAGATTCACAGATTAACTATTACTTGAAACTACTATATTGCTGTGCAAGCAGTACCGTACAGTCGAGGTTCTATAGTTTATTACAAACAAAAACAAAACACAAAAAAAAGGATGACTCGTGAAGGATTTGAACCTCCGCCCTCCGATGTTCAAGAGAATTGTGTATATCGGTGCTCTAACCTACTGAGCTAACGAGTCTCACTACCTGGGATCGAAAATTACGACCACTATCCGCAGTATGACGTCATGATTACTCATCCATACAACGCCCGAGAACGACTGACTCACACAGAGATGCACTAAAGTATGTAGGTAGGTATATCGCGTAGTGTTTTTAATAGGTAGACAGACCTGATAAAACAATGTATGACACAGCCAACAATGCTGCAATAAATAGATACCCTACGCTATCTCGTATAGGTAAAATGCGCCAAATGCATTGACGCAATAAGGTTCAAACTACCGCTAGACAGCTGTTGAGTTCATTGGCACTGTGGTTCCGGAACCACAACTCGTTGATACCATGTTGTTCTTCTAAACAGCGTATCTAGTACTTAAAAGGAAACGCAGGCTGCAAAATATTAATAATTTGAATAGGTTTTTGCGATCTATTTCCGTCCCACCCCTCCCGCGAACCTTCCCAATTGAGCGTGAAAGAGATACCTGCATCTCGGACTGCTTTCTCCTGTGCAATATTAGCGAAATCGTACTATCGTATTTCCCTGTTTCCTTCTTCAAATCTGGACCGATTTTAATATTTTTTTCTGTAATAATTTAAGAAAGACTTTTGGTTATGTCTGTATGTTTTTCTTTTATTTTTATATTTGTTAAATTTGTTTGCCAGATGTTTGAAAACGGTGGTAAAACCGGACGAGTTTTGTAAAATTTAAACGTTTCTAGTTCTTTTAATAATTAATTTATTAACAAAAACAAAACATAGGGACATAGTGGTGTTATGGTGCGTCCAGACCTGACGAACGCGCCGCTCGCGAGCTGCGCGCGAGTGGCGCATTCGCGGCACGTTCGTCAGGTCTGGACGCACCATTAGATATCTATATATATATCATACTAGTTGTGTCCTCACGGCTCCGCCCGTAGCCTATGTTAGTCAGTGATAAAGTAGCTTTCTAACGGCAAAAGAATTTTTGAAATCGGTCCAGTTGTTTTTAAGTTTATTCATTACATACAAAAATACAAATCTTTCCTCTTTATAATATTAGTATAGATGGTAAAAAATATTTGCTCTAGTGACATTATCCAAGGACGAAACTGAATACGTTTGTATGGACTAAATGCCGGCCGCATTTCCTCTTAAGTACACATTATATCAATGGACACAGAACTAACTAAAATTATATAAAAAGCTTTTTTATTTGTCAAGCTGGAGGTGTCATTATTTCAGAGGTGTCATTATTTCAGTCTGAGAACAAGACTATCGGCTGAGACAGGCATTGATCAACAATAATTATATCAAACGTGTGTTGTAGATAGCTAATTGCTCACAGCTCGGGTGTCAAGAGTTGGCGTGCCGCGCTGTCTCGAGAGCTGCCTGGTCCATTTCCTACGTATATCATAGTATGGAGGTTGGTACAGATCATTTGCGTTGCAGTATAGGAGGAGTGCAGGTACGTGTAGTACCTACAGATTTCGTAATGTTTGGTTATATTTGTATTGTCAAACAATTTGACAGTTTTTGTAAACCAAAAATGTACTATGTATCAAAGAAATCTACAAGCATACAGCGTGTTTCATGTTTAAAAAAATACTTGAATTAACCTATTGGCTCCAAAAATGTTAATACATATATGTGAGTATAATCGCCGACACGTAACTTGGCAATACTGGAGAATTCAGGATTCCTCTCCTTTCTTCCTTTCTTCTAAACAGACATTTTTAAAAATAAATTGCCGCAATAACCATAGAATAATAACAAGCAATAAAAGTGACCATTTTTTTGTTGCACTAACTATACATGCTTACTTACTCGCACTACGCCAAAACCTTGCCAAGTTACGTGCCGGCGACTATACTGCAACGCAAATTATCTGTACCTACTTACCTCCATACTATGATATACGTAGGTAATGAATAAGACATGACTTCCTTGATTGACTGCCTTGTTGGTCTGGTGGTGGCATGCGCGATTGCTGAGTATGGGGACCTGGGTTCGATCCCCAAATCGGGCAAAGTGTTATGGGGTTTTTCAATTAGGAATTTCGCAGTAGCAGCCATGAGTCTGGATTTGTACCCGGTTAATGGAAATAGGTTCGCCCCCTATCACATGGGACTTAAACATAACTGGCGAAACGTGGATGTTCTGAAAACGCCTCTGACGACCCCTTCAGGAAATATAAGGCGTGATGTTATGTTTTGGACAAGACAGCACTCGAGACAGCGCGGCACGCCAACTCTTGACACCCGAGATGCGACCAATTAGCTATCTACAACACACGTTTGATGTATTGTTGGTCAAAGCCTGTCTCAACCGATAGTCTTGTTCTCAGACTGAAATAATGACACCTCTTTATCTCTAGGAGTGGAAGCTTGTGGCTTTAGAGACATGGATCAAATTCCTAGCTTAGCTAGATTCGTTTTAAAACGCTTTACATCTTGCAAAAAAACGTTTTTCTAATTTTAGTCAGTGCTGTGTCTATTGATATAAATGTACAGTCGGGGAACGAAAATGTTATACACCTTAAGGTCTATTTTTGCATGCACAGTGCAAGAAACAACCTATTTTACCGACTACGTATTGCCAACATTATACAGGGTGTTAGGATAAACACCGTTATCCTTGAGACCAGTGGTTTGGTTTCATCTATAGAACGTAAAATCAATGAAAAATAGCAACCTTTTTTTTAAAGAAAGTCCCCATTTCAAGACGAAAGCATTTTACGAAACCCACATCTGAGTTCTGACTACGGGAGAGGGGCGCGGAGGTGCGCGCCATGCTGGCCGGCGCCTGCGGCGGTGCGGCAACAGTTAGTCATCCGCTGTTACGCTAGAGACCGCACGTCGTTGCGTATGTATTCGTGTCGTGTTAGCGGAGCGCCTGTAGAAATAAAAATACAAGTATTTTTTGGCAAGATATTACAAATTATAATGGTGACATGATGACAACCACTAGTAATGTCAATTTATTTTCAACACACTTGCTCATAAAGTGGCTCTTATTGGACCGCTTTTAGGTCCGTAATGTAGCTTTTTACGGACTAGTCCGGTAAAATGTACCACAGATTAATGATAATGTCTACGAATTTCACTTTATACATTTTTTTTCAATCTTAGCAAAGAGTATTTATGCCTAAAAAATAGTAAACTTTTTTGTTAAAAAAAAGAATAAATAAACTGTTTTAATTAAAGTATGATATCGTATACAATTATCATTCAATTTTATCAAATTATTCACAAATCACAATAAGTTATGTTGTAAATACGAAAATATTCGCTGTATTATATTTTTAATATTGGCTGTATGCCGATGTTGTTCGTGCCCTTGCTCCAAACTGCGCTGGCATTGCTGGCGCGGCGTGAAAAGAAAAAGAAACACGCCGTTTTCCATAAATATTTGTTAACATTTTCGCTGTGTGGTTGATTATTATCAAAAATGTCGACTTTAGGTATATAATACGTACATTTGACGCCGCCGGAAATACTAATCGAGGCACAAAGCGCATGTAATAGCCTGTTGCCACCAAAATCTAGAGAGAAATACCTAGCGGCTTACGAAACTTTCATACAATGCAAAATCAGCAAAAATGCCCAGTCATTTTCTGAGAACGTATTTTTGGCTTATTTCAATGAACTGGCAAATAAATAGAAAGAAAGAAAAAGTATTTATTTTCCGCCCACGCGGACGCACACGGATACTTAAAATTAAAAATATAATTTTTCTTAAAAATTAACACTTAAATTTAAACCTAGTATATTAAACAACACGGTAACCCAAACACACAAAAAAAAAAAAATAATCTATGGTTACTATTATTTAGTCTATGGTGCACGGGCTACCATAACCATAAATCCTCATGCATCATAAAACTAAATGACACTATACAAATACAAACATTTAAACATGTTGAATTTGTGCGTCGCATGGTGCGTGAAAATTTAGGTCATTGCTCAGCATTACACAAATACAAACCCAGCTCGCTTTGGTGTGTCTATTCCATGGTAAAAAGCACAGTTAAGACCAAAAATGATATTGATATACCAATACCATAACACAAACTGTAAAAATGCCAACAATGTTAGGTATCATTTTGAGAATTGTACTTTACCAATTGTTTCAATAATTAAAAGTTAATAACAATACAAGTCTGTTTTTTTCCTCGCAAGTGTGTTGAAAAACGTCGTATGAGCGTGTGCATTACAGTCTCGGCGCACTTATCGCACTCGCCTGTAGCTCGCGCGCACAATACCTACCGCCTCGACCGTAATGACCAACATAGCACACTTATATCATAATTTGATTTGATAATGTATCATCGAATTGATTGATGTAATGGTTTTTACAACAAAACTCCTCAAATCAAATCACAAAACATTACATGGCACTACTACGTCATAGTCATAGTATGTAAAAGGTAATTTTGATCTTTGCTACCAAATAATGAAACATAATTTTCCATGCATTGGTCTGTTCCGTTCTACAGTTTAAAAAGGTTGTGGCGGCAACTATCGCGCCACATGCAAACTATCCTGCATCGCGGTATCAAAGTTTGACACGCACATAGTATATATACAAGTTCCCAACATCAACCGTTGGGCAGTGGCCCGCCAGGCATAAGACCCGCCTGGTTGGAGGATCCTCCCTTTTCGTTGGAGGAACACGATACCTCGTTCCTCCACATTGGTGACCCCGACGTGACGAGTACGCACGCCCGCTGCTCGCACGCACGCACGCTGCACGCACGCACGCAAACTGCACGCACGCACGCACGCTGTACGCACGCACGCACGCTGCACGCACGCACGCACGCACGCTGCACGCACGCACGTACGTAGGCTCAAGCACAAGCACATCCACAATCGAACTCCGGTCCGGGGGGGAGTAATTTGGCGGCACCTATCGCGCCACATGCAAACTACCCTGCATCGCGGTATTAAAGTTTGACACACAGATAGTATATATACAAGTTCGCAACATCAACCGTTGGGCAGCGGCTCGCCAGGCACAAAACTAAGACTCCTCCTGGTTGGAGGAACACGATACTTCGTTCCTCTTCAAGGTAATATATATGGCTTTCCCAAATCGCGGGCATAATTATGCCCGCGATTTGGGAAAGGAATGAATTTGAAAACTGACGAACATAATTATTTATTCCTACTGTACTTACTAGATGCGCTGTTTACAAGAACAACATGGTATCAACGAGTTGTGGTTCCGGAACCACAGTGCCATAGAACTTGACCGCTGTCTAGCTGTAGTTTGAACCTTATTGCGTCAATAAGTTCATTTGGTACATGTTGATGAGATAGCGTAAGTGTCTATTTTTTTCAACGTCGTTAGCTGTGTCATTCATTGTTTTATCAGATCTGTCTACCGATAAAAAACAATACGCGATATACCTACATACTTGTGCGTCTCTGTGTGAGTCAGTCGTCCTCGGGCGTTGTATGGATGAGTAATTATGACTTCATACTGCAGATAGTGGTTGCAATTTTCGATGCCGAGTAACAAGACTCGTTAGCTCAGTAGGTTAGAGCACCGATATACACAAATCTCTTGAACATCGGAGGGCGGAGGTTCAAATCCTTCACGAGTCAGCTTTTTTGTATTTTTTTAAATAATTATCTAAGCAGGGGTGGGTGGCCAACTTGATTCGACCCAAGATCTACTGTTTACTGAGTAGACTCTGTGCGATCTACCAATTACATAATCAGTACCTGTTCATTCAATTTATATTAAACTTATAATTTTCTTTGCCTTGCCATGATCGACTGGATTAAGATCCGCGATCGACTGGTTGGCCACCCCTGATCTATAGAACCTCAACTGTATGGTACTGCTTGCACAGCAATAAAGTAGTTACAAGTAATAAGTAGTTATTAGTTAATCTGTGGTTGTTTGTTGATGGCCATTAATCTTGATGATTTAAATGCAATTCTACAAGGTCCTTGATAAGATAACACGAGTGTCCGTGACTTTACTATTTGTAATTACCTTAGTCTTGCCTTTATAGCATTTCATAACCGTCAACATTTATATTTTATTGTATACTAGCTGTGTCCTCACGGCTCCACACGTAGCCTATGTTACTCAGTGATAATGTAGCTTTCTAACGGCAAAAGAATTTTTGAAATCGGTTCAGTAGTTTTTAAGTTTATTCGTTACTTACAAAAATATTAAAATACAAATCTTTCGTCTTTATAATATTAATATAGACTAGCGACCCACCCCGGCATCGCACGGGTGCAATGTAGATACTAATGTGGGACATATAAGCCTTCCTCTTGAATCAATCTATTTATTGCTGGAAACTGCATTAAATTCTGTTACGTAGTTTAAAAGATCTAAGCGTACAGACAGCGGGAGCGACTTTGTTTTATACTACGTAAATATTTTAAGCCCTAAAATGCTATTATTAAATAGCATAGAGTATTTCTACAACACTCCCTATTTATTTCATTCAAATAATTCTATAAACTCAGCTTTATTTACAACGAAACAAACCGTACATTATATTGTTTAGAATCATAGAATGGCACAAATAAGTATACTAAGCACGGGTATTTTGTTCCAAAAACAAGTCATTAGACACAGCCCCTAACAACGAACGGAACGTTGAATTTTAATATTATAACACCTCTTTATAAATAGGAGTATGTAGCAACATTCATACACTGCCATAATATGGAAAACTTTATATGCTTTAGTAGGTATTACAACAATACTGTACAGTTACCTAAGCTCTACTCTCTAGGTTTTATTTCAATCGTTTCATAAAATAAGAAAGTTATGTCTATTCAAAGAATCACGTCAAACATTTATTGGAAAAATGGAAAACAAATGCTGTCTATACTTCTATACTTATATTGTAAGGAGGAAAGATTTGTATTTTTGTATAACGAATAAACTTAAAAACTACTGGACCGATTTCAAAAATTATTTTGCCGTTAGAAAGCTACATTATCACTGACTAACATAGGCTATATTTATTACTGGAATAAAACTTTTTACACGGGCGGAGCCGTGAGTACACACCTAGTATACCATATACCGATCCTCAATGGAGAGCCTAAACCACGTAGGCTTGCCTATGTCACAAAAGGAACCTACTGTTCAAATTTCATATTACCAGCTTCAGTGGTATAGGCTCTGCGTTGAGGATTGGGACATTTCTCTTTATAAGTATTTGGACAATAGGTTTCTTTTGTGACGTAGGCATCCACTAAGAAATATTTATTGGAAATTCTATCCCTAAGGGTGTAAAATAGGCGGTTGAAGTTTGTTACGATATTCACGCAGACGAAATCGCGGACAAAGTGTTAGTTAATAATATAATTTAACGAGTTTGGCATGGCTCAGCTAATTATCAACTTGCCGCGCTTGACTCAGTGGAACTCGGAGCTAAGAGGCTCATTGACGACGTAAAACTGGTGGATTCCAAGCTTCATAGCTTGGCTCATCGCAGCAACGTTGCCTGCTTGTCGGTCTTCTACAGACTGTACTTCGATGAGTATGCTCAAGAATTCCACAACCGCATCCCACCGGCCCCTTTCTACCATCGGACATCTAGACGCACTGCAAGTTACATTCCATACCTAGTTGCCATTCCACCAATTCGCACTAAACGCTTCTAAACATCCTTCGTAATGCGCACGGCAAAAGAGTGGAACTCGCTACCTGCGTCTGTGTTCCCGAACGCATACAACCCAAATCTCTCTAAGGTTAGAGTTAAGAGGCTTCTTCTGGGTAAGCTCACTCCATTGTAGACTTTGTCTCTGTCACCTCTGACCTAGATTAGAGTTGAGAGCAAATTCATCTCAAAAAATAAGTTTGTGTATAAAAGAAGAAGCTACGACTGCGAATTTTCTTTCATATCAAACCATATCAAAAACATAATAACTTTGAAATTGAAACAATGTTTGCTTCATAACACCATTGAAAGTTTTCGCCATCTCTGAACAAAAATTGCAATATCTGGCACGTCATAACAGCAGATAGCCGCATCGTAAAAGTTTTATGAAAAGTTTTCGTCTAATTAACTTTTCGAGACATTTTATATGCCATTATAAAATGAGTTGCGAGGTCTGTAAGCAAGCGTTATTATCTGGTAAATGTAAGTTTTATGTCACTGCGATGAAAGAGTTTGTAAAAGAAGGTAGAATAACATAACATAACATCACGCTTGTATTCCCACCCTCATTTCGCCAGTTATGTTTAAGTCCTATGTAATAGATGGCGAGCCTATTGCCACCTACCGGGCACAAATCCAAACTATGAGCTGCTACTTGGTAATTCCACAGGGAAAAACACAATAACAGTCTGCCCGACCTGGGGATCGAACTTAGGTCCTCACGATCAGCAGTCGCGTTTGCCACCACTAAACCAACGAGGCAGTTTGACAATACAATACAATACAATACAATACTCTTTATTGTACACAAAACAAACAAGAAACATTACTAAAAAAATAGAGATGTACAATGGGCGGTCTTATCGCACTAGGCGATTTAAGAAAATAATTACTAAAACCTATATTAAGAAGATAATAATATCATCTAAACGTCCATCTTGGACACACACTACGCCACAAACCGCTAACCAATTAAACTCTGATTAGTACAACCTAAAAGCGTGCGAATAGTCACATCGTGGGTAGGGTTGCCAGGCCCAAAAATAGAAAAGCCGGACACAGATTCATATTTAGCCGGACATTTTGCCCTAAAAGCCTGACACAATAGTTAAAAAAAAAACGCGCTCGCTCGCTTTCGTTCGGCATCTTTTGGCGGGGCGGGGTTGACCAAAAGCCTAACAAAAGCCGGACAGGCCAGACTTGTATACAAGGTTAGTCGGAAAGGGCGTACTAAGCTGAAAGGGTGTTAAAGTACCCATAATAAGGGAAAACTTTTGTTCTACAACTTCCCCAAAACTTGATAGTTTAAGAGAAATAGCTTTTCAAAGATTTCGTAAAAAATATGCTAAAATCTATCTGTCCATAGCTATGATCAGCTGTTTTTACAGTTTAGGTCATATTTGGGGTCACGGATTAGAAAATTAATTTTCTGAATTCATAACTAAAGCAGGTATGTTCTTGTTTTGAAAAACTAAATTAAAAATCTTTTTGCATGCAAATAAAAATTATCGAATTTTGTAATTTTAACACATGCTTTAAAATAGTCATCAGTGATACTTTACGTGGCCTGCGGCTTAGTACCCCTTTTCCGACTAACCTTGTATATTTGGCCGGACACGATTGTAAAAAGTCGAAGACCTGGGTACCCTAACTGTGGGTCCTCTTGGCTCCTTAGGTGGTCGTTCCTGTGTTCCACTAACCCAATGCTCGGTAGGTAATGGTGTGGATTCTATTGCGCACTTTGACAGAACTAAACTAAACTAAGGGTGTCTGTCTCTTACTGTTTCAATAGAAAAAGAAAGTGACAGACGCGTTTAGTCTAGTTTAGTACTGTCAAAATGTGCTACAGAATAGACACTATTGTCAACCTTATTATTTCATTTATATTTTTTTGAATTCAGAACTTGTCATAGAGGTAAACATTGGTTAGCAATTTGTATGATAACGTATCTGTAATTAAATTCTATGGTCATTGCTGTGGTTTATTTGATCGAATTCATCAATTTACGAACAATCACAGACATCCAAACATCAAATAAATATACCGTCATCAATTAAAAAAAAAACAATTGGTAAGTACATTAAATCAACGCTGCCAATAATTTTACAATTACGAATAACTCGTAGCGAAGTTTCCGAAAAATTATAACATAACATCACGCCGTGTATTCCCCAAAGGATTCGGTAGAGGTGTTTTTAATACACCCTCGTTTGTCCCATGTAATAGGGGGCGAGCTTATTGCCATTAACCGGGCACAAATCCAGACTCCGGGCTGCTACTAAGAAATTCCTAATGGAAAAACCCAATAACACTTTGCCCGACCTGGGGATCGAACCCAGAACCTCACGATCAGTCGCGCTTGCCACCACTAGATCAACGACGCAGTCAATCAAAAAAATATTTACTCGCTAAATGGTTGTTTTAATGCATTCAAATAAATGTTTGCACCAAAATACAGTAATCCTGTACTGCGTTGGAGAAAATTAGATTTCCTTTAACTAACTGGATTGAGGCCAATTTAGTGCAATCTTCGGTGCTGTTTCGACATTATGCGGCCGTTTGTGGACGTCGACTGCGGTATGCTGGAGTGCTGGCATGATTACTTCAATTGAGGAGCAAAGAGAATAAACTTTATGGTAGTAAGTTTCGCAATTTCTGTTTTAGGAACAGGGTACTGGAAAATGACAATATGCGGTGTTCGCAAAAGTTTTATGATGTACTAGCTGTGTTCTCACGGCTCCGCCCGTAGCCTATGTTATTCAGTGATGATGTAGCTTTTTAATGGCAAAAGAATTTTTGAAATCGGTCCAGTAGTTTTTATGTTTATTCGTTACATACAAAAATCCAAAAATACAAATCTTTCCTCTTTATAATATTACTAGCTGTGTCCTCACGGCACCGCCCGTAGCTTATGTTACTCAGTGATAATGTAGCTTTCTAACGGCAGAAGATTTTTTGAAATCGGTCCAATAGTTTTTAAGTTTATTCTTTACATACAAAAATACAAATCTTTCCTCTTTATAATATTAGTATAGATTTTGGTTTTTTTTTACCAAAAAATCTTTTTAATCCCTGAAAAAAAACGAGGCTCTAAAAAGTAAAAAAAAATATATTTTTGTTAGCCCTTTAACTTTATTATAAGTACCTACCTAGTAATATTTTGATCCAAGCGTCGTCGCGTCGGGGGACCGCTAAGTAAATTAAATAAAAACAGGATACAAAAAAAAGAAGCTTGGTAGGTAATGATAATTTACTTACGTGGTGTCCTGCGTAAGCGATAAACGCGACGCGACACGACGTGGAACAAATACGTGTTACGTCGCGTCTCGCTACATAGGTCGCTAGTAGGGAATGCCGTTGTTTTGATCGCGTTTGTCGCGTTCGTCGCTTGCGCAGTACACCCCGTGAGTGGTCCCTCGATGCAACGGCGCTTGGATCAAAATATTACAAGGTACTTATAATAAAGTTAAAGGGCCAACAAAAATATTTTCTTTTTTCTTTTTAGAGCCTCTTTTTTTGGAATCTACCTTTGAAACCTTATTTACTTCAATTGATCGTTACTGAGTATATACTATGTTCTGCCTAGCCTTTTCCCAACTATGTTGGGGTCAGCTTCCAGTCTAACCAGTTGCGGCTGAATACCAGTATTTTACACGGAGCGATTGCCATCAGACCTCCGTAACCCAGTTACTGGGCAATGCCGATATCCTAAGGTTAGACCGGTTGTCAGACTTTCGGGCTTCTGACTACCCGTAACGACTGTCATAGGTATTCGTATGAGATCAGGGACCGAATGTTTAACGAGCTCTCCGAGGCACGGAGGGGTCTCGATGTGTAACGAACGCTCACCCATCCACAGATTGACCGCGGCAAGTGCAACTTAAACTCGCTAATCGTATGATCCGCGCAGTTGGTAATTAGCCACGAGCCCTTATTTGATATACATTCTATATGGAATATACTGAGTATGGGGCCATCCAAGTATTATGGTGCGTCCAGACCTGACGAACGCGCCGCGAATGCGCCGCTCGCGCCCAGCTCGCGCGCAGCTCGCGCGCCGCTCGCGAGCTGCGCGCGTGCATTTCATGTTCGTACAAAGCTCTGTTCGCGGCGCGTTCGTCAGGTCTGGACGCACCATTACGTAAGCACGAAAGGGGGGTGAGGGGGTCTTTGCTTAGCTAGACTTAAAAACTGCTGCTCATGAATAACAATAAAGAAACCTGATCAGTTTAAAAAAAATATACCAATGTTTACGTAAGTATAGGAGGGGGGTAAAAGCTTTGCTTACTTTTGCTGACAAGGGGGAGAAAAAAAAGACAAAAAATACTAAAATTCTGCTTACGTAATACTTGAATGGCCACTATATATAGGTACTATAATAGAAGTAATATAAAAAGACAACGTTGTACATTACCATAAAAGTCACGAACAAAAGTATCTTATGTACTAAGTACATAGAATGTAATCACGGAGAAGTGTGTGAGGGTACTCTAGCTAGTTAACTACACTAAAAGGATCTATTTTTATACATCTTTGTGAGCCTAAAGCCACAGACATCTCCCACACATGTTCAGAGAATTATTCACAAAATTTCTTGGAAAAACTTCTCCTTACTTTTCTAATATAAAACTTTCTAGAAGACTTTTATTTTCATGACGCCTAGTACTGGCAATGTGTGTTATGTAAATGCCATAAAAAATAAAGAAAGAATATTGCTTTTTTTTCTAATTTTATGAAAAATTTTGCCGACGGGCCCATAATAGTAGCATAATCAGCGTTTTACTGTCCCACTGCTGGGCACGGGCCTCTTCTCAGAATGAGAAGGGTTTAGGCCTTAGTCCACCACGCTGGCCTGGTGCGGGTTGGCAGACTATATACACTATCCACTACTTTGTCAGAAGATTATTATTTAGTTTACTTCGAAAGTGCCAAAGCTGTGAGTTACAGTTTACATTTACGTTAAATACATAAATCACTTTTGAACTATCGAAAATCCCTTAAAAATACTTTAAAGTTAAACGGTTTTATCTTGCAGTACATAACATGACATAAACATAACATCACGCCTGTATTCCCCGAAGGGTTGTGCAGAAGTGTATAGTAACACCCTCATTTCGTCAGATATGTTTAAATCCCATGTAATAGGGGGCGATCCTATTGCCATTAACAGGGCACAAATCCAGACTCCGGGCAGCTACTGAGAAATGCCTAATGGAAAAACCGAATAACACTTTGCCCGACCAATGGGGATCGAACCCAGGACCTCACGAACAGCAGTCGCAATTGCGACCACTAGACCCAAAAGGCAGTACTCCTGCAGCATCAAGATTTAAGGATTGAAGGTTGAAATTATAATGTATTGTCATGGGAATTGAATTTGTGTGCGAAGTTTCAGGAGAATCGGTTAAGCAGAAGTAGTTGAAAAATCTGTCGCAATATTTGAATCAAACAAACAAACTAACGAAGTGAAGCTAACAAAACCGTTTAAAAATACCAACAAGTAATAAGGGATAGGTATTTTATTTAAATTTTTGTCTATACGGCCTGTTAATATTTTATTAACAACAGTGTTATTCAATTAATTCACTTTCATTTGACACCAAAACAGGAAATAAGACCGTTGTAAATTAATTATTATACTGATATTTCCATGTCCTGAGCCCACAGTGGTTTTATATTCGGACAATTTATTTCGGCGAAATTCCGCATTTATAAATCGCCTCCGGACGCATTAAATCGGAAATTTTATCGTTTTATATTGTTAATGGTTTATTATGCGTAAACTGCAAAAGTCTATTTATGGTAATGGACGGTTTATTATTATTGTATTGTATTATACTTTTTATTTATTTAGTTTTAAGGGTGCATTCCCAGCTACTGAAAATCTCCCACCTGGACTTTGAGTTGATGAGTTGCCTTGGCTAACCTGGAAGTCTTTAAACAGACTCCGGACCCAGGTTGGTCGCAGCAAGGAAAACCTGCTCAAGTGGAGATTCATAGACGATTCCAGCTTGGAGTGTAAATGTGGTGCTGTTCCACAAACGATAGGACACCTGACATCATGCCCTGCGTGCCCTGATACCTGCACGTTACAGGAACTAATGTACGCTAAACTCGTAGCTAAGTTCTGGGCCGACTCAATTTAAGAAGAAGAAGGGTAAATGCACCCTTCCTTTTTTAAAGGATTATTTATGTTACACCGTATCGAGTCCGTGCTGAGCGAAAAGAGGTACGCGACTCGTCCGAAACGCGGACACGGACATCCTCTTTATAATGATTATTATGATTAGTAATTATAATCTTTATTATATAATCATGCGCAAGACACTATCATAAAGTAGTACATAATCATTCTTTTACCATTTCCACAACCACAGAAAACATAACATAACATCACGCCTGTATTCCCGAAGGGTTGGGCAGAAGTGTATAGTAACACCCTCATTTCGCCGTTATGTTTAAGTCCCATGTAATAGGGGGCGAGCCTATTGCCATCACTCAGGCAGAAATACGTAGTTTGTATTTCTGCCTGAGTGATGGCTGCTACTGAGGAATTTCACACGGAAAGCCCAATAACACTTTGCCCGACCATCGAAACCAGGACCTCACGATCAGAAGTCGCGCTTGCTACCACTAGACTAACGAGCCAATTCATTATGATATATTAGGTAATATGATTTATAATTATAATCTTTATCTATATTATCTATATTCTATATTAATATTATAAAGAGGAAAGATTTGTATTTCTATATTTTTGTATGTAACGAATAAACTAAAAACTATTGGACCGATTTCAAAAATTCTTTTGCCGTTAGAAAGCTACATTATCACTGAGTAACATAGGCTACGGGCGTAGCCGTGAGGACACAGTTAGTTATAAATAATCTTGCGCAAGACACATAAGAAAGTGACATGAAGAGTAAGAGAGATTTCTCATAAAGCAGTACATAATAATTCTTTTACCATTTCCCCAACCACAGAAAACATATTTATAAAAATCGATTTTTAATTATACGTATCACAGATTGGCGCATCGTACTAATGAAAGATCGTCTCGTTGTCGACGGAAACCGACGATATTCGCAGTTGACACATTGATTGCAGAAATAAATCATTCTTTGCACGAACCCTCAAATTAAACGTCGACCTAGAATTGCTTTTTCGCGATTAATTCGCTAAAGGTATTCCGGTAATTATTGGGAGGTATGCACACAAATCGATGTATGATTAAAACGGTTGTTGATACTGCTAACGAGAATGTGAGTGATACATGTTCTTTGTAACCTATTTTGTTGTTAACTTTGATGTTATTAATAGCTAAATATGATTAACGATTGTACAAATTTTTATTTCAATATTGTATCGTGCTTGGTTTTGTAGTGATAGCCTAGCGGTTGAACGCCTGCCTTCCACGCAGGAGGGTCCGAGTTCGATCCCGGTCCATACCTCAGACTTTTCGAATTCATGTGCGGATCAGAATTTGATTATCACTTGCGTTAACGGTGAAGGAAAAACACCGCGAGGAAATCTGCACACCTGAGAGGGCTACATAAAGTTCCCAAGGTGTGTGTAGTCTGCCAACCCGCACCAGGCTAGCGTGGTGGACTAAAGCCTAAACCCTTCTCATTCTGAGAAGAGGCCCGTGCCCAGCAGTGGGACAGTAATGGGCTAGTTATTTTATGCTTGGTTTTGTAATAAAGAGTACCTACTTAAGTATTGTATTGCTATGATTTTGATATGTACTATCGTGTTTGCCTGGATATCTCGAAGGAATTTCCAGAGATGTAGTACCGTAAGTAGGTATATATGTGTCTATTGGAGGCGACGACAGCTAGATTTTAAATCCTGGGCTGCTATCGAAAATAACTTAACAAAAACTTAGACGACACGTTTGGTGCAGTGGCTGAGCGATTGGCTTCTACGCTACGGATCGTGGTTCCGATTCTCGCACGGAACAAATATTTGTATGGCCTATAGATAGTTGTTCCGGGTCTGGGCATTTGTGCGTGTGAAGATTTGTGTCTGTAAACGCGACCACGATACAGAAGAAATAATAGTGTGGGGCAAAGTTTAAAAAAAAACATCCTTCGCCGGTCTTGCGACACGAAGGTCTTTCGACCAAAGTCGGTATAGAAGAGTTTTTAACAAAAAAACTATCTACTCCTTATTTCAAAATGGCCGCTCATCTATCCTGGTCTATATTTTGCTGCTATTTCAGTTGAGCAGCGCTCTTCAATTAGGAGCAAGTTGAGTTTGAGACCATTAGAGCCAAGCGTGATAACAGGGCTGCTCGTTATTTTGGAAATCGCGCTGGGCCGCAGTGCGCCAGTACGTTTTGCTTTTTGAAGGCACCGGCGTGACACTTCGTTATTGGGAAAGAAGGAGTGACATCGGTACATTCACGTAAATATAACCCCTCGTTTACATCTAAAAACAAGTTGTAAACATAATTTGTGTAAAGCTCTTTTTAAAAGAAATTATTTAGTCTTAACACTTAACGACCATGTGTAAAATATTTCAACCAAGTGTTTTAAAGATCTACATACTTGTTTGCTACTTAAAGTATGCATATTTGTAATAGTTTTTTCGAAAAAATATCTGATACATGTAGAATACATGTTTTATATTATAACTAGGTGTAAATGAGGGGTGAGGCCCGGACTCCACTAAAGCGGAGACGAGACGATCGGAGAGGATATGTTTTTAAATAACCAATAGAATTTCGTTATTCGTTATGAAAAACATCGAGACGTGTGAATAACGAAAAACATCGAGACGTGTGAATAACGAAATTCTACTGGTGGTTTAAAAACATCTCCTCTCCGCTCGTCTCGTCTCCGCTTTGGTGGAGACCGGGCCTAAGAATACATGGATGGATGTATGTATACCCGAATTAAATTCGTTTGCTTTTGTTCCGGTTAATAGGAGTTAGAGTAACATAACATAACATCACGCCTTGTATTCCCCGAAGGGTTCGCAGAGGTGTTTTTAGTACACCCCCGTTTCGTCAGTTATGTTTAAGTCCCATGTAATTGGTAGTAGTAATCTAGTAGTAGTAATCTCATCGTTATCAGAGGACGATGCTGGAGCTAAGTAGATAATATTATGAAAACACACAAATAAAGATTGCCTGGGTTTCATAATTCATAATAGCAGTGATGTCCTTGTGGTGTGACCGTTGGACTGCCAAGTCATAGGTCTCGAGTTCGAACCCAAGGCACGCACCTCTGACTTTTCGAATTCATGTGCGTATTGTATAATTATCACTTGCTTAAAAACGGTGAAGCAAAACATCGTGGGGAAACCGGCATGCCTGAGAGATATTTCTCGACGGTATGTGAAGCCAAGTCAGAGGCCCATGGGCGGCATAAACTCTGACATCAGGTTAGTCACAAATTACACGAAAAGAAGATTCATTAAAAATTACCGCATACCTTATGTTGTATGTGGTAGGTACTGTAATGCAATGATTAAGAAAAATCGCTTCATATGCCACTTCTTCATGCTATGAATACAAGGTTAGTCGGAAAGGGGTACTAAGCCGAAAGGGTGTTAAAGTACCCTTATTAAGGGATAATTTTTGTTCTACACCTTTCCCCAAAACTCGATAGTTTAAGAGAAATAGCTTCAAAAATTTCGTAAAAAATATGCTAAAATCTATCTATCCATAGCTATGATCAGCTGTTTTTACAATTAAGGTCATATTTGGGGTCACGGATTAGAAAATTAATTTTCTGAATTCATAACTAAAGCAGATATGTTTTATTTATTGATAAAACTAAAATAAAAATCTTTTTGCATGCAAATAAAAAATATCGAATTTTGGCATTTTAACATTTGCCTTAAAATAGTCATCAGTGATACTTTAGGTGGCCCGCGGCTTAGTACCCCCGTTCCGACTAACCTTGTATAGTTAACATTTTAATGAACCATTCCATATTTTAAACACACCCCGATTATACATTTAAAACAAACATAATCTCGTCACATAATATGTAATAATATACTGCGCAAGTCGATCAATCAGCCTATATTGTGTGCCTTGCATGAATACATAATGAAAACGAATGAAAATCAATTTTAAACTCGATTCCAATGCAATTGATCCGGCTGAATAAGTTAAAACTCGATTGAGAATAAACGAGATTTACTGAATGTTTGTCCGAGTGAGTTCGACTTTTTATTGTCATGTTAAAGTTATTTTCTGATGTTCTGCCTATCCTTTTCCCAACTATGTTGGGTTCAGCTTCCAGTCTAACCAGATGCAGCTGAATATCAGTATTTTATACGGAGCAACTGCTATCAGACCTCTGCAACCTAGTTACTGAGCAATGCCGATATCCCAAGATTAGATCGGTTGTCAGACTTTCGGGCTTCTGACTACCCGTAAAGGCTGTCATAGGTATTCGTATGACACCCGGGACTGACGATTTAACGTGCTCTCCGAGGTACGGAGGGGTCTCGATGTGTTACGAATGGTCACCCATCCATGGTCTGACCGCGGCAAGCGCAGCTTAACCTCGCAAATCGTATGATCCGTGCGGTTGTTATTTAGCCACAAGCTCCTTCATAGAACAAACTATTAATTTTGGCTTTATTATCACATATTATACTTATCATCATGATCATAAACATCCCATTACTGTCCCACTGCTGGGCGTGAGCTTCTCAGAATGAATAGGATTTAGGCTCTAATCCTCTATGCTCGGGGCGGGTTGGCAGACTGCACACACTATCGAGAACATTTTTTTAAGCCCTCTCAGGCTTACACGCTTCTGAGATGGCTTCTGAGCTTCTTCTTCTTCTTCTCTGAATTTTGTAAAGTTACTCAGAAGTGCTTGCGGTTCGAACTTAGACCCTCATGGAAGGCAAGCGACAACCGCTAGGCTTTTAGCCTGATATCTATCAAATTTTCGCAACATTTTTTATACATATACAACATGTAACGTAATTAACGCACACGCTCAAGCACCCCAATTAGAATATTATGTTATAATCATAATACATACGCTGAAATTGTACTTTTACGTGTTTAAATATTGTTTATTCAGGAATATAGTATTACTTTTTCATTGTTACCTTCATTTAAAATTCAGTCTTATGCCCTTGACATAAGGCTCTATTTTTGTTGTGCCAATTAAAAGACTAATTAGTAAAAAACACGTTTATAAAAAAAAATACACAATAAAAATGGCTGAAGTTGATTCAGTACACGATTCTGAACAAACTAATTTTAGGATGTGCATTAATTATGTTACATGTAGTATCTCCTGCCCTGGTCCCAAGTTACTTGGGGTCGGCGCAATATGTTTTTCCCTTCCACTCTTCCCTGTCAGCCGTCTCATTATCATTTACTCCCTTATCTTTCATATCCTCCCTCACACAATCCATCCATCTTTTCTTAGGTCTCCCTCTCCCCCTCCATCCATCAACATTCATATTCATCACTCTCTTAGTCACATGTGTTTCATCCCTCCTCAGCACATGCCCATACCAAGACAAACGCTTTCCTTTCAACTTTTCTGTCACTGGTGCCACTTTCAAACTTCCTCTAATATACTTATTTCTTACTTTATCCATTCGCGTCACTCCACACATCCATCTCAACATTCTCATCTCCGCTACGTGTAATCTTCTTTCATCCGTCTTCTTCACGGCCCAACACTCTGATCCGTACAGCACGACAGGCCTTATAATGGATTTGTAGATTTTGCCCTTCAGCTTGAGGGGCATCCGTTGGTCACAAGTTGTCCCTGTGACCTGTCGCCATTTCATCCAACCTGAGTTGATCCGATGCGTAACGTCTCGGTCAATTTCACCATCCCCTTGGACGAGTGACCCAAGGTACATTAATTATGTTACATATTGTATATAAAAGAAGAAACTAACTGACTGATCTATCAACGCACAGCCTAAACCGCTGGGGTTAGAAACTTGAAATTTTGACAGTAGGTACATTTTATAACGTAGGCATTCACAAAGGAAGTCATTCACAAAATTTCATCCCCAAAGGGGTAAAATAGTGGATGAAAGTTTGTATAAAACCAGACGAAAACCAGCGTCAAGTACTTATTGTGCTTGACATTGAGCTGATCTGAATCTGGACACCTTTTTGGTCCAGCCTTGAGACACGTATACAAAACTTTTTTTATATCACACTCTCTTTGTTGTGTCTCTTTGTGCCGTGTCCAAATAAATGTTTCTTTATCTTTTCTTTAAAAAAAACGCGCAAATCGCAAGCGAAGTTGCAGGCAAAATCTAGTCCAATATAACCAAATTCGCGGGTAGTATGTGACATGCGACCACGCTAGTGCGTCTCAGACGACGGTGGCAGTTACTAATGATCAGACGTCCCACGATTAATGAATATACTCAGCGCTATTAGTTATACCATCTGTGGGATCGCCTTGTTTGCCAATGGTCACGAACTTAGGACCGTGTTTGACCCCGTCGCTCGTATTTTCTTCGGAACAAAGTTTTGGGTACGGCTACACATAATAATATTGTACTGGAGGATGGAGTCAGGATTTCGAAGGCAGCAAAGTAGATACGGATATCTACATTTTTGCGAAAATGCTTTTATTACAAAAACTAGCGACCCACCCCGGCTTTGCACGGGTGCAATGTAGATGCTAATATGGGGCATATAAACCTTCCTCTTGAATCACTCTATCTATTGCTGAAAACTGTATTAAAATCCGTTGCGTAGTTTAAAAGATCTAAGCGTACAGACAGCGGGAGCGACTTTGTTTTATACTATGTAAAGATTTGAAAAAAAAATGAAGAAAATCTCGCACGTAAATGAAGACATCTACAAACGATTTAAAAAAAACATCGCAGCTAAATGGCCACTGTTTTTTACTAAATGTGCTTTCCTGTAAAATTGCGATTTTGTAGATGTCTTCTTTTACTTTGCTGCCTTCGATTTTATTTACAAAGTTCTTGCAGAATTATTCAGTGAATTTTGAAAACAGTTAAAAAAGTTTTTGAGCCCGTGAACACGCAAATTATTGCTCTATATTGCCTCTGAGTATTCAAATTCAGCATTTTAGTGATTAATGAACTATCCATTGTTTTTAGAGTAGGTCCTTTTTTGATTGATTGATTGCTTTGGTCTAAATATTTAGGTGCTGGTATATTGTTATCGTTGATACGATATAATAATATAAGCTGGCCCTATTGATCAATGTGAGTATACGTTACTATAGGTATATTATGAATAAGAATAACGTAAAAAAAATACCGGTGTAATATAATTCAAATAAATAAAAAAACTTCTTCGTTGGTCTAGTGGTGGCAAGCGCGACTGCTGATCGTGAGGGCCTGGGTTCAAGCTCCAGGTCGGGCAAAATGTTTTTGGGTTTTTCCGTTAGGATTTGTATCCGGTTGATGATAATAGACTCACCCCGCATTACATGGGACTTAAACATAACGGCGAAACGAGGGTGTTACTATACACCTCTGCCCGTCCCTTCAGGGAATGCAGGCGTAATGTTATGTTTATGTAAATCAAAAAGTCACAGACAAAATACACGTCTTATACAAAGCTACAAGAATCTGAATCTGAAAACTCCTCCACGCGTAGCCCATGGATCTGCTACGAAAACGTAGCTGGCGTAGCTAGGACATAATCGCTACGTCGCGACGTAGAATAGTCGCTACCTCATAGAATCTTGGCCGTCCATTGATAAAATCATAATACATGTGGTATGAGGTAAGAGTGGATCTTGAAGTAGGTCGAGCGTAGACAGTTTTACAGGAGCTGTATGACTATTTAGGCAGCCCCAATAGGCTTTTGCTTGCCGGATGTTGGTTCCTTGGCTTACTTTGGGAAAATTCTAAATCAGTCTAATTCCTATGTAATATTTCCTTTCAAACTAGACAAAATAACCTCATAAGTAAGAAAATTTATGACGGCCCGACTATTGGAATGTTCGTCCTTGTAATTATTGCCAGACAACTTTGGAGGGTGAATTAAAAATAGCCGCAAGAACTCAGCTACAATTTTTTATCATTTATGCCCGGATCCTATAAACATAAACGAATCGTTTTACTTACCAATGGTAGCATGCTGTATTGCCAAACTAGGCATATAAATAGACTCGTAAGCTAATTTTAGCTGTGATAGCTAATTCCATATGAAAGGGTCTACTATGTAATGCTATGTGGTCTTTCCTTCATTATTGGTAAAGATACAAGAGTCTCAATCTTAAAAACGCTTCGTAAGTTATAGGTATCGGCTATGAATCCAAAAATTTTTGTCGTATGAGTTTTGGATATACGAAAACTAAACATCTTCCTATATGAAATTGATAATTAGATTGTAGAGATGTAGTGTCCTAAAACAAATATTAATAGTTTCAATGGTAATAAAAAAAGCAGCTAAGACAAAGCGGTTTTTTTTTATCTTGCCCCACTCTATTATTTTCCTGTATCGTGGGTGCGTTTGCAGACACAAATCTTCACATGCACAAACATCCAGACCCGGAACTACTATAAGTAGGCCATACAAATATTTGTTCCGTGCGGGAATCGAGCCCACGACCCGTAGCGCAGAAGCCAATCTCTCAGCCGCTGCACCAAACCTGTAATCGATTTTTAACCCTGTATACAAATTAACCAAAAATAAGCGAAAAGAAAAAGGCTCCATATCTTTAATCCATTAACATTTCTGCTGGCACTACCAGAGCTAATCGTGAACATGCAATATCTTACAAACATCAAAGAGTCGTAATTGACGCGAACACGATCATCAAATTCGTCACAGCGATATTACGTCACGAATAAAATCCTGACGAACGCCATCTTGTTATAAACCCCTGCGGAGCGTCCAGCATGACGTGAGCCCATCAATCAGAGTAAATGGCGCGAGGCGATCAGCTGTCACGGCTCTAGTTTAAGTGGTCACATAGTAATGACACACTGGAATTGGTATCAAGCGTGGATTGAGGAAATACTGGATGAGAAATACATTATTTTGTTTACGAAACATGTTAAAGTAGGTATTCAAACATGTTATAGTGTTCTCAAGTTTGTTTTACACTTTCAATGTATTTAACTCTGGTACAGAAATCAAGCAAGATTTTGAGTTAAAACAAATCTTTATAGCTGTGAGAGCGCCTGTGCACTACGTCGGATCCGAATCCGAGAAAATACGATCCGTTCAAGCTGCAGTACTATTTATATGAACGGTTGGGCACTACATGAAAAGATGGATGGATTGTGTGAGGGAGGATATGAAGGAAAAGTGAGTAAATGATAATGTGGCGGCTGACAGGGAAGCATGGAAATGAAAAATATATTGCGCCGATCCTAATTAGCTTGGGACAGGAGCAGGAAGATGATGATGGGTGTGCAATGCGTCCGATCCGAATTTCATAAATTTGTATCCGAATAGTATTTTTTCGTATTCGGATCGGGTGAAATTGCTCGCTCTCACGGGGTCTAATCTGTTATATAACTTTATAGTAAGTGTATTACTTTCTGCTATTACGTTTGAGTTTATTGCTTTGTCAAAATCAACGTTCTAATTAATACACACTCGGGAGCAATGAATCCGGGTCACCAGCATAGACCAAAATTTAGAAGACGTATCTACAAAATAATTTTGGATTATAATGGTTAGCTCAATATTTACTCATTCTCTCTCCCTCTCTCTTTCTCTGTTGTCTGCATGCCTGTCTATGTTTAAGTTCACTATTAACTACTTTTCTGTTTTAACAGCTTAGAATAGCGCATTGTTAGATATAACTTTTAATATGTTGTGTAAAATGTCGTAGGTTATACATTTATAACTCTTGTATATTTATATTTATTATATTTATTTTAACTTAGTTTAGGATTTTAATGTATAACTGTTTATTTTCTCGATAAATAAAAAATAAAAATAAAATAATAAAACCTTAATATCTCGAAAAACATTGTGCCACACTGTTTAACATTTTAACCTTTATATTGTTAATGTTGGTGACCTTGATTAATTGCTCTCAAGTGTACATATGTCTTACTTAATCTTGTCCAATATCCACCCTCGACGGCGAACCTGATGCCGTTTATTGAATCCTCCATATCCAGTTTACTTTATTCCAGAACCATAGTGAGTTGATGAGGGTGTAAAAGCTATTCAGCCGGAAAGCTGATAGCAAATATGGCAATAACAGGCCCATTATGTATCTACGTATGTTTGGCATATTTATGTCAATGTTAGAAGTATAATAACATTAGTATAATGTTCGCTCCTTAGAGAATTGAGACATGTGTAGCTTCAGAAGAGTTTCATCTTTACATAGTATAAAACAAAATCGCTCCCGCTGTCTGTACGCTTAGATCTTTTAAACTACGCAACGGATTTTAATGCAGTTTTCAGCAATAGATAGAGTGATTCAAGAGGAAGGTTTATATGCCCCACATTAGTATCTACATTGCACCCGTGCGAAGCCGGGGCGGGTCGTTAGTAATTATATAATTCAAAGATTCCTAGTACGAAGATGATGTAACATACATTATCTACACAAAAGTTTTGAAATTAAATAAATAACATAACATCACGCCTGTATTCCCCGAAGGGTAGGCAGAGGTGTATAGTAACACCCTCATTTCACCGTTATGTTTAAGTCCCATGTAATAGGGGGTGAGTTTATTGCCATCAACCGGGCACAACTCGAAACTACGGGTTACTACTGAGGAATATAATGAAAAACTCAATAACACTTTGTCCGACCTGGGGATCGAACCCAGGACCCCATGTTCAGCAGTCGCGCTTGCGACCACTAGACCAACGTGGCAGTCGTTCTTGATCTGACCAACTAAAAACGTGTAAAGCCTCAATCCAATCAGATGATAGCAGTGATAGCCTAGTGGTGTGACCGTCGGACTGCCAAGTCATAGGGCTCGAGTTCGAACCCAAGGCACCTCTGACTTTTCGGATTCATGTGTGTATCATATCACTTACTTAAAATACGGTGAAGGAAAACATCGTGAGGAAACCGGTATGCCTGAGAGATATTTCTCGACGGCATGTGAAGACAAGTCAGAGGCCCATGGGCGGTATAAACTTTGACACCAGGTTAGTCACTAACCACATGAAAATAACAACAATCAGATATGATGATCATGAATTTGAACCATCACTTATAGTAACTCTAACCTTTAACCTCTATTACGACTAGACTGTCACTTTTACACCTAGATTAGCGTTGATTTAAGTTAAGCATTAAAATAGATTAATTACAAACATTTATATGAATTTCTAGCTATTAAAAATTAACATTGCAGACACATTATTTTGAAAAGTATAATACCATCTAAAATATAGTGTAGATGAACTTGTATTTATAATGGAAAAGGGGGGATTTGCTTTAAGTACTTTAAACATGTAAATGCTTTATCCTTTCGATTGATATTTATCGCCCACCCTTTTACATTGGGTGGTAGGGTTACCAGATGTAAAACTTAATTTAATTTAAAGTTTATTTTCTGAACATTTTAATCAAGCTTCTTGAAACCTTCTTCTTCTTTTCCTGTGGTTAGTGACTAACCTGGTGTCAGAGTTTATGCCGCCCATGGGCCTCCGATGTGGTTTCACATACCGTCGAGAAATGTCTCTCAGGCATGCCGGTTTCCTCACCATGTTTTCCTTCACAGTTTTTAAGCAAGTGATAATTATACAATACGCACATGAATCCGAAAAGTCAGAGGTGCGTGCCTTGGGTTCGAACGCGAGAACTATGGCTTGGTAGTCCAACGTCATACCACTAGGCTATCACTTACCTCTTGAAATCAATGTCGTGCGCGTATTCTCTGAAGCACTCTCTGCAAATGTTCAGACCGTACTTGCAGATAAGACCGCGGCTGTTGGAGCAGGTGTGGCATGAGCGGGAGCCCTGGCCGTATCTGCGAGGGTGAGAATACCAAATGTTAGCGTGACCCATTATGCGAATTATTTGATTCTTGCACTGCGCTGCAGTCAGGAAAACGATAAGTCCTGACAAAAAGCTTGTAGATCTAGCTCAAATGTTCTGATGTTAGTAACGTAATCGTTAATGTGAGTGAATTTTGAATTGGATATACTTGCTTTGCACATACTATTTATTTATTTTAAAACATACATAACGCCTGTATTCCCCGAGAGGTTAACAGATATTTCCTGAAATTCATAGGACCACGGTAGCGAAATCGTTATTGGAGGAAGCTGTGCCTGGGTTCCTTCGATCCCAAGACAGTGTCGCAGGGCTAACTTGAGGAGAGGTCCGCAATGGGTTGGCGGACCGGGACCTGCCGGGGTTGCGGTGCATGCTTTTGTGAATCCCGCGACCCTGGCCGTACGGTCAGGAGAAGGAACATCGTTGGTTTTTAGCCGGTAAGAGTCCGGCAGACCCCCTCGCCTACCCCGGGCGAGGGACATCCATGAGGATTTAACCAACGAGAAAAAAAAAAAAAAAAAAAAAAGGGCTAACTTAAACCTAATCCGAAACCTAAAAGTTAACTTATACTATACTCAATTCCACACTCAGGATGTTACACCCACACACGCCCTCACACACACCCATACACACACACACACGCACACACACACACACACACACACACACACACACACACATAAAAACTCAGTCACATACATCACCAAGTGCTTTTATATTATTATTTTGATTTTCTTTGTTTTTATTTCTCAATCGCATACTCATTAATTGTTAAGTGGAAGAGCGGAGTCACCTAACGCAAGTATCTCCTTGCTTAAAAGTTGATCTCCATCTCACATGACTAAATAATTTTATAAATGCAATAAACATTTTTATTTTTTTTACCAGAGGTGTATAACACCCTCATTTCGCCGTTATGTTTAAGTCTCATGTAATAGGGGGCGAGCCTACTGCCATCAACCAGGCACAAATCCAAACTCCGGGCTGCTACTGAGGAACTCTACACGGAAAATCCCGATAACCCTTTTCCTGACCTGGGGATCGTAACCAGGACCTTACGATCAGCAGTCGCGCTTGCCACCATTAGACCAACGAGGAAGTTCTAGGCTTACTGATTTCTATAAAGGAAACCTGACATTATTGCCACGAGGGCGTGCAATGCTAGTTGAGTATTTGTTTAGAGTGCCAGCTGACCGCAGCGCCGAGGTATCCCGACTTCTAAAAAAGATATAATTATTCAGTATTTAATTAAATAATCAATTATCCTCACTATTAACTGCTTTGTTTGTCTAGTGGTGGCAAGTACGACTACTGATCGTGAGGTCCTGGGTTCGATTCCCAGGCCGAGCAGTATTATTGGGTTTTTCCGTGTGGAATTCCTCAGTAGCAGACCGGAGTTTCCATTAGTGCCCGGTTGATGGCAAAAGGTTCTCTCCCTATTACATGGGACTTAAACATAACGGTGAAATGAGGGTGTTACTATACACCTCTGCCCAAACCTTCGGGGAATGATATTTACAAACTCCAGCCGGAATTCTGACCAGTGCCAAAAAATCCCGACACGTCAGGAGAAATCCTAACTCTGGTAACCCTATTTGGGAGTGTCTGGAAATATTATTAAATTTTATTTTAAAAGGACTATAATTATGAACTATTTTGGTTAATTCAAGCAATTAAGCAAGGTATATGAACGATTGCTTGAATTATTATTTTATTTATCGTGTCTGTGACCGCTTAAGGTGAACGCGATAAGTCGGAATGCGTTTTTTTTAATACTTTTGATATTGGGTTTGTCCATTAGAAATTTCTCAGTAGCAGCCCGGAGTCTGGATTTGTGCCGGGTTAATGACAATAGGCTCGCCCCCTATTGGACATAAACATAACTGGCGAAACGAGGGTGTACTAAAACACCTCTGCCTAACCCTTCGGCGAATACAAGGCGTGATGTTATGTTAGTTTTTTATATTGTACGTGAAAACTGAACATTAGCACCGACAAAATATTAAATTGTATTATTGTATTGATGTGTGCATTAGTTTATCTTTTAAAATGACACATTTTCCTGTAATGGCGTCGAACCAAAGACATTCAATAGTCTCTGTATCGAATAAAAGAAAAGTTGTTTATCATGTTTGATAAATCTATATCTATATAGAAAGAAAGAAAGAAAAGAAAGATTTTTTCTTTTTCTTTCTTTCTTTTCTTTCTTTCTTCTATATCTATATAAATAAAAATGAATCGCCAAATGTGTTGCTAAGCGCAAAACTTGAGAACCAATTTGGCAATTTTTTTTATATATTCCTTAAGGCACAAGGAAGGTTCTTATGAAGAGAAAAAACATAAAAATTGCGTAGAAAATAGTAAAAACAACACTTTTCTTTTCCCACTACAGGCCTATAACTTTTGACAGAACGAAGTCTGTCCGGGCAGCTAGTGATAAATACATTTTATTTCTGTAAATAAATCTGTTACAGACACTTTTACAAGTCAATGTAATGTTTTTTTTAAGACTAGGTTGCGTCGGCTTTTCCTATCTGGCTAACTCTGAGAAGAAAAGCCGAAAAAAACTCAGAGATCAAGGTCTCTTTTAAAGTCCAGACATTGTGGTATAAAAACTGTGCGAGTGTAACAATGTAGGGCAACGTCTGGAATGGCCTTTTGAGGAAAGAGCCGCAGCAGGTTTGAGTAGAACTTTTTTTGTTTTGTTTTTTATCGTTGGAAAATCCTCATGGATGTCCCTCGCCCGGGGAAGCCGAAGGGGTCTGCCGGGCCCTTGCCGGCTAAAAACCAACGGTGTTCCTCCTCCTGACCATTCGGCCGGGGTCGAGGGATTCGCGTAAGTATGCACCGCAACCCGGCAGGTCCCGGTCCGCCAGAGGTTTGAGTAGACCTGCCCTAACTGACGGCACGCATGCACCAGCCATGGTGTAGCTCAAACCTTAAGGCCATTACAGTAAAAAATGTCGTTTAAATATTGCTCGACATAGACATCTAAAGTTTTTTTTTTTTTTTTTTAAACGTTGCCCCACACTCGGATTTTCTCCTGAATCGTGGGTGCGTTTACAGACACAAATCTTCACATGCACAAACACCCAGACCCGGAAAAACTATCTGTAGGCCATACAAATATTTATTCCGTGCGGGAATCGAACCCACGACCCGTAGCGCAGAAGCTAATCGCTTAGCCACTGCACCAAACGTGTCGTCAATTTTGAAATAACAAAACAGAATACTAAGCTAAAAGATCAAAAATTGTAAACGCAGTGTTATCAGTTACCTACATTACCAACAGGTTCACAATATTACAAGTGCTAGCACGTGTAAAGACTAGACCCAATCGTTTCCACACGCACGTACACGTTTTTTAGCCGTAACCCGATCCAATAATATAAGGTTATCAATAGCAAAGTTGCTAAGTCGACAGCTATTTGTGATATAGAGGTAGGTACTTGTAGGTGTCAAGTTTTGAATAAGAAAAGGGAATTCGTGCGATGAGTCGCTCGTTCTGTTTGAATGGGTACAGACGTGACCGACTTACCAAACGGAACCTTTTACACCCACATTTTTACGCTATGATCTTTTCCAGTGTGCTCGGTCCATTGCGTTAAAAGCTCAAGTGTTAACACAAACATGTGTTGTGTACACAGCATTGGTAATTCAAGAGATTGTAGTACACGAAAAATATTTTGCAAGTGATGTAAAGCGATCGCTATAACAAACGCGGGGCGAAAGCGGGGCGTGCTGTCGGCGTGTTGTTGTATTTAAGGGATTACTATATAGTACCAGCATTAATTCACTAAAGTGACAGGTGCTAATGTCAAACAACAATCCACTACTGTCAAACAACAATGGTAGAATCTGTCAAATTACTCTAGTGAATTAATAATCATACTATATTAAACATGTCATACCAAATGCGATTGCGGGATGCGAGCGGGACAAGTGACGGCGGGCCCGCGCTTGCATTTGTTGCGAGTGGTGCGACAGGCTTTATAGCAATCCATTGAATACAGTGATAATAGCAGTGATATTAGTGATGTCACCATTGGACTGCCAAGTCATAGGTCTCGAGTTAGAACCCAAGGCACGCACCTCTGACTTTCGGATTTATGTGCGCATTGTATAATTATCACTTACCTACTTAAAAACGGTAAAGGAAAACATCTTGAGGAAACCGGCATGCCTGAGATATTTCTGGATGTCATGTGAAGCCAAGTCAGAAGCCGAAGGCGGCATAAACTCTGACACCAGGTTAGTCACTAACTACACGAAAAGAAGAAGAAGATTGAATACACACCACGCGGGTCCATTGCGTTGACGACATGCATCGCTCGCGCCCCGCGTTTGGTGTGGCGAACGCTTAAAGAGCTCCACTGAACTCTGCTGTCAGTTTGCCAGACAATATTGTTTGGGACATCGACGGAGCTGTATAACTCCATTCTACACGATGATAAATAAATACGAACCGGCTTTTTGTCAAATTAAATATTGACGGTACGCTGAAAAAATGATATAATTTTTTCGATGCTCTCCCTAAAAACGTTGGCGGAGAGACGAACTTATTTTTACTTATGGCCGTATAAAAGGTACTTTGTTAGCGTAAAATCGTCTCCTTAAGAAATGTCGTAGATTCCTTATTTTTTTCACTTAGGAAGAGGATCTGTGTAGATAAGCAGGTGTTGATATTTTACCTCAAGACGTTCAAAACGGTTCGTTTAAAGGATACCTCGCTTTGTTCTGAAATTGAAAGCTTAAGACAATATAATTCAACAGTGAAGGAGCATTTTGTGGAAGATTAGAACGTAACTTCATTACATTTTCAAGCAAGAGGAGTTAATGAGTATTTGCAGGCGAAGGTAAACGTTTGTGAAGTCTTTTGACTACTAAGTTTGAACGTTAGAGCTTAAGATAATACATGTAAATAACCTTTGAATTGAAAATATTAGCTTCGCATGTGCAACCAGTTTGTGCAAAACTTTGTGCAAATAAGACGGTGCACGGCGTCCATATGACAGCGGCTTGCATGCGCAAACGACTTGTGCAAACGTTTGTGCAAACGGTATTGTCTATTATTCATGGCACGGCACGGTATATCGTTTTGCCGTCTTAACGTACATGCTTATAAAACGACATAACTAAGTAGTCGCATCGGCAAACTTAGTAAAACCGATCACGTCCGAACTAAGTGCGACTTCAAGACCACGTATGTTTATTAGTATTGCAGTAAAAAAAACATTTTTTACAAAAAATTTAAACCGACTTCAAAAAAGAATAAAATAATTACCATATAAAATTAACAGTTTCAGAAGTCGGTGCTGATCCACGCTGAACCAAATTGAAGGCACCGACTTCTGAAACTGTTAATTTTATATGATAATTATTTTATTCTTTTTTGAAGTCGGTTTAAATTTTTTGTAAAAAATGTTTTTATTTTTTTCATTTTAGTGGCCTTCATTAAAATTGGTTTGACCTACTAAAGATGCTGCTCGTAACATAATCACATCATCACAATATGCGTACTGTTCGTAATTGAGGAGTTCCATTGTCTATCTCCGAAGTTCTTCATCAGATCTTCACCAAATTGAAATGGGACCAACTTTGAAGTATATCCTATCCATTAAAAAAAGAATCATCAAAATCGGTTCACAACTGGCGAAAATATCGATGAACATAAACAAAAAAAAATACATACAGACGAACATAGTATCCTCCTCCTTTTTGGAAGTCGGTTAAAATGGTATTTACGCTTACGCAATGAGTGTGAGTAGAGTGAAAATGAGAGACTATCATTGGTTGTTCGATCAAAATTGCCGATGCGATTTCTTATACCAGGTTCACACGATTCGATTCTAGTTGATCAAATGACATGTCCAACAAAATTTTAAACGTTTTTGTTGCTTCAATTTGATTGAAAGTCTGTTCAGACGGTTCAAATCGCATGTGATTTAGCAGTTGATCAACTAGAATCGAATCGTGTCAACCTGGTGTTAGTTGTGCTGTACTGTACTTGTGCAAATTAGAATTTGTGCAAATAAATAGAAAATTTAACTTTCTCAGTAACTGTAAGACATAATATTAAATCTTTGTTAACTGCACAGTAAAATGCAAACAACGTAATAATTATTCAAAAGGTTTGATATGGGGAATAGTTTAATATTGTCTTTAGGTCTATATTTGAATTCCTGAGATGCTGTAAAATGAAAACATAGGGTTAAAAATTATGACCAACATCTTACTTTTTTTTTATTCTTGTCTTGTTCGCCTTTGGCCCTTGTCTCACCTGATGGTAAGCACAGACAGGGTCTAAGATGGAGCACACGAATCCAAGGAACAGAGATATAGAAGGATTCCCCTATAGCCCTCTGGCTCTCACATACACTCGACGGAACACAGTAAACTGCTTGGCGCCGGGCTTTAATGTGAGGGTGGTAGCTAGCCAGGGGGACCGTATAGATCCTACCACCAAGCGAACTTTATCGGAGCTAACTTTTAATAGCTCAGTAGGTCTAGCTGTTACATTAGAAACGTAAACGTAACGGTATTTTGAGTAAATTTTGAATTGGAAATACTCGTTCCACACACTATTTAATTAAATTGAAAATTTTATTCATATCTATGTACGATACAAATTATGCATGTCACAAAATAATAAACCAAAATGTTATAGGCCAGTCGTATTTTCGATTCAAAATTCACATTCAATATGTTTACGATACTATGCATCAAATGTTCGTGCAAGGCCTACTGATACGATTAAAATTGTTTTGGAAATTATTGATATAACAATTTTATAAGAAGACAAAAATAGTTCTAACTAGAACGTCTGCAGAGTTTGTGCATCCGCTTCATCTTTGGCCTTCGGAAGTACGACCATGTGTCGGAATTCCGGAAGCGGCTGAAGTGGCTTCCTATTCGGCAAAGTCGTGATACTCACATTCTTTCTTTTCTCTTTTCTGTTCTCCACAATCCTAATTCTCCTATGTATCTTCGAGAACGCTTTGAATTTCTTGTTCCTAGAGGGAAACCTTGTCGCTCATCCTCATCTCTTCTCGTTCGTATGCCTTCCCACACTTCGAGTCGTTATGATGGATCATTTACTGTTCGTGCTTCGCACCTTTGGAATTCTCTTCCTCACTCCTTACGTGATAGCCCGTCGTTAGATATTTTTAAGAAAAGAATTAGGGAACATTTCCTGTCTACATGATCTGTATGTATGCAGTATTTTATATATTATATTGTATGTATTACGTTTATGTATTGTGTGCTGTACACATACCTATATTTGTTTAGTTTATGTAGATGTGTATATTTATTACGTATTTAATTTGTAATTTTATCGAACTTGTACACTTAGGTTATTGTTCTCCTCAACATCAAATCTCTCTATCGCTCTAAGGTTTGTTGTTAGAAAACTCATTTGTGAGTTAAGCTCGCCTTTGTACATGAATTTACCAACAAAACTGTATTATATATTATTATTTTGTGTACAATATAACAAAAATAAAACCGACTTCAAAAAAACGATGAAAAGAATAAAATAATTACCATATTATAAAATTAACAGTTTTAGAAGTCGGTGCTAATCCACGCTGAATCAAATTGAAGGCACCGACCTCTGAAACTGTTAATTTTATAATATGGTAGGTAATTATTTTATTCTTTTCATCGTTTTTTTGAAGTCGGTTTTATTTTTGTTAAAATGTTTTTTATTTTTTTCGTTTTAGTGGCCTTTATTATAAAATATGGTTGGACCTACTAAAGACGCTGCTCGTAACATAATCACATCATCACATTATGCGTAGGTACTGTTCGTCATTGAGGAGTTCTATTGTCTATCTCCGAAGTTCTTCATCAGATCTTCACCAAATTTAAATGGGACCAATCTGGAAGTATAAAAATAAAAAAATAAAATATCTAAATCGGTTTATAAATGGCGGAGTTACGAGGTAACAAACATTAAAAAAAAAAAAAACAAAAAAAAACATACAGACGAATTGAGAACCTCCTCGTTTTTTTAAAGTCGGTTAAAAAAACAAGAATAAGTTCCTTTTAAACATTACAATTGATTTAACTTATCAAGAAACTAAGGCCTTGCCAATCAATAGTAGTAATACAGCACCTTGTAAAAAAGTTTGTTCAGGGAAGTACTAACACCATACCTATTTGACATTTATGCTGAACTGAACTTATTTGGCGCAGCCGCTGGACACACAGTTACATTTTTTTGTTTTGTCTCTTATGATTTTTTTGTCTGTGTGCCTGACTGCTTTCGTGCCAAATAAATTTCTTTCTTTCTGTCGCGCAGCATTGCTGTGTTCCGGTTTGAAGGGTATTGCCAGTGAAATTACTGGCACATGAGACTTTTCAACGACTTTGCAACCTATCAGCAATCCTCTTAGAGTTGTAGGTGTTAGTAGTCGTCGGTCTGAAAGCCAAAATATTACATAACATAAGGTCACGCCCGTCATCCGCGTTTCGCCAGATATGTTTAAGTCCCATGTAATAGGGGGCGAGCTTATTGTCATTAATCGGGCAAAAATTCAGACTCCGGGCTGCTACTGAGAAATTCCTAATGGAAAAACCCAATATTACTTTGCCCAACCTGGGTATAGAACCCAGGACCAACAAAGCAGCCTAAAATAAAACACGAAAAAAACGATTTATACATTTATAGTTTATCAAACAATAGGCAGGCGCGTTAATCCTGTCAAAGCTATCGGCAATTTATAGCAATATTAATATTGCTTATCTCTCCAACCATAGACTCGTGATAACATTTATTTGGAAAATCCAAGCGTTTGGTGCAACTGAAATATAAAACTGCGATGCGACAGCCCTGTCGATAAGCTGACGTTTTAATTCGTCGGTGTGCGGGAGATTTAGGTTTAAAAGTGGATTGTTTGCATAAAGTTGTGCGACTATATTTTTGCAGATTAGTGTGGAGATGAGAATTTTAGGAGAATTGTGGCGACATCTATCACGCCACATGCGAACTACGCAGCACGACGAATGTCAAGCAAACTACAGTGACAACAATGACAGCTGTCAAATGAAACGTCACAAATCCTGCATCACGATATCAAGATTTGACACGCAGATAGAATCAAAATCAAAAAAAATATTTCATTTAAACCAATACAGGTGCTTATGAAAAGTCGAATTTAGATGCACGATTCCAATTAGTCGTTTCCTATGGAGAAGAGCGGGCAAGAAACTCCATGGTTACTCTTTTAAAAATAATATCTTTAACAATTTCAGTGGATACAGTACAATGATTTAGGATAGTGAGAGAACAATGGAGTCCTGACCAATGAATAATGTAGTACAAAAATTAACAAACAAAATAAAATAAAAACTATATGAATAACAGTAATTTACAAATTTATAGATGCAGGTCCACAAAGTTCTCACATTTACAAAAGTGAAAAGGGAGCTAAACTACGTATAAAACAATTGACATAATTAAATGTGATCAAAACAGCTAAAAAATCATTGTAAGATAAGATAAAGATATCTTGAGAGTAATGATACAAATAAAAAATAAAAAATAAATAATCATAATTGAGGATAGTTAATAGACATACACATATGTTGTTAATGAGGTTCCAGGGAAGCCACATGTGCAAGAACTAATGCCAAACATCCCTGTCGTCAACGTAGTCCTTAGTCTTGTATATAGGTATATACAACTTCCCAACATCAACCGTTGGGCAGTAGTTCGCCAGGCATAAGACCCGCCTGGATGGAGGATCATCCATTTTCGTTGGAGGAACACCACACCTCGTTCTTCCACAGCATAATTGCATTCGTTTTGATTTCTCTCTCAGTATCAGCGATACGACAATAGCTACTGTCGAGGTTTAAAGAATAGCCAGACAGCAAGGTTGGTAGTAGTTACATTCTCTTTGGTTGGTAGCGGGACTGACTGCCTTCTAGTTAGGGTTGTATTTTCTCGTAATTCCATGCCACATATTTATATGCTTTAGGCAGTGACTCAACAATCGCAGTTCATAGTTTAGTGCTGGACACCTATAACCTCTCCCATGTTGCACCACAACACTACCTCCACCTCCACGCCACTTCCTCCACCTTCTGCATCTAATTTAGCCTAGCTACCTTCTTCAGGACGTCGATCCATCTGACTGCTGGCTCGGGGTGTCTCACGCTACATTTGTCAAACCAGCTTGCTAAGTCTGTAAGTTGAGGACTCAGAATCTTCATCTGATAATCTCGATGTGGTATTGTACAAAAAATCTCCAAGCATAGCTCGCATTGTTCGCTGCGTAGCTCACTGCGTAGCTCGCTGCATAGCTCACTGCGTAGGTCACTGCGTAGCTCGCTGCGTAGCTCAATGTATAACTCGCTGCGTATCTCGCTGTATATGTCGCTGCGTAGCTCGCTAACCAACTTTTAATTGGTGGAAACTTACTAGCGTCAAGCAGCATTACACCGATAAGCTTGACACAATAATCCGTCGTGTGTCCCAGCTTAGTAGTGTAGGTGGATTGCAGCACGGACAGCGGCGTTTAATAAAGAGACTATAATGCGCAATGACCGCTCGTGTCGCCCTCTAGTGTCCATTGTCCGGTGCATCGGCTCCGGGGGATTTAATTAAACTGTACGACTAAATGACGAGCGACGTTTAGTTGATGGTGCAGGACGGCAGGAATCTTCATGTGTTTGCATTGCTATTATTGTGACTTAATTAAGATTTTTCTTAAACTATCTTAATAAAAGGGATGTTTTTTTTATGCTCCCTAGTTATACCTCAGATGGATAGATCGTGGTGTTACGTTTTGGTTGTAATGGGCAATGTTAATGATTTTGCGTTGTATGTAAATCATAATCCTATATATGGGTTGTTTCCAAGATAAGTACCTTTGCTAGATGGCTAAAAAAAACCTAGAATCTACACAATTATTTTGGTCAGTTATGTGAACAGATATCTGTGGTTTAATTTAAATGTTTAATATATTAAAAAGTTTAATCGAACAAGGCATAGCAACTACCATTCTCGAAGTCGCAGTACTTAAGGGTTTAAACAGATTCTGTTTGGTAGTACTAAGACTCGTGGTGGCCTGTAGGTTATAGATCCGCTTTTTAAGCACCAAACCCGCTTTTTAAGTACCAATATGACTTTTTCAATGTCAAATATTCTCTCTTAGTTAATCTAAGATACCACTGACATACAGTGAAGAAAAACATCGTAAGATAACTTGGTCTGAAATCGCTGACCTGCAGCGAGCAAGCGTGGCGATCAATGCTCGTTGCTTTACAGTATGAGAGGCGGCCTTTGTCCGACATTGCGACATTTAGTTAGTTGTCATTCGCTAATGTCAACGGCTCCCGCTTTTAGCTGTCAGTTTTGACAGCTATTGTCATTACTTCGCGCGTCTTTCTCTCGACTTTTTGCTTGTGCTGTCGCCATCATCTTTTTCCCTATGTTAGACACAAATACGTGTTTTATCCTTTACTCCCATCGTCAACATTAATTGCGCTGGTATTATAATAGTAGTTTAAATACTTTCTAATACTCTCATATGACATAAAAAAGCTTACCCAGCCACATACAATTACCTAACTTTTCTGTCCAAACTTCTTAAACTTTACGAGACCCCTCGGGTGTCCTTGGACAATTTAACTATATAATTAAGGAATACATGTACATATGTAAGCGTCGTGATGAACACAAAGCGGCAGTTAGGAAAACGACCGCCGTACTATCATCACGGGACTAAAGGGCCATATTAGGAAACATTGTCTTCTATAACATAATGAATATTGTTTAGGAGACAGCGTTTTGGGCGTGACATGAAAAAATATATCATAAGTTGCTTGTTTTTATGGTGAAAACTTTGAAATGAATCTATCAAAAAAAAAAATAAAGAAAAAAAAAGGAATAAAAAAAAGTAATATAATTTATACTAATATTATAAAGCTGAAGAGTTTGTTTGAACGCGCTAATCTCAGGAACTACTGGTTGGAATTGAAAACTTATTTTTGTGTTGGATAGTCCATTTATCGAGGAAGGTTACAGGTTATATAACATTGCGCTACGACCAATAGGAGCGGAGCATAATTGACAAAATCTTGCAAAAACGGGGAAAATGTCCACCCGTGCGAAGCCGGGACGGGCCGCTAGTTATCATATAAAATTAAGATATTCTGATGTCGATGACTTTAATTTGGTTCGCCGACTTCAGAAACAATTCCTCCTTTTATTGAATTCGGTTAAATATGTGTCTAGAAGTAAAAGACTTATCAATAATTACAACTTTCTTGTTACAGGTCGGCTTTCAGTCTAACCAGATGTGGTTGAAGATCAGTATTTTACAGAGCGAGCAGTATTTTACCATCTAAATTCTGCAACCCCAAAAACTGAGGAATGCCGATATTCTAAAGTTAGATGGTTTATCAAACTTTCGAACTTCTAAGTGTACATAACAACGGCCTAACATTCTCTCGAGGCACAGAGGGCTCTTGGTATATAAGTGATAAATGATTTGTATTTCTGTAAATAAATCTGATACCAGACACTTTTACAAGTCAATGTAATGTTTTTTTAAGGCTAGATGGCGCCGGCATTTCCTATCTGACTAGCTCTGAGAAGAAAAGCCGAAACAAACAGAGATCAAGGTCTCTTTTAAAGCCCAGACATTGTGGTATAAAAACTATGTGAGTGTAACAATGTCGGGCAACGTCTGGAATGGATTTTATAGGAAAGTGCCATAGCAGGTTTGAGTTGACCTGTCCTAATTGACGGCACGCATGCATCAGTCACCGCGTAGCTCAAACCTTATTTTAGGGAGCTCAACAAGAGCGTGTCTATTCCACAGTGGCCCCAATCAACGCACTAACCGTGGCATATACACTTAACCGCATATCGATAGCATCTATGCGGTACACACCAAGATTCAAGATTCAAGACATTTATTTGTAGAAACATGAGTATACATATCAGGCATGCAGGTTGTTATAAAGAAAATAGATCTGTCATGTTCGGCCTTTGTGGCATACAAATATATAGGTAACTTAAGTTTAGATATTTAAACAAAGCTAAAACATTATTAAATTGTAACACAAACTAAAAATTTAATTTAAACAGTAAATTACAAATTTGAATTAAGTTGTTCTTCATTTTAATTATAAAATGTCAAAATTATAACATGCCATTATATATTTGTTAATTTCCTAATATTACACTTTGTCATTTAAAAAATCTAAAATACTGTAATATGCTTTCCCAACTAGATATGATTTCAGTCGGTTTTTTAGTATGTGTGCGCTTAATTCCCTCCATCCCTTTGGAAGTTTATTAAATATTAAAGGCGCCGTGCAAAACACACTTTTCCGCATTAATGCTGTTTTGGAAACATGTGAGCAAAGCATAGTGTTATCACGTCTGACGCGACTGACTTTATCTGCCATGCGTGGAAATAATTGCCGATCATCACATTCTCATTCCAAAATTATATCTGTCTCCCAGCCTAATATGGATGGCACAATTTGTACCATAATGATGATAGCTGTGCGGGTCCTTAGCGGGCTTTACTGCGACGTTTGGCGTTCAAGATATACAATGTGTAATATAATATTCATGTCGGTACGCAGATGTGAGGCAGCCCTATTCGCCGTGCATTAGCCTATTATTGCACGTTCGCGGGAAGAGATTACTTTAGTGTGCTGTGACGTCACTGTGTGTTCGTCAATGTATACTATGAAGGTTATTCATGCTGTTTGTTGTGCTTTGTGTGTTTGTGACGGATTGAGTTAAGTGTGGTGTTGTGTGTTTATATGAGTTTGTGCTTGTATGGAGTGGATAATATCTTATTCTTAAAGTAGTAAGTGTTTGGTGTAGTCAGTCGTAGATAATGATACTTCAAATTATATACATCTAGCGACCCACCCCGGCTTCGCACGGGTGCAATGTAGATACTAGTGTGGGGCATATAAACCTTTCTCTTGAATCACTCTATCTATTGCTGAAAACTGCATTAAAATCCGTTGCGTAGTTTAAAAGATCTAAGCATATAGACAGCGGGAGCGACTTTGTTTTATACTATGTAATGTAAAGAAGATGGAAAACTATAATTGGTATAAACGTAGCGTTCATAATATGGCGCCAGTGACTTTTTTACATAGTATAAAACAAAGTCGCTCCCGCTATCTGTAGGCACACTTAGATCTTTTAAACTACGCAACGGATTTTAATGCAGTTTTCAGCAATAGATAGAGTGATTCAAGAGAAAGGTTTATATGCCCCACATTAGTATCTATATTGCACCCATGCGAAGCCGGGGGCGGTCGCTAGTTAGATTATAAAATGTTAGGTAGTAATTATTTGCACCGGTACATTAACCATGACAATCGAAGGTAGTGTTGCCAGTATTAATATTAACTAAAGCTGCCCATGCATTGGTCAGTAGACTTAGTAATAGGGTCCCGTTGGCACCCTTTCGGAACGGTACCGTATTAGGGACCATTTTCTGACGTACATTTCTCAATCTTCAAGAGCTGTGTTACAATTTTGGTGTACAATAAAGTATATTCTATTCTATTCTTCGGAAGTAAATCCTATTAATGTCAGACTCGTGGGCGTAGCCACGATTTTGTGCAGATTGTGGCAAAGCACCTCAATCAGGCAGTAAATATTTATCCCACCAAAACATTCTATAAAAAACTAGCCAAGTCTCGATGGAGCTGCTTGTTTATCTCTAAAAAGTAATGAAATCTAGACAAAGTCGTGCCAAGTCTAAGGTTCCTTACTGCGATTTCTTTATTATTATAGTTAATGTTGTGTGACTTGTGGCCTGAAAATGCGGCGAAATGGTTCCAGTAAAGGATGGTACGGCAGTGTTTGCTTCGCGCTCGACTTGGCGGGGGCACTACCGTGCCTTCCGATCTTTTCACTAAATCTTGAAATGCAGAATGGGGTTATTGGGCACTTATTTCCATGCCCACCTTTATGAGACATGGGGGCCGAGTTGACTGAATGTAGACCTATTCTTCTCTGTGCCAGGGTGGGACAAGTGCCCCATTCACCCCGCCCTGGTTATGCCTATGCCTAAGAGAAGCATTCAACGGCTCTTTGTTTAAAAAAAACATTTTAACAAAAATAAAACCGACTTCAAAAAATCGTATTTTTTTGTATTTAGTGGTTTTAATTAAATTATGGTTGGGCCTACTAAAGACGCTGCTCGTAACCCAATCACATTATGTGTACTGTTCGTCATTAAGGAGTTCAATTGTCTATCTCCAAAGTTCTTCATCAAATCTTCACCAAATTTAAATGGGATCATTTCGAAAGAATACTCTTTTAAACAAAAAAAAAAGTTCCAAATCGGTTTATATAGATAAATGACAGGGTTGTCAGGTAACAAATATTTAAAAAAAAATATACAAGGTTAGTCGGAAAGGGGGTACTAAGCCGAAAGGGTGTTAAAGTACCTATAATAAGGGATAACATTTGTTCTACAACTTTCCCCAAAACTCGATAGTTTAAGAGAAATAACTTTTCAAAGATTACATAAAAAATATGCTAAAATCTATCTGTCCATAGCTATGATCAGCTGTGTTTACTATTTAGGTCATATTTGGGGTCAAGGATTAGAAACTTAATTTTTTAAATTCATAACTAAAGCAGGTATGTTGTTTTTTTGAAAAAAATAAAATAAAAAACTTTTTGCATTAAAATAAAAATTATCGAATTTTGATATTTTAACACTTGCTTTAAAATAGTCATCAGTGATACTTTAAGTGGTCCGCGGCTTAGTACCCCCTTTCCGACTAACCTTATATACCTATATACAACCGAATTGAGAACCTACTCCTTTTTTTGGAAGTCGGTTTAAAATGTGCTTAGTTTTCTATTCTCCCAACATTTCGGCAGTCTGATTAGTTTCTGGCAGCACGTGAACGGGAACGGAACGACTACGTGTTTTCATTAACTTCACGACTGAAATTGCTATTCAATACATTTTCTATGCATTGATTTTATAGTTCGTGTTCGTTCTCGATTGCTGTGGTTTTACTGTACAGTGATAAAGTTAAATGGTTCTTTGGAATTGGAGATAATTGATTTAGTTATTCGCCATTCTTCTTTTGTTAACTATATAGCGGGGAAGGTAGTTTTTTTTAAATACTTCCGAAAAATAATCACTTCAAATGGTCTATCTCCGAAGTTCTTCATCAGATCTTCACCAAATTTAAATGGGACCACTTCGAAAGAATACTCTTTCAAAAAAAAAAATCATTAAAATCCGTTCACAATTAGCAAAGATATCGCGGAACAAACATACAAAAAAAAGATATACAATCGAATTGAGAATCTCCTCCTTTTTGGAAGTCGGTTAATAACTTGCTAAATATATGAAACCGATGGATCCTTTGTGGTGTAGTAACCCGGCCGCCATTTTTTTTGTGGTCTGCTTTGGTACTTGTATATTTGAGGAGAGGACACTTAAACAAACAATGATAATATCATTAAAAAATGAACTGATTACGTGTTGCGTACATGCGATATTTTTTGTTTGCTTAAGTATCGTCTATCCTTACCAATATTAGGGACCAGTAACAAGTATGGAGACACGTTAAAAAAAATGGCCCCAGGGTGACTATGCCACCTCGCATAGACAAATGATCGAATCCGTTTCAGTCTTCTTCTTTTCGTGTGGTTAGGAACTAACCTGGTGTCAGAGTTTATGCCGTCCATGGGTCTCTGACTTGGCTTCACATGCCGTCGAGAAATATCTCTTAGGCATGCCGGTTTCCTCACGATGTTTTCCTTCACCGATTTTAAGCAAGTGACAATTATACTATGCGCACATGAATTCGAAAATTCAGAGGTGCGTGCCTTGGGTTCGAACTCGAGACCTATGATTTGGCAGGCCGACGGTCACACCACTAGGCTATCACTGCTATAAACTGCTGCCCTTTCAGTCACATTTACATATTGACAGCTTCACTTGGGTTGCTGCTCTCAGGCCGCCATATTGACAGCGGTTTATGAATTATTAAATAAATTGCCCGTATTAATAAATAGCTCTCATTTGAGAGCCGTATCTTAAGTGTAGGTTTGAAATCACTTGATATGCTAATATGATAAATTAAGTATAACATATGTTGCCAAATATATAGGTATATACTTAGTGTTCTGGTTACGTTTACGTTACATTTCAAGAAATTGGGATGCTGCTCTCAGGCTGCCGTCTTGAGAGCGGTTTGTAAATACTAGCCTAGGAGACATCATTGGTATAGTGGTAGCAAGCGCGACTGCTGATCGTAAGGTCCCGGGTTCGATCCCCAGGTCTGGCAAAGTGTTATTGGGTTTTTCCGTGTGGAATCCTTCAGTAGCAGCCCGGAGTTTGGATTTGTGCCCAATTCATTGCAATAGGCTCGCCTCCTGTTACATGGGACTTAAACATAACGTGTTACTATACACCTCTGCACAACCCTTCGGGGAATACAGGCGTGATATTATGTTAGGAGACATCACCGAATTAGCTACAAGACTGTGATCGTCAATCAGCCATTTTCACGTCATACTTACTCCCAAAAAAAACTTGTTAGCAATCGATCTTACATCTAATCTTCAGACGGGTCGTCGAGAAACGTGTTCGACACTACGTTCATAACATCAAGATTTCTGAACGAAGATCCAATCTAGGTAATGGTTGGATCGAACGTTCCATATGTCTGACGCCAGATGTTGGCCGTACGACATATCGCCGTACACTTTCAAGTGAGACTTCAATCGCGCTTTATAGCTATGTAATTGATTTAAAGTTCCATTAGATGTTATTGAAACTTCAAGTGTGAACTAGGCTTAAGTGATTACATTCATGTAGACAATGTTTTATCTGTAGCTCTTAATAAAAACAACCAGACTAACATCTAAACATAATATCACACCCTGTAGTCCCCGAAGGGTTGGGCAGAGGTGTATAGTAATACCCTCGTTTAGCCAGTTACATTTAAATCCCATGTAATAGGGGGCGAGCCTATTGTCATTCAATGGACACAAATCTAGACTCCGGCCTGCTACTGAGTAATTCCTAACGGAAAAACCTAATAACACTGCCCAACCTGGGAATCGAACCCAGGACCCCATGCTCAGCAGTCGCACTTGTGACCACTAGACCAACAAGGCAGCCAACTAATATCTCTTTCACCAAATTAAAACATGTTACTCAACGTAGCACTCGCCGAGCTAAACCCTATTCACGGAACGAAAAAATAAAATGTAAACATCATTAAAATTTGACTATTCTTAATAGAGATCATTTTCTGTAGAATCGATGAAATATTCGAAACTTGCTTGAATAAAAAAATGTTTCAAATAGATTAATATCAAAAAACATATTTTTGTTAGAAATTTTATGAAATATTTTACAGAAAATATCTCTATTAAAAGTAGTAAAATGTTGTTTATATTTTATTTTTTCGTTCCGTGAATAGGGTTTAGTTTCTTAGTTCTACTAAATATGCTAACATTTGAAGGAGCACAACTTTATAACAAATCACCCTCACGTGTAAAAAATGTAACCTATTTCAATGCACTCAAATCTCAGCTAGCACTCATTAGGTAATTTCAAATAACTTTCTTCCAAAAAAATCATTGCATTGGATGGGTACACTACAATTTTTTGTTAATATTACGAATTTAACATAATACCATTAAGGTTGTTTATTGTTCTCAAGTAAGTGACTTTATGTTTTTATTAAGAACTAGCTGTGTCCTCACGGCTCTGCCCGCGTAGGAAGTTTTATTCCTGTAATAAATATAGCCTATATTACTCCGTGATAATGTAGCTTTCCAACGGCAAAAGAATTTTTGAAATCTGTCCTGTAGTTTTTAAGTTTATTCGTTACATACAAAAATACAAATCTTTCCTCTTTATAATATTAGTATAGATAAACCTCTTTAAACCTAACGTTTATTTGTGTTGGCTTGGCGAAGAATTGACGTCTTGAAGGAGGGGATTCTATTTTTGATGGGGATGAGTGGCAGTGTCTATTTATGTACTGATAATATTACAGACAGCTCATCAAATTGATTTCCTATCTGGATTTGCGCAAGTCAGAGAAAAATATGGCCCGTATTCCCAACCAATGGACGTAGCCAGAATTTTGTCCACGGTGGGGCAAACTCAGTCAGACAGTATATATTTGTCTTTTCAATAAATCTGGAAATGCAGAATGGGAATATGCGGCAATTTTGAAGCCCAAATAAGTATAGACTGAATAGGGCATTATTGTGCCTATTTTGGGTAATTCTTCTGTGGACATGGGTGGCGAGTTGACTGAATCTAGACCATTTACGTATTTTTTCGTGTGCCACGGTGGGGCAAGCGCACCATCTGCCCCACCCTGATTGCGCCTATGCCAACCATGGTGTGTTAAAACGAGGTAGTCTTTTCTTGCTATACGTTACTACATCATAGTGGCTAATGAACCAATAAGCTTCGGATCTGTTGTCAATCTTTGTTGTTATTGGTGGGAAAATATCACAAATGGTGACGTAATAGCGGTCAACGTCGGAAGAGAATGCATTGTTTTATTACACCATGTTCACAACACTTCAGTGACCCTTTCGCTGTGTTTTTTCTCCCAACAAGGACAACCAATCGCAGAGCCCTATTCAACGCAGTGCGTTTGAGTACACTGTGTGACATTATAGTAACAATTGTAGGTACATATGGGTGTGACAAGCGTTTCAAATTATTTGACGGACTCAATAGTTTATTCTCGAGGTCCCGAGTCGCTAGCAAATCTTGATATAGACCGGGAAAATGCTAGCCATTTGAGAGCTTCTAACTCTATTTTTACTTCTGTCGAAGGAAGACTGTCTGTGTCTAAACTGTAGTACCTAGATAAAGAAAATTCTTGGTTTATGCTTCGTTCAAACCGAGCACATTATTCTCCGCACACAATATCGCAAAAGTGTTTCGGATAAAACTGGTGTATCATGTTGCGCGTCATGTATCGCGATTTGCAACTTGTGTACTAGCAAAATGTTGCGGCAGATGTATATCGACTGGTCCTTGATACTAGTTGCGATTCGGCATACGTATCGCAACATGTGCCAAGTGTGTGTAGGCAAGGCATTAGATTTCTGTGATCGAATGAATTGCAGAAAATAAGTTTAATGTTATATCGTTTCCAGTTTCGACACCTAAAGTTGAAATATGCGCGCAAACTATTTCCAATAAAACCCAAACTCGCAAAAATCCAATTAGGTACAAAAATCCGCGTGAACAAAAATTAATTTCTCCAAAATGGCCGATTGAAACCCGCGGTGTAGTTAAAAACAAAAAGAGTCCAAATGTCGTGTTTGCGATTCGTGTCACGTTCGAGCCCATGTGGTCACCAGCGGGTTCCGTCGCTTTAGAAAAATGTACGCGACGAACGTGACAACCTTGCGCTGAAAACGGTTCTATTTTTAAACGTAATCAAAATATGCTTAGGCTGGTTTATGGTTTCCTGAAAGAGGTTGTATTCGTGTCTTTGGTTTTGCAGTGAAAAAATAATATACACAGAGTACAGAAAGTAGTCTATGAATTGGTCTTTAAAGAGCCCAGGACCCGCAAAGGGTGGTGCTTCTCATTAGAAGGAAGGTCATATTCATCAGTAGTTCGAATTGTAGAATTAATGCAATCCAATAATTTTGTATTTTGTCTTTAATTTTTAGACTCAATAAATTACGGTTTTTGCATCTACCTATGAACTTATTAAAAAAACAGAATTAAGGAGATTAACTTATAAATCTTTTCACATTTTACGAAAAGGGGTTTTTATTAAATTGCTGCGACTCAACATCTTCCCATAGTCCAGTCATAAAAAATACGTATTAAAGGTAAACAAACCTTTGATCGTAAAACATTGAAATAGAAATCATTTATTGTTACAAAAACAAAAGATAGAAAGGTCTTATTTAAACTACCAAGCTCTGTGATAAATGTTCGTACTACAACGCGGCCCCCAAGAGAATGCGTTCCTGACAGATCGTGTGTAAAATAGGTTATGATATACGTAACGCATTCTATCGGCGACCACGCTGTAAACTATTTTATTTATTGTAGGTTGTTGTAGGTTGACGATATAATGGGTTGTGGTGCATGTTCTTACGAATCCCGTGACCCCGGCCGACGGTCAGAAGTAGGAACACCATTCGTTTTTAGCCGGTAAGAGGCCAGCAGACCCCCTCGCCTTCCCTGGGCGAGGAAGATCCATGAGGATTTTCCAATGATAAATAAAATAAAAAACTAAAGTTGACGTAATAATATGTAAATATACAATAAGTTGCCTGAATCAATAAGGTCACTTCCATTAAAAAATCTCAAACGGTAATTATATTCTTGGCTAGTACAAAAAGCATTTTATTCAATTAATGACTTCTTACGCTCAAGCATTGAGTAAAGGCCAATATGCTCCTTCTAATGTTCCATACTTTATAATATTTTTTTACTTTTGATTTGTTAATAGTCATTACCCTCAATTAAAATTTGCATTATATTCTTTTGTATGTGCATACCAATGTTGTGGTCAAATGTATTGGAACTGACAAGACACCCTAACATCTGTCACAACCTACATTTTTAAGCAAATAAATCACTTTGACTTTGAAAACGATTTGACAGGAACGCATTCTCTCGGCGGCCGCACTGTTAGCACTGTAGACTAGACGGTGTTCCGTGACAGTGTTGTAACAGAACCATCTAAAAATACTTAATAAATAATAATTAATACTAAATAAAATATTTTATAAGGATACAACAATAAGGTCCTGGGTGCGATCCCCAGGTCGGGCAGTCTTATTGGGTTTTTCCGTGTGGAATTCCTCAGTAGCAGCCCGGAGTTCGGATTTTTCGGTTGATGGCAATATGTTCGCCCCCTGCTACATGGGACTTAAACTTAACGGCGAAATGAGGGACTTACTATACAACTCTGCTTAACTCACGACCAAAGGTTTGTTTACCGTTTATACACTATTTTAACGGCTGAACTATACCTACATAATATTATCTTCTTATTAACGATGTTGCTTTGCATACCAAGTGAACTGAACTGTTACTACAAGGAGCATGTTTCCAATACATTTACTACGGAATCTTAGAAGTTGCATCAACGGAAGTCGATATACCTATCTAGTTAGGAGCTTCGACTCCGCAAGCTACATCGTTGCAATTCTGGATACGAAGTTATATTGGTGAAGATTTGCATAGATGTAGTTAGTATGACTTTGTAAACATGGATTTTTCATGCAGTAGTTCAAATGACTGCCTTGTTGGTCTAGTGGTCGCAAGCGCGACTGCTGAGCATGGGGTCCTTGGTTCGATCCCCAGGTCAGGTAAAGTGATGTTGGGTTTTTCCATTAGGAATTTTTCAGTAGCAGCTCAGAGTCTGGGTTTGTGCCCGGTTATTGGCAATAGGCTCGCCTTAAACATACGTAACTGGCGAAACGAGGGTGTACTGTAAAAAAACACCTCTGCTGAACCCTTTGGGGAAATACAAGGCGTGATGTTATATTATTATTTGTTAGTTCAAATGTTTCATCAGTTTTAAAAGTAGCTTACAGTGAAAGTTTTTGCGGGGCGCTTTGGATTGGGCCCCCCGCTGACCTCGATCACCAGTGGCGGTCGGAGAGTGAGGGTTCGTAAGGTAACCCCCCAAAATCGTACACGTCCAATTGACAAATCTCCTAAAAATAGACAATTTACAAAAAATATATATTTGTGCAATAAATTCTAATATGCTCAACTTATTTTACTGTAGATACGACTCCCCCCAAATCTTTGGCTTCAACCGCACCTGGATCACTTCCTGGGTGCTTGACCTGTTGGATGACTACTAAGCCAATAAGCCAAATAAAACATAACAACATCACGCCTTGTATTCCCCAAAGGGTTCGGCAGTGGTGCTTTTAGTACACCCTCGTTTCGCCAGGTATGTTTAAGTCCCTTGTAATAGGGGGCGAGCGTATTGCCATTAACCGGGCACAAATCCAGACTCCGGGCTGCTACTGAGAAATTCCTAATGGAAAAACTCAATAACACTGCCCGAAATGGGGATCGAACTCAGGACCTCACGATCAGCAGTCGCGCTTGCCACCCCTAGACCAACGAGGCAGTCATGTCATGTTAGTCATATTAAGACAAATATTGCGAATAATTCTTATTCATTCATGTTACGAACCAGTTGGAGAGGCTCGTGGCTAATTTCCAGCAGCGCGGATCATGATTTGCAAGGTTAAGCTGCGCTTGCCGCGGTCAGTCCATGGATGGGTGACCATCGAAACCCCTTCGTGTCTCGGAGAATACGTTAAACCGTCGGTCCCGGTAGTCAATACGGGTAGTCAGAAGTCGAAAGTCTGACAACCGGTTTAATCTTAAGATATCGGCATTGCCTAGTAACTGCGTTGTGGAGGTCTGATGGCAGTCGCTCCGTGTAAAATAATGTTATTCAGCCGCATCTGGTTAAACTGGACGCTGACCCCAACTTAGTTGGGGAAAGGTTAGGCAGAACACATGAATCAGCACCAATCTTTGACGACAACGACAACATCGCAAGGATTAAAAGAAATAGATTTTTTTCAGAGAATGAAAAAGATCTCTATTACCTTTTCTTTTTACCCCGTGTGGGAACGGGATAGAATATAAAATTTCCTCACCGCACGCTGGGAATTGAAGCGTGTTGTAAGATTCAACAAAACCCAGCACGCTTGGTGGTAGGATCTATACGGTCCGCCTGGCTAGCTACCACCCTCACATTAAAGTCTGAGCAGTTTACTGTGTTCCGTCGTGTGTATGTGAGAGCCAGAGGGGTATAGGGGAATCCCTATATATCTCTGTTTCTTGTATTCGTGTGCTTCATCTTAGGCCCTGTCTGCGCTTACCATCAGGTGAGACTAGGGTAAACGTGGACAAAGTAAAAAAACAAAATTGTGACGTCATAAAATATTCCGACTACATTGAATTTTGGCGCGTATTTTTTAAAGCTTTTAATAGCGCGCTGCCCATCGTATTACCAACTTTCTATTTCAAACAAAATGCACTCTAACAGTGTTCGGTTCGAAGTATCTTAAAGGTCATCACTCATTATAACAGCATCACTTCGACACAGAAAATAACTTGCCATTCAAAAGAGGACTTTAAATTGTGTGCATTAAAGTAAATTTTATAGTGGACTGTACCGGCAAGCACGCTTATTTTACATACATAAACTCACGCCTTTTTCCCATGGGGGTAGGCAGAAACTATAGAACGCCACATACTACGACCCTTACATACCCCTTTTGCTTCATCCACACTCATACATCTTGTCATACACGCACGCCGGTTGAGAGTACTACGCACCTGACCTTTGTGAAGAACATCACCGATAACATCGATGTATGTTCTTCTAGGACATCCTCTAGGCGTTTCCATTGACATCCGCCTTATAAATTCCTTTTGTTAATCGCCGTTCACTCATTCTCTCAACATGACCAAAGCACCTAAGCATACTCCTTTAAATTTTTGTCACTACATCATCTTTTAATTCAATTCAAATATTTTATCTTGTCATTATAAAATTTACTTTAATGCACACAATTTAAAGTCTTATCTTGATTGGTAAGTTATTTACTGTGTTGGAGCGGTGCTATGAGCAAAGACCTTCATTCGATTGTTCCGATTGACACAAAAAGTTGTGAACATCCCCGTATTTACATAAGTTCGTATGTGTAACAATGTGTAAGGAATCCCGGGGGTGCCTGAACAATAAAACACGTGTCACTAGGAAAGCGGGATGAGGTCGCGGCTTGGAGGGATTCTCTAGCCGAGGTTTTTCTATTTTTATCGAGTGTTTTATTTAGAAATAAAGGTAAAAAAAAACTTTTTAGTTTAACGTTCTTATCCACGTTTTTCTTGCAATACTCCTGCTGCATTAGGATATGAGTATTGAACACAACATAACATCACGCCTTACATTCCCCGAAGGGTTCGGCAGAGGTGTTTTTAGTACACCCTCGTTTCGCTAGTTATGTTTAAGTCCCATGTTATAGGGGGCGAGTCTATTGCCATTAACCAGGCACAAATCCAGACTCCAGGTTGCTACTGAGAAATTTCTAATGGAAAACCCCAATAACACTTTACCCGACCTGGGGATCGAACCCAGGACCTCATGCTCAGTAGTCGCGCTAGCGACCACTAGACCAACAAAGTAGTCAGTATTGAAGGTTAGGTTAACATTATTATATTGTTGTGTTGTCATACGAATTGATTTTTTTATTTATTTTTTCAAATTTTTTCGAGGCTTTAGTTCGCTTGTGTGCGAAGTTTCAGGAGAATCGGTTAAGCAGAAGTAGTTTAAAAATCTGTCGCAAGATTTGAAACAAACGTAGAACAAATATACGAAGTGAAGCTAATTAATAAAATCGTTTAATAAATATACTGGCCTGCAAAAATAAGTATCACACTTTTAAAATTGCAATAACTTTTTAGGTACACAAGATATATTTTCGAAACAAAAACGACTCAAAAAAGAGTTTAACTTTGTTACTATAGTTCCAAAGAAAGCTGATAAAAATTGCTATAAAACGTTTTTTATTTTAAATCTCTAATTTCTATAGTTTAGAAAAAATTGAAATTTTAAAAGTGTGATACTTATTTTTGCAGGCCAGTGTAGTATTTTAATTACTTTGCTTGCCTAACCCGACTACCGTACTACATAAGTGTATGTAGTTTTGAAAGATTAACAAGTACTACGTTCATTCATGTTTATGATTGTTTTAAATGTAGGTACTCACGTGGACTTTTCGGGATTGCCCGACTAGTTTTGGATCCACACGGAACCTTAATCATTAGCTAAATACACCACATAAACAATAAACAATCTATACTAATGTTATAAAGCTGAATGAAGAGTTTGTTTGTTTGAACGCGCTAATCTCAGGAACTACTGGTTGGAATTGAAAAACTATTTTTGTGTTGGATAGTCCATTTATCGAGGAAGGTTATAAGCTATGTAACATCACGCTACGACTAATAAGAGCGGAGCATAAATGAAAAATGTTGCAAAAACGAGAAAAATATCCATCCGTGCGAAGCCGGGACGGGCCGCTATCATAAATATATACGCTTCAAATAATTCGTTATATGGAATCAGCAAATTATTAAAGTGTCTTTTTTTAATCTTTACCCCACTCTAGGATTTATCTTGTATCGTGGGTGCGCTTACAGATACAAGGTTCACGTGCACAAGCGCTTAAACCCGGAACAACTATCTGTAGGTCAAACAAATATTTGTTGCGTGCGGTAATCAAACCCGCGACCCGTAGCGCAGAAGCCAATGGGGAAGGGGAAGGCAACGCAAAACTAAAGCAGATGGCAGCACCTCCATACTTAGTTATTTGAACCAATCAGAACCATCATATTCATATTAGCAATAATGTCAAACACATTGCAACCAATAAGATTGGAGTGGAACAATCGAAAGTGGCGCCATTAGGTCCACAGTTGCCTACCCCATTGCTCAGTCACTGCACCAAACATGCCTTCCAACTATACTATTTTTATAAAACTTACTTTACATTATTTTACTTGCTAAGAATGAAAAACATCTTCCACACCATTCTCATTGAAGGGACCCATATTTTTCAGTCAACCATCACTTAGCCCAGCTGATCACCGTCCACTGCTGGACTTCATCACTCAAAATTTACTTTACCCCACATTAATATTTACGAACAACATAATCTATAAGCTTACCATCTATTAAGGCATAGTTGGCAGAGCGTGTTGGCGCAAAAGCCCGGTATTGGCACTCAACCCAATAATGGCGTTAGTGGTGCCATTAATCGGCGATCTAATTACTGCCAACCTTTGGCAGTCTCGTCGCTTGTCAACAAAGCTTATGAGCGGACTTTAAAGCGAATTATGACGTCATAAGCGATAGGAATTATGACCAGATTATTTAGTTTTGTGAACAGGGGTCGGAATGAAATGATATTTTGAACCCGGAAATATTAGTTTGTACACTTATACATCTGCAAGTAATTCGAACGCAATCACGATTTTGACCAGAAAAATCGAGTTGTATTGGTGTCGATTTTCCTGTTCACCAACTAAACTAAAATTGGAGAATTGCTATCTTTTACTAACAGACAGAGTGTGAAAAGGATGGTGATAGATAAGAACTAAGTTAGAGATGTCAAACTAGTTTATTTATTTATTTATTTTATTCTTTATGCACAAAATGAGTACATAGGTGGACTTAATGCCTTTAGGCATTTTCTACCAGTCGACCTTAGGGTGATGCAGAGACAAAACATGGTAGTGTACACTTAACTTTAGTTTAGGCCTTAAACATCACTGTGGAAATTTTTGTTCAACTAAATTTGACAGCTCTTATTTACGTCCGTCTCTTTCTTATTTTATGAGAATGAAAAAGATGGCAACAGCCTAAATATAATTTAGTTTGTGCACAATCGAATCGGCACTATTGAGTAGGTATTCAACGTTTTTTTCTGCAATCCATCTTACGTTACCAATGACGATATATCGAAAAGTGTAAGGCTTTATAAGGTGACGAATAAATGATTAACCGTTTACGGCAAAAAACGTTGGCATTGTAGCTCAAGGCATGTTTTCAAATATAAAAAAATAAATAAAAAAAAATAATAATAAATTAATTTTTCAGAAAAGTTGTACAAAAACACTTCTTACAGGTAGTATTGGACATAACACAATATAACTTGAAATAGGAGTGTTTCGATGAACTCTGGTACCCAATGTAAGATTGAACTTGTGTTATGGGTACCAGGGTTCTCGCGTTCGTTGTTACACTAATAGTTACATTGAAGGACGAACACAGTATTAGAATTAAGAAATACAGTTAATGAGACTAAAGCTAAAGCAGCCTCCAGACGTACATAAGTGATCGTGTGTAGTATGATAGAATATTATGTATGTGAGAGAGTATAAGCGTGTGTTTATGTGCGGATGTATTTGTGTTATATATGTGTAGTCATGTTATGAAATCGACAACTTCATCAGAGTTTCTATCTCATCATAATCTTGAGTCAGTAGCCATTTACAGATCTTACCCTTACATTCCTGTCGATACATAGGATATATGTTGCTAATATGAACTAACGCAATCATTTATCGAGTGTGTAAGTCGAAAATCTCGTTACTCGAATTCCTTATCGATAATGTATTTGGAAGTTTTACTAGACAGGTAATCCTTGATAAGATTACATGTCTACAGCATCAAATTACTCAGGTAATTTCCCAAATACAATAGGTTCTTCAGTCAATACTGTACCTACTAGTTAAAGTTCGTTATTCTGTTAAGCATTGATTAATTAATCACACTATCTTAATACGAGTATATATACCTAATTCTTCTGTACGTGTATGTCACCTAACTCCTCCTAAACGGCTGGACCGATTTGGATGAAATTTTGTGTGTATATTTCAATGGGTTCCTGGATGGATTGAAAACACAATTGGTCCCGGTAGGTGGCGCAGGTTTTCTGGGCAGGACGACGTCTGCCGGGTCCGCTAGTCTGTATATATAGGTATAAAAGCAGAAACTGACTAACTGACTGCCTAATCTATAAACACACAACTTAAAACGGGTTAGAAACGTGAAATTTTGACAGTAAATACCTTTAATAACGTAGGCATCCACTAAAGAAGGATTTTGAAAATTGATTTTAATAATTTATTGTATATTGTATAAATATAAAATGTGTGCTTCTATTGTAATAATTAATAGTATTAACTAATAATTCTTTTGGTTCAATTTTTCAGAATAGGTACTAATGAGTTCAGCGGGTAAGTCCGTTTCATTATTATTAAGATATTTTTGTAAGTACTTATATTATAATTTACCAACATATGGATGTACCTTTTCCGAAATAAATTTGATTGATTGATTGATTGATTAACTAATTTTGATGTCTTAATAGTTTTTATAGTGAGTATTCTGATATGCATGTTTTGCTACGATATTTAATATTATATTCTAATAATAATATTTAATATTATATTATATTATATAGATAATTGTTTGTTAATTTGCATGCCTCAAATGGCAGGATATGATGTACTTAATTTCAAATTTTAAGACCTGTAATGACCATATTCAGACAAATAAAGATATTGTATTGTATTGTAAAATGTCGCTCTCAAAGGGGTAAAATAGGGGACGAAAGCTCGTATGAAAAAATCACGCAAGCGAAACTGAGAGCAAAAGTTAGGTAGTTATATAAAAACTTACTTAGTTCTCTATCAGACAAGATAGAAGATTAGTTCACGGTACAAAAGACGTTTGTCGTAACAAGCACATCAACTTCATTTTCTAGGACATGTGTCTGGAACACGAGAGAGCTGTTTCATTTGAAGCTGCAACCTAGCCACGTGATACAGTTTGTTTTGTTTTGAAGGTGTCGGTGTATCGCTGATCTCTTTAAAGTTTAGTTAGCTAGCAAAAATACAGTTATTCGGATATGTGTTCTGTTTAGCCTGTACGGTCTCATCGCCGTACATTATTTCTGCTTACTCGTTAACCTACTTTAGACCAACGATGCGCGTCATAACTTAACATAATAAAATGACATGACGGACGAATTAAAATATAGTGAACTTATAACTCTGTAGCTATCAACAACTGAGAGAAATAATCGCCTTCCACTGTTGTTACTTACTTTTAACTAAAATAAACACAACTTGTGTATTTAAGTGGAAAGTGTTTCTCTATTCTACTAACTCAACTTACAAACCTTCACGACAAAAATCGGTGTACGAAGTTAACTACAATAACCCGTACATAGCCTTTTCCGAACTATGTTGGGGTCAGCTTCCAGTCTAATTAGACGCGGCTGAATACCAGTATTTTACACGGAGCGACTGCCATCAGATCTCTGCAACCCAGTTACAGGGCAATGTCGATATCCTAAGGTTAGACTGGTTGTCACGTTATCTAAAAAAATTGTCAAAGTATTATTATGCCATTTAAAATTGTGCCTAACTCGTTATGTAGATTAGGAATTAAAAAAATATGCGTATCAAAGGGAACCTGAAAAAAAATCACGCAGGTGAAGCCGTGGGCAAAAGCTAGTCCGTAATAAATACATAACATCACGCCTTGTATTCCCTGACGGGTTCGGCAGAGGTGATTTTTAGTATACCCTCGTTTCGCCAGTTATGTTTAAGTCCCATGTAATAGGGGGCGAGCGTATTGCTATTAACCGGCCACAAACCGGGCTGCTACTGAGAAATTCCTAATGTATAAACCGAATAACGCTTTGCCCGACCGGGGGATCGAATCCAGGACCTCATGCATAGCAGTCACGCTTGCGACCACTAGACCAAGAAGCAGTCATAATAAATAGCAACGTATTTTGATATAGTAGTGTTAACAACCCTAGGTGTCGCTGTCCCACCGTGTTCTCCGTTTACTTTTATAAGTTCACAAACGAAGCGACTTTGTTCTAAGTTGTTATAAGATCAGGATAATGTGAGCTGCTTTATAAGGTGCTAAAGTGATTCACGTTACCTCCATGTGTTAATTGATATACATACATAACATAATTAGCCCATTACTGTCCCACTGCTGGGCATGGTCCTCTTCCCAGAATGAGAAAGGTTTAGGCTTTAGTCCACCACGCTGGCCTGGTGCGGGTTGGCGGACTACACACACCCTCGAGAACTTTATGGGGCCCTCTCAGGTGTGCAGGTTCCCCTACGATGATTTTCCTTCACTGTTAACGCAAGTGATAATCAACTTCTGATCTGCACATGAATTCGAAAAGTCAGAGGTACGGGCCGATATCGAACTCAGACTCTCCTGCATGGAAGACGAGCATTCAACCTTTAGGCTATCACTGCAGTATCACTGAAAATATACATATCTATAAAAAAACAATAAATAAGTGCTGGCTATGGTTCATTGTATATTGGAGTTTTTGCTTTGTATTTTTGTAATTGGATGTTATCTCTCATGTTATTTGTTGTACCTGTCATACAGCAATCTAAAAAAACCGGCCAAGTGCGAGTCGGACTCGCGCACGAAGGGTTCCGTACCATTAGGTATCTATAAAAACAGCAAAAATATCATGTCTGTTGTATGGGAAAATATTAAATATTAATTAATCCCTTAAATATTTGTTTTATTTTAATTTAATTATTTATTTCTGAAGTGAATATATAACTAAATATTCTGTGAATATTTCAAGCGTCTACCTGTTGCCGTTATCAATATCGAGCAAAAACGACATTTGTTGTATGGGAGCCCCCTTAAATATTTATTTTATTCTGTTTTTTTAGTATTTGTTGTTATAGCGGCAACAAAAATACATCATCTGTGAAAATTTCAGCTGTCTAACTATCACGGTTCATGAGATACAGCCTGGTGACAGACGGACGGAGGGACGGACAGCGGAGTCTTAGTAATAGGGTCCCGTTTTACCCCTTGGGTACGGAACCCTAAAAACTAACTTAATCCTAATAAAGGCTATGAAAGGAACCCTAAAATAAGGCTGAGCTACACGATGGCTGATGCATGCGTGCGTGCCGTCAGTTGGGACAGGTCAACTCAAACCTGCTCTTTCCTTAAAAGGCAATTCTAATCCTTGCCCTACATTGTTTACACTCACATCTCGCATAGTTTTTATACCACAATGTCTGGACTTTAAAAGAGACCTCTGAGTTTGTTTCAGCTTTTCTCAGAGCTAGTCAGACAGAAAATGCCGGCGCTATCTAGTCTTAAAAAAACATTACATTGACTTGTAAAAGTGTCTGTAAAGCTGAAAACAAGTTATCGGACGCAGCTGACAGTCGCGACTTAATAGGTATCTGCATAATGAATGTACACTAAACTGTGCAAACTGTCGGACGTCAGTTGCGGACGTAACCTTGGGCCGTCCCGAAGCTTTCGGACGTCCGATAGGCATCTAGCCAGCCACGTCCTAAAAGACTGCATACTTATAACTCGCGGCTGACAGCCGCGTCTGTCAGCCGGGTCCGATAGTTTGTTTTCAGAGTAACAGATTTATTTTCAGAAATAAAAATAATTTATCATTTATCGGGCGCTTATGGAAGAGGCTTATTGATCTTAAAGGCTGTATTTGTCTAACTTTTTGTATTCTGTTCAAGTATAGTATTAAAATCAGTCAAGGATATCCTCCGAACCAACACCCATAAAAGATAAACATTTTTTCCCGAAGCATTATTTAAAGACTTCTAGTTTGTATCGTAATTTATAAGAAAAATCGTATTTACAAATTATTTTGCTACTCAAAGAACATACTTTAGACTTTATTTAAAAGGTGTTAAGGTTGACAATAAGTTTGTTTCGATACAAATTTAGTTTGGCGGATCTAAAACCCTTGATTTCGCGGTTGAATGCCCGGACAAACTAAGAATGGATAGAGGGATGCTGCGGTCGTGTCCTCCCAATATTCATATATCGTGGTACACTTCTGAACTTTTAGTTAGTTTACTTCGATTGTATTGTTAAGTTGGGGTAACTGAGCGAATGTATTGGGTAAGCTTGAGAAACGATGCGGTTTAAACACGGATATAACGTTACATAGATTTAATAACGGACTTTCGACTGCTGATCGTGAGGTCCTAGGTTCGGTCCCCAGGTCGGGCAAAGTGTTATTGGGTTTCTCCGTGTGGAATTCCTCAGTAGCAGCCCGGAGTTTGGATTTGTGTTTGATTGATGGCAATAGGCTCGCCCCCTATTACATGGGACTTAAACATAACGGCGAAGTGATGGTGTTAGTATACACCTCTGCCCAACCCTTCGGGGAATACAGGCGTGATGTTATGTTATAGATAACGGAAGTTTACCTACTTTGCGTGCCTTAGGTTGGAGTAATCCTCCTTCATGTTACGGTGCTAAGTCAGTTATCTCTCAACCGTTGGCGTTTCCGCAAGCGTGAATGGTTGGATGCTTGTGTGCCACCTCTCACTTCACCATACGTGCGCAATGTTAACTTCCCAGCAGTACCTAAAGCCTCGTTATGTAGGTAGTTTGAACAAAAAAATATGATACGCTTGTTTTCATAAGGTACGTCTACGCTAGGCGAGCCGAGCACAAACGGAGGACGAGCTGAGCATGAATTCGCGTAGCGTAGATGGACTTAGGAGCCTCGAACGAGCGTCCAGCTCGTGCCCGACTGCGGTCCGCCAACTGTCATTTTTTTGACGAACACAAAGCGAGTCTGCATGAGGCGGGCGCGGGTGGAGCGGGTGTTTCTAATGGCTCAGTCCACTCGTATCGTTCACAGTAATATAGCGTCTGTTAGGTGACTGCGCGTGTGGTTCTCAACCATTTTGATACACCCGCCGAAGCGTCGTCATGGATATCAATATGAAAGAATTTATATCTTTGAATTAATTTTAGAATTATTTTAGAATTTATTAAATCGTGTGTACCAAACTTCATATATTGCAATTTACATTACAAGTACGAATTTACCATTAATAAAATCAATGTCTTCTAGCTACGCAGCAAAGTTTGAGGACGACCAAACACCCACGCACGCTACGATAGCTCGTTCGGCACTACTGTGAACACGCAGACGCCAGGACCCGAGCGTCCGCGCCTGCCCCCGCACCCGCTAGTGCACGCTGATTGAGCACATAGGGATTTGTATCGCGGTATACTACGTTGGAGGACAGTGCTCGTTGTAAGTCCACAGTTGACGTCGCGAGCGTCGACGCACAGAGCTGCTCCGCTTGTGCTCGGCTCGCCTAGCGTAGACGCACCTATACAATTTTACAACCCTGGCATCTATACGCTGAGGACTATGCCAAGTTCCTCGTCTGCGCTGGGCTTAAAAATGATGATAATTTTTAAAGTGACCAAGATATATGGCAACATTTGTTCGTTCTGCGTAGCCTTTTCCCATATGTTAAGGTCAGCTTCCAGTCTAACCAGATGCGGCTGAATATTTTACCAGTATTTTACACGCAGCGACTGCCATCAGACCTCCGCAACCCAGTTACTTAGCAATGCCAATATTTAAAAGTTAGACCGGTGGTTAGATTTCTGGGCTTATGACTACCCGTAAAGATTGTCATAGGTATTTGTGTGACATCCGGGACCGACGGTTTAACGTGCCTCGGTGAGCACGTAAAGAACGGTCACCCATCCATGGACTGATTTAGGAAAGTGCAGCTTAACCTTGCAAATCGTATGATCCGCGCGGTTGGTAATTAACCATGAGCCCCTTGTGGCAACATTTGTATGTCTTATTTTTCTGTGTAGCATATTAAGCTGTCTTCTGGTACCTATAGTTTTAAACAAAACATAACATCACGCCTTGTTTTTCCTGAAGAACCCTTCAGCAGAGGCAGAGGTGTTTCTAGTACACCCTCGATTCGCCAGTTATGTTTAAATCCCATGTAATAGGGGGCGAACCTGTTGCCATTAATCAGGCACAAAACCAGGCTCCGGGCTGCTACTGAGAAATTCCTAATGGAAAAACCCAGTAATACTTTGCCCGACCTGGGGATCGAACCCAGGACCCCCATGCTCAGCAGTCGCGCTTGCCACCACTAGATTAACGAGGCAGACGTTGTAGTCAAGGTAGTTTGTATGTCTTATTTTTCTGTATAGCAATCGACCAGGCTTCTAGTACCTAGTTTTAAAGTATAGTGTGAATAGCATTTCTGTCTCACTAATAATGTAAGTACAGATAACTGTGAAGGTAATGTATTTCGCTAATTTGATTACAAAGCCAAAGCAAACTATTTAATTAGGCAAATGTATTGTGTCCGTGTTGTGAATACAACATTAATTATTGGGTATATTGGGAATCATTATTGCGCCATTGACTGCGCCCCTCGTTGAGCATAATTTGAATATTTGAGAACAGTACCACAATACACAGTGCCCTTTAGTGGGTACAAATACTTATTGATCTGCAATTATCGGAATAAAATCTGATTAGCTTTTTCACCACACACTCCCTCGCCCCACCGCGCCACCCACCCCACTAAACTAATTTTATATTTTCACGAAAACACTAGACTCGGTTCGTAGTTTTGCGAAATTACTAGACTCAGATAAAGATAAGAGATTTATGTTTATTTGCAAAAACATGTGTAGAATAATAATAATACACGGTTGTGATATTATTACAGGTGTGAAATCAGTTCGTATTTTCGCGAAATTACTCGACTTAGTTCATAGTTCCGCGAAATTATTAGATTCAGTTCGTAGTTTCCCGAAATTACTAGATCCGTTCAGTAAGATCGTGTAATGAGAATAGGATACCTGGAACTTAATGGTCTGAAATCACCACCCCACAGAGGCCATTGCTCTGCAGTAGGACAATTATTACAGGTTGGTATTATTTTTATTGTGATATGACAATAATATTATTACCCCTCCGTGCCTCGGAGAGCACGTTAAACAGTCGGTCCCGGGTGTCATACGAATGCCTATGACAGTCGTTACGGGAAGTCAGAAGCCCGAAAGTCTGACAACCGTTCTAACCTTAGGATACTGGCATTGCCCAGTAACTGCGTTGTGGAGGTATGATGGCAGCCGCTCCGTGTAAAATACTGGTATTCAGTCGCATCTGGTTAGCTGGAAGCTGACCCCAAAAGGGTTGGGGAAATGCTAGGCAGAACATGACTGTAATAAACATCTCGCCTGTATTCCCCGAAGGGTTAGGCAGAGGTGTATAGTAATACCCTCATTTCTTCGTTATGTTTAAGTCCCATGTAATAGAGCCGAGCCTATTGCCATCAACCGGGCACAAATCGAAACTCCGGACTGCTACTGAGGAATTCCACATGGAAAAACCCAATAACACTGCCCGTCCTGGGGATCGAACCCAAGACTTCACGATCAGCAGTCGCGCTTGCCACCACCCGACCAACGAGGCAATATTATTGTAAACAAATCTACGACCTGTCCAGAATGTTCAAAGAGAAAAGATTACAACACTAGCGGCCCGTCCCGGCTTCGCACGGGTGGACATTTTTCCCGTTTTTGCAACATTTTTTATTTATGCTCCGCTCCTATTCATCGTAGCGTGATGTTATATATAACATCCTATAACTATCCTATAACTTAATAGCCTATAACCTTACTCGATAAATGGACTATCCAACACAAAAATAATTTTTCAATTCCAACCAGTCGTTCCTGAGACTAGCGCGTTCAAACAAACAAACAAACTTTTCAGTTTTATAATATTAAAGTATAATACACTGGCCTGCAAAACTAAGTACTACACTTTTAGTTATTGCAATTTTAAAAGTGTGATACTTATTTTTGCGGGCCAGTAATCTTCTTTACATAGTACTAGCTGTGTCCTCACGGCTCCGCCCGTAGCCTATGTTACTCAGTGATAATGTAGCTTTCTAACGGCAAAAGAGTTTTTGAAATCGGTGTATATAGCCTATAACTTTCCTCGATAAATGTACTATCCAACACAAAAATATTTTTTCAATTCCTACCAGTACTTACTGAGATTAGCGCGTTCAAACAAACAAACTCTTCAGCTTTATAATTTTATAGTATAGATGTGAATTAAAACCACAGTCTAAAAGTTTCACGGTGTGTTGCCAGTTGGCCAATCACGTGAAAACTGTAGCAATCAGCAACAAACCACTAGTTACGGATACAGATTAAGTTATCCAATGTAATCGAGTTTATTCAACCTGTGTTGCCAGACTCGTCACGTTTTATTGAGCCTCTATATTTTTGGGCACGCGGTTGTTTTATTAGTTCATGTAGTAGTTACAATCATATTAAGATTATTACATTACATAACATAATCAGCCCATTACTGTTCCACTGCTGGGCACGGGTCAGTTCTCAGAATGAGAAGGGTTTAGGCCTTAGTCCACCACGCTGGCCTGGTGCGGGTTGGCAGACTACACACACCATCGAAAACTTTGTGGAGCCCTCTCAGGTGTGCAGGTTTCCTCACGATGGTTTTCCTTTATCGTTAATGCAAGTGATAATCAAATTCTGAACCGCGCATGAATTCGAAAAGTCAGAGATGCGGGCCGGGATCGAACTCAGACCCTAGTGGTTGTTCTACCTAGCCTTTTCCCAACTATATTAGGGTCAGTTTCCAGTCTAACCAGATGCGGCTGAATAACAGTATTTTACATGGAGCGACTGCCATCAGATCTCCGCAACCCAGGTACTGGGCAATGCTGATATCTTGAGGTTAGATCAGTTTTCATACTTTCGGACTTGTGACTTTCCGTAACGACTGTCATAAGCATTTGTGTGACACGCGGGACCGACGATTTAACGTACTCTACGAGACGCGGCGGCGATGTGTAACGAATGGTCACCCATCCACGGACAGACCACGGCAAGCGCAGCTTAACTTCGCAAATCGTAACTATGATCCGCGCGGTTGGTCCACGAACCCTTTATTATTTGTTTTGTTGTACTTACTTTAAAGTCTGCCAATATACGCCAACATTGGCAGCCAACACCAATGTCGCCAATAACGTTTTAATTTATATTACTTCCTCGTTCTTTATAATTTAAGGACTCCTTTAAAAGGAGGAAAACGGGAATAAAACGCGTTATGAAACGGAAGCCATGTTTTTAAGCATCATTGAACTTGATTTTTCCCTTAATGTTTATTTATAAGTTATTTATGCTTATTATTCTCGTGTAAAATGTTAAAGGATTTTTTTATACGAATCGAATTGAACTTTATTTGAGAGCAGAGTTACGTACCTACGTGTATTTTTATATGAAATGTATTTTCGGTAATTTTAAGCTAAAGAAATGGTGAATGTGTGTATCAAAGCAAGAAGTTAAGAATAATTGAATTCTAGGGCTTCTTCAGACGATGAAATTGTATATTGATTGATTATCTTTGATTAAATCGTGTGTGTAGTTAGAAGTATTAAAGACTGATGCCCGACGACTACACGATGAGTGATGACGCGTAGCGTGTAGGCACGGCGTAGCAGGGAAACGCGGCGTAGCCGGGAGGCGCAGCGTAGCCGGGAGGCGCAGCATAGCAGGGAGGCGCAGCGTAGCAGGGACGCGCGGCGTAGCAGTTCGCAGTACGGACGTAGCCGTAGTTGGCACGCAGACTTGTTGCGTGTGGGACTACACGCACAAAACCTGCGTGCAAACTACTACTTACCAACTTTTTACAGACTAAATATAGTATTCTCAGGGCGGTCAAGTTATAACGACCGTATTGTAAGTAGTATGGCTTGACAATGTCCACCCGATTTATTACGTACAAATAGAAATTATGAATAATAATGAAAAAAAATTCAAAACAGTTCATTGTTAAAGTTCAATGCCCTACCCAACAAAAGAAAATAAATTTCGTGTCTACTAAAAGGAGCTTTTTAACATGTTCCACGATAATACAGAGCTTTTGTCTCCAGGCCAATATTATTATTTATTTTAATTACTTCCATCAGTAAAATGTATTTATTATTTCAATAAACAAGCTTGTTCGTACATTAAGTTTTTCATCTGTACTGGATACATCAATAAGTAATAATGTATTGTAAACAGACAAAATCAGATTTACTTTGTATTGGGAATACATGACGTACTCATTAAATACAAATTAAAATTGATTATTTTATTTTAAACTTTTATTAAAATCCAAATGAAAGGGACTCTACTATGATATAATATCACGCCTGCATTCCCCGAAGGGTTGGACAGAACTCATTTCGCCGTCATGTTTAGGTCCCATGTTTGACATTTGACATTAATTTATTTAATAACTATGTATAATTATAATTTTATTGACTATTTCACACACACACGTAACACTAAGTTTATAATAAACTATTTATTGCTTTTATTTAGTAGTATTCTAATTTAATATTTACGTAACATGTTTATTTATTTATTTGTGTCGTTATTGCCCGTGGCATCACTATGGTCCTATCTGAAAACCAGCGTTGCGACATTTTGTTTTTTTTTTTTAAATGTCGCAGCATTATGCTGAGGTAGGAGCCCTTTTTGGCCTCGTGCAGGTAGTATAAATTCTTATCCTTTCTTTTTTTTTGTAAATATTGTTTTTGTTTTTGTAACTGCCTGTGTGAGTCCAAAATAAATAATTTTCTTTCTTTCTTTTTCTTTCCATGTAATAGGGGGCGAGCCTATTGCTATCAACCGGGCACAAATTCAAACTCCGGGATGCTACTGAGGAAGTCCACATGGAAAAACCTAATATGTAACACCCTGCCCGACCTGGAGATCGAACCCAGGACCTCATGATCGGCAGTCACGCTTGCCACCATTAGACCAATGAAGTAGACACGTTAAGATATGCGCCACAAAGGGTATTTGACTACTATTAAAAATGCACCACAATTTAATATTGTTTTAAAGAAAGTATAGATAGAACTCGATACATATGTGAAAAAATCTAGCCTACATGCTTACGAAGTTTGGAGGGGCCATTTTCTGTCCTTTTCACGCGAAACGGATAATTATGTCAAGTAACTATGACGTTTTTATGGGATAACGTCATTGCGGTTGTAGCGCTGTCTCTGTCTAGTGAACAAATATTGGTTTATAAATTGGGTATTTTTTAAAATATTTCATTGATTTTTTCACTATTGCTTATCATTTTTGGAACAATTTTGAGATTTGTAATAAAAAAAAGTCAAATATCCTATTGTTTTTTCCTGTATCATGTGTGCATGCAAACACATGCATAGATACCCAGATTCAGAATAAATATCTGTAGACCATACTCATACAATCAGTACCTAATCAAATCGAAATTTCAAAGCCAAGCGCTTGGTTAGCGACTCCGTATTTTCATCATCATCTCCTTGCTCTTATTCCACACTAGGTGTGGTCGATACAACATGTATTCCTCTTCCATTCTCCTCTATCAGCCGTCATCTCAGTACTCACTCCTTTCTTACCCATATCCTCCTTCACACAATCCATCCATCTTTTCTTTGGCCTACCTCTACTTGTATATCTATTCACAATCATATTTAACACTCTCCTAGTAATATGACGTTCTTCCCTCCGCATAATATGTCCATACCACGCAATTTTTCAGCCATTGGCGCTGCTTTTCAATTATCTGTGAAAGATTTCGATCATCAATCCTAAGGGTCTATGTAAGCGACGCCTCTACGCGCAGACGACGCGAGTTTCACGGAAACGCATCATCTGCGCCGTCAATAAAAAAAAAGCAGTAGTAAACTATACAGACTGCGACTGCATCGCGTTTCCATCTCGTCTAGGTTGTGTTAACGCGCGTAGTCTGCGCGTAGAAAAGATGTCATGTGCATAGGTCCTATAGTATTTTTTACGCACGTTTACGCACGCGGAAGTTAAAATGCAAAAAGTTGAAAGCATGCATACGCATGACAAAAATGCCCGTTTCCTATCAGTGAAATTGAAATAGAACCTGATAAGTGAGTTTAGATCCTTAAAAAACACGGAAGATTTTAAACTAAATTTTAACATTCGGTTTTAATAAATGTAAGATTTTAATTAAACGAGATTAAGATTTATGGACGTTGGTATTACGTAGTCAGTATAAAAATTTGTAATTCCTCCTGCCGAGTTGTTCATTTTAATTTTGTTACGAGTTACCTACAGGAAGCGGATCCTCTAATTCGATTTAGTAAGTGCGTTATATTACGTTATTAACTTTACTCTGTTCTACTCTGTAATAAAGGTTGGTTCACATTGGTAGTGTAGGTAATCCAGTACTCTATACAGGGTGACTAGTTTAACGAATGATATATTCAAATAACTGCCTCGTTGGTCTAGTGGTGGCAAGCGCGACTGCTGATCGTGAGGTCCTGGGTTCGGCAAAGTGTTATTGGGATTTTCCGTGTGGAATTCCTCAGTAGCAGCCCGGCGTTTGAACTTTTACCTGGTTGATGGCAATCGGCTCGCCCCCTATTACATGGGACTTAAACATACCGGCGAAATGAGGGTGTCACTATACACCTCTGCCCAACCCTTCGGGAAATACAGGCGTGATGTTATGTTTATATTGAAGGATATTTATGATAATGATGCTCACAGCATTCAAATTGGGATAGTAATATACCACCGTACTAAATTACTTACTCTACAAATGTAAAGCAGGATTAAAGGTAGTCACAGGGATGTCAGAAAAAAAATACAGGTATGCTTTCTGTGGCTTTCTTTTAATGGCGTTCCATAGTTGCTGCCTACCCCCATGGGAAAAGGTGTGAGTTTATGTATGTGTGTATGTAATAACGGGTGTATACACTTTAAAAGTAATTTAATTATCTGAGGTTTGGGGGAGGTTTGCATCCCCCCTGGCCTTGGGCGTGAGTATATGTATAATTTTAATCCCAACTTCACAGATTATACAGATTCATTTAACAAGCTCTTCAAAACATAACTTCCTTGTTGGTCTAGTGGTCGCAAGCGCCACTGCTGAACATGGGGTCTTGGGGTCAATCCCCAGGTCGGGCAGTGATATTAGGTTTTTCCACTAGGAATTTCTCGGTAGCAGCTCGGAGTCTGGGTTTGTGCCCGGTTAATGGCAATAGGATCGCCCCCTATTACATGGGACTTAAACATAACTGGTGAAACGAGGGTGTACGTAAATACCTCTGCCGTACCCTTCGAGGAACGTAAGGCGTGATGTTATATTATGTTATGTTTATATATGTATGTATGTAATAACGAGTGTATATGTCACAGCGAAAGTAATAAAACCGGATATTATATATACTATCCAGCCATTATATATAATATCTACTCAATTTAGACAAAGTGATAATTGACACAGAATTAATCACATTAACTAGCTATTTTGTATAATATCTTGGAAGACTTGGATAAAGTAATAAAATAAGTATAGGTGAAGATTATAAAGTTTTATTTCAATTTGCCTTAAGTATATGTGTAGCAATAATATGTTTTTATTCTATATAGTAATCATTATAATTTTTCTATCGATGGATTCGGATCTTTAGACAATAAACAGTTTGTCATATTCGAAACGGCTAGGTTAGGTTAGGTTAGAACTGCGACCACACAACGCAGATTTCCTCTTTTGCAAAGCAAGCATGCATGGTAGATTAGGTTTATTTTTAGGTTTCCTTGTGAATAAAAATATCTGTATCGTATAATATTATAATTAACATTATCATAGATAATAATTTAACATTAATTAAAAAAGTAAATTGAAAGCTCACTAGCCGTAACACAAAATAAAACCGTATTTTTATTATTTTGACTAACTTCGACCTGCTATTATAAATTTATAATGTCCGGATATAGTTAATTTATCACTTTGTCTAAATTGAGTAATTATTATATATAATGACCAGTCATTATGTATAATAGCTATTTAATCACTATGACTGTAACATATACACTTTAAAAGTAATTTAATTGTCTGAGGTTTGAACCACCCCGGCCTTGGGCGTGAGTATATGTATGTTTTTAATCCCAACAGATTAATTTAACATGCTCTTCAAAACATACAAGCTTCTTTAATAAGGTCTAACTCGTAACTCCGTCTCGACCCGTCCGTGAGGGAAATTTCGATTCACCCTTATTTCATCGGACCGAGAACTTGGAACGAATTAATGTACACAGGGACTTCGTGAATTAAGAGCCATTGATCAAGTGCCCCCTATAAGAAGGCTCGTGATTACTGGCCCGTTTTAAGTATTTGGGTATATTAGTTTTCTTTTTTGTTTACGTTTGTTTGTTTCTGTGTTGTTATTGGCTATTACTTGTAAATTATATGGACTAAATTCTAAGCGGTGTAATGCGAATACATAGTAAAGTGTTGATACAAGAATAGTCCGCTATGGTTCCTATGGCCAAAGAGGAGCTCGTGGCAAACTAACAACCGCGCTGATCATATGATTTGCAAGGTTAAGATGCGCTTGCCGCGGTCAGTCCATGGATGGGTGACCATTCGTTACACATCGAGACCCCTCCGTGCCTCGGAGAGAACGTTAAAGCGTCGGTCCCGGTTGCCATACGAATACCTATGACAGTCGTTACGGGTAGTCAGAAGCCCGAAAGTCTGATAACCGGTCTAACCTTAGGATATCGGGATTGCCCAGTAACTGGTTTACGGAGGTCTGATGGCAGTTGTTCCGTGCAAAATATTTGTATTCAGCCGCATCTGGTTATGGAAGCTGACCCCAACAAAGTTGGGAAAAGGCTAGACAGAACAAACGGTTCCTATGGCCAAGAACGAATCGTTTTGCTTATCAATGGTAGAACTCTTTGTTATAAAACCGGGTATCTTAATGTACTTATTAGGTTATTGAGCCTGTGATAGGTACTAAGGTATGGAGGATTTACTACGCCAAGATACGGGATTTTCGCTTTAGTATTGGTAAAGATATACATAACATAGCCCATTACTGGCCCACTGCTGGGCACGGGCCTCTTCCAGACTGAGAAGGGTTTAGGCCTTAGTCCACCACGCTGGCCTGGTGTGAGTTGACAGGCTACACACATCATCGAGATCTGTATGCAGCCCTCTCAGGTGTGCAGGTTTCCTCACATGTTTTTCCTTCACCGTTAGCGCAAGTGATAATCAAATTCTGATCCGCACACGAATTCGAAAAGTCAGAGGTACGGGCCGGGTTCGAACCCTGACCCTCCTGCATGGAAGGCAAGCGTTCAACCGCTAAAGACATAATAACCTTAATTTTAATGGATTACGAATGTGTTTTGACTGTGGCGTAGCTAGGTAACCAAAGGCCCTGGGGCAAAAAATAAACTAGGGCCCCAACTAAACTATTTAAAATCGTTTGTTCCGTATTCACCGTTTTCCGAATTCGACGTACTCCAGCTTCGTCGTAATACAGTCGACTCCATAATAAAATTAAAAATCAAATACAAATTGTAACTTAATTTAATGAACAAATCAAAACTATTTTATGAAAATAAAAGAAAATATCTACCTGTTACCGTCCAAAATATACAGTCCTGTGACAGACACACGGACAAAGAAGTTGCCATTATTAAAGCCGCGTTCCTGGAATCTGGTTTATTTATATTCCGAATGTGGGAGAAATTTTCACTAGTTCAATTTATAGATTGTAAATCCGAGGGGCCCCCTGAGCTTGGGGGCCCCGGCGCACTGCCCTGTCTAGCTCTCCGGTAGCTACGCCACTGGTTTTGCAGTAGAATATAGGGATAGGAAGGAGTATGCCCAGTTTTTGCCGGAAAGCCCACAGGAAAGACAAACATATCCTCATATATAAAATATCCAAGCAAAAACAAAATGATGGGAATATCTTCCAGTCAGCCTAACACTGAAATCGTACACAGGAAGCTTACGTAACGGAAACGACCGGAGTCTGTTGTTCATCTTGAATGGTAAGTATACCCCCGGGGAAGAGAATGAAATCGACACTCCCTGTGTATATCCTCCTATGTAGCGTTATCAGAATAAAACTAAAAAATCCTGATAAAAAGCCTGATTTCTCTGCGTAATGTGTAATGTTTTGTGTGTGATGGAAAATAAACAAAATAAATTAGGATACAAGTTATATATATAGAGATATATTTGCAATCATTACACAGCAGGATCTTCTTCTTCTTCTTCCTGCCCTTATCCCACACTAGGTGGGGTCGGCACAACATGTATTTCATAAATCCATGTTGTAAGAGGTTTTGGCTTATTGTTTTATGACCGGCCGCCTGCCTGACATCAACCCTCCTTGGGAATATTCGTTGCGCCGTCACGCGGTTGACCCAATGTGCTTGCTGATATTATGCACTGGGTCCCAAAATGATATGCATGTCAATCTTATTGCCAGCAACTAAACAGACTATGTTCTTCTTGGTGGAATATACTTGCAGTTCCTTGACCCACTCATTCAGTTTTGCTAGGGACTTCAGTTCTGACACATCGTAAATCGTAGCACCGTTAGTTTCTCTGTAAAAACTTGCTGTTAATATTCTGTATCGCTCCTGTCCCGCTGTATCCCAAATACCAAGCTTGACTTTAACACCGTTCACGTCCATGACAGATACATATAAGAATGAGATAATTATTCGACGACAGTCAGATGGTCACCCAAAGCGCAAACTAGTGGCAACATGACGTTATAAACTGTTTGGTTTACACATGATATTCTTAACATTAACACCATTGTTGGACCCAGTGCATAATATCAGCAAGCACATTGGGTCAACCGCGAGACGACGCAACGAGTATTCCCAAGGAGGGTTGATGTCAGGCAGGCGGCCGGTCATAAAACAATAAGCCAAAACCTCTTACCTTACCTCTTGTTATTGAAAAGTTATAAAGATTATATATCTGCCTATCTTTTTCCCAACTATGTTGGGGTCAGCTTCCAGTCTAACCAGATGCGGCTGAATACCAGTATTTTACACGGAGCGACTGCTATCAGACCTCCGCAACCCAGTTACAGGGTAATGCCGATATCCTAAGGCTAGACCGGTTATCAGACTTTCGGGCTTCTAACTACCCGTAACGACTGTCATAGGTATTTGTATGACACCCAGGACCGACTGTTTAACGTGCTCTCCGAGGCACGCAGACGTCTCGATATGTAACAAACGGTCACTCATCCACGGACTGATCGCGGCAAGCGCAGCTTAACCTCGCAAATCGTATGATCCGCGCGGTTGGTAATTAGCCACGAGCTCCTCCTAAAGATTATGTGTTATCCGGTAAAATTGCTTGTACATATTATGGAGACTTATAGGGAATTAAGGGAGTTTCGAAATTGATCTCAGTTATTCAATCAAGTCTCAAGAGATATGTGAGATGGAGGGCAGACAAAGGAAGTGGTTTTGATGAGATGTGTAGGTAATGTAATGTTACACCGAAGATACCTACAGTACGCGAGCGAACTGAGTGCAGAGCTGAGGAATGCGTGTGGGAATGCGCTAGTGCTGTTAGATGACAAGGACGGCACTACATTTGCGGGCGTGTGAGGAGAGGCGTGCGGACGGCGGGGGGAGCTTCACCTCAGGCCCCGAATGCATTCAATTTGCGCGCGTATTGTATGTTGTTTATTATAGCGAAGAGATCGATATTTGAATTTAACAAAGGGGCTACGTGTCCACGGGCCCATGGGCTAAGGTGAGGCAATTCGCACACTGCACCGCATCACGCAGCGTAGCGCGGTAGTGCGTGTTCTTACGTTGTTTGCAAGTATCTGTGTTTGTATAGAAAACACGCGTAGTGCAACACACAGAAAACGCATTCACGCGCAGTGTTGTGACTCCGTCGCCACGCACCGCGCAGCGTAGCGCGGGGCAGTGTGTGTTTCGCCTTAACCTATTTAAAACAAAAAGGTAAGTATAGACATATCGCACTCTTAGTAATGTAGGGGCACAACTCGAAATATTGAGTTTTTGAGTTTCTGTGTTAGATGGGCTCAATATGAACTGTTCTACCACTTGGCTTTCACAGAAAGAGAAAAAAGACAATATTAAAGCAAATACTGTAATTGTGTCTCTTTCTGTGAAAGACAAGTGGTAGAACAGTTGATATTGAGCCCATCTAACACAGAAACTCAATATTTCGAGTTGTATCCCTATTTTACTAAGGGTGCGTGTTAAAAAAAAATAACACATGGACCTTCACAAATATTGCCATTACAAAAAATAATAATTTTAATGTCAAACTTCATGTTCTTTGTCTTTGTTTGAAGATTTAATAATATTCTAACAAATGTCCGAAACATTTCAATCTGTATCTTTCTAGAATTTATTTTTTAATAGAAAAGTTAGAATACTCGTAAATCTACATTTTATTTCTGCTTGTCGATGGAACAAGATGCTATACGGATGGCTTTTCTTTTGTATTTTACAAACTTATCATTTTCACTTTAACATTAATGTTCTAACTCTTATCACTAAGCTATAAGGTTAAATATGCTTTACATCTTCGTAATCCAGTTACAATGTATTTTGGTATTCAATTTTATCACGTTTTTACGCGTCTCGTTCCCGACGTTGCTAACTAAGATATTTTAATGAAAATAACGCGCGAATTTCGTAGTTTTTTAGCTTGATTTAACTGTCTTACAACGGTTTAATGGTATAAAAGGATCTCTATTGGAATTAAACCTTTGTTAGTTACGTAGATTGCCCATTTAATAGTGTACTAGCGGCCCGTCCCGGCTTCGCACGGGTGGACATTTTCCCGTTTTTGCTACATTTTTCATTTACGCTCCGCTCCTATTGGTCGTAGCGTAATGTTATATAACCTATAACCTTCCTCGATAAATGGACTATCCAATACAAAAATAATTTTTCAATTCCAACCAGTCGTTCCTAAGATTAGCGCATTCAAACAACTTTTCAGCTTTATAATATTAGTATAGATTTATAATTTAACAATGAGCCTTCGTTTTCGTGGATATTGATTAAGGTTTTTTTTCTATATTTATAGAGCTGATTTGCTAAGGCGAATATGGTGCTCTGTAAAAAGAACTTAATATAAAACTAGTTACATAAGAAACAGAACCTGCGTTCTATCCTAATCGTTCTGGTTTTTAGAAAAAGAGGTCTTAGTTTTGTCCAACCTCAATTTAGTATTGTGCTCGAAGCATGGCGATAGGACAGCGGATCACATAACAGAAGGAAGCGAAGTGATACCAACATCATACCATCGTATATGTTATAACATACCATCACGCCTGTATTCCCCGAAGGGTTGGGCAGAGGTGTATAGTAACAACCTCATTTTGCAGTTATGTTTTAGTTCCATATTATAGGGGGCGAGCCTATTGCCATCAACCGGGCACAAAACCAAACTTCGAGCTGCTACTGAGGAGTTCCACACGGAAAAACCCAATAATACTTTGCCCAACCTGGCGATCGAACCCAGGACCTCAAGATCTGCAGTCACGCTTGCCACCACTAGACCAACGAAGAAATTAATGTTATATACACCTTATACCATATCATAGTATGATGTTCGTATCACTTCGCTTCATTAATTAATTAATCATAATTGTATACAGTTTACTCACGTAGATTTTTTCGGGATTGCCCGATTAGTAGTTCGACTCACGACCTCGCTGCGTAGTCAGCTCATGATGAAGGGCTCCGTTTGGGTCTCAAACTAAACGGGCAATCCCGAAAAATGTACGTGAGTAAACTGTAAACAATCATAAATATGAATGTGAAAGTTATAATACAAAAATATTGAACACACTTCTCTTATATGATAAACTACTGCCTTCAGATAATTGTTTGTATATGAAAGTAGTTCTAGGAAGGACATACGAAGACTAACCCCTATAGCAATAATCGTTGTATAAACTTATGACAAGCTTCTTCTTCTTCCAAGTCTTTTCCCAACTATGTCGGGGTCAGCTTCCAGTCCAGTCCTTCTGCGAGTGCGGTGCTCCTGTCCAGACTATTTCCCACTTGCTGGAGTGTCCCAAATGTCCGTCCACCTGCACCTTTGATGATCTAAAGAGCGCCACGGAAGCTGCAACTAATGTGGCCACTTATTGGGCGTAAGCATTATAATTCATACATAATGAAGTACCGTCGATACGAAAAGAAGAAAGATTCCAGTCTAACCAGATGCGGCTGAATACCAGCATTTTACATAGAGCGACTGCCATCAGTCCCCCGCAACGCAGTTATTGGGGACTGCCATCAGTCCCCCGCAACGCAGTTATTGGGCAATGCCGATATCTTAAGGTTAAACCGGTTGTCAGACTTTCGGGCTTCTGACTACCCGTAACGACTGTCATGGGTATTCGTATGACACTCGTCATAGACAGTTTAACGTGTTCTCCGAGGCACGGAGGTGTGTTGATGTGTAACAAACGGTCACCCATTTACGGACTGACCGCGGCAAGCGCAGTTAACCTCGTAAATCTTATGATCCCCGCGGTTATTAATTAGCAACAAGCCCATATAAAGTGATAACAATATGTATTTTAAAAAAAACTGAGGGGCTCGTGGCTAATTACCAACCGCGCAGATCATACGATTTGTGAGGTTAAGCTGTGCTTGCCGCGGTCAGTCCGTGGATGGGTGACCGTTCGTTACACATCGAGACCCCTCCGTGCCCCGGAGAGCACGTTAAACAGTCTGTCCCGGGTGTCATACGAATACCTATGCTGCCGTCATAATACAAAAGGGCACAACTGACATTTTTTGCAAAATTGAGTTAAATACATATTTGGAATCAGCGTAACAAGCTGATTCCAAATATGTATTTAACAAAATTTTGAAAAAATGTCAGTTGTGCCCCTTTTTCTTACGACGGCAGTATGACAGTCGTTATGGGAAGTCAGACGTCCGAAAGTCTGACAGTTGGTCTAACCTTAGGATATCGGCATTGCCCTGTAACTGGGTTGCGGAGGTCTGATAGCAGTCGCTCCGTGTAAAATACTGGTATTCAGCCGCATCTGGTTAGACTGGAAGCTGACCCCAACATAGTTGGGAAAAAGCTAGAGGGAGTGATACATTAAAAAATGTATAGTTACACTGACGTTAAACAGCGTTATAACTTTACACGGCGATTATTAGTATGGCGGTAAGTTTAAAACCTCGCCAAGTCTCCTCGCTGCGTCTCTCCCGCTCACCTCTACCCAAGTTTGGCGAGGCTTTATAAAACATGACGAGGGTAATGATTAAATATCATTTATTTAAAGTTCACCAAGTTCAAACACAATTTTAAGTTACTCAACATAATTATACAGGATGTAAACGAAATCATGTAATTCCTTCAAACCTCGTGACTGCCTGCCTGTAAGGTTATCTAGTAGATATCGCTATCAGCGATAAGACCGCCATTGTACCCTTTAATGTTTTTATTTTATAAGAGCTGTGTTACAATTTTGGTGTACAATAAAGTATATTCTATTCTATTCTATTCTACTGCTGACATAGATTGACCGAGAATGAAATACATTATGACTCAATAAAAAATAATTACAAGAAGTAAACATGTGTTCTCAACATGAGGCATTTTAGCGCCCCAAGTTAAATGACCGAGCGGCGAGAGATAGCCGCGCAATTCGCTCGGGGCGTTAAAATGCCTCACGTTAAGAACACATGTTTATTTCTTGTAATTATTTTTTTATTGAATCCAAATGTATCTCGTGCAGTGTTAATCTAGGTCAGCAGTACATCACGAGGTTTGAAGGAATTACATGATTTTATTTACACCCTGTATAAGGCTCCTTATAAACATTATGTGAAACAAACTCGATTTTATAAATACACATCCGAGATACAGAGAGGGTTTTAAACAAATTTACAATATATTAAAGTAAACGTGTAAGAGCCTTCAAGTTTTGGGGGGTATTAGCAACTCTCTAACTTACTTCAACTAAATGGCCTCGGTTCTAGGAACTGGATGTAGCCTGATATGAAGTAATTACATAGTCATAACAGCGTGGGTGATTCAGTTATTTTGTAGTACCAAGTTAAATTACATAGCAGTGATAGCCTAGTGGTTTGACCGTCGGACTGCCAAGTTATAGGTCTCGAGTTCGAACCCAAGGCCTTTGACTTGTCAGAAGCCCGAAAGTCTGACAACCGGTCTAACCTTAGGATATCGGCGTTTTCCCAGTAACTGGATTGCGCAGGTGTGATGGCAGTCGCTCCATGTAAAATACTGGTATTCAGCCGCATCTGGTTAGACTGGAAGCTGACCCTAATATAGTTGGGAAAAGGCTAGGTAGAACAATATAATAATTTATAAGGTATAAAAGTACCTGCATCTTTATTATATCTTAGGGATTTTTTCTTGATATAAAAGAATCCTATCCTGTTCCTTGCGAAGTATGTGCGGTGTAACTTTGAATGATAGATTGAGAAATGATGAGATTAGACAAAGTTGCGGTTTAAAAGATGATGTAGTGACAAACATTTAAAGGAGTATGCTTAGGTGGATTGGTCATGTTGAGAAAATGAATGAACGGCGATTAACAAAAGCAATTTATAAGGCAGATGTCAATGGAAACGCCGGTAAAGAACGACCTAGAAGTACATACATCGATGTTATTGGTCATGTTCTTCACAAAGGTCAGGTGCGTAGTACTCTCAACCGGCGTGCGTGTATGAATGTGGATGAAGCGAAAGGGGTATGTAAGGTTCGTAGCATGTGGCGTTCTATAGTTTCTGCCTACCCCCATGGGAAAAAGGTGTGAGTTTATGTATGTATAAAAGAATCGAAAAGATTTTATGGAATGTTCAGAAACACTTCCAGTGTTATTGGTTCCACTCCAAGAGTTATAAGACATTTTTGTCGAAGTTAAATCAGTACATACATCTCTGATATTTTTCATGTTATTTAATTTTTGGTTTGTGTATTTTCAATTGCTGATTGTAATAGTACCTGCTGTCGCTCTCAGAGACGTTTAACGGTTAGTTAAGCGACTTCTTAGTAGAGATTTCCGAGTTAAAACTCGCGAGGTCGCTGTAAGTAGCCGTTAAATGTCTCTGAGTGTGGCACTTAGGTATCAATTCAGCTTAAGTAGGTATTTAGGTAAACACAAAGATAGCGGGCTGAATCTTGAAGTCTTACATAACATAATCAGACCATTACTGTCCCACTACAGGGCACGGGCCTCTTCTCAGAATGAGAAGGATTTAGGCCGTAGTTCACCAAGTTGGCGGACTACACACACCATCAAGAACTTTATGGAGTCCTCTCAAGTGTGCAGGTTTCCTCACGATGTTTTCCTTCATCGTTATCGCAAGTGGTAATCTTCTTCTACTCTTTTTTTTCGTGTGGTTAGTAACTAACCTGGTGTCAGAGTTTATGCCGCCCATGGACCTCTGACTTAGCTTCACATGCCATCGAGAAATATCTCTCAGGCAGTTTCCTCACGATGTTTTCCTTCACCGATTTTAAGCAAGTGATTATACTATACGCACATGAATTCGAAAAGTCAGAGGTGCGTGCGGGTTTGAACTCGAGACCTATGACTTGGCAGTCCGACGGTCACACCACTGGGCTATCACTGCTATTAATTAAATTATTAGTTGTAATCAAATTATGATTAAATAACCCTGTATTAATTGAAATAAAGTGAACAGTGCTATGCATGCGGTTGTGGCTAACCAGTCGATGTCCAAAAAGGCTCGGCTCAGCAGGTGTGCTACCTACGCCTATGTATGGAAGTGAATGCTGATCGTGGCAGAAAAGACATGAAATTAAAATAAATGTCGTGGAAATGCGTTCCTTGTGAAGTATGCGCGGTGTAACTATGAATGATAGATTGAGGATTAATGTGATGAGACGTTTAAAAGATTATGTAGAAACAAAAATTGAAAGAAGTATGCTTAGGTGGTTTGGCCATGTTGAGAGAATGAGTGAACGGCGATTAACAAAAGGAATTTATAAGGCGGATGTTAATGGGAACGCCGGTAGAGGACGCGCTAGAAGGACATACATTGATGTTATTAGTGGTGTTCTTCACAAAGGACAGGTGCGTAGTACCCTCAACCGGCGTGCATGTTTGACAAGATGTATGGATGTGGATGAAGCGAAAGGAGTATGTAAGGATCGTAGCATGTGGCGTTCTACAGTTTCTGCCTTCCTCCATGGGAAAAAGGTGTGAGTTTATGTATGTACGTATGTATTCATTGATAAGGAGGCTTACACCACAAGAGCCAAGTCCTACGATACATCTGCAACATAAAATATCACATACATTCACCATACAACAAAAAATAAACCATTATTCAAACATAACGTACCTACATTGTACCTAAAAGAGCAAAACACAAGTTCAAATAGCTTCCGTAGAAGCTAGAAAATATTTTTTACTGCAAAACTGATATAAACAACCGATTGCCGGTTTCAAACGTCTCGCTCAACGACACTATACATGTGCATAGAAAAAAAAGAATTAAAAAAAAACGGTTTTAGTTTTATCGTGAAAGGTGTCACGAACATATTCAAGATACAACGTTTCACGTGGATATCCAACGGTTTTACGTACGTACCGAGGTTTGAATGGGACCAAATGTAGTGCGAAATACAAAACGGCCGGCTGTGAAATAAATGCATGAATGCCCCACTCGTTGTAAATCCGTATTTTGACAACGGTTTTGTTAAAAAAAAACAAAACCTAGGCTTTGGTATTGTGTTGACTTTAATAACTGGTCGCAGATAAAAAATGGTGTTTTGTTTGATGCGGATTTTTGTGTTCGATGCGGGATTAAATAATGGCGGCAAATGAATTTTCAGAATACAATTGGAAAATAATACACAGATTTTAAAGCAAATGCACGCTTAAATACTGTAGCATTCTACGTTTTGATTATCGCCGTCCATTGAAGAACATCGGCTACATAATAAGTAAACGTTGATTGCTCCATTCAGCTTCATTCGTTAATAATATAATCTGTCATTTTACATCGAAAATGGGCCAGCATTGGCTACACACAACAGCTACCATAAAAGTGTAATCTAATTGTCATTTGCCAAAATGTCACTCCATTAAGATTTACATTTATTTTTCTTGTCCGGACAGAGATAATACACTTTTCATTCCGTGCAAATGTGGCGCGGCGAGTGCACTTCTATATGAATAACTTTAAAATGTAGACGAACACGACGCGCGACGGGAGAAAGGACGCCATGTTACTTTTGTTCCATTTTTGAATTTTGATTTTTTATACCTGGCCTATTTTTTATATTGCATTCGTTAGGGACATTTGTATGTATTCATATTTTTACGAATTTGTTTTGATATTCGATTTTTTTCTTTTATTTACTTTACATTTTGAGAATATGCTTTTCATTGCATATAGGAATAAAAATAAAGCCAGAAACTAGTTATCGTGATTGAAAGATTCCATACACAATTACGCGCGAACGTGTGGGTTTTATGAAATGTAGACGTCGCGTACTCGTATCTAGTCGGAAAAACGAAGTTCCAGAACTTAAAACATATTAAATTCTTCTGTACGTGTGTTTGTCACCTAACTCCACCTAAACGGCTGGACCTATTTGGATGAAATTTTGTGTGTACATTTCAATGGGTGACTGGATGGTTTGAAAACACAATTGGACGACCGGGTCCACCTATCGAGGTGGCGCTGCTTTTTCGGGCAGGCCGATGTCTGCTGGATCCGCTAGTTCTCTATAAAAATACAGAGGATTTCTAAAGTTGGATGTATAAATATTAATTACTAGCTGTGTCCTCACGGCTCCGCCCGTAGCCTATGTTACTCAGTGATAATGTAGCTTTCTAACGGCAAAAGAATTTTTGAAATCGGTCCAGTAGTTTTTAAGTTTATTCGTTACATACAAAAATGCAAATCTTTCCTCTTTATAATATTAATATTAAAGTATAGATAAAAAAAATAAGTAGTCAATAAAAAAATACATGTTACAACACCAAAATAGCAACGACGTATCTAATCTCCAAAATGGCGTCAATCATAATTTTAATAAGACGCCTGTATTATTTATTTCCCCAAAAGTAGCGATATTTATACGTGTTTTCTGTGAGCAAAGCTGGGCTCAACGAGATCTCAATTTGTAAAGACAAAGCCCCTATCCATCATCCGAAGGAGCGAACTGAAAGAAAACCCGCCTCACCAATTTTTAGGGGGAAAAAAAATGTTGGGTTCCTTACGCACCGCGAGTCCACTTTCAAAGTAAATCATTATTGGACGAACTTGGACAACATAGAGCGACGCAGCGGTGTTTAGAATATAAATATTATCGTAGTTTAGCCACGAATGATAAGAAAACTTTACTTCGAGTCTCTCAAGAAGAAATGAAGTAGTTATATTAGGTGCGGGATAATGTTTGGCGATGAATAAAAGATCTTCTTCGATAATGCTTAAGCGAATAATCAGTTTTTTGATTTGTGCAAAAATGATTGCGTGTACGTCGTCTAACCGTTGAGCGATTGAAGTATATAATGCTATAGTGGAGCCGCGCGGTGGTGAAGTTTTGAACGAACGAATGAATGATGATGATGCGTAGACAATTCTTCATCTTTTCGTGTGGTTATTGACTAACCTGGTGTCAGAGTTTATGCCGCCCATGGGCCTCTGACTTGGCTTCACATACCGTCGAGAAATATCTCTCAGGCATGTCGGTTTCTTCACGATGTTTTCCTTCACCGTTTTTAAGCAAGTGATAATTATACAATACGCACATGAATCCGAAAAGCCAGAGGTGCGTGACGCTATAACTTGGCAGTCCGACGGTCACACCACTAGGCTATCACTGCTGTTGTTGTTGTTGCGTAGACAATTAGGTGCGGGATAATTAAAATTAATAGATATTATAAAACAGTCGGTCCCGGGTGTCATAAGAATGCCTATAACAGTCGTTACGGGTAGTCAGAAGCCCGAAAGTTTGACAACCGGTGTAACCTTCAGATAATAATATCGGCATTGCCCAGTAACTGGGTTACGGAGGTCTGATGGCAGTCGCTCCGTGTAAAATACTGGTATTCAGCCGCATCTGGCTAGACTGGAAGCTGACCACAACATAGCTGGGAAAAAGCTAGAAGAAAGAAGAAACAGTACAAAAATCTGTTTGGTATTTTAAAGAAATAATCCTAACTTTTATCTTAACTCAAAGTCCTTTAGAGTTGACTCACATTTGACAGCACGGAACCGCGTTTTTTCATGCTCTATCCTTTTTAGTGGCTCAGGAACGTCATTTAATAGAGTGAGAAAGACAGCGTGAGTGCTATGGCGTGCGATCTAGTGCTATCGCGTGCGGTCTCGTGCTATCGCCTGCGGTCTCACGCTGTCTTTCTCGCTCTATTAATTGACGTTCCTGAGCGACAGAAAAGGATAGAGCATGAAAACACGCGATTCCGTGCAACCGTTAATAAAATATTATCAACCATTCGATAACCAAGCAAACCTTCTTTAAGATTATATACGATATAAGTATTTACGTGGGAATTTGTAAGCAATTACGAATATAAAGTACCTAAGTTCTGATATCCTTGTGCGTCCAAGTTGCAGCCGTGTCCTGAATAAGTTATGGTAGCGCCTGCGGACGTGTATAACTGAATACGACTCTGTAACAATCAGTTAGCGATTTTGTAGAGAGGTATAATTTATGTGTTACACAATGATCGTGTTTTAAGACTGATGTGTGATTATACGTAGTATAATTTACTTTAAGAAGAAATAAGACATCTTGTAATGATATTATGTACAAAAAGAAGTAATATGTCATTGAGGTGCCAAAAATAATGATACAAAATTTAAAAAATCACGGTGTCTCTGGCGGGAGCTCGATGACACTGCGGGGAGCACGACGAGTCTGCCGAGAGCACGACGAGTCTGCGGGGAGCACTACGAGTCTGCGGGCAGCACGATGAGTCAGTTGGGAGCGCGACGAGTGTTCGGCCAGTCCGATGAATCTGCGAGGAGCACGACGACATTGCGGGGAGCACGACGAGTGTGCGGGGGAGCACAGCGACTCCAGCGGGAGCTCGACGAGTCTGCGGGGAGCACGACGAGTCTGCGGGGAGCGCCACATGTCTGGCGGGAGCACCACGACAATGACTGCGTCCGCTTGGACGAGGTCATTGTAAATTAAGGCTCTAAAATATACAATTAAAACAATCTAGTCCAATTTATATTCTAGGCAATTTTGTATACGCCATTTAATACTTTCAAAATTAAAAACCGAACATAAATAAAAGAAGCAATTAAATATTCTACGTCAGTCTAACTCATTAATTACCACGGAACCCTAGAGATGGCATAAAGGGTCGTGTTTCGGACAGGGCGAGGATTATCGCCGGATAACTTTGATCAATACCTTCGTAGTTCGTAACTGCGAAATATTCGGGTAAGCTATATTTCTTTACGGTTATTTTTTCTTTTGATTTTCGCCGCTTATCAACCTTGAAGATGGCGATTGATTGGCGTGAATGTTCTAGAAGGAATGTTTCGATAAGATTTTATTATATTTTTTGTTTTTAATGAAACTAAAAAAAAAAAAAATTTGTCGCGCTAGACGAACAAGGCAGTTGCTGTTCGTGAGGTTCTGGGTTCGATCTTCACGTCGGGCAAAGTGTTATTGGGTTTATTTGTGTGGAATTCCTCAGTAGCAGCCCAGTGTTTGGACTTGAACCCGGTTGATGGCTATAGGCTCGCTCCCTATTATGTGGGACTTAAACGTGACGGCGAAATGAGGGTGTCTATACACCTCTGCTCAACCCTTCGGGGAATAAAGGCGCGATGTAATGTTATGTTAAATTAAAAACGACACGTTCCAAACATAAGTTATAATTTTAACTAGGATTCAATAGGTCTCTACGTTTATTTATTTATTTAATATTTCAATGCACAATGGTGGTACATAAGACGGACTGAATGCCACAAGGCATTCTCTACCACTTCATTTCCTTCATTCTAATTTTGAGTCTACCCGTGACTACGACCGGTGAAATTCGGTCGAAACGTCGGGATAAACAAGGTATTTTTCTGCCTTATAAATTTTCTACGCGATTAGACCCGATTTAGTATTTTTATAATGTGTACAAATCGCGAAAGTTTGAAAACATTCATTCTCTACCAGTCAAACTTTGGGTCAAAGAGAACAGCATCGAAAAGAGAGGTACAAAAAATAAAAATAAATTATGGATATTTGCGACTTAATTAACTATATGGATAACTAAACAACTACAAATATATATAAATATATAATAAATAAATATATATATAATATTACTATAATATATTTCAGTGGACCGCGAATAGATAACTTGAGGCTTTGGATTCACTTCGTTTATTTGCTTGTTTAATTAAAATCCTGCGACAAATTTAACTACTTCTGCTTAACCGATTCTCCTGAAACTTCGTACACAAATTCAATTCCCATGACAATATAATATTATAATCCCTTCCCCTTACCCTTCGGGGAATACAGCTGTGATGTTATGTTTATATTTGTTCCTGTAGCTGAATTGGTATATACATACATAAAACCACGCCTTTTTCCTATGGGGGTAGGCAGAAACTATAGAACACCACATGCTACGACCCTTACATACCCCTTTCGCTTCATCCACATTCATACATCTTGTCATACACGCACGCCGGTTGAGAGTACTACGCACCTGACCTTTGTGAAAAACATCGCCAATAACATCGATGTATGTCCTGCTAGGACGTCCTCTATCGGCGTTTCCATTGACATCCGCCTTATAAATTCCTTTTGTTAATCGCCGTTCACTCATTCTCTCAACATAACCAAACCACCCCACGTACTCCTTTCAATTTTTGTCACATCATCTTTTAAACCGCAACTTTATCTAATCTCATCATTTCTCAATCTATCATTTAAAGTTACACCGCACATACTTCGCAAGGAACTGGTATATCTGAATATTAAATTGTTTATTCCAATCCAATGCTGGATACTGGACGCTAGGCTGGAGTAAGTTAGCCTCCAGTCTAGTTGCACTCCAAGTAACTACTGAGGATTTAACTTCGAATCAAATTTCCTTATTCTAGAACCCGAAATAAATACTTGACAATAATAATAATATACGCTTAACAATAGAATTCTTTATGTAATTATAGCTGTTTTATTCAGATTCGGAGCAAACTGATATACCGGCTGAACATAAAGAGACACGTCATGTGATTAAAAAGATGAGAGATATTACAAAAATCTATACTAATATTATAAAGCTGAAGAGATTGTTTGTTTGAACGCGCTAATCTCAGGAACTACTTGTTGGAATTGAAAAAATATTTTTGTGTTGGATAGTCCATTTATCGAGGAAGGCTATAGGCTATATAACATCACGCTACGACCAATAGGAGCGGAGCATAAATGAAAAATGTTGCAAAGACGGGAAAAATATCCACCCGTGCGAAGCCGGGACGGGCCGCTAGTATGTAATATAACATAACATTACGCCAGGATTCCTCAAAGGGTTAGGCAGAGGTGTATAGTAACACCCTCATTTCGCCGTTATATTTAAGTCCCATATAATAGGAGGCGAGCCTATTGCCATCAACCGGGCACAAATCCAAACTCCGGGTTGCTACTGAGGAATTCCACACGAAAAAACCCAGTAACACTTTACCCGACCTGGGGATCGAACCCAGGACCTCACAATCAGCAGTCGCGCTTGCCACCACTAGACCAACGAGGCAGTTATAAATATGTAATATAATATTATAAAAATACTATGACAAACAAACAGCCACGTCGCTGAAAGGTCTAGTACGTAGTACATAGGCATTAGGTACCTACTTAAGAACATTTTACGTCACGAAAACACAAAGAAAGTACGTGATGTGTGTACGTGTACACGCATTCAAGTAGTTTACCACAAACGGCAGGTAGATAGCAGTAAGTTAAGTCTTCGAAGTCCTCGAGGTTTGCCGGAAGAGTTGTGTTGAATGTGATTTAGCGATGTGAATAAAGAAATAACTCTCAACACGGCGGCCTGTGAGCTGGCTCCCAAAAGGCCTCCATAGAGTAGAATTTCGTACATTTGACAACTATCTATACTAATATTATAAAGCTGAAGAGTTTGTTTGTTTGTTTGAACGCGCTAATCTCAGGAATACAGGTTGGAATTGAAAAAATATTTTTGTGTTGGATAGTCCATTTATCGAGGAAGGTTATAGGCTATATAACATCACTCTACGACCAATAGGAGCGGAGCATAAATGAAAAAAGTTGCAAAATCGGGAAAAATGTCCACCTGTGCGAAGCCGGGACGGGCCGCTAGTTTTTAATATACGTCTCTGTTCTTATCGAACCGTATTAATAAAATTAGATAGATTTCGTTTGATAGTTCTTCTAACAGCAGCTACCATAATTATATAGGTATAAGTAGAATTACATACATTTGAAAGCATCTTTTTTTAAATACTTTTTTCATCGTTTTAAAACTACATTAAGAGGGAGATCTCAAATGAGTCGTTTAGTAATACGGGCTAGGTCATCTGTCTGTATAGTGATGGATAATTATTACCGGATCACGACAAAAATCGAATCGGGTAAAGACGATTTTTTGTTACATGTTTGTATATTTTTTGATTTCTTATCTAATGACATTGACAGAGAATCTGAAGAGGGAGAGAGAGGAGTGAGACAGAAGAGTTTCTGATTTATTGGGATTCATTTTCCATAGTTTCCATTGGTTCTTCGCACAACGGCAATTACTTTTAGTTTCTCTTTGTATATTATTGTGGTTTTACTCATATATTTGTTGAATGTGGTTTCACGTGGGTTCGTTTCAATTGTGAACGAGTAGGATATTTGGCAAAAGAACAATGGCCACGAATAGTACGTGCTTCACGTGTTTTCCTACATTCGATTCTTTAAAATAAATATTCTAGGCCTCGGCTTGGGCTTTTACCTAAGATTGATTCAGCGGCCAGAGGTCTGCACAAGAATAAAGACACAAGATTCTTAGTTTATTGTAGTTTTTATTTAGTTACATAATTTAACTTGTATTATAAATAAGCCTGCCTCGTTGGTCTAACGGTGATATGATCGGTGAGGTCCTGGGTTCGATCCCCAGGTCGGGCAAAGTGTTATCGGGTTTTTTGTGTGGATTTCCTCAGTAGCAGCTCCGAGTTTGGATTTGTGCCCGGTTGATGGCAATAGGCTCGCCCCCTATTACATGGGACTTGAACATAACGGCGAAATAAGGGTGTTACTATACACCTCTGCCCAACCTTCCGGGGAATACAGGCGAGATGTTATATAAAAGTCTTTAAAAGTTTCTACATGTGGTCATCATTTCTAATCGGTTTCTTCATCTGAAAACAAAATAAAAATACAGTTGAAAATCTGAAGCAAGGCCTTTTAATTAATCATTAACTGTTTTCATTTGGTTCTTTTAACTTTATGATGAACTAGCGACCCGCCCCGGCTTCGCACGGGTGCAATGTAGATACTAATGTGGGGCATATAAACCTTCCTCTTGAATTACTCTATCTATTGCTGAAAACTGCATTAAAATCCGTTGCGTAGTTTAAAAGATCTAAGCGTACAGACAGCGGAAGCGACTTTGTTTTATCTATACTGCTAATACTAATCTATATCTATACTAATATTATAAAGAGAAAAGATTTGTATTTTTGTATGTTTGTATTTTTGGATTTTTGTATGTAACGAATAAACTTAAAAACTACTGGACCGATTTCAAAAATTCTTTTGCCGTTAGCAAGCTACATTATCACTGAGTAACATAGGCTACGGGCGAAGCCGTGAGGACACAGCTAGTACTATGTAAAGATGATGAGAGCTGTCATAAACGCTGCAAATACTATAAGATAATCTATACCAGTAGGTCTAGTACGAATGCTGCCGAGTTACTTACGTATACGTAACGTTAATGTAGGTATTTGAATCGGAAATACTCGTTCCCACATACTATTTAATTCTTCTTTTCGTGTGGTTAGTGACTAACCTGGTGTCAGAGTTTATGCCGCCCATGGGACTCTGACTTGACTTTACAGGCCGTCGAGAAATATCTCTCAGGCATGCCGATTTCCTCACGATGTTTTCCTTCACCGTTTTTAAGCAAGTGATTACTATACAATACGCACATGAATCGGAAGTCAGAGGTGCGCCTTGGGTTCGAACTCGAGACCTATGACTTGGCAGTCCGACGGTCACACCACTAGGCTATCACTTTTATAATAATTCGTCTACATTAGCGATACGTTTACGAAACTATCACCCATATTCTAAGACGTCCCTCCAAAACTTACTCGACTCGACTCCACCTCGACTTGACATAAACATCCTCGACTCGAGATTTTTCCTCAGTCAAGGTAAGGAATCATCTGTCAAACTCAAGGTACCTCGGAACCAACCTTAAGGAAGGAAGTGTCAAAGTTCGTATGTAATAAAAAATAATTTTGAAGACTTTTTCGAATATGCTTAAGATAATCCTTAAACATTTTTATCATGGCGTTATTTGCGCGATGCAGATAATTCAAATTATGACGTAATGACTCCGTCGAGGAACCTCAAAGTTCACTCGAAATTGCGACTAAGTATACGAGGTGAAGAATATGAAGGTGGTTTCGAAACCGTTCTGAGTCGAGTAAGTTTTGGAGGAACGTCTTAGAATATGGGTGTAACGTTCGCGCTAGGCCTACTGAGCACTTGTCTTACGATATCGCTCTCTAGAAATCAATGGATTAACAGGCGACGTTGACTGAGGCCCGCTGGCCGTGACGGGGCTGACGACATCCTACAACTTCTACAGAACATTATTTTTTGACGTGATTGATCGGAGTTGACGATGACGTAACGGGACTGTGTGCGAGTATCCACACCATACTTTTGACTGCTCATCTAGGAATGCGTAATTGCTATGATGATGATATGCATGATTTATATATCTATATATAAAACTGAAGAGTTTGTTTGTTTGTTTGAACGCGCTAATCTCAGGAACTACTGGTTGGAATTGAAAAAATCTTTTTGTGTTGGATAGTCCATTTATCGAGGAAGGTTATAGGCTATATAACATCACGCTACGACCAATAGGAACGGAGCATAAATGAAAAATGTTGCAAAAACGGGAAACTGTCCACCCGTGCGAAGCCGAGACGGGCCGCTGGTATTGAATAATTATCCAATTCAATATACATAATTATGTTATTAATATGTAAATCAAAAATAGAGGTAAAAATAAGACCGGTTGTGAATAAATATAAGCGATAAAAAAAAAAATACGTTACAAATTTTATATGAAAATATTTGTATTTTGTTACTAGGTATATCTGAAATGGATATTTATTGTTTAAAATAAAATATCAATGCAGCTGTTTTGCTCCGTTTAATACTTGAGTCGCCGTGATGGCTTAGCGGTTAAACTCTTGCCTTTCATGTAGACTTTGAGTTCAATCGCATTCCCGGCCCAAACCTCTGACATGTCGAATTCATGCGAGGAACAATTTAATTATAAATTGCACAATGCGATCAACATTTTACGGCAATGTGGGACCGGCAATGTTCAGCAACTGTTTACGGTATTACATGCTCAATCTACTGGTAAATAATTGCTGTCTACTATCGCCCAGCGGCAGCCATACTCGCTAACACAAAACCACACAATATTGCCGGGCAACGTGTCAATGTTACCCTAATACTTGCCGGCCATATCTACTCATTTAGAAATTTGCTGTGCCCAACAGGGTCCATAATTGTTTTTATTATTTTTTATTTACCACATATAAGTGAACATTATGGATTGCATTAAACGATTTGATTTGATATATTACCGTAAAATGATGATCGTTTATCGGCTGCCTTTGTTTTTATTGATACATATTTAAGAACTTCGTTTGACTTATTGGAACAGTGTGTACAATCGTGTAAAGTTAGGTAGGTTCTATGAGTATAAGGGCCAAGCCACATCTGACGGACAACACGTCAGCGATCTTCCGTCGCGTAATTTACTCGAGGAATTTTAGTAACGCATCTTCGGTCAAATGTGTACGGTGTGAGATGTTTGTATGGAATTATGTGTACCGGCGGAAGATCGGCGACGTATCTTCTGTCAGATGTGGTTTAGCCCTAAAGATTTGGTACTTACAGCCATCAGCTATATGTATCTGAGGCACAGGCTGCAGAAGACACTCTACGTGCTGGAAGAAGAAATATAAATTATTTTACTCAATTAACTATGCACACAGATTCTCAAGACAGATACAATTTTTAATTTTTGTGGAAATCTTTATTAAAGAACTGATTTATTTTCGTACCCTGTTCTGAATGACTAATGTCATTTTGTGTCCGATTTTGAGATAGTAACTTAACTATAAATAATTTATAACGAGTACTATACAAGGTTAGTCGGAAAGGGGGTAGTTACTAAGCCGCGGGCCACCTAAAGTATCACTGATGACTATTTTAAAGCAAGTGTTAAAATTTCAAAATTCGATAATTTTTATTTTTTTTCAAAAAAAAAATTATAGGTAACTGCTTTTGTTATGAATTCAGAAAATTAAGTTTCTAATCTGTGACCCCAAATATGACCTAAATAGTAAACATAGTTGATCATAGCTATGGACAGATATATTTTAGCATATTTTTTACTAAATCTTTGAAAAGCTATTTCTCTTAAACTATCGAGTTTTGGGGAAAGTTGTAGAACAAAAGTTATCCCTTATTATGGGTACTTTAACACTCTTTCGGCTTAGTACCCCCTTTCTGACTAATCTTGTATAATTTGTACCTAACTGCCTTATTGGTCTTGTGTTGGCAAGCGCGACTGCTGATCGTGAGGTCCTGGGTTTGATCCCCAAGTCAGGTAAAGTGTTATTGGGTTTTTCCGTGTGGAATTCCTCAGCAGCAACCCGGAGTTTGGATTTGTGCCCGGTTGATGACAATAGGATCGCCCTCTTAAACGGGACTTAAACATAACGGTGAAATGAGGGTGTTACTATACACCTCTGCCCAACCCTTCGGGGAATACAGGCGTGATGTTATGTTATATAATTTGTTTTGTATAAAATCACTAATAATGTCTTCAGATTTGCTGGATTCTGCAGATCTATTCTGACAATTGATTATATCGATCGATGCTGTCACTCAACAATGTTTATCGTAATATAAAATTATCTCGATATTGTTTAATCATATAAAAAGACAAGGAAAAAATCGAGGAAAGTTCACCCCTACAATTCAAAAATTGATTGCTTTGTCACTCGAATTAAAATCTAAACTTGTGTCACAACATAACATCACGCCTGTATTCCCCGAAGGGTTGGGCAGAGGTGCATAGACACCCTGATTTCACCGTCATGTTTAAGTCTCCTATAATAGAGGGCGAGCCTATTGCCATCAAACACAAGCATAAATCCAAACTCCGGCCTACCACTGAGGAATCCCACACGGAAAAACCCGAATAACACTTTGCCCGACCTGGGGATCGAACCCAGGACCTCACAGTCAGCACGCTTGCCACCACTAGACCAACGACGCAGTTGCTTGTGTCACTCAAAACCAAACCACAATAAACTAAAGCACCAAATCCATTTGCTAGTTTAATTGCGCAAGTTACTGTGTGCAAGTGCTTGCTCTTCATATAACTTGCAGTAGGTCTAGTACAAATGTTGTGACATTAGTAATGTAAAAGTAACGTTAAGGTCAGTGAATATTGAATTGGAAATACTCGTTTCACACATACTATTTAATTAAATTGAAAACTTTATTAAAATCTATGTTACATGATACAAATTGCGTATATCGCAAAAAATAAAATAAAAAAACTAAAATGTTAGGTATAAATAAATAATAAATAAGTAAATAAAAAACTAAAATATATTTTCGATTCAAAATTCGCTTACATTAGCGATACCTACGTTTCGTCGCTGCGCCTGCATAATCCGCTGTTTTTTTTTTAAATCTTTGATGCTATTTTGCAATTGTAAAATACGTTGTCTAAAAATGTATTTTGCTATCTTCTTAACCAAATAAATGATTAAAAAACATATTTTACAGTTGCACGTGGCTTGAGAACTATTATAAAATAGCATCCAAGACAGATTAAAAAAAAAAACACAGCGGATTTTGCAGGCGCAGCGACGGTTTACCATACTCGTTCGTGCTAGGCGTACATATGTTGACTTGCTATGTATCCATAGTTTGCAAGTCGGTTACCGAAGTCAACTAATAACCATGGCAATCAAGAACACAACTCGTCATTCAAAATTAATATAGTTAATAAGTATAGCACTAGGATGATGACCTCGGGTAAATTCGTTGTTCCCAAAGTCACAAACATGTATGGTGATAGAACGCTGAGGAAACGTATTCCATATATACTCAACAGTTTGCCCGAGGTAATCAGACGTGAAGCTAATAAAAATAAGTTTAAAAAAATGTTAAAAAAATATCTTCTAAATACCTTACCTTAATATAAGTGCACTCCATAAATCTAAATGTAATAATATATAATATGATACAAGATTACTTGATTCCACAGTCAAACTGTTTATACAGTTTTGTGGGACACTTTATTAGATCTTAAGGCCTATCATGTACCTCTTAAAATATAATAAATAAATAAATAAATAACTGGCGCAATAAATCTTGCTTTTTTTCCCCTATTCGACTGCTTGGTCTTGCGGACCTTTTCTACGTAACCGTGCAGTTATTGGTGAGACCTGAAGGATCTCCAACCAATATCTAACTAACTTAAAGACTTACTACTGTAAGTAACATCATGACTAGTTAGCAGCAACACCTCTAAGGGCGTCCCCTAGGGGGGACTCGAACCTTGACTTAGGGCGTTGAGTGCGAGAGGACTGGGAGGGATACGACAGCTTGATGAGGGCTGTATTAACGGTGTGACTGCGGAGTCAGAAGGGACGACCGGCTCCGCGGCTACGGAGGGTGAGCACGGTGGATCGGGGGCATATAAATCTTGCGAGTGAATTTGGCACTTTATAGTTACACTAGCGAGCGGCCCATCCCGGCTTCGCACGGGTGGACATTTTTTTTAAACATTTTGGGATAAATAAAGATAATTTAAGCCTATGTTATTCAGTGATATTGTAGCTTTCTAACGGCAAAAGAATTTTTGAAATCGGTCCAGTAGTTGTTAAGTTTATTCGTTACATACAAAAATACAAATCTTTCCTCTTTATAATATTAGTATAGATAATACGAACCATAAATAAAGCCACAGTCAAGAACACAAATAAAACAAGTTGTGATAATCGGAACATGTTGTTTTCGCAAAATTATAAACTTGGCTGCGTCGATGACAACATCGGTCGGTTTTATATAGCAGTTTGAGATCGTTTTTTTAGGGTTCCTTACCTCGAAAGGAAAACAGGAACCTTTATAGGATCACTCTATTGTCTGTCTGTCTGTCAAGACCCTTTTTCTCAGGAACGCGTGAAAGTATCAAGTTGAAATTAATATCAAATACTCAAGTCTGCAATTCCTTGGAGCTGTGAAAAAATCAAACTTTTAAGTTAACGCAATGAGGGTTTTCTGAAAAATGTTCTACGTGAGATGGCAGCACTGTAGTGTCAGGTCCAACCACCTGTCAAAACACATACACGATTTATATTTTTCGATCATTTTTTTGGTTTGTTTATTCTTAAAAACGTTACATAAGGAATATGGTTTTCTAAAATGCCACAGTGTTGTGCAGGGTCTATGTGTGCAAATAAAACAGGAGGGTGACTTTTGCGCCTCTCTTTTTGAGCTCAATCTTCAGTTCGGCAACCTTCCTCTGGCCGTTATCCATAATAAAATCAATAACACTTCCAAATACGTAGAATTTCACTAAAAATTATACGTTCGGTAAGAATCTGTGCTATCTGACAGCTGTTTGGACCTGACGCATACGAAGCGCCGTCTGGTGGCAGAAAAAGTATCGAAAACCCTCATTGAAAGATACGGTCGTTTATGCCACATTTTGACACTCGCAAGGGAATAAAACCCTATAGGGTACTTCCCGTTGACCTAGAATCATGAAATTTGGCAAGAAGCAATGTGTTATAGCACAAGTAAAGGAAAAGTCCGAAAACCGTCAATTTGTAGTTAGGTAATTAACAAAAAAAGAAATGACGACGAACTATTAACATGCCTACAAGTTTGTACGGAACCCTCGGTGCCTTGGCCGGTTTTTTATTAGGGTTATGTGAATAATGGGTAAATCCGAAATAAAGACTACATAGGACCTTCTTCATCTTCTTGTGTTGGCACCAGATATACGAGAATTGCCCATGTCGTGGTGAAGATTAGCTTGTCAGCAAGGTTGGTAGTGGGGCTGACAGTTCAAGTGCGCCGGACGTACTTAAGTATCGTCATGATCAGCAGGTTTAAACGGTGCGAGCAGATTGGTTCTACGGGCCCTCTCCGATTTAGTAGATTTATGCCCGGTTCTTATAAACAGAAACCAATCGTTTTACTACTTACCAATTGTAGCATTCTTGTCGCCTAATTGGCCATATAAATGGACTCGTAAGCTTCTTCTTTTCGTGTGGTATGACTAACCTGGTGAGTTTAAGCCGCCCATGGGCCTCTGACTTGGCTTCACATACCATCGAGAAATATCTCTCAGGCATGCCGGTTTCCTCACGATGTTTTCCTTCACCGTTTTTAAGCAAGTGATAATTATACAATACGCACATGAATCCGAAAAGTCAGAGGATCAAAGCCAAAGACTCGTAAGTTAATTTTACATGTGATAGCTCATACTAGTGTTGACTAGCTGTGTCCTCACGGCTCCACCCGTAGCCTATGTTACTCAGTGATAATGTAGCTTTCTAACGGCAAAAGAATTTTTGAAATCGGTCCAGTAGTTTTTAAGTTTATTCGTTACATACAAAAATACAAATCTTTCCTCTTTATAATATTAGTATAGAAGTATAGATATGAGAGGGTATACTTTGCAAGGCTATGGGTTCTTTGCTTCATTATTTGTAAAGATACAAATTTTAATTTTAATTAATGATAGGAATTAACCATTAGATGTTTTATTTTAGTGTAGTAAAGACAAATTAAACCTATTATGCAAAAACAAGAAATTTCAGTCATATTCAATTTAAAATCTCATACCATTAAAGAGTGACAAATAGTTAGCTATTAGCAGTAAATTCTATACAAGTGTAATACCTTTACATGATGATAAATAGCAGCGTCTGTCACATAAGCTATAAATTATATTACCAGCCAGCGTAGTATGAATACTAAAGCGTGTATTCACCACATAAATAATATTAGTGTTTATGAGATGAATACTCGATGAGTTCAATAAATTATAAGTTCTGCTCGATGTGTTAGATAAATTCTGTGCGTGCGTAAAAAATATTATATTGAAGACTTTAATGTTGTAATAAACATTAAATTTGTTTTTGGAACTTGGCTTGGCACACTGCAGTGTGTCTATTTATGTCGAAGCATTTAATTTAATTTGAAAGTTTGGTAAATTCAGGGTTTTGTTGTCGGTAGCTGGTAACACGGGATAATGTTGATAAAGGAGGGTACCTAGTTGTCAAGTTGAATCAATGTACCCGATGATATAAAAAGAGTGGTCATTCGACAGAGCAGAGGATTCTGTGCCGAACTCGTAGACATATACCATTAATCTGTGTGCCGAACCGCCGTAGAAGACTGACCTTTTATATCTCTGATTAGCTCCTTCTTATTTTCTGATCTTGTGTTAATTATTATATTGTGAACTAGCTTCTGTAACTAACCACTAACCCAAATATGAGTACTCTCAGTGGTGGAGAGTCTATGTTTGTTTTATTTACCTACTTTATTCACCATGCTCGAAATCCTGACAGACCGATATTAGATATAACTGTGAATGATAGATGCATCCCTACAAGATTCTGTTGTATGTATTTTACAGTTGATAAAGCTTTTGTTTGCAAATATGAATAGCAAATTAATTCTTCAGTTCAAAAATACTGATCAAATTGACGAGTTTGTATCTTTGGCAAGATTAAATGGCTGAAACTAATAACTGATCTTAATACAAAATCTCTGAAGCGATGGAGAATTTTCACATTACTTCTATTGAATTTCTGTCAAAAATCTACATCAATCCCCAGATTTTGAATTTAAATCGGTATTGGTTTCGGCCATTAATGTTGTCTATGATTGGATAGATGGACGATTCCACAATTTCTTCTTTTCGTGTGGTTAGTGACTAACCTGGTGTCAGAGTTTATGCCGCCCATGGGCCTCTGACTTGGCTTCAAATGCGGTCGCGAAATATCTCTCAGGCAGGCCGGTTTCCTCACGATGTTTTCCTTTACCGTTTTCGAGCAAGTGATAATTATACAATACGCACATGCACCCGAAAAGTCAGTGGTGCGTGCCTTGGGTTCGAACTCGAGACCTTATACTTGACAACGTACTTTATGACATCAGTATAACGCTACATTAGTCTACTAAACTACAGCTACATTTGCAGTCAAAGACACCAGTAAGGGCTTGTACACAAAACTGCGAATCGACGCGATGCGAATTCGCAACGCAGAAAACTGCGACGCAAATTGCTGCGATGCGATTTCGTGCGGCAAGGCGTCTTCCTTCCAAGGTTCGGGTGACCAATCCCTCGACGATCGTCAACCGTATTGAACGTATTTTATACTAGGTAGAATAAATTTGCGTAAAAAGTTTTGCTGTTACTGATAAGAAGATATAGGAAAAATCAATTACGCGAATCAATTCGTAAGTTCTTGCGATGCGATGTGCGAGCTCGATGCGGCATTGCATCGCAGTTTTGTGTACGGACCTTAAGTCGAAGTAAATGCAAGTCTCCGTTCAAATGGTTACTCCATGTAATACTTTGTAACATTAAAATGTTGACGACCACTCAACGGGCGTACCAGACGCTACGGGTAACGTTACGTAATATGATATTCTGTTACAAACAGCTTCCGACTGCAAGTGACCGACTTTTGGCAAGAAAAGATAAAATATATACGGTCGAATTGAGAAACCTCCTTCTTTTTTGTATTCGGTTAAAAATTACTTACCAATTCCTTCCTCTCTCCTAATATTTTTGCGTGCCCAACAGGGTCCACGATGTACTATATATTATTTACTCACCATCTATTAATACCATTGTGGAAAGCAAATAAAAGTTTGAGTTTGAGTTTGATATTTTGTAAATATGAGCTTCTTCTTTAACAGAGATAAGGATTTTCTTGGATTCACTGGGAGACAAAGTGTTTCCCAACATGTCTACGTGACACGTTGCATACTGCCCCGCATTGCTGCGGCATTTCTACGTGACGCGGGACATGTTGCAAGCCGCCGCTTCAAAAGCGGACACAGGTGTGTGCGAGGGAATTATTGTTTCACGATATTGTCCCCGTCACATTCACGTAGATGTCCCGCGTCAAGTCCTGCGGCATGTTGCTCCATTTGTCCCTTAGTAAATCCAAGGTTTAAAGTGTCCTGTGTGGTTTTGTTTCATCCTAATCTTTTGATTATCGAAGAATTAGCTGCCTATCTTTGGAGCGGAGAGGAGCGGAGCGGTGTGGAGCTAACCAATAAAAATGCATAATATTCATAGAGCAGAACGGAGATGTGAATTTTATGCAATTCTATTGGTTAGCTCCACACCGCTCCGCTGTTCCCCAGTGGACAGGCAGCCTAATTAGGGCGTTTGTGCACTGCAACCGATCCGAGTCCGAGTAAATGCGATTCGAACAAGTTGAAGTGCTAACGGATCCGAAATTCATAGATTTGCAGCCGAGTTTTCTCGGATTATTTTGTGTAGGATTTGGATCGAACGCAGTATACAAGCGTTCTTAGTCACCATTTATGAATGCCGCGGGAAGTGATTGAGTTGGTTAATCTTTGTCTGAAAGCATGTGACACAAAATAAGAGATTTAAAAAATAATGCCTTATAATTTAAATGGTTTTGTCTTCCAGTACCCCTGCAGCATCAGGATTTGAGGATTGAAGGTTGAAATTATTATAATGTTGTATTGTCATGGGAATTGAATTTGTGTGCGAAGTTTCAGGAGAATTGGTAAAGGAGAAGTTGTTGACATAATGTCGCAATATTTGAATCAAACAAATTTACGAAGGGAAGGATTAAAAAGAAAAGAAGTTGCCCCACACTAGGATTTCTCCTGTATGTGGGTGCGTTTACAGACACAAATCTTCACATGCACAAACGCCCATACCCGGAACAACTATTTGAAGGCCATACAAATATTTGGTCCGTGCAGAAATCGAACCCCCGATCCGTAGTGCATAAGCTAATCGCTCAGCCACTGCACCAAACATGTCGTCAAATTAAATTCGTTTAATAATAATAATATATACAGAACACTTTGATTAATTTTTAACTCTATATTTATAATATAAAATTTATGCCTAATTATGCATGTTTCAAACGTGTTTTTATGTTACTGTTATAAAATTTTATATTATAACTAATCCTGACATTTAATTTAAAATACGCGTAATTTAGATCGTTAATTAAATTTTCTTGAACCGAATATCGAGTTGTCGTCGCGTCGGTTCGAATAAATCGAATAAATAAAGTCTCAAGTGAAGATAATTTTGTTTGATTCGTATAAATATAACGCGGATATGGATCAATGAACCTAACATAGGAATGGAATATATTTTTCGTAGAAAGTTGAATGAACTACAGCAGTGTGACTGTGAAGGTTAAAAGCAGCTTATGCATTCTTGTATGTAGTATCTATTATTCTGCATAGCCTTTTCCTAACTATGATGAGTTCAGCTTCCAGTCTAACCAGATGCGGCTGAATACCAGTATTTTCCACGGAGCGACTGCCATCAGACCTCCGCCACCAAGTTTCTGGGCAATGCCGATGTCCTAAGATTAGACCGGTTGTCAGACTTTCGGGATTCCGACTTGCCGTAACGACTGTCATAGGTATTCGTATGACACCCGAGACCGACGTTTTAACATGCTCTTCGAGGCACGGAGGGGTTTCGATGTGTAACGAACGGTTACCCACCCACAGACTGATCGCGGCAAGCGGGGTGAATATTCGAAATTTTTTAACATTATTTTAACAAATCATTCTTCTCCCGGGTTGTTAACGTTATAGTATTGTCAGATTGTTTTTATTCTTGTCTTATTGCTTGACGGCAGCGGTATTACTTGAGTTTTCACTATCATAATTATAGTATTTAATTATGTATTAAACATCTGCATTCTTAACTTTGGGATGATGCTAATGACGTTCTCAATTTTTGTTAATATTTTTCCAAGAATGCCCCCGCAGCTTAACTTCGTAAATCTTATGAGCCGCGCCGTTGGTAATTAGCTACGAGCCCCTCTCATATAGTATCTATTATCCATACATTTATGCCGAGTTCCTATAAACAAAAGAAATTGTTTGGCTTATCAATGGTATCATATTTTATTGCCAAACTGGGCATATTAATAGCCTCGTAAGCTAATTTTACTTGTGATAGCTACTTCCATGGAGTGTCTACGATGCAGAGCCATGAGGTCTTGCTTCATTATTAGTAAAGATTCAAGAGTCCCAATTTTAACCAATAACGTTCCGTAAATTATAGGAATCTGCTATTAAACAATTAACATAGTTTATGAGAGACGATAATAACTGTGCCCGAAAAATGGCAATAGGCTCACCATCACACGCCACGTGGGACTTTGCAGGTAAAACGTGGGTGTACAGACTTCTGTAATAACAGAACACTTCTGGCCACCCCTTTGGGGATTACAGGCGTGAGTATATCATCATCATTATCATCATCCTCTTGCCCTTATCCCAACTTATTTGGGTTCGTTGCAGTATGTCTTCTTCTTCTATACATCTCTATTAGCCGTCATATCCGTAGTCACCCCTTTTCTAACCATATCATCTTTCACACTATTCATCCATTTCTTTGGTCTTCCTCTACTCTTATAACCATCTATAGGTATTTATACTCAAACTTTTCTCACGACATATTCCTCGTTCCTCCGCATCACATGCCAATACCATGACAACCGGTTTCCACATAATTTTTCAGTCATCGGCACCACTTTCAGACTTCCTCCTACATACTCATTTCTATCCATTCGCGTAACTATAATAATTATGTGTATTAGTATATTGTTTATATCCGAGATATATCTAAAATTCGCTGGTGTTCCAAGGTGAGTTTGAAATACGCGTTTACTACAAAATCCGATCCGAACGAAGCACAAATAACAAAAATGCGGGAACGGACCATCGAGTACATAAGTACTTAGGTGATGTACAGTCGTCGCAAGAGTCGGTCTTCATTAAAAATAGTTAGGTCTACTATAAACATAGAAAGGTCAATATGACCTATATTCCCTACTATTGGCTGGAGGCAGTTTTTCCTAACAACATTACCTGTATTCATAAAGGACGCGATAAGGCGGCGTATGGCTACGTGAAAAGAATTCAGTCGTTTGATTGTACCAGATAGTTTTCAACAAGTACCTACCTACTATTTGTTTTGTAGAAAAAGTCGCTCAAGAATGTTCAAGTCACTTCACTTTCACTTGTTTTTCTTTCGAGTGATAAAGATAACAAAAGTTAAACCTGCCTCCGCGACCGCTGATCGTGAGGTCCTGGGTTCGATCCCCAGGTCGGGCATAATGTTACTGGGTTTTTCCGTGTGGAATTCCTCAGTAGCAGCCCGGAGTTTGAATTTGTGCCTGGTTGATGGCAATAGACTCGCCTCTACATGGGACTTAAACATAACGGTGAAATCAGGGTGTTACTATACATCTCTGCCCAACCCTTCGGGGAATACAGGCGTGACGTTATGTTATGACTTGTGTACAGGCGCGGTCGCAGTGAATGATTTTGAGGGGGGGGGGGGGGTCATATTTACAGTAAAATAAGTTGAGCACATTAGAATTTATTGCACTTTTCTTTTCTAAATTATCTATGTTTCATTATCTATCGAGGGGCTCGTGGCTAAATAACAACCGCGTCGATCGTACGATTTGCGAGGTTAAGCTGCGCTTGACGCGGTCAGTCCGTGGATGGGTGACCATTTGTTACACATCGAGACCACTCCGTGCCTCGGAGAGCACGCTAAGCCGTCGATCCCGGGTGTCATACGAATACCTATGACAGTCGTTACGGGTAGTCAGAAGCCCGAAAGTCTGACAAACGGTTTAAACTTAGGATATCGGCATTGCCCAGTTACTGGGTTGCGGAGGTCTGATGGCAGTCGCTCAGTGTAAAATACTGGTATTCAGCCGCATCTGGTTAGACTGGAAGCTGACCCCAAGATAATTGGGAAAAGGCTAAGAGGAAGAAGATCTATGTTTAGGAGGCTGGTCAATTTGACATTCACGATTGGGAGGGGGGGGGGGGGGTATTACTCCTACGACCCCTGAACCGCCACTGGTTGTGTATGTTAAGTTACGCGTCCATTTCGCGACACAGTCGTGTAGATAAAACACTATCATCTAAAACGCAAAATCACGCGCACGTATGCACGCACGCTGAACCTCGGATCATTTCATGCTATACAACTGAGATGGTCCTAACGTGTGTCAGTGACATCCACTAAGGTCCTGTCAATAGCGTGTGTATAGGCTACACGCGTGAGTGAGTTTAGTGCAACGTTCAACCATGCAATCATGCATAGTGTATTCGTCTGTCGTTAAGGATTATTTTAGCTAAGCCAAGTGGACGCCTGTGGGTAGGATCGGGTGTCGTTTGTGCGATTTCTTATACAACGTGTTATATATAATTACCCATGAAAACCGTAAATAATCAAGAAGTTTTTAGGCTGGATATCCACCAGAGCTGTGCGAGGAAAATGTGCGCTGCGAAAATGTGTAGCGAGGATGTGAAACGGTGTGACCGTTTCCACCAGAGCTGTGCGAGGAATGGGTAATGTGTAATGGGTAATGTGTTAATTTGTACAAATAAGCCGTGCGATAATAGCCGTGCGAGGATAGGTAGCGGACTCTTTTCGAATATGAGGGTGGTGTGGCGGGAGCGGTACACATTACTCGCAACACATGCCTCGCAACACATTCCTTGCAACACATTCCTCGCAACACATTTCTCGCTTGTTTTGTATGAACAAAAACCTAGCTCCGATAAGCCCATATCCACCAGAGCTGCGCAGAGCGAAGCTAGGTAAGTGAAGTGATTCTATCGGTGCTTACAAAACACATTCCTCGCTACGCAGCTTAGCACAGCTCTGGTGGATGCTCAGCCTTATGGTTGTTGTCATTTACCTATCAGAGGAAATTAGGTAAGAATGTAAATAACTTTCTGGGTGGTCTACTCTTTAGTTATATGTTTTCAGGGTTGCGTTTCAATGATGATTATATTATGTTTTAAAAAATAAACAAAAATGTTATAGGACAGTTGTATTTTCGATTCAAAATTCGCTTTTATTAGCGATACGTATACGATACTATACATCAAATGTTCGTTTTAGGCCTTACATGGGTAAATTCGAGATATAAAAATAAGTATTTTCCATAGTAGGGCCAATAGTTGTCATTTTGGAATGTACAGAGCAATGGGCAATAAGTGCAGGTGTTACGAATATTCAATTTAGATAAGAAAGTAGTTTCGAAAGTCTCCATTAGAATACATTGGAGTGAATGGCCCACTGGCAGACTATGTAGGACTCGTTTAATTCTGCAGCAAAATGCATGTCGATGTCTTTTTTGGTACTTGAAAAAGTTTGGCTTTATAGGAAGTTGAACAATGCAATGTGATTTCGTTTGTTGCGTAGTAAGTATTTTCATTCTTGATTTTATACACCGTTCAGTACCTAATATAAGATAGTAAAATACTCACTTTACGACTGGTTCTCTCTGGTGCTTTCATTACGTCACTCGAACGAAGGTTGTTGCTGAAAATCAGCGCTGTTGGCATTAGGTTCGTCCGAAGTCTCAGCATAATGCTGAGCAACGACCTAAATTTTTACGCACCATGCGACGTACAAATTCAACATGTTTAAATGTTAGTATTGTTAGTAGATTTAGGTTGCCTAGGTAATCCATGCACCATAGATTATAAATTAGTAGCTCGTATTTTTTTAACTATTTTGTGTTTGGGTTACCAGGTAACTATAATAATATGTTTAAATTTAAGTACACATTTTTGTTGTTGTTTTAAGTTTTTAATTTTAAGAATTTTTATATTTTTAATTTTTAAGTATACGTGTGCGTCCGCTTGGGCGAAAAAATAAATACTTTTTCTTTCTTCTTTCTTTCATTGAGAGCAGTGGTGGCCCAGTGGTAACAGCCCCGACTTACGAGTTGTATGTCGTGGGTTCGAACCCAGCCAGGCGCATTACTTTGTGTAATTTATTTCATCACCACTGCTCTCAAAACGGTGAAGGAAAACATCGTGAGGAAACCGGCATGTCCTAGAACCAAAAATTCGAAGACATGTGACATCTACCAACCCGCACTGGGCCCACGTGGTGGATTACGGCCCATTTCCTCTCACGGAGAGGAGGCCTGTGTCCCAGCAGTGGGAACATTATAGGCTGATGATGATGATGATGAAGTATTTTCATTTCATGTGTTGTGTGTAAGTTCCTGAGAAAGAAATTATTAGATATACGTTTTCATTGCTATCTAAACATCTTCTGTAAACATAAGAGCCCGTTCACACAGCGGATTCGTTTTAACGGATCCGTCGGTACTAGATGTGTTGTTCACATCTGTACCGACGGAGCAGTTAAACAAATGGCAGCTGCATCGCATCTGGCAGACAGGATGCAATAAAAATAACGGGTCCAGTATTTTTTACTGGATTCGGAATACTGTCGTGTGTGTGAACTCCCTCATACAACTACAGGCGCCATCACCAAAATAAAATCGGATCCGCTAAAAAGCGTTCTGTAAACAGTTTCTGTGTGAACTAGCTGTAACATAACATCACGCCTGTATTCCCCGAAGGGTTGGGCAGAGGTTTATATTAACACCCTCATTTCGCCGTTATGTTTAAGTTCCATATAATTGGTCGAGCTTATTGCCATCAACCGGGCACGACTCCAAACACTGGGTTGTTACAGAGGAATTCCACACGGAAATAACATTGTCTGACCTGGGGATCGAACCCAGGACCTCACGATCAGCAGTCGCGGTTGCCACCACTAGACCAACGAGGCTGTTAATTTTACCTGTGATAGCTACTTCCATATGGGAGGATCTATTTTACAAAGCTATGAGGTCTTTGCTTTATTAGGGCGATGTCTCATTAGTGCGTTGCGTTGCGTCGTCGCAACGGATCAACGCATTGTGTGCCATACCTGCGATGCGACGACGCACGACGTCGCAGCGCAAGAGGACGACGCACGCACCTCTAGCAGTGGAACACTTTCCGTCGTCGCACCGGAGCTCCGACAGCGCAGCGCATCACCTCCCCCCCGCTTCGTCTCTCGTCTGCCGATCCGTTGAAACGTCGCGTGCGACGACGCAATGCTTTAATGTGGCATGTCATTTAAAATGTATGGAAAAGACGCAGCGTTGACGCTGCGACGACGCAACGCAACGCATTAATAAGGCAGAGCTCTTATTGGTAAAGATCTTATAGTCTCAATTTTAATCAATAACGTTCCGTAAATTATAGGTCACTAAAATATGAAGCGAAGTAAAATAAAAATTGCTTACAAGAGCATTCATTTTACAACGAGAATAACATCGGTCAACAAAATGTAGTCGTAAAATCGTGCAGTGCATTTATAGCCTGCGACGGCTATCCCCTTGAAAAATGGACCCGATTTTCTAACAAAAGAGCACATTATTATGTCATATGAACTGTCCAAAGTTAGCTCTAAGCCTACACCTAATCCCAACCAGCTTATACTGACCCAACCAATCTTCATAATTCAATCTGAAGGGTGAATTTTCGGGACGGTTTACGGGTCTAAATAAAATGGTGACTTAACGACAAAATGTCCATCGATATATGAAATGGTGATGAAGTAAGGTAGACGGGTTCTTACAAAACTACGAGGGATTAAGGGTTTTGAGAGAGGACCTATCAAGTCTAGATTTCGGTGAAGGACTTAATATGATATGTTTTTTCGTATATGGATTTTTGTGGTGGTAATATTTAGAGATAACATAACACCATCACGCCTTGTATTCCCCGAAGGGTTCGGCAGAGGTGTTTTAGTACCACCCTCGTTTTGCCAGTTATGTTTAAGTCCCATGTAATAAGGGGCGAGTGTATTACCATTAACCGGGCACAACTCCAGACTCTGGGCTGCTACTGAGAAATTCCTAATGGAAAATCCCAATAGCACTTTGCCCAATCTGCGAATTGAACCCAGGACCCTATTCTCAGCAGTCGCGCTTGTGTTCATTAGACCAGCAAGGCAGTCATATTTAAATACCTACATATAACATAATCAGCCCATTACTGTCCCACTGCTGGGCACGGGCCTCTTCTCGGAATGAGAAGGGTTTAGGCCTTAGTCCACCACGCTGTCCTGGTGCGGGTTGGCAGACTACACACACCATCTAGAACTTTATGCAGCCCTCTCAGGTGTGCAGGTTTCTTCGCGATGTTTTCCTTCACCGTTAATGGCAGTGATAATCAAATTATGATCCGCACATGAATTCGAAAAGTCAGAGGTACGGGCCGGGATCGAACTCAGAACTTCCTGCATGGAAGGCAAGCGTTCGACCGCTAGGCTATCACTGCTTCTATACATATAAGAACATTTAATAATTATATACTTACACAAACAAATATTTACATAAATACAAATATGGAAAAATATATCCTAGTAGTATAAAACTATAAACTAAAACAGGGCATCAAAATATTCCTCCTCATCGCTGTTCTTCTTTTCGTGTGGTTAGTGACTAACCTGGTGTCACAGTTTATGCCGCCCATGGGCCTCTGACTTGGCTTCACATGCCGTCGAGAAATATCTCACAGGCAGGCCGGTTTCCTCACGATGTTTTCCTTCACCGTTTTTAAAGCAAGTGATAATTAAACCAAACGCAAATGAATCCGAAATCAGAGGTGCGTGCCTTGGGTTCGAACTCGAGACCTATGACTTGGCAGTCCGACGGTCACACCGCTAGGCTATCACTGCTCTCATCGCTGTTGATTGGTAACGTGTCCAGAAGACTGGCCGCGTTTCCATGTTGTATGGCAATGCTAATAATTTGGCCAAAGTAAAGGTCAACCAAATGTTATGTTTTATTGATTCACAAAGTACACCACAATAAATCATTCCAGTCATAGATTTTTGATAATAAAAAATGTTAATATTCTTGTAAATCTTGAACTAAAGCTACCTTTTTTTTTATAAAACGTTGTCCCACACTAGGATTTCTCCTGTATCATGGTTGCGTTTACAGACACAAATCTCACATCACAAACGCCCAGATCCGGAACAACTATCTGTAGGCCATAAAAATATTTATTCCGTGCGGGAATCGAACCCACGACCCGTAGCGCAGACGCCAATCGCTCAGCCACTGCACCAAACGTGTCAAATGGGGCATACAAATGGGGCTTCTACACACACCAGGCCGGGTCATTGACACGACCTCAATCATAAACATTATATGTATAATAATAAGGAAAATGCAAGGCATAATGTTCAACGTTAACACACTTCTATTGGTGTACAAAAATGTTTTTTCAGGTAATATTTCGTCTATTTAGCAGATCAAAGACTTGGAAAATACAGTGAGAGGTATTTGTGTTTCAGTCATTATACCTGGGAGTGATATGAAGATTCGAATGACATTATTGCGACACACGTTATTTCGAAAAACTTTACGAGTGGTAAGCCAGTCTGCCGTCCTTATCATAAACAACGCAATCGACATTTTTGACAAAATCGATTTATTAATATATTCAGAATCAGCGAAACGAGATCTACCGGGATCAATCGCCCAAGTTTTGATATTTTTATTAGTTTAAATTTTATAGTAATTATAAACAGCGTAATTGCTACATTCCAATCATTTTAATAGTTATAAGCATCGTAATGAACGTTGCTGTAAAATACATGACCCAATATTCAATACACACTAGTAGTAAGCACCGTAAATGAACAATGCTTTATTTATGCTTAGTTCACTCCGAATTCAGACAGAAGAAACTACTAAGCATAACTAACGCATTTGGTACTTGTGACGTTTATAATAAGTGATTGATTTATATTACGTTTATTTGTTTTAGGCATAATGAACACATTTGCTGTAAATAGGTTGGAAATATGAACTTACATCTAAGTTCTATCATATCTTTACTAGACGTAAATATCACAAATGCAATTCCTAGACATAAATCACGCACTTGCTACATATGCGTTGTTTATGCATGGTAACTTAATCTTATTGCAATCCATGTTTACTAGTCTTTATAAGTTTTTGGTCTTTTTAAATATTAAAATTAACTAAATAATTTAATTGTATAATGTATGTAATAAATTTCATTAACTAAATATATAAATATAGTATCGCACACACAAAGTTCACATTTACAGCTTCCATACAGAACAATTTTTTTTGAAATATTCCTCTTAGTTCCTTCGGGATAACAAAAATAAGAAAAAAATACTTTAGGCATTATTTTCTCGAAAGTCAAGACCAAGCACTTACGTTGTTTTTAATAAGGACGGCAGCAGTGTAAACCAAATGATTCACCAACAATAGAGGGGATCTGGCGCTCGACGGCCGCAGCTGCCGCGACACGCTCACTACGCTCGCTCGCCTTCGCGCGTATTGGTCACTGTTCTAACCTAACCTAACCCAAATGATTCTAGCGTCCCACTCGTAAAGTTTTTCGAAATAGCGTGCGTCGCAATAACGTCGTTCGAATCTTCATATCATTCCTATTACACCTTTTTTTTTTTTTTATCGTGGGGAAATCCTTGTGGACTATTCCCCGTCTGGGGAAGACGGGGAGGTGTGCCGGACTCTTACCGGCTAAAACCACCACGGTGTCGCCCAGGCGACACCGCAACCTACTTGGCCGCTACGTCGAGGGCTTCCAGGCCCAAGCCCCGACGAGCAGCCCCTCCTCGGGTCCCTCTTCGCTTCACCGTGAGGCTCGAAGCCACGGCTACTAAGCCCCCCCGCAACGACAATGCGGGAACCCACCGGGGGGGATTCCTATTATACCTATGTACATTACGCTGTTATTTTTTTTGAGAAAGGTATAATGAAATGATAGAATAGAATAGAATATACTTTATTGTACACCAAAATTGATATAACTATTTTTGAATCAAAATTAATCATTGTAATAATAAAAATAGCCAAGTGGCTCGTGGCTAATTACCAAACGCGCGGATCATACGATTGGTGAGGTGAAGCTGCGCTTGCCGCGGTCAGTCTGTGGATTGGTGACCATTCGTTACGAATCGAGAACCTTCCGTGCCTCGGCTCTCCGAGCGTTAAACAGTCGGTCTCTGGTGTTATACGAATACCTATGAAAGTCGTTACGGGAAGTCACAAGCTCGGAAGTCTGATAACCGGTCTAACCTTAGGATATCGGCATTGCCCAGTAACTGGGTTGCGGAGGTCTGATGGCAGTCGCTTCGTGTAAAATATTGGTATTCAGCCGCATCTGGTTAGACTGGAAGCTGACGCTAACATAGTTGGGAAAAGGCTAGGGAGAAGAATAATTGAAACATTTTTGGGATATGTTGCGGTGCTGCCGTCAATCACACATAGCAGCTGTGTCATGATTTCGACTATTAGCGCGGCAACCCACCGGTTACTCGCCTCAGCCACAACTCCACAAGTTGTCGGCCACAAGCAATTTTTTTCTGATTTTTCATTTCTCTCTTATTAATTTTGTCTGTCTGACTACTTTCGTCACAACCTTCTTTCTTCAAGCTGCGGACTTATTTTTGCCATACGTATCGTAGGGATTCGCCGCACACGTCTCGCCAGTGGCGGCCATTCGAAATGTATGGAAAAAGCTTGTGGTAGGCCACTTGTGGCTGTAGCGAGTGTTCCGTGTTCAGACCGTGTGTTCCTTGGCTTAGAGTAACCTTATTTATTACTAGCTGTGTCCTCACGGCTCCGCTCGCGTAAGAAATTTTATTCCAGTAATAAATATAGCCTATGTTACTCAGTGATAATGCAGCTTTCAGCTAATTATATATCATATATATGTATATATATTACAATATTTATATATATATATATATATATGTAAGAATTATGTCTATGTATGGTGTGTAGTATATATTTTGCAGCAGTACACCATGGACTACCCCCTCTATCTTATTCATTGACTTCCTGTTCATCCAAAGGTTGTCTGGTAGATATCGCTATCAGCGATAAGACCGCCATTGTACCCTTTAATGTTTGTTATTTTATAAGAGCTGTGTTACAATTTTGGTGTACAATAAAGTATATTCTATTCTATTCTATTCTTTCTAACGGCAAAAGAATTTTTGAAATCGGTTCAGTAGTTTTTAAGTTTATTCGTTACATATCTACGAACATACAAAAATACAAATCTTTTATAATATTAGTATAGATTATAGACAACAACAGCAAGAGTTTCTGAATTCAAACTTGTTTTTACAATTTAGTAGTTTTTAGGGTTCCGTATCCAAAGGGTAAAACGGGACCCTATTACTAAGACTCCGCTGTCCGTCCGTCCGTCTGTCACCAGGCTGTATCTCATGAACCGTGATAGACAGTTGAAATTTTCACAGATGATGTATTTCTGTTGCCACTATAATAACAAATACTAAAAAACAGAATAAAATAAATATTTATGGGAGCTCCCATACAACAAACGCTTTTGCTCGTTTTTGCTCGATATTGATAACAGCAACAGGTAGATCCTTGAAATATTCACAGAATATTTAGTTATATATTCACTTTAAAAATAAATAGTTAAATTAAAATAAAACAAATATTTAAGGGGGGCTCCTATTCAACAAACGTGATTATTTTTGCCGCTTTTATAGATAATGGTACGGGCCCCTTCGTGCGCTGGTCCGACTCACACTTGGCTGGTTTTTTTAACCCTTATCGAACAACAACTTAACGAACCAAATATTTCATTTCTGAAAATTTAATATACAGCAATAATAGTCAAGGTTAGGAGAAAGTCAGAGTTAAGATTTTTCTCTTACGTAGACCAAAAATAGGTACTTACGAGACCGAGACCCTCGACGTGACCCTTAGCCAGAGCCCTTAAATCATTCCTTCGTTTAATTAACTTTTTTTTTCATCTAGTACACGTCCACTCGTAGTTTCAATATTTTTTTATTGTTACAAAAATGTTCGAGCTTTATCGGGCCTTGGTTTCAAGTGGTCCCATGCCGAAAGTTATATGAAAATATGCCCCGTTATGAATAATTTGAATTAATGTTTCTTTTTTATGTAGTAGCTTGGCAAACAGTTTGGCGGCCTACCTGATGAAAAATGGTTATCGCCGCCAATACAGGATGTATCAGAATTGATGTAACTCCTTCAAACCTCGTGATCTACTGATGATACAGATTGATACTGTGTTTGATGATGTGGTTTCAAGGAATTACACGATTTAGTTTAGAGGGGCTCTTGGCTAATTACCAACCGCGTGGATCGTACAATCGTACGATTTGCGAGGTTAAGCAGCGCTTGCCGCGGTCAGTCTGTGGATGGGTGACCGTTGGTTATTTATTTTATTATTTATTTTTATTATATTTTTTAAGAGGTACATGGTAGGCCTTAAGATCTAATAAAGTGTCCCACCAAACTGTATAAACAGTTTGACTGTGGAATCAAGTAATCTTGTATCATATTATATATTATCACATTTAGATTTATGGAGTGCACTTATATTAAGGTAAGGTATTTAGAAGATATTTTTTAACATTTTTTAAACTTATTTTTATTAGCTTCACGTCTGATTACCTCTGGCAAACTGTTGAATATATATGGAATACGTTTCCTCAGTGTTCTATCACCATGACGGCCCGCAACGTCGCTATCCTGCGGAGACCGCAGCGGGCGATGGCCGTCAGGGTGATAAGGGGGTACCGTACGATCTCCTTCGAGGCGGTGAGTCTTTTGGCCGGATCCGTGCCCTGGGATCAGGAGGCGAGAGCCCTCGCGCTGAGATATCGTCAGCGCGAGGAGGCGCCTGAGCGGAGCGAGCTCCGCCAGATCCTGGTGGCCGAGTGGAAGGAACGACTTGCGCAACCCAGCGCGGGGCACGCCGCGATTGCGGCGGTAAGACCCGTGATGGAGGAGTGGCTGGAGAGGCGTCACGGCGCCCTCAGCTTCCGGCTGACGCAGGTGCTCTCGGGACACGGCTGTTTCGGGAAGTACCTGTGTCGTATAGGCCGGGAGCAGACGCCCGGTTGTCACCACTGCGACTGCCCCGAGGACACGGCGCTGCACACTTTGCAGGCGTGTCCAGCATGGGGGTCGCAGCGCCGCGAGCTAGTCGCGGCGATCGGCGGTGACCTCTCGCTTCCGGCCGTGGTTCTGTCCATGGTCGGGAGCGAGACTGCGTGGGAAGCCATCGCCTCCTTTTGCGAGGAAGTGATGGCGACCAAGGAGGTAGCGGAGAAGGAGAGGGAGGCCGCTTCTTCTCTCCCTTCTCGCGCTAGACGCACCGGGCGCCGGGGGGAGCGTGACGATCTCCGGCCACCCTAGTGAGTGGCCTGTGGGCGGCGGGTTGGGGAACCCGTCGCCCGACCAGTAGCGGGCCCAGGGAGGATGGCGCGTCGTGTCCTGCGCGCGCCTCTCGGAAGGATGTGGGGCAGGGGAACAACTGCTCCACCACAGGAGAGGTCCACCAGAAGAAGCTGGTGGACCGAGACCTGCCGGGGTCGCGGTGCATGCAATAGCGAATCCCGTGACTCCGGCCTTAGGTCAGAAGGAGGGACACCGTGATGGTTTTAGCCAGTAAGAGTCTGGCACCAGACGGGGGATAGTCCATGAGGATTTCCCCACGCTAAAAAAAATAAAATAATAATAATGTTTCTATCACCATACATGTTTGTGACTTTGGGAACAACGAATTTACCCGAGGTCATCATCCTAGTGCTATACTTATTAACTATATTAATTTTGAATGACGAGTTATGTTCTTGATTGCCATGGTTATTAGTAGCTAGAAGGTATTTATGTTTTAGTCTGACCGGTAACAACTTACATATTTTAAAAAGTTTATAGTAATCGTTTTTGTATTTATTTTTAGTTTTTTTATCTACAAGTAATTTTATGAATCTAATTTGAATGTTTTCCAATTTATCAATGTAAGAGTTGAATGTGAGTCCATAGCAATCAAGAGCATAATCCAGAATTGATTCTACTAAAGATGTATAATGAAGTTTTAGTGTACTAATAGGAATCTTATAACTAAGATGGTAAAATTTACCAAGTATCACTCTAAGTTTATTACATAGGAGATCTATATGTTCAGCCCAAGAGAAATGCTCATCAACTTTCAGTCCTAAGTATGTAACACATTTTACTCTTTGTATCGGTTTACAGCTACACTGAATAAGGTTATTGTGGAAGCAATCGAAAGTATGGGTATATAATGAAACAATGAATGAACACATCGAAACCCCTCCATGCCTCGGAGAGCACGTTAAACAGTCGGTCCTGTGTGTCATACGAATACCTATGACAGTCGTTACGGGAAGTCAAAAGCCTGAAAGTCTGACAACCGGTCTAACCTCAGGATATCGGCATTGCCCAGTAACTGGGTTGCGGATGTCTGATGGCAGTCGTTCCGTGTAAAATACTGGTTTTCAGCCGCATCTGGCTAGACTGGAAGCTGACCCCAACATAGTTGGGAAAAAGCTATGCAGAACAAGATTTAGTTTACGCCTTGTATACAGCACCAAGAGGCCCCAACATAGTTGGGAAAAAGATAGATAGAACAAGATTTAGTTTACACCCTGCTGTATATAACACCAAGAGGATTACTGATGCGTTGCCAACCCTATTGATAAACTTAAAAGGTTTCATAACATAACATCACGCCATGTATTCCCCAAAGGGTACGGTAGAAGTGTTTTAGTAACACCCTCATTACGCCAGTTATGTTTAAGTTCCATGTAATAGGGGGCGAGCCTATTGCCATCAACCGGGCACAAATCCAGACTCCAGGCTGCTACTGAAAAATTGCTAATGGAAAAACCCAATATCACTGCCGAACCTAGGGACCAAACCCAGGACCCTATGCTCAGCAGTCGCGCTTGGGACCACTAGACCAACAAGGCAGTCATAAGGTTAAAGTACCTGTAATTTCACTAGTACCCATACCCTGTTTGGCGGTAGAAATAGGTGTAGATGTTGGACTTCCCCAGACGAACGCCTTTAAAAGAAGCTTTACTTCGAAAAAAACTAAGTCTAAGTCTTCTTCTTCTCGTGTGGTTAGTGACTAACCTGGTGTCAGAGTTTATGTCGCCCATGGGCGTCTGACTTGGCTTCACATGTCATCGATAAACATCTCTCAGGCATGCCGGTTTCCTCACGATGTTTTCCTTCACCGTTTTTAAGCAAGTGATAATTATACAATACGACATGAATCCAAAAAGTTAGAAGTGCGTGCTTTGGGTTCGAACTCAAGACCTATGACTTGGCAGTCCGACGGTCACACCATTAGGCTATCACTGCTAAGTAAGCAGTATGTGTAAGTAGTGATACCCTCTCGGTTAATCGCTTGCTTTCTATGCAGGAGAGTCTGAGTTCAAACCCGGCCCGTACCTCTGACTTTTCAAATTCATGTGCGGATCAGAATTTGATTATCACTTGCGTTAACGGTGAAAGATAAACAACGTGAGGAACCTGCACTATTGAGAGGGCTGCATAATGTTCTCCATGGTGTGTGTAGTCTGCCAACCCGCACCAGGCCAGCGTGGTGGACTAAGGCCTAAACCCTTCTCATTCTGAGAAGAGGCCCGTACCTGCCAGTGAGACATTTGTTATCGGTAACTGGTAACACTGGACAATGTCGATGGACAATGCCTGAAACACAGGGTTACCTAGTTCAGGCAAGTAACACATGTGAATATAATGTATTTATGTCTTTGTATTATATTAGTTCTAATGAATTTTGAATAAAAAATATTATTATTATTATAATGTTGACATAGGAGGGTAACCGTCAAGATTAATCAACGTACCCGAAGTTATAAAAACAGTGGTCATTCGACGGAGCAGAGGATTCCATGTCGAACAGCCGAAGAAGTCTGACCTTTTATATTTGGTTTGCTTGTCCTCATTTTCTGATCTTGTGTTAATTATTATATTGTGATATATTGTGAACTAGCTAACTAATCACTAACCTAATTAAAAGTCCGTGGTGGAGAGTTTATGTTGGTTTCATTTACTTTATTTACCATACTCCCAATCCTGACATACCGATATTAGCTATAACTGTAATGATAGATTCACCCCTACAAGATTCTGTTGTATGTATTTTATACATTAATGGGCTGATTATGTTTTATGTAATGTGTCTAGCAGACTGCCTACAAATAATTATTATTCTGGACGGCTCCTCGTTGATTTGATAACATCTCATCGTGTTAGCTCCTCTGTGAATATGTCGTTAGCTAACATGTTAATGCAAGCTTCTGTCTGTGCCTGTTAGTTAGTAAATAAACGTCTCCTTGTAGCGTTCGCTATATACAATTATGTAAAATTCAAAATGTGAACTGAATATTTTGATAGACCTTTTTAATAAGGGAATACTTAATCTTCATAGCTTTTAGGATCATAGGTCTCGAGTTTGAACCCAAGGCACGCACCTCTGACTTCGGATTCATGTGTGTATTGTATAATTATCACTTGCTTAAAAACGGTGAAGGAAAACATCGTGAGGAAACCGATATGGCTGAGAGATGTTTCTAGATGGCATGTGAAGCCAAGTCAGAGGCCCATGGGCGGCATAAACTGTGACACCAGGTTAGTCACTAACCACACGAAAGGAAGAAGACTTAATCTTACATCTCTTTTTCGTAGTTAGACCTATTGTTAGATTCTGCTTTACTTCAAGAAGAAGGTTTTTTTATGGAGGCTCACGTATTCCCAACGAGGGTTGGTGTCAGGCAGGCGGCTGGTCATAAAACAATAAGTCAAAACCTTCAACAACATGGATTTACGAATTAAATGATGTGCCGACCCCACCTAGGGTGGGATAAGGGCAGGAAGAATAAGACACGTGTTGGTCTTCCAAGAGGCCAATTCTACTAGCAAAAACATTGAATAATCGCAATCGAACTGAAGTCAAAACGATCATTCAGAGAGCTTTCATTTACAAAAACTGCCAAATTGTTTGACAAAAAAAACAAAACCAAACATTTTGATAGGTGACGGTTTTGACGGATGTGGTTCGTTTGCGTTTTGGCAACCATTTTGATAGTGGAATAGGCCGCCAGATACCGCAACTAATTTAAGTAAAATTACAAATGATCTCAGTCATCACAAGCTGCTATGATCTGATGATGAAACGGGAAACTGTTATAAAGTAACTGTAAGCATACTGAGGCCCAATTTTACCAACGTTGGATAGCGTTTATCTGAGGAATAGGTTACGATGTTTTGACATAATTTCTATACAAAAGCTGTCAAAATGTCTAATTTCGGCCTAAGGGCCGAAATTAGACATTAAGATGCGAAGGAAGATACATGTATCATAGAGCTTTCTAGAAATGCAATATAATGGTCGCTTAGTCGTATTTAGAAACAATTGTTAATATCCATATTTTGAACCAACACCATATTTTTTCTTTTAATTTCTAAACCGTCCCTAAAATTAACTATATTTTCTTTTTTGTTTTCTCATAGAAGTGAATTATGAATTATTTTTGAGAAATAAAGATTCTTAAACGATAATAAAATCCAATGAACACAATACTAGAGTACCAAAAACCTTCATTCAAATAATATAATATTCGACTAATAACAGACGATATTGGCCCTCGAAGACAATACCTCAAAATCTCGCAAACGTGAAGACTCTTCCTTTATACTAAATTGGATATTTTTGAATAAAAGCGTGTTGATATTAGCAAACGTTGTATATTTGAACAAAGGGCACACAGTCTGCTGGCTGCGGCCTTTCTATCACACGCTTCTCCCTAAAGTAATGGGAGATACGGTTAGAATCTGAGGAAAACATTTATTTTTCCCCATTCCTCAATGTCTTTTTCCTAGCCTTGTGCGGCTGAATACCAGTATTTTACACGGAGCGATTGCCATCAGTCCTCCGCAACCCAGCTACTGGGCAATGCCGTTTAGACCGGTTGTCGGTCTTTTGGCCTTCTGACTACCCGTAACGACTGTCGTAGGCACCCTTATGACACCCGGGACCGACGTTTTAACGTGTTCTCCGAGGCACGGAGGTGTCTCGATGTGTAACGAACGGTCACCCATAGATTGGCCGTTTAGATCGGTTGCCAGACTTTCGGGATTCTGACTACCCGTAACGACTGTCGTAGATATCCTTATGACACCCGGGACCGACGTTTTAAAGTGTTCTCTGAGGCACGGAGGGGTGTCGATGTGTAACGAACGGTCACCCATAGATTGGCCGTTTAGATCGGTTGCCAGACTTTCGGGATTCTGACTACCCGTAACGACTGGCGTAGATATCCTTATGACACCCGGGACTGACGTTTTAACGTGTTCTCCGAGGCACGGAGGGGTCTCGATGTGTAACGAACGGTCACCCATAGATTGGCCGTTTAGATCGGTTGCCAGACTTTCGGGATTCTGACTACCCGTAACGACTGTCGTAGATATCCTTATGACACCCGGGACCGACGTTTTAAAGTGTTCTCTGAGGCACGGAGGGGTGTCGATGTGTAACGAACGGTCACCCATAGATTGGCGGAATTAAAACTAATGGCCATATACTCAAACACTACTCAATTTTAAGTTGCCGTTAAGTCTCGTGCTGTCACTGTCACTCTAAGGCGAAGTGAGAGTGACAACACGAAATTTACGACAACCGAGTAGCGTTTGAGTATTTGGCCATAAATATTGTAATTATATATTTTTAAAACATTCTGAGTTAATCAGTTTGTCGGAGAATAAATCATTTAGAAGAAAAAGGAGGGTAGTCCTCAAGATGAATTAACGTACCCGACGTTATAAAAACAGTTATCATTCGACAAAGTGGCGGATTCCATATCGAACAGCCGAAGAAGTCTGACCTTTTATATCTGACTAGCTTATCCTTGTTTTCTGATCTTGTGTAAATTATTATATTGTGATATTTTGTGAAGTAACTTCTGTAACTAACCACTAACCCAAATACAAGTACTCTCAGTGGTGGAGAGTCTATGTTGGTTTTATTTACCAAATACCCGCTTTACCTTCTGATAAGCAAACACTGGTCTAAACTGTAACGCTAACTAAACTCAATTCTATCAAATTCTATAATCGGGGTGTGTCTGCGACAGGTTTTTAAAACTTGTTTTTCGGTTTACCATCCTCTACAGCAGTGTGTATATTTACTTATTTTTCAAGGGAAGCGCCTATCATTTGAATTTCTCTTTAATCCCGTTTTTATCAAAACGAACATTAAGCGCCATGAACGCCTTTACATTACCGAGTGCCGTGTAATCTTATTATCTGTTACAATTGTGATGATAAGGATAGTCTTTTTACCCGACTGCGGCGAAGCCAAGAAATTAAGGTTATGTGTTTGACCTGTATGTATGTGTATATGACTAACAGTCGGGACCCATTAAAAATCTAGACTGGCTCAAATCTTCCCAATAATGGGTCCCGATTGTTAAAGTCATATACACATACATACAGGTCAAACACATACCCCTCCTTTCCCATGCCCATCGCTATGTTACACATTAGAATTTATTATTTTTACTGTGCTTGCTAATTTAAGCAGTTGGGTTTTTTGATTTTTGAATATTATTAGACTGGTATTCACCAACATTAATAATTTGGTTATACAACAGTTTACTTGAAAAACGCACTAGGAGGTCTACTACGAAGTTTCGGCTGACAGATCGCTAGTTTTTAACCGACTTCCAAAAAGGAGGAGGTTACTATGTTCGTCTGTATTTTTTTTTGTGTATGTTCATCGATATTTTCGCCAATTGTGAACTGATTTTGATGATTATTTTTTTAATGGATAGAGTATACTTCGAAATTGGTCCCATTTAAATTTGGTGAAGATCTGATGAATAACTTCGGAGATAGACAATGGAACTCCTCAATGACGAACAGTACGCATATTGTGATGATGTGATTATGTTACGAGCAGCGTCTTTAGTAGGTCCAATCAAGTTTTAATTAAGGCCACTAAAATGAAAAAAAAAAACATTTTTTAGAAAAAAATTAAACCGACTTCAAAAAAGAATAAAATAATTACCATATAAAATTAACAGTTTCAGAAGTCGGTGCCTTCAATTTGGTTCAGCGTGGATCAGCACCGACTACTGAAACTGTTAATTTTATATGGTAATTATTTTATTCTTTTTTGAAGTCGGTTTAAATTTTTTGTAAAAAAAAATTATCTAACCACGAAAGTGTTTCGGATCCGACGATCGATTCGTTTTTCGCGATCTAACATTTTGGCTTTCGTTCACCTTACTCCTAAGTGTTGAAATCTAGTAGTTCGTTGTTTGACAATACTTTGACCGTTTATAAGTTCGATATTCGTCGTTTTCGTTTCGGTCCGAAAGTTCGACGTTCGTTTTTTTTTTTAATACTTTGCCGCACACTAGGATTTCTACTGTTTCGTGGGTGCGTTTACAAACACAGTAGGCCCACAGAATATAAGGTAAACGTTGTTTAAACAGAGAATTAATGCTGGTGTAACAGTGGTGTGTTTAGTAGTAACAGAGCTGTTAGTGAAAGAGCTCGTTCGGGGAAGTACTACCGCCTTAGAAGGTTAGAAGGGTATGGGTGCCGGTGAAATTACAGGCACATGAGATATTCCAACTTTGTCTGTAAGATTGGCAACGGATTACCAATCGACGGGTCCTACGTATACTGGTACAACCCGCAAAAATGCTAAATCCACTTTTCTACATCAATCGCCTTGAAATCACCGATAGTTTACTCAATTATTTTTCTAAATGTAAATAGTTTCCTGGTTACAAATTTGCAAACGAATGGAAATAACAGTATTATTTTATACGGGATATAATACATATTTAAATTCTTTGCTGTTCTATAAAGTTGTGTTTTTACACTTGCACCATTATAGGTAGGACCCGTCGCAATTATCTTAGTGTTGTTGATGTACATAGGCGACGGTAGTCAGTTTCCATAAGATCGTGGGAAACAAAAGTTTTTTTTTAAGCTTACATATTATCACGCCTGTATTCCCCGAAGGCTTGCGCAGAGTTGTTTAGTTACACCCTCATCTCGCCGTTATGTTTAAGTCCCATATAATAGGGGGCGACAAATCCAAACTCCAGACTGCTACTAAAGAATTCCACACAAAAATACCCAATAACACTTTGCCCAACCTGGGGATCGAACCCAGGACCTCAAGATCAGTAGTCGCGCTTACCACCACTAGACCAACAAGATAGTTGGCCCAACAATTTTACTTTAAATAAAGATTTTTATTTACTAATCGTTGCCCACTTTTTTAACAATGTTTTATGGTATATTCCATATCAAAGCGTTTCAGTTCTGGTTCCTACATGTCCCAGAGGCACAATTCTTTTTTGGTTTGATGTATCCCAAAAAATACAATAACATCCTGCCTCGCTCAACACATCCAATTTAAAATTTGCTATTGTTCCCTAAAGACGTATGTTGTTGACTGTTACTGTGTACTGTGTACATGATAGGGATGAAAAACACAACGGTGCGGTGTGGTGCGGTGCGGTGCGGAGCCCAACGCAAACAATTCAGCCACCGTGGTCGCGGTGTCGCTGCCGTAGAGCGAGGACGCGACAATTTTCTGGAAATTTTTGCGTTGCGGTGCCTCACCGCATCGCGCAATTTTACATATAATTTTGTAAATTATTTTGTTAAGATAATTATGACGACTCGTGTTTATATACATGTTCAAAGCTGATGTTTGGGTACTTGTGTGTTTTGAAGTTTGTAATTATGTGAAGCTTGTATAACGTGGCTGTTCGCGGAGCATGTAACCCGTGTATACAAGGTTAGTTGGAAAAGGGATACTAAGCCGCGGGCCACTTAATTTATCACTGTCGATTATCTTAAAGAAAACGTTAAAATTTCAAAATTCGATAAAATAAAAATTCATGCGAAATGATTTTTATTTTACTTTTCAAAAATTCTTAATCCCTGCTTTAGTTACGAATTCAGAAAATGGAACTTCTAATCGGTGACCCTAAATATGACCTAAAATGTAAACACAGGTGATCATAGCTGAGAATAGATATAATTTAGCGTATTTTTTAAGAAATCTTGGAACAGCTATTTCTCTTAAACTAATGACTTTTGGGGAAAGTAGTAAAACATAAGTTACCGATTGTTATGGCTACTCTAACCCCTTTTGGCTTAGTACCCCTTTTCCGACTAACCTTGTATAGGTATATTAAGGTTGATTCATACGAAGATAGTGTTTCGAAGCGGGACGCGTTCTGTCTTTGTCTTTCTCTACGATAAAAACAGAGATAGAGACTGGCTTCGAGAAACTCTCCGTGTAAACGAGCCTTTAGGTAGCACGCACCTTGGTCGCGATAACGAGGCCTTACGTACGAAGTACTATGTATTAACTGTCTCGGTGGCTAATGCGACTGCTGATCGTGAGGTCCTGGGTTCAATGCCCAGGTCAGGCAAAGTGTTATTGGGTTTTTCCGTATGGAATTCCTAAGTAGCAGCCAGAAGTTTGGATTTGTGCTCGGATGATGACAGTAGGCTCGCCCCCTATTACATGGGACTTAAACATAACGGCGAAATGAGGGTGTTACTATACACCTCTGCCGAACCCATCGGGGAATACAGGCGTGATGTTATGTTACTATTTATTATTCTTGTTCAAGGAAAAGGTTTATAAGTAGTGGCAAGAAAAAACTAATTTCCTAATATTATAAAGGAGACCTGTTGTCTAAGCGACATGAACATAATAATTATGATTTTAATACCATCACTCAGCTAAAGTTGTTTTACAGAATAAGCTCTGTTTAATGATCTAGATTACAGATAGTTCACACAGAAACTGTTTACAGGATCCGTTTTAGCGGATGCGTTTTTATTTTGGTGATGGCGCCTGTAGTTGTATGAGCGAGTTCACATACACGACAGTATTCCGAATCCAGTAAAAAATACTGGATCCGTTATTTTTACCGTATCCTGCCTGCCAGATGCGACGCAGTTGCCATTTTTTAAATTACTGATCCGTCTGTACAGATGTGAACAACACATCCAGTACCGACGGATCCGTTAAAACGGATCCGCTGTGTGAACAGGCGGTTAGAGAACAGATGCGTTGTATGTTTAATGTTTACGTTATGAAAAATCTATAAATAATGATAAAAACTCGGACAATTGCTAGGTTAGGTTAGTACGAAAAACAATACCACTTACTACAAAAAAAACTTATTAACGGATATCCAGCAAAACATCAGTACACACATGTCAATAAAAGTGTCCGGATCACCGCACACGGCTGTCCGTTGTCCGACCCTCGTCCGGCGTGATGGCCGTCCGATTGGACGCGACCAGATCTGTCAGGGGCGCGAAAACTATTCGTTGCGGAAAGTAATCATGTGTCCGGGCTTGTGGTAATTGACTGATGGTACTGTGGAGTGTTTGTTTACTTTATTGTTACCTTTTTTATGGGGATTCACGGTAAATGGGATGGCTCAGCCAAATACCAGCTTGAGGCATTGGAGTCCATTGAGAAGCGTGCCTAGAAGCTCATCAGCAACGACTCCCTTGTTCAGACCAAGCTCCAAAGTCTTGAGCATCGGCGCAAAGTTGCTAGTCTATCGGTTTTTTATCGGACACATTTCGGAGAGTGGGCTTCAGATCTGCATGATCTAATACCCCCCGCCCTTTTTTCTATCGGACGGCCAGAAGCACGAAAAAGCGCCATCGGTTCATGGTTGATATACCAAAAACCCGAACGAAGCGTTTTGATTCCACTTTCATTGTGAAAACCGCCAAACAGTGGAATGCGCTGCCTGAGTGGGTGTTCCCCGACAGTTACAATCTGGGTGTCTTCAAGTCACGAGTGAATCGGTTTCTTCTGGGCAAGCGTGCTCCATCGTACGATGGCGGCCAAACGCAGGCCCAGTAACAATTAAAAAAAATAAAAAATGGTACTCATACGCTCGTTGGCTGTATCCATAACATAACATCACGCCTTGTATTCCCCGAAGGGTTTGGCAGAGGTGTTTTACTATACCCACATCTCGCCAGTCCCATGTAATAGGGGGCGAGCCTATTGCCATTAACCGGGCACAAATCCAGACTCCGGGCTGCTACTGAGAAATTTCTAACGGAAAAACCCATTAAAACTTTGCCCGATCTGGAGAACGAAACCAGGACCTCATGATTAACAGTCACGCTTGCGCTACTAGACCGACAAGGCAGTCATTTGGCTGTATCTAATTGCGTGTAAAATCCTCGTAGATGCCTAAAACAAAATTGTTGATAGAAAAAGCCCGCGTTTCTCTAGCATAGTGATTATTGCAAGTGACTTACGGACGCGTCCGATGGTATTTTTTTAAAACATTGCCGCACTCTAGGATTTCTCCTGTATCGTGGGTACGTTTACAGACACAAATCTTCACACGCACAAACATCCAGACCCGGGACAACTATCTGTAGGCCATACAAATATTGGTTCCGTGCGGGGGTCGAACCCACGACCCGTAGCGCAGAAGCCGATCGCTCAGCCACTGCACCAAACGTGGCGTCGTCGTGTGCGATTGAGTAGTATGCACGGTCGCGTTCGTCCACCCCAGCCAGCTTTACGTCTGACGGCTGAGTGCTCAAGGTCACGTCCGCGACTTACGACCAATAGTTGTTATAACACTGGCTAGATACATCATTGGTTGCGACCGTCGGTCGCATCCGTAAGGTGATCGCACATTCGTCAGCACGGTGCGTGCCGCACGCGTCTGCGGAAACGAATTTTGCGAAAGCCTCACGCACCTGTCCGACTCGAATGCATCGAATCTGGTGATCTCATCAGCACCGCATCTAATTCACATGTTTCGATTGGAGTGAACGTATGCTATGGAACTTGCGACCAATTCAGCTGATTTTCCCGTAATGAATGGATCGATTCTCGGTTTATGAGGAAGGTTTATGTGTATCTATACTAATATTATAAAGCTGAAGAGTTTGTTTGTTTGTTTGAACGCGCAGGAACTCCTGTTTGGAATTGAAAAGTGTTTTTGTGTTGGATAGTCCATTTATTGAAGAAGGTTATAGGCTATATAACATCACGCTACAACCAATAGGAGCGGAGTATAAATGAAAAATGTTCCAAAAACGGGAATAATGTCCACCCGTGCGAAGCCGGGACAGGCCGCTAGTAATTAATAATTGTGTTGTTTGTATTAGCTGAGCTATCAAAAAACCTCAATCATAGGTACCTACCGTACGAAGTCGGGGTGGGTGTTCAATTTTTTTAAGTTATTCTTCTCTTATAAGAGGTTCGTGTCTAATAACCAACCGCGCGGATCATACGATTTGCGAGGTTAAACTGCGCTTGTTGCGGTAAGTCCGTGGATGGGTGACCGTTCGTCACACATGAAAGTCAGAAGCCCAAAAAGGCTGACAACTGGTCTAACCTTAGGATATATTCTTTGCCCAGTAACTGGGTTGCAGAGATCTGATGGCAGTCGCTCCGTGTAAAGTACTAGTATTCAGCCGCATCTGGTTAGACTGGAAGCTGACCCCAACATAGTTTTGAAAAGGCTAGGCAGAACATGTCTTATAAGAGGCGAGACTGGAGACTGTTCAGAATCCAGTAGGTAGGTGTATATTTAACCCTGAACTTTACAGGTTGTTTCAACTACATCAATAACATTAGGTGATAATTTTTCTTGAAACAGTATAATAAGATAAATCCCATTTAGGTTCCAAGAAATCCACAAAGAAGTTCTAGATAATGTTTGCCTGTCGACAAGCGGAGATGAGCTAGTAAGATTAATTCCCACATTTCCTCCCAATTTGGCAACCTGTTTCTTTTACATTTTTATGTTAGATATTTTATCTCAGCTGTTTATTTATTGCTAGCCGTTTGGGACGAATTTTCGTTACAAAATTGTTTATACTGTTTTGGTAAAAACACGTCGAAAATACAGGTGTTTTCCACGAATCCATGGAGGTATAAGTAAGGTTCTTGAAATTGGAGTTATGTTGAAATCTGTTATAATAAGGTGGGTGACGGAACGATAAGGCAATACCGGTAAACCGGGGCTTACTTTGAATCCCGGGGTAACTTTGAAAAAAAAATCGTTTCGTAATAAAACTCAAACTGTGCGAATTCTGAACGCATTCTTCCTATTATTTTTTACGATTGGCAGCATTAAACGTCACTGTTAGCGTGTGATTATTAGTCGCAGTGGGTGGATCCATGCCGGTTGATAAAAAAATATTAAAAATATGTCAGTAATAGTTTTGTGTAATTATTTATTCCCTATTGGGGTTAATTTCGAACTCCTTGAGTCCTCCTCCTCGCGTTCCTCATTACTGAGGGTCGTGATTCCCCCATGGAGTCATTTTTTCTCTGACAACCTTGCCCCACCTGTGCCTGTCTTTGGCGATGTGGAATACCTCGTGGAGTTTAGTGTCTAGAGCTTTGCGGATCTGGTCAGACCATCTGATAGGGTTTCGACCTCTGGAATGTTTACCGTCGATTTTGCCAGTTACCATTAGTTGCTCGAGATCATGGCAATCTTTCCTGGCAATGTGACCAAAGAACTCCAATATCCCACGGAGACAGATGGTAGACAGCCTGGTTTTAAAATTTAACTCTGTAGGATGTAGCGAGAGTAGGTACGTAGGTATGAATTATATGAAGTGCTGACCGCGACGCTAGCGACAGCGTCACGTTAAGCAGTGCGTTACGCGAGCCGGTCGTGGTCGCTGGTCGCCAAGATCGGAATGCTACCTTAACCGATAAAATCAGTTGTTTACATGTTTCCAAAATAATCATCTCTAAGCATGCGTTTCTTAACCTCTACGCGAAAACGAGAAAGAGACGGATATTTGTTTTTTTTATTACGCAATACTAAATTAAACAAGTGCAGTAATGTAATGTAAATAACAATAAATGAGAAACAATAGACGAATATTATAATTATGATTGCCCCGTTAATAAACTGTCGGTTAACGCCACCCAGCGATCATATTAATAGGTATGATGGAAACGGCATTTGGGGCAATAATGTCATATTCGACAGATATAGACAGAAGGATTACTTCATGCAACTGAAGATGCTCGGTACCTACTTAAGCGAACAATCGCCTCGGTTGATAGATGCCGCCACATCACTCCCCCCCAAGACCGGAGGTCGATTGTAGTGATGAGTCAGCAAGTCGTTGCATGTTGAGATGCTTGCCAGGGCCAGGTGAGGGTTCCAGTGAGTCGGAACCGGATGCCGCGTCGTTCACGGTGAGTCGGAACTGTGAGCGGTGAGAAGTGGCTGGCAGCTGGCGTCGACCAGGAGAGATGTGCCTCTGCTAGTTGACCGGTCGAATTTGCAGCGTGCTGTGCCATGTTGCTGAAGAGGGCTGAAGGTGTGAGTGACCAGGCTTGCGCGTTCGCTGCAAGCTAGTGGTGACACGATGAAGCCGAGGATGCTGGCTGGCTGTGTGACTTGCTGCTTGCTTGAATGTTGAGCAGAGGGGAGTGATGATGATGATGTTGCTGCCGATGTTTATAGGCTGCGAAGGTTGCGTTAGTAATCGTCACCAATGTGGAAACATTGTCTGTGACGATCACGTCGGGGTCACCAATGGAGGGGAACGAGATATTGTGTTCCGCCTACGAAAAGGAGGATCCTCCTACCAGGCGGAGTCTTGTGCCTGGCGGGCCACTGCCCAACGGTTGATGTTGGGAACTTGTATATATACCTACTATCTGCGTGTCAAACTCTGATATCGCGATGCAGGATAGTTCGCATGTGGCGTGATAGATGCCGCCACACGGTAAATAAAATCACGTCTTTATTCCCCGTCGGGTTGAGCAAAGCGTTATTAAGTTTTTACGTGTGGAATTCCTCAGTAGCAGCCCGGAGTTTGAACTTGTGCCCTATAGATGACAATTAGGCTCGCTCCCTATTACATGGGACTTAAACATAACGGCGAAATGAGGGTGTCACTATACACCTCTGTCCAACTCTTCGGGGAATACAGGCGTGATGTTATATTATGTCATGTTGTACAAATCATGCGACCAATTAAGTGACTTAGGCTCGATTTTACCAACGTCGAATAACTTTAATCGAGGAATAAATTTGACGTTTTGACAGCTTTCGTATAGAAATTCTGTCAACACGTCTGTCTTATTCCTTGGATAAACGCTATCCGACGTTGGTAAAATCGAGCCTTATTCGGAATCGATATAAAATATTGCAAAGACACACAAAGATAGATTAACCAGGTCGCATGATTCGTATAAATTCGGAAACACGAAGGTTGCCGAGATGCATTAGGTATTTATGACGTAGTACAGTACCTAATTGTACCTGTTCTACGACCCTAATTGTAGCGCGTGGCTAATTACCAATCGCGCGGATCATACGATTTGCGAGGTTAAGATGCTCTCTCGCGTCAGTGGATGGGTGACCGTTCGTTACACATCGAGACCCCTCCGTGTCTCGGAGAGCACGTTAACAGTCCGTCTCAGGTGTTATAAGAATACCTAGGACAGTTGTTACGGGAAGTCAGAAGCCCGAAAGTCTGACCACTGGACTAAGCTTGGGATATCGGCATTACCCAGTAACTGGGTTGCGGAGGTCTGATGGCAGTCGCTCCGCGTGAAAGACTGGTATTCAGCCGCATCTGGTTAGACTGGGAGCTGACCCCAACTTAGTTGGGAAAAGGCTAGGCAGAACATGAGCAGTACCTAATTGTACTACTACATATAAAAATAAAAAATAAATCTTTTACAAAAATGGGTGTACAAAAATCCACAAAAGTATTAATAGTAGTCTTAAATTATGGTTAGTTAGTGCCTAAGTAAAAAAACTGGTATATAACTAAAATATATTAATACCTAACAGATGCAAAAATTGATAACGCGACATGGATGTTTCATTTAGCGACCTGCCCGATCTAGGTTTATTCAAACCTGTGTTTCAGGCCATCACTTCACAATATAATTTAAATAGGACAGTAATAGAGTTCATATTGAGTAAAAGTAGACAAATATATCTCCAACTGACTATGAAATAAGCAAACTTCGGGTAGTATACTTAAGAACTATTTTATAGGTACTATACAAGTATACAAAAATAAAAACTTACGAAGTAATATTAACTTCATACTAATATTTCTAGTATTTTCTCTGTGTCTGTGTAATTAAATTTCGCTAAGTATTCCGATAAAATTAAGCTATATTATGTATGCAGTTAGACTACTGGTCAAATCCTTTTATAGTGTCGGCAAATGAATTTGATTCGGCTATTGGAATAGTTGCGATCGCTCCAACTATGTGTAATTTGAACCGCAGTTATTGCTCTGCCGGCAAATTAACACACTATTGTTTATGGCATTTGGTTATGGTATTTGGTTCTGAAATAATGCTATATTTTTACACTGAAGACAGGTTATTGTTATCACTGGAGATCGGATAATCGAATTCATATTTACCTAAAGTTAATTTTTCGCTACAAAAGTATGGAAACGGCTTCTGAAAATAATTTACTAGAAAAAATAATTCCGATATCATGGGATTACATAACTAATCAATGTATATACTCGTAATTACTTAAAAGTTAATTTTTAACCCCCGATTCAAATATATGTGTATGTAGGGTGTAAGAAAGTCTTAGTCTTATCTGTATTAGTTTAAAAAAAGGTACAACTTTAGGTATGTAAATAAATAAATATGCATCCAATTCTAGGTAAATATGATTCCATTCTACAGAACACTAAGTTTGACGATCCCGGAATTGCGGGATTTTTTCGATACAAAACTGCATTCCATATTATAAAACACCTGAACTTGAGGCAAATATGCATCCGATTATCCAATCTCTGGTTATCATATAAAAGTAAAGGGAAGGTCTCCAGTTCGGCATTCTTCAATCGGTTAAGCCACGACCAACTTAGTTAGGCCGTTTATACAAGGCTCACGACACGACTCGACAAAATGCGGTGATGTAACGACTCCCGGAATATTATAGTTTTATAAAACCGGCCAAGTGCGAGTCGTACTCGAGCACTGAAGGTTCCGTACCGTTGGAGGATATATAATTTCCAATTTCAAAATTAATTTTTAATTTTTTTGGAACCGCATATCGAAGTTTGTTTATAAAATATTTTTGTTAATTTTTAAAAACCTGTGCTAGTTATAATAATAATAAACGTTTATTTAAGATAACTATGATCCAATTTGCTAGTAGTACAATAACTTATAACTAGTGTAAGTAATACAACCTTAGTCTACTCGCCTCCTGCCTGACCCATGAATCGAGGCATCAATACTTATGTGAGCATTAATACATCGATTCATGTACAGACAGTCAAGTCTACTGGTTATCATACTCAAAGCGCTGTTGCGACTAGCCCGTACTCTGCTCAGCCTTGACGCGCACCGCTTGCGCAGAGTAGCATTGAAGCAATTGATGCGCGCCTCCGCGAACATACGTGATGCACTACAGTCACGGGGCAGCTGCAACATCGTTCTAAGCGCATTATTGTATTGTACCCGTAGGGCACTATAGACATCATTTAATTTTCCCTGTAATATTTACATAAAACTCCATCAACTGTATTTATTCCAGATTATTCGCTTTGCAAACTAAAACAAAGGGGGGGAGTGGTATTTTTCAGACGGTTGTCCTTATAAGTCAAAAACTACAACAACAAACGAATTTATTTTTTACTGCTAATCAGTTTCGTCGATAGCATTGTCTAGATTAGGTTCCTAGTACCTACTTCATTTTTCCCTATCGTTCGTCATTTGTCACTAGATAGATAGATATATATACTTTATTGTACACTAAAAGAAATAAAACAGAAGGAGTACACATTGTTAAGAACAGTACAAATGGCGGTCTTATCGCTTAAAGCAATTTCTTCCAGACAACCTTTTGACTCTTATCATTTACTGACGTCTACAGTCCGTACCTGACAACCAATCTGCAAAGTCGATTCAGTGGTCCCTGTGGTCATCAACGTAAGCGAGCTGGGATTGCCTTATAGCACAAAACAGATAGGTACAGAAGTCAATCACATGTATGTACTTCACTTTTCATACCTACGCTCGCCGGTCGCTCTATCTATATATCTATCTCTCTCAAGCGCATGGCACTCGCGCTCGCACTCACTCGCACTCTAGTCCCAAACAGTCCGAGATATCGTGTCCGTGAGCAGTGTCTATGTGTGCGTTGCTCGAGCGCACTTGTATGTAGATTGACTTCTGTACCTATCTGTTTTGTGCTTATAGACTGTGTGTGAGATACGATACTGTTGCAGCCTTTACCGGCTACTGCAGATGATATACGCTAAAGTGGTCCTTGAAACAAAAGAAAAAAAGTCTCAAATACAAGTAAGTTACAACGCAAAAGCCTATAAACCCCAGACAGGATGTAACATTAGCCATCTCTTCGAGTACTAGACCAGACAAGAACGTAACTTATACTTGCGTACGACGCGGATCTTCTTGTGAGTACTCTTGGAGCAATATTATGTACTATCGGCCAACTTGGCGGTAGTGCATTTTGACAACAATGCATTTGCCTATTTTACACAGATATGACGTACACCATTTCTTGAAGTTGTTACATTATATAAGATCACGCCTGTATTCCCCGAAGGGTTAGGCAGTGGTCTATAACACTCTGATTCCGCCGTTACGTTTGAGTCCTATGTAATAGGGGGCGAGCCTATTGCCATTAACCGGGCTCTAATCCAAACTTCGGGGTGCTACTGAAGAATTCCACACGGAAAAACTTAATAACACTGCACGATCTGGGGATCGAACTCAGGACGTCACGATCAGCAGTCGCGTTTGCCACCATTAGATCAACGAAGCAGTTGTTATACTCTAACATTAAGATTGTTTGTTTTGTGTTCGTTATCATTCTGATGTGAAATAATATACATTCTTTCTTGCTTTGAACGGCTCCTAATACGTTAGCCTCGAATACTTTTCACTTCCACCAATAAGAATATTTCTTTGATGTGAAAAGTGTTTCGTGTGGCGGCTAAGAATAGGCCGCCTCTTCCCAAAGCGTAGGTGACGTAAAAGACGACTATGTACAAATCTATTTTCAAGGCTCGCCCCTACCACTGACATCATACGCCATGGAGAAGCGATAGCCCTATCGGTGGTCGACCGCCAAGTTCGCTGGTGTTGTGTGTCTTCGCAATGCCTGCCTTTGTATATGACGAGATCTTTCCAATATTTTACGTATTTTTATGCGCGACAACGAATTTTCTTTTGAATGTAGTTCATATGAAGCCTTTTTATGGAAATATATGGTGGACGGTCTAAGTTTTGGTTTTGCATGTGATTTGGAGAAATTATGGGAATTGTTTATTAAGAAAAACACAAAGTTGCGGTTTAAAAGATGATGTAGTGACAAAAATTGAAAGGAGTATGCTTAGGTGGTTTGGTCATGTTGAGAGGATGAGTGAACGGCAATTAACAAAAGTAATTTATAAGGCGGATGTCAATGGAAACGACGGTAGAGAACGTTCTAGAAGGACATACATCGATGTTATTGGTGATGTTCTTCACAAAGGACAGGTGCGTAGTACTCTCAACTGGCGTGCGTGTATGACTAGATGTATGAATGTGAATGAAGCGAAAGGAGTATGTAAGGGTCGTAGCATGTGGCGTTCTATAGTTTTTGCCTACCCCCTTGGGAAAAAGGCGTGAGTTTATGTATGTATGTATGTTTATTAAGGACGGTGGCCATGGCTTCGGTCTCGTGTTTTCATAGCCCGTGGCGGTCTTCGAAGTCGTGTATGTTAAAAATATAAGATTTAAAAAGTGTTTTTCTTCTTTCTCAATAGTTTAGGTAGGTAGGTGAAAGCATTTTCAATAACACTCCAATAGTTTTGGACTTTATCACAAATATTTAAAAAAAACAATCTCTGTGTTTACATAAAAACATGATGTGTTCTTTGTAACATAAGAAATATTTTGCGTTCCATAAAAAAAAACTTTTTTTGATTATTTTAGCACTTTACAGTCAAACATAGTGTTCATTATAGAAAGATTCTTCTCCATGCATATTTCTAACAAACTCATTCCATTCTCATTCACCCTTTTATCCCCAAACGCACCTAGTGTATTTTCATAACCTTTCCTCTTCACACCTACCTAACCATTGAAATCACCAAGCATAACAATCTTCTCATTTATTCTACACTCATTCACAATACCTCTTATACTATCCCAGAATGCATCTCTCTCCGAAAGTGGGCTTCCCATGTCGGGTGCATAAACACATATCATGAAAATATGGTTCAAACCCACCTTGGCTCTGATCCATAGGATTCTGGGACTTACACACGCATAATCTTTTATACATTTCATCATCCGTTCTGAAAGGACAATCCCCACACCCTGACAAGCCCTATCTGTCTCTGGGACACCAGACCAAATTGCGGTCAGGGAACCGTGTTTGGATATGTCCACTCCCTTTCTTTTCGTCTCATTCACACAAAGCGCATCTATTCTTTTTTCATTCATCAGCTCACAAACTTCATCTACCTTTTCTTTTATACCTCCCTGAACATTCAACGTAGCGAAGCGACATTCTGCAGCTCGCTTTTCGCCCCGTGAGAACATTTGACGTGGTGTGTGGCGAACATGATGTTCTTCACAAAGGTCAGGTGCGTAGTACTCTCAACCGGCGTGCGTGTATGACAAAATGTATGAATCTGGATGAAGCGAAAGGGGTATGTAAGAGTCGTAGCATGAGGCGTTCTGTAGTTTCTGCCTACCCCCATGGGAAAAAGGCGTGAGTTTATGTATGTATGTTTACAGTCAAATTTAATTGCAAATTATTGGTAAAACTATTCGCGTCGGGTATCAGTAATAAAGAATAATAGGAAGTTTAGCCTGACGAGTCATAAAAATAAATTACCTACACAAAAAAAATCTTTCGCAATCATATACATATTATATCAATGATCGCAATACAATAGCACATGGCAGTAATTCTAAAGATTGAAACAGCGATATGAATTTCTAAGAAAAGCTGGTGCTTATACATCGAATACATTTTCCATCCGAAAGAATTTCGGGGAAATGTTTACTTCCTTTCACGCCTTTCAAGTTATACGCCACCCTCTATAAAGCGCTGACAAGTTTACCAGCTTTTAACTAGATGACGTAGATGCTCCAGTGACGTTGCTAATCGTTTGGTAATGCCAGGAACTGAGATAGGGGTGCCGCGTGCAAATTTGTTAATCGCGATTTAAGTAGCTTTGAGAGCATCCGCTTGTCGCGCAAACTTGCTTACCCCCACCCCTTACCCCCTTAGGCAGATTAAGGGTGAAGAGATTAGATATTTGGAATAATGAGAGTCATCCGCAGTGGGTCGGATCTTTTGGTACAAGGTTGTTTAAAAAGAGGTCATTTTTTGTGCACATAATATTATAATGGAGTTGCGAGTGTGTGGGGATTTCTGTATACAGGAGATCTGAAAGTTAGATTTTGCACTTTCATAATTTTCCAAATTCATTTTATAATTAAAGCAGTGATAGCGTAGCGATGGAATGCTTGCCTTCCATGCAGGAGGGTCTGAATTGGATGCCGGCCCGTACCTCTGACTTTTCGAATTCATGTGCGTATCAAAATTTGATTATGACTTGCGTTAACGGCGAAGGAAAAATATCGTGAGGAAACCTGCACACCTGAGAGGGCTCAATAAAGTTCTCGATGGTGTATTTTGCCAACCCGCTCCAGGCCAGCGTGGTGGACTCAGGCTTGAACCCTTCTCATTCTGAAAAGAGGCCCGTGCCCAGCAGTGGGAAAGTAATTAGCTAATTATGTATATATTTTATAATTCCCGGTTTTGTGTATGCAATTACATACACTAAAAACCTAGATATATTTATTTATATTGATGTGGGCATCGATCGTGGTGAGATCCATGCATTGGCGGCAGTTAAAATGACATGTTTGAAGTGTGGTACATATTTTTTTCAGTCGGCTTCTGGTACTCTGTACACATAAACCTGGTGCGTGCATTTCATATAGGCAATTAAGAATTGCCCACCTCATAAGATTTGATTAACTACTCCATCTTTAACTATTAATATAAATAAAATAAGCGTGTATGCCTATGATTTCTTTTGGTCAGAATCGTATTTAAATGGGCTTAAGCGTACAGTTGAAAGGCGACATCGCTATTGCCTGCCTACCTAGTCCGAAAACCAATGCACGCCACTGATACCAGGCCAACAAACGCTATTGAACGGGATGTTTTACCACTTACATCTGTATGAAACTAGATTCGTTATATACATAAACTCACGCCTTTTTCCCATGGGGGTAGGCAGAAACTATATAACGCCACAAGCTACGACCCTTGAACCTTTCGCTTCATCCACATTCATACATTTTGTCATACACGCGCGCCGATTGAGAGTACTACGCACCTGTCCTTTGTGAAGAACTTTTTTTTAAATCTTTGCTCCACACTAGGATTTCTCCTGTATCGTGGGTGCGTTTACAGACACAAATGTTCACATACACAGACGCCCATACCCGGAACAACTATCTGTAGGCCATACAAATATTTGTTCCGTGTGGGAATCGAAACCACGACCCATAGCGCAGAAGCTAATCGCTCAGCCACTACACCAAACGTGTCAACATCACCAATAACAACGATGTATGTGCTTTTAGGACGTCCTCTACCTACTCCACTAGATTCGTTCCATACAAAATTTAGTCAATGAGAGTTCGTCGGTGTTCCTTGGCTCGTAGTCAGCAAAAGAGTGAGGTATACACGTAAACAACAGATATACCACGGAAACAACTGTCATTATTGTTATTAGCGTGATAACTTTTTATACATAAGACTCGCTCAGACAAGCAAAGGCAAAGACTTGGCCACTCAACCAATGGTGGTCCGAGGGGGTGTGTTGTAGGGGTCATGACCCCCCCAAAATCTTACAGGTCAAATGGACAAACTTCCTAAAAATAGATAATTTAGAAAAAAAAATTGTTCCTCGTTGGTCTAGTGGTGGCAAGCGCGACTGCTGATTGTGAGGTCCAGGGTTCAATCCCCAAGTCGGGCAAAGTGTTATTGAGTTTTGCCGTGTGCAATTCCTCAGTAGCAGCCCGGAGTCTGGATTTGTGCCCGGTTGATGGCCATAGGCTCGCCCTCTATTACATGGGACTTAAACATAACGGCGAAATGAGGGTGCTACTATACACCTCCGTCGTACCCTTCGGGGAATATAGGCGTGATGTACTATGACTTTACCATCCGTCATTACGTGTATTACATGTACTATAACCAAATCCTTGACACACAACTAACATAAATAACTATTAAGCGAATTAGTCGCAGTAACAACAAAATGGTTCCGCATATCTCTCAGATCATTAACGTAAACTTTGTCACCCTGGTACTACGCACGTCTAATTTACGTTCCCAAGTGTAATTTGTCATTTGCTGCTAACGACATCAGATGCGCTGTTTTGGAACAAAAGATGTAGAGTTAGGGAGAATTTCCAGCAAACGGCTCGCACGCATTTTACAATCGGAACGGATTTTACAATCTTTAAACGATATTAAATCGTGTACACAGTATTTAAAGTCTATATTACCAAGCTGCGCACAGCAGCTTGACCGCGGGCGTCTTCCGCGACACGCGATGGTAACAGAAAGTATGATGCGACGCGCGATTGGCTCCGTTCGCCTGTCGTCGTATCCGATCGGATCCTTTTAAAAATAGCCAACCAACAGACAGACAGACAGACAAAAAAATTAAAAATTGTTTTTTGTTATATGTACAGTCACGGTAATAATATGTATACACATAGCGAACTTAAAAAGCGAATTTCTTTTAGAGAATAGTTTGTATTTAAGAAATATTCGATACCATGATTCGTATGTATTTGTAGAAACTAAGTGCGTAATATTTCATAATTCTAATAAATATTTTAGAAGAAAATCGCCTTTAAATATCGCTATGTGTATACATATTAGTACACGTGACTGTACCGTATATACTTTCATATGCATTAAGTAAAAAGCTGTTATTTTGAAATTACATACAGATATTTCCTTCTTTTTCACAATTTAATTCACAAAGGACATGTGCGTAGTACTTTCAACCGGCGTGCGTGTATGACAAGATGCATGAATGTGGATGAAGCGAAAAGAGTATGTAAGGATCGTAGTATGTGGCGTTTTATAGTTTCTGCCTGCCATGGGAAAAAGGCGTGAGTTTATGTATGTATGTATACAGGGTGTAAAGGAAATCATGTAATTCCTTCAAACCTCGTGATGTACTGCTGACATAGGTTAAACCTGCATGGGATCTTTTTGGATTCAATTAATTTTATTTTACAAAAAGTAAACAACACGTGAGGCATTTTAGCGCCCCGAGCGAATTGCGCAGCTACCGCTTGCCGCGCGATCATTTAACCCGGGGCACTAAAATGCCTCACGTTAAGAACACATGTTTACCTTTTGGAATTATTTTTTTATTGAATCCAAAAGTATCCCGTACTGTAATTATTATTTGTATTGATGTTCGAGATATAAACGTCTTTGATGTGCCTGTACCATTATTATTCTAAAACCCGTCATGTTCTAAGCAGCGCGTACTATTCAATCATGTGTTATGTTTGATGTTGTGTTGTTATGAAGTTAGAACTCGCTCGTTTGCGGCTTTACTAGTGGTTGTGTTTGTAACAATGTTGTTTTCAGTTTATTGAATATGAAATTATGAATCATATGATGATAGAGTTGTTTGTTGATAAAGTAATATACATATCGTCAGTGGAGAGGTAAAAAGCCTTAAGCGCCAAACCTACCTTACAGGAGAGCGAAGCAAAGTATTTTTTTTAAGAAAATAAACATAGTTATTTTTCTTAGAGTATACATATTAAATAGATAGTTTAAATATCTATTTAATATGTATACTCTAAGAAAAAAACTATGTTTATAATCTTAAAAAAATACTTTGAATCTCTCTACTGTAAAGTAGGTATATTGGCGCTTTATTCTTTTTACCTTTCCACTGACGATATACATTAAGTATTTTTAGCTTTGTAAATATATATGAGTCTTTCTGTTTGTTACCTAATTACGATTAAAGTACTGAACCGATCATGATGAAACTTGGTACGGAGATAGTCTGAAACTCGGAGAAGGACATAAGGCTACCTTTATTCCGAAAAATGTGGAATACGTGATAAATGACATCCACGCGGACGAAGTAGTCTTCTTTACATAGTATAAAACAAAGTCGCTCCCGCTATCTGTCTGTCCCTATGTATGCTCAGATCTTTAAAACTATGCAACGGATTTTGATACGGTTTTTTTTTATAGATAGAGTGATTCAAGAGGACGTTTCATGTGCCCCACATTAGTATCTACGTTGCACCCGTGCGAAACCGGGGCGGGTCGCTAGTTTGTTATAAGGTGTAGTCACTAGAATCGTGGCTCGGTTAAAGTGTTAACTGTATACTGAATATTTAAGCATTTTTTTTTCAGTCAAGTCAAGAAGACCCCAAATAAATACATTTAAATTAACACTGATCTTTAATTATCAGCTATACATCAAAAAAATATTTTGTTGCGCAAACTAGGTAGGTACTGAGTGTAACATAACATAACATCACGCCTGTATTCCCCGAAGGGTTAGGCAGAGGTGTATAGTAACACCCTCATTTCGCTGTTATTTTTAAGTCCCATGTAATAGCGAGCGAGCATATTGCAATCAGCTGAGCACAAATCTAAAATCCGGGCTGCTACTGAGGAATTCCATACGGAAAAACCCAATAACACTTTGCCCGACCTGGAGGTTGAACCCAGGACCTCACGAGATGTTGCACTTGCCACCGCAAGACCAACGAGGCAGAACTGAATGTATCGTTATAAAATAATATTTAAAGATTTATTAACCAATCTTCCTCAATTTTATTGCTCGTAATTTTTTTAGATAACTGTATAAGCAAGGTCAAAAAGTCAAAGCCAAAGCCATTTATTTGCAATAAATGTGGAACAAAAGATGGTATATAAATAAATAATTTTTTAGTGCAATGACACATTTCGCCATAAATTGGCATGCAAATATTAAAATATAAGTTTCACAACAGTATAAACTACACAAATTAATAATTTTTTTTTTAAATTAAACCATAAAATTAAATAACTTACTTTAGATTTAGAGACATCATCATCATCATCATCAGCCTATTATGTTCCCACTGCTGGGACACAGGCCTCCTCTCTGTGAGAGGGAATGGGCCGTAATCCACCGCGCGGGCCCAGTGCGGGTTGGTAGATGTCACATGTCTTCGAATTTTTGGTTCTAGGACATGCCGGTTTCCTCACGATGTTTTCCTTCACCGTTTTGAGAGCAGTGGTGATGAAATAAATTACACAAAGTAATGCGCCTGGCTGGGTTCGAACCCACGACATACAACTCGTAAGTCGGGGCCGTTACCACTGGGCCACCACTGCTGATTTAGAGACACAACATAAAATATAAATTTAACTTAAGTCACAACATAAAATGCAGTGGGTCCTGCAACAGGTAGATGTTAACATAACGATCTATAACACATTCCTGTAATGATAGGATTGGCAAGAACCTTTTTTGAGAAATTCGGTTATAGAATAAAAACTATGTGAGATGAGCCCGTTTTTAAGGACTGCAGAACTTTCTGTAAGGAAGGTCAACTATAAAATTTGGTATCGAGTGGGGCCATATTATAAACACAACTACGTCTAAACAATTCAAAGCAATAAGCAAGTTGGATAAAGCATTTTCTAACATTTCTCACCGTTTTTTTCCACCAACAACCACCCTTCGTATTCTGCTATCGCAGGCCTGTTGAACGAGTGTTTTTCAGAAATAAGCAATGCTTCATTGCCTACTCTATAATTCGTATTCTATTTTAAATACTCTAATCGCCAAGATAAATAAGCAATAAAATCAAAAAACATTATTTCACATAAACCAATACAGGTGTTTATAAAAAGTCGAATTTAGATGCACGGTTCCAATTAGTCGTTTCCTATGGAGAAGAGCCGGCAAGAAACTCCATGGTTACTGTTTTAAAAATAATATCTTTAACAATTACAGAGTAACCGAGATAACACCGTATTTTTAATACGTTGTTTTAACAGTAATTGTATGTCAAACAGATCCCAAACCAAATAACATTAGTCGCGTATTCATTTGAAATTTTGAGTTCACGAATTTCAAGTTGAGACATGGTTAATAAATTTAAGGTGGTAGGGCTGGCACAGACGTCTTTTTAGACGGACAGACATCGTTGAGCCATCGGTCCCGGGTGTCATACGAATACCTATGACACTCGTTACGAGTAGTCTGAAGCCTGAAAGTCTGACAACTGGTTTAACCCTAGGATACTGGTATTAGCCAGTAAGTGGGTTGCGGAGATCTGATGGCAGCCGTTCCGTGTAAAACACTGGTATTCAGCCGCATCTGGTTAGACTGGAAGCTAACCCCAACATAGTTGGGAAAAGGCTCAGCAAAACACAGAATAAACATCGTGAGGCATGCGCCGTGAATGGCGTGGCACGCATGCCTCATCCTGAGACCTTTAGACATACGGCGGCATATGAAAACAATCGAATAATTATCAACCATATACATTAACAAAGAACACATAACCTCACGCCTGTATTCCCCGAAGGGTTGGGCAGAGGTGTATAGTAACACCCTCATTTCGCCGTTATGTTTAAGTCGCATGTAATAGGGGGCGAGCCTATTGCCATCAACCGGGCACAAATCCAGACTCCGGGCTGCTACTGAGAAATTCCTAATAGGAAAACCCAATAAGACTTTGCCCGACCTGGGTATCGCACCCAAGGCCCTATGCTCAGGAGTCGCGCTTGTCACCACTAGATCAACGAGGCAAACAAACAAAGAAACCGCTTCTAAAGTCGTTTTAAAAAAAAACCTTAGTCAAACAAGCCTATAGTCCGTCTGATGGAATGTGGTCACCGCCGCATATAAGCGCCAAAAAAACTAAAAGTATTGCTGCTGCGATGCCAACCTTAGAGACAAAGTTGGAAACGGGTCCAGAGCTGATATTCTACCAAAGCCACAAACTATCTTCATGGAGTGATACCGCCCTCATTTTAGAGATCTTCCAACAACAGCTACCATAGTAGAAGTCCATACGTCAAGGCCGTACCCAGGAATTTTGTTCGGGAGAGAACTTAGAACAATAAAATCAATTACAATAACGAGTCTATACATTTTAGAAGTAATTTAGTTGTCTGAGGTTCCAGGAGGGGTTTGAACCCAAACTACCCGCCCGGCAATCAGCTTGCCATACGTTTGATAACATTTTTTTTATATGATAGTAGCGACCCGCCCCGGCTTCGCACGGGTGCAATGTAGATACTAATGTGGGACATATAAATCACAATCTATTGCTGAAACCTGCATTAAAATCCGTTGCTTAGTTTAAAAGATCTAAACGTACAAACAGCGGGAGCGACTTTGTTTTATATTATGTAAAGATTTCTCATGTCATGTTAAAACTATATTTAAGAGAGATCTCACAAATGAGAGCTGTTTATTAATACAGGCCTTAGACCGCTATTAAGTCTATCAAACCTACCTTCAGGTCATTAGTGTAGTCTGTTAAAAATGTACATGCCAACCCTGTCCGGGGTATATAGGGGTCGGTTTCCATTAGCGACCCTGGTCGAATGTGTCACCTAATTGAATTCTTTGCACGGCCTATTGCGGCCTTTGCCGTGATTAAGACGTGCCGGTTTTGGGCGTAAATTGCTTGTTTATTCGCTTATTGTCGGTCTGTGGTGGACCCGGGTTGATTGACATTTTTGTTATAATTATTGTTGTATTGTATTGTTATTGTAGGCTGTGTCAAAATATTTTTATTTATGTAAATGACAATATTGAAGTACAATGAACTACAATTAAAATTGCGACCCAAATGTTGACAACTTTGAAATATTTTTAACTTAGTAACTGCAAACACAAACTAATACTTGGCATGTAAAATATTTCCCTAATTCAATCTGCATTAAGGGAGGAAATAAATTAATATAAATATAAAAACGACATCAGTCAAATCAATGATAAAATAAATTGACATTACTTGTGTCTGTCACCATAATATCCTGTCAAAAAATACTTGTATTTTCATTTCTATAATGTTGGCAATACGTAGTTCGGTAAAATAGTTCATTTCTTGCACTGTGCAAGCAAAACTGAACGTTAAGGTGCATAGTATTTCATTCCCCTACTGTACACTCGGCGTAACGTCACAATGAATGTCGCAGTGGTGTTCATTCACGGACTCGATGTATGCTTTGAGTGTATAGTGTAGGTATAAAGGATGATTTCCACCAAACGGCTTCAATCGCATCGGTTCGGAACGGTTTTTACAATCTTTAAACGATGTTAAATCGTGTACACAGTATTTAACGTCTATATTACCAAGCCGCGCACAGCAGCTAGACCGCGGGCGTCTTCCGCGACACGCGATCGTAGCTGAAAGTATGCTGCGACGCGCGAACGTCTCCGTTCGCCTGTCATCGTATCCGATCGGATCCTTTCGGCTGTCAACACGGTAGGAATGAAACTATTTGACTAGGCGCAGAAAGGCATACGTTCGCAAGCAACGGTACGGAGCCGATCGTATGCGTCGATATTCTGACGGACGCGACCGGCTGTCGCCGCATCCGTTCGTATCCTTTCCAATCCGATGCGATGCGAGCCGTTTGGTGGAAATCATCCCTTGGTATCCTAATCTAAACCTACTTTTAGTACAAATTTTAGTGCTAACATAACAACGAAAATTCGATAAAATTGCAAACAAATGTTTATCAGTTTTGTTATGGCAGCTATGTGAAGTAGTTTTCGAATTTTGCAGGTTAGGTACATTAATAATTCAGGATCCAAACTTTCTGATAGACCAGTACCTATCCTGTGTTATTCAAAATTTCCTACTTTACGTACCACTCCGTGAATAATTGGAAAGGTACTTTGTTACTTTTATTATGAATCTAAAGAACCGATATTTAATTAGTACTAATAAATTAATAGTAAAAAAACATTTATAAAAACAAGCTTCTATTTAAAAAAACATTATTAAAAACAAGCTCTTATTTAAAAAAAAAAATTTTTAATAACAGGTTTTTATTCAAAAAAAGATTTTCAAAAACAAGCTTTTATTTAAAATATACATTTTTATAAACAAGCTTTCATTTAAATGCTATAAAAAGAAGAAAATAAACTTTAAATTAAATCAAACCCATCAATTTATTACAATATACAATTTATATGATATAAAAGGTTGTCACGAGATTGACCTATGTTTTATTTTGTGAAATACATATTTTTTTCTTAGAATTACTTGTATAGAGATCAAGTTAACATATTGTATCCTTGTTTATATAAAACCAAATTCAGAATCAAGATTTGTCCCACACTAACATACTAACTAAATAGTCTAGTTAAATAGTCTAGTTTTATAGTCTAGTTAAATAGTCTAGTTAAATAAAAGCTTGTAAAAAGAAATCCGTCGCATATTAATGACAATTTAATTAGTTGTCTCTGCACAAGTTGTAATTAGAGGAAGTACTCAATATTGTTGACGGGCTTGTAATTATGACGTCACACGCTAATGACATGTTATCATTTCACATCAAAGACAGTTCCCAGAAGTGTTTCTTAGGGTTTGCACACAAAACCGCGAATCGGCGCGATGCGAATTTGTAACGCAGAAAACTGCGATACGAATTGCTGCGATGCGATTTCGTGCGGCAAGGTGTCTTCCTTCCAAGGTTCGGGTGACCAATCCCTCGACGATCGTCAACCGTATTGAACGTATTTTATACTAGGTAAAATAAATTTGCGTAAAAAGATTTGCGCACTGCTGTTACTGATAAGAAGGTATAGGAAAAATCAATTACGCGAATGAATTCGTAAGTTCTTGCGATGCGTCGTGCAAGCTCGTATATTTCTACGATGTGACGTCGCATCGCAGTTTTGAGTATGGACCCTTAACCAGACTACCACAGAGCTATTAAAAATGAGAGAGGTTCTTCATGTTGCATCGTAATCCAGTGAAGTTGCTGACTTACCTACCCACATCGGAACTACATGAAAACAAGTTGGCATACTACACTCGGGAGCAGTGAATCTGGGTCACCGACATTTTTGATGTGAAACATCTAATGCGGCGTTACGGTTGCTAGGGCGGCTGTTGCGTGGCGACGCCTGCGACGGCAGACACGTGACGGCAGACCTTCGTATCTCGTTGGCTCTCTTCAGTTTGATTCGGCAAGTTTTTTTTTACAAAATGAGTTTCGATGTTTCACATCTGCCAGGCGTCCCACGGCGGCTTATTTATTTTTTGTATTTTTATTTATTTATTCGATATCTGTACCTATATATATACCTAAAATAATTAAAAACATGAAATCTGTCAAACTGTATAACAGTTTGTCGGCAATTGTTCTCGCTTGACAATTATTTATACAAATATTGATTTTTATTACTTATGTGCTAATTACGACTTACTACGCTAATTATAAAACAATGAACAACTGTTTTAATCTGGCCGCACACTAAAAGAAAATGTCCATCATAATAACTTTAATATCTTGAAAAACATTGTTTAACATATTAACATTGTTATTAATTATGTTGGTGTGGATTCATTGCTCCCAAGTGTATTAAAAATCTTCTCATCACGCGCGTACCGCCGACAAATTCTCCCTGTTATGATTTTTAAAAGACGTATGATCATATTCAAAATATATCACGCCTGTATTCCTCGAAGGGTTAGGCAGAGGTGTATAGTAACACTCTCATTTCGCCGTTATGTTTAAGTACCATGTAATAGGGGGCGACCCTATTGCCGTCAACCGGGCACAAATCCAAACTCCGGGCTGCTACGGAAAAACCAAATAACACTTTACCCGACCTGGGGATCGAACCCAGGACCTCACGATCAGCAGTCGCGCTTGCCACAACTAGACCAACGAGGCAGTTCATCATAAAGTCAACTCACGCGTCGAGAACTAAAGCATTTCTATCTTGCTCTGTGGGGATCAAATGTAATACTTCTACTTTTGAAGAAGTTCAACGTACATTATGTTAAACGTATTCCATTTTTCAGGACGCAACTAAGGCTGGGGCCGCACTGGTACGGCGACAGCAACGCGGCGGCGACGCGAAAAAAATAGGTGACCGCATTGCAAAAGCGAGAAGCCAGCGACCCGCCGCTACGTCGCTTAATGAGTGGCCGCACCTCTTCGCTCTAATATGTCGCGCTCTTTCGCACGAACGCCGCGAGGCAGTGCGGCCGCTCAGGCACATCACCGCGTATTTTGTTGCAAATCGTGACAAATCGCCGTCGCACCGCTGCTTGTCGTACGAAATTCAAGTGTCGTCTCGGATCGCTGAATAATTTTATTGAATGCGGACATTACTTGTAGAACATTTAAAATTTCTTTACGATATGAACAAATAAATTTCGCTTGTCGTATCTGCAGTGCGGCCACCTACATATGTTTATATGAGTTTGTTTTCACGAAATCGCCGTCGCGTTGCTGTCGCCGTACCAGTGCGACCCCGCCCTTAAGCCTAGCCTAGACTGGTTGTATGATAAAAATGTGGGGCGACTTATGGCCAAAGGCTCGTGCTGTCTCTGTCACTTTAAGGCGAAGTGACAGTGACACCGCGAGACTGTGGCGCCATCTATCACGCCACATGAGAATTACGCAGCACGACGAATGTCTTGTAGACTGCAGCGACAACAATGACAGCTGTCAGATGAAACGTCACAAATCCTGCATCGCGATATCAAGATCTGAAACGGAGTTAGTATACAAGATTAGTCGGAAAGGGGGTACTAAGCCGAAAGGGTGTTAAAGTACTCATAATAATGGATAACTTTTGTTCTACAACTTTCCCCAAAAGTCATTAGTTTAAGAGAAATAACTGTTCAAAGATTTAAAAAAAAATTGGCCAATATCTATCTATCCTCAGTTATGATCAGCTGTGTATACATTTTAAGTCACGCATTAGTAGCTTCATTTTCTGAATTCGTAACTAAAGCAGGTATGAAGTATTTTTGAAAAAACTAAAATAAAAATCATTTAACATGGTTTTTTTTGTTAACGAATTTTGAAATTTTAACACTTTCTTTAAAACAGTCATCAGTGATACATTAAGTAGCTCGCGGCTTAGTACACCCTTTCCGACTAACCTTGTATATACAAGTTCCCAACATCAACCGTTGGGTAGTGGCCCGCCAGACATAAGACCCGCCTGGTAGGAGGATCCTCCCTTTTCGTTGGAGGCACACCATACCTCGTTCCTCCATAAGACTTAACGGCACCTTAAAATTGCGTTGCATTTGAGAATTTGGCCATGAGCATCACAAGTTCTGAAGTAGCATAAGCAGGGCCGCCGTAAGCGGGCGTGCAACGCGTGCACCGCACACGGGCGGCACACCCAGGGGGCGGCAAATCGAGCGACTCATCTAATTGAGACCAATTTGAAGGTTTTCGGTTTTGTGTCACTTAAGATACAGGAGTAATTGAAAGAGTGAGGGGAGCGTCTAAAAAAAAGCTCCTCCAAGTATCGCTTGGGAAGTATTGCACGCGGGCGGCGAAACAGCTAGCGGCGGGCCTGAGCATAAGCATAGTCCAATACTGTCCAACGCTGGGCACAGGTCTCTTTCATAGAATAAGAAAGGTTTAGGCCTTAGTCCTAGTTTTTGGATGCCTCTCAGATGTGTAGGTTTCCTCACGATGTTTTCCTTTGCCATCAACGCAAGTGATCATCAAACTCTGAGGTAGGCTCTTCATACAATAGCGTGGCATGCTCTATGTACAATTATGTGTTCTGGCTAGCCTTTTCCCAACTATGTTGGGTTCATCTTCCAGTCTAACTAGATGCGGCTGAATACCAGTATTTTACACAGAGCGACTGCCATAAGACCTCCGCAGCCCAGTTACTGGACAATGCCGATATCCTAAGGTTAGACCGGTTGTCAGACTTACGGGCTTCTCACTACCCGTAACGACTGTCATAGATATTCGTATGACACTTTGAACCGACTGTTTAACGTGCTCTCCGAGGCACGGAGGGATCTCAATGTGAAACGAACGGTCACCCATCCACGGACCGACCGCGGCAAGCGTAGCTTAACCTCGTAAATCGTATGATCCACGAGCCTTCCATCTACAAGTAAAATAATAATATTCCATATTTGGTTACCTTTCCTCTATACCTCGGCAATTCAGGCGTAAAGTGACGTGTATTCAAATAAAAGCATTCCATTTTTAAAAACCTCAACTTCAACTTTACCCTAGAATTTTTCCGCCACAGACTAAAAATGTCGTCCAGCATTTTTAGCATACTAGTTTAAAGTTTGTCGCATGGTCTAGTTGCTTTGGCAAGAGGGTCACAAGTTCGAAGGTAAGCCTGCACTAGATGTTGGCACGCCAACTTTACCCACCACAATTAACTGGCGGGAATTCGTGATCTCTTTGGTTCTTACTATGAGTTTGAATGGGTTTCGAGTTAAGGCTGATCATATCAAAGATCAATCAGTATTATTATCTGCATAGCTTTTTCCTAACTATGTTGGGGTCAACTTCTAGTGTAACCAGATGCAGCTGAGTACCAGTATTTTACACGGAGCGACTGCCATCAGACCTCCGCAACACCGCAACCCAGTTACTGGGTAATGCCGATATCCTATGGTCTAAACCAGTTGTCAGACTTTCGGCCTTCTGACTACCCGTAACGACTGTCATAGGTATTCGTATGATACCCGGGACCGACTGTTTAACGTGCTCTCCGAGACACGGAGGGGTCTCGATGTGTCACGAACGGTCACCCATCCATGGATTGACCGCGGCAAGCGCAGCTTAACCTCGCAAAACGCATGATCCGTGCGGTTGGTAATTAGCCACGTGTCTCTCATCAAAGATCAATCAGTATGGAACCTTATTCTTTTGAATGGTTCTGGCCTTTTAGGAAAGTGGTAGAGCTCTTTCTGAGAGAGCTCGTTCGGGAAAGTACTACCATAACATAATTATCCCTTTATTGTCCCACTGCTGGGCACGGGCCTCTTCTAAGAATGAGAAGGGTTTAAGCCTTAGTCCACCACGCTGGCTTGGTGGGTTGACAGACTACACACACCATCGAGTACTTTATGGAGCCCTCTCAATCATACTTGTTTCTGCCGCCAAGCAGTATTGCTATGTTCTGGCTTAAAGGGTGTCGGTGAAATTACAGGCTCATGAGAATTTCCAACTTTGTCTCTAAGGTTGGCAGCGCATCAGCAATGTTTTTCGTGTTGTAGGTGTATATATATATATGTTTAGGCGGCGGTTATCACTTTCCATCAGGTGGCTTGTTTGCCATATATAATTATTATATTTCAAATAAGTTGTCTTGTCTTCTATACTAATCTATACTAATATTATAAAGAGGAAAGATTTGTATTTTTGGATTTTTGTATGTAACGAATAAACTTAAAAACTACTGAACCGATTTCAAAAATTCTTTTGCCGTTAGAAAGCTACATTATCACTGAGTAACATAGGCTACGGGCGGAGCCGTGGGGAAACAGCTAGTTATAAATAATTCTCAAAAAAACCTTTTAAGTTTAATGGTTTTATTTCGTAGTACCCCATGCAGCATAAGGATTTGAGGATTGAAGGTTGAAATTATTATAATGTTGTATTGTCATGGGAATTGAATTTGTTTGCGGAGTTTCAGGAGAATCGGTTTAACAGAAGTAGTCGAAAACATAATATAACATCACGCCTTGTATTCCCGAAGGGTCCGGCAGAGGTGTTTTAGTACACCCTCGTTTCGCCAGCTATGTTTAGATACCATGTAATAGGGGGCGAGCCTATTGCCATTAACCGGGTACGAATCCATACACCGAGCGGCTACTGCGAAATTCCTAATGGAAAAACTCAATAACACTTTGCCCGAACTGGGGATCGAACCCAAGACCTCACGATCAGCAGTCGCGCTTGCCACCACTAGACCAACAAGGCAGTCAAGTAGTTATAAAATCTGTCGCAAAATTTGAATCAAACAAATATACTAAGTGAAGTTAATTAAAACAGTTTCAAAAAGGCATTTGAAAATTGAAATTTTATACAATCTGTGAGAAAACAGCAGAAACTACAAATCAATGACTTATGTACCTACCTAAGTACTAGACTACATGTTACCGAACTAAATATATTGACTGGAATCGAGTTTCCAACGAGATAAACTAGTAAAACTGATAGTACTTGTTTGGCGACTGGCCAAAGTAAGTTCTCTGTGGGCGAGAGGTGAATTCCAACCTGGGCGCCCACTAATGATACCGTGTTGGGATGAACGCATACCGTGCGGTGGACGCAGGACGTATGGTGTTGCGTGAAATCGCGGCGCCACAAATTGCTTTGTTGTTTGTTTATAATTTGAATGGTCGAGCGATAATTTGTTGCATATGGTTTTGAGTGAGACTATTGCATTTTAAGTACAGAAAAATAAGTCTGCAGCGCAATAAGCAAGTAAGAAATTAGAGCCCGTTCACACAGCGGGTCCGTTATAACGGATCTGTCGGTACTGGATGTTTTGTTCACATCTGTAACGACGGATCAGATAAACAAATGGCAGTTGCGTCGCATCTGGCTGGCAGGGTACGATAAAAATAACGGATCCAGTATTTTTTACTAGATTCGGAATACTGTCGTGTATGTGAACTCGCTCATACAACTACAGGCGCCATCACCAAAATAAAAACGGATCCGCTAAAACGGGTCCTGTAAACAGTTTCTGTGTGAACTAGCTGTAACGTTAATTACTCAAACAACTGTTGCTATTCTGAGCGTAGTTTCTGCATTAATAAATCTTGTGAGACACATTCATATTTATTTACGGTTTAAATAAAAAAATTCAATCGGAAAAACCAAATAAAGATTATTTGTAAAAAAAAAAAACAATGGTCTTATTAGTAAAAGTAATATAGATCTACATCGTCATCAGTGTTGGATCAGCTTTACATCTAATATGCTGGATTTAAAAAAAAAGTATTAAATGCGCAGGGCGTGTCACCTGATCTTCACAATCCCCATAACATTGGGGGATACAAATATCCCAAAATTAGACCGATTGTCAGATTTTTGGAGTTTGCGACGAGCGTAATTTTTCGTAGTCCTATGACAACCGCAATTGGAAAACCGTAATGCTCGCGTCAAATCGACGCTTAACCCTGTGTCCGCTGCTCTCAAAGCGTGTGACTAGCAAGACAAAACATTGCGGCAAACGGCTGCACTATTGCTCGTTAAAAATTTATTCGCTATTAAATAGACAAATTGTTTGTTAAACAAGTTGATATTTATCAGGGATTTGTATAAGCGAAATTGTGTATCTGTAGCTAATGTTTACATGGGTCATTTGCTTCAAGACTAAATTCAGATGTGTCTTTTTTCTCATATCGTTTTTGCGTTTTATAGAAGAAGTAGCGGCCCGTCCCGGCTTCGCATGGGTGAACATTTTTCCCGTTTTTGCAACTTTTCTCATTTATGCTCCGCTCCTATTGGTCGTAGTGTGATGGTATGTAGCTTATAACCTTTCTCGATAAATGGACTATCCAACACAAAAATATTTTTTCAAATCTAAACAGTATTTCTTGAGATTAGCGCGTTCAAACAAACAAACTCTTCAGCTTTATAATCTATACTAATAATATTATAAAGCTGAAGAGTTTGTTTGTTTCTTTGTTTGTTTGAACGCGCTAATCTCAGGAACTACTGTTTGGAATTGAAAAAATATTTTTGTGTTGGGTAGTCCATATATCGAGGAAGGTTATAGGCTATATAACATCATGCTACGACCAATAGGAGCGGAGCATAAATGAAAAATGTTGCAAAAACGGGAAAAATGTCCGCCCGTGCGAAGTCGGGACGGGCCGATAGTATTAGTATAGATTGAGAACATCCATTTTTTTGGACCAGTTCTTATTTCTTTTTTTTAACCGTTGCCTCATCCTATTATCTCTCCTGTATCGTTGGTGAGTATACATAGCGTCGCTGTGCAGTAAAACCTCGTAATTGCAATGAACGTAATTTTACAGGAGATAATAAATGCCTATTAAAAAAAAGTATGAAGTGTAGATGTAAGGTTCTTCTTTTTTATTATCTATTCATCAATCTATTTCATCTTAGAGCTGTGCAAGTTCGTTATAAATATGCATTACATGGTTTTCTACCCAACAAATGAATAACAAAATATAAAAATGCTTTACGAGGTTTTCACTGCCCAGCGACGATATACAAATCTTCACATGCACAAACGGCTAGACCGGGAACAACTATTTGTAGGCTAGATAAATATTTGATCCATACGGGAATCAAACCCACGACCTGTAGCGCAGAAGCCTATCGTTCAGCCACTGCACCAAACGTGTCGTCAAAACGATGTGCGAACATAAGATTTCACATAGCCAGTGAATTTATGTATGACGTTTGGTGTACATTAAAAGAGCTTAACCCAACGCTTGCTTGTACATATTTGAGACTGCTTTATTTATTAAAAAGAACTTGCATCTATTCAGAAAAGCATCTGAACATCAAACATAAAATGATTAGACCAGTATATAGAGAATTATGCGTTCGACCATCAAAGACCGCCTTGATGCACAAAAGCATACTTTGCATGGCCCCAAAAATATTTAATAAATTACCAAATGGAATTAAGGACTTAAATATTATTCAATTTAAAAACAAATTTGACATCTATTATTTAAAAAATGTTATTATACTATTGACGAATTCCTTAATGATAAATAAGTTATTTGACATTGATATTTATTTAATTTTGACAATGTATTATTATCTTTATTTCTATTCATTATTTATATGTGTACAATTGAGTACACATATAAATAATGTTAATGTTAATGTTTTGCTTGCTTTTTCTGTCTCAAGTTATGTTATGTTTTGTTGTAATTATTTTATTTTAATATGTTGATTATTCTTTTTTGTAATAATTACTAATTATGTGAAAGAGTGTCCACCTTTAAGGTAGATTTTAGCGAAAAAAATATTTCTTATAAAGATCTCGTGTAAAATGTACTAAAAATCACACCATTAAATGAATTTGAATTCCTTGAGTGACGGCTCTAAGTCCGCCCGGCGCAGTCTGAGCAGTCAGTCCCAACCCACCTTGCTGACTTGCTAATCTTTTCACCGCAGTATTAGCTATTCTCCTATAACTCGTGCCGTAAAATACATTAACAGCATAATTTAATCTGCACGAATTCTGCCTGCAATGAAGCAAATGACTCGAAGTTTCGTCGGTCGCTTGTACCGTTCGCAGCGAAGGGGTTAAACCGATTACACCCTGCGGTAGCAACTCGATAAAGAGATTGTAAGTGGGTTGGGACACAGTATATAATTATATCCCTAAACAGTAGCTTAACTAGGTAGTATTTTTTTATTCTTGTCTTGGTCACTTTTGGCCCTAGTCTCACCTAATGGCAAGCGCAGACAGGGTCTAAGATGGAGCACACGAATCCAAGGAACAGAGATATACCTGTGAAAATACGAAGTATAGTGTTCCTCCAACGAAAAGGAAGGATCCTCCAACTAGTCGGGTCTTATACTTGGCGGGCTACTGCCCAATGGTTGATGTTGGGAAGTTGTATATACCTATATACTACCTGCGTTTCAAATCTTGATAATTATCGCGATGCAGAATTTGTGACGTTTCATTTGACAGCTGTCAGTGTTGTCATTGTAGTTTGCTAGAGAATAGTCTTGTTGCGTAGTTCTCATGTGGCGTGATAGATGTCGCCACATATCTATAGGGATTCCCTTATACCCCTCTGGCTCTCACATACACTCGATGGAACACAGTAAACTGCTTGGCGCTGGACTTCAATGTGAGGGTCAGCTAGTCAGGCGGACCGTATAGATCCTCCCACCAAGCGTGCAAAGTTTTTGTTGAATCCTTCAACACGCGTCTATTCCCAGCGTACGATGTGGAAGTTTTATATTCTAATCCGTCCCCATTTGTTTTGACCTAGGTCCATTGGCGTTGACAAGCGGTCGTACGACCATGCGATGCGATCGTACGAGTGCTCAATCAAATATCTTGATACTTGTAATATTTATTAATTGATTGTCTTGGAGGGGGCGGATTAAGAACACATTTCTTTCCATCGCCGGGCAAGCGAGTCAAGATTCTGTGGAGTATAGTTTCAAGAGAGGGTCATGAAGATTAGTCGTATGAAACGAGTAAGCGGCAAGTCGGCACTGTCGCCGCAGTTCCCAAACGACGCAAAACGTTAAATTGTGGCGACGACTCCTAGCTACCTCGTTAGTCTAGTAGTGGCAAGTATGACTGCTGATCGTGAGGTCCTGGATTTAATCCCCAGGTTGGGCAAAGTGTTACTGAGTTTTCCGTGTGGAATTCCTCAGTAGCAGCCCAGAGTTTGGATTTATGCTCGTTTGATAGTAATAGGTTCGCCCCCAATTACATGAGACTTAAACATAACCTCAAAATGAGGGTGTTACTATACACCTCTATCCAACCCTTTGGGGAATACACGCGTGATGTTATGTATTACATGTATCTTTCTGTGAACTAGTTACTACGATACTGGTAATGTCGTGTCGTTTCGTGAGAAAACATTTAATAGAAAAAGGCATTTGAAATCGTGACCACATTTCTTCTTGTCGTGACACTAGCCGTGAAAAAACGTCCTTACTGTTCTAATTATTTACCATGACCAAGGCATACTAATTTCCCAGGCCATTACGTATTTTCTATGAAAACTTTCAAAAACATCTGACTTTGCTTGAATATTAAGTAGGTAACTTTGCCGTGATTTTGCGTTGGTATAATGAGTTACAGCATTTTAAGGTTATTCAAACTATTCTATTGGTGACCAGGGAATTATGACGTAATTCTATGGTCGTAAATAGTGGAGTTTACATGTGAGTTAGAGATTATATGAAATGAAACCTTATGGGTTATAAAATCTAGGTATTTGCTGGCTTAATATAATTGAATGGATGGTAGAGAAAATTCTTAGTTTAAATACATACATACATACATAAACTCATCCTTGTTTCCCATGGTTTTGTTTTTTTTTTTAATGTCGCAGCATTATGCTGAGATAGGAACCCTTTTTGGTCTCGTGCAGGTAGTCTAAATTCTTATCCTTTCTTTTTTTGTAAATATTCTTTTTGTTTCTGCAACTGCCTGTGTGAGTCTAGAATAAACAATTTTCTTTCTTTCTTTCCGTAGGGGTAGGCAGAAACTATAGAACGCACTATGCTACGATCTTTAGGTACTCCTTTCGCTTCATCCACATTCACTCAATACGGTTGTGAGTACTACGCACCCCTTTGTGAAGAACATTACCAATAACATCGATGTATGGACATACGCCGGATAATGCCGGTAGGGGCCGCCCTAGACACTCCTTTCAATTTTTGTCACTGCATCATCTTTTAAACCGCAACTTTGTCTAATCTCATCATTCCTCAATGTATCATTCAAAGTTAATAGTTAAAGTCTTGATTGGAATATACAAGGTTAGTCGGAAAGGGGGTACTAAGCCGCGGGCCACGTAAGGTATCACTGATGACTATTTCAAAGCAAGTGCTAAAATTTCAAAATTTGATAATTTTTATTTGCATGTAAAAAGATTTTTATTTTAGTTTTTAAAAAAAAAAAACATAACTATTGTAGTTATGAATTCAAAAAATTAATTTTCTAATCCGTGATCCCAAATATGACCTAAATTGTAAAAACAGCTGATCATAGCTATGGACAGATAGATTTTAGCATATTTTTTACGAAATCTTTGAAAAGCTATTTCTCTTAAACTATCGAGTTTTGGGGAAAGTTGTAGAACAAAAGTTATCCCTTATTATGGGTACTTAAACACCCTTTCGGCTTAGTACCCCCTTTCCGACTAACCTTGTATATATACATTATATATATATATTCATATATACACATAGCGATACATTACAGTATATTACATATCATCACGTCTGTAATCGCCGAAGGGGTAAGCAGAAGTGTGTGTACGTTTCGCGTCTTGTGTAATAGCTTGTATAATGTCCCAAAAATAGCTGGATAATATCCGAAGTTTGGGATAATTTCGCACTTTATCCATAGGCTTTGGATAGAACTAGGTTTATCTGGATAAAGTTAGCTTTATGTATCCACCTAGCATTAACTGTGACATATATATTAGATTGCCTCGTTGGTCTAGTGGTGGCAAGCGCGATTGCTGATCGTGAGGATCTGGTTCGATCCCCAGGTCGGGCAAAGTGTTATTGTGTTTTTCGGTGTGGAATTTCTCAGTAGCAGCCCGAAGTTTGGATCTGTGCCCGGTTGATGGCAATTTCATGGGACTTAAACATAACGACAAAATGAGGGTGTTACTATACACCTCTGCCCAACCCTTCGGGGCTTACAGGCGTGATGTTATGTTATGATAAGTACGAAGTTTGGAATAAATTCGAACTTTATCCAAAGGCTTTTAATAGTTTATTTGGATAAAGTTAGTATTATGCATCCATCTAGCATCGGATTCTAGTTAAACTTAGATTGAAAAGTTAAACTTTGTAATTATAATATTTGTGTGTGTGTAGGTACCTATGTAATATAATACTTCCACATATTAGAAATCTATACTTATATTATAAAGCTGAAGAGTTTGTTTGTTTGTTTGAACGCGCTAATCTCAGGAACTACAGGTTGGAATTGAAAAAATATTTTTGTGTTGGATAGTCCATTTATCGAGGAAGGTACAATATATCATCACGCTACAACCAATAGGAGTGGAGCATAAATGAAAAATATTGCAAAAACGGGAAAAATGTCCACCCGTGCGAAGCCGGGACGGGCCGCTAGTGTTTTATAAAAATACTCTTTAGGTCGCTAATTACGAAATGCTGAAGTGATATGTGAATAGCTTGTCTGGACCAAAGCAGGTTGTAATATACGCAACCTTCGATGTGCGAGTTACAGCTAGTTCACACAGAAACTGTTTACAGGATCTGTTTTTATTTTGGTGATGGCGCCTGTAGTTGTATGAGCGAGTTCACATACACGACAGTATTGCGAATGCAGTAAAAAATATTGGTTCGACATTTTTACATGTTCCGTTTTGTCATCAAAACCTGGAACAGAATAAAAAACGGATCCGTACATGAAGATGTATGGAGAAGTATGGGTGCCTTCTAGGGTTTCTTTCCCGGGTTCCCGATCCTGGGAATACCCGGGAAAATTATCGATCCGTTATAGCGGATCCGTCGGCACAGATAATAGTGAACAACACATCCAGTGTCGACGGATCCGCTTAAAACGAATCCGTTGAAACGGATCCGCTGTGTGAACGGGCAGTTAACTGGGACACGTTATCTGGGCCTAGTGTGTTACTCCATTGATTTCTATGAAGAGCGATATCGTAAGATATGCGCTCAGATATAGATATATTGTATATCTGCACTGAGTGTGACAGTCTTAAAACTTGGCACCAGTTTACAAGCGATGCTTCATGCCCCCCTGCGCGGCTGCTTATAAAACTTGCAAGCGATCAACTTGTAGAAGTACACTTGTACCGCAGTTATGTAATAATTGCAGCTGTTTGAAATATTATTTTGTTCTATTTAGTTTTCTAGTGCTATACTCCACCAAAAAGACACCATTGTTGGACCCAGTGCATAATATCAGCAAGCACATTGGGTCAACCGCGCGACGGGCCCAACGAGTATTCTCAAGGAGGGTTGATGTCAGGCGGGCGGCCGGTCATAAAACAATAAGCCAAAACCTCTAACAACATGGATTTATGAAATACATGTTGTGCCGACCCCACCTAGTGTGGGATAAGTGCAGGAAGAAGAAGAAGAAGTTTTCTACTGCTCTATAGCCATTCACACGATGTGTTCACATGTAGGATATAGTCTCGACACACACAATAAGTTTATATTTTAACTAGCGACCCGCCCCGGGCTTCGCACGGGTGCAATGTAGATACTAATGTGGGACAAATAAACCTTCCTATTGAATCACTCTATCTATTAAAAAAAACCGCATCAAAATCCGTTGCGTAGTTTTAAAGATCTAAGCACACATAGGGACAGACAGACAGCGGGAGTGACTTTGTTTTATACTATGTAAAGATTATAATTATTAACTGCCTCGATGGTCTAGTGGTAGCAAGCGCGACTGTTGATCCGTAAGGACCTGGGTTCGATTCCCTGATCGAGCAAGGTGTTATTGGGCTTTTCCGTGTGGAATTCCTCAGTAGCAGTCCGGAGTTTGTATTTGTGCTCGGTTGATGGGAACAGGCTCGCCCCCTGTTACATGTGACTTATCCAAAACGGTGAGATGAGGTTGTTACTATACACCTCTGCCCAACCCTTCGGGGAATACAGGCGTGACGTTATGTTATGTTATAATTATTAGGGATCGTATCCACTTTTACGAATCTAATAATATAATAATAATAATACCAGTTCGTAATTGCCGCATTGCAGAATGCACGCTTCTTATTTCGCGTATGATAAAAAAAAATGGTAAAAACATTGATATCAGTTTAGATTAGGTTCTTCTTGGTAAAAATAGCGTTACTTAAATTATTTGAATACTTAACTAACTTAACCTTCCCATCTAATTAGACATGTAGGTACGTAAAATTTTTTTCGTCCTTTACAAATAATCAGCACCCCTAATCCCGGAAAGTACAAGTAATAAAAAGTACAAACGACACGAAATTTAATTACTGTTCCGCCATATTTAATTTCATTCTCACCAATTTAATTACAAGGAAAAAAGAGAGCAAACTCAATTACTAAGAGTACAGTCGCACACAAACGCGACGGTATTCCAAATACGTCATAATTCACACACCTACGATGAAATATCTGCATTTCTTCGGTACAGTGGTGAACAATGCGCCGGCGGGCGGTACGTGATCCGGATTAAACCGGTAAATTGCGTTAAACCCCCCACTGTTCGACGCCGATAGAGAGCTATGAGTGCCATGGCTTTTGAGCTCAAATTGCGCACTTTACTACGCGATTGTACTGTCAGGCTCAAAACGAAGTAGCTTTGACGTTGGGAAAAGTCATCAAAAAGAACGCGAGGCCAGTGACATGTTTTTTTTTACGATAGTTGTACCTTGATTGTAATGTATGAAAGAAGAAAGGTAAAACCATTTTTAAGCTATCAAAAACTTTTTAAACCAATTTGTTATTCCTAATTAAATTTAAACATATAATTTATATATATATATATATATATATATGTAATCCCCTTTTAATTTCCTTTATTTTGATACCCTACTCGATCGATTTGGTTATATTTTTTTGTTAACGTATTACTATTTGGATCCAAAAATCCGCCATTTTGTTTTATTTTTTCAAACACCTATATAAGGACACTTGGGTTTTTAAGACGAATATAATGATACCTTAACTGTCGAAATCCATTCAGCTGTTTGGAAGATACGAGGTAATAAAGAAATTTACATACATACAAGATACGCGCGAAAAACATTTCATGGCACTCGGGTAAAAAGTACTATAATAGGTTTTAATAGACTACACCTGCAATATCAGGATTTGAGAATTGAAGGTTGAAATTATTATAATGTATTGTTGTAACTGCCTCGTTGGTCTTGTGGTCGCAAGTGCGACTGCTGATCGTGAGGTCCTGAGTTCGATCCCCAGGTCGGGCAAGCTGTTATTTGGTTTTTCCGTATGGAATTCCACAGTAGCGGTCCGGTTGATGGCAATAGGCTCGCTCCCTATTACATGGGACTTAGCATAACGGCGAAATGAGGGTGTTACTATACACCTCTGCTTAACCCTTCGGGGTATGCAGGCTTATGTTTATGTTGTATTGTCATGGGAATTGAATTTGTGTGTGAAGTTTCAGAAGAATCAGTTAAGCAGAAGTAGTTGAAAAATCTGTCGCAAGATTTGAAACAAACAAAGAAATAAACGAAGTGAAAGTAGTCTTCTTCTTTTCGTGTGGTTAGTTGGTAACCTGGTGTCAGAGTTTATGCCGCCCATGGGCCTCTGACTTGGCCGTCGAGAAATATCTCTCAGGCATGTCGGTTTCCTCACGATGTTTTCCTTCACCGTTTTTAAGCACGTGATAATTATACAATACGCATATGAATCCGAAAAGTCAGAGGTGCGTGCCTTCGATTAGAACTCGAGACCTATGACTCGGTAGTCCGACGCTCAACCCACTAGGCTATCACTGCTTTAGTGAAAGTCTAAGTAATTAAAATCGTTTAATAAAAAGGGTAAAGAATGAATAATTCTCTTTGAAAAACAATTTTGTGTTTATTATCTACAAAGATATTACTTAGGGCGGATTTAGAAAGAAAGAAAGAAAACTGCCTCGTTGGTCTAGTAGCGGCAAGCGCGACTGCTGATCTTTAGGTCCTAGGTTCGATCCCCAGGACGGGCAAAGTGTTATTGGGTTTTTCCGTGTGGAATTCCTCAGCAGTAGCCTGGAGTTTGAATCTGGCCGGTTGATGGCAACAGACTCGCCCCCTATTACATGGGGCTTAAACATAAAGGTGAAATGATAATGTTACTATACATCTCTGCCCAACCCTTCGGGGAGTACAGGCGTGATGTTATGTTGTGAGACACATTACCAAGAGATAGAACATACATATGAGATGATTTATGAGATATGAAAGTCTTTGCACCGGTTTCTGAATGGTTGATCAACGCAAAAATTTACGAATCAGCTGTCAAATGATGTGATTGATTATTAGTATTTTGGTGCTTCCCTGCTAGTATTAGTCCCACCTGCTGAAAATCTCTCACCTGGACATGAGTTGCCTTGGCTATACTTGTCTTTAAACAGACTCCGGACCCAGGTTGGTGGAAGCAAGGAAAATCTGCTCAGGTGAAGATTCATAGACGATTCCAGCTTGAAGTGTAAATGTGGTGCTGTTCCACAAACGATGGGACACCTGACATCATGCCCTGCGTGCCCTGATACCTGCATGTTACAGGAACTAATGGATGCTTTTGATAATGCTAAACTCACAGCTAAGTTCTGAGCCGACTCAATTTAGATTGCCATCAACACGATAAGAAGAAGAAGTATTGGTCGACCAACATTCGTTGACATGTATGAGATTTAACAAAAGATTAAATTGATCAGTCTTTTAGAAAACGGGGTTAAGTATACATTTTGTAACATGTCAATTGTGATCATGGGAGTGGGCCGGTCACATCGCTTGAATGCACGTGGACAGACGGGCCAAGATCGTCACTCACTAGATGCCCGAAGGAAGACATCGTCGTCGAGGTTGGCCGCGGCGTAGGCGGCGTGACGATTTTTACGTGTTTGGGGGGTTGGCATGGTTAGAAACGGCAAAAAATAGACGGGTTTGAAGGCAAAAGGGGAGGCCTTTGCTTAGCAGTGGGACATACCATGGGCTACTAAAACAAATGTGATCAATATGTGAGATCAGAAAAGTTTAAATAAAAACCTAATATATTTTCTTCATATAATATTTATATCTGCTGAATATTCCTCACAGCGCGGTGATGAAGGATAATTTTAACATAATCCTCAACCTTAGTAACTTAAGAAAAATATTTATTAAATCGTTCCACCTAGCTTTTTCCCAATTCTGTTGGGGTCAGCTTCTAGTCTAACCAGATGAGGCAGATACCAGTATTTTACGCGGAGCAACTGCCATCAGACCTCCGCAACTCAGTCACTGGGCAATGCGATAATCTTGAAGTCAAATCAGTTGTCAGACTTTCGGGCTTCTGACTACCCGTAACGACTGTTATAGGTAATCGTATGACACCCGGGACCGACGGTTTAACGTGCTCTCCAAGGCACGGAGGGGTCTCGATGTGTAATGAATAGTCACCCAATTGAGCTATCATAGTTAGTCAGTAAAATTATGAACGTTATTAATTACAGGCTCGACTCTAATAAACAAACGCTTTCTCTAATTGATGAGAACCTTAATTGTAATTGATATAATTAATAATTCCCATTTGGAACGGATATTTCGAAGTAAAGCTGATTCCGATTTGATCGATTAATTTGGCTTAAGATTTGTGAGAAATAACATTGGATTTCATCTTAAAACTTTGTATTCCTGAATGACTTATTATAACATAACATCACGCCTGTATTCCCCGAAGGGTTGGGCAGAGGTATATAGTACACCCTCATTTCGCCGTTATGTTTTAAGTCCCATGTAATAGGGGGCGAGCCTATGCCATCAACCGGATACAAATCTAAACTGCGGGCTGCTACTGAAGTATTCCACATGGAAAAACCCAATAACATTATGCCCAACCTGGGGATCTGACTCAGGACCGCACCATCAGCAGTCGCACTTGCCACCGCTTAACCAGCGAGACGATTAACTTAACTTTTCATTCTTAACTAGAAACTTATGAGATTACTTTAAGTACAGGGTACGCGTTGTAAGTTTTTATAAAGTAGTAGTAGTTCTTCTTATTTTCGTGTGGTTAGTGACTAACCTGGTGTCAGAGTTTATGTCACCCATGGGCCTCTGACTTGACTTCACATGCCGTCGAGAAATATCTCCCAGGCATGCTGGTTTCCTCACGATGTTTTTCTTCACCGTTTTTAAGCAAGTGATAATTATACAATACGCACATGAATCCGAAATGTCAGAGGTGAGTGCTTTGGGTTCGAACTCGAGACCTATAACTTGGCAGTCCGACGGTCACACCACTAGGCTATCACTGCAAGTATCTAGTTTATATTTCATGTAACCAGTCGGTGGGTACTTGAAACGTCGCACAATGCGAAGTGGCTGCCGCAGCGTGTGCCGAGCTGTCGACGCCCCAGTCTGATCTATTGTGTGTTAGTGCATCTGCACAGCCATAGTGGGTATGTTGGTATATCGCTAAATAAGAAAACAGGTAACACAATTTCGAAGCTATGGGGTCTTTGCTTCATTATTGGTAAAAATACAGAAGTCTGCCTCGAATTGCCTAGTTGGTTTAGTAGTGGCAAGCGCGACTACTGTTTGTGAGGTCCTGGATTCGATTCCCAGGTCAGGCAAAGTTTTTTTTTATTTGGAATTCCTCAGTAGCAGCTAAGAGTTTGGATTTGTGCCCGGTTGATGGTAATAGGCTCGCCCCCTATTGCAAGATTTACAAGGGACGTAAACATAACGGCGAAATGAGGGTGTTACTATACACCTCTGCCCAACCCATTGGGGAATACAGGCGTGATGTTACGTTATAAGGAGTCTTAATTTTAACCAATAATGCTCTGTAAATGATAAGTGTATAAGGCTAGTTGAAAAGGATTTCAAAATTCGAAAAAAAATATTTCCATGCAAAATGATTTTCAATTTAGTTTTTTCAAAAATTCTTCATCCTTGCTTTAGTTACGAATTCAGAAAATGGAGCTTCTAATCCGTGACCAAAATATGAGCTTACATGTAAATAGAGCTGATTATAGCTGATGATAGATAGATTTTAGCGTACTTTTTATGAAATCTTTGAACAGCAATTTCTCTTAAACTTTACGGTTATGGGTACTTTAACACCCCTTCAGATTACTACCCCCTTTCCGACTAACCTTGTATAAGAAACGGGGGTACCTACAGCGTTATAAAACCGGCCAAGTGCGAGTTGGACTCCCGCACGAAGGGTTCCGTACCATTATCTATAAAAACGGCAAAAAAATCATGTCTGTTGTATGGGAGCCCCCTTAAATATTTATTTTATTCTGTGTTTTAGTATTTATCGTTATAGCGGCAACAGAAACATAATCATCTGTGAAAATTTCAACTGTCTTACTATAACGGTCCATGAGATACAACCTGGTGACAGACGGACGGACGGACAGCGGAGTCTTAGTAATAGGGCCCCGTTTTACCGTTTGGGTACGGAACCCTAAAAAAAGAAACTACAAATATGAGGCAATCCACGCCATTTTGTAAAACTTTATTTCACGTAGATATACAAGTATAATAAGATTAATGGTTTCAGGAAAGGACCGTTGTTTTTTTCAGGGGACTGTCGGACCCTCCACTTCTATTGGGACGTGACCACCTCAACGGCAAATATATCAACCAAATCGATACAATCGGAAAAGTCGATGAATTCGATTTGTTTCGTAATTTATGGCGAGTTTGTTATCAAGGCAAGCTATTCGAGTCGAATATTAATGTTGTATCGAGTAGAGGGGTCCGATATTTCAATTTCTCATCCGTTTGTGAGAGGCAGATTTGGTACTAGCCTAGGTGGTCTTGCTATAGTGCTTTAAATGGAAGTATATGCAGTGTAACTTTGAATGATAGATTGAGGAATGATGTGATTAAGTGATCGGGCATAACCACTGACTAACATCCGTAATTAAAGGTCAATGGTTTTTTTATTTGTTTATTTATTTAAGCACGTTGTTTATCTATTTGGAACTGGTTTACATCAGTTACGTCACAATAGGTTCAGTTGAAAACCAGCGTCAGGCACTAGTGGTCTCACACTTATGCTGAACTGAACCTATTTAGCACAGCCGCTAGACACAGCTACTTTAAATTTGTTTTTCTCTCTTATGATTTTGTCTGTGTGACTGCTTTCGTGCCAAATAAATTTCTTTCTTTCTTTCTTTGATTAGATTCTTAGTTGCGGTAAGGTTTAAAATATGATGTAGTGATAAAAATTGAAAGGAGTATGCTTAGGTGATTTGGTCATGTTGAGATAATGAGTGAACGGTGATCAACAAAAGGAATTTATATGGCGGATGTCAGCGGAAACGCCGGTAGAGGACATACATCGATGTTATTGATGATTTTGAATGTTATGTGAACGATATTATAGTTCAAATTAACTGCAATTACCCATCCAACCTAACACTAGTTCAGCACCTATTCAAGTCGCCCACGACCAACCATACAAAGTAAGTACACGTCCAAATTGACCACTTTCAATGGAAAACCTCATTAACACCATTATCAAACAGCTAATGGGACCCGGCCCTAATTTCCCGTCGTGCGAACCCGGCCAACCGTGACCAACAGATAGTGTGATCCAACCCTTAACATTTCAATTGTTTCTTGCTGACCGGTTGACAGCGGCATTTGTTCATAAATTACTGTACTTTGGCGTTTTAGAAGACCTTTTTTTGTGGGGATTGTGTTTAAAATGATCTTTTTGTTGAGAAGATTTGGGTCATGTGGTTTACGATATGTTATTAGATGAGGATCTTCATTCCTCATACATTCTGCTTAGCTTTTTACTAATTTTGTTAAGAGGTAATGCGGTGGGCATTTAATCCATACAAACGTATTCCTTAGTTTCCTCCTTGGATAATGTCACTAAACCAAATATTTTTTATTATAATAATAATGCTGCTAGTATATCATGTAATGACATACTAGCGGCCCGCCCCGGCTTCGCACGGGTGGACATTTTTCTTGTTTTTGCAACATTTTTCATTTATGCTCCGCTCCTATTGGTCGTAGCGTGATGTTATATAGCCTATAACCTTCCTCGATAAATGGAATATCCAACACAAAAATAATTTTTCAATTCCAACCTGTAGTTCCTGAGATTAGCGCGTTCGAACAAACAAAAAAACAAAATCTTCAGTTTTATAATATTAGTATAGATAATATGATATATGTTTAACACATCCACCACCACTATGTTCCTATATTTTGTTTTTGTCAATACATTGATTATTAAAAGAACTAGAAACGTTTAAATTTCACAAAAATCTACCGGTTTTACCACCGTTTTCATATATCTGGCAAACAAATTTGACGAATATAAAAAATAAAAGAAAAACATACAGATATAACCAGTCTTTTTTAAATTATTACAGAAAAATATATTAAAATCGGTTCAGATTTGAAGAAGGAAACAGGGAAATACGAAAAACTATTTTCGCTAATATTCCACAGGAGAAATCAGTTCGAGATGCAGTTGTCTCTTTCGCGCTCAATTGGGAAGGTTTGCGGGAGGGGTGGGACAGAAATAGATCGCATAAAAACATATTCTTCAAATATTTTGCAGCCCGCGTTTCCTCTTAAGGTCAGCTTCCAGTTTATTATTATTATTTATTTATTTCAGGCATCAAGGCCCATATAAACACATACAATACAATATTAATATAACTTATAAATAACGAATAATCTAATAATCTGGTTATAATATTAACTTATTTTAACCAGATGCGGCTGAATACCAGTAGCGTGCATTGCATATAGGCAATTAAGCAGTGCCTACCTTATAAGATTTAATTAACTACTCCATCTTAAACTATTTCTAAAAATAAAATAAGCGTGTATGGCTATGATTTCTTTTGCGCAGAATCGTATTGAAATGGGCTTAAGCGTACAATTGAAAGGCGACATCGCTAGTGCCTGCCTACCTAGTTCGAAAACCAATGCACGCCACTGCTGAATACCAGTATTTTACACGGAGCGACTACATTCAGATCTCCGCAACCCAGTTACTGGGCAATGCCGATATCCTAAAGTTGTCAGACTTTCGGATTGTCATAGGTATTCGTATGACACCCGAGACCGACGGTTTAACGTGCTCTCCGAGGCACGGAGGTGTCTCGATGTGCAGCGAATGGTCACCAATCCACGGACAGACCGGGGCAAGCGTTGCTTAACCTCGCAAATCGTATGATCCGCGTGGTTTTTAATAAGACACGAACCCCAAGGCATGAGGATGTACGAGGATGGGGATCCTCATACATATTATCGTAAATATACGTTTTTTTTTATCCACATTAATAAGGCTATGAGAACTATTAAGAAACTATTGTGACTATTATTTTTTCAGACTACAATTTCAATACCAACCGCTACGTTTTTTAAGTTCCCATTATAAATACCTAGTCTTGTCATAAATATTCTCAAGAAGAAAAAAATATATTTTTTTATTGCAAATAATATTTATTACTTTTACAGTGTGTTAGTTTAATACATAAATATAAAACAATTTAAAATATAAAAAGCTTATTCGAAGTAGTCTCCATTGGCTGCAATACGGTCCTTTAAACGTTGAGGCCAGTTATTAATAGAAGCACGCACTCTTTCCATGGAAAAATTCTTCACTGTCAATCGTATGGATTGTTTTAGGGACTCCAAATTATCATGGCGTTTAGAGCAAGCCGTACTATCTAAACCTGACCATGAACGGTTATGGTTATTGAACATGGTGTTGTTAAGGGGCTTAACTACCTTCTCAAGAATGGTATCTTGATACACTTGTAACGATGTTTTGATACTTTTTTCATAAAAATATGGCACAGTTATTTTGTCTGTTAAAATGTTGCTCAATTGTAAAGATTTTCTCATCCGTAAACAAAATTTTTCTGTGACCTCCCTTTGCGACCGCTTCAGTAGTTGTTTCGATTTTACCACCCTATTCTTTTTTAAATTATCAGTTAAAAAATGACCAGTGCGTCTCTTATAGGCTGCAAGTCCTAAGTCATCTTTTAAAATACGCGACATGGTTCTGGGTGCTATCTTCATCTCCCGAGATAAAATCTTTTGCTTTCGGACAGGATTTCTTCGAATTCTTTCCCTTACTGCTTTGAGCACCTTTTTCGTACGAACACTACTTGGACGGCCAGATCTTTTTCTGTCATAAACTGAGGAGGTCTCATTGTACCTATTAATAGCCCGGTATACAAACATTTGACTAATACCAAGCGTATAGAGAGTTTTAAAAATTGCATTTGGCTCCATACCAACTTTGTGTAATGCAATCATAGCGATTCGGTTCTCTTTATCACCCCACTCCATTTTAATGTTGCAAAATATTGTACAATGTATTAGCGCCAAAATTAGAAAACTCAATGAACAATCGTATAAAAATGACAGATTCCAAATTCAAATGTAATATCTTTCTTAATTTTTAATTGTAACAGTGTTTATGGCTAGACTAGGTATATAGTCTAAAAAAACTAAAAAAACACGTAATTGTTAGTATATGGAAAACTAAAAACCATGAGGGGTTCCAGTACTCACATTCTGGCTCCATCATGACATCGGCTCGATGGTACTTTATTATTGTATGGTCATAAGAATTTCATACATTTGCAAAGTTTCACATCGATGTGATATTTAGAAGAGGGTGAAATTCGAATTCCAAGTTTTTTTTCAATTTTGTTTTTTTACAGCGTGTTAAATAAAAATAGACTTTTTGCAGAAAGCATAACATCGTAAATTATTAATATTACGTTTGACTGAAAGTCAGTTCAAGATCAAAAAACAATTCTCGTAGCCAACACGCTACGAGCCCACGTAGCTCGTAGCACGTAGCGCCGACGCGTAGCCCACACGGCTCAAAGAGATTAGCGGTCCGATTATATTACGTCCGAAAACTCCGAAAAATACTTTTAAGAACCGTATCCACTGGGCCGTTCCGTTTTAAAACGTGACCGTTTTATATTGCATCTCACGTTCTCCCGGCAGCCGGTGTCGCTACGTTTTAAACTTTGTTACTTTTTGAAGTGTCAGAGTTTTATTGTAGACAGACAGTGATTTTATTACCGCGAAAGTGTCGTGCGAACGAGTCTTCGCGAACTTTTTGAAAGGCCATTTGGATGTTAATTGTGAGCTGGGCTTTGCCGATAGCGGTACATTACATTATCGTTTTATACGGATTAGTTTAAGTTATCGTACGATTGTATAATAACTATTGTAAGTAATTTTGTTCATTAGTAAAATTTTGAGGTGGTTACTGAGCTGAATATTGTTAGGATTTGCATATTTTATGTTATTGTAGTACTTGTACGTGCGGGCTCGTGGTTAATTACCAACTGCGCGGATCATACGATTTAGGCGGTTAAGCTGCGCTTGCTGCGGTCAGTCTGTGGATGGGTGACCATTCGTTACAAATCGAGACCCCTCCTTGCCTTGGAGAGCACGTTAAACAGTCGGTCCCGGGTGTCATACGAATACCTATGACAGTCGTTACGGGTAGTCAGAAGCCCGAAAGTCTGACAATCAGTCTAACGTTAGGACATCGGCATTGCCCAGTAACTGGATTGCGGAGGTCTGGTGGCAGTCGCTCCGTGTAAAGCACACACACGTAACACTAAGTTTATAATAAACTATTTATTGCTTTTATTTAGTAGTATTCTAATTTGATATTTACGTAACATGTTTATTTATTTATTTGTGTCGTTATTACCCGTGGCATCACTATGGTCCTATCTGAAAACCAGCGTTGCGACATTTTGTTTTTTTTTTTAAATGTCGCAGCATTATGCTGAGATAGGAGCCCTTTTTGGCCTCGTGCAGGTAGTATAAATTCTTATCCTTTCTTTTTTTTTGTAAATATTGTTTTCGTTTTTGTAACTGCCTGTGTGAGTCCAAAATAAATAATTTTCTTCTTCTTCTTCTTAAAGTACTGGTATTCTGCCGCATCTGGTTAGACTGGAAGCTGATCACAACATGTTGGGAAAACGCTAGGCAGAAAGACAGACAGTACTTGTACCTGCGGGTTTACTTGTATAAAATTAATATTATTTTGATAAAATATTGCGCTGGTTCTGTTTTTTCAGGATTATTAAGAACATGATAGGAACCAGTTAATGAGATAGGTTTATACAAAAGAAGAACATAACTTGAGAAACACGACCGTATTTACCACAAGTAAGCAAGTACGGTAGCTAAGCATTTCTCAAACTGCGCTTAAGGCGCTTTCTGTATTCACCTTTAAAGAAATATCCGCCGTACTCCTGTTTTCTGATTCTAAAACGTATTTACCGCAAAAAATAAAAATAAATATCAGAATTTCTTAGAAAGTTTAAAAGAAATAAGAAGTTTGTTATGCTTCCACGAAGGCATCTGAAAGAAGCTAATGAAGTGGTAAGGTCGTTGCCCTTGGCGTTTTATTTTTATATGCCTTTACCGGATAAGTTGTTGTAAAGTGTAATGACTTCCTTATCTTAGCGTTGCGGACTTAAAACCTTGAGGTGTCCACGTGGGTGTACTAAAAGAAAGAAAGAAGGAAAGAAAAAACAACATGGCTTGCATTGTTAGACAGTATAATAATTCCTTCAAAAAATCTTTTATGTTAAACGGTTTTATCTATCCCAAGTAGTACCCCAAATTCCCAAAGATCATGTCTTCTTGTCTTTTCCCAACTATATTGGCTTAACCAAAATCTGGTGAATACCATTATTTTACACGAAGCGACTGCCATCAGACCTCCGCAACCCAGTTACTCAATACCGATATCCTAATGTTAGACCGGTTGTCAGATTTTCGGGCTTCTGACTACCCGTAACGACAATCATAGGTATTTATTTATTTATACTTCTATGCACTATTGTGGTACATAAGGCGGACTTAATACCATAAGGCATTCTACCAGTCAACCTTAGGGTTAAAAAGAAAAGCATCGAAATAGGTACAGGAAAAAGATGAGTTGACAATTTTGGACTGAGTATATGTATTCGTATGACACCCGAGTTTAACGTGCTCTCCGAGGCATGGAGGGGTCTCGATTTGTAGTGAACGGTCACCCATCTACGGACTGACCGCGGCAAGTGCAGCTTAACCCGCTCGGTTATTAATTACGGGTAGTATTTAAACGAGTGACTGTAAATTAAAGTTTTAAGTGTCAAAAATAATTAATTTACGTTATAGTATTACTAAGTGAGCGACTGACTGCGCGTGACGAGAAATCAACAGAACAGCAACTTACAAACACTAATTTGAGTTAAGTACAAAAGTTAAATACAAAATGAGAAGCTTCATAATATGTGAGCGACCTAATATTTGCTTGAGTGTCAACGTTACGTCCTGCATTTTTTCAATATTTGCCTTTGCAAAAGAGGAAATCTGGCGCTTGGCGGCCGCTGCCGCGGCACGCTCGCTTCGCTCGCTCGCCTTCGCGCGTTGCGTGGTCGCAGTTCTAACCTAACCTAACCTAGACGTTACGAATTTGACAAACTGTTTATAATATTGAAGTTGCTCTCTCTGTATTTCTAGTCGCTCACTTAGTAATTCAGTCGCACGGCTAGAATTTTAATATCTGAAATGGGTTAATCACAACCCACTTTTTGTAAGGTCGTTCCGGATTTTATTATTAATCAATATTCGTCGTTAGTTTAGTTAATTTTTCGCTTACTCAAATTCATACCGCTCAAGTTATTAAAACAGTATCGCATCATCAGTCGCTAAGTTTTTTTTTATACGATCGTTATATAATTCCCTATTAATTAGCCCCTCTCCCAAATCCCCTAAAGACCCGGTAAAGTAACATAATAGATAAATAGAAACTTCTAAGCACTTTACCAAAGGCTCCTTAGATTAACATACTTATCCTTTTATTAACATACTTAAAACTGAAAATCAGAGTAATGTGGGCTCCACAATTACCTTGAACAAAAACGTTACCCTTATAAATATCCTAATAGGGTAACTTGCGAGCCACAGACTAAATAATAGTACCTTTTATGTAGACTATTTGCATTAGCCACGTACTACCTACCTGAGGATTCCGCTGGTTATTGTTAATTAAGTTTTATCTAGTTAGCTGATTCAATGTATGCTTAATTTTAGTTGGGAAACTGCTATTCTGAAAATTATACTATACCTCGTTTAACTGCATCGTTGGTCTAGTGGTCGCAAGCGCGACTGTTGAGAGTGGTGTCCTGGGTTCGATCCCCAGGTCAGGAAAAGTGTTATTGGGTTTTTCCGTGTGGAATTCCTCAGTAGCAGCCCGGAGTTTGGATTTTTGCCCGGTTGATGGCAATAGGCTCACCCCCTATTATGACGAGGCGATGGTTCATAGCTATGTTAGGATCCGATAAGTGGCGCTATAGTCAAATTATTTACGTGGGCACAGCCGCGGGAGAGCAGCTAGTCTCTTATATAGGTAAATAAGCATTTGTTCGGTACATTTTCCGATCAATCCGTGAAACTTATCCGGACTTTATCGTCAGTTACGGATAGACTGCAGTACTTTGTTTTTAAAAGGTATCGATAACTTTTGCGTAGAGGAGTATAGTATCACCCTAATTTCGCCGTTATGTTTAAGTCCCATGTAATAAGGGACGAACCTATTGCTATTAACCGGGCAATTAGTGCCCGGTTAATGGCAATAGGTATATGGTAATATGGCAAACGCAAACTCCGGGCTGCTACTGAGGAATTCCACACGGAATAACCCAATAACACATTTTCCGACCTGGCGATCGAAGCCAGGATCTCGCGATCAGCAATCGCGCTAGCCACCACTAGATCATCGAGGGCAGTTAACAATTTATAATGCAATAATATCACATTGAGACCCCTTCGTACCTCGGATAGCACATTAAACCGTCGCACAGTGGGAAAAAAATGATTTTTTTTGTTCAAAAATCTGCCTACACCACAATTTTTGACGTATAGCTACCATTTTTTTTATTCACTCCTGAGATAACACATTTTGGTGTTCACTGCCACTTTTCCTTAAAAGTCAATACCATAACCTCAAAAAATCGGGAAATTAAGCAAAAACAATTTCTAAAAAAAATATTTTAACAAAAATCAGTTTCCAGGGGTTTTTCAGGTCCCTGGTCATGAATTTATTGTCTGTTTATAAAAATTCAAAATGGTGGATGTAAAAACGCGGCCCAAAAAAAACAAATTTTGCTTTATTTTGCTTTTTTCCATATAAATTGATACGTTATAGATGGAATGCAATAAAGTATTAAGTAGTGACTTTTAAGGAAAAGTGGCAGTGACACACCAAAGTGTTTTATCTCAGGAGTGTATAAAAAAATGGCAGCGATACGTCAAAAATTTCGGCAAAAAAATCATTTTTTTCCCACTGTTCGTCGGTCCCGGGTATCATACGAATACCTATGACAGTCGTTATGGGTAGTCAGAAACCCGAAAGTCTTACAACCGGTCTAACCTTAGAATATCGGCATTCTCCATTAACTGGGTTGCGGAGCTCTGATGGTAGCCGCTCCGTGTAAAATACTGGTATTCAGCCGCATGTGGTTAGACTGGAAGCTGACAACATCGTTGGGAAACGGCTAGGCAGAACATAAAACAATAATAGTAATTTTTTATAGCCTCCTTCCACTAAAATAACGAAAATGTGGTTTTCAGAACATATTTCTAAACATTATGCAATTTTTATTTTTTTAATGAATGTAGTATAGATATAATAAAAAAATATGTGTAACCTAAGAGTTTAATCACCTACGACTTCAACCTTACAAGATAACATGAACCACACAAGACGCTGTCACATGAAAAACACCAGCCCACTTGTCATGGAGACGGCGACACACTCAGCATTTGTCAATGTAATTATGCGTCAACCCAAATGTATGGTGGAACTCGTCCCCTTGAAATATGTCCGCATTTATAAAGCTGAGTTTATTTTATATTCTATAACGATTAGTGATGTGCAGCGTACATATCGATAGTTATTATGAATATCATCGGCTTGGATTTTATTTATTTATTTCATGGACTATAATAGAATATGAAGAACAAAGTTTTAGTAGTCTTTTTTTTTTAAACTTTGCCTCACACTAGGATTTCTCCTGTTTACAGACACAAATCTTCACACGCACAAACATCCAGACCCGGAACAACTATCTGTAGGTTATACAAATATTTGTTCCGTGCGGGAATCGAACCCACAATCCGTAGCGCAGAAGCCAATCGCTCAGCCACTGCACCAAACGTGTCGACAAATATTTTTGTCATCGTAAGTTTCATAAATTATACTTATGATTATGAGTGTTTATGGAGTTGACCGAATTGTTTTTAACTCTATCATTATAATTGTCGTATAGGTACTAGAAGTAAGCCGATTATGGAATTAGCCTGTTGTCATTTTACAGGTAAATTAAACTGTTACTATGTAAAAATTAAGGAGTTTTTCCTGCTTTGAGTGGAAAACAAGCAGGTGGTCTCCCTGATGGTAAGTGATCACCGCCATCTATAGATATCAGCAATACCCAAGGCATTGCCGGTACGTGATCTACTCTTCTTTGAATGGAATCTCTTTATGCGGGTTAGCCTCTGGAGCAAGCTCGTTCCATATCTTAAAGGTACGTTTTAAAAACAATCGTGTAAAACGAGTTGTATTGGAACTGCTGAGAAATAACTTGACTTAGAATCTCACGCCCGGCAGCCAAGCATTAACATTGAATCGTAAATAATTATGCAAATCAAAATGTTATTCCCTAATCGGTTGAGTAATACTTCATCGTATCGATAGTCAGTGTGATCACATCTCTACTTAACGATATTCATAAAAAAAATGTCGAAGTAAGTAACAAGTCGCGTTTCGTCGTTCGACGTAGAAGTAATTTCTTAATGAGATTAAGTTTGAGATATTTTTAGTAAAAATTAAAATAGACGTAAATTAATTATTTCTGTCAATTTTAATCACGTTATTGCTTTAATTTATTGGTGCTGTTATAATTTTTCGAAATAATAAGCGGCTGCTCGCTCTTAATAAAGGTCTTATTAAGGTATTTTTATCAACATTTAATTTGCTTTACATATTCTAGAAAACATACAAATATCTATGTCAAAGCACGTTCCCAAAGCGGATCTGTTTTAACGGATCCGTCGGTACTGGATGTGTTGTTCACATCTGTAACGACGGATCCGTTAAACAAATGGCAGCTGCGTCGCATCTGGCATGCAGGATTCGATAAAAATAGCTGATTCAGTATTTTTTACTGGATTCGGAATACTGTCGTGTATGTGAACTCGCTCATACAACTACAGGCGCCATCACCAAAATAAAAACGAATCCGCTGAAACGGATCTTGTAAACAGTTTCTGTGAGAACTAGCTGGGCGAATATTCGAAAAATATTAACAAAAATTGAGAACGTCATTAGCATTATCCCAAAGTTAAGAATGCAGATGTTTAATACTATAATTATGATAATGAAAACTCAAACTATACCGTTGCCGTCGAGCAATAAGGCAAGAATAAAAACAATCTGACAATACTATAACGTTAACAACCCGGGAGGGAATGATTTGTTAAAATAATGTTAAAAAATTCGAATATTCACCCAGCTGCCAGTCGTTACGGGTCAGATGCTCGAAAGTCTGACAACCGGTCTAACTTTATGATATCGGCATTGCCTAGTAACTGGTTTGTGGAGGTGAGTTATATTCTCATGTCGGGCAGTGTTATTTGGTTTTTCGATGAGAAAATTAACACTGGCAATGAGGTAGCCACCCTATTAATAATACGAGTACAAACTACCCTACACCCTATTAATAATACAAGTGACGGCCTTGTTGGTCTAGTGGTCGCAAGCGTGACTGCTGAGCATAGGGTCCTAGGTTCGATCACCAGGTCGGGCAAAGTGATATTGGGTTTATCCATTAACAATTTCTCAGTAGCAGCCCGGAGTCTGGATTTGTGCCCAGTTGATGGCAAAAGGCTCGACCCTATTACATGGGACGTAAACATAACTGGCGAAACGAGGGTGTTACTAAAATACCTCTGCCTAACCCTTCGCTGAATACAAGCCGTGATGTTATGTTTATGTTATGAGTACAAACTAATGACGTCACTGAAAAGCTGTGGGTGTACGTAAGTCCCTTTGTGTGGGCCTTCAGGGAATATTGAGGTATCTACCGATGTTTCGTGTCAAAACATATTTATAGATTTTTAATCCGCGCCCACGCAGTACTTGATAACAAACATAAAACAAAACATCACGCCTGTATTCCCCGAAGGGTTAAGCAGAGGTGAATATTAACACCCTCATTTCGTCGTTATGTTTTAGTCCCTTGTAATAGGGGGCGAGCTTATTACCATCAACCGGGCACAAATCCAAACTCCGCGCTGCTACTGAGAAATTCCACATGGAAAAACCCAATATTTAACACTTTACCCGACCTGGGGATCAACGGGCATCAAGACCTCACGATCAGCAGTCGCGCTTGTAACCACTAAACCAACGAGGCACTTGATAAACAAATGTTTAATAACTAACTCTGCTTCCTGTGTAGTAGATCAACTTTATATTTACATAAAAACGTTATGATGTAAAAATCTAACCTGTGCACCTACAAAATAAATAAATACATCGTTTCCAATTTCCGGAAAGCTGGATATTAGTTTAGGGACTAAAATATTGATATTTTTTCATGTTACTCTGAACTAAAACATGGAATTTGACAGATGCCTATCATATATCTATGTAGGTACTTTAAATAATAATTGCAAATTGTATTTAAAAGAGATTTCATTTTATTTTTAAAAGTAAGAAATACTGCATCCAATGATTTTCTAAAAGGCTTTTGCCTAAGCATGATCTTGTTAAACATTTTTTTATAAGCGCGGTAGTCATCCATAATTATTTTTATTTACTACTAACTTTGCCGGGCCCGGCTGCACACGGGTAGCACTAAGTATCTACGGCGCACCGACTTACCTACCTAGCTTTCCTACCTACCTACTTTTTTTTTTTTTTTTTTTTAACGTGGTGAAATCCTCATGGACTATCCCCCGGCCGGACTTTTACCGGCTAAAACCACCACGGTGTCCCACCTTCTGACCTAAGGCCGGGGTCGCGGGATTCGCTATTGCATGCACGGCAACCCCAGCAGGTCTTGGTCCACCAATTGCTGGTGGACCTCTCCACTGTAGGGCCCCACCCCACGACCTCATGAGAGGCGCGGGGGGCACCCCACATCACCGGCGCACCAGAACACATGGTACGCCGTGACCACCCCGGGGACCAAACAAGTACATGGGTGCCAGACTACCCCGTGTCTGGGCACTCCTGGTCCCCATGCGACGGGTCAGATTAGTGGCCCCGCCGCCTACCACTTTTCGGCCGCAGAGAATAGAAAGAGCGGCCAGGTACACACCGCCACTACTCTTCCCCTGCGGCCCCACCGCGTTCGCCATCTGACGGTGGCGGCCCCGTCAAGGCCGCGGAAGGTAGGGAGAACGGCGCACCGTAATACCGGCACTCCTCTCCCGCCGCGGCCTCCCGCACTCAGCCGCGATGCGTTCCAAACGACATCGCGGCCCGCCTCAGTTGCGATATCGCCGAAGCGACACCGCAACCTTCTTGGCCGCTACATCGAGGGCTACCAGACCCAAGCCCCGACGAGCGGCCTCTCCTTGGGTTCCTCTTCGCTTCACCGTGGGGTTCAATGCCACGGCTACTAAGCCCCCCCGCAACGACAATGCGGGAACCCAACCGGGGGGGTACCCTACCTACCCTATCCTTTCTCGAGATATCATCAAAAAAGCTGTTCCATACAAAATGTTTGAGAAAATGAATTATTTTCATATTTTTTTTTTTCGTGTATCATTGTAATTATCTGTACGCTACAAGGGTGTTACTATACACCTCTGCCCAACCCTTCGGGGAATATAGGCATGATGTTATGTTATGTTACACGCATCTATTCATACTTGTATACCGAATATCCGTTGTATAGCTTGTCTTATATATACCTAAGACCGCAGCCCTCAGACAAAGCACTTCGCCTCACATAAAGACATGGTGCAAAGAAAACACACAGTACAATTGGGTGTACACGCGTACAATAGGGTTGTACACTCTTAGAATAGTGTTGTCCTGAATTCCGTGTTTGCACAACAATTGAACTGTAGAATTTCATTATGAAAGCGCACGCGATGTTTGCGAGTGATACAGTCAGCATCAAAAGTAAGTGATGATTGTTCAAAGTTTCAAAATTGTTTAATGAATGAAAACTTGCAAATTATTATTTTGTTTAACAAATAACCATAGAGGATTGAGTTCTTCAAAGAATAATATATTGTTAATGTAAACAAACAATTAACTCCTGAGATAATTCATATTAAAATTCCGAAATATTCATCGACTTTTGCTGTTGACTGTACCAGCCCTTGTTTAGAAGTTGACTTTACTTTTAAGTGACACAGTTTGGGTTGAATTTTGTTACAACACGATATCACTGTTGCAATCTATACTAATATTATAAAGCTGAAGAGTTTGTTTGTTTGTTTGAACGCGCTAATCTCAGAAACTACTGGTTGGAACTGAAAAAATATTTTTGTGTTAGATAGTACATTTATATATAACATCACGCTACGACGAATAGGAACGTAGCATAAATGAAAAATGTTGCAAAAACGGGATAAATGTCCACCCGTGCGAAGCCGGGATGGGCCGCTAGTAGATAATAAAACACGTTAATATTCAAACTATACTGGCCTGCAAAAATAAGTATCACACTTTTAAAATTGCAATAACTTTTTAAGTACACAAGATATATTTTCGAAACAAAAAGGACTCAAAAAAGAGTTTAACTTTGTTACTATAGTTTCAAAGAAAGCTGATAAAAATTGCTATAAAACGATTTTTATTTTAAATCTCTAACTTCTATAGTTAAGAAAAAATTTAAATTTTAAAAGTGTGATACTTATTTTTGCAAGCCAGTGTATCTCAATAACGGCAAAAATGTACGGTCGTTTTGTGAACCAACGCTCTATAGTTTATTTATACTCTACGCGGTATCGCCTAAAGGACTATTACGTTCCATATGAGTTGCGAAATGGGATAGGGACGAATTAGTAAAATAGGTGTGCATATTTCATAGCTTGATTCAATTGTAAGGGACTTGTGCTTATACCATAATAATTCAAGTGTGCTAATAAGATTATATAGGAACTAGCTGACACCAGTGGCTTCGCTTGCATATGTCGATGTTATCGGAAATGTATGTAATCCGTCAATATACAGGGTGTAAACGAAATCATGTAATTTCTTCAAACGTCGTGATTTACTGTTGACATAGATTAACCCTGCACGGGATACTTTTGGATTTAATAAAAAAAATATTACAAAAAGTGAACATGTGTTCTTAATGTGAGGCATTTTAGCGTACCGAGCGAATTGCGCGACCTCGCTCGCTGCGCGGTCATTTAATTCGGGGCGCTAAAATGCCTCACGTTAAGAACACATGTTTACTTCTTGTAATTTTTTTATTGATGTCTAATGTTTCCCGTTCAGGGTTAATCTATGTTAGCTGTATATTACGAGGTTTGAAGGAATTACATGATTTTGTCTACATCTGTATAGAATCCCTAGGAATTTAATACATTTCCTAAATAGCAATCATAAATGAGTATTTTCCGTAACATTATATTGACGTCCTTTCACTACTTGACCAATCTCTCAGCATCATGCAAACATACTTCATGCGAGCAAGCAAGTATGCAAGAAAGAAGAAAGAAAGAAAGAAAAGTTATTTATTCGCGCCAACATGACGCACAAACTAAAAAAAAAGTAAACTAAACTGAAAAGAAACTTGGGGAAAAATATGCGTCATATCCGCGCAAAACGGCCATCGCTCAGCATAATGCTGTGTCTCACGTGCGAGACAGAGCCACAGCGCTGGTTTTCAGCGACAGCCGGCGTTGACATGATGACGTCCACCACCAAAAGATATAAATAAACTCAATATATGAAAATAGGTAAGTACGCATTAAATAGAATCATGTGAAACTGTATGATATATAATATTTAAATATAGCAACATTTCGTGGCGTCAACATCGTCGCTTTGTCGCCCCTTCGCTTTACTTGCACACTCGACCAGCACTACGCTCGAAGGTTGTTGACTCGCTACGTTCGCCGCCTTACCCCACTCGCTATGCTTCGACCCCGTGCACTTGTTCCACTCAGTACTTCCTTCGGGAGCTTCTGGCTCCACGTTTTCAAATAACACTTTAGGGGTAGGACAGAGTCTGACCACTTGAAGTCTGGGTACATAGTCGAATTAACAGTGAATTCGACGTATTTTAATTAATGTTGCGATCGTTGTGTGACTAAATTAAATAATTGCCAGATATTAAAACATTTTTATAAATTTCTTACTACCACTTAAGAATTGCATACAATGTCTAAGAAGTATACAGGGTGAAACCAAATCATGTAATTCCTTCAAACCTCGTGATGTACTCATGACATAGATTAACTCTGCAAAAGACACATTTGGATTCGATAAAAAAAAATTACAAGAAGAAAACAATGTGATCTTAACGTGAGACATTTTAGCGCCCCGAGTTAAATGACCGTGCGGCGAGCGATAGCCGCGCTATTCGCACGTTAATTATTATTATTATTTATTTAATTATCAGGTAACATACATGATCCATAACGTTAAGAACACAAGTTTACTTCTCGTAACTTTGTTTTTATTGAATCCTAATGTATCCCAAGCAGGGTTAATCTATATCAGCAGTACATCACGAGGTTTGAAGGAATTACATGATTTCTTTTACACCCTGTATACACTTCTTAGGAAATGTATGTATTAAAGTACCTTTGACCAATTATTTTACACGTTTCCTAGATTGTCTCATACATTTCCGGTAACAGCTAGTTCACACAGAAACTGTTTAAAGGACCCGTTTTTATTTTGGTGATGGCGCCTGTAGTTGTATGAGCGAGTTCACATACACGACAGTATTCCGAATCCAGTACAAAATACTGGTCCGACATTTTTACATGTTCCGTTTTGTCATCAAAAACTGGATGACGAAACAGTATAAAAAACGGATCCGTACATAAAGATGTATGGAAAAGTATGGGTGCGTTCACACACAATTCGTTGTTCATCACAATCTTATCCTGCCTGCTAGATGCAACGCAGACTTTAATTGGTCCGTCGGTACACATGTGAACAACACATCTAGTACCGACGGATCCGTTAAAATGGGTCCACTGTGTGAACGGGTAACATTGATAAAAAGTATTTTCTGTGCCAAAATGTTCTCAAAATCGGTTCAGTAGTTTAGTTGTGATGAAGTAACAGACAGACAGATAAACTTACTACGCACAATATCAGTATTTTGTACTGGATTATGTTTTCAAGTTATATTTGCGGGAAATATATGTTTGCTCTTGTTGGAACTCGAGCAAAGAAATATAATAATTATTATTTGTTGGGTATACATTCCTTGTAATTTAGGGTATCATAGCACGAAACAATTATGTTTTTTATTATTAAGCAATGATCATCCCACTACAGTGCAAAGGCCTCCCCTACCCTCGTTCCACTCCTCTCGGTTTAAGGTCATCTGCGGCCAGTCCTTACAATAAGTGTCTAGTTCACCTCGCCATCTCCTGGTGGTGAGTTTTGCCCACAGCTCGTCTGACGTACGGCAGACGTGACCATCCCAGTTTCATTTTGAGCTTGCGGCTTTCTGACGAACGCCGGCGATCTGAATTTCGGAGCGCAGTACACTATAGTACAGTCTGATGAGTTTAAGCTCACCTTAAAATTAAATTGTATTTCCGTCATATTTGTACACAATTTCATTATTTACTGTTTACATAGTAATTTATTTATTATTAGCAAATATGTAAATCAATGTCATATTACTATTATCGTTCCCCTCGTTGGTCTATTGGTGGCACGCGCAACTGCTGGTCGTGAGGTCCTGGGTTCGATCCCCAGGTTGGGCAATGTGTTATTCAGTTTTTCCGTGTGGAATTCCTCTGTAGCCTGGAGTTTGGTTTTGTGTCCGGTTGATGGCAATAGGCTCGCCCCCTATTACATGGGACTTAAAAATAACGGCGCAATGAGGGTGTCACTATACATCTCTGCCCAACTCTTCGGAGAATACGGGCGTGATGTTATGTTATTATCGTTTGGTTACCGAAAGTTTGATATTTTTTATTCCCCATAAATATTGCATTAAAATTCTAGAGACTCCTTTAGATGGGTCCGCATATGGAATAGGGTCATCACTTGCAATAACTTGATGGCGCAAATTGACAGTGCCGTCGTAAAACAGAGTTCATTGTAAAAATGTGTTGGTCGTAAAATAAATCCTTATTACCGACACCTGGTGTCTGCTGCAAGGACATAATATGTCCTACATACAGGTTGTTAGATTTGAGTTACAGCTAGTTCACACAGAAACTGTTTACAGGATCCGTTTTTAGGTGCGTCCAGACCTGAAGAACGCGCCACGAATTCGCATTCGCATTCGAATTCGCAATCGATTCGCGCATTCGCGGCGCGTTCGTCAGGTCTGGACGCACCATTATTTTGATCGTATCCTGCCTGCCAGATGCGACGCAGCTGCCATTTCGTCGCTTAGGTAACAATACCACTCATGTTATGTTTTCAGGACAGACAAAAACGGATTAATGCTGCTTTACACGGTGCAAGTTTCTTGAAGCAAGTCTCATGCTATCTCTGTTTTTGTCGGAGAGAAAGACAAAGATAGCATGAGACTTGCTTCAAGAAACTCGCACCGTGTAAATGAGCCTTTAATATCTTTAGAATGACACAACAAACGACTTGCGCGGTGCGAGAACTGTTTGAATAACTCGCTGTGATTGGATAATTTTAATTTTTTTCTAACATTATTCGATGCGCGCCGAAAATATCTATCGAATGACGTATAAAACGTCAAATGACCAATATTCGACTTAGGCGGTATTGTTACCTAAGCGACGATTTGTTTAACTGATCCGTCGGCACAGATGTGAACAACACATCCAGTACCGACGGATCCGTTAAAACTGATCTGTTGTGTGAACGGGCGGTTATATTTAACACTACTAAGAATTTTGTTATAAAGTGGACACAACATGTATGTTTCTTAGAGACATTCGTTTGTAGGTATTTTTCTTTCACACTTATGACGTATCACTTTTATTTCTCATTATTGACTGTACTATCTTGAAAAAATACTCCACAGATCTCTAATAAAAATACTTAGGCGAATTCATTTACTCATTCACTCAATAGTACTTGTGACTGACAGACATATATAAAGACAAATTACTGAAGACCTTTTCACGTCGATTGAGTACCGTCTAGGGCTTATAATCAATATTGTACTGAAACACTTTTCAAGGAGCAAGGAGGAGTGTGGAGGAATATGGAGGAGTAAGGAGTAATTTGGAGGAACGAGCAATTTTCACATCTTTCTTGTTAGCTAAGTGATCTGACCGTTTAGTGGCCATTGTGACATATTTTTAATCAAAACAATCGTTCGAAAATGTCGCTATTTTTCTAGATAAGAATTTTCTTTTGAATCGTTTTGCTCTAAGAATTGGACAAAGTCTGTTCTGTTATTATTGTTGTACTGTTTTGTACTGTTTGACTGTCGACTGTATTCATGCAGAGGTGTTTTTCTGTAGAGGGGCTAGTGGCTAATTAACAGCCGCGCAGATCATATGATTTGCAAGGTCAATGCCCTTGTCGCGGTCAGTACGTGGACGGATGACTATTCGTTACACATCGAGATCCTTCCATGCCTCGGTGAGCACGTTAAACCGTCGGTCCCGGATGTCATTCGAATACTTATGACAGTCGTTACGGGTAGTCAGAAGCTCGAAAGTCTGACAAACGGTCTGATTGATTGTTTTTTAAAAATAGGAATTAAATTCCTACACATAGTTTTCTATACTAATATTATAAAGAGGAAAGATTGGTATTTTTGTATGTAACGAATAAACTTAAAAACTACTGGACCTATTTCAAAAATTCTTTTGCCGTTAGAAAGTTACATTATCACGGAGTAACATAGGCTATTATTTATTACTGGAATAAAACTTCTTACTCGGGCGGAGCCATGAGGACACAGCTGGTATATTATATTTGGCTTAGAAAGTGATTTTGTAGTGCTTGTAATCGAGAATCTTACATACCAATTTATTCCTTTTCTTAAATATAATTGGATATACTGACCTTCAACTTTTTATTATTTCCTTGTACAATACTTTCTTCGGTAAATTCTCCTATTACATTCTAAAGGAAACCAATAAATATCGCTGTATTTTACTGGAGGTACCTACAGATGTTGATGACCTTCATAAAATTGGTGACCACGCAACCTTTGAAAATTGAGAACGTTCCTCAAGTTACCCGGGGGAGGTAAGTATTCCAATTTGTTGCTGTCGCTTGCAAGTTAAAGTTAAATTGTGTCGTTGTTTATAACTGAAGGAATTTAATGTAAAGCGAATGGATAATCGTTGTGTTTTTTGTTTTTGTGAGATTGGTACGTGCTTTATCCGATATTAAGATGAGGTACCTAACGAGGTAACTACCTCGTTGGTCAAGTAGCAGCAAGTGTAACTGCTGATCGTGAGGTCCTGGGTTCGATCCCCAGGCCGGGCAAAGTGTTATTGGGTTTTTTTGTGTGGTATTCTTCAGTAGCAGCTCGGAGTCTGGATTTGTGCCCGGTGAATGGTAATAGGCTCGCCCCCTATTACATGGGACTTAAACATAACGGTGAAATGAGGATGTACTAAAAACATCTCTGCCAAACCTTTCGGGGAATATAAGGCGTGATGTTGTGTTATGTTGTTATCTAAAACTTTCATATAAATTAAGTAATTTCAATAGGCACGAATGCTGTTGAGTTACTAACGTAAACTTAACGTTAATATGAATTTTGAAATGAAAATACTTGTTTCGCACAAACTATTTAATTAAATTGAAATCTTTATTATATACATATATATCTAATACCTTTAAACGAGCAATTCTTGTATATTTATAATCTGAATCTCGGAAACGGCTCCAACGATTTTCATGAAATTTAGTATGCAGGGGGTTTCGGGGGCGATAAATCGATCTAGCTAGGTTTCATTTTTAGAAAACGTCGTTTTATGCGTGTTTTCAGGCAATGAAAAACTGCTAAATAATCATTAGAATACGAAGGTAAATTTCGCCACCATCTCCAAGGTTATAATAGCTCAGGTAGGAAATCGGGCGGTCCCGAAACAAGAAGAATCCGGTTCGAGTCTAAACGATTATTATTTTCCCTTTTTTTTCAATTTCCCTTCTTTTTTCTTTCCAAAAAACAAGATTTACCAACAAAAAAACCGAGCAAAGCTCGGTCATCCAGGTACTTCATATCTATGTACGATACAAATTGTGCATGTTGCAAAAAAGTTAACTAAAATGTTATAGGACGGTTGAATTTTCGATTCAAAATTCGCCTACATTAGCGATATGTTTACGATACTATACGTCAAATGTTCGTGCGAGGTCTACAGGTCTTAAGAAGTTTATAAAATCACAAAAAAAACAATGTATCATACAAGGTTAGTCGGAAAGGGGGTACTAAGCCGCGGGCCACTTAAAGTATCTCTGATGACTATTTTAAAGCAAGCGTGAGTGTTTGGCCAGACTGGAGCGCGGCGCGGGGAGCGGCGCGGGTGCGGGTGCGTGAACGCGCGCGATTTACCTGTCCGCAGTCAAGCGCGGCTTCGTTCTGAGCGTTGTCGTGTCCAGTGTTTGTCAAAATATAATATGGATGAAGAAGACTTATTTTTACTGGAAAATTCTTACTAAAAACGATGTTTTGACATCCACAGTGCAGATCGTGCTTGAATAGCACTTATTAATTATTTAAACATTTAATTTTGAAGACGCCATCACAACAACGCGCGTGGTCAGTTCGAATTAGTTTGAGATCCCCCGCTCCCGCGTGGGTTGTCGCTTGCCGCCCGCTCACTCACTGCTGCCACTTGTATGAACGAGCTATGGCGTGAGCTACCCGCGCGCACCCCGCGCCAAGTAGCCCGCGCCGCTTCCCGCGCCCGCGTGCCCACTATGGACACTCAAATGAAGTTCTTCTGTTTGAGTTCGCCGCACCGCGCCCGCCCCGCGCCCGCGTTTGCAGTCTGCAAGCACTTAAAATTTCAAATTTCGATAATTTTTATTTGCATGCAAAAAGATTTTTATTTTAGTTTTTAAAAAAAAAACATAGCTGCTTTAGTTATGAATTCAGAAAATTAAGTTTCTATTCCGTGATCTCAAATATGACCTAAATTGTAAAACAGCTGGTCATAGCTATGGACAGATAGATTTTAGCATATTTTTTGCGAAATCTTTGAAAAGCTATTTCTCTTAAACTATCGAGTTTTGGGAAAAGTTGTAGAACAAAAGTTATCCCTTATTATAGGTATTTTAACACCCTTTCGGCTTAGTACCCCCTTTCCGACTAACCTTGTATAATATTTAGGAAAACTTAACTAATGACGAGTAGTTGATAGATCTCAATTTTGTTTACCATTCTATACTTGAAAGAGCTTAGATCTACATTTAAAATAAAATATAACAACAGTTGTGCAACATCAGCGCAAAAATCGTACCAATCGTAGTGCCAACCTTGCGAAAAACACGGGTCCCAGATATTGTATAACTCGCAATCAGGATCGGATGGGCCTTCTGTAATTGGGCCTATACTGATGTCAACAATTTTTTGTCACGGTATTTTACTGGGAAGAGGACTAGGTATCGATTTTGTTACGTCAGGTTAAGCAGGTACAATCGGGGAATGATAAGGTTCCTCAGTTTTTAAATTCTTTCCTTTCCCACATCGCGGGTAAATGTTACCTTAACTATTGAACGGAACAGACCAATGCATGGAAAATTGTGTTTAATTATTTTGGTAGCAAAGATCAATATTTCCTTTTGCCTCCATATGACGTAGTAATGCCATATAATGTCTTTGATTTGATTTAAAGAGTTTTGTTGTAAAAATCATGACATCTATGAAATCGATGATTAAATAAATTGTCATTACTTGTGTCTGTCACCATGTCACCATAATATCCTGTCACAAAATACTGTATTTTCATTTCTATAATGTTGGCAATACGTAGTCGGTAAAATAGTTTGTTTCTTGGACTGTGCAAGCAAAAATAGACCTTAAGGTGTATACAATTTTCATTCCCCTACTGTACATACAGGGTTATCAAAAAGCAACGCTATATTTACACTTTAGTTCTAACCCTTGGAAATACTTAACAAAAAATTATTTTCCCATTAAACTCGACAACATACATCAACGATAATATGTATAATCAACCCATTATCCTCCCATTGCTGGTCACGGGAGTCTTCTCAGAATGAGAAGAGTTTAGGCCTTAGTCCACCACACTGGCCTGGTGCGGGTTGGCGGACTACACAGACCAAAGAGAACTTCTTTTGAAGCCCTTAGAATGTTCATGCATGGAAGGCAAGCGGTAAACCGTTAATATCACTAAATAAAATGAAATTGATAATTATTTATTTTGTTATATTATCTAGATCAAAAAAATTGTATACTCGAATATATTGTAATGAAAAATTATGTGTCAACAAGTATTTCAATTTTAATATTCTTCAACACAATGTAATTAATTATTAAATACAGTACCTTTGCCCCTCTGAAGTGAGGAACAGAACGCCCAAAGCCTGCTTTCAGAGTGATAAAATTATTTTACGCGTATTGTAAATGCCTCCTTGGTCTAGTGGTGGCAAGCGCAACTGCTGATCGTGAGGTCCTGGGTTCGGTCCCCAGGTCGAACAAAGTGTTATTGGGTTTTTCCGCATGGAACTCCTCAGTAGCAGCCCGGAGTTTGTATTTATGCCCGGTTGATGGCAATAGGCTTGCCCCCTATTACATGGGACTTAAACATAACGACGAAATGAGGGTGCTACTATATACCTCTGCCCAACCCTTTAGGGAATACAGCCGTGATGTTATGTAAATGCCTTATGTTATGAACTAATGACATACCGTCATTGATGAACGGTGGCCGTAAGCCCAACTGTACAAACACCTCAGCCAATCCCTTAGAGGTATCCAGGCAAGATATTAACATGGATTTAGACCAAACGAGCGAATGCTCATTCTATCCCCACTCCATTCAAATCTTTTGGTGTTGTGGCGGCATCTATCACGCCACATGAGAATTACGCGGCACGACGAATTGTCTAGCAGACTACAGCGACAACAATGACAGCTGTCAAATGGAAGGTCACAAATCTTGCATCGCGATATCAAGATTTGACACGCAGATAGTATATATACAAATTCCCAACATCAACAGTAGTAGCGCGTCAGATATAAGAGCCGCCTGGTTGGAGGAGCCTCCCTTTTCGTTGGAGGAACACCATACCTCGTACCTCCACAGTGTAATCAGAGACAGAACATTCTTGCGTTGTTTTCTCTTGTTTGCGGAGATTCTATGGAATGTTCTAAGAATGCTCGCTCGCTTGATGTAAACAGCGTACAAGCGTGCGAACAATTGCTTAGAGCGTTCTTCCGTGTTCGGACATGCTCGCTCCTCGAAGCGATCTCTTCAAAGCGTTCTTGTGTTCGGCTTATCTAAACATCTCTAGAGCATGTGCAAAAATTCCAGTTCTTGTTCGTTGTCATTCTTGCTCGTTGGTATTATTTTGGTGTAAATGATGAAAACGAATTATTATAGTTTACACCAAAATAACCGGCCAAGTGCGAGTCAGACTCGCGCACGAAGGGTTCCGTACCATTATCTATAAAAACGGCAAAAAAATCCTGTTTGTTGTATGGGAGCCTCCTTAAATATTTATTTTATTCTGTTTTTTAGTATTTTTTGTTATAGCGGCAACAGAAATACATCATCTGTGAAAATTTCAACTGTCTAACTATCACGCTGGTGACAGACGGACGGACGGACGGACGGACGGACGGACAGACGGACAGACGGAAGGACGGAAGGACGGAAGGACGGAAGGATGGAAGGACGGAAGGACTGAAGGACGGAAGGACGGACGGACGGACGGACGGACAACGGAGTCTTAGTAATAGGGTCCCGTTTTACCCTTTGGGTACGGAGCCCTAAAAACCAACGATTAACGACGCTCTGTGCTCTTGTTCTAGCTCTAGCTCTTTGTTCGTTTGGTCTAAACCCACCTTTATACGTCGTACACAGATCAATAACCTGATTGTGTGACCAACAATTGATTTGCCCTTCCTAGAAACTCGTTAGGTTGTTAGCATAGCCGCTTACTATTGTTCAATATTCCAATAATACACTACAACAATGTCCAATGCCCAGATCTCACCTTCTGTTCCCATCAAGACAATAAGCCCAGTCACCCTCGTGAGACTGTGGCCCAAACTTGGACCATCAATCATGATCAAGGACCTTAAACTTGTGGCTATTGTGGCGCCCCCTAGCGCCGCGATTATCCCGTTTATTATTGTTTGGACTCTTTTGTTAACTCAGCCGGAGATTTTATCGTGGCCTCAATGGGACACTATAAAAGACTTCGTGTAATAATATCATTCGCTACTCCGCAAATAGCTGACGTTTTTCTTTTTATCTTTTTAAAGTTTCGGGGCAGTCCGGGATTTCGGGGGAGTTGATAGTGTTGCCAAGTTTGAAAAACAATGTACAAGGCAACGTTTTGTTTTGAACTATAACAAGATATCTGGTGTATTTAGAGCTAAAATATTTGCACAGTCGAGTTCATTAATATATTGACACTTCCAGGCTTCAAAAATATATGAACGTTAAAACGTTCATAATATTGTGACAACTCTAAGCATCATTGTAAATCACTGTTATTCATATGATGTTCTTCACAAAGGTCAGGTGCGTAGTACTCTCAACCGGCGTGCGTGTATGACAAGATGTATGAATGTGGATGAAGCGAAAGGGGTACGTAAGAGTCGTAGCATGTGGCGTTCTATAGTTTCTGCCTACCCCCATGGGAAAAAGGCGTGAGTTTATGTATGTATGTATGTATATAGTTTTTATTTTATTTGTTGATTTTTGTACTACATTACTCATTGGTCTGTGGTCAGGACTCCATTGTTCTCTCACTGTCCTAAATCATTGTACTCTGTTTTGTGTTTTTGTTAAAGATATTATTTTTAAAAGAGTCGCCATGGAGTTTCTTGCCGGCTCTTCTCCATAGGAAACGACTAATTGGAACCGTGCATCTAAATTCGACTTTTCATAAGCACCTGTATTGGTTTATGTGAAATATTTTTTTTTGATTTGATTTGATTAAATTGTGGTCAAGATTTAGATTCATTAATATGTGACTGCTTTTTCTCAGTAACATGTACACAGCCAAAGGCACATTATTATACAGGTATAATAATGTGCAAAGGCACATGTACACAGCCAAAGGGCTGTGTACATGTTACTGAGAAAAAGCAGTCACATATTAATGAATCTAAATCTTGACCACAATTTAACGACGCTTATAGTTATCACAATATTATGAACTTTTTTAACGTTCATATATTTTTGAAGCCTGGAAGGGCCAATATATTAATGAACTCGACTGTACTATAAAATTGTCGCACAGATTATGCAGTTTATCTTCGTCAATAGATAATTATATTATTACTATGTAAAATAATATTTCGAGAGGGGCTCGTGGCTAACTAACAACCGCGCGAATCATTGGATTTGTAAGGTTAAGCTGCGCTTGCCGCGGTCAGTCCGTGGATGGGTAACCATTCATTACACATCGAGACCCCAATATCGTGCCTCGGAGAGCACGTTAAACAGTCAATACCTATGACAGTCGTTATGGGTAGTAAGAAGCCCGAAAGTCTGACAATCGGTCCAACCTTAGGAAATCGGCATTGCCCAGTTACTGGGTTGCTGAGGTCTGATGGCAGTCGCTCCGTGTAATATACTGGTATTCAGCGGCATCTGGTTAGACTGGAAGCTTACCCCAATATAATTGGGAAAAGGCTAGGAGGAAGAATATGTGAAGTACAAATTCCTCATAAATCAGTACCTCATCATCAATCTACCTTGTTTTTCCTATCACATAATTATATATCATATATATATATATATTACAATATTTATATATATATATATGTAAGTATTATGTCTATGTATGGTGTGTAGTATATATTTTGCAGCAGTACACCATGGACTACCCCCTCTATCTTATTCATTGACTTCCTGTTCATCCAAAGGTTGTCTGGTAGATATCGCTATCAGCGATAAGACCGCCATTGTACCCTTTGATATTTGTTATTGTATAAGAGCTGTATTACAATTTTGGTGTACAATAAAGTATATTCTATTCTATTCTATTCCAAGTACTAGAGAAACATTCCATTTTTTTTAGGAACCATGCGTCTATCTAAATACGATTTCACAAACACCGGAATTTGAAACGAAATACGATTGTACGTTTTTTACACGATTTGCACTCTCTATTCCATGCATACCTATTTGTTTTGCTTTTGAAGCGCGCACCATTCAAATAAAACCTAGTTCTTATTCAGGTATTTCACACATGTTGGTTTAGATGCCTTTGTTAAAAATAATGTTCAGCTACCCTTAAATATAGGTATTTATTAGTTTTTCAGAGTTTGTGAACTATTATTGCGCTTCTTCTGTCGGGTCGTCGGGTGTTACAGCTAGTTCACACAGAAACTGTTTACAGGACCCGTTTTAGCGGATCCGTTTTTATTTTGGTGATGGCGCCTGTAGTTGTATGAGCGAGTTCACATACACGACAGTATTCCGAATCCAGTAAAAATACAGTATCTGTTATTTTTATCGTATCCTGCCTGCCAGATGCGACGCAGCTGCCATTTGTTTCACTGATCCGTCGGTACAGATGTGAACAACACATCCAGTACCGACGGTTTTGGTAAAACGGATCCGCTGTGTGAACGGGCTCTTACCTTTAAATTTTTATTGGTTTTTCTGGATTTGTGAACCATTATTGCACTTCTTCTGTCATGTGGCCGCAAGTTATACAAGAATAGCTTATATCTTCGTGAAAGGACTAGCCAGTCAGCAAGGGTAGTAGTGGGGCTGAGTGCCCAGGGTGCTGCGGACGTCCTTGAGTACCGTCACTCGTGGAAGATCTTTTAACAAGACATAACATCACGCCTGTATTCTCCGAAGGGTTGGGCAGAGGTGTATAGTAACACCCTCATTTCGCCGTTATGTTTAAGTCCCATGTAGTAGGGGGCGAGTTTATTGCCATCAACCGGGCACAAATCCAAACTCCGGGCTGCTACTGAGGATACCACACGGAAAACCCAATATCACTTTACCCGACCTGGGGATCGAACCCAAGACCTCATGATCAGCAGCCTCGCTGCTCACCACTAGACCATCGAGGCAGTTGCTAATTAGCATTTGGACTGAGTTTTTTTTTTTCAGAAACTTTGCCCCACTTTAGGATTTCTCCTGTATCGTGGGTACGATTACAGACACAAATCTTCACATGCACAACACCCAGACCCGGAACAACTATCTGTAGACCATATAAATATTTGTTCCGTGCGGGAATCGAACCCACGACCCGCAGCGCAGGAACCAATCGCTTAGCCACTACACCAAACGTGTCGTGTGCTTGATTAATAACTGTTGCGTTCGAATAATCAATCATTCTGCATTACCTATTGGATATTGTAAGTAATTATTATTAGTATTAGTTATCTATCTAATTAGGGAATGCAAGCTTCAGTGATATTAAATTAACGTATTGTTGTTAGTTTAATTAGAGGCCTGATTATGCTCTTACGAGTAGCATGAAGCTATTATATGTGTAAAGGTTGGTTTAGACAAAACAATCATAGAGCTAAAATTGGAACAAGAGCACAGACCGTCGTTGTTTGTGGCTTTTTTGGTGAAAACGATAATTCGTTTTTATCATTTACACCAAAAGAATACCAAAGAGCAAGAATGGCAACGAACAAGAACTGGATTTTTTGCACATGCTCCAGAGATGTTTAGATAAGCCGAACACAAGAACGCTTTGAAGACAGCTTCGGGGAGCGAGCATGTCCGAACACGGAAGAACGCTCTTAGCAACTGTTCGCACGCTCGTGCGTTGTTTACATCAAGCGAGCGAGCATTCTTAGAGCATTCTTAGAACATTCCATAGAATCTCCGCAATCAAGACAGAACAACGAAAGAATGCTCTGTCTCTGTTTACATCAAAAGAATTTGATGGAGTGGGGATAGAATGAGCATTTGCCCGTATAGTCTAAATCCACCTTAATAGGAAGAACGAATAAGTTTACATTTTGTTTTGTTTTTATTATGTTTTTTGTTGGTCTAGTGGTTGCAGGTGCGACTGCTGAGCATGGAGTCCTGGGTTCAATCCCCAGGTCGGGCAAAGTGTTATTGGGTTTTTCCATTAGGAATTTCCCAGTAGCAGCCCGGAGTCTGGATTTGTGCCCGGTCAATGGCAACCGGCTCGCCACCTATTACATGGGACTTAAATATAACTGGCAAAACGAAGTACTAAAACACCTCTGCCGAACCCTTGGGGGAGTACAAGGCGTGAGATATGTTTATGTGTTTATGTTGTTTTATTGTGCCCGAACATGAAAAGGATAATGGGTGTAGAACAAGCGAAGGATGCACGTAAGAATCGTAGAGGGTATTCAATTGTCTCTGTTTACCCCAACGGGAAACAGGATTGAGCTATGTATGTTCCAGTCAGTCAAAAGCATTGTTGAGGAAAAAATACTACTCAAAGTCACCTTTGTTATGAACAAACGAATGGCAAATATAATAATGAATGTTATATGAATCCAGCCGAATATTGAATCGTAAAGTATTAAACATCCAATTTTCAAACATTTTTTTACGAATACAAACGAAGTTATTATTTTGATGAAATCGGGTCTACAATACGACCCAATAACGTAGTCCCTAATAAAGAAAATGGTTGTGTAGTACGACACAACTAAGAAGGTTCGTCGGCAAACTTCGTAAAACCGATCACAGCCGAATTGAGTGCGACTTCTAGGCCAAGAATGTTTATTAGTAGGTGTACTGCAGTAAAAAATGATCTTTACGCTGACACAATAAGAAATAGAAATATCATTTATTTGCTAAAAACATGGTATAAAAGATGGTAATGTTAATAGTGTGAGCAAACATGTTTTGCTTAATAGATATAAGCGTGCAAATTTTACATGCATAACGAAATAATCAGTCATCATGACATTTTTCGTTCCAGGAACTCCCTAACAAGTAAGTGTAAGTGGAGCGAAAATGAACGATTGTCATTGGTTGTTTGGTAAAGTTTGGCGATTCGCGACTTCTAACTTGTGTCGTTCTAAATCCGAATTGGAGAAAATTTGAATATTGAATAAAAACTAAAGGGCCGTGTATTTTAAGCTGGATAGACGTAATATTTGTTTATAGAATAGACTCAGTCAAACGACTCATTCTTCTTCTTCTTCTTTTCGTGTGGTTAGTGACTAACCTGGTGTAAGAGTTTATGCCGCCAATGGGCCTCTGACTTGGCTTCACATGCCGTCGAGAAATATCTTTTAGCAGTGGCGGTACTTTCATACAAGCCTAAACGCCCGGCTTGCCCTATAAAAAACTATAGATACATACCGAATAAATAAGTACCTAAAAAATATCGGGCTTGCCCTAATGTTGACCCCTAGGCACGCCACTGGCTATTCGGTATGTATCTATAGTTTTTTTTATTGGGCAAGGCGTTTGGGCTTGTATGAAAGTACCGCCACTGTCTCTCAGGCATGCCGGTTTCCTCACAATGTTTTCCTTCACCGTTTTTAAGCAAGTGATAATTATACAATACGCACATGAATCAGAAAAGTCAGAGGTGTGCTTTGGGTGCGAACTCTAGACCTATGACTTGGCAGTCCGACGGTCACACCACTAAGCGACTAACACGACCCATTAACGACTCAGAAACAGCATGTTGAAACATGTTTTGAATCATACACGGAAAATCCATCATGGCCACATGACTCGCCCTTCCATTAACAGTCGGCGGGCTGTTCATAATTGAACCACTCTAATCTTTCCCCGTGTCGACTAAACAAGATTTAAAGTTCACTTGACCCATCTAATTTCCTTTATGTTGGCAGTAAATTGAAACATATACACACGTACGCTTCTAACAAGCTATACTCAATGTTGGGGCTTAATTTAATTACCGTGCCTCCAGTGTACGTATCCGAAATTTCGAAAAGTTTGGGACTTTTATTACATGAAGATTATAACAAAATATCGGCGAATTTTCCACTCTCGGGTGGTACTAATTAATGCTATGTTTAACCTTATAGCGGATAATATCGGGACTTGTTTTGTGAGTTTCCTAATTTTGTGGGTTTTTTTTATAGGAGAGAAAGAAACTGGAAACTGTTATTGGGTTTTTCCGTGTGGAATTCCTCAGTAGTAGCGCGGTGTTTGGATTTGTGCCCGGTTGATAGCAATAGGCTCGCCCGCTATTACAACGAGACTTAAAAATAACGGTGAAGTGAGGGTGTTACTATGTTTACACCTCTGCCCTACCCTTCGGAGAATACAGGCGTGATGTTATATTAAAGAAATATTAGGATGTCTGATAAAATAGGGCAATTTTATAATTATTTTTTTATTCTTAGCACCACACTGTGATTTCTCCTGTATCGTGGGTGCGTTTACAGACACAAATCTTCATATCCACAAACGCCTAGACCCGGAACAACTATCTGATTCTGTAGCTCATACAAATATTTGTTCCATGCAGAGATGGAAGTCGCGACCCGTAGCTCCGAAACCAATTGCTTAACCACTGCACCAAACGTGCCGTCAATTCTGGTGTTTGCGTCATTTTATCAAAGCAATTTCTCTGATTCTCATAAGCCTGTTATCTTTTTTTTACTGAGACTTGTCCGGCGGGTGTTGAGCCGGGAAATCGGGCCTTTCATTTCGGCGGTCGATGTGACATTGTCACTGGGTAAATCGCTCGTCACATGAACACTATTGAGGATAAAATGCTGAGCACGCACGGCCGTAAGATGAGTAATGGTAGGTAGTCATAGTGACATAAGGAAGTGTCGTCATATGTGTTGGATATATTTTTATAAAGGACACGCTTTGTATGTGTGTTGCGTCTGGTTGGTGTAACACTTTAGGGTGGCTTTAGGAGTCAACCCCTCAACTAGCATGTGCACATAAAATTTAGCAGGCGTGTACTTACGGGAGGATAAAGAATAACACTTGTAACCGTACACTATATAAGGTTAGTCGGATAGGGGGTACTAAGCCGAAAGGGTGTTAAAGTACCCATAATATGGGATAACTTTTGTTCTACAACTTTCCCCAAAACTCGATAGTTTAAGAGAAATAGCTATTCAAAGATTTCGTAAAAAATATGCTAAAATCTATCTGTCCATAGCTTTGATCAGCTGTTTTTACAATTTAGGTCCTATTTGGTGTCATGGATTAGAAAATTAATTTTCTGAATTCATAACTATAGCAGGTATGTTTAAAAAAATAATATAAAAATTATCGAATTTTGAAATTTTAACACGCGCTTTTAAATAGTCATCAGTGATACTTCAGGTGGCCCGCGGCTTAGTAACCTCTTTCTGACTAACCTTGTATATATTTAATTAAGAACTACAAATAGATCAACAGAGCGTGGTTCGTACAATGCGAGGAGTCCAGGGTCTTCTTGAGCAGGTGTAACACTTATCTTTGCAAATGCAGCGGCGTGAGGGCCGATCTGCAGCGTGCCCCATCTTTTATAGGACCGCACCTCCGCCAGTCAGCCACCACCCGTCACATTGGGCAGATTTTGACATTGCAGTTACTAGTAACATAACATACATAACATCAAGCCTGTATTTCCTGAAGGGTTGGGCAGAGGTGTATTGTAACACCCTCATTTCGCCGTTATGTTTTTAAGTTCCACGTAATAGGGGGCGAGCCTATTGTCATCAACCGGGAACAAATCAAACTCCGGGCTGTTACTGAGGAATTCTACACGGAAAAACCCAATAACACTTTGCCCGACCTGAGGATCGTACCCAGGACCTCACGATGAGTAGTCGTACTAGCGACTCACGTTTTTTTCGACGTGACTTGGTCATAAGTATAACGTCAACTCTTTTTTAAACGCATACTGTTCTGGAGGGGCTCGTGGCTTCTTAAAAACCGCGCGGATCGTTCGATTTGCGAAGTTAAGCCGCGCTTGCCGCTGTCTCTGGATGGTTGACCATTCGTTACACATCGAGACTCCTCCGTGCTCCTGAGAGTATGTTAAACAGTCGGTCCTGGGCGTCATACGAATACCTACGACAGTCGTAACGGATAGTCAGAAGCCCGAAAGTCTGACAACTGATCTAACCTCAGGATATCAGTATTGCCCTGTAACTGGGTTGCTGTTGTCTGATGGCAGTCGCTCCGAGTAAAATACTGGTTTTCAGCCGCAACTGGTTAGACTGGTTAGACCCCAACATAGTTGCGACAAGGCTAGGAAGTACGAACTGCTACGCGTTGTAATTTCAGTCATAACTTTTGTCAGGGTATTACTTAAGTACATTAAATTTGGTTCAGCTGTTCTCGAGTTAGGTACGAAGATTTGTGCACACGCACCACAGAGCCCGGAGCTTCATAATGGTGCGTCCAAACCTGACGAACGCGTTGCGAATGCGCCGCTCGCGAGCCGCTTGCAAACTGCGCGCGTGTATTTCATGTTCGTACGAAGCTCCCGCGCAGTCCGCGCGCCGCTCGCGCGCCGCTCGCGCGCAAGCTACGCGCCGTACGCCAGCGGCGCAGGTAGTGCGCGCGTGCCGCTCGTGGCACCTGCCATCAACGTCTTCTGTTTTTCCTTTTAGTTTTTGTCAGTAATAAAATACCCGATGCTGCAACAAATTATGCTAACGGCAGTCGTATGGTCCGACAACTTCGGAAGCCAATTCACAGCTTCTTTCGCGTTTGAACTAGTGCATTTCAAATGCGAAAGAAGCTGTGTGCGCACGAGCTGCGCACGTGCTGCATGCGCGCCCCAGTCGAGCCTTGCCGGAGTTGCACTAGAGCGGCGCATCAAACGTACGCTGTAACCACACGCGAGCAGCACGCGCGCAGTTCGCAAGCGGCTCGCGAGTGGCGCATTAGGCAGGTCTGGACGCACCATAATATAACCGAGCAAATTGCGATTTTAATTAATATAAAACAGAACTCACTATTTCGCCAAAACCCTCAATTTACGAATAGCCGAGAGCAAAATTCGCTTCACTCGACAAAAACGGAAGGTGTTACAAAATACACTGTTATAGGAAATTCTTCGAGTATTTACCGAGTTTTATATCATCCGATAAACGTTGACCCGTATAAATCACCTACTACTTCAACACATCTGAACTATGAGCCAAACGAGAGGGTCACACTCAACTGGTTGTGTTATAATGATTTCCTCGACACAATAGACCAGCGGAGCGGTTTGCCGTTCTAATTATCGTTGTTAAGAGTTTCACTCAGTTATAAGCCAGAGTTTCATTCAACAATAGCGACACGTTTCTGTTTCATTGTTCGGTAATACGCCCGCAGAACTTCGACTTGATTAAGATGGGCGGCGTGCACACCGTCCTGTAAAGTTGGAATGCGCGGCGAACGTTAACGAGCGACGCCGAACGACTTCGAGTCTCTTCGACTGTTAAACTTCTAGTTATTAATACATAGAGTTTTCTCAACTTCCTAATAGTACGCTGGAATCGTGCAGTTACTGTGATAACAGCTTTCGTAATGGCACGGGTAATGTATGCGGGGGAATGTGATTTTCTCATTTCACGGATCGCTGTGCTAATTCACTGTGTAACAGGTAGTCATATTTTCCGAATAATAGCGGTGCGTCGTCGTTCATTGTAATGTTTGGAACAAAACATTATTTCTTGAACGCATAGGAGATTTAACCATTTTTGCTTTTTAAGGGTCAACTAGTTAGTTATAATTTATTTTTCGTTTACCTCAATTATCCATTTCTTTATTTTTAAGCTACAATGGTCTATTTATAAATTTTAATGATATCCTAAGGTTAGACCAGTTGTAAGACTTTCGGGTTGACTAAACGACTGTCATAGGTATTCGTATGACACCCGATATCGACTTTTTAACGTGCTCTCCGAGGCACGGAGGGGTCTCGATATGTAACAAACGGTCACCCATCCCAGACTGACCGTAGCAAGCTCAGCTCGACCTCGCTAATCGTATAACCTCACAAGAACTCGACATAAATATGAATACAAATTCAAGGTCTACTATTTTTCGGCTTATCATTTCTCCAATAGAATTATTTAAACTCGCAATCTAACTACAGCTGAAACACGGCCGTTAGACTGTTATCTCTAAAATAAATATTCTCTTAATAAAACTTCTACGTACAGTTTTATCTTGCAGGGGTGCAGGGATGCAGCACCAGAATATGAGGACTAAAGGTTGAAATTATTATAATGTTGTATTGTCATGGGAATTGAATTTGTGTGCGAAGTTTCAGGAGAATCGGAAGCAGTAGTTGAAAATTCTCTCGCAAGATTTGTCACAAACAAATATACGATGTGAAGCTAATTAAAAGCGTTTAGACAAATGGTCGTGATTCAGCTTGCGATTTTAAACAATTTTTAACCGACTTCCAAAAAAAGGAGGAGGTTCTCAATTCGGCTGTATGTTTTTTTCTTCTTTTTTTAATGTTTGTTACCTCATTACACCCTCACTTATAAACCGATTTAAAAAAACATTTTTTTGTTTGAATGAGTATTCTTTCGAAGTGGTCCCATTTAAATTTGGTGAAGATCTGATAAAGAACTTCGGAGATAGACAATTTGAAGTCGGTTTTATTTTTGTTAAAAAGTGATTATTGAAGTCAAAAGATTGACAATCTTATAAGATAAAAAAAAGCATTTACATTTTCAGTGTTGTCAATTCTTTGTCTCTAGTTATTGATGAGGTCTCGTGGCACCTGGTGGCATCAATCACGCGATCTAATCAGTTCAGATGCCTTCAATCCTCGACGTTGACTGATGCGGTTTTTTTCCGGCTGACCTACAATCACCTTAATGTGATTCAAGGTGTTTGTTAGAAATAGGGTTTATTATATTAGGTAGGTATACAAGGTGGTACTAATCCGCGGGCTACTTAGAGTATCACTGATTACTGCATTGAAGCAAGAGTTAAAATTTCACAATTAGAGAATTTTTATTTCCATGTAAAATGATTTCTTTTTGTTTCTTTTTTAATTGTTCATCCCTGCTTTAGTTACGAATTCAGAAAATGGTGCTTCTAATTCGTGACCCCAAATATGACCTAAAATGTAAACACAGCTGATCATAGTTGAGGATAGATAGAATTTACTTTTTGGGCAAAGTAGTAGAACAAAAGTTATTAATTATTATGGGTACTTTAACACCTTTTTAGATTAGTACCCCTTTTCGACGAACCTTGTATAGACCTCGTTTGAGACACGACCAGACATGCTTCTCGGTTTTGTGATGTCCAAAGCGCGAGACACAATGTTTTTTTTTTGTAAGCATAGGTTATAATATATAACACAATTTTTTGTATACACAAAAGCTGAAACACGATATAAGGATTTTTATCAGAACTGCTTGAATAGATCTAAATAAAATGTATTTTTTTTATATAAATCTTCAAGGTATACATGATAAATGATTCTATTTCTGAAAATAAATCTGTTACTGACACTTTTATAAGTCAATGTAATGTTTTTTTTAAGATTAGATGGCGCCGGGAGGGGCTCGTGGCTAAATAACAACCGCGCCGATCGTAAGATTTGCGAGGTTAAGCTGCGCTTGCCGCGGTCAGTACGTGAATGGGTGAGCATTTGTTACACATCGAGACCCCTTCGTGCCTCGGAGAGCACGTTAAGCCGTCGGTCCCGGGTGTCATACGAATACCTATGACAGTCGTTACGGGTAGTCAGAAGCCCGAAAGTCTGACAAACGGTTTAACCTTAGGATATCGGCATTGCCCAGTTACTAGGTTGCGGAGGTCTGATGGCAGTCGCTCCGTGTAAAATACTGGTATTCAGCCGCATCTGGTTAGACTGGAAGCTGACCCCAAGATAATTGGGAAAAGGCTAAGAGGAAGAAGATGGCGCCGGCATTTCCTATTTGACTAGCTCTGAGAAGAAAGAAACTCAGAGATCAAGCCCTCTTTTAAAGTTCAACCATTGTGGTATAAAAAAACTATGCGAGTGTAACAACGTAGAGCAGCGCCTGAAATGGCCTTTTGAGGAAAGTGCCATAGCACGTTTTAGTTGACCTGGGAAAATCCTCATGGATGTCCCTCCCCCGGGGAAGGCGAGGGTGACTGCCGGACTCTTACCGGCTAAGAAACCACGATGTTCCTCCTCGTGATCGGCAGTCAGGGTCGCGAAATTTGCATAAGCATGCATCGCATCCCCGGCAGGTCCCAGTCCGCCAGCCCCTGGCGGACTTCTCCTCTGTGGGATCTTGGACTTTAAGGCAAAGTGATTGCGACAGGACGAAATTAACGGCAACTTTAAATTGAGTACTATTTGAGTGTCTGGCCATAAAACATTAAAAAATAGAAGCCTATTCAAACACTAGAAGTAGTCTCTTGACAATTAGAAAACACAACACGTTCCTTTGAAAGCCTGGCTGTAAGTTTATCTCCTCTAATTAATGAAAGTTGGTACATAACTTAGGGTCTAGTACAAACTTTAATGCGTTTTAAAGTTACGGAAACAAGGGGAATAATAATTTATCCGCCTGTTTCTCAAAGGGTTACAGAATTATCCCTTCCCACTTCTGGACACAGGCCAAGAGATTAGGCCGTAGGCCACATTAGCCTGGTGCAGGTTCGCAGATTACACACAACATCCAGAACTTTTTGCAGCCTTCCATAGGCGTATTCAGGGTGGGGCAGATGACCCGCCGCCCGACCAGTAACAGGCTCGAGAAGGCGGCGCGCTGTGTTCCGTGCGCGCTTCTCAGGAGGAGAGGTCCGCCGAGGGTTGGCGGACCGGGACCTGCCGGGGTTGCGGTGCATGCTTTGCGAATCCCGCGACCCTGGCCGAACGGTCAGGAGAAGGAGCACCGTTGGTTTTTAGCCGGTAAGAGTCCGGCAGACCCCCTCGCCTTCACCGGGCGAGGGACATCCATGAGGATTTTCCAAGAAAAAAAAAAAAAAAAGGGTGGGGCAGATGTGGCCCGCCCCACCCTGGCACAGGAAAGAATAGGTAAATGGTCTAGATTCAGTCAACTCGTCACTCATGTCCACAGAACAATTACCTAAAATAGGCAGACTAATGCCCGCCTCCGTCTATACTTATTTGGATCTCAAAAATCCCCATAATCCAAATCTACACTTCCAGATTTATTGAAAAGACAAATATTTACTGTCTGACTGAGTTTGCCCTATTTTGGACCAAATCCCGGCTACGCCCATAGCCATCTCAGTTATGCAGGTTTCCTCACGATGTTTATCCTTCCTAGTTAATGCACGTGATACTCAAATTCTGATACATACATACATACATAAACTCACGCCTTTTTCCCATGGGGGTAGGCAGAAACTATAGAACGCCACATGCTACGACTCTTACATACCCCTTTCGCTTCATCCACATTCATACATCTTGTCATACACGCACGCCGGTTGAGAGTACTACGCACCTGACCTTTGTGAAGAACATCACCAATAACATCGATGTATGTCCTTCTAGGACGTCCTCTACCGGCGTTCCCATTAACATCCGCCTTATAAATTTCTTTTGTTAATCGCCGTTCACTCATTCTCTCAACATGGCCAAACCACCTAAGCATACTCCTTTCAATTTTTGTCACTACATCATCTTTTAAACCGCAACTTTGTCTAATCTCTTCATTTCTCAATCTATCATTCAAAGTTACACCGCACATACTTCGCAAGGAACGCATTTCCACGGCATTTATTCTACTTTCATGCCTCTTCTGCCACGACCAACATTCACTTCCATACATAAGCGTAGGTACCAACACACCATTATGGACAGCCAGTCGTGCCTTTTTGGACATCGACCGGCTAGCCACAACCGCATGCAAAGCACCATTTACTTTATTTCCCGCATTTGCTCTCCTTTCCACATCTTCGTCAATCTTACCATCTCTTGTAAACATGCTTCCCAAATAAACAAACTCATTCACCTGTTCAATACTTTCATCTCCTATCTTTACTTTACACTCACATACATCTGCATCTCTTTCAAAAACCATTACTTTCGTCTTGCTTACATTAATTTTCATCCCTTTCATATTATATGCTCCATTCATCATAGTTACCATGTCTTGCAACTCTTCCGCCGATGCAAGCAAAACTTGATCATCTGCGTAGAGAAGACATTTGACAGGCAACTCATTAATTTTCAATCCACACTCACTCCCTTTTAAATCTGTCAAACAACTATCCATGTATAGGATCCGCACATGAATTCAAAAAGTCAGCGATGTGGGCTAGAATTGTACTCAGACCCTCTTGCATGCAAGGCAAGCGTGCTAGTAGGTACTGCTTTAGCCAGTTGTATAATGGCTTTTAACCAACTCTTGCAAAAGTCAACAGAAAAGGGTAATTGAAACTGTAGTATAAGAATAATAGCGTTATTGTATATTATCATCTATGCTATGTATTGTTAAAGAAAGGGTGAATAGCGTTTATTAATAAAACTAAATCTATTTTTGGTAAAAACACGCAAAAACGCGACTTCAAAAGTTTAAGAAGAATAATTCCACACGTGGCAGATCTACAACAGCGTAACTGGCGTAGCGGTGACGTCAGCTGCGTCATAGCAACCACGTAGGTTGAACTTCCACACTGAAGCCACGGTACTTGACGCGCATCTTCATGAATGTCAATGTCGTGCAAAGAGTGTCGTGTCGTGCAACATGTTCCGCGTCACGTAGAAATGTCGAATAATGTAGCACGCAACGTTGCGGAGCAGCGTGCACCGTTGCAGCGTCATGATGGGGAACATATTGTCCCCTAGTATCATATCCTATCCCCATAGTAGTACAAGCTAAATATAAAATGTATCTGCATATCATCCCAGATGACTCGTAAAAGTGGTCGCACCAAATGGATTACTGCTGTCCTGGTAACTTGATAGGTTTTATGCACGTTCAATATACACGGAAAAAGTGCACTTTGTTCCATTTGTGCTGTATAGCACTTATCCTCAATTTGCTCTATATTGACCAGCGTTTAGCATTCGATAGTGGTGTGTATACTTCGTCCACAATGGGCACATTTGTCGCGGCATATGTGCCCGAGTAAAATGTTGTGGCATATGTATCGTGATGTCTTTGAAACAAGTTGTCGCATAGATGTATCCGGTGTACTTGTGTGTACTTGTGTCCGGTGTGGACAAGGAATTAAGGCCCTTATTAATAAACGGCTATCATTTGAGAGATCTCTCTTAAGTGTAGTATTAAAATCAATTGAGAAGTATTAAAAAAAATGTTGTCAAATGTATGGAATTCTTCGTCATGGTAGCTGGTGTTGGAAGATCTATCAAATGAGAGCTCTTTATTAATATGGCCCAAATACTCAAACGAGAACCGTTAGAGTATTTGGTCAGTATAAGTCTCGTGTTGTCACTGTCACTCTAAGGCAAAATGACAGTGATAGCACAAAATTAACGGTAACTTAAAATAGTTTAACGGTTGGAGTATTTGGCCATAAATCTTTTAACATAACATCACATCACGCCTTATATTCTTCAAAGGGGTCGGCAGCGGTGTTTTTAGTACACCCTCGTTTCGCCAGCTATGTTTAAGTCCCATGTAATAGGTTGCCAACCTATTGTCATTAACCGGGCGCAAATCCAGACGCCAGGCTGCTACTGAAACATTCCTAATGGAAAACCCAATAACACTGCCCGACCTGTGGATCGAACCCAGCACCACATGCTCAGCAGTCGCGCTTGCGACTACTAAACCAACGAGGCAGTCTTTCAAAAACGTGTTTTTTACTCTCGAATCAAAACATACTTCAAGTACCTGGGCGAATATTCGAAAAATATTAACAAAATTTGAGAACGTCATTAGCATCATCCCAAAGTTAAGAATGCAGATGTTTAATACTATAATTATGATAATGAAAACTGAAACTATACCGCTGCCGTCAAGCAATAAGACAAGAATAAAAACAATCTGACAATACTATAACGTTAACAACCCGAGAGAAAAATGATTTGTTAAAAAAAAACGAATATTCACCCACCTACGACTATAGTAATAATGGACGATTACTTAAATTCTATTGCCTAATTTAAAAGAAAAAGAACAGTGATAAGTCTGGCTCCAATCAAATACCAATCTTTTTCTACTTTGAAAAAAAGAGAATTTTTATCCCGTAGAATTTATTTTATCGTTATAAATCACACGGTTTTTCAGTTCCAAACGATTCGATTCTTTTTTTTATCTGCAATGAATTATTCGATAACGGGATTTCGAAGCTTAGAGAATGTTTTTGAAATTACAGACACGTTTTAAAGCCTTATTATCGTTGACTTTTTATCTTGGTTTTATTTATTCCTATGTGGCGTGAAAATACAATGGAAATTTATGGTAAGCGTATGTAACAGGGCGAATATTCGAATTTTTTTAACATTATTTTAACAAATCATTCTTCTCCCGGGTTGTTAACGGTATAGTATTGTCAGATTGTATTTATTCTTGTCTTATTGCTTGACGGCAGCGGTATAGTTTCAGTTATTTTTTATTTTTATTTTTTATTTTATTTATTTGGAACAAAAAACAGTTATATGCTAAATACAATACAATAGATCCTTAAAATAAAATAACAAACATGTAACCCACCACATTGTAACCTTTGTCCACATATTATTAGAAAGAATAAAGAAGTGACAAAAAAAATAGTTAAAAAGTTACAAAGAATATGGTATGGTATATGTGGTGTGGTATATGTGGTAGTTTTCATTATTATAATTATAGTATTAAACATCTGCATTCTTAACTTTGGGATGATGCTAATGACGTTCTCAATTTTTGTTAATATTTTTAAGAATGCCCCAACAACGAGTCGCATTGCAGTATAAGAATCTGAATGAATCACTTTCCACATCATGCTAAAATTACGCGACTCGACCTTTGCGTAATTACGCTTGCAATGCTCTTTAAATTATCACACTTGCAGGCTTAGTTTGGTGGTCATGCTGTGCTGCATGTTCTTCTGTCGATAAAACCCACAATGGCAATATCTCATTTTGTCTATTCTTCTGTAGACAAAACCCTTGTCTATGGTAGTCATGCTACGCCTGCAGGCTGAAATTACGTTGCGTCTTACCGATATAATAAACATCGTAGGCGTAATTACGTCGAAGTTCCGAAGCGTAATTTCATCATGGTGTAACGCTGTTCTTATAACAACCAATAGTGTACAAATTTATCAGAAAAAATTGTGGATTAAAATAGTGCTCACGGTTGTAGCTCGTTGTTTGATCGTCGTCCGGTCCGGAAGCATTAGCTACATTTGAAAGTACGCACATTTGAAACGAAAAGTAAATCAATGCAAAGGCAAAATGTCAATTTTTTATGGGTAAAATGCGAATCGATACTGGGTCCCAAAAAACATCCTATTTCCCTAAGCAAAAATAATTATTACACAAAAGCTAATTGCCCAAAACATAACACACGATCAAAGAATAGGTAGACATAGATGATTGATGACACCATCAATCATCCTTCCCAAATCTAGGCACAAAGCTCTTTCTGACATTCACACCCAAATAAATATACTACACACAATAATATTAGAAAGTCCCGGGAACCTTCCGTTGGCTATCTGTCAATACCTCGGTCAAAGAGAGAAAGGAGATAGTTTGTCTCTTTTTTATTTATTTTTTATTCTTGACTTTGTCGCGTTTGGCCCTAGTCTCACCTGATGGTAAGCGCAGATAAAGTCTAAGATGGAGCACGCGAATCCAAGGAACAGGGATATTGAAGCATTCCCTTATAACCCTCTGGTTTTCACATAATCACGACGGAACATAGTAAACTGCTTAGCTCCGGACTTAAATGTGAGGGCGGTAGCTAGCCAGGCCTACCACCAAGCGTGCTGGGTTTTGTTGAATCTTACAATACGCGTCTATTCTCAGCGTGCGGTGAGGAAGTTTTATATTCTATCCCGTCCCAACATGGGATAAGATCTAGATGGGAGATTGGTGTTATCTTAAGATACTTACGTGTTTTTTATTGGTTATCAGAACCTCTTTGGTAAGTTGTAGGGTTTACCAGTCTCTTTATAGCACAGCACAGTGCAGTAAAATTCTGTGAATATTAAGATCCTTAACTTTATTTAATTAAAAAGCTACAAACAGTTGTAGCATGCCTCATTGGTCTAGTGGTGGCAAGTGCGACTGCTGACCGTGAGGTCCTGGGTTCGATCGCCAGGTCAGGCAGTGTTATTGGGTTTTTCTGTGTGGAAATCCTCAGTAGCAGCTCGGAGTTTAGATTTGTGCCTGGTTGATGGCAATAGGCTCGCCCCCTGTTACATGGGACTTAAACAACGGCGAAATGAGGGTGTTATTATACACCTCTACCAAACCCTTTGGGGAATACAGGCGTGATGTTATGTAAATGACAAATAGATGTAACATAAAGTATGGTAAAGCACGTCATCCGTAGTTTATTTATTGAATTAAAAATGTCAAATATCGTATGGTTTTGGCACTTTCCGTCGTTACGTTTTGAGGTCAGCAGACATTCTTCAAGTGACCGGGACGGGCAGTGGCCCAGAACACCCTGATAATACACTCCCAAAGCCTTTTATTTATATGAAGGTCTTGGTACGAAGTACCTATTGTTGATATGGCATATTGTTATGGTGTGTGAAAAAGGTTTTGTGATTTGTATTCAATGGTATTTTGATGGACTCCGTTATAAGAATTATATTCGTTGGTTTGTGAAAAAGGAATACCTACTAAGGAAAAGTTATTTCCATAATTCATTTTTTGAGGAATCTTGTAATGGAATAATGATTTTATGTTAGGTGGAGGGGGCTTCTGCCGGGGTTGCGGTGCATGCAATACCGAATCCCGTGACCCCGGCCTTACGTCAGAAGGAGGGACACCGTTGGTTTTAGCTGGCAAGAGTCCGGCAGATTCCCTCGCCTTCCTCGGGCGAGGGACATCCATGAGGATTTTACAACGATAAAAAAAAAGTTGGAGGGTGCTTGTCATACGATTTACGAGGTTAAGCTGCGATTGCCGTGGTCAGCCCGCAGATAGGTGACTGTCCGTTACACGTCGAGACTTTCCGTGCCTCAGATATTAAGTTAAAGTTAAGTTGGTTCTGGGTGTCATATGAATATACAACAGTCGTTACGAGAAGTCAGAAGTCCAAAGGTCTGACAACTGGTCTGTTCACGCTATGTGAACCACGCGCGCGGGGGGCCCGGCGCGGGTCGAAGAGCGAGGGACAGTGAAGGTGCAGCGCGCAGGCGGCGACGCGCGCCCGCGCCCCGAGCGACGACAAAGCCATCATCGCCACGGGACCGTGCGTAAGCGTCACGCCGCACGCGACACACGGCTAGCCCTCCAGTGCCGATCTTGTTTTATTATATATTAGTATTCAGAATAAGCCACAGTCATTGTAATAATTAAACTTAAGAAGTATTAAAACCCGTGGTTGTTATTGGTGGCTCTCACTACATCCAACAGGTCTAACCTTGGAATATCGGCATTGCCTAGTACCTGGGTTGCGGAGGTCACATGTGAGGGCAGCTCATTTGGTACACTATCTTCGGCGATATGGGTACAGGCCTTATCGGCATAAGGCCGAAGGCCGGCATAACCGGCGTTCTATTCCCTCACGAAACAAATATTTGAATGGTCTACAGTCAATTGTTCAGAGTCTGGGTGTTTGTGCATGTGAGAGTTGTGTCTGTAAAAGCAAACAGGATAAATAAACGGAGGAACGTTTAAAAAAAAAGAGATGTTCTCTTATGTCGGCAAGAGCTTTAAGAGAGTAGCCAGTCAATTGGATTGGTCGTGGGGCTGACTGCCGCTCTTATCATGCAACCATGATTGCATAAATTATTATTGCTTACTAAAATATTTCTAAGTATTACTACTTCGCTGTGTGCCCCTCTAAACTATTTACCACTAGTTTCTCTCATAAACATTATGAATTTCTTGGAAGTTATTTATATAATAAAATAAATCATATTTTGAAAATTTATCCCCTTAGTAAATCCCAATGTAAGAAAGCTTTGACTAAATGGCTACACCCCCTTGACTACGATAGTACCGAAAATATTTTGGTCATTCCTTCGTAAGAAGAAAGACACAAACTGATATTCCGCTACGTACGTCCCACAAACACATACAGACACACACACCCTCTCACACACACACACACACAAATACACACAACCACCCACTCACCACATAATATAATATTAACACGCTCATATTATTATCCTTCTTTTGAATCTTATCTGTATAACTTTAGGTTTATTGCATGCATTTTTCTCTTTACTGATGTTTCGGTTGCCTAGGATGTATTCCGGGTGCGGGCCTGGTGATCTGTCACACAGGGTTTCCCTAGTACGGACTCCAGTCTCTTACAAAGGAAAAACACTTTGTAATAGCTTTAAAAATATTGTGTAAGTACTTACATACCTTTGTGAAGAGAGAAATAAAAATCATTATTATTAGACACGTTTGGTGCAGTGGCTGAGCGATTGGCTTCAGCGCTACGGGTCGTGGGTTCGATTACCACGGAATAAATATTTGTATGGCCTACAGATAGTCGTTCCGGGTCTGAGCGTTTGTGCATGTGAAGATGTGTCTGTAAACGCACCCATGATACAGGGGAAATCCTAGTGTGGGGCAAAGCTTTTTTCAAAAAAAAAACGTAACAAAGTATTGCAAAAATCATTTTGAGAATCCTTCCGCGTTGGTAAAAGATTAAACATTTCCTCATATCAGGTCGGAAACACAAGAACACCGGCAAAGATTCTCATCTTACAACAACAAAAGATACGGAACCAAATTAGCAAACTTGAACTTCAATTTCCTGGTTAACAACAACATTCATAGCCAAGATCGTCGGCAAAGTTAGTTGAGTACAGCTTGTAGAACATCGGGGCTCGTTTGTGGTATGATAAGTAGCAGTTGTTCCACCGATACACGCTATCGAGATTGTAAGGTTGGCTGTTCTCCAGATTAGCTAAGTAATGTGCGTAATAACTGGTTGGAAGACGTGGGTGTTCGGTTTGGTGTGTACGTATTTTAGGATGTTCTGTTTTGTATAAAAGTACCTGGATGACCGAGCTTTGCTCGGTTTCTTTTTTTTGGTAAAACGTGTTTTTTGGAAAGAAAAAAAGGGAAAAGAAGGAACTTGAATAAAAAAGGGAAAAAAGTAAACCACCCGGACTCGAACCGAATCTTCTAATTTCGGGACCGCCCGATTCCCCACCTGAGCTATTTTAACCTTGTAGATCACGGCGAAATTTACTTTCATATTCTAATATTATTGTAGCAGTTTTTCATTGCCTGAAAACACGGATAAAACGACATTTTCTAAAAATGAAACCTAGTTAGATCGATTTATTGTCCCCGAAACCCCCTGCATACTAAATTTCATGAAAATCGTTGGAGCCGTTTCCGAAATTCAAATTATATATATACAAGAATTGCTCGTTTAAAGGTATTAGATAAATTACATCAACAAGTTTTTATACTATACGTATTTAGTCGGGTTTATTTTGTAATGATATGTTTTTATGTACAGTAGGGAAATGAAACGGTTCCTTAGTTTTCAAATTCATTTTCTTCCCACATCGCGGGCACATGTTACCTTTTCAAACTGTTGAACGGAACAGACCAATGCATGGAAAATTATGTTTAATTATTTGGTAGCAAAGATCAAAATTGCGTTTTGCCTCCATATGACGTAGTAGTGCCATGTAACGTCTTTGATTTGTTTTAAGGAATTTTCTTTTATAAACCATGACATCAGTCAATTCGATAATTAAATAAATTGATATTACTAATGTCTGTCACCGTATTTTATCACCATTATAATTTTTAATATCGTGTCATTATTATATTTGTATTTTCATTCCTATAATTTTGGCAATGCGTAGTCGGTAAAATAGATTGTTTCTTGCACTGTGCAATCAAAAACGAACTTTAAGATGTATAACTTTTTATTCCCCTACTGTACATGCTATTTATTGCCTATTTTTATTTTACAACTTGACAGGACGGGCTTTGTCTCACGCGCACGTTACACGCTCAGTATTTATGACGATATTTGGATCGGGATCCTGGACAGTGATATTTATTGGGCATTTAGGTCAGTGTATCGGTTGCTTAAACTCTCAATAAATAGTTTGAACACGTTACATACTTACATATCTTCATGTATGGAATTTAATCGTAAGAAAATTCCTGTAACTAAATTATTGAATGTACTTGATTGATTTTTTGTATACGATTGTAGAACACATCATAGAATATGTGGTAAGTATCATTTAATGTTATTACACCATCCCCACTCTGCATACAATCATTATGTTTATATGCGCGTTCTGTAGTTTTTGCTTACGCCCCAGGGGAAAAGGTTAGGGAAGGTCTATTTCCATCCTCCTGACTTGATATTATATTAAGTATGAATACATGAAATCAACTGTTTTTACCTCCCACCGACGACGGTGAAATAAATAGTCACGCTATCTCGTATAGACCACATGTGCCAAATGCATTGACGCAATAAGGTTCAAAATACCGCTAGATAGCTGTCAAGTCCAACGGCACTGTGGTTCTGGAACCACAACACTTTGATACCATGTTGTTCTTCTAAACAGCGCACCCAGTACTATAGTACCTAAGTACATATTGTATCAATGCCTCCAACCGATTTATCAGACACTGCAATCTTTCCGAGATTGTTGTAGTAAATGTAATGTCTACATAAAAACGAATATATCCAATCTGATTTTCAATCGACACACCCCAATATGATGTAAAAGCATTGTGATTCCCGTGGGAGCGTACGCCTGCGCTGTACACCGTATACATTGAAATCTCGAAATACATTAACAAAATAAATATCGTCGAGCCGCACCAGCGAGTCACATTTCACTAATACCGCATATTATTCTTTATTTATCTTTGATTCGTCAACACCTACCACTAGGCATCACTCCGTTAACGCGTATATTTTTCGAATCATAAGAATAAATATTACCATCCTATAGGCCAATTCAGTTATTTTCTTGAAGCTGAAAACGTGCAGGTATCACAGTTTTCTTTAATAATAAATAATAATTTTTATTATCAGGCAACTGCGGCCCATAGAAAAAATACATAAAGTAATCTTATACAATAATAAACTAATATTAGGTCCCCACCTATGAAATCAGCGTTTTGTATGGAGAATTTTAAAGAAGTCGCATTTTTCATACTAACATTTTCTTAATTTATTTAAGAACTATGAACACTAATGTTTTAAAACTTTTATGCACTAATATTTAAAAACTAGGATAACGTATGCCACTTAGATTATGCGACATAAATAAGTTTTGGCTAAGTTAAAACAAAAATAGTGGTCATTTCTGCTAACAAAAAGAGGAGTAATTTTTAAGGTATTTTATATGTTTAGAAAACTATAAGTAATAAGGTTTTTTTACTATTGGTAGTTGTCTATAATGGTCAATATTCGATATAATATCAAGCAATTGATGAATATTTTAAATCATAGGAGTGACGATGTTTTCTATTTGTGACAAAAAAACGCCAATTTCATAGGTGGGGACCTAATACATATTAAAAAAATACTAAACACGTAACATTGTCTGCGGCGTCGTGTTTCGCTGCGTGGTGTCGCGTAACCGACCTCGGAAACGTCGATATACGACACCCTTCGGCCAAAAGTCCTCTTTCAAGAAGGTATGTAGCTGGTGGGTTGGAACCCGTACCCCGAACGACTTAAAGTTGATGCTGTGGCGCGATTCCAACCTTTCGACCCTCAGAGTCCAGTTGGTCTTCACCCTTAAATACTCCACGACTTCCTCAACCTTCGTGTGGTGATGCAGACGCGAAATGTACAGCTGCGTCGTAGGCACAGCAGGACGCAGCAGCATGTTGGGTCCACTCGGTGCGGTATCGCACTGGTTACGGGAACAGGGCTTCTTCTTTTCCATTTTAGTGAAACCCTCTTCATCAACTTGGCCCGTTTTTGGTAAGGAGCTACGGACCGCAGACAGGGCAGGTTGAGCACCCTTTTTTTAGTATTTCTCCTAATTTGGTTTGTCGCTTAGGCTGCGACGAATCAAATTTTCCAGTCGTGACAATAGCAGCGTAGGCACGTTAAGGGGTCCACGTACCTACGTGTGACGTATCCTTAGCCGGTGTTGAGGTGCGGGCGACAGCGGCGGCGGGCGGCGCTTGGTCAGCAGTTTCGGCAGCTGGTGACGTAGGGTTGGTAATAGTACCAACTCTTTCTGCCTAGTCTTTTTCCCAACTATGTTGGGGTCAGCTTCCAGTCCAACCAAATGTGCTCTCACTGTCACTTACAAGCGAAGTGACAGTGAGAGCACGAAATTAACGTCACATTAAAACTGAGTAGCGTATTTGGCCATTAGTTCAACCGTTCCACCATCACTAATCTATCTTATAAGCACTTCTCCTTTAGAATCATTCGCTATAGTGGTTTATGATGGATATCCATAGTTCTATATTTTCGAACGAGTTTTTATATCTACTCAAAGAAGTGATAGCTATAGGCCTAGCATGAAAAATTGACGTATAGTATCATAATCGTATCGCCAATGCGTTTGGATCGAAATTACAACTGTCCTATAACATTCTGGTTAATTTTTTGCGACATGCACAATTTGTATCAAACATAGATATGAATATTTTTTTAAATTGAATTGAATAGTGCCTATATGCGGAACGAGTATTTCCGATTCAAAATTCATTCACATAAACGTTACAGCTAGCTCACACAGAAACTGTTTACAGGATCCGTTGTTATTTTGGTGATGGCGCTTGTAGTTGTATGAGCGAGTTCACATACACGACAGTATTCCCAATCTAGTAAAAATACTGGATCCGCTATTTTTATCGTATCCTGTCTGCCAGATACGTCGCAGCTGCCATTTATTTAACTGATCCCTCGGTGCAGATGTGAACAACACATCCAGTACCGACGACAACACTAGTGCCAGGCTTTGACATTACGTTATTTTTAGATTTTATGATAACCATGTACTTTACGAGTTAAAAAACAACATTCTGGTACTGTTAGAAAAGTGATAAATTGTGCATGCATGCTTGAAAAACACATTAGTACACGTCTGGGTGGGAAACTGTTACATCGCATTTAATTTTGCCTCCTACTAAAAGTGTTCTCACGTACGTCGATCTATCATGGATTGTATCAGGTTTAGCATTTCTTGAGGAATGTCTTAGAAACCCCAATACAAGTCCGTTGTGAATGCTGACGAACTGTTTAAGAATAATCTACATATATACATATCGTTACCTTAATTGGCAAACCAGCCAACTCCGCATTTCGTCAAAAATATTATTTTGGTGCAGTTTTGTATGCAACAGTAATTTGGCGTGATTTGCAAAAACGACAACTCCAATATTATCCATTTTTTGCGGAAATCGCTATTTGAAAACCATTTTTCATAATAAGTAGTCTAAAAAAATATTACAACGTTTTAAGTGTCTCCTGAAAAATTTACTCAAATGGAGTTAACTGGTTTGCCAATTAAAGTATCGATATATAAAAATCAATTGCCGTGCGTTAGTCTCGCAAAAACTCGAAAATGACTCAACCGGTTCGATTTTTTTTTGTTTCGTTTGCCTCAGTTCTAGGGTGGTTTAGGAAAAAAGAAAATCAGGTATAACCCAAAGGAACAGCGGAAAAATCGAAAAACATACGAAATTGGTAATTTTGTATGGGAATTCCCACATTAATAATTTTAGGTCGTATGAAGTTCACCAGGTCACCGGTTCACCGGTTCACCGGACCGACGTGCGTGTTCCTTCTAATAAGGAAAGCAAGGAACATTAATTCATTTAGGGATTTAAGACAGTTAAGCCGCGTATGCATTATGGGATGAATGTCCCGGGACACGTGTCGTCAGCGATGACCGGCGACCTCGCGACATGTGCGCGACTAGTTATAGCAAGAAAATACCACAGAAATAGGAGACGCCGAGCGATGTCATCGGGCATCGCAGGCGACAAATTACCGGCGACATTTTTCCCATAAACAAATGATATTATGTTGCTAATTTGATTATTAGAATGAATATATGCATGTCGGTTTTGTGTCAATTTTTATTATCTGTCACAAAACCGTATACTTAATGCTAGTTATAATCCACTGATGCTCAAATAAATAAAAAAGTTAACTTAAAAAAAATATATGGATTATTTATGGCCGGCACCTATGGAGCGTTATTGCTTAAAATTGACACTCTTGTATCTTTCCCAATAATGAAACAAAGACCTCATATCGTAGACCTCTCATATGGGAGTAGCTATTACAGGTAAAATTAGCTTGCCCAGTTTGGCTGGTACCTACCATTGGTAAGCAAAACTATTCGTTTTTGTTTATAGGAACCAGGCATTAATTAATAGGGTAAGTTTAAGAGGAAATGCGGTCGGCATTTAGTCCATACATACGTATTACTCAGTTTCCTCCTTGGATAATATCACTAGTGCAAATATTTTTTTACCATATGATATATATCTACCACCACTATGTCCCTATGTTTTGATTTTGTCAATAAATTAATTATTAAGAGAACTAGAAACGTTTAAATTTTACACCGTTTTTACCACCGTTTTCAAACATCTGGCAAACAAATTTGACGAATATAAAAAAAAGTAAAAAAACATACAGACATAACCAAAGTCTTTCTTAAATTATTACAGATAAAAATATTAAAATCGGTCCAGATTTGAAGAAGAAAACAGGGAAATACGAAAGTACGATTTCGCTAATATTGCACAGGAGAAATCAGTCCGAGATGCAGGTGTCTCTTTCGGTTCTAAGGTTTGCGGGAGGGGTGGGACGGAAATAGATCGCAAAAACCTATTCAAATTATTAATATTTTGCAGCTCGTGTTTCCTCTTAACAAATAAATAAACTTATTTTTCCAGCTTATATGACGACATTAAAACCAAAGTTAAAAACGTTTTCATTTTAATGATTAAAATAAGATGGTAGATAAAAACTATGGTTTTGTTTTTTAAAACAACACCATAGTTTTTATCTACCAAATAGATCAGTCCACTAAAAACTGCAATTCCGCTGCAGCGCTGCATAGCATATGAACGTGAAATACCGGTGCTAGAGTAAATATATGGACCATTATTGTAACATATGGTGGGCGCCCAATATCCCTGTTTGTACGTCAGAATAATTTTATTACTCTTTCATTAGTAAAATATTGCAAAAAGAGAATCTCTATCACAATTTTTCGGGGTATTTGGTGTGTACAGACAACAGCAACAGCCGATATTAATTTTTTTAATATAGTAGATGCCAACAATATTTTACATATTATTCTTTAAAGTTTTGTATGTAGTGGTTTAGGGCAATTCCGAACATGGGAATATTACATTACATTGCATTACACATTCTAGCATTATTACGTTGCCAGAACAAAAAATATTGGCTGGTTTAGTAGAAATTCGTACTTTGCGCAATATTCCCATTTTCGTTTACCCTAGAGCACTATATTTCGTGTGTATATACAACAGCAACAGTCGATGTTTTGTTTGTATTTTAAAATTAAATAAGAAAAGTAGAAGCTAACAATGTTTCTCATTATTATAATAAAATTCTTTAAAGTATTGTATACTGCATTATATTTTTCTCATACAAACATAATTAGCTCATTACTGTCCCACTGCTGGGCACGGGCGCCTTAGTCCACCACGCTGGCCTGGTGCGGGTTGGCAGACTACACACCATCGAGAACTTTATGGAGCGCTCTCAGATGTGCAGGTTTCCGCACGATGTTTTTCCTTCACCGTTAACGCAAGAGATAATCAAATTCTGATCTCCACATGAATTCGAAAGGTCAGAAGTGCATCGAAGGAAAACGTTCAATTCCTAGGCCGTCACTGCTCATTATATTTTATTCATATTATAATAATAATCTTCAAAGTATTGTATACTGTATTATATATTTTACACAATAAAATAAGTAATAAGACGTGTTCATTCACAAAACACAATTGTTTTTTTTTGTTCAATTAAAATGTTACCCCACGCTATTATTATTATTCCTGTACCGTGGGTGCATTTACATACAGAAATCTTCACATACACAATGTACAATTACCCAGAACAGGAACAATTTTATGTCATACACACATTTGTTCCGTGCGGGTACCCATAGCGTCCGCGGGAATATCAATATCCGCGATCCATAGCGTAGAAAGTCAATCACTTAGCCACTGCGCCCAAGGTGTCATAAAAACGTTAAACAATAATCGCTTTTGATGTTGGCTGTACATAAATGTAGAACATTATTTATCTATATAAAGTTATTTATTTATGTCGTATATCTAATTATCTTTATTATACCTAGAATAGCTGTTAGATTACCTACGCCGCCTACATAAATTATGTAAGTACAAGAGAATATTACATGGTAGTCGGTAAAAAGATCGTAGTTATATTTTTACTGATTTGTGTGTCGTAATTAGTGAGATAAATATGGTGAATGTGATTTTGTGTTATATTTATGTATAACTAGCTTTACCCGACCCGGCTTCGCACGGGTAGCACTAAGTATCTACGGCGCACCTACCTACCTACCCTACCTACTTATCCTACCTACTTATCCTACCTACCTATCTACCCTACCTATTTATCCTACCTGCATACCTACCTCCCTACCTACCTATCTTTCTACCTACCTGCCTACTTACCTACCTACCCTACCTACCCTACTTACCCTACCCTACCCTACCTACCTACCTACTTATTATTTTGTAACATTTAATGTTTGACAGGTAAGAACAGGTTGTATGGGACAAGAAAAGTGTTGTTTTTACTATTTTTCACGCAATTTTTATGTTTTTTCTCTCCACAAGAACGTTCCTTGTGCCTTCAAGAATATATAAAAAAGAAAAATAGCCGAATTGGTCGAGCCGTTCTCAAGTTTTGCGCTTAGCAACACATTTGGCAATTCATTTTAATTTATATATTTCTGAAGTTATTAAATAAATTGAAGCGTGGAATTTACAAAAATGCGAATTCAACATTTTTAATATCAAAGGAGCTACATTGGGCAACCAATCCATTTTTATTCAATTCCTCATTCATTATTTTTTGGCACTTAGCTCATTTGTGAATTCCACGCCTCAATTTTGATAATTAGCTTACAAACGCAGTGATAGCTGATAAAACACTTGTCATCCATGCGGGCGGTTCTGAGTTCGATTCTTTTTAAATAATGCCATAAATGTTAAATTCTTAATCATATCACATACATACAAGAGGATATCGGCATTGCCCAGTAACTGGGTGGCGGAGGTCTGATGGCAGTCGCTCCGTGTAAAATACTGGTATTCAGCCGCATCTGGTTAGATTGGAAGCTGACCCCAACATACTTGGGAAAATGTTAGGCAGAACATTACATACATACATAATCAGCCCATTATTGGCCCACTGCTGGGCACGGGCCTCTTCTCAGAATGAGAAGGGTTTAGGCCGTAGTCCACCATGATGCAGGTTGGCGGACTACACACACCATTGAGAACTTAATGGAGCCCTCTCAGGTGTGCAGGTTTCCTCACGATGTTTTTCCTTTACATTTAACGCAAGTGATAATCAAATTCTGATCCGCACATGAATTCGAAAAGTCAGAGGTGCGGGCTGTGATCGCACTCAGAACCTCCTGCATAGAAGGCAAGCGTTCAACCGCTATGCTATCAGTGTTTGCGCAAAAAATTATAAACTTGAATAGGTATATTGACATCGCAAAACAACGTCAAAAGTCAATTAAGAAGTGCCGAATTCGATCCCGGCTCTACTTTTTGTTTCGCTAACTGAATTCCAATCTCTACGGAGTTTTGTGTTTTGTTTGTTAGGGTTCAGTAGTAAATGGGGGAAAACCTTTTGTGATTATTGTTGATGCACTTAGGAGGGATGGGGGGGTATATAGTATGTTGTCGGTAGCTGGTAAAACTGGACAATGTTGATAAAGGAGGGTAATCGTCAAGATGAATCAACGTACCCGACGTTATAAAAACATCATTCGATGGAGCAGAGTATTATATGTCGAACCGCCGAAAAACCGTCTGACCTTTATTATCTGACTAGCTTTTCCTTCTTAAATTCTGATCTTGTGTGAATTATATTGTGACTTAGCTCACGTAACACTTCTATCCAATTCTTGTGATAGTCTATTGATGTGACCGTCGGACCGCCAAGTCATAGGTCTCGAGTTCGAAGTCAAGGCACAGACGTCTGATTTTTCGGATTCATGTGCGTATTGTTTAATTATCACTTGCTTAAAAACGGTGAAGGAAAACGTGGAGAAATCGGCATACCTGAGAGATATTTCTCAACGGCATGTGAAGCCAACTCAGAGGCCCATGGGCGGCATAAACTCTGACACCAGGTTAGTCACTAACCACACGAAAAGAAGGGATCCATTTCTATAACCGTGTCTGCGACAAAATGTGTCGCATATCTATACTTCTATACTGATATTATAAAGAGGAAAGATTTGTATTTTTGTATGTAACGAATAAATTTAAAAACTATGGACTGATTTCAAAAATTCTTATGCCGTTAGAAAGCTACATTATCACTAAGTAACATAGGCTATATTTATTACTGGAATAAAACTTCTTACGCGGGCGGAGCCGTGAGGACACAGCTAGTTTAATATAAAATCACTTTTGGAAAGAAACGGAACCCGCCCTAAAATATTATTCAATTAATTTAATTCAGCAGGAGGAGTCAGTATTCGCGACTATACTTAATTTGTTTACGCGCTGATAGCGTCTTTGTTTCGACCATGATGGATGGCCTGACAGCGCTGTGACCATGATTTACAAGATATAGGACAAGCGTTGTTAGCGAAATTGTGATTATGAAGAAGGAAAATGTCATTGTTTGGGTAGAAAGGAGATATTTTATCGAGACGTAAAACAAGAGGATTCTAAATATTTCTTTGTATTTTGTAAATTAATTCTCTTGATGTATGAATATTTATGAGAAGATAGACGCGGGTTGATTTCCTCAATGTCATCATGCTGAGCCGATGGCCCTATTGGCACTTAGTTTTTGTCTTTTTCATGTGTACCTATTGATTGTAGGTACTGGATGTCAATAAATACATTTTGTTTCTTTCTCAATATAAAAAATAAATCGAAATTATCTTATAATGCGTCATAGCGTTTGGGTATAGTCCGACCATTATCTTCTTATTCCTGTTAGATGTTTACTTCTCCCACGTAAGAAATGAATTTAAACTCTCTTAAACATTATTTTGGTAAAAATTACTGCTTGCACTGGTTGTAGCAAAAATCGATAACAGTACTAATTCACAACTATGAGTGTTTAATACAACAAATTGAAAGTGCAGAAATGAATAAGTACACTTATTCATTTCTGCCTAAACTTTATTGACGTGGTCGTGCTCGTGCCAATGTTGTAGTGGCAAAATTAAATAAGATACTTTATTCAATTGTTTCGTTACTCAAGTAAAATAAATTATGAGTTACTGATTTATTTCTCGAGTTACTTATTTTTGCTTCTTCTATTTAACGTAAATATAACGATATACATTTTTACCTGGGTTCATTAAATTAGGATATTGTTTTATTGACTTAAGATATTTAAACGTGAGTAAGACTAAAAGGTGCGGGAATTTTTTGGCTACAAGAAAATTCAAAAAAGTCAATTTCGACAAAATTTTTGTTGTTTAGTTCTCCACCTACGCCGACGAAATAACATATATAAATGAAATACATTATGATCCTTAATTATGTATTTCTTGATATGTATAAAATAATATTAAATTACCTAATATTATGTTACCACTCCCATCATCACACGAAACTATTTTTTTTCTACATCTACCTATATTTATGAAACTATGTACTAAAACTCAGACATGACTTTCTCTATTGTTTTGTTTACACCGTAACAAGGAAATACGGTGTCTTTTTATCCGAGTGCCGTGTCAGGAAATTGAGAAATTCAGAAAAAAACATGGCGGCCTCATTACGAGAGGGTGAAAACTATTTTTTTTCGAGAATAGGGCGCGTATATGCATTATAGATTTTCTGTTTAGAAATAAATTTGAGGTAAATGGCGTATAGCGCGGATATGGTGGAATGGGTTTGACATAATTTATCTTCACAAAAATTGGTCTTGAAAGTCGGGGACGAAAGCTAGGAGAGGCGTTGGTCCAATTATGGGATATTGAAGGTCTAAATTAGATTTTATAATGGGGTCTGATGTCTGCTTATTTGTAGTAAGGAAGGGGGTTTGACTGTTATGTTTAATTTGATGAATATGAGCACTTAAATTGGAAGTATTGATAAACCTGTAGGCTTAGCGACAATGCTGTCGAGTTACCTACTAACAACAACGTTAATGGTTAGTGAATTTTGAATCGGACATACTTGTTTTGCATATACTATTTAATTAAATTGAAAACTTTATTCATATCTACGTAAGATACTAATTTTCATGTTGCAAAAAAATTAAACCAACATTTTATAGGACAGTTGTATTTTCGATTCAAAATTCGTTTACATTAGCGATACGTTTACTATATTATGCGTCAAACGATGAACGTTTGACGCATAGTATCGTAAGGTCTACAAAATATTCTATAGAAAACAACAAAAAAAAATACGAGTAAGAAAGTTCTCAACAAATGTTATAACCAGAGATCGGATAATCGGATGCATGTTTACCTAAAGTTCAGGTGTTGGCTAATATGGAATGCACTTTTGTATCGAAAAAATACCGCGATTCCGGGATCGTCTTTAGTGTTCTGTAGAATAGAATCATATTTTATCTAGAATTCGATGTATATTTCTTTATTTACGTTCTTAAAGTTGTACCTTTTTTTAACTAACACAGACGTGCACCCCTTACTTTCTTATACCCTACATACACACATATTCGCACTAGGGGTTAAAAGTTAACTTCAATTAATTATATGCATTCGATTAGTTATGCAATCCCGTGATATCGAGTTTTTTTCTAATACATTATTTTAAGAAGCCTTTTCCGTACTTTCGTAGCGAAAAATTAACTTTAGGTAAATATGCATTCGATTATCCGATCTCTGGTTATAACACATGGTGCCCTTATCACAGAATTAGGGCCAAGCCACATCTGACGGAAGATACGTCGCCGATCTTCCGTCGGCACACGTAATTCCATATAAACATCTCACACCGTACACATTTGACCGAAGATGTGTTACTAAAATTTCTCGAGTAAATTACGCAACGGAAGATCGTCACCGTATCTTCCGTCAGATGTGGCTTGGCCCTTAGACTGACAGCTATAGGGCGCAGAGCCGGAACAATAAGTCGCACTTCACAGATAATGTAACGAGTTGACTGGTGACGATTTATGACGTCATGAACGTGTCAACGACACCCTCTTGTTAGTGTGCGATGACGTCACTCATGTGTTTTTAAGGGAAGTTGATATACGGAAGGAAAGTAATTGAATTAATTTGTCGAGCACAAGGCCTTTGATCTTTCCGGGCTTAAAAAAATATGCGGAGAAAAATATTCGTCGGATCGAAGGACCAAGTTTTCGTTCCTTTTTTGTGGTGTTGGTTTGTTTCGGAACAGTGACCCTATTCTTGTATGCCACGTGAAACAATAAAGAAATCAAATAAAATAAAAAAAAACTGTAAATAGGTCTTTTGAAAAAAATCTTTTTCATGTCACTCTAGTACCAGTTGGGGCCGGTATTTCATACCTCTGAAAAGAAAAACCGAAACAAACTTAGGGTCAAGGCCTCTTAAAGTTCAGACATTTTTCATGTAAATATATAGTTGCCGGCACGTAACTTGGCAAGAGTAGAGAAGTGAATCCCTCTCTTCTCTTTCTTTCTTCTAAACAAACCTGTTAAAAAATTAATTACGACAATAACCATAGAATAATGACAAGCAATAAAAGTGACCATTTTTTTGTAGCACTAAGTGTACATGCGCAAACTTACTCCCACTACGCCAAAACCTTGCCAAGTTACGTGCCAGCGACTATAGCTATGTGAGAACAAGATTTTAGAGAAGAGAGATGCAAGAAATTCAAGATGAAGTACACTTGTGAACAAGCCTATAAATTTTTCCCAAAGTCTAACTTCGCAAGCATGCAAGTCATGTTCAAATATTACTTGTTATACTCACAGTTACCTACTTTCAGTTCTTAACTACATAAACATTTTGGAGGAACTTAGAAAATGACATGCGATTAACAGGTCATGCATGTGCACATTACGTTTAATGTAGACTGTCATTAATAGTCGTCTCTTGTAAATAGGTGATTAAAAACATCAACACTGTACTGCATACACCACATTGTTACACTGTAAATGTAAAAGCAGTGATTGATGAAGCCTTGTGGAGAACGGATGTATGGTGTTCCTCCTACGAAAAGGGAGGATCCTCCAACAAGGCAGGTCTTATGCCTGGCGGGCTACTGCGCAATGGTTATTTTTAACCGACTTCCAAAAAGGAGGAGGTCACTATGTTCGTCTGTATGTATGTTTTTTTTTTGTGTATGTTCATCGATATTTTCGCCAATTGTGAACCGATTTTGATGATTCTTTTTTAATGGATAGGGTATTATAGTTCGAAGTTGGACCCATTTAAATTTGGTGAAGATCTGATGAAGAACTTCGGAGATAGACAATGGATCTCCTCAATGACGAACAGTACGCATATTGTGATGATGTGATTATGTTACGAGCAGCGTCTTTAGTAGGTCCAACCAAGTTTTAATTAAGGCCACTAAAATGAAAAAAATAAAAACTTTATTACAAAAAATATAAACCGACTTCAAAAAAGAATAAAATAAATTACCATATAAAATTAACAGTTTCAGAAGTCGGTGCCTTCAATTTGGTTCAGCGTGGATCAGCACCGACTTCTGAAACTGTTAATTTTATATGGTAATTATTTTATTCTTTTTTGAAGTCGGTTTAAATTTTTTGTAAAAAAGTTTTTTTTTTTTTCTATTCGACTGCTTGTAGATGGTCTTGCCGACCGTTTCTACGTAACCGGGCAGTTATTAGCGAAACCTGAAGGGTCTCCAAACAATAGGTACGAGAGTAAAATACTTAACTTAAGCTAACCACTATTGCTACTACTAACAATGATGTTAGTAGTAGCAGTAGTAGCTAGTCATGAGATTAGCTAGCAACAACAGCACTAAGAGCGACCTCTAATGGGACTCGGGAACTCGGCTTAGGGCGTTGCTGGCGGCCTCTCGGATGGATGTGGGGCAGGGGAGCAACTGCCCCACCACAGGAGAGGTCCACCAGAAGAAGCTGGTGGACCGAGACCTGTCGGGGTCGCGGTGCATGCAACAGCGAATCCCGTGACCCCGGCCTTAGGTCAGAAGGAGGGACACCGTGGGGTTTTAGCCAGTAAGAGTCTGGCACACCCCTCCCGTCTTCCCCAGACGGGGGATAGTACATGAGGACTCCCCACGTGAAAAAAAAAATAAAAAAAAAATAAAGGGCGTTGCTGGCGAGAGTACTGGAAGGGAGACAGCTTGATGAGGGCTGAATTAACGGTGTGAAACCTATCACGATGCAGGATTCGTGACGTCATATGTGAGAGTATTCATTGTTGTCGCTGTAGTCTGCTAGACATTCGTCGTACTGCGTAGTTTCGTATATCCGCATTGCCCAGTAACTGGGCTGCGGAGGTCTGATGGCAGTCGCTCTGTGTAAAATATTGGTATTCAGCCGCATCTGGTTAGACTGGAAGCTGACCCCAACATAGTTGGGAAAAGGTTAGGCAGAACAGAACATAGATTCTCTCAGGAGCATGGGAACACAACTTTCTTTGACCAAATAATTGTATTGCTATCTCTTTCACATGCTTGGTTATTATATCAATTTTCTTTCATATCTGTTCATTGCCGCGATGCACGAGCAAGTCTGTGTTGAGCAGTGTACATTTTGTTTACAGAAAGCAAGTAAGTTTTCACAAATTTACTGAAAGACAGGTCTGAAGGTTTCCTTACGATGTTTTTTTCACCTGCGAGAGCTCTACAAAGTTCTCGAGGGCGTGTGGAGTCCGTCAACCGGCACCAGGCCAGCGTGGTGGACTAAGGCCTAAACCCTTCTCATTCTGAGAAGAGGCCCGTGCCCAGCAGTGGGATAGTAATGGGCTAATTATGTTATGTTATGTATGTAATGAAAGACAAACTAGTGTGAAATAAATATAACATTAAACTTGTCACAAGACAGGGTTACGAGTTCTTCATCCTGATTTCATGGTCCCAATGGTAACGTTTACACGCACGTTCGCGTTAAGCCGATGACAAACAGTTGTTGTCCATTAATAAATGTTATAGGCATGATGTACGGACTTGTAATGTTTAAGTTACGTTCACTGTTGTATGTTTAAACAACATAATTGCTGAGTCACTTTATTGGCGCTTCAGGTTTAATAAACTAATGACGCTTTTTGTTATAATTATTATAAGGATGAAACATGGCTCGAAGTAGCAACTATTTTTGTGTAAGTAAGTTATATTTTGTTTATGTGATGGGTTGAAAATGAGTGAACGGCGATTAAGGAATTTATAAGGCGGGTGTGTAGAGGTCGCCCTAGCAGGACATACATCGATGTTATTGATGATGTTCTTCACAAAGGACAGGTGCGTAGTACACTCAAATGGCGTGCGCGTATGACAAGATGTATGAATGTGGATGAAGCGAAAGGAGTATGTAAGGATCGTAGTATGTGGCGTTCTATAGTTTCTGCCTACCCCCATAGGAAAAAGGCGTGAGTTTATGTATGTATGTGATAGTTTGGCAAGCAGTAGGCCTAGCACGATCATTTGACGTATAGTATCGAAATCGTATCGCTAATGTAAGCGAATTTTGAATCGAAAATTAATTCGACGGTCCCTACGTATACCTACTATCGAAACTACAAAATCTCAGTTTTTATTTTATTATGTATGTACACCGATTACGCTGAGATTTATGATCCGATTTACGTGATTCTTCTTTAGTTTGATGCGGAATAGTTGCCATTTGGTACCATAAAAAATATTATTTTATAACCTTTAAGATAACATAATTTCACACATTTTAAGCAGATAAAATATAAACTGAGATTTTGTAGTTTCGATAGTATACGTAGGGACCGTCAAATTGTCCTATAACATTTTGGTTTTTTTTTTGCGACAAGGCGTGGAATTTCCAAATGGGCTAAGTGCCCAAAAATGCGAATTCAACATTTTTAATATCAAAGGAGCTATATTGGACAGCCCATCCATTTTTATTCAATTCCTCATTCATTGTTTTTTTGGCACTTAGCTCATTTGTAAATTCCACGCCTCAATTTGTATCGTACCTACATAGATTCGTTCTGCCTAGCCCTTTCCCACCCATGTTGGGGTTAGCTCCCAGTCTAACCAGATGCCGCTGAATAGCAGTATTTTACACAGAGCGACTGCCATCAGACCTCCGCAACCCAGTTACTGGGCACGGCCGATATTTTAAGGTATGACCGGTTGTCAGACTTTCGAGCTTCTGACTACCCGTAACGATTGTCATAGGTATTCGTATGACACCCGGGACCAACGGTATAACGTGCTCTCCGAGGCATGGAGGGGTCTCGATGTGTAATATCTACAACAACCTACAATAAACTAAAATAGTTTACAGTGCGGCCGCCGAGAGAAAACGTTAGGGCTAGCGCGCACTGCCTTGCGTATTTTTAACGTATAATCTGTGTAGTATGGAGAATTAAAGAAGAGATATCTTTATCTTATTTTACAATGATTTTTTAGCTAAGTTTTAATGACATTTAATTATGTCAATTGTTTTATATAGTTTAGCTTCCTTTTCAGGTTAGCTTAGTGTAGTGTGTTTAGTTTAGCTGCATCTATAAATTTGTAAATTACTGTTATTCATATAATTTTCATTTTATTTTGTTTGTTAGTTTTTGTACTATATTACATTACTCATTGGTCTGTGGTCAGGACTCCATTGTTCTCTCACTTTCCCAAATCATTGTACTGTATCCACTGAAATTGTTAAAGTTATTATTTTTAAAAGGGTAACCATGGAGTTTCTTGCCGGCTCTTCTCCATAGGAAACGACTAATTGGAACCGTGCATTTAAATTCGACTTTTCATAAGCACCTGTATTGGTTTATGTGAAATAAAAAAAAAAGATTTCGATTTTAAACGCGCACTGCGAATGATTCACCACATACTGATTTAATTGTATTTATTTTATTCGTTGCGGTGAAAAAAACGCACCGCAAGTCACCGCATCGCAGTGCGCGCTCGCACTTACTGTCACCATTAGTTAATAAATGAAACACGATCAATCACGAACAATTAATATAAAACACGATCTATCACGAACGCATTATCACGGCGGCCACATTGTATCGGCTTCAAAAATAAAGAAAGAAAATTATTTATTTTGGACTCACACAGGCAGTTACAGAAACAAAACAATATTTAAAAAAGAAAGAATAAGAATTTAGACTACCTGCACGAGGCCAAAAAGGGCTCCATAAACAGCATTCAATATAAATCATAAACTTTCTTAAATCTAAATACATGCATTCCTCGACTTCATACATCCACATAAATTCCCTAAAACGCGACTTCCTATTCAAAAACCTGTATTTCAGTCAGCCACTAATTTAAGTTTCCGCTTACAACCTCCAGAACACTGCACGACCAGAATAAAACGACCTCTCTATTACGTCTTATACTTAAGATTTGCGAAGATTAAATGGCCCCACAGAGGTCACACATTCTGGGCACGTGAGTCGACCCATCTGGAGTCAACCCTCAAATTTTAGTAGCGCTGAAATTCTGAGCACCTCATTAATTCAAAGATTCTTTCAAAGTTTTTCACCTTATTTCGGGCTTTGCTTAATTAAATCTAGTTTTAGAACTTCTGGACTGTTCTGTGGACGTCTGGCGTTGCATCTTGTTATTAAAGTTTTCTTCGCTTTGAATCTTCTCTTAGACGTCGGCGCGTCATTTTACGTCATTTAGGTAAGTGTGTACGAAGTGACGAAATGTGAGATGGATATGGAGCTGGTATTTATCTAATGTCACAACATGACATAACATGACAACATGATTATGTCAACATGTGTAAGGGCAAATGCCTTTACATTAAATGTTAATGTTGTAAAATAATGAAATAAATATTAATGTTTAAAGAAAAACTTCACTAAAAATAATGTTACTTAGAAATGTTAATAAAAATAATTGAATGTTGCGTAAGCTCGATATAAACCGAAGCCTTTGATGTAAACCGTAACAGTGACGTACTTGTGTACGTGATTTTGCGACATTTACTTAAATTAACAAAATTTGCAGTATTTCTAACTAGGCCAAATTACAATGTGCGGTTGCTGACCATACAACATGAATAGCTCTATATGGAGAGTGGTGATAAGTTAGGCGTAGGTGTTTGAGTGTTTAAATTATTCTGCTTCGATTGTTAGTGTCGACCCTTCCAAACTACTCAAATGATCAATTATATACATATATTAGTGATATGTATAATTTCCCACTGCATACATACACCGATCATAATTATTGTAAATGGCGGTAACGTATAGCCCAGAGCGTAAAATTGCGACAATCAAGCTTGGAAACCACGTACAGTGAATATCAAAAGTGATGGTATAAAGGTTCGAAAATATTTTATTAATGAAAACTTCCTAATAAATATTATACGGCAAAAATAATTATAGAGTAGATAAAACTGTTATGAATAGTATTATTTTGATTGGTTTCTACGATATTTAATATTCATCGACTTTTGCTGTTGACTGTACATTGTCTGTACAGTAATCTTCTCTTCGTGGACAATATGACACAATCAACAAAGCCTAACACAGTCCACAGTTTGGCTACAGTCCTTCTCCAAGTTGTTCATGACACAGTTTATTTATCAAAAATGTTTAATCTTAAATAAGATAATTATATAAAATATAAGATTTAAAAAAAGTTAATAACAAACAATTTGGCAAATATTTTATAAATATTAAAAAAGTTTTTTTTTTTAATTTATATATCATCTTTTTTTTCTATTAAAGAAAATAATAAAAAATGGCCAGGTTTAAAAATGAAAATATAACAAGGAGGCTTTAGCGACGTCTTCCAAAAAAGTTAGTAGGAAATATATTCCTTTTGCCTCTTCTTGTCGTGTGGTTAGTAACTAACCTGGTGTCAGAGTTTATGCCGCCCATGGGCCTCTCACTTGGCTTCACATGCCATCTAGAATATCTCTCAGGCATGCCGCTTTTCACATGACGTTTTCCATCACCGTTTTTAAGCAAGTGATAATTATACAATACGCACATGAATCCGAAAAGTCTGTTCTTTTGTCTTATTAAGGGTTAAAGCTATTTCCAATTCACTTACTGCCCAGCTTACTACCAAACACAGTACAATATTCTATTACAGCTCGGCACGATCGTTTGTTAACGTCGTTTATATTAATTTGCATTAAATTCTCCCACGTTGATATGCCAGAATCCCATTTATTTTATTTGAAGTTAACTCAATTTCACGGTAAGCGTGGATGCCATGGCGGTTTCTGTTGCGCACATTACACCTCATGCCTATGTAAGGCATAATACATCTATATGTACATTGTAAAACCAGATTAACATAGGGCCCAAAATAAATTTGAAAAAAAGGTAAAACATGTCATGTCCATTCAAGTGTACACTACATATCGCACCTTCGGCGGAACAAAGTCAAAATAGCTCATTTTGTAATTTTACAAGAGAGGACTTTTAAGATTTTTGTTGCATTTATTTCCATATTACTGAATTACTATCCAAATATTTTTAACCTACTACAGATAGTAATCCAGTAATATGGAAAAAAATGCGAAAAAAATCTTAAAAGTCCTCTCCTGTAAAATTACAAAATGAGCTATTGTGACTTTGTTCCACCGAAGGTGCGATATAGGTACCATCGCGGACTCTGCGGTGAACCACTTTTCGACCTTATTACTATGGTAATAAGGTTGAAATGTAATTCACCGCAAATGTCTGCGGGTGTACAGTAGGGGAATGAAAATGTTATCCACCTTAAGGTCTATTTTTGGTTGCACAGTGCAAGAAACGAACTATTTTATCGACTACGTATGTCAAAATTATAGAAATGAAAATACAAGTATTTTTTTATAGGATATTATGGTGACACACACAAGTAATGTCAATTTATTTATCATCGATTTGATTGCTGTCATGATTTTTACAACAAAACTCCTTAAATCAAATCAAAGACATTACATGGCACTACTACGTCATAATTATGGAGGCAAAAGGCAATTTTGGTATTTGCTACTAAATAATTAAACATAATTTTCCATGCATTACTCTATTTCGTTCAACAGTTTGAAAAAGTAACATGTGCCCGCGATGTGGGAAAGGAATGAATTTGAACGACGAACCTTTTGATTCTCCTATAGTACATTGTACAACCAGATTAAAGTCTGACTCAAATCAAATTGAAAAAAAAGGTAAATTAAGTCATGTCCATTCAAGTGTACATTTACATAAATGTTCACTACATATACAAGGTTAGTTGGAAAGGGGGTACTAAGCCGCGGGCCACGTAAAGTATCACTGATGACAATTTTAAAGCAAGTGTTAAAATTTCAAAATTCGATAAATTTTACTTGCATGCAATAATATTTTTATTTTAGTTTTTTTTTTAAATATCATACATACCTGCTTTAGTTAGGAATTCAAAATATTAAGTTTCTAATCCGTGACCCAAAATATGACCTAAATTGCAAACACAGCTGATCATAACTATGGACAGGTAGATTTTAGCATATATTTTACGAAATCTTTGAAAAGCTATTTCTCTTAAACTATCAGGTTTTGGGGAAAGTTGTAGAACAAAAGTTTTCTCCTATTATAGTTACTTTAACACCCTTTCGGCTTAGTACCCCCTTTTCGACTAACTTTGTAGATACATACTTCTAATTGTTTTAATACATTAGAAAATTAAAATGTGCCCTTTTAACCCTAAAACGAGCTTTACACCATTCTTCAAAAGTAATTACTTACTCTCGACGAAAACATTCTGAAGTAAGGCTTTCAATTTTAAAGTCCAAAGTCTTTGAACGAGCACATAATCCTTTGGGTGGTTGCTAAAAGTCTTGGGTATTTTTATTCCTCTTTTTTGGAGACTACGTTTTAGACCTGATCTAAAACCAGAGGAACGTTTGAAAGCATATAAATGCATTTTGCACAAAAGTCAGTAAGTAAGTAAGGTTTACGGCGATTTTCTATACTTCAATACTAATATTATAAAGAGGAAAGATTTGTATTTTTGTATGTAACGAATAAATGAAAAAACTACTGGACCGATTTCAAAAATTATTTTGCCGTTAGAAAGCTACATTATCACTGACTAACATAGGCTATATTTATTACTGGAATAAAACTTTTTACACGGGCGGAGCCGTCAGTACACACCTAGTATACCATATACCGATCCTCAATGCAGAGCCTAAACCACGTAGGCTTGCCTATGTCACAAAAGGAACCTACTGTCCAAATTTCATGTTTCCAGCTTCAGTGGTATAGGCTCTGCGTTGAGGATTGGAACATTTCTCTTTATAAGTATTTGGACAATAGGTTTCTTTTGTGACGTAGGCATCCACTAAGAAATATTTATTGGAAATTCTATCCCTAAGGGTGTAAAATAGGCGGTTGAAGTTTGTTACAATATTCACGCAGACTAAATCGCGGACAAAGTGTTAGTTAATAATATAATTTAACGAGTTTCTTTTATAAAGAATAACTTCAATTCCAGAGGCAGACCGTTCTACCTAGCTTTTTCCCAATTGTGTTGGGGTCAGCTTCCAGTCTAACTAGATGCGGCTGAATACCAGTATTTTACACGGAGCGACTGCCATCAGACCTCCTCAACCCAGATACTGGGCAAAACCGATATCCTAAAGCTAGACCAGTAGTCAGACTTTCGGGTTTCTGACTACCCGTAACGACTGTCGTAGGTATTCGTATGACACCCGGGACCGATGGTTTAGCGTGCTCTCCGAGGCGTGGAGGGATCTCGATGTGTAACGAATGGTCACTCATCCATGGACTGACCGCGGCAAGCGTTGCTTAACCTCGCAAATCCTATGTTCCGCGCGGTTGTTAATAAGCCACGTGCCCCTCCAGAGGCAGGTATAAAATACATGAAAATCTTATAACACAAAACAACCATTTGTTCCTTTTTTCGTCTTGGATATTAAGCTCGCGTTCAATGTCCTTGTATTAAGAAGGATTTATTAATTTTGATTAAGAAATATATTTTCAATTCAAAGTACCTCCATGCTTTTGTTGGAATTAATTTTAATTAACATAACATCACGCCAGTATATCTCGAAGGGTATGGCAGAGTTGTAACACCCTCATTTCACCGTTATGTTTTTAAGTCCCATGTAATAGGGGGCGAGCCTATTGCCATTAACTGAGCACAAAACCAGACCCCGGGCTGCTACTAAGAAATTCCCAATAACACTTTGCCCGACCTGGGGAGCGAAACCAGGACCTCACAATCAGCAGTCACGCTTGCTATCACTAGACCAACGAGGCAGCTACTTTTAATTAAATCATTATTTAAATAAAACAAAGGAACTAATGGTAGCCATCTTGCATTTACTGATTCGAATTTTAATTTAGAACGAAGTTTTTCTTTGTTCTCTTGTCTAGGAGAACCATAGAGTTATGATTGCTCAACATTCATAACTCTTTCCTAAGATATACTGCTGTGGGTGCTATTACACACACAAATCACGCGTACAAACACACAGACACAAAACAAACATCTGTTGGCGTGATAAATGTTTGCACCGATGTGGAATCGAATTCTCGATCCTGAGTATGGCTGGTATTCTTTGCTGTAGAACTTGAGGTGTAAGGCCGCACATTCGGAGCGAAAGAGCGTAGTACAGCGTGGTTTTTTTATTCTTTTTTTTGGTTGTATTTGAACCAAGTTGTACCTGATGGTAAACGCAGACAGGGTTTAAGATGGAGCACAAGAATCCAATGAGGGTTTTCGATACTTTTTCTGCCACCAGACGGCGCTTCGTATGCGTCAGGTCCAAACAGCTGTCAGATAGCACAGATTCTTACGGAACGTATATTTTTTTTGTGAAATTCTACGTATTTGGAAGTGTTATTGATTTTATTATGGATTACGGCCAGAGAAAGGTTGCCGAACTGAAGATTGAGCGGCGAAAAAGTCACCCTCCTGTTTTATTTGCACACATAGGCATTGCACTGTGGCATTTTAGAAAACAATATTCCTTTTGTAAAGGTTTTAAGAATAAATAAACTAAAAAAATGATCGAGAAATACAAATCGTGTATGTGTTTTGATAGGTGGTTGGACCTGACGCTACAGTGTTGCCATCTCACGTAGAACATTTTTCAGAAAACCCTCATTAACTAAGATATAGAGGGAATTCTCAATACACCTTTGTCTCTCACATACACACGACGGAATACAGTAAACTGTCCATAATTAATATATCCATAACCAAAAACGATAAATTACTCCTAATAGGAGTATATCCATATCCGTAATCTCATAACTCTGGTCGTAAGAGGCGACGAATACGGCACCATAATTATTATTGTGTCCGAAAAACGGTAATAGGCTCGCCACCTATATTACATTGGATTTAATAACAAACTTGACTGCCTTGTTGGTCTAGTGCTCCTGGGTTCGATCCTCAGGTCGGGTAAAGTGTTATCGTGTTTTCCATTAGGAATTTCTCAGTAGCAGCCCGGAGTCTGGATTTGTGCCCGGTTATTGGCAATAGGCTCGCCCCCTATTACATGGGACTTATAAACATAACTGGCGAAACGAGGGTCTACTAAAAACACCTCTGCTGAACCCTTCGGGGAATACAAGGCGTGATGTTATGTTTATGTTATCTATCTATACTAATATTATAAAGCTGAAGAGTTTGTTTGTTTGTTTGAACGCGCTAATCTCAGGAACTACTGGTTGGAATAGAAAAAATATTTTTATGTTGGATAGTCCATTTATCGAGGAAGGTTATAGGCTATATAACATCACGCTACAAGCAATAGGAGCGGAGCATAAATGAAAAATGTTACGAAAACGGGAAAAAAGTCCACCCGTGCGAAGCCGGGATGGGCCACTAGTGTTTAATAACAGAGGCGCAACGTGGGTGGGTTTGACGACATGTGAACTTGTTCTGAATACGCTCCTACATGAAAGAGTACTTAGCCACATTCGGAGCCCATATTATGACAGCACTATAATCCAGATGACTATTGCATTATGCAGTACCTACTCTGACTGCTGTGATGGTGATGAAGTCACGCGTCTATCTCAGGACGAAGCCCAAACTCCTAAACGCGATGATAGAACGAATACAATAGCAATTTATAACACACCCTTGCACTGTAGCAATTTAGATAAAGAGTGGATTGCGTCGTCGTGGATTGAACTACGACACGTTTGGTGTAGTGGCTAAGCGATTGGCTTCTGCGCTACGTGTCATGGGTTCAATTCCCACACAGAACAAATATTTGTATGGTCTACAGATAGTTGTTCCGGGTTTGGGCGTTTGTGTATGTGAAGATTTGTGTCTGTAAACGCACCCATGATACAGGAGAAATCATAGTATAGGCACAAAATAGATTGGTACAGAAGTCAATCACATGTATGTACTTCACTTTTCATACCTACGCTCGGCGGTCGCTCTATCTATATATCTATCTCTCTCCAGCGCATGGCACTCGCGCTCGCACTCACTCGCAATCTAGTCCCAAACAGTTCGAGATATCGTGTCCGTGAGCAATGCCTAAGTGTGCGTTGCTCGTGCGCACTTGTATGTAGATTGACTGCTGTACCTATCTGTTTTGTGGTATTGGGCAACGTTATAAAAAAAAAAACTATCAACATGTACCTATGTAAATTATGTTATCACTTAGAATACCGATACCTAACCCTGGACGTGGTCACTTGGGCAAAAATCACTTCATGAACAATTGACCTCAAATATAATGTCAATGAGTTAGGTAGGTTGGTGACGTAATATATAGCAGTCTCTTACCCATATAGACCATATTATATTGGAGACTCCTTAAAGAATCCATTTGGCCAAATGTTAAGGGTGGATTTTGCTGTGAGAACATTTATTTTATCGAGCTCAATTATTTAGGGATAGCCTCGTTGGTTTAGTGGTGGCAAGCGCGACTGCTGATCGTGAGGGCAAAGTGTTATTGGGTTTTCCGTGTGGAATTCCTCAGTATCAGCCCGGAGTTTAGATTTGTGCCCGGTTGATGGCAATAGGCTCGCCCCTTATTACATAGGACATAGACATAACGGCGAAATGAGGGTGTTACTATACACCTCTGCCCAATCCTTCCGGTAATACAGGCGTGATGTTATGTTATGTTTATTATTTAGGACGCGATTTTTGTGGCGATGATCTTTTCTCAGTCTATTTTCAAGGTTTTTATTATTAAAATGCCTCACGTTAAGAACACAATGTTTATATCCTGCAAATATTTTTAATCAAACCATAATTATCCCGTTCAGGGTTAATCTATGTCAGCAATACATCGAGAGGTTTGAAGGAATTACAGGATTTCGATTACACCCTGTATATGTTCATAGTTTGTCATCATTGACGATAAACAACCATTTTTCCACGAACCATAATCTAAACCTGCTCGCACAGTAAGTAGTAACCCTTAAACTATCTATATCCTTTGTTCATTTCCTTAGAGAAGGATGAAAAATCCCTAATAACGAATGGGGTGGAGCAGAGCGCTGGACTTTATTGATGACGGTCATTATTATTTGGTAAGGCGTCCTCCACGCCAAATTATTGGCCAAATCTGTTATAAAGAATTTAATCTGGGATATTGTGCTTGATGGATGGATTGTTATTGCTAAACCGTTGTAATTCTGTTATTGATTGAGGAAAATGTAACGGTTTCGATATTAAATACATGTGTAATAGTAGAATAGGATAGAGGTTTAAATAATATTAATAAATGATTTTTATTTCTGCAAATAAATTCGTTACAGACACTTATACAAGTCAATGTATTGGCGTGCATGTATGACAAGATGTATGAATGTGGATGAAGCGAAAGGAGTATGTAAGGATGTACATGTGGCGTTCTATAGTTTCTACCTACCCCCATGGGAAAAAGGCGTGAGTTTATGTATGTAATGTTTTTTTTTAAACTAGATGGCTCCGACATATCCTATCTGACTAGCTCTGAGAAGAAAAGCCGAAACAAATTTATGAGGCATATTACTTAGTTTTAAGATTTTTGTAAACTTTAATAAATAATAAACACAGAGATCTAGGTTTCTTTTAAAGTCCAGACCACAAAACAGATAGGTACAGAAGTCAATCACATGTATGTACTTCACTTTTCATACCTGCGCTCGGCGGTCGCTCTATCTATATATCTATCTCTCTCAAACGCATGGCACTCGCGCTCGCACTCACTCGCACTCTAGTCCCAAAGAGTCCGAGATATCGTGTCCGTGAGCAGTGTCTATGTGTGCGTTGCTCGAGCGCACTTGTATGTAGATTGACTTCTGTACCTATCTGTTTTGTGTCCAGACATTGTGGTATAAAAACTATGCGAGTGTAACAATGTAGGGCAACGACTGGAATGACCTTTTGAGGAAAAAACATATACAGAGAAGTTAAATAAAAAAGAGTTCTCGATGGTGTGTGTAGTCCGCCAACCCATACAAGACCAGCGTGTCGGTCTTAAACCAATTTCATTTTAAGGCGAGGCCGGATCAGCTGTGGGAGAGTAATGGGCAGATGATGTTATACTGCTCAACAGAAAGAAGTTGGTAAAAATAAAATAACATCTCGCCTGTATTCCCCGAAGGGTTGGGCAGAGGTGTATAGTAACACCCTCATTTCACCGTTAAGTTTAAGTCTCATGTAATAGGGGGCGAGCCTATTGCCATCAAATCCAAACTCCTTGCTGCTACTGAGGAATTCTACATGGAAAAACTCAATAACACTGTCCACCCCGGGGACCGAACACTGTACCTCACGATCAGTAGTCGCGTTTGCCACCACTATACTGCCTTGTTGATCTAGTGGTCGCAAGTGCGACTGCTGAGCATAGGGTCCTGGGTTCGATCCCCAGGTCGGGCAAAGTGATATTGGATTTTTCCATTAGGAATTTCTCAGTAGCAGCCCGAAGTCTAGATTTGTGCCCGCTTAATGGCAATAGGCTCGCCCCTTATTACATGGGACTTAACCATAACTGGCGAAACGAGGGTGTTACTAAAACACCTCTGCCTAACCCATCGGGAAATGCAAGGCGTGATGTTATGTTATGTTGTGTAGACGTTGCTATAAACATAAATATATAATTATAAAATAATTTGCTATATTGAGTTATACTCAGAATATAGAAGGCTCGTATATTCATAGTATTGCCTTCCAAGACATGGAAGGGTAAGCATGATAAATGTGACAGTAATACGATAGAGGTATTCGAAGTTTAATGTCACCGAACTTTGGAGTGAAATAGTAGATTAATAGCCGGATCATTACGCTAGTAATTAATGATAGAAGGAATGGTCTCTGGTTTTATTGTTATTAATTTGGATTATACAACGTGTTACAAAAATACCCCTAAAGCCGAAAGGGAGTTAAAAGGTCCCTTGTAAATAGTCTATTGGCAATATTTGAAAACGGTAGTAAGACCAAACAAAAAATTGGATAAATCATAAAATAATCATCATTGAAACGCATCCCTAAAAACATAAAACTAAAGAGTAGACTACCCAGACGGTTATTTACATTCTTACCTAATTTCCTCTGAGAGGTAAATGACAACAGCCAAAAAGGACTACTTGATTATTTACATTTTTCATGGGGAATTATGTAACACGTTGTATATTTAAGTTAGCATTTAAGATAGCAGTGATATTTAAGTTAGCCTAGTGGTGTGACAGTCGGACTGCCAAGTCATAGGTCTCGAGTAGACCTAAGGCACGCATCACTGACTTTTCGGATTCATGTGCGTATTGTATAATTATTACTTGCTTAAAAATGGTGAAGGAAAACATCGTGAGGAAACCGGCATGAGGGATATTTCTCGACGGCATATAAAGCTAAGTTAGAGGCCCATGGGCGGCATGAACTCTGACAACAGGTTAGTCACTACGAAAAGAAGAAGAAGAAGATTAATTTGGATATGTTGTTTGAGGGGCTCGTGGCTAATTATCAACCGCACGGATCATACGATTTGCGAGGTTAAGCTGCGCCTACTGCGGTAAGTCCTTGGACGAGTGACCGTTCGTTACACATCGAGATCCCTCCGTACCTCGGAGAGCACATTAAGCAGTCGGTCCCGGGTGTTTACGAATACCTACGACAGTCGTTACGGGAAGTCAGAAGTCCGAAAAGTCTGACAACTGATCTATTCTTTTGCCAACTATGTTGGGCTCTGCTTCCAATTTAGTCAGTTTCCAGCTTCCATTTTACACGGAGTGACTGCCAACAGACCTCCGCAACCCAGTTACTGGGTAATACCGATATCCTAAGGTTAGACCGGTTGTCAGACTTTCGGGCTTATGAATCCCGTAACGACTGTCATAGGTATTCGTATGAAACCCGGGATCGACTGTTTAAAGTGCTCTCCGAGGCACGGAGGGGTCTCAATGTATAGGTATAACGAACAGTGTATCCACAGACTGACCGCGGCAAGCGCAGCTTAACCTCGCAAGTCGTATGATCCGCGCGGTTGTTAATTAGCCATGAGCTCCTCACCTTACCTACTAACAATGTATATGAAGATAAAAATTTGTTGAGAAAAAAATTTTGTTCAACGCAGACTAATTCCGAAGTGTGAAGCTTTTATATTAGGACTTTGTTATTCTAGGTAAATGAGTTGGTCCTAACATTTCTAACGTACTACGGACGAAGTAGTTTGACCTAGGTTAAAGTAGTTTATAGTGTTTTAGGGTCTAACCCGAGACGTTAATAAAGATTTCACGACGACGAAAAGGAAATATATGACAAAAAATATTCAAGGCCTTACGATATAATTGAACTTGTTATCATATTCAAATATCCTCACGCTTACGAATCTTAATAGGGTAGGGAGAGGTACTTTAATATTATGTAAAACACATAGTATTAAATTCCATAATGAAATTATGTTGCAAGACAACAATATGTACTGTAAGAAGATGGGATCACAATACATGAAAAACAAAAATGTCTAATGAGAAAGACAGCGTGAGTGCTATCGCGTGCGGTCTCACGCTATCTTCCTCGCTCTATTAAATGCCGTTCCTGAGCGACAGAAAAGGATAGAGCGTGAAAGAACGTGATTCCGTGATGAAAGATGTGGGTCAACTCTAAAGCAAAAAATCCACTAGCAAGTTTTTTGCGCAAGTTATTGCAGCAAGTACTCGCTTAGTCTGTAAAACTTGCAGAATTCGAATTGCTGCATATCCACAATTTGAAAGTCTGTCATAGAAGTTGAATTGCGCAATAGAACTTACACCCATATTCTAAGACGTTCCTCCAAAACTTACTCGACTCGACTCCACCTCGACTCGGTCTTTCTCACTACCAACGGTAGTTATAGTTGACATAAACGTCCTCGACTCGAGAATTTTCCTCAGTTGAGGTAAGGAATCATCTCTCAAACTCAAGGTACCTCGGAACCTACCTTAAGGAAGGAAGTGTCAAAGTTCGTATGCAACAAAAATGAATTTTGAAGACTTTATTGAATATGCTTACGATAATCCTTACAACTATTTATCGCGGCGTTATTTGCGCGATGTAGATAAACAAAATTATGACGTAATGATTCCACTCTACCTCGACTAATTTGAGGACCCCTCACTCGAGGAACCTTAAAGTTCACTCAAAATTGCGGCTAAGAATACAATTTTGAAGGTGTTTTCAAGGCCGTCCTGAGTCGGGTAAGTTTTGGAGGAACGTCTTAGGATATGGGTGTTAGAATTATTAAGACTCGAAGCGTAGCATTATCTACTACGCGTAGCAGACGTAGCGTTAACAGCATGGCGTCCACTACGTCGTAGCACCTTATTAGGTAATCTTTTACGACTTGCGTTTGATGAGCATCTATGTAAGGCGGTCTATACAAGGTCAGATATATTTCTGAGTACATAATTTAATATCTGTAACTTAGATCTCTGTTTATACTACAAGTGAATATTAGCACAAAGTTGTACAACTCTGTTCCAGTTTAAATTTAAAATCATTTACTAAGTTGACGATTCTGTTAACTTAAAGTTGTTAAGCTGGAGTTAAGGCTGAGCTACGATTATGAATTCTACGGCTCCAACTTTAACTTACAGATGTACTTGAAGTCTGCAATCAATAACTTGGCTAGCTTGGAGTTTCTATATACTATTTATGTAAGTTGTACCACAGTGGACACTTTCAAATGTGGTAATTATAAGATATTGTACATTTTGATCCAGAATTAATGCAGAGCGCTCTCTTTTCTAAAAATTTGATATTTTAACAATTTTGATCGGCACATTGATATAATATGTACTTACGGACCAGATGCGCTGTTTAGAAGACAACATGGTACCAACGAGTTGTGGTTCCGAAACCACAGTGCCAAAGAACTTGACAGCTGTCTAGCAGTAGTTTGAACCTTATTGCGTCAATGCATTTGGCACATTTTGTTTATACGAGATAGCGCATCTATTTATTTCAACGTCATTGGATCGGCATCAAATCGATAGGCAAAGTCGAAAAAATGTACCTATGTAAAAATTTGATGTCCATTTACGTAAAAATCATTAAAAAAATTTTAATTTGTTTATTCAACAAAAAAAAAAACACAAAATTTTACAACAACATCCTGCCAAACTGCAGAGCTGTTTGTCGGCAGTATTCTCGTGGATACACATTTATCCTGGTGTTTTTCATAGATACTATTGTTATGTCTAATTGTAGGTCAACATCAAAAGCAAGTGATGATTGTTCAAATTTTCAAAGTTGTAGAATTGCTGTTAATAGGGTATGTGACTATAATTTTTTTATTAGAAATCTCGAAACTATTACAAAAATGATAGATAACAGTGAAAAAACTACTGAATTATTTAATAATATGCCCAAGTTATAAACGATTGAAAATTGCTCACTAGACAGAGACAACATGACGCCACAATGACGTCATACCTTGCAAACTTCATAATTATTTGACACCACTCCGTACAATATCCGTTTCGCGCGACAAGGACAGAAAATGCCCCCTCCACAAACTTCGCAAGCGTGTAGCTCCTCTATTTTTTCATCGATTTTATTTATTTTTTCACATATCAATTTGTATCTATACTTTCTTTAAAATAATACTAAATTGTTGTACATTTTTAATAGTAGTCAACTACCCTATTCTAAATAGAATAAGAGTATGGTAGTTTTAGATAAACAATAAATTTATTAATTTTCAAATTCCAATATATTCATCGACTTTTGTTGCTGACTGCACGTAACTGAAGGTTACGGACACATCGATAGGTATGAACAATTATTTATCCATATGGGGAAAAGGTCTGTCTAGGTGCGGTCCGAGGTGAGTATCCCCGTTTACCCTTCCTTCCCCTGATACAGTCGCGCGTTCGCGAAACTCGTTACTCTATCGCTGCAAAAAGTCGTCGTGGTATATCTAAAATATATTTTTTAAAATCAGAACTCATTTTTAAGCCATATTCTTTATCCATTCCCGCAATAAAGAAACCATCAAAACATTTGTAAATATAAATGTATAAGGGGCATGTCACATCGTTCTATATAAGGTCCAGCTCCCAAGGTCAAGGACGGTAATAAAATAGGTGAGGGAGGACGGACCTACGCTGCATTCTGATCCCGTCGTGATCGTCCCCTCGTATTTTTTTCACATAAAGACGTTTCCCATAAATTCGTATTACGCTTCTTTTGATAAGTTATGAATTATGAAATGTCTTTTAATTTTAGAGTAAGTAGTTTGTTTTTTGGAAAGTTTTGGTACAGAGAAGTACCTACCGTTTGAAAATACGTTCTACATACATACATAAACTCACGCCTTTTCCCCATGGAGGTAGGCAGAAACTACAGGATGTGAACGAAATTATGTAATTCCTTCAAAACTCGTGATTTACTGCTAACATAGCAAGGCAAGCATACTGATAACACTGCAAGGGATACTTTTTGGATTCAATAAAAAAAATATTACAGAAAGTAAACATGTTTTCTTAACGTGAGACATTTTAGCGCTCCGAGCGAATAGCGCGGCTATCGCTCGCAGCGCGGTCATTTAACTCGGGGCGCTAAAATGCCTCACGCTAAGAACACATGTTTACATTTTGTATTTTTTTTATATTGAATCCATATGTATCCCGTGCAGGGTTAATCTATGTTAGCAGTACATCACGAGGTTTGAAGAAAATACATAATTTCGTTTACACCCTGTATAGAACGCCGCATGCTACGATCCTTACACACTCCTTTCACTTCATCCTCATTCATACATCTTGTCATACACGCACACCAGTTGAGACTACTACGCATCTGTCCTTTATGTACATTCTATGTTCTTATTATACACACAAATAATAAAGTTGCAGGAAGTCTGTATTTCAATAACGGTGAGTTTCTTCAATGGCTTCTGCGCTACGTGTCGCGGTTTTTATGCCAGCACGGAACAAATAAATTTGTATGGCCTACAGATAGTTGTTCCGGGTCTGTGTATGTGAGATTTGTGTCTGTTAACGCACCCACTGTACTGGAGATCTCATAGAGTGGGACAAAGTTTAAAAATAAAAAACGCTGCTTTGCGTAGAATAGGCTTGCGTTTAATCACTATCATACAGGTATGATAGTTATTTAGTACAGGTATGATATGTCATCACATCATCACTTGACATCAGGATGTCAAGTGATGATGTAATGACGTCTAAAAGATGGCTATGGCTATCAGCTTCATCATTGGCATACGGGAAATTCGGTAAATAAGTACTTTCAAAAATTAAGAAGAATTTAATTGAATTTTTATTAAATGAAAAATGGGATGAAAATAAAAAGATCGTTGAAAAAAAAACAATCTAAAAATGGAGGACATACACGTTTTTTTAGTTTTTGAATGGCGCATTTTGTGTCCTTGCCGCATGTAACGGACATTGTACGGAGTAATATCAAGTTACTATGAAGTTTTTGAACAATGACGTCATCGTTCAATAGTGCGATCACATTCCATAAAAAATATTAAATTGGGCATTTTATTATATATTTCATTGGTTTTTTCATTGTTGCCTAAGTTTTATGTAAAAGGTTCGAGACAATTAAAAAACAAAAAATTGGTGAAGACCCAATTCAAATCAAAAAAGACGTGAGATAAAATTATACTACCTACTAAATTTTACACGTGCTTCTAATAATTATTTACAAGTAGATATACTGGGTGTAAAAATACCTTTAACGCAGCTGAAGTCTACGCATACTGTCCATCAAAATAAGTAACATACAGCAAACATAATTGCTGGGAAATGACTTATATTTTTTGGTTAAATAACTGCTTTTAATCGTAGCGATCAATGTAAGCGCGCGCAGCAGACTGTGCCTACATTTCGAAAATTTTTGATAATGTTTTGATAGAAGAATGTTTAGTAATAACATTTAAACTTAGTTTTCGTGAGAAACGTTAAAAAATATGGTGACTTTGACCTTCAATATCTCCATAACCAGTCGGTTCCGAGGCATGACCCTATAGCAAAAATCATCGTAATGATGGGAAGAATACGTGGCTCTCGGCTTCGTTAAGGGTATTTTTACACCCGATATTATACAAGGGAATTATTATACAGTCGGAAAGGGGGTACTAAGCCGAAAGGGTGTTAAAGTACCCATAAGGGATAACTTTTGTTCTACAACTTTCCCCAAAACTCGATAGTTTAAGAGAAATAGCTGTTCAAAGATTTCATAAAAAATACGCTAAATTCTATCTATCCTCAGCTATAATAATAATAATAATAAACCACCACCAGCAAGACGGCGAGGAAGAGGCCGACCGCCGGCCAGCATAGGACCTCGAGGCCCACCGGCCTCTGACAGGGTCCCCGCTCCCGGTGGAAGTGTGCAGCGCATGCGTTGGACTCTAACCATGAACGAGAACTGCATGCGCGCATACTTTGGGGCCACAGAGGGGGGAACTAACCTGACCGCGTACCGTGGTCGGATGCTCTCTCTGTTTCAGGTACTTGAGCCTACTGTCAACGTCTCGGCACAGCGATTATCGGATCAGGTGCGAGTCATTCAACGTGATCATAGGTTGACTGACGCCGCACTTGATAGGCTACGCTCTGAAGTACAGAGTAACCGTATCATTTCTCTCCAGTCGCAGACTGCGGCCCAACCGCAAGCCCCAACTGTGGTTCCGCCGTTGCCCATCCACGCTGACGAGGAGAGCGATGATAGGGTTACAAATGTAAGTACCCAGTGCAATGACCAACTGAGGAGCGCTTTGGAGCTTGCGATTCGAGAGTATCGGTTCACTCCGCCAAACATTAGACCACGAATACCCCGTTTGCCGATGCATAGAAAAAATAGGGCGCTAATGTGTGCTCTAGATTCGCTGTTATCTAGTTATTTTGATAACAGCGAAAACCTCGAAGATACTCATTCAATCCTGTACTGCGCGGCTGTTGCGGCATGTCGTGTAGCTCACGCCAAATTTGATAATAATGACAGAGCTACACGACTAAAACCCGCCGTACCGGCCTGGCAGTGCAGGATTGAACGTCGTATTAACGAGGCTAGAGCACTCATTGGCAAACTAATCTGCTTCAGGGAGGGCAATACTCGCCCTAGAGTGATGCGCTTTGTGAGGCGGGCATTCTCGGGGACTGATATCAATCCTCGAGATTATTTGTCCCGTGTCACAGAGCGCATTGACTTCCTGAAGCAGAAGGTTTATGCATGGGCAAACCGTATTCGGAGGTATAAGCGACGAGTGGAGCGATATACCCAGAATCGCATGTTTCATAGCGATGAAAGGTGGGTATACAGAACCTGGGAGCGACCTGATCACGATGTGAGTGACACGCATCTACCGGATAATGATGTCATGAATACATTCTGGCGCAATATCTGGTCGATGCCTGTCACTCACATTGAAGGTGACTGGATGCAGGAGGTCCAGCGAGCGTGTGAACCGATTGAGGAAATGGGGGACATTACTATTGTCCCCCAAGACGTAACCAGTGCAGTCCGTCCAATGGCGAATTGGAAATCCCCTGGCCCAGACGGACTGCACAACTTCTGGCTAAAATGGTTACGCAGTTCACATGCTCGTTTGGCCTCACAATTCCAGTCGTCTTTGGAATCTGGGTCGTTTCCAGAGTTCCTTACAACAGGAGTTACCCACCTGCTCCATAAATCAGGTAGTACTGCGGAACCCAAGAATTATAGACCAATTACATGTTTGCCGACGGTCTATAAACTTCTTACGTCCATTTTGAGAGCCAAAATTAATTCTCATATTATAAATAATTCTATTATGTCCGTCTCTCAAAATGGATGTAAGAATGGGTCCCGCGGTACTAAGGAGCTACTCCTCATAGATATGGCCATTAGCCAACAAGTTCGCCGATCTAGAAAGGATCTGTCGACATGTTGGATAGATTATAAGAAGGCCTACGACTCAGTACCACATACATGGCTCATGAGGGTGCTGGAGTTGTATAAAGTAAATACAACCCTATGCACCTTCCTGGCGTCATGTATGGGGCAATGGAGGACAGTCCTTCACTATCCAGGATGTCGGCAAATCCAAGGGAGAGGTGAACCAATAAGGATCGAGCGAGGTATATTCCAGGGCGATAGTCTGAGTCCGCTGTGGTTTTGTTTAGCCTTGAACCCTCTGAGCACATTATTGGAGGGTTCAGGGTTAGGCTACCGGTTGAGAAGAGGTGGTCAGGTAATATCCCACCTCCTTTACATGGACGATCTGAAACTCTTTGCCCCCAACAATTTGCAACTGGTGAAGTTACTGAAAGTAACTGAAACTTTCAGTAATTCCATCAGGATGGAATTTGGTGTGGACAAATGTGCAGTCATGCATGTAAAGCGAGGAGGGATTATGGAATCCGTGGGAACACAACTCTCGGACTCCATACACCTCAGATCCCTCTCCTCAACCGAAACCTACAAATACTTGGGCATGTCGGAGGCGTTAGGCATCAATGAGACCGACATGAAGCAATCGTTACGGGAGCGCTTCTATGGCCGCCTGAAAAAAGTACTTAAAAGTCTTTTGTCAGGCGGAAATAAGGTGCGCGCCTTTAACGGTTGGGTCATGCCGGTCCTGATGTACTCCTTCGGCATACTCAAGTGGACTCAGACGGAACTTGACGCCCTGGATAGGAGGGTCCGTACGCTGCTGACTGCATACCGAATGCATCACCCACGTTCATCGGTGATGAGGCTGTACATTCCGAGGAAGTGTGGGGGACGAGGCTTTTTAAATGCTAAGACCCTCCACAACCGCGAGGTGTGCAGCCTCAGGGAGTACTTCCTCCATGCCGACGTGGGGATGCATCGAGATGTAGTCGCAGTGGACAAAGGGTTCACCCCGCTCTCCTTGGCTAAAGAGAACTGGCGCAAGCCTGTAGTACTGGATACTAATGGTCGCAGGGAGGTATGGCAGAGCAAGGAGCTTCACGGACGCTTTTACCGGGCCCTTCATGGGCCCGATGTAGATTTCCTAGCGTCCGTAGCCTGGCTGCGTTTCGGTGACCTATTTGGGGAAACCGAAGGTTTTGTCTGTGCGATTATGGACGAAGTTATCTTGACGAACAACTACCGAAAATATATTGTGAAGGACGGCACGGTTGACATCTGTCGGGCATGCCACTGTCCCGGCGAATCCATTCGACATATTATTTCTGGTTGTTCTCGTCTTGCTAACGGCGGGTATTTGCACAGACACAACCTAGTGGCTAGGATTATCCACCAGCAACTTGCTCTGAAATACAACCTTGTGGACGCAGAAGTAAGCGACCCAGTTCTCGAGAATGGTCATATCACATTGTACTGGGACCGATCTATCATCACCGACAGGACTATTGTTGCCAATAAGCCTGACATAGTGGTGATAGATCGATCAGAGCGTCTCGCAATGATTGTTGATATCACTGTCCCACATGATGAGAACCTTGTGAAAGCCGAGAAAGATAAAGAAATTAAGTATCAAGACTTGGCACACGAGGTTGTCGACATGTGGGAGGTTGACTCTGCAGTCATTGTGCCGATAGTCGTGACGGCCAATGGCTTAATAGCCAAGAGCCTCGACCAACATCTGACGAGGCTCGCGTTGGGCAGCTGGATCAAGGGCCTGATACAGAAAGCGGTACTTCTGGACACGGCACGTATTGTCAGGAGGTTCCTCTCTCTGAGGCCCTGACCACCGGTAGCTTGGACCCTGTTCCCGATGCCGGTGGGCTACTATTTTTTATATTTTTAAATGTTTTTTTATATTTTTTATAGAAATATTTAAAAATGTAAATCATATGTGTATATAAATAAATAAACATAATAATAATAATTAATAATTAAAACATTTATTGATATATAAACACATTTTACAAGTAAATTAAACCCACCCACTATGATCAGCTGTGTTTACATTTTAGGTCATATTTGGGGTCACGGATTAGAAACCCCATTTTCTGAATTCATAACTAAAGCAGGGATGGAGAATTTTTGAAAAAACTAAACTAAAATTTTTTTTTATGGAAAAAAAATTAATCGAATTTTGAAATTTTAACACTAGCTTTAAAATAATCATCAGTGATACTTTAAGTAGCCCGCGGCTTAGTACCCCCTTTCCGACTAACCTTGTATAACAAAAAGAATGCCAATACCTAAAAAAAAGAAAACGGAAACGTACTAAAAGTTATTGAATAATAAAGTAGCTTTATTATCTTAACAAAATGTTTTATAAACGACGGAATAAGTAGGTTACTGAGGTCTTACTATCTTTGCTTCAATAAATATTTATTCGTTTGCCTATCGTAAGATGGCGAAAGGAACAATTTCTATTTTATGACGATTCGAGAAAAATCCGAAAAGATCGCTATACAATCGTAAAGTTGGATTGCTTGTTCATATACATGCAATGTACTGAGGGTTTTGGATCATTGTTCTTTTTATTGGATGAAAACTTGTTTTTAGAGTTCCATACCTCAAAAGGAAAAACATAACATAACATCACGCCATGTATTCCTCGAAGGGTTCGGCAGAGGTGTTGTAGTACACCCTCGTTTCGCCAGTTATGTTTAAGTCCCATATAAAAAGGGGTGAGCCTATTGCTATTAATAGGGCACAAACACAGACTCCGAGCTGCTACTGAGAATTTCCTAGCGGAAAAACCCAATAACACTGCCCGACCTGGGTATCGAACCCAGGACCCCATGCTCAGCAGTCGCGCTTGTGACCACTAAACCAACAAGGCTAACAAAAGGAAAAAAGGAACCCTTATAGGATTACTTCTTTGTCCGTCTGTCGGTGTGTCTGTCTGTCAAGATCCTTTTTTAAGGAACATGTGGACTGTGGATATATCAAGGTGAAATTAATATCAAATACTCAGGTCTGCAATCCCTTGGAGTTGTGAAAAAATCAAACTTCTAAGTCAACGTAATCCAAAGATACGGTCGTTTATGCCACATGTTTTGACTCTCGCAAGGGAATCAAAACCCCTTCCCTTACATAGGGTACTTCCTGTTGACCTAGAGTCATGAAATTTGGCAAGAAGCAATGTCTTGTACAATAAGTTAAGGGAAAAGTCCGAAAACCGTAAAATTGTAGTTATCACAAAAAATATTGTACGGAACACTCGGTGCGCGAGTCCAACTCGCACTTGGCCAGTTTATTTTTGTATTAACGATATTAGATACAACTACATTATTTTATATGACTTTCTGGCAATAATGTAGTAGGCACTATTAACCTCTACCTATCTAACAACCGTTGGTTTAGTGGTGGCAAGCGCGACTGCTGATCGTGAGGTCCTAAGTTCGATCCCCAGATTCGGCAAAGTGTTAGGTATTGGGTTTTTCCGTATGGAATTCCTCAGTAGAAGACCGGAGTTTGATTTGTGCCCGGTTTATGGCCATAGGCTCGCCTCCTATTACATGGGACTTTAAACATAACGGCAAAATGAGGGTTTTACTATACACCTCTGCCTTACCCTTCGGGAAATACAAGCGTGATGTTATGTTTATGTACTATCATCGTTGTATAAATCGATATTTTTATTCAAGTCGGTTCGCCTTAATATCCTCAACTAGCACTTTGCCCGCGACGTCTTCCGCGTGAATTTCGTAACGACCTTCCATCCCCTTTTTTACCCCCTTAGGGGGTTTTCAAAAGTCCTTTCTTTGTGGATGCCTACGTCACTAAAGGAACCTACTGTCCAAATTTCATGTTTCCAGCTTCAGTGGTTTAGGCTCTGCGTTGATGAATCCGTATGTCAAGACAAGATATTTCTCTTTATAAGTATAGATTGTTCTAAATGAAATGGCGATCCTTCAGTGCTTACAGGACCAGGTCCTTTTATAACAGCGGTGATAGCCTAATGGTGTGGCTGTCGGTCTGCCAAGTCATAGGTCTCGAATTCGAACCCACGGCACGCACCTCTGACTTTTCGGATTCATGTGCGTATTGTATAATTATCACTTGCTTAAAAACGGCGAAGGAAAACATGGTGACGAAACTGCTTGAGAGATATTTCTCAATGGCATGTGAAGCCAAGTTAGAGGCCCATGGGTGGCATAAAACTCTGACACCAGGTTAGTCACTAACCACACGAAAAGAAGAAGTCCTGACAGAGCCAAAATTTTTCAATCGCAATCTGACAATATTATTTCTCCACAGTTTTCTGACGATTCTGCCCGTATTGTTCTCTTAACATAATTTTGTGTGTGATCAAAATAAACAATTTCGATTTTATGACGGTTTCTAAGAAAGGCAAATATCTGAGAAAATCTCTGTACAATCGTAAAGTTTGATTGCTTGTATGCATACAGTGTGCTGTAGGAATGGCGTTGCAAGGGTGGCTTTAGGAGTTAACCCTCAACCAGCATGTGCACATAAAATTTAGCAGGCGTGTACTTACGGGAGGATAATGAAAAACACTTTTAACCGTACACTATATATATTTTAATAATAATTACAATTCGGTCAGCAGGGCGTGGTTCGTGACAATGCGAGGAGTCCAGGGTCTTCTTATGCAGATGTAGTACTCAACTTAGCAGCTGCAACGGCGCGAGAAAAGGGCGATCTGCAGCGTGCCCGACCTTTTATAGGCCCAGACCCCCGCCAGTCGCCACCACCCGTCACATATTATTTTCAAGCAATCAGTTACGAATACCTACGACAGTCGTTACGAGTAGTCAAAAGCCCGAAAGTCTGACAACCGGTCTAACCTTAGGATATCGAAATTGCCCAGTAACTGAGTTGCCCGTTGAGTTTATTTATATCTTTTTACTTGCTGCACCGGTGGACGTCATCATGTCAACGCCGGCTGTCGCTGAAAACCAGCGCTGTGGCTCTGTCTCGCACGTGAGACACAGCATTATGCTGAGCGATGGCCGTTTTGCACGGATGTGACGCATATTTTTCCCCAAGCTTGGATTCAGTTTTTTTATTTTTTTTTTTTTTTTTAATTTTTTTTTTTTTTTTTTTTTTTTTTTTTTTTTTTTTTTTTTTTTTTTTTTTTTTTTTTTTTTTGGAATGACCACTCGTAGTATAAAGCTCCGAGAGCTTTGTTACTACTTAACCGGACTATCCTGTGGTGGCCGAAAATTACTTTAAGGCCCCCAGCCAGGGCTTACAAACTAAGGATTTCAGTTAAGTGACGCGGCACTAAGGGCACCCCCTGTGGGGTACGGGCCTCGGCTTAGTGGGTCACTGAGGGGTGGGCAATCAATATCGGGCTGGGTTATATTATTTGGGGACTGGTTTATTTCCGTTACAGGCTCAGCTTCGCGGGCTGGCGTGGCGAGCAAGGGTCGGTCTGTGACGTTACTGGGGCGTCGCGAGGGGCCTCGGCGGCGAGGCCGGAAACGCGGTTTGTATCTGTTTTTGTACCTGCGACGTGTACTGGTTTCCCTACTACTCTCTTGGATGAGGGTGATGGGGTCATCGGGTTGGAGGAGGGTATGCCTAGGGCGCCTAATCTTGGAGATCTTAGATGGTGTATAACGGACGGCCGATACTACGAGGGGGTTGGGGTGAGTTGCGGCTGAGTCTATGAAACGCTTGGTAAGGCGTTTAATAATCTGTCTAACTGTGGGGATCTTAAGGTCGACATGGAGTCGTTCATTCGTGAAGCACCACGGTGCACCCGTGGCGCCTCTGAGAAATCGGTTCTGCAGGGTCTGCATCCTATGGATTCGGTGGGGCCTAGTATGCGCGAACACGGGGCACGCGTAAGTCATGATAGGCCGAATGCACGCGGTGTAGATACGCAATTTGCACCGGAGTGACAATTTGCTGCGGGCATTCAGCACGGAATGAAGCCTACCGAGAGCGAAGGCGGCGCGCGAGCGCACCGTCCTTATGTGCTCAGCAAACGATAATCTACGGTCTAGAGTGACCCCTAGATATTTGGCATGCTCCTCCCAGGGGATCGGCTTGTCAAACATCATGATTGGGGCGGGGTTTGGCGGGCTGATTTTACGCGGTCTAATAAATAGGACCGCCTGGCTCTTATCGGGGTTAACCTCGATCCTCCATCTCCGGAACCAATCGCCTAGGCTTTTGGCGGAGTTTTGGAGGGTGCGAGAGATGAAAGAAGGGCTATATCCCGAATAGTAGATGGCGGTGTCGTCAGCGAACAAGGCTAACTGCGCCCTTCCACTCTTCGGGATATCGCTCGTGTATAGGGTAAACATAAGGGGGGACAGCACAGATCCCTGAGGGACACCTGCGCGTAACGGATGGGGAGCGGAAAGCGCACCTTTAATGCGGTATTGGAAGGTGCGATTCGACAGAAAGTCTCGTAAGATGAGCACGAGGCGATCGGGCACACCGAGCCGATACAGCTTGTATATCAGCCCGTTGTGCCAGACCTTGTCGAAAGCTTTCGCTATATCGAAGAACAGGGCCCCAGTCATCATGCCGCGCTGAAAGCGTTCGCTGACATGTTCGACTATACGGTGCACCTGTTGGACACAAGAGTGACGGGGACGGAAGCCAAATTGCTCCGTGGGTATGAGACTCTTTGCCTCGGCATAGTCTTTGAGACGCTTATAAATAAGCCTCTCGTAGATTTTGCCTATGACATTGAGTAAACTAATGGGGCGGTAACTACTGGGGGACGATTTTGGTTTGCCTGGCTTTGGGATACCGATAACGGTGGCCCGCTTCCAGGACTGCGGAAAGATGTTGTTTGCCAGAGCACCATTGAAGATGGCGGTCATTAGCACTATAAGAGCCGGGGGGAAAAGTTTAAAAACCCTGTTGTTGATTCCGTCAGAGCCAGGGGCCTTCCTAGGTTTGAGTCCCCTGATGACCTCCGCCACCTCGTCAGGTGTGACAGGGGGGAGGGGGTCATCCGGGTCTTCGTCGGGGGGGAGTGCGGTACGGCGTTCGACCTCAGCGTCCACTCTTGCGAGGTGAGCTGGGTCTACTGGCTGAGTACTGGGGGAGCATTGGGCCTCTAGGCTGTCGGCCAGGCATTCGGCCTTAGCGTCGTCTTCGAAGGCGACACTCTTATCGGGGCGAGTAAGAGGGGGCATAGCGGAAGTTTCAGAGGAGCGTAGCTTCCTCTGTAGCTCCCAGAAAGCAAGATGAGTCGGTTCCAGTTCATTGAGCATCGTATCCCATTGGCCGTTACGCAGCTCTTTGATGCGCTTGCTTACTTTGCGTTGTAAGCCGCGCATAAAAGCTTTGTTAGCGACGCATGGGAAGGACCTGTAGGCACGGACTGCCGCGTTCTTCTCGGTCACGAGGGCACGCACATCGTCCGGGAGGTTCCAGCGACTAGTAGCCGCCGGGGCCTCCCTTGAACATTCGTTCAGGACGGTTTGTACGTGACCCGTGAACAAGCCGATCGCGGCTTCCGTATGCTCTACAGTCTCAATTAGGTCAGGAATTTGGTCTAAGTGAGGGGACGTGGTGGATTTCAGCGCTTTGCTTACTTTCTCCCAGTCCGTGACCACTTTCATGCGGGGGGAGTATGACGGATCGTATGGACCGGATCTAGGAGCGAACTCCATGATCACTGGTCTGTGGTCCGAGTCCAATTCGTCGATCGTTTCCATCGAATGCAATCGCAAGTTTACATTCTTCAGAAGCGCGACGTCCAGGACATCAGGACGTTGATCGGGGGCAAAAGGGAAGTGAGTTGGATGCATCGGAGCGATGACATCAAAACTGAGGGGAGAGCAAAGACTGAATAATGCCCTGCCTCTGGAACTGGTTGTGTGAGAGTTCCAGGAGGTGTGCTTGGCGTTAAGATCTCCCGCCAGAAGGACGGAGTCACCTAAGCCAAGGAGGGCGGTCAGATCGTCTCGCATGGTGGCGTTGATCTCCACAGAGTTGGCAGGAGGGAGATACGCTGAGACGATCGTGATCGGTGGGTGTCCTGTCATACCTAGCCGACAGACAGAGACTTCGAAGTGAGCGAGTGACGGTGGGTCCATAGGAATGCAGTAGAGGGCGTTTCTATAGTAGATAAGAGTACCTCCGAAGTGGCAGCGTGACCTGTCATTACGAACTATGCGATAGTTCGCAATTTTCGGGTCGCGCATGTGCGGCTTAAGGAAGGTCTCTTGCACTAGTAGAATATCTAAGTGATAGTCGCGGAGGAAATTGGCGATCTCATCACGTTGGGGAGCTATACCGTTGGCGTTAAAAGTCCCTATCTTTAGGGATTTCGGTTTAAGTCTAGAGATACACGCGGTTTGGAGCATTATGGGTTATTATGGGGGAGGTTGCGGAGGGCCTGCGTAACGTCCGGGTATGAGTTAAATACCCGGGCGAGTGCCGAGAAGTCGCCGTTGCATGCGACAATGTCCTTGGACATTTGGACACCCCGGGGGCTATAAAAGACCCCAAAGGTGCTTGTAATTACCCTGAAGGGGTCTAGGTTTTCCGCTGAGGGCGGGGGGCGTCTGGGGTCCGCAGAGGGCGGAGTGGGTTTGGGGGCCGCTGAGGGCGGGGGACGTCTGGGGTCCGCTACGTGCAGAGGGGGTCTGGTCGCCGGGGTGTTAGGGGGGGCCGTGAATTGGAAGGGCGGGAGGGTAGGAGGGCGGGTCGCTGCGGGCGCGGCCGCTTTGACGATGGGTCTGGGCTGGAAGGGGTTGGGGACGGGTTGAGCCATCAGGGATGGCAGGGGGTACGCGGGGTGCGGTACGGTGGGCCTGAGTGCGGGGAAATGCGTCTGGTGATTGTACGCATTCCACGGGTAAAATATTGGGGGGGGGGGCCGCGGTGGTTGGTCGCTCCCTTAGCTGCCTCTCCTGGCTACGTTTAGCCAGTTTTGGGGCAGTTGACTTAGGGGCCTTCGGGCACCCGCGGTAATTGGCGGGGTGCCCGGATTCGCCGCACAGCACGCAGCTTGGTGGCTCCGTGCAGAGGGCGCGGTCCTTGGGACGCGCGCACTGTGCGGTGGCGTGATCACCCAGACACTTGACGCATCTGGGCTTGCCGAAGCAGTTACGTTGAGCGTGACCGTACTGCTGGCAGTTGTGGCATTGATTGACAATGCCACTGATGTGGGGGCGCTCGACCTTTATCTCAGAAAGGTCGCAGATCTTGGTGATGTTGAAAATGGGGTGGTGTCCGTCCACCGGGTCGCACACCACTAGAACCATATCAAAAGATTTGCCGTGGTTTTTACGGTGCATACGGTGCACCTCGGCGACAGGGATGTTTTGAGACTCTAGGTCTTTGAGTATCTCCGAGGAGGGGATACTGACTGGGACGTTTTTAACAACGACCCTTAGTTGCCTCTCCTCCTGGAGAGTGTACGTGTGGTAGGGAATGTTCCTACCACGGAGGAGGCGGCTCAGCTCACGGAAGTCGTTCGCTGTGGGAATCGTTACTTTGATGCCCTGTTGGACGGCATGGGCTTTTGTATAATTAATCCGCAGCTCTTTGCAGGCCTTGGACACTTCTAGCCACTTCCCCTTGTCATGGATGAACAGAGGGGGAAGGGGGTAGGTCTTGGCGGGGGGGGTTTGCTGTGAAGCAGCAGCCGGGGGGGCGGTGGTCGCGGGGCTAGTTGCCGGGGTGGCAACTAGCATCGGGCTCGCGGAACGCGGGGTTGCCTGAGGGGCAGTGGTAGCGGGGGGAGGGGTGGCCTTAGGGGCCGTCGTTTTTTTGGCCTGTTTGGCCGTAATTGGGGTCTTCCCAATTCTCCTCTTCCTCTTACCGACGACTGTGAAGTCGTCTTCGGAGGATGAGGAGGGGGACTCCGAGGCGGAGGGGTGGTCTTCCTCCTCGGAGGCGGAGGCCGCCTCCTCGGAGAGGGCTGTCTCCATCTCCTCTACTTCCGCTGATTGGTCCTGGGACGTCAGCGGGGGTAGAGGGGGTGAGGGAGGGCAGACTTGAGCAAGGGGGAGGGGGCTATCAACGCGGGTGGGTGATGAAGCCGGGTCGGCGCCGAAGTTCAGTTTGGCGACAATGTCTCCGGGGAGACTGCCGCCGAACTTACCTATCAGTGCGGGCTGATCCCTTAGGATCGCCCGCACAAATTCAATTAAAAATTCCATGTCCGACATGGTAATCTTTAATCGAGAGCTAAAAATTTCGGGGAAAAATTTCGGGGAAAAATTCCGGGGAAAAAATTTCGGGGAAAAATTTCGGGGAAATTAGAGGGGGGGGTGGGGGGGGCCTACACTCCTATCCAGCCCCGAGGAGACACTTACGTGTCGCCCCGGGCGAACAACACCACAAAAGCCCTCCCTTGTAATTTTCCTAGTATTACGCTAGCCAAGAAGAAAATTACAAACAAACTTGGTAGCTATACGGTTGTTCGTATATGCCTTAAGGGCCTATATCCTATCTCCCCAGGCGGGATGGCCCGGGGATGAGTAACCCTCCCTGTCGGGTATAGACAGGGAGGTTGTGTGCCTACAAGTGAGCCCTAAGCTTGTCTCCCTGCCGCCAATCTTAATGTGCGGACAGGTTCCCTAAGTCCCTTAGTAACTGGGCGTCAACCCTAGTTACCTTGGGAATGCTGTGAAGAGAACGGGTTATAGGTCGGGACCGACTAGGAGATCCCCCAAGGCCGGCTACCCCTTCCCCTACCGGCTAACAAGGACTGGTGTGCCGGGTCCCCACCACACTTGGTTTAGTTATCACCGTTAGGTTTCCACCAAGGGCCACAAAAACAGTGGACTTTCCCTTAAGGGGGCCAAGTTTGACGAATACTCAGTCAAAGAAACAAGGATTTTTCGTCCGCTGTCTTGAAAAAGACAGCTTCGGAAACTTCGACTTCAAGCGGCGCACAATCCGTAGCGAGGTGCTACGAAAGGGCGGGGCTATCGGCCGGCGGTGACGCGATCGTAGCCGGGCGCTACGCACGTAGCGCGCGATGACGACGGAGCGTGCGGGTGCGGGGTGCGAGGTGCGAGGTGCGGTGAGAGGCGGAGCGTAGCGCACGTGTGCGCGCTGCGGTGGCCGAGAGCGGAGTGTGTAAAAGTTTATTTTGTGCTTCATGTTGGCGCGAATAAATAACTTTTCTTTCTTTCTTTCTAACTGGGTTGCGGAGGTTTGATGGCAGTCGCACCATGTAACATACTGGTATTCAGCCAAATCTGGTTAGACTGGAAGCTGATCCCAACGTAGTTGGGAAAAGTTTAGGCAGAACTGATACGAAAAAGAAAGTAGTATTGTTGGCGTATTCTTGATTTAAGTGTAGAGCGTATTTTAGCGTGGTACCACATGGACAGACGGACGGCATGGCTTTCTTCCTTCTATACTAATATTATAAAGAGGAAAGATTAGTATTTTTGTATGTAACGAATAAACTTCAAAACTACTAGACCGATTTGAAAAATTCTTTTGCCGTTAGAAAGCTATATTGTCACTGATTAACATAGGCTATATTTATTACTGGAATAAAACTTCTTACGTGGGCGGAGCCGTGAGGACACAGCTAGTACTTAATAATAGGATCTCGTTTGGTATCCTTTGGGTAAAAAACGCTAAAAAATCATGAAAAAGAAACATACTTGTAAATAACAGTATTTTATTCATGTATGGTTCCAAAACGCGTCATAGACTATGAGGTATCACTTCTGGCCGATTCCTATAAATTTACGGGGCGTTATTGGTTAAAATTGAGACTTGTATCTTTACCAATAATGAAGCAAAGCCTTATATAGCTTTAAATAGTAGACTCTCATATGGAAGTAGCTATCACAGGTAAAATTAGCTTACGAGTCTATTTATATGCACAGTTTGGCAATAAAAATGCTACCATTAGTGAGCAAAACGATTCGTTTTTGTTTGTAGGAACCAGAAACTAAAAAGCAAGTGATCACCGTGACTGTCCAATTCTGTAAGCGTTTATTTCAGCAAAAGCCAAAATTACAAGTGCTCATAAAAAACATTAGCCCAGATTCTGTTATAGACAAACTAAACTTAATTTAGGCTAGTGCCTTCTTTTTCACTCTCATAAAATAAAAAAGGGACAGATGTATATAGCAGCCGTCAAATTTAGTTGAACTAAAATTTCCATACTTAGATGACACGTCAGAATGTGTCGATTAAAAACACGGTGAAGTTCAAGGCGTAAACTAGTTTGACATCTCTAACTTAGTTCTTATTTATCACCGTCCTTTTCTCGCGCTGTCTGTTAGTAAATTTTTGACAACACGTTTGGTGGAGTGGCTGAGCGATCGGCTTCTGCGCTACGGGTCGTGGGTTCGTTTCCCGCACGGAACAAATATTTGTATGGCCTACAGATTACAGATAGTTGTTCCTGGTCTGGATGTTTGTGCGTGTGAAGATTTGTGTCTGTGAACGCACCCACGATACAGGAGAAATCCTAAAGTGGAGCAACGTTTTTAGAAAAAAAAAATAGCGTTTCTCTTATTTAAGTTTAGTTGGTGAACAAGAGGCACTATTGGTGTCTATTCTGTAGCGCAATTTGACAGGACTAAACTAAGAGTTTTTGTCTCTTTCTGTTTCAATAGAAAAAGAAAGTGACAGTTGCGTTTAGTTTGGTACATCAAAAATGTGCTACAGAATCGACAGCATTGTCTTTCTTTATCTATACTTCTATACTAATATTATAAAGAGGAAAGATTTGTATTTTTGTATGTAACGAATAAACTTAAAAACTAGTGGACCGATTTCAAAAATTCTTCTGCCGTTGGAAAGCTACATTATCACTGAGTAACATAGGCTATAATTATTACTGGAATAAAACTTCTTACGCGGGCGGAGCCGTGAGTACACAGCTAGTTTAAACTAATTTAAAATATCTCAGTTTACCTTTCATCGCTCATCTCTTTCATGCACTACGTTTCGTTTTCCCACATTAATTTCAATACGTCAACTCTAATACCTACACACACAGTTTACAGTGTAAGTACTAGGCTAGCAGAAACCGCGAGGCATGTAATTAGTGCTTGTTTGTTCAGTTGGTACAAATGCAAATCTGTCCGTGAACCGGCTTATGTCACGTTACGACTAATGTGGCACCAGTAATTGATGAACTGCGGTCCTTCAATGAATTAACTTGTTTGTCTAACAGACGGATAGTTCGATTTGTAGCGTGTTTTTTTATTCTTGAGTTTTTCGCGTTAGGCCCTAGTCTCATCTGATGGTCAGCGCAGACAGGGTCTAAGATGAACCCCTCGTTTACACCTAGGTATTAAGAATGTAGGTATTCTACAGGAATCAATTCTTTTTTTTTACTATCTCGTTGGTCCAGTGGTGGCAAGCGCGACTGCTGATCGTGAGGTCCTGGGTTCGATCCCCAGGTCGGGCAAAGTGTTATTGGGTTTTTCCTCAGTAGCAGTCCGGAGTTAAGATTTATGCCCGGTTGATGGCAATAGGCTCGCCCCCTATCACATGGAATTTAAAATAACGGCGAAATGAGGGTATTACTATATTACGTTATGTTATGTCAATTATTTTAAGCAGTATACATGCATGTAGATTTTTAAAACAATTGATTTAAAAAAAAACATGTTCATTACGTGTAAAAAACAAGGAATTAATAAAAAAACTACTTATTTTTAGCTGTAGACTAGGTTATATTAGCCTAGGGGCGGGTCAAATCTTGGTGATCGTAGTCACGGGTAGGCTTGCCGCGTGACCGCCTGTGGCCGTGGTGGTATAAGGCGACTTCTCGAGGAAAATAAGTAATTGGATAAATAAGGAAATTAGATAGAAATAATTATATAACAATTCGTATACAAAAAAAGAATTTTTCGAACTTATGTAACTTGGCAGAGAATGACCCTACAGCTTTGGTCTTATAGTAACAAATAAATAAAATAACATATTCTAACGGAACTAGTGCTTTAGGGTAATTACGAACATGGTAATATTCCGAAAATTACGATTTACTACCAAACCAGGCAATATTTTTTGCTCTGGCAACATTACATTATAAAAATACTGATTCGGGTCTCATCGCGTAGAAAATTTTTGAGGCAGAAAAATACCTTATTTATCCCGACGTTTCGACCGAATTTCACCGGCCGTGGTCGTGACGTGACGTGGCCGTGGTAGACTGAAGTGGAGGAGCAATTGTCATCTTCGTGAAGCAAAGGTATTTTCATCTACCCTCACTTGATCTTCATTTTTAAAAATATTATCGTCGGTACTTCGACACACCACACTAACGATGTCTTTACACTCGCCTAAATCGTCCCGTCGACGATAACACTTGCAGATGACCGGATTCCATGATGTTGATAGTTTGTATCCATCTTCCCGATTGAAATTCTTGTACTTCTTAATTTCAATCGCTTCACGTACTATTCTGGGATAATAGTGACGATTACATTACATTACATTGCATTACACATTCTAGCATTATTACGTTGCCAGAGCAAAAAATATTACCTGGTTTAGTAGGAATTCGTAATTTTCGGAATATTCCCAAAAAAAAATCCTTAACGAATCCGAGAGCCACGTATTCTTCCTATCATTACGAAGATTTTTTGGTACTGGGCCATACCTGGGAACCGACTGGTTACGGAGATATTGAAGGTCAAAATCACCATACATTTAGAACGTTTTTCACGAAAACTAAGTTTTAATGTTATTACTAAGCATTCTTTTATACAAACATTATCAACATTTTCGAAACGTAGGCAGTCTGCTGCGCGCGCGCTTACATTGCGCGCTACAATTAACAGCAGTTTTTTAATAGCAAAAAATAAAATTAGTTTCCCAACAATTATTTTTGCTGCATGTTACTTCGTTTGATTTATAGTATGCGTAGACTTCGGCTTCGTTAAGGCTATTTTTACACCCAGTATAACATTATTTTCGTTTGACCGGCACTTTCTGTTTTAGCCCAAAATTGATGATTTTGTTACTGGCATTGCATTTAAGTTCAACTTGCGACAAGGCCTTGAATCAATGATGAATATTGCCTTTAAATCTCATGTGAAGCGATTACTACAGTACTATTCACTATTTGCGGTTTAATTTCCATCCACTTTCACCCATCCAAAACATCAGATAATTCGACGCCAATAATAATTGAGGCGATTACGCCACCTCGTGTCGTATCGAGCCTTCAGTTTGGTTTACGTGCAATAATAACAAGAGCTCTAATTCCAATTCAAATTCCGAATTTCGTAATTCAAAATCCGAGGCTTACCGCGTGATTTGTCCGGACAATCGGCTCGGAATGGTGTTTAGGTTGCTGTCACATTGGATGCGAAATAAACGTAGCAGTAACATAGATAGTTATTTAGGCGAATCACGGCAATAGGCGGGATTAATATCGCTTAGCAGAAAAATATTAAGTTGATTGCTTATCTACGCAAATTATTGGCTATGATTATTTTGCTTTCAAATGCTGGTGTTTTACTTCAAATAATGTTTTAGTAAAATTAAAATAAGAGGAACATTTTATTCCGTTTATTCGTCATACATACATATAAATTATAACATTTTTGTACATTCAACGTAAAAAGTAATAAAAACAACAAAAACAATGTTAACCACCGGCATCGGGAACAGGGTCAAAGCTGCCGATGGTCAGGGCTTCAGAGTAAGGAACCTCCTCACTATGCGTTTCGTCTCAAGGAATACCGGTTCTGTATAAAGCCCTCGATCGAGCTACCTAACAAGAGCCTCATAAGGTATTGATCGAGGCTCTTGGCTATTAGGCCAGCCACCGGAACGACTATCAGGACAATGATAACTGAGTCCACATCCCATATGAGAGGCATATTTTTATTAACAGTGGAACACGCTTCTTAGCCCGCAGCTCTAATGATAGACAATGTTTAATTACGTTAATTATTGTATTATACAAGGTTAGTCGGAAAGGGGGTACCAAGCCGCGGGCCACCTAAAGTATCACTGATGACTATTTTAAAGCAAGTGTTAAAATTTCAAAATTCGATTATTTTTATTTACATGCATAAAGAAATTTATTTTAGTTTTTTCAAAAAAAAAACTTACCTGCTTTAGTTATGAATTCGGAAAATTAATTTTCTAATCCGTGACCCCAAATATGACCTAAATTGTAAAAACAGCTGATCATAGCTATGGACAGATAGATTTTGCCATATTTTTTACGAAATCATTGAAAAGCTATTTCTCTTAAACTATCGAGTTTTGGGGAAAGTTGTAGAACAAAAGTTATCCCTTATTATGGGTACTTTAACACCCTTTCGGCTCTGTACCCCCTTTCCTACTAACCTTGTATATTAATTATGTATGGGGAAATCCTAAACTAAAGGAGCGACAGAATAATTTTCTTTGAGAACATTTGCTCATTTTTTATGAAAAAAATATTAGGTATATTGCACTAGTAGCACGTGTTCCATCAAACAAGAACTCCACATTTGATGAAATTCTCTTGAAATATTTACAATTCAGAAGTAGTAGAACAGCTGAAACTAGTTTTCGGTCGCTCTTGTCTCAAAGCGTCTCGCGAAATATATTCAGTTAGTATTCTGTCATAAATCTTGACATGCATCTTTATTTAGACTTTAACCTTTTGCAACGTATTTTTGGAAGTACCTTTCCAATTATTATTAAATATTTTATTTTGAAATCCCTTGCTTGTAAAGCAAACAATTTATGAAAAAAAAAACTTTATTGCAAAAAAATAGAAACTGCCAGTACGCAACTAAAAAAAAAGGTAAAAAATATAATTGAATTTGGAATTTAGCTGTAGACCATGCTTTAGAGCCAAGCCACATCTGACGGAACGTTGTCGATCTTCCGCCGGTACATATAATTCCATACAAACATCTCACACTATACACATTTGACTGAAGATGAAATTACTAAAATTCTTCGAGTAAATTACGTAATGGACAGACCAGACCTGACGAACGCGCCGCGAATGCACCGCTCGCGAGCCGCTCGCGAGCTGCGCGCGTGCATTTCATGTCCGTACAAAAGTTCGCGCGCCGTCCGCGCGCAGCTCGCGAGCGGCGCATTCGCGGCGCATTCGTCAGGTCTGGACGCACCATTACGATAGATCGGCGACGTATCTACCGTCAGATATGGCTTGGGCCCTAATTTTGCTGAATTCTTAATTCAAATTGGGTTTTAGCGCCTAAAATACCATCATGACAACGAAAAACATGACATGACATCAATAGTTTCATTTCGATATCCTCCTTTTACAGCGCTAGTAAGGGTCCGTACACAAAACTGCGATGCGACGTCGCATCGTAGAAATATACAAGCTCGCACGACGCATCGCAAGAACTTACAAATTGATTCGCGTAATTGATTTTTCGTATATCTTCTTATCTATATATCTTTATATATATTATTTATTCTACCTAGTATAAAATACGTTCAATACGGTTGACGATCGTCGAGGGATTGGTCACCCGAACCTTGGAAGGAAGACGCCTTGCCGCACGAAATCGCATCGCAGAATTTGCGTCGCAGTTTTCTGCGTTGCAAATTCGTATCGCAGTTTTGTGTATGGACCGTAAACAACAAACTTTAAATACCTACATCTCGAGTAATATAATGAAAGCAAGCCTCCGTTACCAAGCTTAACTGCCACAGAGTTAGTGCTAGTGAAATATTCCCTCATTTATTTCAGCGAAGTGACTCGTCAGATTAGATTATTACCGTCTAAAGTGTCTTCGGGAACAAAAAGTAGGTTTTATTTTAAAAATAGGTCTAAACGGGTGAAGCTTTTAGCGAGATTTTTCGTTGGTGAGCTGTTTAATTCATTTATATTCGTCTGGGAATTAAAGTGTTGAATCCGTACTAATGTTATTAATGCTCAAGCGAGTTCGTTTGTAATGTCTTCAAGATTAAACTGCGGGACTGATTATGATGATATTGAAACCCGGAAAAGGTCGTAGGGTGTTTTTAACACAGAAAAAAGCAATGATGTAGTGACAAAAATTGAAAGAAGTATGCTTAGGTGGTTTGGTTATTTATTTATTTATTTATACTTCTATGCACTATTGTGGTACATAAGGCGGACTTAATGCCATAAGGCATTCTCTACCAGTCAACCTTAGGGTTAAAAAGAAAAGCATCAAAAAAACGTAGGTACAGGAAAAAGATGAGTTGACAATTTTGGACTGAATATATTAGGAAATCAAAAGTTAAATATACATTACATAAAATACATATATACAAATAATAAAATATATAGATATTACAATATATACAAGGTTAGTCGGAAAGGGGGTACTAAGCCAAAAGGGTGTTAAAGTACCCATAATAAGGGATAACTTTTGTTCTACAACTTTCCCCAAAACTCGATAGTTTAAGAGGAATAGCTTTTCAAAGATTTCGTAAAAAATATGCTAAAATCTATCTGTCCATAGCTATGATCAGCTGTTTTTACAATTTAGGTCATATTTGGGGTCACGGATTAGAAAATTAATATTCTGAATTCTTAACTAAAGCAGGTATGTTTTTATTTTGAAAAAACTAAAATAAAAATCTTTTTGCATGCAAATAAAAATTATCGAATTTTGAAATTTTAACACTTGCTTTAAAATAGTCATCAGTGATACTTTACGTGGCCCGCGGCTTAGTACCCCCTTTCCGACTAACCTTGTATATATATATATCAATTACAAAACGTTATGAAAAACTTAATGCAATTATGACGAAGACTAAATTAGATGATTAGGAGTGCAGCGACTTCAAGTAGTGTTTCCTAACTTTGCGTTTGAAGGAGAATTTACTAGGAGCTTTTTTAATATCAAGGGGGAGCACGTTCCAAAGTTTAATTGCTGAGACAGCGAAGGAGTTAGAAATGAAACCTGTGCGATGGGAAGGTATTTCGAGAAGTAAATTTTCAGAAGCACGAAGGTTGCGATTGTGAGAATTGCCCAACACTTGAAAATATATTTTCAGATAATCAGGAGCACATGAATCGTTCATAATGGAGAAGAGCATACAGAGAGATCTGAGGGATCGTCTCTGGCGGATAGGCAGCCATTTAAGCTGAGAACGGTAATGAGAAATGTGATCATATTTACGAAGTCCGAAAATAAAACGTATGCAATTGTTTAGGAGACGATCCAATTTGTTCAGAAGTTCTTGGGATAAATCAGAGTAACAAACATCTGCATAATCAATTACTGGAAGCACAAGGGTTTTAGTGTTAGATGGGAGGAAATGCTTAAACCTATAGACAGATCGCAGTATGGCCGTGACGCTTTGGCTAACTTGAGTGACCTGCTTGTTCCAACTTAGCCTATCGTCAATATGCAAACCCAAATCCTTTAAGTGAGGTGAGAGAGGAATTATTGTATGGTTGAATATTATCGGCATAAGATGTTGAATATTAATATTTTTTAGGTGTAACGAGCTACCTACAATCATTGCTTGACATTTACTTACATTTACGGCAATTCCGAATTTACTAGACCAATCATCGATCATGTGTAAGTCAGCGTTGAGGCTGGAAATACAGTTGTCGATGTTGCTGATGTCAGTTTGAGCGTAAAGTTGCAAGTCGTTCGCATACAAATGGTAAGAGCATTTGAGAATCTTGGTAATGGAATTAATAAATAAAGAAAATAACAGAGGAGAGAGTATACCGCCTTGCCGCCTTGGTTATGTTAAGAGAATGAGGGAATGGTGATAAACAAAAGGAGTCTATAAGGTGGATGTCAGTGAAAACGCCGGTAGAGGACGCCCTAGGACATTCATCGATGTGCGTATATGATAAGATGTATGAATGTGGATGAAGCGCAAGGAGTATGTAAGGATCGTAGCATGTGGCGTTCTATAGTTTCTGCCTACCCCCATGGGAAAAAGGCGTGCGTTTATGTATGTATGTATATAAAAAAACGTATGGTTGCGTAACTATGAGCACGGATAGTTTATGATTATTTTTGTAATGGTTTTTTCTAGGTAATAACTTAAGTTTTAGCTGTTGTGTTTTTTACTAAAGCAGTGATAGTCTAGTGGTTACCCGCTTACCTTCCATGCAAGAGGGTCGAAGTTAAACCTGGATCGCACCTCTGACTTTTCGAATTCATGTGCGGATCAGAATTTGATTATCACTTGCGTTAACGGCGAAGAAAAACATCGTGAGGAAACCTGCATACCTGACAGGGCTCTATTAAGATCTCGATAGCGTGTGTAGTCTCCCAACCCGTACAGAGTCAGCGTGGTGAACTAAAGCCTAAATCCCTCTCAGTCTAAAAGGCCCACGAGACAGTAATGGGTTAATTATGATGTGTTTTTATACTTTTCAAGTAAAAAAGGTATCTAGTCAAAAATAATAATAAATATGCGACAGCCGAAAAAAATATCAAACGTTCATACCCAGTCACATCAAGCCTTTCCACCTGTTAAGTATGTCACTTAAGCAGGAAGAGACATGTGTCCCAAACATTTGGCCCAATATTTGCAGACGCACGCCATGTCTTGACAAGGCTAATTTATTTGTCTTACGTCTGCTGTCAGTTGCTAACACCCATATTCTAAGACGTTCCTCCAAAACTTACTCGACTCAGAATGACCTGGAAAACACCTTCAAAATTGTATTCTTAGCAGCAATTTCGAGTGAACTTTGAGGTTCTTCGACGTAGTCATTACGTCATAATTTGAATTATCTGCATCGCGCAAATAATGCCGCGATAAATAATTGTAAGGATTATCGTAAGCATATTCGATAGTCTTCAAAATTCATTTTTGTTACATACGAAATTTGACACTTCCTTCCTTAAGGTAGGTTCTGAGGTACGTTGAGTTTGACAGATGATTCCTTACCTAGACTGAGGAAAATTACACTACCGATGGTAGTGAGTCGAGGTGGAGTCGAGTCGAGTAAGTTTTGGAGGAACGTCTTAGAATATGGGTGTAAATGTCTGTGAGAATATAGTCGGTTGCTGTGTTATTTTTGAAATATAAATATATTAATAGGAAATTTCAAACATACCACGATGTTGACTGCCTTTTTGGTCTAGTGGTCGCAAGTGCGACTGCTGAGCATGAGGTCTTGGGTTCGATCCCCAGGTCAGGCAAAATGTAATTGGGTTTTTCCATTAGGAAATTCAGTGGCAGCCCGGAGTCTGGATTTGTGTCTGGTTGATGGCAATAGGCTCACCCCCTATTACATGGGACTTAAACATAACTGGCGAAATTAGGGTGAATTAAAAAAATACCTCTGCTGAACCCTTCGGGGAATAAAAGGCGTGATGTTATGTATGTTATGTTATGACGATGTTTTAGAGCGGTTATGAAGACGCTTTTTTCCGTGCGTATTGATTGAGTTGAAGTTGTATGTAATGATGGTATGTGCAGTGGCGGATTATCCTTAAGGCAAACTAGGCATGTGCCTAGGGGCGCGAGGGTACAAAGGGGCGCGCGGGGGAATTGTAAAATAAAGAAAAAAAATACAATATACTTGGTTGGTCGTTACTCGTCTTGTGTTGCAGGGGCTTGAGTGGGGTAGGTATACAAATGTAGAGCCCGGAGAATGTTTTTGAATTCCCTTGTAATCGTCTCGTCAGTTACACAACACAAGGTACACAATTTAACGAAAATTTTAAAAAATAGAAGGTATAGAACTAGGACTATTTAACAACAGTTACAATTACAATGTAAACGCCGTACGGTCGAGTCAAGGCGTAAGCCGGACGAATTTCATAATTTTCGGGTTTACATGCCAGTCGTACCTTAAAGTTTAAAAATATTGTAAACCGAAATCGTAAGATCTGTCCGACAATATCGATCTCATGTAAACTCATGCTCCATTTTCCTTGGCCCCCATATCACCGCGTTTTCCTAAGGAGCGGTACATCGGTTTCGGGTTTCGGTCAAACTATAGTACGAATTATTTTTAATATAGGGGCGCCGATGAGATGCTTGCCTATGGCGCTCTGAACGTTTAATCCGCCTCTGGGTATGTGGCCTTAAGGTGTAGAACAGACCTATTCACTCTTCTTACTAGCCTTTTCCCAACGATGTTTGGTTTCAGCTTCTAGTCTAACCAGATGCGGCTGAATACCAGTATTTTACAGCGAGCGACTGCCATCAGACCTCCGCAACCCAGTTATTGGGCAATGCCGACGTCATGTTAGTCCGGTTGTCAGACTTTCAGGCTTCTGACTTCCCGTAACGACTGTCATAGGTATTCGTATGACACCCAAGACCGACAGTTTAACGTGCTTTCCGAGGCACGGAGGAGTCTAAATGTGTAACGAATGGACTGACCGCGGCAAGCGCAGCTTAATCTCGCAAATCTTATGATCCACGCGGTTGTTACTTAACCACGAGCCCCTCCTGTGTGTAGAGTAGACCTTAAGGTGTAGAAATCATTAATATGCAAGAACCAACCCATCCCCTACGCGTATTTTTTCTAGTTGGTTAACTTTACCAACTTGCGTGGGACGAAAAGCCGGCGCCGCTATTTCGGACTCAGTGATATTTTTAACTCCCAGTTTATAACTTGTTTTTCTGACGATGTGCCCCTTCGGAAGAAAACCTGTGAAAAATATCTCGGTTTAAGAATAAACAACTCTCTATGTGTAATACACACTTAGAACACATAAAAACGAAGCTTTCGTCACTCCTTGGATCACTCCGAAACATTGTTCGATGTATTCCACATAGACTGTATTGAGAATAAAGTAATGCATTTTGAACATACATACCTACTACATTTTTTTTCCCATTTTTGATTTAGATTTTTTATGAATTTTCATTCACGCTTAGTCTACATGTATTCATTACTGAAAAAAAACTTCTTTAAACCTATATTGTTATTCTACTGAAACCTTAAACAGAACTGTATTGAGAGCAAAGGCTAAAACAAAATATTTATAGAATCAGACTTTTTGTGTAGAACTACTTTATGGAAATTTTCGAGGTTCATTTATAGAGCCTCTGCGATACTTAAGTACATCCGGCGCAACCTGGGTAATCAGCAGCTACCAGCCTTGCTGACTGCGTCCTCCACCGGCGTTTCGACTGACATTCGCCTTATAAATTCCTTTTGTTAATCTCCGTTCACTCATTCTCTCAACATGTCCAACCAACTAAGCATACTCCTTAAGTTTTTGTCACTATATCATCTTTAAAAAGTAGGAAGGTACTCCTGGCTAACTAACAACCACGCGGATCATATGATTAACTACGGTTGCCGCGGTCAGTCTGTGGATGGATGACCATTCGTTACATATCGATATCCCTCCTAGCCTCGGAGAGCATGTTAAACAGTCGGTCTCGGGTGTCATAAGAATACCTATGACAGTCGTTACGGGAAGTCAGAAGCCCGAAAGTCTGACGACCGGTTTAACCTTAGGATATCAGCATTGACCAGTAACTGGATTGCGAAGGTCTAATGGCAGTCGCTACGTGTAAAATACTGGTATTCAGCCGCATCTGGTTAGACTGGAAGTTGATTCCAACATAGTTGGGAAAAATGTTTATAAAACTGATCAACTTTGGTGAAACTACTTTTGCAGCGTTCCATTCTCCATAACGCCATTCTCATAGATTCTAGCACTATTTTCAAGCACCAAAAAATGTCACAGCGCAACCGTAAAAATGGCGCTTTTAAAAATCAAATTTAAAAATCTGTTCGTTTGCATACGCTTGTTTTAGTAACACGAATTTATGTTAAAAAAGCCGAGAGGTGTCGGGACTTCATCGGTGTATAAATCAAGGGAAGCGTCGCTTTGCAAATTGCGCCTCGAAATAATACCGGCTTTTAAAACTACAAAGGCATACGCGGGAACTGAAAATAATGTATACTAGAGTTTTACCACCCCCCGTAATCGTATAAATGTCTAGTTTGCGTATTTTCGTAGTGCATATTATCAGAACTTAACTATCAAAACCAAGTGTTTTGGTTTTAACAGTGGATTTAAAATTTTGAAATGTTTGTTTTAGTTGTGGTTTGGTTTTGAAGGGTTGTGGCTATATGATTTGCGAGGTCAAACTACGCTTGCCGCGGTCAGGTCATGGGTGGGTGACCGTTCGTTGCACATCGAGACCCCTTCGTGCCTCGGAGAGCACGTTAAACCGTCGGTCCCGGGTGTCATACGAATACCTATAACTGTCGTTACGAGTAGTCAGGAGCCTGAAAGTCTGACAACTGGTCTAACGTTAGGATATCGACATTGCCTGGTAACTGGATTGCGGAGGTCTGATGGCAGTCGCTCCGAGTAAAATACTGATATTCAGCCGCATCTGGTTTTACTGGAAGCTGACTGCAAAATAGTTGGGAAAAGGCTAGGCATAAAAAACGGTTGTAGTTTGGTTGCGATTTGTCAACAATTTTGACAGTAGAAGTGTGTGATCCGTAGTCAAGAATAGGTATTTTTATCGCTTCCTAAGCATGCAAGAGAGTTATGTCTGTAAGGTGGTTGGTATAGTATACAAGGTAAGTCGGAAAGGGGGTACTAAGCCGCGGGCTAGTTAATGTATCACTGATGACTGTTTTAAAGAAAGAGTAAGCCCTCGTTCGCACGAGAGCTTTTTCAACGCGCGTTAAAAAAGCGTTCTAATACAACAAATAGCAAGCCGTATATGTGTTCACATGATAGCGCTTTTTTAACGCAGCTTATCTATTAGCGCTCGTTCGCACGAGAGGTAAAAAAGCGATGCGTTAAATCCCGACGTGAGCTCTTTTTAAACGCTCTTGACTTGTGTGTTCGTACGAACGTTTTAAAATCACTCTTTTTTCGATTTTCGCCGCGGTAGGACGTGAAATGAATTCCCAGAAATTACTGGTTATAGCATTTTGTGTTAGCATATCATTTTGGGACCAAGTGCATAATATTAGTAAGCACATTGGGTCACCCGCGCGACAGCGCAACGAGTATTCCCAAGGAGGGTTGATGTCAGGCAGGCAGCCGGTCATAAAACAATAAGCCAAAACCTCCAAACATTCCCCCCTTTTTGCTAAAAAATGTAAGCACATTATACAGACATTATTAAAAGAACACACTGTATATTAAAACTATTTATCATTCTTTTATTTTTCCATATTTACTTTTCCGAGAACTTGTGACAGTAATTTTATTTTTTGTATTTTTACTTTGAGCAATCTTAATGAACGTGACCGAACGTTATGAGAGCTCACAGCATACTGCTTTCTCCAGCGGCGCTTTTTAAACGCTCGTACGAACACTAGCAAGATATGCCGTATGTTTCATTCGACTTGACATCGAACGCCAAGCGCTTAAAATACAACACTGCTCGATAAAAAAGCGCCGCGTTTTAAAAGCGTCGTCGTGTGAATGAATACTACGGCACCCATTGGTTTCATTCCAGCGCTTTTTTAACGGACGTTAAAAAAGCTCTCGTGCGAACGAGGGCTTACGCTCGTTGGACGCTTTTTTAACGCGCATTGAAAAAGCGTTCGTGCGAACGAGGGCTAAGAATTTAAAAATTCGTTATTTATTTTTTTCATGCAAAATGATTTTCATTTTAGTTTTTTCGAAAATTCTTCATCCCTGCTTTAGATAGGTACGAATTCAGAAAATGGATTTTCTAAACCGTGACCCTAAATATCTCCTAAAATGTAAGCACAGCTGATCATAGCTTAGGATAGATAGAATTTAGCGTATTTTTTATGCAATGTTTGAACAGCTATTTCTTTGAAACGAATGAGTTTTGGGGAAAGTTGTAGAACAAAAGTTATCCATTATTATAGATACCTACTCTAACACCCTTTCGGCTTAGTACCCCCTTTCCGACTAACCTTGTATAGTTATCTGTGGAATTAATAGTCTGTGGTTTTGACCAGAGACCTTGCTTTTTGATAAATATTGTTATTATAAAAATAATTTGACGACATGTTTGGTGCAGTGGCTGAGCGATCAGCTTCTGCGCTACGGGTCGTGGGTTAGATTTCCGCACGGAACTAATATTTGTATGGCCTACAGATAGTTGTTCCGGGTCGAGGTGTTTATGCGTGTGAAGACTTATGTCTGTAAAATGCACCCACGATACAGGAGAAATCCAAGTGCGGGGCAAAGAATTTCTTAAAAAAAAAGACAAAAACTTTTTATGAAAATAAGTATAAAGACATTAATTAAATTGCTAAAGTGTTTTATTAAATAGAATAGGTACAATAATATATGGCGCATCCGGAAAGGTTCCTACCTACCTACGAAAACTAAATAACACATCACGCCAGAACAAGAAAAAAGAACAACTTTTGTTTGGTCTTTGGGTGCATATCGAAGCTCGGCAGTGAAAAACTCGTAAATAAAATATTCTTTAAAAGCGTTTTATTTGTTCTTTAGATTAATAAACTCGTCATACACGTACTAGTTCAACAAACTTTCAATTCAAATACTTCTAAGCTATCTATGACGTACGATGACAAACTTGTATTAACATTTGATCGGCCATTTTTTTTGCAGGAGACAGTTATTTCTACCTTTTGAAAAATTGTATTTTACACATACGTGGTTTTCACTGCAGACTGACGAAATTGAAAATAACAAAGAAAGCTTTTGCGGCAATTTTTATTTTCAGAATATATCTTCAGTTCTAACCGATTGCTGTTTTTGGGTCACTGGGGTAGTGTAGTAACTTATGCACATAAAACCTTACAGCATTTATTAGTAACGCACATAATTAATTTTCTGCCTACCCTTTTCCAACTATGTTGGTGTCAACTTCCAGTCTAACCAGATGCGGCTGAATACCAGTATTTTACACGTAGCGACTGCCATTAGACCTTCGCAATCCAGTTACTGGCCAATGCTGATATCCTAAGGTTAAACCAGTCGTCAGACTTTCGGGCTTCTGACTTCCCGTAACGACTGTCATAGGTATTCGCATGACACCCGGGGCTGGCTGTATAGCATGCTCTCCGAGGCACGGAGAAGTCTCGATGTGTAACGAACGGTCTACCATCAACAGACTGACTGCGGCAAGCGTAGCTTAACCTCGCAAATCGAATGATCCGCGCGGTTGGTAATTAGCACATAATTAATATCACCGCACAAAACTTCAACTCCAGACTACCACTGAAAATGCAATAAAAGCCCTATCTAAGAATCAAACCAACCTTATGATCAGCGGTCACAATTGTGACGATCAGATCAAAGCACAATTGACTAAACACAGTGACTCGCCATCATGAGAATCTAAAGCCGATCAAATAAAAGGTGAAATGATATATCAAAGGGATTTCTGCATATTGGAGGCCGAGAGCCCGTAAATTCGGCCCGGCCTAGCTGTGACGTCACGGAATAAAGTACGCATCACCAGTTAGGGGAACTCAATATTTTCAGTTACTTCATATTTTACGGGCCACTTCATTATTTTCTATACCATTTAACATGAGATACGGGGATTGATTTTGAGTGTTTTTCTTCTTGTATTTAAGATATTTTTGGCTTATACGAGATAAGCGATATAGTTTATATTCTATGATGGATGAAACAGTTTTTACGGGTTAAGAGGAAATGCGGTCGGCATTTAGTCCATACAAACGTATTCCTCAGTTTCCTCTTTGGATAATTTCACTAGAGCTAATATTTTTGACCATATGATATATATCTACTACCACTATGTCCCTATGTTTTGTTTTTGTCAATAAATTAATTATTAAAAAAACTACAAACGTTTAAATTTTACAAAAATCTACCAGTTTTACCACTATTTTCAAACACCTGGCAAACAAATTTGACAAGTATAAAAAATAAAAGAAAAACATACATAACCAAAGTCTTTCTTAAATTATATTACAGAAAAATATATTAAAATCGGTCCAGATTTGAAGAAGGAAACAGGGAAATACGAAAGTACGATTTCGCTAATATTGCACAGGAGAAATCAGTCCGAGATGCAGGTGTCTCTTTCGAGCTCAAGTGGGAAGGTTTGCAGGAAGGGTGGGACGGAAATAGATCGCAAAAACCTATTCAAAATATTAATATTTTGCAGCCCGCGTTTCCTCTTGAAAAAACATAGTTAAACTAAACGAAGTTTTGCTGTCCAAAGAGGTTCCTTACTCGAATAAAAACCAATAATATGTAAAAGCATATAAACAAGCTAAAAGTAGGGAACACGACATAGCAACGATAGCCTACTGGTGTGACCGTCGGACTGCCAAATCATAGGTCTCGAGTTCGAACCCAAGGCACGCACCTCTGACTTTTCGGATTCATGTGTGTATTGTATAATTATCACTTGCTTAAAAACGGTGAAGCAAAACATCGAGGCTGCTTTAGCCTTAGTCTCATTAACTGTAACTGTCTTAATTCTAATACTGTGTTCGTCCTTCAATGTAACTATTAGGGTAACAACGAACGCGAGAACCCTGGTACCCATAACACAAGTTAAATCTTACATTGGGTACCAGAGTTCATCGAAACACTCCTATTTCAAGTTATATTGTGTTATGTCCAATACCTACTACCTGTAAGAAGTGTTTTTGTACAACTTTTCTGAAAAATAAATTTATTATTTATTGACTGAGAGATATTTATCGACGACATGTGAAACCTAATCAGAGACTCATAGGCGGCATAAACTCTGACACCAGGTTAGTTCACTAACCACACGAAAAGAAGAAGAGAAGACAAAATGTCTATTGTCACTGTTGCAATCAATGTAGAATTCGAAAATAAACAATGTATTTATAATATGCCTTGTTGGTCTAGTGGTGGCAAACGCGACTGCAGATCGTGAGGTCCTGGGTTCGACCCTCAAGTCGGACAAAGTGTTATTGCGTTTTTCTGTGTGGAATTCCTTAGTAGCAGCCCGGAGTTTGGTTTTGTGCCCGGTTGATGGCAATAGGCTCGCCTCCTATTACATGGGATTTAAACATAACGGGCGTGAGGGCACTTCTATACACCTCTTACAAGCGTGATGCTATGTTTATGTTAATATACTAATGAGACCCGTTTAACCGACTTCCAAAAAAGAAGGAGGTTATCAATTCGGCTGTTTTAAAAAAAAATTTTGTTTACCTCACAACACCGTCATTTATAAATCGATATGGAAAATTATCTTTTTGTATGAAAGAGTATTCTTTCGAAGTGGTCCCATTTAAATTTGGTGAAGATCTGATCAAGAACTTCGGAGATAGACAATGGATCTCCTCAATGACGAACAGTACTTATAATGTGATGATGTGATTATGTTACGAGCAGCGTCATTAGTAAGTCCAAACATGTTTTAATTAAGGCCACTAAAATTAAAAAAATATAAAGACATTCAAATGTTAAAAATGTTTTTAACATTTGAATGCTTTTTTTGTTTATTATAATATTTTTTTTCTTATTTTCAAAAATATATTTTTTATAACGAGCACAATATTCACCACAAAACTTTTCCCTAAAGGTGCGTACAGACATCGCGAGGCTTACATGGCAAACCACGGAGGCATGCGTGACAAGCCATTCGCGGCGCCTATATTTGTACGCACCTTAAAAAACACTGTTTATAACGTGACAAAAAAACGACAGCCTTACAAAAAATCTTATCTTGTGTGACTGCCTTGTTGGTCTAGTGGTCGCAAGCGCGACTGCTGAGCAGGGGGTCCTGGGTTCGATCCCCAGATCAGGCAAAGTGTTATTGGGTTTTTCCATTACGAATTTCTCAGTAGCAGCCTGGAGTCTGGATTTGTGCCCGGTTAGTGGCATAGGCTCGCCCTCTATTACGTGGGACTTAAACATAACTGGCGAAACGAGGGTGTTTTAAAACACCCCTGCCGAACCCTTCCGGGAATGTAAGGCGTGATGCTATGTTTATGCATACAAAAATCAATACTCAATATTTATCACCAGTAATATAAAGGTCGCGTAAAAAAATATCTGTCCAATTAAATATATATATAACGTCTCACCTGCCCATTATATTTAATAGTCGACCGTCGAACGGCCGTGATCACGCGTTTAGAGCAGCTACGAACCTTTCATGAGCATTTATATAGAATATATGACGTCATAAATGCTATCGGCAACCAAAAGGTGCTGTATTTAATGTTATTATTATATAGGTATAGGCAACAATAAATAAAGCAAACTGGGAAGTTCGTTATTAGAAACAATATTGTTTTGGTGGAGTAAACATAAACATAATTAGCCTATTCAACAGCAGTGATAGCCTAGTGGTGTGACCGTCGGACTGCCAAGTCAGAGTTCAAACCCAAGGCACGTACAGTCACGTGTAATAATATGTATACACATAGAGAAATTTAAAAGCGATTTCCTTCTAAAAGATCTATTAGAATTATGAAATATTACACACATATTAGTTTCTACAAATACATACGAATTATGGTTTCGAATTGTTCTTAATTATAGGTCTACCAGAATCTGATGGCAAATAGGGAAATTAAACTTTTTTGTGGGTAACACAATGGTAGTTTGAATAAAAAGTCTTGATACTTGTAATTTTTTTCTTTAATTTCTTCTTCATCTTCTTCCTGCCCTTATCCCACACTAGATGGGGTCAGCACAACATGTATTTCATAAATCCATGTTGTTAGAGGTTTTGGCTTATTGTTTTATGTGCTTGCTGATATTATGCACTGGGTCCCAAAATGATATGCTGATATATGGTTTTTTGCAATTTTATTGTAATGGAAAAGGAAACCTTGTTAAAATAAGTATGTTTATTGAAAATGTTTGAACAATAAAACATTAATCAGAACTGGAAAATGTATTAACTACAGTCATACTCGTTTTGACAAGTGACATGTTGACATTGCCATATGAAAACCACTATTTGTTATTAATTTTTAATGCCATGAGATTCTGGTTGACCTATACAATCTATTCTTTTTAAGTTTAGCTTTTTAAGTTCGCTATGTGTATATATATTATTGCACGTGACTGTACCTCTGAGTTTTCGGATTCATGTGCGTATTGTATAATTATCACATGCTTAAAAACGGTGAGGAAACCGGCATGCCTAAGAGATATTTCGCGATGGCATGTGAAGCCAAGTCAGAGGCCCATGGGCGGCATAAACTCTGACATCAGGTTAGTCAAAAACCACACGAAAAGAAGAAAGACGAAGCCCATTTTTGTCGCACTGCTGGGCACGGACCTCTTCTCAGAATGAGAAGTGTTTAGGCCCTAGTCCACCACGCTGGCCTGGTGCGGGTTGGCAGACTACACACACCATCGAGAGCTTTATGAAGCCCTCTCAAGTGTGCAGGTTTCCTCACGATGTTTTTCCTTCACCGTTAACGCAAGTGATAATCAAATTCAAATCCGCACATGAATTCGAAAAGTCAGAGGTACGGGGCGGGATCGTACTCAGTCCCACCTGCATGTAAGACAAGTGTTCAACCACTAGGCTATCACTGCTGGTTGAGTAGCCAAATGAAATCATTTTATACTAGCTGTTGCCCGCGGTTTCACTCGCTTTCTAAGTAACTACTCCAATATACCCGGATAAAAAGTATCCTATGTTTTAATCCAGGACATGGTCTACCGGTGTGCCAAATTTCATCTAAATCTGTTTATGCGTGAAAGAGTAACAAACATCCATACATACAAAGTTTCGCGTTTATAATATTATATACTAGCTGTCCGGACAGACTTCGTTCTGTCAAAAGTTATTGGTCTGTAGTGGGAAAAGAAAAGTGTTGTTTTTACTGTTCTACGCAATTTTTATGTTTTTTCTCTTCATAAGAACCTTCCTTATGCCTTAAGGAATATATAAAAAAAAATTGCCGAATTGGTCGAGCCGTTCTCAAGTTTTGCGCTTAGCAACACATTTGGCGATTCATTTTTACACGCTTTATATTAGCTTCACTCGTAACTAACTAACAAACTAATTATTTATATAGATATATATTAGTAAGGACTAGCACTTTGCTCTCGACTTCGCGTGTATTTCGTTACAAACTTCCATCCCCTATTTTACCCCATTAGGCGTAGAACTTCCAAAAATCCTTTCTTGGTGGATGTCTACGTCACAAAAGGAAGCTACTGTCCAAATTTTAAGTTTCCAGCTTCGGTGGTTTAGGTTCTGCGTTGATAAATCAGTCCGTCAGTGGCATAGTGTGGAGGGGGCAAAGGGGGCATCAAATCATAGTCATCAGATACACAAAATTTCAAGTTAAGTTTTATTTTGAATCCTTTTGCAATCACGGCTGCTCCTCTGAGCTTATGACTATTGATGCCAGAGTTCCTCAGGGGTCTGTTCTCTCTGCAACTCTTTTCCTGCTGCACATCAATGACCTACTTCAGCCTGGTATTGTTGGGTACGCAGATGACAGTACTGTTTCAGAGATGTACTTGTCCAACGCAAAAACCAGCGGGGACGAAGTTCATCATTTGAGAGAGGCCATGGTAGACCGGATAGATTTGACCTTAAGCCTTGTCTCCCAGTGGGGTGATGACAATCTGGTCTCTTTTAACGCCTCCAAAACACAGGCGTGTCTTTTCCTGTAACCGATAGGCTTGAGCTCCTGGGCATGGAGTTGACATCCAATCTTAACTTCGGCGCCACCATTGAGCACAAAGCCCAAACTGCGGCCAAAAAACTGGGCATCTTAAATAGAGTGAAGCGATACTTTACGCCTGGCCAGCTTGTGACTCTTTATAAATCGCAAGTCCGATCCTGCATGGAGTATTGCAGCCACCTTTGGGATGTGTCAGCAAAATATCAACTTGCTGCGCTTGACTCAGTGGAACGCAGAGCTAAGAGGCTCATTGGCGACGAAAAACTGGTGGATGCCAAGCTTCACAGCTTGGCTCATCGCCGCAAGGTTGCCTGCTTGTCGGTCTTATATAGACTGTACTTCGGAGAGTGTACTCAAGAACTCCACAACCTCATCCCACCGGCCCCCTTCTACCATTGGACATCTAAACGCACTGCAAGTTACCATCCATACTTAGTTGCCATTCTACCAATTCGCACTAAGCGCTTCCAAACATCCTTCATAATGCGCACTGCAAAAGAGTCGAACTGACTACCTGCGTCTGTGTTCCCGAACGCATTCAACCTGAATCTCTTCAAAGTTAGAGTTAACAGGCTTCTTCTGGGTAAGCTCTCTCCATCGTAGACTTTGTCTCTGTCTCCTCTGACCTAGACTAGAGTCAAGAGCAAACCCATTTCAAATAAAAAAAAAACAACACAGCGACAGGGTATTACAGCATTATCACCGATTTTATGCTGAGTTGCGAAAGTAAGGTTGAGGGATGGCAAATTTAGAGGAGGCCCCGGTTGGAAGAAATACACACTTCGCCACTGCCACTGCAGTATGTCAGTCAGTTAGGACATTTTTTTATATAGATACAGATTATATTATATTTTTTTTTTATTGCTATCATTACTCTCAAGATATCTTTATCTTATTTTTCAATGATTATCTAACTAAGTTTTGATGACATTTAATTATGTCAATTGTTTTATATAGTTTAGCTTCCTTTTTACTTTTGTAAATGTGAGAACTTTGTGGACCTGCATCTAGTAAATTGCTATCATTCATATTGTTTTTTTTTTATTTCATTTTTGTACTCAAGTCTTTTAGTCCTACATTACTCATTGGTCTGTGGTCAGGACTTCACTGTTCTCTCATTATCCTAAATCATTGTACTGTATCCACTGAAATTGTTAAAGATATTATTTTTAAAAGAGTAACCATGGAGTTTCTTGCCGGCTCTTCTCCATAGGAAACGACTAATTGGAACCGTGCATCTAAATTCAACTTTTCATAAGCACCTGTATTGGTTTATGTGAAATATTTTTTTTTGGTTTGATTTTGTTTATAGTTATACCATAATTTAATAAACCCACGCCTGTAACCCCCGAACGGGTGAACAGAGATGTTATACTATTACAGGAGTTTGCTGTACACCCACGTTTCGTCTCTATAGTACCTATTAAATCCTATACTGGGTGTAAAAATAACCTTAACGAAGCCGAAGTCTACGCATACTGTACATCAAACTAAGCAACATACAGCAAAAATAATTGCTGGGAAACGACTTTTATTTATTGGTATTAATAACAGCTTTTAATTGTAGCGCGCAAAGGAAGCGCGCGCGCTGCAGACTGTGCCTACATTTCAAAAATGTTGATAATGTTTGTATAGAAGAATATTTAGTAATAACATTTAAACTTAGTTTTCGTGAAAAACGTACAAAAACATGGTGACTTTGACCTTCAATATCTCCATAACCAGTCGGTTCCCAGGTATGGCCCAATATCTAAAAATCTTCGTAGTGATGGGAAGAATAGGTACCTGGCTCTCAGCTTCGTTACGGGTATTTTTACGCCCGATATAATAGGTGGCGAGCCTATTGCCGTTCTTCAGACACGATTATGGTGCCGGGTTCATTGCATCTTACGACTCGCTTGCCCGGTAATGGTTGGAGTGGAATTGTATTCTCAATCCCCTCACGGATTTTATATAACTGTGGGATAGCTCAGAAAGTTTAAATTAACTAATCACCGTGACTGACCGTAAACGTCCAACTTCGTATATCGTTTATTTCAATAAAAGCCAAGAAAACTCGCGTTTGTAAAAAGAACATTGTCCTTCTTGGTTTACACAAATTTAAAATATCTCAGTTCGCCTTTCATCACTTTCTCTCCTTATGCATTCATCTCTTTCATTCATTACGTTAAGTTTTCCCACATACCTATATTGTATATTCAATAGAAACTGTATTTATAACAGCTTAACTGAAGCAGCTTTCTGTATTCAATCGTGTGTATGTGAGAGCCAGAAGGGTATAAGGAAATCCCTCTATATCTCTGTTACTTGGATTCGTGTGCTCCATCTTAGAGCCTGTCTGCGCTTGACATTAGGTGTATAAAAAAATCGTAACGATGCTAAATCTACATTAAATATTTTTGAAAAAAGTAATTGCAACACATCTTAGGATACTAATGCCAAAAATGTCGTTTTTAGAATTTTTGTCTGTTTGTATGTTTGACAGTGTTACTGGACAAATCCAGTTGAGGGACCCACATCTGTCAAAAAGGGGGTCGGGTTATAGGGTACATATTTTAATTATCATACTATTTAGTGTGGGTAATGAGCAGTAACCTTTATGTTTCCCTAGACCAAGCCGCGGGTAGAGCTCGTAATTACTACGCACGCGGACCTACAATCACAACATTATGGAGGAAGATACCGCTGTTCAAGCCGGATTTACATTACGAAACTAGTGGTATGAAACCAGTTACACGACATTATTTTCATCAATAATCTAACGTGTAAAATGACATAACATGTTCTAATCTGACAGCTGTCAAAACGGGCCTATTAAATTTTAGCCACTATAATTTCATTATGCATGCATTAATTTCACGAAACTAAAACACTTTCGTGCTCAGCGCGATTTTTTGATAAAACGTATATTATGCCTCTAAAAAGGTGTAAATTCGACGCGAATCTAATGACTCGCGTAAGTGACTGTCCTGAATACTTTGATGCCAACGGGGCCATGATTTCAGCGGTACTGTGGGTGTCACGACACTAATATTTTAATGAAACTAGTTTTACAGGTAGTTCTGCCTAGCTTTTTCCTAACTATGTTGGGGTCAGCTTCCAGTCTAACCAGATGCGGCTGAATACCAGTATTTTACATGAAGCGACTGCCATCAGACATCCGCAACCCAGTAACTGGCCAATGCCGATATCCTAAGGTTAGACCGGTTGTCAGAAATTCGGGCTTCCGACTTCCCGTAACGACTGTCACAGGTATTCGTATAACACCCGGAACCGACTATTTAACGTGTTCTCCGAGGCACGGAGGGGTCTCAATGTGTAACGAACGGTTACCCATCCACAGACTGACCGCAGCAAGCGTAGCTTAATCTCGCTAATCGTATGATCCGCGCGGTTAGTAAAAGCCACGAGCCCCTCCTACATTTACAGGTAGTTGCGTGAAATTAGTTATACCATGCATGGCACTAGTTTTGTAATGTAAATCCGGCTTCATAGTGCTCATCCTGTTGAGGAAACCCTATTCAACGTATACGGCATAAAGAAACTTAAGGTAGATAGGCATGTGGCGACATCTATCACGCCACATGCAAACTACGCTGTGCCGCAGCACGACGAATGTCAAGCAAACTACAGCGACAACAATGACAGCTGTCAGATGAAATGTCATAAATCCTGCATCGCGGTATCAAGGTCTGACACGGAGTTAGTATACAGGGTTACTGGTAACTCGACGTGTTCCTTACAGGACATTATTGTGGGGTTGAAATGCAACAAATTAAGCCACCAAATGTTCTACTGAAGTTCAGTAGTTTTGGAGATATTAATTATTTTAGGTTTTTATTAAAAATTCCAGATTCAACCATATTTGCAGATGTGTTTGGAATTTTTGAACTTTTAATTATTAACGTAGATCTGCTATGGCATCAGCTATGATAAAAACTTAGACAATACATTCGCGCCGTACATTATTTTTAAATAGGCTTCAAATGGTTGAAAATGGAATATTTCAAAAAATATAAAAAACTCAAAAACCACTGAATTTCAGTAGAACATTCGGTGGCTTAATTTGTTGAATTTTAACCCTACTATGACGTCCTGCAAGGAATACGTCAAGTTACCAGTAACCCTGTATATACAACTTCCCAACATTAACCATTGGACCATTGGTTGGAGACCCTTCAGGTCTCGCCAATAACTCCCCGGTAACGAAGAAACGGTCGGCAAGACCATCTACAAGCAGTCGAATAGAAAAAAAAACAACCGTTGGGCAGTAGCCCGCCAGGCACAAGACCCGCCTGGTAGGAGGATCCTCCCTTTTCGTTGGAGGAACACCATACCTCGTACCTTAGCCACGTGGACCTTTTTAATTGGATAAATATTAGCACGAGGAAAATGCGTAGTAGTTTTCCATTAAACAGCAGCAATATTAGATGAGCAAAAAAATACACATTTTTTATCTGTATAAATTTTTCCCGCCACACTGAGCTGTCAAATACTATACACGTCATGCCATAGACACGACCCAGATGTGCACAGTACTCTTGTTGTTCTATAGACAATAAATACCTATATTATCTTGTCTGTGACAATTTTATACTCTTCTCAATAGACAGCGGCGTATTAGAGAATAGAACTTAGAAATGTTATTTTTTGCTTATTGTATACTTTTCGGTATCTCGGTTCACTCGTGCAAAGCGATGGCGAAATTGATCGGACTGTCAAGCACAGAATTAACACAGGGTGGCAAATGGCGGCAGGTCACGGGATCAACCTGCGGCTCGCGTATTCCCATTAAACTTAAGGGGAAGATCTATAAAACCATGGTTGGACCTGCTGTCTTGTATGGATCAGAATGTTGGGCCACAAAAATGATAAATGAAAGGCAATTGCATGCAGCTGAGATGAGAATGCTAAGAGGGATGTGTGGTATTACGCGAATGGATAGAATTAGAAATGAGTATGTAAGAGGAAGCCTGAAAGTGGTGCCGGTGACTGAGAAGTTGTGTGGAAACCAGTTGTCATGGTATGGGCATGTGATGCGGCGGAACGAGGAACATTACGTGAGGAAAGTATTGAGTATGAATGTGGATGGTTAAAGAGTAGAGGAAGACCAAAGAAGCGATGGATGGATAGTGTGAAAGATGATATGGCTAGAAAGGGGGTGACTACTGAAATGACGGCTAATATAGATGTATGGAAGAAGAAGACATACTGCGCCGACCCCAAATAAGTTGGGATAAGGGCAGGAGGATGATGATGATGAATATTAGTTGCTTATTGTATGCTTTTGTGATAAGAATATTAACTGTCAAGTGATAGCGGTAATCCGTAGCCGTCAATAAATATAGTCGTGTTAACTTCATTCGTGGCTAATTAACAACCGTGCCGGTTATATGATTTGCGAGGTTGAGCTGCGCTTGCCACGGTCAGTCTATGGATGGGTGACCATTCGTGGCACATCGAGACCCCTCTGTGCCTCAAAGAGCACGTTAAACTGTCGGTCTCGGGTGTCATACGAAGTCATACGTAGTCAGAAGCCCGAAAGTCTGACAACCAGTCTAACCTTAGAATATCGGCATTACCCAGTAACTGGGTTGCGGAGGTCTGATGGCAGTCGCTCCGTGTAAAATACTGGTATTCAGCCGCATCTAGTTAGACTGGAAGCTGACCACAACATAGTTGATAAAAGGCTAGACAGAACAACGTATCCGTTTTATAGTTGTACTTATCACAGATAATACTAACTTAACGCGTTTCAAATGACTGTTATCCAAAATAATCTAGGATTTAACAATTTAACAGCTAATTTTGGTATAGCTATAGTTCCCAGAATAGAGGATCATAGAGAATTTATCGTGCGGTCGACGTCACGGCTTACTCGCTTGCAAAACAGTATCTATTGAATTCTATTGCAAAATACTATGAAATTTTAGGCGATAATATGTTCAGCATTAGTGGTTTTACTATCTAGCGGAATTAGTGCCGCGCGAGCTTCGAAATATTTTATGCGCTGGTGTACGTTAATGCATAGTTAATAATGTGTCAGTTGTGACATTTGTGACCTAAAATTTGTGTTAAATATTCAATGCTACAAAATTTTCAGTTGCCGTTATTTTCGTGCTGTCACTGTCACTTTGTCTTAGAGTGATAGTGACAACACGAGACTTAACAGTAATTTAAAATTGAACTATACAGATAAAACAAATTAATGCATAAACATACAACTGCCTCGTTGGTCTAGTGGTGGCTAGTGCGACTACTGAGCGGGGTCCTAGGTTCGATTCCCGGGTCGGGCAAAGTGTTATTGGGTTTTTCCATTGGGAAATTCTCAGTAGCAGCCTGGAGTCTGGATTTGTGTCCGGTTAGTGGCAATAGGCTCGCCCCCTATTATATAGGACTTAAAAATAACTGGCAAAACGAAGGGTGTATTAGAAAACACTTTTGCTGAACCCTTCGGGGAATACAAGGTGTGATGTTATGTTATGTTAATTTCGTGCTGTCATTGTTATTTTGTCTTAGTGACAGTGACAGCACGAGACTTAACGGCAATTTAAAATTTAGTAGCGTTTAAGTATTTGGCCGTTTGTGTTTAACACACCATTTTACCGTAGTTTAATACGTAGCACATTTTTTATACAGATAAAATAATTAAATTGTGGATGAATGAGGTATGGTGTAATGTTGGGAAGTTGTATACAGGGTTACTGGTAACTCGACATATTCCTTGCAGGACATTATAGTAGGGTTGAAATGCAACATATTAAGCCACGAAATGTTCTACCGTAATTCAGTAGTTTTTGAGATATCAATTATTTTAGATTTTATTGAAAAATCACAGTTTAAACCATATTTGCAAAAATGTTTGGTATTTTTGAACTTTTAATTATTAACAGAGATCTGCTATGGCATCAGCTACCTATGATAAGAACTTAAACAATATATTTGCACCGTACATTATTTTGAATTAGGCTTCAAATGGTTGAATCTGGGACTTTTTAACAAATATAAAAAATCTCAAAAACGACTGAATTTCGGTAGAATATTTGGTGGCTTAATTTGTTGCATTTCAACCCTTGTATAATGTCTTGCAAGGAATACGTCGAGTTACCAGTAACCCTGTATATACCTACTATCTGCATGTCAAATCTTGATATCGTGATGCAGGATTCTGTGACGTCATATTTGAGAGTTGTCATTATTGTCGCTATAGTCTGTTACACAATTGTCGAGCTGTGTAGTGCGCATGTGGCATGATAGATGTCGCCACAACTCAAACGGTACTCAATTTTAAGTTGCCGTTAATTTTGTGCTGTCACTGTCACTTTGTCTTAGAGTGACAGTGACAGCACGCGACTTAAGGGCAATTTAAAATTGAGTAGCGTTTGAGTATTTTGCCATGATTGTTTGACGTGCCATTTTACGATAATTTAATACGTAACACATTTTTTATACAGATAAAATTAATGTACAACATTTAATTAAAGTGTAAAGGGAGATAATAATGCCTTAAAGTGAAAAATAATGCTTTCTTACCAACATGGCCAACATTTTAAAGGTAGCTAACGATTGCGCTCTTCTTACTGACGGGGGTAATGCATTCCATAAACTTGGAGCTTCCACTTTAAAAGATTTATCTTACAGTTTAGTGGAATGCATTGGTATCTCAAGCTCAAGTCTCAGACCCGATGATCTCAAGCACCTAGAGTACCTACATGTGTCATGAAGAAATTCAAAACGTTTAATATTTACTTATAAATATTATTTTATTCTTAACTGCCTCGTTGGTCTAGTGGTGGCAAGCGCGACTGCTGATGGTGAGGTCCTGGGTTCGATCCCCAGGTGAGAGAGAGAATATACTTTATTGTACACCAAAATTGTAACACAGCTGTTATATAATATCAAACATTAAAGGGTACAATGGTGGTCTTATCGCTGATAGCGATATCTGCCAGTCAACCTTTAGGTGAGGCACTGTTATTGGGGTTTCCCGTGTGGAATTCTTCAGTAGCAGCCCGGAGTCTGGATTTGTCTCCGTTAATGGCAATCGGCTTGTCCCCTATTACGTAGGACTTAAATTTTTCTGCGAAATGAGTGTGTTACTATACATCTCTGCCCAACACTTTAAGGAAAGCAGGCGTAATGTTACGCTATGTAATAATTATATTCTCTTCAAGCCAACATCACAGCTAAATTACCCCGCAAACTTTAACAAAATAAATCCAATATCTTTAAGAATTTAATTAGAAAACAGCAGAGACTGTAGTTAATTGCAGTTTTATATCACCAAGTGTTACAAAAGTCGTTTTGAACTTGTTTTCCGAGAACCCTCAGCGGCTGAAACTAAGCGGGGAACTTTAACAGCCTCATTTAACCGTCCCCCGTCTCGAAACTATTCTAATTCTGTAGTCGTAATCGCGATTAGATTATCGATATTATTATTGTCGTTTGAAATAACTGTACATTGCGGTTTTAAGTATCTGTGATGGAGGATAGGTTTAATTATGAAGGTATTGGTGAAGATGAATATCAGATTACGAACACTTACTGAAAATGGACACTTTTGGCCTTGAAATATTTACTTCGGAATTTTGTCTCTTTCTAAATATCATATTTAGTAAGAGATAGATTTCCGAACTAAATAACAAAGTTTTAACAGGTCTACATTTACGGTGGCGCCGTCTGGTGTCGATTTTCGAACTACTTAAAAATGCTGGCACTAAATTTGACTTTTAATGTTTTGTTAAATTATAATCTGAAAATAAAAATACGACAATTAAATAAATGAAGTTAAAAAAAATATCTTGGATTACGAAGACAATAAATCTATATTATTTTCTGTAATGGTGCGTCCAGACCTGACGAATGCGCCGCTCGCGCGCAGTTCGCGAGCTGCGCGCGAGCATCGCATTCGCGGCGCGTTCGTCAGGTCTAGACGCACCATAATGCTATTCCTTTATTCATTTAATATACATAATTGAATTTTTAAATATGTCTATAAAAAATAAAAAAAACATTTAAAAATATAAAAAATAGTAGCTCACCGGCGGCATCAGGAACAGGGTCAAAGCTACCGGTAGTCAGGGCCTCAGAAAGAGGAACTTCCTAACAATTCGCGCCGTGTCCAGAAGTACCGCTTTCTGTATCAGGCCCAAGGGCCTGATAGGTCAAGACCCAGCCGCCCAACGAGAGCCTCATTAGATGTTGGTAGAGGCGCTTGGCTATTAAGCCATTGGCCGCAAAGACTATCGGCACAACGACTGCTGAGTCAACCTCCCACATGTCGACAACCTCGTGTGCCAAGTCTTGATACTTCATTTCTTTAATGCTATTTTATTATAAAGCAAATAAATAAATTATTTAGTTTTTTTTTCATGTAATGTGTAACTTAAAAAACCTTTTCCTTACCAAATAGATTGTGTTAAAATTCACGTGTAATATGCATAACCGTTTCCAAATACAAAGTTGTATATTTCCTCCCGCTCCACTATCTGCTTCATTTGTCAAAAAGAGAGAACGAAGAAACACGTTTACATTACGTCTTCGCCTTGTTTTCGAGATTCAAAGGGACATACTTTTTATTCAATTTGTCGCATCTTTGATACAAGCGTGACAAAGGTTGCCTCATCCTATTTCTTTCTTTCTTTCTTCTAGGTAATGGCGCAAAGCTTTGTCGTTTTTACTATGGACTGTTCATGATAGGTATTCAGTGGATACAGCTTGTATTTTTCTGATCGTGGCATTTGAATTTCGAATATTGTTTTTTTTGTGGCTGTTTGTTTATGGTTTAGAATTTTGCCAGAGTTCCATTTTTACACGCTTTATATTAGCTTCACTTGTAACTAACTGACAAACTAACAATGTAAAAAAATCTTGCAACTCAATTTTAACCTACTTCCTATTGTCGTATCGAAATGAAACTTTGTATGTATGTAGTTCGGATGACAATACTATAATTTGGTATTTTGGAGCTGCTCTAATGATGGAGCCAGGAGGTGGATAGTGGAACTCTCCAGTGGCTACTAGTGAACCCTCGAGTCTGGGCTCATATGATTCGTCTCAATGAGTCCAATCGATTGGGCTTGGTAACGAGGGTTTGATGATGGAACCAGTAATAAATATGTTAAAAGTTATTTTAAGACTAAAAAGTAAAAAATAAAAATATGTAGTTTAAAAAACTATAAACACGCTTTATTCTCGCACTAAAAATTATAAAATAATTATTTTATATCCAATCGTTAATACAAAAAGCGTGGAGCGCTTTGTTAAAATTAATTAAAACTACACACAACCAAAAAGCGCTCCACGCTTTTTGTGTTAACGATTGGATATAAAAGAATTATTTTATAATTTTTAGTGCGAGAATAAAGCGTGTTTATAGTTTTTTAAACTACATATTTTTATTATTTATTAACTTAATATGAGTTGCCTATTGTGGTGAACGTGTGTCAGCCTTCATAGATTGAAAAATAAAAACAAGCTAAATGCAAATGAAATGATGACCAAACGTGTTTTTTTATCTGCTCGTCAAAAGCTTCCCCTACATAACATAAACATAACATCACGCCTTGTACTCCCCGAACGGTTCAGCAGAAGTGTTTTAGTACACTCCGTTTCGCCAGTTATGTTAAGTCTCATGTAATAGAGGGCGAGCCTATTGCCATTAACCGGGCACAAATCCAGACTGCTGTTGAGAAATTCCTAATGGAGAACCCAATCACAATGCCTGACCTGGGGATCGAACCCAGGACTCCATTCTCAGCAGCCGCGCTTGCGACCACAAGATCAACGAGGCAGTCAGGTCTCCCCTTTTTGTTTCAAAACTTTTCTATATTGAGCAATTTCATGACACGTCTTTTCCTTAAACACGTCAAGACAGTCACGTCACTGCCATTCCCGGCGTGCACTGAATGCACGACAACCCTATTTATCTGTGTGCATACAAATGACTTAGCCATCCACGTAGGTGTAGTAAGAATAAAATGGACTCATCCAACAATTGGAAAACTGAAGAAACACTATAACTGCCAATTCTACTGTGGAGGAAGGAGGTATGGAGTTCCTCCAACGAAAAGGGAGGATCCTCCAACCAGCCGGGTCTCATGCCTGGCGGGCTACTACCCAACGGATGATGTTGGAAAATTGTATAATTATATACTCTATCTGCGTGTCAAATCATGATATCGCGATGCAGGATTCTGTGACATCATATTTGGGAGTGATCATTATTGGCGCCGTAGCCTGCTACACAATCGTCGTGCTGCGTAGTTCGCATGTTGGGTGTTAGATGTCACTACACTACTAACGGCCGTTTTCAATAACCTATCTATCGGCGATTTGCCCTACCAGAGATAGAATTTTGACATTATTTCTATGGAGGTTAAGTCAAATTTCTATCGGTAGTTGGGCTGACAGCCGATAGATAGGTTATTGAAAATGGCTGGTTCAGTAACACCTCATTGATACCTAGGTACAAAACACGTATTTTAGGTGTATCAGATTTTTTTCGAATAAATACAAACATTATAAAGAGAAACGATTTGTATTTTTGTATGTAACGAATAAACTTAAAAACTACTGGACCGATTTCAAAAATTCTTTTGCCGTTAGAAAGCTACATTATCACTGAATAACATAGGCTATATTTATTACTTGAATAAAACTTCTTACGCGGGCGGAGCCGTGGGGACACAGCTAGTTACAAATATGCACACTTTAAGGAGCAAAAATGTGTGTAGATCTTTAAAACACTTTGTTTGAAATATTTTACATTATGATCAGTAAGTGTTAAGATCAAGTAATTTCTTTTAGAAAGACCTTTACACAAATCATGTTTACAACTTGTTTTAGGTGTAAACGAGGGGTAAAGATGATCAAACGTAACCGAGCCGCTCATTCAGACAGTTTTCTGTCAAAATATTTGACAACAAATCAAAACCATACATTTTGCTAAAAGGTTGTGGTTTTTTTGCGAATTGGCAACACTTTTTTTAGTAGCATTAACTCTCAGTCCCCTCAGTCCATTGACAAACAAAGCCACTATGAGAACAAACCCATTGTTCAAGCCAGAGTTTCCTTCCCCCGATACAAGTAACAAAATCCTTGTGCTATTCATTACATTGTAATTAAATGAAGATGGCTGCCGCGATATTTAATATCGGCTCCGGCTACCATCAGTCAACGTCGTTCAGTCCAACAATATAAGGTATACTAGGAGATTGATGCGGCTTGCCGCGCTTTGTCTGTCTCATTGTTACTAGCTTCGGACGCTGATATTAAAAAAATCACAATTGCTTATGGCCGCAAACTTGCAAAAGATATTCAATTTTATAACTCAAGTGTTAGGGTTGAAAGTTAGTTGGAGGGTTAGTCAATCGATTCGCCTCTTGTCCCGTCGACCTGTGTTGAGTGCTTAAGTTTTTTTTCTCATTTTATGGCATCTCTGAAGAGGATATCTATATTAAAAGAAATGTTTTCTTTGGCCTTTGATGTTCATGTGTTTTTTGAAGGTGGAATTTTATATTTTCGTCTAGGTTTACCTACGCCTTTATGTGGTATTTCTTTGTGTCTGGCCTTTAAGTCGCTGATTTGATTAGTTCGAATCGTGGAATTCATTTTCCCATCTTGTAATTTCAAATTCCTTTGAAAACAGAATTGTAATTATTTCTTTTTGTAAAATTGCACCAGCATTTTGAAGCAAAGAGTTTAAATTATGTTAATTAAAATTCCGGTGGGTATAAAGGGTTTCATTTACATATTAATATTGTGGAAATAATTTAATAATTTACCATAGAATATTATTTCTTCCTGACTTATAATCAAAATGGTTAATATTTTCCCAGTCTTTCGTTAAAAGTGCATTTATAATTCCAAGTTCTACGCAATTTTTTTTTTAACCTACAATTCTTTTAAGATTTTTTTTCTGCCAAAATATAATAATGGCATAAAATTGTCTTTAGAAAATATTTGAACGTCGATTTTAATTTATCACAAGCTTTAAAACAATAGGTACATTTAGACAATGGACGAATAATAATATTAATCTTGTGTCGACACCCTTGCGCCATCCCATCTTCCTAGCACGGCGGGCTGTGCTGGTGCGGCTGCTGCAGGTGCGGAAAACCTCAAACGGCGCAAATACTCCAATCTTTTTGTGTCTTATATGTTTGAGCCGTTTGGGGTTGAAACACTAGGGCCATGGGGTCCGAGTGCCCACTTAGTTTTTCGCGACATCGCCAAGCGGTTGGTCGACTCTTCACGTGACCATAGGGCTGGCCTATATTTTGGCCAAAGAATCAGCATTGCCATACAACGTGGCAATGCTGCCAGCCTTATGGGCACTTTTCCTGTTGACAGCGAAGCGGACGAATTTTTTGATGCCCTTTGATTCTTTTACTTTATATTTGTATTTTAGTAGTTAAGATTTATATTGTATAGGTATATTAGGATAATTCTGTAAATAATATTAGTAGGTACTTACGGGTTGAATTGACTCGCTAAAATTACAGGCTGTTGTCAAATTATTTAGACTATACAGATTTATTGGTAACTAGCACTTTGCCTGCGACTTCGCCCGCGTGAATTTTTATATAAAGTTTCATTCCCTATTTTACCCCCTTAAGGGTAGAATTTCCAAAAATCCTTTCTTAGTGGATACCTACGTCACAAGAGAAACCTATTTCATGTTTCCAGCTGCAGTGGTTTAGGCTCTGCGTTGATGAATCATTGTGTCAGTCAGGACAATTTTCTTTATCTTGTTTTCGTAGTGACTAACCTGGTGTCAGAGTTTATGCCGCCCATGGGCCTCTGACTTGGCTTCAAATGCCGTCGAGAAATATCTCTCGGGCATGCCGGTTTCCTCACGATGTTTTCCTTCACCGTTTTTAAGCACGTGATAATTATACAATATGCACATGAACTCGAAAAGTCAGAGGTGCGTGCCTTGGGTTCGAACTCGAGACCTATGAAATGGCAGTCCGACGGTCACACCACTATGTTATCACTTTTGTTTCTTTATAAGTATAGATTAAAACGAAGAAAGAATCTTTATAATGAAATAAAACTTGGTTTTATGTATGAATAAAATTTAAAACAAAAATAATTTCGTTTTTTACATTGTTTCATATGGAATGTTTTTTTAGGCTGCGGTTACGATATATTATTTTAACTACAATATCATATTCTATTGTACTTACTTACTTAAAATCTATACTAATATTATAAAGCTGAAGAGTTTGTTTGTTCGTTGGTTTGTTTGAACGCGCTAATCTCAGGAACTACTGGTTGGAATTGAAAAATGCTTTTTGTGCTGGATAGTCAATTTATCGAGGAAGGAAGCCTATAGGCTATTATAACATCACGCCACGACCAATAGGAGCGGAGCATAAATGAAAAATGTTGCATAAACGGGAAAAATGTCCACCCGTGCGAAGCCGGGACGGGCCGCTAGTAATTTATATAATACCTATAAGGTTATTGTATTATAACTTTCGTTAGACACATTCATATTTATGATTGTTTCACAGTTCGAATCGCGACCTTATCGCTGTGACTTCACCGCGTATTCTGCTTATGATTTAAGCCCACGGGCTGAATAACCCAACTTTTTTTTTCTTCTGTTCTATCTGTCCCTTCTTTGACATTCAGCATCTGTTGTATACAAGGTTAGTCGGAAAGGGCTACTAAGCCGCAGGCCATTTAAAGTATCACTGATGATTATTTTAAGCAAGTATGCTGCTGTAGTTATGAATTCAGAAAATTAAGTTTCTAATCCGTAACCCCAAATATGACCTAAATTGTAAACACAGCTGATCATAGCTATGGACAGATAGATTTTAGCATATTTTTTACGAAATCTTTGAAAAGCTATTTCTCTTAAACTATCGAGTTTTGGGGAAAGTTGTAGAACAAAAGTTATCCCTTATTATGGGTACTTTAACACCCTTTCGGCTTAGTACCCCCTTTCCGACTAACCTTGTATAGCAATGATTTAGGCATGCTAGGCATGTGCCCATTGGCACATCCACATCAATGTAAGTCTGTTAGAGCAAGTCTTGTGGGGCCAATCGTTTAGGCCTCCTGAATGTCGTCCCAGTTTTCACCAGGTTTGATGCCAGTTGATTGGGATGCATCGCAATCTTACTCTTGTAGGCAGTGACACTCTGTGTGATTACTTCTTTCACCCGAAAATTAATACTTATACCTTTTAAATACGGTATCACATCATACCCTTAAATCCCAGTTATATTTCGGCATATTTTGCTACCCAAAGTTTTTTTCAAATTGTGAATGTGAGTACCACGTAGGCTAGATTTATACACGAATTTTTTAACTGTTTGGCGGTTTGAGTTTTTTTTTGTGACCTACGCAAATGTCCGGCTGATTGGTAGCGTCGTGCGGCAGTCGGGTTGTTGAGCTCCCTTAAATAAGGTTAACACGAAAAAGCGCCATCGGTTCATGGTTGATATACCAAAAACCCGAACGAAGCGTTTTGATTCCACTTTCATTGTGAAAACCGCCACACAATGGAATGCGCTGCCCGAGTGGGTGTTCCCCGACAGTTACAATCTGGGTGTCTTCAAGTCACGAATGAATCGGTTTCTTCTGGGCAAGCGTGCTCCATCGTAGACCGCATCATCGCTTAACATCAGGCAAGATGGCGGCCAAACGCAGGCCTAGTAATAAATAAATAAAAAAAAAGGTTTGAGCTACGCGATGACTGATGCATGCGTGCCGTCAGTTAGGACAGGTCAACTCAAACCTGCTATGGCACTTTCCTAAAAAGGCCATTCCAGACGTTGCCCTACATTGTTACACTCACATAGTCTTTATACCACAATGTCTGGACTTTAAAAGAGACCTTGATCTCTGAGTTTGTTTCAGCTTTTCTTCTCAGAGCTAGTCAGATAGGAAATGCCGGCGCCATCTAGTATTACATTACATTGACTTGTAAAAGTGTCTGTAACAGATTTATTTACAGAAATAAAAATCATTTATCATTTATCAAATATATTTCGGTACCAAAAAGTAGAGTTTAAAAATGCAAAACGGTATATGTACCTAAACCTATATAAATAAGGGTTTTGTTTGTTTTGTTTGTTGTCGTTCGCTATGAGGCCCCAGATGGCATCAATGTTTCGATCACTCGATGGTTTTCGGTACAGAAATCGTAAAAAGGTTAAACAAAGGTATAGCCTAACTTTTACAAGCTGTGATAGCCTAGCGGTTGAACCGTCGCCTTCCATGCATGAGAGTCTGAGTTCGATCCCGGCCCGTACCTCTAACTTTTGGATTCATGTGCGGATTAGAATTTGATCATCACTTGCGTCAACGTTGAAGGAAAAACATCGTGAGGAAACCTGCGCACCTGAGAGGGCTCCATAAAGTTCTCGATGGTGTGTGTAGTCTGCCAACCCGTACCAGGCCAGCGCGGTGGACTAAGGCCTAAACCCTTCTCATTCTGAGAAGAGGCCCCGAGGCATTCATTAAATACTTAAATGCCTAATCGCCAAATACTCAAACGCCATTCAATTTTAAGTTGCCGTTAGGTTTCGTGCTGTCACTGTCACTCCGCCTTAAAGTGACAGTGACAGCACGAGTCTTAATAGCAACTTAAAATTGAGTAGCTATTGAATATTTGGCCATAATGCATTCAAAAAATATTGAACGTCAACTCTTATACTGTTGCATAAAAAACAATATATCTCATCATAATAACTAAGATGTATACAATATGGCTAGACACAAATTTTTTTTGTCAGTTCTATTCTATTTTTATGAAATGGCAAACAATGCCGATGTCTACAATTCTGCCAATGTCAAAGTGCCCTGAAAGCAAGTGAGCATGTTAAAAAAAAAGAAAATACCATCCGTAGGCATAGACAAAAGAGAAATAAAAAAAGGGTTGAAGCTATTGAACATGAATATCTTGTTGGGTTAGTATAGTACTGACACAAACAAAAAAAATTGAGATACATGTATAAATAGTGTTAGAACACAACAATAAACATACAGGTATACCACACCAATTTAAATTAATTTATAATTTTATATTATTTTTTTGTCAGTTGTACTATCCCGTTAATTTTCGTGCTGTCACTGTTACTCCACCTTAAAGTGACAGTGACAGCACGAGACTTAACGGCAACTTAAAATTGAGTAGGTAGCTCTTGAATATTTGGCCATAATGCATTAAAACAAATATTAAGCTTCATCTTTTATGCTGTTGAACAAAAAACAATATTCCTCATCATAATAACTAAGCTATATACAGGGTGTAAACAAATCATGTAATTTCTCCAAACCTCGTGATGTACTGCTGACATATATTAACCCTGCATGGGATACTTTTGAATTCAATAAAAAAAAATACAAATTGTAAACATGTGTTCTTAACGTGAGGCATTTTAGCGCCCCGAGCAAATTGCGCGGCTATCGCTCGCAGCGCGGTCATTTAACTCGGGGCGCTAAAATGCCTCACGTTAAGAACACATGTTTAATTCTTGTAATTATTTTTTTATTGAATCCAAAAGTATCCCATGCAGGGTTAATCTATGTCAGCAGTACATCACGAGGTTTGAAGGAATTACATGATTTCGTTTATTTATTTATTTTATTCTTTATGCACAAAATTAGTACAAAGGCGGACTTAATGCCTTTAGGCATTTTCTACCAGTCGACCTTAGGGTGATGTAGAGACAAAACATGGTAGGTGCATACTTTATTAAGATACACCCTGTACGTTTACACCCTCCGTACAATATGGCTAGACGCTAGAATCGATACTGATTAAATTACCGACTCTAATACATCAAGCGTGTATTAAAACCTTGACTACGTTGCTTGGCTTCATTAATATTCGTAGATTAATGGTAATTCCGAGAAAATCATGGTAGACGTAACTGCTATCATAATTCGTCATACAACCCTCTATCATGTTGACTTGACGTAATTAATTTCTGTTATGATGTCGAGGGTTGTTGAGGAGCCTGATGGTTGAACGCTTGCCTTCCATGCAGGAGGGTCTGAGTTCGATTCCGGCCCGTACCTCTGGCTTTTCAAATTCATGCGCGGATCAGAATTTGATTATCACTTGCGTTAACGGTGAAGGAAAAACATCGTGAGGAAACCTACACACCTGAAAGGGCTCGATAATTTTCTCGATATTGTGTGTAGTCTGCCAACCCGCACTAGGCCAGCGTGGTAGAATAAGGCCTAAACCCTTCTCATTCAGAGAAGAGGCCCGTGCCCAGCAGTGGGACAGTAATGGGCTAATTATGTTTTATGTATGATGTCGAGGGTGCTACTTTCAGTTATACTGTATGCTGAATGAACAAGATGTTTTTAGGGTTTCGTACCCAAAGGGTAAAACGGGACCCTATTACTAAGACTCCGCTGTCCGTCCGTCCGTCTGTCACCAGGTTGTATCTCATGAACAGACAGTTGAAATTTTCACAGATGATGTATTTCTGTTGCCGCTATAACAACAAATACTAAAAAAAAGAATAAAAAAAGTATTTAAGTGGGGCTCCCATACAACAGACACGATTTTTTTTGCCGTTTGTATAGATAATGGTACGGAACCCTTCGTGCGCGAGTCCGACTCGCACTTGGCCGATTTTTTTTCGTATTCATTAAGGTGATCACTCACCGGGAGCATTCGTGTGTAATGTTCAGACTTGAGCATTGCAATTAGTGAATGCGTCCAGGAGAGCATTAACAAAAACACAAAAGTACTTTTATTTACAGACTACATAGGCCCACATTGTGTTAGTGTCTAAATTATCTTATAAACTATGTGAGTATATACTCAGAACACAAAAAAAACGCAGTACGTCCACCTGGGCATGGGACACCTTCTCAGAATGCCAAGGGTTTAGACTTTAGTCCGCCACGCTGACCTGGGGGCGTACTCCGAAAATATAACTACGAAGTTTCGGTTGACGGATCGCACGTTTTCCAACCACGAAACTGTTTCGGATCCGACGATCGATTCTATTTTCGCGCTTTGACATTTTGTCTTTCGTTCACCTTACTCCCAAATATTAACTGACATCTAGTAGTTCGTTGTTCGACAACACTTTGATCGTATATGTTATCGGTAGCTAGTAACACTGGACAATGTTGACATAGGTGGGTAACCGTCAAGATGAATCAACGTACCCGAAGTTATGAAAACAGTGGTCATTTGACGGAACAAAGGATTCCATGTCGAACCGCCGAAGAAGTCTGAACTTTTATATCTGATTTGCTTGTCCTTATTTTCTGATCTTGTGTAAATTATTATGTTGTGCTATATTGTGAACTAGCTTCTGTAACTAATCACTAACCCAATTAAAAGTACTCTCAGTGGTGGAGAGTCTATGTTGGTTTCACTTACTTTATTTACCCTGCTCGCAATCTTGACATACCGATATTAGCTATAACTGTAATGATATATACACCCCTACAATAATCTGTTGCATGTATTTTATATATAGGTATATTTATAACTAGCTGCCCGGACAGACTTCGTTCTGTCAATAGTTATTGGCCTGTAGTGGGAAAAGAAAAGTGTTGTTTTTACTATTTTCCACGCAATTTTTAGGTTTTTTCTCTCCATAAGAACCTTCCGTATGCCTTAAGGAGTATATAAAAAACAGGCGAATTGGTCGAGCCGTTCTCAAGTTTTGCTGTTAGCAACACATTTGGCGATTCATTTTAATTTATATAGATTTGAATAGGTTTTTAAGCGATCTATTTCCTTCATAATTGAGCGCGAAAGAGACACCTGCATCTCGGACTGATTTCTCCTGTGCAACATTAGCGAAATCCTACTTTCGTATTTCCCTGTTTCCTTCTTCAAATCTGGACTGATTTTAATTTTATTTTCTGTAATAATTTAAGAAAGTCTTTGGTTATGTCTGTATGTTTTTCTTTTATTTTTTACATTCGTCAAATTTGTTTGCCAGATGTTTGATAAAGGTGGTAAAACCGGTAGATTTTTGTAAAATTTAAACGTTTCTAGTTCTGTTAATAATTAATGTATTGACAAAAATAAAACATAGGGACATAGTGGTGGTAGATATATATCATATGGTAAAAAAATATTTGTCCTAGTGATATTATCCAAGGAGGAAACTGTGGAATACATTTGTATGGACTAAATGCCGACCGCATTTCCTCTTAATATTTACGAAGGCCGTAGCCAGGGGGGTTTGGGGGTTCAAATCCCCGGAAATCTCAGACAATTAAATTACTTTTAAAATGTATACGCTCGTTAATGTAATTGGTTTTCTTGTTCAGGGTCATCCCGAACAAAATTCCTTTCTACGGCCTTGTTCTTTACATAAAATGGCCAATTAATAAACAGAAGTGCAACTCGTCTTTAATTGAAGTATCACTACTGTTTAGTAGAACAACATTGTAAAGCGAAATTTCCAACCAAAATGGAGTCCGATAGCTACGTCGCAAGTAGTTCACCCGTCACACTTGATGCATGAGAGAGGGGACGATCCCGGGACAAGGCCGGGACGGGCGACGTGCCCCGGGAGCAAATGTACTACACTACGGTGCCCGGATAACAAGGAAAATACTGTGATACTGATGCATTGTTGCCAGACTGGGCGGTTCTGTTTTGTGTCTAGTTCTAAAGAGAAGGTAGTTATATGCGTAAAGTATTTGCAAGGGGCTATTCACAATCGTAACAGTTATCTGGGAAATATGGTTGGTTGACAGATTTTCTATAAAGAATCTGACAATCCGCCATATTACTACTATAATTCAGTTTCAGTTTCATTTATTTGCTTGAAATATGATAAAAGAGTTGTTACATAAAAGATAGACCAATACATAGGTATTTCACCATAATACTAGGCATGTAAAATTATAAAATAGAAATTATAAATTAGATAATCTAGGTATTATTAATATGTCTATGAAGTTATGCAATTCAAATATTAAATTAAATTATTACATTATATATTATTGTATTATTATTACATTGGTTAAAATCTTGATAAATTTCACAAATTATATAAATTACAAATGTCAGATACAGTTAAATTGGAAGTAAAGGAATATAATTTACAATTGTCGGATAAATAAAGAAAGTAAACAAAAAACATTAGATTAGGTTATTAATTATTGAATTTCTTCGGCCATATTTGAAACAGGTCCTTAAAGTATGATAAGTTACTAATCAAAAAGAGGCTAGGTGAGGTGGGGTTAGGTTTAGGAAATTCGAGTTAGTGAATAAACCTAATTAGATTTAAATTAAATTCCTATATTTGGAGAAAAAACTTGCTTGAATTTTTTGGGCAAAGTAATACATAATTCCAACTTCTGGTAGCAAATCACTGAGTATGACGTCACCAAAAACCAACGAAGTATTCAGTATTCATCGCTTGACTTGGGGATCGACTGAGGACCTCCAAATCAATCAATACTCAATTCTTTATTGGAATCCCTAATGTTATTATATTTTAAAACAGGTTTAAGACTATGGAATCAATTATGGACCCTGTCGGGCACAGTATACCTATAGTTTAGTAGGAAAGAGAAAGAGTTCTTTTTTGATTGCAAATCACTGTTTCATTAATTATTGTTGATAGATATTTTGTTAATTGTAATTCGATATTTTTTTATTTAGAGATTATTGCACTTAACTATCGTCATATTTTGTGATGAAAAGATGAAAACATTTTGAACATGGTACCTTTTGAACTTTTAAATAAAACCACCATTTATCAAAATCGCTTTTTGCACTCTCAAGTTAACTTTATTCCACAATACATAATCATTAAGCACGTCTACTTACGTCTGTCACACACACATTTAACTAAATTGCAACATTTGTATACAACTTTACCTCAGAGTCCGCAACAAGCTTGCGTTTCCAACGAAATACATTTAAAGTGACGTGGTACACACGGCAAATGAAATAAATACATACCTGCACCTGATAAGAATTTATGCACCAAGCGGATACACCTCACATAAATTTCTACTGTCATTGTTATTGAGTGCGTACTATTTTTACGCATTAACACATTTTGGCGAAATGTGAAAAAGTCATAGGCTGGACATCCACCAGAGCTGTGCGAGGAAAATGTGCGCTGCGAAAATATGTAGCATGGATGTGAAACGGTGTGACTCTTTCCACCAGAGCTGTGCGAGGAATGGGTAATGTGTAATGCATAATGTGTTAATGTGTACAAATGAGCCGTGCGAGGATAGGTAGCGGACTCATTTCGAATAAGGTGGTGTGGCGGGACCGGTACACATTCCTCGTAACACATTCCTCGTAACACATTCCTCGCAACACATTCCTAGCAACACATTCCTCGCAACACATTCGTCGCAACACATTTCTCGCTTGTTTTGTATGAACAAAAACCTCGCACTGCTAGACCCATATCCACTAGAGCTGCGCAGAGCGAAGCTAGGTAAATGAAGTGATTCTATTGGTGCTTATAAAACACATTCCTCGCTACGCAGCTTAGAACAGCTCTGGTGGATGCTCAGCCTTAGTCACCCAAAATTAAGCACATTGCACATCACGTTATCATATCAACGTAAGTTGTTTTTGTTTTATTTTTTAATTATTATTACACACTCAGAACCTAGAACGGAAGTACTTTAGTCACGTGTACTTTACCTTGTGTTTAGAAGAATAAATAAATAAACATTAGCCCGAAAACCTTTAAGGCCTGGTCAGACAGAGAGCGTGACTGGGTATGATATTCACGTCGCGTGCTCTTGGCGTGTGAATGACTATGACAATGTATGAAAGACGCCACACAGTGACTGCCACGCGAAGCTTGGCGTGGTTTGGCAATCTCTGTGTGGCGTCTTCCATACATTGTCAACACGCGACGTGAATATCACACCCAGCCACGCTCTCTGTCTGATCAGCCCTTTATTGCTTCTCATAATCGCTACAAAGAACAGTTATATAAAATCCCCATAATGGCATAATCAGACTAATAAGTGGTAGACAACGGAATGCTTCTGAACAATCCTTTTTACAATTGTGAGACATTCCATTTAGCAACTATTCGAATCACACCAATAGTAGGGTAGACCGGGGACAATAATAACACGTGGCAATAGTAACATTGTCCATATTTCAACAATTACCAAGATATAAGCTAATGTGAGTGTGTACCTACGTGTGTCAACCTATTGAGATGCGTTCGAGGCACGTAGGCACACACACACACACGAGCTTATATCTTGGTAATTGTCGAAATATAGACGCTGTTACTGTTGCCCCGTGTTATTATTGTCCCCAGTCTAATAGGAAAAGGAATACTATTGGTATGATTTGAATTGGTGCGCTAAATGGAATGCCTTAAAATGGTTAGTTGCCTGCACACATATTTCTTTTGCGGCCTGTACATTACCTATGTAGGAAATATATAGTTTTCTCTAGGGAACAGGCAGAGATTCGAGTCACATTTATCAGAACCGGGTGCAACAGCGTAATAACATGTAGGTCGTAATGCAATTTGGTATATAATAGCTACAAAAGTCATAGATTTATAGTTATAATAGTTGCCGTGTTGTCTCTGACCGAATATTAGCTCAATAGGGTAATTGACTATTATTTTTAACCGACTTTCAAAAAAGGAGGAGGTTCTCAATTCGATTGTATGTTTGTTTGTTTGTTCCGCGATATCTTTGCTAATTGTGAACCGATTTTAATGATTCTTTTTTTGTTTGGAAGAGTATTCTTTCGAAGTGGTCCCATTTAAATTTGGTGAATATCTGATGAAGAACTTCGGAGATAGACAATTTGAAGTCGGTTTTATTTTTGTTAAAAAGTGATTATTTTATTATGAATCTCGAAACTGTAACAAAAATAAAAAGCAACAGTGAAAAAGCCAATGAAATATTTAATAAAATGTCCAAGTTATAAACTATTGAGCATTTTTCCCTAAACAGAGACAACTCTACTACCACAATGACGTCACACCTTAAAAGTTTCATAGATACTTGACATTACTCTGTACAATATCCGTTTCGCGCGAAAAAGACAGAAAATGCGCCATTCTAAAACTTGAAAAACATGTATCTTCTTCATTTTTAGATTGATTATATATATTTTTTCAACCATCGTTTTTAGGGTTCCGTACCCAAAGGGTAAAATGGGACCCTATTACTAAGACTCAGCTGTCCGTCCATCCGTCCGTCTATCACCAGGCTGTATCTCATGAACCGTGATAGTTAGACAGTTGAAATTTTCACAGATGATTATGGTGCCGCTATAACAACAAATACTAAAAAAACAGAATAAAATAAATATTTAAGGGGGCTCCCATACAACACATCTTCCTAATTTTTGAAATTAATCAACTATCGAATTTCCAATACGCCATTGATGAAAAGGATAGCCATCATCTAGCCGTCTCTCCCTGCCGACAATATAGCTATATAATACATTTTACGTTCAGGAGGCCATGGAGGTCGCCGGCGGGTCCCACTAGATTCTGCTTGTGAACGCCGTGAGTCAACAGTCAAAATTATTACAAGAGGCCGAAGGATACAAAAAAAAAACTTTCTGGATGCTGTGGGATCCGCCCTGACCTGACTAGAACAGAATTCAAATAGTTTTTACAACTACTGGCGTGCTATTATGGAAAATGTGATAAAAGTATTAAAAAATGTGCTTCGGACTGCTGAACAAAATTTTTTGGGGGTCGCCGGCGGTTCCCTTGGCAGGGAGAGTGTTAAGCGCAAGCCTATTTTAAGCAAAGCAGTGTTTATTATTTTTTTATCTTTGTCCCACTCTATGATTTCTTCTGTATCAACTACTGAATTCTAATATTCCGCCATGTTTTAAACGAACATGGTACAATTGTGGAATTACTAGGCTGATTACTGATTACTGGGGTGCGATTTCGCGGAACGCGGCAGACGGGAGACAGCAGCGGCAGACGGCCGACAGTAAATGCTGTCGGGCTTCAGTAGCCGTCGTATAGATTCCGACGCCGGCAGCAGGCACTGCAGTTACGTCGCGGCATTACTAACTTGCGGTTGTGTCTTCTGTCAACTTTCTGTCAACACGTCTATAAAGTCAAACTTCAACGGCAATACCGTGTTTGTGCGGCAGTGCCGTCTGCCGCTATGCGTCAAAACAAGTCACGACCTGCCGCGTGGGAGTTGCAGTTGTATGTCGGAATTGGTCTCATACTAATTAATACTGCAAAGTAAGGGTCCGTACACAAAACTGCGATGCGACGTCGCATCGTAGAAATATACGAGCTCGCACGACGCATCGCAAGAACTTACGAATTAATTCGCGTAATTGATTTTTCCTATATCTTCTTATCAATAACAGCAGTGCGCTTATATTTTTACGCAAATTTATTCTATCTAGTATAAAATACGTTCAATACGGTTGACGATCGTCGAGGGATTGGTCACCCGAACCTTGGAAGGAAAACGCCTTGCCGCACGAAATCGCATCGCAGCAATTTACGTCGCAGTTTTCTGCGTTGTGAATTCGCATCGCGTCGCATCGCAGTTTTGTGTACGGACCCTAATGCCGTTTGCCGTCGGAGCACATGCCATCGCCGTCTGCCGCTGCCCTCTGCCGCGTCCCGCGAAGTCTCACCTTTACGGTTAGTCCTTTACACACAACACAACTAACTTAGATGAACGAAATATTTGTTTAATTCAGAAGTTTGTTTTCATTAAGTGTACACAACTCAACTCCACGTAGAACAAATAACATTTAAGGTGAAAGCATTGAACACGTAACATCTAAACGTTTTGTACATGTGTTCAAAACTAACATCAACATACATAAAGTTGCCGTACTTTACATAGATTAAACTTAGGTACAAATAGTGTTTAAAATAGGTAAGTTAAGCTTTACGGAACCCTTGTAAGAACACTCTCGCGCCTGTCCGTCTGTCTGTCACAGTCGTTTTTCTCAAAAACTTAATATTACGTAATAGGTCTCCGTGACGCACACATATTTCGACATTCAATGATTACGATTTCAGTTTGAATGTTAGTTTAAAAAAAAGTATGTGTGGTGTAGGTATGTTTGAAACCCCCCCCCGGTGGGTTCCCGCATTGTCGTTGCGGGGGGGCTCAGTAGCCGTGGCGTAAATCCCCACGGTGAAGCGAAGAGGAACCCGAGGAGGGGCTGCTCGTCGGGGCTTGGGCCTGGAAGCCCTCGACGTAGCGGCCAAGTAGGTTGCGGTGTCGTCTAGGCGACATCGCAACTGAGGCGGGCCGCGATGTCTCATGGCCGCGGCGAGAGAGGAGAGCCGGTATTGCGGTGCGCCGCTCTCCCTACCTTCCGCGGCCTTGACGGGGTCGCCACCGTCAGATGGCGGACGCGGTGGGGCCGCAGGGGGAGAGGAGTGTCGGTATGTCGTTGGCCGCTCTCCCTATCCTCTGCGGCCGAAAAGTGGTAGGCGGCGGGGCCACTAACCTGACCCGTCGCAGGAGGTCCAAGGGTGCCCAGACACGGGGTCGTCTGGTGCCCATGTGCTCGTTTGGTCCCCGGGGTGGTCACGGCGTACCATGTGTTCTGGTGCGCCGGTGATGGGGGGTACTCCCCAGAGGAGGGTCCGGTGACGGACAGCCGCGGCGGGTTCGCGGATGAGTGTTTACGCGTGCCCATGTTCCCGCCATAAGCGGCAGAGGAGGACACCGTGTAGTTTTAGTGGGTTTGAGTCCCACATAACTGCACTATCGCCCCGTGGTAGTGCAGTATGCGTGCGCATTTCTCCAGGATCAAAAAAAATAAATAAAAGGTATGTTTGAAAGGGTTACTTTCAAGGATTACAAAAAAAAGCTGAATTGTTTATAAACATAATAGTCCTCGATCTACTAGGTTTTTACAACGAAATATTTGGTATTATCAGATTTAGGTTTTCAGTTATAGATAACAGGAAAAAAACCGCATTCTTCGTAAAAAAAATATTTTTGTGTTAATTGTGCGTTAATAAACTTCTGGTATGGAACCCCTGTAAGCTAATTCAGGTATTTTTTGACGCAGTAAACGTGTAGGTAGCGTACAGTCTTATTTAAATAAAATCAAATTGTTTGACAACAAAAACTAAACAAACATTTTCACCAGTTTATATGAACGAAAAGTTTAGGTAGGTACTATTAAAGACAACTGCACAAAACCTGCTCGTTGCCTACTTCAAAAAAAATACCCGAATTAGTCTACTGATTGCGCAAGCCCGACTCGCTATTGACCGCTTTTTTACATTAGAAATGCTTTTCAATTTCCGAATCCTGAATGAGCTCCCTGCATTGGCACGACTGGGGCCAGATGATAAGGCGATGCATTCTATGCCACTCCTTTTTTACCCTTATTTCAGTATAGACGGGATTGAACAAAATATCTGTCTCTTCCTTTTTTCTGGGGCAGCTAAAGTGTTTGCTCAAAGTTCCTTTCTATATAAATAAAAATGAATCGCCAAATGTGTTGCTAAGCGTAAAACTTGAGAACGGCTCGACCAATTCAGCATTTTTTTTTTATATATATTCCTTATGGCATAAGGAAGGTTCTTATGGAGAGAAAAAACAAAAATTGCGTGGAAAATAGTAAAACAACACTTTTCTTTTCCCACTACAGGCCAATAACTTTTGACAGAATGAAGTCTGTCCGGGCAGCTAGTTTGAAATAAAAATGATCACACTATTAGCCAAATTCTCAAACGCTAATCAGTTTTAAGTGGCCGTTAAGTCTCGTTCTGTCCCTGTCACTTTAAAGGAACGATTTCGCGGGACGCGGCAGACTGTAGACGGCACCGGCAGACGGCCGACAGTAAATGCTGTCGGGCTTCTGTTGCCGTCGTATATATTCCGAAGCCGGCAGCAGGCACTGCAGTTACGTCGCGGCATTACTATGCGTTTCAACTAAGAATAGGATGGCGCTTGCTACAACTTCACACGATAGCTGTCAAATTAGTACAGCCAGCAAAAAAAAACTGTGAATTTATTTTTTTATAGTTTTTTATTCATATATTTCATTATTATTTATATTCAGTTTTATAAAATGTTATTTCTTGAATTCCATAAATAGATAATTTTGGATAAATTAATAATATTTGAAAACAGTAATCATTAAAGAAATGAACCAATATAATTATATAGTTAAGTTCACGAAATACTACTGGTCACACTAATATGTCGCCACAATAATAATATAATTACTGTGTAATTAATTTGGCGTAAATTGATTAGAAACACCAAAAAAGTGAACTAAAAATAATTAAACAGTATAATTTCTTTATTTATTTTTTTGCACACCTTACGCTTTGGTAATGAAGTTCACGCGTATTGCGGAACAAAATGGCGTCTTGGCAGTGCTATTCTTAGTTGGCACGCATAGTACTTATAACTTGCGGTTGTGTCTTCTGTCAATTTTCTGTCAACACGTCTATAATGCCGAACATCAATGACAATACTGTGTTGGTGCGGCAATGCCGTCTGGCGCTACGCGTCAAAACAAGTCACGACCTGTTGCGCGGCAGTTGCAGTCGTATGTCGGAATCGGTCTCATACAAATTAGTATTGCAAAGAAATGCCGTTTGCCGTCGCGGCAGATGCCGTCGCCGTTTGCCGCTGCCATCTGTGGTCTGCCGCGAAAGCAAAAGGCCAAGCGACTGTAACAGCACGAAATTTGACTGCAATATTATAAATAAAACATGATGTAGTGACAGAAATTGAAAGGAGTATGCTTAGGTGGTTTGGTCATGTTGAGAGAATGAGGGAAGTGGACCTAAGTGGACATACATCGATGTCGTTGGTGATATTCTTCACAAGGGGCAGGTGTGTAGTACCTTCAGCCGGCGTGCGAGTATCACAAGATGTATGAATGTGGATGAAGCGAAAGGAGTAAGGATCGTAACACGTGGCTTTCTATAGTTTTTGCCTACCCCCTTGGGAAAAAGGCGTGAGTTTATGTATGTAATATTATAAACTAGCGACCCGCATCAGCTCCGCACGAGTGCAATGTAGATACTAATATGGGGAATATGAACATAACTGTTATGTTGCGTGTTGAAGTAGTTCATCTAGGATGCGAGAGAAAACGCGGGCGACAGCTAGTCACATTATTAAAAAAAAAACTAAATCATTTTTGTAAATGGAGCCTTATAAATAAACATATCCTTATACAAGGTGTAAACGTACCTAGTCATGTAATTCCTTCAAACCTCGTGATGTACAGCTGACATAGATTAACCCTGCACGGGATAATTTTTGATAAAATAAAATAAAAATGACACCAAGTAAACAGGTGAACTTATCGTGAGGCATTTTAGCGCCCAGAGCGAATTGCGCGGCTTTCGGTCGCCGCGCGGTCTTTTAACTCGGGGCGCTAAAATGCCTCACGTTACGAACACATGTTTACTTCTTGTAATTTTTTATTTATTGAATCCATAAGATTCCCGTGCAAGATTAATCTATGTCAGCAGTACATCACGAGGTTTGAAGGAATTAAATGATTTCGTTTACATCCTGTATAGGTATATCGAATCTACTCATACATAAAGGGTCGCACAGACAAATCATATAAACTAAAGCGGCGGGCTCACAAGCAGCGCTATTTAAATGTAAATAAAACTTATTCTTATGTACATAAACGAGTATTGGAACCGCGCTTGGCGACACTACCCAATATGAAAAACACATTGAATTTGACCTGTGTGTGTGTGTGTGTGTATGATATGCGTACACCAGGTTAAATTATATTGTGGAAACAATGTATACAAGGTTAGTCGGAAAGGAGGTACTAAGCTGGAAGAGTGTTAAGGTACCCATAATAATAGATAACTTGTTCTACAACTTTCCCCAAAACTCGATAGTTTAAGAGAAATAGCTTTTCAAAGATTTCGTAAAAAATATGCTAAAATCTATCTGTCCATAGCTATGATCAGCTGTGTTTACTATTTAGGTCATATTTGGGGTCACGGATTAGAAACTTAATTTTCTGAATTCATAACTAAAGCAGGTATGTTTTTTTTTTTAAACTAACATGCGTGCAAATTAAAATGATCGAATTTTGAAATTTTAACACCTGCAATGAAACAGTCATCAGTGATACTATAAGTGGCTTTCGGGTTAGTACCCCCTTTCCGACTAACCTTGTATACAAAGTACATTATTATTCCGTTTATACATTTCCTTACATACAGATGGATGTAGGAACGGGTCCCGCGGTACTAAGAAGCTACTCCTTATTGATATGGTCATTAGCCAACCAGTTCGCCGATCCTGAAAGAATCTGTCGACATGTTGGATATACTATAAGAAGGCCTACGAGTCGGTGCCACATACATGGCTCATGAGGGTGCTGGAGTTGTATAAAGTAAATACAACTCTACGCGCCTTCCTGACGTCATGTATGGGGCAATGGAGGACAGTTCTTCACTATCTAGGATGTCGGCAAATTCAAGGGAGAGGAGAACCAATAAGGATTGAGGTATTGATCAATTAATTTATGTAGGTAGGCTTTGTCCTTTGTGGAGTTAATTAACTGAATGAAAACTTAAATGATCAAATCAATCTATTATGCTGATCAGAAGCCCACAATAAGTGATAGTCTAACGGTTGAACGCTTGCCTTCCATGCAGGAGGGTATCAGTTCGATCCAGGCCCGTACTTCTGACGTTTACAGAATTTGATTATCACTTGCGTTGCGAAGGAAAAATAAAGGTAAACTTACACAACAGAGAGAACTCCAAAAAGTTCTCGATGGTGTGTGTAGTCCGCCAACGCGCACCAGGCCGGCGCGGTAAACAAGGCTTAAACCCTTCTCAATCTGATGAGAGGCCCGTGCCCAGCAGTGGGGCATTAATGGGCTGCAGCTATTGGGCAGGTCTAGCAGCTGAAATGATAATGGGGGTTATTATGTTTTTGTCAACTTTTAATTATAAAGTGAGGCATATTAAAATGCTGGGTGTGAAGTTGGCTACAAGAGACTATTTAAGGCCTACGCAGACCGGGACGGCATGGCAAGGGATTGTGCCGTCATTCAGCGCACACTAGCCGCTTAGATACCGCGGCATTCCAGCGCCTTGCCACGGCATGCCACGGCATGCCTCACCCCGCGGTATATCACAACGAGCGCCGGAGTCCATGGCATGCCGTTGCCTATCGCAGTACGCCACGGCAACCCGCCGCGGGAACCCGTGGCGCGTCTTTCAATGCCGTGCAATGAAATCCCTTTCGATGCCACGGCATCATTTTAAAGCATAGCAATTTATGTTGTATTTCTATATAGATACGTTTGAATGTCCATTAGTAAACATTTTAATCCCTTGCCATGCCGTCCCGGTCTGCGTAGGCCTTTACATTCGCATTCTATAGACGACATTTTGTGCCTTGCTGTCCACTTGACAGTAACAGCTAGCTCACACAGAAACTGTTTACCGGATCCGTTTTTATTTTGGTGATGGCACCTGTCGTTGTATGAGCGAGTTCACCTACATGACAGTATTCCGAATCCAGTAAAAAATACTGGATCCGTTATTTTTATCGTATCCTGTCTGTCAGATGCGACGCAGCTGCCATTTTTTAAACTGATCCGTCGGCACATTTGTGAACAACCCATCCAGTACCGACGGGTCCGTTAAAACGGTCCCGCTGTGTGAACGGGCGGTAAGGGGTATGCAGAGGAATACAATTGTACGCCCATATTTCGCTATTTACCGAAGGATTTACTAAGAACAATTCCGAACTCCAAACTGCTAGTGAGTATTTCTAACAAAATTATATAAACAAGAACCTAGGTTTGGCTCTAGGCAGCCACTAGATACGAAGAGTACCTACCTACCACTAGGTTACGTGGTCTAATGCGGGTTCCTATAAACAAAAACGAATCGTTTTACTTACCAATGGTAGCATTTTTTATTGCCAAACTGAGCATATAAAAAGAGTAGTACGCTAATTTTACCTGTGATAGCTACTTCTATATGGGAAGATCTACTATGGAAAGCTGTGAGGTCGTTGCTTCATTATTAGTAAAGATACAAGAGTCTAAATTTTAACCAATAACGCTCCGTAAATTATAGGAATCGGCGTTCATCAAAGCGAAAACTAAAACTCAATTGAAATATTTCATCCAAAAAGCGTGGTACAATGTCCACTTCACACAATATGCCACGACTTGGTTGAGCACGTTCTGACGTCATGAGAGACTAAAAATTTTCGTCTGAAGTCCGTCCAAGGCTGACGTCCAGTTCCCACGATCCTATTTCCACATAGTGGTATCTCGAGACGACAGATCCCGCGTCCTCGGGGACCGATTTCCCTAATGTTGTTCGACGAACTTCCATAACATTTGAATATCTCATCATATTTAGATTTTTTATTTTGTCGATTTCCTTTTGAGTCGATGCCGACGCTCTTATATTTTATGTGGTTTTAGATTGTTGATATTGTATAGTCTATACTGAGAATAGTGTAAGAAACTAAACATTCTACATTTTTACTTCGTTCTGTCTAGCCTTTTCCCAACTATGTTGGAGTCAGAATGGTGTGGCAGAGGTGTTTTTAGTACACCTTCGTTTCGCCTGTTATTTTTAAGTCCCATGTAATAGGGGGCGAGCCTATTGCCATTAACCGGGCACAAATCCAGACTCCGGGCTGCTACTGAGAAATTCCTAATGGAAAACCCAATAACACTTTGCCCGACCTGGGGATCGAACCCAGGACCCTAATGCTCTGCAGTCGCGGTTGCGGCCACTAGACCACCAAGGCAAATTTTTACAGAAAACACAAGCCACAATGAAAAAAACCAATGAGATATATAATAAAATGCCCAAGTTATAAGCGATTTAAAATTGTTAACTAGGCAGAGACCGCTCTATTAAACGATGACGTCATACTTCAGAAATTCCATAGTAACTTGACATTATTCCGTATAATGTCAAGTACTATACCCATACCTACTTCTGTCGCCAAACTGCATTGCTGTGTTTCGGCACAAAACAGATAGGTACAGAAGTCAATCTACATACAAGTGCGCTCGAGCAACGCACACATAGACACTGCTCACGGACACGATATCTCGGACTGTTTGGGACTAGAGTGCGAGTGAGTGCGAGCGCGAGTGCCATGCGCTTGAGAGAGATAGTAGTAGATATATACAAGGTTAGTTGGAAACGGGGTACTAAGCTGCGGGCCACTTAATGTATCACTAATGATTGCTTTAAAGAAAGTGTTAAAATTAAAAAAAAAAAATACTTGAAATATTTTTTTTTTTAGTTTTTTCAAAAATTCTTCGTCCCTGCTTTAGTTATGAATTCAGAAAATTGAGTTTCTAATCCGTGACCCCAAATAAGACGTAAAATGTAAACGCGCCTGATCATAGCTGAGGATAGATAGAATTTAGCGTATTTTTTATGAAATCTTTGAACAGGTATTTCTTTTGAACTATTGACTTTTGGGGAAAGTTGTAGAACAAAAGTTATCGATTATTATGGGTACTTTAACAGCTTTTCGGCTTAGTACCTCATTTCCGACTAACCTTGTATATAGAGCGACCGCCGAGCGTAGGTATGAAAACATACATGTGATTGACTTCTGTACCTATCTGTTTTGTGGTTTCGGTTTGGAGGGTATGGATGCCGGTGAAATTACAGGCACATGATATTTTCCAATTTTGTCTTAAGGTTAGCGATGCATCAGCAATCCTATTGGTGTTGTTTGTGTATACATATATGCAGCGGTAACTACTTGGTTCACTATTAATTCGCATAAAATTAAATGCCATAATTGATCATGGCATAGAGGGGCTCGTGGCTAAATAACAACCGCGCCGATCGTACGATTTGCGAGGTTAAGCTGCGCTTGCCGCGGTCCGTCCGTGGATAGGTGACCATTTGTTACACATCGAGACCCCTCCGTGCCTCGGAGAGCACATTAAGCCGTCGGTCCCGGGTGTCATACGAATACCTATGACAGTCGTTACGGGTAGTCAGAAGCCCGAAAGTCTGACAAACGTTTAACCTTAGGATATCGGCATTGCCCAGTTACTGGGTTGCGGAGGTCTGATGGCAGTCGCTCCGTGTAAAATACTGGTATTCAGCCGCATCTGGTTAGACTGGAAGCTGACCCCAGGATAACTGGGAAAAGGCTAAGAGGAAGAATTGATCATGGCATACTTTCACTTATCCTAACGATGGTTACGCATAATATTATTCTTGTCTTCCTCTTCTTCTTCCTGCCCTTATCCCACACTAGGTGGGGTCGGCACAACATGTATTTCATAAATCCATGTTGTTAGAGGTTTCGGCTTATTGTTATAGGACCGGCCTGACATCAACCCTCCTTGGGAATACTCGTTGCGCCGTCGCGCGAGTGACCCAATGTGCTTGCTGATATTATGCATTGGGTCACAGAATGATATGCTTGTCAATCTTATTGCCGACAACTAAGCAGATTATGTTCTTCTTGGTGGAGTATAGTTGAGGTTGACTCACTCATTCAGTTTTGCTAGCACCGTGAGCGTCTCTGTAAAAACTTGATGTCAATGTTCTGTATCGCTCTGTATAAATGTATAGGCATAATTTTTTAACTGTAATAATTTAGCCTTATCTACAAAATTAGACAGAAAACATATAGCCAAATGATAGTTATACCTATCTAAACAGTATGCCAAAAAATATTATGTCAAAGTATTATTATGCCATTAAAAGTTATGCCTAATTCGTTATACCAAAGTAGATTAGGAATTATAAAATTATGCGAATCAATGGGATCCCTACTACTTATCATCCTCATAAACAATTAAATAATATAAAATAACTGTCCCTATAAAAAACTTGGTACTCAACCTGCGAAAAATTACTAATAATTTTAAACGCTGTTCAAGATTGAAGCATCCTCAACACGATTTGGTAGAGGGGTCGATTAATAAAACTCCAATTGACCTCTTTTGTTATTTTTATTACTGTCACAGCCCTTGTCTTAGTAACGACCGAAGGCTGAGGCTACACTTAGCATCGACGCAAACTGCGCATGTGAAACAAATGTGTTATTCATGTCGTCGGTAGCTGGCAACTGTCCGTTCACACAGCGGATCCGTTTTAACACATCCGTTTTTAACGAATCCGTCGGTACTGGATGTGTTGTTAACATCTGTACCGACGGATCAGTTAAACAAATTGATAGCAGTGATAGCCTAGTGGTGTGACCGTCGGACTGCCAAGTCATAGGTCTCGAGTTCGAACCCAAGGCACGCATCTCTGACTTTTCGGATTCACTTGCTTAAAAGCGGTGAAGGAAAACATCGTGAGGAAACCGGCATGCCTTAGAGATATTTCTTGACGGCATGTAAAGCCAAGTCAGAGGCCCATGGGCGGCATAAACTCTGTCACCAGGTTAGTCACTAACCACAAGAAAAGAAGAAGAAGAGTTAAACAAATGGCAGCTGCGTTGCATCTGGCACGCAGGATACGATAAAAATAACGGATCTTGTGTGAACGCATCCATACTTCATCTTTATGTACAAATATGTTTTTTATACTGTTCCGTCATCCAGTTTTTGATGACAAAACCGTACAAACTTTAAAAATGTCGGACCAGTATTTTTTCACTGTCGTGTATGTGAACTCGCTCATAGAACTACAGGCTCCATCACCAAAATAAAAACGGATCCTGTAAACAGTTTCTGTGTGAACTAGCTGTAACTCTAGGCAATGTTGATAAAGGACGGTAGACGTCGATATGAATCAACGTACCCTACGATATAAAGGCGGTTGTCCTTCAACAAAGCAAGGCTTTCTGTGTCAATCAGAAGTCTGACCTTTTATATCTGATTAGCTTCTGTATCTAACCACTAACCCAAATATATTTACGCTCAGTGGTAGATAGTCTATGTTAGTTTCCATTATTATAATAACCATGCTCATGGCTTATTACCAACGGCGCGGATCATACGATTTGCGAGGTTAAGCTGCGCTTGCCGCGGTCCGTCCGTGGATTAGTGACCGTTCGTTACACATCGTGACCCCTTCGTGCCTCGGAGAGCACGTTAAAGAGTCGGTCCCGGGTATCATACGAATACCTATGACAGTCGTTACGGGTAGTCAGAAGCACGAAAGTCCGACAACCAGTGTAACCTTAGGATATTAGCATTGCCCTGTAACTGGGTTGCGGAGGTTTGATACACTATTTACCTATCGAAAAATAATCCCCTAAAATATCTTTTAAGTTCAATGTTTTTATCTTCCAATAGGTACCCCTGCAGCATCAGGATTTCAGCACTGAAGATTAAAATTATTATGATGTTGTATTGTCATAGAAATTGAATTTGTGTGCGAGGTTTCAGGAGAATTGATTAAGCAGAAGTAGGTAGTTAAAAAATCTGTCGCAAGATTTGAATCAAACAAACAAAAATACGAAGTGAAGATAATTAAAACCGTTTAAAAATTGCTGTCGTGTAGCCTTAGCCTAAATTTTCATTCCTTGAAGTTCAAGTACCGAAGGTACCTACACGCTTTTTTTTAATTCTCGGTTATACTTGGGCCGTGTTATGCAATAATGTGTCAACCCACAAAAATATGATTTTTTTGTTAACGTCATCTAGTTCTTTTGGTAGGTCTACTCAACGCGTGAAAAAATGTCCGGAACTGTAGTAAATTTAATAGAGCGCTGTCTACCAAAAATTTCTTAATGCAGTTTGCATTTTCACTGGTTGAGTAGACCTACCACAATAATTAGATGGCATTAACATAGCATTAATATTTTTGTGGGTTGACACATTATTGCATAACACAGCTCACTTATAATACGGTCGTAGAATACTTGAGAAGGCTTTTAATGTTTTTACGAAGGTAATAGTTTTAACAGCACGAAAATATTTTTCTTTTTAGTTCATATTTCGGCACGATAAGTCAGGAAGCGTTTTAGACTTATGTACTACATTATATACAGAATTTATGTATAAAAACAAAATGTCGTGACTACTTATATGTATACTGAAATGGGTATTGTCTTATAAAGTTATTTCATATTCGGCATTTCAGGCTATAATTTTTTTTTTTTTTTTTTTTTTTTTTTCTTTTAAAAAACGTTGCCCCACACTAGGATTTCTCCTGTATCGTGGGTGCGTTTACAGACACAAATCTTCACATGCACAAACACCCAGACCCGGAACAACTATCTGTAGGCCATACAAATATTTGTTCCGTGCGGGAATCGAACCCACGACCCGCAGCGCAGAAGCCAATCGCTTAGCCACTGCACCAAACGTGTCGTCAAATATGTTATTTACATAAAATACAGTTTCAGAAAGAGATTGTTTTGAAAATTGACCGCCAACTTAAATTGGTCGTATATTAAAATCAAAATTGACAGTAATTAGCAGTTATATGGAATGCGTATAAATACGACAAAGGACAATGCCAGAAATTCTATAGAGATTTGCCCCACCCGTAAAACTCGGTTTACAAGCATACCAAATGTAGCATTTTATTGAGAATTTATTACTGATAACTAAAAATATGTCTAACTGTCTTTAGGACTTGCCGTTGCTATTTAAATCAAAGGAAACCTTAAGTCTTTAAATAGCATTAGGTTAGGTGCAGTTTCAGTTGTGAAAATGATAAATAAACAGGAAAAGGAAGGAAGGTACTCAAACCAGTGCTACCACCAACCTTGGTAATACTATGTTAATATTGATCGGCAAGTCGTCATGGTAAATAATAAGAGCACGAAAAAATCAAACACAAACTGCAAACACAGAGAGCGCAGGAATTAATGATAATATCAAGCAATTGTCAAGCTGGAAACAAACTATCGGACACGACTGACAGACGCGGCTGACAGTCGCGACTTAAAAGTGTGTACATTTGTTTGGGACGCGGCTTGCGGACTCGTCCGAGCGCCTATTTAACAAAGAACTGTTGAAGAAGAAACATGTCGAGTAGGAAAAGTGAAACACACTCAATAAGTTTTTCTTCCATTTTTATTTATCACTTCGCACGCACGTGCGATTTTTCGCGTAGTCTGAGTCCTTCTGACGCACGGACACGTCCCGCACCCCATGCAAACCATAACGGACGCAAATACATCCAACGGGCCAGATGTATATCGGACGTCCGAACGCTTAAGGACGGCCCAAGGTTACGTCCGCGACTTACGTCCGATATTGTGCACAGTTTAGTGTAGATTCATTATACAGATACATTTAAGACGCGGCTTAGCGTCCGTCAGCCGCGTCTGATAGTTTGTTTCCATCTTTAAGCTTCAATTGTCACTTTGACTTAACTTACTGCGTCAATGACGTTTCGTTACACCTAAATGGCAAATATGAAAGAATGACTGTAATACAACAATAACTAATAGAATATTCATAACAATTACATAAAGTCCATTATTGCTACGTGTATTTAAATCCGTAAGACAAAATATTTATTGAAATCTATAAATATTAGGTACCTAGGTACCTATGAAATTGGCGTTTTTTTCTCACAAATAGAGAACCTCGTCACTTCTATGATTTAAAATATATATCAATTGCTTGATATTATATCGAATAATGACCATCATAGACAACTACCAATAGTAAAAAAACCTTATTACTTATAGTTTTCTAAACATAAAAAATACCTTAAAAATGGCTCCTCTTTTTGTTATTTATTTTTGTTTGTAAGTAGAAATGACCACTATTTTTGTTTTAACTTTGCCAAAACTTATTTTTGTCGCATAATCTAAGTGGCTTACGTTATCTTAGTTTTTAAACATTAGTGCATAAAAGTTTTAAAACATTAGTGTTCATAGTTGTTAAATAAATTAAGAAAATGTTAGTATGAAAAATGCAACTTCTTTAAAATTCTCCATACAAAACGCTGATTTCATAGGTACCTAATAATATTAATATTATGACATTTTTTACTAACAGTTTTTTTATCGGCGCTTATGCGGACAAACTAACGTAGATTGACATTAGTTTTTCTCAAAACGAGTTAAACAGGAAATGGATTCAATAAATATCCTTTTTTCATTCATTTCTTTTCGGGAAGTTCTACAGAATAACAGTTTATTACCCAAGGGTCCTATTTTCATACAATAATTTTCATTAATTTACATTTTGTGTAAATTAATAAAAGTAGGTGGGGTACGATCTGGCATTGTCATTTACGTAGCGTCTTGATCTGCTAAACAATTCGTTTCCCTGACCGTACGTAATTAATTCCTGGGCACGTAACTTTTCTTAACATGAGAAGGGTTTACGCCTTAGTCCACCACGCTGGCCTGGTACGGGTAGCCGCATTTGTTGTACTACAAGATTTCCATGGACTACACACAGCCCGTTTAGGTGCGCCGTTTCCTCGCGACGTTTTCCTTCACCGTTAACGCAAGCGATATTCAAATTCTGATCCGGACATGAATTCAAAAGTTCAGAGATGCGGGGCGGGTTCGACCTTAGACCCTCTTCCATGGAAGACAAGCGTTCAATCACTACGCTATCCCTTCTTTTTAATACGTTATTTAACTAACACAAATCTACTTCGTAAAACAGAACATAACATCACGCCTGTATTCTCCGAAGGGTTGGACAAATGTGTATAGTAACACCCTCATTTCGCCGTTATCTTAAGTCCCATGTAATAGAGGGCGAGCCTATTGCCATCAACCGAGCACAAATCCAAACTCTGGGCTGCTACTGAAGAATTCCACACGGAAAAACTCAATAACACATTGGCCAACCTGGGGATCAAAACCAAGACCTCGCGATCAGCAGTCGCGCTTGCCACCACTAGACCAACAAGGTAGTTACTTCGTAATAATTATCCACATAAATGCATAGAGATACATAATATTTTATTCCTACAGATACCCAAAAGTTAATCCACCGGAATATTTAAAAGTAAGCGTTTTACAGCCATTTTTTGCGTTTGAAAATCTCTGGGTAGCGTTAAATGCCAAATGTCATTAATGCTACTGGCGATTCGGCAGTAAATTGTAAAAGCTAGACCAACAAAAATGAGGACCTGGCTTGATTTATAAGCGTTAAACCGGGGTTCAGCTTATACTTTGACGTTTGGATTTGAGATTCTTATAAAGCAATAAACGACCGCATTTTATGACTCTGTTTTTATTTAGGAATATTATGGTTGAAAACGTGTTTTTGCCCACATTACGAAACGGTAAAAAAATAAAAACTCTATGCAGTGATACTATAGCGTTTAAATGCCATGCAGGAGGGTCTGAGGGGGGCTCCAAACTGTTCTCGATGGATTGTATAGGCCGCCAACCCGCACCAGGCCAGCGTTGTGGACTAAGATCTTAACCTTTCTCATTCTGAGAAGAGGCCCGTGCCCAGCAGTGGAACAGTAATATGTAGTATATAATGGGAAATTAAGAGCCGTCTCAGGTGTGCAGGTTTCCTCATGATGTTCTTCGTTCACCGTTAACGCAAGTGATAATCTAATTCTGATCTGCACATGAATTCGAGAAGTCAGAGGCACGGGCTGGGATCGTATTCAGACCCTCCAGCATGGAAGGCAAGCGTTCAACCGCTGGGCTATCATTGCTCCTGCTGGGGTTGCGGTGCATGCTTATGCGAACCCCGCGACTCCGGACGAAACGGTCAGGAGGAGGAACACCGTTGGTTTTTAGCCGTTAAGAGTACGGCAGACCCCCTCGCCTTCCCCGGGCGAGGGACATCCATGAGGATAAAAAGAAGGCTTTCACTGCTCACACAACTGTTGCAACTTATATGCAAAAACGGAAAAAAAATCTGACACCCATTTTCCTTCAGCAGAGTACAGTTTCCACAACACCAACTTAATATCATCAAATTTTCGGCTACCTATATATTAAGAGGTCGGTGCGTTCTAACAATTTATATGAAGACAGAGGGCAATTCGTCTTCTTCCCTCCGAGGGCGGGATAACTTGAGACTTAATTAATTTGCTAAAATGCTCTCGTCGACGTAAAGGCCTTAGCGTTGTAAGTCTTCAGGAAATCACACTTTGGTACTTAGAAGTCGAGATTGCGTGGGCCCGTTTGTTTGGTCTTAAGTCGTTTATAAATGTTCGGCTGCTTTCAGGTTTTAAATTGAGCTTCACAGCTTTTGGAGACGTAGTTTTTTGACTTATTTATTAGTTAAGATATTCAGATATATTAATAATAACAATGTTTAATGCCGCCAAACAATTGATCAAGCTTGGATGCAGTATGCAGCACCGCCCTCCCGCCCGCAAATATATGCAAATCGTCGCTTAAGTTCTAACACCGCGTATCTCAAAATAGTTAACTTTGCAGGAGAACAAAAAAAATTTTTTTTTTCTCTTTATCATATAATTGTTTTTAATCTACAATATTCTATTTTATTTTAGTTTTTTCGACGGAGTACTTTGGTGACACGATCCAGTATGGAACTCACCTGACTTACATGCTGTTTTAGCTGTTTACATAGCTTGATGGTAAAAATATTAAATAGGCGGTGGATTTTGTTTTTGAAATAACGCGTTGCTATTGGATCTAATCATTGATTGTGATTGGTCTAACGATGCGTTTTTCGATTCCCTATCGAATGACGTGCATAACTCAAAACTACTATATTACGCGGTGTTAGAACTTAAGCGACGAAATGCAGAAAGTGCGATTAATAAAATGCAACAAAAAACAACTCAAACTGATTCGACACGTGTTTCACCCCTCCACGTGGCATCCTCAGGAATGAGGATTTGCTAAGGATGCCACGTGGAGTTATTTTTTTGTTGATCGCACCTTCTGTATTTAAATATATTTGCAGGTGGGAGGGCGGTGCTGCATGCTGCATCCAAGCTTGGTCATCTGTTTGGCAGAATCAACACTAAATATTGTTATTGTATATTTGTATGTCATGGATTTACGCAAACTAACGCCTGATTCCATTATTTATTTAAGATATTTTACGTGACCTTGGGCTGTGGAGGAACGATTTATATAAGGTCCAACCAAAATACCTGGACAAACTTTTACACAGTGTTCAGTAAGTGTAACTGAATATATCTATGCAAAAAAAAACGAGATCCAAGTGTTTTTTTTTTCTTACCAAATTTCTTTTTTCAACTATAATTTTACTTAATTTTTTTTTTTACATTTTTCACTTCGCTGTGTAGGTAAAACGCGGCACGGAATTAGCACGCACCCCAATGGCGGTCGATGCATAAGAAATGGATGAGTTTATTCTTAGAGAGTACAGGCAATTTAAAACATTATTATTTTTTTGTTAGAAAAAAACACTTGGGAAAAAACACTTAGAAAAAAACACTTGTGATTAGTTAAACGTATTGAACACTGTGTAAAAGTTTGTCCAAGTATTTTGGTTAGACCTTATATAAAAGGGAAGATCCTCCATCCAGACGGGTCTTACGCCTAGCGGGCTACTGCCCAATGGTTGTTTTTTTTTCCTATTCGACTGCTTGTAGATGGTCTTGCGGACCGTTTTTACGTAACCGGGCAGTTATTGGTGAGACCTGAAGGGTCTCTAACCAATCCCGACGAGAGTAAAATACTTACCCTAAGCTAACTACTATTACTACGTCTAGTACTAACATCATGACTAGATAGCAACAACACCACTAAGGGCGTCCCCTAGGGGGGACTCGAACCTTGGCTTAGGGCGTTGCTTGCGAGAAGACTGGGAGGGAGACAGCTTGATGAGGGCTGAATTAACAGTGTGACTGCGGAGTCAGAAAGGACGACCGGCTCCGCGGCTGCGGCGGGTGAGCACTGTGGATCAAGGACCCCAACGGTTGATGTTGGGAAGTTGTATATATACTAACTCCGTGTCAGATCTTGATACCGCGATGTAGGATTTGAGACATTTCATTTGATAGCTGTCATTGTTGTCGCTGTAGTCTGCTAGATACTCGTCGTGCTGCGTAGTTCTCATGTGGCGTGATAGATGCCGTCACAGGGCCATAATGTGAGCGCGTAAGTGCCAATTAGGAAGAAAGAAAGAAAAACAATTTTTCCATGTATGCAAATCGACGCAAACAATGATAACAAAACGTGATAAACAAAACATAACTTATTTATTTATTTATATACTCTTTTATCTTTATACTTATAAAAGGAGAAGCTGACTGACTGACTGACTGATCTATCAACGCACAGCCTAAACGGCTGGGGTTAGAAACTTGAAATTTTGACAGTAGGTTCATTTTATGACGTAGACATCCACTAAGAAGGGATTTCTCGAAATTCAACCCCTAAGGGGGTGAAATAGGGTTTTTAAGTTTGTATGTAAGTCCGTCATTTTTGAAGTAAGAAGCTTGAAATTAAATATTCAGGTTTTTGGTTAGAAATAAACGTAGACATGTTTGAGCAAGTGTTGAAAGTTTGTATGAGAAATCTGGTATTTTTGAAGCGAGAAACATGGAGTTAAATATTTAGGCTTTTGGAAAGAAATAAACGTATAGGTGTTTGAGGGTTTTTGGAGATTCCACCCCTAAGAGGGTGAAATGGGGGGTTGAAGTTTGTATGTAAGTCCGTCGTTTTTGGAGTAAGAAAGGTGAATTTCTGGTTAGAAATAAATGTACACATATTTGGAAATTCAACCTCTAAGGGGGTGAATAAGTGTTGAAAGTTTGAATGAGAAATCTGGTACTTTTGAAGTAAGAAGCATGGGGAGAAACTGACCGACTGGCTGACTAATCTAGCAACGCACAGCCTAAACCGCTGGGGGTGATAAAAGACGGACGTTTTGGATTTTAAAATGTCACTTTAAAATGGGCTTAACGAGGATTTCAAACTTCACGCAAGCGAAGCTGCGGGCAAAAGCTAGTTGTACATACACCAGGTTAACACAATACGAAAAACTATTTAAATACAAAAATGCACAATGGGCGGTCTTATCGCGCAAGGCGATCTCTTCCAGACAACCTTTGGATGGACTTGTATTACAATAAACCTAAAAAAATGCCTAATTTTTTTTTAATTCAACGGTTTTATCTTGCAGTAGTGCAGCATCAGTATTTGAGGATTGAAGGTTGAAATTATTATAATGTTGTATTGTCATGGGAATTGAATTTGTGTGCGAAGTTTCAGGAGAATCGGTTAAGCAGAAGTAGTTGAAAAATCTGTCGCAATATTTGAAACAAACAAATATACGAAGAGAAGCTAATTGAAACCGTTTAACCACAGTGAACACGACATCTAATATTATCGGTAAAAAATAAAAATTATAGTAATGCTTCACATTCACTGTGAATGGTCATCACTCAGCAAAATGCTGTGGTGTGGTAACAATATAACTCATTTTCCCAACACCAACAGCGGCGACTACGTGACTGTTTAATTAACTTACTTAGACAATGGACTGTAGCTTAAATAGGAACAGAATGGACTTAAAAGACTATAACGATAGACAATTAAATGTTTGCTAGGACATTCGTTTATTTCGATAGCAGTCAAAAAATTAATTGGTATACAATCGGAGAATTGGTTATTTAGTGTTTTTAGAATCAATTTGGTATAAACTTACCTACAGTACGCGCGCGAATTGACAGTCGGGCCTGAGGTTAAGCTCCCCCCGCCGTCCGCACACCTCGCCTCACACGCCCGCAAATGTAGTGCTGTCCTCGTCATCTAACAGCGCTATCGCATTCCCACACGCATTCCTCAGCAGGCCTAGACAAAAAACGTTTCTGATAGCGTTAACGCCAGACGCTAACGTCAAAATGTATGGCGATGACATTACCTGTGGAAAGGAAACGTAATGTCACGCTAGGTTCGTAGAAACACGAAAACACGAAACACTACCGCTAAAGTGACGTTAGCGTGGCGTCTCTCATACAAAGTGGTAGACAAGTGGTGTTTTTGACAAACGATAACGTCAATTTAGGCGTTATTTGCTAACACTCGCTAGCGGATGCTCGGACCCTACCACTAAGGGTGTTGTGGAGTGTATTAATAAGGAAAAAAGGTATTTATTGTTGTTAAAATGCATTGCCTGAGGCTGTTATGGGCGGCAAGTAATGAAGAAGCGTGGATTAGGGGTCAAATAAGACTAAATCGGCGGAGTGTGGAAGTTGCTGCCGAAATGTCGGAATTGGGGTTTATTCAGCGTTTTAGGCTGGATAAACGAACATTTTGAACATTTTTTCTACTTACCTTTCCATAAAATCTAACATTATTGTAAATTGTTCTGGGCTCGCACGTAGTCTGAATTCCATCTAAAATGTAAATACTATAAAAATAAATTATATAGGTACTTATGTATTTTCTTGAAAAAATCTATATTACTTTAATATATCTCTGATCCTTAATAAAACACTTTTTAACTACACATTACTTGCATTAATATTTATACAAATAATTAATCGTAAATACTTATTACCTTTAAAGTAAACACTCGAAATACATTCAAGTCACTGCACAACTTTTTGAAATGGTTTCAAATGACCGCCGGTAAAGACGCGTTTGACATTGACGTTTGGGTTTTTTTTCGTCCTCACGCTAACTTCCATAGAGAAACTATTGTTTTTCCTTCCGACGCTGCGGAATTAGCGTTTGGCGTCAGCTTGCTTCATTGTCTACCATTTTACTCACGCTAACGTTAAGTCCGTAGCGGGTGCAGAAAAACGTACGGATGTATTTTGTCTAGGTCTGCAGCACTGCATTCAATTTGCATGCCTACTATACGTCAGTTCGTAGTAGGAACTTCCTCACCAGCTAAAAGATTCTCTAATAATAAAGTCGCTGCGTTTGTAGACGAGTCCACGCCGTCGCAGCGCTGGCGCAGCGACATGTTTCCGCTAGAGAATTATACTGCTGACCATATACAGTAATCTGTAAACTAGACGTAGTACAATCATTTGGCAACGTTTGCCCAGTTCCTATAAAAACAAACGAATCGTTTTGCTTACCAATGGTAGCATTTTTTATTGCCAAACTGGGTATAATAGACTCGTAGGTTTATTAAATTTTTACCTGTTATAGCTACTTCCTTATGGGAGGATCTACTTTGAAAAGCCATGAAGATCTTTGCTTCATTATTGGTAAAGATACAAGAGTGTCAATTTTAACGAATAATGCTCCGTAAAATATAGATATCGGCCATAAGACATTATAATGCTATCTGGAAGCTTCATATCTGACACACAATGAAGTCAAAAATAGTATGTAACATACAAAATCGTTTAACGAACACGAGCGTAACAAGCTCAATATTATTGGTGCTTGAGAGTAAAATAGGCAATTTCGAAAGTCATTACCTCGCCTGTTGGGTGCCTGGCCCTACCGTGAGTTTTGAACGGACGAAAATCTTGGACAACGGTAGACTTATAAAAAGTAAACGAATTTTTTACATGGATCGTTTGTAATAAAGTGCATTTCTTTTATTTTATTTTTTTAAATTTTGCCCCTCACTAGGCTTTCTCCTGTATCGTGGGTGCGTTTACCGACACAAATGTTTACATGCACAACACCCAGACTCCCGAACTGAAATTAGACTATCTGTTATTATACCTGCCTAATTGCTTTAAGCGATAAGACCGCCATTTGTACTGTTCTTAATAATGTGTACTCCTTCTGTTTTATTTCTTTTAGTGTACAATAAAGTATATCTATCTATCTACCAAACATTACACACCCCTATTTATGATTAGTTACGGTTTACTCACGTACATTTTCCGGGATTGCCCGACTAGTTTCGGACCCAAACGGAGCCCTTAATCATGAGCTGATCACGCGGCGAGGTCGCGAGTCGGGCAATCCGGAAAATGCACGTGAGTAAACCGTAACTAACCATAAATATGAATGTGTCTCACGAAAGTTATATTACATACCCCGTTCACACAGCGGATCCATTTCAAAGGATCGATAGTTTTCCCGGGTATTTCCGGGATCGGGAACCCGGGAAAGAGACCCTAGAAAGCATCCATACTTCTTCATACATTTTCATGAACGGATCTGTTTTTTATACTCTTCCGACATCCAGTTTTTGTATGTAAAAATGTCGAACCAGTATTTTTTACTGGATTCGGAATACTGTTCCATTTTTTATACTGCTCCGGCATCCAATTATTGTGGACCAGTATTTTTTACTGGATTCGGAATACTGTCGTGTATGTGAACTCGGTCATACAACTACAGGCACCATCACCAAAATAAAATCGGGTCCTGTAAACCGTTTCTGTGTGAACTAGCTGTTAGACTGGAAACTGACCCTATCATAGTTGGGAAAAGGCTGGGCAGAACGAACTGGTCCAGCGCAACCTTCCATAAAACGCGAATCTTGGTATTACGCCAGCAAACTAACACCCATATTCTAAGATGTTCCTCCAAAACTTACTCGACTCAGGATGGCCTCGAAAACACCTTCAAAATTGTATTCTTAGTCGCAATTTCGAGTGAACTTTGAGGTTCCTCGACGGAGTCATTACGTCATAATTTGAATTATCTGCATCGCACAAATAACGCCGCGATAAAAAATTGTAAGGATTATCGTAATCATAGTCGATAAAGTCTTCAAAATTCATTTTTATTACATACGAACTGTGACACTTCCTTCTTTAAGGTAGGTTCCGAGGTACCTTGAGTTTGACAGATGATTCCTTAGCTCGACTGAGGAAAAATCTCTAGTCGAGGACGCTTATGTCAAGTCGAGGTCGAGTCGAGAAGTTTTGGAGGAACGTCTTAGAATATGGGTGTAAGAATCAACAGTATCACTCCTTATAAACAATACACTCTAACATAGGCGTTATTAACCCAATACTAACCATACACCACACTATGTCCGGAGTCATGCGTAATGGGCAATTGTCACTATAATGCGTATATATTTCATGGCCCTGATGAATTGAGTGCAATCTGTCTCGCAACCACTGAACTAATGGGTGGCCATGAAGGCGGACGATTCGAGCCTGATTTTGATATATTATCTCCAAATAAGGAAAACGAAGCTGCTTCGGAGAGGTCTATAGCGGCCTTTACGCAATGCTAAATTCAGTGCACTGATTTAGTCTCAGTTTAGAGTAATGTACACGGATTTAGTGTGTAACTGCGGCAATATACACCTTTTCACACAGTTTATTAACCCAATCTCTATGAGTACACTAAAGTACCTCCGGTATACCTCAGCCAGCCCCGCTATAGTCCGGCCATTAAAATTATGTATAAAAGGTTAACAACGCTATGATCGTAATACATTCTGTTCTGTTGGAGTCAGCTTCCAGTCTAACCAGATGCGGCTGAATACCAGTATTTTGCATGGAGCGACTGCCATAAGACCTCGGCAACCCAGTTACAGGGCAATGCCGATATCTTAAGGTTAGACCGGTTGTCAGACTTTCGAGCTTCTGAATACCCGTAACGAGTGTCAGGTATTTGTATGACAGTCGTATGATCGTAATACATTCATTTTTCTTTAACCTTTTTACCGCCACAACTTCATTAGAAGCTGTTCATTTTAACTATGTTATGAAAATAAGTTTACTGTATTTAATAGGTCATCAGCTCATCACTACTGTTTACTATATATTTCGTTATACATTTAAAGCTTGGCGATGGCGAGGCATCGCGTTCTGTGTACGTTGGCGATGAAAAGGTTAAAACCTTTTAAAATAAAATCACATTTTTAAAGACTGGCTAGCTGACTAATCTTTTTATCACGGCGTGAGCTACTCTCGCCGTTAACCCTGCTGCACCACGCAATCTGACCAGATGGCAAAAAGGCGTAATCACCAAATTACTGTCAACAGCTAGGCAAGGACCTCTTCTCAAAATGAGATGGATTTAGGCCTTAGTCAAAGGGATAGATAATTCTTTCATAAATGACTGCGGTTGTCAGTGCTCTAAAAGCTCACTTCTTCGAGACTAAATAAATGCACTGTTTAGCATAACGTAATGACCACACTAGTTTAGCAATGGAAAGATATGCTGGTTGATTGATTGATGGAGAATGAGAGGAAGATACGCTAGTGATGGATACGTTTCGTATAACTCGGTTACTTTACAAATTGGTTGTCTCAGTAACGAAGTCAATTAGACTCGACGAGGTTGGTATAAAGTTACTAACTAAGGCACGCTCAGTTTAAAGTGGTGTTAGTTAGTTCTTATACAATTGTAATCAACACTAACATTTTGAAGGTTCTAATTATAAACGTTTGATCAGAATAATCATATCAGAAAATGCGAACTGGTCAGGTCTAGTGGTGGCAAACGCGACTGCTGATCGTGAGGTCCTGGGTTTGATCCCCAGATCAGGTAAAGTGTTATTGGCTTTTTCCGTGTGGAATTCCTCAGTAGTAACCCGGAATTTAGATTTCAGCCGGGTTGATGAAAAAAAAAAGTTCATGAATGTGTGAGATATATTTTTTTTGGTTTTTATTTGGATATGAAAAAAAATCTCTATTACTTACCAGAGACAAAAAAATATATTGTTTTACAGCTCTTTAACAACAAAAATGGCAAGACAAAAAACCAATTTTTCACTAGACATGAAAAAAAAACATGGATATACAAAGGCACATGTAGCAAGGACCAAATCCGTCGCGTGACTGAATAATGACAATTCCTCTGCAGGGCTTCCAGCGGTATATTAGAGGATTTAGAGACAAAAAGAATTGCCCTCCTCAAATTATTTATGTATGTTGCTTCAAATGTATGTTATACTAAACAAGGGAACCGTTTTCGCATGGTTCGTATTATTTTGCATAATCTTTATTATGAAAAGGAATATTTACGTTAAATATTTACTTTTCTGTCTAGCCTTTTCCCAAATATGATGGAGTCTGCTTCCAGTCTAACCAGATGCGGCTGAATACCAGTATTTTACACGGAGCGACTGCCTTCAGACCTGCGCAACCCAGCTACTGGGTAATGCCGATATCCTGGTTGACAGACTTTCGGGCCTCTGACTACCCGTAACAACTGTCATAGACATTCGTATGACACCCGGGACTGACTGTTTAACATGCTATCCGAGTACGGAGGGGTCTCCATGTGTAACGAACGGTCACCCATCCACAGAATGACCGCGAAAACCGCAGCTTAACCTTCTAAAATCGTACGATCCGCGTGGTTGGTAATTAGCCACGAGCCCTTTCTTTATTTTTCTATTTATTTTTCTTTTATCAGGCCGTTTATTTAAGTACAAGCTGTCCCCGCGACTTTGCCTACGGAAACATATGGTTACTGCCCATCACCCACAGTCAATAGCGTGATAATTTCTACTCAATAACCTGACCCGCTCTTTACGGGACGTGGCTGCCAAATTTCAACTGGATCGGTCCAGTAGCATTGGCGTGAAGTTCCAACATACAAACATACAAAAAATCAAAAATCAACCTTTTTGGCATCAGTATCTTTGCTAGGATGCATTGCCCATACTTTTATTCAAAAATATTTAATGTAAGTATGGTTCAACCCTTGCTTTCCATGCAGAAGGGTCTGAGTTCAATACCGGCCCGTACCTCAGTTTTTTCGAATTCATGTGCGGATGAGTATTTGATTATCATTTGCGTTAATGCTGAAGAAAAAACATCGTAAGGAAACCTGCTCGTAAGGAAAGTTCTCGATGGTGTGTGTAGTCTGCCAACACGCACCAGGCCAGCATGATTGGCTAAGGCCTAAACCCTTCTCATTCTGAGAAGAGGCCCGTGCCCAGCAGTAGGACAGTAATGGGCTGATTATGTTATGTATGTATATAATATTATACAGAGTGTAAACGAACTGCTGACATAGATTAACCCAGGACGGGATACCTTTGGAAACAATAAAAAAAATATTACAAGAAGTAAACATCGTGTTCTTAATTTGAGGCATTTTAGCGTAAATAAAGTAAATGAAACCAACATAGACTCCACCACTGAGAGTACTTGTATTTGGGTTAGTGGTTATTTACAGCAGCTTGTTCACAATACTAATATCGATTTATTAAATTGGAATTGTCTAATGCTTTCACAAACATTAAATAAAAACATTACATACATACACAAACTCACGCCTTTTTCTCATGGGGGTAGGCAGAAACTATAGAATGCCACATGCTACGACCCTTACATACCCCTTTCGCTTCATTCACATTCATACATCTTGACATACACGCACGCCGGTTGAGAGTACTACGCCTTTATGAAGAACATCACCAATAATACCGATGTATGTCCTTCTAGGACGTCCTCTACCGGCTCTACAAAAACATTATTAAGCGTTTAAGGGACATGCCACATCCGACGAAAGATGAGTCGCCGCGCGCCGATCTTCCGCCGGTACACCTACACTTATATTCTAAGACGTTCCTCCAAAACTTACGCGACTCGACTCCACCTCGACTCAGCCTTTTTCACTACCATCGTATAGTTGACATAAACGTCCTCGACTCGAGATTTTTCCTCAGTCGAGCTAAGGAATCATCTGTCAAACTCAAAGTACGTCGGAACCTACCTTAAGGAAGGAAGTGTCAAAGTTCGTATGTAACAAAAATGAATTTTGAAGACTTTATCGAATATGCTTACGATAAACCTTACAACTATTTTTCGCGGCGTTATTTGTGCGATGCAGATAAACAAAATTATGACGTAATGACTCCACTCTACCTCGACTCATTTGAGAACCCCTCAGTCGGGGAACCTCAAAGTTCACTCCAAATTGCGACTAAGAATACAATTTTGAAGGTGTTTTCGAGGCTATCCTGAGTCTAGTATGAGTCGAGTAAGTTTTGAAGAAACGTCTTAGAATATGGGTGATAATCCCATATAAACATCTCACACCGTACACATTTGACCGAAGTTGCGTTACTAAAATTCCTCGAGTAAATTCTCGCGACGGAAGATCGGAGACATATCTTCCGTCAGATTTAGCTTAGCCCCAAGGAGATTTAAGCCTCCAATTGAACACGGCGTCGATTTCTAAACGTGAAGGTACGCATTAATGTAAAGAACATTGATTTAAATGTATGGAATATAAAACAAGGAATATGTTTTCGTTGTTTTTCTTAGAACTCGTTCTACGTACATACCTACTTGTCTTATAGTAAACTAGCTCTTGCCCGCAGTTTCGCTTGCGTGATTTTTTTTCACCCCCTTAGGGGTTGAATTTCGAGAAATCCCTTCTTAGTTAGTTTACGTCACAAAATGAACGTACTGTCAAAATTTCAAGTTTCTAACCCCAGCCGTTTAGGCTGTGCGTTGATAGATCAGTCAGTCAGTCAGCTTCTCCTTTTATATATAGTAAATGTTTATGTCTGTAATATCATTATAACACACAGCATCCATCCATCCGAGAGTGCTAGGAAGATGTAACATAACATTACGCCTCTATCCCCCGAAGGGTTCGGCATAGATCTATAGTAACACCCTCATTCCGCCGTTATGCTTAAGTCTTATGTAATAGGCGGCGAGCCTTTTGCCATCAACCGGGCGCAAATCCAAACTCCAGGCTGCTACTGAGGAATTCCACACGGAAAAACCTAATAAAACTTTGCCCGACCCGGGGATCGAACCCAGGACCTCACGGTCAGCAGTCGCGCTTGCCACCACTAGACCAACGAGACAGTTAATTATTTTACTTAACCTCTCGTAGTCCTTTTCCTCGCCCAAGGCTGTTTGAACAAGAAAACCAAGTTTTTTGCACACCGAAAATTTTAAAAAAATCCAATCGTCCTAAAAACACTTCCCAGAATAGTCGCTTTTACATTTTCTCTTGGCCCTATAAATACAAATTTATAAGACAAAAAAAGTAACACTTTTTAGGATGTATCAACGTCTAGATTGAAGTAAAGGAAATAAGGTCCAAAACTAATTTCCTCCCGACCTCTTAGTAAGGACCATCCTCAATTGTGTTTTATTCCAAAAGATTTTCTGTTTTCAACACTTTTTGCGTTATGCAGAGTTGATCTTGTTAGTTTAAAAGGTTTATATTTTATTTTATTCACTACGTTCGTTTTGGCTAGCATTTTCCCAGTTATGTTGGGGTCAGCTTCCAGACTAACCAGATGCGGCTGAATACCAGTATTTTACTCAGAGCGACTGCCATCAGACCTCCGCAACCAAGTAACTGGGCAATGCCGATATCCTAAGGTTAGACCGGTTGTCAGACTTTCGGTTTGGCGTCAATTATTCGCTGACTAGACAACAATAACCTTAAAATAAATTTAACAAAAACTCAAATCATGCACTTTAGCCAAAGACCTCAGTCACATAACATCAACTTTAGCTACAATAATATCCCCATATGCGACGTAGATACCGCGAAATTTCTAGGCCTAAACATCGATAAGCAGGTAAACTGGAAGGCACACGTTGCAGAATTATGCAAAAAAGTAAGCAGTTCTGCGTATGCTCTGTACAAAATAGCCCCGATAGTTAATATCGATGCTATGCTTACTGCCTACCACGGTCTTGCAGCCTCAGTACTACGCTATGGAATCATATTCTGGGATAACTCAACGAATAACCTAGTGGCTTTCAAAGCCCAGAAACGTTGTATACGGCCCATATTTAGACTGCAATCAACAGATAGCTGTAAGCCTTACTTTGTCAGGCACAAAATCCTGACACTTCCGTCAGCATTGTTTATTCACAACAATCTTCAATTGTTTCAGCGCATGACTGATGTTGTAAAGCGAAACAGACGAAATAACAATGATAGACTATGTTTACATAATGCGAAAACAAGCTTAATGTGGAAAGTTTGATGTTTATAGCACTAAAAGTCCATAATAACATCCCAGATGATATAAAATTTCACAATACGTCAATATTTAGAAAGAAATTGAATAGCATCTTGACAAATAAATGTTATTATATTATTGCTGATTTTCTAAATGTTAATAATTCGATTTGAGATTTAATTATTATTAAAAAAAAATTTAGCTTGATTTCACACTTATTTTGACATTTATACATTATGCTTTGTTTTGTTTTTTATTTTAATTTACCAATGTTTAATTTTTTTTTGTTTAAATTACTCTGACATTTCGCCGTCCCTGGAGAATATAATGGCATTCGCAAAAACACAACTTTTAAGAACAAAATAAGAACCGATTTTTGACGACTGCTTGCCAGTTACTAAACATAATACTCCAGGTATCGGATCGATGAGGATTTTTTAGATTTCATTTATGATGGTGTTTTGAACAATCCTACCAACTTTGAGCTGGGTGCGAATTTTTGTACCCTCAGATGTCTAATTTGACCGGACTATAAGTAGAAACGAAAAAGCTCAAATAAAGGTTCATTTAACCTTTTTCGTTTCTACTTATGTTTAGTAACTGGCAAGTAGTCGTCAAAAATCAGTTTTTATTTTGTTCTGAAAAGTTGTGTTTTTGCGCATGCCACTATATTCTCCGGGGACGGCGATTTTTCTCCTTTTCTAAACTTCTATACTAATATTAGAAAGAGGAAAGATTTGTATTTTTGTATGTAACGAATAAACTTAAAAAGTACTGGACCGATTTCAAAAAATATTTTGCCGTTAGAAAGCTCCATTATCACTGAGTAACATAGGCTACGGGCGGAGCCGTGAGGACACAGCTAGTATATAATATATCAATGTAATGGATTCAAACGCCTTTTCAGGTAGATTTTGGTGGAACAAATTTTAAAACCTGTGATCGTGTCTTACCCAAAATGTATGAATAATAAATGATTTGATTTGAAAGATTTGTATTTTTATATGTAACGAATAAACTTAAAAACTACTGGACCAATTTCAAAAATTCTTTTGCCGTTAGAAAGCTACATTATCACTGAGTAACATAGGCTATATTTATTACGAGAATAAATTTTCTTACGCGGGCGGAGCCGTGATGACACAGCTAGTTAGACGTTAATTATATTAAGTTTTAGTTGATACTTTTACAAAGCTTTCTACGTATTCAAATGTTTAAAATAGTAATCAGTTGAAGGTAATTACTAAAAGTTAATTATATGGTCCAGGTCACAGTGATGAATGTGTCTTTTTTTTCAATTTACTAAGTCTAAAAATGCGAGCTATACGTTCTTTTTCAGTCAGCTACCCAAAGAGTTATGAATGTTTGTAAAATGTTTGATAATACTGACAAAGGCGTCTATTGTAAGGAATTGACAAAAATAAGGAAAATTTAATTAAATACATATTTTCCCAATAACACTTTGCTGCTCAAGGTTCTATTGTTACTTTAGAAAATAACAATACTATTATAAAAGCTCTTTGAAGAAAAAAAAATATTCCACCTTGGTCGGCTGTCAAACGAAAATAAACCTTATTTTCAACAACAAAAATAAATAAATGATTAACTTCATATGAATAAAAGTTTTTAATGTCATCTAGGTAACGATGTAATCACAATAACATTCTCCTCACTTTATACTATTACTAAGTTTGTTATATGTGACTTTTTTATATTAAAGGCAATTAGACGTAATAACGTCTCAGTTTAAATGTTTCATTATTATTATAACGTGGTCTTTCTGTAACAACTGTTACATAGTTGGTCAAAAAGGGACTTAGTTAATGGTATCAGTGCCCTACTTAAATTAAAGATAGGTAAATTAATTTTGTGTGCCTTGCCATATTCGGACTCTTTATCTGAGCAAGAGAACTACAGTATTTACAAATTAAATAATTTAATGCACATGTTGACATGTCGTCACAGTGACTCTTTATTGTTTTTTGATACTAACAATTTTGTTAGAGATTTTATTTTAACTCAGGAACACATGTTCCTGTCGAAGAAATATCGACATTTATTAGCTACATTGCTAGCTTATAATTTACACGCAGTTATTGATAATTTAACTGAGACTAGGTTAAGTGAGGAATCAGTATTATCTTGCTATTCAAATAATACTGTCATAGATTGTTTAAACTTTTAGTGCCGACAAAAGAGAAGCATAGTGATAATCTTTTACTTTATCACCAAAATATAAATCGCTTCTCTGGCAAAATCCTAGATGTGGAAATGTTAATAGATAAGTACCATATGGATATATTATGTTTTTGTGAGACTTGGTTGAAACCAGATAAGATGTTATTTAATGTTAATAATTATGCAGTTGCCAGTGCGTACAACAGATCTTCAGTAGGTGGGGGTACTTTGATTCTATGCAATAATTGTTACAAACATAAGAAAAGAAAAGACATCACTGCTTGTTCTGTTGATCGCTTATGTGAGGTAGCATGTGCAGAGATAGAAGGCCATACCATTCTATGTGTTTATAGACCACCGGCATCAAACCTATCATCATTTTTAATTACAATGGAAGACATATTGAGTAAACTTTTTAAGAATAAAAATGTAATATTTGTTTGTGGCGACCTTAATATTGACCTTTTAATTGATTCACCAGACAAATGTAAACTTGTTTCATTGTTCAAATCTTTTAATTTAAAATATATATTTAACGAAGCGACTAGAATAACTGCTACATCAGCTTCATGCATAGACAATATTTTTACTAATTGTAGAATTGAGAATTCTTCTTTAATAGGTGGCGTTAGGTCTGATCATACAGGCCAACTAGTGTCCTTTGAGTTAAATAATAAGATACAATTAGATACTATCATTGAAATAAGATCGTTAACTAAAAATAACTTGCAAAAATTTAATAATAATGTTTTAAGTTACCTTTCATTATCCCACTTCAATTCAAGGGACCCAAACATAAATTATTATACATTGTTTACTACAGTCTGCAAAGAATTTAAAAACACATGTCCTGTTAGAAAATGCAAAATTAGTTGCAAATCTAAATTTAGTGAGTGGGCCACCTTAGGCATAAGAAACAGTAGAGAAACTTTATATAGTCTATATCACGAAAAATCATTGACCTCTGATCAAGCTTTTCATAGTTACGTTAGAAATTATTCAAAGATATTTAAGAGTGTTTGTATTCAAGCTAAATCTAGATTAATTAGTAAAAAAATTGATGCGTCTAAAAACAAGATAAAAGCTGTGTGGCAGGTAATAAACAAAGAAACCGGAAACACAAGTCAACGGGATAACGAACTAGCTTTAAAATATGACAATAAGTCTATTACAGATAAATTTGAAGTCGCTCAGACACTCGAAAACTTTTTCACGAACATCCCGGTAGAGGTTACGAAATCCCTTGCCTCGTCCTCTATATTAGCTGAATCGCTACTTAAACAGAATTTTTGCAAAGATATTCCTATCTTTGAATTTAAACATATTTGTACTGCTTCGATTAAAAAAGCATTTAAAAGTCTTAATATAAAAAACACTGAAGACTTATGGGGCATTTCTGTTAGGGTTCTTGGAGTTATCATTGACACCATTGCCCCTATACTTGCAGGTATATTCAACCAATGTTTAGATAGCGGCACATTTCCCGATTTGATGAAACATAGTAAGGTAATACCAATCTTCAAATCGGGCTGCAAGAATAATCCCTCTAACTACAGACCTATCTCTGTGCTTCCAGCACTAAGTAAAATTTTCGAGAAAATTATGCTTGATCAGATGATGCTTCATTTTAACCTGAATGGGATATTGCATAGTCGCCAGTATGGTTTCACGAAAGGTAGGTCGACTACAGACGCAGGAGTGAAACTAGTCACTCAAATTCTGGAGTCCTGGGAGAGCTCTCAGGATGCTGTAGGTATCTTCTGTGATCTCTCCAAGGCATTCGACTGCGTTGACCACAACACACTTATCTGTAAATTACACCACTACGGAATTCGTGGACGCGCTTCTGACCTCGTTTTTTCCTATCTATCAAATAGACAGCAAAGAGTGGGCGTCAATGGTGCTATATCGTCCGGGTCCCTGGTTAAGATGGGCATGCCTCAGGGCTCAATTCTTGGGCCTTTTCTATTTCTAGTTTATATAAATGATCTCCCTTATATGATGTCCAATTTAACTGATGTAATTTTATTTGCTGATGACACTTCCCTAATTTTTAAAATAGATAGAAAAGATAGGGACGTTTTACATGTCAATGAGAGCCTAACTGTTCTTTCTAAATGGTTTGCAGCCAATAATCTATTACTCAATGCAAATAAAACAAAATGCCTTAAGTTTTCACTACCAAATGTACCCCAAGTAGGTTTAAATTTAATGCTCGATGGCAACAAACTTGATACAATTAATGAGACCGTATTCTTAGGTATAACTATCGACTCTAAATTACAGTGGGGTGCTCATATTACTGCCCTGTCGGCGAGGTTAAGTTCTGCTGCTTATGCAGTTAGGAAAATTAGGCAGCTGACTGATGTGGCTACAGCTAGGTTAGTGTACTTCGCTTATTTCCACAGCATTATGGCCTACGGCATTCTGTTGTGGGGCTCAGCAGCTGACGTCGATTCGATTTTTATTTTACAAAAGAGAGCAATCCGTGCGATTTATAACCTGGGTTCCCGCGAGTCCCTTCGAAACGTGTTTAAAGATATTAGCATACTAACTTTGCCGTCACTTTACATCTTTCAAAATATATTGTATGTTAGAAAAAATTTGCATTTGTTTAATGTCAGGAGCGATTTTCATGATAAAAACACACGGCATAAACATAAAATTGTGGTACCTAAATTTAGATTAAGTAAAACTAGTAAGTCGTTTTTAGGAAATGGCGTACGTTTTTATAATAAGCTGCCGAAATCTGTAACTGATCTTACCGAGGGAAAATTCAAAACCTATATTAAACGTGTCCTCACTCAAAAAGCATATTACAAGACTAAGGACTACGTTGACGACAGGGATGTTTGGCATTAGTTCTTGCACATGTGGCTTCCCTGGAACCTCATTAAAAACATATGTGTACGTCTACTAACTATCCTCAATTAAGATTATATATTTTTTATTTTTTTTATTGCTATCATTACTCTCAAGATATCTTTATCATAGTTTACAATGATTTTTTAGCTAAGTTTTGATGACATTTAATTATGTCAATTGTTTTATATAGTTTAGCTTCCTTTTCACTTTTGTAAATGTGAGAACTTTGTGGACCTGCATCTATAAATTTGTAAATTACTACAATATTATTCATATTACTTTTTTTTTAATTTTATTTTTGTTTGTTAGTTTTTGTACTCAAGTCTTTTAGTACTATATTACTCATTGGTCTGTGGTCAGGACCTCATTGTTCTCTCACTATCCTAAATCATTGTACTGTATCCACTGAAATTGTTAAAGGTATTATTTTTAAAAGAGTAACCATGGAGTTTCTTGCCGGCTCTTCTCCATAGGAAACAACTAATTGGAACCGTGCACCCAAATTCGACGTTTCATAAGCAACTGTATTGGTTTATGTGAAATAAAAAATTTTGATTTTGATTTTGAAAAATGAATATATTTTACGTATTATTATTCGGTGAAAATGTAATGAGTATTTATAGTAACTATTCGTATTTGAGTAAATATAAAAAAAATATAGCAATTACCCGTATAATTATAGAATTATTTCCTTCTGCAGTTATAACTGTGAATAATGTTATGTTAACTAGTTTTTTCGATAGTGACGTAGTCGATAAGGATAAGTTGATGTCAGATATGTATCAAGTAGGTACAAGTATTATTGAAAAGCATTGTATTGATAATTGGTGGAATAGCGAATTCGGCAAGGTTCAAAAATTTCAACGAGAATATTCGTACGCTCTACGATCTTTATAAGCATGAATCCATCATCATAGATTCTGACAAAAAACTAAAGATAAAATGCTTGGTGAGCTTCGTGGTGTTCACGGTGGTATCAGTATTACTTGGGTTGGAAAGAATTCGATGGTGGTTGTTTTTAGACGCGAGTCTTTTGTCACAAGTCACACTACTGGTCATCCATGAATTTTGGGTAGACATTCGCTACGTAACACAGCATCTGGTAGTATATTGTGCTATAACAAGCGTTTATATTTAACAAAGCAAGCGTTTATATTTTTCCCTGAGATTGTTTAACAAATCTGTACGTGAGGTTTTGACGAAGTATAAGAAGAAACCAAACAATCAAAAAATATCCTTGGAAGCGGAAGAGAATTGCGTTGATTTATCTACAATAGTAAATAGTTGGACGAAGGCGTACCACAACATCATGGCTTGCTGTAAAAATATATCTTTGTGCTATCATGAACTGGTGGGTATTTTTTTTAAATTTAAAGTCTTAAGGTTGTATATTATACGCTTATTCTTGTCTTTGACGATATGTTTGATGCAGTGGCTGAGCGACCGGCTTCTGCGCTACGGATCGTGGGTTCGATTCCCGTACGGAACAAATACTTGCATGGGCTACAGATAGTTGTTCCGGGTCTGGATTTTTGTGCGTGTGAAGATTTGTGTTTGTAAACGCACCCACGATACAGGAGAAACCATAGTGTGGGGCAACGATTAAAAAAAATGTAAATATATTCACGAAAAAAAATTTACTATGCTATAAAGACTATAGGTGCATGAGCGTATTTAAATCATGATGTAGGTACACATTGAGCTGAGGTGCTCTTGAATGGCTAAAAACGCGTATATTCTGAGGTACAATCTGGCTTTTGCCCTCAGCCTTTTACTTTAGAATTGATATTCAAACGCGAGCAACATCGAGAAAATGCTGAACACAAAACGCCCCTCTGATAGTAATCAAATGCAGTAGCATTTGTTAAGGTAAATAAGGCTTTCGATACGGTGACGAGGAAGGGAAACTATGTTACACTGGGTGGGATGGTTGTCTCCCAAAATGATTTAAACTCTGTCAAATCCTTTTATTACCACGTGCAATAGTATGTAAGGTATAGCTGGTATTGATTGGCCAAACATCTACCTCATTTAAAACGTGGAAAGGAGTTTCCCAAGGCTCAATCCTTGCACCTACTTTGTTAAGTGTTTTTTTTCAGTCCGGTCTGACATAGCTGCCTTGACAAATAGAATATAATCATGGATAGTTTAAAAATAAGAATAAGATTAAAAATATGTTATAAGCTGTGAGTACAGCTTAACACAAAAGTGGAAAGATTTGTTTGATATCGTCTTTCTTAAATCCTGTCGTCTGATGATGATAGAGCTGAAATGATTACGTTAGCATCTTTATATAAAATATTAGTTTTATTAATAATTATATTCATAAGATTATACATAATAATAATTCATTAATCCTGTTAAAACAAACCTTTTTTTCAGATGTTATTTTCGAACTCCGTAGCCTTGCTACAATGTGTTTCTTCAATGTATGACATTATTGACTTAATTGTTAAAAGTGTAAGTACTTTCGTTAATTATTAAATGGGTTCTAACATTTTCTATTGAGCATAGCATACCTAAAAGACCGCAATTTTGAAAAAATCGCGAAATCGCAGCCGCTGATTAATCTTTTATATCGATAGAGGACTTCAATTCAAACAAAAAATGCTAAATACATTAGTATCCTAAAGTGTCGCGTTTCTGAGAAATTGGAATTGAATTAATACTTTGACCAGCGCCTGCCAATTCACGATATTTTTTAAAATGGCTAACTTGTGGGTGTGCTCCAAAGATTAGAACATTTTAATATGTTTTACGAATTAATTAAAATAAAATGCTGTGTTTATTTTAAGCTGGCTTCTATGATTCCCAATTTAGACTGATTCAGTCAGATTTGTGCTGCCAAATCCCGTAGAGTTTAAAAGTAGGATTTTATGTGTTTAGGAGACACCTGCGTGTCTTTGCCTGGCAATGGGACAAACATACATACATAACCTCACGCCTTTTTCCCATGGAGGTAGGCAGAAACTATAGAACGCCACATGCTACTATCCTTACATACTCCTTTCGCTTCATCCACATTCATACATCTTGTCATACACGCACGCCGGTTAAAAGTACTACGCACCTGTCTTTTGTGAAGATCATCACCAATAATATCGATGTATGTTCTTCTAGGGCGTTCCCTACCAGTGTTTCCATTGACATCCGCCTTATAAATTCCTTTTATAGATCGCCATTCACTCATTCTCTCAACATGAACAAACTACCTAAGTATACTTCTTTAAATTTTTGTCACTACATCATCTTTTAAACTTTCGCAATGGGACAATAAGTGCTATTTAAAATGTATAAATAATATTTACAGGTTGTACACAACAGTTTGGGAACCAAACACTTTTTGTATGCTTTAGTAGACCACATGGCGGCAACGATTCCACTTTTATCAGCTGGTCAAAAGTTACAAAATGAATTTAGTAGCGTTAATAAGGCTTTGGCGAGACTTGCTTGCGAAGTGTCTATACGTAAGTTTATCTTCATGTATTATACTGACTAGATATTTAATATGATAACCGTTCTTCAGGTGTAGCAATCAAAACATTGATTTGGCATAATCGTTAAATAAAAACCAAGGGCAGCCGAAAATAAAAAAAATAAAAATATACGGCCCGTTCAGACGGGCTTCCAGTACTGCGGGTTCGAGTTTTTACTGGATCCCTCAAAACTGACTGGTGTGTTCACACACAATAGTTTGCATCCTGTTTTTTGTATGATAGACCTTTTCTTCTTCTTCTCCTGCCCTTATCTCACACTAGGTGGAGTCGGCACAACATGTAATTCGTAAATCGATGTTGTTAAAGGTTTTGGCTTATTTTTTTATGACCGGCCGCCTGCCTGACATCAACCCTCCTTGGGAATACTCGTTGCGCCGTCGCGCGGGTGACCCAATGTGCTTGCTGATATTATCCACTGGGTCCCAAAATGATATGCTTGTCAATCTTATTGTCGACAACTAAGCAGACTATGTTCTTCTTGGTGGAGTATACTTGAAGTTCCTCGACCCACTCATTGAGTTTTGCCAGGGACTTCGGTATAGTATGTAGATGATAGATCTCGCAGACGTTTATAAACCTCATCCAGCGGAAAACCGTATGGAGCATGATAGTGTGAAAATTTGCATTCGCTGTATAATATTTTTTATAATTTTTATTTCTTGTTCGATTTCAGATCAGACAATGTCTGCAACGAGACAAATTAAGGATCTAAATCGATTAATTACTACGAATCCTATTGTGATTAAATTCGGCACTTTTTCCTTAGGAATGTATTTACTTCCTATGATGTTATCATTGGCTGCAACCTACATTGTGGTTATGTTGCAGTTTAACCATGTTATATAACTTAAGAACAGAAACTCCGTCCTGCACATTGCGACCCTCTGGCCCTGTCTAACCTGGCTTGTATTATATTATTTTTATTATCTTTTGTATCTATCCGGTTGTATGACCTGACATTATTTTTAATGTTTACTTCTGGTATTCTTCTTTTTTATTGACTTAAAATAACCTGTACATAATTTTATCAATTTTAATATTTTTTACTACTTATTTAAATTATTCAATTTGCATTTTAATTATTATTTATTGTATAATATTCTGGCAAAATAGGTTTTTGTATTATAATTATTATTTTAATAATATCGCTTTACAATACTTGATTCGAAACTGTAAAGTATGAGCATCATTTACAATCATGTCATATTACTGCCTATTGTCTGGTAGTATGTGTCTGTCATGCTCACTTAAATGTCTTTCTGATGGTGGCGTTGTTTATCTGGTCGTTGGGTTCCCTACAATATGGTTGAGCTGACCGATGCGGATATGCACGTTATGCTCGTGAACGGGTGCCGTCTGTCGGGATTGGTCAGCCCTTAACTGCTATGGCAATCCTAGAAGGCATATTTTTCTATTTGTTACTCTTATGTGAGTTTATTTGTTACATTAACCTGCATTATTCTCATTCTACTTCTCACACTACTGTAATGGAATTGTCATAAATTACTATTTTAAAAAGAGTATTCATGGAGTTTCTTGCCGGCTCTTCTCCATAGAACCTACCTTTTGGAACCGTGCACCTAGTTTTGACGTTTTAAAAGTGCCTGAAATCTGGTCTATTTGAAATAAAAAACTTTGACTTTGACTTTAGCGTATTATTAACATATAAGTACCTAATGTGTTACTTATTTCAGGTTATCATAGATGTTGTATGGCCTCAGGTTTATTTTTTCTATCTTTTAATTGTACCTTCTTTGCAATTATGACTTATTTTTGTTTAGGGTATGAATTTAAGCCACGGTTGAACGTAAGTCAAAGTAGTCAATGGCATTTAAAATTAAAAGAAAAGTATTAGTTCATTTATCACTATTAATAATCTTACCTTCGAATTAATACTAACAAAAATTGTTGGCACAGAAGACACTAATCAGTGATGGTATTTTAACACTTCATAGTATGGTTAAAATAAAACAATCAGAATTTATGAAATTAATAAATATTTATTTCCTAAATAGATCTACTAAGTGCTATATTTATTAACAAATACTGAATAGTAATTTATAAAATATTAAAATCGACCAATAAGAACGAGGCGCAAGCGCAGTGAATATCTAGCAAGCCGAGGTTATAAATATGAGTAACACATGGCTGACGGCTGAGCATAGATTACATAGAATATAACGGCTGAGTGCCAGAACATTGCGTGGCGTCACATGTGCTAGACGTATGCGCTGCTTCAGTATCGCAGTAATAATTTTATTGACAGAATGAATAGTAAATGTGTTGTAAATTAAGTAATGGGTACCTAATTCCATCAAAGTGTGACATGTATTCAGATTAGTAACATAAGTTGGCTTGGTGACAAGATGATAGATAACAAAATGATAGACAGGTTAATTAGAGCTGAAAATATAATGGGCGTTTACAGAAATTATAGTATTCTAGGTAAACGCAGCAAAGTTCTTATTATAATTCGTATAATTATTGAAATAGTCTTTTCTGCAGTTGTTTTTTTAGGTAATCTACACATTTTTATTGAAAAAACTAGAGGCCTTAAAGACATCTCGTATGTGATGATTATATACCGCTTTGTGAACTTTTTGAGTGGTTTTATTATTATAATGTGTAGTGTTCAAAGTTCTCGATATTACAAAATCTTCATAACCGACTTCATGGCCATCCACCATGGCTTCTATAAAGAACCGACGTATAAAAAATGTTTAAAAAAGTTGAAAATAGTTTTCCTATCAACTACAGCATTTTATTGTTGCTGTTGCACAGTTTTCTATACAATAAATGTAATTAATAAGATCTATTTAGAGGGAACAGGACTTAGGGTCAGTTACGTTGTTTTGACACTATTAGAAACATTTGTTGAAATACGCCATATTTTAGAAAATGCTATATTGTACACTTACATCACTGTGCTACAATTTTTTTTGAAAAGTGTTAACATTGCTATGTCTGATATTGAAGAGAAATATGATAACATAGAGAAGATCTTGCGTTTAGATGGAAGGCAGAGAAATGTTGAAATTCTTACAGTTGAACAAGTGGAAGAGTGGGCGACAAAGTATCAATACTTAGTGAGTTGTAGCAAGAAACTGTCAGCGTGCTTCAGTAGTCAGGTATATAGCAGAAGTTCTTGTCATCGTATTCATTGTATTGTGTAGTATTGGTTAACCTAACAATAAAAGGCGGACTTTTTGAAATTGTATCTACTACTTGCAATCCTGGAATAGAAATTCAATCAAGTTCTCAATTTTCACTCTTCAACTAATTAGAAAAAAATATCAATTCTAAGATTACCAATTAAAAACAAAAATACCGGGTAATAAGAATACAACTCAAACGGAAAACAGATACCGTTTTCTGTCCAATAAAAAATAGAATCATAAAATACAATCGCGTAGTCTCCAAAAAATTGCCCAGGACTACAAAAAGGTTTTTAAATAATCACTTTTTAACAAAACTAAAACCGACTTCAAATGGTCTATCTCCGAAGTTCTTGATCAGATCTTCACCAAATTTAAATGAGACCACTTCGAAAGAATACTCTTTCAAACAATAAAAGAATCATTAAAATCGGTTCACAATTAGCAAAGATATCGTGGAACAAACATACAAAATAAAAAAAAACATACAGTCGAATTGAGAACCTCCTCCTTTTTGGAAGTCGGTTAAAAACCAAATCAACGAAGATTCGTTTTTAATTTGTACAATTTCGTGAGAAATTCGTTTCGTTGGAACTTTTACTGTTAGTTTAACATGAAAATGTGAAACAAAAAGATTTCAGCGACATTCTGGCTGACTGCACAAAAGGCCACTAAGTTGCTTGGGACATAGTTGATTGCCTTTAGTCCATATAGATTTCCCACAAAAAAATTGTATGAAAAATGTCAAGTTTTAACGGTTAGACAACTTTACATATTTCAATTAGTTATCGAACAGCACAAGATAACCCCTTATTATAGAGATAAATACAGCAAAAATCGTGTCATAAAAAATGTATGTCCACCTGTTGTTTGCCGAACAGCGTCAGCTAGACGACAACACGGCTTTAAGGCGGTTTACTTATATAACAAAATAAATAAAATCAAAAATATACACCCCTTACCGAATCGCGAAGCAAAAACTATTATTAAAAATTGGCTATTAGGACTAGATTATGACCAAACTGAACTGATAGCACTATAAGATGTTGTGAAACACACACTGACACACATGCAAACGTACACACACACACTCACACACACACACACACACACACACACACACACACACACACACACACACACACACACACACACACACACACACACACACACACACACACACACACACACACCACAAACACATACGTAAAATACACATACATACACTCAACCACGGACAGACATGACAGCTACACAATGACACTTCCTCACTACTGCATTTATTTACATAAAATTGTTTGTGTCTTTTAATTACGAGAGAAGACACTGATTTCTGTAATACAGGTCTTTGAACCTAGCACAGAAGTCAGGGAATTCGTAAAAATTGTGACTTTTTATGTGAATAAAAATTATTATTATTATTATTCTGGCTGACTGCACAAAAGGCCACTAAGTTGCTTGGGACATAGTTGATTGCCATTTTGTTTTTAGCTATAGTCCATACCATCGCTGTTTAGTGAAAACCATACCATACCTAGTTACCATTCCACCAATTCGCACTAAGCGCTTCCAAACATCCTTCATAATGCGCACTGCAAAAGAGTGGAACTCACTACCTGTGTCTGTGTTCCCGAACGCATACAACCAGAATCTCTTCAAAATTAGAGTAAACAGGCTTCTTCTGGGTAAACTCACTTTGTCTCTGTCACCTCTGATCTAGACTAGAGCCAAGAGCAAACCCATATCGAATTTAAAAAAAAAAACTCGTAATTGCAATTACCGTATTTTTACAACAGAAGATAATAACGGTCTGTTGAAAAAAAAGTATAAAGTGTAAATGTAAGGTTCTTCTAGACCCCGCATACCGTCAGAATTTGCCGGATCCGGCAGCCTGTTAACTCTTGTACAAAATGTACACACTGATGGCCTTCGCGCAAGCATCAAAAAGTTTCTGCCAGTTTCTGATAATGTACAGCCAGGCTAACTGCAGTCTTCTTCTTTTCGTGTGGTTAGTGACTAACCTGGTGTCAGAGTTTATGCCACCCATGGGCCTCTGACTTGGCTTCACATACCGTCGAGAAATATCTCTCAGGCAGGCCGGTTCCCTCACGATGTTTTCCTTCACCGTTTTGAAGCAAGTGATAATTATAAAATTATTAATCATTTCAACTGCATTCTGAAACAAATATAACCTGGTTTTTATAACTGTGCACCTGTCAACGTCAAAATATCCACCATGACAGCATTTTTAGTCGTACTTGGTAGGCGTCGGCGGAGAGGTGAGGAACTAAGCGGGAGGGTAAATTTTAACAGCTCACCGTGTCCCGAGCAAGTTAGTGGCCAATGTGGAGCCAGCCTTAAAGAATTGTTATCTTTCAGATGTTATTTTCATTGGCCTTGTCATCTATACATTGTGTTATTTCATCGTACGAGATATCCTATGTCTTTATAAAAAATGTAAGTACCTATCTATCTATATAAGCAAAACTTAATCGCCAAATGTGTTGCTAAGCGCAAAACTTGAGAACGGCTCGCCTAATTCGGCTATTTTTTAAATATATTCCTTAAGGCACAAGGAAGGTTCTTATGAAGAAAAAACATAAAAATTGTGTGGAAAATAGTAAAAACAACACTTTTCTTTTCCCACTACAGGCCTATAACTTTTGACAGAACGAAGTCTGTCCGTGCAGTTAGTTAATAATAAAGTTTTAAAATTAATTTTAAGTAATTAATTTAATCGGTTTAAATGAAGATGTAGTGACAAAAATTTAAAGGATTATTATTGCTTAGGTGGTTTGGTCATGTTGAGAGAATGATTGAACGGCGATTAACAAAAGGAATTTATAGCACGGATGTCAATGGAAACGCCGGTAGAGGACGCCCTAGAAGGACATACATCGATGTTATTGGTGATGCTCTTCACAAATAAACTAACTCTAGCAACTGTTAAACTCATTGATAGTATAGTAAATTATATCAACACAAAAACACACTTAACAGCGATCTTCTTCGATATGAGTAAGGCTTTCGATTATGTATCACATGATTTGTTGTTGCACAAATGTGAAGTTTATGGTATACGTGGTCCCGCTCACGACTGGCTAAGAAACTATCTAAGTAATAGGATGCAATTTGTGGAAATCACAAATTTTAATTCCGTACAAGAAGAGGTATCCGTTAAGTCACACAAAAGGTATAATAGAGTAGGTGTGCCCCAGGGGAGCATTCTGGGTCCGCTCCTATTTCTGCTCTATATTAATGATTTTCCATCTATTACAAAATATCAATGCATCCTCTATGCAGATGATATTTCCATTTTCATACCTAACAACTTGAAAAGTAACTACAACAAGGAACTCAATAGGACAGTTCAGGATATAATAAATTGGTTGAGGAGTAATAATTTAAACGTGAATATAAGTAAAACTAAATTTGTACAATTCCAAAACAGAGGCGGGAAAAATTATAACTTAGATTTAAACTATAATGGTCAAACTATATCAAAAGTTAACGACATTCCATTTCTGGGCATAACATTAGATGACAAATGGAACTGGAAGGCTCATATCGATAAAGTATGTGGCAAAATTAATAGGTTTGCTTACGCTTTGTGGCGCTTGACAAAACTTTCCAATAAAGAAACCGCATTAAAAGCTTATCACGGATTTGTTGTCTCCAGCCTTAGATATGGCATTGTGCTTTGGGGAAATTCGGTAAAAATTAATAGAGCATTTATATCACAAAAACAATGTGTAAGAGCTATTTATAACGTAGTTCTTTGGGTATCCTGTAAACCTTTATTCCGCAAACTTGCATTGTTAACAGTTCCGTGTCTAAATTCATTTGAAGTATGTGTCTTTGTCAAAACTAATCCTGAATTATTTGTAAGCATGAAGGATACTTGCAAATTTAACACACGCTATCCAGACAGACTCGTTCTTCCTTCTTTAAGAACTGAGCTAGGCAGCCGAAATAGTGACGCTATGTCGGTGCGCATTTATAATCGTTTACCTCAAGGTGTTCGAACATTAAGCAAGTTTAAAAAGCAATTGTACAGATGGTTATGTGAAAATTGCTTTTACTCAGTAGACGAATATTTAAAATTTAAATCATAAAAAATATTAAACCTGTATTGATCTTAGGTACCATAATTATTATTGCTTTAGGTTGAAATTAGTTAATTAAGTCAAAGTCATAACGTCTAATTCTATATTTGTATGCCATAAATCTTACATGGCTAATGTGTTGAACTATTTCTTGTACCCATAACACCTGTATACCCACATTTATGCAAATAAACGATATGAATATGAATAACAAGTGCGTAGTACCCTCAACCGGCGTGCGTGTATGACAAGATATATGAATGTGGATGAAGCGAAAGGAGTATGTAAGGATCGTAGCATGTGGCGTTCTATAGTTTCTGCCTACCCCCACGGGAAAAGGCGTAAGTTTATTTATGTATGAAATATGTATGCATTGATAATAATTAAACACTAATGGTTTTTCTTTTACTAGTTAATGTATATAACTCTGATTTACACAATTTTTTTTTCAGACAAAATATAACTACGCTGCGGCTATCATTACTACACATGTCCTGCTATATTCTTTATATTGCTCATATTTAGTCATATTTGCCGGTCAAAATCTTCTAAACGAGTGTTTAGAAATAAGAAGACGTCTATCTAAATTATATAGCAAATGGTCTATTAGTAAGTGCATTCAAAAATATTATGTTCCCAAAAGGTTTACCTCCCCTGCACTGGTTTTATCTTGCGGTTTTACCCTGCAGCATCAGGATTTGAGGATCGAAGTTTGAAACAATTATAAAGTAGTATTGTCATGCGAAGAGAATTTGTGTGCGAAGTTTCAGGAGAATCGGTTAAGCAGATGAAAAATCTGTCGCAGGATTTGAAACAAACAAACAGACAAAATACGAAGTGAAGCTAATTAAAAACGTTTAAAAAATATCTCAGAGTAATGTTGGTTGGATGGCTGTCTAAACCTTATAATGTCTGTCAAATGTGGCAGTATGCATATCATATGGTAACCCTAGCCCTGCAGCAACATATTATAGGGTGTCCTAAATCAAGTGGTCGCTTGTCCGTTGCTGGATATCGGCATCTCCCAAGTTTCGGCCATTTCACTATAATAGGTTGTCGCTGCTGATTAAATATTTATTATTTTAATCTTTAACATATTTTATACTTTTCAGATCCAGAAGCCCCAGAAACCAAGAGTTTAGGGAATTTGAATCTTCTAGTAAAAATAAATCCTATTCAAATAGAATACACCAACAAAATAGTTCTGGGAATGTACCTAATTCCGATAATTCTATCTCTCTCTGCAACTTACGTGATAATTGGTTTGCAATTTAATCATGTTGTTTAGGTATTTTTCAATTCAAAAAATGTAAGTATTTTTAATTGTTTTCATCCCGCGGTGTTGGGACTATTCTAGTAAAGTCAAACTTTTGAATATAAGACAAAATAAAACATTTTCTAGGAAAATGTTACCGAAAGGCTCGAATACTTTGTATCAGAAGATTTTTTTTAGTTTTTCTGACTATCCATCAGTAGGTATTAGAGTCAGTACATCGTCAATTGGTTGTAATCAATAAGATGTTATAATCATTATTACTTGTGTGTACTTATTAGACATTTAAAAAACTTTAGAAATTATATTGTAATATGCACCGAATATAAATTTAAATGTCTACACAATTGTAATCTAACCTATATAAAATCGATTTTTTAGTCTAGTATGCACTATAAGCGTGTTTTACCTATTTTAAGATTAAGTAAGTACAGAAAATGATGACGATGTTAAAATAATAAAAATAAATGTATTTATTCTTTGCAAAAAGAGATTTTTTTTGCTATATTATAAAAATAAATTATTCTTTTTTATTTTTGTGTTTACCCCTAATTTTTTTCCCAAATACTAAAGAAGAACGGCTATTTATTCAATTTCCTAGAGAATGTGCTAAATAGAGTTTATTTGGGAATTAAAGATTTAAAGTATTTTTATTCAGAATGGGCACAGTACATACATGCACATAAGAAAATCCGAGAATTAACTTGTACGGTTCGAAAAGTACGTCCTATAGAGAAGAACTGACAAAAACAAAATAAATACTTTAAAAAAAATACAATCAGGGATTGTTAAAATGTTGTGCCTAACTATATGTGAGAACATTGCAGGAGTGAACTCCTGCAATGTTCGTTCGAACGTTCTGATACTACTAACCAAATGGTTGCCAAACCGTAAACGAACGATAACCGTTAGTCAATTTTCATTTACTAAGATTGACAGATTGATATCAATTTTGTCTTTTACTTCTTTTCGGCATTTCATTAGAAAAGACTTTCGATGATTAACATTAAAATCTTCCGGCCAGTTTACCCTCAAATATTTTGTAAGCTGTAAATTCACCCGCTGATGAGTTTTGGTGTTGCCGAGTTGCCGCCTAAGCCCAGCTCAATAACATAGAATTTTAACATTTTACCGGTAAGATCAGTGATCGTTTTTGGTAGCTTATTATACAAGCGTACACAAGAATTCCACTATCATTTAAGGGAGATCGTTAATGTAGACTAAGAAAAAAGAGGGCCTAGAATCGAACCCTGTGGTACACCCATTTTAAACAAAAGTCCAGACGATGCTACACCGTAAATGCTTACTTTTTGTTGGCTTCTAGATAGATAGAACAATATAGGCTTAGAAGTTTGTCATCGTATTCCATAGTGGTTTAATTTACGGATGAGTGTATATAGTGATCAACGCAGTGAAAAGCCTTCGAAAGATCACAGAAGACGCTCGTAGTACCTGTAAACCCTCCCAAGCTTCTAAATACATACAAAATTGTGAAATGGTTCTCGTAATATAACACGCGGCCGGTGCGTCGCAATTTTCTTTTTCGAACTTGGCATTCCACACTTCCTTGTATCTTTCTAAATAATTTGGTGTATCTGAGAAGGTGAATTACGCATGCTTATAACACTATAATTATTCTATATTGGTACATAGTGTATAAATTATTACGACAAATGGCTGTCACTCAAAACATTTATCAATTCTCTGATCGAAAAGGAATTAATAAGAAAGGTTTTTATGTGTAATCCAATTATGTTAATGGAGAAAATTTTCACTACATGTCTTGTCTATATCACCATCGGGATAGGGAAGTGAATATATTTAATGTCAAAATGATAAAAATATTAACTGCGGCTGAAAATATTATAGGTGTTTACAGAAATTATAATTTTGTAAAAAAATATTGTAAATTTATAATTATAATGCGTATCGTTCTAGAAATAGTGTTATCTGGAATAATATTGGCAAACAACGCATACGTAACTATTGCAGAATTAAAATATAACGAAAATACGCCGTATCTAATGTTTTTATTCCACTTTTTAAATTTTATTTCTGGTTCTTGTATTCTAATATGTGGTATACGAAGCTCGCAATCCTTTAAAATCGTCATAGACAACTTGATGGCCCTCCACCATTGCTACCAAAAAGAACCGACGTATGTCAAATGTTTAAGAAAGTTGAAGATAGAATTTGTAATAACTACTGTTACATATTGTTGCTTTGGTAGCATATTTTTTATCGCTGCAAGAATACTTCATAAGCTTCATGTTCAAGAGAAGCAAGTTAGAATAGCTTTTATTTTGTTATTGATGTCAGAAATATCCATTCAAATACGCTTCATTTTGGAACATGTTATATTGTACATTTATATATCTATGCTGCAATATTTTTTGAAATGTTTGAACAATAATATATCAGACATCCAAGTCGCATATAAAAACACAGAGAAGAAATTATCCTCAGATATAGAGAGACAGAGAAATGTTCTTCTGATGGATGAACGAATGGAAGAATGCGCTACGAACTATGGATACTTAGTCAGTTGCAGCAAGGAACTATCTGTGTGCTTCAGTTGTCAGGTAATACCCTTATGAGCTCCGCTTGGTGGTTCCAACCCAGCTTCACATTTAAACTTATGCCTAGTACTTAAATTTACTAACTTTTTTGTGCAATTTTTTTTCAGATGTTGTGTTCGTTGGCCTTGTCATCCATACACATTATCTGTACATCTTATTCAATATTCCATATATTTATAAGAAATGTAAATATGAACAAAGTGTTATTAAGGTTTTAATCTTATTTTATTTCAATTAAGTCCTATGTAACTATTTTATAAATGTTTGCAGGAAAAATATCAAATCATTGGCGCATTCATCGATATATATATGCTGATATATTCTTTATTTTGTATATGTCTTGTCATTTTTGCGGGGCAAAAACTTCTTAACGAAGCTTCCAACACAAAGAAGAAGCTGTCAAAATTATACAGCTTTTTATCAATAAGTGAGTACATATTATGAATTATATGACAGAATACAAAAATATTATGAATGCTAAGCCAAAATAATATTGAACCACATCCTGTAGAATGTTAACCAATCCATTACGCGGGCTTACCCATGCAACAGCATTTGTAATAAATAGTTTAGAATAATATTATAATAAATGGGTGAAATCCTCATCCACCTATATAATAATTATATTATTATAATAATAAAAGATTAGTTATTATTATCGTTTATTCATTTTCATATAATATAAACTTTCATTATTAAATATTTCCATAAAAATTAACTAAATATTTATAAATATAAAAATTGTAGCCCACTGATATTGGGACCAGGGGCCAAGCTACCGGTGGCAACGGCCCCATAGAAAGGAACCTCCTTTCAGAAGTATCGCTTTCTGGATCACGCTCTTGACCCAGCCGCCTAACGGGAGCCTTTTAAGGTGTTGATCGAGGCTCTTGGCTATTAGGCCATTGGCTTTAACGACTATCTGTACAATAAGTACTAAGTCCACTAATTGTTATACCATTAACACGTTCCAGATCCAACATCGCAAGAAACGAAGATAATAAAGGATTTGTACCTTCTCGTAAAATCAAATCCTATCAAAATAGAATATACCGGTGAAGTGATCTTGGGAATGTACTTAATTCCAATCATTCTATCTCTCTCTGCAACTCATGTCATAATAGCTTTGCAATTCAATCATCTTATTTAACTCTGTTATAAAAATACTAGCCGTGTGCTCAATTTAACCCCCTCAGGGGATGAATTTAAAAAAATGCTTTCACAGTGTTCACCTACGTTATATAAGGAACTCGTGTGCAAACTTTCATGCTTCTAGACCCACCGGTTTTAGCTGTGCGTTGTCCGTAAGTTCGAGAGTTAGGTATTTATTAAATAGATATTCGAATTAGAAAACTAATTCTAGTTGATGTTGTCCATCGTGTGGTGCGTACTAGACTATGAGTAAACTACAGTCCGCGACAGATCGACACGGCAATCGGGTATGAGGTGAGTCGTGGAATGGGGGACGCCCCGCACACCCGCACAGCGCCCGCGCCGTCTTTATCGATTTACCGACCGCGTTTATCGATTTCGGTTCCGCTCACGTTTTTGCTTGTAGTTGTGTATTGAAAATGACTAGAAAAGTGCCATCTCGACCTGTCGCAGACTGTAGACAAGTCAGTCTGCATCCGCAGGGGTTTTACGCTTACGTCACAACAAAATATAGGTACTAAGGTAGTAAGCTTGGTCACTGACGCTATTTTTTGTCTTTCGAAATCGATTTTAGGGTTCTGTACCCAAAGGGTAAAACGGGACCCTATTACTAAGACTCCGCTGTCCGTCCGTCCGTCCGTCTGTCACCAGGCTGTATCTCATGAACCGTGATAGTAAGATAGTTGAAATTTTCACAGATGATGTATTTCTGTTGCCGCTATAACAACAAATAGGTACTAAAAAAATGAATAAAATAAATATTTAAGGGGGCTCCCATACAAGAAACGTGATTTTTTGCTCGTTTTTGCTCGATATTGATAACGGCAACAGGTAGACGCTTGAAATATTCACAGAATATTTAGTTATATATTCACTTTAAAAAAAAAACACATATTTAAGGAGGGCTCCCCATACAGCAAACGTGATTTTTTTGCCGTTTTTATAGATAATGGTACGGAACCTTTCGTACGCGAGTCCGACTCGCACTTGGCTGGTTTTTTTTTGTTTCGGTGTTGTTTAATATTCTAATATATGTTTTATGTCAATCACCCTGTCATCATCATCAATCATTGTTTCCTTTAAACAATATGTTACACACTGCCAAACGAAAATAAACCTTGTTTTTTGCTGAAGTATCAAATTGCTTTACATCTGAATAACTTTCGAATGTCACTTAGGGCTGATTTTTCAATAGTCAGATAACTTTTATCTGGGGAATATGTTTGACGTTTTGGCAGCTTTTGTATAGAAAATATTATGTCTAACCGCCGTATTTATTCCTCAGATAAAAGTTATCTGGCGATTGAAAAATGGCCCTTAGGCGTATTCCATGTCATAAACTAAAGCTAATATTTACACTCCCACAAAATTATTTAGCCCACTGGCAGCGTCGCTGTTATCGAATTTAGTGTTGCTTTTTAACATTTTTTGCAATAAATTAGGTAAATATAATATGCACATTGTAACGCTACCATGTTTAAATTTCATTTACCATTTCGAAATGAAATTGAAAGTTTAAAACGACGCCATTTCAAAATGGAGTGTAGGGGAGACCGAGGGGAGTTGAAACAATTTTCACATTTTGTTTTATACACCAAATACTATAGACAGAAATCTCTACACTTGCAAATTACTAACATCAAGAAATTGTAAGCGTTAAATATTGTGGTGAAAAATCGACTTAACCGTAACAAGTCAACTTGTTTCATCAACTTGTCCCATCATACCGAGGTAAGATGAAACAGGGGTCGAGGTGAGTTGAAACAAATGATTTTTATTTATTTATATACCCTTTATTGTACATACACCAGGTTAACACAACAGGAAAAACTATTTAAATACAAAAATGCACAATGGGCGGTCTTATCGCACAAGGCGATCTCTTCCAGACAACCTTTGGATGGACTGGAAGAATGGAAACAGAAAAACGGGCAATCTAGGTGTACAAGTACATGACGTACCTACATCATATTACTTAAATTTAATAATATAAAATACATGGCAAAATAATTACATAAATATGAAAAGAAAATATAAATAATATAATAATAAACTAATAAATATATGTATAAGAACGGAGGACAGGAATAAAATAAATAGCAAATTAGAGCGACAAGTAATGCTTCTACATACATACATAAACTCACGCCTTTTTCCCATGGGGGTAGGCAGAAACTATAGAACGCCACATGCTACGACCCTTACATACCCCTTTCGCTTCATCCACATTTATACATCTTGACATATTTATTTATTTATTTATTTAATACTTCAATGCACAATGGTGGTACATAAGGCGGACTTAATGCCACAAGGCATTCTCTACCAGTCAACCTTTGGGTCAAAGAGAAAAGCATTGAAAAGATAGGCACAAAAAAATAAATAAATATGGATATTTGCGACATAATTAACTATATGGATAACTAAACAACTATAAATATAGGACATAAGTTATAAATACATATATAAATATATAATAAATATATATATATATAAAATATTACTACAATATGTATATAAGCAAAAATAAATAAATAAAAAAGTAAGAACAATGTGTAGGTATATCTAATAAATACTCATTATAATTATGACGAAAACTGTAAACGTCAACTAGGGAAGCAGCGATTTCAGATAGTATTCACGGACTTTGCGTTTAAACAAAAATTTGTTGGGAGCCTTTTTAATATCAAGGGGAAGCACATTCCAAAGTTTAATTGCTGAGACAGCGAAGGAATTGGAAATGAAACCCGTACGGTGAGAAGGAATCTGAAGGAGCAAATTTTCAGAAGCACGAAGGTTGCGACTGTGAGAACTACCCAAAACCTGAAAACAGCTTTTCAGATAACCAGGGGCACAAGGATCGTTTAAAATGGAGAAGAGCAAACAGAGAGATCTGAGGGATCTTCTCTGACGAATGGGCAGCCATTTAAGCTGAGAACGGTAAAAGGAAATGTGGTCATATTTACGAAGACCGTAAATAAAGCGAATGCAATTGTTGAGAAGTCGATCCAATTTGTTTAGAAGTTCTTGGGATACATCAGAGTAACAAACATCAGCATAATCAATAATGGGAAGCACAAGAGACTGGACCAGAAGTAATTTAATACTAGACGGGAGAAAGTGTTTAAATCTATAGAAAGATCGCAGTGTGAAAGTGACGCTCTTGCTGACCTGATTGACTTGCTTGTTCCAACTTAACTTACTGTCGATATGCAAACCTAAATCCTTTAAATGAGGTGACAGTGGTATAACTAAATTATTAAATCTAATCGGCATTAAGTGATTAGTATTAATGTTTTGTAGATGGAACGAGCTACCCATCAGCATTGCTTGGCATTTGCTGACGTTAACGGAAACTCCAAATTTACTGGACCAGACACCTATCGTATGTAGGTCAGCATTCAGGTTGGAAAATGCAACCATCTAAATTGCCGACGTCAGTTTGAGCATACAGTTGCAAGTCATCAGCATATAGATGGTAAGAACATTTGAGGATGTTGGTAACGGAATTTATAAATAAAGAGAATAATAAAGGAGAGAGTATACCGCCTTGTGGTACGCCAGTTACCAAGTTCAACCAGTCAGAACACTCCTGATCAACCCGTACTGCTTGCTGGCGTCCACGAAGATAGGATGAGAACCATTCCCGAGACAACGACGAAATCCCAATTTGTGTCAAAAGGGCTAGGAGAATATCATGATCAACGGTGTTAAAAGCGTTGGAAAAATCTATTAAAATTAATACCGTTAACTTTGAATTCTCCATACCGGACCTAACGTCTTCTGTAACTTTGAGCAGAGCAGTGGATGTACTGTGTCCAGGCCGAAAACCGGATTGGAATTGGGATAGTAAATTATTTTTGAAAATAAAAGAGGAAATTTGTTTGTGAGTAACAGCTTCAAGAATCTTCGAAAGGAAAGGGAGAATTGAAATAGGCCTGAAGTGAGTAATTAAGCTGGGGTTAGATATTTTTGGAAGAGGGATAATGAAAGCCTTACGCCAGATTAAAGGATAAACCCCAGTGTACAGAGAAAAGTTTATGATATGAGTTACAACGGGAAGTATGCTGCTAAGGATGAGCGTTAACATCCTCCTGCTCACTCCGTCACAGCCAACAGCTTTAGATTTTAATGACACAAATATTTTGTGGATTTCGAGGTCAGTCACGGGGGAAAACGTGAAAGAATTGGGAGGTAGTATCGGCATGGAATTAATATTAAGAATAGTATTTCTTCTCACATCATCTGTAAGTGTGGCCGATGTAGAAAAATGTTGGTTTAAATTACTTAGAGTTAAATTCGAGGGTAAGATGTTGGTTGATGACTTAGAAATACCAAGTGATTTAAGAAACTTCCATATATCAGCCGGTGAAGAGTTGAGAACATTTTCACAAATGTATCGGCGTTTAGACACTCTTACCATCTGGTTACACCGATTCCTTGCTAACTTATACAAGCACCAGTTCTCCTCACTGCGATCTCTTCTATATCTTCGAAAAGTCCTGTCACGTCGTCTCATTGCCATACGGACTCCAGGGGTAATCCAAGGAGCCGGAGGACGCTTAACTCTAACAGCCTTAAGTGGCGCATGTGTATTTATAAGTTGTAACACAGAACTATTCAAAAGAGCAACTTTGTCATCCACTGTTGGCGCTTCGAGAATATTGGACCAGTCTATGGATTGTGCATCAATGTCAAGCTTTTCCTTATCCAACTTGGCATAACTCCGAAGAAACGTAATGGCAGGACGCGGCCTAGGTGGCTTAATTTTGTAAGACAAATAAATTAAATCATGTCTTGAGAGACCTGGCGCAGCGACCTGACCATGATTGGCAACAAGATCCACAGAAGACACGAGAATAAGGTCAATCCAGGAGTCATTTGTGTCAGCATTTTGATGAGTCGGATTCAGAGGGAGACATGAGAGACTCGTAGACTCCAGGATTGCTCTCAGCCCGCGTGATCTCGGAGTGCTCTTCACGAGGTCGGTATTAAAGTCACCCATGATTATGAGATGCTTGTACTCTGAACAGACAGATTCAAACAAAGTTTCCAGACTGGAGAAATAATTTATGGCAGGTGGACAATATACAACTCCGAGAACGGCTTTAACCCCTTTAATAGATATTTCCAGCAGTAGGAACTCAGGATTGCCGTTATAAACTGACGGTGAAGCAAATAGGATTTTGTAAGGGATGTCACCACGTAGATAAATGGCAACACCCCCGGCCCTTTTCCCCGTGCGATCATTGCGAATTAGAACGAAGCCAGGTAGACTAAAAAATGTGGAAGGTAATTCGGGCTTGAGCCAACTTTCAGATATTAAAATTGCGTGTATAGAAACATCACAAAAAATATCCGACAGCTCCGAGTGATGCTGAGGAATACTCTGAGCATTAACGTGACAAACGTTAAAGCATTTCTGAAATCGCTGAAACTCTCCAGTTAAATGACAGTTAACCGAGAAAGATTCATCAAGAGATGAGAATGAAATAGACGAATTGTCGCAAGCTGAATAAAACGAGTCATCGTCGGACATACTAATATAATATAAATATAATATATAAAATAAGCAAATATAAATACAATATATAAAATAAACAAATATAAAAAAATAATATAATAATATGGGGAAAAAAAAATAAACTTATTTAAAACTGCAAAAACCTGCCGGCGGACTGTTCACAATAAAAAATAAAATAAAATAAGAAATGTTGTCAGTTTACAGGTACACGTTTCCGAACGAAATCATGCCAAAAACCATGAGTCCAGAACAGACTAATAAAATATTAATTTGATAGATTGACAATACAATTTAGAAATAAATTAACCAAAGACGTCGGTAGAAAGAAAAAACTAAATAAACTGTAACTATTGGTCAGACCAAAGTCCAGACCAGAACGAAAGAAAAAGCAAAACAAAATTATCATTAAAAACATGTAAAAGAAAATGAAGAACAAAAGAATGATGAAACATAACAGTATAACAGTGCGAACGCTCATTTCTTGGATGCATTCCGCCTTGACCTGGTTGGGACCAGCACGTGCACCGGACTAGTATTCTTCGAGCTAGCCTTCAAGTCGGATGGACCCTGAAGTGATTTGCCATGCTCCGCACCCAACGCAACGACTTCGTCGTAACAAAAAACACGACGTCGCTTGCCATCAGGGAGCTTGACGTTTATGTTACCGTCCATCGTCCATACGTTCGTCACACCGAACAACTTACGGGCCGTTGAGAAAGCACTCTGCCTCTGGCGCGTAAGAAACTCGGACAAAACAAATGATGATCCCTTGAGCTTGGTCTTGGACTTCCAGATGTCATCTTTTACTGTGGAACCAGTGAATCGGAGTAGTATGGGTCTAGGGCGACTTTCTGATGCAATGCCTAGCCTGTGGCATACTCTTAGTGAAGACGGCAAGAAGTCAGACAAACCGAACTTACTCTGCAGTATTGATGCCACAGTATCAGCAACCACTTCATTAGCTTTCTCGGGCACACCACTAAGCAAAATGAATTTCTTTCTATGACGCATCTCTATAACGTCAATACTCTTGCTCACCTCTACAATCTGCTGCTGTAGCACGCTGAGGACATTCCACACATGTGTTTTGAAGGCACTAAAATCTTTGTGTAGGCCGCTCAAGTCTGCTCCGGGAGAAGATTCCTTCAGGTGCGCTTCAAAATCTGCCATCCGCTGGTTGAGGGAATTCATTGCCAAGCGCTGAGTCTCTGCTATGTCAGCAATAGTGGTCATATTGGCAGTGTTAAGAAAGGTGCAACGTGTAGAAATTGTAGTGTGAAGTTGTAGTGACAGGTCACCGGCAAGTAAATGCAATCTTTACTTCTTAGGACATAGATAATTTACTGTACACACAATATGCATTTAACAGGTATCTAATTAATGATTTTTAATAAATATTATAATTTTAATTTCAATAAATATTAACAAAATTGCCAAAAATATTCAGAGCACATGTCCACACGCACGCACGCCGGTTGAGATTACTACGCACCTGACCTTTGTGAAGAACATCACCAATAACATCGATGTATGTCCTTCTAGGACGTCCTCTACCGGCATTCCCATTGACATCCGCCTTATAAATTCCTTTTGTTAATCGCCGTTCACTCATTCTCTCAACATGACCAAACCACCTAAGCATACTCCTTTAAATTTTTGTCACTACATCATCTTTTAAACCGCAACCTTGTCTAATCTCTTCATTTCTCAATCTATCATTCAAAGTTACACCGCACATACTTCGCAAAGAACGCATTTCCACGGCATTTATTCTACTTTCATGCCTCTTCTGCCACGACCAACATTCACTTCCATACATAAGCGTAGGCACACCATTATGGACAGCCAGTCGTGTCTTTTTGGACATCGACTAATGTAATGCTCCTTTACTGACATTTTTAAAAACTGGCAGTGATTGTGCACATCTCACATTAAGTGGCAAAGCATTTCACAGACGAGCGGCTTGAATCGTAAAGGACTTGTCATAAAAAGAGGTGGAGTGCTGTTGTATTTTTAATTTCTCAAAAACCTATAATGAGAGTCACAGAGGAACTCGAAGCGTTCTTTTAGATAAAACGGGGTAAAAGGATTAAAGAGCACATTGTAAAGTAGGGAAAGAAGATTTTTGAGAATTATTAAGGACTGTAAAATAAAAATGATGACATAATTTAAAGGTATTTATTAAAATTAAACTTTTCAAGTAGGAAGCAAACTTTTTTATTGATATTTTGTACTGATATATTAGTTAAGTAGGTAACTACAGGTCTAATAAAAATAATCAACTCCTAAAGTATATATTTCGCGACTCGCCATACCTCTGTCTTTCTTTTACAATCAGTAGGCATTCTTAAACAAAATAAACAAATTAAATCAACAAAAAAAAACATTTTTTTGTGCCCTTTATTTATTGACTGCCGTCTAATATAAAATTTAAAACGAGGAGAGTTGAAAAAGCCTGTTTCAAATCTCCTCATTAAAAAAAACCTCCCAATTTTTATTTAATCCACGATCAAGAAGCTTAAACACAGAAATCAATTGTACCAAACATAGATAATAAATTTTTAGTTAATGAGTTTTTGAAACATATATAACTTAAACCAAAATACAAAACCCTTATCAAAATATAGGCAACGTAAAAAAACGATAAAAACTTACTTTTCACGATTTTTGTCACATGGCACGCAGAACTCCACAACTGCGCGACTTACGCCACCGACGCGAATTGAGACGTCAGCGGGCGGAGGAAAGTGGTTGAAAAGCGACGTTACCAACTCGTTAACGGTTTTAAGTTCCGAGAAATCGGTACTGTTTCAAATCACCTTTGTTTCAAATCCCCTCGGTCTCCCCTACTTGGTTTTAAATTAATTAAGTCCGTGAATTGTGTATTTTTTGTCATAAGACATCAAAATCAAATATTGTAATATGATTAAGTAAATACATTAGATTTAATGAGGTCACAGGTAAATTGTTTCTTCTTTCATCATAACGTAGTCTTTCTACAATATAACAAGTGTCACTTCAACTGAGTTAAAATGAATTTCTTGAACATATTATTAGTAGGCGAAAATATAGTATGTATCTATAGAAACTATTTGTTTTTGAGCAAGTATAAAAAAATTATAGCAATTACGCGTATTATTGTAGAATTATCTCTTTCTGCAGTTCATATAGTGAACAGTATAATTTTAATTCATGGTCATGGGCTTAGCCATAAGGAAAATTTAATATCAGACTGGTTCAGTGTCCTAATATTATTGAAAAATCTTATATTAGTGATAAGTGGAATAACAAATTCGGAAACGTTTACTAATTTCTACGAGAATATTCGTAATCTCCATGACCGTTTTAAGGATGAAGCCTTCATGATAGATTCTGAGAAAAAACTGAAGATAAAATGTTTGGTGGGCTTCGTGGTGTTCAGCGTGACGTCTGCAATAATAATGGCGATAAGGGTTTATGAATGGTCGTCCTTGGACGCGAAAGGCGTAGTAGTGGTTGTCTATAGATTATGGATAAACATCCGCTACATAATAGAGCATGTGGTAGTTTATTATGCCATAACAAGCATTTACGATTACCTGAGATGTTTAAACAATTATGTACGTGAAGTTTTGAAGAAGTACATTGAGAAAGAATACAATCAAATATCCTTAAAGGTGGATGAGGAATGTGTTGATTTAACTGAGAAAGTGAATTGTTGGAGAGAGGCGTACCAATACATCATGGCTTGTTGTAAAAATATATCATTATGTTATAATGCACTGGTGGGTACTTTATTTTTATTTTTAAAGTATATAGGTTGCGTATGCTCATCCTTGTCTACACAAACGATAAAACTATACGTTACTACGTCACGCAGGCCATACTTGTGCGTATTGAAATAGGTACCTGGATGACCGAGTTTTGCTCGGTTTTATTTTTGGTAAATCGTTGTTTTCTAGAAATGAAACCTAGCTAGATCGATTTATCGCCCCCGAAACCCCCTGCATACTAAATTTCATGAAAATCATTGGAACCGTTTCCGAGATTCAGATTATATATATACATATATACAAGAATTGCTCGTTTAAAGGTATTAGATAGATTATACAGGTCCACATTGAGCTAGGGTGCTCTTCCAAGGCCCAACGCGTATATCCTTAGGCAAAATCTGGCTTTTACTATTGACATGATTTTTAAACTTATGCACAAGCGAAGTGCTAAACGCAGAACGCCTCTCTGTTAATTGCGTTTGTTTACCTCAATAAAGCCTTCAATACGGTAGGCAGGCAATAATGTTTATTACACCGGATGGATAGGTGTCTCCCAAAAAAACTCATTATCACATGAAAGGTACAATGGCATTCAAACTGCCTTGCTCCGACATATTATTTTTACTGCGATTGCCTTCGAAGACAGATTAGTAGTTAGTCCAGCTGCACACAAAGGCAGACAAGGGTTTGTTAAATATAATTTTAATATTGAAGTCCTGTAACTTGATAATGTTAGATCTGCAAAAATCAGGTCACATTTCTAATCTTATTTGTAAGAATATAATTAATTCTTAATAAAATTAGTAATTAGTCCCGTTCAAAGTGATCGTTTCATGTAAATATACACTTATACAGTCCATATTTTTATCAAGTGCTTCTTTTTCAGTTATTGTTTTCTATCGCTGCAGCCATAATACACTGTGTTAATTCAATGTATCATATTATTGGTATGATTATTAAAAAAGTAAGTAACAAATACGTTGATTAATCAGCATATCATAGTGCTGAATTGAGCCCAGAAGAACCATAAAATTGAGCCCAGAAAATTGAAATAGGCTCGCCACCACACATGGGACTTAATACAAGAAGCGAAACGTGGCTGTACAGACTCCTGTAATATGAAAACATCTCTGCTTACCCCTTCGGGGAGTACAGGTGTGAATATTATGTATGTATATATATTATAATTAATAATATTTGCAGGACGAAATTAAAGGTATGGACACAAAAGACATTGTATATGCTCTAATTTACCACATGGCGGCAACGATTCCACTTTTAGTTGCTGGACAAAAGTTGGAAAATGAATTTAATACTCTCAATAAGGCATTGGCGAGGCTTTATTGTGAAGTGTCCACGCGTAAGTTGTTATTCGTATGTAAAAAACCCTGTCCGATCCTAAACGGGTACAAAGGTACCGCAATAACATTACTAAAAATACATTAAAAAACATTATTAATGGATATAAAAATGTTATTGTTATTTGCACGTTTTTAGTACCCAAATGACCCCAATTTTTATAAATATTTGTACTCAAAACGTGCATTTTGAATAACAATAACATTTTTATATAAATTAATAATGTGTTTTTTTTTATTTATTTTTAGTAATGTTATTGCAGTACCTTTGTGCCCTTCGGATCGGACAGGGTTTTTTTACATATTGTATGGTATACAATTTTAAAAACAAATTCTTTATTGATTCATTTTCAATAACTTTTACTTCTTCTTCCTTTTCAGATCGGAATAAATCAGTAACGAGACAAATTAAGGATCTAAAACGTTTAGTGACTACGAATCCAATAATAATAAAATTCGGTACTTTTTCCTTAGGAATGTATTTGCTTCCTATGATGTTATCATTGGCTGCAACCTACATTGTAGTTATGTTGCAGTTTAACCATGTTATATAATTAAAGCTCATGCTTAACTTATTTTAAACATGATATAAGTAATGTGTTAGTTTTTGTTGGTAGATTATAATTATCATAGATATTGCTGTTAGTAAACCAGCACCCCAATTAAAACGTAACAACACTAAAAAAACTGCGATTTCGACAAGGTAGTCTCCTCGCAATTTCTAAACTCATACGCACCCTTCTCCTGTTGGCCATTGGTAGAAGCATTCAAGATCCGACACTTATCTCTAGACGATGGAGTTTCGAAGACAATGGAGATATTGTTTTGGCTAACCTTGATTCGTCCTTCTACTAACAGTCTAAGTGGCTTACAACGCGAGGGAGAATCTCGTCTCTTCTTCTCTCATGGCGGCATGAACTAAACGTGAATAGCTGATGCCATAGAGGAAAAATTAACCAGTGAGGAAGGTTACATCCAGAGCCGCTACCGTCCTGCGGACGTAGTTATGACGTCACCAAAGGCTCTTTTAATGCGCTACAACTCCTATAAACGATGTAATTATCAGGTTCTAAGCAAGTTTTTATTACTACAAGAAGCATAGTCAAAGTACCATGCTGCGTTATGGAGATATCTTGAAAGGAGGCTGACATTTCTGCTTCTGCGAGGAGATTTCGAGCCGCGGATGCGACTCATACTGGATTAACAACTAACATAACACAGATGACATAAAAAAAGAAGCACGTGTGATTCAGGAACACTTTATTCAAACAATTTATTTAAGGAATACGTAAAGGATACCGTAACCTTAACGTCTAACCTACGGATATCGGTATTGTAACTGGGCTGCGGAGGTCTGATGCCAGTCGCTCTGTGTAAAATTCTGCTATTCATCCGCATCTGGTTAGACTGGAAGGTGATCCCAACATAGTTGGGAAAAGGCTAGGAGAAAGCGAAGACACAAAGGAAATCGTAAACACGAATTACCAAAATTTCGTTCGCCCGAAGACAGCGCCCGACGACAGAGTCGACAGTGCGTATATAAAATAGCTCTTAGACCCATTAAACAGCTCTCATTTGAAAGATCTTTCAACAGCAGCTACCATAAAAGTAGAATTCCATAAATTTGACAAAAAAATTGTTAAATACTTCTCAAATCTTTTTAAAACTACACCTAAGAGGAGTCTGTCAAATGAGAGCTATTTATTAATACAGGCCTTTGGCTCATCGTCGCATCACGAAATAAACACCTTCGTAATTAAAGTTATGCCTAAATTGTTGTACTTTACCGACGCAAGAAGTGGCCTAACGCGTGCGGTGAGGAAGTTTTATATTCTAACCCGTCCCCGTACGGAGTAAAACTTTGATGTTACCTAGGAAACATAATATTAATAGAATTAAGCCTGTGACATATGTATTGTAAATGATGAACACAATATATTACGCTTAATAAAGTTTCCGTTTACACGTTTCATCATTCAACATAACGTGGTCTCTGTAACAAGTGGCACATAGTTGGTCAAAATTAATTTATTTTACATATTATTGTTCAGTGAAAAAAAACTTTTTAACAAAAATAAAACCGACTACAAAAAAACGATAAAAGGAATAAAATAATTACCATATTACAAATTAACAGATTCAGAAGTCGGTGCTAATTCACGCTAAACGAAATTGTTGGCACCGACTTCTGAAACTGTTAATTTGTAATATGGTAATTATTTTATTCCTTTTTTCGGTTTTTTGAAGTCGGTTTTATTTTTGTTAAAAGTTTTTTATTTTTTTCATTTTAGTGGCCTTAATTAAAACATGGTTGGACCTACTAAAGACGCTGCTCGTAACGTAATCACATCATCACATTATGCGTACTGTTCGTCATTGAAGAGTTCCATTGTCTATCTCCGAAGTTCTTCATCAGATCTTCACCAAATTTTAATGGGACCATTTCGAAAGAATACTCTTTCAAACAAATAATCATTAAAATCGGTTCACAATTAGCAAAGATATCGCGGAATAAACATACAAAAAAAACCTGCAGTCGAATTGAGAACCTCCTCTTTTTTTGGAAGTCGGTAAAATTTTTTATGTGTATCTATAGAAACTATTCGTTTCTTAGTAATTATAAAAAAATAGCAATAATGCGTATAATTACAGAATTATCTCTTTTTAAAGTTATAGCTGTGAGCAATCTTATTTTAACTAATTCTTTGGTATGTCGCGTCGCTTAGGCGATAAGTATAACATGATGGCAAATTTGTTTCAAGTAGTAGTATTATTAAAAAGTGTTGTATTAGTAACGGATGGGGTAACAAATTCGGAAACGTTCAAAAATTTCTACGAGGATATTCGTAATCTTCATGACTGTTTTAGGGATGAAGCTTTTATCATAGATTCTGGGAAAAAACTAAAGATAAAATGTTTGGTGGGCTTCGTGGTGTTCACCGTGATATCTGTAATACTAGTGTTGGAGAGAATTCATCAGTGGTCGTTTTAAGATGCGTGTTATTTGTCACCAGTCGTACGACTGATCATCCATGAATTATAGGTAAACATTCGCTACATAACAGAGCATTTGGTAGTATATTCTGCTATAACATGGATTTGCAATTATCTTAGATGTTTAAACGATTCTGTACGTGAAGTTCTGAAGAAGTACAGTAAGAGTGAAAACAATAAAATATCCTTAGAAGAGGATGAGGAATGTGTTGAATTAACTGAGAAAGTGAATTTTTGGACAGAGGCGTACTAATACATCATGGCTTGCTGTAAAAATATATCATTGTGCTACAATACACTGGTGGGTAATTGCTTTAATTAAAGTCTTAATGTTGCGCATTCTCATCCTTGTCAACTCACACCATAAAAATATATGTTCCTTCACCACGAAGGCCATAACAATTTAGGTCCACATTGAGCTAAAGTGCTCCTCCAAGGTCCAATCTGTATATCCTGAGGTAAATTTGGCTTATACTATCGACTTGATTTTAAAACCTTAGCAACTTCAAGAAAAGTGATGAGTACAGAACGTCCTCTGATGATTGCTTTAGTTGACTTGAATATGGCCTTCGATACGGTGATGAGAAAGGGGATCTATGTTGTTCTGGATAGGATGGTCGTCTGCCAGAACAACTGAACCTTGTCAAATACTTTAATTACCTACTACATGACACAGTATATAAGGTACAATGGCTTTCATTGGCCCAACACCCGCAACATTTAAAATGTGGAAAGGAGTTCCCCAAGGGTCAATCCTTGCACCTACTTTGTTTGGTATATTTTGTCATTCCAGTTTAAAGTCTTGAAAAGTAACTAGAACAGAATACAGTATATTATAACCTGTGGCACCATTTAAACACAAAAGCGGAACGGAATTTATTTATCGTCTGTGTAAAGCCCTGTTGCCTAGTGATGATAGAGAAAAAAACATTTTTACATCTCATTGAAATATCTATACAATTAAAATATCAGTCTCATTGATAATCATATTCAGAAGAGTATAAATAGTAATTATGAAAATTAATTGATGAATCAAGTTAAAAACGATTTTTTTTACAGTTGATATTTTTGATCGCCGTAGCCGCAAGGCAATGTGTTTCTTCAATTACAACATTATTGAGTTAATTATGAAAAATGTAAGTATGCTAATTATTAATTATAGTTTTTGCGAATTTATTAAATTAAAACGCTGTTTGGTCGACAAATAATTTGTAGATTATAAAAATAAGATTTTATATGTAACAACATAACATACTTAGTCCACTGTTCCAGTGCTGAGCACAGGCTACCTTCTCAGAATGCCAAGGATTTAGGCTTTAGTCCGCCACGCTGACCTGGGGGGATCGCACGTTTTCCAACCACGAAAGTGTTTAGGATCCGACGATCGATTCGATTTTCGAGATTTGACATTTTGCCTTTCGTTCACCATACTCTCAAATGTTAATTTACATCTAGTAGTTCGTTTTTGACAAAACTTTGATCTTGTATTTATAAGTTCGATGTTCGTCGTTATTTTATTTCTATCCGAAACTTCGACATTCGTTTTTTAGAGTAGGCCCTCTGGTGGGGATTGGCGGACTTTAAAACAGGATTTTACGTGTATTTGGGAGAAACCTGCGTCTTTACCAATGGGACAATACGTGCTACATAACACAACACCACACCTGTATTCCCCAAAGGGTTGGGCAAAGGTGTAGAGTAACATCCTCATATCGCCGTAATGTTTAAGTCCCACGTAATAGGGGGTGAGCCTATAATTGCCAACAACTAGGCACAAATCCAAACTCCGGGCTGCTATGCTGAGGAATCCCACATATAATAACACTTTGTCCGACCTGGGGATCGAACCCATGACCTCACAATCAGCAGTCACACCTGTCATCACTAGACTAACGACGAAGATAATACGTGCTAATTACTTCAAAATATTAACAGGATGTACGCAACAGTTTGGAAAACAAAAACATTTTGTATGCTTTACTATACCACATGGCGGCAACGATTCTACTTTTATCAGCTGGTCAAAAATTACAAAATGAATTTAATACTCTCAACAAATCATTAGCGAGGCTTACTTGTGAAGTGTCCACACGTAAGTTTATGTGTGAAGTATTTACACTGATTCACTCTTAGCACTCATCAGATACTTAATTTGGTATAACGGTAAGTCCCTTTTTTTAGTAGCCTATTTAATTTCCCACTGCTGAGCAAAGGCCTCCCCTTTTGCCTTTCAAACCTGTCTATTTTGTGCCGTTTCTAACCATGCCAGGCCCATAAAACATGACCTCGTCCAGTGAGTGCCGATCTTTATCCATCTATCTGGATGTATTATAGCGATATGACTGGCCCACGCCTACTTAAGCCTGGCTTTTTTTCTCGAACATCTGCTACTTGCGTTATGCAGCGTAGGGTGGTGTTTCTAACACGATTGGTTAGTTAACACCAAGGATACTACACTCCATTTAAATTACTTAACTTCGGTCTACTATTAAAACTAACATCTAATCTAAAATCTATTCTACGAGTTAAAAGGACATACAGAATAAGAAACACCACGTTGCACCCCAAAACGGGGATAATAGACGTAGGCAAAAAGGCTGCCAGGCTCAAATGGGATTGCGCAGGTCACTTTAGCCACATGCATAACGAGCGCTGGGCAAGAGTCTCTACGCAATGGGTGCCTGAAGATGGACGGCGCCGCCGAGGTTGGCCCAGAAAGAGGTGGCGAGATGACCTGGATACGTACCGCGAAGGCTACTTTGTGGTGACGCAGGAAAAGAATACATAGAAGAACTTAGGGGAGACCTTTGACCAGCAGTGGGACAGTACAACTGACAAAAACAAACAGTCGGTCAGATGTAGGTATCTGACATTAGTCATTAATTTAACGTAGATTAAAATTAAACCGTAAATAAGGGCAATCTCAATAAACAAAAATATCTTCACTATGTCTAATGTTTTCAATAAATTTTATTTCTTGTTCCTTTTTAGATCGGACAATGTCTGCAACGAGACAAATTAAGGATCTAAATCGATTAATTACTACGAATCCTATTGTGATCAAATTTGGCACTTTTCCTTAGGAATGTATTTGCTTCCTATGATGTTATCATTGGCTGCAACCTACATTGTAGTTATGTTACAGTTTAACCATGTTATATAATTTACGCTCATGTTTAGCGCATTATAAACATAAGTAATGTATAAGGTTTTGCATGTTAGATGTTGTATGGCAACAGATTCTTTTTCTTAAATATTTTTTAATTGTGTACCTACTTTGTAATTATGGTTTTTTTGTGTAGGGTATAAAACCCATATAAGTGCTGGTTTCACCAACGTCGGATAAATTTTATCTCTGAAATAAATTTTGACAGCTTAAGTAAAGAAATTCTGTCAAAACGTCTGATTTATTCCTCAGTTAAACGTTATCCAATGTTGGTAAAATAAGGTCTTAGTAACGCAAGTCGAAGGATAAACTAGTTAAGAGCACTTAAAATTAAAAGAAAAATAAAATTATTTATTAATCACTGTTTAATGATCTAACCTTCGTATACAGGGTGTAAACGAAATCATGTAATACCTTTAAAACTTGTGAGGTACTGCCGTTAACCCCACACGAGATACATTCGGAGTCAATAAAAAAAAATACAACAAGTTAACATGTGTTCTTAACGTGAGGCATTTTAGCGTCCCGAGCTAATTGCACGGCTATCGCTCGTTGCGCAGTCATTTAACTCAGGGCGCTAAGACGCCTCACGTTAAGAGGGTGAATATTCGATTTTTTTTAACATTATTTTAACAAATCATTCTTCTCCCGGGTTGTTAACGTTATAGTATTGTCTGATTGTTTTTATTCTTGTCTTATTGCTTGGCGGCAGCGGTATAGTTTCAGTTTTCATTATCATAATTATAGTATTAAACATCTGCATTCTTAACTTTGGGATGATGCTAATGACGTTCTCAATTTTTGTTAATATTTTTCGAATATTCACCCAAGAACACATGTTTACTGCCTGTTTTTTTTATTGAATCCAAAATTATCACGTGCAGGGGTAATCCATGTCAGCAGTACATCATGAGATTTGAAGGAATTACATTATTTCGTTTACACCCTGTATATATTAACAAGCTTTGTTGTTACAGAAAACAGTAATCAATTATGGTATTGAAGTAATAAGTCTTTTGACTATAATTATAATTTAGGTGAATGTGTCGTAAATTAATAAGTAAATGGGTAATACCATCAGTGTTACCTTTGTCCAGACTAATAACGTAAGTTGATTTGGCGATAAGATGATAGAAAACAAAATGATAGACATGTTAATAAGAGCTGAAAATATAATGGGTGTTTACAGAAATTAAAGTACTCTTGGGAAAAGTCGCAAAATTCTTATTATAATTCGTATAATTATTGAAATAGTGATTTCTGTGTATCTTAAAAGTTATTTATTTAAGGGGTTGATTAATAGTACTACTCATATAGAGTTATTACACCGCAAATTGCTTGTAATCATTAAGATGAGGTATAATAGTTATTTTATGTATGAGACATTTAAAAATCTTCAGAAATTATATCATAATATGCACAGCCGATCATTAAATTAAATGTCTAAATAATTGTAACTCATGAAAATAAAATATATGTTTTAACCTAGTATGCACTGTCAGCGTGTTTTTAGTATTATAAGATTAAGTAGGTAATTAAAATAATGATGATGTTAAAATAATAAAAATAAATGTATTAATTCCTTGTAAAAACAGTTTTATTTGTTTTGCTTTATTCCGTTCAGCCTAAGCTTTTCCCAACTATGTTGAGGTCACCTTCCAGTCTAACGAGATGCGGTTGAATACTAGTATTTTACACGGAGCGACTGCCATCAGACCTCCGCAACCTAGTTACTGGGCAATGCCGATAGCTTATGGTTAGACCAGTTGTCAGACTTTCGGGCTTAACTTCCCGTAACGACTGTCATAGGGACACTCGATACCGACTATTTAACGTGCTTTCCAAGACGCGGAAGGGTCTGGATGTGTAACGAACGATCACCTATCCACAGACTGACCGCGGCAAGCGCAGCTTAATCTCGCAAATGGCATGACCCGCGCGATTGGTCATTAGCCATGAGAACCCACTTCTTTTTTTGCTTTATGATGTTCAAAATACATAGAAGTTTTTTCCGTTTTCGAGAATACGCATAAATTTTTTCCAAGCCATTGAAGGAGAATGAGTTACATAATTACGATGTTTATTGCGGGAATTAAAATTATCTAATACAATTTATCTTACCATCACTGGCATGTGATGTGTGTGTTTGTTTGTTTTTCTTTGTTTAGTTCTACATTTCGATCGGATGAAAATAATGAAACATTTTTTTAAAATTAATTTATGTATTTATTTTAATGCATTTCATCACAAACAGTTTCAATAAAAAAAAAAAAATTACGTTGTTTTCTTTTTACAATTTGCTTAATGTCTCTATAATTAGTTTGTTTGAGAACAGCTGTTTAAGCCAAGCCAATTCTTAAGTTTTCATTATCTAAACTAGACTTAACTTAACCACACGTCATAAAAGTACTTACTAATAGAAAAGATGCTTAAATGACATTTCAAACAAGATAATTGAATTGATAATTGAACATAGATGGCAGAGAGAAATAGAACGATCGGAATTGGACATATTCCCATGTTCACTTTACCGGTACATTAAATTTTGATAGGATTTGATTTTATGAGAAGATATAAATTCCTTTTCGTCCTTGTCTCTTGCAATGCTGGATCTGAAAAGAAATCATAATACCAGCGTATATATTACCAGCTGTTGCACGCGTCGGGATAAAAGTATCTTACGTCATAATCCAGGTCACTGTCTACCTGTGTGCCAAATTTCATCTAAATCTGTTCAGCCATTTCAGGTGTGACTGATTAACAAACATCCAAATTCGCAAACATCCAAGCTTTCACTTAAATAATATTGTACTCAGAAGCAATGAATCCGGATCACCAACATAAACAAAACAATATTAAAATGTTTACTGAAATAATAAGATTTATTATGGTGACCCGGATTCATTGCCCCGAGTGTATTGAGTAGAATAAATGTTATACGAGTAAACCCGAACACAGAGCATGTCAAAGGTTCTACGAACAAGTACGCGACATACCATTAGCTCGACTGGTCGTTAGAGCGACAGGTTGTTTGGAACGACATGTCAACGGTTCGACAGGTCTTCGAAGTGTAGACATATAACTACGTCAGCCGGACGGTAGCGGCTCAGGGTGCAACCTTCCTGACTGATTAATCGCTTACAAAGGCATTAGCTATTCTCGTATCATTCATGCAGACAAGAGAGAAAAGGAGAGAAGACTCTCCCTCTCGTCAGGAGCCAGTCAGACTGTCTGTTGAAGTTCGTATCAAGGTTGGCCAAAACAATATCTCAACTGCCTAGTTGGTCTAGTGGTGGCAAGCGCGACTGCTGATCGTGAGGTCTTGGGCCCAATCCCCAGGTCAGGCAAAGTGTTATTGGGTTTTTCCATGAGGAATTCTTTAGTAGCAGCCCGGAATTTGGATTTGTGCTCGGTTGATGGCTATATGCTATGCATGCGGTTGTGGCTAGCCAGTCAATGTCCAAAAAGGCACGGCTGGCTGTCCATAATGGTGTGTACCTACGCTTATGTATGGAAGTGAATGTTGGTCGTGGCAGAAGAGGCATGAAAGTAGAATAAATGTCGTGGAAATGAGTTCCTTGCGAAATGTGTGCGGTGTAACTTTGAATGATAGATTGAGAAATGATGAGATTAGGCAAAGTTGCGGTTTAAAAGATGATGTCGTGACAAAAATTGAAAGGAGTATGCTTAGGTGGTTTGGTCATGTTGAGAGAATGAGTGAACGGCGATTAACAAAAGGAATTTATAAGGCGGATGTCAATGGAAACGCCGGTAGAGGACGTCCTAGAAGGACATACATCGATGTTATTGGTGATGTTCTTCACAAAGGTCAGGTGCGTAGTACTCTCAACCGGCGTGCATGTATGACAAGATGTATGAATGTGGATGAAGCGAAAGGGGTATGTAAGGGTCGTAGCATGTGGCGTTCTATAGTTTCTGCCTACCCCCATGGGAAAAAGGCGTGAGTTTATGTATGTATGATGGCTATAGGCTCGCCCCCTATTACATGGGACTTAAACATAACGGCGAAATGAGGGTGTTACTATACACCTTTGCCCAAACCTTTGGGGAATATAGGCGTGATGTTATGTAATATCTTATCTTCATTGTCTTCGATAACTCTATCATCCAGAGATTAGTGTCGGATCTTGAATGCTTCTACCAGTGGCCAACAGGAGAAGGGTGCATATGATTTTAGAAATTGTGAAGAGACTACCTTCTCGAAACTGTAGTTTTTTAGTGTAGTTTTATTTTAATTAGGGTGCTGGGTTACAAACTGCAATATTTATGATAATAATTATAATCTATCAACAAAAACTAACACATGACTTAAAATTATTATGTTTATAATAAGCTAAGCATAAACTTGTTAATTATATAACATGATTAAACTGCAACAAAACTACAATGTAGGTTGCAGCCAATGATAACATCATAGGAAGCAAATACATTCCTAAGGAAAAAGTGCCGAATTTAATTACTATTGGATTCGTAGTCACTAAACGTTTTAAATCCTTAATTTGTCTCGTTTCCGATTTATTCCAATCTGAAAAGGAACAAGAAGTAAAAGTTATTAAAAAAGAATCAACAAAGAATTTGTTTTTAATTTTTTAGCATAACATCACGCCTGTATTCCCCGAAGGGTTGGCAGACACCCTCATTTCGCCGTTATGTTTAAGTCCCATGTAATAGGGGGCGAGCCTATTGCCATCAACCGTGCACAAATCAAAACACCGGGCTGCTACTGAGGAATTCAATACGGAAAACCCCAATAACACTTCTACCAACCTGGGAATTGAATCCAGGACCTCACGAACACCAGTCGTTTTTTTTGAATTTTTATACTGTTTGGATTGGGAATTTAGAAAGCGACTGTTGGTAATATTTTAATAACAACTTACGTGTGCACACTTCACAATAAAGCCTCGCTAATGCCTTATTGAGACTATTAAATTCATTTTTCAACTTTTGTCCAGCAATTAAAAGTGGAATCGTTGCCGCCATGTGGTAAATTAGAGCATATACAATGTCTTTTGTGCTCAAACATTTAATTTCGTCCTGCAAATATTATTAGTATACATACACACACAATACTCATACCTACCTGTACTCCCCGAAGAGGGTGAGCAGAGGTGTTTTCCATTACAGGAGTCTGTACATCCACGTTTTGCCTCCTGTATTAAGTCCCATGTAATAAGTAGCGAGCCTAATGCCATTTTTGAGCTCAATTTTATGGTGTCATGTTCATCGTCTCTTACAACTCGCTTCACCGGCTTCTTCTTTTCGTGTGGTTAGTGACTTACCCGGTGTCAGAGTCTATGCCAACCATGGGCCTCTGAATTAACTTCACATGCTGTCGAGAAATATCTCTCAGGCATACCGGTTTCCTCACGATGTTTTCCTTCACCGTTTTCAAGCATGTGATAATTATACAATACGAACATGAATCCGAAAAGATAAAGGTGCGTGCCTTGGATTGGCACTTGAGACCTATGACTTGGCAGTCCGACGGTCACACCACTAGGCTATCATTCCCGTTATATAGCTTATAATAACTGTAGGTACAGTTTAGAGAGCGTAAGGCTTTTGCCCGGCAGTGACAGTTACGCAATACATTTCTCCAATCACACTTAAAGTAGGTAATACTTTTGAACTCCACAGGATCATGGAGAGTAGTCTGAATTGAGAATTATACTATTTCAAGCACCCCAATAGTATTTGCTTTGCAAAGCAAAGAATTTTATTTCATTAATTCACATGATAAAAAATATGAATTTTAATTACTTACAGCGCTATGAAATGCTGAAAAATCAACGTATTTGTTACTTACTTTTTTAATAATAATTCCAATAAGATCATACATTGAATTAACACACTGTAACGTGACTACTGCGATCGAAAATAATAACTGAAAAAAATTGCTTCATTATAATATCTGTATCTTCCTCTTAGCCTTTTCCCAACTATCTTGGGGTCAGCTTCCAGTCTAACCAGATGCGGCTGAATACCAGTATTTTACACGGAGCGACTGCCATCAGACCTCCGCAACCCAGTAACTGGGCAATGCCGATATCCTAAGGTTAAACCGTTTGTCAGACTTTCGGGCTTCTGACTACCCGTAACGACTGTCATAGGTATTCGTATGACACCCGGGACCGACGGCCATTATAATATCTGTATAAATACACGAAACAATCACTTTGAACGGGACTAATTTTATTAAGAATTAATTATTCTCTTACAGATTAGATCAGCAATGTGACCTGATTTTTCCGGCTATATTAAAACGATATTTAAAAAATCCTTGCAGTATAAATAATATATCGGACAAAGTCGGTGCAAGGATGCAACCTTGAGGGAGTCCTTCTCGCATTTTATACATGGTAGATGTTTGCCCATTAAATGCCATTCATTTATTCATTTCATGTGGTAATGAATGAATTTGACAAGATTCAGTCGTTTTGGGAGACACCTATCCAATCCAGTGCAAAAAACATTATTTCCTGTTCACCGTATCGAAGGCTATATTTAGGTCAACAAACGCAATTACCAGAGGAGCGTTCAGCGTTTAGCACTTCGCCTGTGTTTAAGTTTAAAACTCATGTCAATAGTAAAAGCCAAATTTTACCTCAGGATATACGCGATGGGCCTTGGCAAATCACCTTAACTAAATATGGATCTATATAATTATTTTAATGCGCACAAATATGGACTACGTGGCGTGTTAACGTATACTTTTATCGTTTGAGTAGACAAGGATGAGTATACGCAACCTATTTACTGTAAAAATAAAAATAAAGTACCCACCAGTGCATTATAACATAATGATATATTTTTACAACAAGCCATGATGTATTGGTACGCCTCTCTCCAAAAATTCACTTTCTCAGTTAAATTAACGCATTCCTCATCCACTTCTAAGGATATTTCATTGTTCTCTTTCTCAATGTACTTCTTCAAAACTTCACGTACAGAATTGTTTAAACATCTCAAGTAATCACAAATGCTTGTTATGGCATAATAAACTACCACATGCTCTATTATGTAGCGGATGTCTACCCAGAAGTCATGGACAACCCGTACTACTACTTGTGAAATAAAAAGCGCGTTCAAGAACGACCATTCATGAACTCTTACCGCCATTATTATTACAGAAGTCACGGTGAACACAACGAAGCCCACCAAACATTTTATCTTCAGTTTTTTCTTAGAATCTATCAAGAAGGCTTCATCCTTAAAACGGTCATGGAGATTACGAATATTCTCATAGAAATTTGTGAACGTTTCCGAATTTGTTACTCCACTTATCATTAATACAAGATTTTTCAATAATACTAGGGCTCGGAACCAGTCTGATATTAACTTTTCCTTATCGCTAAGCTCATGACAAAATTTATTAATTAAATTTATATTGTTCACAGTAATAACTGCAGAAAGAGATAATTCTACAATAATACGCGTAATTGCTATAATTTTTTTATATTTGCTCAAAAACAAATAGTTTCTATAGATACATATTATATTTTCGCCGAGTAATAATATGTTCAAGAAATTCATTTTGACTCAGTTGAAGTGACACTTGTTATATTGTAGAAAAACACAATGTTATGATGAAAGCAGAAACAATTTACCTGTGACCTCATTAAATCGAATGTATTTACTTAATAATATTACAATAATTGATCTTGATGACATGATAAAAAATACACAAGTCACGGACTTAATTCAATTAAAACCAAGTACACTGCCACAAACTTATCTGGCCCGGTGGCCAAACGTGGAACTAATGACGCCATTTTGAAATGGCGTCGTTTTGAATTTTCATTTTGAAATAGCGAACGAAATTTAAATATGATAGCGTTACAATGTGCGCATTACTTTATTGCAAAAAATGTTTAAAAGCAACAATAAATTCGATAACAGCGACGCTGCCAGCTAGATCATTTTGTGGAAGTGTAAATATTAGTTTTAGTTTATGACATGAAAAACGCCTAAAGGCCGATTGTTCAATCGCCAGATATTATCTGAGGAGTAAATATGGCGGTTTGACATATTTTCCATACAAAAGCTGCCAAAACGTCAAACATATTCCCCAGATAAAAGTTATCGGATGATTGAAAAATCAGCCCTAAGTGACATTAAAAAGTTATTCAGATATAAAGCAATTTGATACTTTAGCAGAAAACAAGGTTTATTTTCGTTTGGCAGTGTGTAACATATTGTTTAAAGGAAACAATGATTGATAATCTATGATGACAGGATGATTGACATAAAACATAATTTTTTTTTTTTTTAATTTAATTTATTTATTTATATGTCTCCAAGGATAAAAGAGCCACAACGTTACCTAAACTTAACAAACATAAAATTCCTTTTTTTTAACTATGTCGTTAAAAAAAAGGAAAAGAATTATTGGTGCAAAATCATATTTTCCACTATACATTTTGCAGCATCAGATGTTGGTTCTGCCAATATACTTAAAAAAACCCCTTGATCATACTTGTTTAACTTAAATTTTTGCACCAATGCCTCTCTTACAGTTTGATGTTTAACACACTCCACAAGAATGTGCAGAACATTATCCAACATACCACAGACATCGCAATTAGGGGTATCAACTTTTCTCATTAAAAATGCAAATCTTTTTGAAAGATAGTGTCCAGAACGTAATCTGTGTAATGAGACAATGTAGCCTCTACTCAACTTACTATTATAAAACCAAGGTATTCGAGGAGGCTGACACTGAATTGTTTTAAACCATATACCTTTTTCTTTGCTCCTTTCATCAAAATATTCTTTAAATGTAATATAACAATTATGTTTGAACTTTATTAGGACTTCTGTATAATGTGGCAAAATTGAAAACTCTAAACCATCCATTGCTGCTAATTTAGCTAACCTGTCAGCCTCCTCATTACCACTTAAACCTATATGCGACGGAACCCATTGCAATCTCAAATTTATATTATATTTAGTCTCTAATTCGTATATACGTTTTAAAATGGTATAGACTATTGGTACACCTCTGCTATAACCAGAGACGTATCGAATCAAGTGCTGAAGGGCGCTTTTGCTATCTGTAAATATAACAAAATTTCTATCCTTCTGGCCTCTGATAAAATTGAGAGCCTCTGAGATTGCAATGAGCTCCAAATAGGCATACGTTTAAATGTGAAGCTGGGTTGGAACCACCAAGCGGAGCTCATAAGGGTATTACCTGACAACTGAAGCACACAGATAGTTCCTTGCTGCAACTGACTAAGTATCCATAGTTCGTAGCGCATTCTTCCATTCGTTCATCCATCAGAAGAACATTTCTCTGTCTCTCTATATCTGAGGATAATTTCTTCTCTGTGTTTTTATATGAGATTTGGATGTCTGATATATTATTGTTCAAACATTACAAAAAATATTGAAGCATAGATGTATAAATGTACAATATAAGATTTTCCAAAATGAAGCGTATTTGAACGGATATTTCTGACATCAATAACAAAATAAAAGCTACCTACTCTAACTTGCTTCTCTTGAACATGAAGCTTATGAAGTATTCTTGCAGCGGTAAAAAATGTGCTACCAAAGCAACAATATGTAACAGTCGTTATTACAAATTGTTTCTTCAACTTTATTAAACATTTGACATACGTCGGTTCCTTTTGGTAGCAATGGTGGACGGCCATCAAGTTGTCTAAGACAATTTTAAAGGATTGCGAGCTTCGTATACCACATATTAGAATACAAGAACCAGAAATAAAATTTAAAAAGTGGAATAAAAACATTAGATACGGCGTATTTTCGTTATATTTTAATTCTGCAATAGTTACGTATACGTTGTTTGCCAATATTATTCCAGATAACACTATTTCTAGAACAATACGCATTATAATTATAAAAATACAATATTTTTTTACAAAATTATAACTTCTGTAAACACCTATAATATTTTCAGCCGCAATTAATATTTTTATCATTTTGACGTTAAATATATTCACGTTTCTATCCCGATGGTGATATAGACATGTAGTGGAAATTTTCTCCATTAACATAATTGGATTACACATAAAAACCTTTCTTATTAATTCCTTTTTGATCAGAGGATTGATAAATGTTTTGAGTGACAGTCATTTGCTGTAATAATTTATACATTATGTACCAATGTAGAATAATTATAGTGATATAAGCGTGCATAATTTACATTATCAGATACACCAAATTATTTAGAAAGATACAAGGAAGTGTGGAATGTCAAGTTCGTAAAAGAAAAAGGCGACGCACCGGCCGCGTGTTATATTACGAGAACCATTTCACAATTTTGTATGTATTTAGAAGCTTGGGAGGGTTTACAGGTACTATGAACGTCTTCTATGATCTTTCGAAGGCTTTTAACTGCGTTGATCACTGTACACTCATCCTTAAATTAAACCACTATGGAATACGATGACAAACTTCTAAGCCTATATTGTTCTATCTATCTAGAAGCCAACAAAAAGTAAGCATTTACCTACGGTGTAGCATCGTCTGGACTTTTGGTTAAAATGGGTGTACCACAGGGTTCGATTCTAGGCCCTCTTTTTTAGCCTACATTAACGATCTCCTTTGATGGTGGAGTTCTTTTGTACGCTAGTATAATAAGCTACCAAAAACTATCACTGATCTTACCGGTAAAAAGTTAAAATTCTATGTTATTGAGCTGGGCTTAGGCGGCAACTCGGCAACACCAAAACTCATCAGCAAGTGAATTTACAGCTTACAAAATATTTGAGGGTAAACTGGCCGGAAGATTTTAATGCTAATCGGCGAAAGTCTTTTCTAATGAAATGCCGAAAGGAAGTAAAAGACAAAATTGATATCAGTCTGTCAATCTTAGTAAATGAAAATTGACTAACGATTGTCGTTCATTTACGGTTTGGGAACCGTTTGGTGAGTAGTATCAGAACATACAACATTGCAGGAGTTCACTCCTGCAATGTTCTCACATAAAGTTAGCCACAACATTTTATCAATCCCCGATTGTATTATATTTTACTGTTAAAAGTATCTATTTAGTTTTTGCCACTTTTTCTTTATAGGACGTACTTTTAAGACCGTGCAACTAAACTCTCGACATTTCTTATGTGCATGTATGTACTGTGTGTTGAATTTATGTTTAATTTGTTTTATTATAAAAAGCAAAAATTAATCGATTAATTGTATTCGAATGATTTAAATGTGTAACGATTAGTTCCAACCTTTCACGCATCTCTCTCTTGCTTTTTGACACCAGTCGGATACAGACGTGTAGGTACTAGTTTCCATATAAAATAAAATAAATAATTATTATTCTGTAAGTGTGTTTTTGCATATAACCTCCTACACTGTGCCCATTCTGAATAAAAACTCTTTAAATCTTTGATTCCTAAATAAACACCGTATTTAACACATTCTCTAAGAAATTCAATAAATAACCGTTCTTCTGTAGTGGTTGGGAATAAAGGACATTGTCCAGAATCGCCCTGTGCAACAAAAGTATCGGACATACACGATAATTAATTGTCTATTTTATTATATTAGTTGCAAATACTTTTGTAACACGGACTAGCTGCATACCAAAATGAACATTAAAAGTATTTTACGCGACTAATAATATTAATCGCCGCCATCTTCGCCAAACGTCATGTCGTGTCGAAAAAGATTAGGGATGCCCAATAGATTGTAACCGATCGATTTAATTTTTAATGAACTATTGCATATTTTTTAATCTGAATCACATTTTGAATTTATTTAATACAATAAAAACATTCAATCACCATTCCATATTCCACAGATTATTATTCCCTGAAAGTATAATTTTTATAAAACCTTTTTTTTATACTTTATGAATGAGGTCATACTCGATTTTAAATTGGTAGTTAGAATAATGCTGAAGTGAACAAAACCTACATATTTCATCATGATCATTATTCAAGGTTTTCTAATGATCGTTTAGAAAAGTGTGTGGGTTACTTCTAACTAAACGATTATTTACAACAATTAATATTAAAATAACCCTACTCTTGGGCTTCGCCGCAGTCGGTTAAAAATACTTATCGTTACTAAATACATTATAAAATGTTTTCTTTAAAATAACAATATTGCAAACTAGATACAGATGTTATAATGTTTAAATATTATTACAAGTATAGAAGAGTGTTATTATAAATTATAAGGAAAGTAGGACATTGTCATACTTGTAATGGTATTAATATTATCGTATGACAAAAGTGGATGTAATACAGTTTGTAACGTATGGCCATAGTAAATCTTAGGAAATATCGATAAACCGTATCGTATTTGCCACCCCTAATTTTGACGTCATTCTGATCACACAATTCCAAAAACAATGCTAAGAATACAAGTACCTATACTAATTAGATTCTATGCATTTAAATGTTGCACTTACCTACATACACTTAAGCTTTAGAAAAAACTACATAGGTACCTAATTATCTAGGTAGGTACTAAAAATTGCTAAATGTAATATTATATTGCTTTTCAGTTTCTTAAAAATCACTCGGAGCTATGGAAAAATATACCTATAATATTCGTTGTTATGGTTCGATTATAACCTCAAATTCTGATACTTTTTTGGAAATATATCTATTCTGCAGCTAGTCCGCTATAAAAATAAGATCTTATAGGAGTTTACTAATGATCGACAATATAATACATAATTATCCGATGCTCTAGGTTCCAGGGCGAACAATGTATGGGCGCAGAGCAATGTCCTTTAGGGGTATACTCTAAAATAACAAAGAATGATTTATTTATTGAAATATAGCAAAAAATACTTTTTGTATAGAATAAATACATTTATTTTTATTATTTTAACACCATCATCATTTTCTTTACTTACTTAATCTTAAAATAAGTAAAACACACTTATAGTGCATACTAGACTAAAACATCTATTTTATATAGGTTAGATTACAATTGTGTAGACATTTAATTTCATATTCGGTGCATATTACAATGTAATTTCTAAAGTTTGTTAAATGCCCAATAACTACACACAAGAAATAACGATTATAACATCTTATTGATAACAACCACTTTACGATGTACTAACTCTAATACCTACTGATGGATAATCAACAAATCTAAAAAAAAATCTCTTGATATAAAGTAGTTGAGCCTTTCGGTAACTTTTAACTAGAAAATGTTTTATTTTGTCTTAAATTCAAAAGTTTGACTTTACTTATCGATAGTAGGTAGGTACTACTGAAATAGTCCTGTAAACGAAAGTACTTTTATTTTTGACTTGCATAATACCTAAATAACATAATTAAATTGCAAACCAATTATCACGTAAGTTACAGAGAGAGATAGAATTATCGGAATTAGGTACATTCCCAGAACTATTTTGTTGGTGTATTCTATTTGAATAGGATTTATTTTTACTAGAAGATTCAAATTCCATAAACTCTTGGTCTCTTGGATCTGAAAAGAATAAAATATGTTTAAGATTTAAATAATAAATATTTAATCAGCAGCGGCAACCTATCATAGTGAAATGGCCAAAACTTGGGAGATGCCGATATCCAGCAAGGGACAAGCGACCACTTGATTTAGGACACCCTGTAATATGTTGCTGCAGGGCTAGGGTTACCATATGACAGTCATATTGGGACATTTGACAGGCATTTTAAGGTTTAGACAGCCACCCAACCAACATTACTCTAAGATATTTTTTAAACGTTTTTAATTAGTTTCAATTCGTATATTTGTCTGTTTGTTTCAAATCCTGCGACAGATTTTTCATCTGCTTAACTGATTCTCCTGAAACTTCGCACACAATTTCTCTTCCCATGACAATACAACTTTATAATTATTGTTTCAACCTTCAATCCTCAAATCCTGATGCTGCAGGGGTACTGTAAGATAAAACCGTTCAACTTAAAAGTTTTTTATGGATTATTTACCTGGTGCATGTATGTTTCTGTCACATCACTCTAAACAGGCATACCTCCATTTTTAAATGGCAGCCCAGTGCAGTGTCAACAACTGTGTGCAGGGGGGGGTAAACCTTTCGGGAACATAATATTTTTGAATGCACTTACTAATAGACCATTTGCTATATAATTTAGATAGACGTCTTCTTATTTCTAAACACTCGTTTAGAAGATTGTGACCGGCAAATATGACTAAATATGAGCAATATGAAGAATATAGCAGGACATGTGTGGTAATGATAGCCGCAGCGTAGTTATATTTTGTCTGAAAGAATAATTATGTATATCAGGGTTATAGACATTAAATAATAAAAGAAAAATCATTAGTGTTTAATTTTAATATAAATAACAAACATAACATCACGCCTTGCATTCCCCGAAGGGTTCTGCAGAGGTATTTTAGTACACCCTCTTAACTCTGCATAATCCAAAAAGTGTTGAAAACAGAAAATCTTTTAAAATAAAACACGATTGAGGATGGTCCTTACTAGGAGGTCGAGCGCTTACTTCCCCACCTCTCTGCCGACGCCTACCAAGTACGACTAAAACTGCTGTCATGATGCATATTTTGATGTCGATAGGTGCACAGTTATAAAAACCAGGTTATATTTGTTTTCGACTGCAGTTCAAATTATTAATAATTATCATTTGCTTAAAAACGGTGTAGGAAAACATCGTGAGGAAACCGGCATGCCCGAGAGATATTTCTCGACGGTATGTAAAGCCAAGTCATAGGCCCATGAGCGACATAAACTCTGACATCAGGTTAGTCACTAACCACACGAAAAGAAGAAGACTGCAGTTACCCCGGCCGCACATTATCAGAAACTGGCAGAAATTTTTTGATGCGTGCGCGAAGGCCTTCAGCGCATACATTTATGTACAAGAGCCAACAGGCAACCGGTTCCGGTAAATTCTAATAGTGTGCGGGGCCTTGTACAAACTGTCTGAGCAGAATGTCTTTCAGAAATTTTCTGACACACATTTTCTTATAATGTACGACCGGGCTTACCGTTTTGTGTATCGTCGCTGTGCAGTGAAAACCTCGTAAAGCTGAAATTCATTGTTATTTTTGTTATTTATTTGTCGGGTAGGTAGAAAACCTCGTAATGCTCTCAGATGAAATAGATAATAAAACAGAAGAACCTTACATTTACAACGTTTCGACCGAATTTCACCGGCCGTGGTCACGGGTAGACTGAAGTGGTGGAGCAGTTGTCATCTTTGTGAAGCAAGGGTATTTTCATCTACCCTCACTTGATCTTGATTTTTAAGAATATTATTATCGTCGGTACTTCGACACACACTAACGACGTCTTTACACTCGCCTAAAACGTCCCGTCGACGATAACACTTGCTGATGACCGGATTCCATGATGTTGATAGTTTGTATCCATCTTCCCGATTGAAATTCTTGTACTTCTTGTAAACACCCATTATATTTTCAGCTCTAATTAACCTGTCCATCATTTTGTTTTCTATCATCTTGTCACCGAGCCTACTTATGTTACTAGTCTGAATACAGGTCACACGCTGATGGAATTAGGTACCCATTACTTAATTTACAACACATTTACTATTCATACTCTCAATAAAATGATTACTGCGATATTGAAGTAGTGCATACGTCTAGCACACATGTGACGCCGCGCATAGTATGGGCACTCGGCCGTCAGCCGTGTGTTACTCATAAAAACCTCGGTTTGCCAGATATTTACTGCGCTTGCGCCTTGCTCTTATTGTTCGATTTTAATATTTTATAAGTTACTACTCAGTATTTGTTAATAAATTATAGCACTCAAGTAGATCTATTTTAGAAATAAATATTTATTAATTTCATAAATTCTGATTGTTTTATTTTAATCATATTATGAAGTGTTAAAATACCATCTCTGATTAGTATCTTCTGTGCCAACAATTTTTGTTAATATTTATTCGAAGGTTAGATCATTAATAGTGATGAATGAATAAATTATAATTTTCTTTCAATTTTAAATGCCTTTCTACTAGTACTTTGACTTACGTTCAATCGTGGCTAAAAATCCTACCCTAAACAAAAGAAAGTCATAATTGCAAAGAAAGTACATTTAAAAATGGAAAAACAACTGAGGCCACTTGACATCTATGATAGCCTGCAATAACTAACACATTACTTAAGTTAGTTAAGTTAAGTTATATAACATGATTAAACTGTAACATAACCACAATGTAGGTTGCAGCCAATGATAACATCATAGGAAGCAAATACATTCCTAAAGAAAACGTGCCGAATTTGATCACAATAGGATTCTTAGTAATTAAACGATTTAGATCCTTAATTTGTCTCGTTGCAGACATTGTCTCATCTGAAAAAAACAAGAAATAAAATCTATTAAAAATATTATACAACGAATGCAAGTGTTCCCACTAAAGTACTGCATAGGGTTTTTCACTGGATGAGGTTTATAAACATCAATACTCAATACTTCATTGCATTCCATAATGTGTACATATAATAATAACAGTTGGTATGTTAAACATCAAATCAATTATGGACCCTGTCGGGCACAGCAAAGTTATTTTTTTAATAGGAGAGAGGATGAAGTCGCTTTTTGTTAAGAAAAAGTTAAATATTGAATTAAGATAGTAGTATTATTTGCTTTTATGGTATTTATATTTTATATCGTTTATTCATTTATATTTACATATTATTTACATTTTTAAATATTTCTATAAAAAATATAAAAAAACATTTAAAAATATAATAATTAATATTTTATATAATTATTAATGTATTTGAATTTAAGTTATTGCACGATTTACATTATTAACACTATAAATTATACTAAACTAAATATTTAATTTTAATGAGTCTTGTAGGATGATAATATTATATTTAATTGTGTAATGATTTGTAAGTAAATTTAAATTTTATTATTATATAATTTATATATTTTATTTGACATTTTAAATTAACAGTATTTTTGTATTTTAAAATAATTTTATATTCAAAAGTGAAATTTAAAATGAAATGTAGGTATTATGTCAAAATGGTTTTTATTGTTGTTGAAATTTATCGCTAAAATATTCGTCAATAGTGTAGTAGCTTTTGATTATTAGAAATTGTTTTAATTTATTGATGAATATATTATATTTATTTGTATTTTTGATGTATTCCGGTAACTTATTGTATATTTTAATAGACATAACAAATGTACTAGAAGAGTGTATTTTTAATCGTGAAGTGGGTAGGTTTAATCTACTTTCATGTTTGAGTGCAATTTTTGTTTGGATATCTCCCCTTTTGGTGTAAAATTGTGGATATTTTCGTACAAATTTACAAATTTCAAGTATGTAGAGGCAGGGAAGGGTTAATATTTTTAGGTCCTTAAAGTGGGTTTTACAGGAGTCTGTATCTTTGATATTTTTTAAGATTCTAATCAAGTTTTTCTGTAAAGTAAATAATGTAGGTGCGTCCGTACTATTTCCCCATAAGACAACTCCATACTTGAGCCTTGCAAATGCGTACGCGTAATATGTTACTAGTGCTGTTTTGAGGTTTGTTGTTTTCTTAATTTCTCGGAGGGCATATGAAAACTTTGATAATTTCGTTCTTACGTTTTGAATATGCGATTTCCAATCTATGTGTGAATCTATGTCAAAAAAACGGTGAAAAAAAGTGTCCTAAAAGGGTGAATTTATTTACTGCTTCTAATTCTGATCCGTTGTATTTGAAAGGTGTTTTTTGTCGGGGGTGGAAAGTTATTATTTTTGTCTTATTGACGTTTATTTCAAGGTTGTGTTCGTTCATCCAGTGTGTTGCAGTGTCAAGTACAGAACTCAATTTTTGGTTTAAATTTATATTATTATCACATGGTGTTAAGATAGAGATATCATCGGCGAACAATACGCATTGCTCATTTATGTGGGTAGGGAGATCGTTTATGTAAATAAGGAATAGCAGGCACCCTATTACACTTCCTTGTGGTATAGAAGCGTTTACAGGTATGTTTTGGGATCGAATTAATTCTATTTCTTTTGATATTTGATTGTGATGTTCTATTTCTACAACTTGTTCTCTATTTTTTAAATAAGATGTGAACCATTCGTGACTTTTTCCGCGGATACCGATGTTATATAGTTTATTTAATAATATATCAAATTGTACCTTGTCATAAGCTTTTGTCATATCTAGTAACAATCCTGTAGCATAACGTCTGCAAGGTCTATCAAACAAAAAACAGGATGCAAGCTATTGTGTGTGAACACTCCAGTCAGTTTTGAGGGATCCAGTAAAAACTCGAACCCGCAGAAGTGGACGCCCGTCTTAACGGGCCGTAATATTATTATTTTAATTTAGACTGCCCTTAGTTTCTATTTCATTTTATTATAACGATTATGCTAAATTAATGACTAAGGTTTGATTGATATCATATTAAATATGTATCATCATAATGCTAAAAATGAGTCGGTATAAATATGAACATCAACTTACGTATGGACACTTCACAAGCAAGTCTCGCCAAAGCCTTATTGAGAGTACTAAATTCGTTTTGTAACCTTTGACCAGCTGATAAAAGTGGAATCGTAGCCGCCATGTGGTATACTAAAGCATACACAAGGTTTTTGGTTCCCAAATTGTGGCGTATTTCCTGTAAATATTTCAAATCTTAAATAGCACATATTGTCCCATTGCGAAGGTTTAAAAGATGATGTAGTGACAAAAATTGAAAGGAGTTTGCTTAGGTGGTTTGTTCATGTTAAGAGAATGAGTGAACGGCGATTAACAAAAGGAATTTATAAGGTGGATGTGAATGGAAACATCGGTGGAGGACGCCCTAGAAAGACATACATCGATGTTATTGGTGATGTTTTTAACAAAGGCCAGGTGCGTAGTACTTTTAACCGGCGTGCGTGTATGACAAGATGTATGTATGTGGATGAAGCGGAAGGAGTATGTAAGGATAGCAGCATGTGGCGTTTTATAGTTCCTGCCGAACCCCATGGGAAAAAGGCGTGAGTTTATGTATGTATGTCCCATTGCCAGGCAAAGACAAGCAGGTGTCTGCTAAACACATAAAATCCTACTTTTAAACTTTACGGGATTTGGTAACACAAATCTGACTGAATCAGTTTGAATTGAGAATCATAGAAGCCAGCTACAAACGTAGCATTTTATTTTAATTAATTCGTAAAACAAATTAAGATGTTCTAATGTTTGGAACATACCCACAAGTTAATCATTTTGAAAATATCGTGAATTGGCAGGCGCTGGTCAAAGTATTAATTCAGTTCCAATTTCTCAGAAACGCGACACTTTAGGATACTAATGTCTTTAGCATTTTTTGTTTGGCTGAAGTCCTCTATCGTTTTATAAGTTTGATCATCGTCTGCGAATTTGCGATTTTTTCAAAATTGCGGTCATTTAGGTATGCTAGGCTCCATAGTAAAATGTTAGAACACCTTTAATAATTAACGTTGGTACTTACACTTTTAACAATTAAGTCAATAAAGTCATACATTGAAGAAACACATTGTAGCAAGGCTACGGCGATCGAAAATAACAACTGGAAAAAAGGTTTGTTTTAACAGGATTAATTAATTATTATTATTCATAATATTATAAATATAATTATTAATAAAACTGATATTAACGAAATCATATCAGCTCTATCATCATCAGACGACAGGATTTAGGAAAGACAATATGAAACAAATCTTTCCCCTTTTGTGTTAAGCTGGACTCACAGCTTATAACATATTCTTAATTTATCCAATGTTCTATCCTAACTACTTGTCAAGGCAACTATGTTAGACCGGACTGGAAAAAAACACCCAACAAAGTAGGTGCAAGGATTGAGCCTTGGGAAACTCCTTTCCACATTTTAAATGTGGTAGATGTTTAGCCAATCAATACCAACTACACCTTACGTAATATTTCACGTGATAATAAAAGGATTTGACAGAGTTTAAGTCATTTTGGGAGACAACCATCCCACCCAGTGTAACATAGATTCTCTTCCTCGTCACTGTATCGAAAGCCATATTTGGATCAACAAATGAAGTAATCAGAGGGGCGTTCAGCGATGAGTACATCTCTCGATGTCGCTCACGTTTGAAAATCAATTCTAAAGTAAAAGGGTGAGGGCAGAAGCTAGATTGTACTTCAGGATATACGTGTTCTGCCGTTCAAGAGCACCTCAGGTCAATGTGTACCTTCATCATAATTTAAATGCGCTCTTGTATGTATAGTCTTTGTAGCATAGTAACGTATGTTTTTATCGTATAAATGGACAAGAAAAAGCGTAAAATATACAACCTAAAGACTTTTAAAATTAAAAACATTACCCACCAGTTCATGATAGCACAAAGATATATTTTTACAGCAAGCCATGATGTTGTGGTACGCCTCTGTCCATTTATTTACTATTGTAGATAAATCAACGCAATTCTCTTCCGCTTCCAAGGATATTTGATTGTTTGGTTTCTCCTTATACTTCGTCAAAACCTCACGTACGGATTTGTTAAACAATCTCAGGGAAATATAAACGCTTGTTATAGCACAATATACTACCAAATGCTGTGTTACGTAGCGAATGTCTACCCAAAATTCATGGACGACCAGTAGTGTGACTTGTGACAAAAGACTCGCGTCTAAAAACAACCACCATCGAATTCTCTCCAACCCAAGTAATACTGATACCACCGTGAACACCACGAAGCTCACCAAGCATTTTATCTTTAGTTTTTTGTCAGAATCTATGATGATGGATTCATGCTTATAAAGATCGTAGAGCGTATGAATATTCTCGTTGAAATTCTTGAACGTTGCTGAATTAGCTATTCCACCAATTATCAATACAATGCTTTTCAATAATACTAGTACTTGATACATATCTGACATCAACTTATCCTTATCGCCTACATCACTATCCAAAAAACTAGTTAACATAACATTATTCACAGTTATAACTGCAGAAAGAAATAATTCTATAATTATACGCGTAATTGCTATAATTTTTTTATATTTACTCAAATACGAATAGTTACTATAAATACACATTACATTTTCAACGAATAATAATATGTAAAATATATTCATTTTGACCAACTACGTAACACTTGTTACAGAAACACTGCGTTATGTTGAATAATAAAACACTTTAAATGAGACGTAATTAAGGTTAATGTATTTAGTTAATCATTTACGATAATTGCTTTTAATATAAAAAAAGTCACATATAGCTTAATACTATTAAAGTGAGGAGAATGTATTGTCATTACATCGTTGCCTAGGTGACATTAATAGTTATTTGTTATACAAGAGTGCAAAGTTGCTTTTTAACCGTGTGCTCAATTTTGATGACCGAGCAAGCGAAGGACAGCGAGTGATTCAAAAATTAGAATCCTGAGCGTCAACGAGGGAATCAAAAGAGCACGAGGTGAAAAATCTTTGCACTCGAGTGCAACACGTAACTTTTCATCCCACCTCAGCGAGGAAATTACTAAATGCAAAAAAATCATTCACAATCACAAGATACTTTTATTTCAGTTTAGGTATTAACTACTACATTATGATACAGTAAGTATTACAGAATAATCTTTAAATTATAACAAATAATACTTAGGTATAATTAAGAAATATTGAAAGTAACGTTGCTACAGTTACTTAAGTTGAGTGTACCTAATATTTTTGTTAGGTACTGTAATGTTGGTGTTAGTGACTTGTGTACTGTTTTTTGGTAAACTATCTGTCATACTTAATAGTTGTACTGATTCAGCTTTTTTCATCTTTATTTTTGCTTTTAGCATTGAATACGTACTCCATAGAGTGCTTGACTTCTTGGTCTCGGATAATTCAATAAAATATGCCAGCAAGACGTTTTCTGAGAAAGTTTTGGCTCCTTTAGCTAGTCGCCACGTGTTAAACATATCGTACTGTTTCAAATACTTCTCGCGTGATTGTTGAGGGAGAAAGCTCATTTGCGCATTATTAACAGGTTCAGTCAATTCTGGTGGCGTTAAATAAACTTCTTCGTCGCTCATCTCAGGTTTTTCACTTGTTTTCGTTTCTTGTTTTTAACTTATGGTTTTAACAATATGAGGTGAAAAGAAAACTGCGCGCGAAAAGCAAATTAAAAAAAAGTACACTAAGGAGGTTCCGAGTCTGAGTTTATAGCAAATTAAAAAAAGTTGTATGATAAATTCGGCACCATGGAGGTAGAAGTAAATAGGTTTAATGATGTTTTGAATTCACTAACTTAGTGCACAGTTCTAAATTCAAATTTACATTATCCTCTAGCGGATAAAACGACTTTTGCACTCAGATATCGAAGAGCAAAAATACTCTTGCGAGTATTCCTAAGGAGGGTTGACGTCAGGCAGGCGGCCGGTCATAAAACAATAAGCCAAAACCTCTAACAACATGGATTTATGAAATACATGTTGTGCCGACCCCACCTAGTGTGGGATAAGGGCAAGAAGAAGATTCTGACTATAAACTATAGAATATCAACGATCCACATACCATCTAAAACCGCATAAAAATATAAGAGTGTCGGCCTCCACTCGAAAGGAAATCGACAAAATAAAAAATCGAAATATGATGAGATATTCAAATGTTATGGAAGTTCGTCGAACAACATTAGGGAAATCGGTCCCCGAGGACGCGGGATCTGTCGTCTCGAGATATCACTATGTGGAAATAGGATCGTGGGAACTGGACGTTAGCCTTGGACGGACTTCAGACGAAAACTTTTAGTCTCTTATGACGTCAGAACGTGCTCAACCAAGTCGTGGCATATTGTGTGAAGTGGACACATTTGTAATACACTTTTATGATGAAATTGCGTTTTAGTATTCGCAATGATCAACGACGATTAATGGCCGATTCCTATAATTTACGGAGCGTTATTGGTTAAAATTGAGACTCTTTTATTACATAACATCACGCCTGTAGTCCCCGAAGGGTAGGGCACAGGTGTATAGTAACACCCTTGTTTCACCGATGTAATAGAGGGCGACCCTATTGCCATCAACCGGGCACGAATCTTCCGGCTGCTTCTGAGGGATTCCACACGGAAAAACCCAATAACACTTTGCCCGACCTGGGTTTCGAACCCAGGACTTCACGATCAGCAGTCGCGCTTGACACCACTAGAAAGACGAGGCCGTTGTCTTGTATCTTACCGATAATGAATCAAAGAACTCATAGCTTTGCATAGTAGACCCTCCTATTTGGAAGTAGCTATCACAGGTAAAATTTGCTTACTACGATGATCTTGGCAATAAAAAATGTTACCAGTGGTAAGTAAAACGATTCGTTTTTGTACATAGGAACTGGGCATTAGACCACATAACCTACTAGTAGGTTCTCTGGTCTAGTGGCTGCTGAGGGCCGAGCCTGGATTCTTGTTTATGTAATTTTGTTATATTATTGTCCCCGGTCTACCCTACTATTGGTGTGATCCGAATTGTTACTAAATGAACACTACTTGAAGTCGCTGCACTCCTAATCATCTAATTTAGTCTTCGTCATAATTGCATTAAGATTTTCCTAACGTTTTGTAATTGATATATTTATTGTAATATCTATATATTTTATTATTTGTATATGTGTATTTTATGTAATTTATATTTAACTTTTGATTTCCTAATATATTAAGTCCAAAATTGTCAACTCATCTTTTTCCTGTACCTACGTATTTTGATGCTTTTCTTTTTAACCCTAAGGTTGACTGGTAGATAATGCCTTATGGCATTAAGTCCGCCTTATGTACCACAATAGTGCATAGAAGTATAAATAAATAAATAAATGGAAGGTCTCACAGTTGTAAAAGGAATTGTTCAGAAGCATTTTGTTGTCTGCTGTTAACCACGTATTAGTCTGATTATGCCGTTATAAGGATTTTATATAACTGTTCTTTGTAGCGATTATGAGAAGCGATAAAAGCCTGGTCAGACAGAGAGCGTGCCTGGGTGTGATATTTACGTCGCGTGTTGACTATGTATGGAAGACGCCACACAGAGATTGCCAAACCACGCCAAGCTTGGCGTAGCAGTCTCTGTGTGGCATCTTCCATACATTGCCATAGTAATTCACACGCCAAGAGCACGCGATCAGCACGCGGCGTGAATATCACACCCAGCCACGCTCTCTGTCTGACCAGGCCTTAAAGGTTTTCGTGCTGATATTTATTCATTTATTCCTTTAAGGATAAGTGTAAAGTACACATGACTAAAGTACTTGCGGTCTAGCTTCTGAGTGTGTAATAAAAAATCAAAAATAGAACAAAAAGAACTTACGTTGATATGATAAGGTGATGTACAATGTGCTTAATATTGGGTGACCAAGACTTTTTCATCGTTCGCCAAAGTTTGTTTAATGCGTAAACATAGTACGCACTCAATAACTACGACAGTAGAGGTTTGTGTCAGGTCTATCCGCTTAGTGCATAAATTCTTATCAGGTGCATAGGTACCTACGTACAAATTTAATTTGCCGTGTGTACAACGTCACTTTGAATGTATTTCGTTGGAAACGCAAGCTTGTTGCGGACTCTGAGGTAAAGTTGTACACAAATGTTGCAATTTACCTTTCATTTAGACATGTTTAATGATTATGTATTGTGGAATAAAGTTAACTTCTGAGTGTAGAAGGTGATTTTGATAAATGGTGGTTTGGTTTCGATACCTACGATGTTCTAAGGATATGTTCATCTTTTCGTCAAAATAAATAGACAACAATAAATTTGGAGGTTCGGAGTTGGATCCCAAAGTCAGGCGTCGAATACTGAAAATACTTTGTTGGTTTTTGGTGACGTCGTTTCCAACTATTTACTGCCAGAGGTTGGAATTATGTATTAGTTCGTTAAAATCACAAATAGGTACATACACGTTTCTCCAACAACATGAATCTAATTAAAATGTTGTAGGTTTTATGCATAAGCATTTCCTAACCCCAACCCCCTCTCCCACCTCACCTAGACCTTCTTCGATCAGGGCCAATAACTTATCACACTATTAAAGGCCTGTTTCAAATATGGCCGAAGACATTTAATACCTAACATAAATATAACATAACATCACGCCTGTATTCCCCGAAGGGTTGGGCAGAGGTGGTTAGTAACACCCTCATTTCGCCGTTATATTTAAATCCCATGTAATAGGGGGCGACCCTATTGCCATCAACATAAAAAAAAAAAAAATGCGTTGCCTTACACTAGGATTGCTCCTGTATCGTGTTTGCGTTTACAGACACAAATTTCACATGCACAAACGCCCCGATACGGAACAAAAATAATTTTATTAGTAGTAGTAGTTATTATAATGAGAAATATTGTTTCTTGTCTTTATTTTTTGTCTGTCTTTATTTTTTTTTAATGCATTATGGCCAAATATTCAAACGCCACTTAATTTTAAGTTGCCATTAAGTCTCGTGCTGTCAGTGTCACTTTAAGGCAGAGTGACAGTGACAGCACGAAACTTAACGGGATAGTACAACTGACCAATTCCCCAATTATAGTAAATATAAATAATGTAAGTACATAACACCTATTTTTTTTAAATTTAATTTCACATTCGTTTTAATTGCATGATAGTTAATAAAAATAAAAATTTGTAGTTTAAAAAACTATAAACACGCTTTAATCATGCACTAAAAATTATAAAATAATTCTTTTGGTAAGAGCGTGGAGCGCTTTTTGGTTGTGTGTACTTTTAATTAATTTAAACAAAGCGCTCCACGCTTTTAGCATTAACCATTGGATATAAAATAATTATTTTATAATTTTTAGTGCATGATTAAAGCGTGTTTATAGTTTTTTAAACTACATATTTTAATTTTTTACTTTTTAGTCTTAAAATAACTTTTAACATATTTATTACTGGTACACATACATTTAAAGTTGGCTTAGTTAGCTTTTTTTTTAAAGTTATATGTATATTAATTAAGTTATAATATTTTCGATGGGATAAATAGTAGCCACTGAAGAGTTCCACTATCCACCCCCCATCAACAGACCCTCAACTCTAAGTGCAATCTACCGGAATCATCAAAAAAATCATATCACCCGAAACTCGAGGGGTTCACTAGTAGCCACTGAAGAGTTTCACTATCCACCTCCTGGCTCCATCATCAGACCATCGTTACCAAGACCAATCTATTGGACTCGTCAAGGCGAGTCATATGACTGGAACTCGAGGGGTTCACTAGTAGCCACTGAAGAGTTCCACTATCCACCTCCTGACTCCATCGTCAAACCCTCGTTACCAAGACCAATCTATTGGACTCGTCAAGGCGAATCATATGACCCGAAACTCGAGGGGTTTACTAGTAGCAACTGAAGAGTTCCACTATCCACCTCCTGGCTCCATCATCAGACCCTCGTTACCAAGCCCAATCTATTGGACTCATTGAGGCGAATCATTTGAGCCCAAACTCGAGGGTTCACTAGTAGCCATTGAAGAGTTCCACTATCCACCTCCTGGCTCCATCATCAGACCCTCGTTACCAAATCCAATCTATTGGACTCATTGAGACGCATCATATGAGCCCAAGCTCGAGGGTTCACTAGTAGCCACTGAAGAGTTCCACTGTCCACCTCTTGTCTCCATCGTCAGACCCTCAATACCAAGTGCAATCTATTGGACTCATCAAAAAAATCATATGACCGGAAACTCGAGGGGTTTACTAGTAGCCACTGAAGAGTTTCGCTATCCACCTCCTGGCTCCATCATCAGATCAGCTATAAGATACCAAATTATAGTATTGTCATCCGAACTACATATACATACAAAGTTTCATTTCGACACGACAATTAGAAGTAGGTTAAAATTGACTTCCAAGATTTTTTTACATTGTTAGTTTGTTAGTTTGTCAGTTAATTACAAGTGACCATTTTAAAATGAAAATGAAAATTCAAAACGACGCCATTTCAAAATGGCGTCATTAGTTCTACTTTTGGCCACCAGGCCCGATAAGTTTGTGGGAGTGTACTTAGTTTTAATATAATTAAAACCGTGACTTGTTTATTTTATGTCATAAGACATCAAAATCAATTATGGTAATATGATTAAGTAAGTACATTAAATCTAATGAGGTCACAGGTAATTTTTTTCTGTTTTCGTCATAACGTGGTGTCTTTCTACAATACAACAAGTGTCACTTCAACTGAGTCAAAATGGATTTCTTAAACACATTATTAGTCGGCGAAAATATAATATGTATCTATAGAAACTATTTGTTTTTGAGCAAATATAAAAAAATTAAAGCTATTACGCGTATTATTGTAGAATTATCTCTTTCTGCAGTTATTACTGTGAACAATATAAATTTAATTCATAAATTTCATCATGAGCTTAGCGTTAAGGAAAAGTTAATATCAGACTGGTTCCAAGCCGTAGTATTATTGAAAAATCTTGTATTAATGATAAGTGGAGTAACAAATTCGGAAACGTTCACAAATTTCTACGAGAATATTCGTAATCTCCATGACCGTTTTAAGGATGAAGCCTTCATGATAGATTCTGAGAAAAAACTGAAGATAAAATGTTTGGTGGGCTTCGTGGTATTCACTGTGACGTCTGTAATAATAATGGCGGTAAGATTTCATGAATGGTCGTTGATGAACGCGCTTTTTTTTTCACGAGTCGTAGTACTGGTTGTCCATGAATTATGGGTAGACATCCGCTACATAATAGACCATGTGGTAGTTTATTATGCCATAACAAGCATTTACGATTACTTGAGATGTTTAAACAATTCAGTACGTGAAGTTTTGAAGGAGGAAATTGAGAAAGAGAACAATGAAATATCCTTAGAAGTGGATGAAGAATGCGTTGATTTAACTGAGAAAGTGAATTGTTGGAGAGAGGCGTACCAATACATCAGGGCTTGTTGTAAAAATATATCATTATGTTATAATGCACTGGTGGGTACTTTATTTTTATTTTTACAGTATATAGGTTGCGTGTGCTCATCCTTGTCTACTCAAATGATAAAAGTATACGTTACTATGTCACGCAGAAAATATTTGTGGGCATTAAAATAATTATAAAGGTCCATATTTAGCTAAAGTGTTCTGCCAAAGCCCAACGCGTATATCCTAAGGTAAAATTTGGCTAATGCTATTGACATGATTTTTAAACTTAAACAAAAGCGAAATGCTAAACGCAGAATGCTCCTCTGGTAATTGCGTTTGTTGACCTAAATATAGCCTTCGATACGGTGGGCAGGAAATAATGTTTATTGCACTGGATTGGATAGGTGTCTCCCAAAACAACTGAATCTTGTCAAATTCTTTCATTACCACAGGAAATGAATGAATGAATAGCATTTAACGGGCAAACGTCTACCATGTATAAAATGCAGGAAGACGTCCCTCAAGGCTGCATCCTTGCACGGACTTTGTCCGTCATTTTATTTTTACTGCGATTGCCTTCGAAGACAAAGTAGCCGTAGTCCAGCTGCACACAAAAACGGACAAGGATCTGTTAAATATCGTTTTAATATTGAAGTCCCGTAACTTGATTATGATAGAGCTGGAAAAATCAGGCCACATTGCTGATCTGATCTGTAAGAGTATAATTAATTCTTAATAAAATTAGTCCCGTTCAAAGTAATTGTTTCATGTAATTTTACAGATACCTATTATAATGAAGTATTTATTTTTCAGTTATTATTTTCGATCGCAGTAGCCATGCTACACTGTGTTAATTCAATGTATCATCTTGTTGAAATAATTATAAAAAAAGTAAGTAACAAATACGTTGATTTATCAGCATTTCATAGTGCTGTAAGTAATTAAATTTCATATTTTTTATCTTGTGAATTAATTAAATAAAAATGCTTTGCTTTGGTGACAAAAAATATTCGGGTTACTTGAAATAGTATAATTCTCCAATTCAGATCAGTCTACATGATCATGTGGAGTTCAAAAGTATTACCTACTTTAAGTGTGATGGGAGAAATGTATTGTGTAACTGTCACTGCCGGGCAAAAGACTTACGCTCCCTAAACTGTACCTACAGTTATTATACGCTATATAACAGCAATGATAGCCTAGTGGTGTGACCGTCGGACTGCCAAGTCGTAGGTCTCGAGTTTGAACCCAGGACCTCTGACTTTCCGAATTCATGTGCGTATTGCATGATTATCATTTGCTTGAAAACGGTGAAGGAAACCACTGTGGGGAAATCGCCATGCCTGAGAGATATTTCTCAACGGCATATGAAGTTAATTCAGAGGCCCATGGGTGGCATAAACTCTGACACCAGGTTAGTCACTAACCACACGAAAAGAAGAAGCCGGTGAAGCGAGTTGTAAGAGACGATGAACATGGCACCATAAAATTGAGCCCAAAAAATGGCATAAGGACTTAATACAAGAGGCAAAACGTTGGTGTACAGACTCCTGTAATGGGAAAACACCTCTGCTCACCCTCTTCGGGGAGTACAGTATCTTCAGAGAGATACTTGTCCAACGCAAAAACCAGCGGGGATGAAGTTTATCAATTGAGAGAGGCTATGGTAGAGCGGACAGATTTGACCTTAAGTCTTGTCTCACAGTGGGGTGATGACAATCTGGTCTCTTTTAACGCCACCATAACACAGGCGTGTCTTTTTTCCGTAAAAAGGAGTCGTTTCAATCAAACTCCTACTTTCGAGATAAACATAAACATAAACTCACGCCTTTTCCCATGGGGGTAGGCAGAAACTATAGAACGCCACATGCTACGACTCTTACATACCCCTTTCGCACTTCGAGATATGTTCCTGTAACCGATAGGCTTGAGCTCCTTGGCATGGAGTTGACATCCAATCTCAATTTCGGCGCCACCATTGAGCACAAAGCCCAAACTGCGGCCAAAAAACTGGGCATCTTAAATAGAGTGAAGCGATACTTTACGCCTGGACAGCTTGTGACTCTTTATAAAGCGCAAGTCCGATCCTGCATGGAGTATTGCAGCCACCTTTGGGATGGCTCAGCAAAATATCAACTTGCCACGCTTGACTCATTGGAACGCAGAGCTAAGAGGCTCATTGGCTACGAAAAACTGGTGGATGCCAAGCTTCACAGCTTGGCTCATCGCCGCAAGGTTGCCTGCTTGTCGGTCTTCTATAGACTGTTCTTCAAAGAGTGTGCTCAAGAACACCACAACCTCATCCCACCGGCCCCCTTCTACCATCGGACATCTAGAAACTGCAAGTTACCATCCATACTTAGTTGCCATTCCACCAATTCACTAAGCGCTTCCAAACAACCTTCATAATGCGCACTGCAAAAGAGTGGAACTCACTACCTGCGTCTGGGTTCCCGAAAGCATTCAACCTGAATCTCTTCAAAGTTAGAGTTAACAGGCTTCTTCTGGGTAAGCTTACTCCATCGTAAGCTTTGTCTCTGTCTCCTCTGACCTCGACTAGAGTCAAGAGCAAACCCATTTCAAATAAAAAAAAAGTACAGGTATAAGTATTATGTATGTATGTGTATTAGAATTAATAATATTTGCAGGACGAAATTAAATATTTGAGCGCAAGAGAAATCGTATATGCTCTAATTTACCACATGGCGGCAACGATTCCACTTTTACTTGCTGGACAAAAGTTGGAAAATGAATTTAATACTCTCAATAAGGCATTGGCGAGGCTTTATTGTGAAGTGTCCACGCGTAAGTTGTTATTCAAATATTACCAACAGCTGCATTCTAAATTTCAAAAAAAAATTTTTTTTACATATTGTATACATATACAATATATAATAATAATTTGTTTTTACATTTTTATACCACAACTATATACCTAGTTTTGGTATAAAAATTTAAAAACAAATTCTTTGTAGATTCATTTTTAATAACTTTTACTTCTTCCTTTTCAGATCGGAATAAATCAGAAACGAGACAAATAAAGGATTTAAATCGTTTAGTGACTACGAATCCTATAATAATTAAATTCGGCACTTTTTCCTTAGGAATGTATTTGCTTCCTATGATGTTATCATTGGCTGCAACCTACATTGTAGTTACGTTGCAGTTTAATCATGTTATATAATTAAAAAGCTTATGCTTAGCTTATTATAAACATAACAATTATAAGAAATGTGTTAGTTTTTGTTGGTAGATTATATTATCATAAATATTGCAGTTTGTAAACCAGCACCCTAATTAAAATAAATCTACACTAAAAAAACTACAATTTTGAGAAGGTGGTCTCTTCGCAACTTCTAAACTCATATGCACCCTTCTCCTGTTGGCCACTGGTAGAAGCATTCAAGATCCGACACTTATCTCTGGATGATGGAGTTTTCGCAGACTTTGGAGATGAGATATTACATAACATCACGCCTGTATTCCCCGAATGTTTGAGCAGAGGTGTATAGTAACATCCTCATTTCACAGTTATGTTTAAGTCCCATGTAATAGGGGGCGAGCCTATTGCCATCAACCGGACACAAATCCAAACTCCGGGCTGCTACTAAGGAATTCCACATGGAAAAATTCAATAACACTTTGCCCGACCTGGGGATCGAACCCAAGACTTCACGATCAGCAGTCGCGCTCGCCACCACTAGAACAACGAGGCAGTTGAGATATTGTTTTGGCCAACCTTGATACGACCTTCAACAGATAGTCTGACTGGCTATTAACGAGAGGGAGAGTCTCCTCTGTTTTTCTCTCTTATCGGCATGAACTATACGAGGATAGCTAATACCGTGGTAAAAGATTAATCAGTCAGGAAGGTTGCACCCTGAGCCGCTACCGTCTGGCTGACGTAGTTATGTGTCTACGCTTCGAAGACATGTCGTTCCATACAACCTGTCGCTCTAACGACCAGTCGAGCTAATAGTACGTCGCGTAAGTACTTGTTTGTAGAACCTTTGACATACGCTCTTTTCAGGTCTACCCGTGTAACATTTAATTTTACTCAATACACTCGGGAGCAATGAATCCGGGTCACCATAATAAATCTCATTATTTCGTTAAACATTTTAATTTTGTTTTTTTATGATGGTGACCCGGATTCATTGCTTCTGATTATAATATTATAGAAGTTTAAGTTTGGATGTTTGTGAGTTTGTTATTTTGGATGTTTGTTAATGAATCACGCCTGAAACGGCTGAACGGATTTGGATGAAATTTGGCACACAGGTGACCTAGATTAAGACGTAAGATACTTTTTATCCCGGCGCGGGCAACAGCTATTAATATATAAGGTCTAACCAAAATACCTGGACAAACTTTTACACAGTGTTCAATACGTTTAACTAAACACATCTATGTAAAAAAAAACGAGATCCAAGTGTTTTTTTCTAACTAAAAAATAATAATGTTTTAAATTGCCTGTACTCTCTAAGAATAAACTCATCCATTTCTTATGCATCGACCGCCATTGGGGTGCGTGCTAATTCCGTGCCGTGTTTTACCTAAACAGCGAAGTGATAAATGTAAAAAAATTAAATAAATAAGTAAAATTAAAGTTGAAAAAAAATAATTGGTTAGAAAAACAAAACACTTGGATCTGGTTTTTTTTTGCATAGATATATTCAGTTAGACTTACTGAACACTGTGTAAAAGTTTGTCCAGGTATTTTGGTTGGACCTTATATAATGTTTTATTACTAATTATCATTTCTTTTCAGATCGAATTTCAATAGAAACAAAGAAGAAAAGGAATCTATCTCCTCCTCTATCTAAATCCTATCAAAATTGAATGTACTGGTAAAATGATCATGGAAATATATACAATTCCAATCGTTCCATCTCTCTCTGTCACCTATGTTTAATTATCAATAATTTAATTATCTTATTTTAAAATGTCATTTTAGCAACTTTTCAAATAGTAAGTACTTTTATGTCGTTTGGTTAAGTTGAGACGAGGCTAAGCTATTGACGAAAACTTAACAGCAGCTTGACAGCAGCTTTATAAGCTTTCCTCAAACAAACTAACTCACAGAACATAATACTCAAGAGAAGAACGACAACTTCATACAATTATGAAGCTTACACGAGAGCACACTATCGCTCCAGTTTATGCCATAAGCAATTCGTGAGGCGCGGGAATTACGAATAGATAGGTACATACCTACTATTTATATTTATTTATACCTATACTGCCTTTATATATACGCGATTCATAAACGCAGTAAGTAACATTTTGGACAAAAATGAGCTAAATATATATTCGTAATCACCATAGGATTGATTACGAATATATATTTAACTCATTTTTGCCCAAAATGTTAATAACTGCGTTTCTGAATTGCGCGGCAGTATAACGAATTCTCATTTTGCAGTTTATTTAACGATTATGCATTACTTATAATACATATCCGTTTGGCAAAAACTGCAAAATGAAAATTTGTTTGGAGGCTTCTTCAACAAACTTGTGGTTTTTTTAATTTACAAAACCGTTTCAGGCATATATAGTAATTGTGCTAAGTACTTATAGTTTTTAACATTTATGCTGTAAAGTTCTTCACACTTCTTCAGCCAATGCCATGGTCGGAAAACACAACACTAAAGCGTCAATATCGCACAAATTAAATACAAAATCGTCAATTTTGCACTGGAGTGTCTCTCTTAAGGTATTTGTTGGATTCACAACACAACACGCGTCAATTTCGCACTGTAGAGTCTATCTCGTAGTGGTTAAGGCAACAATTCTTCACACACAATGCAGAACCGGCAGAAAATACGATTTGGAAACAATTACAACAAAAAAAATGTTAGATTCACTGAAAATTATACTCTCTTCGTCAGATTGTTGTAAAAAACAATAAACAAATCCGCCATACCACAAATGAGTCTGGCCATTTCATAAAAAAAAATCACCATATACCATTATTTGATTTTTAAGTTTTTAATTCTAGTCAGCATTTTAAGACAATTAAAACACAAAATAAGGATTTTAAGTGGTTTAAATTATTATTTTATATTATTTTAATGAACATTAAAATCATCACAGCTCATTGTCTTTAATCTGCAGCTACCGAAATTATGGGTATCTATTCAATCGGGCATGTGACATCACTGATCGTGTTATCACTTTCTTTTGTATAGCGCTATCTCGTTTTCTCTTTTTAGGCCACTGTTTGCATTGGCCGCTAAGAAAGCTGACTCCCCTGAACTAACTACACAGACATAAAGCAAATTCTAAAAAATAAAATCACGTATAATATGTATTTTGATGTTTAAAACTGTTTGTGATGAAATGCATTAAATCAGTACATAAATTAATAAAAAAGAAATGTTTTATTATTTTTATCCGATCGAAATGTTGAACTAAACAGAAAAGAAATTATTTGTAATTTATTTCTCATTTCCATGCCAGTGATGGTAGTTTTTGCCATGAGTATCTAAACAAAAATATTTCTTATCTGTTCTAATACATACAGATCGCCCTCATTTCGCCGTTATGTTTAAGTCCTATGTAATAGGGGACGAGCCTATTGCCGTCAACCGGGCACAAATCCAAACTCCGGGCTGCTACTAAGGAAAACCCACTAACACTTCGCTCATCCTTTTACTGTATAAGTACCTACTTAATAATTTAACATACATACATACATAAACTCACGCCTTTTTCCCATGGGGGTAGGCAGACACTATAGAACGCCACATGCTACGACTCTTACATACCCCTTTCGCTTCATCCACATTCATACATCTTGTCATACACGCACGCCGGTTGAGAGTACTACGCACCTGACCTTTGTGAAGAACATCACCAATAACATCGATGTATGTCCTTCTAGGACGTCCTCTACCGGCGTTCCCATTAACATCCGCCTTATAAATTTCTTTTGTTAATCGCCGTTCACTCATTCTCTCAACATGGCCAAACCACCTAAGCATACTCCTTTCAATTTTTGTCACTACATCATCTTTTAAACCGCAACTTTGTCTAATCTCTTCATTTCTCAATCTATCATTCAAAGTTACACCGCACATACTTCGCAAGGAACGCATTTCCACGGCATTTATTCTACTTTCATGCCTCTTCTGCCACGACCAACATTCACTTCCATACATAAGCGTAGGTACCAACACACCATTATGGACAGCCAGTCGTGCCTTTTTGGACATCGACCGGCTAGCCACAACCGCATGCAAAGCACCATTTTCTTTATTTCCCGCATTTGCTCTCCTTTCCACATCTTCGTCAATCTTACCATCTCTTGTAAACATGCTTCCCAAATAAACAAACTCATTCACCTGTTCAATACTTTCATCTCCTATCTTTACTTTACACTCACATACATCTGCATCTCTTTCAAAAACCATTACTTTCGTCTTGCTTACATTAATTTTCATCCCTTCCATATTATATGCTCCATTCATCATAGTTACCATGTCTTGCAACTCTTCCGCCGACCATGCAAGCAAAACTTGATCATCTGCGTAGAGAAGACATTTGACAGGCAACTCATTCATTTTCAATCCACACTCACTCCCTTTTAAATCTGTCAAACAACTATCCATGTATAGGTTGAACAGCCATGGAGACGCTACACAACCCCGTCTAACACCTCTGGAGATGCCAAACCAGTCTGTGAACGCCCCATTTATCCTAATACAAGCACTGGAATCCCTGTACAGCGATTTCAGTGCCCGTATCAAGCGCCAGTCCACTCCGTACAAAGATAGTGTCGACCACAATTCTTCCCTCCACACACTACCATAGGCCTTCTCCAAATCAATGAAAGCGCAGTACACTTTCTTGTGCTTTGCCAGATGTTTTTCGGCTATGCACCTCAAGGAGAAGATCTGATCCATACAGCCCATCCCCTCTCTGAACCCTGCCTGAACATCCCATACTTTCTCATCTGTTATTCTTATCACTCTGTTAATTAAAACTTTCGCATATAGTTTGCCGACCACACTCAAAAGACTAATGCCGCGGTAGTTTTTATACTCCTGCTGTGAACCTTTTCCCTTATATAGTGGTACGATTACAGCTTTGCACCAGTCGCCCGGCACTTGGCCGAATCTCCAACACATATTAAAGATCCGGTACAGCAGGCTTGCTACCACCCCGTCACCGCCCTTAAGCATTTCGACAGACACTCTGTCATATCCAGCAGCTTTTCCAACTTTCATACATTTCAGCGCTTTCACGATTTCATCCATTTCAATCAGATTTTCCTCATCTTCATCCAAGTCAATGTCTGACTCACTCGCTTCCGCCCAGTTACCCACTCTTTGCACACTATCCTGCCAACTAAATAAACTTTCAAAATATACCTTCCAGCGTTCCAACACCTTGCATTCTTCACTTAACAAGCATCCATCTCCTCCTCTAACTATATTCATATTTGATGTCCCCGAAACTCCACGAGCCATTCTTACTTGTTGCCAGAACAGCTTAACATTGACCCTGAAGTTGTCGGAGAACTTCCTATTATACTTATCTTCCATTTCATTCTTCTTCATCTTTACTATCTCTTTTACTTCCGCCTTTATTTCGGTGTATCTTTTCTTCACTCTTTCCAAATCGTCAGTCATACTCGTTGCCTGATTCATTCTTATTCTAGCTTTAAAGGCTAATAAATTAAGCAAAGCTTCTTTCTTCTTCCATACGACCCCTTTAACTTCATCATCTATCCAACAATCATTCGTTCTCCTGTTATTTTTCCTCTTCGCCACACCGCATACTTTTGTGGCCACTTGCACCATGCTGTTTTTTACAACATTCCATGCTTCTTCTAAACTATAATCATTCATTCCTTCTAAAATCTCATTCGTCTTCTCTTTTACTTCCCTCTTATATTCCTCTTTCACTTTTAATTCTTGCAACCTTTCTACTTTTATTCTCTCAAGTGCAGTCACAGGAACCCGAACCCGATGGCACCAACGCTTAAACAGACCATGTATCCGGCACATGACAAGATAATGGTCGGTCCCCACATTGGCACCCCGATACACTCTTGTATCTGTGACCTTACTCTTCAGTCTTTCATCAACAACCACAAAGTCAATCATGCTTCTACTATCTTGCCTTTCCCACGTATACATGTGAACCTCTCTATGATTAAACATAGTGTTCATTATAGAAAGATTCTTCTCCACGCATATTTCTAACAAACTCATTCCATTCTCATTCACCCTTTTATCCCCAAACGCACCTAGTGTACTTTCATAACCTTTCCTCTTCACACCTACCCAACCATTGAAATCACCAAGCATAACAATCTTCTCATTTATTCTACACTCATTCACAATACCTCTTATACTATCCCAGAATGCATCTCTCTCCGAAAGTGGGCTTCCCATGTCGGGTACATAAACACATATCATGAAAATATGGTTCAAACCCACCTTGGCTCTGATCCATAGGATTCTGGGACTTACACACGCATAATCTTTTAAACATTTCATCATCCGTTCTGAAAGGACAATCCCCACACCCTGACAAGCCCTATCTGTCTCTGGGACACCAGACCAAATTGCGGTCAGGGAACCGTGTTTGGATATGTCCACTCCCTTTCTTTTCGTCTCATTCACACAAAGCGCATCTATTCTTTTTTCATTCATCAGCTCACAAACTTCATCTATCTTTTCTTTTATACCTCCCTGAACATTCAACGTAGCGAAGCGACATTCTGCAGCTCGCTTTTCGCCCCGTGAGAACATTTGACGTGGTGTGGGGCGAACATCACCGCCGACTCCGAGTTTTTTAAAATTTGAACTCATTTTGTTCCCACGAATAGCTAGGGAACTATTTGTCCACCCCTACAGAGCCCCGCGTGTAGAGGTAAGGCTACTTAGTGCCTGGAGGCGCCCAATTCCAGACAACAGGCACGCTTCTGACTCGGCTCGCCCCTAGTCATGCAGCTCTGGGCACGGCGACCTTAGCTTGGGGATGAGCTGTTCTCATCGCACAGAAGGATTTTTTACAATCCCCGGCTGTATTCCCTTAGTCGGCTCTTACGACACCTACGGGAAGAGATGGAGAGGATCTATTCTACTGCCCGGACCCACACGGGGAAAACATAATTATTAATAAATTATTATTAAGTATTACATAATTATTAATTCCCTGAATAAACACCGCATTTAACTCATCCTCTCTTGGAAATAAATAAAATTACTAAATCACTGTCCTTCTTTAGTGGCTTGGAAATCTTTTTATACTCAAAAATAAAAAAGAGTTCTATGTATATTGAAAATTAAAAAATAGGGGGCTCGGTGCTAATTACCAACCGCGCGGATCATACGATTTGTGAGGTTAAGCTGCGCTTGCCGCGGTCAGTCCGTGGATGGGTGACCGTTCGTTAGATATCGAAAGCCCTCCGTGCCTCGGAGAGCACGTTAAACAGTCGGTTGCGGGTATCATACGAGTACCTATGACATTCGTTACGGGTAGTCAGAAGCCCGAAAGTCTAACAACCGGTCTAACCTTAAGATATCGGCATTACCCAGTAACTGGGTTGCGGGGGTCTAATGGCAGTCGGTTCGTGTAAAATATTGGTATTCAGCCGCATCTGGTTAGACTGGAAGCTGACCCCAACATAGTTGGGAAAAGGTTAGGCAGAACGGAATAAAGCAAAACAAATGAAACTGTTTTTGCAAGGAATAAATACATTTATTTTTATTATTTCAACATCATCATTATTTTAATTACCTTCTAAATCTTCGAATAAAATCACATGTTCAAATCAAAATACACATCACGTGCATACTAGGTTAAAATATCTATTTTATATTTGATAGCAAGACGTCTAATTTAATGATCCGCTGTGCACTTTACAATATCATTTCTAAAGTTTTTAATGTCACATACATGAAATAACTATTATACCATCATCTTAATGATTGCAAGCAATTCGCAATGTAATAACTCTATATTAGCAGTACTATTGATTAGTTAGTCAGATCATATTAACAATAATCCCTCAAAAAAATAACGTTTAAGGTGAACAGAAATCACTATTTCAATAATTATTCGAATTATAATAAGAATTTTGCGACTTTTCCCAAGAGAACTTTAATTTCTGTAAACACCCATTATATTTTCAGCTCTTATTAACCTGTCTATCATTTTGTTTTCTAACATCTTATCGCCAAACCAACTTACGATACTAGTCTGAAAAAAGGTAACTGGGGCATTCTTCGAAAAATATTAACAAAAATTGAGAACGTCATTAGCATCATCCCAAAGTTAAGAATGCAGATGTTTAATACTATAATTATGATAATGAAAACTGAAACTATACCGCTGCCGTCAAGCAATAAGACAAGAATAAAAACAATCTGACAATACCATAACGTTAACAACCCGGGAGAAGAATGATTTGTTAAAATAATGTTAAAAAATTTCGAATATTCACCCTATAACACTGATGGAATAACTCATTTACTTATTAATTTACGCGACATTAACCTAAATTATAATATAGTCAAAAGAGTGCAGGGGTAATCTATGTCAGCAGTACATGACGAATTTTAAAGGAATTACATTATTTCGTTTACACCCTGTATACGAAGTTTACATCATTAAACAGTGATTAATAATTATTTTTTTTTCTTTTAATTTTAAATGCTTTTAACTAGCTGTTTCTTTGATTTACGTTACTAAGACCCTATTTTACCAACGTCGGATAACCACAAACTATATAGGGATATTAATGTTTATCTGTGGAATAAATCAGACGTTTTGACAGAATTTCTATACAAAAGCTGTCAAAACGTAAAATTTATTCTTGAGATAAAATTTATCCGACATTGGTGAAATCAGCACTTACATGGGTAAATTTATACCCTACACAAAAAAGCCATAATTACAAAAAAGGTACACAATTAAAAAATATTTAAGAAAAAAATCTGTTGCTATACAACATTTAAAATGCGAATACTAACACATTACTTATGTTTATAATACGCTAAACATGAGCTTAAATTATATAACACGGTTAAACTGTAACATAACTACAATGTAGGTTGCAGCCAATGATAACATCATAGGAAGTAAATACATTCCTAAAGAAAAAGTGCCGAATTTGATCACGATCAATTAAACGATTTAGATCCTTAATTTGTCTCGTTGCAGACATTGTCCGATCTAAAAAGGAACAAGAAATAAAAATTATTGAAAACATTATACCTACATAGCGAAAATATTTTTGTTTATTGAGATTGCCCTTATTTACGGTTTAATTTTAATCTACGTTAAATTAATGACTAATGTCAGATACCTACATCTGACCGACCGTTTTTTTTGTCAGTTGCACTGTCCCACTGCTGGACAAAGGTCTCCTCCAAGTTCTTCTATGTATTCTTTTCCTGCGTCACCACAAACTAGCCCTCGTGGTATGTATCCAGGTCATCTCGCCACCTCTTTCTGGGCCGACCTTGGCGGCGTCGTCCATCTTCAGGCACCCATTGCGTGGAGACTCTTGCCCGGCGCTCGTTATGCATGTGGCTGACGTGACCTTTTTACGTGGGGAAATCCTCAAGGACTGTCCCCCGTCTGGGGAGGACGGGGGGGTGTGCCGGACTCTTACAGGCTAAAACCACCACGGTGTCCCTTCTTCTGACCTAAGGCCGGGGTCACGGGATTCGCTATTGCATGTACCGCGACCCCGGCAGGTCTCGGTCCACCAGCTTCTTCTGGTGGACCTCTCCTGTGGTGGAGCACTTGCTCCCCTGCCCCACATCCTTCCGAGAGGCGCGCGCGGAACACGGCGCGCCATCCTCCCTGGGCTCGTTTGGCTGACGTGACCTGCCCAATCCCATTTGAGCCTGGCAGCCTTGAGAAAAACCAGCCAGGCGGTGGCCAAGTGGGTGTTGGCCAGTTAAGTCGCTCGAATGCATCCAGATAGATGGGCAAAGATCGTCACTCACTGGACGAGGTCATATTTGTGGGCCTAGCATGGTTAGAAACGGCACAAAATAGACAGGTTTGAAAGGCAAAAGGGGAGGCCTTTGCTCAGCAGTGGGAAATTAAATAGGCTACTAAAAAAAGTAGACTGACCGTTATACCAAATTAAATAACTGATGAGTGCTAAGAGTGAATCAGTGTAAATACATCATACATAAACTTACGTGTGGACACTTCACAAGTAAACCTCGCTAATGATTTGTTGAGAATATTAAATTCATTTTGTAATTTTTGACCAGCTGATAAAAGTGGAATCGTTGCCGCCATGTGGTATAGTAAAGCATACAAAATGATTTTGGTTTCCAAAATGTTGAATACATCCTGTAAAAATTTTAAAGTAAATAGCACGTATTGTCTTCCTCCTTAGTCTAGTGGTGACAGGTGTGACTGCTGATTGTTAGGTCCTGGGTTCGATCCCCAGGTCGGGCAAAGTGTTATTACATGTGGAATTCCTCAGCATAGCAGCCCTGAGTTTGGATTTGTGCCCGGTTGATGGCAATTATAGGCTCACCCCTTATTATATAGGACTTAAACAAAACGGCGAAATGGGGGTGTTACTATACACCTCTGCCCAATCCCGGGGAATACAGGTGTAATGTGATGTTATGTAGCACGTATTGTCCTATTGCCGGGTCAAGACGCAGGTTTCTCCCAAACACACTTAAAATCCTGTTTTTTAGTCCGCTAATCCGCACCAGGGGGCCTACTCTGAAAAACGAACGTCAAAGTTTCGGATCAAAATAAAACAACGACGAACATCGAACTTATAAATATAAGATCAAAGTACTTTCAAATAACGAACTACTAGATGTAAATTAACATTTGAAAGTATGGTGAACGAAAGGCAAAATCGAATCGATCGTCGGACCCTAAACACTTTCTTGGTTGGAAAACGTGCGATCCCCCTAGGTCAGCGTGGCGGACTAAAGCTTAAATCCTTGGCATTCTGAGAAGGTGGCCTCTGCCCAGCAGTGGGACAGTGGACTATGCTACGTTGTTACATATAAAATCTTATTTTTATAATCTACAGGATTTAATACCATAAACCTGAATCACTCTGAATTGGCAATAATATTTCAAGCAATCTTAAAATTATTTGTCGACGAAACAGCGTTTTAATTTAATTAATTAAAAAATATATATAATTAGTAATTAACGTACTCACATTTTTCATAATTAACTCAATAATGTTGTACATTGAAGAAACACATTCTAGTAAGGCTACGGCGATCGAAAATATCAACTGTAAAAAAATAAATAGTTTTTACTTGATTCATTGATTAATATTAATAATTATTATTTATACTGTTCTGAATATGATTATCAATGAGACTGATATTTTAATTGTATAGATATTACAATGAGATGTAAACATGTTTTTTTAACTCTGTGATCATTAGGCTACAGGGCTTTTTTTTTTTTTAATAAAAAATACGTTGCCCCACACTAGGATTTCTCCTGTATCGTGGGTGCGTTTACAGACACAAATCTTCACATGCACAAACACCCAGAACCGGAACAACTATCTGTAGGCCATACAAATATTTGTTCCGTGCGGGAATCGAACCCACGACCCGTAGCGCAGAAGCCAATCGCTTAGCCACTGCACCAAACGTGTCGTCAAACACAGATCGTGTCTTTACACAGACTATAAATAAATTCCGTTACGCTTTTGTGTTTAAATGGTGTCGAGGCTTATAATATATTCTGTTCTAGCTGCTTATCAAGGCAGTTAACTTTAAACTGGAGTGAAAAAATATACCAAACAAAGTAGGTAAGTGCAAGGATTGAGCCTTGGGGAACTCCTTCCTACATTTTAAATGTGGCGGATGTTTGGCCAATGAAGACCACTGTACTTTGTATACTGTTTAATGTAGTAATGAAAGGATTCGGCAAGGTTCAGTTATTTTGGCAGACAATCATCCTGTCCAGAGCAACATAGATTTCCTTCCTCGTCACCATATCGAAAGCCATATTCAAGTCAACTAAAGCAATCATCCGAGGAACGTTCTGTGCTCACCATTGTTCTTAAAGTTGCTCACGTTTTAAAATCAAGCCGATAGTATAAGCCAAATTTACCTCAGAATATACGTGTTGGACCTTGGAGGAACACATTAGCTCAATGTGGACCTAAATAGTTATGGCCTACGTGATGAAGGAACATATATTATATTTTTATGGTGTGAGTTGACAAGGATGAGCATGCGCAACCCTTAGGTTTTAAAAATTTAAAACAATTACCTACCAGTGTATTACAGCACAATGATATATTTTTGCAGCAAGCCATAATGTATTGGTACGCCTCTGTCCAAAAATTCACTTTCTCAGTTAATTCAACACATTCCTCATCCTCTTCCAAGGATATTTGATTGTTTTCTCTGTTACTGTACTTCTTAAGAACTTCACGTACAGAATTGTTTAAACATCTGAGATAATCACAAATGCATGTTATAACAGAATAAACTACCAAATGCTCTGTTATGTAGCGAATGTCTACCCATAATTCATGGACGATCAGTAGTACGACTTGTGACAAATAACACGCATCTAAAAATGACCACTGATGAATTCTCTCCAACACTAGTATTACTGATATCACGGTGAACATCACGAAGCCGACCAATCATTTTATCTTTAGTTTTCCCCTAGAATCTATGATGAAAGCTTCATCCTTAAAACGGTCATGGAGATTACGAATATCCTCGTAGAAATTTTTGAACGATTCCGAATTTGTCATCCCATCCATTACCAATACAACACTTTTGAATAATACTACTACTTGAAACAAATTTGCCATCAAATTATACTTATCACCTAAGCGATGTGCCAAAGAATTAGTTAAAAAAGATTGCTCACAGTTGTAACTACAGAAAGAGATAATTCTATAATTATACGCGTAATTGCTATTTTTTTTTATAATGACTTAGAAACTAATAGTTTCTATAGATACACATTACATTTTCACCGAACAATAATATGTAAAATAAATTCATTTTGATTAACTACGTGACACTTGTTACAGAGACCACGTTATGTTGAATGATGAAACGTGTAAATGGTAACTATATTAAGCCTAATGTATTTTGTTTATCATTTACAATACACATGTCACAGGCTTAGTTCTATTAATATTAGGTGGATATTATTGTCATTAATCGTTTCCTAGGTAACATCAAAAAGTTTTACTCCGTGTGGGGTTACAATATAAAACTTCCTCACCGCACGCGTTAGGCCACTTCTTGCGTCGGTAAAGAACAACAATTTAGGCATTAGTTTAATTGCGAAGCTGTTTCTTTCGTGATGCGATGATGAAACTGAGGCAGGTATTAATAAACGCTCTCATTTGACAGATCCCTCTTATGTGTAATTTTAAAATGACTTGAGAAGTATTTTTTTTTTGTCATATGTATGGAATTCTACTTTTATGGTAGCTGCTGTTGGAAGATTTTTCAGAGGAGAGTTGTTTATTAATATGGGTCTAAGAGCTATTATATACATACTGTCAACTCTATAGTCGGGCGCTGTCTTCGGGCGAACCAAATTTTGGTAATTCATATTTACGATTTTCTTTGTGTCTTCGCTTCCTTCTAGCCTTTTCCCAACTATGTTGGGGTCACGTTCCAGTCTAACCAGATGCGGCTGAATACCAGTATTTTATATAGAGTGATTGCCTTCAGACCTCCGCAACCCAGTTACTGGGCAATGCCGATATCCTAAGGTTAGACGTTAAAGTCACGGTTTCCTTTATGTATTCCTTAAAAAAATTGTTTGAAATAAGTGTTCTTGAATCACACGTGCTCCTTTTTTGAATGTCATCTGTGTTAAGTTAATCTAGTGTGAGTCATAATTATCCGCGGCTCGAAAACTCGCAGAAGCAGAAATGTCAGCCTCCTTTCAAGATATCTCCATTACGCAGCATGGTAGTTTGACTTTGCCTCTTCTAGTAAAAAAAACTTGCTTAGAACCGGTTAATTACATCGTTTATAGGACTTCTAGTACATTAAAAGAGCCTTTAGTGACTTCATAACTATGTCCGCAGGACGGAAGCGGCTATGGTTGTAACCTTCTTGACTGGTTAAACTTCCCATTACGGCATCAGCTATTCACGTATAGTTCATTCCGCCACAAGAAAAGAAGAGAAGAGATTCTCCCTCTCCTTGAAAGTCCCTTAGACTGTCTGCAGAAGGACGAATTAAGGTTAGCCAAAACAATATCTCCATTGTCTTCAAAACTCCATCGTCCAGAGATAAGTTGGATCCTGAATGCTTTTACCAGTGGCCAACAGGAGAATGGTGCATATGAGTTTAGAAATTGCGAAGAGATTACCCTGTAGAAATCGCAGTTTTTTTTAGTTTTTTATTAATTCGGGTGCTGGTTTACTAACAGCAATATCCATGATAATTATAATCTACCAACAAAAATCAACACATTACTTATATTATGTTTAGACTGAGTATGCTTTTTTAAATTATATAACATGGTTAAACTGCAACATAACTACAATGTAAGTTGCAGCTAATGATAACATCATAGGAAGTAAATACATTCCCAAGGAAAAAGTGCCGATTTTTATTATTATAGGATTCGTAGTCACTAAACGATTTAAATCCTTTATTTGTCTCGTTTCTGACTTTGACCGATCTGAAAAGGAACAAGAAGTAACAATTAAATAAACTGCCTCGTTGGTCTGGTGGTGGCAAGCGCGACTGCTGATCGTGAGATCCTGGGTTCGATCCCCAGGTCGGGCAAAGTGTTATTGGGTTTTTCCGTGCGGAATTCCTCAGTAGCAGCCCGGAGTTTGGATTTGTGCCCGGTTGATGGCAATAGGCTCGCCCTCTATTACATGGGATTTAAACATAACGGCGAAATGAGAGTGTTACTATATACCTCTGCCCAACCCTTCGCGGAATACAGGCGTGATGTTATGATATGATGATGATGTTATGAATGAACAAAGAATTTATACTGTCCTGATACAAGATTTTGTACACAGCTCTGTTGGTAATACTTACGCGTGGACACTTCACAAGCAAGCCTCGCCAATGCCTGATTGAGAGTATTAAATTCGTTTTCCAACTTTTGACCAGCATATAAAAGTGGAATCGTTACCGCCATGTGGTGAATTAAAGCATATATAATGTCTTTTGTACTCAAGCTTTTAAGTTGGTCCTGCAAATATTATCAATTTTAATAAAGCCTATATTACTGGTCCTGCCTGGGCAAAGCGAGGAGCTTTTGTCTGCAGTGACAGTTACTGCTACTTCACGCAGAAACTGTTTATGGCACCCGTTTTAACGGATCCGTTTTTATTTTGGTAATGTCGCCTGTAGTTGTATGAGCGAGTTCACATACACGACAGTATTCCAATTCCAGTAAAAATATTGGATCCGTTATTTTTATCGTATCCTGCCTGCCAGATGCGACGCAGCTGCCATTCGTTTAACTGATCGTCAGTGCAGATGTGAACAACACTTTCAGTACCGACAGATCCGTTAAAACGGATTCGCTGTGTGAACGGGCTCTTAAACAATATATCTCTTCTTCTCCCTTCACACTTAAAATACTACTTTTGAACTCCACAGCTACTTTTGAGGATTAAGCAGAGTGGTAATTGTTAAGGAAACTATACTACTTCAAGCAACCAGAGAATTATTTGTCGACAAAACAAAGGATCTATTAATATGGTGTACTTACACTTCTCATAATTTTTCCAATAATATCATACATTGAATTAACACATTGTAGCATGGCTACTACGATCGAAAATAATAACTGAAAAAAAATTGATAAAAATATCTGTACATTTACATGAAATTATCACTTTGAAGGGGATAAATTAGTTATTTTTTATAAGAATTGCTCTATAGATAAGACCAGCAACGAGACCTGATTTTCGCAACTCTATCATTGTCAGGTGACAGGACTTCAATTTTAAACCGATATTAAACAAATTCTTGTTCGTTTTTGTGTGCAGATGAACTCACTGCTATGTGTCTTTGGTAAAAGATTAGTAATATCTCGGACAAAGTCGGTGCAAAGATGCAGCCCTGAGGGACTCCTCTCCGCATTTTATACAATCCAAAAGTTTAGAAATTGAATTCCATTGTACCTTTCATGTGGTAATGAAAGAATTTGAGAAGATTCTATCTTTTTAGGAAACACGTAATCAATCCAGTGCAATTAAAATCCTTTCTTTTGCTCACCGTATCGAAGGACATATTTAGGTCAACAAAAGCAATTGCCAGTGAGACGTTCTGCGTTCAGCATTTCTCTTGAAGTTGCTAAAGTTAGAAAATCATGTCCATAGTTTAAGCCAATTTTACCTCAGAAAATACGCGTTGGGCCTTGTAAGAACACCTTATCTCAAAGTGGACCTACATAATTATTTAAATGCACACTTGTATGGCCTACGTGGCGCCGTGATATATAATTTTATCATGTGCGTTGACAAGGATGAGAATAACGAACAAAAAGACAAGAAAAATTGAAAAAATGTACCCACCAGTGCATTATAACACAATGATATATTTTTACAGGAAGCCATGATGTATTGGTAGGCCTCGGTCCAAAAATTCACTTTCTCAGTTAAATCAACGCATTCCTCATCCGTTTCCAAGGATATTTCATTGTTCTCTTTCTCACTGTACTTCTTCAAAACTTCACGCACAGAATTGTTTAAACATCTCAGGTAATTGTAAATGTATGTTATAGCAAAATAAAGTACCAAATGCTCTGTTATGTAGCGGACATCTACCCAAAATTCATGGATGATCTGTACTATGACTTCTGACAAAAGATGCGAGTCCAAAAAAGACCACTCACTAATTCTCACCAACACTAGAAATACAGACATCGCGGTGAACACCACGAAGCCCACCAAACATTTCATCTTCAGTTTTTTCTCAGAATCTATGATGAAGGCATCATCCTTAAAACAATCATGGAGATTACGAATATTCCCGTAGAAATTTGTGAACGTTTCCGAATTTCTTATTCCACTAACTATTAGTACAAAACTTTTCAATAATACTAGTACTTCAAACATATTTGATATGAACTTGCCCTTATCGCTTAAGTCACTAAACAAATAATGATCTAAAAAAATATTGTTTACAATAATAATTGCAGATAGAAATAATTCTACAATAATACGCGTAATTGCTAGAACTTTTTTATATTCGCTCAAAAACAAATAGTTTCTATAGATACACATTACATTTTCACCGAATATTAATATGTTAAAGAAATTCATTTTAATTCAGTTGAAGTGACACTTGTTATACTATAAAAAGACACCACGTTATGAGGAATGAAGAAACATTTTACCTGTGACCTTAATTCAGTATTTGAGTAAGTAATGTTTTTTTAATAATAATTGTTAGTTTTATGAAGTACACGTCATGTAATGTTAATGACTTAATGGTAAGTATAAATATCAATATTCAGTTGTGACCTCATTAAGTCATAATGTATTTACATAATTATGTTACAGTTATTTTATAGATTATTTTATCAGACAAAAATACACACGTCAAGGACTTTATGCTATTAAAAATAAAACAAATACAGTATGTGATATTAAAACATAGGTGACATTAAAAAGTTATTCAGATGAAAAGTCAGTTCATTATGTACTTTGATAAACCTTCATAAGGTTTATTTTCGTTTGCCAGCTATTTATATTACTTAATAGAAAATAGATATCGGATGACTTATATACAACATGAAATTCAAAATTTGATAAATCCTAAATCAAAACAAACGAACTCTTAAAAAACCGTAATTGGCGCCGGGAACTACTTACTAGCTTGATACCTACCTATATTTTGTTATGACGTAAGCGTAAAGCATAAGCTGTGTGTGACCTTGCAGATGAAGACTGACAGTAGTTTGCCTATACTCTAGTACGCACCACACCACACGACACTTGCACCACACGACATAAAACAACATTAGAACTAGTTTATAATTGAAATAACTTTCATAAAATAGTTAAATAAGATGATTGAATTGCAAATCAATTATTACGTAAGTGGTAGAAAGAGATAGAATGATTGGAATTAGGTACATTCCGAGGGTTAATTTATTAGTATATTCTATTTGAATAGGGTTGGTTTATACGAGAAGATATAAATTATTTACCTAATTTCTTTGTTTCTGGTGATTCCGGATCTGTAAAAAAAAAAACAATTAAAATATTAAACAATTAAGTAAAAATAAATATTATCCTAAATGTTTGACAAACTAAAAACTAAACAAATGTATAATGTACTGAGAGAATCTCCTAACAATGGGCGCCGTCACTAGGAGTACCGGTTTCTGTATCAAACCCTTGATCTAGCCGCCTAACGAGAGATGAATGCATGAATGACCGAATCCTATAATTTACGGAGCGTTATTGTTTAAAATTGAGATTCTTGTATCTTTACACTATACATCACTCATTTAAGATTACATGAATTTGATATCAAATCAGTAGCCCCAATTAGGTTTAGCAATAGCTATTAATAGCTAAATATGATGTGTCTGAATCTGAATAACTATCGGTTTCCGAAGCGGATTCATTGAAATTTATGATAAACCTATCAGTAACGTCATCATTATGTGGTCAAGTTGGCAAATTTAATCTTCCACTTTTACATACTGTCAAATGAAATTTGAAAATGTTTGGAACACCTGCAGTACTACCAGTATTATAAAATATTATATACCAGAAAATCTCTTTATTTATCCGAGTGCCAAGGAAGGGTTATGTTTTTCGCGCGTTTCTTGTATATACACACATCAAAAAAAGTTTGCGATCACTAGTATAAGCTGATATAATTTTTTAAATTGAACTTTATCAAGAAAAATCTTTGTTGTGTGTTTTCTTTAAAAATAGAAATAGCCCAGTTTGAAATTAAAAAATAAAACTCTTATTTTTTATAACAAAAATTGAGTAATTAATCATAATGTAATAGTAACAGAAATTTGATAGAAAGAAAAAGACTGTTTAACCAAACTTAAACAACAAGTTATTAATAAAAGGTTTATATTCAATATTATATAACTCCTCCCCTAGCTCGAACACATGCGAAGATCCTCCTGGGCATGCTGAGAATCAAGTTATCCAGCATTTCTTGGGGTAACCTGTCCCATTCTTGAATAGCGGCTTCCCTGAGTTCTGGCACTGTCTGGGGACGTGGATGACGGTTCCAAACAGCTCGCTTAAGAGCATCCTACGCGTGCTCTATTGGGTTTAAGTCAGGCGAGCCAGCAGGCCAGTCTAACCTTGTGATGATTCTCGGAGAGCAGCATTGACTCGTTGAGCTCGATGGGTGGGCGCATTATCATCGACCAGTACAAATTGGTGCCTATGGTTTACTCGGAATGGTCTGACAATTCCATCAATAGCAACTGCTCTGTACACGTCTGCTGTCATGAAGCCTCGATACGGCGTCAAAGGCGTTCTAGCTCCAATCATAATACCACCCCAAAAGGACACCGATTTCCCGCCTTGCTGAACTGTTCCAGTGGCAGTTCTTTGCCTTTCACGGTCTCCTGGTCTTCTCCAGACACGGACATGTCGTTTATCTGGATGAGTACTGATTCGCGATTCGTCAACGAAGAGACAGTTTTGCAAATGTTTTCTTCTTCATTTTTCCGAAGCCTAGCCCACTGTAATCTCCGTCGTTGACGTTGCCGGGAATTCAGAGGAGCTTGTCAAGACCTCCGTGCTCGTAATCCAGCCTGGTGCAAGCGATTCCGAATGTTCTGAGTGCTAACTTCAAGCCCAGAGGCGGCCCAAACTTCTGCTATTATTTTAGTGGCGTTGATTGTTAGGTCACGGGCTGCCAGCAATCTAATATAGCGCTTTTGGGCAGCAGTCAAAACAGTTGGGCGGCCACTGCGGGGTCGGTCAGCTAAATTACCCATCCCGTGGTACCTCTGCAACGTGGTCACGACAAAGGATTGGGATATAGCAACTCTGCGTGCTATTTCTCTCGTGGTGTATCCTTCTTCCCTCAAAGTTACTATTTTTGCTCGTAAAACTTCTGATAATCCGCTTGGCATTTTTCAATCACAACTTTCCGCGAAATCTATTTTAAATCCGTTAAAATTGACTAAATCAGATTTCTGAATGAGCGTAAGCTAGGAATGACAGTCTTTTATATGGAAAAACAATTGAACTGTTTTATTGTTTTATATTCTAAATCTATATTTTTAAATAAATAATCTAAAAAGAAGAAGAAATCGTAATATAATCTAGAGTAACAAATAAAAAATCGATTTTTCAAAGTGATCGCAAACTTTTTTTGATGTGTGTATGTATGTTTGTTTGTTTGTATTTTTTTTATTACCTCGTATTTTTCAAACGGCTGGATGGATTTCGACGGTTAAGGTATCATTATAATGATCTTAAAACTCAAGTGTCATTAGATAGGTGTTTGAAAAAAAATGGTCGATTATTGGCTCGAAATAGTAATAGGTTAATAAAAAAATAAATAACCAAACCTATCGACTAGGGTATCAAAATAAAGGAAATTGAAAGGGGATTACAAAAATGTATATAAGTTATATGTTTAAATTTAATTAGGAATAATTAAATTAAATTAATCGAAAAAAAATTAAAATTAATTAAATTTAAAATTTAATTGGTTCAAAAAATTTTTGATAGCGTAAAAATAACGTAAAATAACATTTTCGGCAAATATTAATATGTGTAATAAATTCATTTTGACCAACTGCGTGGCACTTGTTGAAAGATACGGCGTTTTGATGAATGGCGAAACATTTTACTTGTGACCTTACGTTAAATAATTGAGGAAGTAATGCATTTCCTCAATCATATTACAATATTGCTTGTTTTATATAGAAAGTACATCGTGTCACGTAATTTGGCTTAAAGTATAAAGCAGGGTTTACATAACGATATATTGGTATTCAGCCGCTTCTGGTAAGACTAAGCTGACCCCAACATAGTTGGGACAAAGGCAGAACATAGAGGTACAAATGCAATTAAAAAATGCAGTGTTATTCGTTCGATCATAACAGGAAGGGGCTCGTGGCTAATTAATAATCGCGCCGATCATACGATTTGCAAGGTTATTCCGTGGATGGGAGACTGTTCGTTACACATCGAGACCCGGCAAGCGCAGCTTAACCTTGCAAATCGAATGATCTTCGTCAGCGTCCTTTTGTGTCCACAGCGACCGCAGAACAGTGCTACTGTCTGTGCCTCGGAACTTTATGTGATGTTTTTTACTTAGTAGTTCCGAGACAGCGACACGCCGGCTTACGCTGAAAACAGCGCCGTGGTTCCGTGCCTTCGTGCACGGGCCACGGCATTATGCTGAGCGTCGGCTGTTTCGCGCGGTAGTGGCGCATAATATATTTCTGTGCCAGTTATTTTATTTTTATAAAAAGCTATGTTATGTGCGTCACTCTCACGTGAATAAACGGTTTTTCTTTCTTTCTTCTTTCTATCTGCACGGTTGGTACTTACCAACCGCTACTTAACCATGAGGCCTAAAACGCCAAATTTATTCCTCAAATAAAAGTTATCCGACGTTAGTGAAATCGGCCCTTAGTGACGGAAGTATCTATTCAAATAATTGCTATTTTTTCATAAAATTACACGGGACTATTACGTTATCACTGTGTGATAAAAAACATTTTTTACAAAAAAATTAAATCGACTTCAAAAAAGAATAAAATAATTACCATATAAAATTAACAGTTTCAGAAGTCGGTGCTGATCCACGCTGAACCAAATTGAAGGCACCGACTTCTGAAACTGTTAATTTTATATGGTAATTATTTTATTCTTTTGTAATTATTTTATTCTTTTTTGAAGCCGGTTTAAATTTTTTGTAAATTTTTTTTTGTATTTTTTTCATTTTAGTGGTCTTAATTAAAACTTAGTTGGACCTACTAAAGACGCTGCTCGTAACATAATCACATCATCACAATATGCGTACTGTTCGTCATTGAGGAGTTCCATTGTCTATCTCCGAAGTTCTTCATCAGATCTTCACCAAATTTAAATGGGACCAACTTCGAAGTATACCCTATCCATTAAAAAAGAATCATCAAAACCGGTTCATAATTGGCGAAAATATCGATGAACATACACAAAAAAAAATACATACAGACGAACATAGTAACCTCCTCCTTTTTGGAAGTCGGTTAAAAATAAGTAATAAGCTTTAAACAGATCAGTGATACAATCAATGATAATTATATTATCTCCTCCATGTCATGTTTGTTGTCATAATAAATTAACTTGTCCCTATAATTTGTAGATTCATGTTCACACAATTGGTGTGACAAATTAATAAATATGTATAAGCTTGTTAAATGTTAGCTCTTCATTATGTCACGAGGGACATAGTAATAGTAACATTATTAGTAATATTTGATAGGCAGCAAATTGAAAAGAATTATCATTATCAATTATTAAGAATTATCAATTATCCTCATCCCACCGGCCCCCTTCCACCATCGGACATCTAGATGCACTGCAATTTACCATCCATACCTAGTTGCCGTTTCACCAATTTGCACTAAGCGCTTCCAAACATCCTTCACAATGCGCACTGCAAAAGGGTGGAACTCACTACCTGCGTCTGTGTTCCCGAATGCATTCAACCTGAATCTCTTCAAAGTTAGAGTTAACAGGCTTCTTCTGGGTAAGCTCACTTCATCGTAGACTCTGTCTCTGTCTCCTCTGACCTAGACTAGAGTCAAGAGCAAACCCAATTAAAAAAAAATATATATAGAATGCACACCTTGCAGAAGCACTGTCTGTCAGCTTTATTCGGTCTGACTTGGACGTTCGTTCTACCTAGCTTTTTCCTAATTCAGCTTCCAGTCTAACCAGATGTAACTGAATACCAGTATTTTACACGGAGCGTCTACCATCAGACTTCCGCAACCCAGTTACTGGGCAATGCCGATATACTAAAGTTAGACCAGTTGTCAGACTTTCGAGTTTCTGTCTACCAGTAACGACTGTCATAGGTACTCGTATGACGCACGAGATCGACGGTTTAGCGTGCTCTCCGAGGTACGGAGGAGTCTCAATGCGTAACGAATTGTCATCCATCCACAGACTGACCGCGGCATGCGTCGCTTAACCTCGCAAATTGTATGATCCTCACAGTCGTTAATAAGCCAGTAGATTTGGACAATTGACTGAGAATATACCTACACAGTAACTTAATTTACGGAAGCACCGACTTTCGGTGCGTCCGTTAAATTAATTATGCATCCATAAAATTTTCAAATTAGTAAATTATACCCTGCCGAATTTATTAAATTAGTAACATTATGATAATAATTTGAGGGGCTCGTGGCTAAATAACAACCGCGCCGATCGTACGATTTGCGAGGTTAAGCTGCGCTTGCCGCGGTCAGTCCGTGGATGGGTGACCATTTGTTACACATCGAGACCCCTCCGTGCCTCGGAGAGCACGTTAAGCCGTCGGTCCCGGGTGTCATACGAATACCTATGACAGTCGTTACGGGTAGTCAGAAGCCCGAAAGTCTGACAAACGGTTTAACCTTAGGATATCGGCATTGCCCAGTTACTGGGTTGCGGAGGTCTGATGGCAGTCGCTCCGTGTAAAATACTGGTATTCAGCCGCATCTGGTTAGACTGGAAGCTGACCCCAAGATAATTGGGAAAAGGCTAAGAGGAAGTAACATTATGATAACCCTGCGAAATAACAAATGTATACAGGGTTATTTGTAAAACACCGACAACCTCTCAGGAATATGTTACTAACATCATAATCAACAACTTTTATTCTATGACTTTTAAAAATTCATCATATTTTAGTTCATCAGATTTTCATACAAAAATAAAAATATTTAAATTGAACGCTCTAGAGTGCCCCCGCCGCCCTAACCCCGCTCCCCTCGCTATTTTACTATCGCTTTCGTTTGCTTCGCATACACTTCGTAACATTTAGACCGTTCAATTTAAATATTTTTATTTTTGTATGAAAATCTGATGAAATAAAATATGATGAATTTTTAAAATTCATAGAACAAAAGTTGTTGATTATGATGTTATTAACATAGTTCTGAGAGGTTGTCGGTGTTTTACAAATAACCCTTTATAAATATCAATTAATTGCTACAGATTGTGTTGATTGGTTTTTTTTGTTGTTGAGGTTAGTGAGTGTCGAAATATTGTTTATTAAATAAATCAATCAGAATATAAACTATTTAGCCCATTACTGTCCCACTACAAGGCATGGGCCTCTTCTCAGAATGGGAAGGGTTCAGATCTTAGTCCTCTACGCTGGCCTGGTGCGGTTTGGTAGACTACACACACCATCGAGAACTTTATGGAGCCCTCTCAGGTGTGCAGGTTTCCTTACGATGTTTTTCCTGCACCGTTCACGCATGTGATAATCAAATTCTAATCCACACATGAATGCGAAAAGTCAGAGGTACGGGCCGGGATCGAACTCGGACCCTCCTGCATGGAAGGCAAGCGTTCAACCGGTAAGCTATCAATCATAGTAAAATATAATTATCATAAAGCACTTAAATGTCAATATTATAGATTCGATTTACTTGTTTCCATAATTTAATCATTAACAATTATAGAGGCCATAAAGCATTATTAATTATAATGGTTTGACCAAATTAATTGGATTAGAAACGACTTTGCTAATTACATCAATATCTGGTCATCATAATCAGCTTGTAATATTATTATATTAGCTCGTTATTTTCACTCAACATTGCATTGGCGAGGCTTTCGAAAGAAATGTCACGTAAGTTTTAATTTATTAAATTATTATCGACTTAACGTGCATTTGGAATACGTAAATTTTTCAGGAAACACCAGGTGTATATTTTATTTATTTATAATTAAATATTAAATGATGGACAAGTCTGAAAAAAAATTATTATCTATTATTATTATTCCATTTAATCATTTTCTTATAATATGCTATGTATTTACTTATATAATATTTCTTAAACAAAATTAACATTTAAAAATATAAAAAATAGTAGCCCATTGGCATCGGGAACAGCGTCCAAGTTACCAAGTTACCGGTGATCAGTGCTTCAGAGAGAGGAACCCCCTAATAATGCGTGCTGTCTTGATTATTATTTTTACTCGCGAACTATTTTCCTGTCGACTATACCTACGCGATCAGCACTAACTAACTCTAGAGAGGCACGGTTAAAATAGTACACTCATAAAAACTATTTGCTAGCTAGTGTATTTGTAATTGTGTTAATTTATTTTTGTTTTAAATATAGTAAAAAAATGTGTGTTCACTTTTAAGATACCACTGTATGTACATATTATATTTATTGCAATTATCATAAATATGAACCAAATAAAATACCTACAGGAAAAAATACGTTACCAAAATAAAGACATGTCGGGCATCGTCCTAATAGAACGCGAATGCGCGATCATCGCGCGAGTAAGCGACGCAACCATCGCGTGTTTCATTATGTTTGATCATTATGTTTGAATGCGAATTCGTACGACGTAAATACGCGCGAACTTGCGATGGTCGCGCATTCGCGTTTTATTAGGACGATGCCTCAGATAATCATTTAGGAAATAAAGGAGTCGTCAAGATGAATCAACGTACCCGACGTTATAAAAACAGTTGTCATTCGACGGAGCGGGGGTATATCCGATTAAAGGATTTCGCCGACTCGCGTAAACTCATTCTCGACCAGCAGTTTGGTTTTCGAACCAATCACTGGGCAACTTCATCGTATCGTCGAACGCATAAGCTCCCTCTTCACGTTTTCATACAAGACTGGCATGCTGTTCTTCGACGTAGCGAAAGCCTTCAACAAGATCTGGCACAACGGTTTATTATATAAGCTGTATCAATTCAACGTGCCCGACCGTCTCGTGCTCATCATTCGAGACTTTCTGTCGGGTCGCACCTTTCGCTACTGTCTAGTCGGCACGCTCTCGTCTCCTCATCTCATTCGCGCCCGAGTCCCCCAGGGCTCCGTGCTATCCGCCCTCTATTCACGCTGTACACCAGCGACATTCCCATATGTGGCAAGGCCCAGTTGGCTCTTTTCGCCGACGACAGGGACATCTTCTACTCCAGCAGGAGTCTTGACTCGATCTCTCGCATTCTCCAGACCGCAGCCAGCGCCAACGGCGTTTGGTTCCGAAAATGGAGAATCGAAGTGAATCCCGAAAAGAGCACAGCCTTCTATTCGTCTTTTCGAGAGGCACTGCGATAACCACACCCTCATCTCCCCCGTGGTCCTGTTCGGCAAACCTATCCCATGGGAACTGAGCGTCAAGTGCCTGGGGGTGATCTCGATCACCATCTTAATTTCCGCAAACTTACTTTAGCAACCTTTTGTTATAGGCCGTCTCCATCCCACGCTTAGGGCACGCAGTAAATTATCATTTAGAAATAAGTTGATACTTTACGTGTCGTCCATTCGCCCCATTTTTTTTTAACTTACGCTAGCGTCGTGTTCGCACACATTAAGCTCTTCCGATTTAAATCTTTTCAAATCCTCCAAAATCGCGTCCTGCGCAGGGCCGCGGCCGCTTCCCCCCCAGTGGGTTCCCGCATTATCGTTGCGGGAGGGCTCAGTAGCCGTGGAGTAGAACCGAAGAGGAACCCACGGAGGGGCCGCTCATCGAAGCTATGCCGGGTAGCCCTCGATGTAGCGGCCAAGTAGGTTGCGGTGTCGCTTTGGCGACATCGCAACTGAGGCGGGCCGCGATGTCATATCGAAGGCATCGCAGCTGAAGGGTGGAGGCCACGGTGGGGCCACAGGGGGAGAGGAGTGTCAATGTATAGTTGGCCGCTCTCCCTATACTTAGCGGCCGAAAAGTGGTAAGTGGCAGGGCCACTAATCTGACCCGTCGCAGGGGGACTAAGGGTACCCAGACATGGGGTCGTCTAGCACCCATGTGCTTGTTTGGTCCCGGCGGTGGTCACGGCGTGCCATGTGCTCTGATGCACCGGTGATGTGGGATGCTCCCCGCGATTCTCGGGAGGTCATGGGGTAGGGCCTCACTGAGGAGAGTACCACCACCAGTTGGTGGACCAAGACCTGCCGGGGTTGCGGTGCATGCTTAGGCGAATCCTGCCACCCTGGCCCACGGTCAAAAGGAGGAACACCGTGAGTTTTAAGCCGGTAAGAGTCCGGCAGACCCCTCGTTTACCCCGGGCGAGGGACATCGATGAGGATTTTGCCAGGATAAAAAAAAAGAATGGGCCGCGGTCGCTCCGTGGTTCAATGTGCGCAACAAGCAGCTCCATTTAGATTTAAAAATGCCTACCGTCAGGCAATACCTCACACGCATTTCCAAGAGTTATTTCGACAATGGCCCGAGGGATCGGAACCCTCTAGTGGCCGCCGCGGCCGATTATAAACTCTCTCAAATGAGCATAGTACACCGTCCCAGGCATGCGCTATTAGAGCCCGACGAGGATATTACTCTCCTGCAGGAGGCGAGTAAATCGACCAGACCGTCCTCGCCGGCGAGGCCCGTCGCAACGTCCCACCGCTGCCGCCGCCGCCGCCCATGATACACCGTGCACACCCATCACAGCCGCGGAACCGATCGTCTTTTCTGACTCCGCAGTCACACCGTTAATTCAGCCCTCATCAAGCTGTCTCCCTCCCAGACCTCTCGCAAGCAACGCCCTAAGCCGAGGTCCGAGTCCCATTAGGGATCGCCCTTAGTGCTGTTGTTGCTAGCTAGTCATGATGTTAGTAGTAGTAATAGTAGTTAGCTTAGGTTAAGTATTTTACTCTCGTCCCCATTGGTTGGAGACCCTTCAGGTCTCGCCAATAAATGCCCGGTTACGTAGAAACGGTCCGCAAGACCATCTACGAGCAGCCGAAAAGAAAACAATAAATAAAACGGAGCGAGGTATTCTATATAGAACTGCCGAAGAAGTCTGACCTTTCTGACCAGCTTGTCTTTCTTATATTCTGATGATCTTTTGTGACTTATATTGTGACTTAGCTGTAACTAACAACTAACCCAAATGCAAGTACGTGGTGGAGAGTCTATGTTGGTTTTATTTACCAAATACCCGCTTTACCTTCTGATGAGCAGACACTGCACTGGTCTGAACTGTAATGCTGTACTCAATTCTATCAAATTCTATAAACGTTGTGTCTGCGACAGACATTTATATTTATCCTTGAGCCTGACATGTGACATGACGTGTACTTACTTTATACAATAAGATATTATTGTAATATGATTAAGGAAAAACATTACTTATTCAATTACTTAATAGTATAATGTCACTGTTTCATCATTTATCACAACGTCGTGTCTTTCTATAACAAGACAGTCCGCGGTTGGTCAAAATGACTTTATTAAACTTAATAATATTGGTCGAAAATGTTATGTGTATCTATAGAAATTATTTCTTTATAAGTAATTATCGAAAAAAAATAGTAATTACACGTATAGTTGTAGAATTATGCATATATGTAGCTATCACTGTGACTAATATTATTGTAAATGGTATCGTATATCAGAACACAAGCGAGATTATTTTTCTTATAAGTTTTTTCCAAGTTTTGGTTTTATTTAAAAGCCTTGTAACAATAATTGGTGGAATTGGGCATTCGGGGTCGTACAGAATTTTCTATGAGAAGGTTCAAAATCTTCACAATCATTTTAAAAATGAATCTTCTTATTTGAATTCGGTAAAAAGACTCAAGCTGATATTTTTTGTGGGCTCTGTAGTGTTTGGGATATTGGCGCTACTGCTTGCAATGATCAGAATTACTAACAGGTATACTCTCCAGAATCAATATTTAGTAGAAATCGCAGTATTGGTTGTCTATGAATTGTGGATAGACATTCGCTACATGATCGAGCATTTGGTACTTTACTCTACAATAACATGGATATCCCATTTCGTGAAATGTTTAAATGCCTCTGTACATGAAGTTTTGAAGAAGTACAATCAGAAAGAAAACAGTCGAATAAGCTTGGATTCTAACGAGGAAGACTTTGATATATCTGAGAAAGTGATTACTTGGACAGAGGTGTACCAAGACCTCGCGGCTTGCTGTAAAAATATATCACTATGCTTTAATGAATTGGTAAATAATAATTAATCTTAATTTTTATACACACACTGAGCTGGCTTAACTCACGGAAACTAATTGCACCGTCGAGTCGATAATAAGTATTAATTTTGTTTCAAACTATAATAATTTGTAATAATAGGTATTAGACTAGCAAACATGATTCAACAAATTATCTAATAATGGCATTTCTTCGAACGATGCGGGACATATAATAGTAAAATAATATATCTATAATACAGTTTTTTTTTTCTTGTATGTTAACTTATTGACATTTAAGAAACTGCTAAGTATAAGTTACATATATAATATTTCGCAGTATTAAATAATTGCAATGTAATATTATAGTACAATCATTTATGTGTATGTAATTATTTTATTTTTTACATTTATCGTTTTTTTTAGTATTCCTTACAAAGGCAATTTTGCAAAGTTGATTTGATAAATTGTATAATTAATGGATGCATCGTTGAAGTAATGGATGCATCGTTGAGTTAATGAATGCATCGTAGACTTATTTAATGTATCGTAAAATTAATTAATACATCTTAGAATTATTGGATGCATCGTAGATTTAAGGAAACGGTGTAGTTTTGTTTTTTGTTGATTGAATGGTTTGGTTTAATTGTCACGAGTAGTCTTTCATATTCTTCTCTTTACTATTTATCGGCCGCACCAGAAAAATCGATACATGATTGGCAGGTATCAGTCAAGTTTCGTTTCTTTTTTAGGAAATATAAACAGTAACAGTGCAGTCATTCTATTCGTACGTTACTATGCCATTAATTAAATGAACATGCGTATATTATATTAATTAAGAATACCTCCGAATTAAAATCTGGATGGGCAAAATTAAATAGTTTGTTTAATTTTATTTTAACAAACTTCAATTTAATCAACTCTTCATTTGAAATGAATATTCTACAAAGAAATTTAAATTAAATGTTTTTCAGATGCTATTATCTGTGGCTGCTACCGTAGTGGAGACAGTATCTTCAATGTATGTACTTATTAATATAATGGTAATGGCGGTAAGTAGAACTTTAAACAATAATTCTCGTAAGATAGCAGCTGTGGGGAGGTTTTACCTTTTTAACTCATCACATCTGTACCAAAAGAGATTTCAATCAATGATTTGGACTTTGCTGACTGGGTAATCTTTTCACCACGCCATGAGCCATCTTGTGCAAGTCTTGCCGACACGAGAGAAGAATGATTTGGAATTTATTTTTAACCTTGTATAACCGAGCATAGCTATAAGATAGATATTCCTTTATCTTGTACTAGAATAAACCTATAAATAATTCCAAATTATTTGCAGACGGATCATACATATTACGATGTGAGATACATCGTGTATATTTTGTTTAACCACATGGCGGGAACGATTCCTCTTTTATGTGCTGGTCAAAAGTTACAAAACGAATTTACTTCTATGAAAATTGCATTGGCGAGACTTTCTAAAGAAATGTCGTCACGTAAGTTTCAATTAACTTTTGTTGGCTTGAAAAACTCTGCCATGCCTCGAAAAAGTTGGCCTTGCCTTGACAAAGTCTGCCTTGCCTTGAAAAGGTCTGCCTTGCCTTGAAAAAGACTGCCGTTTATATTCGTAGGCTTTGCTATTTGCATCGGGAGGTTTTATTTATTTGAGATGGGTTTGCTCTTGACTCTAGTCTAGGTTAAACGTGACAGAAACAAAGTCTATGATGGAGTGAGCTTACCCAGAAGAAACCTGTTCACTCTAACTTTGAAGAGATTCGGGTTGTATTCGTTCGGTAACACAGACACAGGTAGTGAGTTCCACTCTTTTGCCGTGCGCATTATGAAGGATGTTTGGGTGTTTGGTATCAGGAGGTATCCATTACATCATTTGGTTTTTTTTTGTGATTAAGGACATTACTTGCGGAAGTTTGGAAAGTGTATTGCGGGTATATTTATGAAATTGAATCATCTAGATTCACAATATTAACTCATTTTTACACAATCATAAACAAAGCTTAAGTCAAGGCAGTCTTTTATTATTCTTTGCTTCTGCTTAAATATTAAGAACTAACTATTGTTGATTAATTTCAGATCATCAGAAAATCGAATCAAGACAATTAAGAGATCTAAATCGCATAGTAACTACAAATCCTATCGAGATTAAATTCGGCACTTTGTCTGTAGGAATATATTTGCTTCCTATGATATTATCATTATCTGCAACATACATTGTGATTTTGTTACAATTCAACCATGTTATATAATTTCAGATTATATACAAGGTTAGCCTGAAAGGGAGTACTAAGCCAAAAATGTGTTAAAGTACCCATAATTATGGATAACTTTTGTTCTACAACTTTTCGCAAAATGCTTTAGTTTAAGAGAAATAGGTTTTCAAATATTTCATTAAAAATACGCTAAATTCTATCTATCCTCAGCTATGATAGTACATACATAGTACGTACCTAGTTTACGTTTTAGGTCATATTTACGGATCACGGATTAGAAGCTTCATTTTCTGAAGTCGAAACTAACGCAGGGATGAAGAATTTTTCAAAGAAACTAAAATAAAAATCATTTTGTATGGGTCTTTTTTATAGAATTTTGAAATTTAAACACTTTTTTTAAAACAGTCTTCAGTAATACATAAAGTGGCCTGCGGCTTAGTATCTCCTTTCCAATTAACCTTGTATACTTCACTCATGGCGAAATGCTCAAACGCTACTCAATTTTAAGTTAATTTCGCCGTTAATTTCGTGCTGTCACTGTCATTTCGCCGTAGAATGACAGTGAAAGCACGAGATTTAATGGCAACTTAAAATTTAATTGCGTTTGAGTATTTAGCTATCAGCGACATAAAAATGTAAAGGTACACAAAACTAAATTTTAAATTGCATGTTAGAATAATATTTATATAAAAACATTTATTTGTCACCGTGTTAGTATGTTAGAGAGAATGTTAAGGCGGAATATTGCAAGTAAATTTTGTACCACTTACGCTAAGGAAGTTGAAATATTGCACACACGTGTATTTTACAATATGGTACCATTGAGCTGGTCTGATGAGGGAGCCGGGATGATGATGAAGATGTCCTTCCCAACGTATCCGTCGCCAGCGACGCTATAGATTATTTCCTGGCGTGTGCACGGATGTGACTGGCGAAACTGAGTTTGTGCTCGTTTAATTTAGCTCGATGTGTACGCTGATCTTAAGGAGTATTTTCTATAGATTACTAAAAGTTATATGTAGCCTGCGCTAGCGAAAGCTCTTTAAGTAAAAAAAATAAACACTAGTAAAAACGATTTGCTAAGTTATTGCAAGTCAGAACACGTTGATGTTTAAAAGAAAATATAAAAATTAATGTATTTCACTTCTAAATACCACTGTATTTATTGCAACTAAGATTTTGTTCCAAATAAAGTATTTGAAAAGATTCATTATGTTTTCCTATTTTTTCTGACCACCGCATATTTTAACTTTTTATACTTACCTACAGAATCATAAAGGCAGAGCTTCATAAAGTTCTCGATGGTATGTGTAGTGTACCAACCTGCACCAGGCCAGCGTGGTCGACTAAGGCCATTCTGAGAACAGGCCCGTGCCCAACAGTAGGACGGTAATGGGCTAATTAATGTATTATGTTACACCTACAGAATTATATGAATTATCCCGTATATTTGTTTATCTAGTACATTCGTCTGGCGCAATAGCACCTTTGCACCAAGAAAAAGTAGTGTGTAGGAGAGTGGAAAGTGTTGCGGCCTTAGATTAATGATTGGTCTCCGCTGCGCTCCAAGAAGATACCGCTGTATCTAAGAACTAGCTCCCTAAATGTGGCAACTTTATATCGACATTTGCAATTATCTTATTTCTTGTGGTATTGTTTTTTACTTTTGATTATGAGTAGTTTAATAGAACACGCGGCACGTCGGCGTCATACCTTGGTTGCAACGAGACTGCGACTCGCGACTAATGTTACGCCGACTCCGGAGTAGTATTAGCTGCCGCATTTTACTAGTACGCCAGCGGTATCTAGTTGAAGCGCAGCCAAGACCAATCATTAATCTAAGACTGCGGCATTTAGCTTATGTGTCACACAATTAGGCTCTTGGGTGTGTTATCGAGTCCAAGCTGTATGGCAGCTGTTATGCCAGTTAAATCGTATATAATATTTGATTGTGCAATACAAGGGGCTCGTGGCTAAATAACAACCGCGCCGATTGTACGATTTGCATGGGTGACCATTTGTTACACATCGAGACCCCTCTGTGCCCCGGAGAGCACGTTAAGCCGTCGGTCCCGGGTGTCATACGAATACCTATGACAGTCGTTACGGGTAGTCAGAAGCCCGAAAGTCTGACAATCGGTTTAACCTTAGGATATCGGCATTGCCCAGTTACTGGGTTGCGGAGGTCTGATGGCAGTCGCTCCGTGTAAAATACTGGTATTCAGCCGCATCTGGTTAGACTGGAAGCTGACCCCAAGATAATTGGGAAAAAGGCTAAGAGGAAGAGGAAGATTTGATTGTGCAATACATTAGATATTTTGCTTATAAAACTCACGATTATACATGTCGTTTTTGAATAGATTAGACGACATCATGAAAATTACAGAGCAATAGTAGATGAGACGAACTCAGGGCTATCAAAAGTAGTGGTAAGAATAGATGGATTTTATTTAGCTAAATAAATATTAAGAAATAAATTAACGCCTAGACAACGCCATAACGACAGACCAATTTACCTAATGTACCAATTGAAACAATCAAATTATTGTAATATGAAAAAGACATTACTAGCTCAATGATCATAGGTAAAAACTTAGATTAAAGATTGGTCTCCGCTGCGAAGACTAATCATTAATCTAAGACTAAAAATATTGTTTTTTGGCAACGTGTCTGTCCGTGTCTATTGTCTCTCAAGTTGATCAAAATGTCAGTTAGTGTAGTTCTAGGGTAACTTATAAGTACCAAATGAGTATGTACCTACTGGGTAATTTCTAAAATAAAACATTCGTTCTCTTGGTATTTTGATAACCAATATTTTCTATTATATCTAATAACAATACGAATCGAATAATATTATTAATAAGATGTTTATCAAATAATCCATAACATTGTCTACATTACACTGTTTACAGTAAAAAAATAAAATAGATAATACATTAACATAAGGTCACAAGTAAAATGTTTCATCAATCATCACGCCGTGTCCTTCAATAACAAGTATCCTGCAGTTGGTCAATATGAATGTATTTGACGGATTAATATCAACCGAAAAGTTATGTGAATCTAGAAATGATTTATTTATGAATAATTATACATTACGAAAAAAACAATGTATAATTTTTCTTAAAACTGTCATCATGTTGATGGCCCTTTTGCAGAGAGGTGTACCTGAGATTATCTAATACAAATATCATATCCGTATTGGTTCACAGACTACTTTCCAAACTCTGCCGTCTTCCTTGGGATGGTCAGTCAAAAATGACAAAAAATAAGTTTTTTCACATATTTTATTTGGAATAAACAATTGCAATAAATAAATTGTACACACAGTGACAGAGATAGAGTAGGTACCTTATAAAACTACCTCTACAAAGTATTCCGATTTTTCACAAAACCCCGCGATTTTAAGAAAATACGGATTACGCGATGCTTCATGGATATAAACACAATACATTATTATATGTTTTAAATAGACAATACAATATTTGAATATATAATTATTGATAACAAGTGAATTATAAAAGCGATAGTGATTAAAATCCTTAAATATTGTGCACATAGTATAATTATGCAAACATATACGAATACTCGATTAGTGAAATATTAAAAATATTCGTCTCTAACATTCATTTTTCAATTTAGTTTTGTGTACATATACATCTTTATGTCGTTGAGTGAAATATAATTTGAATTATATAACATGGTTAAATTGTAACATAGTCACAATGTATGTTGCAGATAACGATAACATCATAGGGAGCAAATATATTCCCAAGGAAAAAGTGCCGAATTTAATAACGATAGGATTTGTAGTTACTATGCGATTTAGATCACTTAGTGGTCTTGATTCAATCTTGTCACGATCTGAAATGATTAAACAATAGTTATTTTACAATATTTAAGCATAAACACTGAAATAAATTATTATTATTTCTCATTATAATAATTTATTAATTATTTATTTGTCTTGACTTGAGTTTTATGTATTGTCCATAAATGAGTTAAAATTGTAAATCTTCATGATTTAATTTAATAAATAAACCCGAAATACTATTTCCAATCTTCCGCGATACAGTAAATAAATCGAATTTTATTCTTAATTAGAAGTACCTGGATGACCGAGCTTTGCTCGGTTTTTTTTGGTAAATCGTGTTTATTGGAAAGAAGAAAAAGGTAAAAAGAAGAAAAAGAAGGAACTTGAAAAAAAAGGAAAAAAATATCAGCTGGATTCGAACCGAGTCTTCTGAATCCGGGACCGCCCGATTTCCCACCTAACCTATTTTAATTTTGTAGATGGCGGCGAAATTTACCTTCATATTCTAATGTTATTGTAGCAAATTTTTATTGCCTGAAAACACGGATAAAATGACGATTTCTAATAATGAAACCTAGCTAGATCGATTTATCGCCCCCGAAACCCCCTGCATACTAAATTTCATGAAAATTGTTGGAGCCGTTTCCGAGATTCAAATTATATATTTATATATAAATATATATACAAGAATTGCGCGTTTAAAGGTATTAGATAAAACCCCTTAAAAATACTCTTTCAATACACTTGCTCGTAAAGTGGCTATTATTGCACCGCTGTTAGGTTCATAATGCAGCTTTCTTTTTACTTTACATTACCGTACTAGTGCATTTTACCACAGATTAATGATATATCTTTACGAATTTTACTTTACTTTTTTTTTAGATACAAGGTTAGTCGAAAAGGGGTTAATAAGCTGCGGGCCACTTACTCTCCCTCACTGATGATTATTTTAAAACAATTGTTAAAATTTTAAAATTCGATCAAATTTATTTGCATGCAAAAAGATTTTTATTTTAGCTTTTTCAAAAAAAAACATACCTGCTTTAGTTATGAATTCAGAAAATTAAGTTTCTAATCCGTGACCTCAAATATGACCTAAATAGTAAACACAGCTGACCATAGCTTTGGATAGATATATTTTAGCATATTTTTTACGAAATCTTTGAAAAGTTATTTCTCTTAAACTATCGAATTTTGGGAAAGTTGTAGAACAAAAGCTATCCTTTATTATAGCTACTTTAACACCCCTTCGGCTTAGTACCCTCTTTCAGACTAACCTTGTATAAGCAGAGCGGTTTTGAGTAAAGAATAATAAAGTTTTTTATTTTAAAAATAGAATAAATAAACTGTGTTATTTAAAATATGATAAATAAACATTTCATTTAATTAAATTATTTATTTTGGCAACAAATTAACATTAGGAATTAATTTGTGTTATAAACATTCAGTTTTTTTTAATTTTTTGCTGTTTGCCCTTTGGTCTTTCACCTGCGTAGGCATAGCTAACTCGGCCACGGGCACGGCGCGTGAAAAAAGAAATGCATGCGCCATTTTTCACAAATACTTATTAAAGTAACCAACTTAGCTTGTTAGTATTATTGTATTAGATACCTAAAGTCTATTTGTCTCCTTGCAAATATGTTAAAAACGTCTTATGAAACGCGTGTGCATTGATCATTACACTCTCGGCTCCCTTATCGCGCTCGCCTGCGGCTCGCGCGCTTACTACCGTCACCAGTGTATTGACCAACATAGCACACTTGTATCATAGTGTACTATTTAGTTTAACGGATTGCAGGTTGAAATTATCATAATGTTGTATTGGCATGGAAATTTAATTTGTGTGCGAAGTTTCAGGAAATCCTTTGAGCAGAATTAGTTGAAAAATCTGTGGCAAGATTTGAATCAAACAAACAAATATACGAAGTGAAACTAATTACAAAAACATTAAAAAAAACACAATGTCATAGTTAGGTATAGTTATAGTTACTATGACCGCACCGAATAAACGTTTATGAGCTAACACGATACCCGTTTTTTTCTGTTTTATTGATAGGTCTTGACTTTTGGTATCATGATATTTTTAGAGTTCCATACCCAAAGGGTGCCAACGAGACCCTATTACCAAACCTTCACCGTGTGTCCGTTTGTATGTCACAGGACTGTTTCTTTCTAATTTTACAGAATGCATACTCTCTAGTTACTAAAAAATAATAAAAAGAAATAAAACTAGTGGTGGTATGGAACCATTACTTCGCAAGTCCGACTCGCACTTGGCCGGTCTTTTTCAAACTTATCTATATATCACTTATTATTTAAATTATAACGAAATAAATACCTATTCGTATTATAATTATCGGTATTAATCTAGCCTTAAACATCTGATTTTTTCTGCAAGCTTGACGTAACTATTCGAAATACGCGTTATTCGATGCGGCTATAGATAACATTAAAAAACTTACGTGACGACATTTCTTTAGAAAGCCTCGCCAGTACAATGTTGAGAGAAGTAAATTCGTTTTGTAACTTTTGACCAGCACATAAAAGAGGAATCGTTGCCACCATGTGGTAAAACAAAACGTACACGATGTATTTTGTATCGTAATATCTATTATGTATCTGTAAATAATCCGTTATCAGTTTACAAAAAAATAGAAAACCAAAGGGAATCTTTTTTCAATGCGCATTGGGTCAGTCACAGGATGGGTACCTACATCGTATGCTGGCTATGTATATGTTTGGAGTACCTGGATGTTGAATGCCTCCCCTGGGCGACACACTATGATTGATGGGATCCTATTTATTTCTATTTGATTTTAATTTAATAAAATAATTATTGCTAAAAGTTCTGCTTACCTTCATAACCATTATGCCGATAAGTTCATACACTGAAGATACTGTCTGCAGTACGGCAGCAGCCACAGATAATAACATCTGAAAAGTTATACAAAATTATTTATTATCATAAATAAAATAAATAATTAAAAACATTAAAACACCCGACTGCAAATAAAATTATTTATTAAAACCAATGCACTAAAAAGACCGAAACAAGATTGAGAATAGAAAACAAAATTAAAATAAACTATAATCGAAGTAAACTCTGCTTCGATTTAACAGTCTATATTATGAGCTGAAAACCTAAGTTAAGATAAGATAATTTTTATTTGCTCAAACATGAGTGTACGTACATACAAAAACAATTGTCAGCATATATGCAAGATGTTAAAGTAACAATAGAGATCATCATGTTTGCCATGATCAATGGCATACAAATATTTATTATATAATTACATTAAATTATGTAGAATGTTGAAAACCTTCTGCCAAAAACTCATTAATATTATAATAGGCTTTATCTGCTAGAAAATTCTTTACTTTATTTTTGAACGCTACATCACTTAAATGCTTCCAACTTTTTGGCAGTTTATTATAAATTTTTCCGCATAAGTGCAGTCCTATATTGATGTAAGCAAATCATAGTATTGTCGCGCCTATTACGTGGAAATAGATCTGCCATGCGAGTATAAAGGTGAGGGTTGTACCGTAAGAACATTGCATTTTCTAAGATGTAAAGGGATGGTAATGTCAATATTTTATATTTTTGAAAATATGGTTTGCAACTCTGTGTAGTTTCAAGTTTGAACATGGACCTAATGCATCTCTTTTAAATACCCGCATTAAGTTTAATAGCAGTCGGGACCCAATTGCAAATTATAAACTGAAAGATAATTAATGGATTCCGCTTGCTACTAAACCTAATGCGGCTTCTTCCTGCCCTTATCCCACACTAGGTGGGGTCGGCACAACATGTATTTATGAAAACTATGTTGTTAGAAGATTTGGTTTATTGTTTTATGACGGGCCGCCTGCCTGACATCAACTCTCCTTGGGAATACTCGTTGCGCTGTCGTGCGGGTGACCCAATGTGCTTGCTGATATTATGCACTGGGTCCTAAAATGATATGCTTGTCAATCTTATTGCCGACAACTAAGCAAACTATGTTCTTCTTGGTGAAGTATACTTGAAGTTGCTCGACCCCCTCATTCAGTTTTGTTAGGGAATTCGTTTCTGACACATCGTAAACTAATATAGCACCGTGAGCGTCACTGTAAAAACTTGATAGAGACAGCACGAAATTAATGGCAGCTTAAAATTGAGTAACGTTTAAGTATTTCGCCACATGACTCAAAATGTGCCAACGGCGCTATGTTTTACTAAATTGAGGCCAATTCCTCTTTTGTCAACAAGATGTTTCCCATTAATTACCAGATGCTAACTATATTAAAAGATCGCATGCACTGCGTTTGAACTTTGACTGGAGACCCATCAGGTCTTGCCAATAAACTACCTGGTTACATAAAAGCGGTCCGCAAGAACCATCTACCAGCAATTCAACACAGAGAAAATGACTTAAGTCCACCACTGGACGCAAAAAGGCTGCGATGATGATAATAATGATGCATTGCGTTACCATGTGTATGCGTGCAATAATAAAAAACAGGATCAGTTGTTATTTACCATATTATTAAAGGATAGTGAAATATGTTTACTGCAAGCCATTATGTCTTGGTACACCTTCGTCCAAGCATTCACTTTCTCAGATATTTCAAAGCATTCTTCATTGGTATCAAAGCATATTTTCCTGTTTTCTTTCTCACTGTACGTCTTCAAAACGTCATGCGCAGAATTATTTAAACATTTCAGGTAATTGTAAATGATTGTTATTGCAGAATAAACTACCAAATGCTCGAAAATGTAACGAGTGTCCAACCAAGCTTCATAAATGACCATAAGTATGATTCCTACAAAATATTGATCATAAGCACCACCCCAGTTAGCAATTCTCAACGTCGCAAGCAGTATCGTTAGTATCGCAAACACTACAGAGCCCAATAAACATTTCAGCTTGAGTCGTTTCACAGAATTCAATAAAGAAGACTCATTTTTAAAAACGTTGTGGAGATTTTGAACCGTTTCGTAGTAAAATCTGAACGAACCGGAACTCCTAATTCCGTCTATTATTATTATGAAGCTTTTCAATATATTCAGTGCTTGATTTACGTTTGCCATGAGCATATTATCGTCGTTTAAATTGAGACTTAAACGAGTAATTTCAATGATACATTTTGTAGTGATAGCCAAAGACACGCATAATTCTATAATAATACGCGTAATTACAATTTTTTTACGAAATTTACTCATAAACGAATAATTTCTGTAGACACACAGAACATTTTCGGCGAATATTAATACGTCGAATAAATTCATTTTGACCAACTGCGTGACACTTGTTATAAAAGACACGACGTAGTGATGCCTGATTAAACATTTTATTTGTTACCTTATAATACCTAAGTAAGTAATGTATTTACATAATCACTTTACAATAATCGCTCGTTTCATAAAGAAATTACCTACACGTCATGTCACGTGTCAAGCTATGCCGTTAACGGTAAATATGTTATTAATATCTATTGGCCTATTCCTATAATTTACGAAACGTTATTACTTAAAATTGAGGCCCTTGTATCTTTGCCAATAATATAGCAAAGACCTCATGGCTTCGCATATTAGACCCTCCCATGTGGAAGCTATCACAGGTAAAAGTAGCTTACGTACGAGTCTATTTATATGCCCAGCTTGGCAATGACAAATGCTACCATTGGTAAGTAAAATGATACGTTATTGTTTATAGGTACCGATCATGTATGTAGTTTGTTGCCTAGATACCAAAGACTTGTATAAAGCAGAGTTTACATAAAGGATACTAGTATCGTGAATAATAAGTGATAAAAAATATGTAGGTATTAATTACAACCGGTGCGAAATGTTATTAGACGGAATAGAATATATTACTTATCTGAATTTCCAGCGATCGGAAAAAAGAACCAGTAGTAATTACAATAAAAATACTCATTAGTACACACAACCATAACCTTTGACAAAAAACGTTACTATGTAGTAAATAACTTTTTCGACACACTTGCTCGTAAAGTGGCTCTTATTGCACCGGCTTTAGGTCCATCATACAGTTTATTTATTATACTCGCGTGCTTTTTACTTTACATTACCACCGCACTAGTACAGTTTACATTTTTTTACCCGAGTGCAAAGGAAAGGTTATGTTTTTCGCGCGTATCTTGTTTTTGTAAATTTCTTTATTACCTCGTATCTTCCAAACAGCTGGATAGATTTCGACAGTTAAGATATCGTTACATTCGTCATAAAAACCCAAGTGTCCTTATATAGGTGTTTGAAAAAAAAATGGCGGATTTTTGGCTCGAAATAGTAAATACGTTAATAAAAAAAGAATTACCAAACTTATCGAGTAGAGTATCAAAATAAAGGAAATTCAAAATGGATTACAAAAATATAATAAGTTATATTTTTAAATTTAATTAGAAACAATTGAGTTAAAAAAATTTTGATAGCTTAAAAATGGGCCATGTTTGTTTCGGACCTCATGCTATCACGGGACACTAAAGAGTCTAAAATAAAATAACTAATTTTAAAAATTAAAAAACGCGATTGCAAATATAATTATTTAAAAGTAATTCACTAAAACGACCGAAACAAGATTGAGAATAAACAAAATTAAAATAAATTATAAACGAAGTAAACTCTACTTTGGTTTAACAGTCTATAGGTATATTATGAGCTAAAAGCGTAAGTTAATTACCCGCATTAAATATTATTATATAATATATTCAAATAAAATAAATTTTGTTTTCTATACTCAATCTGGTTTCGGTCTTTTTAGTGCATTATTTTTAAATAATTTCACATGCAGTCACGCTTTTTCATTTTTTAAATTATTTATTTTATTAATCTTAGCACAGCGTTTTAATGTCTACAAAATAGTAAACGTTTTTGTGAAACAATAAACTGTGTTAACTAACAATGATAAATAAACATTTCATTTCATTAAATTATTTATTTTTGTCAACAAATTAACATGAATTAATTTGTGTTATAAACACAAAAATATTCAGTTTAATTCTTTTGGCCCTTTGGTGTTTTGTTTCACCTGCGCGCGCATAGCTAACTCGGCCAGGCACGGCGCGTGAAAAAAGAAATCCACGCGCCATCTTTCACAAATACTTATCAAAAGAACCGACTTAGCTGGTAGTATCATAGTGTACTATTATTGTAAAAGGTACCTAAAGTCTGTATTTTTCCTCACAAGTGTGTTGAAAAACGTCACATGAAACGCGTGTGCATTGATCATTACACTCTCGGCTCCATTATCACTTTAGCCTGCGGCTCACGCGCATAATACCGCCTCGGGTGTAATGGCCAACATAGCACACTTGTATCATAATGTACTAATAAGATATCCGAGAACCACATACATTACAAATGGGTAAAATGTAATTTTATAAACGGCTAGGAGTACAAAACACAGATATTATTAAAAAACAAATAAACAATTTTTATTTCTGAGTTCGATCCCAGGCCGCACCTCTGACTTTTTCAATTCATGTACGGATCATAATTTGATTATCACTTGCGTTAACGGTGAAGGAAAACACCGTGAGGAAATCTGCACACCTGAGAGACCTCCATAAAGTTCTCGATGGTGTGTGTAGTCTGTCACCCCGCATCAGGCCGGTGTGGTGGACTAAGGCTGATGGGCTGATTACACTGGTCAACAGTGGTTTTGTTGCCCTTGATTTAAGAGTGGTTTCGAGTACCTCTATGCCAACAATTCACGAGACTATGGATAGTTTTGGAAGATTGGCTCTAGTTTTTTTTTAATCTTCATTTTCATATTGATTTTATACACCGCTTAGTACTTTCATTAATATATTCGAAAACTGTGGACTTCAAAACATAGAAAACCGCAGAGACATCCAGGGCAACAAACAAAAATATTTTTTTTGTAGAGCTGTGTTATGTTATGTTATTTTTATGTATTATAATTGTTTGCAGTTGTGCGGATGTGGTGACCAGCGCTTTTGTATGAAATAACGTTAATTAAACTATAAAAATAAACTAATAAACAAATTTTGACATCACGGGCAAGAGCCCGTGGAATTATTGTGGAAAAACTTGTGTAAAATAGTAACATTTCAGGTAAGTAGTAGTACTTACATACCGAGCACGTTACTGAATTTCTATAATAGTGTTAAATCTTGTACCTACAACGTTTCGAAGTTTGCGTATTTTTATTAAAACAAATTAAAAAATAATTTTATTTGATTTGGATGGAAAGTAATAAAATAAATATGCTAATTTGGAAAAGTTGCTCTACGAATGTTGTTCAAATTCTGATACCGAGTGACCCCACAAAATCTTATTGAATACACTAATTAATAAAATATACTTTGTTTTATTATTTTTATTTTTGTAAAGAGACATGAAGACATGATAGTTAAATTTTATACATAATTTTACATATTATTTTCACATTTTCTAAAATACTACAAAAACTACACGTGTATTTTATGCTTTTTTAGATGAGTCTTTGAGTTGTTCTACAAAACAAAACAAAAATCACACCTCTGTGAGAGGTCTTGAGTTGTGAGTGTTTGAGAATATCTTTTTCTTCTTCTTCCTGCCCGTATCCCACACTAGGTGGGGTCGGCACAACATTATATTTCATAAATCCATGTTGTTAAATGTTTTGGTTTATTGTTATATGACCGGCCACCTGCCTGACATCAACCCTCCTTGGGAATACTCGTTGCGCCGCGCCGTCGCGCGGGTGACCCAATGTACTTGCTGATATTATGCACTGGGTCCCAAAATGATATGCTTGTCAATATTATTGCCGACAACTAAGCAGACTTTGTTCTTCTTGGTGGAGTATACTTGAAGTTCCTCGACCAACTCATTCAGTTTTACTAGGGACTTTTATTCCTGACTTTTGGTTCTGAGACATCGTAATCTAATACTGATGACGACCTCGGGTAAATTCGTTGTTCCCAAAGTCACAAACATGTATGGTGATAGAACACTGAGGAAACGTATTCCATATATACTCAACAGTTTGCCCGAGGTAATCAGACGTGAAGCTAATAAAAATAAGTTTAAAAAAATGTTAAAAAAATATCTTCTAAATACCTTACCTTAATATAAGTGCACTCCATAAATCTAAATGTAATAATATATAATATGATACAAGATTACTTGATTCCACAGTCAAACTGTTTATACAGTTTTGTGGGACACTTTATTAGATCTTAAGGCCTATCATGTACCTCTTAAAAATATAATAAATAAATAATAAAATAAAAATATAGCAACGTGAGCTTCTCTGTAAAAACTCGATGTCAATGTTCTGTATCGTTTCTGTCCCGTTGTATGCCAAATACTAAGCTTGAGTTCAACACAGTTGTGAACGCTAGAATTATGCCGGATTTACCCACACCGTATTCAACGGTAAAATAATTCACAATAAATCAATGTAAAAAAAAATCGCGAAAAATACATTTTATACAATATCAAATATCATCTTAGCCAAATACTCGCATTTTTTTATCTTAGTGGGGGGGGGAGGTAATTTAATCGACCCCATGACTATTTTATCGACAAAAACACCTGACCCAAGTGTCCTTTTGTTTCATTACTACATATTGGGACACATTGTATAATTTGTTACAACAAAATGTCTGCCATTGGAAGATACTAATCTGTGATTGTATCATGACAAGAAATATTTTTAAAACATTTCAACGCTTAGTTCCGTCAATACAGCCAAATTCATTCCGGAAATAGAAACGTGAGTATGGCTACTTCTAAAATGATAGAAAACAAATTGGTAAACAAGATAACAATAGCCGAAAATATAATGGGTGTTTACAGAAATTTCATTTCTTTTAGAAAATTTCTCAAAATTCTTATTTTAAGTCGTGTCATACTTGAAACAATTTTATATACAGTTGTGTTTGTGAACACTGCCCTCAATGTTGCTTCTCATTTGGATGACGGTGACAAGATGCCGTCTGTAATACTTATATTTCACGCTGTGAACAGTTTTAGTAGTTTCATTGTTATGATAGGCAGTATTAAAAGCTCGCATTCTTACAAATTCTTCATTAACAACGTTATGACTGTGCATCATTGCTTCCAGAAAGAACCGACATATATTGAATGTTCAAGAAAGTTGAATATCATTTTTATAGTAACCAGTATATTATATTATAGTTATTTATTAATTTATTTATTTTATTCTTTATGCACAAAATTAGTACAGAGGCGGACTTAATGCCTTTAGGCATTTTCTACCAGTCGACCCTAGGGTGATGCAGAGACAAAACATGGTAGGTGCACACTTTATTAAGATAGAATTATATGATATCAAAAATAAGCTTATGTATATTTATAAACTTTCTAGAAATACTAATATACCTATATATACGAAACGCGCGGTCCCTACGTCTCTGTTTTATAACTGGTTTTATTTTTGCAAGTAAAATATATCTACACGGATCGGAGTTAAGAGTAGGTTTTAGTCTGGTAATACTGTCAGAATTAATCATTGAAATACGCTTCGTTTTGGAACATATGATATTATATATTCACATTACAATGCTACAAATTGTTTTGAAATGCCTGAATAATTATATATACTATATTCAAGCAAAATATAATTATTTGGAAAAGAGATTGTACTCAAATAGAAGACAGAGAATGATCTACTAACGGTTGAACAAGTGGAGGATTGGGCTATAAGGTATCAATGGTTAATGAGATGTAGCAAGAACCTTTCGGTGTGTTTCAATAGTCAGGTAAAAATACAACGTTGATTGCGTGAATATAAATAAATTCAATAAATTAATATATCTTATATCTATACTTATAAAAGGAGAAGCTGACTGACTGACTGATCTATCAACGCACAGCCTAAACGGCTGGGGTTAGAAACTTGAAATTTTGACAGTAGGTTCATTTTGTGACGTAAACATCCACTAAGAAGGGATTTCTCCAAATTCAACCCCTAAGGGGTGAAATAGGGTTTTTAAGTTTGTATGTAAGTCCGTCATTTTTGAAGTAAGAAGCTTGAAATTAAATATTAAGGTTTTTGGTTAGAAATAAACGTACACTTGGTTGAGCATTTTTGGAAATTCAACCCTTAAAGGGGTGAAATAAGTGTTGAAAGTTTGTATGAGAAATCTGGTACTTTTGAAGTAAGAAGCATGGGGAGAAACTGACCGACTGGCTGACTAATCTAGCAACGCACAGCCTAAACCGCTGGGAGTGATAAAAGACGGACGTTATGGATTTTAAAATGTCACTTTAAAATGGGCTTAACGAGGATTTCAAACTTCACGCAAGCGAAGCTGCGGGCAAAAGCTAGTCATATACATATATATTATTAATATGGCACTTAAATTTTTGGTAACATCGGTGGTAAAGTCATTATTAAAATCAACCAGTCGTATCATATTTATATAATTTTCTGGACCCTAAAATAAGAAAATGTGACTTAAAATACAATTGTTTGACATGATTGAGTCTGAAGCTTTAAGTGCTAAGTTAAACAAAGTACACACCCGTATTTAAGGATTAGGCAGATTCAATCAGCCCATTACTGTTCCAATTTTCGGGACCGGTTTCTTCTCAGAATAAGAAGGATAAGATAAATTGGCCTTAGTTCACCACACTGGCCTAGTGCGGGTTAGTGGACTACATACACCATTGATAACTTTTTTTGGAGCACCCTCATGTGTGCATGTTTCCTCACGATGTTGTTCCTTTACTGTTAAAGCAAGTGATAATCAAAATATAGATACGCCATCGAGACCCCTTCGTGCACGGTCCTAAGTGTCATAAGGACATCTCTGACAGTCGATACGGGTAGTCAGAAGCCTGAAAGACTGACAACCGGTCTATCCTTAGAATATCGGCATTGCCCAATTACTGGGCTGCGGAGGTCTGATGGTAGTTACTCTGTGTAAAATACTGGTATTCATCCGCATCTGGTTAGAATGGAAGCTGACCCAAGATAGTTGGGAATAGGCTAGGAGGGAAGGAGAGACATGCATTCGAAAAGTCAGAGATGCGGGCCGGATTCAAACGTGATGAATTAATTACCTACCTTAATTTCTGTATTGTTTTTAGATGGTGTTTTCATTGGTCTTGTCATCGGGACATACCTATTGTTGCTTCATCGTATGGAATGTTTAATGTATTTATCACAAAAGTAAATACTTGAACCAATCTTTTTAGGTTAAGCGTGTTACTCGTCCCCATGGGGTGGAGACACTTCAGGTCTCGCCAATAACTGCCCGGTTACATAGAAACGGTCCACAAGAATATCTACGAGCCGTAGAATAGAAAAATAAAATGCATCCAAATAAAGTACCTATTTGAAAAAAACATTGGGCTTTTTCTAATGTATTTCTGATCACCCCAACTTTAACTTTGTATACCTACAGAATTATATTAATTATATATATTCCCGTATATTTGTTTATCTAATACATTCGTCTAGCGCAATAGCTCCTTTGCACCAAGATGAAGTAGTATGCAGAAATGTGGAAAGTATTGGGGCCTTAGATTAATGATTGGTCTCCGCAGCGAAGATTAATCATTAATCTAAGGCTAAACATTATATTTTTATACCAGCCTGTATTTCCGTGACAGGTGTCACTCAAGTTGATCAAAATGATAGTTATTAGGGATCTAGGGCAACTTATAAGTCCCAAATGCGTATTTTAACGGTCATTTCTAAAAAATAAAAACGTTCGGTCGCTTGGTATATTGATAATTAATATTTTCTTTATATCCAATAACAATACGAATCGGCTATTATTAATACGATTTTTTTATCACATAAACCATAACATTGTCTACAATACACTGTTCACAGTAATAAAACAATTTTTATTATAATCTAAGGAAATACATTAACATAAGGTTACAAGTAAAATGTTTCATCAATCATCACAACGTCGCCTCGTGTCCTTCAATAACAAGTGTCACGCAGTTGGTCAAAATTAATGTATTTGACGTATTAATATTAACCGAAGATGTTATGTATTGTGTATATTATATAGAAATTATTTATTTATGAATACATAACGAAAAAAAATATTTTTTTCATACTTTCACCTCAGATTTTGATGGACCTTTTGCAGAGAGGTGTACCTGAGGTTATCTAATACAAATATCACATCTGTGTTGGTTCACAGACTACTTTCCAAACTCTGCCGTCTCCCTTGGGATGGTCAGTCAAAAATGACAAAAAATAAGTTTTTTCACATATTTTATTTGGAATAAAAATTGCAATAAATAAATTGTACACACAGTGAGAGAGATAGAGTAATAAAACTACATCTACAAAGTATTCCGATTTTTCACAAAACCCCGCGATTTCAAGAAAATACGAATTACGCAATGCTACGTGGATATATAAACAATACATTATTATGTGTTTTAAATAGATAATACAATATCTTAATATATAATTATTGATAACAAGTGAATTATAAAAGCGATAGTGATTAAAATCCTTAAATATTGTGCACATAGTATATGCAAACACTATTAGTGAAATACTAGATTAGTGAAATATTAAAAATATTCGTCTCTAACATTCATTTTTCAATTTAGTTTTGTGTACATATACATCTATATGTCGTTGAGTGAAATATAATCTGAATTATATAACATGGTTAAATTGTAACATAATCACAATGTATGTTGCAGATAACGATAACATCATAGGGAGCAAATATATTCCCAAGGAGAAAGTGCCGAATTTAATAACGATAGGATTTGTAGTTACTATGCGATTTAGATCTCTTAATGGTCTTGATTCAATCTTGTCACGATCTGAAAATATTCAACAATAGTTATTTTACATTATTGAAGCATAAACACTGAAATAAATAATTATTATTTCCTATTATAATAATTTATTAATTATTTATTTGTCTTGACTTGAGTGTTATGTATTGTGCATAAATGAGTTAAAATTGTAAATCTTCATGATTTAATTCCATAAATAAACCCGAAATACTATTTCCAATTTTCCGTAATACAGTTAATAAATCGAATTCTATTCTGAATTACAATAAAACCCCTTAAAAACACTATTTCAACACACTTGCTCGTAAAGTGGCTCTTATTGCAACGCTGTTAGGTTCATAATGCAGCTTTGTTTTTACTTTACATTACCGCACTAGTGCATTTTACCACAGACTAATGATATATCTTCACGAATTTAACTTTACATTTTTTTTTAATCCACGCAGATCGTTTTTTTGCCTAAATAATAATAAAGTTTTTAATTTTAAAAATAGAATAAATAGACTGTGTTAATTAAAATATGATAAATAAACATTTAATTTAATTTAATTATTTATTTTGGCAACAAATTAACATTAGGAATTAATTTGTGTTATAAACATTCAGTTTTTTTAAAATATTGTGCTCTTTGCCCTTTGGTCTTTCACCTGCGCGTGCTTAGCTAAAATGGCCATAGGCACAGCGCGCGAAAAAATTTAGAATTATAAAGTGAACAGGTTTCTTCTGGGTAAGCTCACTCCATCGTAGACTTTGTCTGTGTCACCTCTAACCTAGACTAGAGTCAAGAGCAAACCCATCTCAAATAAAATAAAACAATACCTCCCGATGCAAATAGTAAAGCCAACGAATATTAACGGAAGCTTTTTTCAAGGCAAGGCAGTCCTTTTCAAGGCAAGGGAGACTTTTTCAAGGCAAGGCAGAGATTTAAAGGCAATATAAATTAATGAGAACTTACCTGATGACATTTCTTTAGATAGCCTCGCCAATGCAATTTTGAGTGAAGAAAATTCGTTTTGTAACTTTTGACCAGCACATAAAAGAGGTATCGTTGCCGCCATGTGGTAAAACAAAACATACACGATGTATTTCTTATCGTAATAATATTTATTATCCGTCTGCAAATAATTTGACATTATTTATATTCTAATACAATATAAAGGAATATTTATCTTATAGTTATGGTGAGTTACAGAAGGTTTAAAATAAATTCGAAATCACTCCTCTCTCGTGTCGGCAAGACCTGCACAAGAGGGCTCACGGCGTGGTGAAAACATTAGCTAGTCAGCAAGGTCCAAATCGTTGATTGAAATCTATTTTGGTACAGATGTGTGATCAATTAAAAAGGTAAAAACCTCCCCACAGCTGCTATCTTACGAGAATTATTGTAAAACGTTCTACTTACCGCCATTACCATTATATCAATAAGTGCATACATTGAAGATACCGTCTCCAGTACGGTAGTAGCCACAGATAATAACATCTGAAAAACATTTAATTAAAATTTCCTTGTAGAATAATAAGTTCAAATGAAGAGTTTATTACATTGAAGTTTGTTAAAATAACACGAAAGAAACTATTTAATTTTGCTCATTCAGATTTTATTTCGGAGGAATTCTTGAATAATATATTTAAACGCATGCACATTAAGTAAATTAATGGCACAGTAATGTATGAATAGAATGACTGCACTGTTACTGTTTATATTTCCTAAAAAGAAACGAAACTTGACTGATACCTGCCAATCATGTATCGATTTTTCTGGTGCGGCAGATAAATAGTACATACATACATACATACATAAACTCACGCCTTTTTCCCATGGGGGTAGGCAGAAACTATAGAACGCCACATGCTACGACCCTTACATACCCCTTTCGCTTCATCCACATTCATACATCTTGTCATACACGCACGCCGGTTGAGAGTAATACGCACCTGACCTTTGTGAAGAACATCACCAATAACATCGATGTATGTCCTTCTAGGACGTCCTCTACCGGCGTTCCCATAGACATCCGCCTTATAAATTCCTTTTGTTAATTGCCGTAATAAATAGTAAAGAGAGGAATATAGAAGATTACTTGTGACAAGTAAACCAAACCATTCAATCAACAAAAAACCAAAATTACATTTTTACCTTAAATGCATCCAATTATTTTAAGATGTATTAATTAATTCTACTATGCATTCATTAACTCAACGATGCATCCATTACTTCTCCCGTTAATTATACAATTCATCAAATCAATTTCGCAAAATTGCCTTTGTAAGGAACCCAAAAAAAAAACGATAAATTTATAATATAAAAAATTACATACACATAAATCATTGTGTACCATAATATTACATTGCAATTATTTAATACTGCGAAATATTATATATGTCGGAGAAATGAAGTAAACGGCTTGTTTACGTACTAGTGGCGCCATCTATTGGTGTTTGAGATACCCTAGTCGATTAATCAAATCGATAACAGCTGTCATTGAGTCAGTAGTTCTAGCCAGGGTTGTCAAATGAACTGTCACATGTGACGTTCGACATCTGTCAGATGTCGAGGTGAGACCAGAGTGTTACTGACACGACACATTTGACATCCAGAGCTCGACCGCGCCGGGTGTGCGCACTGATTCTACTCGACCACGTGCAACATGGCGGACACTGATGATATTTCGGATAAAAATCCCTCTGCATCTCTGACATAATTATATGTAACTTATACTTAGCAGTTTATTAAATGCCAATAAGATAAATATACGAGTACAAGAAAAACAATGATTCCGCATTATCAATCAAATCAAATCAAAAAAAAAAATTTCATATAAACCAATACAGGTGCTTATGAAACGTCAAATTTAGGTGCACGGTTCCAATTAGTTGTTTCCTATGGAGAAGAGCCGGCAAGAAACTCCATGGTTACTCTTTTAAAAATAATACCTTTAACAATTTCAGTGGATACAGTACAATGATTTAGGATAGTGAGAGAACAATGAGGTCCTGACCACAGACCAATGAGTAATATAGTACTAAAAGACTTGAGTACAAAAACTAACAAACAAAAATAAAATTTAAAAAAAAGTAATATGAATAATATTGTAGTAATTTACAAATTTATAGATGCAGGTCCACCAGGTTATAAAATATTTATTTTACTATGTCCCGCATCGTTCGAAGAAATGCCATTACTGGATAATCTGTTCAATCATGTTCGTTAGTCTAATACCTATTATTGTAAATTATTATGGTTTGAAGCAAAATTAATACTTATTAGCGACGCGACGGTGGAAGTAATTTCCGGAAGTTAAGCCAGCTCCCAGAATTGTGTGTGCGTGTGTGTATAAAAATTAAGATTAATTATTATTTACCAATTCATTAAAGCATAGTGATATATTTTTACAGCAAGCCGCGAGATCTTGGTACACCTCTCTCCAAGTAATCACTTCCTCAGATATATCAAAGTCGTCCTCGTTAGAATCCAAGCTTATTCGACTGTTTTCTTTTTGACTGTACTTCTTCAAAACTTCATGTACAGAGGCATTTAAACATTTCACGAAATGGGATATCCATGTTATTGTAGAGTAAACTACCAAATGCTCGATCATGTAGCGAATGTCTATCCACAATTCATAGACAATCAATACTGCGATTTCTAATAAATATTGATTCTGGAGAGTATACGTATTAGCAATTCTGATCACAGCAAGAAGTAGCGCCAATATCCCAAACACTACAGAGCTCAAAAAAAACATCAGCTTGAGTCTATTTGCAGACTTCAAATAAGAAGTTTCATTTTTAAAATGATTGTGGAGATTTTGAACCTTCTCGTAGAAAATTCTGTACGACCCGGAATGCCCAATTCCACCAATTATTATGACAAGGCTTTTAAATAGATCCAAAACTTGGAAAAAACTTAGAAGGAAAATAATATCGCTTGTCGTCTGATATACGATACCACTTACAACAATATTAGCCACAGTGATAGCTACACATATGCATAATTCTACAACTATATGTGTAATTACTATTATTTTTCGATAATTACTCATAAAGAAATAATTTCTATAGATACACATAACATTTTCTACCAATATTATTAAGTTTAATAAAGTCATTTTCACTAAACGCCTGACACTTGTTATAGAAAGACACGACGTTGTGATAAATGATGAAACAGTGACATTATTCTATTAAGTAATTGAGTAAGTAATGCACTTCCTTAATCATATTACAATAATTTCTTATTTTATAAAGTACACCTCATGTCACGTGTCAGGCTCGAGGATAAATATAAATGTCTTTATTTTAGTAATGTATTTTTTCAAATATTTTATTTGGTTGATATGATAATATGATGATATGTTGTATTTATGATAATTGCAATAAATATATGTACATACAGTGGTATCTTAAAAGTGAACACACATTTTTTACTTACTTTTAAAAATTAATTAATTAAGTTACAAATACATTAGCTAGCAAGTCGTTTTTATTTATGAATGTACTATTTTAACCGTGCTTGTCTAAAGTCAGTTACTGCTGATTGCGTAGGCGCAGTCGACAAGATAATAGTTTCCGACCAAAAATAATAATCATGACTGCATACATAATTATATACAATACAATCAGAGATTAGTATCTTTCAATGGCAGACATTTTGTTGTAACAAATTATGCAATGTGTCCCAATATCTAGTAATGAAACTTAAAAGGATATGACACTTGGGTCAGGTGTTTTTGGTGACAAAATTGTCATGGGATCGATTAAATTACCCCCCCCCCCCCTATGATAGAAAAATGCTAGTATTTGGCTCAGATGATATTTGATATTGTATAAAATTTATATCTCACGATTTTTTTTACATTGATTTATTGTGTATTATTTCATCGGTGAGTACGGTGTGGGTAAATCCTAATCCTAGCGTTCACAAAGGTGTTGAACTCAAGCTTAGTATTTGGCATACGGCGGGACAGGAACGATACAGAACATTGACATCAAGTTTTTACAGAGAAGCTCACAGTGCTATTTTAGATTACGATGTCTCAGAACCAAAAGTCAGAAACAAAAGTCCCTAGCAAAACTGAATGAGTTGGTCGAGCAACTTCAAGTATACTCCACCAAGAAGAACAAAGTCTGCATAGTTGTCGGCAATAATATTGACAAGCATATCATTTTGGGACCCAGGGCATAATATCAGAAAGCACATTGGGTCACCCGCGCGACGGCGCAACGAGTATCCCCAAGGAGGGTTGATGCCAGGCAGGTGGCCGGTCATAAAACAATAAGCCAAAACATCTAACAACGTGGCTTTATGAAATATATGTTGTGCCGACCCCACCTAATGTTCCCACATTAGGTGGGATCCTATCCCTAACAGCAGAAAGAAGAAAAAAAAGATATACCTACTCAAACACTCACAACTCAAGACCTAGATCTCACAGAGGTGTGATTTTTGTTTTGTTTTGTAGAACAACTCAAAGACTCATCTAAAAAAGCATAAAATACACGTGTAGTTTTTGTAGTATTTTAGAAAATGTGAAAATAATATGTAAAATTATGTATAAAATTTAACTATCATGTCTTCATGTCTCTTTACAAAAATAAAAATAATAAAACAAAGTATATTTTATTAATTAGTGTATTCAATCACAAACTAGGATTTTGTGGGGTCACGCGGTATCAGAATTTGAACAACATTCGTAGAACAACTTTTCGAAATTCGCATATTTCTTTTATACAAACAAATAAAATTATTTTTTAATTTGTATTAACAAAAATACGCAAATTTCAAAAAGCTGTACAAGATTTTATTAACACTATTATAGAAATTCAGTAACGTGCTAGGTATGTAAGTACTACTACTTACCTGAAATTTTACTTTTTTACACAACTTTTTCTACAATAATTCCACGGGCTCAGTCCGTGATGTCAAAATTAGTTTATGAGTTTGTTTTTATTAGTTTAATTAACGTGGCAGTCATACAAAAGCGCTGGTCACCACATCCGCACAACTGCAAACAAATATGACATAGAAATAACATAACATAATCAGCCCAATACTGTCCCACTGCAGAGCACGGGCATCGTCTCAGAATGAGAAGGGTTTAGGCCTTAGTCCACCACACCGGCCTGATGCGGGGTTGTAGACTACACACACCATCGAGAACTTTATGGAGGTCTTTCAGGTGAGCAGATTTCCTCACGGTGTTTTCCTTCACCGTTAACGCATGTGATAATCAAATTATGATCCGTACATGAATTGAAAAATTCAGAGATGCGGCCTGGGATCAAACTCAGAAATAAAAATTGTTTATTTGTTTTTTAATAATATCTGTGTTTTGTACTCCTAGCCGTTTATAAAATTACATTTTACCCATTTGTAATTTATGTGGTTCTCGGATATCTTATTTTAGTACATTATGATACAAGTGTGCTATGTTGGCCATTACACCCGAGGCGGTATTATGCGCGTGAGCCGCAGGCGAAAGTGATAATGGAGCCGAGAGTGTAATGATCAATGCACACGCGTTTCATGTGACGTTTTTCAACACACTTGTGAGGAAAAATACAGACTTTAGGTCTCAAATCTTTTACAACAATAGTACACTATGATACTACAAGCTAAGTCGGTTATTTTGATAAGTATATGTGAAAGATGGCGCGTGGATTTATTTTTTCACGCGACGTGCCTGTGGCCGAATTAGCTATGCGCGCGAAGGTGAAACACCAAAGGGCCAAAAGAATTAAACTGAATATTTTTGTGTTTATTACACAAATTAATTAATGTTAATTTGTTGACAAAAATAAATAATTTAATGATATGAAATGTTTATTTATCATAGTGTTAATTAACACGGTTTATTTATTCACAAAAAAGTTTACTGTTTTGTAGGCATAAAAACACTGTGCTAAGATTAATAAAATAAACAATTTAAAAAATTAAACGCCCGACTGCAAATAAAATTATTTAAAAGTAATGCACTAAAAAGGCCGAAACAAGATTGAGAATAGAAAACAAAATTTATTTTATTTTAATGTATAATAATATTTAATGCGGGTATTTAACTTACGCTTTTAGCTCATAATATACCTATAGACTGTTAAACCAAAGTAGAGTTTACTTCGTTTATAATTTATTTTAATTTTGTTTTCTATTCTCAATCTTGTTTCGGTCTTTTTAGTGAATTACTTTTAAATAATTATAGGTATTTGAAATCGGGTCTTTTAATTTTTATTAAATTATTATTTTTTTTAGACTTTTTAGTGTCCCGTGATAGCATGAGGTCCGACACAAACATGGCCCATTTTTACGCTATCAAAAACTTTTAACTCAATTTATTATTTCTAATTAAATCTATACTAATATTATAAAGCTGAAGAGTTTGTTTGTTTGAACGCGCTAATCTCAGGAACTACTGGTTGGAATTGAAAAATTAATTTTGTGTTGGATAGTCCATTTATCGACGAAGGTTAAAGGCTATATAACATCACGCTACGAAAAATAGGAGCGGAGCATAAATGAAAAATGGTGCAAAAACGGAAAAATTATTCCTTTTTGAAAGCTTCCGTTGCGTGCGCTGCGTAAACGGTATAAGATACGTAACGGTATAAGATACGCAAATATAGTTTAAAAATATAAATTATTATATTTTTGTAAGCCCCTTTTAATTTCCTTTATTTTGATACTCTACTCGATAAGTTTGGTAATTCTTTTTTTATTAACCTATTACTATTTCGAGCCAAAAATTCGCCATTTTCTTTTTTTTTTCAACCACCTATCTAAGGACGCTTGGGTTTTTAAGACGAATGTAACGATATCTTAACTGTCGAAATCAATCTAGCCGTTTGGAAGATACGAGGTAATAAAGAAATTTACAAACATACAAGATACGCGCGAAAAACATAACCCTTCCTTGGCACTCGGGTTAAAAAATATAATGTAAACTGTACTAGTGCGGTGGTAATGTAAAGTAAAAAGCACGCGAGTATAATAAATAAGCTGTATGATGGACCTAAAGCCGGTGCAATAAGAGCCACTTTACGAGCAAGTGTGTCGAAAAAGTTATTTACTACATAGTAACGTTTTTTGTCAAAGGTTATGGTTGTGTGTACTAATGAGTATTTTTATTTGTAATTACTGGCGTTTTTTTTTTCATATTTTTATCACTTATTATTTACGATACTAGTATCCTTTATGTAAACTCAGCTTTATACAAGTCTTTGGTATCTAGGCAACAAACTACATACGTGCCCGGTACCTATAAACAATAACGTATCATTTTACTTACCAATGGTAGCATTTGTCATTGCCAAGCTGAGCATATAAATAGACTCGTACGTAAGCTACTTTTACCTGTGATAGCTTCCACATGGGAGGGTCTAATATGCGAAGCCATGAGGTCTTTGCTATATTATTGGCAAAGATACAAGGGTCTCAGTTATAACTAATAACGTTTCGTAAATTATAGGAATAGGCCAATAGATATTAATAATATATTTACCGTTAACGGCATAGCTTGACACGTGACATGACGTGTAGGTAATTTCTTTATGAAACAAGCAATTATTGTAAAGTGATTAAGCAAATACATTACTTAGGTAATATAAGGTAACAAATAAAATGTTTCATCAGGCATCACTACGTCGTGTCTTTTATAAAAAGTGTCACGCAGTTGGTCAAAATGAATTTATTCGACGTATTAATATTCGCCGAAAATGTCCTGTGTGTCTACAGAAATTATTCGTTTATGAGCAAATTTCGTAAAAAAATTGTCATTACGCGTATAATTATAGAATTATGCGTGTCTTTGGCTATCACTACAAGTTTTATCATTGAAATTACTCGTTTAAGTCTCAACTTCAACGACAGTAATATGCTCATGGCAAACTTAAATCAAGCACTGAATATATTGAAAAGCTTCATAATAATAATAAACGGAATTAGGAGTTCCGGTTCGTTCAGATTTTACTACGAAACGGTTCAAAATCTCCACAACGTTTTTAAAAATGAGTCTTCTTTATTGAATTCTGTGAAACGACTCAAGCTGAAATGTTTATTGGGCTCTGTAGTGTTTGCGATACTAACGATACTACTTTCGACGTTGAGAATTACTAACTGGCATGGAGCTAACGATCTACATTTTGTAGGAATCATACTAATAATCATTTACGAAGCGTGGTTGGACACTCGTTACATTTTCGAGCATTTGGTAGTTTATTCTGCAATAACAAGCATTTACAATTACCTGAAATGTTTAAATAATTCTGCACATGACGTTTTGAAGACGTACAGTGAGAAAGAAAACAGGAAAATATGCTTTGATACCAATGAAGAAAGCTTTGAAATATCTGAGAAAGTGAATGCTTGGACAAAGGTGTACCAAGACATAATGGCTTGCAGTAAACATATTTCACTATTCTTTAATAACATGGTAAATAACAACTGATCTTATTTTTTATTAGTGCACGTATACACATGGTAACGCAATGCATCATTATTATCATCATCGCAGCCTTTTTGCGTCCAGTGGTGGACTTAAACCATTTTCTCTGTGTTGAACTGCTTATATATGGTTCTTGCGGACCGCTTTTATGTAACCAGGAAGTTTATTGGCAAGACCTGATGGGTATCCAGCCTAAGTTTAAACTCAGTGCATGCGATCTCTTAATATAGTCAGCATCTGGCAATTAATGGGAAACATCTTGTTGACAAAAGAGATATTGGCCTCAATTTAGTAAAACATAGCGCCGTTGGCACATTTTGAGTCATATGGCCAAATACTTAAACGTTACTCAATTATAAGGTGCCGGTAATTACGTGCTGTCACTATCACTTCGCCTTAAAGTAAGAGTGACAGCACGAGACTTACGGCATCTTAAAATTTAGTAGCATTTGAGTATTAGGCCAAAAGTATGTTAATTTACAATTGCTATTTACTACGTTACATTATAGTAACAAGTAACACTTAAATAAATTAAAAATGAAATAATCCATGATCCATGCTCAACCAAATTGAAGGCACCGACTTCTGAAACTGTTAATTTTATATGGTAATTATTTTATTCTTTTTTGAAGTCGGTTTAATTTTTTTGTAAAAAAGTTATAATTTTTTTCATTTTAGTGGCCTTAATCAACACTTGGTTGGACCTACTAAAGACGCTGCTCGTAGTCGTAACATAATCACATCATCACAATATGCGTACTGTTCGTCATTGAGGAGTTCCATTGTCTATTTCCGAAGTTCTTCATCAGATCTTCACCAAATTTAAATGGGACCAACTTCGAAGTATACCCTATCCACTAAAAAAAAGAATCATTAAAATCGGTTAACAATTGGCGAAAATATCGATGAACATACACAAAAAAAAATACATACAGACGAACATAGTAACCTCCTCCTTTTTGGAAGTCGGTTAAAAAATGAAATTATGTCGCCTATGTATGGCGACCTCTACGGAAAGTATATTAAAATCTAAAATATTTTTTTTAGTTTACTTAACAATTATTAATAACTTTGGATTTAATGGATGTTCTATATTTTCAGTCAAAAGGTTTACCTTTAACAAAAATTATTTAATGAAAGTACATTTCTCATTTTTGGTTCTTTGTTTTTTGGATAATTAGGTTGGTCAAAAGTAACCGTACACACTTCTCATCGCTTCGCTCATCATAGCAGCTATGTTCTGCTCCGTCACAAAACTCACTACACAGTATGCAATTTTCCCTCAACATGACCCGAATTAAAGCAGTATGTGTGGACAGTATTATACAGAGTGTTAAAAAATTCCTCTATGAATTTTGTGGGCTTACTCGGTATCGGAAATTGAACAACTTTTGTAAAACAAGATTTCGAAATTCGCGTATTTTTTGTGTTACTTTGTATAAAAGTCAAACAAAATATTTTTTTGAGGTAGATAGATCCTTCAATTGAATCAACGGTTTTTTTGAATTATTTTTTATGAAAATAAATCATTTTGTATAACTTTTCAGATGTTATTATCTGTGGCTGTTGCCGTACTGCAGACAGTATATTCAGTGTATAAACTTATCGGCATAATGGTAATGAAGGTAAGCAAAACTTTTCACAACAATTCTTTTATTAAATTAAAATCAAATAGAAATAAATAGGATCTCATCAATCATAGTGAGTCGCCCAGGGGAGGCATTCAACATGCAGGTACCCCAAATATAAACATAGCCAGCATACGACGCACCCTGCCTGTGACTGACCCAATGCACATTGGAAAAAGCTTCCCTTTGGTTTTCTTTTTTTTTTTAAATGATAACGGTTTATTTGCAGATAAATTATAGATATTATGATACAAAATACATTGTGTACATTTTGTTTTACCACATGGCGGCAACGATTCCTCTTTTATGTGCTGGTCAAAAGTTACAAAATGAATATACTTCGTTCAACATTGCATTGGCGAGGCTTTCTAAGGAAATGTCTTCACGTAAGTTTTAATGTTATCGATAGCCGCGTCGAATAAACGCGTATTTCGAATAGTTACGTCAAGTTTGCAGAAAAAGTCAGATGTTTAAGGCTAGCCTTAAACATCTTAATCTAGATTAATATTGATTATTATTCGACAGCCAATCTAATTTTCCAATGGATCCTGACTGTTCAGTTGTTATGTTCCATTATTAGAATATATTTTATTTTCTTCAATAGTACCTATTCATTCAATAATATATTATAGAATTCTAGACCACCGGACATCTAAGTGCTTGTTTTTTTCTTTTCAGTTTTTTTTATTTTGTATGTAGTTTGGTTCACTTTTTACGCAGTCGGGTTTATTGATGTTTTTTTATTTATTTTATTTTATACTTTTAGTTATGAGTACCTAGCTAGTTTCAAATAAAAAGATGACCACATTTTTTTCTCCTTTTAATTCTTTTGTATATTTTTTCTTTATTTATTATTTTTTGTTTTTTTTTTTGTTTTATATACCTTTTTTTGTTTTTTATTATTAAATACGTATTCAACGATATCCCACTGGACATAGTTTGTTGACTTTCATTTTTACATTTTCACAATATGGCGTCCAGTAGTCGCCACATTGAATTTTCACTAACGCCATGTCTATAGTGACACTTGCCGGACTAAGAAAATCGATTGACGTGTGAATCATGAAAATCGGCCCAGGCGTTTGGTCTGTATAGTGCTTCAAAGGAACATACATACACTCCTTTGCGTCGCGCAGTTGGGTAAAAAACGGATGTAGTGTTAGCTCGTACACGTTCATTCGGTGCGGTCATAGTTGTGTTTTTTTAAACGGTTTTATAATTAGCTTCATTTCGAATATTTGTTTGTTTGATTCAAATCTTGCCACAGATTTTTCAACTAATTAAATTTCAACTAATTAACGGTTTTACTGAAACTGCACACAAATTCAATTCACAAGACAATATACACATTTTTGTAATAAAACTTTACTATTCTTTAGGCATAAAAACGCTTTGCTAAGATTAAAGAAACAATGTAAACTAAAATTCGTAGAGATATATCATTAAACTGTGATAAAATGCACTAGTGCGGTAATGTAAAATAAAAAGAACGCACGTGTAATAAAGCTGCATTATGAATCTAAAAGCGGTACAATAAGAGCCACTTTACGAGCAAGTGTGTTTAATAGTTATTTGTGCAACAAGAGAGCAAAGTCGTTTTTTGCTGCGAGTGCTAATTTGCTCGGTGGGCGAAGTCCGACCGATCTCGCCAACCTACCTAACGTTCTTGTTCAATTGTTATAATATTATAAACTTACCTGCATTACACATGTTTAATTATACAAAAAGTTGTTTGTTTGGAGAGTTCCCAACAAAAGTGGCGATCAAAGGCACGAAATGCAAAAAACTTTGCTCTCGTGTAACACACATAACTTTTCACTTCAGCAGCGAGAACACTTTAGGACATAAAATAATAAACAGGAATATATTGAAATAACTATTTATTGTGAATCAAAATAATTAACATTGTAGGTAGAGGTACCAATTCAATAAAATGGAACATTTTAAAAGTTAAAAGTAAAGTTACTACAATTCTGCAAATTAAAAGTATAGATATTTCAGATATTTCTCGCGAGACTTCTCAGGTAGGAAACTTAATTCTGCATTAATAACTGGTTGTTTTAACTCTTCCGGTATTAAAATACTGTTCTCGTCGCTAGTTTCACTAATATTTTACGATTATTTTAATATTTTTTAACTTATTCAACTCTTTACGCCAGCCACGAAATTTTATTCCCGCTCTTTTATTTAAATTAAGGCGTGTTCGGAAATAGCACCCATAATATTTTGTTATTCAAAATATATTACGTAACATTATTGAAACTAGAAATACATATTTACAGGTTAAATATCAGTTTTATTTGCAGTAAATACTTATTTTCGTTTAAATACAACAATAAGTTAAAAATTCAATAAATTACATTAAAATACATAATTATCTTTTTGCAAAATTTCTTTAGTTAGTACGAAATTCCGAACGTGTTTGTCTTTGAGGTCGAATTCAAAATCGGCTTCGAAAGGGCTGGTCTCTGTCTCTCTCTCTTTCTAAAGGCGGGAAAGAGATAGAGTGTGAATGTTTCGAATTGTATGATTAACCCAAGGCTGAATAAGCTATTCGCGGCTTTCTGAAAAAAAAAAGTTACTTGGTTTCACTCAGTGAGTAAAATCGCATTTTGCTCTCTGATTTCAGGCAGCAAAACCTTCATGTTTGAGCTACTGAAGTAAAAAAAAGTATTTTTAAGGGGTTTTATTGTAATTAAGAATAGAAGTCGATTTATTTACTGTATTGCGGAAGATTGGAAATAGTATTTCGGGTTTATTTATGGAATTAAATCATGAAGATTTACAATTTTAACTCATTTATGCACAATAGGTACATAAAACTCAAGTCAAGACAAATAAATAATTAATAATTTATTATAATGATAAATAATAATAAATTATTTCCGTGTTCATGCTTAAATATTGTAAACTAACTATTGATTAATATTTTCAGATCGTGACAAAATTGAATCAAGACCATTAAGAGATCTAAATCGCATAGTAACTACAAATCCTATCGTTATTAAATTCGGCACTTTTTCCTTGGGAATATATTTGCTCCCTATGATGTTATCGTTATCTGCAACATACATTGTGATTATGTTACAATTCAACCATGTTATATAAATTCAGATTATATTTCACTCAACGACGTAAAAATGTGTTGGTAGACATTAAACTAAATTGAAAAATGAATGTTAGAGACGAATATTTTTAATATTTCACTAATCGAGTATTTATATGTGTTTGCATATACTATGTGCACAATATTCAACGATTTTAATCACTATCGCTTTTAGAATTCACTTATTATCAATAATAATATATTCAAACATTGTATTATCTATTTTAAACATATAATAATGTATTGTTTATATCCATGAAGCATCGCGTAATCCGTATTTTCTTGAAATCGCGGGGTTTTTGAAAAGTCGGAATACTTTGTAGAGGTAGTTTTATTACTCTATATTTCTCACTGTGTGTAAAATTTATTTATTGCAATTGTTTATTATAAATAAAATATGCGAAAAACATTTTTTTTATCATTTTTGACTGACTATCCCAAGGGAGACGGCAGAGTTTGGAAAGTAGTCTATGAACCAATACGGATGTGATACTAGAATTAGGTAATCTCAGGTACACCTCTCTGCAAAAGGTCCAGCAAAATCTGAGGTGACAGTTTGAAGAAAAAACATTTTTTTTCGTAATCTATTCATAAATAAATAATTTCTATATAATATACACAATACATAACATTTTCAGTTAATATTAATACGTCAAATACATTAATTTTGACCAACTGCGTGGCACGTGTTATTGAAGGACACGACGTTGTGATGATTGATGAAACATTTTACTTGTAACCTTATGTTAATGTATTTCCTTAGATTATAATACAATTTTGTTTTTTATTGTGAACAGTGTATTGTAGATAATGTTATGGTTTATGTGATAAAAAAATCGTATTAATAATAGCCGATCCGTATTGTTATTAGGTAGAATAGAAAATATTAGTTATCAAAATACCAAACGACCGAATTTTTATTTCTTTAATTTTTTTAGAAATGACCGTTAAAATACGCATTTGGGACGTATAAGTTGCCCTAGAACCACACATACTATCATTTTAATCAACTTGAGTGACACCTGTCATGGAAATACAGGCCGGTATAAAATATAATGTTTAGCCTTAGATTAATGATTAATCTTCGCTGCGGAGACCAATCATTAATCTAAGGCCGCAATACTTTCCACATTTCTACACACTATTTTTTCTTGGTGCAAAGGAGCTATTGGGCCAGAAGAGTGCACTCGATAAACAAATATACGGGATAATTAATTTAATTCTGTAGGTATACAAAGTTAAAATTAGCGGTGATCAGAAAAAAATTGAAAAAGCATAATGATTTTTTTCAAATAAGTACTTTATTTGGATGCGTTTGCATTTTTATATTTTACTGCTTGTAGATATTCTTGCGGACCGTTTCTACGTAACCGGGCAGTTATTGGCGAGAACTGAAGGGTCTCCACCCTATGGAGGTGGAGACGAGTAAAATACTTAACCTAAGCTAACAAGTAATACTACTACTAACATCATGACTACTAGCAACAACAGCACTAAGCTAGCTAACAACGATAACAACGGCACTAAGCCGATTTGAAGAATGCGACAGCGGCGTGTGGCCTTGGCGGCTCCTTCACTGTCTCTTGTAAACAGAACGTCAAAACGTGTGCGGGATTGAAGAATACACCGCGGCGTGTGGCCACAGCGGCTCCTTCACTGTTTCTTGTAAACAGAACGTCAAAACGTGTGCGGGATTGAAGAATACACCGCGGTGTGTGGCCACAGCGGCTCCTTCACTGTTTCTTGTAAACAGAACGTCAAAACGTGTGCGGGATTGAAGAATACACCGCGGCGTGTGGCCACAGCGGCTCCTTCACTGTTTCTTGTAAACAGAACGTCAAAACGTGTGCGGGATTGAAGAATACACCGCGGCGTGTGGCCACAGCGGCTCCTTCACTGTTTCTTGTAAACAGAACGTCAAAACGTGTGCGGGATTGAAGAATACACCGCGGCGTGTGGCCACAGCGGCTCCTTCACTGTCTCTTGTAAACAGAACGTCAAAACGTGTGCGGGATTGAAGAATACAACGCGGCGTGTGGCCACAGCGGCTCCTTCACTGTGTCTTGTAAACAGATCGTCAAAACGTGTGCAGGATGTCCTGTGATCAAAGTTCTTTTGAGAACTGCTTGTGTCTATGTCTCTCGACACCGACCGTTAAAACGTGCAGTGGTATGCTGTGACGAGTGGTGGCTACAGGTGAATACAGACGTGATGTATTTACTTTTCCATAAATTCCACCATTAGGAGGAATTGGGTGTGACTCGTGCTTGTCGACATTTTATATTAATAAAACAACGAACACAAAGAAACAAACAAAATTATTTTAGTTTTCAAAACTTTTGATTTAACAGGCATGACCGGCGTCAAACCATCGACGGGAGCGTTCGAAAAATCAAAACCGAACAAAAATTTATGATTGTTTACGTTTTGATATTTTTATCAGGTTTCAGAACGCACCATTCACTCCAAACCATTCCATTCGCTATTGGATTCTCGGCCTATAATAACTATAGTTAAATCATAGTATCGAGTTAACGTAAGACGTTTATAAGAACTCGTGCTGCCGAAATACTTTACTATAGTATCGAAATCGTTTTCGCCTGGTATACACGTTACGATATCTATTCGATTTTGCTATAAACTCGTGCTAGGGGCTCTGGCCCTGCAGTGGGACAGTAATTGGCTTATTATGTTATGTTATTTCTATGTATTATAAATATTTGCAGTTGTTTAGATGTATGAATGCCACGTTAATTAAACTAATAAAAAATAAACAAATTTTTACATCATGGACAAGAGCCCATGGAATTATTGTAGAAAAGGTTGTGTAAAAATGTAAAATTTCAGGGAAGTAGTAGTACCTACCTTTTTTTTTTTTTTTTTTTTTTTTTTTTTTTTTTTTTTTTTTTATCGTGGGGAAATCCTCATGGACTATCCCCCGTCTGGGTAAGACGGGGGGGTGTGCCGGACTCTTACCGGCCAAAACCACCACGGTGTCCCTCCTTCTGACCTAAGGCCGGGGTCGCGGGATTCGCTATTGCATGCACCGCAACCCCGGCAGGTCTTGGTCCACCAATTGCTGGTGGACCTCTCCACTGTAGGGCCCCACCCCACGACCTCCTGAGAGGCGCGGGGGGCACCCCACATCACCGGCGCACCAGAACACATGGTACGCCGTGACCACCCCGGGGACCAAACAAGTACATGGGCGCCAGACTACCCCGTGTCTGGGCACCCCTGGTCCCCCTGCGACGGGTCAGGTTAGTGGCCCCGCCGCCTACCACTTTTCGGCCGCAGAGGATAGGGAGAGCGGCCAACTAAACACCGACACTCCTCTCCCCCTGCGGCCCCACCGCGTCCGCCATCTGACGGTGGCGGCCCCGTCAGGCCGCGGAAGGTAGGGAGAACGGCGCACCGTAATACCGGCACTCCTCTCCCGCCGCGGCCTTCACCCTTCAGCCGCAATGCCTCCCATAAGACATCGCGGCCCTCCTCAGTTGCGATGTCGCTCAGGCGACACCGCAACCTACTTGGCCGCTACGTCGAGGGCTTCCAGGCCCAAGCCCCGACGAGCAGCCCCTCCTCGGGTTCCTCTTCGCTTCACCGTGGGGCTCCAAGCCACGGCTACTAAGCCCCCCCGCAACGACAATGCGGGAACCCACCGGGGGGGAGTAGTACCTACCTACCTATCTTTTTTTTCTCGTTGGGAAATCCTCATGGATGTCCCTCGCCTGGGAAAGGCGAGGAGGTCTGCCGGACTCTTACCGGCTAAAAACTAACGGTGTTTCTCCTCCTGACCGTTCGGCCGGGGTCGCGGGATTCGCAAATGTATGCACCGCAACCCCGGCAGGCCTACCTACCTACCACGTTACTGAATTTCTATAATAGTGTTAAACAATCTTGTACAACGTTTCGAAGTTTGCATATTTTTGTTAATACAAATTATAAAATAATTTTATTTGATTTGTATGGAAAGTAATAAAATAAATATGCGAATATGGAATGTTGTTTTACGAATGTTGTTATAATTCTTCAAGTATTTTTTTTTTAACATCCTAGTTTGTGATTAAATACACCAATCAATAAAATATAATTTGTTTTATTTTTTTTTTTTAATTAACTTTCATAATTTTGTATCAAAGAAGAAGACATACTCGCCGACCCCAAATAAGATGGGATAAGGGCAGGAGGATGGTGATGATGATTATAATCTTTTTAAAGAGACATGATATTTACATTTTAACGATACGTTTGACGCAGTGGCTAAGCGATTGGCTTTCTGCGCTATGCGTCATGGGTTTGATTCCCGCATGGTACAAATATTTGTATGACCTACAGATAGCTCTGCCGGGTCTGGGCATTTGTGTACGTGAAGATTTGTGTCTGTAAACGCACCCACGATACAGGAGAAATCCTAGTGTTTGGCAACATTTTTTAAAAAGAAAAAAATCATTATTTTCACATTTTCTAAAGTACTACAAAAATTATAGGGGGTAACACGTATATTTTATGATTTTTTTGATTAGTTTTTGAGTGCTACAAAACATAATCACGCGTCTGTGAGATCTAGGTCTTGAGTTGTGTTTGAGTATATATCTGAGTCAAATACTAGCATTTTTCTATCTTAGGGGGGGAGAGTAATTTAATCGAACCCATGACAATTTTATCAAAGATAACCGTGACCCACGTGTCAGGTGCTTTCGTTATTAAAATTGTAATCCCTTTAAGTTTCATAACTACATAGGTATTGGGACACATTGTATAATTTGTTACAACAAAATGTCTGTCATTGGAAGATAGTAATCTGTGATTGTATCATAGAAAGCAATATTTTTAAAATATTTCAACAATATAGGTCCGTCAATACAGCTAAATTCATTCTATGAACAGACTCGTGAGTATGGCTACTTCCAAAATGATAGAAAACAAATTGTTAAACAAGATAACAATAGCCGAAAATATAATGGGTGTTTACAGAAATTTCATTTCTTTTGGAAAATTTCTCAAAATTCTTATTTTAAGTCGTGTCACACTCGAAACAATTTTATATACAGTTGCGTTTGTGAACACTGCCCAGAAAGTTGCTTCTCATTTGGATGACGGTGACAAGATGCCGTCTGTAATACTTATATTTCACGCTGTGAACAGTTTTAGTAGTTTCATTGTTATGATAGGCAGTATTATAACCTCGCATTCTTATAAATTCTTCATTAACAACGTTATGACTGTGCATCATTGCTTCCAGAAAGAACCGACATATATTGAATGTTCAAGAAAGTTGAACCTAATTTTTATAGTAATCACAGCAATATCTTGTTTTATAAGTGGTTTTATTTTTGCAAGTAAAATATATCTACACGGATCGGAGTTAAGAATAGGTTTGAGTGTGTTAATACTGTCAGAATTAATCGTTGAAATGCGCTTCGTTTTGGAACATATGATATTGTATATTCACATTACAATGCTACAAATTGTTTTGAAATGCCTGAATAATTATATATACTATATGCAAGCAAAATATAATTATTTGGAAAAGAGATTGTACTCAAATAGAAGTCAGAGGAATGATCTACTAACGGTTGAACAAGTGGAAGATTGGACTACAAGGTATCAATGGTTAATGAGTTGCAGCAAGAACCTTTCGGTGTGCTTCAATAGTCAGGTAAAAATACAACGTTGATTGCGTGAAATAGACTTAAATTTTTGGTAACATCGGTGGTAAAGTTATTATTAAAACCAACCAATCGTATAGTATTTATAGAATTTTCTGGGCCCTAAAATAAGAAAATATGGCTTAAAATACAATAGTTTGACATGATTGTCTGAAGCTTTAAGTGCTAATTAAACAAAGTACACATCGGAATTTAAGGACTGGACAGATTCAATCAGCCCATTACTATTCCACTTTTGGGGACCGGTTTCTTCTCAGAATTAGAAGGGTATAGGCCTTAGTTCACCACACTGGCCTGGAGCGGGTTAGTGGACTACACACACCATCGAGTTTTTTTTTGGAGCCCTCTCTTGTGTGCATATTTCCTCACTATGTTGTTCCTACACCGTTAAAGCAAATGATAATCAAAATGTTGATCCGCCATCGAGACCCCTCCGTACCTCGGTCCTGGTTGTCATAAGAACATCTCTGACAGTCGATACGGTTACTCAGAAGCCTGAAAGTCTGACAACCGGTCTATGCTTAGGATATCGGCATTGCCCAATGCCCAATTACTGGGCTGCGGAGGTCTGATGGTAGTTACTCTGTATAAAATACTGGTATTCAGCCGCGTCTGGTTAGAATGGAAGCTGGCCCCAAGATAATTGGGAAAATGCTGGAAGGAAAAGAGAGACATGCCTTCGAAAAGTCAGAGATACGGGCCGGATTCAAACGCGAGGAATAATTACCTACCTTAATTTCTGCATTGTTTTTCAGATGGTGTTTTCATTGGTCTTGTCGTCAGGACATATTGTTGCTTCATCGTATGGAATGTTTATTGTATTTGTAACAAAAGTAAGTACTTGAACCAATCTTTACTTATTGCAAACTTCTTATTTTATTTTCAATTCTGAAAATATTTTTTTTTTTTTTTTTACAGCAGCGCCATCTGTTCCGTTCTGTACTCAACATAATGTATATTCTTTTATATTCACTCATTTGTACATATTTCGTCATTAATGCAGGGCAAAATCTGCTTAACGAAGCGTTGAAGATAAAAAGAGGTCTATCAAAACTGAACAGCACATTATCGATAAGTAAGTGAAGTAGCGATAAGTGGACTTATGCTCGGTTCCTATAAATAGAAACGAATCGTTTTGCTTACCAATGGTTGCCTTTTTATTGTCAAACTGGGCATATAAATAGACTCGTAAGATAATTTTACCTGTGATGGCTACTTTCATATGTGAGGGTCTACTATGCAAAGCTATGAGGTCTGCTTCATTATTGGTAAAGATACAAGAGTCTCAATTACTCCGTAAATTTATTATCCATATAGTTAATTAAGTCGCAAGTATCCATTTTTTTTGTACCTCTCTTTTCGATGCTGTTTTCTTTGACCCAAAGGTTGACTGGTAGAGAATGCCTTGTGGCATTAAGTCCGCATTATGTACCACCATTGTGCATTGGAGTATTAAATAAATAAATAAATAATAGGAATCGGTCATTGATGTATTAATCTTTCTTTAGGCGGCTGGATCAAGGATTTGATACAGAAACCAGTATACTCCGTATTAATAGGAGATTCCTCTCTCTGTGACGTAATACAGTACCTTTCGTTTAGTTTTTACTTTGCCAAACACTGATATTTATTTTTACTTAATTGTTTCGTAAACATTTTTACAGATCCGGAATTACCAGAAGCAAAGAAATTAAATAATTTATATCTTCTCGTAAAAACCAACCCTATTCAAATAGAATATACAAATAAAGTAACCCTCGGAATGTACCTAATTCCGATCATTCTATCTCTTTCAACCACCTACGTAATAATTGTTTTGCAATTCAATCATCTTATTTAACTATTTTATTAACGTTATTTCAATAATTATAAAAATAGTTCTGGATGTTGTTTTACGTCGTGTGGTGCCAGTGTTGTGTGGTGTGGTGCGTACTACTAGACAAGTCAGTTTTCATTCGTAGGATCATTGCTGTTTTTGCTAGTAGTCATGATGTTAGTAGTGGTATTACTTGTTAGCTTAGGTTAAGTATTTTACTCGTCTCCACCTCCATATGGTGTAGACCCTTCAGTTCTCGCCAATAACTGCCCGGTTACGTAGAAACGGTCTGCAAGAATATCTACAAGCAGTAAAATATAAAAATAAAATGCATCCAAATAAAGTACTTATTTGAAAGAAACCATCATGTTTTTCAATTTCTTCCTGATCACCGCTAACTTTAACTTTGTATACCTACAGAATTATATTAATTATCCCATATATTTGTTTATCTGGTACATTCGTCTGGCGCAACAGCTCCTTTGCACCAAGAAAAAGTAGTGTGTAGAAATATGGAAAGTATTGCGGCCTTAGATTAATGATTGGTCTCCGCAGCGAAGATTAATCATTAATCTAAGGCTAAAAATTATATTTTTATACCAGCCTGTATTTCCGTGACAGGTGTCACTCAAGTTGATCAAAATGACAGTTAGTGTGGTTCTAGGGCAAACAAGTTCCAAATGCGTAGGTATTTTAACGGCCATTTATAAAAAATAAAAGAAATAAAAATTCGGTCGCTTGGTATTTTGTTAACTAATATTTTCTATTCTATCTAATAACAATACGAGTCGGCTTATTATTAATACGATTTTTTATCACATAAACCATAACATTTTCTACAATACACTGTTCACAGTAAAAAAACAAAAATGTATTATAATGTACATTAGAGACATTAACATAAGGTTACAAGTAAAATGTTTCATCAATCATCACAATGTCGTGTCCTTCAATAACAAGTGTCACGCAGTCGATCAAAATTAATGTATTTGACGTATTAATATTAACTGAAAATGTTATGTATTGTGTATATTATATAGAATTTATATTTATTTATGAATAATTTACGAAAAAAAATAAAAAAAAATCTTCAAACTGTCACCTCAGATTTTGATGGACCTTTTGCAGAGAGGTGTACCTGAGATTACTTAATACAAGTATCACATCCGTATTGGTTCACAGACTACTTTCCAAACTCTGCCGTTTTCCTTGGGATGATCAGTCAAAAATGACAAAAAATAAGTTTTTTCACATATTTTATTTGGAATAAACAATTGCAATAAATAAATTGTACACACAGTGAGAGAGATAGAGTAATAAAACTACATCTACAAACTACATCTACAAACTACATCTACAAAGTATTCCGATTTTTCACAAAACCCCGCGATTTCAAGAAAATACGAAATACGCAATGCTACGTGGATATATAAACAATACATTATTATGTGTTTTAAATAGACAATACATAATTATTGCAATTTATAATTATCTAAATATATAATTATTGATAACAAGTGAATTATAAAAGCGATAGTGATTAAAATCCTTAAATATTGTGCACTTAGTATATGCAAACACTATTAATGAAATACTAGATTAGTGAAATATTAAAAATATTCGTCTCTAACATTCATTTTTCAATTTAGTTTTGTGTACATATACATCTATATGTCGTTGAGTGAAATATAATCTGAAAGAAAGAAAGAAAGAAAATTATTTATTTTGGACTCACACAGGCAGTTACAAAAACAAAAACAATATTTACAAAAAAAAAGAAAGGATAAGATAAGGATACTACCTGCACGAGGCCAAAAAGGGCTCCTATCTCAGCATAATGCTGCGACATTTAAAAAAAAAACAAAATGTCGCAACGCTGGTTTTCAGATAGGACCATAGTGATGCCACGGGCAATAACGACACAAATAAATAAATAAACATGTTACGTAAATATTAAATTAGAATACTACTAAATAAAAGCAATAAATAGTTTATTATAAACTTAGTGTTACGTGTGTGTGTGAAATAGTCAATAAAATTATAATTATACATAGTTATTAAATAAATTAATGCCAAATGTCAAACCAGAGAAAATAAATATAAAATAAACTTGCATTTCCGGACGAGCCAGCCGCTCGACCCTTCCATCCACATCATTTGTCTATGGTTTGTTATGACCAATGAAGGGACGCGAATCTGAATTATATAACATGGTTAAATTGTAACATAATCACAATTTATGTTGCAGATAACGATAACATCATAGGGAGCAAATATATTCCCAAGGAGAAAGTGCCGAATTTAATAACGATAGGATTTGTAGTTACTATGCGATTTAGATCTCTTAATGATCTTGATTCAATTTTGTCACGATCTGAAAATATTAAACATTAGTTATTTTATAATATTTAAGCATAAACATGGAAATAAATTATTATTATTTATCGTGTATTTTTTGTATTAGTTGTGTATAAATGAGTTAAAATTATAATTCTTCATGATTTAATTCCATAAATAAACCCGCAATACTATTTCCAATCTTCCAACATACAACAATTAATTACAATAAAACCCCTTAAAAATAGTTTTAACACAGTTGCTCGTAAAGTGGCTCTTATTGCACCGCTTTTGGGTTCATAATGCAGCATATTACACTCGCGTGCTTTTTACTTTACATTACCACACTAGTACATTTAACATAATATTTTTTTCAATCTTAGCAAAGCCTTTTGATGTCTAAAAAATTGTAAACTTTTTTGTGAACAAATAAACTGTGTTAATTGAAGTATGTTAATAAACATTTCATTCCATTAAATTATTTATTTTTGTCAATAAATTAACATTCATTAATTTGTGTTGTAAACACAAAAATATTCAGTTTAATTCTTTTTAATATTAGGCTGTTGGTCCTTTAGTGTTTTGTTTCACCTGCGCGCGCATAGCTAACTCGGCCACAGACACGGCGCTGCGGCGGGTGAAAAAAAATCCACGCACCATTTTTCACAAATATTTATCAAAATAACCAACTTAGCTTGTTAGTATCATAATGTACTATTATTGTATTAGATACCTAACGCCTGTTTGTTTCCTTGCAAATGTGTTGAAAAACATGTGCATGTGCATTGATCATTACACTCTCGACTCTCTTATCGCGCTCGCCTGCGGCTCCCGCGCATACTACTGCCTCATGTGTAATAACCAACAAAGGACACTTGTATCATAATGAACTATTATGTTAAGCGTTTTTATCTTGTAGTACCCCTGCAGCATCAGGATTTGAAGATTGAAAATTGAATTTATTATGATTTTGTATTGTTATGGGAATCCGTTAAGCAGAATTAGTTGAAAAATCTGTGGTAAGATATGAATGTAACAAATAAAATATACGAAGTGAAGTTAATTATAAAACCGTTTAAAAAACAACTATGACCGCACCGAATGAACGTGTACGAGCTAACACAACACCCGTTTTTTTTTCTCTTTTATTTGATAGATCTTGATTTTTGGTATCATGATATTTTTAGGGTTCCGTACCCAAAGAGTGCCAATGGGACCCTATTACCAAATATTCACTGTATGTCCGTCCGTCTGTATGTCACGGGACTGTGTCTTTTTAATTTTACAGATTATGAAAATTTCTTGCAATGCAGTTGAAATTTTCACAGAATATGTGTTTCTAGGGTCACTATCATGTGAAATAATAAAAAGTCTAAATGTAAAGGGTGAGTAACCATATAAGTAAGCTCGAAAAAATGCATTTATTCTATGATTTTTGTTTCTGCTCAGTCTTAAGAAATGTTGTATAGAAAAGCGTGAAACTTGTTATGATTGTAGTGCATACTTTGTAATTATATAAAAAATAATAAAAAACCATTAGTGCACGAGTCCGACTTGCACTTGGCCGGTTTTTATCAAACTTATCTATCACTTATTATTTAGGTTATAACGTCATAAATACCTATTCATATTATAATAATCAATATTAATTTAGCCTTAAATATCTGATTTTTCCCGCAAACTTGACGTAACTGTTTGAAATACGCGTTTATTCGTTGCGGCTATCTATAACATTAAAACTTACGTGACGGCAGTTCCTTAGAAAGCCTCGCCAATGCAATGTTGAGAGAATTAAATTCGTTTTGTAACTTTTGACCAGCACATAAAAGAGGAGTCGTTGCCGCCATGTGGTAAAACAAAACGTACACGATGTGTTTTGTATCGTAATATTTAAAATTTATCTGCAAATAAAACGGTACCATTTTACAAAAAAAAAAAGAAAATCAAAGAGAATCTTTCTCCTATAGTCAAGCCTGGTTATAGGGAGTTAAAAACAAAGGACATCGCACACTACGTGGCCAAGGCCGCAACTTTGGTCGCATAAACTCTGATCAAATTGCGGCCAACCATGCGGCATGGTCGTCCTTTTTTCTTAATTTTATTTTTTCTTTGACTGCTTGTAGATGGTCTTACGTACCGTTTTTACGTAACCGGACAATTATTGGCGAGACCTGGAGGTTCTCCAATCAATGAACGTGTTGCGATGCCACCATTTGTAGTGCTGAGCTCAATTGAACATAGAAATCGCATTAATAGATTCGAAGTGGAGAAAATGTCTTGTTAGATAAAGCAGTTATTGGATATATCCCTTGTTAGAAAGTGCATGAGTGGTTATAGCAAACTACACATAGTTTGGTCGCGGCGACTACTCGTGTGACCAGTTGGCCGTACCGGCCGAGCGCGCGATGTGCATTGAGTCAGTCACAGGCAGGGTGCATCGTATGCTGGCTATGTTGATGTTTGGGGTAAGTGGACGTTGAACGCCTCTCCTGGGCGTCTCACTATGATTGATGGGATCCTATTCATTTCTATTTGATTTTAATTTAATAAAATAATTATTGTTGAAGGTTTTGCTTACCTTCATTGCCATTATGCCGATAAGTTTATACACTGAAGATACTGTCTGCAGTACGGCAACAGCCACAGATAATAACATCTGAAAAGTTATACAAAATTATTTATTATCATAAAAAATAATTCAAAATAGCGTTGATTCAATTGAAGTACCTATCTACCTCAATAAAGAACTTTTGGCCAAATACTCAAACCCTACTAAATTTTAAGTTGCCGTAAGTCTCGTGCTGTCACCGTTACTTTAAGGCGAAGTGTCAGTAAAATTGAGAAGCGTTTAAGTATTTGGCAATATGACTCGAAATGTACCAACGGCGCTATGTTTTACTAAATTGAGGCCAACTTCTCTTTTGTCAACGAGATATTTCCCATTAATTGCTAGGTGCTGACTATATTAAGAGATAGCATGCACTGCGTTTGAAGTTTGGCTGGAGATCCATAGATTAATTGATGAAAGATTAATTGTTATTTACCATATTACTAAAGGATAGTGAAATATGTTTACTGCAAGCCATGATGTCTTGGTACACCTTAGTCCAAGTATTCACTTTCTCAGATATTTTAAAGCTGTCTTCATTAGCATCAAAGCATATTTTCCTGTTTTCTTTCTCACTGTACGTCTTCAAAACGTCATGTGCAGAATTATTTAAACTTTTCAGGAAATAGTAAATGCCTGTTATTGCAGAATAAACTACCAAATGCTCTAAAATATAACGAGTGTCCAACCACGCTTCATAAATGACCATTAGTATGATTCCTACAAAATTACGATCCTCATCACCATGCCAGGTAGTAATTCTCAACGTCGCAAGCAGTATCGTTAGTATCGCAAACACTACAGAGCTCACTAAACATTTCAGCTTGAGTCGTTTTTCAGAATTCAATAAAGAAGCCTCGTTTTTAATAACGTTCTGGAGATTTTGAACCCTCTCGTAGTAAAATCTGTAAGAACCGGAACTCCTAATTCCGTCTATTATTAACATGAAGCTTTTCAATATATTCACTATTTGATGTACGTTTGACATGAGCACGTGGTCGTCAAAGTTGAAACTTATTTTAGTAATTTCAATGATAATACTTGTGGTGATAGCCAATGACACGCACAATTCTACAATTATACGCGTAATGACAATTTTTTTTCGAAATTTACTCATAAACGAATAATTTCTGTAGACACACAGAAAATTTTCGGCGAATATTAATATGTCGAATAAATTCATTTTGACCAACTGCGTGACACTTGTTATAAAAGACACGACGTAGTGATACCCGATGAAACATTTTATTTGTTACCTTATATTACCTAAGTAAGTAATGTATTTACATACCTAATCACTTTACAATAATTGCTTGTTTCATAAAGAAATTACCTACACGTCATGTCACGTGTCAGGTTAAGCCGTTAACGGTCAATATGTTATTAATGTATATTGGCCTATTCCCATTATATACGGAGCTTATTGATTTAAATTGAGACTCTTGTATTTTTACCAATAATTAAACAACTACCTCATAGTTTTGCCTAGTAGACCCTCCCAAAAGTAGCTATCACGGGTAAAATTAGCTTATGAGACTATTTATATGCCCAGTTTGGCAATAAAAGTGCTACTATTAGTAAGCAAAACGATTCGTTTTTGTTTATAGGAACCGGGCATATATTATTATGTATTTTGTTGCCTAGATACCAACGACAATATAAAGCAGAGCTTACATAGTTTGATGTTCGTATTCAAAGACTTTCTGAACAAAATATGAAATACGCTGGCATAGTCTTTAATAGTACATTATTATGATACAAGTGTGTTATGTTGGCCATGACACCCAAGGCGGTATTATGGCCGCGAGCGGCAGGCGAGCGCAATAAGGGAGCCGAGAGTGTAATGATCAATGCACACGCGATTCATACAACGTTTTTCAACACACTTGCGAGGAAAAAACAGATAGATAGGTATCGATCTAATACAATAATAGAACATTATGATAATTTTGATAAGTATTTGCGAAAAATGGCATGTGAATTTCATTTTTCGAGCGCCCTGCCTGTGGGCGATTTTGTTATGCGCGCGCATGTGAAAGACCAAAGAGCAATCAACATAATATAAAAAAAATACTAAATATTTTTGTGTTTATAATACAATAGTACATTATGATACAAGTGTGCTATGTTGGTCATTATAGTTTAGGTGGCGTTAAGCGCGCGAGCGCGATATGAGCGAGACTGCGTGGGAGGCCGTTGCTTCCTTTTGCGAGGAGGTAATGGTCCAAGGAGGTAGTGAAGAGTGAGAGGGAGGCCGCTTCTTCTCTCCCTTCTCGCGCTAGACGCACCGCGGGCCGGAGGGCGCGTGACGATCTCCGGCCACAGTAGTGAGTGGCCTGCGGGCGGTGGGTTAGGGGACCCGTCGCCCGACTAGTAACAGGCCCAGGGAGGATGGCGCGCCGTGTTCCGCGCGAGCCTCTCAGAAGGAAGTGGGGCAGGGGAGAAATTGCCCCACCACAGGAGAGGTGCCCCACCAGCTTCTTCTGGTGGACCGAGACCTGTCGGGGTCGCGGTGCATGCTATAATAGCAAATCCCGTGACCCCGGCCTTAGGTCAGCACGAGGGACACCGTTGGTTTTTAGCCGGTAAGAGTCCGGCAGACCCCCTCGCTTTCCCCGGGCGAGGGACATGCATGAGGATTTTCCAACACAAAAAAATAATGCTAGCGCGATATCGGAACTGAGTGTGTAATGATCAATGCACACGCGTTTCATACGACGTTTTTCTACACACTTGCGAGGATAATAATAGACTTTAAGTTTGTAATACAAAGTATTTGTGAAAAATTACGCGTGGATATCTTTGTAAACTTAGATCATTAATCTGTGGTGCCTGTGGCCGAGTTAGCTATGCGCGCGCCGATGAAAGAACACAGCGCAAACAGCATAGTATTTAAAAAAAATAACTGTTTATTATTGTGTTTATAACACAACTTATTTGTAAGCAAGGAATAAGGAAAACAGCAGGATGAAATCAATGGTAGAAAATAGGCGAGCGAAAGAAAATGTGTATGCAATAAAAAGTTACTAAATAAATATGACAGTACCAAATGTGTCAACAATGCCGCGGGGTGGCGCGATTATCGCCCTTAGCAACTTCTCTGGTCGCCCATCGTCACACACTAAACAGTAAAATTTTATGCGACGACTTCATTAATTAATGTTAATTTGCCGACCAAGATAAATCATTTAATGTAATGAAATGTTTATTTATTATATATTTTAACTAAAACAGTTTATTTATTATATTTTTATAATAAAAAGATTACTATTTTTGAGGCGTAAAAACGTTTTGCTAAGATTAAAAAAAAAGTAAAGTAAAATTCGTAGACATATAATTAAGCTGTGGTAAAATACTGTGTGTAATAAGCTACATTATGAACCTAAAAGCGGTTCAATAAAAGCCAATTTATGAGCAAGTGTGTTGAAAATTAATTAAGGTTAATTTGTTGACAAGAATAAATAATTTAATGAAATTAAATTTTTATTTATCATTTAATCAACACAGTTTATTTAACAAAAAGTTTACTATCTTTTAGACATAATAATATTACGAATAAATTTTCTCGTGTCGAGACGAGATAATTTATGATTAATCTCGTCTGCGCACGACTTGTTGTTAGTCGGGTTTCTAACTATCCGTCGAAATTGTCATAGATATTCGTATACCAACCGGACGTGATATTGCCTTCAATTTGGTTCAGCGTGGATTAGCACCGACTTCTGAATCTGTTACTTTTATAATAATTATGGTAATTATTTTATTCTTTTTTTCGTTTTGTTGAAGTCGGTTTTTTTTTGTTAAAATGTTTTTTATTTAACTTATAATCTGTGAAGTATGTAGTGTCATAGTAGAAGAGCGCGCACTGCGAATTGCTCACCGCATACTGATTTACTTGTATTTATTTTATTCGTTGTAGTGAAAATAATGCACCACAGTGCGCACTCGCACTAAAGCGTCGGTCCTGTTGTTATACGAATATCTATGACAGTTGTGACGGGTAATCAGAAACTCGAAAGCCTGACAACTAGTCGTGCGCAGACGAGATTAATCATACAATATCTCGTCTCGGCACGAGATAATGCGACGATAAAATGATGTCGCTCTGCGCATTTTACTGGCCTACTGACCAGAAATATTTGTATCCTCCAACAGCATGTTATGATTTGACAACATGAATTTTACATCCAAAAAATATTACTCTCCTTCTGTGACAGTCGAGTGAAAAACGATCGATTATTAGGCCCCATTTACATTAATAAATTATGATAATATTTATCATACAAATATGATTTCATAACTGTCAAATTCTAAGATCATAGTTGCTGTTCTTAATTTTTACATATTACACGTATAATCATATAAACGTCATACATATTCAAGATGGATAACGATTTAGTCGTGTTTTTCGTTGTCATTTTGACGCTATTTTTGAGGTTAGACAGATAAATCCTAAAAAGGAGAAGCTGACTGACTGACTGACTGAGTGATCTATCAACGCACAGCCTAAACGGCTGGGGTTAGAAACTTGAAATTTTGTCAGTAGGTTCATTTTGTGACGTAAACATCCACTAAGAAGGGATTTCTCGAAATTCAACCCCTAAGGGGGTGAAATAGGGTTTTTAAGTTTGTATGTAAGTCCGTCATTTTTGAAGTAAGAAGCTTGAAATTAAATAGTAAGGTTTTTGGTTAGAAATAAACGTAGACCTGTTTGAGCATTTTTGGAAATTCAACCCTTAAAGGGGTGAAATAAGTGTTAAAAGTTTGTATGAGAAATCTGGTATTTTTGAAGTGAGAAACATAGAATTAAATATTAAGGCTTTTGGTAAGAAATAAACGTATAAGTGTTTGAGGGTTTTTGAGATTCCACCCCTAAGAGGTTGAAATGGGGGGTTGAAGTTTGTATGTAAGTCCGTCGTTTTTGAAGTAAGAAAGATGAAATTAAATATTAAGGTTTCTGGTTAGGAATAAATGTACACATATTTGGAAATTCAACCTCTAAGGGGGTGAAATAAGTGTTGAAAGTTTGTATGAGAAATCTGGTACTTTTGAAGTAAGAAGCATGGGGAGAAACTGATCGACTGGCTGACTAATCTAGCAACGCACAGCCTAAACCGCTGGGAGCGATAAAAGACGGACGTTTTGGATTTTAAAATGTCACTTTAAAATGGGCTTAACGAGGATTTCAAACTTCACGCAAGCGAAGCTGTGGGCAAAAGCTAGTTATGATCATATATCTTGTACGCTTGCAGTCAAATAGAAAAAGAAAAGAAAGAAAGAAAGAAAAATGCGTTTATTGGCATTACAGCAAAAATACACCTTAATACTAAACAATAAAAAAATACAGATAATGATTGTAATGCCAAAAGGGCCTCAGCTCAGCATAATGTCAGATGGTAACACTAGGTGTACCACCTGACGCTGATTTTCAGCTGCAACCCACGAGTGCCGTACGAATAATAAATACTTAAGAAAATGTGTGTCCGTTTTTAATGTTATGAGAATAAATAAACTGATAACATGAAAAAGCTCATACTAAATAAAATAAAATGTTGTGACATGCATGTGTGTGTGTGTGTTGTGTTGTGTTGTGATTACTAAAACTCAAATACCCAGTACCCAGTATCGGTGTATTACCTTGGTAAAATTTATAAAGCTGGAAAAATTGATAAAATTGGTAAAATTAATAAAAGTGGTAAAATTGCTAAGATCGATAAAATTGGTAAAATTTATAAAACTGGTAAAATAGGTAAAATTAATAAAAGTGGTAAAATTGATATATATATATTTATAAAGCAGATATGTCGGCTCGAACATTTTCAAAATCTTTTTGATGGCTTAGTAAAAAATCTCTTACTTATTATTTATCTTCTTGGCTTAGTAAAATAGGGTCCTTTAACCTCAGAATAATAACTAAAGCCCTTAAGTTTGATCATAGACGATATGAATCATTATGTAGTTCTTACACCGTTATAGGTTCTTCATATAAAAATTACTCGTACTTCTCCGATCATATTTATATGATAGTGTAATATGGCTCTTATAGATATTTTTCCTTCAAAACCTGCCTGCTTACTAAAACGAAATAATATCATTTAAAGACTAGGCCAGCGTATTTCATATTTTGTTCGGACGGTCTTTGAATACGAACATCAAAGCTCTTTTATATTCTGCGCCGCTGTCGCTCTATCGATCCATTATGTACCATACATCTTCATCTTTGTCCGATTCAATGATAAGTTCTGTTGTGCGTTTACTTATAAGTTATAGCTTTGTATTGCGGATAAGTAGGTAGTTACTAGTTAAATAACAACCGCACAGATCATACAATTTGCGAGGTTAAGCTACGCTTGCTGAGGTCAGTCCGTGGATGGGTGACCGTTCGTTACACACCGAGACTCCTCTGTGACTCGGAGAGTACGTTAAATCGTCGGTCCTGGATGTCATAAGAATACCTGACAGTCGTTAAAAGTAGTCAGAAGCCCAAAAGTCTGACAACCGGTCTAACCTTAGGATATCGGCATTGCCCAGTAACTGGGTTGCGAAGGTTTGATGGCAGTCGCTCCGTATAAAATACTGGTATTCAGCCACATCTAGTTAGACTGGAAGCTAACCCCAACTTAGTTGGGAAAAAGGTTAGCTACTGGTTCGATGTATGATGGTAAGAGGGTACCTGATCCAACCCACATCGGACTTTTCGAATTCATGCGTGGATCAGAATTTGATTATCACTTGCGTTAACGGCTATGGAAAACATCGTGAGGAAACTTGCACAACTGAGAGGGCTCCATGAAATTCTCGATTGTGTAGTCCGCCAACCCGCACCAGGCCAGCGTAATGGACTAAGGCCTAAAAATCGTTGTCATTCTGACGGGAGGCCCGTGCCCTGCAGTGAGACAAACGGTTATGATTAATTTATTATTACAAAAATACCTACTGCTGTTGGGAAGCAAAACGATGCAGTTAGGATTTAGGAAAAATAATAGAGTATTTGAATCTGCATATTTTTTAAATGTTGGTAATAGTATCGCAAATAATTCAGCGGTTCGCTTGATGGAAAGCGGTAACTGCCGCCATACAAATCGAAAAAACAATTTTACTTGATTTGTATGGAAAGTAATAAAAAATATACGCGAATTTCGAAAGCTTTTTCTACGGAAGTTTTTCAATTTCCGATACCGATAAACTCTACAAAATTCTTGGAACATATTTTTAAACACTCTGTATACACCTACAACACTAAGAGGATTGCTGAAGCGTTGCCAACCTTGAAACAAAGTTGGAATATATCATGTCACTGAAATTTCATCGGCGCTCATAACTTTCAAAACGGAACAGCAACATTAGGAATGCGACGATACGATACCTATTACATACGATATCTATTTCTGCCGCCAAGCAATGGTGCTTGGCGGCAGAAATAGATATCGAGGTAGTGCTTCCCCGGAAAAACTGTTTTACAAGCAAGTTACTACTAACGTGAACATGAATTCTGCATGACCACAAATGGTCAATTAAATTAAATTTGACGGCACGTTCGGTGCATTGGCTGAGCGATCGGCTTCTGCACTACGGGTCGTGGGTTCGATTCCCGCACGGAACAAATATTTGTATGGCCTACAGATAGTTGTTCCGGGTCTGGATGTTTGTGCATGTGAAGATTTGTGTCTGTAAACGCACCCAAAATACAGGAGAAATCCTAGTGTGGGGCAACGTTTTTATTAAAAGAAAAAAAAAAGAAAAAAAAAAGACAGTCTGAAGGGACAAAACATCCACAAATGCTAGTACACACAACCGCATAGACATAGTAGGTAATTATATTAACATAACATCACGCCTGTATTCCCCGAAGGGTTGTGCAGATGTGTCTAGTAACACCCTCATTTCGCCGTTATGTTTAAGTTTCATGTAATAGGGGGCGAGCCCATGTTGGGATCAACCGGGCACGAATCTAAACTCCGGGCTGCTACTGAGGAATACCACACGTAAAAACCAAATAATAACACTGCCCGACCAGAACCTTACGATCAGCAGTTGCGCTTGCCACCACAGGAATAAGGCAGATATTTTATTAAAAAAATATATCGCGATTCCGAACTAAAGGCGCCTATTCTTAACATTATAATGATAATTACAACCTCTTACGATCTAACTACATTAAAATTTCATCAAAATTCTAAGTATTTCATTTTCTATCTTTTTTTAATAATAAAGCTATCTACTAACGAGTGTCGTTAACATTTTGAGGGGCTCTAGTGCTACCTGAAGTGCCAACCGGAATTGGATTTAATTATTTAACGTGTTGCCGAAGGAAAGTTCTGGTTTTAATTAAGCATTGACTATGATGTTCGTTGGTTGTATGCCCGGTTACTCTGTGAGGACTGTGTTCGATTTCCAGGTAAGGCAAACCATCATTACCAAGCTTCTTTTTTGTATTCTGTTTTTTTTTAATTTACGTCACTTGAATCAAAATATTACTAGGTACTTATATCGTCCAACTATACCGGAAGATATTTATAAAATTATTAGAGACCTAAAAAACACTAATAGTACTGGCTATGACAATATATCAACGAAAATTTTAAAACACATATCCATTAAGTTATCACATATTCTTAGTCATATAATAAACTTAAGTATATCAAACGGAGTCTTCCCTGAAAAGCTAAAGTTGACTCTAATAAAACCTTTGTTTAAAAGAAATAATACAAATGACATGAGCTGTTACCGTCCAATAGCACTCGTACCAGTCATATCAAAGATTTTTGAGAAAGTGATCCATGACAGTATCTATAATTACTTTGAGATAAATAATTTACTTTGTAATGAACAAGTTGGCTTTCGTAAAAATAAATCGATAGATATAGCGGTATATAATTTTCTCCACACTGTATTAACTCATATGGATAGGGGTAAACAAACATGTGCATTATTTATGGACCTTAAAAGGCCTTCGATTATGTGGACCACTAAATACTGCTAAATAAGTTATACGCCTATGGGGTGAGAGGGAACATCTTTGATCTGATTAAATCTTACTTAAATAATAGAACGCAAATAACACAAATAACAAGGATTTGTCCCTTTGCAAAGAAAGTGATAAACTATTCATCAACATGTAGACAAGTAACATCTGGCGTTCCACAAGGAAGTGTACTGGGCCCACTTCTATTTATTATATATATCAACGATCTTCCGAAAGCGTCAAAGTACAACACAATTCTATTTGCTGATGACAGTACAGTACTGTTCACAGGAGATAATAAGTCACACATAGAACCTGAAATAAATATAACTTTAAATAACATTATAAATTGGTTGACAGCAAATAATTTACATATTAGTCTTAGTAAAACAAATCTCATGACATTCAGAAGCAAAGTAAATAAAATAACAAACATGAATATTAATTACCTAAACAATAAGATACAAGAAGTAGACGTTACAAGATTTCTAGGTGTAAAAATAGACAACAAATTAAATTTTAAGGAACATATCAACACATTATGCGCTAAATTGAATACTTTTTCTTATGCACTGTTTAAGCTTAGACAAACGGTCAGTAGCTCAACTGTCCTTACAGCCTATAACGGCTATGTTGCACCTATTCTAAAGTATTGTGTTATTTTTTGGGGAAACTCCACTGAAAAAGAAGCTGTTTTTAAAGCGCAGAAGAAATGTATACGTGCCATAACTAATATAAAACTAACTGATAGCTGTAGACCATTCTTTTTAAAATTAAACATTTTAACATTACCATGCATATATATATTAGAGGTTGTATTATTTGTTAGAAAAAATGCAAACTACTTCAAAAAGCTAAACAGCAGGAGACATAAGTTCAATATATGTTTACCAGAAAACAAGACCGCGTTATTAAATAAAAGTATATTATGCATGGCTCCACGTATTTATAATCATTTACCAAACTCGGTCCTCTCCATTAAACATATTTAAACATATTTAAAAACAGTATTAAAGCATTGTTAGTAAAAAAAGCATATTATTCTGTTACTGAATATTTACAGGATAAACTTTTGTAATTCTTCTTTTACTGTCTTTTCTTTTATCATTGGTACATACGTGCATAGTTTTATAGGTACCTATTTTGTAATTTTGCATGCCTCATGGTAGGATATGGCTAATGGTCACTATTGTTTGTATAAGAACTTTTGTACCCATATTCGCAAATGAATAAATGATTTGATTTGATTTAATTTATAATAAAATTAAATAGCCAAAAAACACATTGTATTTTTTACTTTTTAGAGGTTCTTTTTACTGACGGGGTTTTTTTTAAATTTTAAATTTAATTTTTACTAAACCCTTTTTAAATTACTAGTAGACACCATCATCTATCTAACATCTACTCATTGAGACAATTCTTATGAGCCCAAACATGCTATATCTGTTATAAGTTGCTGGGGGGTTGGGTATCCTGCAGACTACTTGATACTGCAGCATCAGCTCAGGGTTGCTATGTTTTGGAAATACCACCGAAGTAACAGTACACCAAGTTCCAAATCAATCGGACCTGTGAAAGCTGGTAAGACCCTTTTGTCAAGTAGGAAATGAGCTGATGATCTTCAAACTCCTGAACAGAACTTCATAAATTATAGCTAAGAACCATCTCGATTACATCAGCTTTAAAACAGAAAAAACCGCATCTAAATCGGTCCATTCGTTGGGAACTACGATGCCACAGACAGACACACAGATACACAGACACACACGACGCTACCAATCAGCCGGAGATTTGCGTAGGTCACAAAAAAAACTCGTAACCGCCAAACAGTTACAAAATTCTCTCAAATTCACAAATCTATGAGATTCTTATGACAAGAACTAAAAACTAATAATCTTTTTCTTAAAATCGTCCCGCTGTATAAAGAACTATCACTCATTCACGGCCACGGCTAGTGAGGATTAACTTTTCAGATGTAAGTAAATTTCGAATCGAAAATACTCGTTTCACACATACTATTTAATTAAATAGAAAATTTTATTCATGTCTGTGTATGATAAAAAAGTGCATCGTTCTATTTAGCCTTTTCCCAACTATGTTGGGGTCAGCTTCCAGTCTAACCAGATGCGGCTAAATACCAGTATTTTACACGAAGCGACTGCCATCAGACCTCCGCAACCCAGTAACTGGGCAATGCCAATAACTTAAGGTTAGACCGGTTGTCAGACTTTCGGGCTTTTGACTACCCGTAACGACTGTCACAGGTATTCGTATGACATCCGGGGCCGACTGTTTAACGTGCCCTCCGAGGCGTGGAGGGTCTCGATGTGTAACGAATGGTCACCAATCCACTGACTTACCGCGGCAAGCGCAGCTTAACTTTGCAAACAATGATCAGCGCGGTTGATAATTAGCCAAGAGCCGCTCTTGATAAAAAAGTGCATGTCGCAAAAAAAAAACCAAAATGTATAGGACAGCTGTATTTCTAATTCTAAATTCACTCACGTGAACGTTAGTGGATTGAATTCCTCCTATATATTCACCCACTCATTCAGTCCCTAGCAAAACTGAATGAGTGGGTCGAAGAACTGCAAGTATACTCCACCAAGAAGAACACAGCCTGCTTAGTTGTCGGCAAAAAGATTGACAAGCATATCATTTTGGGACCCAGTGCATAATATCAGCAAGCACATTGGGTCACCCACGCGACGACGCAACGAGTATTCCCAAGGAGGATTGATGTCAGGCAGGCGGCCGGTCATAAAACAATAAGCCTAAATCTCTAACAACATGGATTTATGAAATACACGTTGTACCGACCCCACCTAGTGTGGGATAAGGGCAGGAAGAAGAAGACTCACTTTAACTTTACGACATGTTAACGTTACTAACAGCATTCGTGCTGGACCTTCAGATGGAATCCTTTTAAACACAACGCTGACATTTAATCTGAATTTATACCATGATTAAACCTAGCTTAGACCTAAAAATATATTACTTTAAAATAGATTTTTAATCACAATCAAAAAGCAATTATTACATATCACGTAACGAGCAACATCACGAGGCACCGACGACCCCGCAACGACCTCCCTACGTGAACTGACTAACTTATAATTTATTCTCCTTTTGTTCTAAAAGTTTGTTGTTAAATTATTCATACTTTCACGTAAAAACAACAAATTAATTTAATTTTGTATTGTTCATCGTTGATTTTTTTTTGTATCTGGTTTTATATTTAATCACAGTACCTATCTGGTCTTAGAACGAAAGAAATTCAGCGTAAAAATAAAATTTTAATCCCTTTTAAGGTCAACAGTTTTATACACAATATTGTTCAGTTTGTGATCACAAACAATGATACACGGGGCTGAAGCCGCTACCCAGGCTCAACCTCACGTCTCGTACACAATGTAGGCTGTAAACAACTGTGTGTAATAGCTATGAATATTATTATTTTTAACTGACTTCCAAAAAAAGGAAGAGGTTCTCAATTCAACTGAATGTTTTTTTTTTGTGTTTCTTCCGCGATATCTTTGCTAATTATGAACCGATTTTAATGTTTTTTTTTGTTTGAAAGAGTATTTTTTGAAGTGCCCCCATTTTTTGAAACCCCATTTAAAATTTGGTGAAGATCTGATAAAGAACTTCGGAGATAGACAATGAAACTCCTCAATGACGAATAGTACGCATAATGTAATGATGTGATTATGTTACGAGCAGCGTCTTTAATAGGTCCAACCATGTTTTAATTAAGGCCACTAAAATGAAAAAAATAAAAAGCTTTTTAACATAAATAAAACCGACTTCAAAAAACCGAAAAAAGGAATAAAATAATTACCATATTACAAATTAACAGTTTCAGAAGTCTGTGCTAATCCACGCTGGACAAAATCTTAAATTATATTAAATTATTGACTTTGTAATAATCTGTATGACAACATAATATATCGTTAATTAAGTCGCAAATATCCATAATTTATTTTTTTGTGCCTCTCTTTTCATTGCTGTTCTCTTTGACCCAAAGGTTGACTGGTAGAGAATGCCTTGTGGCATTAAATCCGCCTTATGTACCACCAATGTGCATTGGAGTATTAAATAAATAATATTATAACTTGTCGCTCTCGTGGCAAAATATAGCGTGCTATTACTATAACATTTGAGAACGGTATTTTCACCTATGTTTAACAAGAATAAATGATTTGATTTGAAATTATCTACAATCTCAGAGCAACCGATGAGTCATCAATGGTCGCGTTGCCCTATGTTCACAATATATTTCATTACTACTAAGATTACTTTAAGCTGTTCACTGCCTTCACACAATCCTTAAACTTCTGAAGACGAAACAAAAAATCCCTGGAATCAAATGGGACTTTAAACATTTAAATAAATTGGGCTTCTTAATAAACACCCGAGGATCCGCTAGGATTTACAAACAGTTCCGAAATGAGGTCATTGAGGGGAAATTCGTTTAAAAGGAGAATGTACGATCACGTAAATCCATCAAAAGATCCTGATACCTATATATGAATTGAGGCCATGAGGGCCAGAGTGGCCTAACGGATTCTTTAAAAAAAATGATAGATTGAGAAATGAAGAGATTAGAAAAAGTTGCGGTTTAAAAGATGATGTAGTGACAAAAATTGAAAGGAGTACGCTTAGGTGGTTTGGTCATGTTGAGAGAATGAGTGAACGGCGATTAACAAAAGGAATTTATAAGGTGGATGTCAATGGGAACGCCGATAGAGGACGTCCTAGAAGGACATACATCGATGTTATTGGTGATGTTCTTCACAAAGGTCAGGTGCGTATTACTCTCAACCGGCGTGCGTGTATGACAAGATGTATGAATGTGGATGAAGCGAAAGGCTATGTAAGGGTCGTAGCATGTGGCGTTCTATAGTTTCTGCCTACTGCCAAGGGAAAAAGGCGTGAGTTTATGTATGTATAATTTTTTACTGTCGTAAATGATGATAGTAATAGAGCGACAGTGGCTTAGGTGGGCCTGAGAGTGGTGCCATCTATTGAAAAAATATAGAATCACTTTTAGGCCATTGTGACTCTATTACTTTCATCATTTGCGACAATAAACAAAATCCACTTCATCGTAGATATCCACTTCACTTGAAGACACGTTTGGTGCAGTGGTCTACCGATCGACTTCTGCGCTACGGGTGGTAGGTGCGATTCCCGCACGAATCAAAAATTTGTATGGCCTACAAATTATTTTTTCACTTCAATAGCTCAAACATGTAGGTTTTGCTGCCTGAAATCAGTGAGACCAAGTAACTTTTTTTTTTTTTCAGAAAGCCGCGAATATCTTATTCAGCCTTGAGTTAATCATACAATTCGAAACATTCACACTCTATCTTTTTCCCGCCATTAGAAAGAGAGAGAGACAAAGGCCAGCCCTTCCGAAGTTCCGATTTTGAATTCGACCTCAAAGACAAATACGTTCGGGATTTCGTACTAACTAAAGAAATTTTGCAAAAAGATAATTATGTCTTTTAATGTAATTTATTGAATTTTTAACTTATTGTTGTATTTCAACGAAAATAAGTATTTACTGCAAATAAAACTGATATTTAACTTGTAAATATTTATTTCTAGTTTCAATAATGTTACGTAATATATTTTGAATAATAAAATATCATGGGTGCTATTTCCGAACACCCCTTAGTTTAAATAAAAGAGCGGGAATAAAATTTCGTGGCTGGCGTAAAGAGTTGATTAAGTTAAAAAATATTAAAATAATCGTAAAATATGAGTGAAACTAGCGACGAGAACAGTATTTTAACACCGGAAGAGTTAAAACAACAAGTTATTAATGCAGAATTAAGTTTCCTACCTGAGAAGTCTCGCGAGAAATATCTGAAAGCATACCATGTCTTCAATGAATGGAGACTTACAAAGGGCGCAAGCAGTTTTTCGGAGACGGTGTTGCTATCTTATTTTTTAGATTTATCACAGACGAGGCGATCATTTACAATGTGGAGTATTTACTCAATGTTAAAAGTTACTTTAAAAACAAAAGAAAGAAAGAAGAAAGAAAAAGTATTTATTTTCCGCCCACGCGGACGCATACGGATACTTAAAATTAAAAATAGAATGTTTCTTATAAATTAACACTTAAATTTAAACCTAGTATATTGAACAACACATAACATAACGTGCATATTGGAACATACGCAAAACTCGTATCTTTTCTAAAAAGAATGTTAGTTGGGCATAAGGCTTAAAAGTCCAAAATTTTCATGGCTCTTAACACAGAAAAATTCTTAATAAAGCTCCGGACTGCAATTTTCTTGCCGCTAAAGTAAGTGGTACCTATAAATCTATGTTGTTAGTTATTAAAATTTGTATGTAGACTGTTATGTATAAAGGTACTTACTGCCTACTACTAATTTTTGGAGGCGCTATGAATCCTAGTCTGGCTTAGCAATACTGTTAAAATATTTAATACGATATGTAAAAGATGCTGTAAATGTTAAATTATGCATATTAATTATGTAATATTTTCATTACAGGTTGTACTGATCATAGGAATTAGTGTATATAATAGCGTATAGTATATATAATAGTGTATAGTAATAACGAGCTATTACAGCTAATAGTTAATAATATCGAAAAGCATTCAGATAAATTACTGTTAGTAAAATTGAAAAATACGAAGACGAACATTGACAGGTCTTTTGTCGTACGCGAAGAATATGTAGAAAAATACCAAAATTTACGTCCAGCCAATATAAAAATCGACCGATTTTTCATACAATACCATAATGATAAATACTCAAGACAGCCTATGGGAGTAAATAAAATAGGTGCTATACCGCGAGAAATTGCCACTTTCTTAAAACTGGAAGAGCCTCAGCTATACACGGGTCACTGCTTTCGGAGAACTTCGGCAACACTCTTGCCTGATTCCGAAGCCGATCTCACCACTTTAAAACGCCACGGCGGGTGGAAGTTCAATACGGTTGCAGAAGGCTATATTGAAGACTCAATAGAAAATAAGTCGAAAATCTGTAAGCGTATAGTGGAAAACAGTAAGTCTGAATTCGACCTCGGATCCTTGGTCTCACCCACGCCCATCCACTTACAACGATGCACAGTGTACTTATACAGAAAGCCGATCAGAGTCACCAACGTTCACCGTTGTTCCTTATCAATCCGCCACCGAAACAGAAACCTTAACCCCAGATAAACAAACGTTGCCAAATAAATCTGTTACTTTTAATTTGCAGAATTGCAGTAAATTTACTTTTAACTTTTAAAATGTTCCATTTTATTGAATTGGTACCTCTACCTACAATGTTAATTATTTCGATTCACAATAAATAGTTATTTCAATATATTCCTGTTTATTATTTTATGTCCTAAAGTGTTCTCGCTGCTGAAGTGAAAAGTTATGTGTGTTACACGAGAGCAAAGTTTTTTGCATCTCGTGCCTTTAAATCCCTCGCCACACTCAGGATTCAAAATCAGCACTCGCAGCAAAAAACGCCTTTGCTCTCTTGTTGCACAAATAACAATTCCGGGTCTGTATGTTTATGCATGTGAAGATTTGTGTCTGTAAACGCACACGATACCGGAGAAATTATAGAGCGGGACAAAGGTTTAAAAAAAAAAAAATTGGAAATGTTCTCTTCATCTTGATGTTTTCTCATGTGGAAAGCGTTCTCTTTCAACTTGCTTCCAATTAAGGCTCCTATAACGACCTACTTTCTCCCAAGTCCAACAACACGCTGAGATCATTCGATTATCAAAGGCGTGTTTTGGCAATAACATAAAAGGTTTTTAAATTACTCGTGACATTATACATCGTACATCGTGGCTAATTACCAATAGCACAGAACATACGATTTTCGAGGTTAAGCTGCGCTTACAACGGTTAGTCTGTGGATGGGGGACCTTTCGGTACACATCGAGACCCCTCCGTGCCTCGGAGAGCATGTTAAACAGTCAGTCCCGGGTGTCATACGAATACCTATGACAGTTGTTATGAATAGTTCGAAGCCCTAAAGTCTGACAACCGGTATAATCTTAGGATATCGGTATTGCCCAGTAAGTGGGTTGCGGAAGTCTGATAGCAGTCGCTCCGTGTAAAATACTAGTATTCAGCCGCATCTGGTTACACTCGAAGCTGACCCCAAAATAGTTGGGAAAGCGGCAAGCGCAGCTTAGCCTCGCAAATCGTATGATCCACGCAGTTGGTAATTAGCCGCGGGCTGTCATAGATTACTTGGTATCATTTGATATCATGACGTCATACCCACGTTGTATAATCTGAACTAGGTTACTTACAGCTAGTTTACAAAGAAACTGTTTACAGGATCCGTTTTAGGGGATCCGTTGTATTTTGGTGATGGCGCCTGTAGTTGTATGAGCGACTTCACATACACGGCAATATTCCGAATCCAGTAAAAAATACTGGATCCGTTATTTTTATCGTATCCTGCCTGTCGGATGCGACGCAGCTGCCATTTGTTTAACTGATCCGTCAGTACAGATGTGAACAACACATCCAGTACCCACGGATCTATTAAAACGGATCCGCTGTATGAACGGGCTCTTAATCAAGTGCCTAAGGAAAAAATTGCGATCAAAATAAAGGCTGCAACTTATAACGAAACTTCTGAACTCTGCAAAGGTTTATTGAAGTGCCCTTTTGTGTTTCTGATATATGGCCACTAAATTTTCTCCGAACAATAAGTATTGGCAGCTTGGTATAATCTGTTACGATATACCAAAGTGACCTACTAATTCTTTTCAGAAATAATTTTGCTTGACTTTGAAAACGTTTGAGAATGATTCGACCACAGAAATCTAAATAATAAAATTCAACAGATATTTAGGGCGTCGATCTTTAAGATAAATGGTGGGAGTTGTTTTATTATTTGTGATACATAATATAGCAATTTTAGTGTCATGAATGAAATAACTACTAAAGTAGGCTGCTATACTAGGCTGAAATGCAAAAAGTGATTATTTTTATTGTAGAATTTTGAACCAGATGTATAAACCCACAAGGTTCAATATCTTTTCTATATTTATTCCAAACTATAGTCGGACTTTCAATTTGATGCAGTTTGACAGTTCAAAGCAAAATAATAGTACCTACCATTCTAAAACTAATACTGTTATAATGAACGATGTTACGAAAAAAACGAATGAGAAAAATTGTTCACTTTAAATAAATGTCTACAAATAAGTTTGCAATATAAGAATAAAGGAGGAAGAGGGTATTTATGTTAAAAAAAAATATGTTAAAAAAATTACATTATTTGTTTTAATGGAGTTTCTTGCCGGCACTTCTCCATAGGAAACGACTAATTGGAACCGTGCATCTAAATTCGACTTTTCATAAGCACCTGTATTGGTTTATGTGAAATAAAAACTTTTGATTTGATTTGATTTGAATAAAAAAAGTAAAGTTATTAATCTAAATACGTTAACTGCAGACGGAGGATTGAAAAAAAAAACAAAAATGATTTAAACTAATTTGCTAAAACAAAACTTATTACAATATTAATTGCTAATTAATCTATGATCCTATTCGAAGTATGAATATGAAATGTGTCTCTAAATAACAATTTTATTATTAAAATTACAGCTCGGTAATATAAAATGATGTGCGTCACTAAAAGCAAAATCAGCTGGCCGTTTCCGCCGCTTGTCTTAATTTCGATATTTGTTGCCAACTATAATGTATCAGTGCTGAGTGGCCAATTCCCTTTAGGTAGCAACGCGTAACAATCTCAATAAAAAGTTTGCATATACATTATTAGGTTCATTCAATTCCGTTCATTCTTTTTTCACCTTACTACCTTTTTTTGACAAAAACTGGTATTCCTCCAACTGTCAAGTTACTACATGGAATTAAAAGTCGACTATAAAGTGCGCGCAAGATAACTCTGCGCGCGGCCAAAATCGGAACTAATCATGCTCCGCCATAATGTTGCCGTTTTATTAACTTTGTCACTAGATCTACCTGATTTTAGGAATAAAAGAAAATATAATAATAAAGATTATAATAGACCTCATCAGCCGATAATAATCATACTGCATTCTTATTCACTCACGGCACATTTATAACCTTAGTTCTTTTCCTTTGCAAATTACGTAAAAATACGAATTAATTTAATTGATAGGTAGTAAATTTAAACGTACATAACTTAGCTCAATTAAAATATAATAAACAGCAAGAGGGCTGCCCAATTTTAATGCTCACGATATACTACTTTTCCTTGAAAAGTAGGACTTTATATTTTTGCGATCATGGCAACATTTAGCACGCCCTCCGTCGCGCGCAAAGTTATCTTGCGCGCACTCTAGTACGTGTGGCATTAGGTAGATAAGTTACATTTTCCATTTTTTTCTGTGTGTATTTTTGAGTCTAAAGACAGCATCTTAGAAATAATGTAGCTACTATTCTTGGTGTACTTAATTAGCAGTGTCACCAATTTCCTAACACTAACTCATCAAGAAATGTTTTGCTACTATTTCCATTCCAAATAATGCAAGCTAATTTAATAATTAGCAGAGACCTATGTCTAATAGCAGAGAGTAATAGATAGTAGAGACTCATGATATGATCGTAATATGATCTGCATGGTTAAGCTGCACTTATTCTGGTCAGTCTGTGGATGGGTCACATATAAAAATCCCAATAAAAAAAGAAAGTATACTCCACGACAACCACACAGCCACTAGTTTTAGATTATCTAAATCTACCAGAACCTACGTAGACAAAAAACATAAAATAAACTGAGCTGTGTTATGCAATAATGTGTCAACCCAAAAAAATATTAGTTCTGTGTTAACGCCACCTAGTTATAGTGGTAAGTCTACCCAACGCTTGAAAAAATGCAAACTGCATTAAGATTTTTTTGATAAACGCTGTATTAAATTTACTACAGTTCTGGGTATTTTTCAAGCGTTGAGTATAGACCTACCACAAGAACAAATGACGTTAACACAAAATTCGTATTTTTGTGGGTTGACACATTATTGCATAACACAGCCCAACTATGCCTTTGGGATGGCGACCTTCTGAAATCAATTTCCTGAAACGTTTGACCTTTGTGGTCGCCAATATTTGGTCTTGTGTCTGTCAAGGACTTGTCAAATGCGTAGACTGAACAGTAATAATTTTAATCCGCACTGAAAATCTTTTTTTTCGTAGCTTTCATTAATTAACAAATATTTGTATGGCCTATAGATAGTTATTCCGGGTCTGGGTGTTTGTGCGTGTGAAGATTTGTGTCTGTAAACGCACCCACGATACAGGAGAAATCCTAGTGTGGGGCAACGTTTTTAATTTAAAAAAAAAATACATAACATAACATCACGCCTTGTATTTCCCGAAGGGTTCGGCACAGGTGTTTCAGTAACACCTTGTTTCGCCAGTTATGTTTAAGTCCCATGTAATAGGGGCGAGCCTATTGCCATTAACCCGGCACAAGTTCAGACTCCGGACTACTACTAAGAAATTCCTAATGGAAAACCCAATATCACTTTGCCCGACCTGGGGATCGAACCCAAGAATCTACGCTCAGCAGTCGCGCTTGCGACCACTAGACAAGGCAGTTTTATTAATTACTTACTTCAAAAACCGAAAAAAGGAATTAAATAATTACCATATTACAAATTAACAGTTTCAGAAGTCGGTGCCTTCAATTTGGTTCAGCGTGGATTAGCACCGACTTCTGAAACTGTTAATCTATACTAATATTATAAAGAGGAAAGATTTGTATTTTTGTATGTAACGAATAAACTTAAAAACTACTGGACCGATTTCAAAAAATCTTTTGCCGTTAGAAAGCTACATTATCACTGAATAACATAGGCTACGGGCGGAGCCGTGAGGACACAGGTAGTTTGCAATATGGTAATTATTTTATTCCTTTTTTAGGTTTTTTGAAGTCGGTTTTATACTTGTTAAAAGTTTTTAATTTTTTTCATTTTAGTGGCCTCAATTAAAACATGGTTAGACCTACTAAAGACGCTGATCGTAACATAATCACATCATCACATCATGCGTACTGTTCGTCATTGAGGAGTTTGAAATGAAATGAAATGAAATTATTTATTCTGCAAATTGGATATTTAAAAAATCACTTTTACATGTCGGTTTGTTTGTTTGTTTGTTTTTTTTTAAACAATATGTCGTCGGCGTTTCCTATCTGCCTACCTCATGAGAAGAAAGGCCGAAACAAACTCAGGGGTCAAGGTCTCTTTTCAAGTCCAGACATTTTTCTGTAACAAAATTTTGTGTGAGGACAATGCAGAGCGACGCCTGGACTGTCCTTTTGAGGAAAGTTCCAGAGCAGTTTAAGAGGACCTGTCCCAACAGATGGCACGCATGCATCAGCCATCGTGTAGCTCAACCCTATCTTAGGGAGCTCAACGACCCGACGCACAACTTTACTACCAGCCAGGACTAGAAAGTAGGCCATACAATACTCAAACCGCCAGACATATATTAAAATACTGAAAGTATCAAACCTGTATATGTATATATATATTTCATTGTCTATCTCCGAAGTTCTTCATCACATCTTCACCAAATTTAAATGGGACCAACTTCGAAGTATACCCTATCCATTAAAAAATAAGAATTATCAAAATTGGTCTACTCTGTAAAAAGTTATGTGTGGTCTCACATAAAAAAATTACGTGTCGAATTGAGTAGCTCCTTCGTTTTTGTCGTCGGTCAAAAAGTGACTACGTAACTTGTGCTACTAGTAACCAACTCAACTATAGTCCGCGCGTAAGTCCCAGTCAATTCCTGAGGTATGTGAGCGGCAGGAGAGGAGTGTGCGCTGTAGACAAGACAAAGCAAACTGACAGAGCGTGTGTCGCAGCCCCCTTCTACCGCTCTCATACCTCAGGAATTGACTGGGACTTGCGCGCGGACTATAGTTGAGTTGGTTACTAGTAGCACAATACACTTGGGAGCAATGAATCCGGGTCACCAACATAAACAAAACAATGTTAAAATGTTTAACAATGTTTTCCGAGAGATGTTTTAAGGTTTATGTTGGTGAACCGGATTCATTGCGCCTGAGTGTAGTTAACAAGCGGAAAGCTATTAAATAGCCTTCTTTATTAATAGTTAAATAATAGTATTATGTTGCCATACTAAATAACTTTTAGATACAATCAGAATAACATATGAATATTTTTTAAAGCTGCAATCTGCATTAGACTACTCACATTTAGGATTTTTAGGGTTGACACATTATTGCTTAACATGGCTCATTTATAATAATTTGCTTGCCTTATTTTGAAATTATAACTAAAGTAGTTCAGTTGTGAGACCTTGAAAATAGATTTTATCTTAAAGAGACTAGTTCCATTACTATGTCAAGGTTAAGGGATTGTTTTTAGAGATTCCGCTCAGCTAAAGGTACGCTCAAACCAACGCGTTCAGCTTGCGGCATGCACAGTTGCGATATTTTTGTATTTTTTTTTTCTAATCGGCTGCCTGTAGGTGGTCTTGCGGACCGTTTCAACAATTGCGATCAGTTACTGCAACTGCATTTGTAGCGAGGGCGCCAAGCAATTAACTGTGTTCCGTCGTGTGTATGTGAGAGTCAGAGGGGTATAGAGGAAACATAACATCATCACGGCTGTATTTTCCGAAGGGTTGGGCAGAAGTGTATATTAACACCCTAATTTCGCTGTTATGTTTAAGTTCCATTTAATAGGGGGCGAGTCTATTGCCATCAACCGGGCACAAATCCAAACTCCGGGTTTCTACTGAGGAATTCCACACGGAAAAACCCAATAACGCTTTGCCCGACCTGGGAATCGAACCCAGGACCTCACGATCAGCAGTCGCGCTTGCCACTACTAGACCAACGAGGTTTCTTAAATTCGTGTGCGCCATCTTAGACTCTGTCTGGGCTTATCATCAGGCGAGACTAGGGTCAAACGCGACACTATTTATACTAATATTATAAAGCTGAAGAGTTTGTTTGTCTGAACGCGCTAATCTCAGGAACTACTGGTTGGAATTGAAAAAATATTTTTGTATTGGATAGTCCATTTATCGAGGAAGGTTATAGGCTATATAATATCACGCTACGACCAAAAGGAGCGGAACATAAATGAAAAATGTTATAAAAACGGGGAAAATGTCCACGGGCCGCTTGTCAAGAATAAAAAAAAGGTGTGTCTTAAACGAAACGCGTAGTGACGTATTCCAACCAAACAGAACGCGTTTGGTTTGAACACGTCGCTACTAGTACAGTTGCAGCACCTGATCGCAATCGTGCACGCCACTGCGGCCGCGAGCTGATAGCGTCGGTTTGAGCGTACCCTTATGCCGGGGCCGCACTGGTAAGGCGACAGCGACGCGACGGCGATTTCGTGAAAACTAACTCATATAAACAAATGTCCGTGGCCGCACTGCACTGCACTGCAGAAACGACAAGCGAAATTTATTTGTTCATATCGTAAAGAAATTTCAAATGTTCTATAAGTAATGAGGGTGTCCGCATTAAATAAAATTATTCAGCGACCCGCAACGACACTTGAATTTTCTACGACAAGCAGCGGTGCGACGGCGATTTGTCACGATTTGCAACAAAATATGTGGTGCTGTACCTGAGCGGCCGCACTGCCTCGTGGCGTTCGTGCGAAAGAGCGCGGCATATTCGAGCGAAAAGGTGCGGCCACCCATTTAGTGACGTAGCTGCTTTTCGCTGGCTTCTCGCTTTTGCAATGCGGCCACATATTTTTTCGCGTCGCCGCCGCGTCGCTGTCGCCGTACCAGTGCGGCCCCGACCTTATGATTGTGTAGGGCGCGGTGACATATGAGACACATAAGTGAATGACATGAGAGCGCCATTTGTAAAAGCCTCGACAGACGCACTGGACGAGTTTGTAGGTCACGGTTTTGTTCTTAACGCGATTGCAGTGTATTTGAAGCATTTTATGAGCGCGTGTGAATCTTTTTCAATTTAACTTTATGAAAGTTATCTAATGAAAAAATAAGAAAGGTAATGGTAAAGAAAATATTTGTTATTCACAAATATGTTAATTAAAGAGGTGGTCGTGGCTAATTGGGCGTAGTTAAGCGAAAAGGATCCAACCCACAAAATTATCGAAAGTGAGTTATTTATATCAAAATACTCCTTAAACTTCTTAAGCCAAACTACACATAACAAGTTAAATATTATACATTTGTCCAAAAATTACAATAAAATCAAGAAATTTAAATCAAAAGGCCAATGTGTGGGTTGGATCCTTTTCGCTTAACTACGTCCAATTACTAACCGCGCGGATCATACTATTTGCGAGTTTAAGCTGCGTTTGCCGCAGTTAGTCTGTTGATGGGTGACCGTTCTTTACACATCGAGACCCCTCCGTGCCTCGGAGAGCACGTTAAACAGTCGGTCCCGGGTATCATACGAATACTTATGACAGTCGTTACGGGAAATCAGAAGCCTGAAAGTCTGACAATCGGATATCAGCATTGCTCTGTTAATGGGTTGCGGAAGTCTGATGACAGTCGCTCCGTGTATAATACTAGTATTCAGCCGCATCTGGTTAGACTGGAAGCTGACCCCAACATAGTTGGAAAAAGGCCAGCAGTGATAGCCTAGTAATGTGACCGTCGGAATGCCAAGTCACAGGTCTCTAGTTCGAACCCAAGGCACACACCTCTGACTTTTCGGATTCATGTGCGTATTGTATAATTATCACTTGCTTAAAAACGGTGTACGAAAACATCGTGAGGAAACCGGCATGCCTGAGAGATATTTCTCGACGGCATGTGAAGCCGAGTCAGAGGCCCATAAACTCTAACACCAGGTTAGTCACTAACCACATGAAAAGAAGTAGATTACTGAAGCTTCTAAATCAACCCAACCGTTACGCTCAGCCACTGTGCCATTCGTGTCGTCATCAGCACAGGTGTATTATCTCACTGAAAGGATATCGGACCCGTAACTGAGTGGGATGTGGTTAACATGGATCGTGTAGTGTTTGTGTTCGACCCCTAACTCGATTCAATACAAGGGTAAACTGAACCACAGATCGACTTACTTATACATACATATAAGTCCGTAATACTTGAGTGGTTATATGTATTAAGGTCATCACTCACTATAACAGAACCGCGCCGTCACAAAAAATAACTTGCCATTCAAGTTAAGGCTTTAAATTATATGCATAAAAGTAAATTTTTAACCGACTTCCGAAAATAGGAGGATTCAGTACACCGTCATTTATAAACCGATTTAGAAAATTATTTTTTTGTATGAAAGAGTGTGCTTTCGAGGTGGTCCCATTTAAATTTGGTGAAGATCTAATGAAGAAACTCCTCAATTACGAACAGAACGCATAATGTGATGATCTGATTAGGTTATGAGCAGCGTCTTTAGTAGGTCCAAGGCCACTAAAATAAAAATAAAAAAAATTAACAAAAATAGAACCGACTTCAAAAAAACAAAAAAAAAAGAATAAAATCATTACCATATTACAAAATTAACAGTTTCAGAATTCGGTGCCTTCAATTTGGTTCAGCGGGGATTAGCACCGACTTCTGAAACTAATTTTATAATATGGTAATTATTTTATTCTTTTATTTCGTTTTTTTGAAGTCGGTTCTAGTTTTATTAAAATGTTTTTTATAGTGAACTGTAGCGGCAATCGCGCTTGCCGCGAGCCGATAACTGTTTTAAAGCACTAACTTAAATGGTAACTTATTTGCTGTGTCGGGGTGGTGCTTTTATAGTGAGTGATGACCTTAAGGAAGTTTATAGAAGGAGTAACAAAAACGTCAATAATACTTTAGGGGAAAGGTACTCGTGACCACCTCGTTGGTCTAGCGGTGGCAAACGCGACTGCTGAGCATGAGTCCTGGGTTCGATCCCCAGGTCGAGCAAAGTTTTGTCACCTTTTTCCGTGTTTAATTCCTCAGTAGCAGCCTGGAGTCTGCTTGTTTGTTTGTTTTTGTGCCTGGTTAAAAGTAATAGGTTTGCCCATCATTACGTGGGACTCAAACATAACGGCGAAATAAGGGTGTTACTATATACTTATGCCCAACTCTTCGGGGAATGTAGGCGTGATGTTGTGTTATTTTAGGTATTCAGCCCTCCGTAACCCAGTTACTGGGCAGTGCCGATATCCTAAGGTTAGACCAGTTGGCAGACTTTTCGGACTTCTTCCTTAACGTAAGAACGTTGTAGGTATTCGTATGACACCCGGGAACGACAATTTAACGTGCTCTCCGAGGCACGGAGGGGTCTCGATGTGTAACGAACGGTCACCCACCCATGGACTGACCACGGCAAGTGCAGCTTAACCTCGCAAAACGTATGCGCGGTTGGGAGTCACGAGCGCCCCGAAACTACATATAGGCTTTCAAACCGAAATCCATTCCACGCTCTTGAAATTCCCAGCCATAGATAATTACTACCACTTGAGCAATGAGGAGATCCACTTATGATAAACTAGCGGCCCGTCCCGGCTTCGCGCGGGTGGTCATTTTCCCCGTTTTTACAACATTTTTCATTTATGCTCCGCTCCTATTGGTCGTAGCGAGATGTTATATAGCCTATAACCTTCCTCGATAAATGGACTATCCAACACAAGAAGAATTTTCTAATTCCAACCAGTAGTTCCTGAGATTAGCGCGTTCAAACAAACAAACAAACTCTTCAGCTTTATAATATTAGTATAGATTAATAGATCGACGGTCCCTACGTACAATCCCGTATGTGGTAGATACGTGATTTGCATGTTTTGTTTCCGTGACCTTCAGGCTACCCTAGACTATCGTTTAGTTTAACAAAAATAAGTCTAACTTGGCTAATTGAACTTTAAATCCACACACGACATTTCCCATAACTACAAAATTTACTAAAATTTCCGACGTAGAACCACGGTAGTGGCAGTCCAGTAATTTTACTTGGGATTTTACTTTTTATACTTTTTCATACTAGGTAATTACCTACACTGCTGCGCCATTTTATATGAGACAACGAGATGGTTTTGACATTTCAGGATCCATGGTCTTGTGGGGAAGTAGCTCAATTTTGTGAGTGCGTCAATCACTTACACTAATATTGTAAGCAGTATTTAAGTGGTGGGTACACATGGTATGCATAATACTCCACATACAATTTCATTAATGGCAATTACCTACGACTTTGATTAATTTAAAAACTACCACGTAAAAGTCAATAAGTACCACTTGCTATTGCAAGATTATGGGATGATTCCGATATATAAATAACATAAAAGTTAGTAAGTACCACTTAAGGTATTTGCAATACGGATGATTCCGATGTATACGTAAGTAAGTGACGAATAATACACTAAAAGTGATTTTTATGACCTATCTTTTTGTTTTTTATAAAACAAATCACATATTAAACCTTTATACCAAATTTCATGACATTACGTAAAGTAGAACACGATGTACACGTGTTTGAAACTTTTAAGCGCCCTCCTGTAAAATTTGGGTTTCTATAGTTACGGGATTATTCGTAGGGACCGTCGAGATATAACAGCTATTAGTTCTAATTCAATAGTAAACTTACAAATACATTGAATATATCTTTAGAGTACTTAGATAGGTACAGATCAAGTTAAATTCATTAAGTTATTAGATTAAGATTTTACACTCTGTATTTCTAAGCTAAGTAAGTTGTGTGAGTGATGTCATAATTGTTACGATCGATAGGTCATTTGTGAGTTAAAATATTAGATACACCTTAGAAGCCTACTCCTAGTACCATCCAATTTTTAAGTAGTCATTCATAAATGATGGATTGAGGCGTTACTTTGGGGAAATCCATGACATACAAATAAACGGTGTAAATAGACCCTTAATGAAGCTGAAAGGCACTTATTCTCCACGTCATTGCGATATTTTTTTTGGTTCTGGACTCTACCTGGGAACCTTCTAGTTACGGAGATATTGGAGGTCAAAGTTCCACCAATTTACAAGATTTTAAAAAAATACTAGTATTGAAGGTTGCAAATGTACTTGAAATACCTCTATCACCCATTTACTACTCATTGCATCTATCAGCGCAGTGTTTTGAGTGCGTTACATTGAGCTTTAGGTACCGTAAAACGATTTTTTTCACCCAAAAATAAAGTCGTATCCCAGCGACAATTTTTACGTAGGGTTACTTAGTTTGATGTACTGAATGCATGGTTGACGGTTTCATGAAGGGTCTTTTTACACCTTGTATACAATAACAACATTTAGTGTTAATTCCGCCGTACAGTTGGTCAAGCCTGAGCGCGTCCAAGCGGTCGACGAGTCAACATCTCCTGAGGATGCCCCGTGGAGAGGCGAAACACGTGTCGTACCTATCGGTTTGATTTGTTTGTGTGTTGCATATTATTAATCGCACCTTCTGCTTTTGCATATATTTGCGGACGGGAGGGCGGTGCTGCATAGTGCATTCAGGCTTGATCAACTGTTTGGCGGAATTAACACTAAATATTTTTATTGTATACTAGCTGTGTCCTCACGGCTCCGCCCGTAGCCTATATTACTCAGTGATAATGTAGCTTTCTAACGGCAAAAGAATTTTTGAAATCGGTCCAGTAGTTTTTAAGTTTATTCGTTACATACAAAAATACAAATCTTTCCTCTTTATAGTATTAGTATATAGGTAGATATACATATAAAAATCCTTCCTCTTTATAATATTAGTATAGATATAGATTTGTAGTCATGCATATAAATTTTATGAGAAAGATGAATTTGGAAGCTAGATTTGAAGTTTTATTTGATAACTCTTACATTATACATATACTATTCAAATCGCATCGCTAAAAATCGCTTTTTAATACTTCTATTTTTTCCACCCTGTATATTATTTAATGTTTCAAGTTTAACAACAGCCTATGAAAGAACCTGAGGTGTGAAACTACTGTAATAAAATATTATCTCAACATTAAAATGAATACACCTTGCACCGATATGATAGATTAATCTCACATAACATAATATAATCAGCGCATTACTGTCCCACTGATGGACACGGGTCTCTTCTTAGAATGAGAAAGCTTAAGGTCTTAGTCCACCACGCTTAGTCTTAGTCCACCAGCTTAAGGTCATAGTCGAGAACTTTATGGAGCCCTCTCAGGTGTGCAGGTTTCCTCACATTGTTTTTTCCTTCACCGTTGACGCAAGTGATAATCAAATTCTGATCCACACATGAATTTGAAAAGTCAGAAATGCTGGCCGATTTGAACTCAGAACCTGCATAGCAGACAAAGCGTTCTATCTGGATGGTTCTAGCTGGCTATCACTGCTTAAAACTAACAAAAAAGTAAAATAAAAACACAACAATCACATTTCACAATCATTTTATGAACATACTTGAACCAAAAATTTCAAACTCCATTTAAATTCCCATTTTGTACTACACCATAGCGTAACCCTAAAACGCGGAAGGGATCTCAAAACTCCTCAACCTTTAGATCAACAAGGTGCCCGAAATAAGGGCCATCGAACATTGCTATTACCAATGCGAGAGGGCACTTAACCCATCTCTGCTGAGAAAACAACATCTCAGTAATTTAATTTCTCGTGGACTTGTTAACTTTTCTTTTTGCTTTCCTCATTGGGAGGCTGCATGCTCGGTGGGGTTAAGATGATGTGTCTCGTTTCGGTTCCATACAAAATACTACTGAAGAAATCTCAGACGGATTTTTTAATTTTTTTTTCCTTTTTTGAATCAAATATAGAATTTAATCATTACTGTTATAACTTTTAGCAAACTTAAATAAATAAATACAATACGGTTCTGAATTAAATTTAAAAAAAAACTTTACTTTGTCGCGTTTGGCCCTAGACTCACCTGGTGGTAAGCGCAGGCAGGATTTAAGATGGAGCACACGAATCCAAGGAACAGAGAAAAATGACACAATAATTGTTATTAACGAATATTATTAGTTTTATTTCTGCAATCGTATGCCCAAACGATAATTATTTTTGTTGCACTTCACTTCAATAAAAGCCAGGTCCACCAAAGTACGTAGATAAACCTAATTATGTAAAGCACCTTGAACTTTTATCTGTTTAAAAAAAAAATTTTATATTCCTTGTTTCTTTTTATTGATTGTGTTCCTGTACTATTTTTGTTCCTTTTAGTTTAATATTATTTTTGCTCTTTGTGTTTACCGCATAACACTTACACTTTGTCTAAACTGTAACTTGTATTTTTTTAATGTATCAGCTTAACAGTTGAAGGTAAGCCAATAAATTAATAAATGGATGGAGTTAAGTGGCAACACTGTTTGAATAAAGGAATGTAAGATGAAGGAGTGGGAACACTGTGAAGGTATAGAGAAAGATAGAAGGATAGACGACGGACGGCGTGAGGGTGAAGACGTAAGCTGTGTGAAGATATTATTTTAGGGAGAAGATTAATAAGACGTTTGAAGTTTATTCGTGCATTTTATTTCGGAAATCCCATATTACACACTACATAGATTTATAAAACAATAGTTATTAAGATTTTGTTTCATTCTGATAAAATATTCTAAATAAAAATATTTTGTATGGAATAAGGAATGAGAGAACCTTAATGTCGGGTTTCCTTAAACATGGTGTGAATTTAAAATAATAGGGTTACCTGGGTTATTATGAGTGTGTATGGGATGTGATTTGCGAAAAGGTTCCCTCCTTACGACGTAAAGAGTTTTAAACTTGATTACTGTAGAAAGGAGAACAACATTATGTCTGGCATGAACACGTGGTGTGTGTAAACAATCCTGCGTTGAACTTTTAGGGTCTGTACAGACGGTCGCATAAATGAGGGGCTCGTGGCTAATTAACAACCGCGCGCATCGTACAATTTGCGGAGTTAAGCTACGCTTGTCGCGGTCAGTCCGTGGATGGGTGACCGTTTGTTACACATCGAGGGCCCTCCGTGCCTCGAAGAGCACGTTAAGGCTGCCTATCCACTGGAGCGGAGAGCGGTGAAGCGGTGTGGAGCTGACTAATAAACATAATATCACGCCTTGTATAGGTACCCCGAAGGGTTTGGCAGAGGTGTTTTTAGTACACCCTCGTTTCGCCTGTGTTTAAGTCCCATATAACAGGGGGCGAGCCTATTGCCATTAACCGGGCACAAATCTAGACTCCGGGCTGCTACTGAGAAATTCGTAATGGAAAAACCTAATAACACTTTGCTCGACCTGGGGATCGCACCCAGGACCCTATGCTCTGCAGTCGCGCTTGCGAACACGAGACCAACAAGGCAGGCAACCAATAGAATTGCATAAATTTCACGTCTCCCCTTTGCCTTGTGAATGTGTGTCGGTCCCGAGTGTCCTACGAATACCTACGACAGTCGTTACGGGAAGTCAGAAGTCCGAAAAGTCTGCCAACCGATCTAACCTTAGGATATCGACATTGCCCGGTAACTGGGTTGCGGAAATCTGATGGCAGTCGCTCCGTGTAAAATACTGGTATGCAACCGCATCTGGTTAGTTTGGAAGCTGACACCAACATTGTTAGGAAAAAGCTAGGCAGAACAGATGGTTGCATAAACTATTGTTTTGCTGAGTTTGTACTACAGTCCTTGCAACGAGACTTGAGCATTGTGTTTGTATCAGCCACGGAACAGTAAGGCCAAAATTACACTATCGTAATTTTATTTATTTATTTATTCCCGTCAAAACAATATGGCTACCTACTAAAATACAAATATTTATACTAACTAAACTATTTATTTCTAAACTAACGAAATAATGAAAAATATAACCTAATAAAACTATAAACTAAAATAAGGCGTCAAAATATTCCTCCGCATCGCTGTCGACTGGTAACGTGCCCAGAAGGCTGGCAGCATTGCCACGTTGTATGGCAATGCTAATCCTCTGACCAAAGTAGAGGCCAGCCTTCGGGTCACGCGATGTGTCGACCAGCCGCCTTGATAGATCTTTATAAAGAAGTTGGGCACTTGAACCCCACGACCCGAGCGTTTCGACCCCAAACGGCTCGAAAATATAATTACTAATTAAGTTATTATACTTTCGCCGTTTGAGGGCCTCCGCGGCTGCAGCAGCAGCGCCAGCACAGCTTGCCGAGCTAGGAAGATGGGATGGCGCAAGGGTATCGACGCACGTTGCGTCCCATACCAGAGGCCTACCCATCTTCCATGGTATCAATGACATGCCATCTGGTCTCTTGCCATCGTCACGTGCCAAGCCATTTGGTTCTAATACAGCTGGAACGCCGACGGTGACAAGAGCACGACGGATAAATATCATTTAAATTGGCGTGCCGTGCTATAAGGCCTGCACCCCTGCTGCAGGATAAGCCGTGGTGTCCGAGGCCGTCGACGGCTTCACCGCTATCGTAATTATATTACACGCTTTATATTAGCTTTACTTGTAACTAAGAAACTAACAATGTAAAAAAATCTTGGAAGTCAATTTTAACCTACTTCCAATTGTCGTATCGAAATGAAACTTTGTATGTATAATTATGTAGTTCGGATGACAATATTATAATTTGGTATCTCGGAGTTGATCTGATGATGGAGCTAGGAGGTGGATAGCGGAACTCTTCAGTGGCTACTAGTAAACCCCTCGAGTTTTAGGTCATATTATTTTTTGATGAGTCCAATAGATTGCAGTTGGTATTGAGGATCTATCTGATGATGGAGACGAGGTGGATAGTGGAACTCTTCAGTGGCTACTAGTGAACCCTCGAGTTTGGGTTCATATGATTCGTCTCAATGAGTCCAATAGATTGGGCTTGGTAACGAGGGTCTGATGATGGAGCCAGGAGGTGGATATTGGAACTCTTCAGTGGCTACTAGTGATCCCTCGAGTTTGGGTTCATATGATTCGTCTCAATGAGTCCAACAGATTGGGCTTGGTAACGAGGATATGACGATGGAGCCAGGAAGTGGATAGTGGAACTCTTCAGTGGCTACTAGTGAACCCTCGAGTTTGGGCTCATATGATTCGCCTCAATGAGTTCAATAGATTGGGCTTGGTAACGAGGATATGACGATGGAGCCAGGAGGTGGATAGTGGAACTCTTCAGTGGCTACTAGTGAACCCTCGAGTTTGGGCTCATATGATTCGCCTTAATGAGTCCAATAGATTGGGCTTGGTAACGAGGGTCTGACGATGGAGCCAGGAAGTGGATAGTAGAACTGTTAAATTATGCTGTTCTTAATTTTTACATATTACACTTATGATCATTATAAACGTCATACTTAATCAAGATGCATAACGATTTAGCCGTGTTTGCCGTTGTCATTTTGACGCCATTTTTAAGGATAGACGGATATGATAATATTTGTACGCTTGCTGTCAGATAGGATCCCTTAACTATGATCATAGACAATATGAATCATTATGCAGTCATTATACTGTTCTTCATATAGAAATGACTCGTACATCTCTGATCATATTTCTATGATAGCCTAATATGGCTCTAAAAGAGGTTTTACTGTTCAGTGGTATCAGCGCACGTTCGCACACATGGGACCTACGGTTTAACGTACTCCCCGAGGCGAGGGAAGGTTTAGATGTGTAACGAACGGTTATTCATCCAAGCGGCAAGTGCAGTTTTATCTCGCAAATTCCACGAACCATGCGGTTATTATTTAATCACGGGCCCCACCATAAAGCAGTTATTATTATAATATAATAAGAATCTTAACTAATAAACTTCCTCTAAGCCTTTTCCCAACTATGTTGGGGTCAGTTTCCAGTCTAACCAGATGCGGCTGAATACCAGTATTTTACACGGATCAACTGCCATCAAACTTTCGCTACCCAGTTACTGAGCAATGCCGATATCCTAAGGTTAGGTCAGCTGTCAGACTTTTCAGACTTCTAACTTCCCGTAACGACTATGATAGTGCTCTCTGAGGCACGGAAGGGTCTCGATGTGTAACGAATGGTCACCAATCCCAGCGGCAAGCGCAGCTTGACTTTACAGATCGTACGAAACGCGCAGTTAATATTTAACCAAGAGCCCCATGTGTAGGAACGAAGTGTGGTGTTCCTCCAACGAAAACGGAAGCCGGGTCTTACACCTGGCGGGCTACTGCCCTACGGTTGATGTTGTGAAGTTGTATATCGACGCTCGGCAGTGAAAACCTCGTAAATCCAATTTTGTTCAAAAGCGTTTTATTTGTTTTTTAGATTGATAAACTCGTCATACACGTATTAGTTCAACAAACTTTCAATTCAAATACTCCTAAGCCATCTATGACGTACGATGACAAACTTGTATAAACATTTGATCGGCCAATTTTTTTTCAGGAAACCGATTTTTCTATCTCTTGTATCCGAGTTTTCACTGCCGACCATCGATATAGACTATCTGCATGTCAAATCTTGATATCGCGATGCAGGATTTGTGACGTTTCATTTGACAGCTGTCATTGTTGTCGCTGCAGTCTGCTAGACAATCGTCAAAGTCAAAGTATTTATTTCAATTAGGCACATAAAAGGCACTTTTGAACATTAAAGTTTACAAAGAAAATAGAATTGATTCTAGTCGCCCCTTCCAAAAGGTAGTTTCGTATGGAGAAGAATGGGCAAAAAACTCCAGCATTTCTCTTTTAAAATGTCTGACAATATTTTGTATAGGTACATTAATTATACAATTATATGTGAAGACGATGATCCTAGAATAAAATTACTACTATACCACAAAAGGTAAAAATAAATAAATGAAACAATGACAAATTAATTGTGATAGATACATGGTGCTCACATATTTACAAACATTGCAAAAGTATACGTTTTCCCAAACATTTAAAAGTAATAGGTCAGTGTGTGAGTTACGGTACTTACTCATAGAATCTAAAATAAATGGCTTTAAAAAAATAAATTATACAATTAAAATAGCAACCAGCCTGATTTTGTCTAGACTCTAGATTGTCCTATGGAGCGTCGTGCTGCGTAGTTCTCATATGGCGTGATAGATGCCACACACTCATAAAAAAGTTATTATTATAATACAACAATAACCTTAATTAATATTAACGTCTACTCTCTAAAGGCAATGATATGATATAACAGTTAATCGATCACTTACTATACTTTCGCTTTGTTGTTGTTTCTAACCTTGTTCTTTTATTTAATAAACTAGCTGTGCCGCGCCTTCGTCTGCGTAGAAGTCGGATGGGATTTAATTTTTATGCGCGGAACCGTAATTCTTTTTCTTTTTCTAAAATAAAAGTAGCCCAAGTTACTTCTTATAACATCAGCTATGGTGGCTAAAATTTAATAGGCCCGTTTTGACAGCTGTCAGATTAGAATATGTTATGTCAATTTCGACATAAAATGTACTGATCTGACAGCTGTCAAAACGGGACTATTATATTTTAGACACTATATCTACCAGTGAAAGTCCCGTCAAAGTTGGTTTAGCCGTTTCAGAGATTAGCCGGAACAAACAGACAGACAGGGAAACAAAAATTAAAAAAATGTTTTTTTGTTATTAGTACCGTATATACTTTCACTAGCTTTTGCCCGCAGCTTCGCTTGCGTGAAGTTTGAAATCCTCGTTAAGCCCATTTTAAAGTGACATTTTAAAATCCAAAACGTCCGTCTTAAATCACCCCCAGCGGTTTAGGCTGTGCGTTGCTAGATTAGTCAGCCAGTCGGTCAGTTTCTTCCCATGCTTCTTACTTCAAAATTACCAGATTTATCATACAAACTTTCAACACTTATTTCACCCCCTTAGAGGTTGAATTTCCAAATATGTGTACATTTATTCCTAACCAGAAACCTTAATATTTAATTTCATCTTTCTTACTTCAAAAACGACGGACTTACATACAAACTTCAACCCCCCATTGCACCCTCTTAGGGGTGGAATCTCCAAAAATCCTCAAGCACATATACGTTTATTTCTTACCAAAAGCCTAAATATTCAATTCCAAGTTTCTCACTTCAAAAATACCAGATTTCTCATACAAACTTTCAACACTTATTTCACCCCTTTAAGGATTGAATTTCCAAAAATGCTCAAACACGTGTACGTTTATTTCTAACCAAAAACCTTAATATTTAATTTCAAGCTTCTTACTTTAAAAATGACGGACTTACATACAAACTTAAAAACCCTATTTCACCCCTTAGGGGTTGAATTTCAAGAAATCCCTTCTTAGTGGATGTTTACGTCACAAAATGAACCTACTGTCAAAATTGCAAGTTTCTAACCCCAGCCGTTTAGGCTGTGCGTTGATAGATCAGTCAGTCGGTCAGTCAGTCAGTCAGCTTCTCCTTTTTAACCCCCGACGCAAAAAGAGGGGTGTTATAAGTTTGACCGCTATGTGTGTCTGTCTGTCTGTCTGTGTGTGTGTCTGTCTGTGGCACCGTAGCTCTTAAACGGGTGAACCGATTTGAGTGCAGTTTTTTTTATTTGAAAGCTGGTTTTCTAGCGAGTGATCTTAGATATGTTTTATTAAAATCGGTTCAGCCATTTCAAGGTTATCAGGAACAGCTGATAACCTTGACAAAACATTGTTAGCTGCGGTAGGGTTCTTAGACGCATAATGTGTATTACTTTACTTTCAAACATACGTGTGAAATAAAATTTGCAACACTCATGTATGCTATATAACTATGCAAGATTATGAAATTCTTGGTCTGATGCTGCAGCCAGGATAACCAGTGCACTAGTACACTCTTGAAAAAATAATAGCAGATATGTTGTGTTTGGATTCGTTTTGATCAGTATTTGATTCTACATACAATGCAATGGTGGCAAAAGTAAGTTTAATTTTTTTGCCTTAATACTAAGTTTAAAAAGTTTAAAATAAAAATTAAATTAAAAATTTAAAAAACCCCCGACGCAAAAAGAAAACGAACTTTTAAAAAATCAAAAATAATAGTATCGTTGAGCCATCAAATTCGATTGAGTAACACCTATATATTTTAATTACAGAAATTGATGGATGGCACGATAAGGTTTGCTCGTTGAAATGGCGATATAATATCACGTCGGGGTACCGCTAAGTAAATTAGCTATCTAGTAAATTAATAGATGGTCAATTAAATGAAGGGTCTGACTTACTTTAGCGATACCCCGACGCGATATTGTATCGCCATTTCAACGATTAAACCTTATCGTGCCATCCATCAATTTCTGTAATTAAAATATATAGGTGTTACTCAATCGAATTTGATGGCTCAACGATACTATTATTTTTGATTTTTTAAAAGTTCGTTTTCTTTTTGCGTCGGGGGTTTTTTAAATTTTTAATTTAATTTTTTATATATATAGATATGCATTTAATAAAAAGCTGTTTTTTTTACATTACAAACAAACATTTAAATTGTATTTATTTGTTTAGATAAATAAGTAACTTGATACTAAGGCTTTTAGGGAATCTCATATTTCTGGAAAGGTAAAATTTAAGTACGCTTCACTAACATGTTTATTTGTACCTTTTACTTACAGACATGTTATACATTTTCTATTTTAAATACTTTATGCCTCCCTTGGATTTCACCTGTATCGTGGATGCGTTCACAGACACAAATCTTCACATCCACAAACGCACAGACTCGGAGCATCTATAGACCATACAAATATTTGTCTCCGTGTGGGAATCGAAACCACGAATCGTAACGCAGACGCCAATCGCTCAGCCACGGCACCAAAAATGTCGTAGAATTTTATGTGAAGATTTTGAAATGAAAATAGGCCGAGATGACACACCTAAAAGAAAGTGGTTACCGCCGCGTAAATACACCTACGACACCAACAGAATTGCTGAAGCGTTGCCAACTAGAGCCGTAGTTGAAACTTATGTGCCTGTAATTTCATCGACACTCATGCGTAACGTAATGAGCCCATTACTGTCCCACTGCTGGGCACGGGCCTCTTCTCAGAATGAGAAGGCTTTAGGCCTTTATCTTACTCGCTGGCCTGGTGCGGGTTGGCAGACTACACACACCATCGAGAACTTTATGGAGCCCTCTCAAGTGTGCAAGTTTCCTCACGATGATTTTTGTTCACCGACTTTTTTCTTTTTTTAATTTTGTCCCACACTAGGATTTCTCCTGTATCGTGGGTGCGTTTACCGACACAAATCTTCACACGCACAAACACCCAGACCCGGAACAACTATCTGTAGGCCTTACAAATATCCTGCCGGGGTTGCGGTGCATGCTTTTGCGAATCCCGCGACCCCGGCCGTACGGTCAGGAGAAGGAACATCGTTGGTTTTTAGCCGGTAAGAGTCCGGCAGACCCCCTCGCCTTCCCCGTGCGAGGGACATCCATGAGCATTTTCCAATGAGAAAAAAAAAGGCCTAACAAATATTTGTTCCGTGCGGGAATCGAACCCACGACCCGTACCGCAGAAGCCGATCGCTCGGCCAGTGCACCAAACGTGTCGTCAAAAACACGCAATAGATCGGTACACGGAATGCTGCTTGAATACAACCCACGCGGGCCCGTTGACGATACGACCCGCTCGCGCCCCGCGATTGGTGTGGGGAACGCTTTAGTTTTCCACTAAAGACTAAAAAATAAAATAATCGCTTTAAATAATCTTTGAAGATGAACGGTTCTATCTAACAGTACCCCTGCAGCATCAGAAAATGAGGATTGAAAGTTGAAATTATTATAATGTTGTATTGTCATGTAAATTGAATTCTGTTAAGCAAAAGTAGTTGAAACATCTGTCGGAAGCTTTGAATCAAACAAACAAATATACTAAGTGAAGCTAATTAAAACCATTTAATAAGTAAATAAAAAAGCTAGCTTTTATTTAAACGATCTAGAAAGAAGAAAATAAACTTTAAATTAAATCAAACTCATCAATTTATTACATTATACAATTAATTTTTTTATATGATATAAAAGCTTGACGCGAGATAGTAAACAAACAAGAATACAATATGTAACTTAACCTGGCCAAAAGTAAAAAAAAGCTTGTCAAATAAATATATTCACCAAGATATCACGTTTATGAACATGACAACAAAACCTATAAATAACATTTTCCAGGATTTCCTAACAAAAAACATGTTATTTCACGACACACCTACTAATAAAATAACCATATTATCAAAGTACTTTTGTAATATAAACACATATTTCCCCCATTATTACGTAAGTTTAATTATTTTTCCCATACAAAATTCCTCTTAATGCAAAAAGTTTCATGGAAAGAAACCATTCGGTTTCTTGAAGAAGAAACTTGTTCTATCATAAAGTACAAAATATTAGAAGAAATATTCAATAGGAATGTTATAGTTCCACTCAGTAACACTCATCGAGGCAAGGCGGCGTAGCAAATGTCATGCGTAGTGTTCAGTCGACTTCTGGTGGCGTAGCACGCTACACGTAGTTTCGTAGCGCCGTAGTCGCGTAGCTGTATCGTGGGAAAGTTGTGCGCGGGAAGATTGTCTGTGTTATGTTTTAAGTGTTGTGTGGACAAATAGATTTGTTGTTATATTTAGGGGTAAGTGATTTAATTTCTTATTTTTTTAACAACTATAATAATATTGCGGTAATAGTAAATTAATTTGATGGATTTTAATTTTTAAATTTGCTGCGTGATTTTTTTAATGAAAATTTAATTGAAAAATTAAAAAAAGTATTTTTAATACTTTTTTACTACTTGAACATACCATTTACAGTCATAACAAAATAAACTCATATTTTTAACCAAAGCTTTTTAAATAATTTAATTAAATAAATATGTAAGTTAGCTGACTTCGTAAACATTTGTATGCCAATTAGAGGCTAATTAGTGAAGTCACAGTTGAGTAAACACTCCCAGAAACCACACGCGATTGTCCCATATACGTTATTAGAATTAATTAAGTAATTAAAAACAATTACTTAACGCATGGTCGGTTATAAATTGGTTTAATAGTTAACAAATTACACCCGATAATTAATTACTATATTGGTAATTAAATAAATTCATAGGTGTATACGGTTCGTTAAATTTTGCAAATATTTACACTTAACAATTTATTTATTTTTTGTAAACAATTTTTATGAAAAAAATCTATAAAAAAAATACATTATTATACTCACTCACATACTTTTATTTATTTATCTAAGATAAAATAAATAATAATTATCCTAATAGAAACTTCAATGAGCAATCTAACATAATAGGTAACTAACTATTAAGGCCAAAACACATGACATTTTTTTACGCGCAGACAACGCGCGTTGTCGCAACCAAGACGAGTTGGATATCAATACAGTTTTACATTGCTTTTTTTTAAATTTGACGATGCCGATGACTCGGGTTCGTGAAATGCGCGCCTTCAGCGCATAAAAAAGGCAAAGGCAAAGCCTTAAGTCGTAAAAATGTCACAACTGTGCAATGGTTATAGACTCTTTGTGCAGATAGTAGTTTATCATTCACTCTTGTGATAGTCATAAAAAGTGTATTTATGTCTATGTATGACATTTTCCTAGAAAAACCACCTACGCTGGCCATTGTACAGAAACAAAAATAAAACAGAAACGAAACGTAATCCAATTCTATTTCGAAGTAATCTATTCCGATTAGCAAAACGTGACGAATCACTATTTGATTGTTTTTTTTTTCTAGCCGCCGTGGAATATGTTCGTACGGCCTGTTCTTTTTTTTATTTGGCAGTATGCTGGCAGTGCACCGCTTGTTTTATTTTTATTTACGTGTTTAAAAATGGAATCTGGCGATGCGCGGTTGATTAATGGTTTTTATTTTTCAAATAAGGGAGTCTGTTACATATGCACCATGTACCTATCACATAATTAATATGTCATTGTTTCATTTTTTATTTTTTTTTACCTTTTGTGGTATAGTAATTTTATTCTAGGTGCATCGTTTTCACATATATTTGTATAATTAATGTACCTATACAAAATATTGTAAGACATTTTAAAAGAGTAACGGTGGAGTTTCTTGCCCATTCTTCTCCATACGAAACTACCTTTTGGAAGGGGCAACTAGAATCAATTCTATTTTCTTTGTAAATTTAACGTTCAAAAGTGCCTTTTATGTGTCTAATTGAAATAAATACTTTGACTTTGACTTTATGGCGGCTGTATGTTTCAATATTATTTATTGAATATTGATTTTCTCATTATATTCAGCTTTTTTTAATCTTTCGGCTTCTTTTCATGTGATTAGTGACTAACCTGGTGTCAGCATTTACACCGCCCATGGGACTCTGACTTGGCTTCACATGCCGTCGAGAAATATCTCTCAGGTATACCGGTTTCCTCACGATGTTTTCCTACGCCGTTATTTAAGCAAGTGATAATTATACAATACGCACATGAAGCCGAAAAGTCAGAGGTGCGTGCCTTGGGTTCGAACTCGAGATCTATGACTTGGCAGTCTGACGATCATATCCCTAGGCTAACACTGCTACATTATATTCTTTGGCTGTTCGCGTTCGGGAGGTAAGCGCAAACAGGGTCTAAGATGGAGCACACGAATCCAAGTAACAGGGATGTAGAGGGATTCCCTTATACCTCTCTGGCTCTCAAAAGCACATGACGAAACACAGTAAACTACTTGGCGACTTTTATGTGGGGATAGTAGCTAGCCAGATGGACCGTATAGATCCTACCACCAAGTGTGCTGGGTTTTGTTGAATTTTACAACACGCGTCTATTCCCAGCAGGCAGTGAGGATTTTTTATATTCTAGTAGCCTATTCACAAACGGGATAAAAAACACTATTGTTGCTTTAATAAATCCAAATTTCAATATTATATGTTCGTGTAATATGAGTAACCTACATGAAACAATGTTTTAGGTTTTTTTACTAATAAATAACGACCTCAATATAAAAGAATAGAATAACAGGTACATGTTACGCAATATTTAACAATTATCCGAGTAAACAATCGCTTCGGGTTAGATACGAACTCTAAAAAAGGTTTTATACCCCAATACCTACTGCGACGGAGCTCGTGGCTTAGTAACGACGGCGCGGATCATACGATTTTTGAGGTTAAGCAACGCCTGCCGTGGTCAATCCGTGGACGGGTGACCATTAGTCACTCTACGAGACTCGTCCGTGCCTCGGAGAGCACGTTAAACAGTTGGTCCCGGGTGTTATACGAATACCTATGACAGTCGTTACGGGAAGTCATAAGCCCGAAATTCTGACAACTGGTCTAACTTAAGGATATCGGCATTGCCCAGTAACTGGGTTGCGGAGGTCTGATGGAAAGAAGGAAAGAAAAAAAGAAAAAGCATTTATTTTACCGCCCAAGCGGACGCACACGCATACTTAAAAATTAAAAATACAATATTTCTTAAAATTAAATCCTTATTACTACAACAAAATTTTGCACTTAAATTTAAACATATAATAAATAACCTGGTAACCCAAACAAAAAAATATATATATATATAAAATACAACAATCTATGGCTACTATTTATAGTCTATGGTGCAAGGGTTACCTAGGCATCATAAATCTTCTAACAATACAATGGCAGTCGCTCCGTGTAAAATACTGGTAGTCAGCCGCATCTGGTTAGAATTTGAAGCTGACCCCAAAACAATTGGGAAATAGCTAGACGGAATGAATGGATCTACAACGCGACCTACGCCCAATTTTTTCGCTCCCTCCACGACAGAAACTCTAACTAAAAAACAGTGCCGAAAAAGCTGCGGGGATGTACCAAATTCAATTTGCGATAGTTCCCGATGGGGAATAGGTTATAGGGAAATAAGTATTCTTTTTTCTAGAGAGAACTGTAAAGTACCTATCTTTATGGTTCATGATCAGACATAGTACGAATGCTGTCTAGTTACTGACGTCGACGTAATGTAAATATAAATGAATTTTGAATCGGAAATACTCGTTTCACACATATTATTTAATAAAATGTAACTTTATTCATATCTATGTATGATACAAATTGTGCAATAGGTACAATTAGTTTTTACAGAGACGCTCACGGTGGTATATTAGTTTACGACGTGTCAGAACCATAGTCCCTAGCAAAACTGAATGAGTGGGTCGAGGAACTTCAAGGTATACTCCACCAAGAAGAAAATAGTCTGCTTAGTTGTCGGCAATAAGATTGACAAGCATATCATTTTTGGACCCAGTGCATAATATCAGCAAGCACATTGGGTCACCCGCGCGACGGTGGAACGAATATTCCCAAGGAGGGTTGATGTCTGGCAGGCGGCCGGTCATAAAACAATAAGCCAAAACCTCTAACAACATGGACTTATGAAATAGGTATATGTTGTGCCGACCCCACCTAGTGTGGGATAAGGGCGGGAAGAAGAAGATACAAATTGTGCATGTCACAAAAAAATAAACCAAAATGTTATAGGACAGTTGTATTTTCGATTCAAAATACGCTTACATTAGCAATACGTTGCAATCTGCCTCGTTGGTCTAGTGGTGGCAAGCGCGACTGCTGATCGGTGAGGTCCAACGAGGCAGTTACTGGGATAAAACTCCGATAGAAAAAACAGTCATGTTCTATTGTTAAAAAAAGTTTATTCCATATTTAAAATTTAAATTCGAATTTAGAACTGTCAAAATGTTAACGAATTCTGTATTGCTCTTGCTACTTTTATCTCGGTTTCTTGGAGAATTCCGAGCAGTAACAAGCAGTTTTAAAAGGTTTGTTCCATTATTTTAACTTGGCCTAGTGCAGCGGTCGGCAACCTGAGGCTCGAAGCCGCATGCGGCTCTTTCGATGTAAAGTACGCACGCTCTCTAGTTCCATACGCAAAAAATAATTATTTTACTACCCTTAAAGTCGTGAAATCGATCCATAATTGAGTACTATAATATAGTATGACTGAAATATACTGACCATGACTGAGAGATAGATATAGTAACTATATCTAAATGTATTTTCGTTTTGTATTTTTTAAAGGTAGATAATTATTTTTGCTAAACGCCATTTCATGGTTATCCATTAATTACAGGACACCATGTATAAAAAAAGCAAATACTATCATATTGAAACGATTTTTTTTGTGGCTCTTTAAAGACTGAAATTTCGTAAATTGCGACTTTTGGCTCTTCCGTCTCAAAAGGTTGCCGACCCCTGGCCTAGTGGTACAGCGATCCAATTTGACAGATTAAATATAAGCCTACAACGTTTGGTAGAGGGTACTGTTTGAAATGAACTTTTAAGCTTTTTATTTGAAAAAAAGAAGGAAAAAAAGCCTGTATTGTTTTTGTTATTACGAAAATGCTCTTTGAATCGTTTTATGTTTCAGTACTTTTGTCGGTCGTCACGACGTTTTGGGTACTTTTGTGTACATTTTTTATTTATTTTAGTACGGGTAACTTTTATAATTTCAAGAGTCAGAAGAAGTGTGACATGTATGGTACCCATATTTGATCAATTGTGTTTTTTTTATCTTCCTTATATTATACAGAATGTTTAGTAAATAGTACGACATACTGCGAGAGGGTGATAGCTTGGGTCAATATCTACCAAAATAGCACATTATATGTTTCACAAAATATTAAGGTTTTCAAGTTATATAAAATATCGATATATACATTTTTTTACTATCCTGTAATTAAAAATTCCTTTTCTGGTATTTTTTTACATCACTACTCATCAATAAATCATTTTTGATCAAGTTAAAAAATGTTCAAGAAATAGATAAGATGTTTCGATATTTTGGAACTGACTGACTGAGTGATCTATCAACGCACAGCCTAAACCATTGGGGTTAGAAACTTGAAATTTTGACAATAGGTACCTTTTATAACGTAGGCATCCAACAAGGAAGGATTTTTCAAAATTCCCTCCTCAAGGGGTAAAAAAAAATCACGCAAGCGACCCTGCGGGCAAAAGCTAGTTAACTATAGTGACTATTAAGCTTTTTTCTTTTTAAACACTTCCCCACATTTGGATTTCACCTGTATCGTGAGTGCGTTCACGGACACAATCTTCACATGTACAAACACTCAAACCCGGAACAACTATCTGTAGGCCATGCAAATATTTGTTTCTTAAACCTAATCGTTCACCCACTGTGCCAAACGTGACGCCTAAAAGGAGATGATGATTAGTATCCATGGCCAGTCAGCACCACTGCCAGTCTTGCTGGCTTGATAATCTTTAAACGATAGCATGAACTCTTCTCATATGGCTCAGGATGACACACGATAAGAATCCCTAATGCCCGATGCGTACCAATGGTAGCATTTTTTATTGCCAAACTGCGAATATAAATAGACTCGTAAGCTAAGTTTACATGTGATAGCTACATCCATATGGGAGGGTCTACTATACAAAGCCATGAGATCTTTGCTTCATTATTGGTAAAAATACAAGAGTCTCAATTTTAACCGATAACGCTCCGTAAATTATAGGAATCAGCCATTAGTTGGTTCAAATTACCTTTGGACACCTTAAACCGTTCTGCCTGGCTTTTTCCCAACTAAGTTGGGGTCAGCTTCCAGTCTAACCAGGTGCGGCTGAATACCAGTATTTTACAAGGAGCGACTGCCATCAGACCTCCGCAACCCAGTTACTGGGCAATGCCGATATCTTAACGTTAGACCAGTTGTCAGACTTTCGGGCTTCTGACTACCCGTAACGACTATCGTAGGTAATCGTATGACACCCGGGACCGAAGTTTAAGGTGCGTTTTAACGTGCTCTCCGAGGCACGGAGGGGACTCGATGTGTAACGAAAGGTCACCCATCCACGGACTGGCCGCGGCAAGCGTTGCTTAACCTTGCAAATCATATGATGCGCGCGGTCGCTAATAAGCCACGAGCCCCTCTTATCCTATAATGCGGGTTTAAAGAGTCCTGTCGGACATTTTAGACCCGCATTATGAAATAAAAAAAACACGATAATATTCTGAGAACAAACGCGTAAATAAACTCAAGGTCTTAAGATCTTATTAATTTTCATTTGAAGTCTTTATATATACGAATCTTTACAAAGAGAATAATATATTTATTTATACCTACAAAGAAGCATTTTTTTTAAAAACCCAAAATATTAAAAATATGCTAAGATATAGCTAAAATATAAATATTTATAAGCTTGTAAAAAAGAAACAATCTTCTGATGATTTATTTAAAAATATAATAACGTGTTTTCATACAAACACAGAATACAATGGGAAATTTTGATTTGATTTTAATAATGTTCTGCTTAGCCTTTTCCCAACTATGAAGGGATCAGCTTCCAGTCCAACCAGGTGCACCGGCTGAATACCGGTATTTTACACGACTGCCATCAGACCTCCGCAACCCAGTTACTGGGCAATTCCGATATCATAACACCCGGGACCGACAGTTTAACATCCTCTCCGAGGCACGGAGGGGTCTCGATGTGTAACGAATGGTCACCCATCCACGTACTGACCGCGGCAAGCGTTGCTTAACCTAGCAAATCATATGATTCGCGCTATTTTAATCAGCTACGGGCCGTTCCATTCCCATCCTTCCATCTCCCTCCCTCTATTTGACTTAAGCAATATTTACTTAAATTTTTAATAACAGTATTAGATACACAGGCTAATAGGATTGTTTAGGTACTTTTATAGATTGCTTCCCTTGTTGGTCTAGTGGTTGCAAGCGCGAGTGCTAAGCATGGCGCCCTGGGTTGGATCCCCAAGTCAGGTAAAATGTTATTGGGTTTTTCCATTAGTTTCTCAGTAGCAGCCCGAAATCTGGATTTGTGCCCGCTCAATGGGAATAGGCTCGCCACCTATTCATGCGACTTAAACATAACTAGCGAAATAAGAGTGTACTAAAAGCACCTCTGACGAACCCTTCGGGGAATATAAAGCGTGATGTTATGTTATGTTTACCTTTATTTCATTTTTTCGGGCCAGACTTTACCTATAAAAGCACTGTTAGTTACCAGGAAATCATGTGCAGGAAGGGATTAACTCCTTCGTCTCTGTCGTCAAATGTCAGACTGTAAGCTGCAAGCTGCAGTACGGTACTCGTAGAGATGTCATGGTTTGACTTTCTATTGTGTCACTCAGAATATACAACTTCGATTCTTCTCTGAGTGTAGGAAGTAGCGTGGACCATTTTTAATTGATGAAGGCAGTTTAAATAAATATATCCGTTATAATATTTAGTAAAAATGTGTGACAACCGGTCTAACCTTAAGATATCGGCATTGCCCAGTTACTGGGTTGCGGAGGTCTGATGGCAGTCGTTCCTTGTAAAATACTGATATTTAGCCGCATCTATTTAGACTGGCAGCTGACCCCAACATGATTGCAAAACCCCTTTTAGAGAAGGCGACAATCTACGATTGTCAAGAAATATAACATAGCATAATAATATAATCAGCGCATTATTGTCTCGCTTCCATAAAATATCTTCAAAATCTCATCTTTTTATATTTAACTAGACTATTACCCGCGGTTTCACCTGCATTCTAGGGGAACTACTTGATATACCCGGATAAAAAGTATCATATGTGTTAATTCAGGGCATAGTCTATCTGTGTGCCAAATCTCATCCAAATCCGTTAAGCCGTTTTTGTGTAAATGTGTAACAAACATCCATCCATACATACAAACTTTCGCGTTTATAATGTTATAATAGGGAAGTAGGGATAGTAGGGATGGAATTTTTTACTCGAGTGCCAAGGAAGGGTTATGTTTTTCGCGCGTATCTTGTATGTTTGTAAATTTCTTTATTACCTCGTATCTTCCAAACGGCTGGATGGACTTCGACAGTTAATGTGGGTATTTAACTTAGGCGTTCAGCTCATAATATAGACTGTTAAACCGAAGTAGAGTTTACTTCGTTTACAGTTTATTTTAATTTTATTTTCTATTCTCAATCTTGTTTCGGTCTTTTTAGTGCATTACTTTTAAATAATTTTATTTGCAGTCGGGTTTTTTAACTTTTTAAATTATATTTTGTTTTATTTGTAAGTACATTAATTTCTGGCGACTTGTAATGAGCACCCGATAACATGAAGCAAGTGTATGGAAATACACTGTGAAACGAATATTACAGTTACACAACTGCCGCGTTGGTATAGTGATGGCAAGTGCGACTGCTGATCGTGAGGTCCTGGGTTCGTGCAAAGTGTTATTGGGTTTTCCCATTAGAAATTTCTCAGAAGCAGCCCGGAGTCTGGATTTGTGTCCGGTTAGTGGCAATAGGCTCGTCCACTATTATGAGACTTAAACACAACTGGCGAAACTGTAAACTTAAACACAACTGTATCCTTCGGGGAATACAAGTATAAACATAGCTTTTTCGATGCATAGCTTGTCATAATTTTATTCAACATTTATTAGTAAGACTGTAAATATTCAACAACAAAACAGAAAATATAATACGCTAGGAGATAAACTGGCGATATTATTTGTTATCTTGTTAACAAACTTGTTCTGCGGATTACTAAGTACCTGACTACAATGGTTAAGTTACATCGGTACAATCTGAAAGTTTTCAAGCAGTTATTTAACTGCTAAGTCAAAGTGTATTATTTATTTTGTTAGAACCTAGTATTTGGTATACAGCGGGACAGGAGCGGTACAGAACATTGACATCATGTTTTTACAGAGACGCTCACGTTGCTATATTAGTTTACGATGTGTCAGAACCAAAGTCCCTAGCAAAACTGAATGAGTAGGTCGAGGAACTTCAAGTATACTCGACCAAGAAGAACATAGTCTGCTTAGTTGTCGGCAATAAGTTTGACAAGCATATCATTTTGGGACGCAGTGCATAATATCAGCAAGCACATTAGGTCACCCGCGTGACGGCGCAACGAGTATTCCCAAGGAGGGTTGATGTCAGGCAGGCGGCCGGTCATAAAACAATAAGCCAAAACCTATAACAACATGGATTTATGAAATACATGTTGTGCCGACCCCACCTAGTGTGGGATAAGGGCAAGAAGAAGAAGTTTTTGAGAAGATCGGCCCTTCTTTGACACGCATAATCTGTGGATTTGTGAGCGGCTGGTGCTTTATTTGGAGAGGGTTGATTGGGAGTGTCATTGATTCCTCTGTTGTGGGAATTCGTGCCGATGGAATTGTGTAGCGGTTCCCTGATGTCGATTTTTTTATTTAATTACTAGCGACCCACCCCGGCTCTGCACGGGTGCAATGTAGATACTAATGTGGGGCATATAAACCTTTCTCTTGAATCACTCTATCTATTGCTGAAAACTGCATTAATATCCGTTGCGTAGTTTAAAAGATCTAAGCGTACAGACAGCGGGAGCGACTTTGTTTTATACTATGTAAAGATGTTGTTTTAAGTAATAAATTAAGACTACGTAAGAGGCTTGCATTGTCCCGAATAAGTGAACTAAACCATAGAAAAAGATTTGAAATAAAAAAAAATCTCTTTTGTTTAATAATAATTTATTCGGCGGGACAGTTGGTGTTTGGCTTCTGCGGCAATTATTATAAAATAAAATTATATTTACTTTTATTAATTGACTGCAAAAACGAGGAGGCTCTCAATTCGTCTGTATAATTATTTTTTAATGCACCTATATTTTACCTCATATGTCCGGCATTTCGTAATGTAATTGGAAGATTTTGATTTTCTTTTTAGGTATGACTTCAGAAAATGTTAATTTTGTTATAATTATGATCATAATTTTATGTTATTCAGTTCTTTTGGAGTCAGTTTCTCCTTTTTGAAACGGTTTGAATTAGCTTCACTTCATATATTTGTGCCCGGTTGATGGCAATAGGCTCGCCCCCTATTACGTGGGACTTAAACATAACGGTGAAATGAGGGTGTTAATGTTAAAATGGATAACATAAAGATTAAGAATATAAACAACATCACTGGATTTTGCCCTCAACCACATAATCAATCTCTCTCTATCACTCAAAGGTTTGCTGGTAGAAAACTCATTTTTGAGTTAAGCTCGCCTTTGTACATAACTTCACTTAATTGTAGTTTTATTGCTGTAATTTTTCTTGTGTACAATAAAGAATAAGAACATCGCTTATATAAGAAAATTCACTTCTGAATTCTTCTCAACTAAAATTCGGTTGGCTAAGGAAAATTTACTGTGCGCCTGAAGCACTTGAAAACTAGGGCAGATCCGGTGAACGACGGACGGCCGGCGAGTCTATTCTTAGGCCTAGAGTTTTCCGACAGACTCTAAATAAAACACACCACAAACGATATGATACCTAAATCTGTGCCAGATACTTGAAGATAACACATAACATAACGCCTGTATTCCGGGGTTGGGCAGAGGTGTATAGTAATACCCTCATTTCGCAGTTACGATTGCGACCAGTTACTACAACTGTATTAGTTGCAAAGTGTTCAAACTACGGCCGTGAGCTGAGCGCGTTGGTTTGAGCGTACCCTTAATTAGGAACAAAAAATGAAGCCGTCACGCCTGGCAGATGTGAGACATCGAAACACATCTTCCTCTTAGCCTTTTCCCAATTATCTTGGGGTCAGCTTCCAGTCTAACCAGATGCGGCTGAATACCAGTATTTTTCACGGAGCGACTGCCATCAGACCTCCGCAACCCAGTAACTGGGCAATGCCGATATCCTAAGGTTAAACCGTTTGTCAGACTTTCGGGCTTCTGACTACCCGTAACGACTGTCATAGGTATTCGTACGACACCCGGGACCGACGGCTTAACGTGCTCTCCGAGGCACGGAGGGGTCTCGATGTGTAACAAATGGTCACCCATCCACGGACTGACCGCGGCAAGCGCAGCTTAACCTCGCAAATCGTACGATCGGCGCGGTTGTTATTTAGCCACGAGCCCCTCCCGACATCGAAACACATAACGTAAAAAAAATAACTGGTCGAATCAAACCGAAGAGAGCCGACAAGTTACGAAAGTCTGCCGTCGTGTGTAGGGTCCCAGGTATCCCGCTTTTGACAGTCGTGTCCGGCCTTAGACAAGGTTAGTTGGAAAGGGGGTACTAAACCGCGGGCCACTTAATGTAGCACTGACGATTGTTTTAAAGAAAGTGTTAAAATTCGATAAAAAAAAATTCCATGAAAAAATATTTTTATTTTAGTTTTTTCAAAAATTCTTCATCCCTGCTTTAGTTATGTATTCAGAAAATGGAGTTTCTTATCCGTGACCCTAAATATGAGGTAAAATGTAAACACGTCTGATCATAGCTAAGGATAGAAGTTTTTATGAAATCTTTGAACGGCTGTCTCTTGAATATTGACTTTTAGGGAAAGTGCAGAACAAAAGTTATCCATTATTATGAGTACTTTAACACCCTTTCGGCTTAGTACCCCCTTTCCGAATAACCTTGTATATACAAGTTCGGCCTGTCTAGCTTTTGGTTAACCCTAGCCCCGCCAAAAGATGCCGAACGAAAGCGCGCGAGAGATTTTTTTTTCTCTTAAAGACATGGTGTGCCATACTTTCAGGGCAAAATGTCTGGGTAAATTAATCTGTGTCTGGCTTTTCTATTATTGGGCCTGGCAGCCCTAGTCATGTGTCTGCCATCGCGAGCATCGACACGCAACAGCTCTCACACCCGTGCCACTACATTTGATGTTCCCCATCAAAAATGTGACACACTTGTTTTCATACAATTTGACAAACTTGCCGTGTCCATTCCAATCTAAATAGGAAAGAAAGAAAGAAAAATGTGTTTATTGGCATTACAGCAAAAATACACCTTAATACTAAACAAAACAAAAACAGATAATGATTGTAATGCCAAAAGGGCCTCAGCTCAGCATACGTTGTAGATGCTCCACATTTTCTAAAGTCTAGTAATCTATCATCAATAAAGTTGTGAGACACAAATTCTTTGAACTCTTTCATTTATTCAGGAATTGAAGCTCTTGAAGGATATCAGAGTAGACGATTTATCGTTTAGCATCTTCATTGAATCTAGTAGATAAAAGCGAAGAGTAATATTGCAAGTTTGTAAGTATTTTATACAAAGACGGACGGTCTAAACGGTGCATCGCAATATTTATTATGTTTTGATGAAACTACCTCGTTGGTCTAGTGGTGGCAAGCGCGACTGCTGATCGTGAGGTCCTGGGTTCGATCCCCAGGTCGGGCAAAGTGTTATTGGGTTTTCCGTGTGGAATTCCTCAGTAGCAGCTCGGAGTTTGGATTTGTGCCCGGTTGATGGCAATAGGCTCGCCCCCTATTACATGAGACAAACATAACGGCGAAATGAGGGTGTTATTATACACCTCTGTCCAACCCTTCGGGGTATACAAGGCGTGATGTTATGTGCGTGTTATACAAATGTATTTCTTTCTTTGGAATTCGTGGCTAAATAACAATCGCATGCATCGTACGATTAGCGAGGTAAAGCTGCGCTTGCCGCAGCCTTTTCCCCACATATGTTAGGGTCAGCTTCCAGTCTAACCAGATACGGCTGAATACCAGTATTTTACTCGGAGCGACTTCCATCAGATCTCCGCGACACAGTTACTGGGAAATGCCGACATCCTGAGGTTAGATCGTTTGTCAGACTTTCGGGCTTCTGACTACCCGTAACGACTGTCATACGTTTCGTATTACACCCGGGACCGACGGTTTAACGTCCTCTCCGAGGCACGGAGGGGCCTCGATATATAACAAATGGTCACCCATCCACGGAATCGCGACGGTAAGCTTAGCCACGAGCCTCTCGTAATTATGTGAGACTATTATGAATGAAGGCGAAAAGGCTTAACTTCTTTGCAGATTTATAAATACCAAAGTATAATATTAATACCTAGTTCTTTGCTTATCTAACTTAAGTTAAAGATTTATTAAGTTATTTCGATGTAAGAGCTTCTTATTAATTTAAGGTACCTAACAATGTAAGTGTAATTTGGAAATAAATTAAGTACTGCTAATAAGTTTATTACAATATCATTAATTTTACTCCACTTTGTTATATTATATATTTTATTATTTCTAGAGGCGTAAGTTAGAACAAAAGATTTGATGCTTGTAACTTTAATGTGGATGTTTAGCCGAATCTAGTAAGAATAGAAGGTGTTTCCAAAATATTAAGACAAGGCTACGATAATAATGATCTTAGGAACCTTTTTTTTATCTTGGGATTTTCTTTATGGGTATTTCTCGCCCGGGGAAGGTGAGGGGGTTTGTCGGACTTTTACCGGCTTAAAACCCACGGTATTCCTCCTTCTAACCTATGGCTGGGGTCACGGGATTCGCTATTGCATGCACCGTAACCCCGGCAAGTGATCTTAGGAACCTAACTCTCATTGTTTCCTGGAAATCTCGCATAAACAGCTTAGGTACCTTAGTTGAAAGGTAGCCATACTGTAGGTTAAGCAGACTGATTAATTGATGGGTATCAACCATGGGACTTCAGAATCAGCAGTTAAGCGTGTGGCCACAAAGCGGCAAAGAATACTCTTTCAAAGATGAAAAATCTGTCATAGACCATAAATGGATGTTCAAAATTCTACAGCGTGTAACTACACAACATTTATCAGCCACGGTGTGCAGTGTTGAGGACGTGACAACATAGCTGTATGAAATAACGCAATCACGCTGTTGCATAAAATGTATATACAATTCACTCTTTATGTTGTAATTTCTTCGATACAATTTATGAAACCGCAAAATGATAGTAATAAAAATAGATATCGCATCTAGTCTCCAGGTAGATTTAGATTACTGCTTCGGGGTGTGTCGTGGTGCGACAGAACGATTCGTATTCATACATTTAGACCAAAGTCCCTAGCAATACTAAATGAGTGGGTCGAGGAACTTCAAGTATACTCCACCAAGAAGAACATAGTCTGCTTAGTTGTTGGCAATAAGATTGACAAGCATATCATTTTGGGACCCAGTGCATAATATCAGCAAGCACATTAGGTCATCCGCGCGATGGCGGAACGAGTATTCCCAAGGAGGGTTGATGTTAGGCAGGCTTCCGGTCATAAAAGAATAAGCCAAAACCTCTAACAACATGGATTCATGAAATACATGTTGTGCCGACCCCACCTAGTGTGGGATAAGGGCAGGAAGAAGAAGAATGTTGTTAACTAGCCACGAACCGCTAAAGGATTGTTAATACAATACATACCGCATCTAGTCTTAAGCCTAGCATGGTGATAACTTGATAAACTCCCAAGAATCATGCTCAAAATACACCAAAAGACAAAACCATTTCCTTTTATGTCACAATAAAATCTACGTCGACATGAACAAAGACGTACAAATATTTACGAAACACTGCAGCGTGGAACCGCACGTCATTTATTAGTCACGGCGCGAAGCGTTGCGGACGCGCACGTCACGTCACACAAATAACGCTGTCACGCTGCTGCATTCAGTGACGTCATGTCACCGTGTTTGTTTAACAGTGAGATGCGTTGTAATTGTATTGTTTTGGTGCAGACATCTGCTTGAAAGAGACATTAGTTGTTTTGTGGTGGCTTTGTGAAATTATTTATTTACTTATTTTATTTTATTAACAACATTTATCGTTGTCACGCTGTTGCATTCATTGACATTTTTTCAGCAGATTTGAGTGTTAATATAGCCAGATTTGTTCTAATTGTATTGTTTTGTTCCTCTAAGTATTTGAAGAGTGTGTCTGCGTAGATTTTTCCCAACCATGTTGGGGTCAGCTTACAGCTTCCAGTCTAACCAGATGCGGCAGAATACCACTATTTTACACGGAGCGACTGCCATCAAATCTCCGCAACCCAGTTGCTAGGCAATGCCAATATCCTAAGATTAGACCAGTTGTCAGTCTTCTGGGTTTATGACTTCCCGTAACGACTGTCATCAGTATTTGTATGACACCCAGGACCGACTGTTTATCATTAAACGTTATTATTAGAAGAGTAATGGCCTAATGACACGACACGTTTGGTGCAGTGGCTGAGCGATCGGCTTCTGCGCTACGGGTCGTGGGTTCGATTCCCGCACGTAACAAATATTTGTATAACCTACAGATAGTTGTTCCGGATCTGGCGTAGCGTGATGTTATATAGCCTATAACCTTCCTCGATAAATGGACTATCCAACACAAAAATATTTTTTTCATTTCCAATCAGTAGTTCTTGAGATTAGCGCGTTCCAACAAACAAACAAACTCTTCAGCTGTATAATATTAGTATAGATAAAATAAACATAACATCACACCTGTATTTCCTGAAGGACTGGGTAAAGGTAACACCCTCATTTCGACGTTAGGTTTTAAGTCCCATGTAATAGGGAGTGAGCTTATCACCATCAACCGGGCACAAATCCAAACTCGGAGCTGCTATTGAGGAATTTTACACGGAAAAGCTCAATAAGACTGCCCGATCTGGGGATTGAATCTAAGACCTCACGATCAGCAGTCACGCTTGCCACGACTAAACCTACAAAGCAGTTTGTTGCTTACCGATGTTAGCATTTTTTATTTCCAAATTTGGCATATAGGCAAATGGACTTGTAAGCTAGTTTTAACTTTGATACCTACTAAGTTGACTAAGGGCCTCGTGGCTAATTAACAACCATGCTGTCAATACGATTTGCGAGGTTAAGCTGCGCTTGCCGCGGTTACTCCGTGGATGGGTGACCGTTCGTAACAAATCGAGACCCCTCCGTGCCTCGGAGAGCACGTTAAACAGTCGGTCCCGGGTGTCATACGAATACCTATGACAGTCGTTACGGGTAGTCAGAAGCCAGAAAGTGTCGACAACCGGTTCTAACCTTACCATATCGGCATTGCCCTGTAACTGGGTTGCAGAGGTCTGATGGCAGTCGCTCCGTGTAAAATACTGGTATTCAGCCGCATCTGGTTATACTGGAAGTTGACCCCAACATAATTGGGAATAATCACTTTGTAACAATAATAAAACCGACTTCAAATTGTCTATCTCCGAAGTTCTTCATCAGATCTTCACCAAATTTAAATGGGACCACTTCGAAAGAATACTCTTTCAAACAAAAAAAAACATTAAAATCGGTTTACAATTAGCAAAGACATCGCAAAACAAACATACAAAAAAAAACATCGAAAAAGTCGAATTAAGAACCTCCTCCTTTTTGGAAGTCGGTTAAAAAAGCTAGACAGAACATGAACCTACTAAGTTGACTCGTGCAATTGATATAAAAAAAACAATTCTATGATAAATGTTGATTTTAATGGTATGTATAGGTAGTAGTGTACCTCTTGTAACCACTTATTTATTTATTTTTTATTTAAGTTTTTTTATATTTTTGTGATGTTTTTACAATATAGTTCAAAACATCAATATTTTTGCATGCCGTAAGGTGCAATGTATCGGGAGTTTTTGGGGCATTCTTTGAAAAATATTAACAAAAATTGAGAACGTCATTAGCATCATCCCAAAGTTAAGAATGCAGATGTTTAATACTATAATTATGATAATGAAAACTGAAACTATACCGCTGCCGCCAAGCAATAAGACAAGAATAAAAACAATCTGACAATACTATAACGTTAACAACCCAGGATAAGAATGATTTGTAAAAATAATGTTAAAAAATTTCGAATATTCACCCTTTTACATATTTAACATCTTATCTGTATACCTACATTATTAGCAAATAAACGATTTCTGTTTAAAAAAATTGCCCATCAATTAAACGGCAACCACGTACAGTGAAATTAAAATTCATTAAAATTAACGATTCAATTATAAAGACAATTAAGTCAAATATTATTCTTGAGGACTTCCAATTTATATTAAGTAATATTGTAATTAATAACCAAGAAGAGGAAGTTATAATTTACGTGAATAATAACTTTTGAGATACTTTAGTGTTAATCAAATTATTATAAACCCACTTTGAGGGAAGAAAGACTTTGTTTTGTTTCTCTAATTATTAGAGGAGTAATGCGCAAATTCTCAAATGTTTAAGTTTCCGTGAATTCTGTGGTGTCACTGTTACTTTAAGGTGAAGTGAAAGTGACAGAACCAAATTAAGGTCCGTATTACAGAACAAAACTCAAGCATTGATCTCTGTTTAAAACTAGTTTTGAGTCGAGTTTTAATTTTAGAACGTTCCTCAAGCATAGATTCATTGATCATAGTTCAGCTGAGTTTAGCTTTATTCTAGATCGTTACTCAGTTCGTAAATTCTACCCCAAGCAGTGATTTGATCTGTAATCAGTATTCACCCAAGTATGGTCGACACCGCGCTTGAGCATAGATTGTCTTGTCAATTAAAGTTATATTTTACTCTTCTTTTTTTTGCCTTCAATAAATGTGGGATTTACTATTCAAAACTGAAATAATAACGCTGATTTACAAACGAAATCTGAGTTTAATCTTTTTAATTTATAATAAAAACATTGTTGTCGTCACCAAAAGAACAAAATAATTCAACTCTACTTTTTATAAAAGCGTCATCACAAGTATACATCTTTAGCGTTTATTCGTTGTCTCACTCCCACCTCTAAATTTGTCTCTTTCACACAGTTATGCATTTATTAATCATCGTGTTCCATTCCTACATAAATAAATTAATAACGCATTTTGTGAAGCGGAACCCACTTTACTCACATTTTACGACATTTTTACATACATTTCCTAAATAATAGGGTTCTTATGGTTATTTAAATATTCTAATCCAGTGAAGATCTGAATAAAGTTTGTAAAGAAAATAAAAATCGTAAACGTAACGTAAAACGTAAACCGGCTGATGCATAGACAATACATATCTCTGCTTGAGGCTCGATTTGAGTCTCGATTCAGCTGAGTATAGATTGATTACCGTTCTGGAATAAGACCGATGCTCAAGTACTGATTCTATACTTAAACAGTGATCAATTGATTAAAGATCAAACTGGACTTGAGGATCGTTCTGTAATACGGACCTAAGAGTTTGAGATATTTTTTGTACATTTTTTTTAAACATTGACCCACACTTGTATTTCTCCTGTATCGTGGGTGCGTTTACAGACACAAATATTCACATGCACAAATAGGAGCGGAGCATAAATGAAAAATGTTGCAAAAACGGGTAATGTCTACTAGTGCGAAGCCGGGACGGGTCACTAGTGGTAAATAAAACGATTCGTTTTAGCATAGGAATTGGGCGTCAGTCAGAACATCTCTGCCTTTGTAAGACAAGCTTTGCACAGTTTAACGTTCAAAACACCCTCGGGACTATGATAATGTCAATTTAATTGGAAACAGTGAAATATCGATCTTCTCCGATCTGTTGTGAACATCTGAATAAACTTGGGAGTTAATTTAAATGTGTTTATCACTAACCCTTTGCGGGTACACAGGCGGCCATTGACACGGTTGTGTAACTTTGAATATACAGAGTGTAAACAATATCATGTAATTCCTTCAAACCTCGTGATGTACTGTTGACATAGATTAAACCTGCACGGAATACTTTTAGATTCAATAAAAAAAAATAACTACAAAAAGTAAACATGTGTTCTTAACGTGAGGCATTTTAGCGCACCGAGTTAAATGACTGCGCGGCGAGCGATAGCCACGCAATTCGTTCGGGGCGCTAAGATGCCTCACGTTAAGAACACAAGAAATTATCCTTAATTAAAACTTGGTTGGACCTACTAAAGACGCTGCTCGTAACATAATCACATCATCACAATATGCGTACTGTTCGTCATTGAGGAGTTCTATTCTCTATCTCCGAAGTTCTTCATCAAATCTTCACCAAATTTAAATGGGACCAACTTCGACGTATACCCTATCCATTAAAAAAAGAATCATGAAAATCGGTTCACAATTGGCGAAAATACCGATAAACATAAACAAAAAAAAACCATACATACAGCCGAACATAGTAACCTCCTCCTTTTTGGAAGTCGGTTAGTGAAAAAAATAAAAACTTTTTTACAAAAAATTTAAACCGACTTCAAAACAGAATAAAATAATTACCATATAAAATTAACAGTTTCAGAAGTTGATGCCTTCAATTTGGTTCAGCGTGGATCAGCACCTACTTCTGAAACTGTTAATTTTATATGGTAATTATTTTATTCTTTTTTGAAGTCGGTTTAAATTTTATGTAAAAAAGTATTTTTGTAGTTATTTTTTATTGAATCTAAAAGTATTCCGTGCAGGCATAGTCTATGTCAGCAGTATATCACGAGGTTTGAAGGAATTACATAATTTCGTTTACAGCCTGTATTTTGTGTTATCTGTTGAACGTTCGTTCTTCCTAGCCTTTTCTCAACTATGTTGGAGTCAGCTTCCCGTCTTACTAGATGCGGCTGAATATCAGTATTTTACACGGAGCGACTGCCATCAAACCTCCGCAACCCAGTTGCTGGGCAATGCCGATATCCTAAGGTTAGACCGGTTGACAGACTTGGGCTTCTGACTACTCGTAACGGGTGACATAGGTATTCGTATGACACCCGGGACTGACTGTTTAACGTGCTCTCCGCGGCAATTGGTCACCCATCCATGGACTGACCGCAGCAAGCGCAGCTTACCTTGCATATCATAAATATAATCCTCGCGGTTGTTAATTAGTCACGAGCCCCATAACTTTTTGTTTGTTGAAACTATACATGATAATGATTTATTATCATGCAGTGATAGCTTTGGGTTAAAAGGAAATGCGGTCGGCATTTAGTCCATACAAACGTATTCCTCAGTTTCCTCCTTGGATAATGTCACTAGAGCAAATATTTTTTATCATATGATATATATCTACCACCACTATGTCCTTATGTTTTGTTTTTGTCATTAAAATAATGATTAAAAGAACTAGAAACGTTTAAATTTTACAAAAATCAATCGGTTTTACCACCGTTTTCAAACATCTGGCAAACGAAATTTGACGAATATAAAAAATAAAAAAAACATACAGAAATAACCAAATTCTTTCTTAAATTATTGAAGAAAAAAATATTAAAATCGGTCCAGATTTGAAGAAGGAAACAAGGAAATACGGAAGTACGATTTCGCTAATATTGCTCAGGAGAAATCAGTCCGAGATGCACTTGTCTCTTTCACGCTCAATTGGGATGGTTTGCGGGAGGGTTGGGACGAAAATAGATCACAAAAACCTAGGTATTTAAATTATGATTATTTTGCAGCCTGCGTTTCCTCTTAATGATGTAGAAAAACATCGTGAAGAAACAAGCATACATGAGAGGGAATAAAAAAAAGATCTCGATGTTGTGTGTGTAGTCCGCCAGCCCATATCAGGCCAGCGTAGCGTTGACTAAGGCCTAAAACCTTCTTCATCGAGAGAAGAGGCCTATGCCCAGCAGTGGGACAGTAATGAGCTAATTATGCCATGTTTATGCTATAACATAATTTATTATAATATTTAGAAAAATATGAAAATTGTAGCCATTTTGGGTTATGAAACCATTGGGGTGCCCAATCAAGCTCCATAAAAAACATTATTTTGGAAAAATAAACAATCCCTTAAATAACTTATAAGTTAAATGGTTTATCTTGTAGTAACAAGTATCTTGTAGGGGTACAGAATCAGGATTTCAGGATTGAAGGTTGAAATTGTTATAATATTGTATTGTCATGGGAATTGAATTCGTGTGCGAAGTTTCAGGAGAATCGGTTAAACCGAAGTAGTTGAAAAACTGTCGCAAGAATTGAATCAAACAAAAAAATATACGAATTGGAACGAATTAAAACTGTTTAATATTAATAATAACTAGACGACCCGGTGAACTTCGAACCACCAAAATTTTATTATTTTATTTTTGCTAATTTTCTTTTTTCCTGAACCACCACAGTAGTGAGGCGAACAAAACAAAAACAAAAATTCAAAGTGGGTTGACCCATTTTCGGGTTTTTGCGAGACTAACTCCCGGCATATTTATAAATAGGTATAGATAATGATTAGATAATAAATAATAAATATAGGTACATAATATCTATACTAATATTATAAGGAGGAAAGATTTGTATTTTTGTATGTAGACCGATTTCAAAAATTATTTTACCGTTAGAAAGCTACCTACATTATCACTGAGTAACATAGGCTATATTTATTACTGGAATAAAAAATCTTACGCGGTCGGAGCCGTGAGGAAACAGCTAGTCTATATCTACATATACTAATATTATAAAGAGGAAAGATTTGTAGTTTGGTATGTAACGAATAAACTTAATAACTACTGGACTGATTTCAAAAATTCTTTTGCCGTTAGAAAGTTCCATTTTATTTTTTATTTTAAATCGTTGCCCCACTCTAGGATTTCTCCTGTATCGTGGGTGCTTTTACAGACACAAATCTTCACACGCACAAACATCCAGACCCGGAACAACTATCTGTAGGCCATACAAATATTTGTTCCGTGCGGGAATCGAACCCACGACCCGTAGCGCAGAAGCCGAGCGCTCAGCCACTGCACCAAACGTGTCGTCAAGATTGTCGTGTCGACATTATCACTGAGTAACATAGACTACGGGTGGAGCCGTGAGGACACAGCTAGTCATTAATAAATTATGAAAATATTAACAAACGTACGTCCAACTCTTAATTGTTTTACTTTTTCGTAGAAAGTACTGCGTCAATATTTACTCATTCAACATTACAAGTAATGTAAGAACGGTCTAACCTAACACGGACTAACATGAAGTTTACACTAAAATAATCAGCACGTAAGGTTTGTTCAGTAAACAAACAGTGCCTACTTAATTTTGTCTAGACTACTATTTACATTATGGAATATGTTTACATCGCGTTATAATGAGCTATTCGTTAGTGAAATGATGTCACACAACACACCTGTTTTTTTTGGACGTTATTGAAATAAATATTAGGTCCTTACCTATGAAATTGGCGTTTTTTTCTCACAAATAGAGAACCTGGTCACTTCTATAGTTTAAAATATATATCAATTGCTTGATATTATATCGAATAATGACCATCATAGACAGCTACCAATAGTAAAAAAACCTTATTACTTATAGTTTTCTAAACATAAAAAATACCTTAAAAATGACTCCTGTTTTTGTTAGCACAAATGACCACTATTTTTGTTTTAACTTAGCCAAAACTTATTTTTGTCGCATAATCTAAGTGGCATACGTTATCTTAGTTTTTAAACATTAGTGCATAAAAGTTTTAAAATATTAGTGCTCATAGTTGTTAAATAAATTAAGAAAATGTTAGTATGAAAAATGCAACTTCTTTAAAATTCTCCATACAAAACGCTGATTTCATAGGTGGGGACCTAATATTTGGTCAACCTTAGATATGAATGGTTAGACTGAGTCATTTTGTGGTCATATCACTGTTTTATGTTCTTACATAGATTTTATAGAGGGTCACGTGGCTAAGTCCCAACCAAAATCATACTATTTGCAAGGTTAAGCTGTGCTTGCCGCGGTCAGTCTGTGGATGGGTGACCATTTTTTACACATCGAGACTCCTTCGTGCCTCGGTGAAAACGTTAAACAGTCGTTCCTGGGTGTCATACGAATACCTATGACAGTCGTTACGGGAAGTCAGAAGCTCGAAAGTCTGACAAACGGTCTAACTTTAGGATATCGGCATTGCCCTGTAACTAGGTTGCGAAGGTCTAATGGCAGTCGCTCCGTGTAAAATACTGGTATTCAGCCGCATTTGGTTAGACTGGAAGCTGACCCCAACATAGTTGGGATAAGGCTAGGCAGAACGATTTATAATTCAGAATTGTTTCAATTTTTCTATGAAAGAGGCCATGTTCAGACAAATATTTTTGTTAAGTTGTTTTTTTACACTTTTCCAATTACAGTTATCGGCGACGTATCTTCTTTACATAGTATAAAACAAAGTCGCTCCCGCTGTCTGTACGCTTAGATCTTTTAAACTACCCAACGGATTTTAATGCAGTTTTCAACAATATGTAGATAGAGTGATTCAAGAGGAAGGTTTATATGCCCCACATTAATATCTACATTGCACCCGTGCGAAGCCCGGGCGGGTTGCTAGTAAGTTATATGACATACATCTCTACCTACCTCGTCAGGGAATAAACACGTGACAATTATTGGTCATGCAGAACATTACAGTTCGGTGTAACAGTCTCTCCGGGGAAGGCTGGCTACAAACTGTTTATGTTAACTGTAGACGTAATTTTAGTTACAAGTTGTTGAAGAGCTTGTTGGTACAAGCTGATTCCATTATGGTAATTAGTGTGCGTAGGTATATAAAGGAATTAATTTTGAGGTTGTGTTGTGTAGATTTTTCGAGTAAGTGAATTTGAATTTTTTAACCGACATCAAAAGGGAGGTGGTTCTATATTCGATTGGTATTTTTTTATGTATGTACATAGAATACGCTTAGATTTATGATCCGATTTACGTGACTCTTCTTTAGTTTGATGCGGAATAGTTGCCATTTGGTCCCATAAAAATTTAACATAGTTTGGTCCAGTAGTTTTCATTTTATGAACATTTTTATTTTTTTATCAACATTTTAGTTTACGTAGACGATGTAATTATTCTACCTGGTGTAATCTAGAAAAATCCTACTGTAGTTTACAGAACAACCGACACTAAAAAGTAAAAAATAAAAAAACTACGTTTAAAAAAACCGACTTCAAAAACTAAAAAGTATAAAATAACTTAATAAAGATTTAATTTAATACACATCTTATGCAAACCTAATACCCTTACAGTTTCAGAAGTCGGTGCTAATCCACGCTGAACCAAATTTAAGGCACCGACTGGTACCTACGCTTATGTATGGAAGTGAATGTTGGTCGTGGCAGAAGAAGCATGAAAGTAGAATAAATGCCGTGGAAATGCATTCCTTGCGAAGTTATGTGCGGAACTTTGAATGATAGATTGAGGAATGATGAGATTAGACAAAGTTGCGGTTTTAAAGATGATGTAGTGACAAAAACTGAAAGGAGTATGCTTTGATGGTTTGGTCATGTTGAGAGAATGAGTGAACGGCGATTAACAAAAGGAATTTATAAGGCGGATGTCAATGGAAACGCCGGTAGAGGACGTCCTAAAAGGACATACATCGATGTTATTGGTGATGTTCTTCACAAAGGTCAGGTGCGTAGTACCTACCTACTCTCAACCGGCGTGCGTGTATGACAAGATGTATGAATGTGGATGAAGCGAAAGTGGTATGTAGGGGTCGTAGCATGTGGCGTTCTATAGTTTCTGCCTACGCCCATGGGAAAAAAGCGTGAGTTTATGTATGTAAATTCTTAAAACATAATTTTTTTTCATGGCAACTCTTTTGTGTAATGTTTGCCATACATATTAGTGTTCATATTCTGCCTAGCCTTTTCCTAGGTTGGGTCAGCTTCCCGTCTAGACAGATGCGGCTGAATACAGTATTTTACACGGAGCGACTGCCATCAGACCTCAACAACCCAGTTACTGGGCAACGACGATATCCTAAGGTTAGACCAGTTGTCATACTTTCGGGCTTTTTACTATTCGTAACTAGTGTCATGGGTATTCGTATGACACCCGGGACCGACGGTTTAACGTGCTCTCCGAGGCACGGGACATATTATTGTATAATCGAAAAGTATGCTTGCTTGAGGCTTGCACAAGTACATATACTAAACTGTCTCGTTGGTCTAGTGGTGGCGCGACTGCTGATCGTGAGGTTCTGATTTCGATCGATCGGACAGTTTTACTGGGTTTTTCCGTATGAAATTCCTGGGTTTCAGCCCGGAGTTTGGATTTGTGCCCGGTTGATGGCTATAGTCTCGCATCGTATTACGTGGGACTTAATCATAACGGCGAAATTGAGGGTGTTAATTACACCTCTTCGGGACCACTTCGGGGAATACAGGCATGATGTTATGTTATGTAGACTGCTATAGGCTAATGACCGAGCTTTGCTCGTTTTTTTTGGTAAATCGTGTTTTTTGAAAAGAAAAAAAGGGAAAAGAAAAAGAAGGAACTTGAGAAAAAGAAGGGCAAAAAATAATTGTCTGGACTCGAACCTGGGTCTTCTGGTTTCGGGACCGCCCGATTTCCCACCTGAGCTATTATAAACTTGTAGGTAAAGGCCAAGTTTACCTTCGTATTCTAATGATATTGTAGCAGTTTTTCATTGCCTGAAAACACGGATAAAACGCCGTCTTCTAAAAATCAAACCTAGCTAGATCGGTTTATCGCCCCCGAAATCCCATGTATACTTAATGTCATGGAAATCGTTGGAGCCGTTTCCGAGATTCAGATTATATTATAATACAAGAATTGCTTCTTTAAAGGTATTATATTATAATACTTATAAAAGCATTAAGGGTTAATTTACACTTCTCCAATATAAACAACGTGTACACTTAAGCAAACATACGTAACAGATACTTCGATTAAGCTGACAAATAGCTAAAGCCATTCATGATAAACATTTGTTTATAAACAAAGTTTAATCAACATGTTGTTGAGTTCCTTACTAAGCCGCGGGCCACTTAATGTATCTCTGATTATTATTTTAAAGCAAGTGTTAAAATTTTATAATTGTTATTTGCATGCAAAAAGATATTTATTTTAGTGTTTTCAAAAAAAACATCCCTGCTTTAGTTATGAAATCAGAAAATTAAGTTTCTAATTTGTGACCCCAAATATGACCTAAATAGTAAACACAGTTGATCATAGCTATGGACAGATAGATTTAAGCATATTTTTTACGAAATATTTCTAAAGCTATTTCTCTTATACTATTGAGTTTTGGGGAATGTTGTAGAACAAAAGTTATCCCTTATTATGGGTACTTTAACACCCTTTCGGCTTAGTACCCCCTTTCCGACTAACCTTGTACCTAGGTATATACTATCTGCGTGTCAAATCTTGATATCGCGATGCAGGATTTATGACATTTCATTTAACAGCTGTCATTGTTGTCACTGTAGTTTGTTTGACAATCGTCGTGCTGCTTAGTTCTCATGTGGCGTGATAGATGGTGCCACAGCTAAATTTTATACATTAGATACAGAGAACCCAACAACACTACTTCTTAGACAACATTTGGACACAGACTGGCATGTGGACAAGACATTGACATAAACTTTGATTCCAGCAACGTCGTTGCTCATCAACAATGTTGATCAACTGTTGCTCACCAAAAGTTTATCATGAATACGGGGCTCAATGAACACGTGTCAGATTCGATAAACACTCGATGAAAACAAAGAGATTAAATATATGTATTGAATGTCTTAGGGTGAAAAAGACTTTCACTTTGCGTAAGCCAATTATATTATACAAAATCATTAGTGTAATTAAGCCGATTGGTGGTACTGGCTTCTATATTTAAAGCCGAGGGATCGATGTTTACTGTAATGAGCAATCTATTCTTCAAGTTTTAACCTCGTTTTCATGGGGTCTCCAGGAGCCTAGAAAAAAACAAAGATATGCACTGTTGTTTAGGACATTTAGGTCCGCATTTACCAAAGTCAGATAACATCTATTTGAGGAATAAATTCGACGTTTTGTTAGATTTTTTACACAAAAGCTGTCAAAACTTCAAACTTATTCCTCAGATAAAAGATATCTGAGGTTAGTAAAAGAGGCCCTAAGAGCTGGTTTTACCAACGTCGGATAATATTTATCTGAGGAATAAAATTTTCATTTTCACAACTTTGTGTAAAAAATTCTGTCAAATCGTCCAACTTATTCTTTAGATAAAAGTTGTCAAACGCTGGTAAAATCGGGCCTTAGTGTAATATATATAAATACGAGTCGTTTCTGTCAGTTCTGGCTATTTATTCCCATTCTCCTTTTATTCAAGATACAAAACCAAAATAATTTCATTATCAACTAGCGGCCCGTCCCGGCTTCGCACGGGTGGACATATTTCCCGTTTTTGCAACATTTTTCATTTATGCTCCGCTCCTATTGCTTGTAGCGTGATGTTATATAGCCTATAACTTTCCTTGATAAATGGACTATCCGACTCAAAAATAATTTTTCAATTCCATCCAGTAGTTCATGAGATTAGCGCGTTCAAACAAACAAACGAACTCTTCAGCTTTATAATATTAGTATAGATTTCATTTCATAAGAGTTGAGTGAGGTTGGATAGGATAGAATATGTATATTCTCAGGCACAAATAAAATAATTATATTCGACCAAGTACACTCCGACACAATAATTACAGTATAGCATGTGTAATGGCGCTATATAAATCCATGAAATAGAGAGCCATACATCATGTGGGTAGTTATAAAATTTGAATAATAACCGTGTTATGTTTCGGTTTTAATACATTTTGTTATGGTATAAGTTTACATACATTATTTTTAGGATTTGAAATTAGAATAGAATAGCAATAAAGTATTGATTTACCGACCATTCCATTTTCAATACCGATGCAAGAAGAATTTAAAGGTAGGTTTAGACCAGAGGTCCCCAAACTTTTTTGTCTCATAGACCATTTGCCATGTTTTTCAGTTTTGGGTAGACCCCATGCTTAGCTAATTTTTCAGTTTGCAAATTCATTGACTTCCAATGTGTTTTTGACTGATTTCTAACTGTAGTGCGGTGTAGAGCGAAAAATCAATAAAAAAAACATACGTCATGTTTTATACATTTATTAAACCTAAGACAGTACCAACAATAATACAGTCGGCAGTCTGTTTGTAACGTTCTTCTACGTTTTTTTCATATCTGTGTGTGTGGGTTATTCCATTAATGAAAAGTCGAAATTAAAGTCACGACCTGCTTAAATGAGATCTACTATCGTGGACACGTTTACATCTCACGGACCTCCGATTATTTTTTCACCCACATGGATCCCATGTAGTTCGTCGTCGACCCCTGGGGGTCGATATAGACCACTTTGAGTATCACTGGTTTAGACCAAACGAGAGCAGGTGGCCCAGTGGTAACGGCCCCGACTTACGAGTTGTATGTCGTGGGTTCGAACCCAGCCAGGCGCATTACTCTGTGTAATTTATTTCATCACTACTGCTCTCAAAGCGGTGAAGAAAAACATCGTGAGGAAACCGGCATGTCCTAGAATCAAAAATTCGAAGACATGTGACATCTACCAACCCGCATTGGGCCCGCGTGGTGGATTACGGCCCATTCCCTCTCACAGAGAGGAGGCCTGTGTCCCAGCAGTGGGAACAGTATAGGCGGATGATGATGAGACCAAACGAATATAGAGCTAGAGCTCGAACAAGAGCACAGAGCGTCGTTGTTTGTTACTGTTTTGATATAAACGATAACTCGTCATCATCATTTACACCAAAAGAATACCAACGAGCAAGATAACAACAAACAAGAACTGGAATTCTTGCACATGCTCTAGAGATGTTTAGATCAGGCAAATTAATCAGTCAAGTCACTAGAACACAAGACCGCTTTGAAGAGTGAGCACGTCCGTACACGAAAGAACGCTCTAAGTAACTGTTCGCACGCCCGTGCGCCGTTTACATCAAGCGAGCGAGCATTCTTAGAGCATTCTTATCTCAGCAAACAAGATAGAACAATGAAAGAATGCTCTGTCTTGGTTAACACCAAAAGAATTTGATGGAGTGGGGCTAGAATTTAGAATTCGCTCGTTTGTTGGTCTAAACCCATCTTTAGCGTTCGCCACACGGTATGAACGGGTTGTGTATTCGGCAACCCGTGTGAGTTGAATTCAAGAGATCACTATGAAGCATTTCACAACGCATACGAGCTGTTGTGAATGGTCTAGCAAACGCTTTAGTTGCCTCTGTTGTGAGAGTCCGTGCCATGGAATTGTGTAGCGGTTCCCTGATGTCAACATCGATTTAGTTAAACTGCGCTTGCCGCAGTCAGTCCGCGGATGGGTGACCATTCAGTACATATCGAGACCCTTCCGTGCCTTGGAGAGCACGTTAAACCGTCGGTCCCGGGTGTCATACGAATACCTATGACAGTCGTTACGGGTAGTCAGAAGCCCGAAAGTGTGACAACTGGTCTAACCTTAGGATTTCGGCATTGCCCAGTAACTGGGTTGTGGAGGTCTGATGGCAGTCGCTCCGTGTAAAATACTGGTGTTCAGCCGCATCTGGTTAGACTGGAAGCTGACCTCAAGATAGTTGGGAAAGAGCTAGGCAGAACGAGGTAGTAGTATAATTTGGTTTATATGTATGTAATTTTAAGTAATGAAATAGGAGGTACCTATGAGGCTTCCATAGTGACAGAAAATGAACTAACGCGTCGAGAAAAAAAAAATAAAATAAAATCTTCCTCCTACGTGCAATTTACACACAGAGTCCGAAACATGGACGTTTGAACGTTTGGACGTATTGCGGACGCGACTTGACACAGAAATGATATGATCTGTCGTCCACGCGTCTGCATCCATCTGCACTTCGCCTTACATAATTCACACAGAGAGGATAATACGGTACGAACGCGGACGTATCGCGATGATGAAAATGGATGATGGACTATTTATTCTACTTCAACAAAAATATTAATTAAAACCTTATGAATTTCTTAAGAGTTTTAATTAGAAATACATAGCAAAGTCGACCGTATTTTTATTTCAAGGAAACTTGAACAAATGATAAAAGTTTCAAACTTAAGTGTTTTTGTGAAACTAAAACAGGTATTTTTGAAATAAATAAAACTGTTTCTTGCTGCAGTTGTTACAGTAATTAAAAATTATGAATAAATGATATCGTATAAATCTGGTGAGTTACAATAATTTTACTCGTGCAAGCAATATTTTTATTTTTGCTTGATGGAATCTATACGGTCCACCTGGCTAGCTACCACCCTCACATTAAAGTCCAGGAGTTTTAATTTAAGCTGTGGGATTTGTGTCTGTAAACGCATCCACGATACAGGAGGAATCTTAGTCTGGGGCATAGATAAAAGAAAAAAAAACCTGTTCTAGTCATTGTTCTGCGTAGCCTTTTTCCAAGTATGTTAGGGTCAGCTTTCAGTCTAACCAGATGCGGCTCAATACTAGTATTTTACACGGAGCGACTGCCATCAGACTTCCGCAACCCAGTAAATGGGCTATGCCGATATGGGTTATAATGGGTTAGACCAGTTGTCAGACTTCTCTCCCTTCTCGCGCTAGACGCACCGGGCGCCGGAGGGCGCGTGATGATCTCCGGCCACCCTAGTGAGTGGCCTGCGGGCGGCGGGTTGGGGAACCCGTCGCCCGACCAGTAACGGGCCCAGGGAGGATGGCGCGTCTTGTCCTGCGCGCGCCTCTCGGACGGATGTGGGGCAGGGGAGCAACTGCCCCACCACAGGAGGGGTCCACCAGAAGTAGCTGGTGGACCGAGACCTGTCGGGGTCGCGGTGCATGCAACAGCGAATCCCGTGACCCCGGCCTTAGGTCAGAAGGAGGGACACCGTGGGGTTTTAGCCAGTAAGAGTCTGGCACACCCCCCCGTCTTCCCCAGACGGGGGATAGTCCATGAGGATTTCCCCACGTGAGAAAAAAAAAAAAAAAAAAAAAAAAAAAGTTGTCAGACTTCGCCGGAGGGCGCGTGACGATCTCCGGCCACCCTAGTGAGTGGCCTGCGGGCGGCGAGTTGGGAGCCCGTCGCCCGACCAGTAACAGGCCCAGGGAGGATGGCGCGTCATGTCCTGCGCGCGCCTCTCGGATGGATGTGGGGCAGGGGAACAACTGCCCCACCACAGGAGAGGTCCACCAGAAGAAGCTGGTGGACCGAGACCTGCCGGGGTTGCGGTGCATGCAATAGCGAATCCCGCGACCCCGGCCTTAGGTTAGAAGGAGGGACACCGTGGTGGTTTTAGCCGGTAAGAGTCCGGCACACCCTCCCGTCTTCCCCAGACGGGGGATAGTCCATGAGGATTTCCCCACGATAAAAAGAAAAAAGAAAAAAAAAGTTGTCAAGACTTTTCTGCTGGGGTTGCGGTGCATGCTTTTGCGAATCCCGCGACCCTAGCTGTACGGTCAGGAGAAGGAACACCGTTGGTTTTTAGCCGGTAAGAGCCCGACAGACCCCCTCGCCTTCCGCGGGCGAGGGACATCCACGAGCATTTTCCAACGAGAAATAAAAAAAAAAGTTGTCAGAGGTTTCTGGCTTCTGACTACCCGTAACGACTGTCATAGGTATTCGTATGACACCCGAGACCGACTGATAACGTGCTCTCCGAGGCACACAGGGGTCTCGATGTGTAACGAAACGGTCACCCATCCACATACTGACCGCGGCAAGCGCAGCTTAACCTTGCAAATTGTTTGATCCGTGCGGTTGGTAATTAGCCATGAGCCCTAGTCTAGCCTAGTGACTTCTAGTCATTAGGCTACCTCAATAAACTAGAAATACCCCCAGTCACCAGTACTGGGTATAATTACTAGTGTATACGGTCAATTTAGAGTCATTAGTAAAACGAGTTGGAAGTGTAGTGGTACGTCCATAGCCGTTCGTAGTCGCTGTTACTAGCAATTAGTATAGTGAATTGAAAATTATACTGTGACATGCGTGGTTTGTTAATACGCCTATTATTTCGCCTTCAGTGATGTGATTAGAGTTGCCAGATGTCCGCTTGTCGACCGGACAGTCCGTCTTTATATCTGTCCGGTCAAGAAAATCTTGGTTAACCAGTTTTTTTGTGATTTTCAGTAGATTTACCAGTAAAAAATAAATTAATAATCTTATAAATCAGCTGCCTTGTTGGTCTAGTGGTGGCAAGCGCGACTGCTGATCGTGAGGTCCTGGATTCGATACCCAGGTCGGACAAAATGTTATTGGGCTTTTGGATTTGTGCCCGGTTGATAGCAATAGGCTCGTCCCCTATTACATGGGACTTAAACGTAACTGCGAAATGAGGGTGTTACTATACACCTCTGCCTAACTCTTCGGGGAATACAGGCGAGATGTTATGTGTATATTGTGTATAATTCAGCCCGATAAAATTGTTCTATAACAAAATAATTTCCTACAAAACTCTCTGGGTTTAAATAATTCCCATTCTACTGAATTCTCAACATACGAAAACAAAGTTAAATCAACTAGGTGGCGAACAAAACCGAGCATCATATTAGTCAATCATAAGTTCGTGAAGCCATGAACTCGACAAAGGTTTAAAACCGCGGATAGGGTGCGCACACACTCGTATAGAGATGCGATTACACCAACCGATTATCTCCCTCCGACACTTTTCCCAACTATACGAGTATTGAGGTGAGCTTCCAGTCTTGCAAGCGCAGCTGCTTAAGAGGAAATGCGGTCGGCATTTAGTCCATACAAACGTATTTCTCAGTTCCCTCCTTGGATAATGTCACTAGAGCAAATATTTTTAACCATGATATATATCTACCACCACTATTTCGCTATGTTTTGTTTTTGTCAACAAATGAATTATTAAAAGAACTAGAAACGTTTAAATTTTACAAAAATCGACCGGTTTTACCATCGTTTACAAACATCTGGCAAACAAATTTGGCGAATATAAAAAATTAAAGAAAAACATACAAACATAACCAAAGTCTTTCTTAAATTATTACAGAAAAAAATATTAAAATCGGCTCAGATTTGAAGAAGGAAACAGGGAAATACGAAAGTACGATTTCGCTAATATTGCACGGGAGAGATCAGTCCGAGATGCGGGTGTCTCTTTCGCCCTCAATTGGGAAGGTTTGCGGGAGGTGTGGGACGGAAATAGATCACAAAAACCTATTCAAATTATTAATATTTTGCAGCCCGCGTTTCCTCTTAACCTCGGAAATCGTATAATCGGCGCGGATGCTAATTAATAACATAGTTGGGAAAAAGTTAGGCAGAACACACTTTAGGTTCGTATTGTCTAAATATGCCTTAACCAGTATGCGAACTTCACTGCTGTTACCGCAAAATATTTAATGATTCAGTACCTAGTACGTTATTTATTTTGAACATTGTTTAGGACATAGTCGCGGTATTAGAGGTGTTTGCGGTAAATATGTGAAGGTATTTAAGTGTTGTACGATGTAAATATTGTTTAAGTGGGGTGCTTGTTTTGAATAATAATATGTTTGTTCTATGTGTAGGAGTTTCTAGACTGCCTCATTGGTCTAGTGGTGGCAAGCGCGACTGCTGATCGTGAGATCCTGGGTTCGATCCCAAGGTAGGGCAAACTGTAACTGAGTTTTTCATGTGGAATTCCTCACACATAACATAACATCACGCCTGAATTCCCCCGAAGGGCTGGGCAGGGGTAATAACACCCTCATTTCACCGTTATGTTTAAGTCCCATTTAATTTGGGGCGAGCCTATTGACAGCAACCGGGCACAAATCCAAACTCCGGGCTGCTACTGGAATTCCACACGGGCAAACCCAATAACAGAGATTCTAGGAATCCGTAAATACGTAGATCTTCATGAAAGTGGGCAAACACCCCTTTAGTCTCGACAAAGGAAGACTGTCCGTTATAAAGTCTAATCTTATGTACATACAGCTTATTTACTTTAGATACGAGTTTACTAGCTCAAATACCTGTTTGCAAAAGTTTCTGTAATATATTCGAAAATCGTGAATACTAAATAATAACAACAGAATATTGAATAGGGATATGTTAAAAATACATTACCTTAAGGAAAGTTCTGAAAAAAATATCTACAATATAGATACCTAATGTAATCTCTAAAGAGGTTATAAGTGTGTTGTTTTGTTACCTCTTTCGTTCAATACGGAATGAATATGGACCCTGTGGAATTCGATTCAAGTCATTTGGCGTATTTTTGGAATGGCATCGTACGTTGTACCTGACTTTTCCATCAGTGTCTTATGCTGGATTCAAACGATACTTACGTGTTGAGTCGTAACGTATCAAGTCAGAATAGTGTGCACCCTATCATACAAAATACAGGGTGTAAACGAAATCATGTATTTCCTTCAAACCTCGTGATGTAGTGCTGACATAGATTAACCCTAAAATGGAAAATTTTCGATTCAATAAAAAAAAAATACAAGAAGTAAACATGTGTTCTTAACGTGAGGCATTTTGGCGCCCCGAGCGAATTGCGCGGTTATCGCTCGCCGCCTGGTCATTTAACTCGGGGCGCTAAAATGCCTCACGTTAAGAACACAATGTTAACTTCTTGTTTTTTTTATTGAATTCAATACTATCCCCTGCAGGGTTAATCTATGTCAGCAGTACATCACGAAGTTTGAAGGAATTACATGATTTCGTCTAACCCTGTATATTAATCTGATAGCGTCAGATGCACCTATTGATGCGTCACGACATGACATGTAAGTCTAGTGTGAATCCGGCATCATCAGCTTATGACCGATTCCTTAATTTTCGGAGCGTTATTGATTAAAATTGAGACTCTTGTATCTTAACCAATAATGAAACAAATACCTCATAGCTTTGCACTTAACCAATAATGAAACAAATACCTCATAGCTTTGCACTTAACCAATAATGAAACAAATACCTCATAGCTTTACACTTAACCAATAATGACTCAAATACCTCACAGCTTTGCACTTAACCTATAATAAAACAAATACCTCATAGCTTTGCACTTAACCAATAATGAAACAAATACCTCATAGCTTTGCACTTAACCAATAATGAAACAAATACCTCATAGCTTTGCACTTAACCAATAATGAAACAAATACCTCATAGCTTTGCACTTAACCAATAATGAAACAAATACCTCATAGCTTTGCACTTAAACAATAATAAAACAAATACCTCATAGCTTTGCACTTAAACAATAATGAAACAAATACCTCATAGCTTTGCACTTAAACAATAATAAAACAAATACCTCATAGCTTTGCACTTAAACAATAATAAAACAAATACCTCATAGCTTTGCACTTAACCAATAATGAAACAAATACCTCATAGCTTTACACTTAACCAATAATGAAACAAATACCTCATAGCTTTGCATAGTAGACCCTCCCATGTGGAAGTAGCTATCACAGGTAAAATTAGCTTACGAGTCTATTTATATGTCCAGTTTTTCAATAAAACAAAATTATTGCCATACTGGGCATATGGTATAATAATGGTAGCAATTTTTATTAAAAGTTGCTACCATTGGTGAGCAAAACGAATCGTTTTTGGTTATAGGAACCGGGCATTACCCAACGAATGCCAACGAACGTTAAGGCCGATTTACACGTGATTAGTTTCTTGAAGCGAGTCTCGTTCTGTCTTTGTCTTTCTCTACGATGGAATACAGAGATAGCATGACACTCGCTTCGAGTAACTATCTCCGTGTAAATGAGCCTTTAGTCATTTGTTGAATTTTGAACGAACTTTGTACAGAACGAATTCGATTTCATTCGGTTTTTAGCGATATCGAGCCATATTCGTTTGCTAAGTGTGTATACTGCATTAAATAGCATAAAATTCTTCTATGCTCCAGTAATAGCAAAAAGTCACATTGTCAATGGGGCTGATAGCTAAATACTCAAACGCAACTAACTTTTAAGTTGCCGTCAATTTTGTGCTGTCACTGTCACTTCGCCTTAAAGTGACAGTGACAGCACGAGACTTAACGGCAATTTAAAATTGAGTAGTGTTTGAGTATTTGACCATAAGATATTTTACTACAGATTAATTACCTAATATTATTTAAATGACTTCCGTCTTCCGTTGCCACGTAAAGTACACGAAAGCTTTGACAAAAAAAAAATAGAGGTCATACCCAAGTATTTTTTTATAATTACAGTTAAACGACAATTATATACTGGACTAGAACACGAAAAAAAAATCTTTAGAAACCAAAATCCGAAAAAAAATTTTGATTGCTATTAATTTTTTTTTAGATATACTGAAATTAAATCTTTTTTTAAAGACTATACAAACATAGTTCCAATATCGGGAGTTAACGAGCCATCGACGAAACGGTAGTCGAAAAAAAAACAAATGGAACAGAAAAGTAATTTTCATTTATATACAGAGTCTGTCTGAGGAAAAACAGCCGTGAATTTGTCAGAATTCGTTAATAAGAGCAGAATTTAATGAATTTTGATGAACCAAAGGCAACGAGTGGGTAATATGTTACGATGTATTTTTTCAGGTGTAAATTTCCTGTTGCCTATCAAAAACGGTTCGTAGTACATCGTACATACATTGATTGTAAATAATTATAATCTGGCCATACAAAATTTGTATAAAAAGTAAACAAACATTTTATCACGAATTTTTTTTTTCTTTAAGAGTCAATAAAAAAAATACACGTTTTTAGAAAACCTTAGTTAAATTATTTATGTTTTTATTCTGTATAACCCCTCCTCCGTTTTTTTATATTTTCAATGTACAGACGCGCCATGTCTACAGATTTATTATATGTATAGATTATAATATGTTGCCTGCAGTTTCACTCGCATCATCGGGGATATACTCCATGTACCCGGATAATAAGTACTATATGTAATAATCCAGGACATAGTTTATCTCCGGGTAAGCGGTGCATGCTTTTGCGAATCCTGCGACCCCGGCCGACCAGTTAGAAGAAGGAACACCGTTGATTTTTAGCCAGTAACAGTCCGGCAGACCCCCACACCTTCCCCGGGCGAGGGACATCCATGACGATGCTAAAAAGTAAAAAAAAATGAAAATAGTTTATCTATGTGCCAAATTTCATACAAATCCGTTTATGCGTGATTCAGTAACAAACATCCTAACTGTCGCATTTATATTAGTGTCATATGATAATTGCACAAAGTTTGAATGGCCGGACTATTATAGTCATGACATTCCATGATTTTGTAGTTCTTAAGCTGGGTCTACGCTAGGCGAGCCGAGCACGAGCGGAGCACAAGCGGAGCACGAATTTGCATAGCGTAGGCGGCTCCCAAGTCCGTCCACGCTACCCGAATTCGGGCTCCACTCGTGCTCGGCTCGCTTAGCGTAGACTCAACTTTATATTGACCAGATACTAGCCCATACGGTGTGGAAAAACGATGGCGATCCGTGGAGGAAATGTACCTAAATATTGAACCTAATATATTTTACTCAAAGAAAACATTCCTTTATATTTAAAAGTAAGTATCGATCATCGATTTTAAAAAAGTCTTGTTTGAGCCTTTTTTTCGAATTGACATAACTGCGAAAAAGCAACAACCTGTATTTAATGATACCAATCGATATGGTCGCCTAATAAACATTACGCTTTAAATTAAATATTAATTTCTAACCTCTCCCCAACCCTTCGGGGAATACAAGCGTGATGTTATGTATCTTTAACACTTTTACGAAAAGGTATTTTTTCTTTTACTTACTAAACAATCCGATATATAAAATTGCCACGTAGAGATCGTAAGAATAAAATGGAAAGAATCACACTTCGGTAGCTCTCATTACTAGTAGGTATACACCTGTAAAAAAAGGTTTTCCGGTTCAGTCTTCTGAACGGAACAGCCCGTCTTTTACCATCCCTTAGGCTAGTTGCATCCTTTTTGCTCGACCAAGCGAATTAATTCTTTTTCGGTCCCTTTTATCCTAACCATCTGTGACCAGCTTTTTTTTTGATCAAAAAACGAATTTATAATCGCTAAGTTAAAAGACGTTTTATAAAAGTGAAATTTCTTTTTTATATTTGTATTTTTTTTTGCGTTTGTAACGTAATTTCGTTTGGTCCTTCCGGGTGGAGGTTTCTAAATAGAAAACGAATTCTTCGAATGGTTAAATTAATCGTCAATTTTGTACTTATCTACGTCTTTCTAAATGCTTTGGTAATGGGAATTTCGATGATTATGGGATATTACGTCGTGGAACTTAAGGTACTTACCTATCATTATTCTAAGGACCATTATCAAACCATTATCAATAGAACGTTAATGTTACGTTAGTAAGGTGACTAAAATACGAAGTCTCACTAGGTTGAACTATTTTAGGTTCTCTCCTAGGATTCGCCGAGAACTCGTCGGTCCAAGTTCGAAACTCAAAAATTGCGTAAAACACTTGCTATCGCAAAAGTTTTCTCTTGGCTTCTTATAGTGGCTAAAATTTAATAGGCCCGTTTTGACAGCTGTCAGATTAGAACATGTTATGTCAATTTCGACATAAAATGTACTGATTTGACAGCTGTCTAAACAGGCCTATTATATTTTAGACACTATAACAACTTTGGACAATAATTATAATATAGAATATTGTTGTATTGTCAAAATAACCTAATCAGCTCGTCTCGTATATTAAAAGACCAGTTTACTTTTTGTAGTTACTGATTAAGTGGTTTATACAGAGCACAAGACTTTTTAAAGTTTTGAAAACATCCTTTTATTACTGAAGTTATGAGTAAATATATTTTGAAAGCGCCGTATCAAGCGCATACGTCATGCGACACAATACCTTCATAATATAATACTTATGTCGGATGACGTCACGTGTTACTAAAGCGCAGGCGGTAGGAATTTTTAAAAGTGCTCTGAATGCCTAAGACTCCATAATATTCGAGATATCGTCGCCTTAGAGTGAAAACCTCGGGAATGCATTTTTGCTAAAATTTATTTTATTACGTTTTTAGGAAGAAAACTTCGCAACGCACATCCTGATCTGACTAATATGTTCATTCGATACTCGTAGTGCCATTTATGACAGTAAATGAGAACCTCGTAAATACAGTTTGGTGTGAATACCTTGGAACGAACTTGTCGTTTCTTTATGCATTTCGGACAATCTTATAGTATCAAACAGTTCTGGATATAAAAGCGAGTTAAATTTCGATATTAATTAATAATAAAAAAAACATAAAAGACGCCGTACAAAAATTTTACAGCACGCAGTTTTTTTTTCCTCTTGAAAAGTTACTGCTTTTACACTTACGAGGTTTTCACTCTAAGGCGTCGATATCGTTTTTTTTACCATTGTTTTTAACTTTTTAAACATGATTGATTTTCATAACAACCTAAATTAAGGAGTCGAGCTCATTAAGCCTAGTGTTTGGATTTTAATTAAGGCGGCTTTTTAGATCTTAACATTGACTATTCAAAAATAGGCGAACCTAAAACAAACTATCGTCGTTGTATAACGGTTAACCCTACTTACTGTGTAGGGACAACAAAACAGTAACCCTTTCCCTCAATCAACTTAGTCGACCCTTCGCGGGACTATAAGAAGCTGATTTTCTATTGATCCAATACCAAAGCTGCAAAAGGTACTAACAAATAAAAAATATGTACTGTAAATAAACAATAATATTTATATTCTGTTTGCCACTTCATTTGTGGTTCAGGATACAAAACGAGTATAATTATTTTTTTCTTATTTAGCTGGCCTTTTCTGCATGTGATCGCTCCCATGACACATGAGAAATCCTAGAGTTAGGCAAAAATTCCATAAAAATAAAATCTTTCAAGACATGGAGCATGGGAAATGACAAAACATCGAAATACCCAGTAATATTTTTTTTGTATTTTTATTGGTTCAATTCCAATTACAGGAGCTTTAAACAAATTAAACGAAGCAATATTTTCTACAAAAAAAATTAAGCGTCTTTTAAATAAAATTTTATAATTTTAATATTTAAAGTAATACTTTTCCTCCATGAACGGACCACGTATTTTGGAACATCCGCTATATAAAATCCCGTTTTCCGCAACCGTTTATATAATTGACGTATCGTCCATTGGGATTCGTCGGTACCGTTCAAGTTAAAAAGGTCTGAATGGCGGTAGCTAACTTATCGACAAGTTAGACAGGCGCGAACAACTTGACGGACCGGTTATGTTGTTCTGTGGTTATCTCTGTTGTTTCCAAATGTTACTTGTTGTGGAGATACAGATATGTGCATCTGTGTGTGTACACGTGGCTGAAATTTTTGATTGTGTGCGTATGTGGGTTTTATTGTGAGCTTACACGTGGTCGAAGTTGTTCATGCGGTTGTATGTTTTGGGAAGTTTGTGTTGAAGAGGTGGTTATTTCATTGATGTGAATAGATATTTAAGGATTTTACCCATTACAACGTATTATACTAGGACCGTAATAGGAACGTGTCGGCAATAGTACATTATGATACAAGTGTGCTATGTTGGTCATTACAGTCAAGGCGGTGTTTAGCGCGCGAGCCGCAGACGAGCGCGATAAGGGAGTCGAGAGTGTAATGATCAATGCACACGTGTTTGATACGACGTTTTTCAACATACTTGCGAGGAAAATAACAGACTTTAAGTTTTAATACAAAAATATTTGTGAAAAATGGTGCGCGGATTTCATTGTAAACATATATCATTAATCTGTGGTGCCTGTGGCCAAGTTAGCTATGCGCGTGCAGGTGAAAGACTACAGGGCAAACAAACTAATATTAAAAAAAAAAAATATTTTTGTATTTATAACACAAATTAATTGTAAGCGATGAGGAAAACAGCAAGATGCAATGAATGGTAGAAAATAGGCGACCGAAAGAAAACGTGCGTGCAAAAAAAAAAATGACGAAAATGGGGGTGTTACTATACACCTCTGCACAACCCTTCGGGGAATATAGGCGTGATGCTATGTTGTGTTACTAGTAGAGCTCCTTGTGAAAACCAGGAAGTACTACCACTACACCTATTTCTGCCGCCAAGCAGCGTTGCAGGGTCCGGTTTGAAGGGTATGGGTGCCGATGAAATGTCACTCTTACATGAAACTTTCCAACTGAAGCATGATAGCGTAATAACATAACATCACGACCGTATTCCCCGAAGGGGTTGGCAGAGGTGTATAGTAACACCCTCATTTTGCCGTTATGTTTAAGTCCTAGAGGGCGAGCCTATTGCCATCATACGTGCACAAATCCAAACTCCGGGCTGCTACTGAAGAATTCCACACGGAAAAACCCAATAACACTTTGCCCGACCTGGGGATCGAACCCAGGACCTCACAATCAGCAGTCGCACTTGCTACAACCAGACCAACGAAGTAGTTAGCGTAATATTATGTGTCAAATCGACGCTCGGCAGTGAAAACCTCGTAAATAAAATTTTCTTCAAAAGCGTTTTATTTGTTCTTTAGGTTGATACGCTTGTCATAGAATTACTAGTTCAACAAACTTTCAATTCAAATAATTCTAAGCTATCTATGACGTACGATGACAAACTTGTATTAACATAAATATATATAGTTTATTTTATACTATTTTTTTCTGGTTTGGCATTAATTTATTTAATAACTATGTATATAATTTTATTGACTATTCCACACACACACACGTAACACATAAGTTTATAATAAACTATTTATTGCTTTTGTTTAATAGTATTCAAATTTAATATTGAACGTAACATGTTTATTTATTTATTTGTGTCGTTATTGCCCGTGGCATATCACTATGGTCCTATCTGAAAACCAGCGTTGCGACATTTTGTTTTTTTTCGCAGCATTATGCTGACATAGGAGCCCTTTTTGGCCTCGTGCAGGTAGTCTAAATTCTTATCCTTTCTTTTTTTTAAATATTGTTTTTGTTTCTGTAACTGCCTGTGTGAGTCCAGAATAAATAATTTTCTTTCTTTCTTTTCTTTAACATTTGATCAGCCATTGTTTTTAAAGAGACAGTTATGTTTATCTCTTTTAAAAAAAAAAAAATTTACACATACATGGTTTTCACTGCTGACCGACGAAATCTGAACTACGTCCAACTTACGCCTTATTTGATTCCAATCACTCGTATGGAGACTAACTAGCCTCATACAATATTTAAGGGGGTCGTCACGGGTGGCGTGTGAGTCGCGATAAAAAGCGGGTGAAACGATCACTGAATAAAATATGAGCCGACGTTTATAGCCATCTGTGCCGCTTGCCGGTTTGTTTGATTAGTATTACGAAAATAAATAGAAAGATATTTAGATCCTTTATTTGTAAAAAGCATGTAAAGTGCCAATTATTGTGGATATGTCTAGGTATTATTTGTTTTTTTTTTATTTGACATGGGTTTGCTCTTCACTCTAGTCTAGGTCAGAGGAGACAGAGACAAAGTCTACGATGGAGTGAGCTTACCCAGAAGAAGCCTGTTAACTCTAACTTTGAAGAGATTCAGATTGAATGCGTTCGGGAACACAGACGCAGGTAGTGAGTTCCACTCTTTTGCAGTGCGCATTATGAAGGATGTTTAGAAGCGCTTAGTGCGAATAGGTGAAATGGCAACTAAGTATGGATGGTAACTTGCAGTGCTTCTACAAATGGGACTACATAACATAACATCACGCCTTATATTCCCCGAAGGGGTCGGCATAGGTGTATTTAGTACACCCTCATTTCGCCAGTTATGTTTAAGTCCCATGTAATAGGAGGCGAGCCTATTCCCATTAACCGGGCATAAATCAAGACTCCGGGCTGCTATAGAGAAATTCGTGATGGAAAAACCCAATAACACTTTGCCCGACCTGGGGATCGAACCCAGGATCCCATGCTCAGCAGTCAAATCAAATCAAAAGTTTTTATTTCACATAAACCAATACAGGTGCTTATGAAAAGTCGAATTTAGATGCACGGTTCCAATCAGACCAATGAGTAATGTAGAACAAAAATTTACAAACAAAATAGAATAAAAACTGTATGAATAACAGTAATTTACAAATTTATAGAGGCAGGTCCACAAAGTTCTCACATTTACAAAAGTGATAAGGAAGCTAAACTATATAAAACAATTGACATAATTAAATGTCATCAAATTCAGTGGCACTTGCGTCCACTAGACGAACAAGATATTCCACTACATTCAGTTTTTATTTTATTGCTGCCCATGGATTTTGTCCAGGGTGGTGCAAACTCAGTCAGACAGTAAATATTTGTTTTTTCAATAAATCTGGAAGTGCAGAGTGGGGTTACGGGGAAATTTTGCACTATAACCTAATTTTTGAGGTCCAAATAAGTAAAGACGGAGGCGGGCATTGGTCTGCCTATTTTGGGTAATTGTTCTGTGAACATGAGGGGCTCGTGGCTAAATAACAACCACGCCGATCGTACGATTTGCGAGGTTAAGCTGCGCTTGCCGCGGTCAGTCCGTGGATGGGTGACCATTTGTTACACATCGAGACCCCTCCGTGCCTCGGAAAGCACGTTAAGCCGTCGATCCCGGGTGTCATACGAATACCTATGACAGTCGTTACGGGTAGTCAGAAGCCCGAAAGTCTGACAAACGGTTTAACCTTAGGATATCGGCATTGCCCAGTTACTGGGTTGCGGAGGTCTGATGACAGTCGCTCCGTGTAAAATACTGGTATTCAGCCGCATCTGGTTAGACTGGAAGCTGACCCCAAGATAATTGGGAAAAGGCTAAGAGGAAGAAGTTCTGTGAACATGGATGGCGAGTTGACTGAACCTAGACCATTTACCTATACTTTCCTGTGTCATGGTGGGGCAAACGCCCCTTCTGCCCCTCCCTGAATACGCCTATGGTGCCATATTAAACCTGAACATGAATGTACTGCCTCGTTGGTCTAGTGGTGGCAAGCGCGACTGCTGATCGTGAGATCCTAGTTTCAATCTCAAGGTCGGACAAAGTGCTATTGGGTTTTTCCGAGTGGAATTCCTCAGTAGCAGCCCGGAGTTTGGATTTGTGCCAGGTTGATGTCAATTGGCTCTCCCCCTATTACATGGGACTTAAAAATAATAGCGAAATGAGCGTGTTACTATACACCTCTGCCCAACCCTTCGGGGAATAATAATGTTCTTTTAAATACTATAAAATGTCATCATTCTTTCATGTGCTTCTTGACTGTAACAGTAACATTGCAACACTATTGTTCCGTAATGCGCATTTCTACATGATAATACCACCTATGGACTCCACGAGACGGGCTCACCTAGTGTGGAGTTCATAAGCAAAATGTTTCCTTTGTGTCTTTTAAAATGCATGTTAAATTCGTAATTGATGTAGACTTGTGTGCTTCAGATCTACATGATCTAATACCCCTGCCCTTTTTTCTATCGGTGGCCGTCTGACGCACGAAAAAGCACCATCGGTTCATGGTTGATATACCAAAAACCCGAACGAAGCGTTTTGATTCCACTTTCATTGCGAAAACCGCCAAACAGTGGAATGCGCTGCCCGAGTGGGTGTTCCCCGACAGTTACAATCTGGGTGTCTTCAAGTTACGAGTGAACGGTTTCTTTTGGGCAAGCGTGCTCCATCGTAGACCGCATCATCGCTTAACACCAGGCGAGATGGCGGCCAAACGCAGGCATAGTAACAAATAAAAAAAAAACTTTAAGAAATTGTAAAGCACTGTTTTTGGCAAATAAACAATTATTATAATACAGTCGTGATGTTATGTTAGTCACAGAAGTTTTAGTACTAGGTTCACGATCTTATGTAATATTGGAAGGTAACGCTGTAAGTACCTGTCATTACCAATATGTTTTGATATAACAACGTCGATAAATTGAAAATCAATCATCTGACAAGTATCCAATCAGTATCATAATCGTTAGCGGGAATGACACTTGATTAACCTACATCACAGGAAATTACAGGGTTATTTGTTGCCTATATGTTTGCTGGTAGACAATTAATCCCCCCTCTCTCCACCTATCATAATCAGCCTATTAGGAATAATGTCCACCAAACGGCTCGCATCGCATCGGATCGGAAAGGATACGAACGGATGCGGCGATAGCCGATCGCCTCCGGCAGAATGTCGACGCATACGATCGACTCCGTACAGTCGATTGCGAACGTTTCCATTTATGCACCTAGAAAGTATCCGATCGGATACGACGACAGTGAACAGAGCCGTTCGCGTGTCGCAGCATACTTTCGGCTACGATCGCGTGTCGCGGAAGACACGCGGTCAAGCTGCTGTGCGCGTTGGTAATATAGACTTTAAATTCTGTGTACACGATTTAATATCCTTTAAAGATTGTAAAATCCGTTCCGAACCGATGCGATGCGAGCCGTTTGGTGGAAATCATATTTTACTGTTCCAATAAGACTGAAAAGTCGCAGCAGTTTTTTTAAACGTATCCTCCCGGTCACAAATAGTGTTCTCATCTCGACAAAGGTTAAAGCTGTGGCGGGATAGAGCTTCCTTACCCATCCCATTTACCCCACCTGCTGAAAATCTCCCACCTGAACATGAGTTGCCTTGGCTAACCTGGAAGCCTTTAAACAACTTTAAAATATAAATAGTTATAAGATTTAATGTTCTCATGTAAGTGACAATTGTCTTAATGAGAATAAAGTTCTTTAAACCGAAACAGACTCCGGAACCAGATTGGTCGAAGCAAGGAAAACCTGCTAAGGTGGAGATTCATAGACGATTCCAGCTTGCAGTGTAAATGTGGTGCTGTTCCACAAACGATGGGACACCTGACATCATGCCCTGCGTGCCCTGATACCTGCACGTTACAGGAACTAATGGACGCTACTGATAACGCTAAACTCGTAGCTAAGTTCTGGGCCGACTCAATTTAGATTGCCATCGACACGTTCAGAAGAAGAAGACTGGCCCAACGCTGGGCGCGGGCCTCTTCTCAAAATGAGAAGGGTTTAAAGGCAGATTTATATTACTGTGTCGGGGAGTATCGACGCGCGACAGAACTACATATATCAAATTCATATAAGTAGTATAGTCATGTTTACACTAATGTGTTTGGTTATGTTGGGGCGCCCAAGCATTCGTCTTTATGAAGCCCTTTAAGCCAGAACTTTATGGAGCCCTGTCAGCAAGTGATAATCAAATTCAGATCCGCACATGAATTCGAAAAGTCAGAGGGGGCCGGGTCGAACTCGGGCCCTCATTTATGCGACGGAAGCGTTCAACCGTTAGGATCTAAACTCATGGGTGTCACAAAAGATAATAAAAGGTTATCCCTCGTATCAAGAGAATGAGCAGCAGCCGACAATTAATATAGGCATAGATATTTGTGCAATCGTCTGGGAACAATTTGTATTGATACAGCTGACTTCCAACTTCGCAGACTACATCTTTAGAAACTTATTCATAGCAGTTTTTTTAACCTGTAATACATACATATATACATAAACTCACTCCTTTATACCATGGGGGTAGGCAGAAACTATAGAACGCCATATGATACGACCCTTACATACCCCTTTCGCTTCATCCACATTCATACATCTTGTCATACACGCACGCCGGTTGAGAGTACTACGCACCAGACCTTTGTGAAGAACATCACCAATAACATCGATGTATGTCCTTCTAGCACATCCTCTACCGGCGTTTCCATTGACATCCGCCTTATAAATTCCTTTTGTTAATCGCCGTTCACTCATTCTCTCAACATGACCAAACCACCTAAGCATACTCATTTCAATTTTTGTCACTACATCATCTTTTAAACCGCAACTTTGTCTAATCTCATCATTTCTCAATCTATCATTCAAAGTTACACCGCACATACTTCGCAAGGAACGCATTTCCAGAATGTAATGTAATGTTTACAGATTTTTAAAACATAATTTCTATTGCACATTACGTGACACACTTCTACGACATACGGACAATCCCTGGCAATATTACAAGGCCTCCGTATGTCCCATTCATGTATCAAACCCTAAAAACACTCCAAGCGACAAAATAAAACCCGACGCACACTACCGGCGAGCGCTGTTAATTTAATCTTCTACCGCTAAGTCGCAACAAATCACGGGTCTTTACCGCCATTTTATTGCAGTACCGCCACGACTTTGCACGTATGTAACTAGGTTAACACTTGGTCGGGCCACTTGCCTTCATGTATATGCAAAACTGACTTCCTCAACCAGGACACTGCGAGGAGAAGATAAGCTTCGTATGAATAATAACAGTGGCCGTTTGAATACATTTTCTAAAATATTTAGGTGTTAAAGTAGTTTTGGTTTATTAAGAGGTGGCTGTGTTTGGGTTTCGTCAAACCTAGCAACTGAAATATATTGCGATACGCACTTTAGGTACTTATAAAAAACACAGCTTAGGGTAGGATATTAAAGTGTGTAGGAGTAGGTACAGTTAACATCAAAAGTAAGTGATTATTATTCAGTCTCAAAGGTATTTAATGAATGAAAACTTGCTAATATATGTATATTTATTGTATAATAATAAAAAAAATATATAAATTGCCAATAAGCCTGACATAGATTACCAATAAGCCTGACATAGTGGTGATAGATCGATCAAAGCGTCACACAATGATTGTTGATATCACTGTCCCGCATGACGAGAACCTTGTGAAAGCCGAGAAAGATAAAGAAATCAAGTATCAAGACTTGGCACACGAGGTTGTCGACATGTGGGAGGTTGACTCGGCAGTCATTGTGCCGATAGTCGTTACGGCCAATGGCTTAATAGCCAAGAGCCTCGACCAACATTTTATGAGACTCTCGTTGGGCAGCTGGGTCAAGGGCCTGATACAGAAAGCGGTACTTCTGGACACGGCGCGCATTGTCAGGAGGTTCCTCTCTCTCTGAGGCCCTAACCACCCGGTAGCTTGGACCCCGATGCCGGTGGGCTACTATTTTCTATATTTTTAAATGTTTTTGTATAACTTTTATTGAAATATTTAAAAATGTATTATAATATGTATATAAGATGAATTAACAAATAATAATAAATCATTTGTTTCAGAATACATCCATATTTGACTTAATAACTATTAGGTGCATAGAAATGGTAATTTAAACCTATTTTAAGACATTGAAGAGCGGTCTTCACATGCATCATTGTCCAATGTCTCAGGATCTGGCTATCGACCCTCTCTGCCACAGTATTCAGGAGACTGTTCCAGACCCGCTGCATCAGTGAAGCAACTCGCTTGCGTATGATGGCATGGAATCCATCTATCTGCGCCTCCGCGAACAGTATAAATAATGATCAAATAGATAATATTGTAACGACTACTACATACTATTAATTAGTTTCTATTATAATTAATTACATGTTCTGCCTAGCCTTTTTCCCAACTATGTTAGGGTCAGCTTCCAGTCTAACGAGATGCGACAGAATACCAGTATTTTACACGGAGCGACTGCCATCAGACCTCCGCAACTCAGTTACTGGGCAATGCCGATATCCTAATGTTAGACCGGTTGTCAGACTTTAGGGCTTCTGACGACCAGTAACGACTTTCAAAGGTATTTATATGACACCCGGGACCGATGGTTTAACCTGCTCTCCGAGGCACGGAGGGGTCTCAATGTGTCACGAACGGTCACCCACGGACTGACCGCGGCAAGCACAGCTTAACCTTGCAAATCATATGATCCGCGCAGTTGTTAATTAGCCACGAGCCCCTCACTGTAATTAATTACAAAATACAGAAATATTCATTGCCATTTGCTGTTGACTGTACTTAAGAAGCGGCAAGTAACGACGCCATTTTATTTTTGTTTCGGCTCTCGTTGTTACTCGTAAACACTTAATTAATTATTTTTTTAAATTATTGTCATCTTTCTCGTATATTGGCGATCTTTGCCTCCAAATATCTCGGCAACGTGACACTTCAGGGTATTGCTGACATTTTTTGTTTGTTTAAGTGTCCTCTAACCATCGTCAGTGGAAAGGTAAAAAGACTAAAGCGCCAATATACCTACTTTACAGTAGAGAGATTCAAAGTATTTATTTAAGAAAATAAACATAGGTAGTTATTTTTCTTAAGAGTATACATATTAAATAGATAATTTAACTATCTATTTAATATGTATACTCTAAGAAAAAGAATAAAAAAAAAGATTAAAGCGCCAATATACCTACTTTACAGTACAGAGATGCAAAGTATTTTTTTAAGAAAATAAACATAGTTATTTTTCTTAGAGTATACATATTAAATAGATAATTTAACTATCTATTTAATATTTATACTCTAAGAAAAATAACTATGTTTATTTTCTTAAAAAAATACTTTGAATCTCTCTACTGTAAAGTAGGTATATTGGCGCTTTAGTCTTTTTACCTTTCCACTGACGATATAAATCCCAGTTTGTTTAGGAAGATTGGAAACATAAAGACTGATTGGCTAATTAATCTAAGAGTCGATTTATATCATCTTTATTCTGGTTGATCAGACCATGGTTCTTCACAAAGATCAGATATAGAAAAGTGATAACGATATTATTATTCGTGACTTATCTAAGATAAGCCGCAATTTTGCAATAATCCTGAAAAAAGTTCGGATGGTGACGATACGATTGGCTTCTGCGCTACGGGTCGTGGGTTCGATTCCCGCACGGATCAAATATTTATATGGCCTACAAATAGTTTTTCCTAGTCTAGGCGTTTGTGTTTGTTTAGATTTGTGTCTGTAAACGCACCCAAGATACAGGAGAAATCCTGGTGTGGGGCAAGACTTAAAAAAAAACTGTCTTAGATTGCAAATATCCGGGTCCTTTGCAATCGACCTAGGATTATCGCAAAGATTAGATTTTTCCGATTATCCTACGACATAATATATGTTTCAAAACGAGGAGCAACTTAAGAAAAAAATGGCATCTTGTGGCTACGCCGGCTTCCATAGAAAAATGTTCGAATTTGCCAACCCTAGACACCGAATTACCTAATAGCGAGCATACCTCTCTCATCAAACTACACTGGCCTGCAAAAATAAGTATCACACTTTAAAAGTAAATATCATTAAAAGTGTAGTACTTATTTTTGCAGGCCAGTATATAATAACGTCGTTTCTAGGAAGCAATTCCGAAGCATCCATTGAAAATGAAAACAAGCTCGGTAGTGCACTATAAACATAATTTGCAGTTTGATATACTCTTAATTGCACTATATTGCAATTAGCAACAAATCTTCCGTCTAACAAAATATTTGAACGAGAGAAATACTCCCGTTCAGTCGCAATCTGCGTTTTACTTTTCCTCCCAGATAGGAATATACTTAAGTACATACATACATAACATCACGCCTGTATTCCCCGAAGGGTTGGGCAGTGGGTGTATGTAATACCTGAGGGTATCCGCCATTATGTTTAAGTCCCATGTAATAGTGGTGGCAAGCTCGACTGCTGATTGTGAGGTCCTGGGTTCGATCCCCAGGTCGGGCAAAGTGTTATTGGGTTTTTCCGTGTGGAATTCCTCAGTAGCAGCCCGGAGTTTGGAATTATGCCCGGTTGATGGCAATAGGCTCGCCCCCTATTACATGGGACCTAAACATAACGGCGAAATGAGGGTGTTATTATACACCTCTGGCCATCCCTTCGCGGAATAAAGGCGTGATGTTATGTAAACTACTTCCCGTCGAGAGGGACATCAGCCTTTTTGCCTACTGACGTTTACAATTTTAAAGTTATGATGACGATAACTTTCCATCTTTCCAGTTCACGTCTATGAAACATTTTCCCAAAAAGCACAATCGATTTCGATTCCAATTTGCATCAAAATATAGTTACGACACGTTATAAGATAACAATGAGCATGTGAAAACCTTGTAAGGGCACGCTTGTTGAATACGAATCGTAAGTGATACGAACGTATGTGCGTACGTAATTATTAGGGATGTGCCTTCTATGTAACATAGAGGGCCAATCGAATTGTATTTTGGAATTCGAATAGTCGAATGAGAGACTAATTACTTAGACCATGGCTGTATAAGCCGTTCATTTTATGTGCAAATTTTATTCAGATTAGGGACCTACTTATATTTATTTAACTTACTTTATTTAAAATGGTTTAGGTGGTTTAAGCGAGCCTCGGAGAGAACGTTAAGGAGTTGATCCCAGGTCATACGAATAGCTGTGACAGTTGTTACGAGTAGTAAGAAGCCCGAAAGTCTGGCAACCGGTCTAACCTTAGAGTATCAGCCTTGCCCAGTAACTGGGTTGCGGAGGTCTGATGGCAGTCGCTCCGTGTGAAATACTGATATTCAGTCGCATCTGGTTAGACTGGAAGCTGACCCCAACATAGTTGGGAAAAGGCTAGGCAGATATATAATTAAAATGGTGTAGGACCAATGACAATAATTAAATATAATGACACAATTGAATGAAGAAAATAAAATAAAAAATATAAATATACCTAAATGTATGCATGAGGGAATGTATAAAAAGTACAGTCAAAAGCAATAATAAGTGAGGTCCAGGGCTCGACCTCCAGGTCGGGCAAAGTGTTATCGGGTTTGTCCGTGTGGAATTCCTCAGTAGCAGCCCGGAGTTTCGTTTTATGCCCGGTTTTGGCAATAGGCTCGCTCCCTATTACATGGTATTTAAACATAACGGCGAAATGATGGTGTTACTATACACCTCTGTCCAACCCTTCGGCAAATTCAGGCGTGATGTTATGTAAGGATAGACACGTCTTTTTTTACGTAAATGTGTTGGTGATGATTATCTACTATCGGAAGAAAAATCAAATTGATGACGACGGGCAATTTTGCTTCGAAACAACTTCAGAGTCAGAAAAACGTTAGATCCAAGTATAAGATAATATAAATTATGACAGATATAAGTCGAACAACCAAATTTATGTGCTGCGAAATTGTTATTCCCATATAACATGGAAGGGATCGACTCGTTTAGCATAATATTGTTCCACACCCGCCCCCACCCCTCCCTCTAACCGACACGACACATAATCGAGATGGCTGTCAATATTTTTTTGTCAAACCATGTAATATAGTCATGGAAATTCTAATCGTGGTTCCGGTTGCCTAATTTTGGGGTCAACATGTTGTTTTAATAATTTTTTTGTTTATTTATTTAAACTTTATGCAACAAAAAAAGTACAAAGGCGGACTTAATGCCTTAGGCATTCTCTATCAGTCAACCAAAGATGGTGAAAAGATAACATGGCAGGTGCAAATTATTACATATAAAATATATACCTTATGAAAAGAATAGAAAGGAGAGATAAGATTAAAGGAGGATTAAGAGACAACTCTTACTATTTGTTCTGAAAAATAACTCCGCAATTTTCGCTTGAAAGCATACCGACTGGTGGCTGTCCTGATATCAAGAGGGAGCGCATTCCAAAGAAGTATATGAAAGGAAGAATGAATGAAATCAGAAATATGAGAAGGACAGTTAAGTAGAAGATTATTAGAGGAAAAATTAATGTTTAACTTCAATCTCAATGTAGCATCAGTTCTTCTTCTTTTCGTGTAGTTATTGACTAACCTGGTGTCAGAGTTTATGCCGCCCATGGGCCTCTGACTTGGTTTCACATGCCATCGAAAAATATCTCTCAGGCATGCCGGTTTCCTCACGATGTTTTCCTTCACTGTTTTGAAGCAAGTAATAATTATACGATTCGCACATGAATCTGAAAAGTCATAGGTGCGTGGCTTGGGTTCGAACTCGAGACCTATGACTTGGCAGTCCGAGGGTCATATCACTAGACAATAACCACTGTAGCATCACTAAAGAGATATTAGAAATGAAATGAATATACATAGATACGTCACGCCTGTAATCCTCGAAGGGGTAAGCAAAGGTCTTCTCATATTACAGGAGTCTGTGCACCCACGTTTCGCCGCTGGTATTAACGTCGCTAACACGCAGACGCGATAGCGAATCGAAAGCGGACCGTAATGTTTTATCATACAAAATCATGCTCGACAGTATCGCTTTCGCTATTCGTTAGTGTATCGTTTCGTTTCCGTTCCGCATTCGCGGCAGCAAACTATCGGCGTAAATCCTTTGTAATAGGTGACGACCCTATTGCCATTTTCCGGGCATTGTTATGGTGCATTCGTCGCCTCTTAAGACTCACGTTCCCGGCGATGGAGAAGAATTATATTCTTGACCAATCCCCCCACAAACTAAACGAAATTAAATATTATGTTAACAATATTTTTCTAGTAACTCTGTATGCTAAGAAAAATCAATATCATCAGCCTAGTCTCTTAGCGATCAGCTTCAAGCGGAAGTACTTAGATAAACAGGAAAACCACCTTTGTATATGCCTCACACAATCTAATTACCTACTAGTAGATACTGATATCTAAAACAACAATTGTACGACCATATTATAGCTCTAGTAAATTAATCAATGAATAAGAACAAAAAAGTTTTGAACACAGATAGGCATGAAATCGATATAAAACTACATACAAGTAACTCCGATAAGATCGATGTAAAACTACAAGGTAATCGTACCTCGTGTTGGGTACATCACTAGCAATTATTGTTACGACACAAGCACCCCCGCTGATATCAAAGCGAACGCTGCCGAATTTACGTGCTGTGAAATTATTATTTTCATATTATAAGGGTACGGCCAGATCGTTTGACTACCAATAAAGAAAACGACTACTTAACCCTTTACATACAAACTAGCGGAACCGTTCACATAGGAAACGACAAATTAATTTGAACCGTGCACCTAAATAAATTCGACTTTACGTAAAGAGCATGTCATGATTTTGATATCTATATAAATAAAAATGAATCGCCAAATGTGTTGCTAAGCGCAAAACTTGAGAACGGCTCGACCAATTCGGCTATTTTTTTAAATATATATTCCTTAAGGCATAAGGAAGGTTTTTATGGAGAGAAAAAACATAAAAATTGCGTAGTAAATTGTAAATACAACACTTTTCTTTTCCCACTACAGGTCAATAACTTTTGACAGAACGAAGTCTGTCCGGGCAGCTAGTATAAAATAAAACTGAACTGTTGAACATAGTTTTCCTAATAGACCACCACAATAAAAGTTTGTTTTATTATCACAACTGTTTGCGGATTACAGTATTTGGTCACAAGCGCGAAGCATCATCATATCAGCCGAAAGTCTCCCCCATCGATTTCCATAACGATCGATTCTGCACCCTAATTAAAAATGTGTTGATAACTCAATTGTCGACCGAAATGGTTTGTGATCTCATTTTGGGTACGATTCTTATAACGAGACCATAAACCAACTCGGGGTGCATATTACAACGATCAATTAAAACCGTTAAAATAGTTTAGCGCTAAATTTAACCTTCTGACCGCGCCAGTCGGCTTTATACGACAAATGCTTTCGTGCCCGTGTCACCTCAGTCGTATAAAAATGACTGAAGAGACGCGGGTACGAAAACATTTTTATTTGTCGTATAAAACCGACTGGCGCGGTCAAAGGGTTAATGGTGTCAAGAACGTATTCTCTCGGCGGGCGCAGTGTAAAATATTTAGGTTTATGGTTACTATGGATGTAGGCAGACGTTATGATAAGAAACACGATCTGTCAGGAACATATTCTATGTAGGTAGGTTAACTTAAGAGGCTATATCTGGTTTTAGTCGAAAACAATCGACTAGGTGTAACCGCAATTCCGCTTTTAGCCGTAACATATACAATACTTACACAGAAACGATAATATATTTACTATCGGTAGCTGGTAACACTGGATAATGTTGATAAAGGAGGGTAATCGTCAAGATTAATCAACGTACCCGAAGTTATAAAAACACTGGTCATTCGACGGAGCAGAGGATTCCATGTCGAACAGCTGAAGAAGTCTGACCTTTTATATCTGATTTGCTTGTCCTTATTTCTGATTTGTCTAAATTATTATATTGTGAACTAGCTTCTGTAACTAACCACTAACCTAAATATAAGTTCCTACTCTCAGTGGTGGAGAGTATAAGTTGGTTTCATTTACTTTATTTACCATGCTCCCAATTCTGACATACCGATATTAGCTATACTGTAATGATAGATTCACCCCTACATGATTATGTTTGTATGTATTTTACATTATGACTGTAGGCGACGCTAAAATTATACTTTTATTATTGTGTATTGTTTGTGTAGTACTTATAATTAATAAAGTTGAACCGGGCGATCGGAAGTAATGTGCGACGATGGACGACCGGGGGGACCGGGGCGCGGTCGCGAGGGGAGGTCGCGACAGTCACTTTTTTGCCCAGAGATCAATCGTACGCACATTGCTTTCGCTTGGCTTTTTTGTTCAAATCTATGAATCTTGCAGTCTTACTTACCCCTCGCTTACATTAGATGATTGACAATAACTATGGATGTACAGAATACAATCACTCGCTATCTGCTAGTTACACATATCAGAGCCCAGCCTTACAGTAAGATCGACCCGTTTAGCATAATTTCGCCTCCCTTCGCGATCGGAACGAGATTGTAACGTCTTTGATGCTTTACAGTCAGTAATAACCTGAGTGAATACTTACTTTTATTTATTATTTACTTGCAAAGCCCTTTCGTTAGGTGTTGGGAAAATGTATTCATGTTTTGACTCATGAGTGTTGAAAGGGTGGTGGAATAATAAATCTTAGAGTAAAAATGTTGTATCTATTTTTGGCTCAAAAGATAAAGATTTCTTCAGTAATTTATTTAAGCAACATAGTCGAATGCCTTATTCAGGATAGATGATCAAATTTGTTTTATTAGAAACAAGCTATTACCCGCGGTTTCGACCGCATCCTAGGGGAACTACTTGATGTACCCAGATAAAAAGTATCCTATGTGTTAATCCAGGTTATAGTCATGTTAGCGGCGGTAAGACCCGTGATGGAGGAGTGGCTGGAGAGGCGTCACGGCGCCCTCAGCTTCCGGCTGACGCAGGTAATCTCGGGACATGGCTGTTTCGGGAAGTACCTGTGTCGTATAGGCCGGGAGCAGACGCCCGGTTGTCACCACTGCGACTGCCCTGAGGACACGGCGCTGCACACTTTGCAGGCGTGTCCAGCATGGGGGTCGCAGCGCCGCGAACTAGTCGCGGCGATCGGCGGTGACCTCTCGCTTCCGGCCGTGGTTCTGTCCATGGTCGGGGGCGAGACTGCGTGGGAAGCCATCGCCTCCTTTTGCGAGGGGGTGATGGCGACCAAGGAGGTAGCGGAGAGGGAGAGGGAGGCCGCTTCTTCTCTCCCTTCTCGCGCTAGACACACCGGGCACTGGAGGGCGCGTGACGATCTCCGGCCACCCTAGTGAGTGGCCTGCGGGCGGCGGGTTGGGGAACCCGTCGCCCGACCAGTAACGGGCCCAGAGAGGATGGCGCGTCGTGCCCTGCGCGCGCCTCTCGGAAAGATGTGGGGCAGAGGAGCCACTGCCCCACCACAGGAGAGGTCCACCAGAAGAAGTTGGTGGACCGAGCCCTGCCGGGGTCGCGGTGCATGCAACAGCGAATACCGTGACCCCGGCCTTAGGTCAGAAGGAGGGACACCGTGGTGGTTTTAGCCAGTAAGAGTCTGGCACACCCCTCCGTCTTCCCCAGACGGGGGATAGTCCATGAGGATTTCCCCAAGTTAAAAAAAAAAATTATAGTCATGTGTGCCAAATCTCATCCAAATCCGTTCAGCCGTTTTTGCGTGAAAGAGTAACAAACGTCCATACATCCATACATACAAACTTTCGCGTTTATAATATTAGTAAGGATTTCAATATTTTTTTAAAAGAAACATAGCAGTGAAAAATCCTATTAATTAAAATGCCCAAATTATAAGCGACGCGACGTGATACCTTAGTGTTTGGCCAGACTGGCAGCGCGGTGCGGGGAGCGGCGCGGGTGCGGGAACGCGCGCGATTTACCTGTCCGCAGTCGAGCGCGGCTTTGTTCTGAGCGTTGTCGTGTCCAGTGTTTGTCAAAATGTAATATGGATGAAGAAGACTTCTTTTTACTGGAAAATTCTTACTAAAAAATGATGTTTCGACATCCACAGTGCAAATTGTGCTTGAATAGCACTTATTAATTCTTCAACAGTTAATTTTGAAGACGCCATCACAAAAACGCGTGTGGTCAGCTCGAACTAGTTTGAGATCCCCCGCTCCCGCGCGGGTTGTCGCTTGCCGCCCGCGCTCTCACTGCGGTCACTTGTATGAACGAGCTATGGCGTGAGCAACCCGCGCGCTCCCCGCGCCAAGTAGCCCGCGCCGCTTCCCTCGCCCGCGTGTCCACTACGGACACTCAAATGAAGTTCTATTGTTTGAATTCGCCGCACCGCGCCCGCCCCGCGCCCGCGTTTGCAGTCTGGCCAAAGGCTTAAAAACAGCACAGGCAATGACTTCACATACAAATAATGTTAATATAAGAAAATAGCTTAACTTTTTATTAAAACTCAGTCAAACGGCCTTGTCATAAGGTTCTTTTTTTACCTCAAATTAAACACTGATCAGTGGTCAGTCCGCGGATGGGTGACCGTTCGGTACACATCGGGACTCCTCCATGCCTCGGAGAGCACGTTAAACCGTCGGTCCCGGGTGTCATATAAATACTTATGAAAGTCGTTACTGATCGTCAGAAGCCCGAAAGTCTGACAACCGGTCTAACATTAGGATATCGGCATTGCCCAGTAACCGAGTTGCGAAGGTCTGATGGCTGTCGCTCTGTGTTAAATACTGGTATTCAGTCGCATCTGGTTTGACTGGAAGCTGTCCCCAACATAGTTGGGAGAAGGGTAGGAAGCTAACTAGGCTTCACATGCCATCTAAAATATCTCTCAAGCATCCTTACGATGTTTTCCTTCACCATTTTTAAGCAAGTGATAATTATACAATACGCATATGAATCCAAAAAGTCAGAGGTGCGTGCTTTGGGTTTGAACTCAAGACCTATGACTTGGTAGTCCGACGGTCACACAACTAGGCTATCACTGCTATGTAACGATAAACTTAATTGACTATAAAATGATGTGTCAATCTACCATCTATACCAGGGGTCGCCAAATGGCGGACCGCGGTCCGCATCCGGACCGCCGACCTATTTTGTGCGGACCGCGAGAACACAGCAACTTGACATGTAAAACCTGATATGTAAAAAAATACCTTTGTTATTACCGTAATTATATTTGTTTAATAAATATTTTTTTCTATAAAATGTTGTGCGGACCGCGATGGTCATTTCATTTCTTAAAACGGACCCCGACCGAAACTAATTGGTGACCCCTGATCTATACTAATATTCTAAAGCTGAAGAGTATGTTTGTTTGTTCGTTTGAACGCGATAACCTCAGGAACTACTGGTTGGAATTGTAAAAATATTTTTGTGTGGATAGTCCATTTATCGAGGAAAGTTATAGGCTATATAACATAACGCTACGACCAATAGGAGCGGAGCATAAATGAAAAATGTTGCAAAAACGGGAAAAATGTCCACCCGCTGACGGGACGGGCCGCTAGTCAGTAATAAATTCGGTCTCAATCCCAATGTCTACCTACAAAATCTGTTAAAATAATTTCAGATATTATTTTTATTCCGAGAGATATTATACAGCTATCTAACCTATCACAATAAGAATTTGAATTGTTAGTGGCTGTATAATAAAACAGAAATCGGAATAGGAATATTTGAGGTCAGATGGATGAAACTGTTATGTTAATATGGACATGGCACCACGATTTTCCATACTTTATCAAGAATAATGTTATACTAACTTAGAAATCAATATAACATCATGCCTGTATCCGAAGGGCTGGGCAGAGATGTATACTAACACCCTCATTTCACTGTTATGTTTAAGTCCCATGTAATAGGGGGCGAGCCTATTGCCACCAACCGGGCACAAATCCAAGCTCCGGGCTGCTACTGAGGAATTCTTCATGGAAAAAACCCAATACCTAATACTTTGACAGACCTGGGGATCGAAACTAGGACCTCACGATCAGCAGTAGCGCTTGTCACCACTAGACCAATGAAGCAGTTAAAAATACTTAATTGTTTTGTTTTCAAATTGCAAAAAAGTGCAAATGCTGTCATTAATTATTTCACTTAAAGAAGTTGCAGGGCTGTTTTGCATCAAAAATGGTGATTCAATAATATTATTGTATACTAGCGGACCCGGCAGATGTCGTCCTGCCCAGAAAAGCAGTATCACATGATATTTTAAATATAACAATTTGACATACCGACACCAGAGCCACCTACCGGGTCCAATTGTGTTTTCAAACCATCTAGGAACCCATTAAAATATGCACACAAAATTTCATCCAAATCGGTTCAACAGTTTTGGAGGTGTTAGGTGACAAACACACGTACAGAAGAATTATAATTATATATTAAGATAAAGAATGTATGTCCATACTAACTTTTCTTTTAAAATAGCACCGCCTATTCCAACCATAGATAATGAAACACATCTCACCCAGTGCTTTCGTGATGGTTGTAACGGTTTATATATCTTTTTTGCGATCGTATATAACATTAGCAAACACAGAACCTTATTCTGAATTTTTTAACTTGAATTTACATGTCTACTGTCCATTTAAAAAAGGAATATCACCAAAACCAACCAACTGCAACGTCTTTTTTATTTAAATTAACCGCAATCCGGTTTAAAGCGTCAAAATGAACATTAATACCTTTCTTGAAAGAAAACATTCAAAGGTAAAAGATACGGTCTTCACAATCTCAAAGAGATCTCGACGCCTCTCGAGGATATTAAGCGGCATAAGATTTTGTTTTTTTAAACATAAATTTTAAAAGATGGCGGGCGGGGCGATATTGAGAAATTCAAAGTAGTTGCCGAAACTCCTACAGGTTATTAGACAGCTTTTATGAAAGGACTACATATTAAAATGTATATTATGTAAAGAAGCAGATGATGTTTACCTATTATGTGAGAGTAAACAGTACCTAAGTTCGAGTATGCTAACGTTTTCAGCGTTTTAGGCTTAAAGCCGGGCTCAACTTCGCTTCATAAACTGTATACTTAAATAAATTACTATTTATTTTAGCCATGCCTTGGTAAACTTTAGCAACTGCCTCCTTGGTCCTGGGTTCGATCCCCAGGTCGGGCAAAATGCTATTGGGATTTCCGTGTGAAATTCCTCAGTAGCAGCCCGAAGTTTGGATTTGTGCCCGGTTCATGGCAATAGTCTCGCCCTCTATTACATGGGACCTAACGGCGAAACGAGGGTGTTACTATACACCTCTGCCTAACCCTTTGGGGTATACAGGCGTGATGTTATGTTATGTTTTGTTGGCAAGCTTTTAATTTAATATGTAGCTAATGTTTTAAACTTGTGTAGAGAGTGTAGATATAAAAAATAAATCTATACTAATATTATAAAGCTGAAGATTTTGTTTGTTTGAACGCGCTAATCTCAGGAACTACTAGTTGGAATTGAAAAATAATTTTTGTGTTGCTTAGTCCATTTATCGAGGTAGGTTATAAGTTATATAACATCACGCTACGACCAATAGGAGCGGAGCATAAATGAAAAATGTTACAAAAACGGGAAAAATGTCCACCCGTGCGAAGCCGGGACGGGCCGCTAGTAGTAAATAAAATTTGAACAGACTCCAAAAACGTTTGAAACATTTTTAATAAAAAGTTAAACAATAAAACGATAACGGTTTCTGTACGCCTAACATAACCGTTTGAAGTAGGTATACCATCGTAAACGTATCGCAAATGAAAGCGAATTTTGAATCGAAAATACAACTGTCCTATAACATTTTGGTTTTTTTTTTTGCTACATGCACAATTTGTATCATACATAGATATGAATAAAGGTTTCAGTTTAATTAAATAGTATGTGCGAAACGAGTATTTTTGATTCAAAAGTTCACTTACATTAAACTTATTTTTGTAAGGCCTACTGAAGTCGATACCATGCGACCACTACATGTTCGAGTATGTTCGTACACAAATAATAAGATCAAAGTATTAGCAGTGATAGCCTAGTGATATGACCGTTGGACTGCCAAGTCATAGGTCTCGAGTTCGAACCCAATGCATGCACCTCTGACTTTTCGGATTCATGTGCGTATTGTATAATTATCACTTGCTTAAAAACGGTGAAGGAAAACATCGTGAGGAAACCTGCCTGAGAGATATTTCTCGACGGCATGTGAAGCCAAGTCAAGCCCATGGGCGGCATAAACTCTGATACCCGTTTAGTCAATAACCACATGAAAAATAAAGTGTAAAGTCTTTGCAACTCACAAAAAAACAACCTGGGCACTTTAAAAGCTATAGAAAATTGGCAGGTGACGTTTATTCGACGTCCGAAAGAAAATGGCGGTAATCGGATGATTTATTTAGCAAAATCGTTCGCATAAGTTGACCGGCGAAACCCGAAAAACTGAACCATAAAAATGTATTGAACAATTTTCCTCTATCGTAGGCTCACCATAAATCCGAGTATCTCCGGACATCCTGTCATAAAGGCCGAGTTAAAAGGAATTTTGGAAGTTATCAAAGAGATTTCAAAGCTTTGTATATTTTTTAACATTTTTTTTTCTATCCCTATAAAGTGGCCTTTGTCTGAACATGTTAGATGGGCCCACTTCGAACACGAGGAAGCGGCGATTGAAAAATCGAGACGGCAATAAATCAACGACCAACTACGAGGATGCTTGTACCGAGCAGTTTTTTTCCAATCCAACTTTGTAGTAAAAGTTGGATATTCAGCTGTATAGTTGGAATAGGAAATACCTTCAACATTCTTTGGAACAGACTGGAACGAAGATAGTGCAGTACAATTATTTACAGAATGGGATTGAAAACGGCGTATTTACTATTTCCCTTTCGCTCACAGACAACGTGCATGAACGAGATGCAAAGATCAACAATAGAGACGCCGGTATTTTTAATATCATTTTTTGTTTAACCGGGTTGCAAGCTTTATATAAAAAAATAAAAAGGCTGATTCCTACAGTTTTATTGGTAGCCTTGGAGCAAGATACATTATGTAACGATTTTAACAATTTACGTTCAGTGCTGAACCACCAATTTTAGTCGATTGACTTTTACAATACCTACTTGTTTGGGGGAGTTAATCGATTTGCTCTTTCGAGCGGACTGTTTAAATACCTGGCTAGTAAACTTTAACGTTATAGTATAGTATAACCGTATAAAATTGCTAATAGAATAGGCCTGTCGAACGCGTGTACAATAAAAATAGATTTTAAATGGGAATAGGATTCACACAAAACTTTAATGAAAAATAATATCCTGGGTGTCATATGAATACCTATAACGTCGATACGAATAATAAGAAGCCTGAAAGTCTGACTAACGGTCTAACCTTAGGATATCGGCATTGCCCAGTAACTGGGTTGCGGTGGTCTGATGGCAGTCGCTTCGTGTAAAATACTGATACTCAGTCGCATCTGGTTAAACAGGAAGGACCCCAACATAGTTGGGAAAAAGCAAGGCAGAACGAGATTTAAAACAAAGTTTTAAGTTGCAATAAGTTCTTTTAATAATTGCAATTCCCACAAAATAATACTCTCTCTAATTCCATGGTGTCAGTAAATTGTGAACAACTAACTGCGACGAATAAGAATAAAATCTACATAACATATCCATTACTGTTCCACTGCTGGAAACAGGCCTCTTCTCAAAATGATAAGGGTTTTGGCCTTAGTCCACCACGCCGCGCTGGTGCGGGTTAATGGACTACAACACCGTCGGAAATCTTTATGGAGCCACTCCTCTCTAGTAAAATCTAGAGCCACCAACTAGAAAAATATTACCACGGACTTCGTAAATCGACAGAAAAAGAAATATCAAAACGAAAAAAAATAAAAAAACACGGTTGTCCCAAATTTTTTCTCTAAAAACATGTCTACCGTACTCACAACAAAATGTGCTATATCCTGAAGGTTCTGGCCTTCTAGAGGCAATGACCATATTGTTCCCTACATAAGCACCACATGTGTGTTTTATGTATTTCATGTAGGAAAAATATAAAAAGGCCCATTCCTACATTTTTTTGCTCATACAAATGTGAAAGGTAACCTATATACAAGGTTAGTCGGAAAGGGGGTACTAATCCGCGGGCCTCTTAAAGTATCACTGATGACTGTTTAAAAGCAAGTGTTAAAATTTCAGAATTCGATAATTTTTATTAGCACGCTAAAAGATTATTATTTTAGTTTTTTAAAAAAAAATCATACCTGCTTTAGTTATGAATTCAGAAAATTTCTACAGAAAGTTTCTAATCCGTGACCCCAAATATGACCTCAATTGTAAAAACAGCTGACCATAGCTTTGGATAGATATATTTTAGCATATTTTTACGAAATCTTTGATAAGCTATTTCTCTTAAACTATCAAGTTTTGGAGAAAGTTGTAGAACAAAAATTATCCCTTTTTATGGGTACTTTAACACCCTTTCGGCTTAGTACCCCCTTTCCGACTAACCTTGTATAATATTTAGGTCTGATTTTCTATAAAAATCTATTTATTTGATTTTATATAACTACCTCGTTAGTCTAGTGGTGGCAAGCGTGACTGCTGATCGTGAGGTCCTGGGTTCGATTCCCAGGTCGGGCAAAGTGTTATTGGATTTTCCGTGTGAAATTCCGCAGTAGTAGCCCGGAGTTTAGATTTGTGCCCGGTTAATGGCAATAGACTCGCCCTTTATTACATGGGACTTAAACATAACGACGAAATGTGGTTGTTACCACCTCTGCCCAACCCTAGTATAATACAACAGCGAAGCGCGCATTTAGTGAACCCGGTGAAGTTTCACCAGTTAATTAGAAGTAACTCTATAGACCTAAGAGGTTTAATTAATTAACTTGGTATCAGTAAGCCATACAAATATCTGTCCCACCGGGATCGAATTCGCTACCCAAAGCATAGAAAGCGACTGCGCCAATTAAGTGGACATCACCTACAAACGAGTTTTTCTCGAGTGATTTTTCCGAGTTTCCAAATTCGTGGCCCCATGAGTTTAACGAGTGGTCTCATTCGCCCATGGCAATTTGCTAGTAATCAAAAACTCACGTGACAGCTGTCAATCGAGAAGTTTTATATTACTAGAAGGAAATAAGGCCAGTGATTGGTTGGTGGATTTATGGTTTCGATTTAGGCGATTGCTTTAGTTCTAGCAGAGAAATTCAAAATTTTCGTGAGTTTTTAAAATATTTTACTTAAAATATGAATAAACATCTTTAAGGCGTAATTTTATTATTTCTGCATAACAGAATATTAGACGTCACATTTATTGTTCTATTTTCAAATAAACGCTAAATTGTTTATGTAAATAAATGATAATGTTTCAAATACAGTAAAATTAAATTTTAAAAGGTAAAAATAAAACAACATTGCAATTATTGGTATACAAAAATAATGAAGTACGTCTTAAAGACGTCCATATATAAAAAAAACTACTTAATTGAATTTCGCGATCAATCGATCGCGTTAAAAAATAATGGACGTTTAATATCTTACATGAACTTTAGCACGTGTATTGTATTAAAATAATAGTTATAATTAATAGTTATAAACAAATCTTTCTCATATCTCTTCCTTCTCGCCGTAGTACCTACTATAAAAGACATACAACATAATCTTGTAGGGGTGAATCTATCATTACAGTTATAGCTAATATCGGTATGTCAGGATTGCGAGCAGGGTAAATAAAGTAAGTGAAACCAACATAGACTCTCCATCACTGAGAGTACTTTTAATTAGGTTAGTGATTAGTTACAGAAGCTAGTTCACAATATATCACAATATAATAATTAACACAAGATCAGAAAATGAGGACAAGCAAACCAGATATCAAAGGTCAGACTTCTTCAGCTGTTCGACATGGAATCCTTTGCTCCGTCGAATGACCACTGTTTTTATAACTTTGGGTACGTTGATTAATCTTGACGTTTACCCTCCTATGTCAACATTGTCCAGTGTTACCAGTTACCAATAACACTACCTATCATAGATACGGTCTAAGATGGAGCACACGAATCCAAGTAGCAAAGATATAGAGGGACTCCCCTATATCCCTCTGGCTCACATCAGAACACAGTAAACTGCGTGGCGCCGGATTTTAATGTGAGGGTGTAATTAACCAAGTAAAGATCCTATCAACAAGCGTGCTGGGTTTTGTTGAATCAACACGCGTCTATTCCAGGAGATGAAATTTTATATTCCATACTCCCTTTCCATACTTCCATACTCCATTCTTCGGGCATAATTATAGTACCTATTAAATGACAATACCTTTAAAATACACGATGTTCTGTCTAGCTTATTCCCTTGTTGGCGTCAGCAGCCACTCTAACCAAATGCGGCTAAATACCAGTATTTTACACGGAGCGACTGCCGTCAGACCTCCACTACCCAGTTACTGCGCAATACCGTTATCCTAGGGTTAGACCGGTTGTCAAACTTTCGGGCTTCCGACTATCCGTAACGACTGTCATAGGTATTCGTATGACAACCGGGACCGACGGTTTAACGTGCCCATCAGCCCCATACGGGAATATGATAGGTAGCGAGCTTATTGCTATTCTTCGGGCTCAATTATGATGCTACAGTTGTTCTTAAGCAGTGATAGCCTAGTGATGTGACTTCAGACTATCAAGTCATAGGTCTCGAGTTAGAACCCAAGGCACACTCCTCTGACTTTTCGGATTCATGTGCGTAGTGTATAAGTATTACTTGCTTAAAAATGGTGCAGGAAAACATCGCCAAGATACCTGAGAGATATTTCTCGACGGCATGTGAAGCAACGTCGCTTTTTTAAATTTATATAGGTAATTTGTGAATTATTTTATCGGTGAGTGCGGTGTGGGTAAATCCTGGGTTGTGGAACTGCAAGTATACTCCACCAAGAAGAACACAGCCAGCTTAGTTGTCGGCAATAAGACTGACAAGCACATCATTTTGGGACCCAGTGCATAATATCAGCAAGCACATTGGATCACCCGCGCGACGGCGCAACGAGTATCCCCAAGAAGGGTTGACGTCAGGCAGGCGGCCGGTCATAAAACAATAAGTCAAAACCTCTAACAACATGGATTTATGAAATACATGTTGTGCCGACCCCATCTAGGATAAGGGCAGGAAGAAGAAGAAGATGTGAAGCCACATCAGAGGCCCATGGACGGCATAAACTCTGACACCAGGATAGTCACTAACCACACGAAAAGAAAGAAGAAAATGGTGTTAAAATACATTAATAAAACACGATAAAATTACTAAATACAACACATAAACATAACATCACGCCTGTATTCCCCGAAGGGTTGGGCAGAGGTGTATAGTTACACCCTCGTTTCGCCAGTTATGTTTAAGTCCCATGTAATAGGAGGCGAGCCTATTGCCATCAACCGGGCACAAATCAATTCCTAATAGAAAAACCCAATAACACTTTGCCCGACTTTGGGATCAAACCCAGGACCCCATGCTCAGCAGTCGCGCTTGCGACTACTAAACCAAGACAATCAAGTTTAATTATAAATTTCCACTAAACTACTAATAAGAGTCTTTGATCGTTACTCAAATCATCGTCTATACGTCTTTGAGCAACAAAATGTACGCTTTGATGTTTCAGTATAATTGTAAAGGTGATTCATTGATTACTAGCTCACTTTAGTTACTCCAGGTACATATGAAAATAATTGCTATGTAAGCTACACGCGCAGAGCTAATAGCTACATAAATAATTATTAGTACCATTATTTGAATAAACCTACACATAGAAATTACTTAGGTACCTAGAAATATAAGGACTTCAATCAATAAAGTTGTTTATGTAATGTCTACCTTTGCCTTTTACGACTGCCTCGTTAGTCTAGTGGTGGCAAGCGCGACTGCTGATCGTGAGGTCCTGGGTTCGATCCCCAGGTCGGGCAAAGTGTTATTTGGTTTTTCCGTGTGGAATTCTTCAGTAGCAGCCCGGAGTTTAGATTTGTGCCCGGTTGATGGCAATAGGTTCGCCTCCTACTACATGGCGCTTATACATAACGGCGAAATGAGGGTGTTACTATACACCTCTGCCCAAATCTTCGGGGAGTACAAGCGTGGTGTTATGTTATGGTCCAATATAAATAACGGAATATTTATAGGTACTTTAGAATCAATCAAATAACCTCACATAACATCACGCCTGTATTCCCTGAAGGATTGGGCAGAGGTGTATAGTAACACCCTCATTTCGCCGTTTTGTTTAAGTACCATTGTACAGTGAGCATCAAAAAAGTAGTACCAAGATGGCGTCAACTGCCAAACTTGAAGGGTTTACTAGTACCCACTAAAGAGTTCCACTATCCACCTCCTAGCTCCATCATCAGACTCTGAACACCAAGTGCAATCTGTTGGACTCATCAAAACGAATCATATGACCCGAACCGCACATAGATCACGCAGTCGACGCCATCTTGGATCTAGTTATTTGACGCGCACTGTAATAGGGGGCGAGTGTAATGCCATCAACCGGGCACAAATCCAAACTCCGGGCTAACTGAGGAATTCCATACGGAAAAACCCAATAATTTAACACTTTGCCTGCCAGGACCTCACGATCAGCAGTCGCGCTTGCCACCACTAGACTAACAAGGCAGTTTAATAAAATCAAATATACAGGGTGTAAACGAAGTCATGTAATTCCTTCAAACCTCGTAATGTACTGCTGACATACATTAACCCTAAACGGGATAATATTGAATTCAATAAAAAAAAGTCACATGATGTAAACATGTGTTCTTAACTTGAGGCATTTTAGCGCCCCGAGTTAAATGACCGCGCGGCGAGCGATAGCGACGCAATTCGCTCGGGGCGCTAAAATGTCTCTCGTTAAGAACACATGTTTAATTCATGTTTTTTTTTATTGAATTCTAATGTGTCCCTTTCAGGGTTAATCTATGTCAGCAGTACATCACGAGGTTTGAAGTAATTACGTGATTTCGTTTACACCCTGTATGGATTTTAATAAAAATATTTTTTTTATATTTGTATGCAATTCATTTTCGTTTCATTCTAAAGTATTTTATAAGTGCAACGTGAGCATTTTTCTACATTTGGGTTACAACTGTTGGCGTTACGCCAAGTGAATTTTTTAATTATATCTACCATTTATGCTTTTTATTGTTTAGTTTTCTACTATAATGGCAATAAAAAAGTATAGTTTGTGTGGTTCTGCAGTTAAATATTAGTCTCAGAATAAGTGAGAATTTAATGAGGCTAGTTATTTATGTAGAATAATAATTCGTTTATCATTAAACCATAATTATTTCTAGACAAGTGGTACGTTTAATTGCAAAAAGAAAAATGCTTGATTATTGTGCGCTTCCGCTATTGACAAAAAGTAAAAAAAAGTTTAGCAAAACATGTATGTCAGCGGGGAATCGCATAATCTGTATTTTCGCGAATACACGCGGAATTTCGCGAAAATCCGGAATATGTCGTCATTACGAACTACGAACTGAACTGAGTCTAGTAATTTCGCGATACTACGAATTGGTTCTAGTAATTTCGGGAAACTACGTACTGAGACTAGTAATTTCGCGAAACTACGTACTGAGTCTAGTAATTTCACGACACTACAAACGGAGTCTCGTGTTTTCTTTAAATTACTAAACTATGTAGTAATATGACGAAATCTGTTAAAACAAGGTAGGTGTCAGGACTCAGGACAGGGCGAGGGTGTGTGAGGCGTTTTGTGACCGCCTGTGGAATTGACGCCAATTGGAAGTCGATAGTCAATGTGTTTCATCATAAAATGCTATTTCTAGGAACAGACTGGTACTTGCCTTTCCTCTTGCTAAAGAAATTGCTTACACATCTCATTCAACACTTAAGAGAAGCTGATTGCTCTCTGCGTAGGCGAAACTATTTCTATACGAACTAGCACAACAAAGTTACGAATAAGCCTCGTTAATACCAACGCAACATATTTTCTATACTTCTTCTAGTTTCAGTAATATTTTCAGCTGAACACGAGCTAATCTTGTATGGGTCTGTTTCCATTATGTCTCATCATTAGCCTGCTGGGGCCGGCTTCAAGTCTAAACAGATGCCGGTTGAATAGTTGTTTTTAGCGACTGCCAACTGACAACAATAGCCCAATTATTGCGGAATATCGATACCTTAAGGTTAGACCAGTTGTCAGACGTTTTGGACTTCTGACTGTCTGATATCAACCAGTATAAGGCTGGCCACAGATGTACGGTTTCCTGATTAGAAATTCAGATTCGGAAAATTGAATGCTCACCTTATACAACGTATTACATAATTCCCCATGAAAAATGTAAATAATCAAGTAGTATTTTATGGTTGTTGTCATTTACCTCTCAGAGGAAATTAGGTAAGAATGTAAATAACTTTCTGGGTAGTCTACCTTTAAGTTTAATGTTTTCATGGTTGCGTTTCAATGATGATTATTTTATGTTTAATCCAAATACTTTTTGCCAATAGACTCTTTACAAGGGACCTTTTAACCCCCGTTCTTTAGGGGTATTTTTTGTAACACGTTGTATACAAAATGTTCTACAAGGCGCACACATTCGTATATTTTCCGAATGGAAAAAAGCCTGATACTGGCAATATAAATTCCTAATACAAAAAACCTAACGTATGCGTTAGTTTCACGGAATTCCGAATCTGTATTCCTAATCAAGAAACCTAATCAAGAAAACGTATATCTGTGGCCAGCCTTATAAAAAGCTTATTTAATTTAATCATATCGTAAAAGACAAGTTACTACGTAATAATAGCATCTAAACAAGTATAAAATGACGTAAGTGCTCATACATTGTATATTGGACTTTATTGCTTAGAGCTAAGAACGAAAACTGCATCGTACGTGATGTAATTAGCGTTAGACTGTACACAGAATATAAATAAGGGATGGTGCAGACTGAGCAGGCGTTTATAGATGCATCGAGAGCAGCGCATTAGCGTTGAGATGTGGATTAAGTGGGTAAATGTTTCATACTAGTGATGTATGCCTGTGAACTGCGGGACACGTGACGTGTTAACGTATGTGCCATTATACACACTAACATAACATCACGCCCTGTATTCCCCGAAGGGTTGGGCAGAGGTGTATAGTAACACCCTCCTTTCGCCGTTATGTTTAAGTCCCATGTAATAGAGGGCGAGCTTGTTGTCACACGGGCACAAATTCAAACTCCAGACTTGTACAGAGGAATTCCATACAGAAAAACCCAATAACAGTTTACACACACTAATTGCTTGTAAACTTTATCTTACCAAGAGAAGACGTCTTTATTGATTTTAATTCATATGCAAGATTTGATAGATCAAATCTAGGCTAATTATCATACGATTAGCGAGATTAAACTGCGCTTGCCACGGCCAGTCTGTGGATGGGTGACCGTTCGTTACCCATCGAGACGACTCACTGCCACGGTGAGCACGTTAACAGTCGATCCAGGGTGTCATACGAATACCTATGACAGTCGTTACGGAAAGTCTGACTTCTGTGTTCCGGTTAGAAGGGTATGGTTGCCGATGAAATTACAGGCACATGAGACTTTTCAACTTTGTCTCAAGATTGGCAACGCATCGGCAATCCTCTTGGTCTTCTTCTCCCAGGACGGTACGAGTTATAAGCTCATGCCGTGGTCGAATGATTTGCCAGTCAGCAAGGTTAGTCGCGGGGCAGCCCATGGTGCGCTGGACGTACAATCAAAACAGCAAAAGTTGATGAATATTTTGGAATTTCAATATTAATTTACTGAAGAGTTAATTGTTTGTTATCAAAATATTATTGTTTAAAAATAGCACATCTCTATAGTTATTTGTTAAAAAAATTGCCAAGTTTTCACTCATAAAATAATTTTGAAACTTACTTTTGATGTTGACTGTACTTCACACCCCATCCATTATCTTGGTCTTGTAGGTGTATTATAAGCGGCGGCACCCACTTTATATACGGTAAATTTATTTTTATTCTATTATATTCTATCGGAACCACACGACTTGCATGATTTATAATATTTAAATATGTCTCTTCTTGCATTCAGCGCTGCGCTCGCTACATCGCAAGCCGTATCTCGAGAGTTTCCGGTGGACGTGATGTAGGCGTTGTTAGCGCCTTCCTGTTTAAATATCCTGTGCAAATATGTCTGTGATACACTCGAGACTTTGTTTAACAGAGATTTTATTTTCACGTACCTACCTATCTGAATCTCTATTGAATTTTATTTTATAGAACAGTGTCACTGTTCACTGTGTGTCAATTTCGTACATATTTTGGGCATTAAACTGAAGTTCGTATAAAGTCATGTCACCGCTACAAAGTAATAACACTCGTATTTACATCGTAGGCTACAATTATTATTTCAACTTCTTTTTATTGGATGACGGCATTCTGATGTTGCGGCGGTTATTAAATAAATATACATACAAAAACACATACAGGTAATCCTGAGAACCTCTTTTTGTAGTCAGTTTTTTTTTTACTATCCTTTGCTATGTCCCACTGCTGAGCAAAAGCCTTCCCTTTTGCCTTCCTAACATCTAGCTATATATATTTACATACATACATAAACTCAGGCCTTTTTCCCATGGGGGTAGGCAGAAACTATAGAACGCCACATGCTACGACTCTTACATACCCCTTTCGCTTCATCCACATTCATACATCTTGTCATACACGCACGCCGGTTGAGAGTACTACGCACCTGACCTTTGTGAAGAACATCACCAATAACATCGATGTATGTCCTTCTAGGACGCCCTCTACCAGCGTTCCTATTAACATCCGCCTTATAAATTCCTTTTGTTAATCGCCGTTCACTCATTCTCTCAACATGGCCAAACCACCTAAGCATACTCCTTTCAATTTTTGTCACTACATCATCTTTTAAACCGCAACTTTGTCTAATCTCTTCATTTCTCAATCTATCATTCAAAGTTACACCGCACATACTTCGCAAGGAACGCATTTCCACGGCATTTATTCTACTTTCATGCCTCTTCTGCCACGACCAACATTCACTTCCATACATAAGCGTAGGTACCAACATACCACTATATATACACTATATATATTTTGTGCCGTTAAATTTAAAAATATACTGACTTTAATTATAAAAATGTGGAGGATCGAGATATGGTGTTCCTCTAACGAAAAGGGAGAATCCTCCTACCAGGCGGGTCTTATGCCGGCTACTGCCCAACGGTTGATATTGGAAAGTTGTATATACAAAGTTAGTCGGAAAGGGGGTACTAGCCGCGGGCCACTTAATGTATCACTGATGATTGTTTTAAAGAAAGTGTTAAAGGTCATTGGGCATATTTGACCCGCTTTGCGATGAGTGGCGGACATTAACCAAAATTATTTTAAAATAATGAAAATAATGTGTCCTTTCATTGTAATTAATTGTTTGATTAAAATATCGATGGGGGAAAAACGAACAGATTTTTTAAAAATAAAACAACGACGAAAAAATCTACTTTTTTGTTTTTAGAAAACGTAAAAACTGATTCGCGAGAAAGGATTCGAACTTGCAACCCTTTGGTGAAGTACACCAGTTTCCTACATCACTTTAGTAACATTAGTACATCGACGACATACTAATGTTATATTACGATACTTAAAATTTTTTGAAGATTCCCACTGCCCACATTAATGCAACTAATATCAGAGTAAATCAGAGTCATATATCAATATATTCTCCTATATTTCATTTGTGTCCGCCGTGGGTAAGGTTTCCATACTAAACTGCCCAATGACCTTTAAAATTGGATTTTTGGTTTTTCCAAGAAAATTTTGTTTTTTTAGTTTTTTCAATAATTCTTCATCCCTGCTTTAGTTATGAATTCAGAAAATGGAGTTTCTAATCCGTGACCCCAAATATGACGTAAAATGTCAATACGTCTGATCATAGCTGAGGAGAGATAGAATTTAGCCTATTATTTATGAAATCTTTGAACAGCTATTTCTCTTGAACTATTTATTGACTTTGGGGGAAAGTTGTAGAACAAAAAATAACCATTATTATGGGTACTTTAACACCCTTTTGGTTTAGTACCCCCTTTCCAACTAACCTTGTATACTATCTGCGTATCAAATCTTAATATCGCGATGCAGGATTTGGGGCGTAACATTTTGAGAATTGTCATTTTGTTGTCGCTGTAGTCTGCTAGACAGTCGTCGTGCTGCGTAGTTTGCATGTGGCGTGATAGATACGCACAAAAGTAAAAACTTTTATTAACTGTCGGCATTGGTTAAATAAAACAACCACGAGGATCATATGATTTGCAAGGTTAATCTGCACTTGCTGTGGTCAGTCCGTGGATGGGTGACCATTCGTTACACATCGAGATCCCTCCGTGCCTCGTAAAGCACGTTAAACCGTCTGTCCCGGGTGTCTTACGAATACCTATGACAGTCGTTACGGGAAATCGGAAGCCTGAAAGTCTGACAACCAGTCTAACCTTAGGATATCGGCATTGCCCAGTAACTGGATTGCGGAGGTCTGATGACAGTCGTTCCGTGTAAAATACTGGTATTCAGCCGGATCTGGTTACACTGGAAGCAGATCCCTAAATAGTTGGGCAAAAGCTAGGCATAACATTGTCTTCACTTCTTAAAACTTTCATTCCACAAAACGAGGCCACGACAGTCTTACCCAAAACCACATTTAAATCAACAACAAAGTACATTACACTAAAGAAAGTCGAATTTAAAGACGATACGTATTTATTGGTTTCGAAACACAATTTCGAACTCGAATTATCCGACAAAACATCTTTGGAGAGGAGGGAAGCTGCGACAATTTAACATCTTACAATGAATCTCCATTAACGTCTCGGTTTGAAGTTCAATTCAAAATTACTAATAGGTATTCTATTTACCGCTTCGGGAATCCATTGAATAAGGAGCTCGTTATGTGAGGAGCTGAAGGAAATAAATTCCCGTCTTGAATATAACTTGATTGTAATTTTGGTAAAATTGGTTTATACAGGGTGGACAAAATATGTCCAATCGATTATTTCGTTGATTTACACCCTGTATAGTTTTTTTTTTATTATTTTTTTTATTTCAAATATTTTTCCGAGGCATTAGTTCGCCCTTCAGCGACTATGCAAGCCTCATTGTGTACGTCTTATATTATTAGATACTAAAGAAAAACATTAAATATAAAAAATCACATACATAAAAAAAACAAGAAAATATATAATATCGGCATCAGGGAACACAACCCTGTATAGTTTAAAATCGTACTTATGCACAGTGACCTAGAATGATGAAGTGTTAAAATTGGTTAAATCTTTACTTCCTTACTGCATGGATGGATGTATAGATGTTTGTTACTCTTTCACGCAAAATCGGCTGAACGGATTTGGATGACATTTGGCACATAGATAGACTAAACCCTGGATTAACACATAAGATACTTTTTATCCGGGTAGATCAAGTGGTTCCCCTAAGATGGGTGTGAAACCGCGGGTAATAGTCTAGTAGTAAATAATTGATGGATAAAATGGACAATGATGTTAATAGTTTTCAGTGTTCTAAAGGTGGTATTAGGGCTTAGTAAGAGCTACGGACGGCAAGTTCCTTCCTATTCGTTCAAAATTACTTGTAGCCCAGGGCCAGCTTTCTATTTGATTGCTGCGACTAAATATGTGCTAGAACTGAGATTTAGGCTGACACTACACTAAGCAGCGACGCGAATTACAACACAAAAGCGATTGAAACAAATCTATACAAATAAGTAAGAATGAAGTGTCTGTTTGTTATGTAAAAATAACATCTTTTTACTAAATGCATATCGTCACGGGAAAGCCAATTCTACTTAAGCGCCATTTTTGGCCAAAATGAGTTATATATTTCGTTAGATTGGGTTTTTTAAATCCAATCCAACGATATATATATATAACTCATTTTGGCCAAAAATGGCGCTTAAGTAGTATTGGCTTTCCGGTGACGATGACAGTATAGGCGGTACGTAAAAAAAAACTATTTTTAATAATTTTGTCTGTCTGACTGTTCGTTCCGGCTTATCTCCGGAACAGCTCGACCGATTTTGATGCGACTTTCAATGGCAGAGAGCTGATGTTATAAGGAGTAACTAAGGCTACTTTTATTTTAGACAATGAAAAATAATTATGGTTCTGCGCAAAAAAAAATCCATCCGACTTCTACGCAAACGAAGTCGCAGGCAATGCAACAATAAAATTCTAATAACCACACAGAAGCATGAAGTAGAAAACGAAACATGCATACTCAGTTAATATTATCAAAGCAAATATGGAGAGGAAACACTAAAAAAATAAAAATACGAAATTGCAAGGGAAATACAACCGGCCATCTGTTATTCCACCTAACAGAGTTAGCTATGAGTTATCACCCTTAGCTCGAGGCTCGGAATATGGACGAGAATTCAGACTACGAAAAATTGTGCGAAATATTCGGGCCGCTTTATTAGACCAGTATTTGAAGCTTGGATATTAAGCGCACGGTTTTGGGTTGAGTTTCTGGTGGACAAATACTCAAACACTACTCAATTTTAAGTTGCCGTTAATTTCGTGCTGTCACTGTCACTTTAAGCCGAAGTGACAGAGACAGCACGAAACTTAGAGCGATATTAGACTATTATAAAAATTATGATCAGAGATTTATGACTCATTTTTAGATGAAGAACCTATAATAACTCCATAATATGTATCATAATGACAATATAAATCATATTATGGTTCATATTGTCTATGATCACAGTTAAAGTGATTCTATTTGACAGCAAGCATACAAATATAATCATATCTGTTTCACCTCAAAAATGACGTCAAAATGACAACGGAAAACACACCTAAATCGTTATCCATCTTAATTAAGTATGATGTTTATTATGATCATAAGTGTAATATGTAAAAATGAAGAACAACATCATTTAACTATGATCATAGAATTTGACAGATATGAAATCATATTTGTATGATAAATATATTATGATAGTGTAATTAGGACCTTAACGGTAACTTACAAATGAGTATCGTATGAGTATTTGGCTTTGAGTGAGGTAAAATGTTCTAGTAGGTAACCCTGTATATAGTATACTTATACAAGGTTAGTCGGAAAGAGAGTACTAAGCCGAAAAGGTGTTAAAGTACCCATAATAAGGGATAACTTTTGTTCTACAACTTTCCCCAAAACTCGATAGTTTAAGAGAAATAGCTTTTCAAAGATTTCGTAAAAAATATACTAAAATCTGTCTGTCCATAGTTATGATCAGCTGTTTTTAATTTAGGTCATATTTGGGGTCACGGATTAGAAAATTAATTTTCTGAATTCATAACTAAAGCAGGTATGATTTTTTTTTGAAAAAACTAAAGTAAAAATCTTTTTGCATGCAAATAAAAATTATCGAATTTTGAAATTTTAACACTTGCTTTAAAATAGTCATCATTGATACTTTAGGTGGCCCGCGGCTTAGTACCCCCTTTCCGACTAACCTTGTAGTACCATCTTTCCGTACCAAGCTTAATTTCTCAAACAACTACCAACACAATACATACCTACTTAGGTAAATACAAGTATAAACAGTACGAGCATCCAACTAATCTATGTAATTTACATCAACAGTGTCTTTAAGATAATTAATTGTTTATCAAGTCGATGGAAACTAAGTTGTTTAACGAAGCAATAAAATACTAACTTAAAACAAACTTCATCACAACTTGTTTGTCTAAGTTGGATAAGTTTACGAGTTCAATTTGTTCGTTAAGACAACTTATAGGGATTTAAAACGCGAGTGTGGTAAGTGTTCTATGGTGTAAGTTTACAGCCTGTATAATGAGATTCAGAATTAGGGTTGTCGCGTGTCCCGATGTACGCAGGACGTAGATTGTCAGGGTTCTATAGACCCATGATTCATCCTTGATCGGGACGCTAACCAATGGCTTCTAACCACTTAATGATTAAAATAAACGTTAATTTATAAAAACCTTGTTTGGTTTAAGGATGATTTCCACCAAACGGCTCGCATCGCATCGGATCGGAACGGATTTTACAATCTTTAAACGATATTAAATCGTGTACACAGTATTTAAAGTCTATATTACCAAGCCGCACACAGCAGTTTGACCGCGGGCGTCTTCCTGGACACGCGATCGTAGCCGAAAGTATGCTGCGATGCGCGATCGGATCCGTTCGCATGTCATCGTATCCGATCGGATCCTTTCAAGAATTAGAATACGTCAACACGGTAGGAATGAAAGTATTTGACTAGGCGCAGAAACGGATACGTTCGCAAGCGACTGTACGGAGCCGATCGTATGCGTCGACATCCTGACGGACGCGTTCGGCTGTCGCCGCATCCATTCGTATCCTTTCCGATCCGATGCGATGCGTTCCGTTTGGTGGAAATCATCCCTTAGTAATCTCGATTTAAAAACAAAACACCGATTTTTTATGTTCCGGTCCGAAATCTTTGGCGTAAATACTGGAGAAACACTTTTTTCACAAAGGCTTCACATGATGCAGCGTACACACTTAACCAACGAACGCCAATGAACGGAGCTCCATACCCCAGAAAACCGAATGAAGCAGGAACGATATAATCACAAACAATAAACAGTATTCAAAATTACAATTTAAAAAAAAACAGATAAATTGAGAACCTCCTCCTTTTTGAGGGAGTCGGTTAAAAACAGAACGCTCCAGCCTCGACTTCATATCCCGAGCTGCTTTTCTGCAAAAAATATCATACAAATCGTTTTGTATTTTTAACCGACTTCCTAAAAAAGAAGGAGGTTCTCAATTCGACTGTATGTTTTTTTTGTATGTTTGTTCCGCGATATCTTTGCTAATTGTGAACCGATTTTAATGATTCTTTTTTTTGTTTGAAAGAGTTTCTTTTTAAGTGGTCTCATTTAAATTTGGCGAAGATCTGATAAAGAACTTCGGAGATAGACAATTTAAAGTCGTTTTTGTTTTTATTAAAAAAAAAAAATTCGGTAGCTATTATAACAGTGTCTGAGAGATTATTTCGAGGACAACTGCATCCTTCTTTTAAAACAATAAATTACGGAACTCTAGTTTACCTAAGCAATCAGCAGTCGAGCAGACATCCGTGTCATGGATGAGGGAACTAAGTCTTGCGGCGGTAATGAGCGCACTTTGACCTTATGGTCCGCGTCACGTCGAGATTAGGGGAAGCGACGTCCACAAACGATATACGAGGAGCTACCTTATGACAGAGATTCATTAGCCTTTGTTGCTACAACAAATACAGAGTGTAAAAGAAATCATGTATCCTTCAAATCCTCGTGATGTACTGCTGACATAGGTTAACCCTGCAACATTACATTGACTTGTAAAAGTGTCTGTAACAGATTTATTTACAGAAATAAAAATCATTTATCATTTATCAAGGGATACTTTTAGATTCAATAAAAAAATACAAGAAGTAAACGTGTGTTCTTAACGTGAGGCATTTTTGCGCCCCTAGTTAAATGACCGCGTGGCGAGCGTAACCGCACAATTCGATCGGGGCGCTAAAAAGCCTCTCGTTAAGAACACACGTTTACTTCTTGTATTGTTTTTTTATTGAATCAAAAAGTGTCCCTTGCAGGGTTAACCTATGTCAGCAGTATATCACGAGGTTTGAAAGAATTACATGATTTCGTTTACACCCTGTATGTATTTGTATTGCCTGCAGAGTTGTTCCAGATATTGGTGTTTGTGTATACGAGATTAAGTCAACCTGGATGCAAGAAAAATCTGAGCGTAGGAAAGGTTTTTAGAAAAATAATATCTACCCTAAAAGAACGTTTAAATTAAACAGTTTTATTTTGTAGTACTCCTGCAGCATCAGGATTTGAAGGTTGAAGGTTAAAACTACACTGGCCTGCAAAAATAAGTATCACACTTTTAAAATTTAATTTTTTTCTTAACTATAGAATTTAGAGATTTAAAATAAAAAACGTTTTATAGCAATATTTATCAGCTTTCTTTGAAACTATAGTAACAAAGTTAAACTCTTTTTTGAGTCCTTTTTGTTTCGAAAATATATCTTGTGTACTTAAAAAGTTATTGCAATTTTAAAAGTGTGATACTTATTTTTGCAGGCCAGTATATTATAATGTTGTATTGTCATGGGAATTGAATTTGTGTGCGAACTTTCAAGAGAACCGGTTAGGGAGAAGTAGTTGCTAAATCTGTTGCTAGATTTGAATCAAACAAACAAATGCACGTTTGGTGCAGAGGCTGAGCGATTGGCTCCTGTGCTACGGGTCGTGGGTTCGATTCTCACACGGACCAAATATTTGTTTGGCCTCCAAATAGTTGTTCCAGGTCTGGGCGTGTTTGTGCGTGTGAAGGTTTGTGTCTGTAAACGCACCCACGATACAGGAGAAATCCTAGTGTGGGGCAACGTTTTTATTGAAAAAGAAAAGAAAGAAGAAAGAAAGAAATATACGAAGTGAAGCTAATTAAAACCGTTTAAAAATGTGGAGGAAGATGCCTATTCTTTCTAGGAACCACACGGTATACGTCATACTTTGTAAGTATCAGCATAATTAGCCCATTACTATCTCACTGCTGGGTACGGGCCTCTTCTCAGAATAAGAAGGGTTTGCCTTAGTCCACCCCGCTGGCCTGGTGCGGGTTAGCGGACCACACACAACCGATAACTTTATCGACCTCTTTCGGGTGTGCAGATTTTCTTACAATGTTTTGCTTTCACCGTTAACGCAAGTGATAATCAAAATGGATTCGTGCGAGCTATATTGGGACTCATCATCTCCCTGCAACATGTATTTCGTAAATCCATGTTGTTAGAGGTTTTGGCTTATTGTTTTATGACCGGCCGCCTTTTTTTTTTTTTTTTAGCGTGGGGAAATCCTCATGGACTATCCCCCGTCTGGGGAAGACGGGGGGGTGTGCCAGACTCTTACTGGCTAAAACCACCACGGTGTCCCTCCTTCTGACCTAAGGCCGGGGTCACGGGATTCGCTGTTGCATGTACCGCGACCCCGGCAGGTCTCGGTCCACCAGCTTCTTCTGGTGGACCTCTCCTGTGGTGGGGCAGTTGCTCCCCTGCCCCACATTCTTCCGAGAGGCGCGCGCAGGACACGACGCGCCATCCTCCCTGATGACCGGCCGCCTGCGTGACGTCAACCCTCCTTGGAAATAATTACATGCCAAATTCGAACTTTGCTCCAGATATTTAAATAAAAAAACTGCTTACGTTTCTGGGTTTCCATACTAATCTACTTCTTTAAACCTCATTATGTAGAAGTAAACGGGATTATGGGAGGTGTAATGCGTCTTTCAGTTGAAGCGTCTAAGGTGGCACTCGGGTTTATGGAGCGGAATTACGTTTTGAATAATTTATTTATGGTAATTGTATTTTTTGTCGCCCCCGCCGCCTCGCCGCGTTGTTTCTTCCAAATTTTTTGTTCATACATGTTTTTACGCTCGCTTTAACTTTAGGGGAAGTATTTCTAACTTTTTGTTCAGGGTATTAATCGATTTTTGGTGGTAGAACAATTAGACCGATGAAAGTATTGAAAGGCACGTGGTTAAACAACAGCCGCGCCGATATATGATTTGCGAGGTTAACCTGCTCTTGCCACGATCAGTCCGTGGATGGGTGACCGTTCGTTACACGTACCCCTCCGTGTCTCGGAGAGCACCTTAAACCGTCATTCCCGGGTGTCATAAGAATACGTACATACGACATCACAGTCGTTATGGGTAGTCAGAAGCCCGAAAGTCTGACAAACAGTCTAGGTGACCTTAGGATATCGGCACTGCCCAGCTACTGGGTTGCGGAGGTCTGGCAGTCGCTCCGTGAAAATTACTGGTATTCAGCCGCATCTGTTTAGATTGGAGGCTGATCCCAAGATAATCGGGAAAAGGCTAGGAAGAAGTATTAAGTATTAGCTTTATTACTAGCACGGAGTTAGTATTGACCCCGGTTTCTTTTAGATTCAACAAGAAACTAATTTTGAAAAGAAAACATGGTGTTCTTAACGTGAGGTATTTTAGCGCCCCGAGCTATTTAAAAGCGCGGAGCGAATTGTTAAAGATGCTATTTTTAAAAGGGAATTATAAAACGATCGAATAAAAAAAAACTTAGCGACTGATGATGAGATACTGTTTTAATAACTTGAGCGGTATGAATTTGAGCAAGCGAAAAATTAACTAAACTAACGACGAATATTGATTAATAATAAAATCCAGAACGACCTTACAAAAAGTGGGTTGTGATTAATCCATTTCAGATATAAAAATTCTAGCCGTGCAACTAAATTACTAAGTGAGCGACTAGAAATACAGAGAGGGCAACTTCAATATTATAAACAGTTTGTCAAATTCGTAACGTCTAGGTTAGGTTAGAACTGCGACCACGCAAAGCGCGAAGGCGAGCGAGCGAAGCGAGCGTGCCGCGGCAGCGGCCGCCAAGCGCCAGATTTCCTCTTTTGCAAAGGCAAATATTGAAAAAAATGCAGGACGTAACGTTGACACTCAAGCAAATATTAGGTCGCTCACATATTATGAAGCTTCTCATTTTGTATTTTAAGTAACTCAAATTAGTGTTTGTAAGTTGCTGTTCTGTTAATTTCTCGTCACTCGCAGTCAGTCGCTCACTTAGTAATACTATAACGTAAATTAAATTTTTGTCACTTAAAACTTTAATTTACAGTCACTCGTTTAAATACTACCCTTTTTAAAGAGTAACCATGGAATTTCTTGCCGGCTCTTCTCCATAGAAAACGACTAATTGGAACCGTGCATCTAAATTCGACTTTTCATAAGCACCTGTATTGGTTTATATGTGAAATAAAAAAAAAAGATTTGATACCGTACTAGTCATGCCCTGCCAATTGTCTCGTCTGGCTTCCATTCATGTTATACGTCTCACTTTTTTTTTCTAATGTTTGCTCGAGCCTTTAGTGGACAGCTCATGTCGTAATGATAAGATTTGCCAGTCAGCAAGGTTAGTTGCGAGGCTGACTGCCAGTGTGGACCGGACGTACTTAAGTATCGTCACTCGTTGAGGCCCTTTGCTTGGACTCGTGGCACTGAAATGTTATATCATAATAAAAATATTGCATTTTTTTACTGTGATATAGCGTAAACATTATAAGGTTAAAATGTTGGTTGTTTAGATACTATCACGAACAACAATCGCAAGACATTTTTTTTTATCATTACGTCACACCTTGTTTTCCCCGAAGGGTTCGACAGAGGTGATTTAGTAACACCCTCGTTTCACCAGTTATGTTTAAGTCCCATGTAATAGAGGGCCAGCCTATTGCCATTAATCGAGCACAAGTCCAGACTCCGGGCTGCTACTGAGAAATTCTTAATGGAACAATCCAATATCACTTTGCCCGACCTAGGGATCGAACCTTGGACCCTATGCTCACCAGTCACGCTTGTGACCACTAAACCAATAATGCAGGTAGTTTTATTTTTAATCAAGCAAAATCCCGTACATCTATAGGTATCAGTAAAAGATCAGTGTTTTTAATTTTTTAACTTTGATGTTACATTTTTGTTAAAGTACCTACCTACTTCAATATCTAAAAAAAATATTTCTGATTCACGGAAAACGCGACTGTAAATAATAATACCAAGATCAGTACATACACGATTTTTATCTTAGAATTGAATCTGGTCTCTGAGGTATATACGCAATCGATCACAAGCAGCGCACAGCCAGAAGACATTTTTTTATCAGAGTATAAATAAAAAACAAAAGCACAAACACCCGTGGGAGGTAAGTACAGTAGGGAAATGAAAATTTTATACACCTTAAGGTCTATTTTTTCTTGCACAGTGCAAGAAACAAACTATTTTACCGACTACGTATTGCCAACATTATAGAAATGAAAATACCGTATTTTTTGACAGGATATTATGGTGACATGGTGACAGACACAAGTAATGACAATTTATTTCACCATCGATTTCATAGATGTCATGATTTTTACAACAAAACTCTTTAAATCAAATCAAAGACATTATATGGCATTACTACGTCATATGGAGGCAAAAGGCAATTTTGATCTTTGCTACCAAATAATTAAACACAATTTTCCATGCATTGGTCTGTTCCATTCAATAGTTTGAAAAGGTAAGATGTGCCCGCAATGTGGGAAAGGAAGGAATTTGAAAACTGATGAAGCTTATCATTCCCCGACTGTACATAAGTTTAATCGAATGTCAGCCATTGGCAGCAAATGTATCAAAAGAAATATTATTGTATCGAGAAGTATCAAGGCTCATTGGAATTGAACTGTTCTGTCTAGCCTTTTCCCATTTATGTTGGAGTAGGTTTCCAGACTAACCAGATATTGGTGCCGATTCTGTTGGGCAGAAACTAAACTTAATTAAGGTTATTGCCTTCTTTTTCACACTTATAAAATAAGAAAAAGATGGACGTAAATAAGAGTTGTCCAATTTAATTAAACTCCAACTGCCTCGTTGGTCTAGTGGTGGCAAGTGCGACTGCTGATCGTGAGGTACTAGGTTCGATCCCCAGGTCGGGCAAAGTGCTATTGGGTTTTTCCGTGTGAAATTTCTCAGTAGCAGCCTGGATATGTGCCCGGTTGATGGCAATAGGCTCGACCCCTATTACATGGAACTTAAACATAACGGCGAAATGAGGGAGTTACTATACACTTCTACGTGATGTTATGATAAACTGTTCTGTTTAGCGTTTTTTCCAACTATGTTGGGGTCGGTTTCCAGTCTTTCTAATTTCATTGTAAAATGTGACTAATAGCGGGTTCACACGGTTCGATTTTAGTTGATCAACAAAAGTTGAAACGTTTTGTTCCTTCAAATTGATTCAATTTGATTGAAAGTTTATTTATTTATTTATTTAATATCCAACTTATATTAACAGTGTGCACTAAACATACAAGTTATAGGTTAGATATTAGTACATCAAAATTGTAATTTAAAGAATTATAGATATTATAATATTATAGGATCAATAACATAACGTTGCGCTCATATACACTGGCCTGCAAAAATAAGTATCACACTTTTAAAATTTCAATTTTTTCTAAACTATAGAAGTTAGAGATTTAAAATAAAAAACGTTTTATAGCAATTTTTATCAGCTTTCTTTGAAACTATAGTAACAAAGTTAAACTCTTTTTTGAGTCCTTTTTGCTTCGAAAATATATCTTGTGTACTTAAAAAGTTATTGCAATTTTAAAAGTGTGATACTTATTTTTGCAGGCCAGTATATATAGACTAACATTTGTATATAGAAAAGTATTGAATAGGTACATACAGAACTCTTAAAAATAATAAGCTACGTAAATAATAATTTGTGCAATCAAGGGCTAATAGTTCTGGGAGTGGCAATAGACTCGAGGTAAAGGTTTGCAGTCTTAAGAAAATTCAGTTCGGTGCTAGTAAACACATCAAGTGAATCATAAAAATGCAAAATATTATTGATTAAGTTAAGGGCTAAGTAAAGAGGACTGGTTTTGTGGGTCACAGTACTGGCTTGAGGTATTGAAAATAGCTGTTCAGACGGTTCAAATCGCATGCGATTTGGCAGTTGCTCAACTAGAATCGAATCGTGTGAACCTGGTATAACGGATAAATGGCCAAATACTCAAATGCTTTTCAATATTAAGTTGCCGTAAGTCTCGTGCTGTCACTGTTACTTTAAGGCGAAGTGACAGTGACAGCACGAAATTTACGGCAACTTAAAATTGAGTAGCGGTATTTGACCACGAGGCAAGAGGAAGAATAACAGCATCTTTCTGTAGCATTAACATACTTATTCTTCGTGTTACATAATTCTGAGTTTATATTAATTTTGACCAAAAGTTGGCCATAATGAGAACCAATGTTTGCCAAACTTTGTTATTATGACAACCTTTTCGATCCACAGTTGAGTTGTGTTATCCAATAAATTGTCAACCCACAAAAATATTAATTCTGTGTTAACGCCATCTAGTTATTATGATAGGTCTACACAAAGCTAGAAAAAATGCTAACTTGCATTAAAAGACGCTCGCTCTATTAAAAAAATAAGAACTTGCATTAAAAGACGCTCGCTCTATTAAAAAAATAAGAACTTGCATTAAAAGACGCTCGCTCTATTAAAAAAATGCTAACTTGCATTAAAAGACGCTCGCTCTATTAAAAAAATAAGAACTTGCATTAAAAGACGCTCGCTCTATTAAAAAAATAAGAACTTGCATTAAAAGACGCTCGCTCTATTAAAAAAATAAGAACTTGCATTAAAAGACGCTCTATTAAATTTACTAAAGTTCTGGGTATTTTTCAACCGTTGAGTAGTCCGACCACAATAACTAGATGACGTTAACACAAAATTCATATTTTTGTGGATAGTCACATTATTGCATAAACACGGCCCAGTTTATTGCAGCGTTCGATATTATGATTTATTCTTATAGAAACATCATAATAATCCGGCTGTAATTCCCCGAAGTGTTGGGCAGAGGTGTATAGTATGTGTAATCTGCCAACCCACACCAGGCCAGCTTGGTGGACTAAGGCTTAAACCCTTTTCATTCTGAGAAGAGGCCCGTGCCTAGCAGTGGGGTAGTAATGAGCTAATTATGATATGTTATGTTGACGCAAGTGATAATAAAATTGAGACCCCCGCATGAATTCGAAAAGCAGAGGCTGGGTTCGAACTTTAACCCTTCTGGAAAGCAAGCGTTCAACCATCATCATCATCTTCCTGCCCGGTCCCAAGTTACTTGGGGTCGGCGCAATATGTTTTTCACTTCCACTCTTCCCTGTCAGCTGTCTCATTATCATTTACTCCCTTATCTTTCATATCATCCCTCACACAATCCATCCATCTTTTCTTAGGTCTCCCTCTTCCCCTCCATCCATCAACATTCATATTCATCACTCTCTTTGTCACACGTGTTTCATCCCTCCTCATCACATGCCCATACCAAGACAAACGCTCTCCGATAAACCGCGAGGCTATCACTATAGTAACAATATCGTGTTTCATTATTCTAGATCAGGGGTGGCCAACTTGATTCGACCCAAGATCTACTGTTTACTGAGTTGACTCTGTGCGATCTACCAATTACATAATCAGTACCTCTTCATTCAACTTATATTAAACTTATATTTTTCTTTGCCTTCCCATGATCCCATGAATCTCTTCAAAGTTAGAGTTAACAGGCTTCTTCTGGGTAAGCTCACTCCATCGTAGACTTTGTCTCTGTCTCCTCTGACCTAGACTAGAGTCAAGAGCAAACCGATTTCAAAAAAAAAGAACGGCTGGATTAAGAGCGGCGGTCGACTGGTTGGCCATCCCTGTTCTAGATGTTCAAGCTGATGAACCGACGTTATATCGTATTCTGATTTTACATTGTCCGTTGCAAGTTCTAAGTAGCGCAGCCATACTTTCACCAACTTTGGGACGGACAACTGGCCAACTTGTAGGGGCCAATTTGGACGTTAAGACAGTGTAGACCATGCTTTAGAATAGTGGTTGGTAATTAACACTTCCTGCCAGTTAGTGACAAGAAAGTTTGTATTTTCTATAGCGAGTTAATCGATGTTGCGGTTAATTAAATAGTGAAGGTTAATTAATATTGTTAGGAGGAACAGCGATTTAAAAATATTCCCTCAATAAAGATTCAGAATCAAATACATATAATAATATACTAGTGTAAAAGAAATACAACAGAATCGAGTAGGGGTGAATCTATCATTACAGTTATGTATCTATACTTCTATACTAATATTATAAAGAGGAAAGATTTGTATTTTTGTATGTAACGAATAAACTTAAAAACTACTGGACCGATTTCAAAAAATATTTTGCCGTTAGAATAACATAGGCTACGGGCGGAGCCCTAAGGACACAGCTAGTAGCTAATATCGGTATGTCAGGATTACGAGCATGGTAAATAAAATAAATGAAACCAACATAGACTCTCCACCACTGTTAGTACTTATATTTGGATTAGTGGTTAGTTACAGAAGCTAGTTCACAATAAGTATAATAAATTATACATTTTACGCAAGATCAGAAAATAAGGACAAGCTAATCAGATATAAAAGGTCAGACTTCTTCGGCTGTTCGACATGGAATCCTCTGCTCCGTCGAATGACCACTGTTTTTATAACGTCGGGTACGTTAATTCATCTTGAAGAGTACCCTCCTTTATCAACATTGTCCAGTGTTACCAGCTACCGATAACACTATGTATTCACTCCAAATGCTGTAAGCATAGAACCTTTTAAAATGGAACACCGTTTATCGTCAACATAACGTTCACCCGATTGTTTTTCTGAAACTACACGTAATCACTGCCGCGTATTGCAGTTTCAAAAAGTCCTATCCTTACAGCGTTTGGAACGGATAATACAGGGTTATGTGGAAAGGGGGTACTAAGCCGCGGGTCATTTAATGTATCACTGATGATTGTTTTAAAGAAAGTGTTAACATTTAAAAATTCGATTCAGTTTTTTTCCATGAAAAGCTATTTTTATTATAGTTTTTTCAATAATTCTTCATCCCTACTTTAGTTATGAATTCAGAAAATGGAGTGTCTAATCCGTGACCCCAAATATGACGTAAAATGTAAACACAGCTGATCATAGCTGAGGATAGATAGAATTTAGCGTATTTTTTTAGAAATCTTTGAACAGCTATTTCTCTTGAACTATTGACTTTTGGGGAAAATTGTAGAATAAAAGTTATCCATTATTATGGGTACCTTAATACCCTTTTGGCTTAGTACCCCCTCTCCGACTAACCTTGTATATGGTGTCCAATAAACCATACTCTTAAATAACATTAGAAATAGAAATGTGCTTTATTTCAGAAAGCAGTTTCAGCAAGCAATCTAGCGGAGGGATTATTTGCCGATGATAGGTTGATACCCGGTTCCTTTGGCAAAAACTGAACGTTTTTCTTATAGATGGTAGTATTTTTTTTATATGAATAGACTCTTAAGCTAATTTTACCCTTGATACTTGTCTAGGAGGTTCTACGAAAACCTATGACAGTCGTTACGGGAAGTCAGAAGCCCAAAAACCCAACAACCGGTCTAACATTAGGATATCGGCATTGCCCAGTCCTGGTACTGAGTAGCGGAGGTCAGATCGCAGTCACTCCGTGTAAAATACTGGTATTCAGCCGCATCTGGTTAGACTGGAACCTGACCCCAACATAGTTGATAAAAGGATAAGCAGAACAGAGTGGCATCTACTTGTGCAATTTATTGGTGTACTCCACAACTGGATGGAATTGGATGGAAATATTAAAACGTGTATCACTCACGCGAACACGCTTCCAGTACTAGTTTCCATGAAATCGTCGTCTTCAAATTCATCAACGGTTTCGAACATGCTATTCCATTTGAATTCCTCCTCCACTGTGTAGAGATGGAGGATAGGTATTAAACTGTGCCACGAACGGCAATGAAAGTGCATAGTTTTATTATTAAAACAAATGGCGGGTTGACAATGTGAGACAGGTTGGGCTAGTGGTCGCAAACGCTACTGCTGAGCCTGAGCACAAAACAGATAGGTACAGAAGTCAATCACATGTATGTACTTCACTTTTCATACCTACGCTCGGCGGTCGCTCTATCTATATATCTATCTCTCTCAAGCGCATGGAACTCGCGCTCACACTCACTCGCACTCTAGTCCCAAACAGTCCGAGATATCGTGTCCGTGAGCAGCGTCTATGTGTGCGTTGCTCGAGCGCACTTGTATGTAGATTGACTTCTGTAGGTACCTATCTATTTTGTGGCCTGAGGGTCCTGAGTTCGTTCCCCGGGTCAGGCAAAGTGTTATTGGGTTTTTATGTGTGAAATTCCTCAGTAACAGCCCGGAGTCTGGATTTCTGCCCGGTTGATGGCAATAGGCCGCCCCCTATTCATGGGACTTAAACATAACGGCGAAATGAGGGTGTTACTATACACCTCTGCCCAACCCTTCGGGGAATACAGGCGTGATGTTATGTTATGTAAATGTTGGGTTGCATACCTCAAAAGGCAGGTGTACTCTTAAACATCCATTTCGCCAATATGTTCCAGACACAGATAGAGTAAAGTCGGGTCTCCTGCGATGAAATTCTAACAAAACATGTTTAGTGAACACTCGGTCCAATCACAACACATTAAACAGCCTAGGCCACGCCCCAATTTCGTTACAAAATTGTTTGAAGGGGGGAGGGGCTATTTTTAACAAAAACATGGTCTCAAAGACCCGGCTTTAGATAGCTACGGCGACTCGATAGACCAATCACACCACAGTGAACAGTTTGGCCACGCCCCAATTTTGTTAGAAAAACATGGTCGCAGGAGACCCGGCTTTAGATAGCAACAACGACTTGATTATCGGTAGCTACGTTGCTCTAAGCCTCCAAACATACATCGTCGCATTTATAATATTAGTGAGAATTATTCTACGCCATCACCCTATGTAAATGGACCCAAACAAAATGTATACCCAGGAAATCCCCCGGGATCCGTCCAAATCCCACTTGTTTACGAAAAAGTTAAAATGTATTGAATCTCGTACCTAATAAATTATTCAGTGAGCGTTTTTTTTGGGAATTACAGAAATGTTAAAGTCGAAAGTATTCGTGAATAACAATTTAGAAAAGAAAACTCTGTGCATTTTGTTTTTTTTAAAGCTTCATACATTAGCCTTCGCAAAGCTACCCAAGGGTGCTTTGTACCAAGGATATCATACATAAATTACAAATACAATGAGCACACCAACAATTCACTGGGCAATAATTATTTATTTACCTATATTTATTTGTTTATTTGATTTACACGGCTTAACCAATGACATAAATATTGCCTTGATATTAAAAAACCTCCTAGTAAATTTTCGTTCAAACGCAAAGTTAGGAAACACTATTTGAAGTCGCTGCACACCTAATCATCTAATTTAGTCTTCGTCATAATTGCATATTAAGATTTTCATGACGTTTTGTAATTGATATATATATTGTCTATATATTTTATTATTTGTATATATGTATCTTATGTAATTTATAATTAACTTTTGAATTCCTAATATATTCAGTCCAAAATTGTCAACTCATCTTTTTCCTGTACCTATTTCGATGCTTTTCTTTTTAACCATAAGGTTGACTGGTAGAGAATGCCTTATGGCATTAAGTCCGCCTTATGTACCACAATAGTGCATAGAAGTATAAATAAATAAATAAACCAAAGTATATATAATAAGTACAAACATAAAACATAAACTAATAACAATAATTAAATATTATTATTCTCACAAAAATGTTGGCACATAACCTTTAAATTGGCGAATTTATTGGCGAATAGATCGCAGTCCGGGTTGGCTTCCACGAGCTTATTTAGTGCGGTCAACACGCGCGGTACGGGAGACGCAGCACGGGCTGCAGTCCGACACGAAGGCACGTCTAGCAGTCGATGTTTTCTGCCACGGAGACAATTATTCGGTGAAGAGTCGAATCAGCTCATTATGGATATCAGGAGCATCCGTCGTACCTTTACATATTTTGAGCATAATGGTGCGTCCAGACCTGACGAACGCGCCGCGAATGCGCCGCTCGCGAGCCGCTCGCGAGCTGCGCGCGTGCATTTCATATTCGTACATAAGCTCGCGAGCGGCGCATTCGCGGCGCGTTCGTTAGGTCTGGACGCACCATTACGCCTACCTGGTCTCATACCCTTCTGGTCTCCAGCATTTGATATCCCAGACATCCTAAAAGGAACTTGGATTATAGATTTGTGCCCTTACTATTGTAATTCTTGCATGCTTAGGCATTAAAGGTAGATTGCTCAAGGATCAGTATGTTCATTTTTTTACAACCTATTTTGTTGTACCTACAATCTATGCAAATAAAGTTCTATTCTAATAAAAAACCATCCAACTAAATCGAACCTAAAGTACCCCCGGACAGAAGGCTGCACTATCTAGTCACTCTTACCAATTTCAAGTACATACAATCAATTTATATTCAGGTCAAGAATGTCTTAAAACTTCAGGTTTTGTGCTGAAACTTTTTAGTAGGTAGGTACGTCTTGAATTTTGAACTTACAAGGAAATTAATAACTATTTTTTACCAATGAATGAAGTACTGAAAAAGATAACGCACGCGACTGTTTATCGAAAGTATCTTTTTGTTTGAAATTTTAAATCTTGGACAATATTTTGTAGTAAATCCCAGCGCAGTGCAGTGATAGCCTAGTGGTGTGGCCGTCGGACTGTCAAGTCATAGGTCTCGAGTTTGAACCCAAGGCACGCAACTCTGACATTTCGGATTCATGTGCGCATTGTATAATTATCACTTGCTTGCAAAACGGTGAAGGAAAACATCGTGAGGAAACCGGCATGCCTGAAAGATATATGTCGACATCATGTGAAGCCAAGACAGAGGCCCATGGGCGGCATAAACTCTGACATCAGGTTAGTAACCACACGAAAAAAAAAGAAAGAAGCAAATGCCAATATACATCAGTCATGCTTGAAGGCTGGACAGACCTCAATGATTTCTATAATTCATTACACAATAATTTATTTTACTAACGTGTACCTACTAAACGTTTCTATTGGCTACTATACAGTTCTTATTCAACGGTTTTAATTAGATTCACTTCGTATATTTGTTTGTTTGTTTCAAATCTTACGACAATTTGTTCAACTGCTTCTACTCAACCAATTCTCCTGAAACGTTGAATACAAATTCAATTCCCATGACAATACAACATTATAATAATTTCAACCTTCAATCCTCAAGTCCTGATGCTGCAGGGGTACTAGGTAGATAAAACCGTTTAACTTAAAAGTTTTTTTACCTTTATTATTTTCATTCTTTATTTCATTAGTAGCTTTAACCGGCCTGGTTTCAGTCGGGTAGCACTAAGTATTTACGGCGCATCTACTGACCTACCCTAACTACCAACCCTACCGACCTACCCTACCTACCTACCGTATTATTTTTCTTTTTAAACCACCCCTGTATTATACCAAATAAAATAAAAAAAGATTATTCAAATCGGTCAAGCCGTTCTCGAGTTTTAGCGAGACTAACGAATAGCAATTCATTTTTATATATAAGATGATAACCAAGATGAATATTTGTTGCAGTGTCAATGATGATGTAGGAGCGATGTGCGCGCCGGCCACAGCGGCGCTGCTGCTCGCCGCCCTCGCTGCCCTCCCCTGTAGAGGTAATACAGAAAAAAAAGATGTTTCTCTTCCAACAAATCTAAACACTACCTACTAATAAACTTTCTTCGTGTTATTATGTTACACACAGCTTTATAACTAAGGTTCAATCACCTCACTGGATCATTTTTAAATTATGGAAAGTCAGTTTTCAAGTCTCTCATATCGACTTACTTACATAACATCCCATCTCATAATATAAGGGCTTAAAACTTTATCTACACTATTATCTGGCCCAAAGTATGTCATAAAAATTAGGTTGGTACTCCTCCTTTTTTCCTAATTTACACCCAATATTTCTACTAATAGAATTCAGAATTGCTTCGTTCAAATCTTTTCTTAGTATTCTCGTGGTTCGTCTTCTTCAGTTATACCTCTTTGGTATTAATTCAACAAGATCCCAAATGACTTCAAGAGCATTACAAATTCACCTCTCTCCAAAATTGTTTATTTTAAAGTAACACGTTCAAAGAGACCCGTTTCGTTAGCTGTCGACCGTTTAAAAATATTATCTTTACGCGCGTCGCACAAATTAAATTGTAAATTCTCGAAAGCTCTTAACTTGTATTAAGTAAGTAGTATTTAGCAAAGAGAAATAAGAAGTATTTCTTCGCATGGAAGTCGTGAGAGGCAATTTAAGACGTATAACATTTAAGTAGAGCAGGGAAATAAAAAAGATCGTCGGTTTTCAAATTCATTCTTTTCCTACATCACGGGCACGTGTTACCTTTTCAAACTGTTAAATGGAACAAACCAATGCATGTAAAGTTAAGTTTAATTATTTGGCAGTAAAGATCAAAATTGCCTTTTGCTTCCATATGTCGTAGAAATGCGATGTAATGTCTTAGATTGGATTTAATGAATTTTGTTGTAAAAACCAAGACATCAATCAATTCGATGATTATATAAATTGACATTACTAGTGTCTGTCAGCATGTCACCATTATAATTTTTAATATCATGTCATAAAATACTTGAGTTTTTATTTCTATAATGTTGGCAATACGTAGTCGGTAAAATAGCTTGTTTCTTGTACTGTGCAACCAAATATAGACCTTAAGGTGTATAATCTTTTCATTCCCCGACTGTACATTAGGGTTTCAGCATCTTCGATCCAAGTTATTTACTATGACCCCGCAAAGTTCTTCGTGCGAGATTGAACATGTGTGGAGAAACACCTTTTGTTACAATGTTTGTGAGGCAACAAACAAAACCTAAAGTAGTTACAACCCAATAGAAAACTTCCAGTTTGCTTTCCAACGAAAAGGTTAAGTGTGTCCAGACAGACCCAAATAGTTGATTGTTTATCGAGACTAAAATTTACATTTCCATTTGCAGGCACCGACGCCGACGTCGCCTCAAGGATATTGAACGAGACCAACAATTTTCAGGAGACCGGTTCCCTACCAACAATAAACAAACTCTATCAAATGTTACATACAAACTCTAACTTACATAATCAAAGCAAACTTGCCGAAAACTTTAATTACTCTAGTGTTAATCTAACACATAGTTTTAACTTATACAACAATCTCAAGTATCCCACGAGTATAGATAAGAATCACGTTGAGTGTTGCCTCAATATTGATCAGGTTGATAGTAAAAGCAATGTTAGTTTACCAAATGAGGGTGCTAAAGTAATTGTAAACAATGTGAATGAAGTTGATGGTAAAAAGAATAGGAAAAGACGGGTTGTGAATGTAGTACGGACATATATAGAAGTTACTACAAGCGATACAAGGAGGTATATTGAAGCAACTGCGATGTCTTTGCTGTCAAGCCACCCGCCTGTAATAGTGGAGAGGAGACGCAAGCCTGGCGAGACGGGATCTAGTGCCCCGCTGCTAAATTACATATTCGATACATATTCCAATACACATCAGCACAGGAACGAGAAGTAAGTATAATAATATTCAATCATTCGCATTTAACGGTACTAAATATGTTTACTGAATAAAATAGTAATAGTCCAAAGAGAGGCAGAGTACCTGTCCAGATTATTCTGAATGGGTACATTAATGTTCCTAAAATATGCCGAGTATAATAAATAAATTCATTCTACCAGCATATTATTTTAGCTCAGAATATTGCGACGCCTGAACAAACAAATTCAAAATTTTCACCTTCAATAACAAAACTACCTTTATTTATAGATAAGAAGCATTGTATTCATAACAGTAAACAATGTAATATGGTAATTCCTAAATCGTATTTCACAGTGCTGGAATGTCTAAAACATTGTATGTATACTTCATCACCAAATGTGTTTACAATAGAATTGATGAACCAACATTAATGTTTGGACGGCGTTTTATAACAAAACCCTGTTTCCCCTAGCGTAATGATTTGACAGAGCGGTAGTACTAAAATGAATTCAATGTTATTGACTTAACGAAGAGAAATGTTGTAATTATGAATAATATGAAATTTGAAGCACCCAAAAACAACTTTACGAATATAAAATTTGGTAAGTATTTACGGAATTCTCAAAAATGCTTTCATTGAAAGAAAACTTCCTAGAACATAATTTTGTTCCGTTCGTCTTATTGTAGAGGGGAAATTTTTGCGGCATTTCAAATTATTTAATCATTTCGCAAACGGATTTAAGGTAAACACTAAACATTTCAAAGTTAAGAAGTTCGGAAACACCTCGGACGAAATTTTTGGGTTATTCGAATTAATATTTTGGCTTGAAATGCCATTCATTACAAACAAATTCTGTCTAATCAGGGTCGGGAACGGGAATAGCATTTACGCGGCGGCTGCCCCTGAGATAGAAGCTTTGGTGGGATCCACTGCTCACTTAGACTGCAAAGTGGATGCTCTTCATGATAAACTGGTAATAAGTATGTCTCTTGTTACGATTCATTCGCTTTCATACTTTTTATTATTTTCTTCAGTTCTTTTTTTTATTTCATTCACTCTATCATTTTATAATTTGCTTGATTATACTCAATAAGGTTAATCTTTTTCTGCACACAAATGATTTATGTTATCAGGTGTCATGGGTGCGGCGGAAAAACGATGAAGAACCGATGGAACTTCTAACAACGGGTACACAGCAGTACACTGCCGACGACAGGTAAAACTTTGAGAAGTTAATAAAACAAAAACACTTACTTATTGCACTCAATTATCTCGACAGCATCCTGAAACTTTTTAATATATTGCTCTTGAATAAACTTGATACAAAGTTGGGGTAGCGAAAATATAAATAAGCGAGGACTTTCGCTTCCTTCCTACAGGATAAGCAGAATTTCGTATATTTTGTGCAAAATATTGTATGATGAAGAATTTTAGAGCGCTCTTCATTTTAGAGTTGTTTTTGGAACTTTTATTTTCTCCTGTAGCTAAACTGTGTATTCGATTATTAAAACCACGTGTAAAATGTGAATCCAATGTTAGTTGCTGTTTATTGTCTGCCGTCCGAGTGCTGTGATGGAACTTGGAAGGAACTAAGTCCAGCGCTTTGATAGGCTGAACTGATTGATCTCTGGTCTTGTCTAGGCCCCCAGGCTCTGATTGATTAATTATCTGCACGACAACATGACGCTTTATCGACTTTTACAACTTTTACTGTTTCAATATCATCATTAACGTTATTTTCAGAAGGAAAACATTACTGAGTTAAGTCCTTATCAGGCTAGCGTTTATATGTATATTAACCTGCATGTTCAACAATGTTAATATTTTTGTTATTCCCAGGTACTCAGCCCGCTTCATCCCCCCAGATATCTGGAGGTTAGAAATAAGCGAAGTGCGTCCGACTGATGCGGCGCACTACGACTGTCAGTTATCTGCTCATCCACCCCGTACGGCGAGGGTCACGCTTAGGGTCCCTGGTTAGTTAAATGATTATGCTTCTGATGATATAGGATTTCCTCGTTGGTCTAGTGGTAGGAAGCGCGACTGCTGATCATCTCCAGGTCGGGCAAAGTGTTATTGAGTTCTTCCGTGTGGAATTCCTCAGTAGCAGGCCGGAGTTTGGATTTGTGCCCGGTTGATGGCAATAAGCTCACCCCCCATTACATGGGACTTAAACATAATGGTGAAATGATGGTTTTATTATACACCTCTGCCCAAACCTTCGGGGAATACAGGCGTGATGTTATGTTATGATAACATTGGGTTATAGTATTTTCCATTTTCATGTACAATATAAAACGAAATGTTATGTCTAATATAAAAAAAAACTAAGAATTGAATCAAAATTAGACCCCGTCTGCGCTTAATTAACATCAGGTGAGACAAGGGTGAAAAGCGGCCAGGTCAAAATTTGAAAAAAAACTAGTTATTTTCTTTTTTTCTTTAATCTCTAATTCCTAATTTTAGTTATGCACTGAACAATTTTTATCGACTTTTCTTTGTCAACGGAAATTAACGTTTTTTATTTAATTTACCAAATGGATGGCGGTTTAATGACATATTACGTTGGAAAGTTTCTTTGGTATATCGGTTCATTGAACGTTTATCAAATTAACTTTACAATCTAAGTAAACAGTAGGAAATTCAAGGTTGAAATTATTAAGCAACTTTTTTACCTTTATAAAACGAAAAGCCACTGAAACAACTTAACGAAGGCTTCAGTTGGATTAACAACAAAGAATATAAGAGAAACAAATTGTTCTTTTTCTTTCAAATTTGTTTTATTTTTGAGTAACTTTGCTAATGTTTTTTATAAGAATACAATGCCAAAGTATGGCTTTTGACTTTTACAGTTCATCATCGATATTTTTCTTGTTCCTTTGACAATATTCTTTTCATGTTCTTACTGTTATAACTTTTTAGAATTTTATTGCTGTTTCATTATCGTGATATTCATCGAAAGTGTAGCGGCGAAACAATGTAGCTCCGTACATACAGTAACATGTAAATTAAATTATCATGGTATTTTAATGTATAATCATTTAAAATATTATGCTTTAGAAAGTTTTCCAGAAATACATTATAATAAAATTTCGGAAATGTAACGTAAACTTGATTTTAATTATTTACAGTATGATGACGTTGTAGGGAAGAACACCTACAATAGGATACTGGAAAAAACACAAAATCGTAAAAAACGGAGTTACAGTGTTATGTTTCTCAGGCACAGATATAACATCACGCCTGTATACATCGAAGGGTTGGACAGAGGTGTATAGTAACACCTTCGTTTCACCGTTATGTTTAAGTCCCATGTAATAGGAGGCGAATCTATTGCCATTAACCGGCCACAAAACCAAACTCCGGGCTGCTACTGAGGAATTCCACACGAAAAACCTCAATTACACTTTGCCCGACCTGGGGATCGAGCCCAGGGTGTCACCGATCAGTAGTCGCGCTTACCACCACTAGACTAACGAGACAGTTTTTATATGAATGTTAGCTCATTTTGCTAAATTCGCCTCCTAGGACCATTTAATAATCGGCCTATTAAAAGAAATAAAAACAATAACTTACATTAACGGAACGATATGAGCAAATAAAGTTTCTGTTTCAATTTTTCTTGCAGAAGTGTCAGTCCGCATCGTAGACGGCGCCGGCGCAGCAGTGTCGGAACAAGTATGCGAGCTTGGCAGCACTGTAGCTCTGCGGTGCGAAGTCAACGGGCTGCGGATGGAAGGAGGCCCTTCGTTGCTGTGGTACAGGAAGGATGACCTCCTTAATGATGATACCACTAGAGGAGGAATTAGGTACGTCTAAATATTGTTGAAAGAAAGGAACTATTGGAACGCAAATGTCCAACTGATTGATAGCAGCGTGCAGCAGTCGGGTTGTTGAGCTCCCTAAAATAAGGTTTAAGCTGCGCAATGACTGATACAGATGTGCCGTCAGTTTGGACAGGTCGACTCAAACCTGCTAAGGCACTTTCCTCAAAAAGCCATTCCAGATGTTGCCCTACATTGTTACACTCACATTGTTTTTATACCACAATGTCTGGACTTTAAAAGAGACCTTGATCTCTGAGTTTGTTTCGGCTTTTCTTCACAGAGCTAGTCAGATAGGAAAAGCCGGCGCCATCTTGTCTTAAAAAAAACATTACATTGACTTTTGAAAGTGTCTGTAACAGATTTATTTATAGAAATAAAAAGCATTTATCATTTATCGTTACATATCGACGACGCCCAGCAGTGAAAACCTCGTAAATACAATTTACTTCAAAAGCGTTTTTTTTGTTCTTTAGATTTATAAACTTGTAATACACGTATTAGTTCAACAAACTTTCAATTCAAATATTTCTAAGCCATCTATGACGTACGATCGATGAGACACTTGTATTAACATTTGATCGGCCATATTTTTTTTCAGGAGATATTTTTTTGCGTGTCACGCTATGGTTTTTACTGCCGACCGTCAATATTAATCTTGCAATTATTTCTAACCTTATTAAAATACAAAAAAAACTATGTCGATTTGTTTTTAAACCTTTTTTGTAACATAGGTATAATTATGTAATTTGACAGTGTACGAACCGAATTCGGTGCAAATGGTGCGAACTCCATCCTACGCGTGGCGCGCGTGCGCGGTGACGACGCGGGCCGCTACACCTGCGCAATCGCACGAGCTCCGCCTCCTTCACCGCCGCCCGCGTATGTTATACTGCACGTTATCAAAGGTAAATCTATTTATTTACTATTTAGCCCTAATGACTCCAAATTGGTGACATAACTTTCCTTCATACATAATAAAATGTAGTTTCTAGGTGATAGCCCGCGCATACAAGTCACTACAGATGCGTTAGTACACTTCAGCACGTATAAGCTTGCTCATGATCGTAGTTTATGCGCCTAAGAGTGTATAAAAACGTACAGCTTTAAGCGAATTTATGTTGATGTTGATTGATGTTATTATGTGTCTGATAATTTGATTATCACTTGCGTTAACGGTGAAGGAAAACATCGTGAGGAAACCTGTACTGTACTGTGTGTGTAGTCCGTCAACGCGCACCAGGCCAGCGTGGTGAACTAAGTCCTAAACCCTTCTCATTCTGAAAAAAGGCCCGTGCCCTGCAGTGGGACAGTAATGGGATGATTGTGTATGTAATGTCATAACATTAATCGACTCAACATCATAATGTTGAGTCGATTTGCCTCTACTTCAGCAGCAAGTCTTCCAAGTGCGTCGTCTGTACATTTAACAATTGCCTTGCTCACTCTTCCTATTTCTATACCAGGTGAGAGCCTAGCCGAGCTGCATCAGGGCAGCACTCCAACATTCACCTCGTCATCGTGGGTGCTAACAATGGCGCTGTGCGCTCTTTTACAAGCCTACTATTAAATTGTTTATTAATAAATTGTTCGTATTTATTTTTGTGTTTTATTTTGCTGATAGTAAGCAGTCCTTGCATAGCAGCCTTGTAGCGTCGAGAGGACTAATATGAACTCATCATTACTTTGGTAGACTTATTATGACCATTACTGTACCTACCTGGGTCACCCGTGCGAGTGCACAACTACTATTCTCAAGGAGGGTTGATGTCAGGCAGGCGGCCGGTCATAAAACAATAAGCCAAAACCTCTAAAAACATGGATTTATGAAATACATTTTGTGCCGACCCCACCTAATGTGGGATAAGGGCAAGAAAAAGAAGAAGACTGTACGTACCTGGTAGATGGATCTTGAAGGTCGTCGTCCATTAATCTCACCACCAGACCAGCACCGCCTCGCCTCACAACTCAGTTACTGAAAAACGGACTTTAAGTTGTGTGGCACACATTATATTTTAGATTTGTAAGTGAAAATAGTGGTCAACGAGGGGACAGTGCTCTAGGGGACACCGTCCACTCTTGCTAGTTAAATCGTATGCTGATCTGGTGCTGAGCCGTTTTAGGCTGGTTTTACAGTGCCGCTTTTGCCAGCGTGGTTAGTAAACGTCGTGGGTCACGAGCTTAATAATCAGCACGTGCGGTGGTCAGCGCTGATGCGGAAGTCATACGTTTCGGCTGTCAGCGCCGACGGTCAGCGTGACTCTAAAACCAGCCTAAATGGACGACGAGCTTCAGACTACTTGAGGGTCGTGGTTACATGATTACAGCAGAGGTTGACCTCCGATGTCAACCTGTCACGTCTCGGGCTGTTTTTCGAAAAGGGTACTGCGTGATAGCCTGCATAACAGACCGCGGCGGGATGCTACAATTGACCGTTTATATTATCAGGTAACACGCGAATAGGATGCCGATAAACGCTGCAACATGCCAACAGACGTGTTGCCTGTATATATTTATTTGAGGATTACCAGCGAACGGTGTAGGTACTATATTTTCTATCTAAAAAAAATATACAGTATACACTATCCCGCAATGCACACTGCACGCTCAATTACAGGTAAGTAATGTGCACGTCAAATAACTAGCACCAAGATGGCGTCGACTGCCAAACTTGAGGGGTTTACTAGTAGCCACTGAAGAGTTCCACTATCCACCTCCTGGTTCCATCATCAGACCCTCGTTATCAAGCCCAATCTATTGGACTCATTGGGACGAATCATATGAGCCCAAACTCGAGGGTTCACTAGTAGCCACTGAAGAGTTCCACTATCCACCTCTTGTCTCCATCATCAGATCCTCAACACCAAGTGCAATCTATTGGACTCGTCATAAAAATCATATGACCCGAAACTCGAGGGGTTTACTAGTAGCCACAGAAGAGTTCCGCTATCCACCTCCTGGCTCCATCATCAGATCAGCTCCAAGATACCAAATTATAGTATCGTCATCTGAACTAATATAGGTACATACAAAGTTTCATTTCGATACGACAATTGGAAGTAGGTTAAAATTAACTTCCAAGTTTTTTTTTACATTGTTAGTTAGTTTGCTAGTTAGTTACAAGTGAAGCTAATATAAAGCGTGTAAAAAAACATACGCAACTAAATGGCCACTATTTTTCACTAAATGTGCTCTCCTGTAAAATTGCGATTTTGTAGATGTCTTCTTTTACTTTGCTGCCATCGATATGACCCCCCAAAGTCTTTGGCAGTGACCGCGCCTGCCAATAATATAATACACACACAATAATCACAGCCAAATTTCTGGACATAATTTACCCATACAACAAAGAACATTATCAACAATGAAACCGCTATGCATAATCTGATATGTTCCGAATCTAACAAATAAAACGGTCATTGGACCAGACGTTAACGTTTTTCTCGCATTTCGCGCATTTCCCGTTGCCATTACACGGAAATGGATTACATAAATAACCGTGATGACGGCCAGAGTGGGAGATACGGTGTTTTATGACACATATCTGTGCTAATAACTATAAATTTGGCGGGTGGGTTTTAATGACGTGGTGTAGGTAATGGAAACATGCAGCTGATTTTGATTTGCGGTTGATTTACATAACATCACGCCTGTATTCCCCGAAGGATTGGGCAGAGGTGTATAGTAATACCCTCATTTCGCCGCTATGTTTAAGTCCCATGTAATATGGGGCGAGCCTATAACCATCAACCGGGGTCAAATTCAAACCCCGGGCTGCTACTGAGGAATTCTGTACGGAAAAACCCAATAACACTACCCGACCTGGGGATCGAACCCAGGACCTCACGATTAGCAGTCGCGCTTGCCACCACTAGACCAACGAGACAGATTGCGGTTGATTTTTGTATGAATAATCTCTTAAAAAAAACTTTTAAGTGAAACGGTTTTCTCTTGCAGTACCCCGGCAGCATCAGGATTTGAGGATTAAAGGTCGAAATTATTATCAAGTTGTATTGTCATGGGAATTGAATTTGTGTGCGAAGTTTCAAGAGAATCGGTTAAGCAGAAGTAGGTAGTTGAAAAATCTGTCGCAAGATTTGAATTAAAAAACCGATTAAATATAAAAACATTTGGTGCTTGTACTTATTCTCTAGGTTTTTAAGAAATATAATTTACAATGCACTAGTACATATGAGAAGGGGTATTAATAATAATTACAGGGCTACGTAGCACAGGGCAATCTGTCCATCCTTATTTTTTTTTCATCGTTGAATAATCCTCATCGATGTCCCTCGCTCGGGCAAGGCGAGAGGGTAAGCCGGACTCTTACCGGTTAAAAACCAACGGTGTCCCTCCTTCTAACCTAAGGCCGGGGTCACGGGATTCGCCCAATCTGTCCATCCTTTTTTCTTTTTTTTATCGTTGGAAAATTCTCATGGATGTCCCTCGCCCGTGAAAGGCATGCATGCTTTTGCAAATCCCGCGACTCCGACCGAACGGTCAGGAGGGGGAACACCGTTGGTTTTTAGCCGGTAAGAGTCCGGCAGACCCCCTCGCTTTCCCGGGCGAGGGACATCCATGAGGATTTTCCAGCGATAAAAAAGGCATCCTAAAGGAGCTCCTATTATCTTTTCAGTTTCTTTTATACGCTACGTGTTATTGGTTATGAGATAAATATGAGAATTAAAACTAAAATACAGATTTATTTAAAAAATATCTACAATGGTGTCGATTCTTTTGCACATTTTGACAGTACTAAACTAGACTAAACGCAACTGTCACTTTCTTTTTCTATTGAAACAGAAAGAGACAAACACACTTAGTTTAGTTTAGTCCTGTTATAGTGCGCTACGAAACTGCGCACGAAGTGCGCTGCGCTATTTGTAAAATAAAACAAACTGAATCGTGCAAGCCACATTTTCGTGAGCTAAAAATATTAACTTTACCGTCACTGTATATCTATGAAGCCTGTATTTTTATAAAACACAACATTAATTTATATAGATTTGTAAAAAGTAAACGCCGTTCAAAAAAGCTGCAGGTATTAGCAACAAAAACACAATTTTATAGCAAAAGCTTTTATGCAATGGCTCAAAAACTATATAATAAGTTACCAGGACAAGTTGTCTCAAGTCATATACACACTCCGCTCTCGGCCACCGCAGCGCGCACACGTGCGCTACGCTCCGTCTCACACCGCACCTCGCACCCCGCACCCGCACGCTCCGTCGTCATCGCGCGCTACGTGCGTAGCGCCCGGCTACGAACGCGTCACCGCCGGCCACTAGCCCCGCCCATTCGTAGCACCTCGCTACGGATTGTGCGCCGCTTAAGGTCGAAGTTCCGAAGCTGTCTTTTTAAGACAGCGGACGAAAATTTCCTGTTTCTTTGATTGAGTACTCATCAAACTTGCCCCCTTCAGGGAAAGTCCACTGTTTTTGTGGCCCTTGGTGGAAACCTAACGGTGTAAACGAAACCAAGTGTGGTGGGGACCCGGCACACCAGTCAATTGTCAGCCGGTAGGGGAAGGGGTAGCCGGCCTTGGGGGATCTCCTAGTCGGTCCCGACCTATAACCCGTTCTCTTCACAGCATTCCCAAGGTAACTAGGGTTGACGCCCAGTTACTAAGGGACTCAGGGAACCTGTCCGCACAATAAGATTGGCGGCAGGTATTCAAGCTTAGGGCACACCGTAGCACACAACCTCCCTGTTTATACCCAACAGGGAGGGTTACACATCCCCGGGTTATCCCGCCCGGGGAGTTAGGACATAGGCCCTTCAGGCATACGAACAACACATAGTGCAGCTACCGAGTTTGTTTGCGATTTTCTTCTCGGTAGTTTACCACTAGGAAAATCGTAAGGGAGGGCTTTTTGCGGGAGTTGTTCGCCCGGGGCGACACGTACGTGTCTCCTCGGGGCTGGTTAGGAGTTTAGTCTCCCCCCACCCCCCCCCCCCCTCTCTTTCTATTAATTTTTCCATTTTTCGCCGCCACTATGGCGGACGTACTTAATGACCTTTTTTATAATGTCCTTAAGGACATATTCCAGAAACAGCCCCATCTTATGGCCCAATATAAGGACCAACTTCCCACTGGCGTCACTGCTGCCTTACGCTGCACCGTCAAGGCCCCCGCGCACCCCGCGCCGTCCACCCGCGCACCTCGCGCCCGCCCCGCGCCCCTCGCGCCTACCGTCTCGCCCTCCGCGCCGCCCTCATCCACCCCCTCTGGCTCGAACATCGCCGCTTTTAGCGACGCGCTCGAGGCCCCCTCCTCCCCTCCTCCCGCTCGAGCGTCTTCGGCCGCCCCGACCGTGGAGGAGGTGATGGAGGACGAGGCGATGGAGGACGACGGCGATGAGGAATTTGAGACCGAGTCGGAAGAGTCGTGCACCTCGGCCTCCGAATCCACTTCCTCTGAAGACGACTACACGGTCGTCGGAAAGGGGAAGAGGAAGAAGGGCAAGGCACCCTCTAACGCATCCGCACCAAAAAAGGTGGTGGCCACAAAAGCCTCCCCTCCCCCCTCTGTGAGCGCCTTCCTGGCGGGGCGCCCGCCAAGCCCCATGGCCACAGCCACCCCGGCTGCGGCACCCAAAGCCACCCCGGCTAAGACCGCCCCGGCCACCTCGGCCACCCCCACAAAGTCCCGACCCCTGCCACCCTTTTTCATTCATGATAAAGGGATGTGGCTGGATGTGTCCTCAGCGATGAACGATCGCCACATCCAGTACACCAATGCCCGAGCTGTACAGCTGGGCATTAAGGTCACGATAACATCCGAAAAGGGTTATCGTGACATGGCCCATCTCCTCCGCGACATGAAGGTGCCTTACCACACCTACTCACTCAAAGAGGAGCGCCCCGTCAGGGTCGTCATTAAAGGCGTACCCGTAATCATCCCCACTGACCGCATTAAAAGCGACCTCGAGTCGCAGGATGTCCCTGTACAACACGTGCATCGCATGCACCGCAAGAGCGGAGAATCATATGACATGATTCTAGTTGTATGCGATCGCACTGAAGGTCACCATCCGATTTTTAACATCGCGACAATCTGTGGCCTCTATGGCATCCGGATTGAGAAACCACACGCGAGTGGCATTGTAACCCAATGCCACAAGTGTCAGCTCTATGGCCATGCACAGCGGAACTGTTACGGGAAGCCTAGATGCGTAAAGTGTCTGGGCGACCACGGAACAGCCGACTGCTCCCGCCCTAAAGACCGGACCCAATGCACGGAACCACCCAGCTGTGTTCTCTGCGGCGAGTCAGGCCATCCCGCGAACTACCGCGGATGCCCCAAGGCACCCAAGTCCTCGGCCCCTAAGTTGGCCTACCGTAATCTGATGAGGAGGCAACGAGAGGCACCTAGCCTCTCGCAGCCGCCCCCGGTCTCTCTTAGTCCTCAGCGCCCCAGCCCCTGGAGCGCGCTGAACCATCAGGCCCATTTCCCGGCCTTAGGTCCATTCAAACCTCCCCCGCCGCCTCCGGCGCCGGAGGCCCCCGCGCCCCCTGTTAGGCCGATCACTAAGACGGCCGCGCCTCTCGCGGCCCCACCCACCGTTGGAGCTCCTCCCGGAGCACCCACCCCAGCCGTGGCCCCCCCTCTTCGCCCCGCGACCCGACCTCTTCCGCCGAAACCGGCGTTTGATCCATATGACCCCTTCTGGGTCATCACGAGCACCTTCGGGGTATTCCATAGCCCCCGCGGGATTCAAATGTCTAGAGACATTATAGCCTGTAGAGGCGATTACTGTTCACTTGCCCGGGTATACGCGTCTTACCCGGACATCACACAAGCTCTTCGGAACTTGCCCCACAATGCGTAGATTAGGGCCCCAGTGTCGTAATTTACAGAAACATACCGACGCGCACCCGGCCCCGCCGCCGAGGCCCCCGCGAATTCATGTAAAATCAACCCCGACCCTTGTTTGACGAGCCAGCCCGCGTGCTGAGCCACTAGTTATAAAACAGCCCCTAAATAATCTACCCAGCCCGACCCTTGTTATATTCTCATATCGACCCACTAAGCCGAGGTTCTAACCCCACAGGGGGTGCCCTTAGTGTTCGGTTGATTTTCTCTCTCTAGTTTTTAAGCCCTGGCTGGGGGCCTAAATTTGGCCACCCACAGGAATAGTCCGGTTAAGCATAAGCAAAGCTCTCGGAGCTTTATTTGCGAGTGGTCCCATCTAAAAAAAAAAAAAAAAAAAAAAAAAAAAAAAAAAAAAAAAGTTGTCTCAAGTGTGAACATTAACGAATTTAAAAGAAATTTATTCAAATTGTTAAATAATAAGGTGTATTATTCTGTTGACGATTATTTAAATGACAAATTTTAATTTTAATTCTTTAATCTATTTTTATGTTATGTGAAAATGATAATTTATTTTGTTAATCTTGATTATTGTTGTATTAATTAATTATTGGCATTGACATTTTTATTTGTATTTTTTTGTTCATTTTACTTTATTTAATTTGACATCTTATCTAATTTTGACTTGATCTATAATTATTTGTGATTGAACTTTTGAATTGTTAAATGTAATGTTTTAAAATAAAAGAACATTTTTTGTATGATGATCCTGATCCTTTGATATTTTGTATGCCTTTTGGCGGGACACAGCTCGGATCTTATTTATTATAACATCTTCTGTATGTACCCTGTGTTCACGAAATAAATGAATTTGAATTTGAAATCGACACCAATAAAGTGGATTTTAAAAATAATTTCTGACAATAGATATAGGTACATTAGTTTGCTCGGCACGGGCCTGTTCTCAGAATGAGAAGGGTCTAGGCACTTAAGGCCTTAATCCAGCGCGCTGGTCTAGTTAGGGTTGGCGGACAAGCCATCGATAAACTAATAATTGTACTTATAATATTTTCTCATAAAGTTATAGTAAGAATGATCTCACGTTACTAACGTAAACGTAACGTTAATGAGTGAATTATGAACTGGAAATACTCATTACGCACATACTATTAAATTAAATTGAAAACTTTATTCATATCTATGTATGATACACAATTGGGCATGTCACAAAAAAAATTACCAAAAAGGTTATAATTATGATAGTTGTATTTTCGATCCAAAATTTGCTTACATTAGCGATAGGTTTACGATACTGTACATCAAACATTCAGGCTGGGTAACAGACCCACACAGCAGATCTGTTTTATTGGACCCGTTAAAACGGATCCGTCGGTACTGGATGTGTTGTTCACACCTGTACAGACGGATCAGTTAAACAAATGGTAGCTGCATCGCATCTGGCAGGCAGGATACGATAAAAATAACGGATCCAGCATTTTTTACTAGACTGAATACTGTCGTGTATGTGAACTCGCTCATACAACTACAGGCGCCATCACCAAAATAAAAACGGATCCGCTAAAACGGGTCCTGTAAACAGTTTCTATGTGAACTAACTGTAATTCGGAGAACCCATCACTTTACATTGTAATTGAAGTGTTACCAATTACTAAAACATACCAAAATTTCTCAGTTCAACAATCATTATAAATATGTAGATGGGTATTCAATGTATCCATATTCATGAGGGAACTTGCTAAGCTCGACTGATATCGGATAAACTGGTACTCTGCTAGTACAGTGATAGTAACTGGACCAAAATGGCGGTGTTTCGTTATACGGGATACCCTGATTCGCATGTGTTTGTAAGTATTATGGATTTTTCTGGGTTGTTACTAAATGCTACTCAAAATAAGATTGTATATCGATATGGACGGTGTAGATCGAGTTATGACCGAGTGGATACCGGGTGGATACTGGGTGTATACCGAGTGAATACCGAGTGGATACCGAATGGATACCGAGAGGGTCAAACATCTTCCTGTACAAAGTATCGAACAGCTTGACGGGTTTTTATCGGAAACAAATTTTACTTTGATATAATTATTTGATCAGTATTTGACCATTTTATGGATGTCTGTGGGGGCACGGATTAAGAATATAATTCTCCTCCGTCACCGGGCAGGCGAGTCGAAAGAGGCGACGAACTGGCACGATAATTGTGCCCGAAAAATGGCAATAGAATCTCCACCTATTACGTGGAACTTTATAAAAGAGGCTAGACGTGGGTGTACATAATTCTATAATAAGAAAACACATCTGCTTCCTTCAGGGATTACAGGCGTGAGTATAATGTATGTAAGTGTAAACCATTTTCTATTTTAGACCTTTTGAAATAAGTTTAACGTTTTACGAATCAAAAACTTGTAGTAGGTGCCTATGTTATCGTGAGGATGATCAGCTCAGGTTGATAAACGGCAAAAGTTTAGAAAGAAGTACCTACGTAACTACTGATAACATATTGTTTGTACCTATAATGCCCAAAGGATTTAAAAAAATATCAATATCAGGTAGACGAAACCGCGAGTCGTCTGCATATTGTTCGAATTCGAATCTATATAAATAAAAATGAATCGCCAAATGTGTTGCTAAGCGCAAAACTGGAGAACGGCCCGACCAGTTCGGCTATTTTTTTTTTGTATATTCCTTGAGGTACAAGGAAGGTACTTATCGAGAGAAAAAACATAAAATTTGCGTGAAAAATAGTAAAAACAACACTTCTTTTCCCACGACAGGCCAATAACTTTTGACAGAACGAAGTCTGTCCGGGCAGCTAGTAACTTATAAAAATCGATTTCACTTTTTCGTATATTCTTCTTCTGTATATGTGAAAATACAGAAGAAGAATATACGAAAAAGTATAAAAAGAAAAGTATGAAAAAAGAAAAAAAAAGAAAAAGAAAAGAAGAAAGAAAAGGAAAGTATGTGAATATTCCAAACCTACTGTGATTGGGGTGCATGAAAATAGACCACGTGGGATGATAATTCAGTTCATCCGGCGAACCCTGGGCAGTCAGCCCAGCGACCAACATTGCTGCATCAGCCATTCTCAGATAGCTCGTGCCGCCACGAGAGAAGAAGAGTGTGATTGGTAATCGAGTCTTTGGAAGTTGGCGTGACTTGAACGGCGTTTTATGTAGCCGTAAGCCAGTGGCCGATATTTTAGATGTTTTTTATAATGTGTTCAATTTTGCCTGGAGTAAATTTCCTGCGAGGTGAGGCACGAAAATACTGCAACGGGAACGAAGGGAATAGACGGGGTAGGAGGTACTTACCGGCCGGCGACCGCTGCTCGTTCGTTGAGTTTTCACACCACACTCACTCACAACACTTTGATCGTGTATATTATAGGTTTTAAATGTTCATTTTAGGAATTTTAAGTTCACTGCAGTGAGTTTTGCGAAGTTTATACGGTAATTTTCATTTTATTGATTTATTATTGTGCGCGCGAGTTAATGGCGGCCGAAAGGTTTTTTCTCTTGCAACGTTGTGTGTGTGGCGCCTCTAGCGGAGACGCACGGCGGCAAGGATTTGGCGGGATTTTGGAATAGGAAGTTATAAATGTGGCGGGAATACAGGAAAGGAGTCAAAGGAGTGTTGCAAGCGTTAACAGAAGTAAATATAATTGGTGAAAAAAGCAGTGATAGCCTAGGTAGCGGTTAAACGCTTACCTGCCAAGCAGGGTCTTTGTTTGAACCCGGCCCGCATCTCTGACTTTTCAAATTCATGTGCAAATCAGAATTTAATTATTATGCGTTCTAATGGCTAAAATTTAATAGGCCCGTTTTGACAGCTGTCAGATTAGAACAAGTTATGTCAATTTTGACATAAAATGTACTGATCTGACAGCTGTCAAAACAGGCCTATTATATTTTAGACACTATAACTGTGAAGGAAAAAATTATAAGGAAACCTGCAAGCTGCTCCAAAAAGTTCTCATTCGTGGGTGTAGTCTGATCAACTCGCATCAGGCCAACGTGGTGGACGAAGGCCTAAACGTTTCTCATTCTGAGAAAAGGCCCGTGATCAAACAGTGGGACAGCAATTGGCAGATAATGCTATTATGCGATTTTTAAAATAGGTAGGTATTTCAACGCACTTGGCATGAAATTACTGAATGTTAATCAAGTAGAAAGCCGGAAAGTCTTTCTCGACTGAAGTCTTAAGTAGAACTTTAGTAGCGGAAAGAAGAATACTCTTCTTATTCACAAAAAATCGTGCACCGATTGTTAGTTGTATCTTCCTCTAGCCTTTTCCCAATTATCTTGGGGGTCAGCTTCCAGTCTAACCAGATGCGGCTGAATACCAGTATTTTACACGGAGCGACTGCCATCAGACCTCCGCAACCCAGTACCTGGGCAATGCCGATATCCTAAGGTTAAACCGTTTGTCAGACTTTCGGGCTTCTGACTACCCGTAACGACTGTCATAGGTATTCGTATGACACCCGGGACCGACGGCTTAACGTGCTCTCCAAGGTACGGAGGGGTCTCGATGTGTAACAAATGGTCACCCATCCAGGGACTGACCGCGGCAAGCGCAGCTTAACCTCGCAAATCGTACGATCGGCGCGGTTGTTATTTAGCCACGAGCCCCTCCGATTGTTAGTTGTATGCGGATCCTTACATAACATCACGTCTGTATTCCCCGAAGGGTAGGGCAGAGGTGTATAGTAACACCCATTTAAAGTCCCATGGAATAGGAGGCGAGCCTATTGCCATCAACCGGGCACAAATCCAGACTCCAGGCTGCTACTGAGGAATTCCATACGGAAAAAACCATTCTTATTCTTTATTGTACACAAAATAATAATATACAATACAGTTTTGTTGGTAAATTCATGTACAAAGGCGAGCTTAACTCACAAATGAGTTTTCTAACAGCAAACCATTTTATTTTTCAATTTCATATTCATATCTTTATTTGCATTCCATAATGTTTAAAGGTGTTACAATGGCTTAAAGCTAAGGTACAATTGCAGACCCTGTAAAAAGTAAAAAAATAAAATTTTAAATAAAATAAAATAAAATTAGGAAATATATTAACAATCAATAAATTTTAAATATGTTATTAACATTAAATAAGTAAGGATATTATATTATTGAGATCAGTTTTAGGTTGTGGTACATTAATAATTATATATTTGGTAAGTCAATTAAACAATATAATCATATTGTAATATTTATCTATGTATGTATGAATGTATCTATACGACTAACTGTGTATGGTGTCTGTTTGTGTTGAATCAATTTTTTTGTCATGTATATATTCGTTTATTGTGTAGTATGCTTTTTTAATTAATATTTGCTAAAGCTTGTTTATAAACGTCATATCGCTGGTTTCACTTTTTATTGCATCTGGTAGTTTATTAAATATTTTTATGGACATTACGAAGGGGCTGTTGGAATGTTGTAATTTGAAATGGGTTTGCTCTTGACTCTGGTCTAGGTCAGAGGAGACAGAGACAAAGTCTACGATGAAGTGAGCTTACCCAGAAGAAGCCTGTTAACTCTAACTTTGAAGAGATTCAGGTTGAATGCGTTCGAGAACACAGATATCACTTTTCCCGACCTGGGGATAGAACCCAGGTCCTCACGATCAGCAATCGCGCTTGACATCACTAGACCATCGGAGGCAGTGCGTATCCTTAATCAAAACAAACTCTAGGACCAATACGGAAGCAAGTTAATTTTATGTAACGAGTTCCCAAACAATTATGACGTCACTTTATTTACCCAGAATAAATTAATCTCGAAAATGCATGCGATTTGTTGACGTCATCATACATTTTCTGAATCACTACTACAGTTGTTCATTCATAATAATACTGAACGAAAAACAATAGACCTCATGAATTGAACGTTGTTTATCAACAGAACTTCAAATGATAAGTTTACTCGTTTAGAAACAAAGTTTGCTTATCCTTCGTGATTTCGGGCTCTTATTTTGATATTCATTATTTCTCAAGATGTAGAATTACTTGTTTTTTTAAGGTGTACCATCGCGGACATTTGCGGTGAACCACTTTTCAACCTTATTACTGAGGCAATAAGGTTGAAAAGTGATTCACCGCAAATGTCCGCGGGTGTACCTCCTGTGTCTTTTGCGTAGAGTTGGTTCTTCAATATTTTTAAAATGTTTTCCTTATTTCAACAAGTTTCTTTGTACAGTAGGGGAATGTGAAGGTTCACATCATAAGGTCTATTTTAACTTGCACAGTGCAAGAAACAAACAATTTTACCGACTACGAATTGCAACGTTATAGAAATTAAAATACAAGTATTTTTTGATAGAATATTATGGTGATAGACACAAGTAATGTCAATTTATTTAATCATAGATTTGATTGATGTCATGGTTTTTACAACAAAACTTCTTAAATCAAATCAAAGACATTACATGGCACTACTACGTCATATGGAGACAAAAGACAATTTTGATCTTTGCTACCAAATAATTAAACATAATTTTCCATACATTGGTCTGTTTCGTTCAACAGTTTGAAAAAGTAACTTGTGCCCACGATGTGGGATAGAAATGAATTTGAAAACTAACGAACCTTTTCATCCCCCGACTGTACATATCGGATTCTAATTTCAAGCTAGAAAACATGAGAATGTTGATTTTCTTTTAATCGTTGCTTCATTGTTTCTTGATAATCGTTTTATCGTCTAATTATTCTAGAAACTTCACGATTTTACTAAATCAATTAAATATTCTTCTTCTTTCCGTGCGGTTAGTGACTAACCTGGTGTTAGAGTTTATGCCGCCCATGGGCCTCTGCCTTGGCTTCACATGCCGTCAAAAAATATCTCTCAGGCATGCCGGTTTCCTCACGATGTTTTCCGTCACCGTTTTTAAACAAGTGATAATTATACAATACGCACATGAATTCTAAAAAACTCAGAAGTTAGTGCCTTGGGTTCGAACTCCTCAGTTAGCAGCCCGTAGACCGGGTTTGTGCCCGGTTGATGGCAATAGGCTCGCCTCCTATTACATGGGACCGAAAATAACGACGAAATGAGAGTCTTACTACTATACACCTGTGCCCAACTCCTCGGGGAATACAGGCTTGATGTCATGTTTTTTTGAATGTTTTATGTGGGATTAGCTCAAAGAGAATAAAAAGCAACTGATCACCGTGTCCGTCCAACCCCGTACATCGTTTATTTCAACAAAAGCCAAAATTACAAGTGTTTATAAAAATTACAAGCATTTATAAAAAGAACACTGTCCTTCTTTATTTAAACTAATTTAAAATATCTCAGTTCACCTTTCATCACTCATCTCTTTCACTCATTACGTTTTGTTTTCCCACATTTATATTCTAAACATACATAGCCCATTACTGTTCCACTGCTGGGCACGGGCGTCTTCTCAGAATGAGAAGGGTTTAGGCCTTAGTCCACCACGTTGGCCTGGTGCGGGTTGGCAGACTACACACATCATCGAGATCTTTATGGAGCCCTCTCAGGAGTGCAAACTCACGATGTTTATCCTTCACCGTTAACGCAAGTGATAATCAAATTCTGATCCGCACATGAATTCGAAAAGTCAGATGTACGGCCCGGGGTCGAACTCAGACTTTTTTGCATGGAAGGCAAGCGTTCAACCGTAAGTCTATCACTGCTTATATCTAAAACATAATAAAAAAACCGGCCAAGTGCGAGCCGGACTCGCGCACGAAGTGTTCCGTACCATTATCTATAAAAACAGCAAAAAATATCATATCTGTTGTATGGGAGCCCCCCTTAAATATTTGTTTTATTTTAATTTAATTATTTATTTTTAGAGTAAATATAATAACTAAATATTCTGTGAATATTTCAAGCGTCTACCTGTAGCCGTTATCAATATCGATCAAAAACGAGCAAAAAAATCACGTTTGTTGTATGGGAGCCCCCTTAAATATTTATTTTATTCTGTTTTTTAGTATTTGTTGTTATAGCGGCAACAGAAATACATAATCTGTGAAAATTTCAACTGTCTAACTATCACGGTTCATGAGATACAGCCTGGTGACAGACGGACTGACGGACGGACAGACGGACAGCAGAGTCTTAGTAATAGGGTCCCGTTTTACCCTTTGGGTACGGAACCCTAAAATAAAAACTAGCTGTGTCCTCATGGTTCCACCCGTAGCCTATGTTATTCAGTGATAATGTAGCTTTCTAACGGAAAAAAAAATTTGAAATTGGTCCATTAGTTTTTAAGTTTATTCATTACATACACAAATACAAATCTTTCCTCTTTATAATATTAGTATAGATAAAAACGTTCCCCTAAAAACGTATTTTCCTATCAGTAGCTACAAAAACACAAAAGTTAGTTCCCCACAAATAGTTCAACAACTAGCAACTCAAACAAATGGGTAGACAGTACAGCTTAAAAACTTTTTCCAAGTTTGGCCGGCTTCACCAGTTTACCCAGATGGATTTAACCCGCTCGTATATTACTTCCGACGTATCTTTTTCTCGTGTAAACGGCCGGATTTAAGTGAAGGCTTTTCGGTGTTGTTTTTTGTAAAAATTTGAATAAAGCATTGTGGTTTCTGAGTTTCGAATAGATATTTTGCTGTTAAAACATTTTGGTTTTTGTTGAAATTGAAACAAACCTCATTACTTCTCAAATCTCTTTTATTCTGGTTTGTGATTGCATTTATTAGAGCACTTAGCCCGCGACTTCGTCTGCGTAAGTTTTCATACAAACTCCCTATTTTACCCCCTTACCGCTAGTTCACACAGAAACTGTTTATGGGACCAATTTAACAGATCCGTTTTTATTTTGGTAATAGCGCCTGCAGTTGTATGAGCGAGTTCACATACACGACAGTATTCCGAATCCAGTAAAAAATACTAGATTAAATAATTTTATCGTATCCTGCCTGCCAGATGCGACGCAGCTGCCATTTGTTTAACTGATCCGTTGGTACAGATTTGAACCACACTTCCAGTACTGACGGATCCGTTAAAACGGATCCGGCGTGTGAACGGGCTCTTACGGGTAGAATTTCCAAAAACCGTTCTCAGTAGATGCCTAAGTCACAAAAGGAACCTAGGTACCGTCCAAATTTCATGTTTCCAGCTTCAGTGGTTTAGGTTCTGCGTTGATGAATCAGCCAGTAAGTCAGGACAAGTAATTATATATTATGTATAGATAAATACAGATTTAATAGCAGTTGACTCATGGACTCATTGTAGATCAGAATTTGATTATCACTTGCATTAACGGTGAAGGAAAACATCGTGAAGAAACCTGCTCACCTGGGAGAGCTCCAAAAAGAACTCGATGGTGTGTGTAGTCCGCCAACGCACACCAGGCCTGCGTGGTGGACTAAGGCCTAAACTCTTTTCATTCTAAGAAAAGACTCGTGCCCAGCAGGGGACAATAACGGCCTGATTATACTTATGTTATGAGTCGTTCCATGTCTTTCTAAATGCACAAAAATTCCGGCCTAAACCAATTTGAAAAAAGATAAACGGTAAGGTATTGTTTAAATCATATTAAATTTATTTCCAATTGTATTCTACGTTTATAGTTTATTTTTTGTTTAAAGTTAAAACACGTGACTACTTTTATTTGATACATACTTTTTTTATTTAATTGACTCAAAGATTATTATTATATCTGGATAGATGTAGGTTTTTGAGATTACTTCTATTGAATTTCTATTAAAAACCTACTTCAATCTACAGATTTTGGATTTAAATCGGTTATTAGGATCGGCCGCAAATTGGTTTAGGTTGGACTCCTACTAATCACTGTATTAATTAGAGTATTATACTGGGTTCTAAAACTAAAAGGGTTTTAACGAACCAAGGTGAAACTAACATTGGTAAACTGCACTGAATACATATCAGCTCATTGGGGTAAAGTTCCGGAACTCAATTAAATGATATCAGAACGGATACAATTAACCCTAGTCCCACTTACACTTCTATAGAATACTAGCGGACCCGGCAGACGTCGTCCTGCCCGGAAAAGCAGCGCCACCGGGTCCAATTGTGTTTTCAAACCATCCGAAACCCATTGAAATATACACACAAAATTTCATCCAAAACGGTCCAGCCGTTTAGGAGGAGTTAGGTGACAAACACACGTACAGAAGACGTAGGGACTATAGTTCATAGACTTAGGATTTTTGTTGGCGACAAGCCAGCGTCTCCACCAAGATTTCAGGATTACTGCAATAGGTATCCAAAAAAAATGTGCCTCGTTGGTCTAGAGGTAGCAAGTGCGTCTGCTGATCGTGAGGTCTTGTGTTCGATCGTTATTGGGTTTTTCCGGGTGGAATTCCTCAGTAGTAGCCCGGAGTTTGGATTTGTGGCCGCTTGATGTCAATAGGCTCGCCCCCTATTACATGGGACTTAAAAATACTGGCAAAATGTTGCTATACACCTCTGCCCAACCCTTCGGAGAATACAGGCGTGATGTTGTTAAATGTTATGTTTCAATAAGGTTTTCAATTAATGCCAAGTTTAAAAACTCAAATGTTTGGCTACTTTTGTCACCGACTATACTAGAGATTAATCTGATCGCCTCCGTGGCCGCCACCGTGGACGTAGAATGGACGCCTTGGTTTAAAAAAGTAACAAATATGTCTGGTATAAACTCAATTTAAATGGACAGAGTTTCTCAAAAGCTTTACGCGATAATAGCAAGGCGTTTTGTGTATTCAAGTGTATACTTACGATGGTAACGCTAAAAAAATGTACAATGAGAAACAAAACTCGCATGCCTGATGCCATGTAACATAAATACTACTGTATGTATGTGACAGACCGAAGTTGCACCGTTTCAGAAATGACAGAACAGTGGTAGCATAGTGGTGTGACCGTCGGACTGCCAAGTCATAGGTCTCAAGTCGAACCCAAGGCTCACACCTCTGACTTTTCGGATCACTTGCTTACAAACGGTGAAGGAAAACATCGTGAGGCTTGACGGCATATGAAGCCAAGTCAGAGGCCAATGGGCGGCATAAACTCCGACACCAGGTTAGTCACTAACCACACGAAAAGAAGAAGCGTACCTACATTTGCAGATGACTTTTTCTGATCTCTATAAAATAAATTATTATTTCAGAGAGCGAGCCCTTTACCACTTATCCTACACTAAAAAAGTTATATCTCTACTATCTATCTGCAAAATGAAAACATTTCAATATTGCTAAGTCCAGGCAATTTCAAAATTCATTATTCCTGTACCCTGTATACGTGTGTAATAAAGTAGAAATGATATATTATTTCAACTTACATAAATATCAACTTTAAAAACATGTGAACTAAGTTGATTTGAGAATGACAAAAATTATTGAAAAAAATCATAAAACAATTTCAGTTTCAATAGAAACTGAATTATGTCTAATGGAATGAGGGTTTCTTATCAGAAAGCATGTTAATTCTAAATTCGAAATCCCTGGTGTATAGGTACTTATTTTCAATGAAACGTAATGCCGCGTTCAGACGTTTCCGTTCAAGACGACATTCAACGAGCACGAACACGATCATAAACGTGTAAATAGGCTTGCTTTTGCTCGTGTGCCTATATACACGCGCTCGGTCGCGCGCGAATAGGTACAGTGAATGATAATCGGCCTTATAAAAGTTCCACTGCGGTCTAATACTGCGTGCACCAGCATGGGTCGCACATGACTTGTGTGCGTGTGAATAGCCTGCTCGACCATAGGTACCGGGCTGCTTCCAGGCTGCTTGACGAACTGTCAATCAAGTACAGTGCGCGCGCGAACTGAATGCAGAGCTGAGTGCGTAAATGCGATTGTGCTGTTAGATGACTAGGACAGCACTACATTCGCGGACGTGTCAGGTAAGGCGTGCGGACGGCGGGGACAGCTTCACCTCAAGCCCCGACTGCATTCAGTTCGCGCGCGTACTATATATAACTTTTAACGCAGTTTAGCCACCCTCTTCCAATCTGGTCCAAGAATTTTTCTTCAAAAAGCAATTGCAAAGAAAACTCATTATTCCCCTACTAGGTATTCCAATGATACCGACATACTTAAAAACTTTGTCATTAAAAAATGTGCATGCAATATATCCTTAGTAGGTACTGGAAGTGGGGCACAGTGGGCAAACTAATCTAACTTTTGTTTGCGAAGTGGCTTCGGTCCCAACCGCGCTGTTTTATATACCGATTCAATTAAATTGTTTGAAGAAATTGTAAAGTAATTAACGTGTAAATATATTTATTGATCTGATAAAATTTGAACGTGTGTGTTTCGTTTTAACGAGCCTTGATTTAAAAACTGTGGCTTGTCTTTTTTAATTGACGTGGTCTCCGAATATGTTATCGAAACCAAATCGGAATCGGATTGAAAAAAAATCTGCATACTTGCAAATTATGATTTTTGAGAGTCAATTAACTTTCATTCTCGTACGAAATATGAAACTGTTTATTGACGAATAAACATAGGGATAAACATAGGGCTACACGATTAGCGAGGTTAAGCTGCGCTTGCCGCGGTTATTTCGTGGATGACCGTTCGTTGCACATCGAGACCCCTCCGTGCGTGGTTGGTGTCGGCTGTCATACGAATACCTATGACAGGTGTTACGGGTAGTCAGAATCCTGAAAGTCTGACAACCGGTCTAACCTTAGAATATCGGCATTGCCCAGTAACTGGGTTGCGGAGATCTGATGGCAGTCGCTCTGTGTATGATACTGGTATTTATTTATTTATTTATTTAATACTTCAATGCACAATGGTGGTACATAAGGCGGACTTAATGCCACAAGGCATTCAGACTGACATTCAGACTAGACTGGTATTCAGCTGCATCTGATTAGACTGGAAGCTGACCACAACCTAGATAGGAAGAGCGACGATCAGTGTTGTTTTTTCTGTTGACTGTGCACATTTCGGCAATTACGATATTAGGTGTTTTGGACAGCCTTTTGCCATTTATTGGTCACAATTCCAAATTCCGGACAGTAATTAAGAATTTCCTAATAGAAAAATAAAATAACATTACCCAGTTTGGGAGTCGAATAGAAGACCTTACGCTTGCGACCACTAAACCAGTGATTTTGAAAATATTCACAGAATAATGTTTTATTTTGCACAACGAAACTTAATGCTTCAGAAACGCATTAAACTGTCGTTACTACAATCTTTATATCTAAAGTTGAATCTTTTAAAATCTCCTTCAATGTTTTTAAAGTGATAGGAAAATTAAACAGATATCTTTCTTTAAAATTTTACTTGTAAATATGTATTTACGACAATTAATGCGACTCGGTGATCTTCATGTTTCCGGATTTGTACGAATTATTCGACCCTGTCAATCTTTTGTTGTGTCTCTAAAATAACATATAGGTAACTCTGGCTTCGTCCTCTGAGGATCAATTATTATTACGGACTAGCGGCCCGTCCCGGCTTCGCACGGGCGGACATTTTTCCCGTTTTTGCAACATTTATCATTTATGCTCCGCTCCTATTGGTCGTAGCGTGAAACATCACGCTACGACCTCCAATAAGACCACGAATATGGCCTATAACCTACCTCGATAAATGGACTCTCCAACATAAAAATATTTTTTCAATTCCAACCAGTAGTTCCTGAGATTAGCGCGTTCAAACAAACAAACAAACTCTTCAGCTTTATAGGTAATAGAATAGAATATACTTTATTGTACACCAAAATTGTAACACAGCTCTTATACAATAACAAACATTAAAGGGTACAATGGCGGTCTTATCGCTGATAGCGATATCTACCAGACAACCTTTGGATGAACAGGAAGTCAATGAATAAGATAGAGGGGGTAGTCCATGGTGTACTGCTGCAAAATATATACTACACACCATACATAGACATAATACTTACATATAGGTATATATATATATTTACAAATATTGTAATATATATATATGATATATAATTATGTGATAGGGAAAACAAGGTAGATTGATGATGAGGTACTAATTTATGAGGAATTAGAAACGTGTTGAGACAAGAAATGATCTTTAACTAATTTTTTAAAAGAATCCAATAATAGTAATATTAGTATAGATGAAGCTAATACCTCATAGCTTTGCATAATAGGCTCTCCCATTATGGAGGTAGCTATTACAGGTACAATCATCTTACGAGTCAGATTACATTATGCTCTGTTTGGCTAAAAAATGCTACCATTGATAATCAAAACAATTCGTTTTTGTTTATAGGAACAGGACAGTCATTGGTCGCATAATTCGTATAAATTCGGAAACACGAAGAATGACGAGGCACATTAACTTATGTCGCAGTACCTGATAGCTATAGTCTAAGACCCGGACGGAATTAATTCAAAATGTTTTTGAATGATTTTTTTTAATAGCCTTCCACCAAAACGTACAAATATTTCCTTTTGCTTTTATTTCATAAAAAAAAACAACTTAAAAAACACAACACAGATATTAAAATAAACATCTACCAGAATTTTCAACGAGACCCAAGCTCCAACTGTACAATATACAGGTTGTTCCAAAAACTTAAAATCACAGTTCCCTTAAAAACTTAGTTTGACCTCATCTAGTAATACAGTGTTAATTTAACTTTTCTAGAACAATTGACAGTGTGGACACAACGCGAACTGTGACTCAAGTGTTGTTGTTCTTTAATAGGCGAATCCCACTGTTGGGATCGTAGGGTATATAATTTTCAGGCATAATTTGCTTGGTTATTGGATTTATAAATTAAGTTTGGACGAGTGGTTCTGTACAGTAATTATAGTCAAGTCAGATCTTCTTTTCGTGTTATTAAAAGGTAAAATCAGAGCTTCATTTTTCGTTCATTTCTGTCATTTTGCATCTTTCACTATGAAACCAAAGTGACAAATGAATTCATTAATGAACCGATCCAACAATGTTGGATATTGGCACTTGGCATCTTTCACTCGCGTCTGCATGAAAGAAAAATGAATAATCTGAACACAGACAGAATGTTTACTTGATTAAACTACTTTCAAGATGCATGACATCATTCTACGACATAGACTGGAGATCTATGACTTGACAGTCCGACAGTCACACCACTAGGCTATCACTGCTAGCCAGTCAGATTAAATACTAATAAAGCATTTTGTGCCATGCTATCTGCTCCCTCGCGTAAAACCAATTAAAAGGTATTTATATTTCCAGAGTTTCAGGTCGTGTTAGTTTAATTACAAATTGCAATAAAACGGTAGGTTTAAAACATTAAACCTGAGAGGAGAGCAAAAATACTTTTGATTAAAATTACATTCTACAAATCTATACTTTTAAAGAGAAATACCCTTTAGGAGTGATAGCCTAGTGATGTGACCGTCGGACTGCGAAGTCATAGGTCTCGAGTTCGAACCAAAGCCACGAAACTCTGTTTTTTTTTTTTCGATGCATTACTTGGCTTTTCCTCGTCTATGCAAGCCTCATTATGTTAAATAATATATAAATACCATTAAATATACAAAATCATAAAGTTAAATTTAAAAAAATATGATATCGACACCAGGGAACACAATTTCACCGCCACGGATTCCCACAACAGAGGAATCAGCACGTCTGACTTACGGATTCATGTGCGTATTGCATAATTATCACTTGCTTAAAAACTGTGAAGGAAAACATCGTGAGGAAACCGGCATGCCTGAGAGATATTTCTCGACGGCATGTGAGGCCAAATCAGAGGCCCATGGGCGGCATAAACTCTGACACCAGGTTAGTCACTAACCACACGAAAAGAAGAAGAAGCGAAGTATCCTGACTGACCAACTGACAGACTGATTCGTGAACCCAGAGCCTTAACCACTAAAGCTGGAAACATGAAATTTGGACATTAGGTTTCTTTTATGACGTAGACATCCACTAAGAAAGGATTTTTGGAAATTGTACCTCTAAGAGGGTAAAATAGAGGATGGAAGTTTGTATGAAAATTCACGCGAACGAAGTCGCAGGCAAGCCGGGTCTGCTGCGACAAAAATCTAACAAAACATGTTTAGTGAACACCTGGATCAATTACAACACACTAAGGGAAGGTACCCATACTACGTGACCCATTTTTTACAACTTTTTACCCCCCCTCCCACCCCTCGGTGACCACCCGTAGTATATGCCAATACCCCCCTCCCCCTCTAGTTTTCACGTAGTAATTCATAAATATGGTTTTACATAAAAAAAAATGCAAAAACAAATTATTTGGCTCAATGTGCGTCAAAGTTGCCAGTTGTGAGTTTAAAAAGCGCTAAACGCTGCGCGCCATATTTGAATATATCTCAAAAAAGCGCGTGTTTTCTCTAGAGGATATTTACCACGTGACGAAAACCTAAACCAACCCCCCCCCCCACCCCTTTGACCAAGCGTGGTATTTTGAAGACCCCCCCCCCCTGAACGGGTCACGTAGTATGGGTACTTTCCCTAACTAGTTAGGCCACGCCTCAATTTTGTACGTGAAACATGTTAGAGGTCAGGCTCATCATTCCAAGAACGCACTTGGATCCCGTTTGGTATTTTTCGCTTGTCCACTCGAGCGAAACCACCTTCATCTCATCTGAAGTGGTGTCAAACACAGACCCACTTCGTTAGCATAGACAATGTTGAAAGGTTCGATGTTTAACAGAACATTTAAAGCCCTTATCAAGGGTAATTAATAATTAAATTCGTATAATAAATATTAGAAAAAGATAGGAAAGTTTGGATCAGCAATGTCAGTGTCAGATTTGCCATCGTCCGTCAGCAAACGAGCGTACAGTCAACAGCAAAATATGATGATTAGGTACACAAAATTTCACAGTTATTTTACAAATCTAAGCATGCCCATTATTATACCATCCAAATGAGAACATTGGCTTTGACCTAAACCGAACGAACTTCACTTGGGTGAGTAAGCAAATCTTAACTAATGCGACTCAACTGAAGTTCGTTTGACAACTTAAACGTCACAATATGGCGTTAGGTCATTTATACTCTTATTTGGATCGCATAGTATAATTTTTGAACGATAGAGTAGTAAATTCTTTAAATAATAGTACACTCGGGAGCAATGAATCCGGGTCCCTAACATAAAAAAACAATGTTAAAATATTAAACAATGTTTAATAATATTTTCCGCGATATCAGTGTTTATGTTGGTGACCCAGATTCATTGCTCCCGAGTGTATTATGATAAGATTTGTATTATTGTTTCATTACCTTCAGTTAGTGAATGTTGATATTCCAAAATATTTCTCGACTTCTGCTGTTGACTGTACATTGCATAAGCTTAATCTTATCGGAACTTGGAATACAGAACGCTTGACCGCAATCTGTCTGCGCCAAAGGCGTTGTACCCTAAGATTTTTGTAGTTAGACTTCGGATCGTGTTTTCTCTTTATATGTACTTACTGTTAGATCTACTATTGCGTAGGATATACCACAAGACTATAAAGGCACCATAGCTTTTGGAGTTACCGACTCAGAGCAAGTGCGTGCCAATTTGATTATCTATAATAAAAATGGTTGCCTTGAAGTCCATGTTTCTTAGTTTTTGTTGACATGAAGTCCATTTTTCGTTTTTTTAGTTGGCGTGAAGTCCATTTTTCTTTTTTTTAGTGGCCGTCAAGTCCATTTACCTTTTTTTCTCCCAAACATTTTATATAATAGCCTATCAAAATGCGATTATTTTTATGCTGCCAGGCCTCATGGGAGAGACGGGTCTGTAATATTCATTGGAGCGTATCACTTATCGCTTGTCACGTAGACATCACATTGTGTTTTACGAAGGCAGAATTAAATTGAAGGAAAAAAGGCCTAATATTATATGTACCTACGTCTAATAATGAGTACCTAATAATTATACCTATTTATTTGTATGCCTATTATGTTACTTATGATCATTAGACTGCCTTGTTGGTATAGTGGTCGCAAGCGCGACTGCTGAGCATGGTCCGGTTCCAATTTCCAGGTCGGGCAATATGTTATTGGGTTTTTTCATTAGGAATTTCCCAGTCGCAGCCCGGAGTCTGGATTTGTGCCCAGTTAATGGCAATAGGCTCGCCATCTATTACATGTGTACTAAAAAATCACCTCTGCCGAAACCTTCGGAGAATACTAAACCCATCAAAAACATAAATGTGAAAATGGGAGCCAAGTCCAATAATAAGAATATGCGTGGTTGTCGACTTCCCCGAAAAAAGAATTGAGATCTAAATGGGTGCCAAGTTCTGTAGATAAACCTGAAATTTATGTACACGAAGCAGATATTTTAGGATAAATTGAAGCTCAAGTTTGACTTGGCTAGTTTTTACCAGCAAACCAAATTTTTAGAAGAGTAAGATTTTGACCTTACAATAGGTATAAAAACAGTAACTTGCGTATAACATAAAAAAGATAAGTTGATTAGCCAAATATAAGATAACTTGTATGTGAAAACTAGCCAAGTCAAATCTTGATCTTCAATTTATCCTAAGATATCTGCTTTGTGTAAATAAATTTCAGGATTATCTACAGAACTTGGCACCCATTTAGATCTCAATTCTTTTGTCGGTGAAGTCGACAACCACGCATATTCTTATTATTGAACTTGGCTCCCATTTTCACATTTATGTTTTTGATGGGATATCATTACTTTTTGTATAGAAATTATTATTATTCATCATTCAAAAGTGATCTGTAAAACGTTTACGCTGTAGTTTTCTATTTTGTGCTATTTTCTACATTTTCTTGAACGTTAGAAATATATGGAAAGTCCTCCCTTTAACTTTTTTTATCATTTGCCTGTTAGTTATATTTTTATTATAAATATACAATAAAATATTTAGTGTTAATTCCGCGAAAAAACAGTTGATCAAGCCTGAATGCAGTATGCAGCACCGCCCTCCCGCCCGCAAATATATGCAAATGCAGAAGGTGCGATTAATAACATGCAACACACAAGCAAAACAAACCGATACGACACGTGTTTCGCCCCTCCACGGGGCATCCTCAGGTGATGTTGACTCGTCGACCGCTTGGACGCGCTTGATTTCGCGTCCGAGGCTTGATCAACTGTTTTTTCGCGGAATTAACACTAAATATTTTATTGTATATTTATAGATCATGGATTTCCGCAAAGTAACGCCTGATTCCATCATATATATTTTTATTTCCCACTTGAATCAAATAATCTGGTATACAAAACGATAAAAGCGACCTTCCATCATGGAATCATGGAACCTATTTTCCTGCGAAAAAAAAAAAGTTTGTTGCTATTATAATTTTGAAAGGCACTAAGTAATAAAAATCGATTGTTTGAAAAATATTTCAAATCGTAAAAATTCAGTGTTTTCTGACTTTTTCCTTTGTATACACACCATTACCCAGCTGGACGCCAAATTTCAACTTTCTAGGTCATCTGGAAGTGGGTTAGGTTTTTGATCTATATGTCAGTCAGTGTTAAAAATGCCGATTTTTAGACGTTAATATCTTAATAAAAGTTAGAGCTGTATATATGAAATTTGGGATTATAGTTAATATTGGGGGTTTCAATAAATAAACCAAATTTTATGTGATTACGTTGAATAGATTTTGAGTTATTAAGGGCTCAAAAGTGGCTTCAAATGGTTCGTGTAATATAACACACGGGTGCTGCGTCGCCAGTTCCTTTTTCTTTGAACTTGGCTTGACACGCTGCCGCGTGTCTATATAAATAATATGTATTGACGATACGTTTGGTGCAGTGGCTGGGCCACAAATGGCCTACAAATATTTGTTCCCACACGGAACAAATATTTGTATGGCCTACAGATAGTTGTTCTGGGTCTGGATGTTTGTGCGTGTGAAGATTTGTGTCTGTAAAAGCACCCACGATACAGGAGAAATCGGAATGCTGTGCAACGTTTCTAAAAAAAAAATAGAAGGCGTTATGTCATATTATGTTATGATTATTAAGCCTTCTACAGATGACACAGAGCCGCGGACTATATGTCCTGAAAAAAAAAACAGAGATTATTGACCTATGTATGCTTTAATGCAAAGGAATTTATAATGTCTATTTTGACAGAAGATTTTGTTTGCATTGACATGTGTGTCTGTAGCAAGCATTACCTGGAAAGTTTTTATAGGTAACTATATTCTATATCCTATTCACGGAATCAAAAAATAAAGTGTAAACAACAGATATTTTCTCTAAAATATTTCATAACAATAATTTGTAACAAAAATAATTTGTATGATGTTAATCTATTTTAAAACACTTCTTATCAAGTAAATTTTGAATTTTTCGTCGATTTTACAGAAAATATCTATATTAAGGCTGAGTTGCACCAACTGAAGTATGCTTAGGTGGTTTGGTCATGTTGAGAGAATGAGTGAATGGCGATTAACAAAAGGAATTTATAAGGCGGATGTCAATGGGAACGCCGGTAGAGGACGTCCTAGATGGACATACATCGATGTTATTGGTGATGTTCTTCACAAAGGTCAGGTGCATAGTACTCTCAACCGGCGTGCGAGTATGACAAGATGTATGAATGTGGATGAAGCGAAAGGGGTATGTAAGGGTCGTAGCATGTGGCGTTCTATAGTTTCTGCCTACCCCCATGGGAAAAAGGCGTGAGTTTATGTATGTATGTATGTTGCACCAACTCACTATAACCGTAACCATACCAAAATGTCTGTCAAATCAGTACAAATTTAACATAAATATGGTAAGTTAACAGGTATATTTAGTTGGTGCAACTGAGCTTAGGAGTAGTCAAATGTTGTTTATATTTAATTTTTTTCGTTCCGTGAATAGGGTGTAGGTGCTCTACACTACCAAACATGTTAGGTAATTCGACGATCGCAGCCAGTCTGAGACTTAACCAATTCCACTTACGGGCATGGACTGCGTGGAGGGTTACGTCACCAACATCTTAGGCTTACTCGTGGATTATCGACTTATACATCCATATTCTAAGACATTCGTCCAAAACTTACTCGACTGATACTCGTCTCAGGACGGCCTCGAAAACACCTTCAAAATTGTATTCTTAGTCGCAATTTCGAGTGAACTTTGAAGTTCCTCGACTGAGGGGTCCTCAAATGAGTCGAGGTAGAGTGGAGTCATTACGTCATAATTTGAATAATCTGCATCGCGCGAATAACGCCACGATAAATAGTTGTAAGAATGATCGTAAGCATATTCGATAAAGTCTTCAAAATTCATTTTTGTTACATCCGAACTTTGACACTTCCTCCTTAAGGTAGGTTCCGAGGTACCTTGAGTTTGACAGATGATTCCTTACCTCGACTCAGAGAAAATCCCGAGTCGAGGACGTTTCTGTCAACTAACCGATGGTAGTGAGAAAGGCTGAGTCGAGGTGGAGTCGAGTCGAGTAAATTTTGGAGGAACGTCTTAGAATATGGCTGATAGTCACGTAATGGTTTCGTCTACCTAGAGTCATCTCTATCAATAATACAACAACAAAAAATACACACATTCCTCCAAAACAGTGTCACTTCCTACGAAAAGTAAAAAAGTTTCTGCTGCTTATTCATGGTCTTGCGGACTGTTTCTACATAATCGGACAGTTACTGGCGAGACCTGAAGGATCTCCAACCAGTGGGGACGAGTAAAATACTTAACCTAAGCTAACTACTACTACTAACATCATGACTACTAGCAACAACAGCACTAAGGGCGACCTCTAATGGGACTCGGACCTCGGCATAGGGCGTTACTGGTGGGAGGACTGGGAAGAAGACAGCTTGATGAGGGCTGAATTATCGGTGTGACTGCGGAGTCAGAAAAGACGACCGGCTTTGCGGCGGCGGGTGAGCACGGTGGATCAGCGACGGCGGCGGTGGAACATCGCGACGGGCCTTCGTAAAATATGACCATCCTTTTAGTTTTCAATACAAAAAACATATCGCATGAACAAAACCTTGTTTCAACAAAAAAGGTTCGTTAGACCAAAAACGGGTCTCCAAACAAAACAATATAAATCAAATTCATATGTTCTAAATGGTTCTAAAGTACAATTTTAGCCGTCACCCAATAATCGGTGCGTTGGTAACCACTGTTAGATAATTCAACATAACTATGCCACAAATGGGACTTGCTGTGTTCGTAATGTTTAAACTTAATGATAAATATTGTACTAATTGGTCGCCTCAGGCTATACCTGCTTTATTTTGGCGTATTTATAATTTTAATGGGGGATTAAAATTCGATACTTCTAACTGATTCGTATCTGACCAAACGTGTATTGATAACAAAGTATTGCAAAAAGCAGTACACTCCCAAACACAGCAATGCTGCTTGGCAGCAGAAATAGCTCTACAATTACTAAAAAGTTGTCTCTGGTCTATGAGAAGACAATGTTCACTAGAGGACGTTTACGTCCCAAGATGATGGGTAAATTGTATTTGATGGACTCCTGACTATTAACAACCGCGCCGATCTTATGCTTGCTGCGGTCAGTCCGTGGATGGGTGTTCGTTACACATCGAGATCCCTCTGTCTTTCGAGAGCACTTTAAATCGTCGGTCCCGGGTGACATAAAAATACCTATGACAGTCGTCATGGATAGTCAAAAGCCCGAAAGTCTGGCAACCGGTCTAACCGTAGGATATTGGGCATTGCGCAGTTACTGGGTTGCAGAGGTCTGATGGCAGTCGCTCCGTATAAAATACTGGTATTCAGCCGCATCTGGTTAGACTGGAAGCTGACCCTAACATAGTTCGGAAAAAGGCTGTAGGAGGATGAAGGTAATGAGAAAGCTGTATGTAAGGACCCATCTCCGATAATTGAAAATGTTTTACCACCGAAATGGCTGCCATTTTGAATTCAAACGAACTTTTTGAATTCCTAGTACTTACCGAGATTTTGTATCTATGTACCTTTTATAAGGAATTCTATAAAGACTGATTTACACTGCGATAGTTTCTCGAAGCGAATATGATGTTATTTCCATTTTCCGTCCGAAACAAAGACAGAACGAGTCTCGCTTCGAGAAACTATAATCGCGTGAACTCGCCTTAATTGTAATTTTTGTACCTTTTTCGATGAGGCTGACTGGTAGAGAATGCCTCATGACCCGCCGCCCGACCAGTAACAGGCCCAAGAAGGCGGCGCGCAGTGTTCCGTGCACGCTTCTCAGGAGGATGTGGGCCAAGGCCCCACAGAGGAGAGGCCCGCCAGTGGCTGGTGGACCGGGATCTGCCGGGGTTGCGGTGCATGCTTTTGCGAAACCCGCGACCCCGGCCGGACGGTCAAGGGGAGGAACACCGTTGGTTTTTAGCTGGTAAGAGACCGGCAGACACCCTCGCCTTCCCCGGGCGAGAGACATCCATGAGGATTTTCCAACGACAAAAAAAGGGAATGCCTCATAACATTAAGTTCGCCTTATGTACCACTATTGTGCATAAACTATAATTAAATAAATACGCCAATTAAATTGAAATTTCTCGGATAACATACAAGCGGCGTGTTCGCTTACAAGTTGCTAATTAATCTTAACTGGCTCAGCGCTATATATCAGTCAATTTACGTAACACTGCCAGTAACATGGGCTATCACTTCCTATTATTCTCAAATTGGTACAGAATAATTAGGCACTTAGCTGAGTGATTGCCTGCACAATGTTGGTAATGCCTCTCCACCGGGCACATGTCGTGACACATGTGCCGTGACTTGTATCAGGAACATTATGCAAAACAAGTGCCACAAAATTTTACTTAAGTATAAGTTGCTATACAGGTCGCGAAACATGTTGCGGAACTTGTATCCGGCACATGACAATCTCTGTGACATATGCCAAAACACCTTACCGTGTGCCGAAACTTGTACAGGTTGCGATATTGTGCCGCAAAATTATACTCGGGCACAAATTACGACATGGCTATCTTTGCGACATGTGCCGCGACTTGTATCTGGGATATGTGCGGTACATGTGCAATAATATTATGCGACACATTGAAATCTCTTCGACACATACCAAAACACCATGTGTCGCGACTTGTAACAGGGTCAGGTCGCAAGACTGTACCGCAAAATCTTGCTAGAGCTCAAGATGTGAAACATGTTGCGGCACTTGTATAAGAGAAATGCCAATCTCTACGACATATCGAAACACAGTTGCGATGACGTTTGTCATGACAAAGTGTACCCAGACGAGGCAACAAAAAGCTCATTAAACATTAATCTCAGACGTGTCCCACAGATTAACTAAAGGCTACTTAGCCCCTACATGTCCTTAACCGTCCCAGTTTAGTACAAATGAGGCAGCTATTCCCAGCCGTAGCCGCTGGAGGCTATTACAGCCATTTTATCGGCCACACGGGGGCTATTAGATAAAACGGTCCATCAACTGCGTGGATGTCCCCGATTTGAAATATTTTAATCGTTTTATGAACTGTGGTTTTAGCGGTTTAAATGTGTATTATGTAGGTGTAAATGCTGTAAGTAAATTATGGGAGGTAGATACAAGGTTAGTCGGAAAGGGGGTACTAAGCCGAAAGGGTGTTGAAGTACTCATAATAATGGATAACTTTTGTTCTACAACTTTCCCCAAAAGTCAATAGTTCAAGAGAAATAGCTGTTCAAAGATTTCATAAAAAATACGCCAAATTCTATCTATCCTCAGCTATGATTAGAAGTGTTTATATTTTATGTCATATTTGGGGTCACGGATTAGAAACTCCGTTTTCTGAATTCATAACTAAAGCAGGGATAAAGAATTTTTGAAAAAAATAAAATAATAATTTTTCATGAAAATAAAATTAATCGAATTTTTAAATTGTAACTCTTTCTTTAAAACAATCATCAGTGATACGTTAAGTGGCCCGCGGATTAGTACCCCCTTTCCGACTAACCTTGTATATTACCTACTTTAAAAATAACTTCCTTAAAAGTATAATACCTATAGTTGAAACTAAATTACACAAGATGAGCTCTTTTCTTGGACTTCAATTTTAGGCCTGCCTCGTCGGTCTAGTGATGGCAAAAGCAACTGCTGATCGTGAGGTCCTGGGTTTCATGCCCAAGTCGGGAAAAGTGTTATTGGGTTTTTCCGTGTGGAATTCGTCAATACAAGCCCGGAGTTTGGATTTGTGCCCGGTTGATGGCAATAGGCTCGCCCCCTATTACATGGGACTTAAACATAACGGCGAAATTGAGGGTGTTACTATACACCTCTGCCCAACCCTTTGGGGAATACAGAAGTTATGTTATACATATTATGTAAATCCGTAACAAAGCTAGTAGAAATCGTAGAAAGAATGTATCGCCAACATTTTTTCCTGAAAAACATAATATTGTACAAAGAGGTTATTATTCAGTAATAAGAACTTAAAAATATGTTATTAAAACCAACCATCCTTCACCGTCCTCGAAAATTGGACCTTAAATACTAAAGAGCCCGGAAAATGTGGGGAGCCCACTCCACCCTCGTTAAATATTAAATTGTCGATTCTAAGAAAATGAAACTCAAAGTTACCTAGCTTTTTCCCAATTGTGTTGGGATCAGCTTCCAGTCTAACCAGATGCGGCTAAATACCTGTTTTTTTACACGGAGTGACTGCCATCAGATCTCCGCAACCCAGTTACTGGGCAATACGGATATCCTAAATTTAGACCAGTAGTCAGACTTTCGGGCTTCTGACTACCCGTAACTACTGAGGTATTCGCATGCCACCCGGACCGACGGTTGAACATGCTCTCCGAGGCACGGAGGGGTTTCGATGTGTAACGAATGGTCACCCATCCACGGGAAGACCGTGGCAACCGTTGCTTAACCTAGCTAATCGTATGATCTGTGCCGTCGTTTATAAACCACGAGCCCATCAAAAGCCAAAGATCAAATTCAAAAGGAATAAGAAAAAAAAAAGAATTTGTTTTTTTTCTTAAATGACATTTTCGAGCGGTACGTACCTAAATAGTATACCTATAGGTATTTTGGGTAGTTTTTGAAAGTCAAAAATTCTCGATAAGTATGAAGACGAAACTCCGCATAGGAATGAAATGACGATATTATGAAACAAGTCACGCACGGGTACGAATTACAGAGTGCTCCCCTGAGGTATAAGTAAACGAGCTGAAAACTTCAGGTTCCGCGAAATTTCATACACGAAAAAATAAATAAATTATTAGGTAGGTAGAGAAAACAGGGCATTTTATTGATGACGTTATCAAGATGTGTCGTTTTGTGTCGACAAGAATATTGTAAATGTATGACCACGTTTTCTATGAGGTCGATCTTTTTTACCCGACTGCGGCAAAGCCCAAAAGGACGATAATGTTTTTAACCTGTATGTTAGTATGTATGTATTTCCGTTACTGTTTTCCTAGAGACTAAACGAGCCAATGGATGGACGGACGGACGGGCAGATGGGAAGATGGACAGACAGACAGACAAGCAGACAGACGGACATACGGGTAGACAGAAAGACAGGTGGACAGACGGACAGACCGATTGATGGACAAAAGGACGGCCAGATAGACATACAGACAAACAGACAGACGAACATGCGGGCAGACAAACAGACAGACAGCCGGGCAGACATAAAGACAGGTGGACAGACAGACAGACGGACAGATGGACAGACAGATATCGACAGACGGACGGACGATCAGAAGGACAGACGGACAGACAGACAGATAGACAGACAGACGGACAGATAGTCAGACAGATGAACAGACAGGCGGACAGATAGACAGGCAGTAAGACGGGCAGACAGACAGACGGACGGACAGCGAAATTATCCTAGAAGGGTTCCTTTTTTTCATATTGAGTTTCGGATACTCTAAAAATAAAAAATGCCTTAGCTACTGTATGATCAACTTTTAATTATTACCACTCGATGTATCTTGCAATAAATAAATGATTCTGATTCAAACGCAAAGCAATTGCCTCAGAGCTTTTTGGCAAAGAGATTTTGACCCGACACACAATTCAATTGCTTCTCGGTTTCGTTCTCCATCTGACCGAACACAATCAACTAGCAACAGTATCCTTCCTAACTCCAGGGAACTAACAAAGACTTCAGTTTAACGTTAGGTTTGTACGTTATCCAATTACTAACTAGGTTACCGCTTAAGTTTAGTTTACATGTAAAGTTCTCAAAGGATTTAATGATCCTTTGTGTTTATGTTTTTATTAAAAGCAGTGATAAAGTAGCGGTTAAGTCAGACATCAGTCGGGTTGATGTCAGGCGGGCGGCCGGTTATAAAACAATAAGCCAAAACCTCTAACAACATGGATTTATGAAATACATGTTGTGCCGACCCACCTAGTGTGGGATAAGGGCAGGAAGAAGAAGAAGAGTAGCGGTTAAGCGCTTGCTTTCCATGCATCAAATCTCAATCAAATATTTGCATGTGTGAGATAATTTTAAGATTTTAATTATAATACACTCCAGAGCAATGAATCCGGGTCACTAACGTAAACAAAACAATGTTATATTTTTTCTATTGTACTTTTTAATTTATTTATATTTTCTACGCGACCGGGCAGTTATTGGCGAGACCTGAAGGGTCCCCAGCCCAACAATGATTTCCGAGATATTAAGGTTTCAGTTGGTGACCCGGATTCATTACAACTGATTGTAAATTTGGCTCTAAAATAAGTCGTAAAAGTTTCAGTTAGAAAATATTACTATTATTAACATATTTGATTGAGTATTCGTATGATCGCTTCACATGGTCTGACTGCTTGCCAATAGAGGCTAATTTGAAGCTAAAGATCCACAGGCACCGCCACATTGGACAGAGGTAAAAAAAATACAAAACTGTAAAATTCCTTGCGATTTAATTACGCGATATAATACCTTGACTTGTTACACGAGGTTGTCGACATGTCGGAGATTGGCTCAGAAGTCAATATGCCGTTACAGCCAATGGCTTAATAGCCAAGAGCCTCGACCAACATCTGATGAGGCTCTTGTTGTGCGGCTGGGTCAAGGGCCTCATACATAAAACAGTACTTCTGGACTCGGCGCTTATTGTTAGGAAGTTCCTTTCTTTGAGGCTCTGGCCACCGGTATCTTCGACATTGTTCCCGATATCGGTGGGGTACTATAGTTTTGATATTTTTAAATGTTATTTGTTTAAGAAAATATTAAAACAAAAAAATATAATTATGTATTGAAATTAAGAAAGGAGACAATTTGATATTAGTATTACTTCAGGGCAATTTTACAATCTACTGTAATTTTTCACCTCTATACAATACAATACAATACTCTTTATTGTACACAAAACAAACAAGAAACATTACTATAAAAATAGAGATGTACAATTTGCGGTCTTACAGCACTAGGCGATTTCTTCCAGACAACCTTTGGATGGACATGAAGTGCAAGAAAAAAAAGAGAGAAGTAGTTCTCAGTGTAACAATTAATGAGGAGACATTAAATTATGTACTTTAAATAAACCTAAAAACACAAATAAATAAATATTATATTTAGATAGTGTAATGTGTATGTAATACATAATATAAACAGACAATAAAGTGGTGAATTTTCAGTCTCAAAGTAGCGGCCTAAGAGCAACTTCTCGACAATCCGATAAGCAAAATATCTTTATTAATTTACTTCTCATAACCTTTTCTTTCACAACCTTATTTAAAACATTTACTACTGAACTTTCACTGGTGAAAGTTTCATCTTTATTTTGTTTCAAACAAAACTTGGGGTCGGAATGGGATCATCTTTGCGAATATTCCTGAATTATTGATAATATCTTTGCTACTTTGTGTTGACTGCAGTGTTATTATAGGTAGGCCCTTTTTAATAAGTATGCTGAACAAGTTTATTGTGCAGCATTTTCTTCTTGTTTATTTAATGGTTCGTAAAGTCCCTAAATAAGAATACGACGGTCCGTCCGTATCGTTTTGCCTAGCCTTTTTCCCAAGTATGTTGGACGGAGCGACTGCCATCAGTCGTCCGCAATCCAATTACAGGGTAATACCGATATCTTAAGATTAGACTGGATGTCAGACTTTCGGGCTTCTGACTTCCCGTAACGACTGTCATAAGTATTCGTATGACACCGAGTGTTTAACGTGCTCTTCAAGACACGGATGGGTCTCGACATGTAACGAACGGTCATCCATCCACAGACTGACCGCGGCAAGCGCAGCTTAACCTCGCAAATCATATAATCTGCGCGGTTGGTAATTAGCCACGAGCCCCTCCGCACTGCCCGTTTGTCACAAGCTTATAACTACGCCATCTTTAAATCTATTCTGATGAAATTTCACACACAGACCAATGCTACTAACAGGAACGTCGATCAATCGCCACCGAACCGTAGCCGAACAGTTAATTCAGACAGTTTACGTTTACAAAAAGCTGTCAAATTGTTTGACAACAAAAATAAAGTCAAAAATGTTGACAGTTTTCTGTTTTTGACAGGTGTGGACCGTTTGCGGTTTGTCAACACTTTTATTAGACTTATTTGGCCCCCATATGATACGCCAAACAACTGTGTAGTGAAACTACGAATAAATAATTTTGATACACAGAACTTTCTTTGTATTTTTTTTTCTCGTTGGAATATCCTCATGGATGTCCCTCGCCCGGGGAAGGCGAGGGGGTCTCCTTCTGACCGTACGGCCGGGGTCACGGGATTCGCAAAAGCATGCACCGCAACCTACGCACACAGAACTGAGGGATGAGTTTTTTTTGCGCTCTCCATAGCTTGATGTATGGTGGACAGGTTTTTAAAAATATGTTATTAAGGAACTTTTTTATTCAGTTGTATATTTCGAGTTGTGAGCTCCTAGAATCGATAATAGCGTGTCGTCCTATAAATTAGTGATTAAAAAATCTACAAAAAAAATTAATACCTTTCACGACCATGTCAGCTATGAAAGTTATCAAACTAATTATCATAACAATTGAATAAATTAAACTATAGCGTCACGACAGCTAAATTAACACCAAAAATTATGTGAAATTCCTAAAAGCTTGGGGGTATAATCTACTACTTAGAATAACTTCCTGCATACATTTCTATCGCACAAAACCGCCTGTTCACACAGCGGATCAGTTCCAACAGATCCGTTTTTAACGGACCCGTCGGTACTGGATGTGTTGTTCACATGTGTATCGACGGATCAGTTAAACCAGTGATACCCAAAGTGGTTTAAATCGACCCCCAGGGGTCGACGGCGACCTAAAAGGGGTCTACGTGGGTGAAAAAGTAATTGAGGGTCCGTGAGATGTAAATTGGGGTCCACGTTAGTGCATCTCATTTAAGCAGTACGTGACTTTAATTTTGCTTTTTTTTTCTACGGAATAACCCACATACAGAGATGATTAGTTGCTTAGTTTTTACCTGAAAACTTAACAAACAGACCGATGATAATAGTACTATTGTAGGTACTGTCGTAGGTTTAATAAATGTATAAAACTTCACGTGTGTTTTTTCGCTCTACACCTCACAACATTCAAAATGTGATATTAGCTAAGCGGGAAGTCTATTTAAACAAATGGCAGCTGCGTCGCATCTGGTAAGCAGGATACGATAAAAATAACGGTTCGTGTGTGAACGCACCCATACTTCTCCATCTTTATCTACGGATCCGTTTTTTATACTGTTCCGTCATTCAATTTTTGATGAAAAAACGGAACATGTAAAAATGTCAGACCAGTATTTTTTACTGGATTCGGAATGCTGTCGTGTATGTGAACTCGCTCATATAACTACAGGCGCCATCACCAAAATAAAAACGGATTCGCTAAAACGGGTCCTGTAAACAGTTTCTGTGTGAACTAGCTGTAACATCCTTACGCATCTAAAGTACAACTAAATTAAACCCTCGTAAAGTTATCGGATAATATATTCAACGGGGAGATCTCCTCCTTGAAGGAGATCTTCCCTTCGAGAGCTCTGGCGAAATAAAATCAGTCGTGCGGAACTCGAGTCCTGTTAGTACTTAATTAAAGATGGGAACTAATTAAAGCTGATGAATACAGCAACTTTAAATGTTGAATAAACAACTTTGGGATTAGGATTGTGAACCTAGATTCCATTGTAGATAGTTCATTTTCCTTTATAATAAACATTACGTTATGACGTTTTCTATAGTCTTTATTGTCGTAAAATTAACTTGACTTACATTCTTTTCAGAATTTAATTTATCACTTGCGTTAATAGTAGAAAAACATGGTAAGGAAACCTGCACAACTGAAAGGGCTCCATACAGTTCTCGATGGTGTGTGTAGTCCGCCAACCCGCACTAAGCCGGTAGACTTAGGTCTAGATCCTTCTCATTCTGAAAAGAGGCCCGTGCCCAGCAGTGGGACAGTAATGGACTGATAATATAACCAATCTATTATAACATAACGTTACATAACAGTTTGGGCAGAGGTGTTTAGTAAAACCCTCATTTTACCGTTATGTTTAAGTCCCATGTAATAGGGGGTGAGCCTATTACCATCAACCGGGCACAGATCCAAACTCCGGGCTGCTACTAAGGAATTCCACACAGAAAAACCCAATAACACTTTACCCAACCCGGGGATCGAACCCAGGATCTCACGATCAGCAGTCGCGCTTGCCACCTCTAGACCAACGAGGCAGTTCAATCAATCTATAAAGACTAAATAGACCCGTAATGTTTCCTTCTTGACAAAATATTATTTTCTCGTGAAAACTCTATGTAAGCTTGCACTCACACAAAACCTTTGTAATCTTCAATTATTCAGAATATAAGCCGTGTCATACAATAGTATACAGTACGTAACACAACGAAGAACAAACCTTCTATAGTACACAACCAGTGGCGTAGCGTGCCTTGGCGGGGGGGCCCCGTATAAAAATTTGTTTGGGGGCCCTTAGGAAGGGTAAAGATTTCTTACAAAAGAAAAAAAAAACGCATAAAATTAAAAGAAATATTTATTCATCATAATTATCTATCTGTCACTTTTTCCAAAAATTTTACAATCAATTCAAATTAAATTTAGACTCTCCTTGCCTTTTTTCGGCAAACTGATTTATTAAATCATTTATAGCTGATGATGACTTTAGTTTTTCTAAAGTTTCGGCCTCTATGGACAATAATGACAGGTCTGACAGTTTTTATTTATTTTTGCTTACGCACGTTGGGGGCCCCCGTGGCCCGGGGGCCCCGTATAATTGATACGGCAGATACGGCGGTAGCTACGCCCCTGTACACAATTAAGATGTCATCGGCAAACTTCGTAAAACCGATCACTTCCGAACTGAGTGCCAATTCAAGACCACGATTTTTTATTACTACTACAATAAATAATCATCCTTACGCTGACGCAATAAGTGTGAGAGCTGCGGAAATGAGCGATTGCCATTGGTTGTTAGATCAAGTGTATCGAAGCGACTTCTTTCAAGTACATCCTTACTATCCTTACTATATATATATATATATATATATATATATATATATATATATTATATATATAATATTATAAATGCGAAAGTTTGTATGTATGGATGTGTGGATGTATGGATGTATGGATGTTTGTTACTCTTTCACGCAAAAACGGCTGAACGGATTTGAATGAGATTTGGCACACAGATAGACTATGCCCTGGATTAACACATAGGATAATTTTTATCCGGGTACATCAAGTGGTTCCCCTAGGATGCGGGTGAAACCGCGGGTAATAGTCTAAAATGCTTTGTCCTGAATGACTGACTGACGGATCAACGCACAGCCTAAACCGCTGATCGTAGAGACCTGAAACTTGGAGGGCGTGTTCTTTGTATGACGTAGGCATCCGATAAGAAAGGATTTTCCGAAATTCTACTCCTAAGGGGGTGAAAAAGGGGGGAAAAGTTTGTATGGGACAACGTGATTCCTTGGTCCAATCTACTTCAAATTTTGCATAAACCTTTTTTAACAGAATTGATGGAAGACGTGTTTCGTATTTTATTGAAATTCATCCTCTAATGGTATTAAAAAGGGGTAGAAAGTTATTTTGGCGGTGATTTGCTTCGAAGTTGATATCGATAGTTGGTAAGGATTAGAACATATTGGTTATAAATTATACGAATCATTCCATATTTAAAAAAAATGTAAAATACAAATATAAAAGAATATTTATATCGGATTAGAATTTGAAATTACAATTTTATTTGTTCTTGGATATTTGAATGAAAAACTTACCTTATACCTTGATTTTCCTTCAAAAATTCCTTGGAAATCTCATAAATTACCTACTTAGCAAATATTTGCGATTGCTGTATATTTTGTTTGGAAGTTCATTTTCATTATTTCATTAGAATATTTTCAGTGTAGTTAATTTAATTTCTTTTCAATTTGTTGTTATAATAATTAAAAAGGATTCTTTGTGTTTGATTTGTTAGTGTATAATATAGGTTTTTACTTTTAATAGTAAAAATATCTGTGTTTGATTTGTTGTGTATAATAATAGTTATAGTTTTCTTTTAGTTTGTTTTAGAAGTTTAATTTTGTGTGTATTGTTTTTCGCAATTTATTTACATTTATAAATTTGTCTGTGTCCATTTTAAAAATGGGTGCAGAGTTGGTTAACTTCAATGGGAAATTAATAAACCTTACTATTGTACCAATAGTGGGGGATGCCGCAAGCCTTTTCCGTACGCTTTCTTATTTGTTGTACGGCACACAAGAACGCTCAATGGATATTCATAAAGAAATTGTGTGTCATGTGACGAACAATTGGGATGAATTTGCTGTTATGTATCATGACCGTCATGGCAACAATCATAGGACAAAAGAAGAGTATACTTTAGATATGTTACAAAACTCTACATATGGCAGTTTTTGCGAGTTAGTTGCAGTCGGTCAAATATACCCATTTGTATTTGAAGTGTATTGAAATGACAACCTGTATGCCAAATTTGGTACAGAGGACCAACCTATCAAAAGGTTACGTTTTCCCCAAGATCTTTCTAATAGTCACTTTGATGCCTACGCTGATGCGGATAGTGATAATAACACTGATGAGCGTCCAATAGCCAATAAACGGCGCATTGAAATTGCTGTATCTCCGACGTTTACTGAATCTTCACTAATTTCTAATGTTGTGCAAGACTTTCATTCGCCTACTTATACAATTATTGAATCTGAATGTGAGTCAGATTTAATTTCTTCTTTGTCCACTAATAATTGCATAGCATTTCCAACATTCACTACCCAAGAGTCAGTTCAAAATGAAATTAGATTGACAAATAATCATTAAAAAAAGCATTAGAGCAGTGGTGGCCCAGTGGTAACGGCCCCGACTTACGAGTTGTATGTCGTGGGTTCGAACCCCGCCAGGCGCATTACTTTGTGTAATTTATTTCATCACCACTGCTCTCAAAACGGTGAAGGAAAACATCGTGAGGAAACCGGCATGTCCTAGAACCAAACATTCGAAGACATGTGACATCTACCAACCCGCACTGGGCCCGCGTGGTGGATTACGGCCCATTCCCTCTCACAGAGTGGAGGCCTGTGTCCCAGCAGTGGGAACATTATAGGCTGCTGATGACGATGATGATTCAAATTATATGAGAGTGGGCGTTATTTGAGTAGTTCGGAGGCAGTTTGAAGGATTTTAGGGTTTCCCATACATGAAAGGTTTCCCGCAGTCATACATTTAGCTGTCCACCTTGAAAATGGCCAACGAGTCTATTTTAATTCCGACAACCTCGCCGACAGAATGAATAGCCCACCAAAAACGACACTGTTAGCATTTTTTGATTTATGTCAAACAGATGATTTTGCTAAAACCCTTCTATATGCGGAAGTGCCTTCATATTTTGTAAGGCAAAAAAATAAATTTGTGAGAAGGAAAAGAGGAAAACCCGTAGATGGCTGGCCAGGATTAATGAAAGAACACGCTCTAGGTAGAGTGTACACGGTTCACCCGAATAACACCGAGTGTCACCATCTTCGTTTACTTTTGCACGAGGTTACCCCCTGGTTAGGGGTCCATCGTCCTTCGATGACTTGAAGACTGTCAACGGTGTCCTCCAACCAACTTTTCAATTAGATTGCATGAAACTTGGCTTGCTAGAGGACGACAAACATTGAGATTCTGCCCTAGAGGAAGCAGCCCTATGCGAGTCGCCATTTGAAATGCGTGAATGCGTTTAAAGTGCGTGCGTGGCATTCTGTCAGATTACAGACGCACTAAGTCTTTGGGTAAAATACAGGGATAGCCTATCAGAAGACTACAAACGACAAGTGGAAAAGTTTTCTAGCATTATAGATGAACATCTAGCAGATGAAATCTACAATAAATGTCTGGTCACAATATGAGAAGCTGTATTAGCATTAGGAGGACAAAGCCTACAGCAGTACGGGTTGTCTCAGCCTCAAAGGTCTGAAGGCTTACACAATAACCGGGACTACCTGAAGGAAACAAGTAACGATGTTAATTCCTTAGCAGAAGTGGTGTCGAGTAGTGAAGGCTCTGTAACCAATGAACAAAGACGTATTTATTATAAAATACTTTCCAGTATCGATGCAGGTGTAGGTGATATCTTTTTTTGGATGCTCCTGGTGGAACAGGCAAGACTTTTCTATTAAATTAACTGTTGGCCAAAGTGAGAAGCAATCGTGATATCGCCTTAGCGGTCGCATCGTCCGGAATTGCTGCCACGCTGCTGGAAGGAGATAAAACTGCACACTCCGCGTTTAAACTTCCTCTCGATTTGATACAACCCCAAACCCCACTCTGCAATATACCCAAACAAAGTAATATGGCAGAAGTACTCCGCAAAACGAAATTAATTGTTTGGGATGAGAGTACTATGGCTCATAAAGGGAGTTTCGAAGCCCTAAATAGTTATTTACAAGATGTTAGGAATAATAATTGTCAAATGGGAGGAGTTACTGTATCGTTAGCAGGCGATTTCCGGCAGACTTTACCCGTAGTGCCCAAAGGAACGCGAGCAGACGAAGTTAAAGTGTGCGTGAAGCGGTCTCATTTGTGTGTTGTTGAGGCCTTCAGTGACAAAACAGAGCCTTACCAAAAATATGAGAGTCCATCTGAGGGGAGATGTTACAGTTCTCAGATCTGTTGCTTAAAATAGGAAATGGTGATTTCCCGGAACTGGATAATAATATAATTCTACGCGGACGAAGTCGCGGGCAAAAGCTAGTATTAATATATATACAACTTCCCAACATCAACCGTTGGGCAGTGGCCCGCCAGGCACAAGACCCGGCTGGTAGGAGGATCCTCCCTTTTCGTTTGAGGAACACCATACTTCGTTTCTCCACAGTACAATAACTGGTAGATGGGTACATAAAGTGTAGCACAACCATACACTTTTGTCACTATCCACGCTATTCACTAATTTTTAACCCACTTCTAAAAAAAGGAGGAGGTTCTCAATTCGACTGTTTCTTTTTGTACGTTTGTTCCGCAATATCTTTGCTAATTGAGATCAGATTTTAATGATTATTTTTTTGTTTGAAAGAATATTCTTTCGGAGTGGTCCCTTGGTGAAGATCTGATGAAGAACTTCGGAGATAGACAATTTGAAGTCGGTTTTATTTTTGTTAAAAAGTTTTTTTTTCTCCTTTTTCCTATCCTACAAAATCAGCTGCACAATGTAAACAAGTAACTAAACTCAATGCAAATAAAACAAAATGCCTTAAGTTTTCACTACCAAATGTACCCCAAGTAGGTTTAAATTTAATGCTCGATGGCAACAAACTTGATACAATTAATGAGACCGTATTCTTAGGTATAACTATCGACTCTAAATTGCAGTGGGGTGCTCATATTACTGCCCTGTCGGCGAGGTTAAGTTCTGCTGCTTATGCAGTTAGGAAAATTAGGCAGCTGACTGATGTGGCTACAGCTAGGTTAGTGTACTTCGCTTATTTCCACAGCATTATGGCCTACGGCATTCTGTTGTGGGGCTCAGCAGCTGACGTCGATTCGATTTTTATTTTACAAAAGAGAGCAATCCGTGCGATTTATAACCTGGGTTCCCGCGAGTCCCTTCGAAACGTGTTTAAAGATATTAGCATACTAACTTTGCCGTCACTTTACATCTTTCAAAATATATTGTATGTTAGAAAAAATTTGCATTTGTTTAATGTCAGGAGCGATTTTCATGATAAAAACACACGGCATAAACATAAAATTGTGGTACCTAAATTTAGATTAAGTAAAACTAGTAAGTCATTTTTAGGAAATGGCGTACGTTTTTATAATAAGCTGCCGAAATCTGTAACTGATCTTACCGAGGGAAAATTCAAAACCTATATTAAACGTGTCCTCACTCAAAAAGCATATTACAAGACTAAGGACTACGTTGACGACAGGGATGTTTGGCATTAGTTCTTGCACATGTGGCTTCCCTGGAACCTCATTAAAAACATATGTGTACGTCTACTAACTATCCTCAATTAAGATTATTTTTTTTTTTTTATTACTATCATTACTCTCAAGATATCTTTATCTTATTTTACAATGATTTTTTAGCTAAGTTTTGATGACATTTAACTATGTCAATTGTTTTATATAGTTTAGCTTCCTTTTCACTTTTGTAAATGTGAGAACTTTGTGGACCTGCATCTATAAATTTGTAAATTACTACAATATTATTCATATTACTTTTTTTTAAATTTTATTTTTGTTTGTTAGTTTTTGTACTCAAGTCTTTTAGAACTATATTACTCATTGGTCTGTGGTCAGGACCTCATTGTTCTCTCACTATCATAAATCATTGTACTGTATCCACTGAAATTGTTAAAGGTATTATTTTTAAAAGAGTAACCATGGAGTTTCTTGCCGGCTCTTCTCCATAGGAAACGACTAATTGGAACCGTGCACCTAAATTCGACGTTTCATAAGCACCTGTATTGGTTTATGTGAAATAAAAATTTTTGATTTGATTTGATTTGAGTAAGAAATCAACAATTTCTCAAAATCCTGAATATTATAGCTTGAACTATGCCCGCTTTTTTTATAAAATTAATTTATCCATTATTTAAAAAAAAAATGATTTTTTATTATAAATCACCGTTTATTTCTATTGTAAACGCTGTCGAATAGTAGTGTGTAGCACAGAACAGATAAAAGAGGTAGTGTCGAATACGAAAAGTTTCAAGTTTTTATAGAGACGCTCACGGTGCTATATTAATTTACGATATGTTAGAACCAAAGTCCCTAGCAAAACTGAATGAGTGAGTCGAGGAACTTCAAGTACACCCCACCAAGAAGAACATAGTCTACTTAGTTGGCGGCAATAAGATTGACAAGCATATCGTTTTGGGACCCAGTGCATAATATCAGCAAGCACATTGGGTCAGCCGCGCGACAGCGCAACGAGTATTCCCAAGGAGGGTTGATGTCAGGCAGGCAGCCGGTCATAAAACAATAAGCCAAAACCTCTAAAAACATGTATTTATGAAATACATGTTGTGCCGACCCGACCTAGTGTGGGATAAGGGCAGGGAGAAGAAGAAGAACTATGCCCGCGTTTTCACACTGTGTGATAAGTGGATAGCGTGGATAGTGACAAAAAGTGTACGATTGTATTACACTTAACCTACCCATCAACCAGTTACAAGGTTTGTTCTTCGTTGTTGTTACGTCCTGCATACACGAGTACTGTTCCTGACGTCACATCAGGTCATGTCAGCGGGTCAATTCGGAATATTCTACGGGCTTCCAGAGCCTTCTACGCCGGCCCCCACCTTAGGCTCAGCCGCTCACACACTGCAGCTCGGATACTCACTGCGCTGCACAGTGGGAAATAATGGAAACAATTCCAGCCACGCGTCATTTTATGAGGTAGGGTCACAATTTTTTGTTAATCTCTTCAAAATCTCATATACACTGGCCTGCAAAAATAAGTATCACACTTTTAAAATTTCAATTTTTTCTAAACTATAGAAGTTAGAGATTTAAAATAAAAAACGTTTTATAGCAATTTTATCAGCTTTCTTTGAAACTATAGTAACAAAGATAAACTCTTTTTTGAGTCCTTTTTGTTTCGAAAATATATCTTGTGTACTTAAAAATTTATTGCAATTTTAAAAGTGTGATACTTATTTTTGCAGGCCAGTATATTTTAAGCTACAGATGCGGAAATTATGAAATGTATCACTGTCACTAAACAGTTGACAGTAGAAGCTAAAAAACTTCTAAAAAAGAAATAATACAATTATTGCAATCCTTCATACATATTACATTTGTTTAATATAAAAATTATTAAACTCGAAATAAAAATTTAAATAACAACAAAAAAGCCATAAAAGAAGACGAAAAAAAAATAAAAAAAAATAAAAAAAATAAACAAAAAACAAAACAAAAAAAAACAAAAAACTCTTTAAAGACTGCTACCTTGACGTGGTAAAGGGGCTCGAATCTAACTGTATCAGTAGAGATAACTAAAAGCAGTTCAAACGACTATTATTTATAGTATAGTATTATACTACCCATATAGTATATCTGTATGGCTAGTTAAATGCTGCCGTAACTTCCAGATTCCGTGTCCATAGCATGACAAACATCTTCCCAACCGAAAAATAATTCGGGTTTAGGTAAAAAGGGTTTCATAGAACAAAAATACATACCAAGAGTTGAGACTGATCCGATTAATTTTTAATAATGATTTCCTCTGAAAACCACCCATAGTTCCCAGGGTTAGGTGGGTTAGCCTGCTAGTGGTTTGGTAGGATTGGTTTCTAGGGATTAAGTGGGTTGGGGATAGGAGGTTTGGTAGGTTAACCTGCTTGTGGTTAGGCAGGGGTGGTTTCTAGGGGTTAGTGGGTTAGGGGGTGGGTGGATAGGTGGGTTAGGTAGATCGCTTGAGGTGTGGAATCCAATTTTATAAAAAGAAATAGGCGAGTAAACTCGCAGTTCCCAGGGTTAGGTGGGTTAGCCTGCACATGTAGTATAAAATTTAATTATTTGAAGAAAAATACCGAGCTAGCTCGCTGTACTCACGGTTAGGTGGGTTGAGGGTTGTAAATTAGCTTAGTCGTATGTTTTTCTGGATTACTAAAAAAAACAGTGATAAATTTCATAATTTCCGCACCTGTAGCTTAAAATATATGACATTTTAAAGAGATTAACAAAAAATTGTGACCCTACCTCATAAAATGACGCGTGGCTGGAATTGTTTCCATTATTTCCCACTGTGCGCCGTTACGTGTGCACACGCATCGTATTTTATTGTAATCAGCTACCTATCGAAATATAATACTTACATTGAAGTCTAGTCAGTCAAGACCCCCAGCAACACACCTGGAGCTTGGCATTCAAACAAGTGCACGAGTAGGTACAGTCCCCAAAAACAATGGTTTTTCAAACAGTCTTACGTCGAAAGTTTTTTGCTCCCTTAGAACGTTAAGAACTATACTCGCTTGAAAATCACTATTATTATTAAAATGACGTTGTCAAGCCATATTTTGATTGCAAAGTTAATTTTATCAAAAGTGGTAAACCATTTTCTTGGCCCAGTAAGGTAGGCCCCTTGGCCTAGGTAAGGTACGTAGTATGTTCTGCCTGGTCTTTTCCCAACTATGTTGAGGTCAACTTCCAGTCTACCCAGAGGCGGCTGAATACCAGTATTTTATACGGAGCGTCATCAGACCTCCGCAACCCAGTAACCGGGCAATGCTAAGGTTAGACTGGTTGTCAGACTTTTGGAGTTCTGACTACCTGTAACGACTGTCATAGGTATTCTTATGACACCCGGGACCGACGGTTTAACGTGCTCTCCGAGGCGCAGCCCACGGGTCTTGAAGTGTAACGAGCGGTCACCCATCCACGGACTGACTGCGGCAAGTGCAGCTTAACCTTGCAAATTGTATGATCGGCGCGGTTAATTAGCCATGAGCCCCAGCCCCAATATATTAGAGAAAAAACGTCGCATGACAAAAGGCTCCTTGCGCACTCATCTCTCATTTCATAAGGGTAACGCGTCTCCATATTTTGTTGTACATGTTCCTAATTTAAAAATACGAATTTCTTGTGCTTTGCAGATGTGTGTTGAACACGCTTATTAAGGTTCCGCAGTTATAAAAGTATAACTTGTACCTGCACTGCCTGCACATCATTAGTTAACCAGTCAGGGATAATAATACCTATCTCTAAGTGCTTGGCCAGACTGCAAACGCGGGCGCGGGGGGGGGCGCGGTGCGGCGAACTCAAACGGAAGAACTTCATTTGAGTATCCATAGTGGGCACGCGGGCGCGGGAAGCGGCGCGGGCTACTTGGCGCGGGGAGCGCGCGGGTAGCTCACGCCATAGCTCGTTCATACAAGTGGCCGCAGTGAGTGCGCGGGCGGCAAGCGACAACCCGCGCGGGAGCGGGGGATCTCAAACTAGTTCGAGCTGACCACGCGCGTTGTTGTGATGGCGTCTTCAAAATTAAATGTTGAAGAATTAGTAAGTGCTATTCAAGCACGATGTGCACTGTGGATGTCGAAACATCGTTTTTAGTAAGAATTTTCCAGTAAAAATAAGTCTTCTTCATCCATATTATATTTTGACAAACACTGGACACGACAACGCTCAGAACGAAGCCGCGCTCGACGGCGGACAGGTAAATCGCGCGCGTTCCCGCACCCGCGCCGCTCCCCGCACCGCGCTGCCAGTCTGGCCGAACACTTAAAGTTCTCTTGTTACTCGTATGACGTGTAATGTTGTATATTATTGACGCACTACTTGAGTTGGTTAAAAACTCCTTTTAACAAAAATTGTTGTGGTTAATTAAATTTGTTTATACAGATACATAACACGATGAAGAGCAAACATTGTAACAGGTTGATGGGTAGGTTAAGTATAATACAATCGTACACTTTTTGTCACTTTCATTATCTATCTATAGTAATATATAAAGCTGAAGAGTTTGTTTGTTTGATTGTTTGTTTGTTTGTTTGAACGCGCTAATCTCAGGAACTACTGGTTGAAATTGTAAAATTATTTTTGTGTTGGATAGTCCATTTATTGAGGAAGCTTATAGACTATAAACGGTGTAAAAAGACCCTTAACAAAGCCGAAAGGCACTTATTCTCCACGTCATTGCGAACATTTTTTTGTTTAAACTATGCCTGGGAACCTTCTAGTTACAGAGATATTGGAGGTCAAAGTTCCAACTTTTTCACAATTTTTTTTTTAAATACTAGTTTTGAAGGTTGCAAATGTACTTGAAATACCTCCATTACCCGTTTACTACTCATTGCATCTATCAGCACAGTGTTTTGAGTGCGTTACATTGAGCTTTACAGTAAAACGAAATTATTCACCCAAAAAAGAAAGTCGTTTCCCAGCGATAACTTTTGCGTAGGGTTACTTAGTTTGATGTACTGAATGCATGGTTGACGGCTTAGTGAAGGGTCTTTTTACACCTTGTAGGAATCAGTCATAAGTGAACCGTTTTTACCATACATCCATGGAACTCTAAAAACAGTCAACAAAATAATAACAAATAAAGCATGTTGTCAATGTACGCTTTCAGGGTGCAATCACCGCGACACATTTTAACGTAATCAACACAAAATGGCCGCCTCATACTTCATTCACCCGAAAAAACCGGGACCCAAGGAAATGACGAACACGCATCCATTGCTCGAATTTCGCTATTTACATATTGAGGTTTTTCATAATAAAAGGATATGCTGAAATGTATTTCATTTTCTGCATATTCTCTAGGGAATTGGTGTAAAAACGTGCATACTACAGATATTATTACATTAGACTCGTATCTACGGAAGCCCCTTGAGAGGTAAGTATTCTGAACGAACGTACTGGCCAAAAATATTTTAGAAAAAATAGTGCTCTCTGTTCGAAAGATAAACTGATTATATCAGCTGCAAGTTCATATGGAAATCAAAGCCGTTCTTTGATAAATAATCGGCCATTACGACCGATTCCTATAATTTACGCAGCGTTATTGGTTAAAATTGAGACTAACTTTTAGGTTTCATGTGCGTATTGTATAATTAATTATCACTTGCTTAACCCGCCACTTGTGATGTGAATTTGACTTACACCTTTGGCGATCTCGTTCCTACGCACCGGGTTTTTCAACCTAAGATTTTCCTAATAAGCAATTCTCTTTTACTTAGTCAAATATTAAGAAGACATGTATTATTAACAATAAAACAAAGATATATCATTAATGACATCTAATTTATTAATCTTTACACTTATGTACATACTATGAACACTAGAAATCACCAGATTTTTTCTAATGTTTATTTTAAAGGGGAATTATAAAACGATCGAATAAAAAAAAAACTTAGCGACTGATGATGCGATACTGTTTTAATAACTTGAGCGGTATGAATTTGAATAAGCGAAAAATTAACTAAACTAACGACAAATATTGATTAATAATAAAATCCGGAACGACCTTACAAAAAGTGGGTTGTGATTAATCCATTTCAGATATTAAAATTCTAGCCATGCGACTAAATTACTAAGTGAGCGACTAGAAATACAGAGAGGGTAACTTCAATATTATAAATAGTTTGTCAAATTCGTAACGTCTAGGTTAGGTTAGGTTAAAACTGCGATCACGCAACGCGCCAGATTTCCTCTTTTGCAAAGGCAAATATTGAAAAAAATGCAGGACGTAACGTTGACACTCAAGCAAATATTAGGTCGCTCACATATTATGAAGCTTCTCATTTTGTATTTTAAGTAACTCAAATTAGTGTTTGTAAGTTGCTGTTCTGTTGATTTCTCGTCACTCGCAGTCAGTCGCTCACTTAGTAATACTATAACGTAAATTACTTATTTTTGTCACTTAAAACTTTAATTTACAGTCACTCGTTTTTAAATACTAGGTACCCATTTTAAAATATCAAAACTGGTAACAATAATATTTTTTTACAGCTAATTCAGCCTTTGTCAGTCTTATGACACTAGGAATTATAAAAAACAAACATAAAAGGTTATCCTTTCAACAACAAACCAAAAAAATACTCCTCCATAAATACTCTTCTTCAAGAGCCAAGCAATTAGTACATGTTGGCACTACATGCTCTAGAAACAAATTAATATTTGAAATATTTCTTGATGATTTTTGTGAAATTATGTCCTCATCAGATACCAATTCTTCTTGTAAAAGAGCTTCGAGACGATGGCTTTCACGTTCGTAAGACATGCTAAAACAAATTTTAGTAACTAAGCAAGAAATACTGAGTAATGAGAAGTATTGAGTGTAATATCGATAAAATTATGCAAAAAGGTTACTGCTTACAGAATAATAATGATCACAATAATCAGACTATCAAAATAAAAATAAAAACAAATATACAAAGTTAGTCGGAAAGGGGTACTAAGCCGCCGGCCAGCTAAATTATCACTGATGACTAGTTTAAAGCAAGTGTTAAAATTTCAAATTTCGATAATTTTTTATTTGCATGCAAAAAGATTTTTATTTTAGTTTTTTCAGAAAAAAATCATACCTGAAAAAATCATGCTATAGTTATGAATTCAGAAAATTAATTGTCTAATCCGTGACCCCAAATATTACCTAAATTGTAAAAACAGCTGATCATAGCTATGGACAGATAGATTTTAGCATATTTTTTCGAAATCTTTGAAAAGCTATTTCTCTTAAACTATCGAGTTTTGGGGAAAGTTGTAGAACAAAAGTTATTTCTTATGGTATGGGTACTTTAACACCCTTTCAGCTTAATACCCCTTTCCGACTAACTTTGTATATTAAACGCTAGACCTAATGATTTTCGATTACATAAATGTTATATGTAAAGAAATTGTATCAACAATTGGTACATCTCACGTTAATTATATCTTATGAACGATAATAAAATGAAATTAGACCAAATGAGTTTATACGTTATGAGACGCACCCATCCAAATCAGAGGCCTATGGGCGGCATAAACTCTGACACCAGGTTAGTCACTAACCACACGAAAAGAAGAAGAAGTGTTCTCTTTCCAAAAGATAAGTTTATCTTTTGGAAATCGCTTGTTTATACTTGGGTTTAAAGATGTTTTTTTCGGCGTCACGTCGTTACGGCAACGTATCTGGAATATCTTCCAAATGTTATTTCCCTACAGATTATGTAAGATGAGTTTTACAGTTTCATCACGTGTATGCTAAATCTCACAATATAAATAAGCATAAGGTTAAGTAACATAAAGTTGATCAGGCTTTCAATATTAAGTAGGGGACTACCAAACGTTTTAATAACTCCAAAATTCTTTGGGAAGCTGTGACATGTAGAAATACGAGTAGACTCGTTCTGCCTAGCCTTTTTCTCAACTATATTCCGGTCCAGATGCGGCTGAATACCAGTATTTTACCCGGAGCGACTGCCATCAGACTTCCGCAAACCAGTTAGGTACCCGGCAACGGCTATATCCTAAGGTTAGACCAGTTGTCAGACTTTGCGGGCTTTTGATTACCCGAAATGGATGTCATAGGTATTCGCAAGACACCTGGGCCCAACTGTTTGAAGTTCTCTCCGAAATTCCTCGATATGTAATGAACATCACCCATCCACGGACTGACCTCGCAGATCGTACGATCCGCGTGTTCGTTAATTAGCCAGGAGCCCTTCATATATAAATAAACACTTTACAAATATATTATGTCAATCACCATTGTTTAATTACCCTCTGTGCCTCGGAGAGCTTGTTAAACAGTCGGTCCCGGGTGTCATACGAATACCTATGACAATCGTTACGGGTAGTCAGAAGCCCGAAAATCTACCAACTGATTTAATCTTAGGATATCGGCATTGCCCAGTAACTGTGTTGCGGAGGTCTGATGGCAGTCGCTCCGTGTAAAATACTAGTATACAGCCGCATCTGGTTAAACTGGAAGCTGACCCCAACATAGGTGGGAAAAAGCTAGGCAGAACAGAACAGCATTGTTTAATTTGATCAATTCTATTCGCTAAGGCTACGAAGATACCTGATACTCCTCTCTCGATGTTCAACAATGTTAGTAACACAAGATGACGTGAATTTAAAATAGAATTAAGGTAATGTTACTGTCATAAGAGCTTTTGTACGTAAATATTTTTTCAAAGAAAATGCGGGATGTCCAGCGCTAATTACAATGCATTACCATGTTACCAGCTGGATGTAAAATTAAATAATAAATTTGGACTAGACACATCTTGTTTATTTATATTCTTACAGCTTTGAAGTTGAAATATGAAGGTGCGACATTAGGTTCTTACATCATTGCTCAATGGATGCCAGTCATTGCTCAAAGGGGGCCAGTCATTGCTCAAAAGGGCCAGTCATTGCTCAAAGGTGACCAGTGCTAGATTTACATAGGCCTCTTGGTTTTGCCCGTACAGACCTGTGGGATCCTAAAGAAGGGATAGAAGTATGCTTATAGGTACTTCGCATAATAAGGGTTAGCTACTGCCAGGGCCTGATTTTGGTTTTGAGCCTCCTCTAGACTAATATAAGCTTAGTGCCCATCTTTGGGTGGGGGGTGTTACCCAAAGCCCTCCACCGCTTCTCCTTTTAAAACACTTTTCTTCCAAATTCGTAATTTCGAGGGCTAAATTGGCGACAAATTGTTTTTTTTATCAGTATCAGATTGTGCTTGCAATTATTTCAAGGGTGACTCTGCTGATGCCAGTTAACAGCCCGAGATTGTCGGGCATGTTAACGGCAAAGCACTGAAATGATCCACCACATACATAACATCACGCCTGTATTCCCCGAAGGGTTGGGCAGAGGTGTATAATAACACCCTCATTTCGCCATTATTTTTAAGTCCCATGTAATAGGGAGCGAGCCTATTGCCATTAACCGGCCACAAATCCAAAACTACGGGCTGCTACTGAGGAATTCCACACGAAAAAACCCAATAACACTTTGCGCGACCTGGAGTTCGAACCCAGGACCTCACGATCTGCAGTCGCTCTTCACCGACAGTTAGTTTCTTCAGTCGATGATCCACCAGTCACCACCAATTCCACAATTTTACACCAATATCACGAAAAATCCTTATCAAAAATTTTACAGTACTCAAAACAAAGAAGCCAGGTCACATTATAATCTTAAACACTAAAAAAATTGGCACAGATAAGAGCAATACCAGGCAGCCGCGGTCTCAAGCACTTTTATACAAAATTTTTTAAACAATTGCTCGAGTTTCATCTGGGCGACACAATTACTTTGTGGTTCAAATGAAAAATAAAAAATAATAACGTATGCGAGCCTCGGAGATTGCTTAGGTACATAGGTTGTAATAAACGTATATTTACACTTATACGTTCGTGTATGAAAATAGAGGTAATTTTTAGATTACATTTTCTCTTACATTATGCATAAATAGATAGTTCAATCCACGAACAACGTACTCTTTGTCTAAATTGCGTGTTCTCTCTCACTCATCATGTAAGTGAGAGAGAACACGCGATTTAAACGAAGAGTGGGGTGCGTCTTTACTATAAGGGTCAACTCATACTAGAGCAGAGTCGAAGCGCATCGAAGCGTCAAATTCTTCACAAGTAAAGCGAAGAACCAATCAGCGTTGGTTGCGCTCCGACGCGCGAATCCTGTGGAAAGCGCGCGAATACGAGCGTCTTTTTTTTATTTAAGAAGAAATATGTGTATTATGTTGTGGAGATAAGGGTGAATATGCTATGTTAAGTTACAACGTTTCAAGTTTCACGCTTCGATGCGCTTCGATTCTGCTCTAGTAGGTATGAGTTGACCTTAATAATTTTTGGAACGCTGTTTGTATGACCCAGTTTTGTATGGAAAATTATATTGAAAAAAACAATACTTCTTTTTAGCAAAGCAAACTCTGTTGTTAGGAAACAATAGAGTTTACTTTCCATAGTCAAATTAGACTTGCTCATTACTAAAGACAAAATTTTCTAATTTCGACTATTTTCTTGTTTATCCAGGTCGTTGTAACAAATTTTTAATTACCGAAAAAAATTATATGTATTTTGTGTGTATTAGCGGCTGGTTTTAGTTTAAAAATGAGGAAGGATTTCATAATCAAATCCCGTACTTATCAAAGCACTCAACTAGTCTGTTTCACTCAATCAATTTACCTACTTCCAACTTTCAAAAGCTGCGCTAAGCTGTTTATACAATATTCGGCAAGGGGTACCAATCCGAAAGGGTACTTGTACCTATGAAACTAATAATGAATAACTTTGGTGCTTCAACTTTCCCCACAATTGAATAGTTTTAGAGAAATTATTGTTCAAAAGTTTCATAAAAAATACACTAAATTATTGGTGATGTTCTTCTCAAAGGACAGGTGCGTAGTACTCTCAACCGGCGTGCGTGTATGACAAGATGTAAGCGAAAGGAATATGTAAGGATCGTAGCATGTGGCGTTCTAGTTTCTGACAACCCCCATGGAAAAAGGCGTGAGTTTATGTATGTATGTACATTAAACCTATGTATCATCGGCTATTATCAGATATGTTTAGATTTTAGGTCATATTTGAGGTCACGGATGAACAAGCTTCAGTTTCTGAATTCTTAACTAAATCAAGGTTGTCGACTATTTTTCCCGAAGGGTAGGGCAGAGGTGTATAGCAACACCCTCATTTCGCCGTTATGTTTAAGTCCCATATAATAGGGGGCGAACCTATTGCCATCAACCGGGCACAAATCCGAACTCCGGGCTGCTGCTGAAGAATTCCACACGGAAAAACCCAATAACACTTTTGCCCGACCTGGGGATTGAAACCAGGACCTCACGATCAGCAGTCGCGCTTGCGACCACTAGACCAATGAGGCAGTCACCTATTTAAAATAGATTTAAAGAAAATTGTATGAATCACATCAGTAATACTTTAGACCGTGGATAAGCGACACGATAGTTTTAGTGCATGCACCATCACCGTACCGCATTCAAATCAATCCATAGTGTTTGTATTTAAACAAAATGAACTTTATTAACATGTTATCAACATTAAAATCATTGAAAAAAAATACAGCAGTGATAGCCTAGTGGTGTGACCGTCGGACTGCCAAGTCATAGGTCTCGAGTTCGAACCCAAGGCACGCACCTCTGACTTTTTGGATTCGTGTGCGTATTGTATAATTATCACTTGCTTAAAAACGGTGAAGGAAAACATCGTGAGGAAACCGGCATGCCTGAGAGATATTTCTCGACGACATATGAAGCCAAGTTAGAGGCCCATGGGCGGCATAAGCTCTGACGCCAGGTTAGTTACTAACCACACGAAAAGAAGAAGAACATTAAAACTTGCACATTGCGTCCAAGCCGCCGCGGATTAGAACCTCCTTTTAAGCTCACCTTGTATAAACTCCTGCCCAAATGTTGTTCTGCCTAGCTTTTTCCCAATTCTGTTGGGGTCAGCTTCCAGTCTAACCAGATGTGGTTGAATACCAGATTTTACACGGAGCGACTGCCATCAGACCTCCGCAACCCAGTTACCGGGCAATGCTGGTATCCTTAGATTAGACCAGTTGTCAGACTTTCGCGCTTCTGACTTCTGGTAACGACTGTCATAGGTATTCGTATGACACCTGGGATCGACTGTTTAACGTGCTCTCCGAGTAGGGTTGCGAGGCCCAAAAATAGAAAAGCCGGACACAGATTCATATTTAGCCGGACATTTTGCCCCGAAAGCCAAGTTGGTTCTTAAAAGAAAAAAAAATCGCTCGCTCGCTTTCGTTCGGCATCTTTAGGCGGAGCGGGGTTGACCAAAAGCCTGACAAAAGCCGGATAGGCCGGACTTGTATATACAGGGTTATTTGTAAAACACCCGACATCCTCTCAGGACTATGTTAATAACATCATAATCCACAACTTTTGTTCTATGAATTTTAAAAATTCATCATATTTTAGTTCATCAGATTTTCATACAAAAATAAAAATATTTAAATTGAACGGTCTAAATGTTACGAAGTGTATGCAAAGCAAAATAAAGCGATAGTAAAATAGCGAGGAAAGCGGGGTTAGGGCGGCGGGGGCGCTTTAGAGCGTTCGATAAAAATATTTTTAATTTTGTATGAAAATCTGATGAACTAAAATATGATGAATTTTTAAAAGTCATAGAACAAAAGTTGTTGATTATGATGTTAGTAACATATTCCTGAGAGGTGGTCGGTGTTTTACAAATAACCCTGTATTTGGCCGGATACGACTGTAAGAAAGCCTGGCATGTCCGGCTAAAGCCAGACACCTGGCAACCCTATCGCCGAGGCACGGAGGGGTCTCGATGTATAACGAACGGTCACCCATCTACAGTCCTGCCCAAACTTAAACTGACCTCAAGGCAGTTCATTACCAGTGATGGATGGAAAGACCCAGAACCAGTAAAGCACGTATTTCGATTGATATAATGATGATGTATAATTATACAGACTATGTAACTCAGTCCCAAATCAGTCGTAACAAGTCTACCTCTGAGGCTAAATTTGGTCCCAACACATCTATAGATAACTCAGTTATCTATGCCGTATATAAGTACTCCCTGTAGGCTATTTAGTCTCATTCAGGCCCCATTATTCATGGCAGTTAAATCCCAAAAGCGCGAATTAGTTTTTTATTTCTATGTTCAAGAGAAACTTTATGAATAAAATTGAGATTTGTATTATAAATGAACACTTTTACGTTTATAACGCGGCTTTTGAAACTCTTTAAAAGTCCATTAGGTACTAAATTTTTAAGAATTGGAAAGTACTGAGGCATTTTACAGCTTTTTCTGGTACAACAATTTTCGTACAAAGAAAGTTTCACAGTACAAACAGACCCGGCAACTATTATCGAACTCATCGAACAACTTATCGATACTAGCAACTTATCGATTACAGTCTAAGGTTATGTCTGGGATTTTAATAGGACTCTTCCAGACTGATGTCTCGCATTAATCAGCCATCATGCAGCTCAACCCATTTTTTTTTATAAGAAATATATCTCTCTCCTAGTCTTTTCCCAATTATCTTGGAGTCAGTTTCCAGTCTAACCAGATGCGGCTGAATACCAGTATTTTGCACGGAGCGTTTACTATCTGACCTCCGCAACTCAGTAACTGGGCAATGCCGATATCCTAAGGTTAGACCGGTTGTCAGACTTTCGGGCTTCTGACTTCCCGTAACGACTGTTTAACGTGCTCTCAGAGGCACGGAGGGGTCTCGATATGTAACGAACGGTCACCCATCTACGGACTGACAGCGGCAAGCGCAGGTTAATCTCGCAAATCGTACGATCTGCGTGGTTGGTAATTAGCTCTGAGCTTCTGACTACCCTAGTTTATCAAAACCAAATACCTGTATAAAGATATTTTCATGCTGGCAACCGGTTTTAACTGTCAATGTCGAGTTTCACCATTTCCAACAATAGTTTGAGGGTCTGCTAGTCCCATAAATTAGTAAATGCTCTTTTATATGGGTACTCATTTTATACAAGGTTAGTCGGAAAGGGGATACTAAGCCGCGGGGTACCTAAAGTATCACTGATGACTATTTTAAAGCAAGTGGTAAAATTTAAAAATTCGGTAATTTTTATTTGCATGCACAAATATTTTTATTTTAGTTTTTTCATAAAAAAATCATGCCTGCTTTAGTTATGAATTCAGAAAATTAATTTTCTAATCTGTGATCCCAAATATGACCTAAATTACATATAATATAGCTATGGACAGACAGATTTTAGTATATTTTTTACGAAATCTTTGAAAAGCTATTTCTCTTAAAATATCGAGTTTTGGGGAAAGTTGTAGAACAAAAGTTATCCCTTATTATGGGTAATTTAACACCCTCTCGGCTTAGTACCCCTTTCCGACTAACCTTGTATAAGCTCAAACACTATTTTCGCAAAATAATTCAAAGGAAATTTTACAATAAAAACTACAGAATCTCGACCGGAACTGCAAAAATTATCCAATTCGCACTACACAACAATAAAAGTAGACATCTACCTTAAATAAAAATACTATAAAGCCACAAAAAGTATTTAAACTTTAGTACATAAACATTTATTCCACACTGCTGGTTGTGGACAGGAAAACTTGGCAACCCCGAGGGTAGCACTCGATTTAAACAAATTATGCAAAAAGTTATTCAACTCGGGAACCATACCGAAGTATTAGACCTAGGAGTGTGCCATTGTTGGATAGAGATAGAGATATCATCGTATAACGCTGTCTCATTTTAACACTTTTGTAAGCTTATGGTGAATTGGTTCAAGAAGTGCGTGACTAGAACGCTTTTAAAAGAGTATCAAGCAATTAACAAACAAAATGAATAAGTAATTATTTAAATATTCCTAATTGATTGGGTTTTTCCGTGTGGAATTCCTCAGTAGCAGCCCGGAGTTTGGATTTGTTCCCGGTTATATATATAGGCTCGCCCCCTATTACATGGGACTTAAACATAACTGGCGAAACGATGGTGTACTAAAAAACACCTCTGCCGAACCCTTCGGGGAATATAAGGCGTGATGTTATTCCTAACATGACTATTTTTGAAACAAAACTCGACAATAACGGATTTTCAAAGGAAATTGCTGGTGGCTAAAACTCACCAGCAATGAAATTTCATATAACTTTGCTGGCGCTTATTGAAGAAGCGCGGAAAGGTCGACTTTGCTCAAAGAAGGTTCTCAAAATAATGATCACATTAATATTACATTACTGCCGCGGTCGGTCTGTGATGAATGTGTTGCTGGCAGCACTGATGATGGCCGAGAGCGCAGCGTAGCGCAGCTCCAGGCCATCACAGCGCGGTCAGCATTGCAGCTCTTGATGGACAAGCTGGAATAAAGGCCGAGACCAAAGGTCGAGGCCTTTATAGCGCGGACAGCAAGAGCTGCAATGATGACCAAGCTTGAAGGCCGAGAGCGTAGCTAAACTAAGCTCGAGGCCATCATAGCGTGGCCAGTAGCGCAGTCATTGCGGACCAAGGCTTGTATAGTGCTTTACTCAAACAATGCGAGTAATTGAAATAAAACCAGATTAGTATAGTAAGAATTTATTTAAAGTAACGATTTGTTTCTTCTCTGGTCCTTAGTTTTTTTTTTTAAATTTGTATTTAATGATTGTGCTGCCTGTACCTATACAGCCAAATTCTGTATAAAAACTTTTTGCACCTGACTATTTTTGAAACAAAACTCGACAATAATGGATTTTCAAAGGAAATTCCTGGTGTCTAAAACTCACCAGCAATGAAATTCCATACAACTTTGCTGGCGCCTATTCAAGTAGCGCGGAAAGGTCGACTATACTCAAAGAAGGTTGTCAAAATAATGACCACATTACTTGACCACATTGCATTTTTGAGTAAAAGCATTTTATTACATACATTTATTCGTGTCGATTCGCATTTTACTAATAGAAAATAATCATTTTTAAACGGTTTTAATTATAATAAGCTTCACTTCGTATATTTGTTTCTTTTTGTTTGGCTCAAATTTTGCGACAGATTTTTCCACTACTTCTGCTTAGTTTCTCCTGAAACTTCGCACACAAATTTAATTCCCATGACAATATTATACAACATTATAATAATTTAAACCTTCAATCCCCAAATCCTGATGCTGCAGGGGTGTACGCATGTTGCGGTGTATGCTTTTGCGAATCCCGCGACCCCGGCTGAACGGTCAGGAAGAGGAACACCGTTGGTTTTTAGCCGATAAGAGACCGGCAGACCCCCTCGCCTTCCCCGGGCGAGGGACATCCATGAGGATGTTCCAAAGATAAAAAAGGGGTGTACTCATGGTTTTACCCTTTCACATTGAAACTTATTACTTAGTACCTGTTCCAAGGTAGGTACTACTAATCTATCAAAGTAACTATTTTACGAAGAGCATTCACAAAACGCTCTTTGTCAGTTTATTGAAATTCTTGTACTTTTATTTGCGCCTGAATATTGGACGTTGGACGGAGAGCTAATCCGACGCGAATGATTGGAATCTTTAGGTATGCTAATACAGGCGGGTTCGCGGATGAGTGCTTACGGGTGCCCGTGTTCCCGCCATAAGCGGCAGAGGAGTGTTAGTGGGTTTGAGTCCCACATAACTGCACTATCACCCCGTGGTAGTGCAGTATGCGTGCGCATTTCGCCAGGAAAAAAAAAGAAAGTATGCTAATACAAAGCAACGAGGCTACCGACTCGTCGATGACCGCGTTGCTCTACTAAAGCTAATTAACCATAATTTACCTTTAAAACGATCAATTCATTTGAAGCATGACTGCTGATCGTGAGGTCCTGGGTCCAATTCCCAGATCGGGCAAAGTGTTATTGAGTTTTTCCGTGTGGAATTCTTCAGCAGCAGCTCGGAATTTGGACTTATGCGCGGTTGATGGCAATAGGTTCGCCCCCTATTACATGGGACTTAAACATATCGGCGAAATGAGGGTATTACTATACACGTCTGCCCAACCCTTCGGGGAATACAGGCGTGATGTTATGCTATGTTTCATTGGTTTATAATGGCGAAGGAGTCAAATTGTTCCGATTTTTGTTCCGGGTGCAATAGGAAAGTGACAATAGCCCAACAGCTGAAGCATTGATTATCGATTCATTTATCGTTTTACACGCCATGCTCGAGAAAATATATTTATTTATTTATTTATTTATACTTCTATGCACTATTGTGGTACATAAGGCGGACTTAATGTCATAAGGCATTCTCTACCAGTCAACCTTAGGGTTAAAAAGAAAAGCATCAAAATACGTAGGTACAGGAAAAAGATGAGTTGACAATTTTGGACTAAATATATCAGGAAATCAAAAGTTAAATATAAATTACATAAAATACAAATAATAAAATATGTAGATATTATAATATATATATATATATATATATATATCAATTACAAAACGTTATGAAAAACTTAATGCAATTATGACGAAGACTAAATTAGATGATTAGGAGTGCAGCGACTTCAAGTAGTGTTTCCTAACTTTGCGTTTGAAGGAGAATTTACTAGGAGCTTTTTTAATATCAAGGGGGAGCACGTTCCAAAGTTTAATTGCTGAGACAGCGAAGGAGTTAGAAATGAAACCTGTGCGATGGGAAGGTATTTCAAGAAGTAAATTTTCAGAAGCACGAAGATACGACGATATATCGTCGTGACTTCGAATTCCCGCGACGACATACCGATGTAGCCATATAGTAAAAACATAAAAAAAAATCTAATAACATTTTTAGTTCCTTTGCATTCGTAAAACACGTCCACCTCTATTATTCCAATCAGAGCTGGCTTTGCCATATCCATACCTACTTACCTAGTTCAGCAGGGCAAATGTTGCATTGGAAAATATTGATTTTTGTAAAGATTTTAGTTATTTTTTCAAGTGCTGCCGTTACAATACTAATTCAGAGTTACCTTGGTCTGAATTATTTTTCCTTGTTGATTCCATCCTCACGATCATTAATCTTTACCCATCACCCTTTTTAAACTAATCGTGAATACACATAACAGATATACGTATTTAAAAAAAAAACTCCATAGAAATTCAAACAGATTTACCTGAAATAGGTGTAAGAAGCTACCAAGACACAAAAACCGATGCTCCCAGTAAATAGTTACCTACTTCATTCCAGAAAGTGGTTTGATAAAAAAGGGTCCGCCATTTTACCGTGCTGGTGGCGGTATTAGTTAAAAAGCCACCGAGGAATATTGGAGACAAGTACCTCGTACTCTTGTATTGAAAATATCGAAGGTTATAGCAAAGGGTCTTTCTATGTCGTAATCTTGGACGATTAGGTATCTACATAAACCTAAATAGTGTAGCTATTTCAAGAAGTTTTTTTATACGGCTTGGGTCCACGCTCGATCTTGTTTTTAACCGACTTCTAAAAAAAGGAGAAGGTTATCAATTAGGCTGTTTTTTTTTGGTTTGTTCTTTCGCTATAGTCCCATTTATTTTAATTTAGTGAATATCTGATGAAGAAATCCGGAGAGAGACAATGGAACTCCTCAATGACGAACAGTACGCATAATGTGATGTTGTGATTATGTTACGAGCAGCGTCTTTAGTAGGTCCAACCATGTTTTAATTAAGGCCACTAAAATTAAAAAACATCTTAAAAAAAATAAAACCGACTTTAATAAAAATAATAAAATAATTACTATGAATATATAAATATACAATAAAATATTTAGTGTTAATTCCGCGAAAAACAGTTGATCAAGCCTGAATGCAGTATGCAGCACCGCCCTCCCGCCCGCAAATGCTCCGCTTGGATTGGCATTCGCGTCCAAGCGGTCGACGAGTCAACATCACCTGAGGATGCCCCGTGGAGGGGCGAAACACGTGTCGTATCGGTTTGTTTTGCTTGTGTGTTGCATGTTATTAATCGCACCTTCTGCATTTGCATATATTTGCGGGCGGGAGGGCGGTGCTGCATACTGCATTCAGGCTTGATCAACTGTTTTTTCGCGGAATTAACACTAAATATTTTATTGTATATTTATAGATCATGGATTTCCGCAAAGTAACGCCTGATTCCATCATATACTATGAATATTATAAAAAAAAATTGTAGTCAGTTTTATGTTTTATAGATTCTATTTTGCACATGTAAGCAGTGCGCGGTATACCGTTTTGTCGTCAAACGCAAAAATCGTCGCGGATGCTCGTGCAATTTTTTATGTCACTGAATAAAGAACTGCATGAGTATTGCCTTTCAGTATAAAATCCGACGCTCGGGTATGTTCGGGCATACGCGAGGAAACGCTTGATGTCTGGCGTCTTGTCCCTCTGTAGTGAGGAACAAAACGCTCAAATCCTGGTTTCAGAGTGGCCAAGTTATTTTACGCGTTCTGTACACCGTTAGCGCAAGCCGTTTGCGCATGTATGATTGACCGTGTCATTAGGAGAAATTCGTACTAAACTTCATGATCATCCTGAGCCTGAACAAAGTTTTAAATTCTAATCACTAACCACAATAACATAGTATTGTCCGACGCTTAAATTTAGCCAAGTCGTTGTCTTATTTCGGAACCTTTTTGATAATAACAAATTATTTTACTTTTACATAAAACTAGTCTTTCATGAACTTTCTAAGTACTCTACCGTACCTTATTACAAATTAACTGCTACTTCTCATTCATAAACTTCTTTCGAAACTTACTAAAACTAGTACTAAAATAACTTACTTTTCATACTAACAATACTCCTCCTCCTAGCCTTTTCCCAACTATATTGGGGTCAGTTTCCAGTCTAACGCAGATGCGGTTGAATACCAGTATTTTACACGAAGCGACTGCCATCAGACCTCCGCAACCCCGCAACCCAGTTACTGGGCAATGCCGATATCCTAAGTTTAGACCAGTTGTCAGACTTTTTGGACATCTGACTTTCCGTAACGACTGTCATGTATTCGTATGAAACCCGGGACCGACTGTTTAACGTGCTCTCCGAGGCACACAAACGGTGACCCATCCGCGGACTGACCGCGGCAATCGCAGCTTAACCCCGCAAATCGTATGATCCGCTCAGCTGATATTAGCCACGAGCTCCTCTCACGAGAGAAGAAAAGAAGACTGCATAGTCACCAAATTAAAAGTCTCTGTAAATAATAAAAGAGCCTTACCGACTTCAAACTACCCACTTTTGGACAACTACCGTCTGTGGAGTCAAAATTCAAGTCCACACACACAGAATACGGAAGTGATTGAGAGTAGGTTCAATACTGAGGCTTCAGATTCATCTTGTTCGTCGTCGAGCGGCTTGTTGAATGAAAAGCATACAGAATCAAAAGGGTATCAATGCGAAGAGGTTTACTGAATGGACACCGCAAGGTACGGAGACAAGTTGATCTTAAGGACGAGGCCACACCATTTGATTTGCTTTTACTTTTTATACAGGGTGTAAACGAAATCATGTAATTCCTGCAAACCTCGTCATGTACTGCTGACATAGAGTAACCCTGTACGGTATACTTTTGGATTTAATAAAAAAAAACTAGAAGTAGGTAAACATGTGTTCTTAACGTGGGGCATTTTAGCGCCCCGAGTTAGATAACCGCGCGGCGAGCGATAGCCACGCGATTCGCTCGGGGCGCTAAAATGCCTCACGTTAGAATCCCATGATTACTTTTTGTATTTTTTTTACTGAATCCAAAAGTATCTCTTGCAGGGTTAATCTATGTCAGCAATACATCACGAGGTTTGAAGGAATTACATGAATACACAAAATATGAAGAACAGTTTTGTGACGTAATTTTATAACTCGCGGTTACCTCATTTGGAATTGTACTGAAGTACGTTTTTATTTTGCTTAAAAATAATTTAAAACGCTTCACATTTAACATTTACTCCCTTACGAATAAATCGTTGTGTAAAGTTATTGATACTCTATTATCACTATTAATACACTAATCGCCTTACTTATACATATCTATACTGATATTATAAAGCTGATGAGTTTGTTTGTTTGAACGCGCTAATCTCAGGAACTACTGGTTTGAATTGAAAACATATTTCTGTGTTGGATAGTCCATTTATCAAAGAAGGTTATAGGCTATATAAAATCACGCTACGACCAATAGGAGCGGAACATAAATGAAAAATGTTGCAAAAACGAGGAAAATGTCCACCCGTGCGAAGCCGGGACGGGCCGCTAGTTATAATAATATATTATTATATTCATCATCGTCCTGCCCTTATCCCAACTTATTTGGGGTCGGCGCAGTATGTCTCATATGCTTTGACCACAATAATACTGCACAAATGTTTCGGCTATATTTTATGACCGGCCGCCTGCCTGACGTCAACCCTCCTTGGGAATGCTTTTGCTGGTGGCAAGCACCACCTACGATCTTATTCCATCTAGGGCTTGCGGGTGCTGCATGCTTGTCAATCTTATTGCCGACAACTAAGCAGACTATGTTCTTCTTGGTGGAGTAGGTATACTTGATGTCAATATTCTGTATCGCTCCTGTCCCGCTCGTAATCCGTGTTCGACATCGTTTACAATAATTCACAATAGTTCACAATTAAACAAATCAAAATTAAAAATACGCGAAAATAAATTTTATAAATGTCATCTTGATGTTTCGGTTGCCAATAATATATTATTATATTAAAAACTTAAATTAACAAGATATAACAGACAGTTTTTAGCTTCTGTCTTCCAATAATACCAATAATGGTACCAATTATGTTGCCCACAAACTAAACTTATCTAAAAATATTGCTATCTTTTATAACTGCCTCATTGGTCTAATGGCGGTAAGCGGGACTGCTGATCGTGAGGTCCTGGGCTCGATGCCCGGGTCGGACAAAGTTTTATTGCGTTTTTCCGTATGGAATTCCTCAGTCGCAACCCGGAGTTTGGATTTGTGTCCGGTTGCTCACCCCCTATTACCAACATAACGGCGAAAGAAGGGTGTTACTCTCTGCCCAACCCTTCGGGAAATACAGGCGAGAGTTTATGTTATGCTATCTTTTATAACAAGCGAAACGATAAAGAGACGGTTTATTTAGAACTGTCTACCTATCTAGTTTACTAGTTGAACATCTCCGTGTTTTAGGCGGCATATCGTCGCTTAAGTTTTAACACCCCGTAACTCGAAAATAGTAGTTTTGAGTTACGCACGTCATTCGATAGGGAAGCGAAAAACGCATCGTTTGACCAATCAAAATCAATGGTTAGATCAAATAGCAACGTGTTATTTCAAAAACAAAATCCACCGCGTATGTAATATTTTTTCCATCAAGCTATGTAAACAGCTAAAACAGCGTTTAAGTCAGGTGAGTTCCATACTGGATCGTGTCGCGAAAGTGCTCCGTCGAAAAAACCGAAATAAAATAGAATATTGTAGATTAAAAACAATTATATGATAAGTAGAAAAAATCTATTTTTTGCTCTCCTGAAAAATTAACTATTTTGAGTTACGCGCTGTTAGAACTTAAGCGACGATATGCTGAGGTGTCATCTAAATATGTTTGGAAAGTTTAGTTCAACCTTTGATAGCTCTAATATTCTTCCATATCTTTCATATTTGATCTGCAAGTAAAGGATAGCAATATTTTTAGTTAAGTCGATACTCAACAGTATCGGGGCCAGTACCTAATCTGTTTTGAATACAAACTAAAACGGCCAAGGAATTTAGTCAAATTACCTAATTCGCCAAACCGTTGGCACATAGCGTCCAATTTAGCATACTTGTCGCGTCATGTCCCTAGTGTAAAATAAAACCATAAAAAAATTCGCCAAAACTGTCGACCCCTGACCTCTTTACACCGTCGTCAAACAAAACGACATCTTCAGTTATGCTGTAATTTTACACTCCACTGCGTTATTCGTTTTAACTTTTTGACGATCACCGTTGAGAGTTCGTTAAAAAAAACGCAATGTATGTTGAAAGAGAATTTAGCCAATATATTCGTTTGTTTAGAGGGCTTTTTTTATGCCAGGAAGTCTGTTTAAGTAGGTCATTATCCTCAAGCGTCAAGACTCTTGTCGTTTACGAGCTAGCCGTGCAATCTATAATAGTGACAATGGCTCGCTTCACTCTTGGTAGGTCGAGGACCTGATGGTATGCATAAAATTTTAAGTGTTTTATGAAATGACTGTCTATCATCCGTATCGGGTAACATGTGTTGTTGGAATAAACTGGTACATTCTTGCTTTAGGTATCCCAATTAATGTTACTTACCATGAGTGTTACATTTGGTGGGTACAGACACAAATCCTTTGTTAATTTGTATGTACAGATGGAAGATCAAACGATAGTCTATTCGTTGTATCCTAGAAGAGTTTCTCGGGAGATGAAGTCGTCCAGTTAAAAACTTAAACACCGTCCCATTGGAAACAAATGGTTCTTTTTTGTGTATTGATTAAATATAACATAACATCACGCCCGTATTCCCCGAAGGGTTAGGCAGAGGTGTACTTATAATTTATTTATTAATTAACTCATCATCACTATCATTACAGGAATTTCCTAATTCAATAATAGAGTGGCCATATTTACAGTTTTATTATTTACCATAACATATTCTGTACATCGTGGTTTTTGTGAACTCACTCAGAGAACAAGCAAAAAGATCTATGCTGTCTGCTACGTCATTAAGTACATAGTAATATAGTAACACCCTCATTTCGCCGTTATGTTTAAGTCCCATGTAATAGGGGGCGAACCTATTGCCATCAACCGGGCACAAATCCAAACTCCGGGCAAGGAAGAGGAATTCCACACGGAAAACCCAATAATGTATTGATTATATTCTCTCTTTGTCATAAGCGGGATTGCTATAGTCCGACCGGATAACTCAGTCCTCGCCCGCGACGTTACAAGGACGCGGGGGATGACGACTAAAAGATGATTTCCAACAAACGGCTCGCATCGCATCGGATCGGAAAGGATACGGACGGATGCGAGCCGTTTGTTGGAAATCATCTTTTGGGTGATTCTTTGAAACACAGTTTTGACATGATTTTCACCGAAGAACACATCAAAATAATCTCCAATTTTAACACCAATTTCAGGTTTTATGTTAAAGATAAATGTCTATCGAGGCCTCATGTAGCTAATTGCAACTAATTAAAAAAACAACAATTTAAGTCTGCAGAAAACAGCTAAAACGAATTAATCTGGCGCGTCCGAATGACGCTTTGGTGTCGAATTGTGCTATTTTCTACAATAGATTGTCGCAATATATTAAAATTAATAACTTGTACCGATATTCCGATATATGTTTTTTGATATTTTCAAATTAGAATGCTAAATAACGATTTTTTGTCGGAGTTACATTACTTTTAAAACTGTCCGCGACTAAAGTAATCATTCATCTGGCCCAATACGTCGAAGCATGAATTTAACGTACTCTTCAAATATTCCATTGAATTATATCGACCCGTGATTGGTCGCGCCAGCCAGTGCTGATCTGTCATACGGAACGCTCGTACCGGCGCGTATTTTGGCGAAAAAGTATGATGCAAACTTGTGATCTGGTGTTTGTAAGGTAAGTAGCATGATAAATCTGTCTTCGTTTATGGATACTGTATACGATAATTACGTTTTGTAACTAAACCATAATCTCTTGTCAGGTTGTATATTACTATTAATTACTCCTTTGATTTTAAAAGTTTATAAACAAACGAACAGGATTCGATTTTCTTCAAATTTCTCATTTGCCTGGTCCTCATTAGTCTGTATTTATCTGGCTCATAAGACCAGATGAATTTGAGCGGGTCAGATAAATTAGATTTAAACCAAAAGTATGGCGGCTCGAAAGACCAGATCTACATTTTTACTAATCGGAAGAATTAGGTTTAACGGAAAAATAAGTATAGCCGGTAAAAATAAGTATATACGTCTGTGTTCAGATTTTTTTTCGATATCTTAGAACCGTGTTGTTAAGGTCTGTAAAGTAGCATAATTATTTAACTGTAACTGCCTTAAAGATCCACTAGATCTTCTTGCGATACATTACCTATTAAGTGTTCAGCAAATAGGTAGTACAAACTGAGGTCGTGTACTCTAGCTAGACACTTGAATATTAGTTTCTTTTTCAGAACTGTATTATTGAAATGGCAAAACCAAACAAGCAGACAAGACAAGAAAGACAATCATGATGATTTATGGAAAGAAAAACAAGAAAAGAATAGACAAAACTACATACGTAGAAAGGAGGAAAAGAAACAATTACCAATAAATGAAATTAATCCTAGACATCAAAGGTTACAGATACAGAGATGGAGAAAGAATTACAAGTCATATTACCTAAGAAAGAAGCAAGAAAAAAGAACAGTGGCCTTGCTTGCACAAAATACGCCACCTCATAGTCCCAGCATTTTGTCGGATACTGAAATGGTAACTCTACAAAACAACATTTGTGATATGTCACCCTTAGAAAATTCATTTTTAAACAGAGAACTGGTGTCACCTATACCAGGACAATCTAGAATTTTGCGCAGTATGTCTCAACAGAGCAATGATTTGACTCAACCAGTAACAAATCCACCGAATACAAAATTTCCAATGTAAATCAAGTAATCAAAATAAATAATTGAAGTAAATAATAAGTAATTGTAATCAAGCTGTCAATTGCAACCACATGAACCCTGGCTTTTATCATTTGGAAGACGGATGTCTGAAAAACTTATCGGTCACACCTCTAGCCGAGTCGACAAGACAACTGAGAGAAATTGGTGAATCCTTTTGGACAACAAGTAGTGTAAGCGAAGATGCAAATCAGGAGACTAACCAAACAAATAACAGGCCAATACATAAAGAAAAAGGGACAAGATCGACACAGAAAGAAAAAACCAAAGATTCACAAAAAAATATAAACCAAAAAAATTACTTGATAGTACAAAAACGGAAGGTTACAAAGCAAATTCGCAACATAATTCCAAGAAAATGAAGATGATGAGCTAAATACGCCAAAGAAAGACAGCACGAAATAATAAGAAGACTAAATAAAGAAAAACGGTAACAGAACAAAGAAGTAATATAAATTAAGATGATGAACACGAGGAACATTTATGTTCGATATACTAAATAAACCAATAATAGATGGAAAACCTGTTCGTGAATCATTAGGAATAAATAATAGTATTGGAAAAGAAGTTACTATTACAGAAGAATATGAAGAAAAAGGAAGGAAGGATAAAGCAAAACAAAATGTGGAATCGGAAGAATATGCTGATTTCGATAATATCACAGAAATAACTTTTTAAGAGACGGTAATTAAAAAAAATAGTATCGATTTAGAAAATGTTATTCCTTACTTAATGGACACTGATGATGATTAAGATTTTAATATTTTTTAAGTAGGTAGGTTTCCCTTACCCTTGCCTTTCTGCGATCTCATGATTGAAGTTCCTATACATATATAAAATGAAGTCTGATAGGATCTTATAAATATTGTTTTTTGTTCTTAAGAATTAGTATAGATTACTTAGATTAGATAAGCGAAGATTTTTTATTTAGCATGTCATTGAAATCAACGTATTAAAGCATTATAGAAGGATACAATAAATAATAATGTCTTGTTAAAAATTGTGATTTATTAAATTTAATCATAGTTTAATTCGTTCACAAGTATTACAAGTTAGATTGATAACATGTACCAACATTGTATGAGTAATTAATATCGGAGTTAAATTTAAGATTTACTTGATTGAATAAAAAAAATGTGAGGTAATTATTTCTCGATTTGTTATAATAAAGTTGATTGAAATAACATTAAATTCTCATTTATCTGTATAACCCTAATTAATATGTCTGCAAAATCTCATTTTTCTGCCATCGTCATCATTCATCTGGCTGATTAATTCATCAGTACACTCTATATCATAAACTATAAGGAGCAAATCAGTGCGCTTGATATATGTTATTACATTTAATAACCTAAACAAACTAATATTTTAATTTAGATCTAATAGTAAACTTAAATTTTAGCCAGACGAATTAGTCATTTACCCTTGTTTTCAAAGAATCACCCTTTTAGTCGTCATCCCCCGCGTCCCTGTAACGTCGCGGGCGAGGACTGAGTTATCCAGTCGGACTATAGTACTTAGAAGGAAAGCCTCTTGTAAAAGTACTAGTCCAAGGAAGTACTACCATACATATTTATGCCGCTAAGCATTGCTGTGTTCCGGTTTGCAGGGTATGGGTACCGGTGAAATTACAGGCACATGAGATTTTCCAACTTCGGCTCTATCAGCAATCCTCCTGTTGTATTAGGTAGTATTAGGGCGCGTTCCCACTATGTCGTGACGATAAATTTATCGTTGGACGACTGTCGTCCCTAGCGGTTCCCATTATAACGACTGTTTGTCGTCAAAATTATTTATCGTTTAGCGACTATCGTATTTAGCTGTTCCCATTGGATCGCGACGACATTTTATCGTTTCACGACAGTCGCTTTGTCGTTTGCACATCAGTAGCAAGCTACGACGAGACGATATTTTTATCGTGACCACGACAGATAGTCGTAACAACGAGACATTACGATGTCGTAACGATAAATTTATCGTTGAACGACTGTCGTGCTAGCCGTTCCTATTGACTCGACAATCGTCACTGCAAACTCTTCTTAAAATTTGGTTTGCTGGTAAAAACTAGCCTAGTCAATTTTGAACTTCATGATCTTATAAATAAATTTCAGGATTATCTACAGAACTTGGCACCCATTTAGATCTCAATGCTTTTGACGACGAAGTCGACAACCAAGCGTATTCTTATTATTGAACTTGGCTCCCATTTTCACATTTATGTTTTTGATGGGATATCATTACTTTTTGTATGGAAATTATTATTATTCATCATTCAAAAGTGATCTGTAAAAGTTTGACGTTGTATAGTTTTCTTTTTAGTACTATTTTCTAAATTTTCTTGAACGTTAGAAGTATATCGAAAGTCCTTCCTTTAACTTTTTTTATCATGATTTGCCTGTTAGGTATATTTTTATTTCCCACTTGAATTAAATAATCTGGTATACAAAACGATAAAAGCGACCTTTCATCATGGAATCATAGAACCTATAATCTCCTGCGAGAGGAAAAGATTTTGCTATTATAATTTCGCAAGGCGCTAGGTAATGAAAATCGACTGTTTGAAAAATATTTCATATCGTTAAAATTCACGGTTTTCTGACTTTTTCCTTTATATACACACAATTACCCAGCTGGACGCCAAGTTTCAACTTTCTAGGTCATCTGGAAGTGGGTTAGGTGTTTGAACTATATGTCAGTCAGTGTTAAAAATGCCGATTTTTAGACGTTAATATCTCAATAACCGTTTGAGCTGTATTCATGAAATTTGAGGTTAAATTTAATCTCAGGAGTTTTAATAAATCAACCAAATTTCATGTGTTTATGTCAATAGATTTTTAGTTATTAAGGGCTCAAAGGTGGCTTCAAATGGTTCGTCTAATATAACACATGGCTGCTGCGTCGCCAGTTCCTTTTTCCTTTGAACTTGGCTTGACACGCTGCCGCGTGTCTAGATGTTTCAATAAGCGCATAATCGACGTGAGCAATTTTTCAAGATATTTTGCTTACCAAAGGTGGTATTTTTCTTGCCAATCTGGGCATATAAATAGACTCGCAATCTAATTTTACCTGTGATAGCTACTTCCAGGAGGGTCTACTATGTAAAGCCATGAGATCTTTGCTTCATTATTGGTAAAGATACATGTCTCAATTTTAATAATAATAATAGCTTTATTTCTGCTTTATAACAGGTTATTTGCAGTACAATATAAAACATACAATATGTTACAGAAATGGTTACATGTTGCATAATACAAATCGGTGGTTGGGGTGCTATTCTCCTATCTAGGTTGCTGAGCAACCTGTGTTTAGGAGAAATAGAGCAATAATAATAGTTATAGTATTAGTATTTCGTTTATTCATTCTATATACATATAAATTATATTTTTAAATATTTCTACAAAAAATATAAAAAACATTAAAAAAAAAAAAAACATTTAAAAATATAAAAAATAGTAGCCCACCGGCATCGGGAACAGGGTCCAAGCTACCGGTGGTCAGGGCCTCAGAGAGAGGAACTTCCTGACAATACGCGCCGTGTCCAGAAGTACCGCTTTCTGTATCAGGCCTTTGACCCAGCTGCCCAACGAGAGCCTCGTCAGATGTTGGTCGAGGCTCTTGGCTATTAAGCCATTGGCCGTAACGACTATCGGCACAATGACTGCTGAGTCAACCTCCCACATGTCGACAACCTCGTGTGCCAAGATAGTATTAGTATATCATTATTGTATTAATAGTAGTTTTAATAATTAACGCTTTGTAAATTATAGTAATCGGTCATTCTTCTTTCGTGTGGTTAGTGACTAACCTGGTGTTAGAGTTTATGCCGTCCATTGGCCTTGGCTTCACACGCCGTCGAGAAATATCTCTCAGGCAAGTCGGTTTCCGCACGATGTGTTCCCTAACCTTTTTTAAGCAGGTGATAATTATACAATACGCACATGAATCCGAAAAGTCAGAGGTGCGTGCCCTGGATTCGAACTCGAGACCTATGACTTGGCAGTACCCTATATATTACTATACTCTTTGGGCAGTCCGACGGTCACACCACTAGGCTGTCGCTGCTAATAAATCAGTCATTACAGCGCTAATATTCTTTGATTCTCGCGAATTCTATATTATACTGTTCGTAACGTTCCAGTACCCATTACAAAAAAAACAAAACATGATTCAATGAGAAATGAATAAATCTAGAACACTGGAACGATCTGCCATTCGTATTCAAAGTCACGTCTTCTCTAACAATTCATGAAAAATCTGTAAAAAGCTGTTCACTGTAATTCAGTAATAGCCTCCCACTGAAAATGTTTTATTAGTGGGTCTTGGAAATGAATGGCACTAAAATGCTGTAACAATATCCAGTTTACGATGTTGGCGTAAAAAAATATATTTAACATAACATCACGCCTTATATTCCCCGAAGGGTTGGGCAGAAGTGTATAGTAACACCCTCATTTCGCCAGTTATGTTTAAGTCCCATGTAATAGTGGGCGAGCCTGTTGCCATTAACCGGGCACAAATCCAGGCTGCTACTGAGAAATTCCTAATAGAAAAACCCAATAACACTTTGCCCGACCTGGGGATCGAACTCAGGACCCCATGCTCAGTAGTCGCGCTTGCAACCACTAGACCAACAAGGCAGTCAAAAGATATTTCAGTGTTGTTAAAAGTGTTTTAGTTTACAACGTTTTTCTTCAGTTTTCAGCAGTGTCTAAAGGGACGTCTTAAGTGCTACATCTGGGTTTTAGAACTTTTTACGCAAGAAATGTCATGAATGATGAATTAGTTTACTTAAAATTGCGGTTGGTAGAGTGTTGTAGTAAAATTTAATAACAGTACTATTTCGTAAAGATTAAATTATTACTCCAACCTACACAAGGTTAGTCGGATAGGTGGTACTAAACCGAAAGGGTGTTAAAGTACCCATAATAATGGATGACTTTTGTTTTACAACTTTCCCCAGAAGTCATTAGTTTAAAAGAAATAGCTGTTCAAAGATTTCATAAAAAATACGCTAAATTCTACCTAACCTCAGCTATTTTAGGTCATATTTGGATTTCGATCACGGATTAGAAGCTCGATTTTCGGAATTCGTTACTAAAGCAGGGAGCAAGAATTTTTGAAAAAACTAAAATAAAAATCATTTTGCATGTATTTTTTAACGAATTTCGAACTTTTAACACTTTCTTTAAAACAATTATCAGTGATACATTAAGTGGCCCGCGGCTTAGCACCCCCTTTCCGACTAACCTTGTATATTTACTTCTCGTCTATGATTTGTCAAAGAGTTTTTATTTCCTTTATTTATTTATTTACGTATATGATTACATTTTTAAATATTTTCATAAAAACAAAAAAAAAACAGTTAAAAATATAAAAAATGGTAGCTCACCGGCATCGGGAACAGGGTCCAAGCTACCGGTGGTCAGGCCTCAAAGAGAGGAACTTTCTAACAATACGCGCCGTGTCCAGAATTACCGCTTTCTGTATCAGGCCCTTGACCCAGCCGCCCAACGAGACCCTCACCAGATGTTGGTCGAGGCTCTTGGCTATTAAGCCATTGGTCGTAATGACTATCGGCACAACAACTGCTGAGTCAACCTCCCACATGTCGACAAACTCGTGTGCCAAGTCTTGACACCAAATTTCCTAGAAAGAGTTTGTTGTATTGTGGTAATTAATATTTTATTTATTTATTTATGGCGCTTCAACGACACTAACACACATAGGTACATTAATTAACCATAGGGTTTTGGGTTATGGTGAACTTGTCACTTACAGGAGTGCACAGCACTTGCAATATATTAACTTAAAGCAATACAGTCAGATAAGTAAAAAAAAAAGAAACAGAGAGCTGTTGCAACTTATACAATGATACGTGATAGGATTTGCCAGCGAATGCCATTATCTTACAGAAAGAAAAATAATTAAATTTAAAAATTAAATAACCCCCGACGCAAAAAAAAAACGAACTTTTAAAAAGTCAAAAATAATAGTATCGTTGAGCCATCAAATTCGATTGAGTAACACCTATCTATCTATCTAATCTAATCTATATAATACCTTTAAACGAGCAATTCTTGTATATATATTGTTAGGATAATCAGGAATTGTTTACTGCATTTAGTGGCAACATCTCACGATTCCTATAAAAGTGGGGTTAAATCGCCGAACAAGATATTTGCTGGTTGGCTTTCGTACGGAAAGGTTGTCGTGAGGTGTCGACGCTATTTGCGGTGAGTCATTCTCACAGTGTAATTACCTACTTGTGATTTATCATTTTTGTGTAATTAACGGCTGTTTGTTGATTATTTGTATGTCAAATACGACGATTAATATGGCGCTATCCTTTTTTTTACCATTAAAACCTGTTTGAATTAAAAACATAAGAATAAATGATTGTACTTTGTGTCACTCGTTTGTTTCTTTTAATAAAATCCGGCTTCTGATCCTAAAATCAGAAGTGGGATATACCCACATACCCACACATACCCCTACATACCCACATAAATTAAATTATTACGTTCGTTTTAAACAAAACAGCCGTTAATTTGTAATCAAAATACCTCGTTCATCTCATGATGATTCTGATGTGTCACCGCGCCATAAAACAAAGCGTAAGCATAGCAAATCGCGTCGGCACCGTCACGATTCTCGTTCGCGCTCTCGCCGCGACTCTGTTTCACGTTCACGGTCGCGTTCTTGTCGCAAATCTAACTCGAGTTCTCGATTGCATTCCCGCCGCGATTCCCGGTTGCGGCACACACGCTCCCGCCGTCGCGAGGGCACGGTTGGACAGGCGTTAGCAGCCATAATGACGCGATTGGATGCTATAAAGGGAAGCGCGGCTAGCACGTCGCAGATGCCTCCACGTGCTGAACACTTGCTTTTCCTGTAGTAGTGACGTACCATCCGCAGCCTTGGCAGTTTTTGTTGCAGTAGAGTTTTAAAGGTTGATTTGAAGGACTATGGTAGTGATTGTCCCAGGGTAGTGATTGTTGTATTTTCGATTATTCCCAATTTCACTATGTTTATTTAACTAAAGATTAAGATTTGGTTATTTTTACTCGTGAGGTTCTAAGGGCTTGGTTGCGATAAAATTCGTGGTTAATGAGTGTGGCTTAGTTACACGACTCTGGTTATTGGTTTGCGTTTATCATGTTAATTTGATTAGAAAAGTGTAAGGTTGAGTTCCGAGCGAATCAGACTTATCTAGTGAAGGTTTAGAAGTAGAAGATGCAGGTAAAGGCCCATGTGCTAGTTTTTAATAGATAATTCACGAAATATGGCTATGTCCTGAAAGCCCTAAACTTTAATCGGACAAAAAGTAAATAGTAAAAAAAAAAAAGTAAGTACACGATCGCATAAAAAAGATGCCTCAAAGGGAATTTCCTGCGGAATTAAACGTGTGTGATTGTGAGTCCGATGTTGAGGATATTGGCGAAGGTGCTTATGCGACTATAAAGACACATACCATGGCTATTTGGTCGCACTACACGCACTAGTCTGTAGTCGTAACTGCAACTCAGTCGTGAGTTGTTCAGGGCGCGTTGGGCAGCTAGTGGTGTGGCGGGGATCTGGGTCTCGTTGAGACTATTGTTTGGTCGACTTGAAGTGACCTGGGAGTCGTGGACTTTATTTGTAATGGTCGTATCGCAAGAAGCGATGGCGATGTGGGTGACAGTTAGTCACTAGCTGTTGAGACAGCCGGGCCATGTCGTTGTATGTGATTTTATTAATGATCTTCACTGAGAAGAAGATACACTTGATTCTCGCTAATAGTTACAGAAGTTCACTTAAAATAATTCGGTCAGGTGTGGCCGAGCGGAATTATTGCCGTTTACTTTTATTTTGTAAATCGATAACGTTAAAAGTAGCTCACTCACATAAGAGGTGGGCTACTAACGTGTTCTATGTTATTTTGTGAATGGCGTAAGCTATGTCACGCATTATTTTATTTGTAAATGGATAGCATTGAGTAAAGTCACTCATTCACATGAGGGGTGAATTATTAAATGTGATCTATGTTACTTTGTGAATAGCACGTTATGTCACCAAAATACAATTTTTAAAGCTTTAAAAATTGAATAACTCTAGTAGGCTATGTCACTGTGAAATGTGAATAGTCAATGTGAGTTATGTCACGATAAAGACATTAAAAAAAAAGAAACCCTCTATTGTATTACTACAAACTGAAGTTGCTTTAAATAACATAAAGGCTGTTGTTTCTGAAAGCTTGAGTGCATGCTTGCTTTCATAACTCAGAGGCCTATATATTTCTTTTGACATTATGGATTATATTTGGCTTCAGATTGTAACAGATCATTAGATAGAGCTAAGGACCTGCTGAAGAAAAATTAAAACAAGCGGGACTCTTATGTGAACCGTCACCGGTGCCCTCCCTAGACTTTCCAGGTTAACGACTGCGCATTTGTCATAAAGTAATCGCAATCCACCAGAAAAATTTACTCGGGGATGAGAGGCGCTTATCGAGTGATTACGATCCTTCCAAGTGGCCGCTATGAGCTCAAATTATTGGGTGGTGCCCGTGGCAAAACCACGCAAGCAGCAGGGCAGTATATGGTACCGTAGAAAGGGGAGTGGTGTCCCGAGAGTGATGCGGCTTTCTTCGAAAGTGCGCACTTGCCGTTATTTTGTTGTGTGCCTAACAAATGTCTTATGTTACAGCTTTTAGGTATGTTCCATCACCACGTGTATTGTGTATGCGTGCGTGTGAGTGTGAGGCATATGATAGCCTTACTGGTTGGAACGGATGGCTTGTGCAGCCCAGATGCAGCGCGTTCCCAGGGCTAGCGTCCTGGAGTGCCTGGTTTCGAAAGTCACTATGCGCATCGGGTGTTGTCCCGGAAGTCGTGTTCTCTGAACACTCATCAGGCGCAGTGCTTGCAGGCGCAGTGCTGGCAGGCGCAGTGCTGGCAGGCGCAGTGTTGGCAGACGCAGTGCTTGCAGGCGCAGTGCTGGCAGGCGCAGTCCTGGCAGGCGCAGTCCTGGTGACACGTTTTACGTGTGGGGCTTTTACCCGGCAGACACACTATGTGTGTGTGGGCTTTGTCCCGGCAGACACACTATGCGTGTGTGGGCTTTGTCCCGGCAGACACACTATGTGTGTGTGGGCTTTGTCCCGGCAGACACACTTATGTGTGTGTGGGCTTTGTCCCGGCAGACACACTATGTGTGTGTGGGCTTTGTCCCGGCAGACACACTATGTGTGTGTGGGCCCGTTTTGTTGTGTTTGTCCCGGCAGACTCGTTGTTACACGTGTGGACTTCGGTCCGGCAGACATATCAAGTGATATGTGTAGTGTGATGTATGAGAATGCGAGTAAGTGATCAAATGGAGATGCACGAGTTGGGTGCTTGTTAGAAGTGACCGACGATCCTTATTTACTCGTATGAACCTATGACAGAGGGCCTTAGTAGCGTGAAGTATGAAAGTGTAGGCAATACTTAGCGAGTTAACAAGTTACAAAGATAACTTAATTTTTTCAGACGAAGAGGACAAACATGATGACGAGATTGCAGGACCCTCATCAGTGCCTGCGGATCCCCCGCCTGCCGCTGAAGACGTGCCCGAGGACGGCGCATGGTCAGGAGAGGCCGTGTTAGGATAATCAGGAATTGTTTACTGCATTTAGTGGCAACATCTCACGATTCCTATAAAAGTGGGGTTAAATCGCCGAACAAGATATTTGCTGGTTGGCTTTCGTACGGAAAGGTTGTCGTGAGGTGTCGACGCTATTTGCGGTGAGTCATTCTCACAGTGTAATTACCTACTTGTGATTTATCATTTTTGTGTAATTAACGGCTGTTTGTTGATTATTTGTATGTCAAATACGACGATTAATATCGCGCTATCCTTTTTTTTACCATTAAAACCTGTTTGAATTAAAAACATAAGAATAAATGATTGTACTTTGTGTCACTCGTTTGTTTCTTTTAATAAAATCCGGCTTCTGATCCTAAAAATATAATCTGAATCTCGGAAACGGCTCCAACGATTTTCATAAAATTTAGTATGCAGGGGGTTTTGGGGGCGATAAATCGATCTAGCTAGGTTTCATTTTTAGAAAACATCGTTTTATCCGTGTTTTCAGGCAGTGAAAAACTGCTACAATAACATTAGAATATGAAGGTAAATTTCGCCACAATGTATAAGGTTAAAATAGCTAAGGTGGGAAATCGGGCAGTTCCGAATTCAGAAGACTCGGTTCGAGCCTAGGTGATTATTTTTTTCCCTTTTTTTTCAAGTTCCTTCTTTTTCCCTTTTTTTTCTCCCTTTTTTTTCTTTCCAAAAAACACGATTTACCAAAAAAAAAATCCGAGCAAAGCTCGGTCATCCAGGTACTATATTTTAATTACAGAAATCGATGGATGGCACGATAAGGTTTATCACGTTATATTATTCACGCTAAGTAGCTAGTAAATTAATAGATGGTCAATTAAATGAAGGGTCTGACTTACTTTAGCGGTACCCCAACGCGATATTATATGGCCATTTCAACGAGCAAACCTTATCGTGCCATCCATCAATTTCTGTAATTAAAATATATAGGTGTTACTCAATCGAATTTGATGGCTCAACGATACTATTATTTTTGACTTTTTAAAAGTTCGTATTTTTTTGCGTCGGGGGTTTTTTAATTTTTTAATTTAATTTGTATTTTAAACTTAGTATTAAAAAATGTAAACTTACTTTTGGCAAAAAAGCACGTAAATTGTTAAGTAAACATATATTTCATAAATTAAGATTTCAGTGTGAACTCGCATTCTTTGTTTAACGTGTACAATTATTCATATGTTTATTGTTAACTTCTATGTATACATAACATAGTAATTGACTAATTATTTTGAGTTTCTCCTTACACCATTGCATTGTATGTAGAATCAATTACTGATCAAAACGAATCCAAACACGACATATATCTGCTATTATTTTTTCAAGAGTGTACCAGTGTGCTGGATATCCTGGCTGCAGCATCAGCTCATCATGTCGCCACCATTGAAGTGCATGTAGAATCAAATAGTGATCAAAACGAATCCAAACACGACTTATCTGCTATTATTTTTTCAAGAGTGTACTAGTGCACTGGTTATCCTGGCTGCAGCATCAGACCAAGAATTTCATAATCTTGCATAGTTATATAGCATACATGAGTGTTTCAAATTTTATTTCACACGTATGTTTGAAAGTAAAGTAATACACATTATGCGTCTAAGAACCCTACCGCAGCTAACAAAACAGCTGATAACCTTGAAATGGCTGAACCGATTTTAATAAAACATGTCTAAGATCACTCGCTAGAAAACGAGCTTTCAAATAAAAAAAACCGCACTCAAATCGGTTCACCCGTTTGAGCTACGGTGCCACAGACAGACACACACAGAGACAGACAGACAGACAGACACACATAGCGGTCAAACTTATAACACCCCTCTTTTTGCGTCGGGGGTTAAAAAAAAGAGAGAGAAAGTAGTGCGTAAGTATTTAATTACGATATAGTTGGTACCCATGCCTTTAGAAATCCTATTTCTGCTTAGAAGCCAGGACATTTCTGCGAAATTGTGGCAATGTATTCCAAAACATATCAATTGCATTGGTACGTGTACTGATTATATTGGTGTGGCCTACAGTTAGACGTTCCGGGTCTTAGTGTTTGCATGTGAAGATTTGTGTCTGTAAACGCACCCACGATACAGGAGAAATTCTAGTGCAGAACAACGTTTTTCAAATCTGCATCAATATACAAAAGTGACCAAAGCAATATGAGACGGGCATATTTCTTCGAGTCCATTCTCAAGGGGGAAATATATTGACAGTGACATCGGGCTATACGACAATATTGACTCAGGAACCGATATAGGAAACCATTACAAATATGAATCTGAGTACACTTGAAGACTATATTACATGTACGATGAAAATTCTCCTCTCTTCATGGTGTTTACTTAAGTACAGACAGCTGCATTAATTGGGTACTACCGTGGTAACTTTGGAAGCTCTTGTAATGTACCCGGCATTTGTAGTTTTATAAATAAGTTCTGCCTAGCCTTTTTCCAACTCTGTTGGGGTCAGCTTCCAATCTAACCAGATGCGGCTGAATACCAGTATATTACAGGGAGGGAGCGACTGCCATCAGACCTCGCACTCACAACCTAGTAACTGGACAATTTCAATATCCTAAGGTTAGACCGGTTGTCAGACTTTAGGGCTTCTGACTACCCGTAACGACTGTCATAGGTATTTATATGACAGCCTGGACCGACTGTTAACGTGCTCTCCGAGACACGGAGGGGTCTCGATGTATAACGAACGTTCACCCATCCTCAGAAAGACCTCAGCAAGCGCATCGTATGATCCGCGCGGTTGGTAACGAACCCTCAGGTCACGAACTCCTCAGGCCTAGGCTTTTAATATGAATACCTACACAAAAATTGTATCTATTCTTCTTTTCGTGTGGTTAGTGACTAACCTGGTGTCAGAGTTTATGCCGCCCATGGGCTTCTGACTTGGCTTCACATGCCGCAAGAAATATTTCTCCGGCATTTATTTAAAGCGGCATCGGTTTCCTCACGATATTTTCCTTTACCGGTTTTAAGCAAGTGATCATTATACAATACGCACATGAATCCGAAAAGTCAGAGGTGCGTGCCTTGGGCTCGAACTCGGGACTTATGACTTGGCAGTCCGACGGCCACTAGGCTATCACTGCTATAAATATAAAATATAATTGTATCTACTAGAAGTACTAGATTCCACAACTTACCAGGGTGGTACCCAATTAATGCAGCTGCGTGTACATCAGCTATCGTTTTTCAGTAACCTCGGGACAGTATAAAAAAACAGTTAACTAAACGTTGTCAATCCAACAATCCGTTTAGTTTTTAGTGCATATTACAATGTTGTTCGAGATTTAAGATATGGTTTACAAGACACTAAAATCTTTACTTTTCTCGTCGACAGTAAACGTTAATATCTAACTGTAATAAAGCACTTAAACGTAGTTTAATGGGTTCTTACACTCAACTTTTATTAGCCTTATTAAAGTTCAGAACAAAACAAGTAGTATAGGGTTAATGGGGCAAGAATTGGTTTTATTCTCTACATAATATAATTTTTGTTACAGACATTTTGGATTGACCTCATTGTAAAACAAATACCAACACAAAAAATATTCGATCTTAAATTCTAATCTGTGACCTTCCTAAAACGTATATCGACGCTCGTAAATAAAATTTTCTTCAAAAGCGTTTTATTTGTTCTTTATATTGATAAACTCGTCATACACGTACTAGTTCAACAAACTTTCAATTCAAATACTTCTAAGCTATCTATGACGTACGATGACAAACTTGTATTAACATTTGATCGGCCGTTTTTTTGCAGGAGATAGTTATTTCTATCTCTTTTAAAAAAATATATTTTACACATACGTGGTTTTCGCTGCCGACCGACGATATACAGGGTGTAAATGAATTCGTGTTATTATTACCTAATGATATAGATTAACCACCACGTAACATAATTATGTATCGGTATTCCCGAAGAGTTCGGCATAGGTGTTTTTAAGTATACCCTCGTTTCGCCAGTTATGCTTAAGTCCCTTGTATTAGGGAGCGAGCCTATTGCCACTAACCGGGCACAAATCCAGACTCCGGGCTGCTACTGAGAAATTACTAATGGAAAAACCCAATTACATTTTGCCCGACCTAGGGATCGATCCCAGGACCCCATGCTCAGCAGTCGCGCTTGCGACCTCTAGACCAACAAACACCTATAGATCAACTGTGCACGGGATATAGCTTGATTGAAAATAAAATAATATTGATCTTTTTTGTCTAGCGATACTGATTAGTGACCGTATCTTAATCACCTAAAAAGGTTTGAATAAAAGAATAAGAAAGAGAAAAGGAAATCGCAGAAAAAATAATTGTGATATACCATTTAAGTACCACTCATAAATGAATGGAAGCCCAGCTAGACAGCTGGAGGGCACTGCACATGAGGCATTTAAAACACCATGTTTTCTTTTTGAAATTAGTCTTTTGTTGAGTCCAAAAGAATCGCATGCAGGGTTAATCCTTGGCACCAGTAGACCACAAGATTTAAATGAATTATACGAATTCTTGTACACCCTGTATAAAACCCAACGGAGGATAGGGTTGTTAAAGCTATTTTTTTATAAAATATATGAACAACAATTTTTCTAAAACTATTGTATTTTGGGTAAAATTTAAGAACAAAAGTTACTTACTTTTATGTACTTTAATAACCTTTCGAATATGTACCCCTTTTCAGACTAACATTGTATACAGGGTGTAAACAAAATCATGTAATTCCTTTAAACCTTGTGATGTACTGCTGACATAGATTAAGCCTGTTCGGGATAACATTGGATACAATAAAAAAAAAACAAGAAGATAACATTGTGTTCTCAACGTGAGGCATTTTAGTGCCCCGAGTTAAATGACCGCGCGGCGACCGATAGCCGCGTAATTCGCTCGGGGCGCTAAATTGCCTCACGTTAAGAACACATGTTTACATTAGGTTTTTTTTGTTATTGAATTCAAACCTATCCCATGCAGGGTTAATCTATGTCAGCATTACATCACAAGGTTTGAAGGAATTACATGATTTCATTTACACCCTGTATAAAACATAACTGACTGACCGACAACACACAGCCTAAGCCACTGCGTTTAGAAACTTGAAAACCCACTTACAAATTAAAACGCCTCTGTGAGCCCTAGGTCTTAAGTTGTAGATGTTTGAGTATCTTCTTCTTCTTCCTGCACTTATCCCACACTAGGTGGGGTCGGCACAACATGTATTTCATAAATCCATGTTGTTAGAGGTTTTGGCTTATTGTTTTATGACCGACCGCCTGCCTGACGTCAACCCTGTCAGGTGTTTGAGTGTGTAGAGGTCGAAATAAGAAAGTCAAATAATAAAATTACTCTATCTTTGGCGAGGTGGGGAATTAAGCCCTCAGATGAAGTGGTTTTGGTGATAAAATTTAGTGTATACAAGGTTAGTCGGAAAGGGGGTACTAAGCCGCGGGCCTCTTAAAGTGTCAGTGATGACTGTTTAAAAGCAAGTGTTAAAATTTCAAAATACGATAATTTTTATTTGCATGCAAAAATATTTTTATTTTATTTTAAAAAAATAACATACCTGTTTTCGTTATGAATTCAGATAATTAAGTTTCTAATCCGTGACCCCAAATATGACCTAAATTGTAAACACAGCTGATCATAGCTATGGATAAATAGATTTTAGCATATTTTTTACGAAATCTTTGATAAGCTATTTCTCTTAATATTGAGTTTTAGATAAAGTTGTAGAACAAAATTTATCCCTTATTAAGGGTACTTAAACACCCTTGCGGCTTAGTACCCCCTTTCCGACTAACCTTGTATAACGCCTTTATATTTTTATTACTATATACTGGGATACATTGTATAATGTAGGTAACTACGAAGGAAAGGTTTTTCAAAATGGGGTCCCGAAAGGGGTGTAATGGGGGTTTAAAGTTCACGCAAAGTTCGAGGCTAGTCAAGTAATGAATTAACTTACTCACTTAATTTATTCTGTTCTATTTATTTAAAAGTACAAATTAACAGTTCGGAAAGTTTAAACAAATGATCTCTCGCGGGATTAGAGTAAAACTTTACAGACTTAACGACTCCTTTAATTTTAGGTACATTTCGATGTATTGGAGATGTGAATTAACGAACCAGAATACGTGACAAAGAGGTGTTTCATAATAAAAAGTTTAATTTAGAAACGTGTTTAAGTAATTTTCAGTTTATTTGATGCGATAAATAATGTTAGAAAGACAATATCTTTACATCTTCTTTACATAGTATAAAACAAAGTCGCTCCCTCTGTCTGTACGCTTAGATCTTTTAAACTACGCAACGGATTTTAATGCAGTTTTCAGCAACAGATAGAGTGATTCAAGAGGAAGGTTTATATGCCCCACATTAGTATTTACGTTGCACCCGTGCGGAGCCGGGGCGGGTCGCTAGTTATGTATAAAATGTTGTTGGTTTAATCCGATATTATTTTAAAGGGAATGAGAGAGAGTTTTTATTTTATTCTTGCCTTGGTTGGTATTGACCCTAATCTCATCTGACGGTAACCGCAGACAGAGTCTAAGATAGAGCAAATTAATCCCAACAACAGAGATATTAAGGGATTCCCCTCTGATGGAACACAGAGTATCATGATGCTGGGTTTATCAGGTAAAATATGTAGGTACTTACACAATGTGCCCTGCGGGTGGCGAGTTAGGGGATCCGTCGCCCGGCCAGTAATAGGCCCGAGAAAGCGGCGCGCTGTGTTACGCACGCGCCTCTTAGGACGACGTGGGGTTAGGCCCCACAGAAGGAGAGGTAGACAGGAGCTGGGACCGAGAACTGCCGGGGTTGCGGTGCATGCCTCTGTGAATCCAACAACCCCGGCCAACGGTCAGGAGGAGGAACACTGTGGGCTTTTAGCCGGTAAAAGGCCTCCACAACGCCTTCCCTGGGTGAAGGGTATCTATGAGGACTATGCAAAGAAAAAAAAAAGAATCTTCTTCTTTTCGTGTGGTTAGTGACAAACCTGGTGTCAGAGTTTATGCCGCCCATGGACCTTTGACTTGATTTCACATGCCTTCGAGAAATATCTCTTAGGTTTCTTCACGATATTTTCCTTCACCGTTTTTAAGTAAGTGATAATTATACAATACGCACATGAATCCGAAAAGTCAGAGATGCGTGCCTTTGGTTCGAGCTCCAGACCTACGACTTGGCAGTCCGACAGTCACACCACTGGGTTATCACAGCTAAAGAAGAATTTAGGTACACGATGCACCTACGTGATATTGAACAGTATTTTTACAAAAATAGGAGTGTACTCGCTATATTTAATTGGTAAATTAGACCGAATATCAATGCCTAATTATTGGAAAACCAATCAGTAAATAATTTACAATGGAGGTACAATATTTTACAAATTAAATTGTATGTTTATTGTGTTTAAACAAAAATCTGAAATTGGAATACAGAAATCGTATCTTGTTAAAAAGCTTCGAGCATTGTTACGTCACGCCTTTTCCCGTGGGGGTAGGCAGAAATTACAGAATGCAACGTGCTACGATCATTACGTACTCCTTTTGTTTCTTCTTTCATACACGTACCGGTTCCTAGTACTACGCACCCGGGGGCCTAATCCAAAAAATGAACGTCGAAGCACAAAACAGATAGGTACAGAAGTCAATCACATGTATGTACTTCACTTTTCATACCTATGCTCGGCGGTCGCTCTATCTAAATATATCTATCTATCTCTCTCAAGCGCATGGCACTCGCGCTCGGACTCACTCGCACTCTAGTCCCAAACAGTCCGAGATATCGTGTCCGTGAGCAGTGTCTATGTGTGCGTTGCTCGAGCGCACTTGTATGTAGATTGACTACTGTACCTATCTGTTTTGTGGTTGAAGTTTCGGATCGAAACGAAACAACTACGAGCATCGAAAGTAATAAATACAGGGTGTAAACGAAATAATGTAATTCCTCCAAACCCTCGTGATGTACTGCTGACATAGATTAAACTTGCACGGGATACTTTTGGATTCAATAAAAAAATGCAGGAAGTAACATGACTGTGTTCTTAACGTGAGGAATTTTAGCGCCCCGAACGAATTGCGCGGCGAGTGATAGCCGCGCGGTCATTTAACTCGGGGCGCTAAAATACCTCACGTTAAGAACACGTGTTAAGTTCTTGTACTAAGTTCCCTTTAAAAACATAATACATAAAATCACGCCTGTATTCCCCGAAGGGTTGGGCAGAGGTGTATAGTAACACCCTCATTTCACAGTTATGTTTAATCAACCGGATATAAATCCAAACTTCGGGCTATTACTGAAGAAATCCGCACAGAAAAACCCAATAACACTGCCCGCCCTGGGGATCGAACCCAGGACCTCACAATCAACAGTTGCGCTTGCAACCACTAGACCAACAAGGCAGTTTTAATTTAATTTCCAGATTTCATTTTTTTAGTCTTCATAAAAAAAAAACATAATAACGTAATTCATATTGTATTTTAATCATTTTCGATCCAATACCTATAAATGAATATTATCATCGCTTTACAAAATTGATTTTAATATTTAAGTATCTTTGACAATACTACCCTTTTTCCTTTGACAACAAAAAGAATAAGGTAATATTCAATGATGAATGAAAATGTCAATATTGATTATAGACCCCGACACAAACCCATAAGTAACATTTTAATACATAAATGATAAATGATTTTTATTTCTGTAAATAAATCTGTTGCAGACACTTTTACAAGTCAAAGTAATGTTTTTTTAAGACTAGATGGCGCCGGCATTTCCTATCTGACTAGCTCTGAGAAGAAAAGCCGAAACAAACTCAGAGATCAAGGTCTCTTTTAAAGTCCAGACATTGTGGTATAAAAACTATGTGAGTGTAACAATGTAGGGCAACGTCTGGAATGGCCTTTTTAGGAAAGTGCCATAGCAGGTTTGAGTTGACCTGTCCTAACAGACGGCACGCATGCATCAGTCATCGCGTAGCTCAAACCTTATTTTAGGGAGCTCAACAACCCGACTGCCGCACGACGCTACCAATCAGCCGGACATTTGCGTAGGTCACAAAAAAAACTCAAAACCGCCAAACAGTAAAAAATTCGTATCATATTTGATATGATGCCGTTGCAGGAACAAATAATTAAATTTTAATTATAATGAGATTGAAGTTGATTTCATCGCCGTGGAAACCGAAAATCAATTTGATATTTTATAAAATTTATTTTTCCAGTATTTTTTAAATTTTTTGATGTCCTATTATAAATCGCCGTTTATTTCTATTGTAAACGATGTCGAATAGGAGTGTGTAGTGTCGAGTACGAGAAGTTTCAAGTTTTCAAGACAAGCATTTTGGACCCAGTGCATAATATCAGCAAGCGCATTGGGTCACCCGCGCGACAGCGCAACGAGTATTCCCAAGGAGGGTTGATGTCAGGCAGGCGGCCGGTCATTAAACAATAAGCCAAAACCTCTAACAACATGGATTTATGAAATACATGTTGTGCTGACCCCACCTAGTGTGGAATAAGGTCAGGAAGAAGAAGAAGAATGAGATTGAAGTCAGGTATTGTCAGAATCGGCGAAATTCTGATGATGTGCGGGACTATAGTCCGCGCGCAAGTGCTAATCACCTCTTGAGGTATGAGAGCGGCATAAAGGGGGTGCGAGCGGTAGACAAGATAAAGCAAACTGACAGAGCGCGTCTATTGTTTCGCACCCCCCTCCTGCTGCTCCCATACCGCAGGAGGTAACTAGCAATTGCGCGCGGACAACAGGGTGTAAAAGAAATCATGTAATTTCTTCAAACCTCGTGATGTACTGCTGACATAGACTAACCCTGCATGAGATAATTTAGAAACCAATAAAAAAAAATTGCAAGAAGTAAGCGCCTCGAGCGAATCGCGCGGCTGTCGTTCACCGCAGGGTAATTTAAGTCGGGGCGCTAAAATGCCTCACGTTAAGAACACATGTTTACTTCTTTTTTTTTTATTGAATCCAAAAGTATCTTGTGCAGGGTTAGTCTATGTCAGCAGTACATCACGAGGTTTGAAGGAATTACATGATTTCGTTTACACCATGTATAGTACAAAATATATGCGGAGAGTGCCTTCTTGCACGCGTCAGATCTGACTGAAATTTCTAATATGCAGCCAAGCTAAACCAATTTTTAACCGACTTTCAAAAAAGGAGGAGGTTGTCAATTCGATTGTATGTTTTTTTTTTTGTATGTTTGTTCCGCGATATCTTTGCTAATTGTGAACCGATTTTAATGATTCTTTTTTTGTTTGAAAGAGTATTCTTTCGAAATGGTCCCATTTAAATTTGGTGAAGATCTGATAAAGAACTTCGGAAATAGACAATTTGAAGTCGGTTTTATTTTTGTTAAAAAGTGATTATTAAACAAAAAGAAACGCATTGCAATCGATTTATCCGTTTAGGAGCTACAGTGCAGCATACGGACAGACAAAGTGATCAAGCTTTTAGCACTTTAACTACTTTGTGCGTCAGGGGTTAATAAATAAAATAAATAATAATCTGAAGTGTCCAAATACCGCTATTGTTCTGCCTAGCGTTTTCCCAACTATGTTAGGGTCAGCTTCCAGTCTAACCAGATACGGCTCAATACCAGTATTTTACACGAAGCGACTGCCATCAGACCTCCGCAACCCAGTTACTGGGCAATGCCGATAACCTAAAGATAGACGATTTGTCAGACTTTCGGGCTTCTGACTTTCCGTAACGACTGTCATAGGTTTCGTATGATAACCGGGACCGACTGTTTAACGTGCTCTCCGCGGCACGGAGTGGACTCGATGTAGAACAAACGGACACGGTCTGATCACGGCAAGCGCAGCTTAACCTCGCAAAGCGTATAATCCGCGATATCGCTATTATAGATATTTAATTATTTTATCAACCGTGTGTGTTTTGAAAATTAAACAATTTTTATGTTTACAAGGTTAGTTGGAAAGGGGGTACCTACTAAGCCGCGGGCCACGTAAAGTATCACTGATGACTATTTTAAAGCTAGTGTTAAAATTTCAAAATCCGTTATTTTTATTTACATGTAAAAAGATTTTAATTTTAGATTTTTCAAAAAATAATCATACCAGCTTTAGTTATGAATTCAGAAAATTAAGTTTCTAATCCGTGACCCCAAATATGACCTAAATAGTAAACACAGCTGATCATAGCTGAGGATAGATAGAATTTAGCGTATTTTTTATGAAATCTTTGAACAGCTATTTCTCTTAAACTAATGACTTTTGGGGAAAGTTGTAGAACAAAAGTTATCCATTATTATGAGTAGTTTAACACCCCTAGGCTTAGTACCCCCTTGCCGACTAACCTTGTATAATTCTCCTCTTTCTTTCCCTCGGATAACTCGATGAGTAAAGAGTTTATTGACACAAAACTCAAGTGAAATCTGGTACATATTTGTGGTATTTACCATATATGTATGTGTAGTACCAGTACTTACTCTACCTCAATGACTAAGGTTACACGACAACAATGAACGCTTTGTATTAACTGTATTAATTTTCCTCATTAAATTTATGAGGTCATATTGTTAATTATAAACTAGTTTGCAATAAAACCGATTTTTGTCTGAGATTTCCTTATAATTTATTACAATATGGGTTTTTTTATTATTACGATATTTTTCCCTTTAATTTGTTAAATTATGTAAGTCCTCTTCGATATTTAATTTTAGAAGAATATCCCGGCCTATTGTTATGATAAGAAAAAAAAAAAAAGACTCCCACAACACTATACAATACTTGATAAGGTAACATAAAAATAACATAAACAGCCCATTACAGTCCCACTGCTGGGCACGGGCCTCTTCTCAGAATGAGAACGGTTTAGGTCTTAGTACCACGCTGTCCTGGTGCGGGTTGACGGACTACACATACCGTCGGGAACTTTATGGACCCCTCTCGGGTGTGCAGGATTCCTCACGATGTTTTTCCTTCACCGTTAATGCAAGTGAAATTCTGATCTGCACATGAACTCGAAAATTCAGAGTTACGGATGGAATAAATAACGAAATTGATTAACTATTTTATTATATTGTTAATCATTTCGTAATTTGACCAATGTTAATCTATACTAATATTATAAAGCTGAAGAGTTTGTTTGTTTGAACGCGCTAATCTCAGGAACTACTGGTTGGAATTGAAAAATTATTGTTTGTGTTGGATAGTCCATTTATGGAGGAAGGTTATAGGCTATATAGCATCACGCTACGACCAATAAGAGCGGAGCATAAATGAAAAATGTTGCAAAAACAGGAAAAATGTCCACCCGTGCGAAGCCGGGACGGGCCGCTAGTCCAAAATAAAGTCTAGCATTTTGGAGAATCCTGGACGATCTTTTTAAACATCCACTATACAAGGTAAATAGGATAAATATAGTAATAAATAGTATAGTATAAATAAATTATTAAACTTCGAATATAATTTGAAATACATAAGCTTAATAGCATACGAAAAATTAATAATAAAAAATTAAATAAAAGCAAATAAATTCATAAACAAAAATAATTATCTACCTTCATAACAAACAAAAGAAAACAAAACTAATTATGTAAACTTCATACTAAAGTTTCTATTGCTTTTTTTTTATTTTAATTAATAATGATCTCCCTCTCTCCTACTTTGCTGTGCCCAACAGGGTCCACAATTGTAACACAATACATCATTTTCTGTCACTAAGTAAGTAATACGCAAATAAATATTGAGTATTGAAGGTTAGTCGGAAAGGGGGTACTAATCCTAAAGGGTATTAAAGTAAAAGTACTCATAATAATGTATAACTTTTGTTCTACAACTTCCCCCAAAAGTCAATAGTTCAAGAGAAATAGCTGTTCAAAGATTTCATAAAAAATACGCTAAAATCTATCTATCTTCAGCTATGATCAACTGTGTAATTACATTTTACGTCATATTTAGGGGCACGGATTAGAAACTCCATTTTCTGAATTCGTAACTAAAGGATGAAGAATTTTTGAAAGAACTATAATAAAAATCATTTAGCATGGAAATAAAAATTATCGTATTTTGAAACTTTAACACTTGCTTTAAAACAGTCATCAGTGATAATTTGAGTGGCCCTCGGGTTAGTACCCCCTTTCCGACTCACCTTGTATGTCGGTTCTATAAATAAATATTATAGGTGATGTCAGGAATTCCTTATTAAACGCATTCCCCGTAACATACGTTTTATCGTAAAGGTTGCCTGTTTACAACTGTGTTAGTTGTAGTTTTGATGTTTTCCCGAACAGTTCATTCTGAATAACTGAACAGTGTGTTATTATGTGTATATTATAGTAGGTATTTTAGCCTGTAATCAGGGAACTAATTAATAAGGAAATATGGGTGGTAAGTGATATTAATCTTTTATTAATTAATGTGTAAACCAGAATGCAACTACGGTGTAGAGATCATAAAAACAGCTTTTACAATAATATAGTAATTTTATCTATACTAATTGTTATTCTTTATTGTACACAAAATAATAATATATAATACAGTTTTGTTGGTAAATTCATGTATTATACAAAGGCGAGCTTAACTCACAAATGAGTGTTCTAACAGCAAACCTTAGAGCGATACAGATATTTGATGTTGAGGAGAACAATTATCTAGGTACTAATATTATAAAGAGGATTTGTATTTTCGTATGTAACGAATAAAGTTAAAAACTACTGGACTGATTTCTAAAATTCTTCTGCCGTTAGAAAGCTACATTATCACTGAGTAACATAGGCTACGGGCGGAGCCGTGAGGACACAGCTAGTTGTTTATAATTATCATAAAATAGCTGTCAGTTGTGCAGGTTTCCTCACGATATTTTCCTTCAAATGGTAATTAAATTCTGATCTGAATTCAAAAAGTCAGAGATACAAAGTAAATAAATAACTAAAATGATTACCAGTTTTATTAAACGGTTAATCTTTTCATATACAGGGTGTGAACGAAATCATGTAATTCCTTCAAACCTCGTGATGTACTGCTGACATAGATTAAACATGCAAAGGATTCGTTTGGATATGACAAAAATTTTTTTTAAAGTGAGGCATTTTAGCGCCCCGAGTTAAATGATCGCGCGGCGATTCGCTTGGGGCGCTAAAATACCTCACGTTAAGAACATGTTTACGTCTTTTTTTTTTATTGAGTTCCAATGTATCCCGTTCAGGGTTAATCTATGTCAGCAGTACCTCACGACGTTTGAAGGAATTTCATGTTTTCTTTTACACTCTGTAGGTACCTATATTGGACCAATGCTAATCCAATTATTCGAATCCATGAATTCGAAAAGTCAGAAGTGTGGGCCGGGATCAAACGTAGAGCCATCTGTAAGGAAGGCAAGCGTTCATCTACTAGGCTATCACTGCTATGTATTTATATTATGTATTAGCGGCCCGTCCCGGCTTCGCACGGGTGGACATTTTTCCCGATTTTGCAACATTTTTCATTTATGCTCCGCTCCTATTAGTCGTAGCGTGATGTTATATAGCCTATAATCTTCCTCGATAAATGGACTACCAACACAAAAATAATTTTTCAATTCCAACTAGTAGTTCCTGAGATTAGCGCGTTCAAACAAACTCTTCAGCTTTATAATATTAGTATAGATAAAATTTTATATTACAGAAAGAACAGTGTTGGCTGTCCTGTCAGCAGCCCAAGTGTTACAATTCGCTGCTGCAGTCTTCTTCCATGAACCATCGAGTATACTCATCAGACCTCATACGACTGATGAGACTGAAGACTACTCAGACTTCGGCTTTGCCATGGGCTATCGGTCTGCAATTGATAGTTTAGGTAAGGTTTTAAAAATACAGTAGAGTCAGCTTATAACGACATCAAAGGGACGGCGATATTTGGTCGTACTAAACGGACATCGCTATAAGAGTCAGTAAATACCAGATAAGAAAACCTAACTAAAGGTGTTCTTAAGTGTTCGGCCAGACTGGCAGCGCGGTGCGGGGAGCGGCGCGGGTGCGAGAACGCGCGCGATTTACCTGTCCGCAGTGGCGCGTGGCTTCGTTCTGAGCGTTGTCGTGTCCAGTGTTTGTCAAAATATCATATGGATGAAAAAGTCTTATTTTTACTGGAAAATTCTTTCTAAAAAACGATGTTTCGACATCCACAGTGCAGATCGTGCTTGAATAGCACTTATTCATTCTTCAACATTTAATTTTGAAGACGCTATCACAAAAACGCGCGTGGTCAGCTCGAACTAATTTGAGATCCCCCGCCGGTTGTCGCTTGCCGCCCGCGCTCTCACTGCGGCCACTTGTATGAACGACCTATGGCGTGAGCTACCCGCGCGCTCCCCGCGCCATATAGCCCGCGCCGCTTCCCGCGCCCGCGTGCCCGCTATGGACACTCAAATGAAGTTCTTCTGTTTGAACTCGCCGCACCGCGCCCGCCCCGCGCCCGCGTTTGCAGTCTGGCCAAAGGCTAAGTCGCTATGAGCGGCTGGTCTTTACAAGCGAAGTCGTAAAAAAACGGGTTCCACTGTATTACAAACATTTTTACAGATTTCAGACGTGAAAATCATGTATGTAACATCACGCCACTATTCCCCAAAGGGTAGGACAGAGGTGTATAGTAACACCCTTATTTTGCCGTGATGTTTAAGTCCAATGTAATAGGGGGCGAGTCTATTGCCATCAACCGGGCACAAATCCAAACCCCTGAAGAATTCCATACGGAAAAACCCAATAACACTTTGTCCGACCTGGGAATTGAAACCAGGGCCTCACGATCAGCAGCAGTCGCGTTTGCCACCACTAGATCAACAAGACAGTTTCGTATGAAATGTATGTATGCATGTATTTTTGTTATAAATGAAATCTATTTATTTATTTTCGCAGTTGTGGGTGCTCCAAGGGCGGACCACCTAGGAAAGGTATATACATGTGAATTGGAAAACGCTGGATATCTAAAAGAAATCAGCTGTGACGAGAACCTCATTGATTTTGATACGTTAGCCCCATATTCGAGAAGTAAGTACCTATTATGAATTTTTTAGTCAGTATCCTAGCGTGAAAAAAAAGATGGATGATGAAAGTTTGCATTAATGAATATAAAACGCGTAAATTTCAGAAATAATACTACCTAATTAACAAGCGCGGGGGTCATACGGTTTGAGCTTGCCGCGGTCAGTCCGTGGATGGATGACCGTTTGTTACACATCTAGAACCTTCCGTGCCTCGGAGAGGATATTAAACAGTCGGTCCTGGGTGTCATACAATACATATAACAGTCCTTAGGGTAGACAGCAGCCCGAAAGTCTGACAACCGGTCAAACATTAGGATATCGGCATTGCCCAATAGGTTGCGGAGATCTGATGGCAGTCGCTCTGTGTAAAATACTGGTATTTAGCCGCATATGGTTAGACTGGAAGATAACCTCAAACATAGATGGGATAAGGCTGAGCATCCACCAGAGCTGTGCTAAGCTCCGTAGCGAGGAATGTGTTTTGTAAGCACCGATAGAATCACTTCATTTACCTAGATTCGCTCTGCGCAGCTCTGGTGGACATGGGTCTAGCAGTGCGAGGTTTATGTTCATACAAAACAAGCGAGAAATGTGTAGAGAGGAATGTGTTGCGAGGATTATGTTGCGAGGAATGTGTTGCTAGGAATGTGTTGCGAGGAATGTGTTACGAGGAATGTGTACCGCTCCCGCCATACCACCCTATTCGAAAAGAGTCCGCTACCTATCCTCGCACGGCTCATTTGTACACATTAACACATTACGCATTACACATTACCCATTCCTCGCACAGCTCTGGTGGAAAGGGTCACACCGTTACACATCCTCGCTACACATTTTCGCAGCGCACATTTTCCTCGCACAGCTCTGGTGGATGTCCAGCCTATGTCTAGGACAGGGGTCGTCAACCTGCGGCTCGCGAGCCGCATGCGGCTCTTTCGATGTAAAGTTGCGGCTTTCCAGTTCCACACGCAAAACATAATTATGTAACCATCAAAACCCTTAAAATCGTGCAATCCATCCATAATTGAGTAATATAATATAGTATGACTGAGAGTCAGATATGCTGTCCCTGACTGAGAGATAAATCTAAAACCATTTTTTTTTAAATTGAAGGTAATTAGTTCAGCTAAATTCCATTTCAAGGTTATCCATTAATTACAGGACAACCTATATAAGCAAAAACTGTAATACTAAAGTGATTTTTTTTGTGGCTCTTTAATTTGGTAAATTGCTACTTTTGGCTCTCCCATCTCAAAAAGTTGCCGACCTCTGTTCTAGGAGGAAGATTGTGATAATCTCTTCGAAAAACGTTGGGATTTTGAAAAGATATCCCACGAGTGTTAATTTTAGAGGTCTGTGTCTGTGTGGGTCTTAGACAAATCATGAAGGAAATCTATGTACCGGGTATTTTTTTAAATTAAAATTTTTAATTTCAGAAATAAATCCAAATCAATATTTTTATACTGGTTCCTCGATTGCTGCTACCTCTGATTATCTATTTGTAAGTATTCTTACATAACTATACTTATTCTTCTTCTTTTAGTGTGGTTAGTGACAAACCTGGTGTCAGAGTTTATGCCACATAAGGGCCTCGGACTTGGCTTCACATGCCGTCGAGAAATATCTCTCAGGCAGTTTCCTCACGATGTTTTCCTTCACCGTTTTTAAGCAAGTGATAATTATACAATACGCACATGAATCCGAGAAGTCAGAGGTGCCTGCCTTGGGTTCGAACTCGAGACCTATGACTTGGCAGTCCAACGATCAAACCACTAGGCTATCACTGCTATTAATTACTTATTTAAATAATAAATTATTGTATTATAAGAAAAGATATTGGATATTAAAAAAGCTCCTAGTAAATTCTTTTTCAAACGCAAAGTTAGGAAACACTACTTGAAGTCGCTGCACTCCTAATCATCTAATTTAGTCTTCGTCATAATTGCATTAAGTTTTTCATAACGTTTTGTAATCGATATATATATATATATATATTGTAACATCTATATATTTTATTATTTGTATATATGTATTTTATGTAATTTATATTTAACTTTTGAATTCCTAATATATTCAGTCCAAAATTGTCAACTCATCTTTTTCCTGTACCTACGTATTTTGATGCTTTTTTTTTATCCCTAAGGTTGACTGGTAGAGAATGCCTTATGGCATTAAGTCCGCCTTATGTACCACAATAGTGCATAGAAGTATAAATAAATAAATAATAATAAAAGAGAGACTACTAATATTTTAAAGAGAAAGTTTGTGAAAATGGATATTTGTTACCCAATCACGCATAAACGGCTGATCGAATTTGGATGAAATTTGGCACACAGATAAACCATGTCCTGGACTAACACGTAGGATAATTAACTGCCTCGTTGGTCTAGTGTTGGCAAGCGCGACTGCTGATCGTGAGGTCCTAGGATCGATCACTAAGTTGAGCAAAGTGTTATTGGCTTTTCCCGTGTGGAATTCCTTAGTAGCAGCCCGGTGTTGTTGCCACCTATTACATGGGACTACCTTACGGCGAAATGAGGGTGTTACTATACACCTCTGCCCAACCCTTCGGGGATATAGGCGTGATGTTATGTAATGTTTATGAAAATGTTCTGAATGTGAAGAATTCTCCTACGATATGAGTGAAACCGCAGGCAGCTTGTAACATAGAAATACACGCTCAGACAACCTTTTTCTTACATTACCAATGATATTTTCATCAAATAGTTATTATATAAGTAATATATAATAACTTATTTAAGAACTAGCGCCCCGCCCCGGCTTCGCACGGGTGCAATGTAGATACTAATGTGGGGCATATAAAACTTCCTCTTGAATCACTCTATCTATTTAAAAAAAACCGCATTCAAATCCGTTGCGTAGTTTTAAAGTCTAAGCATACATAGTGACAGACAAATAGCGGGAGCGACTTTGTTTTATACTATGTAAAGATATAAAACTTCCTCACCACACGCTGGGAAAAGTCGCGTGTTGTTCAACAAAACCTAGCACGCTTGGTGGTAGGTCCGCCTAGCTAACTACCACCCTCACATTAAAGTCTGGCGCCAAGCAGTTTACTGTGTTCCGTCGTGTGTATGTGGGAACCAGAGGAGTATAGGGGTATCCCTCTATATCTCTGTTCCGTGGATTCGAGTGGTCCATCTTAGACCCTGTCTGTATGTGAGAATAGGCTCAAACGCGACAAAGTGTAGTTTTTTTTTTATTCTTTGTCAATATACTGCGTAGAAGTCCAATTCCATACGGTAAAATCCCAAAATTTAATTTTAATGATACTGTTCTATTTGCTATATTTCATACTAGAAAGAAAGAAAGAAATTTATTTGGCACGAAAGTAGTCAGACACAGAAAAAAAATCATAGGAGGCAAAACAAAATAAAAAAATAAAGTATCTGTGTGTCTAGCGGGTGCGCCAAATAGGTTCAGTTCAGCATAAATGTCAGACCACTAGTGCCGGACGCTGGTTTTCAACTGAACCCTTTGTGACGTAACTGATGTAAACCAGTTCCAAATAGATAAATAGCGTGCTTAAATAAATAAATAAACTACTAGCTGTGTCCTCACGGCTCCGCCCGCGTAGTAAGTTTTATTCCAGTAATAAATATAACCTATGTTACTCAGTGATAATGTAGCTTTCTAACGGCAAAAGATTTTTTGAAATCGGTCCATTGGTTTTTAAGTTTATTTGTTACATACAAAAATACAAATCTTTCCTCTTTATAATATTAGTATAGACGCGGCAGATTTACGGGAAAACGAAATAAATAAAACATTGATTCAACAACATTTTAGTCATGGATGTGATTCTAAAATAATATTTATTTTATCCTCATAAAGTATGCTAAATACCTAAATGAATAAATAAATATTTGTTGGTCTGGTGGTGGCAAGCGCGACTGCTGATCGTGAGGTTCTGTGTTCGATCCCCAGGTCGGGCAGTGTTATTGGGTTTTTCTGTGTGGAATTCCTCAATAGCAGCCCGGAGTTTGTATTTGTAGGTATGGCAATAGGCTCGCCACCTATTACATGGGACTTGACTTAAACATAACGGCGAAATGAGGGTTTTACTATACACCCCTCCCCGTCCCTTCGGGGAATACAGGCGTGATGTTATGTTTATAAATATTAAGAATACTGAACGATAATGGAAAAACGGTAAAAAAAATATCAAGACATGTATGAGATTGTTTTTCGAAATCGATAAAAAAAGTAAAGGTTTCAAATAGAAAATATTACGAATATAAAAATACTAGCGGCCCGTCCCGGCTTTTTTTCCCGTTTTTGCAACATTTTTAATTTATGCTCCGCTCCTATTGGTCGTAGCGTGATGTTATATAGCCTATAACCTTCTTCGATAAATGGACTATCCAACACAAAAAGAATTTAGATTAGCGCATTCAAACAAACAAACTTATTTATATTTATATACTCTTTATTGTACATAATAAGTACACCGGTAATAAACAAAAGGAACACAAAGATTTACACAATATGTACAATGGGCGGTCTTATCGCACAAGGCGATCTCTTCCAGATAACCTTAGGATGGACTAGAAGAACGGAAATAGTAACTCTTCAGCTTTATAATATTAGTATAGATTTTTTTAAATATCTGTACTATGCGTGCCAAATAAGAATAGGATCGCGCTTGCTACAACTTCACACGATAGCTGTCAAATTGGTACTGCCAGCAAAAAAATACTATTAAAAAAAAATGTTATATTTTTTTATTCATAGATTTCATTATTATTTACATTCATTTTTATAAAATGTTATTTATTGAATTCCATAAATAGATAATTTTGGATAATTTAATAATATTTGAAAACAGTATTCATTAAAGAAATGAACCAATATATATAGTTAACTTCACGAAATGCTACTGGTCACCCTAATATGTCGCCATAGTAATAATATAATTACTGTGTAATTAATTTGGCGTAAAATTTATAAGAAATACCAAAAAAGTGAACAAAAATAATTAAACTGAATATAATTTCTTTATTTACTTTTTTGCACACCTTACACTTTGGTAATGAAGTTCACGAGTATTGCGGAACAAAATGGCGTCTTGACAGTGCTATTCTTATTTGGCACGTATAGTACAATGGGCGGTCTTATCGCACAAGGCGATCTCTTCCAGATAACCTTAGGATGGACTAGAAGAACGGAAATAGTAACTCTTCAGCTTTATAATATTAGTATAGATTTTTTTAAATATCTGTACGATTGCGTCGCATGGTCGTGCTATCGCTCGCCAATAGGACTCAATTGAAGCTCAAAATTCATCAGGCGGCGGCGCCTTGCTATGCCAAAAAGTTACAAAACGGTAAAATTTCTTGCGATTTTCCATCATAATAATAACAATTTAATAATATAACACCTTGATTTTGCACACGAGGTTATCGACATGTGGTAGGTTAACTCAGCAGTCATTGTACCGATACTTGTAATGGCCAATGGCTTAATAGCCAAGAGCCTCGACCAACATCTGATGAGGCTCTCGTTGGGCGGCTTAATTAAGGGCCTGATACAGAAAGCGGAACTTCTGGACACGGTGCGTATTGTTAGGAGGTTTCTCTCTCTGAGGCCCTAACCACCGGTAGCTTGGACCCTGTTCCCGATGCCGGCGGGCTACAATTTTTTTTTTTTAAATATTGTTTTTTACTATATAGAAGGCCCAACCAAAATACCTGGCCAAACTTTTACACAGTGTTCAATATGTTTAACTAAACACATCTATGTAAAAAATAACGAGATCCAGGTGTTTTTTTTTAACCAAAAAATAATAACGTTTTAAATTGCCTGTACTCTCTAAGAATAAACTCATCCATTTCTTTTGCATAGACCGTCATTGGGGCGCGCGCTAATTCCGTGGTGTGTTTTACCTAAACAGCGAAGTGAAAAATGTAAAAAGATAATAATAAAAGTAAAATAAAAGTTTAAAAAAAAATTGTTTAGAAAAGAAATCACTTGGATCTCGTTTCTTTTTGCATAGATATGTTCAGTTACACTTACTGAACACTGTGTAAAAGTTTGTCCAGGTATTTTGGTTGGACCATATATATAGAAATATTTAAAAATGTAATTTATATGCATATGTAATGAATACGTAAAGGAACTATTAAAATAATTGAATTAATAAATATCAAGAATACTGAAATGTGAATGGAAAAACGTTTCCTTATAATGTTTTTTTTTAATTTAAAATGTTATTAATTATCAACGTTTTTTTATTTTACCGTTTGTCTTTGACAATGAATAATCCAGTCATTACTCTATTGTAGGCACAAAATAATACATAGTACTACGTATATAAACCTCACTACCGAAGTCTCGAATACCTAAGAAAGTATGCCCCGCGCGTGCGAATTTTAGTTTTAACATAAGGCAAGAGAGCTTTAATTTCGGTGTGCGTTTGCGCTCTTATTACATTTTGGCTCGGACACTCACTAGCATTCTGTTCGGTTATCTTTTGTTTTTCTCTTTACGCAAAGCTGCGCGTAGGCATGGTTCCATACCTAAACCGCGGAGTGACACAGGCCTGTCATGGGTGTTATAATAGGCGAGAATAGGCAACAGCGTCCTCTCGTCAGCCAGGCGTGGTGATATTAGGAATTTCCCCTTTTACCAGTCATTGCAGTGACCTATGTTCAGGAGTGCACCTTTGCGAGCTGATAAATAATTAAATACATGCATACATAACGTCACGCTTTGTATTCCCCGAAGTGTTCGGCAGAGGTTTTTTAGTACACCCGTTTCGCCAGTTATGTTAGTCCCATGTAACAGGAGGCGAGCCTATTGCCATTAACCGGGCACATATCCAGACTCCGAGCTGCTTCTGACTAATAGCTAATAGAAAAACCCAACAACACTGCTCGACCTGGGGATCGAACCCAGGACTCCATGCTCAGGATTCGCGCTTGCAACCACTAGACCAACAAAGCAGTCTTTAATCATTTTCCTTTCTTCTACAGACTTGTGCCCCCTTATGGACCTTGGATGTCACAAAGGCATCCGGTCAAATAATGTCAGATGCCTTTGGTACCTGCTTCATGCATAATGATACCAACTCATACCGATATCAAGGGACTTTGGAGAGATACTTGAAACCTCGATCGAAAATCAGCAATTTGAGTAAGTACTTAAAAATATTCATAATTATACTTGTCGTACACGAAGACAGTAACAGCTAGTTCACACAGAAACTGTTTACAGGATCCACTTTAGCGGATCCGTTTTTATTTTGGTGATGGCACCTGTATTTGTATGAGCGAGAAAACATACACGACAGTATTCCGAATCCAGTAAAAAATACTGGATCCGTTATTTTTATCGTATCCTGTCTGCCAGATGCGACGCAGTTGCCATTTGTTTAACTGATCCGTCGGTAAAGATGAGAACAACACATCCAGTACCGACGGATCCGTTAAAACGGATCCGCTGTGTGAACTGGCGGTTACCTAACCGATACAGTAATGGCTGGCTTATACCTATACAATGGCAGTGACTGGACCCAGTGACTCAAATTTTCGCTAGCCACTGGGTACGTGTAGGCGATACCTATCAGTAAGTCAGTTTGCCTTCGATTTTTGATGTAGGAAGCTACTGGGTCCAAAAAATAGAACGGGGGGCTAGTGAGACTGGACTTGCGAGCGCGAAGTCAGCACTGGACTAGATTGAAACTAGTGTCCACACGAGCCCAGTAGCAATTCAGCGCTGGGCTTGTATCACTGTACTGCTATCGTAATAAACCATACATAACCCCACGTGATTTTCGACAGTCCAGTACAAAAAGCTTCGAGTTCGTCTTTGTGTCACTGGACTGCCTTCAAAGTATCACTTACACGAGACCAGTTGCTGGCTTTCATACTGTACTGACTTCATGACGTGAACGGAACACGGTGTTGTTGGCATTCTACAAAGTATTATATAAGCTTGCTGATTTAGATGACCTTAGTCTTCATGGGAATGTTTCTAATGCCCGGTTCCTATAAACAAAAACGAATCGTTTTGCTTACTAATGGTAACATTTTTATTGCCAAACTGGCCATATAAACAGACTCATAAGCTTCACCTATGATAGCTACTTCCATATGGGTAGTTCTACTATGCAAAGAGGTATTTGCTTCATTATTGGTAAAGATACAAGAGTCTCAATTTTAACCAATAACGCTCGGTAAATTATAGGAACCGGCCATAAGTAATTCATATACCTTTTTACTTACATCTTTTTTATAATAAAAACTGTGAATTTTCCAGAATCTTTTATTGGTGGAACTGGATGGTCTACCTTGTTGGACGAAGACAATGATCTCCTGTTAATAGTCAAAACGTCTTTGGACGGAGACTTCATATTTACTTCCATGTCAGATCCTCTCAAAGAAACTAAGTCTTTGGTTCTCATGACGGGCAAGGCATCTCGGAGGTCGGCTATGTACTTGCAGAAACACTGGAATATAGGTGAAGTGATGTATAAATTTAGTAGCTTAGTGAAGGGCTTGTGGCTAAATAACAAAGGCACCGATCATTCGTTTGCGAGGTTAAGCTGCTCTTGTCGCGGTCAGTCCGTGGATGAGTGACCGTTCTTTTCACATCGAGACCACTCCGTGCCTTGGAGAGCACGTTAAACCTTCGGCTCTGCGTGTCACGATACCTATGACAGTCGTTAAGGGTAGTCAAAAGCCCGAAAGTCTGTCAATCGGTCTAACCTTAGGATATCGGCATTGCCCAGTAAATGGGTTGCGGAGCTCTGATGGCAGTCGCTCCGTGTAAAATACTGGTATTCAGCCGTATCTGGTTAGACTAGAAGCTGACCCCAATATAGTTGGGAAAAGGCTTCCTATGCTGTACTCTGCCGTATAACAGATCACTCGTCATCTTCTTGCGTGCCTGAACCAGTTATAAAAGAATGCGTGATGAAAGGAGTAGCCAGTCAACGGCTGTCCAGAGTGCGCTAGTCATATCTACTTACCTATAATTATCACCCGTAAAGGCTAGTATAATGTACCACAAAAGTGGCCCAGTCTTCACTAACTAAGGGCTCTGCTGTTCGTTTGCCATTGATTAGCAAGTTCATATTTGTCTATCCCTTGTCAGCTACTATATACTCGTATTTTAATATTATATGGTCACTTTTCAGTACAGAAAAGCATGACCCCCTAATAATCTAATCCCCCCTAAACCCCAAATCCAGCGTGCATCAAACGTATGGGGCTACATTACTTATAGGGGTTACGATTTCAGGTTATGGTATCACTGCTGGAAAATTCTTCTCAAATAAGACAGTGTACGCGTTCAGCATGCAACTGAAGAACATGGGAGGAGCTGTAAGTCATTTTAGCCCATATCCATACTTTTCCAGTAATTTTTATCCAGACGTTTAAATGGGCGGTTATCGTTATTGCGAGGGAATATCGATCGAAAGGGCGGGTAAATCTGTGAGGCCTGCTTATTTTGCTTGACGGCAGTACAGTCAACAAAAGTGTTAGGTATACAGGCTGTATGAAAAGTCTGCGTGCTGCCAGGCCCTCGATTCCAAATTCCAATATTCTTTTTTCTAATTCAACTTCTTGGTAGGTATCTGCGCTTTCTGCGCAAAAGTCCTATCACGGTCGCCAAAATTTTAGAGAGAGTTTTTACGTCTTATTCAATAATAAAGCTTTTACTGGTACTGACATTAAATATTTAATTTTACTTGTTAGAACATTTAACCTAAGGTGTTGATCATTGTGTAACAATTTAAGTTCGTGTTAATCGTTGAATGTAAAGTACCTGGATGACTGAGCTTTGCTCGATTTTTTTTTGGTAAATCGACGTTAAAAAAATACTGTTTCCGAGCACTCTTGGATGCGGAGTGTAGACGGCGCGGCACGGCGGGTCTGTCCCGCCATGCGATGCTGCCACTGGCCGCGTAGTGATGTCCATGCGTTAACAGGCTAACTACGGATATCCATGCACTATGCAGGCGATTGTCATTGTGTGCGTAAAATCTTTTTTAGGCAAGATTCTCTCAGACAAACCGTGCTAAAAACTTGGCCACACACGCATAACTCAAACTACGAATGTAATTAGTGGCCTGTACTTCTCTTTGGTTGACCTAGTAGGATGGTAGATCTATTAATCTATATCTATAACTCTCAAAAACTCTTTCAACATACCATAACATCACGCCTGTATTCCCTGAAGGTTAGGCAGAGGTGTATAGTAATACCCTCATTTCGCCATGATGTTTAAGTCCCATGTAATAGGGGGCGAGCCTATTGCCATCAAATTGCACAAATCCAAACCCAGCCCAATAACACTTCCCGACTTGGGGATTGAACCCAGGACCTAACAATCAGCACACGCGCTTGTCATCACTAGACCAATGAGGGACTCTTTCATCCTTTGTTTTTTTTTCAGATATCGTTCCTCGAATATAATTCTAAGCGAAATGTACTATCCATAATGTACAGAGGTCAGATCCCATACAAGTTGAATAGTAACGCGATTGGTACAATGTTTGGATCTACGATGGGGGCTGCAGACCTCAATATGGATGGGAAGGACGAACTCTTAGTGGGAGCGCCGGCGCAGTCCGAAGAAGATTGCGTTGAGTGTGGAGCCCTGCATATTTATATGGGCGGTGATGTGGTAAGAGAAACTACTGACGTTACGTTTTTTTGATTATCACTTGCGTTAACGGTGAAGGAAACATCGTGAGGAAACCTGCACACCTGAGAGGGCTCCATAGAGTTCTCGATGGTGTGTAGTCTACCAACCCGCACCAGGCCAGTGTGGTGGACTAAGGCCTAAAACCTTCTCATTCTGAGCAGAGGCCCGTGCCCAGCAGTGCGACAGTAATGGGCTAGTTATGTATGTAGCTTGCATTATACAGTGTACACACCTAACCTACGAACACCGACAAACGGGGCTCGATCCCGCTAAAATCCGAATGAAACCGGACATAGCTAGGATTTTGTCCAGGATGGGGCAAACTCAGTCAGACAGTAAATATTTGTCTTTTCAATCAATCTGGAGGTGCAGAGTGGGGTTATGGGGTCACATAAACCAGAACTGGGCATTGTTCTGCCTATTTTGGGTAATTGTTCTGTGGACATGGGTGGCGAGTTGACTGAAACTAGATCGATGTTGTCGACATGTGGGAGGTTGACTCAGCAGTCGTTATGTCGATAGTCGTTACGGCCAATGGCTTAATAGTCAAGAGCCTCAACCAACATCTGATGAGGCTCTCGTTGGGCGGCTGGTTCAAGGGCCTGATACAGAAAGCGGTACTTCTGGACACGGCGCGTATTGTTAGGAAGTTCCTCTCTCTGAGGTCCTGACCATTGGTAGCTTAGACCCTGTTCCCGATGCCGGTGGGTTACTATTGATATGTTTAACCACCTATTCTTTCCTGTGCCAAAGTGGGGCAAGCGCCCTAATCTGCCGCACTCTGACTACGCCTATGAAACCGGACTTGTTCTACAAAGTTTGGTCAAATTCAACAAATGACGAACGTTCGTTGGCCTTCGTTGGCTAGGTGTGTACGCTGTATTATAAAGGCTATTTTCATGAAAAAAAATGCCTCGGAGAGCACGTTAAACAGTCGGTCCCGTATGTCATAAAAATACCTATGACAGTCGTTACGGGGAGTCAGAATCCCGAAAGTCTGACAACCGATCCAACCTTAGGATATCGGCATTGCCCAGTTACTGCGGAGGCCTGATGGCAGTCGCTCCGTGTAAAATACTGGTATTCAGTCGCATCTGGTTAGAGTGGAAGCTGACCCCAAGATAGTTGGGAAAAGGTTAGGAGGAAGAACAAGAAGATTTACTTAAAAAAAATGTGTTCTCCAGGAAACAATGGAAGATCGAAACAGACTTCGTACAATATTGGGCGTTGCTGACTTTGGACGCTTTGGAACTGCAATTGCTGCGGAGGACATTGATGGTGATAGTATTCCAGGTAAATACAAAATTTTACCAGTACAAGGTTATTTCATAACGTAAAACCTGAACTGCCTCGTTGGTCTAGTGGTGGCAAGCGCGACTGCTGATCGTGAGGTCCTAGGTTCGATCCCCAGGTCAAGCAGTGTTATTGGGATTTTCCGTGTGAAATTCCTCAGTAGCAGCCCGTAGTTTGGATTTGTGCCCGGTTGATGACAATGGGCTGGGCAACCCTATTACATGGGACTGAAACATAACGGCGAAATGAGAGTGTTACTATACACCTCTGCCCAATCCTTCGAGAAATACAGGCGTGATGTTGTGTTATGCAAAACCTGAAATAGTTTGTTCGGATTTAAGAGTAGAATCGATGAACTAATTTAAAAAAATAATTTCTAAATTATCGCAAACCACACGCTCCTTTTGTCTAGACTAAAATTGAATACGTAGGTAAGTGCGGGCGGTCGGCGAGGCGTGGCGGGGGTAGTCGTTCGATCAGAATAATCGGATCTGAAAATCCGGAAAAACCGGAATATCCGGTCAACTAAGAATTTTGTTCTACAATAAAATTTATGAAAATAATAATTTACAGTTGGCTTAATTGATTAAAATAAAAATCAGTTGGGGTATCTGTGGTAAATAACAAACATACATAACATCACGCCTATATTCCCCGAAGGGTAGGGCAGAGGTATATAGTAACACCCTCATGTCGCCGCTATGTTTAAGTCCCATTTAACAGGAGGCGAGCCTATTGCCATCAACCGGGCACAATCAAAACTCCGGGCCGCCATTGAGGAATTCCATACGGAAAATGTCCTATAACACTTTGTCCGAGCTGGGGATCGAACGCAGGACCTCACGATCAGCAGTCGCGCTTGCCACCACTAGACCAACGAGGCAATTTAAATATCAAGTTGTAGTTATAAATAAAAAAGTTTTATGCAAAGAGAGTGCTGACGCTATTTAGGCCTTAATTATGACGTAGAGCATAAAAGATGGCCGTCAGCTAAAGTCCGCCATACTGGATACTCATTCGATTTTAACATTGCAGAATTAGTGGTAAGCGCTCCATACGAGGACGAAGGACTTGGAGCCATCTACATACTGTCCGGTTACGAGCTCTACCATACCGTGGTCAAGTTCCGGACCTTCAAGCGCATCCTGGTCTCAGACCTGAAGCTGACGCAGAAGATCCAGAAGGAGCCATATAAGACCCTCGGCTTTAGTCTCCAGTTTGTTTCTGATACTGATGAGAACGGATGTAATGGTAAGATACCAAATTACAAATTAACAGAAATACAAGGATCTGTATTTCTGTGTATTTCTGGAGCGACGCAAGCTATTTTCTGCCTAGCCTTTTCCCAAATATTTATTTATTTGAAAGGTACACCAACGACCCATTCACTAGAAACGTTAACATAGTAAAAATAACATAAGCATTGAGTTATGGTGAATTAGTCACTTACAGGCGTACACAGGAATTACATAAAAATCAATTGTTTCTTACAAAACGTTTTAACAAGATGTTTTGCTCGTAGTGAGGATAGAAAAATTAATTAGAAACAATGAACAAAACATTAAGTAAAAAACAAAATCATAATTAGAATAAAAAATTATCAAAAATTAATATCAAAATAATCATTAGAATCAAAATTAAAACATTAAAATTAAAAAATAAACAGTAAAATTGATATTCTAAATTCAAAACGGTAGAACGCGATAACGAGTGCAATAAGAGAACATTCCAAAATTGTTGAAGTTATGTATATGTTAGGGTTAGCATCCAGTAGTTGCGGTGCATGCTCTTGCGAATCCCGCGACCCCGGCCGAACGGTCAGGGGAAGGAACACCGTTGGTTTTTAGCCGGTAAGAGTCCGGCAGACCCCCGCGCCTTCCCCGGGCGAGGGACATCAATGAGGATTTTTCAACGAAAAATAAAAATACAAAAGGGTAAAATACAAAAGGGGCATCCAGTCTAACCAGATGCGGCTGAATACCAGTATTTTACACGGAGCGACTGCCATCAGACCTCCGCAACCCAGTTACTAGGCAATGCCGATATTCTATCCAAGCCGGCAAGCTATGTTGAATTTAAATGTTAGATTTCTTTTTGACAAAATGTATGAGAAATTTCTGCGATTATTGTTATGTTATACCTGATTCCTATAAACAAAAACGAATCGTTTTGTTTACTAATGGTAGCTTTTTATTATTCCAAACTGGGCATATACAATAGATGCGTAAGCAAAATTTTCCTGTGATAGCTACTCCCATATGAATGAAAGAAAGAAAGAAAAAAAAAAATTTAATTTGGACTCACACAGGCAGTTACAGAAACAAAAACAATATTTAAAAAAAGAAAGAATAAGAATTTAGACTACCTGCACGAGGCCAAAAAGGGCTCCTATCTCAGCATAATGTTGCGACATTTAGAAAAAAAACAAAATGTCGCAACGCTGGTTTTCAGATAGGACCATAGTGATGCCACGGGCAATAATGACACAAATAAATAAATATGTTACGTACATACAATATTAAATTTGAATACTACTAAACAAAAGCAATAAATAGATTAATATAAACTTATGTGTTACGTGAGTGTGTAGAATAGTCAATAAAATTATAATATACATAGTTATTAAATAAATTAAAGCCAATATGGGGCCCCTACTATGCAAAGCAATGAGGTCTTTGCTTCATTATTAGTAAAGATACAAGAGTCTCAATTTTAACCAATAACGTTCAGTAAATTATAGGAATCGGCCTTTAATTAACCACTAAACACGCTGTTTCAAACAAATTACAAGATACACTTACATCATCCATGCACCCTACAATTTGTTTGACTTATACCAGGTTCACATTATTCGATTCTAGTTGATCAACTGCTAAATCGGATGCGATTTGAACCGTCTGAATAGACTTTCACCTCAGCATACTCCTTTCAATTTCTGTCACTAACACCCATATTCTATGACGTTCCTCTTAAACTTCCTCGACTCGACTCAGCCTTTCTCGCTACAATCGGTAGTTATAGTTGACATAAACGTCCTCGACTCGAGATTTATCCTCAGTCGAGGTAAGGAATCATCTGTCAAACTCAAGGTACCTCAGAATCTACCTTAAGGAAGAAGTGTCAAAGTTCGTATGTAGCAAAAATTAATTATGAAAGCTTTATCGAATATGCTTACGATAATCCTTACAACTATTTATCGCGGCTTTATTTGCGCGATGCAGATAAACAAAATTATGACGTAATGACTCCGTCGAGGAACCTCAAAGTTCACTCGACATTGCGACTAAGAATACAATTTTGAAGGTGTTTTCGAGGTTGTCCTATGTCGAGTAAGTTTTGGAAGAACGTCTTAGAATATGGGTGTATATCATCTTTTAAACCGCAACTTTGTCTAATCTCATCATTCCTCAATCGGTCATTCAAAGTTACAAGTTAATAATATAGTACAAAAATGTCATAAAAGGGATTTAATAGCTTGGTTCTATAAAATACATTGTTCAACAGAATTGGCGGCCGGTTCTCCTGGCAACAGCAGCGTGGCACTCTTCAGATGTATCCAGACGATCAACGTGACAGTGTTCAGCGAACTAATTGGCGAACAGGTATGAAATGTCTGTCTTGTTAGTAGAACTGGTACCATAGACAGTTGAAAGGTCCATTTTTGTTACTCATATTGTTGCTAGAGTGCGCGCAAGATAAGTCTGCGCGCGACGGAAGGCGTGCTAAATGTTGCCATGATCGCAAAAATACAAAGTCCTACTTTTAAAGGAAAAGTAGTATATTCGTGAGCATTAGAATTGGGCAGCCCTCTTGTGGTTTATTATATTTTAATTGAGCTAAGTTATGTACGTTTAAATTTACTACCTATCAACTAAATTAATTAGTATTTTTACGTAATTTGCAAAGGAAAAGAACTAAGGTTATAAATGTGCCGTGAGTGAATAAGAATGCAGTATGATTATTATCGTCTGATGAGGTCTATTATAATCTTTATTATTTTTTATTTTTTTTTATTCCTAAAATCAGGTAGATCTAGTGACAAAGTCAATAAAACGGCAACATTATGGCGGAACATGATTAGTTCCGATTTTGGCCGCGCGCAGAGTTATCTTGCGCACACTCTAGTTACCGTTCAATCGTCAGATGAAGTATATCGTAGGAATAAAATTGACGTTTAGACAGGGTTTTTATAGAAAATCTATCAAAACGTAAAAGTAAAATATTACCTGTTAATTTTTCTTTTCTCGTGGTTACTGGCTAGCCTGGTGTCAGAGTTTATTGGCCTCTGACTTGGCTTCAAATAATATCTCTCTCTCGGTTTCCTCACGATGTTTCCCTCACCGTTTTTAAGCAAGTGATAATTATACAGTACGCACATGAATCCGAAAAGTCGTAGGTGCGTGCCTTGGGTTCCAACTCGAGACCTATGACTTGGCAGTCCGACAGTCACACCACTAGGCTATCACTGCTTGCCTGTTAATTGAACTGCCTCGTTGGTCTAGTGGTGGCAAGCGACTGCTGATCGTGAGGTCCTGGGTTCGATCCCCAGGTCAGGTAGTGTTATTGAGTTTTCCGTGTGGAATTCTTTGAAATTTGGATTTATGCACGGTTAATGGCAATAGGCTCACCTCATGTTACATGGGACTTATACATAACGGCGAAATAAGGGTGTCACTATACACCTCTGCCCAACCCTTCGGGAATACAAGCGTGATGTTATGTTCATCATCATCTCCCTGCCCTTATCCCACACCAGGTGTACACAACATGTATTTCTTTTCCATTCGCCTCTATCAGTCGTCATCTCAGTAGATACTCACTTCTTTCTTACCCATATCATCCTTCGCACAATCCATCCATCTTTTCTTTGGCCTACCTCTACTTATATATCCATCCACAATCATATTGAACACTCTTCTAACAACATGACTTTCTTCCCTCCCTCATGTTATGCCTGTTAATTTTGTTTACAGATAGTAAGGGAACAAGATGAAAATTTTACAATCGCAGTATGCGCACGAGTAGAGACTCATAAACTGCCACGCGCCATGGTTGGGAGTAAGTATTATAAAACATCATGCATTGATATATTTCAAGAATTCGTGGATTGCACATGCAAATGTTGTCTGACCGTAGTATCAATAGCAATTACAGTACTCGGTATTAAATATTCCACTGTTTCTTTTTCCTAATCGACTGCAGTATATCGTAATAGATGGTCTTGCGGACCGTTTCTACGTAACCGGGCAGTTATGGGTGAGACCTGAAGGGTCTCCAACCAATCCCGACGGGAGTAAAATACTTAACCTAAGCTAACTACTATTACTACGCGTACTAATATCATGACTGACTAATTAGCAACAACACCTCTAAGGGCGTCCCCTAAGGGGGACTCAAACCTTGGCTTAGGGCGTTGCTTGCGAGAGGACTGGGAGGGAGACAGCTTGATGAGGGCTGAATTAACGGTGTGACTGCGGAGTCAGAAAAGACGACCGGCTCCGCGGCTGCGGCGGGTGAGCACGGTGGATCAGGGATAAATACTACACATCGAGCTTTGGTAAGATATATCGGCTAGCCTCGGCTTTATAGAGCGTCGTCTCTGTCGCACGAAGCGACATAACGTCACATAGGTAAGAGTGACAGAGACGACGCTCTACGAAGCCGAAGCTAGCCGATTATCTCTTTCTACAGCTCGATGTGTAATATTTACTGCCGGATACTGTAAGTAAGGTTAGAATCGTAAACTGTTTAAAAAAAAAACATCTATAGAAACCTTCTGATCACTTCGATTTGCAAAGATCTGTTATGATCAGAGTTCGGATAATCGGATGCATATTTACCTAAAGTAAATTTTTCGCTACAAAAGTATGGAAACGGCTTCTGAAAATAGTTTATTAGGAGAAAAAAACCGGTACACGGGATTGCATAACTAATCGAATGCATAATAATATACTCGTAATTACTTAAAAGTTAATTTTCAATCCCCTATTCAAATATATGTGTATGTAGGGTGTAAGAAAGTGAGGGGTGCATGTCTGTGTTAGTTAAAAAAAATGTGCAACTTTAGGTATGTAAATATATATGCATCCAATTTTAGGTAAATATGATTCTAAATTTGACGATCCCGGAATTGCGGGATTTTTCGATACAAAAGTGCATTCCATATTAGCCAACACCTGAACTTTAGGTAAATATGCATCCGATTATCCGATCTCTGGTTATGACACCACAACAAGTGCCAAGCCGATCATCATCGTCGTCTCAAGATTTTCAGAAAAGTGCACAACCACACTCATGAAGGTTAATGGGTCATTAACTAACGATTACTTAAAAGTGACCAGTATAATATCAATACTGGGAACTTTTAAGCAAACGTTAGTTAATGTTTCATTAACCTCTTTGAGTGCGGAGCTTTGAGGTATAACATAATATAAATAAGCAGCCCATTATTGTCCCACTGCTGGGCACGGGCCACTTCTCAGAATGAGAAGGGTTTAGGCCTTAGTCCACCACGCTGGCCTGGTGCGGGTTGGCGGACCAAACACACCATCTAGAACTGCAGGTGATAATCAAATTCTGATCCGCACATGATTTCGGAAAGTCATAGGTGCGGGCCGGGATCGAACTCAGACCCTCCTGTATGGAAAGCAAACGTTCAACCGAGACTAAAGTAAAAAGAAGGAAAATGGGGGGGAGGGATTGGCTTGGATTTACATATTAGTAATTCACACAATGACATATTACTTTAAAATGTTTGGGAAAACGTATATTTTTACAATGTTTTAAACTTTCACGGTTTTTAAATACACTTAAACATTCACTTACGGACTAACTTCCGTGATTATAGTTTGATTTGATTTGGTTTAATTTTTATTGATACCGTGATTGTGTTTTGCCGTGACTTTCAATCGAGTGTGAGTTCCAGTAGTGAGCGCAGAAAAATACTAAGAAAGAGGGTAGACAGATTTGTCTGCTCTTAATAATTATTTTATTTTAAGTTTTCATCCACCCGCATTCTCCAGTTTAACCGCGATCATGGCGCTTGCAACAGCGTCGAAATATCCGGAACTCAAATCAAACTATAATCACGGAAGTTATCCCGTAAGTGAATGTTTAAGTGTACTTTTGCAATGTTTGTAAATATGTAAGCACCATGTATCTATCACATAATTAATTTGTCATTGCTTCATTTTTAATTCCTTTTACCTATTGTGGTATAGTAATTTTATTCTAGGTGCATCGTCTTCACATATTGTATCATTAATGTACCTATACAAAATATTGTAAGTCATTTTAAAAGAGTGACGATGGAGTTTCTTGCCCATTCTTCTCCATACGAAACTACCTTTTGGAAGGGGCGACTAGAATCAATTCTATTCTTTTTTGTAAATATTGACGTTCAAAGGTGCATTTTATGTGCCTAATTGAAATAAATACTTTGACTTTGGTTGACCTACAGTATATCCGTGAACTTTTAAAAGCAATAATAACTATTTATTATACTGATATTTCTATTCCGCTTCCAGACTTGTCAATTGTGAGCAGTATTATCGGCGATGCGGCCTACATACCGAAGCCCGAGTTTGTCATCGACATCTCTTGTGACAACTGCACGACGAACAGACTGTTTTGTGAAAATGTTACCGTGATTCTTGTAAGTATGCATGCCGTTTATTTCTGGTAGAAAAACCTCAACTACTGCAACTTTAATAAATAAGATACCTTACTAATTTTATTATGAATGTACACTTTTTATTTATTCCTTACTAATACAGTACTAACACCCATATTCTAAGACGTTCCTCCAAAACTTACTCGACTCGAATCCACCTCGACTCAGCCTTTCTCACTACCATCGGTAGTTATAGTTGGCATAAACGTCCTCGACTTGAGATTTTTTCTCAGTCGAGGTAAGGAATCATCTTTCAAACTCAAGGTACCTCGGAACCTACCTTAAGGAAAAAAGTGTCAAAGTTCGTATGTAACAAAAATGAATTTTGAAGACTTTATCGATTTATTTGCGCGATGCAGATAAACAAAATTATGACGTAATGACTCTACTCTACCTCGGCTCATTTGAGGACCCCTCAGTCGAGGAGCCTCAAAGTTCACTCGAAATTGTGACTAAGAATACAATTTTGAAGGTGTTTTCGAGGCTGTCCTGAGTCGAGTAAGTTTTGGAAGAACATCTTAGAATATGGGTGTTAATCTTTTGAACGCCATCGACGGCCGTAAACGTCAAACGAAAATGTGCTCGGACCGTCAACGACGTAAATACGACACGTTTGGTGCAGTGGCTGAGCGATCGGCTTCTGCGCTACGGGTCGTGGGTTCGATTCCCGCACGGAACAAATATTTGTATGGCCTACAGATAGTTGTTCCGGGTCTGGATGTTTGTGCGTGTGAAGATTTGTGTCTCTAAACGCACCCACGATACAGGAGAAATCCTAGTGTGGGGCAACGTATTTTAAAAAAAATACAAAAAAAAAAAATAGGCGTAAAAAAATTACGATAAATTTGTAGCGAAGCGTGGAGGGAACTAGAGGGTCTGTAGGGTGGCATTCAAAGGTTTAAGTATACATTGTATAAATACTTTATATGTAGTAAGATATTGCTATCAGGGGCTCATGGCTAATTAACAACCGCGCGGATCATATGATTTGCAAGGTTAAGCTGCACTTGCCGCGGTCAGTCCATGGATGAGTGACCGTTTGTTACACATCAAGACCCCTCCGTGCCTCGGAGAGCACGTTAAACCGTCGGTCCCGGGTATCATACGAATACCTACGGCAGTCTTTACGGGTAGTCGGAAGTCCGAAAGTCTGACAAGCGGTTTAACCTTAGGATATCGGCATTGCCCGGTAACTGGGTTGCGGAGGTCTGATGGCAGTCGTTAATGATAGTGATATTGCTGTGAATTTTTATATTTTACACATAAATCCTTTATTTTTATTGAAATTTTTAAAACAATGCTGTGTACTGTCAATTGTCGACTATCATTTACCTCACATTCAGTAAAATACTTTTAAACAAGACCAATATAAAAAAAAAAGTAAATACGAGTCTGTATGTAAGTCGTTAGTACAGTAGGGGAATGAAAGGGCTCGTCAGTTTTCAAATTCACTCCTTTCCCACGTCGCGAGCACATGTTACCTTTTCAAACTGTTGAACAGAACAAACCAATGCATGGAAAATTAGGTTCAATTTTATTATTTGGTAGCAAAGATCAAAATTGCCTTCTCCCTCCATATGACGTAGTAGTACCATGTAATGTTTTTGATTTGATTTATGGAATTTTGTTGTAAAAACCATGATATCAATCAATTCGATGATTAAATAAATTGATATTACTAGTGTCTGTCATCGTGTCTCCATTATAATTTTTAATATCTTATCAAAAAATACTTGTATTTTTATTCTATAATGCTGGCAATACTGCCGCGCGATTTATAAACGCAGTAAGTAACATTTTGGGCAAAAATGAGTTAAATATATATTCATAATCACAATCCTATGGTGATTACGAATATAACTTAACTCATTTTTGCCCAAAATGTTACTGCGTTTATGAATCGCGCGGCAGAATACATAGTCGGTAGAATAGTTTGTTTCTTTCACTGTGCAAGCAAAAACAGCCCTTAATATAACCTTTTCATTCCCCTATTGTACATAGGTATGTGTTTGAAATTACGTAAACTAAAACTAACTAGACTCTTAATATGACAGCAGCAACCACGTTTTCTTCTCATATCTCTGGAGTTCAATTTACTAATAGGGGATTACCATGTACTGTATCCATACTTCTATGTGGTAAAGTTCGCATGGGCATATTAGAGACGCGGTTCTCTTATTAATTCTACGTTTTATAACTCCTCGTCATAAGCGAACGACTTATTCAATTGTTTTCCGATACATTTATGTTATTACAGCCCTCTTTGAAAGATATCAAATTGTCGTAGAATTAATTTTGAGACTGAAGTAGCATCGATGTCGAAAAATATCTCGATAAGTGCGCGTCGTAAAACTGGATAATATCGAGTTGCTATAAAATCTTGTTCTTACTAATATTTTGTTACATTTGTACAGACTGACAAAGATCCGAGGGACTACACGTTTACGTCCAGAGCGGAACTGCACACCGATCATATTTTTAAAAGTGATGGTAATGTAGTACATCTTCTTTCAGTGCATAATAGCAGTGATAGCCTGGTGATGTGACCGTCGGACTACCAAGTCATAGGTCTCGTTCAAACCTAAGACCTATGACTTTTCGGATTCATTTGCGTATTGTATAATTATCACTTGTTTTAAAAAACGGTGAAGGAAAACATCGTGAGGTAACCGGCATACCTGAGAGATATTTCTCGACGGCAGTCAAGGCAAGTCAGAGGCTCTTGTGCGGCATAAGCTCCGACACCAGGATAGTCACTAACCCCAAGAAAAGAAGAAGAAGTGTATAATTATCCAAATCAGCCCATTACTATGCTGCTGCTGTTAAGGCCAAGGCCTTAGTCTACCACGCTGGCCTCTTGCGGGTTGGCGCACTTACACACACCACCGAGAGCAGCGTGCAATAACGCAGCTTGGGACTAGAACTCAACCTCAACCTTGTTTCCATTATGCAAGTAGTATGCTCGCAAGATGCAACTTGCAAGTAGTATGCTCGCAAGATGCAACTTGCAAGTAGTATGTTGGCAAGATGCATCTTGCAAGTAGTTTACGTAATAAAACATAGCTTGCATGCGTTGTCGTAACGTTTCTTTGAACTGCGGCGTACACGCAGTGTTAAATTGTGAATGTCTGCGTGCAAGTCACTTGCAGTGTGGAAAATAAACCATTGCCTCGCACAAAGGTATTTGACCGATTGTATGAAGTCAGATTTATTTAGAATAATTATCTTTCTTTAACAGACTTCAACAGTACATGGGTGGTAGACGGCCCATATAGTAAACTGGTGAAGAGTATAGAGGTGCCCCGACATTGTAGTGGTAATGATTGTATACCGAAGCTGTCTGTGAAAGCACTATGGTCTGGAAGGTAAGTGGTATATACTTACAATACCTACAACATAACGGCGCTGAGCCTGATTTGTTTTGAATCGTAAATACCGCTAGGCATGTGACTTTTCGCCACATGACGGATTTATGCTTCTACTAGATAATTATCTTAATTATTGGACGCGTAGAGCGCTGTACTGTTTCTGCGTGTAATCCACCCACAGACTGCCAGTATAAGTTATGTGTCTCCTGCATACATAGAGGATTTTTCAAGACCGTTTTTGGCCAAAATTACATAGCTGATTTGCTATCTTCTTAACCAAATAAATTATTAGAAAATGGATTTTACAGGCACATACACGGCTTGAGAAGTATTATACCTATAGAATAGCATCAAAAACTGATTTAAAAAAAAATTAAAACGGATTTTGCAGTCGCAGCGACGATAAGTTATGCGCTTCGGCAATCTTCAAGTTTCCGAATTTGTACGAATGAAGCCTTGGATTTACTAAGGGACAAATACAGTACCATGGCGCGGGACTTAGGGGATATCTACGTGGATGTCCCGGGGACAACGTCGTGGAACAATTCGCTCTCACACGCTTGCGCCCGCTCTCAAAGCGGCGACTTGCAACATGTCCCGCGTCACGTAGAAATGCCGCACAATCTTGCGCGCAACGTTGCGGGGCAGTGGCAGCGTGGCAGAGTCACGTAACGTCAACGTGCAAGATTAAGCTGCACTTGCCGCGGTCAGTCCATGGATGGGTGACCATTCGTTACATTCGTTACACATCGAGACCCCTCCGTGCCTCGGAGAGCATGTTAAACAGTCGGCCCCGGGTGTCATACGAATACCCATGACAGTCGTTACGGAAAGTCAGAAGCCCGAAAGTCTGACAACCAGTCTAACCTTAGAGTGTCGGCATTGCCCAGTAACTAGGTTGCGGAGGTCTGATGGCAGTCGCTCCGTGTAAAATAGTGATATTGAGCCGCATCATCTTTTTATTAACGACCATTAATAAAATTTCCACTTAGCACAAACGTTAATAGCATGTATATCTCTTACTCTGTCCAAAAATCTTTAACTATTCCTTTAAAAACACTGATCGAATAACTTTATTTTAGCAAAGAGTACGTACTGGGCTCCTCTACCAACGAGACGGCGACGATACGAGTCCGTAACGACGGCAACGCGTCATACGAGGCGTGCGTGTGGGTGCGAGTGAGTGGCGCGCCTCTTACCCGCGTCGGCTGCGCAGCTGATAACGGAGGATACAAATGCTATTTGCCTAAACCGTTGAGGAGGGATTCAGAGGTAAAACCATCTTCTTTTTTAAGTGTGGTTCGAGTTTATGCTGGTTGGTTATTTCACTTGCCGTCGAGAAATATCTCGCGGGCATGCCGGTTTCCTCACGATGTTTACCTTCACCGTTTTTAAGCAAGTGATAATTATACAATACGCACATGAATCCAAAAAGTGAGAGGTGCGTGCCTTGAGTTTGAACTAAAGACCTACGACTTGGCAGTTCGACGGTCACACTACTAGACTATTACTGCTATTAGGTAAAACCATAATAATTATACTTTTTGCAGAAAGTTGTAGAACAAAAGGTTTTCATTATTATGGGTACCTAAACGTATGGGTCTGAGTGTTGAGTCACCAAGGGGACGGATGAAAGGAGAGTGCATGCAGATGTGACGTGAATGTTTAGATGGATGTGTGGAGTGACAAGCATGAATAGGATAAGTCAGAAGATTTCAGAGTCAGAGGAAGTTTGAAAGTAGCGTCAGTGACTGAAAAGTTAAGGAGTAATAGGTTAGCGTGGTATGGGCATGTTATGCGGTGGGAAGAAAGTCATGTCGCTAGAAGAGTGTTAAATATAAATGTGGATGGATATGTAAGTAAAGGTAGACCAAAGAAAACATGAATGGATTGTCTAAAGGATGATATGGGTAAGAAAGAAGTGAGTACTGAGATGACGGTTGACAGAGGAGAATGGAAGAGAAATACATGTTGCGCCAACCCCACCTAGTGTGGTATAAGGGCAGGGAGATGATGATGATGGTGGCTACTTTAATATCCTTTCGGATTAGTTGCCTCTTTCTGACACACATTGTATACGAACTTAAGACGTACAGAAGTTTAAAAACTTGTCTTATTCTTACAGTACTCGATAAAACTCATGCTGAACATGACAAGGCCAACGAACGTTGAGAAGGGGCTACTGGTGGAAGTGCTGCTGTATGAAAACTGTAACCAAAAGAGTATAGCCAGTGACAAGATTCAAATACCATACGTTTTCGCTACGAATGATATCTACGCTAATGGGTTAGTCATGTTCTGTAATTTTTTTCTTTAGGTGCCCAAAGAAAGTTCCAAGAGACATTGAAGTATCGGTTCAAACTCATTCTAATAGTTTTTTTATTACGGATCTTAATAGATTCCCTCCACCTGGGGAAGATACAGGGTTATGTTAGACTTATAACCAACTGAAACCACTACGGCGTTCCTTCTACTACCTTTGGACGACGCGGGATTCGTTCACGCATTTGCCGCCACCTCAGAAGATCTTGGCCCGACACTTTCATGTGGGCGCCTTCTGACTTCCATCCACATGGTGCGCCGCTCTCTCTAGTCATAGTAGCTTGAGACCCCCTTGGTATGGTGATACCCTTTTGGTATGGTGGCAGCCATGAATAAACTTTAAAACATTTTCTTCACAGGATATCCCACACTCGAAACATCACAGATAAGCAGATTATGAACAGTGACTCTATCTTCGATGGTCAAGAATATCTGGTAAGTTATCAGCCTAAAATATTTTATAACAATTTCATTTTGGGAAATGGTAAATCTGTTTTTTTGGTGCCTATATTATGTCCCACCGCTGATCTAAGGCCTTTTAATTTGCCTTCCAAACTTCTCTATTTTCTAACGTGTCTGATCATGCAAACGTGTCTAGATCAAAATGCCACCTAAGCGCCGGTCGACCACGAAGACGATATCCTCCTTGAGGCATCCAATAGATATTCTTTGCCTATCTTTCCAGGTGCATTCGTACGACATCACCGACCCACTGCCACTTTAACCTAGCTGTTTTTTCTCCATCATCTGCTACCTTCGTTATGGAGCGCAGGGTGGTGTTTCAAAATTGTCACTTATTGTTATTTATTTCTGTTCCATTTAGATCACGAATAACGGTAGTATAACATGGAAAAATGTTTACGCCATCATTTCAATGGAGAAGAAACCTTTTATTCATTCAGTTAAGGTTAGTAATTTAATGTTCAAAGTAGGTGCTGGTAGAAGGGTCTTCAATACATCCGGCTTCTTCAAACGTACTAGTAAATATATATAGATAATACAAATCGTACACTTTTTAATAGATACTATACCCGCTATTCGCACTTATTTTTATTTCTCTCGACTTTTCATAACCTCTTTCTTTTTCTGTAGTCGGTTAACATAATTTACATCAAATTGATTATTTCTAACTTGTTTGCATTGAACAGCTGTTCTTACAAGATGATAAAATTATGTTAACCGACTACAAAAATGAAAGAGGTTATATTATTTGAGAAAAATAAAAATTAGTGGATAACGTTGATAGTGTTAAAATGTGTACCATTGTATTATACTTAACCTACACATCAACCAGTTTCAAGGTTTGCTCTTCGTTCTGTTATGTATTGTGTGTCGCTATATAAAAATGGAAATTAACCCGCTTTCTTGCATCCACATCAGTAGCTTACTCGTACTTCTGCGAAAAATGCGTGATATTATGTATTTAATTATAATTCGTTAGTTGACCACTTACAAAAATTAGAAAGAATTTAATATTACATCAAAAAATGTATAGAAAGAAAACGGTCGTTAAAAAATAAATAAAATCAATCTAAAAATGAAGGAGATACACGTTTTTCAAGTTTTTGAATGGCGCTTCTCCTGTCCTTGTCACACGAAATGGACATTGTTCAGACTCATTTCAATTCACTATGAAGTTTTTGAAGTATGACGCCATCGTTCAATAGTGCAGTCTCTGTCTAGTTAACAATTATAAATCGCTTACAACTAGTGATTTATAACTTTCATTTTATTATACAGGGTGTAAAAATAGCCTTAACGAAGCCGAAGTCAACGCATACTGTACATAAAACTAAGTAACATACAACAAAAATAATTTCTGGGAAATGAGTTTTATTTTTTGGTATTTAAAAGCAGCTTTTAATTGTAGCGCGCAATGGATGCGCGCGCGCAGCAGTCTGTGCCTACATTTCAAAAATGTTGATAATGTTTCTATAGAATTATGTTTGGTAATAACATTTAAACTTAGTTTTCGTGAAAAACGTACAAAAATATGGTGACTTTGACCTTCAATATCTCCATAACCAGTCGGTTCCCAGGTATGGGCCGATACCAAAAAATCTTCGTAACAATGTGAAGAATACGTGGCTCTCGGCTTCATTGAGGGTACTTTTACACCCAATATATTTCTTTTTTTTTTTATTGTTACCTATGTTTTTTGTTAAAGATTTGAGACAATTAATAATAAAAATATTATCAACTATCTGATTCTTTATAAAATAATTATTATTGTTCTTTCATGAATCTAGGTAACAGCAACGGATTCCGGTAAATGTAAAGATATAAGCGTAGCTGGGACCATTACTTACAATTGTACTCTGGACATAATGGCGAATGCTACGCAAAAAATCACCGCCACCACTGAGATATTAGGATCTGACATAAGTAAGTAGATATCGGTAATATCAGCGTGTCAAGTGCAGTGATAACCTAGTGGTGTGACCGTCGGACTGCCAAATCACAGGTCTCGGGTTCGAACCCAACGCACGCACCTCTGAATTTTCGGATTCATGTGCGTATTGTTGTTATTTCTTGCTTAAAAACGGTGAAGGAAAACATCGTGAGGAAACGGTCCTGAATGACCTGGTAGTTGGGTTTTTGCTATTTTAATTTTACTGTTTTATTGACATACGTCATAAACATATACATACTCCACACTGGTGTCTGAGTTTATGCCGCCCATGGGCCTCTGACTTGGCTTCACATGCCGTCGAAAAACATCTCTCAGGCATGCCGGTTTCCCCACGATGTTTTCCTTTAGACTGGCGTGTCTGAGAGATATTTCTCGACGGCATGTAAAGCCAAGTCAGAGGCCCATGGGCGGCATAAACTCTGACACCAGGTTAGTCACTAACCACACGAAAAGAAGAAGAGACTGTCAACGTCCAATGCTGAATATGAACTTTCTGATAGGGTACGTTCACTGCAACCCCGGCAGAGCTCGGACCCCTTCTATTTCTGGGGATTTGCCCCACGTACTCTTGAAAACTACCTCGTTGGTCTAGTGGTGGCAAGAGCGACTGCTGATCGTGAGGTCCTGGGTTCGATCCCCAGGTCGGGCAATGTTTTTGGGTTTTTCTGTGTGGAATTTCTCAGTAAGCAGCCCGGAGTTTGGATTTGTGCCCGGTTGATGGTAATAAACTCGCCCCCTATTACATGGGACTTAAACATAACAGCGAAATGAGGGTGTTACTTTACACCTCTGCACAACCCTTCGGGGAATACAGGCGTGATGTTATGTTACTCTTGAGAATACACTATCACCTGGTAAATACACTATCACCTGGTAAACCTGGTGATTGCCTCACCACGTTCATTGGTATGCAAGAAGACAAGCGTGACTTAGAAAAAATTTACTCTATGATTTGGAAAAAGATTTTTATTCTTATTTTTTTATAAGAATTTTCAATGGCTTTTTGTTTTGTTCTCTTTGTTTTTTTTGTGGTGTTGGTTCATTACTGTGATGTTTGTATCTGTAAACGCACACACGTTACAGGAGTATTGATAGTGAGGGGCAATCTTATCTATCTATATAAATAAAAATAAATCGCCAAATGTGTTGCTAAGCGCAAAACTTCAGAACGGCTCGACCGACTCGACTATTTTTTTAAATATATTCCTTAATGCCCAAGGAAGGTTCTTATGGAGAGAAAAAACATAGAAATTGTGTGGAAAATAGTAAGAACAACACTTTTCTTTTCCCACTATAGGCCAATAACTTTTGACAGAACGAAGTCTGTCCGGGTAGCTAGTTACCTATTAATAAAAAATAAATAAACCGACAAGAGATTGCTTGCGCTAGATATTATACGATCGCAAATATTTTTTTCCGAAAACGAAATCGGAATACTCATTGAAATGGAATTTTCTTTCACAGAAGCTAATCTATACGATGAAAAGCTAAACACAACATCTCAATTAAAACTTTATCTGCAGCCGACAGGAGAAATCAAAGCTGCCAAGTAAGTTTATTAAATAAATAATACCTATAAGTTATTAATTAACTATTGGCAAATAAATACGTAATTGCCCAAGAACTTCCGACGGATTTACTTAAGGCCTGATCAGACAGAGAGCGTGGCTGGGTGTCACGTGTTGATCGCGTGCTCTTAGCGTGCGAATTACTATGACAATGTATGGAAGACGCCACACAGAAACTACCATACCACGCCAAGCTGCGCGTGGGATTACCAACGATATTAAAATCTCAAACGATAGCCATCTGACTGCGTATAGAACGGCTAAATACAAGGTGTAAAAGAAACCATGTAATTCCTTAAAACCTCGTGATGTACTCCTGACATAGATACACCATGCACGGGATAAATGTGGATTCAAAAAAAAAATACAAGAAGTAAACAATATTTCTTAACGTGACGCATTTTAGCGCCCCGACTGAAATGCGCGGCTATCGTTCGCCGCGCGGTCATTTAACTCGGGGCGCTAAAATGCCTCACGTTAAGAACACATGTTATCTTCTTGTATTTTTTTTTATTGAATCTTAAAGTATTCCGTGCAGGGTTAATCTATGTTAGCAGTACATCACGAGGTTTGAAGAAATTACATGATTTCGTTTACACCCTGTATATGCTTCTGTATAGACCGGCTGACCGTAATATCCATAGTCACATAATTTTATCTCGCGACTTACATCAGATAACCAATATTGATTGTTTTGAATCTATCGGTAAGCAGATATTATTGCTTCTGACTGTACAATGTATTTATTCTCTTTTAAAACAATACATTTTCTGAATAACACCAAAACTTAGACACAGTTGTTATTATCCCGTTTGTGCGCTAAATGCATACATAAATACAAGTTAATATGTATTTTTACGCAATAAAACAAAATTACTTGTACTACAATAATCTATATGGTTTTATTTTGCAGTGTGGTAACGGTACTGAAATTCGAAAAAGATCTATCCTTCGGTAGTAATAAGCTACTTATTGCATTGCTAGCCCTTCTTGTGGCTATCATCATACTGGCTATTGTCATCTTCATTCTTTACAAGGTAAGTCATCCCATCATCAGCTCGCTGAAGACTGTCGAACTGTTGAATTTTCCATGTTCAGTAGAGAAATGAAAAGGTTCGCCGGTTTTTTTACTAGAATGCCAAGGAAGGGTTATATTTTTCGCGCGTATCTTGTATGTTTGTAAATTTCTTTATTACCTCGTATCTTCCAAGCGACTGGATGGATTTCGACAGTTAAGGTATCGTTATATTCGTCTTCAAAACCCAAGTGTCCTTAGATAAAAGTGTTGGAAAAAAGAACAGAATGACGAATTTTTGACTCAAAATAGTAATACGTTAATAAAAAAAAAATACCAAACCTATCGAGTAGGGTATCAAAATAAAGGAAAACAAAATGGGATTACAAAAATATATATAAGTTATATATTTAAATTTAATTAGGAATAATAAAGTGGTTTAAAAAGTTTTTGATGAAATGGGCCATGTTTGTGTCGGACCTCGTGCTATCACGGGACCCTAAAAAGTCTAAAATAAAATAATTAATTTAAAAAATCAAAATCCCGACTGCAAAAAAACTAATTTAAAAGTAATGCACTCAAAAGACCGAAATAAGATTACTTTGCATTACTTTTAAATATTTTTTTTTGCAATCGGGTTTTTGATTTTTAAATTCATTCCTTTCCCACATCGCAGGCACATGTAACTTTTTCAAACTGTTGATCGGCATGGATCAACGCATGGAAAACGATGTTTCATTATTTGGTAGCAAAAATCGAAATTGCCCTTTTCCTCCATATGACGTAGAAGTGCCATGTAGGTAATGTCTTTGATTTGATTTGCAGAGTTTTGTTCTAGAAACCATGACATTAATCAAATCGATGATTGAATAAATTGACAACACTTGTATCTGTCACCATGTCGCCATAATGATGGCAGCAAAGTAGATACGGACATCTACATTTTTTACAAAAATGTGCTTACTCAATTTTCAATACTTTATTGCATTCCATAATATGTACGTAACAGTTGGTATGTTAAAACATCGAATCAATTATGGACCCTGTCGAGCACAGCAAAGTTAATCAAATCAACCCTATCTACAAGTCTGTATTAAAATAATTTCAAATTTCAAAACAATGAAGGAAATCTGGCATGTAAATGAAGGAAATCTGGCATCTACACTCGATTTCTAAGAAACATCGCAGCAAAATAGCCTCTGTGTTTTTTACTAAATGTGCTCCCCTGTAAAATTGCGATTTTGTAGATATCTTCTTTTACTTTGCTGCCATCGATAATATTCTGTCAAAAAATACTTGTATTTTCAGTTCTATTATGTTGGCAATACGGAGTCGGTAATATAGTTCGTTTCTTGCACGATGCAAGCATAAATAGCCCTTAAGGTTTATATATATTATAACATTTACATTCCCCTACTGTCCATCAAAAGGTTAAATTAATAAAAATGTTTATTGTTCACAGAAAGGATTCTTTAGGAGGAAACAAAAGCAGAGGCTGCACGTGCTGAAGGAAAGCATAAAACGAAAGAATTCAGTGAGTAATAACATTTATGATACGCATATAACTGCCTCTTTGGTCTAGTGGTGGCAAGCGCGACTGCTGATCGTGAGGTCCTGGGTTCAATCCCCAGGTTGGACAAAGTGTTATTGGGTTGTCCGTGTGGAATTCCTCAGTAGCAGCCCGGAGTTTGGATTTGTGCCCGGTTGCTCGCCCCCTATTACATAGGACTTAAACGTAACGGCGAAATGAGGGTGTTATTATACACCTCTGCCTAACCCTTCGGTGAATACAGGCGTGATGTTATGTTATGATACGCATCGTACATAATATAACATAATCAGCCCCACCGCTGATAACGGGCCTCTTCTCAGAATGAAGAAAGATAGGTCTTAGTCCACCACACTGGCCTGGTGGGGATCGACGGACTACACAAACCATCAAGGATTTTTTGATGCCCGCTCAGGTGTGCAGATTACCTCACGATTTTTTCCTCCACCGTTAACGCAAGTGATAATCCAATTCTGAACCGCACATGAATTCGAAAAGTCTAGAGGTTCGGGCCAGGATTGAACACAGATCCTCCTGCTTGAAAGGCAAGCTTCAACTGCTAAGCTATCACTGCTTCAGTGAGTAATCCTTACTATTATAAATGCAAAAGTTATTGTCTGTTTGTTAAGTCATCACAACTAGACTACTGAACTGATTTTGATGAAACTTGGTACAGAGAGTCTGCAACGCAGAAAAGGATATAGGCCTATTTTTATCCCGAAAAACGCGGGATAAATGACATTTACGCGGGCGAAGCCGCGGGCGACCACTAGTATTCTTCTTTTCATGTGGTTATGCCGCCCATGGACCTCTGACTTGGCTTTACCGTCGAGAAATATCTCTCAGGCATGCTTCCTCACGATGTTTTCCTTCACCGTTTTTAAGCAAGTGATAATTATACAATACGGACATGAATCCGAAAAGTCAGTGGTGCGTGCCTTGGGTTTGAACTCGAGATCTATGAATTGGCAGTCCGACGGTCATACCACTAGGCTATCACTGCTGCTGACCTCTAGTGTTTAACATAAATAAGTAATAATCCTTACGTTATTTTCCAACTCACAGAGACGAGCCACTCATACGTCGGATACTAAAGACGGAGTAGAGAATGTTGAAGGAGTAAGTACATCTTATTATCTAAATTTGCCGCAGTTATTTTAATGATGTTACTTCAAATTAACTAACTTCACAGGCTTATTACCTATGCATTTAAATAAAAAAATATCTAAACTTTAGTTATTTATATAACAAGATACTCGCGTGCAAACATCGCGAGGCATGCGCCGTGAATGGTTTGCCACGGATGCTTCATGCTGCGTGGACGGGCTGGCTCACTATAACATTCACCGCTCACAGTAAGCCACCTCGTCCACACAGCCTGGGGCATGCGTGGCAAAACATTCGCGGCGCATGCGCAATGTTTGTACGAGAGTGCGCAAGTAGCATTTTAAAAACTAAAAAATGATTTTTCCACCTTTTCATGCAGACTTCTACTGCAATATTCTTTTGTAAGTCAAAACCTTTCCAATTATAGCGCAGTAGATATGTACGAGCCGCGTCCCCACCAGGCGACATTTGTCGAGCGACATGTGTCCCCGAAGATATCGGATGAAGTTGCCAGACTTTGCCCAACATCGTGGAACTTGTACCTTGTCACTATATCGCTGACAGTCGAGAGAGTAAAGTCTCAGAGTGTGGACGTGTGTGTAATCTGCGACAATGTGGACGAACTACGTAGTGCTGCGACTTATTGATCTGTATCGCTCCTAGGTTCGACTAAACAGATGTGGACGGATACAAGACATCGGGCGACGTGGGGTGATGTGGGGCGATGTCGCCCGATGTCTCCGGGGATACATGCCACCTAGTGGGGCCGCGGCTTTAAATAAAAATCACAAGGAGAGCTAAAATAACGTTTTTTTTTCAGTTGCAGATGGATGTCGATGATGACTGCCCATTCGATGAAATCCCGATTCCAGACACAACCAAAGATAACGTGGGTTTGGTAGAAGAAAAAAAATAATTTCATAATTAACTTGATTCATCTTTTTCGGCTAGTGCCGCTTCTAGAAAAAGTGATCATCTAGTTTTTGAGAAGAAATCGAAAATTTATTATTATTATTAATATAATAGACATATATTATTAATTTAGCTGTGACTATTATTTTCAGGATAAAGTTACACACGGATGATAAGATTAGAATTGAATAAAATAATAGTTATAAATAATAAATAGCTACTTTTATAATGTGTATTATTATGACTTCCTGAGTACGTTTACACTGTTTCCAGACACAAATCTCACATGGACACACACCCAGAGCCGGCAAAACTATTTGTAACATCACATAACATCACGCCTGTATTCCCCGAAGGGTTGGGCAGAGGTGTATAGTAACACCCTCATTTCGCTGTTATGTTTAAGTCCCATATAATAGGAGACGGGCAAAAGTCCAAACTCCGGGCTGCTACTGAGGAATCCCACAGTTTCCATACGGAAAAACCCAATAACACTTTGCTTAACCTGGGGATTGAACCCAGGACGTCACGATCAGCTGTCCCTCTTGCCCCTTGATTAACGAGGCAGGTTTGACGTATTTTTTTTTCTATACCTCTAAAGTTATGTTTAAACTACACTTAAAAGAGATCTCTTAATTAAGAGCTGCAGTTTATCAAGAGGAAACGCAGGCTGCAAAATATATAAAATATTAATATTTTAAATAAATTTTTGCGATCTATTTCCGTCCCACCCCTCCCGCAAACCTTCTCGATTAAACGCGAAAGAGACACCTGCATCTCGGACTGATTTCTCGTGTGCAATATTAGCGAAATCGTACTATCGTATTTCCCTGTTTTCTTCTTCAAATCTGGACCGATTTTAATATTTTTTTCTGTAATAATTTGAGAAAGACTTTGGTTATGTCTGTATGTTTTTTTTTTGTTTTTTAAATTCGTCAAATTTGTTTGCCAGATGTTTGAAACCGGTCGATTTTTGTAAAATTTAAACGTTTCTACTTCTTTTAATAATTTATTTATTGCCAAAAACAAAACATAGGGACGTAGTGGTGGTAGATATATATCATATGATAAAAAATATTGGCTCTAGTGACATTATCCAAGGAGAAAGCTGAGGAATACGTTTATATGGACTAAATGCCAACCGCATTTCCTCTTAATACAGGCATTAAAAAGTCTCCATGAGTGACTATACTCAAGTAAGTGCGGTGCACCTTGGGCAGTCATCCTCGCTCGCCGTCTTGCAAACTGGCTAATCTTTTAACTGGTCGGGTCTGGGAATCGAACCCAGGACCACGATCAACAGCAGTGGCAACATAAACGTAACATCACGCATTACATTCCCCGAAGAGTTCGGCAGAGGTGTTTCAAAACACCCTCGTTTCGCCAGTTATTTTTAAGTCCCATGTAATAGGGAGCGAGCCTATTGCCACTAACCGGGCACAAATCCAGGCTCCAGGCTGCTACTGAGAAATTCCTAATGGAAAAACCCAATAACACTTTGCCTGACCTGGGGATCGAACCCAGGACCCCATGCTCAGCAGCCGCGCCTGCGACCACTAGACCAACAAGGCAGTCAAGGTAGCCGTGGCTAGTATGTAGAAATATTCATTCAGAGTTATTTTGAAGGATTACCAATAATTTTAATGTGGTATAATCATCCTACATTTCCAGTAACCTTTAGAAGAATATTATTAATCAACACAAAGTGTTTTCTTTGAAAAATTTGAAAGCGATACTGTCAACGACCCTGTGGTACCTTTTTACAGAGTAAAGGTTTTCTTTTTACACATAATGTGGCGACATCTATGACGCCACATGCGAACTATGCTGCACGACGATTGTCTAGTAGACACTTTCATTGTTGTCTCTCAAATATAACGTCACTGAATCCTGGATCGCGATATCAAGATTTGACATGCAAATATTATATCCTAAAGCCGAAAGCCACGTATTCTTCCCATCATTACGAAGATTTTTTGGTATTGGGCCATACCTGGGAACCGAATGGTTATGGAGATATTGAAGGTCAAAGTCACCATATTTTTGTATGTTTTTCATGAAAACTAAGTTTAAATGTTATTACTAAACATTCTTCTATACAAACATTATCAACATTTTCGAAATGTAGGCACAGTCTGCTACGCACGCGCTTTCATTGCGCGCTACATTTAACAACTGTTTTTAATACCAAAAAATAAAAGTAGTTTCCCAGCAATTATTTTTGCTGTATGTTACTTAGTTTGATGTACAGTATGCGTAAACTTCGGCTTCGTTAAGGGTATTTTTACACCCAGTAAATATACAACTTCCAAACAACAACGGTTGGGCAGTAGCCGTGTTCCTCCTTCCTCCACATGGTATAGCAGTCCTACATTGATGTAAACTTTACAAAAATTATTAATAAACACAAAATGTTTGCCTTGAAAAATTTGAAAGCGATGCGGTCAACGACCTTAAGATACCTTTTTACACAAAAAAGGTTTTTCTTTACTCATGACACATGAAACCTTTCTAATTTAAAAGCTTTCTAATTGATTAAATTGTTAATAGATTGTGACTCAGGCAATATTTGTATGCATGTAGGTGTAGTTATTAAATGTAGAGGTCTTTTAGGGGTCGGTGACCTCTTGTAGGGTTGTTGATTTGCTAAATGCTGGCTGCGATTATTTGAATTTATGGAATAGGTAGATGTACTTTTTAAAGAGACGCCCATGGTGCTATATTAGTTTACGATGTGTAAGCGTAGCAAAACTGAATGAGTGGGTCGAGAAACTTCAAGTATACCCAACCAAGAAGAACATAGTCTACTTAGTTGGCGACAATAAGACAGGCATATCATTTTGGGACCCAGTGCATAATATCAGCAAGCACATTGGGTCACCCGCGCGACGACGCAACTAGTATTCTCAAAGAAGGTTGATGTCAGGCAGGCGGCCGGTCATAGAACTATAAGCCAAAAACTCTAACAACATGGATTTATGAAATACATGTTGTGCCGACCCCACCTAGTGTGGGATAAGGGCAGGAAGAAGAAGAAGAAGAGGTTACATACTGTAATTCCCAAGGAGGGTTGATGTCAGGCAAGCAGCCGGTCATAAAACAATAAGCCAAAAACTCTAACAACATGGATTTATGAAATACATGTTGTGCCGACCCCACCTAGTGTGGGATAAGGGCAGGAAAAAGAAGAACAAGAGGTAGATGTACTTTTTGTAAAATTTTATGAAATAATAACTTCTTGATAAAATTGAACGTATCTATTTTTTAAACCTCTACATTGTGATAGCCTGGCGTTCGATTGCTTGCCTTCCATGCAGGAGTGTTCGAGTTCGAACCCGTTTCGTGCCTCTGACTTTTCGAATTCATGTGTGGAATTATCATTTGCGTTAACGGTGAAAGAAAACATCGTGAGGAAACTTGCACACCTGAGAAGGCTTTATAAAATTCTCAAGGGTGTGTAGTCCGCCAACCCGCACCAGGCCAGCGTGGTGGACTAAGGCCTAAACCCTTCTTCTCTGAAAAGAGGTCCGTGCCCAACAGTGGGACAGTCATGGGCTGATTATTTTAATAGGTGATGAGTAGAATGATCAATGAGTTTGAAGATTTCTATATATTTTTGTTATATTTTTATTTCACAATTATTGTGTATTAAAAATATCCCAAGTTGCGAGCCTCCTCGACGAGTCCAACCATCATCTGCGTGACCTCGTCTCCTTGCTCATGGATCCTGCTGGGAGGCCAGTAGAAGTACACTCCTCGAAGCTCGTACGTGTACACGAGGGGAGTGCCCATGGCATGACGCACCCAGTCCATGCTGCCTCCTGAGGCCTTGTCTGGAACAAGGATTTTTGGTTAGAATTTAAAACCGTCAGACCCGGGTATCATGCAAATATTAATGACTAATGCACGCTTGGTGGTAGGATCTATACGGTTCGCCTGGCTAGCTACCACCCTCATATTAAAGTGTAGCGTCAAACAGTTTACTGTGTTTAATCGTGTGTATGTCTGTGCCAGAAGGGTATAGGGGAATCCCTCTATATCTCTGTTCCTTGGATTCGTGTGCTCGATCTTAGACCCTGTCTGCGCTAACCATTAGGTGAGTCTAGAATAATAAAAAGAATTACGACCTTCACCAGTAAATAGAAGGCCGAAGGTACTACTTACTACCTACTGGTCTAACATAGAGGATACAAAAAATCCTCATTAGCTTCGTTTAAAATCCTACATAGTTTCAGTGTACAGTCAGAAGCAAAATTATATCTGCCAATAAACGGTTTTAAAATCGCCAATAATAGCTATCTGAACAAAGCCACATGACGTGCTACACATAGACAGATATTTATCCGTTCTACCTTTAGTCAGAGAGCGGTGATTTTAAAATTATTAATAGACTGATGTTATTGCTTCTGACTGTACCTGTCTAAAAGGTTACATGCTGGATTACATAGAACACTATAAGCGCTGAGTACATTTGTACACTTGTATCTAATCTGAAGAACCTTACGTCAAAAAAATTATAGAAATAAACATCAAAATATACCACTCATCATTTCTCACCATACAACATTTCTCTCTCAGTAACTCAAAGAATATGACAGCTTTGATTTAGCTACACTCGGGAGCAATGAATCCGGGTCACCAACAAAAACAAAACAATGTAAAAATGTTAAACAATGTTTTGCGAGACATTAAGGTTTATGTTGGTGAACCGGATTCATTGCTCCCAAGTGTATGAATTATGTAACAGCAGTCAATTGTTGTTCTGCCTAGCCTTTTCCCAACTATGTTGAGGTCAGCTTCCAGTCTAACAACATGCGGCTGAACACCAGCATTTTACACGAAGCGACTGCTATCAGACCTCCGCAACCCAGTTACTAGGCAATGCCGATATCCAGTTAGACGAGTTGTCAGACTTTCGGGCTTCTGACTTCCCGTAACGACTGTCATAGATATTCGTATGACACCCGGGACCGACTATTTAAGAGCTCTTCAAGGCACGAAGGGGTCTCGATGTGTAACAAACGGTCACCCATCCACAGTTTGACCGCGGCAAGGGCAGCTTAACCTCGCAAATCGTATGATCCGTGCGGTTGGTAACTAGCCACGAACCCCTCATGTAGCGGCAGTCAATTAAATAAGTTACATGGATGTAGTTTGTCTTACTGTTCATATTGCTAAGTAACACAAACTTACCTTACCTACCTTACTTATCTTACCTCTTTCTGGTGATAATAGACGCTCTTACGTCGGAAATCCAGGAAGAGGCTCCTTGGTGTATGCTGTATGCCGATGACATTGTGCTGGTTGCCGAGAGTGGCCTAGAGGTCCAGAGAAAATTGGAGGAACGGTGGCAAAGACTGGAGAGTGTTGGCTTGAAAATGAGCAGAAGCAAAACGCAGTATATGTTTTGCGATTTCGGCGGTCTCTCCAGTCCTATGCCTATTACTCTCGCTGGTATATCCTTACCAGTCTGCTCCAACTTCCAGTACCTTGGGTCACTCGTCCAAGGGGATGGTGAAATTGACCGAGACGTTACGCATCGGATCAACTCAGGTTGGATGAAATGGCGACAGGTCACAGGGACAACTTGTGACCAACGGATGCCCCTCAAGCTGAAGGGCAAAATCTACAAATCCATTATAAGACCTGTCGTGCTGTACGGATCAGAGTGTTGAGCCGTGAAGAAGACGGATGAAAGAAGATTACACGTAGCGGAGATGAGAATGTTGAGATGGATGTGTGGAGTGACGCGAATGGATAAAGTAAGAAATAAGTATATTAGAGGAAGTTTGAAAGTGGCACCAGTGACAGAAAAGTTGAAAGGAAAGCGTTTGTCTTGGTATGGGCATGTGCTGAGGAGGGATGAAACACATGTGACTAAGAGAGTGATGAATATGAATGTTGATGGATGGAGGGGGAGAGGGAGACCTAAGAAAAGATGGATGGATTGTGTGAGGGAGGATATGAAAGATAAGGGAGTAAATGATAATGAGACGGCTGACAGGGAAGAGTGGAAGAGAAAAATATATTGCGCCGACCCCAAGTAACTTGGGACCAGGGCAGGAAGATGGATGTAGTTTGTCTTACATAAGACTTCGGCTGCAGTGGCCGGCCCGTCGTACTTCGCCTGATTAACTGCATATCCGTAGCGAAGTGATGTTTCACCAATTTGCTTCTACAATAAAAAAGAAAAGTTTAGTATTCGCGCCAACATGACGAACACAAATAAAATAAAAGTATAAAACAAAACGTCAGAGGACGTCCTAGAAGGACATACATCGGTGTTATTGCTGATGTTATTCACAAAGGTCAGGTGCGTGGTACTCTCAACCGGCGTGCGTATATGACAAGATGTATGAATGTGGATGAAGCGAAAGGGGTATGTAAGGGTCGTAGCATGTGGCGTTCTATAGTTTCTGCCTACCCCCATGGGAAAAAGGCGTGAGTTTATGTATGTATATAAAACAAAACCAAAAAGAAACTATTGGGAAAAATATGCGTCATATCCGCGCAAAACGGCCATCGCTCAGCATAATGCAGTGTCGTATGCCGTGCGAAACGGAGTCACAGCGCAGTAAAACAAATTACTGAAAAAGACTTACGTAGGGTCGTATTACAAATGTTTAGACATTTGATAAAACCGTTTTTAATGTCAAACTCCCTATATAAAAGGTTTTTAAGCCACGAAGGTATAGGTAAAAATGGAGACCTACACTACGAACACCGAACTGAAGTCGAAAAATTTGGCCTTGGATATTTAGTTTGGTGGTCTATCTCTTTCTTTCTATATTTAGTTTGATTTTCAAACTAAATATTCAATTTTTTTTCTATATAATTTAGAAAGAGATAGAATTTTTCAAGGTTAAATTTTTCTAATTCAATTAGGTGTTCGCAGTGTGGTCTCCATTTTTACCTATACCTACATGGTTTGAGCCCCGTTTAGACGAGTTTAGTTATGTTAAGCACGATGTTGTAGTCAGGCAAGCCCATTCACACAGCGGATCCGTCGGTACTGGAAGTGTTGTTCACACCTGTACCGACGGATTAGTTAAACAAATGGCTGCTGAATAGCTGCGTCGCATCTGGCAGGCAGGATACGATAAAAATAACGGATCGTATGTGAAAGTACCCATACTTCTCCATACATCTTCATGTACAGATCCGTTTTTTGTACTGTTCCAGCATCCAGTTTTTGATGACAAAACGGAATGTGTAAAAATGTCGGACCAGTACTTGCTACTGGATTCGGAATAGTGTCGTGTGTGTGAACTCGCTCATATACAAATACAGGCGCCATCACCAAAATAAAAACGGATCCGCTAAAAATGGTCCTGTAAACAGTTTCTGTGTGAACTGGCTGCAAAGTTCTGGAATCACAAACACTTTTCACTTATCGCTTCGTAAGTGCCCGGAAGAGGCACAGGGGCTGCGATAGGCTCGACTGATTGATTGAAGTGCCAATTGCTGAAGATTTCCTTGTTTGGTAGATAACTTTGAGTAGTAGTAGAACTTCCCGTGAAAGAATTCGTCCGGGGAAGCACTAACACCATACTTATTTTGGCCGCCAAGCAGCATTGTTTTGTTCCGGTTTGAAAGATATGGGTGCCCGGTGAAATTACAGGCAGGCGTAATACACCACTGCCCAACCCTTCGGAGAATACAGGGCGTGATGTTATATTTATGTACCTATATATATGATATGATATCTATCTACACTGGCCTGCAAAAATAAGTATCACACTTTAAAAATTTCAATTTTTTCTAAACTATAGAAGTTAGAGATTTAAAATAAAAAAACATTTTATAGCAATTTTTATCAGCTTTCTTTGAAACTATAGTAACAAAGTTAAACTCTTTTTTGAGTCCTTTTTGTTTCGAAAATATATCTTGTGTACCTAAAAAGTTATTGTAATTTTAAAAGTGTGATACTTATTTTTGCAGGCCAGTATATATATACTATAATATTATAAAGAGGAAAGATTTGTATTTCTGGATTTTTGTATTATTGTATGTAACGAATAAACTTAAAAACTATTGGACCGATTTCAAAAATTATTTTGCTGTTAGAAAACTACATTATCACTGAATAACATAGGCTACGGGCGGAGCCGTGAAGACAAAGCTAGTATGTTATATTCTTACCAAGTCATCATAATTATCGACATGTTCGAACGAGTCAGAGTATGGCAGGAGCAGCGTCTGCGCATACGAATGAAACGCAACGTATCCCAACATGTTCTCCAGCCCAGATATGTACTCAGAGAGGCTTCGTGTCTCTATCTCTGAGAATGGCTTTGAACCAGCGTACACTTGGTAGTTGCATGGGTTATCTGATGCACCGTAATCTGGAATTAAGAAATTAGTTATAATAATAAACTAAACTAAATTAACTGCCTCGTTGGTTTAGTGGTGGCAAGCGCGATTGCTGATCGTGAGCTCTTGGGTTTGATTCCTAGGTCGGGCAAAGTGTTATTGGGTTTTTCCATGTGAAATTCCTCAGTAGCAGCCCGCAGTTTGGATTTGTGCCCGGTTAATGGCAGTAGGCTCGCCCCCCCTATTCCCCCCTAGTGGGTTTCCGCATTGTCGTTGCGGGGAGGCTCAGTAGCCGTGGAGTGAATGCCCACGGTGAAGCGAAGAGGAACCCGTGGAGGGGCTGCTCGTCGGGGCTTGGGCCTGGAAGCCCTCGACGTAACGGCCAAGTAGGTTGCGGTATCGCCTGGGCGACATCGCAACTGAGGCGGGCCGCGATGTCTCATGGGAGGCATCGAGGCTGAAGGGTGGAGGTCACGGTAGGAAAGGAGTGCCGGTATTGGGGTGCGCCGCTCTCCCTACCTTCCGCAGCCTTGACGGGGTCGCCACCGACAGATGGCGGACGCGGTGGGGCCGCAGGGGGAGAGGAGTGTCGGTATGTCGTTGGCCGCTCTCCCTATCCTCTGCGGCCGATAAGTGGTAGGCGACGAGGCCACTAACCTGACCCGTCGCAGGGGGACCAAGAGTCACGGGGTTGTCTGGCGCCCATGTGCTCGTTTGGTCCCCGGGGTGTTCACGGCGTGCCGTGTGTGCTAGTGCGTCGGTGATGGGAGGTACTCCCCAGAGGAGGGTCCGGTGTCAGACAGCCGCGGCGAGTTCGCGGATGAGTGCTTACGCGTGCCCGTGTTCCCGCCATATATGGCAGAAGAGGACACCGTGGAGTTTTAGTGCGTTTGAGTCCCACATAACTTCACTAACTCCCCGTGGTCGTACAATATGCGTGTGCATTTCTCCACGACAAAAAAAAAAGGTTCGCCCCCTATTACATGGAACTTAAACATAACGACGAAATGAGGGTGTACTAAAACAACTCTGCCGATCCCTTTGGGGACTACAAGGCGTGATGTTATGTTATGTTAATGCTATCTTTTATTAACAGGCAAAACAAGAAAGAGACTGATTTTAGAGCTGACCAACTATACTGGCCTGCAAAAATAAGTATCACACTTTTGAAATTGCAATAACTTTTTAGGTACACAAGATATATTTTCGAAACAAAAAGGACTCAAAAAAGAGTTTAACTTTGTTACTATAGTTTCAAAGAAAGCTGATAAAAATTGCTATAAAACGTTTTTTATTTTAAATCTCTAACTTCTATAGTTTAGAAAAAATTGAAATTTTAAAAGTGTGATACTTATTTTTGCAGGCCAGTGTAGTTTACTTGTTGAACATCACCGTGTTTATAAGCGGCATATGCTGGGGTGACGTCTAAATCTATACTAATATTATAAAGAGGAAAGATTTGTGTTTTTGTATGTAACGAATAAACTCAAAAACTACTGGACCGATTTCAAAAAATATTTTGCCGTTAGAAAGCTACATTATCACTGAGTAACATAGGCTACGGGCGGAGCCGTGACGACATAGCTAGTCTGTTTGAAAATTTTAGCAGACCTCCTGCACTTTATGTACTTAAGTGCGTTATTTGCCTACCGAGCGGACAGATGGCGTCAGACCTGCGATCCAAATAGTACTATGAAGTAATCTGTCCTTAGCGTCACTGCTATTGCTGTCGGCTGCGAAGAGATAATAACTCTATGCTTGAGTATTTAGGTGCATTTTAGCACGCAACCATTCCTAACTAAACGGCATTATAGGCTATGATCACGCTAGGTTACAAAGTCATGGTATCTGTTACGTGATAATCTGTGATTTGAGTTCAACCAAAACAGCTCTAATATTCTTCCATCTCTTTCTTGTTGTGCCTGTTAGTAAAAGATAGCAATACTTTTAGTTAAGGCACAGCAGAGTTGGCACCTCTGCCAGGTAATTGTTTGTTGACCAACTATATTATATTTCAATTGACTTTAAAACCCGGACCCGAACCCGGTTTGTGCCCGATGAATGGTAATAGGCTCACCACCTATTACATGGAACTCAATACCAGTGGCGAAAAGTGGGTGTACAGACTCCTGTAAAAGGAGAACACGTCTGCCTAACCCTACGGGAATTATAGGCGTGATTATACAAGGTTACTCGGAAAGGGGGTACTAAGCCGAAAGGGTGTTAAAGTACCTACAATAAGGGATAACTTTTGTTCTACAAGTTTCCCCAAAACGTGATAGTTTAAGAGAAATAGCTTTTCAAAGATTTTGTAAAAAATATGCTAAAATCTATCTATCCATAGCTACAATCAGCTGTGTTTACTATTTAGGTCATATTTGGGGTCACGGATTAGAAACTTAATTTTCTGAATTCATAACTAAATGTGTTTTTTTTTTAAACTAAAATTAAAATCTTTTTGCATGCAAATAACAATTATCGATATATGAAATTTTAACACTTGCTTTAAAATAGTCAGTCATCAGTGATACTTTAAGTGGCCCGCGGCTTAGTACCCCCTTTACCCTTTCCGACTAACCTTGTATATTATGACTTTATTACTCAGCGCTAAACGGTAAGCAATTTACCTATATAGATAATCATTACACATATTTTTTTCCTCAAAAGGTATAAAAATAAGTATTGCTCATCCAATAAAGATAATTAAATAAATATTTTTATCAGTTCAGAGTATTACCTAGCTTTTTCCTACCTGTGTTGGTGTTAACTTCCAGTCTAACCAGGTACGACTGAATACCAGTATTTTACTAAAATGAGAGCAGTTAATTAAATATGGGACTTAATGCACCCAACAGCATACAATAAAAATGCGCCATGTCAATTCTTATTACATCTTAGCAGTGATAGCCTAGTGGTGTGACCGTCGGACTGCCAAGTCATAGATCTCGAGTTCGAACCCAAGGCACGCACCTCTGACTTTTCGGATTCATGTGAGTATAGTATAATAAGCACTTGCTTAAAAACGGTGAAGGAAACCGGCGTGCCTGAGAGATATTTCTCGACGGCATGTGAAGCCGAGTCAGAGGCCCATGGGCGGCATAAACTCGGACACCAGGTTAGCCACTAACCACACGAAAAAGAAAGAAAGAATTCTTATTTTACATCAATATTTGCGAGAATAAGTAAAGTTATAAGAATATCACTACGTACTCAACCAATTGTAATCCCAGTTACGGTTGGGGTCAGCTCCGTAGCATCCATTAGAAGACTTTGACCGCGTCTTCCTCCACATTCGATCCTGAAATACATAATATTTTTTTATATTAAATCTAGGTTTTAACTTCACGTTTTCCTGTTAATAATTTTAGATTTAGATTTACTTTTCCTATAACCATATTTCAACCTTCATAAACACAATTAATCGACTATAGTCCAGCCAATTAAGTGTTATATAAAAGGTAAACATACCTTTGATCGTAGAACATTGATTTTGCTTTAAGAATCATCTAAACATACACATTTTTCTTCAATAAATAACACTTGTTTTCTAAACTAAACTGCCTCGTTGGTCTAGTGGTGATAAGCGCGACTGCTGATCGTGAGGTCCTGGGTTCGATCTGCTGTTCGGGCAGTGTTTTTAGGCTTTTCCGTATGGAATTCCTCAGTAGCACCCCGGAGTTTGGATTTGTGCCTGGCTGATGTCAATAGGCTCGCCCTCTAGTCATGGGACGCAAACATAACGGCGAAATGAGGGTGTTACTGTAGTTACTGTATGGCAGAGATCTATATTTCTGCCCAACTCTTCGAGGAATACAAGCGTGATACCTATATGTTTATGTTATGTTGTTTTCTAAAAATATGTATATTTAATGGATTCCTAAAGCAAAATAAATGTTTCACGATAAACAAACCGATCAATTTGTTTACCTTTTATACAAAAAAGATATGGCCGGACTATACCATGAAACACGTAATTTTAATACCTCAATTTTATTAAAGTTGAGATGTTTTTATTTGATACCTAGTAACTCTGTGACGTTTCACCAGTTAATTTAAAATAACCCTGTATACTAGGCACTAAATTATAAGTACAGTACGCACACGAACTGCATACATTCGGGGCCTGAGGTGAAGTTCCCCCCGCAGTCCGCACGCCTCACCTCACACGCCCGCAAATATAGTGCTGTCCTTGACATCTAACAGCACTAGCGCACTCACGCATTCGTCAGCTATGCATTCAGTTCACGGGATTCTAGGTTAAGGCTATACTGGTGCCCTACAGGTGGAACATGGCAATACAGCTCTTTTTAGTAAAAGTATCTTTGTGATGGCTCCACAAATATACAATAGATTAATTAAGAATTGAAATTAAATTACAATAGATTAGGATTTGGGCTTGCATATTGATAATAGCCTAAGTTGGAACAAGCAGATGAATCATGTAAGTCAGAGTGTCTCATTCATGTTGCGATCTCTCTATAGATTCAAACATTTCCTTCCATCTAGCACTAAATCACTCCTGGTCCAGTCCCTTGTGCTTCCTGTGATTGATTATGCGGATGTCTGTTGCTCTGATCTGTCCCAGGACCTTCTAAACAAACTGGATCGGCTTCTCAACAATTGTATTCGCTTCATTTTTGGGTTGCGAAAATACGACCACATTTCTTTTTATCGTTCTAAGCTTAAATGGTTACCTATCCGCCAGAGAAGATCCCTCAGGTCTCTCTGTTCACTCTTCACCATTATTAATGATCCTAGTGCTCCAGATTATCTAAAAACATATTTTCAACTTTTGGGTGGCTCTCACAGTCGTAGCCTTCGTGCCTCTGAAAATCTAATTCTACTCATTCCTTCTCACCGCACAGGTTTCATGACCAATTCGTTCGCTGTCTCAGCAATCAAACTCTGGAACGCGCTACCCCTTGATATGAAAAAAGCTCCGAGTAAATTCATTTTCAAACGTAAAGTTCGGGAATATTACCTAAAATCGCTGCAACCTTAGTCTGAATGAACTGTCCATCATAGTTATAAATATTTATGTGTATGTATGTATGTATAGATATATAGGTTTAATATGTATTTTTATTGTATATAGATACATATAAAGTATATATTTTGTTAGTACTTATGTATTATTTTGTTTTTAATAATTTTTATTTACCTTTTCAATATTTGTTTTAAATTCTTTTTTTGTACCTTTTTCGAAGTGCTTAATTTTTGACCCAAAGGTTGACTGGTAGAGAATGCCATTGGCATTAAGTCCGCCTTATGTACCACCAATTGTACATGAAGTTTAAATAAATAATAGATTACCTCAGGAAATTAGAACTTTAAACTTACCTCTCTTCAAAAAGAAATTAAAACATTTTTTAATAAATGTTACTATACTATGACTGAATTTATGACTGATAGAGATAGAATAAATATATAAATATGGAATAATATATATATAGATGTAGAATAATAAATAAAGCTGTTATAATTATATTTATGTTTCTATAATGATATGTTTAATATAATTACAAGGATAGACATAATTGGTGTTAATAGATATTATAATTATAAATTCACTAGCGTTAAATACCTAGATTAGAATTACTAAAACCAAACTAATTTGTATATCTGTATGGATACCATGTAGCGAACTAATTTCTTACCTACCATCTATTGTAATATACCTACATTGACAAATAAACGATATTTGATTTGATTTGATTTGCCCGTACTGTAGGTAGTTTTTAGAAAAACATATTTTGTTTACCTTAGTAAAACTGTAGTGATACCCATCAGGGTTGACTGTAGGGAAGATGTGCCAGTCGAACTGGTCCCTCAATGATACAATCTCCGGATCGCTACTGGTCAGCAGTTCGTTGATAAAATACGTCGTCGTGGCAGGAGTGATCCATTCCCTTGCGTGAATGCCTATCGAATTGTAAAAAAAATTACGTCATATTTCGCGCCTCTTTCCTTGCAGTTGGCAGACTTCCAATGGAGGTTGAATAATAATAGTGAATGTTGTTATGTAAATGCTGATCGAAATTTGAATGGGTACCTATAGAAAAAAGAAAATTCTTATTTTCTTATTTCGTGTTTCGGGCATCACATTTTTTTCTGTATTCATCAGTATGATGCAACAATATTTATTTATTAAATTATGGCCGCCTTCTTGGTCCACACATTTTTGAAATTAGATTACCATTATTTTTACAAAAAGCGCCTTGTACTATCAGGTCGCTCAAGTGATTTAACAAATAAATAAAATAACTACAAAGTTATCACAGGGAAAACAAATTCATAGTACAAAACCAGTCTGACTAGTTATGTAGATTCTTATTTATAGACTAGGTATACTTGCCCGATTCAATAAACATGACCGGTTTGTCGACATCAGTCGGTGTGTTTATCCTTAGCCCCAGGATCTGCCGACCCTCGTAGCTCTGGCCACCCACCACCAGCTGCGTCCAGTTGGAGTGGTACTGACTCATGTTTTGGAGGTACCCGTAGATCTGTTAGATAATTTCTTCAATTTTAATGGTTTCGTGGCTAAGGTACAGCGCAGGCCAGCGGAGCCACGATTGCTTCAACCATTGCTTGAATAAATGACTGCTCCTAATTCCTATGTACAGATAATTTGCAATATGTTCTGTCTAGCGTTTTCCCAACTATGTTAGGGTCAGCTTCCAGTCTAACCAGATGCGGCTGAATACCAGTATTTTACACGGAGCGACTGCTATCAGACCTCCGCAACCCAGTTACTGGGCAATGCCGATATTCTAAAGTTAGACCAGTTGTCAGACTTTCGGGTTTCTGAATTGTAACGACTGTCATAGGTATTTTGTACCATTGTATAAAATACTAATATAATAAATAATAATAATAATAAATAGTTTGATCAGAGCGTCTCACAATGATTGTTGATATCACTGTCCCACATGACGAGAACCTTGTGAAAGCCGAGAAAGATAAAGAAATTAAGTATCAAGACTTGGCACACGAGGTTGTCGACATGTGGGAGGTTGACTCAGCAGTCATTGTGCCGATAGTCGTGACGGCCAATGGCTTAATAGCCAAGAGCCTCGACCAACATCTGACGAGGCTCTCGTTGGGCAGCTGGGTCAAGGGCCTGATACAGAAAGCGGTACTTCTCGACACGGCACGTATTGTCAGGAAGTTCCTCTCTCTGAGGCCCTGACCACCGGTAGCTTGGACCCTGTTCCCGATGCCGGTGGGCTACTATTTTTTATATTTTTAAATGTTTTTTTTATATTTTTTTATAGAAATATTTAAAAATGTATAAAATATGTATATAGATGAATAAACGGAATAAATAGTTTATTTGCATAACCAGTTTAGGTGGCTACTAATTTTGTGATTGAAGCCTCGTCCTTTTAAGCAAAGTTTACTCTTCAGCTAAGTTTAGATAATTTACTAGCGGCCCGTCCCGGCTTCGAACGGGTGGACATTTTTCCCGTTTATGCAAATATTTTCAATTATGCTCCGCTCCTATTAGTCATAGCGTGATGTTATATAGCCTATAACCTTCCTCGATAAATGGACTATCCAACACAAAAAGATTTTTTCAATTCCAACCAGTAGTTCCTGAGATTAGCGCGTTCAAACAAACAAACTCTTCAGCTTTATAATATGTATTAGTATTATAGATTATTAAAGTTGCATACTTACATCATCGACGTCGTAGTACGCAGACCACGAGAAGCCATCGTTTCGTTGAGTATTCACTTTTTCCATGCGAATTATTCTTTAGAAAATATAAATCATATTTTGTTATACCATAACAAAAGCAAGCAGCAAGAATGGATAGAACATGTAGCTTTCTCAAAGATCGAGGTCACTTGCAACCGCACCCTGCTGAAATACCAGGCTCTGATGACCGTGTTGCGGTGCATGCATCTGCGAATCCCTCAACCCTGGCCAACGGTCGGGGAGAGGAATTCCGTGGGTCTTTAGTCGGTAAGGCATAACCCCGGATGAAGGGACATGAGTGAATCCATTCAACTTATCAGGCGAAAGACCCTAGGCTGTTACCTAGTATTATCACCGATCTGAGAAGGCTAGCTCTACTATCAACAAAGTGCTTGCCCAGAGATATGTCAGTCTAGCTGCGATCTAAGATAGTATTTTTATTTTTTCTCCTGCTCCTTAGTCATTGCCTTGTACTAAGGATTGGCTTCCAATGCTATTGCTGTCCAAATAATTTTGACTTCCTCCACCAAGTTTGCCGTGAAAACATGTGTTATTAATATTTGAACTTCCCTAAATAATCATAAATAGGTAGAGGTCACCCGCAGCTTCGCCCGCGTGGATTTCTTTTATCGCGTATTCCCCGTTTTTCGGAATAAAAGCCTATGTCCTTCTCCGGGTTCCAAATTATGTCTGTACCAAGTTTCATCAAAGTCGGTTTGGTTGACAGAGTTACTTTCGCATGTAACATATACATATCATATAATATAATAATACGCCTGTATTCCCCGAAGGGTTGAGTCCTCATTTCGCCGTCATGTTTAAGTCCCATATAATAGGTGGCGAGCCTATTGCCATCAACTGGCCACAAATCTGAACTCCGGGCACAAATCCCTACTCCGGGCTGCTACTGAGGAATTCAACATGGAAAAATCTAATAACACTTTGCCCGACCTGGGGATCGAACCCAGGACCCCACGATCAGCACTTGACACCACTTGACTAAGCATTTTACTTACTCGGAATAATCATCGATAATCACTTTGGTGGACAGTCCCACAGTCCTCGCGACGCCCTCCACGAGTGGTACCAAGCCTGGTGCCACCAACATGTGGCAGCCTGTCTCTGTGCCTGAATGGAACCGGATTTCCTAAAAACAAATGCATAGCAAAAATATAGAATATATATGAAGGTTCATTCTGCCTAGCCTTTACCCAACTATGTTGGGGTCAGTTTCCAGTCTTACGAGATGCGGCTGAATACCAGTATTTTACTACACTTAATTGACAAATTGAGGGTTGAACACCTTCGATGGCGTATAGTCCGCCAACCCACACCAGGCCACCGTGGTGGACTAAGGCCTAAACCGTTCTTATTCTGTGAAGAGGCCGTGCCCTGCATTGGGACGGTAATGGGCCGATTGTGTTATTCCAGCTAGATCAGCCGATATGATATTAATATTTTCTCCTCTTATTAATTCAACAATATTTACCACAAAATGAGTGGGTCGTGGAACTTCAAGTATACTCCACCAAGAAGAATGTCTGCTTAGTTGTCGGCAATAAGATTGACAAACATATCATTTTGGGACCCAGTGCATAATATCAGCAAGCTCATTGGGTCAACCGCTCGACAGCGCGACGAGTATTCCCAAGGAGGGTTGATGTCAGGCAGGCGGCCGGTCATAAAACAATAAGCCAAAACCTCTAACAACATGGATTTACGAAACACATGTTGTGCCGACCCCACCTAGTGTGGGATAAGGGCAGGGAGATGATAATAATTGACCACAAAAACAGTACTTACATGATTATTTATGAGGAACTGCATCATTTTATCCAGACTATCTTTATTACCCTCTATGTGGTACATTTTATGGTTCTCATACGATTTGTAATCATCGTCACTTTCCGTCAAACATGTATTTACTAAAGAAAAACAAATTAATATATAAAAAGAAAACATTTTGCTGGCGAGCGCGTAACTAATCGAACGCTGCCCGCAGTAAGGGTTTATATTTAAAAGATAACAGCTATTGACGTAGGTATCTCAAACGGTATAGAGATTCCTTGAATATAAAGTGCCTCGTCAACAATAGAGCAATAGAGCTAGGGGGCTTGGAGATTAGTCTAATATATACTCTCGCATTTCTACGTACACATAGAGATATTTTTGGGTTCCGCACCTCAAAAGGAAAAACCGGCCAAGTGCGAGTCGGACTCGCGCACGAAGGGTTACGTACCATTATCTATAAAAACGGCAAAAAAATCATGTCCGTTGTATGGGAGCCCCCTTAAATATTTATTTTATTCTATGTTTTAGTATTTTTTGTTATAGCGGCAACAGAAATACATAATCTGTGAAAATTTCAACTGTCTAACTATCACGGTTCATGAGATACAGCCTGGTGACAGACGGACGGACGGACAGCGGAGTCTTAGTAATAGGGTCCCGTTTTACCCTTTGGTTATGGAACCCTAATAAGGAACCCTTATAGGATCACTTCGTTGTCCTTCTGTCTGTCTGTCTGTCTGTCTGGCAACACCTTTTTTTCTCAGGAACGCGTGGAAGTATAGAAAGAAATACATTTATTTGGCCCGAAAGCAGTCAGACACACAGACAAAAAATTGATAAGAGACAAAACAAAAAGAAAAAAATAAACAAAAATGAAGTAGCTGTGTGTCTAGCGGCTGCGCCAAATAGGTTCAGTTCAGCATAAATGTTAGACCACTAGTGCCTGACGCTGGTTTTCAACTGAACCCATTGTGACGTAACTGATGTAAACCAGTTCCAAATATATAGATAAATAAATAGCGTCCTTAAATAAATAAACAAATAAAAAATAAATACTATTGACCAATCAATAAATACTATTGTATCAAGTTGAAATTGATACCAAATACTCAAGTCTGCAATCCCTTGGAGCTGTGAAAAAAGCAAACTTCTAAGTCAACACAATCAAGAAATACGGCCGTTTATGCCACACATTTCGGTACTCACACCATGAAATTTGGCAAGAAGCTATGTCTAATAGCATAAGTAAAGAGAAAAATCCGAAAACCGTAAATTTGTAGTTACATCACAAAAAAATACCTACAAGTTTGTATGGAACCCTCGGTAGCGAGTCTGATTTGCACTTGGCCGGCTGAATACAGGGTGTAAACGAAATCATGTAATTCCTTCAAACCTCGTGATGTACTGCTGACATAGATTAACCCTGCACGAGATACTTTTGGACTCAATAAAATAAAAATTACAAAAAGTAAACATGTGTTCTTAACGTCAGGCATTTTAGCGCCTCGAGCGAACTGCGCGGCTATCGCTCGCCGCGCGGTTATTTAACTCGGAGCGCATTTAAATCTATGTCAGCAATACATCACGAGGTTTGAAGGAATTACATGATTTCTTTTACACCCTATACGTACCATGCACCTGTAGACAAGCACAAAATAGTAGAAGAAGAAGAAAGAAGAAGTACAGAAGTCAATCTACATACAAGTGCGCTCGAACAACGCACACATAGACACTGCTCACGGACACGATATCTCGGACTGTTTGGGACTACATTGCGAGTGAGTGCGAGCGCGAGTGCCATGCGCTTAAGAGAGATAGATATATAGATAGAGCGACCGCCGAGCGTAGGTATGAAAAGTGAAGTACATTACATGTGATTGACTTCTGTACCTATCTGTTTTGTGAGACAAGTGCATCCACATACTGTGTCTAGGTCACGATTAGAGTACAGATAATCACAAGTATGTCAACTATTTGTTTCAGTAACTAAAGTTTTTACAATACTATTGTGTGCGGGTTTTCAAAGATACACGTGAAAAATAAACAGTACTCATAGATTATTATGTAGTTTCTTTTACAACATCCATTCTTATCGATTATCGACATGTTGACACAATATGAAATGTGTCAAAGTCAGCCGATGGGATAGAGTTGGTAGCGTTCAGTATGCGTAGATAGAGCCAATAGATTTTTTTTTTTTTTCTGCCCTGTTTAGTCTAGTGGTCGCAATTGCGACTGCTGAGCATGGGGCCCTGGGTTCGATCCCCAGGTCGTGAAGTCAAAGTCAAAGTCAAAGTATTTATTTCAATTAGGCACATAAAAGGCACTTTTGAACGTTGAAGTTACAAAGAAAATAGAATTGATTCTAGTTGCCCCTTCCAAAAGGTAGTTTCGTATGGAGAAGAATGGGCAAGAAACTCCACCGTTACTCTTTTAAAATGTCTTACAATATTTTGTATAGGTACATTAATTATACAATTATATGTGAAAACGATGCACCTAGAATAAAATTACTATACCACAAAAGGTAAAAAAAAAATAAAAAATGAAACAATGACATATTAATTGTGATAGGTACATGGTGCTCACATATTTACAAAGTGCAAAGTGTTATTCGGTTTTTCCATTAAGAATTTCTGAGTAGCAGCCCGGAGTCTGGATTTGTACCCGGTTAATGGTACTAGGCTACAAAATATTAACCGTTAGGGATTAATCCAGAGAATTAGGATTTTTGTTGGTGTCTAGCCACAGTCTCCACCAACGATTCTAGGATTACTGTAATATCCAAAAAAATGTGCCTCGTTGATCCAGTGGTGGCAAGCGCGACTGCTGATTGCGAGGTCCTGGGTTCGATCCCCAGGTCGTGCAAAGTGTTATTCGGTTATTCCATTAAGAATTTCTCAGTAGCAGCCCGGAGTCTGGATTTGTACCCGGTTAATGGTACTAGGCTACAAAATATTAACCGTTAGGGATTAATCCAGAGAATTAGGATTTTTGTTGGTGTCTAGCCACCGTCTCCACCAACGATTCAAGCATTACTGTAATATCCAAAAAAATGTGCCTCGTTGATCCAGTGGTGGCAAGCGCGACTGCTGATTGCGAGGTCCTGGGTTCGATCCCCAGGTCGTGCAAAGTGTTATTCGGTTATTCCATTAAGAATTTCTCAGTAGCAGCCCGGAGTCTGGATTTGTACCCGGTTAATGGTACTAGGCTACAAAATATTAACCGTTAGGGATTAATCCAGAGAATTAGGATTTTTGTTGGTGTCTAGCCACCGTCTCCACCAACGATTCAAGCATTACTGTAATATCCAAAAAAATGTGCCTCGTTGATCCAGTGGTGGCAAGCGCGACTGCTGATTGCGAGGTCCTGGGTTCGATCCCCAGGTCGTGCAAAGTGTTATTCGGTTTTTCCATTAAAGTTTCTCAGTAGCAGCCCGGAGTTGGATTTGTACCCGGTTGATGGCAATAGGCTCGCCTCCTATTACATGGGACTTAAACATAACTGGCGAAATAAGGGTGTTACTATACACCACTGCCCAACCCTTCGGGGAATACAGGCGTGATGTTATGTTATGTAAGTAAGTAGGTACCCATTGAAAAAATTAGAGATGTGGTGTTTTTGTCCTTGTAACACCAAATAAAAGTAACACCACAGTTAAAAATTAAAGTTACGTTCTTATCACTGGTGTGTTGTATTTATCATATAAATTATTGTAAAAAGAAACTATTCTATCTACAATTATTGTCAAATTATTAGGTATCTAGTTTGTTTGCCAAAGTAAAATGCTATTACAGGATTATTACAAACTTTTGTTTATTATACCTATAGATTGATATTTTGTTTTGTATATATATTTAACTGCCTTGTTGGTCTAGTGGTGGCAAGCGCAATTGCTGATCGTGAGGTCCTGGGTTCGATCTCCGGGTCAGGCAGTGTTATTGGGTTTTCAGTGTGGAATTCCTCAGTAGCAGCCGATTGATGGCAATAGGCTCGCCCCCTATTACATGGGACTTAAACATAACGGCGAAATGAGGGTGTTACTATACACCTCTGCCCAACCCTTCAAGGAATACAAGGCGTGATGTTATCTTGTGTCTATTATAGCAGTGATAGCCTAGTGATGTGACCGTCGGACTGCCAAGTCATAGATCTCGAGTCCGAACCCAAGGCACGCACCTCTGGCGTTTCGGATTCAAGTGCGTATTGTATAATTATCACTTGCTTAAAGACGGTGAAGGAAAACATCGTGAGGAAACGGTCTTCAATGACCTGGTGTCAGAGTTTATGCCACCCATGGGCCTCTGACTTGGCTTCACATGCCATCGAGAAACATCTCTCAGGCATGCCGGTTTCCCCATGATGTTTTCCTTGACCGTTTTTAAGCAAGTGATAATTATACAATACGCACATGAATCCGAGAAGTCTGAGGTGCGTGCCTTGGGTTCAGACCTACGATTTGACAGTCCGACGTCACACCACTAAGCTAACACTGCTGTTATAAAAAAGAAACGAAAAAGGGTTTTTAAGTTAAGTACGAATATGCAGTTAAGCAGTAACAGTTTAAACAAGAAGAAACTGGAGAAGCGGCACGTCGGTAAATAAAATATATACAACAGAATCTTAGCCTTTGGCCAGACTGCAAGCGCGGGCGCGGGGCGGTAAGTAAGTCTTCTTCATCCATATGATATTTTGACAAACACTGGACACGACAACGCTCAGAACGAAGACTTATTTTTACTGGAAAATTCTTAATAAAAAACGATGTTTCGACATCCACAGTGCAGATCGTGCTTGAATAGCACTTATTAATTCTTCAACATTTAATTTTGAAGACGCCATCACAACAACGCGCTTGGTCAGCTCGAACTAGTTTGAGATCCCCCGCTCTCGCGCGGGTTGTCGCTTGCCGCCCGCGCTCTCACTGCGGCCACTTGTATGAACGACCCATGGCGTGAGCTACCCGCGCGCTCCCCGCGCCATGTAGCCCGCGCAGCTTCCCGCGCCCGCGTGCCCACTATGGACACTCAAATGAAATTCTTCTGTTTGAACTTGCCGCACCGCGCCCGCCCCGCGCCCGCGTTTGCAGTCTGGCCAAAGGCTTATAGGGGTGCATCTATCATTATAGTTATAACTAACTAGCTGTGTCCTCACGGCTCTGCCTATGTTACTCAGTGATAATGTAGCTTTGTAACGACAAAAGAATTTTTGAAATCGGTCCTGTATTTTTAAGTTTATTCATTACATACAAAAATACAAATCTTTCCTCTTGATAATATTAGTATAGATATCGGTATGTCAGGTTTTGGAGCATGGCAATTATAGTAAATGAAACCAACATAGACTCTCCACCATTGAGAGTACTTATATTTAGGTTAGTGGTTAGTTACAGAATCTAGTCTAGTTCACAATATACTAATTTACACAAGATCAGAAAATAAGGACAAGCACATCAGATATTAAAGGTCAGACTTCTTCAGCTGTTCGACATGGAATCCTCTGCTCCGTCGAATGACCACTGTTTTTATAACTTCGGGTACGTTGATTCATCTTGACGATTACCCTCCTTTATCAATATTGTTCTGTGTTACCAGCTACCGATAACAGGTTTATTCTTAATTTTTGAACATCATTGATAGATCAACCTTAACTAATAAAAACAAAGGATTGTCAGTAGACTCTCGTCATTGAAAGATAATGCAAACACTATACGTATGCAGTCAGTTACAAAGATAAATTACAATCAAACACTTGACTGAATTCAGTTTTTCATGAACTAACAAAACAACACTTAATGTTAAACGTGCCATTATTATTTGATTATTCATAATACTAGTTGTGTTACACTGCCTTGTTGGTCTAGTGATGGCAAGCGCGACTGCTGATCATGAGGTCCTAGGTTCGATCCCCAGGTCGGGCAAAGTGTTATTGGGTTTTTCAGTGTGGAATTCCTCAGTAGCAGCCCCGAGTTTGGATTTGTGCCTGGTTGACGGCAATAGGCGAGCCCTCTATTACATGGCAATTAAACATAACGGCGATATGAGGGTGTTACTATACACCCCTGTCAAACCCTTCGGAAAATACACGCGTGATTTGTATTTTTAAAGAAATTAAATAAAAGTAGAATATGAAAAAATTGAAGTAAAATAAATGCCGTGGAAATGCGTTCCTTGCGGAGTACGTGCGGTGTAACTTTGAATGATAGATTGAGAAATGATGAGATTAGACAAAGTTGCGGTTTAAAAGATGATGTAGTGACAAAAATTGAAAGGAGTGCGCTTAGGTGGTTTGGTCATGTTGAGAGAATGAGTGAACGGCGATTAACAAAAGGAATTTATAAGGTGGATGTCAATGGAAACGTCGGTAGAGGACGTCCTAGATGGACATACATCTATGTTATTGGTGATGTTCTTCACAATGGTCAGAAGCGTAGTACTCTCAACCGGCGTGCGTGTATGACAAGATGTATGAATGTGGATGAAGCGAAAGGGGTATTTAAGGGTCTTAACATGTGGCGTTCTATAGTTTCTGCCTACCCCCATGGGAAAAAGGCGTGAGTTTATGTATGTATGTATTTAAGAAATTCTCGTAAAGCAATATTTATTTTTCTTCTTCTTGTGCCTCTCCAAAGAGTGAAGTTTAGCCACCAAGTCAGTGAAATAGTCTCTGTGGCGCGAGTTTGAATTATATTCCTATCGCCGATCGCTTGGTATTGTTAATCCGTTCATTCAAAAATACATGCAAAAATATTGGGTGGCAAAAAATAGATTTAGGTACGTATCGCTTTCGAAAAATATGTAACCTAAAGGTACACTCAAACCAAGGCGATCAGTTTTTTCTCATTTTTAAAGACATTGCCCTAATCTAGCTTTTCTTCTGTATCGTGGGTGCGTTTATAAAGACAAATCTTCACATACACAAACACCCAGACCCGGAAAAACTATTTGTAGACCATACAAATATTTGATCCGCGCGGGAATGGAACCCACGACCCGTAGCGCAGAAGCCAATTGCTCAGCCACTACACCAAACGTGTCGCGGCTTCTGTCACAATCATCTCTACAAGTACAATTGCAGTAACTGGTTGCAACCGTGCACGCCAACGCGGCCGCAAGCTGAACGCGTTGGCTTCAGCGTACCCTAAGTCAAATGCTTCTTCATATAACATAGTTGTCTGCTTCCATAAAAACACAGTATAAAATTATGTTTGTTTCTTCCACATCACCCAGCAAGTGTTAAAGTTTAAAAATTCGATTTTTTTTTTTCATGAAAAATTACCTATTGATGTGACAACGTCTAATAAAACGATGAACGCCAGCAGCATGCAAGAAAAAGCGTGACTCATTGTCGCGTTCCGTCTGAGGCGAGCGTGTGAGCGAGAGCGCGGAACAAGCGATAGAGAGGCACGATGTTTTGTTATAACGTTGTCACGTTAAACTATCGTCCGTAAACCGACTTTACAGACAACCATTTTTTTTTTAATATTAGTTTTTTCAAAAATTCTTTATTCCTGCTTTAGTTATGAATTCAGAAAATGGAGTTTCTAATCCGTGACCCCAAATATGACGTAAAATGTAAACACGTCTGATCATAGCTGAGGATATACTGGCCTGCAAAAATAAGTATCACACTTTTAAAATTGCAATAACTTTTTAGGTACACAAGATATATTTTCGAAACAAAAAGGACTCAAAAAAGAGTTTAACTTTGTTACTATAGTTTCAAAGAAAGCTGATAAAAATTGCTATAAAACGTTTTTTATTTTAAATCTCTAACTTCTACACGCTTAAATTTTGATCGTTTTAATCCCTTGGACTGGTGGTTTAACTTACAAAATACTATTCATCAAAAGCTTGCACAGCATTGTAACTCTTAAAACAAAGAAAATAGCAAGTGATAACATAATACTCGCAAAATGCATGAAACCAGCAGTAGCGCCACGAGTTAGTTACCTACGTCGGCGTCGGTCGTTGCGTACCTAACTACCTAACTCCGCCCGATCAAGTTAAGGTTATTGACTCGCGCTCAGCTGAGATTCCCGTAAACAAATTAAATGATTACAAATTTTGCTTTATACTTTTACGGGCTTAGTTAGGACCGTCATAATTGCTTTGTGCCTAGGTTTCGGGCCATACCTAATACTATTAAAAGAATTATGCTAAAAGCGGTAGGTACATGTAAAAATAAATCCCTACAGGCCTGCTAGTTATGGCGTATTTAATAATGTGGAATCAAAATTATTTACAATGATTTAAAAAAGAAAAAAGTTCTAATTACTTACACGATTTAAAAAAAAATTCTGTTACATACCTACCTAAATCACCTTTGATTTATTTAACACTAAGCGACACGTAATAATTGTTCATAAAAACGTGTACCTAATCAAATGATTAAAAAAGAATTCTGTTATAAACCTAATAATTAATCACCCCTGAATCATCACTGGCTAATACTTCACGATAGCTTAATAATTGTTCAAAGTGCAAACCATTCCTTTCGAGACATAATTTTGCACGTTTAATTAAATTGTCTTTTAATTTCAATATGTAATGTCTCTCTGTCACTTTATAAAACATCGAACGCGTTTACTATCGCACTTTTCATTTGTACACGAGTTTGATGCTCGTTTCTGTACAAAAGATGGCTTCACAAATAAAAATCCAGCGGGGTAAGGTCCGGGCTCCTTGCTGGCCAAACAACTGGACCAACCCGTCCAATCCAGTGATCTCCAAACACGGAAATCAGGTGATTACGTACATTATGCTCGCTTCGCTGTAGACACCGAGCCGCCTGCGCATCAAAACCCGCGATTGCGTAAAATTGCACCATGGCAAGGAACTCCAGGTTGGAGTACGCGTAATTACGAGACGTCATTACTTTCGCGCAACAAGGATAATCTTAACAACAACACACCGATGACGTCTTAGATAAACTGAATTATTTACATGACGTGGTCATGTACTCCTGTGCTGCCCTTGGCGCGTGGGGTGCGCGGGGCGCGCGCCTATTGCATTGCCAATCAAATAGGGTTTGGGGGCGGGGTTTGGTCTAGGATTGGCTAATTTTAGTGAGTCCACGTTGACTGTGCGTACGCGTCATTGTTGCTAGAACCGAATGGTGCCTACTAATGGTTCGCATAATTTATTCACTCATGCGAAAATTAATTCGAGTTTTTAAAAAAAAAAGTACTTTATTTTTTAATTTTATCTTTACAAATCGATAGTGTTTCATGCACCGGATCGACCCTCCACGGGATTAAAACGATCAAAATTTAACCGTGTATAGTTTAGAAAAAATTGAAATTTTAAAAGTGTGATACTTATTTTTGCAGGCCAGTGTAGATAGAATTTAGCGTATTTTTTATGAAATCTTTGAACAGCTATTTCTCTTGAACTATTGACTGTTGGGGAAACTTTTAAAACAAAAGTTATCCATTTTTATGGGTACTTTAACACCCTTTCGGCTTAGTACCCCTTTCCGACTAACCTTGTATATGTGTATATTACCATAACAAAACATAATTATCGTATCAAATAAACTGAAAGTTCCTTAAACACGTTTCCAAATTAAACTTTACATTATGAAACACCTCTTTGTCACGTATTCCCGTTCGTTAACTAACTTCTCTAAAATATATCGAAAGGTAAAATTAAATGGAGCCGTTATGTCTGTAAAGTTTTACTCTAATCCTGTGAGAGACAATTCGTTTAAACTTGCCGAACAATTTAATTTGTACTTTTAAATAAATTGTACTGAATAAATTAAGTATGGAAGCGAGTGAGTTTGCCTTGCGTAATTGCAATGGTTACAAGCCAATAGTAGGTACAGCCAACAGCAGCAGCAACCACTGTATAAAGTGTTTCTTTTTTTTTTGGAATGGGTTTGCTCTTGACTCTAGTCTAGGTCAGAGGAGACAGAGACAAAGTCTACGATGGAGTAAGCGTACCCAGAAGAAGCCTGTTAACTCTAACTTTGAAGAGATTCAGGTTGAATGCGTTTGGGAACACAGACGCAGGTAGTGAGTTCCACTCTTTTGCAGTGCGCATTATGAAGGATGTTTGGAAGCGCTTAGTGCGAATTGGTGGAATGGCCACTAAGTATGGATGGTAACTTTCAGTGCGTCTTGATGTCCGATGGTAGTTTCAAAAGTTGTTTGTTATTTTTTTGTTTTCCCTCATTTGTTTATCAGGTTCTCATTTGTTTGTCTTGCCCAGTAGTGGGACAGTAATGAGCTGATTAAGTTATTATATTATGTTTTAATTATCTAGTTACACTAACATAATTTGTCACAAAAATACATACATAACATCACGTCTGTATACCTCGAAGGGTTGGGCAGACGTATTTAGTGACACCCTCATTTCGCCGTTATATTTAAAGTCCCATGTAATAGAGGGCGAGCCTATTGCAATCAGTCGGGCACAAATGCAAATTCCGGGCTGCAACTCACACGAAAAAACTCAATAACACTGCCTGACCTGGGGATCGAACCTAGGACCCTATGCTCAGCAGTCGCGCTTGCGACAGACCAACAAGGTAGGTACTCTTAATCTAGGTACTTATCTTATAACTAGCGGCCCGTCTCGGCTTCGCGCGGGTGGACATTTTTCCTGTTTTTGCAACATTTTTCATTTATGCTCCGCTCCTATTGGTCGTAGCGTGATGTTATATAGCCTATAACCTTCCTCGATAAATGGACTACCCAACACAAAAATAATTTTTCAATTCCAACCAGTAGTTCCTGAGATTAGCGCGTTCAAACAAACAAACTCTTCAGCTTTATAATATTAGTATTGATTTGTTTGTAATTCTTTTGTTCTGCCTCGTTTGTTTAGTGGTGGTAGGCGCTACTGCTGATTTTAAAGTTCTGGGTTCAATCCCCAGGTCGGGCAGTGTTATTGATTTTTTCCGTGTGGAATTTCGCAGTAGCAGCCCGGTGTTTGGATTAGTGCCAGGCTGATGGCAATAGGCTCGCCCCCTATTACATGGGACTTTAAATATAACGGAGAAATGAGGGTGTTACTAAACACCTCTGCCCAACCCTTCGGGGAATACAGGCGTGATGTTACCTTATGTTATGTTATCTATATCTATACTAATATTATAAAGAGGAAAGATTTGTATTTTTGTGTGTAACGAATAAACTTAAAAACTACAGGACTGATTTCACAAATTATTTTGCCGTTAGTAAGCTACATTATCACTGAGTAACATAGGCTATATTTATTACTGGAATAAAATAAGCGGGCGGAGCCGTGAGGACACAGCTAGTCACCAATAATTTCCTTCTAGATATCATATAATTTTCCTTTATTCGTTAACTTACATACTAATTACATTTTTAAATATTTCTATAAAAATTATAACAAAAATATTTAAAAAATATTATTATTATTACCGATGATGAGTTCACTCCAAATAGAAAATAACATCACAGTGTTGATTTAAAATAAATCATAGTTTCATTATTCTGAAAGTATTTACCGGGAAAACAGCAAAATTCCATTAATAAACAGGGAAACTAAAATGCATTTTATTACTATCAAAATAAGGTTGAATTTTGATATCATTCTTATAGAATGTGTAATTACCTGAATAATGAGGTAAACCCAATAATGAGGTATCAACTATTTTTATGCATTATTCTACCTATATATTCATAAATGTGGTAGGTACTCAACGAATTCTGATATTAAGCTGAAATTGAACTAAAAACCGGTGTACCTACTTGACATAATAACCTAACATAACATCACGCCTTGTATTCCCCGAAGGGTTGGGCAGAGATGTATAGTAACACCCTCATTTTGCCGTTATGTTTAAGTCCCATGTAATAGGGGCCGAGCCTATTGCCATCAACTCGGCACAGATCTTAAGTCTGGGCGGGAAAACTCAATAACACTTTGCCCGACCTGGGGATCGAACCCAGGACTTTACGATCAGCAGTCGCGCTTGCCACCATTACACCTACGGGGCAGTTTAAAGTTATCATAATAATTAAACAAAATATTAAACAAACTATACAGAGCAATCTGGTTAAACGTTTCATTTATCTGTTACTGCGTCGATAGTCTAGTGGTGGCAAGCGCGACTGTTGATCGTGAGGTCCTGGGTTCGATCCCCAAGTCGGTCAGTATGTTATTGGGTTTTTCCGTCTGAAATTCTTCAGTACCTGGGTGAATATTCGAAATTTTTTAACATTATTTTAACAAATCATTCTTCTCCCGGGTTGTAAACGTTATGGTATTGTCAGATTGTTTATATTCTTGTCTTTTTGCTTGACGGCAACGGTATAGTTTCAGTTTTCATTATCATAATTATAGTATTAAACATCTGCATTCTTAACTTTGGGATGATGCTAATGACGTTCTCAATTTTTGTTAATATTTTTCGAAGAATGCCACAGCAGCCCGGAGTTTGACTTTGAACCCGGTTGATGGCAACAGGCTCGCCCCCTATTACATGGGGCTTAAACATGACGGCTAAATGAGGGTGTTACTATACACCTCTGCCTAACCCTTCGGGGAATACAGGCGTGATGTTATGTTTATAAATTTATTTATCACTAGCGACCCGCCCCGTCTTCACACGGATGCAATGTAGATACTAATGTGGGGCATAAAAACCTTCCTCTTGAATCACTCTATCTATTGCTGAAAACTGCATTAAAATCCGTTGTGTAGTTTAAAAGATCTAAGCGTACAGACAGCGGGAGCGACTTTGTTTTATACTATGTAAAGATACAATTCGTTTACTTTATTGGATCAGTAATTACTATTATGTACTTATTAAACTATTTTTAATTCGTTTCTGCCATTGTCGCAATAGTTACAGTTTGCTAAAGGTGGTATAGGGCGTAGTAACTAAGGGCCGATTTCACCATTTGTATTCGAAACCAAGTTTAATAAAACTACGTTTTGCTTAATCGAGTTTATAGTTCGATTCTAATCTTGGTTTTCGTTAAACGGATTTCACCAGGTACAATTTGATTGCGTTCACGAAAACGAAGTTTAGTGACATAAAGCGTAAACATCGCCTTAAATATAAGGGCAGATGTCATGTTATACAGGCGTGGTCGGAGTGAAGCAATAGCTGCACTGACTCTGTGCACAATTCTATGCGCAGTAGAAGTGCTGAATCCACTTAAATCTGCAGCAGTCATTTGATAACACCCAGTTGCGTAGAAACGCAGAGCACATAACAATTGATTGATGGGAGATACACTGTGATTCATATTTGATGGAAACTCTAATTTATCCTCAATAGACTCCAGTACAGTCAGGACTGTTGACTTCGTGAGACGGAATCCTGTTACGAAGTCTTGGTCATCAAGAGTGTCGAAGTGTTCTTCTCTCTCACGTATCCATCTCGGGCGCCTTGAGCGACGAAGAATACACTCATCCTCATCGTTATCCTCAAAACCTAGTGACAATGCTCTTTCCATCTTTGAATTATCACACAACTATAAACACGAGTATTTGTTTTTAGGTTAGAAGCTCCAAACAAAAGAATAAAACGCGTTTTACAGAGCTAAACGCCAAAAATCGGCCGATCAGAATTTAAACTCAGTTATGCTCTAACTGCGTTTAGTGTACGTTGGTGAAATGCAATTTGGAGCTCTAAACTCCGTTAAACGCGTAAACCGAGTTTAGGTCGAACTAATCGCGTTTATTTTTAACGGTGAAATCGGCCCTAAGAGCTTCAGTTGGCAAGTTCCTTCCTATTAATTCCAAATAACTTGTAGCCGAGGGCTTTCTATTTGATTGCTACGACTATTCCAATTTTGTGCTAAAACTGAAATTTAGGCTGACACTACACTTAGCAGCGACTCGAATTATTTGTTTCACTTTATTTGGGAGGGTTTAATTTAAGAGTTATGTTTTATTTTAAACTAGTTGCCCGGACAGACTTCGTTCTGTCAGTCTGTATACTATTTTAGAGGACACGTTAGAACGTGCTGATTAAAAGCACGGTGAAGTTCAAGGTGTAAACTAGTTTGACATCTCTAACTTAGTTCTTATCTATCACCATCCTTTTCTCGCGCCGTCTGTTAGTAAAAGATAGCAATTCTCTAAATTTGGTTTAGTTGGAGAACAAGAGAATCGGCGACACTGTCTTCTAAGTTACACCTAGTTTAAAAGTCAGAAAGATTATAAGAAATGAGCGTAACAAAAAAGATTCGTAAAACTTACTTCTTGTGATGTTGTTTTCAATTTTTGAGCAGTTGCGGTGTTCCATACCACAATCATATACTACTCCGATCCTATCTTCCTTTGGCGCACTTATTACTTGCCTGGAATAACCAAAATCAATTGTATTATACACACTAGCTGCCCGGACAGACTTCGTTCTGTCAAAAGTTATTGGCCTGTAGTGAGAAAAGAAAAGTGTTGTTTTTACTATTTTCCACGCAATTTTTATATTTTTTCTCTCCATAAAAACCTTCCTTGAGCCTTAAGGAATATATATTTAAAAAAAATAGCCGATTTGGTCGAGCCGTTCTCAAGTTTTGCGCTTAGCAACACATTTGGCGATTCATTTTTATTTATATAGACCAGCTGTGTCCTCACGGCTCCGCCCGCGTAAGAAGTTTTATTCCAGTAATAAATATAGCCTATGTTACTCAGTGATAATGTAGCTTTCTAACTGGAAAAGAATTTTGAAATCGGTCCTGTAGTTTTTAAGGTTGGTCGTTACATACAAAAATACAAATCTTTCCTGTTTATAATAGTATTACTAGCTGTGTCATCACGGCTCCGCTCGTAGCCTATGTTACTCAGTGATAAAGTAGCTTTCTAACGGCAAAAGATTTTTTGAAATCGGCCCAGTAATTTTTAATTATAATCGTTACATACAAAAATACTAATCTTTCCTCTTTATAATATTAGTATAGATTAATATTAATATAAAGGACAATGCTCATAGATGTATGGAATCCCGTACCAAGCTGCATCAAAGTGACACTTTGTTTTATAAAGACTACACTTATCATATTAACTCCTACAAAAGTTATTTTTGTAAACAAAACCCGGGTTTCGGAGTTATTCAAAAAAATCGAAATATCCTAAAAACTAGTATATTTTATTAGACCACGAGCGGCCAATATTTACTTTAAAAACAGCGTAATCCACTAATATTAGTAAGAATTAAGACACATATGAGCACAGCAGGTACCCACTGTTCGCTTACCGACTAGACAGCTGCAGCAATAACCTACTGTGGCTTCTAATGTCCAGAGCATCATCTCTGCTAATCAATAAATACGTGTGATAAGTACGACTGTTGATATGTCTCGATTAACCATAGATAAAAATGATAATCGTTTAAATAAAAACTCTATTTTATTCTAGTTATTTTTGCCAAATAGTTATATTATTTAGATGTTTTTTGAAAGACATGATCATGACACTTTACAAATTGAAGGTTATATCACGGAACGTCATTAGGAAATAAAACAATTTCAACACGTTTTTACTTTAAATTAAATTCCCTGTTCAAAAACCAAATCACCGACGCGTAAATGTCGTAAAAAATATGAAAATAATTACTATAATACTTTGATCTTGATGCATGAGACTTTTTGGTACCACTTTTGGTCATTCTCCTCTTTAGATTAGTATAGATTATGATTTATTTCCTTTTTATTTATTTGAGTTCGGGGAACATTACCTCAAATCAAATCATTTATTCATTTGCGAATATGGGTACAAAAGCTCTTATACAAACAATAGTGACCATGAGGCATGCTAATAGGTCCCTATGAAACGACGCACGTAATTATGTACCAATGATAAAGGAAAAGACAGTAAAAGTAGAGTTACAAACGTTTATCCTGTAAATATTCGTTTACAGAATAATATGCTTTTTTAACCGACTTCCAAACAAGGAGGAGATTCTCAATTCGGTTGTATTTTTTTTTAAATGTTTGTTACCTCATAACTCCGTCATTTATAAACCGATTTAAATAATATTTTTTTTATTTGAAAGGATATACTTCCAGATTGGTCCCATTTAAATTTGGTGAAGATCTGATGAAGAAATTCGGAGATAGACAATAGAACTCCTCAATGACGAACAGTACGCATAATGTGATGATGTGATTATGTTACGAGCAGCGTATTTAGTAGGTTCAACCATATTTTAATGAACGATTAAAATAATAAAATAATTACCATATTATAAAATTAACAGTTTCAGAAGTCGGTGCCTTCAATTTGGTTCAGCGTGGATTAGCACCGACTTCTGAATCTGTTAATTTTATAATATGGTAATTATTTTATTCTTTTCATCGTTTTTTTGAAGTCGGTTTTATTTTTGTTAATTAATAACAATGTTTTAATACTGTTTATAATATGTTTATATCAATAATGGAGAGGACCGAGTTTGGTAAATGATTATAAATACTTAGAGCCATACATAATATACTTTTATTTAGTAATGCTAATAGAGATATTTTTCAGTTACTTCAATTCATTTTTTAATGTTTTAAATTTTTTTTTTTTTTTGTTAAATAAAGTATTAACTTTTTTAAGAATAAATTAATAGAATAATAATTATTATTTCTTAAGTTTTCAAAACAAATGCTTATAAACAAGCTCATTTATTAGATTATTTTAATCGGAATATATGTATATTATAATTCTTCTGTACGTGTGTTTGTCACCTAACTCCTCCTAAACGGCTGGACCGATTTGGATGAAATTTTGTGTGTATATTTCAATGGGTTCCTGGATAGTTTGAAAATACAATTGAACCCGGTAGGTGGCGCTACTGTCTACTGTCAACGAGTATTCCCAAGGAGGGTTGATTGACATCAACCCTCCTTGGGAATACTCGCCGGTTACTCGAATACTCGCCGTTTTATGATCGGCCGCCTGCCTAACGGCAGGCGGCCGGTCATAAAACAATAAGCCAAAACCTCTAACAACATGGATTTATGAAATACATGTTGTGCCGACCCACCTAGTGTGGGATAGGGGCAGGAAGAAGAAGAAGGTGGCGCTGCTGTCGGTATGTCACCAAATTTGATTTGCCGGGCAGAATGTCGTCTGCAGGGTCCGCTAATTGAATAATAAATTATCTCAATATTTATTTATAAATGGGTTAATAATAAAATAAGAGAAGTAAAAAATAGTTAAAGGTTGTCCTGTAATAATATGAGGATCTTCAACTGCTCGAGCTCCAATTCATGTTAATAAAAACACAAAAGCGATTGAAAAAATCTATACAAATAAATATAATTAATATTAAATTGGTTTTAATTGATTGAGATTAAATAGAGTCCGGTAATATCCCACCGACACATTAAATTATCACAAAAGAAGTATATTGCGTGTAAAAATAGCCTTAACGAAGCCGAAGTCTACGCATACTGCACACAAAACTAAGTAACACACAGCAAAAATAATTGCTGGGAAACTTTTATTTTTTGGTATTAAAAAACGGCTTTTCATTGTAGCGCGCAATGGAAGCGCGCGCGCAGCAGACTGTGCCTACATTTCAAAAATGTTGATAATGTTTGTATAGAAGAATGTTTAGTAATAACATTTAAACTAAGTTTTCGTGAAAAACGTACAAAAACGTCGTGACTTTGACCTTCAATATCTCCATAACCAGTCGGTTCCCAGGTATGGCCCGATACCAAAAAAACTTCGTAATGATGCGAAGAATACGTGGCTCTCGGCTTCGTTAAGGGTATTTTTATATCTGATATATTATTCGTTTAAATTTAAATTTATAAAAAAATCTATGCCAGTTTCCAATCGTCCTACCTGAGGAACAATGGAATGAAACAAGTAACGCGATGGCACGCGAAGATATCAAATAATATGAACCTCCTGATCCTGTCATTATGTATCTTGGCTGTTCTACATAATTAACTTATATAACATAACATCACGCCTTGCATTTCGCGAAGGATTCTTCAGAGGTGTTACCCTCATTTCGCCAGTTATATTTAAGTCCCATGTAATAGGGGGCCAGCCTATTGCGATTAACCGGGCACAGATCCAGACTGAGGGCTGCTACTGAGAAATCCTAATGGAAAAACACGATAACACTTTGCCCAACTTGGGAATCGAACCCAGGACCCCATGCTCAGCAGTCGCGTTTGCGACCACTACACCAACAAGGCAGTCATTAACTCAAGTTAGTCAAGGACATTAACTTATATCATCTACAAGGTTAGTCGGAAAGGGGGTACTAAGCCGTAAGGGTTTTAAAGTACCCATAATAATGTATAACTTTTGTTCTACAACTTTTACCAAAAGTCATTAATTTAAGAGAAATAGCTGTATAAAGATTTAAAAAAAAATTGGCTATATTCTATCTATCCTCAGTTATGATCAGCTGTATACATTTTAGGTCATATTTTGGGTCACGGATTAGAAGCTCCATTTTATGAATTCGTAACTAAAGCAGAGATGAAGAGGGTGTAGACCTTAGACCTCCACGCCTGACTTGGTGCCGGTTGACGGACTACACACACCATTGAATATATTTTTGGAGTCTTCTCAAGTGCGCAGATTTCCTCGCGATGTTTACCTTCACCGTACGCAAGGGATAATCAAACTCAAACCCCTGAATTCAGACACTCTACATGGAAGGTGTGCGTTCAACCTCTCATCTGCAGCCCACACAAAGTGATAAGTTTTTTTTAGATTTTTGAGTCATTTCATTTCCCGTTACGTTATTTCACTTCGCAACTCATAGCATTGTATCGCATTGCATTTGTCGCTCGCGCGGGACTGCGGTTAAGGAAGGTATCGAACTTACTGAACTATCCCGACACAGATTTTTTATTTATAATTACCTAAAATCATGACCTCATAAAAGGAAAATGATTACAATTATGTTCACAGTACCATAAGTGCTATCATAGTGTCGGGATAAGGACGAAATAACACGTGTACTGGGGTTTGACAAGAGGAATCATGAAATGTGAGTAAAAAAAATGTTTTTTTGTTAATTTATTTTTCTTTTCATGTATATCTTTGCCTTTATTAATTTATCTGGAGTGGACATTTATATTATTTTTACACACCCAATATTTTTAATAATAAAATACCTATTTAATCACATCAAACAGTATGGACGATTTATCTTGGCGAACTTCCGCGCAATTATTTAATGAACCTTGTACCTAATAGCCGATCCTAAGATGACGATAGTTAAAAGCCTTTTTGTTCTTATTAAATCAATTGCGGATCTACCTGCGTCGTCAGGGTGGCCGTGATAAGTGGCCCGTACTGTACCTACTGCAAATTATAAAACTTTATATATACAGGGTTATTTGTAAAACACCAACAACCTCTCAGGAATATGTTACTAACATCATAATCAACAACTTTTGGTTTATGACTTTTAAAAATTCATCATATTTTAGTTCATCAAATTTTCAAAGACTCAATGAATTGAGTATAAAGCAACACGTAACATTTAACTAGACTAGAGTAACTTGATACAGACGACGATCAGTGTTCAAACCAAATCTAGTTTTTTTTTACTATTGTAGGGCTAGGGTATGTTCTTAAACCATTGTTCTGGTACAACATCAATACCTAATAAAATATTTGCTCATTAAAGTTAATTTTAAAATAAAAACACAAATATTAATACGACTAAACTTATTATTGTGATGGAATGCAAAATGATTCAAGTGACATTACCTATTATTCTGATGGAATGCAAAATGTTTCAAGTGACACAATCAAGTATTTATATATTAAATTAAAAATTTAAAAAACCCCCGACACAAAAATAATCTCTAAAAAGTAAAAAAATAAAATGTGTTCGTTGGCCTTTTAACTTTATTTCAGTACCTAGTAATATTTTGATCCAAGCGTCGTCACGTCGGGGGACCGCTAAGTAAATTATCATTACCAAGCTTCTTTTTTTGTATTGTTTTTTTAACTTATTTACTTATAGCGGTCCCTGACGTGACGACGCTTGGATCAAAATATTACTAGGTACTTAAATAAAGTTAAAGGGCCAATATTTAAAATTGTCGCCAAACTTATATTTAACTTAGATTTTAAACTGTCTCGTTAATCTAGTGGTGGCATACGCGACTGCTGATCGTGACGTCCTGGGTTCGATCACCAGGTCGGACAGTATTATTAGGTTTTTCCGTGTGGGATTCCTCAGTAGCAACACGGAGTTTGGATTTGTGCCCTGTTGATGCCAAAGGGTCGCCCCTATTATAAGGGACTTAAACGTAACGTTGATTGGAGGGTGTAAATATACACCTATGCCCAACCCTTCGGGAGATATAGACATGATGTTAAAATTGTGGATAGGTTAAAAAACATGTCAAAACATCTCAAACATAATCGTGCCAATTAGCTCCATGGATCCGAAATAACCCCAATTTTTAAACGACTTCAAAAAAAACTTTTTAACAAAAAATTTAAACCGACTTCAAAAAAGAATAAAATAATTACCATATAAAATTAACAGTTTCAGAAGTCGGTGCTGATCCACGCTGAACCAAATTGAAGGCACCGACTTCTGAAACTGTTAATTTTATATGGTAATTATTTTATTCTTTTTTGAAGTCGGTTTAAATTTTTTGTTAATTTTTTTTATTTTTTTCGTTTTAATGGCCTTAATTAAAACTTGGTTGGACCTACTAAAGACGCTGCTCGTAACATAGTCACATCATCACAATATGCGTACTGTTCGTGATTGAGGAGTTTCATTGTCTATCTCCGAAGTTCTTCATCAGATCTTTACCAAATTTAAATGGGACCAACCTCGAAGTATATCCTATCCATTAAAAAAAAATCACTAAAATCGGTTCACAATTGGCGAAAATATCGATGAACATACACAAAAACAAAATACATACAGACGAACATAGTAACCTCCTCCTTTTTGGAAGTCGGTTAAAAAAGAGATGGTTCTCAATATATTTCTGTACCTACACAAAGTTAGTCGGAAAGGGTGTTAAAGTACCCATAATAATAGATAACTTTTGTTCTACAACTTTCCCCAAAAGTCAATAGTTCAAGAGAAATAGCTGTTCAAAGATTTCATAAAAAAATACGCTAAATTCTATCTATCCTCAGCTATGATCAGACGTGTTTACATTTTACGTCATATTTGGGGTCATGGATTAGAAACTTCATTTTCTGAATTCATAACTAAAGCAAGGATGAAGAATTTTTGAACAAACTAAAATATAAATAATTTTTCATGGAAAAAAAGTAATCGAATTTTTAAATTTTAACACTTTCTTTAAAACAATCATCAATCATCATTAAGTGGCCTGCGGTTTAGTACCTCCTTTCCGACTAACCTTGTATAAACTTTTTTTTCCTCACTAGAAATAATCTTGTATACAGGGTGTAAACTAAATCATGTAATTCCTTCAAACCTCGTGATGTACTGCTGACATAGATTAACCCTGAATGGGATACATTAGTTTTTTTTATTTTTTTTACAAAATGTTAACATGTGTGTTCTTAACGTGAGGTATCTTAGCGCCCCGAGCGAATTGCGCAGCTATCGCTCGCCGCGCGGTCATTTAACCCGTGGCGCTAAAATGCCTCACGTTAAGAACACAACATGTTTACTTCTTGAATTTTTTTTATTGAATCCATATGTAACCCGTTCTGGATTAATATAGGTCAGCAGTACATCACGAGGTTTGAAGGAATTACATGATTTCATTTACACCCTGTATGTATAATGACTAAGACCTAGCCTGTTTGTTTTTTCTAGTACTCATCTGGGTGTGCCTAACACAGGCGGTATGGCCACAGGCTCAGGGGTTATACCACGTGCCTTCGAAGAAACTTTTCCTACCCCCTAAACCTCTTCTTTCCAACGATTCGTATTTTGGCTACAGCATCACTTATGATCAAGCATACAAACGGTAAGCAATGTTATTAAGGAGTATGTAAGGATCGTATCATGTGGCGTTCTATAGTTTCTGCCCATGGGAAAAAGGCTTGAGTTTATGTATGTTATTACTACTAGCACGTATATTGCCGTAATCATCAAGATTGGCGGATAGGCAAGATGATTTTATTAACAGACATGAAGACTTTGAACCAGTTTTTTAATAACCGTCTATTTTCACCGTTCTATATCGGTTATGACGGTTATATACATATACAGTAGACCCCCGGTAATCCGACAAACGTTTTGCAGGGTATTGTCGAACTATCGAATTTGTCGGATTATAGAGTACTGTTCTTCACAAAGGTCAGGTGCGTAGTACTCTCAACCGGCGTGCGTGTATGACAAGATGTATGAATGTGGATGAAGCGAAAGGGGTATGTAAAGGTCGTAGCATGTGGCGTTCTATAGTTTCTGCCTACACCCATGGGAAAAAGGCGTGAGTTTATGTATGTATGTATAGAGTACTGCCTAAGACCCCATATAGTTTGTATTTTTTTATAAAAGAGTACCTTGTAATCCGACAAATGACAGATCCAATGATAAGATTCTATATGTTATATGTACTCTGAAGTACAAATCATACTTCATTATGTATGTCAAATTTAGTAAGCTTACGTTTTATTATAAAATTAACATCATTAATACTATAGAACTTAAAAAAATAATAACTTAACGTTAGGTAATAATTGTGTACAAACAAATGTAAATACTAAAAGAATCAAAAATTATGAATAAAAATTCATTATCCACATTAGCGAAGATAGTCAAAAAAATATTAAATAATAATAGACATGTCGGATTATAGGGGGTGCCGGATTAGGCAGGGGCCGGATTACCGGGGGTCCACTGTATTAAAGCGACTGTTTAATGAACGTTATTGAAAACCGGTTTATTCTACGAAACCGTTCTACTACTAACCAGAAGTCGAAACCGTTTAAAAGAGGTTAAAGGTTGAACAAAACCGAAATGAAAAGTTAGGCATTAACGCATTTGAACTTTCTGTCCGGTTTTCAAGTCCTGGAAGACACTACTGCTCATCCTTTTAAGGTAACCTCTTTGTCGTCTTTCACGCCCATTGGTCAAGATGGGTGACCTATTCTTCACCGGTAACTAGAAACGAAAATATCCAAATTATATGGGACAACTTAAAAGAGCCCCCCGAGTGCCGTTACTCCAGCAGATACTCGTACATTCGGCATAGCCTCTACAGTCAGCCCCGCTTCCAATATTGCTGACTGGCTAGTGTCTTCATCACGGCTTAAGCTATTCCATACAGGGTGTATACAAAATCATGTAATTCCTTCAAACCTCGTGATGTATCCTAAGGTATCCCGTACAGGGTTAATCTATGTCAGCAGTACATCACGAAGTTTAAAGGAATTACATGATTTCGTTTACACCCTGTATAGTGCCTACACAAGAGGAGAGCTGTCCAAATTACCGATACCGATAATCCAATACCGGTCCAAATTACCGATATCAAGGAGTGTTTTTGGTCGTATTATTCCAATAATTGAAATGCATACATAGGTACTGCAAGATCGGCCTATGTATTATCACTACAAAATTACAAATGTATATAAATAAAAATGAATCGCTAAATGTGTTGCTAAGCGCAAAACTTGAGAACGGCTCGACCAATTCGGCAATTTTTTTTAAATTATATTACTTAAGGCACAAGGAAGGTTCTTATGGAGAGAAAAAACATAAAAATAGCGTGGAAAATAGTAAAAACAATACTTTTCTTTTCCCACTACAGAGCAATAACTTTTGACAGAACGAAGTCTGTCCGGGCAGCTAGTGTGTATAATACAATTGTTGGTTATTCCAGGCTAGTAATAAGTGCGCCAAAGGAAGATAGCATCGGAGTAGTATATGACTGTGGTATGGAACACCGCAACTGCTCAAAAATTGAAAACAACATCACAAGAAGTAAGTTTTACGAATCTTTTTTGTTACGCTCATTTCTTATAATCTTTCTGACTTTTAAACTAGGTGTAACTTAGAAGACAGTGGTGCCGATTCTCTTGTTCTCCAACTAAACCAAATTTAGAGAATTGCTATCTTTTACTAACAGACGGCGCGAGAAAAGGATGGTGATAGATAAGAACTAAGTTAGAGATGTCAAACTAGTTTACACCTTGAACTTCACCGTGCTTTTAATCGGCACGTTCTAACGTGTCCTCTAAAATAGTATGGAAATTTTAGTTGAACTTTTACACTTTCATGAGGAAAAAATGCATTTATTTAGAAATACATAAATATTTTTTCCAGATTCCGATGATTATAAACATGAGTATTGGTTCGGGGCGACCGTGAAAGCTGGAGCAGACTACGTCGTGGTAAGTTTTTGGGATAATCCCACCCAGTTCCGTCTTTACCATAAGGGCACGTGGGGCACGAGCCCAGGGCCCCCGATCTGAAGCCCCCCTCGAAATGCCGAAACCCAGTGCAACCATGTATTTTTCAATAAATCTATTTTAAAAATCACATCGGTTTCTTAGTTCAACGCATCATTAACAAAGCACTTAGATAACTAGGGTTGCACAGCAAAACGTTGCTCAGCAGAAGTTTTCTTTAATTTGAGACAAATTGCTGCTAACTTCGGACTTTGTAACTTTTCACTACCATATTAAAACAACTTAAACTACAAGTTAGTGTCAATGTAATAACCAATTATGTCACTGAGCAAAAGTACCTACATTCTGATGTTATTCACGTTCTTTTTGGCTTTCCAAAAGGGGCCCAAATTATCTGTGCCCAAGGGCCCCTGCATAGCCTAAGACGGCTCTGACCCCACCATACATTGCCAACAGAATACAATCCAACAATCCCATGAGCGTCATAACTTCCTTAGGGCGGGCAACACTTCCTTAGGTGGAACAGTACCACAACACTTTTATACAAAATGCGCTAACTGAATCTCTGTAATTAATGATTTTCATAAACAGCAGATCATTAATAATTAAGGATTTTACTATATCCATAGTTTGTATAAGATTTGAATTAGTGACCATGTAACGATATGTTTTGTTACTTTTATCTTAAGGTATACAAGGTTATTCTGAAAGGGGGTACTAAGCCGAAAAAGTGTTAAAGTTCCCATAATAATAAATAACTTTTGTTCTACAACTTTCCTCAAAAGTCATTAGTTTAAGAGAAATAGCTATTCAAAGATTTCATAAAAAATACGCTAAATCTATCCTCAACTATGATCAACTGTGTTTACGTTTTAATTAATATTTGGGGTCACGGGTTAGAAGCTCCATTTTCTGAATTCGTAACTAAAGCCTGTAAAGAATTTTTGAAAAAAACTAAAATAAAAATCATTTAGCATCGTTTTTTTTATCGAATTCTGAAATTCTAACATTTTCTTTTAAACAATCATCAGTGATACATTAAGTGGCCCGCGGCTTGGTACCCCCTTCCCGACTAACCTTGTATACTTGAAATTATGCTATTTAATGTAAGAAAAAAACGCAAATAAACAAAAATGAAATCCTAGTATAAAATCAAAAGTAGGTAGTGACATGGTAGAGTACAACTAAGTTGATGATGATGATGATGATGATGAAGCCGCCCATCAACCCTCAGAGGAAATGATTACAAATTAATTATTTAAAAATAATATTTCAGATGTGCGCCCCAAGGTATACGGAGAAGTCCCGTCGTAAGTTTTATTATATTTTAATAAAATTACAGTTTATTATTTGACTGTCTTGTTGGTCTAGAGGTCGCAAGCGCGACTACTGAGCATGGGGTCCTGGGTTCGATCCCCAGGTCGGGCAAAGTGTTAATGGGTTTTTCCATTAGGAATTTCTCAGTAGCAGCTCGGGGCCTGGATTTTTGCCCGGTTAATGGCAATAGGCTCGCCCCCTATTTCATGGGTCTTAAACATAACGGCGAAATGAGGTGATAATAATACACCTCTGCCCAACCCTTCGGGGAATACAAGCGTGATGTTGTGTTAAAATTACATCTTAAAGATGTACCAAAATATTTTACACAAAATATAAAAATCTCTAAAAAAGTTATTTTGCGGACCGACTGATCGCATCCACGTGGGCATTTCACGCGGCTTGACAGCAGCGTTCAGCCTTCATGTTGAATCAATCTAATCCATCCATCAAAATTTCGCATTTAATTAAAAACACAAATTTTTTGCAACAGATTTTGATAGCTACGAAGACTACGGAACACACAGCAAATGTTTTGTACACACTAGGGGTAATTTAAATTTACTAAGGAGCGTATCAGTGGCTGACATAAAAAAAGACTCACCAAAGCTACTCGGTATGTAATTTTTTTTACAATTATTATTTAAAAGTGCCTCGTTGGTCTAGTGGTTGCATGCGCAACTGATCGTGAGGTCCTAGGTTCGATCCCCAGGTCGGGCAAAGTGTTATTGGCCTTCACACACGATCCGTTGTATCCTGCCTGCCAGATTCGACGCAGCTGCCATTTGTTTAACTGATCCAAAGATGTGAACAACACATCCAGTACCAACGGATCTATTAAGACGGATCCGCTGTGTAAACGGGCACTTAAGCCCCCGCTGGCTGCGTAGGCAGGGTACCAGGAGCACGCCGCAATTGCAGCGGTAAGACCCGTGATGGAGGAGTGGCTGGAGAGGCGGCATGGCGCTCTCGGGACATGGTTGTTTCGGGAAGTACCTGTGTCACATAGGCCGGGAGCAGACGCCCGGTTGTCACCATTGCGACTGCCCCGAGGACACGGCGCTGCACACTTTGCAGGCGTGTCCAGCTCGGGGGTCGCAGCGCCGTGAATTAGTCCCGCATGGTCGGGAGCGAGACTGCGTGGGAAGCCATCACCTCCTTTTGTGAGGGGGTGATGGCGACCAACGAGGAAGCGGAGAGGGAGAGGGAGCGGTGTGCTCTGCTTCCTTCCCGTGCCAGACGCACCGGGCGTCGGAGGGCGCGCGTACGCGATGACCTCCAGCCACCCTAGTGTGTGGCCTGCGGGCGGCGGGCTTGGGGACTCGCCGCCCAACCAGTAACAGGCCCGAGAAGGCGGCGCGCCATTTTCCGTACACGCTTCTCAGGAGGACGTGGGGCAAGGCCCTACAGAGGAGAGGTCCGCCATGGTTTGGCGGACCGGGACCTGCCGGGGTTGCGGTGCATGCTTTTGCGAATCCCGCGACCCCGGCCGTACGGTCAAGAGAAGGAACACCGTTGGTTTTTAGCCGGTAAGAGTCCTGCAGACCCCCTCGCCTTCCCCGGGCGAGGGAAATCCATGAGGATTTTCCAACGAGAAAAAAAAAAAGAAAAGGCCCCCCCGCTGGCTGCGCAGGCAGGGTGCCAGGAGTGAGTGCAACATATAACGGCGTATGTTAGTCCGGTCACTAGGCGGCCACGAATTCTTCAATATTTCGACCGCCGCAGACTGGCCGCCGCAGTTAGGCTGCTTAGTGCGCGGTAGGCCTTACAGTAAGCTGCCAAAAATAGCTTTCAGTGTCAACAGGTATGCAAGTACTTTCCTCAATAACTTGCACCATTTAACTTGTTAGTGAATTGAACGCTTTTCAATGCCCAGAAAGAGCTACATTAAAATAACCGGTTTTTTTAACGGTTTTACAGAGGATACCATGGATTCGTTTGGTTGGAGTATAGACGTATCTCCCACTAATACCATAATAGTTGGAGGCCCTGGGATGTACAATGGTAAGTAGCCAGCGGTGCGGTTGTTATCTTATACAAGATATTTTTTTAAGGAGTGTGGATAATTTTCATATTGGTTCAGTATTTGTTCCTTATCGTAACCACATCATTAAAACTGGTCTCATACGTGTTTAAAGTACTGAGGGGAAAGGTATTTCCGTGTGTTCCGGACAGATGTGTGTGGCGGCGGCCACTGCGACTGCTGGTAGAGCCGCGAGGCCGCACCAAGCTGGTGGACGAAGCGCCCTACGCGCGCGCTTCCCATTCTTAATCTTACCGCGGGGAGTTGGATCTATTCTATTGTGTTCTGGGTGAATTCACAATTAGAGCCCTTTTTATTATTTATTACAACAAACCATACTAGTATAATTGTTCTAGTATCTAGTTTTTAGTAATATCACAATATCGCATTGGGTACATATCTGTAAGTAATGATATTTGTAAGTTTGGCTGAAATAAATAAATTCAATTTAAAACAAAATAAAAAAGGGTAGTATTTAAACGAGTGACTGTAAATTAAAGTTTTAAGTGACACAAATAATTAATTCACGTTATAGTATTACTAAGTGGGCGACTGACTGCGAATGACGAGAAATCAACAGAACAGCAACTTACAAACACTAATTTGAGTTACTTAAAATACAAAATAAGAAGCTTCATAATATGTGAGCGACCTAATATTTGCTTGAGTGTCAACGTTACGTCCTGCATTTTTTCAATATTTGCCTTTGCAAAAGAGGAAATCTGGCGTTCGGCGGCCGCTGCCGCGGCACGCTCGCTTCGCTCGGTCGCCTTCGCGCGTTGGGTGGTCGCAGATCTAACCTAGACGTTACGAATTTGACAAACTGTTTGTCTAAAGATTGTTTGCTGTAAAAAGTTCGTTATGTAAAACCTCAACTGGAAAAATCGTATCTATCTTAATATTGAAGTTGCCCTCTCTGTATTTCTAGTCGCTCACAATTTAGTCGCACGGCTAAGAATTTTAATATCTGAAATGGATTAATCACAACCCACTTTTTGTAAGGTCGTTCCGGATTGTATTATTAATCAATATTCGTCGTTAGTTTAGTTAATTTTTCGCTTACTCAAATTCATACCGCTCAAGTTATTAAAACAGTATCTCATCATCACTCGCTAAGTTTTTTTATTCGATCGTTTTATAATTCCCCATAAAAAAACTTTGTATGGCGTGCGCTACATACTTTTCTCAGTCTTCCATACAAAGTATTTTTTTTATTTTGTTTTAAAGGGAATTTTTACAATGTGGTTGCGATAAGGAACAGATACCGAAAAGGGATGCAATTTATCCGCATTCATAAAAAAATCCTGTGTTTAACATGCCACGTATACCTTTACACTATTCAGTTTAACTAAGTACTAATTTATTTTTCTGTTAATTTCATAGGTCGAGCGATTATCTATAAGCCGATAAGTACGAATACCTTCCGTTCACCTATGCTCATTGTGAAAAAACCATATACACCTACTTTTAATTTTGGTAAGACTTTATAACTGTTATATAGTCCTTTAGCCCTTTTGTTATGTGGCAACATCTATCGCGCCACATACGAACTATGCAGCACGACGAATGTCTAGCAGACAACAGCGACAAAAAAAGACAACTCTTAAAATGTGACGTCACAAATCCTGCATCGCGATATCAAGGGTTGCCACGCAGAGAGTATATACAAGGTTATTCGAAAAGGGGGTAGTAAGTAGCGGGCCACCTAAAGTATCACTGATGACTATTTTAAAGCAAGTGTTAAAATTTCAAAATTCGTTAATTTTTATTTGCATGCAAACAGATTTTTATTTTAGTTTTTTCAAAAAAAAAATATAACTGCTTTAGTAATGAATGCAGAAAATTGATTTTCGAATCCGTGACTCCAAATATGACCTAAATCGTAAACACAGCTGATCATAGCTATGGACAGATAGATTTTAGCTTATTTTTTACGAAATCTTTGAAATGTTATTTCTCTTAAACTATCAAGTTTTGGGGAAAGTTGTGGAACAAAAGTTATCCCTTATTGTAGGTAGTTTAACACCCTTTCGGCTTAGTGCCCCCTTTCCGACTAACCTTGTATACAATTTCCCAACATCAACCGTTGGGCCCCATTGGTTCGAGACCCTTCCGGTCTCGCCCGGTTACGTAGAAACGGTCTGCAAGACCATCTACAAGCAGTCGAATAGAAAAAAAATCAACCGTTGGGCAGTAGCCCGCTAGGCATAAGACCGGCCTGGTTGGAGGACCCTCCCTTTTCGTTGGAGGAACACCTTACCTCGTTCCTCCATAGTTACAACATTATCTTTTGCAACATAACATACATAATCAGCCCACTACTGTCCCACTGCTGGGCACGGGACTCTTCTCAGACTGAGGTTTTAAACCTTAGTCCACCACGCTGGCCTGGTGACGATTGACTGACACACCATTGAGAACTTTATGGAGCTCTCTCAGATGTTTCCTCGTGATGTTTTCCTTCACCGTTAACACAAGTGATAATCAAAATCTGATCCGCACATGAATTCGAAAAGTCAGAGGTACGGGTCGGGATCGAACTCAGAGCCTCCTGCATGGAAGACTATTATTATGATATTATATTATCCGCTAGACTATCCTTGTTATTTCACAACACCTTCAGTTTTTTTCTTTATTTAATGGGCTTTGTCGCTGATGTGATTATGTCGCGCGCAAAGATAATACAACAGAATCCACTTCTTGCAGTATGCAAATTAAAAATATCCTTTTATACTCATATTTTTAATCGTGACTGAATGCCTTGTTGGTCTAGTGGTCGCAAGCGCGATGCTGAGCATGGGGTTCTGGGTTCAATCCCCAGGTCGGGCAAAGTGATATTGGGTTTTTTATTACTCAATAGCAGCTCGGAGTCTGGATTTGTACCCGGTTATTGACAATAGGTTCCCCCTAACATGGCTACAGGCTCGCCATTATATGGCACTTAAACATAACTGGCGAAACGACGGCGATATAATAAAGGGGCGACAGAATAACTATAAGTAACTTTGATAATTTGTATCTCCTTCTTTTTCTTTCCGTCTCTCTTGACACACTGTTGTGTAAAGCGCAAATCAATTCTTCCATTATTTTTGTGCGGGTCCATCGACTCTGTATGGAGCAAATTCGAGAATAAGGTCCAAACCACATCTGACGGAAGATACGTCGCCGATCTTCCGTTGCCTAATTTATTCGAGGAATTTTAGTAACGCATCTTCGGTCAAATGTGTACGGTGTGAGATGTTTATATGGAATTATGTGTACCGGCGGAAGATCGGCGACGTATCTTCCGTTAGATGTGTCTTGGGCCTAAAATATTGTTGCATTTCAGGGTACAGCGTATCCTCCGGCATGTTTATAAACGACGGTTTATCTTATGCTGTGGGTTCACCGTATGGAAAGAAGGGATTCGGAGAGGTAATCTGAACTAAAGTTATCTTAAACAATGTTTTATACATTTTTCCATTCTTCTTCTTTTCGTTTGGTTAGTGACTAACCTGCTGTCAGAGTTTATGCTGCCCATAGGCCTCTGACTTGGCTTTACATGCCGTCGAGAAATATCTCTCAGGCATATTTCCTCACGATGTTTTCCTTCACCGTTTTTAAGCAAGTGATAATTATACAATAAGCACATAAATCCGAAAAGTCAGAGGTGCGTGCATTGGGTTCGAAATCGAGACCTATGACTTGGCAGTCCGACGGTCACACCACTAGGCTATCACTGCTGTTAAATTAATCATACTTATTAAATGACCTACTTACCCAAGAATTCGCGTGCCTACTAAAAGCGGATGTGTGGAGCAACTATCTATGCACAAAATATGTAACATCTTCTGTACCATATCCTTGGTGAATAAATGACTTTATCTTTATCTCTGAGCATAGGAATAATTAATAATCATATAGAAATGAAACTCGAGCTCCAGATGCGTTCAAGGTAACGATAATAACCTACCGTCTCGTGTTGGCTCAACCAACAAGTCAGTCAAGCCCATAGACTAATAATTATGTATTTGGTAAGACAAGCAAGTATATAACTTACAAACTAAACTTACACCCATATTCTAAGACGTTCCTCCAAAACTTACTCGACTCAGAACGGCCATGAAAATACCATCAAAATTGTATTCTTAGTCGCAATTTCGAGTGAACTTTGAGGTTCCTCGACGGAGTCATTACGTCATAATATGAACTATCTGCATCGCGCAAATAACGCCGCGATAAATAATTGTAAGGATTATCGTAAGCATATTCGATAAAGTCTTCAAAATTCATTTTTATTACATACGAACTTTGACACTTCCTTCCTTAAGGTAGGTTCCGAGGTACCTTGAGTTTGACAGATGATTCCTTACCTCGACTGAGGTAAAATCTCGAGTCGAGGACGTTTATGTCAACTATAATTACCGATGGTAGTGAGTCGAGGTGGAGTCGAGTCGAATAAGTTTTGGAGGAACGTCTTAGAATATGGGTGTTATACAAGTTTAGTCAGAAAGGGGGTACTAATCCCGGGTATGTGTGTTAAAGTACCCATAATAATGGATAACTTTTGTTCTACAACTATTCCCAAAAGCCATTCGTTTAAGAGACATAGCTGTCCAAAGATTTCATAAAAATACGCTATATTCAATCTATCCTCAGCTATGATCAGATATACTCCATTTTCTGAATTCATAAAGAAGATTGAAGAATTTTTGAAAAGACTAAAATATAAAATATTTTACATGTTTTTTTTTATTAAATTTTGAAATTTTAACACTTTTTTTTAAAACAGTCATCATTAAGTGGCCAGCGGTTTAGTACCTCCTTTGTATATTATAATCGCGAGTTCCTTTTTCCTTTGAACTTGGCATGACACGCTGCCGCGTGTTTATATACAGGTTGTGTTAGTATAAAACCGGGGCCGCACTGGTACGGCGACAGCGACGCGACGTCGATTTCGTGAAAACAAACTCATATAAACATATGTCAGTGGCCGCACTGCAGAAACGACAAGCGAAATTTATTTATATACGAAATCGCCGTCGCGTCGCTGTCGCCGTAACAGTGCGGCCCCGGCCTAAAACTTAAGCCTATATTAATAAAATACTTCACATAAGCACTGTCTTTGGGCGATCGTGTGGCACTAGTCCGCGGAAGCGACGGAACACCACGGTATATGAAGCGACGTTTGGGCCACGCACAAAGGAGTTTCACCTTTATACGGTATCATTAAGATTCTATTTCATCCAACACAGGTGTTATTCTTCAAAGATACAACAAAGCAAAGTATACTGATCAAGAAAGTGGACACTGAAGTCGTGGGTTCAATGTTCGGAGCCGTGCTATGTGCTGCCAAGTTGTATGGCAAGAGGACGGACTTGCTCGTGGGAGCACCCACTTATGCCTTAAAGTCTAGCCACAATCTTGGAGCTGTTTATGTATACCTCGCCGTTCAAAAAGGCGTAAGTACTATCTATTGTGAACTGATCCTTGCTGCCTAAATCTGTAGGTATATTATCGTATTGAAGAGGCCGTTCCCGTTTCACAGCCGTCTCACTCTAAGTTTAAACTTTGTTTAAAGATTTAAAGAGATTTTAGGTGATATTGAAAAATTTAATCTATAGAAGTTCAGTGTATCCACCTTCTGAGTGTCATTACAAATATTTAAACAATAGTTTTATTTCCATACATGATTAATATAGAAAAAACAAAAGAAACATTTTCTTTCTCCTCCTCTTTGTAGGCAACAAATCAAGACAAAAATATGTTTCAATTATAATTATAATATTAAGGCTCATTTACACGGTGCAAGTTTCTTGAAGCAAGTCTCATGCTATCTCTGTTTTTGTTGGAGAGAAAGACAAAGATAGCATGAGACTTGCTTCAAGAAACTTGCACCGTGTAAATGAGCCTTTATCCTGAAGGATGTTTATTGAATACATTTTCAATATCGCCTAAAATCTCATTAAATCTTTAAAAAAGGCTTAAAATTAAAGATGAATGTGAGCGGCCTCTTAAGTGGCCATGATCCAAAACTGCTTAATGGATTGCCAAACATACATAACTATACTCTCGCCTGTAATCCCTGAAGGGGTAATCAGAGGTGATCTCCTATTACAGGACTGGAGTTTGTAAACCCACGTTTCACCTCTTGTATTAAGTTCCATGTAATTTGGGGCGCCCTATTGCCATTTCCGGGCACTATTATGGTGCCAGTTTCGTCGCCTCTTACAATTCGTTTGCCCGGCGACGGTGCAGAATTATATTCTTAATCCATCCTAATTAAAAAAAACCGGCCAATTGCGAGTCATACTCGCGCACCGAGGGTTCCGTTCCGTCGGAGGAAATATTTTTTCCATCTTCAATTTTGTTTTGGAGTCGCGGCAAGTGGATACTTACTTTGGTTGTAAAATTAATTTCTAAAAAAACTATACTAGTTATAGTCATCGTTTTATTTTTCCTGTGATATTTACATAAACCTCCACCAACTGTATTTATTCTAGATTTTTCACTTTGCAAACTTCTGAGATAATGTGGGAAATGGTATTTTTTCAGGCTGTAGACGTCATAAGTTAATATCTATCCGGCATAAATGAAAATAAAAATATATTTAATAATGTGCAAATGAAGCTCTTTCATATGATACCCCAAGTGACTGAGTAATCCTACTTTAAAATTTCAACCTCTCATATGCACCTGCTGCAATGAAATTAAAAATTATTTTTTCGATTCTTTAACTTGCAACGTGGATAAGCATTGTTTAAAACTATTCCGAATTTCATGTCGGTAACATTAGTAGTTTCTGAAATAAGCAGCTGTGACAGACAGACAGACGAAGTCGCACCCTAAGGGTTGCTTTTTCACCATTTTGGTATGGAACCCTAACAATTTTACGTGCAAAATCCATGCGTGCAACATCAATACGTGCAATATACACACGTGCGTAAAGTTATTTCGATTCAATGGTTCCGATAACGTGTCAACATGAATTAACACAACGTAGTACATTACGATTTAAGTAATTATATTGTATTTTTTGCAGAAATCTCCAGCTTATAAAAGGACAATTGTTGGTAAACAAGATGGCTCACTTTTCGGTAGTGCAATAATAAGCCTTGGCGACCTAAACGGTGATACGTGGGATGGTAAGAATTTCATACTTATTTAAGAGTAAAAAGTAACTTCATCTCAACATGTTTTTTCTTTTACTTTTATTTGCCACAATGCCACGGGGCTCGTGGCTCACTACCAATAACCGAACGGATCATACGATTTTCAAGGTTAAGCTGCACCGGCAGTCTGTGGATCGGTGACCGTTCGTTAGACATCGAGACCCCTCCGTGGCTCGGACAGCACGTTAAACAGTATGTCCCGGGTGTCATACGAATACCTGTGATAGTCGTTACCAGACTTCTGGTAACGACTATCAGACTATCAGACAGGTTGTCAGACTTTCGGGCTTCTGACTTCAGAAGCCCGAAAGTCTGACAACCGCTCTAACCTTAGGATATCGGCATTGCCCAGGAACTGGGTTGTGGAGGTCTGATGGCAGTCGCTCCGTGTAAAATACTGAAGTTCAGCCGCATCTGGTTAGACTGGAAACTGACCTCAACATAGTTGAGAAAAGGCTAGGCAGAACATTTGCCACAATGGAGATTATCCAAAATTAGTCATTCCATCTTAGCCGGTAATCGTCCACTGCTGAACATGGGCTTCCCAATGACCACTACAATTAACGGTCAGAAGGGAAGTTACCACTCTTGGCAGACAGATTGCTGATCACAGTTTGACGTTATAATTATAGCCATGGATAATCTTCTTTTTGATGTGAAACATTTACGGCGGTACGGGTGTGAGAGCGGCTGTTGCGTGGCGACGCTCGCGATGTCAGACACACGATGGCAGATCTTCGTAACTCGTCGGCTCTCTTCGGTTTGAATCGGCCAGTTTTTTTTTACAAAATGAGTTTCGATGTTTCACATCTGCTAGGCGTCCCATGACGGCTTCTTTTTTTTCTCATTCTTAGCAATCCTAACCAACTGCTCATTATTTGCTATAAGCACTTAAATTTAAAAAAAACCTGTTCTGTTTTACCTAATCAGCCCATTAGTGTCCCACTGCTGGTCACGGGCCTTAGGCCTTAAGCCACCTCGCTGGCCTAGTGCGGGTAGGTGGACTACAAATACCATTGAGAGGTTTTTGGAGCCATCTTGTGCGGGTTTCCTCACGATGTTTTTCTTGACAGAAATAGCAATAGGTGCGCCTTTCGAAAACGAAGGTCGTGGTGCTGTCTATCTGTACAGTGGTGCTGACCTCGTCAGTGAGAAGACCGAAAAGACCCTGACTTACCTGCAGAAGATTGAGCCTGAACCTGGCCAGAAATACGCGTCTTCTTTTGGCATGAGTCTGACGTCACTACTAGATTACGATAACAATGGGTGCAATGGTGAGTCTATCATTATAATATGCTCTGAACGCGGCCTCATGCTGAAATGATTTTTTATTTTATTTTATGGATACAGTTGGCTAACATGCCTACGTCCTACCAGCAGACGTAGCATGCTCACCGTGGACAAGGGTTTTGTCGACTGTAGATTAGACAGCCTCGTTCGTATCGTGGTGGCAAGCGCGACTGCTGACCATGAGATCCTGGGTTCAATCCCCAGGTCGGACAAAGTGTTATTGGGTTTTCCCGTGTGGATTTTCTCAGTAGCAGCCTGGAGTTTGGATTTGTGCCCGGTTCCCAATTGGCTCGCCCCCTGTTACATGGGACTTAAACATAACGGCGAAATGAGAGTATTACTATACACCTCTGCCCAACCCTTCGTGAAATACAGGCGTGATGTAATGTTATGTTTATGTAGAATAGACAAAATGTCATATTGCTATTGTGCATATGTCAATGTAAAACCCTTGTATTCAGTGGTCATGCTACGTCTGCAGATGGAAAGTGGTTGCCGCCGAGGATTACTTCAAAACTGGCGAAACCTCCCAAGGTTACTAGGTACCATTAACGCATGTTTAAGGACGCACACGTCGACGGCTTCCACGCCTGCTCAAGTGGAGCGCCGCCACGCTCTGCGGTCCGCGCCAACACTAACAACATCCTGGGGCCGTATTGTGACGTGTGTCCGTTTACACAATTATAAATTAGTACACAACTACATTAACACACACATACACTACTCATATACACACACATGTTGGTTTAAGTGAACGGGCATGACCACTGACTGACGTCCGTGGAGCACAAAGGTTCCAGACGAAAACCAGCGTCAAGTACTTATGGTGTTTGACATTAAGCTGATCTGGACACCTTTTTGGTCCAGCCGTGAGACGCATACCCAAGATTTTATTTTTATTTTTTATATCACACTGTTTCACTTTGTGTTGTGTCCAAATAAATGTTTCTTTATATTTTTATCTTTGTTAGAACCATCATTGTTCTAGTGAGAGAAAGTGACGCAGCTATGCACGTCGTAAAGCACCGTCCCATTCTCACAACGGAACAACTTTGATTTCAACACGTCATTATACGCCATTTGGAGATGATAGCGAGCAGGCTGGCTATGACAGTTGTTACAGATAGTCAGAAGCCCGAAAGTCTGACAACCGGTCTAACCTTAGGCTATCGGCACTACCCAGTAACTGGGTTGCGGAGGTCTGATGGCAGTCGCTCCGTGTAAAATACTGGGATTCAGCCGCATCTGGTTAGACTGGAAGCTGACCCCAACATAGTTGGGAAAAAGCTAGGCAGAACAGAACAGAACAGCGAGTAGGCTGGACAGTCGCTTTAGTAGGCTCTGAAACATCGTACACTTAAGTGCGTGTGTGTACTTACATCCTTATACTATAATATACTACTTATAATAATATTATAAACGTGAAAGTTTGTATGTATGGATGTTTGTTACTCTTTCACGCAAAAATGGCTGAATCGATTTGGATAACATTTTGCACACAGATAGACCATGTCCTGGATTAACACCTAGGATACTTTTTATCCGGGTACATGAAATAGTTTCTCTAGGATGCGAGTGAAACCGCGGGCAACAACTAGTAGTCAATAAGTTACTTGTCTTATACTAACAAATTCTTGTTTCTTTAATTTAAATCTGTATTGTGTAACTTTAAGGGCCAAGCCACATCTGACAGAAGATACCTCACCGATCTTCCGTCGCGTAATTTACTCGAGGAATTTTAGTATCGCATCTTCGGTCAAATGTGTACGGTGTGAGATGTTTATATAGAGTTATGTGTACCGGCGGAAGATCGGCGACGTATCTTCCGTCAGATGTGGATTGGCCCTTATGGACCGTAAAGGTCTGAAATGAATGTTTTTTTTTTTTTTTATTAATAGAACACATTCAAATAAAAAAATACCTAAACTATAAAAATATAAATATAATTATTTTTTAATAGAATTGGCGGTCGGGGCTCCTTACGGGGACTCAGTGGTGTTCTATGGCTGTATGGCAGCGGTTACAGTGAAAACTTACACGGTATTCCCGAATTTACAGGTAAATAATAATATATAGGTATATACTAATTAGAATAAATGCCGTGGAAATGCGTTCCTTGCGAAGTAAGTGTGGTATAACGGTAATTGAAAGGAGTATGCTTAGGTGGTTTGCTCATGTTGAGAGAATGAGTGAACGGCGATTAACAAAAATAATTTATAAGGCGGATGTCAGTGGAAACGCCGGTAAATGACGCCCTAGGCGGACATACTTCGATATTATTGATAAGTTGTCCACAAAGGACAGACGCGTAGTACTCTCAACTGGCGTGCGTGTATGAGAAGATGTATGAATGTGGATGAAGCGAAAGGAGTATGTAAGGATCGCGGCATGTGGCGTTCTATAGTTTCTGCCTACCCCTATGGGAAAAAGGCGTGAGTAATAGTATGTATTTATGTGCTATTTGAATCGATAAGAAGCTCGTGGCTAAATAAAAATCCGATTGTTCGATCCACAAAGAAAAGCTGCACTTGCAGTGATCAGTCCGTGGATGGGAGACCATTCTCAACACAACGAGACCCCCCTAGCTTCAGAGTCGCTCCTGGCTGTCAAATGAATATCTATGATAGTCATTACGGGTGTCATTACGGGGTGTCAAGGTATAATTCTCAGAAGCCTGAAGGTTTGACATCCAGTCTTTCCTTAGGATATCGGCATCGCCCAGTCACTGAATCGCGGAGGTCAGTAGCTTCTTGAAACATACTGATATTACGCTGTATCTTGTTAGACTCGAAGACCGACCCCGAAATAATTGAAAAGAATCCAAAATTGTACGTTTGTCTCAAACCTGTGATAATCAGATTTTAATAATCTACCTATATACTAATATTATAAAGAGGAAAGATTTGTATTTTTGTATGTAACGAATAAACTTAAAAACTACTGGACCGATTTCAAAAATTCTTTTGCCGTTAGAAAGCTACATTATCACTGAGTAACTTAGGCTACGGGCGCAGCCATGTGGACACAGCTAGTTAATATATATTTAGAAAATGAGGGGCTCGTGGCTAATTACCATACGGTTTGCGAGCCATACGATTTGCGAGGTTAAGCTGCGCTTGCCGCGGTCAGACTGTGAATGGATGACCATTAGTTACACATCGAGACCCCTCCGTGCCTCGGAGAGCACGGTCTAACCTTACAGTATCGGCACTTCCCAGTAACTGGGTTGCGGAGGTCTGATGGCAGTCGCTCCGTGTAAAATACTGGTATTTAGCCGCATCTGGTTAAGCTAGAAGCTGACCCCAACATAGTTGAGAAAAGGCTAGGCAGATGTATAGATATATACAAGGTTAGTCGGAAAGAAGGGGTAGTAAGGGTGTTAAAGTACCCATAATAATGGATAACTTTTGTTCTACAACTTTCCCCAGAAGTCAATAGTTTAGGAGAAATAGCTGTTCAAAGATTTCATAAAAAATTCGCTAAATTCTGTCTATCCTCAGCTATGATCCGCTGTGCTTACATTTTAGGTCATATTTATGGTCACGGATTAGAAGCTCCATTTTCTGAATTCGTAACTAAAGTAGGGATGAAGAATTTTTGAAAAAACTAAAATAAAATAACATTTCATAAAACAATTTATTTGTCGAATTTTGATATAGGTATTAACTTTTTCTTTAAAACAATCTTCAGTGATACAATAAGTGGCCTGCAGCTTAGTACCCCCTTTCTGACTAACCTTGTATAACTAACATAAAAAAAAACTACAATACTAGTAGATACTAAAAAAAAATACTACTAGACTGGTACTAGGTTATAAAATGTACGATTACATTTTATACCCTCAGTGTCAGAACACCATACCGAGACATCAAACGTTAATTTTAGACATTCATTTGTCTGTAAAATTTAATTTGTTTTTATTTCAGAATCGCACTCGCTTGGGGATAAAAAATTTTACATTCCAAGTTTGTTTCTCAGTAACATATCCAAAGAAACCAGATACAATCATAGCGAGTAAGTATTTATAATAGTAATGTATTTGTACAAAGTAGTTATAGTACGACACAACTAAAACGTCTCATCGGCAAACATCGTAAAACCGATCACTTCCGAACTGAGTGCGACTTCAAGACCACGAATGTTTATAAGTACTGCAGTAAGAAATGATCTTTATGCTGACGCAATAAGTGTGGGTGGCGCGTAAATGAGCGACTGCCATTGGTTGTTCGATCAAGTTTGCCGATGCGACTTCTTAGTTGTATCATACTGTACATGATCTATTACATCCATTACATAAACTATTTTGCAATGGCAGCGTTTTTCGAGTAGTTCTAAAATCGACACCAGATGGCGCCACTGCGAATGTAGACCTGTTAAAACTTTGTTTTGCACAGTCAACAACAGGAATCGCTGAATGAACACAACTAAATTACAATATTAGGTACATTGTTATTTAATTAGATTTACGACATATCATAAATTACTGGCTAATGTATTAGACGTAGATATTTTGATTGAGTATTTGACATTTATAGGTCTACATAACAACAACGCCATTTAATACTGCCATTGTTTTTAATAATAAGTATAGGATATAAGAATATCTAGGATAAGTACCTGCTTCTTGAACAAATTTTACATCATACCTGAGTACTGACATTTGTTCTGTTATCATAGATTTAACGACTAAAGTGGAGATGAGTCACGCTGACGCCAAGCTGACCAAAGTCGATGCTACGGGCGCATTCACAATCAAGACGTCACTGCACGAGAAAGAACCATATTACTGCTCTAATGTTCCATTCACTTTGCCTGTGGTTAGATTGCTTTTTTTATTCCTTCTAACTTTCCATAAGAATAATAATACCGTATAAAAGTGGAACGCGTGCGTGCCCCAAACGCAGCATCATAGAAACCCCCTCAGCCTGTAACGTCCCGCTATCGCCCATGGATACGAGGGCTGCTACTTCTTCTTCCTGTCCTTATCCCACACCAGGTGGGGTCGGCACAACCTGTATTTCGTAAATCCATGTTGTTAGAGGTTTTGACTTATTGTTTTATGATCGGCCACCTGCCTGACTTCAACCCACCCACCTTGGGAATACTGGTTGCGCTGTCGCGCGGGTGAGCCAATGTGCTTGCTGGCTTGTACTTATGGCAGTTATTTATTTAATATCTTCGCACGAAACGTGTACGAGTGCTCGAGACCAACAACGTGAGATGGTAGGATGTTATCATAACCTTGAACGTGCCTGGAACGCGAGTTTCGCTTTTATACGATTATTAGTATTCTCGTTTATTCATTTTCTATAGATACATTATTTTCAGTTGTAAATATTTCTATAAAAAATATAAAAAACATTTAAAAAACTTTTTTACAAAAAATTTAAACCGACTTCAAAAAGAATAAAATAATTACCATATAAAATTAACAGTTTCAGAAGTCGGTGCTGATCCACACTGAACCAAATTGAAGGCACCGACTTCTGAAACTGTTAATTTTATATGGTAATTATTTTATTCTTTTTGAAGTCGGTTTAAATTTTTTGTAAAAAAGTTTTTATTTTTTTCATTTTAGTGGCCTTAATTAAAACTTGGTTGGACCTACTAAAGACGCTGCTCGTAACATAATCACATCATCACAATATGCGTACTGTTCGTCATTGAGGAGTTCCATTGTCTATCTCCGAAGTTCTTCATCAGATCTTCACCAAATTTAAATGGGACCAACTTCGAAGTATACCCTATCCATTAAAAAAAGAATCATTAAAATCGGTTCACAATTGGCGAAAATATCGATGAACATACACAAAAAAAAAAAAAAACATACATACAGACGAACATAGTAACCTCCTCCTTTTTGGAAGTCGGTTAAAAAATAGTAGCCCACCGGCAGCGGGAACAAGGTCCAAGCTACCGGTGGTCAGGGCCTCAGAGAGAGGAACTTTCTAACAATACACGCCATGTCCAGAATGAGACATTATAAGATATAGACCTTATACGATTATTAGTTAATGTTATGGTTAATCTTTATTTCTTTTCAGCTGTAACCCCAGGAGTTCAGTTTCATTCGAATTTTTAACTGGTTTGGAATTGTCTTTGTAGGGTTCCGTACTAAAATGGTAAAAAGGAACCCTTACAGTGCAACTTTGTATGTCTGTCTGTCTGTGACAGCTGCTTATTTCAGAAACTACTAATCTGACCGACATGAAATTAGGAATGGTTTTAAATAATGCTTAACAATCTATATTGCAAGTCAAAGAATCGAAAAAAAAATATTTTTATTTTCATTGCAACAGGTGCCTAAAGTGGTGTTGAAATTTTAAAGTGGATTACTAAGTCAAGTGGGGTATCATATAAAAGGGCTTCGTTTTCGCATTATAAAACATATTTTTATTTTCATTTATGCCGCATAGTTATTATCTTATGAAGAAAAACGTCTGAAAAAATACCATTGCCCCGGGTCCTTACCTCCGAAGTTGGCAAAGGGAAAAATCTTTAAAAAATAGAGCTGATGGAGGTTTATGTAAATATTACAGGAAAAATAAAACGATGTCTATAACCAGTACAGTTTTTTTTTAGAAATCAGCAAAAATATTTTACAAACAAACATATATGTACGGTACCAAAAAAAATTTGTGCCCGGTTGATGGCAATAGGCTCGCCCCCTATTATATGGAACTTAATCATAACGGCGAAATGATGGTGTTACCATACACCTCTGCCTAACCCTTCGGGGAATACAGGCGTGATGATGTTGTGTTATGTAATAATACCGACAATTTCTGTTTGATTTTTAAGGACGGCAACTATGAGGTCGAGATAAACTACCAGATATCATCGGTCCTAGACAACAATCCGATGAACCGCGATAATTTCGAGGGCTCCCGAGTGATCCTCAGCGACAGGAGCGTCTTGAACGTGCTGGACTCGATATGGGCAGCCGAGTGCGCGGGCGACAAGGAGTGTGTGCCCAACCTGAACTTAACATCCCACTTCAGTTTTCTGTGAGTATTCTAGAACATCATATGGTCTAACCTTAGGATATCGGCGTTACAGAGTAACTGGGTTGCGGGGGTCTGATGGCAGTCGCTCCGTGTAAATTACTGGTATTCAGTCGCATCTGGTTAGACTGGAAGCTGATCCTAACATGGTTGGGAGAAGGATAGGCAGAACATTCTAGAACATCATAATTATCAGCGTTTTTTCAAAGATATTTGGAATGTTTTCCTCAGATGTGGTAAGAGTCATCATCCTCTGCTTTTATCTCAATTTCAATGGGGTTGATGTCCATAGACATCAACAAGCTCTTGTTCAATTTTAAATTCAGTGAAGTGTATGTGTGTGCGTTTTTGTGTGTTTGTCTGTTAGTGTACCTACATACATTTACATACACATTAGTTAATTAGCAAGTTAACTTGCGGATTTAGTGGCCTTAGTTAAGCAAGTAAAACGACAGTTTTTACGTAATCGGCTCTTGGACTGGTGTTTTTACACAATTCATGAATTTTTAGATCATTATAAATAATAATACCTAGGTACCTGAAGTTGTTTTATCATAATGTTTAAAAAAAAATTAATTAATTCACTCTTATATAATACTAGCTGTGTCCTCACGGCTCCGCCCGTAGCCTATGTTACTCAGTGATAATGTAGCTCTCTAATGGCAAAATAATTTATGAAATCGGTCCAGTAGTTTTTAAGTTTATTCGTTACATACAAAAATACAAATCTATCCTCTTTATAATATTAGTGTAGATTAAATTCGTAGTAAGTCTAAAACTTCCTAGTCTATATTATAAAGGTAGGTAGTTATCAAAATTTACATACCCCTGTGCCGGCGAAACATGTAGATCTGTACCTGCATTATTTTAAGACCCACGTACCTATCGTGTTTCTAGCAAATCCATCTCTATTTTTATTTCTATTTCGAAGTATTGAACTAAACTCACCAATATAGTCCAAATGAGGTTTTCTACATCTACAAGTAGGCGATACTTAATTAATGCATGTGTAAATCGGGCTTAAATTACTTTTTATGATAGTAGAGCAGTTCAACGCTTACCTTACATGCATGAGGACCTGAGTTCGATCCCGGCCCGCACCTCTGACCTTTCAAATTCATGTGCAGTTCATAATTTGATTATCACTTGCGTTAACGGTGAAGGAAAGCATCGTGAGGAAACCTGCACACCTGAGAGGGTTCTATCAAGTTCTAGATGGTCTGTGTAGTCCACCAACCCGCACCAGGCCAGCGTGGTGGCCTTCGCACATTCCGAGAAGAGGCCGTAGGACGATGATAGGCTGATTAATCATGTTATGATAGTAAATATAAGTTAAGGTTATAACATAATTATGTTATTGCAGCTACGATGATCATAAGTATATAATCGGTTCGAGCGAAAAGGAATCATTCGAGATGTCCCTGGTGAACTCTGGAGAGGTGGCTTACGACGCGTGCTTGCACGTGCACATCGTGGGCGCGCATTTGTTCCAGATGCCCGCGCCCTGTGAGCGCATGCCCACCTCTGACGGGGATAGGCTGTTGTGCGCGCCGACGAAACCACTACGGACGAATGCTAATTGGGTATGTACCTAACTTTATTCATTCTAAAGCCGCGAACCCATGGTTACTTTCCTTAGATTAAATACCTCTAGATGTAGCCAAGATTACAGTACGAAGTGATGAAGTGAGAAGCATAATATACAGGGTGTAAACGAAATCACGTAATTCCTTCAAACCTCGTGATGTATTGCTGCCATAGATTAACCCTGCAAGGGAAACACAACTGGATTCAATAAAAAAAATTTACAAGAAGTAAACATGTCTTCTTAACATGAGGCGGTTTAGCGCCCCGAGCGAATTATACGGCTATCGCTCGCCGCGCGGTCATTCAACTCGTGGCGCTAAAATACCTCACGTTAAAAACACAATGTTTATTTCTTGTATTTTTTAATTCTAGGTACCTAAACCTATCCCGTGCATGGTTAATCTATGTCAGCAGTACATCACGAGGTTTGAAGGAATTACATGATTTTGTATACACCCTGTATACAAAATTATGAAGAAAAGTGAGACAAAGCATCATATCTTCTGTTTCATATGACGTGTCGTTTTTTTAGCTTGGCGAACTTTTTATTGTTAGCCAACTCACTGTCACAGAACGTCGATTTCCCCGTATTTTGGTATTTAAGAGAAATGACTCCATTAGTTAAGTGTTTAGTGTATATTGTATGCTCTACGATGGGTGCCAGCTGTAATTTAGCTTTATATTGCTGTCTCATGAGCGGCCACGCGTAGGCTCTATCTAGAGATATATAATCTATGGTTACTTTCCCTCTCTCACTTCCCTGATCCACCGTGCTCACCCGCCGGAGCCAGTCGTCTTTTCTGAGTCTGCAGTCACACCGTTAAGACAGCCTTCATCAAGCTATCTCCCTCCCAGTCCTCCCACCAGCAACGCCCTAAGCCGAGGTCCGAGTCCCATTGGGGGTCGCCCTTAGTGCTGTTGTTGCTAGTAGTCATGACGTTAGTAGTAGTAGTTAGCTTAGGATAAGTATTTTACGCTCGTCCCTATTGGTTGGAGCCTTCAGCTCTCGCCAATAACTGCCCGGTTACGTAGACGCGGTCCGCAAGACCATCTACAAGCAGTTGAATAGAAAAAAAGAACCCTCTCTCACTGTGATCATCACACTTCATCAACCGCAGTGTGTTGCTATTATATAAAGATACTAGTGGCCCGTAGCACGGGTGGACATTTTTCCCATTTTTGTAACATTTTTCATTTATGCTCCGCTCCTATTGGTCGTAGCGTGATGTTATATAGCCTGTAACCTTCCTCAGACTATCCAATACATAAAGAATTTTTCAATTCCAACCACTAGTTCCTGAGATTAGCGCGTTCAAACAAACAAACAAACTCTTCAGCTTTATAATATTAGTATAGATAATATAATCTGTAATGCCCGGTTTCTATAAACCAAAACGAATCGTTTTGCTCACCAATGGTAGCATTTTTTGCATATCAAGAAGGTACCTACCTAGAAAACTGTACTCCGCGCATGCTAAATTAAACCACATGGTAGGCGACAGAATTCCCATTCCGTTGTGCGTTCATGCTCTTATTACTAATTAGTTCGTTCACTCACCAACATTGGGTTCGGTTTTTAACCGACTTCCAAAAACGAAGGAGGTTCTCAATTCGACTGTATGTTTTTATTTGTCTTTTTTTTGTATGATTGTTCCGCGATATCTTTGCTAATTGTGAACCGATTTTAATGATTATTATTTTGTTTGAAAGAGTATTCTTTCGAAGTGGTCCTATTTAAATTTGGTGAAGATCTGATGAAGAACTTCGGAGATAGACAATTTGAAGTCGGTTTTATTTTTATTAAAAAGTTATTTTAAATCCGAAGTCACATCGGCAAACTTGATCGAATAACCAATAGCAGTCGCTTATTTTCACACGCCACTCACACTTATTGCGTCAACGTAAAGATCATTTTTTACTGCAGTACTAATAAACATTCCTGGCCTTGAAGTCGCGCTCAGTTCGGAAGTGATCGGTTTTACGAAGTTTGCCGACGCGACATCTAAGTTGTATCGTACTATACAAAGCATAATATTTTGCAGACCACCGGCCCTATCGTCCTGGAGATGACGCATCTTACTAACCTGGTCAAAAACATAACAGTCGACGTGGTCCTTTATAATCGGTGCAATGGTGCCCCCACTGAAAATATCACGACCGTGATTCCCCTGAAAGGTGATCCTAAAGGCATCGTTATAAATGGGTGTGTACCTATCTTCATTATAAATTACCTTGTATACTAATCTTCGTACTCAAAGACGTTAATGGAACATTAACTAACGTTTGCTTAAGAGTTATACTGGCCACTCTTAAGTAATTGTTAGTTAATGATCCATTAATCTCCGTGAGTGCGGCTGTAAGTGCAATATGAAAATAAAAATATATAATAACTGCCTCGTTGGTGTAGTGGTGGCAAGCGCGACTGCTGATCTTGAGTTCCCAGGTTTGAACCCCAAGTCGGACAAACTGTTATTTGGTTTTTCCGTGTGGTATTCCTCAGTAGCAGCCCGGAGTTTGGACTTGTGCCCGGTTGATGGCAATAGGCTCGCCCCCTATTACATGGGACTTAAACATAACGGCGAAATGAGGGTATTATTATACACCTCTGCCCAACCCTTCCGGGAATATAGGCGTGATGTTATGTTTAAATACATAATGATAAATGTGTTTTACGAAACTTATAATCAAAAAAAATGTCTCGTTTGCATAGGATTTCATAGCTTCGTTAGAGACATAAAAATAGGTTTAATTCGTTTAATTAATCTCTCAAAATTATTTTTGTTTAATAGAATAACTGATATCGGTGATGTTGTCAACATGAAGAAGAATGAAATCCTGAAAGATGGCAAACAGATGCAGCACGTATATACGGTGAGCAATTAATGTGTGATTTTAATTATGAAAATGAATCTTCTTTTCGTGTAGTTAGTGACTAACCTGGTGTCAGAGTTTATGCCGCCCATCGGCCTCTGACTTGGCTTCACGTGCTGTTGAGAAATGTCTCTCAGGCATGCCGGTTTCCTCATGTTTTCCTTTACAGTTGTTAAGCAAATGATAAATATACAATACGCACATGAATCCGAAAAGACAGAGGTGCGTGCCTTGTGTTCCAACTAGAGACCTATGACTTGGCAGTCCGACGATCACACCACTAGGCTATCACTGCTGCTAGTAAATTAATTGGACTGCTTTTAAGAATTGTGTGTTTGTGTTTATTTTTTATCGATGTATGATTAACGCATCGTATCTCACGACGTTACGATACCTTTAAAATATCAGGATACTGTTATCTTATGAAGGTTGGGCTATATGCAAGGTTAGTCGGAAAGGGGGTACTAAGCCGCGGGCCACTTAAAGTATCACTGATGACTATTTTAAAGCAAGTGTTAAAATTTCAAAAAGATTTATATTTCAGTTTTTTAAAAAAAGAAACATACCTTCTTTAGTTATGAGTTCAGAAAATTATGTTTCTAATCCGTGACCCCAAATTTGACCTAAATAGTAAACACAGCTGATCATAGCTATGGACAGATAGATTTTAGCATATTTTTTTACGAAATCTTTGAATAGCTTTTTCTCTTAAACTATCGAGTTTTGGGGAAAGTTGTAGAACAAAAGTTATCCTTTATTATAGGTACTTTAACACCCTTTCGGCTTAGTACTCCCTTCCCGACTAACCTTGTATATCTTTATTTAACTTTTTTACGATTTCGGTACCGAAAAACGTCGAATGATGAATGAATCATATTAATGCCATCTGGGGCTTCATAGCGAAGGGCAAGCTGGCGTGGCGGTTCATCAATAAAGGTTTAGGTACCGGAATATACCGTTTCGCATTTTCCGACAGTTCATTCGGTACCGAAATATATTTAAGTATCGTAATATTCAGGTAAGCAGAATTTAGGGGTATGACGTCATACCTTATTTTAAAGGTATCTTGATTTTCGGGTAATTCAGTCTCCGTTATCAATGTCTTCATATCACAGATCGAGAACCACGGACGAACCAACTGGGAAGGGCTGACAGCTACCGTTGCTCTGCAAAAAAAACCTTTCATCAAATATAACGAAGAACAGGTCTCAGTAAGTATTCACGACAAATTTAATGTATGTGGCGGCATCTATCACGCCACATGCGAACTACGCAGTACGACGAATGTCTAGTGGTGCGTCCAGACCTGACGAACGCGCGGACGGCGCGCGAGCTTTGTACGAACATGAAATGCAAGCGCGCAGCTCGCGAGCGGCTCGCGAACGGCGCATTCGCGGCGCGTTCGTCAGGTCTGGACGCACCATTTCAGACTACAGCGACAAAATAATAATAATAACAGCTCTTATGATGAAGAACAACTACCGGAAATATATTGTGAAGGACGGCACGGTTGACATCTGTCGGGCATGTCACTGTCCCGGTGAATGCATTCGACATATTATTTCTGGTTGTTCTCGTCTTGCTAACGGCGAGTATTTGCACAGACACAACCTAGTGGCTAGGATTATCCACCAGCAACTTGCTCTGAAATACAACCTTGTGGACGCAGAAGTACCATACTACAAGTATGTGCCCGACCCAGTTCTCGAGAATGGTCATATCACATTGTACTGGGATCGATCTATCATCACCGACAGGACTATTGTTGCCAATAAGCCTGACATAGTGGTGATATATCGATCAGAGCGTCTCACAATGATTGTTGATGTCACTGTCCCACATGACGAGAACCTTGTGAAAGCCGAGAAAGATAAAGAAATTAAGTATCAAGACTTGGCACACGAGGTTGTCGACATGTGGGAGGTTGACTCAGCAGTCATTGTGCCGATACTCGTTACGGCCAATGGCTTAATAGCCAAGAGCCTCGTCCAACACCTGGTGAGGCTCTCGTTGGGCAGCTGGGTCAAGGGCCTGATACAGAAAGCGATACTTCTAGACACGGCACGTATTGTCAGAAAGTTCCTCTCTCTGAGGCCCTGACCACCGGTAGCTTGGACCCTGTTCCCGATGCCGGTGGGCTACTATTTTTTATATTTTTAAATGTTTTTTATATTTTTTGTGGAAATATTTTAAAATATAATTTATATGTATATACAATGAATAAACGAAATAACAACTCTCAAAAATAACGTCACAATCCTGCATCGAGATATCAAGATTTGACACGCAGATAGTATACAACTTCCCAACATCAACCTTTGGGCAGTAGCCCGCCAGGCATATGACCCGCCTGGTAGGAGGATCCTGCCTTTTCGTTGGAAGAACATCATATCTCAATCCTCCACATTGGTGACCCCGACGTGATCGTCACAGATAATGTTTCCACGTATATACTACTGAGGCGTCACCTTGCATGCAATCACGCTCAAGTTCGAGGTCATTTTTAAACGGTTTTAATTAGCTTCATTTCATATTTTGTTTGTTTGAAATCTTGCGTTAGATTTTTCAACTAATTCTCCTGAAAGTTCCCACACATTTCATTCCCATGACAATACAAAATAATTATAATTTCAACCTTCAATTCTGAAATCCTGATGTTGCACGGTACTGCAAGATAAAACCGTGTAAACAATTAATTATTTTTTCAGATTTATTTCTCCACGTTCAATTCACATAGTAAATGCGTACAGTTTGCAAACTCTACGGGGTGGATGTACTTCGAATGCAAAATCGACAGTTTGATGGCAAAACTGCATACTATTAAGATAGTTATACCGATGTATGTTGTACCCGGGACTCTAGGCAAGTAACATTGTTTATTATTTACTGCTCTGCTCGCGTAAGAAGTTTTTGATGTGAATCATCTGATGCGGCAATACGGATGTTACGCCTGTTGCGCTCGTGATAGCAGACCTTCGTAACTCGTCGGCTCTCTTCGGTTTGATTCGGCGAACTTCTTTTTTTGTAAAATGAGATTCTGTGTCTCACATCTGCCAGGCGTACGCGACGTCATGATTTTTTTCTCCATATAAATGTTATTCCCCCTGCATATTAAATGTTAGCTTAGGTAGTAGAAACATCAAAACAATAATTTCAGTGTTTCTTTTATAATCAGATTTTACAAGTATTTAAACTTACATAGAAATAAATATGAATCCTTCAATTTGTTTGCAAAGAATTGAAGATAAAGGACGCGTTTTTACTTTTATTTTATTGCTTTTAAATGACGAGCTTATAGACAAGGGCATAACCAGGTACAGGAAAGGGGGGGCTGCCCCCCCCCCCCACGAGCAGGGTCTGGTTAAGGGTTCAGTCGGAGACGTCGGGGTGGTCCCTAACCAAAAACTAAACAATTTTAAGCAACATTGCATTTAAAACCATTCAGAAATTTATTCGCTTTGCATATTTTACACTCGCTTTTTTTTCATTAATAGTTTTTTTAACATGAATATTATTAGTTTTCCCTTGCCTGCCCCCCCTGAACTAAATCCTGGATGATGCAGTCCAGACCATACATGTTGCCTCGGCGTAGAATCACGGGAATTTGCAACTGAAGATTTAAGAGCAAGTTTGGCTTCGCGACCGCAAGCAAGCCAGGCGCTAACCGGATGTCGCCATCGACGGACCCTTCTTAGAGAATTGGTTAATAGGATTGTAATTTAAAATGTTTTAAGAAACAATAATATTTATTTACTTTGCAGGAAAACTTCTGGAGAACAGTACTGAGACAATAATTACAAACATAACACTATCCGTTGACGGTTACCCAAATATTCGACGAAGGTAGACAGATTTTCTTATTATGGGTTTTAAAAAATTGTTTGGGTTTTTCCATTAGGAATTTCTCAGTAGTAGCCTGGAGTTTGGATTTGTGCCCGGTTAATGGCAATGGCAATAGACTCGCCCCTTATATCATGGGACTTAAATATAATTGGCGAAACGAGGGTGTACTAAAAGCACCTCTGCCGAACCCTTGACAAGGCTTGGTGTTATGATACGTTAGTTAAAAAAAATTGGTTTAACTTGCTCATCTAAACGAGTACTTTTTAGGCAGCTTTTTACAAAAGTCTGCTGTTTTTTTAATTGATACTTATCCAGATTTCTTTTTATGTTTTTCAGCATCGTCTCGTTAATTAAGCTACAAGAAGCGCTAGTTCCATTGTGGGTGATAATTCTCGCTACTCTGGTCGGCCTGGCCATCTTGGTCATCATAGCTTTTGCACTCTACGAGGTACGTGTGTTATCTATTCATCTTCTTATCTCGTGACGACACTGCTATACGAAAATAGCTCATACCGTGATAAGAACATAAGCCAGTCAGCAAGGTTGGTAGCGGGGCTGACTGCCCAGGGTAACGGGGTGTCCTGCGTAAGCGACAAATGCGACGCGGTGCGACGCGACGCGACACGACGTGGAACAAAGTCGTCATGGATATCAATACGGAAGAATTTATATCTTTGAATTAATTTAGAATCTATTTAAATCGTGTGTACCAAACTTCATATATTGCAATTTCCATTTCAAGTACGAATTTTCCAGTAATAAAATCAAATCGTCATCCATGTTTTCTAACTATGCAGCAAAGTTTGAGAACGACCGAACACACGCACGCTACGATAGCTCGTTCGGCACTACTGTGAACACGCAGACGCCAAGACCCGAGCGCCCGCGCCCGCCCCGTCGCGTCTCGCTACATAGGCCGCTAGTAGGGAATGCCGTTGTCTTGATCGCGTTTGTCGCTTACGCAGGACACCCCGTCAGCCGGGTATCGTCACTCGTGGAGGCTATTTATTTAATAGTATGGCATCTATACACCGTAGGCCCGAGGTACCCGAAAGATTTTAACCACGCCTTTCTGATGGTATTATGAGTCAATAATGTTAGATCAACATAAGTCCAATTTAGTTAATTCAACTATATTTTTATCGGAATAAAATAAATGAATTAACTTTAGTACTTCCTTGTAAACAATACCTTAGGTTGAACTAGCACCGTTTAAATTCCGTGTGAGTGGAAAGGAAAATTTCTTACTTCAAGGAAGAAATGATGACAAGGAATTAACTGGCCGGTGAGCTTGTAGTTTCCGCTTCCACGTGTAAGTCGCAACGACGCGTTCATAGGGTTTGTTACCCTAGAGATTTTTCGACTTGTGACTTTCCATAAATAATTAATATCTCGAAAACTAAGAGCCTGTTCACACAGCGGATCCATTTTAGCGGATCCGTTTTTAACGGATCCGTCGGTACTGGATGTGTTGTTCACATCTGTACTGACGGATCAGTTAAACAAATAGCAGCTGCGTCGCATTTGGCAGGCAGGATATATTAGGGTGACCAGTAGCATTTCGTGAAGTTAACTATTTTTGGTTCATTTCTTTAATGAATACTGTTTTCAAATATTATTCATTTATCCAAAATTATTTATTTATGGAATTTAAAAAATAACATTTTATAAAAACGAATATAAATAATAACGAAATCTATGAATAAAAAAATATATCATTTTATTTTTCACAGTTTTTTTGCTGTCCGTACTAATTTGACAGCTATCGTGTGAAGTTGTAGCAAGCGCGATCCTATTCTTAGTTGGCACGCATAGTAAGCTGTTGACGACAAACTATATCCTATTTTTTCTTCTCTAATTAGGCATCGGAATCGATGGTTATGATCTTTTGGGTACCTCGGACTCGCGGTGTATAGGCCCTTTAGGTACAATGATATCCGTATTCTGTCTGTTCTATACAACTTCTTTATATAAATATTTGTTTCAGTGTGGTTTCCTGCAACGCAAGAATAAGAAAAACTTGGAACAGTTACGGAAAAGTGTTCGACGACAGACTATTGTAAGTTTTATTAACTATACAAAGTAGGAATGACGTAATGACATTAAAATGATACACGTATTCTATGATACGTTGTTCGACCGTACACAAAATATCAATCAAGTATATTCAATTGTTTAGTCACAGAAATGTTCTTCTTTCTCCTAGCGTTTTCCCAACTATATTGGGGTTAGCTTTCAGTCTAACCAGATGCGGCTGAATACCAGTATATTACACGGAGCGACTGCCATCAGACTTCCGCAAAAAATGCCGATATCCTAAGGTTAGACTGGTTGTCAGACTTTCGGGCTTCTGATTATGTAACGACTGTCATAGATATTCGTAGGACACCCGGGACCGACTGTTTAACGTGCTCTGTGAGACACGGAGGGGTCTCGATGTGAAACTCATCCACGGACTGACCGCGGCAAGCGCAGCTTAACCTCGCAAATCTTATGATCCGCGCGTTATTAAGTAACCCCTCGCGAAATTTTCTTACGATTTAATAATTTTACACATTATCAAGATCTTTTCGCGAAGTTATGTAAGTCTATGACCTGTTCAAACTAAAATGATTTTTATTTTATACGTAACAGATATGATTTTTATTTTATAGGTAGTGAATATAAGTTGCCACTTCGAGGTCCCTTTACATAGAGGAATTAGTAATATTAAAAAATCATGGTTGAAAATTAATGATTTTTTGTGTACAGTCCTAGAACGCACCGTACAGTATTCAGACTTGAAATAGCAAGTCTAAAAACGTTATCATTGCTTGCTTCTCGCTCGCACACATTGCCGGGCCCGAAGGTGAAAGTGAAATCGCCATTTCTAACCCAATTCTTTTTATTCAATTATGCAAATAAATATTATTATTATTATCTCCTTTATTCACATTTTATCATATTATTTACATTTTTATTATTATTATTATTTTTTAGGTATTTATTTTTCTTCTCTTTGTGAGAGAGTTTAAGAAACCTCACATGCGGGCCGGAGCCAAGCTTGTGAGGTGAAATTTATATCGAGTATGTGGATGCTAGTGTAGAGGATGTCAGAAACTTACGGGTGATACGACAGGTGTTAAGTATAGTGGCTTTTTGCAGCATGTGGAGTGTGTAGGTAGGCATATGTAAGGTGTTTAGACTTTGTGTGAGGGACTTCGGTATGATACCGGTGGATGACAGGACTACAGGCACAATGTGAACAGTTTGTGCTTTCCACTGTGTTTTTATTTCTATGGCGAGATCTTGGTATTTACTAAGCTTGTCCGATATTGTGGTTTGAATGTTATGAGAGTTAGGTATGGCTATATCTATTAAGTAAACAGTTTTATTAGTTTTATCGTGTACTGTGATATCGGGCCTGTTGTAATGAATAGTTTTGTCAGTAATGATTGTTCTGTCCCAGTAGATTTTGTGATTTCTGTTTTCTAATATGGTTTCGGGTTTATATTTATAGTAAGGATTCATCTCGCTAATGAGTTTATTTTTATACGCTAAATTTTGGTGTATGATTGCGGCAACTTGGTCATGTCGATGTTTATAATCAGTTTGTGCTAGAGATTTACAAGCTCCTGTTATGTGCTGAATAGTTTCAGAGGCAGTGTTGCAATGTCTGCATAAGTCAGTAGGCTGATTGGGATCTTTAATAATGTACTTTCTGTAATTACGAGTTGCTATAATTTGGTCTTGGATCGCAAGCATGAAACCTTCGGTCTCCGGGAACAGTTCCCCTCGTCTGAGCCATTCGTTCGATTTTTCTTTGTCGACATGTGATAGGCTCAGATAGGCTCGGTGTCGTCCGTGTAAAGCTTTGTCAGCCCATGCAGTAATTTTTTGTTGTGTGCTTGTGATGTGTTCATTTGTTTGCGTGTTTCTATCCTGTAGGTTTAGTGGTGTTAGTTTTTTGTCTAAATTTGTTGTATGTTTGTGTAGTGGTGAATGTTCAGATTTGTCATGGAAGTAAGCTCTGAGTGAAAGTATTTGTTTGTTGTGCAAATTGTGTATATCTATCAATCCTCTGCCTCCTTCTTGGCGTGGTAGCGTGAGTCTCTGTATGCATGATTTAGGGTGGTGTTTCCTGTGTTTAGTAAAGTGTGTATTGATAGTGCGTTGTAGTTTTTTGATATCTGTTTTGGACCATTGTATGATTCCAAAAGAGTATGTGAGAATGGGTATTGCGAATGTATTGATTGCTTTAATTGTGTTTCTGGAGTTAAGGTGTGTTTTTAAAATCAGATTTAGGCGATATGAGAACTTTTTGAGCAGTTCTTGTTTTGTTATCTTTTGTTGTATCTGTCTAGACTGTTTAAAACCTAGGTATTTATACGTGCTTTGTTCATCCATAGGCTCAATCGATTCACCAGATCCGAGTGTGTAACTATTATTTTGGATTTTACCTTTTGTAATTGACAAAATTTTGCATTTATCAACTCCAAACTGCATATGAATATCTTGAGAAAATTGTTGTGTTGTGTCTGCTAATTTGAATATTGAAGTTTTGTCAGCTGCGTAAAGCTTTATATCATCCATGTACATTAGGTGTGTTAAGGTGTATTGTGTGTCGTTATTTTTTAATGTAAATCCTACGTCCGTTTTATCTAATAGGTCTGAGAGAGGATTGAGTGCCAGACAGAACCACAAAGGGCTCAAAGCATCCCCTTGGAAAATTCCGCGTTGAATAGTAATTGGTTCAGTAGTTAGTGTTGCTGATGCCTGATTTATTTTAAGTACAGTTTGCCAATTTTGCATGGAAGTGTGTAGGAACGATATGAGTGTTGGGTGAATTTTGTACAGATGTAGAACATGTAACAGCCAGCTATGCGGGACGGAATCAAAGGCTTTTTGATAATCAATAAACATTGTATGAATATCTTTTTTGTTTTTAACTGCGGTATTCATAACAATTGCATCAATAGTCAGTTGCTCTTTACATCCTTGACTATTCTTACGACATCCTTTTTGTTGTTCTGCTAATATGTTATGTTCGGTTAAATGTTTGTAGACTACTTCACTTATGCAAGCTGTTAGGATTTTATATAGAGTTTGTAAGCAAGTAATTGGACGATACTTGGCTGGGTTTATGGTATCATTGATGTCCTTGGGTATCATGTATGTGATTCCATGTGTTATGTATGTTGGTAGTAAGTGTGGTGATCGAATGAATGTATTTATGTGATTGTGTATGTATGGGTGTATGCTAGTGAACTTTTTATACCAATAGTTGTGAATGTTGTCTGTGCCTGGTGATTTCCAATTGTGTGTGCGTTTGATGACGTCTATGAATGTGTCTATTGGTATTAATTCAAACTCCATTTCTGGGATCTGTGAAGATGTTTCGTTAATCCAGTCTGCATGAGTATTATGATGTACAGGGATTTCCCAAATGTTAGCCCAAAATTCTCGAAGTGATTCAGGAGAAGGTGTCTCTATGTTTTGATTGCTGCTGGCGTCCTTGTTCATAGATGTTAAATTTCTATAGAAGATCTTTTCATTATTGATAAATTTTGTGTTTTGTACTTTGCGGTCTGTGCACGTTTTATATCTTTTGAGTCTACTGGATGCTGCATTTAGTTTTTGTTTTAAAGTGTCCAAAAAATGATCGATTTGTGTGTTTGAGTTTTCATGTTGTGTGTGTAGTTGATATTTTATCTTTATTGCTTCTACTGCTGCTACTACTTTTCGATTTCTGTTGCCCCTGATAAATTGTGTTAGTCTGCCAATATTCGCTCTTAGATTTCCTATTTTCATTTCTAATCTTATCTGCCAGTTTGGTTTCCTATGTGATCGTGTTCGATGCTCACTTTGTGCAAGGTGTGATAATTTTGCTCCATTACATTTAGCTGCCGTCCAGGCTGCGCAGTAAATTGCGTTCTGCAGGGTATTGAAGTCGGTATCCACATTTACGTATTTGGGAAGAATGATAGTATTTATATATTTTACTGTGGCAGAAAACTTTCTGGACGTTTTTTGTTTAGGGATGTATGGCCTATTAGTGGGGTGTGTATCAGTAAAGTATTGTTGGGCTTGTTGAAAGGTGTCGTCTATTTCTGGATTGGATTCTGGGGCAACATCAAGATTCGTTTGCGTGGGGTCAGTTTGTTCAATATGTATGTTGTTCAAGAGATTCTCTTCACTTGCATTTTGGGGGTCTGTGAGTGTTTGAGTTATGAGGTCAGTATATGCGCTGTTGTTTAGGGGTACATCTGTTGTAAGAGTGTTTGTTAGTGTGTAAGAGTTTATTGTATTTATATGTGAAGTGCTTGGTGTATAACTGTATTCATCAGGATATTCTATGTTACTCTCTGGTTGTATGTTCAACGGTTCATTGTTTGTGTTTTCTGTCTGGGTGTTTGTATGCCGCAATTCTTCTGCGACCTGTTTTTTTATTTCTGCTAATCTATCGTTTTTAATATACTTATTATTTATAATTGCTCTTCTTTGATCAGCTAATCGTTGCTCTGTTATATGTGAAAGGTCGGGATATTGATTAATAAATTCTTCATATAAATATTTTCTATAAGCTGTTTTATTGGTTTCCAGTTGTGTTATCCTGTAATATATTCTGATTATAGATTCATTGCATTCGTTTGTCCATTTCATGCGTGTTCCTGATTGTGTGTTGACTGGTGTTGTATATTGTGTGGGGTGTTGTTGTATTTGAGTTTGTATGATTTGTAATTCTGATCTTACTTCGTCGTAAATTTGATCTATTGTCTTCTGAGGTAATAATTTCTTTTGAATTATCGCTCTACGCTGATCACCTACTCTCTGTCGGCTTACTTGCATATTAGGGTATTTTTCTAAAAATTTTGTGTGAAGCGGTGGAAGATATGCGTTGGTGTCTGTTTCCATATTAGTAAGATGAAGGTAAGTACGTAGGATGAATTTATTCATTTCAATACTCCATTTCCTACGAGCTGTTGCAGTACTAGTGGTGGGCACAGGTTCGTTGACAGAGTTTGTCTCCTGTGCAACATCCGCTGACTGTATACTGGTTGATGATGATGGTGATGGAGAGATGCAGAATGGTGGTGATGATGATGGAATAGATGGAAAAAGAGATTTCGTGGAGGATGACAAAGAAACTTGAGTAGTTTCATCATCAATATGTGGCAAATTTGCCTGAATAGTTTTTTTTATTTTGGATCTAGTAATCATTTTATTCCCACGAGTAGCTAGGGACCTAATAAGTCGACCACGGCAGAGCCCTGCGTTCACCGTGGCAAGGGTATATAAAACTGGAGGTCCCCCATTGTCCAGAGTTCGCATACTAGTGACTAAGCTCTCCCCTAGCCATGGAGCCCTGGCGTATGCTGTTCCACCTTGGCTTGGATTGTATCCCTCTTGGTTCGTCTCCTCAAGTTAGACCTTTCCGGCATAGATAGCCGGAATAGTCCTAAGAATCATTGGAGCACGCAAGCCCCATCACGACGTCAACGTAGGGATACGACGATGGGGTTATTATTATTATTATTATTAATTCTGATATAATATATGCGGAAATCTACCTCTATCCTACTAAGATCGATAATAAACTATTTTTGTAATCAACAGAGGCGGTCGATGATGTCGTCGCAGAATCAACCTGCGGACCGCAGACAAATCCTGGAGCGCACGGCGGAGGAAAACGAAGATGTACATGTACATCACGAGGTCGACAATAACGATGGCCCTAAATAAAACTGCAAAACGATCGCTACTGTTATGTTGAAAATCGTATGCGTGTGTGTATATATGTGAGAGGGTATATTTGTGTGTATGTGTGTCTATGTGTGTGTGTGTCTGTGTATGTATGCGCATGTGCGTGTATGATCCCATCAAAATATTTTAAATATCTCTTTAATGTGTTTTTGCATGTGATCGGGTTTTTATTTATACTAGTTTGTAGTGTTTCAGATATTCTAATAAATGCTTAGTAGTTATTTAATTATAATAAATTTGGTTCAACCAACATATTATCAAACGCCCAACCATTTCTCATGTTAAAAAATCCCAGAAGATTATTATTTATTATGTATTACTTGTCATACAAAATTTGTTGTTTTACAAATAAACATGTATATAAATAGTGTCATTGTAAGTTTAATATTATTAGGGTATAGAAGTAAATATACCAAATACAATTACGTTTCTTTATTTTCCTTATTCTATATACATAGTTTATCTATTTAAATACAGAGGCAAATTTTGATACACTGAAGGCCAAATACTCAAATGCTACTTAATTTTAAGTTGGCGTTAATTTTTTGCTGTCATTATCATTTCGCCTTTGAGTGACAGTGACAGCACGAGACTTAACGGCAACTTAAAATTGAGTAGCGTTTGAGTATTTGGCCATTAGCCAAACAACGATATATATGTTTAAGTCCTTACCACCTGTGGTGGAATGAGGTATGAGGTATGGTGTTCCTCCAACGAGAATGGTCTTATGCCTGGCGGGTTACTGCCCAACGGTTGATGTTGGGAACATATATATATAATTATGTCGCAGCGAAAGTAATAAATTCGGATATTATATACAAGGTTAGTCGGAAAGGGGGTACTAAGCCGTGGGCCACCTAAAGTATCACTGATGACTATTTTAAAGCAAGTGTTAAAATTTCAAAATTCGATATTTTTTATTTGCATGCAAAAATATTTTTATTTCAGTTTTTTTTTTTAAATCATGCCTGCTTTAATTATGAATTCAGAAAATTCATTTTCTAATCCTCGACCCCAAATATAACCTAAATTGTAAAAACAGCTGATCATAGCTATGGGCACAGATGTTAGCATATTTTTTACTAAATCTTTGAAAAGCTATTTCTCTTAAACTATTGAGTATTGGGGAAAGTTGTAGAACTAAGGTTATCCCTTATTATAGGTACTTTAACACCCTTTCGGCTTAGTACCCCCTTTCGGACTAACCTTGCATACTATCCAGCCATTATATCTACTCAATTTAGACAACGTGATAAATAACACAGAATTAATGACATTAACTAGCTATTTTATATAATTTCTTGGAAGACTTTGATAAAGTAATAAAATAAGTATAGGTGAAGATTATGAAGTTTTATTTCAATTTGCCTTAAGCATAATGTAGCAATAATATGCTGTTATTTTAAATAGTAATAATCATAATGTATCTATCGACGAATAGAACGACGGATTCGGATCTTTAGACAATAATCAGTTTGTCAAATTCGAAACGGTTAGGTTAGGTTCCCCCCCGGTTACCGTACGATCACCTTCGAGGCGGCTAGTCTTTTGGCCGGATCCGTGCCCTGGGATCTGGAGGCGAGAGCCCTCGCGCTGAGATATCGTCAGCGCGAGGACGCGCCTGAGCAGAGCGAGCTCCGCCAGATCCTGGTGGCCGAGTGGAGGGAACGACTTGCGCAACCCAGCGCGGGGCACGCCGCGATAGCGGCGGTAAGACCCGTGATGGAGGAGTGGCTGGAGAGGCGTCACGGCGCCCTCAGCTTCCTGCAGACGCAGGTACTCTTGGGACACGGCTGTTTCGGGAAGTACCTGTGTCGTATAGGCCGGGAGCAGACGCCCGGTTGTCACCACTGCGACTGCCCCGAGGACACGGCGCTGCACACTTTGCAGGCGTGTCCAGCATGGGGGTCGCAGCGCCGCGAGCTAGTCGCGGCGATCGGCGGTGACCTCTCGCTTCCGGCCGTGGTTCTGTCCATGGTCGGGAGCGAGACTGCGTGGGAAGCCATCGCCTCCTTTTGCGAGGGGGTGATGGCGACCAAGTAGGTAGCGGAGAGGGAGAGGGAGGCCGCTTCTTCTCTCCCTTCTCGCGCTAGACGCACCGGGCGCCGGGGGGCGCGTGACGATCTCCGGCCACCCGTGGTTTTAGCCAGTAAAGTAAGAGTCTGGCACACCCCCCCCCCCCCGTCTTCCCCAGACGGGGGATAGTCCATGAGGATTTCCCCACGTGAAAAAAAAAAGGTTCCCCCCCGGTGGGTTCCCGCATTGTCGTTGCGGGGCTCAGTGGCCGTGGAGTGAATGCCCACGGCGAAGCGAAGAGAAACCCGAGGAGGGACTGCTCGTCGGGACTTGGGCCTGGAAGCCCTTGACGTAGCGGCCAAGTAGGTTGGTCGCCTGGGTGACATCGCAACTGAGACGGCCGCGATGTCTTATGGGAGGCATCGCGGCTGAGTGCTGGAGGCCGCGGCGGGAGAGGAATTACGGTACGCCGTTCTCCCTACCTTCCGCGGCCTTGACGGGGCCGCCACTATCAGATGGCAGAAGGCAGTGGGGTCACAGGGGGAGAGGAGTGTCGGTATGTCGTTGGCTGCTCTCCCTATCCTCTGCGGCCGAAAAGTGGTAGGCGGCGGGGCCACTATCCTGACCCGTCGCAGGGGGACCAAGGGCGCCCAGATACGTGGTAGTCTGGCTCCCACGTGCTTGTTTGGTCCCCGGGGTGGTCACGGTGTGCCACGTGTTCTGGTGCGCCGGTGATGTGGGGTGGGGCCCCACAGAGAAGGGGTCCACCAGCTGTTGGTGTACCAAGACCTGCCGGGGGGTTGCGATGCATGCTTAGGTGAATCCCGTGACCCCGGCCTACAGTCAGAAGGAGGAACACCGTGGGTTTTTTGCCAGTAAGAGTCCGGCAGACCCCCTCGCCTACCCCGGGCGAGAGACATCCGTGAGGGTTTCCCCACGATAAAAAAATGTTAGGTTAGGTTAGGTTAGAAGTGCGACCACACAACGCGCTAAATATAATATTATAATTAATTAAAAAAAATTAACATTAATTAAAAAAGTAAATTGAAAGCTAACACAAAATAAAACCGTATTTATTACTTTGACTAACTTCGACTTGCTATTATGAATAATATCCAGACAAAGTGATTAATTTATCACATTATCTAGACAATTTAGTCATTATATACCTATATAATGACCAGCCATTATGTATAACAGCTATTTAATCACTATGACTGTAACATATATACTATCTGCGTGTCAAATCTTGATATCGCGATGCAGGATTTGTGACATTTCATTTGACAGCTGTCATTGTTGTCGCTGTAGTTTGTCTGCTAGACAATCGTCGTGCTGCGTAATTCTCATGTGCCGTGATAGATACCGCCACACCAACTATCTAAATAGTTGGTATTTTCGTTTACACTCTAAAGTGTAAACGAAATCATGTAATTCCTTCAAACCTCGTGATGTACTGCTGACATAGATTAACTCTGAACGGGATAATTTTGGATTCAATAAAAAAAACGACTGTTCGCCTGACTTCAGAGGGGCCAAAAAGTTCGGCGAGTAAGTACTGTATTTGTTAAAAACCCATGTACTTCCCAGATCAAACCTTGGAAGAAGCAGGCTTCAGTGGTTGGTCAGAAAATGAACCAAATAACGCGGAAGGCCGCGATTATCTTCAAGAACGACGGCAAACTAAATGATATCGACTGCTCTCACGAATTTGGTTTTATTTGCGAAAAAGAGGTGCATGTATATAAAATACATACAGCAGAATTTTAGGGGTGAATCTATCATTACAGTTATAGCTAATATCGGTATGTCAGGATTGCGGGCATGGTAAATAAAGTAAATTAAACCAACATAGACTGTCCACCACTGAGAGTACTTTTAATTGGGTTAGTGATTCGTTACAGAATAGCTTCTGTAACACACAATATAATAATTAACACAAGATCAGAAAATTACAGGACAAGCAAATCAGATATAAAAGGTCAGACTTCGTCGGCTGTTCGACATGGAATCCTTTTCTCCGTCGAATGACTAGTGATTTTATAACTTCAGGTACATTGATTCATCTTGACAATTACCCTCCTGCCTGCATCAACATTGTCCAGTGTTACTAGCTACCGATAACATGTACCTTCATAGTTTTATTATCTTTCGGGAAATGGGACGTGGGCTTACCTTTAAATGCCATTCGAGTTCGCGCTGTACTGTTCCGCGATTAGATTTAACTGTTTGGCCTCATACAACATTTAACGTAATTAACGCACACCCTCAAACACCCCAATTAGAATATTATGTTATAATCATAATACATACACTGACATTTTATTTTTATGTGCTTAAATATTGTTTAAGAAAATAAAATTAAAGAAAATAGTATTACTTTTTCATTGTTAACTTCATTTAATATTCAGTCTTATACTCTTGACATAAGGCTCAATTTTTTTATGCCAATTAAAAGACAGATTAGTAAAAAACACGTTTATAAAAAAAAACACAATAAAAATGGCTGAAGTCGATTCAGTAAACGATTCTGAACAAACTACTTTCAGGATGTGCGTTAATTATATTACATATTGTATAAAGTCTGGTACGTACCTAAAAACAACATAAAAATTAGTACGACACATCTGCAAGCTTCGTAAAACCGATCACTTCCGAACTGAGCGCTACTTCAAGACCACGAATGTTTATTAGTACTGCAGTAAAAAAAAATCTTTACGCTAACGCAATAAGTGTGAGTGGCGCGAAAATGAGCGACTGTCATTGGTTGTTCGATCAAGTTTGCCGAAGCGACTTCTTAGTTCGACAATAAGCGATAATTGCTCAAAATTGTTTTAATGAATGAAATCTTGCCAATTATTAGGATTGTCAACAAACACCGCTAGGGAACTCTATTAATTAAAGAATAGTAAGTATTATGATAAATTTTGAAAAACAATTAACTTCTGAGATAATTAATTATGAAATTCGAAATTATTGCTGTTGATTGTACAAATTAGCGGGCAGTTCTTTAGTAGTTTTGGAACTGATTAGCAATAAAAGGACGTCATTATGAGCGTCAATAGGTCAACAGAGAAGGCGTCGAATGGCGATCTGGTGAGAGATTCGACATTTGTTGCACTATTTATAATTCAATCATTAAAATTTTGTATAAAAAGTGAACAAACCTTTGATGGATAGTGAAAAATCAATTTTTTTATGGTAGAATGGAGGAACGAGGTGTGGGGTTCCTCCAACGAAGAGGGAGAATCCTCCTACTAGGCGGGTCTTATGCCTGGCGAGCCACTGCCCAACGGTTGATGTTAGGAAGTTGTTTGTATATATACTACTGCGTGTCAAATCTTGATATCGCGATGCAGGATTTGTGACATTTCATCTGACAGCTGTCATTGTTGTCGCTGTAGTCTGCTAGATATTCGTCGTGCTGCGTAGTTTTCATATGGCGTGATAGATGCCGCTACAATAGGAATACACGTAAGAACCCATAAATAAGTAAATAAATAAGTAAAGGTTTAAAATTATATTATGTTGCTTGACTATCCTGAGAGGGCTCCATAAAGTTCTCGATGATGTGTGTAGTCTGCCAACCCGCACCAGGCCAGCGTGGTGGACTAAGGCCTAAACCCTTCTCATTGCGAGAAGAGGCCCGTGCCCAGCAGTGGGACAGTAATGGTCTAATTATATGTATGTTGTGTTGGCTATTGGCCAAATACTCAAACACTACTCAATTTTAAGTTGCCGTTAAGTCGTGCTGTCACTGTCACTCAAAGGCGAAGTGACAGTGACAGCAGGAAAATAACGGCAACTTAAAATTGAGTAGCATTTGAGTATTTGGCCCTAAGTGTATCAAAATTTGCCTCTATATTTAAATAAATAAACTATGTATATAGAATAAGGAAAATAAAGAAAACGTATATGCTATTTGGTATATTTATTCCTAAACCCTAATAATATTAAACTTACTTACAAATGACACTACTTATTTTCACGGCTTTTTTATGAAAAAATATAAAACAACTAATTTTATATGACAGTTATACATAATAATTAATGATCTTCTGAGATTTTTTAACATGAGAAATGGCTGGGCCTTCGATGATTTGAACCAATTTTGTTATAATTAAATAAGTACTAAGCATATATTATTAGAATATCTGAAACTACAAATTAGTATGTATAAAAATCTGATCACATGCAAAAACACTTTAAGTAGATACCTATTTAAAATATTTTGATGGGATCATACACGCACATGCACACACAACACACACACATAAACACGCACACACACACATATAAACATACCCCCTCACATATAGGTACACAAACACATAAAATTTTCAACCTAACGGCAGCGATCGGTTTACAGTTTTATTTCGGGCCAGCCAAATTGTCGACCCCGTGATGTACATCTTCGTTTTCCTCCGACATGCGTTCCAGGATTTGTCTGCGGTCCGTAGGTTGAGGCTGCGTCGGCATCGTCGACCGCCTCAGCTGATCACAAAAATAGTTTATTATCGATCTTAGTAGAATAGAGGTAGATTTCCGCATATCATTATATCAGAATTGGGTTAGAAATGGCGAGTCCACTTTCACCTTCGGGCCCGGCAATGTGTGCGAGCGAGAAGCAAGCAATGATAACGTTTTTAGACTTGCTATTTCAAGTCTGAATACTGTACGGTGCGTTCTAGGACTGTACACAAAAAATCATTAATTTTCAACCATGTGTTTTTAATATCACTAATTCCTCTAGATAAAGGGACCTCGAAGTGGCAACTTATATCCACTATATCTGTTGCGTATAAAAAAAAAATCATTTCAGTTTGAACAGTTTGACTTACATAATTTCGCTAAAAGATCTTGATAATGTGTAAAATTATTAAATCGTAAGAAAATTTCGTGAAATCTCTTGGCTAATTAACAAGGCGCGGATCATAAGATTTGCGGGGTTAAGCTGCGCTTGCCGCGGTGGCCCTCAGTGTCACGGAGAACACTTTAAACAGTCCGTCCCGGCTGTCCTACGAATATCTATGACAGTCGTTACATAATCAGAAGCCCGAAAGTCTGACAAGCGGTCTAATCTTAGAATATCGGCTTTGCTTAATAACTTGGTTGCGGAGGTCTGATGGCAGTCGTTCCGTGTGGTATTCAGCCGCATCTGGTTAGACTGGAAGCTAACCCCAAATATTTGGGAAAAGGGTAGGAGGACGAAGAAAATTTCTGTGACTAAACTAATTAATGTACTTAATTGATATTTTGTGTACGGTCGAACAACGCATCATAGAATACGTGTATCATTTTAATGTCATTACGTCATTCCTACTTTGTATAGTTAATAAAACTTACAATAGTCTGTCGTTTAACACTTCTCCGCAACTGTTCCAAGTTTTGCTTATTCTTGCGTTGCAGGAAACCACACTGAAACAAATATTTATATAAAGAAGTTGTACCAGTGTCAAGTACTTATATTTCACACCGTTAATTCAGCCCTCATCAAGTTGTCTCCCTCCCAGTCCTCTCGCAAGAAACGCCCTAAACCAAGGTTCGAGTCCCTAGGGGACGCCTTTAGTGGTGTTGTTGCTATCTAGTCATGATGTTAGTACTAGGCGTAGTAATAGTAGTTAGCTTAGGGTAAGTATTTTACCCTCGTCGGGATTGGTTGGAGATCCTTCAGGTCTCACCAATAACTGCCCGGTTACGTAGAAACGGTCCGTAAGACCATCTACAAGCAGTCGAATAGGAAAAGGGGGGAGGGGTCAATTACTTATAGTGCTTGAAATTAAGCTGATCTGGACACCTTTTTGGTCCAGCCGTGAGACACATACCCAAAACTATACATTTTTATTTTTTTTATACCACATTTTTTATCTGTTGTGTCTCTTTGTGCTGTGTCCAAATAAATGTTTCTTTATCTTTGTACTAGCGGCCCGTCCCGGCTTCGTACGGGTGGACATTTTTCATGTTTTTGTAACATTTTTCATTTATGCTCCGCTCCTATTGGTCGTAGCGTGATGTTATATAGCCTATAACCTTCCTCGATAAATGGACTATCCAACACAAAAATATTTTTTCAATTTCAACCAGTAGTTCCTGATATAAGCGTGTTCAAACAAACAAACTCTTCAGCTTTATAATATTAGTATATAGGTAGATAGAACAGACAGATTCGGGATATCATTGTAAAGAGCCTATACACCGTGGGTTCGAGGTAGCCCAAATATTTAACCATCTATTCCGATGTCTAATTAGAGAAGAAAAAGTAGGATATAGATTGTCGCATACAGCTTACAACTAGTTCACACAGAAACTGTTTACAGGACCGTTTTTAGCGAATCCGTTTTTATTTTGGTGATGGCACCTGTAGTTGCATGAACGAGTTCACATACACGACAGTATTCCGAATCCAGTAAAAAATACTAGTCCCACATTTTTACATGTTCCGTTTTGTCATCGAAAACTGGATGCCGGAACAGTATAAAAAACGGATCCGTACATGAAGATGTATGGAGAAGTATAGGTGCCTTCACATACGATCTGTTATTTTTATCGTATCCTGTCTGCCAAATGCGTCGCAGCTGCCATTTGTTTAACTGATCCGTCGGTACATGTGAACAATACATCTAGTACCGACGGATCCGTTAAAAACGGATCCGCTAAAACGGATCCGCTGTGTTAACGGGCTCTTAGTTTTCGAGATATTCATTATTTATGGAAAGTCACAAGTCGAAAAATCTCTAGGGTAACAAACCCTATGAACGCGACGTTGCGACTTACAAATGGAAGCGGAAACTACAAGCTCGACGGCCAGTTAATTCCTTGTCATCATTTCTTCCTTGAAGTAAGAAATGTTCCTTTCCACTCACACGAAATTTAAACGGTGCCAGTTCAACCTAAGGTATTGTTTACAAGGAAGTACTAAAGTTAATTCATTTATTTTATTCCGAAAAAAATATAGTTGAATTAACTGAATTGGACTTATGTTGATCTAACATTATTGACTTATAATACCATCAGAAAGGCGTGGTTAAAATCTTTCTGGTACCTCGGGCCCACGGTGTATAGATGCCATACTATTAAATAGATAACCCTCCACGACTGGCTTCTCTTCTTACCACGGTATGAGCTATTTTCGTATAGCAGTGTCGTCACGAGATAAGAAGATGAATAGATAACACACGTACCTCGTAGAGTGCAAAAGCTATGATGACCAAGATGGCCAGGCCGACCAGAGTTGCGAGAATTATCACCCACAACGGAACTGCCGCGTCTCGTAGCCTAATGAACGAGACGATGCTGAAAAACATAAAAACAAATCTGGATATGCATTACTTAAAATAAACAGCAGTCTTTTGTAAAAAGCCGCCTAAAAAGTACTCGTTTAGATGAGCAAGTTGAGCAATTTTTATTTAACTAACATGTCATAACATCACGCCATGTATTCCCCGAAGGGTTCAGCAGAGGTGCTTTTAGTACACCCTCGTTTCGCCAATTGTGTGGTCCCATGTAATAAGGGGCGAGTCTATTGCCATTGCCATCAACCGGGCACAAATCCAGACTCCAGGCTTCTATTGAGAAATTCCTAATGGAAAAACCCAAACAATTTTTTTAAACTAATAATAAGAAAATCGGTCTACCTTCGTCGAATGTCTGGGTAGCCGTCAACGGATAGCGTTATGTTTGTAATTATTGTCTCAGTACTGTTCTCCAGAAGTTTTCCTGCAAAGTAAATAAATATTATTGTTTCTTAAAACAGTTTAAATTACAATCCTATTAACCAATTCTCTAAGAAGCGTCCGTCGATGGCGACATCCGGTTAGCGCCTGGCTTGCTTGCGGTCGCGAAGCCAAACTTGCTCTTAAATCTTCAGTTGCAAATTCCCGTGATTCTACGCCGAGGCAACATGCATGGCCTGGACTGCATCATCCAGGATTCAGTTCAGGGGGGGCAGGCAAAGGAAAACTAATAATATTCATGTTAAAACAACGATTATTGAAAAAAAGCGAGTGTAAAACATGCAAAGCGAATAAATTTCTGAATGATTTTAAATGCAATGTTGCTTAAAATTATTTAGTCTTTGGTTTGGGAGCACTCCGACGTCTCCGACTGAGCCCTTAACCGTCTGGTTAAGGGCTCAGTCGGCTAAGTAGGGTCTTACTAGTGGGGGGGCAGCCCCCCTCCTTTCCTATACCTAGCTACGCCCTTGGCTATAAGCTCGTCATTTAAAAGCAATAAAATAAAAGTAAAAACGCGTCATTTATCTTCAATTCTTTGCAAACAAATTGAAGGATTCATATTTATTTTTATGTAAGTATAAATACTTGTGAAATTTGGTTATAAAAGAAACACTGAAATTATTGTTTTGATGTTTCTACTACCTAAGCTAACATTTAATATGCAGGGGGAATAACATTTATATGGAGAAAAAAATGATGACGTCGCGTACGCCTGGCAGATGTGAGACACAGAATCTCATTTTACAAAAAAAGAAGTTCGCCGAATCAAAACGAAGAGAGCCGACGAGTTACGAAGGTCTGCTATCGCGAGCGTAACAGGCGTAACACCCGTACTGCCGCATCAGATGTTTCACATCAAAAACTTCTTACGCGAGCAGTAAATAATAAAAAATGCTACTTGCCTAGAGTCCCGGGTACAACATACATCGGTATAACTATCTTAATAGTATGCAGTTTTGCCGTCAAAGTGTCTATTTTGCATTCGAAGTACATCCACCCCGTAGAGTTTTTAGTCTGTAGGCATTCACTACGTGAATTGGACGTGGAGAAATAAATCTGAAAAATTAATGAATTGTTATGTTACACGGTTTTATCTTGAAGTACCCTGCAGCATCAGGATTTCAGAATTGAAGGTTGAAATGATTATGTTGTACTGTCATGGGAATTAAATGTGTGTGGGAAGTTTCAGGAGAATTAGTTGAACAATCTAACGCAAGATTTCAAACAAACAAAATATGAAATGGAGCTAATTAAAACCGTTTAAAAATGACCTCAAACTTGAGCGTGATTGCATGCAATGTGACGCCTCAGTAGTATATAAGTGGAAACACTATCTGTGACGATCACATCGGTGTCACCAATGTGGAGGATTGAGATATGGTGTTCTTCCAACGAAAAGGGAGGATCCTCCTACCAGGCGGGTCATATGCCTGGCGGGCTACTGCCCAACGGTTGATGTTGGGAAGTTGTATACTATCTGCGTGTCAAATCTTGATATCGCGATGCAGGATTGTGACGTCATTTTTGAGAGTTGTTATTATTATTTTGTCGCTGTAGTCTGCTAGACATTCGTCGTACTGCGTAGTTCGCATGTGGCGTGATAGATGTCGCCACATACATTAAATTTGTCGTGAATACTTACTGAGACCTGTTCTTCGTTATATTTGATGAAAGGTTTTTTTTTCAGAGCAACGGTAGCTGTCAGCCCTTCCCAGTTGGTCGGGCCGTGGTTCTCGATCTGTGATATGAAGACATTGATAACAGAGACTGAATTACCCGAAAATTAAGATACCTTTAAAATAAGGTATGACGTCATACCCCTAAATTCTGCATACCTGAATATTACGATACTTAAATATATTTCGGTACCGAAATGTACAGTCTGAAAATGCGAAACGGTATATTCTGGTATCGGTATCTAAACCTTTAGGTATTGATGAACCGCCACGCCAGCTTGTCCTTCGCTTTGAAGCCACAGATGGCATTAATATGAATCATTCATCATTCGACGTTTTTCGGTACCGAAATCGTAAAAAAGTTAAATAAAGATAATATATAAGGCCCAACCAAGGACAAACTTTTACACAGTGTTCAATACGTTTAACTAAACACATCTATGTAAAAAATAACGAGATCCAGGTGTTTTTTTTTTAACCAAAAAATAATAACGTTTTAAATTGCCTGTACTCTCTAAGAATAAACTCATCCATTTCTTTTGCATAGACCGCCATTCGGGCGCGCGCTAATTCCGTGGTGTGTTTTACCTAAACAGCGAAGTAAAAAATGTAAAAAGATAATAATAAAAGTAAAATAAAAGTTTAAAAAAATTTTTGTTTAGAAAAAAAATCACTTGGATCTCGTTTCTTTTTGCATAGATATGTTCAGTTACACTTACTGAACACTGTGTAAAAGTTTGTCACACAAACTTTGACACAGTGATTTGATCAATGTCGTCCATTTTTTATGCATCGACCACCGCCGCGCCGGGGCGCGATCTACTTCCGCGTCGTGTTTTACCAAAATTGTGAAGTTAAAAATGTTAAAAACAAAGTTAATTAAATGAAAATTAAGGTCGAAAATAAATTTTTGTTACAAAAAAAAACTTGGATTCCGTTTTTTCTGCATAGATATGTTTAGTTATACGTACTGAACACTGTGTAAAAGTTTGTCCAGATATTTTGGTTGGACCTTATATGTAGAATGTAGCCCAACCTTTATAAGATACCGATATCCTTATATTTTAAAGATATCGTAACCTCGTGAGATACGATGCATTAATCATACATCGATAAAAAATAAACACAAACACACAATTCTTAAAAGCAGTCCAATTAGTTTACTAGCAGCAGTGATAGCCTAGTGGTGTGAGTTCGAACCCAAGGCACGCACCTCTGACTTTTCGGATTCATGTGCGTATTGTATAATTATCACTTGCTTAAAAACGGTGAAGGAAAACATCGTGAGGAATCCGGCATGCCTGAGAGATATTTCTCAACGGTACGTGAAGCCAAGTTAGAGGCCCATGGGCGGCATAAACTCTGACACCAGGTTAGTCACTAACCACACGAAAAGAAGATTCATTTTCATAATTAAAATCACACATTAATTGCCCACCGTATATACGTGCTGCATCTGTTTGCCATCTTTCAGGATTTCATTCTTCTTCATGTTGACAACATCACCGATATCAGTTATTCTATTAAACAAAAATAATTTTGAGAGATTAATTAAACGAATTAAACCTATTTTTATGTCTCTAATGAAGCTATGAAATCCTATGCAAACGAGACATTTTTTTTATTATAGCTTTCGTAAAACACATTTATAATTATGTATTTAAACATAACATCACGCCTATATTCCCCGAAGGGTTGGGCAGAGGTGAATAATAACACTCTCATTTCGCCGTTATGTATAAGTCCCATGTAATACGGGACGAGCCAATTGCCATCAACCGGGCATAAATCCAAACTCCGGGCTGGTACTGAGGAATTCCACACGGAAAAACCCAATAACAGTTTGTCCGACCTGGGGATCGCACCCTGGACCTCAAGTTCAGCAGTCGCGCTTGCCACCACTAGACCAACGAGGCAGTTATTATGTATTTTTATTTTCATATTGCACTTACAGCCGCACTTACGAATATTAATGGATCATTAACTAATGATTACTTAAGAGTGGCCAGTATAACTTTTAAGCAAACGTTAGTTAATGTTTCATTAACGTCTTTTAGAACGGAGGTTAGTATACAAGGTAATTTATAATGAAGATAGGTACAAACCCTTTTATAACGATGCCTTTAGGATCACCCTTCAGGGGAATCACGGTCGTGATATTTTTAGTGGGGGCACCCTTGCACCGATTATAAAGGACCACGTCGACTGTTATGTTTTTGACCAGGTTAGTAAGATGCGTCATCTCCAGGACAATAGGGCCGGTGGTCTGGAAAATATTATGCTTTGTATAGTACGATACAACTAAGATGTCGCGTCTGCAAACTTCGTAAAACCGATCACTTCCGAACTGAGCGCGACTTCAAGGCCAAGAATGTTTATTAGTACTGCAGTAAAAAATGATCTTTACGTTCACGCAATTAGTGTGAGTGGCGCGTGAAAATAAGCGACTGACATTGGTTCTTCGATCAAGTTTGCCGAAGCGACTTCGAGTAAAAAAAAAATCGAAATCAATGTTAGTGAGTGAACGAACTGAATAGTAATAAGAGCATGAACGCACAACGGAATGGGAATTCTGTCGCTTACCATGTGGCTTAATTTAGCATGCGCGGAGTACAGTTTTCTAGGTACCTTTTTGGTATGCAAAAAATGCTACCATTGGTGAGCAAAACGATTCGTTTTTCATTATAGAAACCGGGCATTAGAGATTATGTTAAAAATAATCAGCAGAATATTTTTATGTAATAGCAACACACTGCGGTTGATGAAGTGTGATGATCACAGTGAGAGAGGGTTCTTTTTTTCTATTCGACTGCTTGTAGATGGTCTTGCGGACCGTTTCTACATAACCGAGCAATTATTGGCGAGACCTGAAGGGTCTCCAACCAATAGGGACGAGAGTAAAATACTTAACCTAAGCTAACTACTACTACTACTAACATTATGACTACTAGCAGCACTAAGGGCGACCCCTAATGGGACTCGGACCTTGGCTTAGGGCGTTGCTGGTGGGAGAACTGGGAGGGAGATAGCTTGATGAGGGCTTTATTAACGGTGTGACTGCGGAGTCAGAAAAGACGACCGGCTCCAGCGGGTGAGCACGGTGGATCAGGGAAGTGAGAGAGGGAAAGTAACCATAGATTATATACCTCTAAAAAGAGCCTACGCGTGGCCGCTCATGAGACAGCAATATAAGGCTAAATTACTGCAACCTCCCATTGTAGAGCATACAATATACACTAAACACTTAACTAATGGAGTCATTTCTCTTAAATACCAGAATACGGGGAAATCGACGTTCTGTGACAGTGAGTTGGGTAACAATAAAAAGTTCGCCAAGCTAAAAAAACGACACGTCATATGAAACAGAAGATATGATGCTTTGTCTCACTTTTCTTCATAAATTTTTATACAGGGTGTAAACGAAATCATGTAATTTCTTCAATCGTGATGTACTGCTGACATAGATTAACCGTGCATGGGACAGTTTTAGGTACCTACAATAAAAAAAATACAAGAATTAAACATTGTGTTCTTAACATGAGGCATTTTAGCACCTCGGGTTAAATTACCGCGCGGCGAGCGATAGCAACGCAATTCGCTCGGGACGCTAAAATGCCTCTCGTTAAGAACACATGTTTACTGCTTGTTTTTTTTTTTTTGAATCCAGTTGTGTTTCCCGTGCAGGGTTAATCTATGTCAGCAATACATCACGAGGTTTGAAGGAATTACATGATTTCGTTTACACCCTGTATATTATGCTTCTCACTTCCACACTTCCTACTGTAATCTTGGCTACATCTAGAGGTATTTAATCTAAGGAAAGTAACCATGGGTTCGCGGCTTTAGAATGAATAAAGTTAGGTACATACCCAATTAGCATTCGTCCGTAGTGGTTTCGTCGGCGCGCACAACAGCCTATCCCCGTCAGAGGTGGGCATGCGCTCACAGGGCGCGGGCATCTGGAACAAATGCGCGCCCACGATGTGCACGTGCAAGCACGCGTCGTAAGCCACCTCTCCAGAGTTCACCAGGGACATCTCGAATGATTCCTTTTCGCTCGAACCGATTATATACTTATGATCATCGTAGCTGCAATAACATAATTATGTTATAACCTTAACTTATATTTTCTATCATAACATGATATAATCAGCCCATTGTTGTCCCACGGCCTATTCTCAGAATGAGAAGGGTCTAGGCCTTAGTCCACCACGCTGGCCTGGTGCGGGTTGGTGGACTACACAGACCATCTAGAACATGATGGAGCCCTCTCAGGCGTGCAGGTTTCCTCACTATGTTTTCCTTCACCGTTAACGCAAGTGATAATCAAATTATGAACTGCACATGTTCTGCACAAATTCGGAAAGAGCACATCAAAATCTATAAAATTACAAATTTTCAATATCCCGGAAAACTTTCCAGGTAATCACTATTTTACGAACCAAATGACTGTACTAATATTGGCAAGATAAGTTTAGTACTTAGAAATAGAAATAAAAATTGTTGATTTGCTAGAAACGCGGTAGGTACCTACATGGGTCTTAAAATAATGCAGGTACAGATCTACATGTTCCGCCGGCACAGCAGCATGCAAAGATAACTAACTACCCTTATAATATAGATTAGGAAATCTTATGGTGCGTCCAGACCTGACGAACGCGCCGCGAACGCGCCGCGAACGCGCAGCGCGCGAACCGTTCGCGGCTGCGCGCGAGCGGCGCGAGAAGCTATGTACGAACATGAAATGCACGCGCGCAGCTCGCGAGCGGCTCGCGAACGGCTCGCGCGCTGCGTGCGAGCGGCGCATTCGCGGCGCGTTCGTCAGATCTGGACGCACCATGCGATTTACTATGAATTTAATATTATATAAGAATGAATGAATTAAATTACAATTTTTAAAACATTATGATAAGACACAACTTCAGGTAGGTATTCATTTGTTTTATGATCTAAAAATTCATGAATTGTGTAAAAACACCAGTCCAAGAGCCGATTACGTAAATACTTTCGTTTTACTTGCTTAACTAAGTCCACTAAATCCTCAAGTTAACTCGCTAATTAACTAACATGTATGTAAATGTATGTACACTATCCCATGCACACACACAAACAAAGGCGCGCGCGCACGCACTCACACGCATACACTTCACGGAATTTAAAATTGAACAAGAGCTTGTTGACGTCCATACAAGTTGTTATTATTTTAGAAGTCAAGAGTCCCTTTACATTGAAACCGTTTTTATTCATATAAATAAAAAGAAAATACTACATTGATCCCATTGAAATTGGGATAAAAGCAGGAGGATGACGACTCTTACCACATCTAAGAAATTCACACCATACATCTTTGAAAAAAGGCTGATAATATTCTGATGTTCTAGAATACTCACAGGAAATTGAAGTGGGATGTTAAGTTCAGCTTGGGCACACACTCCTTGTCGCCCGCGCACTCGGCTGCCCATATCGAGTCCAGCACGTTCAGGACGCTCCTGTCGCTGAGGATCACTCGGGAGCCCTCGAAATTAGTGCTCTTCAACGGATTATTGTCCAGGACCGATGATATCTGGTAGTTTATCTCGACCTCATAGTTGCCGTCCTTAAAAATCAAACAGAAATAGTCGGTAATATAACATAACACAACATGATCACGCCTGTATTCCCCGAAGGGTTAGGCAGAGGTGTATGGTAACACCATCATTTCGCCATTATGATTAAGTCTCACGTAATAAGGGGCGAGCCTATTGCCATCAAACGGGCACAAATCGCAACTACGGGCTGCTACTAAAGTATTACACATCGAAAAACCTAATACATAACACTGTTCGAGTTGGGGATCGAACCCAGGACCTAACGATCAGCAGTGGCGCTTGCCACCACTACTAGACCAGCGAGGCAGTTGAAGTAATATTATATTTTACAATGTACTATGATAAGTAGATCTCTACTCTCCCCTACGACTCCCTGCTGTCGGAGTCCGGGTTAATTCCTATCATGAGCAATTCAGAAATACCTACATATACCAGAACCCAGGACCTCAATTATTAAAAAAACCAGCCAAGAGCGAGTCGCATTCGCGCACCGAGGGTTCCGTACTGTTGGAGGAAATATTGATTATAATCTTCTTTATAGATATAATTCGACTGTACGTGTGTAGGTAAATATATAATTCGACTGTACGTGGGAGGGTTGATGTCAGGCTGGCGGCCGATCATAAGACAATAAGCCAATACCTCTAACAACATGGATTTACGAAATACATGATGTGCCGACCCCACCTAGTGTGGGATAAGGGCAGGAAGGCCCTCGTATCCATGGGCGACAGCGGGGTGTTGCAGGCTGAGGGGGGAGGTTGGTGTCTATGATGCTACGTTTGGGGCACGCACGAGTTACACTTCTATACGGTATTATTTATTCTTATGGAAAGTTAGAAGGAATAAAAAAGCAATCAACTCACAGGCAAAGCGAATGGAACATCAGAACAGTAAGATGGTTTTTTCTCGTGCAGTGACGTCTTGATTGTGAATGCGCCCGTAGCATCAGCTTTGGTCAGCTTGGCGTAAGCGTGGCTCATCTCCACTTTAGTCGTTAAATCTGTGATAACAGGACAAATATCAGTACTCAGGTGTGATGTAGAATTTGCATATGAAGTAGGTACTTATCTTAAATATTCTTATATATTATTAAAAACAACGGCAGTATTGAACGCCGTTGTTATTATGTAGACCTAAAAATGTCAAATACTCAACAAAATGTCCATAGCTAGTACCAGTAATTTATGGTAAAGTTACTTAAATTACGATATATCTAATATTGTAATTAAGTTGTGTTATTTCAGCGACTCCTGTTGTTGACTGTGCAAAACAACGTTTTAACAGGTCTACATTCGCAGTGGCGCCATCTGGTGTCGATTTTAGAACTACTCAAAAAACACTCATTGCATAATAGTTTATGTGATGGATGTAGTAGATCATGTACAGTACGATACAACTAAGAAGTCGCATCAGCAAACTTGATCGAACAACCAATGACAGTCGCTCATTTACGCGCCACCCACACTTATTGCGTCAGCATAAAGATCATTTTTTACTGCGGTACTAATAAACATTCGTGGTCTTGAAGTCGCACTCAGTTCGGAAGCGATCGGCTTTACGAAGTCGGCCGATGAAACTGTTTAGTTGTGTCGTACTATAACTACTTTGTACAAATACATTACTATTATAAATACTTACTCGCTATGATTTTATTTGGTTTCGTTGGATATTTTACTGTTAAACACACTTGGAATGTAAAATTTTTTATCCCCAAGCGAGTGCGATTCTGAAATAAAAACAAATTAAATGTTACAGACAAATGAATGTCTAAAATTAACGTTTGATGTCTCGGTTATGGTGTTCTGACACTGAGGGTATAAAATGAAATCGCACATTTTAACACCTAGTATTTTCTTAGTAGGTACTAGTGTAGTAGTATTTTTTGTGTTAGTTATATGTATACAAGGTTAGTCGGAAAGGGGGTACTAAGCCGAAAGAATGTTAAAGTACCCATAATAATAGATAACTTTTGTTCTACAACTTTCCCCAAAAGTCAATAGCTCAAGAGAAATAGCTGTTCAAAGATTTCGTAAAAAATACGCTAAATTCTATCTATGATCAGACGTGTTTACATTTTACGTCATATTTGGGGTCACGGATTAGAAACTCCATTTTCTGAATTCAAAACTAAAGCAGGGATGAAGAATTTTTGAAAAAACTAAAATAAAAATATACTTTCATGAAAAAAAAACTAATCGATTTTTTAAATTTTAACACTTTCTTTAAAACAATCATCAGTTATACATTAAGTGGCCCGCGGCTTAGTACCCCCTTTACGACTAACCTTGTAGGTATATCATATACATCTGCCTAGCCTTTTCCCAACTATGTTGGGGTCAGCTTCCAGTCTAACCAGATGCGGCTGAATACCAGTATTTTACTCGGAGTGACTGCCAACAGACCTCCGCAGCCCAGTTACTGAGAAATGCAGATACTGTAGGTAAGGTTAGACCGGTTGTCAGACTTTCGGGCTTCTAACTACCCGTAACGACTATCATAGGTATTCGTATGACACCCGAGACCGACAGTTTAACGTGCTCTCCAAGGCACGGAGGTGTCTCGATGAGTAACGAATGGTTACCCATCCACGGACTGACCGCGGCAAGCGCAGCTTAACCTCGCAAATCGTATGATCCGCGCGGTTGGTAATTTAGCCACGAGCCCCTCATTTTCTAAATATATATAATTATTAAAATCTGATTATCACAGGTTTGAGACAAACGTACAATTCTGGATTCAATTCTATTACTTCCTTACTTCCTTAACCTGTAATGATGGTGTAAGATTGTATAAATAAATAAAAATAAATAAGTAAATAAAATTATTTCGGGGTCGGTCTTCAAGTCTAACCATATCTGGTTAATATCGGCATAATATCGGTATGTTTCAAGGAGCTACTGACCTCCACGATTCAGTGACTGGGCGATGCCGATACCCTAAGGAAAGACTGGATGTCAAACCTTCAGGCTTCTGAGAATAATACCTTGACGCCCCGTAATGACACCCGTAACGACTATCATAGATATTCATTTGACAGCAAGGAGCGACGCACCGCGTTCTCCGAAGCAACGGGTCTCAATGGGTTAAGAATGGTCTCCCATCCACGGACTGATCGCGGCAAGCGCAACTTTACTTTGTATTTAGCCATGAACTTCTTTTCGTTTCAAATATAATTCAGTACATGGCCGTAAATATTACACGTCGATCTTTAGAAAGAGATATTGGCTAGTGTTGCCAATCGATAGGCGAATATCGATAGCAGTAAAGTAAAGTAGAGAGCAATACTATCGATACTATCGACAGTATTGAAGTTCAGAAAAGTAATATTATCGTTATTATCGATACTATTGATAGTATCAAAGTTCAGAAAGGCAATACTATCAATATTATCGATACTATTGATACATGTCAATAGTATTTATATTGAAGTGAACCATGCTATCGATAGTGAAACTATCGATTGTTCGCCAACAATAATATTGGCTAGCTTCGGCTTCGTAGAGCGTCGTCTCTGTCACTCATACCTATGTGACGTTTAGTCGCTTCGTGCGGCAGAGATGACACTATAAAGCCCAAGCTAGCCATTATCTGTTTATAAAGCTCGATGTGTAATATTTATTGCCGCGAACTGTACTTACCTGTAAATTCGGGAATACCGTGTAAGTTTTCACTGTAACCGCTGCCATACAGCCATAGAACACCACTGAGTCCCTGTACGGAGCCCCGACCGCCAATTCTATTCAAAAATAATTATATTTATACTAATATTAATATTTTTATATAAACTAAAGTTTAGGTATTTTTTTATTTGAATGTGTTCTATCAATAAATGTATTCTGTCCTTAAACATGCGTTAATGGTACCTAGTAACCTTGGGAGGTTTCGCCAGTTTTGAAGTAATCCTCGGCGGCAACCACTTTCCATCTGCAGACGTAGCATGACCACTGAATACAAGGGTTTTACATTGACATATGCACAATAGCAATATGACATTTTGTCTATTCTACATAAACATAACATAACATCACGCCTGTATTTCCCGAAGGGTTGGGCAGAGGTGTATAGTAACACCCTCTTTTCGCCGTTGATAAGTCCTATGTAATAGGGGACGAGCCTATTGCCATCAACCGGGTACGAATCCAAACTCCAGGCTGCTACTGAGGAATTCCACACGGAAAAACCCAATAACACTTTGTCCGACCTGGGGATGGAACCCAGGACCTTATGATCGCAGTCACGCTTGCCACCACTATACCAACGAGGGAGTTTGTCTATTCTTCAGTCGACAAAACCCTTGTCTACGGTGAGCATGCTACGTCTGCTGGTACGACGTAGGCATTTTAACTAACTGTATCCATAAAATAAAATAAAAAACATTGCAGCATGTGGCCGCGTTCAGAGCATATTATAATGATGGACTCACCATTGCACCCATTATCATCGTAGTCTAGTAGTGAAGTCAGACTCATGCCAAAAGAATACGCGTATTTCTGGCCAGGTTCAGGCTCAATCTTCTGCAGATAAGTCAGGGTCTTTTCGGTCTTCTCACTGACGAGGTCAGCACCACTGTACAGATAGACAGCACCACGACCATCGTTTTCGAAAGGCGCACCTATTGCTATTTCTGTAATATAAATAAAATTGTTGAAGTGAACATAATTCTGCGACAATGCAACGGTCAAGAAAAACATCGTGAGGAAACCCGCACAAGATGGCTCCTAAAACCTCTCAATGGTATTTGTAGTCCACCAACCCGCACTAGGCCAGCGAGATGGCTTAAGGCCTAAGGCCCATGACCAGCAGTGGGACAGTAATGGGCTGATTAGTTGGCACAGAACCGGTTTTTTTTTTATTTAAGTTCTTATAGCACTTAATGAGCAGTTGGTAAGAGTTGTTTTAGCATCCAAGGGATACTAAATGAAGTAATATTGTCATTATCAAGAATGAGAAAAAAAAATAACCGTCGTGGGACGCCTAGCAGATGTGAAACATCGAAACTCATTTAGTAAAAACTAGTGACCCGCCCCGGCTTCGCACAGATGCAATGTAGGTGGTAATGTGGGGCATATAAACCTTCCTCTTGAATCACTCTATCTATTTTTGTATTATAACTTTCGTGAGACACATTCATATTTATGATTAGTTACGGCGTACTCACGTGCATTTTCCGGGATTGCCCGACCAGTTTCGGACTCAAACGGAACCCTTAATCATGAGCTGATCCTGCGGCGAGGTCGCGAGGTCAGTTCGACTCGCGACCTCGCCGCGTGATCAGCTCATGATTAAGGGTTCCGTTTGGGTCCGAAACTGGTCGGGCAATCCCGGAAAATGCACGTGAGTAAACCGTAACTAATCACTCTATCTATTGCTGAAAACTGCATTAAAATCCGTTGTGTAGTTTAAAAGATCTAAGCGTACAGACACCGGGAGCCACTTTGTTTTATACTATGTAAAGATTAAAATCTGGCCGAATCAAACCGAAGAGAGCCGACGAGTTACGAAGGTCTGCCGTCGTGTCTGACATCGCGAGCGCCACTACGCAACAGCCGCTCTCACACCAGTGCCGCCGTAGATGTTTCACATCAAAAAGAAGAGTATCCATGGCTAACCGTCACTGATGTTTTTTTCAGTTGTCTGCTTATAACGTCAAACTGTGATCAGCAATCTATCTGCAAAGAGTGGTAATTTCCTGTCTGACCGTACATTGTAGCGGTCATTGGGAAGCCCGTGTTCAGCAGTGGACGTTTACGCGCTGAGATGGTATGACGAATTTTAGATAATCTCCATTGTGGCAAATGTTCTGCTTAGCCTTTTCCCAACTATATTGAGGTCAGCTTCCAGTCTAACCAGAAGCGGCTGAACTTCAGTATTTTACACGGAGCGACTGCCATCAGACCTCCGCAACCCACTTCCTGGGCAATGCCGATATCCTAAAGTTAGAGCGCTTGTCAGACTTTCGGGCTTCTGACTTCCAGTAACGACTGTCACGTGTATTCGTATGACACCCGGGACCAACTGTTTAACGTGATTTTCGAGGCACGGAGGGGTCTCGATGTGTAAAGAACGGTCACCGATCCACAGACTGCTGGCCCAAGTGCAGCTTAAACTTGCAAATCGTATGATCCGCGTGGTTATTGGTAATTAGCCATGAGAACCCGTGGCATTGTGGCATATAAAAGTAAAAAAAAATAAGATGAAGTTACTTTTTGCTCTTAAATAAATATGAAATTCTTACCATCCCACTTATCACCGTTTAGGTCGCCAAGGCTTATTATTGCACTACCAAAAAGTGAGCCATCTTTTTTACCAACAATTGTCCTTTTATAAGCTGGAGATTTCTGCAAAAAAATACAATATATTTACTTAAATCGTAATGTACTACGTTGTGGTAATTCATGTCAATGACACGTTATCGGAACCATTGAATCGAAATAACTTTAAGCACGTGTGTATATTGCACGTATTGATGTTGCACGCATGGATTTTGCACGTAAAATTGTTAGGGTTCCATACCAAAATGGTGAAAAAGCAACCCTTAGGGTGCGACTTCGTCTGTCTGTCTGTCACAGCTGCTTATTTCAGAAACTACTAATGTTACCGACATGAAATTCGGAATAGTTTTAAACAATGCTTATCCACGTTGCAAGTTAAAGAATCGAAATAATATTTTTAATTTCATTGCAACAGACGTTGAAATTTTAAAGTAGGGTTACTCAGTCAACTGGGATATCATATTGATGGCAGCAAAGTAGATACGGACATCTACAGTTTTGCGAAAATGCTTTTTTTACAAAAATGAGCTTATATCAACCCTATCTACAAGTCTGTAATAAAATTATTTCAAAATTCAAAATAATGAAGATAATCTGGCACGTAAATGAAGACATCTACACTCGATTTAAAAAAACATCGTAGTAGAAACGGACATTTGAACTTTTTCTATTAGAAGTAGTGAGAAGACAGTGTTGATTATTGTTAAGTTTAAAGGATTTTTTTTTATGTTTCTTTTTATTTGCCAATGGTGCCTTTAAATTCTATTTTGATACAATTTTTTATTTTCTTTGATAGTAGGTATCTAGTGTAATACTTAAAAAACTACATTTTATAGTTATTTTCTTTAAGAAAGACCTATTGTGGATAAATAAAACATAGTAATCACCTAAAATCTCTTTAATCTTAAAAAAACCTTAGAGTTAGAGTAAGACGGCTGTGAAACGGGAACGGCCTCTTAAATACGATAATATACCTACAGATTTAGGCAGCAAGGATCAATTCACAATAGATAGTACTTACGCCTTTTTCAACGGCGAGGTATACATAAACAGCTCCAAGATTGTAGGTAGACTTCAAGGCATAAGTGGGTGCTCCCACGAGCAAGTCCGTCCTCTTGCCGGACAATTTGGCAGCACATAGCACGGCTCCGAACATTGAACCCACGACTTCAGTGTCCACTTTCTTGATCAGTATACTTTGCTTTGTTACATCTTTGAAAAATAATACCTGTGTGTGTGTGGATGAAATAATATCTTAATAATCTATATCTATACTATCTACACTAATATTATAAAAAGGAAAGATTTGTATTTTTGTATGTAACGAATAAACTTAAAAACTACTGGACCGATTTCAAAAATTCTTTTGCCGTTAGAAAGCTACATTATTACTGAGTAACATAGGCTATATTTATTACTGGAACAAAACTTCTTACGCGGGCGGAGCCGTGAGGACACAGCTAGTACCGTATAAAGGCGAAACTCCTTTGTGCGTGGCCCAAACGCTACTTCATATACCTTACCGTTTTACTAACATAGTTTTATACTAACACAAACTGTATTATAATATACAAGGTGTAAATGCAAAAACTGAAAATCTCTTAAGTGCTCTTTGTACATATAATTATGAACAACTTTTACTTCAGGATCAAACAAGAAATCGCGACAAAAACATCATCTGTTCCCTACATTTTGTCGAGTTACGCGAAAATAAATGTATGGAGCAGCAGTTCTTTTCGCGATTTCAGTGTTGGTCCCTAGTAGAAGTTATTCATAATGATGAGAGTAATGAGCCCTGAGGTTTCCAGTTTTTGCATTTACATCTATACTAATATTATAAAGCTGAAGAGTTTGTTTGTTTGGACGCGCTAATCTCAGGAACTATTGGTTGGAATTGAAAAAATATTTTTGTGTTGGATAGTCCATTTATCGAGAAAGATTATAGGCTATATAACATCACGCTACGACCAGTAGGAGCGGAGCATAAATGAAAAATGTTGCAAAAACAGGAAAAATGTCCACCCGTGCGAAGCCGGGACGGGCCGCTAGTCTTGTAATATACAGTGGTGGCCATATAATTAGAAACGATTAGTACTACATGTCATACATCGAAAAAATAAGTAAGTCTCTAAAATAAATGTGAGACATTCTATATGGATTTCAATAAAAGAAATCATTAGATGAAGTAAAGCTCCCTTATACTAAAGACATATGTTTCAGTAGTTCAAAAATTTCAATATAAGAATGGCCATGAAAAGGGTTTGCTTTTGTTAATTGAACAATCTTGCAATCCTTGCTACCTATCGTTTTCTGAGATTCAGGCTTTCTTGCAACATCATTGGCACTGCAGAGTAATTTGCAGTGATAGACTGCGTCGCAAACATTAGTATTGGAGCATTTTAAGTGATCAGCCGGACCTTACTTAAGGTCCAACCAAAATGCCAGGACAAACTTTTACACAGTATTCAGTGCGTTTAACTAAACATATCTATGCAAAAAAAAAACGAGATCCTAGTGTTTTTTCTCCTCCCTGATCCTAGTGATCTAACCAAATTTTTGTTTCGAGTCAAATTTTATTTTAATTAACTTTTTTATAACTTTTTTCACTTCGCAGTTTAGGTAAAACACGGCGCGGAAGTAGCTCATGCCACGGGGCGGCCGATGCATAAAAAATGGATGAGTTTTTTTAGAGAGTACAGGAAATTTAAATCGTTATTATTTTTTGCTCGATAAGAAACACTTGGATCTCGTTTTTTTGCATAGATATGTTTAGTTAAACGTATTGAACACTTTGTAATAGATACTATACATATTTTGTGCATAATTGCACGACACATCCGCCTTTAGTAGACATACGAATTCTTGGGTATCATTTAATAAATATGATTAATGGAAAAATATACAGGGTGTTAATGAATTCGTGTAATTCCTTCAAACCTCGTGGTCTACTGGTGACACAGATTGATCCTGCATAGGATATTTTCAGACAAAAAACAAAAAATAAACTTTTTGTTCTTAACGTAAGTCAGTTTAGCACCCTGAGTGTTCTGTGCCAGCTGTGTCGCCGGGCAATGTAGCAGCGAAATGTACCATAACAAAAAAAATAGGTAAGTATCCGATATTTTTTGAATCCTTATCAGTTGGATAGGATATAATATGGATATTATATATATAAGACAAAAAAGATATTTTTATTTTTAATCAAGCAAAATCCCGTGCTGGGTTAATCTACAAGGTTAGTCGGAAAGAGGGTACTAAGCCGCAGGCCACTTTAAGTATCACTGATGACTATTATAAAGCAATTGTTAAAATTTCAAAATTCAATAATTTTTATTTGTATGCAAAAAGATTTTTATTTTAGTTTTTTGAAAAAAAGAACATACCTGGTTTAGTTATGAATTCAGAAAATTAAGTTTCTAATTCGTGACCCCAAATATGACCTAAATAGTAAACACAGCTGATCATAGCTATGGACAGATAGATTTTAGCATATTTTTTACGAAATCTTTGAAAAGCTATTTCTCTTAAACTATCGAGTTTTGGGGAAAGTTGTAGAACAAAAGTTGTCCCTTATTATAGGTACTTTAACACCCTTTCGGCTTAGTACCCCCTTTCCGAATAACCTTGTATATCAGTAATTGATCATGTGGGTTTAAGAAATTACACGAATAGGGTATCTGACTATAATTTTTTTAATAGAATACTCTAAACTATTACAAAAATGCTAGGCAACAGTGAAAAAACGAATGAAATATTTAATAAAATGCCCAAATTATAAACGATTGAAAATTGCTCACTAGACAGAGACAACACAATGACGTCATACCTTGCAAACTTCATAATTATTTGACACCACTCCGTACAATATTCGTTTCGCGCGAGAAGGACAGAAAATGCCCCCTCCACAAACTTCGCAAGCGTGTAGCTCCTCTATTTTTTCATCGATTTTATTTATTTTTTCACATATCAATTTGTATCTATACTTTCTTTAAAACAATACTAATTTTTTGTACATTTTTAATGGTAGTCAACTACCCTATTGATTTACACCCTGTATAAAACATTGCATGATTAATAACTTCAGTTCCGCTTACCTCTCCGAAACCCTTCTTTCCATACGGTGAACCCACAGCATAAGATATACCGTCGTTTATAAACATGCCGGAAGATACGCTGTACCCTGAAATGCAACAATATTATAGGCCCAAGCCACATCTGACGGAAGTTACGTCGCCGATCTACCGCCAGTACACATAATTCCATATAAACATCTCACACCGTACACATATGACCGAAGATGCGTTACTAAAATTCCTCGAGTAAATTACGCAACGGAAGATCGGCGACGCATCTTCCGTCAGATGTGGGTTGGCGCTTAGTCTCGAATTTGCTCCGTTCAGAATCAATGGACCCGCACAAAAATAATGGAAGAATTGATTTGCGCTTTACACAACAGTGAGCCAAGAGGGACGAAAAGAAAAAGAAGGAGATACAAATTATCAAAGTTATTTAATGTTGGTTATAAAAGGATAACCGATTTGAATTAAAAATAAAACATAACATCACGCCTTGTATTCTCCGAAGGGTTAGGCAGAAGTGTTTTTAGTATCGCTCTCGTTTCGCCAGTTATGTTTAAGTCCCATGCAATAGAAGGTGAACCTATTGCTATTAACTGGGCACATATCCAGACTCCGGGCTGCTATTGAGAAATGAAAAACCCAATATCACTTTGCCCGACCTGGGGATCGAACCCAGAACCCCATGCTCAGCAGTCCCGCTTGCGACCATTAGACCAACAAGGCCGTCGGTCAGAATTAAAAATATGAGTATAAAAGGATATTTTTAATTTGCATACTGCAAGAAGTGGATTCTGTTGTATTATTTTTGCGCGCGACATAATCGCATTAGCGACAAAGTCAATTAAATAAAGAAAAAAAAACTGAATGTGTTGTAAAATAACAAGGATAGCCTAGCGGATAAACGCTTGTCTTCCATGCAGGAGGCTCTGAGTTCGATCCCGACCCGTACCTCTGACTTTTCGAATTCATGTGCGGATCAGATTTTGATTATCACTTGTGTTAACGGTGAAGGAAAAACATCATGAGGAAACATATCTGAGAGAGCTCCATAAAGTTTTCAATGGTGTGTCAGTCAATCGTCACCAGGCCAGCGTGGTGGACTAAGGCGTAAACCCTTCTCATTCTGAGAAGAGTCCCGTGCCCAGCAGTGGGACAGTAATGGGCTGATTATGTATGTTATGTTGCAAAATATATTGTTGTAACTGTGGAGGAACGATGTATGGTGTTCTTCCAACGAAAAGGGAGTGTCCTCCAACCAGGCCGGTCTTATGCCTGGCGGGCTACTGCCCAACGGTTGTTTTTTTTTTCTATTCGACTATTTGTAGATGGTCTAGCGGATCGTTCTACGTACCCGGGTCTCCAAACAATGGGGCCCACCGGTTGATGTTGGGACATTGTATACAAGGTTAGTCGGAAAGGGGGTACTAAGCCGAAAGGATGTTAAAGTAACCATAATAATGTATAACTTTTGTTCTACAACTTTCCACAAAAGTCAATAGTTTAAGAGAAATAGCTGTTCCAAGATTTCATAAAAAAATACGCTAAATGCAATCTATCCTCAGCTATGATAGCTGTGTTTACATTTTAGGTCATATTTGGGGTCACGGATTAGAAGCTTCATTTTCTGAATTCGTGACATAAGCAGGAACGACGAATTTTTGAAAAAACTAAAATAAAAATGATTTTTCAAGGAAAAAAATATTTTCTAATTTTGAAATATTAACACTTTCTTTAAAACGACTATCTATGATACATTAAGTGGCCTGCGGCTTAGTAACCCCTTTCCGACTAACCTTGTATATACTATCTGCGTGTCAAATCTTGATAACGCGATGCAGGATTTGTGACGTCACATTTTGAGAGTTGTCTTTTTGTTGTCGCTATAGTCTGCTAGACATTCGTCGTGCTGCATAGTTCGCATATGGCGTGATAGATGTCGCCACATAACAAAAGGGCTAAAGTACTATATAACAGTTATAAAGTCTTACCAAAATTAAAAGTAGGTGTATATGCTTTTTTCATAATGAGCATAGGTGGACGGAAGGTATTCGTACTTAACGGCTTATAGATAATCGCTCGACCTATGACATTAACAGAAAAATAAATTAGTACTTAGTAAAACTGAATAGTGTTAAGGTACCTTGCATGTTAGACAGGATATTTTTTTAAGGAGTTTGGATAATTTGCATAGAGTTTCAGTATCTGTTCCTTATCGCAACCACATTGTTAAAATTATCTTTAAAACAAAATAAAAAAAATACTTTGTATGGAAAACTGAGAAAACTATGTAGCGCACGCCATACAAAGGTTTTTATTTTGTTTTAAAGTGAATTTAATTTATTTATTTCAACCAAACTTACAAATGAACGTAGTTAAGCAGAAAGGACTCAACCCACACAGAGTCACTTTTGAGTTATTGACGTTTTAAGTTCAGAGTGGTTTTCTTCAGTGATGCTGTATTCAGATTTTGTTACTTAATTACACATCCTTTGTAAAATCGGTGGTTGATGGTTATATTGTGTATTTCTGGACTTATTTACGAAAAAATAGGGTTGGATGATTTAAGCAGGTTGGTCTTTATAGGTAATAAAAAGAAAATACCAGCCTAATATGTGGTTTGGTTCCCTGTCACAAAAAACGTATTTCCTTTGTTTATTTCTTGGATCTTTTTTGCTGAATGAAAGGCCATATCTTATAGACCATTTTGGTACCAATAACTCGGTTTTGAGAATTTTGTGGATTGAGACCTTTCTGCTAAACTACGTCCAAATATCATAACAGGTATTACCCAATGCGATATTGTGATATTACTAAAACTAGACACAAGAACAACTATACTAGTATGTTTTGTTGTGACAAATAATAAAAAGGGCTCTAATTGTGAATTCACCCAGAACACAATAGAATAGATCCAACTCCCCGCGGTAAGATTAAGAATGGGAAGCGCGCGCGTGAGGCGCTTCGTCCACCAGCTTGGTGCGGCCTCGCGGTTCCACCAGCAGTCGCTGTGGCCGCCGCCACACACATCTGTCTGGAACACACGGGCATACCCGCCCCAATACTTCCATGTTGTGTACCTTTCCCCTCAGTACTTTAAACACGTATGAGACCAGTTTTAATGATGTGGTTACGATAAGGAAGAAATACTGAATCAATTTGAAAAATATCCACACTCCTTAAAAATATATCCTGTGTAAGATGATAACGGCACCGCTGGCTACTTACCATTGTACATCCCAGGGCCTCCAACTATTATGGTATTAGTGGAAGATATGTCTATACTCCAACCAAACGAATCCATGGTAGCCTCTGTAAAACCGTTAAAAAAACCGGTTATTTTAATGTAGCTCTTTCTGGGCATTGAAAAGCGTTCAATTCACTAACAAGTTAAATTTTGCAAGTTATTGAGGAAAGTACTTGCATACCTGCTTACACTGAAAGCTATTTTTGGCAGTTTACTGTAAGGCTTACCGCGCACTAGGCAGCATGACTGCGGCGGCCGAAATATTGAAGAATTCGTGGCCGCCTAGTGCGCGGACTAACATACGATGTTATATGTTGGACTCGCTGCCGGCACCCTTCCTGCGCAGCCAGCGGGGGGCCCAAGTGCCCGATAACACAGCGGATCCAGCTTAATAGATCCGTTGGTACTGGATGTGTTGTTCACATCTTTGAATCAGTTAAACAAATGGCAGCTGCGTCGTATCTGGCAGGCAGGATACGATAAAAATAACGGATCGTGTGTGAAGGCACATACTTCTCCATATATCTTCATGTACATCCATTTTTTATACTGTTCCGATATCCAGTTTTTGATCACAGTACGGAACATGTAAAAATATCGGACCAGTATTTTTATTTCGGAATACTGTCGTGTATGTGGACTCGCTCATACAACTACAGGCGCTATCACCAATATAAAAACGGATCCGTAAAAACGGATCCTGTAAACAGTTTCTGTGTGAACTAGCTGTAAGGCTGAGCATCCACCAGAGCTGTGCTAAGCTGCGTAGCGTGGAATGTGTTTTGTAAGCACCAATAGAATCACTTCATTTACCTAGCTTCGCTCTGCGCAGCTCTGGTGGACATGGGCTAAGCGGCACGAGGTTTTTGTTCATACAAAACAAGCAAGAAATGCGAGCGAGGGATGTGTTGCGAGGAATGTGTTGCGAGGAATGTATTGCGAGGAATGTCTTGCGAGGAATGTGTTGCAAGGAATGTGTTGCGAAGAATGTGTTGCGAGGAAAGTGTTACGAGGAATGTGTACCGCTCCCGCCACACCACCCTCATATTCGAAAAGAGGCCGCTACCTATCCTCGCACCACTCATTTGTACACATTAACACATTATGCATTACACATTCCTCGCACAGGTCTGGTGGAAAGGGTCACACCGTTTCACATCCTCGCTACACATTTTCCCCGCACAGCTCTGGTGGATGTCCAGCCTAAGTCAGGGAAGACGGTAAAACATAGAAGTTGATTTGTTGCGGGTGTGTCCTCAGTGAAAGTCGATTGTAGAAGTCAACGTGCACAACTCAAGTTGCTAGTGGATGGAATTAAACATTTAAATAATAACATCAACATAACATCACGCCTGTATTCCCGGAAGGGTTGGGCAGAGGTGTATAGTAACACCCTCATTTCGCCGTTATGTTTTAAGTACCATGTAATAGGAGGCACAATTCCAAACACCGGGCCGCTACTGAAGAATTCCATACGGAAAATCCCTATAACATTTTGCCCGACCTGGGGATCGAACCCAAGACCTCACGATCAGTGGCGCTTGCAACCACTAGATCAACGAGGCAGTTTTAAATAATAATTGTAGAACAATAAATACGTACCGAATAGATTTGGTGAGTCTTTTTTTATGTCACCCTCTGATACGGCCCTTAGTAAGTTTAAATTACCCCTAGTGTGTACAAAACATTTGCTGTATGTTCCGTAGTCTTGAAAACCTGTCGGCAAAAATTGGTGTTTTTAATTTAATGCGAAATTTTGATGAATGGATTAGATTGATTCAACATGAAGGCTGAACGCTGCTGTCAAGCCGCGTGAAATGCCCACGTGGATGCGATCAGTCGGTCCGCAAAATAACTTTTTTAGAGATTTTTATATTTTGTGTAAAATATGTTGGTACATCGTTAAGATGTAATTTTAACACAACATCACGCCTGTATTCCCCGAAGGGTAGGGCAGAGGTGTATTTATCACCCTCATTTCGCCGTTATGTTTAAGTCCCATGTAATACGGGGCGAGCCTATTACCATTAACCGGGCACAAATCCAGGCTCCGGGCTACTGAGAAATTCCTAATGGAAAAACCCAATAACACTTTGCCCGACCTGGGGATCGAACCTAGGACCCCATGCTCAGTAGTCGCGCTTGCGACCCCTAGACCACGAGCAGTTAAATAATAAAGTGTAATTTTATTAAAATGTAATAAAACTTACGGTAGTACTTCTCCGTAAACCTTGGGGCGCACATCTGAAATATTATTTTTAATTCATTCATTTGTAATCATTTCTTCTGAGGGTTGATGGGTGGCTTCATCATCATCATCATCAACTTAGTTGGTATCTACCATGTCGCTACCTACTTTTGATTTTATACTAGGTTTTTATTTTTATTTATATACGTTTTTTTTTCATTAAACAGCATATTTTTTATTACCATAAGATAAAAGTAACAAAAAATATCGTTACATCGTGATTAATTCAAATCTTATACAAATTATCTATACTGGGTGCAAAAATAACCTTAACGAAGCCGAAGTCTACGCATACTGTACATCAAACTAAGTAACATACAGCAAAATAAATTGCTGGGAAATGACTTTTATTTTTTGGTATTAAAAAAACAGCTTTTAATTGTAGCGCGCAATGTAAGAGCGCGCGTAGCAACCTGTGCCTACATTTCGAAAATGTTGATTATGTTTGTATGGAAAAATGTTTAGTAATATCTAAACTTAGTTTTCGTGAAAAACGTCAAATCAAATAAAATATATTTTTTTTATTTCACCTAAACTAATACAGGTGCTTATGAAAAGTCGAATTCAGATGCACGGTTCCAATTAGTCGTTTCCTATGGAGGAGAGCCGGCAAGAAACTCCATGGTTATACAATAGCTAGTTATCGTGTTGACGGATATCATAGCCGCGGCTATTTTGTTAGTAGCCGTTATCTCTAAACCGGTCTAACCTTAGGATATCGGCATTGTCCAGTAACTGAGTTGCGGAGGTCTGATGGCAGTCGCTCCGTGTAAAATACTGAAGTTCAGCCGCATCCGGTTAGACTGGAAGCTCACATTGTTGGGAAAAGGCTAGGCAGAACAGTAAAAACCTTACTCAAACTCAAACCCAAAATATTTATTTGCACAGTTGCACACTAAGGTCAAATAATACAGGTCTTATTATATAGAGTAGGTACACCTTAGCTACTTTTTCCAGGTGTTGCAATATTTGAGGGCTCTAATTAGATAAAAGTATATTTATAAATTTACGTGTCTGCTTGGTACATAGTGCCTAATTCTTGACTATTGTTATTCTTAATCTATCTATCTATATAAAAATGAATCGCCAAATGTGTTGCTAAGCGCAAAACTTGACAACGGCTCGACCAATTCGGCAATATTTTTTCTAAATATATTCCTTAAGGTATAAGGAAGGTTCTTATGGAGAGAAAAAACATAAAAATTGCGTGGAAAATAGTAAAAACAACACTTTTCTTTTCCCACTACAGGCCAATAACTTTTGACAGAACGAAGTCTGTCCGGGCAGCTAGTACACAATATTTTTAATTAAGGATACTAGAACCAAAACAACATAGTATATCGAGTGATATGTTATCGAGTAGGTAAATAGGTATTGGTATAGGTGTTAATTATTAATGATCTGCTATGAAAATCATTAATTAAACAGATTCCGTTAGCGCATTTTGTACAATAGTGTTGTGGTACCGATCCGCCTTAAGGAAGTGCCCTACTAAAAACGTATAACGCTCATGGGATTGTTGGATTGTATTATGTCAACAATGTATGGTAGGGTTATCCCAAAAACTTACCACGACGTAATCTGCTCCAGCTTTGACAGTCGCCCCGAACCAATAGTCATGTTTATAAGCATCGGAAACTGGAAATTATATTTATGTATTTATAAATAAATACATCTTTTCCTATGACAATGCAAAAGTTCAAGCGGTAGGTACGTAGATCGAATTATTAATAAACACCAACTGCACACGCCCTTTCAAATTCATATCTCGCAGTAACATGGTTAGGACCGTCATAGGAATATTTTTACCGATATGGTCATATACCGGTTGATGCTTTTATGAAACCGGTTTATAAAACAACACAAAAAAGTCATAGAAAAAAAAAGTTGGGCGAGTTTATCGTACGACAACAGGCGTCGTTCGATTGATAACGCTTATAAATCGACCGATGTGATTATATTCCTAGGAATATGATTATACAGGGTTATTGGTAACTCGACGTATTCCTTTCAGGACGTCATAGTAGGGTTAAAATGCAAAAAATTAAGCCATCCTACCGAAATTCAGTAGTTTTTGAGCATTTTATATTTTTTGAAATATCCCATTTTCTATCTTTTGAAGCCTATTTGAAAATAATGTACGGCGCGAATGTATTGTTTATGCCATAGCAGATCTACGTTAATAATTATAAAACTTTTTAACAAAAATAAAACCGACTTCAAATTGTCTATCTCCGAAGTTCTTCATCAAACCTTCATCAAATTTAAAAGGGATCACTTCGAAAGAATACTCTTTCAAACAAAAAAAGAATCATGAAAATCGGTTCACAATTAGCAAAGATATCGCGGAACAATTATACAAAAAAAACATATGGTCGAATTGAGAACCTCCTCCTTTTTTTGGAAGTCGGTTAAAAAGTTCAAAAATTCCAAACAGATCTATGATTGAATCTGGATTTTTTTAATAAAAACCTAAAATAATTAATATCTCAAAAACTACTGAACTTCGGGAGAACATTTGGTGGCTTTATTTTTTTTAATTTCAACCCTACTATAATGTTGTAAGGTTTCTGCGACACATACATACTCATACAGACATAAACACAGTTTTACAAGGAAACATTTCTTTAAATCTATTTCTCTCTTTGATCTAACTAATGAAAATTTTTCTCGGTTGTCCATTCTAGGAACATAGAAAGAGTCTTATATTGTGTTCATAATTTCGAAAGACACTGATGCCGATTCTGATTCTGTTATACACAAACTAAACTTAATTTAGACTATTGCCATCTTTTTCACTCTGATAAAATAAGAAAGAGACGGACGTAAATAAGTCAAATTTAATTGAACTAAAATTTCCATACGAATTTAGAGGAAACGTCAGAACGTGCCGACTAAAAACACGGTGAAGTTCAAGGCGTAAACTAGTTTGACATCTCTAACTTAGTTCTTATCTATCACCATCCTTTTCTCGAGCCGTCTGTTAGTAAAATATAGCAATTCTCTAATTTTAGTTTAGTTGGTGAACAAGAGAATCAGCGCCACTGTCTTCTAAGTTACACCTAGTTTAAAATTCAGAAAGATTTTAAGAAATGAGCGTAACAAAAAAAAATCGTAAAGCTTACTTCTTGTGATGTTGTTTTCAATTTTTGAGCAGTTGCGGTGTTCTATACCACAGTCATATACTTCTCCGATGTTATTTTCCTTTGGCGCACTTATTACTAGCCTGGAATAACCAAAATCAATTTTCCTTCAATTGTATCACATTAAATATTCGTAATTTTGTAGTGGCTCTTGCAATACTTATGAATTTTAATTATTGGAATAATACGACCAAAAATAGATTTTCCTTCAATTGTATTACAATAAGTATTTAGTGATAACACATAGGCGGCTCTTGGAGTATTTATGCATTTTAATTATTGGAATAATACGACCAAAAACACTCCCTGATATTTCTGTGCGATATCGTTATTCGTTACCAAATTATCAGTTATTTGGATTATTGGTACCGGTCTTCTTCTTCTTTTCGTGTGGTTAGTAACTAACCTGATGTCAGAGTTTATGCCACCCATGGGCCTCTGACTTGGTTTCACATGCCGTCAAGAAATATCTCTCAGGAATGCGTTTCCTCACGATGTTTTCCTTCACCGTTTTAAGCAAGTGATAATTATACAATACGCACATGAATCCGAAAAGTCCGAGGTTCGAACTGGAGACCTATGACTTAGCATTCCGACGATCACACCACTAGGCTATCACTATTATCGGTAATTTGGACACTACTCCTCTCGTGTCGGTACTATATAGAATAGCTTATGCCGTGATGAAAACTAGCCAGATGTCTAGCTAGCGTGATGAGACTAGCCAGTCAGCAAGGTTGATAGCAGGGCTGACTATCCTGGCTGCGCAGGACATACGAGAACCTACTGAAGTGTAGTCACTGGGTCCACCTTTTATAGCAGAACTTTTTTAGTCATAATATTATTTTGCATAACAGCGATTAGCATAAACTCCATTTCGCATAAAATCGTTTGGCATACCTACACTTATATAGCATACATTCAAAACTCATAATTTTGTAAGTCAGAAACATCTTTAGGCATACATTTAATATCTATAATAATTGAAAAATGTATCTATTACATTATGCACCATGCATGCAGCACATGCAACATGCAGCAGTCTTCTGTCACGACCCCGGCGCACAGTGGCGAAAAAGTGACTTTTTCGTTTCAAATCAACTTTCCGGCTAGAGTTTTAAAGCAAACAATACATTTTTTTTAAACTGTTAATGATTTAATTGTCTATCAATTCCTCTGGCCGGATAGAAAATCCGAATTAGGATCTACTTTTTTTATTGTCTCCCTAACCTCTAAAAAATACAGACTGATTGTAATGTTTTACAATTGTGCTTCCTAAGGGGGTAGAAAATATAGTTAAACTGGTTTCAAAGGGGTTTTCAGGGTCGCTGATTACGAATAAGTTATCAGATAACTAAAATTCAAGATGGCGGATTCAATATGGCGGACAAAAATCTTTCTACAACTAAAAAATCTGGCCAGACGAATTGATAGACAATTAAATCATTAACAGTTTAAAAAAAATGTATTGTTTACGTTAAAACTCTAGCCTAAAAGTTGATTTGAAACGGAAAACTCACTTTTTCGCCACTGTGCGGCGCTGCAGCGCTCTGGCGGTCCCACGCGAGCTTATCGTCGCAGATGGTTTTAACGCTCACCACCGCAGCTTCTGCTTGCTGGCCGGCATTGCATAAATTCGGACATATAAACATTCGGCCAAACAATAATTATTTACATTAAATAATTTTTATGCCTAAAAAATATTCGTTTATAGAAGATTATGCCAAGTGTGTTATGCCAAATAAATTGCGGAACATCAAGATTCTGCCAGATAGCCCGTCGTCACTCATGGAGGTTATTTTAATACATCCCATATAATTTGCATATTTTCGTTTCTAGTTTCCGGTTAAGAATAGGTCACCCATCTTGATCAATGGGCGTTGTAAACAGGAAAAAAAATCTAATGTGTTACATAACATAACATCATGCCAGTATTCCACGAAGGGTTGGGCAGAGGTGTATAGTAACTCCCTCATTTCGCCGTTATGTTTAAGTCCCATGTAATAGGGGGCGAGTCTATTGCCATCAACGGCCACAAATCCAAACTCCGGGCTGCTACTGAGGAATTTCACACGGAAAAACCCAACAACACTTTGCCCTATCTGGGGATCGAACCCAAGACCACACGATCAGCAGTCGCGCTTGCCACCACTAGACCAACGAGGCAGTTAAAATGTGTTAACGCCTAACTAACTTTTCATTTCGGTTATATTCTAGGTTTAATCTCTATTAAACGGTTTTAACTTGTGGTTAGTAGTAAAACGGTTTCTTTAAATAAACCGTTCATTAAACAGTCGCTTTCCGAGGGATATAATCGTCATAACCGATATAGAACGGTTAAAATAAACGGTTATTAAAAAACCGGTTCCAAGTCCTCCTGTTTCTTAATAATATTCTGCGATTCGTCCGCCAATCTTGATGATTACAGCAATATACGTGCTAGTAGTAATAACATACATACATAAATTCAAGCCTTTTTCTCATGGACAGAAACTATAGAACGCCACATGATACGATCCTTACATATTCATAATAACATTGCTTACCGTTTGTATGCTTGATCATAAGTGATGCTGTAGCCAAAATACGAATCGTTGGAAAGAAGAGGTTTAGGGGGTAGGAAAACTTTCTTCGAAAGCACGTGGTATAACCCCAGAGCCTGTGGCCATACCGCCTGTGTTAGGCACACCCAGATGAGTACTAGAAAAAACAAACAGGCTAGTCATTATACATATACAAGATTATTTCTAGTAAGTAAAAAAAAGTATATACAAGGTATGTCGGAAAGGGGGTACTAAGCCGCGGGCCACCTAAGTACCTATCACTGATGACTATTTTAATGCAAGTGTTAAAATTTCAAAATTCGATAATTTTTATTTGCATGCAAAAAGACTTTTATTTTAGTTTAAAAAAAACACTCCTTTAGTTATTAATTCAGAAAATGTTGTTTCTAATCCGTGACCCCAAATATGACCTAAATAGTAAACACATAGCTATGGACAGATAGATTTTAGCATATTTATTACGAAATCTTTGAAAAGCTATTTCTCTTAAAGTATAGAGTTTTGGGGAAAGTTGTAGGACAAAAGTTATCCCTTATTATAGGTACTTTAACACCCTTTTGGCTTAGTACCCCCTTTCCGACTAACCTTGTATAATACAAGGTGTAAATGCAAAACCTGAAAACCTCTTAAGGGCTCATTGTACTTATGATTATGAACAACTTTTACTATGGGACCAATCGATCAATCGCGAAAAGAAAAACAGTTGTTCCCTACATTTTGTCGAGTTTGCGAACATAAATGTATGAAGCAGCAGTTTCTTTTTCGTGATTTCAGGGTTGGTCCGTAGTAGAAGTTAATCATAATGATGAGTACCTACAATGAGCCCTTAAAGCTTTTTAGTTTTTGCGTTTACACGGTGTAAAAATACCCTTAACGAAGTCGAAGTCTACGCATACTGTTGATCAAAATAAGTAACATAGAGCAAAAATAATTGCTAGGAAACGACTTTTATTTTTAGGTATTAAAATATAGCTGACTAGCTGTTTCCCGCAGCTTCGCTTGCGTGATTTATTTCACCCCCTTAGGGGAAGAATTTTGAAAAATCCTTTCTTAGTGGATGCCTACGTTATAAAAGGTACCTACTGTCAAAATTTCAAGTTTCTAACCCCAGCCGTTTAGGCTGTGCGTTGATAGATCAGTCAGTCAGTCAGCTTCTCCTTTTATATATATAGATAACTGTAGAGCGCAATGTAAGCGCGCGCGCAGCAGACTGTGCCTAGATTTCAAAAATATTGTTAATTTTTGTATAGGAGAATGTTTGGCAATAACATTTAAACTTAGATTTCGTGAAAAAGGAATAATAAGTTGTGACTTTGACCTTCAATATCTCCATAACCAGTCGGTTCCCAGATATGGCCCAATACAAAAAATCTTCGTAATGATGGGAAGAATACCTACGTGGCTTTCGACTTCGTTAAGGGTATTTTTACACCCAATAAGTATGTATAAGATCCAACCAAAATACCTGGACAAACTTTACACAGTGTTCAGTACGTTTAATTAAACATATCTATGCAAAAAAAAAAACGAGATCCAATTGTTTTTTTATACTTAACCAATTTTATTTTCAGTTATAATTTTAATTAAAAATAAATATTTTTAACATTTTTCACTTTGCGGTTTAGGGTTTTTCACACGGCGTGGAAGAAGGGTGTGCCCCGGCGGCGGTCGATGCATAAAAAATGGATGAGTTTTTTGGATTTTTTGGTTAGAAAATTAACACTTGGGTCTCGTTTTTTTTGCATAGATATGTTTAGTTAAACGTATTTGAACACTGTGTAAATGTTTGTCCAGGTATTTTGGTTGGACCTTATACAATATGTAACGTAATTAACGCACACCCTCAAACACCCCAATTAGAATATTATGTTATAATCATAATACATACACTGAAAATTTAGTTTAACGTGTATAGGCATTGTTATTTACTAAATTAACGTTCTTGAAATAAGGTTTATTTTTCTTTATTTTGTATTGAATGACGGAATTTGTATTAATACATTTAAAAATGTACTTTTAAAAGTCTTTTTGCCTTGATTTCCGATCCATTTCGGTTTGTTTTGACTGTACAGGGATAATGTGACTAATTTCCGTAGTTTTAATTATTTTTGGAATTACAAATTACGTATATTAAAAATGATAGAAATCGATTCTGAACAAACTACTTTCAGGATGTGCGTTAATTATGTTACATATTGTATACAAGGTTAGTCGGAAAGGGGGTACTAAGCCGAAAAGGTGTTAAAGTACCCATAATAATGGGTAACTTTTGTTCTACAACTTTCCCCAAAACTCGATAGTTTAAGAGAAAGAGAGCTTTTCAAAGATTTCGTAAATAATATGCTAAAATCTATCTGTCCATAGCTATGATCAGCTGTTTTTACAATTTAGATCATATTTGGGGTCACGGATTAGAAAATTAATTTTCTGAATTCATAACTATAGCAGGTATGTTTTTTTTAAACTAAAATAAAAATATTTTTGCATGCAATTAATAATTATCGAATTTTCAAATTTTAACAATTGCTTTTAAATAGTCATCAGTGATACTTTAGGTGGTCCGCGGCTTAGTACCCCCTTTCCGACTAACCTTGTATAAAAGGTTTTATAACTTGCTGCACAGTATGGGTCACGTATCATGGCCGCTAACCACGCAGGTAGATGCGCAATAGATTTCTTAAGAACAGAATGGCTTTTAATTAACGCCATCTTAGGATCGGCCATTAGAAGGTTTATGACATAAACCTTTACATTGTAACAGTTTCTTCGGTAACTGTTGCTTCCCTAAGTAAATATAAATTATATATATAAAAATATAAGTTCGCCAAGATAAATCGGGCATACTGTTTGAGCGTGATTACATATATTATTATTAAAAATAGTGGGTGTGTAAAAATAATATAAATATATTTATTTCACTCCAGATAAATTAATAAAGGCAACGGTATACACGAAAAGAAAAACATATTTATATAAAAAAACTTTTTTTTACTCACATTTCATGATTCCACTTGTCAAACCCCAGTACACATGTTATTCCGTCCGTATCCCGACACTATGATAGCACTTATGGTATTGTGAACATAATTGTATTAATTTTCCTTTTATGAGGTCATGTTTTTAGTTAATTATAAATTAATCGTCGAGACGGTTCAGTAAGTTCGATACCTTCCTTAACCGTCGTCCCACGTGAGCGTCACAATGCTATGAGTTGCGAAGTGCAACGACGTGATTCATGAATCTAATAACAAATATAAAACTGACTCCAAACAAACGAAAAAAAAGAATTAAATATTTACCATATTATAAAATTAACTGTTTCAGAAGTCGGTGCTGATCCACGCTTAACCAAATTGAAGGCACCGACATCTGATTGAATTGTTAATTGAAGATCAAACGAACTTACCTGAAGTGAAGTTCGATCAAAATTATGTGACCAGCTTCATTCGACGCGATATTGGTTTACGTGTTCTGCCCCCGTTAGCAAAAGGGCAGTAAGTAGTGAATTTTGCGAAATTGAGTTAATTGTTGCTTTAGAATACCCATTAAATGCTCTTTTTTCACATCTCGGTTTCATAGTTCTATGTAAACTACAAGTTTGTTTTTTAGTTATTAAAAGGGTAGTATGAGCCTAAATTAAACCGTTCAACTACGTTAAACCGCAGTATATCATAACGTTACTGCTCTTTTCGTTCGTTTTTCTGTTCTACTAATCATAAGAGCAGTATTACTTCTATATTATTGTAGGTAATAATAGTGAAACACCTTATAAAAAGTAAATTTAATAACTAAAAACACAGTATAGGGTTGTACTGTATTCTTCAAATTTTTTTAATTTAAGAATTTTTTTAATTTTTTTAATTTATCTTACTTCACAAAAATTATAGCAAAAATTAATAGTTTTCATAAGTGATGTGTGATAGTTTTCATACAGTGCAGTAAACTGTTAACATACTGCTCTTACTTCTAGCAAAGCCGGCAAAATATCTTTACTTTCACAAAACATAAGTGAAGTAATTAAAAAAGCTAAGTCAAAGGGCAGTAACAACGTCAGTTACTGCCCTTTGTTGTAAAAATTTGTACTAATTTCTTGGAAGAATGCTACAGAAAATTTTTTTTTTGATTATTTTATTAAAATTCAGATTATTCATTTAAAAAGCGTATATTTTCCTCTATCTATAGATGTATGTAACATAAAGGTAATTTACATAGTATCTTTACAGACACGAAAAATCGAACTCAAAACTTTAAACGCTGTTTTCTCAGGAACTGATTTTGGGTACATACTACCCTTTTGCTAACAGGGGCAGTGTTGTAGGAGTATCCCCAAGCATCAGCCGTGCACGTTTTGTTTTTCTTTCTACTCCCTCGTTGCTCTCCCCACTTGTTATCACCACTACGCCCATCTGTCAGTGCGCGAGGCCGCGAGGCGTTTTCTAGTCATTTACTGTATATATATTTTTTCCGTTTCATTGAAGGTACATAAATATGTATATTATGCACCAAGGGTGGGATTTGCGATTATTATGAAAGCACGAGGGAGGGTGATATACAATACAAGGTTAGTCGGAAAGAGGGTACTAAGCCAAAAGGGTGTTAAAGTAACCATAATAAGGGATAACTTTTGTTCTATAACTTTCCCCAAAACTCAATAGTTTAAGAGAAATAGCTTTTCAAAGATTTCGTAAAAAATATGCTAAAATCTATCTGTCCATATCTATGATCAGCTGTGTTTGCAATTTAGGTCATATTTGGACATTTGGATATTTGGTCACGGATTAGAAACTTAATATTCTGAATTCATAACTAAAGCAGGTATGATATTTTTTTGAAAAATCTAAAAAAGAAATCTTTTGCATGCAAATAAAAACTATCGAATTTTGAAATTTTAACACTTGCTTTAAAATAGTGTGTCATCAGTGATACTTTAAGTGGCCCGTGGCTTAGTACCCCATTTCCGACTAACCTTTTATATCGCGCCGAATGAAGCTGGTCACATAATTTTGATCGAACTTCACTTCAGGTAAGTTCGTTTGATCTTCAATTATGTTTCGCAGCTTCATTCTTTGCGGTATTCGTTTACGTGTTGTAGGATGTTCAAAGACACGATAAAACAGGAAAAATAAATAAACCACGTAAGTATTATTTATAATAATTTATTGAATCATAAATCAAGAACAATCACATAGGTATGTGCTTAATTTCTATTATAATTTTTACAGGTTTGCTGCGGATAACAAAGTTCTGGCAAAGCTACTTTCATCTGAAGAAACTTCTTAACCGACATCCAAAAAAGGAGTTCTCAATTCGACTGTAGGTTTTTTTTTCTGTATGTTTGTTCCGCGATATCTTTGCTAATTGTGAACCGATTTTAATGATTATTTTTTGTTTGAAAGACTATTCTTTCGAAGTGGTCCCATTTAAATTTGGTGAAGATCTGATGAAGAACCTCGGAGATAGACAATGTGAAGTCGGTTTAATTTTTGTTAAAAAGTTTTATTTATTGTAATATTTTGCAAAAACTGAAGAGGAATCACTTCAACCAGTAGTTTTTCTTATAATTTCAATATTGACTCAGAGTTTGTTGGCCTTGGACGTGGGTGCATGACGGGTACTATGGGCCGAAAATATGTGTGTCTACATCACTGTTACAATAATAAAATAAATCCAATTTCCTTAATGTCTGGGCTATGATTTTTGAGTGAGGATTTTTGTAACTAATAAACAAGTAATTTGTGTTTCTGAGCGATTGTGTTTTATTGTAATGTGATGTATTATAGACATCTAGCAGGACAAATTTCAGGACGTTGATTAAAATATGGTATTTTTAGCAAGGGTTGTACTGAATTGGGTTTTGAGGTCTTACTATTAGCAGGTATTTTTATAGTGCGCCGGAGGGCGCGTGACGATCTCCGGCCACCCTAGTGAGTGGCCTGCGGGCGGCGGGTTGGGGAACCCGTCGCCCGACCAGTAACGGGCCCAGGGAGGATGGCGCGTCTTGTCCTGCGCGCGCCTCTCGGACGGATGTGGGGCAGGGGAGCAACTGCCCCACCACAGGAGGGGTCCACCAGAAGAAGCTGGTGGACCGAGACCTGTCGGGGTCGCGGTGCATGCAACAGCGAATCCCGTGACCCCGGCCTTAGGTCAGAAGGAGGGACACCGTGGGGTTTTAGCCAGTAAGAGTCTGGCACACCCCCCCGTCTTCCCCAGACGGGGGATAGTCCATGAGGATTTCCCCACGTTATAAAAAAAAAAAAAAAAAAAAAAAAAAAGGTATTTTTATAGTAATTTCAGTAGAATTGCGTATAATGTTTGAAATGTTTATCAAGGAAAGAGTTTGAACTCTATGAGCGGTTACTAAAGCCAGCAGAGTCTTAACCTTCTTGGAGAGAGTTTCCAAATTAAGGTCATCGTGAGGCCATTTAAGTGCTAAGTAATTTAGTACCTACTACGTTTGGATTCCAAGATATGCTAAAGGCATCAAGAGTAAGTGCATCAGGATAATTTTTCCATATCACATAGGTGGGACACTTTGTATTACAACGGCTGGCAAAACGATCCACCTCAGGAAAACCGAAGGTATCAGTTATCTGTTTGAACGCATGATCGCTTAGTTCCCATTCAGTTTCTTGGAACTTCTTACGCGAGAGGCTATCAACTTCACAATTGTCTTTCGAGGCGAACAGAGTTATATCACGCTGCTCACACCATTGCCATATCTCTCTTGATACTTCATTTAGATGAATATGAGACATCCGTAATTAAGGGTCAACAGTATTTTATTTTTCTATTTGTTTATCTATTTAAGCACGCTATTTATCTATTTGGAACTGGTTTACATCAGTTACGTCACAATGGGTTCAGTTGAAAACCAGCGTCAGGCACTAGTGGTCTGACATTTATGCTGAACTGAACCTATTTGGCGCAGCCGCTAGACACACAGCTACTTTATTTTTAACCGACTTCCAAAAAGGAGGAGGTTACTATGTTCGTCTGTATGTATTTTTTTTTGTATGTTCATCGATATTTTCGCCAATTGTGAACCGATTTTGATGATTTTTTTTAATGGATAGGGTATACTTTGAAGTTGGTCCCATTTAAATTTGGTGAAGATCTGATGAAGAACTTCGGAGATAGACAATGGAACTCCTCAATGACGAACAGTACGCATATTGTGATGATGTGATTATGTTACGAGCAGCGTCTTTAGTAGGTCCAACCAAGTTTTAAATAAGGCCACTAAAATGAAAAAAATAAAAACATTTTTTACAAAAAATTTAAACCGACTTCAAAAAAGAATAAAATAATTACCATATAAAATTAACAGTTTCAGAAGTCGGTGCCTTCAATTTGGTTCAGCGTGGATCAGCACCGACTTCTGAAACTGTTAATTTTATATGGTAATTATTTTATTCTTTTTTGAAGTCGGTTTAAATTTTTTGTAAAAAATGTTTTTATTTTATTATGTTTTGTCTCTTATGATTTTTTTTTCTGTGTCCGACTGCTTTCGTGCCAAATAAATGTATTTCTTTCTTCCTTTCAATATGTTGAACACTACCCATTCGATTGATGCACGAAATAGCGGTATTGTTATCTATGCGTAGCAAAATATAACAGTTCGATAAATGTCTAGCAAATGTTTTGAGGCCTAAAATAGCTGCTTATAATTCAAGTTCATTAATATGTAACGATATCTCGTCAGTTGTCCAGTGACCATAGCATTTATTGCCGTTACAGAATGCACCGCATCCAGAAATAGGGAGGGCATCAGAAAAAAAATCTAAATTATAAATATTAATCCTGGGGGGGATACTCATTATCTATGTGGTCAATTTTGGTCACATAATTTATTATGTGGCCAATTTTTGATATAATACTTAAATAACGCGTGTGCGTGTATGACAAGATGTATGAATGTGGATGAAGCGAAAGGGGTATGTAAGAGTCGTAGCATGTGGCGTTCTATAGTTTCTGCCTACCCCCATGGGAAAAAGGCGTGAGTTTATGTATGTATGTACTTAAATAACAAAACGTCAACAAAACTATTGTTAACATCTCATCACACAATGATATTCAGATCAGCTCTTATTAAGTACACAATGGCGTACAATGGCACACAATAGACGTGCATTGACTGATTACAAGTTTCAGTGAACCAATCGATCAATCGCGAAAAGAAAAACAGTTGTTCCCTACATTTTATTGACTTATGTGCACATAAATGTATGAAGCAGCAGATTTTTTTTCGTTATTTCAGGGTTGGTCCGTAGTAGAAGTTATGTCCAACCAAAATACCTGGACAAACTTTTACACAGTGTTCAGTACGTTAAACTAAACATATCTATGCAAAAAAGAGATGAGAGAAGATCCATGAGGCTCTTTACAATGATATCCCGAATCTGTCTGTTCTATATAAAGATACAGATAAAGAAACATTTATTTGGACACAGCACAAAGAGACACCAACAGGTAAAAAGTGTGATATAAAAAATAAAAATAAAAAGTTTTGGGTATGTGTCTCACGGCTGGACCAAAAAGGTGTCCAGATCAGTTTAATCTCAAGCACTATAAGTACTTGACGCTGGTACAACTTCTTTATATAAATACTAGCTGTGTTCTCACGGCTACGCACATAGCCTATGTTACTCATAAACGTAGCTTTCTAACGGTAAAACAATTTTTGAAATCGGTCCAGTAGTTTTTAAGTTTATTCGTTACATACAAAAATACAAATCTTTCCTCTTTAAAATATTAGTAGGTATAGATTTGTTTCAGTGTGGTTTCCTGCAACGCAACAATAAACAAAACTTGGAACAGTTACGGAAAAGTGTTAGTCGACAGACTATTGTAAGTTATTATTATACAAAGTGGGGATGACATAATGACATTAAAATTATACCACGTATTCTATGATGTTTTTTTCGACCGTACACAAAAAATCAATGAAGTACATTCAATAGTTTAGTCACAGAAATTTTCTTCTTAGCCGTTTCCAAACTATGGTTAGCTTCCAGTCTAGCCAGATGCGGCTGAATACCAGAATTTTACAGAGAGCAACTGCCATCAGACCTCCGTAACCCAGTTATTGGGCAAAGGCTCATGAAATGTTCTTACGTTTTAATAATTTTACACATTATCAAGATCTTTTCGCGAAGTTATGTAGGTCTGTGACCAGTTCATACTAAAATGATTTTATTTTATACGTAACAGATATAGTGGATAAAAGTTGCCACTTCGACGTCCCGTTAGTGATATTAAAAAATCATGCGAAAAATATCATGGTTGAAAAATAATGTTTTTTTTTGTGTACAGTCCTAGAACGCACCATAGAGTATTCAGACTTGAAATAGCAAGTTTAAAAATGTTATCATTACTTCCTTCTCGCTCGCGCACATTGCCGGGCCCGAGGGTGAAAGTGGAATCGCCATTTCTAATCCAATTCTGATATAATAATTACATCGTCACCGTGCAGTGAAAACCTCGTAAAGCACAAATTCGTTATTGTGTCCTACGGCCTCATTCGGGGTCATAAACAGAATTTGAGTCTAGCATCTTCCGTTTCCGTTTCACATCTATATAGGGATATATATAACTATCCCTTCTTGACAACGTGATGATGACGTATTTCCGCCCATGTTCACCAGGAGACTGCCGAACGGCTATCTACTCATTGGCGTCCTGTTTACGGACGGTTCACATCTAGTTTAGATAACGCTGTTAGCGTTCGGTATATCAGTAGTTATTATATTATAATTTATAATATTATATTTTAAGAAAAACCGCTTACAGAACCGTTTTCGGAACTGGTATCAGATCCTGTGCCAGTTCAATCGTTTGATTTTGATTTGGCAACGCAGTTGAAAGAACGAGCCATTATTGTAACTTCGTCTGAACAATTAAATATGCTGAATTCTATTCAATATTTTAATAATGAAAATTGGAATAATGTTAGATATGGGGATACTCAAAAAATATATAATGCTCGTCCTGGTTATGTCGATCTTGAAGTGAACGATGAAATTAAATCCTTGGAAAAAATTTGTAATTTACCCTCGGCTGATAAATTTCTTGGCGCTCTTACCCGTGCAATAGTTATGCAAAGTGAAGCTATGCAAAAAGGTTTTGGAGAAATAGTTGACTGGGTTAAGGATACTGAAAGCTTGGACCCAGAAAAATTTGCTTTGAAATTAAAGGAGATATTTTCAAATGATTTTCAAAAGATTTCACGTGATTGTTTGCAATTAGTTTGTGGCCGTAGGGCCGATATAATAGAACAAAGACGTGAAGCATTTATAAAACAATTAAGGGATAAATCTTATAAGCCATGTTTGAAAAAGATACCACCGTCAAGTGAATTTTTGTTTGACAAAATTCCCTTCAGTGAATTTATTAAGAACAATGGGGGTGTTAACAACATTTTTTATGCAAATAAAGTTAATTATTCTGTGCGAGAAAAGAAAACTCCTAGGTCCCAGGCGGCGTACCCTGGGCCTAGTGAATACCCATCAACCAGTTGCTCTTCGGCACTGGCGATGAATTATAGATTTCCAACACCCCAGAGTGTGGGATCTTTTTATAATTAACATGCAATGAACCCGTTTATTTTTAACAATCAAAGATTTTTTCGTCCCCAACCGAAGACACAGGTGGCAGGCCAATGCTTCCACCAGCCCTATAGTTTTAGAAAACAGGAATTGCAAAACAATTTACCGCGGGGCAAGGCCTCCGGTAAATACAATAAAAAGTTCTGACTCGGATCAAGTATTTTTGGGGGGGTGTCTACAAAATTATACAGCAGAATGGAAGAATTTGGGGGCACCGGAACCGTTAATAAAGATAATAAAGGGTTATCGTATTCCATTTCAAAAGAAACCGCCTCTGGTCCCGCCAAGGCTGGCGAAACGTTGCAATCTCACTCTACCCTCTCCGGAAATGGATTTAGTGGTTCAAACTTTATTAGACCAAAGAATTCTAGAGTATGCCCCCCAAACTCCGAGTTTTATATCAAATTTCTTTCTGATTCCTAAAGACGACGGAACCTGCCGTCCTATATTCAATTTAAAAAATTTAAACAATTATCTAAAAATTATCAAATTTCGTTTGATCTCAGTCAATCGAGTCCCGGAATTTTTACAGGAGAAAGACTGGATGGTAATAATAGACCTCCGGCAAGCTTACAACCACGTGAATGTCGCGCCCGTTCAACGTTGTTTTCTCCGTTTATTGTACCGAAACAAATTGCTACAAATGACTTTTTACCGTTTGGTCTGGCGACAGCACCCAAGGTGTTCGCATCATTGACAAATTGGACGGCAGAGATTTTCAGAAATCTAGGTATTCGGGTACTTTTCTTTCTAGACGATTATCTTATAGTGTCGCATACAAAAGGAAGCTTCTAAAGCACGTCGACTTTATTTTTCAAACGTTGCACCAGTTAGGTTGGCAGATAAACAAGGGAAAATCTATACTTAAACCTCATAAAGTGATAGAGTATCTGGGTCTGATGTGGAATCCTTGGAAAAATCTGAAATTTTTGCCAGAGAAGAAAATTCAAAGCATGCAGGTAGTTTTGTCAAAGTTGATACGCTGGAGGAAGGCGTCTCTACGCGAAGTGCAGAGCATTATAGGCGTTCTAAATTTTGCCCGTCTAGCGGTTCCAATAGGTCGTTTAAATTTTCGACATTTACTAGCTCATTGCAATGCGGTCTTGAAACTGCAGAAGCAAGCGAATTATCCTTTGCCTTCAGAGGTGTTAGCGGAACTAGAATGGTGGAAGGTACATTGTGTAGAGAAGTCCAGACTTCACCCACCACAAATAAAGAATTTTGACTACGGATGCGGCCGATTCAGGTTGGGGAGCGGAGTTAAACGGTCTTCACTTGTGGGGCGAGTGGACAAAAGAAGAAGAGAATTCGCTCCCTCTCTGAGTCGCAAATCTCTTCTACTGCAGTGCGACAACAAGGCAGTTGTAGCGTACTTGAGGAACGAGGGGGGAAACAAGTCACGCATTCTGATGGATTTAATATATCAAATTTTTCACATTTTAAAGAAGTACCAGATTCATGTTATTCCCCATCACATTCCAGGCAAGTACAACGATGTCGCAGGCAGTCTGTCTCGTCACTCGATTTTGCAAGACTGGCATCTGCTTCCGGAATTAACCAGTGTTGTCTTTGCAAAGTGGGGTGTTCCCCAGATAGATCTATTTGCCTCGAGCATGGCTCACGTAGTGCCATGTTATGTAACGCTGGACCAACGAGATCGGCGAGCTTGGAGGCACAACGCGTTTGCGTTCAAATGGGATTTTCAGCTGGCCTGGGTATTTCCTCCTCCAAGTTTGATTCCCCGTGTTTTAATGCACCTAAACCACGCTCTAGGAATATTCTTAATAGTGGCACCGAGGTGGTCTCGAGCATGTTGGAGAGCAGACTTGAAGACCCGAGCGATCGCACCTCCGCTCACGATTCACAGGTTAGCGAAGGTGCTGGTAGACACAAGGACCGGTCAACCACCTCCTCGAGTACAAGAGTTGGTCTTGGAGGTTTGGAAGTGTGGGGGTGGTCAGAATCCTTAGGTGACTGGTCTGAAGAACAAAAATGTCTACTCAAAGAAGGTTGGAGGTTGTCTACTTTAAATACTTATAGGCCAGCATGGCAGAGAAGGTTGAATTGGTGTTCAAAGTGTAATGTAAATTTTTCAGACCCCTCAGGTAGTGAATTGGCTAGATTTTAAGCAGATTTGCATTTAAAAGAAAAATTATCTTATCGTACAATTTTACTCCATAAATCAGTGGTGTCCACTTTTTGTAATGCAAAGAGTGAGACCCGTTTAAGTTCAAACATTTTGGTTAAACAAATGATTAAGACTATAGCATTGCAGAAACCTAATAAGTGTCCACTCCCTGTTTGGGATCCTCGGTCTTTGGTAGATTGGTTAGGTCGAAGGTCCTTCCAAAATCAGAGTCTATATAAAATCTCTAGAGTTTGTGCAGTTCTACTGTTGTTATGTTCAGGGCGTAGGATACACGATTTAACATTGCTCAGTACTTCGGCGGATAGATGAGAATAGTATTATGTTTTGGCCATATTTTGGTTCAAAAACTGACTCTGCAACTCGTGTGCAGTCGGGATGGAAATTGTTTGGTAATCTTCAAAATTCGGTCCTTGACCCGGTTTTTTGGCTTAAAAAACTCATTGATAGTAGAAAATCACGTCGTTTGCTCTGTTCTACGGATAAACTATTTGTGACTACTTGTAGAAAAGCTAAGCCAGCTTCTAGAACCATTTTAGCAGGTTGGGTAAAGTCTATTTTAAAGGAAGCAGGAATTGAGGCTACTCCAGGTAGTTTTCGTGCTGCTGTTGCTTCTCGAAGTTGGTTAGATAATGAACCTCTGGATGAAATAATGGCAAGGGCTAACTGGAGATCGCGTAATACTTTTAAAAAACACTATAGGAAAGAAGTGGTTGCAGGTCCATTGCAGGGCAATTCCTTAATCCATATTTTTCAGCCAATAAACTGATTACTACAAATTATAATAATGGAATTTTTGAATTATGGAAATATTTTATGTACATACAAGATGAATAGGATAATACACAGTATGGACAATAACAATTTTGAAACATGACAGGACAATGTTCAAGAAAATTGGTTTGTGGTATGTATACATTACATAATATGTTTTATTTTGTTTTTAGTTTGGTGTGGATTAAATTTCATAACATGTATTTACTATTTCTTATGCAACACATTGGCGTCCCGTTCACCAGGCCAACAAACAAGGCCTCAAATTCTGTTTATGACCCCGAATGAGGCCGTAGGACACAATAGCAGAGTTTTACCTTAAAATAAAACTCATGTTGTGTCCGGAGACTCATTCGGGGTCATACTTTTAAAGGCTGCCTGGTTACTTGTTTCTATAATAAGTTTTAGGATTTGAGGCCACAATGAGTTTATAGTTATAGTAATGAGTTGACACGTTTGGTGTAGTGGCTGAGCGATTGGCTTCTGCGCTACGGGTTCGATTCCCACACGGAACAAATATTTGTATGGCCTACAGATAGTTGTACCGGGTCTGGGCGTTTGTGTGTGTGAAGATTTGTGTCTGTAAACGCACCCACGATACAGGAGAAATCCTAGTGTGGGGCAACGTTATTTAAAAAACAAAAAAAAAATATAGCAGTCTCCCAGTGAACATGGGCGGAAATACGTCATCATCACGTTGTCAAGAAGGGATAGTCATATAATTATATCCCTATATAGATGTGAAACGGAAACGGAAGGTGCTAGACTCAAATTCTGTTTATGACCCCGAATGAGTCTCCGGACACAACATGCGTTTTATTTTAAGGTAAAACGCTGCTATTTTTTTTATTTTATTTATTTGTTGGGTAGAAAACCTCGTAATGCATATTTAGAACTAACGTGCACAGCCCTAAGATGAAATAAATTGATGAATAGATACAGAAGAACTTGACATCACTTAATACATTTTGTTTCACCAGACAGTATTATAATATTCTCCTGTAAAATAACGTTTATTGCAATTACGAGGTTATCACTGCACGGCGACGGTATGCCAAAATCTAGCTATCCTACAAAGATCGATAATAAACTATTTTTGTAATCAACAGAGGCGGTCGACGATGCCGACGCAGCCTCAACCTGCGGACCGCAGACAAATAAGGGGGAAGATCTATAAAACCATGGCTAGACCTGCTGTCTTGTATGGATCGGAATGTTGGGCCACAAAATGGATAAATGAGAAGCAATTGCATGCAGCTGAGATGAGAATACTAAGAGGGATATGTGGTATTACGCGAATGGATAGAATTAGAAATGAGTATGTAAGAGGAAGCCTGAAAGTGGCGCCGGTGACTGAGAAGTTGGGTATGGGCATGTGACGCGGAGGAACGAACATGTCGTGAGGAAAGTATTGAGTATGAACGTGGATGGTTATAAGAGTAGGTAGAAGAAGACCAAAGAAGCGATGGATGGATAGTGTGAAAGATGATATGGAGTGACAACTGAAGTGACGGCTAATAGAGACGTATGGAAGAAGAAGACATATTGCGCCGACCTCAAATAAGTTGGGATAAGGGCAAGAGGATGATGATGGTGATGTTTGTGTGTGGGCGTGTGTCTTTGTGTATGTGTGTGCGTGTATGATCCCATCAAAATGTTTAAAATATATCTTTATGCATGTGATCGAGTCTTATACTAGTTTGTACTGTTTCAGATAATATTCTAATAAATGCTTAGTAGTTATTAGAATATTATCAATTATTATATTACCATCAACGCCAAATCTCATGTAAAAAAATATCAGAAGTTCATTAATTATTATGTTCCTATTACTTGTCATATAAAATTAGTTGTTTTATATTGTTTTATGTAAAAAAAGCATGAAAATAAGTAGTGTCATTGTAAGTTTAATATTATTAGGATATAGAAGTAAATATACCAAATAGCATATACTTTATTTTCCTTATTCTATATACATTGTTTATTTATTTAAATACACAGGCAAATTTTGATAAACTTATGACCAAATACTCAATGATACCTACTCAATTTTAAATTGCCGTTATTATTTTCCTGCTGCCACTGTCACTTCGCCTTTGAGTGACAGTGACAGCACGAGGCTTAACGGCAACTTAAAATTGAGTAGCGTTTGAATATTTGGCCAATAGCCAAACAACATAGTATATTTTTAAGCCCTTACCAGCTATTCAGAGTGTAAACGAAACCATGTAATTCCTTCAAACCTCATGATGTACTGCTGACATAGATTAACCCTGCACGGAATACTTTTGGATACAATAAAAAATAATTACAAGAAGCATGTGTGAGGCATTTTAGCGCCCCGGGTTAAATGACCGTGCGGCAAGCGATACTACGAAATTGGCTCGGGGCGCTAAAATGCCTCACTTTAAGAACACATGTTTACTTCTTGTAATTTTTTATTATGGAATCCAAAATTATCCCGTGCTAGGTTAATCTATGTCAGCAGTACCTACATCAAAAGGTTTAAACGAATTACATTATTTGTTTACACCATGTTTATGGTGTATTCCTAGTTCCTACCATTAAAATGTTGTTGTTTCACTATCAAAGAATTGTTTACTATTTATACAACATTTTAATGGCTGGATTATAAATAGCGCAACGAATGTCGAACATTTCGCCCGATCGTCATTCGACGCCTTCCTTGTTGATCTATTGACGCTCATAATGATGCCGTCCTCTTATTGCTAATCAGTTCCATAACTACTGAACAACTTCCCGCTAATTTGTACAGTCAACAGCAATATTTTCGAATTTCATAATTATTAATTATGTCAGAAGTTAATTGTTTGTCAAAATTTATAATACATACTATTTTTTAAAGAATTCAGATCCCTATGTTGACAGTCCTAATAATTAGCATGATTTCGTTCATAAAACAATTTTTAAATTTTGAGCTATTATCGCTTATTGTCAAACTAAGAAGTCGCATCGGCAAACTTGGTCGAACAACCAGTGGCAGTCGCTCATTTTAGCGCCACTTACACTTATTGCGTCAGCATAAAGATATGTTTTTACTACAGTACTAATAAACATACGTGGTCTTGTGCTCTTAGTTCGGAAGTGATCGGTTTTACGAAGTTTGCCGATGTGTCGTACTATATTTTTAGGAAGTTTGTAGGTACGTACCAGACCTTATACAAGGTTAGTCGGTAAGGGCGTACTAAGCCGCGGACCACTTAATGTATCACTGATGGTTGTTTTAAAGAAAATGTTAAAATTTAAAATTTCGATGAATTTTTTTTCCATGTTTTTTATTTTTATTTTAGTATTTTCAAAAATTCTTCATCCCTGCTTTAGTTATGAATTCAGAAAATGGAGTTTCTAATCCGTGACCCCAAATATGACGTAAAATGTAAACACGTCTGATCATAGCTGAGGATAGATAGAAGCGTTTTTTAGCCTGTTTTTTATGAAATCTTTGAACAGCAATTTCTCTCGAAATATTGACTTTTGGAGAAACTTGTAGAACAAAAGTTATCCATTATTATGGGTACTTTAACACCCTTTCAGCTTAGTACCCCCTTTCCGACTAACCTTATATAAGGCTAAACAGTTAAATCTAATCGCAGAACAGTACAGCGCGAACTAGAATCGAATTTATAAGCCCAGGTCCCATTTCCCGAAAGATAATAAAACTATGAAGGTACATGCACCTCCTTCTCGCAAATAAAACCAAATTCGTGGGAGCAGTCGATATCATTTAGTTTGCCGTCGTTCTTGAAGATACATCCACAATACTCGCGGCCTTTCGAGTTATTTGGTTCATTTTCTGACCAACCACTGAAGCCTGCTTCTTCCAAGGTTTGATCTGAAAAGTACATGGGTTTTTAATAAATACAGTACCTACTCGCCAAACTTTTTGGCCCCTCTGAAGTCAGACGAATGTTTGGCAGTAGCGAAGCAGAATTGGCGAAATGTTTGGAAGTTGATCTACTCCTCCTCAAGCAATGAGTGATATGTTATTAGAAAGGTCTTTTTAAGCAAAACATTTGGTACTAAGGCTCAGTTGCACCAAATAAATATAACCGTAACCGTTACAAAATTTCTATCAAATCAATACAAATATGACGTAAATATGGTTTTTTTTTTTTTTTTCTCACGTGGGGAAATCCTCATGGACTATCCCCCGTCTGGGGAAGACGGGGGGTGTGCCAGACTCTTACTGGCTAAAACCCCACGGTGTCCCTTCTTCTGTCCTAAGGCCAAGGTCACGGGATTCGCTGTTGCATGCACCGCGACCCCGGCAGATCTCGGTCCACCAGCTTCTTCTGGTGGACCTCTCCTGTGGTGGGGCAGTTGCTCCCCTGCCCCACATCCATCCGAGAGGCGTGCGCAGGACATGACGCGCCATCCTCCCTGGGCCCGTTACTGGTCGGGCGACGGGTTCCCCAACCCGCCGCCCGCAGGCCACTCACTAGGGTGGCCGGAGATCATCACGCGCCCTCCGGCGCCCGGTGCGTCTAGCGCGAGAAGGGAGAGAAGAAGCGGCCTCCCTCTCCCTCTCCGCTACCTCCTTGGTCGCCATCACCCCCTCGCAAGAGGCGATGGCTTCCCACGCAGTCTCGCTCCCGACCATGGACAGAACCACGGCCGGAAGCGAACGTAAATATGGTATGGTTATAGTTAGTGCAACTGAGCCTAACACAACTAAATTCAAATGATAAGGAAATGTTATGTTAAATTAACCATTGTGGGCGATATGCCTTAATTACCGCAATTAGCAAACGGATTAGTGATCAAAGTATGTTGTTAAAAGTACTCACTGAAAATAGTTTTAAACACTGCTGTAGCGTTCCCAGTAGGTATTTTAGCTCTGAATCCAGCCAAGAAGAAGTAGAAGGCCGTGGATCCTGTGACCTTCGGCTCCGTATTCGTCAGGTTGAAAATCACTGCTTGTTCAGCTTGGGAGTTGATTACCAGCAGGTGAGCGTTCTCCGACTGGCACTCATCATAACTCTGGCTCCAGGTATAAGCAATACGCGGTATCTTGTAGCAGCTACCTGCTGTTGGATAGTACTTGTAATCTGGAAATTAAAATAGGAGTTTAATAACCGTAAATATACACTTTCCACATCATTGGTGCCACTGCCCAGACCGGAACTTGGGTCTATATTTATATGACAGACAAAAACAGTACAAAATATTTACTGAGTAGTATACTTATGGGCAAACATACGCACAGTACTCAAGATTAAGTTGCTCTTAAGTCTCATGCTGTCACTGAAATCTAAAGAGAGGTTTTTGCCTCGTTAGTCTCGTGGTGGCAAGCGCGACTGCTGATCGTGAGGTCCTGGGTTCGATACCCAGGTCGGGAAAAGTATAATTCGGTGCTTCCTTGCGGAATTCCTCAGTAGCAGCCCGGAGTTTAGATTTATGCCCGGTTGGTGGCAATAGGCTTACCCCCTATTACATTGGACTTAAACATAACGGCGAAATGAGGGTGCTGCTATATACCTCTGCCTAACCCTTAGGGGAATACAGGCGTGATGTTATGTTATGTTTAAATTTAATAGCGTTTGAGTATTTGGCCGTCAAGTCCGCATAATAAACAGCTGTCATTTAAGAGATGTTCCAACAACAGCTAGCATTATGTAGAATTCCATACATGTGACAACTTTCTTTTTTAAATACGTCTCTAGTCATCTTAAAACTAAACTTAAGAGGGATCTATCAAATGAGAATTGTTTATTAATACGGGCTTTAATGTATTATAATATCTGTATAACACGTTGTTACATAATTCCCCAAAAAATAAAAATAAAAAATATTGTGTAAATAATCAAGTAGTCTTTTATGGTTGTTGTCATTTACCTCTCAAAGGAAATTAGGTAAGAATGTAAATAACTTTCTGGGTAGTCTACTCTTTAGTTTAATGTTTCGTTTTAATGATGATTATTTTATGTTTTATCCAATTTATTTTTTGTGTCATACTACGGTTTTCAAATATCTCTATTGGCAAGACTCTTTACAAGGGACCTTTTAACCCCCTTTCGGCTTTAGGGGTATTTTTGTAACACGTTGTATAGCAGTGATAGCCTATTGGTGTGACCGTCGGACTGCCGAGTCATAGGTCTCGAATTCGAACTCAAGGCACGCACCTCTGACTTTTCGGATTTATGTGCGCATTGTATAATTATCATTTGCTTAAAACCTGTGAAGGAAAACGTCGAGAGGAAACCGGCATGCCTGAGTGGTAGCTTGCGCTAAATTCACTACCACATTATATTGCGCTAATTGACTTCTGCAACCTAGTTTCACTGTTGATACACCTGCTTTAAGTCAACTTCTGCAAATATTACCAACTAAACAAGCACTTACTGGACGTTGAAACTTGCACAATTTAACTTGCTATAGTAGGATTATTAATTCACTTGACTAAAACAGGTCCTACTATTGATGTCGATTTTGTAGCACATTTTGACAGTACTAAACTAGACTAAACGAAACTGTCACTTTCTTTTTCTATTGAAACAGGAAGAGACAAACACCCTTAGTTTAGTTTAGTCCTGTCAAAGTGTGCTACAGAATCGACACCATTGTAGTTTGACAGTAGTGCATTGTTGTTTGACAGTAGTGCATTGTTGTTTGACATTAGCACCTGTCAGTTTAGTCCAGTGGATTAATAATCCTACTATAGTGGATTTAAACTTACTTTTTCCATAAACGTCACAATGCTTGTCGTAGGGCGCATCTTTAGCAGACACCTTGCAGATGAAGGGCAGTTGCCGGAAGCACGGCATTGTCTCTATGTCGCCCTTACGCGACACCACGTCACACCCATATGGCTCCCTCTCAATACTGCTGGTTTGGGTCACTGCAATGATGGTAAAGAAGCTACAGTACATAGTAGAATTTAAAATACATAACATACATAAACACCACACCTGTATTCCCCGAAGGGTTGGGCAGAGGTGTATAGTAACACACTCATTTCGCTATTATTTTTAAGTCCTATGTAATAGGGGCGAGCCTATTGCCATCAACCGGGCACAAATCCGAACTCCTGGCTACTGAAGTTTTCCACACGGAAAAACTCAATAACACTGCCCGACCTGGGGATCGAACCCAGGACCTCACGATCAGCAGTCGCACATGACACCAATAGACCAACGAGGCAGTTGATTTGGAGTACATAGTAACAAAATACAGTAAGCCTCCACGAGTGCCGATCAGTATTCTGAACAGTCAGCCTTGCGACCGACCTTGCTTACTAGCTAATCTCTTCTAGCAATTCTCTAATTTTAGTTTAATTAGTGAACAAGATGGGAACAACAACAACAACAAAACTCATCACTGAGTGGAGCCCACACAACGTCAGACGACGTCGCGGCAGGCTCAGAAGGAGATGGCGGGACGAGCTAGACACTTGTTGGAAGGATTGGCCGGAGAGAACCTTAAACCGAGAGAAGTGGAAGAAGGGTAGGGAGGGCTTTGCCCTGCAGTGAGAAGATCATGGCTGAAAAAATAAATAAAAAAATGAACAAGAAAATCGGGAGCATTATCTTACCTCAATAATCAAACACACTAGATTAAATAGGTAATCAGTGATTTTTGCTGATTCCGTAAGACTCTGGGTGTTTAAAATCGTCAGCTGATAGACCCTTGAAAGAAAGATAGTTCCTGGCGGGAGGGGAGCGTTATAATAGTAACTGCCACTATACAAGGTGTAAAAAGACCCTTCACGAAGCCGTCAAACATGCATTCAGTACATCAAACTAAGTAACTCTACGCAAAAATTGTCGCTGGGAAACGACTTTCTTTTTTGGGTGAAAAATATCGTTTTACGGTAAACCCCATGAAACGCACACAAAACAATGTGCTGATGGATGCAATGAATAGTAAACGGGTAATGGTGGTATTTCAAGTACATTTGCAACCTTCAAAATTAGTATTTTAAAAAAAAGCTGTGAAAAAGATGGAAATTTGACCTCCAATATCTCCGTAACTAGAAGGTTCCCACGCATAGTCCGGAACAAAAAAAATATCGCAATGACGTGAAGAATAAGTGCCTTCCGGCTTCGTTAAGGGTCTATTTACAACGTTTTTATGGACAGACGACCTGGTGAAGGTCACGGAGAACAGTTGGAGACAATCTGCTCAAAACCGTGCGATGTCGAAATATAGGCATATACCCAGCAAGACTGAATGATGATGTTCGATCTGACATTTGTGTTCCCTTAGTCCGTCTTCGTTTTGGCCCAAGAATTTGGAACCCGAAACCAACCAGTTCTTGAAATACTCTTAAAAATCCATATCAACACTAAACTTACATTCTATTAGCGGTTGTTCTTCAGCAGACTCGTGTCTCTGCCCGTCGTCTCCCACCCAAACATGTTCCCCGAGATCTGGAAACTTCTTGAACATCGAGTGCAGCTGTATGATGTCCTGTTCAGAGGCCGGCACCATGAGCTCGGCCCCCTCGATCTGGCACACCTCGTTGACCTGCCAGTGCCGCCGGCTGTCGATGTGTAGTTTGTAGAACGCATCAGTTTTCCTATTGTATTCGTAGTCTGTGCGGTAGTGCTTCGTAACTGACGGCGGTGGCGCCACTGTTGATGCTGTAATAAGACGGATTGACGTGTTATTAGACCCTTGGTCCTTGGTATTGGAACCTTGTCCTATGCTTACGTAAACATTGGTATATTTTTTTTAAACTGATCAGGTTTCTTTATTGTTATTCATGAGCTAAGTAAAGAAAAATAAGTAAATAAAAAAAATTGCTAACGTAATCATCATCTAGACACCCCCGTCCCCCATGTCATCAAAAATAAGCTAAGCAAAGACCCCCTCACCGACTTTCGTGCTTACGTAATACTTGAATGGCCCCTCAACTAAGTAGGTACTAGTCTAGCTAGTTGCGACTGCATGTCGGCGTAGGTATGTACTGCAGCCCTACTATATCAATAGGAATATTATCAGACACAATCAAGTCCATAGGTAGTTTATTATACACTAGGTAGGTACATAAGATATTTACTTAACTTGGGGTGTCTTAATTTTGTGAGTATAGTAATTGTAGTAGAGCTCCTCGTGAAAGAGCTCGTCCGAGGAAGTACTACCACCACACCTATATCTGACGTCAAGCAGCGTTGCTGTGTTCGGGTTTGAAGGGTATGGGTGCCGGTGAAATTACAGGCACATGAGATTTTCCAACCTTTGTCTCTCTAAGGTTGAAATCGGTCCAGTAGTTTTTAAGTTTATTCGTTACATACAAAAATACAAATCTTTCCTCTTTATAATATTAGTATAGATATACCTATAGATACAGGCTATTAAAAAATGTACTCCTAAGAATTTTGTGGGGTTATTGAATTTGGTATCGGAAATTGAACAACTTTCGTAAAACAATTTTTCGAAATTCGTAGGTTTTTTTTTTATTGTTTTTCATAAAAATCAAATACAATATTTTTTTAATTTTTATGGAATGTAGTACAAACAATACGCGAATTTGGAAAAGTTGTTCTAAGAAAATTGTTCACTTTCCGATACCGAGTTCTGTTCTGCCTAGCTTTTTCCTAACTAGGTTGGGGTCAGCTTTCAGTCTAACCAGATGCGGCTGAATACCAGTATTTTACACGGAGCGACTACCATCAGACCTCCGCAACCCAGTTACTGGGCAATGCCGATATCCTTAGGTTAGACACCGACAACGAGTAACCCCACAAAATTCCTAAGAGCTTATTTTTTAATACCATATATTAAAAAAAACGCTGCTAGCATTTTGTCCGTTGATCATGATTAGATTTAACACAAACGCAGCAACATTGTCAGCGTCCTATAAGAGATACAACTGGGGACTGAGGTACAGGTCAAGCTCTTCAATTTTACGTTTACCTACAAACGTATGCCGAACATAAATAATTCTTCACCGGAAAGCCAATACTACTTAAGCGCCATTTTTGGCCAAAATGAGTTATCTATCTATCTTCTTTTCTTCTTATTTATATACTTATAAAAGGAGAAGCTGACTGACTGACTGACTGATCTATCAACGCACAGCCTAAACGGCTGGGGTTAGAAACTTGAAATTTTGACAGTAGGTTCATTTTGTGACGTAAACATCCACTAAGAAGGGATTTTTCGAAATTCAACCCCTAAGGGGGTGAAATATGGTTTTTAAGTTTGTATGTAAGTCCGTCATTTTTGAAGTAAGAAGCTTGAAATTAAATAGTAAGGTTTTTGGTTAGAAATAAACGTACACGTGTTTGAGCATTTTTGGAAATTAAACCCTTAAAGGGGTGAAATAAGTGTTGAAAGTTTGTATGAGAAATCTGGTACTTTTGAAGTAAGAAGCATGGGGAGAAACTGACCGACTGGCTGACTAATCTAGCAACGCACAGCCTAAACCGCCGGGGGTGATAAAAGACGGACGTTTTGGATTTTAAAATGTCACTTTAAAATGGGCTTAACGAGGATTTCAAACTTCACGCAAGCGAAGCTGCGGGCAAAAGCTAGTGAGTTATATATTATATCGTTGGATTGGACCGTTCCCAACTAATCGACGCAGAAAAAAAATCCAATCCAACGATATAATATGGTACCTACTTATATAACTCATTTTGGCCAAAATGAGGCTTAAGTAGTATTGGCTTTCCGGTGACGATATAATCACACATTAAACTCATGTCTACTTGTTCAGTCTTTTCTCCAAAGCGTTATCATTAGCTGTTTATTTAATTGAGTTATTCTTGTAGTAATAAATTAATTATATTATTTCTTAGATACTTTCCTTATAACTGCAGTACCTATTGCTAGTAATTAACCTCGTGAGCTTGTTTTTAAAGTTAGCACTGGGTATCTTGAAAGTAACAGCGATCAACATTGTTTTTGTTTTAGAAAAATACCTAAATTTACATTATTAAATTACTTACAAAGGCACCTAGCTTTTTTTTCAATCCAGAAATTAATGAGGTCTGCTTCCTATTACACCTTCTTTGTTTAGACTAAAACCCTTTTATGTTTGGAGTTTGACGTTAGACACAATTTTAACAAGAATTTACTTCTGTAAATACGACTCATAGTGTTTAAAAACGGATATGTTAGCAAATTTAATTTAATTTTTAACCGACTTCAAAAAGGAGGACGTTCTCAATTTGATTGGTATTTTTTATGTATGTACACCGATTACGCTGAGATTTATGATCCGATTTACGTGATTCTTCTTTAGTTTGATGCGGAATAGTTGTCATTTGGTCCCATAAAAACTTTACATAGTTTGGTCCAGTAGTTTTAATTTTATGATATTTTTTTTATTTATGAACATTTTTGTTTACGTGGACGATGTAATTAGTCTACCTGATGTAATCTAGAAAAATCCTACTGTAGTTTACAGAACAACCTATTACAGACACTAAAAAGTAAAAAATAACTTAATAAAGATTTAATTTAATACACCTCTTATGCAAACCATAATATAAAATTAACAGTTTCAGAAGTCGGTGACTTCAATTTGGTTCAGCGTGGATTAGCACTGACTTCTGAAACTATTAATTTTATATTATGGTAAAGGTATTAGGTTTGCATAAGAGGTGTATTAAATTAAATCTTTATAAAGTTATTTTATACATTTTAGTTTTTGAAGTCGGTTTTTTTAAACGTTGTTTTTTTTTATTAATGGGTTGTTAAACAGACAGGCATAAATCATCCGCGGAAGTCCACATACCTTCTCTTATTCCGTGTCCTAATAAAATAAGAACAACGGTTAGTTTACCTGATTGTTAGAAGTAGTCCGCTAAAATTATGTACCTAGGTAGGTACATAATTTTAGATATAATTTTACCTATAAACTAAACACTGAAAACACTCCTAAAACCTGTTTTACATAACTTATGTATAGAAACTTACATAGTATAACACAGAGCACAAAAATAACGTATTTCTCCATTTTATTATCTTGACAGACAACCGCTCTCGAAAAGTTCCCGATACAAACAACAGACCCTGACCACCGATAAGTTAATTTATTATTATAAGCATGTCATAAAGATAATACAAGACAAACATTTACAGTTAATTTATGAATCTATACTAATATTATAAAGCTGAAGAGTTTGTTTGTTTGTTTGAACGCGCTAATCTCAGGAACTACTGGTTGGAATTGAAAAATTATTTTTCGGTTTAAAGAGATTTATTTCTTAAAAAACATTACAGTTCACTTAAAAAGAAACTTAAACTAATTTACAACAAGTACCCCCTTTATTATAAATTGCGTTATTTGTTTACAATGTAGTTGATTGGGAAAGGGGGTATAAAGTAGTTATATTACAAGGCATTCAAAATATTGAAGTCACAGAGAAGCACATGATTTAATTTAAGTTAAACCTATGCTGACATCTAACATTAGCGCATCTGCCGAAATACGCGTGCCGCCCGGCCAATACAAAATAAACCTTATGTTTATTTGCACAAAGTCCATTCCACACTAGTCAATGACACGAACACCCGTACAAATACACCTGGTGAGGGACCATCATTAAGTTGCTTAGCAAAACTTATACATTTAATATAAAATTTCTCAATCCTTTTTTAAATGTGTGTATACTTAGACTATCTTTGACATGTTTAGGTAATTTGTTGTATAACCGAACCCCCTCAAACTGGATAGTTTTCTCGCCGTATAAAGTTCTAATACTCGGTACTTGTAAGTGGTCTTTATTACGAGTGTTATATTTGTGAGTCTTCTGCTTAAATGAAATATTCGTGTGCATATTGGTCGTAAGTATCTTTCGAATAGTCATACATGTGTGATACATATACAGCTGCTGTATGTTAAATAATTTAGATTTTTTGTAGAGTAATTGAGTACCTAGGCGTTGAATAATTGTAATTGAAGAGAACTTTAATGATTTTATTTTGTTTACGTTGTAGATGATGTTGATTCGTTTTTGCAGCTTGGCCCCATACCTGGATGAGATATACCAGATGTGCCTTAATTAAAGTGTTGTAGATAGTGTGTCTTATCTTGTAGGGTACGCATTTTGCAATGGTTCGTAATGCTCCGGTTAGTGGTACTATTCTAGACCCGACGTAGTCAATATGTGCTCTAAAAGTTAATTTGTTATCTAGAATTATTCCCAAATATTTTTCTTGGTTTGACTTTCTTAGATGTTGTTTATTTATTGTTAGATTCGTAAAATTTGGTATTCTCTTATTCTTTGCTGCAAAAATTATGTAAGATGTTTTAATAACATTCATAGTTAAAAGGTTTTGATTCAGCCACACACTTAAAGTGTCAAGATCATTTTGTGTTTCATTAATAATGTCTGTGATGGAATTTCCAAAATAAAAAAGACATGTGTCGTCTGCGTACAGTGATATGTGTCCAGTCAGCCCAGCAGTACTTATATCATTTATATATATGAGAAAAAGTAGTGGGCCCAGGACTGATCCCTGAGGAACTCCATACAGTATATTGGCCGGTTTGCTTTCAAATTTATCAAATTTAACGATCTGTTGCCGATTGGTAAGATAAGACTCAAATATTTTGTGGGCTGTGGAAGTAATACCGATGGTTTTTAGCTTTTTCAGGAGGATAGAATGGCTAACGGTATCAAACGCTTTTTTAAGGTCTATAAAAACACCGAGCACTAGCTGTTTTTTATCTATATTATCTTTTATTTTAGTAACTAGATCTAGATGTAGCCGAAAGTGTGTTAGAGTGTGGGCGAAATCCATATTGATGTGTATAAAGAAAATGTATGTTCGTTAAGTGTTTAAATAAGCGATTGTATAAAAGTTTTTCAAAAATTTTGGAAATTACCGGCAACCCTGAAATCGGACGGTAGTTCCCGGGATCAGCCCTAGTTCCACCTTTATATATAGGAGCCACTTTTGCTATTTTAAGACTGTCCGGAAACATACCACTGTCGAAACATTTATTTATGCAATTTGTTAAGTTAGCAACAATCAATTTTTTAATACATTTAATTGACTTTGTTGTTATTCCATCAATTCCACAGCTGTCCATTTTTTTTATGTATAGTCCATTTATCGAGGAAGGTTATAGGCTATATAACATCATGCTACGACCAATAGGAGCGGAGCATAAATGAAAAATGTAGCAAAAACGGGAAAAATGTCCACCCGTCCGAAGCCGGGACAGGCCGCTAGTACTTAATAATGTTTTTGTTTACGAGTGCGTGGGAAAACCCGAATAATTCCGATAATCTGTTTTATCTATAGTGCAGACGACTGGACATTATCATTACCTACAGCGGCACGCAAACGTCCACTAATTCTTCTTCTTTTCATGTGGTTAGTGGCTAACCTGGTGTCAGAGTTTATGCCGCCCATGGACCTCTGACTTGGCTTCACATGCCGTTGAGAAATATCTCTCAGTCATGCCGGTTTCCTCACGGTGTTCCTTCACCGTTTTTAAGCAAGTGATAATTATACAATAGGTACGCACATCAATCCGAAAAGTCAGAGGTGCGTACCTTGGGTTCGAACTCGAGAACTGACTTGGCAGTCCGACGGTCACACCACTAGGCTATCACTGCTGTTGCAACGTCCACCACCTACTGAATATGGGCTTCGCAATCACCGGTCAAAAGCACACGTTGGTTCTACTAGGGATTGATCAAAGGTGAAATTGCTATAATCACCAGTAGACAGGCATTTTTCTTCCCGGCTGAAAGTACTTTTTGGGGTGCTGTCTAAAAAAACTCGACGTTTATGAAGTCACTAGCGGCCCGTCCCGGCTTCGCACGGGTGGACCATTTTCCCGTTTTTGCAACATTTTTCATTTATGCTCCGCTCATATTGGTCGTAGCGTGATGTTATATAGCTTATAACCTTCCTCGATAAATGGACTAGACAACACAAAAATAATTATTCAATTCCAACCAGCAGTTCCTGAGATTAGCGCGTTCAAACAATCAAACTCTTCAGCTTTAATATTAGTATAGATATAGTATCTACAGATTAGTCTAGTAAACGCAGCCATGCAACAGGTTGTCTGGTCAGGGGCCAGTCCTACGTGGGTATATCTTATTGTTTATTCTGGGTGGTATTTTAATATGAAAAATATTGGCAAACTGGCTGATGGCGCTGATGGAAGGTGGTTACCGCCGCCTATGACATGCAACAATAAGGGAATGAACGACACGGTGCAGACCTTTCAGGATTTTTTCACGCCTTTTTTAATGAACCTCACGTAGTTCTTATGGAAAACTATCTGCCTTCTTTATTTATAAAAAACGTTGCCCCACACTAGGATTTCTCCTGTATCGTGGGTGCGTTTACAGACATGAATCTTCACATGCACAGACGTCCAGACCCGGTACAACTATTTGTAGGCCATACAAATATTTGTTCCGTGCGGGAATCGAATCCACGATCCGTAGCGCAGGAGCCAACCACTCGGTCACTGCACCAAACGTATCGTCAAAATCATGGCGGGTAATTCATTCCACAACCCAATCTACTGCAGCAAAAAAAACTACGGAACGGTTGCTTAGAAGATCGTTGTGTGGATGATCTTTGTGTGGGTGATCGTTGTGTGGGTGATCGTTGTGTGGGTGATCGTTGTGTGGGTGATCGTTGTGTGGGTGATCGTTGTGTGGGTGATCGTTGTGTGGGTGATCGTTGTGTGGGTGATCGTTGTGTGGGTGATCGTTGTGTGGACGATCGTTGTGTAGACGATCGTTGCGTGGAACATCGTTGTCTGAACGATCGCTGCGTTGACGATCTTTGCGTGGACAATCGTTGCATGAACGAACATTGTGTGGACGATCGTTGCGTTGACGATCGTTGCGTTAACGATCGCTGCGTTGACGATCGTTGCATGGACGATCGTTGCGTTTCAACTTTCAAGGATATGTGGTATAATTTAAGGGTTAAAAAATAAAAAGTCACGTATATAATTATGCAGTAGTTTATTGTTACACAGTGTCGCGGAGCCGGTCCTCAGTTGCTACCCCGGCTCGCGATCTACGCATGCGCCACTCACCACACAAGCAACTACCGACCACCAAACATTTATTTTTATTAAGGTATAGTGAATTTAGAACTATACCTACTATAAGTTACTGAAATTATGAATAAGTACGGGAAAACAGAAAAAACGACAGAAATTCTGATTATTTACTTATACGGTTATATACGTAATATTTATAGCAATTTGAGCAACATACATAATCAATAATTTTATGGAATATGGAAGATTCTGAATTCAAAATTTCCATCGATCAATTTCTTTTTTTTTTCAACGACAGTGTTACCATGTGGTGAAATGGCGTATCACGCTACAAAATTATTACAATAGTTTTGGCAGTTTGCAACAATGGTAAAATGCAACTAACTCAGTACACGACAGAAACACGTATCATTTATATTTACATTTACATTAAGTTTCTTTCGCTGTGTACATGTGAACTAACTAAATCACAATACTAATTTCTCGTGACATGTTAACTAAAACCATTCTATACATTACAAAATGTTGACAAGGGACAATATCGCAAAGGAAACATTTCTACTAAGTCTTATCGTGAACGTTGTGTCTTGGGCTTTATTAAGAGAATCGATACAGCCATTTGATATTAATATCTAAAGTTAACTTAAAAACGACTATCAGTGCACAAAGTATCTATTTACATTACGACTGGTATTAATAATTAAATCAAATGTCATAATTATAAAAAACGAATAATTAGAATTCATTTTCTAATATTTTGTATTTTTTTTTTTACTTTTTATATATTGTGGAAATTATAATACAAAATTAATATGGGATTACTGAACACAAACTAAGAACAGAGGCGATCTAATTGTTAACACGAAAACTAAGAGTCTTACCACATTACACTAATATTTACATGAAACATAAAAAGAAGTGTGAATTCCTCAGCTTGCGCGTGAGCATTCGAGTGTGCGATCACTTAAAAATTAACAGAAAAGCCTTGGCTGACTGGCCGTAGGGTACAAAATAGAATACGAACGTGACGGTCCTACCAACTAAAGATCACTTGTGTGTAAAATGAACAGTCGTGTACTTAAAACTTAAAATAATACGAGATCTCTGAAAGTCTGGAAACGCAATACGTACAATTACATAAAATAAGAAGCGTGTTCGTTTAGGCGCCGCAATACTGTGTGCTAGTTGCACGACCTTATATCCTCCGCCAGGGCGAGTAGTCACGGATGTACGGATCAAATTACCAATTTCGATGTTATATTCATTAATAATACAACGAAAGGGTGTCAAAATTTACATTTTTTTTATGAATAGTGTATTCCACTCAATTTTGAATCCAATTACGATTCAATTCGATCCAATGTCAATTCTATCTTCAGTAATCATGACATACATTTCTAATTTCAATTTATTATTCATTGATTACGAAGGGAGGTTGTTGAAATCAATTACTTATTAGATTTTTAGAGTATTCCACTAAATTTTTAATCCAATTTCATTGTTGATACATCATTTCACATCTAAAAGTTGTCAGTAATCAATTAATCGATAATGAATCGAATCGATTAGAATTTGTAAAATGTATGAAGAACAATATTATCCGCAAACCACAACTAAACGCCCCAACCTAACAATATTCGTCTACTTATTATATCCTTATTTACATACATCCAAACGTCTTTTCACATCGGAGGACACGTAGTATACAGCAGTTATATAATTAAGCAAATTTCTAATAAACCAATGACGATAATTACCTAACGAGCACATGTATAATATATTACAGTACACAAAGTGTAGGGGTGCGGGGTGCGGGGGTCCAAAAACTACGCGTAACGGATCACAGTGACAGTTATCTGAGATAAGGCAAGGTGGGTTCCGTCGGGGCTCGTTTACGTGGTTTTAGCTGTCACATACTCGTGCTGGCATGGAGTTACTTGGCAGTTCATGGCCCTAGGACCAATTTCTTGGAACCTTACAACTAAATACAATAATGTTTCATACGTGCTTGCAAATGCATAGCTAACTATATGTATAAAAAACAATTGCCGTGCATTAGTCTCGCAAAAATTCAAAAATGGCTCGACCGATTTGAAATATTTCTTTTTGTTTTGTTCGTCTTAATAATGGCGTGGTATAGGAAAAATAAAGTATTTTTTTTGATGGTACTATGTTCACCGGGTCGTCTATTTGATATAAAATCCTTTGAACTTGAACTTGAGTAGGTTAACACATACGAGATGTGATGATGATGACACAGACATAAGCAGTCACTAAAAAACATTGAAGTGTGTCGTATTTACGAGGATAATCTTGTATGATTGCGACGTTCAAGATATAATCTGTTAATATATAAAATGCAAAATATATGTCCGTATTTTTTAAACGAAAAATGCGGCATCCATTATTTCAAGAAATAGTTTAAACCAAAGCTAAGATTAAACCCAGATTTAAAATATACCCAACACTAACGTCAATTAACAAATAGAGACAAGGTTATTTTAAAACCTGGGTTTTATTTAGACCACCTCTTTTACGAGGGATCATGTCTGAAGAATCTTCATGTAGTGTGTGACAGCTAAAACTACGCAGTAACGAGCTCGCCTCCTTTGTACCATCGAAGTCTCATTCAAACCGCTGCTCGACCCTCATAATTATATACAATCTTTACTACACATAACGCAAAACTGTATTTTTTTAGTACAATATTCGTATTTGACGACTCTCTATTCGTTAGAAAAGGAGATACAGGTAGGCCTGGCCTGAAGCAATTTGATTAAAAGGTAAACAGTATTTTGGTGATTTATTTAAAAGAAGGATCGTACTACTCATGTTTAGACACTTGCTAAAACCGCGTCTAATATAAAAAATCATACTTCAAAAAGGTGTTTAAACCCTGTCATACGCGATGTTGTGGTATGACAGTCAGTATTCAAAAAATCGTCACGTGTTATCTACGAACTTGGAAAACAATGGCAGCATTGAATTGCGCTATTGTTATGTAGACCTATCAATATCAAATACTCAATCAAAATGTCAGTGTCTAACACAAATGTCAATGTCTAATTTATGTTGTGTTGTACAGCTAATTAAATTACAGTATACCTAATATTGTAATTTAATTATGTTAATTCAGTGACTCTTGGTGCTGAATGTACAATACAAAGTTTTAACAGGTCTTCATTTGCAGTGGCGCCATCTGGTGTCGACTATAGAACTAATCAAAAAATGCTGCCACTGAACTAAATTTGATTATTAATAACTGTTTTAGATGAAAAGTCTAAATGATTGATAGTACATTTTTTTAAGTTGGTTATGGCCTGGCTTTATAAGTAATGTTGTAGTCGTATCGTGCAGCGGTCTGAAATAAGACTAACCTACATGTTGTGGGCTTGCTACATCGGCTTACTTCCCATACCGTACTAGACTAACATTAATACTATGCATTTATTTACAACTTTTTTTATTTTTTATCTTTTATATAGTTTTGAACTAGTTTTAAGGCTACGACGTCTGGCGACATTCACACAAAGTCTCCCTATATTATATTATATGTTAGCAGCGTGATACAGTAGTAATACTACTTACAACTTAAATGGAAACATCAATTTTGGATGATACGCAATGGAAATTCAACCAAACGTTCTCTTATTATAACCTGACAACGGTAAATAAGTGAGAATCTAAATTATTTATTGGAAAACTTGCTAATGATTAATACCGTTCACTGTTGTCGTGCTATAAAGACACCGAATGAATATATTTCCACCGTGTGTTGTATATTAAAGATTACCAATTCCAATAATTAGATAAAGTGATAATATTCACGCACACTAACACGTCCCAGTACAATAATGTCAAAACTCTAATATAACTATTAAATGCGTGAAATACACATGACTGTATTCATTACATTTACAAACACTTCGCTATAAAATATCTCACTACTGCAATGATAGTATGTGAACATTCTTCATACATTTTTTTTATCAACTATTTTTAATCATTGCATCGAGTAAATTAGTAGTTTATATCTAATACTATTCTAACCTAACTACGTAAAAATGTTCAGTCGATGTTACATACAATGGTGTTTAGGATTAAGCTTAGTAATTATAATACACGATAGGCCGGCTACAGACGACAGTTTGCTGGAGATTCTTGTTGGCACACAACTGAAATCCTTTTTTTTAAGTATGAAACTGTCGTCTGTAGGCGGCCTAGAAAGGAGATTAAAAGAGAACACATAATAAATCAATAAATCCGTAGATATAAAATTAAATTTTCAATACGCGTTATATAATATTGCAACATTTTATTGCTTGCAACGTCCGTACGAAACACAATCAGGCACACATCGACACCACGTCACACTTACAATTACATGGAATCGCGGAGATAAATGAAACATAACCTAATTACTACGCGAAGCGTCTTTACAGTATATATCGAGCAGAGGTGGGCAATCATCAATATTGATTTGCCGCCTCACCTTCGTAAACCACGCCTATCCATCATTTTGTATCCATGTCCATGGTATAATAAAACAAAGTATACTCCCGTGACAGCTAGATCATATGACTGTACGATACGACGTCATAGCTAGTGATGAACCAATAAACTTCGGCTTTGCTTGTCAAATTTTGTTGTTATTGATAGGCAAATATCACACGTAATACGGGTCATTGTGGGACGAGAATATCTTGTTTCATTATACCATGCCTCAATATCCAATACTTTTCTATGTTCTGTCGCATACGACACGTTTCGTTGTATAATATTTGTTGCTATCAACGTTCTATTCGTTCCGATTTGCTTCTCTGTCCTTATCGATTATATTCACAGTATACCAGCCAACTATACTATTCTACACACATTCGCTACACGCTACGTTACAAGTACATATCAGAAATGAATAGTTTTTGGTAGTGACGTCGCGAATCCGCTGTCTTGCTTTGCTTACGTCAGACGCGTTAAGAAACTCTAAATGCACGTTTTATTGAGTAGTTGACTTTCTTATCAATTCGCACTGCTAGATTGATAATGTATCAACTCAAAATGAAGCTTTTTTCAGAAACGACAGAAAAGTGATTAATTACTTCCTGTTATAGATTACAAATGAAGTGAATGAAATGAATTACGTGTGAAGATTTGTGTTTGTAAACGCACCGACGATACAGGAGAAAAACAAGTGTGGGGAAACGTTTAAAAAAAAAAGAAAAGAGTTATCTCAAATTGATCAAATTTTGAGTTGATATAGTATTAATCTAGCAGTGCGAATTGTTTATTAAATTTATAATAATTTTGACATTGATGATACACAAAAGGAAGTGTAATTTCTGAGTTTTTTCGCCAATTAATTTACTTATTTCAAGAATCTAATTTCAAAATCCAATCCTCATTTACTTCAGAGGTCTGTCTACTCAATTACTTAATGAATTCTCCACAACGTATATATATATATATATATAAATACAATGCGCGTTTAATGCCTTCTAGTTACAGCGATGAGGTATGGTGCGGTATTTATACAATCCAAATTTAATACATTTATAGTAAAGTCAAATAAAAGCAAAACAACACAGTTTGGGGATACACCCGACTTATGTGACGTGTGCACTTTCACTGGAATTTGAACTCTGTATCTATAGAAATAAGAGTGAATATTGACTGTACATAGATAAGATTATACGAGGGTTAAAGAGTTCATTTTCCAGTTTAGGTGAAACATTTTTTGTGGTTGAGTCAAACTCGTATAATATTATTGACATTATATTCATTTTAAAGAACTGTGTATGCTTTTTACATGTTATTGCGAGATAATAATTATTAAATTTTACCAAAAATATTAATAATAGTCAACTATTGTCAATTTAATTAGTTGGTTTCTAAAATATTTATATATTAAGTAATAATCATCACGTTTTATTTTTTATTTGATACCTACTTGAATAATTCTAATTACAATAATATTTTTAAAGCAGTTTAGTGACAAAAATATTTTAAAAACCAACAATCATACACCGGTTGATTTTTGAATTACAGCTTTTTCTTTCAAACTTCCTATAGCGAATATCTACACACTATATTTTATGTTATGTTATTGTAACACCGTACTAAATCATAATACATACGAGTTCGCCCAACCACAATCCATAGTCGACCTTACGTTGCCGTAAATAAAGTCAACTATCGTATTACTGAGATATATCAGGCATGAGTTCGCCTCACCCAACCGTCAATCCATAATCGACCTTACTTCACTGTTATAAAGTCGACTATCGCAACAACGAGCCTGCTACAACACGAGTTCGCCCAAAATCCATATTCATCCTTGCTGCATTACAATAAAGTCGGTTATCGCGAATCAGTGAAAAGGGCGCGTCGCTTTTCGAAGCCGCGCTTGGTCTCGCGTCATTCCCACTGGTGCGGCGACGGCGGCAGCTCGGACGGGTGGGCCACTGTGGAGCTGCAATGGTACAGAGTCGGCCATCGTTAGTTATGTGACGCACAAGTGCGTACCCACACCCACGCCACTTGCTTGCATGTTGGACTCATTGGGGAAACTATTTTCTTCTGATTAGAGCGAAGCAAAATAGGTCTTTTCAATTAAATTCGTATTGACGTATTGCAAATGTTTGGCCATAATCCATTTGAGCAACATAATTGACAACCGATTCGTTTATCGCGACCCGAAGCGCATTTATGCAGCTATTTGTGAATACTTTTGTGCTTACTAAAAATCATCTAAACAATCGTCTGACGATATTATGTTTTAAAAATAAATTTTAGATTCTAGGTCTCTAAAGCTAGTAGCAACAGTAAACATCTTCTGAACAACTCTATTGTCATCAATTCAGTAAAAAATATTGATATAACAATATTAGAAATAGTTTTACTCTGAACACTCCACTTCAAATTAGTAGGATTTTATAAAATCACAAAATAAAGAAATAAATTATATATTGTTATGAAAAAAGTATTATTATTTATATTGCCATAGAAAAAAACTATATTTAAGATTTTTGAGGATCAAATTAATAATGAACTAGGTTATAACAGATTCTCCTTCTAAGTAACTAGCTGTGTCCTCACGGCTCCACCCGTAGCCTATGTTACTCAGTGATAATGTAGCTTTCTAACGGCAAAAGAATTTTTGAAATCGGTCCAGTAGTTTTTAAGTTTATTCGTTACATACAAAAATACAAATCTTTCCTCTTTATAATATTAGTATAGATGGAAACTGTATCTACCTTTAATTCTCATAAATTTCGCGTCTCTAATTATTATTATTCATGAATCCAACATACAAACTATCATGCATTATCTCATCTTCAATTTGAACAAAATCTATGATAATAAAAGAGAAATCTTATAGCAAAACTGCATCACAAATCAAACTCTACTGTAACTACAGAATAAAAAATTAATGATAAATCACCACAACCATGTGCTTGGCACAGTGCTCCTCTCATTCTACGCATGCACTACGAGGCAACCCTAACAGAAGATAACACCCTCCTTAAATATAAACCTTATGAGGTTGATATAAAGTTCATATTTAAGAAGCAATATGATTTCTGCTAGGGAAGTCCGACCCACTAATTCGTATAAAATCAAATTCAACCTCATTACTGAAGTTTCTTCAAAATCGAAACTACTGTTTCTTGTCGATTTTGAAAAAATATAGCCTCATACTTGAGTTCGGTCAGCTGTTATGTAGCAAAATGTTTGTACTACCGCTGAACAACGCTTGTGTTCTAGATATATTTGTATTCATTTAGTAAACATGACTTGTGCTCTCTTTAAATAAGCTTATCTAAAATGTTCTAATTGATTTGATTTTCTTAGTTAACTAGGAAATTGAAATTACGATTATAAATAAAAATATAGCCACCAAACTCAAGTACGAAGCCGTAACAAAACGCATGCACTGCAACCGAACCGTAAGGACGGAGCGAGCACTATCTAACGATCAACCCTTTTGAAACGAGACGACGGTCGAAGGCAACAAAGCCTTTAATAATTTAATTAAACTCAACAACAAAAGTTAAAGGACTGTGTTGCACCATCGAACGGCGTCTTCAACGTACTACCAAACGTTGGTAAGTGCAACAACGTTTAGAGTGCGAGCAGGATGGACAACACAGGTATGCGTGCGTACGCTTACTGGGTTCCACGCCTATGCGGCGCACAGAAATATCACGGGCGATAGCAGTAGATATTTTGCCGCCGTCTTGAAAGGGGAACAAACTTTTGCTTTCGAACCCGCCCTAGAGCTGTCGCAAAACACACAAAAAAGCAGAATTAAAACTACCGTACGGGAGTGAACAGCGGTGCTAGTGAAGCAGGACACACCACCATTTCAAGAGGGTTGATTTTGCTCGAAAACAGCGGCGTATGTACACAGACAGAGCGCTCGGAAGCGCGGGAACGAAAGTTACGTAAAGAAAAATATATAAAGGTAAAACAACCCATGCACAAGTCGGGCTCTAGCAAAATCGACCCGTGTTTGAGTGTTACTGTACACAAAGAGGCACAACTGTTATCTAAGTTGCAAAACTACAGTTGGCGGGGCGGGACGGGTCGGGAGGGGAGCGACATAGGCGTCCTGCGACCACCGGTGACGTCACGACCGCGGTGCTCTACACGCTAGGCACACACTAACAGACTCGCACCGTGCCACACTCAGTTGTGATGACTGTTTGCTTTCTCTGATTTATTATCGTAAAGATCGCCTGCCGTGGAGACAACACTGGAAACTTTATGAATGCAATTAAAAAATATATTACTAATAAAAACTACTATAATACAAAACGCGCAAAATAAATAAGTAGAAAGAAGGAAGCAACATTTTAGGGGTTAAGGTGCAAGAAAACAGTTGCAGCGCTAAAACGACGCTTCGGGGCGAACGCGATTCGAAGAATATACTTATAAGAGACAGTGTTGTCTGCACGGGTTTTGGTTACAAACGGCGTGGCCCATATGGGTGCGGGTGGTCGCTAAGGCGTGTTAGGTTACGTATCGCAAAGAAATCACCTAGTGTCGGTTGGTTGCGGTTGGTTGCGGTTGGTTGATGTTGCGGCGCCTTACCTTGCGAAGCTCTTGAACGCCGCCGACTGCGGATTGATGCACAGTGGCACTCGAGACGTCTGCAGCTGTTCCGCTATGAACTTGTGAATCTCCTCTGAAACATTTATGGGCGAATATCGTTAATATTTTACAGATGTAAGACGGGGACAGAAATCAAGCTGTTTGCAATACGTATTTAAGGGTTAGATACTACAGTTGGCTAACCTGGAACTAAAGTGGTCTATGTAACATTTTTGGCTAAATCCATCTATGAGCATCTTTGAACATAAAAACGATAAATAAATCTGGGCAAAAGTAGTCTGTGTCATTACGTCATCAAAATAAGGTTATCACTTAAATACCACTTTAGAATTTATTTGATATTTTAAATTTCTTAAGTGGTTTTTTCGTTTGTTATCTAAAGAAATGTATTTTGTATCATAGACCGTTTTAGTTCCAGGTTAGCCAGTTATAAAAAAAAGACTAGTAAAGTAAGATTTTTTTACAATAAATTATTAAATTAATTAAATCATCGCAGTCTTTATTTATTATATTTTTGTAAATTATTACTAAACATTAATTTTGTCTTAAGACTCCGACAAGGTTTTTTAACAGCGTGGCCACTTTCTAATCATTTTTGTTATATAAAAAATTAACTATAGGCGTAAAAATTCTTTGATCGGAGAGCCATACCTTTAACCTGATGCACAGAGGTCAGCTTCCTCTCCCACCCATCATGAAACGCGTGAGGCGCGACGGGCTCAAGGTCGGGCGAGTAGTGACGCGCGGCCGGCGGCGCGCTGTAGCAACACTTGCACATGCACGAATGGTAGCGGAGACGTCCTTCTTCTAAGTACGGGTGAGCTAGTGCGTCGACCACGGAGATACGCTTCGCAGGGTCGAATACTAACATCTGGAAGGATGAATTTGGGAGTTAGGTCTGGATAATGTTATGGACTATGGAGGAAAACATGGTGGTATGCCACAACTGAGAGATATTTCTCGACGGCATGTGAAGCCAAGGCCCATAGCCGGCTTAAACTCTGGACACCAGGTCAGCCACTAACCACACGAAAAGAAGAAGAATGTTATGAAAATTCTAGTCTTTTACACAACAGTGTCGGTGTAGAGAACGATCTTCTCTTGTGTCGGTAGGATCTAGACGAGAAAAGGTCATGCCGTGGTAAAAAGAGCTAGTCCGCGAGGTGGATAGCGGGGCTGACTGCCCAGGGTGCGCCGGACATACTTGAGTATCGTCACTAGTGAAGGGTCTTTTAATGCACCCCCTAGAGAACGCTAATCTGTTATAACATCACGACGGTGTTGCTAAACCTTGCAAATCATACTGCGTGGCTGTCATTAGAGTATGGCGCCCCGTACACAGTCAATCTCGATCGCGATCCGCAATCAAAATCAATGATCTCGATCCAGATTGATAATGTACGAATTAGATTGACGGATTGATGCATCTGATCACAAAACAATCTGGATCGCGATCATTGATTTTGATTGCGGATCGCGATCGAGATTGACTGTGTACGGGGCGCCTAAGTAAGTCTCTTCATATCTGACAGATTAGTTAGTCGGTCATGTTCGCACGCTGCCGCTGACCATGAGGCTTAGACGACCGACAGGTGGTGTGACATTCAACTTCATAATCCTAATATTTCAGATCGACTCCTCTCTCTCGTCTTGTCAAGCGAGTTGACTACGGGCAATACCTATCTCTATTTTTATGACAGGCCTATATCCGTAGTGGACAAATATATCTTAATAGTTAGTATGTACCTGTGCGAGCAGATGCACGGCCTCGTGCGTGGCCTGCACGGACAGCGTGTACAGTGCAGCGAGCGCGGGCGGGCGCGGTGCGCGTCGCAGCATGTGAGCGCGCGCGCCCGCACACGCGTGCCGCATGTCCTCCAGCGACGGTGTGCCCAGAAGCTCTGTTATCAACTCCAGCTGGAACATTAACATTTTATATTTATAGCAAACTAGCTGTGTCCTCACGGCTCCGCCCGTAGCCTATGTTACTCAGTGATAATGTAGCTTTCTAACAGCAAAAGAATTTTTGAAATCGGTCCGGTAGTTTTTATGTCTATTCGTTACATACAAAAATCCAAAAAATCCAAAAATACAAATCTTTCCTCTTTATAATATTAGTATAAATATATTAGTAGCAAATAATAAAATTGACTGGAAGCACCATCCAGCCACCTTAAGTATCAACCATAGATATACGAGGTTCAGTGATGAAACTCAAACCTCCAACAATGATTTGACTAACACACCTGCGATATGCGGCTATTCAATAAGCTTAGTTGCTTTAGATCCATGACGAAAAACTAGGATTTACGAAACAGAAATATAAAACTTTAAAGGGCCTAACTTCTGATCTGACATCCCAATACAATATGCAGTTCCACCAAGCTCTTTGGACTCCATAAACCGTGTCTAAGCTGAACTCTGAACTTATTTTCAGCCAGATAAAGGTGCAAAGCAAACTTGACCACTTAAACATATACAGTCATACTTCAAAGTTCTCCGTGCCTCGGAGAGCACGTTAAACCGTCGATCCCGGCAGTCATACGAATAACTACGACAATAATTATGGGTCGTCGGTCGTCGTCTGACAACTGGGCTAACTTTAGAATATCGACATTGCCCAGTAACTGGGTTGCGGATGTCTGATGGTAGTCGCTCTGTGTAAAATACTGGTATTCGGCCGCATCTGGTTAGACTGGAAGCTGACCCCAACACAATTAGGAATAAGCTAGACAGAATGAACTTCAACGTTCTATTCTACAGTTCTAAGAATTAACACGTTTAATTTATGGTAAAATGAACGAAAACAAACTTTGCCCTTTCTTCATTCGCATGCTAGGCATTGAAGTACGGCGCAAAGGAATCGCGTGCCTTCGAATCCTCACAAGTTGAGGTGGCGTAAGTTCTAAATTATTTGTGCAAAAAGTACGAGTTATTTCTTCGTCATTCGGTTCAATGCCTGAATTTATATAAGATACAGTGCGCGTCAAATAACTAGGTCCAAGATGGCGTCGCCTGCGTGATCTATGTGAGGTTCGGGTCATATGATTCGTTTTGATGAGTGCAATAGATTGCACTTGGTGTTCAGAGCCAGGAGGTGGATAGTGGAACTTCAGTGGCTACTAGTAAACCCTTCAAGTTTGGCAGTCGACGCCATCTTGGTTTTAGTTATTTGACGCGCACTGTATAGGTAAAGATGGGGACCACACTTCGAATACCTACTGAAAATAGAAACATTTGTTCATTTGGTTTTTGTCTTTTTCTAAATACCCTATTTAGAAAGAGATAGAAGAAAGATAGAAGAAACTAAAAATTCTATCTTTTTTATGTAGGGTATTTAGAAAGAGACAGAATTCCAAACTGCCTCGTTGGTGTATTAGTGGCAAGCGCGACTGCTGATCGTGAGGTCCTGGTTTCGATCCCCAGGTCAGGCAGTGTTATTGAATTTTTCAGTGTGAAATTCCTAAGTAGCAGCCCGGAGTTTGGATTTGTGCCCGGTTGATGGCAATAGGCTCGCCCCCTATTACATGGGACTTAAACATAACGGCGAAATGAGGGTTACTATACACCTCTGCCCGACCCTTCGGGGAATACAGATTTGATGTTATGTCAGAATTATGTGCTCTCCATGTTCACCTATATCTTCATGGTTTTAACAAGAGGTTGGACAATAGGGGTCAGTTTTGCATTTGATATGTCAACAACCGAACTATTTGAAACGTTGCAGCTGTCGAACGCGTTGCCAACAACATACAACCTTTTTCTTTTTTGAATGGGTAACCCTCACTAGTCTACTAGGTATAGCCGGCACGTAACTTGGCAAGGTCTTGGCGTAGTGGGAGTAAGTTTGTGCATATACACTTAGTGCAACAAAAGAATGGTCACTTTTATTTCTTGTTATTATTCCATGGTTATTGCCATAATTTATTTTTAGTCTCTTTAGAAGAAAGAAAGTAAGGAGAGGAATCCTCTTCTCTATTCTTGCCAAGTTACGTGCCGGCGACTATATTCAGTTACCGATGACCCGTCATCGGTCAGATATCTATTGTATATCTATTGTGTCTGTTTTGCGGCGACTGATCGGCTATTGGTGAACTGTTGACATGTTAGAGTTTTAAATCATTAATGCGAAGAAAACCCTTTGCTGCATGCACAACGAAGAATAGTGGCAACCCCTCTGTTCATATTATTGGTGTCGTAAGAAGGTAAAACATACATAACATCACGCCTGTATTCCCCGAAGGATTGGGCAGAGGTGTATAGTAACACCCTCATTTCGCCGTTATATTAAAGTCCCATGTTATTACAAGGGGGCGAGCCTATTGCCATCAACCGGACACAAATCCAAACTCCGGGCTGCTATTTACAAATTCCATACGGAAAAACCCAATAACACTTTGTCCGACCTGGGGATCGAACCCAAGACGTCACGATCAGCTATCTCGCTTGCAAATACTAGACCAATAAGAGAATTAAAAGCACAAGGAAGGTAAAAAGAAATATCATTAGATGACACATACCTGTTGTACCGGACTTTGAGCCTGGAAGAGGATCCGTCTGCCGAGCAGTTCTCCGAATATACATCCCACGGACCACACGTCTACTGCAGCCGTGTAGTGGTTCGCACCCATCAGGATCTCAGGTGCTCTGGAAGTAGAAGCATTGTTCTATCAACACCTTTTTTGTCAGCTTTCTAGGAAATGAATCTGCATATTAAGGTCTGTCTGGCTACACCAAGAAATAGCAGACACCGTCTGCTTCGTTGAAGTACTTACTAGCCATGAATTTTACTGTCAATAACGCTACCAACTTTTCGGTTCATCATAATATGTATGTATATGTTACAATCAAAACTCAAACCGATCAAAACTAATTTTGACTGCGTAAATAAGTCAAAACTAGTTTTGACTGAAGACTTCGGTCTAAACTAGTTCTGACTGAAAATATTGGGTAATATTGATTTTGACTAATAAAACATCAGTTAAAAGTGGTTTTGACAAGTGTTAATTAAAATCAATTTTGACTACGAGTTTTTAATTCGCATTATAATCAAGCAAAATCAAGCAAAAACCACTTATTTTTGAATTGAATAGTGGAAAGTCATCGGCGAATCGTTTCTGACTTTTAAAGAATTATTATTTTAATATATGAATGTCGAGCAATTTAAAAATTATTGCCAGTTTTCTGCCACTTGCTGTTCTTAGTGACTACTTCCCATCGCCAACCAATGCTATAATTAATCGAAGGACCTGGGAAGCGGAGTGACTCATGATATTAATGATTGTAAGAGAAAACACTCTGCTAATGTTATTGATTTCAGTTTTTAAAAGCATTGGTGGCAAATAGCAATTTCGTTGCCCAAACCAGCGTTCAGCCTAACCTTTTCCGAATTATGTTGGGGTCAGCTTCTAGTCCAAACAGATCCGGCTGAATACTAGTATTTTACACGGAGTGACTGCCATGAGACCTCCGCAACCCAGTTACAGGGCAATGCCGATATCCTAAGGTTAGACTGGTTGTCAGACTTTCGGAATTCTGACTTCCTGTAACGACTCTCATGGGTATTCATAGGTGCTCTCCGTGGCTTGGAGGGGTCTCGATGTGTAACGAACGGTCACCCATCGTTAATCGTATGATCTGCGCGGTTGGATATTAGCCACGAACCCTCGTTCATTGCCCAAACCAACGCTGTTTAAAAATTGTATCCTACCATGGCACAGCAAATTTCTGGTTATACGTAGAGATTGCACTCTGACCTCTACACGTGTTGCACCCGATACTGTCCAGACCGAAATATCTATAAGAGGATTATCGCTGGCGTGTGTATTTCAGTCACACGGTGATGTGGTATTCAATAAAGAGAACATCGCTGTTACTTTGTTACGTAAACGTAAATATCTCGGCTTGTTTGTCAATTTAATATTTCTGAGACATAAATTTTGAAGAACGAAATCCGGCAAATGTTTGTACTTGGGTAATTAAAACCGGAACATTATTTGAAACATTAGCTTTCGTAAGTTCTACAGAATTAATAAGTATCACGTAATGAAACTAATCTAGGGACACTCCACCGCTTATTAGCCATTTTACGGGGTGTCCTGCGACAAACGCGACGCGGTGCGACCCGACGCGACACGACGCACAGTGGGCAGAAAACGACGTGTTTTGGCAACAAATCGACCTGCAAGTCTATTCGTAACCGATTTGATCGATTTTTTTAATTTGCAGAGCAGATCATCATCTACGACGTGCCACTGCAAGTTTTTTGATTTTATGCAACCTAACCTAAAAAAAATTGGATTACGTGGTATATAAATATAAAATGAATTATTTCAAAGAATTTTTCATATTTTTAGTATCACACATAACTCAAAATATTTTTTTTTTTCAATTTTACTTGTTAAATACATCTACAAACGCATTTTATAGAAGCAAAATTGTCGAAAGACATTTACTACGGAACCAAATACTGATTAGTATTTACCTGATAAAAACTGTTGACAATATAACCTCAAAAAACTTTTCAAGGACTTTTTTTCCCATAATTTTACATAAGCTCGATGTATGACAAAAAAATATTAATATCATGTAGTGGATAATTAACAAATGTTAAGTTTTTCTTCGAGATAATAGATAGTTATAATATATTAGAGATAATATTAGGTTAGGTTGCATAAAATCAAAAAACTTGCAAGGGCACGTTGTAGTTGATGATGTCTGCAAATTAAAAAAAAATCGATCAAATCGATTACGAATTGACTTGCAGGCCGGTTTGTTGCCAAAACACGTCGTTTTCTGCCCACTGTGCGACGTGGAACAAATACGCGTTACGTCGCGTCTTGCTACATAGGCCGCTAGTAGGGAATGCCGTTGTCTTGATCGCGTTTGTCACGTTCGTCGCTTACGCAGGACTACCCGTTATGGCCAAATACCCAAACGTTAAGTCTCGTGCTATCACTGTCACTTAAGGGCGAAGTGACAGAGACAGCACGAATTTAACGGCAACTTAAAATTGAGAACGGTTCGAGTATTTGGCCATTAGGTCCGTATTAATAAAAAGCTCTCATTTGAGAGATCTCTCTTGAGTGTCGTTTGGATATACGATGAGATGAATTTAATTATTTTTTTGCAAAATACCGTCGCTGCGCCTGCATAATCAGCTGTCTTTTTTTTTTGAAAATCTGTTCTTGGTGCTATTTTATAATACTTCTCCAAGCCACGTGCACCTGTAAAATCCGTTTTCTAATAATTTATTTGGTTAAGAAGATAGCAAAATAAATGATTAAAAAACGAATTTTACAGGTGCACATGGCTTGAGAAGTATTATAAAATAGCATCAAAATCTGATTTTCAAAAAAAAGCAGCGGATTTTGCAGGCGCAACGACAATATAGGGAATTCTACTTTATGGTAGCTCCTCTTGGGAGGTCTCTCAAATGAGAGTTGTTTATTAATACAAGCCGTAGTTCACTGACTACTCTATGTTTGTGCTGTAAAGAAATCCCAAGCGTCAGAGCTCGTGTGTCGCCTATAAACTTAGTTATATAGAAGTGATAAAGAAGAACATTTTACAACAAACGCTCCTTTAGCAGGCACCGGCGGACCATGAATAATAAACTGTTTATGACGTCACAAACGGGAGACAAGTAAACAAAACCATTTCGTTTTATATCGCTCTATGCGTTTCCAATAAAATAAGCAAAACAATATTTCCAATTTAAAATTTAATCTGAAAACGTGACGTTGATACAAAATACAAACAAACAGGACGTGTATAGGAGAATGTCGGATATATACCAATTTACATATATTTGAGAACATTTGGTTTATATTCATTTGCATGCGGCAAACCGCATTTGATAAGCTCAGCTTTCAAATGAAATACAAAACATAACAGAGAAACTCCACACAAGAGCAAGAAAAACAAAGGGCAGAAGAGAGTGAATAAACACAAAAATATGGTACGTAATCCGTGCCCGAACAAAATCTGGGCAACAGCAGTAATTTCTGCAACTAACGTTTACTTAATATATATGTGAAATATTTTGCCAAAAATTTTGGCGAAACCGCGGCGTACTAGTGATGTTTTCGGCACAAAACGCGGCGAGCGCGTCCTACTTTCGAAACTGCGGTCAGCGGAGCACAGGTCATTCATTCATTCATTCAATTTTTTATCCATTCAATACCCACGAATCGCTTCGCCGCACTATTGAAACACTTCGTTAGAATGGAGTAATCGACATAAACGATTTACGATACATACTATTGAAATATAAAAAGGGTTATTGAAATATAATAGAAAAAGGGGCTCGTGCCTGATTACTAATCGCGCGGATCATACGATTTGCGAGGTTAAGCTGCGTTTGCCGCGGTCAGTCCATAGATGGATGACCGTTCGTTACATATCGAGACCCCTCCGTAGCTCTGAGAGCACGTTAAACTGTCAGTCCCGGGTGTCATACGAATACCTATGGCAGTCGTTACGGGAAGTCAGAAGCCCCAAAGTCTTACAACCGGTCTAACCTTAGGATGTCGGCATTGCTCAGTAACTGGGTTGCAGATGTCTGATCGCAGTCGCTCCGTGTAAAAAACTGGTATTCACCCACATCTGGTGAGACTGGAAGCTGACTCCAACATAGTTGAGAAAAGGTTAGGCAGAACGAACTATTGAAATATAAAAATATCGTTATCAGATCATAAGTTTTTCCTCTTCGAAACATGAGATAATCTGACATTAGAATTGTTATATGTATTGCTTAATAAAATAAACCTATCAAACTAATAACCGGATCAACGTTCCGAGAAAGGAAAATCCGTGTTTCTAAGAACACTAACACACTTCGTTGTTTTTAATAAACATGAATATCCGCCGATGTTCTTATAGAAGATTGGTTCACGATACAAAAAGCCAATCAGACTGGAGTAGGGAAACCTCTGGACAACGCAGAGTTAACATAATTAGAATTTGTGCAACTGCCTCGTTAGTCTAGTGGTGGCAAGCGCGACTGCTGATCGCGAGGTCCTGGGTTCGATCCCCAAGTCGGGCAAAGTGTTATTAGGTTTTTCTGTGTAGAATTCCTCAGTAGCAGCTCGTAGTTGGGATTTGTGCCCGGATGATGGCAATAGCCTCACCTTATTACATGGGACTTAAACATGACGGCCAAATGAGGGTGTTACTATACACCTCTGCCCAACCCTTCTGGGAATACGGGCGTGTTTATGTGTAACATTGAAATGCAGAAACATAAAAATCTCTACTAATTATTGTCTAGATGAACTTGAAAAATTAGAATTTTTGAAATAAACAGTAAATAAATAACCCTGACTGTCGCGTCCTCATTTGACAAACACTCCATGGTCAACCCAGAAACGTACCTACTAATAGAACAACACAGAACAAAACTTTGTATTATTATTTATTTATTTAACAGACTACAGAGAGGTCCACTGTGTTAGTAACAATATAACTTAGCCTATAGCGTTAGTACTTAATAACTAGAACAGATCGGGTGCGATTAGTTAGCGCCCACACTAGCGGGCTATCTGCCCGGGCTGCTATCGATTGCAGGATAGTGTTGGGACTGCCACGCAGCCTGTGGAGTAGCGAGGCAGATTTCTTTCGCCACAACGCGTGAACTCTCAGCACAAAACAGATAGGTACAGAAGTCAATCTACATACAAGTGCGCTCGAGCAACGCACACATAGACACAGCTCACGGACACGAGATCTCGGACTGTTTGGGACTGGAGTGCGAATGCCATGCGCTTGAGAGAGATAGATATATAGATAGAGCGACCGCAGAGCGTAGGTATGAAAAGTGAAGTACATACATGTGATTGACTTCTGTACCTATCTGTTTTGTGCTCTCAGTGCGTGCGTCGGCAAACATTGACTAATGACAGTACACAATTAGGTATTCATAATGTGCCTAATGGAGGCCACACCTACGTTTTAATCTAATAATAAAGTTAACAGGTGGTTGGAAACTAAAATTTAAAACCTTCATGGTACTTGACCTCTCTTGGGCCAAGTTTGAATGAAGCCACACGCGTCTTGGTAGTTCAAAGTCGCCAGTCGCCGAGCTTCCGTCGCGTAATTTACTCGAGCAATATTAGCAACGCATCTTCAGTCAAATGTGTACGGTATAGCCGGGTACTGAAACGTGTTACACAGCGAGCGTTCGTGCAGTCAGTACGGGGAACCAAGGCGCTTGTAACGAGCATTTACACGGAGTTTAGAACACGGCGCAACGTAACATGCTCGCTGCGAATGTTACATTACGGCCCGTAACACCGGTCAGTACCCAGCTTATGAGGTGTTTGTATGGAATTATGTGTACCGGCGGAAGATCGGTGACGTATCTTCCGTCAGATGTGGCTTGGCCCTTAGTTATATTTGGCAAATGCTCGTCGTAGAGATTACCAGGGGAGCTCATAATGTCACATTTGGTGATAATTATTCCGTTCATTAATTATAGTACCTGGATGGTTTTTTTTGGTAAATCGTGTTTATTGGAAAGAAAAAAAAAGGAAAAAAAAAGAAAAAGAAGGAACTTGAAAAAAAAAAAGGGAAAAAAGTGACCATGTGGACTCGAACCGAGTCTTCTGATTTCGGGACCGCCCGATTTCCCACCTGAACTATTTAAAGCTTGTGGAGCGCGGCGAAATTTACATTCATATTCTAATGTTATTGTAGCAGTTTTTCACTGCCTGAAAACACGGATAAAATGACGTTTTCTAAAAATGAAACCTAGCTAGATCGATTTATCGCCCCCGAAACCCTTTGCATACTAAATTTCATGAAAATCGTTGGAGCAGTTTCCGAGATTCAAATTATATATATATACAAGAATTGCTCGTTTAAAGGTATTAGACTAAATTTCATGAAAATCGTTGGAGCAGTTTTCGAGATTCAAATTATATATATATATACAAGAATTGCTCGTTTAAAGGTATTAGATAGATTATTACCGCATTGTAACAGCAGATGGAGCGCACGTCCAGTCGACATTTGCACCGATTGTCTTAATTGCCTTCATACTGCATTCGGCAGTTGCAGTTGCGGTCGGGATGCAGCCCGTCTATTTGGGCCCTTACAAATCCATTCTGATATGAACGAAGTATGATTCATCAAATATGACGTTACTAGCTGTTGCCCGCGGTTTTACCCGCATCCTAGAGGAACTACTTCATGCACTCCGATAAAAAGTAACCGTTGTGTTAATCCAGAATATTGTCTATATGTGTGCCAAATTTCATCCAAATTTGTTCAGCCGTTAATGCGTGAAAGTGTAATAAACATCCATACATACAAACTTTCGCGTTTATAATATTATAATAATAGCGACCCGCCCCGGCTTCGCACGGGTGCAATGTAGATAATAGTGTGGGGCATATAAACCTTCCTCTTGAATCACTATCTATTAAAAAAAACCGCATCAAAATCCGTTGCGTAGTTTTAAAGACCTAAGCATACATAGGGACAGACAGACAGCGGGAGCGACTTTGTTTTATACTATGTAAAGAAGATAAGTAAGGATCAGCCCACCAATTCTAAATTTTAAATTAGATAAAATAATTTCGTCTATTTTTTTTCCATCTTAAGTAATAAGTCGAGTTATCTAGATAGTATCCGGAAAATTTAATTGATTAGTGAAATTGTCAAGTTATTTGGTATACGCCTAATACTCGAGGACTGGCTGGATAACTTCCAAATTATCATATTCCTTTAAACTTTCCCCTGTACAGTTAACCTAATCTACCAAAACGTGTGTTCCTATATTTAGAAGTAATGTAGCAACTAGCGAGATCAACGATACCTGTTAACTTCGGTGTAGAAAACAATACGTCTATAGGCGGGGTACTGATGGGTTAGCTATGGCAGTACGTCTTTTGACGGTGTAACAAATCACTTAATTTTTTTAAATGATTTATTGACCCCACCTATTGACTGTCCACAAACGTGTTAATAGTTGATTTTAATTGAAGTTCCCAACACTAAACGAACCAATACTGTGAAATTGGGCGATTATAATCACTATTACGATCAAACGTAGTCCAGTTAATACTGTAATATTGATAACTGTGTTATTTGTATGGTCGTGAATAGTAAGGTGGTTCATTGAAAAGCATATTAAAGCTAGTTTAGTTAACATTATAACTCATGACATAGTCACTTTTTAATTGAAACTGGTACCTACCTATAACTTATCGTATATAGATTACAATAACGCTTGCTGCGATACAATTTTGTTTACTCATATTGTTTACATTGTCGTAGAGTTCAATTAAAATTGACTATACACAGTTCAATCTATACTAATATTATAAAGCTGAAGAGTTTGTACTGGTTGAAATTGAAAAATTATTTTTGTGTTGGATAGTCCATTTATCGAGGAAGCTTATGGGCTATATAACATCACGCTACGAAGAATAGGAGCGGAGCATAAATGAAAAATGTTGCAAAAACGGCAAAATCCACCCGTGCGAAGCCGGGACGGGCCGCTAGTGTAGATATAATTATTTGTATAATCAGAGCTGTTTTGTCTCTTTACCTGTAATACTGCGTAACGACCTCCTGCGTCATGTTCTTACTGGCGTCTGGTTCCTCGACCCTGGCGAGTCCGAAGTCACAGATCTTAAGGACACAGTTGCTGTTCACGAGCAAGTTGCCCGGCTTGATGTCCCGGTGAAGGATACGAGCTGAATGCAAGTACTTTAGACCTGTGAACAAACGAGATTGGACAATTAAGAATTTTATATATGGAAAAATTACTACACTCGGGAGCAATGAATCTGGGTCACCAACATAAACAAAACAATGTTAAACAATGGTTAATATTTTTTTCCGAGGTTCTTCTGTTCGTACCCGTCGCCCGACCAGTAACAGACCCAGGAAGGATGGCGCTCCGTGTTCCGCGCGCGCCTCTCAGAAGGAAGTGGGGCAGGGGAGCAATTGCCCCAAAACAGGAGAGGTTCACCAGAAGAAGCCAGTGGACCGAGACCTACCGGGGTTGCGGTGCATGCAATAGCGAATCCCGAGACCCCGGCCTTAGGTCAGAAGGAGGGACACCGTTGGTTTTTAGCCGGTAAGAGTCCGGCAGACCCCCTCGCCTTCCCCGGGCGAGGGACATCCATGAGGATTTTCCAACGAAAAAAATAATAATAAAAAAAAGGTTCTTCTTTTCGTGTGGTTAGTGACTAACCTATTGTCAGAGTTTATGCCGCCCATGGGACTCTGACTTGGCTTCACATGTCGTCAAAAAATATTTCTCAGGCATGTCGGTTTCCTCACGATATTTTCCTTCACCGTTTTTAAGCAAGTGCTAATTATAAAATACGCACATAAAACCGAAAAGTCAGAGGTGCGTGCCTTGGGTTCGAACACGAGACCTATGACTTGGTAGTCCGATGGTCACACCACTAGGCTATCACTGCTGTGTTCTGAGATATTAAGTTGGTGACCCAGATTCATTGTCCCAGAGTGTAGCTATGGTAATCAATGCATCCATCTTAGGTAATGTAATTTAGAGTGGGCTCCTTTCGTCAGTGTTTACATGTAGGTTGCCCGTAACTAAAGCCTGTTTAACTAAAGAACTCGCTCCAAACTTTGTCTGACCCACTGCCACGGGTCCTATAGGCTTAGCACGAACATTTGAGGTATAGTATGGTAAACGTATCGCTAATGTAAGCGAATTTTGGATTGAAAATACAACTGTCCTGTAACATTTCATTTTTTAGGGTTCCGTACCCAAAGGGTAAAACTAAGACTCCGCTGTCCGTCCGTCTGTCTCATGAACCGTGATAGTTAGACAGTTGAAATTTTCACAGATGATGTATTTCAGTTGCCGCTATAACAACAAATACTAAAAAACAGAATAAAATAAATATTTAAGGGGGCTCCCATACAAAAAACGTGATTTTTTTTGCTCGTTTTTATAGATGACGGAACCCTTCGTGAGCGAGTCCGACTCGCACTTGGCCGGTTTCTTTTTAACTTTTCAATTTAATTAATGATATGTGCGAAACGAGTATTTTCGATTCAAAATTCAATCACATTAACATTACCTACTAACGTGACAGCAATCGTCCTAGGCCTGGTCTCTCTTATGTACGACACCGATCGTAAAACGCCATATCCATCAGCAAGAGACGCGCTCTGTCAGTTTGCTTTGTCTTGTCTACCGCGCGCACGCCCCTCCTGCCGCTCCCATACCTCAGGAGGTGACTAGCACTTGCGCGCGGACTATAGTTCGTACTGCACCCCTCACAGACAATTTCTATAACTCTTGTCTTCGCTTTTGCCACATGCAACGCATGTTTCTACCGTGAATATAGATTTTTTTTATTTATTTATAGGATAACCAACAGCTATAACAGATGAATAATAATTGTAAATGAAATATAGAGCCATTTATAGGTTCCCACGGGTAATAACACAAAAAATAGTAGAATATTTGTCTCTACACTCCAATTTATTAAACAGTTTTAATTAGTGTCACTTCGTATATTTGTTTCATCATCATCATCATGAGCCTATTATGTTCCCACTGCTGGGACACAGGCCTCCTCTCTGTGAGAGGGAATGGGCCGTAATCCACCATGCGGGCCCAGTGCAGGTTGGTAGGTGTCACGTGTCTTCGAATTTATGGTTCTAGGACATGCCGGTTTCCTCACGATGTTTTCCTTCACCGTTTTGAGAGCAGTGGTGCTGAAATAAATTACACAAAGTAATGCGCCTGACTGGGTTCGAACCCACGACATACAACTCGTAAGTCGGGGCCGTTACCACTGGGCCACCACTGCTCTGTATATTTGTTTGTTTGATTCAAATTATGAGCCAGGTTTTTCAACTACTTCTCCTTAACCGATTCTCTTGATACTTTGCACACAAATTCAATTCGCACGACAATACAACATTATAATAATTTCAACCTTCAATCCTCAAATTCTGATGCTGCAGGAGTACTGCAACATAAAACCGTTTCACTTAAAAGATTATAAGGGATTATTTAAAGTTAATACCACATCTTGTTCTACATCTAATATTAGCGAAGTGAACATGAATTTCAGTGAGTAAACAGTATCGCACTACATAGTAATGAAATTGAACTGCAACATTTCATTAATGCCATGTACTGCCTGTAGCAGAATGTAAACATCATTGATAATTGATATGAGTGTTAATGGATCAATCAATTATTTATTGTCCATTGTATTGGTGATTAAGTAAGGGGCCGCCATTGTTACTTACAAAATTGTTGCCGGACCGCAAACAACCTTATTACAGTTATTAGTAACACTAGTTATTAAGTTATTTTGTTAATACTGAATCTGTCTACTTTATCTATCTACGCATTCAACCTGAATCTCTTCAAAGTTAGAGTTAATAGGCTTCTTCTGGGTAAGACAAGAGTCAAGAGCAAACCCATTTCAAATAAATAAAAAAAATACTAGCACTATGGATTCACACAAAGCCAGTTTTCAAAATCTTTACAATTTGACAGTTCTTTTGGGCCGCTCACGACTAATTAGGTACCAACCACGCGGATCATAAGACTTGCTAGTTTTTTTTTTTAACTTTGCCCCACTCTAGGATTTCTCCTGTATCGTAGGTGCGTTTACAGACACAAATCTTCACATGCACAAACGCCCAGACCCGGTACAACTATTTGTAGGCCATACAAATATTTGATCCGTGCGGGAATCGAACCCACGACCCGTAGCGCAGAAGCCAATCGCTCAACCACTGCACCAAATGTGTCATCAAAGCTGCACTTCCCGCTGTCAGTATGGGTGATCGTTTCGTTACACATCGAGACCCCTCCGTGCCTCGGAGAGCACGTTAAATCGTCGGTCCCAGGTGACATAAATATCTACGACAGTCATTACGGGGAAGTCACGAAGCCCGAAAGTCTGACAACCGGTCTAGGGGATGCGGCAACAGCCGATCGCGTCCGGCAGGATGTCGACGCATACGATCGGCTCCGTACCGTCACTTGCGAACGTATCCGTTTCGGCGCTTAGTCAAATAGTTTCATTCCTACCGTCATTTCCGATCGGATACGACGACAGGCGAACGGAGCCGTACGCGCGTCGCAGTAGACTTTCGGCTACGATCGCGTGTCACGGAAGACGCCCGTGGTAAAGCTGCTGTGCGCGGTTTGGTAATATTAGACTAAATACTGTGTACACGATTTAATATCGTTTAAAGATTGTAAAATCAGTTCCGATCCGATACGATGCGAGCCGTTTGGTGGAAATCATCCTTAGGATATCGGCATTGCCCAGTAACTGGGTTGCAGAGGTTTGATGGCAGTCGCTTCGTGTAAAATACTGGTATTCAGCCGCATCTGGTTAGACTGGAAGCTGACCCAACATAGTTGGGAAAAGGCTAGGCAGAATAATTTGACAGTTTTTGTGGATAGTTCAGATCGGTTTCGTTATGACTAATCAACGCTTCTATTAGTAGAATTAGCTTCCAACTCTCAAAGTAAAGTTGAGATCATAACTGCTCAAAACCACATTTGGGCTGCTTTTAGTTGGTATTAATAAAAAGTTCTATTTTGGCTCTAGGAGATCCGGTACGATCTACTCGGGATCGGTTCGATGAATCAGCCCGTGCCTACATATCGTCGCTCGGCAGTGAAAACCACGTATGTGTAAAATACAATTTTTTAAATGAGAGAAATAATTGTCTCCTGACCAAAAAAAGGCCGATCAAATGTTAATACAAGTTTGTCATCGTACGTCATAGATAGCTTAGAAGTATTTGAATTGAAAGTTTGTTGAACTAGTACGTGTATGACGAGTTTATCAATCTAAAGAACAAATAAAACGCTTTTGAAGAAAATTTTATTGACGAGGTTTTCACTGTCGAGCGTCGATATTCAAAGCTGAACATGTGTCTGACAGCTGAATGGCCATGCAGAGTATTAGTATTACCATAGTAGAGAATTGACTGCCTTGTTGGTCTAGTGGTCACAAGCACGACTGCTGAGCATGGGGTTTTGGGTTCGATCCCCAAGTCGGGCAGTGTTATTGGGTTTTTCCATATGAATTTCTCAGTAGCAGCCAAGAGTCTGGATTTGTGCCCGGTTAATGGCAATATGCTCGCCCCCTATTACATGGGACTTAAACATAACTAGCGAAATGTGGGTGCACTAAAACACCTGTGCCGAATCCCTCGGGGAATACCAGCCGTGATGTTATGTTATGTAGTACAGATATGAGCACCAATAAGTATGTACCTAGCAAAATTTTAAGTGTATGAAGAGAATTAATTATTGTGTAAGGTTACATAATATAACATCACACATGTATAGGCACCCCGAAGGTTTGGTTCGAGGTGTATAGTGACACCCTCGTTTCGCCGTTATATTTAAGTCCCATGTAATAGGAGGCTAGCCTATTGCCATCAACCGGGCACAAATCCAAACTCTGGGCTGCTACTGAGGAATTCCACACGGCAAACCCAATAACACTGCCCGACCACGGATCGAACCCAAAACCTCACGATCAGCAGTCGCACTTGCCACCACTAGACCACCGAGGCAGTTAACTCGGGTCGTTACTTCAGTAGATATTCCCTTGATGGTTATTTTTAGGTTGACTTTAAGTCCGTTGTTAGTATTCGTGGGTCACGTTTCATGGCTGCCAGTCGTCGAGCTGCCTGGCTATCACGTGACCCTATAAGCTATACTTATTGACCTATATGTATGTATCGGAAGCTGGATATGACAGAAAGAGGTAACGAACAAAGCTACCAATGTTGCGTGGGCTTATTTTAGTGTTCAGTTGAAATATTACAAATACGTCCTCGCTCTAATAAAATATTGACACCGCTCTGAAATGAACACCAAAATTCCAAAAAAATGGAATTGTTTAAACTGAACAGTTTTATAGTGTGAAATTGTGAGTTTGCACCAAAAAAATTCTAGCTGTCGCTCGAACAACAAAATGAAAACAAACTTTTACAGACTAACTTAACTTTTTACTGATTAATAAAAGGAATTTATAAGGCGGATGTCAATGGAAACGCCGGTAGAGGACGTCCTAGAAGGACATACATCGATGTTATTGGTGATGTTCTTCACAAAGGTCAGATGCGTAGTACTCTCAACCGGCGTGCGTGTATGACAAGATGTATGAATGTGGATGAAGCGAAAGGGGTATGTAATGGTCGTAGCATGTGGTGTTCTATAGTTTCTGCCTACCCCCATGGGAAAAAGGCGTGAGTTTATGTATGTATGTTTTACTGATCAATATAGAAATTCGCACTTAATCTAAAGTACAGATCCAGGTGACGCATATGCCGAAGATTCGACAACAGGTGAGATATAAACGTAATGGAGTGGAGATCCAGAACTGGTCGTAGGGATGTGGGTAGGCCACGCGCAAGGTGGACAGACGACCTGGTCAAAATAGAGGGGAAGACCTGGATGCGGAGGGCCCAATACCGAAGGGAATAGCGTGTAATGGAGGAGACCTACACTCAGCATTAAGTGGATACGGTTTGAAGAGGAGAGAAATGCAGGTGACGATGACGTTGAGATTGATGAAGTCGGTTAAAAAAGGAAAACAAATTGAAATCAAACTGGTCGAGATGGATTAAGGCTCACGTTACTTTAATACATCAGTAAAGCTTTACCCTTTTCAGAGGTGGCAGTGTCTGATCAACAAAAAAAACAAATGATCGCAAAGCCGGTTAGTTTTAACACTACAGTTTTTGTGCGTTTCGAAATAAATATTAAAGGTCTTGATTAATATGGACCACCTTATCTCTGCATGTGTACTCCATCTTAGACCGTATCCGTTTACCATCGGGTGTGAGTCAAACGCGACCAAATTAAAGAATAAACAATAAATATTTAGGAGCAGCAGTACTACTCAATTTGACAAATTTGCACCGATCTCGATAAATACCCACCTCAATAAACTGGGCCTATTCAAATCCGCAAATAAGATCTCTCCACTTACGTCACGTAATCATTCAAAAATGTTCTTGAGGCTAGATACAGAGAAACTACTGCATATCTTCATGAACTAAGTTGCAATCTGTTGTAAATCAAGTAGGTATGCGTCGAAAATGTTATCTGCAGTAGTAACTTAATGCAAAGCTTTACCTACAAGTCTACTAAACATAGAAACAATTGAATCAATAAAATAGACAACTAAATCATTAAACAAATCCAATACTTCAACTGTAATACAAACAACAAACTACGTAGGTACCTATCATACAACTTATCAAATCAGTTCAGAGGGCCGCGACATTCGGACAATTTCTGCAGGACCGAGCGTCTGACACTCGAGCATTAGGGGGGCAAGCTAGAGACGCCCCCCGGCGCTGTCTGTGCCAAAACAAATTAAGGACACCTCGCCGCGTGTCGTAACGAGTTTAATTTCCCAACGGGTGTACCGCAGTTTTCACGTACACGCAACTCAACCGAGTTTTATGATAAAACCACGCAACCTACCTGGACGAAATGAGCTAACTAACTTCGCGAAATATCGTTACAATAATTATAAATGTGAGGCCCGAAATTTCGCACATTATCTCATGAATGCCTCCAAGTATTAAATTACGTGATGAAACACTGAACTCATTAGCAAAGAGTTGACGTAAGAACTGACGGCGTATTAGGTCTGAATACTTTATTTTTATGATTTTACTCATAAGAATTATCGTGTACCATATTCATTTACAGAACAAGAGACCATGAAGATGGATTGTCCGTAACCAAGCAGGACAAAACAGCTAGCAAGTAACATAGATTGTGGCGTAGTATAATTTACTCACATGATATTATAGGTATGCGAGTCAGCCACAAAATGTTCATAATATGGCCTCAGACAGGGCGTAAAAACTAGAAGAACAAAGCAGCAATAATGTAAGGGGCGAGAAAAGTAGCGCGTAAATGTTGTTTATTGAGCGGCGAGTCCATTACTTGCAGGTCGACGTCCGCACGCGCCCGCGCAGCCGACCGCGACGTGGTCCTGACTCCTAGCGTCCACGGCAACGGGGGACAATGCACCGCCAACCACCGCTGACCATCGCCATTACACTTTAATTGTAACCTCGCAATGGCATCCAATCACAGTTTCCGCCACTCCAACATTAATGACTGCTCGTTCGCTACGTTGAATTCTTCACCTTTCACCGCAACCATAAAGTTCGTGTAAAAGAGACCCTATTAAATATGCAATAAAAATTGTATTTATAGCGTGAAGGAATTCTCGTTAACAACTCTCGAGGAGTCAACGCCTTCGATTTGAGAATCGCATTTAGAGCACACTAAACAAAAATCAACGCTCCCGGAGATACAAGTACAATAGTAACAGTACATCGCTTCACACCGCAATGTTTGTTCACGCGCAGTGACGTCGAACAAACAAGAGTCGAGTTTGTATGCGCGTGAGTCCCGATCTCACGCTCCCGCTGCGGCTCCGGTGGCAGATGAGGCTTTCACAATTAACGCCCCAACACGACTAAACTGGTGCGCACCGTTAGGGAGCCGACCGTCAAAGACAAGAGGCACATCAAAGCGGAGCGGTCGCCATCAATAACGAAACCAAATTGGAATTACGAATCTCCCTTTATCAGCGCTCCGCTGTTTATCACAAAAGAAAGGTGCCGTAATTTAAAAATTAAAAGCCATTTCAGATATGAAGCTAAATGTAAATGTCAATGGTACTGTTATTGTTACCTCATATAAATTAAACATTCCGATGGTGAACCGCTTGGGTTATCTTTCAGTCTACGATAAAGTAAGCTTCCTTGAAGCAAACTACTAAGAATAGTTATTGGAATAAATCACGATATAACTGCATCTAGCGTAGATAAAGAAACAGCTTGTGGTCGCTGGAAAGGTTTATGTGGTGTATTTACGGATGTTCCAGGAAGAGATTATTATGAGTGTAAAATTGTCAAGGATGGACACCAGTACAATTATGTCACTGTAGCCATTTGGCTGTCCACTGACGAATTATACGGATCACGGGACTGACACAGTGGGATTTCGGGGAACATATACTCAGAGATTATAGTTGTCATGCGCATCCTGTTACAAAACTGTCCTCACATACAAAACAGTATTATAACGATACATATAGAATTAAGGATATATTTCTAAATGTTTTAATAACGTTAACTTTCTAAGTCGTATGTACACATTCATACATAAAACGGGGCTTATTTCGCAGATGGCGACAAGATGGCCTGGAAGTAAATTCCATTAGAGGGAGTGAACGAGACACCGGCAGGCCTTTCCACTTAGGGATTTTTCCGTCGACCGGCGTCGTGGCCTTCGGTTCCCTTGTGTTCTATCAATACATTATTTTCTTGTGCCACTTCCTTTATTGACGTAATTATTTTCAAAATCTAATTCTGTTCAGACATCAGACTTGGTCCAAACGTGACTTTCTTTGCAAATATAGAAATTCTATTCAACATTTTTCCGCAAGCGAGCGGCGAATGGTCAGCGGTCGTGATTGAATTTTTAAATTTATTCTTTGGAATAGTCATTGGAGGTGGCGACAGAACGGAAGTCAGCTATTTATCAGAGCAAATCCTCGGTAGCTTACACTACGGGGGTGTGCGTGGTGATTTCCTGGAATAAAGCTCGCGTATAAATAATATTAGAGTGTAGATGTAGCTCGTGAGGAGCGCGGCGCATTTCCATAATTCTGCTCGTTACCGCCGCACCGAGGCCGCAGCCGGCTTGCGATCTTATCTGTTCTTTTCGTTGGATACGTAAATAAAATTAATTAAACGCTTTTCGGTAGAATTGGCGCAGTTTCTTTAACTTATTATCCAGTACAATCTAATTAGGTAAAATCTGTTCTCGATAGAGAACTTCCAAATCTTGTTAACACTTGTAAAATAAATTCGATTTCTTTCGAATTCAGTGTCATTTTCGTAACTTTTTGTATACCATCAATTGTTAATCTGATCGTGTATTAAAAAAAACTTCAATTGTTTAAAGTCTTGTTTAAAAACCTCACACACTTAAAATAACAAGAAACGTAGGTCATTTAATAATATTTAAAACTTTCAATAAAAATGACAGATGAGAATCCTGCGATTGTAACATTCGAACTATTCGTATATAGCAGATAAGGGACTGAGTCGGACCGTGGCATCACAATCCATACATAATTAATATCGGGCAGGACAACTGGACCGGCGATCGAGCTCGGCCGATTAGCATAGCTGGCCGGTGCGCCCTTACACAATAGTACGGACTCTACAGAGCCCAAGTCATGTCCAAGACGCGCGAAATATGCACGCCAGCTGCCTACTGTGCATTTGTTACGGATAAGTCAAACTGCATTCTACACAATCCAACATCTTCTTGTTGGTATTAGACGACGTATCACATCTGTTTGAGTCACATTTCCTGGATAATTGACGTGAGCTCAGCGCAAAAACTTATATTCTTTTAATATTATCTACTTCTAATGTCATGCTTGTGAATAATGTAGAACATAATCTATTTTTTATCCACTCATTCCCTCATTACTCGCAGGTTAGATGAAGGTTTCATTAAAACTCTTCCCCTGTTCGTTGGATGCTGAATGAGACAAAAGCGACGAGTAAGTTTAATCTAAAAGAGCGTGCAGAATATTAAAACTACCAGAGTCGCGTGTCACCCCTAATCGCGCCCGTTGCATTCGCCGACACGCACACATTAGTACCATTCCCGTAGAAAATGTCACGTGATGCATTTTAATATGTTGAATTTGATAAAGAATCAAATACATCTCTCCTCTGTATCGTGATTAAAAGAGTTTCATATAGTACAGAAGTGAGGTTGTCTATGTGATTTCAGTTAGAGCGGAGCCATCAAGGCGGTGCAACTATAAAGTTTTTAATTAAACGCGCCAGCCGAAGCGGTGGGGGCTTAACGACCGCATTTTTCTAGATTCCCTTCGCGCGTTCTACTCCCGGGAAATCTCTTGGCACTGCACGAATAATTGCACAAATTAATAATACGAAATCGGGAGACGAGGCGACGGCTGCGAGGCGATTCTTTTCATCTGCGAAAGTGGATTACATTAGCATACATAGTGAACGGTTTTAAAAGTTTGAAGTGAGCTTAATGGTGGCGAGAATTAGTCGTCATAAAGTGTCTTTTGAGCGGGGGAAAGGTAGCGTTGTAGTTTTTGTGGCGCGTCGCTGTTGGTCCGGAGCCCGTGCTCGAAGTTGGTAGCACTTGGGGAGTTTTAATTGATTTACGGCAGGTGGAAGTGGGCGTATGCGGGCTGTGAGACGCAGCGACGTTGTCTCGGTGCCAGTCCACATTCGAGCTGGTCTCGGAGGGAGCTCAGAACTCGGGTTTGTTTTAAACTTGTATATCGGCGCGCACAGTCCGAACTCGGCCGCAATCAACCTCCTCCATCCTCTGTTTACTAAGCCGCTGGGCAAACGGCCCGACTTTACCGGTCTCGACTTGTTATAGCATATTTCATTCATTTATTATATAAAACACAGAACTAAAATATAGTGTTTATTGAAGTTTCACCTTCCATTATTAACAGGTAGTATAAGTATATCAAACATAGCCATAGATGATGGCGTGCTAATGGAAAAAGTTGGTTACTTTAAAGAGATATCCATTAAACAAGTTTTCATTAAACATTCGATCATAAAACCAACTTTATCTTATAAAAGCATTCTGGGAAGCGGTAAGACACGCGTAGCACTGCGAAAGCTCTCCAATAAAAATAAAAGCGTGTTTGCTGAAGCAATATTCTACACTTGTACCTACAGGAACTTTTTAACTTGCAGTTAAGAGTGCACCTCGTTAACTATTAATGTCATGTCGAAAAGCCGGTGAGCTCGTGATATTTTTCACATTCTGACATTTAGCGACGACACCGGGACCGCTAAGCCTCGAGTCGCATAAGTCTAAAAAAAATGAGGCAGATGCTACTCGTATTTAAATTAAAAGCTATGCTTGCGACGTTTAATCCTCATATATAGCAATATATAATAGGGCTAGTAACTAATTACCAACCGCGCGGAACATATGATTTGCGAGGTTAAGCTGCGCTTGCCGCGGTCAGTCCGTGGATGGGTGACCACTCCGTGCCTCGGAGAGCACGTTAAGCACGTCTCGGGTGTCACGAATACACATGACAGTCGTTACGGGAAGTCAGAAACCCGAAAGTCTGACAACTGGTCTAACCTTAGGATATCCGCATTGCCTAGGAACTGGGATGCCCGAGGTTGCGGTGCATGCTTTTGCGAAGCCCGTGGCCCCGGCCTTAGGTCGGAAGGAGGGACACCGTTGGTTTTTAGCCGGTAAGAGTCCGGCAGACCCGCCTTCCCCGGGCGAGGGACATCCATGAGAATTTTCCAACGAAAAATAAATAAAAAGGAACTGGGATGCGGAGGTCTGATGGCAGTCGCTATGTAAAATACTAGTATTCAGCCGCATCTGGTTAGACTGGAAGCTGACCTTAACATAGTCGGGAGAAGCTAGGCAGAACGATATAGCAACGTATTATTTTATATGGGGAATGGAGACCTAATCGTGATTGATACTAATTAATAATGGATGCAATACATCAACAACAATCGCGCTGTGTAATTAATGTTATGAATAATTATACCCATTTACTACGTAATAATATTGTGAGTCTAATTATCTAGTAGCGAATACACGCCTATTGGGTTGCGGAGTTCTGATGGCAGTCGCCGCGTTTAAAACACTGGTATTCAGTCGCATCTGGTTAGACTGGAAGCTGACCCCAACATAGTTGGGAAAAGGCTAGGCAGAACATGAGTACAGTAACGCCCATCAGGTTTTCAGTTCAAGTCCCAAATCAGGCATAACGTTAGTTAGGTTAGACTCTTTGGAATGCCCGATATGTTATGGTGGAAAGATCGCCAATTTGAGGTAGTAGATAGCAATTTTAAGCCCATCTAAAGCTTCAAAGATTGAAGAACTTTATATAATTGTACATAGGTACTTATGTATTTACTTGGTACATAAAAAAATTGCTTGTCGTTACAAGACAAGGCAACGATTTCTCCTGCAATACCGACACATTACGTAGGTACGTCACTAATAAGCACCCGATATCTTATTTTCCCCCATTCTCTATTTACAGAATAAAAACATTTTTTACAAAAAATTTAAACCGACTTCAAAAAAGAATAAAATAATTACCATATAAAATTAACAGTTTCAGAAGTCGGTGCTGATCCACGCTGAACCAAATTGAAGGCACCGACTTCTGAAACTGTTAATTTTATATGGTAATTATTTTATTCTTTTTTGAAGTCGGTTTAATTTTTTTTTAAAAAATGTGTTTATTTTTTTCATTTTAGTGGCCTTAATTAAAACTTGGTTGGACCTACTAAAGACGCTGCTCGAGCCATAATCACATCATCACAATATGCGTACTGTTCGTCATTGAGGAGTTCCATCGTTTATCTCCGAAGTTCTTCATCAGATCTTCACCAAATTTAAATGGGACCAACTTCAAAGTATACCCTATCCTTTAAAAAAATAATCATCAAAATCGGTTCACAATTGGCGAAAATATCGATGAACATTAACAAAAAAAAAAAAACATACAGACGAACATAGTAACCTCCTCCTTTTTGGAAGTCGGTTAAAAAAAGCAACAAAAATCACCAGATTCTCAATGAAACGTAAAACGAGATCTGAAATTACGAAGGCGAGTATATAATATTTAAAGTATTAAAGTAATGGGTGGGGTTCGCATATTAATGAGGCATGATACAATGGACTGAATGTACGGTCTGTGACCACCCCTAGCATGAATCAGCCGAGCCAAATGTTATTGCTCCGTTCCGGCTGTAGCAGTTAATGCGACTATCTAGGGTTGTTAAAAATATCGCAGAACTCGCCCTTTAATTTTTACAATCTCTCGGCTTCCGGTGATACCGAATCTCCAGCTTTGACGTGCCAAGAAGTTCTTTCTTTAAAAAAGTTTTCAAAGAAATAATTTGTATTGTTTAAAACATTTTAAAGTTGGAATTTTCCTCGTTAGCAACAACACGGATAGGGTTGCCCCTACTCAGATAATGTAATTGTGAAAGTCTCACCCAGGGCCGATACGTACCTATCGCAACCCTTTCAAATGGACCATTTGGGCTGTATAAGTGTGCACCCTTTCACCACCATTATTGCAAAAGACCATAAAAGAAATATATTCGTTGTTTGTACGTGAATTTACTTGATACGCTATGTAATGTTTTCAACATGAAGAGTTCAGATTTTTTGCGTGAATTAATTGTCAAATTTCTGTTATTGATAACACAGTTCTGTTAATATTGTATGTGGCAAATATCACAGTTCACTTATCAATAGTCGCCCACGGGGTTTATTATTGTTATAACAAATGTCAGATGTTATTATAAGTCTGTATTGCGTTAATTTACATTCAATTCCCACGTCGATTACTCAGAACGTATCTCATTGCAATAATTATGTGAATTAACACGTTCATGGGCGTTACAACAAACTTACAAGTATGTACGTATGTATCTGAAAATAAACCTACATTCAAAGATTTAATGATTGTCATAAGTAAAATTAAATAATAAGTATTTAAGGTGAATAAAAGTTATAATAATCGCAATAACTTACATATATTTAGAACTACAGTAGGAGACCCTCGTGGGTGCCATTACAAATAGTTCTAAACATTTAGACACGTAATAAATATTTGCAGGCAATGCTAATATTTGACCCGGACGTGGGAATTAAACCAGCAATCCTGCTGGATATAGCGACACAATTATTTCTAAAGCCGGGGCTGCCACGACCATTTTTTTGCTATAAATGAAAGCAAAAGCCCCAAAATGTTTTTCTAACAAAATTGGGCGTGGGCTGTTTACTGTGTTGTAATTGGTCCGAGTGTTCACTAAACATGTTTTGTTAGCTTTTTGTCGCAGTAGTCCGGGATTATGCTATTGCATTACTATTACTTTATGCATTTTGACAGGGCCATATTCGTAATAAATAAGTTTGAAGATTCTATAAGCTTTTGTAAAACTTCAATAAAAATTATATAACTTACCTCTTAATATCTGGTAGAGGAAGACTTTGATGTGGTCGGCGGACAGATGTTGCGGGGACACGATGATCTTGTGCAGGTCGCTCTGCAGAAGCTCTGTGATCACATAACTGTTACCAGCTGGTCAAGGAAATTGCTGTAGGTTGCATTGTAGGTGTAAAATACGTGGGAGTTTAGAAGAATAGGATTGTTGTTATTTTCAAGATTTGTTTGGATTGAAGAATTCGGAGATGAAAGAGAAAACTTTTGAACAAATTAGGCGAAAATCTACGCGTGTATCCGTATGTTGACAACACACTTTCAAGACTTCGCAAATTTTTCATTCCAGAACGCAAATTGTTGTTAAACCAATGAAACAAAACCCGAATCATTTTAGACAGGCAACAAATAACCATGTCTACATTGTGACTAGTCTCTGCTTATATAGATAACACATTTGCGTAGATACAACGTTCTAATATCCCATGCGGGACGCGTGACTGTCACAAGCGTTATCCAACCGTCCTAAAGGGAGCTTTAGGACGTTCTGCCCAATCGTGAGTAGCCAGAGGACCGGTCCGGCGCGACCCGTCCGGCCGGGTCTGCAAGGCCGGAGCCGAGCCGTCTCGCCCGTTATCTCGCTTATCTACAGCACGCCCCTCGTGAACATTATCAAAATTATAGACCGGCCGTGGTACGTTCCGCACACTTGTTGCGGCTAAACTACATTACAACTTGAACGTTACGAGAGGAATTGTAATTTCGGAACAGATCCACTAAGTATTGAAACTAAATTTGAAAATGTTGCTCACATAACGTATGACTTTAAAAACTAAATTAGATTGCAATTCGTATTCCTCGATGTGACTAAAAGTTAGATATAATCCAATTAGTAAATTGGTGCGTAGTATTATACTAACTCTTATACAGGTTGTTTTAGTGTACCTAATATCAGCATATAACACCGCCTATAAAATTGTGTAAGTGCCAGTTATTTAATCCGTAGCGATGAATATTGTGGTCGTGAAGCACGAAGCATCTTGAATAACGGCCATAAAGCCTACATTCGACCTTAGAGCTGACGCATTAGCGCGGGCAATGTGGAAACTATCGTGGATATTAACTTATACAATATGTACGGAGAAGACGTTCGAGGAATTCTACATGCCGCTACCGAGAACTGTAATTTGAAGCTGATACCTTATATAAAGGCTGTGAGATTATCTTGAGAACAACTTGACTGATTTAGATGACCTTCTCACGATATGTTTAGACGCACAGAACTTGTGCATTGAACAGAACAAATACTCGTATTACTAATTTTCACATCGATGTTAAATTCAATTTCCACGAATGAATACGATATAAATGTTCCTAGTATTTTGTTATCAATCAATCAACTCAACCCATAGCAGTCCACTATTGTTATTATTCTGCTCATTATTGGACTAAGATTTCCATCTTTTACTATTGCTAGCGTGGGTTTACCACCACCCCTTATTAAATGCGTCAAATTCGTCTCGCCATCTTTTTCATGGTAAGCTTCACGCCAATCTATGGCTATTTCGGCCCGAGGTTTTATAGTAGACTTTCTTTCACATATTGTACAATTCAAATGTTCTGTCAAAGGCCCTAACATTAACCACACAAAGGAATTTACTCTGGTTTCGAAATTTTGTTATCGTAATGTCGTCCTCATTGTCAAATGGCGGGATGGCGGTAATCACTTGTCACTTCGTTAAGTGTTATTGTTGATCATCTATCTATAGCTGACACTTTGATTAAGATAGAATACCACGCTTGTGATCTTCAACTGGGTTCAATTTACACATGTCATGCGGAAATCTTCTTCTTCCTGCCCTTATCTCACACTAGATGGGGTCGGCACAACATGTATTTCATAAATCCATGTTGTTAGAGGTTTTGGCTTATTGTTTTATGACCGGCCGCCTGCCTGATATCAACCCTCCTTGGGAAATGTCGTGCGGAAATATTTGAAGTCAATTGAGCTAAAACTTGAAAGGTTTTTAGCTTGCTTATCAACTAGTACGACAGTGGTGTCGACAGTACTAAACTAGACTAAATGCAACTGTCACTTTCTTTTTCTATTCAAACAGAAAGAGACAACCACCCTTAGTTTAGTCCTGTCAAAGTGCGCAACAGCGTCGACACCAGTACACTCTAAATCGACATTTCCATGTAGTATTAAAACATATCATATTGGAATGTTCTCATGATTTTCCCAAATGCTTGGTATTGTAATTGTGTCCGAGGCTCGGCTCGGTCTCGTACCACATAGTTACGTCATCAGCAAACATTTTATTTGACTTATTTCTCTGTCTCACTTTTCAGGGAATCAAGGGCGTGACGGTTATTATTTACTGACTTACGAGTCACGGTATGCAGCCTTGTATTTATTAAGAAATAAAAAAAAACAATAAAAATCAAATGCTCACGTATTCTTATCGATTTTGTAGTAAACCACAAAATGGTACGCATAATAAAAGACGTGGCAAGGACGTGTACCATACACCAATTTTACGTGGACAATTTAAATCACTGTCCTACCTATTTTTTGCATATGGAACAAAAATTTGTCCTTACTACATAAATGAGACAAAAATTGTAGTTAATTAAATTTTTAAGGATAACTGAAAAGGTAAGGCAGCAGTATATATTTTTTAATATAGGTATTATTAACATCACGCGATCCCCATTCTGCCTGTCGAGTGTAGCTATTATGGTATTATCTCCCCTAGGACGGTTCAATGTAACGGTTGACGAGGGAGGGCCATGTCCAGCGGTGGGCATCGCCGTACCACTTTATGTACACCAAGTTATCGCACAATATTGTAACAAAGGACAACAAAAACATGTTTCTCCATGAAAGTTTCGTCGTATTTCATAACAATTCTAAAGTTTTAGTAGAATGTGTTTCGTTTACATTATTAACATAACAATGAGAACACAAATTATGGTACCTGATGAATGAATTAATGTGTAAGTTCGAAACTCGTTTTAATTGTAGCGTTACTGCGAAATTAACTTTTTTATATGAATAACTAGTGAGAAGGGAAGTAGCTCTCGCCACTTATTTAAGATTATGCGTGGTAAAATACATAACCCAGGCGTTCTACGCACAATTGGGTTCTGGCACATGGGGCGACGGAGGCGGCCGCCGCTGATGTGGGTGCCACCCGCTCGCGCCAACCTGCTGCAACACGCGCCGCTAACGCGAGCGCTGCTTACACTCAATATGGTGTCACAACAGATTGACTGCTTCAACTGTACTCTGAGTGAATTCACACGGGCCGCATTTTGTAAAATCACTCTTGATCGTTAATTTTAAATTAATTAATTGTTGTATGCTATTATAACTACACTATTGTATTAGGTAAGCCTGTGATGATAGTTGTACTTGTTTAGAATAAAAAAAAAAACTTGTAAAGTTGTAAATGTTGTTTTTTTATCAGAATTAACCTCCCCCCCCGTCATTAGTAGGCCTAGCATGAATGCTGTCGAGTTACTAAAGTAAACGTAACGTTAATATAAGAGAATTTTGAATCGGAAATACTCGTTTCGCATATACTTACCTACTATTTAATAAAATTGAAATCTTTATTTATATCTATGTTTGATACAAATTGTACATGTAACAAAAAATTTTTTTTTTAAACTTTTCCCAACACTATGTTTTCTCCTGTGTCGTGAGTGCGTTTAAAAACACAAATCTTCACACGCACAAACATCCAGACCCGGAACAACTATCTGTAGGCCATACAAATATTTGTTCCGTGCGGGAATCGAACCCACGACCCGTAGCGCAGAAGCCGATCGCTCAGTCACTGCAGCAAACGTGTCGTCAGACAAATGTTATAAGAAAGTTGTATATTAGATTCAAAGTACACTTCAATTAACGATACGTTTACGATACCTACTATACGTCAAACGTTCGTACTAGGCCTACAGTAGGTATCGCTCTCGTCTTTTTTGAATCTAATGGCCAAATACTCAAACGCTACTCAATTTTAAGTAGCCGTTAAGTCTCGTGCTGTCACTGTCACTTTAAGGCGAAGTGATAGTGACAGCACGGACTTAACACCTAAGTGTTACAGTCAGAAAACCCACCTATATAATATTAATAACGTTAGCTAGAAAAATGATAGACTTTCCCCCTATTACTTGGGGACGTACGACTTCAGTGAGGTGTGAATATAGGACAAGAATACCATTATTAATTTTTGAACGAACCAGTACCATATAAGCTTACTAATTCGCGCCTGCATCCTCAGTTTTGAAACATACCGTAGGTACCAAAGCTTTGAAGCAACGTGTACCAAATTCATGTAATACGTGTCCCTCCCCTATGATTAGACTACACTGACCAAAAGGGTATCTACTCGCATAATGGGCACGATCAAAGAAATATACCAAAAATATTTGAATGCGGGCATGGTCTCCGGTCACGTACCGGACTGTGGTCGCTTGCCTAATCTATATCTACTCGAGACCCCAACGAACCGACTCTTCGTCTTCCCTTATCTATAGTTAGGATTACTTCCACTAATATTATTATTGCTACAACTTCTATTATTATTGTTCACACTTGAAAGTTTCGAGCATATAGAAAGTTGATGCTTAAAATCACTGTTGAGTTTTACGTAAGTAGGATTAGAAGTACCGCAATGATTCTAGGCTTCTGAATGTTTTAAATGGAAGTTATTGTGTTTGGAATTGTAATTATTTGAATGAATTTTAGAATCGAATTTCGAAACGAACAACTGCGCGATTTCAATAAACCAATAACACGCAAATTGATTTCAACCAAAAACTGCAAATAATTGTAAAGCGTGATTCGACACGTGACTTCGTGAACTCATCATAACAAATTTAATAACAAAACACAAACGTAGATGACGTCTACAAATATACGTAGATAAATACTAATGTGACAAATAGAGTTGGATTATATAACGTTATTTACTACGCCTCATAATACATAATAAGATAATATCTATCCAAACGTTATCACAGTAATGAAAAAATAATATAGGCACAGTTTTACATATTAGATTGGACTATGAATACGGACATAGAACTTGACGCGAGGTCGCGATAACATAGTATCCAGGATTTCATGGTCGATCATGGTGGCGCTGCTTGCAAAGGCAAATATCAACAATATGTCAAATTCAATGAATTTAAATTTAGTTCCCTATTTATCCGCGTGCCAATATATACTGGGCACGCTGAATAGATATTTCGTAAAGTAATTTACTCCATTCATACTTTTATTGAATAGAAAGAGTGGCTAATCGCCTCCTTGACATAGAAAACGTACAGTTTACGTAAAAGATTACTCGATTTGGTATGCGTCGACCTAGATATGTTTAAAACGAATTAACTATTGCCAATTCTTTCTATTGAATTTTTTAAGCACAGTTTTTATTTATTTGAAAGGCATTTTTAGTAAAATCATTACAATAGGAATTAATCTGGATACAGACTTTTGCCACAGTCCAACACTGAGAAAGAAAAATTCTGTATTTTTTTGCTAAATTATGATATTTTTCAAAAGGTGAAATATGGCGCGAACGACAATATTGAAGAAAAGTAACAATTTTATTACGAAGAAACGTTTAGAAGAAAACCTAAGAATATTGTTCGAATTCCCATTAAAATCACTTGCTAGGCTTGATGATACCACCGACTTCATAACGGGCCAAAGAAAATTCTCTGAAACACGAATTGAACCGATTCCCCAATTTATTGCAAAGAATAAGTAAGTTGTAAGTACCTCCAGAAAATTACGTATTCGCTTGCCATATCAATTTATTTTCGTGAGATTGTGAGCACAATAAGAATTGGCAACAACGCTGGAGAGCCGGCCGGGCTTACGGACGGTTTTGGGGCTGCACCCCTGTGCCGGGGCGGTAATTATTTACCGAGGGGCTGAGATTCCGCCCCCGCGCCCGCGTCTCTCCCTCAACCCCCGTCGCCCCATCAAACACGACACGCAGGATGGCGTATATGGGAGGATACACTTTTACGACTATTAGAGCTTTAGTTTACTTTTTCATAGTTACGAATTATTGTACCGCGAATATAACAAACTAGCTGTGTCCTCACGGCTCCGCCCGTAGCCTATGTTATTCAGTGATAACGCAGGTTTCTAACGGCAAAATAATTTTTGAAATCGGTCCAGTAGTTTTTAAGTTTATTCGTTACATACAAAAATCCAAAAATACAAATCTTTCCTCTTTATAATATTAGTATAGATAGTATAGATAACAAATAATAACTTTCATTCGACTAACATTGAAGTATAATAGGTACATATTTCCCGTAATAAAAAACTTTATGAACTTGAGAAAATAGAGCCAACCATGAAACTGTTAGCAAAAACTTTTTGCGATATATTTTCTTTGGTCTATACAAACGATAAGATAACCACAAAAAGTTCCGTGGACAACTCTGTTATCGGATCAAAATAAATAAAGGCCAACTTATTTGTTCATGAAACCTCGTAAAAAAAGTTTTTGTTTACATTCCAACTACATTATATTCCGTAACAACGAATGTGGAAGGTATTTAGGGTACGCACACATGTAGAAACAGAAGAATACACTTGTGTTCATAAATGTAGGTTTACATATAAATCGTAGACTTAAAAGCCCGGATGTTGTGCAGCTGTGCACCCAAATCCGACAACCGGATACATTTTGTTAGACACAAAAAAATCCTTTACAACACAAACTCTATCTCCAACGATCAATGCTCGTGTCTTCTCTGTATCATGGTCAAGACTACAGGTAGTCTCTTTCCGTGACAGCTAGATCACGTGACTGGCCTATTCTACGTCATTGCTGAACCAATAAGCTCCAGGTCAAATTGTGACGTAGATACGTACATCGCGGGAAGAGAATACCAGGCGGATTTATAATTATTATTGTACGATGCTTTGTATGAGAACAGGCCTTCGTCCAGCAATGGGACTATTACAGGCTGGTTTTATTTTATTCATAACAGAAACTCCATCCCTTACAAAAAACAATTTGGTATTTATCTGGGCATCAATTAGCCAAATAATTCGTTATCGGACATCTTTGTTCACGACCGATAAATCATTAATACCCTAGGCAATATAACATTGAAAGGGCGTAACGGGAATATTGAAAAATTAATAAGCAGTATAACGCTTTTGATCTGCTGCAAAATTATATATTCATTAATTTGTTTTATTAAAATCCGCGCGCGGAACTCATGTCACAGCCATCGGTGTTCATAGCATTAAAAATTAATACGATACATTAAAATATTATACAATCGACCTTTTTGATAACGGTTTATTCGCGATTATGCCTATTTTCTGTTCTCTTTGGTACTTAATTGTTTATTCGCCTTTTATAATTCAGTTGCCAAAATTGTAATGTCTCACGCAAACAGACGAATGGAGGAACAAGTTTAATTGATACTAAAAAAATATTGGTTTCATTCAACACAAGTTGTTAACTATAAGATCGGATTAACTGAACTGTTGTTTACCCCACAAAATTACTGTTACCATGTTGACAAAATAAAAAGATAAGAAAAACAAAGCCGTTTGTTTAGTTCATCTTCAACGTGGGCCATAAGTTGTGGGTGTGACATGGACTACATGAAAAATAAATTTCAACATTTTCCGCAGGCAAGTTTACCTTCGAACATTTCGTGTTCTAGATAGAGCAAAAACACGTCTGTTGGGTGTTAAATCAAAGAATAACTTATAATACAACAGTACAGAAACAGGTGTAAGGTGCATAAAAAATTATTCAGGCAATTTGCAGAAATGTCATTTGTGGTATAACACTACACCATCGATGTAATACGAATGGTTATATTCACTTCAACAATACTTAAGGGTTTCCTACTGTTTATGAAAGCGTTGGAATGGCCAGGTTTAACGCACATTACGGTTGCAGTATGTTTAAACCATTGTTTCACAGCGCAAACCGGTAGGACTGTGGCTTAAACAATGCACGCGCCGACACTGCACTTCGGTGTCTCAGTCTTAATTGCCGTGTCTAATTTATGAATATTCTCTTCACATGCATATTATATAGAACAAACTTAACACAGTCCTTCTGTCGCAATTTCAAGCTCGCTATTATGTTTTCTCTCCATCCTTTTTACGAATAGGAAAGGTAGAGATGTGACATTGATGGATCATCGACACCAGTTTATTGAACGAAACCGGTTGACACTAGTTGCCGTCATATTTGCATAGAACGTACTTGAAACATGGAAAACGTTCTATTCGTGACTAGAATTTTTTTCTAGGTAGCAACATGCAAGAGTATTTAAAACGGTTATTTTGTAAGACATTTTTTTCCTTCTACTTTGCAGACAAAATGAATCCAAGTTGGATATGAAGCGCGAAGAACCAATCTCGCGAGATAATTTAGCGACATTTATAAAGACTGAAATGAGTTGATGGCACGGAATGGAACAAATATAATCAGTAAACGGTCAGTAACCCTCGGAAGAGACGCACAAAGTAAATCACGGATATTTAAGATGCGGCGAGAGACATCCAGCAATGTCGGTGCAAATGACCATTCCTAAGACAGTATGTGGAAGGGCGACGTTGATAAATCGTTCCCAACACTGTTTGCTGGACAAACGTACAATGATCAGAATACATTTTACTCCATATGAAATGATGTGAAAGGCTTCTTTGTCAAGCATGAATGAGTAATGAGCTCTCTCCAAATACAGACGATTAAATTCTTAGAAACTTGAATTCTCAAAACTCGGGCTTAAGTCCACTGAACATTATTAAAGATACAACTGTGTTTGATTATATGCTTTATCAATTCACAATTGTAAATAAAGTTTACAATACAATGAAAACAGAACAAGTAATGTCAATAATAGTATACGAATAATAGATAATGTGGCAAATGAATAAAGATGGTTTTTCGTTTGTGAAAGCAAGAAATTGTAACGAAGAAATACACCCAAATTGGAGTCGGAATACAAAGTCTGCGGGGCAACGAATTTCTCGATAGCTACAAGGATATATTCGAGCATCGCGGGCCACAAACATAACAATCTTGCTTTATATTTAGTTTATACTAACCGGCCAACAATTCAGTAATTCATGACGGCATGCACGGGAAAATGGTAGCATAAAATTCAATATTTTCCAAACTATTATAGTTAAGAACAGCAGCAATTGTCTATGTTGGTTTTGTGGGCTCAATGTAGTGGAAATTTTTTTGGTGTTTAATGAAACAAAAAAAATACATTGTTTGTTTGAAGTTATCACGACTTTTCATTCCTACTATGCCAGATCATTCCTTCACAAAATCCTACAGGGAATACCGTACACTCGGATTGACAAACCTATGTAAAATCCACAAATCTTCCTTACCTAACTTTTGTATGAACACGAAAATATAAAAGCACCATAAATAAGCAGGCCTGCCAACTTTGTACCCTCGTTGAGTATGATTGGTGTGTCGGTCCTGATATTTGGGTTATTATGGTGGTAATCTGAGGCGTTGCGTCATATCGCGCGGTCCTTCAGCCACTATCCATCAACGTCGGGGCAGGTCCTGGGACATTTGCCAGTGTATCGTCCGCCGACTGATGCGAGTTGATCCCGTATGGGAAACCCAGCGACAATGGGTTTATTTGTTTTAAATGTGTGAATAGTGACGCTAGAGGTTGGAGTTTTTATGCTGTGATACATATACCTTGTTTTTTGCATCGTTTGAAGGTTTAAGGCGCCAAATTCACTAGTAGGTTTTGTTGCGCTATTGCACTTCATTGCTCGCTCAGTTCGTAAAATTTGCAGAAATCGTCGTGCTGCGAATATGTCCACGACTTGAAAAGTCAATTGTGAAAGTCATTTTGCGGAATAAAAGTTGCTAGTGGATTTCGCACTTAATACTTTTTTAGGTTAGGTTGCATTGATGTGCTTTCGAACACGTCAGTTTTTACGTCATACAATGTTTTTAATGAAACTACTTGATTTAGATTAAATTGTCTCCTTCTTCTTTCGCGTCAACATGAACTATATGAGAAAAGCTCATGCCGTGGCGTGGTGACAACAACTTTGCCAGTCAGCAATGTTGGTAGCGGGTCTGACTGCCCATGGTGCACCGGACGTCCTACTTAAAAGTATAATCACTCGTGGAGGCTTTTTGTCTCCAAAAGGAATATGACATAAGAATCATTCTCCTTTATTTCTATGAAAACCCTGAAGTAAAACTCATGAAACATGTCAGGAATGTAGCCCTACAAACATACAACGAAATTAGAAAAAGAAATACCCGGAAAAATATTACTGAAAGCTTATAATTCAGTTTCCTCACACAATCATTATAACAAAAATTAAAGACAAGTGCGAGTAGGACTCACGCCCTGACGGAACCCTGTTATATTCCTTCCGAACCGTTTTAAAACGGTATGAAATGGAATTATTACGTGGCAAACTTAATTTTGAATTTTCTTTCATGTAGGTACACTGTATGACAAAATCCTTTACAATAAGTTTGTCAAGTAATAATTCCGCATAGAATAAGAAATGAATGAAATTAGGATATTTTCCTATGCACTGGATTAGAAACTTATAGACTTTAGCATTTGTTATTAATGTCAACTCGTTACATCTAGCCGTTCCTGAGAAAAAGGGTGTTGAAAGATAGACAGACAACAGTGGTCTTATAAAGGTTACTTTTTTCGAACCACGGAACCCTATTACGTCAAGAAACACGAACTCATAATAATCTTAAAAACAAGAAATTCACATTATTTACTTTGCGTCCCCTGCGATTGTTAATCAAAACGAAAAAATATAACCATATTTCTGTACGCCTTAATTTCAAATGAATATTAAAACACGTCGGGTAAGTTCGGTGCAAACACGCCAAGTAGACGGAAAAGCGGGTATTCGGGCAAAGGTCGGACGTTGATGAATAGCGGCTTACAGACGGATGGACCGACGGACTGACGCAGGCGGCGGCGGACGGCCACGTCTAGTGTTGCCATGTTTTTTATTTTTGCTCTAGGTAATTTAAAGAGGTTTTACTTATCTCTGGAGTGGACGTTGTCGACACTTGAACTTTATTTATTATTATTAGATGTGTAGGGAAACATAACATTTACACTATGTTTCTAGTCATTGACGAAGCATCACATGGACCAAGGTCTAGTACAAAATTCACGAAAAAGGTGTCCTGAGTTTATGTACACTACAAGGCAGTCAGAGCACTGCGACGAACAAACCCGGCACGCGTTTAGAGCGCGCGCCAAGGCACACCGCCATAATAACTTAGAAACACCAACAAACTAATTTAAATTCTATGTCGTGCTCACAATGCCTAATTTAGTCTTCAACCATTTTTCATCATACGAATGTTTGACTGGCACCCATTGAAGTAAATTAGTCTACATTTTTGCGTTTTAGTCTACATTCGCATAAGACATTTTTGGGAGCTGACCCAGGGTCCATGTGCTTCTACGTCAATGTTCTCAGTTCTCACACTGTAGCTAAGAAACTTTACTTCAAATATTTCGGTACACAACCTTTGACAAAATCATCGAATATTCTAACGAATAATGGTACCGCGTCCAAAGTCCTTACTCAATGCTTTTGAAACCCGTTCCCAAATATTTCTATATTAAATCAGGCTACAGTAGTTGCCTCTGCTGGAGCTCCGGAGGCGGACGAGCGGCGTCGGATTACACGGTCCTTTACTAAGAACAAGCCTCCGCGTCTATAAAATACTTGCTTCATATGCAGCCTGATATTAATTAAATATGTCCTTGACTAGAAGTGCAAACAAAATGAGGATATAAGAAAATAAAGTTATGAAAGCCATTGAAACACTCACATCACAATTGTGTCTGTATGCTGACATAAAAACAAGTTTTGGTGAAACGAATGTGACTAATCCGATGAATAATAAAACTTCAAAGCACGCGATTCCGATCCCACGTGACGTCCTGTAGAACATTAATGTGGTAATAACGCCTTGATTAGTCAACAGCGTGATACTTTCCCAATTATGTAGCTGCATTAGCTTATTAGACAAAGCTTCTAACAGATAGTCAACGAAGCACGCGCGATAAGCGGCGGGGAGGCGGCGCCGATCGCAGGGCCCAGCGAATTTCCGCCACAAATTCTTTATTCTTCTCGCAATGTGATTTTCCTGAAGATGCTAATCCATACAATGGAAATTAACTGGCAAAAAGGCTAACATTGCCAATCTCATTTCCATTTATAAACACGACAGAACTTAATGTGAAAGCTTACTACAAGGCTGACCTTAAAACTTTTCAGTGCAAACTTTCGCGAATGGAACAAAATTACGATCGGTTGAATACGGCGGTGGATTTCTCCTCCGTCCCTGAATAGGCAAAGTAATTTGAAGGACTGTGAGAAATATGTTATATACTGAGACTAAATATTTGGAGCATAAAGTTTTGGTAAAACCTAGTGAGAGCGTTTCTCCCTTAGAATTTCTAAATCGTGACTTTTACCAACAATAAAAGCAAAGAGAAAGTGTATTTTGCGTTTATACGAGTCAAAATATTTGGAGAACAAAATTAACAGTAATTGTTTTGACTACGTAACAGAGGTAAATTGAATCGTTCTCGAGAGGAGATACTCAGCTAGATGACATACAGTTTATGCAGCTGAAGCAGTAAATTGGTGGCGTTAGCTGTCGTTGACAAACATGCAGCAAACATTCACGTCGTGTCCTGTGTATCTGCGTACTTGTACATTATAACACGAAGTGCGCCGGCCGCAATAATTCCGAGTAACGAAGTCTGCTCCGGTCCACACGCTAAAATATACCGTCCAACATTTCAAATTTAACTTCAGAAAACTGCGATTCTGAAATGCGCGAGGCAAAAATATAAAAACTTGCGTTGGTTAACGAACACAGGTGGCAGGTGGAGATTGAATGCGACATGATACTCTTCATTACGACGACATGAATACATTTGCATTGCGAATGAGACGTCTGTTTTCCATGAAAGTACAAATTTTGAATACACTTAACGGTAGCAGTGTTTTTTATAACAGATTTCAGTGCGGAAAAAAAGTTGATTTGGGGTAGCCGCAATACGGTAGCGTTTATCCAAAGTCTATCGGGCAAGCTTCCAAGACGTCATCGAGACCGGGGGCCACAAGGGGCAACGCCAGCGCTGATTTCAAGCCTGTGAGCCAAGAACCCTCTCGGTCACCTCGTGCCAAGTACCTCGGCTTTGCGAACCCTTAGCGGTGTCTGCATCAAATTATTCCAAAACGTACAAGAATACGAACGGTCTTTACTATCGACTTATATGATTTCGAGGCGACCTTATAATGTTGTTTTATGCTATTAATGTTTAAAGATACTTTGCTGAAGACATATTGGTTTTCATACATAATCTAGAGGCTTCCTATTAAATACCGCATTAACCTTCACCACCTTCAAAGTACAAATCGCACTTAAACATTCGTAGCAACGCGACGGGTGCTAGCAAAGAAATATTGTACAAGTTAACACGATGAGAACTAATTCCGTAGCTCGATTAATCATCTGAGGGAGCACGTCAGCTGGCGAGTGTTAGTCTCCATTAATCGATGACTGATTAACTGTTTTGGTATTTTGTTTGAGTGTAGCGGACACGGTAGAGTTCGGAAGAGTTCGGGCTCGGGAGTATGTCGGCGTCATACGAAACAGTACGAAGTTGTATCTGCGAGGGAAGACACGAAACCACTCTCAGTCCCAAGAGAATATGATGCTGAGCCAAAACTAGCAGTTTTAATGTAATAAGAGTACGTATACCTTCATGCATTACCGAGTTTATTGTAAAATATGTTCGGAATATGGGTGTCGATAAATGAGATATCTAGTCTGTTTACATTTCCAACAGATAAGATTTTCCGAACAGTTTGATGTTAAAATGTTGGCTCGGTGAGCATTTTATCGAAGCATTCCTGGGCAAAAATGCTTGCGTAATCGGTTAAAATTCCCAGCTTATAACACTCCAATATTTAATCACAATCATGATAAACGTTAATACAGCACGTCGCGGGAATATTTCTAGATATGGACACACAGATACTACTTTGAACGAAAACCCAAAATGTGCCTACTTTATATAGATTGGTGGATAGATTAAGCCGGAGCTTAAGCATCTATAACGGCTGAGCTGACAGGATAAGTAACAAAAAGTAATGGTAAACAGAAGAGTACAAATTTAATCTAGGGTCTAGGCAAGGCTCGAGTTCCCGGGAGGGCGTTAGCGAAATTGCCAGAATACATTAACGGGAAGGGTCGCCCCCGCCCTATCTCAACAACCTGCAACTAAGCTACGTCACAAAATCTCTCTGAATCGCAAATTTTAGTCGGATTACGCGTTTTTATACTTTTTTATGGTTCACATTCGTGCTACAGTGTAATTAATATACTTTCTATTTTGCGTACACAATAAGAGCGTGTATTATGACTGGCTATAACTCTGAGAGTTATATCATTGAAAGACTTAATGAAGTCGTGGAAATATCATAAAAGCTGTTATTTACGGCGAGATTCTTCTGCCTTAAACGACGACGGCGCAGTAAATAAAACCAAGGTTTAATGTTTCACGAGGGCCTCCACGTTATGTTATATGCGTAACGTCATTTTTAGCATGCTTTTGTTGGCAGTTTTCATTGTTCTTTGTGTATTCCCGATAAGGTAGTTACAATGTCCCACACTTGTATGATGATTACAGCAATAAGTAAAAAACGGACGAATATTTTGTAACTCGACAGTAACAGTTGGCAAAAGCAACACTTAAGTGCAAACGAGTTCGTTTTTTCAATCGGCAAGCGTGAAATTATATTTAATACTTCTGGTAAACGCTTCAAAAAGCAGTTTAGACAACCTCAAAATACAAAAAGTCTATAAAATAAAAAATATATTACTCGGAATACTTTTGTAATGGGCGTACGCACCGAGGGAGGTTCTAACACTGAGGCAACAGATTTTACGGCGCACCCTACAAGTTTTAGTGCCGTTTTTATATGGACGTCAAATTTTTATGATTTCTGTTCAGTGTGCGCCTAGGCTTCCGAGGCGTTGCGGTCTATACTGGTTCATTTTTCTTTGACCTTATAACGCCTTTGAGTGCGTCTTTCAAAGGATAAATAAAGAGCAGCAACGCTACATAAATAATGCTAGCACGATGTACCATAAACATAAAACGTGTTACGGGTTACCCTTGACGATCCGACCGGTACACGACTCGTGTACCACACAAATACCATTTCGGGGAACTAACTTTCGTTTTATATTGGTACTTTTGGAATGCAAACATTCAGAAAGCATTTATTTGATCAAGTACTCTTTTCAAGTCGCTAAGCGGTTAAGTTCTTGGTGTATTTTATTAGGTAGGTACATCAAAAGGATCGGTAGTAACATCCACCTGTATATTAATAAAGTCATATTTCGATTTAGCCGTTTACCAAATGCGGTTAATATGAAAATATTCCTCACAATAATTCGACGATCATACGGTTTGCAAGGTTAAGCTGCACTTGCCGCGGTCAGTCTGTGGATGGATGACCATTCGTTACACATCGAGACCCCTCCGTGTCTCGGACTGCACGTTATACATTCAGTCCCAAGTGTCATACGAATACCTATGACAGTCGTTACGGGTAGTAAGACGCCCGAAAGTCTGACAACCGGTCAAACCTTAGGATATCAGCTTTACCCAGTATCTGGGTTACGGAGGTCTGATGGCAGTCGCTCCGTGTAAAATACTGATATAGAAATAGACTGGAAGCCGAACCTAACATAGTTGAGAAAAGACTAGGCAGAACATTATACACACTAATGGTATATATTTTCGAAATGAACTAAAAAAAAAAGAGATAACAATAAAAACGCTTCTACAGATACTGACATAAAACTGGTAGACACACACCATTGTAAACCAAAGGCAATACATCCAGCAATAATGTTTACTATCGAACGTTGAACCGAATAAAAACTGACGAATATGATGGTAGCTAGTGAGCATGAAGAATACCCATAAAACATACATAACCTCACGGTAATTATCCCTAACGTGGCGAATAGATTTCTAAGTGCTACTTTTAACCATATTTGGGATAAAAGGATTCGAAAGTGATTAAAAGTTGTACTATATACCTATTACCTACTACCGCCAATCGGCTTTGCTGTGTTCCGATTAAGGGGGTATAGGTGTCGGTGAACTAACAGGCACATGTGACTTTTCAATTTTGCGTCTACGATTAGCAACCCATCAGCAATCCTCTTGGGGTTGTAGGCGGCGATAACCACTTACTATTAGATGGGACGTCGACTTTAGTGCCAATCTATTAGATGAAAAAAATGCAAAGAATCCATCGCCACAGATAATATAGTACTATACTAACCATCGTCTAACTGACATGCAACAGTAACTATTTCCCTCAGACTTTTTCAATTAGTGGTAGACAATAACCAGCTGACTATCTGTTTTTCTTTTACTCCCAAATGAAACACAAGTAATTAAAGATAAGAGCATTATAAATTAATTGAAAGCTGTCTAAAACACGGACATGTGCGAAACTTAAACATATGGTGCGAACATGCAGCGTACTTAGTAATTCGAGTGGGGAGGACCCACGCGGCAAAATTTTCAACAAACTATGGTGCGATATTTTCTTTAGACGACTTGGTAGTTGCGTTGTTTGTTTTAGGAGTTAAACTTGAAGGTATGACTTCAAATAACGTAAAAGAAAACGAAGAGAAATCGTCATATTATAAGAGACGATTGCTTAACGCTGACAATAATCTGTAAGGAAATACCGACTGAATTAGTCTGTCAGACTGATCTATCAACGCAAAGCCTAAACCGCTGAGGATAGAAACTTGAAATTTTAACAGTAGGTATCTTTAATAACGTATGCATCCACTAAAGAAAGATTATTCAACATTTCTCCCCAAAGGGGGTGAAAAAAAAACGCAAGAGAAGCTGCGGGCAAAAGCTAGTATGAATATAAATGACGACTGTATGATAAAAACAACTACTATTATAGATACTACAAGTACCTAACCGAAAAACATGCTAAAGCTTTAAATATATTCATGCTAGTGAAATTGCTAGATTTCCGCTCACATGTTTCCGCTTCCGAATTCAAAACAGTACCAATATAAGATACGCTGGAAGACATGCAACGTTTGAATTTGCAAATGCATACTGCAGAAGCTTAGAACATCAATCTACTATCAACAATCTGTCTATAAATTGTGGTAAACATGGTAATCTGAACCCAAATTAATTGTTCTAGCGGTTACTAGGGAAACCTATGGCAAAAATAATGAAAGGCGATAAAGTTATTAACATAACTGATACAGTCTATTCTAGCCATTAACTATCTAATAAGACACGATGCCAACCAGATGAAGCGTAGAATTATATCACTAACAATAATAATCGCTTACTCAACGATAATTATTGACTGCCACGACAGCTGAGGATTATCAGTACAACTCATAAGCTTATCGATACGAAAAACCACCCACAAGAATATAACACTGAACAAACTGCCGACTCGAGATCCTAAGCATGCATTAGAAGCTGTAATGATTCTCTGGACTTTATTGTTGGCAATACAGCCTTCCTTTTTTATGAGTCCGTCCACAAAAGCGCAGACGGAACCGAGTAAGCTTGGAAAAATCACCGACACAATGAGCTCAGTCACTGCGGGATGTGAAAAGTAAGCAATCCGAAGTTTATGGTATTCATTTTTATTGTGGATTGTAAATATTTCAAATGAGCGACACAGCTCGTTTTACTTCTACAAATAACGCACCTGTTATTAAAACATAGTTTTGCACTTTGGTTTAAAAATCACCATCTTGTCATGAATATTAAATATTTAAGGGTCCGTGTATGACTGAACTGTTCTGTTAAGGCCATGACGTTAAGCTACCGTTTTTGTATGCAAAACAACAATTTATTCGAGACTACATTTAAAAGCCCTCGACGAATCTAAAACAGGTTCGACTGCAGTCAACCGCAAGCCAACTGTGTAAAAGAAAATAAAAACTAATTCGAACATGAGTTCGGAAACAAGAATTAGTATCGAAGCAGAATCTAATATATCTGCCAGAAGCAAATACACCCGTATCGATACTTGTACATTACTAAGCATCCAGTTGTCTAAGTGAATCGATCAGCCTTTCAGAGCACAAGTTTGCGAGTGTAGCCGAACATAAATTATATTACCGTACCTGTCTACTTGATATCAAGTCCCTGTTACGAGCCCATCCACTTTGGGAGCAAACAGAATTACTACGACTGACAAGGACATCACAAATATCCATTAGGATTCTGTAGGCAGAATATGAGAGCCGTCGTAGATTGTTGGTCGATTATAACGGAATCATAACATAAATGAGCAAAGAACAATTAACAGAGCAGGGAAAGCCGGAAAACGAAAAAAATAATAAGTGATTAAAAAACCGTTATTAAGAGTTCGCGGTAAAGATTGAACAAAGTGGAGAAGACTAACCCGAATAGCGGACGCCTGGAATTTATAAGAATAATGCTTGGAAAAAGATTAAGGGTTAACAAAAAAAGGCTTTTCCAAATGGTATGAAAAGATAGAATAATGTAGTCATCATTCACAAAGTCCTGCGGGATCGCTCATTAAGACACAGTATTATAAATTACAGCGGGGAGTAATCAGTGGGATATGGACAGGGTGCTGATGAAGAACATAATTTTACGCCAATTAATCTTGAAATCGATATCTCTGTCTATAATTAAAACTATGCTGAACTAGAAACCCAGTATAGTGAAATTTTACGTGCCATAAAAAGCTTATAAAAGGCTGGCTAATCTGCGTATTATAGGTAAACAGATGATGGCCCTTCATCGATTGGGGAGCAATTAAGCGTGCCGGGCGCGCGTTAATGGTGTGCACGAGCCCGAATGCGACCGCCATAAACTGTGATCTGGTGATAAATTCTTAAATACTCATATAAATAATACAGATGGCTGCGAAGTGCAATAAACCGGCGTTAGTGTGGATATTATGTGAGGATTATGAGTATATATGGAAAACTATAAGTAGTACCTAATGTGGTGTTGAAATAGATCCCAAATTTCAAATCGCTATTGTTCGGTCTGCTTAAAATTGCATTAGTTTTGACAGTACGCGAAACGAAAAGCAAGTTGACAGTCAGAATTATGTTTCATTTCAAATCAGTTTAAAAATAAAACATAACATCAAGCCTGTATTCCCCGAACGGTTGGGCAGAGGTGGATAGTCTTAACACCCTCATTTCGCCGTTATGTTTAAGTCCCATGAAATAAAGGGCGAGCCTATTGCTATCAACCGGGCACAAATCCAAACTCCGTGGTGCTACTGAGGAGTTCCACACTGAAAAACCTAATAATATTTTGAAAAAATTTAGTATAAAAATGTAACAAATAGAGCAAAATTCCAAGCGTTAGATTCAATTTACTCTACAAATTCTATCAGTCATAGCGAATACCACTTTAATATTAAAACTAGAACAAGGAAAAGCAAACGAAATGGAATACTGTACGGAACTCCCGAGCTTTAATAAGAAGTTATAGTCGACATAATGTTTGTTTAGGAAACATTAACATAGACGTGAAGGAAATAAAGTCGTACAATTATTTTAAATGGGTGCAATTTTGAAGGAAACGGTAATGCTGTACCTAATAAAAGTAACTGGAAATGTATGGAAGAGTTTATAAATATAGATGGCGAACCTTGTCCTATAACTTGCAGTAAAGATGTGAAAAACAGAATGAAGAAAACCAATTACGTTTTACTCTAATAGTACCTACATAGTTGTATTGTTGGTGACGTTCAAAAGTGCTAATTTATTTTAATCCAGTTTGTATAAACGAGTATTCTTTCTTTCTATAGATAAGCGACAGTCTGGCAGTCTATCACAAACCAGTGGACTTTTATGAACTTTTAATCCAGAATATTTATGCGAAATAGAATTTCAAGCGTTGCGGCCATGCACGTGTTTCGAAAATGCAGTCCAAATCATTAATTGGCGACGAAGTCTTTTTGATCCTTATGGTTGTATTCCATAGACCTAAAGAACCACATATTATCACTGTGCTTAAAGACATTAGACCAGGATTAAAATAGTTTGGGTGTTTCAATTGTTTATAGTATCAAGATGGTCAAACAAAATGACATGCTCAAATCATGCCAGACACAAAACTCAACCACACAACACTATAAATACTAAACAAAATTACCGTCCCACGCTGGGACATAATTTAGTGTAAATCATCGGAATATTAATTAATATCATTTTAAACAACGTATTAATAATAAATTGATTACACGTGTGTGAACTATCCGACCTTTAGATATAAGTAAAGTTTTAAATAGCCGCTACCGTCACTATGTAATGAGAAAATCTAAATAAATTACAAAATAAAAACCGGTACCGTACCGGTAAGCTCAATGCATAAAAGCTTGTCGTGAACCCAAATGTTGACGATATAAAGAAAATGGTATAGAGAAAAAAAAAGTACACAGACATTTATACAGAGATTTACTTATACTTATACAGAGATACATACAGAGATTTAGCCATAAAAGATGAAGCAGAAAGGACGCTTATATCCAGCAGTGAGTCAATACGAGCTGTGAATTATGATGACGATGAGTTTGTTTAAAACAGTTATAGCGTTAACCTGTTTCTTGTGCCTCTGGTAAGAATAGTGTTTCCTCATCGCTTCACGTGTGTACACCTAACGTATTTGACCCCTTTGCCAAGCATATAATATTATCTGGCTGGAGTGGAAGTTGTTCAAGAATCTACTGTTACTTAATTCAATATATGTTTCAAAAACAATAATCTTTGAATTGTACAATACTTACACAATTTATTCAATGTAACATGTAAAGAAACACGTTTTATCATAAATTTATTTCAGTGCCAAGTTTATTTTCTATCTCAGTCATCTTTCTTGTGACAAACTACATGAGAGACAATGAAAACTACGATCTTGTGTCACGCCAATGTTTTGGTATGCGTGTATGCATTCCCGTCATACTTTAATTACTTATTGAAGTATGCCTCATTCTAGAGTAGGGCTAGAATGCTTATCGTCAAGACCTATGTTTGATCCCCCGGGTCGGATGAAATTAGATGAATCTGCTACAAACCCTAAAGGGTTCACAGAGTATGGTTACTTTCCAATATTCATTATCTAAGCGATAAATATACCTATCGATGTGCAAACAATAAAATATCTAATCTTAACATTCGCACGCAATTTGGAACAAAGCAAGGACACACGGTGCGCAGACACATCGACACCGAATCCTTGGAACAGCACTGACGTCACGCGTGTCAATGTTTCATCATAAACACATTGTGGTAGTGTGCCTACATGTGTGAATCAGAACAGACTCAACCTCCTACATCAATAAAACAGCAGACGTTAAAACACGCGACAGTTTCTCTTCAGTAACGACCCCCAGGTGCCGACACAAAGAGGCTTAGCTGCGTACAAACGCCTGCATTTGCGAGATAGTTTATGGAGTCTGCTATAGTGCTCTAAAAACCTAGAATAATTTACACCACATACAATATTCATACAATAAGCATTGTTTGTATAAATGTCAGATGTAAGATTAGTTTACGAAGAGCCTTGAGGTCGTGGTTGCTTTTAAACCAAGAACTTTAGATTTTTAAAGCGAATTTGACGTAAACCGTTTACCCAAAGTTAAAACCGGTATAGAACAACAAAAAGGTTCCCAAACAAGTAAATGATTTTCACAGATCATGTAATGAAAAGATTTAAAAGGACCAGAAACGTCACAGCAGTTCATAAAAGGTCTTCAGCAAATAGGAAGGTTGAAGCTCTTAATTTGGGCATTCATGGAGTAAGTTGAAACCTTTCAAATGCCTCGTGTGACGAGACATGACCTATTGACTTTCAATCAATTCTCTTTCGCCCATTTACGAGTGCGTCGACTGGTGTGCCTAATAAAACATAATAGATAACTAGCAGACATATGTCACTTGCGATTATTTCGGTAGACATTCGTGTGATTTCCTTTTTAAAAAACCGTATACTTCGTACGCGCAAATAAATCAAGACGAAGATGAATGTTTGATGTGTGTTCGCATCGTAATTTATAGCATCATGTCAGTCATTATGAATAGAGAATAAAGTTGAACAAACTGAAAATGAATGACAGGACGCGATAAAAGCTTCAGTAACTTGCTTGTATGCGTAATCTTAGCATGAAATAAGGTGTTTTCTTATTTTAACTTTTTCTTCTTTGCGTATTAATTTTCGACAATTTATTTTGAATATAAATAAATGGTATTACTTTCGATTTGTGTAAACATCTTCTCTATAACTAAGAGTCGTTCAGTGGGCGCTCCAATTCCAGAATAAGTATCAATAGCTAAAATGTCATCAATTATGCAAATAACAGAATTCAAAATTACATTAAAGGCATCCCTATGTGGGTAAATAGGCGATAGCGTGTCTAGATAACAGTAATCTGGACAGCGATCTCAATTTATACTTCACAATACAATAAAGTGGTAGTTAGCGGGGCGATATCGGCGCGAGAGCACGGCCGGGCGTGACGCGGCGAGGTTAAATCGGGCCAGGCGGCCCACGCAAAACCGCTAATTAGGAAGCGCACGCGCAAGGGCGCTGCACCGCGGCGCTGCGCGCACGATGCGCAGGCGACTCCACACAACCGCTGAAACAAAGACACCACCTCCAAACAAAAGAAACAAGCATTGGAACAAAAGAAACTGCTCATGTAACAAAAGAAATGGCCAGAGAACAAAAACAATGGCGTGGCGGTGGAAACGCGAGGAGTATGCCACCTTGTTTTCAGGCACAAAGGGTGTTGTGTGAAATTATGTTTTGTTACGAATTCTGACATGTCCGACACCGAGAAGCGCCAAGAATTGTGTTTGCATTCTATTAAAAATAAAAAGGATTTATAGAAGAAAGTTCCATACGAGATGCAATAAATCTAAATAGGAAGACGTCAAGAAACTTTGACGTTGAAATTATTAAAGATAGGGAAAATGCGTCAATTCTAAACCGAGGAAGTTCTGACTAGAATATATGTTCAATAAAAACTGTTACAGTGGGGAACATCCGTGCGGAGCAAGAAATACTTTAGTTCGAATCTCCGTCGCTCCGGTGCCAATTTCCCTTTTTTCCATTCTTTGTTTTCGGGCTGTTGAGTTTGTACGAAACGACGTTGGATGGAATTCATTACTTGGAGCCGTCATTCCAGCTGTCATGTTTCATTGTGACGTGGTTGTTTTAATGTATCTCCGTCGACACTTAATATACTTTGTGTATGAGCGTAGATGAGGTCATTACAGGTAGCTTGATGTAAGGCTTCTGAGAACACATGCGAGGGGTTGACTCAGCAATTGGGTTCGCTGAGTCTCGTATTAAAAACCATAGGAACGATTACCGTAATTATTTTGCAGTTACACGCTCCATATTGCTTCTTAGTCATCCTCTCAACCTAGATAATATTAATTTTATCTACACAGATGTAGATTTCAAAATTGAATGCTTATAATTAGATATGAAACATTAATATCGTTATCATGTTCTCTCTTGCCACAGGCCTCTAGTTAGCAAATGTTAAACAGTAGGCACTATGGTCTATGGTTCTTCAACGTCCTTAGTTCAGTTTTCGGGTTTATACAAAACATTAATCAAATTATAACAATTCCATTTTGAGAAATTATCCCTATTCATAGTGATTGACACTAACTTTTTACCCTGGATCAAGGAAGACCCTTTGTTGGCCACGAACGTTCCAGTTTCCTATTTCTATGTAAGAGAAATACCTACCCAACACAAAGTTACTCATAATACCTTCCGCGTATGACATCCATTACAATGATGCATCCAAGTCACGCTGAACAAAGCACAAAGAGACGCTGCACATAGCACTCCGCGGAAGCACTTAGTTCTATTTCGGTAATGTAGAAGCTCCCGAATATCTTGCCGCGAATATAAACAGCTCATCGAGTACTCCGGCGGATCCCCGTTTATTACTACTCTACGATTTCGGCACTTCGGCGCTATCGGTTCTAAATACGGTGAAATCAAACGGTGTGCTCGGATTCAACAGTTAAAGTTTTTCTTGATTCGAAAACAGTAGTTTCGCTTGCGAATGTTAGCTAGAAATAATAATGTCGGATCTATATTTTTTATTTGTATTGTCCCGGAGAGCATGTTAAAAAGTTGGTCCCAGGTGTCATACGAATACCTATGACAGTCGTTAAGGGAATTCAGCAGCCCGAAAGTCTGACAATCGATCTAACCTTAGAATATCGGCATTGCCCATGCCCAGTAACAAGCGGAGCGGAGCGGGTGCGGAGGTCTGATGGCAGTCGTTCCGTGTAAAATACTGGTATTCAGCAGAAGCTGACCCCAACATAGTTGGAAAAAGGCTAGGTAGAACAATTTTCTTTTGTTAAGGTATATTTTTGTCATCAAGAGGTCAAGTCTGCTAATTTACGAACGGTAACATGATGCAGCAGTAAGACCAAAACCGCAACTTTTTTTTTGTCTCCAGTTTTTTATCCCTATCGTGACTAATAGATAGGTAGTGAATGAATCAAGGATTGATTCCGAGGAAAAGGAACTACTTACATCAATTAATATGTTGATGTCACAAAGATTACTCAGTGGTTTTTTGACATAGCTTTCCTAGTAAAATCCATTTTATCGATAGACACCGTTCATTTATCGCTCCGTAATTAAATAAGATTTATCTGCGAGGATAAGTGTGTACACTTATATTTACTGAATTAATTACAATACATTTCAGCCAATAAGGAGTTAAATATTTAACTTTATATATAGAATGATGACGTATTTGCACATTTATGTCTCATGTTCTTAACATCTTATGGCATCGAAGCTTACAGGGAAAACTTTAAGTAGGCGATATGACGTCAATGACTACTAATTTATATTATGTATCGTACTATTTACTCGCTTTCTATTGTCAAATCTTTAATCTGTCGGCCCTTCTAAAGATTGCAGGTTTAATTCCCTACCTGCTCATGTAAACTGGTTCCGACATTTTTTTACGCCTAATGTTTTTTTAAAACCCTTGTTGAAATTCTATAATTCCTCTTGTTACCTAATGCTTTTTTAATATGACAGCTAATAAGGAAGAACACTTTTCGGACCTAAGGACCAAAACGAAAATTACGATAATATAAAAATTTTAAATTTCCTTTATAGTGAATGATTTTGAACATTACCAGGGTCAATATTTCAATTATTTCAGAGTAAACTCAGTAGATATAAAGCTGTGAGTTGAAGTTAAACAAAAGAAGTTTTTTCTCAAATTTTCGCTTAACAACGTCGATCAAAACCAGTCCTTTGTCTACATCACGCATTCTCACGTGCTTCGTCATGCACGTAGGTACATCGGCATTCAATTAAAACTTTACGATTATATTAAAGGCAAGTTTCTTGTATTACAACTTGTACAGAGTGTTTTCCTTCTACTATTGAGTTGAAACGAGGCAGCGCGGCCGGCGTACGAGTGCCATTCGAATTTCAATAAAACTTGAAGGGGAATAAATCGGTATAGGGTAGCCAACCCGACGAGATATTGTGTTCTCGCCAGCTGACGCGGCACACACACATGCAAGGCAAAAAATAATAAACGCCATTATTGTACTAATTGCACTTTCGGAACACATTTGTCAGTGTTGATTCAATACACATCTGCCATTCGGATATTGCCTATTAAATCAATTGAAATATCTATTAATATAATTGCCGGCCATTATTCAATAATATACGCCACCGTAAACCGTGAAGTTGATTGTGGAGTTTATTTTCACTCTTGAGTTAGGTTTATTTCGAAATTGGCGAAAATAATGACGTTTAAATATTCATGATCGAGGAGTTGTGTCGCAGCCGCAGCCGACTAGAATTTCGTTTTAGGCTTACGGCTAGATTTTCATTTTAAATTATTTCCAGCAATTTGAACATATTTAACGGGGTTGCTAAGACCCTGATGTGAACTGCAGACTTGTAAATTAGGTCTTATTTGTTCATGAGCATGACATGGAATTCAAGGTAGCAAAGCCAGTTTTAAAATTGTTGTTACCTATCAAAACTGATACGAACGAATACTTATTTTAAAATGATTGCAATAAGCGTCATATTTAATGGAAAAAAAATACAACTAAGCCGTAAAGATTCAACCGAGCAATAAAAATCACAATAGAGTACGCGATATAAAATTTGAAACATAAAACCGACAGTTACTCCGTTGGATATTTATACGGCAGTTGAGAAAGATAAATTGGGGCTGTATCGGAGTATGACGGAATTGGTAGTAACGCGAGACCCACTGAAAATTGACGTCCAACACTTAGAAGATCAACCTCTCCTGTCATTCGATTTGACAGCGTGAAATTGAAGTACCACAGCCGTAAAAAAATATCAAAATTAGTTGCTACATCGAAATTAGTTTTGTAACATTATAATTACTAAAAGGTTGGAAAAAATTGCTGTTCAATAATTAGAAAGAACTGAGTTAGACTTTTAATAAGAACTACATACTAATAAGTCTACATGTAAAAAGAAAATGGTCGTTTGAAAGTAAATGAGAACAAACGCACGCTCTGTTTTATTCGCCCTTGGCACGATGTTAATAACACGCAAAAACGAATTTAAAATTATGTCATACATGACAAATTACCTTAGGTAGAGACACGAAAATTCACAATAAATAATACGAATTCGAAACTTTCAATTCGCCGCTATAAATCTTGGCTGCAGATAGAAATCCAACAAAGATAAAGTATCAAGCCGCTGAAGCGCTGACAATACAACGAGTGAAACTCAATAACGCTACAGCGGAGATAAAATTTAAAACACTTGACTAGTTGTTGGGTGCTTTAACAGTTCCGGCGATTCTAAGTATAAATGCAATCTTGGAGGACTCACGTATGAGGTCAATGCGCCTACGTTCACCGTTAAAGCGATCCCGTCATACGATCGTTTACGGCAAATTTATTTAGTAATGCTAGGCTATCTATACAGTAAAAAGGATACATTTCCTGGAAGAAGTCGAGGCTAGGCGGCTGTAGGATGTCTAACGCCGATAAGACCTGCAAAGATAAAACTACACATTAGTTGGGCGTCCACCCGGTGACCGACGATAAGCTCTCATCAAGCCTCCTGCTGACACGTTATTAGCGACCGCACAATCAACACTATGGAACGGTAACTCGTTTCAATGCAAATACATGTTTGTATGGAGACAAACACTCACCAACCGCAAACAATACACGTTGATCGATAAAACAGTGAAAATGAATAAATTATGGAGAGAGCGCACACCGCATTATAATTATTTCGTGATAATGTCCAATCCAGAACCTATTATCATAATAAAGAGGTCTGAGGCAGATAAATTTATAGGTAACGCATCGAATTATTACTAATACATTTAAAAAAATCCTGGGTTAATCATCAAAGGAGTAATTATAAAACGCAGGTGTGAATTTAAAAGCTTCAATTAACATTCATAAAATAAGGCTCGAGTGTCGAGTGTGGAAAGTCCCTCTAATTAGAAATGTGAAAAACAAACGCCTCGATAAGGTGCTCCAATTTAGTCGCTGTTAATAAGGCTTCGTGGGAACAACTCCTTCAACCGAAGGTTGTTTTTAAAACAAACATGTTTATTGAAATAAGTAAAGATGGCCGAAATTTAAATGTCAAAGAAATGGAGCAATCTGGCAATTGTTTATTAAGAACGGAAGGTCGTGGAAAAATATTGAAATGAAAATTTTGGGCTTCCATCGAATTGCTTCTGCGTGTATATATTTGTTATTGGGGATATGTGATTTTATTTATAAAGGAAGTGTATGGGACTGTGGGTATTTCTGAGGTTGGCCCCAGCCTCCGAGTAATCTAATATCTAAATCTAGGCAACCACACACGCCTGTCTAGATTTAACTATACATTCTTAGTAAGCAACTTTCTATACATCGTAGCGGTATTATAATACGGTGAAACTCTTGGCTTTAGCTATGCTTAGTTTAAATATCTCAAGACAAAACTTCTAGTGTTTTTGAAATTGGTAAAATACTTGATCGCTTAGTAATACGTTTCAAAGTTCACGTGAATGCTGAAAGTTATTATTTTGAGTAAACATTTGGTTGAGATTTTTTTTAAAGCTAAAAGCATCACTCGCTGTTCCCTTGAATGATTTAAAATAAGATTGAGAAACTTAGACGGATGGAGCATTAAATAGTCAGCGGCTAAGCTTAGCTACCGAGTATTTAATAATAGCTAATTAATTAATGAATATGCGTAGGACACAAGTTTATTATTGAATCACTGCGTTATCTGCCATCGTTTTCCTGGTTCCATCAATTAAGTATCTCATTACTACTTTATTTTTCAAAGGAAATATCTAATAGAATACTTACGTTTTCGTGTTTGAAGAAGCAGAGCATCTTGAGCTCTCGAAAGACGCGCTTGGAGGAAACGAGCGACTGGAACACATTGGGCAGTTTCTTGAGTGCCACGCGCCGGCCATCACGAGGATCTGTCACCGCCCTGCAACAAAACAGACATTTTGTTATATAACCTTTTTAGACCGGAGGTAATTTGAACGTGGTCTTTCGAGTCGTGAAAGGTCCCCACCTATGAAATCAGCGTTTTGTATGGAGAATTTTAAAGAAGTTGCATTTTTCATACTAACATTTTCTTAATTTATTTAACAACTATGAACACTAATGTTTTAAAACTTTTATGCACTAATGTTTAAAAACTAAGACAACGTATGCCACTTAGATTATGCGACAAAAATAAGTTTTGAATAAGTTAAAACAAAAATAGTGGTCATTTCTGCTAACAAAAAGAGGAGTCATTTTTAAGGTATTTTTTATGTTGAGAAAACTATAACTAATAAGGTTTTTTTACTATTGGTAGTTGGCTATGATGGTCATTATTCGATATAATATCAAGCAATTGATGAATATTTTAAATCATAGCAGTGACGAGGAAGAAACAGAAAGAAAGGAGAGAAAGAGAGGAGAAATAAGTATTTGTGAGAAAAAAACGCCAATTTCATAGGTGGGGACCTAATATTATCGTAAACAGGCCTGCATTGCATTGAGCCTTTTAAAAATAAGTACAATGATGGAATGATGAATGATTCTGTGCTGTTCTTGAGGCAATAAAGATCGTATTAATATAAATACAGGTAAACAGATTTTAAATTAATTTAAGGACAAGGGCTGCCTAGCTTTTTCCCAATTGTGTTGAGGCCAGCTTGCAGTCTAACTAGATGCGGCTGAATACCAGTATTTTATACGTACTGACTGCCATCAGACCTCTGCAACCAATTCACTGGGCAATGCCGGTATCCTAAAGTTAGATCGGTTGTCAGACTTTCTGCCTTCCCATAACGACTGTCATAGATATTCGTATGATACCCGATACCGACGGTTTAACGTGCTCTTCGAGGCACGGAGGGGTCTCGATGTGTAACGAATGGTCACCCATCAACGGACTGACCGCGGCAAGCGTTGCTTAACCTCGCAAATCGTATCACCCGCGTGGTCGTTAATAAACCACGAGCCACCAGGGTGACTATAGGTACCTACTATAAATCCTAGTTAACCAATGTTAATAAGCAGTAGTTTTTAAAATCAGCTTATTCAACCACATAGGTAATCTTATTTTGTATGGTTGAAGCGAAAGGAGTACCTATATAAGGATCGTAGTGTGGCGTTTATAGTTTCTGCCTACCCCCCATGGGAAAAAGGCGTGAGTGTATGTATATATGTTAATCTTATTTTGTAGATTTTAAACAAGGTATCTACCTACCTCACACAGATTTTAAAGCAGACGGATTGTAAATATTAGTAAGGTTAATTTTATATGTTTATTGCGTCAACCGGTTTACCTTGTGGATATGGGGGAATACGTGGAAAATGTACACGTTAAAATTGCTACGATATTTCATTAACTTAACAAAATATGTTTTCATTCGCTTTGATAAAACTGTACTACCAAAAAAGCTGTATTTGATATTTCAAACACGAGCAACATCATTAACAGTTAGCTTCGTACGATGTGTCTGTTAATTAATTTACAAAATATAATGACAAACATTAACATTTCGAAATTGCATTATCTTCCTATTATATAGGTAGACGGTCCGATCACAAAACAGATTGGTACAGAAGTCAATCACATGTATGTACTTCACTTTTCATACCTACGCTCGGCAGTCGCTCTATCTATATATCTATCTCTATCAAGCGCATGGCACTCGCGCTCACACTCACTCGCACTCTAGTTCCAAACAGTCCGAAATATCGTGTCCGTGAGCAATGTCTATGTGTGCGTTGCTCAAGCGCACTTGTATGTAGATTGACTTCTGTACCTATCTGTTTTGTGGTCCGATTTTCAACAATACTTGATTATCATAACAATACGAGTTACTAACTACAATGAGTTTACCCAGTGGTTCGTGACATGTATTGACATAAGCATTGGTATCCAAAGTTCAGAATTAGCATAACAAAATGCTTGTCCCTAGAAGGTGCAAGTGACATCTTTGTGACAAAGATATTTAATTTTAACGAAGTGTCGTACTGTGTTTATATTGCTCTATTTTTTTTTTATATCTTGCTTACTAACAGTATAAAGTTTATTTGCTACACTTTATTCGTCTAAATCGGGGATGCGTAGACTTATTAGGACTAGGGTCACTCGGGCAGATTATTAGCTAAAAGCCAGAACACCACAATTAAAAACCACCAAAAAAGGTTGAAATAAAATTTACTGAAAAAAAATTGTTTGGGTATTCAAAAAAAAAAACATTAATTTAAACATGTTAAGCTGGCCCTTATTGTTAAAATTATTGTATTATTTTCATATTAAACGCATAAAAGATCTTAATTCGCTGGCAGGCTGCATGTACAATACGGCCGACGTATCTTGGCGAGACTGAAGTGAGCGACAAATGGCTGCGCAGCCAATAATACTATAAAAATCATGAATAAACCAGTTATTGTATATTGTAGAAGATCCGCATGTGACCCGCGGGCCTCAGCCTGTGCATCCCTGGTCTAAACGGCCCTTCTATTTTAATTCAAAATACAGCAAAGATCTTTTCGCAATAACACGAAGGAAATCTTTAACTGTTCGAAATGCTTTGAAACTCGGATTCCGTATAAACTTATTACGCCAAACTTGTTCGGACAAAAACAGCGTTTTGAAAATGCAGTGTGAATTGTGGAGGCTGAGAAACGTACCCTCGCATTAAAGCGTCCCGTTAGGTCGCCCTTGCGATTATTATCGTTCGGAACGCAGGCCCGATAATATCCGTCGCGAGGGAAACAGGGATGCCGCGGCTCTGAGAGCAACGACCGGACCCGGGCCGGCTAGCCCGGGAAACATTTGGAAGATTTCAAATTACGGATGTCATTGATTTATTGCCCGCTGAAATACACCATATAGACGAGACGAGAGAGTAGAAGCAATCGTTTAGTACAGACATCCCCAAACGTTTTTGTCTCATAGACCACTTGCCATGTTTTTCAGTTTTGGGTAGAACCCCTCTTTAGCTAATATTGCATATTTGCAAATTCATCGACTTCAAATGTATTTTTGACTGATTTCTAACTTTAGTAAGACGAAGAACAAGAAGAAGATTAAGAACTTTAGTAAGTAACTTTAGTAAGCTCTACACAGAACGAAAAAAATAAAAAAAACACAGTATTTTATACACTTATTAAACCTACGACATTACCTACAATAGTACCTACTACCGTCGTCGGTCTGTTTGTTATGTTTTCAGGTAAAAACTAAGCAACAAATAATCTGTATATCTGGGTTATTCCATTAATGGAAAGTCAAAATTAAAGTCACAACCTACTTAAATGAGATCCACTATCTTGGACCCGCGTTGACAACTCATGGACACACAATTTTTTTTTCACCCTCGTGGACCCCTTCTAAGTCGTCGTCGACCCCTGAGGGTCGATATGGACCACTTTGGGGTCCACTGGTTTAGTAGAACTACGGTTTAATTAGATACTATCGTTCGCGGCTACATGTTTCGGTCGATGTACAGAATACTATTGTCACCTTTTTATTTCCGTTTCATAAGTTGTGTGTACATGTGATAAACTGTTGCTGTGTGAATTTAATCTAGGTTTATTTAATTTGGACCAACAATTGAAACGTGCTTGTTTTATTTAAATTTAAATTTGTACGCGGATATTTAAACGTGTGATAATTTAATGGAACATAAAATGACATTTCGTCCAAAAATTATTAACCTTTAATCTCATTAACCATCTTAGTATTGAAAAATGTTCTTTAAACTGCGGTTTAACATAGTTAAAATCATAAATAATTATCGGAAAAGAATTACGAGTCAATATGCATACCTACTTGAAAAAACTGCTCACGAAGCCGTCAACCATGCATTGAGTACATCAAACTAAGTAACCCTACGCAAAAATTGTCGCTGGGAAACGACTTTTCTTTTTGGGTGAAAAATATCGTTTTACAGTAAAGCTCAATGAAACGCACACAAAACATTGTGCTGATGGATGCAATGAATAGTAAACGGGTAGTGGAGGTATTTCAAGTACATTTGTAACCTACAAAATTAGTATTTTAAAAAAAAGTTGTGAAAAAGATGGAACTTTGGCCTCCAATATCTCCGTAACTAGAAGGTTTCCAGGCATAGCTCCAGAGCAAAAAAATGATCGCAATGACGTGGAGAATAAGTACCTTTCGGCTTCGTGAAAGGTCTATTTACACCGTTTATATAAAAGGAAAAACTGACTGATCTATCAACGGACAGCCTAAATGAATCTAGCCCCAGCGATTTAGAGCCTAAACCGCTGGGGCTAAAAACTTGAACTTTTGCCAGTGGGTACCTTTTATAACGTAGGCATCCACGATTTTTCTAAATTCCTCCCTAATCCAATAATAATTATATCTAATAATATTTTTTCCTCCGGTGAAAAAAAAACACGGAAGCGATGCTGCGAGCAAAACCTAGTACACAATATTATTTTTATATAGCTGCATATTAAGGCGAATTACTTATGCGCGTGACGTTTAATTCGGCAAGCTGAGCAAGCATTGTAAACAAAGGCAGGAAGTATCCTCATTGTAACAGTGGCCGCTAACTTAGTCACTTTTTATTCATGCCAAACACTTTTGCAAGTTCATCAACATTTTTATAGGAACTTTGACATGCGAAATCAGTGGTGCGAGGCTTTGTGGAAAGGCTGCATTAGAATGGCAATATTTAAAACTATTTATTACCCAGCCGAGCAATAGGTATGTTTTTCTTTTTTTACAAAATCAGCTGCATGTTGCAAATCCGCGTTAGGTAATAAGACTGTCATCTCACATTATTTGAGCTGATCGCCTTTTTGGCGCTTATTTCTTATCTTTTTCAATTGTATATCTATTATATTGTGTGCCAATAAATTAGTTTTTTATTCTATTCTTATCTGGAGCAATATAAATTGATTTGATTTTAGTCATTTTAGTGACTCAATTGAACTTTTCCCGTATATTGCTTCATGTGACCATGACGTCAGAGTCATCGGTTGTTACCCAATATCCGTCAATTTTAATTATCCGTGTAAAAGCACATTTAAATCCTAACATACCAGATACATCATAACGGCGATTTTACGTTTAAATCGGAATTTTATGGTTCACACCGCGACAAACTCCACAAAGTGTAATTAAAAACATTAAATACGACTTTGACATCTCGTTTGTATTTACGGTTTTTAGCGACAATTTCGAACGGTATCCAAGTAAGTACACAATTGTTTGTTCTTGACAAACATTCCCAGAGGCAACGCTCATATTGTCCCAGTAACAGAACAAATAATTCAGGTCTGTTTAGCATCCGTGAATTTCAAGTATTTGGGGGAAAAAAACTAGAAAAATTTAATGGAAAATGTCAGGAACGAGTGGGTTTGTACAAAGGGAAAACAACTAGATAGGTATTCGGTAAACTAAGTAACGTGCGCAATTAATTTTGGCGTTGTTACAAGATACGTTTTGCTTTCAGCGTTTTCGGAAGTCTAGTCGTTTTAACTCTGAAAATAAACTATCAAGGAATTTATATTGCTAGTGGCAAATCTACGATCTGTTTCTATGTGTTACACATCTTTGTAGTCTTTGTCGTGCGAATTATATGTATAAGAGCAAGTGTTTAGCCAGCTATGATAAATTTTTATTAAGAAACTTATGAAAATATATTTCTGACTAGTTTTGACGAAGAGTTTTAAGATTTCTTCATTCCCCGAAGGGTTCGGCAGAGGTGTTTTGTATACCCTCGTTTCGCCAGTTATGTTAAGTCCCATGTAATAGGGTGCGAGCCTATTGCCATTAACCGGGCACAAATCCAGACACCAGGCTGCTACTGAGAAATTCCTAATGGAAAAACCCAATAACACTTTACCCGACCTGGGGATCGATCCCAAGACCCCATGCTCAGCAGTCGCGCTTGCGACCACTAGACCAACAAGGCAGTCAACGACGCCTTATTCTCAATTCTAATTAAAGTTATCATAAAACTAATACGGTACGAGTAGTCATCGGTGAATATTCGAAATTTTTTAACATTATTTTAACAAATCATTCTTCTCCCGGGTTGTTAACGTTATAGTATTGTCAGATTGTTTTTATTCTTGTCTTATTGCTTGACGGCAGCGGTATAGTTTCAGTTTTCATTATCATAATTATAGTATTAAACATCTGCATTCTTAACTTTGGGATGATGCTAATGACGTTCTCAATTTTTGTTCATATTTTTCGAAGAATGCCCCTCTGAATACCCTTAATGCTTCGTTTAGACGTACTAGTTCACAACAGTAACTGCTTTTACTCCGCCAACTTTGACAGTAATTGAGCAAGTTGGTATTTAAAAACTTTGTGGTAGATTACTACTACCTACCTTTTGCTCTGATCGAATAAAAACAGATCTATAAAAGGTTATTAATTGCAACGGTAGATACGGAATGCCTTGGACGTTAATTCCAGCGATGAACGTAGAGAATAGACTTTATATAACCATTTACGTCATAAAATATTTACTCCTTTGTTAGGTATAAAAACTTGACATTTCAAACGCTTGAAAGTCTTACCTGTCACTGTCATGTTCTTGTCAATAAAAAGAGATATCAATATAGTTATAGAACGTTAATTATAGAGCTCTTATATTATCCAGAACCGTGTTATGTTGGGTCAGGCAAAAAATAGGTCATTATTTCTTACCATAGGCGTCACAAAGTCTACAAGCTTATCGACATTGGAAATTACAAGTGGGGTAAGGGACAAGTTGTTGTCCCTTTCGCTAAATTAAATTTCAGTGTCGTAATTATTAGAGGATAAGCGGCAGACGTTTCTAAAACAGCAATCAGCTATATGTTTGACAAGAGCGGTGATTATGATAATGTTCAACAATGAATATAGAACAATCTGCCTAGCTTTTTACCAATTGTGTTGGGGTCAGCTTCCAGTCTAACCAGATGCCGCTGAATACCAGTATTTTACACGAAGCGACTGAATACCTCTGCAACCCAGTTACTGGGCAATGCCGATATCCTAACGTTAGACTAGTTGTCAGACTTTCGGGCTTCTGAGTACCCGTAACGACTGTCGTAGGTATTCGTATGACACCCGGGACCGACGGTTGAACGTGCTCTCCGAGATACGGGTACTCGATGTGTAATGAATGGTCATCCATTCACGGTCTGACCGCGGCAAACGTTGCTTAACCTCGTAAATCGTATGATCTGCGTTGCTGGTAATAAGCCACGAACTAGCAGATATAGAAAAATGTGAAATAAATATTATTTCCTAGTTTGTTTCAATTCAACAAAAGTTCTAAAGACCGTAGTCGGCCATAGTAGATCTCATAACGGGATTCAATTTCATGTGACATTTGAAACCGATTCCGAATTGGACTGAAGTTAGACAATTACGCTGCGGTCCCCGGTCATTTCGGGATCGCATTACTCACAACTCCTCAAATATTGGACCGTGAATTCCCCTTCTATTATCGTACTAATAGTTCTTATTACTACGTATATACCTGCATCAAAGCTTGAGAGGCTCGTAATTACCAACCGCTCGGATCATACGACTTGCGAGGTTAAGCTACGCTTGCTGCGGTCAGTCCGTGGATAGGTGACCGTTCGTTACAAATCGAGACCCCTCCGTGCCTCAGAGAGCACGTTAAACAGTCGGTCCTGGGTGTCATACGAATACCTATGACAGTCATTACGGGAAGTCGGAAGCCCTAAAGTCTGACAACTGGTCTTTAGAGTATCGGCATTGCCCAGTAACTGGGTTGCGGGGGTCTGATGACAGTCGCTCCGTGTAAAATACTGGTATTCAGCCGCATGTGGTTAGATTGGAAGATAACCCCAACATAGTTGGGAAAAGGCTAGGCAGAACATGGCTGCATCAAAGCCTAGCATGATATACCGTGATAAGACATGTGTCATGACTTTATATGTCATGTGCATTCGTGACACATTATGTTGTCACTGTACTGCGCGCAAATTCTCACTCAATTATCGTATGAAACAAGTTAAACTTGAAACACTGTTGTTGGCTTTATTTAACCTACACCTACTTCCATAGTTGACGACATTCAAACTTTCAGTATAACGGTTGGACTGAATATCACACACGCATAAGTATAAATGTCAAATATACCCATCAAGGAACCTCTAATTGATCTTCCAGCTCCAACAAAAACTTCTTACGTGCACTTAGAAAAAGTTCAAGTAGAAATTAAAAAGAAACAACATGTCCGCTGCTTTCATCCCTCGCAAATTGGATATCCTAAGTAATGTAGTTACGTGTTGTGGCAACCAAGACTTGCCGTAAAAGCCCATATCCTCGTACAGGGCACAGCCGTGAAGAAGATGTGGACCGAAGGACCACTGCTCTTAATCCACGTTAACGCATAGACGCGGAACGAAGCAATCATTTCGTTTATAACATGCAATCTTTGATCGTAGTGGATTTTCGTAGAGCCTATTAAATAAATATTATTTATTTAATGTTCTAAAATATATTTATACAGCTTTAACTCATTAGCGGTAAATATATATAATTGTGCATTGTGTGCGGCACTCATATTGTTTTTGAGTCGTATCGTGTACATGACTTCGTAAAAATTTCTTTCTTTTAATTGTTTAAAGCCGTGCCTCGGAGAGCATGTTAAACAGTCGGTCCTGAGAGTCATACGAATACGTATGACAGTCGTTACGGGTATTCAGAAGCCCGAAAGTCTAACAACCGGTCGGTATTGTCCAGTAACTGGGGTACGGAGATCAGATAGCGGTCGCCCCGTGTAAAATACTGGTATTCAGCCGCATCTGCTTAGACTGGAAGCTGGCTAAGGCTGGAAAAGGTAAAGCCGTAATAGCTTTCCACTATTTATATTCAAGTACCAAAAGGACCAAAGTGAATATCAGTGAATTCCTTATCGTCTGCTATTAGCGTGGTCCTTCTGGCGGTCTTATTTTACAGCACAGTGTTCTATCGTGTGTGTAACTAGATTAAGGGCCAAGCAAACAGGCTCTATATAATTGTGCACGGCCCCTGTGCTTTCGGTTAATTAGCAAACACGGACAGTTAACCGGCTATAATCCAATAATGTGAGACTAATAGTCTATACTGTAGTGTTTAGAACAATTCAGGGGTGTGTTAGCAACGTATTAAGTATTTTTAGATATTGGTATTTCCATGTATCGTCGCTGGGCAGTGAAAACCTCGTAAAGCACAAATTAATTTTTATTTTATGGGTAGATAACCATGTAATGCATATCTAGAACGAACGTGCACAGCTCTAAAATGAAATAGATTGATGAATAGATAATAAAACAGAAGAACATCTACACTTCATACTTTTTTTTAACAGACGGTTATTATCTCCTCCTGTAAAACTACGTTCATTGCAATTACGAGGTTTTCACTGCACAGCGACCAACTAACTAATCGTATCACCTAACCTTTTGACAAGCGTGGTGGTTACGGTGAAAATACCTCAGGGCTATTGATTAAAGAGGTCTATTAAGGGGCCTATGTTCAGTTGTGGACGTTCTCTATGGGCGGGCGGATATCATAGTATCATCGATTATTAGGTAAATACTGATTTGGAAAAGAGTATTTTCAAGGAGGGTTGATATCAGGCAGGCGGCCGGTCGTAAACCAATAAGCCTTTAACAACATGGATTAACGAATTACTTGTCGATGAAGAAGAAGACTGATTTGGAAAATAATTAAAATGGAACTTTGCTTATTACGCCGCGAAAATCTAAAATTATTATTTTGAGTTCTAAGGGGTAGGTCTATCGTCAACCAGAAGCAACATTTTGGCAGCCTTTTGAACCTTTTGTACAACGTGTTCCATAATTCCCCATGAAAAATGAAAATAATCAAGTAGTCTTTTATGGTTGTTATCATTTACCTCTCAGAGGAAATTAGGTACGAATGTAAATAACTTTCTGGGTAGTCTATCCTTTAGTTTTATGTTTTTAGGGTTGCGTTTCAATAATGATTATTTTATGTTTTATCCAAATTCTTTTTTTTTTGTGTCATACTACGGTTTTCAAATATTGCCAATAGACTCTTCTCAAGAGACCTTTTAACCCCCCTTTTGGCTTTAGGGATATTTTTGTAACACGTTGTAATAAGTGTAGTGATGCCACAGAATGAGGACGGTGTCTCGTATCGTAAGACCAGTAAAACTGTGGTTATAGTGCTTTGGACGATGCTTGAGCGTACTTAAGAGCTATGTTAATGTATTACGTCATATCATGATGAAAACATCTCTACCAACAATTGTTTCATTTTATTGTGAGAAAATAAAATTATTTCATCAGTACATAAATATAATTAGTATTAACCTAGCTATTATTATAATGGATTCAATGCAACATTTAGACTTATTTTGAAATTCAGATTTTATTTAAATAATTGTTTATGCAAATTACAAAATGATTATTTAAAATTTTCGCTTTAATGAGAGATATTTCGGTTTTCAGAAATTACAAGAAACCTTCTTCAGGAAATCATATTTTATATCATTTAAACCTTTTTCCATTTTTTTTTTTTTTCCATTTTCCCATCTTATTCCCAAATATAATACGCACAGTTTCATAAATAAGTACATATGTATTAAACGTGTAGTAACGGTGCTCCTTCTCCTGACCGTTCGGCCAGGGTCGCGGGATTCGCAAAGCATGCACCGCAACCCCGGCAGGTCCGGGTCCGCCAACCCTCGGCGGACCTCTCCTCCTGAGAAGCGCGCACGGAACACAGCGCGCCGCCTTCTCGGGCCTGTTACTGGTCGGGCGGCGGGTCCCCTAACCCACCGCCCGCAGGCCACACACTAGGGTGGCTGGAGATCGTCGCGTACGCGCGCCCTCCGGCGCCCGGTGCGTCTGGCGCGGGAAGGGAGGAGAGCACACCGCTCCCTCTCCCTCTCCGCTTCCTCCTTAGTCGCCATCACCCCCTCGCAAAAGGAGGCGATGGCTTCCCACGCACTCTCGCTCCCGACCATGGACAGTAAACGTGTAGTACCTACTGATGCACACACGATGACAAATCAAGCTATAATTTCCAGTATAAGCTGACCTCTTATTGTACAGAAATTGATTACAATTAGAGGTCAGCATAATTTAAACCTTATAGAATAAAGTTAAAGTTTTTTACTCAAGGCACCCCAATGGAGATCGTGTATAGAACCCTAGACATAACCCTTCTATTATAGATAAGTACTTTTTTCTCATGTTATAGGTTGGCAAACAAGTGGACCGTCCTGATGGTAAGTGGATACCGCCACCTATGTACACCTACAACCACAATATGATTGCTGATACGTTTCCAACCTTGATACAAAGTTGAAAAGTTTCGTGTGCCACACACAGCTATGCTGCTTGGCACACGTACATATAAACGGTGTAAAAATAGACCCTTAACGAAGCCGAAAGGCACTTATTCTCCACGTCATTGCGATATTTTTTTTGTTCTGGTCTATGCCTGGGAACCTTCTAGTTACGCAGATATTGGAGGTCAAAGTTCAATCTTTTTCACAACTTTTTTTTTAATACTAATTTTGAAGGTTGCAAATGTACTTGAAATGCCTCCATTACCCGTTTACTATTCATTGCATCCATCAGAACAATGTTTTGTGTGCGTTTCATTGAGATTTACCGTAAAACGATATGTTTCACCCAATAAAAAAAAAGTCGTTTCCCAGCGACAATTTCTGCGTAGAGTTACTTAGTTTGATGTACTGCATGCATGGTTGACGGCTTTGTGACGGGTCTTTTTACACCTTGTATATTTAGAAATTGGTATAGTGTTAGTCATTTTGACTATCACTTGCGTTAACGGTGAAGAAAAAACATCGTGAAGAAACCTGCACATCTGAGAGGGCTCCATAAAGTTCTCGATGGTGGGTGTAGTCTGCCAACCCGCACCAGGCAAATGTGGTGGACTATTGCCTAAACCGTTCCCATTCTGAGAAGAGAGCCGTGCCCAGCAGTGGGACAATAATGGTCTTATTATGTTATGTTAGTCATAGTAGGTACTATCCCGTCGAAGTAATTCCAAAGGAGTTCAACTACTTTTTAGGCTGAGCGGGATGAAATGCATATATAATTTTCGTAAGTGCAAGAATATTCCTTTAAAGAAGTTAATATAATTATTTCGCTAACGAGTACCACACAACACACAATGCTCATATACCTGTGGCGGCATTTATCACACCACATGAGAACTACACAGCGCGACGAGTGTCTAGCAGACTACAGCGACAACAATGACAGCTGTCTAAATGAAATGTCACAATTCCTGCATCGCGGTATCAAGATCTGACACGGAGTAAGTATATATACAAGTTCCCAACATCAACCGTTGGGCAGTGGCCCGCCAGGCATAAGACCCGCCTGGTAGGAGAATCCTCCCTTTTCGTAGGAGGAACACCATGCATCGTTCCCCTACATACCTTCAGAAAAAACCATCTAAACACTGCATTCCTATGTTCTTTACTTCGTATACTAATATTCAGATGGCGACATCTGGGGCCTGCGGGGACGCGGCCATTGTAATAGCAGTAATTACGAAACGGGCGGGCGTCTTATCAATAAATACTGTGCATGTAGCGTGTAGTGTGCGCCGCTCTGCCTTTTGTGTTAGCCAAATTGGGATTACTTAGTGTGCCGTGAATTTTAATACTTATACAATTTCTTTTACTTTGCTATATTCTCATGGATACCCTGAGGGGGGCCCGTGGCTAATTTTCAAGGTTAAGCTACGCTTTCCGCGGTCATTCCGTGGATGGGTGACCATTCTTTACATATCAAGACCCCTCCGTGCCTCGGAGAGCACGTTAAACAGTCGGTCTCGGGTGTGATACGAATACCTATGACGGTCGTTACGGGTAGTCAGAAGCCCGAAAGTCTGAAAACCAGTCTAACCTTAGGATATCGGCATTGCCCAGTAATTGGGTTGCGGAGGTCTGATGGCAGTCGCTCCGTGTAAAATACTGGTATTCAGCCGCACCTGGTTAGACTGGAAGCTGACCCCAACATAGTTAGGAAAAGGCTAGGCAGAACGAACGAACCCTGAAGAAGGCGCCGAGTTACGTCAGACTTACTGAATAACGGCCACAACCGTTTGGACCACAAGAGATAGTAATTTGACATAAGCTCCATAGAAGTAATATCAACTGCCTCGTTGGTCTAATGGTGGCAAGGGCGGCTGCTGATCGTGAGGTCCTGGGTTCGATCCCCAGGTCGGGCAAAGTGTAATTGGGTTTCTCCGTGTGGAAACCTCAGTAACAGCCCGGAGTTTGAATTTGCGCTCTGTTGATGATCAATAGGCTCGCCCCCTATTATATGGGACTTAAACATAACGCCGAAATGAGGGTGTTACTATACACCTCTGCCCAACCCTTCGGGAAATACAGGCGTAATGTTGTGTTATGAAAGCAATGTCCAATTTCTATCTCTAGAAAGGCAAAACAGTGATGAATAGATTATTGAAAATGGCTGTAAAACCACCGCGGTGTTTCTCCGAGGACCTTAGGTCAGGATTGCGGGATTCGCTATTGCATTCACTCGCAACCCACAGGTCTTGGTCCGCTACTGGGTTTGGCGGTCTCCTATTTACGAGGCCTTACCCCAGCCCCACGTACTCCTGAGAACTCTTGTTTACCTTGATCTTATGAAACAATTTTAAAAAAAACGTTGCCCCATACTTGGATTTCTCCTGTATCGTGGGTGCGTTTACAGACACAAATCTTTCACATGCACAAACACCCAGACCCGGAACAACTATCTGTAGGCCATACAAATATTTGTTCCGTGTGGGAATCGAGCATCCCACGAGCTCAGCCACTACACCAAACGTGTCGTCAATTTTAAACCGAACTGAGACCGTCTAACCCAGGCTATACTAACTTTTAAGGTACTAAATAAAGTAAAAACAAACTTAGTCACTGTATCTACATTCATTCTCCAGAAGAAATGTCTAAGGACAATATATAACATGCACAGTACCGAGTCATTAAGAGATGTTTTTAGAACGAAGGGCTTTCTCACACTTACTGGAATCTATATACTGGAACTATGTTTATTCGTTAAGAATAATATGCAATATTTTAATTTTAAATCGGATTCGAAGAGGATCATTCGCAACCAATATAAATATGATATAGTTTTACCCAGAGGAAGTCAAAGTCAAAGTCAAAGTTTTTTATTTCAAATAGACCAGATTTCAGGCACTTTTAAAACGTCACGACTAGGTGCACGGTTCCAAAAGGTAGGTTCTATGGAGAAGAGCCGGCAAGAAACTCCATGAATACTCTTTTTAAAATAGTAGTTCATTACAATTCCATTACAGTAGTGTGAGAAATAGAATATGATAGAAATAGAAAAGGAAAGAATATGATGTATTATAAGAGTACTTACATAACTGCTATTCGTGTATACAATAATGTACCACCAGCTATAAGACAATTAAATGGAAACAAGTTTAAAACCAAACTAAAAAGAATGTTACTTAATAATGTTTATTATAATTTGCAGGAGTTCTTTGGCAAAAAATGATGTAGTAGGTATGTAATTAACACTTGGAAATAAATAATCAATTTGCTTTTCTTTGTTAAGTATTGCATATCCGACATGGGTAGACTGTTGATTCTAAAATCTGCTATATTATATGATCTAATTGTACACAGTTACGCAATAAATAATTCTTAGTCTTATTCTTAAAGTTTACAAGTTGTACCTAAACTGATGCACAGGGTAGTCACGTTTCGGCTGTATACTTCTCAAAACCTCCCATTATAATACGCGCATAATTCAGGCGAGTACCAACTCCAAATTACCTGCACATACATAAGTAAAGCATGTGTACGTAACGTCAAGTACACGAAACACTTCTTCAAACATAGCAAATGTACGGCTTTATATTCAGAGCCACGGAGCACCTGATGGCAAACAAAAAGAATGGCCATACACCACACCATAAGAGTACACTGTGATAACGCACACAGTATAACGAAATCCGTGGGACAATGAGTAGAGCCGCCTGTGTTAAACAAACATAATTTACATTTAGCGTACGCTACGCCCTGAAAGTTAGTAGACTGTCGATTTAATGTGTTTACATGGAACTTATCCGATAGGTACTGTTTTTAATAATTTTAAGCTTTATTTTTAATCTACATTGTACAACCTGAATTTATTTATTACTAGCGACCCGCCCCGGCTTCGCACGGGTGCAATGTAGATACTAATGTGGGGGCATAATAACCTTCCTCTTGAATCACTCTATCTATATATCGCACACTTAGATCTAAACTAAGACAACTCAAAAAAAGGTTATTTTTCAGGGGACGAAAAAAAAACGTATAATCTGCATATTTTATTAGGCAAGTTATACAGTTTAATTTCATTCTAGATGTTCGAGTTGCCTCAGTTTAGATCTAGGTGTGCGATATATAAAAGGAGAAGCTGACTGACTGACTGATCTATCAACGCACAGCCTAAACGGCTGGGGTTAGAAACTTGAGATTTTGACAGTAGGTTCATTTTGTGACGTGAACATCCACTAAGAAGGGATTTCTAAAAATTCAACCCCTAAGGGGGTGAAAAAAAATCACGCAAGTGAAGCTGCGGGCAAAAGCTAGTCTATTAAAAAAAACCGCATCAAAATTCGTTGCGTAGTTTTAAAGACCTAAGCATACATAAGGACAGACAGACAGCGGGAGCGACTTTGTTTTATACTATGTAAAGAAGATAATACTAATTTAATTTGACTGACTGCCTCGTTGGTCTAGTGGTGGCAAGCGCGACTGCTGATTGTGAGGTCCTGGGTTCGAACCCCAGGTCGTGCAGTGTTATTAGGTTATTCGGTGTGGAATTCCTCAGTAGCAACCCGGAGTTTGGATTTGTGCCCGGTTGATGGCAATAAGTTCGCCCCCTATTACATGGGACTTAAACATGACGGCGAAATGAGAGTGTTACTATACACCTCTGCCCAACCCTTCGGGGAATACAGGCGTGATGTTATGTTAATACTGATTTAATTATTTTCAAGTTATACTTTGTTGTTTTTAGTTTTACTTTTAGCGTTTTTTCAGCAGACTTTACTTTTTTCACCGGAGACTGACCTTTTCCTTTTTAAGAGACACCAGAAAAATGAAAAGAATTTACACGTTTATCAGAAATGCGTATTATGAAATACTGTCTTGGATTTCCATTGTCCATACATTTAATAAGTTGACAATTCACATCGGCATGCTTAAAAGTCTTATTCAAACAATAACTGTATTTTTCTTATTGAAGTATAATAAATATTATTACACTTGGATCGTATAACCTCATATCGCATAATTCTGCGAAATCTTACGTACACGAGGGCAAATATTGGTTTTACTTCGATGTCCATTGTTAATTACCTACTTACAATCGAAAGAGCGAAAAATTTTGGAAATGCCATTACGGACCGTCATGAATCCAACATTGGCAGTCACGATGAAATTATCAATCCGTGATCTGTATCAATGAATACACTGATAGATTTTCAGGGATGCAGATCATTAAAATCTTAAATTACCGATTTTACAGAAAGAAAAACACTGCCTTGTGGGTCTAGTGGTCGCAAGCGCGACTGCTGAGCATGGAGGTCCGGGGTTCGATCCCCAGGTCGGGTAAAGTGTTATTGGGTTTTTCCATTAGGAATATCTCAGTAGGAGCCTGGAGGCTGGATTTGTGCCCGGTTAATGGCAATAGGCTCGCCCATGTTACATGGGACTTAAACATAACTGGCGAAACGTGGGTGTTCTAAAAAACACCTCTGCCGAACCCTTCGGGGAATGTAAGGCGTGATGTTACGTAAAAACTCTCCAACCACGGTGATCTTAATAACAAAGAAAGAGTAGTTATGTAATAATAAAATCTGTTAAGACTTGGCACACGAGGTTGTCGACATGTGGGAGGTTGACTCAGCAGTCATTGTGCCGATAGTCGTTACGGCCAATGGCTTAATAGCCAAGAGCCTCGACCAACACCTGATGAGGCTCTCGTTGGGCAGCTGGGTCAAGGGCCTGATACAGAAAGCGGTACTTCTGGACACGGCACGTATTGTCAGGAGGTTCCTCTTTCTGAGGCCCTGACCACCGGTAGCTTGGACCCTGTTCCCGATGCCGGTGGGCTACTATTTTTTATATTTTTAAATGTTTTTTATATTTTTTGTGGAAATATTTAAAAATATAATGTATATGTATATACAATGAATAAACGAAATCTGTTAAAGAATTATTAAAAAATAAATGAATACTATATATTGACCCAGCCACTGTTTACGAAGGACATAACGTATGCTTAGTATACCCGCAGCTACCTTAACAGTATGTGTGTAGCGTACGCTAACATTGTTACCACTATAACCATAACTTATCTCTTCCAATACCCATAACAGATAATAAAATGACATGTTCGTTTTAACACATGTCTGTTACAGAAGGATGACAACTGAACTCATTTTGACGACAGATATAAACTTAACTGTTCTTTATTATCTTCAAAATGGTCGGGAGAAGTGAAAAAGAATGAGCCTGATAACGCACGAAATTATAAAGTTATGTCAAAAAGATAAGGCGAGTCTTGATAATGGACTCTCTTAGGCTCGGGTTTTTAAAAACTTCGGAACTAAATTTTGGATAACTGCTTCCCTGCCTCCGGTTCTTAGATACGGATATTATCTAGTACCTTATTATATACCTACCTATGTATAGTGTGACATAACTAAGAAGTCACATCGGCAAAGTTCGTAAAACCGATCACATCCGAATTGAATGCGACTTCAAGACCACAAATGTTTATTAGTACTGCAATAAAAAATCATCTTTATGTTGACGCAATAAGTGTGATTGGTGCGAAAATGAGCGACTGCCATTGGTTGTTCGATCAAGTTTGTCCATGCAACATCTTACATACTAAGGTTACTCTTGCACAATCTCTTCTTCTGCCACTATTAGACTATGCTGATGTCTGTTTTCTTGACGCAACGGAGGAACTTCTAAATAAACTCGAACGACTGCAGAACTTGTGTATCCGTTTTATTTTTGGTCTTCGAAAGTATGACCATGTGTCCGAATTTCGAACCAGGCTAAAGTGGTTACCAATTCGGCAGCGTCGAGATACTCATGTTCTATCTCTTCTTTTCTCTATTCTTCATAATTCTAACTCTCCTATATATCTTCGAGAACGCTTTGAGTATCTTGTCCCCAGGGGTAAACCTTGTCGCTCGGCTGCTTCTCTTTTGCTCCGTACTCCGCGACACACTTCCAGCCGTTATGATGGTTCTTTCACTATTCGTGCAGTGCGTCTTTGGAACTCTCTCCCACACTCAATTCGCGACAGTCCTTCTCTTAACGTTTTCAAGAGTAGAATTAGGAAGCATTACCTTTCTGAATGATTAATATGTAATATTATCTATGTAGGTTTATTATATGGTTTATATATATTTATGTATATATTTTCTTATTATATATTTATTTAGGTATATTATATTTTATAGCATAAATAAGTTTAAAAATAAGACAATTGTACACTGGATTTTGCCCTCAACCACATAATCATTCTCTCTCTATCACTCAAAGGTTTGCTGGTAGAAAACTCATTTTTGAGTTAAGCTCGCCTTTGTACATAACTTCACTAAATTGTAGTTTTATTGCTGTAATTTTTCTTGTGTACAATAAAGAATAAGAATAAGAATCTTACTTGTGTCGTACTACACGGTCTTCTCTATCCTAGCTTATCCCGGACTTTTGTTCAAGGACACTGAACAATAGCCTCAAGTAGCTTTGTTTAAAAAACTGGTTTACAGTTTCTAGTTTTTCGAGTCGCGTGCGGTTGCTAATGTACGCACGAGCAGTTCTTTTCAGCACGACCCTGGCAATAAGCCAGAAACATGTTAGAGTAAAGAAGATAAACTCAAAAAGCTTTATGTGTCGTCCCAACTTTACTACCTTCGGATAAGCCGGAAACATCGTGTTTTACGAAACTATTCCAAGACTAAACGAAGAAACGAACTTTTCTTCCATTACTGACAATCCGCCTCATCATCATTGAGAACACCCTTATAATCTTTACCAAAAATCCAGACAAAAATCACTATAATAATTTCCACTCTCCCTCGAAATTTGAGCTCGGGCGGCAAGCGCTAAATTCTCATACACGCCGCCGTTCGTTCAAATAGCTACCTACGTACATAAATACGTGTGCTGTGTAAGTACTGATATCGTCTGAACGCGCTCATTCATTTTTCTGGCGAGTAAGAATCCACGGACGGCGGGGCGCGATAAGCCAGCAAATGCCCGCCTACATTTCCTATGGCAACGCGATTTCATTGGAATACAGTTTTGATGAAGATGAATTGAATCTCACGGCGAAATGTGCTCCATTCATTTTGAAATGGAGAATATTTTTGCAGATTCCGTAGCTGCAAATAATTCATATTTTAGATGGAACTGTGAATTAACTTGGTTAACCTTATTTTTCGAATACATTTGATGTCCTGTGTGGGTTGCGTTAATAGATTTAATCATAATTAACTAAGACGACCATGTGATATCTAGAAATCTCTGATTTAATATTATTTTCCTATGGCATTTAACTGTAGTTTAATATGAAAATACGCTAGACATACAATTTGAAATGGCGTGCAAGCGGGCGTAGGCGTCATGGCGCCAAAACTTTCGTTTCCGCCCTGTACCTCGTCGCTCGGCTCGCCCCCTCTACATCCCCCGTTAAATGTCTCGCATTTTATAAATACGCCCCTCGTCGTGCCTACTATTAAGTAGTATTAATTTACAATTTTCTAACACGTTTCCTCTGAAATTCCAATCAAATGACGTCGAATTTTATCTGAACTCAATATAGTTTGTTGGAAAAACAATAAATATTTTTCAAGGATGTCGAGTTTACTTGATTTATCGAATAACTTATTTTTTGCGTCTTACAAACATTGAAGTTGAGCGGGAATTAGCAATGGACTTCTACCGGTACTTCCCTAAATAAGAATCCACTTAAATTAAATCCAACAACTCGGACGTTGGTTTTACCGTACGGAAGGACCATTTTTACAAAACACTTATTATAGTACACGATTCTTTTTCATTTCCAAAACAGTCGTCACATTTTCTTACATAGGTAACTGAAAGAAGGCATCAGTAAACTGTCAAGCACTGAGATGTTACGTAAAAGCGTATTATGTTTTCTGAGAGCCCTGCATAAAATAAAAGTCTTTATCGAGATGGGTTGTAAGACTTGTAAGGCAAGTTAGGAAAACGTGCGTAAATATCTGAACAGTCACATCCCAAATCTAGCAGGCTGTTGTCTAGGTGTTCGTATAAATCCACTAGGATTTGCTTCCCTTACCCGAAGAGTACTTAGCTACCTATTTTATCACTTCTGCTAACATTGCTGTTACCGATATAGTTTTGTTTATATTTTGCTGAGTAGGTACTTTTGAGAATATTCTTATACTTTCTTGTATATATGGACATAGTTTGCTGAAACAGCAATGTGAAGTGGCTGTGGGCGGGTCGTCTGGCGAAAGACCGATAGCCGTTGAAGCTAACGAGTGCTTGAGCGGAAACTGAGTCGACAAAAGTGGGTGGGTGCTTCCTCGACTCGATGGACCGATGACCCGAAGATGGTAACTCGTGTATAAGAAAAGTGGAGAGCCGGATGTTAGCCAAAACACTGAGATGTAGGAATTTACATGTGTCAAATAGGCTTTCTATGTCCAATTCAGGATTTATAATGTTCTTGTGGTTTGTGTGTCTGTCCATGTTTCTTTTATTCTCAGATGAAGATGGAAATATTAAATGACGGCGGTACTCATAAAGGCACAGGTAAATGACTGTCAGAAGTCGCGGTAAAGTAATAAAACTCTACATTAGAACTTGTGCTAAAGTTAAGCAATAATTCACAATGAACATCTAAAAGCCCAGGCTAAATCTCGACGTTTCATTGAAATAAAACCAGCTTTTCTTATTCCATCGATAGGATTTTTTGCGTCCATTGTAAAGGAGAAATGGTTTGTGAATCGACAATAAGAAGGTACGTCTTTTATCTCTGGGTATTTGTGCATAAAGATGGAAGCATAAATAAAGGCTAACGTAAGGATGGGATGAGCATCTTTCATTCAAAAATATATTCAAACGACGTGGGTTCTTTTTTATATGAAAGATCAGAAACCTGTCTTCTTATTTAGATATTATCTACGGTAGATTTGAGAACCAATGCACTTAATACTGCGGTTCTTCCACTTGTCAACTAGACCAGTAAATCGTTGGCCCGCACACAATAAATTGGTTTATTCCAAATTGCAAAATGATCGATCGAATTCGAATAACGAGGTCAAAACATGAAGCGTGTGTAAAACCTTAAGTGCTCCTTAAAAGTAAAGCATCTGGTACTTGAAATAAAGTAAAGAGGTTAGCAATAATGATATAGAGAATAGGGAGGAGCCAATTTCCCGTGGGCGGTTTGACGATCACGTTGCAATATTTATAGCCCCAGTACTGAACAAATATAGTCATGCGGTACCCACATAAAATACCGGGCACACGCGAGCCGCTGCTTATCACACGAAACCATTTTTTTACTGTTAAGACCAAAATATACACAACATTTCTATAAAAGATAAAGTTTTAAGCTATTTAAATATCCATCACGTTACCCTTGGAGTTTAATACGCATTCATTTCTCACGGAAAACTTGTGATATTTAATGTCAAAAGTTCATTGCCAGAGACCTTATACAACGCATTTACACATACAAATGCAAAAAGTTTGCCACTTGCGATGTGCAAACTGCAATCGACCACTGCAACTCTGTAAACGAACAGAATTAAAAAGTCATCAATCGAATGTGCCGAAAAAGCGACGCGGCATAAACCGGTTATAAAAAATATATTTAAAAAAGTTTATAAAAGTGAAAATTTCACAAAATACGACCGAAAAGCGGTTCGAAAGCGAAGTGGACTAGTAGGAAAATAATAAAAACAAATGTTGTATAGAGTGGGAGCGGGCAGGAAGTCCACGCGGGGAAGTGTGTCAATGTCAGCGTATCGGGGTCTTTTTTACACGGTCTCGGTGAATTATTGTACACCGGGCCCTTGCCAATGTCGGGCGTAAAACACTGTCAAGTAAGGCAACACAACAGTCGGTTCTCTCGCGTAACGCGTGTGACCTTAACTAATAGGCTCTTAGAGAAGTTCCAAGATATCTAGAAGCAAAAACCTGTGTTAAGAAATATAATGGTGTTTCGACTAGCCAGCCGATAATGGACTTTACATCATTAAGGTTAAGGCTTTGAAGAAAATTGGGAATAAACAAGTTATGCAAAAGTCTAAGAGTTGTGGTAGGGACTGAAGTAGATACCCGCCGCCTGAAAAGTAACAGGCTCGAGAAGGCGGTGCGCAGTGTTCCGTGTGCGCTTCTCAGGAAGATGTGGGGCAAGGCCCCAGAGAGGAGAGGTCCTGCCGGGGTTGCGGTGCATGCTTTTGCGAATCCAACGACCCCAGCCGAACGGTCAGGAGGAGGAACATCGTTGGTTTTTGGCCTTCCCCGGGCGAGGGACATCCATGAGGATTTACAAACGATATAACAAGAAAAAGAAATAGGGTCTGAAGTAGATCTACATAAGATTTTATGATTCTAAAAAAAAGATCATGGAACGCCCGAAAAAACGCGGGAACGATGAGGCACGACGAGGTATTACGCAAAAAAAAATTGGGACGTCGCACACCAAGGCCCTTAGCATCTATTTCAGTCTATAGTTATCTACAAAGTAAGTGTATGACTAACACAAATACCAGTTTATATTTAACCGTGTACCGTGGCACTCGAACCTGGCACACCCGGAAGTCGTTAGTACATACATCGGTGCTTGACCTATTATGCAGAAATTAATTGTTGGGAAACAATGACCCGGCTAATTTCGCCTGAAGGTAATGCAAGTCTGACTGACACCTTTACTATGAAACTTTGTAGATAGGTTTTAATTACGAAATAAGTTATAAGCAAATAAGGATAAAGTGAGAATAGTTTAGTTCATGGTTTTAATGTTTTATGCCAGTTAGTTGTGTTGGTACCTACTAAACTAATTTAACTGCCTCGTTGGTCTGCTGATCGTGAGGTCTTTGGTTCACTCCCCAGGTCGGGCAAAGTGTTATTTGGTTTTTCCGTGTCGAATTCCTCAGTAGCAGCCCGGTGTTTGGATTTGTGCCCGGTTGATGGCAATAGGTTTGCCCCATTACATGGAACTTAAACATAAGTGCGAAATGAGTTGAATGGTGATGATTACTATACACATCCACCCAACCCTTCGGCGAATATACGCGTGATGTTATGTTAATTTGATTACCAATTTTCTTCAAGCAGGACTACAATAAGTTCTGAGATAGATTTAGCTAGATTCAATTCTCGCCCTGACCTAACATTTTACTATTTCAGATTGGAAAGGAAGGAAGGTACGCTATACACGCGCCGGGCGTTACCTCCGTCCTCCATACGTCAGCGTAAATAGGTGCTGCGCGAGACTCTAACGCACGCCCTCGTTTCACCTCTACGTGGGGCTTCACGTTTCGATTCGAACCGACCGACATTACGCACGTAGGTTCGCTATGGCTCCCTCCATATTTCTTCGTTTTATCCCTCGCGGGGATAACAGGCTTCGGAAGGTACAGGCTCCGGAAACCGGTAAGGAGAAGTATCTGAGGAAATAGTGAACTTGTGTGGTACAAGTTGATACTGCTATTCAACGTATTGTACGTTTTACATAATTTCCCTATGAAAAATGTAAATAATCAAGTAGTATTTTATAGTTGTTGTCATTTACCTCTCAGGAAATTAGGTAAGAATGTTAATAACTTTTTGTGTAGTCTACTCTTTAGTTTTATGTTTTCAGGGTTGCGTTTCAATGATGATTATTTTATGTTTTATCAAAATTCTTTTTTTTTTGGTCGTACTACGGTTTTCAAATATTGCCAATAGACTCTTTACAAGTGACCTTTTAACCCCCTTTCGGCTTTAGGGGTATTTTTGTAACACGTTGTATATGGTAATGTAGACATTGTTAACAACACGTGTAGATTCGGAGACCAAGGTTCAGGGTGTGATGTATCTGATTACCGATTCAATATTGCTTGTAAAATTGGCACGTGTAAGATACCAGGTTTCACACGTCCAGATGTGAGTTTAATGTTTACACAATATTAACTAAGTGTAACATAACGCTAATGATTGCTAACGAAGTAAACAGAGTCAAAATGAAGTGTAGGTACCTGTTTTCAATACGTCACAGCTTTGGTCAAGTCTGAGACTGTTAAATTTAAATTAATCCATGAAAACGCGAACAAAGACCGTATCAAACTTTAACCGAAGCGAATTTTAAAAACCGCTTGTATATAAAAGTTCATTCTAGACGTTTCCGCTGAGTAGGAGGGTGGCAAAAAGTAATCGACTAATCGCTACCCTTATACTCCCCAGAAACCGCCTGTCTGTTCGTAACGGCTAATCTTGAGAGCCGAAAGTTTTACGCCAACATAGGTACCTATAAGACGGTAAGTGACGATACAGAGGCGGGTACGAGGGCCCATTTGATGGTGGTGCGGTACATGAGGCATGCATAAGTAACGTGTTAATAATACCAGCGATGCTGTCTTGCACTTATATAATATTGGCATGCTAACTTCACCACACAGAAGTATGTATACAGTACATGGTAATCCTCTGTTCGTAAATGGAACTCTAAATAGATATGAAGAGAAAACATGGTTGCTGTGGTCGCTGCGCTTGCAAAATCCGCTATGTATTTTTTTTTGAAAATCGATCTTTGGTGCTATTTTATAATACTCCTCAAGCCACGTACACCAGTAAAATCCGTTTTCTAATCATTTATTTTGCTTTCTTCTTAACCAAATAAATTATTAGAAAACAGATTTTACAGGTGCACGTTAGCTTGAGAAATGTTATAAAATAGCATCAAAGACAGATTTTCAAAAAAGTACATAGCGGTTTTTACAGGCGCAGCGATGATATGAAGAGTCAAGTTAGATTTAGTTTACGTAATTAATACCAAACACATACAGTTTGAGGACACGTTTGGTGCAGGGGCTAAGCGATTGGCTTCTGCGCTGCGGGTCGTGGGTTCGATTCCCGCACAGAACAAATATTTGTATGGCCTACAGATAATTGTTCCGGGTCTGGGTGTTTGTGCATGTGAAGATTTGTGTCTGTAAACGCACCCACGATACAGGAGAAATCCTAGTGTGGGGCAACGTTCCTAAGAAAAAAAAACAGTGGTGGCCATATAATGAGAAACGATCATTGCACACATTGTTATGGTAAGAACTCGCTATAATTTTTTATCAGTCTATCATAATGACTTTTAACTACGTCATTATGTAGGCCCATCAATGAGAACAAATTGAGGGAAACAACAGACTCCTAAGTTAACTTACAATCACGTTGTAAACAGGGTGGCATTTGAAACGAACTGAGGGCTGGACAAATAATTAGAACCGACAACTATATTGTTAGAAATACAATGTTGAAAATATTGAATATTGGTGAATGTTTATTTCTGCGTTATAATTATTCATCTACATGTTTTCAAAAGTTATTTTAATGAATTAATTTACTCAAAAAAATTAAATAAAGGAAAGATTCGTTCATAGGAACCTTTTAAAACTTATGGATCTGTAGAACATAACTAGTCTGCAAAAAACGTTGCTGTTCATTTAAAATCTTTCTATCACAGCAAATTACTCTGCAGTGGCAACGATGTTGCATAAAAGCCTGAATCTTAGAAAACGATAACATATAAGCCTTGCAAGATTGTTCAATAAACAAAAGCAAACCCTTTTCAGGGCCATTCTTATATTTAAATATTCAAACTACTGAAACATGTGTCTTTAATATAAGGGAGCTTTACTTCATCCAATGTTTTCTTTTATTGAAATCCATCTAGAATGTCTCTCAATTTTTTTAGAGACTTCGTAATTTTTTCTATATATATATGACGTGCAGTACTACTTGTTTCTAATTATATGGCCACCACTGTATGTACTTCGGGGAATACAACCTGTAAGATAACTAATATTCCTGTTAAATCCTCAGTGTAATCAAAATATCTTGTGCTGGAAATGGGTTCAGTCGATATAACTAGGTGCTATTTACGAGCCTCAGACGGTACGCCCCGGGCGGAGGACCGCTGCCGCTTCCCAGTCGCACTCATAAATCTCTTCATATTTATGTAAATATTTACAGAAGCTGTAATTATAAAGCAGGAGCTGTCAACTGTTTTAATGTTAACAAACATTAGGCATTTAATCTATGTTCCCGCTTTCTCGTTATCGTATGAAATGTCAGGATTAGCGAACTACGCACGACTACTAATGGAGATACAAATTAGTTAGACGAGACGGTAATTAAAAGTCAGGCGATGGATTAAAACTGTTTCGTTGAAATTTTATGCTATTTCGAATTTTACTGTTATAAAAGCGTAAAGCATTGTTTTTCAGAAGCATATCATAGGGCAGAGGTATATAGTAACAACACCCTCATTTCGCCTTTATGTTTAAGTCCCATGTTATAGGAGGCGAGCCTTTTGCCATCAACCGGGCACAAATACAAAGTCCGGCCTGCTACTGAGGAATTCCACACGGAAAAACCCGTTAAAACTTTGCTCGTCCTGGGGATCGAACTCAGATCCTCACGATCTGAAGTCGCGCTTGCCACCAATAGATCAACGAGGCAGTTCAGAAGGATAACTTTATCATTAACCCGTAAACTGACATTCAAAATTATAGTCCTCCCATCTTATCTCCTAGACTGCAACTAGGAACGCTCGTAAAAGAATATCGCCATTTTATCACGTTTAACAAACAGATTTGAACGACTAGAAACAGTTAATATATTTTAATCTTAATTTACCAAAAATACCTAATTTTATTACCTAATCACACACGTTTGTTGCGATCCCACAAACGATACTGTAGGTACCCATTTCACTGGAAAACTACCGTTATGTGTCAGTACGTAGGCAGCTACATGACATATTTTCTCGGTAAATATAATAAGAACTACGTACCTAATATCATACGAGGGATGGTTCCATTAAAGGACCACGGAGGTGTCTGAATGCGCACTAAACAAAAGAACTGGTCTTTTGTGTTTCATTAATAACAATCCTGGGGTACGAATTTGTGAGAATAGCCTTCCTTATTCGAGGCTCGAGGAATATTACACAAAACTGAAATATTTGCGGTTGATAAACAAAATTCCCAGTAATCTGGGTATTAAGGAAGAGTGTTTGGGCTGTGAGTTTATCTTTTCGAACAAGTTGTCAACTCAAAGAAATGGGTCACTTACTGTGGTGTAGATAAGCTAGACTTATCACTACTTTTTGGAACTTGAAGCCTAATAAGTACTTAATACTTTTAAATTATTTATTTTACTCTAGGCTCTGTTAAGGTCGAAGGACCAATTAACAGTAGGTACAGAAGGACCAGTTCCTTTATTCTATAATTTGACGTAGGGACACCTTAAAAATAAACCTACATATTTATTATATTACCTACATATTTATTCTAGAATAAAGTGCAGTGTTATTAGGTTTTTCTGTGCGGAATTCCTTAATAACAGCCCGGAGTTTGGATTTGTGCCCGGTTGATGGCATTTGTCTCGCCCCCCCTGTTAGGTACATGGGACTTAAACTTAACGTCGAAATGAGGGTGTTACTATACACCTCTGCCCAACCCTTCGGGGAATACAGGTGTGATGTTATGTTGTTGTTGTGTTATGTTCAAGAATAACATTTTAACGATAATCTAGCATCCCAGGGGTGGCCAACCAGTCGATCGCGGCTCTTAATCCAGTCGATCATGGCAAGGCAAAGAAAAATATAAGTTTAATATAAATTGAATGAAGAAGTACTGATTATGTAATTGGTAGATCGCACAGAGTCTACTCAGTAAAGAGTAGATCTTGGGTCGAATCAAGTTGGCCACCCCCGTAGTATCCAATACAGCACCCACACATCTAAGATACCTATACTTCTATATTCACTCAGTGTTATACATACTTCTATACAGGTATCACGTAATAATATCTTTATGAATCCTCACGGTCCAGGAGTCAGTCAGAAATATGATATGACGAGTGCGGTTACAACCGCCTTGCTAACTAAGGACGACTTCTACAATACATTTATAAGTAGTTATAGGTGCAATAAGTTCCAAGAGTTTTTGAAAAGTTTCAGAAGGATATTCTAATTTCTAGCTAATATACATTTTCTTTGACTGCCTTGTTTGGTCTAGTGGTCGCAAGTGTGGTTGTGGGTTCGATCCCCAGTTCGGGCAGTGTTATCGAGTTTTTCCATTAGGAATTTCTCAGTAGCAGCCCGGGGTCTGGATTTGTGCCCGGTTAATGGCAATAGGATCGCCCCCTTAAAAGTTACTGGCGAAACGTGGGTGTACTAAAAAAAACACCTCTGCCGTACCCTTCGGGAAATACAAGGCGTGATGTTATGTATACATTTTCTTGTTTGTGCGTATTTGCATAAAAGTACTGAACCAATTTGATAGGTTTTATAATTACGGCTACGTTGATAGGAACGAAGTGTAATTAATTTGTTACAAGGCGAGATACGAGTATAAATTATTGAAACGAGTCTTATAGTACAAATGTCAGAACAGATAAAATATCTACCTAGGTAAACCGACATTCAGTAGCAATATTGAATTCAATGTAGTTAATTATGTTACACGGTAATAAGGCACCAATCCACATTGCGGCCAGCGTACTGCTCTGAAAATACTTAATTAATTGAATTTAACATATTTCGACGGTCCATACATATACTATCGAAACTACAAAATCTCAGTTTTTATTTTATCTGCTTAAAATGTGTGAAATTATGTTATCTTAAAGGTTATAAAATAATATTTTTTATGGGACCAAATGGCAACTATTCCGCATCAAACTAATCAAAGAAGAATCACGTAAATCGGATCATAAATCTCAGCGTAATCGGTGTACATACATAATAAAATAAAAACTGAGATTTTGTAGTTTCGATAGTATACATAGGGACCGTCGATTTACTTACATTTTCAATAGCGATTAATTGCGTTATAATTATTATAAACATAACATCACGCCTTGTATTCCCCGAAGGATTGAGCAGAGTTGTATAGTAACATCCTCGTTTCGCTATTGTGTTTAAGTCCCATGTAATAGGGGGCAAGCATATTGACATCAACCGGGCAAAAATCCAAACTTCTAATCCACACGGATCAACCCAATCACACTGCCTAACCTGGGGATCGAACCCAAGACCTCACGATCAGCAGTCGCGCTTGCCACCACTAGACCAACGAGGCAGTTCCATAGTTCATAATTATTATAGTTATAAAATATTTTAATGAGAAGAATTTTGAACAAAAACGTCACCTCTGTTTGATTTAAAACTATCAAGATCGGACAGCCCATCGAGTTGGGAATGGGAATTATTGTAATATGATACATCGCCTCCTCTGGAACGGAGTCCCGGGGGGTCTCTAGTCTCTACCAGAGCGTTAAACGCCTTAACGGTAAACACATTACATTTTGCTCATTAGAAGACATTAAAGAACGACATAAACTTTGAAACCACTTCTAATACCGACTATAGTAATATTTAAAATGATAGACAATAAAAGAACAGAGCGTTGAACGCCTCCAATTTTATTATGATTGACAAACGTAGTGGGCAAGACGACGTACACGTCACAATGACGCTCAGCCGCGCCGCCGCCGGCGCACGCCCGCTCCACGTCACGCGGCCAGCTGATCGCACCTACTCGACCGGTGTAAACAAATCATAGTAACGCTCCCACGCTCGCGACTACATGAATACGGCAACGCCACACAGAATAGGTCGCATTAATATTTATTCAAACATCCAACGCAAATCGCGACTTCACACTGAATTAATCATTCTAATCTAGTTACCAATTATGTGGAGAGCCGGCAAACTTCTCGTGACATATTGTGCTATCAATCAATTGTAGCCCACTTGGACAGTTAAAATAACCGACGTAACTTGTCGAAATCTCGACTTAGTAACTTGTCTTACATTTGTTTCGAGTGAATATGATTTAAGCGATACGTTTTTAAAGCCGGTCACGGTCAGTTATTTGGCTAATAACAAAAAATGTCGTCATTATAGTCATTAATAACGGGGTCAACATCTACCGGTCGTCGACAATCAAGTCAGTGAGATACTACCTAACTTATTGTTAGATATTTAGGTTAACCAGCTGGTTTGCATATGGCGGATAGATGGTTTAGATAAAACGTCTGCCAAGCAACACAATAGAGAACCTAAACATTTTGTAACGCGTGGGTGGTACTACTATACATTTAAAATTAATCAGCTAACTAAAATGTGAACACAATTTTTTCGAAGGTCATCGGTTCATTAATCTCTTAAATATGAAACACTAATTAATATATTGATGGCCTAGAAATAATTAATTAAAAATGTGTAATGTATTTGGCAGCGTGTAATTAATAACAGAAACTTGTGGCAAAAGTATCCAAAAATAGTACGAATCCAAAATAACGAGACAGGTAGGTAAAATCTAATGCCGGACGAAATCTGTTCACAAATTAGAACAGTTGTCGAGGTCGTCGATTAAATTATCATTTTACCACTAAGCATTAGGCTAATTAATAGCATTTCCATGTTCACATGCGTGGTACCAAGGTAAAAACTAAAAGCAAACGTTACAATTACATCGTCGAAACGTCATGTAGTTATCGCGCGACGATTCTCATCGAAACGCGGCGCGCGGACCATGATTCCCCCGAGCCGCGGATGTTGCATTTGCATACAGGCCGTCGTGCTTATTACAGACTATTACGTACGTACCTTACAATTAAGTGCAGTAAAGAACAGTAAAAACTCTAAATACAATACATAGGTATCCTTCTCGTTCAACGTCCTCGGCAATTCAAGTCACAGTTAGATCATTTCTAGAGAAATAAATCCGATATCTAATTAGCTCATTTTTATTATCAGGAGCGTCTCGATACAATGTAGGTAAGGCAATTTTTACGTAAAAGTTCAATTGCCATTTGCGAACGAATTAGTTTAATTAGGGTAGAGAGTAACTCGGTGAATAACGGAGTTATAAAACTGTAGATAAGCGAACGGGCAACCAACGAGAATTGAAAAATAAACAGAGCAAATAGCCGAGTGCGGACGAGGACGAGGCGCACCTGCCGTTCTGGTCACCACACCCGCACACCTGCGACGAGCCCGCACTTTGTTGCCCATAGAAAAAATATTCCATCAGTTACATGCTTAGCCAAGTGGAAGTCACTGATAATTACAAGCAAAAAAGCGTTGAACAATGTTGTTGCACGAAATATTTACCATCAATAATTTCACACTACGCTGTAGCCGTAACGGCGAATAAATTGGTAAACGCCTATCCCCGGAATGTTGCCGTCATATTTCAAAATCCAAATCATATTTCAGTGGAGGCGGGCGTAGTGGCGACCGAAGAAGGCGAGGCGACACGCTCGGAAGAAATATTGCTGGCTCGGCGGTGACGCGGCGAGGCTGCGAACTACGCAGAAGATATCTGCCATCTCCAAGCGAGGCTAGGCCTTGTGCGGTTTATCTCCCCGCCCGACTCGACGCCGTTTGGGAAATTGCGTACACAGCAAACAAAGAATTGCACATCGAGATAAGGAACCGGAGCGTATCGCGCTTATGAACGCCCCTCGGCTCCGTTCGCCACGCCTGACTGTAATAATCTAACAAACGTACACCGTTATTCCCCCTTCGATACTCTTGCCGAAAGTGCCATCGTTATTTTCATGTAACATATAAACCTGACATTAATACAAAAACAGAAGACAGGCGTAAATTATAACATGTAATCAAAACGCTACCGCCTTTCGGGTGTGTTGTATAACACACGTGCGTGACAGTGGGCTCCACTGCGAGATTTCTCTTCATATTCGCGTTACATTCGAATCTCCCGACTGTTAATAAATAAAACATATCAGTGAAGTAATGGAATCCTAAGGAACATTATCGGTTTTGCGAGACCTTGAATCGATGTAAGTAATGCGAATGGAAGCTCGATTTAAGTTTGATAATCCGCAAGCCGCTGCCCGTCAGAGATAGGGCAGTTTTCGACGAGGGTCGTGAGTCCGCACGGATGCTCTCTGGCATTGGACGGTTCAAAGGGAGCTTAGGCCTAGTTGGCACAAAAGAATAGCCGAGTTTTCGACTCGACTAACAAGCTTTAATTTTAAATCGGTAGCATTGTGGAGCATGCGCGCGCTTTCCACGGTTATTCGATAGCCATGCCGTCCGATCCAATGAGTACTTAACTAATATTTCATCGTTTACACACGCAAACGTGCCCGAGCTGCCATTGTGTGTAAATCCGAACACGTCGACCTAAACAGATTAATTCCAAACGTGCTGTACTTTATGTCAATCGATACCCACGCAAATAAGTATTTAAATGATTTATAAAACACGAAATTGTAAAGAAAGGATGAAAGTTTCAGTAGCCACGCAGTGAGAGCAGTCGCCTGTATTTCCCAAGGGTAGGAATCCTCAAATAAAATAGCAGAAGCCAAACGCGACGGCTTTCAAGACAACCCCTCTTTCGGAAATATCACTGTGTAAGGAATTTGGGGGCCTTGAGTGACACGACTGCCTTCGCTCGATGGCTTTTAGGGTGACGCTCTGTAGGTACTAAGTTTGCGGTAAATATGCAGGCTTTTACGGTCTCCCTAAATAAAGGATATTTTGATATCATTTTGGTCTCTGTAAGGATCTCAATAGCGAAGAAGCATAGCTGCCTTATTCATATAAAATGTTAGAAGACAATTTATTTCAGTATTCTCGTTTCAATTTTTGAAACTCATCTTCTGCTTCCTGGCTCTTGGTGCTGCGAAGTTAATGGAAGACGGAAGTCCATATAAAAATAATATTTCGTAAAGCTATAACAGCGAAGATATTGAAAGTGGATGAGGATGAGAAAAATACAGCCCACAAGTTCCGTTTTCAAAGTTAACGGCCGTGTAACATCGTGATCTCTTGTTTATGTGTAGAACACCAATAGAAGTGTTAGTGAACAGTCGAATTAGCTATAAGTTTGTGGTGCACGTATTCAGCCACCGCGCGTCTCGACTCACAAAGCGGAGTCAAGTTACCAACAGAAGAACACGTCGCGGTCGTCGAGCTCGCTAGGGAGTGCGGGGCAGGGTGTGAGGGAGGGGTACACTCAACGACGTGACATTTTCGCAAACAAGCCACGAGGAGCGAGGCAGGGGCGCCGTGAAATTTGCAACCTCGGCGCCAGCCGCCATCCAACCGGCCGCGACGCAACGACAACCTAATGGGGGAAATCGATGAATAAATTCGGTGATCCGGATCTCACTACGCTCGCTGTCCGAAAGTTGATTATCGTTAAAACTTGCACATAAACGAGAATTTCCATTTCCATGTAAAATTATGAGGAACATCATTAAAGCAGGATTAGCGGTTACATAAAATTTTGTGTTCGTGTTAAAGTTATAAAGTCTATTCTAATAAATTTCCAATGGACTTAATCCCTTATGCAAAATAGGAGCAGGCGAATTAAGACAAACGTATTACCAAGTGTTTACATTGACAATGTTTGATAACATAAGGTATACATAGATAATCAAAACTTGTCAAAAGATATAGTTACTCACATAGAATCTCTGCACATGAACATTATTTGTTTCTGTTTATCTAGCAAATAAATTTATGTAAATGGAATTGAACCTACCTACTTTCCCTTGCCAAAACAAGAATAGTCACTTAGGCAAAGAGGTTACGACCTTACATTAAGTAAGAACGTTTGCAAAGTCTCCCAATGGTAATAACAACACAGCACTACAAAAAAATATGATCAGAACCACACAAGAAATAAAAAACTTCACCCCTTCGAATTACGAAATTGCTGGTCCTGAAAAATTCTCAAAAACATATTTTATCCCCATTTCAAAAGAATCCATCTTAATGAGTTAATCGCTAGCCCGTTTTAAGGACAGAAATATAGCATGCGGATAAAAGGACCAATAAAACAATGGTATTTTTTCATCCAACGCAAAATGTCCGCATTTATCGTGAATGGCTTACGCGGGCAAGGTACCAGGACGACATAAAAACAGAGCGATGTAATTAAGGGGAAAGATTAAGGGGCAAACCCACACCGGTCACGCTTTAATTATTACAAGGGACTTTTCTAAATACAGAAATTCTTTTAGAAATTTTATCTAAAGCCCGTTTTGAGTATTCGTTTTAGTCCTGGAAGAGATTAGAAATCAAAGAGTTAATTTCTGTAAATTAGCAGAGGTAATTGTCGTTAGTCAAGCTTTATGTTTGAAGATCTTTAATTGTTTTATTACATCACAGACGGCTACGGAGTGCGATAATGCAAATGACTTCAGACTTATAAATCTTAATCAACACATCAACATAAAACTAGCCGTGACAAGTTTATTTGATTTTATTAGCACTCAATGTCACTTCATTCGTCTGGGAATTTAAATATAAACTTTTGATTACACATTTCACAAGGTACTATTCCGAATTTGTGTTTCTAATTTAAGCCGTCTTATAATGGTACCAAAAATTTAAGGAATCGCGAAATATGACCCTCCGTTTTCCGATGAATAAAAGGATCAAGCCAAATTTACGCATGTAGTTTCTGAAACACCACAGAAATGTTTCTAGGAACAATGTTTCGGAGGTTTCCGAAAACATGTACTTAATGTTTACCGCAATATGTCCTTAGAATTCAGAAACACTTAGATTCTTGTTTCTGATAGTGTTTATAAACAAATGTTTATTAGTAAACTTCATCCTCTCTTCTTATAGAAGCCGTAAAAAACTTTTAAGGATTATGATCAATAGGATATGCAATATAATTCTCCTGTACAATAATTACAATGTAGGTAACATTGCTGCAATCGCCAATACGTTTGCCAGGCTAGGATAGTGGTATTAGAAATGCCAAGGTCCGTGTAAGACTCATTTACACAGACATAGTTTCTCGAAGCAAGTCTCGTGCTGTCTCTGTTTGCATCGTAGAGAAAGACAAAGACGGAACGAGACTCGCTTCGAGAAACTGTTCTTGTGTATATCAGCCTTAAGTTAAGAGTTCAGCTATGGACATCTTATTCACCAACAATTTTTCTGTCTAAACAACCGTTCAACTAAAATTCTAGTGAATCCAAGTAAATGCTTGTTCACCAGAGAATTAATGTTAGTTAACACTAGCCTTAGTACTGATAAGGAGTAATAACTGTTATTCAAATGAAAGGTGTTAAAATTAAGGTTAAAGAAACAAAAAATGTAAAAAAGTTTCACCATAAAGTACTCAAGAATGATGTTTTGCAAAACATTCAGCAATGTTTTACGCAAAAGCAGCAATTAATAAGATCGAGATACGAAATGTAACCGAACACTGAACACATCTGTTCGACTAGCTGGCGATATCAATTAGATTCTACTGGTTATGCTGCAAACAAGTATACCTTGCAATAGGCTCTTAATTACGGTAACTGTCAAGTTTGCAATGACAAAATATATGAGAAACAGTCTGCCTCTCTCGGGAGAGGTAATAATAATTGTTAATTTATTGACTGCCTCATTGGTCTAGTGTTGGCAAGCGTGACTGCTGATCGTGAGATCTTGGGAACGATCCCCAGGTCGGGCAGTTTTATTGGGTTTTTCTGTGTGGAATTTTTCAGTAGCAGCCCGGGAGTTTGGATTTGTGCCCGCTTGATGGCAATAGGCTCGTCCCTGTTACATGGGATTTAAACATCACGGTGACATGAAGGTGTTATCATTCACCTCTGCCCAACCTTTCGGGAAATACAGCGTGGGTTCTATGTTATTTTATTAACGGTTCGCATTTTGAGACTAAATCATTGTCCAAAAAAATACGGCTCCATCTGTTGTCAGAATAACGTATAACTTTGTTTGCGAATATAATTTCAAATCTATTTAAAATTAATATCCACTCGTATACTTATCTACCTGCTATTATTACTTCGGTAACCAGGTAGTTGTATCTCAAGTTCATCTGCCATTCTCGGTTTTAAACAAATTAGTACCGTTTTGTGGACGACGTAACGGGTCGGCGCCAATAAAATGAAGCAAAAAAACTACTGCTAATACTTCTTGCTGTCGTCACGTCTCTGGAGGTCATCGGAACGCGCAGCAATGTCTGAACACTACGGCTTTTTAATTGTTCCAATATCCGTGAACAAAGAATAGCTTTTTGTTGAAGTTTTTACAAGGCAGTTAAGGCATTTTAAAATTCGTCAAAGAACTAAACTAAATGGCTGCATTCAAAAAACTCTTATAAAGAAATATAACCCTGAAAGATCATTAGAATTTAATCGCTACGAATACTTTGCGGTTCCATACTTGAAATCTCTCTGGGAATATCAAAATAGCAAGTTAGGTGGAAAATCGAAAATCCGTCACTTGGAAAATCGCACGAATTTAAATTTTTCCGTTATATGCACGGCAAAAACGCAGCACTGCGAAGGCGGATCGCAAGTTGCGGGTTCCGTACATATTTGATCAAACCTGAGATTCCTACATAGCTTTGCACAATAGTCGCGAATGTGACTTCACATATCCATCGATAAAAAATTGCGTAACGGGAATGTTACGTGCCCCATAGGCGAGCAACAGTCATATTAGAAATATTCAACAAACGGAACATGTAACTTATCTACACTTCAATTCCGATGACGCACGACATGAAATAATTAAAATCAGTATGTCATTTATGATTCAAACTTGGTAATAAATGGAAATATTCACATATTCAGTTAAAGAAATAACAGGGATTTGAATTTTTTTCGTAGCTGAAGTCTAATACATCGCTATACCAACACAAATGAATAATAAACGAGTTTTATACTGAGACAGATTTGGTCCTTTTGTGCTCATAGTTGAAAATAGGGCCAGTGGTATAATATGAGGTTAACGGGCGCTTTATAGTTTCGGCGTGAGAATGAGTCACCAAACACTACAGTGGCGTTCGTGCCTCGAGCGACATGGCACCAAATGGGGATTGCATTTCATGATAGGAAACTTTATGGGAATAAAATCGATAACACGTCTGGCAAACTTGTCCCGCACACTAAAATTCCCATTAAAAAATGTCGTTAAAGCCTTCGAAAATTGAGTAACTTGTGTAATGCGTTTGCAAAACGATCGCAATACCAATATTTTCACGATATGATATTTCCTGAGCACGCAAACCTGTACTTAAATAACACATTTCAACGAGGAAACAGTCGGTACCGCTACATGTCTACATCATCCTTATTTGATGATGATTGTTTAAAATTGATTCTTATATTCATATCGTAAGTCATAGATTGGGTTGATAGGTTAGATCAAAGTAAATGGAGCTCGGCCAAGAGGTATCGGAGGTAATGTAGGCAAATTCGCAAATCCCGATTGTGGTGTGGGTGGCCGTAAGCCTCCGTGTGAACAGCAAGCTAGATATACTCTGTGAGATAGTTAGCATCGCGAAATAACTGTTACAACATGTTAGCCGCGACCGGTTGTGAAATATTCGGGCCTGAGTGAGACTAACTGATTTAACATTGATATTGAAAATATTTCAAACGGAAGTACCTACTACAATAGTCGAAATTGACAGAATAATTAATTCTAAACTAAAACCGGTTCTTCAAATGCTAAATATTCTTTCCAGACTAAAGGTTAATTTTACCAGCGTCGAAAGACTTTTACCTGAGGAACTAGCGGCCAGTCCCGGTTTCGCACGGGTGGACATTTTTCCCGTTTTTGCAACATTTTTCATTTATGCTCCGCTCCTATTGGTCGTAGCGTGATGTTATATAGCCTATAACCTTCATCGATAAATGGACTATCCAACACAAAAATATTTTTTCAATTCCAACCAGTAGTTCCTGAGATTAACGCGTTCAAACAAACAAACTCTTCAGCTTTATATAATAATATCCATGGGAGTTTCGGGGGCGACAAATCGATTTAGCTAGGTTTCATTTTTAGAAAACGTCGTTTTATCCGTGTTTTCAGGCAATGAAAAATTGCTACAATATCATTAGAATACGAAGGTAAATTTCGCCATTGTCTATAAAGTTACAATAACTCAGGTGGGAGATCAGGCGGTCCGGAAGCTGAAATACCTCGGCGGTTCGAGTCCAGAAGTTTTTTTTATTTTAAGTTCCTTCTTATTCTTATTCTTTATTGTACACAAAATAATAATATATAATACAGTTCCGTTGGTAAATTCATGTACAAAGGCGAGCTTAACTCACAAATGAGTTTTCTAACAACAAACCTTAGAGCGATAGAGAGATTTGATGTTGAGGAGAACAATTACCTAAGTGTACAAGTTATATAAAATTACAAATTAAATACACAATAAATATACACATCTACATAAACTAAACAAATATGTGTATAGCACACAATACATAAACGTAATACATACAATATAATATATAAAATACTACATACATACATACAGGTCATGTAGACAGGAAATGTTCCCTAATTCTTTCCTTAAAAACATCTAACGACGGGCTATCACGTAAGGAGTGAGGAAGAGAATTCCAAAGGCGCGAAGCACGAACAGTAAATGATCCATCATAACGACTCGAGGTGTGGGAAGGCATACGAAGGAGAAGAGATGAGGATGAGCGACAAGGTTTCCCTCTAGGAACAAGAAATTCAAAGCGTTCTCGAAGATACATAGGAGAATTAGGATTGTGGAGAACAGAAAAGAGAAAAGAAAGAATGTGAGTATCACGACGTTGCCGAATAGGAAGCCACTTCAGCCGCTTCCGAAATTCCGACACATGGTCGTACTTCCGAAGGCCAAAGATGAAGCGGATGCACAAATTCTGCAGACGTTCTAGTTTATCTAGCAGTTCCTCAGTTGCGTCAAGAAAGCAGACATCAGCGTAGTCCAGAAGGGGTAGAAGAAGAGACTGAGCAAGAATTACCTTTCTCTTCTTTTTCCCTTTTTTTTTCTTTCCAAAAAACACAATTTACCAAAAAAAAACCGAGCAAAGCTTGGTCAACCAGGTACTAATATTAATATAGATAACTTGACAGAATATCATATAGAAACTATCCAATTTCTCATATAAAGTTATCCGGAAATCAGCCCGCAATCGCACTTCTATTCAGTTTATCATCTGTACAATTAAAAATAATCACCAACAATAAACAAAATAACACGTTACTAAGTAATTGAATTCCTGGACCCTTATTAATTTAGAAATATGCAACACACTTCAAGTTGATAAGTCCCGTAATAGGCATTTCCTCAAGCAATATCAGGTTATCAAGAAGGGACGTGGTAAGATATTAAAACCATTAACAGCCGTATATGACCATAAACTAGATAGAGTAAATAGTATACTATTAGAACTGCACAATAACATACATGATCGTAAGAATTTATACTGAACGCGGCAATAAATTCCATGTTAAAAGAATGTAAAGTATGGTCTAGGGATGCCATCCGTCGGGGTTTAAAAGGATTTGTCCTAGTTTGGGAAGACGTCCGGGCGTCCGGGTGCTCAAAAAGTGTCAGTGTAAAACCCGGATCCTCGTCACTTTGGCAGTTTCGTTCGGTTTCTATTTCAGTAATTAGTTCCACGCAGCAGACACACACGATATGACTGGTAGGAAAAATTGTATTTTGGCAATTTTAATACATAAAAAATATTTATTTATATTTTCAAGAGCGTCCGAGGAAAAATCCTGATTTTGGCCAAACGTCCGGGGGGTTTTTGAAATCGTTGTCCGGTGTCGGCAGTTTTAGTGATAGCAACCCTAAGTATGGTCCATTCTGTGTTATTATTCTTCATTAAATTGCGGTCAGTTTACAGGATACCGGTTACTTTTGTTGGACTGTTAAATTGTAAGATACGTTTTTGTTTGGGGTGGCGGATGTCTGGGGTCGATTTTTTTTTATTGCCTGATAATTTTTTACTGAGGAATAAATTTGACATTTTGACACATTTTCTATACAAAATCTGTCTGAAGTTATCTGACTATTGAAAAATCGGCCATAAGTTTAATAAGCGAAGAGCGACTTTTCAAATTCAAGTGCGGATCAGTATTTGATTATCACTAGCGTTAACGGTGAAGGAAAACGTTATAAGGAAAATATACACATGAGACGGATTAAAAAAAAAACAATGTTATCGATTGCTGCCTCGTTGGTCTAGTGACAAGCGCGACTGCTGATCATGAGGTCCTAGGTTCGATCCCCAGGTCGGGCAAAGTGTTATTGGGTTTTTCGTGTGGAATTCCTCAGTAGCAGCCCGGTGTTCGGAGCTGTGCCCGAATGATGACAATAGGCTTGCCCCCTATTACATGGAACTTAAACATAGCGCTGAAATGAGGGTGTTACTATACAACTCAGCCCAACCAAATGTTATGTTATCGATGGTGTGTGTAGTCTGCCAACACGCACCAGGCCGGCAAGTTGGTCTAACACCTAAACCCTTCTCATTCTGATAAGTGACCCGTTCCCAGCAGTAGAATAGTAATGGACTGTTTATGCTTCAAATTTATGGTATTGATTTGGTGAAATACCTAATTGGATCCAAACTCATGTGAATAATTAAGTATCAAAGCAAATGAAAACTCATCAAGAAAAAAAGTAGACCGCTGTATTATGTACGTCGTCTACGTGTATGTTATTATTCCCGTTTTATGAGTTGTGTACAAAGCATTAGGTATACAGGATGTAAACGAAATCATGTAATTCCTTCAAACCTCGTGATGTACTGCTGACATAGATCAACAATAAAAGGGATTCCTTTGGATTCAATAAAAAAATAATTACAAGAAGTAAACATGATTGTGTTCTTAACGTGAGGCATTTTAGCACCCCGAGTTAATGACCGCGCGGCGAGCGATAGCTGCGCCATACGCCCAGGGCGCTAAAATGTCTCATATTAAGAACATAGGTAATGTTTGTGTTGTGTGCTTGTATTTTTTTTATTGAGTCCATGAGTTTCCCGTGCAGGGTAAATCTATGTCATCAGTACATCACGAGGTTTGAAGGAATTAGGTACATGATTTCGTTTACATCCTGTATTCTCCACAAAGGTTGTATATAATTTCCAGTATAAGCTGACCTATCATCGTAAGGAAATTCCTCACAAGGAGAGGTCAGCTTATATTGGAGAAGTATAGTTTGATTTGTCGTCGTGTGTACCGGCGGTATGTTAGGAGCTCAAACTTCTCAATTTTGTTCTAGTTAAGGATATGTAAGCGGAAATTCTTCGTCTTTAAAGTTTTGTAATTTAGAACTGAATTTAATTTATACTTAGTGCAGTTACACATACTTCTGACTTCGTCGAAATATTGTATGAATATCTATAACTAGCGACCCGCCCCGGCTTCGCACGGGTGCAATGTAGATACTATTGTGGGGCATATAAACCTTCGTCTTAAATCACTCTATCTATTAAAAAAAACCGCATCAAAATCCGTTGCGTAGTTTTAAAGATCTAAGCATACATATGGACAGACAGACAGCGGGAGCGACTGTTTTATACTATGTAAAGATAAAGATGAGAGCTTTCAGAGGGGCTCGTGGCTAATTACCAACCGCGCGGATTATACAATTTGATAGGTTAAGCTGCGCTTGCCGCGGTCAGTCCGTGGATTGAGTGACCGTTCGTTACACATCGAGACCCTCCGTGACTCGGAGAGCACGTTAAACAGTCGGTCCCGGGTATCATACGAATACTGGCAGTCGTTACGGGAAGCCAGAAGTCCGAAAGTCTGACAACTGGTCTAACCTTAGGATATCGGCATTGCTCACTAACTGGATTGCGGAGGTTTGATGGCAGTCTCTCCGTGTAAAATACTGATATTCAGCCGCATCTGGTTAGACTGGAAGCTGACCCCAAGATAGTTGGGAAAAGGCTAGGCAGAGCAATAAGAGCCTTTAGATTTTCAATAGTTTGATATCGCTTTCAGAACGTAGGTATATGTATAAGGACAGACATATTAAAAGTGGAGCCTTGTCAGCACTTTATAATTATGTGGAATTATCACTTAAATTGCTAATAGATACGTATCATAATAACAAGGTAAGCGGAATTACAACCGATAGTGACACGAGATATCAACAAACTTAAAGCTACAATCTTTAAATAAAAACATTAAGTACCAACATAACATTTATATTTAAAAATTAATTTCGCTTTTTATTCAGCCAGATCCACAAAGATTAAGACATGAAATACCTATGTACTTATATTAAAGCGTGCAAGCGCGTAATATACGTCTATTCCGTTCAGCGGACAGGATATAAGTAATAACGATCCATAGAAGCGGTGGCAGATAGGCAGGTGTTCGCGTGCCAGCTGTCACGGCCATTTTCTCTTCCACCACACCACCTGTGCCGCCCCTAAGGGAATCCAACCAGTATTTTTCGTGTTCCAACAACAATCTATAGTCTGTCAGATAAATGTGTTTTCGTGGATATAAATATAAGGATAGCCACACCAAGTAAATAATATACCTAGTACCTACGATCGGTACGTTCTGGTAGTTGTTTCAAATGACTGGGTAAAACTTTTGTATCTATATCGAAATACTTATACACCCCTTTCGAATCTAGCACGGTTTTTGTTACATACTGTACCTATTACGAAATAAAAAGAAATCATTTCTTTATTAATAATAACGGTCCCCCTATACAACAGTCACTTGACAATAAACTGTGTTGCCAGACCCCGATTTTAAGGTTTTTCTAGATATACAACCTTCATGTAAACTAATTTATTCAACAGACCATCCCTCCGATTACATTAAACGATAAATGTTAAGAGCATTTCTTTAATTTCACAGAAAGCAATCAGTGTTATTCGGGAGTATCGAGATTCTAATAAAATTTACATTTCATTCAATTACACTCGGGAAATTAACGCTACTCTCACAGAATTATCTCAAGACTTGATAATCAATTAATTAATTTTCTACTTAATACCGTTGTACAATATTCAGTGAATGAATGAAACGATGCATAAATAAAAATCGTTTAGTGATGTGAATCGATTAATAAGTAGTAATTAAACTCACGAATGAACAGCTTAATATGGATGAAATGTGATCCATAACGCGATCTTACCTGCAAAAAAAAAGGTAACATTAGATTTGAGATAACAGAAGCAACTTATTGTTCATTTACACATTCTTCATTCAAATACGAAAAACACAAAGAAAGAACACGTTTTGCAGTATTTAATAAACACTAAGTAATCACAGAATTTCTTTATAAACCACTCGATTACACACGTTTCGGAAATAAAATCGGATGACAGGTGAAATCTTATGACGTAATTACAGCAAAAAGTTCCTGTTTTTGTGTCAGTTAAGCAGTTAATATGTTTCAAATTGAAAACTGAACGTGAAATGTTTTTGTTAGTCTGCAATCGGTAGCCTTGTCTACCTACTTAGCATACTGCAATGATAAATATTCTGTAAGTAACTTTGTAGTAGCAGGTAGCGTATTTATTTTTCATAAGAATATGAATAAAGCAAGCTGCTAGGTAATTTCAAGATTGCCTAGACCTTGATAAATATTGCGATAGTTATTACGACGTGCCTTCCATTACTCCGTCCACACTTTCATGATAATTGAAATGCTTAGTTATTTAATAAACCATTTCATTACTTTGCTTAACTTTATACTAAATTGATACGATAATTGCGGTAGTACTTATGATAAAATATATACAATATTTTTTTGCTTTTGCGATATATAGATACATCCAAATGGTCCTTGTACCCCTTGTTCCGTGTCCCATAATGAGCATGAATATATTCTCTCTTATGTGCGGGGCATGAAACCGAGACGAGACCGACATAGTAGGTATTTAGGAGAACTTAAATCACATGATCAATTTACCATCCTCACGTCCCTGACCACCCCTCATAGGTGTTGTGTTCGGTTTCTAGTTTAACTGGAGATGAAATATTGATATTCGGCCACATTGAAAACCGAAAATCCGACAAAAATACCAGATTTAACAAGTGCGCCAATCAATAGAAAGTACCTATCTATAGTAGGTAAAACTCGGTAACCGAGTGTATTGGTTCGTTAATAAGGTAATTACGAGGTGGTAACAATGTCGGTCGGGTGGGGTTCATCGCACCCGAGCGGAAGTGCGCTGGGGGCTCGAGGGACGTACCCAGTAGCCCTTCCATTGTGAACAAATAAAAACTTCCTTTCTATGTCCATGGTTACACACAATATCTACACATATACTCGTACATTACATTATATAGGATGTATAACACCCTTTTCAGTAAACAAGACAGCATTAAGGATATGATTACAAACGGAAGTTGAACGTTATTTGATTGCCAATAAACCGACAAGTCAGTTCCCAGGCTCAAATGAAAGAAATACTTAAGTAACTAGAAAGTATGAAATAAACGTACATTGTAACTTTAATGTTGTTTGGAAATCGTAAATTTTAAATGCTATAAAGATAAGATTATGTCAATTAAGTGAATGAAATCAAATACCTACTTATGATTGTATGATAAGATTTCATTGATTACAAGTTGTATTCAATTTTGAAGCGATAGCGCGCAGTTTGCTCTATGGTTCACGTATACCAAATACAGATGTCTAAGTATTAAGTGGACTGTCAATTACTCATATTCACTCACTTGAAGTCCATAGATTTCAAACGCAGACAACTATACATTTCTGAGTGTTCACGACATGTTTGAATTCCTTTCTATGGTTACTAGACCATAGTTTATTTTGGTGGTTTAAATAGATCTTTAAACGAGAAACTGCTTTTTATTTATACTCAAGAAGCCAAGACTCTAAAGGTGTTTTTAGAGCCATGCGGATTTCGTCACGCACGCGGGTTAGACCCGCGTGCGTGGCGCTCAAATTTCTCCTTTTCATACAACATGTGTTTATTATGCGTGATACATTCACGGAAACTTGAATTGCGAACGCACGCATGCGGGTCAAACCCGCGTGCGTGACAAAATCCGCACGACTCTAAAAAGGACCTAATTGTCTTTTTTCATAGTAAACCTAGCAAGATTAGCAGGCGAGAAACACCAGAATTACTGTTAATTAGAACTGTGAGCTACATTTACGATGTAGCTCAACGCCACGTTTTCAATATTGTTCAAACAACAAACTAGTTAAAACAGAACGCAAGCAGTGAAATCAAAATAATCTGTGTTCGTTAAAACATAACAAGAAAAACCACACTAGTTAAAACTCAGTCGTAAAACATACTTGTTATTAACAAACTACAAACTAAGCGGCCCGTTTTCCAATTAAATGTTCCACTAATACACAGTAAATATGGTTCTGCAGAACAGCAGTATAGTTATTTTAGGTATTTTGACACTAAACATTTACTTGAACTTGGCTGTAACCATAATATTAACAAACACATTAAAAAGGTCATTTTATTACAACAGAAAGTTTAATTTTTAACCGACTTCCAAAAAGGAGGAGGTTACTATGTTCGTCTGTATGTATTTTTTTTTTTTTGTGTATGTTCATCGATATTTTCGCCAGTTGTGAACCGATTTTGATGATTCTTTTTTTAATGGATGGGGTATACTTCGAAGTTGGTCCCATTTAAATTTGGTGAAGATCTGATGAAGAACTTCGGAGATAGACAATGGAACTCCTCAATGACGAACAGTACGCATATTGTGATGATGTGATTATGTTACGAGCAGCGTCTTTAGTAGGTCCAACCAAGTTTTAATTAAGGCCACTAAAAAGAAAAAAATAAAAACTTTTTTACAAAAAATTTAAACCGACTTCAAAAAGAATAAAATAATTACCATATAAAATTAACAGTTTCAGAAGTCGGTGCCTTCAATTTGGTTCAGCGTGGATCAGCACCGACTTCTGAAACTGTTAATTTTATATGGTAGTTATTTTATTCTTTTTGAAGTCGGTTTAAATTTTTTGTAAAAAAGTTTTTATTAAACCTGTTTTAGCCGAGTACTTTGTTTTCTATATAATGTAAGTTAACCAACAGTTAATACATTGTCCTTAATGTCAGTTTCTCACACAGCTAAAGTTAGTTAATTACAGGTAAACGTAACTTGATAACGTGAAATATTGTTATAGGTAATGTTTATTTTCCATGTGAGTATATTATAAGTTCTAGAACATTGGACAGAATTTGAGCCCAAAATCGGCAATTCCACTACAATGTGGAATATGAAATTAAGAAGCCAATGAACGTTAATTTGATTTCTTAGGCTCGAAATTGACAACACCTATATAACGTCCGTGAGGGGACGGATTAAGAATACCATTCTCCTCTGTCACCGGGCAAGAGAGGCGATGAAACTGACACCATAATTGTGCCCGAAAATAGCAATAGGCTTGTCACCTATTACGTGGAACTTAATACAAGAGGCGAAACGTGGGCGTACAGACTCGTGTAATAAGAGAATACCTCTGTATACCCCTTCGGGAATTACAGGCGTAAATAATAGTGTGTATATGAAACGCGCATACCTATAACCTTCGTCTTTGTACTTATTTATAGAACAGTATCAGTAGCGATACAACGAACAAAATAACGTGAATCATACATTATCTTAAATGAATAGATATCAATTTTCCCACGACATATTCCCTATAAAGCGTATGCTACACAAAACGCGGGGCGCGAGCGGGTCGTGTCATCGACGGACCCGCGTGTATTGTATTCAAGGAATCACTATGAAGCATGTCGCACCAAATGCGAGCGCGTGCCCGACAACACGACCTGCGTTTCGTGTGACGAACGCTTTAGTTCTTCATATAATTTAGTAGGTAGTAGATCAGACGACTTCAAATTGGTTTATAAACATGCATTTTGCTTTTGCTTAATTTGATTGTTATCCTCCCACCACAGAATAATAAGTACGCTCATATCCAAAGAAAAAGAAACCCATGTAGGTACATGATTGAATTCAATACTAAAGCGCTACACACACATGAAATATTGACATTTATAGCACGACAACGTGAGACCGTTACATTTCTTTGTCAACACCATCTATAGGATTTCCGTGAAAACCAGTTATCTTTCGCACATTTATTTTTACTTAAACTTTCACAAGTACTTATCCAATTACGTTTTAAAACAACATTATCGATGTGGCAATAATTTGTTGGGTTAGCTCCACAGTTTCAGTAATAACAATGATAATAATTTTGTATTGGAGGCGGGCTTGCCAGCGCCCGCGGCTCTCTAGTGAGCGCTAAATAGTAATTTAAAGTTTATTGAGAGATCTGATTATCGAAGCTGTGATTATGTAATGTAAAGTATATCATTATATTCATGTGCTGTACAGATACATTCTTGAAGGTTGCATGTATTTGTTCCCGCCCGGCACCATCCATGGTTTGCGGCCGCCGCTATCAATCATCTCATCCCCTCGGCGGGGGCCCCGCCCACGCCCGTCGGCCCGGCCATGGCGATATTTTCACAAGATCCCTCCTGACCGTACACCGGCCGCTTATTTGCTATCTTGCACAGCTGGTTGCTACATTTAATTCGGTGGATACAGACTTAATTGGAGCTCGCCAGGGAACAATAAATAATACGAGAAAGTTATAATTCATACAATTGTTTGATTATGTAATCCGATTTAGTACCTATTCTTAATTCTTAATTAATTGCTGAAGGTCAGCATTCCCTTCAAAGTTCAACAAAGCAACGCCTGAATTGAAACACATTTGAAAGAACTCTTTTTTTAATTGCAAACTATTCTTGGAGCACTTAATGGTTTCTTTAAAGTTGTTCGTGTTAACGGGGTAAAAGTTTTGTATTTTCGAGACTGGGTTAATAACGTGTATTAAAGTGAAATGATCCGTTTACTGCGACTCAATAAGTACGAGTGCGACGGCAGGTAAGCATGTAATGGGTACAATTAAGTGTATAATGGTGGTGGACGATTAACCCAGAGACCTTTGTGCGCGGTATCGCGATCAGCTGAGCGGTGCTCTTGGCGACCGCGGCTCGGCTACTTGGCACCACTGCAGCACGCCGGCCCGACCTACTTCACGATACGAATGCGATACCAAGAGACCACCTAGCGGTCTAACCACGCCACATACTTATTAGGTTCAAACGCAAACGTGTTACGTAAAAACTCTCATATATCACAGTGTTAGAGCTGTCGACGTTACTGTCTGCTAATGCCATAATGGAATATTATAACCACGGCGTTGATTGAACGTTGAATCATCAGTTCCTGCTTTCGTAAATTCTTGGTGTTCAGCAAATTACACGGAAAAATCACATTCACGAACAGTTAGATACTTAAACCGCTTTTTGTTAAGTAAATCAAGCTATCGGAACACGACAGTTATAGGTGACAATGCGAATTTCGAATAAATAGATTTTTACAGCGTTCGATTCACGGCGGGTAAATTCGACGGTCCCTATGTATACTATCGAAACTACAAAATCTCAGTTTTTATTTTATTATGTATGTACACCGATTACGCTGAGATTTAATGGTTTAAGATCTTTATTTCTCAAAAAGAATTACATTCACTTACATGAGAAACATCTTATTTCTAATAATATGAGTAGTTCTTACGTTAGGCGACAGTTACACAGTAAAAGTAAAAGCATGGGTGCATGAACACAATTTACAATTTAGTTTTTTTCTAAAATATGTTTCTTGAGAGCTATTTTGAATGAATACATGGATTTCTGATGTTTTACGTTCTTAGGCAGTTTGTTGTAAATGTGATTTATGATCGGATTTACGTGATTCTTCTTTAGTTTGATGCGGAATAGTTGCCATTTGGTCCCATAAAAATTTATTATTTTATAACCTTTAAGATAACATAATTTCACACATTTTAAGTAGACAAAATAAAAACTGAGATTTTGTAGTTTCGATAGTATACGTAGGGACCGTCGAATTATGCAGGGCGATACAAAATGCTTCGGTAGTGATTTCTAATAAAGTGCAAATTTTATTGGGATCGTAAATGACGGTCACTTAGCAGGGAGCTAACAAAGGGCGTCGGTTAAAAGGAACCGCGATGCTAAACCCGCGTTATAAGTATAACATTATAGTTAGAAACCCGTGCCAGCTTGCTGGGCAGTTAACCTACATCGATTGCCAGCACCGTGCGGAAGCAATCGCAGCCCAGTCACCGCTGTGCGTATTGATTAGCATAGATATTAATTAGTTAATTGAATGTAGAAAATATACGTCATTTAATTCTCGTCTGGTCAAATAGACGTAATTGTGACTAGGAAGTGCTTGAAACCGTTCATGACGCATATGGATTTAGATACTTATAGATTTATAACAAAATGTCAACGTAGGACGTCATATGTTATCAGGAAGATGGGTAGAACAGTCTGGTCTAAGTTTGTTTCTTCTTTTAAAATTAGTAAGCGTATTTGGCATGCAGTAGCATCCGTGCTTGAATATCCTGCTGCCTGCATTTGGCAGATGAATCGCAGCCGTATTTATTGTATGTAAACTACAGGTCATGTCTCTTATGTATACAAGGTCATTCGGAAAGGGAGTACTAAGCCGAAAGGGTGTTAAAGTACCCATAATAATGGATAACTTTTTTTCTACAACTTTCCCCAAAAGGCAATAGTTTAGGAGAAATAGTTGTTCAAAGATTTCATAAAAAATACGCTAAATTCTATCTATCCTCAGCTTTGATCAGCTGTGTTTACATTTTAGGTAATATTTGGGGTCACTGATTAGAAGCTCTATTTTCTGAATTCGTAACTAAAGCAGGGATGAAGAATTTTTAAAAAAACTAAAATAAAAATAATTTTGCATTGAATGTTTTTGTCGAATTTTGATATTTTCACACTTTCTTTAAAACAATCATCAGTGATATATTAAGTGGCCCGCGGCTTAGTACCCCTTTCTGACTAACCTTGTATACTTTAACCTTCTAAATATACTGGCCTGCAAAAATAAGTATCACACTTTTAAAATTGCAATAACTTTTTAAGTACATAAGATATATTTTCGAAACAAAGAGGACTCAAAAAAGAGTTTAACTTTGTTACTATAGTTTCAAAGAAAGCTGATAAAAATTGCTATAAAACGTTTTTTATTTTAAATCTCTAACTTCTATAGTTTAGAAAAAAATGAAATTTTAAAAGTGTGATACTTATTTTTGCAGGCCAGTGTATTTATAGTCATCGTACAAAAATATTGAATCAAAACTGAAATATGTACTTTATTCATATTTGTAACTTCTTTAAAGTATATACAATTGAGTATAAAGGTCTCATGGTATAAACTTTTCTAGAAGAAGAGCTTCTTGTGAAAAAGTTCGTCCGGGGAAGTACTACCACCACACCCTATTTCTGCCGCCAGGCAGCTTTGCTATGTTCCGGTTTAAAGGGTATGGAGCCGGTGAAATTATAGACACATGCGACTTTTGAACTTTGTCTCTAAGGTTGGCAGCGGTTCAGCAATCCTCTTATGGCCAAATACTCAAACGCTACTCAATTTAAAGTTACCGTTAAGTCTCGTGCTGTCACTTTCACTTTAACGCGAAGTGTGACAGCATGAAATTAATGGCAACTTAAAATTGAATATTTGGCCGATAGACGATTCGCACACTGCAACGCATCACGCAGCGTAGCGCGGGAGTGAGTGTTCTTACGTTGTTTGCAAGTATCTGTGTTTGTATAGAAACCACGCGTAATGCAACATACAGAAAACGCATTCACTCGCAGTGTTGTGGCTCCGTCGCCACGCACCCCGCAGCGTAGCGCGGGGCAGTCTGTGTTTCGCCTTAGGATTGTAGGTGTATTACATACAGGTTGCGGTAACCATTTACCTTCAGGTGGGCTGTCAGGCTATTTGCCAAACTATTATATAAAAAAAACTGTTAAATTAACATAAATTTACTGTGACATATCCCAAAGAAAGACTTTTGTTTTCATTATCGGAAAATGTGAAACAACACTTCGGGTATAGATAACATTTTACGTGAAAGACAAACTAGAAACTTATTTGAATCAAAACTTAATTCTTGAATTTAAGTATTTTAAACTTTATCAAAATATAAAATTTTCCTCGAAAGTCTCGTATAAACTTACCAACCTAGGTACGTTTAATGTTAGTTTTTATTTACTTAACTCCGAAGAGAAACTCTTATTTTCACTATCGGAAAATTAAACAAACGAAACAGGTGTAAATAACATTTTATAAAACACTGAGCCAAGCATTAGGTACTCTTACATAATGAGTCGTAATAAGTTCCTGATTAATCTATCACAAATGACTAATGTTTAGTGTATGTGAACACATTTTCAACAAGTCAGCATTTAGTTGCGAAATATAAAGTTGTTTGGTCGATATTTTATTGTGAATGAGGGTGACTCACGCTGAACATATTTTAATTGTTGGGCTGACCGGTTGCAGCCGCAGGTATGCATCTTGTAAGATATTTGGTGCAACTAATATTGAGAAACGGGCCGACTAGTCGGATTGTTTCAGAATAATATCGTCAGTGGAAAGGTAAAAACACTAAAGCGCCAATATATCTACTTTAGAGAAGATAGATTCAAAGTTTTTTTTAAGAAAACAAACATAGTTATATACTCTCAGAAAAATAACTAATGTTTATTTTCTTTAAAAAATACTTTGAATCTCTCTACTATAAAGTAGGTAGGTATATTGCCGCTTTAGTCTTTTTACCTTTCCACTGACGATATGCAATTGACTTCTTCGACTTGTAAAGAATAGAGTTTCTGTTTGATAAAATACAACTTTTGCTTTGTACCTTTTTTATAATTCATTATATTTCGTTTCTGAGTGATGGAAGGAAGGAAATTCATTAGTAAAATGGTTCTTAAGTCAAACTCACGAAAAACTGGATGTTATCTTGCTAAAGATACAATTCTTTTGAACTGTCAAAAGTTTAGTTGCAAAAGTAAAAAGTAAAAAACGTATTTTATTGGGGCTTTCAGCTTCGGCAGATATTTTCTGAACAAAATTTTTAAGTATTTCTCGTCTCTAAATACACTGGCCTGCAAAAATAAGTATCACACTTTTAAAATTTCAATTTTTTCTAAACTATATAAGTTAGAGATTTAAAATAAAAAACGTATTATAGCAATTTTTATCAGCTTTCTTTGAAACTATAGTAACAAAGTTAAACTCTTTTTGGAGTCCTTTTTGTTTCGAAAATATATCTTGTGTACTTAAAAAGTTATTGCAATTTTAAAAGTGTGATACTTATTTTTGCAGGCCAGTATATTTTCCATAGTGATTGCATTTCTCAACTCTTGTTCGGTTTAAGGTGTTTGAGGACTAAGTATATAACATGTTTAGTTCTACAACCACGCAAAAAAATAACAATTAAAATAGACGATCTCAAAATTTGGGAAAATTGCTAAAAGCAGTAGAAGGAAGAATTGCCTTATATCGTCGGTCGGAATCATTACCGGTGCAATGCAAATTATGCTGTTTTTAGACAATCTAAGTTTTTAGACATTTTGAAAGGCTAATTTTGTTGACATAACTTTTAATAATCTTGATGTTTGATACATACACATATCGTAACAAAAACTATAGTTTCTTATGAGATTGTTACTAACTATGAAATATTTTTAGTTTTTTAGTAGTTCAAAACACATACTAATTTTAGAGATGTTCCAGTAATGACTCCGACCGACGATATGAACTTAATAAGTAATTATTTTAAGTACCTACTAGGTAGGTACTTACTATATAGTGTTAGTCGGAAAGGGGGTAGGTGGGCGAATATTCGAAATTTTTTAACATTATTTTAACAAATCATTCTTCTCCCGGGTTGTTAACGTTATAGTATTGTCAGATTATTTTTATTTTTTCTTATTGCTTGACTGCAGCGGTATAGTTTGAGTTTTCATTATCATAATTATAATATTAAACATCTGGATTCTTAACGTTGTGATGATGCTAATGACGTTCTCAATTTTTGTTAATATTTTTCGAAGAATGGCCCAGGTACTAATACTAATCCGAAAGGGTATTTAAGTACCCATTAATAATTAATAACTGAGCTGTGTTATGCAATAATGTGTCAATCCACAAAAATATTAGTTGTGTGTTAACGCCACCTAGTTATTGTGGTAGGTCTACTCTACGCTTGAAAAAATGAAAACTGCATTAAGATTTTTTTGATAGACGCTCTATTAAATTTACTACAGTTCCGGGTATTTTTTCAGGCGTTGAGTAGACCTACCACAAGAACTAGATGACGTTAACACAAAATTCATATTTTTGTGGGTTGACACATTATTGCATAACACGGCCCAACTTTTGTTCTACGACTGCCTCGTTAGTCTAGTGGTGGCAAGCGCGACTGCTGATTGTGAGGTTCTGGGTTCGATTCCCAGGTCGTGTTATTGGGTTTTCTGTGTGGAATTTCTCAGTAGCAGCCCGGAGTTTGGATTTGTGGCCGGTTGATGGCAATAGGCTCCCCCCTCTATTATATGGGACTTAAACATAACGGCGAAATGAGGGTATTACTATACACCTCTGCCCAACCCTTCGGGGAATACAGGCGTGATGTTATGTATGTTTGTTCTACAACTATCCTCAACAGTCAACCGTTTTAGAGAAATAGCTACTGTTATCATTTTATAAAAAATACGCTAAAATCAACTGTGTCCACATTTTACGTTATATTTGATGTCACAAATTAGTAGGTCGTTATCTGAATTCGCTAATAACTAAATCAGGGCTGTAGATTATTAGAAAAAATTACAGTAAGTTAATAAAAATAAACGTGTTTTAAAATTACACTTGTGCGTACCTATTGTATAATTATCACTTGCTTAAAAACGGTGAAGGAAAACATCGTGAGGAAACCGGCAAGCCTGAGAGATATTTCTTAAAGGCATGTGAAGCCAAGTCAGAGGCCCATGGGCGGCATAAACTCTGACACCAGGTTAGTCACTAACCACACGAGAAGAAGAATTACACTTGCTGTACAAAACAGTCATCAGTGATTTTTCAAGTGGGTTCCGTTCCGACTAACCTAGCAAACACGACGACATAACAAGCTCTACATTTCCATTATAAGCTGATCTCTGAATGTACGCAACTTCCGTACAATGAGAGGTCGGCTTTATACTGGAAATGTTTAGCTTAATTTGTCATCGCGTGTACAATATCGTCGCTTCGATAACAATACCACCCAAGTCGAAAATTGGTAATTTGACGTTTTATACGTCATTGGATAGATTTTTTCGGCGCGCATCGAATGATGTTCGAAAAAAATTTAAATTATCCAATCACAGCGAGTTACCTATTCAAACAGGTCTGGCACCGCGCAAGTAGTTTGTTGTGTCATTTTAAATATAATAAAGTCTCGTGCTATCTTTGTCTTTCTCTCCGACAAAAACAGAGATAGTATGAGACTTGCTTCAAGTAACTTGCACCGTGTAAATCAGCATTAATCAGTTTATTGTCTCTCCTGAAAACTTGTCAAATTTATCTTGAGCGGTATTGTTACCTAAGTGACGATATCTCACATCCATAAAACCACGATGGTAGGTACCTAATCTTTCACAGATTAGCTAGTCTCCGCTCGTATGAATTACTAACTACAGAAAATTAACTTTATGTTCTATGAATATTAAAACCAAGTGCACACAAGTTCCGCTACATAAATCAATTTAATTACAGCTAAAGTAATTAAATCAATAGACAAACATTGTAAGAACAAAAACCTTTAGGTACCTAAAGGTTTTTGTTCCTTACAATGTTATAATACTATCATTAAAATAGATAATCGATTCAGTCTTTGAATCGATAACTGACGATACGAGTTTCATCACAAGATTCATTCGAGAACCATACGTAAATCGAATCGATTATTTATTCTCAATTAACAATATTAGGTACGTTATTATTCCTTTACTGTTAAAGAAATAAAGTCAAAAATAATATATATAAGTAGTTCATTTTTAATCCCAGGGTCTAATTTGACAGGCACAAATGTCAAACTTGAAAAACGTTATTTTCAAACTTGACATTTCAGTGTCCGGGATTAAAAATGAACTTTACGTATTATAACTTTAGGTGCTATTTTATTCAAATATTACAACAGCAGGTGAGTCATCGAACCCTCAAAATCTGCACCAATTTTATAAACTTCAGTTGAACGTGATTGAACTATTTTGAATAGACTAGTAGACGTTCTTATTATGGCGCCCATTTTAAGATTTACTTATCTAAAAAAAGTCAGACAATAGATTACAAAGTTTAAAAAAAATAAATAAGAAAGACGTCGGTGAACCTTGTATTCATTTTTTTTAAATGTTAATCTTAATGTTTATTATTTAGAAGCTTTTAATATTATTTCAGCACAATAAGACATGTAATGTGCCTTGAAGTTTAATTATATGAAAAATATTTTTTTGAATCAGACATCATGAAAGGACATATCATTAAATAGGTGCTCAGGAGGACCACTTCAACGTTCAGTAAACATCTGTCCTTGAATCCATTCTTGCTTAAAGGTCGCGAAAACTTGAAGGGCGATGTTACCGATGAATGAGCAGGGCCATAAAGGCCCGGGCGGGGGGCGAAGAGACGCGCGGGGGGAACCTACTCTCACACCCCACTTCTCAGATCAACAACCCCGAAACCTTAATCAAGATAAGCTGAGCGGACGCAAAGAAAGGTTTTCAAGAGAACAATTTTAATTAGCAAATGTACACTGTGAAAATTATATTCCAATTTAAAGTTGTCATTGCCGATAACGACGCCGTCAGGAGGACCAAACCAACGGACAGTAAATCTCGCTTCCGCTCTCGAAACATAAAATTCATCCGCCGACTCAGCCGTGCGTCTACCTATATTAATTACACGAGACCATCGCCCGAATAAAACACAACCGGACGCGCCGGTTCGTCATCATTTTGAGTTAATTTATTCTAATGTGCCTTTTTCGCAGCAAGGCGAATGGGCGGGTCGAGCGAGCGAAGCGCAGTGTGCGCCCAGCTTTATTTTACAGTCTGGGTTCATCGCATCGCTTTACCTGATGCGGTTTCCGGCGGGCATTCCAATCACTCCTCGGGACCAACCGAACCTCGAAATGGGATCGCATCATAGATTTTACAAATCAAATCCTATAAACGAAAATGAAAATAAAATACGGTGTAAATAAACCAAAGTTAATTTTCTCAAAAAAGTTGCTAAGTTCATTATAGAAACTAATGAACACAAAAGCCGAGCCGTGCTGTAAAGCATAATTTCTTCAGTCTTATGCACTTTACTCTTTGTAAAGGGCCGTTAAATCGTCAGAGAGGCCGGTGAGAACCAATTTACGAGCGAGCACGAAAGTTATTAAACAAACCTAGCCTTTGAAGATGCGATGGGCGAGTTTTATAGTATCAGCAAGGCGCTTTTCGGAAATTACAAAATGATCCATAAGCGTTCCCCTTGGAATAAGAGTTACGACATTATCGTCTTTCAGAGGATTTTGTCAAAACGCAAGTTTGTATGCTAAGTACTTAACTCGTATCTTGTTCGCGAGGCTGAATGTCCCCACCCTAGCGTCATGCATAAATTAAGTAAGTTTACTTTGCAATATGGTTCAAGGATAGAATAATAACTCGAGATAAAAATGGAAAATATAAGACAAAAATATACTGGATAACGCCAAGCGTGACTCGTGGGACACGACAGAATTGATATCTACTCCCTACATACGTATATTTAGGGAAGGGTCCAGTGGGACCGGGAGGGGATAAGTAAGTAGGTACTTAAAATATTGGGATCCCAAATTATATTTATTTGAGCAAAATTAATTGAGTTCCGTCTAAACCTGCTAAAAAACCAAAAAAAACTAATTTTATTGGTTCGCTTTAAAGACAAGTTTTCTAAGTTTCTACAAAGCCTGACTCCTATTATTACCTACATAACTATAATATTTCAGTAGGTCTCCTTTGTGCCAGGGTGATACGCGATCGGAATGCGCCTTTGTCAAAGGACCATTCTACGGTGTCGAAATTCGGGTTTGGGTTTTGTCTACGTATAATTTTTAGCCGTGTACCTGTAACAAACCAGTTTGTAGGCCGTCCGTTCAGAGAAGTTCTCGACATCGGTAGTTACTCGTTTATCTCGGTCCGTTCACAATTACCTCTGTTCGCGTCGGCCCACCAAAATTACGGAGATTAACTAATCACATCAAATTAAAATACATGAAAGCGTTCACACCTCAGCCCGACCATCCGGTATCGGTTCATATCGATGAGTAAGCAATTTAGGAATTATTTGTTGCACGCAACGCCTATTGAAAATGAAACTAGTGTCTGGCCGCTCTGGCGTGACGGAACTCACTTAGACCATAAATACTATAAACCGAAACCACAATATGATCGATAAATGGATGCTGTATAACACGTAGACTGTGGGAAACTGTAAGTGGAAACGGTTCCCCAGCAGCCAGCCACTTCGGAGCGGAACTATAAATTCGTTTAATAGCAATTGTTTCGTGGAGTTCACGACGCCAAAAAAAAATCAATACAGACCCGTGACGATTATGATGGGGTAAGTGTGCTCGAGAGTTGTGTTAGAAGCAATGGGGCCTTATTTTTATTATTAAATGAAAACGAGCTCTGGTAGGTGGGTCTTTGTGCGGAGTTGGCCTGGGGCCGGGCATCGATCGCGTGGCTGCGGTGAACGCACCCCAAACCCGGAGCACCGCACCCGGCAAACAGCGGCAGCGTAGGGGCACGTTATTCACATCACAAAAACCCTCTTACAACTAATGATAAAGTATCTCAGTTTCGCAACGAAACATAGTTCTGTTCAGTAGCGGTTTCAAACGTTGGAGACGGTTTTTTTTAAATATTATGATTACTCAGAAAAGAGGTTTACAACGTTAGTCATAATTTCAGTAGTTGTAGTTTTCGAGTGGTTAAGGGCAAGCATGTGGGTATGCGTGTATAGTTAATGGTCGTGCGACAGACAAAGTCCCTGTCCCTGTGGAACTAATGACCACTTAAAACGAGAAAATTACGCCACGCCGTCGACCGCATAGACCGGGCAAGTCACGAAGTGCCCGTTCACAGTGAAGATAAAAGGAAAAAAAATATTTTGAATTTTAAATTCGTAACGCATTAGGCGGCGATATAAAAATGAAATGTTTCGAGATATATTTTAAGCTGAACAGTATATGATCGGATCTTTTTCCTTGGAAGACGTTATCTTAGTAGCGTTTCGTGTCGTTCCTAGGCGGCGGAGACCGGGAGCACAAAAACCCGCGTCGGGCTTAATATCCAGCTGCGTTGGTCCCGGGTGCGGTGACCTCCGCCGCATCTGCCGCCTCGCTGCCTGCCTTCACTTCACACGTATCAAACACAAATCTACCCTGCCCATTGCTTCGTGTATTTTTCAATAGTTTATTACAAAGTATAATATTAACTAAATAGAACTAGCCTCTCGGTTCCATTTGAGAGCGATGTGTAAACATACAAGGAAAACGGTCACGTTTTCAGCAGCTTTGACGTAAATAGGGAAACGTGTATCGAGTTGTGGTCTCGTGATGGCAATATTTAGCTAACTCGATTTTTCGATCAATCGGATTTATCATAGAACATTATTGGAGTTCATATTTTTTATAGAACAAAAAATATTACGTAACATCACGTCTGTATTCCCCGAAGAGTGACAGCCGTTATGTGCAAGTCTCATGTTATAGGGGGGGGGGGGCTATTGCCATTAAACGTGCACAAATCCAAACACCTAGCTGCTGCTCAGGAATTCCACACGAAAAAACCCAATAACACTTTGCCCGACCTGGAGATCGAATCCAAGACCTCACGATCAGCAGTCGCGCTTGCCACATCTGGACTAACGAGGCAATTAACTACAACTTTAGTTAGCAGACAAAATCAAAAAAATTAATGGATATATTATGTAAAAAAATGTGCCCGATACATGAAGATTACCTTGTAGCGATTCTGAAATCAAGGCTTTATAAGGAATGTTTTTAACCGAACTATGGTTGTATTTACCTACCAAAAAGTACCCTTAGGGGTTATCATTATATATAATTTCTATTATCCTTTCGGAGGCAAAGGACCAACAAAACTGACCCATCTCGCAGCTCTCGAGTGGAGTGGCCGTGATTCGCTGCAATCAATCAAATGGAATGGCCAGTCTAGTCCCTACTCTATTATTATTATTGTTATAAATGGTCGTCAGCCGATGCTTCCTTTGTAACGAAGGGACGTGACGCTTTTAATATTAAAAAATCTTTCAATAAAAGCATAACGAATGCGTAGGTACTAAATGTTCTAATCCAGAATGTATTCTATCATAACACTGAAATTTATCCAAATCCGTTTGGCAATTGAGTAAATTATAAATGATTGTGGGAGGGGTAATGGCGGTACAGTCGTTTTGCAAGTTTTCAGAGTCTTATATAACTTTAAAATTAACTATAAACTAACCCCTTACCAATAGTCGTTGTGTAAAGTTTTGACAAGCTTATTACATAAAAAAATGTATGGTTACTCTGTCGTCACCGTTATAACTTTGCATAGCGATTGTTAATAAGGCGGTTAGTGTACCTATACGATAATATTTAATACTTATTTGAATTAAAATTAACAATTTATACGCACACGTAACAGATTTCAATAAACTCACAAACAAAGGAAAGTAAATCTTTATTTGAAAGAAAGAAAGAAAGAAAATAATTTATTTGAGTCTCGTTACAGACATACAAACATAAAATAAAAAATCAACAATATACAAAAGTTATATGCCTCTACGAGACAAAAAAAGGAGCCCATCTCAGCATAATGCTGCTACACCGAAGTATAGCAGCGCTGGTTTTCGGATGGGTCCTGTAGTGAAGCCACGGGCAGCCACGTTATTGAAGTTAGAACAAAGTTTTCTTTGAAAATACAGGGTGTAAACGAAATCATGTAATTCCTTCAAACCTCGTGATGTAGGTACTGCTGACATAGATTAACCCCGCACGGGATACTTTTGGATTCTATAAAAAAATATTCAAAAAGTAAACATGTGTTCTTAACGTGAGGCATTTTAGCGCCCCGAGTTAAATGACCGCGCGGCGAGCGATAGCCGCGCAATTTGCTCGGCGCGCTAAAATGCTGCACGTTAAGAACACATGTATACTTTTCATTTTTTTTATTGAATCCATTGTATCCCGTGCTGAGTTAATCTATGTCAGCAGCACATCACGAGGTTTGAAGGAATTACATGATTTAGTTTACACCCTGTATATTACATTGTGTTCATTCGGTTAATTGGGCAAGAAATAAGAACTTTGTTGTCAGAAATAACTTTTAAATTAGTTTTTCTTGTCATTTAACGTCGTTAATGTGGTCGTAAATGGCGTCCGCAGTACGTATTTAATACCATGGTCTACGACTCTACGCATTCTAGTCTATGTTACATCCAGTGGAACTTGATTATGAGAATTTTCATTGTGTGAGCGACGCGCCGCGGCGACACGGAAACCTTACACCCAGTAACTGGATAGCGAAGTAAGCAGATCTGGAATTGATCACCAGAGCACACAATTCCTTAGTTAGACCAGAACAGGATCCCGTTTGACCAGCTAACCAACCCATCTTTAGTGACACCCCGAATATTTAAACTAATTAAATGTTAATGAAGATGGATGTATGTTTGTTACTCAATCACGCATAAATGGCTGAACAGATTTGGATAAAATTTGGCACACAGATAGACCATATCCTGGATTCGCATATAGGATATTTTTTATCCGGGTACCTACATGGAGTAGTTCCCCTAGGATGCGAGTGAAGACGATAAAAACAGCTAGTATTTTCTGAAGGATACTCTTTTGTATAATGAAACAAATAATTAATTAAACACCTGCACGACTATTAAATTCAAGTTAGGGAGGCAAGGAAGGTTATATTTCTAACGCTTTGAGCAATAAAAACACGTCCAGTAATTATTTCAATCACGTTCAACTAAAGATGCGTGGGAGGTTTAAAAGGACAGCACGTGACCGATATTTCAGAGCGCGTTTAAAAAAATATTTAAAAAAATATAAAACGTGTATTCTCTGCGACGTAAACCCGGCTGAATGTCGTTTTTTTTTTTAATATCTGACGCGCCGGCTGTAACTGTTCGACTTTCATCGCTTCAAAAAATGATTCTGTATTTACGCAAAATATGAAATCTGATTTCGAGATACAAGATACGAGTTGGTGCACTGTAAAACCAATTAATTTTGATTCGATCGTTTTAAAACGTATGCAATCAAATACTTTTGAAGAAAGCTACTTACATTTATGATGTTAAGCAGTATCACCGTAACATTGATCATAGATGCTTACCTGAAACAATTAAAGAACGAGGTTATTAGAGCCTTATTTTATTTATCAAATATTTTTATCTTCACATATATTTGTGGTCTAATGTCTTTGTTTGAAATAGGCCTGCAGGGTGTCTTGAGTGGGGTCCATGGACCCCTAAGTGATCCACGATCCAACTGCCGGAGTCTTCCAACCATAAGATACTCCTTGGTTAAAAAGCTTCGATTATCCAATAATTTGTATAAATTCACTATTTTATTACCTACAATTCCTTACGAACCGTTGAGCTAAATCAGGGATGGCGAACCAATGGCACGCGACACAATATTTAGGGCACGTCACTGATCACAAAATTCATTATGCACTACGAGAAAAAGTGTGAAGTAGGTATTATATGACCCAATAATCCCCAATAATCACAAAGTCAAAATTATTTGATGGCACGCCTATGACCTCATTAAATATTTCTCTAGAAAAATGGCACGTTGATAAGTAAAGGTTCGCCATTCCTGAGCTAGATCATTTAACAAAAGGTAGCTTAAGAAGCTTAGACTAGACAGGACACAACATCTCGGAGCAGCCTACCCGCGTCGCAGCTAAGACGTGACATTAATTTGGAGTCACGAAGCGGGTGCGAATGCAATCACAGGCGGGAAGCTCATTCCGCCTGCATCTCCGGCAGCGCCTGCATCGAGAGCAGTTAAATTAAGGATTCCGAACGTACCGAGGCGACGACGCATCGGAACGCGCCCGCCATGTCATCGCGCGAATTTACTCCCAGCGACGTATATGGGCGTTACATCCGTTTCAGAACTAGCAAGTAGTTCTAGTGACAGTTTGATACTGTCACGCTAGCGTTCTTTATTGGAGTTCGGCTGATTACAAAAGTTTGAACATGCCAGACTACGTAGTGTAGAATTTTGTTTTTAGGAATAGTCATTCGACTCTTGACCGAGTAATTAGGAGTCTTTCTTAATTTTGCATTGCTTTTAGATACAATAAACGACACGTTTTTGTGTCGTTTGACGACACGTTTGGTGCAGTGGATGAGCGATCGGCTTCTACGCTACGGGTTATGGGTTCGATTCCCGCACGGAACAAATATTTGTATGGCCTACAGATAGTTGTTCCGGGTCTGGATGTTTGTGCGTGTGAAGATGTGTGTCTGTAAACGCACCCACGATACAGGAGAAATCCTAAAGTGGAGCAGAGTTTAAAAAAAAGAAAAAAAAAATTGCAATTGTCTAAAGTGTCTAAACCTTAACTTATGAACGTGCGATCTACACGCAAGAAATAACCATCGAGTTCGCAAATCACTACGATATCACTGTCAAACCCTTTTGACTAATTGCATAAAGCATACAAACTAGGATCGCCGTTAAATCCGGATTAAGCCGATTTTACAGTCGGTGCAGGAGAGGAAAAGAGAGCAGTGTTGCGCGTGGAATATTCAATCAACGACGATGCTGCTCCGTGGGGAATTAGAATGAAACCTATTCCGTAAGAAATCCACGCCCCGGCTCACGACAGGTCTAGGACACGATGCAAATATACTCAGAATAGAATAATACATTCAGGTACCCTATAATCCGGTGATTAATTCAGCACACAAATGTATAATCGAGCACAATGCCTCGATTCACAGGGGTATCATTCGAATAGTACAATTCTGAAATAGCATTTCGTTATTTAACTTCAAAAGCAGAACGTAAGGCTGAGCATCCACCAGAGCTGTGCTAAGCTGCGTAGCGAGGAATGTGTTTTGTAAGCACCAATAGAATCACTTCATTTACCTAGCTTCGCTCTGCGCAGCTCTGGTGGATATGGGCTTAGCGGACAGAGGTTTTTGTTCATACAAAACAAGTGAGAAACGCGAGCGAGGGATGTGTTGCGAGGAATGTGTTACAGGGAATGTGTACCGCTCCCGCCACACCACCCTCATATTTGAAAAGAGTCCATTACCTATCCTCGCACCGCACATTTGTACACATTAACACATTATGCATTACACATTACCCATTCGTCGCACAGCTCTGGTGGAAAGGGTCACACCGTTTCACATCCTCGCTACACATTTTCGCACCGCACATTTTTCTCGCACAGCTCTGGTGGATGTCCAGCCTTATACCGGATTTTGAAATAACATGCATTTAGTTAAATTAGCTCAGCGAACTCTGGGAGGTATACGTGTCAATGACCTAATGACTACAATTTGGTGGGAAGTATGAGTGATGTCATATTAAACATCGCAGTGACCGTTTGTATCCGGCCGTCTAACGGTCCTCGAGTTATGAGGGAAACATTTAACACAATAGACACTTAAACATTACGTTATAAGCTAAGCGTGACTTATGAAAGTTATAAAACTTTATGGCCTAATAGCTTACAAATAAATTGAACTTCATATCTTTTTACGTTCTACGGGAATATTCTCCTGTTGAAGCAAGTTATCTATATATGTATATATAAAAGGAGAAGCTGACTGACTGACTGATCTATCAACGCACAGCCTAAACGGCTGGGGTTAGAAACTTGAAATTTTGACAGTAGTTTCATTTTGTGACGTAAACATCCACTAAGAAGGGATTTCTCGAAATTCAACCCCTAAGGGGGTGAATTAGGGTTTTTATGTTTGTATGTAAGTCCGTCATTTTTGAAGTAAGAAGCTTGAAATTAAATAGTAAGGTTTTTGGTTAGAAATAAACGTACACTTGTTTCAGCATTTTTGGAAATTCAACCCTTTAAGGAGTGAAATAAGTGTTGAAAGTTTGTATGAGAAATCTGGTATTTTTGAAGTGAGAAACATGGAATTAAATATTTAGGCTTTTGGTAAGAAATAAACGTATAAGTGTTTGAGGGTTTTTGGAGACCCTAAGAGGGTGAAATGGGGGGTTGAAGTTTGTATGTAATTCCGTCGTTTTTGAAGTAAGACAGATGAAATTAAATATTAAGGTTTTTGGTTAGGAATAAATGTACACATATTTGGTAAATTCAACCTCTAAGGGGGTGAAATAAGTGTTGAAAGTTTGTATGAGAAATCTGGTACTTTTGAAGTAAGAAGCATGGGGAGAAACTGACCGACTGGCTGACTAATCAGCAACGCACAGCCTAAACCGCCGGGAGTGATAAAAGACGGACGTTTTGGATTTTAAAATGTCACTTTAAAATGGGCTTAACGAGGATTTCAAACTTCACGCAAGCGAAGCTGCGGGCAAAAGCTAGTTGAATATACAATGTGTAATAAACACTAAAATAATTTTCACTCAGATTCAACTGAAAATTAAATTGTTTGTCATAAATAATATAAAATTATCTGACATATAACGAGTAAAAACACACTATTTATCATCAACATTACCTATAAATACAAGAAACGTTAAATCCTTTGTTTCGAATAAATACAGCGTAACAATACACCGATTGACACAAAACCATATGAATTCCTCATTTACCCGCTCGCGTACCTACTAACAAATGGGAAATTTCACAATTACCAAAGACAAAAACTACGAACAATGAGTAGCCAGATACAGTTATCGTTGATATTAACATCGGGCATTCGTCGACAATGCCCGGCCCCGCAGGAAGGCCGTGTTTTGCAACCGGCCAGGTAGGCAATTTGACATTGTGTAAACGTTTTCACATAGGAGCCGAAAACGGAAACTTGGGTCACGCTCCTTGCATACAAAACGTGTTAGAACAGTCCTCGGCTAAAGAATATGATTAAAACTGGGCTCCAGGGCTGTGACGTTACCAACTAAGTTAATTTAGAAACACAAATGAGTAGCAGACAGCCTTCATATTAACTTTTTAACTCTAATCCATGTTTTAGAATATTAATGTTTGTTCGCAGAATACAAAATATCAGTTTCCCATAATGATGCTTAGACAAAGGCACAGTGATTAAATCTAGTCCTTTGATTACCGAGGTTTTGTCCTGTAAAAGCGACTGAACAAACAGAATTAACGAGTTGCCTCATTAGCAGTCATTACCGCTTAAAATTACGTAATACATAGGTAAACCATTGAAAGTAACTTCGTCGAAGTTACGTAGGTATTGGACATTATGTGAGGTCAACAGTCTCCATATGATCGAGTTATATAAACTCATAACATTCTAAGCCTTAAAATGTACACCCCGGGAGCTGTGTAAACTGGTAATATTATATGCGAGGTCAACACCATGTCCCAGGGTTACGGTTATATAAATACATGGCAAACCTTAAAAGTACACGACGGGACCTTGTAATATAATTACACCATCTCTAAATAGACGGTATAGTCTAGGGCTGGTCGCTATCTAACGTTGCAATTCCGAACCACCATTACTTCCACCTATAATAATAATATCTTAGTTTTAGTTTATTTTTTAGGCATTATAATTGTATGGAAAATCTTTTACTGTTGGCTAAATGTACACTTTTTATGAACGTTTTTATTTGAATTAATTATTATTATTATAGTAAGTTGTCAATGTAAATACCAGGGCAGTGTTCAAACGTTCATAAATTCGATTAGGAAGTGATTGATGTATGGCAGGCAGGGGCTGGGGACGCCGTGTGCGGTCCCGCTGCGTCATACACGCACAATGAGCTCCGGGAGGAAACTAGCGACGTGCGTCGTACCACATGTGTGATCGATAACACGCAACTGAAAAATTGAAATTTCATTATTGGGTTATTCGCAGTTTTACGTCAAAATGCCTGTCTCTTTTTACGTAAACATGCCCGCTGCTTAATGGAGATTGCATTTTATTTGTCGACAATAGTTTGCTGAAAAACTAGGGGCGTTCAACTGCGTATGTTTGAAGGTCCTGGGTTTGATTGGGTTTTATCTATCTTAGCAATGACTCTAGACTTGAAAAAATTGCCTCATATTTCGATAATGTGCACGTGTCATCAAATGTGCGTATTATCTCAACATGTGACTCTCTCATTATCATAATGGTGCGTCCAGACCTGACGAACGCGCCGCGAATGCGCCGCTCGCGCGCAGCTCGCGAACGGCTCGCGCGCTGCGCGTGAGCGGCGCGCGAGCGGCGCATTCGCGGTGCGTTCGTCAGGTATGGACGCACCATAACAGACGAGATTAGCAACCAAAACTTTAACTTTCATTAATATGCAACCGTAACGGCTACCAAAATAAAAGAAAATATCTTATTCAAAGTTACTGGAGGCGACCAAAGTACGAGGTAGGTGTGGCAGTTTCTAAAGCCCCCGGGGTGAGACTGGATACAATAAAATATCCAGCAGGCTCCCTACCCAACACCCGCGTCTAACTTCCACCTCCGAGGAGGCAGGCGGCTAATTTGCAACCCGTGAACGAAATGAAACGTAACGACGGTTTAATTGTACGATATTTTCCCAAAATTTCCCCATTCCAGTTGTCTTCAAGTAAACGCTATGGGGCTAATGCAACTATTAAAGTAAATTCGATCCCAAAACATTAATAATGGCTAATTGTTGTTAGTTTCGTACTATTATTAGTACGGTGTTGAATTACGGAATAGGCACAAGTCCAATTTCTTGACATTTTAGTTACGGCCTTGAGTGTTAACTCGGATGACAAGGGACAAATGATTTAATAACGTCAATTGTGCATTATTTCACCTAAGATGCTTATTTAAGCGTATTTTTGAATAGCCATTTAAGAACTACGTAACACTCATTGGAATTAGCCTGGTTGGTCTAGTGGTGGCAAGCGCGACTGCTGATCGTGAGGTCCTGGGTTCGATTCCCAAGTCGAGCAGTGTTATTGGGTATTTCCGTGTGGAATTCCTCAGTAGCAGCCCGGAGTTTGGATTTTCGCCCAGTTGATGGCAAAAGGCTCGCCCTCTATTATATGGGACTTAGACAGCGGCAAGATGAGGGTGTTACTATACACCCCTGCCAAACCCTTCGAGGAATACAGGCATGATGTTATGCAAATAAGCAAATGTTTTTTTTTTCTATGCACGTTGATATTACTATCGGCAGTATTATGGACGATATCGAATGTTTACATTATAATGATTATTCAAGTCAATAACCCGCAACGCTGAAACTATTTATATTTCCATACTAAATCTGAATGAGAACGACGCGACGGCTAAAACAATTTTTAGGCCATACCCAATACTGACCCAAACATTTGGCATTTTATGGTGCAATAAAACAGTAACTAGCACGGAACGCGTTTGATGATACGTTCCATCGACAGTTCCAGCTAAAACCAGTCGTCTGCCAAATAACGCACATAGCTGCGTACTTGCTAATTGAACTCGCGATAAAAATAAAATTCCCTTAAATCGTCAGGGAAATAATATTAGCGTGTGCTATTTCGATCGTTGCAAACCCGACTCTCGAATGTCAATGGCACATTAACGACTGCACGCACTGCCGAATGTTTGAAATCTCTGATAAACACCGCAAGGTTGATTGACCTCTGTGAACCGCAGAACCACGGGGAAGCCGCGTCCAGTAAACGGTTGCCAATTAATCTGGCAATGCGACGTCTATCATTAGATACTGTGTGATACGCAGTTCAAAAGTTTTGACGTGACGCCAAATCATTGGCATTGTTGTCTTCGCTCTTCCAGGCTGGCACGGTTTTCCTTAAATGTGGCCCAGATTATTTTCATTGAAATACACCCAAAATTCAGTACACTCGTAAATATTACGATTATAGTTACAGAAACAGGAGGGGCTCACGGCTAATTACCAATACTGCGCTTGCCGCGGTCAGTCTGTGGATTGGCGACCGTTCGGTATACATCAAGACGCCTCCGTGCCTCGGAGAGCACGTTAAACAGTCGGTCCCGGGTGTCATACGAATACCTACCTATGATAGTCGTTTCGAGAAGTCAGAAGTTCGAAAATCAGAGTTGTCTGACAACCGGTCTAACCTTAGGATATCTGCATTGACCTGTAGTTACGACTGCCAACAGACCTCCGCAAACCAGTGGCTTTGCGGAGGACTGATGGCAGTCGCTCCGTGTAAAATACTGGTATTCAGCCGCATCTGGTTAGACTGGAAGTTGATCCCAACTAAGTTAGGAAAAGGCTAGGCAGAACAAGTTGCAGAAACAAAAGAGATTATGCTGGCAAAAGGCTCGCCCCCTATGACACGGGACTTAAACATAACGGCGCAATAAGGGTGTTACTATACACCTCTGCCCAACCCTTCGGGGAATACAGGCGTGATATATAAACCGACAGTTCAATTACAGAACAAAAAAAAACAGTCGGGTTTCACGTTAGTCGTCTGCCTGTTATAGGTCTGTAACTTGCACAAAGAAGCGTAAACTTGTGAAATAGCTCAACATTAGAAGCATTTTGACTAGAATAGCCTTCAATTGTTGTTTTTGTCCTTTTTGAAGTGAATACTGCTCCATTTACATGATCATCCTCCATTTTGTTGGACTGTAATTTTGATCGTTCGTCAATGAAGGCTCCTGAAGTTCGGTTGACGACAATATATTTAAATACAATGATCTTATTTGTTGTGGACAATGCCATCGAATATGGCGTTCAGTGCGTGAGAAAAATACAGAAATATACGAAGATGGACGTACACGTGCCTGTTGTCAAGTAACGAGAAATAATATGAACTTGACAGCTTGTTTTATAAATAACTAGCTGTGTCCTCACGGCTCCACCCGCGTAAGAAGTTTTATTTCAGTAATAAATATAGCCTATGTTACTCAGTGATAATGTAGCTTTCTAACGGCAAAAGAATTTTTGAAATTGGTCCAGTAGTTTTTAATTTTATTCGTTACATACAAAAATACAAATCTTTCCTCTTTATAATATTAGTATAGACTAGCGACCTGCCCCGGCTTCGCACGGGTGCAATGTAGATACTAATGTGGGGCATATACTTAAACCTTCCTCTTGAATCACTCTATCTATTGCTGAAAACTGCATGAAAATCCGTTGCGTAGTTTAAAAGATCTAAGGGTACAGACAGCGGGAGCGACTTTGTTTTATACTATGTAAAGAAGCTGAAGTAATAGCTTTTGTTCCTTAGAAGGAGCAGAAGCTTATATTTTAGACCCACAGTTGATTAAAAAGAACATCTATGTTGTTTATCTAATGGACTGCTTATTGATTGTTCTTGCGGACCGTTTCTACGTAACCGGGCAGCTATTGGCGAGACTTGAAGGGTCTCCATCCAACGAGCCTATAAACGTTGCTCTCTATTGCTAATAACCAAGATTGAACATAATTTTTGGTGGAGTACTGATTTGCTGGACTTAAAAATCACAGCCAACGCAAATGGCATGATGTAGCATTTTCAGGTTTGGTTTACTGTCTTGCTCATTGATAAAAAACATTGGCCACAGTACAATGTCCATCGCTTCATTGATACTAAGAGACAACGTTCTACTATAGTAGTAATATCTCAATGGTAGTTGACCTATTGCTATCATCGGTCCTTAGTAGATGTAAAATTCAGGTTCATGCTTGTTGATATTTTTGGTAGTCCCTTTTCAGTTACATCCACGCTGTATTCCAAAACAATACTTTTTACGTGTTTTCTATGTCAACAAAAAATCGATTCGTTCTCTATTCCCAAAACAGACTTATCAAACAACTGGGTACAAACAACGCGAACGCTAGTACCGATAACTGGAAACAAACTTGATATGCGAACACACAGCGTGAGTCGTGAGGTGACGTCATTGCGTACCACGCGCTTTGGATTAGGGGGAACAGATAAGGAAAACTGGATTTCATAAAGTAGGAATTTGTACCTTGTAACGGAGAATGGAATAAACAGGACCGAAGAGGGAATCGCCTTATAAATAAAAAATAAATGCGTTCTATGCTGAAAATGCGCCTCCTCACTCCTCATAGATCACTACGATTAGAGGAAGTATTTGATGTAATTATCACGCAAACAAATCCTCAACATAGTTGGGAAAAGGCTGGACAGAACACACATCACGCAAACAAATGATCGCAGTGCTTTCGCGTAGCCGATGCTGTTGCCTATAATTTGGACACAATCCCTTACTCGCCTTGTACGATACCCAGGGGACAGGATGGACGGCCGTATTTGTCGCTAGAAGATCACAGCACAAAAAACGACAAATATATCGATCGCCGGCGTTTCAGCGTCGATCTTGGCACGATAAAACAAAATACAAATGTACTAGATGTGTCATTTCGCGATCGTAAATTGATGTGTTGCTCCCATAATCTATTTGGGACACAGATATTGCTATATTTATTCAACTTATCCGACAGGTGATTAGCCTGCCGTGACCCGCACCTCGAGGCGCAACTGTGTATTCTAAATATTCGAATGTCTTTATCAGAGCCAGCTTTAAAATCTTAATCCGATATCAGTCAATCACTGCTCCTTTCTCACGTTACCAATTATCGTTCGACGGTGATGGAGCAAAAAAACCTCTGTGGTTAATGGCTGACTTACAACTAAGTGGTTTCTCAGATCAGAACGCGGGGGAGTCTCAATCGCACTTCAATATTTGTGTGTGATTTTGAACAGCATTCGAAAACAACACATAGTACAGTAGACATTTATAAAAATTTGGAAGACGCAAAGTGATTTCATAAACTGTTAAGTAATTCTAGACAGTCTTAATAGATCACGCAACGTCTACAGTTTGGAATATCGATTGAAATTATTGCGATTCAGCGAGAAAGTCGTTTCTATCGAAGAAACGACCGTTTTGTTTGATATTTTCGCATCTACGTGTTGACCTATCGAAGTGTTATGGTGCATGGTTTAAGCTGGAAATCTTACAATAGAATTATGTCACTTAATACACGCACGATAGCCGACCGGCGGACTATAAGTTCCCCGTGACCTGGTTAGGCAGTAAGCAGGCCAGTTCGCTGCCGGTACGCGCGTCGCGGTGCCGCCGTTATCTCGTCTACTTCACACGTCTATACTTGGTTGCACATTTTGCTAATTCCTTCACAATCCATTATAGATTGAAAACAAATGTACGTATAAAGGAACCATCTTTCCTAGGAATTAGGTTATCAGATCTCAATGCCAAGCGTGTTGTAACGAGATTAACCAAAATGGTTTCTATTGTGTTCAGCAGCAAAAGGTTTCTAAAGTTATTACTTCTTTTGTCTAGCATTACAGAGTCTTTTTTGTACTTGAGGATGTGGCAATGAAATATGTTGGGATATACAGTTTATTACCCTAAATAATTCCTTACTAGAGACGTGATTATTGTTTGGTAAGTATACTGTATTTTAAGAAATTGTCTGGAATAATCTGATAAACTATACATTATAAAAAGAACAATCGTTGCTGTGAGCATATGATGGAGTTGAGGCGAGTGAAACTCGACGACACTTCAACGGAAATCAACACAAACAAAAACTGTCGTTGTTAGTCTCGATTCGGCGCAATATCCGTTGGCTTTGGTCATGCTTTCTTGACCTAGGTAAGTATACGTAAGTAGGTACATTTAAATAGCGAGGATTTTGCAGAAATATTTTTCGAACAGTTCGCTAACTTTAATATTACATACATACATAAATTCACGCCTTTTTCCCATGGGGGTAGGCAGAAACTATAGAACGCCACATGCTACGACTCTTACATACCCCTTTCGCTTCATCCACATTCATACATCTTGTCATACACGCACGCCGGTTGAGAGTACTACGCACCTGACCTTTGTGAAGAACATCACCAATAACATCGATGTATGTCCTTCTAGGACGTCCTCTACCGGCGTTCCCATTAACATCCGCCTTATAAATTCCTTTTATTAATCGCCGTTCACTCATTCTCTGAACATGGCCAAACCACCTAAGCATACTCCTTTCAATTTTTGTCACTACATCATCTTTTAAACCGCAACTTTGTCTAATCTCTTCATTTCTCAATCTATCATTCAAAGTTACACCGCACATACTTCGCAAGGAACGCATTTCCACGGCATTTATTCTACTTTCATGCCTCTTCATATTCTTGAGATTCAACTTTAATATTCTTGAGAATAAATACTCTAACTTCCTAGTGTCTCTTGAGGTCTCAGTAATCCGAGTTTTTATGCGAACACCACCAGGTAAAGAACCTTTTTATGAAAATCTTGTGATCCTGAAATCTCGAAAAGTTTTTTATTTAGGACAATAACTAATATTCCTTTGAGCAGATCTAAATAAAGAAATCCTTTAATTATTATTTGCTCTAATTTCAAAGGCATGAACGAGAGAGGATCAGTGTTAAACATCGAGGACCGTACTTTTAATCAAGTGTTCCACAAAAAGCGTTCAAAACTCCATTCGAGACCGAGTTCGCCATAAAGGCGGATGGATCAAGTTTTTCAACTGGCTCGAAGCAATTAGCCACGGCCAGCAGGGTGGAGACCGTAGGCGCGACCCGAGGCGCGGCGCGGGCTCCGCGCAGCCCGATCAATCAGCCCGCACGCTTGTGGTAATTAATTTACTATAGGACGAGCCCAGCCTAGCTGCCCCGAGCCCGACCTATAAGTTCATCACCTTGTGTATTTATATCGCTTGTCCTCAATTGGCATGCAGGTAGTGCGAACGGGCAATCAAATACCAAGTTGTTTTCGTTTGATATTGCCCGATATTAAATTACTCACGAACGTGTATGGGAAGTATGCAATGCTCTGTTATTTTTTCTTGTAGAGGTCCAACTCCAACTAATCTGTCTATTCTCTTGAGACGACAGATTGTTGGTTTTACTTCACGGAATACACATTCTCTTTCTAATATTCAGTGGATTGCTAACTTTATTTGGGTAGCAACAAATAAAGTCAGTTTACATTGAGACACCTTTGTTAATGATATTTCACGGTCAACTTCTGACGTTCGAGGCCCGCGTAAAATAGTAATGTGGCATAATGATTTCAGATCCTTAAAATTTTTGTGTGTTTGTAAAATGTCTTTGAGTACTTTGCAGAATGTGTTTTACATGTTTGCTTTCTACCGCGTATGCTGCTATTTTACGGTACAAGTTGTTATGACAGTGCACTATGGCGATTGTCTTGTCACCGCCAAGCAATGACGAAACGAACTCACCACATGCCGAGACGAGCATAACGAGAGTAAAACTGTATTGTTTCATTCAAAAGTGGATATCTAGCCACATAAAGATATCTAAATACAGAAGCCAGGTCCAGAATACATTAAAACACTCAGAATGGACAGAAAATAACTAAATGTTAATGTTAAGAAGTCCTTATTTGCATTCAACGGGCGAGTGTACAAGGAAGGAGGGCTAGGAGCAGAGCAGAATGCGAGCCGGGTTTTAGGGCTCTCGACCGGCGATCGACGCGGTCTCGGAATAATCAGGCGTGCCTCCCCTCGTCGCGGTCGTTCACACACAATCGACGCGGCAAGCGCCATGAGGGACCTACCTACGCACGACGAGTCGACACAAAGCATCCACCCATACCTAACAACCGCTACCCCCGATGCACGAACGTTGCACTACTTCAGGATGGTTCCACTGTGCCGAAAGTCATCTCTACATCCAGTAATTTAAGGGCGAATGTCGCTTACAAGACCCAACCACGCATTCACTACCTCCGTTTCGATAATAGATATCTGAGCCATCAATTCAAAATCTAGCTAAAGGTGTGAGCCATAAAGCACATTTTCATCTGAGTGATGACTTCGGCTGTCGGACGCAATGTGCAGTCGATTGCTGGCAACATGAATATTGAAAACCGCTCTTATGTCGTTCACGCTAAATCGAATGCACGTCGCCGGCCGCTACAAACACCACGTGTTTACAGAAGGCAACTGGTGCAGATTAGACTAGTGAACTGCCTAACTTCAGCGCTGTGTAAACTTTTGGAAAACTTTCAGTAGGTACCTACTTGTTTAGTTTGACAACTGGTGTAAATATACTGTTAGATACAAATTAAGTTTTAGTAAAAACGCGTCCTGGCCAGTTAAGAATGAAACATTTTGAAATGGAATCGAGCTTTCTAGGTTTTAGCGATGCATCGTGTTCAGAGGTTGTAAAACTAACGTTAGTACCTACGGCATTCGTAGAGACTAGTAATAATTGCTGAGTGCGCTTTACTTATCGACGAGTCGAGTAGCACTTAGGTGGCAACTACACGATACCGGGGATAACGGTACAGTCTTTGTTACTTTAAATTGCTTTGCGACTTTAGGACTGTATAGGAATCTGAAGATAGGTACCGTTTGTTCAAAGTCACGAACAATTGAGCTATTGTTTTGCGCGAATTTATTACCACAAACTGGAAAGATTTTATCACTAAAAATAATATGTTGGCTAAAATTTGGAAGAGGTTTAAAGCTCCAAATTCTACATATGGTGCATTCACACATAGATTTATGGGATTGCAGTATAAAACTTTTCAGTGTGGCACTGAGCAAAGGCAATAGGTCGTAAAATCGAAGTCTATAAGAACGACAATGTAAGAATTCAGTTATTGCAAAATATGGTGCATGAATACACACATGCCAGCTGGTATACAATGTAATTGTTCTTGCAAAGAATTCTGAAATTGAGAAACTAAATAGTATGGTGATTCACATTTCAAAATCAGAAGCATATTTAATTTATGAATCATCATAAATTAAATACAGATACAAAATTGTAGTATATAAAATTTAAAATCCCCCTGCATTCAAATTTTAACATAGCTAAAAACCATCCTGTTTAAACCAAATTTTTAATTAACAAAAAAGAAACTGTGTTGAAATTGTTTCATCTGTTTGGGAGATACTTTACCAAATACAGACAAAGTGAACAAATTTATAATACCCCTCTTTTTGCATTGTGTGTTAAAAAAGTATGAGGAAGACATTGAGTTTGTTCTCGTTAACTTTTAACAAAAATAAGTTAATATTTTGATGCTTATTTTTATTTGTAAATAAGTAAGTAACCTTGTTTGAAAAAGGTGAATATTGCAAAAAAATATAAAATCATGCAATAAACTTACAAGAAATGAATACTTAGGTAGGCAGCAGCTTAATTATTTAACATCAAAATCATGTTATATATTAAAAACAACAAAAAATCAAGCAATCAAATACAAAATTGTTGGATATAAATAAAGCATAAAATGTATACTAATATTTATTTTGCTTTAATTAGAAACAATAAGTACCTATATAAGTATGTACAATTGTACCACAGTATATTTGAATAACCTCATTTATTTTGGGTGAACATGGTTTATCAAGTATTTTAATATATTAAATTATGAAGCTATGTATGTGATAGCATGAATATTTTGCAAAAAGCTAATATCTATGGACTGTAAGTTGGGAAGGTACAGGGATCAAAGTTTAAAAGTAGGTACATTAATAATATAAATAAGTTATATTCAAGTTTCTGGATCAATTATTATGTGTTAAATGAAGACATTTGAAGGCACACAATACCCAGAGATCAACTATCAATAACAAAGAGATTAGATAACACGAAAAAATATTGCTCAGAATAAAATAGGATGGGTTCAAATTACAATGGTTCAACTACATAAAAGTTTGTGCCAAATACTAACTCATTCACAGGAGATGTATATAAAGTTAGAGGCAAGAACATATTTAATAAATAAACACTTGATCAATTAGTTTTTCTAAGAGACGCGGGTTGTTTGAAAATATAAACAACAACAAAATTGACTCACCATACAACACCGAAGGCGCCATAGCCGATTGGGCGGTCGGGCTGCACGTCTGTCGGGATGGCCGGCGTCTGGTAGTAGGGCGCCGCTGCCGCCAGGATGGCGCCCTGCGGCGCGCTCTGCGTACCGCCCTGCATCAGCGACATGGACACACTCATGGAGACGCGAGAGTGCCGCGCGGGGCCGCTTACAGCCGCCATCCAACCGCTCAGCGGCGAGCCGTCACCGCAGACTCATCACACGGCGAACCCTACGACCTCGACACTGCGCCCGATCACCAGACCTCGCCTCCCAGTGGACACTCGACAATATCACCGGTTACTTCTTTATTATTCATGCTCGATCGACTATGCGGGAATCACTGAACAACACGGAACGTTGAGACACCTGTAGATGACACCAGTTATTTCACGTTTGAGCGGGGAGTTTCAGCCGCGGTAGCGAGTAAATGTGGTGTTTGGAGTTTGCTTCTTCCTGGACAAAGGATGAGACCGTGAAATTTATATTCGCTTCGCGTAAACGTCCACGCACCACGAAAATCGAGCGAAACTGGTTGAATGGAGGGGGGGAGTGAAGCCGGGAGGACGCCGCGATCTAAAAAGAGACAGCAAATAACAATGGCGACGAGGCGCTGTGAACAGCTGTGCTTGGGAACCACCAGAGTTACTTTTTTGATTTAGATGGCTATGTTTTATTACTTTTACTTAAATAAATGATTTATTTTTAATAATTAAAATTTTCTACAATATTACATAATACTTTTAGTACGTATTTGGTTTGAAATTTGGAAACACAAAACTTAAAATTCTTTTATTTTGCTAGATGGCGCTAGTGTTCATACAAGATTGACATTTTAATATTGGTGTTGTCAGTTTATATACTTCTGTATCAAGTTAATAACAAATCGTTGTTGATGCCAAAAATGCTCTATTTAATTATTGCAGTAATTTTAAATTATTCAGTATAAATAAATATTAAAGTGCGATGGGTAATGTTCTTCTATTTAATGTGAACAGGGTTTGTTAGTAAGATTTATTGCTTATAATATAACCATGAAAATATTATACCTTCATGCTTACAACCTACGAGTTGGCACCACTGATTTTTCATTGTTGTAATTTTGTTTTATACAAAAAGTTCAAAAGATTCGCGTCTGGCGCGGGATTTGCGGCCATTTGAATGATTAGGTTCAAGATTTATCGCTGCATTTTCAAGAGATATGGCGAATTGTCATAACTTTCTAAAGCCGGGTACAGACTTACGAAATGTAACATGCAATGTAATACGCAATGGAAGAATTTGCCGTCCACATTGTCGCAATTTATCATGCAATGTAACAGAATTCCCACAGTGTGGACGCCTTGCGCGCACACTACGCTTGCGTACTACGTACCTTTCATGTTAAGGCGGGTACAGACTGCTGTAACGTAACATGCAATGAAACATGAAAGGTACGTAGTACGCACGCGTAGTGTGTACGGTTAGTGCGCGCAAGGCGTCCACACTATGGGAATTCTGTTACATTGCGACAATGTGGAAGGCAAATTCTTTCATTGCGTGTCACTTTGCATGTTACATTTCGTAAGTCTGTACCCGGTTTTATGGTGCGTCCAAACCTGACTAACGCGCCGCTTGCGAACTGCGCGCGTGCATTTCATGTTCGTACGAAGCTCCCGCGCCATCCGCGCGCCGCCCGCGCGCAAGCTAGGCGCCGTCCGCGCGCAAGCTACGCGCCGTACTCGAGCGGCGCAGGTGGTGCGCGCGTGCCGCTCGTGGAACCTGCCACAAACGTCTTCTGTTTTTCCTTTTAGTTTATGTCAGTAATAAAATAGGCGATGCTGTAGCAATTATGCTAACGGCAGGCGTATGGTTCGACATCTTTGGAAGCAAATTCACAACTGAGGCTCATAGTTCAAATGCGAAAGAAGCTATGTGCGCATGAGCTGCGCGCCCCACGCGAACCTTGCCGGAGTTGCACTAGAGCGGCGCACCAAACGTAGGCTGTAACCGCACGCGCGCAGTTCGCAAGCGGCTCGCGAGCGGCACATTCGGTAGGTCTGGACGCACCATTACATTGATGTTACGTTACAGCTGTCTGTATGGCGTTAGACCACGTCTTGATGCTACTTGCGCCCAAACCCGGATATTTTTTTCGCTTCTATCTAATCTATTAGGGGGATTTAATCAAAGACCTCAATAATAAATATCAATTATTTTATCACAGAGAATCACATTGTGTTATACAACATATTTACGTGGCTAGTACAAAATATTCCTTACAATGATCCTTGTCTATGCATTTATATTTAAGTATTAGTAAATACTTAAAAGTTTTCAATTAAAATGGAAACACTACTACAAAATACTATATTTTTTCCAACAGTTCAACTACTGACTGCAAAAAAGATACTAGAGAAATGTCACTGTTATTTCAATAACATACAGTTTGAACAATCAGACATTCTCAGTGACAATTTGTTTCTTCAGTTGACTTTACTTGCATAAAATGTTGATAAAATTGTTTGAAAGTAATTGCATTAAATTAACAACGAAAAATAAATTTAATACAATAAAATATATGTCGTTATATAGACTACAGACAAATAATTACAACACATAGGGACGTAAAATCTATGATAATATTGCAAAGTATAACTATTGAAGACTTTAATTGTAAAATAAAATGATAATTAAAAACATTATAGTGCAATACTAAACTGAAGATTATATTGGCACTAAATAAAACTCACATCTAGATTGTTTGCTAACAATATAAAACATCGTACCTAATTAAGTTTCAAATGTGTCTCAGTTCTTGCATTGGCTCAATACCGAATAGGGAGAGATCCAGCCTAAGTAAGGCATTCCCTCATCTATTAATAGAAGTAATAGTACATTACTGCCGCGGTCTGTAATGACTGCGTTGCTGGCAGAACTGATGATGGCCGAAAGCGCAGCTTCAGGCCAGCACAGCGCGGTCAGCATTGCAGCCCTTGATGGACAAGCTGGAATAAAGGCCGAGATCGAAGGACGAGGTCTTTATAGCGCGGAAATCAAGAGCTGCAATGATGGCCAAGCTTAAAGGCCGAGAGCGTAGCTAAGCTAAGCTCGACGCCATCATAGCGTGGCCAGCAACGCAGTCATTGCGCACCAAGGCTTGTATAGTGCGTTACTCAAAAATGTTTGTTCTTTAAATAAAACCAGCCGAGTACCTATAGCAATAATAAAAAATTGCTGTACCTATATTGCCAAATTCTGAATAAAATCTTTTTGCACCTGACTATTTTGAAACTAAACTCGACAATAATGGATATTCAAAGGAAATTGCTGGTGGTTAAAACTCACCAGCAATGAAACTCTATACAACTTTCCTGGCGCCAATTCAAGTAGCGCGGAAAGGTCGTCTTTGCTCAAACAAGGTTGTCAAAATATTGACCACAGTACAAGCATTTTTGAGTAAATATTATTTATCTCAGGCTGCAGGTAGTTTACAGTTAACAGCCAAATACCATAGAGTCCAGGATTTTGTGTACTTTAATTTGACAGTTGAGTTTTTCTATTAACAGATGAGGGAAAACATCAACGCTCACATATTAAAACCTCTCTGCAGGTTTCTGCCACATTTTAATTATGGCTGTATGTATTGACAAATAAAAAATCAACTTCTTTTAAAAACTTTCTGAGCCAGAATATGATTTTAGACGATTTTGAAATAGTAACAAAAAATAAAAACAAGCCAATAGTTTGTATTATCCGTTCCAAATGCTGTTAGGACCTTTTGGAACTACGTTACGCGGCAGTGATTACGTGTAGTGTCAGAAAAATAATCGGGCGAATTTAATCAGTATATTTTTCTTAATCTTTTACTCTCATAAGCATTTCCCGAAAATGACTATTTAGCACGTCTCGACTTTTAGCAAATATTTTGTTCACAAAGTACCATAAATAAATACAATGCGACACTATATAACCTCGATAGCGTCGCTGATGTTACTGACAGCTGTCAGTTGATGTCAGACGGCGCTCCATTCTGAAAGGTCCTATATAAACAGCATCTTGGAACGAGTAGTACTGTAGGTACATAAATAGGTAAATCATATAAAATTAAATTTTAGTACATGATAACTAATACGTTATTGTCTATATACACCTATTTATACATTGGACTGGATTATTTAGAATTCAGTTTAGATACCCAATTACACGGTGAATATGGTATGGTACACGCTATAGGTAAATAACGAGATCTAGGTTTACAGTCATACATTCTTTCTACATACAATATGTTATAAATAATTCGTATCAGTAATGTAGGCGTCGAATTAACTTGTGATAAAAACACACGTTCTATTTTTAGGCCTAATCTGCGTTACAGGTAAATATAGGACGCGAAACTAACTGACCTGGGGGGTAATATCGTCACATTTGGTGAAGCATCTTTCATTTCATATTTGTTATCATAACTGCAAGTGGACTGCACTTCCAGTCGCAACTGCAAATTATGCAATTGTCAAATGCAGCTTGAAGGCAGTGAAGATGCAGTGAGTGCAACTACGTGACAACTGCCGACTGTACTTGCAGACTGCCAACTGCAGTCCACTTGCAATTATGATTATAAATATGAAATGAAATATGATTCACTAAAAGGACATTATTAGCACCTGGGCAGCTAAATTATTTTGACTCAAACAAACACACCTCGATTTAATTTTTGGACTCGATTTTAACTATGAATATAACCAAAATCTAATACATTCAATAGATGCTGGTAAAATTAAGTTACTGGCCTATAAAAAAATATAAATGAATTTGGTGACAATGGTGCCGCACTAACACAGTCATAATTTTTCTGAAGCTTAATTCTAAATACATACCGCCTTGCTATTAATCGCTGTGTAAAGTTATAACCGCGGTTAAAACGCTGGTTAACGTCATTATAACTTTACAGAACGATTAAGGCCTGGTCAGACGGAGAGCGTGGCTGGGTATGATATTCACGTCGCGTGTTGATCGCGTGCTGTTTGCGTGAATATTACCCGACCACGCTCTTTGTCAGACCAGGCCTTTATTGGTAAGGCGGACTGGTAATCTATTAATATGCAACATAATTTCACACATATACAATATACAAATTCAAAATTCCTTACAGTTGGACTTTTCAGTGTACTCTGCAAGTTATTTTAATGATCCTCATACAATTTCAAATGTTTCAAAATGGAAATTTATATTTATCTTTCGCTGTAGTTGTCTCACGATTAAATAATTTAATCATGAAGATAGTTTGGTGGCATACGGGCCACTCGCGACAACCACAAGTGGCCGATCACATGCTGCGGACTAACTTTTCCATATATTTCGCAGAGACTCACGGCACACATGTGGCCGGTGGCGGTCACTCGAAATGTCTAGAAATATTGTTGACGGACACTGGTGGCTGTGGCGAGTGGCCCGTGTGAGGGTGGCCTAAAGGTTGCATAAGTACGCGGTACACGTTTTCTTTATATACTGAATTGGCGCACACATACGCATGTGAACATTACGAAAATTATTATATGAACCGCAGGTTGGGTGCGGCCGCTTTAACATTTTGAAAATATTAGTTAATGTTAAATGGTGAAAATAGTGCAGTGCATCCACATTGAAAACTTAGTGAGTGTGACAAAACATTAAAAACGTCGTTTAAAATTGCCACAAATCCGTGCAAATTTATTAAAAACGTATGAGTATTAAATAATTTGTACCTGTTTAGAAATGTTGCCACACACAGTATAGGCATAGTTTAAGAAGACCTGCTTCTTAATTTTTGGTTGATTAAGAGGAAACACACATCTTTGCATTATCACTGGCCTCAAATAGCGTATAATCTTTGTGAATAAAGTCTTCTACCCTGCGATTTGGTTACGTCATGACTACCATTAGAGCATCGAGCCCTTTGAATTTGGAACACCCAATGACGGATCTGAGTTGACCATTTAAGGTTCTCGTAACATGTTGATATCCAATAGTTTACGTGTTCTGTGGTTAAGATAGTTCGAAGCCAGTATTGCTGTTGACGGCGTATCGTAGTTTGTCGCGAAGGGTGCTGCGTTTCTGGTAGTTTGGCAGCTTGAGAAGGTTGAAGCAGGTGGATGACGTTGGGAGACGGTTCAGCGGGTCCTTCTTCCTTATTGTGAAAAAGCCTCGGATTACACTGCCTGCGGTGAGAGAGAACATTGAGATGGAACTAAAGAGTATGGGATCCTCGTACCGGCGTTTATTTCTCAGACTAAGAATAATATTTAGCATCTTTTTTCGATAGATGTCATACTGATGATATCTTACTGTAATCATTTCACTAGCAGTTTTATGTTATAGGAAAGGAAGATCGGACAAAGTGGTCCTCAAGACCAATAACGGTCATGATGTCACGACAACTCGACCCGGATAATTCGCCCCCGTGACAGCTCGACCCTATGACAACTCAACCCATGACAGCACGACATAGTGGGGCCATTTCGGTGGGCTAAGCCCCCCGGAATAAGAAATATAGTGACATACAGATAGCTGAAAGATAGGTTAGGTTAGAACTGTGAAATACAGTGGCGTGCCTAGGGGTCAACATTAGGGCACGCCCGATATTTTTTAGGTGCTTATTTTGATATTTATAATTCGTCTGATAACAAATAGTTGGAGATCTTAAGATCAAATTATTGATATTATGAAGTGTGTTATTCGGTATGTCTATAGTTTTTTTATAGGGCAAGCCGGGCGTTTGGGCTTGTATGAAAGTACCGCCACTGGTGAAATACACAACGCCAGAAACGATTTGCTGATCACTTTCAGTTTAACTGGTTAAAATAACTATCATAGCATACATAACTACCATATCATAAGGTCGAGCTGGCACGGGGGCGTTGTCCGGGTCAATTAGTCGTAGATTTATTTATTTATTTAAATACTTTCCTACTTCTTTTTTTCTTTACTTTTTTTTTTTGATCGACCACACATATGACATACGCATATGGCTAATTTCAAATTAGAGGGAGAAGAAAGGAACGCAGCAGTTTGTAACGCCATAGCTTTTTTCTCACTGCGATTTGCAATGAGACGCTATAAGAAATCTATACTAATATTATAAAGCTGAAGAGTTTGTTTGTTTGAACCCGCTAATCTCAGGAACTACTGGTTGGAATTGAAATATTATTTTTGTGTTAAGAAAATGTTGCAAAAACGAGAAAAATGTCATGTCATGTCATTGTAATATATTGAAATAGCTTCCAGTAACGTAATATGTGTAATCGTTATTGTTTTTGAGGACAAAGTTCCATATGAGGCCTATAAAATTAAAGGTAGCTAAATCCAAGTCTGTCAAATATTCAGGAAGCTACAAAAACTGATATTTTTGTCAAGGTAGCGAATGCCAATATCGATTTTTGTTGGACTTAATTTCTAAGGGAATTAGCTGCATTTGTTAGTAAAATGAATACACCAAAGCCTGTCCAATTAACTAAACTAGATGGCGCCATTATTAACTAATGTAACGACTTTAAGGCGTTTAGCTGCCTTTGATTTTATAGGTCTCATATATTCTTGCCGATTTCTACAATAAACTTGCCTATTGTATCACCCGTATCTTCATCGTCGCCCACTTCAACACAGCGTATTGAAAATGGCGGCTTGAGATGCGCAAAACCAAGCACTGGCGGTTTGGAACACGACGTCACGAACTGGAAACGAGACACACTTTTATTGTTATTCGTTAATTTTCACGTTAATTTATTATCAGCTTAGTGTTTTATTATAACATTACTAAATAATGGAATCAGGCGTTAGTTTGCGGAAATCTATGACATACAAATATACAATATCAATATTTAGTGTTAATTCCGCCAAACAGTTGATCAAGCCTGAATGCAGTATGCAGCTCCGCACTCCCGCCGGCAAATATAATTATGCCAAATGCAGAAGGTGCGATTAATAATATGCAACACACAAACACATCAAACCGATACGACACGTGTTTCGTCCCTCCACGGGGCATCCTCAGGAGATCTCCTTCTGCATTTGTATATACAAGGTTAGTCGGAAAGGGGGTACTAAGCCGAAAGGGTGTTAAAGCACCCATAATAATGGATAACTTTTGTTCTACAACTTTCCCCAAAACTCGATAGTTTAAGAGAAATAGCTTTTCAAAGATTTCGTAAAAATAATAATATGCTAAAATCTATCTGTCACGGATTAGAAAATTAATTTTCTGAATACATAACTAAAGCAGGTATGATTTTTTTAAACAATTTTTTTTTTGCATGCAAATAAAAATTGTCGAATTTTGAAATTTTAACACTTGCTTTAAAATAGTCATCAGTGACACTTTATGTGGCCGCGGCTTAGTACCCCCTTTCCGACTAACCTTGTATTTGCGGGCGGGAGAGCGGTGCTGCATACTACATTCAGGCTTGATCAACTGTTTGGCGGAATTAACACTAAATATTGTTATTGTATATATTTGTATATATCATTACTTTTAGGAACATGCCACGCTCGTTTTCGCTGAAGTCTCGCTGCAGTACGTCCCACAGCCAGCACACGACGCGGTGCGAGTCGTGGAACCCGCCGTAGTACTGCGTGTGGCGCCGCAGGTCGCGCAAGTCTAGAGGGACGTTGTCACCGCTGATGAGCCTTTGGAGCTGCAGAATAAAGTATATTAATATCAGTAGTTTTGCATCGATAAATCTCGCTCAGAATCTAGTCAAACATGTTTTGTTCCTAGAGATCCAGCACACTTAGGGCCGGTAGATCTGGCGAGGCCTAGAACAGCACAGAGCATTTTTCACTGCCAAACCATTACCGACTTTGCTAGCGTTTAAATAATATAAAAAAGAAAAGAAGAAAGAAAGAAAAGTTGTTTATTCCCGCCAACATGACGCACAAAAAAAAGAAGTATAAAAACTACGTTTAAAAAACCGACTTCAAAAACTAAAAAGTTTAAAATAACTTAATAAAGATTTAATACACCTCTTATCCTTTACAGTTTCAGAAGTCGGTGCCATCAATTTGGTTCAGCTTGGATTAGCACCGACTTCTGAAACTGTAAAGGTATTAGGTTTGCATAAGAGGTGTATTAAATTAAATCTTTGTTAAGTTATTTTAAATTTTTAGTTTTTGAAGTCGGTTTTTTTAAACGCAGTTTTTTTTTTGTTTTTTACTTTTTAGTGTCTGTAATAGGTTGTTCTGTAAACTACAGTACGATTTTTCTAGATTACATCAGGTAGAATAATTACATCATCCACGTAAACTAAAATGTTCATAAAAAATAAAAATGTTCATAAAATGAAAACTACTGGGCCAAACTATGTTAATTTTTTATGGAACCAAGTGGCAACTATTCCGCATCAAACTAAAGAAGATTCACGTAAATCGGATCATAAATCTCAGCGTAATCGGTGTACATACATAAAAAAAAATACCATTCGAATACAGAACCTCCTCCTTTTTGAAGTCGGTTAAAAATAAAACCAAAAAGAACTATAGGGGAAAAATATGCGTCACGTCCGCGCAAAGCGGCCAACGCTCAGCATAATGCTGTCTCACGTGCGAAACGGAGCCACAATGCTGGTTTTCAGCGACAGCCGAAAATAAATTAATCAATTAACACAACTACTAGTACCAGAGAGCATCAAAGTGACGAGAAGCAAAAGCTGATTTTAGATATTATTCAAACCCTAGCAAAGTCGATAATGGTTTGGCAGTGATAAATGCTCTGCGCTGCGCATAGTCAGATTTGCGCCGTCTCTTATTGTGTAACACACTCGAAATTGCAATAGCTTTGATTTGACTAGTCAACAATTCCCACAGCAAGGTATGTATTGCAAGCCAACTTCTCTACAGACATGCACCATGCTATAAATGTTATTGTATTGTCAAAGCTAAAGCGTGATTGCGAGTATGTTATGCAGTTAGGTTGCTGGTTTTGAACTATCATACTCCAATGTACAAACAAATATTACACACACAATGAAACAAATATTTGTATGGCCTACAGATAGTTGTTCCGGGTCTGGATGTTTGTGCGTGTGAAGATTTGTGTCTGTAAAAGCACCCACGATACAGGAGAAATCCTAGTGTGGGGAAACGTTTTTAAAAAAAGAAACAAAAAAAAAAGTATTCGCTAATTTATCCACTTCTCATAACAAGCATGACGATATTTCCTGAGATGGTTTACTTGATTATAATCGCAATCCTTCTCGAACCGTTAATAGCTAGTTAGTGCGTCTTTTTATTGTTAAAAATATATACCATATTATGGAGCCCAAATCAAAACAAAATACTAACCTCGGGTGTAGAAAACAGTGACAACCATTCTGGATTTATGATAGTCCTGAATCCTTTGATGAAGGCATTGGTTTGGTCTTTGATCTGCGTGTGCATCCGGAAGTGGGCCATCAAGTGGATATAGTTTATTCTGAAATAATCAAAACGGACTTAAAAGTTACATACATACATACATAAACTCACGCCTTTTTCCCATGGGGGTAGGCAGAAACTATAGAACGCCACATGCTACGACTCTTACATACCCCTTTCGCTTCATCCACATTCATACATCTTGTCATACACGCACGCCGGTTGAGAGTACTTCGCACCTGACCTTTGTGAAGAACATCACCAATAACATCGATGTATGTCCTTCTAGGACGTCCTCTACCGGCGTTCCCATTAACATCCGCCTTATAAATTCCTTTTGTTAATCGCCGTTCACTCATTCTCTCAACATGGCCAAACCACCTAAGCATACTCCTTTCAATTTTTGTCACTACATCATTTTTTAAACCGCAACTTTGTCTAATCTCTTCATTTCTCAATCTATCATTCAAAGTTACACCGCACATACTTCGCAAGGAACGCATTTCCACGGCATTATGCCTTATTAATATCTTACTTATGCACATCTGAGAGGGCTTCATAAAGTTCGCAATAGTGTGTGTGGTCTGCCAACCCGCACCAGGCCAGCGTGGTGGACTAAATTCTAAACCCTTCTCATTCTGAGAAGAGGCTCGTGCCCAGCAGTTGGACAGTAATGTGCTAATTATATTATGTGTTATGGCCAAATCCTCAAACGCTACTCAATTTTAAGTTGCCGTTAAGTCTCGTGCTGTCACTGTCAGTTCGCCATAGTGACGGAGACAGCATGAGACTTAACGGCAACAAAACTGAGTAGCGTTTGAGTACAACCAAAAATATTCGAAAAAAAAAATACGCACAGGCTAGGAGTTGTAGTTGTCTAGTTCAAATTTGGTCAGAATAGCAGAGGTTTTTTTGCAAGTTTATATTAGTTATATTAAGAACTAGTTATTGCCCGCGGTTTGTCTCGCATCTTAGGGGAACTGACTTATGTACCCGGATAAAAAGTAACCGGGGCACGGTCTATCTGTGTGCCAAACCCGTTCAGCTGTTTATGCGGGATTGAATAATAAACACCTTCACAAACTTTCTCGAGAAACTGACTGACTGATCTATCAACGCACAGCCGAAATCGCTGGGTTTAGAAACTTGAAATTTTGACAGGAGGTACGTTTTATAACATAGGCGGTTGTCTGGGAGAAATTTTGAAAAATCGCTATAATGCGTCACTTTAAGAACACATGTTTACTTCTTGTATTTTTTTTTATTGTAGCCAAACGTATCCCTTGCAGGGCTAATCTATGTCAGCAGTTCATCACGAGGTTTGCAGGAATTACATGATGATAAAATTCGAGAGGTGAAAAAGGTTCCTTATGATTGTGTCAAATAAATAAAATAATAAATCATATCATTGCGGCTACTTACTTGTTTTCATTAGTAACTGGAACAGCTTTGCCACCAGGAACAAGTTCGTGTGTTACTATTTCGCCTAATCTCTCTTCGTCAACTGAAAACGTAAGCTCTAACGAAGATATATCGCCCTGAAATAAATTAAATGATTATTTGATGGGGGCTAAGACAGAAGCACAGTGCGATTATGGCCGTTTGTGTTGCGTATAATTGTATGTAAAAGGTGAAAAGGCCTGTGATGAACATGAAGGCCTGACTGGAGTCGCAGACAAAATTATGAGAATCCAATAACTCTTCCAAAAACGACTTTAGGACGGATTTATTGATTCAGCAGTGGACTGCAATAGGGTTTGCCTATTGATTATAATCAGAGCGACACTTAACCATACATAGAACCTTTTATAAAATGGCAAATTACAGTCAGTTTGACAAAGTCTGAAGGAGGTAAAGGTTTTAGTAAGTAGACTGTACCTGAAAGTGTTTGATATACGTGAGACTGCGGTACAGGTCGCGGTCCAGTGAGGGCAGCTCATCGATCCAGCTGTATAGCGCCTGTTGAGTTTGTCCCAGCACTTGACTCAGGAAGAACGACGCGAATGGCACGTCCACTACTATGCCCTGCACAGTCAAACAGAAATTTTATTTTGACTGACTGCTTTAACTATAGTAATAACACATCATGGCTTACAGAGAGTTCTGCCTAGCCTTTTCTCAACTATGTTGCGGTCAGCTTCCAGTCTAACCAGATGCGGCTGAATACCAGTATTTTACACGGAGCGACTGCCATCAGACCTCCGCAACCCAGTAACTGGGTAATGCTGATATCCTGAAGTTAGACTTTCGGGCTTCTGATTACCCGTAACGACTGTCCTAGGTATTCATATGAGACCCGGGACCGACGGTTTAACGTGCTCTTCGATGCACAGAGTTATCTGGATGTGTAACGAATGGTCACCCATCCATGACCTACAGAGGGTATCAGTGGATATTGTAAAAAGCAGTCAAGATTAGTGCTAATTTACGAACTGCAATCAAAATTTGCCTGTAAAACGTGAAAACTATAGTAATACCACCTCACGGTCGAAGCGTAGCAGTCTGTAAAGGCTCTTGCACACATGCCGCACTGGGCTTACGCACTAGCCGACGAGTGTCTAAATAGCCAGGGCGCATGGTATGACGCCTTTTGATTTACACCCGCTTGGCAAAATACCGGCGGCATAGTGTGTAGGAGCTTTAAAGGCGCGATTCCATTAGGCAAGTCTTGCATGTAAGTATGACGTCACATCTGCGTACATGTTGCTTGCATTGGAAACATGTTTTCGAGAGTGTGCAAATTGCATGCAGGTTTTACTAGCATACAAGTGGAGATGTTCAACAATTGAGTAGGACATCATGGGTGGAAGATGATCTGCTGTGGTCGGTGCTGGTTTTTTTTTTCTTGCCCTCACCTAACACCCATTATGTTTCGATAATTTGTACAGTGTGAGATACCATGCGCATATACTTCATTCGTTCGGAATTCGAAACGTGCAACTAACGTTCGCGCATTCAATTTGCAAGTCATTTGAATAAAAAAATGTACAAGTTCGAACTACCTCATACAAGTTGTAGCTTGTATGCAGGTTTATTCAAATTGTATGTAATTTGCAACTTGCATACAAATAACTTGCCTAATGGAATCACGCCTTTAGAGAGACAATTGCAGGACAATTAGTCCATAAACCTCCACTGTTGGATACAGATCATATATGATATCTTCCAGCAAATATATTGACAATCCACCATCCACTACTACGTAAAACCAAAATGTAGACATCATCATCTTCCTGCCCTGGTCACATAACATTTGGAATAAAAACGAAGATAGTCTTTCATCACCGGCTTATTGCTCGGAAACGTAACGTCTATATTATTACAGCACAATGAAGACCCACTTACCTCATATACAGCTTTCCCCAGCATCCGCCCAATAAACTCGAACAGCTGCAAGTGATTCTCCTGCAGACACGACGTGGGCGACGGGTACAGCCGCTCCTCACTCGTCACGCGGAACAAGTTCAATGACGGGTCAAATACCCGCTTTATTGTCTCTTCCAAGAATTCTGGAACAAATAAATAAATGCTAAAAAGAAATTTCATAATATACCTTTTCCTAGATACCTAACAACCTGACTAATGACTTAGATACTTTGCCATAAAGTCGATTTCTATTTCTTACTCAGCAAAATTCGTGTCATCTAAATTTTCGATGGCACCTTAAAAGTCGTCGTCCATTAACCACCTCACCACCAGACCAGCACCGCCTCGCCTCACAACTCAGTTATACCAGGTTCACACGATTCGATTCTAGTTGATCAACTGCTAAATGGCATGCGATTTGAACCGTCTGGACAGACTTTCAATCAAATTGAATCAATTTGAAGGAACAAAACGTTTCAACTTTTGTTGATCAACTAAAATCGAACCGTGTGAACCCGCTATTACTGAAAAACCTGACTTTAAGCTGTGTGGCACACACTATATTTTAGGTTTGTAAGTGAAAATAGTGGTCAATGTGGGGACAGCGCGCCGTGCACTCCTGCTAGTTGAATCGTGTGCTAGTCTGGTGCTGACGCGTTTAAATGGGCGACGAGCTTTAAGTGTGGTTTTATTGTTATCAAAACTGAACTGGCGTCACGAAAATAATTACATTCTGTACAACAGACGAGAATTAGACATCATGAATTGGTAAACATGGTCTCTGTACGCTTTGGTATCTGACTGAGGCATCCGGAGTCGATACGACCCACGACCTGAAGAGAGCAGAACTTGGTGTTGTGGCGCATCTTGCGAGCAGCCTACGTCCAACAGTGAGCTACAGCTTTCAAGTTAAGTAGTAAAATTCCTGACTAAATTAAAAACTTGCCATTGCAAAAATTTTAAAAACATATCATTTCTTGAATTTTTAAATGATAAGTTTTTGTAATGTCATTATTATCCTCTATTTTTGTATTACATTTGCATGCTATATTATGGTAGAACTTTTTAGAACTTAACAACTTATTTTTATGTGCCTACATTCTAAGCAAATAAAGACCTATTCTACTCTACTCACCTTTAAACACTCCGTCCTGGTCGATACCAGCTTCATCTAATCCTTGCTCGTTGATAAAGCGTACGCGCACGCATCCTTTCAGCGCACGGCTCGGCAATGCCGCTAATTGTCTGTACCCGTCTTCAACTAAACGTGCTCTTCGAACGGTCACTAGTGTTGATCGACCGCCGCAAGCGCGTTCTGTTAAGCCTAATACGACCTGGAGGAACATTATTATCATCTTTACATAGTATAAAACAAAGTCGCTCCCGTTGTTTGTACGCTTAGATCTTTTAAACTACGCAACGGATTTTAATGCAGTTTTCAGCAATAGATAGTGATTCAAGAGGAAAGTTTATATGCCCCACATTAGTATCTACATTGCACCCGTGCGAAGCCGGAGCGGATCGCTAGTTAAAAATAAAACTTTGTAGGTATGTAAGGGTAGCATTTCACTTTGATTCTCTTACTAAGCAGAAATCTAATATTTGTGAAATTTTGATGTACAAATACCTAAGCTCACAAATAACATTTATTAGTGCTCAAGTGTTGTTTAAAGCCGGGTCGCCTGCTACTAAAGTCTAACAACACAAATTAACCAAACATGTTTAGTGGACAATTGGGCCAAATTCAACACGGTAAACGGTGAAGCCACGCCCCAATTTTCTTAGAAAGACATGTTATTACTATGCTATTTCTAACAAAAACATGGGTGTAGGAAACCCGAATTTAGCGATGTTTACACTTAAGGAAAAAACATGCATTTTAATACATTAAATGAAAACCATTAAATACGTGTTTTTTCCTTTAGCTGTAAGTGTCAACTGTTGGTAGGTCATACATAAAAAAAAACATAAGATGGATGTGCGCAACATTAAATTTTTCCAGATATCAGACATTAGACAAAGTTGCGGTTTAAAAGATGATGTAGTGACAAAAATTTAAAGGAGTATGCTTAGGTGGTTTGGCCATGTTGAGCGAATGAGTGAACGGCGATTAACAAAAGGAATTTATAAGGCGGATGTTAATGGGAACGCCGGTAGAGGACGTCCTAGAAGGACATACATCGATGTTATTGGTGATGTTCTTCACAAAGGTCAGGTGCGTAGTACTCTCAACCGGCGTGCGTGTATGACAAGATGTATGAATGTGGATGAAGCGAAAGGGGTATGTAAGAGTCGTAGCATGTGGCGTTCTATAGTTTCTGCCTACCCCCATGGGAAAAAGGCGTGAGTTTGTTTATGTATGTATGTATCATCTTTATCGACGCGCCTTACACTTTATCGCTGAACGACGTGGCTGTCACGATCGGTGGATAGTGGGATAGATATCCAACTTGCTAGTCAAAATACTTCAAGCTGATGAGTGCTACCAACGTCACCAGGGCCAAGTGTTGCTGTTATACCAACCCATTGCGTCATAAAAAGAGCTAAGATATCACTAGGAACAATCTGCTAGTGAACTGTGTGGGGGCGGGGAATATAAAACTTCCTCACCCCACGCTGGTAATAGACGCGTGTCGTAAGATTCAACAAAACCCAGCACGCTTGGTGTTAGGATCTATACGGTCCGCCTGGCTAGCTACCACCCTCACATTAAAGACTGGCGCCAAGCAGTTTACTGTGTTCTGTCGTGTATAGGTATGTGAGAGCCAGAGGTGTATAGGCGAATTCCTCTATATCTATGTTCCTTGGATTTGTGTGTTCCATCTTAGACCCTGTCTGCGCTTACCATCAGGTGAGACTAGGGCCAAACGCGACCAAGTCAAGAATAAGGAAATCGACTAATCGATTGATGTGCTTAACATGTTTATTAAATACTAGCGACCCATCCCGGCTTCGCACGGGTGGACATTTTCCCCGTTTTTGCAACATTTTTCATTTATGCTCCGCTCCTATTGGTCGTAGCGTGATGTTATATAGCCTATAACCTTCCTCGATAAACGGACTATCCAACACAAAAATATTTTTTCAATTCCAACCAGTAGTTTCTGAGATTAGCGCGTTCAAACAAACAAACTCTTCAGCTTTATAATATTACTAGCTTTTGCCCGCAGCTTCGCTTGCGTGAAGTTTGAAATCCTCGTTAACCCATTTTAAAGTCACATTTTAAAAACCAAAACTTACATATAAACTTCAACCCCCCATTTCACGCTCTTAGGGGTGGAATCTCCAAAAACCCTTAAACACCTATACGTTTATTTCTTTCAAAAAGCCTAAATATTTAATTCCATGTTTCTCACTTCAAAAATACCAGATTTCTCATACAAACTTTCAACACGTATTTCACCCCTTTAAGGGTTGAATTTCCAAAAATGCTCAAACATCTGTACATTTATTTCTAACCAAAAACCTTAATATTTAATTTCAAGCTTCTTACTTCAAAAATGACGGACTTACATAGAAACTTAAAAACCCTATTTCACCCCCTTAGGGGTTGAATTTCGAGAAATCCCTTCTTAGTGGATGTTTACGTCACAAAATGAACCTACTGTCAAAATTTCAAGTTTCTAACCCCAGCCGTTTAGGCTGTGCGTTGATAGATCAGTCAGTCAGTCAGTCAGTCAGTCAGTCAGTCAGTCAGTCAGTCAGTCAGTCAGTCAGTCAGTCAGTCAGTCAGTAAGTCAGTCAGTCAGTCAGTCAGCTTCTCCTTTTATAAGTATAGATAGTATAGATTGATTGGATTTGGTTACCTTTTCATCAGCGACAGCGCGTCTGAATAATCTAACGCGTTCTCCGTGCGCTATCATGTGAGGCGTCTTTTGTACTAGCACCTGAAAACAATAAACACGTAATAAATTCACTCAAAATGTTGATAAGTATGCAGGTTAAACACGTACAGACTAGCACAAAAATTGACGTACATCGGAAAATCTAGATTTTTAAAATCCAGGTGTACACGAAATGACCATGTATGTACACACAACATCAAATATATCGAGACGAACAGACTGTTGTACATAATTACCTAAACAACTAAAGTTAAAATGTATCTCAATGAGTTTTTTTTTTTTTTTAAGAAAACGTTGCCCCACACTAGGATTTCTCCTGCATCGTGGGTGCGTTTACAGACACAAATCTTCACACGCACAAACACCCAGACCCGGAACAACTATCTGTAGGCCATACAAATATTTGTTCCGTGCGGGAATCGAACCCACGACCCGCAGCGCAGAAGCCAATCGCTTAGCCACTGCACCAAACGTGTCGTCAATAAAAATAAAATAAAAAAAATAAAAAATTCTTGTCAGAATGACAGTTTTCGTGTACTGTGTTCATTCTGAAACACCCCTTGTATCATTAAGATATAGTTTAATTTTCTTAATTGTTCAGATCATTTTGAACAGTCTGTATGACCAGATGCGTCTGATGTTGACTATACCGCGACTTTTTGCAGCTGTAATTTTTTTTATGTTTTCTATCCCGTTCTCTGAACTGTCCTTCCAGTATGTCCTTCACGATCCAGTGTATACTATGAATAAGTATGGTGTACACTTACTTGTTGAGGTTTCTTCCCCTTCTCGAGATCTGCCATAAACTGTCCCTCCCGTATTTCCCTCACCAGCCAGTGGTTGGCCGGCGTGTACGCCCGGCGGCAGTCGCGCCGGTATAACACTAGGAGGAGCGTGTGGAGGGAGCTGAATAGCTCGTTGCTTTGGATTGTTTTGAGATCTAGTGGAAAATGGGAGACAAATGTTACACGATGTTCATGATTAAAGCCCGGTTCCTATAAACAAAAACGAATCGTTTTGCTTATCAATGGTAGCATTTTTATTGCCAAACAGGGCATATAAATAGACTCGTAAGATAAGTTAGCTACTTCCATATCGTCACCGGAAAGCTAATACTACTTAAGCGCGTCGATTAGTTGGGATTTCGTATTTTATTCTATTATATTACGAAATCCCAACTAATCGACGCAGATAAAAAATGCAATCCAAAGATATAATATCGCACTGCTAGATCAATACTTTATCAACTCAAAATTTGATCAATTTGGGACAGCTCTTTTCTTCTTTTTTTTAAAAAAGTTTCCCCACACTACGATTTCTCCTGTATCGTGGGTGCGTTTAGAAACACAAATCTTCACACGTAATTCATTTCATTCACTTCATTTGTAATCTATAACAGGAAGTAATTAATCAGTTTTCTGTCGTTTCTGCAAAAAGCTTCATTTTGAGTTGATACACTATCAACCTAGCAGTGCGATATGTAACTTAGTAATTTTGGCCAAAATGGCGCTTATGTAGTATTGGCTTTCCGGTGACGATATTATTTACTACCTATGCATAGCCATGAGGTTTTTGCTTCATTATTGGTAAAGACACAAAAGTCTCAATTTTAACTAATAACGCTCCGTAAATTATAGGTTTTCGACGTAATTAAATAGTAAAGAAGAGAGAGTCCAATCAAACCCGTGACAACACAGTTGGCTCAGTGCCTGAGTGCTTGACTTCTGCGTCGTTAGTTTTGGTTTCAATTCTCGCACGGAACACGTATTTGTATGACCTACAGATAATTGTTCCGGGTCTGGGCGTTTTTGCCTGTGAGATTTATGTATGTAAACGCACTCACGATACAGAAGCAAATAAAGGGGCATAGATTTAAAAAATGTACCTGTGTCATAAACTAATTGAGTTTGAAAGTTTTTTACCAAACGGCTTCGAAGAGACACTTTGATCATACTATAATATGGTCAGCACCATTTTCCAGATCAGTAATAACATACTGTGATCACTAATTTGCCAAACATGTCATTATTTCTTTACGATTGAATTAATAGGGTTATTAGTCTTATTACTATTAAACATGTACAACAATTTAGTATTATTTTAAAGAAAGTATAAATAACTTTATAAATAAAAAAATTAAAAAAATCGATGGAGAGTCCATTTTCTGTCCTTGTCACGCGAAACGGATGGTGTACGGAGTAATGTCAAGTATTTAAGGTATGACGTCATTAAGGTAGTGCCATGCCATGTGTAGTAAACAATTTTCAATTGTTTATAACTTGGGCATTTTATTGACTTTATTTTATAAATGATTAGTTGTGTTCTCACGGCTCCGCCCGCGTAAGAAGTTTTATTTCAGTAATAAATATAGCCTATGTTACTCAGTGATAATGTAGCTTTCTAACGGCAAAATAATTTTTGAAATCGGTCCAGTAGTTTTTAAGTTTATTCGTTGCATACAAAAATACAAATCTTTCCTCTTTATAATATTAGTATAGATATAGATTACATTGGTTTTTTCACTGCTGATTACCATTTTTGTAAGTTTCGATATTACCAATAAAAAAATAATAGTCTAATACCCTATTACGATGGTCTATAAGATGTATAAAAGGCCCATATTATGTTCAGATGTGGAACTTTTAATCTGCTAATCCACACCAGGCCAGTCCTGGTGGACTAAGGCCTAAACCCCTCTCATTCTGAGAAGAGACCCGTGCCTATAAGTGGAACAGTAATGGGCTGATTTTGATGTGGAACTTTTTAGGCTGAATTGAAGATATCTCTGTTATTTCTCATGTTACAAACCAGAATATGTTACTCACCAAACAACTGTCCCATAATAGACTTGTAAACAAACATGTTCAGGAACTGCGACATGTTGATAAAGTCTTGTAACTTGAATGGATTCTGTTGCTCGTACATCTCCATATCATCTAATATCCTGAAAAAATATAGGAAACAGGACATTTAATTATGTATACACGTAGTAAAATTATGTATGGCATTCACGTTTATGGAAATATATAATGTTTTCCTCATATGCATATTTTGGGTAAGTCAGACTAATTTAGGACTCAAGTGGAACCCTTAATCACGCGCTCTTCACGCGGTGATCTTGCAAACCCATCGTTCGAAACTAGTCACTAACTATCCACATTCCATTTTTAAAATAGACCAATATTCAGCGGTGGGTTGCGGTAAGCATAATGAACAAATGATTACTCACGTAACATAATGCGTCATACAATCGGCGAAAAGTATCAACATTTGGAACTCCGGCGCAGACGTCTTCGTATTAACAGCTAAGAGATCAAGGAATGACTTCAACCCACAGTTTGGTCCCAAGGTGCACAAGAATTGCCATAACGAGTATAATATTTCATCTTGATTACATAACCCTGTGAAAAAGCCGACATGCCTGATTTAGAAGGGATTATTATTATTTAAAAGGGATTTTCTAACATTTTTACTTCAGATACTGTAGATAGATAGAATTTGCTTTATTGTATACCATAACAACAGCAAAACACGGAAACTATTTAAAACTAGGGTACAGATAGTGCCATCCCCTAAGAGGCGCCCCACTCTTCACCTAAACACGTCTTCTCTCACTTTTTATCTTAGAGTGAGAGAGAACACGCTATTTAGACGAAAAGTGCGGCGCGTCTTCGTGAATGGCACTATTTGTACAATGGCGATCTTATCGCTAATAGCGATATCGCCCAGACAACCTTTGGATGTAAAACTATGAATACATTGAATAGGTAATGTGTTTATGTGGCTTATTAAGTACGGTGGGTGACAATTTTTCAGCAGTGGACTGAATTTTTCTTTTAATCATTAACTGGCCATCTTAGGCTCTTCTAGCAAAACAAGCGGCAGTGGAGTGTCCCAATAAATATGCAGTAATAAAAGAGGGAGGTATGTTACGTACCTGTAAGTATATCAAGCTTGACTTGCGTCATAGTTTGCAGCGCCGTGTGGTACATGGAACATATGAGAGCCGCTTTGGTACAGTCTGGAGACCCTAACTTCCTGTAGTGTTTGTTTGCATTAGACCTGAAAAGAAAAAGTTAATGATTAATGTTGTTATTAATTATTAATTGGTAGCATAGTTCGTACAAATTCGTAAACACGAAGATTGCCGAAACGAATAAGTTTGTCGTGGTAAACTAGGACCAACTTATCAGTGAATAGAAGAGCGTCGCTCGTCGTTCCTGTGTTGCCATACTATGAATAATGATCCATTATGCAGGATATCTTATCTGACATGACACACATTTTATATTATGTTATGTCCCACTTTCTGCCACTTAACAGATGACTTGGTAGCTCTGATAGCTCTTTCCGTACACTGCACTTGCAAGTCGTAACAAAATCATCGTTTGTTGCCAGATAAGGGTCGTTTTGACGAGATAGGCATTGATAAGGCCGACCACACATATTGGGGCCATTTTTTTCCCGATTGTTAAGATACTATCATGTTCAAGCATTATTGTAAAAGCACAAATTCCCTATTATATATTTAATAAATGCATGGAAAAGATATTAATCATCCTGGCAAATGAATTAAACTGTCAATGTCATAAGTTTCGTCAATTTGCCATTCACAGAAGAGTTGGTCGAACAGTACTATACGCTAAAACTTAAAAGGGTGGGTCGGGACATAGGGGCCATTCAAGTATTGCGTAAGCACGAAAGGGGGGTGAGAGGATCTTTGCTTAGCTTATTTTTGATAACATGGGTGACGGGGGTGTCTAGATGATGATTACGTCGGCAATTTCTAGACTTAAAAACTGCTGCTCATGAATAACAATAAAGAAACCGTATTAAAAAAAAAAATATACCAATGTTTACGTAAGCATAGGAGGGGGGGGGGGGGGGGGTGTAAAGGTTTGCTTACTTTTGCTGACAAGGGGGGGGGGGGTCAAAAATTACTAAAATCCTGCTTACGTAATACTTTAATACTTGAATGGCCCCATAGACTTACAAGCATAAAGTGTATTGTAATTGGGAATAAAAAAATACTTTTCTTTCAATGAATCTTCTCACTTACCTATTAGTTCTAGCCTCAATAGCTCTTCTAATAATAGCAGCGGGGTTATTACTCTGCACCGGAGTGGAAGGCTGCGAAGGTCCCGCCCCCTCCTCCCCCGTCACTCCAGCATCTATCATCTCTTTCAAAGGCATCGCCAACAGTCTCTTCAACAGCGGCGCTCCCCATAACAGCGACAACTGGGTTCGGAGGTTGCCCATCGCTGGCGGTAAGTACGAGTCGAAGCTTTGAGAGAACCAGCCTAGGATTGGGTGCCAGTTGCTGAGGTTGCCCTTTTTGCAGACCACGTATTGTTGACAGCAGTCGAGAAAGCGTGTTACTACCAGCTGTAAAGATATATTTTGAGTGAGAATAGATGAATATCATTTTAAAACTCAAATAGAATTTTGGTTTTCTTAATTGTATCACAAGAAACCTACAATAGTGATATTTGATCCTATTTTATATGAACGTTCCGTGACTACAAGGTATGGTATGCAGAAAAAATTGATGTGTCACAAGTCACAAGTCTAAAAAATCGGTCGAGTGCGAGTTATGGTGCGTCCAGACCTGACGAACGCGCCGCGAATGCGCCGCTCGCGAGTTGCGCGCGTGCATTTCATGTTCGTACAAAAGCTCACGCGCCGTCCACGCGCCGCTCGCGCGCAGCTCGCGAGCGGCTCGCGGGCGGCGCATTCGCGGCGCGTTCGTCAGGTCTGGACGCACCATTAGACTCGCGCACCGTGGGTTCCGTGTAAATTATTATTTTAGAGATGTAGCTACAAAACGGTTTTCAGATTTTTCCCTTATTTGTGCTATAAGACATTGCTTCTTGCCAAATTTCATGATTGTAGGTCAACGGGAAATACCCTATAGGTTTGATTCCCTTGCGAGTGTCTAAATACGCGGCATAAACGGCCGTATCTTTTGATCGCGTTGACTTAGAAGTTTGGTTGTTTTTCACAGCTCCAAGGGATTGCAGACCTGGGTATTTGATATTAATTTCAACTTGATACCTCCACGTGTTTCTGAGAAGAAGGGTATTGACAGACAGACAACGAGGTGATCCTATAAGAGTTCCTTCTTTCCTTTTGAGGTACGAAACCCTAAAAATGGTGTTGCTACTATCAAATTAAATGCCAAGTTAAACTTACCACAAAAGTCGGATGATATGACTCGATCTGAGCATACTCCCGCTCGGAGTGCGCCAGTTGTACCAAGTTGGCTAGTAGGCACAGCGCGTAGTTGCCTTCCAACGTGTTGAACACTATGCGCATATTTTGGTCCGTGCTCAAGAACTCGAGGCATTTGTCAAACATCGAGTACGAGCGGAACGAGGATATCGACTGTGGATAAATTGTTGTCTTAGTATCAGCTGAGTATTGCGTAATAGGTGTACGGAACTGGATATTGAAAATATGGTGACAGTAATGCTTTTGAAGGCATTGATGTAGATCGATTTGTATGCGTTAAATAGTGCTCCTGCGTTTCATGCAGGATTATACAGTACCCTGTACCCAGCAGGTACCCCTGCTGGGGTTGCGGTGCATGTATTTGCAAATGCGCCGACCCCGGCCAACGGTGAGGAGGTAGGCCCGCCGCTAGCTGTTTGGCCGCCCGCGTGCGAGCTTTTTTTTTAGACGCTCCCCTCACTCTTTCAATTACTCTTGTATCTTGAGTGACACAAAATTGAAATAGATCTCAATTAGATGAGTCGCGCGATTTGCCGCCCCCTGGGTGTGCCGCCCGTTGCATGCCCGCTTTCGGCAGCCCTGAGAGGAGGTACACCGCGGGTTTTAAGCCAGTAAGAGACCGGCATAACCCACCGGGAGGATTTTCCCACGCAAAAAAATAAAATAATGGTTCTAGAAGCTGTATCCGAATTCGAACCTCGTGGTCTACTGCTGACAGATTAACCATACATGGGATTATTTTTGATTTAACAAAAAACTAATTAAAAAAGAAGAATGAGGTAGTTTAGCGCCCCGAGTTAATTGACTGCACGGACCGATACCGCACTAGTCGTGTCCGGCAGCTGTCTCGCTGGGCTTCGTGGTTTAAAGGAATTACTCTAATTCATTTACATGCTGTTTTCTGCCATTTATGCATTAACATTTTTCAACTAGCTGGTGCTGACATTGCTGACGCTACCAGTCAACTTTACACATCCTGGCTTGTCATACTCACTTCGGGCGATATCTGCTGCATGTGGTACACGAGGGTGGGTACTGACAGGATCTGTATGATGTACATAGTAAGCAGCTTCTCTGAGAACTGAGCCGACACCAGTGGACGTAGTGATAGTGTTACTATGGCAGTCAAAGATATGTTCTTCAGGTAGATCTTTTCGCGACATAGTCCACGTAGAAGGAGGGACTGGAAAAAAGGTATAGTACTTACAATTCACCAGCACGCGTGAAACAATTTAATTTGAACCCTATGACAGTGTTAATATATTTAAACTTTTTAACAAAAAGAAAACCGGCTTCAAATTGTCTATCTCCGAAGTTCTTCATCAGATCTTCACCAAATTTAAATGGGACCACTTCGAAAGAATATTCTTTCAAACAAAAAAAGAATCATTAAAATCGGTTCACAATTAGCAAAGATATCGCGGAACAAACTTCCAAAAAAAAAAAAACATGCAGTCGAATTGAGAACCTCCTCCTTTTTTGGAAGTCGGTTAAAAAGTCACGCCACGCTCGCTCGTGAATTGTAATAATTATGTTTTTATTATGAGTTAAATAGAGCCCGCCAAGCATTATGGTAATGTTAAGAGCCAAGCCATATCTGACGGAAGATAAGCCAAGCCATGTCTGACGGAAGATACGTCGCCGATCTTCCGCCGGTGCACATAATTCCATACAAACATCTCACACCGTACACATTTGACCCAAGATACGTTACTAAAATCCCTCGAGTAAATTACGCAACGGAAGATCGGCGACGTATATTCCGTCAGATGTGGTTTGGCCCTAAGTTTTATAGAACTAATATGCTATCTCCCAAACAAGTCCCGTCAATCCAAAGGTTGTTGGCTTTTAGCAAAAAGCGATCTTTATCTGACAACTTATTGCAATAAGATGGCCCAATGTACTATTTCTCATAAAAAAATATTAATTTTGGCTGTATTAAGTGTGTACAATAAAGAATATACTATTTCCATCGATCTATCTATTAAAAATATATATGATATCTGTTGATTTTCTGGTACAGGAAATAGATTCCACTCTCTCCAATCTCTGTACGTTTTGACCCTATACTACCCAATTATTTTAGAAAGAAAGAAAAAAATAATTAATCCAAAAAATATTTTGACCTGCAGGGTTCCTCACTTCATTAACTAAACTAATACATACATAATCTCACGCCTTTTTCGCATAGGGGTAGGCAGAAACTATAGAACCCCACACGCTACAATCCTTACATACTTCTTTCGCTTCATCCACATTCATACAAAACAGTTTAGTAATTTGTAAGAAAGCTTTTTAGATAAAATGTAATCTAATTAAGTACTGATCCAATTACAACTATTAATTAGTTAAATTACCAACTGCATCATTAAACAAATAATTTAAATGATTAATAAAACAGCTAATAATATCCGTAAACAATTTTACTTATAACATAATTCATAACCTATTACACTACACGTGTTATTTTAGCATAGGAACAAATTGTTGTTTACTATTCATATAACTCCAGTTGATAAGGATAAGTGATGCTTGTATTATCGTTCAACGTTATATGCTCTTATGAATACAGTACATCATCAATTTGTATGGCTACTAAATGAAATAATTTGCGTTGCAATTGACGACAAGGAGTCATTAATTGACACAAGCAATTGCCAACTTTTTTCATTAGAAGCAGAATTATATCTTGTAACTTGGTGCTAAAATTTTCAATCTAGACACGCGGTAGCGTGTCAAGCCAAGTTCAAAGGAAAAAGGAACTGGCGGCGCAGTAGCCGTGTGTTATATTACACGAACCATCTGAAGCCACTTTTGACCATGTAATAACTCGAAACCTATTTAACATAAACACATGAAATTTGGTTTATTTATTAAAACCCCTTAGATTTGGTTTATTTATAAGAACCCCAAATTACATAAATACAGCTCAAACGGTTATTGAGATATTGACGTCTAAAAATCGGCATTTTTATCACTGACTGACATATAAATCAAAAACCTAACCCACTTCCAGATGACTTAGAAAGTTGAAATTTGGTGTCCAGCTGGGTAATTGTGTGTATACAAAGGAAAAAGTCAGAAAACAGTGTTTTTTTACGATTTGATTTATTTTTCAAGCAATCGATTTTTATTACCTACCTAGCGCTTTTCGAAATTATAATAGCAACATCTTTTTCTTTCGCAGGAAAATAGGTTCCATGATTCCATGATGGAAGGTCGCTTTTATCGTTTTGTATACCAGATTATTTAATTCAAGTGGGAAATAAAAATATACCTAACAGGCAAGTGATAAAAAAAATAAAGGGGGGGGACTTTGTATTTCTAACGTTCAAGAAAATGTAGAAAAAGCACAAAAAAGAAAACTATACAGCGTAAACGTTTTACAGATTACTTTTGAATGATGAATAATAATAATTTATTTACAAAAAGTAATTATATCCCATCAAAAACATAAATGTGAAAATGGGAGCCAAGTTCAATAATAAGAATATGCGTGGTTGTCGACTTCGCCGACAAAAGTATTGAGATCTAAATGGGTGCCAAGTTCTGTAGATAATCCTGAAATTTATTTACACATATGTCTGTCGGGACTGGTCAGCTCTTAACTGCTATGGCAATCATAGAAGGCATATTTTTCTATTTGTTACTCTTATGTGAGTTTATTTGTTACATTAACCTGCATTATTCTCATTCTATTTCTCACACTACTGTAATGGAATTGTAATGAACTACTATTTTAAAAAGAGTATTCATGGAGTTTCTTGCCGGCTCTTCTCCATAGAACCTACCTTTTGGAACCGTGCACCTAGTCGTGACGTTTTAAAAGTGCCTGAAATCTGGTATATTTGAAATAAAAAACTTTGACTTTGACTTTGACTTTGACACAGCAGATAACTTAGGATAAATTGAAGCTCAAGATTTGGCTTGGCTAGTTTTCACATACAAGTTATCTTATACCTCCTAGTCTGGCCATAAATACTGTTACAATTAAAAATAAGAAAGATATTACATTTGAATTTGGAATCTGTTATTTTAAAAGATGACTTAGGACTTGCAGCCTATAAGAGACGCACTGGTCATTTTTTAACTGATAATTTAAAAAAGAATAGGGTGGTAAAATCGAAACAACTACTGAAGCGGTACGCAAAGGGAGGACACAGAAAAATTTTGTTTACGGATGAGAAAATCTTTACAATTGAGCAACATTTTAACAACCAAAATGGCCGTATTTATGCTCAAAGCTCTAACGACGCTTCCCAATTAGTCGACAGAGTGCAACGTGGGCATTATCCGACTTCAGTGATGGTTTGGTGGGATGTTAGCTATGAAGGAGTGACTGAGCCATATTTTTGGTAAAAAGATATCAAAACATCGGCACAAGTGTATCAAGATACCATTCTTGAGAAGGTAGTTAAGCCCCTTAACAACACCATGTTCAATAACCAAGTATGGTCCTTCCGACAAGACTCGGCGCCGGGTCATAAAGCTCGGTCCACGCAGTCTTGGTTGGAAGTGAACGTTTCGGACTTCATCAGAGCTGAAGACTGGCCGTCGTCTAGTCCCGATCTTAATCCGCTGGATTATGATTTATGGTCAGTTTTAGAGAGTACGACTTGCTCTAAACGCCATGATAATTTGGAGTCCCTAAAACAATCCATACGATTGGCAGTGAAGAATTTTCCCATGGAAAGAGTGCGTGCTTCTATTGATAACTGGCCTCAACGTTTAAAGGACTGTATTGCAGCCAATGGAGACCACTTCGAATAAGCTTTTTATATTTTAAATTGTTTTATATTTATGTATTTCAATACATAAATATAAAACAATATAAATATATAATATTTATTACTTTTACAGTGTGTTAGTTTACTAACACACTGTAAAAGTAATAAATATTATTTGCAATAAAATAAAAACATTTTGTTCGTGACAATATTTATGGCAAGACTAGGTATTTAGTTAATCAACTTATCTTCTTTATGTTATAAGTAAGTTACTGTTTTTATATTGTAAGGTCAACATAATTATCTTACTCTTCTAAAAATTTAGTTTGCTGGTAAAAACTAGCCAAGTCAAACTTGAGCTTCAATTTATACTAAGTTATCTGCTGTGTGTAAATAAATTCCACGATTATCTACAGAACTTGGCACCCATTTAGATCTCAATTCTTTTGTCGGCGAAGTCGACAACCACGCATATTCTTATTATTGAACTTGGCTCCCATTTACACATTTATGTTTTTAATGGGATTATTTCTACAACACTTATATCCTATAGTAAATTATGAATGTAAAGTCCACGCCACGAGAGTAATCTACTGGGCGCTATGTTGGCACCACTGATTTCACATTCTAAAAGCGCCCGAAACAATGATAAATCAGTGGTGACAACATAGCGCCGTAGACACTACTCTCGTGGCGCGGACTCCAGCTCTAAAATAATTGTGTCCGGTTTATGAACGGCAAAGAAGCATTTGTGTCATGCAAATTATACAATTAGTGTAAGTGGTGTTATAACATCAGTTGATTCGAATTAATTTAGCATTTGACACACTTATAAACAGGCTGATACTGTTGTTACTCATTTGAAGTCTATCTAGGCTTGTCTCTTAAATAGACTAATTGACAATAGTTTTATTTCATTTTTTATTTATTATGGCACTCCCAACGACTAGTTCACAAAACGTACAGAAATCTTAATATTGGGATTTATAGGTACTACAGCGAAATTGTCACTTAAAGCTGTGCACAACAGTTACATAGTTTTGTTATTTAATTAAAAAAATATTTTAGTTGTTAAAATTGAGGCATTGGAAGCAAACTATCTAGGGCCTAGGTTTTCCTCATGATATTCTGGATTCCACATTAGCAATTTTTACTTCCATCACAACCCACATGCATTACATAAAGCTTTTCATTATGGGGATATCAATGTTTATCAGATGGAATCCAGAGGAATGGAATTATAGTCGGATTATTTGAATTATAGCCGGCACGTAACTTTTCAAGGTTTTGACGTAGTGGGAGTAAGTTCGCGTATGTACACTTAGTGCCACAAAAAATGGTCACTTCTATTGCTTGTCATTATTCTATAATTTTTTATAGTGGTGGTTATTGCTATAATTTATTTTTAAACATCTCTTTAGAAGAAAAGAAAGGAATTCTCTTTTTTCTCTTGCCAAGTTACGTGCCTGTACGTGTCTATACAAGAAATTAATTTTTTACTCACTTTTAATGTCAAATAATATCCCTTATGGAACAGTGATCCCATTACATTGGCACATAACTGCGTCATTCCTCCCCTCAGTTTTTCGAAGTTCTTTAGACGGGTGAGTGCCCAAGTGTTGTTGGCTGTGAACGCTACCAACGTGTGGAGGTGGATGAGGATACTCTGCATGTCTATTGGAGACTCCGGCTTCAGTTCCTCCAGGTATAGGCAGCATTTGTAAAGGAGATCTTTGATGTGAGCTATCCAGCGGAGACTGCAAATATTTATTTACATTTGAGATAGAATCAATAGCCACATTCAGTTAAAAGTTAATTTATAAAAGACAAGAGTAATTTGTAATTTTGGAAAGTAGACACTAGAACTGTTGCCATCAACCGGGCACAATTCAAACTCCAGGTTGCAACTGAGAAATTCCACATGGAAAAACCTATTAACATTTTGCCCGACCTGGGTTCGAACCCAGTATCTCACAATCAGCAGTTGCGCTTGCCACTACAAGACCAACGAGGCAGTTTATACTAGTATGTATAATTATTATTACAGATATAGCACATTCACACAAGAAACAAACGCGCTAAGATGAAGCGGGAGTGACAGGATATCACAGACAGTGTCAAGGGTGCATTCCATGTATGAAGTTTATGTCTACATTCCAATACTTTAACTAGAGATTTCTTTCTTCTTTTGAAAAAAAACGTTGCCCCACACTAGGATTTCTCCTGTATTGTGGGTTTACAGACACAAATCTTCACATGCACAAATGCCCAGACCCGGAACAACTATTTATAGGCCATACAAATATTTATTCTGTGCGGGAATCGAACCCACAACCTGTAGCACAGAAGCCGATCACTCAGCCACTGTACTAAACGTGTCGTCATCGTCGTCAATTTTTCGAAAACAATTTTTTTATGCGATTCATTTCATCCTTTTCAGTATTTAATTCTGGGGGTATTGTAGCACTGACCGTGGAAAGTTATCATAAATGTTAGATCAACTTAGTAAAAAAAAACTGTTTTTATATTAAGGTAAGATTCATACATCCATACATGAAAATGAAGTCATCAGTTTAGAACAATGTTGAAGTATAATTAGTAAATAAACATTACAGGTGCCTATTAATAACTTACACACACATTCAAAGTAAGTGCTAAACTGTAATACATTTCAATACACAGGTCCATTCTTTTACACTAACATACTTTACTCAAATAAGAATGGATGGTGCGGTGCAGTTGCAGCCAAAGACTTTGGAGGGGGTCATGTTAACAGTAAAATAACTTGAGCATATTAGAATTTAATACACAGACATTTTTTTGTAAATTATCTATTTAATGTGGTTTGACAATTTGACGTGTACGATTTTATGGGGGTCATGGTCCTACGACCCCTCCCTTCGGACAGCCCCAGAATTATTTATCTTTTAGAAATGTTTATTAATTTTGTATACATAAATAACTACTTTTGTATTAAACAAAAAACTATAATTCTATTGATATTTGTTTTTATGCATTAATATTTGTTAAGTTTATCCTCTTGGCGAATTATTGTTATAAATAATATTTTGCTGTCAAATTAGTTTCGCAATACTGCTCCAAAGCAGGTAACATACATTTTAGTTAACTTCTTCACTGATGAATACTAAACTGAAGTTGTATAACTATGTTACATAGCTTACTCTTCAGACAAATTACTCATAGAATACAGGTGCCTAAGTTTGCTAGATGTTTATAATCAAAATTAACTTTTGAACAAGAAACTGTACATTTCATGAATTATTTACTTTCTTTGTCCAAATCAAGTTGTTTTATTGTTGAGAGACATATAAACAACAAAATTGTATAAAATCTGCAAGCAAAGTATGAGATAAACATACCTGTATTCTTTATTTAAGAAGACACCAACATAAGACAGTTTGACGGATTCTGAGTGTAGGCTCTGAACAATGTACTTGCACAGTTTTTCAAATCTCTTGCGGTCTCTCTGTTGTTTGAATACTAGGAACAGCCTGCATGTGACACGGTAGACTTCTAACGCTGGAATTAGTTCTAGTGGCTGCGGTGGATCATCCTGTGAGCTACGAGTTGCTGTCTCCGGGAGGCGCTGGTCAAAATCATTTCTAGAAAATATACATGAATCAGATTATTCATAGTTAATATATCGACGGTCCCCACATATACTACCGAAATTAAAAAATCTCAGTTTTTATTTTATCTGCTTAAAATATGTGAAATTATGTTATCTTAAAGGTTATATAAAAAAAATATATGGGACCAGATGGCAACTATTCCGCATCAAACTAAAGAAGAACCACGTAAATCGGATCATAAATCCCAGTGTAATTGGTGTACATACATAATAAAATAAAAACTGAGATTTTGTAGTTTCAATAGTATACGTAGGGACCGTCAATATTATTATGGATTTATGGAAGTAATGATAAACTCAAACATTATTTTGAAAGTGATGTTAGGATATTGACTTGCTAGTTTGCTATATCATAATACGGTAGCCATGTAATTGTGACGATAATTTGAAAATTTATTACAGTATTTATGAAAATATCCATAAAAGGTGGCCCAGAAATTTATATAAACATAACATCACACCTTGTATTCGCTGAAGGGTTAGGCAGAGGTGTTTTAGTAACACCCTCATTTTGCCAGTTATTTTTAAGTCCCATGTAATAGGGCGCGAGCCTATTGCCATTAACCAGGCACAAATCTAGACTCCAGGCTGCTACTGAGAAATTCCTAATGGAAAAACCCAATATCACTTTGCCCAACCTGGGGATCAAACCCAGGACCCTATGCTCAGCAGTCACGCTTGCGACCACTAGACCAACAAGGCAGTCAAATTTAGGTTTAAATTTATATGAAGATGTTTATATGTATTATTTGTGTTAGTTATTCTTTTTAATTTTTAACAACAGTGATCTGCTAAAAATACATGGTACATCATTGGTTTTACTTATCAGTTTTTCTATCGGATTAAAACAGGTACACAAAACTCACAGTATACGTTTGATGAATCTCTGTCTTGCGAGCCATCCTCTTACGACGGCCTGGATTATAACAGCCGACTGGTCTCGCTTCTTCTCAAGCGCGCGCTCCTCGCGAGCCGCCTTCGTCTGCTCCAAGAACGTGTCCTTGCTCGTTAGGGACTTGGAAAACATCTTCAACCGATCCTGTCGCACTCAACACAAATATTTCGCTTTGTTTCCCTTTTCGGTCTACCTGTCAGGACATCAAACTGCATCGATGCATCGTATAAAGCAAAGCTATCGCACGGTAAGCATTGTCGTATAATATAAAGCACTCTAAATCAACTGTTTAAATCATATTTGCAAACGAATAACAATTGATTTTATTAGGTTTACGATTTATTGTGGAGAAGCCCTTCGGGTAGAAAATTGTTATTTTGACATTTTTTTCGGTGTTGCCAATCTTGACATTTACACAAATAAACTTAGTATTAATAAACATTACATTTACATAAACATAAAATTGTTATCATTTAAAGTCAACATGTTACTATGAAATTATGCTTCTAAAGCACTGGAATACTTATTCAAAATAATTTCATGATTCAAGTGGAACTAATAAATTATTTAACAAGATTTAATAGAACGCAATTGGGTTTTTTTTTCAGTAACAACATTGTATAAGTGTTGCAAACTGCTTCATTTTGTTTTCCCGCATGTTGTTTCTTTTCAGTTCTTGAAATTTTAAAAGATTGCATGTTTCGTTATATGAATCACTTTTGGACAAAAAATGCCGCTGCTTATTTCTAAAAATTTTGTTTCAAAGGCAGATTCAAGAAAAACAGGCTGGCACAATGGCGTGACCATTTAAATACCTAAACAAAAACAGTCTAAAGATGATGCCGAATAGAAGGTGTGAGAAGACTACGATAGACACGTTTGATATTATGTTAAAAATAGATATAAACAATGCTCTCTTTTCTTACTATATTATTTTCCCTAACTATTAGGGTAATTTTTATGTAAGTAATATCAATAAATATATTTTCAAAGAATATACAAAAATACAATACAAAATAGTTTATTGTGCCAATTAAGTATTACATTACAGTATATTATAATGTACTCTGTGGTATTACATAACATGTTCATGTGTTTGGAGCCCCCATTTAGGCAAACAATGCCTGTATTAGAAGGCTCCGCTCTTTCAACATCATTGTCGTACACGTCTTAATCTTAATCGTATAAAATATTGCAACGGCATTTTACATTCATCCTCATAAATATTTTTTAAATAATTATATTGTCGTTTTCTTTTAAGTTGATTTGATAAGAAAATCACTGTGGAAACTGATAATGCTCTATCTACTAAACTAGACACAGCTTACTTTTATATCACAGAAATCTAAATAGCTCGCACTAATTTTTAAGTGGTTTATACGAAGAGCTGTACCTACCTAAATCGTCCGCAATGTCCGTTCTCATCAAATTATAGGTGCCAAACAAAGACTAATGACATTTAAGAACTGATCAACTTAATCCCTTCATTCCATTGAGTTTTTAATGAAGGTGTGGGAACCTATCAGTTAAGGCTTCTAATTTCCCACATATTTACATCGACTTAGTACCTAACTATGCACTTAGTCACAACGTTCTTGATAACTCATTATCTGCGTTCTGCAAGTCAGTGATTAGCATCCGGTGATTAGTGATGAGTAACCGAATGCCGGCCATTGTGTGACGGTGATAGGGACAATGCTTGTACAATCTGATAAGTGATAAACGAATGGCTTGTATATAAGCTTTGTACCTACTTAGAAATGATAATGTCATTAATCACTACGTTAAGAAAAAGTCACCGTATCTACGTAAAATTGTATGACCCGTGAGTCGTAGCTGTTTTATGTTTAATAGAATGGATAAACTTATTTACTCCCACAACTAGAGGAATAGAGCTTATGCGGGAAGCTGTTGCGATAGTGAAGCGTTTCAGGCTATATGTTTGGACTAATCTCGGTAATTAATACGTAACTTAACATCACATCTGTATTTCCCAAAGGGTTGGGCAGAGGTGTATAGTAACACCCTCATTTCGCCGTCATGTTTAAATCCCATGTAAGGGGGCTCGCCTATTGCCATCAACCACACGGAAAAATCCAATAACACTTTGCCCGACCTTTGCATCGAACCCAGGACCTCACGATCAGCAGTCGCGCTTGCCACCACTAGACCAACGAGGCAGTTATATTATATAGTGTTAGATTTTTATATAGTGGTGTATAAAGTTATAAACCATACAAAAAACACTTGGTTTTTGAAAACTATTAAGAATATTTTCGAAGGTTTTAATTTAATTTCAAACATGCGATACTGCGCTGCTTATGGAAGTTAAATGACGAAACCGGTAGCAGCTATCATACATATTATTTTGGGTAGACAAGGATAGGAGTTTAGCTTGGTAGGACAGTTATCTAAAGATTCATGAATATGGAAGACGCGCTAGGGGCGTGTTTGCATCGTAATGTGGTTAACTGAAGAATCAAACCTGGCACTATTTTGGGCGCGAAAAATGACAACAATTACATAGGAAAACCGTGATAAACGTTAGAGGCAAAACGTGGGTGTAGCTTACGCTAGTTATTACATAATCAGCCCATTACTGTCCCATAGTTGGGCACGGGCCTTTTCTCAGAATGGGGAAGATTTTGGCCTTAGCCCACCACGCTGGCCTGGTGCGGGTTGGCGGACTACACATACCATCGAGAGCTATTTGGAGCCATCTCAGGTAGGTGTAGGTACAGGTTTCCTCATGATGTTTTACTTCATCGTTAACGCAAGTATTCTCCCTAGCCTTTTCCCAACTATGTTGGGGTCAGCTTCCAGTCTAACCAGATGCGGCTGAATACTAGTATTTTACACGGAGCGACTGCCATGAGACCTCCACAGCCAAGTTACTGGGCAATGCCGATATCCTAAGGTTAGACCAATCGTCAGACTTTCGGGCTATTTATTGTTAACGCAAGTAATAATCAAATTCGGATCCATACATGGTTTCGAAAAGTCAGAGGTGTGAGCCGAGGTCGAACTCAGACCCTCCTGCATGGAAAACAATCGTCAAGCGCTAGGTTCAACTGCTGTATGTATATCTATATACTTATCTATACTAATATTATAAAGGGGAAAGATTTGTATTTTTGTATGTAACGAATAAACTTAAAAACTACTGGACTGATTTCAAAAATTCTTTTGCCGTTATTTAATAAAGCTACATTATCACTGAGTAACATAGGCTATATTTATTACTGGAATAAAACTTCTTATGCGGGCGGAGCCGTGAGGACACAGCTAGTGTTATTATAAAATAGGTATAATATATATAGGTAGGTTATTATATATAATTATTACTTGGTAACAGTACCATTATCTTTGTGGTTAGGCTCACTACTATTGCCAACAGAATGTCACGACAATAAAACTCGCACAAACCTAAAACCCTCTAATATTTAAGCAATCCGAATCGAATCAAGTCAATAAATAAACGGTGTTAGTCACGCTACGTTAACTTTCTCCGATATTTTTGCCCTTTCTTTTTGCGGAGCCGAGATAAAAGGAAACAAAAGACCACGATTAGACTCCTGTCATGCCTGCAAGTAGTAAACGTCTTCTATGGAGAATGCGTTGTTTATGTTATTGTGTATTGCACTGTTCCTTCCTATGTCCAAAAACGAATCGTTTTGCTTACTAATAGTAGCATTATTATTAAACGGTTTTAATTAACTTCGCTTCGTAGGTACCTATATTTGTTTTGATTCAAATCTTGCGACAGATTTGACAGATTTTTCAACTACTTCTGCTGAAACTTCGCACACAAATTCAATTCTCAATGACAATACAACATTATAATAATATCAACCTTCAATCCTGATGGAGCAGGGGTAGATGTGGTAGGGGTAGTACTGTAAGATAAAACCGTTACCTATTAATAACAAATTGGCTAATAATACTCTGTCATTTGAGACGAACACGTAAGAAATGAGTCTGAATTACAATATTGCAGTTGATGGCGGTGCTTCTTGCAAAAGCCGTTTCACAAATATTATTTTTCGGATAGTAGTTAATGCGACCGTGTTAGATATTACGTAAGTAATGATCATTAATCACATATAACTAAATAGATAAATAATAAAAGCAGGCGTTACTTTGCGACAATCCATGACATACAAATATACAACTGTAATGTACAATTCGCCTGTCCCTATTAACAATGTGGGATCTGCAAAACAGTCATTTTACAGGAGAGCGCGTCAAAGTTTAAATTGCTTATATTTTTTTATATATACAAATTAGGTTTACAAAAAAATACTTTATAGGTATAATATACGTTTAAAAGCTCATGTACATAGTAATGAAATATTATTTTTCCTTTTCTAAATATGCCTTTTCTAATATCTAATAACCAAAATCAAGAAAATTGCATATCCGACCTTGTTAATAGGGACAGGCGAATTGTAAGTAATTGTATATTTGCACACATAAATACTAAAAACCTTATGCATTTTCTTCCTAAATGTTTAATTTCTATTTATATCACATTTAGGTACCAACTTTTAATCCAGGAAAACTGAGAACTTATGATGATGATTAGAGATTACAGACGATAGACTATAAGTAAGTGTGAAAAGACAAGCGTAAATGGAGATACAAATATGTGTACCTAAATGAACAACAAAATTAAACTGACAAATGAATTTTAATTTAGAATTAATCACGGCGTGAATGCTTGCGAGATGCTTTGAGGAAAACTGGTTTCAAGTCTGTTTTGTCCGTCGGTGTATTGTTAAGTCTCCTGCGACCATGTTTTTGTTAGAAATCGCCACTAACATGTTTTTCAAACAAAATTGGAGCGTGGCTTAGCTGTTTACTTTGTTGTAATTGGTTCGAGTGTTCTCTAAACATGTTTGATGGATTTTTGTCGCAGTAAACCCGGCCTTAGTCGGTATCACTCACCCCAAAATACCTCGCTAATTACTTACCTTAAACCATTATACCTACATCGTTATGTTAATTAACTAGTAGCCCCAAGGCATGTTCTGTACACGTTTCAAGGTTGAAGAAGTTAATAAAAGGGTCTTATCAAGGATATATTCTAAAAATATTTATTTATTTTATAAATCACACCAACAATTTATTCCCAAATTAATATACAGATAATATGAGATTATAATAAAGGTCCTGTGCGAATGAGGCACTTACAGACATTCACAGTTGGACGAGTAGCACGTTCAAATAAAAATATTACAATCAATACTAATAATAATCTATAATAATATATAAATATTATAATACGCTTTTACCGGGCCCTTCATGGGCCCGATGTAGACTTCCTAGCGTCCGTAGCCTGGCTACGTTTCGGTGATCTCTTTGGGGAAACCGAAGGTTTTGTCTGTGCAATTATGGACGAAGTTATGATGACGAACAACTACCGGAAATATATTGTGAAGGACGGCACGGTTGACATCTGTCGGGCATGTCACTGTCCCGGTGAATCCATTCGACATATTATTTCCGGTTGTTCTCGTCTTGCTAACGGCGAGTATTTACACAGACACAACCTAGTAGCTAGGATTATCCACCAGCAACTTGCTCTGAAATACAACCTTGTGGACGCAGAAGTACCATACTACAAGTATGTGCCCGACCCAGTTCTCGAGAATGGTCATATCACATTGTACTGGGACCGATCTATCATCACCGACAGGACTATTGTTGCCAATAAGCCTGACATAGTGGTGATAGATCGAACAGAGCGTCTCACAATGATTGTTGATATCACTGTCCCGCATGACGAGAACCTTGTGAAAGCCGAGAAAGATAAGGAAATTAAGTATCAAGACTTGGCACACGAGGTTGTCGACATGTGGGAGGTTGACTCAGCAGTCATTGTGCCGATAGTCGTTACGGCCAATGGCTTAATAGCCAAGAGCCTCGACCACCATCTGACGAGGCTCTCGTTGGGCAGCTGGGTCAAAGGCCTGATACAGAAAGCGGTACTTCTGGACACGGCACGTATTGTCAGGAAGTTCCTCTCTCTGAGGCCCTGACCACCGGTAGCTTGGACCCTGTTCCCGATGCCGGTGGTCTACTATTTTTTATATTTTTAAATGTTTTTTTATATTTTTTGTAGAAATATTTAAAAATATAATTTATATGTATATAGAATGAATAAACGAAAATTATAAAGAGGAAAGATTTGTATTTTTGTATGTAACGAATAAACTTAAAAACTACTGGACCGATTTCAAAAATTCTTTTGCTGTTAGAAAGCTACATTATCACTGAGTAACATAGGCTATATTTATTACTGGAATAAAACTTATTACGCGGGCGGAGCCGTGGGAACACAGCTAGTATATAATATTATAAAGAGGAAAGATTTGTATTTTTGTATGTAACGAATAAACATAAAAACTACTGGACCGATTTCAAAAATTCTTTTGCTGTTAGAAAGCTACATTATCACTGAGTAACATAGGCTATATTTATTACTGGAATAAAACTTCTTACGCGGGCGGAGCCGTGAGGACACAGCTAGTCTATACTTCTATCTTCCTCTTAGCCTTTTCCCAATTATCTTGGGGTCAGCTTCCAGTCTAACCAGATGCGGCTGAATACCAGTATTTTACACGGAGCGACTGCCATCAGACCTCCGCAACCCAGTAACTGGGCAATGCCGATATCCTAAGGTTAAACCGTTTGTCAGACTTTCGGGCTTCTGACTACCCGTAACGACTGTCATAGGTATTCGTATGACACCCGGGACCGACGGCTTAACGTGCTCTCCGAGGCACGGAGGGGTCTCGATGTGTAACAAATGGTCACCCATCCACGGACTGACCGCGGCAAGCGCAGCTAAACCTCGCAAATCGTACGATCGGCGCGGTTGTTATTTAGCCACGAGCCCCTCCAGTCTATACTTCTATACTAATATTTTATAGAGGAAAGATTTATATTTTTGTATGTAACGAATAAACTTAAAAACTACTGGACCGATTTCAAAAATTCTTTTGCCGTTATAAAGCTACATTATCACTGAGTAACATAGGCTACGGGCGAAGCTGTAAGGACACAGCTAGTAATTTATAAAATTATACAATTATACAGAAGATGTAATGACAAGGTATCTTTCTTCTCGACTTCACGTCAGAATCATAGGTAGGACCTACATTAAGGCCCTACCCTACTCACATTAATCTGCATCAATTCGCAAAAAGTTGAATGGTTTAAGACACATTTATTTGCCACCTCTTAAATCCTGTACTTTCAGTTGCAAAAGCATTCCATAGTATGCGTTAGAGTGCCTGCTGACGCATGCGAAAGCAGAAGCGAAAAGTTGAAAGCTTCCATACGCAAGTTCATATAAAAAGCGCACTTTCTTTTTTTTTTCAGTTAAATACGAATTGATGGTTATAAGTTTGTAGGTGCATAATACATAGGTAGTCGCTTTTCCTAAATATTTGTCAATTTAGAATCACAAAGAAAAAAGATAATATAAGTATTTTGTTAGTCTTTGAAAACAAGCTGGGAAAATGCTTAGGATGTGAATTATAAAAACGAAAGGAATTTATAAGGTGGATGTAAGTGTAAACGCCGGTAGAGGACGCCCTAGAAGGACATACATCGGTGTTATTGGTGATGTTCTTCACATAGGATAGGTGCGTAGTACTCTCTCAATCAGCGGGCGTGTATAACAAGATGTATGAATGTGGACGAAAAGAAAGGAGTATGGAAGGATCATATCATGTGGCGTTCTACATTTTCTGCCTAGCACTATGTTTATCCATTTTATTCTTTATGTTTATGTATGTATGTGACTTATAAATAGATACATACACCCATATTCTAAGACGTTCCTCCAAAACTTACTCAACTCATACTCGACTCAGGACGGCCTCGAAAACACCTTCAAATTCTTAATCGCAATTTCGAGTGAACTTTGAGGTTCCTCGACTGAGGGGACCTCAAATGAGTCGAGGTAAAGTGGAGTCATTACGTCATAATTTGAATTATCTGCATCACGCAAATAAGGTCGCGATAAATAGTTGTAAGGATTATTGTAAGCATATTCGATAAAGTCATCAAAATTTATTTTTGTTATATACGAACTTTGACACTTCCTTCCTTAAGGTAGCTTCGAGGTACCTTGAGTTTGACAGATGATTCCTTACCTCGACTGAGGAAATATCTCGAGTCGAGAACGTTTATGTCAACTATAACTACCGATGGTAGTGAGAAAAACTGAGTCGAGGTGGAGTTGAGTCGAGTAAGTTTTGGAGGAACGTCTTAGAATATGGGTGATAGACACCATCACCCATATTCTTGGTATTTGGGATACAGCGGGACAGGAGCGATACGGAACCTTAACATCAAGTTTTTACAGAGAAGCTAACGGTGCTACGATTTAGGATGTGTCAGAACCGAAACCCCTAGCAAAACTGAATGAGTGGATCAAGGAACTGCAAGTATACTCCACCAAGAAGAACATAGTCTGTTTAGTTGTTGGCAATAAGATTGCGTTCATATCATTTTGGGACCCAGTGCATAATATCAGCAAGCACATTGGGTCAACCGCGCGACGGGCGCAACCAGTATTCCCAAGGAGGGTTGATATCAGGCAGGCGGCCGGTCATAAAACAATAAGCCAAAACCTCTAACAACATGGATTTATGAAATACACTAATCACTGTATAAGGTACCTATTTAGGTCCCGTGATAGGTGCAAATGCCAGTAATTCTGCTCTCGTTTCGATACGAGTTGTATGAGAATAGCTCATGTCGTGGTTAAAAGATTAGCTAGTTACCAAAGTTGGTAGCGGGGCTGACTGCCCAGGACGCGCCGGACGTAGGTAGGTACTTAAGTATCGTCAGTCGCGGATGTTGATTGCAATTTAAATAGATATGTATTTATACGTAGATAATAACCACAAAACACGTTTGGTGCACTGGCTGTGGCTGACCGGTTGGCTTCTGCGCTACGGGTCGTGAGTTCGATTCCCGCACGGATCAATTATTTGTATGGCCTACAGATACTTGTTCCGAGTCTGGGTGTTTGTGCTTGTGAATATTTATGTCTGTAAACGTACCCACGATACAGGAGAAATCCTAGTGTGGGGCAATGTTTTATTTAAAAAAATTAAAAAACCGTTAAAATTAATTCCCAAGTTATTAAACTTCTATTCTTATAATAATATTAACAAGCAACTATTTCAAAAAATAATTTAATCCTAGGGATTAAAAATACATTTTTTTTAATAAAAACGTTGCCCCACACTAGTATTTCTCCTGTATCGTGGGTGCTTTTACAGACACAAATCTACACATGCACAAACATCCAGACCCGGAACAACTATCTGTAGGCCATACAAATATTTGTTCCGTGCGGGAATCGAACCCACGACCCGTAGCGCAGAAGCCGATCACTCAGCCACTGCACCAAACGTGTCGTCAAAATATAATTTACGTTTGAAGACTGTCATTTTAACTGAAACAACATACATAACACAACATAATCAGTCCATTACTGTCCCACTGCTGGGCACGGGCCTCTTCTCAGAATAAGAAGGGTTTAGGCCTTAGTCCACCACGCTGACCTGATGCAGGGCGGCGGACTACACACACCATCGAGAACTTTATAGAGCCCTCTCAGGTGTGCAAGTTTCCTCACGATATCTTACTTCACTGTTAAGCTCTATCCACACATAGGGCCGTGTCAGGGCCGAGATCGGGCCGGAGATCACCATCGCATACATTTTGTACCGAAGCAAGAGCTCCGTCGCTTCCGTGCTGGTAACCAACGCTAAATAACCAGCACTGAGCGACTGAGGTCTTGCTTCGGTACAAAATGTATGCGATGGTGATCTCCGGCTCGGTCCCGGCTTTGATATGTGTGGATTGACCTTTAACGCAAGTGATAATCAAATTATGATCCGCACATGAATTCGAAAAGTCAGAGGTGCGGGCTGGGATCGAACTCAGACCCTCCTGCATGAAAGGCAAGCGCTCAACCGCTAGGCTATCACTGTTATAATTAAAACAAAATGTGTAATAAAAAACCTGCAGTGCGAGTGTTAATAAGGTCGCAGCTGTTTATACCTGGAATCGCTACTTGTAGACGCGTGTCTAACTATGTACTGAAGAGCGAATAACGATACAACTCTCTATATAATGGTATTCCATGCTAGTACATACATAGTTATTGATCAGACTTGCTAATGAGAACACGACTTGGTGAATAAGTACCTACCTTATTTTACGTTATAGTTTTTTTTTAGTTAAAAAAACGTTGCCCCACACTAGGATTTCTCCTGTATCGTGGGTGCGTTTACAGACATGAATCTTCACATGCACAAACGCCCAGACCCGGAACAACTATTTGTAGGCCATACAAATATTTGATTTGTGCGGGAATCGAATCCACGACTCGTAGCGCAGAAGCCAATCGCTCAGCAACTGCACCAAACGTGTATTTGTATGCACCTACTTAATTTCTTATCTTCCTCCTAGGCATTTCCCAACTATGTTGGGGTCAGCTTCTAGTCTAACCAGATGCAACTGAATACCAGTATTTTATTCGGAGCGACTGCCATCAGACCTCCCCAACCCAGTAACTGCGTTATGCAGATATTTTAAGGTTAGACCGGTCGTCAGACTTTCGGGCTTCTGACTACCCGTAACGATTGTCATAGTTAAATACCTACCTAATAAGAATGTATCTTTATATAGTATAAAACAAAGTCACTCCCGCTGTCTGTACGCTTAGATCTTTTAAACTACGCAACAGATTTTAATGCAGTTTCCAGCAATAGATAGAGTGATTCAAGAGGAAGGTTTATATGCTCCACATCAGTATCTACATTGCACCCGTACGAAGCCGGTCGCTAGTTAGGTATAAAACTGGTTAATAAAATGTACTTAGAGTCCTTAGTGTACCTACTACCTGTTATAAAATGTATACATAGGTATATTCAATATGTATGAATTAAACATGATCGATAAATTAAGAAACCCTTACATAAGCCGAGAATATCAGTGATAAATCATTTAAACGATTGGAACCGGATAGACCTATTGCTGTTATAAGTCCGCGTTTCAGTCCCGGTAGCTAAATTGACAAGCATAAATGTCATACATACTTGTAAATAAGGATGGCCACTTATCCAACATCTTTGTTGCACATAATTTTCTTTGAAATTCTTATTTGAAATCATCCAATTTCTTTGATCAAATTGTACAGTGGACAAAGATATTAGATATTGAGTTACTTTGTAATAACACCACAATTGTATGTTATTTATGTACCTATCTCGACAGTCCCTACAAATTATCCCGTAACTACAAATGAAAAATTTTACAGGAGAGCGCTTCAAAGTTTCAAACCCGTGTACATCATGTTCTACCCAACGTAAGGTCATGAAATGTGGTATAAATCTTTAATATGTGATTTGTTTTATAAAAAATAAAAAGATAGGTCGTAAAACTCACTTTTAGTGTATTATTCGTCACTTACTTACATATACATCGGAATCATCCGTATTGCAAATACCTTAATTGGTACTTACTAACTTTTATGTTACTTATACATCGGAATCTTCCCATAATATTGCAATACCAAGTGGTACTTATTGACTTTTACGTGGTAGTCTTTAAATTAATTAGTCGTAATTGCCATTTATGAAATTATACGTGGAGTATTATTTATACCATGTACCCACCACTTAAATACTGCTCACAAAATTAGTGTGAATGATTGACGCACTCACAAAATTGAGCAACTTCCCCACAAGAGCATGGATCTGGAAATGTCAAAACAATTTGGTTTTCTCATATAAAACGGCGCAGCAGTGTAGGTAATTAGTATGAAAAAGTATAAAAAATAATATCCAAAGTAAAATTACTGGACTGCCACTACTGTGGTTCTACGTCGGAAATTTTAGTAAATTTTGTAGTTATGGGAAATGTCGTGTGTGGATTTAAAGTACAATTTGCCAAGTTAGACTTATTTTTGTTAAACTAAACGATAGTCTAGGCTAGCCTGAAGGTCACGAAAACAAAACATGCAAATCACGTATCTACCACATAGGGGATTGTACGTAGGGACCATCGATCTATGCTTCAAAAAATGACCAAGAACTTGAACTTAGAGACTAATAATTGTACTAATAAGCGCTTCAATTCCTTTTGACTGTTTTCTTTGCAATAAAACCCGTTCAAAGGCAAACAAAGAAATAACAATTAATTTAATTAACAAAGGCACAAATACAGGTGATCTGGCTAATAACCAGTTGTTCCTGGACCTAGTATAAAGTACTACGTGACAAGAAAAAGTACACTTCGGGAGCAAACGTTTTGGAATTTAGTGGACCTTTTATGGAAGAAATGTTTTAATAAGATTAATTATAGATATAATATTGATTGACACCTGCGTAAAGATAAGTGAGGGGCTCGTGGCTAATTACGAACCACGCGGATCATACGATTTACGAGGTAAAGCTGCGCTTGTCGCGGTCAGTCCTTGGATGGGTGACCGCCGTTCGTTACACATAGAGACCCTCCGTGCCTCGGAGAGCACGTTAAACAGTCGGTCCTGGGTGTCAGAAGCCCGAAAAGACTGACAACTGGTCTAACCTTAGGATATCGGCATTGCCCAGTAACTGGGTTGCGGAGATCTGTTGGCATTCGCTCCGTGTAAAATACTGGTATTCAGCCGCATCTGGTTAGACTGGAAGCTGACCCCAACATAGTTGGGAGAAGGCTAGGCAGAACTTGCGTAAAGATAATTGTTATTATGTATTACTATCTATTCTTTTTATTAGGCGATATGGCCGATAAGCGAAAAAGCCTTTCAATTAATATAAATAAATCAAAAATATGGGGAATTAGAAAACTACTATTTTTTCTTTTTTTTAATTTTTTTTGTTTTTTTCATTCACTAAGGCCAGTATTAATGCACCTCTCTCTTTTAAGATCTTTGTCTAACTTAGGGGCCATTCAAGTATTACGTAAGCATGAAAGGGGGGTGAGGGGGTCTTTGCTTAGATTATTTTTGACGACATGGGTGACGGGGGTGTGTATATGATGATTACGTCAGCAATTTTTATTTATTTACTTATTTTTTTCTAAACTTAAAAACTGCTGCTCATGAATAACAATAAAGACACCTGATCAGTTTAAAAAAATATACCTATACCAATGTTTACGTAAGCATCGGAAGGGGAGGTACAAGCTTTGCTTACTTTTGCTGACAAGGGGGAGGGGCGGGTCAAAATTACTAAAAAAAAAATTACTACGGGTCAAAATTACTACTCTAAATACTAGGCTAATTAAGCAGACCATCTATTATAACTTTGAAGATTTAATTAAATTATAATTATTTTAATATTATTTGGGTAGGTACCTACTTATCTAATAAATTTCGAATTAATAATTATGTAACGGGTACCGTACAACTGCGTAACTTTACCCAATACTTAGTTTCAATTTTGCCTGAAACTTATAACTCTTCTAATATTTTAGGTACACTGACGGACTCATAAACTGCATCAAAGTTCAGGATTACTTTCCAATTAATATAGTAATCCTGAACTTTGATGCAGTTTATGAGTCCGCCAGTGTAAAATATTAGAACTATTAGAAAAGTTGAAACTATTGGGTAAAGTTACGCAGTTTTACGGTACCTATTGTTACTATTTTAATTTACCAATATTAGGTATGTATTATAATCTGTATACCATCATAGTGATAAATATTAATGAGCTATTGAACTATTAAGTAAAAATAATCCTGTGTCTTTTTTCTTCTTGACATGTAAACGAAGGTAATCTACGCCTACATTTTACCTACTACTCTATAAAAAAGTTGGCAGAAAGAGCCTTTTCAGAAAAACATTTTCATCGACTTAACTAAACCCATATTTGTTCTGTTTTATATCAGGTAGGTAGGTACAATATCACCTATAGATAGGTACCTATTATAAGAATTAGGTATCGTCAGTTTCTCACGAAATTTATACGGGACCACCTGGAGAGTGGCGCCTTGTAGGCACCCCCGTTGAAGTCGGCCGAACACACATATAAATAATTTGAAAATTGCCTTTATTAAAGTCGGTCAACTTTAAAGTAACTAAGCTTATATTGTATCAGTAGGTATGACACATGTTTTAACTATAGTTAGTCTAAGGGTGCAGTTGAAGTAGGTACCTACACACGAGTTTTATAAAATTGATTTAAAAGTCAAGTTTAAAACTTCAAAGAAGGTCTTAGAGGGCAAATAAAGGCGTTACATAAATCCCACTCAATATAATATAAAACATCTCACACGCATGTATTTAAGTCAGATCCATTCAAAGCAACAATAGGCCTTCATCGATACATGCGCCTACGCACCGAATTCGAATGTCAATCGTAACAATCGAGCACGATTACCTGTCAGATAAAGGCGGGCGGAAAGCTCGGGGAAAGCGCCACAAGGCAATTCAAGCCGCGAAGGCTTTGACGTCCGCCGCCATTAGTCCGTGCTCTGCCAATCAGGCGCGAGGGGCGGGGCCATGCGCACGCGCCGCCCGCAACGCAAAACGGATTCAGTGTAAACGCAGCTGTCGCTCCGTAGTCACGTATATTCATACTCTTTTCCCTACTTCGTTTGTTTTTAATTATGAACTTTTTGTGAGGCTCGTGTGTACTTGTGTTGTATTTCTGAACTATAAAGAAGGTTTTATGTATTTTTGGGGACTGATTTGATGATGTTATTGTGAAGTGACTGGCACAGTGACTGTTAATTAGGTGTTTGTTATTATAATTGCAAGATGATGATGGATCAGGCACACTTCGGAGAGTACTTGCTGAGGCAGCAAATGTTGCATGCTGCGTCGCTCAGTGGTTTGCGTAAGTTATATTATCTATTCATGTAATTGCTATTTAGACACAGGAATATTAATTAAAATGTTGATAACAAATGATACTAGATATAAATTCTTAGAATCCGTAGATATGTAGACGAATAAAAACTTTACAGGTACATAACAACGTAGATACTTTGCTTTTATTGACAAATAACATCTGATCAATGATTCAAATTGTTGTGAGGCTTTGGGCTAGCTAAAGTAACAACCTATATGTAGAGACAGGTCGCTATTTCGTCACATTTTATCCGTAACCCGTTTTTTCAACTCTTATATCGCATATGTTTGCCGTCCACATAAATTATATCATAATGTATTCATTTTGGTAACTCTATGATAAATATGATTGCAGATTGTAATCATTTTAAAATATTATTTTCAAGCGTTTGTCTTGGTATGGGCATGTGCTGAGGAGGGATGAAACACATGTGACTAAGATAGTGATGAATATGAATGTTGATGGATGGAGGGGGAAAGGGAGACCTACGAAAAGATGGATGGATTGTGTGAGGGAGGATATGAAAGATAAGGTAGTAAATGATAATGAGACGGCTGACAGGGAAGAGTGGAAGAGAAAAACATATTGCGCCGACCCCAAGTAACTTAGGACCGGGCAGGAAGATGATGATTTTCAAGTTTTGTTCCTCTGTGTTATACATAATAGGTAAGATATCTATACTACACTGGCCTGCAAAAATAAGTATCACACTTTTAAAATTTCAATTTTTTCTAAACTATAGAAGTTAGAGATTTATAATAAAAAACGTTTTATAGCAATTTTTATCAGCTTTCTTTGAAACTATAGTAACAAAGTTAAACTCTTTTTTGAGTCCTTTTTGTTTCGAAAATATATCTTGTGTAGGTACCTAAAAAGTTACTGCAATTTTAAAAGTGTGATACTTATTTTTGCAGGCCAGTATAGTTTGTTTTGCGTTTTTTAAACTGATATTACTGAAGAAAAAAATAATCGAAATCCACACGCAGTTTTTCAAAATATCAAGCAGGTGCGTTTTTTAAATTATGTTACCAACTTTTTTCACTTGGATGAGACTCTTTCCAATATCCAACGGTGATGATGTTATAGTAAGTACCTGAATGACCATATTTTTTTGGTAAATTGAGGTTTTCTAAAAATTAAACCTAGCTAGATCGATTTATCGCCCCCGAAACCCCCAGCGTATTAAATTTCATGAAAATCGTTGGAGCCGTTTCCGAGATTCAGATTATATATATATATATATACAAGAATTGCTCGTTTAAAGGTATAAGATTAGATTTATCACACAAAAAAACTTCAATTAAAACATTTGTAGTAAAATAATTAACATAATCTTTTTAATTGTTACGCATTGACTAATCAACAGAACATAAAAATCTTAGAGTTTTAAAGAAATTAACAATCTCTAAAACAGCTATTAAAATATTGCAATAATGAGGTATGAACTAATTAGCGATACACTAGAATATGTTAATTAATCGCCAATTAAGAAGAAGTGTCAGCAGTTAACACACAAAATATTAATTAACATATTAAGTCGTGTTTTATAATTCTACAAAATTCTATTCACGTGTATCTTTTACATTTAATATTTCATAGATAAGGAAATACGGAATTATAAAATGTCAGACATCATTATGATTGACGAATTCTAATTTATGTTGCGATGTCCCTGATTCGACCCCCAGGTTAGTCAAAAGTGTAAATTGTTTTTATTTACGACTAGCGACCCGCCCCGGCTTCGCACGGGTGCAATGTAGATGATGTTGGGCATATAAACCTTCCTCTTGAATCACTCCATCTATTGCTGAAAACTGCATTAAAATATAGTATAAAAGATCTAAGCGTACAGACAGCGGTAGCGACTTTGTTTTATACTATGTAAAGAAGATTCATAGAAAAGCAAATCAGTATTTTTTTACTGCTTCGTTGGTCTAGTGCATGGTAGCAAGCGCCACTGCTGATCGTGAGGTCCTGCGTTCGATTCCCGGGTCGGGCAGTGTTATTCGGTTCTTTCGTGTGGAATTCCTCAGTAGCAGCCCGCAGTTTAGATTTGTGCCCAGTTGATGGCAATAGGTTCGCCCCCTAATACAAGGGACTTAAACATAACGGCGAAATGAGGGTGTTACTGCCTAACCCTTCGGGGAATACAGGCGTGATGTTGTTGTTATGTAGGTAATACATGAAATTATCTTTGTTTTACCTTGTAAAGGAGAATAAGCATGAAGAAAATAAAACATGAAAAATCTTGATTAAAGAAAGATAACATAATGAGAATAACAAATACGCCTAGCGTTCCCCGCGGTGGTCTGTCTAACTGTACAACAGAATTGAGGCCTATTCCGTGGAGTATGCTAAACAAATTATTTGATTAACGCTACACAATAACAAAACGTTTGGTTAACAGCTTCATTCTGTGTTAGCTGTGTCTGGAAACAATGGACACATTCGTTGAGCATGGGGGAAAAAATAAAAAGATTTTTCAGATAAAAAATGTTTGATAAAAATCCGTGGTGATATTAGGTTACGCATTGAAAATTCGGTTACAGAATCGTTTGACACGCTGGAATTAAAAATTGAATATGTTAATTTAGATCAAATCTATTTTCTATTTCTAGTTTATGATGCAGCTATTTTGTGTCAAACATTATGAATTAAGATAGCGAGATTAAAAATATAAGATTAAAAATTAAATAACAAGATTGGACACAAATTAATAAAATAAATTAATTGTATGTTTGTTCCTCAAATAGCTTTATCTGTAACATAGGTACTTACATTGTAATTAAATTATTATCACAAAGCAAACGCGATGTATTTAAAAAACAAAATTAATAAAAAATAAGTAGCAAAAATAAATTTATTTAGGGTTGAAGCGCGTTGATGTCTTTTCTATGAACGCAGATAGTGGGAATTAAAATGTAACTTTTATTTTGTGATAGTTACACAAAAATATTTATAACTAGCTGTGTCCTCACGGCTCCACCCGTAGCCAATGTTACTCGGTGATAATGTAGCTTTCTAACGGCAAAAGAATTTTTGAAATCGGTCCAGTAGTTTTTAAGTTTATTCGTTGCATACAAAAATACAAATCTTTCCTCTTTATAATATTAGTATAGAAGTATAGATAGATTATTTCATATTTTATGTATTTCAACATTAAGTGTTTGCCTATTTATATATGCTTAGTGATGTAGAAATAATTAATAAGCTATTTTAAAACTATTGAAAAATCAGTTTGTCAATTTGTTCCGATAGGTCCGTTGTAGTTATGTTGTTTATTTATTTAGCTTTAATATGATGAAGGATATGAAAAATAAATGATAATGAGACTGCTGACAAGGAAGAATGGAAGAGAAAAACATATTGCGCCGACCCCAAGTAACTTGGGATCAGGGCAGGAAGATGATGATGATTTATTTAGCTTTAATACTACGGTTAGTTACTTCTACATGTTCTGGAAATTCATCATCGTATGTTTGTCGTGATTTTCATGTGAATTTTACCATTTTCTCATATTTTACATAGAAACCGATATCAATCAAGAAACATTTTTTGCATTCCAATTGCGCAATTAGATTATACTTGCGTTAATAGCGAAGCAAAAACATCGTGAGCAAACCTGCACACCTGAGAGGGCTCAAAAAAGTACTCAATGGTGTACATACGCCATTGAGTACTTTTTTAGCGGACTACATAGTCCGCTAACTCGTACCTACCAGGCCAGCATGGTAGACTAAGGTCTAAATCCTTCCCAGTCTGTGAAGAGGCTCGTGCCCAGCAGTGGGACACTCATGGGCAAATTAAACTTTATGCTAATCACAGACGGATACATTTCCTTCTTGCACAAACATTAATTCACTATTGCCGGGTTCCTATGACCGAAAACGAATCGTTTTGCTTACCAATGGTAGCATTTATTACGAACTCGTATGCAAATTTTATCTATGAGAAATACTGACGTATCGTAAGGTCTACTATGCAAAGCTATGCGCTCTTTGCTTTATCTATACTAATATTATAAAGAGGAAAGATTTGTATTTTTGTATGTAACGAATAAATTTAAAAACTACTGGACCGATTTCAAAAATTCTTTTGCTGTTTGAAAGCTATATTATCACTGAGTAACATAGGCTACGGGCGGAGCCGTGAGGACACAGCTAGTTAATAGTAAAAGTACGTCTTAATTTCAACCAATAACACTCCGTAAATTGTAGGAACAGTCATAACTCGGCTATAATTATTATTTTTTTTTTTTTTTTTAAAAACGTTGCCCCACACCAGGATTTCTCCTGTATCGTGGGTGCGTTTACAGACACAAATGTTCACATACACAAACATCCAGACCCGGAACAAATATCTGTAGGCCATACAAATATTTGTTCCGTGCGGGAATCGAACCCACGACCCGTAGCGCAGAAGCCGATCGCTCAACCACTGCACCAGACGTGTTAATAGTTAATTCTGAAATAACCGCTCAAATCCATCTAACTACTGCACATACCTTCACATAACACAAAGGAAGCACATTTCGTAGGTGTGGACGTCCACGTGACACCAGCCACTCAGTAATACACTTAATGGCACTCCCACACCGTGAAGGCATGTATTCATTCATAACGTTTTTACCCCATTGTTCGGCACATGTGGATTAAATAACGTCGCTTTTTGTAACTTTAACCTATAGGGTGAGAGACACAGTTGATGGGTACATTTGATGTCGGTAACTTTTATTGGCCGTTATAGGAACAAAATAATATACCTCTTACATTTTAAAGAAAGAAAGAAATTGTATACAAGGTTAGTCGGAAAGGGGGTACTAAGCCGAAAGGGTGTTAAAGTACTCATACTAATGGATAACTTTTGTTCTACAACTTTCCCCAAAAGTTATTAGTTTAAGAGAAATAGCTGTTCAAAGATTTCATAAAAAATACGCTAAATTCTATCTATCCTCAGCTATGATCAGCTGTGTTTACATTTTATGTCATATTTGGGGTCACAGCTCAGAAGCTCCATTTTTTGAATTCGTGACTAAAGGATTTTTGAAAAAACTAAAATATAAGTCATTTCGCAAGGAGTTCTTTTTTATCGAATTTTGAAATCTTAACTTTTTCTTTAAAACAATCATCAGTAATACATTAAGTGGCCCGCGGCTTAGTACCTCCTTTCCGACTAACCTTGTATAATAGCATACAAGTACACGTGAGAAAGACAAAAAATAAGTGCAAAAAGTGCCATCTGCTCAGTATCATTTCAGACGGCAGTAGGTAATAGGTACTTCCATCCACCTAACGCTGATTTTCAGCTGCAACCCACTAGTACCACAAAGTATGTAATATGAAGTTACATACTGTAATTCCCAAGGAGGGTTGATGTCAGGCAAGCAGCCGGTCATAAAACAATAAGCCAAAACCTCTAACAACATGGATTTATGAAATACATGTTGCGCCGACCCCACCTAGTGTGGGATAAGGGCAGGAAGAAGAAGAAGAAGAGGTTACATACTGTATTAAGCAGTGCTAGTCTAGCAGTTGAACGCTTGCCTTCCATGCAGGGGGTCAGAGTTCGATCTCGGCCTGTACCTCTGAGTTTTCGAATTTATGTGCGGATCAGAAATTTGATTATCACTTGCCTTAACGGTGAAGGAAAACACCGTGAGGAAACCTGCACACCTGAGAGGGTTCCATTATATTTCTGACTAGCTGTGTCCTCACGGCTCCGCCCGTAGCATATGTTACTCAGTGATAATGTAGCTTTCTAATGGCAAAAGAATTTTTGAAATCGGTCCAGTAGTTTTTAAGTTCATTCGTTACATACAAAAATCCAAAAATACAAACATACAAAAATACAAATCTTTCCTCTTTATAATATTAGTATAGATGGTGTGTGCAGCCCGCACCAGGCCGGGGTGGTGGACTAAAGCCTAAACCCTTCCCATTATGAGAAGAGGCTCGTGCCCAGCAATGGGATAGTAAAGCTTTAACTTTAACTGCCGCACACAGAGACGTTTGACGGTGTGGCGGCACCTATCGCGCCACATGCAAACTATCCTGCATCGCGGTATCAAAGTTTGACACGCACATAGTATATATACAAGTTCCCAACATCAACCGTTGGGCAGTGGCCCGCCAGGCATAAGACCCGCCTGGTAGGAGAATCCTCCCTTTTCGTTGGAGGAACACGATACCTCGTTCCTCCACATCGGTGACCCCGACGTGATAAGTACGCACGCCCGCTGCACGCACGCACGCACGCTGCACGCACGCACGCACGCACGCTGCACGCACGCACGCCCGCTGTACGCACGCACGCACGCTGCACGCACGCACGCACGCTGCACGCACGCACGTACGTAGGCTCAAGCACAAACACAACCACAATCGACCTCCGGTCTGGGGGGAGTAATGTGGCGGCACCTATCGCGACACATGCAAACTATCCTGCATCGCGGTATCAAAGTTTGACACGCAGATAGTATATATACAAGTTCCCAACATCAACCGTTGGGCAGTGCAGTGGCCCGCCAGGCACAAGACTCCGCCTGGTTGGAGGATCCTCCCTTTTCGTTGGAGGAACACGATACCTCGTTCCTCCACAACGGTTACTTAAGCGACTCCATAGGTAGAGATTTAACTCAAAAATCTCTGCTATGGAGTCGCATAAATGTGTGTCTGAGCGCGGCAGTGAGACTAATAAATTATAGCTCTTGTTTAAAAGATTTATCAATAAGTATGGTTTCAGCGAGGTTATACATCCATAAACTCATGCCTTTTTCCCATGGGGGTAGGCAGAAACTATAGAACGCCACATGCTACGATCCTTACATACTCCTTTCGCTTCATCCACATTCATACACCATGTCATACACGCACGCCAGTTGAGAGTACTACGCACCTGATACGAGGTTATATACTGCTTAGATATATTAGTAAGTAAAATATAGATAGTCAATAACAGCTTATACCTACCTCATTGTTCCTTAAAAAGGTTGCAACGTAATTCTGACAAGTAAGGTGGAAAGGGCGTCCATTAATTATTTTTTTGAAAATAATTAAGACATAAATGGCGAATTCCTGCTAATCGGGGCTTAACCACCTTGTGACAATAGGTTTTCTACTTACATATTACAATACAATAAGGTATATATTTGCTTGGCACCTAGAAATCTATATAGAGTTGTGAAATACACCTGCTGCTGACAAACTATTGGAAATAATACGTGTTCCCTATATAGAAATAGCAGGCAGATTGTTTTCATAGAAACGTGGGTACATATGTACTTCGGGTCCCTTCTATAGGTCATATCATCACACCTGTTTACGTCATGTAATGTCGTTGTTGAACACTTACTTATCTAAAGTTAGGCCAAGTTAACACATATATTATCTTTAATTTTAGTAAGTGTTGTATTCATTAATTATTTAAGGTAATTATTATTTACTTATGAGCAAGATAGACAAGATAAGTACGACAAATGTGAAATTTAATTATCGTTGTAAATTCAGAGTAGGTTTGTTTTTTAATTTAGCCAATATTTAGCTGAACGGAAAAATGTAGAGATATCCGTGTTCTTTCATTCTTTTAAATAACGAAATAATTTACGTTCTACCTAGCCATTTCCCAACTATGTTCGGGTCAGCTTCCAGTCTAACCAGATGCGGCTGAATACCAGTATTTTTCACGGAGCGACTACCATCAGACCTCCGCAACCCAGTAACTGGGCAATGCCGATATCTTAAGGTTACACCGGTTATCAGACTTTCTGACTACCCGTAACGACTGTCATAGGTATTCATATGACACCCGAGACCGACGGTTTAACGTGCTCTCCGAGGCACGGAGGGGTCTTGATGTGTAACGAATGGTCACCCATCCAAGAACTGACCGCGGCAAGCGCGACTTAACCTTGCAAATCATATGATCTGTGCGGTTGTTAATTAAACACTAAAATTGCGCAAGCACTCAAAATTGCGCACATTGAACATAACATAAACAATCACATTAATCTCTATACTTAGAGGGCACAGATTGGTGCATATTCCCCACAATTACACTTCATTGAGTCCCGATTCATTCAGCACGGGTCGGGATAACCAGCGCTACTCAAAAATAATTGCTCGTTAAAGCGGCTCATCGTCTGTGATGTCATTTTGGACCATCAGTGTCATCGTCGTCAAATTATATCGAAGGCTTCGTTTTTGTTGCAAGCTAAGAATACTTATGTATTTTTATTGACTTCATTGTTTTATTTTATTAATCGTAGTATGATGAAAATTATTTGCGTAGAAGGCAGTGGCGTGCATTGGTTTTCGGACTAGGTAGGCAGCCACCAGCGATGTCGCCTTTCAATTGTACGCTTAAGCCCATTTCAATACGATTCTGACCAAAAGAAATCATAGCCATACACGCTTATTTTATTTATAATAATAGTTAAAGATGGCGCTGCTTAATTGCCTATATGCAATGTACGCCACTGGTACAAGGATTTGGTAGTAGAAGCCCAACAGTCTTACAACCGGTCTAACCTTAGGATATCGGCGTTGCCCAGTAACTGTGTTGCGGAGGCCTGATCGCAGGCGCTCCGTGTAAAATACTGGTATTCAGCCGCATCTGGTTAGACTGGAAGCTGACCCCAAGAAAATTGGGAAAAGGTTAGGAGGAAGAAGATAAGGATTTGTTAGTAAGACATACTATAACTACAACGCCAATAAATGTATTTTTAAATTATAAATATTGTATTGTCTCTGTATGTGATTGTGTAATCTTTTGAGAAAATGAATGTATTAAACCATAAACTATACAACATGTTACAAAAATACCCCTCAAGCCGAAAAAGGGTTAAAAGGTCACTTGTAAACAGTCTATTGGCAATATTTGAAAACCGCAGTATGACCAAAAATTTTTTTTTGGATAAAACAAAATAATCACCATTGAAACGCAACCCTGAAAACATAAAACTAGAGACTAGACTACCCAGAAAATTATTTTCATACTTACCTAATTTCCTCTGAGAGGTAAATGACAACAACTAAATAAAAGACTACTTGATTATTTACATTTTTCATGGGGAATTAAGTAACACGTTGTATACCTACAGTTTTTTTTTAATCGCTACTAGATACTTCGTTATTTTTATCGCAAGGAAAATACTGATCAATATTACTTCGGTATCGATAATTAGAACTTCAGCTATATGCAAATCAAACGACTGAAAAGTCTTAATAATGACACGCGGCAGACAATATAATTTTCCGGAACAATTTAACTAACAATTGTAAAGTGGGTGGGCTTAACATCAATTAGAATACTATAATTTATTTTTAAACACTACTAACTATTGATTCATGCCTCTATAAACTCAAAACATTTAAAACTTGCAAAGCGGATATGAAACACGTACAATCATTTGATATCGGCACTTTGATCGGCGCAGCGGACACTGAGTCGTCGCCAAAACTATACTCATAAAAAAACAATATTAAACGTCGTCAAATATAAAGAAGAATCTTACTATGACAATTGAATATCAACCTTATATACTTGAAAATAAGATTCAAAAAGAGGTGGATAGTAGTGAGATCGTATCATGGGTCTCTGGACAGTTTCGTCATACTATCTCATTAGTTCGAGTCTTCCATAGCTGTGATGTAGTCTTTCTATAGAATATTGTCTGTCGTTTACGACCGTGTCGGGGAGCTCAGCTAACGAGTGGTAATTAATAAAGTCGTGAGTTATTATAGTGTCGCGCGAACAGTTACATACCTTTGCTTATTGCGTATGATTGTAACGGGGAATTTGAACAGATATGCAGTTTTTTATATCATAATATGTCTTTATCTAAGAACTATGTTGGGGGATCAGCTTCCAGTCTAACCAGATGCGATATCCTAAGCCTAAGGTTAAACCGGTTGTCAGACTTACAGGCTTCTGACTTCCAGTAACGGCTGTCATAGGTATTAGTATGACACCCGGGACCGACTGTTTAACGTGCTCTCCGAGGCACGAAGAGGTCTCGTTGTCACCCAGCCACAGACTGACCGCCGCAAACGCAGCTTAACCTCGCAAATCGTATGATCCGCACGGTTAAACCCCTCACTTGAGAGCGTATAATATACCTAATTTATATACAACTTTCATGCTCGCTTATGTTCTTATACTTATATCCAACTAGAGGTCGCCCGCGGCTTCACGTGCAGGTCGTTTGTTGCGTATTCCGCGTTTTTCGGGATAAAAGTACTATGTCATGCCCTTCTCCGGATTCCAGACTATCTTTGTACCAAGTTTCATCAAAATTGCTTCAATAGTTTAATCGTGATGAGGTAATAAACAGACAGACAGAGTTACTTTCGCATTTATAATAATAGTAAGGATGAAGCTAACACCTAGCTGTTTATTCCTATTTTGCTTTACAAGAGGTTATAAAAACATTGTACCTATTCTGATTCTTACATTAATAACTATTCCTCAATAATAATTTAATATTAATGTATGTACGAGTATGCTGACCTTGTGATATCGGTATTTCGGTATTCAGTTTATTTGGTGCCGGAGGTCAAAAGAAGCTGACGCCAACATAGTTGGGAAAAGACTAGACAGAACAGGACAGTTAATAAACCTACATGAATTAAGGCTATTGTTCATCAACTGTAATTCTATGGATAAACCACTTTTAGGTAAACTGTTAGTTAACCAGAGAATTAATGTAGACGAACATCAGCCTCAGTACAATATAATATGCGTACCTAAATAATAAAGGGCCTGACCGAACCCCAAACACAGCATCCTTGTTAGTTCACCATCGCTATTACAATCAGGAATGTCGTAATTGACGAAACTAATTCTATATTTGTCGGCAACTAGAGACGGGGAAATTATATTATCTATACTAACAATCTGTTATTTCCATCTGCATTAGTTAGGCTTCTTATCGTAAATTGGTCCTAGTGGTATTTGATTTTAACTCTTACATCTTCTTCTTCCTGCGCTTATCCCACACTAGGTGGGGTCGGCAAAACATGTATTTCATAAATCCATGTTGTTAGAGGTTTTGGCTTATTGTTTTATGACCGGCCGCCTGCCTGACATCAACCCTAACCCAACCCAATGTGCTTTCTGATATTATGCACTCTTTTTTTATTTGAATTGGGTTTGCTCTTGACTCTAGTCTAGGTCAGAGGAGACAGAGACAAAGTCTACGATGGAGTGAGCTTACCCAGAAGAAGCCTGTTAACTCTAACTTTGAAGAGATTCAGGTTGAATGCGTTCGGGAACACAGACGCAGGTAGTGAGTTCCACTCATTTGCAGTGCGCATTATGAAGGATGTTTGGAAGCGCTTAGTGCGATTTGGTGGAATGGCAACTAAGTATGGATGGTAACTTGCAGTGCGTCTAGATGTCCGATGGTAGAAGGGGGCCGGTGGGATGAGGTTGTTGTCGGTCCCAAAATGATATGCTTGTCTAGAAACTTCTCGTACTCGACACTACACACTACTATTCGACTCGTTCGTCATTTTAACTCTTACATAACCCCTTAAAAATACTTTTAAGTTAAACGGTTTTATCTTGCAGTACCCCTGCAGCATCAGGATTTGAGGATTGGAGGTTGAAATTATTATAAAGTTGAAATGTTATGGGAATTGCATTTATGTGCGAAGTTTCAGGAGAATCTGTTAAGCAGAAGTAGTCTAATTTGTCGCAAGGTTTGAATGGAACAAACAAATATACGAAGTGGTATTTAACCATATACCTATAATAAAAACTATTTTATTGTAGTTAGTTTTGTCGTCGTATTTAACCCCTTAATTGTGTTATTGCGGATGATGCTGTTCTGCCTAGCCTTTTTCCCAACTATGTTGAGGTCAGCTTCCAATCTAACCGGATGCGGCTGAATACCAATATTTTACACGGAGCGACTGCCATTAGACCTCCGCAACCCAGTTACTGGGCAATGCCGATATCCTAAGATTAGACCAGTTGTCAGACTTCGGGCTTCAGACTTCCCGTAACGACTGTCATAGGTATTCGTATGACAACCGGGACCGACTGTTTAACTTCCTCTCGCACGGAGGGTCTCGATGTGTAACAAACGGTCTTCCACCCACGGACTGACCGCGGCAAACGCAGCTTAACCTCGCAAATCGTATGATCCGCGCGGTTTGAATTAACCACGAGCCCCTGGGTGGATTGATGCTGATCTGTGATTAATTCCTTAGTCGCCTTTTTCATCATTCACGGGAAGATGCGTGACTTCCTGAGGAAGCAGTATAAAGTTTGTATTAATATACCTACTTATTAGTTAGTATTAATTCATTTAGTATTTGTATAGTCTTTATTCACTTAATATACATATTTCACTACATTTTAAATATTTCTATAAATATTATAAAAAACATTTAAAAATATACAAGGTTAGTCGGAAAGGCTAAGCCGCAGGCCACTTACTAAGTATCACTGATGACTATTTTAAAGCAAGTGTTAAAATTTGAAAATTCGATTAATTTTTTCCGTTAAAAATAATTTTTATTTTAGTTTTTTCGAAAATTCTTCATCCCTGCTTTAGTTATGAATTCAGAAAATGGAGTTTCTAATCCGTAACCCCAAATATAACCTAAAATGTAAAGACAGCTGATCATAACTGAGGATAGATAGAATTTAGCATATTTTTTAAGAAATCTTTGAACAGCTATTTCTCTTAAATTATCGAGTTTTGGGTAAAGTTGTAGAACAAAACTTATCCATTATTATGGGTACTTTAACACCCTTTCGGCTTAGTACCCCCTTTCCGACTAACCTTGTATAAGTATAGTAGCCCACCGGCATCGGGAATAGTATACCTAGTATTTATTACGGATATTTATTTAAAATAAATTGCCTAACATAATTGTTTTATGTATTACTTATACTAAACGCTTCACACACTTTTATTTTGCGTGTTTTGCAATCGTTAGTACACGTACCTACTGGCAGTTTAAACCATAACTTGCCAACCGCTTTCCTGTAGCCGAGTATGTATATACCTACCACAGGTATGTATATTGTACGGTATATCAAAAGAACCGCCCACACCGATCATAATTTACAATTTAAGTTTATGAATGAATATATTTTTTGCAATATGATGCTTCGAAAGAAGTTACGAACGCTGATTGCCTGAAATGTCATGTGTGTCATCAACAGGTATTCGAATGATGTCGTTGTTAAATCTGATTACAATATATCGATAAGGGAAGGAATAATTATATGCGTAAAATATCGATGTTCGGCTGTTATTTAAAAAAAAACTATAAATAACTGATATTTCTCGAAATCTACTGACTTTCGGCTATAGTACATGGGGTGCTAATTTGTTGCATATAGAATACACCAGTGGTGGCCAACTTGATTCAACCCAAGCACTACTGTTTAATGAGTAGACTCTGTGCGATCTACCAATTACATAATCAGTACCTGTTCATTCAACTTACATTAAACTTATATTTTTCTTTGCCTTGCATTGATCGACTGGATTAAGAGCCGCGATCGACTGGTTGGCCATCCCTGGAATACATTATCACGCCTTAAAGGGAATACGAGCTCACCCTGTATATCATTTAAATATTCGCAAGACGTCAGACATTTTTCAGGCGTCTGACTGCCTTAAAACGAGTGTGTGATAGGTATTTGAAACCTGAAAAATGCCTGACGACTGGTTTAATCCTAGTTTACATGAGATAGTCTGAAAAATTATTGGAAGCCGACTCCAGTACCTATGAGATTTTGGATAATGTCGAATTTCTGGATGAAAAAATCTTGTACTGTGTATTTAGTTACTTCAGTATTTAATGTTTTTTCGCTTAAAACAATAAACAAGGACGGACCAGTATATTCTACCAGTGAAATCAGATCAAATCATCATCATCTTCCTGCCCTGGTCCCAAGTTACTTGTGGTCGGCGCAATATGTTTTCCTCTTCCACTCTTCCCTGTCAGCCGTCTCATTATCATTTACTCCCTTATCTTTCAAAGCCTTCCTCACACAATCCATCCATCTTTTCTTTGTTCTCCCTCTCCCCCTCCATCCATCAACATGCATATTCATCACTCTCTTGGTCACATGTTTCATCCCTCCTCATCACATGCCCATACCAAGACAAACTATTTCCTGTCAACTTTTCTGTCACTGGTGCCACTTTCAAACTGCCTCTAATATACTTATTTCTTACTTTATCGATTTAAGCCAGGTCAAGTGTTGCGAGACAAAAAATGTTAGTTGTACCACAAAATAGATAGGTACAGAAGTCAATCTACATACAAGTGCGCTCGAGGAACGCACACATAGACACTGCTCACGGACACCATATCTCGGACCGTTTGGGACCAGAGTGCGGGTGAGTGCGAGCGCGAGTGCCATGCGCTTGAGAGAGATAGATATATAGATAGAGCGACCGCCGAGCGTAGGTATGAAAAGTGAAGTACATACATGTGATTGACTTCTGTACCTATCTGTTTTGTAGTTGTACTAAAAAGATTAATTATATATTTATTATAATGTAGTTAAAAGTTGTCCCGATAACTGTCATCATAAGACACAAGGCGCGGATAATATGCATATGTTCACGGTTATCTCAACAACCTTCACGATCGAAAATTGATATTTCCTGCATGCATTATCATTTTGTCACACGAATTATTATAAAATACATACATATTTTGTTTCTTATAGCTGTTTGTTTTATGATTTAATATAATGCTAATTAGTGTAATCTATGAGAGAAATCATTTTTGTTTCTTGATTATTAAAACATTTGACATTATAGGTGTTTAAAAGTTGAGATTAGCATAGAATATCCTTAGGTAATTATTATACCTAATTCGTACTTATGAAACGCATCGATAGGTACTTATAGTCATGTCTTTACAATTTTGTATAAAAGGACCATAATCTTTTGATACTTTAAAAATCCATTAAACATACACATTTTTGGAATACCTTTAACACTTATTTTTCAATCGTTAAAAAATGAGTATTTTTAAACGGTTTTCAAAGCAAAATGTATGAATGTGGATAAACCGAAAGCACTATGCATGATCGTAGCATGTGGCGTTCTATAGTTTATGTATGTATGTATAAAGCAAAAGGAATGTTTTACGAACAAAAGTAACCTTTTATGTAAAATTTAAATGACCAGACTATAATAGTCTCATCAAGATATTTATCTACAATACATTCATATTTTATAATTATGATGAACCAAAAGATACTTATGAATTTGACATATCTAATACTTATAGGTGTTTTATTTTGCAATTGCCTACGCGACATTGTTGAACTCAGATGTATCTAAACTACATATTTCAACTTATTGTGTTTTCCGTAGCAAAGTGCTACGAAAAATATGTCCTGTTTTCTACGTTAGTCTGAAAGAAGATTCTGTACAAAATTTTATAAAATTAACTTTTATTTTTTTAATATTCTCTTAATAATATTAATTGGTGAGATCTATGGCCAGTAGTGAAGTGAATCTGTATATATAGATGGCAATATGCTGATGAGAATAATATTAATATTCCTCATAATAACGTTTCCAGAGCACCGCGTGGGTGCGGACGCTGAGCCGCCGGCCTGCGAGGCGCGCCTGCTCAACGGCGACCTGTGGCGGCGCTTCCACGACATCGGCACTGAAATGATCATCACTAAAGGGGGACGGTGAGTTCAATGTTTATTAATAGCTTTATTATAGTCTTTTAACAGATTTGCAATGAAATATTGCTAGAAGAGCTCTTTAAGTAGTATTTAAAAAAGTAACGGAATCTATCCAGTACCTTTTTCGTGGAGTTTGAAGAGATAGAAGGAAAATAGAAGTGGCTTAGAATAATAAAAAAAACTATTCATCTGTGAAATAGTAAGGTGGAAAAACGGACTCTTTTTATTTTTTCTTTTGGTTATAAATATTTGACGTCTTAAATTTTCCTACATTATTGACAAAAGTGTTAAAGATGACAGTTTAAGGAAAATAGCACATTTTATACACTTGCGATGAGTAAAGCTGGAAAATAAAATTTAAGCTTTTTATTTTCTTTTGGTCGGATCGAAGGACCAAAATACCTATATTATGGTCAACAGTTCTACACACTGTGAGAAAAGATACAAGTTTTGATACATATACTCATAGAATATAATTGGTGGATGAGCAGGAATGAATAAATAAATATAAAGCGTTTTATATGCATTTTTTTAAGTTTTTAGTTTTTTTACCAACTTTCTGGCAGATGGATTGTGTCAGATGCCATAACGTTACGTCGATGACGGGTGTTTTAAACTCCGATTTAGCAATTTGTACATGACTGCTTAATAATATTATAATCTGTTGCCAGGATTAGAAACAATTTTTTGAAAGAAATCGTTCGCTTTTATATGCCAAACTTGAAACACCACTTAACTATGTGAAAGGGACTCAGAAATCATTTTAAGCCACACGTAACGCCGCGGGCAAAAAGTGATTATTAAAACATAAATTCTTCGAAATTAAGTGAATTGTATGGTACATGGGTCTGTAATATTTACTGTATCGGTTAGCTTGCAGCAATAAGTTAAATTAAATAGTATGCTTAAAAGGTTTAAATTACCAACTACCTAATTTGTTTAAAATATCTATAAAGTTTAAAAAAATATTAATGTGAATAGCATTTTTTATGTCGATACAACTAGTATGATATAATTTATAGCTTCCTAGTATTTTTATTTTTCAAAAAAAACTAGAATTCTGTTTACTGTTGTGAAACTATCTTTTCTCGTGTATCGATATTTAATTGTAAGATATTTAAAAATTTGCACCTGTCTCGTCTATTTTTGATGTTTCTGGGTAAGGTTCGCGCCGCCCTCCGCCCGCCCAACCTGGTACATGGTAACATGCACTGGTGACACGACGCGACAACGCGACCTCCTCGCCCAACGCCATTTAAAACTTATAAAAAAAACTTCGCCTAACTATCAACTCAATTAAACGATGCAGCTGTCGGAATCCAAGAATTGAATACACAAAAACGTATTACTCGTAATAAATTACAAAATAATAACAAAAACTTAACGAAAACCCATTAGGACTGCTGAATCTGACGCGAGGCTTGTTAACGGATAATTTGGGAGACGGGGCCGGACCTCCATCATAGACAAAACAAACAGCTGCCCCGGCAATTTGTGCATTTCTCTAAATGGCCGAGCACAAATTACACCTTATTATAAGCTTGTTTGCTTTACGACGGTACCCCTACAATTATATTTTTTTCGTGATCGATAATGTGGGTGCGAGCAGTGAAGAAATTACACAGTCGTCGCGATCTCGGCGCCTCCGCCCTTCCTGCGAGCGAGAGCCGCGACCCACCACGAGGCGCGCACCGCACCGCACCGCACCGCTCATTACGCGCCGCATCTCGTTATTAGCAGATGGCAGCCTCGGGGCGACTCATAAGACTCGCCAGGCGACTCGCAGGACCAGAACGTTACACGTAATAGTTACAACTGTCTATGTTTCTCACAATCAAGCGCAGACCAACCAATTGACTCGTTAGATATTAATAACATTTTTGGATGTGAAATTATTTCACGGTAAAGAACGGAGCCCGACCACCATCGCCGCGCCGCCAAAAGAAAGTTCGATCAATAATGAGCATCACGTCCGTTCGACTTCTGACGGAATTAAAAATGAAAATATTCCGTAATTAATGCCGTGTAATTAGCGTTCGGGGACCGCATCGCGTCGACGACCACTCTCTTATTAAAGTGACCGGTAAAAACTAGACGCTTGTCGCAAACGAATAGCTGTCGTGCGCGATGGCTGTAGCGGCGCGCCTGCGCACTGTCCCGGTTTTTGCGTTGGCCGATAATTAGCCGGGTTCATCTGTGCTCCTGTCATCTCCTACACGTTTTTTTGGCGCGGCCGCCGGCGCAGACCACCGCGCGCCGCCGCCCGGCTAACATTCCGATAATTTACCGCTTTATCCAGCGGTTGGTGAATCTCGTTAGCTTAGCTGGCCGCGCCCGTCTAGAGGTCACTTTTGTTTGTTTTGTATTAACGATGCCGCGTGAGAGAGGCCGGGGGCGCGCCGGCGCCGACCCTGGCGCCATACGAATCGAAATGGGTCAAAAATATTTCATGCATTTCTCGTATTGAGCACTAGCCGAGGCGATGCGTGCGCGCAGTAATTGAGTTATTCTATGCGAGCGACTATTGAGCTGCTGGGAACTGGTAACATTGGAGAGTGTAACTCGATGCTTTTAGTTGTTGTTCAAACATGTTAAAAGCTGTTCTTGTCTGTTCTTTATCTGGTTGCGTTCGCGGAGTGGGGTTGGGTTTGGTGGGTTAATTGGTTATGTAAACAGTGGATTTGGGCGGTTCGTTTGTGCAAGCGGGGCCGGGCGGCGTGTGTAGTCGGAGTTAACACCTGCCACACTCGGCGGCCATCGCTTGCTTTATGTGTTAACTTTGGATTTGTAGTAACAGCCATCTCAATTTTACCACCTGTCTGAAGCTGTAAATTGTTTGGTATATAGGAAGGCTAAGCGTTATGTACTTCCATGTTTCCTTTTAAACAGGTTCATTCTTTGTTCACATGTATCTATCGTCTGTGTCTTGTCTAGGCCTAATAGCGTCATTACTTTCACAAAAAATAATTGTCTGATGACTTAGTTATTGTAGGTATAGCAAATACACATTGTTGCATATCCCCCAACGAACTAATTACAACCATATTTTCCCTGACATCAGCTATTAAAAAACAATATCCTCGTGTCAACATTGTAGGCCCACATGTGGACCGGTCGCGCGCTCAGCATAATAATAAACTGCATAGATATGCTGTCGGCGACACGTCCCATCTGTTCGACTACATGTTCAGAGATAATACTTAACCCTCAATAATCGGCGTACAAACAAACACTGGTTGGAATAGAGTAGGTTATTTATTTTTTCTCAAAACCGAAATATGACAAATGGGTGAGCCGGGCCGCGGCCGCCGGCGGCCGGCGCGCATCGCTCGCGTGTCGTCGCGCGGACCTCCCGCCATTTTAAAAACAAACACAGAACACAAAAACTCGTTATTTATTCTTGTGTTATTCGTCGGGAAGGGCGCGCCCGAATTCGCTTGAAAAAATCATAAGTTATAATTAAAAACGTCTGCGCGGGTACTAGCGCAACGCTCGCCCCGTCAGAACCCATCGTTAGAGCCCACATTGCTCACAGGCGATTCGTGAACGTGAATTACGCCAGTAATTGACGTTTACCGCTGACTTTTACGAGATAAAAGTCTAATCACATCTCGAATCTATGTCCAGAAATCATATTTAACAAACGAGCGTAAGCTCATTCCGTCGCTTGTTTTAACAGAAATACCGATTAATTGATTCGATCTGTGTCGTAATTAAAATGGGTGATTAGGTTGCGCGGGGAGCGGCGCCGGCGCCTCAAAGCGTCGCCGGCAACATTCCTTTTGTTTTACCACGGGTCGTTTGTCGCCTGCGCGGTGTGTGCGTCCCTGTCGGCGCGGGCGGGAGCGCGCGCGCGAGCGGGACGTGCGCGGGCGCCGACCGCCTGCAGCGCGCCGGCCGCCCGCCGCGCGCCCCGCCCCAACCACGCACCACTAATAATCAGATTATGACAGTCGCCCGTCTTCCGACCGTTCTACACTCCACTCGTCACTCCTCCAGCTCTCGCGATCACTTGACGTTAGAAATTCACCTAACTGTGCACCGACGCGCCAGATTGAGAGATATCGCGACTGCTAGCGCTGCACTCCAACATAATTGACATAATACCTCTTTGTTTTAGACTCCGACAGCAGCGGGAGGTTACTATGTGTCAGTGGGATATTAATGAAGGTTTGATCAGTTAGCTCGAAAATTTGTTAAACCTTTGGCCCTACCTGCAGGTTATGTTGACACACATTCTGTTTATTAATTAAGCGCACATCTTCCTCCTACGTCTCCATGTTCATTTGAGTTGCTTGTAATCGTTATCAGCCTGTGTCGTGTGGCCATGTTCTTTGGCTCAACATCATCAATACCATCAGCGGGGTCGATACAATTCCCCTAAAAAGGGTAGTCATAAAAAAATTCACAACTAACATCCTTTTATCAACAGGTAGGTATACGTAAGGTATAATTTGAACCTACTTAGTAATTTCATAAGAGTGCCCAGGTGTCGATTAAAAGTTCCTAAACGTCAAAACGATTACATTTCTAAAGTGAAACGCAATTACGATAAACATTAGAGCCCTTTAACTTGTGAAACAACTTGTTTGTACAATTTTAAGTTGATAGAAAACGTTTACAGTAATGAAGGCTTAGATGAAACCTTTAGAAAAAATTGTCGCTGTAAAAACGTAATGTCATTGTATGTAATGGGTAATTCCGGATAGAAGGACCAGGAATCTGAAGCACGCGCCGAATAGTCGCCGCCATCGAGCGATCATATCACAATATCTCCTGGGAACACACCGCACGCTACCCCTCAGATTTTTATAAACGAACTATCCATCGCCGGCACTGAATGTATGTGCACGCCAAGTTTTCCTCTTGAGCCGTCGTTGTAGCTCACGCATGAAGAAAAATCCATCATGTCGATCATTGAGCCCAAAGTTGAGCGATCAACAGAATGGCACAGTCATCGCCGGCTCCCGCGCCTTTTTGTCCCGCCACAACCTAAAACAATCGACGATCGAGGTAAAAAACAAACACGAAAACGATAATTCGAATTTAGAATATAAAAAATATGCGTCCGGGCATCATCGTGGAGCGGCGCATGATTCGTTTTTTGCCGGACGACAGACAGCGGCTCTGATGATAATTTCTCATTAGGTTATAACATTTTTGTCGGTTGAAACGTCGTAAATTCCACGAATAATTTAGGGAAGAAAGTGGTCGTGTTGAAGATGTTTTGTTTTTATGGCGCCAACGAGCAGCTCGGGTTAGATCGGTATCTCTCGATACAAGCGTTTAACCCATGTTACTCGGAACTCGGGAATAATTCTCACGGAGTCCAACTTGGCTTCGCTACCCAACAAATTGTAATGTGAGCGAATGAGACAACTCGCATTCTTTTAGATAACTTCTTTGATGCAGAAAAAAGTAATCATGTGTTCCGATACGCCATTAGCTTTTTGTGGGTTCATGTTTTCGTTCTTTTGGAAATAAAACAAACAGTCGATTTTGTCTCTGTAACCTGACACAGAAGCTCCCTGTCCGCTCAGTATCAATAGACACGTTACGTTGTTATAGATCACATCTGATTTTGGAGGACATGAAAGCATCCAGTGTCCTACGTGCTTGGTCCTACGTGTCCATAATGCGTCTCCCAGAACACGCGGTGATTATGACTCGCCAGTTGTTCAGGGTGCGTCGTTTATCATAACGTGCTCGTAAAAACATGGGAACCCACGTACAATGGTAGCGGTCAGAAAAAAACGTTGTGATGTATACGAATTTGTTACATTTCACGCTAGATTTGTCGCCAACGAGCCGTGTGATCTGTTTTTTAGAATGTTGGTTTAAAGTAAATGCGTGGTTGAGAGCTGTTATGCCGTTTAGATATTTCCATACTGCATGCCTGACGGTTTGATTGGAATGTTTCATATGGTTTCGCGTAATAATTATGTCTTTCAACCATTGGAACCAGATTTTGCTTTTATTTGGACATCGTCGATTAGTCTCTACATAACAGTAACTGGATAGTTGTTAATGGGTTGCACTCTGGCGACAATGACGTGCGACACTGTGAAGTGACTGAGAGTGAGGACAGAGGGAGGGAGGGATGCGAGCCACCCGCGCGCTCGTGCGCCGATAGCATCGGGCGGCCGCGCCCGCGCATCGCGACATCACGCGCCGATGTGTATCGCGCACGGCGACCGCTACCGAAACCTCAGATAAGCGCAATGGGCGACTCTGGGTGCAGACGGACGCACGATTCTCGAATAAATGTGTCGCTTCGGCGTCTAAGTGTATGCTGTGAGAACATGACTGATTTGGACACGAATGTTGACAAGAATACGTAATAGCGTCGAGATGCTCACAGATAGTTTGCTTAGAGCAATGAAAGTAGAATGCATGTTACCCACTTAACTGGATCTTACCTAACCCGAATAGCAAAGGAGAGCGTAGAATTTCGTAACCGCTACTTTGATTTTAGAATTGGTCCTTGTAGCCGCATATTTTCTGCATAACTTTCTATTACAATGAAACTCTCGCTCAAATGTCATTCACGTTGCAATCCAGTAAATACTAACTACAGCATCAATATCAATTATAGCGTTCGCAGAAAAATGCTTGTGCATGATACTGTACATGAGAATTGAAAGACGACTGCATGCACCGCAATTAACGACGAGCAATGCGTTCGAGATTAAAGTCCGCACATATTAGTTGAGACGTGACGATGAGGCGACATCAAAACACATTTCTGTGAAATATGTAACAAGGGTTCAATGTCAATAGTGTGCTGGATGTCGCAACGCCCACTAATTGCGTTGATGACGCGGCCGCGGCACGTTTGAACCCGACACATTACGGCCAGCCTTGGCGCGATTCCCGGTACCTACATGACTGTCATATGGATCTTGTGGTAGCGACTAGCGACAGTGGCGTAAAAGGACCAATCGAGCGACATAAGAGTTGACTTGTTGCAATGTGAACCAAAACTGGAATCGTAGTATGCTTGAGCATGCTGGCTCTCGATGTATCTGGATAATTGCTTACAGATTTCTTGTATAAGAAATTAATTAAATGTGATGAGGGACTGTGATACGACAAAGACGCAGTTTTGTTATTGATTAAACATTCTTTGACCCGAATTCGGTCGTTCATTGATCGAATCGAAATAATAGCGTGGGCTGACGTCACATTCAATCAAAAGCGTCTAGAAAATAATGGCGAGTAGTTTCGCGAACAGTTATAGAAATAATAACTTGGAGTAATACGCGAGTCTTTCATTTCTTGTACCATCTACATAGAATTAATATCAATTAACACACGCGGGCTTAATTGTGAATCGGGCAGCTCGCGTGCGGCGGCGCCTTTGTCGGTGCTAGTGATCCCCCCTCTGCGCCTCCGTGCGTGTGCGCAACTTTAATTCGCAGCCTAACCCTTTCGCTTCTTCGAAAATCCTAAAATACTGGCGCCATTCTCCGTGACTTCCGTTAAAGGATAATGAACTCTATTTCTATGAAATACGGTTGTGTTTAAGAGTGGTGTTGGTTCTAGGGATCGCGGCATCACGGTACGATGAGCGGAGATCCTGTGCTTGATTGATCGCTCCTCGTTTGACTGCCACTACCGTGTTCGCTTATTGTACTTGCAGTTAATGGTTCTTGTTATTCTTGCTAACTACTGCGAATTAGTTGCAATGCATAGTTTCTTGGTGGGCGATTCATAGCAATAAAACTGACGTTTAATCAAATGTAGAGATAGAACGAAGATGTAGATAATGGCCTTTTCTTTCATAACATAACATTATAACATCACGCCTGTATTCCCCGAAGGGTTGGGCAGAGGTGTATAGTAACATGGTAGCGAGACGGGGGCGAGCCTATTGCCATCAACCGGGCACAAATCCAAACTCCGGGTTGCTACTGAGGAATTCCACACGGAAAAACTCAATAAAACTGCCTTACCTGGGGATCGAACTCAGGACCTCACGATCAGCAGTCGTACTGATTGTTTTTCTTTTAATAATCAGAATTATGTAGAATTGTTTTGTAAGCAGGTTTCATTGAATGGCAGTGCTTATGGCAGTATATTGAAATCCAGCCTCTTCGCTAAACAGCATCCGAAGCAAATCAACAACATAACCGATGGTAGTTTTACGAGCTTTCATCGCAGGGGTTTACTACGACTAACGATAAAAAATATGACAAATATTAAAATTCAACAGCTACTATCAACAGATCGCTATTATCTTAGATAAAATCACCGCGTTTGTGGCGATCATCAATTCTTTGCTTATATCACAAGTTTGACAGGATTATAATTAGAAACTGTCCGTCCTTTTGGGTCGTCCTTTTTAATGTCGCTAGTCGGGTCCCATACTGCGCTCGCATTTCATTAACTCAAAATGTTAAAAAATTGGGAGTTCTCATAAAACGGTGTGATTTATATCGGCTCGGGAGCTAACAAGCGATCGCCACTGGACTGGGGGCGCACACCACGACAAACACCACTCCACAGCAACATAAACTTTATAGCGCGTACACAAGGACCAAGTTTCAAACTATCGCAAACGCAACCCAAGAATTGTTGATCGGACAATTAAACCCCACGTGTAATGCAATCGAATGGTTCTCATTAATTCTCGAATTGGTTTTGTTTCAGTTTGATGAGTAGCTCACTTTGTTATATGAATCCAAATTAGCACTTGAATCGGTAAGAAAAAAACGTTGGACAATAATGAGCCGTTCATCAATGCCACCTTCCATCGTCGAAATTATTTGTACAGTTTTTTGGGCCGGTATTATATCTCTAATTAATTTTTAATTGTCGGCGAATTCTTTAGTCGTTTATTCGGCATGAATTACCAAACTGTGTATTGGCGAAGTAATCTTAACGATCTGTTGTGTTGAGTTCGGCGTCAGGTTCATAATAGGCTCTAGATGCGGTGGGTAGATAAGCTTTGTATGGGGGCCGCGCTGCGCGGCGGTCGGGCCGTCGTCGGTCGTTGTCGGTCGCCGACTCTGGTACCCACTGTCAACTAAATTACTGCGCGTTTGTCGGCCCTTCCATTCGCAATTTACGAGCAACAAGCTTTGTGCCACGCGTGAATGCCGCGGCGCCGGCGCCCAAAAAAGGTGCTGAATTAATTCCGTACTTTCACCGTAACGACATCCATATTCATTTGAAACTTGAGCTTTTTACGTAAGTACATACTACGAGGTGTTTATTCAACGATCGTGTCCGAATGTTGTGTTCATTTGTCCCCTTTTAGTAAATTATGCTAAAAATGTACATTAATTTCTTTGAAGAGTTCAATAAATATCTCATTAAATTATTTCCCGTGTCAAATTTGGAAATTTTGTCTCTAGACAACCGACATTCTGTTACGAAATATATTTACATAAAACATAAAAACATAAACTCACGCCTAAGATGATGTAGTGACAAAAATTGAAAGGAGTATGCTTAGGTGGTTTGGCCATGTTGAGAGAATGAGTGAACGGCGATTAACAAAAGGAATTTATAAGGCGGATGTTAATGGGAACGCCGGTAGAGGACGTCCTAGAAGGACATACATCGATGTTATTGGTGATGTTCTTCACAAAGGTCAGGTGCGAAGTACTCTCAACCGGCGTGCGTGTATGACAAGATGTATGAATGTGGATGAAGCGAAAGGGGTATGTAAGAGTCGTAGCATGTGGCGTTCTATAGTTTCTGCCTACCCCCATGGGAAAAAGGGAAATATATTTAATAAACTGAATACATTTAATTTCCTAGATGTCACGTCCTAGGTTGAAATTACAACACTTCAAAATTTTGATGTTACATAGATTCTGACTAATGACTTTCATTTGGATAACATCCAAGCGCCTGATATCATGAACGTAGTAAAAATTAACGAGGCTTACATTGACTTCGTATGATAAAGTTCTGAATAAGTTCTGCAGCAAAAATTGATACTGCAGCATTATCATCAATGTATAAATAAACACACCGAGATAAAACAGCCGGCGAATTCATTTACTTATGCGGTAATAAAACCAATCGTCGACTGGCGTAAGATCGGATATTAATTGAGGCGGTACCCTTTCAAGATACGTTTACAATCTGCGAACCTTGCTGTTAAGCGAAATGGGTGCAATTGAAACTATGTTGGACGGCAACTCATTGGCTAAAAGGGTGCCGATGTGGTGATTAAACATTTTCAATTTCCGCAAGAGCGGCGTCCTTGTTCAGGGCGGTTGTAAATTTGGCGACGAGATGCGCATAAACATGTCGCGCAGGTGCGCGAGCGCCGCGGGCGTGCTTTGTGCGCATGCGTTTCGCCCCGCCCCGCCACTTCCACGCACTCCGACTCCTAGCACCAATTGAAATATTGCTTGCATAGACTATTAGGTACCTGTACACATACCTACGAATAATGTGTAACGTTATCCAGCATTTGACGCAATAAACGATGACGTAAGCTTCCTTAAATAATACGCTAACTGATTCATTCAATTATATTCTGCTACAAATGTCAAGATTGTATAATTTTTAAATTAGATATTGATATAGCACGAAACCGATAACTATTATAATGGCGAAGCAGTCGAGGGGCTTAATCAATTTTGAAATAAATAAAATAGGGGTTGTTGAGCAAGGTAGCCGGTGCAATATTTTTTTGTTACCACCTGCAGCCGCTCAGGCAAAAACTAGCCAATAAAATAAATCTTTTTTTGAAAGCGATCGTTATGATTGAAGGTGCTGTCGCTGATTTTAAACAAAGGACGACAGATAGAGGTAGCCATCAATATGCTAATACGTCGTTACATCTCCCGAGATGATTCCGTGGCTTTTTTGTGGTCGTACCCAAATTGGTTTATTTGTTTTGTTACCATTGTATTTCTTTATAAGTGTAGTTTGTTTGGTTTGCGGAGGCGAGCTCTCGTAGCATATGGGAGTGGTGCGGGAATATTTTTTTGTGACGACATTGAAAATATTTGTGAATTTTAGTGTAAACAATAAAACGTTCTGAATTCTGACGGGATATTTTCCGGTTTGAATCGATTATATGCATTAACTATTACATCCTGACCGCCCCTAATGTGTTATCGTTGTGCGTTATTGCTGATTCATGGAGTTCGGTTCCGTCTTAACAGCCCAATTAAGTGGGATAACAATGAGCGTGCGCATGCGCGTGGCCATCAATTTGTGGTTGCGCAAGAATGTCGCGAGTGACTAGAGCTGTTTGTACGAACACACACACTGGTCATTAAGGCGCATGCGTCGATTGCGACGTAAGCTGCCGTTTACGCGTTTATAATCACGCAGTAAAAGGTTTTTAGCAGTCGTAGTACATTATCTGAGCATACGTCACTCGCCTATCGCGATGCTAAACCATTAAGATAATTTACATATAATTATGTAGTTATAGAACGCGAATTACATTTACAGGTTCCAGAAATATTACACGCGGTGGTTTAAAAAATAAAGTACACGACTTTATCATTTAATCGGAATATTTTTTACATTCATAGAAGCTTGTGTTGTAAAAAAACAACCTTGTGCAATAAACAGTTGAGCATTTAACTATAATTTCGTTGCAGATTGTAGATAATCGTGCTTTGATGATTTAGGAACAGGATAAAACGAACCACGAACGCTAAATACAAATATTTGTGTACAGTCGCGGAACGAAAATATTATACACCTTAAGGTCAATTTTTGCTGGCACTGTGCAAGAAACAACCTATTTTACCGACTACGTATTGCCAACATAATAGAAATGAAAATACAAGTATTTTTGACAGGATATTAAAAATTATAATGGTGACATGATGTCAATTTATTTAATCATCGAATTGATTGTTGTCATGGTTTTTACAACAAAACTCAAATCAAATCAAAGACATTATATGGCACTACAACGTCATATGGAGGCAAAAGGCAATTTTGATCTTTGCTACCAAATAATGAAACATAATTTTCCATGCATTGGTCTGTTCCGTTCAACAGTTTGAAAAGGTAACATGTGCCCACGATGTGGGAAAGGAATGAATTTGAAAACCGACGAACTTATTTATTCCCCGACTGTATATATACAGCGGGCCAACGAGCAAGATTCACACGACCCGCTCTCACAGTCCGAGTGAACAATTTGACACTTCCAGGTGTATGATTTTTTATGTTGCCAGACAATGGCGGAGGTGTTTACCCAGACCCACATCTGGACAGAAGAAAAAACCGGCCGGACTTCTCGTATGAGCGTTAATAAGCGCGGGTTAGATGCTGGATACACAACACAAGTATTGTACACTCGAAAGTTGTTTATCCTTCAAAGTGAAACGCAGATGTCTTGAACAACGTGTCGTCTGTGCGTTAACGACTGTCTCCAGCTCCTTAACATTGAACTTGGACGATAAAACACTAATGAAATTAGCAGTAAAGATAACTGCCAGTCGAGAGGGGTAGGTTAGTGTCGACGACGTTAAACAGTGATTAAAGTTCACAGACGGTTCTGTAGCCTTACATGTGAGAGATACTAAATGTCTTTCTCATGAAGAATCTTTAGTTAATCATGTACTTATAACAAAAGATGGTCTAAGAAAGATTCAGGTTTTAAAATAGTTCCGTCTCTTTTAGTTACTTATATGACGTTAAAAAGTAGGGGGGAGTGAGGGGGTTGTGGCTAATTACAAACCGCGCAGACCATGCGATTTTCGAGGTTAAGCTGCGCTAGCCGCGGTCAGTCTGTGGATGGGTGACCATTCGTTACACATTAAGACCTCTCAATTCCTCGGAGAGCAAGTAAAACAGTCGGTCCCGGGTGTCATAGGAAAACCTATGACAGTCGTTACGGGAAGTCAAAAACCCGAAAGTCTGACAACCGGTCTAACCTTAGGATATCGGCATTGCCCAGTAACTGGGTTGCGGAGGTCTGATGGCAGTCGCTCCATGTAAAATACTGGTATCTGGTTAGATTGGAAGCTGACCCCAATATAGTAGGGAAAAAGGCTAGACAGAACAGTCTAAAAAAAGCTCTGACTTTAAAATAGTTCCGTCTTTTTTTGTTACCTATATCACGTTAGAAAGTAATCTATCTATACTAATATTATAAAGCTGAAGAGTTTGTTTGTTTGTTTGTTTGAACGCGCTAATCTCGGGAACTACTGGATTGAATTGAAAAAATATTTTTGTGTTGGATAGTCCATTTATCGAGGAAAGTTATAGGCTATATAACATCACGCTACGACCAATAAGAGCGGAGCATAAATGAAAAATGTTGCAAAAACGGGGAAAATGTCCACCCGTTCGAAGCCAGGACGGGCCGCTAGTTTTAAATATGGCTTTACCTTAGTCCAAGTTTAAACCGTCTTTTGTAATGAGGTATATAAGGTTTATTATCAGCTGGTACATTAATGTTTTTGTGAGCTCACCCGCAACGTGTGAGCCGGCTCGCTATACAATCCGCAACGAATCGGTCAGTTTGAACATTTCGAGTGCGGATGCTAGAGCGGATATGACAGTTTCTTTCCTCGCTGTTAGCGCCTCCGTGCGGCAATTGGCAAGTTGTTACCGATTTACGACCCACTCTAAAGTTTATTCAACGCGATTCTGGTGGTCCCATTGTGTTCTTTAAGCCCCTTCCCACCGCCGAAGCCGCGGCTTAGCGCTCTCAAGAGGCCTTTTATGGCAACCCCGTTTTTATAGTATCTTTATTTCATTTACATTCTCGTTTAAACTGTATCGTAAACAAAATTCTATAACATAAAACACTTAAAAAGTAAAAGGGCTGACACGAGTCCTGATTCAATTCGTCATCACGGGTATCAAATGTTAAATGGCTCACAATCTCGTTATAGTAGGTTGTAGGTTAGTTGTGGAAAATACGATTTAGATTGTGTGTTGAGGCGGCAAATTTTTCATGATATTTTGCGCGGGGATCGTCACCTCTTTGTCGGTGCGTGGAGCTTTCAAACGGCGAGATAAGTGGACGGCGGCTGATAACAGGCATCTTACGAACGGTAGCCGAGTGAAGGGATTTGTCAACGTAGGGTCAACATGCGACGTCGATACCCAACAATATTGTGATCACATATTTGTGTTTGGACTTACCTCTCTGCTCATTGACAACATATGGACAGTTGTAAACATGGGATGAGTGCCTAAAACATATTATGGGCCGTCCATTAACCATGTGATATTTTTTTTGCATTTTAACCCACCCCTTCCCCTTGGTGATACGTGGTGAGGTTTAAGACTAACCCCCCCCCCCCCCCGCCCCCACCCAAAGTCACGTGTATTTTTTAGAACCTACAGAGAATCTTAAAATTTTTAGAATATTTTCTTTAAATATAGATATAAAGTATAATCTAATTTTATTCTGAAACTAAGGACCATGACAAAAGTGTCTAGACAGAAAAGTTGCTGGTTGTTTTTGACTGGCATAAAAATAATATTAAAGGAATGCTGTAATCATGCAAAAAAAAATACACGTGATATCTTACTACACCCCCCTCCCCCCCTGTGATATTTAGTGATTTTTGCTACACCCCCTCCCCCCTTTCAAACCTCACGTGATTAATGGACGGTCCCTTACCTGCTGTAACAACAGTTGTTTGATAAATAACAGTTAATATATCCAGTTAAACTTTTTTTTTATGGTAAGTAATAATAATTCTTCTACGTTATAGATAAGTAATAAATTAGCGAATAATATTGCCTATTAATCAACCGCTAAGAATGTTATCGTGGACAAGATCTTAATTTCGAGTCATCAGTGCGCGAGCGCATCAAAACTGAATGATTTACAAGTGTTTCATGTATCAGAGACGTTTAGACACTGTGTGGGCAGGTGCGTTGGTGGACGAACCACTAACAATATCCGACACACATTATATGTAAAATTTACGTTGTTTCAAACTTGTTATATATTCATATTATTACTCATATTTAAGAATATAATTCCCAATGGCGGAAACCGACCATTAAATCCCGTTTTAGCAGTTTATGGGAAATATTTTCAGACAATGCATTAACACAAAAATAACGATATTTAAGTTTATTCTACTTTTATTATTCTCAACTGCCTCGTTGGTCTAGTGGTGGCAAGTGCGACTGCTGATCGTGAGGTCCTGGGTTCGATCCCCAGGTCGTGCAAAGTTTTATTAGGTTTTTCCGGGTGGAATTCCTCAGTAGCAGCCCGGAGTTTGGATTTGTGCCCAGTTGATGACACTGGGCTTGCCCCCTATAACATGAGACTTAGACATAACGGCGAAATAGGGGATGTTGCTATACACCTCTACCTAACCCTTCGGGGAATGTAGGCGTGATGTTATGTTATTCTTAACATTTTCCGTACGGATTTAGCGTTTTTCTGCATTTTTCCCTTCAGGAATCGACTAATTATAATCGCTTTTTTGCTGTAAATATTTCCAAATGAAAGCTACCATTAACACCTGTCTCATATCGTCCTTATTTAGCAATCCTTCTTTTTATTAATATTTTTCCGTGTACAAGTTTACAAAGTAGGGCTGTATCGATCTTTTTATACATATACATTTACTAGCGGACCCAACAGATGTCGTCCTGCCCGGAGAATTTGGTGACATACCGACAGCAGCGTCACCTACCGGGTCCAATTGTGAATCTAAACCATCCAGGGCGCCACCCAAACGCATACAAAAAAACTCATTCAAATCAGTCCAGCCGTTTAGGAGTTCAGTGACATACACACGTACAGTCGAATTATATATATAAAGATAATTATTTACTAAGTATTTGTCGTCCTGTCGGTACTGTCGGTCACGTAAGGCGGTAGCGGCGATCGTAAACTTTAAATGGAGGCTAATTTAGTTTGTTGTTAATTGAGCTTCTGTCGGCGCGTTATCTGCGGGCTGCATTAGTGCCTCCCGGGCTGCGCTGGCGCAGCGCCCTCGCCCGCTGATAACACCACTATTATGACTGATGGCATGCCTTTGTGATACGCGAATAAGGCTGCATTTTGTTTTTGTTTTGTGTCTGTGTTGTGAGGTAAAATGCGGTCATGTATTTTTCTGTTGACAACTGTCAAAAAGCAAGAATTGTTTTGACTCTTTAAGATACCAAGTCTTGTAATCAATTCCACACTGAAACATAAAACTGTTTTTATTGATATCATTATTTGATTTGATGTCTATCGAACACAATACAAAATTCCTCAAAGACAAAATTCAATGCTGTACCTACTTCAACGAGAAATCTGTCAAATTATCATCTGTCATAGTACCTACTTAAATCACACAAAAATACCTGTAATTTTAAACAAAGAACCATAAAATACACTCAAACATCACATTTCACATAGAGTAAGAGTCTTTCGGACTTAATTTACACTTCCATCCAAATTAACCACCCATTATACCGAACACATCTGTCCAAAGATTAACCACCGCCGCAGTAAGCACAAATAGATCTACATAATTACACGAAGGAGCCCGACCACGGCGGTCACCGGATCACCGATAAAGGCGGCGCCACGAATATCTAAGTTTATGACACTCTTTATAGCCGAAACAAGTGGGTGCCAAAAGGCATCGTCGGTAACACATTTACCTCTATCAAATTTTAATAAACCTGATAACATAAGAAAGGAATCCATGTGAGTGCTACTGAAGAACCGTCGCACGTCAAATCGTAATTGTTATCAACTCAAACCTGCTATGGTACTTCAAAAGGCCATTCCAGACGTTGCCCTACATTGTAACACTCACATAGTTTTTATACCACAATGTATGGACTTTAAAAGAGACCTTGATCTGTGAGTTTGTTTCGGCTTTTCTTCTTAGAGCTCGTCATATCGCAAATGCCGGCGTCATCTAGTCTTAAAAAAGAACATAACATTTTTTTTCATTTTTCTTTTTTTTTTTATAAAGTTGCACCGCACTAGGATTTCTCCTGTATCGTGGGTGCGTTTACAGACACAAATCTTCACATGCACAAACATCCAGACCCGGAATAACTATCTGTAGGCAATACAAATATTTATTCCGTGCTGGAATCGAACCCACGACCCGTAGCGATCGCTTAGTCACTGCACCAAACGTGTCGTCAAACATTGACTTGTAAATGTGTCTATAACAGATTTATTTACAGAAATAAAAATGTTTTATCATTTATCAAAGTTTAGTGATAGTCTAGAGATAGAATGCTCTGCCTTACATGCAGAGATTGAGTTCCAGGCCCGCACCTCTGATTTTAAACAGACCTGGAAGTCTTTAAACAAACTCCGGACCCAGGTTGGTCGAAGCAAGGAAAACCTGCTCAGGTGGAGATTCATAGACGTTTCCAGCTTGCAGTGTAGATTTGGTGCTATTCCACAAACGATGGGACACCTGACATCATGTCCTGCGTGCCCTGATACCTGCGCGTTACAGGAACTAATGGATGCCACTGGTAACGCTAAACTCGTAACTAAGTTCTGGGCCGACTCAATTTAGATTGCCATCGACACGCTAAGAAGAAGACCTCTGATTTTTCGAATTCATGTGCGGATCAGAATTTGATTATCACTCGCGTTAATGGTGAAGTAAAACATCGTGAGGAAACCTGCACACCTGAGAGAGCTCCATAAAGTTCTCGATGGTGTTTTGTGCGCCAACCCGCACCAGGCCAGCGTGGTGGACTAAGATCTAAACCCTTCTCATTCGGAGAAGAGGCCCGCGCCCAGCAGTGGGCTAATTATGCCCACGCTTTTTTAATATGTTTTTCGTTGTAACGGAATGTTTCATAAGTAGAAACGTTATCGCCTATCAATAATGTTTCTAGTTTGTTTAATTTGTTGTTGCAAAATTTCTGAATACGTCAATTAATCTTTTATGTAAATTCTGTGATATGTTGGCTAGAATTAGCGACATAACATAGTGGGTAATTAAATTTCTGACAGTTAAATCTAACAGTTACGCATGTTAATTCTAAATCTTATCATATTGGCAAAGTTGACTAATAAACTACATTTCAAAAATATATTTATAACGTAACTGCTTCGTTGGTCTAGTGTTAGATCCTGGATTCGATCCCCAGGTCGGGCAGTGTTATTGGGTTTTTCCGTGTGGAATTCGTCAGTAGCAGCACAGAGTTTGGTTTTGTGCCCGATTGATGGCAACAGGCTCGCCCCTATTACACGGGACTTAAACATAACGGCGAAATGAGGGTTTTACTATACACCTCTGCTCAAACCATCGGGGAATACAGGCGTGATGTTATGTAACGTAACGTAAACCATTATTTAACAAATGAAAACTTGACCTTGACCTCGTAACGAGTGTCACAGGTATTCCTACAAAAGTAAGGAATATAAAACTAATCACAGTAAAAATATGTTTCTTAAGCTCATTTTCTTTACAGACGCATGTTCCCGTCCCTCCGCATCAGCCTCGGCGGGCTGGACCCTCGCGAGGAGTACTGCGTGCTTCTGGAGCTATCCCTCGTAGGGCGGCGGCGCTGGCGCTGGGCGGGCGGCGCGTGGGCGGCTGCTGGAGGGGCCGAGCCTCAGTCCCCGAGGAGACTGATGCTGCACCCTGACTCCCCGGCACCTGGCCACCACTGGACTGCTAATCCGGTGTCGTTTAGTAAACTGAAGCTTACGAATAATACTATGGATGCGCAGGGGCATGTAAGTTTTTTGAAATATTATTTTGTAAGAGCGAAAACTCTATCCGGCTTATTCCAAAACGCGATTTAGTACTGGGATTATTACTTGGTTTAAACCATGACTAAATAAAATGTTAGTACACAATGAAGTTTATCATTAGTTCATGAACTATCTATGGTACTAAAGTTAGTCCACCGTGACCCCTAGTTTTACTATGGACTATCTTCGGTACTAATTTGTTTGAGGATAGCATAGATTACTATTGTGTGTCTTTTTATTTACAAATCATTAAAAATGGATATTAATATTATTGCCTTGATGGATTTGGAAGATTTGGGTATGCTGGAGACGTCTCGTCGATCTTACAGACACAATCATCGTGTGAATCCTTTTGTATTGAGTGACGAACATTTGAGATATAAGTATAGGTTCACAAAACGTATTGGAGAAAAAATAGTGGATGTTTTACATCCACGACTAGTGTTGGGTAGGACACGGTTTTAAAATGAGTTTGTAAGAGTAGCCTCTTTCTTGTAATGAGCCAGTACAATGTCTCACTTCAAATGAGGCGAGGTGTCGCGAAGGTTTACAGTACATTTGAAGTAACGAGTATGACAGTGTTAGTGTTGCTGTCTTTGTATTGGCTAATGTCCTACCTTACAAGTGTCATGACGTACCTAAAAAGACGTGCTATTGAAGTGAAACATGTGATTACTTCTTTGTCTTACTCACCCTACAGTTCACGTCATATGAAAGAGTAAGAGTATTGCGACAATAAATTTGAACTAGTACGTGTCAAAATCTTGAACCGCTCTTACATTATTTCGTCATGTGCCTCTTGTATGTCCTACTCAACACTATCCACGACCCTCACATTAGTTAAGCATTACTTAGGTACCCAATAATAATTGAAAAACCATGTTTTACAATTTTTTTCTTAAAAATCCAGTTTTCACCTTTTTCTCTTTTGTTGTTCCATTTTTGATTGTAGCCCACGATTTAACCAGACACAACAACTCACGAACAAACTACATAACAGAAACAGTAATACTAAGAACAATGAATAAAAATAAGAAATGCAATTATGTATTAATAAAGGACGCAACATAAACATTCCTCTCAAATTACCCGCTGTATGTACTAAATTCACTCCACTTCTCGCTAGAGGTGTTAAAAATATAACAAATTGATTATAAAAAGCGCGTCAATTGTACAATTTGTGCTTGTTCAATACATTGTAACCTAAACAAAGAACGATTTATGACATATTTTTGTATTGATAAATAATTATTTAAGCATTTCAAGTGTTATTATAATATCAATATTTAGATAAACGGAATGTTGCTTCAAATAAAGCCTGTATGAACGAATGAAAGAATGCCATTTTTGTTTCTTATCTGTGGATATTGTTTAGACCATGGACCTTCTTAGTAACTACTAACTGATCCTCGAATAGTCTTAGTTTTGTAATCTGAACACATTTTGAACCTGGTATTAACGTTAATACCGTAACAATCGTTTTTTTTTCTCGTTGGAAAATACTCATGGATGTCCCTCGCCCGGGGAAGGCGAGGGGGTCTGCCGGACTCTTACCGGCTAAAAACCAACGGTGTCCCTCCTTCTGACCTAATTCCGGGGTCACGGGATTCGCAAAAGCATGCACCGCAACCCCGGCAGACCGTAACAATCCTAGACCTTTTAGTCTTGGTTTAAACCAGTATTTAAGCATTTTTTTGTAATAAGACGGTATACTTTCATCTTCCTCCTTTTCCCAACAATGTTGGGTTCACTTTCCAGTCTTACTAGATGCGGCTGAATACCAGTATTTTACACAGAGCGACTGCCATCAGACCTCCGCAACCCAGTTACTGGGCAATGCCGATATCCGATATCCTAAGGATAGACCGGTAAACAGACTTTTGGGTTTCTGACTTTCCGTAACAACTGTCATAGGTATTCGTATGACACCCGGGACCGATGGTTTAACGTGTTCTCCGAGGTGTAATAAATTAACATCATAATTTAGATTTTTTTGATTTGGTGGTAATGTTGTCTGTTTGTTGGTACCACAAGATTAACCCATAGTCCAAAAGATTTCGCCTAAAGTATTTTTTAAATGGTTTAGGCCTTAGTCCACTATGCTGGCCTGGTGTCAGTTGGCGGACTATACACACCATCGAGAACTTGTAGCCCTCTCAGGTGCGCAGATTTCCTTCACTGTTACCGCAAGTAATAATCAAATTCTGATCCGCCGAAAATACTTTTTTCCAAGTATCATTAACTATTATATAGAAACTATAGAAACATCTTCAAAACCAACGATTTCTAAACAGTTTTAATTAGCTTCACTTCGTATATTCATTTGTTTGATTCAAATCTAACTAGTGAAACTTCGCACACAAATTCAATTCCCATGACAATACAACATTATAATAATTCCAACCTTCAATTTTCAAATCCTAATGCTGCAGAGGTACTGCAACATAAAACCGTTAACTTAAAACTTTTTAAAGTATTATTTATTCCCAGATCATAAGGAAAATCGTAAAAGTTTTATATCCTAAACAAAAACCGCTAATTTAATACTAAACTCATGTAATACTCGCTAATGGTGGGAAATCAATACTAGACCTATCAATTATCTATTGTATTGCAACAGAACATGACTTTCCAACATAATTGGTTTACATCAGGCTGCCGCTGCCGTGCTTCGTCGAAGTAATTTGTCTAAGTAACTCGCTAAACATTGCAATGTTCGTGTACTTATAATTCAATTCGGTCGACTAGTTTTCGCGATTCATGTAAATATGTAGTCGCAAATTATTTTGCAATCTGACTTGTACGGAACGGTTTGCTAAGGCCCTTCCCACATTGGGTTACCATATGAAATGCATTTGCCGCATTTTAAGGTTTAGACAGACGTGTGGTAGGCATTACTCTGAGACAGGCATTAGGCCGCTTTTCCACCAGAGATGTGCTATGCATCGTTGCTATGGATGCGTTTGATATCCACCAATCATATTCATTGGTGCACATAGCATAGCACTGGTGGAAACTGATTCAACTAATCTACGTTTTTATGTGGAAGGATGCGTGCTATGGATGCGTGTTAGGGATGGTCGCGAGTAGTGTATCTATGTGAAAAGCAGTATACCTACAGTAGGCGCGCGTTTGTCACCGAAAGTAGACATGTCATTTTCATAGCACATCTTACTCGCTCCGCTACATAGCTTACCATCAGTGGTAACGATAACGTTCACATAGTTTCGTAGCTTAGCTTTTACATTCCCGCAGCATAGCTGCATAGCACATCTCTGGTGGCAAGGGTGCATTCAAAAAGCCTCTGTGAGTGACGATACTTAAATAGGTACTACGGAGCACACTGTGTAGTCAGCCCCACTACCAACCTTGCTAACTGCCTAATCTTTCACGATACGGCATGGGCTATTCTCTTGCCGACATGAGAGAGAGATCTACAGGCATTTTACTGTGAAATCGAGCGTTTAAGGCACTCTAGAAATCCATCCATTTTTTGGTGCAGTGATTAAGCGATTGGCTTCTGCGCTACGAGTCGTGGGTTCGATTCCCGCACGGATCAAATATTTGTATGGCCTACAGATAGTTGTTCCGGATCTGGGTGTTTGTGCATGGGAAGATTTGTGTCTGTAAACACACCCACGATACAGAAGAAATCCTAGTGTGGGGCCATGTTTTTCAAAAAAATAAATAAGGCAAACCTTTTTTTTTTCGTTGTAAAGTCCTCATCGATGTCCGTCGCCCGGGGAAGACGAGGGGGTCTGCCGGACTCTTACCGGCTAAAAACCAACGGTGTTACTCCTCCTGACCGTTCGGCCGGGGTCGCGGGATCCGCAAAATCATGCACCGATGCACCGCTACCCCGGCAGAAAATGGTAACCCTAGCTATTCCCACATGAAGCTACTCAAACTAAACTAATTACTAACTCGAATTAATACACTGTAGGCCTACCACGAATGCTGTCACGTTATAGTCCGCGCGGAACTAGTTGGCCGCGCCTTAGGTATGTAAGCGGCAGGAGGGGGGTGCGAAACAATAGACGCGCTCTGTCAGTTGGCTTTGTCTTGTCTACCGTGCACACCTGACAGTTTGCTTTGTCTTGTCTACCGTGCACACCTGACAGTTTGCTTTGTCTTGTCTACCGTGCACACCTGACAGTTTGCTTTGTCTTGTCTACCATGCACACCTGACAGTTTGCTTTGTCTTGTCTACCGTGCACACCTGACATTTTGCTTTGTCTTGTCTACCGTGCACACCTGACAGTTTGCTTTGTCTTGTCTACCGTGCACACCTGACAGTTTGCTTTGTCTTGTCTACCGTGCACACCTGACAGTTTGCTTTGTCTTGTCTAACGTGCACACCTGACAGTTTGCTTTGTCTTGTCTACCGTGCACACCTGACAGTTTGCTTTGTCTTGTCTAACGTGCACACCTGACAGTTTGCTTTGTCTTGTCTACCGTGCACACCTGACAGTTTGCTTTGTCTTGTCTACCGTGCACACCCCCCTCCACGCGGACATCTTCCTGCCCTTGTCCCAGACTAGGTGGGGTCGGCACAACATGTATTTCATAAATACATGTTGTTAGAGGTTTTGGCTTATTGTTTTATGACCGGCCGCCTGCCTGACATCAACCCCTTCATGGGAAGGTTCCTCCTAGTTCCGCGCGGACCATAGTAACGTTAATGTGAGTGAACTTTGAATTGTAAATACTCGTTTCGTACATACTATTTAAGTAATGGTCTAGTGGTCGTAAGTGCGACTGCTGAGCATGGGGTCCTGCGTGTGATCCCCAAGTCAGGCAAAGTGTTATTGGGTTTTTCCATTAGGAATTGCTCAGTAGCAGTCCGGAGTCTGGATTTGTGGCCGGTTGGCTAGCCACCTATTACATGGGACTTAAACATAACTGGCGAAACGAGGGTGTACTAAAAACACCTTTGCGGAACCCTTCGGGGAAACTAGGCGTGATTTTGTTATTTAATTAAATTGAAAACTTTAATCATATCTATGTACGATACAAATTGTGCATATCGCAAAAAATAAATCAAAATATAGTATATATAATTCAAGGTTAGTCGGAAAGGGGGTACTAAGCCGAAAGGGTGTTAAAGTAACCATAATAAGGGATAACTTGTTCTACAACTTTCCCCAAAACTCGATAGTTTAAGAGAAAAAGCTTTTCAAAGATTTCGAAAAAAATATGCTAAAATCTATCTGTCCATACCTATGATCAGCTGTGTTTACTATTTAGGTCATATTTGGGGTCACAGCTCAGAAGTTGTCGTGTCCAGTGTTTGTCAAAATATCATATGGATGAAGAAGACTTATATTTACTGGAAAATTCTTACTAAAATACGATGTATCGACATCCACAGTGCAGATCATGCTTGAATAGCACTTATTAATTCTTCAACATTTAATTTTGAAGACGCCATCTCAACAACGCGCGTGGTCAGCTCGAACTAGTTTGAGATCCCCAGCTCCCGCGCGGGTTGTCGCTTGCCGCCCGCGCTCTCACTGCGGCCACTTGTATGAACGACCTATGGCGTGAGCTACCCGCGCGCTCCCCGCGCCGCTTCCCGCGCCCGCGTGCTCACTATGGACACTCAAATGAAGTTCTTCTGTTTGAACTCGCCGCACCGCGCCCGCCCCGCGCCCGCGTTTGCAGTCTGGCCAAAGGCTGACAGTACTAAACTAACGGTGGCTGTCTCTTTCTGTTTCAATATAAAAAGAAAGTGACAGTTGCATTTAGTCTAGTTTAGTAGTGTCAAAATGTATAGCAGAATCGACACCAATATCGTCTAAATACGTTAGGTAAACCAAAACAACACATAATTAACGTGTTTTCAACTGATAACATTTTAACTCAGAAAAAGCTACAAGCTTTCGTAATATTCCGAGGCTATGACATGTGACGCAGGGTGCAATTTGTCAGTAACACGCCATTATCATGACGTCACCAACCACCCCTCAGATAAAGGGAGTAATGATTGGCGACATCGGCATTCAGGAATGTGTGGTAATTACCGAAAGATACTATTGTTTAGAACTATTTGAGTCATTAGCAGATAATGTGGCTGGAATCACCTAATTTAAATTTTTGCTCGAGTTGAGGTCACAAAATTTTTTAAGATATAGGTACAAGGTGTAAATGAAATCATGACTGTAATTCCTTCAAACCTCGTGATGTACTGCTGACATAGATTAACCATGCACGAGATACGAGGATTCAATAAAAAAAAATACAAAAAAGTAAACATGTGTTCTTACCGTGAGGCATTTTAGCGCTCCAAACGAATTGCGCGTATAACGCTCACCGCGCGGTCATTTAACTCGGGGCGCTAAAATGCCTCACGGTAAGAACACATGCTTACTTTTTGTAATTTTATTTTTATTGAATCCTGAAGTATCCCGTGCAGGGTTAATCTATGTCTGCACTCAGCAGTACACCACGAGGTTTGAATGAATTAAAATGATTTTGTTTACACCCTGTAGATTGATTACCAAAGTACACCACCTCTTGTGTGGTCATGAATAAAATGTATAGGTATGTAAGCATCAATATAAAATGACCATCAGTTGAATTCCCCAAGCAATTGAAAGCATTAATTGAAAGCCGGTAAACAAAAACTTGTTCAAATTAATAAAAGTATGACGCAAACGGCACATTGGATCTATTGTAAATTATCCGGCAACAAAAAGTTTCAATATTGAATACAGTTACGAACTACAGCCTTCGTCGAACATTCCCGCGCTCGCGGCTCTGCCTCATATATCGCCTCTTTGAAAGGAAACGCCTCCCGCGCAACCACTTCCCATAAAAAGTTCAATAAAGACAGAATTGAGCCTTATGTTGTTGAAATAAGATTCGAATGCAAACAACCCGTTTTGCGATGACGTAAAAAAGATAGTTTCGTGCGATATCTCATTCCAATTTCAAACTTAATGCTTTGATATAAAGCTGAGTATACAATAGAGGATGCATAAGTTCATACGCGCCGCGGGAGCCTGCGTACAAAGACGTCTTTAAGCATTTCGTCACTTGAACAAATACGCTGAAAGGCATTGTATGATGGCTTTGTAGCGGCAACTAACTGTATTTCTTTATCCGGACGGTGTGTTTAGACAGAGCGGTTGACGCCTCGATTAATGACAACTGTGACGCTTCGCCCTAGGTTTTATAATCTTTAAACCTTGTTTGCACTCACTGTTTGTAGAAACTGCCTCGGAGTGACATTTTACGACTGCTCTTGATGCATGTTTGATGTTTGACTGTTTAAATTTTATAACCTCGAATCCAGGGTGATAAGATTTTATACAATGTGTACAAAAATGTACAGTGATAAACTAGTTTTGTCTGTAAAATAATGTGAAGAGAATATTGGAAACAAAATAAAACACAAAACGATCAGCTAAACATTTCAATTAACCTGACCTACCTACATAAAATATGGTTGTCTATCAAAACAAACATCTTTCATGGCTATCAGTCACAAAGCATCATAACACACATTATTATGACGGGTAGGGACAGCAAAAACTGTAGGCGTACGCATCAGTGCGTACGTATGCTCACCGAGGCATCGGGAGAGCGGCGCGGCGTCTTTGAGCACCTACCTTAACAATGCATCAGCTACTGAGACTTTGGGAGCAAATTAATTCGCGTGGAAAATATTCTCGGGTACTGTGCACTTGAGGATTTACCACCTGTGATAAAGAAGTCACTATTATACATTGTATCTCCACCCTTTGTTGGTTATTTTTTAGCGTATACTTCAGACGCTCGCCGTGTGAAAGAAGACAGCAACGGATTAATGCTTAAAAAGACTGTTACAGTGAAAAGATTACAAGACTGGCGATTTCTAAGCGAGTTAATTATTAAAGTTAGGGGATTATCTATACTAATATTATACATATGCTAATTTTATAAAGCTGAAGAGTTATTTTGTTTGAACGCGCTAATCTCAGGAACTACTGGTTGGAATTGAAAAATTATTTTTGTGTTGGATAGTCCATTTATCGAGGAAGGTTATAGGCTATATAATATGACGCTACGGTCAATAGCAGCGGAGCATAAATGAAAAATGTTGCAAAAACGGGAAAAATGACCACCCGTGCGAAGCCGGGACGGGCCGCTAGTAGTGAGATAATTCTCACGCAATTAGGAATAGTTTTGATATACCTTCTAAGAACCAGTCGTGGTAGAAAATTGGGGGTTACAAGGTAATTAAAATTGTAGATATTTTATAGTCTCATTAAAGTCAAGATGCATAGATATCGCGTGGGACAACGATTCCTGATATGAGATCAAGTCATTTAAATAATAAGTATAAAGATCACGTTATTTTACGATTGCTTACCAGTTCCATGTTGTGTAAATATTGTCGCGACGTTAATTATATACAAGGTTAGTCGGAAAGGGGGTACTAAGCCGAAAGGGTGTTAAAGTACCCATGATAAGGGATAACTTTTGTTCTACAACTTTCCCCAAAACTCGATATAAGTTTAAGAGAAATAGCTTTTCAAAGATTTCGTAAAAATTATGCTAAAATCTATCTGTCCATAGCTATGATCAGCTGTTTTTACAATTTAGGTCATATCTGCGGTCACAGATTAGAAAATTAATTTTCTGAATTCATAACTAAAGCAGGTATGTTTTTTTTTTTTAAAACTAAAATAAAAATCTTTTTGCATGCAAATAAAAATTATCGAATTTAGAAATTTTAACACTTGCTTTAAAATAGTCATCGGTGATACTTTAAGTGGCCTGCGGCTTAGTACCCCCTTTCCGACTAACCTTGTATATCTGATATTTTCTATTGAAATAGAATTCATGATCTACATAATTTGCGAATGAGTTCATAGAATCATAGTAGGTCTGAGATACTTGGTTGCGGTGCATGCAATAGCGAATCCCGTGACCCCGGCCTTAGGTCAGAAGGAGGGAAACCGTTGGTTTTTAGCCGGTAAGAGACCGGCAGAGCCTCTCGCCTTCCCCGGGCGATGGACATCCATGAGGATTTTCCGACGAAAAAAAAAACGTCTGAGATACTTACGAAAGCGTATTATGTATTACGTATGTGTATTCCCCGAAGGGTTGGGCAGAGGTATATAGTAACATCCTCATTTCGCCGTTATGCTTAAGTACCTACCATGTAATACGGCGAGCCTATTGCCACCAACAGGGCGCAAACACAAACTCCGGGCTGCTACTGAGGAATTCCACACAGAAAAACCCAATAACACTTTGCCCGACTTGGGGATCGAACTCAGGACCATGATCAGCATGACCACTCATGATCAGCAGTCGCGCTTGATACTAATAAACCAACGAGACAGTTAAATAAAAGTAACTTCAATAAAAACCCAAGAAATGAAATCGTAACATTAATAGTAAAAAGAACTTTAACAAAAACTGATGTACCTACGTCAAGTTTTACGGCACATTAAGGTTATCAGTACAAGCGATCGGGTTAGCGAGGCGGAAGGCCGGGGTTCGAACCCGTGCGGAAACCACCCCTTATCTCTATCGTGTCACGCCGATTGTCTCTGGTACTAATTAGTGAATAACACGTGTGTCTGTCTGATTGGAGATTAAACATGATGTAGTTTAAGATAAGATGTGTGTGGACTGGAAAAGGTGGCTCTACTTTTTATCCGACTGTGCGACAGTAAAGATAGTGTTATGTTGTTTTTAAAGTTATAATATTATTATCGTACGTTCTACCTAGCCTTTTCCCATCTATGTTGGGGTCAGCTTCCAGTCTAACCAGATGCGGCTGAATACCAGTATTTTACACGGAGCGACTGCCATCAAACCTCCGCAACCCAGTTACTGGGTAATGCCGATATCCTAAGGTTAATATAATAATACCTTAAAAGAACTTTTAAGTTAAACTGTTTTGTCTCGCAATACACCTACAGCATCAGATTTGAGGATTGCAGGTCAAAATTATTATAATGTTGTATTGTCATGGGAATCGAATTTGAGTGCGAAGTTTCAGGGGAATCGATTAAGTAGAAGTAGTTGTAAAATCTGTCGCAAGACTTGAATCAAACAAACAAATATACGAAGTGGAGCTGATTAAAAACGTTGAACAATACAATAATTATATTCCTAATAGTTTCGCTATATAGTTATTTTATAAAATAAACATTTGCTCACCAAAAACAGAAAAATATAAAAAATACCTAAATTTAGTTCATTAGATAACATTATCTAACTACGTGCGCGCTCTCGGCTACAATATAAGTTATCTAGTTATCTAAACAACAAAAACATTAGTTTAATTCTTCTAAATGTACATACATACATAAACTCACGCCTTTTTCCCAAAGGGGGTAGGCAGAAACTATAGAACGCTACATGCTACGATCCTTACATACTCATTTCGCTTCATCCACGTTCATACATCTTGTCATACACGCAAAGCGGTTGAGAGTACTACGCACCTGTCCTTTGTGAAGAACATCACCAATAACATCGATGTATATATATTATATGTCCTTCTAGGGCGTCCTCTACTGGTGTTCTATTAAATTATCTACACTAATATTATAAAGCTGAAGAATTTGTTTGTTTGAACGCGCTAATCTCAGGAACTACTGGTTGGAATTGAAAAAAATATTTTTGTGTTGGATAGTCCATTTATCGAGAAAGGTTATAGGCTATATAACATCACGCTACGACCAATAGGTGTGGAGCATAATGAAAAATGTTGCAAAAACGGGGAAAATGTCCACCCGTGCGAAGCCGGGTCGGGCCGCTAGTATCTAATAAACCCTGTGGAGTTTCGGCAATTCATTCGAAGTAACCCTAGAAAAATAAATGTACAATTGGCGATTAAATTATTATTATTCATTGACTTCCTGTTCATCCAAAGGTTGTCTGGTAGATATCGCTATCAGCGATAAGACCGCCATTGTACCCTTTAATGTTTGTTATTGTATAAGAGCTGTATTACAATTTTGGTGTACAATAAAGTATATTCTATTCTATTCTATTCTAAATCGTGATGACAAATCTTAATAATGATCAAAAGTTGATATATTCGCCGGCACGTAACTTGGCAATGTTTTGGCGTAGTGGGAGTAAGTTCGCGCATGTACACTTAGTGCAACAAAAAAATGGTCACTTTTATTGCTTGTCATTATTCTATGGTTATTGCCATAATTTATTTATAAATATGTCTGTTTAGAAGAAAGAAAGAAAGCAGAGGAATTCTCTTATACACATGGACAAATCAATCAAATATGCAATTTAATGACGACACGTTTGGTGCAGTGGCTAAGGGACTGGCTTCTGCGCTGCGGGTCGTGGGTTCGATTCCCGCACGGAACAAATATTTGTATGGCCTACAGATAGTTGTTCCGGGTCTGGGCGTTTGTGCATGTGAAAATTTGTGTCTGTAAACGCACCCACGATACAGGAGAAATCCTAGTGTGGGGCAACGTTTTTTTAAAAAAAAAAATGTTTTCTGTTAGCTGTGTGAATATTTCAATGGAGTTTCCATAACATCATCGGTTTTGGATGGTTAATGGCCGATTCCTATAATTTACGAAGCGTTATTGGTTATAAGACTCTTGTATCTTTACTAATAATGAAGCAAAGACCATGGCTTTGGATAGTATACTCTTCCATGTGGAAGTAGCTATCACAAGTAAAATAAGCTTACGAGTCTATTTATATGCCCAATTTGACAATAAAAAATGCTACCATTGGTAAGCAAATATTAGTGTTATTGGGTTTTTCTGTGTGGAATTCCTCAGTAGCAGCCCGGAGTTTGGATTTGTGCCCGGTTGATGGCAATAGGCTCGCCCCTATTACACAGGACTTAAACATAACGGCGAAATGCGGGTGTTACTATACACCTCTGCCCAGCTCTTTGGGGAATACAGGCGTGATGTTATATTATGGTAAGCAAAACGATTCGTTTTGTTTATAGGAGCCGGCGATAAATAAGAATAAAAAAAACGTTTAGGATTTTCGGATGAAACACATTGAATTCTTTATTTGTACTTGAAGTATAATAATTATTGTAATGTAGATGTTTTAATTCGTATGATTATGAGTCTGGAATGATATCTCACTCAAATTCGTTAATTTATAGATGGTATTTATCAACTTTATTGCCCAGAGCATTTTCTAAAATGTTTATTTATTCGTGAATCAATAATGTTCTTCGCCCCGCCCCAAGATGTTATCTTTGGTTAACTTTATCGACTATAAGAATATAACTGTGTGTGGTTTGTGAATTCGCCATTTTAAATTGAAACTATGTTCGTAATCATAGTCTTGTCTATGTCTATTACTATTATAAAGTCTACTTTGCTCGATGGTGGTCTTATGGTACTTATCTATACTAATAATATTATAAAAAAAAAGGAAAGATTTGTATTTTTGTATGTAACGAATAAACTTAAAAACTACTAGATCGATTTCAAAGATTCTTTTGCCGTTAGAAAGCTCCATTATCACTGAATAACAAGCTATATTTATTACTGGAATAAAATTTCTTACGCGGGCGGAGCCCGGACACAGCTAGTGGTTAAATAAAGAAATTACATACTTATTCTTATTTTTTTATCAATAATTCTTTAAAAAAAAATACGAAACTTTGACTTACGGCTGATTCCAATAATTTACTGAGCGGCATTGGTGATAATTGAGACTCTTGTAACCTTACCAATAATGAAGCAAAGACCCCATACTGTTGCATAGTAGACCCTCTCATACGCTAGTAACTGTCACAGGTAAAATTAGCAGACGAGTCGTTTTTTTTACATGCCTAGTTTAGGAATAAAAAAAGATTACTGTTGGTAAGCAAAATCATTTGTTTTTGGGCATAGGAACTGGGCATTCGACACCATTTCTATTTTCTACTGGCTCTTGCCCGCAGTTTCGCATGCGTGATTTTTTTTCACCGTCTTAGGAGTTTTTTTTTTATATAATTCCTTAGTTATAAAAAATTTGTGCCTCCGTTATAAAAAGTACATACATAACATAATATAGCATCACGCCTGTATTCCCCGAAGGATTAAACAAAGGTGTATAGTAACACCCTCATTTCGCTATTATGTTTGAGTCCCGTATAATAGGGGGCGAGCCTATAGCCATCAACCGGGCACAAATCCAAACTCCGAGCTGCTACAGAGGAATTCCGTTAGCAAAACCCAATAATACTTTGCCCGACCTGGGGATTGAACCCAAGCCTCACAATCAGTAATCGCGCTTGCCACGACTAGAACAACGAGGCAGTTAAAGGTATCTAGGTATTGTTAAAATTTCAAGTTTCCAGCCCTAGCGGTTTAGGTTGATAGATGAGTCAGTCAGTTTCTCCTTTTATATTATACTAGCTGTGTCCTCACGGCTCCGCCCGTAGCCTATGTTACTCAGTGATAATATAGCTTTCTAACGGCAAAAGAATTTTTGAAATCGGTCCAGTAGTTTTTGGGGCATTCTTCGAAAAATATTAACAAAAATTAAGAACGTCATTAGCATCATCCCAAAGTTAAGAATGCAGATGTTTAATACTATTATTATGATAATGAAAACTGAAACTATACCGCTGCCGTCAAGCAATAAGACAAGAATAAAAACAATCTGACAATACTATAACGTTAACAACCCGGGAGAAGAATGATTTGTTAAAATAATGTTAAAAAATTTCGAATATTCACCCTTTTATGTTTATTCGTTACATACAAAAATCCAAAAATACAAATCTTTCCTCTTTATAATATTAGTATAGAAATATAGACAGAGAGATATGCTTCTTTCAATAATACTGTGCGCTTATAGGATATCGCTTCGCTTGAAAAGTGATCTTACAAAACATAAACAGCGTAAACTTACAACAGTTTTATCACTTTTTAATCAACCCTATCAATTAATATGATCACAATCCTGCCCTCATACTAGTCAATCACGTTGTCGCAAAAAACCACCGAAATTAAAACAGAAAAGTTGTATCTGAAGGCTGTATCTCTTTTGATTGAACACACGTCGTTATGATCGACGAGCTTCCGAACGCGGCGAGTCTTTGTATTGTCTATCTGTCAATCTGTCCGGCTGTCTGTCCAGCACACACCTCGGGACATTGTGGGAATATCTAGACGATAAAACGCGAAATTATTTTTGAAACATCTGAGAAGCGATAGGTAGGTAAAGCGGTGACGAAAAAATTCGAAAATTTTCGATAAAACTGGGTTCAAACATTCGACTGAATGTTAATCCGCCACACCGCGCCAATCTAGCATGGTGGTCGAAGGCCTAACACCCTTCTCATTCTGAGAATAGACCCGTGCGTACCAGTGGGACACTAATGGGCTGATTACAAGAATTTGAATTAAGATATTGGTTAGATTTTTGCTCTCAAAAGAGAACTCCTATATACATAAACGACCAACTGTTGTGGGGGAACTTGGGAGTGGCTTTTGTCCAACAGTGGATTGTGATCAACTGCGATAGACTGAGTTGACACAAGTTCTTCTTCTGTACCAGCTTTTAATTGCCCATAATTCGTGGTTTGCAATACTTATTTAACCAAATTTTAATTACGAGTAGAGTATAGCTAGGCTTTTTCGCACACGGATCATTAAGTTTTATGCGCACTTCGCAATTTTAGTTTTTAAAAGTCGAGTACTTATTACACTACAACCGTGTTAAATTTGTATTATAATGGTGATAAATTATCACTATTCTGTTATCTTTTAGTATTATAACTTGACCACAGAACAATACAACCTCAAGAGATTCAAGACTACAAACAAGTAAAAGTAGGTAGCTACTTTTTACCATAACTACAATTACTAAAATCATTATTAAAAAATAATAATTTCTCAAAACATGCCGAGACAATAGAGTGCAAACCCTTCTACGTTTGAAGTGGTTGTAGTCGGCGCCCGCGCATTGCTCAGGTAGCGGTATTCGCGTCAAGTGGCAGATAAGGCTCTTTGCAAGAGAGCGACAGACGACGACCCGACGCGACAGTCCTGTCGCCAGACAGCGTTAGACCTTAAGTTGTTTACTTCTTGGAGATGTAGATTAGTGTTTTAGCGAGTTAACTTATCGTCTTAGGACGTGGTTTTAGAGCACCTACAGGCATTTTTATAACAATTGTTATGTTATCCTATCTTATTAAAGATATGACCTAGGTTTAATATCTTGGATGTACAAGTAGAGGTATTCCAAATCACTGCACACATGATTGCAAAACTCTTTGGTAAGAATGAAAACGAACAAATAGGCAATTAAAATTTTAAAAAGATTAATATAAAATATAGTCGCCAGCACGTAACTTAGCGAGGGTAGAGAATAGAATTCCTCCCCTTTCTTACTTAAATTATGGTAATAACCATAGAATAATGACAAACAATAAAAGTAAGTATTTTTTGTTGCACCTACTAAGTGTACATGCGCAAACTTACTCCCACTGCGCCAAAACCTTGACAAATGTCGTGCCTTATACACTTGGGAGCAATGAATCCGGGTTACCAACACAAACAATGTTAAACAATGTTTTCCGATAAATTAAGGTTTATGTTCGTGACCCGGATTCATTGCTCCCGAGAGAAGACAGATTTTTCAAATATTTTTTTAACGAAAACAAAAATTTTGTAAATATAATCTGTCATTTTTGAAAATATTTCACAGTACAGCTTGTCGTAGGTGTTTATTTGGTTAGAATTTTTGCGTCAAATGAGATAAGGGTCCTTGCACGTTGCAGGCGCGGCGGTCTGTCGCCAAGTCGCCAATATGCAATTAGCTTAGCATGAAGACTGGTTCGTTTGTTCTTTATCAGTGACGACAATTAGTATGGTCGTGTTTATTGTCTTAAGGTTTTGAACTGACCACTATGACTGATCAGTCGGGGCTATTGCATTTGCGATAAGAATACTTAGAGATGTTTTTTTACCCAAACAAGATTTTTTTCATATATGGTCTTTTTTTTTTCAAAAGCATGATTTGGAACGAAACTTTTCATAACGCCTGAAACACGTGATTTTTAATAACAAATGCTTATTGTTATAATATGATTATTTATTTATTTGACAACAATTGCTTACTTACCTACTCAGTTACCCAACCCAACACTTTTAGCCAAACTATAGGTACCTACTTACATAACTATAGGTACTTCGTTTGTCTAGTGATGCCAAGCGCGACTGCTGACCATGAGGTCCTGGGTTCGATCCCCAGGTCGGGAAACGTGTTATTGGGTTTTTCCGCGTGGAAGTCCTCAGTAGCAGCTCGGTGTCTGGATTTGTGCCCGGTTGATGGCAATAGGCTCGCCCCTTTTACCTACATAGGACTTTAAACATAATGGTGAAATGAGAGTGTTAGGTACTATACACCTCTGCCCTACCTTTCGGGGAATATCGGCGTGATGTTATGTTATATGATTACTTTGCTTACTTACTCAGTTACCCAATCCAACACGTACCTACCTATAGTGAGCCAAACTATAGGTACCTACTTATACATTTTATATCATTATACACATCTAGAACTATAATAACAATTTCCACGTGTTGAAGTCAAAGTCGAAGTATTTATTTCAACTAGGCACTTATAAGGCACTTTGGAACGTTAAAATTTACAAAAAAAGATAGAATTGATTCTAGTCGCCCCTTCCAAAAGGTAGTTTCGTATGGTGAAGAATGGGGAAGAAACTCCACCGTTACTCTTTTAAAATGTCTTACAATATTTTGTACTAGCTGTGTCCTCACGGCCCCGCCCGTAGCCTATGTTACTCAGTAATAATGTAGCTTTCTGACGTTAAAAGAATTTTTGAAATCGGTCCAGTATTTTTTAAGTTTATTCGTTACATACAAAAATACAAATCTTTCCTCTTTATAATATTAGTATAGATAGGTAAATTAATTATACAATTATAAGTGAAGACGATTGAATTGTGTTTATCCTTTTTCTCTTATAATTTACTTTTCTACTTTCTTCTTAATAACTTAACTAAATTATTTAACTAATATTCTTCTCGTTGTTCCAGATGGTGTTGACTTCAATGCACAAGTACCGTCCCCGAGTGCTGGTGGTGCGAGCCCGCGATGCTGCTGCACTCGCCTGGGGCGCGCCACACGCGTCCTTCTCCTTCCCCGAGACTGAGTTCATCGCAGTTACTGCTTATCAGGTTTGTATTTTATTATAAACTCTATGAACAAGCATGATTTGCAAGGTAAAGCTGCACTTGCCGCGGTCACATTTTGGATGGGTGACCGTTCGTTACACATCGAGACCCCTCAAGTCCCGTATATCATACGAATACCTATGACAGTTGTTACGGGAAATCAAAAGTCCGCAAGTCTAACAACCGGTCTAACCTTAGGATATCGGTGCGGCGTTGCCCTGTAACTGGGTTGCGTAGGTCTGATGGCAGTCGCTCCGTGTAAAATACTGGTATTCAGCCACATCTAGCTAGACTGGAAGCTGACCGCAACATAGTTGGGAAAAGGTGAGGCAGTACAGAAACCTCTATGAACAAATACCATCCTTGAGTGTTGGGGGGATACTCTGAAAAAAGAACGTTAACGAAAAACTACTTACATCGAACTTATAAGAATAGGTAGGTATACGATCAAAGTATTGTCAAATAATTAAGTACTAGGTAGGTGTCAGTTAACATTTGAGAGTAGAGTGGACGAAAGAAAATATGACAAATCGCGAAAATCGAATCGATCGTCGGATCTTAAACACTTTCGTGGTTAGAAAACTTGCGATCCGGCAGCCGAAACTTAATAGCTTTCGGAATAGGCTCCCTGGTATAGCAAATTCACGATGCTGCTGCGTTCGCCTGGGGCGCGCCCCATGCTACCTCCTGCACTCTAAAGACTGAGTTTATCGCTGTCATTGCCTCTAGATTCGTTTTTATATTAGATATTTTAAAGTTTGAGTTTGCAGTAGTAGTTCGTGGCCTTCGGGCGTACCAATATATTCAGATTCATAGGATTAATTACGAGGATAAAAGAAAGTCATTCTTTAGAAGTTATACAAGGGGCGTGATATAAAATCATTTTATTTAAGTTAAACTTGATTTAAGTCAAATCCTAGACGAAATATGAATGATTTATTAAAACATCCGATTTGTCAATTCATTCCGTTGAAACTCTGTAATAAAACGGGTTAAATCGCGATCGCTAAATAATATTCAATGAATGTACTACCAGTAGGATTAAAAGGGGATTCCTTATATGATACGATCGCACGTCTAATTCCGAGAATACGCACAACGATTCTAGGAACCGCATCGATTTGCACATACGGAGGTCGGCCATTTTTTTCACTTCAACAGGCGCCAAAGCTTTTACGAAAATCGAACATGCGTCGGTGCCAGTTACATCGACAAAAAAAAAGATTGCGACGAACGGTCATTGTGTAAGGACTCTTAACGAAACAATGACGACTAATTTGGAGTTTTTGTTCGAGCGGCGTTTGTGATACACATTGTTTGTGATCGGTAAATCTCGGAACTGCATCAGTCTGTAACTACAGTTACTTTCTGAAGAAGCTTATGGTTGAATTGAAGCGGTAAATACTAGGTACGGAATGGTATCAGGGAGGTGCGGGCGCAGCCAAAGATTTTTGGGGGGGTCATACTTATTACAGTGCCCTCCGAGTCTAATTTAATAATGCGTTCAGGGTGCTGATGGGGCTGCGGTGATTCTGTAGTGCATCAGGGATTTTTGCTGAACATCGCGTAGACAGCTTTTACGGTACGATGAGTTGGCTGGACTGTAGTTACATCAGTAATTGCTGCGCCATTTGTCATGGAATGGCGCAGTAGTGATTGTTGAGTTTAATATGTTTTATATGTTTTGTTGTGGGTAGTTTTAAGTATTAGGTACTAACACTAGTCTATAAGAACATTGTTGCTAACAAAATGGACATCATGGTCTGAAATAAAGTATTTTATTATTATTATTAACAGTAAAATAAGTTGGGCCCATTAAAAATTTTTTTTGGTAAATTAACTTTTGTTAGGACGTTTTAAATTTGACATGTACGATTTTGGGGAGATCATGACCCCTGCGACACCCCCCCCCCCCCCCTCCTCGGACCGCCACTGGTATCAGACTACTTACATAATAGTTACAGAAAACAATAGAAAATTTTCAGTTACAATCACCTATTGTATTTTATTGTAGTCACACGTATTGAATTAATAGGTAAGGTGTGGTGTGATGCCATGTGCCTATTGTGGCACTAAACCAGGTACTCGTAGCTGATTAACAACCACACGGATCATATGATTTGCAGTGTTAAGCTGCACTTACCGCGGTCAGTCCGTGGATGGGTGACCATTTGTTACACATCGAGACCCGTGCCTCGGAGAGCACGTTAAACCATCGGTCCCGGGCGTCATACGAATACCTATGACAGTCGTTACGAGAGTCAGCAGCCCGAAAGTCTGACAACCGGGTCTGATATTGGCATTGCCCAGTTACTGGGTTGTGGAGGTATGATAGCGGTCGCTCAGTGTAAAATACTGGTATTCAGTCGTATCTGGTTAGACTGGAAGCTGACCCCAACATAGTTGGGAAAAGGCTAGGCACACGCATGGCATTAAACCAATATAGGTAGATATTTGAAAGAACGTTCTCCCTACATCTGCTTTAGCCAATCAAATTGCGGGTACACTTTAATTCTATTTATTAAACCTGGCCCCAAGGCTTTTTTATATAAGTAACGAGACAGGCCCCCGCTGTGAGTTATCCAACACTAACTACTGGCTTTCACGTTCATCCCAGCGTGCCATCCCTTGCATAATCCCCCGCCGTAATTAACCAGCGGCTTTCTTTGCCCCGCGGCTTCCTTCATGTTGACTGCAACGAGGCGCGAAAGTTTTCCCGCGTGTTATCATCGGAAGCTTTGTAGGATTATCCGACAATTGTCCGGCTAACGGGACCCACTGTACGACAATGGTCGGCGGCGTATCATTGCGCATTATCCCCCGACAGGCGACCGCTCGCCGGCTCATCTATTGTTGCGAATTATCAACGAATTAGAAATCGCCTTTGGATTTACCGACCCTTTATCCGAGTGCGTAACTAGGTGGCACACCATTCCAATTACAACAACACAAAGCACAAAACATATTGTAAATACAATAAAGCACAATTATCGTTTTAGCCTGTCATGGCGTGTTTGTGCGTCCACCCGATAATTTGGGCCTATCTGTCAGATAAATAAATCAAATTTACTCAGACCCTAATTACACAGCTCTAAAAAACTGGCGACAGTCGCCAATATGTGAAATAGTCACGCAAAAAGTAAATGCTACAACAAGCTTGTGTGGTGACGTCACGGGCGACAGGGCGGACCGGGGGCGGCGCCTGACTACTCTCAAGCATCACGTTTTGCTAACCGACCGACTTAAAAAGTGCACTTTGCTGTGCTAATAACAGGCTTTTAGCACTCTCCGCTGTTCCACCGGTGTGGCGGTTATCTGGTTGTGCAGCGAGCAGGGCTCCCGCCGGCGCCGCCTTATCACGCCGGGTAAACAATCGTTACAAGTGACTTCACGTATCTCGAACTCACTATTTGCGTTCAGGATTTCGCTAGATAATTTCGACTTTCGATTGCAAACACATTTTCGGGCGAGACGCGAAAAAAATCATGTTGAATTTCGAGCATCCTTTTCAATTACGAAATGTTGCGTTTGCGATAGCTAAATATTTTGTTCTAAAACTGTCAACGTCACTTACGCAAACCACATAGGTTCCTTGTATTCAATTTCATGTTACGAGAGTGTTTAGTGTTTTTGCCGTGCAATAGGCGCCTAATAGTTCGCGCGTAACAGCCGCGCGACGGGCGGGCGACATCGCGTCGACGCGGCGACACGCGAACACGCCATGCTAATTGGCTTGTCGCCAAGTCCACGCCACATGTGCGACAATTATCCCTTACAAGCTATTAGCAGCGCCGGGATGTATGCGGAAACGGATGTTTAAATTGCATTCTCCAAATGAGATAAGGAGATTTCCGTGTGACGCGTCAACGACGAATTTTTGATACGAATAGATAACTGAGGAATTGTTAGGGGGACACAAATCGTTCGTTCTGCCTAGCTTTTTCCCAACTATGTTGGGGTCAGCTTCCAGTCTAACCAGATGCGGTTGAATACCAGTATTTTATACGGAGCGACTGCCATCAGACCTCCGCAACCCAGTTACTGAGCAATGCCGATATCCTAAGGTTAGACCGGTCGTCAGACTTTCGGGCTTCTAGCTACCCGTAACGATTGTCATAGGTATTCATTCGTATCACAAATCGTGTCACTATAAAAGCTCGATTAAATAAATCAATCGATTGCAGTGGTAGCTACACAAAAATATTATAATAGATACCTCACCTCTAGGGTTGCCAACTTTTTTTACTTGAAATAAAGTAGGTATATTTACGTCTGAGAAGGAAAATAAACAGTATTATAATAAAATTAACAGTTTTTTTAAATGTTTTACAGACATAATTATATTTTAATGCCTCTCGCACAACTTACCAATTGAGTGTAATTTTTAAAAGCTTAAAAAAATCACTGTTAGGCATTTTGATACTGAAAACATTATACCTACTTTATTTTTGTTCAACAGTAAAAAGTATAATGTAGTGAAAAACAGTAGGTATAATACTGTTTTTAACAGTAGGTATAGTTGGGAACCCTACTCACCTCTATACTCTTCATGTTTATAATGCATGTTGTTTGTTTGTCCACAGAATGACCGCATAACAAAACTGAAGATTGACAACAACCCCTTCGCCAAAGGCTTCCGAGCGTGCGGCCAGTCCAAGTGCAAGCGGAAGAACCCTGACTCCGGCAGCGAGGGCAACCCGGAACCTAGTGCGGAACCCAGTGAGGCTAAGAGACCTTGTTCTGACGCCGCGTCCTCGTGTTCAGAGGAAGGCAGCTTGAGGTCGTCGTCACCTAGATCTCCGCCTTTAGTTGAGTCCCCCACTCCTCTCGTCGCGTCGCCAGAAAACATCACACCTCCACCTCCTACCTTCTACCCTCCAGAGCTACCTTACCTAGGACCTTTACATATGCCGATGCACCTAGGGTTCTGGCCCAGCAGTCCGATGGCGAGCGGTTTCTCATGGGGCCCCGCGCTGCCGCCACCCCAACCGGCGGCGCCTGCGCTCCCCGCCGCGCCGGCGCCCTGCCGACGAGTAAAAAGCTTCACGATCAGTGCCCTGCTCGGTGAAGGCTGATGTTCATATTTAAACATTTCTTCTGGATATAAATGATTTAGAATGTTTAAGTGTTGACAAATATAGTTTGTTCCTTCGCGGATGAAAGAAACTGTTTGTATGTACCTACCTTCGCGCCATGTATATTAATAGAGTACCTACTTAAATTAATGATATTATATAACTTAAGAATGTTACGCGACGGGAATATTCGCAATACCTACTTACCATAAAATAATGTAAATAATTATGACATAGTTTTATTTTTATTAATGTTCAGTTAATGGAAACTCTTTTTATACCTACCTCGTTAACTTAAGTAATGAATATTGTATTGTGATAGCAGTGCCTTAAGTGTGTATAAAATGCTTAAATTTTAAATAATTTAATTAGTCATAAGATCTAAAGTTACAATTAAGTATAGTCTATCTACAATATTACTTATGTGAAAGAATGTATACTCAATGTGTATCTAAATTACCTACTTAGTTAATTTTAGACTTGATATTTTATTTAAAAAAATCCTTTCGTATGTTACTGTACATATTGTAAATAATATCAGTCAACGGTTAAGTAATTACAATATATTTTTTTATTTCATATAATATCGTATTTCTTTTATCATCCTCATTCTTTTTCATGTAGGTATCTGGCAAGTTCCAGATTGCAAAATAGGTAGCTAGATAGGCAGATCTATAGCCTATTATCAAAGATGTCGAGTTCCTAGTCAATGTTTTAAAACATCTATAACAAATAATTTAAGAGGCCAATAAATATACAACAGTGAATGTTTGTGGGCTGATCAACGAATGAAGTATTCTGATAGATTACCACAGGGCCGTCGATCTCTACTCAGGGGTGCAAGGGTTGCAGGGCACCCGGGCTCCGAGGTACAAGGGACGCCGACTTATGAAGGTGGGTGCTGAGACTTTGAGAACGCTGAGGCCCAAAAAATAATTTTATTTACATATACCTAATGGCTGCTACACACCGGGGAGGGGGAAAGGTATGCTGAAATGGGTAGGTGACGCCTGAGCTGGGTTTGCATCCCGGCGCCAGATAACCTAAAGACGTTCCTGGATCACCAATTATACAACATGCTTAATAACAGTCAATGTGGCGATTTTGATTATCACTTGCGTTAACGGTGAAGGAAAACATTGTGAGGAAAACTGCACAATTTAAGGAATAAAAAGAAAGTACTCTATGGTGTGTGTGGTCCGCCAATCCGCATTAGGCTGGACATCCACCAGAGCTGTGCGAGGAAAATGTGCGCTGCGAAAATGTGTAGCGAGGATGTGTAACGGTGTGACCCTTTCCACCAGAGCTGTGCGAGGAATGGGTAATGTGTAATTCGTAATGTGCACAAATGAGCCGTGCGAGGATAGCATTCCTCGTAACACATTCCTCGCAACACATTTCTCGCAACACATTTCTTGCTTGTTTTGTATGAACAAAAACCTCGCACTGCTAGACCCATATCCACCAGAGCTGCGCAGAGGGAAGCTAGGTAAATGAAGTGATTCTATTGGTGCTTGCAAAACACATTCGTCGCTACGGAGCTTAGCACAGCTCTGGTGGATGCTCAGCCTTAGGGTCGGTAATCCGAAAATAGAACTACAAAGCTTCGGCTGGAGGACCGCAGGTTTATTAACCACGAAAGTGATTCCGATCCGACGATCAATTCGATTTTCGCTGTTTGATATTTTGTCTTTCGTTCACTCTACTCCCAAAATGTTAATTGACATCTAGTAGTTCGATATATTTATAAGTTCGATGTTCATTATTGTTTCATTTCGAACCGAAACTTCGACGTTCGTTTTCGGAGTAGGCCCCCAAGCCAGCGTGACGGACTAGGGCCTAAACATTCTGAGAAGAGGACCATGCCCAGCGGACACAATTTAATCCTTAGGTTGTTGCTAATAATTATTACCTCACAGAATCCAAAAACATTTATCGTCTGACTTGGAAATCCGTAAAAGGACCTCACGACTTCTTGACGCGGAGCAGCCGCACTTAAGATTACCTACTACGAATGTTGAGTTACCAACTCTAATATAAAAGCGGTAGGTAATCTATACCTACTTACAGTATTAAGCTTTTACCTCAGCACACAATTAAACCAATAATCGCGGAAGTAGTGAATTTTTTTTTTCTTATTAGCTAGGTCGCCTTTGACCCTAGTCTCACCTGATAGTAAGCGCAGATAGGCTCTAAAATGGAGCACACGAATCCAAGGAACAGAAATATTCCCTTATAGGCTCTCTGGCAGTGGCATAAGAGGCCCGTGGCAAATTTATTGGATGGGGCCCCAGTAAAAATCGTCACGTTATAACCAAGCGATTGTTGGGCGACCTTTTTTTTAAACGTTCCCCTCACTCTTCGGTTTCTCCTGTATCTTGCAGTGGCGAAGGGTGAATTTTCTTAAAAGGGAAGCCGGACCAAACTCAAAATATATTATAACTTATTTCTTTGATTGTTACCTTCATAAGCAAATGTTATACCTGCAATGTAACTTCGTAAATAATTATTTGTTTAAATGATAATTGAAAATAACAGATATTAGTATTTGCCATATTTCGAAAGGGAAGCCGATAGGAATCGAGTTGTATGGAGCCTTCGCCACTGGTATCTTGGGTGCATTTAAAAAACAAAAAATTTGCTTCTGATAAATCCGCCACTGGCTGGGGACCCCGTCGGGCCGTGGGCCCGTGGCATTATGCCAGCCCTGCCACCCTACAGTTATGCCACTGCTCTCTGGCTCTCACATACACACGAAAGAATACAGTAAACTGCTTGACGCTGGACTTGTGAGGATAGTAGCTAGCCAGGCGGACCGTAACACATCCTACGACCAAGCAAACGTTCTTTAGTAGCAACGATTATGCGATAACTGTCTGACATAAAACGGCTTCTTGTGGCCCGGTTTCTTATAACCAAAAAGAAATCGATTTACTTATCAATGGTATTTTTTTTATCTCCAAACTACAACAACATACCCTAAATAGACTCGTAAGCTAATTTTACCTGTAATACTCACTAACGCGTGGAGGGTCTACTATGCAAAGCTAGGGGTCTTTGCTTCATTATTGGTAGTTACAAGTTTTAACTTCAACCGATAAGGCTCGGTAAATCATAGGAATTAGTCTAGTATTCGAGCGTAAGGTCTTGGGTTCGATTGCCAAGTCAAGAAAATTTGGGTCATTGTGTTTTCCGATATGAAATCCCCAGAAAAACTGCGAAGTTTGTTTTTGTGCCTGAAGGATATAAATGGTACCTACTATGCTCGCATTGCTTGCTTTCTATAACAATGGTCGAAATGTGTGTCCAACACACATCTTTAAAGGTGTTTTGGTGAAGTAGTGGGTCTTTCAAACGTTTATACACAAAACATAATAGGTACTCAAGGAGAGTAGAACTTCAATATTATCCTCTACTAGTGACATCTCTTATTAAATAGCAGAACTAAAATACAGTATGTTCTTAAATCTAAGGTTTGCATCTCCACACTTTATTATTTAGTGCCCTTTTACTAAAACCTGTATGAAATCTATATAAAAAAAAAAAAAAAAAATAGTTGGAAAATTATTATATTTTACTGTTACCTATAGATAGCGATGTGAATATTCTACAATGTCTATAAATAAAGCCAAGAAGATATGTTTCGATGTATGAAGTTCCACTACTCAGTTGTAGATGGCGCGTACTTACTAGGTTACGGGTTGCTCAGCCAAGATAAATAATAAATTGTATTCTCATTTCAAATGGGATCATTGGAATGTACAGTAGCGCCATCTATCACACGGGTGAAGAAGTATTTCATTCTTCGTATTAATGCGAGGTGGAGTTGTATGCTTTGCGAGGTGGAGTTGTATGCGTTTCGGATTTACAGTTACAGAGAGTACAATAGACACCATAGATATCCTGATCCAATACTCAACTTCCTGATTCAATCCTCAACTTCCTGATCCTAATCATCATTCATCTTATTGGCACTATAATTTTCATGTATTACAGTACTGTGAGAATTATGCTGCCGACCCATAATTAATATTATGTGATTGCAAACATGTTATTAGGTAACTCTTGGGTTTGTGTGAGAATTATGGCTCAAATGAACAGAAGTTTACCAATTAATAATTTTGATATATTTGACTTTATAGGATACATACACACAGAAGAGGGAAATACTCAATTATGTACATCAAATGCATCTAACAATGTTTTAACCAATAACATCATCTCCTATTACTAACAATTAGCAAATGTAAATTATCATATTTGTGATAGTTTATAAAAATATTGCACTGCTTTTGAAATACAGAAGTACATTATTTGTGTCCGAGATAAAACACGTACCTACATTACACAAGAAAATACATCCAGACAGTTATAGTGGAATTAATTTATTCTTATTTTTTTAGACACCAATTAAGATAACAATTTAACCTCTATCCGGCTACAAGGTTTTGTAACTCGGAACTTAATTCATTGGCGTCAATGTTGACTTTAGCATTAGAAGTGGGAACGGGTGCACTCGACTCTCTGTTGCAAGCCTTCTTGTGCACAAACCAGTGGAGACGCTGGCACTCCCTGTCACAATATTGGACAGATTTACACTTCGAACACTTTTTAGCAGGTTTCTCCTCCCCACAAGTGCTGCAGTAGGGTATGGCATCAACAAATCCCCTCTGACCATTAATAGTGCAGTTGATAACTGACAGCGCCGGTGGAGGATCTTTACTGGTCAGCGAAGACACCATCTGGTGGAAGGTAGTGCATTCTCTAAAAGGGAACTCCCTCACACAATCTTTAAGGAATGTATCCATCAAGTCTAAGGAAAAGCCATCTTTTCCGGGCTTTAATAGCTTCTTGGAGAATACTTCAACGATATCATGTTTCTTGTCATCTGCATTCGGTTTCTTATCTCTAATGTTGTGAATTTCTCTAAGAACATAAGCGAGATAGTGATATTTAAATGCCATCACTTCATTAGTGTCACCACCTCTTGTCATTTCCTTTTTGCACAACAATTCAAGTGTTTTTATTACTTTCTCAGCATTGTCTAGCAAGGTGGGTAAGTGTTGCAGATTAAGTGCGAGTCGCACAGGGTGGATGTTGACACCCAAAACAAACTTGTGAAGAGGGTCGACTAAGGACGCAGGTAGGTATGGTTCTGACTGTTGTCCTTGTATGGCGCTAAAGTAGGCGATTTCGCTGCGAGGCACGTAGTTGTTGATGGTCGCAACGGTGTGGTGGTTTCCAACGAACGCAGCCATTTGCGAGGCGGTGCGCCCAACTGAATTAGTGGCGATCGACTTCGCTCCGGCGTCTAGGAGCAGCTTGCACACCTCGGAGCTACCAGATAAGGCGCCGAAGTGCAAAGCCGTATAGTTGTACTCATGCTTGCCCGAATTCACGTCTGCGCCCTGGAAAAGCGATTGAAAAAACAATTGAGTCACACGAAAACAAATGGGTGCCAAAAATGCCAACGAAAGTTACGTACCCTATCGAGTAGCAATTGAACCATATCCTTGTTCCCCTTATAAGCGGCGTGCTGCAGCGCAGTCATACCATTTTCGTCGAAGAGATCGACGGTGCCTTTGTGCTGGGCCAAAATGTTCTTGAATTCTACCAAATCATTTTGAGCTATAGCATCGAATATAGTTTTTTCAGCACCGGGCTTTTCTTCGCTTTTCGCCTCCATATCGATTTTCTGGAAACTTTTATTATATCGAACGGAAAGATGCTACCAGAAGCAAACAACCTATAAAGTCGACTGTCAATGTCAAACTGACATTTCTAGGAATGTTAACAAAGTGACATTATAGAATATGATTAATAGTTGATTTTGTATAATATGATATCGATTCTACTAACTCTTTATTTACATGTGGTATAATTATTTGCTTCGAAATAAAAACTTGCACAATGTAAACGTTGTTATTTTATTACTATTTATACTCTTGGTTTAGAACAATCATGTTTAAGAATAATTTCAGCAGGTACAAACTTTTTGAACTTGGATATAAAAAAATATAGCTTTACCAGAAAAAGAAACGCGCGAGATTATGAAATACCACAAGCACCTTTTAATAGTTACAACAACAGTCAAGGCAACCGACAAATCAATACTGTCAAAGAGATCTATTTGTTTTCTGGATTAGATTCTGATCAGCTGAATAATATTTTTGGTTCGTTAACTAATACACGCAGGGTGGATTTAAGATTTTTGTTCTAGTTCACAAGAGTCAGACAGTTCAGATCAGAGATCAAAGGTTTTAAATTCCAAGCCAACCATTACGTTGCTTGTTGAGTAGTTAGTACGTTGGTCTTCGGACCTAATATTCGGACTCAAAACAACAATAGGCATACAAAGAAAGAGTTGGTCGCTTGATAGTTTGAATCATCGGCTATTGTAATGTACGGTTGTAAAAGTTATAAAGCTCGAATTACTTACTCATCGATTTTCAATAAATTTGCTATAAATACTTTTTATGAATTTAATAAGATCTAGGTATGATACAAAGGATCACTGATATCGAAAAACCAAGTTTATCCGATTTCAATCCCATACATTTCATTGAATTTTCTATAGGTAGGTACTTAGCGATGGTAGATAATGGATTCTAGGACATTCATTACTTTCACGTAACCGCAAACGTACTCAGGGCTAAATAATTATGCTTTGTCGTTCTGTTAGTTTAAAAGGTACGTACTACCCGTCTGTTTCAAGAGTTTATTGGCGTCGACCTTTACAACGTCACAGCTATTGGCACCGCAGACCAATGGTAGAGATGCTACCGGTACGAAGCGGGTATTGACTGAAACGCGATACGGGAAGGTGGGAATTTTGGTTGGTTTGATAAATTAATTATTCTATAAATAAAACTTGAATACAGTACGTATAAATTTATTCTAAAAATCATTAGTCATAATGGCTGATATGACTATTGATAAAACATCAACAACTATAAATACAAGCTACATCTTTAATACATCAATACCTACGTTACTAACATCAAGAATATTTTAAGCTAAAACTGCTAAACAGTAACTGCCTCATACATTACACAAGAGGTTTATAAAAGCGAATGGTTTGAATAAATATAGGTAATATCAATTATAAGTTTGAAAGAGCGAAATATTACATCACATCAAGATAATGAAAAAGAGATAAATTCTACCTACACTACACATCAAGTAAGCTGATGTGTATCGCGTGTGGAGCGTGTCACATTTCTAACATAATGGAAGATCTATTGATATCCAATCATAAACTTCAAAATCGTTGTACAATTCATCAGTCCGCATTGCCCAGGACGGAGTGATGAATAGCAATTCAATTCGAAAAGAAAACAACACAATAATATCTGAAATACACTTATAAAAAATGGAGCACCTAAATATTGAATCTAACCACAACATTAAGAGACAAAAATCGTAGATTATCATGAGATTAATAAACTAGGGATAATCATCCCATAAATAGACAGAGTCTACATCAAAAACAATGTGGGTACATGAACTTTTAGTTCTAATAGATTAATTTGATTATTATGTTTGATTATATTATTATTTTATTGTTTCTATTATCTACACAGCATTTCATTTTTTCTTAATCCTAGTTTAACCACTAATTTTCTGATAATATCGATAAAAGTTACAAGATTTGAATATGTCATGCTACTTTGATAGGTACTTATTTGCGCACAAATATATTGCGCTAAAATCACAAAAAAAACTGTATGCTATATACCTATATATTTGATTAATATACTTATTCTTATGTTAGATAATATATTCTTATTGTTAATAAACAGCCATATATTTCCCTTACAGCTAGAAAAAGATAAAGACGAAATCCTACATTATTAATGCTACGATACACGTTTTGACTTTCAAATGTACAATAATTTTATATTAATATTTATTAACTACAATGGGAGGATGATATTACATAGAATAAATATAATTTTTATAAGCTCATACATCATAGTCGATTAGTAAGTTTACTTTGTCTCAGCCACACTTCGCAGCACAACAAGGATTACTTTTGACATGCGTTATTTTATATTATTGCCAATTTATGAAAAAAGAACTGCCCATAAAATTCCTACGTGGTGCTCGAAAATTAAGTTTTTCAATAAATTATTGAGGAATTTAATTTTCATCAAATCTGGCATCGAAATACAAAATTTTGGATTCATGAAGTGTGACCAGGAATGTATTTTAATTATGACGTAAAACTAATGTTGAATTCTTGTAGCGTTCAAGAAGCATTTTCTTTCATAATAATAATTGTTCCAGCGTCAACCTTAATGCTTGATGGGTCTATATCTAAACTACAGCTAAAAACATCGACGGTTTGCTGAATTGTCGGTTAATCTTACAGGCGTGAACTTACGCGCTATCACTAATATAGTTAGACTCTAATTTATTCTAATAAACATGTATTAGTACTTTGGTAAATATAGACATAAATAGATAATTAAAACGCATGATTATCATCACTGAATTATGTATAGAGTTACACTTGCAATATTTTTTCTTGTGACGTAATATATATTATAAAATATATACATTTATACGAGAAATATACTATTATCCTAAATATTATGATGTAGAATAAGTACTTAGAGCACACAATCTGAGTGACTTATTTTTTGCTAAGTGACCTGCTCAATTTATCGTACTCATATAATAATGTTATATTTTTGTATTCTAGAAACAAGCTATAATATTCCCATAAATATTTAATATTTCAGACTATTAAATAATGATTATACTATCCTTAAATATTAGACCATCACTACTTACCCTTTCGACTTCGCCTTCAATGCTTACCACGTTACAACCTTATAAATATTATTAAAAAAAATCTTACATCACAAAAACCCAGTTTGAAAAAAGAACGCGCTAAATTAAAGACTCGGGAGCATTGTACTCGCGAAGTAGCAACCAATGGAGTGCTAAAGTATGGCCCGTCGTCTGCAGTACCGTGCCAGCGATCGTCCATTGACAGACGTTTCGTCTCTCCCGCGACCTCACAAGTTGAGTTGGATTCTAGGGAGAAATAACACTCCTTGTCTCTTTCTCCTTGATGGTACGTAACGTCTAGACGTAGTAGACGTCGAAGGAGAGCTGTGCTCAGACGAGCGCGGGGGCCGACGCGAGAGGTGGGGTGGAGGGAGGTTGCGGAGAGGTTGGGGTCTGCACTGCAGACGCGAGGCGGACCCCACCGCTCTCAGATACCACCATCCCGTTGTGTACCGTGCCGTTGCCTTCAGTGTCCGCATATGGTGTTGTCAGGAGCCGTAGACGCTGAGAAACGTTTAATGGGTAGCGGTAATAAGGTACAATCAAAAGTTCACATCATATATGGAAATATCTAAGGGGAAGCAGATAACATAGAACTACCCTAAAAGTCAACTTCCCCTGATGTGACTGGTGCTAACTGACGAGGGTCTGATAAGCAACAGATAGCAGGGATTTAACTGCCCATAACAAATGCCTCAGACTTGTAAAAAAATGTTAGACTGAAAACGAGCGCCAACGGCCGTAGCTACGACCATTTGCACAACAACAAAAAAGGCCTCGTTAAAGATGCTACTCTGAGACTCTCAGAATACACGAGAAAAGACTAAGAAGACCATCTTTCGGGTCTCTCTGGCTCTATTAGTATTAACAAAAATTAACATCATACCTCCATGAAAGTTCCCTTAGCCGTTAACAGCTTGTATATAGCCACAGTTGGGATACACATGACACTCGACCCAGCAATGGCCCAGCCCAGCGCATTGGCCCACCAAGGGTATATGTAGTCCTCATATCTCAGCGGTTCGTAGTCCAGAAGTCCATAAGCCGTGATGAAGAGAAGAAAAGCTGGGGCGGCGAAACGCCAGCAGACGCGCCAGTATAGACCGGGCCGGAAACCGATCATGTCGCGGATGTCCTCGCAGAAGCGCTCCGTACCTGGTAAAGAAAGCAAAGAAGGGATCTGAAGTTTTGAAGGTCATCGAGGATACAGGAGAGTTGTTAGCTGACTACAGGTTACTGTGTTCCATTTTTCGAGTAAGACATAATCTTTTATGGCCGATTTCTGTGGTTTAGTGAGCGTTAAACTCTTGTATCTTTGCCAATAATGAAGCAAAGACCCCATAGCTTTGCATAGTAGACCTTTATGTCAGGCAGGTGGCCGGTCATAAAACAATAAGCCAAAACCTCTAACAACCTGGACTTATGAAATACCTGATGTGCCGACCTCACCTAGTGTGGGATAAGGGCAGGAAGCAGAAGAAGAAGAGTAGACCCTTTCATAAGTTAGTAGCTAGGTATCACAGATAAAATTATTTTACGAATCTATTTATATGCCTAGTTTGGCAAAAAAAACGCTACCAGTGGTAAGCAAAACGATTCGTTTTCGATCATAGGACCCGGACATTAGTGGGTTATCCATGGTATAGGTAACTTTATTGTGACCTCGGTAACTTTTCAAGAAACCAGAATTCCACAAAACAGTATAATCATTCAAAAAAAAATCTATACGAAGACGGGCCCTAACTTCCTAACTTATTCATTATTTTTAACAGCATCCGTTTGCCTCTGATTTACTGTTAGCCATACCTAGGTGTCAACTTACCATAAATCCAAGACACAGCAATAGCCTCAAAGAAGACAGCGATCAGGATAGAATATCCCGCAGCATATCGATCGAGCAGTTGAAAAAAGTAGAAACCGCCTTTAGTGCAGGAAGCCAGGCCCACGAAGAAGTACAGAGTGAAGAGACAAGCCACGAAGATCTCACGGTGACGACCAATCGGAGGAAACTCGTCGCTTAGCGCTGTTATTATTGCCTCGGAGCCACCAAACTGGGGGCAAAGAAAGTATGAATTTGAATAATCTTGTTCTGTACAATAGGACTTTGCTATCCTTCGGTGGTACTTGGGTTAATTACGTAAGAACTTATTCAAAGACAAGATAATTTTTTATCTTTATAGTATAAAACAAAGTCGCTCCAGGCTGTCTGTACGTTTAGATCTTTTAAACTACGCAACGGATTTTAATGCAGTTTTCAGCAATAGGTAGTGATTCAAGTGGAAGGTTTATATTCCCAACAATAGTATCTACATTGCATCAGTACGAATCCGGGGCGGGTCGCTATTTATCAATAAAAAGTATCAGTAAATTGGTCTTTTCTTTGAAATCTGCTTAATTTTTCTTATGTCCACGTAGTACCACAGAGCTTTTTTAACATATCAATCATTAGGACCACTTACAGAACTATCCAAGCCAAGAGTGAGGAGCATCATGAAGAATATCAAGGCCCAGAATGTTGACCCTGGCATGGTCGCGATAGCCGCCGGATACACCACAAACACGAGACCGGGTCCTTCAGTAGCCACGTCTTGGACATCCCTGCCCGAAGCGTGGGCCATGTACCCTAGCACGCTGAAGATAACGAAGCCCGCAATGAAGGAAGTCGCTGAGTTGATCACGCTGGTTAGTATGGCGTCCCTAAGAAACAAATTTTAAAGGCGTATAGAAGGACCAACATTTTATAGTGACAGTTTCTGTAATAAAATGAGGAATTGTTTTAATTTGGTAATGACCTACTAACATACAAAAATATGTCTAACACCCATATTCTAAGACGTTCCTCCAAAACTTACTCGACTCGACTCCACCTCGACTCAGCGTTTCTCACTACCATCGTTAGTTATAGTTGACATAAATGTCCTCGACTCGAGATTTTTCCTCAGTCGAGGTAAGGAATCATCTGTCAAGCTCAAGAGGTAACTCAGAACCTACCTTAAGGAAGGAAGTGTCAAATTCGTATGAAACAAAAATGAATTTTGAAGACTTTATCGAATATGCATACGGTAATCCTTACAACTATTTATCCCGGCGTTATTTGTGCGATGCAGATAAACAAAATGATGACGTAATGACTCCACTCAACCTCGACTCATTTAACGATCCCTCAGTCGAGGAACCTCAAAGTTCACTCGAAATTGCGACTAAAGAATACAATTTTGAAGGTGTTTCCGAGGCCATCCTGAGTCGAGTAAGTTTTGGAAGAACGTCTTAGAATATGGGTGTAAGTACTTCTTCTTTAACCCTCGGATATAACTAGAATTGGTTACTCACTTGTACACGTTGTTATGATACTTATTGTAAGACGCGTAAGCCAGAAGCACTCCGAATCCAGGTCCCAAGGAGAAGAATACTTGAGTCGCCGCATCCACCCATACCTACGAAGGAAACAATTACAAAATCAAGAACTTATTTTCTAAAAAAATTATAATAAGAATTGAATGGTTCTTCCCATACCTGAGGTTGAGTAATCGCTTCAAAGTTAGGACTGAGGTAATACTGAATACCGGTTGCGGAGCCAGGAAGGGTGATACCACGAACCAAAAGAATCAAGAGAACAGCGTAAGGAAAGAGAGCTGTAAACCAAACCACCTGAAAGATAAAATGGTTTTATTAAACTGCCGGGTTCCTTGCATGATCTTATTAAAGTAAGCAATATTGTCATTTTTGTTATGGCTTCTGAATCCAATAACTTGTTACAATGTATAGAGTCTGGCAAACGAAAGTAGACACACGAATTATTTGCAAACTTTTTATATGGCAACAATTTTTCAACAAAAACAAATAATTCTAGAGTATCAAATTAGGTTATTCCTTTATTTTGGGGTTGCTATGCTGATATTTTTTAAATTTTCCGCCCTTTTTCAGTCTCTACTTTCGTTTGCCAGACTCTAGTATTAATTACTGAGCAGGTTTGTAGGAACACTTAAGGCCAACCCACAACGGACGGAAGATGCGTCGCCGATCTTCCATTGCGTAATTTACTTGAGGAATTTTAATAACGCATCTTCAGTCAGATGTGTACGGTGTGAGATGTTTATATGGAATTATGTGTACTGGCGGAAGATCGGCGACGTATCTTCCATCAGATGTGGCTTGGCCCTTACAGAGCAATGTACTGAGAAGTGTATTCAACTAAGCAAAATATATTCTTATATTCATACATGGTCATTGTATTAAGTAGTTAGATTTAAGATCTGATAGAAACTACAGCTGTACTTACTTTGCCAGAAGTGCTGATGCCTTTCCACAGGGAGAAGTAGCAGATGATATAGACGGCGAGAAGGCAGAGGGCCATGTCCCATTTTATTGCGCCCAAATCATGTAGACCTTCGCTGCCCTGCAGTTCCAAGATAGCTCGGCTAAAAGAATCAACAATCAATCAATAACCCGCTTCTTCTGGGTAAGCTCACTCCATTGTAGACTTTGTCTCTGTCTCCTCTGACCTAGACTAGAGTCAAGAGCAAACCCATTCCAAATAAAAAAAAACAATATTTAAGATTGGTGATTTGGATAACTGAAGAAAGATTTGATTATAATCGGTTTTAAAAAATAACTTACTTGAAGTATTCGGAAGCGGCTGAAGTGAATGGAGTTGTTTGAGGAGGGGGGATAGATCCAGACGAGCTATTATTGCGCACGCGAGTCCTATTCGAAGCTTCCCAGATTGCTTCAAACTGCAAAATACTCATTATGAATAAGCTGGCCGTAACCTCAAACAATCAGCCATTGTTATCATAGACCTAAGTTAGCTGCTTAATTTCTGTTGAATTAACTGTCTTGCAAAAAACGGTAATTAAACAAAACATCATGCCTGTATTCCCCGAAAGGTTGGGCAGAGGTATATGATAACATCCACATTTCGCCGTTATGTTTAAGTCCCATACAATAGAGGGCGAGCCTATTTCAAAAGGGTAATTAATTATTCAAATGTAAATCCAATATATACACTTGAGTAATTAAAGTTAACGTTAGCCCGCAGTTATTGGTTATCTAGTTCACTTTTTTTTTAAACACAGAAGTCCCTTAAATTATTTTGTTTAAGCTTGTCGGTTTAAGACTCACAGGTCGGCAAGCCGGCGTGTTCCACTCATTGTCGCAGTTGGTCCAGGGCAGCATGGTGGTGAAGGAAGCGAAGAAGAAACGCAGCGCCCACGCGATGATCACGTTGTAGTAGAAGTCGACGTAGAATGCTATGAGAACTACTGCGTAACCGATACCTATGGGACGAGAAGAACGGGAGGTTATCATAAGTAGTGCTAGAAGGCAGCTGGAGTAGACTGGATGTGGAAGACGGAGAAACTGTGTGATGGGTGGTGGGTGACTGACGGGGGCCCGGGCCTATAAAAGGTCGGGCACACTGCAGATCGCCCTCTCGCGCCGCTGCAGTTGCTCAGTTAAGTGCCACACCTGCTGAAGAAGACCTGGACTCCTCGCATTGTACGAACCACGCCCTGTTGTTCTCTTTGTACTCTTTGTAAATTCTTAATTAAATATATATAGTGTACGGTTACAAGTGTTATTCTTCATCCTCCCGTAAGTACACGCCTGCAAAATTTTATGTGCACATGCTAGTCGAAGGTTGATTCCTAAAGCCACCCTAAAGTGTTACAACGGATACAGAGTCGCTGATTGAAAGGAGTATATTCAGCAAAGAAGAGAGCGAGCTGATTCGAGAATAATTTTATCATCCCTACTTTTCACGTATTTTATTGTTCACATTAGAAAAAGTTCCACAAGACGATGATAATATTTAGGTATACAATCCGTTAACATGTCAAGGCAAGAAAATAACTAATAGATTATACAGGGTGTAAATGCTTTTTAAATGTCAATGTTTTTTAGTTCCAAATTTCTTTAAATACAGGGTGTAAACGAAATCATGTAATTTCTTCAAATCTCGTGATGTACTGCTGACATAGGTTAACCCTAGAGGGGACACTGTTGAATTCAATAAAAAAATTTGAAGTAAACGTGTTTATGTTCTTAACGTGAGGTATTTTAGCGCTCCGAGTTAAATGGCCGCGCGGCAAGTGATAACCGCGCAATTCGCTCGAGGCGCTAAAATGCCTCACGTTAAGAACACACTTCTTCTAAAAAAAAATTGAATTCCACAGGTCCCCTGCAGGGTTAACCTATGTCAGCAGTACATCATGAAGTTTGAAGGAATTACATGATTTCGTTTACAATCTGTATTTAAAGAAATTTGGGACTAAACAACATTGATATACAAAAAAACATTGTTAATACTAAACAATAAATAAATATAAATAGTAGGTAGAGCCTAGCTGCGGAAATTCGTAATATGAAAATTTAATACCGCGTTAAAAATTGGACCGATTACCGTTTCTAAAGAACTCCTATCAGACCCCAAACAATTCTCTCTCAAGTATCTTAAAACAAAAGCTTCAAGAAACCGTTTCACTTATTCACCAAAATTATGGTCAATCTCACGAACATTCTCAATCCATTTCGTCGAAAAATACTTTCACTCCGAACGGATTTCCATCACCTTTCCGGACCATTACCAATTTTATTTCTCTTCAAAAATCACATCGTGTTGGGAGCCACTCGGGGAGCGACGTGACAATCGCGTGAAATGAAATCAACGGGCATAAGCCGGTCTCGCAAATCTACCGGAGCCTTTTGAGACCGTATGGGACGAGCACTTAAGGGGAGCCCTGGGAATGGTGTCAATTATGGATGTTAAGTGCGGAGGGCGACGTCCGATGAGACCGCGATCTTGTAAATGACGGGTCCCATGTTTTGCATAAAAAGTCTTGAAGTCGGGTGGATTGTTTGTTGGAGTGTATGATTTTTTTGGTACTGGCATTGAAGGTATACAGATATATTTTTCCTTTCAAGCGGTTTATGAGGTACTCTCTTTGTAGTGTCAAAGTAGGAAAGTTATAACGTAAGCGTGTCGAAGTTAGCTGTGAGCTCAGCGCCGAAGTTGTATAATGCAATTGAAAGGAATTCACACTATCGCTGTCGGAGAATCTAATCTGAACAACATAATAACTATACTATCCAGCTTTCTTTGATGCCTACAATAAGTCTTAAACATATTTTTGTTAACACAAGTACAAAGAACAAGTACTAATCATAGACGTATTCAGGGTGGGGCAGATGGGGCGGTTGCCCCACCCTGGCACAGGAAAGAATAGGTAAATGGTCTAGATTCATGCAACTTGCCACACATGTCCACAGAAAAATTACCCAAAATAGGCAGACCAATGCTCGACTCCGTCTATACTTATTTGGACCTCAAAAATAAGATTGTGGGGCAAAATAATCCCATTCTGCACTTCCAGATTTATTGAAAAGACAAATATTTACTGTCTGACTGAGTTTAACGCACGCTGGACAAAATCCTGACTAAGCCCATGGTACTAATGTATTAACATTCTCAAGATCAATTACGTAAAGAATTCTTATGATCCACGATCATATATTATTATTATCGTCCCTATATTCATCTCTACTCTAAAACCGTAACACTATGTAGATACGATCCACACAGCTACAACAATAGTAAGAAAGTTAAGTGGTCCCCGCCATAACTCTTGATCGCCAAGTGCGGCGAGTTCCTCCATTCCGATGACATTAGCCGACGGGACGTGACCGGGTGCCTCATAAATCTGGCGCATGAGTCGCACGTGCCCCCATAAAAATGAAGAGAAATCGTAAGAATTTTAAATTAAGCTCACTTAGACTGTTGGTTAAAGGATGATTTCCACCAAACGGCTCGCATCGCATCGGATCGGAAAGGATACGAACGGATGCGGCGACAGCCAATCGCGTCCAGCAGGATGTCAACGCATACTATCTGCTCTGTACGTATCCGTTTCTGCGCCTACTCAAATAGTTTCATTCCTACCGTGTTGACGTATTCTAATTGTCGCGACGACAGCCGAAAGAATCCGATCGGATTCGACGACAGGCGAACGGAGACGATCGCGTGTTTCTACATATTTTCGGCTACGATCGCGTATCACGGAAGACGCCCGCAGTCAAACTGCTGTGTGCGGCTTGGTAATATAGACTTTAAATACTGTGTACACGATTTAATATCGTTTAAAGATTGTAAAATCAGTTCCGATCCGATGCGATGCGAGCCGTTTGGTGGAAATCAAATGTCTATAACGAAAATTATGTCAAATTATGTTGTTATTATGTTAAATTGCTTCCTATAAAGATCACACTATTTAGGCATTAAGGTCCTTATTAATAAACAGCTCATTAAAAGCTGATAAAGATCATAAAGATCATTTAAGAGATCTTCCGACAGCAGCTACCATAAACTAGAATTCCATACATGTGAAATTTTTTTTATAAACCTCAGGTGATCTTAAACCACAAACTACACTTAAGAGAGATATCTAAAATGAGAGCTGTTTATTAAAAAAAACACACACGCAAAACATTAAAAACTTTTATTTTTCTGTGTACTCTTTTTATTTTTCTGTGTACTTACTTATAATATATAGGTATTATATTATTATTTGTAAAATGTTTTGAAATTCTCTTCTATACGTTCTTCTAGTTCTTCTTCTTCTAGTTACCCGAAATAAATGAATTTCAATTTTTAATTGGTTGGCTTAACTAGAAATCAAAAAACCGGCCCTTAGTCATTTCTCAAACCCGCGGACAAGAGCGGTGACATTTTTAAAACCGTAACTAAGGACCAAGAATATTTTTGCTGCCAATAATGTACCTAAAAAATACAAACATATTACAAATGTATAAGCTAAACTAGCTCTTACCTTTGAAGAGTGGTACTAGCCTCCCCCAGCAGGTGATGGCGCCTTTCCGATGGAACTGTCCCAGCGCCAGCTCCATGTAGAACAGCGGGATGCCGCCCACCACCAGCATGATGCAGTATGGCACCAGGAAAGCACCTTGTTAAAGAAAAGAATTCTTGTTTTTACTGTTATCAGAATAAGCAATTTGGAGTCAGAACAGTACCCGAAAGTTATTCATAGATTTTTTGACGACACGTTTGGTGCAGAGGCTGAGCAATTAGCTTCTGCGCTACGGGTCGTGGGTTCGATTTCCGCACGGAACAAGTATTTGTATGGCCTACAGATAGTTGTTTCAGGTCTGGGCGTTTGTGCATGTGAGATGTGTGTTTGTAAACGCACCCACGATACAGGAGAAATCCGAGTGTTGGGCAAAGATTAAAAAAAAACTTTCCGTGTTTTTTTTGTGAGTGGTCAAATATTATCGACTGGTAAAAATATTTTTCAAAATGCCTTTGTGCCATGGTGTCTGCAATGTGTATGACGATTGCCGGCACGTTTATATACGCTTCATAACATAACATCACGCCTTATATTCCCCGAAGGATTCGGCAGAGGTGTTTTTAGTAACACCCTCGTTTCGCCAGTTATGTTTAGGTCCCATGTAATAGGGGGCGAGCCTATTGTCATTAACCGGGCACAAATCCAGACTCCGGGTTGCCACTGAGAAATTCCTAATGGAAAAACCCAATATCACTTTGCCCGACCTGGGGATCGAACCCAGGACCCCATACTCAGCAGTCGTGCTACCAGACCACTAGACCAACAAGGCAGTCACGCTTCATATTGACGACACGTTTGGTGCAGTGGCTGACCGATCGGCTTGTGCGCTACGGGTCGTGAACTCGATTCCCACACGGAACAAATATTTGTATAGCCTACAGATAGTTGTTCCGGGTCTGGATGTTTGTGCATGTGAAGATTTGTGTCTGTAAACGCACCCACGATACAGGAGAAATCGTAGTGTGGGGCAATTTTATCTTTAAAAAAATGTAGCTTTCTAGGCTTCTTTAAGTCCTAAGGGAGAATTTGAAGAATAAAATCAAAAATCAAAATAAAAAAAAATATTTCACATAAACCAATACAGGTGCTTATGAAAAGTCGAATTTAGATGCACGGTTCCAATTAGTCGTTTCTTATGGAGAAGAGCTGGAAAGAAACTCCATGGTTACTCTTTTAAAAATAGGTAATATCTTTAACAATTTCAGTGGATACAGTACAATGATTTAGGATAGTGAGAGAACAATGGAGTTCTGACCACCGACTAATGAGTAATGTAGTATAAAAATTAACAAATAAAATAAAAATATACCTACATACAAATAAAATAAATAATTATAAGAGCCACGATGTCCCACAGGACCCCCAGGTCCATTATTTATTAAGCTTTTCTCACAATAAGCCATTTTAAACATCAAATTATTCAAAAAAAGTTCTATTGTTCCACAAATCTCGACTACTAAGTCTGTAATAACGTGAATTTTTCAGTCGAATTCCCCCGAAGAGTTCCATCTCAATCTGAGATCGCAATACTGGCAATAATTTCATATCGGCCCCAGGAGGGAGGGCGTCGCAAATTGTTCTGTAATTGACCTTTTAAGGCTCTCGCATTTGCTTCCAATACGCTTTTATGAAACTTGAGATGTTCAAGCTCATTTATGTAGTTTAAATATACGTATATATGTGTTGGTAATATTATTATAATAAATTAACTTTAAATTCTGGGCGATCTATATTGTAAAGAGGAAAGATTTGTATTTTTGTATGTAACGAATAAACTTAAAAACTACTGGACCAATTTCTAAAATTCTTTTGCCGTTAGAAAGCTACATTATCACTGAGTAACATAGGCTATGGGCGGAGCCGTGAGGACACAGCTAGTATTTAATAAATTAGCTTCTGCGTTCATGCCAAGATTTTGATTACTTTACGTTACTCGTAAAACAGATATACTTTTCCTATAATGACCCGAAACTACATTAATATTCAGATTAAAACCGAACCAATATACAATGTATTTCAGACCAATTCCTAAACAGTTTCTGATTTAACTACATAGTTAAATGCAACAAATGACAGAAACCCCGCTTAATTAACTGATATTAATCTCATCCACAAAATAGATAGGTACAGAAGTCAATCTGCATACAAGTGCGCTCGAGCAACGCACACATAGACACTGCTCACGAACACGATATTTCGACCCGTTTGGGACCAGAGTGCGAGAGAGTGCGAGCGCGAGTGCCATGCGCTTGAGAGAGATAGATATATAGATAGAGCGACCGCCGAGCGTAGGTATGAAAAGTGAAATTCATACACGTGATTGACTTCTGTACCTATCTGTTTTGTGTCTCATCTGTACTTGAAATCGACGCGACGTCAGCATTTGAGAAAAGGCTTAAAAGTCGAAGATATAGCCTGTAGGTTTAATTTATTTAACTATACAATTGTTACAATCCCATAAAACAGGTTTTTAATTAAACGGTTTTATCTTGCAGCACCACTGAACCATCAGGATTTGAGGATTGAATGTTAAACTATTATAATGTTGTATTGTCATGAGAATTGAATTTGTGTGCGCAGTTTCAGGAGAATCGGTTAAACAAAAGTTCCTAGTTGAAAAATCTGTCGCAAGATTTGAATCAAACAAACAAATATACGAAGTGAATCTAATTAAAACCGTTTAAAAATAAGATTTCACCTAACTTCTACAATTTCGCAACCATCTGATTAACTCACAGTGCATTACGGTTCCTTGAAACGGTTCCAAAAATGAGGTCAGTAGAAGCACAAAACAGATAGGTACAGAAGTCAATTACATGTATGTACTTCACTTTTCATACCTACGCTCGGCCGTCGGCGGTCGCTCTATCTATATATCTATCTCTCTCAAGCGCATGGCACTCGCGCTCGCACTCACTCGCACTCTGGTCCCAAATGGTCCGAGATATCGTGTCCGTGTGCAGTGTCTATGTGTGCGTTGCTCAAGCGCACTTGTATGTAGATTGACTTCTGTACCTATCTGTTTTGTGGTAGAAGGATGAAGTAAACAGTCTCGTGTGCGTCTCTCGACGAGTTCCAAGTAAACATTAACGAATAACGAACACAATTGGTAAATGACGTACTTCCGTATACTAATTGGACAAGTATAATGCTCACATAACCCACACAATCTGTACGCTTACAAAGCACGGCTTGATCTAAATCAAACTGAAACCACATAAGAAAAATTACGTTCTATTGAAATCATAAATCTGAATAAAGCTGTGATAGCCCAGTGGTGTGGCCGTCGAACCCAAGGCACGCACCTCTGACTTTTCGGATTTATGTGCATCTTTACATAGTATAAAACAAAGTCGCTCCCGCTGTCTGTCCCTATGTATGCTTAGATCTTTAAAACTACGCAACGAATTTTGATGAGGTGTTTTTAATATATAGAGTGATTAAGAGGAAGGTTTATATGCCCCCCATTAGTATCTACATTGCACCCGTGCGAGGCCTGGCCAAGTCGCTAGTATTGTATAATTATCACTTGCTTAAATACGGTGAAGGAAAACATCGTGAGGAAACCTGATGCCTGAGAGATATTTCTCGACGGCATGTGAAGTCAAGTCAGAGACCAATTGGCGACATAAACTCTGACACCAGGTTAGTCACTAACCACACGAAAAGAAGAAGATAAATCTGAATTAACTTTCTGCAATACAGTACGTAACACAACGAAGAGCAAACCTTGTAACTGGTTGATGGTTAGATTAAGTGTAATACAATCGTACACTTTTTGTCACTATCCACGCTATACACTTATCTCACAGTGTGAAAACGCGGGCATAGTTCAAGCTATGATATTCAGGATTTTGAGAAATTGATTTCTTCCTTGTTTACGTTGTGCAGCTGATCTTGTAGGACGATGTTAGTGTATGTTAACCGACTACAAAACTGAAAGAGGTTGTGAAAAATGAGAAAAATGAAAAGAGGTGAATGAAGTGGATAGTGACAAAAAGTGTATGATTGTGCTATAGTTAACCTACCTATCAATCAGTTACAAGGTTTGCTCTTCATTGTTTTACGTACTGTGTAAGAATTCAGAATATCACCATATCTTAGACTAGCGGCCCGTCTCGGCTTCGCACGGGTGGACATTTTTCCCGTTTTTGCAACATTTTTTATTTATGCTCCGCTCCTATTGGTTGTAGCGTGATGTTATATAGCCTATAACCTTCCTCGATAAATGGACTATCCAACACAAAAATAATTTTTCAATTCCAACCAGTAGTTCCTGAAATTAGCGCGTTCAAACAAACAAACAAACTCTTCAGCTTTATAATATTAGTATGGATGAAAATATCAAAATACATTTTGAGAATAGCGATCCCTAGTACATCGAAAGAGCTCGACGAAGAAAAAGATATCTACGACTATCGAGCTATACGTCTTACTACCTCCTTGAGGGAGGCAGGGGTAATATGGCAAGGATTTACTTTATTGCCGGATGCAACAGGTCGCGGATAAAAGGGGAATGGAGGACATTCCGACCAAGTTCCTCTATAACGACGAGCGAGGGCGAAGTGACTTCGGAGAATCTTCGTGTCTCTTAAGTGTGGGATAATGGGGCTTTATGGAACAGTGCGGCTTTTCGTGATGATAGGGTGATTTAATATTAACTGTTGCGCTGAGTGTGAGGGTAGATGTTACTGTATTTTTGAAGCAAGATATTAAAACTATATGAATTAAAACCTACCTTTAAACATATCATGAAGTTTTTTTTTAATATTCTACATTATATTTAACATAATACGACATAAATTACAAACTAATAATACTACTATCTACACACATAATTTAAAATAATAATATGTAGAAGTATATAAAAAAGGAGGGAAAATAATCATAGGGCATCAAAAAATTCGTCCGCATCTCTGTCAGCAGTAAAAGTGCCAAAAAGGCTGGCAGCATTGCCACGTTGTATGGCAATGCTGATTCTTTGGCCAAAAAATAAGGTCTGCCCTATGGTCACGTGAAGAGTCGACCAACCGCTTGGCGATAAACATTGATATAATATGTATTTACGTACCTACTAGACGCGCTGTTTAGTAGAACGACATGGTATCAATGAGTTGTGGTTCCAAAACCGCAGTGCCATAGGACTTGACAGCTGTCTAGCGGTAGTTTGAACTTTATTGCGTCAATGCATTCGGCGCATGTTGTCTATACCAGATAGCGCGTCTATTTATTTCATTTTCGTTGTCTTATAAAAAAAAGTTTTTTTTTACATCTTTACCATTAATAATGTTTTTTGTTCTCTTTCATGTACTACACGCTGCTGTCTACATTTTTAAGATTTTTTCTTTTTGCAGGTCTGTTGGCTCAAATTTCTTTTGAAATAAGCAGTATTTTTATACTAAATATTATAAACATTGTTTCTCTTTAAGTGACATCCTGTGAACATAAATCTGTTATACAAGGTTAGTCGGAAAGGGGGTACTAAGCCATGGGTCACTTAAAGTATCAGCGATGACTATTTTAAAGCAACTTCAAAGTTCGTTAATTTTTATTTGCATGCAAAAAGATTTTCATTTTAGTTTTTTTTTTTTAAATCATACCTGCTTCAGTTATGAATTCAGAAAATTTAGTTTCTAATCCGTGACCCCAAATGTGACCTAAATTGTTAACACAGCTGATCATAGCTATGGACACATAGATTTTAGCATATTTTTTACGAAATCTTTGAAAAGCTATTTTCCTTAAACTATCGAGTTTTTGGGAAAGTTGTAGAACAAAAGTTATCCCTTATTATGGGTACTTTAACACCCTTTCGGCTTAGTACCCCCTTTCCGACTAACCTTGTATAATGTATAAAAATTTAAGTTTGTTTGTGTGTTCGTCTTGATCGCATTGTTCAACCAATTGAGTTGAAATTTTGTACATAGTTGATGTTGGCACTTACGCAAAGAAAACAAAACCTTCTTACGCGGGTAGAGCCGGAAACACAGCTAAATAAATAAATAAGAAACCTATAACGCTTGGTACAAATTAATCCTAAATTTATTGAAACAGTTAAGTATTCATTCACTTCTGGAAGTCACGGCTAGATAGCCACAGTACTAATTAATTTTCTTTTAAAATCACTACAAAAACCTAATCGGCTCACGATGATTCAATTTAGCTCCATTTCTTCGAATCTGTTACAATGGTAAGGTGCGTAATCGAATCGCCTTAGTTCCGAGACAACCCGGGAGGTCCCCGCGGACCGAAGGCCCGGCCGGATGATTGGGTATTACGAGATTACCGCCGATAGGGCTCCATTAAATCATCCACACCGTACCGTATGGCCGGAATTGTTTCTAACTGAACTGTTTATGGAATTTTGATTTATAGAGCACGGCTATTGATTTCAATTAACGGTTGGATTCGGTTGTGTTTGATTTTGTTGATAGCTTGATATAGGAGTTTTGCTTGGGCCTTAATCTCATTCAAAATATATGACGAAACACTTTAATTTTATTTAAATGATTTATAATTATTTTTATACATAATGAATGATTTTTATTTCTGTAAATAAATCTGTTTCCCCTCGTTTACATTACACCCAAAAACAAGTTGTAGACATAATTTGTATAAAGATCTTTTTTCAAAGACATTACTTGGTCTAAACACTAATGATCATGTGTAAAATATTTCAACCAAGTGTTTTAAAGGTTACATGTTTGCTACATAAAGTATGCATACTTGTAATATGTTTTCGAAAAAAAATCTGATAGCTACTTCGATCTTCTTCGACTTCGATCAATGTTGTATTGTTGATCGAATTTTGTACCTAGGTGTAATCGAGGAGTTACAGACACTTTTGCAAGTCAATCTAATGTTTTTTTTAAGAATACATGGCGCTGCCGTTTCCTATCTGACTAGCTCTGAGAAGAAAAACCAAAACAAACCCAGAGATCAAGATCTCTTTTAAAGTCCAGACATTGTGGTATAAAAACTATGCGAGTGTAACAATGTGGGGCAACGTGTGGAATGGCGTTTTGAGGAAAATGCCATAGCTGGTTTGCGTTGCGCTGCCGTAACTGACGTCACGCATGCATCAGTCAACGTGTAGCTCAAACCTTAATTGTGATAAAGACACACGAAAACTATAAAATGTGTTAAAGATTTAATAGCAAAAAACCTAACAAATTGCACCATAAATGCTTAAACGAAGGATATTTTCCTAATCCTCTTAAACGTGCGAAAGTAAGTCTCATATTTAAATCGGGAAGCAAAATGGATCCAAGTAATTATAGACCTATTAGCGTGCTATCAGTACTATCTAAGGTCTATGAAAAAGTTCTATATAACCGTCTAAACCAATTTTTAACTGACACTGACTTCCTATTTAAAAAACAATACAGCTTCAGACCAAAGTCCAATACTATCTCTGCGACTGTTGACCTAGTGACAAATATATGAATCAATATCGATAATCGAAAAATAGACCTGGGAATATTCATTGATCTAAAAAAGGCATTTGATGCCGTCAGCCATGAAATACTATTACAAAAACTGAAAGATTTGGGTGTTACAGATATAGTGTACGATATTTTCTAATCGTATCTTACAAATAGGACCCAAATTGTTAAAGTCGGTAACCATCAAAGCACACCTAGACTTATTACCTGTGGTGTGCCCCAAGGCTCAATTTTGGGCTCATTACTATTCTTAATTTATATAAATAGTATACACGAGATTGGGCTAAAGGGAGAAATAACTTTGTACGCTGACAATACCAGCCTGTTCTATTTTGGTGTCTCGATAAATGTGGTTATGAATGAAGCACAACATGATTTGAACATCTTACACACTTGGCTCCAGTCAAATTTGTGGACCATAAATGCTTCAAAAACATATTATATTATTTTTACATCAAAAAACAAAAAAAAATACCTATAGTCCATTAACAATGAACGGAGAAATAATAAATAAAAAAAAGTCAGAAAAATATCTGGGCCTACTTCTTGACAGTGGACTTGCATGGAAGCCACATATCGAAAAAATTCAAATCTAACTATTATCCTTATCAGGTGCCCTACGGCCCATATCTCGATGCTTGCCCAGACATGGGCGGTACACAATCTAAAATTCTTTGGTCAAGCCTGGATTACCTAGTTGAAGTATGGGGATCAGCAGCTAAGAGCAACTTAAATAACCTACAGAGATCACAAAATAAACTAATTAAAACGTTATTTCGATATGATTACCTAACACCGACCATAAAAATTTATAAGGACACTGGACTAATGAATTTATCGCAAAGCTATAAATACAACACCTGCATCCTGATTAGAAAAATTATAACAAAGGATATTCACTCATAAATAATAACATTTACCAAAAATATAGACCACCACAAACGTAATACTAGACAGACAAATTATATCCGTTTGAAACCACCTGGAACTAACTACGGAAGAAAGAGTATTCGGTACCAAGGAGCCCAGAATTATAATAAATTACCTAAAGACAAAAAAGAGGCTAAAAGCTTATCAACCTTTAAGAAACTATTGAAACGCCACATTTTGAAAGATCTTTCATTGATAGAACGATAAGGATAAACTAACACTACGAAAACTAAATAACCCACACACACCGGCTTACGAGGTGTACTGCGTAAGCGACAAACGCGACGCGATGCGATGCGGCGACGATATCAAAACAACGGCATTCCTTACTGGCGGCCTATGTAGCGAGACGCGGCGTAACGTGTATCATTTGTTCCGTGTCGTGTCGCGTTGCATTGCATCGCGTCGCGTTTGTCGCTTATGCAGGACACCCCGTTACTCCCGACGAAAAGCACCATTTTATTTGTAAAATTCTAAAACAATGTATAAAACTGTTCAATTCTCGCTTATTCAAACGCACTGTGCCATAGACCTTAACAAACAAGCTTTGTTCGCTCCGCAGCATATGCGCGCACTCACTATACACAATCTCCGCTAACATTTTTAACATCTACCCTACTAAAAACGCTAATCGGTTATTTTGTTTACTTATTAGGTACTTATTGTATTTTCTCTATAAGTGATTAATGTAATCTTTTGAGAAGTAAATGTCTTAAACCGTAAAGACCACTGGCATCATCCAAAATAAACTCTGGCCTGCTGTCGGAAGCTTGTTTATGTATTTCTAGAGAATGACAGAATAATATAGTACATTACTGCCGCGGTCTGTAATGACTGCGTTGCTGGCAGCACTGATGATGGCCGAAAGCGCAGTATAGCGCAGCTCCAAGCCATCACAGCGCGGTCAGCATTGTAGCTCTTGATGGGCAAGCTGGAATAATGGCCGAGACCAAAGGTCGAGGCCTTTATAACGCGGACAGCAAGGGCTGCAATGATGACCAAGCTTGAAGGCCGAGAGCGTGGCTAAACTAAGCTCGAGGCCATCATAGCATGGCCAGCAGCGCAGTCATTGCGGACCAAGGCTTGTATAGTGCTTTACTCAAACAATGCGAGTAATTTAAATAAAAGCAGCTTAGTATAGTAAGAATTTATTTAAAGGAAAGATTTGTTTCTTCCCCGGGCTTTAGCTTTTTTTTAATGAATAATTAATGATTGTGCCGCCTGTACCTATACAGCCAAATTCTGAATAAAAACTATTTGCACCAGACTATTTTTGAAACAAAACTCGACAATAATGGATTTTCAAAGGAAATTGCTAATACTCACCAGCAATGAAATTCCATACAACTTTGCTGGCGCCTATTCAAGTAGCGCGGAAACGTCGACATTGCTCAAAGAAGGCTGTCAAAATAATGACCACATTACAAGCATTTTTGAGTAAAATCTATTACAACCATAGACGTAATAGGTCCATGATTACAACATTTTGTAGTGTGCTTGTCATGTGTTTTTTTATTGTTTTTACTCGATCGGAAGATTCATTCGATTTTTGAAATGGATTTTGAATTTATTGCGTGTTTCGATATTATTGCGACATTAAATTTATTTGTTAAAAAATAAAATTAATTAGAAAATGTTTCGTTGGTCAAGCCGTAGCAAGTGCGACTGCTGATTGTGAGTAGGGATGGGCCGAATATTCGTTTCATGTTCGGTATTCGGCATATTCGGCAGGTTTACCGAACATTCGTATTCGGCAGATTATTCGGGAAAAATGCCGAACATTCTACCGAATAATTTTGCGTTATAAAGTTGCCTCTATGCTTGTATGAAGTAGTATAATTACATAATTGTATCCATATCAAGTGTGTCTTATCGTTCATCGTCGGTTTTACAGAAAATGTCCAAATTTTCGACCTCTTCCTTCCACTCATTTCATTGTTTTTTTGGCAATTTGGTGAGTTTTAACGATTTTGTACACAAAAACAAATGCACGTGCCAATGTTTTGTCGCTAACTATATGACCTAATAACAGTCCGGGAGTAGTGGCGTCAGTGGTCGGAATGGTGGCGCGATTCAATACGTTCGACAAGTACAGACTTGAATATTTACAATGCACTATAAAGCGCGCCAAATCATGCCGAATATTCGGCCGAATGTTCGGTTCGGTAAACTTTTAACCGAACATTCGGCCGATTATTCGTATTCGGTGAAACCCTTATTGGGCCCATCGCTGATTGTGAGGTCCTGGGTTCGATCCCCAGGTCGGGCAAAGTGTTATTGGGTGTTTCCGTGTGGAATTTCTCAGTACTTAGCAGCCAGGAGTTTAGATTTGTGTCCGTATGATGGCATAGGCTCGCCCACTATTACATAGGATTTAAACATAACGGCGAAATAAGGGTGTTACTATACACCTTTACCCAACCCTTCGAGGAATACGGGCGTGATGTTATGTAGTTAGAAAACACATTGTTTACACCGACCGTTGGAATTTATCCAAAATCTAATCGCAAACAATCAACTTCAACGCACTAGATCAAATTGTCCTATCACAAAATAATTATGGCGTTAGTGGATGGTGTACAGCCGTCAGCAATGATGGATGGCGAGGGTCACATGATGAAGTGGCGTCCCAATCAATTAGTACGGAACCACTGTTATGACCGAACGGTGCTATAAATCAGGGGTAGACGGAAGGGTTACTTGTTAAGCTGAAGCAATCGAAATGGTTCTGACAGTAAATAATATACATTTAAATGAACTCAATAGCAATATTTTAGTACAAATATGAATATGAAGCAGTGATAGCCTAGTGGCGTGACCGTCGGACTGCCAAGTCGTAGGTCTCGAGTTCGAACCCAAGGCACGCACCTCTGACTTTTCGGATTTATGTTTATATTGTATAATTAACACTTTTTCAAAAAACGGCAAAGGAAAACAGCGTGAAGAAACCGGCATGCCTGAAAGATATTTCTCGACGGTATGTGAAGCCAACTCAGAGGCCATGGACGGCATGAACTGACACCAGATTAGTCACTAACCACACGAAAAAAAAGAAAAGATCTAAAAAGAATGCAACATTGATTTTTTGAATTTATGTAACTTGGCGGAGAATGACCTACAGGTTTGATCCCATAGTAACAAATGAATAGAATAACATATTCTAACGGAATATAACATTATATTGACTGACTTATTGGTATAGTGGTCGCAAGCGCGAATTCTGACAGGGCCGCCGTAAGCGGGCGTGCAACGCGTGCACCGTACGCGGGCGGCACACCCAGGGGGCGGCAAATCAAGCGCCTCGTCTAATTGAGACCAATTTCAATTTTTTCGGTTTTGTGTCACTCAAGATACAGGAGTAATCGAAAGAGGGAAGGGAGCGTCTAAAAAAAATGCTTGCTCGCGGGTGGCGAAACAGCTAGCGGCGGGCCTGACTGCTGAACATGGGGTCCTGTGTTCGATCCCCAGGTCGGGCAAAGTCTTATTGGATTTGTCCATTAGGAATTTCTCAGTAGCAGCCCGGAGTCTGGATTTGTGTCCGGTTAATGGCAATAGACTCGCCCCCTATTACATGGGACTTAAACATAACTGGCGAAACGAGGGTGTACTAAAAACACCTCTGCCGCACCCTTTGGGGAATACAAGGCGTGATGTTATGTTATGCTCATCTTTCATTCTTACCTTACCGGAACTGAAATACTTATTGTAGTAGAGCTCCTTGTAAAATGAGTTCGCTCGGAGAAGTACTAACACCATACATATTCTGCCGTCAAGCAACATAGCTGTGTTTCAGTTTAAACGGTGTTCGTGCCGTCAGATTCGTATACACATGAGACATTTCAACGCATTGTCAGTCCTCTTGAACCTGTAGGTGTATAAGCGGCGGTAACCACCTAACATCAGGTCTGCCTTCGGCCTGACTGCAAAGCTACTAAATACTTTAAAAGAAAGATAATGATAGTGCTTTTGGTCGAAATAAAAAAAACCTGTTACTAAACTTTGGATCTTTAGAATAATATGAAAGTTGCATTAAAATCCGTCAAATAAAAGATATATTCCACAAAAGACACATCTGACATCATGCCCTGCGTACCCTGATACCTACACGTTACAGGAACTAATGGACGGTACTGATAACGCTAAACTCGTAGCTAAGTTCTGGGCAGAGACACAATTTAGATTGCCATCGACACGCTAAGAAGAAGTGATATCAAATCATTACCAGCACATTTCTTTTATCAAAAATTTGAACAACTTGCCTCTTGACTGTTAAAATATTTTAACTGGTCAACCAAGGCTTTAATGGTCCTTTTAGACGTATTGTAAACCACTGATATTCAGGTACTAGTGGTTCTATATAATTCATCTCCATGCATCCCTAAGTTAATTTAACAGAAGCGAGACGATAGCAGCCATTTTCAATATCTCGTCGGGTGTTCTAAATAAATTTCCTCTTAGCTCAAAGACAAGATCACATTTCAACAGTTCACGCGAATTGCCATTTAATTAGATCACGGGCAGACGCGGCCCGATCGGCCTTTGCGTCGTCGAGAGAGGATGACCTCCCCTCTCTATTAGCTTATTACCCTCTCCCATTATTACGTTACTAATTTTCCTGCACATCGAGGAGCTAACGAAGTTTCCTCGGCGTAAAGGGCGCGTTTTGATTGTCAATTACTGGGTCTTGGACGCCAAAGGGTGCGCGACGGACGATCAAAGCAACAGCAACCAGGATGCAATTAAGTGTGTGGCAGAAACTTTGTTATGAGCACAAGTATTTTCAATATATCGTTCAATGTATAAGGTTTTCTAATAGGGTCAGGGTGTCTTTGATGGTTAGAAGAAAGAAAAAAAATATGTTTGTTGGCGACGAAATGACGCGCAATTTCTTTTTAAATATAAACTCAAAAAAAATGAAATCGTCGCGTCGCGAGGAAACTACTTGTGTGATTTGTAACGAATGGTCACCCATTCGCATAGTGACCGCAGCAAGCACAGCTTAACTTCGCAAATCGTATGATCGGATCGGTTGTTAATTGATCGTTGTTAAGCCACGAGAACCAAAAGGATGATCACCGAACTTCACAATAAGCGAGGTCCACAAATTAATGACTTGACAGGTTTTACAATCGTAGGTACTTAGGCAAAGGTATGTCGGATCGTAGGAAATGCTTTATCCTCCGGATTTTTGGTTAAGACTAGATTACCAAAAATAAATTTGGAGAGCAAAGACGCATTTTAAATAAAGAGGATGATCATTGCTGTATGTGTCGTGCGGATAACAACCTATCAGAGCTTCTCCTCAGAGCAATACCTTGGAAATACCTGAGAGCAACAAGCAACAATAGGTACCAACACTTTTTCTTGAGGTTCATCCAAACCAAAGAGTATTATATCTGTCCATAAAGAACATCCAAATTTTAGTGTCATTTTGACATTTTTAAATATTTTTTTTACACGTTGTATTTTATAGGTCTTTATTTTTATATTATTTTTACACTTCTCTTAAAAAACTACCATGTCGGTCGATAGTATTTCTAAAGACGAGCCCGTTGAATTTATATTTGTAGCAGAAGAAAAAAGTTCTTCAGAAGAACCAGCGCCAAGTCATTGGTCATCACTAGAAGTTGTCAAGCCAATTCTCAATAAAAAAAAGTTACTCTATGAAGAAGGGAAATACACTCCAGGAAGTGGAGAAGTATGTGCCAAATACTTAACAGCATCCCAGAGCTCAATATTGAGACATCCATATTACGACTACGCTGGCGTTCTTGATCCTGGCATAAAAGAAGCTTTACTTGCATCTGAGAGGCCAGTTATTTACCCCGACGACGGCCAAGCTCTATACCTGTATCTATGTGAACAAATGAATATTTGTCCAGTCAGAATATTTCACAAAAATTTATTAAATACCGAAATAAATGTAAGTTATTACGGTGTCAATCAACAAGGCGTCCGTGCCATGGCAAAGGCTTTGCAGTACAATAAACATGTATTACGTTTCAATCTAACAGATAATTTTCTTAACGACGACGCTTGTTACCATCTTGGTCGAATGCTAAGTCGTAACGTTACATTAAGTGAACTGATTCTAACCGGTTGTCGTATAGGTCCTTCGGGTATGCTTCGGTTAGGTGATAGCTTACGAAAAAATCAATCATTGATATACTTGGATATTTCGAACAATAATCTTGGTGATGCCGGTGGGAAGCACTTTGCTCAACAGATATACGACGGTGGTAACGTCAGGCACGCAAATTTAAGTAAAAATCAGCTCGGTCAAGAATACGCTCTTGCTTTTGCAGACGTTTTGATTAGGCAAAACAGATTTACACATCTAGACCTATCCTGGAACAGATTTTATCATGCACCGTCTACTGTGAAAATGCTGAACCAATTGGCAGAAAGCGCTCATTTAACAGTATTAAATTTAGCTTATAATGCCCTCCAGGGGACACGTGTTGCTATAGCAATAAAAAATGTACTGCTTGTCCCAACATTGGTGGTATTAGATTTGAGTAGCAACTGTTTAAAAAATGAAGCAATAGATACGATAGTACCCAGTTTGTACGAGGCTAAGAAATTAAGAATACTTGATCTTTCTTCTAATCCGTTAACACCCCAAGATGCTTATAACGTCTTGCATACAATGTTGAGACCTCGAATAAAAGTGCATAGACTACTGTTGAATAATGTTTGTGTTGACAAACCGTTTATTGAAATACTCGCAAGAATCAAAAGGATGAAATCTCGCAAGAATTTTGTATGTAAGTTTGGCAATGTGTTACATAACTGGACTGTAGAAGACCGCGATACTAGGGAATTGGTTCTAAAGAGAGCTCAGTACCTTGGCATGGCTTCCACGAAGAAAAAAGTTGACACGGCATTGTATTTCCTGGCCTTAGGTAAAGAAATGACGAGATCGGTGCCGATAAAAGAAATGGTGGACCGACTGAGCGATGATCTTGTGCCTCTAGATGAAGATCTGATTGAGGAGTTCTCTTGGGCATTTCCGGGGCCAAGCACTGCAAAGTCGCGGACTATAAATATAAATTCAGTATGCAGTTTTATTCAACGGATATGGCCGAATAAAAAGCTGCCGCCAGCACGTCCGCCCAAGCACGAACCTGAATCTGAATCTGTATCCTCCCAGCCGCTACAGTGAACAAAAAAAGAAACAGCAAGAAGTAATCGTCTTCTTCGTCTTCGACCTATATTTTTAATTTTTATACAACGTTTTCTTTGTAAGTAACTTATATTATTTTACCCAAAGTTTATTTTTGAATCCGCTTTTACAAAAAAAAACTTAATCAGTTATTTTATTTTTCTACTATGGTTAACATCAGTTTATTAAAATGAATTATGTAGTCCCTTTATTTTGCGTTTTTTTTTTAAATTCTAAAACTGTCTCATTCCATTGCCTATCCATAATTTTGAAAATTATTTGGTAACGTAATTTTACGTAATGCTTTAGAAGAACAATAAAGTTCCTTATACTAAAAATCAGTGCAGATTCCGGAATAGCTAAAGTTTAAGCGTATTTAAATATCATGCGAGTTAAACAAATCTCATTTAGTTGTTTCCGGGTCCTTTGGACGTCCATCCTTTAGCTTCGGGCTGCTCATTTCCGGTACAGCAAAGACGCGTAGAGTCTTGCGACGCAATACCGCGTCTTGTCACTTGCAGTGTTCTGTCTAAACAATAGGAAAATGTCTGGGAAGTTATGTCGACACTATATGGACTTATACAGATATCTAAGCATAAGCACAGCTTTATGCCAACAAACATTCCCTCTTGGTTTAAAAAACTGATTTTTAACACAATGATAATCAGTCACAAGATGTCTTATAAGACGAATGTCAGTGGAAACGCCGGTAGAGGACGCCCTAGAAGGACATACAACGAGATGTTCTTCACAAAGGACAGGTGCGTAGTACTCTCAATCGGCGTGCAAGTATGACGAGATGTATGAATGTGGTTGAAGCGAAAGGAGTATGTAAGGATCTTAGCTTGATTGTGGCGTTCTATAGTTGCTGCCTACCCCCATTAGAAAAAGGCGTGAGTTTATGTATGTGTGTACTAATCTCTCTTCCTATTGTATTTCTAAGAAAACCATGATTTTTTTCATGGTTTTGAAGATACTTATACAGACGCATTCAAAATTTCAAATGGGGTGCATCAAAAGAGCCTTTACTCGTCCTCTTCCCTCCTGTCGGCTATTCGAGAATAGCACGCACTGTGGTCTAAAGATTGGCCAGTCAGTGACGTACTTAGATGTCATCACTCGTGGAGGCTTTTTAATGCACCCCACAAACGACGAAACTAAAATACGTGCAGCGCACCTCGAGATCATTTTTTCATCATCCTTTATTGGTGATGTTCTTCACAAAGGTCAGGTGCGTAGTACTCTCAACCGGCGTGCGTGTATGACAAGATGTATGAATGTGGATGAAGCGAAAGGGGTATGTAAGAGTCGTATCATGTGGCGTTCTATAGTTTCTGCCTGCCCCCATGGGAAAAAGGCGTGAGTTTATGTATGTATGTATGTATGAATAGCTCATGAAAGAAGAACTTTATAAAAATATTATATCTGCCTGGTTGGTCTAGTAGTGACAAGCGCGACTGCTGATCATGAGGTCCCGGGTTGGATCCCCGGATCGGGCAAAGTGTTATTGGGATTTCTCAGTAGCAGCCCGTAGTTTGGATTTGTGCCCGGTTGATGGCAATAGGTTCCCCCCTATTACATGGGAGTTAACATAACGGCGAAAAGAGGGTGTTACTATACACCTCTGCCCAACCCTTCGGAGAATACAGGCGTGATATTATGTTATGTAGAAATATCACTTTCATTTGTCACGTGATAGCACAACACGCATTCTTGTTTTGCATAGAATTCTGTATAGTAGAGAGACTTAAAGCTATAAAGCTATTACATACGTGCTTCAGGCTCCCACTGGGAGAATGTGAAGCCTTCAATTAGCAAGCCGCAGGTGTAAGCGTAGTGCAGGCCACTCGAGGCGCCGCATCAGGCGAGGCACAAGGCATACGATTGTTAACAGTCTATTATGCCTCGAGGGCACTACAACTGGAGTTAGCGCGCAATCACACGGTAAGTCTTGAATGAATTCATGATTCACGAATCATTATCACAGTTGAATGAAATAGACGTTTGAAGTTTGTTTTATTTAAATGTTCAGTAGACAAGAAAGTTAGTTTAATATTTTTGTAATTCTTTATTTTTGTATATGTTTTTTTTTTGTTTCATTCTGTAGTCTACGACAGTGTTCCGCAAAGTGTGTGCCGCGGCACACTGGTGTACCGTGGTCATTAATTGGTGTATCGCGGGAAAAATCTATTTCTTATAAAATTATAAAGGCGGACGGAAATAATGTGTCCTTTGCTATCTTTATATGATTAAAATATGATTTTTTTATTGATGGTGTACCTCTGAAATTCCCTGATTTCGTAGGTGTACCTTGAACACAAAAAGTTTGCGGAACACTGGTCTACGATATTACCATTCTTCTTCTTTTCGTGTGGTTAATGACTAACCTGGTGTCAGAATTTATGCCGCCCATGGGCCTCTGACTTAGCTTCACATGCCGTCGAGAAATGTCTCTCAGGCATGGCCGCTTTCCTCACGATGTTTTCCTTCACCGATTTTAAGCAAGTGATAATTATACAATACGCACATGAATCCGAAAAGTCAGAGATGTGTGCCTTGGATTCGAACTCGAGATCTATGGCTTGGTAATTCGACGGTCACACCACTAGGCTATCACTGCTGTAACCAATTGAACTATGTCAGACTTTACTCTTATTAAAATAGAGTTCAAATTGAATCGAAATATATCGTCAAGTGTGAGCTGTCTGCACGTTTATAACGTGACGGAAGCCGTCGGCGAGACGCGAGGCGGACAATTAGCGAGGCAAGAGGCACTTAGTGCCATTCAAGGCACGACCGCGCCACTCTAGACACCGACACTGCGTGTTCTAGGCAGTCTAGAATGGATAATGAGGTTAATTGATTCTAGAGATTGGGTCCAAAATAGATAATAAGTACATGATTGATATCTGTTTGTTGCATTGCATGGACAAGGATTATTTGGAAGTATAACAGTCTCGTCCCCTATTACATGGGACTTAAACATAACTGGCGCAACGAGGGTGTACTAAAAACACCTCTGCCAGACCCTTCGGGCAATACAAGGCGTGATGTTATATTCTTTTATAACACAGTAAAATGCACTGATTAGTTAGATTAGTAGATTAATCTGATGCGATGAGAGTATAACTAGCCAATAGAATTTATGAAATAAACGCCTAAATATTATTTACCGCTTCCAGAAAAGTAGACATACTCAACTAGTGACCCGCCCCGGCTTCGCACCGGTGCAATGTAGATACTAATGTGGGGCATATAAACCTTCCTCTTGAATCACTCTATCTATTGCTGAAAACTGCATTAAGATCCGTTGCGTACAGATAGCGGGAGCGACTTTGTTTTATACTATGTAAAGATGACTGATAATGTATTTTTGGACTATGCCTAGATATCAATTAATCAATGTCCACCGTTCCACGATGACTTCTTCAACTCTATCAAACGACACAAAAATCCAAAGTCTTACTTTTAAAACGGCCACTCACCACCGCTTTTCTTGTTGCAGAGCTAAGGAATCAGTGCGGCCGATGGTGAACCCGATGAATGACAGCAGGAAGTTCACCTTCCTGCCCCATCTCTGTCACCCCCTGACTATATACTAGCACTCACCGCCGCCATTCTTGTAGCAGAGGTAAGGGAACCGCCACACGTTGGCGAGGTCGACGGCGAACCCGATGACCGACAGCAGGAAGTCCACCTTCTTGCCCCATGTCTCGCGCTCGCCGACGCCCGGCGTAGGCGTCTTCAGCGCCATCCTACTGCCCAACGACAGGAACCCGCCACACCCTGGACACAAAATATTCATGTTCAGTACCGTGATTCATCCGTGGGGACAATTCCCTTCTGTTATCGGGCAAGCGTGTCGTAACAGCCAACTAGTCTGACACCATAAAGGCTCATTTACACGGTGCAAGTTTCTTGAAGCAAGTCTCATGCTATCTTTGTCTTTCTATCCGACAAAAGCAGAGATAGCATGAGATTTGCTTCAAGAAACTTGCACCGTGTAAATGAGCCGTTATTGTGCCCGAAAAAATGGCAATAGGCTCGTCACCTATTATTTATTACATGGGATCTTAATACTAGAGGCAAAACGTGGGAGTATAGACTCCTGTAATAGGAGAACACCTCTGCTTATACCTTCAGGGATCACAGGTGAGTTTATGTATGTATGTAGTATCAAGATTCCTTGTAGCCAGTTGTAGCTAGCACGGATCTTGTCGAATCTTCCACACTCGAAAATCGAAAACACTTTTTGTCTTGTCAAATGAGACAGGTAATAATATATTCTTTGCTTGTCGCTGTAGTGTGTGATAAGCCTGCAGATAATGAGATCAGTTGAGAAGCAGTGTTGGTAGGTGTTGGCACGATTGTCTTTCCAATACTAAGTCGGCCGCCAGCTAAGTGCTACGATCTTTGTACAAACATTTTAGTTGCGTCCACTTTATTTTAGGGTGCAGCAGGACTAATAATTTTTGATACTTCAATGAGCAATACCCACTTACAAGTACCTATCAAAAATAAAGCGCCGACTATTAAATGGTCACCCGACCTTCTCTCCCTTCCTTCTGTCCCAAAGCATTCTGAATACCTATGTTTGAAATACGTATCGTTTAAAACACCAATTCTTATAAATCTAATACCAACATCAGAAGAAAAAATCTATTTATATCCTCTTAACAATGGACCACACAAACTACATCACTTGACCTTTTATCCGAGTGTTAATTAACTGGACAGAAATATCGCGAGCCCTCGGGGCCCTCCATTACGAACGCGGCATAATGAAGTGACAAATGTTATAACGCGCCGCGTGACAGAGGGCCCACACTTCAGCCGACACGCTGACCGCTGACCGCTCGGCTTTAAAGCAGGGTTGACGCGGTTGACGCTGTTTTGGAATATTTTTTATTTGTATAAGGCTATTGACGATGTAGAACTTGAGTTTAAAATATTTTTTATAATATTTTGAATACCTTTTCAAGGTTTCAAATCGGTTAATCATGAAACGACGGTCAAAGAATCACTCTTTTTAATGGTGTTTCTTTGTTATAGGTATTGTTGACAAGTGACCAGCCCCGGCTTCGCACGGGTGCAATGTAGATACTAATGTGGGGCATATAAACCTTCCTCTATCTATTACTGAAAACTGCATTAAAATCCGTTGCGTAGTTTAAAAGATCTAAGCGTACAAACAGCGGGAGCGGCTTTGTTTTATACTATGTAAGTAAAGATTAATGTTGATTTAATGAGTGTCTATAAAAATATTACCAAATATCATTATATGACTGTATCATAAAGTTAGAAGTTTCGTAGCTTCTTAAAATATTTAATTTGCTAGGCAAAACCATTAATGCAGTCAGTTATTTTAATCGTGCACCAGAAAAAAATCCTTTAATTAGCGCTGTGTCAACCCTAGTGCAAGCTCTCTACCCAGTGCGTCCGAGTGGCTGTCACATCCAGCGAACGCGTCCGGTTAACCGATGCCGATTTAGCGACGAAAAATCGTACGCCATCACTACCGCACACCACTAGTCGACAAATTGAATTTCGAATACGATGGACATTCATTACGATGGGGAATATTGGAGAAGTACCTACTACGCGAATACTGCGTTTTCATTGCAGTTTTTTTATGAGTTTTCATAGCGTTTTTTTTTTTATTGGAGTGACAGCAGTCCTTCTGGACATAAAATAAAGATTCCGGGACAGTGTTCGTCTTAAAAAGGAATGGAAAATATATTAAAAATACGAAATAATTTAAAAAAATGGTTAGTGATATGGTTTTTGATATTTTTTGTGTTGATCAACTTATATGTAATTCAACGTTTTGTTTCATTAGTAAATCCACCGTAGTTATTACAAAACATTAACCCCCGGTTTGTGAAAAGCTGATCAATGCAAAACATAGGTAAATCTCATGTCAAGTGATTATAATGGATGTTAGTATTTTATTAGACCAATCCCATTCGTTGACATGAAATTTGACAACATATAAAATTGGCAAGTCTGTTTACCTTAAGGGCCAAGCCACATCTGACTGAAGATACGTCGCCGATCTTCCGTCGCGTAATATACTCGAGGAATTTTAGTAACGCATCTTCGGTTAAATGTGTACGGTTTGAGATGTTTGTATAGAATTATGTGCACCGGCGGAAGGTCGGCGACTTATCTTCCGTCAGATGTGACTTGGTCCTTAGACTGCTACGGCCCTGCAGATCTTTTTAGACTTCCGCAACGTAACGCACTTGTCAATTTTCTTTATAGTTTGAAAAATTAATATATTAATTGTACTGGCAAGTTCGTAAATAGTAGCAATTAAAAGTTCTATACGGTGTTGGACTGGACCAAGGGCGACAGATTTAAGAAGACGGAAAATTTCGTAGTTCTGGTACCATATATTATTAATTGAAAAAATTCTAGCTTTATGAATTCAAAAAAATACTTAAAGCTAGTTGAAAGAAGTTTCTGGCGCGATAACTCACTCGTCAAAAAGTTTGCTCAAAGAAAGTACTTACAGAAAACGGTGTCCACGACTCTATATAAATATTATAAGAATATACAACAATTTAATAACCAACAACATACATATTGCAATAAAAAAAAATAGCCACGATCAAGTATGTGGCCATCTCCTGCGCGTGTTTTTCTCTAAATATTACGCAAAAACATTATAGATATCTACAGAAAAAAAATTTGCTTTCCATACCCTACGGAAAACATGGTTTTGTGTAATGTGTAGAACAAAATAAGGGCAGGATCTGGGCTTAACTTATTTAAAAACTTTAGTTACCAAAACATTTGCCCAATAAATATTTAAAAAAACCATCCATTCTTATTTCAAAATTCAAATTCCTTCAACGTCAACGACACACATTTAAAAAAAGAACATTAGAAATAAAAAAATAATATAAGGCGTGTTACTCACTTGCGTGTCGGCGGTCGCATTGACGGCGCCATGTCCGCGCGGCGCCGTGCCTGGGCCAGAGTGACGGTGGAGCGCCGAGTCTGAGGGCTGCTGGGCGTGCACAGGGAATAAACCACGCCCAGGATAATGCGTTCTGCTCACTGTGGAAGGGAACTTATTGAACCTGAAACTAGGGCACCCAAGTTTATTGAAAATCTTAGCTATTGGAATTTTTATTTAAGTTGAAAATGTTTTATGAAAATGGTAGAGAAGTGCTAAAACATTTTTTTCCTAAGACGTTTATTTTTTATTAATTACCAATCCTACTTCTGTGATTATTTCTTCTTTAGGTTAACAAACTACACATAACCTAACGTAACCAACCGATTTCTGTCCCACTGCTGGGCACGGGCCTCTTCTCAGAATGAGAAGGGTTTAGGCCTTAGTCCACCACGCTGGCCTTGTGAAGATTGATGGACTAAACACACCATCGAGAACTTTATGGACAAATTAAACACAACAAAAGTTACACAAGTAAGTTAGGAAACAAAGACACAAATAAGTTTTTTTTTTGTTTATAAATTTTAAAAGTAGTAAGTATATCTGTTAGACGATGTCGATTAGGTTTTAAATACTTAGGTACAAACAGGTGGGTACTGCCGGTGCATGCTTTTGCGAATCCCGTGACCCCGGCCTTAGGTCAGAAGGAAAGACACCGTTGGTTTTTAGCTGGTAAGAGTCCGGCAGACCCCCTCGCCTTCCACGGCCGAGGGACATCCATGAGGGTTTTCCAACGAGAAAAAAAAAGTACAATCAGGTTTTTGAATCTTTGGTCTAAGATACGCCTTTGGTCTAAGATAAGCTTGAGATACAGCCTATCCTGTAAAGATGCATAATATATCCTTTTTTTTAAATAACGTTGACCCGCTCTAGGATTGCTCCTGTATCGTGGGAGCACAGACACAAATCTTCACATGCACAAATGCCCAGACCCGGAACAACTATCTGCAGGCCATACAAATATTTGTTCCGTGCGGGAATCGAGCCCACGACCCGTAGCGCAGAAGCCAATTGCTCAGCCACTGCACCAAACGTGTCGTCAATATTGATATTCTACTGAAGTGTTAATCATAATGTTATTGTGTTCTACGATCAACAAAAATAATACAATTATTAAAGTACTAGAAAACCATTTTCTTTCTAGACACTTTAATTTATTCAATAAATCCATACCTACCAATTTTGATGTTCTATGGAGAAATTCTAATTTTATACATAACTAGCCGCCCGGACAGACTTCGTTCTGTCAAAAGTTATTGCTCTGTAGGGGGAAAAGAAAAGTGTTGTTTTTACTATTTTCCACGGAATTTTTATGTTTTTTCTCTTCATAAGAACCTTCCTTGTGCCATAAGGAATATATTTTTAAAAAATAGCCGAATTGGTCGAGCCGTTCTCAAGTTTTGCGCTTAGCAACACATTTGGCGATTTATTTTTATTTATATAGATTATACGTACCTATCTATAATAAATTGCTAATTGTATAGGCTTTGATATAGAATATAATACTTAATTATAGCCTTTCTTTATGTAAATTTTATGTAAGTAATCAATTAGACCAGGGCGGGCGGGCCGCCCTACTTAGCGGAAGGCGGGGCTTGGGATACCACGCCCCGCTACATTGACGCCCACTTGCCTCAATCACGACTTGTCGCTCCAGATGAACACTTCCCAGATTCCACTTAAAGTGATTTTCATTGTCTATGATGAAGTGTAACGTATGTCTGTCGCAAATATTTTTCTATAGTGGAAATTGAAGAGCTCCTCAAACGAAGAGGAACTTAGTAGTTCCAGCACGAATGCTGTTGAGTTACTCACGTAAACGTAAAGTTAATGTACCTAAGTGAATTTTTAATCAAAAATACTCGTTTCGCAAGTAGTATTTAATTAAATTGAAAACTTTATTCAGGTTAGTCGGAAAGGGGGTACTAAGCCGAAAGGGTGTTAAAGTGCATATAATAAGGGATAACTTTTATTCTACAACTTTCCCCAAAACTCGATAGTTTAACAGAAATAGTTTTTCAAAGATTTCGTAAAAAATATGCTAAAATCTATCTGTCCATAGCTATGATCAGCTGTGTTTACTATTTAGGTCATATTTGGGGTCACGGATTAGAAACTTAATTCTCTGAATTCATAACTAAAGCAGGTGTTTGTTTTTTTGGAAAACCTAATACAAATCTCTTTTTGCATGCAATTTTTTTTTATCGAATTTTGTAATTTTAACACTTGCTTTATAACAGTCATCAGTGATACTTTAAGTGGCCCGCGGCTTAGTACCCCCTTTCCGACTAACCTTGTATATGTATTTATATAAATATATAAGCTTATATAAGCATGATAGAAATTGTGCATGTCCCAAAAAATAAACCAAAATGCTACAGAACAGTTGTATTTTCGATTCAAAATTGGCTTACATTAGCGATACGTTTACGATACTGTAACGTCAAACGTGACAGCAGTGATAACTTAGTGGTGTGACCGTCGGACTGCCAAGTCATAGGTCTCGAGTTCGAACCCAAAGCACGCACCTTTAAATTTTCGCATTCATGTGTGTGTTGTATAATTATCACTTGCTTAAAAACGGTGAAGGAAAACATCGTGAAGAAACCGGCATGCCTGAGAGATATTTCTCCACGGTATGTGAAGCCAAGTCAAAGGCCCATTGGCGGCATAAACTCTGACACCAGGTTAGTCACTAACCACACGATAAGAAGACGTCTAACATTCGTGCTAGGCCTATAATACTATCGGCATACGAGGGACAAGATTGTAAAAAGTTCGACAGTGATTCAAACATTAAAAAACCACGGGAAAACGGCAATCAAATCCCAGATTAAAAGGTTTCTGTTGCAGTGCCTTAAATATTTCACTTCAGTAATTAACAATCTGCTCAACAGACTGCTCGGATCGTAGTCAATCTGTGGGTGGGTCACCGTTTCTTACACATCGGCACCTACATGCCTCGGAGAACACATTAAACCGTCTCGGTCGCAGTTGTCATACGAATCTATGACAGTTGTTACGGGTAGTCAGAAGTTTCAAAGTCTGACAACTGGTCTAACCCTAGGATATCGGCATTACCCTGCTACTGGGTTGCGGAGGTCCGATGGCAGTCGCTCGGTGTAAAATACTGGTATTCAGTCGCATCTGATAAGACTGGAAATTGACCCCAATACACGTGGGAAAAGGATAGGCAGAACAGAATATTACAAAACCGTGAGATATCAGTAACCATGTCCCAGATTAAAAGGTGTCTTTTGCAGTACCTAAAATATTTTACTTAATTAACAATCTGAATCAACAGACCGCGCGGATCGTACGATCCGCTTGCTGCGGTCAGTCTGTGGATGGGTTACCGTTCGTTACACATCGACACCTCCGTGGCCGTTGGTCCCAGTTGTCATACGAATATCTATGACAGTTGTTACGGGTAATCAGAAGTTCGAAAGTCTGATAACTGGTATAACAGTAGGATGTCGGTATTGCCTGTTAACAGGGTTATCCCAGCCCCGGATCTAAATTTTTCAAACGGGGGTGCAGAGTACCACATTGCCGCCCTCTAGGTAAAATTCTTCAACAAATAAAATAGGTACCAACTAAGACTTTAAAAAAATAGTTTATTATAATAATAAAATTATATATAATTCTAAAGGTTTATTCATACATAACCGGGTCCAGCATAGTACAGACAGCGAGGCTAGCTGGTGGCGGGCCGCCCCCTAATCTTCGCCGCCCGGGGCTAGTGACCCCGTCCGCTCCCCCTAGATCCGGGCCTGGGTTTTCGTCTAATGATCGGATAGCAGTTGTTCCGTGTAACGTTCATCCGCATCTGGTTGATCTGGAAGCCGACTCCAACCTAGTTAGGAAAAGGTTAGGAAGAAAGAAGTAATAAGTACCTACCGTCAGTTCCGTCTTTACCATAAGGGCACGTGGGGCACGAGCCCAGGGCCCCCTGCCTGAGGGGGGCCTCGAAATGCCGCAACCCAGTGCCTATATGTATATATTTCATTAAATCAATTTTTAAAAACACATTCGTTACTAAGTTCAATGCATCATTAACAAAGCACCCAGATAACTAGGGTTGCACAGCAGAACGTTGCTCAGCAGAAGTTTTCTTTAATTTGAGACAAATTGCTGCCAACTTCAGACTTTGTAACTTTTCACTATCATATAAAAACAACTTGAACTACAAGTTAGTGTCAATGTAATAACCAATTATGTTACTGGTCAAAACTACATTCTGATGTTATAATTCACGTTATTTTTGGCTTTTCAAAAGGGGCCCAAATTTTCTGTGCCCAAGGGCCCCTGCATGGCCTAAGACGGCTCTGCCTACCGTACTGAAAAAGTAATAAATATTAAATTGTTAAACCATGACAACACCTCAAACAACAACCTCATCATGTGTTGTCATGTCCACCTTACTGACTGAGCCTGATCCACCTTTTAAGAAATATACAAACAAATAGAACGGTCACATATTTGGTGCTTATTTAGATTTTTTATTACGTGTTCAGTTCTTCAAGGGTTAAATGCGTGCAAAGATTAATTAAATAACAGTTAAAGTACCTGGATGACCGAGCTTTGCTCGTATTTTTTGGTAATTCGACGTTTTCTAAATATGAAACCTAGCTACAGCTAGATCGATTTATCACCCCCGAAACCCCCTCCATACTAAATTTGATGTAAGTCGTTGGAGCCGTTTCCGAGATCCAGATTATATACATATACCTATATACAAGAATTGCTCGTTTAAAGGTATTAGATTAGATAACAAAATAGACTACAAACTACGAAACTCTAACGAGTCGCACCGTACTAGTAGTTTAATATCACCCGCGTTATAAAAGATTGAATGGAACTTTTTTCAAAATACTATTATTTATTATTGTATGTGACGTCGCGTCCGTCGGGCTCCAAATTAAAATAATGCAGAGTTGCTATACTCCATTCCATATAATTATACTAAAGTGGCCCACCAAGTCATGACATACCTTTTAAATCATTTCTTCAAATAACTGAAACTCTATGGGGTTATAAAAGCACAATACTGTGTTGAATCCCTGCTGGAAGAAAATAAGTTACTTATTTCTATACATTTCCTGGTTAAAATGGGTCTTATTTGTCTAATGTTATATTAAATAGAATATAGTGAAAAACTATACGGGTCGTAGCGTACGACATAGTCTACGGCGTAGTCTACGGGGTAATCTACGGTGCAGTCTACGGCGCAGTCTACGGGGTAATCTACGGCACAGTCTACGGCGCGGTCTAAGGTGTATTCTACGGGGTAATCTACGGCACTGTCTACGGCGCAGTATACGGTGTAGTCTACGGGGTAATAGACGGCGCAGTCTACGTTGTAGTCTACGGGGTAATCTACGGCGCAGTCTATGGGTAATCTACGGCGCTATCTACGCCGTAGTCTACGACGCAATCTACGGCGTAGTCTACGGCGTAATTTACGGCGCAGTCTACGGCGTAGTCTGGGACGGTCGGGATAAAAAAACTGCCTTTTGACCGCAACAACATCAATTCACTTCTTAACTCACAGATCAGTCGATTATGTTGAGAGCTATTGTGTTTTCATGTGCCTTATTTAACGGAATATAGGCGCTACTTAGCCTACGGCGGAATATAGACTACGGCGTAGAATACGGCAATTGCGGCTATCAGATGGCCGTTCCTTAAACCGTAGGCTTTACAGGTATTTGTTCTGTGGGAATCGAAACCGCGACCCGTAGCACAGAAAGCCAATGGCTCAGCCACAGCGCCAAACGTAACGATTGTGTGATTGCAACCGCATTACATCTATTCAGGAAAACTATGTAACATAAGTACTTTTTTCTAATATGACAAAGGGATAATATAATAGGACCGTCAGTCTGTAAGTTATCTGGTACCAGGGTGTGAACCCAGCTCAGGCGTCCCCTAGCCATTTCAGTATGCCCCCCCCCCCGTTATCGCCGTGTGTAGCAGCCATATGTGGCCCGTAAGCTTACTGCTGAGTAAAATAATATCTCGAGCACCCGCCTTCAGGGCATCCTCGGCGCCCGGGTGCCCTGCACCCCGTGCACCCCCGGGTAGAACCATATGAGTGAATTTATTTACTCAAGTGATCTTATTGAACAGATCTAGTAATTTTTAGAAACTACAAACTGAGTCTAGAAACTTTTCGTTTTATGTTACATTATATCAAACATGAAAATACAGTCACCAGTAGGTACTAGGGTTGTGCGCATCAAATATAAAATCCACAAACTATTTATATTGACGACACGTTTGGTGCAGTGGCTGAGCGATCCGCGCGGTTGTTAATTAGCCACGAGCCCCTCTTTACTTTTTACAGTCAACATGGGCCCAAAAATCATTGTTGATTCTCAAAAATGAGGTAAACGGAGATTTAGTCGGAGAAAAGACCCTGGGACCGGTCTTGGACCACATTAAAAAAAACAATTTATCGATCGTTGAGCCAATATGTCCGTAACTTCAATGATTGCATCAAATTACATGTAGGTATTTGATGCATTGATTGAATTTGCAGCTTGATGGAAAATTCCATTCACACTTGGCAAACAGGTTAACGCCGCAGCGGAAATTGGATCGGAAATTGGTACATAGTATTACCAATATCTGTAAAAACAATTATACTTTTTTGAAATTGCTCTAAATACTCTGAATTTGACATATTTTATGAACTGGCCCTTTCACAATCACATGTTTATTATAGTCAGTCGGTCAGTCACAAAAAATAATTTTACTATCCAAAGAAGAAATAAGTCATATGGCAACATTAATATTTTAAAAGCTGTCAACTCTGACCGTTGATTGGATGTTGCTACCCAATCATTTTTCATCGCAACCAATCACGAAGCTACAAGCACTCAGTGTAAAAATGTCGTCGCAAGTGTAGTCATTGTTCGACAGTTCGATTATTTCCTATCATTTATCAGACCAAACGCAGTTGCACTCACTCTAAGTAACAATAACGACTTAATTTATTGTGTTTTCCATTCTCCTGCAAAAGTGCTGCAGGTACGGCCAACAATTTTACTTTCCCTTCTCGTAAACCCATGACAGATAATCCTTGACTAGTGTTTTTTGTATTTGTAAATAAAAACAAAGATGTGGATTTATACACTCAGTGGTTACTGGTTACGTCGATTGGGAGGAAAAGTGTTACGTTGACGTAATCACCTTGGGTATTTATTGGTTGTATGTCAGTTGATTAAGAAAATATCCACTCGAGAATTAGGATGGAAAGTACCTAGTGTCGACGGAGCGATTTCTAAGTGCTAATTTTTTGCGTAGATATGGCTGATGAAATGGATCCTTGCGAGTGCCTGTGGAACCACGAGCTGGCGATGCGTCGGCTAATCTCCTTGGTGAGTTATTTTATTTGGCCTTGTAGTCGTATGATGAGATGTTATTATTTATATAGGTGGACCGTGCAACATCCACGTCTACACTACGTCCGTAATAATACCTCCTTTTGTTTCCTTTTGTGTTTACTAACGTTGTTAAAACATTTGATTAATTTTTATTACATTGTTGGTAAACATTGGCCTAATGATTGTGACCTATAAACTTGAAAAAAATATTTATAATTATGTTACCATTATAACTTTCAACTCAAATTATATTACTCTTACGAAACACGTCAACTTTCATTTTCGTCCATATTTAATATTCAACTGTATGTAACAATAAAAAGCTGCCTATGGCTAATGAACAACCACACAGATCATAATATTTGCGAGGTTAAGCTGCGCTTGCTGCAGTCATTCCGTGGATGGGTGACCGTGCGTTACACATCAAGACCCCTCCGTGCCTTTGAGAGCATGTTAAACTGTCTGTCCCGGGTGTCATACAATTGTCATACCTATGACAGTCTTTATGGGTAGTCAGAAGCTCGAAAGTCGGCATTCCCAACTGGGTTGCGGAGGTCTGATGTCAGTCACTCCGTGTAAAATACTGGTATTCAGCCGCATCTGGTTAGATTGGAAGCTGAACCCAAACGTAGTTGGGAAAATGGTAGGAGGAAGATTTAACTATAAAAAGGCAGGTATACTTGAATAGATTTCTGCACAAGTACCCTGCTTTTGATTATCATCTAGAATTTCTATAGAACTGTAAATAATCATTTTCCTGGTTCATAATGGCTTTAGAATCTCATTTAAATGCACACTAGTTTACATTATCAATCAGTCAATTACCATCATATTATAATTGAGTTCTAATAGCTCCGATGATTAAACAACCTCAAGGCATATTAAACACTATGGTGTCTATTGTAAATATTGTGAATGATGACAGGTACAATAAATTCCCTAATTGTATATTCTTGCCTTTGTCACAGGTTTTTGAAGTAATTCATACTATTGAATGAATATTGTTGGCTAATCTTATACTTCCCCAAGTATATCTAAACCAGGTTTAACGGCATGATTTTGTAAGTGTCCTATTAGTAGATTTGAATCTCAAACTATCCCTAGGAACCTGCGCCCACAGGCGGCACAGCATGGCAGAGGATTTTTTAAGCTCAAATAATTTAAACCTTATTGTACCCTTTAGGATTCGTATTTACCGTACCGCGGGATGCTTCGGCATGCCGCGGCACGATGAAGCGTCCTGCGGTGTGCTAAGCAAATATGAGTGCTAATGCTATTATATAAGGTTTAAAATTATTTGAGTGGACGCAGGCCCTAAAATTTACAGCATCAAATTGTCCTCCTTTTGTTATTATTTTAAATGGTAGGGCAGCTTAAGCATCTTACAGCTACAACTAGCTGTAATCACCATTTGCTAAGCTAGGTAATAACTCATACCCTGTTTTACAATAGGCTGATCTACAGAAAAATTATCTAATCAGCTGTCAAATCTAATATCAAGTATCAGTCAACAAGATATTATACAACCATATCTTTTTATGTGGCTGTTGAACCAACAAGAATGTCCTTGCCTAGCTTTCCACATGAAAATCATGCAGATTTTTGTATTGGTGTGTATAAATTCTATTGAAATTGACCATGTTGTTGCTAATTTTTTGTATGATTTCGGACCAAAATCAATATTTAAAAGCTTATTATTTTGGAATGTTGTAGGAATGTCTGCCTTTTACTTTGGGCAATAATATTTTTTCTCTAAAATAAATTATTATGTTAGAAAACCCAATCAGATGTTATTTTTGCGCTCCTTCCCTTTGTGCTTAGCGTTAATTGATAATTTAATGGACAACAAAATTTACAATGTTATAGTTTTCAATAAAATTTTAATCACATTCATTTTACGTTAGGTAATTTTAACCGTCGTTTTATGTTAGTGTCGTAGCCATATCATAGAATTGATCACTTCATGATGTAGCCAACCATTTCATGAAATGGTTGCATTTCATGAAATGGTTGCATTTCATGAAATGGTTGCATTTCATGAACTGGCCAGCTAAAACTAGCCATATCGTTTAAACGTCGACGTTTGATGATATGGCCATCCATGTTTGGCATGATTATATGGTACTTCAATAGATTTTTGGAAAATTAAATATTTTTTCTCTTTACTAGAATCTATCAATCTACTTTGAATGAAAAGTATATTTTAGTCATGCCATTGCACAAATCGCATCATTTCGTCGAATCTTACATAATAAGGTTTTAGTAATTTGAATGCTAAAAATAAAAAAAACTTGTAGTGTTTGAGCAGTTAGCATGTAAGTCTATTATACAAGTTAGTGTTAACTGGGTCCCTTATCGCGACTGATATACCAATTATTTCACGGCTGTAATTGAATGCGATATTGTTTATGGTCGTACATACCTATCTACGTCGTCGTTATTTTTCTTGGCTGTGGAGAATGAAATAGGAATTCACGTAATTACTATAGGTCAACCAGAATCTCATGGCATTAAAAATTAATAACAAATAGTGGTTTTCATATGGCAATGTCAACATGTCACTTGTCAAAACGAGTATGACTGTACTTGATACATTTTCCAGTTCTGATTAATGTTTTATTATTCAAACATTTTTAATAAACATACTTATTTTAACAAGGTTTCCTTTTCCATCACAATAAAATTGCAAAAAACCATATATCAGCATATCATTTTGGGACCCACTGAATAATATCAGCAAGCACATTGGGTCACATAAAACAATAAGCCAAAACCTCTAACAACATGGATTTATGAAATACATGTTGTGCTGACCCCATCTAGTGTGGGATATGGGCAGGAAGAAGATGAAGAAGAAATTAAAGAAAAAAATTACAAGTATCAAGACTTTTTATTCAAATTACCCTTGTGTTACCCACAAAAAAGTTTAATTTCCCTATTTGCCATCAGATTCTGGTATACCTATAACAACACTAAGCTGAAACTTCCTTTGTCTAAGGGATAGTTTCCACCAAACGGTAAAATCGTCGCAGATGCTCGAGCACTTTTTAAATTTCACTGAATGAAGAACTTTATCGGTATTGCCTTTAAGTATAAAATCCGACGCAGACATCAAACGTTTCCTCTTGCATACCCGAGCGTCGGATTTTATACTTAGAGGCAATACAGATACAGTTAATTTTTCTGTGAAATTTAAAAACTGACCCTAACGTGTGGCTGAGTGAGAACCCCTATAGTGGCTAAAATTTAATAGGCCCGTTTTGACAGCTGTCAGATTAGAACATGTTATGTCAATTTCGACATAAAATGTACTGATCTGACAGCTGTCAAAACGGGCCTATTATATTTTATACTACCTACATAAAAGATACCTTGATCTCTGCGACATATGTCAAACTGACATTCCTAGGTCGGCATTCCTATTCATTAGGTCGGCATGCCCATAAAGTATGACATTGACAGGTACTGTCTGTAGTATTATGAAATTCAGGACTTCATAGGCGTGATTTTACTGGCAGCTGTCGCAGAGATCAAGCTATCTTTTATGAAGCATAGACACTATAGTACGGGTTTGCAATTAATAAAGTCAAATTAAGAACTCTTTATACTCTTGAGGTCGCTCAAAAGAGTTAGGCCAATCTCTGCAATCCAGTTACTGAAGGACAATGATATTTTAAGACGTTGTCCGAGACCGGTATTAATAAACAACAGCTCTGATTTGAGAGCAGTGGCGGTCCGAGGGGGGGGTCGTAGGGGTCATGACTACCCCAAAATCGTACCTATACGTCAAATTGACAAACATCTAAAAACAGATAATTTAAAAAAAAGTTGCAATTAACTGTAATGTGCTCAACTTATTTAATTTTTACTGTTTATATGACCCCCTCTAAGTCTTTGGCTGCGACCGCGCCTGTTTGAGAGATCCTTCTTAAGTTTACTTTTAACATGACTAGAGACGTATTTAATCGCCAATACCTCGCACTCTCACCGTACTCAACGAACTCTTGGGTTGTAATCCAAACTATGATGTTTGCGGATCATTGGAAGAAGATTTTATTAGTATGCCTCAAACATTGCGAGAGAGATTCATGAAAGCTGTCTAGTTCACTATTTATTTTATGCTTTATTACTCTATCTTTAATTATTGTAATTGGTTCAAGACCGTTGTAATTAAGGTAAAAAAAACTATTGTCAAATGTATGGAATTCTACTTTATGGTAGCTGCTGTTGGAAGATCTCTCAAATGAGAGCTGTTTATTAATACGGGCCTTATAGCTAAATACTCAAACGCTATTCAATTTGAAGTTCCCTTTAAGTCTCGTGTTGTCATTGCCACTTCGCCTTAAAGTGACAAAGACAACATGAGACTTAACGGCAACTTAAAATTGAGTACCTACCTGGTATTTGACTATTTGGCCATTAATCTGCTGGGCTTATTGTCACAGGTGAGGTGGTACCTACCTACTTAGAAAGTTATCCATCTTAGGGAGCTCGCCCACGAGCGATTGTTGTGTCGCTGAATATAAAACATTCAGAGCTCAATACTGAAACGCCCACGTGCTACAAATTCGCTCATACTTTATATTCGGCGGCAAAATAATCGCTCAGCGATTGTCGCTCGTGGGCGACCTCCCTTAGGTAGAGCGACATCAGTTACTGTCGTCTGCAACCTTTCAGAAATCTATGATTCCTTTGTAGTCTTACTCATGTGGGTATAATAACATCGGTGAACAGGTGCAAATTTATGTCAATCTAAATAAAAACATTTTCTATCAAGTCACTTCCTAAAACGTCCGTGTTAACGAATGGGATAATCTATTCTTATTCGAACATTATACGACAGCTGATAAACAACTTTACTTCTGAAGCAAAGACAACACGTGTATCTGAACCGCACGTGTGTGATTTTAGAACAATGTGCATATTGTCTCGCGATTTGTCGTAGAGTATTGATATGCCTCGAACGATTATATTCGATAGCCCTTTCGGGCCAGTCCAATACAATTGTGTGGGTTACAAGATCGCGATTAGCTCATCAGTTTTACGTGCTTTGTGGACGGGCACAGTGTCGAACGATTGTGCGAATAGCGATATAAATCCGGAAAATTTTCTCAGATTCATAATCTACAACTCTAAATTAGCTAGAATTCGTTCTCAGAATAACAAGTTTCGTCGGAGCTTGCGCCGGCCCGAAAGGGATAAAATATGAACTGCCTCGTTGGTCTAGTGGTGGCAAGCGCGACTGCTGATCGTGAGGTCCTGGGTACGATCCCCAGGTCGGGGAAAGTGTTATTGGGTTTTTCCGTGTAGAATCCTTAGTAGCAGCCCGGTTGATGGCAATAGGCTCGCCCTCTATTACATGGGACTTAAACATAACGGCGAAATGAGGGTGTTACTATACACCTCTGCCCAACCCTTCGGGGAATACAGGCGTGATGTTATGTTATTAATCACCGGTAGTGGTAATGATTCAAATCAAACGTTACAAATGACCTTCAATCCATTATTTTGTTGATCTCTAACTACTCAGTCGGTCCATATCATTCCAATGCTGGATGTAGCCAAGCCATGCTTTCTGGTCATGTAACAACCTCAAGTGGTTGCTCATTATTCTGACGATAACATAACATCACGCCTGTATACCCCGATGGGTTGGGCAGAGCTGTATAGTAACATCCTCATTTCGCCGTTATGTTTAAGTCCCATGTAACAGGGGGCGACCCTTTTGCATCTTCTGACGATGTCTTACGCTGATCGGGCTGGTGGTCCTGTATATTACAGATAGTCAATTCCCATGATTATTGCCTTATAGCATCACGTATTACCTCAGATCGTTATCTTTTTCTTCTTCCTGCCCTTATCCCACACTAGGTGGGGTCGGCACAACATTTATTTCATAAATCCATGTTGTTAGAGGTTTTGGCTTATTGTTTTATGACCGGTCGCCTACCTGACATCAACCCTCCTTGGGAATACCCGTTGCGCCGTCGTGCGGGTGACCCCATTGTGCTTGCCGATATTATGCACTGGGTCCTAAAATGATAATTTCTTGTCAATCTTATTGTTGAAAACTAAGCAGACTATGTTCTTCTTGGTAGAGAATACTTGAAGTTCGTCGACCCACTCATTCAGTTTTGCTAGGGACTTTGGTTCTGACACATTGTAAACTAATATAGCACCGTGAGGTTCTCTGTAAAAGCTTGATGTCAATGTTCTGTACCGTTCCTGTCTCGCTGTATCCCAAATACCATGCTTGACCTCAGATCGTTATGATTACCAAATTGATGATCACAGCTGTAGGTTTGACGTCAATATAGGTACAATAGGTTACTGCGGTAAGTTTAGGCATGCATATGTCGTAGGATAATCGGAAAAATCGGATCTTTGCGATAATCCTGTGACGATTCCAAGGACCGGATATTTGGAATCTAAGATAGATTTTAGTAATCATCCGAGCTATTTTCAGGATCATTGCAAAAATCTGGCTTATCTTAGGTAAGTCGCGAATACCGCTCACGTTATGAGCGCTGATTGGCTGATATGATCATTATTACTTTTCTGTCTATAGATCTCTGTGTAGAGCCATGCCCTAACCAACCAGAATAAAGATGATATAAATCGACTCTTAGATTAGCCAATCAGCGTTCATGTTTCCAATCCTCCTAAACATACTGGGTTTTTTGCAATGATCCTGTTAATAGCGCGAATGATTACAAAAATCTGTCTTAGATTCCAAATATCCGGCCCTGTGCAATCGTCCTAGGATTACCGCAAAGTTCCGATTTCTCCGATTATCTTACGACATATCGGGTGTAAAAATACCCTTAACGAAGCCGAGACCCACGTATTCTTCCCATCATTACGAAGATTTCTTGGTATTGGGCCATACCTGGGAATCGACTGGTTATGGAGATATTGAAGGTCAAAGTCACCATATTTTTGAACGTTTTTCACGAAAACTAAGTTTAAGTGTCATTACCATACATTCGTCTATACAAACATTATCAACATTTTCGAAATGTAGGCACAGTCTGCTGCGCGCGCTTACATTGCGCGCTACAATTAAAGCTGTTTTTCAATACCAAAAAATAAAAGCAGTTTCCCAGCAATTATTTTTGCTGTATGTTACTTAGTTTCAGTATGCGTAGACTTCGGCTTCGTTAAGGCTATTTTTACACCCAGTATACATCAAACGTAGTTAAACCATATTGGTCCTTTGTCTCGCTAGATGTCCTTGCGTGATTGGCCTAGGCGTCAAATGACCGAGAAACGAGAAAAATCGTTGAAATTTTATAGTTTCCAGATAAAACTATGCATTTAACACGTACACGTTACTGAGGGCGATATATCTAGTTATGTTGTGATAACGTGTCAGATAAGGACCGTGTTCTAGTTAAGAGCACGCAATTATACTGGAAATACACACTACTGTTCATATCACATCTGTGAACTTCCACTTCTAATCTCAATGATAGGTAGTAGGAACACATCACATATTCATATACCAAACTGAGTATACCTCTGCAAAAAAGACTGCGTAAAATCGGGGCATCACTAGTCATACATTAATAAAAGTTAATCTTTAAAGTTAAATTCTTTGTTTATTTTAAACTAGCGGCCCGTCCCGGCTTCGCACGGGTGGACATTTTTCCCGTTTTTGCAACATTTTTAATTTATGCTTCTCTCCTATTGGTCGTAGCGTGATGTTATATAGCCTATAACCTGACTATCCAACACAAAAATATTTTTTTAATTCCAACCAGTTATTCCTGAGATTAGCTCGTTCAAACAAACAAACAAACTCTTCAGCTTTATAATATTAATATAGATTAATTTGGGCATCTTAATGCACATTTATCGCCTGATAAAACATGAATGACATAGCACTGACGAAGATTCAATATTAGTTTCGTTTATACAACGTATAGCAGAAGTCCGAAATAACACTAGGGGTTATTGTACTCCTCCTTATGAACAACTTTTACTAGAGACCAACACTGAAATCGCATAAAAAAACTGATGCTCCATACATTTATGTTCGTATAACTCGACAAAATGTAGGCAACTGCAGCTGAGGTGTTTTCGCGATTTCGGGGTTGGTCCCTAGTAAAAGTTGTTCATAATGATGAGTACGATGAGCCCTTAAAGTGTTATTTCGGACGTCTGTTACACATACTCTTATACATAATGCTGCCCATCTTCTTAATTTAGTCGCCTTCTACGATGCACAAGGAAGAGAAAGGGTGACCAACACATATTTTTCGAAACTTTTTTTTTCGAAAACTACAACGTAATTTAAGCCAGGTAAACTTCAACAATATTGATCTACCTGTATTTGAACCTGAACTTTAAACAATAGAATAGGTTGCCTTCATCGAGGTATTTGACCTATGATAGCGGACGGACTCGTCAAGTATATGTCGGGCAACGGTTAAATATGTTTCCGGAAATTGCGCCCGAGCATTTAACCTATGCGCCTTATCTGTGGAGCCGGCAATACATGTTGGCTAAGCTTCAGCCAACTCGTAGGCAAATTGATATAAGGCGAGTGCTACGGTCTACATGTTGGTCAAGTCCGACCGAGACCAAAGCCAACAAGACCGACAAATATGTGGACATGACTTCCTAAGTGCAGGCGAGCGCCTTTGCGAGTGCAGATAAACCGACACTATTCCGAAGTGAGACGAGTCGTGGCGAGTGATCCCGAGTGGTGGCAAGGCACACAAAACGACTCGTATACATACACGTTGGCGCTCGCCTGCACTCGGCCAGCTAGGCGAGCGACGAAGTGTAATGGCGAGGCTACACAAATGGGCCGTCTATACGTTGGTACTCAACATGTATTGCCGGCTTTAGCGTAGCGTATCATGACGAGTTAGCAAATTAAAAATAATAGAGCAATAGTTTTCGTCCGCTCGCTAAATCACTCAAGTATTAAGAAAAAGACACGTAATGGTGCGTCCAGACCTGACGAATGCGCCGCTCGCGAGCTGCGCGCGTGCATTTCATGTTCGTACAAAGCTCTGCGCGCCGCTCGCGCGCAGTTCGCGAGCGGCGCATTCGCGGCGCGTTCGTCAGGTCTGGACGCACCATAATATCGGGTGTAAAAATACCCTTAACGAAGCCGAGAGCCACGTATTCTTCCCATCATTACGAAGATTTTTTGGTGTTGGGCCATACCTGGGAACCGACTGGTTATGGAGATATTGAAGGTCAAAGTCACCATATTTTTGAACGTTTTTCACGAAAACTAAGTTTGAATGTTATTACTAAACATTCTTCTATACAAACATTATCAACATTTTCGAAATGTAGGCACAGTCTGCTGAGCGCGCGCTTACATTGCGCGCTACAAATAAAAGCTGTTTTTATAACACCAAAAAATAAAAGTCGTTTCCCAACAATTATTTTTGCTGTATGTTACTTAGTTTTACGTACAGTATACGTAGACTTCGGCTTCGTTAAGGCTATTTTTTTATCCCTAGTATATTACTCAGTCTAACGTACCTACTCAAGAAAGAAAATTCTAGCAGTTTCCGAAATTTGCAAACTCATACTAAGAGTACTGTCCGGCAACTCCTGTGATCAAGGTTCTAGATAATTTCACCGTTTAATGTTTTATTAAGAATTCTCTGAATTCAGACTGTAAAATAATAACTTGTCGGTTTAAATATTCACCCTGTATATAATATGTTTGTAGATGACCTCTACGTTGATAGTAATGAAATGATAATATTTTAATATGAAAGGTAACTGATATTGAGATTATCATACGACTATAGAGTTTAAGCAATAACCTCGCCCCCTATTACATGGGACTTAAACATAACTGGCGAAACGAGGGTGTACTAAAAACACCTCCCTCTGCCGAATGCTTCGGGGAATACAAGGCGAGATGGTATGTTGAGTTTAATAAAGTGTATTTTTTCAACTTTGTATAATTGTTTCGGAATATTTAAGCCCGCCCTTGATTAATTATTTATTGATGTATATTGTTACATTTGTTACGTAACATACATAATATATTACGTATATACATAACGTACATCGCACTTATTTATACCAATCTAATTAAAGTAACTGAATCAATTAACACATTGAAATCAAATGACATCTGTGCAATAACATAAAATCAAAATAAATACAGTACCTAACAAAAATAAACATCATACATTATTACTATATAATTTATATTACGTAATAAATGAGAATTATTTTTATAGTTTACTGTGATTTTGATTTCATTTAGGTATATTTTGTCGCCCATCAAACCAGTAGACAAATTAATTTTTCACACTGCCCTTGCACGTGCACACGTCCAATTTAATATAGATAATGCGTAAATGTGTGCGATTTCATACATGTACTCACATACTGAAAATAACAGACTGCGCATACGCAGACAAAAGATTGATGCGTAAAAAATGTAGTAAGTAATCTTGGATGATGATTCCTAATAAAACTAATTAGGATTATCCTACGATCACTTTTCAAAATAAAACAAAAGGAAATATACTTTTTGACAAAGCTGGCCTTAGCAGTACAATTAGATCACTTAGCTAGGTATTTTGGTGGATCTCGTCAAAATCGACCAAGGGATTATGCCAGGAGAAAGGGCGGCTCCCTGCTTTGCGCCAAGTACAATATTTTGCTATCACCAATGTCTGCCAAGTACAGTGATTATGGCATTATCCCAACGCGATCGTTTTTTGTAGTTACCTGTGAGGGGTTCATGTTCAGTTGTTGACATTTGCGAGCTATTAATAATGTATCCAATAACGGAAAAACTTGGGAGATGGTTTAGAACAAAGAAAATATATTTAATATTATTTAGTGCTCGTTGGTCTAGTGGTGGCAAGCGCGACTGCTGATCGTGAAGTCCTGGGTTCGGTCCCCAGGTCGGGCAGTGTTATAGAATTTTTCCGTGTGGAATTCCTCAGTAGCAGCCCGGAGTTTGGATTTGTGCCAGGTTGATGGTAGTAGGCTCGCCCCCTATTACATGGGACTTAAACATAACGGTAAAATGAGGTTGTTACTATACACCTCTGACAACCCTTGGGGGAATACAGGCGTAAAGTTATGTTATGTATGAAAGTTTGCTGATGAATTTTTGTTAGTCAACCACGCATAAATGGCTGAACGGATTTGGACGTCATTTGGCACACAGATAGACCTATGTCCTGGATTAACACATAGGATACTTTTTATCCGGGTACCTACATCATGAAGTTGTTCCCCTAGATAACGAGTAAAGTTGCGGACAACGGCTAGTATTATCATAAGTTTAGCGAAATTATAAAACGAAATAATGGTGTCGATTCTGTAGCACATTTTGACAGTACTAAACTAGACTAAACGCAACTGTCACTTTTTTTCTATTGAAACAGAAAGAGACAAACACCCTTAGTTTAGTCCTGTCAAAGTGTCAAATCGACACTATTGTCAATCGATTTTATGGCTCATAATATTACTGACTGATTCTAGAGTAATTATAAATTCGCTTCAGTAATGTTGTTCTGCCTAACCTTTTCCCAACTATATTGGGGTCAGCTTCCAGTCTCCAGTCTAACCAGATGCGGCTGAATACCAGTATTTTACACGGAGCGACTGCCATCAGACCTCCGCAACCAAGTTACTGGGAAAACGCCGATATCCTAAGGTTAGACCGGTTGTCAGACTTTCGGGCTACTGACTTCCCGTAACGACTGTCATAGGTATTCGTATGACACCCGGGAACGACTATTTAACGTGCTCTCCGAGGCACGGAGGGGTCTCGATGTGTAACGAACGGTCACCCATCCACAGACTGACCGCGGCAAGCATAGCTTAACCTCGCAAATCATATGATCCACGCGGTTAGTAATTAGCCACGAGACCCCTTACCTTATTTCTCATTTTCAATATCTTTGTTCTACTCATGCTAGGAGTTTACGTTCTTCTAATAATCTTCTACTTAACTGTCCTTCCCATACTTCTGATTTCATTCATTCTTCCTTTCATATTCAGGCTATACTTCTTTGGAATGCGCTCCCTCTTGATATCAGGACAGCCACCAGTCGGTATGCTTTTAAGCGAAAATTGCGGAGTTATTTTTCAGAACATATAGTAAGAGTTGTCTCTTAATCAGGGTTTCTATCCTTTTCATAAGGTATATATTTTATATGTATATATATTATGTATTTATTTTATATGTATATATATTATGTAGGTATGTGTTCTATGTACTTATAGGATTTTATATAGTAAATTATTCATTTATAAGTATGGAGAATTTTAATTATTTTGTACTTGTGTACATTTATAGTTTTATTTACGCCTCGAGTTCTTTTTTTTTTTTTTTTTGACCTCAAATTTTTCTTATTTTATTCTTGAACAATAATTTGCACCTGCCATGTTATCTCTTCACCACCTTTGTTTGACTGGTAGAGAATGCCTAAGGCATTAAGTCCGCCTTTGTACTTTTTTTTTTGCATAAAGTTTAAATAAATAAATAAATAGACCCTCCATTCGCCCCAGTAATATTGTGAAGTAATTGTATTAGTAGATGTAGGTCTGCCTAAATAAACAGGGCGAATTTCATAATCTTGATTCTTGATGGGTCTGTTTCGATAACCGTTACCGCACGTAATCAATTTCCAATTTACATTATGATCCGTATGACGACTCATGACGTTCAATTTTCAATTTTCCTATTTATAGAACAATAGAAGTTAAGTAAAATTTCAAATTATTCATACATTATACCTATTCGTACAAATCCTTGGATAAAATAATAATTAAATCAAATTATTATGTAATCGTCTTCCTGGTCGGAGAGTTAATGTGACAAAAACTTGTTAGATATTTAAAGGTCGCTAGCACAAAACGAAAAATCAAGCTATCCATTTCCAGTATAAGCAGACCTCTCATTGTACGCAATTTATGTATAACGAGAGACCAGTATAAATAGGAAATGATAGCTTGATTTGTCGTCGTGTGTACATATTTGATAGAATAGTAATTTCTATAGCTAGCTCCAGAAGAAATGAACGTAGATTAAAAATTGCTATTTTCAAAGTCATCTCGTGGGATGTTTCTTATTGAAATCAATTCATGCAGTTTTCTAGACAGCAGACTCGGACGTTTCGGTAATGGTCGGTTCCTATGGCCAAAAACGAATCGTTTTACTTTATTGAAAACTGGGTATATTAATAGACTTGTAAGTTAATTTTTCTGTGATATCTACTAACGTATGGGAGGGTCTACTATGCAAACCTATGGAGTCTTTGCTTCATCTATACTAATATTATAAAGAGGAAAGATTTGTATGTAACGAATAAACTTAAAAACTACTAGACCGATTTCAAAAATTCTTTTGCCGTTAGAAAGCTACATTATCACTGAGTAACATAGGCTACGGGCGGAGCCGTGAGGACACAGCTAGTTATTGGTAAAGATACAAGAGTCTTAATTTCAACCAATGATGCTCGGTTAATCATAGGAATCGGCCATTGGTCTATTGTCGACAGATTCGGTTTGTTATGTCGTTTTGTTTACGGCTCTCGTAACGAGACAAAACGAGATTAAAAGAATAGTTCGACAGCTGAGTCAGGCTCGTAAAAATACAGAAACCCGCGTCACGTCCGGGGAACTTTGTATTTTGTAACTTAATATTTGTGTCGATAGTTACTCGTAGTTATTCATGCCATTCCAAGTCAAATATATCAACAAACCAAATCGAGTATGAATATTCGATTCCAACAACAAATATAAGAACTTATTTATTTACAAACAAACGAAGGAAATTGATTCCAACAAAAATAATTAAACGTTCACGTAATACTATTACCTAATAAATTTTACTATTCTGATATCAGTTTATTATTATTGATGTTGTCAGTGACGTAATTACTACGCAGGTATATGAAGCAAAAATCTTCAAATACCTACCTACTCCTTAATTCTTGAGTTTGGTTTTTCTATCTTAGGGCCGATTTTTCAATCGTCAGATAACTTTTACCCGAGGAATAAATATGGCGGTTTGACAACATTTGCATAGAAAATATGTCATACCGCCATATTAATGTCTGAGATAAAAATTATCTGACTATTGAAAAATCGGCCCTTATAGAAATTGTTAGAGATATGTGAAACTTGGATTCATTGTTAATACATCAAAGCACAAGATAGGTTCGTCGCCATAGAAAACAGACCCTGGACAATTTGACACGAACAAAATCAGGAAACGCCAATTTTAATGCCTTGCTCGTCCCAAACTACAGAATCGCAGCTCGGGACATCGAAGCTTCCTCCGCAAGACTAGAATGATTGCTATGTGGCCGCTTATGTTAACCGAATTATATTTATTGGAGCATTTCTTTTTTACAATACACCTTTTTCCTCTTGTCCAGCTCCGTCAAGGCCAGTCATACTGCACAGACAGCGAGTGTCTGGAGCAGTTGCCTGGACTGCCCAGGCCGGAGTCGTCTGCCAACAGCTTCATGGTGATGTTCCTCATGATGGCGCTCGCGCTCGCCATGTACGCCATGCGCCCGCGTCGCAACCAGATACAAGACGCCGCGAAGCCTACGCGCAATTCTCAGGTAAATAGTTGTTAATATTTTGAAAGTTTCTTGGTAAACAAATTGGAAAACCTATGAGCTCTTTGACCCATATTAATAAATAACTCTGATTTGGGAGATCCCATAGAAGTGTAATTTTGAGAGGACTTGAATAAATTTAAAAAATTAATTGTTTGGTCTATGGAAATGGTAGCTCCTCTTGAGAGATCTCTCAAATGAATACTTGATTGATTTCCAGGTCGGATTCTTGGTTCAAGGCAAAAATATAGTCTTTATTCAAATGCTTTTTCGTCTTGATATTTGTGTGCGTAGTTTACACGGAGGTACGGATTAGCTGTAGTGAAACCTATTAACCTAGGCGAATATACTTAGTCAATGTATAGTAGGTACCTTACTTTGAATTGATAAAAATAAACTCTACATGCATACAACATTTGCCCAGCATTGTTACATGTGCAAATGCTGATTCACGCTCATATTGTTTTATCAGCATTCACTCATGTTTATGTTTAACCACTGAACAAACTTCGATCAACAATGTCACCTACGGACTTAACGTCCTGGTTAATTAAACAACTTATCGAAACAACCTTTTGACTTTTCATTACATCTGAATTCATGTAATCATTTCTCAAGATAGATGCCACTGGTGTCGATTCTGTTGCACACTTTGACAGGACTTAACTAAACTAAGGGTGTTTGTCTCTTTCTGTTTCAATAGTAAAAGAAAGTGACAGCCATTATCCGTGATTCTTGACGAATTTAAATCTCGAACTGCGCCGGCGCATTGTTAGATTCGCTTAAACTAATCGGTAATCGGAGTAATCTATCGGCAGTATTAGCCAATAAAAATTGACAATGTGGGATGTGGACTTCCGATGAGACAATATGAGTCAATAATACGTGTTCCTTCACCTACGTAAACACAAAAAGAAGTGTTAAACAATATAACTATCACCAGCATCCTGGGCCTGGGCGATTTAGCCTGATCAAAATTTGTAATGCACATCATTTCTATTGGCTTGCCTCTAATCCTGTTAGACTGTCTTCCTATCTGATAATAGCGCACGCTAATCAGTATTTAGCGACCACCGATGTATTCGAAATCCACCAAAGTAGTTAACAATTAAATAGGGAATACAACTCAAAATTAAAGCCGATGGCAGCACCACCGTAAAACGTCATCACAACCAATCAGAACAAGTTAAATTGTTATTATAAAAAATGTCAAACATATTTTAACCAATGAAACTGCTTACGGGTTGCGGTGGTGGCGCCATTAGTTCCTCAGCGGTACGTCCTAATTTTCAATAGACCTTGAGTGTAGCTAACGCGGCCATTGTGTAAGTCGCCATAGAGTACCGAGATGGAATAGACAAAATTGTCAACAACAAGAATAGAATCATTTATTCACAAACCGTTTTATGATGTAGACAACATTTAAATCTAGGTCATGTCGTCTAAAACGTACAGTTGTTATTTGCTGGCTTACTTCTTTCTTTATAACTTTGTAAGCAGTATACTCATAACTTTGAAATTAAACTTGTATTATTGTTTGATAAATTCTGTTTACCGGAAAATTGTAAAGAATGACCATTGTTATTTCTTTAATTAACATAAAAACGTATTCGGATAAAAAAAACCCTTGACGTACGTGCAAGGTAGGCATAATTATCTGACTTGGAAACGAAGATTAATTTTATATTAACCATTTTATTTTCTTAGTAGTGTCTATTAATATTTACAAGATAGGACTAAAAAAACTCCGCTACTTAAATTAAAAACTTCTTCTTCTTCTTCCTGCCCTTATCCCACACTAGGCGGGGTCGGCGCAACATGTATTTCATAAATCCATGTTGTTAGAGGTTTTGGCTTATTGTTTTATGACCGGCCGCCGCGCCTGCCTGACATCAACCCTCCTTGGGAATACTAGTTGCGCCGTCGCGCGGGTGACCCAATGTGCTTGCTGATATTATGCACTGGGTCCCAAAACGATATAACAAACTTAAATTAAAAACACGAAATTAATTTATATGAAATTCAATCATTACCCCTGATCGTAGTCGTAAAATGCCTTTGGATTTTTCTACAGTAACGCCATTATAGTACGCTATCAATAAGCCTGACATAGTTACATATTACTCAACATTCTATATGATAAAGTTGCCGGTCGTAGCAAAATAAAACTAAACAATAGAACCGTAACAAAATTCGTCTATAGTTATAAAATTTAACTTTTTGAACTGCCTTGTTGATCCAGTAGTCGCAAGCGCGACTGCTGAGCATGGGGTCCTGGGTTCGATCCCCAGGTCGGGCAAACTGTTATTGGGTTTTTCCATTAGGAATTTCTCAGTAGCAGCCCGGAGTCTGAATTTGTGCCCGGTTAATGGCAATAGGCTCGCCCCCTATTACATGGGACTTAAACATAATGGTGAAACGAGGGTGTACTATAAACACCTCTGCCGAACACTTCGGGGATAAAAGGCGTGATGTTGTTATGTTATAAAATTTATGAAGACGGACGCGGTGCAAAGTTTGTTCTACACTACAGTAATTGATAATGTAGTGAACATATCTTTTTGTTCTTGTGCCAATTAAAATGAGAATCCAGTTTAATTTTGAAGTAATCTAGTTGAGGTGGTCGGATTACGTCAGGGCAAGCCGAAAACCGGTCTTTTCCAAATACAGTCTATAATAAGTAATAACAAAAAAGAAAACATTCACATGTGTTTAGCTATCGTCTGATTGCGATTTTAAACAATTTTGTTAGTAGAATTGGTCTCCAGGAACTAAACAGAATAAACAACCAATATTATTGTTTTGACTGGGTGTTATTTCAAAACATTTAGAATTTATATCATACATAATTAAATACAAGTAAATGTATAATCTCGACGACCGACCATGCGTGTCTGATCTCTGACCTTTTAAATGGTATTTGCTTTGTAAACCTTGATTATTCAGATACGACTTTTTTATAACACTACTATATCCACTTTTTATGTTGTTTGAAAACATAAAAAATAAATAAACAAAAAAGCGTCATATACAACATGTAACATAATAAACGCGCACCCTGAAAGTAGTATGTAAGAATCGGCTACTGAACCGAATTAAACAAAATTGAAAAAAATATATTTCAGAATTTTAAAATAGAGCCTTAGTACAAGGCCATTAGACTGAACTTTAAATGCAGTTAATCTTCTTAGCATGTCGATAACCAATATTTAAGCACATAAAAGTAAAATTTCAGTGTATGCATTATGATTTATGATTATAATTGAATATTCTAACTGGGGTATTTGAGTGCGTGCGTTACTCCTGTTTCTATCGTATGTTATCTGTTTTTGCAATGCATCGGTACAGGTCTCTTCTTCTTCCTGCCCTTATCCCACACTAGGTGGGGTCGGCACAACATGTATTTCATAAATCCATGTTGTTAGAGGTTTTGGCTTATTGTTTTATGACCGGCCGCCTGCCTGACATCAACCCTCCTTGGGAAACGCTACAGGTCTCTGATGTCCGTTAAAACACCAGACTTACTTTGTTAAAAGCCAAAATGTCTTTACAGTACAATATTATTGGCTGCGCAGCCATTTGGCGCTCACTTCGGACTAGCCAAGATTCGGCACCCGAACTGTACACACTGCATATGCCTGCTTTTAATTTTGTGTCAAAATACAATTTTTATCTAGCTCATTTGTCCCGCCATCAAAAATACCTTACTTTCTTTTTTAAGGCAAGCAAGGGTACTATTTTTTTTCTCTATTTGTTCCCAGGATCACGACGGCGCGCCTCCAACGCCTCCAAGAATATAAACTGAGGAGTCCATCGTCAAGGGGTCACGCTAACAATGAATTCCAGTAATTGTATTATAAATATAGTAAAATGTACCGCACGGGGTTGTGGACAGCAAGAACGTCATCACAACTTAAGTGTAGATGTATTAAGATCTTGTATAGGTATTATGTACTGATAAGGTTTATTATTATATAAACGATTGGAAATAATTTCGATGATGAATAACAATTTAGTTTCGCTGTTGCTGCCTTGCCTTTGAAATTGAATATGGAACAGAAGGCGTCACAATAATAATTCTTATGAACGTAGAATTTATAACGGAAGAACGAATTCGTCAGTCTAATGCTCCTTGAATTTTACTTATATTTTCGTGTTTATAACTTCCTTTTTATATATAATTATTTGGTGCTATTTTTTTTTCAACTACTTATATAAGCCCGCAATAGCAAGTGAGTCTGTTATAACAGATGTTTTTTTTGTTTTCTATTTATTCTGTAAAAGAATATTGATATGTTAATTTCCCATTTGTGCACATAAAAAGATATGTTATAATAAACATGACAATATGATTCACATCACAATAAGTGCATTATATAATCTCAAACTGTAATGAAGATCTGACTTATAAAGTATTAATAATGATTAGTAGTGTTTGTCAAGTTTACTTTGATTGTAGGTATAATTAAACCTTACTCGATGAAAGAATAAAGAATCTCTTTCTGTAAGCAATGACGTCTATAATACGGCTCGAATTTCTAATCAAGAAAAATCGTTTTATAAATTATAGTTATGCATAGTTTGAGTTGCCCCACGTTCCTCGCTATTGTTTTTGGATTATATAATAACCCTCAAATGGCTTGCGGTTGCCAAACAGTTGCACAGGCCAGTTACGGTGAGCGGAAACAAATGTCTGTGGCAATAAAGGGTTGATTATACATCGTTAATAGCTTATATAATGGGGAAATATGATTTCTCCACGTGATAATGCCACCTACGAAGATTCATAACTTTTGCCTCTACTGCAAATAAGAATTTGCAATTTTATGATTTAGCACTTATTATTTTGCTTGTGTTACTGTTACACTTAGTTTAAAAGTGAGATGAGAAAAATAAAAGAATATACTCGTGCACATCATATATCATGAACACTCCACTCATGCAAGGAGATTATTTTTCCATAAATACTGTTGTTATTTTTTATTTTTCTGGTCAAACAAATGCATATTCCACTAGTTTTAGTTAATTCACGTTTGACTTGGGTTGGGTAATATTTTCAACCATATTTAATTTTGTGAGTTATTGTATCGTCTATTATACATTCATATTATGTATTTTTATTATGACACAACCGATCGAGATTCTATTTATCAAGAGAAATAAATATAACTGTGAGACACTAATTGTTTTATTTATAGACGTAAAATTCCCTTTGTAATCCAGTGGTGGACACGGGTCTCTTTCAAGAAGTAAGTGATTCAGACCTGAACTCTTTGTCAGAACTACCGACATCTTGCCTGGACGTGGGATCCGCTGAGTGTAGCTAGAGAAGTAATCCCCGTAACAAGTTGGGCAAGCATCAGTTAACGCACAGCCAGTTTGGACGCAGTTGCCTGTCGCCGGCATAGGATAAACATAATATAGGTAATAATACTTACGATAGTGGCGCGGTGACCCCGAAATGGGTCTTGGGCCCCCGACAGACAGCAAGAGGCTCCTATTTCTTCGTGCATTGCGAGCCATGCCAATCTGGCAGCTGACGTTCGCACAAATCCAACTTCTGCCCAGTGCTATGGTCCCAGGTACGCTCGCCACACCACACTTTCGGATCCCATCCGGACGATGTGGCCAAGCCATCGAAGACATTGAATTTTCAGCTCTGTGAACAACTCCGCCTATGTTCTTCACCATCTTTCTGCTACCGTTGTCTCTTCTAACTGGTCCCTTCTGTAGTATCTCTATCTCTCTCTTTCTCTATCGCGAGACAGAGATGTATAATAATATAGGCTGACAATTTTGGTCAAACTTATACCGCTATGATGCAGTTGTCTTAGCTACTTGAGGAGTTCAGAAATCGAGCGATTCCCCTTCACACACAATTTGATGGACAGAGTAACCGTTACCTAGCAAACCTGCCTTTTCTAGTAAGTTTTTGGTAATACACGGGGCGACTGTCGCCTGAAAGCATAATTTTGCCCGCCTAATAACCACGTAAGTGACAATCCTGATATGGTTGCTGCATCTTCAAAAAAAAATAGGAGTTCCTTACCTATCTCGAGTACCTCTAAAATGTCAAAATAAGGACGCAATTTTATAAAAACTGTATGTATTTAGATGATGGTAAAATGCATATTCTGCCAACGAACGGGAAACTGATCGAATGAAAACATATTTTAATCTTAAAACGGATTATGCTAAAACGCACCGAACGAGTGGTAACTTAAAACAACTCATAATCATAATAACGTACTAAAATATTGCTTCTCATCCAAAAAATAAGATTATTCTATTGAGTAGTATAAAAATACGTCATCTCAATTCTCAACTACTCTCTAACAATTCCATACATACTCATACACTTTGCATTAGAAAATTTAGAACAGTCTCGCCCCAACGAGGCGTATGTCGGTATCATGAGTCTTGTATCCTGTCCACTTCACTCTTAACCTTTCTTAGTAATGCACTTATTTTCTTGTACTTTCCTGTCGAGTTGGGAAGATTTTCGAAGTTGATGACGTCACATATGTCTTTGGCGAACTTGTCGTCTGTGGGGAGTTGGAGGTACGAGGAAGCGATGTTCATGACTGGCGTCCCGTATAACGTGCCTTTGACGTGCCCAGGTTTTGATTCTGGGGTGCCGAGGACATCAGTAATGCTGTCTTTTCCCTTAACCCCATTGTCAATAACTTCTAGAACGTTCGATGAAGATGGTTCTGGTGTTGTTTCACCAGGATTGTCTTTTGTACTTTTTGCGTCAATTTCAGGTTCTTCTGGCGTGGTTTCTGGGTCCTTAGCGTCGACAGTTTTAGTTTCATTACTATCAGCGTCACATTTAACATTTTCTTCTTGACTATCTTCTTCCATGTTTTCTTTTGTTTCTTCATTTACAGTGTCCATGTTATCGTCATTATCGTCAATAGTTTTATCTTCTATATTCTCCTCTGTGGTGTCCAATATACTAATAATGGATATGTTTGGCGTACCATCACCTTCTAACGCGTTTAGTAGTAGTCGTTTCTTCTCTTCTAAATCGTCTAAGGTTGGGCTACCGCGTCCGCTTCCGGATTTATCCTGTAAATCGATAAGTTCAATAAAGTATTGGATGTACCTAATCGGTATGTTTGATGATAATGTTATGACACTCAATTTACAGAACATGTTGTTGTTACTATATTGACTAATAGTATTATTCTATATTTTTGAGCGATATAGTGGATTATCGATTTTGTCGTATAAATACTTCCATACGAATATAATCCGATTTTGTATAATACGGCTAAATCGAGGATAGTGGAAAGTGGTTCAACGATTAAATGAGATGACCTCACGCTAATTAGGTACATGTAGTTTGAGTACACACAAATTAAATTGTTCAGAGGAAAACATATTTGCCAATATTGCTATCCTTTAGTTGCAGATAAAACAAGAAAGAGATGGACGAATATTAAGGCTCATTTACACGGGGATAGTTTCTCGAAGTGAGACTCGTTCTGACTTTGTCTTTTTCGGCGGTGAAAACACTTAGAAAAACTATCCTTATGTAAATCAGCCTTTGGAGTCGTCAAGTTAGGTTGAACTATAATTTCAAAACAGATTTAGACGACACCTCAGCAGTTGGCAGTTGAAAATAAAAAGACAAATGTAACAATACTTACATCATCCTCGTCTATGTTAATGACATGAGCGACAGGGACAGGTATATCAACTACCTTGATGACCTCTACCACTTCGATATCATCACCGGAGCTTTCTGGCTTATCATCCAAGGGGACAGGCAGCTTCGCGGGGGGCGGGGGTAGGTCCGCGGGGAGAGGTGGTACTTCCGTGGGGGGAGGCGGTGGGGGGGCCTCTACCGGGGGGGGCGGCAAAGAAGGCGGGGGAGGCGGCGGCGGTGGAGCCTCGTCCGGTAGCGGAGGGTTAGACGGGAATTCTGCAACTTCTGGAAAATATGACGACACATTGAAAATTATGTAATTTATCTTTATCGGTCTAGCAGCGATGTCTATCCAATTCCAAAAAAAATAAATTTGATGGCACCCACAGAAAACAGATTGGCTTATTACCGTGAGTTTCGGAGTTGATTGGACACAAACACACTTGACTGCAGCACTTAGTAAACCATTATAAAGTGTCGATAATTCACGTGAGGGATTTAGTCGTGAAAACGCATATTATAATAAAAGAGCTGGATTAATTATTCATGACCGAATATCAAAATGGCTACCTCATGAGCCGAAAAAATGTTTTTAATGCGGTCTGCTGCTGTTCTTTTATAGGCTGAACGGGCGTTTTCAATAACCTATCTAGGTTTGCCCTACTAGAGAAATTTGACATTACTTCTATGCACCCTATGTCAAATTTGACATTACTTCTATGCACCCTATGTCAAATTTGACATTACTTCTATGCACCCTATGTCAAATTTGACATTACTTATATGCACCCTATTTCAAATTTGACATTACTTCTATGCACCCTATGTCAAATTTGACATTACTTCTATGCACCCTATGTCAAATTTGACATTACTTCTATGCACCCTATGTCAAATTTGACATTACTTCTATGCACCCTATGTCAAATTTGACATTACCTCTATGCACCCTATGTCAAATTTCTATCTCTAGTAGGGCAAACCGTCTATATTGAAAGGAGCCGTAAGTTGATTATAACGTATAACTAACCGTCTCCACTATCAAGGTCCATTTCCGCTTGTCCTTCAAGCGTAGCGTTTGCAGAAGCTGACGGAAAGAACGTTAACTTCTTCCGTTTGTACGCCTTCATAGCATTCGGCGCCAGGAATTGAAGCATCGACATCTTGCTATCTTGCTCTGCCATCGGCGGCAGACCAAACATTTGAGATTCCTGTGAGTGAGAAAAAGCAACTGTTACCATACCATCTAAGGCAGTATTTAAATCTCAAGGATGCATGCAGCGTGCCGTTGTATGGTGCGCTTACGCATTTTTTAGGTGCTGAATTATATGCAGCGACCGCGGGCTTGAAGAATCGATTGATATAAAGCGGCAATGCTGAAGCTCTCTGCAATAGAATTTGGTAACAGGCCCGTCCACTTCAAGCGCATAGGGTATTCAATTCAATTCAATTTTATTCAAGAACAAATTACATTGTGTTTGAAAGATACATAGTAAATAGTCACGCTTATTAAAATTATAAAACTAACACAGGTAGAAGTATTTGGTTGCGCTGCTCATATAATTCATTGCATACAATTTCAAGTAATTTCCTAGAAGAGCAGGTGGTTCGGTCGTACGGACGAATGAACTAGAGGGATACTTACTAAAACAGTGAAGTCGTTTATATTATCTGTGGTGAAGTGCACAGAGTAAAGAAATGTTTTGTCATTGGCTGAATGCCAATATCACATCACACAGCGTATTTCCAATAAGAATAAGTAACCAAGCATTGGTGCCAATTCTCTTGCTCACCAACTAAACTAAAATTAAAGAATTGCTATCTTTTACTAACGGACAGTGCGAGAAAAGGACGGTGATAGATAATAACTAAGTTAGAGATGTCAAATTAGTTTACGCCTTGTACTTCACCGTATCTTTAATCGACACGTTCCGACCTGTCGTCTAAATTTGTATGGAAATTTTAGTTCAACTAAATTTGACAGCTCTTATTTTTGTCCGTCTCTTTCTTATTTTGTCAGAGTAAAAAAGATGGCAATAGTCTAATTAAGTTTAGTTTGTGCAAAACAGAATCAGCACCATTGTCTTCTGCGCCGTTTACCTCTACGTTATAGAAATGGTGTCATAATAAAGTGATAACTTACTTCTATATACCGTGAGCTGGCTGGTACATTGAATCCGGGGAAGTCGAGTATTTTCTTGATGTCAAACTTGTCTTTGGAGCCAGGTTCGCACACCTCGCCTTCTTCCTCCTCAGGTTCTAATATGGCAGTACCCTGTATTTGATAGGAGTTGTTAATTTTTTTGACAAAGTTATGAACAATATAGGCGACATAATTTAGGTTGGTATCTCCTGCATTTGACTGCGTAAAGGATGACTCACACTAGACCGTGCCGGGTCCGAGCCGGGACCGAGCCGGAGATCACCATCGCATACATTTTGTACCGAAGCAAGAGCTCCTTCGCTTCCGGGGTGGTCACTGACGCTAAATAACCAGCACTGGGCGACTGAGGTCTTGCTTCGGTACAAAATGTATGCGATGGTGATCTCCAGCTCGGTCCCAGCTAGGACCCGGCACGGTCTAGCGTGAGTCATCCTTTAAGCTGAGTGGTGAGGAGAAGGATTCATGACAGATGAGATATCACATCATTATGAAGAACTGTGAATTTGAATATTTGTTAAGTTCAGTAGTAACAAAATATTCAAATTAAGCAGCTACAATGCTTCACATTTTAGATAATCAACTCCATAGCCTAAGCATGGGAGTGAAGCCTGAAGACGGGTATTCGTATTTACGGAAAGAAGTAGAAGAATGAAAAATGCAGACGTCTATTGTGATGTCTAAAGCAATGTTACAGCACCTCCTGAAACATGGTAGGCGCCTGAAAGGAACAAAGAATTTTAGGTATTAGAGTTGACCCACATCTGTCATGAGACCGCACGCGATAGCACTCACGCTGTTTTTTTCGCTCTATTAAATGACGTTCCTGAGCGACAGAAAAGGATAGAGCATGAGAAAACGCGATTCAGTGCTGACAAAATATGTGAGCCAACCCTTACATATACATTTACGCTGGAAAGCTAAAGCGTAGACTCCCACCGTACACACTTAATATTCCTACCTACCTTTATATTATTGGCTATGTCCAGCAGTAGGCTGCCATTGGCTGAATAGATAATTTCACTGCCCACTAAGGGCGATGCCTCATTAGTGCGTTGCGTTGCGTCGTCGCAACGGATCAACGCATTGTATGCGAAGCGCAAGAGGACGACACACGCACCTCTAACAGTGGAACTCTGTCCGTCGTCGCACCGGAGCTCCGACAGCGCAGCGCATCACCCTCCACCTGCTTCGTCTCTCGTCCGCCGATCCGTTGAAACGTCGCGTGCAAGCAACGACGCAACGCTTTAATGTGGCATGTCATTTAAAATTATGGAAAACGACGCAGCGTTGACGTTGCGACGACGCAACGCACTAATGAGGCAGAACTCTAAATGGGCAGCCAAGCAAGGATAAGTTGCATTGTTATTGTTATTAAAAATATTATATTCATCAATCAAATGGCCTTATATTATTTACCGTTGAATCAAACATTGTGATGCCAGAGTGTGATATCCTGGCCTCCTCAAGCCAGCCGGGCGGGTACCCAAGTAACCGCATGCGGTAGATATGGAGCGGCAACTCATTCCTCTTGAGACCTAGGGCATGCCGTAATTGTCCTGATATTCTACCAGGTATTAAATGTCCATATTTCTGTTCATCTTCCACGTGGTATCGTCTGTAAAGCAAAAAAAGGTATTTTTTTAAATAAATTCAATTAATCAAAATAAATAACGGAATCATGCGTTACTTTGCAGATATCCATGACATACAAATCTATACTAATCTTATAAAGAGGAAAGATTTGTATTTTTGTATGTAACAAATAAACTTAAAAACTACTGGACCGATTTCAAAAACTCTTTTGCCATTAGAAAGCTACATTATCACTGAGTAACATAGGCTACGGGCGGAGCCGTGAGAACACAGCTAGTATACAATAACAATAATTTGTGTTAATTCTGCCAAAGTATGTGGTTGATCAGGCTCAGATGCAGTATGCAGCATTGCCCTCCCACCCCAAATATATGCAAATGTAGCAGGTGCAGGTGATTTTCAATTAAATCTTTTAAAATGAGTATGTTTACATGTTCAAATAAAATTGGCTTATAATTCAAAATGTTATTTAATAGGCATCAGTGTTATAGTGCAAGTGGACTGGCTTGGTGGTCCCATGAACTCTTGCCCAACATAGTATTGTTAGAAAGATGTATACATCAACAGTGGACTGCTATCTATGCTCAGTATAAAGCCCGTTGTCCATTTAAATGCATAATGGCACCAAACCGGCATACAATTCAACTAGCAAGAGTGCGCTGAGTGAGAATGGTGCGCTGTCCGCACGTTGACTATTATTTTCACATACAAATCTAAAATATAGTGTGTGCCACATAGCTTAGTCTATTTTTCAGTAACTGAGTTGTGAGGCGAGGTGGCGCTGGTCTGGTGCTGAGGCAGTTAATGGAAGACAACTACAAAGATACATACCCAACTCTCATTGAATTCATGGCTTTTCTTTTCTCTGCTATTCTAGCATGATCTCTAGGCAAGATGCACTCTCTTAGTTGATGACTGCCATCACAATTGAAGCAGCATGGGCCTCTCCGTAAGGGGGGAGGAGTTGGTTCTTCATCTGGGGTGTTTGATATGAGCGTTGATGCCTGAAAAAATATGTAAAGTCAAATTAAGCAAGTAGAAATGAGATATTCTGGTGATATCCTATGCAAATACCACCCCGTTATCCTTTGTGATAAGATTGCACTCACTTTCTGTGAAATACTAATTTTCTGCATTTTTTATAGATGAATCAGGACATAAGGTATAGGTATGACGGGCTGGTGTCCGAAACTCCACATCTAAACGCGTATTTTGCGTCACGATCAGGACAAACAACATCATGCCTGTATTCACCGAAGGGTTGAGCAGAGGCAAATAGAAACACCCTCATTTCACCGTAATGTTTAAGACCCATGTAATAGGGGGTGAGCCTATTTCCATCAACCGGGCACAAAATCCAAACTCCGGGCTGCTACTGAGGAATTCCACACTGAATAACTCAATAACACAGCCTGACCTGGGGATCGGACCCAGGACCACTCGATCAGTAGTCGCGCTTACCACCACTAGACCAACGAGGCAGTTCTAGACTAATGAGGCTGTTCAATCAGGGCAATCAGGAGATTCATCATAGTAAAAATATTATAAATTTGTATTTTTCTGATGATATCTGCAATCATTCTGCCATACTATAAGCTAATGTGCTAAGAGGTGTAACATATTTAAAACTAGCTGTGTCCCCATGGCTCCACCTGTAGCCTATCCTACTTAGTGATAATGTAGCTTTCTAACGGCAAAGGAATTTTTGAAATTGGTCCAGTAGTTATTAAGTTTATTTGTTACATACAAAAATACAAATGTTTCCTCTTTATAATATTAGTATTAGTATAGATAAATAATATACCAACATCTTCAAAATATTAAGAACAAACATATTCAAGCTCACCTTACTGTATCTAGGTATTTCATCAGGCTGGTCATCGCCCGGGTCAGTGTCCACAAAGAACAAGCTACTTTCTTCTTTTACCTCAACAGTTTTTTCACAAAACACCTCTTCATTCAAGTCTTCTGGCCAAATGTCAAGTTCTACATCAGTCTCATTATCAGACCCCAAACTGTCTCCTTCATGAAGTTTTATCAAGTTTAACATAAATGCTTTTACCTGTTCCTTATAATTACTTGCCATTTTACTATCTCTAAATCGCACTGTAACTAAAGGCGTCCTGTTTTCGCACCCTTCTACACCTAAATCGCTATTACCGGGAGAATCTATGACTATATCCTCATTAAGTATAGTTGTATTTGAGCAATCGCTACTTATTTTCTTAACGCTATCAACTTCGTCTTTAGTCTGTTGAGAGCTTGTACCTTTTTGAGTATCTCCGTTATCTAAGTCACTCGTAATTTTCCCTCCATTATGCATCGTCGCTGGAGACGTGATATCAATGACGTTTTCGCGTGAAATATTTATATCGATACCTTCTTTTACTTCTATATTATTATCATTGTCATTTAGGGTAGCATTTGTACTGTTTACCGTCTCCAAACGATTTATTTTGGGTTCTTTAACCTCATCGTCACTGCTGACTTCGATGTCCTCATTGTCCAATTCATAAATAATATCGTTTACGGCCGCTTTCCTTTTGGCCATGATGATAAAAATGAATCATCAACACGTTCTTCTTCCCTGAAAGTATATTTTATTTACGTTATCTTCATGAATGGAGTAAATATTTTATCTTATAAACACAGTATGAATATTTTGACAAGTAGGTATCTTGAGTAATTTTGTATTTTGACAAATCAAATCAGTCAGACAGATGCGGAATTCGGAATCGGTGTTGCATTGCAATAAAAAATAAACAACCGACATTACCGACGTGTCCTCCGTCCCTCCTCCGCTTTGCCGACACTGACGACAGTTTTATTTTGAACTTTTGTTTGACCGACATCAATAGAAAAAATCTATTATGGGTATAGGTCAACCAGAATCTCATGGCATTAAAAATGTATAACAAATAGTGGTTTTCTTATGGCAATGTCAACATGTCACTTGTCAAACCGAGTATGACTATAGTTGATACATTTTCCAGTTCTGATTAATGTTTTCATAGAGTATATCCCTATATAGTTTATGGTTTTCTTGTTCAAACATTTTTAATAAACATACTTATTTTAACAAGGTTTCCTTTTCCATTACAATAAAATTGCAAAAAACCATATAACAGCATATCATTTTGGGACCCAGTGCATAATATCAGCAAGCTCATTGGGTCACATAAAACAATAAGCCAAAACCTCTAACAACATGGATTTATGAAATACATGTTGTGCCGACCCCATCTAGTGTGGGATAAGGGCAGGAAGAAGATCGAGAAGAAATTAAAGAAAAAAAATTACAACTATCAAGACTTTTTATTCAAATCACCCTTGTGTTACCCACAAAAACATTTAATTTCCCTATTTGCCATCAGATTCTGGTAGACCTATACCTACCTAGAACGTAAATCAAATAATTATACAACGTACTAAAAGACTTGAATCCAAATTCTGTTCTGCTCAAATAAAGTAGAAAAAAATAAACAAACATCATAATCTTTGGTCTTAATTATTGTTTTAGGTTAGAATTTGGAAAATAATCATTCATATTCGTATCTAGGACTATAATGTCGCTTATATTTCGAAGATTATCACGGAACAATCCTAAAAATGTACTCACTGATGCACGAACACTCGTTATATCATGTCGCAAATTGAGCATAGTTCCGTCCATCTACGGTAAGTCCATTCACGTAAGTAGTGAACCTAATATAAATAAGTGCTGCGAGAATTCCATACTTTATAAATATTGCTTTCTGTTCAATTGTCCTTTTTCAGATGGAGAACAAGACCCAGCACCAAAGTTCTTCTCATCAAATGTTCAAATTTTATTGAAACGATTGACTCGACCAGACTACAATAAAGTGTTTCGTAAAAGGACTAACCACGGGCTTAGTACACTAAAAACACCAACTTACAAATTCTTAACAAATGAGGAACTTGATGAAGAAGTCGCTAAAGCCAACAAGAAGGCTGAAAGATTACTACAAATGCCCCCAATTGTAAAGGTAGGAAATCGAAAATTTCATTTCACTAATTTACTTATGATTATTTAAAAAATAAACATTTACATACATATGTACATTCACACTTATAATCTCTGAAGTAAAAGCATATGTGTTCTCCTATTCCAGGAGTCTGTACACTCATGTTTCGCCTCCTGTATTTAGTCTCATGAAATAGAAGGCGAGCCTATTACCAATTTTCAGGCACAATTTTACTATGGTGCCAGGTTGCTCACCTCCAACTCGCATGAGAAGGGGAGTTGTGTTTTTAATCTGCCCTCCCACAGACTAAACACATTAAAAATAAACATTATTTAAAAATTATGTTATACAATATTTAACCATAGAAACAGATACCAAGAAAATTGCCTGAATACAAATACAAATGAAGTTTGTAAAAATATTATTAATTTATTATCATTTTCAGATCCAACAGCATATTGAAGATATTTTGTCCAAAGACCCAGCACTAGTGGGGTACGACAAATCAAAGTTTATATTCACTGACATCACATTTGGTGTGGCTAATGAACACAGATTTATTATTGAAAGGTAAACTTTCTTCAATTTAATAAGTTTCTTACTATTATTTTCTTGCCATAGTGCAAATATTTTTAAACAAGCCATCATTTTCAAAATCTAGATAATATCTTAATGATTTCTTATTTCAGAGATCCTGATGGCTCTCTACGTAGCTGCGATCATGATGTCAGAAAAAGATTGAATCAGGTACATTGAAGTTCCATAAAGAAGACTCAACATTCTTAGCTTGTAAATTTCTGGCTAAATCTCTATGAGAATAGACACTTTTTTTTTTTTTTTTTTTTTTATAGTGCCATCCATATATTAATGGCTGTCTTTAAAACTGGGCGTGCAATGGTAGCTTGGCTAGTTTCTATAAGCTTTTCAAGCTGTAGGCCAGTTCAGGTATTTTTTTGAAGCAAGAAATGTGCACCTGCTGCGCATAAACTGAAATGACACAGAAAACTGAAAACTACCTAGCTTTCAGTTTTCTTTAATAAATATCAATATGTTTGGTTTTGTTTTTATTGTCAAACATTTTGTCAGTTTCCATAAACGAAAAGTATACTGCATGTTTCCCGCTTCGAAAAAATACCAGAATTAGTGTGAGCGCGCACTGCAGTGCGGTAAATTGCGATGCGTTTTTTTTTCACCGTAACAAATCAATTATAATAAATACAAGTAAATCAGTATACGGTGAATAATTCGCAGTGCGCGCTCTTCTATGACACTTAGGGTTCCCAACCCTCCCGGATTGCCCGGGAGACTCCGGTAATAATGGTTGACTTCCCGACCTCCCGGAGTACAATAATTTCTCCGGTTTTTAAAAATTATGCGCATGTATCGACGCTCGCAAGTCGCTACTCGCTCGCCATGCCACACGCGCACTAAGCCGCCAGCTAGAACCCTCTCCCCCCTAGCTTTCTTAAATTCTTCTGGGTTGGTCCTTTCGAGAGTTGGCAACTCTAATGACACTCCATACTTCACAGATCATACGTTAAAAAAACGCAGGGCAGTGCGCGCTAGCCCTTAGCATACTAGCCTCATGTAATTGAGAAATAGGAAATGGTGCTATTCCAATTTCTATTGTCCTCAAGTCTCCCGTATTTATTTCAGGTGTATTTCCCACTCCTCGGTCGTAAGCTAAGAGAACCAGTGATGTTTAGCGACTTGGATAAGTTCAACAGTTTGCTAGAGAGAGAGAAGTATGAGTTTGTGCTGGACCGTGCATGTGTGCAGTACGAGCCTGATGAGTCTGCATACCAGAAGGTGACCAGCATCACATACCAGCATCTTGATAACAAGAGAAAATATGAGCTTTTGAGGTAAGATAGGCACAATATAGTAAATTCTTCCATGTTTTAAAATTTGTTTACTGTTAAATAACTTTCAAACCAAATGCTAAAATTAGCTCTGTAAAATTTTGTACATGTTGATATCAGTCTCGAATTTCTTAAATATTCAGTAAGTTGACCATCTAAATATCAATTCACACATTATGTAAATAATTTTTAAGTAATTTCCAATAAAACAACACTCAACTCCATAATTATTATTACCGATTTTTATATCAGCACTATGAAATGGAGCTCGTGGCTAATTAACAACTGCGCGGATCATATGATTTGCAAGGTTAAGCTGCGCTAGCCGCAGTCAGTCCGTGGATGGGTGACTATTCGTTACACATCGAGACCCCTCTGTGCCTCTGAGAGCACGTTAAACCGTCGGTCCCAGATGTCATACGAATACCTTTGACAGTCGTTACGGGTAGTCAGAACACCTAAAGTCTGACAACTAGTCTAACCTTAGGATATCGGTATTGCCCAGTAACTGTGTTGCGGAGGTCTGATGGTAGTCGCTCCGTGTAAAATACCGGTATTCAGCCGCATCTGGGTAGACTAAAAGCTGACAACACTATGACATGGAACAATTCTTCTGGTTCGCAGATCAACCCGCCACTTCGGTCCCCTGGTGTTCTATCTTACCTGGTACCAGAGCATGGACAACCTCATGCTGGAGCTCCTCCAGAGTGGAGCCGTTAGGGAGGCCGTGCTACTCACAGCCTTGAGACAGGATATACACGGCGATGTGGTTAACGGGGATGTTGCACGCACTCTAGTGCAGCAAGTAAGTGCATTTTATAATAAACTAGCGACCCGCCCCGGCTTCACACGGGTGCAATGTAAATACTAATGTGGGGCATATAAACCTTGCTCTTGAATCACTCTATCTATTGCTGAAAACTGCATTAAAATCCGTTGCGTGGTTTAAACGATCTAAGCGTACAGACAGCGCGAGTAACTTTGTTTTATACTATGTAAAGGTTGTAGACTACTTGTTAAGAAAACTTAGTTGAGTTTCTAATGGCCAAATACTCAAATGCTACTCAATTTTTTGTCGCCTTTTAGTCTCGTACCTACTATCACTGTCACTCTATCAGCAGTTAGCCTAGTGGTATGACCATCAGACTGCCGAATCATAGGTCTCGAGTTCGAACTCAAGGCACGCACCTCTGACTTTTCAGATCCATGTGCGAATTGAATAATTATCACTTGCTTAAAAACGATGAAGGAAAACATCGTGAGGAAACCGGCAAGCCTGAGAGATATTTTTCGACGGCATGTGAAGCCAAGTCAGAGGCCCATGGGCGGCATAAACTCTGACACCTGGTTAGTCGCTAACCACACGAAAAGAACTGTGACAGCACGTAATTAACGGCAATTTAAAATCGAGTAGTGTTTGACTATTTGGCCATAAGGGTGATGCATTTTGGCAAACTCTAACCAGTTACAACAACTAAAAAGTTTCTGAATGATTTCAGATCAACCAGTTTTGTTTTCATAGAATTTTCATAGTACTGACTTTTGTAGAATAAGCATTGTGTGCGTGCGTACTGTATGAAGTCACAAAATGTATCACATACGGTGCATAACAATAACCTATACCTAATCGTATAGAAGTGAAAGTCGCGCTCCAGATGCGTTCAAGGTCACGTTAAAGGTGGACGCACACTTATCAGAGCCGAAGGAAGCGAAAGAATCGAATTTTAGAATTACTTGTATGAAACCTCGCACACTTATCCGAATCGGACGATTCGGCGCGGATAAGTGTGCGAGGTTTCATAGGATTTCATACAAGTAATTCTAAAATTCGATTCTTTCGGCTCTTTCGCTTCCTTCGGCTCTGATAAGTGTGCGTTCACCTTAATAGACTACCGTCTCGTGTTGGCTTAACCAACACGGTAGTCAAGTCGTTGCCACGCGTTCACGTTCACGTTTCGTGCGAAAACATTAAATAGGTAACAGCCACAATTACCTCTTTTTGTATCGTTGGAAAATCTTCGCGGCATGTCCCTCGCCCGGGGACGGCGAGGGGATCTGCCGGGCTCTTACCGGCTAAAAACCAACGGTGTTCCTTCCCTTAACCGTTCGCCGGGGTCGCGGGATCCGCAAAAGCATGCACCGCAACTCCGGCAGGTCCCGGTCCGCCAACCCTCGGCGGACCTCTCTTCTGTGGGGCCTCTCCTCTTTGGGGCCTCGCCCCACATCCTCCTGATAATTGCCAGCCCTGGTGTTTCCGTGGGTGACTGCGGAGCATTGCGAGCCGAGGGGGCAAGTAGGTGTTAATAAAGCGGCGTTTAGGGCACGCACAAAGAAGTTTAGCTTCTATACGGTATTATTTATTCTTATGTACGGTAGGGACTGCCTTGTTGATCTAATGGTCGCAAACGCGACTGCTGAGCTCCTGGGTTCGATCCCCAGGTCGGGCAGTGTTATTGGGTTTTTCCATTAGGAATGTCTTAATAGCAGCCTGTTGTGGATTTGTGCCTGGTTAATGGCAATAGGCTCGTCTCCTATTACATGGAACTTAAACATATCTGGCGAGACGAGGGTGTACTAAAAACACCTGTGCCGAACCCTTCAGGGAGTACAAGGCGAAGGCGGTAGAATCCGATATGACGTCAATGCTACTTTCAAAATTAAATAATGTATCTCTTTGTTTCACAGATTTTACCAACACCAATACAATTGACAAAACCCGAGCTCCTGACTGAAGAAGATATCCAACTGGACAGCAAATGCTTAGAATGCATAGAGAAGTACATTGTCAGCAACTCTTCAATGAAGAGCCAGCAGGAGTTAGCTCTGCAAGGCTTCAGGGAGAATTACCAGCAGCTCATTGAGCTTAGCAGAGGCTTACAGAAGGCGCACGGAAAAGCATAAAGCATTTATGTAGTAATGAACTAAGTATGTAATTAAATGAATAGTTAAGTTTGGATTTGTGTTTTGTTATCACCGATGTCATCTGGAATTATGAGAGGTCGCGTGTATCATGCATTATTACAGAAAACAAAAAGTAAATACAAATACTATGCGTGCCAAATAAGAATAGTACTGTCAAGACGCCATTTTGTTCCGCAATACTCGTGAACTTCATTACCGAAGCCTTACGGTGTGCAAAAAAGTAAATGAAGAAATTATACTCAGTTTAATTATTTTTTGTTCACTTTTTTGGTATTTCTAATCAATTTTACGCCAAATTAATTACACAGTAATTATCATTGAGATATAATGTACTAATACATTATATCTCAATGGTAATTATATTATTATTATGGCGACATATTAGGGTGACCAGTAGCATTTCGTGAAGCTAACTATATATATTGGTTCATTTTTTTAATGAATTCTGCTTCCAAATATTATTAATTTATCCAAAATTATCTGTTTATGGAATTCAAGAAATAACATTTTATAAAAATGAATATAAATAATAATGAAATCTATGAATAAAAAAAATAACAGTTTTATTTTCATAGTGTTTTTTTGCTGGCGGTACCTACTAATTTGACAGCTATCGTGTGAAGTTGTAGCAAGCGCGATCCTATTCTTATTTGGCACGCGTAGTAAGTATGTAGCAGAAATATTAATCTATAAAAGTGAAACACGTACGTGGATTGTAGTATTTTATTCAATAGCCTTTTAAAAAAGAATACTTAGTGATTATAAATGCTCTTTGACCATAACAATATATCAAGGCACTTTTCTTTGATCTATTTCTTTTTTTTAAATTTTGCCCCCCACTCAGGGCCGGGATGAGACCTGAAATCGGCCCGAACTTTTGAGAGACGGTCGGCTTTCTGCGGTATCTTGGGTGCATTTAAAAACACAAACAATTTGCGGCTTCTTTTTCAAGCGATATCAGGCCACACCGGCCCATCGGACATTTGCCCGTGTGGCCAGTCCGGCCCTGTCCGCACTTGTTATTCTCCTGTATCGTGGATGTGTTTATGCTGCGGCTACACTACCGTGATATGGCAATAATTATGGCCATAATTGAAACAACAACTAGGTGTAGCCACGATTTATGGCCATAATTTCACAATATCAATCAATATGGCATATGACGGTAGGCAATAGCTCCGGTGGCGGTCTTTTTTCGCATATCAAAGACTTTTACCGCGGTAATTTTTGTTTAGTGTGCGACATGAGCCATAGACTACTATTGTACTGTAGAGACATGAGCTCAATGGAAACGCAAGCGCCGCGCGCCGCGTTGCCGACAGACATAGAGTGGTAGAATGAAAAGGTACTCGAGTTTTTGGAAGCTTTCCAATCGGAACCAAGTCTTAAGTCAAAAGTTTAAGTTTTAAATGTAAAAGATTCATATAATAGTAATTCACACTCATAAAGTACAACAACGCCGCAGCTTCAACTTCCATCTTGAAAATATGTGTTTTTTACCGCCTAGTTCATTGTCATATCTAGGTAAACATTAGCAAACATTAGTGTAACCACACCACGTATCGCGGTAATTTAGGCCATAATTATTGCGGTAAACGGGCGGTAGACGGTAAGGTAGCGTGGCCGGGACATTACAGACACAAATCTTTACATGCACAAACACACAGACCCGGCCCAACCCGGTAGGCCATACAAATATCGACCCGTAGCGCAGAAAGCCAATCACAACCACTGCGCCAAACGTGTCGTCAAACATTGCTGCTGACGGGCTTTGGTGACTGACCTTGTTGGTAAATGTATTCTGTGGACTGACCTCTTACGGGATGCAACTCGTGCAACCCAGTCTTTAATACTCCTGGTGGGCGATCGGCAACAGCGTGATATCAGCAAGGGTCACCCGCGCGACGGCGCAACGGGTAGGTATTGCCAAGGAGGGTTGATGTCAGGCAGGCGGCCGGTCATAAAACAATAAGCCAAAACCTCTAACAACATGGATTTATGAAATACATGTTGTACCGACCCCACCTAGGTCCGTATCACAGAACATTCCTCAAGTCCAGTTTGATCTTTAATCAGTTGATCACTGTTTAAGTATAGAATCGGTACTTGAGGAACGGTCTTATTCCAGAACGGCAATCAATCTATAGGTACTCAGATGAAACGAGACTCAAATCGAGCCAATTGATTGTTTGATTACAGATCAAATCACTGATTGGGGTCGAATGTACGAACTGAGTAACTAAAAGCCAAACTCAGCTGAACTATGATCAATGAATCTATGCTCGAGGAATGTTCTAAAATTAAAAGTCGACTCAAACCTAGTTTTAAACAGAGATCAATGCTTGAGTTTGGTTCTGTAATACGGACCCTAGTGTGGGATAAGGGCAGGAAGAAGAAGAAGTATGACCATGTGTACGCATGTTTTTTTTGCGAATAATGTTGTTAAATGTAAATAATCCCTATTTCCATAACCCGCTTTTCCAGCGAGGTGTTCAACGAGCGAACCTCCTTAGAAGAGAAATTTTATATACACTTGACGTTGCCGAAGTCGGGTAGTTTTTAATGTCAGTGTCATTTTTTATTCACATTAATAAGCGTTAATAACAGTCCATGGCATTGTTTTTTTTTACAAATCATGCCGTTTTATCAAAAGCCACGGGAATTTACGCCACTCTTGGTAGCGGCCCAAAAGAAATCTATAAGAAATGGTCTTCGTCATGCCATATTTACTTCGAGGTTCGACAGATATGTTGGTGAATGGAAAAATGATTTGAAAGAAGGTAAGTGCAAAGCAAAGAAGTAGACTCCTTGTAGAGTGATGAAGATAGTCAAGGGTGGGTACAGTGGGTACGGGGTCACCACCAGACGGTCTTCTTCTTTTCGTGTGGTTAGTGACTAACCTGGTGTCAGAGTTTATGCTGCCCATGGGCCTCTGACTTGGCTTCATATGCTGTCGAGAAATATCTCTGAGGCATGCCGGTTTCCTCACGATGTTTTCCTTCACCGTTTTTAAGCAAGTGATAATTATACAATACTAGCTGTGTCGTCACGGCTCCGCCCGTAGCCTATGTTACTCAGTGATAATGTAGCTTTCTAACGGCAAAAGAATTTTTGAAATCGGTCCTGTAGTTTTTAACCGACTTCCAAAAAGGAGGAGGTTACTATGTTCGTCTGTAAGTACTTTTTTTTTGTGTCTGTTCATCGATATTTTCGCCAATTGTGAACCGATTTTGATGATTCTTTTTTAATGGATAGGGTATACTTCGAAGTTGGTCCCATTTAAATTTGGTGAAGATCTGATGAAGAACTTCGGAGATAGAGAATGGAACTCCTCAATGACGAACAGGACGCATATTGTGATGATGTGATTATGTTACGAGCAGCGTCTTTAGTAGGTCCAACCAAGTTTTAATTAAGGCCACTAAAATGAAAAAAATAAAAACATTTTTAACAAAAAATTTAAACCGACTTCAAAAAAGAATAAAATAATTGCCATATTAAATTAACAGTTTCAGAAGTCGGTGCCTTCAATTTGGTTCAGCGTGGATCAGCACCGACTTCTGTACCCTGAGTGTGAGTTTGTTGTCACATTGCGAAATACGTGACGATCAAGTTAATCGAGCTAACTAATGAGCGATGGTGTTTAAAAATAGTCTGAGTGTGAGTTGTAATATGACATACTAACAACAGCTCGTATCGTCACTTGTCCGAAAGTATGCCGAACGTTTTGTTATTTTTTTAATGTTGCCTACAATGTATCCAGACATGAATTCGGCGAGATAATACGACTTAAATAAAAATCTTATCACAATCGTGTTAACAAGCGTTATGCGTGCCCTACGTAATTTAGACGTATATTATTATTTATGAATGAGATATTCTTATTTCGTTTTAACGTGCAGTGAGTAAAGGAGATGTGAAATGAGTAAGTCTGTGGTGTTATGTTTCCACTTCAAAGTTCAAAACATTCAAAAGTTTTGCGCGTTCGTAATCTCAATTAAGGAGTTTTATTGTGATATTTCTCGTGATTTGTGTTTATATTAGTTAGGTATAAGTAATTATCTATAAAATGATTATTGTGCATAATGAAGACCAGTGCATCAAAGTTTGAAATGTTAGTTAACTTCATGGAACAGTAAGAATACTTGAACTTAATAATAATATTCAATATAACCACGTCTCTAGTTGTGCATCTACGTACTTATTTCAAATAAAAAAAAACTCTTATTTTACATACACTGAGACATACCTACATAAACCTACCATGCACGCAAAAGGTAGAATACAGCATAGCCTACTATTGTACTGGAATACAGACGATCCAAGGTTTGGAACGCTAAACAAATTTATTAAATAGTGATCATACCTACTAGGGAAACTATGAATACACAGAAATGGAAGAAGGTATGTACTTGTAGCACATAGGTATCAATGTTATCCTAATTTTAGTATTTAATTTTGGTTTGATGTGTGTAACTTAATAAACAATTTATGTAATAAGCAGTATAATACAAATAAAAACAATTACCTATTGTAACTTTTCGTAGAATGTAAATAATATGTGTATTTAATAAATAAAGTATGTTTTATTTACCAAATAACATTTCTATTTGACATAATATGTTTTAGTGTAATGGTTTTAATGTGATATATGTTAATGGAATAAGAAATAAAAAAATATAGTTTTTGATACACATAGGTAGAATTAAACAAAGGGTTAGTAAAAATATATGTACCTATTCAAAAATATATAGCGTACAGTGGCTTGTGATTAAAAAAGCGCCCCTGGCGGAAAGTATTGTAAACTGAAACAGTGAGTGTAAGATTTTTAACGATACTACAATAGTTGGGTATTTCAAACTTGTCACACAAAGTACCGTTTCGGAGAACTTTTTGCGGGTTTTTGCGAGTGCGAGTTAGAATTTGACGTTTCCAAGCGTTTCTACACACAAACTTTGTAGTAAAGTAACTCACTTGGTGTTGGGCAGGTGAAATGTTGTTTACATTAGTTACGTTCGTATTATTTGCGTGTAATATTGTGGTGAATTGTGTTTTATAATGACGGCACGTAATTTTTTTAATCACAAGCCACTGTACGCTATATATTTTTGAATAGGTACATATATTTTTACTAACCCTTTGTTTAATTCTACCTATGTGTATCAAAAACTATATTTTTTTATTTCTTATTCCATTAACATATATCACATTAAAACCATTACACTAAAACATATTATGTCAAATAGAAATGTTATTTGGTAAATAAAACATACTTTATTTATTAAATACACATATTATTTACATTCTACGAAAAGTTACAATAGGTAATTGTTTTTATTTGTATTATACTGCTTATTACATAAATTGTTTATTAAGTTACACACATCAAACCAAAATTAAATACTAAAATTAGGATAACATTGATACCTATGTGCTACAAGTACATACCTTCTTCCATTTCTGTGTATTCATAGTTTCCCTAGTAGGTATGATCACTATTTAATAAATTTGTTTAGCGTTCCAAACCTTGGATCGTCTGTATTCCAGTACAATAGTAGGCTATGCTGTATTCTACCTTTTGCGTGCATGGTAGGTTTATGTAGGTATGTCTCAGTGTATGTAAAATAAGAGTTTTTTTTATTTGAAATAAGTACGTAGATGCACAACTAGAGACGTGGTTATATTGAATATTATTATTAAGTTCAAGTATTCATAATGTTCCATGAAGTTAACTAATATTTCAAACTTTGATGCACTGGTCTTCATTATGCACAATAATAATTTTATAGATAATTACTTATACTTAAACACAAATCACGAGAAATATCATAATAAAACTCCTTAACTGAGATTACGAACGCGCAAAACTTTTGAATGTTTTGAACTTTGAAGTGGAAACATAACACCACAGACTTACTCATTTCACATCTCCTTTACTCACTGCACGTTAAAACGAAATAGGAATATCTCATTCATAAATAATAATATTCGTCTAAATTACGTAGGGCACGCATAACGCTTGTTAACACGATTGTGATAAGATTTTTATTTAAGTCGTATTATCTCGCCGAATTCATGTTTGGATACATTGTAGGCAACATTAAAAAAATAACAAAACGTTCGGCATACTTTCGGACAAGTGACGATACGAGCTGTTGTTAGTATGTCATATTACAACTCACACTCAGACTATTTTTAAACACCATCGCTCATTAGTTTGCTCGATTAACTTGATCGTCACGTATTTCGCAATGTGACAACAAACTCACACTCAGGGTACTGAAACTGTTAATGTTATATGGTAATTATTTTATTCTTTTTTGAAGTCGGTTTAAATTTTTTGTAAAAAATGTTTTTATTAAGTTTATTCGTTACATACAAAAATACAAATCTTTCCTCTTTATAATATTAGTATAGATGAATGCACATGAATCCGAAAAGTCAGAGGTGCGTGCCTTGGGTTCGAATTCAAGACCTATGACTTTGCAGTCCGACGGTCACACCACTAGGCTACCGCTACTAACCAGACGGTAGTCACGGACCATAGGTACTTAGGGAGATTAGGTCCAGCAGCTTGTGATGAAACTTCCTGCAGACACATGCGTCTTAGTGTTGAAATCTCACCGGAAAGGGGCGGGATGTCCACAACATAAAATTTTATAATAGGCAGTAAGTAGGTACAAGTGGTAGTGGCCATCGAGTACTTATGACCAATCCCTCATCCATGGGTAGGTACATCCAATCATCACATGGTCTTGTCCACAGGCAAGGGGAAATTCTTGACAATCAATGGCTTGTTATATGAAGGTGATTGGTATAAAGGTTTCAGGTGAGTGTTACTTAATAATTGAACTCTTTTGCTTACCAAAATCTCAGTCGGAATCTTCGAGTGTGATGTATCTTATTGACATAATTAATAAGTACCTAAGTATTTCTAACTATTTTGTAAGTACCTAGTGTTTCTCTAGTAGAAACACGTCGTTGCGGCGCGGTGCCGTCTTTTTCTACTACTAGAGAATCTCATAGCAGGTAGGTAGAGGTACTGATACCTAGGAACTACGTCAATGGCATCAGCGTAGGTAGAAAGGTACAGTGGAGTCCGCTTATAACGACAACAAAGGGACGGCGATAATTGGTCGTACTAAACGGACGTCGTTATAAGCATCAGTAAATCCCAGATAAGGAATGGCTGATCTTAAGAGGCGAATCCGTAATAAACGAATTCCACTGTCCTTTGTATAGTAACCAACCTATTTTCCACCAGACATGGCTTTGGTCAACTTAGTCGCCGCCTGCAAAACGGAACGTACACACTACTATACCGTGGCGACTGGGCCCGGGGTAGACCCAACGGTGCTGGGTGGATGTTCTACGAAACCGATAATATTTACTTGGGCTTCTGGAAGCAGGGCCGTATGTCAGGGTATGGAACAATGTGGTATGACGACAACACATTTTACGCTGGATATTGGAATAACAGTAAGAGGGAAGGCTTGGGAATGTTGCTGCTGGGTGAGTTAGTGTGGCACGTACCTAGTAGGTAGAACACAGTGGTGTCGATTCTGTTGTGCACTTTGACGGGACTAAACTAAACTAAGGGTGTTTGTCTCTTTCTGTGGGGCCATTCAAGTATTACCTACGTAAGCACGAAAGGGGGGTGAGGGGGTCTTTGCTTAGCTTATTTTTGATGACATGGGGGACGGGGGTGTCTAGATGATGATTAGGTACGTCAGCAATTTTTATTTATTTACTTATTTTTCTAGACTTAAAAACTGCTGCTCATGAATAACAATAAAGAAACCTGATCAGTTTAAAAAATATATATACCAATGTTTACGTAAACGCTTCGCTTACTTTTGCTGACAAGGGGGAGGGGTGGGCCAATATATATAATTACTAAAATTCTGCTTACGTAACTGAATGGGCCCTGTTTCAATAGAAAAAGTAAATGACAGTTGCGTTTAGTACCTACTGTCAAAATATGCAACAGAATCGACACCAGTACCTACTTATTTATTAAGCTTGTAAAGCAAAGATTGTTCTACAAAAATAAGTAGGTAGGTACCTAGGTATCTAAGTATTTAGAATCTAATCTTTTTTCCAGGTCTTAGATTAGGCTTAGGTATAGTACTCATATCGTGCAGAAGACTAGCGATAGTGAAAACTACAAAATATTAATAACAGCTATAAAATCGTAAATTCGTAATATTTTTTGCCAATTAATATTTTTGAGCTAGTAAGAAAACGTGCAAGTACTTACTTAATTAAATAACTTAGAACTATGCAGCATAGTTCTAGTTATTTAACTATATCTAAGGGCATTATTGGGCATAGTCTATGCTCAATAATAAATCGACAGTGGGCAATACTGCCGCGCGATTCATAAACGCAGTAACATTTTGGGCAAAAATTTGTTAAATATATATTCGTAATCACCATAGGATTGTGATTACGAATATATACTTAACTCATTTTTGTCCAAAATGTTACTGCGTTTATGAATCGCGCGGCAGAATAGGTAAGTACTTAGGTACTATGTCCGCTAAATTACTTCTACAGCTGGGGAACTGTCAGATCTTCGACACTCATTTTTAGACACGTGTAAGTACGGGTATGGACGTAGTGCAACTAAACATACGACCTCCAGATGTGACGGCTATAAATATATAGTAACATAACCATACATACCTAGTCAAAAATGTTCCTCCTTTGTTCTCCCAGCAGAGTATTTTACACAATTCCCACGATAAGATGCGATACGCACATTGTTCGCAGTGTTTATTTTTTATGACCTTATTATACTTATCTTACTTTACACAGAAAACGGCAACAGATATGAAGGACATTGGGAGAATGATCTTAAAAACGGTTTAGGTCGGTTTTATCACATGCACACAGGACAACTTCAAGAAGGGTGCTGGGTGAAAGGCGTGTGTGTCATGTCTAAGATGTCTGATATGATTATAAGACAGTTCTGCGATCTACCTACTCCATACCCCATACCACCGGTTAGTTACATACATAGCATAATTATAAGTAATTAGCCCATTATAGTACCACTGTACGGGCCTCTTTTTAGAATGAGAAGGGTTTAGACCAGTGGCTACCAATTAGTTTCGCTCGGGGTTTGTTTTAAGAAATGAAATGACCATCGCGGTCCGCACAACATTTTATAGTTTTTTTCTTCAAAATTGACTTCAGCAAAGATAATGCGGGGGATACATTTTTATTAAATTACGTACTCTGTCGTGCAAGTTGCTGTGTTCTCGCGGTCCGCACAAAATGGGATGGCGCGGCGCGGCGGTTCGGATGTGGACCGCGGTCCGATATTTGGCGACCACTGATTTAGACCTTAGTCCACCACGCTGGCCTGATGCGAGTTGGCGGACTACACACACCATTGAGAACATTTTGGAGCCCTCTCAGAGTTGTACAGGTTACTTCACGATATTTTCCTTCACTGTTAACGCAAGTGATAGGTAGTGATACCTAGGTAATCAAATTCTGATCCGCCCATGAATTCGAAAAGTCAGTTGCTGATTGGGATCGAATACAAACCCTCATGCAAGGAAGGCAATGGTTAAACCTTTTAGTTACATAACGTCGGTCGGCAGTGAAAACCACGTATGTGTAAAATACAATTTTTTAGAGATGGAAGTAGGTAACTGTGTCCTGAAAAAAATGGCCGATCAAATGTTAATACAAATTTGTCATCGTACGTCATAGATAGCTTAGAAGTATTTGAATTGAAAGTTTGTTGAACTAGTACGTGTATGAGGAGTTTATCAATCTAAACAACAATAAAACATTTTTGAAGAAAATATTATTTACGAGGTTTTTAACTGCTACAACTACTACCTACTGCTACCTAACTGCTACTGAGGTACAATTTGTGGAAATTTCTGCCATTGTATCCGTACCTAAACTGGAGCCTACCGATTGGGGTAGCCAGGCCCAAAAGTAGAAAAGCCGGACACTAGATTCATATTTAGCCGGGCATTTTGCCCTGAAAGCATGAAACTGGTTTTTAAAACAAAAAAATGTATACTTTTATTTGTGTACTAGCTGTTGCCCGCGGTTACACTCGCATCTTAGAAGAATTACTTCATGTAGGTACCTGGTTAAAAAGTATCCCATGTGTTAATCTTGAATATGGTCTATCTATATGTCAAATTTCATCCAAATCCGTTCAGCCGTTTATGCGTGAAAGAGTAACAAACATACATAGGTACATACAAACTTTCGCGTTTATAATATTAGTAAGGATTTATACTATTTATTACTGTTATTCATTTTAGTCTACTCTAAATTATAGATTTGTTATTATGATTCATCGGGATCTTTTGGCTCGGCGGGGTTGACCAAAAGTTTAACCAAAGCCGGACAGCCGAACAGGACTGTAAAAAGCCGGACACCTGGCAATCTACTCTCGATTGACCCCATCGAGGGGTCTTGAATATCGACGCTCGGCAGTGAAAACCTCGTAAATAAAATTTTCTTCAAAAGCGTTTTATTTGTTCTTTAGATTGATAAACTTGTAATACACGTAGGTAGGTACCTACTAGTTCAACAAACTTTCAATTCAAATACTTCTAAGCTATCTATGACGTACGATGACAAACTTATATTAAAATTTGATCGGCCATTTTTTTTACAGGAGACAGTTACTTCTATTTCTTTAAAAAAAAAATATACATACCTACGTGGTTTTCACTGCCGACCGACTAGACCTGCTTTGACCCGCAAACAGATTGGTAATTGCAGTTTGAATTACACTAGCATTCGCAAGGATTATGCTGTTCAACCTCTTGATATAATAGGCTATATTACTTATCAGCGGTTAGTTTATTTATAAATGTAAACGGTCAGTCAGCGATTATTGTGACGTCAGCGCGCTGATAATACTGATGTTGTGAATTATCTTGATGAAGTACGAAGAGCGTGTAGTTAACAACGTTTTATGTTCATTTTATAAAAAAAACTAGCGGCCCGTCCCGGCTTCGCGCGGGTGGTCATTTTTCCCTTTTTTGCAACATTTTTCATTTCTGCTCCGCTCCTATTGGTCGTAGCGTGATGTTATATAGCTTATAACCTTCCTCGATAAATGGACTGTCCAACACAAAAATATTTTTTCAATTCCAACCAGTAGCTCCTGAGATTAGCGCGTTCAAACAAACAAACTCTTCAGCTTTATAATATTATATAGATATAACATTCAAGTTTAACTCTTCAAAAAGAGTACTTGCCTTGTGTAGGCACGCACCCTGTAGGTACAGTTTGTGTACAGGTGTAGCACAAGGTAGGGCTCCAAATATAACTTCATCCCCGAAGTCCACCCCCTATTGTGCTGAAGATGGCCACCGGGGCCGTTTTAATGCGGTAAATATCCCACACCTCCCAGCCACTCTCCCATGACCCCGGCATGGCGGCAGTCCTTTAAAAGTTCCCCTTATTGAGAAAAATACGATAAGGGTTCTCATAGCTTTCCTCAGGCCCCGAATGCATTCAGTTCGCGGGCGTACTGTATATACTTTACAGGCAAATTGCAGAGATACCGCACTATCTGTGGGTTATCAGCGTCTAGATGGTATGGGATAACCGTGAACTTTCCCACCCTCTTTTCAAGTGCACCATTGAGTAACGCGATTCGCACACTGCACCGCATCACGCAGCGTAGCGCGGGAGTGCGTGTTCTTACGTTGTTTGCAAGTATCTGTGTTTGTATAGAAAACACGCGTTGTGCAACACACAGAAAACGCATTCACGCGCAGTGTTGTGGTTCCGTCGCCACGCACCCCGCAGCGTAGCGCGAGGCAGTGTGTGTTTCGCCTTACGGTTTTGTGTTAGGGAACGTACCCATACTACGTGACCCATTTTTTACTATTTTTAACCCCCCTCCCCCACCCTCGGTGACCATCCGTAGTATATGCCAATACCCCGCCCCCTCCCCTCTAGTTTTCACGTAGTAATTCATAAATATGGTTTTAAATCATTTTTTGCAAACAAAAAGTAAAAAAAAAACTTTTGATTCATATGTGCGACAGTGTTGCCACCTGTGAGTTCAAAAAGCGCTAAATCCTGCGTGCCATATTTGAATATAGCTCGAAAAAACTTGAGATTTCCCTAGAGGATATTGACTACGTGACGAAATCCTAAGACCCCACCCCCGCCCCTGTGAACAAACGTGGTATTTTGAAGACCCCCCTCCCCCCCTGAACGGGTCACGTAGTATGGGTACGTTCCCTTATTGTTACATTGATAGAGGGAGCCACACACGTATTGCTATTTTTAGCATTTAGAATTGAATGTCATGTCGAAGTATTTACATTAATTAATATTCAAAGTTCATACCAATTTTCACGTCAAAAATCACGGTCTCCTCGTCTTATTGTGATGGAGAACACTAGAGATATCCAACCACGTCATGATAGTTGTCATAACAAATGGTTTTGAATAGTATTGTTGTACCAAAACACAATGAGCAATTGCAAACATGAAGGCGCCTGTTATAGGCAGGTGTTAGGCAAACCACGGCATAAGTGTTTCTATCGCCTAAGCACCTATAATTCGCGATTTATTTACATGTAAAAAAGGTGACTAACCCGGCTGTAGGTACTTAACGTTCTTCGTACCTACACACGTTCAGTCAGAAACTGTAACAATAATAGGTAATTTACTAAGTAAGTAATTTACTTTATTACTAATTTATTGGTCTCCCGTGCGGCGGAGGCCAATCATTAATCTAGGTATGGTAATTTACCTTAAAACTTGAACACAATGCCCACGAAATGTCGATAACATTGCGAACAGCGAGAAAAACAACTAAGAAAATAATAAAACTATAGGCCAGTTCCTATGATTTATCGAGTGTTATTAGTTAAAATTAAGACTCTTATATCTTTATCAATAAATATGGCCCGTCCCGGCTTCGCACGGGTGGACATTTTTCCCGTTTTTGCAACATTTTTCATTTATGCTCCGCTCCTATTGATCGTAGCGTGATGTTATATAGCCTATAACCTTCCTCGATAAATGGACTATCCAACACAAAATAATTTTTCAATTCCAACCAGTAGTTCCTGAGATTAGCGCGTTCAAACAAACAAACTCTTCAGCTTCATAATATTAGTATAGACGGAGCAAAGACCTCACGGCTATGCATAGTAGACCCTCCCCTATGGAAGTAGATATCACAGGTAAAATTAGCTTACGAGTCTATTTATATAGTTTGGCAATTAGTACAGTGATAGCCTAGTGGTGTGACCGTCGGACTGCCAAGACAAAGGTCTCGAGTTCGAACCCAATTCCTGTGACTTTTCGGGTTCATGTGCGTATTGTATAATTATCACTTGCTTAAAAACGGTGGAGGAAAACATCGTGAGGAAACCGGCATGCCTGAGAGATATTTCTCGACGGCAAGTGAAGCCAAGTCAGAGCCCATGCGCGGCATAAACACTGACACCAGGTTAGTCACTAACCACACGAAAAGAAGAAGACCATTGTTAAGCCTAACGATTTGTTTTTGGCAATAGGAACCGGGTATATGATGAAGTACCTACAAGACCAGACTTATTCGACTTTTTTTAGGTTGATTAAAAGTTCAGATGATAACAAAAATATAAAAACACGGGATTGTCTTACAGCTCTAGGTATCACCACCCAGACTAAACAGGATGATGAAGTGAAGGTGGCTTCACTTATAGTAAGAGGCGACTAAATTAATTCATATGAGGATAAACAGCAACATTTTGTGTCGAAATAACATAAGACATGACATCATTGCATAAAAACTTGATTTCTCGTTAGGTTAATAATTCCCGAGGTTACATAAGTCGATATATAAACAAAGCCTTTAAATGTCGGCTCTTAGTGACGATACTTAAGTACGTCCGGCGCACCCTTTTTTTATCCGTACCCTGGGCAGTCAGCCGGGCTACCAATCTTTCTGACTAGCTAATCTTTTCACCACGGCATGAGCTAGCTCGTGCAGACACGACAGGAAGAAGAATGTAGGCTATAACATAATATACAAGGTAAGTCGGAAAAGGGGTACTAAGATGAAAATGTATTAAAGTACCCATAATAATGGATAACTTTTGTTCTACAATTTTCCCCAAAAGTCATTAGTTTAAGAGAAATAGGTGTTCAAAGATTTCATGAAAAATACGCTAAATTCTATGTATCTTCAGCTATGATTAGCTGTGTTTACATTTTAGGTCACGGATTAGAAGCTCCATTTTCTGAATTCGTAACTCAAGCAGGGATGAAGAATTTTTGAAAAAACTAAAATAACTATCATTTTGCATGGATATTTTTTTAACGAATTTTGAAATTTCAACACTCTTTAAATCAATTATCAGTGATACATTAAGTGGCCCGCGGCTTAGTCCCCTATCTATCCGACAAACCTTGTAATATCACGCCAGTATTCCCCGAAGGGTTGGGCAGAGGTGTATACTAACATCCTTATTTCGCCGTTATGTTTGTCCCGTGTAATAGGGAGCGAGCCTATTGCCATCAACTGGGCAGAAATCCAAACTCCGGGCTGCTACTGAGGAATTCCAATTTCCACACGAAAAAAACCCAATAACAGTTTGCCCGACCTGGGTCCACTAGACCAACGAGGCAGTAGTCGACTATATAGTTTGATTATAGGATTTATAGGTACCTACCTACCTAGTTATGAAGGCACTAGTTATTAATGTTGCTTTATTAAATACTCTTCTTCCTGCCCTTATCCCAGACTAGGTGGGGTCGGCACAACATGTACCTATTTCATAAATCCATGTTGTTAGAGGTTTCGGCTTATTGTTTTATGACCGGCCGCCTGCCTGACGTCAACCCTCCTTGGGAATACTCGTTGCCCCGCGGCGCGGGTGACCAAATGTGCTTGCTGATATTATGCACTGGGTCCCAAAATGATACGCTTGTCAATCTTATTGCCGACAACTAAACAGACTATGTTCTTCTTGGTGGAGTATATTTAAAGTTCCTCGACCCAGTCATTCAGTTTTGCTAGGGACTTTGTTTCTGACATATCGTAAACAAATATAGCACATTAATATATGTATGTTGCTTAGTTAAATATTAATATAAGTCACACGCCTTGTTTCAAGGGCGTTGTGAACGGTAATTGTTTCGCATTTAAATATATGCATAAGTATGTATACGTACGATAGCCGTTTTGTTTATAATATTATCTCTTTGAATGAGTGCTACAGATACCTATATTAAATCGCGGAGTTCAGAGCAGAGGTTACAACGTAGAAATCTAATTTAATGCCTTTACGTATAAATAGTTTAGTTAGACAAAAGTTTTTAATAAAAAAAATAAAAAAACAATGATAACCTAGTGGTGTGACCGTCGGACTGCCAAGTCATAGGTCTCGAGTTCGAACCCAAGGCACGCACCTCTGACTTTTCGGATTCATGTGAGTATTGTATAATTATCACTTACCTACTTAAAAACGGTGATGAAAAAACATCGCGAGGAAACCGGCATGCCTGAAAGGTATTTCTCGAGGCCCATGGGCGACATAAACTCTGACACCAGGTTAGTCACTAACCACATGAAAAAAAGCAGAATTAAAAATTAGTCTAAAAAAAAATAGTAAAATCATCCGATATGCGGAAGTTCTCCCAAGATATAAGCAAAGATGTACAGTCAACAACAAAAGTAGATAAATATTACAGAATTTGGAAGTCAATAATGATTATTGGATAATTATAAACTAGTTTTTGAAGTATTATCGGTTCTTTAACCTACCTTACTTTTTATGTCGACTGTCCTTCCGTATGAACAGTTCAGCGATAATAACTAACATTCGCGTGGCTTGATAAATATTTAAATGACATATTTGTGTTCTATTCTGTTGTATATTTTCAAGTGACCCTGGCCGGTTTTCGTTAAAAAAATCCAATGTACACACGACGACGAATCAAGCTATACATTTCCGGTCTACGGTGACCTCTCATCGTATGGGACTTCCGTACAATGAGAGGTCACCTTAAACTGGAAATATATCTACAGGATGTAAACCAAATCATGTAATTCCTTCAAACCTGCTGACATGGAGAAACCATGAACAGGATATTTTAAAATAAAAATACAAAAAGTAGACATGTGTTCTTAACGTAAGGCATTTTAGCGCCCCGAGCGAATTGCGCGGCTATCGCTTGCCGCGCGGTCATCTAACTCGGGGCGCTAAAATGCCTCACGTTAAGAACACAGTCATGTCTACTTTTTGTTTTTTTTTTATTTAATCCAAAAGTGTCCCGTGCCGTTTAAATCTATGTCAGCAGTACATCACGAGGTTTGAAAGAATTACATGATTCCGTTTACAGGATGTATACTAATATTATAAAGCTGAAGAGTTTGTTTGTTTGTTTGAACGCGCTAATCTCAGGAAATACTGGTTGGAATTAAAAAAATCTTTTTGTGTTGGATAGTCCATTTATCGTGGAAGGTTATAGGCTATATAACATCACGCTACGACGAATAGGAGCAGAGCATAAATGAAAAATGTTGCAAAAACGGGAAAAATGACCACCTGTGCGAACCCGTGACAAGCCGCTACTAACTTGATATAATGTCCTCGCAGACTTTTTTTTACAGATTTCACAGTTTTATTATAGTAGGTATGTGTATTTATGTATTAAATATACATATAACGAGTCTACCGCCACGATTTTGTCAACTTAATTGATGATTATAGCATCATGTACTTTACAAAAAAAAAAAACAGTTGTTTCTTATATTTACTTACTTATTTTCAATTACAGAACAAATTAAAACATCCAGGACGTATCCTGGAGGACAGTGAGTTTTGGCTTCAGCAGAAAGTGGGCGATATAGACAAAAAATTGACAATATGCACCGACCAAATGATTTAATAAGTGTTTTACAAGATCATTAAATATAACAACATTGTAAATTGTTCTTAAAAAATTCTACAGGTTACTTTTAGATGAACAATTTATATACTTAATTCTAAATTATATATTAACAGATTTATTAATGTCATTCATTATTATATCACAGTACTTATTGGATTAAGTAATAAATACAGTCAATATCATATTATTGCCCTATGTTACCGGCTTATAATTACTATATATTGTATAAAACTCGTTTCTAATCAAAATAAGGTACACTGATATCAAGTTAACCGATTCAGTGTTAATGACACGACATGTGTGTCATGTATTATCTTTACCGCGTCTTAAGCACGTTGGTTTAATAAGACATCTTGTACGAAAATTGATCAATAGAAGTTTAATTTCGGGTGTCATGGGTAATTAAATACAGAGCCCTATATGACACGACATGTGTGTCATAGTCATAATCATTACTTAATAAAACATATTGTTAGATGACCGTCTTAGCTAGAATAGTATGCCGCAATAATTGAACAATCGTCTATCGTGATTGCATGTCTCTCGCTTGATACATATTAGCTGAATACCGCATCGATAGTTACTAATATTGCGTCGTGAACTCGTGACGCCACTTATCGCAATTTTCAGTTAAACACGTTTACAGTTTATTACTAATTAAAATTGAGACTTACCTAACGATGTTTTCCAGTTACAATTACAAGATAATGTCTATTTAATTTGTTTAGGTATTTGTATGTACTTCCCGCTTTAATGCTTATAACGACTAGATTAAAACTTTATTTGTTTAAATCTTTATCGTTATTTAATTGGAAATAATATTAGTAGGGCGTTTCATGGCCACACCTGTGGTTGTAATATAACTCCCGTGACATTTACAGTACATTAGCCCTTACGATGTGATGTGAAGCCTCAGTGGAATCACGTTTGCCTCACATTTGAAGTCAGTCTATCATAAAAGTACGTATATTATGTAGAAAATATTAAGTCAATTGAATCGGTTAACATCTCAAGCATATGCGCTACATTTTGGCTTTCAAAACATTTTTTTCGCCAATTAATGAGTAGTTATAATTACCGCAGTCAATTAATAAAAAACCAAGATAAACTGTTGTCTAGTCCTTGCAAATAACATGAGACGTCGAAATATACGAATATACATATTAACTATAAACGGTATAAATAGACGCTTAACGAAGCCGAAAGGCATTTATTCTCCACGTCAGTGCGATCACTTTTTTGTTCTGGACTATGCTTGGGAACCTTCTAGTTACGGAGATATTGGAGGTCAAAGTTCCCACTTTTTTACAACTTTAAAAAGAAAAATAGTTTTGAAGCTTGCAAATGTACTTGAAATACCTCCATTACCCATTTTCTACTCATTGCATCTATCAGCAGTGTTTTGAGTGCGTTACATTGAGCTTTACAGTAAAACGAAATATATCACCCAAAAAAAAGTAGTTTCCCAGCGACAATTTTTGCGTATTACTTAGTTTGATGTACTGAATGCATGGTTGACGGCTTCGTGAAGGGTCTTTTTACAGCTTGTATATTTTTAACAAATGTAAGATAATCAAGTTACGAAGAATAATATTTGTGCAAAGTAATTAAATATTTAAATGATATTATTTTATTTCTCAATCTTGTCAAAAATTGTGACCATATTACAGGTATTTACAACCCTTTGTTTAAAGAGTGTTTTATGCCATGTAAGAAAAATACTTGTTATTAGCTGATATTAATTGAAATTGACATTACGTAGATACTTTTTTAACAATATATACCTACCACAAAAAAAGGAATTATTAAAATGAAATAGTTATTATACATAATTATGTACCTACGTATTCGATATTATAAATAATTTGAAACGTTACTTTAAAAATTGTGTTGTGAGATAAGGTCTAGAGAACAATTTGAGAAAATGACAAGAAAGAATAACATTATGAGGAAGGCGGATATAGCACTCGTTGTAGTCTGGATAGGCTGTGGCAGGGTAATGCAGTTAGGTTGCAGGGCGTCCCTGCTTGCGACGGCATAACCTTTTAGTCAGTAGTCTGCCTAATAAGGTACAACTCAAAATTGAATGTCTAAATTATATAAAATGTTATATGATTGTATTTACAGAGATTCTTTAATCATACTATAATAAAACTAGTTGTCTACGTCTGAACATCTACTACCTGTATTTATATGAGATTTTATGTAAAACAAGACAAGATTAAATACATGAGATATTATTACACCTATTCTCGGGAATCAAATTATTTCAAACTGCTGCCAAAGAGAATATACAGGTATGACCTTTTTAGAAGTATTTGACGTTTATTCTCGTTGTCTACCTGGTCATACGAGATCGTAATGAATTGCGGTAGCAACAGCGGAAGATTAGGATTTTTTGAAGGCACAAGCATCGAAGACTTGGCGTGGAAGAGCTGTTGTGGATACTAAGTTTGTCGGAAGACTTCTGGCCACAAGATTGTTTTTGTACTAGTACGTTAATCAGGTACTAAGTAGAAAGGCTAAAATACCTACACTTTGATACCGCAATACATAAAAAAGAAATAGAGGGCTTAAACATACGAAGCATTACACTGTATCAAAACAACACCTTTGAATTTTTCATAAGTGATGCGATGATACTTATATTTTTACTTCTCGCTAGTAACTACGCTAGTATGCATAAGCCCTGTAGTAACATACTCGAGCACAAATAGCGCTCATAAAAAATGTTCATATCTGTGTAACCTGTATGTTGGCACTCAATAAGTACAATCTTAATATATTCTAAGTACATAACTTACCTAAAAATCTATGGTGTACACTCACAAACAAAAGATAATAATAACATTCCAAAAAGGATTTGACACACACGTCGACAATCACACGATGCGACTTTGGTCAAGCAACGTTAAATTATTCATACGAGAATCGTGGTCGCCCATTTCGATCTGTTCTTTGAGCAATTCAAGTTCTTTTATACCTGTAGCTGTCACTTCGTATTTGTGCCTTGCTAACGACATGTAGAAATGTATGGCGAATGCCAGGAACACAATCATGACTGGAATGAGTACGACACATGCGGACCATGCCGCCGTCGGACTCAAGTCATAGAATTTCACCCAACAAAGTATAGCTATCTCTATTAGGAACAGTATCAGTCCTAGTAGTGTGGAGAAGGCCCACGCTATTTCAATATACCAATGGAGTCGTTCGTGTGGTGATTCATGGACCAGTGATATGCTGTGGAGATTACCAACCGCTTCGATGTTTGGCAGAATACATGTGCTTATCATTAGTGCTAGCATGTGAACAGCCACTAAAAGTGTGGTACACACAGTGAAAGCTACTAACATTTCGGTAGGCACTTTCGTGTTTTCAGGCGGATTAAGTTGCACCTCCACCATCGCTACCTGTTGACAATTTATAACTCTTTTAATTCGAATTAGATCCAAATTACTTTGTTATCTTGTGATAATAAAATAATTTGCTATCTCGTCTAGATCTTCAACACAACAGAAAATTCATTATAGTATTCAAATAAATACTTCACAATTAATATAAACTGCCTTCCAGCCACATCAAATATTATCTTTGTGTTATTTAGCTAATCCCAAAACTTAAGACATTGACTTTCGCCCAAAGCTAATACCAGCTCCAATTATATTCCAAATTTTGTTCCACAATTTAACGCAAACGTTAAGTTATCGCCGAAAATACATTAGGTACTACATTATTAACAAGTGTGGATTGAAAATGAGTGAGTTGCCTGTCAAATGTCTTCTCTACGCAGATGATCAAGTTTTGCTTGCATCGTTGCGGAAGAGTTGCAAGACATGGTAACTATGATGAATGGAGCATATAATATGAAAGGGATGAAAATTAATGTAAGCAAGACGAAAGTAATGGTTTTTGAAAGAGATGCAGATGTATCTGAGTGTAAAGTAAAGATAGGAGATGAAAGTATTGAACAGGTGAATGAGTTTGTTTATTTGGGAAGCATGTTTACAAGAGATGGTAAGATTGACGAAGATGTGGAAAGGAGAGCAAATGCGGGAAATAAAGTAAATGGTGCTTTGCATGCGGTTGTGGCTAGCCGGTCGATGTCCAAAAAGGCACGACTGGCTGTCCATAATGGTGGGTTGGTACCTACGCTTATGTATGGAAGTGAATGTTGGTCGTGGCAGAAGAGGCATGAAAGTAGAATAAATGCCGTGGAAATGCGTTCCTTGCGAAGTATGTGCGGTGTAACTTTGAATGATAGATTGAGAAATGAAGAGATTAGACAAAGTTGCGGTTTAAAAGATGATGTAGTGACAAAAATTGAAAGGAGTATGCTTAGGTGGTTTGGCCATGTTGAGAGAATGAGTGAACGGCGATTAAAAAAAGGAATTTATAAGGCGGATGTTAATGGGAACGCCGGTAGAGGACGTCCCAGAAGGACATACATCGATGTTATTGGTGATGTTCTTCACAAAGGTCAGGTGCGTAGTACTCTCAACTGGCGTGCGTGTATGATAAGATGTATGAATGTGGATGAAGCGAAAGGGGTATGTAAGAGTCGTAGCATGTGGCGTTCTATAGTTTCTGCCTACCCCCATGGGAAAAAGGCGTGAGTTTATGTATGTATGTATTATTAACAATATTAAGCACTAATGGGCATGAGTCGTCAGTTTATTAACAAGCGAAACGTGTTGCTTGATCAAGTTTAATAATTGACTTACCATAGCGAATCCGGAAAGTAAGGCCGATGTCTTGCTGGAGGCTTTAAGCTTGGCTCTGCTGAGCTGCAGCTTCCTCCATGACAAGTAGGCGGGCGTGTGGAGCCCGTCTGCCGACTGAATTGGAGTCTCACCCGACATCACGCACTGGTGCTGCTGCCAAATTCATAATACATTAACGTTTGTTACTTAACTGCATATTCCAGGACCCTGTTTTATTATAAGATTGATTTATGGACCGCGAAATGGGTTTTTAATGGGAAAATCATGTTTTAGTTATAGAGGTATAGCGGGGCACGAAATAAATACTCGTACCTCGTACGTATCATTTTGTTGTAAAACACAAAACCCAAAGTATTAGGTACTTTATTTTTTTTAATATACTATACAAGGTATAAACGAAATCATGTTATTCCTTCAAACCTTGTGATGTACTGCTGACATAGATTAACCCTGACCGGGATACGTTTGTAATCAATAAAAAAAAATACAAGAAGTAAACATGTGTCCTTAACGTGAGGCATTTTAGTGCCCCGAGCGAATTGCGCTGTTATCACTCGCCGCGTGGTGATTTAACTCGGGGCGCTAAAATGCCTCACGTTAAGAACACATGTTTACTACTCGTAGTTTTTTTTATTGAATCCTAAATTATCCCGTGCAGGGTTATGTATGTCAGCAGTAAGTACATCACGAAGTTTGAAGGGATTACATGATTTCGTTTACACCCTGTATATCGCTAATGATAGCAGCGAACTATTGCAGCAAAACATCTCGAAATATCGACACCAGCAATGAATACTAAGCTAACTTACAGAGAGAGAGAGTATACATATTAAATAGATAATTAAATTATCTATTTAATATGTGTATATTCTAAGAAAAATAACTATATGTTTATTTTCTTAAAAAAGTACTTTGAATCTCTCTACTGTAAAGTAGGTATATTGGCGGTTTAGTCTTTTTACTTTTCCACTGACGATATTATAAACAACATGACATTAAAAACTAAAATTGCCCAAAATTCAAGTTAGCTTAGTATTCGTTGCTGGTGTCGATATAATGTTTTATATAAACAACTAATAAATAAAATATACAAAACAATTATACATAAAATATGAGTAGGTAAGTAGACAAATATTTTTTAATCAATTTTGAACTCAAAAAATTATTCACATAACAAATATAAATACTAAAATACATACAACGAAAACAACAAACAATATAAGAGTAAATTTCATGTCAATTTGATTGACACCAACAATTGATCAAGACATAAACAAAACAATGAAAACCCATGGATCTACCATGACAAAAACTGTACCTAATGTATATAATTAACTATGATTTGTATTTTTACAGAAAAAGCAAACCCTTTATATTAAAAATGGATTAAAGATAATGTCAAAATTGTCATTAAGTAATTCTATACTATCAGCTACAAGATTCATAATAGGCGACTGCAGGCCAATTGTGATCGTGAGACTATTTGTCACTAGCATGAAGCGCAGCCAACACCGCGACTGCCGGGGTTGCGGTGCATACTTCTGCGAATCCCGCGACCCCGGCCGAACGGTCAGGAGAAGGAACACCGTTGGTTTTTAGACGGTAAGAGTCTGGCAGAACTCCTCGCCTTCCTCGGGCGAGGGACATCCATGAGGATTTTCCAAAGATAAAAAAAAGGCAACACCGCGAGCTGGCGGGCGGGCGAGCGAGCAACATTTCACCGAGCCTAGCTACTTCAGCGATTCAAACGATGTGAACCGAAGTATGAAAAGGCTCGCTCGCTCGCCCACCAGCTCTAGATGTGGCCTGCGCTTGAAGGTATATGTTCAGATGGAGACCACACTAGGAACATCTACTGAAAGTCGAAACAATTGGCCTTAAATATTTACTTTGGTTTGGATTTCCTAACTAAATATTCTATCTTTTTCTAAATAGCGTATTTAGAAAGAGATAGACCACCAAAGTACATATTCAAGGCCAAATTGACTTTGAGTAGGTGTACTTAGTGTGGTCTCCTATTTTTACCTATACTTTCATGATCAATAGTCGACCGATAGTAGCGTTAGTTTGTCACTAAAAATACTATAGAGAACCAACTACCTTTTTAAATAACTATTACCTGAGCTTAGATCATGTTGGGTTAATGAGCAGTCATAATATAATGGCCCCATCTAATTTATCCTCTGCTAAATGCAGTTAATTAGAATGATGCTTAGTGGATTGATTGAAATGCAGTTGCCACACCCTTGAAAAGCGTTGAAATATTATCCCAACTAGCAACACAAGCAAACCTTAACTTACTACTATGCTATTAGATTTGCGGAACAATGACACATATGCTGTGTCATTAACTTAAAGTCAATTAAAATGGATGGCTAGAACAAAAATGTATGTATGAGGGCATTTCTATGGCCTCGAAAAACTCTTTTTCTATGAGGTTAATAAAAAATGCTTAATGTTTTAAAATGAATAAGATATTAAGTAATTAAGTGATATTTAATTAGGAATTTACAAATTCAATTAGATGTTATTTAGAAAGCAGTTTCACCAAGCCCTAATTACAGCCATGTTGTCATCCATATATCACATCAGTCAATAGTAAGTTAATAAGGCATATATTTTCAAATTGAGGGTTGCTAAACGAGGTCCAAGGCATGCCAAAAAGAAGATGCTGCAACTACAAAAGTGACTATTCTATAACAAAAAAATAAACAGGGGATTTAGGGCTGTGATTAACTCTGGACTAGCCATCCCCAATAATATGCACATCACTAAAGCCATAAATGCTCCTAGACAAAAAGTCACATTTCAACGTTTCTTTAGGATATCGGCATTGCCCAGTAACTGAGTTGCGGAGGTCTAATGGCAGTCATACTGTGTAAAATACTGGTATTCAGCCGCATCTAATTAGACTGGTAGCTGACCCCAATGTAGTTGGGAAAAGGCTAGGCAGAACAGGCCATTAAGTTTAACTTTAAACCATAATGCATGTTTATATATATTGTAAAACAACTGATTACTAATTATAGTATGTTTTTGTTGTGATAAGGTTATAATATTGCGCATTGAGATGATAAAAAAGCAGTACTATGGTACAATTCTTGGGTGTCCTTGATACAGTATTACGAGAATTTTCAAAATGCCTTCAGTTCATGTTATGTACTATTGTCAATGATGTAATATATGGATTTCCCTCCAATGTAAATGGGGTAGCACAACTTAAGACCTTCTCCCAATAACAACTATTGTCAACTCACTCTTGTTAGAAAATGATAAGTACAATCTTCTGCTTCAGTGTGCCCAAAACTGATCAAAACGCTCGCTAAATACCTGTCATCCACTCCTTTGTAGAACAAAATAAAAAAAACAAGTCAGTAAAAAAAATTAAATCACAAACAAAATCTCTGCATGCAATAGAGAATAACACATAAGTATACAAAATAATATTATGGTTTTAATTATGAATAAAATATATTTATTTTATAATATATGCATGCTCAATGAAGGTAATATTTCTGGTTATATGAATATACTGTAAGATAAATTAGAAATAATTAGGACAAATATGCGGAACAAAATAAAATTAGCAACTACTACATAATATTTCTAATTGGGATATTATAATAGCAAATAACATTAAGTTTTATAAAACAAAGGATATCAATTTATATTTTTTCTGATAAGAAACCAGTTGTACAAAAGCTCATTATGAATGCTGTCAAAGTTTGGATGTAATTAATAGTCACTACTTTTAAACATAATTAAATGAGAATTATGTAAACATTCTTACTAAATGCACGTGTGAACTGCGCCGCACAACTACACGACTGATATACCAATAAAACAACTAGTGGTACAGTAATTATAGTTGTCATTTGCAATCAAATTATGTGTAAGCAAAACAGATGTACATCTACATGCTACTAAAGTTATATCATACCTTGCTTAACTTTGGACACCAGTTATTAGAGGAACCGTACTGCCCGCCTGGTAATGCGGAGTGGTAATTATTCCCAGCTGTACTGGCTGACCAAACCGACATACCTAAATTATTTGCACGATAGTCCTTCGTTTGAGTCGACGAGGTCACTCTGGGCCTTTATGCCTTTACTCCATGTAAATGAAGGATCACATGTAGGGACATTACATTTTTTGCTATTTAGAACCCAAAAGTTATCGCTTAACGGTACTTAAAGTTAGTAATTATTTATTTTTTAGTTTTACAAAAAAACCTGCTACTAATCATAAAACGTAAACGTCATAATTAATATGTCAACGTCAAAACTGAGACAGTGAGACAGCGTTCTGTTTCTGTCACTGTCAAAACTCAACCTTATTTCCTAGGGAATGATATTCTCGCCACGTGGTTTGAAAAATATTGTAATTGTTTGTAATATATATAGATTTTGTAGCTCCTTAACTCCGTTAAATGTTTTCGATTTGAGTTAACGCTTTTACCAAATTCAGCTAGATTTTATAGTGTGAAAAAGATTTATTAAATTATTAAAAGTGGAATGTATAATAACCATATAAAGCTAGTATGGACAATATTCCCCGCTAATGGAAAGTTCTATCTCGTTCTAGTGAATATCAAACGAAGGAAATAGCAATATATACCAGAAAAGATGTTAAAATATCACAATATGGAACACGCTTGTAGAGATGGAGAAAAAATCGAGTTCATTTTGTAACGGTACTGCGTCTATACGGGAGTGTCCATAAAAAGTCGGGCAAACAGGCTAGCGAGGCGAGAATGATAAGCAAGTGACAAGTGGACGATTTGTTCGGGTAGTGGATAATGTAGGTCGATTAGCAGTTTGTTTTGGCAATTAATGTGGACTGAGGAATCGGCAATCTGGTGTCAGCCGTGTGTAAAGAATTTATGCTGAACTCAGTATTGTTACCGTTGGTTAAGTGGCTTCCCTCTGCATCGCGATGGCCGAGGCTGCAGGTGCCGCGAGCAGTAATCCCAACGCGGAGATCATTCGGGGCCAGGTGTTCGAAGTGGGGCCCCGATACACCAATCTACAATATATCGGCGAAGGCGCCTATGGCATGGTTGTGTAAGTATAGAAATATTGGATTACGTTATGATCATTGAAGCTTGTGAGTTTAATTATGTTGATAAAGTGTTATACTGCACCATGCTACAATAACTTTTAAGTAATGTAAAAGTAGAGTTTGTTTTGTTTCAGTAAAAGTAAACTTTGTAGATTTACAACAGGTGCAATTTTCTTTTAGGTTGTGTGATATGAAACTTTCAGTTTATGTTTTGATCATGTTATTTTGTTGTAATATAATATTAGACCAGATTGTTTTTAAAAACTTAATTTCTTTAGTTCTGTCTTAGAGCCATGTTACATGCCGTTTTAGAGAAGTGAACTTAAATAATTTATGAATTTTGTAATGTTTGTATGAATCATTTGTATGATAAATTTCGTATTCAAGGCCATAATTAGTGGCTCTGGGGCCCTGGTAGCAAGTGGTAGAGGCTCCATATGCTTGGGGGCCCTGGGGCAATGGTTAAGCCACCCCAGTGGTAACTACAGCCCTGTATGTACCATTTGAATATAAAAGATGTTCAAATCTTAAGCGGTACAAGGTACTTGATATTTTCCTTGTTATAAAGCTTTTAAAAGTTCAAGATATATGGAACCGAGTTATTAATTTGTAATTATTTTTTTCATACTAAATTGTACATTTAGTTTGTCAATCTGTAATTGATTAATATGAAATTAATGAATAATCTTGATACATTCCTCATTATGGATCTAAATCAATACTTTGTCAGTAAATGATTAATTTGATTAGGTATTTCTAAACACAAATTGAATTTTTCTGACAAAAATGTATATTATAACTTTTTTCTACTGTCAATATCGGAGGGCATAATTCAATTTGTTTTGTTTTTAAAAAAAGTTGCTCCACTAGGATTTCTCCTGTATTGTGGGTGCGTTTACAGACACAAATCTTCACATGCACAAACATCCAGACCCGGAACAACTATCTGTAGGCCATACAAATATTTGTTCCGTGCGGGAATTGAACCCACAACCCGCAGCGAAGATGCCAATTGCTTAGCCACTGCACCAAACGTGTCGTCATTGTATCGACATTGCAATTATTGTTTGGTTGCAATGTCGATACAATGATAATAGTGAGCAATAATGCTGTCTATCAGGTTATCAATTTCATATAATCTTCAGATAATACATTTATTGCTCATTTTAACATGAAGAAAAACTATTTGTACATACTTATAAGCAAACTGAACTATGTTTTTCATACTTTTATTTTATGTTTGTATCTTATGAGGAAATTATTGGTGTTCAAGGCTATTTATTCAATGGCTCTGTAGCTATAAGAAATCAGAACTAAACAACTCTGATACTGGATTAAATTGAACCTTCTAGATCACATACTATTGTCTTCAATAGTCATTCATTTGCATAATAAACCCCAGTAATTTGGCGCCAGACATCTGATTATATTACTGGCTACTGTTGGATATAGGCCTCTCACACCCAGTCTCCATCATCTGCATCCAGTGAACCTTGCTGCCTTCTTTAGGTTGTCAGATCCTTCGGCGATGGGGCTTCCCCGCTACAATTGCCGAACTGCGGTTTCTATAAGACCAAGAAAGCCGGTTGTTCGACAAACACGGGTCCTCGCTGTTACTTCAGCTTCATAATTTTTCAAGATAATTATGTTGGCGACCCCAATGTTACTCCGAATCATCGGATTTTGTCGTCTATTGCTCGATTAGCGACCTTGAATTTGTGGATGAGCCCAAATGCCAGACTCGAGACCTTTGATGCTTAGCGCATCGTAGGTCGTGGTTTGTCAAGAAACACGATCTAAGTATTTCGTCCATACACTTTTAAGCGACGGAGATTAGGCGAAGTTCGCCAAATGTTGACTAACCTACCTGGACCTTTCTTTCGCTTTTCTTTCTAAAGACTCGTTCTCAGTCCTGAGTCACGTCTACAAATTGTTCTCTAGGATCGACACGAACCGTCTCGTCAGAGAAATTGACGATTTACATCCTTTAGGGCAAGCCAGATTTCAAAAAAGGTCCTAGACAACATCCATATCCATATTGTTCAGCAGCAAACTGTCGGTACTACATGAGAGTATAATCAACACTTTTTAGACTACGAAAAAGACTGTGACTACATCAAAACTTGGAAAGTTTCGGATACTCTGCAACATAGTCGTATTTATTGGCGGTATATTAAGAACCTAAGATGTAAGTAAAACACCGCCACGAGACTGTTCAAATCTAAGACCTTAAGACGAAACGATTCTAACTGCCCAAAGGAGTGTTACAGAGGGATATAATGTCTCCGATGGTAAGACGAAACACGCACAATGGCCCAATCAAGAGGCTAAGTGCGGATACAGCCCAGGTAAACTAAACTAATGTCTCCGATGTTGTTAACCAGGGCGAAGAATGTCCAGACTGGACGAAGCGTTATCATGAACGGCGAGCACATGTCGCATCTCCATTTTTCCAACGACGAAGACAGTCACTGGAAGAATAGACTAAATAGTTCTAGACTTTGATATTCCTTAAGTTACAAAGATTTTATGAAAATGATGGAATGGCTAGCAAATCAATAACAATCATGACAGTACATCAAGAACAACTAGCCTAAGCAGTGCAAAATTTTACTAAATTCTGAAGGCCACATGTCGTATAAAGTCAAGCCACCACTCCCACCACTCTAAGATAAGGACATTTACAAATACTACAAATCTCATCCGATTACATGACCTTGCATTATAGCCCCCCTTACCTACATACCACGTATACGAGAATAAACAGCTCTTATGTTTAACACCTAGCTAAATGAGTCAGTATAAATATTTCTTGATAAGATAATACTTACGTATACATTACAAATGAATTGATATTAAGTGTTTATATGATAACGTGTTGGTTCAATTTCAATCTCATCGAGTAGTGTGACTCTTTTCACGCCCGTGTTAATTTTAATAACTGTTAGATTAAACCATAAATGTAGTACTTATTACAAGAATAGAAATGACTCATCATTCAACTCGGCCAATCGCAGTGCATTTCTACAGAGTAGTATATGTACTGCGTTTATAAAATTGCGTTCTTATAAAGGCTTTGCAGCAGTGTCGAAAAATTGTGTTGCTATGCAGGCAAATACCTGAATACCAGCGATGGTTGTTGAACGGATTGAAGTCAAAGACGTTCTTGAACGTTATTATAACATTGAGATTGCGGGTGGAAAAAAGCCGGAGGAGCACTAAGCAAATATGAATTTGGCAAACATATCTAGGGTTGCAGGCCCCTTGAAAATTACCGATCGAAATATAGAGGTTGATGATTCCTCTTTAAAAGCACCAACACCAACTATTTAACAATGAAGATTGAATAAAATAAGTTCTGTTTACAAGAAGTCGCCCACGGGATTGTTGAAGCAAGCAGTTATGAGGTGTGTAATGTGATCTTATAAATTCTGTATGGAAGATACATGAAATTCGATGATCGAGTCGGAATGTTAATAGCCAATACGGCCTGACCTACGATTTACGACACTATTTATAAAGTATTCGCTCTTAAAACGCTTGCCGAAGAACACAAGGGAAGCAACCTACCTACTACTTAATGGAGTAATGTTTCACTACTCAAATAAATCTGCACATCTCATTAGAAGATACAGCGATAAAGTTCCCTAATAGGATATCATCGTCAGATATTTATGTTCTATTTAGAGTAGCTCAGAAATCTAATTCAAGGTTTCCATTCCAATTATAGGCATTCGAAAGGGGTAACTCGGATGTTGTGAATAGTCAGGTTACCTAGGCGATATCTTTGCGGATACTTGCTTCGACAGCAGTATCGACCAGTTAGTAATTTTAAGTTTATATTAGATCACCTACTTATACCATCGTGCTTCTTTCTATTTAAGTATGTTCCATACCAAAAATAATTACGTTTCAAAAGAACGATGGATGGACGAACTCATTATATTAAAATGACATCGTCTCTTTTTGTGCTCATGTATTATTTATTTCGATTCAACTACAGAGTGCTGAGCTTTTTAATTTACGAAAAAAATCTCAGACAGAGAGTACCATTTTTGCCAGTAGGTGCTTACAGCGCGTTTTTTCTGGCGTTCAAAACAAAATAAATCGTTATTTATTATGTTGTAAATGCCAAAATAAAACGTCTCCTACCAGACCTTTATTAATCAAACATGATATAATTTACTTAAAGAAACATAAGAAATATCTTTAGATATAGACAGTCGTCTAATGGGTTCCCGAGCCTAGGCCGTGTCTTCACCATAAGGACCATTCCAGTCACGTCTCTCGCCTCACTCACTCCTGCACAACAATCATCTTCAAATAACGAATTCTATTGTTTGCGATGATGCCATAATATTAAATATGTCAACTATATGAACAATATTTAATGATAATAGAATCAGACAAGAATAATATTTATTTCTATTTCATATATCAATGAACCTTGAACCTTAATATTCCGCTATTTCCATCCATTTTGGCGACGGCGACAATACGAAAAATACCTCATTACACAAATTTTTACTTCAAGCCTTTAACTAAGCACGTAATTGTATTGAATCATATTAGATAGATGCTTGCTATAATAGTACACGAGTTAAAAACTAAACAGAGCTCGACCCTCATTTGCAATTCCATAAAGGAAGTAATTCTGTAGAGGCCTGTTACCGCACCTATCGGTCACTGACTCTTTTTAACGATTACACAGGGAATACATAAAAAGTATTACTTAAAAGTCTTTTGTTTCTGTTGCTAAGTTGTTTTCTTTAATATTACAACATTGTGCTACATTAACATTTAATATTTTTTGGTTACAAATACTCTCTGCCTCTGATGATTAAGATGATTCCTTTAGCAATGAACGAATCTTCCTTAATTTTTAAATGTATTGTAATATTTAAAACAAGTCTTGAAATGCCTTTAAAGCATTCTATTGTCTGGAATATTACACTGCAGCCATAATTCTTAAAGCTATGTTGTATCATCATGAATAATTTCACCATATATTTCATATTCAAAAAAGCTTTGGCTGTTGATGTCGTAAAAAATCGTTCTCAACAACTCTGTCTTTTGTATTGAAAATCAATATGACCTTTAGAATACGCACGGTGTACGCGTATTTAGGGCAAGCTTTTTTGTTGATAATGACGCCCGGCGTAAAGTTGCCCGCGACCCTTGCTCTAGTCTGTTAATAAATTAAGTTGCCTAGTAACAGAATCGCGCATTTGACTACCAACCTTCAGGTAATGATGAAGTCGCTATTTCGAAGACATAAACCAATTAGTCATACTGTAACAGGCTTTAGAGGTTCTGTTCTGATTGCTTCGCTTTCATCTACTGTCTGCCATTTCGAAATTAAAGCTAAGTGCTTAGCCTGAGTAATGGTTACACTGCGGTTAAGAATAAATTCTAAATATCTCGTTGTTTATCGCTACAATACTGTGTGACTTTATTATTTGGAATTGTGTATTAGTCACTGTTTTCTAGGTATAGGAATCAAATAGTTCGGCGATTCCCCGAATTTTACGAAACAAACTTGGCTCTAATGTTGTCGCCCACCTTTTGATAGCTTTCGACTCACAAACAAACTCGTCGTGTAAACTTACATTACTTTTCTTTCAAACTTCGTCCCCATTTTGTGAAACAGTAATTGAGTTGGGTGCACTTTTTAAGGACAAAGTACTTAATTTATTTCGTCTATCTTGTTCGCGCCATTCCTTTTTAAGTAAGTTTGATGGCCAATCACGTTTCTGAACTCAGTCTGTGCTTTGTTGTTTTCTCGAACAGAAGAAAATAAGTTAATGAATAGGGACGACCCTTTCTAAATAAATCAGTGGGCAAACTCCATGATGGCTTGGATAAGAACGGTCGAAATTGCGATTTCGTTTAATACATTTGGGTAGCAGATTACAAAGACTTGTAAAAGTAATTCAGCTTGTAAGGAATTTTGATTTTAGTGTTGTGTTGTTATTCTCTTGTTAGTTGAATACTTGAATGTTGTATTTGCTTGGCGGGTCACCCGTCTCGCCGAGCGCATTATTTATTCCACGACACTGCTCCTGATGGTGGCTGGCGACCTGAGTCGGAAGCTAGCCAAGTCCCCCGTAATGCTAAGCGAGGCATGAACTCTAATTATTAATTTGTCACTCCGTTAGCTCTGGTGTCGAATGATTTAGTCGCATTGCACTACCTTGTAATTACTCAGCCACATGATGGCCGAATGTTAATTAAAAGTTGTTAGTAAAACGAGCTTATGCCGTAGCATAAGCTCGAACCCAATACGTATATTGGGTTCAAATTATAACATGGTGGACAGTGTAATTAAAAGTGTTAATTACTGGTTTAGTAGTTATACTATTATGATTAATCGGGTTAAAAACAAAATAATTATTGTATTTTACGGTTGATTTTATAAATTCTGCGTCACACTAGACATCTTACGTTACATCATTGTGGCGATTTCATTGATGAGATACAAGCATGAGTGCTTTTAGTTTCCTTATATGGTTCTATATTAATGACTACTTATTACATAATTTCGTCAATATATAGAAAGCGGTTGTCTCGTGACACACTTATTTTAGTACTTACTATCGATATTAAAATGAGAATGCCTTTATTCATTCACAGAGGTTACAATAATTACTATCCTAATATTTGTATATCAAGCTACCAGTCTTTTATTTTTCTGTTACTACGCAACTTTCCTCAATACGACCTATTAGTTTAGTGGGAAAACCCTGTCTTTATGATCTATACGTATTATATAATGATCTGTAGACTTGGCGTGTCTGTAAATTGGAAATATAAAAAAAATACAATATATTGGGTAAAGGATAAACAATAGGGAATCTCTTTCGATCATTTTAGGAATTTTTGTCTGTTTACCTGTTTATCGTTGTGTTTGTGCACGCCGCGTATAGATAAAAAGTACTGACTCATGCGGTTGCCATATATAGACAAAATAAGTATATTGTGCGTATCTCAGAGTACTATCATTTATTTTTTGTTTCATAAATCCACTCATCCTTAACTGTTGGCAATAACATAGGGCACCCGAAGCTGTGTGAGGTTCTTTATAAATAAATTATAATATTCGTTAAATCTTTCTTTATTCTAACAACTATAGAATAAAGAAATAGAATAAAGAAAGATTTAACGAATACCCACCTAATTTCAGCTAGTAGAGAATGAAAACATGACCATAGAGTAAGAAAGACTACAATGCAAAGAGCATTGCAGAAAAAAATTAGATTAAATACTCAAATAATTATTTCTAATTATATAAATAATTATTAACCAACGTAATGCATATTCAAACGGACCACATAATCCTATGATTGCCGTTACGAAGGATTTATCGTGTCTAAAACATGGACAATTTAATTCTCCACAGCAAACTGGAATTTTGTTGGTTTTAGAAGCCCGTCACTGTTGGTTATCCAACGGGCTTGTCAAGTTGCATTTTCCCTGCGGCGATAACGGCCAGACCACGGTAGATCGAACACGGCCCGATCAAGGTCAACAGGTGAGGGTGCTGGGCAAGCGGTAGGTCAAACGACCTTATTATTAGCTCACACCGCCTTTGGTCCCCGAAGTGTCTTATAAATATTTCATTAGACGGCGCCGCGTTTGTCTTTTTTTGATACGTTTGGAAGCTCGATATGAATATAACATAAATGGCAGTTTCCCTGTTTTATTGCTTTTTCTTCTTCTAATAAAAATGATTGATATTATTGTATCTCTTGTTGAATGGAATGGTTGTTTTTCTTTTGCAAATTGGTGTATGAAGTACCTAGTACTACTGACATTAATTAGCCGACTATGTAGTATTTACTGTAGTCATTAGAAACGTTGTTTTCTATGCTAGCTTTTTACCGGGATCGCTACAATTAGACATAATTGAACTAAGCGTGGCACGTCCGCGTCCATCTTGCTGCGCAGCCAATGTCCGCCATTCGAGCACTGATGGTTGGTTATTAAGCCTATGAAAGGTTTTGTCGGTTTTGCCTTTTGTTCCCTTTGAAATTGACGTCTGGAATTCAAGATAACGAGTGACATTTAATTAATCGCTATAATGGTTTGGTTTAATGGAATTTTATGATCGTTACGCATTAATAACGAGGTCGTGTTTACTAGTTTCGATTTGGTTACTGTTACTGCGTGGGCGCTGACAGTATTTAGGGACCGGTGCGCGCCGTTTACGGAAGTCGCGTCGTGCGTTTGCGCCGTAATGCAATGACTCATGCTGATTGTACACACGCATGACAGTAGTTTAGCTAGTTTGAATGTTTAGAAGGAACTTGGTGATGTAATAATATGTATTAGTAGCGATTGACGACAAAATAGTGTTTGTAATCAGTGTAGATGACGACAATTTTAATATTTATAAACATTTTTTTTTATCCTTGTTTGCGCCGGTCGCTATATTTTGGCGCTTTCCTTAAAAATACCATTATGAATTAATCAAGTACGCTCTGGAAAGTGGTAACAGCTCAACAGCTAAGATTGACCCGCTATACCCACCCATTCCGTTACCGATTAAAATGAACCCACGCCCAATACACCACAGCTTAGAAATACTAGTAACGTCTACAACTCACAATACTATTATTAGTAGAATATAAATCTTTAAAATGTTATCGTAGTTTGTATTAATAACGCAAACAGGACAGATATCCCGACGTCCTCAACACATAAGCTTTATCTAGCTAAACATCCACCCTCAAAGATACAATTTTCCTTTTTCTCATAAATTCAATCTTCTGTCAATATGTTGTGTGTCTGAGCAGTTGGCAGTTACATCATTTATCGCGGATCTTCGGTTCTAGGCGTTATTAATTTTTTTCCTGTTGCTACTCTACGGATGTGGGTTACGTGCTTCAATCGCGATCGTCTGTGACGACCATTGTTTATGATTGTTGTACGCTGATTCATCCTTTTTTTTTGTCTAGCCCAGTGACGCTTTTGAAGTTTTTGAACGCGAGTGTTTGGGTTAGACGGATTAGCCGTGTGATTCTCAGCATAGAGTAGATCCTGTCCTACACAGAGGTGTCGAAAAAGGAGACTAAGGTAATGTAGAAGCAGTAGAGTTCTTTGTGGAAAAGTTCGTCCGTGGAAGTATACCTATTTCTGCCGCCAATCAGCGTTCTGTTCCGATTTGAAGGGTATGGATGCTGATGAAATTCAACTACTGTGTCTTGGGTTGGCAACTCATCAGCAATCCTATTCGGGTTATAGGTGTATCGGTGATAGCCACTTACCATCAGCTGGGCCGTCCGTCGGCCTGTCTGACAACATATAACATAAAAAAGACTGGGATAGGCAGGCATCCTTCATGCGCTAAAAACAACATACTGTGACCACCAATCTGTTTTCCAGGTGTGTTAATGATGACGATGTCTCTCACTGAAGGATTACTTAAGTCCGATGTATCAACGTCGGATAACTTGTATCTGAGGAATAAGTTGAACGTTTTGACAGAATTTCTATACAAAAGGTCAAAACGTCTAATTTATTCCTCAGATAAATTTTATCCTAGGTTGGTAAAATCGGCCCTTAGTAGATTATTTTAAACTCATAAACGAAAGACCGTATATAAGAATATTGACCATATTTTTGAAGCTACTTTCAGTCACGTGTCGCATTATCAGTAACATAAACCTAAAAGTTTTTCCTGTGAACAACTTAACAACATATTCCGTCACAACTTACATAATACAAAGGTACGGGAAAATAAACAGGTAACTAAGACCATAATACTGTTCTCTGTTCGTAAAACAAGGATGTCCGTAAACATTTAATTTATCAACTCTTATTAAGTTATGTGCTCCAAACATATTTGGACACAAGTAATATTACTCGGCTTTACCAACTGGGACCCGACAAGGGTCTGATGCGGGTGTTACGTACAAAGCCTACACGGAGATAGTTGGTACAACACTAGTTCATTAATTACCATTAGCTTAATGATAGGGCTTGGTTTATTAAGTTATTACGAATAAGGAAAACTAATCTGGTGATCATAATTTGGGATTGAAGACGTTGTACAATTGCAAAACGTCCTTTTATCCGCGATTTAGCGAGGTTCGATTTTAAATATGGCCGCTTCGCGTCTGAAACCTTAAAAATAACGATTTTTATAACATTAGGTACCTACTGGTGTAAATTTTTTTAATAATTATATTTTTGTAAAGGTTGAACTGACAGATAAATATGGCGGTTTGACAGTTTCTCTTTAGAAAATCTGCCAAACCGCCATATTTATTTCCCAGATAAGAGTTATCTGAAGATTGTGAAACAGGCCCTTGGTAGATATCACAAATCTTTGCTTATTTGTTTATTTATCGGAGTTATAAAGTAAACCTATTTAAATGTGTTTACAAAGGAATAATTAAAACGTTTTAACATTCGATAATAGCGTTAAATCCTTGAATCGGTAACTTGTTCGGTAGGCATGGTTCGTAATTTATTGAACATATTTTGATTCATTTATTATTAGTGGCCCAGCGTAGTGCTGGAATTGTTAAAGTTTTAAATTAGAATTGTTAAAGTATTACTTATACAATCTTTTAAAACTCTTGCCTCTACAAAACTCAATTAGTGTTAAAGGAAAATTACAATGAAGGGACAACAATTTATGAGTACCATCTTGGGCTTATCATTACTGATAAGATATACCTGACATAGAACATTTGAACACGTATAAATTTCGCTATCGCGTGGCTGAAACACTGCCACTTAGGGGTGTGGCTCTCGAAAGTAACAGCACGTTAGGGTTCACGGTGGAAAATGCCGTATTATTATGACGTCATTAAGAAATATGAAACGAATTTGTAGTGTAGGTTAGCAACCATCTAAGTTCTTCATGTACCTAAAGTGTATTATTTTTATGCTAGTACCGTAATGCTAGATTTGATTGTTGTTATACCAAAGAAACTGCCTTGTTGGTCTAGTAGTGGCAAGCGCGGCTGCTGACCTGAGGTCCTGGGTTCGATCCCCAGGTCAGGCAGTGTTATTGGGTTTTTCCGAGTGGAATTCCTCAGTAGCAGCCTGGAGTTTGGATTTGTGCCATGTTGATGGCAACAGGCTCGCCCCCTATTACATGGTACTTAAATATGATTGCGAAATGAGGGTGTTACTATACACCTCTGCCCAATCTTTCGGAGAATACAGGCGTGATGTTATGTTATAGCAAAGGAATATGAGCTGTATTCATATAGCAAAAGAAACAACAGACAAAAACGTTTCAAACGTTTCGATGATAAACTCCGATTATTATTACAGAGTAGAGGTAATTGAGTTATGTATTAGATAAAACCACCTATCCTATAACTGGCCCATAAGAGATATCCTGGGACCCAAGTCTACTAATTAACGAATGCTTCTATAGTGTCGATGGTATGTCGACAGAATATATACATAAACCCACGCCTTTTTCCCATGGGGGTAGACAGAAACTATAGAACGCCACATGCTACGACCCTTACATACCCCTTTCGCTTCTTCTTTTCACTTCATTCATACATCTTGTCATACACGCACAGAATAGTTTTACACATTTGGCATTATGCTGGTTATTTTAGACTAGTGGCTTTCCACTGACTTTTCATTAAACTGTCATTAAACTGTCATTGAACTATTAGGTACTTTAATAGAAAATTTTGAAGTTTTAGCAGAATATGTAATCTGTCGCAATCGTAATGGCATCTCAATAGGGTGTCGGTGGGATGACAATTGTATGTCATTTTATTTAAATTAGCACACTTGACCCCTTGATCTGCGACAATGTTACCTAATAGGCCAACTCTAAAGCAGTGATAACCTAGCGGTTGAGCTTGCCTTCTATGTAGGAGGGTATGAGTTCGATCCCGGCCGGGTCCTTTTATTTAACATAACATAACGCGTGTATTCCCCGAAGGGTTGGGCAGAGGTGTATAGTAACACCCTCATTTCGTCGTTATGTTTAAGTCCCATGTAATAGGGGGCGACCCTATTGCCATCAACCGGGCACAAATCCAAACTCCGGGTTGCTACTCAGGAATTCCACACGGAAAATCCCAATAACACTGCCCGACCTGGGGATCGAACCCAGGACCTCAAGATCAGCAGTCGCGCTTGCCACCACTAGACTTACGAGGCATCATTTTATCTTCTGTCGCAAATTGGAATTTGATTATACCTTGCGTTAACTGTGAAGAAAAACATCGTTAGGAAAACTACACACTAGGGAGGGCTACAAATAGTTCTTGATGGTGTGTGTAGTCCGCAACCCGCACCAGGCCAGCGTAGTGGACTAAGACCTAAACCCATCACATTCTAAGTAGAGGCTGATAATCATTTTACGCGCGTTTTAAGATTATGAAACGGATCAAATTGTTCTAATATCGGATTTCTTTTTTCTACCGATTTATTCGACTTTAAGGAAAAAAATATATCTTGTTACTTGGTATTTCCACGAATTTCCCAAGTATTAGCCTAGAATTTAATCGAACTTGATCGAAGGGTCTATAAAAAATCTTTATTGAAAGGTTTCTTTATCATTTTTGAGACACGATATAACAGCAATGGATTTTATTGTTATACTAGCGGCTCGTCCCGGCTTCGCACGGGTGGACATTTTTCCCGTTTTTTGCAACATTGTTCATTTATGCTCCGCTCCTATTGATCGTAGCGTGATGTTATATAGCCTATAACCTTCCTCGATAAATGGACTATCCAACACAAAAATAATTTTTCAATTCTAACCAGTAGTTCTTGAGATTAGCGCGTTCAAACAAACAAACAAACTGTTCAGCTTTATAATATTAAACACTGTTTAAAACTTTCACGGTTTTTAAATACACTTAAACATTCACTTACGGGATAACTTCCGTGATTATAGTATGAGTTTACCCGCGATCATGGCGCTTGCAACAGCGTCGAAATATCGGGAACTCAAATCAAACTATAATCACGGAAGTTATCCCGTAAGTGAATGTTTAAGTGTTTTTATAATATAAGTACAGATTGGAAAATAAAATATTTAAAGCTAAAGGAATTTTTAATAAGATGTAGATCCTTTACAGAGGGGCCCGTGTCTAATTACCAACCGCGTGGATCATACGATTTGCGAGGTTAAGCTGCGCTTGCCGCGGTCAGTCCGTGGACGGGTGACCGTTCGTTACACATCGAGACCCCTTCGTGCCTCGGAAAGCACGTTAAACAGTCGGTCCCGGGTGTCATACGAATACCTATGGCAGTTGTTACGGGAAGTCAAAAGTCCGAAAGTCTGACAACCGGTCTAACCTTAGGATATCGGCATTACCCAGTAACTGGGTTGCGCAGGTCTGATGGCAATCGCTCTGTGTAAAATATTAGTGTTCATCCGCATCTGGTTAGACTGGAAGCTGACTCTATCATAGTTGGGAAAAGGCTAGACAGAACAACAAGTATTAAATCGAATAAAGGTACAAATTTTACTTTGTTATTTTTATATTAGGCAGTTATTCACCGTGCGCCATTTTGTCCTGTGTTTTTTCACCCAGCTCGATCCCCGGCCCTTGGATAAATGGTAAAAAGTAGAAACAATTTTTTCGAGCAAATTTTCCTCATTTTTAGATAGTAACCTATGGCGGCGTAGTCTTTCATTATTTCAAACCACTGTTATTCATGAGTCGAAAGAATAATAGACAACTTTTAGGAAATTCTCAGCCCGGGTTTGGAATTGAGCTTAGTATAATAGACGCTGTTATTATAACCTACTTGGGATTGAATACCGTCTTCGGCAAACTGAGGGTATGTCTTTCACAGACGAATTCTAGAATTCGGCGTTTTACAAAATATCTAACCGCATTAGAAAACAGCGGTGGTTTGTATTGCGGCTAGACGTTATGTAATACCTATGCCGAATTCTAGAATTCAGCTGCAACATTTTATAAGATTATCTTCACGTCTTCATTCTTTGTTAACCTTAAGAGGAAACGCGGGGTGCAATATATTAATAATTAGGATAGGTTTTTGCGATCTGTTTCCGTCCCACCCCTCCCGCAAACCTTCCCAATTGAGCGCGAAGGATTTAAGAAAGACTGGTTATGTCTGTATCTTTTTCTTTAATTTTTTATATCCGTCATATTTGTTTGCCAGTAGTTTGAAAACGGTGATAAAACCGGTCGATTTTTGTAAAATTTAAACGTTTCTAGTTCCTTTAATAATTAATTTATTGACTAAAACAAAATATAGGGACATAGTGGTGGTAGATATTCATATGGTAAAAATATGTGCTCTAGTGACATTATCCAAGGAGGAAACTGAGGAATACGTTTGTATGGACTAAATGCCGACCGCATTTCCTTTTAACCGCCGGATTAATATAAGTTAATTCTTGTACTAAGTAGATAATATTTTAACACGAAAAGCTAATTTGCGAAGTCACTTAGCTACAAAGTTGTTGCTTCTTGCAGTCTTAGTTAAATATAATGTGCAAAACTTGAAGCTGGCTGCTCAAGTGTCTGCTAAAATACGGTTCTACGTCTAGCTCGATTACTTCAAAGTTATCTTTAATCCCGAGACGAGAATAAATACTAGTTAGAAGTTGACTTTAATCTCAAGGGGGTTGCCGGAAGGTTAACAAACCTACCCAATCCCCATTTGGTACAGGCGAGTTTCGCCATTTATCGGATCCATATTTTTTAAATATTTTCGTCAAAAGCTTCAAATATCTCGAGACTAAGATTTTCATGTTAAAGCCTAGAGCTGTATTTACTTTTTTATACTAAACAGATTAACCCTTAATAACTTAAGGTTTTAAGAACACGAAATAATAAACAATATAGCAATATTTTAGAAATAATCAAAAAATGAAAAAAAAGTTGTTGCTTCATTTTTATTTTCTATTATGGAAAATAGTAAAAACAAAATAGCCAGGTTTAAAAAAAAAAAAAAAATGGAGGATTTCGCGGCCAAAAAATTTGGTGGGAAATATATTCCCTTTGCCTTATTAAGAGTTAAAACGACTAATGCCATTCTCATATGAAGCTACTCAAACGAAATCAATTACTAACTAGAATTGCAAATCAATTGCTAGTACTAGCACTAGTATTTCAATGAAGGTCTGCTTACAGAGCTACCGGTTAGTAACGTGTTAGTAACCAGTTGCAAATGACCGCACGTAGTTATTAACGAAATTCCAAAATGGCAGACCAAACTCTCGAAACCGTAGACATAGCGACCATGATCAAACAAATTTTGTCTCCCAAGTGATTAAAATTACAGTAATTTGATTAGCCTCGTGTGCGAAGTTTGGTTAGTAACTAGTTAGTGATTTCAGTTACTAATCTACAGTACAGACATCTTTTATGTGGTACTGTGTTAAATGTTACAACAAAATACCTTGTGATATATTGCAATCAAATGAAAGAAAATTTAAAACTCATATTAAAAGTACACTTTGTAAACAAGCATATTACAAATTAGAGGATTATATCCAGGATAAGAACGCTTGGAAACATGCTGCTCCAGCCACATAGGACAATCTAAATCTAGAGTCTAGACAAAATCAAACTGGATTCTATGAGTAGGTACCTTAACTCACACACTGACCTATTAGGTACTTTAAAATGTTTGGGAAAACGTATACTTTTGCAATGTTTGTAAATATGTGAGCACCATGTATCTATCACATAATTAATTTGTCATTGCTTCATTTTTAATTCATTTTACCTATTGTGGTATAGTAATTTTATTCTAGATGCATCGTCTTTGTATAATTAATGTACCTATATAAAATATTGTAAGACATTTTAAAAGAGTAACGGTGGAGTTTCTTGCCCATTCTTCTTCATACGAAACTACCTTTTGGAAGGGGCGACTAGAATCAATTCTATTTTTTATTGTAAATTTTATCGTTCCAAAGTGCCTTTTATGTGCCTAATTGAAATAAATACTTTGACTTTAATCAGTTAAGTTTGGTTTGAGCACCTACATGCTGTAAGAACGGCCTTATTCTTACATCTTCAACTACTCATACACGCCTAGTATCTGAAGACTTAACAAGTCCATCAAATAACTTCAAAAGGACTTAACGTGTCACAACTAAGCCTTTCTAGACTCTTTTGCTAATTATATTAAAAAGCTCATCGCTAAAATTTATTGTAGTGTAAATAATTAAGTTCTGGCACAAGCATTTCTTAATTACAGTCTTTAAGCTCCCGAAACAAATTAAGGCTTTTATAAGTAAGATTTTTACTATATTTATCTTCATATTATATAATACTATTTGTGTCCCCACGGCTCCGCCCGTAGCCTATGTTACTCAGTGATAATGTAGCTTTCTAACGGCAAAAGAATTATTGAAATCGGTCCAGTAGTTTTAAGTTTATTCGTTACATACAAAAATACAAATCTTTCCTCTTTATAATATTAGTATAGAAATACATAACATAACATCACGCCTTGTATTCCCCGAAGGGTTCGGCAGAGGTGCTTTTAGTACACCCTCATTTCGCCAGTTATGTTTAAGTCCCATGTAATAGGGGGCGAGCCTATTGCCATTAACCGGGAACAAATCCAGACTCCGGACTGCTACTGAGAAATTCCTAATGGAAAAACCCAACAACACTGCCCGATCTGGGGATCGAACCCAGGACCCCATGCTACGCAGTCGCGCTTGCAACCACTAGACCAACAAGGCAGTCAAAGGCAATCAGTTATATAATAAAGCAACACTTAATGTAATTATAATGAGCAGTGATAGCCTAGTGGTGTGACCGCGGACTGCCAAGTCATAGTTCTCGAGTTCGAACCCAAGGCCTCTGACTTTTCAAATTCATGTGCGTATTGTATAATTATCACTTGCACGAAACGGTGAAGGAAAACATCGTGAGGAAACCGGTATGCCTGAGAGATATTTCTTGACGGCATGTGAAGCCAAGTCGGAGGCCCATGGGCGGCATAAACTCTGACACCAGGTTAGTCACTAACCACACGAAAAGAAGAAGAAGATCAATATAATAAATGCGAATTATAATAACAAAAACGTTAAACTGTCGGTCCCGGGTGTCATACGTATACCAATGACAGTTGGTTACGGGTAGTCAGAAGCCCGAGAGTCTGACAACCGGTTTAACCTTAGGGTATTGGTATTGCCCACTAACTGGGTTGCGGAGATCTGATGACAGTTGCTCCGTGTAAAATACTGGTATTCAGCCGCATCTGGTTAGACTGGTAGTTGACCTCAAAACATATTTGGGAAAAGGGTAGGAGAAAGGAGGTATTTAGGTACTTTTTATTATTACATAACATAACATCACGCCTTATATTCCGCGAAGGGTTCGGCAGAGGTGTTTATAGTACACCCTCGTTTCGCCAGTTATGTTTAAGACCCATGTAATAGGGGGCGAGCCTATTGCCATTAACCGGGCACAAATCTAGACTTCAGGCTGCTGCTGAGAAAATTCGTAATGAAAAAACCCAATAACACTGCCCGACCTGGCGATCGAACCCAAGACCCCAAGCTCAGCAACCGCGCTTGCGACCACTAGACCAACAAGGCAGTTTTTTATTATTAAACATTGAACATGTGTGAAAACAGAGAAAGTTCTCACCTCTTCGTGATACATCATGAAAACCATAAATTATTATTTTATGTTGTCATCAAGAATAACAACTCACAACTTTACTAATAAAAACTTCCAAAATTCATGACTGTCACTTGTTATAGTGCGTGTCTGCAAAGTTTTAATACTTAAATTTTTTTAATTAACTTTTAGTTAATTAAAACAATTTAATTCTCTCTGGGACATGAATTTTAAACAGCTATACCAGCTGAACTAGCTACTATTTGAATAGTACATTTACAGCTGCAAATACAGCGGTTTAATATTCATCATATTCAAAATTCGTCTGGTGGTTGAATATTTTATCAATTCGAAGCATCGCAACAAAGATTCCGTCTCAATTAACTTGTATGTACAGTCGGGGAACGAAAATGTTATACACCTTAAGGTCTATTGTTGCTTGCACAGTGCAAGAAACAACCTATTTTACCGACTACGTTTTGCCAACATTATAGAAATGAAAATATAAGTATTTTTTAGACAGGATATTAAAAATTATAATGGTTACAGAATTACTACCACTAGTAATGTCAATTTATTTAATCATCGAATTGATTGATGTAATGGTTTTTGCAACAAAACTTCTTAAATCAAATCAAAGACATTATATGGCACTACTACGTCATATGGAGGCAAAAGGCGATTTTGATCTTTGCTACCAAATCATTAAACATAATTTTCCATACATTGGTCTGTTCCATTCAACAGTTTGAAAAGGTAACATGTGCCCGCTATGTCGAAAAGGAATGAATTTGAAAACTGACGATCCTATTTATTCCCCTACTGTACCAACAAAGCATAAATTAACTTCACAACCAGTAAATTGTTTTACACATATTTACTTAGGACAGAAGTATTCGTGTATTTCTGTATACGATTGAGCAAATACTAATTCTAAAATTACGTCTATCTATATAAAAGAGAAAAAGGGCAAATTCTTCGTTTACGAAGTAAGCTGGGGTCATATTTGAGTATCAATAATTTTAGCAGTCAGCACCATAGTTTTACAATGTTACTTTTGCGGTTGTATCATGGATATTATTGCAATTTGGGACCCAGAATAGTTGCAATAGAGTCTATTTTCTCGTTTAACCAATTGTAGAACAAACTTGGTACTAGTTGTATACGGTCACTGGAACTAAAATGGCGGCTCGGTGAGCGGAAGTCGCGGGTCGCGTTAATTTGTCCTGCCGTGAAGTGGTGCAGTTTAAGTTTTTTAACCGTACTTATGTAATAACATTTTATTCCTCTGTTAAGTTCTGGGAAATAAATTGTTGCTGTCCGCTGTAGGTTTACCCGGATAAAAGAGATGTATGACGGAACTTTGTTGTTATAATAGGTATATTCAGGAGAGTGAGTAATAACATCGTGTAGAGGTTTAATGTTACACTGGCGAACTGTTTCTATGCAAAAATTGCTATCAAAACAAACATTTCATGAATTTTTAAGATTACTGTTATCCAAAGTCCTTTAACCTTTTAACCGCTTGAGTCGCATTTCTGCGACAAATATTTCCGTGCCCCTACCGCGCGTGTCGTATTTCTGCGACAGAGAACAAGCATGGTTTTTTTTGTTCTATTTTCGTCCTATGAACTGCGTGGTACAATTAAAACGATTATTCAATAGATATATGTTTTACAACAATTACTTAAAATTGTTTCATAGCTCTAAGTATTGAAAAAGCTTAATATATTTATTGCAGATATTATTTTATCGATTCGTAGTCGCGCGCTAGGGGCACGGCAATTGAAATTTAGCCACGCGCTTAAAAGGTTAAATTAATTAGTTTCCATACATCCATTTCGTAGTATCTCTGGGAATCCCATTTCAATAAAAAAACGTTATCATAATTTCTTCTATAATAATATTTAATCTCTCAAATAACTAAATAGAAAAAAGATTCATACGTTCTTTACTCAGGAAAACATGTTATCATTTTCAAATATCTTTCTGCCTTTTAGATTTTTTCGATTCGGATTTATTGTGTACATACCTTCTCAGTAAAGAGACCTATAGAAATTGATTTCGGAAAATATTTCTACAGGCTCTCGAGTCTTATTCAAGAATTTATTATAATTATCAAGTAGCAAAGAACAGCTTTCTAATGTTATTGAAACTCTACGTAAATATTTACTGGAATTTGCAATTGTGTTATGTAAATCTCAGATCTTTTAATGAGAACCACCAGTTGTAGAGCGTAATTGCATCTGCATTGTTTACTTATTGAAACATTGTGTTCTTACGTATTACGTAAACATTGTGTATGTATACTTATTATAAAACATATGTTTCTGACTTCCATCTGTATTATATCATACCAGCTAACCAGCCCGTAAGCCTCAACTGCTCATAAAGTTCTATAAGAAATATTAATTTTGTGCTGTCTTCAGACAAACTTCCTTCTAGATTTCTCACAATTACGTTGAGGTCAGGTTCCAGTCTAACTAAATAACATAAGATCACGCGTGTATTCCCCGAAGGGTTGGGCAGAGGTGTATAGTAACACCCTAATTTCGCCGTTATGTTTAAGTTTCATGTAATAGGGGATGAGCCTATTGCTATCAACCGGGCATGAATCCAAACTCCGGTCTGCTACTGAGGAAAAATCCAGTCTAACTAGATGCGGCTGAATACCAGCATTTTATACAGAGCGACTGTCACCAGACCTCCGCAACCCAGTAACTGGGCAATGCCGATATTCTAAGGTTAGACCGGTTGTCATACTTTCGTACTTGACTTCCCGTAACGACTGTAATAGGTATTCTTATGACACCCGGGACCGATGGTTTAATGTACTCTCCAAGGCACTAGTTTGTCGTCAGACAAACTAAGGCCCGCATTATTAAACGACTCACAACATGGCGGCCTGAGAACCGCAACCCAATTGAAACTGTCAAAATTGAATCGACATCAGAATTTCATAGTCTGTTATCATTATTTATTTATGTATCAAATTCAAGATATACATATATACATCAAGCAGACATATAAGAGGCAGATCTCTTAATTTTCTTCTTTTCGTGTGTTTAATGACTAACCTGGTGTCAGAGTTTATGGCGCCAATGGGCCTCTGACTTGGCTTCAGTTGCCGTCGAGAAAATCTTTCAGTTTTCCTCACGATGTATTCCTTCACCGTTTTTAAACAAGCTATAATTATACAATTCTCACATGAATCCGAAAAGTCAAAGATGCATGCTGTGTGTTCGAACGCGAGACCAATGACTTGTCAGTCCGACGGTCACACCACTAGGCTATCACTGCTATCATATCTCATATGAGAGCTATTTATTAATACGGGGTCTAAAACTACTTAATTGAATTTCGTAAGGCTTCAAACTTTCAATCAACACGAACGGTTTCTAAAGAAGGCTAATAATCCAGGCGGTGCGAAGCAGCTATCAGAACGCTAGTTCTCGGAATAAAATATTAATCAATCAGATTTTGCTCGTCCCTTTTATCCGGAACTGGTTTTCTTAAATTTCCTGAAGGAAATATTCGTAAATTGCTTTTCTCTTGATTTAATGTAGCGTTCTACTTAAACCGGATCCGGCTATTAGCGGAATGTCTTTCAAAACGATTAGTTATTTCCCACCATTTTTCAAATTGCCATTCTTAGCTTTTTTTTTATTTGCGTGTTTAATGTCAAGCTCTCTGATTTTATTTTTTTATTTTTCGTATACTTAATTAGATCACTTCTGTGTTTTAACCTTTAAAAATTAAACTTTTTATGATATTAATATAATAGCCGATCCGTAGCAACAGACCAGGTTCACGCTATCAGAAGATGATGGAATAATTAGGAAATAGATGCTAAATAAAGAATCAAAAACTACTTCTAAAATAAATGCAGTTTCAAGATTTAAATTAGTTAAACTAAAAATTTTTAAAATATGTAATTAGTAATCAAATTCTACCAAAGTTCGCGTTTCATGTTCTCGACTCGACATCAAAAGGTTTCCACTCACATAATAGGTAATAGAAACATTTCATAATTTACTTTTTAAGTAATATTTCTTGGTAATTTGAACATAGTAACTCGCTTACGCTTTACCATTTTTTTTACATAATCATAATTAATTAACTAATGTTAATGTTGAAAATAATCATAATATATGTATTACCTACACTATGATTTTTTCCTAGTAAATTTGTTTGTGTAATCCGCTACGATGAGTCATTGTGATAAACAAAATTGTTTATGATTATTTTAATAGGTACGTGTAGAGTTTAACGTGAGTTACACGCGACCTTTAGTTACTTTAATCACATGCAGGTTAACAATATCCCGTAAAGTGCGTGCCGGACGGTTGTAAACTTCCGAAAAACGAAATTACATTTAGTTGATTAGCATCGCCCATTTAAATCACAGAAGACGAGATTATTATGACAGCTATTCATAAAGCAGATCCGACCTGATAGTAATCAAAAGAGCGCTAAAAACGGCGAAAAGATAAAAGTATAAAAGTTTTATTAAAATATTTTGACATAACGACCTCCCGTTCCATGTTCGCTTTCTGATGAGATCAGATTATGTGAAAAGTTTTTACAAAGAACCCTTTCTCATTGCAGACACGTTGAATGTATTTTTCCATAAGTCTTCATAGCTTAGCCGTGACCTTTTTATAGCCTTTTATGCGGCTCGTAGTTAGGCGAGGCAGATTTCTCGGCTCGGCGACTCTGCAGCTATTTTTTCATCTGTAATCTCGGACGTAATAAGATTACGTCGTCTATTCGTGAAAACTCCTTATTCTTTTATATTTGTTGCCTGTCCAAGTATTATTTGATTACTTACGGATAATGTATTAGAAAGTTATTGAATGCTATCGGATCATTGATCAATCCAACACTCAGTGCGAGTGCGGTGCTCCTGTTTAGACCACTCTCTTGCTGGAGTGTCGAAAATCTCCGTCCACCTACACCTTTGATAATCTGAAGAGCGCCACCGAAGCTGCAATTAATGTGGCCACCTATTAGGCGAAAGCATTATAATTCAATAGATAATGAAGTACCGTCGGTACGAAAATAAGAAAGAAGATTGAATCCTATATTCTTTATGGGAATCTCTAAGCTAGGCTCGTACCAAAGGTTTAGACTGGTTAATATTCAGATTTGTTTTTGGCGTATAAATATTAATTAACAATTCAACCTCATTGGTGCCGAAAATTCGAAGAAAATGTAATTAATTACTCCCTTTCAAGGAATCAACTACATTTTAAGTAATTACGGGTACAACCAAGCGCGATACGGTCGTAACTAAATTCGGAAACTTCTAGAAATGGTCGAAAATTACAAGTGACCAGAGGAGTTCCAGGAAGCGCTTAATAAATAATTTAATCTTTCCTTATAGTTAACTGATTCAGAGGTTTGTTGCCCATTGGGAATGCCTGGGAACGTAGCAACATCTGCCTAGTTTTGGCGTTGATTAAACATCGGTCAGAATAGCCAGCCGGCCGAATTTTATGGTTCACACATGTTTATTATTTATTCCATTACTTACGCATACAAACTTGCTATTTAATAAACAATAATGTATCTTATGCGGTTGAACGATTGCTTTCCATGCAGGAGGGTGTGAATGCGATCCCAGTCCCGAACCACTGACTACGAATTCATGTGCGGATCAGAATTTGATTATCACTTGCTTTTACGGTGAAGGAAAAACATCGTGAGGAAACCTGCACACCTGACAGGGTTCTATAAAGTTCTCGATGGTGTGTGTAGTCTGCAAACCCGCACCAGACCAGTGTGGTGGACTAAGGCCTAAACCCTTCTCATTCTGAGAAGAGGCCCGTGCCCAGCAATGGGACCAGTAATGTGCTAATTATGTTATGTTTATGTTTAATGTATCTTTAAAGCCGCGTATTCATTAGGGGACAAATGTCGCACCACTCGTGTCGCCAGCAACAGCGCTTGACGCCTTGCAACTAGTCATAGCACGAAACTGTCGCGGAAACTCATGTCCGGCGACATCGAGCGATGTTTGTCGCCGTCTCATGATGACGCAGGCGACGGAGACATTTGTCCCATAGTGAATTTATGAAACAGTTGATTTAAACGTTCACTCGACTAGTTGGAAATTATTTTATATTATAAAACCACGAGCAATACAATCAATTCTGCAATCAGCTAAATGAAAACCGCTTGCTGCAATATCTAGACTGTTATGTTAAGTTTATTAATTGCATATATTGATATTTGATTACCAGCATTTATTTATATTTTTCTTCATTTCGTGTGGTTAGTGACTAACCTGGTGTCAGAGTTTATGCCGCCCATGGGTCTCTGACTTAGCTTCACATGCTGTCGAGAAATATCTCTTAGACATGCCGGATTCCTCACAATGTTTTTATGCACGTAATAATTATACAATACGCACATGACTCCGAAAAGTCAGAGGGGCGTGCCTTGGGTTCGAACTCTATACCTATGACTTGGCAGTCCGACGGTCACACCACTAGGCTATCACTGGCTGACTATTAATTTATTTAATTATATTATATTCTATGTATTATAAACGACTTACTTGTCGATAAAGTACTAGGTGTTAAGGTGCATGTTCACTATGTAAGCGGCGTGCACACAGCTATGATGTTACACTTGCGTTTCGTGAAGCATTTTTTTTCCATTTCCTTCATGCAAACTTATATTTCCATACGTATATAATGAAAACGCGTTAAATCTTCATAGAAAAACATGGCTCCAAGATTATCATTCACGTTAGCACTTTCATTTTCTAGAAAAAATACACAATCTCGAATCTGTGTGGGGTTTTCCCTCGGGGTTATAAATAGTATATTTTCTTCGTGAACCCAAACCGAAAAGAAGGTTGTTTTATCATTATTTATCGATATCTGGCTTTGAATTATGTTAGTAGATACTCTAGCGCCTTTCAAATCGATAGATTGTGTGTCAAACTAAATAATGTATAGTGCCTATTATTTCACAGGTCCGCGCACGACAACATTAAGAAAACTAAAGTCGCCATCAAGAAAATATCGCCGTTCGAGCATCAAACATACTGTCAGAGGACGCTGAGAGAAATCAAAATCTTAACTCGGTTTAAGCATGAAAATGTAAGTCAATTTTTGTTTATAAGAGTAAAGGAAGACAAAAAAACGATGGATGAATAGTTTGAAAGGTGATAATGGCTTGAAAGGGGGTGACTACTGAGATGACGGCTAATAGAGATGTATGGAAGAAGAGGACATACTGCACTGACCCCAAATAAGTTGGGATAAGGGCAGGGTGATGATGATGATGATGATGAATTAGCTTCACTTCGTAGGTATATTTGTTTGTTTGATTCAAATCTTGCGACAGATTTTTCAACTAGTTCTGACTAACCGATTCTCCTGAAACTTCGCACGCAAATTCAATTCCCATGACAATACAACATTATAATCATTTCAACCTTAAATCCTGATGCTGCAGGGGTACTGCATGACAACAACCGTTTAACTTAAAAAAATAATTAAGGGATATTTATAATAATAAACTACTATGCAATGAATAGTCTACTTGTAATTTTTTTATACCCAATAAAGTTGTACGATGTATAGAAAATTTTGGTAATCCAATTTTAACAGTAACTATTCTCTTTCAGATAATCGACATTCGAGACATTTTAAGAGCTGAGACCATAGACTCAATGAAGGATGTTTACATCGTACAGTGTTTAATGGAAACAGACCTTTACAAATTGTTAAAAACTCAGGTAATGTAAACATTTGTACTTGCAAAATCAACTCCTATTTCTAAAAGTAATTAATTAACATTAGTGTTCATTAATTACTTTCAGATCTTAATTTGAACCTCCTTTTCTGAATAGAAAGAACCTTCTTGTTAATTAACGAAGCGTGTTTGACTGAAAATTTCAATTAGAGGTAGGAAAATTCGTTACCTTGCTGTCACTATAGGCGGGTACTGACTGATGTAACTTAACATGCAATGTAACATGAAAGGTACGTAGTATGCACGCGTAGTGTGCACGGTTCGTGCGCGCAAGGCGTCCACACTATGGGAATTGTTACATTGCATGATACATTGCGACAATGTGGACGGCAAATTCTTTCATTGCGTGTTACATTGCATGTTACATTTCGTAAATCTGTACCCAGCTTATGATTTTCGTTCCATTCACCGTCACTTCACCACTTTGGTTCCAGTCCCTGGTGTTCTTTGAACCAATCTCGGTACCTTGTAGTACTAATGTAACAGTAATTAATGTTACTTACAAATAAAGGTTCCCAGCCGGGCTAACATGCGCAGAGCGACATAACATTGTCGTCGCATTATCTCGTGCCGAGACGAGATAATGTATGACTTATCTGTTAACCTTGCAGGAATCGTCCAGATCCAATTTGATTCGTTTTAAAATAACCGACACGTATTTTTATCGGGCGAAGTTCATATTTATTGGGGTAAATCGCCCTTAAAAGTTTTCTAATGTATGGACATAGTGGACTCTGATTTGTATATGACTCATCCGATTTGACTCGTTTTAAGAATGTTACAGAGCATTGAAAAATAACCAAGCGGTGTTTTTATTATTGACCTAAATTCATTATTTAGTGGAGGAAATCGCCCTTCCAAAATAATGCCTTTTCCACCTCTAATTTCAATTAATTGTTCTATTAAGGACCTTTTATTAAAATGTATTTTAACTAAATAATTTGTTACAGAAACTAAGTAACGATCACATCTGTTACTTTCTCTATCAAATCCTCCGAGGGCTGAAGTACATACACTCGGCAAATGTACTTCACAGAGATCTGAAGCCCTCCAACTTGCTACTCAACACGACGTGCGATTTGAAGGTACGATATAAATACACTAAACTTTTTTATGACCACAATATTTATTTTATAACAGGTGTGTAGTATCTACCGGCATGCGTGTATGACAAGATGTATCAATGTAGATGAAGCATAAGGAGTATGTAATGTTACTTAGCATCGGACGGGCCGTTGGTTTGTTGGCCAACCTATTAAAATTAGTTAAGCAAAGTACAATGCTAGGAATAACAATCCGGTGTAAGCTACTCATCTTACACCATCTTGCACCTTTCAATACTCAATATACAATAGTCGTAAAGGGGGTACTAAACCGAAAGGGTGTTAAAGTACACATAATAATGAATAACTTTTGTTCTATAACTTTCCTCAAAAGTCAATAGTTCAAGACAAATAGCTGTTCAAAGATTTCATAAAAAATACGCTAAATTCAATCTATCCTCAGCTATGATCAGCTGTTTTTATTACAATTTAGGTCATATTTGGGGTCACGGAGTAGAAACTCCATTTTCTGTATTCATAACTAAAGCAGGCATGAATAATTAAAAAAAAAACTAAAATAAAAAATATTTTTTCATGGAAAAAAAATCCAATTTTTAAATTTTAACACTTTCTTTAAAACAGTCATCAGTGATACATTAAATGGCCCGCGGCTTAGTACCCCCTTTCCGACTAACCTTGTATTTATTGCATTCCACAATGTGAACTTAGGTGGTAGGTTATAAAAACATTCGATCATTGTAGACCCTGTCGGGCACAGCAAAATTTGTGAAAGGAAGAGGGCTTTCCATAATCACAACTACACAACTTTGTTCACTTCATGGTGAACCAAAAGATTTGGTGTAACTATTTTCAGAGACTGGCTAATAAAAGCTGTTGTTACAAAAAAAATGTTTAACATCTTGCACGTCCATAATAATGATGTCAGAGTTCGGTGTGCAATACCAAAACCAATATAGTCGGTCAGCCGTGCGCGACTCTTGTCGGCGGCAGGGTTGTTCGTTACGCATAGTAAAGTGGTCGAGTGATCACCCTAGCTCATAATAAAAAGCAATTTATTTTGTCGTTATTGTAGCAGTGTACGCGAATAAAATAAAAATAATAGGCATAACTGGAGCCGTCTGCTATTTCTGCTAAGTCTCCTTTGATATAATTACCCTTTTGCCGGTCGTTTTTGTATCCAAGGGCGTTTTTAGCATCTAACCTCTGAATACGACTACTTAATCGTTTCGTAGAACATAACACGCCTATATTCCCCGAAGGGTTGGGTAGAGATGTATAGTAACACCCTCATTTCGCCGTTATGTTTAAGTCCTATGTAATAGGGACCGAGCTTATTTCCATCAACCGGGCACAAATCCAAACTCCGAACTGCTACTGAGGAATTCCACGAAAAACCAAATAACAGGACCTCGCGATCAGCAGTCGCGCTTGCCACCACTAGACCAACGAGGCAGTTGAGTCTCCTCTGATATTATACCCTTTTGCCGGTCGTTTTTGTATCTAACATCTAAATACGACTAATCGGTTCGTAGAATTCGGCCCTTAATAGACTCTATTGAATATTCTAGTACCTTACTCTGATAAATCGCATGTATTCAACAAAAACTCCATTAAATCTATACTAATATTATAAAGCTGAAGAGCTTGTTTGTTTGAACGCGCTAATCTCAGGAACTACTGGTTGGAATTGAAAAAAATATTTTTGCTTTGGATAGTCCATTTATCGAGGAAGGTTATAGGCTATATAACATCACGACCAATAGGAGCGGAGTATAAATGAAAAATGTTGCAAAAACGAGAAAAATGTCCACCCGTGCGAAGCCGGGGCAGGCCGCTAGTCGTAATATACAAAGGTATTACTAAACTTATAACAAAGCCTCGGATACTCGTATTGTCACTTGTTCCAACTCAAACGGAATTGCAAAGCCTCACGACCACAATATTGTGGTCGCTTTGCATGTGACGACCGTATTAGATGTAGGCGCAATATAACGACTTATTAACTCGAGCAGCTTACTAGCGAGTGTTGTGCAGTTTCATTAAAAAAGTTTGTTTTTTGCTGTGGTCGTTTGACCATATTTAGTGTTGAGGATTCAAGATACCCATATGAGGGCACTCGTGGCTAATTTGCGAGGTTAAGCTGCGCTTGCTGCGGTCAGTCTGTGGATGGGTGACCGTTCGTTACACATCGAGACCACTCCGTGCCTGGGAGAGCACATTAAACAGTCGGTCTCGGGTGTCATACGAACACCTATGACAGTCGTTACGAAAAGTAAGAAGCCCGAAAGTCTGACAACCGGTCTAATCTTAGAATATCGCCATTGCCTTGTAATTGGGTTGCGGAGGTCTGATGGCAGTCGCTCCGTGTAAAATACTGATATTCAGCTGCATCCTGGTTAGACTGGAAGCTGACCCCAACATAGTTGCGAAAACCTAGGTAAAACCAACGATTAAAGCTACCGTTTTAAAAAGTGACCATATTTCGGTAATTCTTGATTGCGACGAGCTCTTTAAGCGATCGGAACCTTGTTGTAGACATTGTTAATGACATTCAATTATCTAAATTACAAAAAAGTAAGTTGAGGTTGACTCGATACAAAAAAAAACATGAGGCAGAGAAAGCCTATGTCGCTCGTGGGCAAATCAGATGCCAGAATATTTAAAACTTTCTGCCTTGTAATCCAATTTCAGGCTCAAAAGTGCTTTGCCTAGAAACTATATTTTGTCTCTGGTTTCGGTTTATTAAATTAAGTTTTTGATAATATTTCTGGAACACTGTTTGACGGGGCACGAAACGTGTTTTTTTTTAATAAAATTTGGGCGAAACAAGCAAAGTTGATTTCAGTTTTAGGCTTATTTTTTTAACTTTACTAATAATAATTACTTTACTTTCTTTTTACTTTATTTGTCTTTATTTATTCTTGTTTCTAATTTGTAGCTGTATGTATTTGCCAAAGAATATATAGGTATGTACTTATCAATAACCAGTGTGTTCTAAGTGTGGAGATTATTGTTTTACGAGTAAATTCATTAGCGCCTTTGCGTTTCGGTACGCTCGCATGACTGTACAAATAAATACTACGTAATAAGCAATTAACAATGCCGTGTTGTCGTTGACAAATAATCTACAAGCGACATATTTGTTTTGTTACGTAATGATTATCGTAATGAAACACTAGTAGAATGCCTCCAATAGTAGGTATATATTATAAATGAGGAGGGACTCTCGGCTAATTACAAACTGCGCAGATCATACGATTTGCGAGGTTAAGCTGCGCTTGCCGCGGTCAGTCCGTGGATGGGTAACCGTTCGTTACACATCGAGAGCCCTCTGTGCCTTGGAGAGCACGTTAAACAGTCGGTCCCGGGTGTCGTACGAATACCTATGACAGTCTTTACGGAAATTCAGAAAGAAGCCCGAAAGTCTGACAACTGGTCTAACCTTATGGCTTCTACACACATGCCGCGCGGGTGTAAGTCTATAGGCGTTATACCCGGGCGGCCTGGTTAAACACCCGCCGGCAAGCCGCGCGGCAATGCCGGCGGTATTGTGTGTAGGAGCCTTTAGGATATTGGCCTTACCGGAACTGGGTTGTGGAGGTCTGATGGCAGTCGCTCCGTGTAAAATACTGGTATTCAGCCGCATCTGGTTAGACTGGAAGCTGACCCCAAGGTAGTTGGGAAAAAGAGAGAACAGGGGGAGAACAGTACATATTATAGATGCAAGTGAGTTCTGATATGTCTTCACAGCTAAATTGCTGAACTGATTTTGATATATTTTGGTGACGTTACTTTAAACTTAAACAAAAATATAATATAGGTTTAAAGAAATTTATTCTCATAAAAGACTACAGTCACTTACATGAGAAATACAATTACAATAGTGCTTATTACTAGGATTTTTCGTCGTTTGTTTTTATTTATGTAAGTAGGTATTTCTATAATATAGACTTTTACATAACATGACATCACGCCTTGTAATCCCCCAAGTGATCGGCAGAGGTGTTTTTAGTACACCCTCGCTTCACCAGTTATGTTTAAGTCCCATATAATAGGGGGCGAGTCTATTGCCATTAACCGGGCACAAATCCATACTCCGGACTGCTACTGAGAAATTCCTAATGGAAAAATCCTATAACACTACCCGACCTCAATACTCAATTTCTTTATTGCGTTCCAAAATATACAATAATTTACACTGGTTGGTGGGGTTGTGTGATGAGGTCACCATTTTGGACCCTGTTGGGCACAGCATAGAATGTTGGAGAGAGGAGGAAGGGCACTGGGTGTTTACTGCACATTACATAATTATTTATAATACTTAAATAATTTAAAATTAACATGGATTTACTTACCTATAAGTACGACTAGATAGAGCGTTTATATATGAAATAAATTGTATAGTATTTTTATTTATATTATAGGTTGGTGACCTGGAGATCCGACCCAGGAAAAAAGCTGTATTTATAGCCTTTCATCACGGAATATTATACCTTTTCACGAAGTTGATTCGACGGGCATCTAGTACGAAGTAATTGTGACAATATTTTCCTTTCCTACATTTCCGGCACCTACTTCAAGTGTCATTACGATCGGTCGTAGTGCCCAAAATAACTACCGCCGTCTTCAAATTTAAGTCCCATTGGAGACTGGAGGGGTTCTCAGGAAAACCTTTTTTGAGAACGTACTTAGCAGGGAAAATATACTGTTGTAGGTACTTCTTCTTCCTGCCCTTATCCCACACTAGGTGGGTCGGCACAACATGTATTTCATAAAGCCATGTTGTTAGAGGTTTTGGCTTATTGTTTTATGACCGGTCGCTTGCCTGACGTCAACCCTCCTTGGGAATCCTCGTTGCGCCAATCCAATGTGCTTGCTGATATTATGCACTGGGTCCCAAAATACTGTAGTAGGTACATATAATACATATTTAATGTCCATACCTAAAGCCGGGTCCAGACGTGTGTAACAGAATTCGTGTTACATTTCACGATACATTACATTACACGTTACACAGGTCTGGACCCGGCTTTAGACGCGGGAAACATATGACACTAATCTTCCTCTTAGCCTTTTCCCAATTATCTTGGGGTCAGCTTCCAGTCTAACCAGATCCGACTGAATACCAGTATTTTACACGGAGCGACTGCCATCAGACCTCCGCAACCCAGTAACTGGGCAATGCCGATATCCTAAGGTTAAACCGTTTGTCAGACTTTCGGGCTTCTGATTACCCGTAACGACTGTCATAGGTATTCGTATGACACCCGGGACCGACGGCTTAACGTGCTCTCCGAGGCACGGAGAGGTCTCGATGTGTAACAAATGGTCACCCATCCACGGACTGACCGCGGCAAGCGCAGCTTAACCTTGCAAATCGTACGATCGGCGCGGTTGTTATTTAGCCACGAGCCCCTCAAACATATGACACTAATGTTAAACTTAAATGTGAAAGTTTGTGAAGATGGATAGACGTTTGTTACTCAGTCGCGCACAAACACCATCGGCCGCACCAACTCCTTAGCTCTGCTACAAGATCGGCTGACGTTAGTGGCTGCTTTAAAAGCAAGATTCAGGATTTGTGTGTCATTTGATAGAGTTGACAAAGTCATCATGTAACGGTGGGGGTTGATATCCAAGCTTAGTACAAAAATACATTATCTGTCATTGTGTATAAGTCAGCATAATTGCAGTGATAGCCTAGTGGTGTGACCGTCGAACTGCCAAGTCATAGGTCTCGAGTTCGAACCCAAGGCACGCACCTCTGACTTTTCGGGTTCATTTGCGTATTGTATAATTATCACTTGCTTTAAAACGGTGAAGGAAAACATCGTGAGGAAACCGGCATGCTTGAGATATATTTCTCGATGGCATGTGAAGCCAAGTCAGAGGCCCATGGGCGGCATCAACTCTGACACCAGGTTAGTCACTAACCATACGAAAGAAGAAGCTGATGAAATTTGAATGAAATTTTGCACACAGATAGACCATGTACTGGATTATAACACTTTGGATACGTTTTAACTGCCTCGTCGGTCTAGTGGTGGCAAGCGCGGCTGCTGATCGTGAGGTTCTAGATTCGATTCCCAGGTCGGGCAAAGTGTTATTGGGTATTCCTCAATAGCAGCCCGGAGTATGGCTTTGTGCCCAGTTGATGGTAATAGGCTCGCCCCCTATTAGGTACATGGGACTTGAACAGAACTGCGAAATAAGGGTGTTACTATACACCCCTGCCCAACCCTTCAGGGAACACAGGTGTGATGTTATATTATACTTTTTTATATCCGGGTACATAAAGTAGTTCTCCTACGATGCGAGTGAAACCGCGAGGAACAGCTAGTGTCATAACGATTATGGTGAACCGATTTATTCCAACTCCTTGAACACTTGTGCTAAACGTTCCATTTTTACGATTGACGTATTAAAGCGTTTCGTCTGAGATATTCACACCTTGATGGCTATAATAAAAAGAGATTTAATTTTTTCCTTAATCGTCAGATTCATTAGATTTAAAGCAGCCTGATGGCGTCGTAAATTTCAGTCTACATTTTTACGAGACACAATTTAGTAATGTCGTTTATTAGATTGGGAGACCCATATTACCTTATTACCGGTTATGAGAAATGGTCAAGAATTTTGCAGGGGATATTAAAACACAGGAAGTTTATTATTCTTTACCATTTGCTTATGGTTGTCGCCATATAGACTATACATTTCTGTCTTTAACCTTTTGACCGCCCCAGTCGGCTTTATTCGGCAAATAAACATGTCCTTTGTCGTATAAAGCCGACTGGGGCGGTCAAAAGGTTAAAGATGTAAAGGAATCATTTCAAGAAGATGCAGCCTGCTGCTTGTGCACTCTTCTCGTGTCGACACGCTCTATCCTCGTATAGCTCATGTCATGGTGAAATGATTAGCCAGTCAGCAATGTTGGTAGCGGAGCTGACTGCTCAGGTTGCGCTGGACGTTATTAAGCGTCGTCACATGTGGAGGCCCTTTTAATGCATGCTTACTTACTCGTCTTTTTCTTCTTTTCGTGTGGTTAGTGACAAACCTGGTGTCAGAGTGAATGCCGCCCATGGGCGAAATTTATCTGTTTCCTCACGATGTTTTCCTTCACCGTTTTTAAGCAAGTGATAATTATACAATACGCACATGAATCCGAAAAGTCTTGTTGTGCATTGGGTTCGGACTCGAGATCTATGATTTGGCAGTCTGACGGTTACACCACTAGCTTATCACTCGTAATAAGTCACGCGCTCGTAATAATGCGTTAAAAATAATAATTTACTTAAAGACATCACTAATTCGTTTGCCAAGCGTGATAAATATCGATATTCGGTGTATGAGGAAATCCATGGCCAGTGGCCGTTTTTGAGCTGATAATGACAATATCCTTCATGCTCTCTTTTGGGTGTTACATTTATAGTTTTCTAATAATGATGATTTGTTAACAGATTTGCGACTTCGGGCTGGCGCGAGTCGCTGACCCGGATCACGACCACACCGGCTTCCTCACCGAGTATGTGGCGACTCGATGGTACAGGGCACCGGAGATCATGCTTAACTCTAAGGTACGTACTTCAACCCCTTGGACTTCGTCTCTTTATTATCTGTTGTATGATATGGAAGAGATATATCATGCTAATTGTTAGAAGAGTTGAAGCTGCCTCTACAAAAAATAAAGAATTCATTATTGCAGTCACTACGCTGGAGAAACAGGTGCGTGACTGCAGAGGCAACTCACTTCGACGACGTTGACCTAAAAAGAGATGCTTTTTGTTCAGTAATACTTTTCTAAAAGTCCATCTATGAAATTCATATATTTTGTTCTGTTCTGCCTAGCCTTTTACCTACTATGTTAAGTCAGCTTCCAGTCTAAACAGATGCGACTGAATACCAGTATTTTACACGGAGCGTCTGCCATCAGACCTCCGCAACCCAGTTACTGGGCATTGCCGGTATCCTAAAGTTAGGCCGGTTGTCTTACTTTCGGGTTTCTGACTACCCGTAGCGACTGTCATAGATATTTGTATGACATCGTTTAACGTGCTCTCAGAGGCACGGAGGGATCTCTCGAAATTCATATATTCATAAATTTTACTACCTATAAATACGTAAACAGTTAACACGTCCCATCTTTTAATTTATGCTCCCCTAGTACAAATTTTCAAATTACAAAAACGGCTATAGTTTCTGTGACCTCTTTAAACTCTATCTCTCTTACACACCCGCAAGAAAAGAGACAAATATATTACTCAGTTTAGCGAGCTCATGAAAACGAGAGCCTTCATAAATTGCTAACTCGTACTAGGGGTTCTGACCTAGTGCGGAAATTAAACGTTTATACGGTTATTACTTCATATGCACGTAATGTTGACGTTACATTTACGTACACGAGCGTACTCGCATGAAGTATTACACTGCCCGACCATATTATATAGCGAATTCACTTTTGCAACTGAATATACCTTGCATACGGAGCTACCAACTACGCAAGTACAGCTGAGACCATTTATTCCCTGTCCTCTACAGCTCTGAGGACCATTTATGTGCATGTTCTACTTACAGTACACATAAATTGTCGCAATATTTCAGGAAATGTTGGAGAAAATAACGTAGCTATTTGAAAAGCGAAGTGGTGAGAACTTCTCGTCTAGTTTGTAGTTTGTTGGGAATTTTACCGTCTGCAGTTCTAAGTTCTCGGGCGAGCACTTAAAGGATTAAGTGTCATTACCATGCGAGAGCCATTGGTAATTTTTTTAAAGTTGCGACTAAATTAAAATTGTTTACCTAAGTTTTATGTAGTGATGTTCCGATCAGAGGTTATGGATCGGAAGGAAATATTTGCCTCAGATTCAGCCTATCGGAATCCATAGCAGAACTATTGAAGTATATATTTTACAAAAGAGGCAGTATATTTGTTCACTAAGTTAGGTAAGCGGATTGGCCGCTAAACTGCATGTTTAAACCACGAGACTATAGAAAGTTGTGTAAAAATAAAACAAAAGCTTTACATTTAAATGAGCAAAGCGTGCAGTCAAAAACGCTTGAATTTAAATGTGTAATTTTCAGACCACTTCTGTTCTAATAAAACTACATTCGTCCAAAAAGAATAAAAACTTTACAAACTGTTACCTATTGAAATACATTTCACATAAAAAACTATATAAAGTGACAACAAAAGCTTAGACGGCAACGTTGAAAGCGCTACAATATTCCAAACAAAACGTTAGATTCCAATTTATATGCGCAAATATATCGCGGCATTCTGAGCCGTCTCGCTGTTCGCACCATTTTGATAATACTCCCCTATTTCAAACAATACACGCCTACGATCACAGAGGAATCTAAGCTGTCTGCTATTATACTCCCGACCTTTAAGGCTTGACAGAAGGGGAATACAACATTTGCCCCGATTCTGTTGAACGCCGACTAAACATAACTAAAAATATTGCTGTCCTCTACTTGCAGATAAAAAAAGAAAGAGATGGAAGAATATTAGAGCTGTCAAATTAAACTGAACTAAAATTTCCAAACAGGTTTACGGTCAAACCCAAAATCTTTGGATTGGTGTAGGTTTTTGACATTACTTTTATTGAATATCTGTCAAAAACCTACTTCAATCCATAGATTTTGGATTGAGATCATTTATTGAAGGGGTGGCCAACCAGTCGATCGCGGCTCTTAATCCAGTCGATCATGGCAAGGCAAAGAAAAATATAAGTTTAATATAAGTTGAATGAAGAGGTACTGATTATGTAATTGGTAGATCGCACAGAGTCTACTCAATAAACAGTAGATCTTGGGTCGAATCAAGTTGGCCACCCCTGATTTATTGGTTTCGGCTGCATGACGATACCTCAGCATATGCCGCCTAAAACATGGTGATGTTCAACAAGTAAACTAGTTTGACATCTCTAAATATGTTATCTCTTTCTTGTTTTGTGTGTTAATAAAAGGTAGCAATATATTTAGTTAAGTTTAGTTAGTGCGCGACAGAATCGGCACCATTTTATTACGTTTGCATCTCCATTTACATGTTTTTCGTCATCATTCACTGTCATTGTAAAAGCCCTTTTTCGTTATCACTCATTAGGAAAAGTAGGAAGCGAAAGTCGGACGCATAAATAGCCGCCATTATGATTATTAACTGTAATACTTTTAATGACTTCTAAAAGTCCATCTTCGGTATATTTTTGGAATGGATATTAAGTCGCTTTTAATGTCTGCAAAAAATACTTAGCAACGGAACGTTATCGTGAGAAAATATTCGTTTGCGGTCAGTGAAAGACTTGGGAAACGTCCGAATGAAAGACGGTCATAGGTTATTATTGAAAAAAAATATATTATGTAATAACATAATGTGACCGTTATTTCCGATACTCGTAGGTGTGTATTTAGTTTTGCTTATTCATAGACTGTCTATAAATAAATAAAATTGGTTACATAATTGACCCAACATTTGTGTTCTTTCCTAGCCTTTTATTGATTTTCCGTTCGCGTTTGATTTGTAACAAATAACAACATAATCAGCCCATTACTGTCCCACTGCTGGGCATGGTCCTCTTCTCAGAATGAGAACGGTTAAGGCCTTAGTCGACCACGCTGGCCTGGTGCAGGTTGGCGGACTACACACACCACTAAGAACTTTATGGAACCCTCTCAGGTGTGCAGGTTTCCTCACGATGATTTTCCTTCACCGTTAACGCAAGTGATAATCAAATTCTGATCCGCACATGAATTCGAAAAGTCAGAGGTATGGTCCGGGATCGAATTCAAACCCTCCTGCATGAAAGGCAAGCGTTCAACCGCTAGGCTATCACTACTTTTATCAAATACGATAATAAAATGAAAAAAAATCGTTTAGAAATCATAGTGAGATAATTTTGCACCACAACCAAGGCAGACAGTAGACTTTTCTTATTAATATTATAGCAGTGATAGGCTAGTGGTGTGACCGTCGGACTGCCAAGTCAAAGGTCTCGAGTTCGAACCCAAGGCACGCACCGCTGATTTTTCGGATTCATGTGCGTATTGTATAATTTTATTATCGCTTGCTTAATTAAAAACGTTGAAGGAAAACATCGAGAGATGCCTGAGAGATATTCCTCGACGGCATGTGAAGCCAAGTCAGAGGCCCATGGGCGGCATAAACTGACACCAGGTTAGTCACTAACCACACGAAAAGAAGAAGAAGATCAATATAATAAATGCGAATTATAATAACAAAATCTCGCGTACATTTCCGTAACAGGAGCTGTGGGGAGGAACTACCGATATTAAGCGATGTCAAGCTTGTAATATGAATAATACATACGTTTTCATTGTCGACCTGGATCGAGTTGAGACTCTTTCAAAGCCTTCCTCACTTACGTATAAGATTCAGGTAGATATCGTAACAAGTTTTACGATCCAATGATACTCGATATGTAACTTTAATTTATCTTCTTCTTTTCGTGTGTTTAGTGACTAACCTGGCGTCAGAGTTTATGCCACCCATGGGCCTTTGACTTGGCTTCACATGCCGTCGAGAAATATAACTCATGGATGTCAGTTTCCTCACGATGTTTTCCTTCACCGTTTTTAAGCAAGTGATAATTATATAATACGCACATGAATCCGAAAAGTCAGAGGTGCGTGCCTTGGGTTCGAACTCGAGACCTATGACTTGGCAGTCCAACTTTACCTTATTATACGACACAATAGATATGAACTATACTTCAACCGGCTGCTTGTCCTTCAAACGAAAAGGTGTAAAATCATCCCTTCAAATTACGTCAATGATGGCATTATGCGATAGGAGCTAAGGCCGCGATTTCTGCGTGGTAATCTTTGTTAAAAATCGCGGGGATCGAGAATCTTACCCTTAGATCCGAAGGGAATTAGGAACTACTCTATTTTCTTATGGTACACATTAAGGGCTCACACAGACGGCCAATTATACAGATTGTAACCGAAATCACCTTCAAACTTGGTTATGCACTGCTGACATAGATTAACCCTGCATGGGATACTTTTGGATTCAATAAAAAAAATACATGAAGTAAACATGTGTCCTAAACGTGAGGCATTTTCGCGCCCCGAGATAACTGCGCGGCTATTGCTCACCTCGCGGTCGTTTAACTCGGGGCGCTAAAATGCCTCACGTTAAGAACACTTGTTTACTTCTTGTATTTTTTTTATTGAATCCAAAAGTATCCCGCGTCAAACGAATACTTATGACAGTCGTTACGGGTAGTCAGAAGCTCGAAAGTCTGACAACCGGTCTAACCTTAGGATATCGGCATTACCCGGTAACTGGGTTGCGGAGGTCTGATGTAAAATACTGAATAGACTGGAAGCTGACCCCAACATAGTTGGGAAAAGGCTAGGCAGAACATCAATCTTTTAGTCGGTGACACGCGCACACGTTCGACTATTTCGTCTTTGTTGCCTTGTAACTTGGGTGACGGTCAGTGCAGAGAATACTAACGAAAACGTTGACAACCGATCAAACTGTTGACCATTACTATTGACTATAAGTTTAGGCTATTGGTACAACTATTTTGTTGGCGTTGGCTGCGATGGTTGCCGATTGAAAATAGAGTTGGTGTCGCATTCGTATTCTCATATACCTACATTCCAAAGTTTTTAATTACGACTAAGAGCGATGCCCCATTAGTGCGTTGCATTGCGTCGTCGCAACGGATCAACGCATTTTATGCCACACCTGCGTTGCGACGACGCACAACGTCGCAGCGCAAGAGGACGGCGCACGCACCTCTAGCAGTGGAACACTGTCCGTCACCTCCGACAGCGCAGCGCATCACCCTCCCCCCGCTTAGTCTCTCGTCCGCCGATCCGTTGGAACGTCGCATGCGACGACGCAACGCTTTAATGTGTCATGTCATTTAAAATATATGGAAAACGACGCAGCGTTGACGCTGCGACGACGCAACGCAACGCACTAATGAGGCAGAGCTCTAAACAGTTGTGTTGGTAATTACTTGGCAGTCTAATGAAGCTGTAATATTTACTTAAACTGTTCCCATAAAACCACCGAGGGAGGAACCTCTGCATACCAAATAATACAATTAATGAAAATCTTTTCTCCATAGGGTTACACCAAGTCGATAGACATCTGGTCAGTCGGATGTATTCTGGCGGAGATGCTGAGCAACCGGCCCATCTTCCCTGGCAAGCATTACCTGGATCAGCTGAACCACATCCTCGGCGTACTAGGTTCACCCAGCCAGGAAGACCTCGACTGTATTATCAACGAGAAGGTACGCTCATTCTGTAATATTGTTGCCTTTTTTGAGCTCTTAAAAAAAGTGGCTTCTACTTAGGTTATCTTGGTTATAACTAAGCTAATTAGCTTACCTAAACTCTGTCTTACGGGTGTTTTATCGTTTACTGATCGTATAATCCGAAAAATATGTAAAAAAATCTTCTTTTCTGGTTAAATACAGTTATAAATCCCTATTAAACATATAACATAACATCACGCCTGTATTCCCTGAAGGGTTAGGCATAGCAACACCTTCATTTCGCCGTTATGTTTAAGGCCTATGTAATAGGGGGCGAGCCTATTGCCATCAACCGGGCACAAATCCAAACACATTAATTTATTTAAACACTAGCTGCCCGGACAGACTTCGTTCTGTCAAAAATTATTGGTCTGTAGTGGGAAAAGAAAAGTGTTGTTTTTACTATTTTCCACGGAATTTTTACGTTTTTTTTTCTCCATAAGAATCTTCCTGGTGATTTGAGGAATATATAAAAATAAAGTAGCCGAATTGGTCGAGCCGTTCTCAAGTTTTGCGTTTAGCAACACATTTGGCGATTCATTTTTATTTATATAGATAGAGATTACTTTGGGTACAAATATCGGTATTAAATAATTCTTATCTTATTTTTTTAAATTAAATCGTTGGCTAATATCATAATCGTTACGTAAGTACTTCTTCAAAAGGTTCGTCTATCGAGAATCGAGCCTACCGCTGTATTATCAGGCATCATTTCCAGAGATTGAAATTCTCCGAAATTACTGATAAGTTTTCTATAGAATTCCGTATTTGTAATCATGTAAGTAACTTTACGAGAAATATACAGGGTACATTCAAGTTAAGGCCTACGCCCACTGGCGGCACGGCATGGCAAAGAATTTTAAGCTTAAATAATTTTACACTGAGTGCTTAGGGAACGTACCCATACTACGTGACCCGTTTAGGGGAGGAAGGGGGGGTCTTCAAAATACCACACTAGGTCACATGCATGGGCGGGGGGGCCTTAGGTTTTCGTCACGTGGTCAATATCCTCTAGGGAAATCTCGCGCTTTTTCGAGCTGTATTCAAATATGGCAATGGCACGCAGCGTTTAGCACTTTTTAAACTCACAGGTGGCACTAGAGGGGGAGGGGGGGTATTGGCATATACTACAAGTGGTTACCGAGGGGGGGGGGGGGGAGTAAAAAGTTGTAAAAAATGGGTCACGTAGTATAGTTACGTTCCCTTAGATGAATTGTCAAGGTTTTGTTAAGACCGACATTATAAAACGACAGTTCGTTATACCTAGACTTTTCCCAACTATGTTGAGGTCAGCTTCCAGTCTAACCAGATGCGGCTGAATATCAGTATTTTACACAGAGCGACTGCCATCAGACCTTCGCAACCCAGTAACTGGGCAATGCCGATATCCTAAGGATACACCAGTCGTCAGACGTTCGGGCTTCTGACTACCCGTAACGACTGTCATAGGTATTCGTATGACTCCCGGGACCGACGGTTTAACGTGGACTCCGAGGCACGGAGGGATCTTTTCACCCATCCACGGACTGACCGCGGCCAGCGCAGCTTAACCTTGCAAATCATATGAACCGCGCGGTTGTTAATTAGCCACAAGCCCACGATTATAGAATGACAATGATGTCGATTCTGTAGCATATTTGACAGTACTAAACTAGATTAAACGCAACTGTCACTTTCTTTTTCTATTGAAACAGAAAGAGACAAACACCCTTACACCCATATTCTAAGACGTTCCTCCAAAACTTACTCGACTCGACTCCACCTCGACTTGACATAAACGTCCTCGACTCGAGAGTTTTCCTCAGTCGAGGTAAGGAATCGTCTGTCAAACTCAAGGTACCTCGGAACTTACCTTAAGGAAAGAAGTGTCAAAGTTCGGATGTAATAAAAATTAATTTTGAAGACTTTGTCGAATATGTTTACGATAATCCTTACAATTTATTATCGTGGCGTTATTTGCGCGCTGCAGATAATTCAAATTATGACGTAATGACTCCGTCGAGGAACCTCAAAGATCACTCAAAATTGCGACTAAGAATACGATTTTAAAGGTGGTTTCGAGGCCGTTCTGAGTCGAGTATAAGTAGAGTAAGTTCAGTTCTGTCAAAGTGCACAACAAAATCGACACCAGTATGACAGTGATTAATGCGATCCATGTTCTATTTAGCCAAATGCAACTATATTAGTGACGAATAAACAAAGGGAGTAAACAAAAATTGCAACCCACCAATGTGACTTTGTTTAATGTTTTGACTAGGTCTCTAAATTAAACAAAGGCAATGTTTGTCCACTTTGTGTTTATGTCCAGTGTGTATCTTACCACCTACAGCTGAAACAAACAACGCTGTATACACCTGCTGTACTGACTCGTATTTTCATAGTGTTGTTAGCTGCATACAAAGTGGGGATGACATTAAATGATACCACATAATAATTATGATGAACGCATCATAGAACATATTCTATGATGCGTTCTAAGACAAAACAAAAAACCTATTATTACAAGTGATTTTTTTTCCTCTATGATTTTTCAATTTCACTCATTACTCTAGCTGAAGGAATGGCGAAGTCGAGACTAATGTCAGTTAATTGGCGATCCTATAATTTACGGAGCGTTATTGGTTAAAAGTGACTCTTATATCTTTACCAATAAAAAATGCTTCCATTGGTAAGCAAAACGATTAGTTTTTGTTTATAGGCATATATCTGTTATAACATCATTTTTAACCGACTTCAAAAAAAGGAGGAGTTTCTTAATTCGACTGTATGTTTTTTTGATTTCAACAGGTCATGCATCATAGAATACGTGTGATATGATTTAATGAGAACAGCTAATTAGATTTACATGTCATTTTGCTGTCCTCTATCTCAGTGTTCCGCAAAGTGTGTGCCGCGGCACACTGGTGTACCGTAGTCATTAATTGTTGTGCCGCGGGAAAAATCTATTTCTTATAAAATTATAAAGGCGGACGGAAATAGTGTATTCTTTGCTATCTTTATATGATTAAAATATGTTTTTTTTTATTTATGGTGTACCTCTGAAATTCCCCGATTTCGTAGGTGTATCTTGAACACAAAAAGTTTGCGGAACACTGCTCTATCTTATTAGGTCATTGGTTTTCTTACAAAGTTCCCGAGACATTCTATCTAGAAAATTCGAAATATTTTCATAGGAGCTATAAGTTTATAAAATGAGGTAGGCTTATAAGGGACTACTTCGAAAAATCACAAAAAAAGTAATCATAGGGGCGTATAAGCTTATGACGTCATATGCGACATAGGATGGTCCTAAACACACAGTAACCGAAAACTTTTAGCGCGAGCCAATTTCAACGGCTCTGTGGCGTTAACGTCACTGCTATACAGGGTGTAAACCAAATCATGTAATTCCTTCAAACATCGTGATGTACTGCTGACTACCCTGCACGGGATACATTTGGATTCATAAAAAAAATACAAGAAGTAAACATGATGTGTTCTTAACGTGAGGCGTTTTAGCGCCCCGAGTTAAATGACCGCGCGGCGAGCGCAATTCGCTTGGGACGCTAAAATGCCTCACGTTAAGACCACATGTTTACTTCTTGTAATTTTTTTCTTTTATTGAATCCAAATGTATTCCTTGCAGGTTTAATCTATGTCAGCAGTGCCTACATCACGAGGTTTGAAGGTATTACATGATTTCGTTTACATCCTGTATTTATTTTCAATTTGCAGGCTCTAGGAAGTACTGTAGACTTAAGTCTAAGTTGTAACATATGAGTTTGATCACGAATCGAAATATCTTGTTCAAACAGTTACCGCTGAAGAATCACTTGGACTTTGAGCGTTTGCAAGAAAATTGATCATTCTCTGTGTTAGAAACTAAATCAATGTCCATATCTGTTGCACTGCCTCGGTGGTCTAGTTGTGGCAAGTGCGACTGCTGATCGTGAGGTCCTGGGTTCGAACCCCAGGTCGGGCAGCGTTATTGGGTTTTTCCGTGTGGAATTCCTCAGTAGCAGCCCTGAGTTTGGATTTGCGCCCGGTTGACTTAAATATAACGGCGAAATGAGGGTGTTACTATACACCTCTGCCCAACCCTTCGGGGAATACAGGCGTGATGTTATCTATAGCACTCAATCTATTTCAAATGTCGCATAGCTATTAATATTCCGTTGTTATAAACTACTTGAATAATGTGTGTTGATACATGTTGAAGTATTGTTAAGTTTCCTATGAGCGATTGCGAAAACAAGGATACGAATATTCTAGTCAGTATTTATATATAAAGTCTTCATACCATTAAGGAAAATAATTATAAAGGCGCTTAAAATACACTTAGTTCTCGTTAAGTATCTGAATACATAATATTGTCATTTATTGTGATAATTTCAATAATATTACCTAAAGGTTCTGGGTTAGATCAATAGGTCGGGCAAAGTGTTATTGAGTTTTTCTGTGTAGAATTCCTCAGTAGCAGCCCTGAGTTTGATTTGTGCCTGGTTAATGGCAATAGGCTCGCTCCCTATTACATGGGACCGTGTTACTATACACCTCTACCCAACCCTTCGGGGAATAAAGGCGTCATGTTATGTTATACTCGTCATCACAATAGCTTTCATTTTGACAATACAACAATATTCATTGCATGGTACATAATTGTGGAGTAGTCGGATTGTCAATACATACGTTGCTATGGAAATTATTGAACTGTCAAAATCAAGACTATTGCTATTACGAGCGTATTACGCAATAAGGGTGCAGGTCTGTAAGAGCCATATCAGGCCCAGTATCCACCGAAGCGGAGAGGAGAGGAGATGTCTCGAATAACCAATAGGATCGAGTTATTTTCACATCTCTCCGCTTAGCTTCAACTCAAAATTAAATCCTATTAGTTGTTTACGAGATGTCTCGTCTCCTCTCCGCTTTGGTGGGTACCGGGCCTAGGACTATCATAGAAATATGATCAGAGATGTATGAGTCATTTTTGTATGAAGAACCTATGATGGTATAATAACTGCATATGTTTCTTATTGTCTATGATCATAATTAAGGGATCTTATATGACAGCAAGTGTACAACTATGATCATATCCCCCTAACCTTAAAAATGGCGTCAAAACAACGCAAAACACGGCTAAATCGTTATCCACCTTCATTAAATATGACGTTTATATGATCATAAGTGTAATATGTAAAAATTAAGAACAGCATAATTTAACTATGATCATTGAATTTGACAGATACGAAATCATATTTGTATGATAAACTAGCTGCCCGGACAGACTTCGTTCTGTCAAAAGTTATTGGCCTGTCGTGGGAAAAGAAAAGTGTTTTTATGTTTTTTCTCTCCATAAGAACCTTCCTTGTGCCTTAAGGAATATATATAAAAAAAAATTGCCGAATTGGTCGAGCCGTTCTCAAGTTTTGCGCTTGGCAACACATTTGGCGATTCATTTTTATTTATACAAGGTTAGTCGGAAAGGGAGTACTAAGCCGCGGGCCACTTAAAGTATCACTGATGACTATTTCAAAACAAGTGTTAAAATTTCAAAATTAGATAATTTTTATTTGCATGCAAAAATATTTTTATTTTACTTTTTCAAAAAAAAATCATACCTGCTTTAGTTATGAATTCAGAAAATTAAGTTTCTAATCCGTGACCCCGAATATGACCTAAATTGTAAACAGCTGATAATAGCTATGGACAGATATATTTTAGCATATTTTTTATGAAATCTTTGAAAGCTATTTCTCTTAAACTATCGAGTTTTTGGGGAAAGTTGTAGAACAAAAGTTATCCTTTATTATGGGTAGTTTAATACCCTTTCGGCTTAGTAGCCCCTTTCCGACTAACCTTGTATAGATATATGATAGTGTAATTGGGGCCTTAGCAACATGCCAAATTCACCTTTAGCGACACTGCCGCAGTCTGTCTTCAAAGTAATTTTATACAACACACATTAATCATTCACATTGTTCGGTTTCTTCAGAGTAATTGAAGCGGAGCTAAATACAGTGCACGTGATTTTCTTAGTAATGATAAATTGCTGTCAAGTACACTGTACGTAGGTAGGTAGATAGCTGTTCAAGTAGGTAGGTACTCCTGAATTGTACTTACACGACCTACCTATAGGATAGGGCTGTCACACGTTAACATGTCCGGCCTATCCAGGTTTTTTGTGTAAGAAATAGCAATAACATATCCGATCAGCTATTAACATGTAAGATGTAAAGTCTTATGTGTGTCCAGATTTTAAGATAAAATAATTGCCGAAATGTTACCGGTCTAACCTTAGAGTACTGGCATTGCCCAGTGACTGGATTGCGAAGGTTTGATAGCAGTCGCTCCGTGTAAAATACTGGTATTCAGCCGCATCTGGTTAGACTGGAAGCTGACCCCAACATAGTTGGAAAAAGGCTAGGCAGAACGATGATCGCTTAAATGTTATGCCAAGTCAATGTTTTAGAAAGAAAACAAGGAAATTCATCGTTTATTAGACAACACAATACCTAGACACTGCACAAACTAAAAAATTAAACACTCGTGGAAAACAAAATTTAAATTATAACATAAAAACAAATAACTACCTCGTTCGTCTAGTGGGGGCAAGCGTGACTTCTGATCGTGAGGTCCTCGGTTCGATCCCCAGGTCGGGCAAAGAGTTATTGGGTTTTTACATGGGACTTAAACATAACAGCGAAATGAGTGTGTTACTATACACCTCTGCCCAACCCTTCGGGGAATACAGGCGTGATGTTATGTTAACGTAAAAAACCAACAAATAAAACAACATACACGCACACACTCGAACACCCACACTCGCACCCAAACATACCCACACACACATCAAACCTAAGCTTTTCTATTTTGAGATCTTGCAACCCTAACCGTCTATACTACAGAATAAAAAATAGTACAAGTATCTATACTAAGAAGGTAGCTTAGGTACCAATCTATATAGTTACTTATTCACATCGTCTCCTGATTTTGTTTGGCTAAAGGCAACCGGGAAACTTTCCAATCACACCCCTGTCGGGTTTCTTGAATAAGATATGAACTTTGACCATAGATTTTTAAGTAGAACGTACCGAGTTTTCTTAATGGCGGAACATCTTACATTTGTGCCGCATTATACATTTACTTGCCGATTTATTTGCGAACTTGGTTTATTTTAAGTTACTTTGTACTTACGTAAGTAAAAGCGCTGAACTGACGCGTCTTTGAGCATCTAATATAAGTCCTTCCGCACACGCACCACAGCCATAAACGGCCTGAAGACGCTGGCCACAAGTTGGTTCCATACATTTCGAATGGGTGTCACTGGCCACACCAGTGCGGTTGAGCAACTAGTGTAAGACCTCCCAGCACACGCACCACAGCCAGAAGACACTGACCACAAGCTAGTTCCATACATTTCGAATGGCCGTCCCTGGTCACACCTGTGCGGTTGAACAACCAGTGTAAGGCCTCCCAGCACGCACCACAGCCAGAAGACGCTGGCCACAAGCTAGTTCCATACATTTCAAATGACCGTCACTGGCTACACCTGTGTGGCGACTCCCTGCGAAATGAATGGAAAAGTTAATCCGCAGCTTATGGTGTGTAATATCTGAACATAAAAAAAAGTAAACCATTTAGTCTCCTTTGTGCTTTGTGGTTTAAAGCAGTGACAGCCTAGCGATGGAAAGCTCGCCTTCCATGCAGGAGGGTCAGAGTTTGATCCCGGCCCGTACCTTAGACTTTTCGTATTCATGTGCGGATCATAATTTGATTATTACTCGCGTTAACGGTGTAGCAAGAACATCGTGAGGAAACCTGCAGACCTGAAAGGGCTCCATATAAGGTTCTCAATAGTGTGTGTAGTCCGCCAACCTGAAGCCAGCGTGTCCACCGCGGCCTAAACCCTTCTCATTCTGAGAAGAGGCCCGTGCCCAGCAGTTGGACAGTAATGTTATGTTATCTGCTTTGCAACGCGCCATAGAAAGATTTTTAGTAGTCCTAAGTGGTACTTCAAATTCATAACCGCTAAATATTCTAGCAAGTTTTCCTGCACAAGTTATTCCACACCATTACTCGCTTAATTCGTAGAGATCGAAAATGGATTGCACAAGTCAATTTACGCAGTAGATTTGATGCTTTATAAAACTGGTGCATTTTGAATAACTTCAACCGGATAATATTTTTATTACTGCATTAACTATGAGTCTGTTTAATCGTGGATCGTTGGTTAACCGTTATAAAAGCTAATGGAATATTAAGTAGAAGCCACAAAGCGTATATGGTTGTAATTTTACATTAATCTGAGGATTAGCTCGGAAAAGCGGGTTAAAATTTTTATTAAAAGGCGTAACTGCCTCGTTGGTCTAGTGGTGGTAAGCGCGACTTCGATCCCCAGCTCGAGCAAAGTGTTATTGGCATTTTCCGTGTGGAATTCCTCAGTAGCAGTGTGGAGTTTGGATTTGTGCCTGGTTGATGGCAATAGACTCGCCCCCTATTACACGGGACATAACGGCGAAATAAGGGTGTTACTATAACCTCTGTTTAACCCTTCGGGGAATACAGGCGTTATGATATGTTATGTAAAAGGCGTAATAAAATTTTAAACGACCTTTTTTTAATTGATTTGTTTTCCTGTATTTCAGTTATGTCGGAATCAAAAATGCTATAGGCTAATATAATTTCCTTCAACGTTAGCGTCTTCACGGCTAACTAGGGGTCTGCTTTTCTTTTAAAGCCGGTCCCGACCTTATAAGCAACCGAACTCTTCAGTCAAGAATTCACGATACCTATAGCGAGATTTTGGATTAAAGCAAAACGATTATCTATTTTCTTACTGCTAGAACAATAATAAGAGGGTGTGCAAACAATCTTTCGTCAATTAAAACTAATCCCCGATTTACTCTCCCGTGGTACCATACGAAAATGTCTTTTTATTTTGTGTTGCTTGTCGAAAATGTGTGCTTATTTTTATTTTTTCACTAGCTGACTTCGTCTGCGAAGAAGTTAGATGGGTTTTTATTTTTTTTGCGCGGCGTTCTAGTTCTTTTTCTGAAATAAAAGGAGCCTAAGTTCCTCCTTATAATAGCTGCCAGTGAAAGTTCCGTCAAAATCGCTCTAGCCGTTTCGGAGATTAGCCGGAACAAGCAGACAAACAGATTTAAAAAAAAAAAATGTTATAAGTACTGTATATACTTCTATATACAATACACGAGGGGCTCGTGGCTAAATAACAACCGCGCCGATCGTAAGATTTGCGAGGTTAAGCTGCGCTTGCCGCGGTCAGTCCGTGGATGGGTGACCATTTGTTACACATCGAGACCCCTCCGTGCCTCGGAGAGCACGTTAAGCCGTCGGTCCCGGGTGTCATACGAATACCTATGACAGTCGTTACGGGTAGTCAGAAGCCCGAAAGTCTGACAAACGGTTTAACCTTAGGATATCGGCATTGCCCAGTTACTGGGTTGCGGAGGTCTGATGGCAGTCGCTCCGTGTAAAATACTGGTATTCAGCCGCATCTGGTTAGACTGGAAGCTGACCCCAAGATAATTGGGAAAAGGCTAAGAGGATGCATTTAATAAAATACTGTTATTTTGACATTACAACCAGACAGTTCAATTTTATTTATTTGTATAGATGTATAGTTTAAATTAATTTTTTGTTGCATTAGGCTCGCGGCTATCTGGAGTCGCTGCCATACAAGCCGCGCGTGCCGTGGACGGAACTCTTCCCCGGTGCAGACGCACGCGCCCTCGACCTCCTGCACCGCATGCTGACCTTCAACCCGCACAAGCGCATCACCGTTGAAGAGGCGCTCGCGCATCCCTATCTTGAACAGTACTACGATCCCAACGATGAGGTATGTATGAATATTAAGCTTGTTACTTCTTTTCGTGTTGTTTGTCTATACCAGTAGTATTCAACCATTGTTAGTTGATATTTATGCGGATCAAGCGTTTTAGTAATGAAATTCGTTGCCGTCGTATTTCCGGACCACGACAACCCAGAGGTCTTCAGATCGAAAGTGAATAATCTTTTTAAAAGCAGATGTCCTCCACTATAGATCACATCACCACTTATCGGATAGGATAGTATACACAAGCATTATCCTTATAAAAAAAAGAAAACCTTTTTGTTCAACAGACGCGTCGTACTTGTTGGGTTATGTACAGTTCGGGCGAAAGGTCGTGACTACTAAACTTTCGCGCATGTACACTCGTGAAGAAAACAGTTACTGTAAAAACTATTAAATAAACTTTACTTAACTAATGGCCAATCCTAAGATCGTAGTAATTAAATGTCAACTAAAAGCTATTTTGTTGCTAAAAAAAATCTGTTCCGCAACCATTTGCACGAAGTTCAGAGCGGCCAAGATAAATTGGCCGTACTAATTAAATGTTAACTAAAAGCTATTTTGTTGCTAAAAAATCTATTCCGCAACCATTTGCACGAAGTTCAGAGCGGCCAAAATAAATTGGCCGTACTAATTAAATGTTAACTAAAAGCTATTTTGTTGCTAAAAAAATCTACTCCTCAACCACCTGCACGATGTTCAGAGCGGCCAAGATAAATTGGCCGTTCTGTACAGATTTATAACATGCCGTGCGTGTTCATTCACCACGCTATATCTCGTGAGACGACATTTTACTGTTCAAGGAACACGTGTGGGATAGCTCGTGTCGAGTTTTACAAGTGTGCCGGGTCCCTAACCGGCCGCAGACGACTACTTCTAGAAGGTGTCATCAATAATGCAATTTTCTCATACCGTAATACAAAAGTTTCTACAGCCAATACAGATAAGCCTGGTGAGGCCTGTTGTGTAACGGGCCTGAAGTTCAAAACTATGCAATATGCTGTTCTTAGGGTTGCCAGGCCCAAAAATAGAAAAGCCGGACACAGATTCATACTAAGCCGGACATTTTCCCCTGAAAGCCTAACACTGGTTATTAAAAGAAAGATTTTTTTTAATACTTTTATTTGTGTATTTATTACTGTTATTAATTTGAGACTTACTCTACTCTATACCTAGTCTGGCCATAAATACTGTTACAATTAAAAATAAGAAAGATATTACATTTGAATTTGGAATCTATCATTTTTATACGATTGTTCATTGAGTTTTCTGATTTTGGCGCCAATACATTGTACAATATTTTGCGATATTAAAATGGAGTGGGGTGATAAAGAATAAAGAGAACCGAATCGCTGTGATTGCATTACACAAAGTTGGTATGGAGCCAAATGCAATTTTTAAAACTCCATACGCTTGGTATTAGTCAAATGTTTGTGTCCCGGGCTATTAATAGGTACAATGAGTCCTCCTCTGTTTGTGACAGAAAAAGATCTGGCCGTCCACGTAGTGTGCGTACGAAAAAGGTGGTCAAAGCAGTAAGGGAAAGAATTCGAAGAAATCCTGTCCGAAAGCAAAAGATTTTATCTCGGGAGATGAAGATAGCACCCAGAACCATGTCGCGTATTTTATAAGATGACTTAGGACTTGCAGCCTATAAGAGACGCACTGGTCATTTTTTAACTGATAATTTAAAATAGAATAGGGTGGTAAAATCGAAACAACTACTGAAGCGATACGCAAAGGGAGGTCACAGAAAAAAATTGTTCATGGATGAGAAAATCTTTACAATTGAGCAACATTTTAACAAACAAAATGACCGTATTTATGCTCAAAGCTCTAAGGAAGCTTCCCAATTAGTCGACAGAGTGCAACGTGGGCATTATCCGACTTCAGTGATGGTTTGGTGGGGTGTTAGCTATGAAGGAGTGACTGAGCCATATTTTTGTGAAAAAGGTATCAAAACATCGGCACAAGTGTATCAATATACCATTCTTGAGAAGGTAGTTAAGCCCCTTAACAACACCGTGTTCAATAACCAAGTATGGTCCTTCCAACAAGACTCGGCGCCGGGTCATAAAGCTCGGTCCACGCAGTCTTGGTTGGAAGTGAACGTTTCGGACTCATCAGAGCTGAAGACTGGCCGTTGTCTAGTCCCGATCTTAATCCGCTGGATTATGATTTATGGTCAGTTTTAGAGAGTACGGCTTGCTCTAAACGCCATGATAATTTGGAGTCCCTAAAACAATCCATACGATTGGCAGTGAAGAATTTTCCCATGGAAAGAGTGCGTGCTTCTATTGATAACTGGCCTCAACGTTTAAAGGACTGTATTGCAGCCAATGGAGACCACTTCGAATAAGCTTTTTATATTTTAAATTGTTTTATATTTATGTATTAAACTAACACACTGTAAAAGTAATAAATATTATTTGCAATTTTTTTTTTTCTTGACTATATTTATGGCAAAACTAGGTATAATTATATGAGGAATAATGAGTGAGCGTTCGCGCGCTTTTGATCGGCATCTTTTAGTGGAGCGGGGTTGACCAAAAGCCTAACAAAAGCCAGAAGGGCCGGACACAGCTGTTAAAAGCCGGACATGTTCCGCTAAAGCCGGACACCTGCCAACCCTAGCTGTGTTGCTACTTTGATCGTACTTTGAATAGCCAGTTTGCGGCTATAATAAGTTTGTATTGTCTTGCGTTGCGTAATAGAATGAGGTGTCGTGATTAATAGTTCGGTAACTACTGAAGTTTAAGGCCGTTAATACACTTGTAAGTTGCTTCGGTAAAATGTATGTAATAGCGGGTTCAACATTAATTGTTGATCAACAAAAATTAAAACGTTTTGTTCCTTTGATTGCAAGTCTGTTCAGACGGTTCAAATCATATGCGATCTAGCAGTTGATCAACTAGAATCGAATCGTGTGAACCTGGTATAAGCGACTATGACAATTAATTCGACTTAACAAAACAGTCGATAAGCTACAGTATCCGGCAATAAATATTACACATAAGAGCTTTAGACAGAGATAATCGGTTAACTTCGGCTTTGTAGAGCTTCGTCTCCGTCACTCATACCTATGTGACGTTTTGTCGCTTCATGCGACAGAGATGACGCACTATAAAGCCGAAGCTAGCCAATACTTCTTCCTAAAGCTCGATGTGCAATATTTACTGCCAGGTATTGTACTTAAAAGAGAGAGTGCAAATTTATCGAAAGTTAATTACGTAACAGCAGGTTCACACGGTTCGATTTTAGTTGATCAACAAATGTTGAAACGTTTTGTTCCTTCAGATTGATTCTATTTGATTGAAAGTCTGTTCAGACGGTTCAAATCGCATGCGATTTAGCAGTTGATCAACTAGAATCGAATCCTGTGAACCTGGTATTAGGGACTTACGTGAGGAAAACTTGCAGGTGTAAGCCGGCCTTAGGACAGTTTTCGCTTTAAAATTGCATTTCAGTGTGTCCATTCTGTATGTCTGTTCACGAAACGAAGAATGCTTAGACTACGAAGAACAGTGCTAAAATGTTTCCTCTTAAAAATGTCGTGTCATTTATTTATTTATTCTTTATTGTACACAAGAAAAATTACAGCAATAAAACTACAATTTAGTGAAGTTATGTACAAAGGCGAGCTTAACTCAAAAATGAGTTTTCTACCAGCAAACCTTTGAGTGCTAGAGAGAGATTGATTATGTGGTTAAAGGCAAATTCCAGTGTACAATTGTCTTATTTATTTCTACTTATTTATGCTATAAAATATAGTATACCTAATTTATTTATTTTGTTGTGTGGACGGAATTAAATGCACATATTATGTAACATGTTAAATGCATTTTCCCTCTCGTCTTATTTGCATCTTAAGTGTTTACTCACTGTCTCACAATGTGGCAGCCGGATCTTTATAACCATTGTTTTTCTTACATTTCCATAACCGCCGCATAGCTTGACGGAGGGGCATTCTTCGAAAAATATTATCAAAAATTGAGAACGTCATTAGCATCGTCCCAAAGTTAGGAATGCAGATGTTTAATACTATAATTATGATAGTGAAAACTCAAACTATACCGCTGCCGTCAAGAAATAAGACAAGAATAAAAAGAATCTGACAATACTATAACGTTAACAACCCGGGAGAATGATTTGTTAAAATAATGTTAAAAAATTTCGAATATTCACCCCGGAACAAACTTGAATGTAACATAAAGTATGGATAATATAAAACCTTGCTGAACAAATCTTAAGGCCTGGTCAGATAGAGAGCGTGGGTGGGTGTGATATTCACGTCGCGTGTCGATCACGTGCGAATTAATATGACTGTGGCGGCATCTATCACGCCACATGCGAACTACACAGCACGACGAATGTCTAGCAGACTACAGCGACAACAATGACAGCTGTCAGATGAAATGTCACAAACCCTACATCGCGGTATCAAGATCTGACACGGATTTAGTATATATACAACTTCCCAACATCAACCGTTGGACAGTGGCCCGCCAGGTATAAGTGCCTGGTAGGAGGATCCTCCCTTTTCGTAGGAGGAACACCATACCTCGTTCCCATACATGACAATGTATGGAAGACGCCATACAGAGACTGCCACACCACGCCAAGCTTCTCGTAGCAGTCTCTGTGTGGCGTCTTCCATACATTGTCATACTAATTCGCACGCGATCAACACGCGGCGTGAATATCACACCTAACCACGCTCTCTGTCTGACCAGGCCTTTATACAAATAAGGAAGTGTTCCCACGAATTGTACTGTACGGAGAATTTGGATTTAAAAGCTTTTAAATTTAAATCGCGGCCTATGTAAGTCAAAATCGATTTGTTACTAAGGCGATTTTCAAGTGTTGTTTTGTTTCGATAAAGGCGCCAACAGCCGCCAGGAGGTAAACATTAGGAATACACGCTTCTATCCCGTTACTTAATACTCTACGCGTGTTGATATTGGAGTATTTTGTCAAGTGGCGGAAAATTCATGCTCAACGAAGCATAAACGTAACATCGACTACACACGCAATAATGAATCGATGAATTCAGCCAATCGCTGTCCACTACTGGACATACAAGGCCAAATTCATTAACAAGTTTACTGTGCAAGTATTGCACTTCATTGCTCGTTTAATTTGTAATACTTGCAGAAGTCCACTTGCTAAAAGTCTTTACACACAGAGAGTGGAGCCGGAGTGAAGGCGAAGGCGGTTTTTTGTATTATTAGAATTAGTTAGAAAGATTACACATACTATTGGGAGTCGTGACTAAGCCCGACACAACTAATCGTCAGAGGAAAGGTAAAAAGACTAAAGCGCCAATATACCTACTCTACAGTAGAGAGATTCAAAGTATTTTTTTAAGAAAATAAACATAGTTATTTTTCTTAGAGTATACATATTGAATAGATAATTAAACTACCTATTTAATATGTATACTCTAAGAAAAATAACTATGTTTATTTTCTTAAAAAAAATACTTTGAATCTCTCTACTGTAAAGTAGGTATATTGGCGGTTTAGTCTTTTTACCTTTCCACTGACGATATCTACCGCCTCCGCTCCGCCACCGCTCTCTGTGTGTGTGGAGATTTTAAAGGTGTGTCTACAGTTTGAAAGTCGTTGCACAAATCAACTTGCGCAGTAGATTGATTAGCCCATCATCCAGCATTATTTTTATTTAGTATGAAACCTCAACATTTTTCTTTTACTCTCGAATTCCGCCGTCCGATTTCTAAAAGATCAATAAGTGTGAAAACATATTTGCTAGTAATGAGCAAAAACGTGGTAAATGTTGTCCCTAGAAGTTCTGAAGACACAGGTGTTTTTGTTATACAAAATTATTGGGCTACTTTTAATTTTACATTGGTGTCGATTCTGTAGCACATTTTGACAGTACTAAACTAGACTAAACGCAACTGTCCCTTTCTTTTTCTATTGAAACAGAAAGAGACAAACACCTTTAGTTTCGTTTAGTCCTATCAAAGTGCGCAACAGAATCTACACCATTGTATAATTATAAATGAGTTACAAGACTAACATTGTTTTTAAAGTTTCAGTTTTCTCGGAATTAACCGTATTTCAGGATTGTACAATCCCAAAAATCGTGTAGTTTGGCGTGTACATTGGTCCCTGGATCTGAAACTATGAACTAAAAATATCTGAAAATATGAACCAGACTGATAGATAGAGAAAAAGCTTCTTCTTCTTTTCTTGTAGTTAGTGACTAACCTAGTGTCAGACTTTATGCCGCCCATGGGCCCCTGACTTGGCTTCACATGCCGTCGAGAAATATCTCTCCGACATGCCGGTTTCCTCACCAGGCGCGGATCCGCTACTGTGGGCACGGTGGGCATGCCCACAGCCCTAATTGAGGTTGATGGGCTGATATGCCTTAATAAAATTAAAAAAAAAAAAACCCACACCGTGCACACCTCTTAGATCCTCTCCTTTGTAGGAATACAATGTATCGGTCGTGAGCGAGTCCGTAGTCCGACTCGCACTTGGCTGATTTTCGGGTGGCCATGACCACAACCTTTTTTGAGGGCTGGATCCGCGCCTGTTCCTCACGATGTTATCCTTCCCCGTCTTTAAGCAAGTGATAATTATACAATACGCACATGAACCTGAAAAGTCAGAGGTGCGTGCCTTAGGTTCGAACTAGAGACCTATGACTTGGTAGGTCACACCACTAGGTTATCGCTGCTTATTAGTTGCGCTTTTACGTAGTATATAAAACTCAAATTTAACAAAATATCACTTAACGGTCTTCTAGAAATCGGAAGGCAGAATTAGAGTCGTACCATACATACTTAGGTAATACCGGTAACCGATGTTTTGTCGTTACCGTAGCTAGGGAGACGGTGTCCCACCCTATCGTTAGCGACATAATATACGTTGTCATGCCACCACAGTATGTAATTGTGATCAGTTTTAATTGATGTGATAGAACAATATGAGTTAATTAAAAGTTCGAAGGTAATTTGTGACGAGGGTTTTTTTAATTAGGTGTCATTATAAATACGTAATGCCCCACGAGGGTTATTTTGTAGCGTTAATCCTGAATTTCAATTAAAATATTACGTAAATGTAATTAAAGTTTGAAAAATATTATTTTGTGATATTATTGATAGCTGTAGCCTAAAGGTTGAAGGCTTGCTTGCCATGCCGGAGGGTTTAAAGGCGATCCCAACCCGTACGTCTCACTTTTCGAATTCATGTGCGGATCAGAATTTGATTATCTCTTGGGTTAACGGTGAAGGAAAACATCGTGAGGAAACCTGGCCACCTGAGAGGGCTGTATAAAGTTCTCGATTGCGTGTGAAGACTGCCAACCCGCACTAGGTCAGCGTTGTGGACTAAGGCCTAAACCCTTTTTATTCCGAGAAGAGGCCCGTGCCCACCAGTGGGACTGCAATGGGCTAATTATGTATTATATTATTATATTGTTGAACACACAGAAAAACACAGCGCTTTCACATAATTTATCTTAATCGCAAAGGAGATTATACATTAGTATTAATCTATCCTTTACAACGAGTACAGCTCAGAGGTGCGGCGGTAATTACCGGTGTAGTTACCTACTCACTCGTTCAGGGAGTATGTACAAACATCGCGGCGTGAATGATAGTCATTATCTACGACTCGCGTTACCCTGTTGGGAAATCAAATCGACGACCCGCACGACTCGGGAGACATGAATTACCCAACCTCACAATTACCCTTATTTCATTGCAACTCGTTACCATCCATTTGCAAATAACCTACCTTTTGTTTCTATGTTTTATTCATACGCCGTACAAATGATCACACGTCTTTTTTACGCAAATTACTATATAATTTGCTGTGCCAATTTAGATTCATGAATAAGGTGTGGAAATTACCATTATTTAACTTTATACAAATGTCTCTTAAAAGTAAATTTTATGTTAATTTAATACATACATAAATGTATAAGTAAACAAAATTAAACGGGGAATTATAAAACGATCGAATAAAACAAAACTTAGCTACTGATGATGAGATACTGTGTTAATAACTTGAGCGGTATGAATTTGAGTAAGCGAAAAATTAACTAAACTAACGACGAATATTGATTAATAATAAAATCCGGAACGACCTTACAAAAAGTGGGTTGTGATTAATCCATTTCAGATATTAAAATTCTAGCCGTGCGACTGAATTACTAAGTGAGCGACTAGAAATACAGAGAGGGCAACTTCAATATTATAAACAGTTTGTCAAATTCGTAACGTCTAGGTTAGGTTAGAACTTAGAACTGCGACCACGCAACGCGCGAAGGAAGGCAAGCGAGCGAAGCGAGCGTGCCGCGGCAGCGGCCACCAAGCGCCAGATTTCCTCTTTTGCAAAGGCAAATATTGAAAAAAATGCAGGACGTAACGTTGACACTCAAGCAAATATTAGGTCGCTCACATATTATGAAGCTTCTCATTTTATATTTTAAGTAACTCAAATTAGTGTTTGTAAGTTGCTGTTCTGTTGATTTCTCGTCACTCGCAGTCAGTCGCTCACTTAGTAATACTATAACGTAAATTAATTATTTTTGTCACTTAAAACTTTAATTTACCGTCACTCGTTTAAATACTACCCAAATTAAACACGCTGTCGGACATCATTCAAAGACGAATTTTAATTACAGCCCGTGGCGGAGGAGCCGTTCCGATTCGCGATGGAGCTCGACGACCTTCCCAAGGAGACACTGAAGAAGTTCATCTTTGAGGAGACTTTACTGTTCAAGAAACTCAACGAAGGCGCGTAGATGAGGTGCGGCGACCGCTATAATAAGATCTCCCCTGCCCTCGCGCTGACACGTCACCACGGCGACCGAGGGGTAAGGTGTTCGTTGCATGCGAGTTCTGTAAAACCATCTATCTAATAGGTGACAGATGGTGTCCGGCAAGACGTCACCGCCTCTACATACATTATATCATCGACATATTTATCTTATCTTTACAGTGCTTCGCGATTAACCGAGTAATACGAATAATTCCTAAGAATATTTGTTGAATGTTTTAACTTTAAGGATAATATAATGTTTTATATTGTGGTAACAGGAAATTATGCGGAAAACAGAACTCGCATGCAGATGTGACGCAACCCAGGTCTAATTATGTGGATGTTGATGATGTGGCTTTAAGTTGTCAGATATTCATCGCCCGTATGTAGTCGGTTAACCAAAGGTATATAGTTAACCAACATGTCGTTTTACATTCATTAGGTATGCGATGTTGTCGACTCGCTACAGTTTCGAGTACTCCGTATTTTTTGTATTATGCAGTATGTACAGTTGGTTGAATCCACGAAGATGCGCCCCACTCTTTGTCTAAATCGCTACAGTGCATAAGCGTGCATTATAGATTGCTATTGTGTTAGTTCTATCGCCACACAATATAAGATAATAATAAGAGATATGTGCATACGCACTACGCGGGTACTTTATACAAAAAGCAGTAGGGCGCGTTCTCGTGGATTGAACATCCTGTAATGTTTGTTAGGCTCAAAGCCAGTTGCGAAGAAGTGACATTTGAGCTTCCTTTTCTAATATCCTATAAGTAATAATAATAATTTACCAGTAATGTCGTATAATACACGGTCGAAGTTGCAAATGAAGAACAAATTTTTAAATGGACATTTTTTGTATGCTGCTGTGTTTCGTGACCCCCTTTTTTCGGTCACCGAACGTTGCGCGACTCTGAGCCTAACATACATAAAGGAAAAAAATAACCTAAATGTTACTATTCAACATTTGAAACGTCGCTTTCAAAGCGCAGTCTTTTCTTTTAATTTCTTAGACGTAGTCGCTTTAAATGGCGATCGATAAAGTATTTTCGTGGCGGTATAATGCATAATAATATTTTTCTTATTTAAAACTGCCAAAATATATAATTATATATAAAATTAATTCGTCGCTTCGTTATTATGATTCAAAGATTACTCGGAAACATGACGTCTGATCGTAGTGTTATGTTCAGATATTTCGTTTTGGTATGTATGGTCAGAGAGTAGTTGTAATAGGTATATATTAATGCGTAGCAAACTTATAGTATCATAGATAGGGACTTTTCTGAAATTTATAAACGTTAACATACCTAGTCGTACAATTTCTAAATTGTGATGTTCGATCATTGTGTTGAAAGAGATCGATGTCGTCGTAGGTATTCTGCAGTATTACATGTCGATAGAATAACGTTTGAGATATCGACGGCACAGGCGATTACACGCTCGCACATCTAAAGGAATAGAAGTGAATTCAGAATGGCATTCAATGTTTTTATGAATATTTTAGCGTGTTAACAGACACGTATCGGACTCCTCGCAGGAGCGATGGAAATGTAGAGAGAGTATGAATTATGTAAATGCTACGCGCTCGTACCACCGCGAGCCGCGCCGGACTGAATTGTAGGCATCGGGAATAATTTCCTGCATCGCTGAAACGTCACCGCACGGCGCGCAGTGAAACGACCGCCACTAAATACCAAACAATGTGGAGCTAGCGGTAATAGACGACCGATGTAAATATTTTTACATTTTGAATTAATGTATTTTAAAGTGTCACCGAGTAATAATTTCAAGCACCACGTTATTATTCATTAATTCTGATGTGATCTACTTACGAATAAATGTACTTTCTCTTTAGCGAGCGAAGTGTTCGTTGGAAAACTTGCGTGTTTCAATGATTTTTGTAATAATAATTATCGTCTTCCTTGTATTTGCATGTTAGCGCACAAGACAATTTTAGAATAGTTATTCTTCATATCAAATATTTTAAAGAGATGTTATAGATTAAAAATTTAGTTGATGGGTGTGCGATTAATGGGGTCGTCGTGTCAAGTTTTTCAACGAACGGGTGCGGGCGGCGTATTGTGCGTCGCGACGCGGGAGCCGGCCCGACACGCGGCGGCGGGTCGCATCTAGTTACAACTTCTTCATTGTCTATAAGATGTTGTTAGGGAGGATCGGGCCCACACAGTGTCGTATCCAGTGCGGTTCTCACTAAACCTTGGGCGATCATTAATCTAATTCTGTACTAAGACTTGAATAACGTTGTTTGTTAAAAGTATTTAGGGAGCATTTTAGCTGTAAAACATTCGTCATTCAATATTAAATTTACAGTACATAATGTGAAATGTTTTACGTTGGACAAAAACGTACATTGGATCGCAAGAGTTATCTTGAGATGTATTACGTGTTGAATAATGTAAAAGTCACTGCTTATTGCGGTTGTGGCTACATTCACGGGTAGTTATATGGTTTAAGGTACATTTAATGCTTAAATAATTCTAAAATACGGAGCATAGCGGCACTTGATGTAATCAAAACAGTTCGCCCAGAAACAACAACGGCTCTGCGAGCGGAATTCAATTTGAGCGTGAATTAGAGTAGCCGTCGGGCTCGCCACCGCGATTGTAGCGACAGCCGTAACCGAATAATATCGCATTTACTGTACCATCGACATGATATCGAGTGTTTTTATTTTAACTATAACCAAAATAAAGTTTTATCTACCTTGTTTGCGAGGTAATAAGTCTATTTGTACAGTTCTTTTTCTAATTTCTACGTAAGAAACGCTTCGAAATATGTAATTTCAACTGTATTTTTAGATCATACGTCAATGATTTGTAAAAAGACAAGCTTATTTATTGTGACTAGTGTTTGAACTAAGTGGAAATCGTCTCGCTGACTGCTGTCTAAAGAACTTGTTAAACGTTTTCATTGTTTAGAGTATACCTCAAATAATATTAAAGTCGAGGAACAAGGGATTGGGAACAATTGTATGTACAAGACGAGGTGATATTACCTAAGCTACTTAAATATACTCATAATTTAATAATAATTTAGAGTGTTTGGAATATATCCTGTATTTCTCGGCGCTCGACGTACTCGTACCATGTTCACGTCATTAGCTAACGCAATCTTGTTGCGGACTTCAGATTACACGAGTGCATTACGTGCCTAAAAGGCTTTCAGCTGCAAAATAACCCAGTGCATTAAAACTTCCCTCTACAGTCGTAAAACAATCCCTTGTTTCTACATAAACTCATGACGCAAATTTCAACCATAATTTAATACTTAGACGAAACTGTATTTTATCGCGGTATGTTAATTAATGAACGTTATTACAAATGGTTGAAATCAAAATACCAATAGAAATAAAACCTATTTCGTGACAATCATTAGACTTAGTCTAAAAAAATATAAAAATTTGGACAAATAGGTGTTTAATGTCTCCAGTAACACACATGACTTCCCATGCTAGTTAGTTTTCTATACAACGTCTAAAAGATCGTAACAACAGAGAACCATCATGTATTTATTGTTAAAATATGAGTGTTGCCATATTTTCTTAAGTCATTATGTACAAATTGGATATTGTAAGATCATTTGTTATCTGTCAACAGTTGAATATTACGAAAATAAATCAAATCAAAAGATGTAACTTGTTTAATTTTTTCCCATAACTGGAGCCTTTTAATCTTAAGCAGGGACTAATAACAATAATAAATATTAAAAACCTTTATTGATACAAAACCTTTGACATTGCATTGGCTAAAATGTAATAGGCCCGTTTTGACAGCTGTCAGATTAGAACATGTTATGTCAATTTCGACAGAAAATGTACTGATATGACAGCTGTCAAAACTGGCCTATTATATTTTAGACACTCTAAGATACATAACTTGGTTAATTAAAGGTCGTAAGGATAAGGTAAACCCTGACTCTTAAACTAGGTGATCCTGTGACTAAGTGTCAGTGTTCTGCTGTCGTCACTGTGATACCAAAAACCTTTTGTGTTCTAACATTACAAAAATAGTTATTGACATCGCAGGTTACAAAGTATGTATATTAAAATTAACAACGAAGGAATATTAAGGGATATTGGAAACGACTTAAGATATGTGTGTGTATGTTAGAGTGAGGGTGTGTATGGTAAAATGAGGATATGTATGCGAGGGTGTGAATCGTCGCTGGGCAGTGAAAACCTCGTAATTGCAATGAACGTAATTTTACAGGAGGTGATAATAAATGCCTGTTAAAAAAAAGTATATAGTGTAGATGTAAGGATGTTTTATTATCTATTCATCAATCTATTTCATCTTAGAGCTGTGCATGTTCGTTCTAAATATCCATTACAAGGTGTTTTACCCAACAAATGAAAAATAAAAATGAATTTGTGCTTTACGAGGTTTAAACTGCCCAGCGACGGTATTTAGAAGTGTTAACTGACTGAAAGCGGTTACGGTACGAGGTAACGATACCTTTAAAATATTAGGATAAGTACCGTTTTCTTATAAAGGTTTGGCCACACCTTTAATTAACCTTTTTACGATTTCGGTACCGAAAAACATCCAATGATGAATGAATCATACTAATGCCATCTGGAGGTTCATAGTGAAGGACAGGCTGGCGCGGCGGTTCATCAATGAAAACCTTTATTTAATAAGGTTTAAGTACCGATACCGGAATATACCGTTTCGCATTTTCAGACTACGTTTCGGTACCTAAATATACTAACCTTTTCACCGCCAACCTACCCAGAACGCGATGCCTCGCCAGCTCCAAGCTATAAATGTATAACGAAATATACAAGGTTAGTCGGAAAGGGGGTACTAAGCCGAAAGGGTGTTAAAGTACCTATAGTAAGGGATAACTTTTGTTCTACAACTTTCCCCAAAAATCGATAGTTTAAGAGAAATAGCTTTTCAAAGATTCCGTAAAAAATATGCTAAATTCCTCAGCTATGATCAGCTGTGTTTACTATTTGGGGTCACGGATTAGAAACTCTATTTTCTGAATTCATAACTAAAGCAGGGATGAAGAATTTTTGAAAAAACTAAAATAAAAATCACATTGCATGAAAAAAATAATTATCGATTTTTAAAATTTTAACGCTTTCTTAGAAACAGTCTTCAGTGATACATTAAGTGGTTCGCGGCTTAGTACCCCCTTTCCGACTAACCTTGTATAGTAAACAGTAGTGATGAGCTGATGACATGTTAAATACAGTAAACTTATTTTTATAACATATAGTTAAAATGAAGAGCTCCTAATGAAGTTGTGGCGCTGGAAGCACGAAAATCTGGAACTTCTATTGAAGTCCATGGCGGTAAAAATGTTAAAGTATCGTAATATTCAGGTAACCAGAATTTAGGGCTATGACGTCATATCATATTTTAAAGGTACCCATTATCAGGTTATTCGGTCCCTGATCTTAACCAGATAGCTAAAACGGGTAAGTGAAACACGTTAATGAATTACAAAGTAAACAAGTCGATAATGTAACAAGCTTCGTTCAGCGGCAACGGAACAACGGAGTAAAAATTGCTTTCACAAGTACTAGGGAATGCTTTTAGATTAATTAGAGATGTTCTGAACAGAGCCTGAGGAGTACACGATACGTAATGAACTCGTCGATGAAAATGAAACAATAACAAGGACTTATACAATACGCGGGAAATAATTAGAAAGTCCGTCTTTTAAAATCGGTAGGTATTAAATACATAACATCACGCCTGTATATCACAAAGGGTTGGTCAGAGGTGTATAGTAACACCCTTATTTCGCCGTTATATTTAAGTCTGATCTAATTGGGGCAAGCCTATTGCCATCAACCGGGCACAAATCCAAACTCAGGGCTGCTACCGAGGAATTCCACACGGAAAATCCCAATAATACTGCCCAACCTGGGTGTCGAACCCAAGACGTCACGATCAGAATTCGCGCTTGCCACCATTCGACCAACGAGCCATTTTTATTACAACGACTCATAAATTCGATAATTGGAGATTCCATAATCATCACGCTTAGCAAATGGATTGGAGAGAGATCAGTAGATGATGAGGGGATATGGTAAGTTGTTATTAGTAGGTACACGATGGGGTGCTGTTGCCTGCGTTGGGTTAGGGGACCCGCTGTCCGAACAGTAACAGGCCCGAAAAGGCGGCGCGCAGTGTTCCGTGCGCGCCTCTCAGGAGCATGTGGGGCAAGGCCCCACAGAGGAGAGGCCCGCCAGGGGCTGGCGGACCGGGACCTGCTGGGGTTACGGGTCATGCTTATGCGAATCCCGCGACTCCGGCCGACGGTCAGGAGAAGGAACACCGGTGGTTTTTAGCCGGTAAGAGTATGGCAGACCCCCTCGCCTTCCCCGGGTAAAGGACCTCCATGACGATTTTACAAACATAAAAAATGGGTTGCTGTTGTCTATCCTTGCTATTAGAGTAAATTGGATTATAATGCAATAATTGGTCATGTTCTGTGTGGAAATTAATGGGCTATTAGGGAATAAACACCATTATCAGTAGTTACAAATAGTGTGACCACATTTTATTCCTTTACCTATCTACAATTTATATTAGCAATCCCGTTGTTTATCTATTAACAATTCCACCGTTATTTTACCTGCCTTAACGGGAACTTACACATTGTCACACTTTAGAAGTCAAGGGTGGGTTTAGGAGTGAACCCTCAACAAGCATCTTCTTCTCCCTGCCCTTATCCCACACTGGGTGGGGTCGGCACAACATGTATTTCATAAATCCATGTTGATAGAGGTTTTGGCTTATTGTTTTATGACCGGCCGCCTGCCTGACGTCAACCCTCCTTGGGAATACTCGTTACGCCGTCGCGCGGGTGACCCAATGTGCTTGCTGATATTATGCACTGGGTCAGTTTCACGACCCACTCATTCAGTTTTGCTAGAGACTTTGGTTCACCGTTCACGTCCATGACTTTACATTTGTAGTCAACTCCGATTGTAGCTGAGAAAACAGAACATGACTGAACACTCAACAAGCATGTGCACATAAAATTTAGCAGGCATGTACTTACGGGTGGATAATGAAAAACACCTTTAACCGTACACTATATGTATATATTTTAATAATAATTACAATTAGGTTAGCAGGGCGATGTTCGTGACAATGCGAGGAGTCCAGGGTCTTCTTATGCAGGTGTAGTACTCAACTTGGCAGCTGCAGCGGCGCGAGAGAAGACGATCTGCAGCGTGCCCGACCTTTTATAGGCCCAGAGCCCCGCCAGTCACCTGTCACAACATGTTTTTTTTTGTGCACACCTTCGGCGCAGTACCTTTCGAATGATATAAGTTTCTATTAACACTGTATCTCTTAATGATGAATCACTCAAGTAGTGAGCTTCATGTACATCCGCCATTATAATTGAAAGTACACAATAGTTATAGCTACAAGAACGACGAACACTAATGAGCGAGCGGAGCGCCTGAGGCGAATGTAATCGTTAAAATACGTCTGCTGTATCTATTTCCTTCGTACGGAACTTGGCGTGACGATAGTAAGTATGATGAAACGGAATACCATACTTTATGGATGTCATAAAGTAAGTTAATCCCCGTAAATGGCAAAAATATTACCTATTTACCTCAAGATTAACACCCGTATTCTAAGACGTTCCTCCAAAACTTACTCTACCTATACTCGACTCAGGACGGCCTCGAAAACACCTTCAAAATTGTATTCTTAATTCGCAATTTTGAGTGAAATTTGAGGTTCCTCGACTAAAGGATCCTCAAATGAGTCGAGTTAGAGTGGAGTCATTACGTCAAAATTTGAATTATCTGCATCGCGCAAATAAAGCCGCGATAAATAGTTGTAAAGATTTTATCGTAAGCATATTCGATAAAGTCTTCAAAATTAATTTTTGTTACATACGAACTTTGACACTTCCTTCCTTAAGGTAGGTTCCGAGGTATCTTGAGTTTGACAGATGATTCCTTGCCTCGACTGAGGAAAAATCTCGAGTCGAGGGCGATTATGTCCACTATAACTACCGATGGTAGCGAGAAAGGCTGAATCGAGGTGGAGTCGAGTCGAGTAAGTTTTGGAGGAAGGTCTTAGAATATGGGTGTAAGTCCAATAGCTAACAATAACTGTTGTAAAAAATAAAATAAGACTGATTACTGAGAAAATTTTATGAGACATTCGAGAATATCGTCCGTCGACAACAGGCCCTCAAGATCCTTCTGACAGCTACTTCCTTGTTCCTAACCGAATTCCAAGATAAATCGTCCATTACATTGTTTCGAGGAATTTAATTTATTTCATCAAAAACATCAGGAACTTCGTCGGGTATAAAACTCAATTAGAAACTTAGGGCTGCTAGTCACTCCTTCGGCGGGATACTTTGATACGGGATATCGACAGGGCTGGTACTGCGTAGCAACCCTTTACAACAACTTACTAATAATAGGTACTACGTTTAACTTTCGTTATTTTAAATCGATTATTTAACCTTTTAAGCGCGTGGCTAAATATCAATTGCCGTGCCCCTAGCGCGCGACTACGATTCGATAAAATAATACCTACAATAAATATATTAAGCTTTTTCAATACTTAGAGCTATGAAACAATTTGAAGTAATTGTTGTAAGTAAATCATATCTCTATTGAATAATCGTTTTAGTTGTAACACGCAGTTCATAGGACGAAAATAGAACAAAAAGGCCATGCATGTTCTCAGTCGCAGAAATACGACACGCGCTCTAGGGGCACGGAAATATTTGTCGCATAAATGCGACTCACGCGCTTATGAGGTTAAATATTTATTTCTTTTTATACACGCTATATTTATTAATTACTAGGTGTCCGGTGAACTTTGTACCACCTAAAGTGGCAATTCCCATACAAAATTACTAACTTGTATATTTTCGATTATTCGGCTGTTTCTTTGAATTTTTCCTAATTTTCTTTTTTCCTTAACCATCCCAATATTGAGGCGAGCAAAACAAAATGAAAATTCAAATCGGTTGAGACATTTTCGAGTTTTTGCGAGACTAACGCATACCAATCGATTTTTATATAATATACCTAGATATATTTATCTACGTGTTAACAACCTACTTATCAAGTTTCAAGAGAATAACACTCATGGGTTGCAGCTGAAAATCTTACGTGGTAGTACCTACCAAGTACTGCGACCTGACATTATACTGAACTGATCGCCCTTTCGGCACTTCTTTTTTGTCTTTTTTGTAAGAGTAGCGATTTTATTGTGTGCCAATGCCAATCACGCCTGTATGCCCCGAAGGGTTGGGCAGAGGTGTATAGTAACACCCTCATTTTGGCGTTATGTTTAATTCTTTATTTCATTAAATTAGCATCTCAATCGTCATATCCATACCCTTGCCATAAATAGAGGACATCGTTCGCTAACGACGTATAAAGTACAACAGCTCGATCCATCTCTGTCCATGATATTCCAAACTTCTGATTCAAGAAACTGTTTAATCAAATTATCAACGCGAATCCAAAGCTTAAACGATTCATAATGGCTAAAGTTTTGTTTAACAGTCGCGTTTGTCCCGGGCGCGAATAGGAAGCATTTTAGCAAGTTTTGGTATTATTAAAGTACAAAATAACGCAACATTTCTTAACAATATTTCAATCTGAAACACGCAAAGTACTCGCGATTTAAATTGTTACGTATATACTTTTCTCTTTGAAGCTTAGCGTTTTGTATAATTCTATTTTGTTAGAGCTTAGCAAAGTTATGAGAATAGTACCTACCTACATACAAGAGACTCCGTGAAATCGGAATTCTTTTTGAATCTGTGTTACAGAAATACACGCTAGATTCACATTGCATAAAATGTGGGCGGTGGTATTTTTCGAACTTTATACAGATAAAGCTTACCTTCGTATTCTATTATAAAAGAATACCTACTGATCGGAATAGGACGTATTGTAAGGGCCTGCGTCCACTGGCGGCACGGCACGTTACGGGAAGGGATTTTTATGCGACGAATAGGAATGCAACTTAATAGTACCTACCTATGCCAATAAAATTTCAATTTCAATGATATTGTTATACTGTTCTGCCTAGATTTACCCTATTGTGTTGGGGTCAGCTTCCAGTCTAACCAGATGCGGCTGATTTTTTACACGGAGCGACTGCCACCGAACCTCCGCAATCTAGTAACTAGACAATGCCGATATCCTAAGGTTAGACCGGTTGTTAGACTTTCGGGCTTCTCACTTCCCGTAATGATTGTCATAGGTATTCGTATGACACATGTGACCGACTGTTTAACGTGCTCTCCGAGGCACGTCGTGGTATCGATGTGTAACGAGCGGTCACCCATCCACGGACCGACCGCGCAAACGCAGGTTAACCTCGCAAATCGTACGACCAGCGTGGTTGGTAATTAGCTACGAGCCCCTCTGTCATACTATTAATTTATAATCCTATTCGTCGCTTAAAAATCCCTTGCCGTGCCGTACCGCTAGTGAGCGCAGGCCCTAAGAGTGGACATAAGTCTTCACTTTAACGAAATCTACCCGCACATGGTTATTTATTATTATACTAGCGACCCGTCCCGGCTTCGCACGGGTGCAATGTAGATACTAATGCGGGGCATATAAACCTTCCTCTTGAATCACTCTATTTATTACTGAAAACTGCATTAAAATCCGTTATCTAAGCGTACAGACAGCGGGAGCGACTTTGTTTTATACTATGTATGTACCCGCATTTGTTATACATCGCTGGTCACAGGAGTTATATGTAGGTTAATACATCTGTGTACCGAGTCGTCTTCCTATTCTGAGCTTAGCAGTATAAATGTGTCTTTTGGTTATTCCGCCCACACTGCTCATACTAGTTTCTCACGCGAAGTTTCGTTTGTGAAGACAATCAGGCCTCGATGGTCCGCGGAACAATAGATTCGCGCAGTCGGTGACACAATGGTGGTGAAAATGCAGGAGGTCGCCACGCGGTGGGCGGTGCGCTGTTTCAAGTGGTCACACCTGGATCAGGACATGTTTCGTGAGTATACCTTTTAATTACCCTTATTTTATCATATCTTGAGTACCTGGATGACCGAGCTTAGCTCGGTTTATTTTTTGGTAAATCGTGTTTTTTGGCAAGAAAAAAAGGGAAAAAGAAAAAGAAGGAACTTGAATAAAAGGGAAAAATAATCATCTGGGCTCGAACCGGGTTCTGGTGGTTTCGGGACCGCCCGATTTCCCACCTGAGCTTTTATAACATTGTAGAAGACAGCGAAATTTACCTTCGTATTCTAATGATATTGTAGCAGTTTTTCACTGACTAAAAAAACAGATAAAACGACGTTTTCTAAAAATGAAACCTAGCTACATCGATTTATCGCCCCCGAAACCCCCTGCATACTAAATTTCATGAAAATCGTTGGAGCCGTTTCCGAGATTCAGATTATATATATATATACAAGAATTGCTCGTTTAAAGGTATTAGATATAGTCCTGGCACGTAACTTGGCAAGAGTAGAGAAGAGAATTCCTCACCTCATTCTTTCTTCTAAACAGACATTTTCTTGGCGCAGACTTACTCTTACTATGCCAAAACCTTGCCAAGTAACGTGCCGGCGACTTAGATTGTAATAGTGATAGGATTAGCTGAGGGGCGACGGATTAAGAATACAATTCTCCTCCGTCGTCGGGCAAACGTCGCTCGTAAGAGGCGACAAACCTGGCAGCATTGTGCCCGGAAAATAGTTATTTTATATTAAATACTAGCTGTTGCCCGCGGTTTCACTCGCTTTCTAAGTAATACTCCAATATACCCGGATAAAAAGTATCCTATGTGGTAATCCAGGACATGGTCTACCTGTGTGCCAAATTCCATCTAAATCCGTGCAGCCGTTTATGCGTGAAAGAGTAAAAAACATCCATACATACAAATTTTCGCGTTTATAATTATTAGTAAGGATTTTGTAGAATCTTTAGGGTCTGTGTCGTCACTTTAACGAAAATAACATAACATCACACCTGTATTCCCCGAAGGGATGGGCAGAGTTGTATAGTAACACCCTCCCTCATTTCGCCATTATGTTTAAGTCCCATGTAATGGAGGGCGAGCCTATTGCCATCAACAGGGCACAAATCCCTCGGGCTGCTATTGAGGAATTCTACAAGGAAAAATCCAATAACACTGCCTGACCTGGGGATCGAATCCAGAACAACATACTCAGCAGTCGCACTTGCGACCACTAGACCAACAAGGCACTCAGTTAACGAAAATAAATCTGGAGGCGCGGTAGTGCCCCCGCCAAGACGAGCCAAACGAAGCGCAAGGGCACATCGCCATTGGCCATTTCGCTACATTCACATGAGTGTAAGGTAAATAATGTATTCACTGTTCATTACTTTTCTATTATACAATAGTTCTTGTAGTAACGAAATGACCAAGCCACATATTTTGACTAATGTGTAGAACTTCTAAAGTTAGAGCTTGTAGAGTTAGAAGCTTGGCTGTACGTGAGATCTGATAACTTTTTGACAATACGAGCCGCATGGACTCGTCTTGGCAACATTTTACATGAAATTGTTTTTGGTGGGATATTATTAAATATTATACAAAATGGGAGTACAAACTATCAACAATTTTCATTGACATATTTGAAGACTTTTCGCAGCTTATATAAAAAGGCTATAAATTATCTAGATACACCTACGTAATTTATTTCGCTTACAAGGCGACAGTATCGAAGTTTTTTGGCACAAAATCAAACACTTTATTTAAAGCTGTGGACCAACAAAATAGGCCAAGCAAACAAGTATAAATAGCTTATGAGATAATTTACATACATACATAAACTTACGCCTTTTTCCCATGGGGGTAGGCAGAAACTATAGAACGCCACATGCTACGACTCTTACATACCCCTTTCGCTTCATCCACATTCATACATCTTGTCATACACGCACGCCGGTTGAGAGTACTACGCACCTGACCTTTGTGAAGAACATCACCAATAACATCGATGTATGTCCTTCTAGGACGTCCTCTACCGGCGTTCCCATTGACATCCGCCTTCTTAATTCCTTTTGTTAATCGCTGTTCACTCATTCTCTCAACATGACCAAACCACCTAAGCATACTCCTTTCAATTTTTGTCACTACATCATCTTTTAAACCGCAACTTTGTCTAATCTCATCATTTCTCAATCTATCATTCAAAGTTACACCGCACATACTTCGCAAGGAACGCTATTTGAGATATGTTGTTTATAGCTATATCGAAACATGAATCACGATTGTGGATAGTACTGTGAATCTGTTTCGGTAATAAGCACAGTTTTGTCTGGGTCCGACGGCTCTCCGAGGCACGATCTGTACTTGCCGCGGTCAGTCTGTGGATGGGTGGACAAGAATGCACATTGAGGGTTGACCTCAAAGATATTAGAAGGTTCTTATCTCTGTGGTTGACCCTTCTGTCATCAGTGTCATCACGGAATCGCGTTTTTTCATGCTCTATCCTTTTCTGTCGCTCGGGAACGTCATTTAATAAAACGAGATAGACAGCGTGAGGCCGCACGCGACAGCATGCAATAGCACGCAATAGCACTCACGCTGTCTTTCTCGCTTTATTGAATGACGTTCCTGAGTGACAGAAAAGGATTCTGATTCCGTGATGACAGATGTAGGTCAACCACAGAAATAAGAACGTTCTAAATATCTTTGAGGTCAACCTTCAATGTGCATTCTTGTCCACTCATCCACGGACTGACCGCGGCAAGCACAGATCGGTAGATCCGCACGGCTGCTATTTTGCCTATCCCTTAAATTATATTGTAGGTGTGTGGATATTACGTAAAGATTATTCAATATTCTATTTATAAAAAAATACTAAAGTAAAACACAGCTTTTCGACGGGATTACTTTATGCTTAATCCGAATCTAACAACTTTTTTTATAACAAAAATATAAACCTAAAATATAAGTACAACAACACAATTTCAAAAGCCTTTTCACGTCGCAATATTACCAGCGCGTGAAAGTGTTTACCCCGTATGACGTCCATTAGAGAATTTAAACGGGAAACGTTGCGTGGGTATTTCCCCTCCCTCGCCATATAATACTGGCCATATGGCCATAATAAATTGTTTGAGAATGTGAGCGTAATTTGAATTTCTTGCATCTATTTTCGTTATAGCTGTTGGGATTTTTTTATCGTGCACGTGGATTCATTTTGGTACCTCTTTCATTTTTCTCCGTGGTAAATTAGAACCTCGAAAAAAGCATCCTGCTGGCGACTGTCGTCTCATGAAACAAAAAGTTATGTCTAAGACTTTGCTGTCGAAGGCATTACAATAAAGTCCGCCACAATCTACAAAGTAAGTAAAAATGTTAGTAAGTATAAAAATAGTATTATAGGTACTAGCGGCCCGTCCCGGCTTCGCATGGGTGGACATTTTTCCCGTTTTTGCGACATTTTTCATTTATGCTCCGCTCCTATTGATCGTAGCGTGATGTTATATAGCTTATAATCTTCCTCGATAAATGGACTTTCCAACACAAAAATAATTTTTCAATTCCAACCAGTAGTTTCCGAGATTAGCGTGTTCAAACAAACAAACTCTTCAGCTTTATAATATTAGTATAGATTGGTCGCAGACATGGTTATAGAATTGGATAGAGCGGAGTATAGCATTACAGTTAAGACCAGTGTCTGCTTATCAGGAGCAAAGCGGGATGTGGTAAATAAAACCAACACAGACTCTCCACCCCAGAGAGTACTTGTATTTGGGTTTGTCGTTAGTTTTATGAGCTAAGTTACAATATAATTCACACAAGATCAGAATATAAGATGGACAAGCTAGTCAGATTTATGTTATTACTGCTGTTACGCTAGAATTATTATTGTTTATATAACTATTAGTGATAGGTATTATGCTAAACCATAAATGGCGCATGTTGTGTTAGCCTCTAAGTAATTGTTGCACTTATAAATGCACTAAGTATTAAGAAACTATTTTTAATGTATTGTGTAAACAATTGTTGGCTAACCTAAATAAATAAATAAATAATAAAGGTCAGACTTCTACGTCGGTTCTACATAGAATCCTCTGCTCCGACGAATGACAACTGTTTTTATAACGTCGGGTACGTTGATTCATCTTGACGACTTTATCTTCTAAATTACTTATTCTCTGACTTATTTATATTTGTGTACGGCTTTCGTTGACAGACAGTTTTGAGGGTTCGTTAGGTGTTGATCGAAGCGGCAGCCAATTAAAGAACGAACAACTCGCAGCGGCAGTGTCGCAGGCTTAACGGTACATACACACTATACCAACGAACGCCTACGAATGTTCGGGATTTGTTAATTAGATGTAACTTTATATAGAACAAATCCGGTTTTATTGGGATTTTACCTGTAACCGACCCTCTTCGTTGGCATTGTAATCACCATTTCCACACATCGCTTGTCAACCACAACCTTGAGCGCACAATGTTAATGCTCGATACAACTCCCATAGAATGTCGACGATGAATCACGAATCTGACGATTTTCTTAATGATAATTCACTAACTAATTAACATACTGTTACTTTGATCGACATAATTATTGTGATCCTCTCATTGCCTTATTTTATACTAGCTGTCCGGACAGACTTCGTTCTGTCAAAAGTTATTGGCCTGTAGTGGGAAAAGAAAAGTGTTGTTTTTACCATTTTCCACGCAATTTTTATGTTTTTTTCTCTCCATCAGAACGTTCCTTATGCCTTAAGGAATAAATAAAAAAAAACATAGCCGAATTGGTCGAGCCGTTCTCAAGTTTTGCGCTTAACAACACATTTTGCGATTCATTTTTATTTATATAGATTATTTTAACGCTGACATTTTTTAATATATTATTGTAATTCCAATGATCTACCACTTAGTTTTGATTTTGTTGCATGCCCATGTGACGGTAAAATATGGAGAACTTTATTATAAAAACACCTATGTACTATACCCATGTTTGCAAAGAAATAAATGATTTGATTTGAATGTAGACAAGCGTGCCCGCGGCACCTACCACCACACTTCACTCGCTGCCGTCCCGTGAACGCAGCCTAACGATCCCAGTCTACCCTTCCCGTCGCCAAGAAGATTGCGATCATAGGAACCGAGAAACAAAGCGTTGTGGAGAGACAATACCGCGTGATTAATAGGGTCTCCCCTTGTTTTGACTTGCCTATCTCTTAGATTATTGGGTTCTATTATGTGTTGTTGCTATATTACTATCTTTGAGGCGGAGGTTTGCAGTTAATATATCTGTTCATATCAATTTATAAGTATGTATGTTTCTCGTTCGTTCTGCCTAGCTTTTTTCCAACTATGTTGGGGTCAGCTTCCAGTCTAACCAGATGCGGATGAATACCAGTGTTTTACACGGAGCGACTGCCATCAGACCTCCGCAACCCAATTACTGGGTAAAGCCGATATCCTAGGGTTAGACCGGTTGTCAGACTTTCGGGTTTCTGATTTCCCGTAACGACTGTCATAGGTATTCGTATGACACTCGGGACCGACTGTTTAACGTGCTCTCCGAGGCAGAGAGGGGTCTCGATGTGTACCGAACGGTCACCCATCTACAGACGGACCGCGGTAAGCGCAGCTTAACTGCGTAAATCGAGCGAGCTCCTCTATTTATGTATGTTTCTCCTCTTGTTGAAAAAGCTTTTATAAATCGTCATATTCAGCTTCCACAATCCCACAGCTGGGCATAGACCTACTTACTCTTCCCGAACCCATGCCAATCCATCCAGGCGTAAGTCCCGACAGGTTTGATGAATATTTCGGGTAAACTTTTATAGCTTGATATGACAAGAATATTTATTTCTTGATTGACGCAAAGATTTTTTTATTATTTATTAATTGTTGATGGAAACAATGCTAGTCAGCACAATCGTGTCGACATTTTAATAAGGAACTGATTCCTAACTGATGCGACACCATGTTTTCTTTCCCATGCAACATTTTCATACACAGCTTTGGATTTCGACTGTAGTAATTGTGTGTTGTATCCTGAGTACCAATACTGTGTTAAATCTCCAATCATAAACATCTGCAGCCTAGTTTATCTCGTTCCAATATATAACTTAGACCTTTATTCCTCTCCACTGAAATAAATTGAGAAATCCCGATTGGAAATTGTGTTTCGACCAACACTATCAAGTTTTACCAAAGCAAATACGTCGAGTGCCAATCATCGATTCATCACTAGCTGACATTCGATTACGTTCTTCACACAAAATATAGGTTTTTACACGTCATTCTCCAAATAGTAATACTGGCCTTCTTTACTAAACATAACATTACGCCTTACGTTCCCCAAAGGATTCGGCAGAGGTGTTTTAAAACACCCTCCTTTCGCCAGTTATGTTTAAGTCCCATGTAATAGTGGGCGAGTCTATTGCCATTAACCGGACACAAATCCAGACTCCAGGCTGCTACTAAGAAATTCCTAATGGAAAAACCCAATATCACTGCCCGACCTGGGGATCGAACCCAGGACCCCATGCTCAGCAGTCGCGCTTGCGACCACTGGACCAACAAGGTAGTCTACTAAACAGGGTGTAAACGAAATCATGTAATTCCTTCAAACCTCGTGATGTACTGCTGACATAGATTAACACAGCACGGGACACTTTTGGAATCAATAAAAAAAAACAAGAAGTAAACATGTTGTGAACGTAAGGCATTTTAGCGCCCCGAGCGAATTGCGCGACTATTTCTCGCCGCGCGGTCTTTTAACTCGGGGCGGTAAAATGCTTCACGTTAAGAACACATATTTACTTCTTGTATTTTTTTTATTGAATCCAAAAGTGTCTCTTGTGGCTTTAATCTTTGTCAGCAGTACATCACGAGGTTTGAATTGTAATTGTATTTTTTTATTGAATCCAAAATTATCCCGTCCAGGGTTAATCTATGTCAGCAGTACATCACGAGGTTTGAAGGAATTACATGATTTTGTTTACATCCTGTATACAATATGAAATTAAACTAAAACTAAATTAAACTGCCTCGTTGGTCTAGTGGTGGCAAGTGCAATTGCTGATCGTGAGGACCTGGGTTCAATCCCCAGGTCGGACAAAGTGTTATTTGGTTTTACCGTGCGAAATTCCTCTGTAGCAACTCGGATTTTGCATTTGTGCCCTGTTGATGGCAATAGGCTCGCGGGTACATGGGACTTAAACATAGCGGCGAAATCAGAGTGTAATTATAGGTATACACCTCTGCCCAACCCTTCGGGGAATACAAGCGTGATGTATTGTTATGTTTAAAAGTAATTACTTTTTATATGGCGCTAAATAGTTTAATATTTATCTCGCCAATTGAGCGGCTGTGTAAATACATATTAACAATTACAAATAATAATAAATATTCAATAAAACCGCTATTTAATAGCAAGTACATTACTGAGCACGATAGTTCAACGAGTATATTCAATTCAGTGTTGCCAACAGAGAGATATAATATTGCGCACACACTCAGGGTTACCACAACAAAGAATACGCTTCCAAGATCTAACATGCTATTCAGATATTCACTATTCAAGAAGGACCTTTTTCACAGACCGTTATAACTAATGATCTTAAGTGGAAACTGCCATTATCATCACGTTTGGCACGTGGACGGTTGCTCGCGTGATGTTGTCCATCCTCTTCATATATCTTCGCTTACGACACCCGCGAGACGTGATGTGAGTAGTCCTATTCGTACTCAAGCCCCACAGCAAATATACGGGTACTCAAGCCCATTAATATTGCCCAAGGCAAGTGTAAATCACAGCTACATTTACAAACTTCTAAAATGGTCTGGCGGCACCTATCACGCCATATGCGATCGCAGCACGATGAGTGTCTATGACGTCACAGAATCGTGCATCGCGATATCAAGATTTGACTAGCAGATAGTATATAGGATGTTAAAAAGATTCACTCTAAGAATTTTGGTTGGAGACCCTTCAGGTCTCGCAAATAACTGCCCGGATACGTAGAAACAATCCACAAGACCATATACAAGCTGCTGAATAGAAAAAAATTATTTGTATGGAAAGTAATAAAAAAATATGTGAATTTCGAAATAAGTCATTCAACGAAAGTTATTTAATTCCCGATATCGAGTAACCACACAATATTCACACAATATTAGAGTAATTTTACCCATCTGGTTAGAGGAACACCATAGGGAACGTACCCATACTATGTGACCCGTTCAGGGGGGAGGGGAGTCTTTAAAACACCACGCTTAGTCACAGGGGCACTTGGTCATATACTACGGGTGGTCACCGAGGGGAGTAATTTTTTTTTTAAATGGGTGACGTAGTATTGGTGCCTTCCCATACCTCGTTCCTCCACAACGGAAAAATAATTGATATTTGCAGTATCACAAACAATACACAACCAGAACCAACATAGTTACGATACCACATTCCCAACGGAATCCAGATATACGTGTTTGTTTAAAACCGCAGTTTCAATATCTGTCGGATATAAATAAGCCTCATATTTCCCAGTCCGGGTGAAATAGTTTTCACAGTGATTGCATTTTCCAATATCCACGTAATCCGTAGCAACGGCTACGGGTTGCCCGCTACGCGTTCCGTAGCCTCGTAGCGGACGCAGTAATGCAATCGTTTCGCTCGACTTGGTGAACGCTTAGCTTAATTAAAGACTACACCTCCACGAGTCGTAAATCCTGATTTGCGAGGAAAATATCAAGCAATGAGAAATCGTGGATAAACAGCTGGATAGAGAGATTTATAGTTCATAAATAAACTGTTTCGACGCTGATATAAGCTTAATGAAGAAATACGGTTTCTTTTTCCTATTCTGCTGCTTGTAGATGGTCTTGCGGACCGTTTCTACGTAAACGGGCAGTTATTGGTGAGACCTGAAGGGTCTCCAATCAATCCCGGCGAGAGTAAAATACTTAACCTAAGCTAACTACTATTACTACGTCTACTACTAACATCATGACTAGCAACAACACCACTAAGGGTGTCCGCTAGGGAAGACTCGAACCTTAGGGCTTGCGAGAGGACTGGGACAGCTTGATGAGGGCTGAATTAACGGTGTGACTGCGGAGTCGGCGGGTGAGCACGGTGGATCAGGGAGAGAAATACGGAATGTGTTGTGTATCTATAGGTAGAACCTGTTTACAAACATTCGCTGAAGTCATTAAAGTTGATTTAAGAATATGACTATTATTCTATTGTAATAAGAAAGAAAACATAACATCACGCTCTATTCCCCGAAGGGTTAGGCAGAGGTGTATAGTAACACCCTTAAATCGCCGTTATGTTTAACCTTTTGGATGCCATTGTTATACATATGTGACAAACGAAACTTTACCCTGTACGCCAACGTCACAAATATGTGACAAAAACGATGGGATTACAGTTACCTTGGCGTGGGGGGTACGACGATGCATTTATGCTCTGGCGTTCAAAAGGTTCAGTCCCATGTAATAGGGGCGAGCCTATTACCATCAACCGGGCACAAATCTAAACTACGGGCTGCCACTGAGGATTTCCACACGGAAAAACCCAATAACACTTTGCCCGACCTGGGGATCGAACCCAGGACGTCACGACCAGCAGCCGCGCTTGCCACCACTAGACCAACGAGGCAGTTAAGAAAAATACAAACATAATATAACATCGCGCCTTGTACTCCCCGAATGGTTCGGCAGAGGTGTTTTTAATACACCCTCGTTTCGCCAGTTATGGTTAAGTCCCATGTAATAGGAGGCGAGCCTATTGCCATTAACCAGGCACAAATCATAAATCACTTGAGGGACAGGGACTGCCTTGATGGTCTAGTGCTCGGAAGGTCGACTGCTGAGCATGGGGTCCTAGGTTCAATCCCCAGGTCGGGCTAAGTGTTATCAGTGTTGCCAACTTAACGGATTCCCCGTCAGATCTAGCGGATTAGAAGGAGGTAAAAACGGGATAAAATATTTCTAACGGCCGACGGATTTTTTTAACTGAAATTTATCCAATCGTGTCAGTTTTTTTTAATGACCTTATACTTAACCGTTTTTGCTAGATTTATCTATTTTTCGGTCAATTAATAGGTCTCCTGCTGATATTACGCCTAGGGTGCAATAGAAAATAGAAGAGAGAGGGAAACGTCTAAAAAAAATAAAAATAAAGGTCGTCCAACTATCGCTTGACGACGGAATTAATGAAAATCAAAAAGAAGCGGGGAATTTCGGGGAATTGACGGATTTTTGACGAAAATATACAACAAATTCAACGAAAATTCAAAACGGCAACACGTTGTTGTTTTTTCATTAGAAATTTCTCAGTAGCAATACGGAGTCTGGATTTATATGAAAGATATGTAAAATCTAAAACGTTAAAATACCCTTCTGTATCAAAATATGACAAGGTTGTAGATCTTTGTTCGTAAAAAGGTTGGATTGCTATTATTTTGGGGTCAATATGAAATGAAGATCGCTTGAGCGTGTATGATACATAAGTTGGACCTCGAAAAATATCGATATTAACACCCATATTCTAAGACGTTCCTACAAAACTTACTCGACTCATACTCGACTCAGAGCGGCCTCGAAACCACATTCAAAATTGTATTCTTAGTCGCAATTTCGAGTGAACTTTGAGGTTCCTCGACGGAGTTATTACGTCATAATTTGAATTATCTGCATGGCGCAAATAACGCCGCGATAAAAAAATTGTAAGGATTATCGTAAGCATAATCGATAGTCTTCAAAATTAATTTTTATTACATTTGACACTTTGACACGAACTTTGACACTTCCTTCCTTAAGGTAGGTTCCGAGGTACCTTGAGTTTTTTACAGATGATTCCTCACCTCGACTGAGGAAAAATCTCGAGTCGAGGACGTTTATGTCAAGTCGAGGTGAGGTCGAGTCGAGTAAGTTTTAGAGGAACGTCTTAGAATATGGATGTATGTACCTACAGAAAAATTTATAGTTGTCTGTGACAAGAGAAATAAATATGTCTACTATCTACTATATTTCTTCGGAATAATTTATGTAGGTACTCAGTCTAGGCTATCTAGATGTAAATAATTGCGCGTATTAGTTTGTAATAAAACAGATCGCTTGATCGTAAGGCCTTTTTGCCACGGCGCTACGACACGACGAAATGTAAGATTTTTATTTTTTTAGGAATCCGTACCTGAAAAGGAAATAAGGGACCCTTATAAGACCACTTCGTTGTTCGTCTGTCTGTCTGTATGTCTTTCCGTCTGTCAAGGTTCTATTTCTCAGGCACGCGTGGAGGTATCAAGTTGAAATTAATATCAAATACTCAAGTCTACAATCCCTTGGCGCTGTGAAAAAATCAGTCGTCTAAGTCAACGTAATCAAAAATACGACATTTTATGTCGCAGATTTTGACACTCGCAAGTGAATCAAAATTTCCCGTTGATCTAGAATCATGAAATTTGGCAAGAAGCATGTCTTATAGCACAAGTTAAGGGAAAAATCCGAAAACCGTACTTTGCCCCGTACTTAGGTCTCCCCTGTATCGTGGGGGCGTTTACAGACACAAATCTTCACATGCACAAACGCCCAGACCCGGAAAAACTGTCTGTAGGCCGTACAAATATTTGATCCGTGCGGGAATCGAACGTACGACCTACGGCGCAGAAGCCAATCGCTTAGCCACTGCACCAAACGTGACGACTTTTAGCACAATATATTTCTATGAACCCGTTATAACGACACTAAAGCAGTGATAGCCTAGTGGTGTGACCGTCGGAATGCCAAGTCATAGGTCTCGAGTTCGAACCCAAGGTACGCGCACCTCTGACTTTTCGAATTCGTGTGCGTATTGTATAATTATCACTTGCTTAAAAACAGTGAAGGAAAACATCGTGAGGAAACCGGCATGCCTGAGAGATGTTTGTCGACGGCATGTGAAACCAAGTCAGAGGCCCATGGGCGGCATAAACTCAGACACCAGGTTAGTCACCAACCACACGAAAAGAAGAAGAAGAAGATTAGAGACGTGTAGGTTCATGAGTAAACGATTCATCTATACTAATATTATAAAGCTGAAGAGTTTGTTTATTTGTTTGAACGCACTAATCTCAGGAACTACTGCTTGGAATTGAAAAAATCTTCTTGTGTTGGATAGTCCATTTATCGAGGAAGTTTGTAGGCTATATAACATCACGCTACGACCAATAGGAGCGGAGCATAAATGAAAAATGTTGCAAAAACAGGGAAAATGTCCACCCGTGCGAAGCCGGGACGGGCCGCTAGTAGAGAAGGCGCACAGAGTCGTCATCTCATTATGTCGTGGGCCGTGGACAACAACCTGAGTTTGGCCAATAAATCAAGTCAGTGTCGTCGCAGCGCTGAAAGCCAAAGGCTTATTAGCAGGCGTACCGTTACCACCGCAGACAAGGGTTTTGTCGACTGAAGAATGGACAAAATGACATATTGCCATTGTGTTTAAGTCAACAGCCTCTTTGGTCTAGTAGTGGTATGCGCGACTGCTGATCGTGAGGTCCTGGTTTCGATCCCCAGGTCGAGCAAAGTGTTATTGGGGTTTTCCGTGAGGAATTCCTCAGTAGCAGCCCGGAGTTTGGATTTATGCCCGGTTGATGGCAATAGGGTCGTCCCACATTACATGGGAATTAAACATAACGGTGAAATGAGGGTGTTACTATACATCTCTGCCCAACCCTTCGGGGAATACAGGCGTGATGTTATGTTTAAGTCATGTAGTCTATTCTTCCGTCGACAAAACGTCTACGGTGGTATGCTACTGGAATTCCTATTAAGAAAATCATATATTATCTAATCCACTTGTTAATAATACGCTGGTTGTTCTGCTGAAAATGATGTAGTGACAAAAATAGAAAGGAATACGCTTAGGTGGTTTAGTCATGTTGAGATAACGAGTGAACGGCGATTAACAAAAGGAATTTATAAGGTGGATGTCAGTGGAAACGCCGGTAGAGGACGCCCTAGAAGGACATATTATTGGTGGTGTTCTTCGCAAAGGACAGGTGCATAGTACCTACTCTTAACGGGCGTACATGTACCTATAATAAGATGAATGAATAATGTGCATGAAGCGAAAGAAGTATGTAAGGATCGTAGCATGTGGCGTTCGATAGTTTCTGCCTACCCCCATGGGAAAAAGGCTGGAGTGTATGTATGTTTTTCTGTTCTACCGAGCTTTTTACCGACTATGTTGATCAGTTTCCAGTCAAACCATTTGCGGCTGAATACCAGTATTTTACACGGAGCGACTGCCATCAGCTCAGTTACAGGCCAATGCCGATATCCTAAGGTTAGACCGGTTGTCAGACTTTCGGGCTTCTGATTTCCCAATACGACCGTCATAGATATTCGTATGACACCCGGGACTGAATGTTTAACATGCTCTCCAAGATACGGAGAGGTCTACATATGTAACGAACGGTCACTCATCCACAGACTGACCGCAGCAAGCGCAGCTTAACTTCACAAATTGTATAATCGGTGCGGTTATTAATTTAAAAAGCCGTGATAGCCTAGTAATGTGACTATCAGTCTGTCGTCTGTCTGTCGAGTCATAGGTCTCGAGTTCGAACCCAAGGCACGCACCTCTAACTTTTCGGATTCATGTGCGTATTGTAGGTATAATTTTCACTTGCTTAAAAACGGTGAAGGAAAACATCGTGAGGAAACCGGCATGCCTGAAAGATATTTTTCGACGGCATGTGAAGCCAAGTCAAAGGCCCGTGGGCGGCATAAACTCTGCCACCAGGTTAGTCACTAACCACACGGAAAGAAGGTTGTTAATTAAAATTTCTTTAAGCATCGTCTGGCAAATATTAAAATCTGTTTATTCCCAACAATTATGCGAATTCAAAGTAACGCGGTCATGGTCAATGTCGGCCTTTGTTATCTCTCCGCGAAAATTAAATCTGAATTAATTTAAGTGAATTTTTCGAGATAGCGTTTTTGTCGGCACTTTACTGGTCCAATTTCATTAACATTGTTTAGCAGAATATCTCATTTGGAACGTAATTTGGTTGCCACGAGTAACCCCAATTAGAATTGGGCAATTTTTCATGACATTGAAAAACATTTTCTTAAAAGTATATAAGGTCCAACCAAAATACCTGGACAAACTTTTACACAGTGTTCATTTAACTAAACATATCTATGCAAAAAAAACGAGATCCAAGTGTTTTTTTTCTAACCAAATTTATTTTCGTGTAAAATTTGATTTTAATTAACTTATTTTTATTTTTTTTCACTTCGCAGTTTAGGTAAAACATGACGCGGAAGTAGCTCATGCCACGGGGCGGCCGATGCGTAAAAAATGGATGAGTTTTTTTTAGAGAGTAGGTACAGGAAATTTAAATCGTTATTATTTTTTTGTTCGATTAGAAACACTTGGATCTCGTTTTTTTTTGTATGGATATGTTTAGTTAAACGTACTGAACACTGTGTAAAAGTTTGTCCAGGTATTTTGGTTGGACCTTATATAGTAAGCCACTTTCACGGCCCAGCATATCTGCTTTGACAATATATGTATATTCCTTGTATCATAAAATTGTTTTGATTCGTTCGTCTAAAGCACTTACTCTTGCAAGCACTGGCTCCGATTCTGATGAGCACCGACTAAACTAAATTAAAACTATTGCTATCCTTTGCTTGCACCTAAAACTAGAAAGAGATGGAAGAATATTAGAGCTGTCTAATTAAACACCTCAGCATATGCCGCCTTAAAACACATTGGTATTCAACAGGTAAACTAATTTCAAAAACATAACATCACGCCTGTATTCCCCGAAGGGTTTTAATGGTATTCAACAGGTAAACTAATTTCAAAAACATAACATCACGCCTGTATTCCCCGAAGGGTTGGGCAGAGGTGTATAGTAACACTAATTTTCCCGTTATGTTTAAGTCCCATGTAATAGGGGGTACCATATTGCCATCAACCGTGCACAAATCCAAACTCCGGGATGCTACTTTTTTCCACACTGAAAAACCCAATAATACTGCCTGACCTGGGGATCGAACCCAATTTAACCCGTAAAATAATTTGGCAGGTCTAAAAATGTTCCGTCTCTTTCTTATTTTGCGTGTTAATAAAAGATAGCAATATTTTTAGTTAAGATTAGTTGGTACCCGACAGAATCGGCACGTGTCGAAGCACGCTTCGATCATAAAACGTAACAGGATTTTTTATATGCTTTCGCGTTTTTATGAATAAACATAAACAAAACGCTGATATAACTTCTGTGATGGAGTTTTAACGGTGAGTCACTTATACGAGTTCGTCGTTTTCTTAGAACTCGAGAGAAAATTTCGTGAAATTTTCATCTAAGAGCTTCGGCATACCGTCCATTGTTTTTTCTAAGCAGCCGAAGTGTGTGCGCTGTTTGTAAGAAAAAAAGAAATGATATTTATTTATGTCTTGAGGTGATACCCATAACCATGAAAAAACGAAAGAAATTAAAAATAACATTGAGAACATAACATAACATGACGCCTTATATTCCCCGAAGGGTTTGGCAGAGGTGTTTTTAGTACACCCTCGTTTCGCCAGTTATGTTTAAGTCCCTATTGCCAGTGCCATCAACCGGGCACAAATCCAGACTCCGGGCTGCTAATGAGGAATTCTATTGAGAAAATATGCGTAAAGGTCCGACCGTACAGACATCGCGAGGCATGAGCCGCGAATGGCTTGTCACGCTTGCCTCGGGCTGTGTGGGATACCGTTCGTGACGCATGCCTCGCCATTCGTGGCGCATGCTTCACAATGTTTGTGTGCACCTTTACATCCCAGCAAATCGACCATCGCTCAGCATATTATCGGGGCACATGAACGTAGCAGAGCCAGAGGGCTGCGTAGCTTAAGAATATCATAGCAACTGTTATACCTAGGGTTGTCAGGGCCAAAAATAGAAAAGCCGGACACAGATTCACATTTAGCCGGACATTTTGCCCTAAAAGCCTGACACAATGAGATGTAAAAGAAAAGAAAAAATTTGATACGTTTATTTGTGTGTTTATTACTGTTGTTCATTTGAGACTTACACCCATATTCTAAGACGTTTCTCCAAATCTTACTCGACTCGACTCCACCTCGACTCAGCCTTTCTCACTACCATCGGTAGTTATAGTTGACATAAACGTCCTCGACTCGAGATTTTTCGTCAGTCGAGGTAAGGCATAATCTGTCAAACTCAACACGGTAAGGCCAAGGTACCTTGGAACCTACCTTAAGGTAGGTTCCAAGGTACCTTGGCCTTACCTTGTTATAGTTCGTATGTAACAAAAATGAATTTTGAAGACTATCGAATATGCTTACGATAATCCTTACAACTATTTATTACGCGGTGTTATTTGCGCGATGCAGATAATTCAAATTATGACGTATGACTCCATCAAGGAACCTCAAAGTTCACTCGATATTGCGAATAAGAATACAATTTTGAAAGTGAGTCGAGTAAGTTTTGGAGGAACGTCTTAGAATATGGGTGTTAGTCTACTCTTAATTATATGTGTGATAATGCGTAAGTCGATCGCGCCCTTTCGTTCGCCATCTTTTGGCGGGGCGGGGTTGACCAAAGGCCGGACAGGCTGGACTTGTATATATTTGGCCGGACACGACAGTAAAAAGCCGGACACCTGGCCACCCTAGTTATACCACAATTTATTTCGTTTTAGGCTCATTAGGCCTGTGGTCTGCAGGCGGCGAGTTAGGGGACCCGCCGCCCGACCAGTAACAGGCCCGAGAAGGCGGCGCGCTGTGTTCCGTGCGCGCTTCTCAGGACGACGTGGGGCAAGGCCCCACAGAGGAGAGGTCCGCCGAGGGTTGGCGGACTGTCGGGGTTGCGGTGCATGCTCTTGCGAATCCCGCGACCCCGACCGAACGGTCAGGAGATAGAACACCGTTGGTTTTTAGCCGGTAAGAGTCCGGCAGACCTCCTCGCCTTCCCCGAGCGAGGGACATCCATGAGGATTTTCCAAAGAGGAAAAAAAAGTCTCATTAGGCCTAGCACGAGTGCTGTCACGTGTGTGACATAAACGTTACGTTAATGTGAGTGAATTTTGTATCGGAAATACTCGTTCCGCACATACTATTTAATTAAATTGAAAAACTTTATTCATAATTTCTGTATGATACAAATTTTGCATGTCGCAAAAAAATATAACAAAAGATAATTGTATTCTCGATTCAAAATTCGCTTACATTAGCGATATGTTTTATACAAGGTTAGTCGGAAAGGGGGTACTAAGCCGAAAGGGAGCTAACCCTTAATCGGGCAGAACAAAAAAATGAACTTGTCACGGTTTAAGTGTAAGGTCTTGTGTCATATTAGATAACAGTGTACATAAAATAAATTATAAATTGCTGAAACTGAATAAAAAAGGTAAGTACCTATAGTAAGGGATCACTTTTGTTGTACAACTTTCCCCAAAACTCGATAGTTTAAGAGAAATAGCTTTTCAAAGATTTCGTAAAAAATATGCTAAAATCTATCTGTCCATAGCTATGATCAGCTGTTTTTACTATTTAGGTCATATTTGGGGTAACGGATTAATAAATTGATTTTCTGAATTCATAACTAAAGCAGGTATGTTTTTTTTTGAAAAAACTATAATAAAAACCTTTTTGCATGCAAATAAAAATTATCGAATTTTGAAATTTTAACACTTGCTTTAAAATAGTCATCAGTGATACTTTACGTGGACCGCGGCTTAGTACCCCCTTTCCGACTAACCTTGTATACGTCAAATGTTTGTGCTAGGCCTACAGGACTTTTAGTCTTCTTCTTTTCGTGTGGTTAGTGACTAACCTGGTGTCAGAGTTTATGCCGCCCATGGGCCTCTGACTTGGCTTCACATGCCGTCGAGAAATATCTCTCAGGCTTGCCGGTTTCCTCATGACGTTTTCCTTCACCGTTTTAAGCAAGTGATAATTATACAATACGCTCATAAATCCGAAAAGTCAGAGGTGCGTGCCTTGGGTTCAACTCGAGATCTATGACTTGGCAGTCCGACGGTCACACCACTAGGTTATCACTGCTACAGATCTAGATTATATTTCCTGTGACTTAGTCTATAATAATATTTCAATAATTTAAATAACTGTGATCACTACAATTCAAATAATTGTAATTTAAATGATTGTAATAATTGTAATTCAAATATACTGGCCTGCAAAAATAAGTATCACACTTTTAAAATTGCAATAACTTTTTAAGTACACAAGATATATTTTCGAAGCAAAAAGGACTCGAAAAAGAGTTTAACTTTGTTACTATAGTTTTAAAGAAAGCTGATAAAATTTGCTATAAAACGTTTTTTATTTTAAATCTCTAACTTCTATAGTTTAGAAAAAATTGAAATTTTAAAAGTGTAGTACTTATTTTTGCAGGCCAGTGTAGTTCTTATAAATTCTAATTCAAATAGTTCTAATAATTGTAACTTTACTCAAATAATTGTTGTAAATTAACTATAATGTTGCATGCCCGTAATGAGGGTGAAATATGTCCTGTGCTATAACCCAATTTAACATCTTGTGTACCCACTATATTTCAGGCAAATAAATGATTTGATCTTTTAGTATTTGTCGTACGTAAACCTCGACCAATGATTCCATCGTTCTCATTTGCCGTCCCGACTGATAGATGAGATTCTCTGATAGCTTTGCTAATAGAAATTTAAGCGAGCATGCTCTATCTCACAGAAGCTTGTACGTAATAGCTTTCGAAATCAGAAACAAGGAATCGAGTTCGTGTTGGATTCTTTACGTAACACGTAAATGGTAATCTATACTTATATTATAAAGCTGAAGAGTTTGTTTATTTGAACGAGATAATCTTAGGAACTACTGATTGGAATTGAAAAAATATTTTTGTGTTCGATAGTCCATTTATCGAGAAAGGTTATAGGCTTTATAACATCACGCTACGACCAATAGGAGCGGAGCATAAATGATAAATGTTGCAAAAACGGGAAAAATGTCCACCCGTGTGAAGCCGGGACGGGCCGCTTGTCATAAAATAATTGTGCTTTAGTTTACATAACATAACATCACGCCTGTATTTCCAGAAGGGTTGGGCAGAGGTGTATAGTAACACCCTCATTTCGCCGTTATGTTTAAGTCTCATGTAATAGAGAGCGAGCCTATTGCCTTCAACCGGGCACAAATCCAAACTCCGGGCTGCTACTGCGGAATTTCACACGGAAAAACCCAATAACATTTTGTCCGACCTGGAGATCGAACCCAAAACCTCACGATCAGCAGTCGCGATTGCCACCACTAGACCAACGAGGCGGTTTACTTTGGTTTGTATTTCATATCATTTCGGAAATATAATCTGAGTGTGTTTTACTGTTGAACGATAATATTAAAGTTGACAATAACCCCTGCTGGTGTCAGAGTGGTGACCCCTGCTGGTGAGTGTGTACTCAGAACATTACTAAGGCTGATGTTCACTACCATAAAATATCTGGTTAAGCAACCGTACACTCGAAAAATGTACTAGAACTTTGAGTAAACGATTGTTTAACCAGGTCCTCCTGGCTTATGACCAGCCGGGCAGATCATACGATTTGCGAGGTTAAGCTGCGGTTGCCACGGCTAGTCCATGGATGGGTGACCGCTTGTTACAAATCGAGACCCCTCTGTGCCTCGGAGAGCACGATAAACAGTCGGTGCCGGGTGTCATACGAATAGGTACCTATGACAGTCGTTACGGGAATTCAGAAGTCTGAAAAGTCTGACAACTGGTCTAACCTTAGGATGTCGGTATTGCCCCGTAACTGCGTTGCGGAGGTCTGATGGCAGTCGCTCCGGGTAAAATATTGGTATTCATCCGCATCTGGTTAGACTGGAAGCTGACCCCAACATAATGGGGAAGGCAACGCAAAACGAAAGCAGATGGCAGCTCGTCCATACTTAGTTATTTGAACCAATCAGAACCATCATATTCATATTAGCAATAATGTCAAACACATTGCAACCAATAAGATGGCATAGGTACAATCGAAAGTGGCGCCATTAGTTCCACAGTTGCCTACCCCATTGGGTAAAAACTAGGCCGCACTGATTGTTTAACTAGGTAATTTTGTTGGTGAACACGGAACTAAGAGTATTTTATTTTTTCTTTAAATATTTTAGTAATCTCTTGATCGTGTGGCGACATCTATCACGCCACATACGAACTACGCAGTGCGATGAATGTCTAGCAGACTACAGCGACAAGTCTTAAATGTGACGTCACAAATTCTGCATCGCGATATCAAGATTTGACATTATATACAACGTCCCAAAGTCAATCGTTGGGCAGTAGCCCGCCAGGCATAGGACCCGCCTGGTTGGAGAATCCACCCTTTTTTAACCGACTTCCAAAAAAGGAGGAGGTTCTCAATGCGTCTGTTTTTTTTTTTTTTTAATGTTTGTTACCTCATAACTCCGCCATTTATAAACCGATTTGGATAAAAAAAAAATATTCGAAAGGATATACTTCCAGATTGGTCCCATTTAAATTTGGTGAAGATCTGATGAAGAACTTCGGAAATAGACAATAGAACTCCTCAATGACGAACAGTACGCATAATGTGATGATGTGATTATGTTACGAACAGCGTCTTTAGTAGGTCCAACCATATTTTATAATGAAGGCCACTAAAACGAAAAAAATAAAAAACATTTTAACAAAAATAAAACCGACTTCAAAAAAACGATGAAAAGAATAAAATAATTACCATATTATAAAATTAACAGTTTCAGAAGTCGGTGCCTTCATTTGGTTCAGCGTGGATTAGCACCGCCTTCTAAAACTGTTAATTTTATAATATGGTAATTATTTTATTCTTTTCATCGTTTTTTTGAAGTCGGTGGTGAAGCGTCAATGCCTTTTTCAGTATAAAAAAAATTAAATAATAATATTTTAGGATTCTTCCATACAATATAATGGGTTAGTATTTCAAATTAAATATTTTAACTTCTCAATTGATGAATCCTCGCACCAATAATTGTTGACGCAGCGCCCATGTATCGAAACTTCCTTGAAACGCTCGCAGTTGACCAATAGATGGCGTTCTCCGCAAAGAAAAATAAGTTAGTTTCCGCCGTCATTCAAAAACACTGTGTTTTCGCACCGCTCCGCTTTGAAAATTCCAATTTTGGTGAAACCTTGAAGATATTCGTAAAATAAATGGACCTGCATCTGTGCTTCATTGAGAACTTATAGTGCAGTGTTGATTTTTGGAGTTTTAACCATCCCACCGGTGGATTTAAGAAGATTTTGCTAGCCGGCCGGCAGCCCATACCTACAAGACATCACGCGCTCATGAACGAGGTATCTTCCCATCTCCCTGGGTCTGAAGTGAGATTTCTGGATTGTTAAGGTATGTGGGCACGTTTGCTGCTATTAATTTCTTTCGGTATTGGTTTCTCGAGGATTCATCAATAGGGAAATTGGTTTTATGTTGAGGTCCGCCATTACACTTGATAGGTTCTTATTTCAAAACTTTTGGTAGTTCTTAAAAACACCAACAATAAGGTGCAGGCTATTTACACGCCTCATCAGTCGGTTTTATTTTTGTTAAAATGTTTTGTTGGAGGAACACCATGCTTTGTTCCGTTTTGGTGGAAAGATTTACTTTTAAGGACTATTAAAATATTCTTTAGTCGACTTTATATTTTATTGTTCTATGAAACAGTCATCAAAGACAAATGTCATAGAAAAGTTTTAAGGAAAGGTCTATGTACTATGTGGGACGAAAGGGTTGAGATAATTCCAACAAAGTGTAAACAACGCTTCCTTAGAACCCTGGCGAATACCCTTAGGCGGTATAAATTGTCTTTTAGTAATAGCTATAAACATAGCTAGTCGTAAATACGACTATAACTTCTGTTACCTAGCGTAGTTGCTGGTCCTTTTATCAGCCCTGAAAAAAGGGCCTACCTAGCAATATATACGTACCTACTGACCATATATTTATTGACATGACATTCATTAGTCTTAATCAATGATATTATAAACAAAAAGATAGGTCAGTGACACGCTAAAAGTGACGATTAAATACTTGGGAGGTCTTACAGATAGCTGCCATGTCTCTTTCACTCTCGTACTTTCCGTCTATCCTTGTCTTGCTCAGACATACTAGTTAAAATAATGCAAGATACAATTTTAAACGCCATGTTCTATTAAGTAACATGTCTATAGTATAAAAACATTTTTTACAAAAAATTTAAACCGACTTCAAAAAATAATAAAATAATTACCATATAAAATTAACAGTTTCAGAAATCGGTGCTGATCCACGCTGAACCAAATTGAAGGCACCGACTTCTGAAACTGTTAATTTTATATGGTAATTATTTTATTATTTTTTGAAGTCGGTTTAAATTTGTTGTAAAAAATGTTTTTATTTTTTTCATTTTAGTGGCCTTAATTAGAACTTGGTTGGACCTACTAAAGACGCTGCTCGTAACATAATCACATCATCACAATATGCGTAGGTACTGTTCGTCATTGAGGAGTTCTATTGTTTATCTCCAAAGTTCTTCATCAGATCTTCACCAAATTTAAATGGGACCAATTTCGAAGTATACCCTATCCATGAAAAAAATAATCATCAAAATCGGTTCACAATTGGCAAAAATATCGATGAACATACACAAAAAAAAATACATACAGACGAACATAGTAACCTCCTCCTTTTTGGAAGTCGGTTAAAAATATCACACATCTCACGGGGATCCAAGTGGAAATGTCTTATTTCACATAAAAGGGGATCCTTGCAAATCTATATAAATAAAAATGAATCGCCAAATGTGTTGCTAAGCGCAAAACTTGAGAACGGCTCGACCAATTCGGCAATTTTTTTTTATATATTCCTTAAGGCTCAAGGAAGGTTCTTATGGAGCGAAAAAACATAAAAGTTGCGTGGAAAATAGTAAAAACAACACTTTTCTTTTCCCACCACAGGCCAATAACTTTTGACAGAACAAAGTCTGTCCGGGCAGCTAGTAATTAATATAATCCCTTAAAAAAACTTTTAAGATAAACGGTTTTATCTTACCCCTGAATTCGAGGATTAAAGGTTGACATTATTATAATGCTATATTGTCATGGGAATTGAAATTGTGTGCGGAGTTTCAAGCGAATCGTTTCAGCAGAAGTAGTTGAAAAATCTGTCGCAAGATTTGAATCAAACAAACAAATATACGAAGCAAAGCTAATTAAAACTGTTTAATAAAACCGTTTTAAAATCAGCGTTCTTAACAAATTGATGGCTTTAGTTTACTAGTGGATCTACAGATCTACAGACCATCCATCTGATATATATATAGTATATTAAATAACAGAGGGCGTTCCCTAAAACTCGTTAATCTATATCATTAATAAATTAAAATATCAGCACAGAAAAATAAGTAGAAGAAAGATAATTAATTAAAAACACATAACATCACGCCTGTATTCCCCGAAGGGTTGGGCAGAAGTGCATAGTATAACACCCTCATTTCGCCGTTATGTTTAAGTCCCATGTAATAGGGGGCGAGCCTATTGACATCAACCGGGCACAACTCCAAACTCCGGGCTGCTACTGAGGAATTCCACACGGAAAAACCCAATAACACTTTGCCCGACCTGGGGATCGAACCCAAGACCTCACGATCAGCAGCCACGCTTGCCACCACTAGACCAACGAGGCAGTGAAAATTAATAAATAAATTAAATAATGAAACAAATTAATCAAAAATGTATTAATTAATTGCGACATTGCCCTACTTCCACGTTGAAAGACAAGTGCGCGTGTACAGTGTTTCTTTTACGTTTATTTTATATTTTTTGTGAATATTTTATTATTTAAAAAAAAAAAAAAAAAATTTTCAATCGTTATTTTTTTTACCATAATATATGGACGCTAATCTATTTCTGGTTTACGGGAACGCCCTTCGTTAGTTAACATACTGTATAATCTCTATGATAGGGCTATTAAGTTACAAATTATTATGTACTCACGTAATTGGATTTTCTAAGTTGATACAGCAAACATATTTACGACTAGCAGCCCGTCCCGGCTTCGCACGGGTGGACATTTTTCCCGTTTTTGCAACATTTTTCATTTATGCTCCGCTCCTATTGGTCTTAGCGTGATGTTATATAGCCTATAACCTTCCTCGATAAATGGACTATCCAACACAAAAATAATTTTTCTATTCCAACAAGTAGTTCCTGAGATTAGCGCGTTCACACAAACAAACAAACTCTTCAGCTATATATATTAGTATAGATTACGACTACATAAATAGTTAGGGTCTATAAAGTCCTCATACATATGTAAAATAAGTTTATGGAAACTATAAACCTGAATGCATGTTTATATTTCTATTAAGTTCTATTTCTACTCGTAATGTCGGGGAACATTATCACACTTTGTTGTGCGCGTCAGAATTGAATCAGACTCGTATTACGATGGGTGGTGCAGCGCCCGTGAATGGTAATGTTTGCAAACGAGATGCTCACGCTGCGTATGAATGATGAATAAGCAGAGTATGACGTAATGTTACATAACATATCATCACGCTTGTATTTTCCGAAGAGTTGGGCAAAGGTATACACCCTTGTCCTGTAAAGCCCTGATTTCGCCGTTATGTATTGTATTGTATGTCCCATGTAATAAAGGTCTAGCCTATTGCCATCTTGGATAGCACTATCTGTATTTGTGTATGTGAAATGTTGCCACAATATAGGAGAAAAATCACTTTATTTTAATTAATGAAGGAAAGTAAAGGCAATTTTCGACCAACACAAAAAACTTCGATTATTTGTATTGCAGCAGATATAAAATGCTCTGTTTATTGGGTTTTTCCATCAGGAATTTCTCAATAGCAGCCCGGAGTCTGGATTTGTGCCCCGTTAATGGCAATAGGCTCGCCTTTATTACATGGGACTTAAACATAAATGGCGAAACGAGAGTACTAAAATCATATCTGCCGACTCCTTCGTGGAAAAATAATAGTTTCAAATGTTATGCCTAAGCTTGTACTATATAACCTCCAGAAGTTTATTGTAGCCACAAAAAGACTCACAGGCATAGTAGTTATTTAAAACTACTATCTATTATCTTTCGGATACACTAGTCAATAGCACTGAAAAGGTATAAATGTAATCCCTAACCAAAATACCGTGGGAACGTACAGCTGTTATTAAACGAGGTTTTCAAATGCATTCACGGCCCACAAACCAGAAACGTTACGCGAAAATTTACGTTACTACCTTCGTTACGGCATTGGAATATATACTGCCTGACGGTCGATTCCAGTTGCGGTAACATTTTTACGTATTGGACATTTTAAATTCTTTATACGCCATTGTATATGCGCAGTGGTTAAATTGCTTGTTTTATCTATCACTAGCTGTTCTCCCACGGCTGTGCCTGCGTAAATAATTTGAATACAGCGCCACCTATCGGATCCCAGCATAACTACTAACCATCGTCTCGACAAAACAAATATATAAATATGACCTCAATCGGTGAAGTCGTTCGCAAGTAATGGCGTGATTAAGGGAAATAGGAATTCATTTTTATATATACAAGGTTAGTTGGAAAGGGGGTACTAAGCCGCGGTCCACCTAAAGTATCACTGATGATTATTTTAAAGCAAGTGTTAAAATTTCAAAATTCGATTAATTTTTTTTCCATGTAAAAATATTTTTATTGTAGTTTTTTCAAAAATTCTTCATCCCTGTATTAGTTATGAATTCAGAAAATGGAGTTTCTAATCCGTGACCCCAAATATGACGTACAATGTAAACATGTCTGATCATAGCTGAGGATAGATAGAATTTAGCATATTTTTTATGAAATCTATGAACAGCTATTTCTCTTGAACTATTGACTTTTGGGGAAAGTTGTAGAACAAAAGTTATTCATTATTATGGGTACTTTAAGACCTTTTCGGTTTAGTACCCCCTTTCCGACTAACCTTGTATAGATGGATGGAGAAATTGATCGTAAAATGGGACACAGAGAAAGTGCAGACAGACAAAAAGACGTTAAATGAATCTTATCTCGTTTTTAAATGAATCTCATCTTAATTTGAGATTTTTAATGCACCTGTGCGTTAAGACTGCTTTGTTGGTCTTGTTGTCGCAAGTGCGACTGCTGATCATAGGGTCCTAGGTTCGATTCCTAGGTCGGGCAAAGTGTTTTTGGGTTTCTCCAAAAGGAATTTCTCAGTAGCAGCTCGGTGTCTGGATTTGTGTCCGTTTAATGGCAATAGACTCGCTCCCTATTACATGGGACTTAAACATAACTGGCGAAACGAGGGTGTACTAAAAACACCTCTGCCGTACCCTTCGGAGAATAGTAGGCGTGATTTTATGCTATTCGTTAACTTCTAGATCATCGTAATATCGCATAATATTAACCCATTGAAATTATTTCAATTCATTAATGTTACCGGTAAAGGGTAACCGTCAACATTAATCAACTTACCCGTAGTTATAAAAGCAGCGGTCATTCCACGGAGCAGAGGATTCCATGTCGAACAGCCGAAGAAGTCTGACCTTGTATATCTGGTTTGCTTGTCCTTATTTTCTGATCTTGTGTTAATTATTATATTGTGAACTAACTTCTGTAACTAATCACTAACCTAATTAAAAGTACTCTCAGTGATGGAGAGTCTATGTTGGTTTAATTTACTTTATTTACCGTGCTCCGTCAATCCTGACATACCGATATTAGCTATAACTGTAATGATAGATTCACCCCTATAAGATTCTGTTGTATGTCTTCTATATTAATTGGTATACCAACAGCATGCATCACTCCGAAGCTCTCAGCGAGTAATCCTAATAGCATCATTAGCGAGTAGGTACGCCACCTCACCGCAGCCATGTTAAATCGGATTTGGATAACATACTATCGCGTTTTCGAAATACTGACGAGTTTTAACCACAGAACAAATAATGTCTGTGGTTGTAACCGTCTGATTGGAACTAACACCCGTGGTTACCTATAGGTACTCTAGCCAAACTCAATGTGTTTATGTAAACAAACCACTCATACATTTTAATGATATCACTTTCCCTTGGTAAAGGAGATGTTTGCACAGTATTTAAAATTGTTATCAGTTTCTTGGCACCTACTTGTGTATAAATTGATTTTGATCCATTTGAAAATCTTTTTTTTATCTATGTAGCCATTAAAATTCAGGATAGTTTCTTTACATTTGTGACGTCGCCGTCGTACGCCATTCCAGCCCGAGTAGGCAGCCTTATTTTTAAGACTGACCCATGCATGGGCAGTTTTAGTTAATAGTAATACTGGCAACACAGCCTTTAATTTTCATTGTTAATAAACCTGTGCTGGCGCAAATGGTTAATATAACCTTTAGATTTAATACCTCTACCTATAGATGTAACCATGATTACAGTAGGAAGTGTCGAAGTGAGAAGCATATAGGTATGTATACAAAATTATCAAGAAAACTGAGACAAAGCATCATATCTTCTGTTTCAAATGACGTGTCGATTTTTAGCTTGGCGAACTTTTTATTGTTAGCCAACACACTGTCATAGAACTTCGGTTTCCCCGTATTGTTGTATTTACAAGAAATAGACTCCATTAGTTAAGTGTTTAGTGTAGGTATATTGTATGCTCTACGATGGGAGGATACAGTAATTTAGCCTTATATTGCTGTCTTATGTGCAGCCATGCGATGGCTTTATCTAGAGGTATATAACCTAAGATATAACCTTTATAATCTAGAGGCAGGTGGTACCATTTATTGTGAACACTACGTTTTTACCAAATATAGTTTTCCATCGTGTATAATTTGGAGTATCATTCACTACGTCCGACTACACCACAACATCAAGTTTGGCTGGACTCTCAGATTACATGAGGCTTGAGCATAGTGAATTTTTTCTCCTTGGAGTTCTATTTACATAAAAACAGGAACAAGAATACTATGTGCGTTGTAATAATAGTTATTTTGCTAAACAAAGTTAAAAGAACGCTTTGAAATTGTATACCAAACATCGTGATGCCGAGCGCAATGGAAAAATCTGAGTGTATAAATAGAGCTCGAGGCAAGATTTTCTTATTATGTACTTATCCTACTTTGTTCGCCTTCTCAAAGTATTCGAGACAAGTCAAAAAGCGATCAGGAACAAATCGGATAAGTTCTGTACAGTAATTTTAAATCTAGGCGTAGTTACTTCTTGTTCTTGCATTTATGTTCTAATTCTAGATTACGATGAACGAACAATTTTTTATCGAGTTGGGCTTTGAATATTCTGTATTTTTTTTAAGATTTATTTTTCAAATTATGGTAACATTGGTTGTCTAAAGTTTGTTTGAAGTCGGTATATATTTATTCTTACTGATTTTGTTCTGAGTTATACGTAGTTTTTGGGTGAAATAATGTTTTTGATATACTTATTCCAAACGGTCCTAAAATTATCGGCGTTTTTAGACATTTTAGAGAGCATGGTCCTCATACTAGGTCACTATGATCAACGATAGTAAAAGAATCAAGGGCGTAGCCAGGATTTAGTTCAGGGTTCAGGTTCGTTGATCTAGTGGTGGCAAGCACGAGTGCTGATCGTGAGGTCCTGGGTTCGATCACCAGACCTCTTTAAACTACACAATTGAGTACAGTAATTTAACACTAATTCCACTTACATACACTTTTGCACGCACTAGTATATACAACAGGTACAATGCCATTTCCTTTTTCTTCTATAATTTAGTTTAATATACCTCAATCAGTGTCCTAGTTCTATTATCGTTTTCGGCCATTTTAAATCTGACAACAAACCGGTCGGTGCCTGCGCCGGATCCGCGTCCCTTCATTGGCATTGGTTATAAACTAACCATAGACAAATGATGTAGAAGGGCCGAGCGGCTGGCTCGTCCGGAAATGCTTAAGTTTATTATATATTTATTTTTCTGGTTTGGCTTTAATTTATTTAATAACTATGTATATTATAATTTTATTGACTATTCCACACACACACACGTAACACATAAGTTTATATTAATCTATTTATTGCTTTTGTTTGGTAGTATTCAAATTTAATATTGTATGTATGTAACATGTTTATTTATTTATTTGTGTCGTTATTGCCCGTGGCATCACTATGGTCCTATCTGAAAACCAGCGTTGCGACATTTTGTATTTTTTTCTAAATGTCGCAACATTATGCTGAGATAGGAGCCCTTTTTGGCCTCGTGCAGGTAGTCTAAATTCTTATTCTTTCTTTTTTTTAATATTGTTTTTGTTTCTGTAACTGCCTGTGTGAGTCCAAAATAAATAATTTTCTTTCTTTCTTTCTTTCAGGTCGGACAGAGTATTATTGGGTTTTTGCGCGTGGAATTCCTCAGTAGCAGTCCGGAATTTGGATATGTGCCCGTAGATGGCAATAGGCTCGCCCCCTATTACATGGGACTTAAACATAACAGCGAAATGAGGGTGTTACTATACACCTCTGCCCAACCCTTTGGGGAATACGGGCGTGATGTTATGTTATGTTCAGGCAAGAGAAAACTAATAATATTCATGCTATAAAAGCGTTTATTAATGTAAAAAAATCTTAAAACATGCAAAGTAAATACATTTCTTAATGATTTTAAATGCAACGTTGCTTGGAGCACTCCGACTGACCACTTTTTTTTTACATAACCTTGCCTCATACTACGATTTCTCCTGAATCGTGGGTGCGTTTACGGACACAAATCTTCACATGCACAAACGCCCAGACCCGAAACAACTATCTGTAGCCCATACAAATATTTGATCCGTATGGGAATCGAACCGACGACCCGTAGCGCAGAAGCCAATCGCTCAACCACAGCACCAAATGTGTTGTCAAAACCTTAACATCCCTTGAAAAGAATATTGCCACTAACATCACGTTTCGCAAATCGCATGGTTCTGCAATCTATAACATACATACATACATTAACTCACGCCTTTTTCCCATGGGGGTAGGCAGAAACTATAGAACGCCACATGCTACAACCCTTACATACCCCTTTCGCTTCCTCCACATTCATACATCTTGTCATACACGCACGCCGGTTGAGAGTACTATGCACCTGACCTTTGTGAGAACATCACGAATAACATCGATGTATGTCCTTCTAGGACGTCCTCTACCGGCGTTTCCATTGACATCCGCCTTATAAATTCTTTTTGTTAATCGCCGTTCACTCATTCTCTCAACATGACCAAACCACCTAAGCATACTCCTTTCAATTTGTGTCACTACATCATCTTGTAAACCGCGACTTTGTCTAATCTCATCATTTCTCAATCTATCATTCAAAGTTACACCGCACATACTTCGCAAGGAACGCATTTCCACGGCATTTATTCTACTTTCATGCCTCTTCTGCCACGACCAACATTCACTTCCATACATAAGCGTAGGTACCAACACACCATTATGGACAGCCAGTCTACCTTTTTGGACATCAACTGGCTAGCCACAACCGCATGCAATCCTTATCTGTTATCTCATTGTTTTAGTCTATGGACCTAATTTAGTAGAGAACTACAGTCTTATTAAAATAATAGCACTAAGCCCGCGGTTTCATTCGCTATACATTTACCCTCTAAGGGATAGAATTCCCAAAAATCCTTTCTTAGTGGATGCCTACGTCACAAAAGGAACCTACTGTCCAAATTTCATGTTTCCAGCTTCAGTGGTTCAGTCAGTTAGTCAGAACAAGTAGTTATAATATGAATACTAACGGACCCAGCAGACGTCGTCCTGCCCGGAAAAGCAGCGCCACCTACCCGGTTCAATTATGTTTTCAAACCATCCAGGAACCCATTGAAATATACACACAAAATTTCATACAAATCGGTCCAACCGTTTACGAGGAGTTAGGCGACAAACACAAGAACAAAAGAATTATATATATTAAGATGTATACCTATATATATATAGATGTGTTGAAAACACCAGCACATTTCTCATCGTAGATAATAACTAGAACTGTGTGTTATAATACCTTACTAAACTTATTTGTATTAGAACGATTTATAATTGTAAGTACTAAGTATGTACATTAATAAGCCCTCTTTGCGACGCCTGTAGAAGGCCGCTAAGTTATAAGTACCTTCTGTATAATTTAAGAACTTTTGTCGACACTTAGTTTGCAAATAAATATTTGTATTAATAAACAGAAACACGGAACATTTTTAAACGGTTTTAATAAGCTTCACTTTAATTTGTTTGTGTCAAATCTTGCGACAGATTTTTCAACTACTTCAGCTTAACCGATTCTCCTGAAACTTCGCACACACATTCAATTCTCATGACAATACAACATTATAATAATTTCAACCTTCGAATACTAAAATCCTGATACTGCAGGGGTACTGCCAGAGAGAACCGCTAACTTAAAAGTTTTGTACCTTTATTCTAGGTATACGAATAACTTAAAGGTGTGCATAGACTACGACTTGGGAGTGTCACTGATTCCTCTGTTGTGGGATTCCGTGTCGGTGAAATTGTGTTCCGTGATGTCGATATTATATATTTTCTTGTCTTTTTTTATGCATGTGTTTTTTATATTGAATTTTTTTCATTAGTGTCTAATAATATAAGAAGTACATAATGAGGCTTGCATAGTCGCTGAAGGGCGAACTAATGCCTCGAAAAAAAAGAAAAGAAAAAAAAGAAAAACTTGAAAATAAAATAAAAAAAAAAAGACTACGACAGTCATTACGACGTCCACTAGCTGCGGGTATGTCCACAGTAAAATTTGGTTGCAGTCGTCAACTTGTACAATTGAACTTGCTAATGGATTTGAGCATTAGTCTCGTTCTGTACTCACCATCCATCAAATATTCATGAACTGGGGAAACATGAGATAAAATTATACATTGCCTTTTGGAGTTATAGTTAACAGTTTTCCTCAATTAAGTAGGAACAATAAAAGCCTATTCCTGTACCACATAACATAACATCACGCCTGCATTCCCTGAAGGGTTGGGCAGAGGTGTAAAGTAACACCCTCATTTCGCCGTTATGTTTAAGTTTCACGTAAAACGAAGCGATTCTATTGCCATCAACCGGGCACAAATCCAAACTCCGGGCTGCTACTGAGGAATTCCACACGGAAATACACAAAAACACTTTGCTCGACTTGGGGATCGAACCCAGGACCTCACGATCAGCAGTCGCGCTTGCCACCAATGAGGCAATGTACCAATCAGCATTTAAATTAACTAGGTTGTATGTCAAAATGTAAATGTAGAAAGGCTTTCGCCGTCCATTTGAAACAAATGACATAAAGTCAAATGGAGTAAGTACTCCATTTGACTTTATGTCAAATGAACTCAGTTCTAAGTAGAACTGAGTACGTTTCCACCATTTAATGAAGTGGTTAAGGGGCTATAAGGCGCTTATTCACAAAACTCAAGCTACCCTTGTACTGTGCGAACGAAACGCTTTGAATACAGCTCTGTACGCAGTGCGTTGGAGCACACTGTTAAACCCCGTTCACACAGCGGATCCGTTTTAACGGATCCGTCGGTACTGTGTGTGTCGGCACTTCTGTACCGACGGATCAGTTAAACAAATGACAGCTGCGTCGCATCTGGCAGGCAGGATACGATAAAAATAACGGATCCAGTATTTTTTTACTGAATTCGGTATATTGTTGTGTAGGTATGTGAACTCGCTCATACAACTACAGATGCCATTACCAAAATAAAAACGGATCCGCTAAAACGGGTCCTGTAAACACTTTCTGTGTGAACTAGCTGTTAGACCTATTATTAACGTTTGTGAATACGGGTGTAACACACGTATAAGCATCAATGCGAATTTTACTTATACATACATAAACTCATGCCTTTTTCCCATGGGGCTAGGCAGAAACTATAGGACGCCACATGCTACGACCCTTACATACCCCTTTCGCTTCATCCACATTCATACATCTTGCCATACACGCAAGCCGGTTGAGAGTACTACGCACCTGACCTTTGTCAAGAACATCACCAATAACATCGATGTATGTCCTTCTAGGACGTCCATTATAGAAAATTGGTAATATATATCAGTTCAACTTCCGCACGTTTTGGCACGCTTACATAAGCTAAAGAACTCTTACACGGAATGCGGATTTATAAGTGTTTCTTAAATTAAAACCATACTGCTTTTTGCGAATTGATGTTGACTAATGTGAAGAGTCCCTTAGTTATGCATACTTACATAACATAACATCACGCCTGTATTCCCCGAAGGGTTGGGCAGAGATGTACAGTAAAACTCATTTCGCCGTTATGTTTAAGTCCCATGTGATAGGGGGCGAGCCTATTGCCATCAACCGGGCACAAATCCAAACTCCGGGCTGCTTCTGAGGAATTCCACATAGAAAAACCCAATAACACTTTGCCCGACCTGGGGATCGAACCCGATCAGCAGTCGCGATTGCGACCACTCGGCTAACAAGGCAAGTAGCAACAATAACGATTGTAGTATATTGAAATACCTTTCTACTGACTAATGTGATATCGATATTGGTCTTGCAGACCACTTCTTCGGTCCTCCTTAAGCCGTAAATTATTCGGTGAGTTTGAAATCTCCAAGGAGATAATCCGTAAAGTAGAAAATTGTGTCTTTCGGACACGTGCTAAGGTCGCCATTTTGATTATAATAAAAGTAGCAGGCACTCCAATACCCCAGTTGTACCCTCAACAGTTTATCTTAGAGATTTAGGATGGGTAAGTTAATTTCAAGGTGAGGAGTACGCGTTAAGAATACCTCAGCTCCTTTTAAGGGAGGATTTCCACCAAACGGCTCGCAGCGCACCGGATCGGAAAGGATACGAACGGATGCGGCGACAGCCGATCGCGTCCGGCAGGATGTCGACGCATACGATCGTCTCAGTGCCGTCACTTGTGAACGTATCTAGCTTTATACACGAGTTTTTAACTGATTGGCGGTTTTGAGTTTTTTGTTTTGTGACCTACGCAAATGTCCGGCTGATTGGTAGCGTCGTGCGGCAGTCGGGTTGTTGAGCTCCCTAAAATAAGGTTTGAGCTACGCGATGACTGATGCATGTGTGCCGTCAGTTAGGACAGGTCAACTCAAACCTGCTATGGCACTTTCCTAAAAAGGCCATTCCAGACGTTGCTCTACATTATTACACTCACATAGTTTTTATATCACAATGTCTGGACTTTAAAAGAGACCTTGATCTCTGAGTTTGTTTCGGCTTTTCTTCTCAGAGCTAGTCAGATAGGAAATGGCGGCGCCATCTAGTCTTAAAAAAAACATTACATTGACCTGTAAAAGTGTCTGTAACAGATTTATTTACAGAAATAAAAATCATTTATCATTTATCCGTTTCTGCCCCTAGTCAAATAGTTTCATTCCTACCGTGTTGACAGCTGAAAGGATCCGATCAGATACGACGACAGACGAACGGAGCCGTACGGAGCCGTATGCAACATACTTTCGGTTACGATCGCGTTTTGCGGAAGACGCCCGTGGTCCATCTGCTGTGCGCGGCTTGGTAATATAGACTTTAAATACTGTGTACACGATTTAATACCGTTTAAAGATTGTAAAATCGGTTCCGATCCTATGCGATGCGAGTCGTTTGGTGGAAATCATCCTTAAGACAATGAGACGCATTTTAATTAGTAATTCCGGAAATTAAGAAGGTATTAAGAGTTTTTATGTCGCACTCTCGCCAAATTTATGCTCTGCCACTACGTTTGGGAATAATTAAAGTGGATTCAGAGGTACTTACGAGTCTTTTGTGATGTTTGGACACTGTTTAATATGTATGCCGCTAAAGTACTTACTGTATGGCCATCCGAGTTTTTTTCTCGTACGCTTTTAATTTATTCTTTTGTGAACTTCATCCTTGATGGAATAAAGAGGAAAAAATATAAAAAACACAAAATAACTTTTTGCTTGTTGAAAATTAATGATAATGTCTGAAACTTTTTAGTTTCTATAAACTGAAACTTTCTTCTTCTTTACAAATTCTGTAGTTTTATTAACATAAAATAATAGATACCGAATTATTCGTTATTCTTATGACATTTCCTTTCCAACATTTGTCTTTATATTATTTTTTTAAATACCTTCCCCTACACTTGTATTTCTCCTGTATCGTGGGTGCGTTTACAGACACGAATCTTTACTTGCACAAACGCCCAGACCCGGAACAACTATTTGTAGGCCATACAAATATTTGACTCGTGCGGGAATCGAACTCACGACCCGTAGCACGGAAGCCAATCACTCAGCCACTGAACCAAAAGTGTCGTCAATTTAATTTCGAGAATCTTGCCATATTAATTACTGTAATTAGAATTTTAATAACGTTTATGAATAAGTGAGGTGAAGGAACGAAGATGAACGTGCGATGAGGAAGTCACAGCTCCAATTTAATTTCGGTTTTAAATGAAACAATATATCACGCAGTTATTACCCGTGTCTTTGCTTTTGTTGAAATAATTTAAATTAAATTTTTTCATGTAGAAAGAAATATATGTCGGAGAATAAGTAATTTAGAAAATAAAGGAACCCAGTCGTCAAGATGAATCAACGTACCCGACGTTATAATAACAGTTGTCTTTCGACGGAGCAGAGGTCTTAAGTTAAGTATTTTACTCTCGTCCCCATTGGTTGGAGACCCTTCAGGTCTCGACAATAACTGCCCGGTTATACCAGGTTCACACGATTCGATTCTAGTTGATCCCAATCCATTCAAGTTGATAGCCAAATCGCATGCGATTTGAACCGACTGAACAGGCTTTCAACCAAATTGAATCAATTTGAAGGAACAAAACGTTTCAACTTTTGTTTATCAACAAAATAATGTTGATCAACTAAAATCTAACCGTGTGAACCCGCTAGTACGTAGAAACGGTCCGCAAGACCATCTGCAAGCAGTCGAATAGGAAAAAAAACGAAGCAGAGGATTCTATGTCGAACCGCCCTAGAAGTCTGACCTTTATTATCTGACTAGCTTATCCTTCTTATATTCTAATCTTGCGTGAATTATATTGTGACTTAGGTCATGTAACTAACAACTAACTCAAATACTAGTACTCTCAGTGGTGGAGAGTCTATGTTGATTTTATTTACCAAATACCGCTTTGCTCCTGATAAGCAGACATTCGTATCGATTCTGTTGCACATTTTGACAGCACTAAACTACACTGGCCTGCAAAAATATGTATCACACTTTTAAAATTTCAATTTTTTCTAAACTATAGTAGTTAGAGCTTTCTTTGAAACTATAGTAACAAAGTTAAACTCTTTTTTGAGTCCTTTTTGTTTCGAAAATATGTCTTGTGTACTTAAAAAGTTATTGCAATTTTTAAAGTGTGATACTTATTTTTGCAGGCCAGTGTAGACTAAACGCAACTGTCACTTTCTTTTTCTAGTTTTACTAACGTTTGCCATAATTTAAAATGCAATAATTTTATATACCATACTTGTATTTGCCATAATTTCATTAGAAATAACGCTTCAGTTGCCATAATCGTGAAATTACATAAAATCATTTTCACTAATTTCATTGGTCATAATCGATCAAGTGTTATAATAATTTTAATCCATAAATTTATTTGCTATATTTTTCATTTTCAATAATGTCGTTTTCCATAATATTTATTCACCATAATATTCATCAAGGAAACTTAAAAATGACCTAATCTACCATGCATGCTTGCTTTGCAAAAGAGGAAATCTGGCGCTCGGCGGCCGCTGCGTTGTGTGTTCACAGTTCTAACCTAACCTACATGTTACGAATTTGACAAACTGTTTGTTGTCTAAAGATTGTTTGCTCCAATAAATCATTTGATTACGGACCAAATGCCTTAATGACATCATTTTTTGTACAAAAAAATAAACGTTTCTAAATTATATTAAATGTTGCTTATGTCAAGAATCGATTATGTAATGTGTTACCTATAGAAACTAATGATTATAACACCTGTTATTATGGAAACTTATTTTATGGCAAATAAAAGTAATGACTAGTAGGTAAGTAGATATGACAAGCGTTATTAGTATAAACTTCGATCAATTATTGATCGAAGAGTATAAATGATACTAGTGCAATTAAATATTATGAGAGGGGACGATTATGGAGAACAATAATAGTACAAATTATTTTATGGAAAACAAGACGATACCCTTTTTCTATTGAAACAGAAAGAGACAAACACCCTTAGTTTAGTTTAGTCCTGTCAAAGTGCGCAACAGAATCGACACCAGTGGCGTTACGGTAATGCTATACTCGCTTCTATCCAATTCGTTTCGACAAACATTTCGATGCCAATAATTGGTAACACAGATTATGTTGTTTACAACTCTTTTATTTTTTTACGAATTTAGATCGCCTTTGCGTATTGTGTCATATTGTGTTGGTCGTCAGCACATTTTCTAAAGTCCAAGAAAACGCACTGCTTTTTAAAAAAGTGTGTCATACATAATAGAAAATCAGGGTGTGAACTACAAACTATAGAACGACAATTATACAAGGTTAGTTGGAAAGGGGGTACTAATCCGCGGGCCACTTAATGTATCACTAATGATTGTTTTAAAGAAAGTGTTAAAATTTCAAAATATGATTAATTTTTTTCTACAGTTTTTATTTTTATTTTATTTTTTCAAAAATTCTTCATCCCTGCTTTAGTTATGAATTCAGAAAATAGAGTTTCTAATCCGTGACCCCAAATATGACGTAAAATGTGAACACCTCTGATCATAGCTGAGGATAGATAGAATTTAGCGTATTTTTTATGGAATCTTTGAACAGCTATTTTTCTTGAACTATTGACTTTTAGGGAAAGTTTTAGAACAAAAGTTATCCATTATTATAAGTACTTTAACACTCTTTCGGCTCAGTACCCCCTTTCCGACTAACCTTGTATAAAAAAGCAAAATCGATATATAAATTCACCTCTTCAAAATCCAGCCGTTTCGTGAAAACTTCAAGATAATAAGATTTTGAAGGAACACTTAACTCGCCGTCTGACTCGATAACTCGACGATTAATAAATCAAACAAATCGATTTAAAACTAAAAGGCTGATAAGTGCTTCAGAGGGTGCTTATCAAAAGAGAAAACTTTCTCTTTTTTCAAGGAAATGCGGAAAGAGGTTTATGGAAATTTAATCAAAAGCTTCTTAAACATATTGGAACAAAGGGCCATGTTATTGGAAGGAACCATCAGTTCTCGATTGGCTTCTCGGAAAAGGCTCGTGTTATTCGTTGTTCCATTATTCTGTCGACTAAACCCGATTCAATCCAATTATTGATGCTGGTAGCGGTAGTGCCAACATCACGATACTCTGTAGAAACCATCTTATACTTACAATACCTGAAAATTGGAATGTATAAAAGACATACAATAGAATCTTGTAGCGGTGAATCTATCATGACAGTTATAGCTAATATCAGTATGTCAGGATTAGGAGCATGGTAAATAAAGTAAATGAAACCAACATAGACTCTGAGAGTACCACCACTGAGGGTACTTTTAATTAGGTTAGTGATTAGTTACAGAAGCTAGTTTACAGTACCTATATCACAATATAATAATTAACACAAGATCAGAAAATGAGGACAAACAAACCAGATATAAAATGTCAGACTTCTTCGGCTGTTCGACATGGAATCCTCTGCTCCGTCGAATGACCACTGTTTTTATAACTTTGGATACGTTGATTAACCTTGCCGGTTACCCTCCTTTTTTTTTATCGTGGAGAAATGCACTCGCATACTGTACCACCACGGGGAGATAGTGCAGTTATGTGGGACTCGAACCCACTAAAACTCCACGGTGTCCTCCTCTGCCACTTATGGCGGGAACACGGGCACGCGTAAGCACTCATCCGCGAACCCGCCGCGGCTGTCCGTCACCGGACCCTCCTCTGGGGAGTACCCCCCATCACCGGCACACCAGAACACATGGTACGCCATGACCACCCCGGGAACCAAACGAGCACATGGGCGCCAGACTACCCCGTGTCTGGGCACCCTTGGTCCCCCTGCGACGGGTCAGGTTAGTGGCCCCGCCGCCTACCACTTTTCGGCCGCAGAGGATAGGGAGAGCGGCCAACGACATACCGACACTCCTCTCCCCCTGCGGTCCCACCGCATCCGCCATCTGACGTTGGCGACCCCGTCAAGGCCGCGAAAGGTAGGGAGAACGGCGCACCGCAATACCGGCACTCCTCTCCCGCCGCGGCCTCCACCCTTCAGCCGCGATGCCTCCCATACGACACCGCGGCCCGCCTCAGTTGCGGTGTCGCCCAGGCGACACCGCAACCTACTTGGCCGACGAGCAGCCCCTCCTCGGGTTCCTCTTCGCTTCACCGTGGGGATCTATGCCACGCCTACTGAGCCCCCCCGCAATGACAATGCGGGAACCCACCGGGGGGGAGCCGGTTACCCTCCTATGTCAACATTGTCCAGTGTTACCAGCTACCGATAACAAATGATTGTATAACTATACGTAACATATCGGAATGATACTGAACTGCTTTGTTGGTCTAGTGGTGGCAAGCACGGCTGCTGATCGTGATATCCTGGGTTCGATCCACAAGTCGGGCAAAGTGCTATTGGGTTTTTCCGTGGGGAATTCCTCAGTGGCAGCCCGGAGTTTAAATTTGCACCCGGTAGATGGCATTAGGCTCGCCCCCTATTACATGGGACTTAAACGTAACAGCGAAACGAGGGTGTTACTATACACCTCTGCCTAACCCTTCGGTGAATACAGGCGTGATGTTATGTTATGTGATATTATCGGAATGATTGATATAGGTTAGTTAGAAAAAACTTTATTAAAACGCTAGGCAGAAGAATTATATAACCAACTCTATAAATTAAAGGACCTTTTGATCAATCTTGCTGATCAAGGACCTTTCTGAGTCTCTATTCAAACACAAACATATCATTACGCCTGTTTTCCTCGATGGGTTGGGTAGAACCCCATTTTGCCGTTATGTTTAAGTCCCATGTAATAGGGGGCGAGCCTATTGCTATCAACCGGGCACAAATTTAAACCCCGGGCTACTACTCAGGAATTCCACACGGAAAAACCCAATAACATTGCCCGACATGGAGATCTAATACAGGACCTCACGATCAGCAGTTGCGCTTGCCACCACTTGACCAAGAAGGCAGTTTAGTCTCTATTCAAAGGGGATCAAGAGGGCTTTCTGGGTCTAAAACCAAAGGACATTTTTAAATATCATCATCATCCTCCTGCCCTTATCCTAACTTATTTGAGGTGGACGCAGAATGTCTTCTTCTTCCATACATTTATATTTACAATAGCGGCCCGTCCCGACTTCGCACGGGTGGACATATTTCCCGTTTTTGCAACATTTTTCATTTATGCTCCGCTCCTATTGGTCGTAGCGTGATGTTATATAGCCTATAACCTTCCTCGATAAATGTACTATCCAACAAAAAAAATATTTTTCAATTCCAACCAGTAGTTCCTGAGATTAGCGCGTTCAAACAATCAAACAAACTATTCAGCTTTATAATATTAGTATAGATTTAATATTGTCATTTTTAAATATCTTAATCTTAAATTTTTTCAAAGGATAATTATATTTTTTCTTGTTAAATACGAATCAATTGTTGTTATTTCACACGGAAAGTATTTTCGCTAACCCGCAAAGTAGGTCATACGCGTGATTCCGGAGAGTTAAGTTCCATTAATATGCTCAGTGGGTTGCGAAAGATAAAGAAAACGTGCGATACATTATTCATTATAAGTCCTAGAGTTATTTTATTTATTATTTATTATATTTTTAAGAGGTACATGATAGGCCTTAAGATCTAATAAAGTGTCCCACAAAACTGTATAAACAGTTTGACTGTGGAATCAAGTAATCTTGTATCATATTATATATTATTACATTTAGATTTATGGAGTGCACTTATATTAAGGTAAGGTATTTAGAAGATATTTTTTTAACATTTTTTTAATCTTATTTTTATTAGCTTCACGTCTGATTACCTCGGGCAAACTGTTGAGTATATATGGAATACGTTTCCTCAGTGTTCTATCACCATACATGTTTGTGACTTTGGGAACAACGAATTTACCCGAGGTCATCATCCTAGTGCTATACTTATTAACTATATTAATTTTGAATGACGAGTTATGTTCTTGATTGCCATGATTATTAGTAGCTAGAAGGTATTTATGTTTTAGTCTGACCGGTAATAACTTACATATTTTAAAAAGTTTATAGTAATCGTTTTTGTATTTATTTTTAGTTTTTTTATCTACAAGTAATTTTATGAATCTAATTTGAATGTTTTCCAATTTATCAATGTAAGAGTTGAATGTGAGTCCATAGCAATTAAGAGCATAATCCAGAATTGATTCTACTAAAGATGTATAAAGAAGTTTTAGTGTACTAATAGGAATCTTATAACTAAGATGGTAAAATTTACCAAGTATCACTCTAAGTTTATTACATAGGAGATCTATATGTTCAGCCCAAGAGAAATGCTCATCAACTTTCAGTCCTAAGTATGTAACACATTTTACTCTTTGTATCGGTTTACAGCTACATTGAATAAGGTTATTGTGGAAGCAATCAAAAGTATGGGTATATAATGGGCGAGGATTTTCTTTTAGTAGCAAGTAGGGAGAATGTATAATCAATAGTTTGGTTTTATCTGAATTCAGTACAATGCCGTTGTCATGTGACCATTTGACAATGGAGTCCACATCTTGCTGAACAAGTCGACAAGTTTCGGCCAGGTCAGTGCCGGCGCGCATTGCGCATAGATCGTCCGCGTACATGTGCGTTGATTATTTATGTAATCGGTATAGTTCCTACATCACCGAAAAAATCGGTATAAACAGTGTAAAAAGACCCTTAACGAAGCCGAAAGGCACTTATTCTCCACGTTATTGCGATCATTTTTTTGTTCTGGACTATACCTGGGAACCTTCTAGTTACGGAGATATTGGAGGTCAAAGTTCCAACATTTTCACTACTTTTTTTAAAAATACTAGTTTTGAAGGTTGCAAATGTACTTGAAATATTACATTACCCGTTTACTACTCATTGCATCTATCAGCACAGTGTTTTGCGTGCGTTACAATTAGCTTTACAGTAATACGAAATTTTACAGTAAAAAAAAAAAGTCGTTTCCCAGCGACAATTTTTGCGTAGGGTTACTTAGTTTGATGTACTGAATGCATGGTTGACGGCTTGGTGAAGGGTCTTTTTACACCTTGTATCTATAGTTTGGATCAAACCAATTGGAAAAAAATGTAAACAGTCTGCTATTTATTTATAAAAAAATTGTAAGTATTTACAAATAGGAGGACGAGCTTAATAGGATAGGAGGCGCTGGTGGCTGATTACCAACCGAGCGGATAATACGATTTGCGCAGTTAAGCTGCGCTTGCCGCGGTCAGTCCGTAGATGGGTGACCCTTCGTTACATATCGAAACTCTCCGTGCCTCGGAGTGCACGTTAAACAGTCGGTCCCGGTTGTCATACGAATACCTATGACAGTCGTTACTGGAAGTCAGTAGCCCGAAAGTCCGACGACTTCTCTAACCTTAGGATATAGGCATTGCCCAGTAACCGGGTTGCGGAGGTCTGATAGCAGTCGCTTCGTGTAAAATACTGGTATTCAGCCGCATCTGGTTAGACTGGAAACTGACCCCAATATAGTTGGGAATAAGCTAGGCAGAAGATACAGTACTAGCGGCCGTCCCGGCTTCGCACGGATGGACATTTTCCCCGTTTTTGCAACATTTTTCATTTATGCTCCGCTCCTATTGGTCGTCGCGTGATGTTATATAGCCTATAACCTTCCTCGATAAATGGACTATCCAACATAAAAATAATTTTTCAATTTTTCCTTTTTTCCTGAGATTAGCGCGTTCAAACAAACAAATTCTTCAGTTTAATAATATTAACTCTAGTATAGATTTAAAAATAATAACGTGTTTTAACGAAAAGAAATACAAACGTAGAATACAATAAATTGGTAATCAAGATTTGATTTAAACAATTTCGTAATTTAAAATAACAGTTCTAGAAAAAAAAGACTCAAAAAGACGGTTGACCTTTATTTCAAATCTGTTCGGGCCAGACTTTAACATTTTTAATTTCACATAACTGGGTCTTTGATCAATCATGTAGGTATCTTTTTTCTTTTCTGTGAAACATATCGGAAAACACAGAACATCGAATTTAATTAGAGCTCTCAGTAGGTAAAACTTTGATTATATTTTTTATAATAATCTATACTAATATTATAAAGAGGAAAGATTTGTATTTTTGAATTTTTGTATGTAACGAATAAACTTAAAAACTACTGGACCGATTTCAAAAATTCTTTTGCCGTTAGAAAGTTACATTATCACTGATTAACATAGGCTACGGGCGGAGCCGTGAAGACACAGCTAGTAGTGAATAAGGCAGGTTTAGAGGTCGATTCCGGCCCGCACTTCTGACTTTTCGAATTTATGTGCGGATCAGAATTTGATTATCACTTGCGTTAACGGTGAAGGAAAACATCGTGATGAAACCTGCACATCTGAGAGGGCTCCATGAAGTTCTCGATGGTGTGTGTGGCCTGCCAACCCCACTATGCCAGCGTGGTGGACTAAGGCCTAAACCCTTCTCATTCTGAGAAGGCAGCCCGTGCCCAGCACTGGGACAGTAATGGGCCAATTATATTATGTAAAAGTTAATAAAGCTTTTTTGATTTACAATAATATTTTCCTTTTTACCATTATTTTGAAACAGCTCGTAAAAATTTTGCAAGGGAAAAATTTGTTACGTGTCGGCGCATAAAAACACAAAATTATAAATCTGAATTTGAAAAAGATGTTATTCGCTTTTTCGAAAAAAGAATATAGTAACTCAATTATTAGATTACTTGGTGCTTGTAGTAATTTAGAATAAGAATAATTTTGTTTTTCTTATTAAAAATATATCCGAATCATCCGATCAAGAAATATGTTTGAAATATCTAATTTATACAACAACAAACGACCGAACCCTAGATTCAAACTTGCGACCTCGGGCTTAAAAGGATTTCCAATGGTTACCGATACTTTAGAGCATAAATATTAATGATATTAGGCAAAATGTAAACGAGATCTCAAGATATTACCAAAGGGATTTAAGACAAAAGTCTTATTACAGGCACTTGAAGGATTCCAGACGCCATCTTGTATTTTTAATTTAAGCTGAAGTGACGATCTGGAAGATCATGTAACAATAGGCACTAGATTCGGTTGGCAGAACTGTCAACAGTAATTTAAAATAGTTAGGTTCCATTACTTTCATTTAATAGCCTTTGTTGTAGACTATTAACATTTGAAATTCTTAGCAGAAAGCGACAATCCTCCTTATACAGAGTGTCCTTGGATAATGTTCACAAATGAAAATGGGTGAAAGTAGACCACAATTTATCGACAAAAAAAAAATGGAAAAACAAATGAATCGAGAGATAAATTTTTTTATTAATAAAAATGAATAACTTTTATTCATTGCATGTATTTCGTTTAAATAAAAAACAATAATGACGGCAAAGGGTTGATGTTGCATAGCAAATAAATAGCAACCCTTAAAAACCAGTCATCAAGCCAAAAAACGTTTCTTTGAAGATAAATTTTTTGTGATTTTTTTAATACATTTTTTTACAAAAATAAAATATTTATGGTTTTTTTTCTATTTTTTTTTTTGTCGACGTTTTACGTTGTAGTCTAGTTCCACCCATTTTCATTTATGCACATTATCCCGGGACACACTGTATAATTCACCAGCTTTCATTTGTTTTAAAATCATTCCGCCATGATTGTTTATTCGTGACCGATGTTTATAATGAAAGTCAACAGCTGAGTTCTCAGGAAAATGTAATATAATATTTTAGGGAAATTTGATGCCGCAGGTCTGATACCTGGAACTCTGTAAGGCTTGATGAATGTTGGAAATTTAATAACATTTATACATATACTTAACATCTCTTTTTAATTTGTGAGCATATATAAGACAGACACATTAGGATTGATGTCAGGCAGGCGGCCGGTCATAAAACAATAAGCCAAAACCTCTAACAGCATGGATTTATGAAATACATGTTGTGATGACCCCATCTAGTGTGGGATAAGGGCAGGAAGAAGACATAAGACAGATACATAAGTACATATATACCGGGTGTTTTTTTTACCGTCAGGAAAATAGCATATTTTAGGGGGATTTATTCATTGATACCCATTATTTACAGGATGATCCCTTAATCCTTACTTATTAAAAATTCAATTTTTTTATATTTATTAGGGGTAAAATGTACGTAGAAAAGAAGTTATATATCAGAGTACGAAGAAGAAGAAGTTATATGTCAGAGTTTAAAGATCATTTAATTGATAAATTGTCGCGCGTAAACTAACATTATGATTTTGAATTTCAATGATTTATTTATATTTTATAAATTTATTTCGAATAAACAGCTATTAATTAGTAGTATGTATTAGTAGAACGTTTTAATATTGTGATAAAAAGAAAAAAAAACAAAGTAACTATATCATAGGCTTTTACTCCGATCACACACTATTTTTTTCCTGACTTTAAAAAACATCTGCCGATATAAACATTTTCATACAATCCCCGCAACGACACACAAAGTACGTACGCACTGATGAAATCGGCTTTAACCAATTGGATCTAGACTTTGGATAACGTTATCCCACAGTATTAGGTGTGAAGGTGAAATGGCAGTCGCCCGCACTATTTAGTCGCATCTGGTTAGATTGAAAGCCAACCACGGCAGGGAAAGACTAGGCTGATGAAACTTTACCCACACCACACCTTGCCCACTTACACAAATGCAAAGCTCATTGTCGCCATCAAATCATTGAAATTGCTGTAGGTATGTTTAGATACATTGTCTTTTGGTGAGTCTCAGCAGTATTGAGCTGCGTTCAGACGACACGCGCCCGCTAAGCGCACGCCACGCGCGCAAGCACCCGCGTGTAACTCGCTTTGAATTTTTTTGTATATAATTTGAGTCTTATTGAGTATTATCAATGGATCTCAAATTGCATTTATCGAAATCCAACCGCACACGCCAAGCGCCCGCTTCGCGCCCGCTTCGCGCCCGCTTCGAGCCCGCCTCGCGCCCTCCACGCGCCCGCCCCACGCCCGCTTCATGCCATGCTTCGATAAATGCAATTTGAGATCCATTGATGTGTCATAAGACTAAAATTATATACAAAAAAAATCCAAGCGAGTTAGACGCAGGTGTTGACACGCGTGGTGTGCGCTTAGCGGGCGCGTGTCATCTGAAAGCAGCCTTAATATCAAGATACAGATGACTGTATACCTTACATCCATAGAGCAATTTCAATTATTGATGACATTTAATTATGTCAATTGTTTTATATAGTTTAGCTTCCTTATCACTTTTGTAAATGTGAGAACTTTGTGGACCTGCCTCTATAAATTTGTAAATTACTGTTATTCATATAGTTTTACTCTATTTTATTTGTTAATTTTTGTACTATATTACTCATTGGTCTGTGGTCAGTACTCCATTGTTCTCTCACTATCCTAAATCATTGTACTCTGAAATTGTTAAAGATATTATTTTTAAAAGAGTAACCAAATTCAAATTTTTCAAATTCAAATTCATTTATTGCAAATATGGGTAGTTATACAGGTGGGTTTTTGAAGAACAGGAAAGTTGTTAGTGTCACCATATTCTGCACTAGGCATGCAACATTTAGTTCGGAACGTGGTTAGTCCCTAAATTAAAATTTTTAATACATTAAAGTTCAAAATTACATGTCTATTAAATTGTCAATTAAAGTCAAAGTAAATAATGTGAAAGTTAATCTGTTATGCTAAAATGTCAAGAATTAATAATTGTGAAATATGTAATTTATGTCAAACTGTAATAAACATTATTTAGAGTTTGTCACACAAATATTCATTAACACTATAATAAGATTTTTCAAATAACATTTTTTTAACATTACTTTTAAATATGTCCATACTTTTTACTTTTTTTTTCCATGGAGTTTTTGCCGGCTCTTCTCCGTAGGAAACGACTAATTGGAACCGTGCATCTAAATTCGACTTTCCATAAGCACCTGTTTTGGATTATGTGAAATAAAAACGTTTGATTTTGTTTTTTTTTTTATTATTTATTTTACATGCAGCGATAGCCAAGCGTAGCGGTTGAACGTACCTCTGACTTTTCGAATCCATCTGCGAATCACTATTTGATTACCACTAGCGTTAACGGTGAAGGAAAACATCGTGAGGAAACCTGCACACCTGAGAGGACTGCAAAAAGTTCTCGATGATATGTGTAGTCCACCAACCAGGCCAGAGAGGTGGAATAAGGCCTAAACCCTTCTGATTCAGAGAATAGGCCCGTGCCCAGCAGTGGAACAGTAATGGGCTTATTATGTTATGTTGTGTAGTAACACATTACTTAAGGTACTCATATAAAGTACTAGCGGCCCGTCCCGGCTTCGCACGGGTGGATATTTTCCCCGTTTTTACAACATTTTTCATTTATGCTCAGCTCCTATTGGTCGTAGCGTGATTTTATATAGCCTATAACCTTCCTCGATAAATGGACTATCCAACAAAAATATTTTTTTCAATTATAACCAGTAGTTCTTGAGATTAGCGCGTTCAAACAAACAAACAAACTCTTCAGCTTTATAATATTAGTATAGATTATATGAGTACATTAAGTACCTGTATAATTTACGTCACGTTTAGTTCTCTTTGAGCCCTGATTCTAAAAGGAAATTAACCTTATCATAACTGAAATCTAGAGAGATTAAGAAAATATCTGGAAACTTCTCATATAGGGATTGAATAAGATCTTGTAAGAAAATAAGGTAAAGTAGACATGAACTTTGGCTTATTTATCTTTGCGTATCTACTAATTGAGATCGAGAAACAACAAACTTAAATTGGATCTTTCTTTTTCGTGTGGTTAGTAACTAATCTGGTGTCAGAGTTTATGCCGCCCATGGGCCTCTGACTTGGCTTCACATGCCGTCGAGAAATATCTCTCAGGCATGCCGGTTTCCTCACGATGTTTTCCTTCACCGTTTTTAAGCAAGTTGTGATTATACAATACGCACATGAATCCGAAAAGTCAGAGGTGCGTGCCTTGGGTTCGAACTCGAGACCTAACACTAACTAGACTTAAATTGGATGATTCCTAGACATTAAAAATGGCGAGATTTTTTAAAATTAAAGCATGTACTTAGGTCAAAATATTTCTGATTCTTCCATTGAATTTAAGAATCGGCACATCTGTAAAGCCCTTTACTGTTCCACAGCTAGGCACGGCCCCTTCTTGGAATGAGAAGGATTTAGGTCTTTGCCAAGCTGGCGTGGTGGGAGTTGGCGGACTACACACACCATCGAGATCTTTTTGGAGTCCTTCTCAGATGTGCAGGTTTCTTTACGATCTTTTGCTTAACTGTTAACTTTAGTTTGATACGTACCTACCTATCGTTAGAAATTATCCACTTTCTTAGGTAGATGTTAAAAATACATTTAGAACACTCTCCATAGACTGAAGTAGGTACAATATTACAATAATCATTTAATAAGCAGCTTTTCCTTCCCAAAATATTATGTAGACGTAGTTTAATGGACCAACAATTAAACAATACAAATTAACATAATATCACGCCTTTATTTCCCGAAGGGTTGGGTAGAGATGTATATAGTATCACTCTCATTTCACCGTTATGTTTAAGTCCCATGTAATAGGGGACGAGTCTATTGCTATCAACCGGGCACAAATCCAAACTCAGGGTTGCTACGGAGGAATTCCACACGGAAAAACTCAATAACACTGAGCCCGACCTGGAGATCGAACCAAGGACCTCACGATCAGCAGTCGCGCTTGCCACCACTAAACCAACGAAGCAGATTATTATCCGTAGAAAGTAGGAACCTCGGAGGGAATACTTAATACCCGCTTCAGAACAAAAAGGCGGATTAACATAGAGATTAATTAAAAGATAAATGATGCTTGTTTTTTATACGGAACCTTAATCTAAACGTTTTGCGATACAAATTATATTTTTCGAGATTTTTATAAACATTTTATGATGAGTTATTGCTGCTCGTTCATTTTAATAATGAGAGTGGTTGCTTGCAGTGTTGAGGTATTTTGGAGCGTGTTTGCGGCGAAGATACATATAAAATGAATTTTCTGTCGCACATTTTCAACGTTAATACGTTGAAGAGAACGTGCAGAAGGTAATCCTCCACGTCCTCGGTAGGAGAATAATATTGTAGTCCGTTATTCATTTTCACACATATATTTTAAAATCTATACTATAATATTATAAAGCTGAAGAGTTTGTTTGTTTGAACCCGCTAATCTCAGGAACTACTGGTTAGAATTGAAAAAATATTTTTGTGTTGGATAGTCCATTTATCAAGGAAGGTTATAGGCTATATAACATCACGCTACGACCAACAGGAGCGGAGCATAAATGAAAAATGAAAAATGTTGCAAAAACGGGAAAAATTACCACCCGTGCGAAACCGGGACGGGCCGCTAGTATTTCTATAAAAGAAAACTAAAAAAAAAAGTATAAAAAAATAGTAACCCACCAGCATCGGGAACAGGGTCTAAGTTACCGGTGGTCAAGGCCTCAGAGAGAGGAACTTCCTAACAATACGCGCCGTGTCCGGAAATACCGCTTTCTGTATCAGGCCCTTGATCCAGCCGCCCAACGAGAGCCTCATCAGATATTAATCGAGGCTCTTGGCTATTAAGCCATTGGCCGTAACGACTATCGGCACAACGACTGCTGAGTTTGCTTCCCATATGTCGATAACCTCGTGTACCATGTTTTGATACTTAATTATGTTTTAGTAATAGTTTGACACCATTTCTATCAAGGTACCCTAAGTATACTTCCTTAGAACTAATATACTTACTTAGGTTCAGTAAGCCCTCGTCCGCACGAACGCTTTTTCAACGCGCGTCAAAAAAGCGTCCAACGCGCGCCATAGATAAGCTGCGTCAAAAAAGCGTCCAACGCGCGCCATAGATAAGCTGCGTCAAAAAAGCGTCCAACGCGCGCCATAGATAAGCTGCGTCAAAAAAGCGTTCAACGCGCGCCGTAGATAGGCTGCGTCAAAAAAGCGTCCAACGCGCGCCATAGATAGGCTGCGTCAAAAAAGCGTCCAACGCGCGCCATAGATAAGCTGCGTCAAAAAAGCGCTATCATGTGAACTCATATAAAGCTTGCTATTTGTTTTATTAGAACGCTTTTTTTACGTGCGTTGAAAAAGCTCTCGTGCGAACGAGGGCTAATAGTGGTAATAGTGGTCTGACATAACGTAGAACACCTATTTGACGCAACCATGATAAACACAGCCTTCAATTGGCTAACCTGGAACTAAAGTGGTCTATGTAACATTTTTGGCTAAATCCATCTATGAGCATCTTTGAACATAAAAACGATAAATAAATCCGGGCAAAAGTGGTATATGTGTCATTACGTCATCAAAATAAGGTTATCATTAAAACACCACTTTAGAATTTATTTGATATTTAAAAAATAATAATTCTAAAGTGGTTTTTTCGTTTGTTATCTGAAAATGTTTATTTTGTATCATAGACCACTTTAGTTCCAGGTTAGCCAATTTTCTTTATTTGTGACTAGTTTTCAACTGTTTTTGATTGCTTTTGTGTCTTGTGTTGCATCCATTAAACGTCATTTCTTATTTCTTTATTTTTAACTAGCTGTGTAACTAATCAGTGATAATGTAGCTTTCTAACGGCAAAAGAATTTTTGAAATCGGTCCAGTAGTTTTTAAGTTTATTCGTTACATACAAAAATATAAAAATACAAATCTTTCCTCTTTATAATATTATAGTAATATAGTAATAGTATAGATTAGCGACCCGCCCCGGCTTCGCACGGGTGCAATGTAGATACTTATGTGGGGCATATAAACTTTCCTCATGAATCACTCTATCTATTGCTGAAAACTGCATTAAAATCCGTTGCGTAGTTTAAGAGATCTAAGCGAGAGCGACTTTTTTTTATACTATGTTAAGAAAATAAATTCTAAGACACACAATGCACAAACCTATGTATCTAAACGTTTAAACCTATCGTCGCTGAAGTTCTAACACCGCGTAACTCATAACAGACAACTTTTCAGCAGAGCCAAATATAGATTTTTTTCTACTTATCATATAATTGTTTTTAATCTACAATATTCTATTTTATTTTGGTTTTTTCGACGGAGCACTTTCGCGATAGGATCCAGTATGGAACTCACCTGACTTACACGCTGTTTTAGCTGTTTACATAGCTTGATGGAAAAAACATTACATACGCCGTAGATTTTGTTTTAAAAATAACGCGTTGCTATTGGATCTAACCATTGATTGTGATTGGTCAAACGATGCGTTTTTCGATTCCCTATCGAATGACGTGCGTAACCCAAAACTACTATTTCTCGAGTTACGCGGTGTTAGAACTTCAACGACGCTATGTACTTTGAAAACGTGTTATAACTAGCGAACTACGTAACAGATAGTGGAACTTTGGCAATAATGGACTATACGTGTAATCCCTATCTAGCCGGGAGCTAATCTAAGAAATGTTTAAGTTGACACCATCCGGCTGCTTGAAGATAAATCTAAGAGCCCGTTCACACAGCGGATCCATTTTAATGGATCCGTCGATACTGGATGTGTTGTTCACACCTGTCCCGACGGATCAGTTAAACAAATGGCAGCTGCGTCGCATTTGGCAGACAGGATACGATAAAAATAACGGATCCAGTATTTTGTACTGGAATATTGTCGGAATACTGTCGTGTATGTGAACTCGCTCATACAACTACAGGCGCCATCACCAAAATAAAAACGGATCCGGTAAAACGGGTCCTTTAAACAGTTTCTATGTGAACTAAATGTAATTTGGAGATAAAACGCAGAAGTATTGGGTATTATGTTCAAGAATAGACTATTGGAAGATAGATGGATAGATAAGATAGAACTGCCTTGTAGATAAGATATACTGCGTGTGCGGCAGTCGGGTTGTTGAGCTCCCTAAAATAAGGTTTGAGCTACGCGATGACTGTTGCATGCGTGCCGTCAGTTAGGACAGGTCAACTCAAACTTGCTATGGCACTTTCCTAAAAAGGCCATTCCAGACGTTGCCCTACATTGTTACACTCACATAGTTTTTATACCACAATGTCTGGACTTTAAAAGAGACGTTGATCTCTGAGTTTGTTTTGGCTTTTCTTCTCAGAGCTAGTCAGATAGGAAATGCCGGCGCCATCTAGTATTAAAAAAAAACATTACATTGACTTATAAAAGTGTCTGTTACAGATTTATTTACAAAATAAAAATCATTTATCATTATCATTTACTGGTCGCAAGCGCGACTGCTGAGCATGGGGTCCGGGGTTCAATCCCCAAGTCGGGCAAAGTGTTATTGGGTTTTTCCATTAGGAATTTCTCAGTAGCAGCCCGGAGTCTGGATTTGTGCCCGGTTAATGGCAATAGGCTCGCCCCGTATTACATGGGTCTAAAACATAACTGGCGAAACGAGGGTGTACTAAGAACACCTCTGCCGAACCCTTCGGGGAATACAAGGCGTGATGTTATATTGAGATAGATCTGCAGACAATCAGCTGATTGAAAATTAAGGTCTATAAATAGAGCATTTTATATCTGTTGCAATACAAATATTCAACGTTTTTTTTGTGTTGGTCGAAAACTTCCATTTATTTGCTTTATTAATTAAAAGTACCTGGATGACCGAGCTTTACTCGGTTTTTTTTGGTAAATCGACATTTTCTTAAAATTAAACCTAGTTAGATCGATTTATCGCCCCCGAAACCCCCTGCATACTAAATTTCATGAAAATCGTTGGAGCCGTTTCTGAGATTTAGAATATATATATACAAGAATTGCTCATTTAAAGGTATTAGATAGATTAGATAGATAAAGTGATTATTCTCCTATACAGGGTGTAAATGAATTCACGTAATTCCTTCAAACCTCGTGATGTACTTCCTCTTAGCCTTTTCCCAATTATCTTGGGGTCAGCTTCCAGTCCAACCAAATGCGGCTGAATACCAGTATTTTACACGGAGCGACTGCCATCAGACCTCCGCAACCCAGTATCTGGGCAATGCCGATATCCTAAGGTTAAACCGTTTGTCAGACTTTCAGGCTTCTGACTACCCGTAACGACTGTCATAGGTATTCGTATGACACCCGGGACCGACGGCTTAACGTGCTCTCCGAGGCACGGAGGGGTCTCGATGTGTAACAAATGGTCACCCATCCACGGACTGACCGCGGCAAGCGCAGCTTAACCTCGCAAATCGTACGATCGGCGCGGTTGTTATTTAGCCACGAGCCCCTCGTGAAAAAACCTCGTGATGTACTGCTGACATTAATTAACCCTGCATGGGATACTTTTGGATTCAATAACAAAAAAACTACAAAAAGCAAACATGTGTTCTAACGTGAGGCATTTTAGCGCCCCGAGCGAATGGCGCGGCTATAGCTCGCCGCGCGGTCATTTAACTCGGCGCTTTAAAATCCGTTAAAATCGGAGTTTGGATTTGAACCCAGGACCTCAGGATCAGCAGTCACGCATGCAACCACTAGACCAATGAGGCAGTTAATAGTTGTTGTTGTGTTGTTAATGTTTTTAATAACAGAATAAACTAAAATATCAACTTTAGAATTCTTCCTAACCTAAATAAACCAACAAGAACCAACAAGTATTTGATCCCCACGTTATATAATAATAATGACTGACTTAGCCAAATAATAAAACAAGTAAACAAACATTAAAATATAAGTAAATAAATATGTTACTTACCGAGTATGGCATGTGTATTTAATAATTATATTAAAAAGTACAGGTATTCACTGCATTATAAATTATATTAGATTCGATAAACTGCATTATATACATATAGCTAATAAGTAAAACCATCCATGTAACTGATACCAAATTTTGATTGAGCGCTATTCCCACCGACAAACTGTCACACAGTTTGTTGGGTTTAATTTCCTTGTTAAATGTGTTTATATCAATAAATATTTTTATTATAAATTACTGAAAAGTCTTTTATCAGGCGGAAACAAGGTGCGCGCCTTTAACGGTTGGGTCATGCCGGTCTTGATGTACTCCTTCGGCACACTCAAGTGGACTCAGGCGGATCTTGACGCCCTGGATAGAAGGGTCCGTGCACTGCTGACTGCACATCGGATGCATCATCCACGCTCTTCAGTGATGAGGCTGTACATTCCGCGAAAGTGTGGGGGTCGAGGCTTTTTAAACGCTAAGACCCCCATTTAATTTTACCCCATTTTTTTTTATTATTATTGCCTTTATTTATTTTAAAATACTTACAAATTACATTTTTAAATATTTCTATAAAAACACAAAAACATTTAAAAATATAAAAAATAGTAGTCCACCGGCATCGGGAACAGGGTCCAAACTGCCGGCAGTCAGGGCTCCAGAGAAAGGAACCTCCTCACTATGCGTGCCGTGTCAAGGAGTACTGCTCTCTGTATCAAGCCCTTGATCCAGCCACCCAACGAGAGCCTCATGAGGTGAATATCGAGGCTCTTGGCTATTATACCATTCGCCGTAACGACTATCGGAACAATGACTGCTGAGTCCACATCCCACATGCCGACAACCTCGTGTGCTAGATCAAGATATTTTATTATTATTATTATTAAATCGCCTCCTGCAGATGCGCGGTTTTGTTTTATTTCTCCATAACAGTTTATTCCGCGGACATTGGTGTGGGTTACATGATTACATCTATTACCCTAGTTTGTTGTTTACTAAAATTGTAACGTGTAACTGTTTTATGTCCCAATAAAATAAAATAAAAACGGTGCACTAATAAAATCGCCGGTCGCTCTTTTCATTAAAATCCTTTCAATTTCACACCTCTCCGACAAAGGAACGGTGACGACACAAAGTAGAAACCTGAAACCAAGGTCCAAGCAACAAATTTAATAGAAGCAGAGTGAGCCGAGCGTTTCAGCTTGAACACACATCGGGGCTCCTTGAACTAATACGACCGCCAACCGGTCCGTGAGTGAGGCAGGATTCTGTTTAACCACGTTTTATGAAAGATTTTCAAAAGCTTGGAGCCGTATTACGGTCTGCCGCCTCGCATTAGCGATCAAATCCACGAGAGTTTGACAACACGACGGGTATAATGAAAAAAGTTTCGTTTCCTTAAATAAAACAGAGTGGTGTATTTATTGACGACATGTTTGGTGCAGTGGCTGAGCGATTGGCTTCTGCGCTACGGCTCGTGGGTTCAATTCCCGCACGGACCAAATATTTGTATGGCCTACAAATAGTTGTTCTGGGTCTGGGCGTTTGTGCATGTGAAGATTTGTGTCTGTAAACGTACCCACGATACAGGAGAAATGGCAGTGTGGGGCAACGTTTTAAAAAAAAGACAAAATGTAAAAAAGATTTGCAATGATATGATTTTAATATTAATGAGAGTTGTTGTTTTATGGCGGATTTCAGTGGATACGATGTATAGGACGATACATCGATATATACGATAGTGGAGGACGACCTAAAAGAACGTACATCGATGTTATTGGTGATGTTCTTCACAAAGAACAAGTGCGTAGTACTCTCAACCGGCGTGCGTGTATGACAAGATGTATGAATGTGGATGAAGCGAAAGGCGTATGTAAGGATCTTAGCATGTGGCGCTCTACAGTTTCTACCTACCCTCGTGGGAAAAAGTAGTGAGTTTATGTATGTATGTATGTAAGAGAGTTGTACAGAATATTTAATTCGACGCAAAAGCTGAAACATTGTATTCTAAACTGAAACAGTGAGGTAGCCTACTCTAAACTGAAAATTTCATAATTGAAACTATGTATTAGGTAAACAACGCACAAGACAGCTAGACGTCTTTGTTAACCAATCCCCTGTGTTTTGGCTGCGGCAGCCAAACACGGGATCGTCTGACTTGCTATAAAGATTGGCATCGTTATCTTTTTAACCGACTTCCAAAAAAAGGAGGAGGTTCTCAATTCGTCTGTGTTTTTTTTTTTTTTTAATGTTTGTTACCGCAGTACACCCTTATTTATGAACCGATTTGAAAAATTCTTATTTTGTTTGAGAGAGTATTCTTTCGAAATGGTCCCATTTAAATTTGATGAAGATCTGATAAAGAACTTCGGAGATAAACAATGGAACTCCTCAATGACGAACAGTACGCATAATGTGATGATGTGATTATGTGTACGAGCAGCGTCTTTAGCAGGTCCAACCATGTTTTAATTAAGGCCACTAAAATAAATGAAATAAAAAACATTTTAACAAAAATAAAACCGACTTCAACAAAACGAAAAAGTAATAAAATAATTACCATATTATAAAAGTAACAGGTTCAGAAGTCGGTGCCTTTATTTTGGTTCAGCATGGATTAGCACCGGCTTCTGAATCTGTTACTTTTATAATATGGTAATTATTTTATTACTTTTTCGTTTTGTTGAAGTCGGTTTTATTTTTGTTAAAATGTTTTTGTCATAATATATCGAGTGTAAAAATACCCTTAACGAAGTCGAGAGCCACGTATTCTTCCCATCATTACGAAGATTTTTTGGTATTGGGCTATACCTGGGAACCGACTGGTTACGGAGATATTGAAGGTCAAAGACACCATATTTTTTAACGTTTTTCACGAAAACTAACTTTAAATGTTATTTTATTACTAAACATTCTTCTATACAAAAATTATCAACATTTTCGAAATGTAGGCACAGTCTGCTGCGCGCGCGCTTACATTGCGCGGTACAATTAAAAGCTGTTTTTAATACCAAAAAATTAAAGTCGTTTCCCTTCCCAGCAAATATCTTTGCTGTATGTTACTTAGTTTGATGTATAGTAGGTATGAGTAGACTTCGGCTTCGTCAAGGCTATTTTTACACCCAGTATGTATTAGCCAATTACGTAACCTAAGCGTTGCCAAACCTAACCCTAGCATTGCCGTTCACCGTGGCAACCCTGCCAGACTTAATGTTTTTTTTTCGCTTGCCTTCTATGCAGGAAGGTCTGAGTTTGATACCGGCCCGTACCTCTGACTTTTCGAATTCATATGCGGATCAGAATTTGATTATCACTTGATTTAACGGTGAAGGAAAAACATCGTGAGGAAACCTGCACACCTGAGAGAGCTCTATAAAGTTCTCGATGGTGTGTGTAGTCTGCCAACCCGCACCAGGCCAGCGTGGTGGACTAAGGCTTAAACCCTTTTCATTCTTTGAAGAAACCCGTGCCCAGCAGTTGGATAGTTATGGGCTGATTATGTATTATGTAAGTAGTTCAGATTTATATGTAAAGTGTTGGTTGTGTATATCTATATATAAATAAAAATAAATCCCTATTTCCCTTGGTTACGCCATAACTTGAGAACAACTTTGTCGAATGAGGTCATATTTATGGTTCGTAGCTATGCTTGGATTCGATAGGTGGCGCTGTAGTCACATTGTTTACGCGGGCACAGCCGCGGGAGAACAGCTAGTTTTTAATAAATATTTCAGTTTTCGACATGGAATATTTACATCAAACATTGTTTCCGTTCGTATTAATTTTCCTTGTATGTAGTTAAACGAGAATATCGTTATCATTATCATCATGTTTTATTATAACGATATCATAAGCGGGGACCGTTATCAACCTCCATGATATCCCATAGTATCTCCTTACGGTACCCAAGGGAGAGTGAGCCGTATAACGTTATAACGTCGTTACCAAAACTCACATAGAGAGAAATGCCTATTATTATAGAGAATTGTTTTTGCCTAAAATGTATAGTTTTGTAGGGGAACGAGGTATGGGCTCCTACGTAAAGAGAGGATCCTCCTACCAGGCGGGTCTTATGCCTGGCGGGCCACTGCCCAACGGTTGATGTTGGGAACTTGTAGACAAGGTTAGTCGGAAAGGGGGTACTAAGCCGAAAGGGTGTTAAAGTACCCATAATAATGGATAACTTTTGTTCTACAACTTTCCCCAAAACTCGATAGTTTACAAAAAATAGCTTTTCAAAGATTGAGTAAAAAATATGCTAAAATCTATCTGTCATTTAGGTCATATTTGTGGTTACAGATAAGAAATTTATTTTTCTGAATTCATAACTAAAGCAGGTATGATTTTTTGTTTGAAAAAACTAGAATATTTTTTTTTTGCATGCAAATAAAGATTATCGAATTTTGAAATTTTAACACTTGCTTTCAAATGACTCATCAGTGATACTTTAGGTGGCCCGCGGCTTAGTACCCCCTTTCCGACTAACCTTGTATAAACGATGTAAATAGACCCTTAACGAAGCCGAAAGGCTCTTATTCTCCACGTCATTGCGATATTTTTTTTGTTCTGGACTATGCCTGGGAACCTTCTAGTTACGGAGATATTGGAGGCCAAAGTTCCAACTTTTTCACCACTTTTTAAAAAAATACTAGTTTTGAAGGTTGTAAATGTACTTGAAATACCTCCATTACCCGTTTACTACTCATTGCATCTACCAGCATAGTGTTTTGAGTGCGTTACATTGAGCTTTACAGTAAAACGAAACTTTCACCCAAAAAAAAGTCGTTTCCCAGCGACAATTTTTGCGTAGGGTTACTTAGTTTGATGTACTGAATGCATGGTTGACGGCTTCGTGAAGGATCTTTTTACACCTTGTATACTAACTCCGTGTCAGATCTTGATACCGCGATGCAGGATTTGCGACATTTCATCTGACAGGTGTCATTGTTATCGCTATAGTGTGCTAGACATCCGTCGTGCTGCGTAGTTCGCATGTGGGTGTGATAGATGTCGCCACAGCTTGTTTATATAACATTTTCTTTTATTTTTGTTCCATCTTTATACCAGATTCATCAGGATAGCTTTTGGACTCAGGCGTATCGTTCTGGCTAACTTTTTCCCAATTATGTTAGGGTCAGCTTCCAGTCTAACTAGAGCGGCTGAATACCAGTATTTTATAAGGAGCGACAGCCATCAGACCTCCGCATCCCAGTTACTGGGCAATGCCGATATCCTATAGTTAGACCTATTGTCAAACTTTCGGACTTCTGACTACTCGTAACGACTGTCGTAGGTATTCGTATGACACCCGGGACCGACAGTTTAAAGTGCTCTCCGAGGCACGGAGTGATCTCGATGTGTAACGAATTGTCACCCATCCACGGACTGACCGCGGCAAACGTTGTGTTAATAAACCACGAACTCAGGTGTATACAAGGAATAAACCAATTCGTGAATTCCCTGAAACTACAGGGTCTAGTGGTGTAGATTAGACAAAAACGGGATTTTGCTAAGTCCTTACTTTAATTAATTAATTAATAATATATAATATCTATACTAATCTTATAAAGAGGAAACATTTGTATTTTTGTATGTAACGAATAAACTTAAAAACTACTGGATCGATTGCAAAAATTCTTTTGCCGTTAGAAAGCTACATTATCACTGAGTGACATAGGCTACGGGCGGAGCCGTGAGGACACAGCTAGTTATATATAAACGCGAAAGTTTGTATGTATGTATGGATGTTTGTTACTCTTTCACGCAAAAACGGCTGAACAGATTTGGATGAGATTTAACACACAGATAGACTATGCCCTGGATTAACACATAGGATACTTTTTATCCGGGTACATCAAGTAGTTCCCCTAGGATGCGGGTGAAACCGCGGGTAATAGTCTATTAAAAATTAAATAAAATTTAACTGTTGTGTATTGCTATAGTAGCTAGTAAACGTATCTTAACAACCTGATAAGGTTTTAATAAAAAAATAAGCAGAAATATTTTTTTTGTTAACATATACCATTTCGATGTCATGCATAAATTAAATGGACGCCCGGCAAGACAGCTGGCGGGCACGACTAGCGCGGTATTCTGACACAATCTCTGATATACCAAAATATCATGTTTAACAATTAATATATAATATAATAATAATTTATTCAAATAAAAACGTTCATAAAAAGTGTACATTTAGCCAACAGTAGGTAAAAGATTTTCCATACAATTATAATGCCTAAAAAATAAACTAAAACTAAGATATTATTATTATAGGTGGAAGTAATGGTGGTTCAAATTGCAACGTTAGATAGCGACCAGCCCGATCTAGGTTAATTTAAACCTGTGTTTCAGGCCAAAATTGTTAAGACTAACAATCTTTTTTATATTAGATGTTGACGTTACACACTGTATTAACAATTTTATAAACTTTTGTAGTTAAGATCTTTAGATTTTAAGACACGAAATATTATTATTATTAGCTTTCAGTGAAATGAAAATTTATGAGTAGTTACGGTTTACTCACGTGCATTTTCGAGAGGGCTCCGTTTGGGTCCGAAACTAGTCGGGCAATCCTGATTCATAAATATGAATGTGTCTCACGAAAGTTATAATACAAAAAAAATGAAAATTCCCATGTAGGGCAAAGTGTTATTGGTTTTTCCGTGTGGAATTCCTCAGTAGTAGACCGGAATTTGGATTTGTGCCCGGTTGATGGCATTAGGGTCGCCTCCTATTACATGAGACTTAAAAAATGACTTGAGGGTGAGGGTGTTCCTATACACCTCTGCCAAACCCCTTCGAGGAATAAAGGCGTGATGTTATGTTATGTTAAAATAAATATTTCCCTTAGGCTTTATGAATAAGCCTTCGAAAAAAACATACATACATAACATCACGCCTTTTATTCCCCGAAGGATTGGCAGAGGTGTATAGTAACACCCACATTTCGCCGTTATGTATAAGTCCCATGTAATAGGGGGCGAGCCTATTGCCATCAACCGGGCACAAATCCAAACTCCGGACTGTTACCGAGAAATTCCAAACGGAAAACCCAATAACACTTCGCCTGACCTGGGGATCGAACCCAGGACCACACGATCAGCAGTCGCGCTTGCCATCACTAGACCAACGAGGTAGTTAACCTAACCATAGATATAATAAAATAATGCCTATAATATCATCGAAGTAGTCACAAAATTAAAAGAAAACTATTCTTCAATAAAATCTGCAGTAACTGTTCTGCTCTTCAATATTTGAATAGCAAATGCAAATTGAAGGCGGCAGAGTAACATCTTCTACCTTCAATTTGCATTTACTGTTCAAATATTGAATCGAATTTCATTGCTTCCGATCTAATATCTATCAATGTTTATCTAAACATTAATCAAACTACCAATAACTTTCAATTTATATCTTAGCCAATCAGGGGGATTTGTAAATATAGTTTTATGACTCCTCGTAGAACGCGCGTAGCCGCGTAGCATTGATGACGTCACTGCTACGGTCAACGGTACTACGCCGGCTACGCCTATAAATATAAATTTTACTAAGATACGCCATTGAAAATATTCTGCGGCTATCAAGAATAGACTTATCTTAGATTATTTACTCGAAAGGATATTTACATACTGAGTTTTATTTTTTATTCTTGTCTTTATCGCTTTTGGCCCTAGTCTCACCTGATGGTAAGCGCAGACAGGGTCTAAGATGGTGCACATGAATCCAAGAATCAGAGATATAGAGGGATTCTCCTATACCCCTCTGGTCTCACATACAAACAACGGAACACAGTAAACTGCTTGGCGCCGGATTTTAATGTGAGGGTGGTAGCTAGCCAGGTGGACTGTATAGATCCTACCAACAACGTGCTGGATTTTTTTGAATCGTACAACACGCGTCTATTCCCAGCGTGCGGTGAGGAAGTTTTACATTCTAACCCGTCCTCACACGGGGTAATAGAACTAGCTTTTCATAATAAGATTAGGATAAAGATGGAATTTATCACAGGGGCTCGAGGCTAAATTTATCACAGGGGCTCGAGGCTAAATTACCAACCGCGGGGATCATACGATTTGCGAGGTTAAGCTGCGCTTGCCGCCGTCAGTCCGTGGATGAGTGACCGTTCATTACACATCAAGACCCTAAACTGTCGGTCCCGGATGTCATACGAATACCTATAAAAGTCGTTACGGGTAGTCCAAAGCCCGAAATTCTGACAACCGATCTAACCTTAGGATATCGGCATTGCACACTAACTGGGTTGCGGAGGTCTGATGGCAGTCGCTCCGTGTACAATACTGGTATTCAGCCGCATGTGGTTAGACTGGAATCTGACCCCAATATAGTTACGAAAAAGCTAGGCAGAACAGAGAGGGAATGTATCAGCTACATGAACGAACGAAGAACATTTTTACGCACACTTTTGGTGAAAAATTATAATATCAAAATTATTTCTCTCTTTTAGCAGGATACCGTTTTATATGCGAGTTTATAACTAACAAGTTTAACTTGACAATGAACAATTTAAATATGGATTTTTCTCTTATACAAGGTTAGTCGGAAAGGGGGTACTAAGCCGAAAGGGTGTTAAAGTATCCATAATAATGGATAACTTTTGTTCTAAAACTTTCCCCAAAAGTCAATAGTTCAAGAGAAATAGCTGTTCAAAGATTCCATAAAAAATACGCTAAATTCTATCTATCCTCAGCTATAATCAGATATGTTTTCATTTTACGTCATATTTGGAGTCACGGATTAGAAACTCCATTTTCTGAATTCATAACTAAAGCAGGGATGAAGAATTTTTGAAAAAACTAAAATTAAAATTACATTTCATGGAAAATAAAATCGAATTTTTAAATTTTAACACTTTATTTTAAACAATCATCAGTGATACATTAAGTGGCCCGCGGCTTAGTATCCCCTTTCCGACTAACCTTGTATAAATGCAGCAAAAATGTTTTTTTTTTTTTTTTAAAAAAGCAAAAATGTTAACATCAAAAAATCGCAAAATAATCAAAACAGATTTTCTAGAACTCTCGCTCATTTTTCTGCAGCGAAAAACACTTCAAGCGGCACAACACTAATGTCAAGTGGTACAACACTAATTGGACTGCTCACAACAACTGTAAGCTGTAAACAGGTACTCGACAAAAATAGTGCATCCGACCATAGTCTGTTTAATCGTTGATTTTACAAATAAAATATATTAATTAAAAAGAAATGAAGCCGTCGCGGCAGACGTGACAAATCGAAATTAATTTTGTAAAAAAATATCTAACCGAAGAGAGCCGATGAATTACGAAGGTCTGCCGTCGAGTATCTGCCATCGCGAGCGTCGCCACGCAACAGCCGCTCTCACACCCGTACCGCCGCATTAGATGTTTCACATCAAAAAGAGATTTTAAAAGCTTCAAGACACCAGCTAGGATTTTAACACAAAAGGATAAAAATACTTGCCGATTACAAGAATAACAATTCAAAGTTTGAACATGTTAAAGTAAAGACTTGGATTCACTAAGGGAACAGGATGCCGCAGGACTTGACCCGGACATACAGGGTGTAAACGAAATGATTCAAACCTCATGATGCCTGATGCATGATGCTCATGACTGCTGACATAGATTAACCCTGCATGGGATACATTTGGATTCATAAAATAAAAAATACAAGAAGTAAATATTGTGTTCTTAACATGAGGCATTCTGCGCGAGGCGAGCGATAGCCGCGCAATTCGCTCGGGGCGCTAAAATGCCTCCCGTTAAGAACACACATTTACTTCGTGTAATTTTTTTTATTGAATCCAATATTATCTCATGCAGCGTTAATCTATGTCAGCAGTATATCACGAGGTTTGAAGGAATTACATGGTTTCGTTTACACCATAGTACGTGAATGTCCTGGGAACAATGTAACGGAACAATTCGCTCGCACACGCCTGCGCCCACTTTCAAAACAGAGGCTTGCAAAACGTCACGCGTCACGTTGAAATGCCGCACAACGTTGCAGAGCAGTGTGCAACGTTACAGCGTCACGTAGACTCCAATACGGCGCGTCATGTTGGGGAACATTTTGTCCCCTAGTGAATTTAAGGCGTAATGGTTAGTTGCGGTGACGTAACGGCAATCCCCTTGGTGTAGCATATGGCCGATAGGCTGTTGTTTCATGACAAATTAAAATATCCCCCTAAAGCAGGGGTCACCAATTAGTTTCGCTCGGGGTCCGTTTTAAGAAATGAAATGACCATCGCGGTCCGCACAACATTATAGAAAAAATAATTATTAAACAAATGTAATTACGGAAATAACAAAGGTATTTTTTTACGTATCAATGATAAAAATTACAATTTTTCTTGCGGACTATCTGTCTGAAGTTTGGAGTAAAATTGGTGCATGCTATTGATATTAAATCCTGGAGATATTCATCAGTAAGTCGAGATCGAAATAATATGAATTGATGTCAACAAAGATAATGCGGGGGTTTCATTTTTATTAAATTACGTACTCTGTAGTGCAAGTTGCTGTGATCTCGCGGTCCGCACAATATGGGTCGGCGGTCCGGATGCGGACCGCGGTTTGCCATTTGGCGACCCCTGCCCTAAAGTAACAAATAAATCCCATGTTTGTTTTTCTTTTCTTTTTTAATAGAATATATAGGTAGTTGTTTTTGCCTCGATGGTCTAGTGGTGACAAGCGTGACTGCTGATTATGTGGTCCTGGGTTCGATCCCCAGGTCGGGGATAGTGTTATTGGGTTTTTCCGTGTCTAATTCCTCAGTAGCAGTCCGGAGTTTGGATTTGTGCCCGATTGATGGCAATAGACTCGCCCCCTATTACATGGGACTTAAACATAACGGCGAAATGAGGGTGTTACTATACACCTCTGCCCAACCTTTTGGAGAAGTCTGGCGTGATGTTATGGTTATTCCGATCATGGAATGAAATAAAATGAGGAGGGAAGACATCAAAAATCCTTTTTTTTTGCTTTGGAAAATCCTAAATGTCCCTCGCCCGGGCAAGGCAAGGGGATCTGCCGGACTCTTACCGGCTAAAAACCAACGGTGTCCCTCCTTCTAACCTAAGACCGGGGTCACGGGATTCGCTATCGCATGCACCGCAATCCCGGCAGGTATTGGTCCACCAGCTTCTTCTGGTCGACCTCTCCAGTGGTGGGGCAATTTCTCCCCTGTCAGACTTCCTTCAGAGAGGCGAGCGCGGTACATGGCGCGCCACCCCCCCGGGCACAGGCCGGTAACAGTACTGGTCGGGCGACGGGTCCCCTAACCCGCAGCCCGCAGGCCTATCACTAGGGTGGCCGGAGATAATCACGCGCCCTCCGGCGCCCGGTGCGTCTAGCGCGAGAAGGGAGGGAGGAACACGCCTCCCTTTCACTCTCCGCTACCTCCTTGGTTGCCATCACCTCCTCGCAAAAGAAAGCGGCGGCCTCCCCACGCACTTTCGCTCCCCACCACAGCCGGAAGCGAGAGATCACCACCCACTGCCGCAACCAGGTCACGGCATTGTACTGTCCACGCAGCGCACACTTGCAGCATGTGCTGCACCGTGTCCTCATGGCAGTCCACACAATGGTGACATCCGGGCGTCTGCTCCCGGCTTACACGACACAGGTATTTCCCGAAACAGCCATGTCCCGAGAGTACCTACGTCAGCCGGAAGCTGAGGGCGCAAGACATCTAAAGGCCTTTTTTTATATCGTGGGAAAATCTTCATGGATGTCCCTCGCCCGGGGTAGGTGAGGGGGTCTGCCGGACTCTTACCGGCTAAAAACCCACGGTGTTCCTCCTTCTGACCGTCGGCCGGGGTCGCGGGATTCGCCTAAGCATGCACCGCAACCCCGGCAGGTCTTGGTCCACCAACTGCTGGTGGACCTCTCCCCAGTGGGGCCCCACCCCACGACCTCCTGAGAGCCGCGGGGAACACCCCACATCACCGGCGCACCAGAACACATGGCATCTGCTCCCGGCTTTTACGACACAGGTATTTCCCGAAACAGCCATGTCCCGAGAGTACCTATGTAAGCCGGAAGCTGAGGGCGCAAGACATCTTAAGGCCCTTTTTTTGTTTTTTTCTTGCGTTGTAAAATCCTCATGGATGTCCCTCGCCCGGGGAAGGCGAGGGGGCCTGCCGGACTCTTACCGACTAAAAACCAACGGTGTTCCTCCTTCTGACCGTCGGCCGGGGTCGCGGGATTCGCCTAAGCATGCACCGCAACCCCGGCAGGTCTTGGTCCATCAATTGCTGGTGGATCTCTCCACTGTAGGGCCCCACCCCATGACCTCCTGAGAGGCGCGGAGGGCACCACACATCACCGGCGCACCAGAACACTTGGTACGCCGTGACCACCCCGGGGACCATACAAGTACATGGGCGCCAGACTACCCTGTGTATGGGCACCCCTGGTCCCCCTGCGACGGGTCAGATTAGTGGCCCCGCCGCCTACCACTTTTCGGCCGCAGATGATAGAAAGGGTGGCCATCTGACGGTGGCGGCCCCGTCAAGGCCGCGGAAGGTAGGGAGAACGGCGCACCGTAATACCGGCACTCCTCTCCCGCCGCGGCCTCCCGCACTCAGCCGCGATGCGTTCCAAACGACATCGCGGCCCGCCTCATTTGCGATGTCGCCGAAGAGACACCGCAACCTACTTGGCCGCTACATCAAGGGCTACCAGACCCAAGCCCCGAAGAGCGGCCCCTCCTTGGGTTCCTCTTCGCTTCACCGTGGCACCGTAGGGGATCAATGCCACGGCTACTAAGCCCCCCTGCAACGACAATGCGGGAACCCAACCGGGGGGGAGACATCTTAAAGCCCACCTAAACACTGTCAGTCATATTCAACTGACTGGCAGGTTATGAATAAAATAATTTTCCAGTTAAACCATTATTCCCTAATATTCAGGGATGGGAATTTTGTTATCATAATAGGTATTGCATATTAATGGGCATGTTTTCTTAATGTGTTTAGTATTATAATATTCACGAGCACGCTACGTGTATTAATGTTTACATTGGAAGAAGCGTTTATATTATACCTTGTAACTATAAACTTCGATGTTTTGGTAGTCAAATACTTGGAATATATCAGCTGTTAATTTTAGGTCGAAGGTGTGTTCCCGAACCCATTCAACCTAAATCTCTTCAAAGTTAGAGTTAACAGGCTTCTTCTAGGTAAGCTCACTCCATCGTAGACTTTGTCTCTGTCTTCTCTGACCTAGACTAGAGTCAAGGGCAAACCCATTTCAAATAAAAAAAAATAGGTCGTTTGTTGATTCAGATCAATTGTTCTGCTTAGCCTTTTCCCAACTATGTTGTGGTCAGATTCCAGTCTAACCAGATGGGGTTGAATACCAGTTTACACAGAGCAACTGCCATCAAAGCTTTGCCACCCAGTAACTGGGTAAAGGCGATATCCTAAGGTTAGACCAGATGACAGACTTTCGGGTTTCTGACTTCCCGTAACGACTGTCATAGGTATTCGTATAACACCCGGGACTGATTGTTTAATGTGCTCTCCGAGGCACGGAGGGGTCTCATGTGTAACGAACGGTCACCCATCCACAGCCTGACCGCGGCAAGCGCAGCTTAACAAATAGATTATTAGATTCAGAATTATACTTCATTTATTATAGCATTAGACAAAACATAACCTATAACTGCCTTGTCGGTCTAGTGGCCGAAAGCGCGACTGCTGAGCATGGGGTCCTGGGTTCGATCCCCAGGTCGGACAAAGTGTTATTGGGTTTTTCTATTAGGAATTTCTCAGTAGCAGATCAGAGCCTGGATTTGTGCCCGGTTGATGACAATAGACTCGCCCCCTATTACATGGGACTTAAACATAACGGCGAAATGAGGGTGTTACAATACACCTCTGCCCAACCCTTCGGGGAACACAGGCGTGATATTACATATACAAGATTAGTCGGAAAGGGGGTACCAAGCCGCGGGCCACTTAAAGTATCACTGATGACTATTTTAAAGCAAGTGTTAAAATTTCAAAATTCGATAATTTTTATTTTCATGCAAAGATATTATTATTTTAGATTTTGAAAAAAAAACATACCTGATTTAGTTATGAATTCAGAAAATTAAGTTTCTAATCCGTGACCCTACAACCTAAATTGTAAACACAGCTGATCATAGCTATGGACAGATAGATTTTAGCATATTTTTTACTAAATCTTTGAAAGCTATTTCTCTTAAACTATCGAGTTTTCTTGAAAGTTGTAGAACAAAAGTTATCCCTCATTATGGGTACTTTAACACCCTTTCAGCTTAGTACCCCCCTTTCCGACTAACCTTGTATACCTTTTTTTTTTTTTTTTTATCGTGGGGGAAATCCTCATGGACTATCCCCCGTCTGGGGAAGACGGGGGGGTGTGCCGGACTCTTGCCGGCTAAAACCACCACGGTGTCCCTCCTTCTGACCTAAGGCCGGGGTCGCGGGATTCGCTATTGCATGCACCGCAACCCTGGCAGGTCTTGGTCCACCATTTGCTGGTGGACCTCTCCACTGTAGGGCCCCACCCCACGACCTCCTGAGAGGCGCGGGGGGCACCCCACATCACCGGCGCACCAGAACACATGGTACGCCGTGACCACCCCGGGGACCAAACAAGTACATGGGCGCCAGACTACCCCGTGTCTGGGCACCCCTGGTCCCCCTACGACGGGTCAGGTTAGTGGCCCCGCCGCCTACCACTTTTCGGCCGCAGAGGATAGGGAGAGCGGCCAACTAAACACCGACACTCCTCTCCCCCTGCGGCCCCACCGCGTCCGCCATCTGACGGTGGCGGCCCCGTCAGGCCGCGGAAGGTAGGGAGAACGGCGCACCGTAATACCGGCACTCCTCTCCCGCCGCGGCCTCCACCCTTCAGCCGCAATGCCTCCCATAAGACATCGCGGCCCTCCTCAGTTGCGATGTCGCCCAGGCGACACCGCAACCTACTTGGCCGCTACGTCGAGGGCTTCCAGGCCCAAGCCCCGACGAGCAGCCCCACCTCGGGTTCCTCTTTGCTTCACCGTGGGGCTCGAAGCCACGGCTACTAAGCCCCCCCGCAACGACAATGCAGGAACCCACCGGGAGGGAACCTTATATACCTATTATGTTTAGTTATGTATGAAACAAGTCCACATAACGTCTTTTGTCCAACAATGTAGCTCCCTCATCTCCTTAACAAATAATATTCTCCCTGTCACTATGCTGTGGATCCATCAATCGGCCGTCAACGCAGCGTCAGCCGCTCGCCGTCATCCGGCCAACGACCGCTGCCAATCAATCCGATCCGACCCGCCGGCCCTCCTTGATCGATTTACACTCAAAATGGCAACTGCTTGGATAAAGTCGTTGCGATACTGATGGGAGATAATATAGTTAAGTGTTTGACTAAAGCCACGTGTCCATTTTGCAAGTAGCTTGCACGTAGATCAGCCGCAATTGGGTAGTTGACATTTTTTTTAAATTAATTATCTCGAAACTTTTAAAAGAAAACATAGGCAACAATGAAAAATCCAATGAAATACCTATATAATAAAATACCCAAGTTATAAGCGATTTAAAATTGTTAATAGACAGAGACCGCACCATTGAACGATGACGTCATTGTTCAAAAACTTCATAGTAACTTAACATTACTCCGTACAATGTGCGTTTCTTGCGACAAGGAGAGAAAATGTGTCATTCAAAAACTTGAAAAAGATGTATCTCCTCCATTTTTAGATTGATTTTATTTATTTTTTTCAACCATCGTTTTCTTTCTATACCTTTATCTTTACATAGTATAAAACAAAGTCGCTCCCGCTGTCTGTACGCTTAGATCTTTTAAACTACGCAACGGATTTTAATGCAGTTTTCAGCAATAGATAGAGTGATTCAAGCGGTAGGTTTATATGCCCCACATTAGTATCTACATTGCACCCGTGCGAAGCCGGGGCGGGTCGCTAGTTACTTATATAAGAAAATTCAATTATTTTCCTCCTAATTGTTATCTTTCCATTATGCAAGCTACCTGAAACCTGCAGCTTGCTTGCACATTTTTTGCATGATGGAAACACGGCTTTAAAGTGCCTATCCATTAGCTCGTAACGAACGATACGTGTCAACAATAAAGAGTAATTTTATAGATAACTCACGAAATTGTTTGTTAAATCGAGCAATAAACGAGACGTGACAAAATCGGTCGTCATAATCGATTTTTAATATCCAGCAAATCTGTAGACATGTTTATTTATTAAGTTATTCTATTTATTTTTATTTGGTTTTATTATATTACCAGCAACCCGCCCCGGCTTCGCACGGGTGCAATGTAGATACTAATGTGGGGCATATAAATCTTCCTCTTTACTCACTCTATCTATTGCTGAAAACTGCATTAAAATCTGTTGCGTAGTTTAAAAGATCTAAGCGTACAGACTGCGGGAGCGACTTTGTTTTATACTATGTAAAAAAGAAAACTTACAGCTAGTACATTTGAGTATATAATTTTATTTATGTAGAAAATTACCAATTACTAGTTTTCACATATAAAAATTATCTGTAAAATTCACAATTTGGCGTAAACAGCAATAAAAGTATCAGATGTTCAAACTTGCATAAACTCAAAGTAGATTCAGAAAACAAAAAAAAACAACACATATTCATGAAAGAGTTACAAGAAAAAAGTAATTACATATCAAATAAATATTTAATTAAAGTTTTTTTTTTAATTTCGGGAGTATTAAACAGATCAAGTTCGATTTCCTAACACTCCATATTGAACGTACGACACGCTCTAACAAGTTAGGAGTTTTGGCTATATGGCTAACATGGGAATATTCTGAAAATTACGAATTTTTAATAAACCAGGCAATATTTTTTGCTCCAGCAATGTAATAATGCCAGAATATGTAATGCAATGTAATGTAATGTTGCAAGAGCAAAAAAATAGCCTGGTTTAGTAGTAATTCGTAATTTTCGGAATATTCCCATGTTCGTAATTAACCTAAAGCACCTTATAGGTAGACCTGACTACAGGTGCAAGAAGACGCGATTCGTAAGTACAAAATGTTATTAACTAATAACAATATAATACAATACCACAGCCTAAGATTAAGTAATATAAGCACGTACGCATTACATCGCATAGAGACCACGTTAGACATTCGCCAGAAATAACCTGCGCCCTGCGGTTACTTTGAAGTCTGACTAAAGACCTCTGCTTATTATCTGCTGTAATGAAATATTACTGCTTAAATTGAAACATAGATCAAGTTTTAAACAGTGTATAATGTAACTGTAATTTATAACAAAGAATTGTTACTTTATTTATTTTAAGGGTACGACATCTTATATCATAGTCTATACTATCTATACTAATATTATAAAGAGGAAAGATTTGTATTTTTGTCATCATCATCATCATCATCATCAGCCTGAAGACGTCCACTGCTGAACAAAGGCCTCTCCCTTAGACCGCCACATCGAATTGTCAATCGCCAATCGTATTTTTGTATGTAACGAATAAACTTAAAAACTACTGGACCGATTTAAAAAATTCGTTTGCCGTTAGAAAGCTACATTATCACTGAGTAACACAGGCTACGGGTGGAGCCGTGAGGACACAGCTAGTATCATATAAAACACTGTCTTTACGAGATTGTATGAAGACGGTTTTTATTAAAAGATTTTTTTTAAAGCGTAACCAACTCTAGTCGATCAATAAATAAATACAAACTCATACATGTGTAATAGTTTTTTCAAGATTGCAAAAAAATAACATAATTTATACCTAAATGAAACAAACTTGGCACCAAGCCTAATATAAGTCAATTTAAATCATTTTAAACGATTTAGGCAAGGTTATGTAACCGGTGTAAGTAAACAAATACAAGAAAAAAAACACTGGTCGAAATGAGAATGTGCTTTTGTTTTTTTCGAAGTCGCGTTTGAAACGCCTAATAGGTTGGTGGTTTAGGCAGCAGCGCTATGGCCTAAGTAAATCGCATCTGTGATTTTAAACGGTTCTAATTAGCGTCACTTCGTATATTTGTTTGAATCAAATCTTGCGACGGAATTTTCAACTACCTCTGCTTAACCGATTGTCCTGAAACTTCGCACACAAATTGAATTCCTATGACAATCCAACATTATAATAATCTCAACCTTCAATCCTCAAATCCTGATGCTGCAGGGGTACTGCAAGATAAACCGTTTAACTTAAAAGGTTTTTTTAAGAGATTATTTATCAGGCAAGTCAACAGGCATACGTCAATCTTAAAACAAACTGACTTACTGTGTAATACAAAATAAGAAAATAATTAATTCGAACAAACTTATACAAGGTTAGTCGGAAAGGGGGTACTAAGCCGAAAGGGTGTTAAAGTACCCATAATAAGGGATAACTTTTGTTCTACAACTTTCCCCAAAACTCGATAGTTTAAGAGAAATAGCTTTTCAAAGATTTCGTAAAAAATATGCTAAAATCTATCTGTCCATATCTATGATCAGCTGTGTTTACTATTTAGGTCATATTTGGGGTCACGGATTAGAAACTTAATTTTCTGAATTCATAACTAAAGCAGATATGTTCTTTTTTTTTGAAAAAACTAAAATAGAAATCTTTGTGCATGCAAATAAAAAATATCGAATTTTGACATTTTAACACTTGCTTTAAAATAGTCATCAGTGATACTTTAAGTGGCCCGCGGCTTGGTACCCCCTTTACGACTAACCTTGTATATCGTCGTATGTGGTTTGATATTTGAATCTATGAAATATATATAAAATATCACGTATGACTGTCATAAACACAGAGTCCAATTACATTGTAACTGAACAATAACAAGATATAATGGTCTTTCCACAAATTAACTTCAAAGCACTTACTCTCTAAATTGAAATACTGCTTATAGCAATATGTTATATAACTTGGGGTACTCATAAATGAAAACTACGCAGTTCGTTGCTGGCGCAGCCATGTTTTGGATGGGTGATCTTTTATTACGCAACGAGTTATACTCGTGCTTTTGAGAGCATGGTAAGCTGATGGTCCCGGGTGGCATTTCAGAAGCTTGAAAAACTGACAATGGTTCCTGTGGACTTTTGGTTATCCCCTGGTAGAACTCGTGTTCTGTGACTGCTGCCGACACCGATATAGCACATAAAAGGATGTATGAATAACAAGTAATCGATTTTATATCTGCCATTAATTTTAGAATATTCAATTATAATTGTAATTAACGATCAAAGTAAAACCTTTTCACAAAATGGTAATCTGCGAGACAGCCACTTTGATTCATGTAATTCAAAACTTAAAACAAGTAATAATTTCTTAATAACTTGTAACGCAATCCGTAATTAACGGTCCATTGATTCGTATTGCTTCGGTATAATAAAATATCCAATATTAAAGAAAATTACCGTTCTGGCATCGACAATTTTGTATTGAATTGAATTTTGCGTCCAAGCGCCTTCTTTGGTAACTTTCAATACTTTTATTCGTGATTTCGCATTATTCTGGGTTGTTATCGCTTGACTAAACGAAGCTACGTTGCTGCCTTTTTCGAACGTAAGACACCCCACACGAAAATAGGCGGTGTTTATTAACTTCACTTTGTAATTTTGTTTGTTTGATTCAAATCTTGCGACAGATTTTTTACCTACTTCTGCTTAACCGACTCTCCCGAAACTTCACACACAAATTCAATTCCCATGACAATACAACATGATAGTAATCTCAAGCTTCAGTTCTCAAATCCTGATGCTGCAGGCTACTAAAATATAAAACCGTTTAACTTAAAACTTTTTTTATTAAGGGATTATCTTGTCCTCCTCTGGTAAAGGAATCCCTCGACATAAGATAACCTCTTGCTAAGCAAAAGTATTTTGTAAAATACTTTAGTAGCTACTTTATATTTTCCTGTTCATTTAATTTCCCCAGGTGTTTCAAACCATAAATTGGCGAATCATCATGTCTAACGTAAATCACACGGCTACAAAAATTAATTTGTACGCAATGGCGTTCTTATTAAATTCACAATAATATCACAGTTATTAATATGCCATTTTATTATGATGTAGCAAAAAAAATTATATTGCATTTTGAATAGCAATAACGAGTTAGTTTTTATTTTATTATGTATTGTATTCGCCTGCATGATTTTTAATATTTTTCTGATTGAATTAAATCTCAATATCTGGATATTAATAAAATTTCATTCTTATCTGAAATATATTTTTTAATTTTGCAATCTCCGAATAAAATGAAACGAGTTTTTATTATAAGCTGGGCGTCGAACTATGTTGTCTATGTATACCACATACCTGATTGTATTTTAAATTATGTAACCACTATGTCAGGCTTATATACAAATAACTATAGGTACATTCCCAATCTGTCGATATCGGCATTAGAAGTCTTTACATCGTCGTTTATCGTCGTATAGTTTTCTTTAAGAACACAGTCATTAATCAAACTTCGCCGGCATATGAAAAAGCGATTGTAGGAATTAGTTGAAAATTTTAATTCCGCTTAAGTATTAAGAATATTTTATAGAATATTATTAGTAGTGTATGAAAGAATAGACGATGCACCATGCCTCAGAGATAATGTTAAACCGTCGGTTCCGGGTGTCATAAGAATACCTATGACAGTCGTTACGGGTAATCAAAAGCCCGAAAGTCTGACAACCGGTCTAATCTTAGAGTATTGGCATTGCCTAATAACTGGATCGCGGAGGTCTGATGGCAGTCGCTCCGTGTAAAATACTGGTATTCAGCCGCATCTGTTTAGACTGGAAGATGACCCTAACATAGTTGGTAAAAGGCTAAGCGGAACAGACGAGGGCACATGTCGCGCGACACGTACCCGAGAAATAAGTTGCGGAACATTAATGCAACTTGTACCCAATGTGAACGAGGCATAACTCGTCCAACATGGGAGTCTGTTATACGAGTTACTTGCCACTTATCATAAATTGCATATCACTTTATGACATGCAGTTTAACTTTTATGACGCCTCCTTATCGAGTAAGAGCCTGTCGTATATTTATATCAAATTATCAAGCACTTCCATTAAACTGATATATGTATATAAAATATAGGTAGAATTTTAAACGAGGGACTAATCTATTAATTGATTTTCATATCAGATAAGTGGACGTAGTTAAGCAGAAAGGACCCAACCCACACAGTCACTTTTTGGCCTCGTGCAGGTAGTCTAAATTCTTATTCTTTCTTTTTATTTATATTGTTTTTGTTTCTGTAACTGCCTGTGTGAGTCCAGAATAAATAATTTTCTTTCTTTCTTTCTTTCTTTCTTTTGCATTATTGACGTTTTAAGTTCAGAGTGGTTTTCTTCAGTGATGCTGTATACAGACTTTGTTACGTAATTACACATCCTTGGTAAATTCGGTGGTTGGTGGTTATATTGTGTATTTCTGGACTTATTTAGGAAAATATAGGGTTGGATGATTTAAGCAGGTTGGGTCTTTATAGGTAATAAAAAGAAAATACCAGCCTAATATGTGGTTTGGTTCCCTGTCACAAAAAACGTATTTTCTTTGTTTATTTTTTGGATCTTTTTTGCTGAATGAAAGGCCCTACCTTATAGACCATTTTGGTACAAATAACTAATTTTTGACTATTTTGTGGATTGAGCGAGTCCTTTTTGCTAAACTACGTCCAAGTGAAAAAGCATGATCTTAATTTTACACCAATTATTCGAGAGTTTTGATATGAAACATCTAATGCAGCGGTAAGGGTGTGAGAGCGGCTGTTGCATGGCGACGCTCGCGATGGCAGACACACGAACGACGGCAGACCTTCGTAACTCATCGTCTCTGTTCGGTTTGATACGGCCAGTATTTTTTTTACAATTTGAGTTTCAACTCAACTACCTCGTTGGTATAGTTGTGGCAAGCGCTACTACTGTTCGTGAGGGTTTGATCGGTTTTCGGATCAGAGTTTGGATTTGTGCCCGGCTAATGGCAATGGGCTCGCCCCCTATTACATGGGACTTTAACATAACGGCGAAATGAGGGTGTTACTAGATACCTCTGCCCAATCCTTTGGGGAATACAGGCGTGATGTTATGTTATGATGCGAGTTTCAATGTTTCACATTTGCCACGAGTTCTGCGACGGCTTAATTTTTTTAATTCATCAGCTCACTTTTGCTAATCTAAAATTTATTCAGTCATTCGACTGGGATACTCGTGCGACCGACTGCCACCTGAAGCACGTACTATTAGCAAACCCAGCCCCTTTTTGATTCGAGCTATACCTATAATTTTTGTAAGCAAACTATATTTTATTGGAATTTAAACATTCACCCTGTTCGCTATTTTGGTTGGTTTATTGGTAGCACAAAAGGCCGAGCCCAAAGCACAAATGCTTTTAAAGGCCAGTTTCCAATTTCACCTTGGACTAATGTGGCCATTAACTGCTGAATTGAGTCGAAACTAGATCGGAATATTAGCCTTTTATTGAATGCTCACTCTGGTAGATAATATTTTAAAAAAAATATCACTTGCGTAAACGGTGAAGGAAAAACGTGAAAATCGTGAGGAAACATGCACACCTGAGACAGGTCCAAAATGTTCTCCGTGGTGGATTAAGGCCTAAACCCTTCTCATTCTAAGAAGAACCCCGTGCCCAGCAGTGGGACAGTAATGGGCTGATTATGCTTAAACTCAATCATAGTCTACTTTGAATTATATCACGGAACCAGCACTTAACCCGCGACTTCGTACTTCGTCCGCGTAAATTTTCATACAAACTTCCACCCCTTATTTTACCCCCTTAGGGGTAGAATTTCCAAAAACCCTTTCTTAGTGGATGCCTACATCACAAAAAGAACCTACTGTCCAATTTTCATGTTTCCAGCTTCAGTGGTTTAGGCTCTGCGTTGATGAATCTGTCAGTCAGTCAGGACAAGTAATTATACAACGTGTTTCAAAAATACCCCTAAAACTGAAAGAGGGTTAAAAGGTCCTTTGTAAAGAATTTCTTCTTGTTCTTCCTGCCCTTATCCCACACTAGGTGGGGTCGCCACAACATGCATTTCATAAATCCATGTTGTTAGTGGTTTTGGCTTATTGTTTTATGACCGGCTGCCTGCCTGATATCAACCCTCCTTTGTAAAGAATCTATTTGCAATATTTGAATACCGTAGTATGAAAAAAAAAAGAATGTGGATAAAACATAAAATAATCATCATTGAAACGCAACCCTGAAAACATAAAACTAAAGAGTAGACTACCCAGAAAGTTATTTACATTCTTACCTAATTTTTCTCTGAGAGGTAAATGTCAACAACCATAACTACTTGATTATTTACATTTTTCATGGGGAATTGAGGCGTGGAATTTACAAATGGGCTAAGTGCCCAAAAAACCGAAGTCAATATTTTTAATGTCAAAGGAGCTACATTGGGCAGCCAATCCATTTTTATTAAAATGTTTGATCATTGTTTTTTGGCACTTAGGTCATTTATAAATTCCACGCCTCAATTATGTAACACGTTGTATAATTATGTACAGATTAATGTTTTAAATACTTCAGTGTTCAGATTAAATCCTTCCACACATTATTCTTTGTTTTTAACTCAAAGTACAAAAGCGAAGATAGCATTTACCGGTCTAATAATATTCAAAGCACTACGATCCGATGCAGCAAATGATTACCTGAGCTGAAATGTTATTAAACACAACAGTAAAGCCGTGGCTGAAAGCATGTTCGAACAGAATACTAAATCACGCTTCAAAGAGGATTTAATAAATTAGTGAGGTTAACTTCATAATATTATGTAACATGGCAACACTCCCGAGACCACTATGAATTGTTTTGGGTGGCAATAATGGTAATAAATATTTACATAATATGTTAAGCAGTGATAGCATAGAGTAAAGTAATATATCTGACAGTCTAGCGGTTGAACCCTTGCCTTACATGCAGGAGGGCCTGAGTTCGATCCCGGCCCGTATCTCTGACTTTTCGAATTCATGTGCGGATCAGAATTTGATTATCACTTGCGTTAACGGTGAAGTAAAAACATCGTGAAGAAACCTGCACAGCTGCGAAGGCTCCATAAAGTTTTCGATGGTGTGTGTAGTCTGCTAACCCGCACTAGGTCAGCGTGGTGGATTTAAGGCCTAAATCCTTCTCATTCTGAGAAGAAGCCGTGCCCAGCAGTGGGACAGTAATGGGCTAATTATGTTATGTATATGATAATGCTCTGAGGATGTTACGTATTCACCATACATATTTCTGAAAATCTTATTACAATTATCTCTTAATCAACTATTACTGTATCCAAATTGCGCTACATTTCTATAAACTAAATAAAATAATTGACTGGACTGCCTTTTTGGTCTAGTGGTCGCAAGCGCGACTACTAAGCATGAGGTCCTGGGTTCGATCCCCAGGTCGGACAAAGTGTTATTGGGTTTTTCCATTAGGGATTTCTCAATAGCAGCCCGGAGTCTGGATTTGTGCCCGGTTAATGCCAATAGGCTCGCCCCCTATTACATGGGACTTAAACATAACTGGCGAAACGAGGGTGTACTAAAAACACCTCTGCTAACCCTTCGGGGAATATAAGGCGTGATGTTATGTTTAAATAAAATAATTTGCTATTGTATAAGTAATTGCATAACAGCCAATACTTGTTGTGTGCCTTTTTATCTGGAAGAACATTGGCTCCTAAAACACAGGCTCTTGGCCTAGGTTAGGAGGCAGCAGTTCGCCCTTCAATATGACACTATTGTACAACATGTCTATAATCATTGTGTACTTATGTATGTTAGTTTAAGTGTACAAAAAAAAACATTTTACTATATGGAGAAACGACCCGGTCAAAATTACAGGGAGCCGTGGGTGTCGGAGATCTATGAATAGCAGTGCGCGTGGGCATAATGATGAAGATTAATGTTTGGACACATGTGGAAGCGGTCAGTGTGCCTAATATATCCAATTTGGTAAAGTCATTAGTCCAGATTCTCATTTAAATATTATATAAATCAGTTACCACCATCCCTTCAGCCCACGGACGTAATTAGCAAATAGAATTTATCAAGCTAAGTGTTTAAAATCCTCCGACAGTGTAAACTGATGAGTTTAGACTGTGGAACTCGTAAGGGAACGTACCCATACTACGTGACCCATTTTTTACCCCTCTCCCACCCTCGGTGACCACCCGTAGTATATGCCAATACCCCCCACTCCCCCTCTAGTTTTCACGTAATAATTCATAAATATGGTTTTAAACATTTTTTTGCAAACAGAAAGTTAAAAAAAATATATAAGATTCATATGTGAGTCAGTGTTGCCACCTCTGAGTTTAAAAAGCGCTAAAAGCTGCGCGCCACGTTTAAATACCGCTCGAAAAAGTGCGACATTTCCCTAGATGATAATGACTACGTGACGAAAACCTAAGCCCCCCCCCCCACCACTGTGACCAAGCGTGGTATTTTGAAGACCCCCCCCCCCCTAAATGGGTCACGTAGTATGGGTACGTTCCCTAATTACATCCACGTCAACTAATCTAACCATCCATCATGAGGATTATATTATTATTTATAAAATATTGTGGGGTAAGGTGACTACACTATATTTTAAATTACGTACTGATAACTTAAGAGGCTGTTCCAGTTTCAACTTAAGGTTTTTTTATAAAGATTTAAAGAGATTGGACTGCCTCGTTGGTCTAGTAGTGGCAAGCGCGACTGCTGATCTTGAGGTCCTGGGTTTGATCCCCAGGTCGGACAAAGTGTTATTGGGATTTTCCGTGTGTAATTCCTCAGTAGCAGCCCGGAGTTTGGATTTGTGCCCGGTTGATGACAACAGGCTCGCCCCCTGTTACATGGGACTTAAACATAACGGCGAAATGAGGGTGTTATTAAACACCTCTGCCCAACCCCTCAGGGAATACAAGCGTGATGTTATGTTAGTTACGTGTGCCCGTGGTGCTGACCGCGTGTAAGGTTTCTTTCTTACCTTATCCAGGATATTAAATCATCGTTCTGTGTCGAATTATACCTATATAATTCGACTGTACGTGTGTATGTCACTGAACTCCTCCTAAACGGCTGGACCGGTTTGAATGATTTTTTTTTGTATGCATTTGGGTGGCGCCCTGGATGGTTTAAACATGAAGCACAGCAGCTACTTGTAATTAAGCATTCGTTTATAATAAGCTAGCGGTGATATCCTAGCGGTTGAACGCTTGCCTTTATGCAGGAGGGTCTGAGTTCGATCCCGGCCCGTACCTCTGACTTTTCAAATTCATGTGCGGATCAGGATTTGTTTATCACTTGCGTTAACGGTGAAGGAAAAACATCGTGAGGAAACCTGCACACCTGAGAGGGCTCCATAAAGTTTTCAATGGTGTATGTAGTCTGCCAACCCGCAACATGCCAGCGTGGTGGACTAAGGCCGAAACCCTTCTCATTCTGAGAAGAGGCCCGTGCCCAGCAGTGGGACGGTAATGGGCTAATTATGTTATGTATGTTATAATAAGCTCTTAATAAGCAGGCTACAACCTGTCACTGTTGAGTAGAACGCTAACTACCGACTTAAAAAAAAAATTGTCGGCTAAAATAGACCATAAAATTACATGTCACACACAAAAGAACGTTTCCACATCACGTTTCATCATCCACAATCAGTTAGTTTTATAAATCGATCATATTCCGGCCGCTGGACGATTATTGGACTAACAAAAAGTTTGTCGTCTGCCGCGGTCACTTCAACATTCATCAAACTCTTATAACATACCTAGATATGTACCATAAAATTGTTGAGCTATTTGCAAATCACGTGGCTGGTTCTGTTGGCGTGAACATAAATTATAATAACAGCAGTGATAATCTAGTGGTGTGACCGTCGGACTGCCAAGTCATAGGTCTCGAGTTCGAACATAAGGCACGCACCTCTGACTTCGGTTTCATATGTATATTGTATAATTATCACTTAGTAGTATCATGAAGTAGACCCCCTGCAACTAAAGAATAAAAAACTTTTTTACAAAAAATTTAAACCGACTTCAAAAAAGAATAAAATAATTACCATATAAAATTAACAGTTTCAGAAGTCGGTGCTGATCCACGCTGAACCAAATTGAAAGCACCGACTTCTGAAACTGTTAATTTTATATGGTAATTATTTTATTCTTTTTTGAAGTCGGTTTAAAATTTTGTAAAAAAGTTTTTATTTTTTTCATTTTAGTGGCCTTAATTAAAACTTGGTTGGACCTACTAAAGACGCTGCTCGTAACATAATCACATCATCACAATATGCGTACTGTTCGTCATTGAGAAGTTCCATTGTCTATCTCCGAAGTTCTTCATCAGATCTTCACCAAATTTAAATGGGACCAATCTGGAAGTATATCCTTTCAAATAACTTTTTTTTATCTAAATCGGTTTATAAATGGCGGAGTTATGAGGTAACAAACCTTAAAAAAATAAAAAAACATACAGACGAATTGAGAACCTCCTCCTTTTTTGGAAGTCGGTTAAAAAATAGATATTATTTTAATTAGAAGGTCCACCATGTATAAAAATATGTGCTAAAAAGTTGCATCATTGTTCTGTCTCATCTTTTTTATTGCTACCTGAACAGCTAGATAATAACAAAGAGCCCACGGTTATATTATGTCTGTTACACACTTGCTTAGCTTTATAAAATCTCTGTGTTCGACAAAGGCATTCCTGTGTTCAAAGCCGCTGATAAAAAGAAGAAATTGCCGCAACAACGCAATCTAATGAAAATTATGAAATTTTATTACTTTCAAACAAGTACAGAGTGAGAAAGGTTGGAAAGTACGCCTATTTTCTCTCGAAGTCAATTTTTTTTTTCTTTGTTAGAGGACCATCTTCTTTACATAGTATAAAACAAAATCACTCCCGCTGTCTGTCTGTCCCTATGTATGCTTAGATCTTTAAAACTACGCAACGGATTTTGATGCGGTTTTTTTTTAAAGATAGAGTGATTCAAGAGGAAAGTTTATATGCTCCACATTAGTAACTACATTGCACCCGTGCGAAGCCGGGGCGGGTCGCTACTATACAATAAATATAAAAATATAACGTCCGCTCCGAAAAGGGCACACAGGTACCGCAATAACATTACTAAAAATAAATAAATAAACATTATTAATGGATATAAAAATGTTATTTTTATTTTTAGTATCCAAATTACCCCAATTTCAATAAAATTTCTCAAAGGTCATTGGGCAGTTTAGTATGGGAGCCTTACCCACGGCGGACACAAATTAAATATAGCAGAATATATTGATATATGACTCTGATTTACTATGATATTAGTTGCATTAATGTGGGCAGTGGGAATCTTCAAAAAAATTTAAGTATCGTAATATAACATTAGTATGTCGTCGATGTACTAATGTTACTAAAGTGATGTAGGGAACTGGTGTACTTCACCAAAGGGTTGCAAGTTCGAATCCTTTCTCGCGAATCAGTTTTTACGTTTTCTAAAAACAAAAAAGTAGATTTTTTCGTCGTTGTTTTATTTTTAAAAAATCTGTTCGTTTTTCTCCCATCGATATTTTAATCAAACAATTAATTACAATGAAAGGACACATTATTTTCATTATTTTAAAATAATTTTGGTTAATGTCCGCCACTCATCGCAAAGCGGGTCAAATATGCCCAATGACCTTTGACAACACATAGTCGGCGACGATGCCTTTGAACGTGTGTTTTAAGGAAATTGGGGTAATTTGGGTACTCAATACGTGCATTTAAAATAACAATAACATTTTTGATATTCATTAATAATGTATTTTTTTATTTATTTTTAGTAATGTTATTGAGTTACCTTTGTGCTCTTTTCGGATCGGACAGAGTTTTTTTTTACATATCATGAGTGGAAAGGTAAAAAGACTAAAGCGCCAATATACCTACTTTACAGTAGAGAGATTCAAAGTATTTTTTTAAGAAAATAAACATAGTTATTGTTCTTAGAGTATACATATTTAATAGATAATTAAATTAACCTTACCACTTACTTAGTCTTTTTACCTTTCCACTGACGTTATAGTATACATAGCTGCTCGTTGTAAACACAATAACAATGTTATTTCTAGAACTGATAACAAACAAACAAAGTTACTTTCTCTCAGCAATAAACATAAGTAGATATTTTTATTCGTGTCTACGAAGTCTACGAAGCGTAGCAACCGTAGCTCGTAGCCGCACCGTAACTCGGGTCTACGTTATTTAATTAAGTGCAGATCGCAAGTTGTTAGCACCGATTTAACACTTCTATTCCTTTGCCGATAGACGTAACTCCGAGTTTTAACTCCCAGGGTAAAAGAGATCTCGGTTCTGATTTATACTCGTTTTATTTTATTTACTTTGTAAGCTGACGATACTCTTTTATGTTAGGCGAGATTGCAAAATGGTTGGTATATTTGATATTTCATAGTAAGTATTTAGTAAAGCATTCGCCACACCAAACGCGGGGCGCGATCGGGTCGTGACGTCGGGCCCGCGTCATTTGTATTCAAGGGATTATTATGAAAGGACGATGAGCAAAACGTCCCCAGAGTTGTAGCATCTTCATTATTCATTCATTCGTTCAATCACTTATTAATTAGTGTTTATCACATTTAGTAACGACTAGCGGCCCGTCCCGGCTTCGCACGGCTGGACATTTTTCCCGTTTTTGCAACATTTTTCATTTATGCTCCGCTCCTATTGGTTGTAGCGTGATGTTATATAGCCTATAACTTTCCTCGATAAATGGATTACCCAATACAAAAATAATTTTTCAATTCCAACCAGTAATTCCTGAGATTAGCGCGTTCAAACAAACAAACAAACTCTTCAGCTTTATAATATTAGTATAGATGTATTTTGTTAATCAAAGGTTGATATGATAAAAAGGGTGCTATGAAAAAAAAATTACATCGAAATATTTTACTTCATTCAGCCATCCATTCATTTATTATTCAGTTATTCAGACATTTATACATTCATTCACTTAAAACTTATGGTGCTACATCTCTGGGGACGCCCAAACAACTTTGGTCATTTACCTTTCACACCAAATGCATGCGGCCGCTTTTGATTTGGCGAAAGCTTTTAAGTAATATAGCAGCAATGGAAATACCTAATACTATTAAATAAACCAATAGTAATAAGATCTTTCAATTAGTTCTACATAATGCTATTCTACATAATAAGATTGCCTTCAAGCCTAACACAATTATTATTATGCCTAACTTAATTTCCAATAACGATATTACAGTGCTTTAGCTAATTGGCAATAATTGGCACTGATTATATCAAATGTACTGTTATAATGTGCCTAATTATTCTAATTACTGCATTGTGCCATTTAGTGATTTTATGGTCTAGAACAGAGGTCCCCAAACTTTTTATCGCATAGACCACTGGCTATGTTTTTCAGTTTTGGGTAGACGCTTAGCTAATATTGCATTTTTGCAAATCCATCGACTTCAAACGTGTTTTTGACTGATTTATAACTGTAGATAGATAGATAGATATACTTTATTGCACACTAAAAGAAATAAAACAAGGAATACACATAATTAACAGTACAAATGGCGGTCTTATCGCTTAAAGCAATTTCTTCCAGACTACCATTGGATGGAAAGAATGGTTAAGAAAAATATAAAGGGCAGTTTGCAGCGTACAAATATGCAACCTACTAAAAACCGGGAATCAACTAAATAATAGGTATAATTACAATACATATTTTAAATATATATATATATATACACACACACTCAAATAGGGTACATACATAATTAATTATACATACAGATAATTTAACTATACCACTATAGAGCAAGATAATGTTCTTTAACCATTCTTTTGAAAGAAACCAACGACTGAGCACGCCTTACAGGTACAGGTAGTGCATTCCACAAGCGTATGGCCTGAACAGTGAAGGAATGGTCAAATAATCTTGTAGTGAGGTGTAGAGCGAAAACAATAAAAAACACACCTTAAATTTTATACATTTATTAAACCAACGACAGTACCTACAATAGTAATATCGTCGTCGGTCTGCTTTTTACGTTTTCAGGTAAAAACTACGCAACAAATCATCTGTGTATATGGGTTATTCCATTAATAGAAAGTCAAAATTAAAGTCGTGACCTGCTTAAATGAGATCCACTATTGTGAACCCCCATTTACATCTCACGGGCCCTCAATTGTTCACTCGCATGGACCCCTTGTAGATCATTGTCGACCCCTGGGGCTCGATGTAGACCACTTTGGGTATCACTGGTCTAGACTGTGTGTATAGATGTAAAGCCTTCATAAACATAATACTTGGGTTGTTTAGACCCTGTTCACACGAGCTTAAGCGATAAGCCTAATTTCGGGTGTAATTGCTGCGGTTTTAGTTTTCATACAAAATGAGGTTTGTTTATTTATTAACTAGATGATCCGGTGAACTTCGTACCACAGTCTTTTTTTTCCTAACCTTCTTTTTTCCTAAACCACCCCAGTATTGAGGCGAACAAAACAAAAAAAATCAAATGGTCGAGCCATTTTCGAGTTTTTGCGAGATTAACGCACGGCAATTGATTTTTATATTATAAACATAACATAACATGAAAGAAAGAAAGAAAGAAAAGTTATTTATTCGCGCCAACATGACGCCCAAAATAAAATAAAAGTAACAAAACTGACTATAAGCTTGGGGAAAAATATGCGTCACATCCGCGCAAAACGGCCATCGCTCAGCATAATGCTGTGTCTCACGTGCGAGACAGAGCCACAGCGCTGGTTTTCAGCGACAGCCGGCGTTGACATGATGACGTCCACCGGTGCAGCAAGTAAAAAGATATAAATAAACTCAATATATGAAAATAGATAAAATACGCACTAAATAGAATCATGTGAAAGTGTATGATATATAATATTTAAATATAGCAACATTTCGTGGCGTTAACATCGTCGCTCACGCAGACTTTCGTTATCTGTGCATGCAGCTGTCAATTATGGACCACATAATTTATTTGCTAAAATTACGCAATAAATGGGAATTTCAAAATGGTGTCTGTGATTGTGTAATAATGGATGATTGTTTAGTCCAACAATGGATGATTGTTTAGTAACATCACACCTTGTATTCCCCAGACGGTTCGGCAGAGGTGTTTTAGTAACACCCTCGTTTCGCCAGTTATGTTTAAGTCCCATGTAATAGGGGGCGAGCCTATTGCCATTAACCGGGCACAAATCCAGACTCCGGGCTGCTACTGAGAAATTCCTAATGGAAAAACCCAATAACACTTTACCCGACCTGGGAACGGAACCCAGGACCCCATGCTCAGCAGTCGCGCTTGCAACCACTGGACCAACAAGACAGTCATATATTATATTATAAATAACAATAATAATATTATGAACAGTTTATAATTTGTTACAGCCCAAGGGCAATAATTACCGTGCAGGTTTGTTAATAAAAGCTCCGTTTATAAACCGTTTTAATTATCTTCACTTCGTATATTTGTTTTTTTGTTTGAATCAAATCTTGCAACAGATTTTTCAACTACTTCTGCTTAACCGATTTTCCTGAAACTTTGCAGACAAATTCAATTTCCATGACAATACAACATTATAATAACTTTAACCTTCAATCCTCAAATCGGATGCTGCCGGAGTATTGAAAGATAAAACCGTTTAACTTAAAAGATTTTTAAGTGATTATTCCTTTTACGGTAGGGAACCCTATTAAACAAAAATTAATCATTATTATAGATGTCTCCTAATTGTAGAGTAAATACATACAACACATTCTTGCAGGGGTGAATCTATCATTACAGTTATAGCTAATATTGGTCTGTCAGAATTGCGAGCATGGTAAATAAAGTAAATGAAACCAACATAGACGCTCCACCACTGAGAGTACTTTAAATTAGGTTAGTGGTTAGTTACAGAAGCTAGTTCACAATATAATAATTTATACAAGATCAGAAAATAAGGACAAGCAAATCAGATATAAAAGGTCAAACTTCTTCGGCGGTTCGACATAGAATCTTCTGCTCCGTCGAATGACCACTGTTTTTATAACTTCGGGTACGTTGATTCATCTTGACGATTGCACTCCTTTATCAACATTGTCTAGTGTTACCAGCTGCTGATAACAGTAGGCATCACAACACTTGGTCTTCTACATTACTCAGCTGCCCTTTTCCGATTTATTCGATCACATCACAACATCAACCTTCTGCACGTCAACATATACCTACATGCCATGCAAAATACGGGCTGTGGCCCAAAATTATATGCTGACTATGTAAACAACAATATTTCCTAAATTCTTCTAAACCGCCAGAATAAACGACCGTAACATAATTTTCTGAATTTCGGATCAGAATTTAATTATCACTTGTGTTTACTGTTATAGGTAGCTGATAACTCTGGACAATGTTGACATAGGAGGGTAACTGTCAAGATTAATCAACGTACCCGTAACGTAAGTTATAAAAACAGTGGTCATTCGACGGAGGAGAGGATTCCATGTCGGGCAGCCAAAGAAGTCTGACCTTTTATATCTGGTTTGCCTGTCCTCATTTTCTGACCTTGTATTATATTGTATAGTGATTATATTGTGAACTAGCTTTTGTAACTAATCACTAACCTAATTAAAATTACTCTCAGTGGTGGAGAGTCTATGTTGGTTTAATTTACTTTATTTACCATACTCCCAATCCTGACATACTGATATTAGCTATAACTTTAATTATAGATTCACCCCTATAAGATTCTGTTGTATGTCTTTTATATTACAGTGAAGGAAAGCATTGTGAGGATACCAGCAAACCTGAAAACTCCAAAAAATAAAGTTCTCGATGGTGTGTGTAGTCCGCCAACCCGCACCAGGCCAGCGCGCTGGACTAAGGCCTAAACCCTTTACATTCTAAGAGGCCAGTGCCCAGCAGTGGGGCAGTAATTCCATATTTCGCAACTTTTGCCGAGACCTTTTTCTGAAACCATCTGCCAAAACAAATGTGTCTGGACAACACTTTATGAGTACTATATGAAATATATAAATGGTTACCGCAATGCGCACTGCATATAATTTTCTCTGCTGCTCTCTAAGAGAATAAACTACCTCTGGCCATAAAAGCACTGGTTATAAAATGAGTTATGAACTCATAATGTAGAAGGAGCACTGCGTAAAGACTGTGTCATTATCTATATTATAAAGAGGAAAGATTTGTATTTTTGTATACCTATAACGAATAAACTTAAAAACTACTGGACCGATTTCAAAAATTCTTTTGCCGTTAGAAAGCTACATTATCACAGAGTAACATAGGCTACGGGCGGAGCCGTGAGGACACAGCTAGTGACATATAAAATAGAGAAACCATATCCAAGTTATGTTAAATAATAGCATCTCAACGAAGGAAATCAACTTAGTTCACTATTTCTTGTTTTAGTGTGGTTAGTGAGTAACCTGGTGTCAGAGTTTATGCCGCCCATGGGCCTCTGACTTGGCCGTCGAGAAATATCTCTCAGGCATGTCGGTTTACTCACGATGTTTTCCTTCACCGTTTTTAAGCAAATGATAATTATACAATACGCATATGAATCCGAAAAGTCAGCGGTGCGTGCCTTGGGTTCGAACTCGAGACCTATGACTTCGCAGTCCGACGATCACACCACTAGGCAATCACTGCTATATATTGCTACTGCAGTTTACTGATTCCCAGGTCCCATAAACAAAAACGAATCGTTTTGCTTACCAATGATAGCACTTTTATTACCAAACTGAATATTTAAATAGACTCATAAGTTAATTTTACCTGTGATAACTACTAATGTATGGGAGAGTCTACTATGTAAAGCTTTGAGGTATTTGCTTCATTATTGGTAAATATACAAGAATTTCAATTTTAAGCAATAACGGCCCATAAATTATAAGAATTGGCCATTAAAGACCTAAATGGTATAAACAATTGTTGATTCTTAGGTGTCATTACCTTTTTCTACGGTTCGTGTGCAACACTATTTAAAATATGCTCTGTGAGAAACACTGCAATATAGAATGATCATAAATTCGACCCCTTGAAAATAATTATGCCAGAGCTTATTTGCAACGGATGGTCCTCTCAGCCTTTTCCCATGTTGGAATCAGCTTCCAGTCTAACCAGATGCCGCTGAATACCAGTATTTTACACGGAGCGACTACCATCAGTCCTCCGCAACCCAGTTACTGGGCAATGCCGATATCCTAAGATTACTCCGGTTGTCAAACGTTCGGGCTTCTGACTTCTCGTAACGACTGTCATTAGTTATTCGTACTCTCCGAGGCACGGAGGCCTCTCGATGTGTAACGAACGGTCACCCATCGACAGACTGACCGCCGCAAGTATGATCTGCGTGGTTGGTAATTAGCCACTAGTCCACGAGATATGCCGTTAATCTGTTTTCGAGATATGGTAATTTTTAGATTTTCTTGATTGTACCGAAGACTGCTAATTGTAAAACATCTACTCCACTTTGGAAACTCAACAGACACTTTTCTGAACGTTGATGGATGATTAACTACTATAATCCATGCCCGTAAATACCATAACCTCGAAAATAAAAGCTCATAAATATCGCAAATTATAAGGAAATGCCTCGTTGGTCTAGTGGTGGCAAGCGTGACTGCTGATCGTGAGGTCCTGGGTTCGATCCCCAGGTCGGGCAAAGTGTTATTGGGCTTTTCCTTGTGGAATTCCTTAGTAGCAGCCCGGACTTTGGATTTGTGCCCGGTTGATGGCAATAGGCTCGCCCCCTATTACATGGGACTTAAACATAACGGCGAAATGAGGGTGTTACTATACACTTCTGCACAACCCTTCGCGGAATACAGGCGTGATGTTATGATTGTACAGAAAACTGGTAATTGTGAAAAATCTATTCCACTCTGGAAACTGAACTAACACTTTTCTGAAAGTTGATGAATGAGTAATTCATAGGAATTACTCATAGGTTATGGGAATTTTGGGCTTAGACTATAGAGTCTAAGCCCAAAATTCCCATAACCTCGAAAATAAAAGCTCATAAATATCACAAATTAAGAACTACGTCAAAATACCACATACACCTTGAAGCAAAAATATGAAATACCAACTTTATGGTGGATAGGTAAAATATTTATTGGAAAATTGTCCACCAACTATGGTAAATGGTTTACAAGAACTGAATACTTAGTTTGCGAAGTTAGCATGCCCGGTGACAAAGCAACATCAATGTAAATTCAACTACGCGGTGTCTTTGATCTCCGGGGACGCTTGTCAAGTTCACTGGTACCAAGTTATGAGCTAAAGTTATGCCTGTTAAATATTAGAACTAAAAACTAGCAGCCACTTTTAGTTGGCTAACTTGTTTATGAGGTCTGGTGAATTTTATGTAGACCACGAGGTCCTCGACAGCGTACTTTAAAACTATTGTTGTATAAACTAGGGATGTTACGGAGCTTCGACTCCGACTCCGAAAGTTCCGAACTTCCGATTGATTTTACACCTCCGACTTCGGCTTCGTCTGCGATAATTTTGAATCGGAGGTTATAAAGAAGATTGAAACGCATATCAGCATTACCCAGTAACTGGGTTGCGGAGGTCTGATGGGAGTCGCTCCGTGAAAAATATTGGTATTCAGCCGCATCTAGTTAGATTGGAAGCTGACCCCAATAGTTGGGAAAAGGCTGGGTAGAAAGCTCTGTAACACATACTACCTATTTCATTAACTCGATATAAATCAAATGCAGCTACGTAGTCTTGGACGCTTCGATTCTTTTAGTACATGTTGATTCTTTATTAATTTTGCCATAGTTAAGATAAATTGAACAATTTATACCTCTTTTTGAGACCGCTGTAAGAAGAGTAATATGAAGATTCATTTGATATGTTTCTCAGTCCTCTATTAACATGCACTTTATAATGTTGATGACGCCATGACGCTTGTCTACATACTGCAGACATACATTTAACGTTAATAGACGTACCTACATTTAACAGCTATTTCACACAGAAACTGTTTACAAGACCGTTTTTAGCGGATCCATTTTTTTTGTGGTTGGCGCCGGTAGTTGTATGAATGAGTTCACCTACACGACAGACACGACAGTATTCCGAATTCAGTACAAAATACTGGTCCGACATTTTTACATATTCCGTTTTGTCATCAAAAACTGGATGCTGGAACAGTATAAAAAGCGGATCCGTACATGAAGATATATGGAGAATTATGGGTGCCTTCACACACGATCCGTTATTTTTATCGTACTCTGCCTGCGAGATGCAACACAGCTGCCATTTGTTTACCTAACTGATCCGTCGGTACAGATGTGAACAACACATCCCGTACCGATGGATCCGCTAAAACGGATCCGCTGTGTGAACGGGCTCTTACATACAAGGTTAGTCGGAAAGGGGGTACTACGCCGAAAGGGTGTTAAAGTACCTATAATAACGGACAACTTTTGTTCTACAACTTTCCCCAAAACTCGATACTTTATGAGAAATAGCTTTTCAAAGATTTCGTAAAAAATATGTTAAAATCTATCTGTCCATAGCTATGATCAGCTGTTTACTATTTAGGTCATATTTGCGGTCACGGATTAGAAACTTAATTTTCTGAATTCATAACTAAAGCAGGTATGATTTTTTTTGATAAATCTGACATAAGTATCTTTTTGCGTGCAAATAAAAATTATCAAATTTTGAAATTATTAGGTCCCCACCTATGAAATCAGCGTTTTGTATGGACATTTTTAAAGAAGTAGCATTTTTCATACTAACATTTTCTTAATTTATTTAACAACTATGAACATTAATGTTTTAAAACTTTTATGCACTAATATTTAAATACTAAGATAACGTATGCCACTTAGATTATGCGACAAAAATAAGTTTTGGCTAAGTTAAAACAAAAATAGTGGTCATTTCTGCTAACAAAAAGAAGAGTCATTTTTAAGATATTCTTTATGTTTAGAAAACTATAAGTAATAAGGTTTTTTACTATTGGTAATTGGTCTATGATGGTCATTATTCGATATAATATCAAGCAATTGATGAATATTTTAAATCATAGAAGTGACGAGGTTCTCTATTTGTGAGAAAAAAACGCCAATTTCATAGGTGGGGACCTAATATAACACTTGCTTTAAAATAGTCATCAGTGATACTTTCAGTGGCCCGCGGCTTAGTAACCCCTTTCCGACTAACCTTGTATATCAACAGCTTATCGTAATCCTAAAAAGACTTCTTTTAAAAAGGTAGAAACTCATAGTAACTATTTAGAATAAGGAGGTCGCTGACCGTTGAGTCCACCATTCTCACGCTATATCTTGCATACTCCCGCCGTAAACTTACAAATTTTATTTATCGCTTTATACAATGCATTAAACTCATTTAATACTAGCGGCCCGTCCCGGCTTCGCACGGGTGGACATTTTCCCGTTTTTGCAACCTTTTTCATTTTTGCTCCGCTCCTATTGGTCGTAGCGTGATTTTATATAGCTTATAACCTCCCTCGATAAATGGACTATCCAAACAAAAATATTTTTTCAATTCCAACTAGTAATTCCTGAGATTAGCGCGTTCAAACAAACAAACTCTTCAGCTTTATAATATTATAGTACCTATAGATATTATGTACCTCGTTGCCACGTTGGTCTAGTAAATGCCTCGTTGATCTAGTGGTCGCAAGCGCGACTGCTGATCGTGAGGTTCTGGGTTCGATCTCCAGGTCGGGCAATGTGTTATTGAATTATTGCATGTGGAATTCCTTAGTAGCAGCCCGCAGTTTGGATATGTGCCCGGTCGATGGCAATAGATATGCGCCCTATAACATGGGACTTAACTACCCTAACTATCGGAGAATATAGGCGTGATGTTTAATAATATGTACCCTAAAAATATATTCTGAATAGGTTGAACATCCTACTATACTTATACGAGGGACATCGTAATTCCACGCCCATTCAACAGGTCAAGAAAGTCTGAAATAATAACTAAGATAAACCCACAGAATGACCTGGAATAACCTCTAGAAACACTTAAGATACCCGCGTAATGTATATATAATTATACCGTCCGTACTTATGTATACTTAAAACATGATAGACGCCAGTTGTCACGCGCCGCAGCTCCGTCAACGTTGAGTTACGGTATCTCAGCTATTTCAATAATAACATGGAATACAATACAGAAGGTTCAGTCCTGAAAATGTATACCTATATATGAAACATAACATCAGCACGCCTGTACTCCCGAAGGGTAGGGCAGAGGTGTATAGTAAAACCATCATTTTGCCGTTATGTTTAAGTCCCATGTAATAGAGGCGAGCCTATTGCCATCAACCAGGCACAAATCCAAACTCCGGGCTACTACTGAGGAATTCCGAACGCAAAAACCCAATAACACTTTGCCTGACCCTAGGATCGAACCTAGGACCTCACGATCAGCAGTCGTGCTTGCCACCACTAGACCAATGAGGCAGTTAAACGTATAATGAAGTTCCCAAATAATCGATCATAAGTGAAACAAAACTGTCTGGACTGCACTTGTTTTGTCGCGGTAGACAGTACTTGGTAGTAGCACGCTACAGCGGACTTAACCGGCGACAGGGATCATTGCAGCCGTCGCCGCTTGTCGATGGTTGCTGTCAACAGGCCAGTGTATAGGCTCTGTCGCGGCATGCAGACGCTGACGTGTCGACCGACAGGTAATGACGGCTGCAGTTACAACGCTCGAGCGGAATGCACGCTCCCTTCCCGACCCCGCGCTATTTACCGCTCTCGCCATCGACGCGTCAATACTGTTAGGGCGATGCCTCATTAGTGCGTTGCGTTGCGTCGTCGCAACGGATCAACGCATTGTCTGCCACATCTGCGTTGTGACGACGCACGACGCCGCAGCGCAAGAGGACGACGCACGCACCTCAGTCAGTCTCGTTTGCCCCAGTGGAACACTGTCCGTCGTCGCACCGGAGCTCCGACAGCGCAGCGCATCACCCTCCCCCCGCCTCGTCTCTCGTCCGCCGATCCGTTAAAACGTCGCGTACGACGACGCAACTCTTTAATGTGGCATGTCATTTAAAATACATGGAAAACGACGCAGCGTTGACGCTGTGACAACGCAACGCTACGCAACGCACTAATGAGGTAGAGCTCTTAGCAAACTCATGATCGACCTACGTCTTACGTCATCCGAGCGAAGGCTCAAGTTAACTCTTGCGGGTTGTACCCCTGTCAACGGTAACGTGCCGCTCGTCTGTAAGAACCCTTCGTTTGATATCACTTTCGGTACGTTTATCTGCAAGACAAGCGCTTTATCATACATCACACGAACGTGTGGTATCTGTGGTATCTGACATGGGATTTGAGATCCACGAGAACGTCAAGTATCGCTCTAATGTAACACCAAAAGCTGCCTTCTGCAAAGAGGAAACTACTGTACCAGTTTATCAGCATTGCTGTGTTCCGGTTTGAAGGGTATGGGTTGGACTTGAAACTTTCTAACTTCGTATTTAAGGTTGGCAACGCATCAGTAATCCTATTGGTGTTGTAAGTGTACACAGGCAGCGGTAATCACTTACCATCAGATGGGCTTTCAGTTCGTTAGCCAACCTATATTCTGCCTAGCTTCTCTCCAACCGTTTTGAGACCAGCTTTCAGTCTAACCAGATGCGGCTGAATACCAGTATTTTACTGGGTAATGCCGATATCCTAAGGTTAAACCGGTGGTCAGACTTTCGGGCTTCTGACTTCCCGTGACGACGTTCGTTTGCCAACCTATTACATAAAAAAAACCATTAGTAGTGTTTTTGGTTTTACATGTGTTTGTGAGGAGTTACCCTTCTGTGCGCTAAATCTTTGATCATATATGTATGCGTTTCAGTACTACGTGGTTACGTGCTATAGTTACGTGATACGGCCATGTTTGTACACAAACCATTCGACGAGCCTCATTAATAAAGACATGGTACATTGCCTATATATCGGGTATGAAGTTTGTGTGTTTGCCATAGAACTGTATGTTTTGAGGTGTTTACACAAGTCTTCTTCTTCTTTTTCCTGCCCTTATCCCACACTAGGTGAGGTCGGCACAACATGTATTTCATAAATCCATGTTGTTAGAGGTTTTGGCTTATTGTTTTATGACCGGCCGCCTGCCTGACATCAACCGGTGGTTTAGATGTATAGTTAAGTAAATATAATTAATATTCACTTGGGAGCAATGAATCCGGGTCACCAAAATAAACCTTAATAATTTGGAAAACATTGTTTAACATTTTAACATTGTTTTGTTTATGTTGGTGACAGGGATTCATTGCTCCTGTGTGTAGTTTCAAAATAATCATTTTGGTGTCTTATTGTCTCTTTACTTATTTAAAATGTAACCACTTTTATATCTATAACCTTTTTATGAGAATAGTTTTTTTTTAACTAAATAGCTTTAGATAAAATACCTAAGTAACAAAGTTCAAGTCTCAAGACTAGACGTGATCCGACTGCTACGATAGCGTAGCCAGCGTAGCGGTGACATCACCGCGTTAGCTACGTCGTAGCAACCATGCAATTTCTATTTCCGAGCAGCAATTACGTAGGTATTTATTTAAATAGAATTTTTTTCTCAAGCATTAGATGATTACTACGGAACCCTACTTTAAGCGTGACCCCACGCTAAACGCTACTTCAATAGAGTGACCCCAAATGGTATGCAAGCGAGTAGTAGCCATTTAAGTATGTTGGCTCCTTCACATAAATACCGGCCTTAACAATTTTCAGCACCGGCATTTCAAACCCGCGAAGTTTATTCGGAAATTGGACTAGCTGGATACAAGTTCCACAAGCGATTATGAAACGGTGACCTGTGTGACAGGCGTGATGAATTTTTATTATTTTAATTTGTTCTAGACATGGCCTGTGCCATGATTTAACATGTTGCAAAAGATACACCACGTATCTTTACACCACCTCGCAAAATATTTAGTATCTACGAGTAAGTAAAAACGTATAGTATGATACTTACATTAAATTGTTTAACTTACTTTTGTTCATATTTATATTTCAAGTTTACTTCAATAACACTTATTATTTCGTTCATTCATTTACTTACATACCATTTACATTTTTAAATATTTCCATAAAAATTATAAAAATACATTTAACAATATAAATAATAGTAGCCCACCGACATCGGGAACAGGGTCCAACTTACCGGTGGTCAGGACCTCAGAGAGAGGAACTTCCTGACAATACGTGCCGTGTCCAGTAGTACCGCTGTCTGTATCAGGCCCTTGACCCAGCCGCCCAACGAGAGCCTCATCAGATGTTGGTCGAGGCTCTTGGCTATTAAGCCATTGGTCGTAACGACTATCGGCACAATGACTGCTGAGTCAACCTCCCACATGTCGACATCTTCGTGTGCCAAGTCTTGATACCTAATTTCTTTATCTTTCTCGGCTTTCACAAGCAATGCAATAACACTTTATAATTAGAATAGCTTCACAGTAGAATGTCTTCCATCATTGAAATAATCGTAATAAAGATTTCAGTTCATTTGTACTATGCTTTTTAAATAAATAACGCCCCAAAAAGGTATTAATCTATAAATATTTCGTGCCCATCTTCCTCTATCATAATCCTAAATCGCTTATATACTTCTTATATGTAATCCCACAGTCACTCACTTTAGCTGATACTTGTACATAGGCCAGAGATGTCATATCCGATATGTCATAGCAGCAAACATCGTATCGGATCACTTTTATGTGCTACATAATAATATGGGTAAACACAAATGTGTTCTTATTTTGTTAATACCAACCGATTGAACTCTAAGATAAGCAAAACTTAACTAACATTTGAGCACCGATTTGCTCAAATTAGAAAACAATTTTTGTATTATACTCCTACTAGCGACCCGCCCCGGCTTCGCACGGTTGCAATGTGGGGCATATAAGCCATCCTCTTGAATCACTCTATCTATTAAAAAAACCGCATCAAAATCCGTTGCGTAGTTTTAAATATCTAAGCATACATAGGGACAGACAGACAGCGGGAGCGACTTTGTTTTATATTATGTATGTAAAAAAGATGCTACTTAAAGGTCTGCTTATCTTAGAATTCTCAAGTCAGACACCGGCTGACAGTCAAACAACAATATTATCTTGCGAAAATGGTCTTAAATTATACCGCATTGTAATAACTATAAAACGTACGGCGTAAAAAGTTATATTTCATAGAATATTATAGGTAAGACATGACATTGAAATAAACCATAGTTTTCTTTTTTACTAACTTGATCCGGCGTATTTACAAATGCCAAACTACGCTTTGTCCAAAGACCTAAAAACGCATTTATTAAAAAAATCAACTCCGTCTTCAATCATATTGTGAGTTATTAGTCAGAATATATATTCATACATAACATCACGCTTTGTATCTCCCGAATAAATTACCAAATGATCTTCAGAACGAAACAAAAGAAATAGTATTTATTAGAAAATGAAAAACATATTTAATAGAAAAATGCTTCTACTCAATCAACGAATATTTTGAAAATAAATAAAGTTAAAAACACCCAATATAAGCAAAAATAACATAAACCTAAATAAATAAAACATACAATTAATAATACACCTATACCAATACCTATTTACCTACTCAATAACATATCACTCGATATACTATGTTGTTTTGGTTCTAGTATCCTTAATTAAAAATATTGTGTATTAAGAATAACAATAGTCAAGAATTAGGCACTATGTACCAAGTAGACACATAAGTAAATTTATAAATATATTTTTGTGTAATTAGAGCCCTCAAATATTGCAACACCTGGAAAAGGTTACTAAGCTGTACCTACTCTATATAATAAGATCTGTATTATTTTACCTTAGCAAATAAATATTTTGAGGTTTGAGTTTGAAGAGATTGGCAGAGGTGTTTTTAGCACACCCTCAGTCGCCAGTTATGATTTTAAGTCCCATGGGCACGAGCCTATTGCCATTAACCGGGCACTAATCCAGACTCCAGGCTGCTACTGGAAACACTCAATAACACTTTGCCCGACCTGGGAATCGTACCAGGACCTCACGATCAGTAGTCGCGCCACTACTAGACCAACGAGACAGCCAGAATATAATATGAGTATAAATAACATTAATGATTGACGACGTATGCATTATACTAACAAAAGAAATTCATTAGGCAAACTGGAAGAGTGTCTGAATCTAGGTTAATGTTTCTATGGTCTTGTAAGTAATATTGACGTATTATATAATATACTAGCTGTGTCCTCACGGCTCCGCCCGCGTAAGAAGTTTTATTCCAGTATAAAATATAGCCTATTTTACTCAGTGATAATGTAGCTTTCTAACGGCAAAAGAATTTTTGAAATCGGTCCAGTAGTTTTTAAGTTTATTCGTTACATACAAAAATACAAATCTTTCCTCTTTATAATATTATAGTATATAGATGAATCAATGTACAGACAATATATCCTCCGATTCAATAATGCCTCGGAATGCTCGTAAATGTGACCATTCATCACACCTGTACTTTACCTCAAGGCTACGACGGTAATGATCAATTATTGGTTTATTATCCTCCGGAGTACATTTGTAGATAAATAAGATTAAGTAAAGTACAGCCATTACTTACATTATGTGCTATTAGATACGTGTATTTACACACAAAAGAAACGATACATATTATAGGTAATACTGCTATAGTACGCTTCAACTAAGAAGTTTCATCGGCAAACTTCGTAAAACCAATTATTTCCGAACTGAGCGCGACTAAAAGACCGCACGAATATTTAGTACCGTAGAATGGGGTGATTTCTGGGGGCTACTTTGATCAAAACTTCGTTTCGTAATAAAACTGAAATTGTACGAATTCTTTCGATTATTTTGTTACGGTTAGCAGCATTGGACGTCATTGTCAGAGTGTAATCAGTCGCAGTGGGTGGATCCTTGCCGGCTGATGGAAAAATATTAAAATATGTAGGTAATAGTTTTGTGTAATTATTCTTTCCTTATTGGGGCTACTTTCAAATTTCTTAGAAAAAAGAGAGGTATCAAAAAACCCCAATCAAAGTTTAACATTTGTCACGAACATTTTATTTCTCAAAAAGTAATAAGAAAAATTATAATTTTATTCAAGAAATAGACAAAATAAACAAAATCGATAACGACGGTCGGCAGTACACATAAGTGTAAAATACAAATTTTAAAAGAGATAGAAATAACTGTCTCGTACAAAAAAAATGGCCGATCAAATGTTAATACAAGTTTGTCATCGTAAGTCATAGATAGCTTAGAAGTATTTGAATTGATAGTTTGTTAAACTAGTACGTGTTTGACGAGCTTATCAATCTAAAGAACAAATAAAACGCTTCTGAAGAAAATTTTAATTACGATGTTTTCACTACCGACCGTCGATATTTGCCCTTTTATTTAATTTTTTTTGCTCTCATATTTCAAGAGATAATACATTTCAATTTTGAAGTTGATCAAAATAACCCCATTCTACCATACTGCAGTAAAAATAATCTTTACACTGATTCAATAAGTGTGTGTGTCGCGAAAGTGAGCGACTGCCATTGGTTCTTCGATCAAGTTTGCCGATGTGACTTCTTTGTTGTGTCGTACCTACTACACCTACTTGATTGTTACCAATTTCATGTCATGTGATGCTGCCGGCGCCCGTGGGCTTGGAGGAATTTGGATTCTGAAGCAATTGAAATAGTTGACTCATACTTCTGCAACTGTTATTGAATTTCAACTAAGAATTATAGCTATTACACATTAGTTTTTATTGTTAACTAGCTGTTCTTTATCGGATTTCAGCATAGCTACGAACCATTGTCTTGACAAAACAAATATATTTTGTAAATATGACCTCTATCGGTAAAGTCGTTCTCAAGTTATGACGTGACCAAGTGAAATAGGGATTCATTTTTATATATTTACTAGCTTTTGCCCACAGCTTCGCTTGTGTGATTTTTTTTTCACCCGCTTAGGGGAGGAATTTTGAAAAATCCTTCCTTAGTGGATGCCTACGTTATAAAAGGTACCCGCTGCCAAAATTTAAGGTTTATTAATTTCCCATTGAAGTTAGCCAACTCTGCTCCCATTAAAAAAAATGGACACAGACAAATTTATAAATGTAAAAAAATTGTGAAAAACAATACACACTAAATTAAACTTATAAGACAAACTAAAAGAAAACTATGAGAAATAATTTTCTTCCCCGTTTTAACCCCGTTAGGGGATGAATTTCAATAAAATACGAAAGACGTTTTGCATCAATTCTGTAAAAAAAGGTTTATGCAAAATTTGAAGTAGATTGGACCAAGGAATCACATTGTCCCATACAAACTTTGTCCCCCTTTTTCACCCCCTCAGGGGTAGAATTTCGGAAAATCCTTTCTTATCGAATGCCTACGTCATACAAAGTACACACTCTCCAAGTTTCAGGTCTCTATGATCAGCGGCTTAGGCTGTGCGTTGATCCGTCAGTCAGTCATTCAGGACAAAGCATTTTATATGTATAGATTATTGATCGAAGATATACAAGGTTAGTCGGAAAGGGGCAACTAAGCCGCGGGCCACCTAAAGTGTCACTGATGACTATTTTAAAGCAAGTGTTAAAATTTCAAAAATTCAATTTTTTTTATGTGCATGCATAAAGATTTTTATTTTAGTATTATCAAATAAAAAATACCTGCTTTAGTTATGAATTCATAAAATTTATTTTTTAATCCGTGACCCCAAATATGACCTAAATTGTAAAAACCATGGACCATAGCCATGGACAGATAGATTTTAGCATATTTTTTATGAAATCTTTGAAAAGCTATTTCTCTTATACTATCGAGTTTTGGGGAAACTTGTAGAACAAAAGTTATCCCTTATTATGGGTACTTTAACACCCTTTCGGCTTAGTACCCCCTTTCCGACTAACCTTGTATAGATTAATAACTTGTATAAACTTAAATGACACGATTAATATGAAGAGTGTTAAATGCATGAAAGTATAGATAAAAATGGAAACCACATTACAAACACCTGCTGAAAGTCGATATATTTAAGCTTGAATATTTACTTTGGTGGTCTATCTTTTTCTAAATACCCTATTTAAAAAGAGATAGATTTCCAAACTAAATATTTTGTCTTTTTCTAAGCTTAGAAAGAAATATAATTTTTCAAGATCACATTTTTTGATTTGAGGGTATTCGTAGTGTGGTCTACATTTTTACCTATACATAACATTACATAACATCACGCCTTGTATTCCCGGCAGGGTTCAGCAGAGGTGTTTTTAGTACACCCTCGTTTTGCCAGTTATGTTAAAGTCCCATATAATAGAGGCCAAGCCTATTGCCATTAACCGGGCACAAATCCAGACTACGGGGAGCACCCCGTTAGGAAGGCATTAGGAATTCCTTAGTAGCAACTAAGGAATTCCTAATGGAAAAATACAATAACACTTTACCCGACCTAGGCATCGAACCCAGGACCCCATGCTCAACAGTCGCGCTTGCGACCACTAGACCAACAAGGCAGTACCTATACCTTCATGATAAAATGTAGTCATTGTGTATATTATAAACACCAGTTTTTCCAAATTCTTTTTTTACCGCCTCCATAGTCCATTTATGGTGACATGAAAAATATGTGTGTGTCTCCGAACGTGCCATATCTTTTTACACCAATTTAGCGACAAAAAGAGGACGCAGGTCGCAGGTGAACACTTTATTGAAATATAATACCTATGTTACGACGCACCTCGGTTCCAAAACATTATTTATGACGAAATTGTGTACTCCAATTTAATCAAATTAATTTCCACCACCATCAAAAAATTTTATGGGATTTATAAAACGTTATGGAAATTTGAAATGTTATAATCATAATCTGCCGTGATCCATTAAGCTATAGGGAAAAAAACAACAAACATTACATCACGCCTGTATTCCCCAAAGGGTTGGGCAGAGTTGTTTTAGTACACCCGCGTTTTGATAGTTATGTTTTTAAGTTCCATGTAATAGGGGGCGAGCCTATTGTCATTAACCGGGCACAAATCCAGACTCCCGGCTGCTACTGAGAAATTACTAATGGACCCAATATCACTTTGCCCGACTTGGGGATTGAACCCAGGACCCCATGCTCAGTTGTCGCGCTTGCGACCACTTATAACAAATATTCTTTATAGCCGGTTAAATACTTGAAAAACGTAAACATAGTCTACAGGTAAATGCGTTTACCTAACGGAGTTACATAAACACAAACACACGGTCTAGTTAGAACTACACAAATACTAAATCCTACTAGTTTGAATTTCAAGTAAGTTCTACTGTTTAACCTACTTTGTTGACTATATAAATAGTCGTTCTACCAACATGAAATAAGTAACTAAAATATTTCATTTACGACAGTTTACGTCCCATTTGACAGCTAGTTCACACAGAAACTGTTTACAGGACCCGTTTTAGCGGATCCGTTTTTATTTTGGTGATGGCGACTGTAGTTGTATGAGCGAGTACACATACACGACAGTATTCCGAACCCAGTAAAAATACTGGATACGTTGTTTTTATCGTAACCTGCCTGACAGATGCGACGCAGCTGCCATTTGTTGAACTGATCCATCGGTACAGATGTGAACAACACTTCTAGTACCGACGACCGACCGGCCGACGGACCGATCCGTTAAAACGGATCCGCTGAGTGAACGGGCTCTTAGACTCAATTCCAGCAAAGATTTAAAAGTATCACGAAGACGAACAATTTCGGCTTTTTCAATCATGTTCATACATACCTAGGGTTACCATATCTCAGGATTTATCCTGAGATATCAGGATTTTTGGACTCTTCTCAAGATTACGGCTGGATTTTGCAAATCTCATGAAATCTCAGGATTTTTAGAATTTTCAATAAAATACAGCTTACATTTTATAGATCTCTTTAATAAAAAGTTAAACAAACTAAAAATAATCTTCCTCTGGTAATAATTGTACAATTAAAATCAATACTTATTTATCCAAGTAGGTACTTAATCAGTTTTATCATACTTAATTTGTGAAGATACCTTTTTAAGATACGTTTGAAAGAAAATTTTAAAACTAAAAAATCTCAGTATTATACAATGGAAATCAGGCCTTTTCTCTGGACTTTTGATTTTTTTATCTGGTAACCCTATACATACCAGGTTCGTAACTTCAGAGTATTGTCACCTTTCGCCACAAACCATAAATTGGTGAATCTTGTGACTCTCAATAGAGTTCATACTATACCGCCATCCCTAGAGATGGGACCTACGAGAGAAACTGAACGCTTTTGTATATCGGGAAAACGCTATAGATTGAGTGATAGGGTTGTCAAGTATAGCAAGATTGATTGCGGATAAAATTGTACACATTTCTCTTGGATGGCTAGAAAACAACTTGAGGTTCTATCATATAAAATATATTAAGAAAAAAAATAATTGAGAAAAGATTTTGTGTAGTACATGAGATACTAATTACAAACAATGTTAGCAATAATTTATTACGTCTCACGGTCACACCAAATAGGTGTACAGTACAGCACGTGGCTGGCGCTGGCTTTAGAATGGAACCCTGAAAAATGATCTTCCTCCTAGCATTTTGCCAACTATGTTGGGGTCAGATTCCAGCCTAACCAGATGCGGCTGAATACCAATATTTTACACGGAGCGACTGCCATCAGACCTCCACAACCCAGTTACTGGGTAATGCTGATATCCTAAGGTTAGACGGTTGTCAGACTTTCTAGCTTCTGACTTCCCGTAATGACTGTCATAGGTATTCGTACAACACCCGGGACCGACAGTTTAACATGCTCTCCTAGGCACGGAGGGGTCTAGATGTGTAACGAACGGTCACTCATCCACGGAACGACCACGGAAAGTACAGCTTAACCTCGCAATTCGTATGATTGCGCGGTTGTCAATAAGCCACGAGCGTCTCGGAAGCCTGAAAAATGATGTGTGTTGTTAAAGAAATAAGTCTCCTTAGTGGTACTCGACTTACCTGAGCAAGAACCGTTAGCGATTCTTTGAGTTTTGATTTCAAATTCAGATCGGGCAAAACTTTTAATTGGGTACTGGTATTATCTCGGATGAATATCGATGAAGTATTTAATAATTAAACTTCAACAATGGGATAATATTCTACAATACAAACTTATATAATATACCTATTGCTCGAAGAACTGCGCAAGATTAATAAAAAAAATGCTTTTCATACTTTTTGATGCCAAAGAGTTTAGAAATATGTTTAAGCTTATTAAAAAAGTTACAGCCCTAGTGCGGCCCGGCACTACGTTATTGTACCTGTTACATTGCAATCTTTTTCCATAACACGTAAATACACTTCGTATACCTATCTACCTATATGGAGAAGGTATTACCACAAAACAGATAGGTACAGAAGTCAATCTACATACAAGGGCGCTCGAACAACGCACAAATATACACTGCTCACGGACACGATATCTCGGATTGTTTGGAACTAGAGTGCGAGTGAGTGCGAGCGCAAGTGCCATGCGCTTGAGAGAGATAAATATATACATAGATAAAGCGACCGCCGAGCGTAGGCATGAAAAGTGAAGTACATACATGTGATTGACTTCTGTACCTATCTGTTTTGTGCTATTACACACTAAAGTGCGGTCGCGGTGCAGGAAGAATTTCGTACAACGACACGTTAGTACTTATCTCTGTCGCTCGCGCAGAAATATCTTGCCGTCGCCCTCGCATAGATGCGGTGACCGCCTTCAACACAGATTGCAGTTGGTTGATGGCACAAAGGTCATTGTACGAAATTCTTCCTGCTCCCCGACTGGACTTTACCTAACCTTCACCAAGCACAGTATATCTTAGCAGGCGGTGAAATAGGAAACTTAATTTAAATGTACTTCTTCTTCAGGATGAGCTATGTGGAAAAAGCTCATGCCACGGTGAAAAAAATTGCCAGTCAGAAATGTTGCTAGCAGGGGCTGACAGCGCTTGGTGCGCCGGACGTAGAACGCAGGACCTAGTCTTTGCAATCAGCGTCACCATGAACTCCAAAGGTACATTGCACACGCTGTATTATACAGGATGTAAACGAAACCATATAATTCCTTCAAACCTCGTGATGTACTACTGACAGTTTAACCCTACACGAGATACTTCTGGATTCAATAAAAAAGGGTAGTATTTAAACGAGTGACTGTAAATTAAAGTTTTAAGTGACAAAAATTTAATTTACGTTATAATATTACTAAGTGAGCGACTGACTGCGAGTGCCGAGAAATCAACAGAACAGCAACTTACAAACACTAATTTGAGTTCCTTAAAATACAAAATGAGAAGCTTCATAATATGTGAGCGACCTAATATTTGCTTGAGTGTCAACTTTACGTCCTGCATTTTTTTCAATATTTGCCTTTGCAAAAGAGGAAGTCTGAAATATTTACAAGAAGTAAACGTATGTTCTTATCATGAGGCATTTTAGCGCCCCGAGTTAAATGACCGCGCGGCGAGCGATAGCTGCGCAATTCGCTCCGGGCGCTAAAATGCCCCACGTTAAGAACACATGTTTACATCCTGTTTTTTTTTAATCCATGTCAGTAGTACATCACAAGGTTTAAAGAACATGATTTAGTTTACATATTGTTCATGAATAGTGTTGGGGACATCAATCTGTTCAACAAACACGATCCCGAACGATAAGACTTAGTACAGGATGTTACCAGACCAGTATAACAGATAATGTCCATTTATCGCTGTCATACGGTACAACGTTATTGGAGACGAGCGGTCGGCTCGGTTTAAACACGGGGTGTCGGGAGACGTCTAAAATCCCTGCCCCGGTCCCTAGTGTCGTGACCTACTTGGGAACTGGTGATGACAGGAATAAATGACAATGGATGGGTATAAGGAAGGTTATTTTTAGAATAAGGTTTTCTAAAGCATTGCCATAAATACAATGTGGCAATGCTGCCAACCTTTTGGGCACTTTTCCTGTTGGCAGCGATGCGGACGAATTTTTTGATGCCCGTTGATTGTTTTACCTTAGATTTTTTATTGTATATATGTATTAGGATAATTCAGTTTTATAGGTAAATAATTTAGTAAAACATTGTATAAGGTTATCTTATTATTCCTTATTTTTTTTGGGAGTTCCATACGATAAAATTCGCACATTCGATGAAGTTAAAAGGCTTTGTTTTAACCTAATTTACTAGACTCGTGGTACTAGACTCGATTTGCGAGGTTAAGCTGCACTTGCCGCGGTCAGTCCGTAGATGGGTGACCGTTCGTTAGACATCGAGACCCCTCCGTGCCTCTGAGAGCACGTTGATTGTATTGATGAAAGATAAAAATTAAATTAAGAATTTAAATAACCCCCGACACAAAAAAATACATCGTAAAAGTTTTTAATTTTTAGTTTTTTTGTGTCGGGGGCAGCTCAAGGTTGCCATGTCTTGGAAATACCACTGAAGTAACACCAACTTTCAACTCAATTGGACCTGTGAAAGTTGGTAAGACCCTTTTGTCAAGTAGGAAATGAGCTGATCTTCAAACGCCTAAAGAGATCTTCATAAAATATAGCTAAGTTCCATCACGATTACATCAGCTTTCAAACAGAAAAAAATACATCAAAATCGGTCCATTCGTTTAGGAGCTACGATGCCATAGACAGACACACAGATACACGCGTTAAACTTATAACACCCCTCATTTTTGTCGGGGGTTAAAAAATAAATATTTAAAGATAACCAGTAAAAAATTGGTTGTCTGTAAAGTCGGTTTACGAACGATAGTTTAACGTGACAACGTCATAACAAAACATCGTGCCTCTCTATCGCTTGTTCCGCGCTCTCGCTCGCACGTTCGCCTCAGACGGAACGTGACAATGAAAAAAAAGAGTGCCTTTTTCGTGCATGCTGCCGGCGTTCAACGTTTTATTAGACGTTGTCACGTCAAAAACCTTTCTCATCATCTTGAATTTGTCTTACTTTACGAGTAACGTAATACATCACAATTTGTAACAATTTTTCGTAATTTTCCCCTCCCTTTGTTTCAATGTACTGAACAAACACCCGAGAGTACATAATAAATTGTTGTACGGTGTATAAGTTACGCCGGCTACGTTACAAAACATCTTAGATATTATATAACATGTGTGTAAGCTCTCATAATATTACCCTAAGTATAGGTCTACCAGAATCTGATGGCAAATAGGGAAATTAAATGTTTTTGTGGGTAACACAAGGGTAATTTGAATAAAAAGTCTTGATACTTGTAATTTTTTTCTTTAATTTCTTCTCGATCTTCTTCCTGCCCTCATCCCACACTAGATGGGGTCGGCACAACATGTGTTTCATAAATCCATGTTGTTAGAGGTTTTGGCTTATAGTTTTATGTGACCCAATGTACTTGCTGATATTATGCACTGGGTCCCAAAATGATATGGTGATATATATATGGTTTTTTGCAATTTTATTGTAATGGAAAAGGAAACCTTGTTAAAATAAGTACGTTTATTAAAAAATGTTTGAACAAGAAAACATTAATCAGAACTGGAAAATGTATCAACTACAGTCATACTCGTTTTGACAAGTGACATGTTGACATTGCCATATGAAAACCACTGTTTGTTATTAATTTTTAATGCCATGAGATTCTGGTTGACCTTTAATTACATTAGGATATAATTTTATACTATACAGTATGTATCCGAATAAGTAATAAATAGTTTTAAAAATAAATTTATAAAATATTATTTAGAAATGTGTTAAGGTGCTACCTCTAAATTATATAATTTTAAGTACTAAGTTTATTGAGTGTGTATAGACTCACCGACCCGACAGTCAAACCACTACTACGGTTTTGTGGGGCTTAGTTTATAAATTATACTTACCTCATGTGAATATAAATAAATAATAAATAAGCAGTGATAGGCTAACGGTTGAACGCTTGCCTTCCAGGCAGGTGTGTCTGAGTTCGATCCCGGCCGTACCTCTGACTTTTCGAATTCATGTGCGGGTCAGAATTTGATTATCACTTGCGTTAACGGTGACGGAAAAAAAATATGAGGAAACCTGCACACCTGAGAGGGTTCTATAAAGTTCTCGATGGTGTATAGTCTGCTAACCCGCACCAGGCCAGCGTGGTGGACTAAGGCCTACACCCTTCTCATTCTGAGAAGAGGCCCGTGCCCAGCAGTGGGACAGAAATGGGCTATTTATGTTTTATGTTAATGCATTCAAATGCGTGTAACTCCTTCAAGCATGGGATTCTTTTGGGTTCAAGAAAAAACACCGGCAAGGAAAATCTGCTTCGTCGGCCTAGTGGTGGCAAACGTGACTGCTGATCGTGAGGTCCTGGGTACGATCCCCAGGTCGGGCAAAGTGTTATTGGGTTTTCTGTATGTAGATCCTCAGTAGCAGCCCGGAGTTTGAATTTGTGACCGGTTGATGGCAATAAGCTCGTCCCTATTACATGGGACTTTAACATAATGACGAAATGAGGGTGTTACTATACACCTCTGCCCAACCCTTCGGGGAATACAGGCGTGATGTTATGTGTTTGTCAAGAAAAATCTAATTTCATAAAGAAAACATGGTTTACTTTTAACGTGATATATTTTAGCACCGAACGGAGTGAAGCGATATCGCGCTTGTCGTGCCCGCCAGCTGTCTCGCCCGACTACCATTCTTTTGCGTGACAAAAAAATTCTATCACATTTAATTTAAAAAAACAATTTATTTTTCGTTTTTTATTTTATTTTATCCTTATCGGGTGGTTTAGATAAGTACTATCACTTACCACTGTTGCAAGATACAAGTTTTATTTTATTTTTATCAACCTACATTTCGTGCAGGGTTTATCATGTAGTTTAAAGCAGCGGTCGGCAACCCTTTGGCAGGCAAGGGCGGCCACAAGGTGGCAAAATAAACTAAAAGCGGGCCGCACTTGTGATATTAACCCCAGAAGACCAATATACCTACGCATAATTGGTCATATCCCATAGAAAAAATGAAAATGCTATTAAAATTGTTAAACAAATAAGATGCAAGACGTCGTCCGCGGGCCGCGTGTTGCCGACAGCTGGTTTAAAGGCATTACACGAATCAGTTTACAACCTGTATAATAAAGACGAGTAAATTACATTAGAATGTTAGTTGATTTTGAAGGTAGTTGTTTCAAAACATTGTAGTTAACTTTTAACTAAGTAACGTATACGTATACTGGTAGTATGTATTATTTTTTTCTTCTCTCTTGTCGTTACGAGCTATATCAGAATAGCTCATGCCGTGGTAAAATGATTAGCTAGTCATCAAGGTTGGTAGCGAGACTGACTGCCCAAAGTGCTCTGGACGTACTAAAGTATTTTTATTCGTAGAGTTCGTATGTACTAAAATATAATGGGTGTTTTATCATCATCAAATTAAATAATTACTAGTGACCCACCCCGGCTTCGCACGGGTGCAATGTAGATATGTGGGGCATATAAACATTCCTCTTGAATCACTCTATCTATTGCTGAAAAATCAACTGATTCGGAATCTTTTAAACTACGCAACGGCATAGTGTAAAAGATCTAAGCGCACAGAGAGCGGGAGCGACTTTGTTTTATACTAAGTAAAGATGTACCTAGGTAAGTACTGGTTTTCAAAAGAATATTTCTGCAAAAATCAGATCATAAGTTACATAAAAAGCCAATATTATCAACAGAAGCGCCCATTCCATTCATTATGTAACCACCACCAGCGGCTTTTCAAAACATTAAATCAAAATACAATCTCGATCTTCGGCATTGATTCTTTATAACTGAATACAGTAGCGCTGTACCTTGTGATCAATTTTAATTAAATATCGTTATCATGCCGATGCATTAATTAATGATGGATCGAGTCCGACTCGATAGATTTTTTAACTTAATTAAAAACAAGCAGTGTTTTGTTTGTATTTTCATTTTACTCTCAGCAAAACAGCTTTATAAATGAACTCATTGAGCAACTGAAAGGTTATCAAAGTTTCTTACAATCGATTTTTCTAATCGAAGCTACGACGAGTAAATGTACAGTCAACGACAGGTCGACATGGCAATTTTCTAGTCATTTTCAATACACAACTACAAGTAACAACGTGAGCGAGATCGAAATCGATAAACGCGGTCGATGCGGACTCGTGCAGCGTTAAGACTAAGATGGTGCGGGCCAGTGTTCCCAACCTGAAGCCAGGAAGCTATGGTACCAGGGCCGTAAAATTATCGTACATGGATCAAAAATGACAAAAGTTATCGTACCATCAGGATAATGGCTATAATACAATAAAAGTGACAATAATTTGTTGTGCTGCCAATAAAAAAAAGTGTTGTCAATTCCCCAAAATCATCCAAGCGATAGTTGGACGAGTTTTTTTTTCGTACTTTCTGCGTACGATAGTAGTGTACTATCGTACATTGTACGTAGCTATGAAATTATCGTACGGTTGGGAACACTGGTGCGGGCGCTGTGCGGGTGCGCGGGGCGTCCCCCCCTCCACGACACACCTCATGACCGATTGCCATGTTGACCTGTCGTTGACTGTGGATGTTCTACTTTTCCTAGGCAATAATCTTTTTTTCTAAAGGCCTGCCAATATATATGGCCGCCCTGCAGTATCGCGCCGCTCCGCTACAGTGCAGTTCTGCCAAGTGCGATCTGAAACTTATTATTTATAACAAGAGACCCTGAAAAACGCCCTAGTCATTGAACAAAAGAAAATATTTATTTATTATGCATTTCAACAAAGCAATTTTGGAAGTTCCAGTATTGTATTCAAACAGTCCTCCCTCCCCATTTCTCCTCTTTTCGTTTTCGTATCTTCCATTCTCGATGCCCGAAATATTTGTTCGACTATCTCAACATTTACTCCAGTTCATTGTTTGATAGTAAACGACTGTCTACGGCACATGACTTCTTAGAACAACACAAGTAGGTAATTAATATATTTGGTGTATTGTGTATTTGTTTCCTTTGAAGGGAATTTCAGTAGTAATGAAGCACAAATTTTAGGGCCGACGTCGGAAAACTATTATCTACTTAAGAAATAATTTTGTTGTTTTGACAGAATTTCTGTACAAAAGCTGTCAAAACGTCAAATGTATTCCTTACTAGCTGTGTCCTCACGGCTCCGCCCGCGTAAGAAGTTTTATTCCAGTAATAAATATAGGCTATGTTACTCAGTGATAATGTAGCTTTCTAACGGTAAAAGAATTTTTGAAATCGGTCCAGTAGTTTTTAAGTTTATTCGTTACATCCAAAAATACAAGTCTTTCCTCTTTATAATATTAGTATAAATATAGATAACCTGGTTTTTATAACTGTGCACCGGTTAACCTTTTCACCGCCAACGTACACAGAACGCGATGCCTCGCCAGCGCCAAGCTATAAATGTATAACGAAATATACATATAGTAAACAGTAGTGATGAGCTGATGACCTGATAAATACAGTAAACTTATTTTTATAACATAGTTAAAATGAAGAGCTTCTAATGAAGTTGTGGCGCTGGAAGCACGAAAATCTGAAAATTCTATTGAAGTCCGTGGCGGTAAAAAGGTTAATGTCAAAATATTACCATGATGGTAGCCTTGTTAACTGTACTTGGCAAGGGACGGAAGGTGAAGAAGTAAGCGGGTGGGTGAATTTTGACAGCTCCAAGTGCAGAGTTATAAAAATCGAGTTCTAGATAATAGTTATCCGACGTTGGTGGAATCTGTCCTTAGTTAACGACCTCATTGGTTTGGAGATACAAGCGTGGCTTCGAACATAAGGTTTTTAACGCAATCCCAAGTTTGGGCAAAGTGTCATGAAGTTTTCTTGTTAGGAAATTATCATTGTGCCCGGATTTATGCTCGATTCATCGGGAAAATGTATGTGTAGAACTCTACATCCCTGTCCTCCATATCCCTTTGTAAATGACACACAAATGAACATTGTCCATTGTACATATACTTATATCCTTAATCCTAATAGGTATATAAATACATAATATATTCTAATCCGAAATACGAAGTGTTCACCACATTTTCCTCGGAGCCAAAGTATTTCTTATGAAAACAACCTCAAACTGATACTAAAGTAAGCTCAACCACGTAAGTAAATAAGCCTGTATGAAAATTGAAATAGATGGAAGCTTTATCCTGTAAAAAATACAAGGTTAGACGGAAACCCCGGACTAGGGGCTAAACCATGGGCAATTAAAAGTATCACTGACTAGCTGTGTCCTCACGGCTCCGTCCGTAGCCTATGTTACTCAGTGATAATGTAGCTTTCTAACGGCAAAAGAATTTTTGAAATCGGTCCAGTAGTTTTTAAGTTTATTCGTTACATACAAAAATACAAAACTTTCCTCTTTATAATATTAGTATAGATATCACTGATGACTGTTTTACAGAAAGTGACCAAATAGAAAAAAAAAAGTTATTTTTTTATTCAAAAAAATGATAACCCTGATTTAGTTACGAATTCAGAAAATAGAGACGCTAATTTATCACCTGAAATTGACTTAAAATCTAAATACAGCTGATAGAGAATTTGCTATTTTTAATATTTGAAATATCCCTCCATGACCATGTATTTTGGGACACCGGTATACGATTTTTTGATATGTTCCACTATCATTACAGATAAAGTGACGTCAATTAACCACAATGACACCTTCAACTGCCAAAAAGCAATATAAAAAGGTCGCAATAAAAAGATAACAAAGGAGAACTTGAAAGTTACGCAACTCTAGGCAAAGGGACTGGGTAAACAATACACGCCCATAGGATGGCCCTTTAAAGGGAACATTCTGCCGGTCCAAATCTCTGTTGTCATTAGGGGAGCGACGACAAAAATGTTACTAATATTCGTCCTTCGGGGAACTAAGTCGGAAAACGTGGACCAAAATAGAACACTACAAGGTTAGTCGGAAAGGGGGTACTAAGCTGAATGGCTGTTAATGTACCCATAATAAGGGATAACTTTTGTTCTACAACTTTCCCCAAAACTCGCTGGTTTAAGAGAAATAGCTTCTCAAAGATTTCGTAAAAAGTTTGCTAAAATCTATCTGTCCATAGCTATGATCAGCTGTTTTTACAATTTAGATCGTATTTGGGGTCACGGATTAGAACATTAATTTTCTGAATTCATAACTAAAGCAGGTATGTTTTTTTTTTAAACTAAAATAAAAATATTTTTGCTTGCAAATAAAAATTATCGAATTTTAAAATTTTAACACTTGCTTTAAAATAGTCATCAGTGATACTTTAGCTGGCCCGCGGCTTAGTACCCCCTTTCCGATTAACGAAGCTGAGAGCCACGTATTCTTCCCATCATTACGAACATTTTTTGGTATTGGGCCATACCTGGGAACTGACTGACTATGGAGATATTGAAGGTCAAAGCCACCACATTTTTGTACGTTTTTCACAAAAATAAGTTTAAATGTTATTGATAAACATTCTTCTATACAAACATTATCAACCTTTATGAAAAGTAGGCACAGTCTGCTATGCGCGCGCTTCCATCGCGCGTTATAATTAAATGCTGTTTTTTAATATTCAAAACTAAAAGTCGTTTCCCAGCAATTCTTTTTGCCGTATGTTACTTAGTTTTATGTACAGTATGCGTAAGCTTCGGCTTCGTTAAGGCTATTTTTACTCCCTGTATATGAAATATTCCTTGCATAGGTAGACCAATATAAAGTGGGCGTGAGCTTTGATTTTTTTTAGTCTATATGCCAGTATTTTAGAATATTGAAATGTACCTATAAATAAACTCACCGTTTAGGTAATGATAAAAGTTGTACTTAGAAGCCAAAAAAATACAGTCATTCCCAGTTGCCCCCACCGTCGACGCCCCGACTGGTTGCAAATGTTTTTTTTTGTAATGTTCCATTTGCGGCCAGTGGTGGCGTTGCCAGGGGTGGCAATTGGTAATTACCACTCTTTACGTTCCCAGTTGCCTACTACAAAAGACTAACACGCGCCATGGGAATAAGGCGACGCGGGGCGCGATCACGCGTGGCCTGTTTAAACAGGCCATGGGACCCCAACATCAGAATGACCCCGTCCTATTACCTCGTCCCATGGGTGTCATTTATAAGGAGACGATGGCGTTATATCAAGAGTTGGGTAGCAGCAACAAATTACAGGGATCGTCTCACACAAATGACAAGATTCTGGTAATGTTCGCTTGTGACCAATCATTATAACGGACTATAGTTCGGCGAAAGCATTTTTATTAACTATCAACATAACACATAATCAGCCCATTACTGTCCCACTGCAGACACGGGCCTCTTCTCAGAATGAGAAGGTACGCCTTAGTCCACCACGCTGGCCTGGTGCGGGTTGGTGGACTACATACACCATCGAAAACTTTATGAAACCCTCTCAGTTGTGCAGGTTTTCTCACGAACACAAGCCTTAATTGTTTTTTTAAGTAATTTTTAAAGGGGCTGAATCAATTTTGATTATGTTGCCCCGTAATTACATTACACAGCAAATATAAAAAGTATTTTATATCTTTACATATTATATTACATAGTATAAAACGAAGTCGCTCCCGCTGTCTGTACGCTTAGATCTTTTAAACTACGCAACGGATTTTAATGCAGTTTTCAGCAATAGATATAGTGATTCAAGAGAAAGGTTTATATGCCCCACATTAGTATCTACATTGCACCCGTGCGAAGCCAGGGCGGGTCGCTAGTCTACTATAATATCTTAATTATTTGGTTTAGAAACGTTACCCAAGTATAAACATGTTTAAGACCGTAGTTTACTTTACATTTGAAGTTCAACTGATTAATATTATTCTCTACTAGCTGCCCGTACAAATTTCGTTCTGTCAAAAGTTATTGGCCTGTAGTGGGAAAAAGAAAAGTGTTGTTTTTACTATTTTCCACGCAATTTTTGTTTTTTCTCCATAAGAACCTTCCTTATGCCTTAAAGAATATATAAAAAAGAAATTGCCGAATTGGTCGAGCCGTTCTCAAGTCTTGCGCTTAGAAACATATTTGGCGATTCATTTTTATTTATATAGATTTCCAGAGTCCATCCGAACAGATCTGTATTATTCTTATTTTTTCCTAACAAATCTGGAAACCTTCAACAGAACAGTATTGAATTAAAATTGATAAAAACAATGCTTGCGAAAATAAGATAATTGGAATCTCTGTCAATATCAGCTAACCACATTTACTGAAACAGACATCGCGTCTGTTCAGAAAATGTAATTATTTTCACTGATTTCGATTCCATTCATACCTAAGCTTTATTTATGTAGCTCTATTAAATTGGAAAGGACATGTACGTTTTCAATTTCGGTTTGATTATTTTCTTTGTATACTGGTGCGGACCAGCGGACTACAAAGCTTTAATACGATTGGTCGGATAATGGTTCGCGTAGTATAATAATATGACTATTTAATTGAACTACATACTCTCTATTTGTATACTATTTGATTTTATTTTGATTCAAAATTAAATACTGTTTCTGTTATAGAGGTGTGCGTTTTAACTGCTGTTGGTCTAGTGGTGGCAAGCGCGGATCAGTGAGGTCCTTGGTTCGATCCCCTGGTCGGGTAAAAAAAGTGTTATTGGGTTTTTCTATGTGGAATTCCTCAGTAGCAGCCCGAAGGTTTGATTTTAGCCCGGTTGATGGCAATAGGCTCGCCCCCTATTACATGGGTCTTAAACATAACAGCAAATGGGGGTGTTACTATACACCTCTGCCCAACCCTTCAGGGAATACAGGCGTGATGTTCTGCTATGTTATAAAGGTGTGCATAGATTGCGACACATATGTCAACTATTTATAAAAAAAGTTTCAGTCGGCGTACTATTACATAATTTTTTTATATTTTTTACCACTTTCGCAACCTCCCTATCCCACACCCACCGTGGGTGTCAGCTGACGCTTGGTTCACTTATTAGTCGTACGAGATCTAACGAAAAAGATAACAATCGATGGGCGTAAAAATAAGAAGAAGAATTCGTGTGGTTAGTGACTAACCTGGTGATAGAGTTTATGCCGCCCATGGGCCTCTGACTTGGCTTCACATGCCGTCGAGAAATATCTCTCAGGCATACCGGTTTCCTCACGATGTTTTCCTTCGCCGTTTTTAAGCAGGTGATATTTATACAATTCGCACATGAATCCGAAAAGTCAGCGGTGCGTGCCTTGGGTTCGAACTCGAGACCTATGACTTGGCAGTCCGACGGTCACACCGCTAGGCTATCACTGCTATGAGTAAAAATACTAGCTAAAATGCAACGCTAAATCCAGGGCTAATAATATGTCTGACACTTATTTCAGTTCTGTTCAATTTTGGACCCTGCGGCATACAGCGTTCGACGTAAAGCCTGACGTGATGACGCAATAAATTCCGCAGTGAAGTTCACAGAGTTCACGCTCAGACACTCGATGATGTATATAGATTGAATGTATAGTGTCGTTTTTTTTTTACTAGGGCTGCGTTTGGCCTCCGTCTCGCCTGATGTTAAGCGATGATGCGGTCTACGATGGAGCACGCTTGCCCAGAAGAAACCGATTCAGTCGTGACTTGAAGACACCCAGATTGTAACTGTCGGGGAACACCCACTCGGGCAGCGCATTCCACTGTTTGGCGGTTTTCACAATGAAAGTGGAATCAAAACGCTTCGTTCAAGTTTTTGGTAAGTATATCAACCATGAACCGATGGCGCTTTTTCGTTTTTCTGGCCGTCTGCTCATCCCAAAGGTGCGAACAGTACTCCATGCACGAACGAACCTGGGCTTTGTATAGTTGAAGCAACTGTTCCGATGTGAAGTACCGCCGCACCTTCGAGAGGACACTCAGCTTTTTACCTCGTTACCTAAACCAAGCTATATTATTAAGCACTAGGTACTACATTCAGGAATGCTGTGGCACACCGATAAATTAATTACTGGAAACTAGACCCAATTAGTGCTTGATACACATCTCAATATTCAATTTACTCTCATTATTCCATTGTCTTTGAATACTAAGGGTGCGTTCAGACGACACGCGCCCGCTAAGCGCGCACCACGCGCGTCAACACCCGCGTCTAACTCACATTGAACTTTTTGTATATAATTTGAGTCTTATGACACATGAATAGATCTCAAATTGCATTTATCGAAATCTAAACGCACAAGCTAAGCGCCCGCTTTGCACCCGCTTCGCGCCAGCCTCACACCCGCCTCGCTGCCGCCTCGTGCCATGCTTCGATAAATGCAATTTGAGATCTATTGATGTGTCATAAGACTCAAATTATATACTAAAAAATTCAAAGCGAGTTACAGGCGGGTGTCGACGCGCGTGGCGTACGCTTAGCGGGCGCGTATCGTCTGAACGCAGCCTAAGAGCGAACGCACACTGGTACGGGTGATAGTCTAAAAAACCTTCATAACATAAGTCACGAAAACATCATCGGTTTTGGAACTAACATAACATCACGCCTGTATTCCCCTAAGGATTGGGCAGAGGTGTATAGTAACATCCTCGTTTCGCCGTTATGTTTAAGTCCCATGTAATAGAGGGCGAGCCTAATGCCGTCATCAGTACAAATTAAAACTCCGGGCTGATACTGAGGAATTCCACACTGAATAACCCAATAACACTGCCCGACCTGGGGATTGAACCAAGGACCTCACGATCAGCAGTCGCGCTTGCCACCACTAGACCAACGAGGCAGTCAAACAGTCAATTTTGAAACTAATCGAAATTAAAAATTATTTAGATTTTTTTTCATTTATGTTATTAGGTTATTCAGTGTGGAATTCCTCAGTAGCAACCCGGCGGCGTTTGGATTTGTGCCTGGTTGATGGGAATAGGCTCGCCCCCTATTACATGGGACTTAAACATAACTGCGAAACGAGGGTGTTACTATACACCTCTACCCAACCCTTCGCGGAATACAGGCGTGATCTTATGTTATGTCTGTTTCAAAACCGATTAAGTTTTCGCGACTTATGACATGAGAATATTCTCGTCGTATTTCAGGACTGTTTCACAGTGAAACAGGCGAGCCTTTGACAATCAATTTACGCCGAGCGGGCTGACCTGAAACAAGTGACATCTAAATTGTTCACGTACAATATGTCCACTGTCCACGCCGAGTTAGGGCGAATACAAATGGCCACTGGATGGCGTTCGAATTAGCAAGTCAAATCCTTTGTCCGTGGCGACGCAATGAATAGACGATGAGACTCGAAATAATGCTGTAAAATGCTATACGCTCGTAAATTTTCATGTTCCACTCAACAGTATTTGATGTTAAGACCAAGTCGTTATTGTAATTCATGTTATAGTTCCAGTTCCGCTCCATAACACATCATATCGTCAGTGGAAAGGTAAAAAGACTAAAGCGCCAATATACCTAATTTACAGTAGAGAGATTCAAAGTATTTTTTTAAGAAAATAAACACAGTTATTTTTCTTAGAGTATATACACTGGCCTGCAAAAATAAGTATCATACTTTTAAAATTTCAATTTTTTCCAAACTATAGAAGTTAGAGATTTAAAATAAAAAACGTTTTATAGCAATTTTATCAGCTTTCTTTGAAACTATAGTAACAAAGTTAAACTCTTTTTTGAGTCCTTTTTGCTTCGAAAATATATCTTGTGTACTTAAAAAGTTATTGCAATTTTAAAAGTGTGTTACTTATTTTTGCAGGCCAGTATATATTAAATAGATCTATTTCCTTACCACTGACGATATTATTAACTGCCTCGTTGGTCTAGTGGTGGCAAGCGCGACTGCTGAACGTAAGGTACTGGTTCGATAACCAGGATAAAAAAAAAAAGTCGGGCAAAGTGTTATTGGGTTTTTCCGTGCGGAATTCCTCAGTAGCAGCCGGGAGTTTGGATTTGTGCCCGGTTAATGGCAATAAACTCGCCCCCTATTACATGGGTCTTAAACATAACTTCAAAGTGAGGGTGTTACTATACACTTCTGCCTAACACTTCGGAGAATACAGCCGTGATGTTATTATTCAGAGGAAGTTTTGCTGTAGTAGAGTACAGGAAAATCCGTTTTCCCGAGTAAACCATTACATAACATCCCACATGGGATTATTAGCAACGGATACATTCTGAGTATCATTTCCTCTCAATACGATCCAACAATGTACCTCTTCCCTTATTCATAAATCTACTATACAAATATCTGTACCATGAAAAATCTAAACGCCAATAACTATTGCTGTCTCGTTTTATTCAAAAGGAAACGACAATGACAGGCGAAGATTTATTGAGAGCTTATCGAAGTCGAGTTTTTATGAAAAAAGGGAGTAGTATTGAAATTGCGGTCTTTTATGTCTGTACCTACCGAAAAAAGAGCTCTTTTCAATGTGAAGATTAATATGAAGAATATTAAAATTCGATTCACGAGATTACCGTAAAAAATGGTTGCCGCTCAGTTGATCGGATTGAATGTCCCAGAATCGTCACAAAACAAATTTTACGATAGGTACATGTAAATTAATCCACGGCCTCGTTTAGAAATCACCTCATCTCGTATTGCCAACCTTGAAAAAATAAAATTGAATTGCGATATTCGGTGAACTTTTTTTTATCTGTACGCCTTCTATGGAGATGGCATGATCTAGTGGAGTAACTATATCGTTTGAAACACGTGGCAAATACATCTGGTAGGGCCCTCACGCAATGTAAAGAAGTTCAACCAACGTCATAGTTATTTTTTTTTATAAATCACCATTTGAAGTACGTGCAGTACAGTCAACAGCACATGAACCTTGACACATACAGACCAATTTCTTACAAATGCGTTCAAATCTTGTTTTTTTTTGTTTATGTACTTGTTCTTTTCGTGTAGTTAGTGACTAACCTGGTATCAGAGTTTATGCCGCCCATGGGCCTCTGACTTGGCTTCACATGCCGTCGAAAAATATCTCTCAGGCATGCCGGTTTCCTCACGACACGATGGTTTCCTTCACCGTTTTTAAGCAAGTGATATTTATACAATACGCACATGAATCCGAAAAGTCAGAGGTGCATGTTTTGGGTTCGAACTCGAGACCTATGACTTGCCAGTCCAACGGTTACACCACTAGGCTATCACAGCTATATGTACTACGTACTTACTATAAGTACGAATTTGTGTACGTATTTCCTTTAGCAGGTAACTTAAATTGATTCAATACAATAAAAACGAATAAATTTTACTAAATGTTGCAAAAATAAATGTTAGGATCTTCCTGTACTCAAAGCCCTCTCGGGCGGGGGCCCCCTACGGCAGGGGCCCGTGGCATTTTGTCCATCCTACCACCCTATTGTTACACCACTGACATGGTCACAGTTTTTATCCAGAACAGAGTTTTTGTTAAGTTTTTGCAATCAATTTCTAAAAAACGAACCTGTGAAGCTGGTTTTTTTTTGGATTGCGTGCTTGATGGTTCCCCCCGAACCCAACGTCGAGCGACGCGACGTCCCAATTTACGGATGGCGACTGATTTTCCATCCGACCGCTTGGACCCACCGTAACTGTTGGTGACGTACGCTTTGACCTGTTTCATAAAATGTTGAAAAAAATGCCCTTAGCTACCACGCCTATACTTCCATTTTTCTGTCCGTAACTGGTTGTTTAATAACACACAACAACATCATGCCTATATATCCAGAAGGATTATGCAGAGGTGTACAGTAACACCCTCATTTCGCCGTTGTAATAGGGGGCGAGCCTATTGCCATCCACAGAGCACAAATCCAATCTCCTGGCTGCTACTGAGGAATTCCACATGGAAAAACCCAATAACACTTTGCCCGACCTAGGGATCGAACCCAGGACCTCACGATCAGCAGTCGCGCTTGCCTCCACTAGACCAACGAGGCAGTTTAATATTTCTTATTATAGTTTGTTATTATCTTGGTATGGAAACCTCGATACGCGAGTCTGACTCGCACCTGACCCGTTTTTCAAATGGGATAAAACCGCCAGGCCTTTTATGTTTAATAAAGCCTCCAAATATTACCATAACTAGGTTTCCATCATCATATGCCTATTCGATTTGAATATGTTCAAATCGAATAATCGTAACTGTGAATATAATAGAGAACAGTAAATGGAGCGAAAAGAGAATGATAAATGACTTGACGCACTTACGTGTGCCGTGAAAGGGTTGCGGAAAGCCTGCTTTTGGCACAATGCTCCACTAAACCTTCGTCAATCTAACTACTATAAGCACGAAATGGGTTGGAAAGACTGAAACCAGTCAATAAATAGGTATATTACTTTAAAAAAATGTATATACTATATTGTTAGGAATAAATAATTTAGAAAATAAAGGAGGGTAGTCGTCAAGATGAATCAACGTACCTGACGTTATAAAAACAGTTGTCATTCGACGGAGCGGGACATTCGGTTTCCGGTCGGCAACGGTTGAACATCGCTACCCTCGCTTTTACATTCTTATTCGGTTCCAATATTTTTATATTCGTCATTTATTAAATCATTTGCAGTAATTAGAGTTTTGGATGTGACAGTTTAAATTATGATTTGTTGTAATTTCGGTTATCGAATTATGATTATTAATAAAATAATTTAAGGAATACTTGTGCATTATTTTTAAAAGAAACCCTCCTCACTTCTGGTTTCTAACAATATTTTCTTCTAACTGCCTCGTTGGTCTAGTGGTGGGAAGTGCAACTACTAATCTTGAGGAAACCCAGGTCGGGCAAAGTGTTATTGGGTTTTTCCGTGTGAAACTCCTCAGTAGCAGCCAGGAGTTTGGATTTGTGCCCAGTTGATGGCAATAGGCTCGCCCCCTATTACAACGGCGAAATGAGGGTGTTACTATACACCTCTGCACAACCCTACGAGGAATACAGGCGTAATGTTATGTTATTGGGATTCTGCCGTTCAAAGTCAAAGTATTTATTTCAATTAGGCACATAAAAGACACGTTTCAAAGTTAAAATTTACAAAAAAAAATTGAATTGATTCTAGTTGCCCCTTCCAAAAAGTAGTATCGTATGGAGAAGAATGGGCAAGAAACTCCACCGTTACTCTTTTAAAATGTCTTACAATATTTTGTATAGGTACATTAATTATACAATTCGTCTGTCCCTATTAACAAGGTCGGGTTTGCAATTTTCTTGATTTTGGTTTTATTGAACTATTGACCTAATATAAGCACTGTCTTGCCAGTAGCTTTAACAAAAAGTTATTTTTTTCTCATAGTTTTTGAAATAGTCATGTTAACAAAGTCGTATATATTTAAAAAATATAAGCAATTTAAACTTTGACGTGCTCTCCTGTAAAATCACTGTTTTGCAGAACCTACATTGTTAATAGGGACAGGCGAATTATATGTGAAGACGATGCACCTAGAATAAAATTACTAACCACACGTTCGGGAATAAAAATGAAACTGAAAATATTTAACAGTTTTAAATTGAAAATTATATACGACGGGTAAAGTTATACAACTTAATATGTTACTTCTCTCTCGTTAATTAAGATTTCTAATTAGTGAAGTTTTTGCTTCCCTGTTCGTTTTTTGCCCAATTATAAAACTCGAGGTACGTTTAGGATGTTTGATTGGAACTCATAAAACGGCGGCTGTTGGGACTGTAAATTTTTCAGGGGAAATAAAGATTGAATTGTTCATTCCCATTTATTTCAAAATAAAATTATTGACCACACTTTTGAATGTACTAGTACTTAGTAGTCTTCTTTTCGTGTGGTTGGTGACTAACCTGGTGTCAGAGTTTATGCCCCTATGGGCCTCTGACTTGGCTTCACATGCCGTCGAGAAATATCTCTCGGGCATACCGGTTTCCTCACGATGTTTTCCTTCACCGTTTCTAAGCAAGTGATAATTAAACAATCCGCACATGAATCTGAAAAGTCAGGGATGCGTGCCTTGGGTTCGAACTCGAGATGTATGACTTGGCAGTCCGAAGGTCACATCACTAGGCTATCACTGCTAAAGTAGTTAATAAGCTGCTTACTAGTGTAATGGTCATTACACAAAGTTTTTTTTTTTTAAACATTTCCCCACTCTGTCATTTCTCCGGTATCGTGGGTGCGTTTACAGACACAAATCTTCACACACACAAACGCCCAGACCCGGAGCAACTATCTGTAGACCATATAAATATTTGATTCGTGTGAGAATCGAACCTACGACCCGTAGCGCAGAAGCCAATCGCTCAGCCACTGCACCAAACGTGTTGTCAAAAAAGTTCTATCAGAAAAGTTTTTTTTTTTATTCCGGACTGCTACTGAAGAATTCCACACTGCAAAACCCAATAACACTTTGCCCGGCATGGGGATCGAACCCATGACCCGTGGCGCAGAAGCCAATCGCTCAGGCACTACACCATACGTGCTGTCAAAAAAGTACTACCTAACAGTTTCTTTTTTAAGTTCCAATTTTATAAATGATAGCTGTGTCCCCACGGCTCCGCCCGCGTAAGAAGTTTTATTCCAGTAATAAATATAGCCTATGTTACTCAGTGATAATGTAGCTTTCTAACGGCAAAATAATTTTTGAAATCGGTCCAGTATTTTTGAAGTTCATTCGTTACATACAAAAATATAAAAATACAAATCTTTCATCTTTATAATATTAGTATAGACTAGCTGTATCCTCACGGCTCCGCCCGCGTAAGAAGTTTAAGGCCCGGACTCCACCAAAGCGGAGATGTGCGGAGAGGAGAGGAGATGTGTCGTAAACAACCAATAAGATTTGTTATTTACACATCTCCTCTAAAAAACGAAATCCTATTGGTTACGTGTATCCTTGTCGGTCCAGAAGTTTTTAAGTTTATTCGTTACATACAAAAATACAAATCTTTCCTCTTTATAATATTAGTATAGAAGCATAGACAAGTGGCGCTCCTCATTTTTTGTACTCTTTTGTGTGTAGCTATACAACAATACACTGAACCTAAACAAACCGCTTTTACATTAGAAAATAGCAAACCATCAAACGAACGTGCTCTTTCGTGTAATATGTCGGAAGTGCATGACAAGCGGAATACATTTCACGAGCTGTGACACCCACGTAAATTTCCGACAAACGGATGGCACCGGATGGCACCGGATGCTGCCGGACGGACCTTTGTTTACAAAAGTCCAGGTTGCATTATTTCACCGATCGTAGTTCGTTATAACTACGACTGGTACTTCTCTTAACGTTTAATTTTATTATGAGTTGTTTAGTCTTTGCGGTGTAGTAAACGACCGTATCTGTAAAAATCATTCACTAGTAGGTACAAATTATCCTACGATAAGAACAGATTGGCATTACAAAATAAAATTATGGAGGAAAGAGCTATGGCGTTCCTCCAATGAAAAGGGGGGATCCTCCTTCCAGGCGAGTCTTATGCCTGGCGGGCTACTATCCAACGGTTGATGTTGGGAACTTGTATATAATATACTAACTCCGTGTCAAATCTTGATATCGCGATGCAGGATTTGTGACTTTTCATTTGACAGCTGTCATTGTTGTCGCTGTAGTCTGCTAGACATTCATCATGTTGCGTAGTTCTCATGTGGCGTGATAGATGCCGCCACAAAACCATTGGTAATCGAAACGACTCGCTTTTGGATGTAGGAACTGGATATTACGAACCAAATACTTTGTGAAACCATTTCCTTATATTGTGGGCGTATTATGTGACTGATGCAACAATAGATTATATACGAAGGCACTATTAAAATGTTTGACTGTTGATTATTCTTCATTCTGACGTATTCTTGGCCCATTGCCAAGATTCACTTTGTTGGGGCAACGGAAAGTGCGCTTATTAGCAAAATGGAGTCTAGTTTACGCGACTACCTTTAACCTCTGCAACCATTTTCCGCAGTGTGATGTTATCAGGATTAAGAATATGTGTGACCGAATTAGATAAGTGGACTGTATGAAATAAATTAAATTTTGGCGAAAGTTACAACGAAAATACGGTTTAAAGGAGGAAATGGAGTGCACAATACCTTCTGCGTAGCAGAGCGATGGTCTTGAGGTGGTGAGACAGAACGAAGAACTACTAGTCTAAGATCCGAAGTAAAAACGACCTTCACCCATCTGTTTAGTCGAAGTAAATTTATTTTTATCAAAAGTATGTTAGAAAATACATCGCGAGTGGGTTGGCTAAATAATTCCTGGCCAGGCGGCGGGGTCACTAACCTGACCCGTCGCAGGGGGACCAAGGGTACCCAGACACGGGGTCGTCTGGCGCCCATGTGCTTGTTTGGTCCCCGGGATGGTCACGGCGTGCCATGTATTCTGGTGCGCCGGTGATGGGGGTTACTCCCCAGAGGAGGGATTGGTGACAGACAGCGAATGAGTTCTTACGCGTGCCCGTGTTCCCGCCATATGTGGCAGAGGAGGACACCGTGGAGTGTTAGTGGGTTTGAGTGCCACGTAACTGCACTATCTCCCCGTGGTAGAGCAGTAGGCGTGTGCATTTCTCCACGACAAAATAAAATAAAAAAAAGGCCGTGATTAATTAAAACTTGAAAAATAACTTTTTATTTAATATTGCACTCATGAGTTAAAAGAATTTTATTCGTACAGATGGGTGAAGGTCGTTTTTAATTCGGATCCTCTATTGTTCTCTGGCACGGACTCGTCGACGAACACAGCGCTGCCGCAGCGACGTATTTCTACTCTAGAATCTCATAGATGTTCTTATAGAACCGCAGCCCATTGTTACCGAAACAATATTCGTTAATCAATTACTTATTTGATAAATAGCGGAAGTTAGACTAACTTAACAATTGTTTAATAACATCACGTAGTTAGGAAAAGTTATTAGAGTACCTCGCAAGTTCTCGTCAGTTGAATCAATACGGAACGCTACCTTGCTGAAGTTAACAAAGATTTGAAACTGAAATCAGTTGAAATTTCAGGAAACATCTTGGACCAATTAATTGGTGACCACGCTGTTTTTTTTATTCTCAATGTAATCACTATTTTATAAGCGTAGCAGTGATAGCCTAGTGGTGTGACTGTCGGACTGCCAAGTTATAGGTCTCGAGTTCGAACCCAAGGCACGCACCCCTGACTTTTTGGATTCATGTGCGTATTGTATAATAATAAGGAAAACATCGTGAGGAAACCGGCATGCCTGAGAGATATTGCTCGACGGCATGTGAAGCCAAGTCAGAGACCCATGGGCGGCATATACTCTGACACCAAGTTAGTCAGTAACCACACGAAAAGAAGAAGATCACCAATTTGAAAATATCTGATAATAAAGAGTAACCATATGGAGTTTAATGCTTGTTCTTCTCCAAAGGAATCTACACTCGTGAACGCGGCGGTACCTAACTTCTTTTTTTTTTTCGACAATTCATAAGTGCCTGTAACTGGTCGAAATGAAATAAAAAAGACTGACAATTTTACGTTTTCATAACATCACGCCTAGTATTATCCGAAGGGTACGGCAGAGGTATTTTTAGGTACACCCTCGATTCGCCAGTTATGTTTAAGTCCCATGTAATAGAGGGCGAGCCTATTGCCATTAACCGGACACAAATCCAGAGTCTGGGCTGCTACTGAGAAATTCCTAATGAAAAAACCCAATATTATTTTGCCCAACCTGGGGATCGAACCCAGGACCCCACGCTCAGCAGTCGCGCATTAGACCAACAAATTACGATTTATGTTTTTAAAAAGGCATGAACTTGCTCTATATCGGATATTTCTCATTTTTAAGGTATGTGTTTGAATCTAAGTAAACGGACCGACTAATTTAAAAAAAACTTATTTTTTCTGGACCCAGAACTAAGTATAATTTCAAAAAAAGCTATATCTATGGTATTAATATTGCGTGTTTTACTTTATTCTTGATCTTGTGGTTTTATAAGATCTGTAAAAGGCATACAACAGAATCGTATAGGGGTGAATCTATCATTACAGTTATAGCTAATATCGGTCTGTCAGGATTGCGAGCATGGTAAATAAAGAAAATGAAACCAACATAGACTCTCCACCACTAAGAGTACTTATATTTGGGTTATTGTTTAGTTACAGAAGCTAGTTCACAATTAATTTACACAATTTACACAAGATCAGAAAATAAGGACAAGCTAATCAGATATAAAAGGCCAGACTTCTTCGGCTATTCGACATAGAATCCTTTGCTCCGTCGAATGACCACTGTTTTTATAACGGCGGGTACGTTGATTCATCTTGACGACTAGGTACCCTCCTTTATCAACATTGTCCAGTATTACCAGCTACCGACAACAGATCTCCAAAAAGTTAGCGTGTATTCTTTGAAAACAGATAAATAACATTTAACAAGTAAACCGCTATCTACGGTTTTGTAATTGAACAGAACGGCAGTTAAACTAAGCCGAAAGCGTGTGAGATTACAGTAGGAAGGATATGAGCAAGAAAATACTTACTTAACCTACTTAAAGTTTTCCTAGGGACAGAGGTCATTGCCCCGAGGCTTACGTAGCCAGCTCATCTTCTATACGACGAGAGTAAATAAATAAAATCGTTCGTCCTTTGTTTGACGCGAAATATATTTATGGCAATAGAAAATTTGGTGAGTTTACCTAAGCGTGTATAGGTATATACAGTGCAACCTCGATATAACAAATCGGAAGGGAACAAGTAAATATTTGTTATATCAAGTAATTCGTTAAACTGAAGTTTGTTATAAAGAGGTTAGGTTGGTCTAAAATTTGTTATAAAGAGGTATTCAGCTTTTCTGCGACTTATCAGGAACCCCTTTTACGTTTCTGAGCCATTGCAACTTGAATCTTTAACAATAGTGACGAGCAGCAGTGTTTACATTGCGTTCCAACAAACAACAATGATTGTTTTGCGAAAAAAACATATCGAAACCTGTCGCGACATGAATCACACACTATGGGATTAAGGGTCATATATTGGTGGGAACGCTATTATAAAGGTTTTGGGTCGACAAAATTCGTTAATTAGAGGTATTTACACTTTTTTTGATAGTTGAAAATTCGTTATTAAGAGGTGGTTTGCAAAAAATTTTTGCAATGCAAAGTTATATTTTACATTGACTCTTATGGACAATTTTCAAGGGGATTACGAAGAATTTGTTAAATCGAGGAAGTCGTTATATTGACGTACGTTATATTGAGGTTACATTGTATTTATTATGAAGAATCGGATGTTAGTTTTGTGTACATATGAAGTTTTTTAGCTCTATTTAATAAGGTTTATTTGTATCTGCTAGAAGAAGGGCTCACGGCTAATTATCAACCACACTGATCATACGATTTGCGAGGATAAGCTGCGCTTGCCGCAGTCAGTCTGTGGGTGGATGGGTGGATGTCCGTTCGTTACACATCGAGACCCCTCCGTGCCTCGGACAGCATGTTAAACAGTCGGTCCCGGCTATCATAGGATCGTTACGGGAGGTCAAAAGGCCAAAACTCTGACAACCGGTCTAACCTTGGGATATTGGCATGCCCAGTAACTGGGTTGCGGAGATCTGATGGCAGTCGCTCCGTGTAAAATAATGGTATTCAGCCGCATCTGGTTAGACTGGAAGCTAACCACAACATAGTTGGGAAAAAAAGGCTAGGCATTTCTAGCTAGTAAATGATCTTAACTTTAGTAAGAAATAACTAGCTTCATACTTCATACCTTATAACTACTTGTGGTTACTTTCAAAGTAGACGAGGCCGTATGCCTAGACAAAACAACTTAATCTGCCGGCCAGCTGTAATCCTATTTAATTACGCAAACCACATTTAGTCTTAAGTTTGCACAAGCGAGTAGCATTGCGCTAACCACTGCAGCGGTTTTAGGTCGCTTATGTAAACTTATCTTACGAGCCTTGTCTATTTAAATAACATTTGTTATAAGAGCCTACAATAGCCGAGCCAAACACATATTAACTTATTATTACGCTGTCTAGCTGGTGCTGGACTAGAGGCTCGTGGACCAACCGCGCGGGTCATACTATTTGCGAAGTTAAGCTGCGCTTGCCTCGGTCAGTTCGTGGATGGGTGATCGTTCATTACGCATCGAGACCCCATCCGTGCCTCGGAGAGCACGTTAAACCGTCAGTCCTGGGTGACATATGAATACCTTTGACAGTCGTTACGGGTAGTAAGGAGATCGAAAGTCTGACAACTGGTCTAACTTTAGAATATCGGCATTGCCTAGTAACGGGGTTGCGGAGGTCTGATGGCAGTTGCTCCGTGTAAAATACTGGTATTCAGCCGCATCCGGTTAAACTGGAAGCTGACCCCAACATAGTTGGGAAAAGGCTAGGCAGAACAACACATCAACCAATTTAATCCGCGCGAGCGTACACACTCAAACGCACGCTTTTGGGCGGGCGCCCGTCAAGCGCGCGCTTCAAAGCGCTTAACGTGTACTAACGGTTAAGCGAATTAACGCGTGAAAGTCTTCACTAACTGCAACTACTGGGAGCTTGAAAGGGTTGCAAGCTAACTACATTAAATGCATTACAAGTCAGCCACTTCAGACAATCTAGTTTGTACCTCCACGGTTCAAGATAGCGAGAAAGTTATGCAACCGCGGAGCATGAAGTTTTCCAAGTTACGTGTCTACTTCAGAGGAGAACAAAACTTATTTTCTAACTAAAAACATCACGAAATACGGTCACGTATCCTACGTAGTTGTCTATTCTACCGTCACACATGATTTCAATGTCGCCTAATTTCCATTTTCTGGTGAAGGGTGGAAGGTCGATTGTTTTTCGGATTTTTTATTCCCTCGTCGCGGATAACATCAATCCTATAACAAAGAAAGGTGGCGGTGGATTGACTCGATGTTTGTATCTTATTAACAAGCTTTTAGAGGGCGTATTTTCCCTTTTACGTTCAATAAACACACCTTTCATGTAAAGCTTGTGTTAAGGAGATGTGTCTGTAAAAGAAAGATGTAAAATGTATTGTAAAAAGAGTTTTATATTTGATCCAGAAGTGTATTTGTCACTTTGTGAGCTGAGCTGTTTTATGGTAGGTTTTGTGTTGGTAGAGCGGTACCGTCCTTTACAGCGAAGACCTTTATGTAAAAAACATTGAGTATTATATATTGGGTCTTTGCTTTGATTTCATGACTTTATGAGTCACGTTGAAGAGACTAAATTAAACTGTCTTGTCCGTTTAGTTGATACCACACGATTTTACCCTTTGGAGAGGTATGTAGTGGCCGCTAAGCGCCAAATACACTAGCAAGTTTAAGGGCGCTTTCAATTTAGACGTTTCGTGTCGGACCGCTGCGGTGCCGAAGCGGTGCGTTTGTCGTAATGCGCACGGACGGTCGTTTGTATTCATACAGAGAACGCGGTGAGGCAGCAGTGCGGCGTTGGTACCGCGAACGCTTGACAACACGCACTGTTGCTGCACCGCGTTCTCTGTATGAAAACAAACGACCGTCCGTGCGCATTACGACAAACGCACCGCTTCGGCACCGCAGCGGTCCGACATGAAACGTCTAAATTAAAAGCGCTCCTATTATGCAAGTTATTGCAGCAAGTGCTAGGTTAGTTCCATGGGTTTATTCAGCCCTCACCCTTACGCAGGAAAGAATGGGTAAATGGTCTAAATTCAGTCCAGTCGCCACCCATGTCCAGAGAACAATTACCCAAAATAGGCAGACCATGCCCGACTCCGTCTATACTTATTTGTACCTCAAAAATAAGGTTATGAGGCAAAATTGCCCCATAATCCCATTCTGCGCTTCCAGATTTATTGAAAAGACTAATATTTATTGTCTGACTGAGTTTACCCCACCCTGGACAAAGTTCTGGCTCCGCCCATGCTTAGTTCGTAAAACTTGTAGAAGTCAACTTGCACGATAAAATTTGGCTTAACTACGTTGACCTCTAAAACGAGATTACAACACCTTCATGTACTTTTAAAACAGCAGATCACGACAATTACATATAACACGCAATTAATAGTAGTTCAAAAGTAATTACAACTATGTAAACCGAATAGAATGAACAGAATTGTGACCACGACCGACTCAAAGCGTTGTCGGAACACCGCAGAACTTCGCCACAGAACTTCGTGCGGTTATAATGTACCACATGAAGTCTCTCACCACGAATATAATATTATGAAGTGTAGCTTCCAACTCAAATAATATTAAAGTTAATATTATCTGTAGGCCAGCAAGGTTAGTAAGTTAGTAAGGAAAACGTAACGTTAATGCGAGTGAAGTTTGAATTGGAAATACAACGTTACGCACATACTATTTTATTAAAATGAAAACTGCATTCTTCTTTCTTTCCTTCTTTCTTTAAAAAAAAAACGGTGTCCCACACTGTATTCCTCCTGTATCGTAGGTGCGTTTACAGACACATATCTTCACATGCACAAACGCCCAGACCCGGAACAACTATTTGTAGGCCATACAAATATTCGAGCCGTGCGGGAATCGAATCCACGACCCGTAGCGCAAAAGCCAATTGCTCAGCCACTGCACCAAACGTGTCGTCAAATAGTATAGTATTCCTATCTATGTATGTATGATACAAATTGTGCACGTCGCAAAAATGTTATAGGACAGTTGTATTTTCGGTCCAAAAATTCGCTTACATTACCGATAGGTACGTTTACGATACTATTCGTAGTTTTCGTGCTAGACGTGCGTGTGCACGTATGTATTATTGCACGTTAGGATGCTGCACGTAGGTATTGAAAATAGGGAAAGGAAACGTAATATAGTTCGTGGAGTTGTTTAGGTTCATAAATAATTATTAAAATTAGCAAATAATGACCGTAACCGTGGTTCTGCGGTACGTGGCAAAGATTGTAGCGACACACTCTTGTGTTTCTTAAAGGTGACAGAAGATTTTTATCATCATCAGCATCCTCCTTTGCACTAGAAACGCTTACTACTATCACCAATCCGCTTACCATACGTGTTGGTTATGGCGATAGTCTCCAAGCCCAGAAACGAAATAATGATTCTCCAGATAGAGCACTCAAATCAATAATAAAATTATACAAAAAGAAGCAGATATCGCACCTTTAAAGACAAACCGTTACTAAACGAAAATTTTCATGAATTGAGTTATTAATGCCATCTTTCATAAAATTACGTAAACTACAAGGTGAACTTGTTACTTTTTTAAAACTCCACTTTTAGAGGGCGTAAAACATAATCTCCACTTTTAAACGGCGTAAAAAATCACAATAAACAAAGTTCTATTTAATAAAAATACTTTTCTGTAATCGTATGTTATAGTGTACATAAATATCCATCATATGACCTCAAAAAATGGCTCAGAGCATCATGTACTTAAATTTTATTGCGAAAAGGTTTTTTTTCTTTTTGCTCCTGTGTAAAATTTGATATTTTCGTTTAGAAACGGTTTGTCTTTAAAGGTGCGATATGTCATAGACCCGCAAAACTGAGGACTTGGAAAAACTTGCAAATACCTATCCCTTTCACTCTCATTCTTTCCGTCTATCTTCGTCTTACTCATTAGAGAATGAAACTAATGCAGGGTCTAATTTTAAACGTCATGTTCTATAAAATTAAATAATATAATTGCCTAAAATAACCGCCCTCGATAAATAGATTGAATTTTCAACAGAGCCATAAAAAAATACTTAGTAAAATGGACATGTTTTTTTTCAGATAAATAGAGCACAAGCTGGCCGCACATTGTTGTAATAACCCGTTCACAACCGCTATCGGTTTCAGCACTCACAGCTTTTACAGTTATTGGGCACACGGGCAGCCTTACAATAAAAGGTTTAGGGCGCGTATAAGACTGATACGCGACAGTAAAAAAAAAGAAAACACGCATAAAAACTCTTTGATAATATTTTTTTCTTGGAAATCAATTCGTTGTGAGTAAACCCTTTTAGTTATAAGATATTATCAAGGATTATTTAACGTACTCATGTACTTATGTAATTGGTTTATATCCAGCTAAAATAGGTCGCCATATTGGGTACGAAAATAAGGCAGAGATGAATAGTCGTTTCTAAGAAAAGGCTTAGCAACGTTCTAAGCGTCCAGTTCGCATAAATAGATACTTTAGCATTCAACATAACATTACCTCTGTATTCCTTGAAGGGTTGGGCAGAGGTGTAGGTATAGTAACACCCTCATTTCGCCGTTATTTTTAAGTCCCATGTAGTAACGGGCGAGCCTATTGCCATCAACGGGGTACAAACCCAAACTCCGGGCTGCTACTGAGTAATACCACACGGAAAAACCCAATAACATTTTGCCCGACCCTGGGGATCGAACCCAGGACCTCACGATCAGCACTCGCGCTTGCCACCACTAGACCAACGTGGGGCAGTTAGGAGATCTAATTTTAACTAATATCGCTCGATAAATCATAGGAATCTATACTAATATTATAAAGCTGAAGCGTTTATTTGTTTGAACGCGCTAATCTCAGGAACTACTGGTTGGAATTGAAAAAATCTCTCTTTTGTGTTGGATAGTCCATTTATCGAGGAAGGTTATAGGCTATATAACATCACGCTATGACCAACAGGAGCGGAGCATAAATGAAAAATGTTGCAAAAACGGGAAAAAACTCCACCCGTGCGAAGCCGGGACGGGCCGCTAGTCATCCATAAGATGGTTGTTTTGGTTCACGTTTTATGCTATCATTAGTACCTACCTAAACAGATATAAATATTAGGTAAAATGAACAACATTGCATTCATAAATGAAATTATTATTGTTGCGCTAATCCATTTAATTTTAATCATTGTAAGTGTAACCATTGACATATGTGCTATGAATAAATTAAAGGCGAGGGTAGATGCGGACACGATAGCACATGGTGCCAATTTAGAATTAATCTTATTAACTATGTAAAGTATTCTGGCGCCGACGCTCCTCTTTTTAAAACCCTTTGTCGGCTATGACTATAAATCGCCCGTTCTGACATTTATTATATGGCTTTTACTCACAATGAGACTGAAATCAAATAATTGGGACTATTTGGGTTCCGTAGCAAACCAAAGAACCCTTATAATTTCGTTATTTCCTTTCATCACAGGCCACTCAAATGTGGTCGCTTTAACGTTCAAATTTAGAAATAGAAGCGAAAATTGTAAACTCCAGAAATAAATTTAATTGGATAAAAAACATTTTATTCCACAACAACGTTGAAGACGTTTAACAATATTAAACTTTAAATTAAACCGTTTACTTTTAACGGACGCAAAGACTCGACCCTACGTCAAGAGTTTAATCAAATAGTCTCTAGAGTTGAAAGAAAAGGTACTTGAAAGAGCAATTATAAAGTACTATGCGATGTCCGGCGCCCCGTAATAGATGTGGCCAGAGAGAACTTAAAGTCATTAGCAGGGCGAAAGTGTAATAGCATTTGTTTCAACGTAACAAACAGAAATGAAACCGTCATTAAAAACGAGCCCTCAAACCTAAATTACAAAGTTATGAGAGAATTTAATGTAGCACAGAGGTCCCCAAACTTTTTAGTCTCGTAGACCACTTACCACGTTTTTCAGTTTTGGGTAGACCCCCTGCTTAAGGGCCATTCAAGTATTACGTAAGCACGAAAGGGGGGGTGAGGGGGTCTTTGCTTAGCTTATTTTTGATGACATGGGGGACGGGGTGTCTAGATGATGATTACGTCAGCAATTTTTATTTATTTACTTATTTTTCTAGACTTAAAAACTGCTGCTCATGAATAACAATAAAGAAATCTGATCAGCATAAAAAAAAATACCAATGTTTACGTAAGTATAGGAGGAGGGGTAAAAGCTTTGCTTGCTTTTGCTGACAAGGGGGAGCGGAGAGTCAAAAATTACTAAAATTCTGCTTACGTAATACTTGAATGCCCCCTTAGCCAATATTGCATTTTTCAATCATCGACTTCAAATGTGTTTTTGACTGATTTACTTATAACTGTAGTGAGGTGTAGAGTGAAAAAACAATAAAAAAAACGCACGTTAAGTTTTATGCATTTATTAAACCTACGACAGTACCTACAATACTACTATCGTCGTCGGTCTGTTTGTTACGTTTTCAGGTAAAAACTAAGCAACAAATCATCTGTATATTTAAGTTATTCCATTAATGGAAAGTCATAATTAAAGTCACAACCTGCTTAAATGAGATCCACTATCGTGTCAATCGTGGACCCCCGTTTACATCTCACGGACCCTCAATTATCTTTTTCACCCACATATTATGGTTTCCTTTTAGGTCGTCGTCGACCCGTTTTTTTTTTCTTGTTTGGATATCCTCATGGATATCCCTCGCCCGGGGAAGGCGAGGGGTCTGCCGGACTCTTACCAGCTAAAAACCAACAGTGTTCCTTCTCTTAACCGTACGGCCGGGGTCGCGGGATTCGCAAAAGTATGCACCGCAACCCCGGCAGTCGTCGTCGACCCCTGGGATTCACTGATGTAGCAGAAAAAATTCAACGAATTTGTAACACCATACGTCAACTACACTTCAATTTACTTATTTATTTATTTTACTTTAATTAAAACGGTCTTAGACCAATTACAATAATTAAAGATAGAAAAAAGAACAGGAATGGAAGAAGATGCATACAAAACAATGGAACGAAAAATAATTATTTAAAAAAAAAATATATAACAATATGAGACACCTCTTTCACACAGCCCTCACAATGCACCTGACCATTTATTCTTCCATTCATCCGCAAACAGATCACAATTCAGTCATAAATGTATTTATTTATTTTTATAAAATAAAATAACTAAAAAGAGAATTCAAAACGTTCATGATACATTCCTCTCGCAGTATTCCAGGCATTCCGATAAAATCACCTTCCATTCATCAGCAAACACATCAAAATTCGGTCTGGCGTCCAGGAGAGCATTGACATATCGGAACAGCAAACAGTTTATGTTTTCTGATCCGACGGTAATTATTGGGTACAAACAATCGGCACAACTCACAATTAAGGTCAGGGGCATCTACTTTTCCTCGAAGGATCTTGCACATCATTAATAATTGGTCATTAGACCTTCTAACCTCTAAAGAGTTATACCCCAAATAACCTAAGAGGAATTTAGTTGGGTACTTAAAAGGGTAATAACCATATATGCGCTTGTATTTGTGTTTTTCTAATGAGAGTGTATACGTGCTCTGATGCGGATGCCATACACATGCACTTGACTCAAGTTTGCATCAGACCAAGGTACTGAAAATGAGCTTGATCACCCCTATGTTTTGGAAGTCGTTAGAATTCCGAAGAACAAATCCTAGTCGTCGAAAGGACTCTTTAGCCAGTGATGTGAAGTGATCATGGAAAGTGAGCTTGTGATCGAATGTAATACCCAAATCTTTAATTGTAGTAGATCTTGATATAATATTACAGGATCTGGTTATCGTCAATATTCTTGACGTTAACCAGATAGATATCGGAATGATATACAACAGGAATCACTTTTATTATACGTCTATTTTTTAAATATTACATTATTTTATCCATATGTAGGTAACTCTGGGCTCGTGGCTAGGAGGAGCTAATAGCTAATTAACCACCGCGCCGACCTTACGATTTGCGAGGTTAAGCTGCGCTTGCCGCGGTCGAACCGTGGGTGGGTCACCGTTCGTTACACATCGAGACCTTTCTGTGCCTCGGAGAGCACATTAAACAGTCGGTCCCGGATGTCATACGAATATTTAGGACAGTCGTTACTGGTAGTCAGGAGCCTGAAAGTCTGACAAACGTTCTAACTTTAGGATATCGGCATTGCCCAGTAACTAGTTGCGGAGGTCTGATGGCAGTCGCTCCGTGTAAAATACTGATATTCAGCCGCATCTGGTTAGACTGGAAGCTAACCGTAACATAGTTGGGAAAAGGCTAGACAGAACGATCGATCCATTTGTATGTAGGTAACAATACACTAAGAAAAAAACACGTGAAACATGTAATAACAAATTTTTACAGAGAATTTTATAATAAAAAATTCTAACCCTTTCATTTTACACAAAAGGAAATATTTCCAACACAATAAAAAAGAGATAACTAGATAATTCATATTGCTTTAGTAGGTACGTATCGTTATTTCTCATTAAAACTTGTTAGCTTATCTACGTCCCTCGTATGCATAATAAATGTTGATTTAAAAACTCCATTGTTTATTTTGCTTTACCCGGAGGAGCGAGTTCTTCATTGTGTTACGTTGAATTACGTTCCATTAAGTCTGTCGCTACATTGAAGTTTGAAAATTTTATTAGGCTTGCCCACGAACATCATAAAGTTTAATTATTAGTTATATTATCTACAATGACTTTGATGTCGATTTTGCAGCGCACTTTGACAGGACTAAACTAAACTAAGGGTGTTTGTCTCTTTCTGTTTCAATAGAAAAAGAAAGTGACAGTTGCGTTTAGTCTAGTTTAGTACTGTCAAAATATACAACAGAATCGACACCATATGTGTAACACGTAACACCATCTTCTTTACATAGTACTAGCTGTGTCCTCACGGCTCCGCCCGTAGCCTATGTTACTCAGTAATAATGTAGCTTTCTAACGTCAAAAGAATTTTTGAAATCGGTCCAGTAGTTTTTAAGTTTATTCGTTACATACAAAAATCCAAAAATACAAATCTTTCCTCTTTATAATATTAGTATAGATAAAACAAAGTCGTTCCCGCTGTCTGTCTGTCCCTATGTATCCTTAGATCTTTAAAACTACGCAACGGATTTTGATGCGGTTTTTTTAATAGATAGAGTGATAAAAAAATATGAGTTAGGGTTGGTTTTATCTGTTCTCGAATGTGACTACAGCTACGAAGAGGTTTTCTCATAGTGGGTACTTCGTTGCATGAATTAGGTACTAAATTAATTAAATAAGAAAGTTAAACGGCCACGTTGGTCTAGTGGTGGCAAGCGCGACTGCTAATCGTGAGGTCCTGGCTTCGATCCCCAAGTCAGGCAGTGCTATTGGGTTTTTCCGTGTGGACTTCCTCAGTAACAGCCTGGGGTTTGGATTTGTGCCCGGTTGATGGCAATGGGCTCGCCCCCTATTACATGGCACTTAAACATAACGGCAAAATGAGGATGTTACTATATAAACCTCTGCCTAACCCTTCGGGAAATATAGGCGTGATGTTATGTTATAAGAAAGTTTAAATTATAAATCATCATTTTTTTTTTTGGGCTGAGAAACCCAAACAAGGCCTGTATCTTGGGTTGTTGTCTTGATGAAACCCTAAGAAATGAGATAGTAATTCACAGGGAGTCATCTCACAGTTCTGCCTTCATCCGCTACAGGTCCTTCTTCTTCTTCTTCTTCCTGCCCTTATCCCACACTAGGTGGGGTCGACACAACATGTAGGTATTTCATAAATCCATGTTGTTAGAGGTTTTGGCTTATTGTTTTATGACCGGCCGCCTGCCTGACATCAACCCTCCTTGGGAATAGTCGTTGCGCTGTCGCGCGGGTGACCCAATGTACTTGCTGATATTATGCACTGGGTCCCAAAATGATATGCTTGTCTTGAAAACTTGAAACTTTTCGTACTCGACACTACACACTACTATTCGATATCGTTTACAATAGAAATAAACTCAAAGAAAAGAAAGAAAATCAAAAAAATATAAAAAAGATTCGAAAAATAAATTTTATATAATATCAAATTGATATTCGGTTGCCACGGCGATGACAGAATAAGCTGTAGGTAATAATTATGTCTAAATATCATACAAACATGAAAGGTTGAACATAATGCCAAAACAAATTGGAAGTAGGTACCTAACATAATTGTGTGGTAGACGCTAACATATTACCTACCCGAAAAAGAACAATGGATATGTAAAATAAATCATCAACGGCTGCCCTAATTTTGGCACAAAAAACAAATTGCCTTACATCAAAAGCTCAGCAAAAAATGTTACACTGGTACCTATTCCAAACCAATGACCTACAGTTTCGTCCTGTGTATCTTGACACTTCATGACAGCGCTGCTTGTAAATACAAATGTCAAATATATACAAGGTTAGTCGGAAAGGGGCTACTAAGCCGCGGCCCACTTAATGTATCACTGATGATGGTTTTAAAGAAAATTTAAAAATTCGATAAAAAAATTTTCCATGAGAAATTATATATAGCTAGGTATTATATAGGTAGTTTTTTCAAAAATTCTTCATCTCTGCTGTAGTTATGAATTTATAAAATGGAGTTTCTAATCCGTAACTCCAAATATGACGTAAAATGTAAACACAGCTGATCATAGCTGAGGATAGATAGAATTTAGCGTATTTTTCATGAAATCTTTAAACAGCTATTTCTCTTGAACTATTGACTTTTGGGGAAAGTTGTAGAACAAAAGTTATCCATTATTATGGGTACCTTAACACCCTTTCGGCTTAGTACCCCCCTTTCCGACTAACCTTGTATATGTCAAATTCAGTACTATTACATTTAGTTCCCTATTTCACCGTGTGCCAAGTAATAGTGGACTTTCGGTACAGTTTCGCCTTGAAGATCCATTAGGCACGATATTACGCTACCTTCCGTCATGATCCGGTTTTATGAAGGGAATGTGCCTATCGTTTATTTCAATATTATCCGTGTAATAAACGCCACAGCCTGGCTATAAAATTCATAACGGTAGTGTTCTAGAAGCTTCTGACCTTTGTCTTTATTGTGTTTGGCAAGATTCATGACCGATAATGTGTATATTGACTTCTACAGGGTATAAACGAAATCATGTAATTCCTTCAAACCTCGTGATGTACTGCTGACATAGATTAAACCTGCAGGGGAAACTATTGGATATAATAAATAAAAAAAATACAAGAAGTAAACATGTGTTCTTAACGTGAGGCATTTTAGCGCCCCGGGTTTTAACTCATCATTATTAACATCATCATCATTATTATATCGCGCGGTCATTTTTGATCGCGCGGCGAGCGATACCGCGCAATTCGCTCGGGGCGCTAAAATGCCTCACGTTAAGAACACGTGTTTAATTCTTGTATTTTTTTTAAATTGAATCGAAAAGTATCCAGTTCGCTGTTTATCTATGTCAGCAGTAGGTACATACATCACGAGTTTTGAAGAAATTACATGATTTCGTTTACACCCTGTATACAAGGTTAGTCGGAAAGGGGGTAAGCCGCGGGTCACCTAATTAAAAGTATCACTGATGACTATTTAAAAGCAAGTGGTAAAATTTCAAAATTCGATAATTTTTATTTGCATTTAAAAAGATTTTTATTTTAGTTTTCTCAAAAAAAAAACATTCCCGCTTTCGTTATGAATTCAGAAAATTAAGTTTCTAATCCGTAACCCCAAATATGATCTAAATTGTAAACACAGCTGATCATAGCTATGGACAGATAGATTTTAGCATATTTTTTACGAAATCTTTGAAAAGCTATTTCTCTTAAACTATCGAGTTTTGGGGAAAGTTGTAGAACAAAAGTTATCCCTTATTATGGGTACTTTAACACCCTTTCGGCTTAGTACCCCCTTTCTGACTAACCTTGTATACGACATAACATAACATCACGCCTGTATTCCCCAAAGGGTTGGGTAGAGGTGTATAGCAACACCCTCATTTCGCCGTTATGTTTAAAGTCCCATGTAAAAGAGGGCGAGCCTATTGCCATCATCAGCACAAATTAAAACACCGGGCTGCTACCAAGAAATTCCACACGGAAGAATCCAATAACACTGCCCGACCTGGGGATCGAACCCAAGATCTCGCGATCAGCAATCGCCTTTGCCACCACTAGACCAACGAGGCAGTTAAGCTAATTAAAACATTGGAAGTGAAGCTAATTAAACCGTTTAGATATGAAAAGTTAAACTTCATCAACCCCGTTAACAACAACGTTCAACTTCTATTATGTGTTTCTGCGTGTAATAGGGGTTAAACCTTATTTACCGGACATAATTCCATTAGTAAAGGTTGCTGTTAAGGTGAGAATAAGCTGTCAGTATCCTAATAGGAAAATTTAATAACATCTACCCCGATATGGGTGTCGAAACTAGGAGGCTTGGCAAGTTAGCATGCCAGACCGCAGTCTTGTCTGGACTGGTAGACCACCGTGTCGCATTCGAATATTAACATTGGTAATTAATACATAACATCACATCACCCCTTACATTCCCCAAAGGGTTCGGCAGAGATGTTTTAATACACCCTTGTTTCGCCAGTTTTTTTTAAGTCCCATGTAATAGGGGGCGAGCCTATTGCCATTAACCGGGCACAAATCCAGACTCCAAGTTGCTACTGAGAAATTCCTAATGGAAAAACCCAATAACACTTTGCCTGACCTGGGGATCGAACCCAGGACCCCGTGCTCAGTAGTCGCGCTTGCGACGACTAGACCAACAAGGCAGTCATCGGTAATTAATATTGTTTGTAATTATATCTCAATCGTGCGCGAACTACCAAGCAGTGAAACTTAAACACAACTATGAAGTCATAATATAGGTAGACTATAGACTAGCAACAAAAACAATTAAGTAATTATACTGCAAGTTCCTAATAATAATACAAACAAGCCCTTGAACCAATTATTATTACACAACATTATAATAATATACTTATTTTATTATTATCTGTTCGTGTCATAATTAGGTACAGAAAAGTGAAAACTGTTATGATTTTTGTCGTAAATTCGTTTCAAATAGGATTTAATTGTTTATTTCTACTGTATGTAAAATTATTTTTACCAAGCAAATACATTTTACACAAAAATCTGTGATAAAATTAATGTTCTAAATTGACGAAATACTACAACTCTTGCATCTTCCAAAAATTAACGGACGGAGCGTAGCGTAGCATGGCGTAGCATGGCGTAGCGCGGCGTAGCTCGGCGTAGTAGTTGAACTTTCCTTCCGTTGATAGTAATAGCCGTAAAACAACTTATATGAATAATGGCATATAACAGTGTTTGGATATAAAAACAAAGCATTAGGTCTATAAGTCGACCAAGAATTTCGCAAAATACAAGAGCACAGATTACCTACTTAGTTTAGTTACTATGTTAGAATTCTACAAAGTAACATCTTTCCTTCGTCCCAGGGGCTTACTATTCAGACCATGATAAAATATAGCCTATGTCCATTTCGGTGACATAAGTTTTCTCTCAGCAAACTTTCAAGTCCGTTGAGACATGATTGGAGAAAAGAAACATTCACTCTCGCTCGTCTGTTCTTTTCTATTTCAATGTTTCTGTATATAACTATTTCTTTTTATATTTCCACATAAAACATTAAATAAGTTTCGTTCAGACAGTTCAACGAAATGCTTAATTCTGTCCTGAATTCAAAAGGGTGAATATTTAGAAGGTTTCTTGGAATAAATACTAAATGGGATTTGGATTTTTATATTGATAAATATATCTTCAGTCACATGTTGATTTAAAAAAACCCACAATTTGGTTGATGTAATCAGTATGTCGCAGACACACACCGTTTATAGAATTTGATAGAATTGAGTATAGCATTACAGTTTAGACCAGTGTCTGCTTATCAGAAGGTAAAGCGGGTATTTCGTAAATAAAACAAACATAGACTCTCCACCACTGAGAGTACTTGTAGTCAAAGTCAAAGTCAAAGTTTTTTATTTCAAATAGACCAGATTTCAGGCACTTTTAAAACGTCACGACTAGGTGCACGGTTCCAAAAGGTAGGTTCTATGGAGAAGAGCCGGCAAGAAACTCCATGAATACTCTTTTTAAAATAGTAGTTCATTACAATTCCATTACAGTAGTGTGAGAAATAGAATGAGAATAATGCAGGTTAATGTAACAAATAAACTCACATAAGAGTAACAAATAGAAAAATATGCCTTCTATGATTGCCATAGCAGTTAAGAGCTGACCAGTCCCGACAGACGGCACCCGTTCACGAGCATGACGTGCACATCCGCATCGGTCAGCTCAACCATATTATAGGGAACTCAATGACCGGATAAACAACGCCACCATCAGCAAGACATTTAAGTGAGCATGACAGACTCATATTACCAGACAATAGGCAGTAATATGATATGATTATAAGCGTATCACTAATAGCTGCATGATGCTCATACTTTACAGTTTGGAATGAAGTATTGTAAAGCGATATTATTAAAATAATAACTATAATACAAAAACCTATTTTGCCAGTCCAGACAATAGTCCAGATAAAGTCCAGACATTGTAGTATACAAACTATGCGAGTGAAACGATGTAGGGCAACGTTTGGAATGGTCTTTTGAGGAAAGTGCCATAGCAGTTTCGAGTTGACCTGTCCTAACTGACGGTACACCTGCTTCAATCATCGCGGAGCTCAAACCTTATTTTAGGGAGCTCAACAACCCGACCGCTGCACGACGCTATCAATCAGCTGGACATTTGTGTGGGTCACAAAAAAAAAACTCAAGAACCGCCAAACGTTTACAAAATTCGTGTATATAGCTACCCTACATGGTACTCACATTCACAATTTATTAAAAATGTAACGTAAAAAATGAGGCGATGGTAAAATAATAATAATCATTGAAAAAAATAATTCGATTATAAATGTCAAAAGGATAAAATAAAAAATAATAATGTTATGAAATAATTACAATGATGCGTCTGTGATAACAGCGAGCGGCTCAATTCCAAGCATTGGAATATTTTCCATGTATTTGGGTTAGTCGTTAGTTACAGAAGCTAATTCACAATATATCACAACATAACAATTTACACAAGTTCAGGAAATAAGGATAAGCTAGTCAGATATAAAAGGTCAGACTTCTTCGGCTGTTCGATATGGAATGCCCCGCTCCGTCGAATGACAACTGTTTTTATAACGTCGAGTACGTCGATTCATCTTGACGGCTACCCTCCTTTATTTTCTAAATTATTTATTTTCCGACAAGTATATATATATTCTGCCTAGCTTTTTCCCAACTATGTTGGGGTCAGCTTCCAGTTGAACCAGATGCGGCTAAATACCAGTATTTCACACGAAGCGACTGCCATCAAACCTCCACAATCCACTTACTGGGCAATGCCGATATCCTAAGGTTAAACCCCAACCTACGTTCGGGCTTCTGACTTCCCGTAACGACTGTCATTGGTATTCGTATGACACCCGGGACCGACTGATTAACGTGCTCTCCGAGGCACGGAGGGGTCTCGATGCGTTACGAACGGTCACCCATCCACGGACTAACCGCGGCAAGCGCAGCTTAACTTCGCAAATCATAGGATCCGCGCGGTTGATAATTAGCCACGAGCCCTTGTAAACAGTAGTGTATTTTTTTTTAAACACATCGAATAATCTCGTTTCGGAAAAAAACATGCAATATTATATACTTTAATACTTAGTTCATTACCAGTAACTGTTTTACGAGTGTTTGTCCAAGGAGAACAGCGCCACGCATAGGGGAGGCTGGGGTGTCCCGTGACGTCAGTGGCCGTGACCCAGTCTACCCGCTTCTACCCCTAACACGAGCCCCAAACGACATCGCGGCCCGCCTCAGTTGCGATGTCGCCGAAGAGACACCGCAACCTACTTGGCCGCTACATCAAGGGCTACCAGACCCAAGCCCCGAAGAGCGGCCCCTCCTTGGGTTCCTCTTCGCTTCACCGTGGCACCGTAGGGGATCAATGCCACGGCTACTAAGCCCCCCTGCAACGACAATGCGGGAACCCAACCGGGGGGGAGACATCTTAAAGCCTACCTAAACACTGTCAGTCATATTCAACTGACTGGCAGGTTATGAATAAAATAATTTTCCAGTTAAACCATTATTCCCTAATATTCAGGGATGGGAATTTTGTTATCATAATAGGTATTGCATATTAATGGGCATGTTTTCTTAATGTGTTTAGTATTATAATATTCACGAGCACGCTACGTGTATTAATGTTTACATTGGAAGAAGCGTTTATATTATACCTTGTAACTATAAACTTCGATGTTTTGGTAGTCAAATACTTGGAATATATCAGCTGTTAATTTTAGGTCGAAGGTGTGTTCCCGAACCCATTCAACCTAAATCTCTTCAAAGTTAGAGTTAACAGGCTTCTTCTAGGTAAGCTCACTCCATCGTAGACTTTGTCTCTGTCTTCTCTGACCTAGACTAGAGTCAAGGGAAAACCCATTTCAAATAAAAAAAAATAGGTCGTTTGTTGATTCAGATCAATTGTTCTGCTTAGCCTTTTCCCAACTATGTTGTGGTCAGATTCCAGTCTAACCAGATGGGGTTGAATACCAGTTTACACAGAGCAACTGCCATCAAAGCTTTGCCACCCAGTAACTGGGTAAAGGCGATATCCTAAGGTTAGACCAGATGACAGACTTTCGGGTTTCTGACTTCCCGTAACGACTGTCATAGGTATTCGTATAACACCCGGGACTGATTGTTTAATGTGCTCTCCGAGGCACGGAGGGGTCTCATGTGTAACGAACGGTCACCCATCCACAGCCTGACCGCGGCAAGCGCAGCTTAACAAATAGATTATTAGATTCAGAATTATACTTCATTTATTATAGCATTAGACAAAACATAACCTATAACTGCCTTGTCGGTCTAGTGGCCGAAAGCGCGACTGCTGAGCATGGGGTCCTGGGTTCGATCCCCAGGTCGGACAAAGTGTTATTGGGTTTTTCTATTAGGAATTTCTCAGTAGCAGATCAGAGCCTGGATTTGTGCCCGGTTGATGACAATAGACTCGCCCCCTATTACATGGGACTTAAACATAACGGCGAAATGAGGGTGTTACAATACACCTCTGCCCAACCCTTCGGGGAACACAGGCGTGATATTACATATACAAGATTAGTCGGAAAGGGGGTACCAAGCCGCGGGCCACTTAAAGTATCACTGATGACTATTTTAAAGCAAGTGTTAAAATTTCAAAATTCGATAATTTTTATTTTCATGCAAAGATATTATTATTTTAGATTTTGAAAAAAAAACATACCTGATTTAGTTATGAATTCAGAAAATTAAGTTTCTAATCCGTGACCCTACAACCTAAATTGTAAACACAGCTGATCATAGCTATGGACAGATAGATTTTAGCATATTTTTTACTAAATCTTTGAAAGCTATTTCTCTTAAACTATCGAGTTTTCTTGAAAGTTGTAGAACAAAAGTTATCCCTCATTATGGGTACTTTAACACCCTTTCAGCTTAGTACCCCCTTTCCGACTAACCTTGTATACCTTTTTTTTTTTTTTTATCGTGGGGGAAATCCTCATGGACTATCCCCCGTCTGGGGAAGACGGGGGGGTGTGCCGGACTCTTGCCGGCTAAAACCACCACGGTGTCCCTCCTTCTGACCTAAGGCCGGGGTCGCGGGATTCGCTATTGCATGCACCGCAACCCTGGCAGGTCTTGGTCCACCATTTGCTGGTGGACCTCTCCACTGTAGGGCCCCACCCCACGACCTCCTGAGAAGCGCGGGGGGCACTCCACATCACCGGCGCACCAGAACACATGGTACGCCGTGACCACCCCGGGGACCAAACAAGTACATGGGCGCCAGACTACCCCGTGTCGGGCACCCCTGGTCCCCCTGCGACGGGTCAGGTTAGTGGCCCCGCCGCCTACCACTTTTCGGCCGCAGAGGATAGTGAGAGCGGCCAACTAAACACCGACACTCCTCTCCCCCTGCGGCCCCACCGCGTCCGCCATCTGACGGTGGCGGCCCCGTCAGGCCGCGGAAGGTAGGGAGAACGGCGCACCGTAATACCGGCACTCCTCTCCCGCCGCGGCCTCCACCCTTCAGCCGCAATGCCTCTCATAAGACATCGCGGCCCTCCTCAGTTGCGATGTCGCCCAGGCGACACCGCAACCTACTTGGCCGCTACGTCGAGGGCTTCCAGGCCCAAGCCCCGACGAGCAGCCCCACCTCGGGTTCCTCTTTGCTTCACCGTGGGGCTCGAAGCCACGGCTACTAAGCCCCCCCGCAACGACAATGCAGGAACCAACCGGGAGGGAACCTTATATACCTATTATGTTTAGTTATGTATGAAACAAGTCCACATAACGTCTTTTGTCCAACAATGTAGCTCCCTCATCTCCTTAACAAATAATTATCTCCCTGTCACTATGCTGTGGATCCATCAATCGGCCGTCAACGCAGCGTCAGCCGCTCGCCGTCATCCGGCCAACGACCGCTGCCAATCAATCCGATCTGACCCGCCGGCCCTCCTTGATCGATTTACACTCAAAATGGCAACTGCTTGGATAAAGTCGTTGCGATACTGATGGGAGATAATATAGTTAAGTGTTTGACTAAAGCCACGTGTCCATTTTGCAAGTAGCTTGCACGTAGATCAGCCGCAATTGGGTAGTTGACATTTTTTTTAAATTAATTATTTCGAAACTTTTAAAAGAAAACATAGGCAACAATGAAAAATCCAATGAAATACCTATATAATAAAATACCCAAGTTATAAGCGATTTAAAATTGTTAATAGACAGAGACCGCACTATTGAACAATGACGTCATTGTTCAAAAACTTCATAGTGACTTGACATTACTCCGTACAATGTCCGTTTCGTGGAACAAGGACAGAAAATTGCGCCATTCTAAAATTTGAAAAACGTGTAGGTATCTCCGCCATTTTTGTCTTTCTATTTTTTTTTCATAATAAAACTTCAACAAAATTCTTCTAATTTTTTAAAGTAGTCATCTACCGCATTGTCGTTTTCGTTAAATAATATCGTCGGTTATGATTACCAAGGGCACAGTATGATATCGATTTATGTTCTTCCAGTTCCAAATAGGCAATCGATTAAAACTCACGTCGACAAACGGTAGGGGAGACGGACTCAACCTCAACGTTCAAATAGGTCAAGGATGGCACATTGTAGACATTTTACAATCAGTATTGCCTCTATAAACCAGAAACCATCGTTACGATAATAAGGATTTAGAGATCGGTAGGGCTCTAAATTTTATTGGTAGGTACCTATGTACATACGTGCCGATAACGTTATTACAGCCATCTAATGGCTTTTTATGTCAATGTCATTATAAAGGTCAAAAAGCTAATTCAGAGTAGATAATATACCTCCTAATAATGTAAATGAACTGTTTTTATACGGCGTTCTCTCGAACTAATTAGTTCTCTCGTGAACTAGACTCAGCAATGTTGAACTCGCCAAAGTAATTTTACATTCAATTTAGGTCTGAGTGTCGAAGCGTAAACATTAAACAATGTAGACAAACGAATCGTTTAGTTTAATAGAATCTACCTGCAACAATAGAACAGAAATTGGTTCAGCAAGTTAGATTTTTAGTGCGATTTTTTTTTGCGTGTCAGCTCTTTACTGTGTACGTTGTCTCGCTGTCCACTGCTGAACATGGTTCTTTTTTAGTCACCACATAGTAGGCAAGAGTAGTAGTATTTATGTCACCGGACTAGGGTATTGTATTTTCGCTTCATACTGTAGGAGTGTTATGTGACCTTTCTTAGGCTTTTGCCTGTGTTAAACACCCCTCATTCTAAAAGCAAAATATACTATGACCATCGAGGCAGATCAATTGATCCAGTCACATCCAGTCTGTCAAATCTGGAACCCAAGGTGGCCATTGATGACGTCACTTCTCCAGGCTCATACTGTGTTGATTTAAATAGGAGTACCACAAGGATCTATTTTAAGTCCATTTTTATTCGTTCTCCATACATAATAAATAGGTTGCTCTTCAGAAATACAGGTGCGAGTTATATAAACGATATAGACACGAATAATAAACCTGATTTAAAAATCCTTCGAACTGCCCAACGAAATAAACGCAGCGTTAAGAATCAATCCTCTTATTGCAGGATTTAGAAATATACATGGTTAGTCGGAAAGGGAGTACTAAGCCACGGACCACTTAATGTATCCCTGATGATAGTTTTAAAGAATGTGTTAAAATTTTAAAAATTTGACTAATTTTTTTTCCATGAAAAATATTTTTATTTTAGTTTTTTCAAAAATTCTTCAACCCTGCTTTAGTTATGAATTCAGAAAATAGAGTTTCTAATCCGTGACCCCAAATATGACGTAAAATGTAAACACTTCTGATCATAGCTGAGGATAGATAGAATTTAGCGTATTTTTTATGAAATCTTTGAACAGCTATTTCTCTTGAACTATAGACTTTTGGGGAAAGTTGTAGAACAAAAGTTATCCATTATTATGGGTACTTTAACACCCCCTGTGCTATGGGCTTAGTACCCCCTTTCCGACTAACCTTGTATAATATCCCTCTAATGTTTGCTGCTAGCATACAAACCTCGGTTAACGAACGGAACTTTATTTACAAAAAAAAGGCTAGACTGGGGTTTAATCAAGTAGATTAATTTTGCCTAGAAAGGCAATTTTATTTTATGTCCAATTTGGACATCGCTATACTGTATAATGTTTATAGTGTAAAATACTGATATTCAGCCGCGTTTGTTTAGCTTGAGAGTGGGCCCCAAAATAGTTGGGAAAAGCTATGTAGATATAAAACTGTTTAGGTAGTGCAGCCGGTGGCCATGAAAGACTGTTCACCAAAAAATAATTTATGAGTTAAAGCAGATGAAATCTTACAATAACTTTTAACCACTCGGCCATAGAATAGAGAATATAAACTGTTGTTTATTTCCCGTCGGTTGTAATGTAGGTACTCTGTGGTCAAAGCCTTCTTGATACAATTTTATATTGTGAATCACAGAGTACATTGTACTCATGTGATTTTAGGTGATTTTATATCACACAGCACTTTCTTATGTTTTAAACTTATAATAAAGATTTTTATAATAAATTATTAACATTTATATTTTATTAATTTATTCTACATTATTATGGATCCACCAACATCCTCACGATCGAACAAATCTGGAAAATCTTATGTAACCGGGTCCAACAATGAAGAAATAGATCTTGAACCATATTTGACGGAGTTATACAAAAGATATAACTGTCCAATTTTCGTTTCGCTCGAAAAAGTATACCCGCAACGTGGTAAGATACCTTGCCAATCACTATTATCATATACTTTACTCTCTCCGCTTCTGCTGCCACCTCGCTAGCCACAGTTTTCGAAAACGCAGTAAAAAAAGGCCCCCATACACGGTGACTGACGCCGGTTTGCCTGTTCAGTTTGGCCTTATCGCATGCGTGCACATACACGGAACATCTCATTAGTCCATGCTATGTCAGTCCATCCAGCCGCCTTCTTCGCGTCGGCCTTCAGGCCAAAAGAGCCACACACGATACGATTTTTTATGCGGTCAGGCGAAACTGAAGTCAGAACTGTTCATGTATGAGAGGCTTAAAGAAGGTTGTTCATGTGCACATCTCTTCCATGCTAAGAAATAAAGTCGTATCTATCATTTCGTAAAAACTACTTATTTACATAATTTGGATATAGCACTAAAAGCCGCAGTTGCTTAATTTTTTTGTTTTGCGATACTATTTATAAAGATATTATGAAAAAAAAAGCACATGAATAACATCATTTACGATGTTGTATGAAATATTAAACTTTTTTTTTCCTGTTTCTACTAATAAATCAGTTACCGTTGCTCAGTATCTCGGCAGAACTCAGAATCCGAAAAAAATGGTCCGATCTAGCTGTAAATATACGAAGGGGCCAACGACCTGAAGAAGGCAGTTGAAGTAAACTGGATATGGAACGCTGAGAATTGGGTGTTGTGGTGTAACTATAACGAATACTTTTTTTACCCTCCGTCGAGCAAGTCGAAGGGTCATGTCGAACTCCTGTCGACTTAAACCACAACAGTGTTCCTAATGCTACCTTTGGCCGGAGATGCGGGATACACTTACGCATTCAGTGCTCCCCCAGCATGCCTCTGCTTGCTAGTAGTAGGCAGGCGGGCGGGCCTATGTGACCTCCACATGTGGCCGAACTAACCAACCGAGAGGCCAAGGAGAGGTCTCGTGCCTGCTCCTGAACGGACAACGGATTTCCCCAAGATCGCCCCCTGCAGTCTCAGACTTATGGTGGCCGAAGATCGTTCAACGCCCTCCGACGCCCGGTGCGTCTCCTGCAGGTGGGAAAAAAAGTGGTTGTCTCACTCCTTTGTGAACGCTACAGCCTCGTTAAAGGAGAAAACGCCGTCCTAAGCGCTCTCGCTCCCTTTTATTGACAGAACCACAGAAGGACGCGAGAGGTTGCTGCCGCTGACTGCCATGATGAGGTCACGGCGCTGCGCTGCTTACGTTGGGCACTCCGCCAGCATTTGCTGCTCCTCTGGGCAGCTCCAGTAGTAGTGAACTACCATAGTTTTAATTAGTTAGTTTTAACCTTGTTTTATTTTTCTAGATCAGGGTACCAAAACGAACATGCGTGAAATTAAAACAAAATACAAACGCGTAAGTATTATTTCCCGTGACTTCGACCCAGACGAAGATTCAGAGGTTAAGTTCGACCTTATCGACACTGAAGCAGAAAACAGTTTACCAATAAAGGCCGTATACGACTCTACAAACCATCTCACAGAGATACTGATAGCTCAATTTCGACATCAGGTCATACCGAGAACGCTAATACACCTCATAGGCTTAGTTCTCTCTCAATACACACAACTAAAAAAGTTTACGATAAAAAATTGTCGTATCGACATGTTTACCGTGTACGAGTTTGCTAAGGTACTACCATTCACCACAATCACCGATGTATGTTTAGACGACTGTCCACTAACGAAAGGAAATTACAAAATACTTTTAAGAAACCCATCATGTCTTAAAAATCTGTCGCTATGCAGATGTCAAATAAATGATGATGAGTGTGAGGGGATAGCTTCGAAGTTATGCTATTTAGAACCTGCGGAAGAAACTTTAATCGCTTTAAATCTAACCTCAAACCGCATAGGAGACGAGGGAGCGAAGCACTTTGCAGAGGCACTCAGAACTAATAGACATTTGCGGTATTTAAATTTAGCTGACAATAACATCAGTGACGAAGGTGTGAACCATATATTTGACACATTAACCGAATTTCCCTTGACTTACGACGAAAATATGGACAGACGACACCGATTTATGTTACACTTAAAAAAGCAACAAAAAATATACCAGGACTGTTTACAAAAATTTAATGACTGTAACAAATCACCCATGGGTAGCAGCCAGTCAGAAATTAATAAAAAACAATCACCTAAAGTAAATTCGCAAGTGAAAAGTAAAACGAGTATAAATAAAGAGGGATCAACTCTAGACACAATCAGCGATATAGATTATATACCCATGAAGGCGGAGATGATGGCCAAAGAGTTGGTAGGACCGTTTTTGGATCCATTCTGTTCTTCCAGTGTTAAAATTAAAGACGGTTACCCGCACTGTATCGGCAATTTCACGCTATGTTACCTGAACGTAGCGTACAACGACTTGTCGTATATGAGCATATGATAAAAAGTTGTTATCAGTTGTTAAGTACCAGCACGATCACTGCACACACAGCAACTGTGGTCTCATGAAAGTTATATTGGATGGTAATTATTTACCTGTGAATTGCGTCGAGTTGACGACGATAAATGATGTGTTGAACAAACATATGGCTTATTCCCATAACAAAATTCCTGACAGGAGGTCCCGGAAGCAGGAGAAAAGGTCTGCAAATAACTAAATAAACAGTTATAATTATATTTTTATGAATTTTTGAGTATATTATGTTGTTTTTAAAAACGTGGTATTTATTTATTATTCATCTACGGTATCTGGGTAAAGATTTCCCTCAATTTCCTCCAGTTTTCAAGTAATGCATTCATTTCGTCCGGCCATCTCTTTCGTTGCCTGCTGCAACCCCGTTCTGGTGCGATTTCGCGGGACGCAGCAGACGGCAAACGGCGGCGGCAGATGACGACGGCAGACGGCATTACTTTGCAGTACTTATTCATTTGTATGAGACCGATTCCGACATACAACTGCAACTGCCACGTGGCAGGTTACGACTTGTTTTGACGCGTAGCAGCAGACAGCACTGCCGCACAAACAGTATTGCCGTCGAAGTTCGCCATTATAGACGTGTTGACAGAAAGTTGACAGAAAACACACCCGCAAGTTATAGTAACTGCAGTGCCTGCTGCTGACTTCGGAATCTATACGACGGCAACTGAAGCCCGACAGCATTTGATGTCGGCTGTCTGCCGCTACAGTCTGCCGCATCCCGCGAAATCACACCTTTAGAGACCAAATCACAGATTACAGTGAGTAATAGAACGAGCAAACTCTTACTTCAAAGATCAAGTCTGTGTTCCATAGGTTTAGATGGGGAGAATACAATGTCCATGAGCTAACTTTTCAGTGATGACGTATCACTCTTAAACAGTTCCTTCATAGACTGTTGCAGTGACTGCTTCAAGAGTTTTCCATGTGTATTGAGACTTGCTGTCTTTTCTAGCCTTTACCCATAGTACGCCATATGCTGGCTACACTCTTCTCTCTTACGCGCCCGGAACAAAAAAACAAATATATTATTCAGTTTAGCGAGCTCACAATAACTATTACCGTTTTTATAGTTTTTAAGCTCGTACTAGGGTCTAGGTGTCAAATCTTATCAACACTACAGAACTGTTGATTAAGATCTGCTGGCCAGGGAGAGAATTGAAGATCCAAAAACTGATGTAGTTTGTGGTTTAAATTATAACATGCTTAGAAACCTTTTAGATCTCTCCATTTTAAGCAGATGCAACCCTGATGTGGATCAATAAAGATAAAGATTTTATCTTGTTTGTAATTATTGCATATATATACTAAATCTATCATAATAATATATTGGTACACTATAGTATAATACAATTCTAACTAAGCTAAGCCCTCCCTCTTCTTCCAATCACTTTTCAGTTGTGCCATTTTTTTCCTTTTATACTCCGTTTTTCTGAATTTATTACTGTCCAGTCGTTTTTTCTGAGCAGCTATGCTATCGTCCCCATTCAAGTCCCCGTCCAACTTTGCAATTAACATTTCACGTGCCTTCTTTCTATTTTCATCTTGACATCTACTTATGTGACATTTTACTACTGTACCTGTAATTAGAAGAAAAGAAAATTAATATAAAGGTAATTGAGTTTTTTAGAGTTCATAACTATGGGAACATGCAAAGAATTTAACTTTTTGAACACCATCAACAACTATAGACGTCAAACAAAAATGTGTTCAGGCCGCCAATGATGTCAATAGCCATAATAAAAGTACGATGAATTTGAAGCGTGGCATGGAGGGTAGTTCTGATACATCTATAGCGTGGCTTTCAAAAGGTTAACATGGGTTTTACATTTTATTTTTTTATTTAAATTTCATGAATTCTGACTGTATGTTCACAACTAATTAGTCTTACGTCACATGTGATCTGCCGGGGTAGCGGTGTATTCATTCGCAAATCCCGCGACTCCGCCAACGGTCAGGAGGAGAAACACCGTGGGATTTTAGCCAGTAAGAGTCTGGCATAACCTTTCGCCATCCCTGGGCGGAGGGTACCAATGAGGATTTTACCAAGATAAAAAAAAGTTCTGAATACTTCAAAACTTTTTTTCCAAACTTCCCAAAGTAAATAGATGAGGAAGTACACAAATTCTATAAAAATGGAATAAACTGTCAGTTTAAGTACCTGTTGGAAGATGTGTAAGAACCACACAGTTAGCGTTTTTGTTGACAGCCTGGCCTCCAGGTCCACCGCCTCTAACAAACTGTTCAGACAAGTCACTCTCATTGATCTTGGGCACTTTAGAGGAATCTATTGTGTGTTTGAGTGCAACACACACACGGAATATTGTCCCTGCATGTAGGCGGCAAACTGGGCTGAGTAACATATTAGACAACAGCTCCACGACGGAGCAGAGCTTCGCCTTTCTGGAATTATAAAATTAATTATATACAGTTATCCCACAGTTTAAAAAATCCAAAGGTTAATAAAATTACTCTTGTTCGTTTGTAGTAGAGTCAAAACAGAATATTTTATAACTTTATCATCTCAAATAAGGTTCTGGAAGTTGACATTTAATAGACATTGGTTTATGGTGACCAGACATGTCCAGCGGTGGACTGGACAAGCAGGCCTGACATTGGTCCAAGGTCATATTTTGGGAACAATTCCTACTTTTCCACCTATGGATCAGATGGAGAAGTTACAGTACATAAATACATGTAAAAATTCATTTCGGATGGTTAAAACAAACTAACTTACAGATGTAATGGACATTTACCTGATACGCAAAGGTTATATCTTCGGCTTTAGTCAAAGATTTGTTATTTTTAAATTCCGTGACAACTCTCCGTTTAAAGTACGCAGGATCAGTCAGTGTCAGCGACTTCGAGTACAATATGAGATTTTTGTAAAGTTTCAGGATCTCTGTTCTTGTAACTTGCATGTTAGTTAATTACAAGACAATCGGCGTCTCCTAAGCAGTTCTCATTAATCAGTAATTAATTAATATAATAAAATATAACCTAACTTGATATTCGACAGCCCACTATTGATTGATTTGATGACAGTTTGTCCACAGACTAATTAGAGATACTAGAGTACGCGCAAGATAAGTCTGCGCGCGACGGAGGGCGTGCTAAATGTTGCCATGATAGCAAAAAAACAAAGTCCTACTTTTCAAGAAAAAGTAGTATAATCGTGAGTATTAAAATTGGGCAGCCCTCTTGCTGTTTATTATATTTTTATTGAGCTAAGTTAAGTACGTTTAAATTTACTACACAATTAAATTAATTCGTATTTTTACGTAATTTGCAAAGGAAAAGAACTAAGGTTATAAATGTGCCGTGAGTGAATAAGAATGCAGTATGATTATTATCGGCTGATGAGGTCTATTATAATCTTCCGTTTATTCATCTATATACATATTTTATACATTTTTAAATATTTCTATAAAAGAATATAAAAAACATTTAAAAATATAAAAAATAGTAGCCCACCGGCATCGGGAACAGGGTCCAAGCTACCGGTGGTCAGGGCCTCAGAGAGAGGAACTTCCTGACAATACGTGCCGTGTCGAGAAGTACCGCTTTCTGTATCAGGCCCTCTTGACCCAGCTGCCCAACGAGAGCCTCGTCAGATGTTGGTCGAGGCTCTTGGCTATTAAGCTATTGGCCGTAACGACTATCGGCACAATGACTGCTGAGTCAACCTCCCACATGTCGACAACCTCGTGTGCCAAGTCTTGATACTTAATTTCTTTATCTTTCTCGGCTTTCACAAGGTTCTCGTCATGCGGGACAGTGATATCAACAATCATTGTGAGACGCTCTGATCGATCTATCACCACTATGTCAGGCTTATTGGCAACAATAGTCCTGTCGGTGATGATAGATCGATCCCAGTACAATGTGATATGACCATTCTCGAGAACTGGGTCGGGCACATACTTGTAGTATGGTACTTCTGCGTCCACAAGGTTGTATTTCAGAGCAAGTTGCTGGTGGATAATCCTAGCCACTAGGTTGTGTCTGTGCAAATACTCGCCGTTAGCAAGATGAGAACAACCAGAAATAATATGTCGAATGGATTCACCGGGACAGTGACATGCCCGACAGATGTCAACCGTGCCGTCCTTCACAATATATTTCCGGTAGTTGTTCGTCATCATAACTTCGTCCATAATTGCACAGACAAAACCTTCGGTTTCCCCAAAGAGATCACCGAAACGTAGCCAGGCTACGGACGCTAGGAAATCTACATCGGGCCCATGAAGGGCCCGGTAGAAGCGTCCGTGAAGCTCCTTGCTCTGCCATACCCCCCTGCGGCCATTAGTATCCAGTACTACAGGCTTGCGCCAGTTCTCTTTAGCCAAGGAGAGCGGGGTGAATCCTTTGTCCACTGCGACTACATCTCGATGCATCCCCACGTCGGCTTGGAGGAAGTACTCCCTGAGGCTGCACACCTCGCGGTTGTGGAGGGTCTTAGCATTTAAAAAGCCTCGACCCCCACACTTCCTCGGAATGTACAGCCTCATCACCGATGAACGTGGGTGATGCATTCGGTATGTAGTCAGCAGCGTACGGACCCTCCTATCCAGGGCATCAAGTTCAGTCTGAGTCCACTTGAGCATGCCGAAGGAGTACATCAGGACCGGCATGACCCAACCGTTAAAGGCGCGCACCTTATTTCCGCCTGATAAGAGACTTTTAAGTACTTTTTTCAGGCGGCCATAGAAGCGCTCCCGCAACGATTGCTTCATGTCGGCCTCATTGATGCCTAACGCCTCCGACATGCCCAAGTATTTGTAGGTTTCGGTTGAGGAGAGGGATCTGAGGTGTATGGAATCCGAGAGTTGTGTTCCCACGGATTCCATAATCCTTCCTCGCTTTACATGCATGACTGCACATTTGTCCACACCAAATTCCATCCTGATGGAATTACTAAAAGTTTCAGTTACTTTCAGTAACTTCACCAGTTGCAAGTTGTTGGGGGCAAAGAGCTTCAAATCGTCCATGTAAAGGAGGTGGGATATTACCTGACCACCTCTTCTCAACCGGTAGCCTAACCCTGAACGCTCCAATAATGTGCTCAGAGGGTTCAATGCTAAACAAAACCACAGCGGACTCAGACTATCGCCCTGGAATATACCTCGCTCAATCCTTATTGGTTCACCTCTCCCTTGGATTTGCTGACATCCTGGATAGTGAAGGACTGTCCTCCATTGCCCCATACATGACGTCAGGAAGGCGCATAGAGTTATATTCACTTTATACAATTCCAGCACCCTCATGAGCCATGTATGTGGTACTGAGTCGTAGGCCTTCTTATAATCTATCCAACATGTCGACAGATCCTTTCGAGATCGGCGAACTTGTTGGCTAATGGCCATATCTATGAGGAGTAGCTCCTTAGTACCGCGGGACCCATTCTTACATCCATTTTGAGAGACGGACATTATAGAATTATTTATAATATGAGAATTAATTTTGGCTCTCAAAATAGACGTAAGAAGTTTATAGACCGTCGGCAAACAAGGTATAATAATAATCTTTATTATTATATTTTCTTTTATTCCTAAAATCAGGTAGATGTAGTGACAAAGTTAATAAAACGGCAACATTATGGCGGAACATGATTAGTTCCGATTTTGGCCGCGCGCAGAGTTATCTTGCGCGCACTCTACGTATAGTTTGTCATGTAAATATTGGATTGCTAATTGGCATTGGTTAAGTCATAGACCTAAAAAACAATGGGTTAAGTTGGTTAGGTTGGCAGGATGGTATGTCAAAATGATAAAATAAATAACAAATTACCTATTATAAAATATAATATACACTATGGGCCACGTAGGTGCATAGAGTCAGGCCAAGCTAACTCTGCAGAGGAATTATGGCAGCACTGCAAACGATTACTGTAAAAATGTTTGCAGTGTCGTCATTATTCTAGTCAGATTTGGATTTGCTATATCCATACGTACTTACCTAGCTCGGCAGAGCAAACGTTACATTGGAAATTGTCGATTTTAATATTTTAGTTTAAGATTTAGATTTGATTTAAGATTTTAGTTGTTCTTTGCAGTGCTGCCATTACAATTGTAATGCAAAGTTAGCGTGGCCTTACTCTTTTTCATAATATTATGCTCTTGCTTATTTCTTAATTCATTTTAAAACGTTACACATACTTGTAGTCAAACTATTATAAAAGCATAAAATCAAATAATTCGAAATAATTATTATTATTCCCGTGAAAAATTTAGCCAACATGACAAAGGCATAAAACTTAGGAATCCCCTAATTTGTCTCTACGTAATAATCGTCATGACAGCAAAGTTTAGTGATGGGCTCACAAAATACAAGAATCACAATCGATTTAATGTAATTAATTCTACAATCAATTTACATGTAGTAGAACAATAATTTTACTTATGACGTAACAGAACATCACGCCTGTATTCCCCAAAGGGTTGGGCAGAGGTGTATACTTACACTCCCATTTGGCCGTTATGTTTAAGTCCCATGTAATAGGGGGCGAACCTATTACCATCAAATGGGTACAAATCCAAACTCCGAACTGCTACTGAGGAATTCCACACGGAGAAACCCAATAACACTGCCCGACTGGGGATTGAACCCAAGAACTCACGATCAGCAGTCGCCAACCTTTTTACTTATGATTGAATCAATATAGTAATGTTACAATTTGGTAGTTTTAACAATTATCTAGAATCTTGATTATATGAAACTAAGTGTGTTATTACACCAATGCGATCAATGTCGAGCAATTGCATTACGTTTCGTGCTATTTCACAAGGTGAAAATTACAGAACCAATATGTAGACTGTAGAATTACTAAAATGAAACTATTTAGGTATTAAACTGTTATTATGACTGCAAATCGCAAGGAATTGACAGTTTTGGTATTTTATTACCTCGGTTCACAGTGGCGCTGCCTTGGTGGCAGAAAAAATCCTGGATGCCCCATTGAATAGAATCAGTCATTGACAAAAAGAAAAACTTTAAAAAACAAAACTTTAGTTAGATATTAGATATCTATCTATAAACTCAATCGTAATAATAAAATCGATTATTGGTCGGAACTCGATTGTCAACTAAAACAAAAAGTGTTTTGAATGAACAACCATAAGGTTTAGGAAAAACCGAAGTGGTGGATGGAGGGTCAAATCAAAAGTTAAAATAAAACGTAGGTAGTGACTAGTGATTATATTCCAATTCCACTCCTGTTCTAATCTAAATTCTGCTATGTTACTGTACTACACTATCAGTCAGTGAAATAAAAATAATAAAAGTTCAGTTCAAGTGGGTACCGTAATTTTTAAAGTTTTATTGTTATTTACTTTCCCTCAACTATTATTTTTCATTGTGATTGGTGTTTAGAGTTTTAAACTGAAAATGATGCAGCCAGACTTTCGAACATGCGGAGTAGATGTAGAAAATATAATTGGTAACAACGACGTAATAAACATTGATATGATGTCAGAGATTGAAAAAGAACTACAGGACAACCCCTATGATATGATCTCTCTTGTGTTTCTTCTGTACGATGTACCAGATACTGCACTGCAACGTCTTATTGTGTACCAGCGCGTTTCCAACGATGCCGCCAATTCTATAAATCTTAACATGTTACATGAGTGGTTTCGGCATGCTAAGCACAACCCCTACTGGAAACATGAATTCGTGGAAGCCCTCCTAGTTTGCCAACTTTACAGCATAGTCAGAAAATTAGGGTTTGATGTACCCTCAGCTCGTAAGCATTACCAGAGTGATAACATTACTGTTAAAATGTACATAAACCCCATGAAGAAAGCCTTGTATAAATTGTGTGAGAGTATCAACGCTGACAACCTTTTGAAACTAAAGAAAACTCTTCTGACTGATATTGATACAACAGAATATGATTCCTGTGAACTAATTTTCCTGAAGCTCATGTGTGAAAAGTTCATAAAGATTAACCAATATCAGTACAATAAAAAGATTTTGGGCTTTAAAGTACATGTAGACAAACTTCTTAAAATTATGGAGAACCTACCTGGATTAAAGAAATTGGTTTTAGAAATAAACATGTTGCAACAGTCTTTGAATGATGAACCTACCTACCAACCTGTAGAGGTTACTACAAGTACTCCGTCTAAACACTTGAAAGTAGATGAATCAAATCAAGGACAGGCTGAGCAAAATTATTATAATTTTGATTTCGATGATGTGTTTAATATGCTTGGTGAATTGCGTTTAGATGATATGACAAATGAAACATTAAAATCTGATCGAAAACAATTAGGAACTGATAGCTTTGAAATAAAAAGCAACAAGAGGGTTGGTATTTGTGCCATCATAAATCAAGAAAATTTTTATCCATCAAAAAACAGTTTAGAGATCACTGGTCAAAATACTACATTAGATAAGCGCATTGGCTCTGAAAAAGATAAGTTGGTCTTAGAAAAGACTATGACATCATTAAATTTTACTGTGATTAGTGCTACAGATTTGGACCATAAGGAAATGGTTGAATTTATCATGGACGTAATAACAAATAAAGTCAGTCAAAATGATAGCATGTTCATGTTATGTATACTATCTCACGGAGTAAAGGGACAGGTGTACGCAGCTGATTCGGTGAAAGTTAAAATGGATGATATACAGAATATGTTAGACTCTGATGATGCAGTGAACGTACATGACATACCCAAGCTACTTATAGTTCAAGCATGTCAAGTTGATGAAGCTCCACATCCAGTTCTAGTAGCTGATAACCCTAAATATAGTTATAATTTAAAGAAATCTAATTTTCTCATTTACTATGCAACGGCACCTGATTTAGAAGCTTACAGAAATGAGAAGAGAGGCTCAGTATTCATACAGATATTATGCAGAACAATTCGTAAGTTTGCTAATGTAGAGCATGTGTTTGATATTTTTACAAAAGTTACAGACAGTGTAACGTTACTTTGTAATAAAGTAGGATGCTCCCAAGTGCCGATATTTCAATCTACATTGAGGAAAAAACTTTATCTACAAATTCCTCAATCAAATTAAACTGTCTCAATTGTTGGACATGATTATGAAAGTCCAAAGTAAAACATAATTACAAAATAATCTTGGAATGAAAGAAAAACTCTATTAGCTTTATTTCGTTTATATTATAACACTGGTCAACAGTGGTTTCGTTGCACTTGATGTAAGAGTGGTTTCGAGTACCTCTATGCCAACAATTCACGAAACTATGGATGGTTTTCGAAGATTGGCTCTGGTTTTTTTTTAATCTTCATTTTCATATTTCTTTTTAATCAGTAAAAATGAGAAAGACTTAACAAGTATATTCATAAATATTAACTTTTTATTGAAAATTATTATTAAATGTTTTGTTTTAATATTTAATTAAGATACATAAAAGTTGAAAAGAAGAAAAAAATCATACAATTTATGTTAAACTTCAGAAAAACGCCTTTTAGTAGCTTTTTTGTTATTTATTTTTTGGGACAATCTCTTTTTAAAGACCAGCAGTAATCTGCCATCATGTGACTGTCCCATCTACCCTGATACCGTTCTTCCATCACTTTTAGATCTTGGTGGAAGCGCTCTCCCTGTTCCTCACTATAATTTCCCAGATTCTCAGGAAATCTATCCAGATGACTGTGGAGAAAGTGTAACTTTATGTGTGCTCATATTTGCTCCTAAAATTTTATTTTTTCTTCACGATGAACTCATATTTCTAGAACAAAAAAGTATATTAGAATCAAAATTCAACAAATAAAACAAAGTATTAACCTTACATTAGCAACTTACACGAAAGTAGACGTGCGTTCTCCAACCTTGTCAATTCACTGAGTTTTCGGGCATTTACACGGAGTGAGGGGCACGGGGACGGGGAGGGAGGTCACGTGATATGTCGATGCGCCAAATCAATGCACAGAAACCAAATTTTAAAAAGATACCAAACACTTCATAATAATTCGTGTTCTAAAAAGCCAACTTAAAGTGTGAATTATTAAAAACTAGCGATCTGCCCCGGCTTCGCACGGGTTCAATATAGATACTAATGTTTGGCATATAAACCTTCCTCTTGAATCACTCTATCTATTGCTGAAAACTGCGTTAAAATCTGTTGCGTAGTTTAAAAGATCTAAGCGTACAGACAACGGGACCGACTTTGTTTTATACTATGTAAAAAAGATATAAAATAAGCCAAAATCATAAAAACTAGAGCCAATTCAGTAATTTCATGAATGTATTCGAAAACTGTGGACTTGAAAACATAGAAATCCACATAGACAGCCAGGGCAACAAACAAAATTATTTTTTTGTAGAGCTGTGTAATATACTATGCGTGCCAAATAAGAATAGGATCGCGCTTGCTACAACTTCACACGATAGCTGTCAAATTAGTACGGACAGCAAAAAAAAACTGTGAAAAGAAAAATGTTATATTTTTTTATTCATAGATTTAATTATTATTTATATTCATTTTTATAAAATGTTATTTCTTGAATTCCATAAATAGATAATTTTGGATAAATTAATAATATTTGAAAACAGTATTCATTACAGAAATGAACCAATATATACAAGGTTAGTCGGAAAGGGGGTACTAAGCCGCGGGCCACCTAAAGTATCACTGATGACTATTTTAAAGCAAGTGTTAAAATTTCAAAATTCGGTCATTTTTATTTGCATGCAAAAAGATTTTTATTTTAGTTTTTTCAAAATAAAATCATACTAGCTTTAGTCATGAATTCAGAAAATTAAGTTTCTAATACGTGACCCCAAAAGACCTAAATTGTAAAAACAGCTGATCATAGCTACGGACAGATAGATTTTAGCATATTTTTTACGAAATCTTTGAAAAGCTATTTCTCTTAAACTATCGAGTTTCGGGGAAGGTTGTAGAACAAAAGTTATCTCTTATTATGGGTACTTTAACACCCTTTCGGCTTAGTACCCCCTTTCCGACTAACCTTGTATAATTAACTTCACGAAAATATGTCGCCATAATAATAATATAATTATTGTATAGTTAATTTGGCGTAAATTGACTAGAAATACCAAAAAAGTGAACTAAAAATAATTAAACTGAGTATAATTTTTTTATTTATTTTTTTGCACACCTTACGCTTTGGTAATGAAGTTCACGAGTATTGCGGAACAAAATGGCGTCTTGACAGTACTATTCTTATTTGGCACGCATAGTACCAGTGATATTTTATTGATTGATGTAAAGAAGTACTATTGTATCGTAGTAGTAAATAGGTTGGGTAATCGTAACCTATCCTGATTCTGACTGATAATGAATGTGTTAAATCATGATAAGTAACTACCTTTGGAATGTATTATTCAATCATTGGTGTCGATTCTGTTGCACATTTTGACAGTACTAAACTAGACTAAATGCAACTGTCACTTTCTTTCTCTATTGAAACAGAAAGAGACGAAACACTCTTAGTTTAGTCCTGTCAAAGTGCGCAACAGAATCGACACCAGTGTCAGAGTTTTACTAAGTAGATGAACTATACTTTGAGTTATTATAGAATTTTGAAAACCATTATTGTGTGCAATGTATATTACAAAATATTTTTATATTTTTAATATTAATAATTAGTGTTTATTTACAATAAATTATTTAATTCTGCAAGTTGATTACTTTATTCAAAACTGATTCTTAATGCAGTTTTCATACTGGAATTAAAAGACGTAAGTGGTAGATAGTCTAAATTGCATATTGTTATAATCATGAATATATTATACATTACTGAACGTTTTGAAACAAGCCATTTATCTATACACAAATAATACTAGACTGGTATACAGAAGTTATACCTGAATAGGCACTATTCGGATTAAGCTGAACAGAATACTTTCTCAGAGCCTCCAGCTATAACCCTGAAGCTGAAAGCAGCACTTGCACAAAACAAGTGTGAATTCAACTGGTAAGTGCATTTTAAGTATGGTACAGAATGCACTTACCAGTTCTATACAGACTACCTATGTGATATATAATGAAATTATCATAATGAAACATACAAGGAAATGAACTGCATAAAGGACATATAGACGATGAAATACCAATATCTCCTCAATTAAAAATTGCAACTTTATAGGAAACGAAAAAACCGTCTCATTATTTTATTTAACTGTCTTGTTAGTCTAGTGATCGCAAGCGCGACTGCTGAGCATGGGGTCCTGGGTTCGATCCCCAGGTCAGGTAGTGCTATTGGGTTTTTCCATTGGGAATTTCTCAGTAGCAGCATGGAATCTGGATTTTTACCCGGTTAATGGCAATATGCTCGCCCCCTATTACATGGGACTTAAACATAACTGGCGAAACGAGGGTGTACTAAAACACCTCTGTCGTATCCTTCGGGGAATGTAAGGCGTGATGTTGTTATGTAATTATATTTAATAAAAAAAACTGGTTTTGACTGATGAAATAATATAATGATTGGGATATGATGTGTAATTCGTTTTCACTCTAAAGCTTGGTACGACTTACTGAGTTACCTAAAGATAGGAAGTTATTAGGTTTTAGATTCATAGCATTTTTGAAAATAGAGAGGATGATAGGAGGTTATTGATAACAGCAAAATTTTCGTTTTCATTATTTTCAGACTCGATTTACTCTCTTTCACTTAGTATTGTTTCAAAATAATGACCGTACCGAATGGTGAGACGCTGGGGGGGTCATCAGCTTTCTTAAGTGCTTATTACACTCTTCGATTTTTAGGAAATCGGAAGGTGTGGATGGAGTTAGAGAGTTAGACAGTTAGATTCCGATTTAGGAAGGTCCCGATCGAAGGTTCCTAAATTGTTTACGAGTTAGGTGAGTGTATTGAATCGCATCGCTACGATTGTGGCTACGATTTAGAACAGTGTTGCTAATTCGGACTTTGAAAAAGGCATAGGTCAGAATAGTAAATTAAGTGCTTATTACACTATTCAATTTGTAGGAAATCGAAAGATGTAATTGAAGTTATATAATGTAATAAATTGAAGGTATTGATTTAATTTAAAGCTTATTTTCTTCTTTTTAGACTATTTAAATAAAAGCTTGTTTTAAAAATGTTTTTTTTTACTAATAATTTATTTTGTATTTTTTAGTACGTACAGTGGTGGCCATATAATTAGAAACAATTAGTACTGCACGTCATACATCGAAAAAATAAGTATGTCTCCAAATAAAAAGTGAGACATTCTAGATGGATTTCAATAAAAGAAAACATTGGATGAAGTAAAGCTCCCTTGTATTAAAGACACATGTTTCAGTAATTTGAATATTTCAACCTATTATTGGCCCTGAAAAGGGTTTGTTTTAGTTAATTGAACAATCTTGCAATGCTTACATGCTATCGTTTTCTGAGATTCAGGCTTTCAAGTAACATCGTTGGCACTGCAGAGTAATTTGCAGTGATAGACCGCGTCGCAAACTTTAGTATTAGAGCATTTTAAATTATCAGCAACATTTTTTGAAAGAATAGTTACCGTAAAACCTGGCAACTTTGCCCAAAAAATCAGAGTATTTTTGCATTCGTTGAGTTATTTCCGAAAACGTTAATGTATTTCATATTATTTTTGTACCACACAATACTATATGTTCATATCTCGATATTTATTATTGAAAATATCCAGAAAAATGAATTTGTGTGTGTAAAAAACACAATTATAATTGTTGGGCAAAGAATCACAGGTTTTTGGCAACTTTGCCAACTTGTAATATTTCAGATACTATAAACCGTATCATTATTTTAAAAATATCAAATTATGAGATGAATGAACATATTCGTTGTCCTTCAAAATTGAGTGGGCAAAGTCAAAAAGCCTCCTAGTACATTTTTCTTACCATAATGGTCAATGTCTAAGGGCTGTCATCATTGAATAAATGCTACATTTAAATACTTAATGATAAAGTTTTTGATGTGGAATATTTCTATTGAGATAATCATAAATTCAATAAGTATGTAATGGATACAAAATGAAGATATACGGTATATTGCCAGTTAAGTTATATTGCTACGATATATTACTAACTTTAAGGTAGCCAAAAGACAAAATATGTGACTAAACATCTACACAATATGTCGGAAGACAGTCACCAGTTGCAGATACTGTTCGAACTAACAAATTCGATGAATGCCTATTTATAAATAGTTCTACACATGTATTGCTGGGAATTGTTTCATTAAATATGTAACATCAGGTTTCTTTTCTTCCAATTTGCTAAAAACTAGCGTTTTCTAGTCCAACTTGATCATTGGACAACCTTATTCATCAGAAGCCACCAAAACATTTACAAGTTTTTCTCTTTTAGCGTTCTATTAGTTTGTGCATAGGTACCTCTTAAAATTATAATAAATTTAAAAATTACAGGTGACAACCCTACGGAAAAAAAATTGGTGGGCAATGTCGTCAACCATGCTCAAAAAACATGCATGTGACTTTGCCCATCAATATATTTTACAATTTTATGAGATGTTTTGTGTGAAATACCAGTCTATATTATTCATTTCATACATATTAACGGTGGCAAAAAAATTAATTACCTACTGTATCTGCAACTATCACTTTTTGATAAAGTTTTTTGACTGGTTTTTGCCCGCTAAAAACAATACCAACTTTTAAAGGTTCCTGACAGCCAACGGAAGTAACATAGGTGACATTACGTCACTTGGTATTGTCAGAAAAATAATCAATTTTCTACCACAGGCAAAAGAATACTCCTAACTATAGACAAATTTGCTATGCATCAAATTTTTAAAAAAATGCACAGCTGGGCAAAGTCATACCTCAAGGGCAAAGTTGCCAGGTTTTACGGTACGTTTTACAGACCCATAAGTTTTTAAGGGTATGAATGAATCACAAGTTTCCTATATTTTATTTTTTTGAGTAAATTAATTCATTAAAATAACTTTTGAAAACATTTAGATGATTAATAATGAAGCAGAAATAAGCATTCGCCAATATTCAAGGACAACATTATTTTAAACTTTGAATTTTTAACTATTTAGTTATCGTTTCTAATTATTTGTCCAGCTCTCAGTTCGTTTGAAATGCCACCCTGTTTACAAAGTGATTGTAAGTTTTTTTAGGAGTTTGTTGTTTCCCTCAATTTGTTCTCATGTATTAAGTACTATTGATGGGCCTACATAATGACGTAGTTAAAAGTCATCAATGATAGACTGATAAAAATTTATACCGAATTTTTATAATAACAATGTGTGCAGTAATGATTGTTTCTAATTATATGGCCACCACTGTACCTATATCATGTTGAAACTTAGAACGGTCTTTCATAATTGAACGCGTACCTATACAACATTTCATGTCTGTGCTGCTAACCATTGAGGAGTTCCCTAGTCAGGACCCAACCCTGAGTGCAGCAACCATGTCACGGTAAAACTTAAAACCGGCTATCATAATAAAATGCGTGCACAACATTTCGTGTCTGTGCTGTTGAGCGTTGAAGAGTTTGTTTATCTGGAGCAAATCCTGGATGTCGATTCAGGTCATGCTTACCAAAAAAATGTATTGTTATCGGAAATTAACCAACATTTTAAAATTCAACTCCGTAGGTTAGCAGGAAGTGGTTCAAAATTCAGTTGCAAGATTTCAACCGAACATACATACTTATAAACATTGCAAGTTAAATAAAAGCTCGTAAAAAATAAATGTGTACATTTTTTCCCCTGAATTTCTCAAAAGTACTACATTTCTGCATCATTTTTGGGAAAAATACTATATTTGTTCAAAAAAAAGGTGGCAACCCTAGTCGTCGCTCCGATTTAGAATTTAATTTAGTGTAGTGTAATCACTAGCTTCTAACTTCCTAGTTAAAGTGTTCCTAATTAGATTTCCTAAAAATCGAAGAGTGTAATAAGCACTTTAGCTGCTAATGCCAACATGGCTATATTTGCAAAAACGAGATAGCGCTATACAAAAGAAAGTGATAACAAGATCAGTGATGTCACATGCCCGATTGAATAGATGGCCATCATTTCGGTAGCTGCAGATTAAAGATAATGAGCTGTGGTGAATTTAATGTTCATTAAAATATTGTAAAACAATGGTTTAAAACACTTAAAATCCTTATTTTGTATTCTACTCTAAATTGAATTCTAAATCGGAGCGATGACTAGGGTTGCCACCTTTTTTTTGATCAAATATAGTATTTTCCCCAAAAATGATGCAGAAATATAGTACTTTTGAGAAATTCAGGGAAAAAAATGTATACATTTATTTTTTATCATTACGTACTTTTCCACATATACTTTTTATTGCTCTTCACTTCGCTCTTAACTTTACGATATACTGTATTTTTATACTAAAATACTGTAAGTATACTCAAACCGCTGTAAATTTACAAATCCGATCTGGCAACACTGCTCTAAATCGTAGCGATGCGATTACGCTTACCTAAATCGTAAACAATTTAGGAACCTTCGATCGGGACATTCCTAAATCGGAATCTAACTGTCTAACTCTCTAACTCCATCCATACGATCCGATTTCCTAAAAATCGAATAGTGTAATAAGCACTTTAACATTTATAGAGAGGAAGGATAACGGAAATGAATCGATGCAAAACTTCGTTACTTTCCGTATATATAAAAGCACTCTGTGGTTAGGATTACGGTACTTATTTAACAATTTTGAAATACCTACATTGACAGTTTGACAGATCAGTCCATAGACAAAAGTGACGTCATAGCATCGTGTTGGCGTCAAAAGGGAAGAAGTATGAAGCAGAGGGGATCAGTGTTGCCAATTTAGCAACTTTGTCGCTAGAACTAACGACTTGCGATGGTGCCTCAGCGACAAAAAATAAGATTAGACGCCAGAAATGTTTTAGCGACTCATCTGGCGACTTTTGGAGTACAAATGAAATCAATGGTAGGGCTTGAAAAAAAAACCTCAGCCGATAACACAAATCTTTACATATTTACTTATAAGCGCAAAATTGTAACATTTCAACTAAAAAGAAAAAAAAAGGTCAGCCGATAAATTCCCCAATTTTGTAACTGACTTATTCACTTTTTAAGAGTTTTAACGACTTCCTGGCGACTTTTCTTATTGAGTTTAGCGATAGGTCCATGGTTTAGCGACTCGAACTTTTAGGAGTTGGCAACAGTGGAGGGTATAAGGTAACTGTAATTTTCTTTACGTGACCCATAGAGACGAACGTCGAAATTATCTAAACTTACTCTATGTCTAAGAAATCCCCCTCGTGAAGTTGTCTTTCTCTTGGGTATGTTCTGTAACCGTGGAATTGAAAGTTAAAGTAAAACGTAGGTAGTGATTATATTACAATTCCACTCTTGTTCTAATATAAATTTTGCTATGTTACTGTACGGCACTATCAGTCAGTGAAATAAAAATAATACAAGTACAGTTCAAGTGGTTAAAGTAGTTTTTAAAGTTTTATTTTTATTTACTTTCCCTCAACTATTATTTTTCATTGTGATTGGTGTTTAGAGTTTTAAACTGAAAATGATGCAGCCAGACTTTCGAACATGCGGAGTAGATGTAGAAAATATAATTGGTAACAACGACGTAATAAACATTGATATGATGTCAGAGATTGAAAAAGAACTACAGGACAACCCCTATGATATGATCTCTCTTGTGTTTCTTCTGTACGATGTACCAGATACTGCACTGCAACGACTTATTGTGTACCAGCGCGTTTCCAACGATGCCGCCAATTCTGTAAACCTTAACATGTTACACGAGTGGTTTCGGCATGCTAAACACAACCCCTACTGGAAACATGAATTCGTGGAGGCCCTCCTAGTCTGTCAACTTTACAGCATAGTCAGAAAACTAGGGTTTGATGTACCCTCAGCTCGTAAGCATTACCAGAGTGACAACATTACTGTTAAAATGTACATAAACCCCATGAAGAAAGCCTTGTATAAATTGTGTGAGAGTACTAACGCTGACAACCTTTTGAAACTAAAGAAAACTCTTCTGACTTATGATATTGATACAACAGAATATGATTCCTGTGAACTAATTTTCCTGAAGCTCATGTGTGAAAAGTTCATAAAGATTGACCAATATCAGTACAATAAAAAGATTTTGGGCTTTATAGTACATGTAGACAAACTTCTTAAAATTATGGAGAACCTACTTGGATTAAAGAAATTGGTTTTAGAAATAAAAATGTTGCAACAATCAATGAATGATGAACCTAAACCAGGTGTAGAGGTTACTACAAATACTGCATCTAACCACTTAAAAGTAGATGAATCAAATCAAGGACAAGCTGACCAAAATTATTATAATTTTGATTTTGATGATGTGTTTGATATGCTTGGTGAATTGCGTTTAGATGATATGACAAATGAAATATTAAAATCTGATCGAAAACAATTGAGAACTGATAGCTTTGAAATAAAAAGCAACAAGAGGGTTGGTATTTGTGCCATCATAAATCAAGAAAATTTTTATCCATCAAAAAACAGTTTAGAGATCACTGGTCAAAATACAACATTAGATAGGCGCATTGGCTCTGAAAAAGACAAGTTGGTCTTAGAAAAGACTATGACATCATTAAATTTTACTGTAATTAGTGCTACAGATTTGGACCATAAGGAAATGGTTGAATTTATCATGGACGTAATAACAAATAAAGTCAGTCAAAATGATAGCATGTTCATGTTATGTATATTATCTCACGGAGTAAAGGGACAGGTGTACGCAGCTGATTCGGTGAAAGTTAAAATGGATGATATACAGAATATGTTAGACTCTGATGATGCAGTGAACGTACATGACATACCCAAGCTACTTATAGTTCAAGCATGTCAAGTTGATGAAGCTCCACATCCAGTTCTAGTAGCTGATAACCCTAAATATAGTTATAATTTAAAGAAATCTAATTTTCTCATTTACTATGCAACGTCACCTGATTTAAAAGCTTACAGAATCAAGAAGATAGGCTCAATATTCATACAGATATTATGTGGAACAATCCGTAAGTTTGCTGATGTAGAGCATGTGTTTGACATTTTTACAAAAGTTACAGACGATGTAACATTACTTTGTAACAAAGTAGGATTCCCCCAAGTGCCGATATTTCAATCTACATTAAGGAAAAAGCTTTATCTACAATTTCCTCAATCAAATTAAACCATCTTTTTTGTTGGACATGATTATGGAAGGCCAAAGTAAGAGATAATTACAAAATAATCTTGGAATGAAAGAAAAACTCTATAAGCTTAATTTCCTTTATATTATAATATACCAGTGTTGTTTTATTGATTGATGGAAAGACGTACTATTGTATTTTGGTAGTAAATATGTTGGGGAATCGCAACCTATCCCGATTCTGACTGATAATGAATGTCTTAAATCTTGCTTTGTGCTTACCTTTGGAATTTATAATTAAATTCACTGGTGTCAATTCTGTTGCACATTTTGACGATACTAAACTAGACTATATGCAATTGTCACTTTCTTTTTCTATTGAAACAGAAAGAGACAAACACCCTTAGTTTAGTTTAGTCCTGTCAAAGTGCACTACAGAATCAACACCAGTGTTAGAGTGTTACTAACTAGATGAACTATACTTTAAGTTCTTATAGAATTTTGAAAACCATTATTAAGTGCAATGTATATTAAAAAATATTTTTATATTTTTAATATTAATATTTAGTGTTTATTTACAATAAATTATTTAATTCTACTAGTTGTGTACTTTATTCAATACTGATTCTTCATGTAGTTTTCATAGTGGAATTAGAAGACTTAGTAGAATGTCTAGATTGCATATTGTTATAATGAAGTACACTATTTAACATTTGTAAACAAGCCATTTATCTATACACAAATTAAATGAGACTGGTAAAGTTATACTTGAATAGGAACTATTTGGATTAAGCTGAACAGAATACGTCCCCAGAGCCTCCAGCTACAGCCCTGAAGCTGAAAGCAGTTGGGGTATAGCAATATACATGGCCAAGCCACTTGCACAAAACAAGTGTGAATGAAACTGGTAAGTGCATTCTGTACCTATGTGCTATATAATAAAATTATCATAATGAAACTAGTTAGTTTCCTTGTATGATTCATTATGATAATTTTATTATATTATATGCAGTTGCATAAAGGATGTACAATCACTAAAACAGTTCCCAATGACTAAGAACTACTTATACATATATGACCACAGAACACTTCTAAATGACTAGCTTTTGACAGCAACTTCTCTTGTGTGATTATTTTTCACTCCCTTAAGAGACGAGTTTTGAAAAATCCTTCCCTTGTGGATGCCTATGTTATAAAAAGTATCTACTGTCAAAATTTCCAGTTTCTAACCCCAGCGGTTTAGGCTGTGCATTGGTAGATCAGTCAGTTTCTCTACACAGATTACTAGTTATTATGATAGGATCTTCATAAACTCACCTGTACTCATACCAACCAAGAGCAAAATAAAAGGACCATATTCTATGCAATATTTTCTATATTTATAGCAACATCCGTTTTCGTATAATCCAAAGCAGCTGCTTCTAATTTCTGCCGTTCTTCATCTGTGTGTAGTTTTGACCACATTGAATCTAAATAGGCTCTCTGGTGTTTTTGTATAAACTTAAAACTATGTTTTAGTGTGGCACCAACATGTAGTGTATTCAGCCTTACATCTAATTTACCAATCTTAGTAATAAAAGGGAGACTACTAGTCACAAATTTATGCGGCCCATGTCTTGATCTTATAATTGCTATTCTTGTATTTTCGTTACAATATTTTGTTAAAAATCCGTTGGTCACAGCAGCTACACCAAAGTCGCCATGTAGTAGCTGAATTTTACTCAATAAGGTGTCATGGAATATTTTTGGCTTTAAGTGTAATGGTTTATTTTCAGGCACTATTGGAGAGACGATTTCGACGGTAATGTATCTGCAAAATTAAGAATAATATCACAAACTGAATCCTTTCAAATATATTAGGTTAGCCTGCGGCTATTAGTGGTTCACAAATTATATTAAACAAGAACACACCTATTTTTAAAACGAACCATTATTACTTCATAAACAACTAAGTAACCATTAAATTATTAATTTAATAAATCAGCGTGGGATCACAACGAAAATAAAAACAAACAAACCGCTACACGTCAATCAAATAATGCAAATTGGCAAAAAAATACTATTTCTACGTAGATAGGAGGTGTTTTTGAATACATGTCTTTTTGCCAGGAAAAATATTAACCAGGTTATGTAGCATTTATATACAGCCGCCAATCTGTTTGACCAGCATTGTGAGCATAGGCATTATTAATTACCATACTGTTTCCCTCAACAATAAAATATGATTATTATATTGGTCTTTGCTATCTTGAATAAAGCATCTCGAAAAGTCTTTAATATTCCTTGATTCGTGGCACATCTCTACGAGAAGTGACGATGACATTTGATGAAGCGGTAAAATTAAATTCTATCCATTATTAGTTCTATTCTATGTTTAGTTTAATCTTATAACCCAATTTCTAGTATTATACAATAAAAAATGCTATAAAATAAAATAATTTCCTCAAATGACAAAGGCACCTTTGTAACAACTTCCTTATTTTTAATAATTCATGAGTCTATTGGATTGCAATAAGATTATTAAACTTTATTCGCAGTGACATGCATGCCGTAATTAACATTATGGTACATCTACAACTAGAAGAGTTCAAAGGACAGCAAGGTTATCTTATGAGACTCGGGTGCATTACTTGATATCATAAATCTACAATATCAAGGCCGTTTTATCAATTTGCTTTTGTCGTACTACATAAACATTCACTGTTAATGTATTGTCCGACTCTGACGTGAGTTTTTCTTTTCCTATAAATCTGAGTACCTGCTATTTATTTACATATTTAATATTTACAAACAAGTTTGTTTTATCCAAGTAGACGTTTTCCAATAGTAAATATATTTTTTATACAGATTTGCGTAAGAAGAGGCTTCATACTTCCAAATGAGTAAAGAGGTTTATTTTATTGGTGTGGATGTGGGCTCGGGCAGTGTAAGAGCCGCGCTGGTAGATGATAAAGGTCATGTGTTAAATGCGTCAATTAAGGAAATTCAGACATGGAAACCTAAGGCTGATTACTATGAACAGTCATCCAATGACATCTGGGAATGCTGTGCATTTGTGATTAAGGTATGAGTGTTATTAATATTTCTGGGGTTACAATCACCATTAAACATATTAAATAACAATATCATTTCACATTTAATTCAAGAATAGAATCTTGAGTATCCATGAAAAGATTAAATCAACAATGGTGTTGCTAATTGAAAAGTTCCTTGTTTATCTGTAAAAATAAGTTTATATATTGCTATTACATACTAACAAAAGCCTTGAACAGATTTTAGAATGTCACCATGTCTTCTTATAATCAAGCCATTGCTTTCCCACTGCTGGACACAGGCTTCTTCTTATAATTAGAAGGGTTGTCTCTTTAAGATAATACAAATAATGTATTCTCTTTCAGAATGTAGTTACAAAAGTAAACCCAGCAAGTATTAAAGGTATTGGATTTGACGCTACTTGCTCCTTAGTAGCATTAGACAAGAATGGCAATCCACTATCTGTTAGCACAAACAATAATGAGCAGAATATAGTTATGTGGATGGATCACCGAGCACGGGCTGAAGCAGTCTTTATAAACAAAACCAACCACAACATACTCAAATATGTAGGAGGTAAAGTAAGCCTTGAAATGGAAATGCCTAAACTCCTCTGGTTGAAGAAACACCTTCCGAATAAGTGGTCAGAGTTCGGATATTTTTTTGATCTACCTGATTTCTTAACATGGAAAGCAACAGGGTCTTTGAGCCGTTCATTGTGTTCATTAGTGTGTAAATGGAATTATGAATGCTCTATTGAAGGGAAACAAGGTTGGAATATGAGCTTTCTCCGAGATATTGGATTAGAGGACCTCGCTGCAGATAACTTTAAAAAGATTGGCAATAAAGTTCTAATGCCTGGAGAATTTTGTGGAGGTTTGACAGCCGAAGTTGCAAATAGTCTGGGATTGAGACCAGGTACTCCAGTAGCTACATCCATAATAGATGCCCATGCTGGAGGTTTGGGCATGATAGGCACACATGGTGAAGGTATAGACAAGGAAATGTCTTCTCGTCTCGGATTAATCTGCGGGACATCTACATGTCATATGGTGGTGAACAAAAAGGCTGTTCTAGTTGAAGGTGTTTGGGGTCCATATTTTAGTGCAATGGTTCCAAGTATGTGGCTTAATGAAGCTGGACAAAGTGCTTCTGGGATGTTATTAGATCACATAATATCAAGTCATCCTGCTGGTGCTGAACTGCTTAAAGCAATGTCTCCTGGAGAGTATGTTTTGACTGCATAATGAAAGCAAAATAATTTGTGTTATTTTTTCATTCATATAACTTACTAAATATTTTATTTCATATTTCAGTACCCGTAACCACTTGAGGGGACTATTATCAAAGATGGCAAGGCTAGAAGGTCACAATGACGTCAGCTATTTGACAAGGGATGTTCACGTCTGGCCTGACTTCCACGGCAACCGGTCACCGTTAGCCGATCCTGCAATGCGTGGCATGATCTCTGGGCTGTCAATAAATAATAGTGAAGCTAATCTGGCACTGCTCTACCTAGCCACATTACAAGCCCTGTCGGTAAGTTGCTCACCTTGACTCAAACTATCAGCAATATAATAAATTTATTGCCATAATAACATCATAAAACTTATAATACCCATTATCTATACGCTAATCATTGTTTATATGAAAATTATATAACTTATTTACAGACAGACATTAACTGATGTATTTATTACTTATTATGTTACACGGGCCGCTGATAGCAAGCTCGCATAAAAAAAGATCGGCAGGCCGCATTAAGCTTGAAGGGCCGCAGGTTGAGTACCTATTGTTGACTTAGGCCCGTTTGACGTAACCCAGAAAATGTATTCCTGCCCTGTCTCGTTTAACATTCATAGCCTTTTATCCTTACTGAACAGATTGACGCGTTATCAGAGGAAGCGCAAAGGCCGCATAGCTGCTAATCGACTGAGAAAGATACACGCGTCCTTGATGAACTTATGCTATTTTCAAACGTGTAGTGCCGTTCTATGTTTGAATCACACCTGTCAACACTCTATCCTTTTCTGTCGCTCAGGAACGTCATTTAATAGAGCGAGAAATACTGCGTGAGTGCTATCGTGTGCGGTCTCATGCTTTTGCGTGCTGTTTCACGGTCTTTCTCGCTCTATTAAATTATGTTCCTGAGCGCCAGAAAAAACGTGATTCCGTGCGGACAGATGTGGGTAAACCCATATGCGCTAATTCGCACCGTTCTATGCTGCTAATACAGAGCCTAACTTCGTGTAGCCCCGACGGTGCGTGCACTCGTGCAGTATGCAATGCGGCGTAATACATAACAAAAAATCTATCGGCAGATACACCTCGTTCTACGCAACGCCAAGCTGCGGCCGCAATAAAACGCCTCGTTAAATGGAAATATTCTATGATATGATTTACCTATACGTATTTTATATTTTTTCAGTATGGCACGCGGCACATAATAGATGCACTGGTGCTGGCAGGGTACGAGCCATTCAAATCGTTGTTAATTTGCGGCGGGATCACGAAAGACCCACTGTTCGTCCAAATACAAGCTGATTCTGTTGGCATACCTATCCTAAGGCCGCATGAGAAGGACTCTGTGTTAGTTGGATCTGCTATACTGGGAGCCTGTGCTTCCCAGTACTTTAATAATGTACAGGATGCCATAGAAAATATGGGTGGTAATGCGGACGTCATTCAGCCTAATATGAGCAGTAAAGCATACCATGATAAAAAGTACAGAGTTTTTCTAAGAATGTTCCAAGATCAGTTAAAATATAGAACTATTATGAGTTCGAATCTTTAGCAGAACGAGAATGTCGGTACTTTAAGTTGAATAATCTAAAGGTATGTTTCGGAATTCAGGGTGGTTTTTAGTAGTAAGATGTTTTTTTAATAGTACGTAAGTAAAAGTATATCAATTCATTTGGTTTCCTATTATTTCCCTAACCACTCCCTATTTGAAGTACATTATCGATACTCCCATCAAAAATGGAAGTATATCGCTCAGACAAGGCGATAAACATCTTTAAAAAAAGTACAATAAGGTACGCGCCGTTTCCTGCTACGCCGTGCCGCCACCGCGTCATCGCGCGCCGTGCGCCGTTACAATGTGGTACCTCGTATTGTCTCAGTTTCTTATGGTGCGTCCAGACCTGACGAACGCGCCGCGAATGCGCCGCTCGCGAGCGGCGCGCAGACGGCGCGTTCGTCAGGTCTGGACACACCATTATAGTAGCTACGCTAGTATATCTGTATAATCTATGGGTCTGTGGTGATGATCATACGTGTTCATTATGGAGAATTAGACAAAGATAAAAAAGCAACCAGCTCTGTACTGACTCACCCGGCATGCGTGCGAAAAAGACGCAGCGGTGGTGGTGTGGAGGCACCGGATGGTGGCGCGGACGCATACGCCGTTCATGCAGAATGTTGATTACATATTAATAAAATTCATTTCGTTAAAATACGAACATGATAACGCATGAAGTACGAGCGGTGACTGTGCACGCACGAAAACTTTCGTGTCGTTTACATATGGCCTAATAAGGCCTGACTGAAAGAATCGCTGTTGTAGTTTGGGTATCACTTGCTACCTACACGACGCGGTCGCGTCGAGTTCAGTTGTTTCCTAGGCAGCGTTTTTCTGCTTGCCATGGGCACAATTTAGGCTAACGGATAGTATGATCTGCGAGATAAGGTTGAGCATGCTGCGATCAGTCCGTGGATGGGTGACCATTCGTTACCCATCGACACCCGTCCGTGCCTTGGAGAGCACCTTAAACCGTCGGTCTCGAGTGTCATATGAATATCTACGACAGTCGATACGGGTAGCCAGAAGCCCGAATCTGACAACCGGTCTAGCCTTAAGATATCCTCATTGCTCAGTAACTGGGCTGTGGAGGTCTGACTTGCAGTCATTCTGTATCCGTGTAAAATACTGGTATTGAGCCGTAACTGGGTTGGACAGAAAGCCGACCCCAACGAGGTTGGGAAAAGGCTAGGCGGAACCGTGATTTTTAACCTTCCAAATGGGCCGCTTCATATTATTAATATAGGCACAGATTAATGATATAGAATATAGGGGGCCTCATAATATTAAATGGGCCACAGATTACAATATCGGTGATTTACATACATACATACATAACATCACGCCTTATATTCCCCGAAGGGTTCGGCAGAGGTGTTTTAGTACACCCTCGTTTCGCCAGTTATGTTTAAGTCCCACGTAATAGGGGGCGAGCCTATTGCCATCGGTGATACAATTAGTAAAAAATAAATTCCTTGAGAAAAATAATCTATTTTATCCACGTGGAATTACAAAAGCAGGAAAACAGAAACGGTATATTTCGAATTTGAATAGTTTTTCTAAAACTAATCAAATTAGTTAAATATCGCAGCAATAGTTGGCAGTATAAAAAATATACTCTGTGGTACGAAGCACATCACTAGTGCCTACTCGGACGGACGAGGACGTGCGAGACGAGTAGGTTGGCAATATTTCGGGCGGAGCTTGGCGTTTTTAGTTTGTTTTCTTCCGCTTTCGTTAGCAAAATGATATTTATTATAGATTATTATAAACTTAAGATTTCTCAGTTAATTGAGTACTTGAATTAAACAACAATTCAGAAGAGTGTCAATATTGACAAGCAGGTATGCATATAATCCAGTCAAAGTAAAAAGCACACAGTGATCATATAATTACAATCTTATAACCTCTTTCTAATTTGACCGGGTTATATTGATCAATAGTTTTCGTAATAGGACTACACATACTTAATTTTTGAGATTTGTAGATTTCACCTTTTCTTATTTTTTAGGTCAAAATGTCTAAACGCTCGGCGGATGACGGCGGCAATGGCAGTAGCCAGCCGCCGATCAAGAAAGTTCACTTTGAGCCCCATCTTATCGGCCCTGTGTCCACTTTGGAGGAAATGGACATAAAAGTTCTTCAATTTCAGAATAAAAAGTTGGCTCAGGTACTCTACGTGAAGTATATAGCATGTTTTGTTACGTATTGTATGCATCTCTGTATTGTTTTGCAGCTTTAATGAATGAGAAACATGTCATGATCAGCTGTTTATCAACACTTAATTACATAGCATTTATGTACAATGACAACAATGTTATTATGTTAGTTTAATGTTTTAAACCATTGGAGACTTTTACTCTTATCCATTGTAAACTTATCCTTATTTTGACAGCATAATGGTCTATTTAATAATAACTCATTGTTTGATTTATTTTGTGTTGATAGCAGTTCATGGCTTCGACGTAAAATGTATTCACGGTGAGAGTGATTGACAATCACTCAACACTATGAAGGATCATTTTGTTATTTACAGAACACTGTTGTAAGTCAGGCCATGTAAATAACCTTCAAGAAGTTGATTTTGATGCATATCTTTCTAACACAATATTTGTTTTACAAAACATTAAATTAGGTATGAAAATTAAAAATATTTGAACATTTAGAACTGTTCAATAACTTTCACTTCTACACCAACATACAATTCATTGTTCAAGTTTCTAATTGCAATCACATAAATAAATCATGTTTTGTAATGAGATGATCAGTCAAGAATAATGCAAAGACACCACATTCAGGTCCACCGCTGGTATTAGGGCACTCCCAAGGTGCATCTCAAAACTTATTCCTCTGCCTTCTGCATCCCGGCTGCCTTAAAGTTGATATGTTAAGCCAATATAGTGAGCTAATGGTCACAACCTCAAAATTTGAATTAATTAAAAATACCTTAATCAAGTTGTTCTCTGGCTATGTAACTACTATATCGTCGGTCGGCAGTGAAAACTGCATATGTGTAAAATACAATTTTTTAAAAGAGATAGAAATAACTGTCTTCTCCAAAAAAATGGCCGATCAAATGTTAATACAAGTTTGTCATCGTACGTCATAGATAGCTTAGAAGTATTTGAATTCAACGTTTGATGAACTAGTATGTGTATGACGAGTTTATCAATCTAAAGAACAAATAAAATGCTTTTGAAGAAAAGTTTATTTATGAGGTTTTGACCGCAGAGTGTCGATATTGACTTGACCTGTGCCATGGTCTTGTGAGCAACTGGCAAAATAGTAACACAGATTAATTTTATAATATAGTATGCATATTTCAAGTGTTTTATGCATATCCAGCCACCGTAACTATATATTCCAATTATTTATTCCAGAGAATAGAACAACGCCATAGATGCGAGGCAGAACTTCGTGCCAGGATTGAACAGCTTGAGAAAAGACAGACACAAGATGACGCAGTGCTCTGTGTTGTCAATCGTTACTGGAATTTACTCAATGAGGACATCAGAGTACTTCTGCAACGATTCGATGCAGAGACGGCAGATGAGTCAGAAAACAAAAGTAAGTTGTAGATTGTTATGAAGCTAGCATAATTTATGATGGACTGGCAAACTCGGTTATAGGAATTGTATTTGAGTAAAGATGTAAGGCCGTTAGCAGCCTCGTAGTTACTCCGAACTACAAAGATCTATTGTGATGCCTGCAATATTACAGTGGTTTAAGTTTGTTTATTCTGCCTAGCCTTTTCTTAACTGTGTTGAGGGCAGCTTCAAGACTAACCAGATGCGGATGCATACCAGTATTTTACATGGAGGGACTGCTATTAGACCTCTGCAACCCAGTTACAGGGCAATGCCGATAACCTAAGATTAGACTGGTCATCAAAATTTCGGGCTTCTGACTTCTCATAACAACTGCCATAGTGATTTGTATGACACACAGGACAGACTGTTTAACGTGCTCTCTGAGGCACCGAGGGGTTTCAATGTATAACGAATGGTAATCCATCCACAGATAAGCGCAGCTTAACTTCTCAAATCGTATGATGCGCGCGGTTGTTAATTCTTTTCTATCTTTCTTTTTTTTTTTTTTAATGTTGCCCCACTCTAGGATTTCTCCTGTATCGTGGGTGCGTTTACAGACACAAATCTTCACATGCACAAACACCCAGACCCGGAAAAACTATCTGTAGGCCAAACAAATATTTGTTCCGTGCGGAAATCGAACCCACGACCCGCAGCGCAGAAGCCAATCGCTTCGCAACTGCATCAAACGTGTCGTCAAAATTATAATTAATTAGTTAATTAGCTATGAGCCCTTCTATTCGGTTCTGGGTTTAGGGTATATATGTATTTAATCCGAATAGGTTAGTGCCACATGGTTTTAGGCTGTCAGGTAACATCCTGTAAATGAGACCGCACGCGATAGCACTCACGCTGTTTTCTCGCTCTATTAAATGACGTTACTGAGCGACAGAAAAGGATAGACCATGAGAAAACGCAATCCCGTGCTGACAGATGTGGGTCAACCCTAATAAAGCCTTCATGTATACAGCCTACGATTCAGTCTGGCGGCTCAGTACACTATCAGACTTATATCTTGGACAGTTCCTCTTATATTTCAAAGATTCAACAATATGAGGATAGTATATATACCTAATAATTACCTATTGTTAGTTTCCATTACTAGGTAAAGGTCATGAGCTCGGCTTTATTGTATGTGAATGAGATCTAAGAGTAAACTTTGATATTTTATTTATTTCATGGCAGAATCATACAAAGAATTTTAATGAAGAAAAAGTTCTTATAAGTTTCTTAGTCTTCAATCCTCAAATCAAGGCCACAGAGTATACAACAAACTGATTGGAGAACTTTGCTAAAGGATGCGCTGGCTTCGTAGATTCTTACCTTTCGCACATCACATATTGGAAAAAAAAAACACTACAGTTGTTAAGTCGAATCTGCAGCAACAAAAATCTAACAAAACATGTTTAGTGAACACTGACCAAAATACAACACAGTAAACAGGCCACGCCCGCATTTTATTGGAAAATTACGTTAGGGGCTATTTCTAATGAAAATATGGTTGCAACAAACCTGTCTTCTATTCTGAGACTTACATATCATAACATAACGTGACGCCTGTATTCCCCGAACGATTGGGCAGAGGTGTATACCTAGTCTTGCCATAAATATTGTCACGAAGAAAAAAACATTTTTTTTATTGCAAATAATATTTATTACTTTTACAGTGTGTTAGTTTAATACATAAATATAAAACAATTTAAAATATAAAAAGCTTATTCGAAGTGGTCTGCATTGGCTGCAATACAGTCCTTTAAACGTTGAGGCCAGTTATCAATAGAAGCATGCACTCTTTCCATGGGAAAATTCTTCACTGCCAATCGTATGGATTGTATTAGGGACTCCAAATTATCATGGCGTTTAGAGCAAGTCGTACTCTCTAAAATTGACCATAAATCATAATCCAGCGGATTAAGATCGGGACTAGACGACGGCCAGTCTTCAGCTCTGATGAAGTCCGAAACGTTCACTTCCAACCAAGACTGCGTGGGCCGAGCTTTATGAACCGGCGCCGAGTCTTGTTGGAACTACCATACTTGGTTATTGAACATGGTGTTGTTAAGGGGCTTAACTACCTTCTCTAGAATGGTATCTTGATACACTTGTGCCGATGTTTTGATACCTTTTTCACAAAAATATGGCTCAGTCACTCCTTCATAGCTAACACCCCACCAAACCATCACTGAAGTCGGATAATGCCCACGTTGCACTCTGTTGACTGATTGGGAAGCTTCCTTAGAGCTTTGAGCATAAATACGGTCATTTTGTTTGTTAAAATGTTGCTCAATTGTAAAGATTTTATCATCCGTAAACAAAATTTTTGTGTGATCTCCCTTTGCGTACCGCTTCAGTAGTTGTTTCGATTTTACCACCCTATTCTTTTTTAAATTATCAGTTAAAAAATGACCAGTGCGTCTCTTATAGGCTGCAAGTCCTAAGTCATCTTTTAAAATACGCGACATGGTTCTGGGTGCTATCTTCATCTCCAGAGATAAAATCTTTTGCTTTCGGACAGGATTTTTCCGAATTCTTTCCCTTACTGCTTCGACCACCTTTTTCGTACGAACACTACGTGGACGGCCAGATCTTTTTCTGTCACAAACAGAGGAGGTCTCATTGTACCTATTAATAGCCCGGTACACAAACATTTGACTAATACCAAGCTTATGGAGAGTTTTAAAAATTGCATTTGGCTCCATACCAACTTTGTGTAATGCAATCACAGCGATTCGGTTCTCTTTATCACCCCACTCCATTTTAATATCGCAAAATATTGTACAATGTATTGGCGCCAAAATTATAAAATTTAATGAACAATCGTATAAAAATGACAGATTCCAAATTCAAATGTAATATCTTTCTTATTTTTAATTGTAACAGTATTTATGGCCAGACTAGGTAGTAACACCCTCATTTCGCCGTTATGTTTTAAGTCCCATGTAATAGGGGGTGAGTCTATTGTGCCATCATCATCATTCATTTTGAGACTTTTGTTGCCTAAAATAACAGCGTACAGGAAGGCCGCCGCAATCTGGTTGTCCACGATGGCATAGGCTGCAGGTATAGGAGCAGTCATGCAAATGCAGCATAGTCTAGTTCAAACCACCCTACTTACTGTGTGTGGTATTTTCTTGGTCTAACCACCATAAGCAGCCATTCATACCAGCATTTCATCATCATATCATCTCGTAAACATCCACTGTTGACCATGGGCCTCCTAATAACCGCTACAATAAACAATCACAGAGGAAATTGTCATAATCTCCATGCTTGTTAGAGGAATTGGCAATCGCAGTTTGTTGTTATTAGTAGACAAGAGGACCCCCCTTTTTTATCGTTGGATAATCCTCATGGATGTCTCTCGCCCGGGGAAGGCGAGGGGGTCTGCCGGACTCTTACCGGCTAAAAACCAACGGTGTTCCTCCTGACCGTTCGGCCGGGGTCGCGGGATTCGCATAAGCATGCACCGCAACCCCGGCAGGTCCTGGACCTCTCCTCTGTGACATCCTCCTGAGAAGCGCGCACGGAACACTGCGCGCCGCCTTCTCGAGCCTGTTACTGATCGGGAGGCTGGTCCCCTAACCCGCCGCCCGCAGGCCAAGACAGGAGAAAGACTGCTACCCATCTTCTGGATGTAATCCCACACCTCCATCACTCATGTAATAAATTAAAAAAATTACCTTAGATGAAAACGAAGCGACAACTTCGTTCCTGATGCAGCTGTCGACGTGGGACAAGGAGGAGTTGGACGCTCAACTCGCGAACCGCGTGCAAGTCAGCAAGCGAGCGGTCGCCAAAGTGTTGCAAGCCTTTGACCGTCTGCAGCAGAGAAATGATAAGATCTGGCGCGCTATCAAGGGAGAGAGTGAGGGTAAGCTGCATGGTTAGTTGACTACAATTTTTCATTCTTGTTGCAAAACATTGATGGTATTCTCAATTGATCCAGTTCTAAAACTATTTATTACGAAGAATGGTTGATAGATTTTGAATCAGTGATTCTTCTAAAGACATTTTATGCTTAGCTTGTCTATACTAATATTATAAAGAGGAAAGATTTGTATTTTTGTATGTAATTAATAAATTTAAAAACAGCTGGACCGATTTCAAAAATTCTTTTGCCGTTAGAAAGCTACATTATCACTGAGTAACATAGGCTACGGGCGGAGCCGTGAGGACACAGCTAGTTCTGTTATAAAAACATAACATCACGCCTGTATTCTCCGAACGGTTGGGCAGAGGTGTATGGTGACACCCTCATTTCGCCGTTATGTTTACGTCCCATGTAATAAGGGGCGAGCCTATTGCCATCAACCGGGCGCAAATCCAAACTCCAGGCTCCCACTGAGGATTTTCACACGGAAAAACTCAAAAACACTTTGCCCGACCTACGGATCGAGCCCAGGACCTCACGATTAGCAGTCGCGCTTGCCACCACTAGACGAACGAGGCCGTTCAAAATAAGTTCATAATTATAACCAACGAAATATCGATTGTTAGGTCTATTCTTCATGCACCCAGTATCGGATTTAGCCTCGTAGCAAGAGTAGCAAATGCTACAGGCCACGCGCACCGGGGGCCCCACGCACCGAAGTGTGTCTGAGCCAAAAAAAAAACAACCAAGATTTGTTATCTCGTTTGCGCACATTAAATCCAGAAAAGTTTAGTTGTAACAGTTCTGTTTTATTTAAAGCAAACCAAGGGCCTCTTGATAGAATTTGCTACGGGCCCCGCGCTGGCTAAATCCGGCACTGCATGCACCTTCTAATACCTGGTCTTCCTTACCCCATCGTCGGAGCTCGGCGGCCATGCATTAACCCTCATATCATTCAGAAGCTGCACCTGCTCCAATGCTGGACGATGTGATCCGTGCGACCAATGAAGAAGTGACCATTGAGAACCGACGTCTCCAAGCCTTATGTACGACCTTGCATGAAAGCCATCACGCTATGACCCTGAGGGTGGCACAGCTGCAAGATGCCGTCAACAGCAGGGACACGGAGAACGCTGAGCTGAAGAACCAGATTGATGACCTGCAGTATGAGCTATTGAAGGTTTGTTTGGGATTTCTTAGTCATAGGTACTATATTTGCCATTTATATGTCTATTGCTACAAGAAAGAAACAGCAGTGATAGCCTAGTAACAGCAGTAATAGCCTAGTGGTATGACCGTTGGACTTCCAAGTCATAGGTCTTGAGTTCGAACCCAAGGCACGCACCTCTGACTTTTCATTGATCACTTGCTTAAAAAACGGTAAAGGAAAACATCGTGAGGAAACCGGCATGTCTAAGAGATATTTCTCGACGGTTTCTGAAGCCAAGTCGGAAGCCCATGGGCGGTATATTAAACTCTGACACCAGGTTAGTCATTAACCACACGAAAAGAAGAAGACAAGAAAGAAAGGCATTGCTGGTAGGAAATTGGAGAGTATTACATTCTGTTGATGTTAAGAGTGGGTCTCCCTGCTACTCTGCAGCTGCGGAATAAATGCATTGTCTGAGGGACTTAAAATTTTGGATGTGTTCATGGACCTTTCTTATTTCATAATGTTCTGTCTAGCCTTTTCCCAACTATATTGGGGTCAGCTTCCAGTCTAAACAGATGCGGCTGAATACTAGTATTTTACACGGAGCGACTGCCAACAGACCTCCGCAACCCAGTTACTGGGCAATGCCTATATCCTAAGGTTAGACCGGTTGTCAGACTTTCGGGATTCTGACTTCCCGTAACAATTGTCATAGATATTCGTATGACACCCGAGACCGACGATTTAACGTGCTGTCCGAGGCACGGAGGGGTCTCTGTTGAAATCAAGAGGCTATTTGGATCGAACACGTTTATTTATACCAAAAATAATAATAATATACAACGACTTTTCTCCTTGAAGGAACAGTTAAAAGTGACACGATTCTTTTCTTGAATCTTAAATCACTGTCACACTTTGTGTGTAGGTATACAACCTCCATCAATCTCCATGTATAACGAAACGGTCACTCATCCATGTACTGACCGCGGCAAGTGCAGTTTAACCTTGCAAATCTTATGATCTGCGTGGTTGGTAATTAGCCATGAGCCCATCGACCTTTCGTATTTGTGACACGATATTTAATAACCACCCCTTACCCACAGGTGCGATCCCGGAACGATAAGCTCGAAAACCATCTAGCAGAGGCGATAGAAAAACTGAAGAGCTACCATCAATCTGGTGCTACCACTGTCCCCACTGTACCCACCGTCGGCACCGGCAGCTCAACTCCTCACACAGGAGCCGCGGCTGCCAAGCTTGAGGATGTGGCCGCAGAACTTGAGGAGCAGCGGGAACTCGCCAACAACCGTCTGGCTGAGTTAGACCGCCTACACCGACAACACCGCGACACGCTCAAGGAAGTCGAGAAACTTAAGATGGACGTTAGTATTCACTTTTATTGTTCCTTGGGCCCGTATTCTGAACGACAAGCTACAGACATAAGAACACTTCCCTTCACGCCACGCTACAAATTCATCGTATTTGTTTGACAGCTATTGACGTTGTTGGTGGCCCGAGCACATTTTCTTTTGACGTCTATAGAAGTCGATGTTGTCAAAAAGTTAATAAATCCTTCTCAACATGGCGGACTGGGAGCAGAATCCAGACCAGAAGTGCTGAAAGATCCAGATTTACCATTGCTAGTTGTTTAGTGATAGCCTAGTGGTGTGACCGTCGGATAGCCAAGTCATAGGTCTCGAGTTCGAACCCAAGGCACGAACTTCTGACTTTTCGGATTCATGTGCGTATTGTATAATTATCATTTGCTTAAAAACGGTGAAGGAAAGCATCGTGAGGAAACCGGCATGTCTGAGAGATATTTTTCGACGGCATGTGAAGCCAAGTCAGAGGCCCGTGGGCTGCATAAATTCTTACACCAGGTTAGTCACTAACCACACGAAAAAAAGAAGACCACTGCTATCATTCCACAATCAATTCCTTCATCTATGATGGGGTCAGTTCCTAACATTATTCTTCCCTCTTGTTATCCACCATCAAACCAATCACTTATTCCATATTCTCTTCAACCAGATCCGCCAGCTGCCCGAATCCGTGATAGTAGAGACAACGGAATACAAATGTCTTCAGAGTCAGTTCTCCGTGCTTTACAACGAGTCCATGCAGATGAAGACGGCGTTAGATGAGACGCGGCTACAGCTGCAGAACGCTAAGAACTTGCATATGAGGCAGATTGAAATGATGGAGGTATGTTATTATTTAACACTAGCTGTGTCCTCACGGCTCCTCCCGCGTAAGAAGTTTTATTCCAGTAATAAATATAGCCTATGTTACTCAGTGATAATGTAGCTTTCTAACGGCAAAAGAATTTTTGAAATCGGTCCAGTAGTTTTTAAGTTTATTTGTTACATACAAAAATATAAAAATACAAATCTTTCCTCTTTATAATATTAGTATAGATTCATACATAACATCACGCCTGTATTCCCCGAAAGGTTGGGCACAGGTGTATAATATAACACCTTTATTTCGCCGTTATGTTTAAGTCTCACGTTGTAGGGGGCGAGCCTATTGCCATCAACCAGGCAAAAATCCAAATTCCGGGCTGCTACTAAAGAATTCCACACGGAAAATCCCAATCATAATTTTCCCGACCTGGGTATCGAACCCAGGATCTCACGATCAGCAGTCGCGCTTGCCACCACTAGACCAACAAGGCAGTTATTATTTAAGTCTCCTTTATTTTACTTTGTTTATGTAAGCATCTGATAAAGCATCTCACTTATCTGAATACAGTGCACCTGCCCTTCGAGGCCGTTTAGGTTCAGAATGTCCAATTCTCAGTACGTCCAATATCCATAATGGCTAATTCCCAGTATGTTCAATACCCAGAATGGCTAATTCCCAGTATGTTCAATACCCAGAATGGCCACTTCCAAAATGTCTATTATAAAATACCGGTCCATGACTTATTTACTCAAATCATCACTTTATCAGGTTAATAAGTAATTTCATTAATTAATTACAGAGCGAAGAACTATCAAGACAAAAGACCCTCCGAGCAGAAATGATCCAATTAGAAGATGTGTTAGGTCAACTAAGGAAAGAATACGAGATGTTACGCATAGAGTTCGAGCAAAACTTGGCGGCGAACGAACAGACGGGACCCATCAACCGGGAGATGAGGCATCTGATCACTTCGCTACAGAATCATAACCAGCAGCTGAAGGGCGAGGTGCATCGGTACAAGAGGAAGTATAAGGATACTAGTCAGGAATTAAATAAGGTATGGTTTTTATGCTACATTATATTTGTTAATATTTTATTTTCCGTAGGTTCAATTTACTGTATGATAATCTGGACAGGATCTATGTCTTCTCTTCTGGTGTCTTCCCAACAAAGCACTTCAAGGGCCCTATTTCATTAGAACACCATGGTGGCGCCACCGGTCGGGCCACCAACAAAATGTGTACAGTTTTATGGAGGGTATCTCACCTGGTATCATCCTGGTGGCGCAACCATTAATATGTATCAAGCTATTTGGCATCCCACTCACTCTGACACCAGTTGCGCTACTAGGGATGCCCCTCCTTCCCACTCGAATCAACACAGTGCGTCTACGACGTCATTCGCACCACACGTGTACAATGTTTATTGATTGTTTTCTTGATCGTATACACTATTATTTAACTTTCTTTTACGTAGTACGTATAGCAAAAGAGCTGTTAACTCTTCGACGTCCATTTTGAATCTGACAATCCTAGTGTTTGTGTCGGTGTTTCTCGCTTGGTAGCTCTAGACACCATGGTGGTGCGACTGGTCGTACCACCGTGGTGTCCTAATGAGATAGGGCCCTAAAGTTAAATACATATAATCTCAATAAACACAATTTTTTAACAAACTTTCTTTTTTGTGTAATTCAGTTGTTTTTATTGTGGCGAATGTTGCCTTTTCTGTGATTCATTTAATCACCAGATTAATTCTTTCTTCGCCTTCCTTCTTGCGAGACCATTCGCATGTAGTTCTAATCTTTACATAGTATAAAACAAAATCGCTCCCGCTGTCTGTACGCTTAGATCTTTTTAACTACGTAACGGATTTTAATCCAGTTTTCAGCTATAGATAGAGTGATTCAAGAGGAAGGTTTATATGCCCCACATTAGTATCTACATTGAACCCATGCAAAGCCGGGGCGGGTCGCTAGTAATTTATATACTAAACATTGTGTTGTCATCAGGTTCGCAAGGAGTTGGAGGAGGCGGGGTCCCGCGTGTCGCTGGGTGGAGACACCGTGGACGAAAAGCCTCACGCGCTCAAGAAGGAGGAACCTGACCCTGAGGTGAGATACTGCATATTTTGACGCAAAATTACTAGCATTCATCACATTAGCCTTGATTCGTTCATTGCCGGAAAAAACTTCGTGGATGGAGAGAAGAGGGAGGCCAAAGAAAAGATGGATGGATTGTGTGAGGGAGGATATGAAAGATAAGGAAGCAAGTGATAATGTGACGGCTGACATGGAAGAGGAAAACATTGCACCGACCGCAAGTAAATTGGGACCAGGGCAGGAAGATGGTAATGATGCCGGAAAATACTTCGTGTATTGATTTCTACATTGATCGGTTTGCAACCGATTGCATTTACTAGCGGCTGTCGTCGAGACCACAGATATAAATAACACAAACTGTCTGCTTTAGCTTGCTTCAAGAGTTTGGGCAAATACCCATGTTGCATCTGAGGATCGTTCAGTCTGCTTTCGACTCTCTCCCTTTTTTTTATCGTGGGAAAATCCTCTTGGATACCCTTCGCCCGAGGAAGGTGAAGGGTTATGCCGGGCTCGTACCGGCTAAAAACCCACGGTGTTCCTCCTCTTGACTGTTGGCCGGAGTCACAGGATTCGCGTCAGCATGCTCCGCCACATCGGCAGGTCTCGATCCGCCAGCCCCTGGCGGACCTCTCTTTTTGTAGGGCCTTGCCTCACTTCCTCCTTAGAGACGCGCGCGGAACACTTAGCGCCGCCACCTCAGGCCTGTTACTGGTCGGCAGTGTTGGGCACAATTAAATTAGTTTTTTATTCGTAGTAGTAAACTATTAACATAATTGCAATTAAATTAATTCAATTATTTTTTAATTGTGGAATGCAATTAAAATCAATTGCAATTAAATCTATTAATTGTGGTTTACTATTAATTTTATTGCAATTAAAATTTTATTCGCAATTAAATTAATTGTTTTAAACAATTAATTTAACTATGTATTTGATAAATGCAAATATGGCAGGAGTCCGTAGCGTGGGGGGCGCGCGACGCTCTCCGGCCACCCTAGTGAGTGGCCTGCGGGCGGCCGGTTGGGAGCCCGTCGCCGACCAGTAACGGGCCCAGGGAGGATGGCGCGCCGTGTTCCGCGCGCGCCTCTCGGAGGGATGTGGGGCAGGGGAGCAACTGCCCCACCACAGGAGAGGTCCACCAGAAGGAGCTGGTGGACCGAGACCTGCCGGGGTCGCGGTGCATGCAACAGCGAATCCCGTGACCCCGGCCTTAGGTCAGAAGGAGGGACACCGTGGTGGTTTTAGCCAGTAAGAGTCCGGCACACCCCCCCGTCTTCCCCAGGCGGGGGATTGTCGATGAGGATATCCCAACGTAAAAAAAAAAAAGGAGTCCGTAGCGTAGTCCCTCATCTCTTTTCGTCTTGTGCGCCTCACTCCTCGCTCATTGTAGTCCTGAATTATTCTAGTTAGGTACCTACCTGTGCTACACTTTTACGTAATGTACTGGCTTAACATACCTTTGAGAATATTAAGGAGAATGCTCTTGTATGCATTATGTTTTTCAGTTACTGACATTTATTAATTATTAATTGTAATTGTAAAAGTGCATCAAACAATTAACAAGTAATCAATTGTAATTGCAAAATTTTACAAGCACAATTAATTAATTGTTAATTGCGTTGTTACAATTACAATTAATTATTTTAGTTGCAACTAAATTTGGCAATTTAATTGTTACTTGTTTTCACAATTAATTTTTGCCCCAATCTGATGGTCGGGCGACAAGTCCCCTAACCCGTAGGCCACTTCGACTCCAACCTGTCCCTATTCAGAACATTTCGATAAGACAGTTGTCGATCGATTCGATTTGCGATCACCCTAAAAGTGCGCTAAGTAATTCAGCTTTGCCATCAGTAAACTTAAATTTGGCATAACGCTTGCGTTTATACCTTTTTCAATATAAGAACATCTCATTGCACAAGAGATGTACATGACTCGCTGCCTGTCAGGCTACCTGCATAGATGGAAAGATCTTCCATTTCCTCGTAACCACGTCTAAAACCACGTAGGTCCTTTACATTTTCCGTGTAGTAACATTCGTGGGTGGTTTTAACAGGGCGAGGAGAGCGGCAGCGGCGGGCCGGAGGCGAAGCCCGCAGCCAGCAAGGAGCACAGCCGCGCCAAGCTGCAGGAGCAGGAGCTCATCATCAAGGATCTCAAGCAACAACTCAAGTTAGTTATTTCTCTTATCAACAGCCTATCGTGGACTTCTGTTGGGCATAGGCCTCTCAGAAAATCCGCGGTTACAGCAGACCCAGACCTCTAGCATGTTTTATATTGGTGCCTGTCTTTAGGCTATAGTCAGGACCATATTTAAGCATGGGCTGCATAGGCAGTAGCCTAGGGTCACGCACCATATAAAAATGTGAAATTACAATTATTTTCATAATTGATAATTGAAATACAGGTATTTGCCTCTTGAAGGGGCTCGTGGCTAATTAACAACTGCGCGGATCATACGATTTGCGGGGTTAAGCTGCGCTAGTCGCGGTCAGTCTGTGGATGGGTGACCATTCGTTACACATCGAGATCCCTCCGTGACTCGGAGAGCACGTTAAACAGTCGGTCCCGGGTGTCATACGAATATCTATGACAGTCGTTACGGGAAGTCAGAAACCCGAAAGTCTGACAACTGGACTAACCTTACGAAATCGTCATTGCCCTGTAACTGGGTTGCGGTGGACTGATGGCAGTCGCTACGTGTAACATACTGGTATCCAGCCGCATTTGGTTAGACTGGAAGCTGACCCCAACATAGTTGGGAAAAGGCTAGGCAGAACAGGTATTTGCCTCTTTCTGTCATCATGTTATTATACTCTAAATTTTAATGACATACTTTGATTTTTTTTATCTTATTAATCCGCGAATTTACGTAATATTAACATTACAGAAAGGCAGTGAACGAGCAGAAAGAGCTGAAGCTGTTATTAGATATGTACAAGGGCGTCAGTAAGGAGCAACGTGACAAGGTGCAGCTGATGGCGGCAGAACGTAAGGCGCGCCAGGAGCTGGAGGACCACCGCCAGAAGGCCAAGATGGCACAGGTGTGTACTGTGCCAGCGATGGGACTCTGCTTCGTATAATGTGTTACAGCATTATACTAAGCGATGGCCGTTTTGCGCGGATGTGACGTATATTTTCTCTTTTTTTTTTTGTTATGTATATATTTTAATAATTATTTTTAACCGACTTCCAAAAAAAGGAGGAAGTTTTCAATTCGAATGTATGTTTTTTTTTGTTTTTGTATGTTTGTTCCGCGATATCTTTGCTAATTGTGAACCGATTTTAATGATTCTTTTTTGTTTGAAAGAGTATTCTTTCGAAGTGGCCCCATTTAAATTTGGTGAAGATCTGATGAAGAACTTCGGAGATAGACAATTTGAAGCCGGTTTTTTTTTGTTAAAAAGCTTTTTGTGCGTCATGTCGGAGCTGGTAAACATATTTTCTTTCTTTCATACTACTGACACATACATATGTGACAGAAATATGTGATTGTGAGAATAACGCCACCAGACACATAATAAGTGACACTAATATTATAAAGGTGCAGGTATATATGATTGGATGTTTGTTACTCAATCACGCATAAAGAGTTTAACGGATTTGGATGTGATTTGGCACACAGGTAGACCATGTTCTGGATTAAGGATTTTAGACTTTATACGGGCACATGAAGTAGTTTCCCTAGGATGCGAGTAAAACCGCGAGTTATTAATCCCGGTTTTTGTCAGGGTTGGCCTATATTGTTACTTATAACAATTCATATGTTTGCTACACAGGAAAGCAAGCGCGAACGCCGCCTAGCAGACGAGGACGCGCTCCGCAAGATCAAGCAGTTAGAGGAACAGAAGTACGAGCTGCAGAAGCAGCTGTCGTGCGCGCGGCCCAACGCGGACCCGCTGCACGCGTTCTCGCGCCCCTTTGCGGGCTCACCGGTATGATACATCATATAGGCAGCCTAGCTACGTAACACACTCACAGTTCACTTGTGACAGTTCGTCAATGTTCATTGCACCGTTTTTGAAACTCTCCTGTCCCCTGATTCAGAATCATACATACATAACTCGTCCATTACTGTCCCACTACTGGACACGCGCCTCTTCTCAGAGTGAGAAGGATTTAGGCCTTAGTCCACCACGCTGGCCTAGTGCGGGTTGGCAGACTACACACACCATTGAGAACTTTATGGAGCCCTCTCAGATGTGCAGATGTTAATGCCGGTGACAATGAAAATTTCTGATCCGCATATGAATTCGAAAAATCAGAGGTACGGGCCGGGATCGAACTCGGACCCTGATTCAGAATAATTTTTCAAACTTTCGATTGATAACTGAGCACTATGCAGTCCAACTGCAGTGTAAGAGTCTCCCCAGTACTTCTCTGTCCACTACTTTCTCTGACAAATTTCCGAGAGAAGCATTCAGATGGTCTCACCAATGTTTCTTTGACCGACTATTTCCATCTGCACTCACTGTGCAACGATTCTTCCTTCGTTTGTGACCTTTCGGGATGAATTATGCATATATGGGCTCGCCCGATCCCATTTTTAGCCTGGCATACTTGTCACATCGGTGTTAATGTTAAAGTCAAAGTATTTATTTCAATTAGGCACATAAAAGGCACTTTTGAACGTTAAAGTTACAAAGAAAAAATGTTGTCCAAATGAGAACTATTGCGACTGTGTTACGTAATTAGGCTGCAGGTCGTTAACGTCCGCTACAATAGCAATGACAGTAGGTAGACATATTGGTGATGGCTTTATGCTGTTATTAGAGCTAAGGAAGATGTTTCTGTCTATCTTTTTCCCGTTTGGGAACGGACTAGAACAGGGGTCACTAAATAGTTTCGCTCGGGGTCCATTTTAAGAAATGAAATGACCATCGCGGTCCGCACAACATTTTATAGAAATAAATATTTATTAACAATGATAATGCGGAGTATATATTTTTATTAAATTACGTACTCTGTATTGCAAGTTGCTGTGTTCTCGCGGTCCGCACAAAATGTGTCGGCGGTCCGGATGCGGACTGGCGGTCCGCCATTTGGCGACCCCTGTACTAGAATATTAAAATTTCTCACCGCACGCTGTGAATACACGCGTGTTGTAGGATTCAACAAAACCCAGTACGCTAGGCGGAGGGGTCTATACGGTCCGCCTGGCTAGCTACCACCCTCACATTAAAGTCCAAGGCAAACAGTTTACTGTGTTTCATCATGTTTATAATGTGACCGCTAGAGGGGTATAGAGAAGTCTCTGTATATGTTTGCTACTCACATTCGTGTGCGCCATCATAGACCCTGTCTGTGTTTATTATTAGGTGCGACTATGGTCAAAGACGACTAAGGTAAAGAACTTGAAAGAAAAAACTCAACTTTCTGACATAATCTCACATGAAAACAAAGAACAGACCAACCCAGTCGTTTCTTAGCTGAATACCACACTTTATTATTCAAAATGTAGTTTCAACGTTAAGTAGTTTAACAAAGAACGAGATGCAGAAATAACGGTTATGGCATCATATGCTAAAAAGATACAAACTTGTAAAAAAGAACTGTAAGGCTGTCCTTTTTATTATAATGAAAACTGCAGCTCAATCGCATTGATGATCTAAGGCGATGCCTTTAGAAACACCGCTTTAGGCTGTCTGCAGACGGTTCATTACGTCATCAAAGCGTGCCGCACCAAACGTATGCTGCGTGCCGAATGCATACAATAAGGGTACGCTCAAATCAACGCGTACAGCTTGAGGCTGCAGCGGCGCGCACGGTTGTGATCAGTTACTGCAACTGTACTTACAGCCAGTCCTAACCACACGCGTCCTGTTTGGTTTGAACATATCACTACAAGTACAGTAGGGCCGTGTTATTCAATAATGTGTCGACCCACAAAAAGATGATTTTTTTTGTTAACGTCATCTAGACCTTGGGTAGGTCTAATACAACGCTTAAAAAATGCCCAGGAATGTAGCAAATTTAATAGAGCGTCTATCAATGAAAGATTCTTCAAAATCTAAACGCAGTTTATATTTTTTCAAGAGTTGGGTAGACGTACCACAATAACTAAATGGCGTTAACACAGAGTTCATATTTTTGTGGGTTGACACATTATTGCATAACACAGCTTTGCGGCCGCAAGCTGAACGCGATGGTTTGAGCGTACCTTAAGTCTAAACAACTTTCCACAAAACTCGCCATTTTCACTTCATCATAGACTGCGTCATCGCTTCGTACACACGATGCTGTAACAAGCCGTGTGCCAAAGGCCTTAGGTTGACCACTCATTGGCCACTAAGTTGCTCAAGACACAGTTAATCGCCATTTGTTTTAACTGCAGCATACACCAATCGGTAACGGCAGCTACAAACAAATAGCGATCAACTGTGCGGCCAGCCTAAAGGTTAAAATACACATGGAAAAAGCTCTGCTCCGTATAAATTCGCCTCATCATCTTGACCTTCACAAGCTTGTTGCTATGCTACCTGATGATGATTCGCTGATGGTACCGTGCATATAAGTGCGTTAGGTTAGCTATACACATAAGCGGGCCGGCATTAATCGGCACAGCCGGGCGGTAAAATCGAATATAATATGTAGATGAATGTTCGAGAAAAGGCCGCTCGGCTTTCACTAGGCGGGCAGCATCAGCGGGCCGGCAGCCATCGGCAAAGCTGGGCAGTAAAACCGAATATATGTAGTTAAATGTTCGGGAACCACGATCCGCTCGGCTTAAATTTTAGTTCAGCTAAGAATTATTATGATTGGAGCCGAACGTATGTAGTAACTGCTACAGGTCGGCTTTTTCGCTCCACAAGTACTGCCGAATCGAATGATGTGTCGACCCGAATGAACCACCCAATCGGCACAAGCCGAATGAAGCCGAACAAGTGCAGTAATTACTTCGGGTCGGCTTTGTTGTTCAACAAATACTGCCGAACCGACTATGTGTGTAGCTACCCTTACTCTTTAGAACATTTCAAGATATCCGAACGACTCGAGATGATCCGATGCTAATACAGAACATAGCGTATGTGTACTTTAACCTTCAATTTCTCTGTGCTTTCCTTTCTAGGTCTTGCCAAATCAGGAATAAAATAACAAAAAGGGCGGAATAATAAAAGAATAAAGTATTTTTCCACTGCACAGGAGGAGGAAGCTCTTCTTAACGAGATGGAGGTTACGGGGCAGGCTTTCGAGGATATGCAGGAGCAGAACTCGCGGCTCATACAACAGCTTCGGGAGAAAGATGACGCCAACTTCAAGCTTATGTCTGAAAGGATCAAAGCTAATTCGCTGCATAAGTTGCTTAGAGAAGAGAAGCAGTTGTTGCAAGAACAGGTACGCCATCTTTGACCCTTTCACCGCCAACGTACACAGAACGCGATGCCTCGCCAGCGCCAAGCTATAAATGTATAACGAAATATATAGTAAACAGTAGTGATGAGCTGATGACCTGTTAAATACAGTAAACTTATTTTTATAACATATTTAAAATGTAGAGCTTCTAATGAAGTTGTGGCGCTGGAAGCACGAAAATCTGGAACTTCTATTGAAGTCCGTGGCGGTGAAAAGGTTAATTTATTTATAGCAGTATTCCAGACTGTTTTTTAATCTTTAGCACTCTTAGTAGTAGGATTAGTGGCTCACTTGGGCTCATTTTCCTCCAAACGGAAAACCCTCGCCCACTTTTTTGGTGTCACTGAATAAAGAACTGTATCACTATTGCCTTTAAGTATAAAATCCAATGTTCGGGTATGTTCGGGCATGTGCGAGGAAACGCTTGAGGTCTGTGTCGGATTTTATACTTAAAGGCAAAAAAATATTTGCGCACTTTTTAGATATCACTGAATAAAAAACTATATCAGTATAATATAACTATATCAGTATAACTGATATAGTTTTTTATTCAGTGATATCTAAAAAGTGCGCAAGTATTTTTCCGTTTGTTGCAAACTGACCCTTATTAGTTATCAGAAGGCTCCCAACATTCAATGTCATCAGCCATGTGGTCTGAAACTGCCTAAATTGGATTCCAAACATCCAACACAGCTTTATTTTTCATTGGAATATGCAGTTCTATGCAAGTCTACTCAGTAACCCTGTGAAATTTCGGCACTTACTATGATACCTTTCTTTTTCTTCTGTAGATATCTACTATATTTATAACGCATTTGACATTTGCCAGGTATTAACCCGCGACCAGCAAATCGAGTCAATGGGTGCAGTGGCGCGGCGGCTTGAGGAAAAGGAACGTCTCTTACAAGCGACGCTGTCAGCCGTCGAGAAAGAACTGCTGTTACGTCAGCAAGCTATGGAGATGCACAAGCGGAAGGCCATCGAATCTGCGCAGTCCGCGGCTGATCTTAAGCTGCATCTAGGTATGACTTCTTTGTTCTTTAAGGACTCTGTGTCACTTTACGGTGTAGGAAAACATGTCCACGCGCCTTTGCAACTTCGGAGTGAAATACAAAAGAAAACCGAACCGAATGTTACTAGACCGACCCGAAATGTAATAAGAGCGCGAACGCACGAATGAATGGGAACTCTGTTGCCTAACATTAAAGGTCAATTTCGCATGCGCGAAGCACATTTTTCTAGGTATTTGACGCATTAGTTACGGAGTGAAGTTTCTGTACGCAATAGTATTTATTATTCTGTGGTTCGCTTTGCATCAAAGACGAAGGTTTTACTACTCGTGTGCGAACCTAGTTATTGGCTGTATGGCATAAGTTCATAACCATGGAAACCTGAGGTAAAGAACGGTAGCAACATTGTCACCTCTCCTCGAGTTTACCCCATTTACTGCAAAAGTGCACGGGGACAGATAGAATAAAACGAAAACTATTTTTAAAATATAATTAAGATTATTATTTGGTACTTCTCCCATTTCGTTGGAGGAAACACCATACCTCGTTCCCCCACAGTCGCAAGCGCTACTGCACTGCGCTACTGTGGGTGTACTAAAAAAACACATCTGCCGGACCCTTCGGGGAATACAAGGCGGGATCTTATGTTATGTTCTCCATCTTGCGGGGTTAACGGCGTTTCTCGGCTGTAACCACGGGTCTGACTTTCAACTCCCATTTTCTAATATATCTCTTATCTCTTACAGAGAAATATCACGCGCAAATGAAGGAGGCGCAACAAGTGGTGGCAGAGAAGACGAGTGCTTTAGAAGCAGAAGCGTATAAAACAAAAAGACTACATGTAAGTACAGTATCTAGTCCACGGGAACATTTATGCTGGGAACATACTTATAACATACCATACCACTCGAATTAAAATTAGCGTGGTCAATGGCCACCATTTATCTCGTGAAGCCACTTTCCTTAACGCGTGGGGTGTTACAAGTATGAAAGTACCTTTATTTTCCTAGGATTTTGAGTATCCGGGAATCTTATTATTAATGAAGCGATAATATCTTCAGTAGCAAAGGGCGCTTGAATCACATTTGGTAAAGAAATCTTTGCTTCGCTGCGAAGAACCCTGCTGAAGCTATCAATAATATTAAGCAAATGCAGAAGTCGTATTTTCATACTAAGGCCGTGCTAAATGACATTTTTAGTTGTATAATTCGACAACCAATATACTACATTGGCTCTTGTTCCCTTACTTAATTAATTTATGAATGTTAACAGGAAGAGTTAGCGATACTTCGTCGCAAGGCGGAACGCATGAAGAAGATGGAGCAAGCTGGCAGCAGTATGGACGAGGTGCTGCTGGAAGAGATACGGGAGTACAAGGAGACGCTCACGTGCCCCTCGTGCAAGGTACATGCATTTTACATCTATACAAACTCACGGCTTATAAACAGTCTCAATTGACTAGCTTGAGTCTTCCCAAGGTCGTTCGTTGGCGGTCATGGGCCATAGGTTAACTTTTTTACTATGCTATAAAATATTACAGCAAACCATAATATTTTAATAGCATAGCAGCTATAGGTTACGACGCGGCGACGTACTATTTGTCATTGCGAGCGATTTCGCAAAGCAATAATACTGGTCCGTGGAGGGACTGATTATGACTTTAATTTTCCGCCATCGCCGGACAAACGCGTCATATGAGGCGACGAACTTGACACTGTGCCCGAAAAATGGCAATAGTCTTTCCAATAGGACAGGCGATACATGGGTGTACAAACTTCTGTAATAGGAGAACACCTGTTACCTCTTCGGGGATTAGAAACGACTATGTATGTATGTATGGCTGGGCTTATGTTCAGAGCTGCCATAGTACAACTAGGGAATTTTAATGGCAGGTAATCTCAAAAGTTCAAAGCAGATGGCGCTAGTGTAGTTGGAGGTCACGCTATCTGTCAAACTTTGTCCATTTCCAAGTTAGTACTGAGTGTGGTGTTTATATTGTGACAATTTAATGTATCAGTGTTCTGCCTTTGTGCTCAACAACAACATCAGGACACAGTTATCTCAAAGATAATCAGATGAGAATAAAGTGGATTATAGCCATAAGATGATATAAATATATGCCAACAATAAATGCATGTATTTGCACTCAACATTTTGTTGAAACAGATTACGCAATGCCACTTGATTCTATTGTGGAAAATCGTAAATAGTGTGTATTTATTACAATAATTGGTAAAGATAAATAAACGGCAATCCACAGATTTAATTTATTATTTACGTAGCTCTAACACAGTGCCGTTCCTAGACCTTGATCAGGGAAGAGCAAGGCTATCTTTCGACGCCCTTTGGTTGACGCGATCACATCACACAAATTGTATATGTTTGTTTAATAAATAAAAATTACCAAATTTTTCAATTATCTATTTTTGGCGCCTCTTGCCACCTGGCGCCTAGAGCGACTGCTCCTCTCGCTCTACCACAAGGTCGGCGCTGCTCTAACATAACCTTAATTCAATGACATAACCGCCAACAAAACTAGCGCGACCAAGCGAGACCAAAGGTGGACATACCTAGCATTCCTTGCGATCACGACTATCCAAAACTGTACCCAACATTTCTATTGCAGGTAAAACGCAAAGACGCAGTGCTAACGAAGTGTTTCCACGTGTTCTGCTGGGACTGCTTGCGCACGCGGTACGAGACGAGACAGCGCAAGTGTCCCAAGTGTAACGCCGCCTTCGGGGCCAACGACTACCACCGCCTCTACCTGTCCACGTAGACCACCACACTACATACCACCTACAGGTTTAAACTTCATCGGTCATTAAACTAGATCTTTATTATTTTCATCACACAGGCTGAACTGTGTAACGGTCAGTCTGATTTTAGATAAAAGTGCAATTGTACCTAGCCACAGGAGATTGGCGGCGAAACGGAAGTAGACTCACTGTTGGTGAGTGTCAGTAGTTCAAGATGAACCTTGTGTATTGCAGCATTTGGTTGCGTATTAGTAAGCCATGCAGTGGATCAGTCATTTTTTGACTTAGAGAATTTATTGTCTTAATTCGGGATCTCTGTAACTTAAAAAGCTTTCGGATTTGTTTCTAACACTTGCTACACTTTGTACTCGAAAGATATTTCTGGAATAAGTTCGGATTTCTTTTGTTAACGAAATGAAGGGCGTGTCGTGGTAAAAAATGAATATTAATTGGACAAATGAGACTCTGCTATGTATATTGAATAGATAGAGATATCCCGTAATATACAGGTGTTGCTTTAACCATGGTCCAAACAAAAACCATGGATAGGGGACCTCACGGGCTATCTTGTAGACCTTTTTGAGAACATATTTTTTTGATTCTTTGATGAATTAACATTATTTACAAAAAAAATAATTCTGCCTGAAATATTACATCTAAGGCTGAATTTTTTTTGTACATGTTAATAACTATATTGTGTTCCTAAGAATAAAATATCGAATAGAGATTCACGCTTACAATTACGCAAAAAAAAACAAAATATTTATTTACTCGTAAACTAGTTATCTTTCGCGGAACATACATAGGGGTCTACAGGGTAGCCCGTGGGGTCCCCTATCCATGATTTTTTGTTTCGACTATGTTTAAAGCGACACCCTGTATATTATATTAACTCATAGTGTACAGTATATTATATTATTAAAAATAAATGTGTAGAGGTTCGTTGATTGGATAATTATCTATTTATATTAAATTGCATATATTATTCAATGTTTAGATTTACGTAACAATGGCGACTTTTTATAAAGCGTAGATCTAAATCGAAGTTTGTTGTACACATCATTAGCGTCTTTCGGAGATGGTGATGAAAGTGTTGATGAATGATCTCAGGACTACCTCCGACGATTACTTTAAGCTTTGATCTGTTGAGACAAACATACAGCGCCTTGGAACGCGTCGTGCGGTGTTGAACATTTATAGTATCGAAATGTCTAGAATGGTCCATTATTCCGTCTTAAGTTTGCGTCCACGGTGACGCAAGATGGTTTTGTTTGACGACACGTTTGGCGCAGTGGTTAAGTGATTGGCTTTCTGTGCTACGGGTTGTGGGTTCGAATCCCGCATGGAACAAATATTTGTATGGCCTACCGATAGTTGTACGGGTCTTGGTATTTGTGCATGTGAAGATTTGTGTCGCTAAACGCACCCACGATACAGGAAAATTCCTAGTGTGGGGCAACCTTTTTTAAACCAACCAAAATTACACCAACATCAACTTTGCTAACCGCGGTAAGATCAATCACTTCTCACGCTACAGATGTTCACCGCAGCGTTATGCGTTTCGATCAACAGACCAAACTTTAGCACAGATAATTATGTTGTGTAGCAAAGTATGGCAAGTATTAGACGGGAACAGTATTGAACAAAATGGATGTTCACATTGAACATTGTTGAGTTGTGAGTTGTACTGTGTAAGTGTCGCGAGTTGTTTGTTTTAAGCTGACCATAAGCGCAACGTACAATACGGCCGAAGTGTTTTGGCAACGTTGAACTTCGTGCAGTTGAGCAATAGATTTTATTGAAACAAAATGGTGTTCAGTTAAAATTTAATTAACATCATCCTAGGATCTGCCATTTTATAAGGAAATCGTATTTGATAGTTTTTACAGTAGGTAACTGTTTCCTCCCTGAGTATACATGCGAGAAATTTCGGGGAGTCTACGTTCAGGGCAGCCAAGATAAATTGGCCGTACTGTACCTGCCGATGCAACTTCATTGGGCAATACTGAGCGAGCATAAGAAAAAAAAACTGCAGTTATACGACCCAGGTTTCCTTTACAGACGATCTTAACAGGTATACCACAGATAAAGAGTTAAAAAGATACTGCAAGTACTCTGCGTAACTTTCGGTAGGAGCAATGCTCCTACGTGTTACACTGCTAAGTCAGTTCCCTCTAGGTGGTTGCAGGATGCGTGTGCGCGACCTTTTCGACTGCGACGACGCGATATGCGTGCGTCATATTTACTTCCCAGCACTAAATTGCTATCGTTACGTGGTTAATATGAGACGCGCTTGTTTTAATACAATTTGACAAACGTACGGTATTTATTTACCTCAATATCTGTCAGGTATACCGTTGCGCGTGTGGCCACCTTTAAGCGAACGTACTGGGCTCGTATTATGACGTGCTAAAACCATCACTGTTCCAGTGAGAGAACGTGAAGCGGCTATGCAGGTCGTAAAGCGCCGTCCCATTCTCACAACGGAACAATTGGCTAACCTGGAACTAAAGTGGTCTATGTAACATTTTTGGCTAAATCCATCTACGAGCATCTTTGAACATAAAAACGATAAATAAATCCGGGAAAAAGTGGTATATGTGGAAGAATTTATTTGATATTTTAAAATTTTAAATTTCTAAAGTGGATTTTTCGTTTGTTATCTGAAAATGTTTATTTTTTATCATAGACCACTTTAGTTCCAGGTTAGCCAGTTATGATTTTAGCACGTCATAATACCCGTATCTGTGTTATAACATGTTGTAACACAGTTTAAGCGTTCCAACTTCCAATATCCAGTTAGTGAAATAGTTGAACTGTTATAAGAATGACGACGCCCAATGATGTTGATGCAATTGTTACGTTATTGACCTCATTGTGCGCCAAAAGAAATGGAGTGTGTAGGGAAGGATAGAATATTTTTATTTTTTATTTTTGGCACTTGTAGACGGCTGAGTGTGTTCTAATTATGTTGTTTAGTCAGGTACAACTCGGTAAGTTATTGTTATGACTGCCAACAAATTTTTGGGACCCAGTGCATAATATCAGCAAGCACATTGGGTTACCCGCGCGATAGCGCAACGAGTATTCCCAAGGAGGGTTGATGTCAGGTAGGCGGCCGGTCATAAAACAATAAGCCAAAACTTTTAACAACATGGATGTACGAATTACATGTTGTGCCGATCCTATCTAGTGTGGGATAAGGGCATGGAGAAGAAGAAGGGAGGCATGAGTGATACGAAAACAGCCAATGCCGTGGTATAAAGATTAGTCAGTCAGTGAGGTTGATAGTGGGGCTGATTGCCCAGGGTGCTCCGTATCATCACGCGTTGAGGCTCTTTTAATGACCCTGCTGCCAACTTAGGAGCGGTTAATGTTGACTATACAAATCGTATCAATAATCATGCACCTCTGCCTGTCCCTCGTCTCTGCCTCGCTGGTCTAGTGATGGCAAGCGCGATAGCTGATCGTGAGGTCCTGGGTTCGATCCCCAGGTCGGGTAAAGTGTTATTGGGCTTTTCCGTGTGGAATTCCTCAGTAGCAACCCGTTTGGATTTATGCCCGGTTGATGGCAATAGGCTCGCCCCTTATTACATGGGACTTAAACATAACGGCAAAATGAGGGTGTTACTATACACCTCTGCCTAATCCTTCGGGGAATACAGGCGTGATGTTATGTTATAATCGTGCGCCTTTTGAGTTAGTACGTTGATTCTTCTTCTTCTTCCTGCCCTTATCCCACACTAGGTGCGGTCGGCACAACATGTATTTCATAAATCCATGTTGTTAGAGGTTTTGGCTTATTGTTTTATGACTGGCTGCCTGCCTGACATCAACCCTCCTTGGGAATACTCGTTGCGCTGTTGAGCAACTTACTACTTTGTCTGAGTTAGTACGTTGAGTAAACAATTTAATAATTGGACAGCGATTGGCTGTCTGCGGAAGCCTGGCAATCGATAGGCAATATAATAATATCCTAAAATAAAAGACGAACGGTATTTCGTATATAACTGTCTGACTAATTTGTGTAACTTATATCTCATATGATTACAAAATTTGATAGCAATAAAATGGTTAACGATCATACAATGACGAAGCTTTGAAATAATTTATAATATTTAAACATTCAAATGCGCGTCAATTAAATGTTAAATCTTCATTCCTTGTCTATACATGTTATTTTTGTATTAAAGAAAAATAGCTTTCCATGTTGAATATGAATTACATTGCGTAAATGTATCTTAAGAATTTAAATTTGCATTTCGCGCTCTTATGTATATTGGATACATAATTTTATTGATGTTGTATATTAAGGATAATATCATGAAATCGAACAAGTGGATATAGTTTATATACCTATATTTAGTAATTAATAAATATACTTATTGTTAAACAAATTCTTGAGGTTAGTGTGACTGTGGTGATAGAGCGAGATGACTTATTTGTACTGTAGTTAGGAAAATAGAATTTAACTTACAGCCCACTGACTGATATATTTGTATATTTTAAGTTAAACATTTGATCGGGCTTGCACTCCTGCTTTACTAAGCCGACGATACAAAAGCCAACTAAAGTCAGCATGTAAATTTGAAAATGAACTAAGTAATCAAAATTCTGTTAGGTTAATTACGACTAAGAAGGTTTTTGTTTAGAAAAAATAACATTTTCACTAAGAAAACTAGAAAATAAATAAACTCATAAAAAATATCTTTTACACGTGCGTGGACTTAAATGATAATGTAATGGGTTAATTATAATAAAATATTAATTTACTGTTGTAAAGTTTATCGCAGGGGAACAATTTATTTGACAGTATTTAATGAATTATTGATAGAAAATCGCTTTATCTATGTGTTAGTCTTCGTGATAGGTTTCTACATAACTATGCAATAATTGCAGAAGTCCCAGTCTATTCACGCGATTTTCTGTAATTCTGTTCCTATCTATGGTTAGACGCATCTATGTTATAGCGTTGAAATATCTATGATTGTAACATATTGTAATAACTGCAACTGTTTTCCTTCATGGCTACAGTTGAATATTTGGGCATTGTAGCAATGATGCTATTATTAATTGTATATCCGACTGATCAATGTTATTGTGCGCGTAGCAATTGAATTACTTCTAGTAATGTTACACTATCTTTGTTACTCAATACGACACTACTATTGTCAGAGTGTTGTATATTTGGAATTATTTCAAAAATCACGTTTTTCTATACTTAATGTACATCTATATATAACAGAAATATAAACGTGTACAGTGGCCTTTACTGTAATTTTCAAAAATCAGGTAGTTACAGATTATATTGGCATAATTCATTGTAAAGTTGGCTGTAAAAACATATTTAATTATTTAATGTTCAGTGGAAACTGTATAACTATTTAAAATGTAACATTAATGGACTACGTCGAATAAATGTCTCAACAAATATATGCTTTTGTTTTAATTATACTTCTGAATTCTGATTAAAATTGCTGACTTATTACGCAGTTGTTAAAAATAAGAATACTTTGAAGGCTGGCTGACCTTTACTTTGGCCAAAGTATTTTGCTTGTCTTCTAGAAGAATATTTTTAATACATAATTGAATCTCTCAAAAAGCCAGTCTTGGAAGGCTTTTCGTTAAAAGGTTAAATTGAATAAATCCATTGAAAAATATTGTAGTGTGACACCAGGGATTCATAACACAATATGTTGTTGATTGAAGTTAAGAACACATTGACATGATTATGTGATCCTAGTAAATAACTCCATGCTGCGCTTGAATTTCTTGATCCACATAACCAACTACCAAGTGTACCAGTACCAATCATGACGCAATAATATGTTTTAATTGAGGTGTGAAACACATTGACATGATCCTTACATTCAACTATGTTTCACTCTGTTTGAGTTTTGTTATATCAAGTAATGGATTATGTTGTGGACGTACTAGGCCATCATAAAACAATGGGTTTAGTTTAACCACATCAATTGGCATTTACTATACTACTTATTTTATGTGTTCCTGGTACAAACTAGAAAAATACTGCACAATTTTACCAAGCACTCATACAACATCAAACTACCCTCATTTGATTAATTATTATTATAACAACTGCTACCCTCCGATGCTATGAAGTAAGGATAGGTATTCTATGCGTTCCCGGTACATTTCCGGAGGTAAGAAATGGTATCTCCCAATAGAATCTTTGGTGCTGAAATGTGGATTATGTTGTGGTCGTACTAGGCCATCATAAAACAATGGGTTTAGTTTAACCACATCACTTGAGATTTACTATACTGCTTATTTATGTGTTCCTGGTACAAACTAGAAAAATACTGCACGATTTTACCAAGCACTCGTACAACATCAAACTACCCTCCTTTGGTTAATTATTATTATAACACATATTATATCAACAGCTACCCTCAGATGCTATGAAGTAAGGATAGGTATTCTATGCGCTTCTGGTACAATTCCGGAGGTAAGATATGGTATCTCCCAATAGAATCTTTGATGCTAAAATGTCGGATGATGGACAGTATTGTTCGGTAATCATATTAAATAAAACGTCAGGATGTCGCTCAATATATTTTAATTATTTTATTTACATACACTAATGTATTTACATCGCATAGTTTTCACGATTTAATTCAAAATAATTTCAAGTTCACCTATGATAATATTCCACTGACTTGGGCAGTTGGGTGTTGGAATAAATTCTGTTTTGATAATTTGTTTAGTATATACCTAATGATTACGTGTCATTAGCACCTGAAGCAAGCGACATGGATGGACGAAGCGTTTAAATTGATTTTGTACTATTTACAAAAAAGCGTTTGCAATTTATTTATCATACAGTGAATGTGCTGCATTAATGTGGGAATGGAACGCGATGAGTGAATTACGATTTACGACCGTGTGAAAGAGACAAAGGATCCCGAGTGGTGTGTGAGTGAGAGAGCGAATGAATGATTCTGCTGAAGTGAATGGTTTTAATAAGTTAATTAGAGATACATGTTCGTTCTACGAGTTGGGCAAGACTACGATTTGTAAAATTATTAAGAAAACTAAATAATAACCACCGCTAATTAATTTTTTAAATCATTCACATCATCAGAAATCTATACCGTTCATTCGTTCTCTCACTCACAAACCACTTAGTATCCTTTGTCTCTTTCACACAGACATACATCTCAATCCACTCGTTGCGTTCCATTTCTATAAGGAATTTAGGCAATTAAAATTCATTTGTCTAAAACTCATTATCTAAACACTCATTTTACCAAACTTCAACACGACCGTCAACGATTCGTTCAACGTAAATACATTATCAGTCTCATTTGTTACCATTTTGTCTAACTTGCAACGCGTTTTGTTTCAATAAACTGTGTACATTATGTACGATACTATACTAATTCTCATTGCTTGCGGTATGGTTACCTAAATGTAACATAAATCAAAAAAAGGCAACACAAATTATTTATGTATGTATATCATAATATGGACAGGATAGAAGTTAATTTCTATATTTAATTAACAAGAGAAATAGATTTCTGATAATAATTTAAATGTAAATCGAATTAAAATATCGAATGTTATTGACTAGATCAGAAAAATAAATATTGTGATAAACTTGTGTACCATCCATTTTATTTACATTTTTTCTTTTTATTATTTTAAATAAGGATTTGTGATGTCGACTGGCTACATATTTGCGACTTTGCACACGTTACGTCACTTTTGTATATGACTTCAAGCATTATTAGTGATATTCAGTTATATGTGCATTAATATCGTTTATTGTGTGGGAGAAACTAATATGACAAAGTACTCGATTTTTGTGACGTCATAATTATGTGGTTGCCACTATACAGTCGAAAAAACATTTAGACCCAAGATCAGTACTACAATATACTACAAGAGCTAACACTAATGGCACTTAAATACTTCTGTCATGGTGTGGGGAACTGATGACGTCAGTATTCCAAACGCGATGTTTTATACAACAATAAATTCGCTTACAGTGCAGCATAATAAGGAAATGTTCTAACATAATACTTATTAAATAATACGGACAAAAACATAAGAAAAGATATTGTAACTTATAAATAGTACATTTTATTCAAAATAATAGTGCAACCGCAATGATTGAAGAGTTCAGACGAAAAGTTAAATGCAATTAGGAATGAAAATGTTAATGCTTACGTCTAAAAGTTGTATAGAAACAAAAGCAAGAATATTATGACACCATATTGTTCTATCGTCAAATCTTGATCATTGCATTGAAGCTATCTTTACTTTTTGAAGACTCACGCTTTTCTTGCGAATTGAGATCCATCGAACACGATTACTACATAACATTCCACGTAACAATATAAGTTAAACATTTCTATAGTTCTTACAATACACGAGCGCGCGTGAAACAGTTGAATTTCAACCCTATTACAGTGTTGATAAAAGTCACGCCACGCGCGCTCGTGAATTGTAAGAATTATACTTGTTTACGTACATACAGCAAAAATTTAAGTATGCAGGCAAGTAATGAACATCTATGCAGACATACATTGTGTACGTAATATTTTTTTATTATACACGCTCGGGCGAGCGATGATTAAGACTTGGCTACTAAGCCCAACCACAAACCTGTTAAAAGACGTAGCTGTCTGCATACTTATTTATTTTGCCTACTATACTTAGTCATGAACGACTTCACGACTAGACTCGCTACAATTTCTTAGCAATAATTTTAATTTTGTTACGTTTCTTTTAAAATTTTCTCTATGCACGTCACTCCTTTGTTATTCTAGTCATAGACTACGCAGGACGGACGACGTACTTTCGCGGAGGGCAAACGTAAGCTCCACAATACTACAATTCACGAACATTACTTTTTCTATCATTATTAACTACACAATATGACAAAACTGGAAGTCTCTTCGGGTTCATTTGGAATCTCACACAGCGGAATATCCCGTGACTGCAGCTCGATAGCTACGATTAATTAGTTATTAACAGGTGTTAAGGAAGACGCTCAAAAATTGCTCAGAGCCGGAGCGAACGGAACCAATTTTAAAATATTATTTACGTGTTGAAATGCTATATAAAAATAATTGGCAAATTCGAAGATGTAGTTAGATTGTTTGTGCCAGCTCTGGTGTATAATGGAGATTGAGCAATGTGAAGAGAGTTCAGCGGCTAGCTTTGTGTCGGCGGTGTGTTACGCTGTGCTCTCCAGCGGCGGTGGGGCGAGGGGCGTCTGCGGGGTGACGGGGGCGGGAGGGGCTGGCGGGGCGGGCGGGGCCGGAGGGGCGGGCGGCGCGGCCAGCGCGAAGGCCAGCCGCTCCAGCTTGGCGCGGTGCGCGGCCAGACGCGGCCAGCGGGCGGGCGCGCCGCCCAGCGCCGACAGCGCCGCGTCCAGCGACACGTACAGCGCGCGCCGCTCGCTCTCACTGCACGCCGACAACTCCTGCGATAAAAATTGTGGTCTGTAATGTTGCTGTTATATTATTGCGGGCTGCCATTAAAAATACTTGGAAAAGTAAAGGACTAGATTGCAAATACTAAAACACTACAAAAACCTGTATGTAGGCAAAGAAATATATTAAATAGCGAAATCAATTTTATTTAGAGCTAAACTTATCATCAGGAATATAATCTTTACTCAAGTATACTGATATCAGCATGCAATCTGGCGAATTACACCGGAAATAAGCAATTCCACTACCAATCTGTTTAATAAGTCAGTTTACATAAATAAGGTAATGAAAAATAGTTTATAGCAACTCAAAGAATCATCGACGGATCAAACAGTTTTGATACTTTACATAAAAAAGGAATCTGATTTTAATATAAAAAAAACTATGTACACATTAATCGAAAAGGTGAATTTTTAATTTCTCCTATAATACCCATGTAAACTGACTTATTGAACAGATCTATCCTTCTCAATCATCAAAAAATCTCCTTAAATACATACCTCCTCAATAGCTTCTAAGTCATCCTCCTCACCGGCTTGTGCCAGTTGCTTCTTGAGCGTCTACAAAACAAAAACAATACATATTAATAAAAAATATGTCAATAAAACTATTGCAGATGATGTTGCAGCAAAGAAATCGCATAATTTCGTGTCATTAACACCAGCTCCCTTAATTTAATTTTATATAATGTAAATGTACATATTTATTAACGAGTATAGTATAGCAAATATATATACAGGTCTGCCGGTGACTATATACAGGTTGTGCTTGGTCAAGTCGCGTCAACGCTGCAGCTGGAAGCTATGTAGGATGGAGTCAGTACGTTCTCTCCTACACAATATTATTCGTCTTAAATTGGAGTCACATAAAAGGTATTTTGATATTTTTTGGTGTAAGAGTGGCCGGATGTGTGAATAATATTTATAATAAATAAATACATTTAATAATATATCAATGACAATAATATAGCCTACAACGACGCTCGGCAGTGAAAACCTCTTAAATACAATTTTCAACAAAAGAATTTTATTTGTTCTTTAGATTGATAATCTCGTCATACATGTACTAGTTCAACAAACTTTCAATTACAATACTTCTAAGCTATCTATGACGTACGATGATAAACTTGTATTAACATTTGATCGGCCATTTTTTTTGAAGGAGACATTTATTTCTCTCTTTTAAAAATTTGTATTTTCAACATACGTGGTTTTTACTGACGACCGACGACAAGTACAACACACCGCATTCTAAGATCTAACTAAGAAAATCGATGTGGTCATTTCATAGTCCAAGACAATGATGTTTTAAAACAATTTATCAAGTCCCAATTTATATAAAAGTCTCACGGTGCAATTAGGCATCCTTCGTTAAAATTCTTTAGAAGTAATCGCTTCACTACGCCGATTTTGGAATAAACATGGCCGTATCTCATCTTTGGCGTTAGCTATGCTTTGATTTACAGAGTCTATTGGCCAAATACTCAAACGCCGTTAAGAGAAAACGCGGGCTGCAAAATATTAATAATATGAATGGGTTTTTTGCGATCTATCTCCGTCCCACTGCTCCCGCAAACCTACCCAATTGAGCGCGAAAGAAACATCTCGGACTGATTTCTCCTGTGCAATATTAGCGAAATCTTACTTTCGTATTTCCCTGTTTCCTTCTTCAAATCTGGACTGATTTTAATATTTTTTTCTGTAATAATAAGAAAGACTTTGGTTATGTCTGTATGTTTTTCTTTTATTTTTTATATTCATCAAATTTGTTTGCCAGATGTTTGAAAACGGTGGCAAAACCGGTCGATTTTTGTAAAATTTAAACGTTTCTAGTTCTTTTAATAATTAATTTATTGACAAAAACCAAACATAGGTATATAGTGGTGGTAGATATATATCATATGGTAAAAAATATTTGCTCTAGTGACATTATCCAAGGAGGAAACTGAGGAATACATTTGTATGGACTAAATGCCGACCGCATTTCCTCTTAACTCATATGCCGTTAAGTATAGTGCTGTCACTGTCACTCTAAGGCGAACTGACAGTGACAGCATGACACTTTACGGCAACTTAAAATTGAGTAGCGTTTGAGTATTTGGCCATAATATGTCGGCTACATTATTGTCAGTATATAATACTTATATATTTAAATAACTAAGTTTATTGGGAGAGAACATAAGACGCGCTGTGCATCAATCTATAAGCCGTGAGGAAGGCAGCGTAGACTAGTATAAATGTATTATTAACCTTGGCGCCTTATTCTTGACTCGAGATCGCCAAGCAGGGCCTGAATGGTGTAAATACCTGTTTCATATTAAACCAGTTAACGGCACTAACAAAACTAGTATATTATAGAACATTTTATATTTATGTAGATATTTTAATTTATTTTTATATCTAATTGGTAGCTTTTAAAAATAGTATTGCCAATTTAAATAAAATGTAGTATAACTTTCTTTCACCATTATAGATAAAAAATAGTATAGATGTGGCAACAATTATAATGTGCTTTTTACTTTTTAAATCATAGCGTGCGCATTCTATAAGAATTAAATGCATGGCTCATACACTGGCTATAACAAGATAAATTATACATATAGAAATAATTACTTGTATGATGAAAGAAATTGGAAATATATAGCCTTTCTGCAACAGAGATTAGTTTAAACAAAATTGTTCTGTGAACCACTTCTGTTGAGATTTAGATCTTTAAGTTTTGTTTTAAAAGAATCAAACGTATGGTATGGACGTAAATCATGGTAAACTAAAGCCGAATTCTCACTAGACTTACGTGTCATGTCGTGACGCATCAGTAGGTGCATCTGACGCGATCGGATTCATATATTTTGTATGAAGCCGTGCACACTATAGTTGGACCGTTAATTCAATGCAGTAACTTGACAGTTCAAAGCAAAATAATGATACCATACTAAAACTAATAGTGTTGGGTAGTGAACGATTTTACAAAAAGAACGAATACGAAAAATAGTTCAATTTAAACAAATCTCTATAAATTCTTTGTACCTCTTCAGGATGCTGTTCTCTTAGACCCAAATTTACTGATAGAGAATGCCTTATGATATTAAGTCATCATTATGTACCACAATTGTGCATTGAACTATTAGATATAGTAATAAATAGTAGAATATAAATAAATTATTAAACTCCGAATATAATTTGAAATACATAATTATAATTTAAATAAATAGGACAAAAAAAAAATATAATAATTAAATAAAGGCAACTAAATTCAAAAAACCAAGTTATCTACCAACATACAAAACAAAAAAAAAAACATAACTATACTTCATACTAAACTTCTATTTGTTTTAAATTTTATCTAATTTAATAATGATCCTCCTCTCTCCTACTTTGCTGTGCCCAACAGGGTCCACAATTGTAACATAATTTTCTATTACTACCACCTAAGTAACATTGTGGAATACGCAAATAAATATTGAGTATTGAGTATTGAGATAAATAAATAATTAACCTGATGTTCAGTTATTTGACGCTTTAAAAACGTCATATCAGTAGTTACTAGTGGTTACGGCTATTTTTAATAGTGATATATCGTGTTTTGATCTAGTTATTAAATTCAATAAAAAGTATGCATATAAATACATTATTAAGTTCATTCGATTTCATTCATTCTTTTTTTTACCTCACTACCTTTTTTTTTCAATAACTGGTATCCCTCTAACTGTCAAGTTACTGCATCGAATTAACGGTCCGACTATAGACTTACGTGTCGTGTCGTGTCGCGTGACACGCTACACGTAAGTCTAGTGTGAACCCGGCATAACATTCAGTACGAAAAGAGTCTATCAATGAAGACGGTCTGGGAAACTATAGTTACCGAGACCCCCAACAGTGTAACCATGGTTACAGATAGTGCCATCCACGAAGACGCTCCACTCTTCGACTAAATCGCGTGTTCTCTCTCACTCTAAGATGAAAAGTAAGAGGGAACACGCGTTTAGATGAAGAGTGGGGCGGATCTTCGTGGGTGTCACTATCTATACCCTGCTGTTATCGAGAACATTCCAATGTATTTGTCTCGCTAGTACGTATATTCCAGGCAAATATTAGAGCTGCTATTTCAAATTCCATTTTTAAAGAAAATGAGGAATAGTTTTAAGTAAATAGTGGTAATACTCACTTCGACGGACTGCCTGTACTGTTCCATCATATTCTTGCTGGCGTCCAACTCGGCTAGTTTTTTCACTACTACGTCGGCTACATTCTTTTCGGTCATGTCTATTTTGTCTCTGAAATAGCGATACGGGGGATATTTAATGATATGAATGATTTGTTTGATGAGTTTGTCTGCATTGGCCTTTAGTGCTACAATTTCGATCTTATTTGATGAATATCTTATGAACGTTGAAATGTGGCTATTATGGGCTAATGAGCACATGGTATTAAAATTCTATTTTAAGATATAATTGCTAATTAATGTCGAGTTATGGTGTGACCGATAAATATAATAAGATAAAAAATGTATAGCTTGCACCAAAATTAACTATTTATGGTGAAGATTGACGAGTAAAATTACATCATAGTATGAAGCTAAGATAAATTAGCGTTAATCAACAAACTACTTTTCTCATTCTACTCTACATGTTTGTAATATTGTCCAAATTTGTTCGATTGGTACTACATGTGATGTCATAAGTCTTCACTAGATCGTTTTAAATCACCTCGGTAGATACAAAATCATGTATTGTACGGAGTATGATCGATCGACTCACTCGATTATTATTTCTACTCACTTGAGCGCAATTCTAGTAGAACCTAGGTTACTTCTGGCCGACGCGAGAGTCGCAACTAACCGTAACGTGTGCAAGTCTTGTAAGATGTGCGTCTAAGGTAACTGTTCGTTGTAACACACCGTCGGGTTTGCCCTTAAGTGCCGCCTCGGTATATTGAGAGCTATACCCACGAGCGGCACCGTGTTTAGCTATTGGGAGTCAATAGAGTGTGTAGTCACTTGAGCGCAGCAGCAAGTCGTGTCGAGTCCGGGTCCCCCCTAGCGGATGCGAGCGCGGCGGCCAGGCGCAGCGCGTGCAGCAGCTTGGTGAGGCGCGCGTCGAGCGCCAGCGCGCGCTGCAGCACGCCGCCCCGCTCGCCCTCCAGCGCCGCGTCCGCCGCCTCCGCCTCCGCCTCCGAGCGCTGGCGCTGGGCGATGGCCGCCGACAGAGTGCGGAGGGACTCGCGCTCTGATACTGACGCTGACTCGCCATCTATTTGACAGTTTATTGTTAGTGACGATCGCCATCGGGGGGTACGGCAGTGCCACCGCCAAGTCGAGCGCGAAACAAACACTGCCGTACCATCCTTTTCTGGAACCATTTCGCCGCATTTTCAGGACCCTATTTGAGAACCTCTGGATAAGACCAGAACGCAGAAATTTTCGTCATCCAGTAAGCTATAATCACATACTTAAAATCCAAAATTTCAAGTCTGTAGGTCATTTAGTTCCGAAGTTAAGCGAAAGCAAAGTTTCGCATTTATGACACTCACTCACTCACTCATGATCATCAGAATAGAACTAGTACTTCCCATAAATTCAGAAAGCTGAAATTTGGTACAGAGTTAGGGTTTAATGGCCACATAAAGGGAAAACTATAAAAACTAGGATAATCGAAGATCTGGAGTACCTGGTGACCCTGATTAGAAAACACAAGAGCCCAACCAAACTATTAGAGATCGATATACCGCCTTTACAAAAAATATTCAACTTGGTAGGCCGCTTCATTTGATGTCAAAAGTCGAAGGTCTGAAGTATCTGATGAAGAACCCTCAGCTGGTCTCAGCTGTATTAGAGATATGGTAATGCCCCCTTCTACTATTGGTACATAAAAAAATCGACTTTCATTGCAAAAATCCAGCGTAGTGGGACACATCTTCTAATCTAATTTAATCTAGCCTATAGCGTCCCACTGGTGGGCGAATGCCTCCCCTTCTGCTTTTAATACGCATATAAATAAAATTAAAAGAAAACTCTGGATAAGACTACACTGGCTTTTATAGTTATACTTACAAGTTTACAAGAAGAAATAGTCGAACGATTAACTTTATTCTACTCGAACATTACACAAATTAAATAAACAAATTTCTACAAAAAGAAGTGAAATCCCACCAAAAACATTCTGTAAAAAACTAGCCAAGTCTCGATGGAGCAGCTTGTTTATCTCTAAAAAGTAATGAAATCTAGACAAAGTCGTGCCAAGTCTAAGGTTCCTTTTCCTGCGATTTCTTTATTATTATAGTTAATGTTGTGTGACTTGGCCGTTGAAGGGTACACAAGGGTACAAAACCAGGTGCTCCATGACACCATTGCACCAATCTGTCGCCAGAACCACTACCCATTGACGATGGAAAATTGCCACTTGGAAAACGTTGATTCAATAACCAGTCAATTGTAGGCTTGATAAAGCTGCGTATTTCAATAATACTTATGTATAGGCGAGCCTAAAATAAACAGTATAAAAAAAAATTCCAGTTCAGATGGACTTCTAATCATTGATAGAAGTCCGTCTGTACCTGTCCCGTTGACTTGTACCCACTAACGTATAAAGAATGTTCAACGGCCAAGTCACACAACATTAACTATAATAATAAAGAAATCGCAGTAAGGAACCTTAGACTTGGTACGACTTTGTCTAGATTTCATTACTTTTTAGAGATAAACAAGCAGCTCCATCGAGACTTGGCTAGTTTTTTACAGAATGTTTTTGGTGGGATCTATTTGACAGTTTATTGTTAGTGACGATATTTTGAATTTTTAGTAGTAATATTTTTATATTGCAATGGTTCTTTCTGTTCTGTAGGTAACAGTTCGAATTGGAAATAAAGAGAAATGGATTGATTTCTAACTTTTAGGTATTTCCACAATTTATAAATGAAATGAAAACTCAGAGATTTTTGATTCCGTTTCACTCTTTTAAGAGTTTATTTATTACCTTTATCATCCGCGTAGAAGTCCCTTTCGGGCGAGAGTTCGTCGCCACTCCACGCCCCTGCACCTTCCGCACCAGACCACCATTCTTCTGCGCATTCTGAAACAAGCAAAAATCACTAAATTAATTTACACATGACGTCGATCGTGTGGATTGGGTCGACTCTTAATAGGGTGAGTGACCAGGGGTATGAGGATCTTCGAGACTAAGGATGAAGTTTAAATCTTATGATATGTTTATTTAATTGCTCAAATATCGTACCGGGGTCGGTGACGAGACACGGCTCTGTCTCCGAATCAAGCAAGTCAGCCGAGTTGTCGTTATCATCGGACACGTGCGAGCGGTCATCATCCCGCACGGGCGCGGACGCGGCGGGCTGCGCGGGCGCGGGAGGGGGGGGCACGCTACGTAAGGCACGCGCCACGTTGGCGAGGAGACCGCCACCCGTTGCCTCCTCTTCGGGAGATAAGGCCTCGCCGCTGTCGCTGCGACTGAAATAGAAAATCTGATTATTTTCTTACTCTATTACAAACATTATTCGTTTCGAAATTGCTATTTAGACCGCAAATATGCAGTGTGGGGCACCGGGCTAAGTGGAGTCACGATCTTCACAAGACGGCTAGCAGCAGCTGGATAAGAAAGGCCGAGGATTGAGCTCAATAGCGTGCAATTGGAGAGGCCTATGTCCAGCAAAAGATAACATCACGCCTTGTATGCCTCGAAGGATTCGGCAGAGGTGTTTTTAGCTCACCCTCGTTTCGCCAATTATGTTTAAGTTCCATGAAATAGGAAGCGAGCCTATTGCCATTAAACGGGCACAAATCCAGACACCGGGCTGCTACTGAGAAATTCCTAATGGAAGAACCCAACAACACTGTCCGATCTGGGGATCGAACCCAGGACCTCATGCTCAGCAGTCGCGCTTGTGACCACTAGACCAACAATGAAACAAGACAACTATGTCCAGCAGTGGACTGCTATAGGCGGTCTATCACGATTAATAATACCGAAAGCTTGTCTACAATGTTCCCTGTTTTTTTTTTATAATAGTAAGTTCTTTATTTCTCCTCATAATGACAAGCTTATTCTAGGATTTGCATTTTTTTTAACAATGTCAGGAGCTGGTGTCTGAGTTAGGCATAAATTGCCTGTACAAATCACCAGGTCCCCACCTCGCGGTAGAACAGAAAGTTTAATTAAATTGATATCTAACCTGTACAGGTCGTTATGGTAGACGGTGGGCTCGACGTCGGTGGGCAGTCGGTACGCGTGGTGTACGGCGCGCGTGAGCCGCGTCAGTCGCTGTGCTAGGGCGTCCAGTGCCACTAACGCTCTGGCCCCGCCGCGGCCCCGCGCGGCCGCCGCTAGTGTTTCCTGCCGACGTTGCTCGCACATACGGACCAGTTGACGACATTCTGCGCGCCTGTGTAACATAAATAGCAATGGCGTAGAATAGTGGACTTGAATATGTAGCTATAATCAAAATAATCCCCTTTTTTTGTTAAACGGTTTTATCTTGCAGTGCTCCTGCGGCATCAGGATTTGAGGATTGAAGGCTGAAATGATTGTACTATGCGTGCCAAATAAGATTAGGATCGCGCTTGCTACAACTTCACACGATAGCTGTCAAATTAGTACTGATAGCAAAAAATAACTGAAAAAAAATATGTTATATTTTTTTATTCATACATTTCATTATTATTTATATAAATTTTTATAAAATGTTATTTCTTGAATTCCATAAATAGATAATTTTGAATAAATTAACAATATTTGGAAGCAGTATTCATTTAAAAAAATTACCAATATAGGTATTTAATTAACTTCAGGAATGCTACTGGTCACCCTAATATATCGCCATAATAATAATATAATTACTGTGTAATTAATTTGGCGTAAAATTGATTAGAAATGCCAAAAAATTTAACAAAAAATAATTAAACTAAGTATAATTTCTTTATTTACTTTTTTGCACATCTTACGCTTTGGTAATGAAGTTCACGAGTATTGCGGAACAAAATGGGGTCTTGACAGTACTATTCTTAGTTGGCACGCATAGTAATGTTGTATTGTCATGGGAATTGAATTGTGTACGAAATTTCAGGAGAATCGGTTAAGCAGAAGTAGTTTATAAACCTGTTGCAAGATTTGAATCAAACAAACAAACAAATATACGCAGTAAAGCTAATTAAAATCATTTAAAAATCGAGTTATTATTGGACTTTACATCATAGAACAAAATTAACTCTTTTTTTTATCGCAGATCCAGATTTCAAATGGAACAATGAAGCTGGAAGATAGACTGGCAACATCCAAGATTAAAAACACCTTTTTGCCATTTAAAAATCAATGTCAAATATTGTACCATATCGACATCTAAATATAAAAGTATCTATGACAAACTTTTGCCAGTTATAACATACCTTCTTTCGAGATCAGCATTAACCCTGGCTAGTTCAGACTCGGCGTCTCGAAGAGAGTCGCTGAGCGCGCCGGTCTCCGCGGCGAGGAAGTCCTGCATCTCAGCCGCCTCGCGCTCCGCCTCGCACAGACGTGCCTCCGACAGACGAACACTCTCGCGGGCAATGCACGCCTCCTGAGAACAAGGCAGCGTGGCTTATTATGTCTCTGATTCTAAACTCAAAAGGATATCTAAATAATTTGTTTTAACTTCGATAGCATAAGCAAAGAGTCCAAGGTTGGGACTTGCACTAGCGTATATCTGAGTCTGATTTGTATATTCCATCACATTTTCTTGAGAGAAGATAAGAGATTTCTTAGGGCCAGCGCAAATTTAGCGAGGCGCAGCGCAGAGCATTTTCCACCGCCAAACCATTATCGACTTTGCAAGCGTTTAAATAATATCGAAATTCACCTTTGGCCTCTAGCCGCTTCGATACTCTTGGAGTCTCGGGGACTATTAGTTGTTTTAATTGATTTTAGATCTTATTTCAATGCACACAAATATGATAATGCTTTGGCCGTGAAAAATGCACTGTGGTGAGCTTCGCCAAATCTACGCCGACCTTTTGGGTCAGTTTCCACCAAACAGAAAAATCCTCGCGCACTTTTTTAATGTCACTGAATAAAGAACTGTATCAGTACTGCTTTTAAGTATAAAATCCGACGCTCGGGCATGTGCAAGGAAACTCTTTATAGTTAAAGGCAATATGAATAGAGTTACTTATTCAGTGAAATTAAAAAAGTGTTCGAGTATCCGCAAGGATTTTTCCATTTGGTGGAAACTGACCCTTAGACTACCTCTAAAATAAGTCTAAATCTACACGCCTTAGAGCCACTTCTAATACCTCGTCTGTTTTAATTCCCAAGAGTCCCAGAAACATAAAAAACATAAACATAACTAGCCCATTACTGTCCCACTGCTGGGCACGGGCCTCTTCTCAGAATGAGAATGGTTTAGGCCTTAGTCCACCACGCTGGCCTGTTGCGGGTTGGCAGACTACACACACCATCGAGAACTTTATGGAGCCCTCTCAGGTGTGCAGGTTTCCTCACGATTTTTTCCTTCACTGTTAACGCAAGTAATAATCAAATTCTGATCCGCACATGAATTCGAAAAGTCATAGGTACGGGCCGGGATCGAACTCAGACTCTCCTGCATGGAAGACAAGCGATCAACCGCTAGGCTATCAAGAAGAATCCCAGAAGGTCTTAAAAATCTAGAAAAAGATCTAAGACAATTCAGTGTCACCTTTTATCAAGAAACCAGTACTCCTGCTATCAATCCGTCTTAAATGGTCAATCTATGTATATCATCAAGTATACTTACAACGTGCAACTTGTTGCATTGTTCCCGCAACACATCGATTTCCGCACGTTGCTTCGCGGCCAGCTCCCCGGCTGATCGCAGTTGCTCTTCCAATGCTCGCAGACAGCCGTCTGCACCAGCGCCTGCGCCTAAGAAATAATAACGTTGTTCATTATTATTGTTGTTATACATAAATTCAATAGACTCAATTGAAAAGCCAATTGTCAATCCAAATTGTCCGTTTTTAATTTTCATGTTATGTATATTTATTCCAGCTTTATTATTATAAAACAAAATATGTTTATATAAGTGGAGGAATATTTTAATAAACATATAATCAAAACAATCTCTCAATAATACATACTTGTGTTATACATGTTTATACAGCTGTTATTTACTTCCATCATCAATTGAAAATATGTTTTTAATTAAATAAATTACAACTGATAACGACAAATCACCGGAAAACAGGTACCCGAGTGCCTTGATAACCTTACATTTAAACACAGAACTGTTTTTAAAAGGCCGTTTATAAAATTAATTATTTTTCTGATTTCTGCAATCCGAGAGTCGCCATGACATATAAAGAGGTCGCATCGATAATTGCCGCTAAAATTTAAATCGGATCGCAATCGTAACTTTTATACCGAGAGGTTGACTCCACCGAACTTATTACACAAAAGTCGCAAAATAGCCGCAGATCTTCTTCTTCCTGCCCTTATCCCACACTAGGTGGGGTCGGCACAACATGTATTTCATAAATCCATGCTGTTAGAGGTTTTGGCTTATTGTTTTATGACCGGCCGCCTGCCTGACACCAACCCTCCTTGGGAATACTCGTTGCGCCGTCGCGCGGGTGATCCAATGTGCTTGCTGATATTATGCACTGGGTCCCAAAATGATATGCTTGTCAGTCTTATTGCCGACAACTAAGCAGACTATGTTCTTCTTGGTGGAGTATACTTGCAGTTCCACGACCCACTCATTCAGTTTTGCTAGGGACTTTGGTTCTGACACATCGTAAACTAATACGCAGATCATGCATTCGTAATTCAAACGTCCGAACGAATTTGAATGAATGAGGTCGGATTTCGCTCATCATGAACACGCGAGTTAAATCTATTTTTGGCTATAATCATAGTAGCTACAGCTAGTTCACTGTTGATACGGAAGCCGTTTAGTGAAGGAGATTTTATGTTGAATCGGTCACCAGCACTCTTGGCCACCATAGAGATAATTTTGACCAGCGGTGGGCTTTGATAGGCCGAGTTGAAAGATTAGCTGTTTTAAAAATAGCAGTTAATTTTTCATCTCTACAGCTGTCGAAAGAAACGCTTATTGTTTCTTTTCTGATTTATATGTGACCCAGTTCTAATACAAAGAAATACAAGACAATACAATTTCTAAAGCGCGCTACACAACAGATATTCTACCGAGTCTGCAAAGGCATTTTTACTCGACTACAGAGGCCTAAGGGTGCTGTCACATGATCAGCTTGTAATCAGTGAACACGGAGCACGTAATTATTTTTTAGTAAAATGAAGTATCTAGCTGGGGCATGTTAAATTTCAACAGCAAGCTTGTTCTAAATGGAGTCGGTATTTAGATTTGCAAATTGGAGGTGTTGGAACAATCTCGTCACTGGTTTGAAAGGAACTGGTTCTGCGGTTACTAACACGGCGTCGGCGTGACGTCGCTTTTATCCTGTTTTTGGGAAGGACCTGACAGTGGACTGTAACATGCATTGACTAACTGACTGTCATGATTGTAGTATTGAAACCTCGTTGGTCTAGTGATGAGGAGCGCGACCGCTGAACGTGAGGTCATGGGTTCGATCCCCAGGTTGGGCAAAGTGTAATTGAGTTTTTCCGTGTGGAATTCCTCAATAGCAGCCCGAAGTTTGGATTTGTGCCTGGTTGATAGCAATAGGCTCGCCCCCTATTACATGGGACTCAAACATAACGGAGAAATGAGGGTGTTGCTATACATCTCTGTCCAACCCTTCGGGGAATACAGGCGTGATATTGTTAGGTATAAGGCGATTCGTACACTGCACCGCATCACGCAGCGTAGCGCGGGAGTGCGTGTTCTTACGTTGTTTGTATAGAAAACACGCGTAGTGCAACACACAGAAAACGCATTCACGCGCAGTGTTGTGGCTCCGTCGCCACGCACCCCGCAGCATAGCACGGGGCAGTGTGTGTTTCGCCTTAAGATGCAGGCGGTAGCTACAACCATAGCTAGAATAGGGGCTCCCTAACAAACAGTAAAAAGTTCGATTATTTGCTGGCCCGGGGCCTCAGAGATTTAAGCTACGGCCCTGTAAGGACATCAGACTCACCAGCACCGGCGAGGTCCAGCAGCCTCTGCGAGTTACGATCCAGCTCCGCAATGGCAGCGAGCCGGGCTGCCCGCTCCGCCGCCAGTTGTGCTTCGGCCCGCTGTCGTCGCTCCCGCTCCTCGGCTGCCGCCGCTAACGCATTGGCGAGGCGAGTCGCCTCTGCGTCACGCGCGCTGGCCTGCACCCCGCGGTGACAACGAGTCACTTCCACGCGACTGTAAGAGTATACGTGGTCAGTGATTTCAGACAAGCTATAGCTTTAAAATGTTTATTTGATCACTATAGGTACATGAAATAATCTATATACATAAAACAAAGTCGTGTTAGTTAGTCACACCATTTATAACTCAAGAACGGCTGGACCAATTTTTATGATTTTTGTTTTGTTGGATTTGTCTCCGCCCCGAATAGTAGATTAACTATTAAAAAATTGGAAAATTCACGAAAAAAGTTCGTGAAAATACCTAACTCATTTTCTCAAACATTTTGTATGAAACGGCTTTTTTGATGATATCTCGAGAACGGATAGGGTATGTAGGTAGGTAAGTAGGTAGGGTAGTGGCATACGGGCGGCGGGTTAGGGGACCCGTCGCCTGACCAGTAACAGGACCAGGGAGGATGGCGCGCCGTGTTCCGCGCGCGCCTCTCAGAAGGAAGTGGGGCAGGGGAGCAACTGCCCCACCACAGGAGAGGTCCACCAGAAGAAGCTGGTGGACCGAGACCTGCCGGGGTCGCGGTGCATTCAATAGCGAATCCCGCGACCCCGGCCTTAGGTCAGAAGGAGGGACACCGTTGGTTTTTAGCCGGTAAGAGACCGGCAGACCCCCTCGCCTTCCCCGGGCGAGGGACGCCCATGAGGATTTTACAAAGAAAAAAAAAAGGTACGTAGGTAGGGTAGGTAGGTAAGTAGGTAGGGTAGATAGGTAAGTAGGTAGGGTATGTGGGTAGGTAGCGTATGTAGGTATGTAGGAAGGTTAGGTAGGTAGGTAAGTGCGCCGTAGATGCTTAGTACTACCCGTGCGAAGCCGGGCCGGGTAAAGCTAGTATTGCATAAAAACCAAGTCTTTACGTATTATGGCGTCGCACCGGAATTACTTTCAAACGTATTTCATAATAAAAATGAGCTAATATACGTCCGCTTGAAGTTACGCTAGGTTAAGTGAGCAATGATCATTTAGGTTGTTTTACGAAACGGCACCATTATGTTTTATGAATGGTACATGAACTACTTACTTCTCAATATTTGGCACAATCCCCGCCAGTGCTGATTCGATGTCGGTGCCGATCAGCACTGTCTGTGAGGTCTTCTCTGCGTAGATGCGGACTCGCGTCTTGATGGTGGAGCGGGAGGAGGCGGAGCGCGTGACGGTGGGACGTCGCGATGTAGGCGGAGTGCCCTCGTGTTTCGGCGAGCCCTCCGGCTCCGCGTCACGGCGCCTTCGAGGTAGCGTCGCGTACTTGTCGGCGGTCACCCTCGTTGCGTTCGTGTCCGCTACAGTAGTCAACCGCGGTCCATTCGACGGCCATCTTTTCTCCTCACTCGGTGAATTCGGCGTCCGGCACCGAGCCGTCGAGGTTTTTGTAGGTTTCGCGCGCAACGCGGGACTCTCCCGAACGAGATTTGGCAAATCAGCGGTAGGCCGGATGCGTGGTTTCGGTGTGAGCGGTCGAGGCTTTTCTGGTGGAGTCGGTTTCTCTCTACTTCTAGCACGTTCACGGGTGGCCAGGTTGGGGCCACGCGGCGCCGTTACGGGTCGTGGGGTTGCCGAGCCGACAGGTGAACTGCGTTTCGGCTCAGTAACGTTGACATTGACGCGACGTCGCGGGCGCGGCGGTGCGCCGGCCAGAGATGAGCTCTCAGAGCCGCAACCGGAGCCACATGACACTACACTAGAGGCACACGACCTGGACCCACCGCCGCTACTGAGCGCACGACCACAGCCCTCTACTCCGCTATCACTTCCCGCAGCACCAAGAGCAAGTTCGTCTACCGCTGGTAAGCTGTCTAGGTCACCCAATGATCTTGCATCGTCGTTCGGTTCAACGGGCTCAGGCTCAACGAAGGGCTCCTTAACTAACGGCACTGGGTCCTTTCCATCCTCATTCACAGTTTCTAGAACAACGGCATTCTCTTCTTTTTTATTTTCACTTTCATTTTTGTCATCACAATTATCCTTATTATCACTTGCGTCTTTAATATCTACATTTGTAACACTAGTGGCTAGGCTCTCTCCTTCGGTCTTTGTGTCTGCGTTAGGAACTTCGTCATTGGACTGTGTGTCGGCGATCGGCGGGCTGGCCTCGCCGGCACAGGCTGTGCTCTCCTCTTCCATGGCAAGTTAATGTCACATGTTCTGTAACAAAACAAATGAAGTCCGTTGAGTAATGAATGTTAGTTAGCGAAGTGATCGGTGCGCAGTAATCAGTCCGCTGCACCGTATTGCGGGCTGACGTCCATTGTGCGCCGGCCCTTGGGCACGGCTGCACTGGCGCAATCTCGGGGGAGCTTATTGCTATTGTTCTGGCTGTCGCCTATTCAAATACTCTCTATGGTAGGATAACCGTTAAATGAACAATCGTATAATTATTAAAGATATATCATTTCTGCAATTAAAAATAAGTGTTATGATGTAAAACTTTTACACAAACAGCAGCTTACGTATATGACAAGGTTCACGGCTGCGACACAGGTTTATGGCTTCTCTTTGCGTTCGCGTCCGTAAAAATACTTGTCTGACTACGTTTAATACTAGTACAAGGCATTCAACAACATAAAAGTCGACAAGTGCTCGGAGTAAAAAGTTAGGCATCAGAATATCAAATGGTGAAACGACTAACAATGAGTAAAATCTATCGACGTATTGTGTAGCAACTATGCAGAGTAAAGAACAGTTCTCATGAACGGGCCTCCAGTCGGCCTCGCCTATTCATACCTACGAGTATCTGAGTGCAATCGAAACGTTTTGCATCAGTATTTCAGTAAGAAATATCTTCCCATGTTATAATATAATACCTAGATATGCGTGACAAGCGGCAGTAAAATTAATTTATCAGTAGATTGTCTTCGTGGAAATTGTCAATAACAGTAACGTCTAGTATTAAAAATATCAGAATTTATTACAAGTATTCGAAACGTCGACCGATAACATTGACGTGATCGCTCATAATACAAACACATATTGAGTAGAACTACTTGGAGTTGATACGTTATCGATTGAGATTTTGCAAGAATGCAACACACTTACATTCGAAATGTAACACAGGTGTAACGTGAGTTACAACAAAACATTGTATAAGTGGGCACTTGAAATCAGTTTCGCTATCGCATCATGTTTATTTCCACTATTGAAGTTTCAGAACTGTATAAAACATTTTATACAGGGTGTAAAAGAAACTATGTAATACCCTTCAAACCTCGTGATGTACTGCTGACATAGATTAACCATACAAGGGATACTTTTGGATTCAATAAAAATACAAGAAGTAAGTATTGTTCTTAACGTGAGACATTTTAGGGCCTCGAGTTAAATGACCGCGCGGCAAGCGATAGCCGCGCAATTCGCTATGTCAGCAGTATATCACGAGGTTTGAAGGAATTACATGATTTCGTTTACACCCTGTATAATCGCCGGCACGTAACTTGGCAAGAGTAGAGAAGAGAATTCCACCCTTTCTTTCTTTCGTCTAAACGGACATGTTTAAAAATAAATTATGGCAATAACCATAGAATAATAACAAGCAATAAAACTGACCAAGTTTTTGTTGCATTAAGTGTACATGCGCAAACTTACTCTCACTACGCCAAAACCTTGCCAAAATACGTGTCGGCGACTATACATCAATATCTTACTATTCAGCTATATAACAAAAGTGTTTAAACCATGCTGCAACATTTACATCCAATAGAGAACAGTTCCCTTCTATGCTATGTATTGATACGTGTAACCCAGTGGGGATACGGGAACAGGGTCATTGTACTGCGATTTGCTGGGGGGCATCAAGGCTTGCTATTCAAACACTGAGTAGAGGCTATGAGCAAGTATACTGTTCACTATTCAATTTGTCACGGTAATCATGTGCGCGACGCGCCGTCTACGCACCCGGTAAACATATTACAGTTTATTTTTATACCGGTGATACAACAGACTTGTTGCTGGCCATTAATTAATCTAGAAAGGCCACGGCGAAGGTCTAAAGTCGTTGCCTCGCGTTACACGTTAGAAAAAATGCGCTGGCTGAAAACAGATGCGTAATACCACACTATAATAATAAATATTATTACTTGTATTATTTATTATGCTAGTACAATGCACGTGAATACAACAGCTCTTATGCTAAGTGATTATGTTAATTGAAGATACGATAGCGATATACAGACAGAATGAATAGGCTTTCAACAAAATTACCTTTGTCAATTTCCACTTGAGTTACTTTCTTGTTGTAGATCACGTTTAAAATATAAATAAGCTATCTATTGCTTTACTTGATATTCTAGAGAGGGCTGATTGCGCCATGCCAGAAACGGAGCACGTAGACTTCGCGTTTTTTCTTCGAGAAAACATTGGATTTCTTTTAGAGGCGAAGGTAAAAGTACTTTTTATAACCACTCCATCAATATTTTACGATACGAAGATTATGATTCATTATTATTTGTATGTACCTTATATCTGGCAATAAATTTCCGATCTTAGAACGTCAAAAGAGTTATAAAAGTGAAAATAATCTTTATGGTGTAATGGTTTTCTAAAGGGGCGTGTTATCACTCCCATCTGTATTCATAATGCAATCGTTTAAAGGGAACCAGAGAGTTTAGAGAAGTATTTTGTGGCCAGCTATTTTAATTTTACATTCTGTGTCAAAACCAACTATACATCATGACTGGTTAGTCATTTTACATCCGAAAACCATGAACTCTGGTGGAAAAGTTTGGAACTCACTACCTGTGTCTGTGTTCCCGAACGCATAGAACCCGAATCTCTTCAGAGTTAGAGTGAACAGGGTTCTTCTGGGTAAGCTCACCCCATCGTAGACTTTGTCTCTGTCACCTCTGTCTGATCTAGACTAGAGTCAAGACTAATAAGCAAATGCATTTAAAAAAAATAAAAAAACAACTGCCCATCATTCTGTATAACTTTTAATATGAGACAAACTCTGAATTAGTAAAAAAAAACTGCTGTTCCATACATTTTGTTGAGCAGTACTGATTATTTTGTATGGAACAGCAATTTTTTTTTGTTTTTTTTTTATTCACATATTAAATGTAGTACAAAATGATGAGTAGAGTTTTCGGATGTAAAGCGACTAGCCAGTCATGCCGTATAAAAGTTATCGTCAACTCAATTAGATTTGAAATTGTTTAAAACAATTATTTCTTCCAAAATATGGGAACTCGTATATTCTCCGTCAAGAAAGTAATGGTTATCGTGGGAACGTCAGGGCCCACACATAGGGTTGCCAGGCCCAAAAATAGAAAAGCCGGACACAGATTTATATTTAGACGGACATTTTGCCATGAAAGCCTGACAAATTGGTTAAAAAAAAATCGCTCGCTCGCTTTCGTTCGGCATCTTTTGGCGGGGCGGGGTTGACCAAAAGCCTGACAAAAGCCGAACAGGCCGGACTTTTATATATTTGGCCGGACACGACTGTAGAAAGCCGGACACCTGGCAACCCTACCCACACGTGATCATAACCTTTATAGTAGAGTACCGTAGTAAAATTTGACGATCCCTACCGTACTGAAAGTCTGTTATCGTACTGTACTGTCTCATCTCAGGTCCGTAACGAAACATCAATCGATAACACACGAAACGTACATAAAATTATGTATGCTTATATACCAAAACCAGACGTACCAGGTATTTGGCTAGACTCCATCTCTAGGCGTCAGTTTGCCGACGTGGTTCAATTATTATACCTAACTTAAATCTGGGTTAATGCACGCAATTTGTAAACGCGTAACCCGAGTGCGTACAAATGTACTATCAGCAATATATTTTGTGCAAATGTACAATACAAGGTTAGTCGGAATGGAGGTACTAATCGGACAGGGTGTTAAAGTTCCTATAATAATGAATAACTTTTGTTCTACATCTTTTCGCAAAAGTCAATAGTTTTAGAGAAATCACTGTTAAAAGATTTCATAAAAAAATATGCTAAAATCTATCTATCCTCAGCTATGATCAACTGTGTTTACATTTTAGATCATATTTGGGATTGCAAATTAGAAGCATTTTAACTAAAGTAGGGATTAAGAATTTTTGAAAAAACTAAAATTAAAATCATATTGCATAGAAATAAAAATGATCAAATTCAGAATTTTTAACAATTTTATTGTGTTTAATACAGTCATCAGTGATACTTTAACTGGCCTCCGGATAAGAATTCCCTTTCTGACTAACCTTTTACAAAAATGTTGACTACATCGCATGAGAACGGTCTTGGGCACAATTTACATGCGTTTCCTAACTCCGTGGTCGTGTCTTCAAACGTTACTAAACAGACAAAATGTTAAAAATAAATCGTTTTTCTCTTCTCTGAACAGTTTACTTTAACTTAAATAAATATTTAGATCAAAACAAATGTTTAAAAATACATCAAAGTTCCAGTTTAGTATACTGTTTGTATTGCCATTGCGAGGAATATCTTATACAGATGTGGCAGAAATATAAGGAACAATTTGAAATCAAAGGCGGCATCGTTAAGGTGCTAAGAATGTTTTTTACATAGGCAATTTTTCATTCGGTACCATTTATCAAAAACTCGTTTGACAGTGCTACCTTAAATGTAAGAAGATGGGCAATTTTGGCAATCCAAATTATCATAACAGTCTTGGAAAAACAGATTTACATAATAAAGTATTATAGATTTGTGCATGTACATAGGTACATGACACATGATAGATAGGTACATGACATAATATCACGCCTGTATTCCCCGAAGGGTTGGACAGTAACACTCTCATTTCGCCGTTATGTTTTAAGTCCCATGTAAAAAGGGGCGAGCTTATTACCATCAACCGGGCACCAATCTAAATTCTGGGCTGCTACTGGGGAATTCCACACGGAAAGACCCAATAACATTTTGTCTGTACTGGGGATCGAACCCAGGACCTCACGATAAGCCCTCGCGCTTGCCACCACAAGACCAACGAGGCAGTTAAAAAAAAGAAAAAGTAAAGATAAAATCATGTTATACAGACTCATTTACAGTCTGTATAACATAATTTTATCTTTACTTTACTTTATTGAATCCAAACGTATCCCCCGCATGATTAATCTATGTCAGCAGTACGAAGTTTGAAGGAATTACATCATTTCTTTTACACCCTGTATGTTGTATATGTTTTCTGACGGGATAAGCTGACAAGAAGCTAAGCTTTTTTAAACATGATGTAATTATACCTAGCTTGCTAACTCATCAACTACGTAAGTAGTACTTAGTAGAGATCCATTCCTATTGGCTATGTTCTGGTACAGGAGTAGATATTTCTTTGTCGACTTTAACGATTTACACAGGACGTGACGTAGGCACATTGTATGCTATTCTTTTATTCCTAAATCAGTGTGAAGGTAAATATATTCGTTCGTAAACCAGCCAATAATACATGTAAACAAGGTCGGTAGCACCATGGAGACAAACATTCAGCGCACTGATGTCTACCGTTGACACATTGACAAGCTCTTCCCCGAACGAGCTAGTCAGAGGTAGTGAACATTTTCTCATTGATTGGCACTACAGTAAACACATACTGTCGCGTATCAATCATGGCACGTTATTCAACGGAGGTTCTCACTAACTTAACATAAAAAGCCATGCAGTGCCTTAACATCGGCAAAGCATCTAGGCAACACGTACTGAATAAATATGGTGGTCTGGGAATAAAAGAATAATAGAATTTATGAGCTGTTTGTTATACTGAGCAAGTCGTAAATAAACAAATGAAGGATGGAAATACTGCTGCACTAGTGGATAAACGGTCTGAGCACTTAGGCCGGGGCCGCACTGGTACGGCGACAGCGACGCGACGGCGATTTCGTAAAAACAAACTCATATAAACATATATGTCCGTGGCCGCACTGCAGAAGCGACAACCGAAATTTATTTGTTCACGAAATCGCCGTCGCGTCGCTGTCTCCGTACCAGTGCGGCCACGGCTTTATCCTTACGTAGAGCGATTTTAACTCCCATAGGTTAATGGCAATTGTGGTTCAAATAGTGCTTACTTGTACAAAAAACTTGTGCCAAAGCAAGCAAAGAAAGAATAATAAAAAAATATGACATTTGAAAATAGAAATAGATTTGACACTCCTATACTTTTTTTTTAATCGAATTCTGAAATTTCAACACTTTCTTTAAAACAATCATTAGTGATACATTACGAAGCCCGCGGCTTAGTACCTACCCCTTTTCCGACTAACCTTGTATAGAAATTCTGTAAAAACGTCTTATTTTATTCGTCAGATAAAAGTCACCCGACGTTGGTAAAATCGGATTTAAACAATCTCAAACAAGATTTTTGTTTGTATATTCTCTATAAAAAGCAGCACATTAGGCAAATAAAGTGTTGTAACAAATCTACATTCCGACACAATTTTTACTGAAACGTATATTATAATTAACTAACATAGATAAATGATAGGTTTGCGTGCGTTGAAACAAAAACAGAATGTTAACGACAAAATGAGATCAACAAATCATTCTAACAACATAGCACAGACCTTGCAGAGTCTGGTGTTAGAAAAAAAGAACTTGTAGAACTTGATTGCATTGGCTTACAGCCGTCATTTCTTGATTAGAATTACAGATATCTGCCATAGACCTCAATAAAAACAGAGTTTTTAAAGAATAAAGTTTAATGTCAGGTTTTAATTCAATTAGAATTACAAATTGGCTCATCAACCTCCTAGCACGACTACGGATATTGATATACGAATTTTGATCCTCTAATGGCCGATTTTGATTTTAAATTGAGACTCTTGTACTCGTATCTTTGCCAATAATGAAGCAAAGACCTCATTCATGGCTTTGCATAGTATACCCTCCCGTATGGAAGTAGCTATCACGGGTAAAATTAGCTTACGAATTTATATGCCCAGTATGGCAATAAAAAATCTACCATTAGTAAGCAGAACGGGCATTAATCAGGCAAAGTGAAATTTAGTTTGTCTCTAAAGTATGATTTCCACCAAACGGCTCGCATCGCATCGGATCGGAAAGGATACGAACGGATGCGGCGGCAGTCGATCGCGCCCGGCAGGATGTCGACGCATACGATCGGCTCCGTAGCGTCGCTTGCGAACATATGCGTTTCTGCGCCTGGTCAAATAGTTTAATTCCTACTGTGATGACAGCCGTAAGGATCCGATCGGATACGACGACAGGCGAACGGAGCCGATCGCGCGTCACAGCATATTTTCGGCTACGATCGCGTGTCGCGGAAGACGCCCGCGGTCAAGCTGCTGTGCGCGGCTTGGTAATATAGACTTTAAATACTGTGTACACGATTTAATATCGTTTAAAGATTGTAAAATTTGTTCCGATCCGATGCGATGCGAGCCGTTTGGTGGAAATCATCCTTAAGAAAACTTTCAAATATCACTCGGGGTGTAAATTCACGCGAATTGAAGCGGGTTAATGACGATGGGCTAACCCTTTATATCACTTCAGATCTTAAACTACCATTAGTAAACTGTACATGTATTTCTATAATTCTACCTAACCCATCAGAAGTCAACATTAAATTCACGTTTTCTTACATCAAAATGCAGCTAGAGACTGTGAAACGCCGGCCATTTTATATTCGTGCAATTCGCACGTCCTTCCGTGTCATAGGTGGTTGAGGCAAGGTCGTTACACCGGCTTCAAAGCGGACGCGTGATTTGGCAAAGTTTTTATAAACCATGGAACCGGGGCTGCCAAATTAAGAGGAGCTGCATCATCGCAGAATATAGTTTTTGAATTCTACGCTCGGATTTAACCCTTTTGCGAGCATTGGCAAAATAATTGCCAAACCACTTTTTAAAAGTTGCGCCAAAATGTATGAAGTATATTGATATTGTGCAACTATAGACAGCTAACGCCATCTCTTATAATATTATAGGTCATCTCTTATAAGTCACAAATGGGCATTGGCAATGGGTACTGCCGTAGCCCAAAAAAACAGGGGGGGTCAGCAAGGGGGGAAATCTATTAGTATTGTTTTACAAATGTTATTTCACAATGTTTAGGATAAATAAAACCAAAATCGGACGTGTAAATAGTATTGCTCGCAAAAGGTTTAATGGACTAAACTCTGTTCCTAGTTTTACTGACATTTTATTTGATGTATTTCTGAACACCAACTAAACGTAGTGATTATATTATGCTCGATGTGACTATCATTGAAAATATTATAATCAAAAAGAATTTGTTATCTCTTTTGTTACATTCTACTAAATTGTTTGAATAAGTTATCTTTTCATGAATAGACCTCTTTGTCTTTGGTGTAATAAAATAACAATATTCATTAATAATTTTGATAACATCAGGCGGATATTAATTTTTAGGCGCCCAATATTATCGCTTAACGAAACTCTTCAGTCATTATTAATTTCTTGAGGGGTGTTTTAAGTCCCTGAACAAAATTGGTAAAGACTGAAAATATTTGAAGTGTATTTTATAAGAGACTAGCGACTCGCCCCAGCTTCACACGGGTGCAATGTAGATACTAATGTGGGGCATATAAACCTTCCTCTTGAATAACTCTATCTGTCGCTGACAACTGCATTAAAATCCATTGCGTAGTTTAAAAGGTCTAAGCGTACAGACAACGGGAGCGACTTTGTTTTATACTATGTAAAAAAAGTAATTTAACGATTTGTGATATACAAAAATATACCATAAAATAGTCTAAGCACCTCGACTAGTTAGGTTAGGTTAGGTTAGAAGTGTGGTGGGGCACGCCGCGATAGCGGCGGTAAGACCCGTGATGGAGGAGTGGCTGGAGAGGCGTCACGGCGCCCTCAGCTTCCGGCTGACGCAGGTACTCTCGGGACACGGCTGTTTCGGGAAGTACCTGTGTCGTATAGGCCGGGAGCAGACGCCCGGTTGTCACCACTGCGACTGCCCCGAGGACACGGCGCTGCACACTTTGCAGGCGTGTCCAGCATGGGGGTCGCAGCGCCGCGAGCTAGTCGCGGCGATCGGCGGTGACCTCTCGCTTCCGGCCGTGGTTCTGTCCATGGTCGGGAGCGAGACTGCGTGGGAAGCCATCGCCTCCTTTTGCGAGGGGGTGATGGCGACCAAGGAGGTAGCGGAGAGGGAGAGGGAGGCCGCTTCTTCTCTCCCTTCTCGCGCTAGACGCACCGGGCGCCGGGGGGCGCGTGACGATCTCCGGCCACCCTAGTGAGTGGCCTGCGGGCGGCGGGTTGGGGAACCCGTCGCCCGACCAGTAACGGGCCCAGGGAGGATGGCGCGTCTTGTCCTGCGCGCGCCTCTCGGACGGATGTGGGGCAGGGGAGCAACTGCCCCACCACAGGAGGGGTCCACCAGAAGAAGCTGGTGGACCGAGACCTGTCGGGGTCGCGGTGCATGCAACAGCGAATCCCGTGACCCCGGCCTTAGGTCAGAAGGAGGGACACCGTGGGGTTTTAGCCAGTAAGAGTCTGGCACACCCCCCCGTCTTCCCCAGACGGGGGATAGTCCATGAGGATTTCCCCACGTGAGAAAAAAAAAAAAAAAAAAAAAAAAAAAAAGGTTAGAAGTGTGGTTATTTCTTTTTAACAACTCATTAAAGCTTATAGTTAAAAATCTGACACAGTTTTCTCCGCTGATCGTGCATCGCTGATTAATTATACATTTTCGCTGACCAAAACCTCAATATTTAGTTAACCGTTTAAATGATAACCATTTTATAGTTATTTCGGAAGCCACCCTCGTTTAGTTCCCGATAGTTTATTTAATAACGGCGCCTGTTGCCACGCATAAAATTATTATGTCGGCCATAACAGGACTTGGGGCTTGGCCATCGTCCCCCAGGGCTCGGCACATTTACAGCTAATGTCTTGTCGTTCATCGCCATCACATGAAACACCGAACGTTTTAATGTACATTTTATGAGCTGATGTTAAACAGATATGTTTAAAGCCCAACCCAAAATCTTCAGAATCGATTATATGTCTTTTATCTGACGATTTCTTCGAATGGATCTGAAAATAAATTGGAAAGTGGAGGTAGAAGTAGCACTTAACAACTCATTAAAATGTTCACTATGTTCTTGAGTTTAAAGCTTTAAGACTGAGAAATAATAATTCCATTCCAAACGTAAACCGCTTGAGTTTTATAAATCAATGACCTAAGTACATTAGTAAACAAATAATTTATTTTGACCATTCAATTAATAAGGAAAACATGTTATATTTTTATAGCATTATCTACGTCGAACATTAAAACAAGTCTGCTATAAAAACAAGTGTATAGATAACAATGGGTCGATTGTGGTAACCCTTTCGCTTTGCCATTAGCGGATCAGACAGGGCGGGACCGGAAACAGAGGGCACGGTGTAGCGCCAGGCTAGTCTCATTACATGAGTAATAACTGAATTAATAGCCCGGTTTAAGTTCAAAAGAGCAAAGAGCTTAGTGGATGATTAGCACTGTGTGTTCTTCACTGGTGGAACTGCCTCTTTGGTCTAGTGCTGGAAAACGATCCCCAGGTCGGGCAGTGTTATTGGGTTCTTCCGTGTGGTTTTCCTCAGTAGCAGCGGAGTTTAGATTTCTCCCCCTATTACATGGGACTTAAACATAATGGCGAAATGAGGTTGTTACTACTCTGCTTAACCTTTCGGAGAATACAGGCGTGATGTTATAATTGTGTTTAGGATGTGATTCCTTCATCTCCCAGCTCTTTTTCGAAAAATGTTGTGCGCACCTTCCTCGATTTCACGCCAATTTTGTCGGTCTTTAAGAACCTTGTCCATTAATGAAAAGAACTTAGGAGTATCTTTTTCTGTCGTTTTCCGCCTATTGTCAGGTTCCGCTTTCCAAGAAACTGGTTGGGCAATCTCTGACGTGTTGCCTTGTCTTTGAAGCAAGTTTCTGGTTTTAGGCAGGGCGACTGTCGTCTGACTTTCACGGCAATCGGAGAAGACGGGTTTACCCAGTATGATGCTATCAGGGTTCAGACGAGACATCTATATATGATAATACCGATACCTTTTATAGACTCCAGAAGTGGTTTTAATTCTGTAGGGACCAATATTAATTATGTGTATAAAGCATTGAATAAATTAAACTTCATTCTACACTTATTTGCCGTAAATACGTAAGTAGTACTTACTATTATGAATTTTTCACCAAAAGCCTAATTGATATTTGACAAGTTCCCGCACATTTGACGCCCTTATGTTATCACATCAAGTTACAAGCTTCAATGAAAACCTTTTAAACTTAGTGACTTTGATCACAAACAAGGCTAAAAGCTCAACGTATCACAGAATTGTTTCTAGATAATCTAGGTTTTATCTTTATTTAAGTTTACTGTGTTAGTAACGTCATAATATTAATATTATGAAATATTAATTTCATAATACTAATATTACGAAAATATTAATTTCATAATACTAATATTACGAAATATTAATTTCATAATATTCATATTACGAAGTATTATTTTGTCTTTAATTATTTGATACTAGCTGTGTCCTCACGGCTCCCCCCGTAGCCTATGTTACTCAGTGATAATGTAGCTTTCTTTATACCTAACGGCAAAGGATTTTTTGAAATCGGTCCAGTAGTTTTTAAGTTTATTCGTTACATACAAAAATACAAATCTTTCCTCTTTATAATAATAGTATAGACAAATAGTACAGATTAGATAGAAATTGTACGGCGCTAATAGATTGGTAAATATTTATGATTTTTTTATCTGGATACCTACTGTTAATGAGGGAAGCCGTTTTATTGTACATTATAATAATATCCATTGCGTGTCCTACGATATGTTATCATTATTAAATAATGACTGTCAAATAATATTGTAATATAACTTATTCTTTTAATATATTTTTGGCAACGCACGCAAGTTGAGGACATGTTTATATTGCAAATTGACTTCTGACAGTTGTCCTACATAATTCACAATTCTGACCTTTTGTGCCGTCCCCCTGTCTGCTTCGTAATACGGCCCGTGTCAGTTTGATGACCCCTATGAGATTATTATAGAATCTGATATCGCCCCTATAAATATTACGATGTATTTGTACAAGAAATGACCTTAGCAATTAATTTTATGTGAATGATTTTGTTAGAATAAATACATTTGAAAATGACATTTAAAAATACTAGTTTGAGATTATAATAATTTGTAAAAAAAAAAGTGCAAAAAGCATATCTAAAGAGTTATAAATATTAATAAACAAGTTTAAATCTGAATCTTGTTTACACGTAGCATAAAGTTGTATTTTGAATGTGTTAGGAGAACACAATTCACGAGTCTTAATTAAGCATTTAAAATGGAGTTTCAATGAATCAGTCTGGCTGCCGACGACGAAACAACAAAACGAAAAACTCAAGTTCCAACATGGACTTGCCAAAGATAAATAAACAAAATTAATTACCTATTTATTCAGGAAATCTTCTTTGTTTGATTCGAGTAATTTTCGTGTTTAGATCATAACGTGAACGGAAACATTATTGCGCTCTTCCTAAATATAAAATAAACGAACCGATTAGTTATTTAAATAGCAAAACTTGACTTATAAGTTAGACGTGTTTATTTCCAAGTTCCATCGAATATTTGAAATATAGAATAAATCAATTCAAAGAACCGCAGTCACGGATATCGCTGTAACCATAAACAAAGTACACTATTGCATAAAGCCTCAGACAAGGTGAAGGCTGTATCGGCGAAATCATGGCATGCCAAGTTCAAATATTTGTTTGATCGCGAAACAAGCGAATGTTGTCCTATCCAATAGTTTTATTGTCCCAATAAACACAGTCCCCCTCATTGGCCACCCTCTTTGCCTACACACTGCGAATGCTAAATTGCTTACTTACATTGATTTTTGGGAAAATGACCGTTTTCGAACCAAACTCTTAACATGGTTGTGTTGAAAATGTAATGAGCAATGCAGTTTTAAATGCATTATGCATTAAAGTGTAATTATTAAACATCACATGTTTATGCCGCATGTAACAATTATTTCAAGTTATAATTTGCATAGTTATTGCGAAATGTTTCTCAGCTCATAACTATTTACCTATGTATGTATTTAATAGTAAAACTCAGCGTTATCCTTAATGCCGCGTAAGTTGCAAACATGTGATCGCAACCAAAATTAAGTACATAACATCACGCCTTGTATTCCCCAAAGGGTTCGGCGGAGGTGTTTTTAGTACACCATCATTTCGCCAGTTATGTTTAAGTCCCATGTAACAGGGGGCGAGCCTATTGTCATTAACCGGGCACAAATCCAGACTCCGGGCTGCTACTGAGAAATTCTTAATGGAAAAACCCAACAACACTGCCCGACCTGGGGATGGTTGGCATGGTTTAATCATTTTAATATAAATCAAATGCTTTTTTCAAATGATTTAATCAAGTGTATTACTAACTTCGGATTATTTGATTTATTTAAAAATCCTAATTTTTTGGATTAATTGAAAAAATCGTGATTTTTTCCAACCCTGGTCGAACCTAGGACCCCATGCTCAGCAGTCGCGCTTGCGACTACTAAACCAACAAGGCAGTCAAATTAAGTAAGTACTTTGTAAAGTAGGTATACGATTATACGTGACAGTTGCAGTTGTCAGAGTGACATACAATCTAAGGCCTAAATTGTAAATATTACTTTTTATTTAATTATAAATAATAAGTGATAAATGATTTTTATTTCTGTAAATAAATCTGTTACAGAAACTTTTACAAGTCAATGTAATGTTTTTTTTTTAAGACTAGATGGCGCCGGCATTTCTTATCTGACTAGCTCGGAGAAGAAAAGCCGAAACAAACTCAGAGATCAAGACAAAATGTTCCTGTTAAAAACGGATATTATTATCGAAACACTTGTTCAAAGTTAAGTTGTTGGTTGAAATATGACAGCTGTGACGTATCAAGCTATATTTTACAAAGTATAATGTCAAAAGAATAAACAAATATCCATATTATGTAAATTAGGTACATTCGTTTATTTGTACATTTTTGTATTGACAGGTAAATGGTATCATATATTATCAACTTACAGATCCTAAAATATAATATTTATGTAAGTATGTTCACAAAGTTAGGAACAACCCAAAATATAATATTGGATGACCTTGAAACTTAAGCTTACGTAGGTATCTATTGAAATTAAATGGCCCGATATTGATAAACGCATTTTTATCTGATAACACAAAATTCGTTGTCCAAACAAGTTTTATTGAAATAAAGGCATGAGTACCTACCTTCTTAAGATAAAATTTATTAAAATCAAATCCATTGATTTCATTTATAACATCACGCCTGCATGCCCCGTGGAGTTGGGCAGAGGTCTGGTGTGTAGTAACACTCTCATTTCGCCCTTATGTTTAAGTTCCATGTAATAGGGGGCGAGCATATTGTCTTCAACCGGGCACAAATCCAAACCTCAGGCTGCTATTGAGGAATTCCACACGGAAAAACCCCAATAACACTTTGCGCGACCTGAGGATCGAACCCAGGATCTCACGATCAGCAGTCGCGCTTGACACCACTAGACCAACCAGGCCGTTTCATTTATGCATATAAATCTTAATTAAAAATATAATATGAAGTAATGAAATAAAGTTCAACAAAATTTACCTGAAAGTTTATAGAACAGAAGCAGTCTTGTCTACACTATCAGCTAAGCTATCAAGTAAAACAGTTTTGAACACACAAACAACTGCACAACAGTTCCACAGTAAAGTTTCAAGTAGTAAACTGAAAACAAGTCCGGAGGAAAATCTTATCGTAAACACGTCAATATCCGAGACGGGCGCGGATGGAACTACCAAACCAAATAAACGGGCGAGCGATGCCGACGACCGGGGGGGCGCGGGCAGCGCGCGTCACCACATGGAGCCCATGTTAAAAACCCAACAATACGTATGTGCCTTTCTCTATTACCATTTTTAAACAAGCAGAAGGCAGACGCAACATGGCATCGTTATAATTGCACGCCCCACACAAGATTATCAGCCTAGCAGCTGTGGACATTGAATTCAAATAAAAACAAGTATTCGCATCAAGATAGCAAGGAATGGCGAGGTGGACGATGCTTGAATCCCATATTAATCGATGTCGATAAAACCGTGCAGCTTTCCAAGTAACATTTTAAGAGAAGCGATTACATTTTGTGGCATTTTCGTATCAAGATGAAGATTAAGTGAAAAAAGTTCCTGAATGTTCTCAATATTAAGTACAGAAAGAATCCGTGTAAAGATCTCTCATTTGACATTCCACAAACTTCAAACTTAGAAGACTTTTTTATCTTATCTTTTTATCTTTAGAAAAGTTGATGGACTCTAACCTTGTCCATGTTATTACGTTAAGTGTAATTCTATTAAAGTCGTAATGATCTTAAATTGGCAATCCGTTGTGCTTGGACGATTCAATTGCGTGCAGCACAATGAGCAAGGATTGATCGGATACGCAGAACGATCTGTGCAAAACTGCTGCTTCAATAACAGATTTGCCGCTAGCTTTATTTGCATGTAATGTTTGCAAACATTTGCATGATGATGATCTTGAAACAAATAAAATTCATGATTATGTAAACGAGTTGCATATAGCAGTTAAAAAATACTTTGTTCTACTAACGTTTATATTTATTATTCATATAAATATTGTAGATTATTATAATGTAGACAATGGTTTTATGGTACGAGAAGCAAGCATAGCTGCAGAGGTTGTGATCTATGGTGTTAATTCTCAAACAGGATAGCCGTAAATAGAAAATAATTATGAAAGATGTTTGTTACAAATGTCAATATTAAGGAATATTGAATGAAGCATGTAATTCTGTAACTAAGTAATAGAATAACGGTCATTACGTTGAAATTAAGACGTCAATTTGTACTTGTAAATACATAGAAACAAAAGCTCTATGCCAAATGTATACCCGACCGTGGGAATAAGTCACAGTATAAATGAGAATATATTATACTTATGCAGTGAATCTTTGAATGACTAAATAAGCTTATGAGGCTTTTAGAAAGTTTGATAGTTTTCCATAATGTGTGAAACTTACGTTGTTATAATTGACATGAATTTTTTTTTTTTTTTTTAAAACGTTGCCCCTCACTAGGATTTCTCCTGTGTCGTGGGTGCGTTTACAAACACAAATCTTCACACGCACAAACATCCAGACCTGGAACAACTATCTGTAGGCCATACAAATATTTGTTCCGTGCGGGAATCGAACCCACGACCCGTAGCGCAGAAGCCGATCGCTCAGCCACTGCACCAAACGTGTCGTCAAATATAGAGAGACACAGCGCTTTATGCTGACTTTGATTGCAAATTAGGTGTAGGACAACTTACAAATGCCATTTACAAATAACTACCTTAGATTGAACAATTAACACAGTTTTAAAAGCTGTCGATAGCGTTGTAATTATTTCTTGTTTCAAAGACCAAAGACAGATTTTACTTTGAAATTCACTAAGCGGAATAGAGCTGTTAACTAAAATCAGTGTTAAAACAGGTCCATTAAGTTGTTCAGACAGCAATATCCTGTCCGGTCGAACCTACGCAAATAACGTTAGCCCGTAATTTAATTTTCCTTGCCTATCGCCGCCATCATGGGCTGGGCATGACACGGTTGAATTTTGTTTCTGCCTCCCTTTGAGCTTATTGATCTCGCTAATGAGCGGGAAATCAAATCACCGGTGTGAGAAGGCAGCTGTGTCGATTTGAAATCAATCGCAAATTGCTTTCCAATCACCTGCAAACGTGATTGGAAAAATCATAACATTTCTCAAACATTTTGGTCGGAGTTGTGACGCAATCGTTAAGTTACGTTTCTTTAAAAACCTCATAAAAAACCATAATGAAGTAAAATACGTAACTGCTTAACTATACAAGAATGAGCGCTCAGTGCACCACTTAACGCAGTTTAATTGGCAGTTTTATTGGCAATCTGGGTCACAGCGTTTACACGAAACACTATTTATCAAAGCTGATAATTTTCCTTTGAAGTCCTCGAGTGTTTGCTGGGAATGATCGATGCCCTTGACCGGTGCCGGCCATATGGCGTTTGCTCTTTGATTCTCGACTGGTGAGACGAGCGCCGTAGATGGCAGGCCACTCGTGATCATCCAGTATGACCTTGCTTGCACGCGAGGTGTCAAACCGGACCGAAAATAAGGTCAGGTGCCGATGAGAGTCATTTTAGAGTGCAATCAAAAACGGTATTTGGAAACTACTTTCAAGTAAATTTTGGGCCAAACATGTCCAAATATATTCGGAGAGTAAAAATACGAATAGCTGCAGTAATCGAAATGTAAACTGAATTCAGCGCATCGCTTTGAAACTTATTGATGATGCGCTGTAGTGCGACCACTGAACTAATGGTTCAAATCAACAGATGATTTACAACTCCCGGTTGGAATTCCTACGAGCTACATTCCTGGGATAAAAAAAAGGTCCACACAATAGAAAATTACAGTAGCTCATGAACATTCTCAATCGTGACGTAACAGAGACACATCTGATCACAGTTATTACAAAAGTTAATTAATAGCCCCACCTTATATAACAGTGAACATCTGTGTTAATAGAACGTTTTGTATTTTTAATACTAGAGAATTTAACACAAACTCTAACAGCCAAGAATGGTGTTATGTACATTATTAATATCAACATCAACCATAATTAACTTGCATCAAAGGTGACCTTATTAGGAGTGATCGTAAGTCTAAAGAACGCATTGACCTCTGTGGTAGAGTTCACTGCAAATGTCTTTATATCGTAGCTGTAATTTGATATTTTGATGCCATTTGTGAAATGTCTTGATTCTTGAATCTTAATAAGATCTTAATAAATTAAGACTAATAAATCTGTTTCGTATTCAAGTCTGTCATCCAGCAAATAATTTTTTTATTTAGGGTTTGCTGACACACGTTTTGTAAGTCACCCTTAAATCTTGTGTTTTTTGATTTTATGAACAGCAGCTGCAGTATCTATAGCAAAATCACTGTGTGTTATTTTGTCTGGTTTCGTCGTATTTTTATAGACACAAAACCATTAACAACACAATGCTATTCGTTACAGAACAAATCTAGAATGAGTCACCGCTTGGCTCCATGCAAGCGGAACGAGTGCGTCGATTCGCCAGCGAACTCAATCCACACAGTTCACGCGACACAGACGTTGGTCCAGTTGCAGGCCTGCATCCGTGTCATTGTGTGAAGTGACCTGGGCAAAGCATCGCCTGCAATCAGATCCTCGGAGCACGGTGCGGAACCGAGGTTCACGGGTATCGAGTTCAATCGTCTATTGGTTTATATGCCAGATTGGTGGTCACTTCACACGGGAACGACATGGTGTGCGGCGATAAAGGAAAATTACTTTATGCACTTCAAATTTATAGCCAGTAACGGTATTCTTGAACGATTGCGTGCTTCTACATGTACGATGTTAACTGTTACTTATCTAGTTCACAAACTTTTAAGGGAAAAAAATATGAATGTTACAAGAGCACATATTTTTAACTAGGTTGCCGAGATCCGAGATTGCAACTTATTTTTCAAGTAGAAGTTTCAAGTTGGTAAGAATACTTGGATGAAAAATTGTAAATGCATAGGCTTCTATGAATAAAACGGTCAGTGCCCAGTCACTATGTTTGTTAGCTTGCCAACAATACCTAGCAACAGGAATCTAAATGGTACATGCCTACTACCTACATCATATTTTTCTTTATTTCAGACCAGTTTGGAACAAAATTCCATTTTAAACGCTAATGGTTTATCAAAATTAACGAGCGACCTTATAAAAGTCAGCTATCTAACATCAACCTGTGAGGATAATTGCGACATTTTATTTTTGCTCCAAGCCTCTGACCTTAAATGTCACCAGAACAAATTAACTAAGAAATTTTCTTCTATTCAACGCGTAAAAAATTGTTAATTAAGACCAAAATTGGTTACGTAACAACCCTTTTCCTTAGCTTAGTAACCTCGAGGGTTCTCAACGAACGATGTCAGGCATCTCGCGAGGTAGCCTTTGGTATGCGACTTTGTATTTTATAGGTATAAACAACGTCTCAAGAGAGGAACTTGTGGCTTAATTACCAACCGCGCGGATCATACGATTTGCGAGGGTAAGCTGCGCTTGTTGCGGTCAGTCCGTGGATGAGTGAACGTTCGTTACATATCGAGACCCCTCTGTGCCTCGGAGAGCACGTTAAACCGTCGGTCCCGGATGTTATACGTATACCTATGACAGTTGTTACGGGGAAGCCAGAAGCCCGAAAGTCTGACAATCGGTCCATTCGGTCGGCATTGCCCAGAAACTGGGTTGCGGAGGTCTGATGCCAGTCGCTCCGTGTAAAATACTGATATTCAGCCGCATCTGGTTAGACTGGAAGATGACCCCAATAAAGTTGGGAAAAGGCTAGGCAGAACAAACAACGTCTAAATAATAAAGCAGTGATTGCGAACGATTTCAAACCCAAGCCCTTGACCTCAAAATACGCAGCACAGTTTGAAAGTAAATCCTCCCAAACTTGGGCTTCATATTTATTTGATTCTAGCAAACTAATTAAAAAGCTTGGCAATTTTCTACCAAACGAAAGTTAGAAAAGGTACTACAGAGGCAAAATCGCTTTCAAGTAAATAGAAGAATAATACTTAAGTAGTGACTACTCATAACTATGAACACTGAAATTATATAGAAATATAATTAGCAAAGTTAGTTCATTGATGTGAAACAAAGTAATATTCTTCGCGCTTTATTTCTTCACAAATTCTGAATGAACGAATGATACCTACTTTAATGAGCAAAACGCTCGTTCTAAAAGGAGTAGGATTTACAAGAACGGGTGAATCTAATTATATCTCCCGTCCCGTCGCGTGCCTAGCGTTCCAATCCAGAAGATGGGACACTACAAGTATGTTATAATATATCTATGAACCGTCTGCGAGATGCAAATGAGAACACTCTTCAAGTAATTAAACACACAGCAGATATTAAAAAAAATGAAGCCGTCGTGGGACGCCTGGTAGATGTGAAACATCGAAAATCATTTTGTAAAAAAAAACCGAAGTGAGCCGTCGAGTTACGAAAGTCTGCCGTCGTGTCTGCCATCGCGAGCGTCGCCACGCAACAGCCGCTCTCACATCCGTACCGCCGCATTAGATGTTTCACATCAAAAATCCGCAATGCCGTCTGGAGATTCGTGTTTGCTAACTACATTTTCTATAACTTTAATTCGGAACTTTTCATTCAATTTTTCATTTCGTTCTTAGGTTTCCTCACTTTGGAATTGAAAAGCGAAGTTTATCAAGTATTTATCACTCCGTGCAATTTGCAGGAGTCAGCTGAGAAAGACCGGTTGCTACAGCTCCTAGGCACCATTGCAATTTTACACTCAACACGTTGTATTACTTTACGATTACGATGCCTCGAGCCATTTTAACGGTCTCCTATTGGAATTTGCTCGCTATAAAAGGAAAAAGAGCATTGAATACATCCACATGTTCAACATACTTGGGACAAATTGCTTAGAAGGACGTAGCCAAAACAAATTGCCGTACCAGCTTAGTCTTGGCGCTGTCCCCGTGATTTAGTTGGACTAGTAAGTCGAGGAACTAATAAAATATGAATATTATAGTTCAGGATGTCGGATACGACGAGGATTAGTGTTCCACCGATATTTCATTTCGGCATGTTTGGACTGGACTTTAAAAAGGCAAAGCTCAAACATGTTGGATGTGGCTCCACTTCCGCATACCGCTCCATATTGAAAAGCGTCGTGTTAGAAGATGATTTACAACTGGCTTTAATATTTCAACTAGCCATTTGCCATAACGTTATGAGTATAATATATTAGTAGCATGGCAGCCGTGAAAATTCACTGCTTAGGTTCATTGAACAGGGATAGTTATTAGTTCAGTGCTTGGCGTATCTTTAATTAATTAAACACATTATAATTTGTCACCAGTTTCAAACAGCGATGAGATATATTAGAAAATCTGAAAGATTCAGAATACGTAGCAAATATCTAACTAATAGCCTGTTAACTACGAACGATGGTAGTTTGACACTAAATACCTGAACAGCTATCTTTAGTATCTCTATATAATGTTCACCAGTTACCAGCTATGAAGACGACCTAACTCAAATAGGTAAATCAGACCCACAAGGGAAATAGCTTATGCCCCCGATTCTATACGACATTTGACAAAAACACGCAAGAAACGCGACCGCGTTAGAATTATATTCTTGCAGTTAGTTCATGGTGGTGTGGCTTGCAAAGTACCATTTGACAATAAATGACAAAATTATGTACTTACATTTATAATTGATACACTATTTTTCTTATGGCTCATTTGGATGGTAATAAGGTTGTATTATATGCGTGCTTGGTTTCTGTGGGTTCTTATCTAGTAGTTATCGTGACTATTATGAAGATGACAGGGTTTGATGATAAACTTGCTGGGTAATGGGATAATCGTCGCTGACCACTGCGACGGCCGGGTGAAGGCCGGTCTCCCAAGCCGCGGTACATAAATACACTCGGTGCGATACAATAAGGCTGGCTACTAACTGCAGTGTAATGTAACAGTTCATTCGTACGCTTCTGCGATAAACCGCCAGCACAACAAAAGCTCCGAAAATGAGTATTGTTACAATCATCTCGCTTGGCAGGCGGTGCCAATATTACGGTTATCTTGTAACCTCCGTATAATGTACCTTATTCTGCTTTAATGACACCAACGAGAGATGCTAAGATTGCCAAGGGCTTAGAGTTATCTGGTCTTAGCTAAAACAGCACGGAAGAAGACGGAGGATGCGTAATGAATTTTATTCAGTACTCATCCTCCTCTTGTTCTTCCTTCCTTCATGTAATGCTTCAACTCTGTTACCTTAGTTTTGAGATACAAAGACGTAATACACGTTCCGTTTCGTACTGCAATGACACGAGAACACAACGCTCCATACTACAGTCTGTGGGCACCCTAACACGCATGATTCGCTAAATAACCAACTTCCGTTAGCGCCGGACCAACCAGCAGCCGGTACCGACCGCACGCGAATATCTATTCATTATGAACACTTAGCAGACATTATACGAGAGAGCGTAAATCACCACGTGCAACCAATTGTTTACTATCGGCCTTATAAACTGTTTGGGTTTGAATATAGATTTGGTAATCCAGATGCATTTAGTTACACTCACATCTGCACCATGATGTTTGGACTTTAAAAGAGATCTTGCCAAGACCTTAATCAGATGGGAAAGGCAACGGCGATATCTAGAGCAAATAATAAACATACACATACATACATACATAAACTCACGCCTTTTTCCCATGGGGGTAGGCAGAAACTATAGAACGCCACATGGTACGACCCTTATATACCCCTTTCGCTTCATCCACATTCATACATCTTGTCATACACGCACTACGTTGAGAGTACTACGCACCTGACCTTTGGGAAGAACATCACCAATAACATCGATGTATGTCCTTCTAGGACGTCCTCTACCGGCGTTTCCATTGACATCCGCCTTATAAATTCCTTTTGTTAATCGCCGTTCAAATAATAAAAAAAAAACAAAAACTGATTTTAGAAAAATAAACATCATCTCTGAAACGTAAGGGCACGCAAAGCAACGGTCGGATTTAATGAGTAATGAGTATTTAAATTTTAACCGTTATTCTTATCTTCAACTGTTAAAAGCTATATATAAAACTCTGACGTGGTTGTTCAATAACAGGAAAATCAAATTGCTACAGGAAATTGTAATCCCATCAAAAACATACATGTAAAAAGTCAAGCCAACTTCTCGTCAGGACTGTGTGTTTTATTATCTGAAAAAAATTACTGAAATGTAGAAATTATGAGAAGTTTCTAATAAAGTGAAATTGCTACAGTAAATAATAATGTTAATAAAATATAGATTCGTAATCAACACGAGTACGAGTGCTTCGGTAATTTCAGATTATGATTGCCAGGATACATCAAATCGACGGGTCCTACGTATAATGGTGCAAGTGTAAAAACACAAATTTATAGAAGAGCGGTTTAAAGATCTTAAATATTTATTATATCCCGTATAAAATAATACTGTTACTTCCATTCGTTTGCAAATTTGTAACCACGAAACTATCTACATTTAAAATGAGTAAACTATCGGTGATTTGAAGGTGATTGATGTAGAAAAGTGGATTTCGCATTTTTGCGGGTTGTACCAGTATACGTAGGACCCGTCGAAATATGATTTTAAATTAGTGCGTCAATTTTGCTCAATATAGCGTGAATCGTGATGATCGCTATTTGACTAGGGCTTTAAAAGTTTAATGAGAAAAAGCACGATATTAAACCGGCCAAGTAATATTATTAAGTTAATAGCATGCAGCTAAGCAACGATTGTTGTATTTATTAGATATAATTTCAATTACATTTTAATTACTTATCAATAATAAATATAACTTCAATATACACTTTCCACATGTTTCTATTAATATAAATACATTGTATTAGAATTTCTAATAATATTGTTACACGGGCAATTATGCAAGTATAGATCATTTACTTTGATGCGAAACATATTATTTGAAACGATAAAAATTATACAGTTTAATTAAAAAAAACATTCAATGAAAATTGTTAGTCAATTCATGATCCGGAGCTACCAACGCAACAATTTATTACATTGTATTAAATTGTTGTGAAAGATGCGTAAAATTCTAGAAAAAAGTCTGAAGACTGCACAATTTTTTTTGTTGTAGAGTATTTTCGATGGAAATAATGAATTTATTATTAACAAATTCAACAAATAAATCAAGCAAGAAAGCTTATTGAGGAATTTTTCGTTGTAAGAGATTGGTACTGTATAACAATAACGAAATCGGTTAGGTACATAAGAACTTTTATAGTTAAAATGAAAACCAAATTATTGATAAACCACACGACCGTTAAGCTACACTATCCAACATAATTAATAAACACATGGAAGGAAAAAACTCATTTGACGGCACCAAAATAGATGGACAGCAGCTGTGTCAAGAGCACGTGTTTTTTGTACACAACCAGGGACAACACGTGTGACCCCAGATAAAACGTTAACGAGAAAACCGTCAGTCTTGTTGGAGTTGTTGGAACGTTATTAAACCTGCTTCCTAAATTTTGAGAAAGCAGATGCCCTTTTTATTAAATCATCTAAATTCTAAGATGCGGAAGTTACAGAGAAACAGAATGATCTGAAAGGTGCAATAGTTGGCAGATGGAAAGGGCTCTGGGCAATAAGTTGGTACTTATACTTTTTCATGATGTGCCCTTCCAACTAGCGAGGATGTCAGTCAGTGTCAGTCCAATCCGTAAATCTCTTTATAACCCTCGCGAGTTAGATAAAGAGTTGGGCGGGACACCCGAAAGTTTCTCAGCCACGAGTTCTCAGCTGGTATACCATAAAACAACTCAAGTGCAACTAAATTAATTCCCATCGTGTTTTATACGAAAAGTTTCTATGCTGTCCCCGATAGGGACCATAAGTGTGATTTTATTCATAGCACACGTGTGACCCTAGATAAAACTTAAATAAGACAACCGAAGACCCAAAGTTTATTATACTGTACCGTTATAAAAGTACTTTACAAAATCCTAAGGCTACATTCCGTATAAATAAGCTGTAGGTTTAGTTATATAGGTAGAGGACTCTGCTACAAAGGCAGGCTAATGCTCGACATGAACAACGAGAAATATACTTCCATTTATCACGCTAAGCAGAGCAAATTGTCTGAGATAGTGGTCGGAATTTATAAGATGTTTGGCTAATTTCTCCCCATCTATTTCATCTAGCTATCCAAGCTTTCGTAGTTAATTTTAGCTGCCTATTCCAGATTCATTTGAACAAAGCTATACAGTTTAAAGTGAATGTATGAATGAAACTTCATTTGGTTGTCTACTACTTTGATCGTTAATAGTAATGATGTAACAGTTTCTTCAGCAATCAATACCCGAAATAGAATATCTGACATGTGAATCACTTTCCGCCTGTTCGAATATGGTCCTAGAGAATCATTTATGGCAAGGACTCTTCCTTCAAGTTCGTTGCTCCTTTGTTTTGCATTGTACTGCGACCAAGTCTGCATATTGATCACCTATTCTTATATTATTTTCTTTCTATAGGATTCAGACGATTGCACCATGCCGCATTATATAATTGTTTTTTGCCCATTTCTTTACAATGAATGTTCAAGCGATCATTACTGAGTAATGTACCGTTATTACTGGCCGTCCATGTGCAATACCTTAAATGCTTTTTTGGTATACACAAAATATGATTTAGGCACGAAGCTTATTTACTCTAAATTGCCATCAGTCCCCCGAGCTCGTTAAACGTTACATCACCACGATCACAGCGATTGGTGGTAACGAGGACTGCATACAATGGAAGTGCCAAAGGCGCAAAATGGTCGACTACATCCGGGAAAGTATAGCCGACGGGGAAACAATTCAATCGGTCTGCCGCAAACGTATCTATCACTCACATTTTATTGCAACAAGCAAAAAACAATTGATAATAGCCAAATTGAATTGGCGTCGTGGTTCATTTAACTCACACATTTGAAGCTCCTAAGTAGCTAAGTATTTATACACCGAAGCAACCAACCGTTGAACCAAATACAAAACTAATAGACTCATAAATATCATCCATGAATGCCGACCTGTGCTTTTGTTATGGAATAAAGGTTACCTAAAATGGATACTCCCATGAGGATCGACGTAAAAGGTCGCGTAACAATAACCTATTGAGGTAAGACAACTTTTAGAAAAAAGCTTACATATAGGCGCGACAATTCGGCGCCAGTGAGTGCTATCGTGTGATGAACAATTTGGGGTATAATGTGTCATGTTTCCCGTCAAATCAAAGAAGGATGAAATTAAAAAATGTTTATCCATAAAACACACGGATGCCAAACAAAGTAAACACGCCCAAAGTTCGACAGTAAACCGCTAACGTTTTACGATCTAACTCCTATTACTAGACGATAAACATGTCTGCACGTCTGGAAAACAAGATGCTGCACAGAAATACACACCCGCAAACAAACAAAGTTTACCTCGACCCGACTTTGAAACTATAGCTCTACTCAAAACGAAATTTGGTGTTTTATAAAAATATAGACTCTTATCTGACATCATCGCAGAGTTGGCACCATTCCAGTGTAAGTAGGAAGCCGATACACTAATCACCAAACAAGCACTTAGTGAATGATGCAAATATTTTCTATTAAAATGTGTATGCTAAGAAAATATTAACATAGGCAACACTCATTATAATGAATATTGCTGCAACTCTCACAGACACAGTTCAGACAATGAGCCAGACGGACAAAAGAATAATGGTTAAACTTATGTAATAGGCGCGTCCCAATAAATTATCATCAAGCTAAGCTAACTGGGCAAGACGAAAAGTGCTTTATAAATAAGTGCTTCGATTACAGAGTTCTCAAATGTAAACTTAAAAGAGATCGCTCTATTTTTCGAGAAAATTATTAAGGCACCTTTCTCTCTAGATATGGATGGACAGATCGCTTTCATAATAGCGTTGATGGATAGATATAAATTTCGCAGATTAGAGTTGAAAATGAAATCTCATGACAATACTTTCAAACTCATGAAATCTCGTGATAATACTTTCAAACTTGAGAACCTAAAGAAGACAAATTGCGTCGTGACATTTAAAAACATGGCATTGAGCGAAGTGTGGATGTTGACGAGGCATGTAAGTGTAGAACAAGCCTCAGACTCTCCGGCGTCGTCTGTTACCCTAGACGCGACACCACTTCAATGGAAAATAGGCCACAGAACCGCGAGAACACTTCGCTACAGGAAATTGTGAGGAAAAAGCTTGTGGAAACCTATGATGATAACAAAAGAGGAATTTTTAGTAGCAATCTTCCGTATCTACGACTATTATAAAATATGATGCATTAGAAACTCTGAACACGGCTCTTCAATTTCATTTAGCGAATCGTTAGTAGTTTGATTTATACCCAATTAAAAGTTTAACAATACGCCGCATAGTTAGCAAAAAATTGTACGGATCTAAATCTAGACTCGGTAGAGGCAAAGAGAATGGCGTCATCACTCAATATGGCATTTGGTACGTACGTTTATATTAGATGAAATGTATTGACAATAGCCACATTGATAGTTCTGATTTTAGTATAAATTCGACTAGAATGAAATACATGAATACAGTTGTATCGATACAAGGTTTATATTTGAAGGAAAACAAGTCCCTTAGATTTAAACTCCTAATCAAAGCTGTCTTACAAGGTCGTCGCTCTAAAAACGATCTAACGGGTTCGACGCCCGATCGCCAATGTTGGGTTTATTCATTTACCAACTTCTTACGTACTGTAAAAATAAACAACTTTGTACTCTGTTCTATAGTTTTGTACCTGAAGATATTTTTGACTAGTGGTTTACAAAAAAATACCTTTTCAAATGCCTAATAAACAAGATCTTTTTTTATAACTGTTTAATCTTTCTGAATTAGATTTGCTGAAGTTCAGAATTTAGTACACGTAAACGAAATTCAGAAACTTATTGTGCAATATTTGGTAACAATTATTCGAAGATATTGACTTATCGACGTGTAAAATCTTTGATTGTGAATATATTGAATAGGTTTTCCTCATAGTGCGCCTCATTGTTGTTATATTATTGGATCAAATACTTGAACACTATATAATACATGTTTATCGAAGTGTAGAAAAACATTGTGAAGCAGATGCATTCTTCCATTATGTTTGTAATTATTTACCGATCCGGTTTCGTCAACAAAACACTCACTTTCGAACCGGTCTCAAAACGAGCGCCGCACGTCGGCTTGCGCCGGCTATGCCAACTATTAGATATTGCAAACCTCTTATTATGCATATCTAAGTACCAGCAACAATACTATTTAGCATACAAACATCACAGATTATAACGACGATTGTAAAGACCACAATAGAAAAATTCATATCCGCAATTAAACCAAAGATGCTAAAAATATAAATAAACTGCTAAGTACTTACATGACATCAAAAAGAAAACAACGAATGTTCAGTCCAAAATCCGCAATAGCACTTCATAAATAAAGTCACAGCATAACAAAAATGAGCTGATCAAGTCCTTTAGAACATGAAGTGAACAGCGGAAAAAACTATAAACATTAGGTGAAGTAAGAACCACAACGCACGCGTCCAGCGCTGACGCGAGGGTGAACGTGACTGCATGGTTACTGCTGAACTAGCGATGCAACCGAAAGAGAATTAGACTGCAACTATGACATGCAGACCTGAACAAATCCGCTTAATCAGACATTATTTTTATATTGTAGGCTGTATAGAAGATGATACCGAAGCAGGAAAAAATACTAAACTTAAGGGCATTGGTTTCTTAATGCAAATACATATTCCGAAATGGACCACAAATGGCTGATATTATATGAGTCTTATGAAATCATTGTATAATACGGATATGTTATCGGGATCCCATAGAATTTTTGGTTCAAACCGATAGCGAGACAGCGAAAAGGAGTAAGCTCCAAGCTAATTTTACCCGGACGTTTGACGGGCCGTATCGAGATTGAACGTCGCGTCGGTCCACATGTAGGCTGATAAACTTGGCCGTTTAGTTTGCTTCCCTTTCGTATTAAATTGTTATTACAAACACAAACTATATTGTCACATGGAGTACTTTTATTAGATAAACTTTTAATTTTATACGTATAGAATCCTCACATGATTTACATTTTGTAAAAGAAATCCCAAATCACTTAATTGCCGTGAATTGCACCTTGCGACAGGAACCAATCGTGCTCTTTCGCAAAGCTTGCTCTGGTTTCCTTTTGTTACAGACACTGTATTGGAAAGTGCCAAACCTGATCTTATCAAGCTTTCAACGAGCTTAAATGTGCCTTTGTTACATAAAATATATTTAATAAAAACTACACGCGGACGCAAATACTTTGATAAGCGATCAACGCGTCTGATACGCATAAAAAAAACTAATTGCCTCGCAACTACGAGTTTTTTCAATGATGTCAGATTTCAGAATAGTAGACAAGCGATTGCATACTATTATAAAAAAAAGCATGTATTTCAACAATGAATAATCATTAGAACTTTAGTTTCTTGATTTGGAGAAGGGAAACATAAAACAGACGAAACTAAAATATAAAATGAATAAGGATAGTGAGTAACTGACGCCGAGGAACACGTGGCGCATGACAGGAAATTGTTGAGGCGTTAGCACAAGTAAATGGACGCATTGTGAGTTTGTGACGAATTCGCGCCACATTGGATGCAAATGCAATTTGATATTACAGACATACAGCATATTACAAACACTCATATAATAAATCTCATGTGATCTAACTTGTAACGCAACGCAACGTGACTGAATGTAAAGACCTATATTCGCACATTACGGCAACGTTTGCCCGGAGTTTGCGCAATTCCGGGGAAGACTAATAATACTTCGGAACCCGGAAACTGAAGAAAAGGAAGCATAGAAATGTTGAGAAATGATTACATTTTGACAGTTCCACGCCTACGTCTCGTAAGCAACGTTCGGGAATGGAGATTTAATATATTTTGAGTGACATTTTCGGGTGGCGCCAGTGGTCGAATGACCCAGATCGGGGGTCTGCGGCGGAGCCTGCGTACACCGCATCGAGAGGTCAGCGCGTTGCACGCAGCATAGTCCGTGACACCAAAATTACACGTTACTTGTATTTATATCGAAACAACAAGCGTATAGGTTGTTGAACGAGGTAATGTCGTAAACATACTAGAGCATGCAACTGATTTTTTCTTACCAGATAACGTAAAAAGTAATTGCGTTTGTTAATAAGTAACTTTCTTTCATAATCAATTCCCATAGACATTTACTTCTTCGATATTACGTGAACACGTACAGATGGTACCTACATAGGCAGTTGATAATTCTCACGTAAGATAAAAAATCGATTTTTAGCTTTTATATGCTTTGTTACACAGTTCCCATTGTGTAGGTGAAAGTTCATAAAAAATATAACTAGTTCCGCGTATGAATCGTGTTACACCCAATTACATAGTGCTCCATCTATAATTCCAAGTGAGATTAAATCTCTTCGTTACATTGGATTTTAATAAATAGCTTCTTTATTACATCCGCGTCGGTTAATTAATTATAAACAACAAAAATATGTAATTAAAGTTTTTCAATTTAGCCGTTAATTGCCTGGGCACTTTTGTCATGATGCGAGAATGGCATGTGCACGAAATAATTTATTAAACCGTGAATTAACACGTTCGAATGATATTCAAATATTTCCCACAGCTGTGTGTAACAGCGAGTCATCACTAAATGTATCACTTGTGGCTTTCACTGGCGCATTTGATGCGCAATCAGCGCGGGTGCAGATTGTAGAGCAATTAACCATTGCGGATATACTCGTGTTTATAGCATACGCATCTTCCTGCCATAGAGGAAACGCCTCGGTCGATGATCGTACTACCCCGCCACATGACGCGACTATTCATTTTTATTAACCAAAAATATGAATGCGCATTTAAACGACCATTCAGAGAATTTTAATTAAATACTCGTTGGAAGAGTTGGGGTTATTGAAATAACATTAACCTTTGTTCAACTTAGAACGGACTGAAAAGTTTTAGTATTAATATTGTGAATAAATTATTGCTTTTTAATTATTTAGTGTTTCATGATTTTGCCGTGTTTTAGCGCTGTTATCAAAATTTCATAAGAACTTTGTTCGATTAGTTTTGTTGGTTTAGTTAGGAAAACTTTAGTTAAGATAAACTTTTCTGTTATGTCTAAGTCCATATTACTAGTTACAAGTTTATAATTCCACGCGAACCCATTAAATTAATTAAATGGAAAGTGTTTGATTGAATTAACACGCATATTGTCAATGTTGCCAGCCTCCCGTGGAAACTTATCGGCAGTAGCGAAAGCGATTAGCAACTCTGCGTAGTTTTTCCCACATAAAAACAATGGGCGACTTTCTATTTTAAAGTCACACTTGGCCAAAATGTTTAAGAATATTTCTTGCTTGCTGAGGAATAAAAAATATGCAATTGAAACTGCTGGCGGAATTGTAAATTAGCCTGTTGGGCCGCAGTATTGCCACCCGTACACTGACAAGATTTTAGTTCGATCCAATCTTACTGCTAAGTTCTTTGTTGTAAAGATCTATAATAATATTTGCACACTGATCTAAGTTATCCGGGCTAAGATCATTACTTGTAGTAATCTACGTAAGGCCTATGTGCAGCAATATAATATGTAAATGTCTACGAACTGGTAATATCAGTTGCTTGTAAATTCAGCTCAAACTATAGGTGTCTCCCGCGGAATTTCATTATTCAAGTTCTTGTATTCATGATGTACTAAGCGTTCAGGTTGTATTTCGAGATCCGCTTCTAACTGAAACTAACCAAAACAAGAATAAAGAGCATTCTGAAACCTTATTTGGATACAACTTTTACTAATCCGTTCTTTTCGTGACCTTAATAACATGAACTTCTATCGCAGCGACCTTGATACCCGTATTTAGCACTGCTAAACATCAAACATACACCAAACAAATTGAAGTTGAATGGACTCTGTCAACAAACTTTTTCACACGTCTTTATTTTGTGATTGGTTGTTGATTAGCACGCACAGCCGAGAACTGGTGTGTGTATGTGATTGTCATTTATTCTTGAAATAACGATTTAGTATGAACAGCGCAATATAGATGATATTTACGGAACATTTTATTGGAGGAGTAATAATAGGTATCGTGCAAAAAGATACATTTATGACGAGATTGAACCAGGGCTGAGAATCATGTGCAATGGCCCGAGGGAAGCGTCAGATAGGATTCTAAATTGCGATCACTTGGTGTAGTGAATACCAATCGTTCTGCTATCTAACAGGATGGCTGACATCCGATTAAATTTCTCTGCATGTCCCGGATTACGTTAAGGCAATCCATTTTTGTATTGTGCAAGCAAGCGGCAATAACTTCGTTTTGCGATGGGAACAAACGTTTTATTTTTTATAGTAAATTATAGTATTAACTCCCTATAAGGTTTTTTGTTGTAGCGATTTCTTCTGTAGTCCACGTTCAACAGTGCTCGTATATGAGCTAATCTGTATTACAAATAAGTGTGAGAATATCCCCTCTTTCGCCTGTCAACTGGACAGATATTCCAGGAACACAGCTGTAGAAAGTGCTAGAGTGTCAAAAGACTTCGCTAATTATAACCGAGCGGCGACGTTCCGCACATACCTGCTTCTCCAGCCGACAGACGGACAACAAAACAACTCTGATCTATTCACGTCATATAAACTTTCAAATCAAGCGAGCTGCAAATGAACCATCAATCTTACAGCCTCTTGAGAGCCGATAGATTGCAGGAAGAGTGTTTTAAATCAATTGTCAAGAGCTACTATTAATACTAATCACGGTTTAGGCAATTGAAGATAGATAAAGATGTTTTTATTGATTTTCTAAAGAACTTATTTCCTATAAGATTTTTTACAGGTGTTACATAAACATAAATATAACATCACGCTTTGTACTCCCCGATGGGTTCGGCAGAGGTGTTTTTTAGTACACCCTCGTTTCTTCAGTTATGTTTAAGTCCCATGTAATAGGGGGCGAGCCTATTGCCATTAACCGGTCATACATTCAGGCTTCAGGCTGCGACTGAGAAATTCCTAATGGAAAAACCCAGTAATACTTTGTCCGACCTGGGGATCGAACCCAGGACCCCATGCTCAGCAGTCGCGCTTGCGACCAGTAGACTAACAAGACAATCAGGTACAGGTGTTTTTTTATTTATTTGTTAGTTTATTATTTATTTTTTAGTTTATTTGGTGGCTTTTGGTTGAACTTGTCCAATTAAGTTGCAAGCTTGTGTTAGAAATGGGTTCGCGAAATAGTTCAAAGGGCTCGAATAGTCTCTATCGATTCTCGATCTCGACATTAGCCATTGATCTAGTGTCACTTCCTTTGAAGATAGTAAATCTAATCCAAACAATGTATGATTTATGTATATTCGATGTGTGTCCGACAAACTAATGTATGACGTTCTTCCGACGGGATTAATCGAGTTTATGCCGACGCATAAAGTTATTTACGTGTTTGATTTATACGAATCAATGTTTCTATATTCAGAAACATCAGATTGTACCAAGGCTATCACAATTATCAACACGTTAGTTTAATCGAAGATTGGTATTTAATATTACGTGATTTAGATGTTGGAACAGTAGGAATGTGTTACAAGTTTAAAATGGCTTATCGGCGAGTTGTACGTGTTCATTAGAGAAATAGATACAAGTTTTCCTTGTAGGTAATGTTTGAAACCTTCCACGGTCACGCAGGTATATTGGTTAAGTCTATTTTGTTAATAAAAGTTAAAAAATAATATTGTTGAGTTTCAGCTACATCTTCACGGCTGAGTGAAAAGTAGTCGTCAAAAAGCTGAATATACTAAATCAAGTACGACTGCCGGCTTTAAATTTTGAGTTTGAGCTTGAATAAATAATCCCTTAAAAAAACTTTTAGGTAAAACGGTTTTATCCTGCAATACCCCTACAGCATCAGGATTTGAGGATTGAAGGTTGAAATTATTTTAATGTTGTATTGTCATGGGAATTGAATTTGTGTGTGAAGTTTCAGGACAATCGGTTAGGCGGAAGTAGTTGAGAAATCTATCGCAAGATTTGAATCAAACAAACAAATATAATACGAAGTGAAGTTAATCAAAAGCGTTTAAAAATGAGAATATTTTACGTTAATTATCTTGTTTACCTACACATGTCAATACTGAATGGGAATATGAGAAGTTTAATTAGAAAACATGAAGCTATACGCACATTACTTAGGTCTTAGGGCGTCGACCATATACATTTTATGGTTTCTAACAATAAGCCATAAATCTAGGTCGACAATGGTACAGTACACACTGGTAAAAGACGCCTAGAAAAAGTCCTGACAATCCAGATAAAAAACTATTGAGGTACAAAAAGATTTCCCAATGGTAGGAAAAGTTGCAAAAAAATAATATAAAACAATTCAAGCGAATCCAAAGTAGAACATTAATCAAAACGAGCTTTATTCGCAGAATGGCGAAATATAAACTTTTCTGAAACGACAATAATAAATTCGATTTGTCATGAAACTCACTGATGACTGGAGAACACGAAATGTCTATTCAGACTAAGCGGTCCAAAAGTGGCGTGCTATCCGACTTCACATCGTATTTCAGTTCAAGGTCACGAGAAAATACCATTATAATTCAAAAAAAATATCTTATCGGGTATCATATCTTTCATATCACGGTATCATGTGCCAATCTCGGTATGAAAAAAGCATTATCTTCACAAAAGGGAGATCTTCAAACCAGTTGGTGTATGCAAAACATTACATGCCTTATTCGTTTTGTGGAAAGGAACACAACCACACAGATAATATCAATATCGTGATTTAAACTTGTGCTCATGTAGAAAGTGCGTCCGTCGTTAAGGCGCCTTTAGGAGTCAAGGCACTCCGTAAACAATCACAGCTCGCCCACGCCCGAGAACCGCCCGAATCGTAATCAAGCCTAATTTAGGAACAATAGAACGTTTTCTACAGATATTTAGATAAATAATTTTAAAACTGTTTCTTCCAAAAGTTGGCATTTTTGTGTCAAAATGGCAGTAATCGTTTTGTTGGCAGTGCTTTGAACTCCGTGTCAGATATAAATCCTGTGGTCTAGAATGCGGTGTCCATGACTGGCGACCTCGAAATTCGCTGCGCTTCGTCAATGTAAGCAAATGTGGCGAATGGCGAGAGGTTAAATGGAAACGTGAACAGCTGACGTCAGCGACAGCATTGCGTTATTTCAAAGGAGTCTTCCGAAAACGTGCGTTAAAAATTCGTTCCACCTTCTGTGTAAAACGCAGACCGTGTCTGGTTTTTGCGCGTCCCAAATTGAAACAAACTAATGGAATGGGGAACAGGTTTCAACGATTCTTATAGGCTTGCATTGGATAACAATGTCGTTTGGAGCTTCTGCAACTTATTGCACAAGCAAAGGTAATCACATTTTGAGTGCACAAGTTTGTACCAAAATATTTTCCTGGCAAATTGCGTTACCGTTGATGGCTGCACCGTCATGTAACATCTATCGCCTCACCACTAATGTTGCATGTAATTGCTTGGAGGCGACAGACACACATCTACGTTTCACTTGCGACATCTCTATCTCGAGACGTTAAATTATAATAATGCGATTGTGTCTACATTTGCTTTAGTAAAAGAGGCGAGTGTTGTATGGAGATGAAGCTTCTTTTATTGTGTTGATAGGAACATAAATCTGAGACTAACGTGTTTTCTTATAAGTATCAAAAAGTATGCTAGCCAACGGGTTCATTCACAGCCTTTGGGATTGTGTGCAAAGTATGTTAACAGCATATGTGACCTATTTTGCGTAACTCTGCTGTTTTGCAATTTGCAATGCCAAGTTAGCACAGGATACCAGCAGAAGCACAGGTTACTGAGAGAAAACTCAAGCCTCTTTATTTAAAGTGGACAACATAATAGTTTATACCGTCTGCTCTGCGTTTTTCAGAGTTTCTACATAACATCACGCATGTATTCCCCAAAGGGTTGAGCAGACGTGTATAGTAACACCCTCATTTCGCCGTTATGTTTAAGTCCCATTTAATAGGGGGCGAGCATATTGCCATCATCATCATCCTCCTGTCCTTATCCCAACTTATTTGCGGTCGGCGCAGTATGTCTTGTTCTTCCATACATCTCTATTAGCATATTGCCATCAACCGGGTACAAAGCCAAACTCCTCCAGAGTTTCTTTTTTTCAGTAAATACGATATCTTGTACCGTATCATGTATTTAACTTACAATTTTCTGAGTGTTTCATAAACTGCAGTGAGTTTAGCAGTTAAGTGACAAAACCATAAAAAAACCTTGTTCCGTCCCATGTAATTATAGAAGCAGACCTTGACAGTAATTATTGCAAACTGTGGATGACTGACTGATGAGAAAACAAAAGAATCGCAACCAAAACAGTCATGGATGGTCAGCGCAGTGATTAGAACAACGTTGAGAAAATAACACTTACTAAATTCGACCCAGATACTCATTGAGAAACTGTATCTTTAGGAAAGATTTCCTTTGAAAAATATATTTTAACCTTGCGACATGTAGTACTACCTGGAAATCATCTCATTACACGGTCGCCCTTAAAGACGATTAGTATTGTCGTAATATCGCCGTCCCCGGAGAATATAATGGCATTCGCAAAAATACAACTTTTCATTTTTGACGAGTGCTGGCCAGTTACAAAACATAAGTAGAAACGAAAAAGCTCAAATGATTAATTTGAGCTCTTTCGTTTCTACTTATGTTTAGTAACTGGCCAGCAGTCGTCAAAATTCGGTTTTTAGTTTGTTCTGAAAAGTTGTGTTTTTCGGATGCCATTATATTCTCCGGGGACGCCGATATTAGGTTGGAAAACAGAGTTTACTCATGCATTAATAGCTTAGAACAGCCTCGTTGGTTTAGGGGTGGCAAGCGCGACTGCTGATCGTGAGGTCCTGGGTTCGATCCCCAGGTCGGACAGTGTCACTGGGTTTTTTTCGTGTGGAATTCCTTAGTAGCAGCCCGGAGTCTAGATTTGTGCCCGGTTAATGGCAATAACCTTGCCCTCTATTACATGGGACTTAAACATAACAGCGAAATGAGGGTGTTACTATATACCTCTGCCGAACCCTTCGGGGAATACAGGTGTGATGTTATTTTAATATCTTAGAGCGATTCCAAACGTGGTGGTTATAGCTATCTTTCTAACAGTTTGATGGTCGATGGTCAGGAGTCTGTAATCATTCAAAGGTCGTTGATGATGAAGAACATTTTTCACTAATCAAACTACCTTTTTAGGTACCTAGGGTAAGTAAATTAAATTGACCTTTACATCGCGAGAAATATAATTTCAGTTTAAAAGCTTTCCAAAGCTATTGATCAAGGAGGATCATTTCGACAACTTTATCCAGAAAGATAGATGAATTCCCTTTGGAACACACGAACATAAAGCGTGTTCCGTTCATATACCAATAATTTAAAGATTTATGATATTGCCCGCCGACTAGGCTTATTAACTACGAAATGTCCTATAGCAAATACTACGTAGAATGCAGTTCGCGAGAACGAAAGACAGATGTGAGATGCGCATAATTAACTGCGATCATTCACTGAGGGAGACAAAAGAAGAACGTGTTCGGAGAACACTCGATAAATCACCACGATAGCTACCCATGTGGAGTGCTGGGAGTGCGGGCTTGCATAACTCCATATGCCGCTTTACGATCATGTCCTGGTTTGTTATGCGATTTTCTCAGAGATGTTAACTTAAATACACCAGGAAGAGCAATAAAGTCATTTATATGTAACTCGTAAATGGCCTATTTCTAAATAGCTGTGAACACTATATCTATGTGTATGTAACGCGTAAGTTTTAGTAGTTAATAGCTCAATTAGCAGCGTAAGTTCGGGCTGGTGTGAGGCAGCGTCGGCTCACATTTCAGCACGACCGTTATGGACGAAATACATAATATTGCCGCCGAAAATACGCGCGTTGCGTCACTGAACTAACTATTGCCCTTAATCACGCACGCCTCGCGGAAACTACACATGGAATACGTATTCATACTTATCATTACAGAAACTTGCTCGGTAATAATAGTTTGGTTTGTTTTTATGACTTCCAAGTTAGTACAGATGGTAATGTGAGCACATTTGCGGAGATCAGATAAACTTGCTTTATTCTCCTTAAGGTTTCATTCAGATGGTGTAACATAATGTTATGGGAATTGCTCGGCTGGTCTGTGAGTCTGTATGTCGTTTTAACGATCCTCAACATTATGCGCAATGCTCATACATAACTTTGTCGGCAATTAACACATCAAGCTAGCAACAAAAGACGGGTCGGAAAGGTAGCGGTTTTTTTTTAACTTGACATGGTCGCGTTTGGCCCTAGTCACACTTGATGGTAAGCGCAGACAGGGTCTAAGATGGAGCACACGAATCCAAGGAACAGAGATATAGAGGCATTCTCCTATACCCCACTGACTCTCACATACACATGACGGAACACAGTAAACTGCTTGGCCCGGACTTTAAAGTGAGGGTGGTAGCTAGCCAGGCGGACAGTATAGACCCTACCACCAAGTATGCTAGATTTTGTTGAATCTTATACCACTCGTCTATTCCCAAGGTGCTTTGAGGATGTTTTATATTCTAAACCGTCCCCGCACGGATAATTTTTCGTTCGATATTCAATTAGACCATTTCCACTAATCTTTTTTGGAATGAGTGGTACAAAACTTGTACGGATTGACAGTCCCGCGTTGAAGTCTATATACACCTTAACAATTAATTAAAACGGTTGTACCATTATGTATATTTATTTCCTGAAGTCATTAAAACCATTAGAAATGTAATAAATGCACCCTGACGTATTACGGTCGTACTACGCGCTCATTTTTATTTGCACATATTCTAATTTGCACAAGTAAGCATGTACCTTAATATAAGGCGCAGTGCCATTAACACCGACAATGCCGTTTGCGCAAACTTTTGCCCAAGCTGTTTCCGCAAACATTTGCACAAGCCGTTGGCGCTTGCAAGTCCCTGCATAAAGCCATTGCCTGCATAAAGCCTGCTATGCTATTGAATTTAAGCGTCTCAAAGTGTTCAATACATTCAAAGTAGATTTTGCACATTTTATGGACCTCTTGACTTAATATTCACGTAATATTTGTTGTAAATAATATGCTTACTACAGTTGTTATCACAGGAGGATGTGGTTAGCACTAGCATGATAAATTGTTTACATAGGTACCTAACATTAAGCTTTTGGACATGTTACCATGTTATTTTGTGTATGGTCATGAGTTGTTTATTACTAGGCACTTATAACACTTTACAGACATATATGGTAGGCAAACAACATAGTATTATATAATGTTACCCAAAAAAAGGTTTTATGCTAGAAAAAACAGAATAGATTCATTAGGATACAGATTGCCTCATTGGTCTAGTGGTGGCAAGTGCGACTGCTGAGCATGAGGTCCTGGGTTCGATCCCTAGGTTGGGCAGTGTTATTTGATTTTTCCATGTGGGTTTCGTGCCCAGTTGATGGCAATAGGCTCGCCCCCTATTACATGGGACTTAAACATTATGGCAAAAAATTAGGGTGTTACTATACACCACTGCCCAACCCTTCGGGGAATACAGGCGTGATGTTATATTATGTAGGAATACTGAATTAAACAACATAGATTATATAAATTTAAAAAAGGGGAAGGAGTTTATTTTTATTGCTTAATTCTCCATCACAATTTAAAATAAAGTGAAGCAATTAGTGTTAAATAAAGTGAACTGCAATTATATTGTTAACATCAAATTAGAGGAAATAACAATGAATATGGAGACAATGCAGTTAATTGTTTAAACATTGGTATTTCATAATAATGATTATTTATCCCGTTATTGAACGGACTTATATTAAATTGAAATCATTTAGTTAATAATTATCGCACCCTTAGTAATGCAAGGGCACAACTCGAAATATTGAGTTTTTGAGTTTCTGTGTTAGATGGTCTCAATATCAATTGTTCTATCACTTGGCTTTCACAGAAAGAGGAAAAAGACAATATTAAAACAAATACTGTAATTATATTGTAAAAAATACGCGTTTTCCCAAAAGTTGAAATTTTCGAGTTGTGCCCTTACATTACTAAGGGTGTGTTATGTTCATTCAAATGCTTATGAAAATAATTAAGTTCATATTACTTTTATAGTAAATGTGTTATGATAGATTTTGCAGTTATCTCTCAAGTTTTGCAGCTTACGAAAGAAATTAGGTGATAAAAAAGGTCTCTAATATTTTTTAAATAATTAACAGATTATTTGGTAAAAAAGGATATTAAAAAAGAAAATAAAACTTAAGTTATCCTCTAGGATATAATTATTGATTGATGTTTGTTGATATATGTATATATTTATTTAATGTAAAAAATATAAAAATCAATTTGCGACTGACTTTTGTAAACATACCAGTTGTATAGTTTTTTTAGGATGCAATACTTCGTAATTTAATATGACGATTTTTAAATAAATAAATAATCTATCACATTTATGACTGAACTGGAATAAACAATTTATTGAATCAAGCTAAGGATATTGATTTTTTGCACAGTATAACGAAAAGTAAATTAATAACGCTTAATACGAAAAAATACATAGTGATTTAAGAGAAATATCTTTTTCGCGTGTATTTACTACTATAAACTTAAAAAGTAATTGAATTTTATGTATTCACAAGGAACAGCTCAGTAAACTCGAAAAGAATATCGAAGTTACGATCCTACAAAATACGAAGATCCTGACAGAAAATTACAATGAAATTAAACAAAACTTACATAGCACATCAGGACTTCCAAATGCATCACGTTTTTCGAATTGCAAATATTAATTTAACACAAATAATAGGTAAATTACACCCCACGACGCGTATAAAATATAAATTCCAAGCAAAGCAACTGACACTGACACTTTATCATTTATCAAAACGGTACTCGCTCGCAAATTCGCAATCGCGCAAGTCGCAGACCGCAGTCGCAAGAGTCTATGGTGACCAAAGAATATAGAGTCGGCGCCACCACTGAAGTCCCTTTGACGCGGCGCTAGTGTCTTTGTGAATGAAAAACATTGCATAAAAAAATGTATATAGTTCCACAATTTTCCACGGACCTTTTTTCGTGGCGCGTGCTCTAGTCATGTCTCGGAGTAATATAATGATTTCACTATGGTCGCAAGCACTAATCGAATCTGTAAAAGTTTATTTTTAAATCGGTTCATTTCAATTCACTTTGTCGAAGTTTCATGTTGCATACACACAGATAAACATATAAACTATTTTATACACAAAAAGATACTATGAAAAGTGATTATAATAAAGGGAGGAAAACTGGGGATCTCATGGCGCCACCATCCTTGGTACCGAAGCAATTTTATTATGATACTAGCGGGCCGTCCCGGCTTCGCACGGGTGGACATTTTCCCCGTTTTTGCAACATTTTTCATTTATGCTCCGCTCTTATTGGTCGTAGCGTGATGTTATATAGTCTATAACCTTCCTAGATAAATAGACAATCTAACACAAAAAAAAATTTTCAATTCCAACCAGTAGTTCCTGAGATTAGCGCATTCAAATAAACCAACTCTTCAACTTTATAATATTAGTAAAGGTTATCGATAAAACTACCGATATATCGATTGCGCAGTATCGGTTGCACAGACACATCTCTATCGTTAGTTTCGTTAAAAATCTGTAAAATTATCCAGTCTCTAAAAATCCATAATAAATATACATATAAAATATTTGTTAATTAAGCTAGTGGAATTGAATACTCAGTAATATTATTTAACGAAATAGAAAGTAATACTGACATGAAAATATTCTTTGTTCTTTTCTACAAGAAGCGAGTGTTTCTTTATGTTGCGAACGAAACGTAAAATGAAAGTTTGAGACTTGAGTGAAATTGATTATGATTGATTGACAGTGACAGTTGACGCTGTTGATTGACAAGAAATTGTTTAACAATTTATTTCCGTACACGGCGTACACATTATTCCGTGATTTATTTCTGATAATTATGTCTCTGTATTGAATTTATTATACAATAAATCAATATAATAATATAGAATTATTTTTTTGTGGAGAAGGTAAATATTATCAGTGGTTTATGTAGATGTTTATTATTGATAAACATATTACTAAACTGTTCATTGAATTCTCGCATAGTATACCACATTCTAGGTGAAAAACTTTACGATAAATTACAGATGCGTGTAGAATAAGCTAATCTTACAACTTTGTAACAATGGAGGCAGACTCCACGACATACGACAACAGCACAAAGACAGAAGTTACAGAGCCTGCTCTTCCATTCAACACATGTCCTGGGTAAATTATTTAAAAATACTATATATAAGAAATAGAAAGTGACATTAACGTTCTGCTTGGTCTACCAAAAGCAGCTGACATCTATATTATTTAATGCTGCAAGTAAATCTAATAAAACTTCCCAGCACCTACCTTGAACAATATTTTAAGAGTGACGATACTTAAGTACGTCTGGTGTACCCTGGGCAGTCAGTCCTGCTACCAACCTTGTTGACTGGTAAGTCTTCACAACAGTAGGAGCTATTCTCGTAGCTTGTGCCAATACCAGGTACAGAGAGAGACTAAAAATATTAGAGGGCTCACTTTCAATATTGAAAGTTCAGTTCACAGTCAACTACGTCGTTGGTTTAGTGGTGGCAAGCTTGACTGCTAATCATGGGTTTGATCCCCAGGTCGGGCAAAGTGTTATTGGGTTTTTCCATGTGGAATTCCTCAGTAGCAGCCTGGATTTTGGATTTGTGCCCGGTTGATGGCAATAGGCTCCCACCGTATTACATGGGACTTAAACATAATGGCGAAATGAGGGTGTTAAGACACCTGCCTAACTCTTAGCGGAATACAGACATGATGTTGTATTATGTTATGTAGTTCACAGTCTGATATGATGATAAACCTATGTATTGCCATTTTCAGTAATCTGCAACTGTATAAAGAGTTCACAAGTAACAATGGTGACCTAAGATTAGAATGTCAATTGGTGGAGAGGCTGCAAACATTTGGACTATTGCCTAAAGTTATGAAGTGTCCCTCCGACAAACCAGACTGCAAAGTTGTTTGTAGAACTGCTAGAGTTATAGACAGGTAAGCTGAGTAATATTTATTACTTTGTTAAAAACAAATACCCATTTACCTATCAGTAGTGATAATTATTAAAATATTGATTAGTAGATTTTATGATCATAGACTTTACACATAGAAATAACGGAGGATGGAATAAAAACCAACTCAGTCTTTATCTCATTGGCATAAAATGGGACATTGGAATTGGGTGTAGATCCTTAATTAGTCAAGTCCATATTCTCATGCAGCATATAGCCACAGTTGTAGTTAATTGTTTTCTAGATAACTATTTTGTAATGAGATATGTTATCAGAACACCAGCCTCAAACTTTATGCAAAATCACAGGCTTGAACAAATTTTTCATTTCCAGATTGCAATGGATATGCGAAGGTTGCAGCAAAAGACAGCCAATAAGAGCGGGCTCATTCTTCTTCCGCCTACAATGCTCCATACTGCAAACTCTGCAGATCATACTCGCATGGAGTGAGGATGCAGACATAGAAGTTGCTGCCGCACACTTCGGTAATAATACTTAGGATTAGGACTATCGAGTTACTTGCAACAAACCGCCGAACCGGCATGGATTCTGTTTTTCCCGTTCTCAGGGAAATTTCCCTAAATTCTGCCTTAGTGGGTGTCTACAGTCTAAAAGAAACTTCAATGCAAAAAATCTGTTTTTTAGACCCAGCGGTTTTGGCTTGACAATGATGAATCAGTCAGTCAAGACATGTTATTCTATGTGTCTAGATTCTATGGTACAAAAAATCTACAAGCTGGTTTTGCAAATAAAATAAAGTAGATAAGTTCAGATATGCAACTGTTAATAACCAGTAAATATATGTTTGAGGGAGAGTTTATAAAAGAGCTTAATATTACAGTTACTAATTCAATATTTTTACGCTAATATAATAAATGTATTAAATTTTTCATGCTATCAATTCCAAGTCTGAGGTAAGTTGTGTAATTTGATGTTAAAATGTGATGTAGCTGTCTGTACAGTGTTGCTTACATTTTTGTGACTGTAGTGAATTTTCGACCAAAGATACACAATCTATTCCATTAGTAGATAGTCAATAATATAATTTTATCTCATTACAGGTGTAAAACCGAAAGTAGCAACCCTAATCTTCGACAGACTCGACGAGCTAGCGATAAAGGAGCAAAACAAGCGGAAGCTAGGCGGCGAGAACAGTGTGGTACTAGCAGAGATGTACCCTGACTGCGTGAACAGACTGTCTCCTGATACTACGGACCAGCCTCATGTGCATAGGATATTGATGCTTGCTGACACTAATGTAAGTCATAAACTTAGTGCACCAACAAAGGACTTCAACATGTACTCACTTGTATTTGCAAGGGGATTCATGATCATATAGCCAGTACCTTTATACCAATGACTCTGCAAGTCAATGACCAGGGGGGCTAATAACGTCCTATTTGCTTAATCATATTTCGTTTATTGATACCGCATCGTAACCAGTGATGGGCCGAATATGGGTTTTACCGAATACGCATAATCGGCCGAATTGTTCGGTTAAAAGTTTACTGAACCGAACATTCGGCCGAATATTCGGCAGGATTTAGCACACTCCATCGTGCATTGCAAGATTTCAAGTCTGCGCTTGTCGACCGCACCGAAGCGCGCGACTCTTTAAGCGACAATACAATGACTTGTGCATTTGTTTTTGTGTGTAAAATCGTTAAAACGTAGTAAATTTCCAAAAAAACAATGAGCGGAAAGAAGAGACACACTTGATATGGATACAATTATGTAATTGTTCTAATTCATACAAGCATAAACGCAACATTTTAATGCTGTTATTCGGTAGAATGTTCGGCATTTATAACGAATAATCGGCCGAATACGAATGTTCGGTAAACCTTCCGAATATGCCGAATACTGAACATAAAACGAATATTCGGCCCATCCCTAATCGTAACTGCAAGTGGACTGCACATCGAGTCAGCAGTTGCACTGAGTGCACCTAAACTGCATTTGGTAGTTGCAGTTGCGGTCGGGATGCAGTCAGTCTGTCTGGGCCGTTACAAATTCATTTCTGATATGAATGAAATATGATTCACCCAATTCTTCTCTTCTTCTGCTGCAATTCCTGAAAATGTTTACATAACAATAAGAGCTAATACGTATTGGCATATCTTTATCTTTCAGCATATTCCTACATCCTACTATTTGCACGCTATTAGAGAAGAGAACAAAAAGACTGCAAGCGGAAATCTTGATACGCAGGTACTAATTTTATACAATAATATTTATGTTCTTGTAGTAGTTGGTTTATTAGCGGTAGGTAAGAATAGCACAAAAAAAACACAATTCCTATTTCAACGATACTTTTGTAAGCAGCCTGGTTTTTTGACAGTAGGTAAATGAAATATGCAGAAAAAATACATAACGTCACGCCTGTATTCTCCGAAGGGTTGGGCAGAGGTATGTAGTAACACCCTCATTTCGCCGTTATGTTTAAGTCCCATGTAATAGGGGGCGAGCATATTGCCAAGAAAAAAACAATTGAAACCGTTCCCCCAGTGGTATATTTTTAAAACTAGACTTTGGTAACATTAATTGTAATATTTAAAGGCATTAACATCTGAAGTGGAAGAAGTTGTGCGTAAAGCAGTGATACCCAACTCTCTGGTGGTGACGGGGAACAATGTGCCTCTGATTGAAGGAGCCTCCTCCATACAGCAACTATTGCAGCACTGCGATGTGGATATGCAACACTTTTGTAAGTCCTTATACAAAGTATTGAATGGTTATTTAATAGGACGTAGAACTGAGGAACTAATGGTGCCACCGTCACAAGCCTTAAGCAATTTCATAGGTTAAAATATGTTTGACATTATTGATAATTCTTTTTTTTTTTTTAACCTCAAATTTTTCTTATTTTATTTTTGAACAATAATTTGCACCTGCCATGTTATCTCTTCACCACCTTTGGTTGACTGGTAGAGAATGCCTAAGGCATTAAGTCCGCCTTTGTACTTTTTTTTTGTTGCTTATAGTTTAAATAAATAAATAGTGACAATTTAAGGGCTAGCGCGCACTGCCTTGCGTTTTTTTAACGTATCATCTGTGAAGTATGGCACCCCATACTATAGGTACGATGTGCTCAATCAGAGTGCACTAGCGGGTGCGGGGGCGGGCGCGGGCGCTCGGGTCTTGGCGTTTGCGTGTTCACAGTAGTTCCGAATTAGCTATCGTAGCGTGCGTGTTTGGTCGTTCTCAAACTTCCAAATGACGCTACATTACTGTGAACGATACGAGCGGACTGTGCCATTAGAAACACCCGCGACACCCGCGCCCGCGCCGCGCTAGCACCCGCGCCCGCCTCCACTCTGAAATACGGCTTAGACACTTCATAGAAGAGCGCGCACTGCGAATTATTCACGGCATACTGATACTTGTACTTATTTTATTCGTTGCGGTGAAAAAAACGCACCGCAGTGCGCGCTCGCACTAACTCTTTCTGTTTGGTTGTGATGAGGTCTTACGGTGGTGCCATCTGCTTTCGTTTTGCGTTGTATTCCTAATTATGCCATGCAGATTTCTGAACATAAATGAGCCTTCTTATCATATCGCGGGTTTACCGTTGCATTTAAAGATTTTAATATAAACTTACTTATCGTCGGTTAGGTAACAATACCGCTCAAGTTAAAGGACATGTTATATTTTTGTATGGAAGCTGGGCTTTGGCTGTGAACAGAGAAGAGATTTTTTTTTTATGAAAGTACATAAAATATGGATCTTCCGTATATATTTTTAAAAGCACCCTTCTATTGTTTTTTTTATTTAAATAATTAGAATTAAAAAATAAAGTTGCAACCCACAGTTGTTAACCCATAATTATTAATTCTGGCAACACTTCTATTGGATGACATTTATTGTCATTGTCAACGTCAGTCATTGTCAAAAAGTCAAATTCAATTCAACTTATTCAACTGTTGTCTGTTATTGTGACTGTGGTTCCTGTGTTTTTGACTATGTACCATTGTTTTAGTTTTTTTTTATTTGACCTGGCTTATAACAACAATAGATAGCGATTTTGTGCGACAACTTTGACATGATTAGACATTGATGACATTACTGACAATGACAAGTGACAACCTTGCTGACATATGTACAGTAAATATTTTATTTTATTCTATTGAGACAAGGGAATCAATGCCATACATCCAAACCATTAAGTTAATTCATTAATTTTATTTTAATTTAAGCCGTTTAATATTATTTTAATATTAGGATAAATATTATGCTTTCAAAAATGATATATATCATTTTTATTTCTAAGTTTTTTGTCAGTTTATTAGTTTTTTAACAAAAAAAATATCAGGATTTTAAATGTATTTTAATTAAATAATGGTGCTTTTTAAAAAAAAATGTTTTTGTAAGCACGTCCTAGACAGTTTTCCCTATCAGAAAAACCGCACATGTAAGCGGTTCAAAAATAAAATTATTTTAAGCCCATTTCATAACATGTCCTTTGACAAGTCTTCAGGAGAGACAAAAAACTGATTATTGTCTTTAAAATGACACAACAAACGACTTGCGCGGTGCCAGAACTGTTTGAATAACTCGCTGTCATTGGATCATTTTAATTTTTTCTAACATCAATCGATGCGCGCCGAAAATATCTATCCAATGACGCAAAAACCGTCAAATGACCAATTTTCGACTTAGGCGGTATTGTTACCTAAGCGACGATATGTAAGTTATCATAACATCACGCTTGTATTCTCCGAAGGGTTAGGCAGAGGTGTATAATAACAACCTCATTTCGCCGTTATGTTTAAATCCCGTGTAAAAGGGGGCGAGCCTATTACCATCAACCGGGCACAAATCCAGAATCCGGGCTGGTACTGAGGAATTCCACACGGAAAAGCCCAATAACACTTTGCCCGACTTGGGATCGAACCTTGACCTCGTTGGTCTAGTGGTGCCAAATGGGCCTGTTGATTGTAAGGTCCTAATATAAACTTATATTATAATTATAATATATTACATAGCATCAGAATTCAAGACTTTTAAACATGGTTAGTGGTTAGTTTCTACAAAGCTCATACCGCTAGCTGTATTCCACCGTTTAGTCCCATCTATTGTATCCTATACAGCAGGGGTGGCCAACCAGTCGATCGCGGCTCATAATCCAGTCGATCATGGCAAGGCAAAGAAAAATATAAGTTTAATATAAGTTGAATGAAGAAGTACTGATTATGTAATTGGTAGATCGCACACAGTCTGCTCAGTAAACAGTAGATCTTGGGTCGAATCAAGTTGGCCATCCCTGTTATACATGAATCTGTAGTACATTGTCATCATCTGTTTCCCAGTGAGTTCCCGGATCTGGCGTCAAGCAGTCACAGTCTGCTGTGCATCCCGTTCAGTTTGCAGCGAGGGCATGGCTGCAGGACCCTGCGCCTCCGCAGTACAGCGGTATCTAACTACTGCCTTATACAGGCTGAGACACGACGACGGGTTCTTCAGCCACGTGCTCAGTAGCGTCGCTGCTGAGTATACTGACAAGTGTGATAGTTAATAATATCGCTTTGTTAAAGTTACTGCATTGAGCCATAAGAATAAATAATCTATACATATACTTGTCCTGACTGACTGTCTGTTGCAACGTAGAGTCTAAATCAATGAAGCTGGAAACATGAAATTTGTCAAGTAAGAAAGGATTTTTGGAAATTCTACCCTTAACGGGGTAAAATAGGGGATGGAAATTTGTATGGAAATCACGCGGACGAAGTCGCGGGCTAAGTGCTAGTACCGTATAGAAGCGAAACTCCTTTGTCCTCCCCAAACCTCACTGAGCCCGCAAAGCCCCGCTGTCGCCCACGGATGCGTCAGGGCTGGTACTTATTTGCTGGAACGTGGACAAGTGCGCGAGGCCTCGACTGGTTTGTTGGTTAAGCCAACGCGACACAGTAAACTAATATCGTGACCTTGAACGCTTAGGGAGCGCGAGTTTCTCTTCCATACGATTATTAGTTGTTTTATGATCGAGCCTTATGTACAGTCATGTTCACCAACATGATATACACGTAGCGAAATATTTAAGTGAGTTAAAGAAGTTGTAATAGACTTCTTAATAAAATATTGTTATCATAGTATCCGAACATACAAATACCATGTAAAATATTTCATAAATTTAATCGGTATTTAGGGAGATAGTCGTTTCATTTTCAATCGTTACATGTTCGTTCTCATGACTGTACTACAACGGTACCTAATAACTATAAATCAAGGGTTTCTTTAATTCGACTTCTGGTCTAAAACAGTCAGTCAGCACGTTTTGATATTTAGTTAAAGGTAAGATTAGTTAATAAGTGTCGATATTTTTCTGTTATAAAGTTACTGTTGTAAGTTTTACATAATTCAGTTTTTGCGCCAAAAACTGAGTAACATTTCGGATCATTAGAATTTCAAAAGTTGGTTTAGACGACATACATAATAATATAGTTACAGACCTGTGATTGTTGATATTTTAACGTAAGTTCTTCTGTTATACTAACTGCCGCACTCAGAGACGTTTATTAACGGCACAGATCATATTAACGGTTACTGAAGCGACTCGAAAAAGTTTCTAATCTATGTAAGTAGTTTTAAACTTTCACGGTTTTTAAATACACTTAAACATTCACTTACGGGATAACTTCCGTGGTTATAATTTGATTTGAGTTCCCGATATTTCGACGCTGTTGCAATGCGGGTGGATGAAAACTTAAAATAAAATAATTATTAAGAGCAGACAAATCTGTCTATCCTCTTTCTTAGTCTTTTACTACGCTCACTACTGGAACTCACACTCGATTGAAAGTCACGGCAAAACACACTCACGGTATGAATAAATATTTCGGAGTCTTTATTACGAGGTTTAAATTAAACCTCGTAATACGGAAGTTATCCCGTAAGTGAATGTTTAAGTGTATGTAAGTAGTATTTCAGAATATTACTCTTGGTCTCATTGAACTGGTACATCGTGGCAACTTAGCCGCACGTTTAGCAGCGCTGCTGAGATTTGTTCGATCACATCGCCAACGAACATAGAAGACAGCATACATATATTTACAACTAATGATGCTTTCTTTGAAATATACTACTAATTTAAGTGCTCACGAATAAATCGCGCTTCTGAGTCACTCAGTATTTGACCCTTTAAAGGTCGTCACATACCTCTTGGAGATACTGTAAGATATGTGTATTTGAGCGCATATCTTACGATATCACCCTTCATGGAATTCAACGCACTTACACGCACCGCCTAGATAATATACAGGTGTAATTCGTGAATTCCTTAAACCACTTGATGTACATATTACTGGTATAATTTAACCTGCATGAGATTTAGGTTAATTGAAAATAATAATTAAAAAAATCTTTTTTTCTTGCGGAAGGGGTAAGCGATCGTAGCTAAGCCACCTAATGGTGCGTCCAGACCTGACGAACGCGCCGCAAATGCGCCGCTCGCGAGCTGCGCGCGTGCATTTCATGTTCGTACAAAAAATCGCGCGCCGTCCGCGCGCCGCTCGCGCGCAGTTCGCGAGCGGCTCGCGAGCAGCGCATTCGCGGCGCGTTCGTCAGGTCTGGACGCACCATTACAAGGTTTCAATAAAAAACAAAAAAATCTATATCGCTCCGCCCAGTTAACTCAAGGCGGTAAATTGACTCGGAAAAATATATTAAAAAGATTTGTTGTTCTGAATAAAAAAAATAGTTGAATCTGAAAAATCCTATGCAGGGTCAATCTGTGTCACCAGCAGATCATGCGGTTTGAAAGAATTACACGAATTCGAATACAGTCTGTATATTTTATCGTTTAGTATCTGAAATACCGACCGATATCAAAAGATTCTGTCAGATACAAAATATACGTGAAAATGGTATCTGCAGATACTATTTTTTTCTTATATATTCGTATTTTTTCCTTGTACCTCCAGATATTATAAGTTTTAATGCACAGATACCCGCGATAAAATATTATAGTATCTGCATCATGTGTAACACCCTTAAAACCTATTGATAACCACTGTTAAATACTTGAAACGCCTACTGTACTCATGTTAAGATATTGCTTTAGATGTAAGTTAGAAACTTAGTGCCTTTATATTGTACTGTCTTCCTAAGTAAGTGCCTTACGGTTGGATAGTTTTATTTAAGTTTATTTTTGTTAACTTTTTAACCGACTTTCAAAAAAGGAGGAGGTTCTCAATTCGACTGTATGTTTTTTTTTTGTATGTTTGTTCCGTGATATCTTTGCTAATTGTGAACTGATTTTAATGATTCTTTTTCGTTTGAAAGAGTATTCTTTCGAAGTGGTCCCATTAAAATTTGGTGAAGATCTGATGAAGAACTTCGGAGATAGACAATTTGAAGTCGGTTTTATTTTTGTTAAAAAGTGATTATTGTTTTCTGGTTAATACTTATAAATGCCATTACATTCATTAAACATGTTGTGTATCGAAGTTGATATTCTGTTTGTTGTGATAATGATTTTGTCTGCTATTAAAGTTAAGCAAGACTTGATATAATGTTAAAAAAATGAATACTTTATTAAAAAATATAACTGTAAGCCTCGGATTCACTAGGGCAGGGGTTCCTAAACTTTAAAGATAACGGAACACCAACCAAATACCTTTTATTTTATGGAACCCCATATCAAATATTTATAACCGTGGTATTATTTAATAGCTAATAATAAATATTTTGGCGGAACCCTGATGACTATTCTACGGAACTCCTAGGTTCCGCGGAGCCCAGTTTGGGAATCCCTGCACTAGGGGACAAAATGTTCCCCAACTTGACGTGCAACATTGAGTCTTCGTGACACTGCAACGTTGCACACTGCCCCGCATCGTTGCGCGCAACATTGTGCGGCATTTTTACGACATTGTCCCCGTAACTTTCACGTAAGACGTCAAGTCCCGCGCCATGTTGCTCCATTTGTCCCTTAGTGTATTCAAGGCTTTAAAAGCACTAACATCAAAGTTGTCTTATATAATTTGTTACAGCATAGAAGATACTCTAATGTGAACCGAAAACCTTTTTCGGTATTTTTTGTGAACAAGAAAGTCTTTCGAGACATGTTAACAGTTACTTCTGTTTGTTAAGTAATTTTTAATCAAAACGTAAAATGTGTTTTTTATAAGTCTAAAATAAAAAAATGATTTTTTACCATTGGATTTTTTTTTATATATTTGCCGTTACCTTTAGTTCATCGTAGATGGCTTATTTTCGGATCAAATAGAAGACTCTATTTAGTACGAGAATAGGCCATCTGGTCTTCGCGCCAGGTTGCTTATCACCGATGAGGGGTGATTAGGCCATGATCTCCGGCCACCCTAGTGAGTGGCCTGCGGGCGGCGGGTTGGGGAACCCGTCGCCCGACCAGTAACGGGCCCAGGGAGGATGGCGCGTCATGTCCTGCGCGCGCCTCTCGGATGGATGTGGGGCAGGGGAGCAACTGCCCCACCACAGGAGAGGTCCACCAGAAGAAGCTGGTGGACCGAGACCTGCCGGAGTCGCGGTGCATGCAACAGCGAATCCCGTGACCCCGGCCTTAGGTCAGAAGGAGGGACACCGTGGGGTTTTAGCCAGTAAGAGTCTGGCACACCCCCCCGTCTTCCCCAGACGGGGGATAGTCCATGAGGATTTCCCCACGTGAGAGAAAAAAAAAAGGGGTGATTAGGCCGAAAAATTAAACCTTTTTTAAACCCCGTTTACCTACCTATTTTTATTGCTGTGGGTAAGACGCTATCATTGCACATAAATATTACAGTTGCACTGTGGTCTAGTTTTAGGGTTAAAATTAAATACCTATTAGCGCTAGGTCCGCCTTTGTCTTTGAGATAGAGACCTATAATAAATCCCGTAGTGCCTGCAATGGTGTCCATTCTGTTGCACACTTTGACAGGACTAAACTAAACTAAGGGTGTTTGTCTCTTTCTGTTTCAATAGAAAAAGAAACTGACAGTTGCGTTTAGTCTAGTTTAGTACTGTCAAAATGTGCAACAGATTAGAGAATCGACTCGAATCTTTGAAGATTGCAAGTGTGCATGTATGTTTAGGAGTACATACTGGCCTAAAATATTGTTTTACCTTCAAAGGAACTGGGCTGGACTGGCAGCAAGATTTTAAGACACACACTTCTGCAATATCATCCAGATGCTTCATACCTTGGGGTACATTCTAACATACTGTTTTTTAGGTCGGAGATGATTGATTATGTAAATGTTTAATTTGATTCAAACATTTCAACGGCTGCATATGAAGTGGGTTTTAAAAAGATGTTCCTAATTTCGCTACGTGCTTGCTTCGTTTGGTGACACGGATGAATCGATTTTGAAAGAAGAGGCCGTTTGTGGATTTGAAAAGAAATGTGAAATCATGCACTTCCTCCACGAGTTTTCCGTTTTACGCAGATCTGGCGGTGAAGATAAGTCGTAGAAAATAAATGATCCGTAGAATATGAATCGATCTTTACTTACTAGGTGTTCAGAGCCATCTACTGCAAGATAGTTTGTTTTGAAGTAAATACACGATAAACGACAGCATCTGTCGTCCGTATACCTAATTAAAAGTACCGCATCCCGGTCAAGCCAATCCGATGGGATCTTAATAAGGCGGCAAGCGAGCGAGTCGACCGCGGTACCGTTGTCCCAAGCTTCCTGTTATCTGAGAAAACTGGGTGATTTGCATGGGAATGCAACGGTAATAAAAAAATATCCACTGCACTTAGGTACCTACATTTAAAACCAGTTCAGTCAGCTTCGAAATTCATTTGGTGTTTGGTGTCACCATTTTTCACGGGATGACAGACAAGTTGATAAAGAATATATCGACGCTCGGCAGTGAAAACCTCGTAAATAAAATTTTCTTCAAAAGCGTTTTATTTGTTCTTTAGATTGATAAACTCGTCATACACGTACTGGTTCAACAAACTTTCAATTCAAATACTTCTAAGCAATCTATGACTTACGATGACAAACTTGTATTAACATTTGATCGGCCATTTTTTTAGCAAGAGAGTTATTTTTATCTCTTCTAAAAATTTGTATTTTACACATACGTGGTTTTCACTGCCGACTGTCGTATAGAATCCCTTAAAGGATCCGGTTTTATCTTGCAGTACCCCTGCAGCATCTGAATTAGAGGATGGAAGGTTGATATTATTACAATGTTGTATTGTCATGGGAATTGAGTTTGTGTGCGAAGTTTCTGGACAATCTGTTAAGCAGAAGTAGTTGAAAAATCTGTCGCAAGATTTGAATCAAACAAACAAATATAATAATATGAAGTGAAGCTAATTAAAACCGTTTAATAATAATATTCACAACTTGGTAACATATATATCGAATAACTTAAGAATTGTTCAATTTTGCAACTTTCAAACTAAGTCAGTCTAATCTAGGCTTTAATTATTGATAGGTACCTACCTTAGCTGCCTTGTTGGTCTAGTGATCGCAAGCGCGACTGCTGAGCATGGGGTCCTGGGTTCGATCCCCAGGTCAGGCAGTGTTATTGGGTTTTTCCATTAAGAATTTCTCAGTAGCAGCCTGGAGTCTGGATTTGTGCCCGGTTAATGGCAATAGATTCGCACCCTATTACATGGGACTTAAACATAACTGGCGAAACGAGGGTGTTTTAAAACACCTCCGCCGAACCCTTCGGGGAATGTAAGGCGTGATGTTATGTTATGTACCTACCTACATTTTAGTAGATCTACGACCTGCAAACCTATTCAAGACGTTAACAGAGACATTCATGCGAATCGACATATAAAATAAAACAAGGTGTGGTTATAGAAAGTACGCTGGACCTGTTTGTGAAGAGCTAACAGTTTCTAGCTCTTGTCTAGAAATCTGCCGGATCGTTATAAGTGTGTTCAGTCGATAGATTAATTACTGTTAACTTTTCAAGCTACAGACAATCGATAGACAGGAATGAATGTATGGAGAGATCGCGGGTCGGCGCTCTATGATTACCTACCTGTGCTATATGCATTATTTGGCACGTTTATTATGGTCTAAAACACAGTTAATTGTTACTAAGTAGGTATTACGGTTTTGATCCCGGAGTTAGCAGTGTACCTAAAATAAAAAGGAAACACAAACTTTTATTTCTGTAGGGAACTTAAAATCTCAGTTATAGAGACAGTTTATGATAATACACAAGGTAATATCCCCTGCCTACCTTTTGATTACAAATATTAAGGTTGGATTGTTATTAAAATACGTAGTAGGTAGCACAATTGTTCTAAAATGTAATATTTAAAATATTGTTGCCATGCTGATTCTTATTGTACTACTGTTTGTTTTTCCTTAAATAAATAAATAAATAAAATGTTCAGCAGTTTACATAATAACATGTTAGAAGGCTACTAAATGAATTAAATAAATGAACTGTCTTGTTGTTCTAGCGGTGGCAAGCGCGGTTTGATCCTCAGGTCAGGTAGTGTTATTGGGTTTTTCCGTGTGGAATTCCTCAGTAGCCGCCCGGAGTTTGGATTTGTGCCCTGTTGATGGTAATAGGCTCGCTCCGTATTATATGGGACTTAAACATAACGGCGAAATGAGGGTGTTTACTATTCACCTCTGCCCAATCCTTCGGGAAATACAGGCGTGATGTTATGTTATGTTAATGTGAAAACACCGAAAAATATATTAAACTCTCTTAAGTAAGCTTGTCGACAATTTTATCTAAAGAATCAATACCTAAGGGCTATAATGATTGTTCTCTTACTATAAAATAAGTATCAGGCGCGTAGCTACCGCCGTATCTGCCGTATCAATTATACGGGGACCTCGGGCCACAGGGGCCCCCAACGTGCGTAAGCAAAAATTAATAAAAACTGTCAGACCTGTCACTATTGTCCATAGAGGCAGAAACTTTAGAAAAACTAAAGTCATCATCAGCTATAAATGATATAATAAATCAGTTTGCCGAAAAAAAGGCAAGGCGAGTGTAGGTATATTTAATTTGAATTGTTTGTAAAAAAATTTGAAAAAGTGACAGATAGCTAATTATGATGAATAAATATTTCTTTTAATTTTATGCAAACTTTTTTTTTCTTTTGTGAGAAATCTTTACCCTTCATAAGGGCCCCCAAACATTTTTTTATACGGGGCCCCGCCAAGGCACGCTACGCCACTGATAAGTACCTATAAATATGTAAATACTTCTTCTTTTTGTGTGGTTAGTGACTAACCCGGTGTCAGAGTTTATGCCGCCCATGGACCTGACTTGGGTTCACATGCTGTCGAGAAATATCTGTCAGGCATGCCGGTTTCCTCACAATGTTTTCCTACACCGTTTTAAGCAAGTGATCATTATTACGCACATAAATCCGAAGTCAGAGGTGCGTGCTTTGGGTTCGAACTCGAAACCTATTGGCAGTCCGATAGTCACACCACAAAGCTATCACTGCTGTTTATATATATGTAAATACTGTTATGTAGATACTAATAATATATCCGTTAGGAGTAATTTCAATAAAGCTTTGAGCTTACAACATTTACGTAAATTATTTCAGAAGTCATAACCTTTGGATTTAATTGGTTGGTAGTGAATAGTGAACATTACTCTCATAAAAGTTTAAAGTCTGGTAACAGTCCCGTACTTAACAGCTTTTATATTTCCCTGCCACAATTAGCCCAGATAAGGGCAAATAAAGTAAAATGTTACCGTTTTTACCGTTTATCGGCAGCGATGCGATGCCCCAAGTAGGTGGTCGATACAGTTAGTCGAAAGCTGTCCGCGACCCATCAGCGACAGGTTGTTTCACCTGATCTGTGCCACTGCCTATCAACTGATTAATAATAGCTGTTGCCCGCGGCTTTACTTGCATCCTATGGGAACTACTTCATGTACCTACCCGGATAAAAAGTATCCTATGTCCTAATCCAGCTCATAGTCTACCTGTGTGCCAAATTTCATCTAAACATGATTGATTAATAAATGTCCAAATTCACAAACTCACAAACATCAAAACTTTCACGTTTATAATATTAGTAAGATTGTTATAAACAACGTAGGCGTTAATGTATGGAGAGGAAAGATTTATTTGTTTTTAAAGATGAATGTATAATAAAACTTTTTAACAAAAATAAAATCGACTTCAAATTGTCTTTCTCCGAAATTCTTCATCAAATCTTCACCAAATTTAAATGGGACCACTTCGAAAGAATACTTACTCTTTAAAACAAAAAAAGAATCATTAAAATCGGTTCACATATCGCGGAACAAACATACAAAAAAAAACATACAGTCGAATTGAGAACCTCCTCGTTTTTTGGAAGTCTGTTAAAAAGCTCGTCTGATTGATATGAAACTTTCATTACCTATCGTAAAGCTTGTAAGCTTAGGTCTCAGTGTACCTAATCGAACCACAATTGTTATTATGAAGGGTCCTTAGGCTAGTCTGGAAAACCAGTTCTGAATTGCTTTATATGGATATATATTTAGTGCTTTCAATCGTTAGAATATAGAACAATATGAAGACCTTGAGAATACAAAATGTGTAGGATCTTTGTTATTGACACACCTACCTTTCATGCATTTCGTTCGTTTCTAATCCTTCTTTGTCGTGTATTGTATTGAACGTCAATTGCGATAATTATGTTTAGTGAAAATATGCGCCAAACTTAATTAAAAATAGTTATCGATTACCAAAAATAACTTGCTATCAATTCTTTTAATGATATTCGATAGCGAAGGTTAACAGGTTACTGGGTTAGGTCGACGGCCTCATAAGATATATTTTATTGATACCTACGGTTCTAAAAATATAATGTAAACACACCAATCGTACAATATAATCAGGATTACGTATCTATTGTTAAGGACACTTATTTCTGACAATTAGTTATGTAGGTACAATATATATTATATACTTTATACTTTAATATAACGGATGATACCGGTGTTTATTACACAATTCTGTTGTGTTAATACCAGTTTAACTACGACGGGTCGTGCGGTTAGTCGGAGCTGCGTCTGGCTGTACCGCTATCTGGGCAAATAAATAAAAGATGCAGCGGAGAATGGATACATAGCGGGCCCCACAGCCGCAACCGAAGTTCAGTGCGCCCACAGACACCTTCCGCGATGGTCAACTACAGACGAGTGGTGTGCGAAGTGGCCCTAGTGGCTGTGCTGGTAGCGGTGGCGCGCGCCGCACCCGCGCCCGACTGCACGCAAAAACACTACGACCAACGCCAAAATGGCACCGAAAACTACAGGCTCAATATTGACGGTGTCGTGATTGCGGTGGCTCCCGCCGAGTCCATAATCTCCGCCCTCGGGGACATGGACGACCTCCTGGATCTCGCCTTAGAAGAGTACAACACCGAGTACAAGCCCAAACCGCCCCAGGGATCACCGTCACCAGTGCCAGCGATCCAAGTTGTATCTCTCCCAGTGCCGGACGAGAAGCCTCAAGAAGTGAAGCCACAGGAAGAAAAACCACAAGAAGTGAAACCTGAGGAACCAGCGAAGCCTGTTGAGCTATCCCCGCTTAGTGACGTCAGCATGGGCAACGAGATGAAGATCCAAAAGAAAGACGCGTCGTTGAGGAAACAGGAAAAAGCACAAAGGTAAAAAATAATAATTAACTTAGGTACCTATGTTATTAGTCTTATTGTAGCGATAACACTTAGAAGTCAATACTAAACCCAAGTATACTTACCAGAACTACTTAGGCACCTACTAAAAGTCTAGTTACTAAAGCTTGTGTTAGGTTGAATCAATTTTTTTAGTTATGCATGATTCTTACATCCTTTGCGGGGTAGCAAAAAACTGATACAATATTTGTTTTTCTTTTATTCCCAGATAATCGTGAAAATATACTTATCAGGTAAAAATCCCTTTTAATTATTTTATTAAGTTCGCTTAGAATCATGCAAAACTACATTAGCTATACGTTATTACTTTTTTTTTTGTTAAAATGCACAAAGGAACGCGCATTTTCATTTGAATAGTCCCAATTTTCCATATTTAAAATAATTATTTTTATAAAAATCGAACATTAGCCGTAATAATTCTCCATAATATTATGTTCATTAATTACTTTGTTTATTTATTTGAATTTGTCTTTCGCAGACTGAAACATCGGCTGGCAAGCTTCCTGATGCCGCTCCTGAGAAAAACCCGCCATCATTAACGACTTAAACGTAATCAATAGATTTGTGGTCTTCTGCCCGGTTTCTGTATCCCGAAACGAATCGTATTGCTTACCAATGGTAATATTTGGTATTACCAAACTTTTCCTATGAAAGACTCGTAAGCCAATTTTATCTGCGAACGCTACTAACTGATGGGTTAACTAATAACGGTTAGTAAAATACAGGAATTGGGTATCGTCATTTACAAACTTATCTCCAGTTTAATATATTCAATTAGTTAATTTATTCTATTGTATTGAGGATGTTGTGCGTAAGACGAAGCCATGGAAAGATGCATTTATTTTAGATTGTAAGGTAAATATATACGTAAGTGTGTACATTGTTTCGTTGAAAATAAATAAAATAATTCTTATTGAAAAATCCCTAAAACTTTGTTTCTTTGTACTTAACCATAAAAGTCAAATAACTTGAAGTAAGCTGTGGTTCGTAAGACCCACGGTTCGATCCCTAGACCAAGCCAACAGAAACATACACAGGCACATGACACTTTAAATTTGTCCCTGTGGTTGGCAACGCATTAGCAATAGGTACTCTTGGGGTTGTTAGTGAATATAGGTGGCGGTAATAACTTACCATCAGGTAGGCCACCAGCATATTTGCCAACATAGAAAAAAAAAACTTTTAATTCTGTAAGGAACTGAAAATCTCAGCTACGACAGCTACTTATACAGAACTAGCGACCCGGCCCGGCTGCGCACGGGTGCAATGTAGATACTAATGTGGGGCATATAAACCTTCCTCTTGAATCACTCTATCTATTGCTGAAAACTGCATTAAAATCCGTTGCGTAGTTTAAAAGATCTAAGCGTATAGACAGCGGGAGCGACTATGTTTTATCTTTCTTCTTCTTCTTTTCTTTTTCTCCCGCTATCTGTACCCTTAGATCTTTTAAACTACGCAACGGATTTTAATGCAGTTTTCAGCAATAGATAGAGTGATTCAAGATGAAGGTTTATATGCTCCACATTAGTATCTACATTGCACCTGTGCGAAGCTGGGGCGGGTCGCTAGTACTATGTAAAGAAGCTTATAAATGTTGCCTAGCTTTTCGGCAATTACAGATATCACGGTTGGATTATTATTTTAATGTTCAGCAGCTTGTATAATAATATGTAAGGAGGCTATTAAATTAATTAAATAAATAAATTCAGTAAAATTATTAACTTGATGCTGAGATAATTTAAATGAGGAGAAAATAACAAAAGAAAATTAGGCTTCTCTGTGCGTAACAAGCTGTTTAATTTGTAGAACTGCCAAACTTACATTTTAGATTAAGAGGATCATGTCAGGGTACAAGTTTATAGTTGTTAAGATATATGAAACCCATTATTCGTAATTATATCTCCATAAGTGGATACTTGATTGAGGTATTTGGAATTTTCTGATTCGTCCCTAAACAGATGATGTTATCAACTCAGTAAATAGAATCAGTTAACTACTGTCTAGCGCTCTGGTATCCTGTCGACAGTAACTTAAACAACTTATTCTACCTGGCCTTTTCCCAAGTACCTATATTAGGGTCAGCTTCCAGTCTAACCAGATGCGGCTGAATACCAATATTTTACACGGAGCGACTGCCATCAAACCTCCGCAACCCAGTTATTGGGCAATGCCGATATCCTAAGGTTAGACCGGTTGTCAAACTTTCAGGCTTCTGACTATCCGTAATGACTGCCAGGAACGACAGTTTGATGTGCTCTCCGAGGCACGGAGGGGTCTCGATGTGTAACGAATGTTCACCCATCCACGGATTGACCGTGGCAAGCGCAGCCTAACCTTGCAAATCATATGATCACGAGCCCCTCCTAACTTAAACAACTTTACAATTGAATTGGTCACTCCTACCAATGGTATCTACAGTACCTAAAGTAAAACGTTGTTGTATAATTTAGATTTAAGAATAAAAATTAGAACTCATTGTTTTGTTTTTGTAAAGCCCTTTAACCGTCCTCGCACTTATTTATTTAGGACCTTGTTAAATTACAATAAAAAAATATTTTTTTTATAAAAGTGGTCCGACTGCTAAAACTGCCAGACTAAGGTGAGGCCGACCAAGGCATACGCCAACAGGTTTAATTTAGCTATTATAATCCTTTTTTTTCATTCAATTTTTCGATGAGGTAAAATGTAGCTGTCACGTGGTAGGTACCACAAATTCGGTCGGACACAAGAACCTGCCAACACAGGATTTAGCCGACCACTTTTTTTACTGTCCTCAAAATGTCTCTATCCTATCAATACAAGTTTCATTCTATTTTTCGATGAGGTTTTTTTTTTAGGAATTTTTGCACAACTTTTTTCATTTGCGTAAAATTTGCCAAGTTAAGCCGCGGCCGACCAAGAGCAGTTGAAGCTACTAAAAGTCAGCTACCCCTACAGAGTAGGTATTTTCTATTTTTTTATAAGGTAGGGTTTCTTGCAGTCAGCCCCCGGACTAATAGGATTATGGCTTTACACTAACGTTCCTACAGGATGTCTCAATTTGCAGGGTCGATACTACAAGTTCAAGAGTCGTGCAAAATCGAACGCGATGTAATTAAGACGACCAGACACACATACTGAAGGTATAACAGCTTGACGTGACCATTAGTCTTGCAATTTATATTTCATTTTCGCGCAGATACGTCAAGTAGCTATTTGGTTCAAGATTATTTTAATTATAATAATTTATTCAAATCAAAAACGTTTACAAAAAGTGTACATTTAGCCAACAGTAAAAAAAACCATACAAAGGGATCTTTAAGGCTCGCCCTCGAAAAATAGGTTTTAAAATGCTTTTGAATCTGTTCAACAAACTAGACACAATCAGAGCTTGCAAGTTCAGTATGATATCGAAAAATCGTAAATAGTACGAATCTTTAGAATCTCTAAACGACTAACTTGGCAAAAATAATCCTTTAAAAAATCTTTTAAGTTAAACAGTTTTATTTTGCAGTACCCCTGCAGCATCAGGGTTTGAGAATTCAACGTTGAAATTATTATAATGTTGTATTGTCATGGGAATTGAATTTGTGTGCGAAGTTTTAGAAGAATCGGTTGCAGAAGTAGTTGAAAAATCTGTCGCAAAATTTGTAACAAACAAACAAATATACGAAGTGAAGCCAATTAAAACCGCTTATAAACATTCTAATCTCACTTTTTGGTGAAATTAAATAACGAATTCTGTTTTCAAAAAATATGGTTTCTGTGATCAGTTAAATACGTTCTATCGTATACGTACCTAATATGTGCAAATAGGCAAAGAACTAATATGACATAGGTATGTACATGCAACAGATAATCATTGATCGAACTCTGAACTTAAATACGATCCATCATCTGGAATTTCTTAGAAGTTTGACATGTAGATGTCAAACAATGGAGGCCTAGTCTTTATTTTATATCCAGGTTCATCTGTATCAAAAGTCAATTAGGCGGGTCAAATTTAAACCTAAACTAAGTGAACTAATAGTTATCTAGTTTCAAAACAACAATCCCTTTTCGAAAAATGTTAAAACCTTTCCAGTGTCGTCTAGATGTTCTGATCAGTTCTTAGACATTCCATGAGATACAGTATCTTAGGCTCGTATACCCGTAAACAACAAGATGTTCCAACAGCAACTACCATGAAGTGGAATTCCATACATTTAACAACATATTTTTTTAAATACTCAAGTAATTTTAATACATACTACACTCTAGAGGAATATCTTAAACTAGCGGCCCGTCCCGGTTTCGCACGGGTGGACATTTATCCCGTTTTTGCAATATTTTTCATTTATGCTCCGCTCCTATTGGCCGTAGCGTGATGTTATATAGCCTATAAACCTTCCTCGACAAATGGACTATCCAACACAAAAATATTTTTTCAATTCCAACCAGTAGTTCCTGGGATTAGCGCGTTCAAACAAACAAACAAACTCTTCAGCTTTATAATATTAGTATAGATAAGAGCTGTTACGAGCCTTAATTTCCGTTCGGAGAGATGAATGAATGAATGAATTATTTTCAAACCTCGATTTTGGCAATATTCCCCCTTATGACCGACTCCTGGCCGTTATTAGGAGGCTTTGGCTGTGAACATAAACGTGTTGCTGGCTGATGTGAAATTAAAGCTTTGGCTTTAAGAAAAACTTTGTTGATTGTATTAAGTTCTAAAACCAAAAGTTATGTATCTTTTGTATTTAATACTACATTCATAAATACTTGGTTCTTATTACGGTTCTAGACAATTCTGGGTACAATCTCTGGCCAACATTCCTCTGACTTTTGTTTGAGAAAGTTGGTTTTACGTCTCTACCCAAAGATGTGATGTTGTTTGACCAGCAACAGTTCAGTGACCGAAAAGTGCAATGTTAATGGCCTTAGGCTCGATTTTACCAACGTCGGATAGCGTTTATCCAAGGAATAAGACAGACGTTTTGACAGAATTTCTATGCAAAAGCTGTCAAAACGTCAAATTTATTCCTCGATTAAAGTTATCCGACGTTGGTGAAATCGGCACTTAGACGGCTTAGACTAAACCAGGGGCGTAGTTACCGCCGTATCAGCCGTATCAATGATACGGTGCCCCCGAGCTACAGGGGCCCCGACGTGTGTAAGCAAAAATTCGTAAAATATTATCCATAATCTCACTCAAGCTTTTAGGCCGTACGCGAAACTCTAAACGCTAAACTCAGCACAAGCCATACAACCATGGACCATGGTTTTTGGTTTGGCTTTCTCCATTTGGGCTTCGCCGCAGTCGCGTAGATTTTGATACAGGGCCCGTCTAGAGCAAGCTACGCCACTGGACTAGACGACGTCAAAACGATACCAATAGTCCCCCTAAAGGTGTGCTAGCGTCACCTGCATTCTATATGGAATTATAGTGGGAGCTTCTAAAGTTGCTGTATATAAAGTAGCTGTATTCTTTAACCAGAACGAGACATTTTAAGAGGTGAACGACGTCATTTCGAAGAAATAACGGGACAAAGCCGTAGGACTCACATATTTGCATCCTGCGAGATTTGATTATCGTCTGTTGGTGTTTTGCGCAGTTGTGGCATGACTTGCGATGTGCTAAGATCCTATCTATACATCGGGTTTGCAGGCGAAACTCGGTTATCGTATCGATGACCCGCGGTCACTGTCACACGCGAGTCAAGCCGGCTCCACTGGACGCCACGACACGACATTCACTACTTTCCTGTTTATTCTGACGGACATATCCATCACAAAGTCAGCTTATTAAATGTGGAACGCAATTCATCTTAAAAGTCCTAGATTTCACTGCTTGACCGAGATTTAACTGTCAAAATCTGACATTAGAAAACAAAATCTATCATTAGAAAACAAAACAGCACAGCACCAGTAACAATAAGAAAGTACATACAGTACCTATTAGAACAATGGAACCCAACGTGTTAACTATGATGACATGGATGACTCATGCAAGCTAATTTAACAAACATTGATCGCGGTTGTTGACAACAACACAAATTGATAATTAACACTACAAGATATCATCCGTCGAATTAGGTCCGCACAGTATTCATGTCGTGTTAACCGTTACAGTGTGCTCGTTTCTAGCCTCAGACTGGTTCGCCGGTGGCTGGTAAAAGCGGCGCGGGAGCATGCATCGCGCAGTCAGCGCATGTGAGATACGTCGCGCGCACGCACCATGCTCCTAGCACTCGCCTGTCTTTTCGCGACCGCGGCCGCCGCGCCTGCTCTCTACGACCAGCGCCAAGATGGCGAAGTCAACGTGCAGGCCGATTTCCAGAATATCCTGTTTCTCGTCGCTCTTCCCAAGAAAATGCCACTCAACATCTTAGGCATGTTCGCGAAGAACAACGGGCCAGTGGATAGAGACCATGAAATTCAGGAGAGGTCAGACGTTCGTGTGATGGAGGCGTTCGTCGAGCCGAGCACACCGTACCGTGTTGAAATCGGCGCAGGAGACAGGTCTGCGAGCGACGGGCGAGCCGTCGAGGTAGTAATCGCCGGCCGGCGTCGCCTCGAGACCGACTCAGAGGAACCAGACGAGTTTAAACTGTTAGGTGCAACGGAAAACTGTGGCCCAGAACGCATGCGAGACCCAGTCACCCTGATGTGTCAGGAACGATCACCGCCAGAGACTAGCGCTGAAACCGAGTTACAAACAAACGAAAAGGAGGATAAAGTAGAAGCACAACAGACCCCTGAAGTGATCGTTGTTACATCATAGTTCCCGACCTCTGTGTCTATGTATTTATAGTTAATTTATTTCCAAATATGTTCGCCATGTAATTTATTTATTCCTAATTTATTAAGTAAAAGAAAGTTTTCTAATTTTTGTACTGTTTTTTTAAGCCTGCCATTATGCGTTTAGTAAGTATACAAAAATCTGACATAGCATAGATACCGGAACTCACTTTTTTCTCAATAATATCATCATATATCATATTGATAGAGACATTGAGTTATTTATTTCCCTTGGTCGTATAATATTACATTATCTGTGTCTTGGTAATTTATTCATGAGCCATCTAATGACGCCATTCAATGAATTTATTCTTATAAATTAGGTCAAAGATTTACTTATGTAGGTATCATTTAAATCGAAATTCTTTTGCATTTGCCTTTATCAGTAATAGACAAAATGACATATTGAATCACTGCTTTTAATCAATTTATTAGTGTTTACTTTCACATTGCCTTTCATAACTGCTTGCAGTAAACGAACCTGACTGATAAGGTGTCATTAATATCAGTGTTTGATCTATCTATCTACCTATCTATTCACATATAGACAATTTAGCTAGGATAGTCACTCCTGCTTTGCTCTATACATCACTGAGAGCTAGTTAATTACCTAAATCGTTACCGGCCTTTGTGCAAATCTACGGGGGAGCCCTTTGTTCAGCTGTGGAAGTCCTATGGCCGATATGATGATGATGGTAGGGGGAATCCTTGCTCACAATGGGATGGTAACCACATTTGATCTGCCATTTATTTATTTATTTATCAATTTTACATAACAGAACATCATGCCTGTATTCCCCGAAGGGTTGGGCAGAGGTGTATAGTAACACCCTCATTTCGCCGTCATGTTTCTAGTTCCATGTAATAGGGGGCGAGTTTATTGCCATCAACCGGGCTCAAATCCAAACTCCAGGCTGCTACTGGGATATTCCACACGGAAAAACCCAATAACACTGCCCGATCTGGGGATCGGACCCGGGACCTCACGATCAGCCGTCGCGCTTGCCACCACTAGACCAACGAGGTTGTTTATCAATTTTTAACAGACTTCCAAAAAAGGAGGTGGTTCTCAATTCAACTGCATTTTTTTATCTTTGCTGATTGTTAACCGATTTTAATGATTCTTTTTTGTTTGAAAGAGTATTCTTTCGAAGTGGTCCCATTTAAATTTGGTGAAGATCTGATGAAGAACTTCGGAGATAAATATTTTTTTATTAAAAAGTTATCACTTTCTTAAAATAGACGTACCTTTCTTGATGTACTATCAATTATACCAAACACTTCAATTATTGCGTATCATCTGTTCTTTACACAAGAAGTGTGCAAACTTTCATATCTTCATTAATATCTCGATTGTTCATTTAGAACTGGACGGACCATCGTGAACTCAGCACGAAATGGCTGCAAGCGATCATTTTCCTTGGGAGATACGAGATGTGGAACCCAAACTGGTTTGTGAGTTTGCCAAATACTTTAAAAGTGAGTTTTGAGGTCATATATTTTATTAATGTTAATGGACTAAGTACTTATTATGGTTTTAAATCGGTAAGTTATTGACTTATTTAATAGGATTAGAAGTGACGCATCAAATAAAAAACCGGCCAAGTGCGAGTCGGACTCGCGCACCGAGGGTACCGTATAAACTTGTATATAAATAGTTCGTCCTAATTATTTTTTTGTGATTTTACTTCAAATTTCCGGTTTTCGGATTTTTTCCTTTACTTGTACTATAAGACACTGCTTCTTTCCAAATATCATGATTCTAAGTCAACGGGAAGTACTCTATAGGTTTTGATTCCCTTGCGAGTGTCAAAATATGCGGCATAAACGGCGGTATCTTTTGATTGCGTTGACTTAGAAGTTAGATTTTTTCACAGCTCCAAGGGATTGTAGAAATGAATATTTAATATTAATTTCAACTTGTTACCTCTACGCGTTCTTGAGAAAAAGGGTCTTAACAGACGGACAGAAGGACAACGAAGTGATCCTATAAGGCAGGGGTGGCCAACTTGATTCGACCCAAGATCTACTTTTTCTGAGTAGACTCTGTGCGATCTACCAATTACATAATCAGTACCTCTTCATTCAACTTATATTAAACTAATATTTTTCTTTGCCTTGCCATGATCGACTGGATTAAGAGCCGTGATCGACCGGTCAACCGCGGCTCTTAATCCAGATCAACTGGTTGGCCACCCCTGCTATAAGGGTTACTTTTTCCTTTTGAAGTACGGAACCCTAAAAATCAGCAAATTCTATTCAACAATTTGTCAGTTATTTATACTTTCGATGGATTAATCCATCGAAAGTATAAATAACTGACAATTGTAATTGTAATTGTATTAATACAATTTAAGTAAGTACTGTTTATTTTGCGGTCAATAATGTTTTAATTAGAGACTCATGCACGCATCATTTAATTGAATGATTTTATTAACATTCATGAAGACCCACTCGATGGGCAGACAACATTGCTGGCACACTCCAAATGACCATACAAGAGCAGTGACACTGGCAGAAAATGTTCAACGTAGCGTTAGCGACGTCCGTCACGATCTCCAACAATGATGATAAGGCTATGGAGGCGAAGGATTACGAATCAACATTAATTACATTAAGAATTACGTCAAGGGGATGGACAGCAGCGTTCTACTATCAAGGCCGTAGCCAGGAATTTAGTTCGGGGGGTACTTTCAGAACTCATTCGGTGTATAGATTTTATAAAGTAATCTAATTGTCTGAGGTTTCAGGGGGGGGTTTGAACCCCCAAACCCCTCCCCCTGGCTACGGCCTTGCCTCCTATAAGCCTAGCACGAACATTTGTCGTATAGTACCTATCGTAAACGTACCGCTAATTTAAACGAATTTTGAATCGAAAAGATAACTGTGCTATAACATTTTGGTTAATTTTTTTGTGACATGCACAATATGTATCATACATAAATTGGGCCGTGTTATGCATAATGTGTCAACCCACAAAAATATGAATTTTGTGTTAATGTCATTTAATTTTGTTCTTGTGGTAGGTCTATACTCAACGCTGGAAAAATACCCAGAACTATAGTAAATTTAATAGAGCGTCTATGAAAAAATCTTAATGCAGTTAGCTTTTTTTCTAGCGTTGGGTAGACCTACCACTATAAGTAGATGGCGTTAACACAGAACTAATATTTTTGTGGGTTGACACATTATTGCATAACACAGCTCAATTATGAATAAAGTTTTCAATTTAATTAAATAGTATGTGCGAAACGAGTAATCCCAATACAATTTTCAGTCACATTAGAGTAACGTTTACGTTAATAACTTTACATCATTATTCGTGCTAGGCCTGTCTACTAATGACAATAAAGTGCGTTCCAGTCGGCCTGCCAAACGTAGCGATTATGTCAATTTCTCCTGTGATTTTTCATTATTATTAATTATTTATTAAAGGAAGTTTACAAAAATCTTGAAACTAAGTACTATGGCCCACAAAACCGTTTTCACGGTTTGTCTGTGAGAACGGAACAAACAGTACTAAAAATTAGGTTTACTAGTGCGGACAATCAGTAAATAAAGGAAATATCTTATATCAAATGACTTGGGGCCTATGTTCACCAGTGGACGTTAACGGGCTAATAATGATTAATTTGTTTAGGTATTATGTACTGTTGAACATGAGGCCGTAGGGAAACGACGCAAAAAATTTCGTGCGTGCACTGCGTTCATGTCGCGTCAGCGCCGCCGGATGCGGCAATTTTTCGTGGCCAATACACGCGATCTGATCCTCTCAAATTTATGGAATACTGCAGAATATCGATCGCCAAACTCGCTAATTCCAATTCACCAAACGCAAAACAGCTATAAGAAATGATTGCAGTTGCATTATTTGAACGTTTTTTCAGACTATAATAAACATAATATCATCAACATAATATCATGTTGGGCAGAGGTGTATAATAACACCCACATTTCGCCGTTATGTTTAAGTCCCATATAATAGGGGGCGAGCCATCAACCAGGTTCAAATCTAAACTCCGGGCTACTACTGAGGAATTCCACACGGAAAAACCTAATAACACTGGGGATCGAACCGAGAACCTCACGATCAGCAGTCGCTGCCTTGCTGGTCTAGTGGTGGCAAGACTATAATACACTTTAAATTATTATCTATATTGTTTTTGTGTGAAGATAAATCCTAATTATGTGAATAAAAGTTCGTATCAGTCGAGCACGGTAGGTAGGTAGGTACCTCAAAATCATCCAATGAGGATGCTAAGATTTTTCTGGTTAATTTCTCAGTAGTTAGTGTGGACCGAGGACAGGAACAACCGGTAAAGTAATCTATACTAATATTATAAAGCTGAAGAGTTTGTTTGTTTGAACGCGCTAATCTCAGGAACCACTAGTTGGAATTAAAAATATTTTTGTATTGGATAGTCCATTTATCGAGGAAGGTTATAGGCTATATAACATCACGCTACGACCAATAGGAGCGGAGCATAAATGAAAAATGTTGCAAAAACGAGAAAAATGTCCACCCGTGCGAAGCCGGGACGGGCCGCTAGTACTAGATATTTTGCGAACACCGAGACCACCCAAACGTATGAAATGTGTGGCTTACCGTGCGTTCACACAGCGGATCCATTTTAAGTTAGACAAATGGCAGCTGCCTCGTATCTGGCAGGCAGGATACGATAAAAATAACGGATCCAGTATTTTTTACTGGATTCGGAATACTGTAGTGTACCTATGCGAACTAGCTCATACAACTACAGGCGCCATCACCAAAATAAAAACGGATCCGGTAAAACGGGTCCTGACAGTTTCTGTGTGAACTAGCTGTTACTTGTAACCAAGTTCGGTCGTCCAGAGTCGCATTTAGAATTGACCTTAGTTACCTACTATAATTTTATCTACTTTGTCGAAAAGTTGTACTTCCATATATGGGAAGAACGGAGGTTATACGTAAATTTCTGTCGAAAACAACAGTATCTAGTTTTGCGTCAACTTTCCTTTTTCGAAAAGCAAGAAATGTTCTGCCCATCTCATCTATAAATGATCTTAACGGCTGTTAGAAGAAATATGATAATAGCACCGATTCTGTTGTGTATAAACTAAACTTAATTTAGGCGCTTGCCTTCGTTTTCAGTCTGATAAAATAAGAAAGAGACGGATGTAAATAAGAACTGTTAAATTTAGTTGAACCAAAGTTTCCATACAAATTTAGACGACACGTAAGAACGTGTCCACTAAAAATACAGTGTGGTTCATGGCGTAAACTAATTTGACATCTCTAATTTAGTTCTAGTTCTCTTGTCTGTTAGTAGAAGATAGTTTAGGGGTTGGTCCCTGAGAAATAAAAGGCGTGAAGCTTGGTTGAACCATTGGGTTGAACTATAATTATAAACTGACAGTGTAAAGATCAGTGATCGGAATAGGTAGAGCTAATGTGCCTAAAGTTCAAGGAACAGAAACGAAAAGTGGAGACTTCCTTACGACAAAATTTTTTTTCGGAATATTTGTTCCGAATGTCGGAACATTACTTAAGTACAACTAAAATTAATAAAGTAAAACAACTATCGAATTCATTTACTGTTTCTGTTTAATAAAAAGTGTACAATTTTTATTGTTTAAAAAATAAAGGTAATCTCCTTATCTTCATTTGAACGCCGTAAGTAAGTGCGGAAACTAATTTAATTTTCATACCAGCTTTAATAGTTAGAACTAACATGGTAAAAAAACAATTTATAAGTTTTCATACCATTTATTCATTTTGTACAATTATTGTAACTAATCGTAAACATAAATCAACCTCAATAATTAAGATAGTTACCAATCTTAAGACTCAGTCAGAATATTATTTCCGAGTTTCAGAAAAAATATTCGGAAATCATTTTTTTGTTGTAAGGAAGTCCCCACTTTTCGTTTCTGTTCCTTGAACTTTAGGTACATTAGCTCTACCTATTCCGATCACTGGTAATGATGGATCCGAAACAATGAGAATGACAGAATTCTAAAAGTTTATGAATTTAAATTTCAGTTGAGACAATTTAGATGGCCAACCAGTGATATAAATAAAACATGAAGGTTGTGTGTACATTGTACGCTACAATAGCAATTCTCTAATTTTAGTTTAGTTGGTGAACAAGAGAATCCGCGCCAGTGTGCATATTAGTGAAGAGTGATTATCTAGTTTTAACAAATTGCGCCAACCTCGACTTTGGCAACATTCCCTTGTGACTTTAGGACCGACTTTTGTAGCGGTTTATTGAAGGATTTGACCTTGGCATACGACGCGACGTAAACGTGCTGGTGGCTGATATGTAAATAAAGCTTTGGCAGTTATTTAAAACTTTGTTAGTTGTGGTCTTTATGCAAACTATAAGGCATCATCCGACGAATTAGGCCCACACAATATTCATGTCGTGTTAACCGTTACAGTGTGCTTGTTTCGAGCGTCAGACTGGTTCGTGGGTGGCTGGTAAAAGCAGCGCAGGAGCTCACAAAGCGCAGTCAGCGCATGTCAGATCCGTCGCGCGCACGCACCATGCTCCTAGCACTCGCCTGTCTTTTCGCGACCGCGGCCGCCGCGCCCACCCTCTACGACCAGCGCCAGGATGGCGAAGTCAACGTGCAGGCCGATGTGAAAAATGTTCTGATTGTCGTCGCTCTTCCTGAGGAGACACCCAGCATGTCTGATTTATTCTCATTTGCGGAGAGCTTCAAGCCGCCGCATAGAGACTTTGAAACGGAGACGTTCGACGAGCCTAACGACGCGGTTGCAATAGACAACTGTGGCCCAGAACACACGCGGAACCCTGTCACCCTTGTATGCCAGGATCGAACACCGCCAGAAGCGAACAGTGCAATCAAGTTACAAACTAACAAACAAGAGGATAAAATAGAAGCACAAGGGACGCCTGAAGTGGTCATTGTTAAATCATGATTTTATGTATTTATAGTTAATTTATTTCCAAATATGTTCGCCATGTAATTTATTTATTTCTAATTTATTAAGTAAAGTCATTTATTTTGTAGAATGTGTTTCTTTCATTTTTTTATCTTGGTAAAATCTCCATGGATAGGATAGCCATTCAAGTATTACGTAAGCAGAATTTTAATAATTTTTGACCCACCCCTCCCCCTTGTCAGCAAAAGTAATCAAAGTTTTTACCCCCCCCTCCTATGCTTACGTAAACATTGGTATATATTTTTTTTAAACTGATCAGGTTTCTTTATTGTTATTCATGAGCAGCAGTTTTTAAGTCTAGAAAAATAAGTAAATAAATAAAAATTGCTGACGTATCATCTACACACCCTCGTCCCCCATGTCATGAAAAATAAGCTAAGCAAAAACCACCTCACCCCCCTTTCGTGCTTACGTAATACTTGAATGGCCCCATACCCCTCGCCCGGGGAAGGCGAAGGGTTATGCCGGACTCTTACCGGTTATAAACCCACGGTGTTCTTCCTCCTGACCGTCGGCCGGGGTCGCGGGATTCGCAAAAGCATGCCCCGCAACCCCGGCAGATGTGTTTCTTTCCTAACTCATAAGGTCATTAATTGATTCAATTCCTAAAAATAACATCAAAGTTTTATTATTTAGATCGGAAACCTCCTCATTTCCTATCAGCAATTTATAACAAAATACCAAGACCAATTTATTTTGTTGGAACGAATTTAAGCATGACGTTCTACTATTTTAATTTACTATACCATTATCCCATATATTATCTACATAATTATACATATACCTAGTAATTCTGTGAACATCGAAAATTATTATTGTCGTACTTTTTTTTAGTATTTATTATGGGGGGAATGAAACCTTTATCATTCAAAAGGTACAGTACCAAAGATGTGCACAAAAACATGGTGTATAATTATTGCCCTTAAGGGCAGGTAAAATAATGGTAGAATTTCGTTCACAAGCGATACTATTTATATACTATTTATATGTATATATCTTCTTAATATATATAATTCTTGTTTGTCACCTTACTCCGCCTAAACGGCTGGACCGATTTGTATGAAATGTTGTGTGTATATTTCAATGGGTTCCTGGATGGTTTGAAAATACAATTGGACCCGGTGGGTGGTGCTGCTCCGGGCAGGACGACGTCTGCCGGGTCCGCTAGTATAAATAATATATTAGTTACCATTAAACCATTAACATTCTCAATGTTACACCTAGACTAGGCCGCCTAGACTTGTTAGTTTGTTTATTATTTTCGAAAATTCCGCAATGCTTTATTGTGTTGCAGAAACTCCTGGAGCCTTGCTTTAATACACCGATTTTTTGGACTTTTTGTAGAGTCCATTTTAACGCCATGTCTTTTTCAAGTAATCTTATAACTTAAGAAACTTAAACCAGTTGATTTCCGGCAAACCAAGAGGTTCTTAGATCACCGGACATCATTTATCTTATTAGTAGTTCACTTGTATCCGGTAATTTAGCAAATTGTAATTGATGAATAAATTAAACCTTCGTTAATCAGAAACTACCTTGAGAGCGGGCGAAGAATCAATTAGGACTTGTTGAAGTTCTGAAATTAAAAATGTTATGCCATAAATATCACGCATGTATTCCCCAAAGGGTTGGGCAGAGGTGTATAGTAAACCCTAATTTCGCCGTTATGCAGTGGCGTAGCGTGGGTGTCGGCTGCCCGTGGCGGAAGAAAATTTTGCCGCCCTCTTATTTAGGTATTTCAATTTAATGTATACTATACATTACATGCATTAATTATAGAGAACTTTTCGGCAAGAACAGTCATCATTATTTTGCATTGTACAGGTTAGATTTTAAATAAAAAAGTTTATCTAAATTTTACAATCCCGTTTATTAATACAAAAAAACACACACATAGGTACCACAAAATAAGTGATGAAAAATTCCGTGCTCCTTTCAATCGGTCTTAATTTGTAGTTGCGATAAAAATATAAAATGGTTCAAATATTTACAAAATATTTTTATTATTTATTGTTAAACTTTACCGCCCCCTAAAAAGTGCCGCCCCTGCCGCCCCCACTACGCTACGCCACTGCCGTTATGTTTAGATCCCATGTAATATGGGGCGAGCCTATTGCCATGAACCGGGCACAAATCCAAACACCGCACCGGGCTGCTACTGAAAAATTCCACACGGAAAAACCCAATAACATTTTGTCCGACCTGGGAATCGAACCTAGGTCATCACGATTATCAGTCGCGCTTGCCACCACTAGACCGACGAGGCAGTTATGCCAATACGTCTAAAAGTTTAGATAGACGTGTATTGTTATATTGTAGTACCTCTACCTACTCATATTTTGCGGATCACAGTATAGAGGCGAAAGACACTTTATCAGCATTAATTTCACTCATAGAAAATGGGAGTAGCAGTGAAAGCCTAGTGGTGTGACCATCGGACTGCCAAGTCATAGGTCTCGAGTTCCAACCATAAGCACGCACCTCTGACTTTTCGGATTCATGTGCGTATTGTATAATTATCACTTGCTTAAAAACGGTGAAGGAAAACATTGTGAGGAAACTAACCACACGAAAAGAAGATAGAAAATTAGCATTTTATATGAATATGAGTAGGCACGCTTTTATCTTTTCGCATTGGATCAGAATGTTTCAGCACGCTTAGCATTTTATAGAATGCTTTCGCAGCTAAAAGCAATAATTGTGTCTAAAATATTCCAGCATTTTTTGCGAATTGATGCAAATTTTATGTGATCAGTAAGGTCATAGGGAGAGAGCCTATTTTCATTTTCCGAAAACTCCAGGTTTCTATTGAAAATTAACTATCAGAAAAAACAAATAACTCTTTGTTGGACTGGTTAGTTGGATCCATAGACCTCACGATCAGTACTTGGGCCCATATTAAGTCAAAGACGTATGTTTATAAATATTGCAGCATGCTTGGTGGTAGGATCTATGTATATGGTCCGCCTGGCTAGCTACCACCCTCACATTAAAGTCGCCAAGCAGTTTACTGTGTTCCGTCGTCTATATGTGAGAGTCAGAGGGGTATAAGGGAGTCCCACTATATCTCTGTTCCTAAGATTTGTGTGCTCCATCTTAGACCCTGTGAGATGGGAGAGGTGAGACTAGGGTCAAACCCGCCTAAATAAAAATATTTATTTGTTTGAAACAGACGAGCACACAAAGTACGTCCGCGTGGGACCCAAGGGCTACTTCTTTCCACACACATACAAGGATGAAGCTGCGAACATCTACAACATGCAGATAAGATCCAGTGACGTATTTGTCGCCAGCTACCCCAGATCAGGTATGTTTTTCATAATACAATATGAGACTATATGTGATGCGGAAGGATGAAACACGTGACTAAGAGAGTGATGAATATGAAAGTTGATGGATGGAGGGGGAGAGGGAGACCTAAGAAAAGATGGATGAATTGTGTGAGGGAGGATATGAAAGATAAGGGAGTAAATGATAATGAGACGGCTGACAGCTTCGATCGAATAATATGTTGATCGAAGGCTGACAGGGAAGAGTGGAAGAGAAAAACATATTGCGCGGACCCCAAGTAACTTGGGGCCAGGGCAGGAAGATGATGATGAATATGAGACTATATGGAAATAGGTTCGCTCCTTATTACATGGGACTTAAACATAAAGGGAAATGAGGGTGTTACTATACACCTCTGCCCAACTCTTCGGGTAATACAGGCGTGATGTTATGTTATGTTAATATGAGATTAAAGCATAGATACTGAGGGGCTCGTGGCTAAATACCAACTGCGCGGATTATACGATTTGCAAGGTTAACCTGCGCTTGCCGCGGTCGGTCCGCGCATGGCGTGACCGTTTGTTACACATTGAGACCCCTCCGTGCCTCGGAGAGCACGTTAAACAGTCGGTCCCGGATGTCATACGAATACCTATGACAGTCATTACAAGGCAGAAGTCTGAAAGTCTGACAACTAGTCTAGCCTTAGGATATCGGCATTGCGGAGGTCTGATGGCAGTCGCTCCGTGTAAAATACTGATATTCATCCGCATCTGGTTAGACTGGAAGCTGACCGCAACATAGTTGGGAAGAAGCTAGGCAGAACAACATAGCATAGATACTGAATATAGGTACCGACAGAAATCTAAATAATAAGACTATTATTTAGATTTCTGTGTAGGTACTACCTTATTTCTGAAAGTAGTCGAGTGATGATACTTAAGGCCGGCGCTCCTCTTAATTGGTACCTAATTTATTGACGGGCAGATCTTTCCAAGTTATCACCACGGCATGAGCGATTCTCGTGATCTAGCTCGTACCGACACCAGACAAAACGAAAGAAAACCTCTAGGTAGGGGCCTTGGACAGGCTGACGCGAATCTAACAAGCGAAGTTATTTTGCTATTTTACTAACCTATATTTTCCCATTGTTGGGCAAATGTCTTTCCTACATCTACACATCCTGTTGCGCCTCAGAATGTTGCGATGCTATCTCCGGCCAGTCCTTGGTTTAGGCATGCAAGTCGGACCATGCAAGACCTCGGGGTCTACACCATCCTTACGCACCAACTGCTTGCCGACCCTAGCCCATCAGTCCTGGTGCATGGAGATCTTGAGAATTTTTAACCGACTTCTTCGAAAAGGCGGCGGTTCTCAATTCGTCTATATAAGTACCTTTTCTTTTTTGTTTGCGCTGGGAAAAAATGCTATTACGCATACCCGCCCATTTGGGGGAATGGGGGGTTATTTGGGACTCCCCGGGCAAGCCCGGTATACCCACTAAAACGACCCAGCGGCATTCCCGCATCGTCTGACTGGAGGGGGACTGGGAAACCGGCGTAGCCTTTACATCCAGTCCCCTCCGATGATCGCCCGCCCGAAGTCCTCCCCAGGAGGGGAGGGTTGGGAATGTCCGGCGGAGGTGGTGTGGAGTGCAATGCGGGCGGAGGCACCCCCGCGCCTGTCGCCCGCCCAACACCACCAAGAGGAGGGAGAAGATGGTGTCTTCTCCGACCTACTCACGCGCGCGCTCCGCCGCCTCCTTTTGCGAAATGACGTCCTCGCAGAAGGAGGCGACCGCAGCCCAAGCCTCCTCGCTCCCCAGCATAGAACGAACCACGCCGGGAAGCGAGAGGTCCTGGCCGATCTCCGCAATCAGGCTGCGGCGCGGCTCAGACCAAGCCGGGCACACCTCCAGGGTGTGCTGCGCCGTGTCCTCCGCCGCGCCGCAGTCGTGGCACGCTGGGGCCTCCTCCCTCCCGATCCTGTGCAGGTGCGAGCCAAAGCAGCCATGCCCTGACAGCACCTGGACCAGACGGAAAGAGAGGAAACCGTGTGACCGCTCGAGCCAGTCTCGCAGGACTGGGCCGAGCGCGTCCAGCGTCCGACGGCCAAAGGTGGCGGTGGCGAGGTCGTCGTCTATATAAGTACCTACTTATATGTCTTTTTTAATGTAGTTAAATATATTTCCTACCTTAATTAAGTCCATACAAATATGATATGAAATGAAACAAAGTTCCGAAAAACGAGGTATCACGTAGACTGTATCTAAACTTCTAAATTAAGTGCACTTAGAAGTTAAATTGCGGAAGTTGACTTGTGCAACGACTTTCAACTGTGAACGCACCCGCAGTATGTCGCCTACTGGAAGTTTAACGAACTAAGCGAGTACTTGGTACAATACCTTGCACAATTTAACTTGCTCGTGGATTCGGCACTTACGTAATTCAAACAAAAAGTGGCAACCATTCTGCCTGAAGCACGCGCACCTACTGTTATTTATAAAACCACGATGAGAATAAACTTAGCTCTGACTGGCTTGCTGCTTATTAATAAGAAAAGTAATTAGTCATTGTTGCATCTGAATCAGATAACGTAACAAAAAGTTTGTGGTTCGATGCACCATCACGTCTAGACTTTTCACAATTGCGTCTTTTGTGTGGGAAATAAAAATAGCTATGTAGATGTATTATGTAGATGTATCTATTATTTGACCGTTTTATGCTTCAAGGTAAACGTAAAACAGGATATATTCGTTACTGATTACAAGCTATCCAACAGGTACATATTTAAGTTAATTTTGTAAAGACCATTATAATCAGTAAAAATTAACATAAGTTAGGTATGACTACAGTTCAATTTGTATAATTACCTCTAACAACATAAAACATAACATCACGCCTTGTATTACCCAAAGGGAACGGCAGAGGTGTTTTAGGCTTTAGTACTACCTCGTTTCGCCAGTTATGTTTAAGTCCCATGTAATAGGGGGCGAGCCTATTGCCATTAACCGGGCACAAATCCAGTCTCCGGGCTGCTACTGAGAAATTTCTAATGGAAAAACCCAATAACACGTTGCCCGACCTGGAGACCGAACCCAAGACCCCAAGCTCAGCAGTCGCGCTAGCGACCACTAGACCAACAAGGCAATCCACAACTTATATAATATTTTATTCCATTTAAATACATCTCAGAAATGAGAAGGCTCTATTGATTTGTATTTTCAGGTTCGACCTGGACTCGGGAACTAGTTTGGATAGTAGCCAATGATTGGAACTTCGCAAAGTCGGAAACCGTTCCCCTGGTTGGGCGGTTTATGTTTTTGGAGTAAGTACAAACAAATACAAACATACATAATGTCATATTATGTATCTATTATGTGTATTGCTCTTATATTTTTTCAAGTAGGAAGCTTGGCCCGGTGAACTTGTAAACCAAAGAAAATTAAATAGATTTTGCTTAGTTCTGTGATTGATAATGAACTCCTAGCAATTAGTAGGTAGATGTGTGTAGGTTGATTTAAGATAATTATTAGGGCACTGTATGAGGCTTGCATCAGGTCATAAGTATTTTCTTCTAGCACAAATAAAAGTACGATTAAATAAAAATTGTCTAAAATACACAAATGCACTTTGACGTAGAAATGACTGATAAGTACTTACTTAAATAATTTTCCAAATATAATTATTATAGTAATAGTAGGTACATTACTGCCGCGGTCTGTAATGACTGCGTTGCTGGCAGCACTGATGATGGCCGAAAGCGCAGTGTAGCGCAGCTCCAGGCCATCACAGCGCGGTCAGCATTGCAGCTCTTGATGGAGAAGCTGGAATAAAGGCCGAGACCGTAGGTCGAGGCCTATATAGCGCGGACAGCAAGGGCTGCAATGATGACCAAGCTTGAAGGCCGAGAGCGTGCCGAACCTAAACTTGAGGCCATCATAGCGTGGCCAGCAGCGCAGTCATTGCGGACGGCGTGTATAGTGCTTTACTCAAAAAATGCGAGTAATTTAAATAAAACCAGCTTATTATAGTAAGAATTTATTTAAAGTAACGATTTTTTCTTCCACGGGCTTTAAAGCTTTTTTTTAATGAGTCATTAATGATTGTGCTGCCTGTATCTATAGGTACAGCCAAATTATGAATAAAAACTTTTCGCACCAGACTATTTTTGAAACAAAACTCAACAATAATGGATTTTCAAAGGAAATTGCTGGTGGCTAAAACTCACCAGCAATGAAATTCCATACAACTTTGCTGGCGCCTAGTCAAGTAGCACGGAAAAGTCGACTTTGCTCAAAGAAGGTTGTCAAAATAATGACCACATTACAAGCATTTTTGAGTAAAAAACAATACATGATTTATCTTTAATGAGCAAGGCATAAATTACCGTAAAACCTGGCAACTTTGCCCAAAAAATCAGAGTATTTTTGCATTAGTTGAGTTATTTCCGAAAACGTTAATGTATTTCATATTATTTTTGTACCACACAATACTATATGTTCATATCTCGATATTTATTATTGAAAATATCCAGAAAAATGAATTTGTGTGTGTAAAAAACACAATTATAATTGTTGGGCAAAGAATCACAGGTTTTTGGCAACTTTGCCAACTTGTAATATTTCAGATACTATAAACCGTATCATTATTTTAAAAATGGCTGAATATAAATACAGGGCCATAAAGTATAGTATCAAATCATGAGATGAATGAACATATTCGTCGTCCTTCAAAATTGAGTGGGCAAAGTCAAAAAGCCTCCTAGTACATTTTTCTTACCATAATGGTCAATGTCTAAGGGCTGTCATCATTGAATAAATGCTACATTTAAATACTTAATGATAAAGTTTTTGATGTGGAATATTTCTATTGAGATAATCATAAATTCAATAAGTATATAATGGATACAAAATGAAGATATACGGTATATTGCCAGTTAAGTTATATTGCTACGATATATTACTAACTTTAAGGTAGCCAAAAGACAAAATATGTGACTAAACATCTACACAATATGTCGGAAGACAGTCACCAGTTGCAGATACTGTTCGAACTAACAAATTCGATGAATGCCTATTTATAAATAGTTCTACACATGTATTGCTGGGAATTGTTTCATTAAATATGTAACATCAGGTTTCTTTTCTTCCAATTTGCTAAAAACTAGCGTTTTCTAGTCCAACTTGGTCATTGGACAACCTTATTCATCAGAAGCCACCAAAACATTTACAAGTTTTTCTCTTTTAGCGTTCTATTAGTTTGTGCATAGGTACCTCTTAAAATTATAATAAATTTAAAAATTACAGGTGACAACCCTACGGAAAAAAAATTGGTGGGCAATGTCGTCAACCATGCTCAAAAAACATGCATGTGACTTTGCCCATCAATATATTTTACAATTTTATGAGATGTTTTGTGTGAAATACCAGTCTATATTATTCATTTCATACGTATTAACGGTGGCAAAAAAATTAATTACCTACTGTATCTGTAACTATCACTTTTTGATAAAGTTTTTTGACTGGTTTTTGCCCGCTAAAAACAATACCAACTTTTAAAGGTTCCTGACAGCCAACGGAAGTAACATAGGTGACATTACGTCACTTGGTATTGTCAGAAAAATAATCAATTTTCTACCACAGGCAAAAGAATACTCCTAACTATAGACAAATTTGCTATGCATCAAATTTTTAAAAAAATGCACAGCTGGGCAAAGTCATACCTCAAGGGCAAAGTTGCCAGGTTTTACGGTAATGTTTTATTGAAACTAAAAGAAAAAGCGGTCAAGTGCGAGTCAAACTCGTGCACTAAGGGTTCCTTACCACCACACATATGAAATAACTGACTTATCACGTGACTACAACAAGCAATTACACGTTACAATACTAGCGCCTGACAAAGAATTATGCGCAAATCGCATTGTTCCGTATCGTCTACAGGAATGGCAGGAGATCACATTAGATTTTATTTATTTATTTTATTTCATTCTTTATGCACAAAATTAGTACAGAGGAGGACTTAATGCCTTTAGGCATTTTCTACCAGTCGACCTTAGGGTGATGCAGAGACAAAACATGGTAGGTTAGTAGTAGGATTTAGTAGGTAGCCTAGATTTTTTACAAAACTATTATAGTTTTACTTTTTTATTTTACTTGTTATTTAACTGTAGAGTATGCACTACAATCATACCAACTTTCACGCTTGTATGAATAACCGTTTTTAAGATAGAGCAGGATCAAAAAACGTAGAAATAAAACCATTTTTTTCGAGATTTCTTGAACCCCATTGCTGGGTTTAAATATTTTTATTATTTTTAATATTTGCTATGATAGAGGCCATAGTAACACATATTCAGTTAACTTTCAACTGGCTACCTATTACGGTTAAAAAGATACAGTCCTGTGACAGACAGACGGCCAGACGGCGTAGGCTTAGTAATAGGGTCCCGTTGGCACCCTTGGGTACAGAACCCTAAAAAACGAAAAATATTACATTAAAATAATGTTATATATTTTGAAGATTTCCTACGCTTGTACATCCGCTACTAAGAGAGAAAATCTTAAGCGAAACCGAAGATGCTGAGAAGATTAAACTTCTGGACATGATAACCCAACCGGGTACCAAAAGGCTGTCGCAAGCGGAGTCTCCTCGCTTCGTATACACGCACCTACCACTATCCTTGCTACCACCACCATTGCTGGATACTGCTAAAGTGGTGTATGTAGCGCGGGACCCCAGGGACGTGGTGGTGTCCTTCTACCACATGAACCGACTCCATAGATTACTTGGATACGATGGAGACTTTAGAACTTTCTGGAACTTTTTCATTAGCAATTCAAGTAAGAACAAAATATCAATTCTGCAGATATATACCCAGATTGTAATGTCCTTAAATACACTCGGGAGCAATGAATCCGGGTCACCAACATAAACAGTAATATCTCGGAAAACATTCTTACATGTTCGCGCGCGGTACGGTTCTTACTGTTTTTTAAAAATTGAAATTTCGCCAATACGGCTTCTGCCGTAAATCTTTAATTTCTTAAAACTATCAGTACGGTTTTAGCAACTGTACTGATGGTTTTAAGAAATTAAAGATTTACGGCAGTAGCCGTACTGGCGATATTTCGATTTAAAAAATACGGTCATAAACGCACCGCGCGCGAACGTGTTAAACATTGTTTAACATTTTAACATTGTTTTGTTAATTTTGTTGACCCGGATTCATTACTCCCGAGTGTAAATAAGGTAGAGGAACCAATCATGGACGGTTTAAGACCGTAAGCGGCGTTTATTTGCATTTATCGTTTATATTCTTTTGGTATTGGAAGAAAAGGTTATATCTGTAAATAAAACATGCTTTTTATAATCGATATATTTAGCACAGTATGTTCCTCCAACGTTTACTTTTGAGATATTTTAATAAATATTATTTCGACGGTCCCTACGTATACTATCGAAACTACAAAATCTCTGTTTTTATTTTATTACTAGCTGTGCCCGCAACTTCGTATGCGTAGAAGTCGTAGGACAACATTACTTGCTTAACTGAAATTATTATGTAATTATTATTAGGTATAGATTAGGTGGGTTCTTTCTTTATTCTAACAACTATGAAAAAATACATAAAAAAACGGAAACCTCACATAGCTTCGGGTGTTCTATGTTTTTACCAACGGTTTAGGCTGAGTAGATGTTTAGTTTGTTAGATTTGAAAATTAGGATTTTTACTAAACAAAATATGTTGTATTTCTATCAGTAGTCAGGTCCATTATAATAAGGTTTCCCTGTGAACAATGTTAGCAGTAGAAACACCAGGGATGAGTGCATGTGGCTGGAGAGGCGTCATGGCGCCCTCAGCTTCCGGCTGACGCAGGTACTCTCGGGACATGGCTGTTTCGGGAAGTACCTGTGTCGTATAGACAGGGAGCAGACGCTCGGATGTCACCACTGTGTGACTGCCAGGAGGACACGGCGCAGCAGACGCTGTAAGTGTGCGCTGCGTGGACAACGCAGCGCCGTGACCTGGTAGCGGCAGTGGGTGGTGAGCTCTCGCTTCCGGCTGTGGTTCTGTCCATGGTGGGGAGCGAGAGTGCGTGGGAGGCCGTCGCTTCCTTTTGCGAAGAGGTGATGGTCACCAAGGAGGTAGCGGAGAGGGAGAGGGAGGCGTCTTCCTCCCTCCCTTCTCCGGCTAGACACCCCGGGTGCCGGAGGGCGCGTGACGATCTCCGGCCAACCCTAGTGACTGGCCTGCGGGCGGCGGGTTAGGGGACCCGTCGCCCGACCAGTAACAGGCCCGGGAGGATTCCGCGTGCGCCTCTCAGAAGGAAGTTGCAGGGCAGGGGACAATTATTTTTTGTTATTTTTTCGTGTTGTTAGTGACAACCTATAATAATAATAACATTATTCATCAAAAGACATTACAACATTACAACTTTATTCATCAAATTGCCCCACCATTGGAGAGATCCACCAGAAGAAGCTGTTCGGCCAGAAGACCTGCCGGGGTTGCGGTGCATGCAATAGCGAATCCCGTGACCCCGGCCTTAGGTCAGAAGGAGGGACACCGTTGGTATTTAGCCGGTAAGAGTCCGGCAGACCCCCTCGCCTTCCCTGGGCGAGGGACATCAATGAGGATTTTCCAACGATAAAAAAGGGATGTGTGCATAAAGATAGCTCAGATTGCTTAGGTATACAGGAGAGAGCTAATCGTGCGAGAAGCAGCTTCATAGCATAACATAAGCTAACCGGAAACTGTACACGTTTAAAACTGAATGGAAAATAGATTACGTAATTTAGTATACACGCAACGCCATCTATTGAGCAAATATGTTACAACAAATGATGCTAATTGTTTTCTTAATGACTTTAAATTCTAATAACTTTAGATTGAGCGAACCGATTAGGATGAAACAGAAACTAAATGTTACTCCGAGATACGCTCAATATTTGTCTTTAGAAGTCAATCACACTGAAACAAACAAACCGACAAACAGACAACAATTCCAAAAATGATCGAAATGGATTTTTTTTCTTATCTTTTAACGACTCCCACTATTATTTATAAAGTATTTCCCATTGTCAAACACGGCAAATCCACAGATTTATGATAATATTAATAAAATATATGAGTATTTCAAATTCTTCTTCTTCATCCTAGCTTTTTCCCAACTATGTTGGGGTCAGCTTCCGGTCTAACCAGATGCGGCTGAATACCAGTATTTTACACGGAGCGCCTGCCATCAGACCTCCGCAACCCAGTAACTGGCCAATGCCGGTATCCTAAGGTTAGACTGGATAATTATTTCAAATTAATCTATCGTATTACCTTGCACAATTAACAATTATGAATATACTCACTTATGAAATTGAGTGTATTTCTCTTCCACTACCATTCATATAGATAGGTACCTACCTAATAAATTCTAAATAACAATATCTTAGATTTTTTTTCATAAAAGCTTAGTACCTTCTTCATAAATATAGCATTTCAATAGACCTTCCGTAGACTGAGAATAGGTACCAATTCAATATTAGGTAATCTGTGGATTTATTCGTTGTAATATATTTCCTCGCAACGTGATTTGATACACGTAACGCCATCTATTGAAAATAAATGGTATAAACATGCACATGCTAAGTTCTTCTAGAAAACTTAAAATTCGCATATCTTTTGATTGCGTGAACCGATTGCGATGAAACAAAAACGATAGGTTACATGGAGATAAGTACAATATTTGTTTATAAAAGTCAACAACATTGGATCAGTTGTTTTTACGTGATGCTTGCACAAACAAACAGATAAACAGACAAACAGACAAAAATTCCAAAAATGTTAAAAATGGGTTCTATTGGTTATCGTTTAACACTCCAACCAGGTTTTTTCAAAATATTTGCTATGTACAGACACGCCAAGTCTACAGATTTATTATATGTATAGATGTATGTACACCGATTACGCTGAGATTTATGATCCGATTTACGTGATTCTTCTTTAGTTTGATGCGGAATAGTTGCCATCTGGTCCCATAAAAAAATATTATTTTATAACCTTTAAGATAACATAATTTTACACCTTTTAGGCTCAATTTTACCATGTCGGATAGCGTTTATCCAAGGAATAAGACAGACGTGTTGACAGAATTTCTATACAAAAGCTGTCAAAACGTCAAATTTATTCCTCGATTAGAGTTATTCGACGTTGGTGAAATCGGCACTTAAGCAGATAAAATAAAAACTGAGATTTTGTAGTTTCGATATTATACGTAGGGACCGTCGATTTAACATTTTAACATTATTCTGTTTATGTTGGTGACCCGGATTCATTGCTCACAAGTGTAAATACGTGTCTATAATGAATACTGACTATTCTGAAATAGAAACAAACTGTTTAATCATACTTAAAATATATTTTTATTTCTGCCTCAAAATTTGAATAATGTTACTTCCAGTTTATTGGACGCCGTACTTCGAAAATATAAAAGAAGCGTGGGCAAAGAGACAGCACCCAAACATGTTATTCCTTTACTATGAAGACATGTCCAAGGTACTTACAACCAGATAATAACGACATCACATCACCATCACACAGAATAAGTCGACTTGGATAAACTTCAAATCCACTGGGTGCGAGCATATTTTAAATTTAGTAATTAAAAGAAACTATGGTAGAATCGTTTTAGCTTGGTAAATCGCCGCAATAGTTTTTTTTTTTGGAAGAAAATTGGTTGTCGGCAAGATCGGTTTTGGAGATGCCATTAATTTTATTAAAACATAAAATAAATATTTAAAAAAAACCGACTTCAAAAAAGTAAAAAACATCAAATTATGGCCATGTATAAATTGACATTCCTCGTTTTGCAATGGCGGTTAAAAAGTAAAACATATTATATCCCTTTAAAATTTAGGATCTCACTCATTATTCTACTATAATATCGCCGTCCTCGGAGAATATAATGGCATTCGCAAAAACACAACTTTTCAGAACAAAATAAAAACCGATTTTTGACGACTGCTTGTCAATTACTAAACATTAGTAGAAACGAAAAATCTCAACTTCAAAAAAGAAAAGTTGTGTTTTTGCGAATGCCATTATATTCTCCGGGGACGGCGATATGTATAGGAAAATGTTAATACAAAAATATCTATTTCATTTTTGACGAAAGTAGGTATTTACTTCCAAAGATTTATCTACAAGATCACCATTTTCAATATTTTATGTCTAGGATTTACCGTCAGTCATTCGTCGAGTGGCGTCATTCCTCAACAAGCCTTACGATGAGGAGCAGGTGATCAGACTCAACCAACACCTTAGTATTGACAGCTTCAGAAGTAATAAATCAGTCAACTACGAAATCATGGGTGAACTTTCCTTGCTCAACCACGGAGAGCAGCCTTACATCAGAAAAGGTGGTATCTTGCTACTATTGTAACATTTTTTACATGCTTTTTTATCGGTCTGTAGATTTTGCGTATTTTGTTATTAGATAAGCCTAATTCTCTATTTGACTGCCATGTTGGTCAAGTGGTCGCAAGCGCGACTGCGGAGCATGGGGTCGTGGGTTCGCTCCCCAGGTCGGGCAAAGTGATATTGGGTTTTTCCATTAGGAATTACTCAGTATCAGCCCGGAGTCTAGATTTGTGCCCGGTTAATGGCAATAGGCTCGCCCCCTTTTACATGGGACTTAAATATAACTGGCGAAACGAGTATGTTACTAAAAACACCTCTGCCGAACCCTTCGGGTATTACATGGCGTGATGAGTTTAATAAATAAAAAAAAATGTTATGTTATGTTTGTAGGTAATTCTCTATTCTAATGGTCAAATACTCAAACGCTACTCAATTTTAAGTTGCCGTTAAGACTCGTGCTGTCTCTGTCATTTCGCCTTAGAGTGACAGGGACAGCACGAGACTTAACGGCAACTCAAAATTGAGTAGCTTTTGAGTATTTAGCCATAAGTCTCTCAGCCATTTAATCGTCAAAAATGGATGCACCGTCTCCTATCTCCAAAATGTTAGCAAAAATGAAAGTTATAATAATAGTTTGGTATTTTATATTTCTTCTTCTTCTTTTCGTGTGCTTAGTAACTAACCTGGTGTCAGAGTTTATGCCGCCCGTGGGCCTCTGACTTGGCTCCACATGCCGTCGAGAAATATCTCTCAGGCATGCCGGTTTCCTTACGATGTTTTCCTTCACCGATTTTAAGCAAGTGACAATTATATTATACGCACATGAATCCGAAAAGTCGGAGGAGCCTTGGGTTCGAACTCGAGACCTATGACTTGGCAGTCCGACGGTCACACCACTAGGCTATCACTGCTATTTTATATTTGCATGATAATGGGTCATTGTACCTAAATATTAATTTTCTTCTCATATTCTGACAGGTAAGACAGGCGGGTGGCGCGACTACTTCGACGAGCAGATGACACAACAAGCTGAACGATGGATCGCTGACAACCTGCAAGACACTGACCTGCGGTTCCCACAACCATAGTCTACAAACAATTACAACAAATAGTAACTTATGATATTAAAAAAATATTGTTAAAAATACTTCTAAATATCTGTTGATCAGGGCGGAGACCTGGTGTCCTGAAACACAGGCTTCTGCCTAGCTTAGGCACCAGTCTCCCACAATATTTTGAATGTCTAACTACTAGTATTACTAAGCAATATGTCCTTGTCATCGTAAATATTGTGGTGAGAAATAAATGATTTTTATTATTATTATTAATTTAAATTAATCGACCCATGTTTATTGATAATTATCTATAATAAATACAGCATCAAACAAATAAAGAAAGAAATAGGTATTATGACACTGCGCGAATATAAAAGTGACGAAGGAGATAGATTATACGTTATACGTTGACAAACCACCTCTCCAGATGTGAATTCAGGTCTTAGATCAGAGGTGCACAGACACACAGATGCACAGCCACGCGGCCCTCCATCAATGTACGCGCCAGCAAATTACTCTTTTATGCGTTTATATGAAAATACTGCAATATTTTAACAATAAGAGCTTAAGATCTCAGATTTTTTTTAAACCTCAGACTACAATTATTTTTGTCAGTAATCATTATTTCAACCTTTTTAGTTGTTTTTAATGGGGTAGCACACTGGGTAACTAATGGCGCCACCATCGCTGGTACCAACGCAATTTGATTGGTTAAAGTTTGTTTGACATTATTGCCAATGTTAATTTAACCCGTTCCGATTGGTTGTAATTGATACCAGCGAGGGTGGCGCCATCTGAAATTAGCTTTGCCTGTACCTCCCCATTGTGGTGCCCAGCTTCAAATCTGCCAGAGTGTTCCCTAAATCCCTAGTCCTAATATATCTGTGCAACCCTGCTTTAGATTAATGATTGGTCTCCGCGGCGCCCCACAGCGGAGACCAATCATTAATCTAAGATTCAGGCTAATGTTGAAAGTGACTACGATAAGGGATCGCTGATGACCGAATAACCGAACTCAATCAAGAATCCCTGGATTGATGTAGATTTTTGACAAAAGTTCAATAGAAGTAGGTATTGTCAAAAACATACATAAATTCAAAAAAATTGGATTGCGTTCGGTAATTGGTTTCGGCCGTTAGTCTTATAGGCTGCTTATGATCGTCTAGACTAGGGAGCATTTAAGAGCTTCTGTGGAACAGAAGGCTCTTTATACACTCGGGACCAAAGAATCCGGGTCACCAACATAAAACATTATTAAACATTGTTTAACATTGCTTTGTTTATGTTGGTGACCCGGATTCATTGCTTACGAGTGTAGAAATTCGTGAATAAGAAAGTAGGTAGGTGCGTGTGCCCGCATTTTATACTATAATTAATTATAGTAAGTAGTACCTTGCAGCGGGTGCGGCAATCACGGGTCCATATTAGCTCACCTAAAGTTTTTTACCCGAAATTGTTATTCCTGTCGATTTGTAATCCGAATTATCACTCTTCCTAAAAATTTTATTCCTAAAGTTTTCTGTCATACAATTTGTAATACTACAGACAATGTTCATAACACTCATGTTTCCGAAAATTGTAATTACTATCACTAATGTCAATTTATTTAAACTCCTACTGTTGGTTTTCATAACGTTTTTATACCTAAACATAATTTCCATAATATTTTTAATCATTTGTAGGCGCATGAAATGGTCGACGGAGCCCCGCCTCGCGGGGCTCTTACTTCTGGGTGGTTTATAAAAAAATAACCACGAAGGGGGTGGCGTGGTCTATTCGCTCGCTTCGCTCGCTCACACGACCCCGCCATCATCTTCTAACCTAACCTGTCCGAGTCGGGGTGCCCTAAAATCCAGATTGTGATTATTATGAATAAAACAAATCTAAATAAAAAAGATATGACTTTGAATAATAGTGTAAAAACGGTTTTGTTGAGAAAATATAGGAAAACAAATAATAGTATAATAGATGTTTATTGCCACTGACATTATGAAATTGAATGATTCGGAATTATGAACATTAGAAACAGAGCAGTTAGGAATTGCGATTGTTAGGATGAAAAATATTAGGAAGAACATTTTCGGAGTTCCAATTATAGGAGTAGAAAATTTAGATGAACTTTGGCGCATGGCCTTCTCGCACTTTACGCGTTTGGCGTGAGAAATGATTTAGCGAAACTAGTTACATTACTTTTTTATTACGAGTCCGTTTGTTTCCTGATTTTGTTTAAGAATACCCTACCTACTTATTAACCTACCTACTACCTCCAATGAAGAGATCATGCACAAAACTAATGCCTATTTTAAAGGGTTTACAAAATCGTATTATATTCAAGGGATCGAGAAGTTGGAGAAACGTTGGATGAAGTGTATGGAGCTAGGGGGAGACTATGTTGAAAAATAAATAATAACTTTTACAAAATATATATTCCTTGTTTAATTTTTACCAGACTTATCACTCTGCCTACGTATATCGGCAATAGAACAAACCTTAAGTACTTACCTATTTATTTTTAGTTTGAATCTTTTTATTTTACTTACTTACCTACATATAATATTTGTATTTAAATTCAACACGTAGAAGCAGCGCACACGTTTTTACATAAAATTTTATTAGTTACTTACGGAAATCTACAAAAATGTACTCTCCAGACAATGGTTCATATCGCATGATCAGCATAATATCCTACTTATATCTCCACTAATTAAAAAACTTACAATGTATATAAGTCATAGCTACCTATTGGAAACGTCCTTCGAGTGATTTCAAAATAGGTCGGTCCAAAAATTTATCACTAAGATACGTAAATGGCGCAGTCGGCCTGCAATAACAAAAGATTACAGGTGAAGCGTGTTAAGACTGCCAAACGACCAATTGTCGGTCGTACCTATTGTTTCAATTACCACTGTTCCGTTAAAATAACGAATAAATATAAAAATAATGGCAGAACAGAATCGTTTAGTTTTTCCTTTTGATTTGAAAGAGATGGAATCTGAAGAGAAAGCCGAGTATAAGAGATTGTTCAACTGTAAGTAACTAGATAGTAAAAAAAATATTATATAAAAATATATAAGGTCTAACTAAATACCTGGACAAACTTTTACACAGTGTTCAATACGTTTAACTAATCACATCTATGTAAAAAAAAAACGAGATCAAGTGTTTTTTCTAACAAAAAAATAATAATGTTTAAAATTGCCTGTACTCTCTAAGAATAAACTCATCCATTTCTTATGCATCGACCGCCATTGGGGTGCGTGCTAATTCCGTACCGCGTTTTACCTACACAGCGAAGTGAAAGATGTAAAAAAATTAAAGTAAAATTAAAGTTGAAAAAAAAATTTGGTTAGAAAAAAAACACTTTGATCTCGTTTTTTTTGCATAGATATATTCAGTTACACTTACTGAACACTGTGTAAAAGTTTGTCCAGGTATTTTGGTTGGACCTTATATAATTTATTTATAAAATAGGGAAGTGAGTGCCTTTAACCTTTTCACCGCCACAAACATCAATAGAAGTTCCATATTTCCGTGCTTCCAGCGCCACAACTTCATTAGAAGCTCTTAATTTTAACTATGTTATAAAAATAAGTTTACTGTATTTACCAGGTCATCAGCTCATCACTACTGTTTATTATATAGTTATTTCGTTATACATTTAAAGTTTTGCGCTGCCTGGCGAGGCATCGCGTTCTGTGTAGGTACGTTGGCGGTGAAGAGGTTAATAAGATACTGAAATGGCACGCTTGTAAAGTGTAAAGTTGTAAACACTATCGGGCGAGTACGTGTTCGCGTACTCCGAAAAACGAACTAGTAGTAGTAGCTAAAAAAACATACAAATTGAAGACATTATTGCATTTATTAAACCACACATATATCAGTCATGTAAAATTACATGAATCTGATTTCGAATCGGTAGCTCTGATTAGGTTTAGCTATTAAGAAATATTTTTTCATGATGAATCTGAATCTGAATAACTATTGGTTTCGGAATCGGATTCATTCACATTTATGACAAACCTATCAGTAACGTCATCAATGAAGTGGTCGAGTTGGCACATTTCATCTTCTACTTTTACATTCTGTCAAACGAAATTTCATGTTTGGAACTCCTGCAGTGATACCAGTATCATAAAATGTTTTATACCAGAAAATATCCTCTTCTTAATAACTTTGTTTAAAACCGAAAATTTATAAAAATAATAACGGTATGATAATTTTATAATTATTATTTCTAAAATGTAACCTTATTTTTCGCCATTTTTTGTGAATTACCATTAAGAAGACTTTTTTTTTATCTGTTATCCCCTTTGTTTACATAAGTTATCTAAATTAAAGATTTGGGGTATAGGCTGTTTTTATGTGCAAAAGTAAAGGCTCATTTACACGGTGCAAGTTTCTTGAAGCAAGTCTCATGCTATCTCTGTTTTTGTCGTAGAGAAAGACAAAGGCAGAACGGCTGTTGCTTCAAGAAACTTACACCGTGTAAATCAGCCTTTAGTCTGCTTGTTGCACATCACATCACTCATGTTCCTAACCACATCAGCACAGTCGCCGGGACACAATAAAGGGGTTTACCTTGCAAAAGGTCCGTTAGTTCTGATTTTTGGATAATTATGTGTTATGTTTAGGGGTTCTTATGAAAATTTCAAATTTTCGACCTCCTGTGACCTCCGCGCGATCTGCAATCTTAGACTAAAAACTCTAAAAATGAGTGTTTGTTTAAATAATTTTTAAAATTTTCGAAAGTAACATATCCAAAAACCAGAACTGACGGACGTTTTGCAAGGTAAAACTACCCGTCGACTGGGCTAATACTATAATTTGAAAAGTCCAGAAGTTCCATCTTTACAGAACCCTCCAGAATAATGGATATTTTGTTCTATACTTCGGTTCAATATTAGGACTTGCCAGCGGTTGTGCATCGCGTCGCAGACTTTCTAGGCAAAGAGGTGACTGACGCGCAGATGACTCGTCTGTGCGACCACCTCAGCTTTGACAGCTTCAGGAAGAATAAGTCTGTCAACTACGAAGATCTGCAGGAACAAGAATTCTTTACACCTAACGAAAGGTTTATTAGAAAAGGTATACGTACTTAGATTTTGCTAATTGGTGCAGTTAAATGCAGACTGTGTATAAATTTTTTCATACAGTACCTTAGCTTTAGAAAGAGATATTGGTGTCGATTCTGTAGCGCACTTTGACAGGACTACTGACAGGACACTTTGTTTGTCTCTCTGTTTCAATAGAAAAAGAAAGTGACACGCGTTTAGTCTAGTAGTGTCAAAATGTGTAACAGAATCGACACCATTAGCCAGCTCCGGCTTTATAGAGCGTCATCTCTGTCGCACGAAGCGACAAACGTCACATAGGTATGAGTGACAGAGACGACGCTCTACGAAGCCGAAGTTACCCGATTATCTCTTTCTAAAGCTCGATTAGACTATTGTCATCTTTTTCACTCTGATAAAATAAGAAAGAGACGGACGTAAATAAGAGCTGTCATATGTAGTTGAACTAAAATTTCCATACAGATTTAAGGTCAAAGCACACATATCAAATCGGAAAAGGATCGTCACCGTATCAACTCAAGCCGTTCAGTATTATTTGTATGAAACTCCCTATTGCAACGCACACTAATCGGAATCGTAACGTAATCGCCTCGCCTCGGGACAAGCTCACGAACCGCGGTGCGGTGCGTGGTCAACTTGGTTCCGGCGCTTACGGCTCGTCGTCCCCGCGCTTACGTCTCTCAGTACCCGAGCTTACGTCTCTTCGTCCACCCTTGCCCCTCTCACCCTTCCCGCGGCCTGCCTGCAGCACACTACTGTTACTGCGAGCCGTAAGCGCGGCGTCGCCTAGCCGTAGCCGAGTCGACGTATCGGAGCTGCTGATCCGCTTTGGTTACGTGCTTACGTTAGGTTGACGCATATTTGACGGCGAGGCGAAAGGCGATACGGTGACGATCCCTTTCCGAGTTGATATGTGTGCTTTGACCATTATACGACACATCGGAACGTGTCAATTAATAACACAGTGAAGTTCAAGGCGTAAACTAGTTTTACATCTCTAACCTAATTCTTATCTATCACCGTCCTTTTCTCGCGCCGTCTGTTAGTAAAAGATAGCAATTCTTTAATTTTAGTTTAGTTGGTGAATAAGAGAATCGGCGCCCTCGTTTTGAGAAGAGCAAATGCGTGTAGACTATTATACTTGCTGATACCTACCCAGCCATTTACACTTTGTTTAGAGCAGATGATACTTTGTACTTGCACCGTGTATAGGTACTGCCCCAGTGGCCTATCCAGTGCTTTGGTATTTTCATTCTTCTTCCGGTTCTGCATATCTTAATCCTTTAATTTCGAATAACGTTATCACGTAAATTTTACGACGGATTAAACCATCAATATTTATTTAATCAACTTTATTTATGACACAAAATGACCTTAATTAGCAGTCTTAGTTTTTTCTTAAACAAATAACATAATCTGTTTTAGACATAACCTACATGGAACAGTGATTGCACATAGGAACAATGTGCTCCCTGCAAATCGCTTTATTACAGCCCTTGCAGAAGTTCGTGGTCATACATCAAAAAGGTGCAAATAATATTGAAATCTATTAGTGATATAATTATTACGTCTTATTATAACGTAAAAATAACATGTTCTACTAGTAATTATCAAAAATAATTGACAAATAAATTACAACACAACTTTGAAAAAAGTTACGATTACTCAATACTTAAACCCCGATCTAATGTGCGTACATCCGCATTTTTTTAGAAGATCCCATATTATTTCTGTCATGTCTAGGACACTATGACCGCTATACAGTCGAAAAGTGACGGGGACGTCAAAAAAGGTCGTCCAACTATCGCTTACATGGTTTTGGGGAATTGACAGTGCACTGAAATTATCGTACTTTCTGCGTACGATAGTAATGTACTGTCGTACGTCGTACGTAGCTATGAAATTATCGTAGGTTGGGAACACTGATTAGGAAGGTATTAAAAACGGGCGGGGCGGCGGGGGTCGGGATCTTACCGAAACACTAAATGCGCAAGGTACGCGTCGTCATTTTGACGAATGGTTAGTGACACAGGGTTAATACTGTTATCATCTAGGATCTAAACCTTGTCTGTCATCAGAGATTTTGAAGGATGCTGTTCCTTCTCATTTCAAGCCTTAACCACAAAATAAAAATCCATGAATCAAGAATACAGGTGACAGACTGACTAGTAAAATTTTTGAATGATGTTACAAAATTACCCAAAGGTGTTATCTAGGTCCCTGCTTGTCACGGTCAATATGCAGCTGATAAGATGTTATAGGTGAACGCACACTTATCCGAGCCGAACGCGTCGAACGAATCGAAGTCAAGGAGGCCTCGCACACATATCCGCACCGAAAGAATCGACCGTGCCGAAAGAATGGTATCACTAATTTTTTTAAACAATGAACAAGTAGTACTCGCGCGTTGCTGTGTCGTACGCAACTGATAGAATGCGAGCGCATCGGTCGAGTCGACCGCATCAGCCGCGCCGAATCTGATGACGTCATCCGAATTCGTCTATGATTTCTGGGGTTCTTCCAGATTCTGACGATTTCACGCGGGCAAGTGTGCGAGGTTTCATAAGGTTTCATGTAAAGAATTCTAAAAATCGTTTCGTTCGACTCGTTCGAGGCGTTCGGCTCGGATAAATGTGCGTTCACCTTAAATATCATTTGCACTAATCAAAATTTAAATAAATCTATACTAATATTATAAAGCTGAAGAGTTTGTTTGTTTGAACGCGCTAATCTCAGGAACTACTGGTTGGAATTAAAAAAATATTTTTGGATTGGATAGTCCATTTATCGAGGAAGGTTATAGGCTATATAACATCACGCTACGAACTGTAGGAGCGGAGCATAATTGAAAAATGTTGCAAAAACGGGAAAAATGTATGAAATGAAGCCGGGACGGACCGCTATTTTCTAATATTGGAAACGTGCATACATGACCATGTACCCATCATTATCCAACATATAACACAGCTAACTATTTATACTATATGTTTCAGGCAAAACTAATGGTTGGCGCAACTACTTTGACGAGGAGATGACTCAAAAAGCTGAGCAATGGATCGCTGACAACCTGCGAGACACTGACCTGCGCTTCCCGCACTTCTAGCGTTTAGTAGACCATACGTTTCTGAAATCTATTAATAAGCATTCATCTTGTATAAATAATAATAATTTGAAATAAGTAATAAAAATTATTGAATATAATCTACAAGGTTAGTCGGAAAGGGGGTACTAAGCCGCGGGCCACCTAAAGTATTGCTGATGACTATTTAAAAGCAAGTGTTAAAATTTCAAAATTCGGTAATTATTATTTGCATGCATAAGTATTGTTATTTTAGATTTTTCAAAAAAAATCATACCTGCTTTAGTTATGAATTCAGAAAATAAATTTTCTAATCCGTGACCCCAAATATGACCTAAAAATGTTAAAACAGCTGATCATAGCTATGGACAGATAGATTTGAGCATATTTTTTACGAAATCTTTGAAAAGCAATTTCTCTTAAACTATGTAGTTTTGGGGAAAGTTGTAGAACAAAAGTTATTACTTATTATGGGTACTTTAACACCCTTTCGGCTTAGTACCCCCTTTCCGACTAACCTTGTATAGTCGCCGCCGGCACGTAACTTGGCAAGAGTAGAGAAGAAAATTCCTCTCCTTTCCTTTTTCTAAACAGACCTGTTTAAAAATAAATTATAGCAATAACCATAGAATAATAACAAGCAATAAAAGTGACCATTTTTTTGTTGCACTCAGTGTACAAGCGCAAACTTACTCCTACACGTAACTTGGCAAGGTTTTGGCGTAGGTAGTGCCTACGCCAAAACCTTGCCAAGTTACGTGTCGGCGACTATACTTTATTTAAGACAATCCGAGCATCAGGTCGACATAGGTCCTAGTAAATAGGGGGCGAGCCTATTGCCATCAACCGGGCACAAATCTAAACTCCCGGCTGCTATTGAGGAATTATACACAGAAAACCCAATAACACTACCCGACCTGGGGATCGAACTCAGGACCTCCCGATCAGCAGTCACGCTTGTAACCACTAGACCAACAAGGCAGTTACAACAACAACAAGATACAACAAGGTTGTCGACCTATTTGGTTTGTTATCTCATTTTGTCTACAACTATCGTAACGGGGGAAAACGAGATATCGAAACGTTCTGAATCAGGGGGGGGAGGCCACTGAACCCATCTTACGATTCCAACACAAGAGATGAAGACGATGATAATGGGGACGGTGATCGAAATCAGATTTACAAACATGTTGAGAGATATTTTGACCTTGAAAATTTTATACAGTGACATTCATTCCAATCGCAAAGCGAATTATGCAATGGCAATAAAATTAATATCCTAATGATAATAAATTAATTAATAATAAATAAAATTAATAATAAATTATAATTGATAACATGCAAGTTACCTACGACGCAAAAGTGTCTGTTTGGACAGTGAAAAATATTTGCAGTATGATAGTAAGTAATAAATTATTTCAGACTACAATGATGTATTCTATTATAATAAAATCAACATTGTATTGTTATGGGCTTGTATATCATGTAACGCAAGAGTTTTTCCTGATCCAATAAACGCGTGGAACTGCGCTTAGAATTTTAGGTATATAAAGATGATTATAACATAACATCACATCACGCCTGTTTTCTCCGAAGGGTAGTGCAGAGGTGTATAGTAACACCCTCATGCCACATGTTATAGGGGGCGATCCTATTGCCATCAACCGGGCACAAGACCAAACTCCGGGCCGCTACTGAGGAATTCCACACGAACAACCCCAATAACACTTTGCCCGACCAGGGGACTGAACCCAGGACCTCAAGATCAGCAGTCGCGTTCGCCAGCACTAGACCAACGAGTCGGACCAACATCAACGAGTATTGATGTTTATATGACACTATAATAGCTAAGGCATACCGTTAGGGTCCCGAAAAAGCATCCCCGTTCGCCCGTTCGTGTGTCTTCTGTCTACTTCTAATAATAACAAACTTTGATCACCTTCATCTGCCAAGCCTCTTAGGCGAAACACACACTGTCTGCGTGGCGACGGAGCCTCAACACTGTGCGTGAATGCGTTTTCTGTGTGTTGCACTACGCGTGTTTTCTATACAAACACAGATACTTGCAAACAACGTAAGAACACGCACTCCCGCGCTACGTTCCGTGATGCGGTGCAGTGTGCGAATCGCCTTATACTCGCAATGTTCCTTGAGTGGCCCATTTCCAGTAGTGGAAGTAAGCTGATATGATGATGATGAAATTGGTGAGTGGCCGTTTTAAAACAAACGTCACCGCGTCGGTCATTGACTTGTATTTGAACTCGCGACTATCGTGCTCCTGACCCAGTCTGACCCTTGTAAATAAATAAAAAAGCAAAACAATCTTAAGGCAACTTCACACATTATTATATAAGCTTGGGGCTGGGGCTCGTCATGTATGTTCTGCTTAGCCTTTTCGCAACTATGTTAGGATCGGCTTCCAGTCTAAACAGATGCGGCTGATATCAGTATTTTCCACGGAACGACTGCCATCAGATCCCGGTAACTCAGTTACTGGGCAATGCCGATATTCTAAGGTATGACCAGTTGTAAGACTTTCAGGCTTCCGAATATCTGTAACAACTGACATAGATATTCATATGAGAAACGGGACCGACGGGTTTGACGTGCTCTCCGAGGCTTGGATGGATCTCGATGTATAATGAAAGGAACCATCCACAGACTGGCCGTGGCAAGCGCATCTTACGGCCGATATTAATAAACGATCTCAATCCAAAATCTCTAGATTGATGTGGGTTTTTGACATTACTTCTATTGAATTTCTGTCAAAAACCAACATCAATCCAGAGATTTTGGATTGAGATTGCTTATTAATACAGCCGTTAATCTTAATCCTGCAATCCGCGGGGTACAGGCCACGAGCCCCTCCTGTATCGAACTTAAAAATATTCTATAATAGAATGAGCCAGTCAGCTGTCATCCATGCTGATGGATGGAGGGGGAGAGGGTAACCAAAGAAAAGATGGATGGATTGTGTGAGGGAGGATATGAAAGATAAGTGAGTAAATGATATTGAGACGACTGACAGGGAAGAATGGAAGAGGAAAACATATTGCGCCGACCCTAAGTAACTTGGGACCAGGGCAGGAAGATGATGATGAGAATAAGCCAGTCAGCTGGCCAGCACCAGACTGTCTTTTTTTTAACTTTGAAATTCCGAAATCCTCCTTACCTCGGAGAGCATGTTAAACCATCACCCGGGTCAAGTTGTCATAAATAGTATGAATGATCATAATCCCGGATGCACTCAGACTTATGTGTCATCATGTCTTGACTCATCAGTAGGTGCATCTGACGATATAGGATTCATATATTTTGTATGAAGTCGTGCACATTAGACTTACGTGTCAAGAGTTATGCGACACGATCACACGCCACGACATGAAGTCTAGTGTGAATCCGGCTTAACGTCGTTATGGGCAGTGGGACTTCTGAAAACTCCGGTTCAACATTTGAGTGTCAGTATAATGCAGTTGCACAGTAGCTGTTCTTAAAACCACAAGTTAAATTGCTCAAATTATTGAAGTACGTGCTTGCTTAGGTACCAGTTTACACTAAAAGCAAGTTTCGTAAATACTTTCACGGGCAGCTAACGGCAATTCGGTAAAATTTGCAGAAGTCGACTTACTACGGTTGTGTCCACAGTGAATGTCGGTTGGATGGAATGGAAAACCAGCATTATATTTATTAATAACAGAATCACGACGTAGAGAATAATTAAATTGTGCAATTATATTTATAGTTCATTATACTTTTAGTTACCTTCTCTTATCTCTGCATGTTGAAAATATCAACAAAAAATCGCACAAGTGAACTTGTACGATTGTGAACTCGTTCGGAAGTTAATTAGTCGAAGTTCAACTGTAAGTAGGTGAGAACGTGTCGTTCTTGAAATGGGGGATCAAAATGGTGTTTCTCGTTTTCCTTACGAATTTAAGGAGCTTGATCCTGAAGTGAAGTTGGAACTAGCGAGGTTGTACGCATGTAAGTTCTTTTTTTTTCTAATTATAATAATAAAAAATAATAAAAAAAACTACCTATGTTTTTGTTATTAGTATAATTAAAATAAATAATATAAAACTATTAATTTAATGAGGGCATTAAAATATTCTCCGTATTCTGCATTCGGCATTGCCCAGTAACTGCGTTGTGGAGGTCTGATGGCAGTCGCTTCGTGTAAAAACCTGATATTCAGCAGTGTCTGGTTAGGCTGGAACCTGACCCCAACATTGTTGGGAAACGATTAAGCAGAACATTAAAATATTACCAGCATCGCTGTGTTAAAAATATAAATATACATATATCGCTGTGCTATTTATAATTAAAAGTGAAAGTAGAATTTTGGAAACATTTCTTGCAAGTTTCTTTTATGATATTTCAAAACAAAATACAAGGTTCGTCGGAAAGAGGTTACTAAGCCGAAAGGGTATTAAAGTACCCATAATAATGGATAACTTTTGTTCTACAACTTTCCCCAAAAGTCTTTAAGATTAATTGCTGTTCAAAGGTTTCATAAAAAATACTCTAAATTCTATCTATCATCAGCTATGATCAGCTGTGTTTACATTCGGTCATATTTGGAGTCACGTATTCACATGCACGCTCCATTTTCTGAATTCGTAACTAAAGCAGGGATGATTTTTTTTTAAACTAAAATATTAAAATTACATTTAAAATATTAAAATCCCCCGACACAAAAAAGAACCTCTAAAAAGTAAAAAATAAAATGTGTTTGTTGGCCATTTAACTTTATTATAAATAGGTACCTAGTAATATTTTGATCCAAGCGTCGTCGTGTTTTTTTATTAATTTATTTACTTAGCGTAGCGGTCCCCCGATGTGACGATGCTTGGATCAATTTTATTTTTTACTTTTTAGAAGTTGAATTTTTGTGTCGGAGGTTTTTTAATTTAAATTTTATTTGAAACTTTTTAAATTACCGTAAAACCTGGCAACTTTGCCCAAAAAATCAGAGTATTTTTGCATTAGTTGAGTTATTTCCGAAAACGTTAATGCATTTCATATTATTTTTGTACCACACAATACTATATGTTCATATCTCGATATTTATTATTGAAAATATCCAGAAAAATGAATTTGTGTGTGTAAAAAACACAATTATAATTGTTGGGCAAAGAATCACAGGTTTTTGGCAACTTTGCCAACTTGTAATATTTCAGATACTATAAACCGTATCATTATTTAAAAAATGGCTGAATATAAATACAGGGCCATAAAGTATAGTATCAAATTATGAGATGAATGAACATATTCGTTGTCCTTCAAAATTGAGTGGGCAAAGTCAAAAAGCCTCCTAGTACATTTTTCTTACCATAATGGTCAATGTCTAAGGGCTGTCACCATTGAATAAATGCTACATTTAAATACTTAATGAAAACGTTTTTGATGTGGAATATTTCTATTGAGATAATCATAAATTCAATAAGTATATAATGGATACAAAATGAAGATATACGGTATATTGCCAGTTAAGTTATATTGCTACGATATATTACTAACTTTAAGGTAGCCAAAAGACAAAATATGTGACTAAACATCTACACAATATGTCAGAAGACAGTCACCACTTGCAGATACTGTTCGAACTAACAAATTCGATGAATGCCTATTTATAAATAGTTCTACACATGTATTGCTGGGAATTGTTCCATTAAATATGTAACAGCAGGTTTCTTTTCTTCCAATTTGTTAAAAACTAGCGTTTTCTAGTCCAACTTGGTCATTGGACAACCTTATTCATCAGAAGCCAACAAAACATTTACAAGTTTTTCTCTTTTAGCGTTCTGTTAGTTTGTGCATAGGTACCTCTTAAAATTATAATAAATTTAAAAATTACAGGTGACAACCCTACGGGAAAAAAATTGGTGGGCAATGTCGTCAACCATGCTCAAAAAACATGCATGTGACTTTGCCCATCAATATATTTTACAATTTTATGAGATGTTTTGTGTGAAATACCAGTCTATATTATTCATTTCATACATATTAACGGTGGCAAAAAAATTAATTACCTACTGTATCTGTAACTATCACTTTTTGATAAAGTTTTTGACTGGTTTTTGCCCGCTAAAAACAATACCAACTTTTAAATGTTCCTGACAGCCAACGGAAGTAACATAGGTGACATTACGTCACTTGGTATTGTCAGAAAAATAATCAATTTTCTACCACAGGCAAAAGAATACTCCTAACTATAGACAAATTTGCTATGCATCAAATTTAAAAAAAAATACACAACTGGGCAAAGTCATACCTCAAGGGCAAAGTTGCCAGGTTTTACGGTACTAGTAGACATTATCATCTATCTAACATCTACTCATTGAGACCATTCTTATAAGACCAAACATGCTATATCTGCTATAAGTTGCTGAGAGGTTGGGTATCCTGCAGACTACTTGATGCTGCAGAATCAGCTCAAGATTGCTGTGTTGGAAATACCACCGAAGTAACAGTACACAGATTAATGATATATGTAACCAAATTACAAACCAATCGGACCTGTGAAAGTTGGTAAGACCCTTTTGTCAAGTAGGAAATGAGCTGATGATCTTCAAACGCCTAAACAGATCTTCATAAATTATAGCTAAGAACTATCTCGATTACATCAGCTTTCAAACAGGAAAAACCGGATCAAAATCGGTCCATTAATTTGGGAGCTACGATGCCACAGACAGACACACAGATACACGCGTTAAACTTATAACATCCCATCCCTCATTTTTGCATGTATTTTTTTATCGAATTATGAAATTATAACTCTTTCTTTAAACTAATCTTCAGTGCTACATTAAGTGGCCCGCGGCTTAGTACCCCCTTTCCAACCAACCTTGTATAGCTAGGTACCTAAAGTACATTTTTTTATCCCGGAGACTAAATTGATGTCAAGTACAACTGTCAAACTTAAAAATAATGCTGCAAAAATGTTTGAGTTAGACATTTTATGCCTGTCAACTTAGTCTTCTGAATTATAAAACCGACCAAGTGCGAGTCGGACTCGCGCACAAAGGGTTCCGTACCATTATCTATAAAAACGGCAAAAAAAACACGTTTGTTGTATGGGAGCTCCCCTTAAATATTTGTTTTAATTTAATTTAATTATTTATTTTTAAAGTGAATATATAACTAAATATTCTGTGAATATTTCAAGCGTCGACATGTTGCCGTTATCAATATCGAGCAAAAACGAGCAAAAAAAATCACGTTCGTTGTATGGGAGCCCACTTAAACATTTATTTTATTATGTTTTCTGTACTTGTTGTTATGGCGGCAACAGAAATACATCATCTGTGAAAAATTCAACAGTCTAACTATCACGGTTCATGAGATACAGCCTGGTGACAGACGGACGGACGGACAGACAGCTGAGTCTTAGTAATAGGGTAGTCCCGTTTTACCCTTTGGTATGGAACCCTAAAAACGGACTATAATCACATTGTTAATGTACCGTCAAACCTGGCAACTTTGCCCTTGAGGTATGACTTTGCCCAGCTGTGCATTTTTTTTTAAATTTGATGCATAGCAAATTTGTCTATAGTTAGGAGTATTCTTTTGCCTGTGGTAGAAAATTGATTATTTTTCTGACAATACCAAGTGACGTAATGTCACCTATGTTACTTCCGTTGGCTGTCAGGAACCTTTAAAAGTTGGTATTGTTTTTAGCGGGCAAAAACCAGTCAAAAAACTTTATCAAAAAGTGATAGTTGCAGATACAGTAGGTAATTAATTTTTTTGCCACCGTTAATATGTATGAAATGAATAATATAGACTGGTATTTCACACAAAACATCTCATAAAATTGTAAAATATATTGATGGGCAAAGTCACATGCATGTTTTTTGAGCATGAATGACGACATTGCCCACCAATTTTTTTTTCGTAGGGTTGTCACCTGTAATTTTTAAATTTATTATAATTTTAAGAGGTACCTATGCACAAACTAATAGAACGCTAAAAGAGAAAAACTTGTAAATGTTTTGGTGGCTTCTGATGAATAAGGTTGTCCAATGACCAAGTTGGACTAGAAAACGCTAGTTTTTAGCAAATTGGAAGAAAAGAAACCTGATGTTACATATTTAATGAAACAATTCCCAGCAATACATGTGTAGAACTATTTATAAATAGGCATTCATCGAATTTGTTAGTTCGAACAGTATCTGCAACTGGTGACTGTCTTCCGACATATTGTGTAGATGTTTAGTCACATATTTTGTCTTTTGGCTACCTTAAAGTTAGTAATATATCGTAGCAATATAACTTAACTGGCAATATACCGTATATCTTCATTTTGTATCCATTACATACTTATTGAATTTATGATTATCTCAATAGAAATATTCCACATCAAAAACTTTATCATTAAGTATTTAAATGTAGCATTTATTCAATGATGACAGCCCTTAGACATTGACCATTATGGTAAGAAAAATGTACTAGGAGGCTTTTTGACTTTGCCCACTCAATTTTGGAGGACAACGAATATGTTCATTCATCTCATAATTTGATACTATACTTTATGGCCCTGTATTTATATTCAGCCATTTTTTAAATAATGATACGGTTTATAGTATCTGAAATATTACAAGTTGGCAAAGTTGCCAAAAACCTGTGATTCTTTGCCCAACAATTATAATTGTGTTTTTTACACACACAAATTCATTTTTCTGGAAATTTTCAATAATAAATATCGAGATATGAACGTATAGTATTGTGTGGTACAAAAATAATATGAAATACATTAACGTTTTCGGAAATAACTCAACTAATGCAAAAATACTCTGATTTTTTGGGCAAAGTTGCCAGGTTTTACGGTACGTTGCGATGAGTTTATTTTATATTATTTATTTATTTTATTCTTATTTAGGTATTATACTTCTTCTCCCTGTCCCTATCTCACACTAGGTGGGGTCGGCACAACATGTATTTCATTAATCCATGTTGTTAGAGGTTTTGACTTTATGTTTTATGACCGGCCGCCTGCCTGACATCAACCCTCCTTGGGAATACTTGATGCGCCGCCCGTCGCGCGGGTGACCCAATGTGCTTGCTGATATTATGCACTGGGTCCCAAAATGATATGCTTGTCAATCTTATAGCCGACAACTAAGTAGACTATGTTCTTCTTGATGGAGTGTACTTGAAGTTCCTCGACCCACTCATTCAGTTTTGCTAGGGACTTTGATTCTGACATATCGTAAACTAATATAGCACCGTGAGCTTCTAAACTTGATGTCAATGTTCTGTATCGCTGTATCCCAAATACCAAGCTTGACTTTAACACCGTTCACGTCCATGACTTTACATTTGTAGTCAACTCCGATTGTAGCTGGGAATTATGAATTATAGTCTCCCGTTGTGAACACAAGGATTATGCCGGATTTACCCGTAGGTGTTATGTTGCGTCCAGACCTGACGAACGCGACGCGAATGCGCCGCTCGCGAGCCGCTCGCGAGCTGCACGCGTGCGTCTCATGTTCGTACGAAGCTCGCGCGCCGTCCGCGCGCCGCTCGCGCGCAAGCTACGCGCCGTACGCGAGCGGCGCAGGTGGTGCGCGCGTGCCGCTCGTGGAACCTGCCACAAACGTCTTCTGTTTTTCCTTTTAGTTTTTGTCAGTAATAAAATAGCCGATGCTGCAGCAATTATGCTAACGGCAGTCGTATGGTCCGACATCTTCGGAAACAAATTCACAACTGAGGCTCATAGTTCAAATGCGAAAGAAGCTATGTGCGCACGAGCGGCGCGCGAGCCGCGCATTCGGCAGGTCTGAACGCAGCATTATACTTGCATGCTGAATATTCGTTAGGTATAAAAATACATACATATATACATAAACTCACGCCTTTTTCCCATGGGGGTAGGCAGAAACTATAGAACGCCACATGCTACGACTCTTACATACCCCTTTCGCTTCATCCACATTCATACATCTTGTCATACACGCACGCCGGTTGAGAGTACTACGCACCTGACCTGTGTGAAGAACATCACCAATAACATCGATGTATGTCCTTCTAGGACGTCCTCTACTGGCGTTCCCATTAACATCCGCCTTATAAATTCCTTTTGTTAATCGCCGTTCACTCATTCTCTCAACATGTTATTGATAAGGAAGAGAAGATAATTAAGTAAAACAAAGAAATGTTTAGTATTGAATGTCATTGTTTGTATACGATAATTACGTTTATTTATACCTAATCATTAGTTAGTGTCGTATTAACTACTGTTGACGAGGGTAGGTACTTAATGAGAATATACATATTTCCAAAACATACAGCGGGACAGGAGCGATGCAGAACATTGACATCAAGTTTTTACAGAGAAGCCCACGGTACTATATTAGTTTACGATGTGTCAAAACCAAAGTCCCTAGCAAAACTGAATGAGTGGGTCGAGGAAATTCAAGTATACTCCACCAAGACGAATATAGTCTGCTTAGTTGTCGGCTATAAGATTGATAAGCATATCATTTTGGGACCCAGTGCATAATATCAGCAAGCACACTGGCTCACCCGCGCGACGGCGCCACGAGTATTCCCAAGGAGGGTTGATGTCAGGCAGGCGGCCGGTCATAAAACAATAAGCCAAAACCTCTAACAACCTGGATTTATGAAATACATGTTGTGCCGACCCCACCTGGTGTGGGATAGTGGCAGGAAGAAGAAGAAGACATATGTCCAAAACACCGGTTAACGACATCATTATTTAGCATTCAATGACAGGAACTCATTGGTCCCATTGGCCGCATTTGATCCTAGTAGCACCTGACAAGACACGATGGAGAACACGAATCCAAGAAACGGAGCTATTGAGGGATTCCCCTATAACGAATAAGCGGTACCCCGACGTGATATTATATCACCATTTCAACGAGCAAACCTTATCGTGCCATCCATCAATTTCTGTAATGAAAATATATAGGTGTTACTCAATCGAATTTGATGGCTCAACGATACTATTATTATTGACTTTTTAAAAGTTCGTTTTTTTTGCGTCGAGGGTTTTTTAAATTTTTAATTTAATTTTTATTTTATACTTTTTAAACTTAGTATTAAGTAAAAAAATCTAAACTTACTTTTGGCAAAAAAGCACGTAAATTGTTAAGTAAATATATATTTCATAAATTAAGATTTCAGTGTGAACTCGCATTCTTTGTTTAACGTGTACAATTATTCATATGTTTATTGTTAACTTCTATGTATACATAACATAGTAATTGACTAATTATTTTGTGTTTCTCCTTACACCATTGCATTGTATGTAGAATCAAATACTGATCAAAACGAATCCAAACACGACATATATCTGCTATTATTTTTTCAAGAGTGTACTAGATATCCTGGCTGCAGCATCAGCTCATCATGTCGCTACCATTGAATTGCATGTAGAATCAAATACTGATCAAAACGAATCCAAACACGACATATCTGCTATTATTTTTTCAAGAGTGTACTAGTGCACTGGTTATCCTGGCTGCAGCATCAGACCAAGAATTTCATAATCTTGCATAGTTATATAGCATACATGAGTGTTTCAAATTTTATTTCACACGTGTGTTTGAAAGTAAAGTAATACACATTATGCGTCTAAGAACCCTACCGCAGCTAACAAAAAAGCTGATAACCTTGAAATGGCTGAACCGATTTTAATAAAACACGTCTAAGATCACTCGCTAGAAAACCAGCTTTCAAATAAAAAAAACCGCACTCAAATCGGTTCACCCGTTTAAGAGCTACGGTGCCACAGACAGACACACACACAGACAGACAGACAGACACACATAGCGGTCAAACTTATAACACCCCTCTTTTTGCGTCGGGGGTTAAAAAACCCAATAACACTGCCCGATCTGAGGACCGACAGGACGCCATGCTCAGCAGTCGCGCTTGCGACCACTAGACCAACAAGGCAGTAACCTTATATTATTTCCGTTATTATTTTCTTTGCAGCCCAGCCAGACTTTATCAGCGTGGGTCCTAAGGGATACAAACTGCTCCGTCCATACTGCGAAGATGCCGAGAATATCTACAATATGCCACTGCGGCCCAGCGATATCTTCGTTGCTACATACCAGCGATCAGGTAACCTGTCCTTAATGATATGTCGTGGTCTAGAGTCTAGACTATGAGAACAAATAAAGCATCTTTGGGACCCTCCTTACCCGTACCTACCTAAGTTCTGAAGGATAGAGCACCTGTGTACTGGGCGGCTAATAAGGTCACATTTACGTCCGATTCCTATAATTTACGAAGCGTTATTGGTTAAAATTAAAACTATTTACTAGTATTGAAGCAAATACCTCATAACTTTGCATATTAGACAGAGGCGTGCATTGGTTTTCGGACTAGGTAGGCAGGCAGTGGCGATATCGCCTTACAATTGTACGCTTAAACCCATTTTAATACGATTCTGACCAAAAGAAATCATAGCCTAAGAAATCATAGTTACTTTATTTAGAGTAATAGTTAAAGATGGATTAGTTAAATAAATCTTTTGAGGTAGGCATTGCTTAATTGCCTAAATGCAATGCAAGCCACTATTAAACTCTCATAATATTATGTTGGTAGCTATCACAGGCAGTGTTGCCAACTAGAATTTTGAATTTCAGCTGAATTTGTAGTATATTTCCGTCAAAAATCCGTCAAATCCCCGAAATTCCCAGCTTCTTTTTGATTTTGACTCATTCCATCATCACGTTGTGACCAAGCGATAGTCGGACATAATTTTTTTTTAGCCCTTCCTCTCCCTTTTCTATTTCTCCCGTATCTTGGGTGGCGTAATATCAACAGGACACCTATTAATTGGCCGAAAAAATTGTGGTCATAGGCATCACAGGTAAAATTAGCTTAGATTGGCAATAAAAAACGCTACGTATTATAAGCAAAACAACTCGTTTTTGGCCATAGGCACCGGACATGAGTGAATCATATTTCATTCATATCAGAAATTGATTTTTAAAGGATCAGGCAGACGGACTGTATCCCGACTGCAACTCAAACGCAGTTTGAAGGCAGTTACGATGCAGTCGGTGTACCTAACTGCGTGATAACTGCCGACTGGTTGTACAGTCCACTTGCAACTACAAAGCGGTTACAATGAACGAAATATGATTTAGGCAACGCAAAAGGAAAGCAGATGGCAGCACCTCCATACTTAGTTATTTGAACCAATCAGAACCATCATATTCATATTAGCAATAATGTCAAACACATTGCAACCAATAAGATGGCATAGGTACAATCGAAAGTGGCGCCATTAGTTCCACAGTTGCCTACCCCATTGTGACATACTTAATTATGTCACCTTCATGTGATTTATTAAACCAATTGCCAAGGGTAGCAACTTTACGGGGCTGTTACCAGTGGACCACTAACTAAGTAATTGGTGTTTGATACATTCTCTATAAGCCTTTGTTTACACCTCAAAATAAATTGTAGGTAATATAAGTTGTCTTTTTACCCGAGTGAGAGTGCGAGGCGGGACCCAACCCAATTGCAAATTATAAACCGAAAAAAAATAATGGGTTCCGTGCTACTTAACTTAATGCGGGTATTTAACTTAGGCTTTTAGCTCATAATATATACTGTTAAACCGAAGTAGAGTTTTACTTCGTTTATAGTTTATTTTAATTTTGTTTTTATTCTCAATCTTATTTCGGTCTTTTTAGTGCATTAGGTAGGTACTTCTAAATAATTTTATTTGCAGTCGGATTTTTTATTTTTTTTAGTTATTTATTAAAAGTAGTTACTTCTTTTTAACACGCAATGAACATGTAATAAAAACATAATTAGCTCGTTACTGTCACACTGGCACGGGCACGGGCCTCTTCCCAGAGTGAGAACGGTTTAGACCTTAGTCCGCCACGCTGGCCTGGTGCGGCATTGGCAGACTACATATCCCATCAAAAACTTTATGGAGCCCTCGCAGGTCTGCAGGTTTCTCCGCAATGTTTTTCCTTCACCGTTAACGCAAGTGATAATTAAATTCAGATCCGCACATGAATTCGAAAAGTCAGAGTTGCGGGGCGGGTTTTAATTCAGATACTCATGCATGGAAGGCAATTGTTCAACCTCTAGGCTATCACTGCATATATGCTCAATGAACATGTATAAAATATTATTAAGTCAAATGTTTTAATGATCTACATACACGTTTGTTAGGTACTTAAAGCATGTAAGTACGTGAATTTATAATTTGGGTAAAAAATATTTTTTTTAATACCTATCTACATATTTAATTACTTACCTAGGTGTAGATGAGGGGTATCTGGAAAATGATAAGTTTTATAATTTTAATAACAATAAAAAACATTCTAACAAAACAGCATGTTATGATTTGACAACATGAATTTTACATCCAAAAAACATTATTCTCCTTCTGTGACAGTCGAGTGAAAAACGATCGATTATTAGGCCCCATTTACATTAATAAATTATGATAATATTTATCATACAAATATGATTTCATAACTGTCAAATTCTAAGATCATAGTTGCTGTTCTTAATGTTTACATATTACACGTATTAATCATATAAACGTCAAACATAATCAAGATGGATAACGATTTAGTCGTGTTTTTCGTTGTCATTTTGACGCCATTTTTGAGATTAGACAGATACCTAAATATCTAAAAAGGAGAAGCTGACTGACTGACTGACTGACTGATCTATCAACGCACAGCCTAAACGGCTGGGGTTAGAAACTTGAAATTTTGACAGTAGGTTCATTTTGTGACGTAAACATCCACTAAGAAGGGATTTCTCGAAATTCAACCCCTAAGGGGTTGAAATAGGGTTTTTAAATTTGTATGTAAGACCGTCATTTTTGAAGTAAGAAGCTTGAAATTAAATAGTAAGGTTTTTGGTTAGAAATATACGTACACTTGTTTGAGCATTTTTGGAAATGCAACCCTTAAAATGGTGAAATAAGTGTTAAAAGTTTGTATGAGAAATCTGGTATTTTTGAAGTGAGAAATATGGAATTAAATATTTAGGCTTTTGGTAAGAAATAAACGTATAAGTGTTTGAGGGTTTTTGGAGATTCCACCCCTAAGAGGGTGAAATGGGGGGTTGATTGAAGTTTGTATGTAAGTCCGTCGTTTTTGAAGTAAGAAAGATGAAATTAAATAATAAGTTTTCTGGTTAGGAATAAATGTACACATATTTGGAAATTCAACCTCTAAGGGGGTAAAATAAGTGTTGAAAGTTTGTATGAGAAATCTGGTACTTTTGAAGTAAGAAGCATGGGGAGAAACTGACCGACTGGCTGACTAATCTATCAACGCACAGCCTAAACCGCTGGGGGTGATAAAAGACGGACGTTTTGGATTTTAAAATGTCACTTTAAAATGGGCTTAACGAGGATTTCAAACTTCACGCAAGCGAAGCTGCGGGCAAAAGCTAGTCCATAATATAAAATTAAAAGTTTCAGAAGTCGGTGCTAATCCATGCTGAATCAAATTGAAGGCACCGACTTCTAAAACGGTTGAAAAAAACAGCCGAATTGATATCCTCCTCCTTTTTTTGGAAGTCGGTTAAAAATTATATCGAGATGAAGGCGAGATCATTACCAGACAGGGGAACTTTGAGTTATTCCAGTACAAACATAATATTAATATCAGGCCTTTCCATCTTGTAGGTACAACATGGGCCCAGGAATTAGTTTGGCTGGTGGCCAACGATTTGGACTACACAACAGCGAAAACTGTTCCGCTCACAGACAGATATCCATTTCTAGAGTAAGTGAAAATATTCAGAAAATACTAGCAGGGCAAGAAATACTCATCTATTATCTTGCATTATAACTCGTTCCGTCTAGCCTTTTCCCAATTATGTTGGGGTCAGCTTCCAGTCTAACCAGATGCTGCTGAATACCAGTATTTTACACGGAGCGACTGCCATCAGACCTCCGCAACCCAGTTACTGGTCAATGCCGATATCCTAAGGTTAGATCGGTTGTCAGACTTTCGTGCTTCTGACTTTCCGTAACGACTGTTATACGTGTTCGTATGGCACCCGGGAATCCCGGGTCCCAAGTTCGAGTAACCTTTGACATAACCTTTTACGAGGCTACGAGACGTGCGCAGACTTACATTTTCCGATGCCATTTTCTTCAGGACAAACAAAAAAATTGGGTCACGGACCTCAATATTAAGGAACCGTTTATTTAGTAGAATAAAAATAACCATTCAAATACTGTACGCTTGACCGACGGCATTAAAACCGGTATAATTTTTCTAACAGACTATTTATGTTCTTCTACGAGAAATGGCAAGAAAATTTACTAAAAAATGCGGAAGATAAGGAATCGGCGCAAAATTTGATAGACCATATAGCCAAGCCTGTTACTGGGAGGCTGCTCTCAGCGCCGTCTCCTCGCTTCATCAAGACGCACCTGCCGATGACCCTACTGCCACCCAAACTTCTTGATACTGCGAAGATGGTGTACGTGGCGCGGGACCCCAGAGATGTAGCCGTGTCTTCCTACCATCACTCCAAATTGTTTCAAGTTTTGGACTTCCCGAGCCCCTTCAAAGATTTCTGGAATCTTTTTATTAAAGATTTATGTAAGTAAAACGTATTTCTTAAGTTATCTATACTAATATTATGAAGAGGAAAGATTTGTATTTTTGTATATATGTATATAACGAATAAACTTAAAAACTCCTGGACCGATTTCAAAAATTCTTTTGCCGTTAGAAACCTACATTATCACTGAGTAACATAGGCTATATTTATTACTGGAATAAAACTTCTTACGCGGGCGGAGCCGTGAGGACACGGCTAGTTAGTTATAAAACAACATAACATCACGCCTTGTATTCCCCGAAGGGTTCGGCAGAGGTGTTTTAGTACACCCTCGTTTCGCCATTTATGTTTAAGTCTCATGTAATGTGAGACTATTGCCATTAACCGGGCACAAATCCAAACTCCGGGCTGCTGCTAAGAAATTCCTAATGGAAAAACCCAATATCACTTTGCCCGACCTGGGGATTTAACCCAGGACTCCATGCTCAACAGTGGGGCTTGCTACCACTAGACCATCAAGGCAGCTATTAGTTATATTATACACAGTATTCATTACACCCGTAATGGGGAGATTATAAGACGTCCATGGTGGGACGCATAAAGAATACAATCCCTCTCCATCGCCGGGCAACCGAGTAGTATGAGCCGAGCCGACGAACCTGACACCATAATACTTATATGCCCGCAAAATGGCAATAGGCTCGCCACATAGTACATGGAACTTACTTAGGTATTTTTTATGGAAACATCTCTGGTTATCCCTTTGGGGATTACAGGCGTGAGTATACGTATGTATACAGGGTGTAAACGAAATCATGTAATTCCTTCAAACCTTGTGATCTTCTTCTTTTCGTGTGGTTAGTGACTAACCTGGTGTCAGAGTTTATGCCGCCTCTGACTTGGCTTCACATGCCGTTGAGAAATATCTCTCAGGCATGCCGGTTTCCTCACGATGTTTTCCTTCACCGTTTTTAAGGAAGTGATAATTATACAATACGCACATGAATCCGAAAAGTCAGAGATGCGTGCCTTGGGTTCGAACTCGAGACCTATGACTTGGCAGTCCGACGGTAACTAGGCTATCACTGCTGTACCTGTAACCTCGTCATGCACTGCTGACATAGATTAACCCTGCGAGGGATGCTATTGGAATCAATAAAAAAAATACTAGAAGTAAACATGTGTCATCTAACAAAATGGATTAAAGGTTAATCCTACGAAGACTCAAGTCATTGTTGTCGGCAGCCCTAGACTACGCTCAAAAATTGACTGGTCACAGCTTCCCCAGATTATTTTTGATGGTTTGACAATCCCTTATAGTGACTCAGTGAAAGACCTGGGTATCTATATAGACAAAAACTTCTCTTGGCATCCTCAGTTGCAACAAGTAAGCCGCAAATTGTTTGCGTCAGCGGGGTCTTTACGGAGATTGCGCAATTTCATGCCAACTGCCACTAAAACTGCGCTCGCCCAATCCCTTCTTCTCCCAATCCTTGATTATGCTGATGTCAACTATCCTGATCTTACTGAAGTGCAGCTAGATAAGCTTGAGCGACTCCAAAACTTTTGCATCAGATTCATATTTGGTTTACGCAAATATGATCATGTTTCCGAATTTCGCGTTAAGCTCAAGTGGCTGCCAATCCGTCTTCGACGGAATGCTCATATATTATCATTGCTTTACAGTGTTCTGTTCATCCCTGCAACCCCCCCTTATCTCAAAGAACGTTTTAAGTTCCCTCATGACACTCATACTAGAGACTTAAGATCATCGGAAAATTTGAGACTTTCGATGCCCTCGCATTCTACCAAATTCTATGACAAATCGTTCACAGTCCAAGCTGTACGCTTGTGGAATGCGTTGCCGATGTCAATAAGACAAGCTCAGTCACTGGATTATTTTAAAAAATTAGTTAAAGATCATTTCTTCTCTCATCACGTTTCTAATTCCTCATAAATTAGTACCTCATCATCAATCTACCTTTTTTTCCCTATCACATAATTATATAAAAACTCAAAACTCAAAATATTTATTTGCACACTAAGGTAAAATAATACAGATCTTATTATATAGAGTAGGTACAGCTTAGCAACCTTTTCCAGGTGTTGCAATATTTGCAATATTTGAGGGCTCTAATTACATAAAAGTATATTTATAAATTTACTTATGTGTCTACTTGGTACATAGTGCCTAATTCTTGACTATTGTTATTCTTATACACAATATTTTTAATAAAGGATACTAGAACCAAAACAACATAGTATATCGAGTGATATGTTATCGAGTAGGTATAGGTGTATTATTAATTGTATGTTTTATTTATTTAGGTTTATGTTATTTTTGCTTACATATCTATATCATATATATATGACAATATTTATAAATGTATATATATACCTATATGTATTATGTCTATGTATGGTGTGTAGTATATATTTTGCAGCAGTACACCATGGACTACCCCCTCTATCTTATTCATTGACTTCCTGTTCATCCAAAGGTTGTCTGGTAGATATCGCTATCAGCGATAAGACCGCCATTGTATCCTTTAATGTTTGTTATTGTATAAGAGCTGTGTTACAATTTTGGTGTAGAATAAAGTATATTCTATTCTATTCTATTCTAACTCGGGGCGCTAAGAACACATGTTTAATTCTTGTAATTATTTTTTTGAATCCGACGTTACCCTTTCAAGGTTAATCTATGTCAGCGGTACATCACGAGGTTTGAAGGAATTACATGATATCGTTTACACCCAGTTTATGTTATTCATTAAATTTATGGTGATTTTGAATATTTCAGTTACGTTAACACCTTTTTTCGATCACCTCAAAGAGGCGTGGGAGATGAGACATCATCCTAACATGCTGTTTTTGTTCTATGAAGAACTTTCAAAGGTACTTAATTATACAGTTTTTCTATTGTTTTTTTTACCCTTGTGTTCACTTACTGGATAATCTATGTATGAGTTTTGCAGTTTTGCGGACGAACTCTTGCGCATTAATTACCACCTCTGTCATACTTCTTATTTCTAGCTTTATTCCCAGATGTGTCAATTGTTACAAATGTCAAAATTGGTGTTCCACAAATGATGGGACACCTGACGTCATACCCTGCGTGCCTTTATATCTGCACGTTACAGGAACTAATGAACGCTACTGATAAAGCTAAACTCGTAGCTAAATTCTGGGCCGTCTCAATTTAGATTGCCATCGACACGCTAAGAAGAAGAATGCCAAATTTCGGATCAAGGACCGCTTTTTCATTCATGCGACTCTAAAATCTTCGTAAAAAAGTCTCACACACGTTCTTTCATTTCAGGACCTACCAGCCGCTATACGCCGCGTTGCAGACTTTCTGGGCAAAGAGCTGACAGCCGAGCAGATTTCTGGTCTTTGCGATCATCTCAGCATCGAAAACTTTAAGAAAAACGATTCTGTTAACTTTGAAATGTTGAGAGAATTCGGCATGCTTAACCCTCAAGAAACATTTATTAGAAAAGGTTAATACCACTTACGTGTAATTTTTCTTTATGTTGATCTTCTTCTTTTCGTGTGGTTAGAGACTAACGGAACGTAACCATAGTACGTGACCCATTTTTTACAATTTTTTAGCCCCCTCCCCCCCTCGGTGACCACTCGTAGTAGGTATATGAACAAGTGCCCCTGTAACCAAGCGTGGTATTTTGAAGACCCCCCCTCCCCGCCCTGAACGGGTCACATAGTATGGGTACGTTCCCTAACCTGGTGTCAGAGTTTATGCAAGTTAGTAAGTTTATATTTTCCACCACCGTTTTTAAGCAAGTGATAATTATACAATACGCACATGAATCCGAAAAAGTCACAGATGAGTGCCTTGGATTCGAGCTCGAGACCTATGACTTAGCAGTCACACCACTAGGCTATCACTGCTATATATTTATGTTAATAAGGAAGTGCTAATAATACATACTGATCACAATTTAACGACAGCACGTTGTTTCGTGTTCTATGCTGCCATTCAATTTCTAAAAGACCGTTAAGTAAGTAAACATAATTTTGAGTAATAAGCAAAAACGGAAAATGTTTTTAAAAATTCTGAAGCCATATAGGGATTTTTGTTTACCAAAATATTGGGCTACTTTTAAGCTTACATTGCATAATTATAAATGAGTTACAAGATTAATATTGTTTTTATAATTCCAGTTTTTGTTTTTAGTCGCACTTTTCTGTACTGACCATCTACAATATTAAAAAACTTGTCTCTCGTTAATGACAAGGGATAGAAAAATATGAACCAAACTGATAGATAGAGAAAAAATTGCGCTTTTACGTAGTATAGGTATAAAACTAAAAGACAAAATATCACTCAACGGTCTTTTAGAAATCGGACGGCAGTATGGTATCGGTTTTGATTTTATACTCCTCGTCCAAATGCTACAATATCTTAAGTAAACCGTAAGAGCGCGTTCATATGACACCATTTCAACGTGTACCTACAGATCGCGTTCGGACAGCCTTTCGCCAAAAATCGCGCACGTGTGAACGCAGCGTAAAACCAGTAACTGTTCAATTAAGCCGTCATGAATCATATTTCGTTTCATATTCGTAATCATAACTGAAATTGGACTGCACATCCAGTGGCAACTGCACACTATGCAACTGCCAAATGTCGCTTGAAGACGGTTAAGAAGCAGTTGTGATTACGAAACGAACGAAATATGATAAAACAAAATGTGACATTATTAGCCCCCCAGTTCATCGTCAGAGTGTTTAGAGAAACTTGATACGGGAACAAGCAAAATCAAAATAATAACGAATAATTTTCTGTTATCAGGTAAGGCAGGAGGTTGGCGCAGTTACTTCGATGAGGAGATGACAAAACAAGCTGAGACATGGATCGCCGACAACCTGCAAGACACTGACCTTCGCTTCCCTAATTATTAATTACTATTTAATAAAATAAAATAAATAAGTTAATTGTATAAACGATCAATAAAAACCTTAACAACTATGCCATGTATTCACAAATTAATTAATAATAATAAGCCCCTCCTCGGGTTCCTGTTCACTTCATTCACCGTGGGTCATCACTCCACGGCTACTGAGCCCCCACGCAACGACAATGCTGGGACCCCCCACCGGGGGGGGGGGGAACCTACCCTTTTTTTTCTCGTTGGAAAATCCTCATGGATGTCCCTCGCCCGGTGAAGGCGAGGGGGTCTGCCGGACTCTTACCGGCTAAAAACCAACGGTGTTCCTATAATATTTAAATAAATTAGTAGTATAATGTAATAAATTGATGGGATAGATTTAATTTAAAGTTTATTTTCATCTTTTTAGACCATTTAAATAAAAGCTTGTTTTAAAAATGTTTTTTGTACTATACATTTATTTATTTTTTAGTCGGTATATCATGTTGAAATTTATAACGGTCTTTCATAATTGAACGCGTATACAACATTTAATGTCTGTACTGCTAACCATTGAGGAGTTCTCTAGTCAGGACCCAATCCTGAGTGCAGCAACCATGTCACGGTAAAACTTAAAACCGGCTATCATAATAAAACGCGTACACAAAATTTCGTGTCTGTGCTGCTAAACATTGAGGAGTTTCCTAGTCAGGACCCAACCCTGAGAGCAGCAACCATGTCACGGTAAAACGTAAAACCGGCTATCATAATAAAACGCGTACACAAAATTTCGTGTCTGTGCTGCTAAACATTGAGGAGTTCCCTAGTCAGGACCCAACCCTGAGAGCAGCAACCATGTCACGGTAAAACTTAAAACCGGCTATCATAGTAAAACGCGTACACAAAATTTCGTGTCTGTGCTGCTAAACATTGAGGAGTTTCCTAGTCAGGACCCAACCCTGAGTGCAGCAACCATGTCACGGCAAAACTTAAAACCAGCTATCACAATAAAATGCGTACCCAAAATTCGTGTCTGTGCTGCCAACCATTGAAGAGTTCCCTAGTCAGGACCAAACCCTGAGTGCAGCAACCATGTCACGGTAAAACTTAAAACCGGCTATCATAATACAATGCGTACACAACATTTCGTGTCTGTGCTGTTGAGCGTTGAAGAGTTCCTTTATCTGGAGCTAATCCTGGATGTCGATTCAGATCATGCTTACCAAAAAAATGTATTGTCATCGGAAATGAACCAACATTTTTAAATTCAACTCCTTAGGATAAGAGGAAGTTATTCAAAATTCAGTTGCAAGATTTCAATCGAACATACATACATACAAACATTGCAAGTTAAATAAAAGCGTATAAAAAGAAAAATAAATTATAAAAGCTTGTAAAAAAAAAAGAAGGAACTTAAAAAAAAGGGAAAAAAATAATCAGCAGGACTCGAACCAGGGTTTTCAAGTTTTCGTGACCGCCCGATTTCCCACCTGAGCTATTCTTCCTCTTAGCCTTTTTCCCAATTATCTTGGGGTCAGCTTCCAGTTTAACCAGATGCGGCTGAATACCAGTATTTTACACGGAGCGACTACCATCAGACCTCCGCAACCCAGTAACTGGGCAATGCCGATATCCTAAGGTTAAACCGTTTGTCAGACTTTCGGGCTTCTGACTACCCGTAACGACTATCATAGGTATTCGTATGACACCAGGACCGACGGCTTAACGTGCTCTCCGAGACACGGAGGGGTCTCGATGTGTAACAAAATGGTCACCCATCCACGGACTGACCGCGGCAAGCGCAGCTTAACCTCACAAATCGTACGATCGGCGCGGTTGTTATTTAGCCACGAGCCCCCCACCTGAGCTATTATAACATTGTAAACAGAGGCGAAATTTACTTTCGTATTCTAATGATATTGTAGCAGCTTTTCATTGCCTAAAAACACGGATAAAACGACATTTTTTTTAAATGAAACCTAGCTAGATCGATTTATCGCCCCCGAAATCCCCTGCTACTAAATTTCATGAAAATCGTTGGCGCCGTTTCCGAGATTCAGATTATATACCTATATATATATACAAGGTTAGTCGGAAAGGGGGTACTAAGCCGAAAGGGTGTTAAAGTACCCATAATAAGGGATAACTTTTGTTCTACAACTTTCCCCAAAAGTCAATAAATTTAGAGATATAGCTGTTCAAAGATTTCATTAAAAATACGCTACGCCAACCCTATCATCAGCTGTGTTTACGTTTGAGGTCATATTTTAAATACAAAAAGGCCGACTTTTCCCCTCGCATTTTCGAAGCATTTCTCAGAATTATAGGTAATCGTGACTAAATAAAGCGCAGACACGACGATTCGCAATCGCGTATTTATACCTAATAATGTTTTGCCCCTCAGAGTATTTTCCATTTCTCTGTTAGACCAATTTTATCGGGTTATTTTTGTTAAAAACTGATTGACCTGATATTTTAGTTCCCTGTACCTACCTACCTACCTAGAATATCCGTAATAACAGGCAATGAAGAACCTTCAACTTGGATATCAAAGGATAAAGGAAGGAAGATCACAAAAGCCGTAATTCCATATGATCTATTCTACACTGAAAACTATCCCGATAAATTAGCAGCCTTGCAGTACAATAAGTAAGTTATTATCACAAACAATTCGAATAAAACAAACCGTCAAAAATAAACTTACAGCACGATGTCGCTTCTGCAATAAATCATCATATGACGTCACAATTGCGCCAAAATGTAGTGAAAAAATTGTCAAAGAGATGCCGCCGAGACAGCGCGGCACGCAGCGCGCTTTTGCTTAGACTCTTTTGAATTTCGGCTGCTTGCCGCTTTAGAGGTGGGTTCACTACATTGTTTTTTTTGGAAATGCGTGAATATTGTAAGTTTATTGTAAAATGTATGTCAGTCATTTAGTTAGACTAACAAGTTAATGATTATTAAAGTACGTACTAAGCTTGTCTGTTGTATTTCGGCTGCTTGCCGCTTTAGAGGTGGGTTCAATACATTGTTTTTTTGAAAATGCGTGAATATTGTAAGTTTATTGTAAAATGTATGTCAGTCATTTAGTTAGACTATGGAAGATAGGAGTGATAGATGCCGCCACAAGACTAACAAGTTAATGATTATTAACGTACCTACGTACTTAGTTTGTATGTAGGTACTAAGAAATGTATGCACTAAGTTTTGAAAACACATTAACTCAACGAGATAGATTTATTAATTTGTGGTATCGTATTTCATAACTTTGTTTACATTTTGACATGTAAGATGCTGCTTACAGTTATGGAGTACAAAAGAAAAACATTGCGACCATTTGAGGTTTCATCCTCTCAAACTTAAAGTAAACCAGTTTCATCAGCTTCCTATTGCTAACCCAAGACCCAACGCTTATGTGTGTTCGAATCCCGTATGACGTAGGGGTAGATCCCAAAAAGTTACTTAAATTCGAATCAGTTGTTAAAATCTCCGGGATTTAATTTAGGGGATTAACATTGCGCATCTCTAAAATGCAATGTTAGCCTAAACATTTTATTTCCGTTATTTATTATTCTAAGATTTTTTAGTCGCTTGCAACGGGTCCCGGGAAATAGTCGATGTTTTGATTGTTTACGCGAGTCGTGGTATTATTTCTTGTTGTTTCTAAAATATCGACCGAGTACGTATAGGGATAGGTACGAAGTATTACGACATGGTGATGTTTATTGGTTGTTGTGATGGTGAGCTCTTGGCGGGCCGTGATTTGTACCGTGATTATTGTAACCGTCCTCCCTTTGATCGAGTTCGAGGACTGTGTTCCAGTACGACGGGCCGCGTGGCGCTCCGGCTCATTATGCTCGCAGCAGCAGCTGCCGAGCGTACTGGGATAAGCGATTCCCCGTGTGGATCGGTCGTGGCGATCCTGTAGCCAGACCTCGCTCACCGGACTTGACTCCGCTGGACTTTTGCTTGTGGAGTCACGTTAAGGATACCTAATTATTATGGTTTACGGTGACGAACAATGAAGACTAGATGCGGCTAAGAGTAGCATCTCCGTTTGAGAGCATCATGAGCAATACATAGATGTTATGGTAGATAACGCGATCGCATTCGTAGGTACATCGGCGCGCGACCTTGTAAATCGAGCGACAAGTGTGGCAGATTGAACCTTTTTTGTAGTGGTGGAGATCCATTTGTGGTGGCTATGCCTTGAAACAGTGATATCAAGTGCTTCTTGTGTTTCAATTCGAAATTAACCTTTCTTGTGTAGTGTCCGTGGTGATAGATTAATTAAGTGTTAACATAAGTACATAAAACTGGTGATTGTTTCATTCGTAGGTAGGTTACCTACGTACATACAGTAGTAGTTAATAAACAAAAGTGCTTCTTGTGTTTTTAAGTACCTATTTGATATTAAGACGACACATGTGTGACGTTTTCGTTGGCCGAGAACAGCGTCAACATCAGAAATGGTAAGTTCCTAGATGATAATGATATGTTCCGACACACACATGCACACACCCTCATACACAGTACCATAGTAACCTACGATTTCGGCGCCGGCGGCGCGGCGTTCGTAGGCACCTACCGGTGCTTTGTGTTTTACCGCCGAGCGGCTAGGCACCGACGACCACGTGCGCGGCCATTTTTGAATAGATAAAAAAGTCAGGGTTGTGGAGTTTTTGAAATAAATAATATTTATTTACTTTTGTATGGAAATAAAAATATGCGTATTTAGAAATTTTAACACCTGCAATAAAACAGTCATCAGTGATACTATAAGTGGCTTTCGGGTTAGTACCCCCTTTCCGACTAACCTTATATATATATATATATACAAGAATTGCTCGTTTAAAGGTATAAGATACTAATATTATAAAGAGGAAAGATTTGTATTTTTGAATTTTTGTATGTAACGAATAAACTTAAAAACTACTGGACCGATTTCAAAAAATCTTTTGCCGTTAGAAAGCTACATTATCACTGAGTAACATAGGCTACGGGCGGAGCCATGAGGACACAGCTAGTATAGGCTAAAAAAGGAGGATCGGCAAAAATGTATGGACCCCAACCTATATGAGCAATAACGTTAAGCGATGTGTCGTTTGAAAGGTTTTTTTAATTCTACAACTTTTACTATAGCGGTAAGTCTAGAATCGCTGAAGTCTAAAAAAATTTAAACGTGATTTATTCTTAAATTATCCAAGAATGGTCCTTAGATAATATTATTATCTAACTTTAATAGCAATACGTGAACTTCTATGATTATGTACTTACATAGACGAATTTATTCGTCCATTTTTGTGTATGACCCCATAGGGCAACACGGCTACCGATGACAGAGTCGTTGACCGCGTTGTTATAGTATGACCGTAGACATATCATTAATCTTTGGTATAACCCATTTGCCCTTTTATAGTACGTGAAAAATTACGATAAACGAAGGACAAAGATAATATTTTTTTCAATTCCAACCAGTAGTTCCTGAGATTAGTGCGTTCAAACAAAGAAACAAAAAAACTCTTCAGCTTTATAATATTAATACAGGGTTATTGAGAATGATTTTTTATAATAAGTATCTATTGATGCAACGGTAGGCTGTGCAATTTTGTTGCGCTCCAATTCGCGAACATTACTGACAGACAGAACATTACTTCCTAAAAAATCCTAGTGTGGGTCAATGTTTTTTTTGGTGTGTTGGAATAACAAACATTCAAACAAAACCAAACGTTGCTATATAGCTAAGTAAATGGATTTGAGACGGTTTATAGAGATTGTCTACAATAATTTTGATAATTTCCAAATAAAGTTATCTAGTAGGTATTATGATAATCTATATAAACCGTCTCAAACCATCAAACGTTTGGTTTTGGTTGAATGTTGAAACTGTGATACTGTGATTAGTATCATAATTTATATTACGCATTCAATAACAATGGCAGAGAAAAATACATTACCATATCCTTACGAATTTAAGGAAATTAATGATGAAGAAAAAGCAGAGGTACTAAGGATATAGGATTGTAAGTTTTATTTTATTTTATATAATATTAAATTTAAAAACACCCCCGACATGGTAATGTGGCTGTTGATCCTTGTTAGTGATTATTATTAATGCGGTGAAAAAGTGCTTTCCATATCCAAGTCATACGAGCTCAAACACGATGGGTCTGAAACTAGTCTTAACCGAGTACTGACCCTGAGCCACCTTCCAAGTCCTTGTCCAAATCTTCGAGGGAAAATCAATGGGTCTGTTTGCTATTTTGGAGTAGTGTTACCAAACTTCCGATCCAAATTCAAGTATTATACTTTTTTTCACTATCTACATTATACTTTTTACTATTGAACAAAAATAAAGTATACAAAATACTGTTTTCAGCAATTAAACGCCTAACAATAAGTGTCTTTTTTAAAGCTTTTAAAAATTACACTAAATTGATAGGTAGTGCGAGAAGCACAAAAAAATTGTCTTTAAAATATTAAAGCAATAAAATACTGTTCTTTTTTCTAAGGTATCTACTGTTTATTTTCCTTCTTAGACCTAAATATTTAATTTTTAAATATTTTAAATTATTAATTTTAAATATTTTAAATTTTTAAAATTTAAATATTTCTTGTAAAAAAAGTTGGCAACTCTAATCGTGGGGTCCACAATTTGATGAACGGTTACAAGTTCCAAATTAGCGTCATTTTTTAGATTAAAACATCAGCTTTAAGCTGCCTTGGTTTCAGTTTCATTGACAATTGCATAATCAAGATAATGGACTCGAATCTAAGGTTAGGTTATATTAGGGATTGTGTTATTTAACGATATATTTTGGAATTATCAATCTGGTAATGTTCAGATGACTAATAGCAAACTCTTAAGATAGGTTTCCATTATGTAAAATAAACCGATTTAACAGAGTGAATGATATAGGTACAGTAGATACTGCATTTGTACTTAATGTACCTACTTATAGAAATAATAAACTAGTTTTTACAAATGTGCTTTCAATTGCATTGAAAACACTAATCAGATGTCAACTTAATTAGACTCAACCTGGTAGCAAAGAAATATAGTTATGAATTCTGTAAAAATATTGTAAGGTTTATACTTAATGATTATTAAGGTACATACTTCTATCGAAGTATTTATTAATCCATGGCATGTGAGATTATTAAGTATTTAATAATCTCACATGCCATGTCTGATATCTAGTTTTTAGTGAGTAGTTTATGATTAAGTACCAGATACACTATAATGTGGAAATAGATTAAAACAAAGAGATTAAATATGTACTATTGGATGTCTTTGGTTTTAAATAAAGAAAAGAAACATTTTTTAGGTAGTCATTCTCCTTTATTAATTAATTCACATCACATTAGTCATTCTTCTTCATAAACAAGCAAGCTCGTCTTCCCGTTATAATGCAGCGAGAAGCTGCAATGCAATATACCTACCGCAATTAATGCAGTTGTCCATCGTGATAGGCGTATCGAAGTCCAAAATAACAAGCCTTAGGCTCGATTTTACCAATGTCGGATAGCGTTTATCCAAGAAATAAGACAGACGTGTTTACAGAATTTCTATGCAAAAGCTGTCAAAACGTCAAATTTATTCCTCGATTAAAGTTATCCGACGTTGGTGAAATCGAGCCTAAGTCAATCAAAGTAACAGATACAAAGTTCGTTTTCGCGGTGAGGTAGTTGGTGAAAGCAAGATTCGGCAGATTCCGTGAAGTAGCCAAAGTCGTAGGAGAAATCACCGAAAACACGATTCACTTGCGCGTAAACACAGAGCAAATGTGAGAATGTTTTCTTTATTTAACCCTATAAGGCTAGAACCGTACCCTTGGGTTCTTGGATCCACGCGGTTGGCAATTAGCCATGCTATATACAATATACAATGTACTATTCGTGCCAAATAAGAATAGGATCGCGCTTGCTACAACTTCACACGATAGCTGTCAAATTGGTACTGCCAGCAAAAAAATACTATGAAAAAAAAAATTGTTATATTTTTTTATTCATAGATTTCATTATTATTTACATTCATTTTTATAAAATGTTATTTATTGAATTCCATAAATAGATAATTTTGGATAATTTAATAATATTTGAAAACAGTATTCATTAAAGAAATGAACCAATATATATAGTTAACTTCACGAAACGCATAGTAACATAATTAATGCACATCCTGAAAGTAGTTTGTTCAGAATCGTTAACTGAATCGACTTCAGCCATTTTTATTGTGTATTTTTTTTATAAACGTGTTTTTTACTAATTAGTCTTTTAATTGGTATAACGAAAAATGAGCCTTATGTCAAAACATAAGACTGAATTTTAAATGAAGTTAACAATGAAAAAGTAATACTATTTTCTTAAATAAACAATATTTAAGCACATAAAAATAAAATTTCAGTGTATGTATTATGATTATAACATAATATTCTAATTGAGGTGTTTGAGGGTGTGCGTTAATTACGTTACATGTTGTATATGACCGTACCCTTGCTTGGGTACAAATTAAAAAATAATTCATAAATGTGCGATTACTTTTTTGTTACACAACGGATCTTTTCGTGTTGCCGTGTATTTACGCGGGGCGGGGGGTCGCGTCGGAGCATATCAGTCCGGCGGGAGTCCTGTGAGTGTGTGGTCCTGGCAAGGTGAGCTTGGGCTACTTCAGTACCCCTGGGTACTTCGCTTTGCCAATGCATTTCCAAAGAAATATTGGTGGTATAATAGGAAAAAAGCGGTCATCTGATGCCCTAACTCCTTCAGATTCAAAATTTGGAAGATGTTTTTTTTTTGTCCCACGTCAAAAGGCCCACTTTCCACGGTAAAATTAAATGTTTACAGCACCAAAAAGAGATTTGCCAAAACTGTTAAGAAAAGTTCCTTCTATTTGGCTTAATTGTATTATGTGAGACTGAAATAATTGCCATAAAAGTCTATGTAAGATGCTTATTAATAAATATTTATTCTTATGTAAAAGTGATGATTTGTTTACTGGGGTACTCCAGCACCCTTTGGTACTGTTACTTAAAGTCTATTCCGGGTATAGTTCTAGGGTTAATGTCATTTTTATTTTGACAATGACATTTGTTTAAAGTCTTGACTCATTGCCTCTTAGCCATTTCACGACGGACTGCATAGTTTAGTTTAGTTTACCTGGGCTGTATCCGCACTTAGCCTCTTGATTGGGCCATTGTGCGTGTTCCGTCTTACCTTCCTACTCCAACCAACCCAGGTCATCCCAGAAGGTTAGCAGCCTTCTCAGGCTGCTACAGGCCTCCGGGAGCGATGCTGGTGATTGAAGAATCCGTGCCCGTTGTTCGGCCACGCTCCTGCATTCCATAAGCACGTGCAGCGGCGTTTCTGCTGTCTCCATGCATCCTCTGCACTAGGGGACTATCTGTTACACCTATGGTGAATAGGTGCTTGTTTAGAGGACAGTGTCCTGTTAAGATTCCAATAATCTTCCGGATGTCGCCCCTTTTAAATCTGATGAGGTTGCGGGACAATCTTTTTGATGCTACCGGAATCGCATTTTTAGTTTGCCTGCAGCCCTCGCTGTTTGTCCATTCTAATAAATGGGTTTCTTCTGTTTTTGTGCGCAGCCATGTTTTTATTTGGGCCTGGGGTATGGGCAGTAGCGGCTCCGGTCCGTACACTATTGCCTTTGACCCCATGTTGGCCAGGTCGCCCGCTGCGTCGTTTCCGAGCGAGTTGCTGTGTCCTTTGATCCACTGCAGAGTCACTTTATTTGTACTTGCGATGGACTGGAGACTGTTGTGACATTCCAGTATAAGGACAGAAGTTATGGTATTGTTTTGTAGGGCCTGAAGTACGGATGCACTGTCTGAGATGATTTTAATTTTTAGGTCTCTGACGTCTCTGGCTGCAACCGCCTGTGCCGCTCTGGTGATGCCAATACATTCCACTTGGAATATTGTGTTTACTCTGTCTAGGGTGGTTGATATTTTGATATTTAAGTCATTCTAGAAGACGCCTGCCCCGGTACCGTGTAAGGTTTTGGAGCCGTCTGTGTATATCCTAACTTCAACTAAAAGACAGCTCTGGCAGTCGCCAGAGCTGTCTTTTATTTCTGCGTTGAGTTGGATATTGTATCTTCGATCGAAGACGTGGTGACATGGTGTTCTGTCCATGGGCGCCTCAAGAAAAGGAATTTCTTTCAAGACCCCTTGCAGAACTTTGGAGTGAGCTGTTTCTATGTTTACTTTCCATAAGCCGTTTGCTCTAAGTCTTAAGGCGGCTGCCCTCGCTTCCTCTTGTATGACCAGATCTAATGGTCTCAGGTTGAGGGGGAACTCGATTGCGGCTGATGGGGTGGTTCTCATACATTCAGTAGCAGCTACACTCGCTAGGCGTTGTAGGCTCTGGATTTTAGTTTTTATCGTGGTCAATTGTGTTCTGGGCCACCATACAATTGATCCGTAGGTCATAGAAGGTCTGATGACTGATGTGTATAGCCAAAGTGTTATTTTCGGATTGAGACCCCATTTTTTAACAACAAGTCTCTTACACTGATAAAAAGCTATGCAGGCCTTCTTTATTCTTTCCTCTATATGATTTGCCCAGTTCAACTTGCTGTCAAGTATGACGCCCAGGTATTTCACTTGTGTTGATAGGGAGAGTTTGGTGTTAAATAATTTTGGTAGTTGGAGTTCTGGTAACTTCCTTTTGTTGGTGAAAAGGATAAGTTCTGTCTTCTTCGGGTTTACTGACAGTCGTTGCTCATCACACCATTTTTCCACAATCTGAAGGGTCGAACGCATGACCTTACATAGGACGTTCTCGGCGTTTCCATTTATCAGTATTGCTAAGTCGTCTGCATAACCAATACTAGTGTAACCTCTATCATTTAGCATTCTTATGAGGCTGTCCACTACTATGTTCCATAGAAGTGGTGATAAGACTCCCCCCTGAGGGCACCCTCTAACTACCTTTGCCCTCGTGGTAGTAATCACCACTATTTGAACCGCCCTTTTACTAACCAATTCAGTGATCCAGCTACGAATAACTGGTTCCACTTTGAATTTTTGTAGGGCGTGGTTGATGCTGTTGTGCATAGTTTTATCAAAAGCCCCTTCTATGTCAATGAAGGCGGCAAGTGTTGAGGATTTGTTTGTGATAGCCATTTCTATTTTTTGCACCAACTTGTGTAGTGCCGACTCTGTTGATCTGCCTTTCCTATAAGCATGTTGTTGGGGATGTAGCGGATTGTTCTTTAAAACTCCGTCCCTTAGGTGTCTATCTACCAGTCTTTCCAGCGTTTTCAGAAGGAATGATGTTAGACTGATGGGCCTGAAGGATTTAGCGTGCGTGTAGTCTTCTTTACCTGGTTTCGGTACGAAAATTACTTTCGCCTCTCTCCATGCCTTGGGTATGTATTTAAAGGCTATGCAGGCCCTGTAGATCGGTAGTAGATACTTAGTAGCCAGACCGGGTTGCCATTGTAGTAGTGCTGGGAATATCCCATCCAGCCCTGCGGATTTAAATGGTTTGAAGCTTTTCAGGGCCCATTCTATTCTGTTCGCAGTTACTAAATTACTTGCAACTTCCCAGTCTTGGCTTGTTGGTGTGCAGTGGAGCTCGTCAAACCACTCGAGGTCTGATGTGATATGACAACCGGGAAAGTGTGTTTCCAGCAGTACTGCACTGATTTCATTATCTGTGTTAGTGTAAGTGCCGTCTTCCTTCTTAAGTGAGCCCAAGAGATTGAGGTCACCTTTAGCCAGGATTTTCTTTATTCTTGCGGCTTGGTTGGTCGAGTTGATGTTTATATTAATCTATTTATTGCTTTTGTTTGGTAATATTCAAATTTAATATTGTACATAACATGTTTATTTATTTATTTGTGTCGTTATTGCCCGTGGCATCACTATGGTCCTATCTGAAAACCAGCGTTGCGACATTTTGTTTTTTTTTCTAAATGTCGCAACATAATGCTGAGATAGGAGCCCTTTTTGGCCTCGTGCAGGTAGTCTAAATTCTTATTCTTTCTTTTTTTATATGGTTTTTGTTGCTGTAACTGCCTGTGTGAGTCCAGAATAAATAACTTTCTTTCTTTCTTTCTTTCAAACAAAATAAGAGATGTCTCGTTTAACTTATTACAGATGCCATTGACCCAGTGCGTGTCGGCCCTAAGGGTTATCTAGTGTACAGGACTTACAAGAAAGATGCAGAAAATATATACAACATGCCACTCAGACCCAGTGACGTATTCGTCACTAGCTATCAACGATCAGGTATAAATACGCTTTTGTAAAAGTCCTAACTACCTCTCCTCTTGTGCATTGAGTAGATAAGGAACCCTTCACATAAGTCTGTTATACGATTTATTTATTTACATACATAAATCAATCGAATAACAGAGTTAAGCCTCATTTACACTTAGATAGTTTCTTGAAGCGAGTCTCATGCTATCCCGTTTTCATCGTAGAGAAAGACAAAGACAGAACGAGACTCGCTTCAAGAAACTATCCTCACGTAAATCAGCGTTTATGTGATGAACTTATTTAAATAAATAAATCACATAAGTCCGTATACTATTGGACATAGGCCTACTGAATCCTAATTAAAGCTACAAACAGATTACAAGGTTTTCTCTTCCGACGATGACTCGTATTACTTCACGATTAGTGATAATTTCCCAACAATAACGAAAAAGTCTGACAAAAGCCGAAGCTTATTGATTCATCAGTAGCTATGACGTGATATGGGATAGTCACGTGATCTAGCTGTCACTGGAAGAGAGTATCTTGTCACAGTGTAACTAATGCCGGATTCACGTTACACTTACGTGACGTGACGTGGCGCATCGGTAGACGCGACACGACAGCACGGCACGCATGTCTAATGTGCACGCCTTCATATAAAAATATATGAATCCGTCAGATGCATCTACTGATGCGTCCCGACACGACACGTAAATCTAGTGTGAATCCGGCACAACCCACTCCATGCAGTGGTTCATTGTGAGTTTGACATTGACAGTTTTTAAACTGCTTCGTTGGAGAGGTCCTGAGTTCGATCCCCAGGTCAGGCAAAATGTTATTGGGTTTTTCCGTGTAGAATTCCTCAGTAGCAGCCCGGAGTTTGGATTTGTGCCCGGTTGATGGCAATAGGCTCGCCTCCTATTACATGGGATTTAAAACCTAACGGCGAAATGAGGGTGCTACTATACACCTCTGCCCAACCCTTCGGGACTACAGGCGTGATGCTATGATGTTATGTTAGTTTTTAAAGGCAGTTCGGGAGACGACGTCCTCGCGATGGAATACTGTATGGAATGACTAACTGTGACCTTGTTATATTATACTGTCTACAAGAAGACTTTTTTTAATACGTCACTTTACAGGGACAACATGGACTCAGGAACTAGTTTGGTTGCTGGCAAATGATTTCGATTACAACACAGCGAAAACCGTTCCACTTACACATAGATTTCCTTTTCTGGAGTAAGTATATACAAGGTTAGTCGGAAAGGGGGTACTAACCCGCGGGCCACTTAAAGTATCACTGATGACTATTCCAAAGCGAGTGTTAAAATTTCAAAATTCGATTAATTTTTATTTGCATGCATAAAGTTTTGTTTTTTCGATAAAAAATCATACCTGCTATAGTTATGAATTCAGAAAATTAAGTTTCTAATCCGTGGCCCCAAATATGACCTAAATAGTAAACACAGCTGATCATAGCTATGGACAGATAGATATTAGAATACTTTTTACGAAATGTTTGATAAGCTATTTCTCTTCTAACTATCGAGTTATGGGGAAAGTTGTAGAACAAAAGTTATCCCTTATTATATGTACCTACTCTAACATCCTTTCGGCTTAGTACCCCCTTTCCGACTAACCTTGTAGTCAAAAGTCGGTTTTATTATCATACTTGGTCCTCATTTGTATTCCTATTCCAACATTCGCATGGCAAACCAAAACAGCATACCCATCTTCAAAGACATCATATTATAATATCATTGGTTACAGCTTGTTCATGTACTTCTCTGACGAAATGATAGATGAATATAATAAAGGAAGTAACATATCAGAAACCGTAAATCATTTTGCTACTCTAGCGAGTAGCATTCTTGCCACGTTTCCGTTGACGACGCCTCGCTTCGTGAAGACACACCTGGCAATGTCCCTGTTGCCCCCGAAGCTCCTGGATACGGCAAAGATGATATATGTCGCTAGGGACCCCAGAGATGTTGCTGTCTCGTGCTACCACCATGCCAAACTGGTCACGGTCATTAGCCTGAAACCTCAAGCCTCCTTCAAAGAGTTTTGGAATATCTTTTACAAAGGTTTATGTAAGTATTCGTTTTTAAGATTTCTCTTTGGAGGACTAAAGGTGGCTCCGAATTCATGTAATTCCTTTCAAATCTCGTGGTTTACTGGCAGATTGACCCTGAGATTAAGATTTAGGCTTCAACAAAAATTTGTTTTCAAAAATTAAACTTAAGGCTTTGTCAAACAGAACGCGTTATTATCGCGCGTCAGGGCGCTAACCTAACGCGACGCTATGACGCCGAGCTGTGTTGTACTGCGATGGTGATGTACCACCAAACACTGCGCCAGCGCTAGCATTACGCAGCGCCTTTGCTCTGTTTCGGCGTTCTGCTCGGCGCCATAGCGTCGCGTTAGGTTAGCGCCCTGACGCGCGATAATAACGCGTTGTTTGACAAAGCCTTTAGTGTTCTTAACGTGAGGCATTTCAGCGCCCCTGATACCGCGCTAGTCGTACCCGCCAGTTGTCTCGTGGGCTTTAACCTAAAATAAATCTATCACATTAAACAATTGTTTTGCATTTTTTTTTAGCTTTTTTTTTGTTTTTTTCGTCAGGTGATTTAGATACGATCACTTACCAACTATCCCGAGACAAAAAATAATTTTATTTATACCAGTAATAGATCATCGATTACACCCTATACATTTTAATACAATTAATGTTTCCAGTTATGTTGACGCCATATTTCGAACACGTCAAAGAAGCGTGGGGGATGAGACATCATCCTAACATGCTGTTTTTGTTCTATGAAGAACTTTCAAAGGTATTGTTAATGTTTATTTTTGTCTACTCATCATTATACCTAATTATCTAATTATAATCTCTTTTTGGAGATTAATTTAACTCTGTGCCAATTGTGCAAGTCAGTGCAATTATGCAGTAATCTACTATTAAGCCATCATATTGTGAGAATCATGATTAAAAGCCAGTCTATCCAAAAACTTTTCAATTTTACTGTGTAACAATAATTGTATTCAGTAAAATCTTAAAGGTAATCTTATGTTCATCAAACGTTTTAATAAAAATGGTCTGCCCATTTAATCTGTATACTAGAATTACATAATACGCCCGTGCCTAGTGGCCAGTGGGATAGTAATGGGCTGATTTTGTTATCTAACAAACTGTTGGGTAGGGGCATCTTCTCAGGATGAGAAAGCCTTACACCCATATTCTAAGAAATTCCTCCAAAACTTACTCGACTTGACTCCACCTCGACTCAGTCTTTCTCACTACCATCCGTAATTATTGTTGACATAAACGTCCTCGACTCGAGATTTTTCCTCAATCGAGGTAAGGAATCATCTGTGAAACTCAAGGTACCTCGGAACCCACCTTAAGGAAGGAAGTGTCAAAATTCGTATAACAAAAATGAATTTTGAAGACTTTATCGAATATGCTTACGATGATTCTTACAACTATTTATCGCGGCGGTATTTGCGCGATGCATATAATTCAAATTAAGACGTAATGACTCCACTCTACCTCGACTCATTTGAGGACCCCTCAGTCGAGGAACCTCAAAGTTCACTCGAAATTGCGACTAAGAATACAATTTTGAAGGTGTTTTCGAGGCCGTCCTGAGTCGAGTATGAGTCGAATAAGTTTTGGAGGAACGACTTAGAATATCGGTGTTAATCCAGCACGCTGGCCTGTGCGGATTGGTAGACTAAACACTCCAACGAAAACTTTTTTTGAAGCCCTTTCCGGTAATCAGTTCTCCTCACGGTGTTTTCCTTCACTGTTAACGCAAATGATAATCAAATTCTGATCCGAACTCATTTATTATTTATTCTCTATTCAGGACTTGCCGGCTGTCATTCGCCGTGTCGCAGACTTCTTAGGTAAACAGCTGAATGAAGAACAGATTGCTCCTCTCTGTGAGCATCTTAACATCGAAAATTTCAAAAAGAACAAAGCAGTCAACTTTGAGGATTTCAGAGAAATGGATGTACTTGCAGATGGAGAAACCTTTATTAGAAAAGGTTAGAGGACCATTGAAATCAACCATAATTATTAAAATTCATTCAGCCCTTCTTCACGCCATCTCTCGAAATAAATAGATATGGTAATTGAATCAGGTTCATACAACACGTTGATCCGAACTTTACAGCACCGATAACAAAAAAATTACAGATTTTACATTGAGTATGATAATAAATTGGAAGGATTGATGATGCAATAAATTTAGGGAATACCTCGGCGGTCATACTTTTGTTAAAATTTGAATATATTTAGGATTATTAAACATAATTACTTACTTAATTAAGTACCTACTGGTACTTCCAAAAATATGTTTATAAAAATAATGTTCTTTTTTACCCATGGCGGCACGAACTGAATTGAATTATTGCAAAGTATCGGCGCATCCTGGCCTAGCAGAAATAGATTAGAAGATCCTGGATTTTAACGAGTTGAGTTTAAACGAGTTATTCTCCTATCAGGTAAGATAGGCGGTTGGCGCGATTACTTTGACGAGGAGATGACACAACAAGCTGAGCGATGGATCGCTGACAACCTGAGAGACACTGACCTGCGGTTCCATAATACAGATTAGATTGTTTTACTAAAATAAGGATTATAAATGGGATACAATGTATTAAAAAGCACTTTAAAATTAATGAAAATAACAAAAAAATGTGTTTAAGGCACAATTCAAAAATAATTTTTAACACAACAAAATAATAGTTGCACTTTAATTTTAATGGGTACTTCTAACTTTAAAAATAATGGTTCGCAGTATAATCAATCAAAAATCACTTGTTTCTGGATACACCCATTAAAGGAATGGTGGAAAGTGATCGGCTAATCGTTTCTGACCATTTCTCATTCGCCGGCCGCTACCGTGGCTCGTACGTTGAGTGGTCACAGCTCTAACATAACCTATAAACCTAACCTACCTTTCAGCTATCTGATTGTCATTTTATTTCTCATTGCGGGGGGACTTTGAAGTTCTTCTTTTCGTGTGGTTAGTGACTTACCTGGTGTCGAGAGTTTATGCCGCCCATGGGTTCTCTGACTTGGCTTCACATGCCGTCGAGAAATATCTCTCAGGCATGCCGGTTTCCTCACGATGTTTTCCTTCACCGTTTTTAAGCAAGTGATAATTATACAATGCGCACATGAATCCGAAAAGTCAGAGCGTGCGTGCCTTGGATTCGAACTTGAGACCTATGACTTGGCAGTCCGACGGTCACACCACTAGGCTATCACTGCTATAAAAAAGAAGTTCCAACGTTAGAAGCATTAAAATTATAGTGCAAACAATAATTATTAAAGTTAAAGTAGTAAAAGTGCAAACTACTAATTTTAAAGTTCATTTAATATATTATAAATTATAAATAATCATTATACATTTTAAATAAAGATAACATGATTTTTATTTTCTGTACATTTAATATTGAAGTGATATTTTAGACACCTACCTTGTGCAGGAGTATTTCCTATCTGAAATACCAAAGTATCTAATTGAATTGTTTCTAAATACAGTGGAAACTCGATTAACCGGACTAATTGCTGTCGTTAGGCATTCGGATAATCGAAAATCCGGATAATCGAATGTATGAAAAGCGGGTTTTGTGCATAATGTTATGTGTTTATTAAAAAAAAACAAATACATATCAACGAAAATCAATGTTTATTAAGAAATTATTAAGAGATACATTTTCCATCATACGATGTAGGTATGTACATATTTTCTTAGATTACATACATACACATGTACCTACTAAAATACTGCAGCCTTAATCATTAAATAAAATATGTACGTATAATTTGTTTACAATATGTATTTGGTAATTTGCATTTGGAAATAAAAAAAATAAAAATAATAAACGCGTGGGGCAGCGATCCCGTGGGGCGGCGCGGGCGGGGTAATTTCGACACAAAGTCAAAGTCAAAGTTTTTTATTTCAAATAGACCAGATTTCAGGCACTTTTAAAACGTCACGACTAGGTGCACGGTTCCAAAAGGTAGGTTCTATGGAGAAGAGCCGGCATGAAACTCCATGAATACTCTTTTTAAAAAAGTAGTTCATTACAATTCCATTACAGTAGTGTGAGAAATAGAATGAGAATAATGCAGGTTAATGTAACAAATAAACTCACATAAGAGTAACAAATAGAAAAATATGCCTTCTATGATTGCCATAGCAGTTAAGAGCTGACCAGTCCCGACAGACGGCACCCGTTCACGAGCATGACGTGCACATCCGCATCGGTCAGCTCAACCATATTATAGGGAACTCAACGACCGGATAAACAACGCCACCATCAGCAAGACATTTAAGTGAGCATGACAGACTCATATTACCAGACAATAGGCAGTAATATGATATGATTATAAGCGTATCACTAATAGCTGCATGATGCTCATACTTTACAGTTTGGAATGAAGTATTGTAAAGCGATATTATTAAAATAATAACTATAATACAAAAACCTATTTTGCCAGTCCAGACAATAGTCCAGATAAAGTCCAGACATTGTAGTATACAAACTATGCGAGTGAAACGATGTAGGGCAACGTTTGGAATGGTCTTTTGAGGAAAGTGCCATAGCAGTTTCGAGTTGACCTGTCCTAACTGACGGTACATCTGCTTCAATCATCGCGGAGCTCAAACCTTATTTTAGGGAGCTCAACAACCCGACCGCTGCACGACGCTATCAATCAGCTGGACATTTGTGTGGGTCACAAAAAAAAACTCAAGAACCGCCAAACGTTTACAAAATTCGTGTATATAGCTACCCTACATGGTACTCACATACACAATTTATTAAAAATGTAACGTAAAAAATGAGGCGATGCGTTCATGCTTGCATAAATTCGACTTGTAGGTATTTAACCACTCGCGCGTCATCGCGACAAGCGTGGTAGGTTGTTGACGGTCCGCACTGCGCGAGCGCATCAAATTTTGGCGCGCAACCGCTACCGTCCGGATAATCGTGAATCCGTATAACTGAGGACCGGATAATCGAGTTTCTACTGTATTGTAAAGACTGCAGCTTCAGACAAGATGAAAGATGAAAGAACGAAAATAAGAAATTGTTTATTTAAATAATAATAATAAATTTAATTAATAGGTAACTTTCTTTGCACAATTTTATTGAATCTACTGGTAATCTAGTTCTACGGATTGTTACTTTAAATTCGACAACTTGTTTTTTAACTGCCTCGTTGGTCTAGTGGTGGCAAGAACGACAGCTGAGCGTGAGGTCCCGGGTTTGATCCCCAGGTCGGGCAGTGTTATTGGGGTTATCCGTGTAATTTCTCAGTAGCGGCCCGAAGTTTGGATTTGTACCCGGTTGATGGCAATAGACTCGCCCCCTATTAAACATAACGGCCAAATGAGAGTGTTATTATACACCTCTGCCCTACCTTCGGGGAATACAGGCGTGATGTTATGTTTTTTGATTCCATTATTCTACTGTTTATATGTATAACTGTCGCTCGCGGTTTCATTTGCTACCTAGGGGAAATACTTCATGTAAAAACCCAAACAAAAAATTGTGTTAATCCAAGACCTTATCTATTTGTGTGCCAAAATGTCATCCAAATCCGTTCAAAACTTATTACATAATGGTGCGTCCAGACCTGACGAACGCGCCGCGAATGCGCCGCTCGCGCGCAGCTCGCGCGCAGTTCGCGCACCGCTCGCGAACTGCGCGCGAGCGGCGCGCATAGCTTTGTACGAACATGAAATGCACGCGCGCAGCTCGCGAGCGGCCCGCGAGCGGCGCATTCGCGGCGCGTTCGTCAGGTCTGGACGCACCATAACATACGTATTGCAGTTTCTTGATATCCTTCCATATTATGTCCGTGTGGTATATCAGTTGATAAGTTAAGAATAATTTGAGTATCAGATAGGTACCTACTGATAAGAGTTGTTACGGTAATATCATATTTGACAGTTGTGTTCAATAAACAATGGAAGAACAACATGTTTTGCCGTTTCCTTACGAATTCAAGGATCTTGAACCTGATGAAAAGGAACTGATTACAGGAATGTACGACGGTAAGTGGTTTTATTTATTGAGTTACTAGCGACCCACCCCGGCTTAGCACGGGTGCAATCTAGATACTAATGTTGGGCATATAAACCTTCCTCTTGAAACACTAACTATTGCTGAAAACTGCATTAAAATCCGTTGCGTAGTTCAAAAGATCTAAGCGTACCTACATACAGCGTGAGCGACTTTGTTTTTAACCCCCGACCAAAAAGAGGGGTGGAGGGATCAAAATATTGCTAGGTAGTTACTTATAATAAAGGGTCTACAAACACATTATAATTTTTACTTTTTATAGGTTTAATTTTAGTGTCGGGGGTTTTTAAAAATTTTAGTTAAATTTTTATACTATTAGACTAGGGTCGATAATTTTTGAAACCAAAAAAATAATAATAGGATGAAACCCATTGGAAAAGGAAGAGAATATAACAAAAATGATAGGAAAAATAATTTACGGGCGGTCTGAGGTCGGGAAGTGGATGGGGATGAGTTTTTAAGGGTAAAAAACGGTTTATCTCGATTTCTGGCAAAACTACAAGTCCTATCGAAAAAAGTTGAACGGCAAAGTTGTAGATAATAAAAAGATCTGCAACTTTTGTATTTACACTTTTTTCACACAAAATTTATGTGAAAAATTCAAATAACCAAGTTTTTGGTTTTTTATTTTTATCTTTTACAAAAAAAAGTTTTTTTTTCACGAAATTTGGTGAAAACTTACCTTTTTATGTCCCAAACACTCTGTAATTTTTTTGGTTTAAAATATTTATTTTTTCACCTTATTCGTTATTTCTTATTTCTTTACATTTTCTGAGAACATTTACTATACTAATGTATATTTTGTTACACCATCTGAAAGTAGAGATTTTAACGAACAAAAATCCCAATGACTTTTTTAAAAAAGCTGATATTCAGACGCGAGAAATTTCGATTGAAAATTAGGGTGCTTTTTCGATATTAAGTCAAAATAAGGTGAAAAAATAAATATTTTAAATAAAAAAGAAATGTGTTTAGGTACACTGTATTTTTTTTTTAATTTAAAATATTTATTTTAATATACGTTATAAATTGAGGAGACATTCCTCAGTCCTCACCCCAACCATTTAAGAGGCATTCCATTTAGCGCACCATTTCGAATCACACAAACAGTATTCCTATTACTATAGGTGTGATTCGAATTGGTGCTATTCAAGTTGGTGCGCTAAGTGAAATGCCTCCCATTTAACACTTATCCTGCTCCAAAGATTTAATGTATTAATATGAAGTATAATTCCTCCAGCTATGCCCACTGAATTCGTACGAGTGGGTCCGAAGGGTTACATTATTTTTAAACCTTATAAGAAAGATGCTGCAAATATCTACAACATGCCCCTGAGACCTAGTGACGTGTTCGTCGCCAGTTATCAACGATCAGGTGAGTTATCATTTATTATTTGTTGTAGTACTTTTGTAAAAATTACCGAGACGTACCTATGCACCGAGATAAAATCTATAAATGGAACAAATTGCTGTATCAGTCAGTGTTCTATCAGGCGATAAATGTGTATTAAGACGCTCAAATTGATTAAAAATGTATATGGACAGTATTATGCAATAGTGTGTCGACTCACAAAAATATGAATTTTGTGTTAACGTCATCTAGTTATTGTGGTAGCTGGTACTGAACGCTTGAAAAATGAATAAGAACTGTATAGTAAGTTTAATATAACACCTTTTTCTTTTAAGAAAATCTTAATGCGGTTTGCATTTTTTCAAGCTGAGTACACCTACAACAATTACTAGATGGCGTTAACACAGAATTCATATTTTTTGTGGGTTGACACATTATTGCCTATCACATAATTATTATCATATACTCCGCGAGTACGTCCGGCGCTCCCTGTGCAGTTACCCTCGCTACCAACCTCGCTGACTGGCTAATGGCTAATCTTTTCACCACGGCATGAGCTATTCTCGTTTAGCACGTGCCGACAAGAGAAAAATGAAGATTTAAAAGACTATCCAAAATGCTGACTGAGAAATTATTTTTAAAGTTTATAATGTACTAGCGACCCGCCCGGGCTTCGCACGAGTGCAGTGTAGATACTAATGTGGGGCCAAAGAGTATAATAATAATTGTGGGGCATATAAACCTTCGTCTTGAATCACCCTATCTATTGCTGAAAACTGCATTAAAATCCGTTGCGCAGTTTAAAAGATCTAAGCGTACAGACAGCGGGAGCGACTTTGTTTTATATTATGTAAAGATGACTGGCCCCTATTTATCGCAGGTAGGTACCTACCTACTCTTTTGTACTGAACTTAAACCTTGATTCGCATATTGTGTCACTTTCACTTATTACGACCACACAATGATTATCGGGACAAGGAACTGCTAATGGTAATATTGCACATGAAAATATTGTATAATTATTATGAATAAATTGATCGTAATTCTTTGGTTGTAAGTGGGTTAACGACTGTGATTTAAGTGCTCATCTTGAAGACTGAAGATTCAGAAATGAGTTCAACTATTTATTGCTTTAACTGAATAGGACAGTAAGATACACTTCCCAAAAATATCGAAACAATCCTCTCAGTGTGGTACTGTTAGCATTCCTAAACTTTAATAGATTTAATATAAATAGAGGAGTACATACATCGCGATCTCCATTGGCTGGAGACCATTCAGGTATCGTCAATAACTGCCCAGTTACGTAAAAACGGTTCACAAGGACCATCTACAAGATATCGAATAAAAAAAGCTCGATCTCATTAAATATATAAATAAATCCTTTACTTAGGAACCACTTGGACCCAGGAACTAGTTTGGTTGATTGCAAACGATTTAAACTACGAAAAAGCAGCAGAAATACCACTCACCCACAGATATCCATTTTTGGAGTAAGTACAATACACAATGTATAGTGAGAAAATATGAGATAATTTTAACAGAAGATATCAATATTGTAACTTTATAAAAAACAATATTACAGCGGTTTCCAGTTCTTCGCAGAAGAAACGAAAGAAAAATACGTGAAAGCCATCACAGACAAAGAACCACATGTCGACAAAGAAAAGTTAACAAAAATGGTAGAATTCTTGGCTCAGCCGGCCAGTCGCATGCTGGCCGCGGCTCCGTCGACGCTTACTCGCTTCATCAAGACCCACTTACCTATGTCCCTGATGCCCCCCACACTCCTGGATACTGCAAATATGGTGTACGTGGCACGGGACCCCAGAGATGTGGCTGTCTCGTGCTATCACCACTCTAAACTGTTCAGGGTGATGTGCTTCCCGGGAGGGTTTAAAGACTTCTGGCTTCTGTTCCACAGAAGTTTATGTAAGTACAGCATATTCGTTACGTCTTCAATGTTTTGCTTCTTAATTCAGGTTCATGTGGGAAGATTATTTTTATACTTATTTGACTTAATTATTTCTCAGTTTCATTGACGCCATATTTCGAGCACGTCAAAGAGGCGTGGGAAATGAGACATCAACCTAACATGCTGTTTTTGTTCTATGAAGAACTTTCAAAGGTAATCCTTCAGTTTATTTCACCTAGAATGTAGATCTGGCAGTGGTGGCCCAGTGGTAACGGCCCCTACTTACGAGTTGTATGTCGTGGGTTCGAACCCAGCCAGGCGCTTTACTGTGTGTAATTTATTTCATCACCACTGCTCTTAAAACGGTGAAGGAAAACATCGTGAGGAAACCGGCATGTCCTAGAACCAAAAATTCGAAGACATGTGACATCTACCAACCCGCACTGGGCCCGCGTGGTGGATTACGGCCCATTCCCTCTCAAAGAGAGGAGGCCTGTGTCCCAGCAGTGGGAACATTATAGGCTGATGATGATGCTGTAGATCTGTCCCACCAATTTATGATTAGCTATGATTAGCCAAGGTATACATACCACTTCGTATGTGTTTTCAACTCAACGACGAATATTTACACATTATTATCCTCGCATTTCAGATTAACCAGAAGCGACTATTATAAACAATAGTACCTATTTTCAGTACAAAATATAGTATTTTAACCGCCTCACTAACAATAGCTGTGCAAAGTTATAACGCTGTTTATCGTCAACGTAACCGTGCATTTTTTGATGATTTTGATGAATAAGCTTTTCATAACTAATATCGGTAAGGAGGTTACAATGTAGGTTACTGGATCCAAAGTTTAATCTTAATATAATATTGCATCATTAGGACTTGCCAGCAGCTCTTCGTCGTGTCGCAGATTTCTTTGGCAAACAGCTGAATGAAGAACAAATGGACCGTCTCTGTGATCATCTGAGCATCGAAAATTTTAAGAAGAATAAGTCTGTGAACTATGAAGACGTGAGGGAATACGGCGTGCTTGCATCCGAGGAAACATTTATTAGGAAAGGTTAGAGTTAGACAGCCTTAACTTTAGTATTGTGCGATCTCTCTTCCTCCTAGCCTTTTCCCAACTGTGTTGTGGTCAGCTTCCAGTCTAACCAGACGCAGCTGAATACCAGTATTTTACACGGAGCGACTGCCATCAGACCTCCACAACCCAGTTACAGGGCAACGCCGATATCCTAAGGCTAGAATAGTTGTCAGACTTTCGGACTTCTGACTTCCCGTAACGACTGTCTTAAGTGTCCGTATGACACTCAGGTCCGAGGCACGGAGGGGTTTTGATGTGTAACGAACGGTCACCCATCCACGGACTGACCGCGGCATACGCAGTTTAACCTCGCATATCGTTAATCCGCGCGGTTGTTTTTAGCTACGAGCCGATCTATTCTGCGATCTTAACACATAATAAGATTATCGTTACTTTGCGACGACAATAAAACTAGCGATAGCGTTTGCTTTAGTAAATTTACTAAAAGAAACGCATATGGTTATATTTTAGTTAACCACTAGTTTAAGTCTGCGTTCAGACGACATGCGCCCGCCAATCGCACGCCACGCGCGTCAACACCCGCATCTAACACGCTTTGAAATGTTTTGTATACAGGGTGTTTGGTGCATCGTGTGCCAAATTGAAATGGTCGACTGGGGGGGTCATCTGCTATCCTTTCAGACCCCTAAACACTATTCATGCCCTGTCGATTTTTTTTCATCGACTTTTTATTATTTTATTTAAAAAATACCCAAATTTTACAATAAAATACAAATTTAAAAAAAAGTATAAGTCGTAGACTCTGAATTTTAATTTTGTTTAGATGTGTATTGTATGACAGTATTTTTGATATCAAAATTAGTGACATTAGCTATCTAGTTTTTTTTTAATTTACTCGCAAAGTTTCGGACTTCAATTAAAGATGTCCATGTTAGAGCTATTTACATGGCTATAAAAAAAAAGACCAAAAGCGACCGGGATCTTCGAACTCCCTCAAAAATTCTCTAGTCTATCCTCTTGCTAGTGATGTGCCACATGCCATAAAAATCTTTTTACAACTTTGTGAATTCGCTAGAATTGTGAATCGAGTCACAAAATACTAAATTCCAAATTCTAAAGAAAAAAAGTCTTTTTGCGTAATTGTTAATTGGACACATGTAAAATTTGTTTTCTCACTCTCGCAAAGTAAAATATATCGTCTATCTCTTTCTTGCATAGCGTAAACTAGTTTGAACAAACGACGAACTGCCGCCGACGCCGTTAATCCGTCATAATTTTAGTCGAGACATCACTTCCTCTGCTTCCTGATGTGTGTGTTTAGTTCACCGTACTCCGCGTTTTTTTCATTTTGTTACTTTGTTTTGTTGGTTTTTGTTACGTTTTAACTTTTGGTGTTATTATTAAACTTTGTTGACTTTTTGTTGCTGCAATGGCGACGTTTTCTAACGAAGAATATGCTGACATCATGATGGCTTATGGATCCGCCCATGGTGTCGCTCGTGCAGCGCAACGACTTTACCAGGAACACTTTCCTGGTAGACGATTACCTGGCCGCAGAGTCTTCCAAGACACATACCGACGCATACGCGAGACTGGCAGTGTCACTTTTCATGAACCAAGGGGCCATATTGTGCGACAATGTTGAAGTGGACGAGAGAATACTGGCACTTTTTGAGGAAGACCCTACAAGAAGTATTAGAAATGTGGCAGCACATCTTGATATTTCAATATGGAAAGTGTGGAAAGTTCTTCAGCAAAACGAAAAGCATCCATTCCATTACACTCCGGTGCAAGGTACGTAATTTTAAACTAACTTTAAACCCGTACACGCTTTGTTTGACGATGCCTTTGTTTAGCAGGTAATGGGTATAGTATGACGTCACTTCCAGGTAGTGAATCATTTAGCCCATACAGGCGGTCCTTAAAAATCTTATTGTGCAATTATTTACTGCTCAACAGAAATTTAAGAGTTCTTTGTTTGTAGGTCTTGAGGGTGGCGACTTTGAGAGACGAGTGGAATTCTGTCGCTTTATGTTACACACGGATGTGGATGATCCTATTTTTTTAAAAAGAATACTGTGGACGGATGAATCCAAATTTACCAAAGAAGGAATTCTCAATCTTCACAATCTGCACCACTGGACAAACAAAACGAAAAACCCACGTGTTAAAAGACAGATATCATTTCAAAGGAGGTTTAGTGTAAACGTTTGGGCAGGAGTGATTGGGAATCGGGTAGTTGGACCGCATTACCTGCCCGATAACCTCAATGGCGATAACTATTTGGAGTTCCTTCAAAATGACCTGCCCGAAGTATCCCAGCATGACGGCTGTCCCGCGCATTGGAGTTTGACTGTGAGGGAATATCTCGACGATGTGTTCCCCAATGCGTGGATTGGTCGCGATGGCCCTATTGCATGGCCGGCACGTTCCCCAGACCTAACTCCGCTAGACTTTTATGTCTGGGGACGTGCCAAAGAGCTGGTATACGCCACGGAGGTTCCGACTAGAGAGGTACTACTTCAACGCATTGAAACGGCGTTCAATAAAATTAAGGAGAAAATGCGACTTCGTACAACAACTGTGGAAATACGAAATAGATGTCGGGCCTGCATTCGCAATAGAGGCCAACAATTTGAGCAGAATATGTGAAAAATAAATAAATATTAACAATGCTTTTTTTTTAATTTCTATTAACCTCCCCCCCCCCCCCAAGAGTGATACGAGACAGATTTTAACCTTATAAGAGTGAGATAACAGATTTAATAAGTATTTCAGGTATCATTTAAGCAAGAATATTTTTTTTAAATCATAATTTGCAATTGTAGTATTTTGTGACTCGATTCACAATTCTAGCGAATTCACAAAGTTGTAAAAAGATTTTTATGGCATGTGGCACATCACTAGCAAGAGGATAGACTAGAGAATTTTTGAGGCAGTTCGAAGATCCCGGTCGCTTTTAGTTTTTTTTTATAGCCATGTAAATAGCTGTAACATGGACAGCTTTAATTTGAAGTCTGAAACTTTGCGAGTAAATTAAAAAAAAACTAGATGGCTAATTTCACTCATTTTGAATTTAAAAGTACTTTAATACAATACACATCTAAATGAAATTAAAATTCAGAGTCTACGACTTATACTTTTTTTTAAATTTGTATTTGAATGTAAAATTTGGGTATTTTTTTAATAAAATTATAAAAAGTCGATGAAAAAATATCCATAGGGCATGAGAAGTGTTTAGGGGTCTAAAATGATAGCAAATGAACCCCCCAGTCGACCATTTCAATTTGGCACACGATGCACCAAACACCCTGTATAATTTGAGTCTTATGACACATCAATAGATCTCAAATTGCATTTATCGAAGCATGGCATGAGGCAGGCGCTTGGCATGTGCGGTTGGACTTCGATAAATGCAATTTGAGATCTATTGATGTGTCATAAGACTCAAATTATATACAAAAAAAATCAAAGCGAATTAGACGCGGGTGTTGACGCGCGTGGCGTGCGCTTAGCGGGCGCGTGTCGTCTGAACGCAGCCTAAGAAATGTGTATTTTTTGCAAAATTTGGCCAACGTTCTCAACCGAGTGGATGTTATCGTATGCGAGTTGAGGTCACCAAACTTGATAGTTGATAATAATTTAATTGAAAGTATTTTGATTAAGGCTCTTGTTATTTTTATATCAGGTAAGACAGGCGGTTGGCGCAGTTACTTCGACGAGGAGATGACACAACAAGCTGAGCGTTGGATCGCCGACAACCTGAGAGACACTGACCTGCGGTTCCCACACTTAGAAAATCATTAGTTTTTCATACTTTTATTAATAGATGGTGATTTAATTGCTCAAATTATAAAATCTATTTTCTTGGAACAGGTGTTAAATTACATCCGTAATTATAATCATGACTTTTTATTTCTTATTAAGTAAAATATTTTCCTGTAACGCTACGAAGGTATACTTTGTGTATGTCATAAAATCATTTTACGAGAAGTGATTGTCTACTGGTGAATAGGTTTGATTTATGGTAGGTAGAGAAATTATAATTATAACTTAAGGCCTCTACACACCAAAGCCGCCTTGCGGATTTGGATGGATTGGACGATTGTCGCAAAATAAGGCTGGGCGCGGGCGGTGCGGCGCGGCGGCGGCCTAACCCAGTATAAATGCGGGGCCCGGTGGCTTTGGTGTGTAGAGACCTTAATACTACAACTGCTTGCGGTAACTATAGGGCGTGCGATCGGGCGAGGTCAATAAACCTTCATCAAAACACAAAAACTTACTTATTTAGATCGCTTGATGATGAAGTTTGTGTCGTGAGAATAGTTTTAAACAAAAAGTATGTTATTTTCCACTCTGTGGCTGAATTTATTTAATCGTTGTTTGTTGATTTTTCTTTTTAATTTTAACAGAAATCAGTATTTAGACATTCAGAACAGCCTCTTAAAGTTTCATCAAGTGTAATGGCAGGACCTGAATTATATTGTACGAGTAGGTACCTAGGTATATTAAGCAAATAATACTGAATTATCTGGAGAACAATAGTTAATTACCTAGTTCAAGTTTAATCTAAAGACAATTGACATTTACTCATTGATGAAAAGATAAGCTTAACTCTTCGGGTAATAAGAATATAATGAATAACAAGCCCCAGTGCAGTCAAATGCTGGTCATGGACCCCTTTAACCTAGCTTTAACCAAGTACGTATCTAAGTTTTTATGATAAATTATTATGAATCAAAAGTAAGTTACGATTGCTTAAAGGTTTCTAATTTTTTTTATAAATTAAAAAACTAGACATTTTTTTTAGGAAATTACAATATTGTATTGAGTTCTATAAAAAATCGCAGAATAATTAGTGCCTTACGTAATTCATTTTGAAATCCAAAAGATTTTTAATATTCGCACTGTACCTACCTACCTACTTCGCTAACATAATTTACAATTTGAAAAAGTATAAAACTCCAAGAATAACTTATCATACCGTTATAACGGTCTAAAGTTTGTCCGGAGTGGAATATTTGAGGGCCACCTCTCTATAGGAAGTAGGTAGGTAGTTCCAATACAATCGAAATGACGCGTGCGCCGATCTAGTACCTTGAGAAGCATATTAAAATGTAACTGCCTGCACTGCAAGAGCCAGTTGTAGATTTGCAAGCAAACAAATTCTTAAGTACATACATTCACGGCGAGGAACTGCTTTACCAAGTGAAGTCGACCTTAAGCAGTTGCACTTGATTGATTTGAATCTCGCAGTACCGCGTCCACAGTCGCAGGCGCAGCTTGTGTACTCTCACTTAATCGCGTCAATTAGAACGGAACAAAGATTTTGATACGCATAAAATAAAATAAATTGTATCTTTCGAAAGTGTTAAAATGGGTGCAGATAACCAGTTTCCTTTGGAGATAGAAGATGTGGAACCAGGGCAGACGAAAAAATTGTTGGAATGTTTTACTGGTAAGATAATTTATATTATGTATTTCTTGTTTCCGTATACAAATGAGACCATAGTTTAATAACAGTTTCTGTATCTGAGCCGATTAGTTTTATAGTGTACTGTTATGGTTAATTAGGTATGTTTAATAGAGCGAATTATGTATTGCAGCTAGGGTTACGCAGACATCAGGATTTGTCCTGATATGTCAGGATTTTAAGTCGGTAATCAGGATTCCGGCCGGACTTTAAAGATGTCAGAACCTAATTACATATTTTTTCGAAGTCTGTATGTAGTCCATGGCGCGGCGGCCAGTAGGTACTCATAACAAATACCTAGGTACTAAACCTGCATTGCGCCCGCTCGCGAAAATAATGTCAGGACCTTTCTATAAAAGTCAGGCTTTTTGTCAACAGTTTTCAGTTATGACATCTGGTAACCCTAATTGCAGCAAGTGTTCGCTTTTCTCGTAAAACTTCCAGAAGTCTATTTCCTCAGTTGAAAGTCGATTGCAGAAGTCGGCTTCCGCAATTTTACTTGCTAGTGGATTTGATGCTTATGAATAATTGCTTTGTTATTTCACTGCACAATTTATGAACAAATTAATAATATTAATAAGGGGTCTTTATAAATATTATTAAGCTCTTAAATTGTGCAATGAAATAACAACGTAATTATAATAAACTATTCAAAAGCGATAAGATTAAGAAAATATAGTTTAACTCACCTGAGTTAAACTATATTTTCCTATTGTTAGGTATTATCTACTTAACTTATTGTTAGAGACATTAACTTGTTTATCAACACGCGTTAATGACACGTGTTGTTTGTTTTGATTACAATGAAGTATTTTACAAGTTGTGAAGCCTAAGTATGAAACGCTAGCAGACACAACCAAAACATGGTTTCTGCTAGAGGTAAACGAATGCACTCCGTGTAAGTAGACCCCTGCGCTCCCTGCCTAATTAATCTGCTGAAAAATGTAAACATGAGAGAAGGTTATTGTAAATACATGCATATAAATTCACCTGCTTAATTATTTATTAAGAGATAGGTACCAACTTTTGTTTACTAGTGTAAACAAAAGTTGGTACCTATAATATAATATATATAATATAATGCGTATAAACTATAGTCAGTTTATACGCATTACAGATAAGGAACAAAAAGCAAAATAGATGAAGTGTAACAAACAGTTGTAAATAGGTAGGTAAATAGAACAATTGTTATTATAGGTGAACAGTCTTGGTGCACTATACACAATATTTCACATTATATTTAAGTACTAGCGGCCCGTCCCGGTTTCGCACGGGTGGACATTTTTCCCGTTTTTGCAACATTTTTCATTTATGCTCCGCTCCTATTGGTTGTAGCGTGATGTTATGTAGCCTATAACCTTCCTTTATAAATGGACTATCCAACATAAAAATAATTTTTCAATTCCAACCAGTAGTTCCTGAGATTAGCGCATTCAAACTAACAAACTCTTCAGCTTTATAATATTAGTATAGATTACACACATCGCAAAATCACCAGAGAGTCACCAGAAAAAAGCAATCACTATGTCCGTGTATGTATATGTAAAACATATCTAAGCATAGTGAACATAGTATGGTTACATGTGTATTTTATCAGTTCAATGACGTTTTATTCCCGTTGTTTACAATTTGTAAAGTGGGACAGTACATACTTTACCTACATTTTATGCTTGTCTATAACCTCCATTCCTAATGGATAACCTACTTGCACAAAACAATTATTGCAGTTACTGCGAAAAGATATGAAGTACTGTATATGTTTTATCGCCGAACAAAAGTCAGTATCTAAGATCAGTGGCGTAACAATAGGGTGGCAAGACGGGCAAAGGGCCAAGGGCCCCACGAGGGCCCTAAACGTACCGACCCGATATTTTTCTGTAAAGTTAAAAGTAGTAAACTAAACTTACTAATGGAAACTCGGAAGAAAAAAATAGATATGTGGGTACCGGTTTTCTTAATTGATAAAAGTTAAAATAAAAATGTTGGCGCGTATCGTGCTACTTACGACTAGTTTCATGTTTAAAGTGCCAGGGCGCCACTGCCGAAGATAATATTTATTTAACTTGAAGTACATACATTGCAGTGCAATATGCAATGGGAAACGAGTTTTTTAAATATTAAACATGCGGAAACTATAACTACAAGGTCTGTTAAATTGGTTTCCCCGGACATCATGTCTTCGTGAACAGCGAATGTAACTTTAATTGTTTCATCAAGGTCCAATACAACACTCGATAGTTCGATATTATGTTCGATGAATACCTCTATTACTTTTAATTACGACTGTATGCATAATATTTTATTAAACGAGGTAGAGCAAAGGTGGATTCACGGGGAAGGGGCGGATGAGCGAGGTCTCGTTTTCATGCATTTAATAATAATCACTTTTTAACAAAAATAAAACCGACTTCAAATGGTCTATGTCCGAAGTTCTTCATCAGATCTTCACCAAATTTAAATTTCATCGTGACTTCAGAGGCCTACAATCTGTAGGTATAGGCAATTGGAAAAATGGGGGATATTCAATCTATACATATCGATACCTCAGTTCCAAAGTGTAACAAATTCGAAATTTAGTGAAATTGGGATAAGTGCGAGAAATTGTTTCCAAAAAGATAAGAGTAACAAGTCGATAACTGAATGTACTTAGTTCAATTGTTACACTCAATATTTTTTTCCTAAGTCTAGATTATTTTATTTTCATACAGTAACAACTCTATTTGTTTCCTGTCTCATGAAAACCTGTTTCTGAATTGTTACACTTTGGAACTGAAGTATCGATATACCTATATATTATTTGTCTTGACTGATAGACTGATTCATCAACGCAGAGCTTAAACCACTGGAAACATGTTAGACAGTAGGTTTCTTTTGTGACGTAGGCATCCACTAAGAAAGGATTTTTGAAAATTCTACCCCTAAGGGGGTAAGATAGGAGATGCAAGGCAATCCTCTCATAATATGACGCCTCAATCGTATCTTTTTGGAGCTCACGGCCCATCTTCCGTGCGGAAGAAGGCCGGTCCTTTAGAAGGCATATGGGGGACGTAGGTCCAACGCGCTCAGACCCCTTTGAGAATACTAATGAATCGTATAATTACTACTTTTACAAGTTTCTAGTTCTGCTCTCACTTACCTATGTGATGGGACATTCATTATTATTCGCCGTTACTTTAGCTAATTGTTACTTTAATCAAGACTTCAAAAAATTTCCCACACAACAATATTTACATACAGTATACAATAAACCTAACGGCAATTAAACATCATCTAGTTAAACTTTCTCATAACGTCGCTCAGCAGTGAATACCTCGTAAATAAAATTTTCTTCAAAAGCGTTTTATTTGTTCTTTAGATTGATAAACTCGTCTTACACGTACCTACTAGTTCAACAAACTTTCAACTCAAATACTTCTATGCTATCTATGACAAACTTGTATAACATTTGATCGGCCATTTTTTTTGCAGGAGACAGTCAATTCTCTCTTTTAAAAAAATGTATTTTACACATACGTGGTTTTCACTGCCGTCCGACGATAAGTAGGTTATCAAATGTTTTTATTACATATTGTTAATTTTCTAAATCCAGGCGAGTTCACCGGTTTCGTTCGCGTCGGCCCAAAGAAGTACTTCTTCCCGCAAAAGTACAAGGAGGAGGCTGCGAAAATCTACAACATGCCGCTGAGACCATCTGATGTCTTCGTCACTAGTTATCCACGATCAGGTACAATGGAATAGAATAATAACATAACACCACCCCACGTTTCGAGGACACGTTTGGTGCAGTGGCTGAGCAATTGGCTTCTGCGCTACGGGTCGTGGGTTCGATTCCCGCACGGAACAAATATTTGTATGGCCTGCCGATAGTTGTTCCAGGTCTGAGCGTTTGTGTATCAGAAAATGTATGTCTTTAAACGCATCCACGATACAGGAGAATTCAAAGCTAACGTCTTTTATAAAAAAAACACCTATATTTATCCAAGGGCTGGGCACAGGTGTAGATATAATTACACCCTCATTTCGCTATTATGTTTATGTCCCATGTAATAGGGGGCGAGCCTATTGCCATCAACCGGGCACAAATCAAACCGGGAAATCCCAATACCACGTTGCCCGACCTGGGGATCGAACCCAGGACCTCACGATCAGCAGTCGCGCTTGCCACCTCTAGAACAACGACGCTGTTGGAATGGAATTGTATAATATTACCGGCTTGTAAGTAACCCACTGCAGTGATAAGGGCTCTTCTCATGCAGAGAATAAGGAACGACCATTGATCACCATGGAATAATACTATGTTGAAATTGCTCAAAATACCATTACACTAGTAATGTCATCTATGTCCTAGGTGTAAACCTTTTGTGTAGTTGACTAGTTGCTTTGTTTTTTTTTTCATTTTGTCTTTGTGCCACACAGCCAAACACGTTTTTTGATTTCTAGATAAATCTTACTCCAAAATTCTAATTCTAACATACTAAAACGAGATATTAAACGAATTATCTTTTCTATATGAAATCAATTACAATATTTCCATTTTGTTACAGGAACGACATGGACGCAAGAGTTGGTTTGGATGGTAGCAAATGATTTAGATTATGAAAAATCTAACACCACACCACTCACTGAACGTTACCCCTTTTTAGAGTAAGTATTTCATTAGCAGTATGTAGCAGTAATAGCCTAGCGATTGAACGCTTGCCTTTCATGCAGGAGGGTCTGAGTTCGATCACGGCCCATACCTCTGACTTTTTGAATTCATGTGCGGATCAGAATTTGATTATAACTTGCGTTAACGGTGAAGGAAGAACATCGTGGGAACCTGGACACCTGAGAGGGCTCCATAAAGTTCTCGATGGTGTGTGTAGTCCGCCAACCCGCACCAGGCCAGAGTAGTGGACTAAAACTCTTCTCATTCTGAGAAGAGGTCCGTGCCCATCAGTGGTACAATAATATACTGATTATGCTTTATGTTTACAGATTCTCAATCTGCGTGCATCCAGAAAACAAAAAGAAATTTACAGAAGAGAACAGTCACAGCAAAGAGAAACTCGAGCTTCTAGAGTCCGTCTGTCAGCCAGGAACTGATCAGCTCGCTCAGACTCCATCTCCACGATTCATCAAGTCTCACATGCCTTTATCTCTGCTGCCGCCCACTTTGCTCGACACGGCAAAAATGGTGTACGTTGCACGAGATCCAAGGGACGTTGTAGTGTCGTTCTATCATTTGAACAGACTGATGAGAACACAAGGTTATACAGGAGACTTCAAAACTTATTGGAACTTCTTTATTCAGGACCTGCGTGAGTTCGTGTTATATTATTGTAGTGTTAAACTAAGGAATATTAGAAAGACCTATGGCCAAATAATCAAACGCTCCTTAGTTTTAAGTTAAGTCTCGTGCTGTCACTGTCACTTCGCCTTAGAGTGACAGGGACAACACGAGACTTAACGGCAACTTAAAATTGAGCAAAGTTTGAGTGCTTGGGCACTATTTTCTATTCCGATCAGAAGTATAAGTATATAGAGGGTGTAAACAAAATCATGTAATTCCTTCAAACCTTGTGATGTACAGCTGACATAGATTAACCCTGCACGGAATAATCTTGGATTCAATTTAAAAAAAACATACTAGAATTAATAAACATGTGTTCTTAACGTGAGGCATTGTAGCGCCTCGAGTTAAATGACAACGCGGCGAGGTGCTAAAACGCCTCACGTTAAGAACACATGTTTACATCTTGTAATTTTTTTATTGATTCCAAGTCTCCCGTGCCGAGTTAATCTATGTCAGCAATACATCACGAGGTTTGAAGGAATTACATCATTTCGTTTACACCGTGTTTAGTATGGCTATCGAAATTATTAATTAATATCCGTAATTAGTTTTAATTTCTATGCCCGCTTCGTTTTATTTTAGACCACTGGACGCCATTTTTTGAACATCTAAAAGAAGCTTGGGAGAAAAGAGACAACCCTAATTTGCTGTTCTTATTCTACGAAGAGCTTTCTAAGGTGAGTTCCGAATTAAATGCTATAACTGTACCTTCAGCACAGCAAATGCGTGGAAAGAAAGAAGGACAAAAGGAGGTCTCGAGGTTTGAGCTACACGATGACTGATGCATGCATGCTGTCAGTTAGGACAGGTCAACTCAAACCTGCTATGGCAGTTTCCTCAAAAGGCCATTCCAGATGTTGCCCTACATTGTTACACTCGCATAGTTTTTATACCACAATGTCTGGAATTTAAGAGACCTTTGTTTGTTTGTTTCGGCTTTTCTTCTCAGAGCTAATCACAGAGGTAAAACCGGCGCCATCTAGTCTTAAAAAAACATTACATTGACTTGTAAAAGTATCGTAACAGATTTATTTACTGAAATAAAAATCATTTAGGTATCATTTTATCGAGTTGGAGTAGTTTGGCTGGACTAAGTGTTGGGTTTTTCTATTACAAAACTTACCATAAAAGCTTAGAGTTTGGACTTGTGCTAAATCCTAAATGGCAAAAGATACTATTGAGGCAATGAATAATCACGTGTAAATCTGTCTAGGTAAGTTAAGAGCTTCCTCAGAGATGTTATAAAATAAATATTCCTATAAAACTACAATAAATTAAAGGTAACCAATCTGGAGTACTTACTTACCCTCAAGAGATATGTCCTTGTCCAGCTGTGAACTCGCATGTCACTGAATTCTTCGCGAAGGAATCTATTGTTCTCGGACTACACCGCAGGTTAACTTTAATCAAAACTTTGCGTTAGAAACTAGTCTACCATCATTGCGAGAGAAAAAATCAAAAAACACTCTTTCAAAGCAAAAGTCAACGATGACGATCGTCTCTGTATTACACTATACAGTACTGTATTCCAACGGAATCTAATATCTGCGGATACATTTCGTAATAGTAAAATAAAATGTACCCACAACTATTTACGATTCATTACAAACTTTTATTTTTATTTAAGGATTTGCCAGCATCTGTGCGCCGTGTGACAAAGTTTTTCGACAAACAGTTCACGGATGAACAGATAGATCGCCTGTGCGACCACCTCAGCATCGACAACTTTAAGAACAACAAGTCGGTCAACTATGACGTCATGAAGGAGCTCGGTATTCAGATACCTGGCGAAGCAGGATTTATCAGAAAAGGTACGCTTTAAAAGTTGATCTTTGGTATTTATTTTAAACTCGACATTCTCTTTCGAAACGATATGTGGTTCAAAGCACCCAGCGCGACAAATCCAATAAGTTTAATTGCAGAAGTTGCAGACAGTGCCATCAACGAAGGCGCGCCCCACTGTTCGTCTAAAAGTTGAGCGAGAAAGATCACGCGATTATGACAAAGAGGCGCGTCTTCGTGGATGGCACTATCTGTAACTTCATAGGTTATAATTATAGAAGACTTAACACAGCAAGTAGACTTCAGGAAGTTTTACACACTAAGAGAGCACTTGCTGTAATAACTTGCGCAATTTAGGTTGGATTTAGCGGTCAGGTAGGTATAAGAACGAATTATGGAGTTACAAGGACAATACTCGTGTAAACAATTGTCATAATTATTTATTTTATCATCTAGTTGTTGCCTCGTTATTTATTGTAATATTTTTAATTATTATCGTATCAGGTAAGGCAGGCGGGTGGAGAGACTACTTCGACGAGGAAATGACACAACAAGCCGAGCGATGGATCGCCGACAACCTGCGAGACACTGACCTGCGCTTCCCACACATGGAACTTTAGTTATAACATTAGCCTAGAAAGAAAAAAACATAAAAGGGTGATAAACATTTATTTCAGTAATATACTATGTTCCAGTTTTCTTTGTAACACCATATTTTAAGTATACATGGATATTGAAAAATTTATAAGAAAGCACTAGCAATAAGTAAACAATGTTATTTATTCCAATCGTGTTTCAATATCATTCACTGTATCCGGTGTAATTAAAATTTACTCATAAATAAAACAATGTCTCAGTCCTTCCTCACATTTTATTTAAATAATACGGTTATACAAAGAAAATAAATTAAAAGCCAGATTTAATCAATCATTCGTTGGTAATATAAAATTCTAAAACAGACTTATAATCATTATAATGGATAATAACCGTTTATAGCCGGAGCGGGGCGAGCGGCCGCGTTCATCCGGCCGCTCGCTCCGCTCCGCTCCGCAAACAACGAATCGGCAACGTACACGTCTATAAAAAGCGACTCTATAATATAAAAGTGGGAGCTGACTCCCGCACCTAACGACTCGCCGCCACAAGCGACGTTAAAACTATCATACACTTATAGAAAATCACAAAATTCAAGCGGAAATAATAGGAATCGTTTTGTAGCGCCGCGCCTACGCGATGACGTCAGGCAGCAGCGCGTTGTCGGCCGCGGGCGGGCTCGGCGGCGGCTTGCTCAGCGCCGCGTCGCCGTTGGCCAGCCCGTTCGACACCACTTCCTTCTTCACTCCGTCTACGGCGGTCCTCTTCGTGACGGCCTTCTTTAGGCCTGTAGTAGACTGAAATGAGCGACGAATCGTGTTAGTCGCGAGACATTATGGAGTAGAAAACAGATTTTGGAATTACGAGAATCAAAGGCGGAAGAATGTAATGTGTTCGAAGCTCACCTTAGGGGGAGCGGTCCTTGGTGGCGCGGCCTTGGCGGTGATGCGCTTGTTGGCGAGGTCCTTACTCTGCTTGTCCAGCGGGGCGCGCGGAGCGGGTTTCGGCGCGCTCGGCCTGCGGGCGACACACACACGGTTAAATAAATATACAAAAAAAAAGAGACTAACCCAAAACCACAAGACTGGTAAATTTAGTGTTACTCACCTAGTAGTGGGCGCGGCGGGCGCGGCAGGCACGCGGGGCGTGGGGCGGGGCGCGGGGCGCGAGATGGGGGCAGGGCGGGGCGCGGGCCGCGCGGGCGCCTTCGCATCTTTGACGTCACCGTTCGGTATCGGTTTCCTGTCGGCCGCCTTCGGCTGCAGCCTCGGGGCCGACAGCGCGGGGCGCGGGGCGGGCCGCGCGGCCGCGGGCCGGGCAGGCGCGTCGGCCTTCAGCGCGGTGGGGCGCGCGGCCGCGGGCTTGGGAGCGGGCCGGGCCGCGGGCGCCGCGCGGCTCGTGGTGCTGGCGGCGCGCGCCGTCAGCGGCGCCGGCTTGGGAGCCGCGGGCTTTGTGAGCGACGAGCGCGCAGTCACGGGCGCCTTCGCGGGTGTGGCCACCTTGGGGGCCGGAGTGGCGCTCTTGGGCGCGGGCGTGGGCACCTTGGCGGCGGGCGTGGCGGGCTTGGCCTTGGTGGCGGAGGGCACCCTGGTGGCGGGCGGGGCCGCCTTGCCGGTGGGTGTGCGCGCGGCGGTGCTGGGCCTCTTGATGGGCGCGGGAGTGGCAGCTGCGGCCGGGGTGCGCGCGGCTGTCGCAGATTTCGATGCAGACCTCGGCGTGCGCGAGTCTGACTTGGCTGTCGGAGTCGTCGGTGACTTCTTCGCGGCGGTAGACTTCGTCTTTGCTGCAGTCAAACCGGCGACGGCGGCCGCACCTACGGCGGCGACGGCGGCTGCTGCGACCGCGACTTCTGTACCGTGCGAAGGGGCGTCGGCAGCGATGGGCGTGTCGCTTAGCAGCGCGGCGTCGAGTGCGGGCGTGGGCGGCTCCACCGCGGGCGTAGGTGGCGGGGTGGCCGCGGCCGGCGGCTGCACGGCCTCCTCGAGCTGGATCTCACTAGTGACAGGCATACAGATCTCCTGCGCCCGTGACTCGGGAATACCGATGTCGACGTCGGTGACGAGTTCTTGGCGCGAATGCGGCGCGGGCTCATCGGGCAGGAGGTCGGGTGCGGGGGCGGAGGGCGCTCGGTGCACGTCGACGTGCGGGTGTAGCTCGGCCGGCGCGGGCTCGAGGGGCGCGGGGCAGTCTGCGGGCGGCGGGGACTCGCGCGGCAGCGGCACGTCAGCCGGCAGCGGGGACGCGGCGTGCGGGGCGGGGGACTGTGCGGGAGTGAACGCGCCCGGCGAGGGCACGGGGGCCACGTCTGCGATAGTTTCGAGCGCTTCTGTTTCGATCGGCAACGGCGACTCCACGGCAGCCGGTAGCGGCGACTCCACGGCGGTCGGCAGCGGTGACTCCACGGCGGTTGGCAGCGGGGATTCGCTCGGCATCGGTGATTCACTCGGTAGCAAAGACTCGCTTGGCAGCATTAATTCACTAACTAACAAAGGCTCGCTCGGTAGTGGAGATTTGCTCGGTAATGGAGATTCTCGCAACAACTCAGACTCTGTAAGTAATGGTGACTGAGCAGGTAGCGGAGACTGTGCGGGCAGCGGGGATTCAGTCGGCTGCAGAGTATCCACTGGCAATGGAGACTCTCTTGGTGCTTCAGATGCAATCGGTAGCGGAGACTCCTTTGATGGAATGATTTCACTCGGTAATGGAGATGGAGACTGTCCCGGCATCGGAGACTCGCTAACCAGTACTGTCTCTGCCTGCAGCAGTGTATCCTCAGGTAGAGGTGATTCTGTCGGCAGAGACAACTCAGATGGCAGAGGAGAGTCACGAAGTAGCTGCTCCTCCACTGGTAAATGCGACTCGTTCGGAATCGGAGATTCACTGGGAAGTGGGGACTCCGTCGGCAATGGGGACTCACTGGGAAGAAGTGTTTCAGCCGGAAGAGGCGACTTAGACGGCAGAGGAGACTCTGCTAACAGCTCATCTTCAATAGTGTTGGAAACTTCTGGTGTGAGGTGGTCAGTGTCGAGTTTACTTTCAGGTGTTTCTATTTCGGAAATAACTGTTTCAATGTGCTCAGTCACCTCCCTGACTGTTGTTTCTGCCTCAATGTTAGTGACAACATGTTCATATTGTGATTCTGTTACTTGCTGAATATCTACATGTTCCACTGCAACAATTTCATCAATATCTGTTACAGGTACTGGTGACGCTTCTTCAAGTTTTGTTTCCTCCTGTGGTGCAGGAGATGCTACAAGCTGTTCAGTAGAATGTGCTTGTTGGATATTTGTAGGAAGAGGAGAGGCCACTTGATCAGATTCAACCAAGTGGTGAGATTCTACTTGTTCATCATCCTTCATTTGATCTATGTTCAACTGTGGTTCTGTCTCAACACATGGTGAATCTTCAAGTTTACTTTCCATTTCAATGTCTGGTGAATCTTCAAGTTTACTTTCCATTTCAATATCTTGTGATGTTTCATCTTGTGGAGTGAAAGGTCGGACATCTTTCTCACTCTCTGAGGGGTCTTGTGTATCATCATTTGTAAATCCTAATTCTGAACTCTTGCCATCAGGTATTTCAGGTATTTGTTCAAAGAGCAACTTGTGAGATTCAGGCGTGTCTGTTTGCAACACAGTATCTTGATTGATGTTGTTTGATTCAAATTCAATATTTGAATAACTTTCAATATTGTTAGAGCTAGTGAGATTAAAATCTACAAAATTAATTCCCTGATCAAAGTTACCGATATTTTGTGGGAGTCCACCAGGCCTGTCTTCAAACCTGATAATGTCATTGTTTGGTTCTTGAACATCTCTTTCTATATCAAACAAATCTGTGTGTTGCTCTGGGGAAATGTTTTCTTTTTCATTTTCATTCTCACAGATACCATTTGGTTGCATGTCTTCATCGTCACTGTCAGGTAAGGTCTGGACAGCATTGAGATCAACATGGGATTCCTTATTGGAGAGTCTCTCACAAGTGTCATCATCTTTCTCTTGGTAAAAACTCATACTCATTGGATCCCTTTCTTTGTTTTTCAGCCTTTCAAATAGTTCCTCATTACCTTCAACGGCAAAAGGATTAGTTTCTGAGTGTGTCTGGAATACCTGAAAATAAAAAATCATTGAATGATGAACAAAAATTTTAATACTGCCGATGTGTGATGCACATAACTTTTAGGTAGGTGCTGAATAGAAATGGGTGTACCATATTATTTTATGAAGCATTTGAAGTCAAGACCAATTTCATTATTTATTTATTTATTTTACTTTAATTACAACGGTCTTGGACCAATTGCAATAATTAAAGATAGAGTAACAGAATATAAAATACATAGTGAATTAGATATTTTTCATGAATCTCTCTCGCTATACTTCAGAAATACTAATAAAATCTTCTTCCAATCATCCGCAAACAGATCATAGTTCGGATTATAATCCAAGAGTTTGTTGAGTGCGGTGAGAGTACGAGGTATTGGGGATTTAGCTCGCGTTACAGTGCGACATGAAGGCACAGCAAAAAGCTTGTGCTTCCTGTTGCGGTGGTAATTGATCGGCGCAAAGAATCGAGCTAGCTCATTATGCAGATCTGGTGCATCAATGGACCCGCGAAGAATTTTACAGGCTATTAAAAGCTGATCATATGCTCTCCTTACCTCAAGCGAGTTGTAACCGAGCCACCCAAGAAGAAATTTGGTTGGGTAGAGGAACGGATAATAACCATGTATGCGTTTATAAAGGTACCTCAAGAAGGCTTTTTGTACCTTTTCTAACACAAGCGCGTAGGTACTTTCGTGAGGGTTCCAAACGCATGCACTGGACTCGAGTTTAGTCCGAACCAATGCATTAAATAAGATCTTAATGACATGTGCATTCCGAAATTCGTCTGTGTTTTGCAGAACGAACCCCAACCTCCGGTATGATTCTTTAGCCGTTAGCAACATGTGGTCATGGAATGTGAGCTTTCGATCGAATGTGACTCCCAAATCTTTCATAGCTGTTGTTTTATTTATAATGTTATTGCATAACTTGTATTCGAAGTCTATTGGGCGCCGCATTCGACCGAAGGTTCATTGCCCTACCAAAATATCTTGGTGGTTGGATTATTCAACAATATATTATATAATTTATTATATGTATAGATTATGCAGTGCAATTTTTTTACTAAAACCTAAAAATATATTATTCAATTATATGATACATAAATTATAAGTAGAAACAGGTTGCCAATTACTACTACCAACCAGACAACGTTTACCATGGACACTTACACCCATGTTCTAAGACGTTCCTCCAAAACTTACTCGACTCAGAACGGCCTCGAAAACACCTTCAAAATTGTATTCTTAGTCGCAATTTCGAGTGAACTTTGAAGGTCCTCGACGGAGTCATTACAACGTCATAATTTGAATTATCTGCATCGCGCAAATAACGCAGCGATAAATAGTTGTAAGGATTATCGTAAGCATATTCGATAGTCTTCAAAATTCATTTTTGTTACATACGAACTTTGACACTTCCTTCCTTAAGGTAGGTTCCGAGGTACCTTGAGTTTGACATATGAATCCTTACCTCGACTGAGGAAAAATCTAGAGTCGAGGACATTTATGTCAACTATAACTACCGATTATAGTGAAAAAGGCTTAGTCAAGGTGGAGTCGAGTAAATTTTGGAGGAACGTCTTAGAATATGGGTGTTAACCTAAACTCCATACATTTTTAACCTGAACACCACTGTAATAATCAATTTTGTTTTTTGTATTGCTTGATTGCTGTGGTATGATATTATGGTTTAGATTTTCGCTACCATAATTGGACTTTTTATAAACTTCTGCATTCTTAACAGACCCACATGAGATGCTAATAGCCATTCTATTGACCAAAGTTGCTTCACCTTTTAAGTCGACGCCAATGTGAAGTAAAGAATAAGCCCTCTCTCTCACAGGCAATAAAGCATAATAACGTAAAAATACAGTAGAAAAACAAGGTTGACACTAACCTGAATATTACAAAAATCTGTTGTGTCTTTCTGTATTCTCTCAAAGACTTGTATGAGACCAGTATCCTTGACTTTATCAGGTTCAATGCCAACATTGAATCCAAAGCCCAAACTGTCCATGTTACACTTATCATTACCATTCAAGTGTTCTTTAACGGCTTCGTCTAGTGATAGATTCTGAAAAATAAGATACACTCAATGAGAAAATGGTATAATTAATTAAAAGAAAAGTCTAATTACTTTGCAGGTCTATATTAATTAGGATATACAAGGTTAGTCGGAAAGAGGGTACTAAGCCGAAAGGGTGTTAAAGTACCTATAATAAGGGATAACTTTTGTTCTACAACTTTCCCCAAAACTCGATAGTTTAACAGAAAAGCTTTTCAAAGATATCATAAAAAATATGCTCAAATCTATCTGTCCATAGCTATGATCAGCTGTGTTTACTATTTTGGTCATATTTGGGGTCACAAATAAGAAACACATGCTTTAAAATAGTCATCAGTGATACTTTAAGTGTCCCACGGCTTAGTACGCCCTTTCCGACTAACCTTGTATACTTGTAAGCTACAATATGTGAGATAATATACATTGTTCTCACCCTTAATTTAAATATAACAAAGTGGCAGATAGGAACTAATTCCTGCATAAATTATTTGATTCAACATAAGAGTAATACAAAATTACTACTATTTCTACTACTACTAATTAGTGCAGGCAGCTGTTGAAACATGAACTTGTATCAACTTGCTCTATTAGCGTAAAATAAAGTTTAATAAATCATACAACACAAATAGTCTATGTCATCATCGCTTTGGAAATTACTACATGCATAACTTGTTTAAATGGACTGAACATTTTGAGGAAAAAGCTAACTAATATTATAAGCAACTTTACCTAACTTAATTTGCTACAATTCCCATGACACTCATGTTTCTGCACTAATGAGATTTTTATTCAGCACAAATTGTATCAGAATATGAATTGGTTTCATGTAAACAAAGAACATGAATTCTCAGCTAACATTAAAAATGTTAATTAAGCAACACAGAACAGTTTCTACCTTTTTGTTTTGCAAACTTTTCCTATCCGCGCTGACTAACATTTTTGTGAATCATTTCTTAGTAAATGTATATAGTTTTGTTCCACAAAGGGTTATTAAACTCCTGCCAAATAATCTATTACTACTAATAACTCAGAATTCCACATAAATGCGATAATACAGCAGCTGATAAGAAATACATAAACTTTTAACTAAAGCAACACATTTTGTGGCAGAAAATTCTAAACTGTTTTTGTGAAAGTAGGAAATACTTGTGACCATGAAACCTGGTCTAGGTAACAAAGGCCTATGTTGTGGCATAATATGTAAGCTATCTTATAGTCACTCAAACCAATTAAACTGTTCCCACACTATTCTCTCAGTTAAACATACGAGATTGTTTTAAATGTATTGGCACAAATGATAATAATGGATATAAGATGAATACTCACATGATGGCCATTAAGCTGATCACAATTATTATCCAAGTCTAGTAACTCTGCTGGTCTCACAACGGCTCCAGTGTCAAACTGTGCCTCATCCGGGAGCTCTATGTCATCCATCGGCAACGGCTTGCGAGGAGACTCTGCTAGCAGGACATCTGCACCAGCCACACCCCCCGGGATGAACACCGGGGCGTCAGGGTTCAGCGGTGAGCTGTTCATGTCTACTGAGCTGCTTTCCCAAGCCGACTGGAATATGATGCAAACACATCAATTAGTACTCTCCCCCTACATAACCTATACTTGCTACTTTAGTCACAACTTGCATTACAGATTTAATCATTTAGTTTGAAGGTCAACATGAATAATGTATCACCTCACCAAAGCTATGAAAGGAAATGGAACAAAAATGTATGTAGTCTAAATACTAGTAATATTAGAAAGTTATTGATACAAAGGAACTTTTATTCTGTATTTCGTACACACATGTGTTGTCTTTCTGTTTCGGAATGCGAATGTTTGTTCTTTCACTGTAAATACATCGCGAGCAAGAGTAAAAACATGCAATGATCGCAGTGTGTAAGATGAATTAACTACTCACATTATCCTGGCAGGGTGTCTCGGATCGCGGTGGCTCGTCGGGCTCCTCGCTAGGATTTTGTTCCTCGCGCTCGCCCTCGCCTTTGAAGTAGTTCCACTCGTCTTCGGAGTCCTCGCCGCTCTCAGCTACATTATCCGCCACAGAACCGTCGACGTGGCCTTGCTCCACTGCACACAACACCAAAAACACACTGTATTTATAATAATTACAACACTATATTAGTCGCTCAACACCTGGCGAAGTCGAACACGCAATATTCACCCCTCCACTCCCAATTCACGATATCAACAGGTGACACACCCTCGACAGAAAAAATCGCATTCGTTCGATTGGAGAAGAAAAACATCAGCTTTTGAGTTAGCAGCAATAAATTATGAACGCCGGTGTTGTTTACGAGCGGCGTGCTAGCAACGATATTTTACCGGTCGCGATTTCAAACTCGCGAGACATTTGCGGACGCCATTTCGAGAACGGCCAGCGGAGACACGCCCGAGATCGAACTTGGACAGTGTCGAGAAGTCGAGAACATGTGAGTGAACCTCCGAGAATCCTGCGCTCACCGACGACTGACTGAGGGATGCGCCTTCGGGCGAACCGTTCTATTTCCAGAACACCGCTCCGCATGAATCAACACAGAAATAACCTTTCACAAACTGTTCGGTATGTGAAAATAATCAACAACATTCGCTAAAAACCACATACCGTGAACGGTAATTTCACTGCACAGATTACTATCTTCAATGGCGGTGTAATATTCGAGCCGTAAAATATAGACAAAAGCCCCGATTACAATAGCAGCGACTTTCGAGAGTAGCACAGATCGGTTGGACGTTCAATGAGCGACTGCGAGAGGGACGAGGCGAGCGAGCGGGACGGCAGCGGCGCGAGGGCGCAGGGACTGCGGCGCGCGGGGCACCCGTGGACACGATAGGGATGCCGTGTCAATTTATAATAATTCCTATTTTAATATTATTATCCTTAATGTAGCCTTATTTTATGAATAATAATATATAAATAAATACCAGTGCTATAATAAATAGGTATTGGGCAATCTTAGCTTAGGAATCAATTCGTTTGTAAACATAACCATCCCTCGACTTTGTTATGGTTTAGGTAGGCAGTCAAGGTATTATGTGGGGTGAAACAAGGTGTTCGGAGGCATAGGTATGCGAGGAATTCGAGAGAGCGCGAAACATTTTGCATGCCAAACAAGATTGTGTTTATTCAGTTTTGTAAATATTAGGTATGTAATTTACCAGTAGATAGGTAGGTATCTATACGAAACATTATAATTATTTCCGTTACTATAATTATATTTATATTATAATTACTTTATTGCTTGATTTATCTGATTAGTTATAGACATTTTCGGTTTTTTATTAACATAATCTTTAGGCAGGGCTGTAGCCAGGGGTAAGTCAGGGCAGGCCGAGCCTGTCCTAGCCACTAGCCCGAGCTTGCTAATATATCTACTTCTTCTTCTTCTCTCGTGTCGGCACGAGCTAGGTACCTATGAGAATTATCCAGAAAGATTAGACAGTCAGCAAGTTTGGTAGTGGGGCCGACTGCCCAGGGTATTTTCTTTTTCTATTCTACTGCTTGTAGATTGTCTTGTGGACCGTTTCTACGTAACCGGGCAGTTATTGGTGAGACCTGAAGGGTCTCCAACCAAAGACTGCCCAGGGTGCGCCGGACGTACTTAAATATGTAGTAATAGCGAAATTTAATAATTATGATTATTACAGTAGATTTAAGTTCTGCTAAACAGCAATTTTTGTAACTATTCGTTACAAAAACACATAAAGGTAATAGGTACCTATTAAATTTCATCTACATCGTTTCGGTGAAAGCAATTATTCTGAACCTCCAAGTTCACAATCTAATCTGAATCAGCGATCGATTCATCTGCATACAATCGCATCTAGAAAATGTACGCTGGCTACGGACGCGGCGCGGCGTGGATGTGGGTGCCGGTGAATGTGTGTAACAATCAATAAAGCGTGACACACACGATTCTTACTTTTTCTTTTGCTCTTATTGAAATGTGGCTCAAGTAATGACTATGAGGCCCGAGATTAGCTTCCTATAACACATTTCAAATCGACTTTGTGTGGTCATTTTAATGAAAGAAATGTAAGAAAGTAGCAGACAACGCTGCAACGTTTAAAAATTGTGGTAGAGGTAGACATATACACACCTACGTATTTCTAGTTTATAAAGGTTTAAAAAAACTAATTTGAACTATGTTAAAAGATTTTCTAGATTTAAGTATTTATCAAACGAAATAATTCAATGGGCTTGCTTTTCAGCGACGAACTACGCCACCCGACTCCGACACACATCGATGCTGAATAAATTATATTAAGATAAGATGAAGGAAGCCTGATGATGATACTGTTCTTATCGAAATTATAGAGAATACAGGTACCTATCAGGTCTCATAATAACTCACTTACTTAGTAGTACATGTATCTATACGCCAAAAGCATCAATAAACTACTTGTCATGCCCGCACAATCCCGCGTAGTATGAGTCAGTTCAGGCATGATGCATGAGGAAGTGAGTTATTATGAGACGCAGGCAATCCGCTATCTACCTGTCACTCGTGCATAGAAGTTACGACCTCTATGATAGCTATGATCTCTAACCCGACACGTTCGGTCGTGGCTTAGAATGACGCCGAATTTAAGTAGGTATTGATACGGATCGAAGTTTCGGGGTAACGATATAGTTACACGAATCATTTATAAGCAGTCGTGAAGCCGAAACTCGAAAGCAGAGGTGTTCGGCAGTTTGCCCGTGAAAGAATCAAGTAAGTCAAATGTAATAAGGGTTAACACAGTGGAATCTACTACCCGCCACAACTGAACATTGAACTCTGGGATCTGCATGTATGATTCCGAGAAACACACCATGGGTTATACCTCAACCTATGCTGCATTTGGTGCCACGACAGGACAGGGTATAGTTACGAGAGGACAGGCTCTGCAAACTCTCTGCTGCTCTGACTTTTCGGATTCATGTGCGTATTGTATAATTATCACTTATTTAAAAAAACGGTGTAGGAAAACATCGTGAGGAAACCGGCATGCCTAAGAGACATTTCTCGACGGCATGTGAAGCCAAGTCAGAGGCCCATGGGCGGCATAAACACTGACACCAGGTTAATCACTAACCATACGAAAAGAAGAAGAAGCAGGCTCAGCAGTTACCAAACCGCTCATTCAGCACGTTATAATTGTTAACTTTGAGTATTCCCTCTCATTTTGGAAAGGTATTTGTTCATATGCTAGAGTGCATTTGCATTGCTAGAACTGAATAGAAAGACTCACCAGCATGTGCAGGTGGCGTGGGTGGTTGTGGCTCTTGATTCCTAGCTTCCGCATCTACGTCATCTGCATCAATATCGACGGCGGTCTCAGGGCCGAGGTCCTCGCTGTCACTGTCCGAGTTGTCCACGCCGTTGTCTCCGGCTGCAGCCTCAGCCTCAGCCTCGGCCTCCGCGCACTCCTCGGCCTCGGCATCGGCGGCGGCCACGGCGGCGTCCACCTGCCGCCTGCACGCCTCCGTCTCGATGGTGAACGGCGGAGCGTTCATCATCGCGTTGTCCAGCCTAAATTTTATCAAGTTTTAGAATAAAAGCAAATATAGAAGGGCTACATAATTTTAACGAATGTAGACGTAAAATAACATAAGGTACCTAATGCAAAACCTCATATGTAGATGGCATTAGAGGTTGAAATAGCATAATAATATAAGTAGGTATCTCATTAGCTGTAGATAGCGATAATAAATGTTACCTATATTAACAATAGCTGTAGATAAGATAGCTCAAAATCCAGGAAATACTTAAGACCTTGTTCCCGAAATATTATAATCCGTTCCCCGCTAATCCATCACACAATAATAGTGGAATATCCGTCTCAATTAATCCGTTGATATCAAGCCTCTACCTGATTTCATTCTCCGGATAGTATTGGCGTCGAAAAATGTATCATATTGAGCAAATTATTCGAAGAAAGTGACATTAACTTTCGTTTTCGCGATTCGTGTTAGAAGATAGGCTAACAGCATTCAAGGTCGTCTGGTTCAAGATAATGTCATTCGTCCGTCTACATTTTTATACGAGCTCCATTATGTATGAATTACTTGTAACCGGTTAACGGTCGAATACGTCCGTCTTTTAACTCGTATTTTTATTTAAAAAAATATAGGCAAGAAACTTCTATGATAGAAGACACGTGAAATAAGCTAATTTGTTTACATAGTGGATGCCTGCACCCAACATAAATGACATCATAAAATGATAGCGTGTACTAAAAATAGGGATTATTAATATCCGCCCGTTACATGTGTGAATACCATTAGCGACACGTTACAAGTCCTATAAACAGGTATTGTACGCAACCATTCCCATCGTTTATGTCTTTCGAACGGAAAGTACGCAACTATAATAGTTAAAGACTATGAATATTAGAACACTTTCGAAGTTTTACTTTGGCGTTCTATTATTAAAGCAAAAAATGACCCTGACGAATTCTTTGAGAATCAATGCTAGCAAAATTCCTACAAGATATTTTAAAAGAAATGTGAATTGAAATATTTTGCATATTTTTTCATAATGTTAGGCGAGATGTGTCTGATGTACAAAAATTCACACCTAAGAGATTAAAATATGAATTGGTAACACTATACTTAAGAACAGTCTAATCATGTTGCTCATTCACTTGATCATACAATACTATGTTCCTCCTTTCTAACGAAGTCCACGGAAAGACATTCGGAGAACTATTTTATTCATACATAACCAAGACCAGTTAGCGTTATAATAATATGAGACTCACCCAAGATCCATGGGCGGGCGGTTGTCTGCGGCAATGTCACGCGGGTCCTTCAGGAACACCACGATTATGGAGATATTGTCGGCGGAGCCCTGCCGCTTGGCCTGCACGATCAGACGCTTCGTCACCGCCTTCAAGTCATCTGCACAAAACAATAGACATCTTAGAAAAACAACGACCAATTATAATCTTTGGCATAGGCATAGTTTCCATCAGAAAGAACACATTAAACGACCGTCAGAATTTCTTAATAGTGTTATTATCCTTAAAATATCTATGTGTCATCTAGCACAAAGCTTTAGAGTGTTGCGAAGTCTATTATGTCTGCAATTTGTTGCGGCACAATGGTGAATAGCACCGTCGGATATGGAGTAACTATGTTTATGTTTCGATTTGCCACAGCGCTGGCTGTATGTGAGGATGTCCTTGTTCTGTCTCAAGCCTGTTGGGCGTGAGTCACTGGCCAGTGCACCGCTATTGTGCTCCATAATACCAGTACGTGATAGGCCTTCGTTAAAATGAAAGCCGCCGCGCCATTCCTTTTATTTTGCATTGAGACTTGATTAAGCATGCTGCAGAACAATTAGGTCGACCTTGATACAACCGAGTTACGCATGAGTATCAACCCTTATTATTTTTATAAAAATACGAGTGATAAATTGTGTACATAATGGATAATGTTAAATTCTCAGGAGGACATTGTAGACAGTCGCGTCAACACGTTAATAGAAAACATTTTTGTAGGTCATCAAACACATTGCGCTATGAGTGCGAATATTATTACGTGCTCCACCTTGTTTTTTGCTACATTTAGGTCGTTATGTTTTATAGTACTTAGTTATTGAAGCGTTGGTATCATGATAGGCACACATAATTTAATTAGTTTACACGAGCTGTTTCTGTTTTCTGTGGAAGGTAACTCGACCAGTAGGCGCGCCCTGACACAGGGTGTGTCTAACTGGTATTTAAAAACATGTACCGGCATTTCGTGCAGTGATGTGCTTCAAAGCGCCCGTAAGCTCGTTGTCTAAGCGCACGCCTTGACTTTGCTCGCTATTTCGGGGCGCGGTCGTCGCCGCCGCCCTTGCTTTTTACCCTGTTTGGTCTGGCTCGAAGCCAACCGCGCCCCGTCTACTCTTATTTCGATCTAAGTCCGTAGAAAGTTGTTAATTTGATTTATAGATCCAGAATAAATTTAGATGCTTCAAAAGCTTTTTTAGAGCTAATGAAGTCTCCTTGGATTGCAGCGTAGTCTCGTGACGGAAGCGTTAAAAAACTGCGAATGTTCATTATACGAGTTTCCTGACTCGTCCTAAGTTATAAAAAGTAGGTACCTACGTAGAATTATTTGAGGAATGAGTTTTTCATACGGTGCGCGGAAGCGATAAATGTTTATTAGTTAGGTGTATCATGTCGATCGTGGCGCAAGTAGCTCGCAGCGGTCGAGGTGATCATTGCGGCGATTACTGCCGCCGGCTAACGGTGGTGCCGATGGAATGCACGTCGTCGGCCATTGTTCCCTACACTACAACTCGAAGCAAAAACCGATCACGGCCCATCGGCGCATACTAAGCCGCGACCGCGAGCCACCTGCCGGCTGACGTTATCGAGGAATTCCTGTAATTATTGCAGCCGTTATTGATAATGTCTAACTGCGAGCTGGTTTGTGAGATTTAGGGCTTTCGACATACCTATTCAAATCGCAGTGTCTTGTTCAAGCAAGACAGTATTTGCAAGGCTGGATTCTCATGCATATTAATCGTATCACGATGTAGATAGATAATTGTAGTAGGTCGGAAATCAAATGTAGAGAGTAGAGAGAGCAGACAGGGTGGTGGGAGGCGCAGAGGGAGGGATCAAGTGCAATTTTCCAGCAAGGCTCGGCGCACCGTGCAAAGCCGGCCGGCCGACGGTAGACGGCAAAGATTATTTCCATGTCCGCTAGCTACACAATAAATATGGCCTCTATTATGATTACGACCCAGTTTAATACTGGTATATTGGTACTCATTGAAAACTAAATTACTATCCAAGATTCTGGATACTCAGTAAATCCTCAATGGCTGCAGCCCAGCTTACCTACTAATTTCATGATTCAAATCAAGAAAAACACATTTTAAATTCAAATTCGTGGCAATGTCTCACGTATGGAACAAAAGCAAAATAAAGTATAAACTAACAAACATTACTTATGTCAGGTTTTACCAGATTTATAGAACAGATGTCAAAACAAGCTTTGTGATACTTGACAAGGTTATTAAAATGCAAACACATAAAGCAAATATCTGTATCCAAATAGTTTTTATAAACCATCACCATCAATGCCATCACTTATTAAATTTTAAACCTAAAAGTTTTTAATGCAGTTCGCTAGAACTGAAATATTTCAGTAAAGTAGTATTTTTTTATTCTATGATGCACTAAAAGCGTCGTTCGCATTTAATATAACGGCTGAACTATACAGGTTGATCAAGCAAACTTCAACACAGCCGGTATCCCCCTTTCTGGGGGGAGAAAATGAAATCTATTCTATAGTCAGTCTGCACAAAATGAAATCTATTATTACAACTTTTAATTTGCCACAGCTCTTTACGACGAGGCTTTAGAAAATAATCCGCATCTATATATTGATAAGGGAATGTTATTACTGTTATAAGTGCACTCTTTATCAGAAAATAACAATGATGCATTTGATAAAAATCGATTAGTGTTTCAAGAACACAATCATGATATAATAATTCATTATTCTGAGAATGATATTGACTAAAATAATGATACATTGCGAGTGGACATAGGACACAGTAGATTTCTTATCACTGAGCTGATTCCAAGAAATTATAGAAATCTATTAGATCGGTCTGTGGTATGAAGAACTCGAGCAGCACGAGCGGAATGTGCGTGCATTGTGCAATGTTCAAGCGGGAATCGAACCTGGCGTCTGCGGTCTAACTGTACAGTCATCCGCGTTACATCACAACTATTTATAATGTTATACATAGTAAACCACTTTAGATAATGCCTGCAAAGATATCAGCAAGTACACTACTCATAGCCCGATTATACTCCAGTGCGCGGCGTTGAATACACTCTGACGTTGAAGTGTTAATTAAACGTATACGTAAATAAGCCTGAGTGTAAAACCAGCGAGGGGAGGATGCTGGCTGTTATTTACACAAGCATTACGTTACGAAAACAAACTTGACAGGACTACTTAGAGACGAACGACTTTGGAATACGCAGTCCAATCGGCTCCAAAGCCTGAGACGACGCGACACATGACAAACAGACGTCTAGCTTCGCTGAAAGCTTTTATAGACCGTCGATACAATTAACGAAATATTATGAGAACCTAAGGTTCAACTCATACTAAAGCAGAGTCGAGGCTCATCGAAGCGTCAATCTGAATCTTAACATAGCATAATCACCCTTATCACCACAACATAATACACATATTTCTTCTAAGATAAAAAAAGACACGCGAATTCGCGCGCATTCTACAGAATTCGCGTATCGGAGCGCAACCAACGCTGATTGGTTCTTCGCTTTACTTGTGAAGAATTTGACACTTCGGTGCGCTTCGACTCTACTCTAGTATGAATTAACGCTAACGGTTGAACGATTGCCTTCCATGAAGGAGGGTCTGAGTTCGATCCCGGCCCATACCTTTGACTTTTCGAACTCATGTGCCGATCAGAATTTGATTATCACTTGCGTTAGCGGTGAAGGAAAAACATCGCGAGGAAACCTGCACACCTGAGAGGGCTCCATAAAGTTCTTGATGGTGTGTATAGTCTGCCAACCCGCACCAGGCCAACGTGGTGGACTAAGGCCTAAACCCTTCTCATTCTGAGTAGAAGCCTGTGCCCAGCAGTGGGACAGTAATGAGCTAATTATGTTATGATATGAGAACTGAGGAATTCCATTCGGACTGACCAGAAAACAAAATGAGCTAAATAAACTGATCTTGTAGCAGTTTTATCTAGCCATTCTTAGATTTCACATAATAATTAATATGCAACGATTTATGCATATATAAAACCTCTTTGCTAATCAATTAATTAATCGCGATTATAGAAACCTCTCTAATTGTTAGTGCGCACAGCGAAGCGTAATGAAATTGAGTGGGAACTTTCGTGCACGCTCAACGTTCATCAGTTGGCCGGTAATTGGTTTGCGAGCATGCTTCGGAAAGAGTTATACGGAGTTATACGCGGCCGTGCCACCGGGGATCCTTCTAATTAACGCTCGCAGCACCCGATCCCATTGCTCTCGTAATTGGAAGGCTGCTGGGCTGTCCATGTCGCCCTCGCCACCTCCATAACCTCCCGTCGCGTTCGCCACTTCGTTTTTCGAGACTTTTGTTAACTAAATCGAATCGAAACCCAATTTTTGTTTGAATAGCCTATACTTTATAATAACAATGTTATCATAGGTTCACAGAGCTGTTCCGGAACTTTGTCAGTAATTTTTACGTGTATCTGAGAACTGTGATGTAAGAATATACGTCCATTAAAATAACATTAGAACACATTATACAGTTTGTGAGATTTGCCTGATGAACAGAATGATATACAGATATGTATTCTTAGGTTTATACAAAGCACCGAACACGGTAAGTACATAGTTTTTTGCTTATTTACAGGATAGTTTATTGAATCCTGGTATTTCGTTTAAAAATATAGACATGCTGCAATACTATTTATAGGCGTAACTCGAAATCAAAGCTATAAAACGAGAAGACAACTTTAGGTAGTAAGAAGTTCATACTGCTAAGTCAGGTAGCAATTTGAACAAGTACGGCGCAAGGATGCAATGCAACATTTGCAAGCACTTCCAAGCATCCTGTCCACATGTGGCTTAATTTCGCTAATCGCACAGAGGAAATGTGGATCAGCGGGCTGCATTCAGACAAAGCGACCTAAATTTTAAACCAGTGCGGTGTGAATTTATAGTACCTTTTGTGAAATATGAGATTCGTGTCAATTGCTGAATATAAAGTTCCGGGAAGCGGCGTACATTGTTAGAACCCGCACGGGGCACCCAAAAATGACGCACGCTTGAAGTTTGAAATACGTGAACTAAAATTAACCATACATAATACATTATCTTGTACCATGTAACAACACTGTCGATCGTGTAATATTCCCGGACAAGTTATGTTATGGGCTGTTCTCCGAGTTATTACACAGTTTAGCATTTAGCGCAGGCGACTGGTCTGGGCTGTAGGGCGACAAATCACGCCTGCATATAGCATTTATATGCAAAAGATTCGATCCCACGCAACAAGTACCACTTGTCGCCCTCGATAACCCTGCTCGATGCAGTTCTATTCGCCTGCTCATTTTAATTAATCATTGCAAGTTATTTAACTATTTATGTAGATGACGATATGTTCTATTTCAGGAAATGAGGTTAATCAAAACATAATTATCGATAAACAGGTAAAATTGCTAGGAAAACTTTAAAGGATAACGCGCAGTTGTTATCAGTCGCCGTGAATCATGTGTATAGATAGATTTATTTTCACCGAAAGGTCTTGCAACAATAATATGCGCCAACGCAAACTGTGGCGAGAAGCATAATTATAATTAGTTTTATATAATAAATATAGGTTTGTGGTTATCTGATAACTCTGCCTCCGCGTCTTTAATCCATTACAGGTTAATAACCAGATAAAATAATAGCAGCTCTACATCGTCCACGTTCTACCACTCGCTAAGTGTCAATGCACTATACGGACATACTTGGGCATTTTGTATACCGTGTACTTAGTTTGAAACAATTTAACCATGTTTTTTTTTATGTAGTATCACGGCCTTTGTAATAGCTTTTCCCAACGTCGTTGAAGTCGGCTTCCTGTCTACAGTTTCGTCTGAATTATAATTTAAACTTTGCTACCAAATTACGAGAATCCAAGGAAGGTAAGTCGGTTGTCCAACTTTCGGGCTTCTGACTTCTTGGGATCTCAATGTTTAAGGAACGATTACACATCCAAGGGATATTACTGCACGTTGCAGATGACTCAATCTGCACGGTAGCCATCAGCCATGAGCCCTTTGTTTTTATTAATCAGATAAAAATAGAAACTCATAGAGCTTAGGCAATGGCTCGGTTTAGCGAACAAAAAGTGAACGAGTGTTTACTGTTTTATTACAAGCGCAGGCCACTGACCTCACGCACAATTTGATATCCCTAATAATAAGAAAATCTGCAATGATAAACGTATAAAACAAAAGTTTTTATTACATTATGATGTTATTGCTGAAAAGAAAGATGTTGCTGCCTTTTCTTCCTATATTGTCTTCATCCCCACTCTTAGGAAAATTATGTCACCAGTTCAAAAACTTTTACCGACGGCTGTTAAAATATTATTATAAACATTCCCTCAAAATACCCAAAACGTGCAAGGCGACAGGTGGCGATGAGACAGCTGATACATCCCAAGTTTACGTAATTCTCAAATCAAAAGAGGGGAAGAAGTATGTAAAATTCAATTTATATTATGCATTTAGTTATCGGCGTGTTGCGTAGGTCTGATGGCAGTCGCTCCGTGTAAAATACTGGTATTCAGCAGCATCTGGTTAGACTCGAAGCTGACCCCAACATAGTTGGGAAAAGGCTAGGCAGAACATTATTCATCTGATTGATGTTTGTATCTCTGCAATACAAAAACTTGAAAGAATTTATCTGCACAATGTGCGCGAGCAATCTTAAATGAATGCTTAGTTGTACGAGGAGATAATTTGTTTGGACGGCTTGCCACCGAGGTCATCTCTGTTTGTCAAGTATGATTCATCCATGTGAACGCGATAACTCATATTCAGCTGTTAGCTTAGGCCGATTTAATATTTGCGATTTTATCAACGTACCGCGAAAGTCACAGCTCTTAAATGTTTTCCATCAAAGTTGATTAATTTTTCCAACAGGTGAACGCTACAGAGAGAACACAGCCCAGTTATCGGATACGTGAGTACATTTATTGATAAAGTATGTACAGTTCAATAAACGCTACGAGCGGTCAGTCCGGTAGGTGCTAATGCAAAATTCTTGTAGCGCGGCAAATATTTGTGAGGGCGTAGCCTACCGCGAGGGATGAGGCGTGAACAGGGCGAGGCGGGGACCGACAGGGTTGACAATTCAATCGTGGTTCATACTATTTTCGTCGCGACACGATATTTCACTCTCCCCATGAATCCGCAAATATTTACCCAACAATCGCAAATGTTTTGAAGGTAAGCTTATAAATAAGCATTGGATTTTCCGTTTTGTTAGCTGATGTGTGATTATAAGCGGTGTAATAATTGTACGAATTATGAGGTTCTACAAAATTTTAAACCTATAAGCATACGTTTAGTGTCGCTCATTGCAAGTGCAGATGTGCATCAACGTGTATAAACGACAGCCCTATCTGTAATTGCATTGCCAATATCGGCAACATGCGCCGGGCGGGCGGCGCACTGCGCGTCTCTTCATCTGCTCGGCCTAGCTCCGACGCAATCATTGCAATTTCCGAATCCAACATACAATCCGGTTATCGAATTATCTCGACCAAATTGCAGGCTACTCCCCAACCCTGATTACAATTAAAGATCCCATAAAGATAAATAGAGACGTAAAATTGAAAAGAGTACACTGCACCCATATTGAGCTCAACGGGTGGTTTATCAAAATCGATCGATTGTGACTGCATTTGATAGCATCTCACAATTAATTACTGATTAGCCTGATGTAACCTAACAAATTGTGTGGACAACAAAAATATAAGTACCAAACAAGTTATTAATATAGTACCAGGAAAAAAACAAAATAGTTGCGCTTGCGATGCTTTTCCATCGAAATCGTTTTGATGATGTACAAAGAACACTCGCAAGACATAAACAAACAATGTCTAGAAATAAACGGATACGCATCGTTGAAGTCACGACCGATGACTGCGATTTGGTGTACCTGTTACCCGTACATTGTACTACGATAGTTTATTACTTAAGATACGGCTTTATTATGTATTTGTAACAGGATTGGCTAATCTTATATCGCCTACGGATATATTAGCACACAAATTGAAGTATTATGGCCGTCTACAGCTGTGTAAATAATATGCTTAGTATTGTGTACCACTAAAAACATTTCGAGTAGAGTATTTATTTACATTAAAACACATGCATTTGTAAGGAAACATAAATATTAACCGGTAACGCTAAATGATGATCTAAGTAATAATTACTGACTTTAAATTGCAATTCTTGCAACCTTGCAGGAGGAACACCGGACCGTCGGTTGTTGACCTGTTCGGTTAAAAATACTCGCGTCTCCCTCCCACGCCGGGTCAAGGGTATTATGCTATTTTATGCTGCATGCTTCTTAACTTCTTACCCGGTTCGCGGCGGTCATTAAATCCACGGACTTGAGGTCCGTAACGAGCTTAATTTGTCTTTTGTCGTATTATGATGATGGACCGCCAAATCAAATATCACGATTTGTTGATTATAGACATTTCATTTTACAAAGATATGAGATAGTGCAAAGCCTAACCTTTCTTTCAGCACAATCTTTAAAAGGTCAAAGAAGATTAGCTGCTTGTCTTTTGTTTGCTTTTAAAAACGACTAGTAAGTAGTTATCTATCGTCGATAATAACATGGCGAATTAAAACCTTTCGGGGGTTCGACAATAAAGTGATAAGGTAGTCTATACTTAAATATAGCGCTATTCTTAAAGAGGCTATATGTACGTAAACCAAATTATTACTAAGCGCGGCTTTCGCGTCTTCTGATTTATCTAGTGATAGTGCTTAGTTCTGTTCGCCCTATAAGGTAAGAAGAGCGTGAAGATGAGTGGTAAGTAAAATAAAATTAATTACACACAAACATTAATTCTTGGCCGGGAGTTTAAATGTTAAGATCTACTCACGAATGGAGGAAAGTTATCATTTCGTGGATCTGCAAGACTCTTCATCACGACACAAATCGTGAGAGAAAGACTCGAGCCACCAGATAAACAAACAAGAACAGCGTGTTTACTGAATGAAAGCGAAGCGATCGATTAGAGAAGTTATCATTTTAGAAACAATGGGATTATATTTAGGAAGGGAATGTGTTGGCACGAATTGAAAATCTGTCAATGAGTTTGACTACGAGCAATGGGTGTAGATTTTAAAAGGTTGACAATGACAGGTAAGCGGTGCTTTCTCGTAGACGCAGTGCGTCGGTGGGCGCCCGCCTGCGCCTCCTTTACATACAATCATACAATGCAAGCGCCCCATAGCCTAGCGCGGCACAATGCCCTGCGCGGCCCACATCGCGATTGTCTGACTCACCGCGCGGCGCCGCGACGCATACGGGCTTGTTTACACTCAATAAGATTAATAACACACTCAAAAGTCTTTCCGTGAGGGATTTGATACATTAATTGGCGAAAGCCACTGCGAAATCCGCGCGAGAGTTTACGATCAGACGAATGACAGGCAAGATTTAAATTGTGTATTTCGATATCTCAGTAATTCCATCACTATCAGAAACTGTATGATTTCACAATGTATTTTTATTTATGAAATATATCGGTATGTTCGTAACAAACACATGTTTTGCAAAATACATTTCAGAATACAATTTTATTGTTTCAAAATACATAGACACTCTTGAAAGAGTGTCTATGTATTTTGAAACAATAAAATAAACAAACAATAAAAACGCTAAAATTTAATACGGTTTAAAAAAAATTAAAAAAAACGGTTTCGATAATAAGTGAGCATGGTCTGATCCTACGTCAGGCCCTTTGGCTTCTGTGTATAGAGACATAAAGCTGAATAAATATGTTGTCTAAATCAATGTCTCTATCTTAACCACATACAACTACTTCACGGCCCAGTGAAGCACGCTTGTATATTAAATGAGCCGCAACGGAATTAGGTATCCACATATTCACACATAGAAGTAATATAAGTTGTTGAGTAAGTTGCTCAACAAAACGGTTTACCCTAAAGAAACATTACGCAGTCAGGTGGTGAATCAGCGCCGAGCTATAATTGCCAAACAAAAACAAGATTCGATAACAATAAGATATCGTTTCGGGCAATTAACTCTACTATTCAATTTAGAAATATCCGTCTTGATTGATTATTTGTTTGTATTTTAGTGCTTCAGAAAGAGAATTGCATGTTACGTATCTATAATTTAGAACCAAATGACAAAGGTGATGAAATAAGTAACAAAAAATAACCTAAAAAGTTACAGGCATATTTTGATGTTGCAATATAAAATGGTTGATTGTAAAGTTGCAGCGGAAACTGCAAGCCGGCCAAGGTGTTGTCGCCGTATCCTGTGTGACGGGGCACGTACACTCGCAAATTTTATGATACAACATTATACATGCACAACTTCAAACAGGTGCGAAGTTTTTGTTAAAAATAAACTTTGATGTTTGATCGTCTAAGTTGTTCCCGTAACTGTTATTTTCTTATCCAACAGTAGTTTCTAATATGTTCTTTCTTTAATTTTTCGCGTTTGGCCCTGGTCGCATTTGATGGTGAGCACAGACGAGAGTCTAAGATGGAATATAGAGGGACTATACCCGTCTGGCTCTCACATACAAACGACGGAACACAGTAAACTGTTGGGACTTTAATGTGAGGGGGGTATCTAGCCTGGCGGACCGTGTGGAGATCCTACCACCAAACGTATTGTTGAATCTTACATAAGGCGTCTATTCCCACATGCGGTGAGGAAATTTTATATTCTAGCCCGTCTCCACATATAAATCTATTTAATACATTATTTGTAGAAAGTAACGGTGAATTATGGAATTTCAGAAATTTTCTACGTTACTTCGACGTAACATACGGTCCCGGGTGTCATACGAATACCTATGACAGTCGTTACGGGAATTCAGAAGCCCGAAAGTCTGACAACCGGTCCAACCTTAGGATATCAGTACTGCCCAGTAACTGGGTTGCGAAGGTCTGAGATGGCAGTCGCTCCGTGTAAAATACTGGTATTCAGCCGCATCTGGGTAGAATGGAAGCTGACCCCAACATAGTTGGGAAAAGGCTAGGCAGAACGTGGTAATCAGAATCGTGGTAGTTGGTAATCAGACGTGAAGCTAATAAAAATAAGTTTAAAAAAATGTTAAAAAAATATCTTCTAAATACCTTACCTTAATATAAGTGCACTCCATAAATCTAAATGTAATAATATATATGATACAAGATTACTTGATTCCACAGTCAAACTGTTTATACAGTTTTGTGGGACACTTTATTAGATCTTAAGGCCTATCATGTACCTCTTAAAAAAATATAATAATAAAAATAAACGAACTTCGACGTAACATAGTATTAATAGAATTTAGCTATTAAGAAGTACCTTTCAAGAAGTTGAAAGTAATTACATTAAAAGCTTCCTACTTTCAGTCTAAATGTTTCGTAGAACACAATACTTAGTTACTTTTAATTAGTAATCTTAAATTACTGGTGTAATAGAACCGTTGATTCCTGTAATTACAGTTAATAAATCAAATCATTTCTAATGAGCACTGTGAAAAATGTATCCGGTTTCACAATGAACAGACATAATGTTTAAAACTACACTTGATGTTCAATCTAATCAATCACAACAGCTCGTGTATTCACAGCTGAACATGGGGTGGCTTCACACACCGTTACAAAGAATGGTTATGTGAAGGGATATTGCCATAATCACACTAGGATTGTAGATTGTTAGTCAACATCAAAAGTAAGTGAAGATAGTTTAAAGTTTTAAATGTGTTTTATGAATGAAAACTTGCTAATAATTATTTTATATTATTAACTAGCGGCCCGTCCCGGTTTCGCACGGGTGGACATTTTTCCCGTTGCAACATTTTTCATGTATGCTCCGCTCCTATTGGTCGTAGCGCGATGTTATATAGCCTATAACCTTCCTCGATAAATGGACTATCCAACACAAAAATATTTTTTCAATTCCAACCAGTAGTTCCTGAGATTAGCGCGTTCAAACAAACAAACTCTTCAGCTTTTATAATTATTAATATAGAAGATTAGTAACGACTTATTGAAAATAGACAATAGTCTCAATCAAAACACGTTAAGGTCGAAAACGCATTGGCGGATACCCCGCCTGACACCTAGTCACTGGGCCCTAGTGGCTAGCGAGAAGAAGCCTACAGAAAAGAAACGTATGTAAAATTAGATTTATGACGCTTATTGTAACTACTGATTGAGGGGCTCGTGGCTAATTACCAACCGCGTCGATCATACGGTTTGTGAGGTTAAGCTGCGCTTGCCGCGGTCAGTGCGTGGATGGGTGACCGTTCGTTACACATCAAGACCCCTCCGTGCCTCGGAGAGCACGTTAAACAGTCTGCCCCAGTTGTCATACGAATACCTATGACAGCTCATTACGGGAAGTTAGAAGCCCGAAAGTCTAACAACTGGTCTAACCTTAGGATATCGGCTTTGCCCAGAAACTGGGATGCGGAGGGCTGATGGCAGTCGCTCCGTGTAAAATATTGGTATTCAGCTGCATCTGGTTAGACTGGAAGCTAGCCCACAACATAGTTGGGAAAAAGCTATGCAAAACTAATGGTGACTACTCATAAAATTTTTGTAGCTGTTAGTTTTCCTTAGAAAATAAAATAAAATACGGGACCGGCTACACTGTGTGCTTTGTGCCCTCGGTGTCAAATTGCTGTAAGTGGAAGTCGCTAAACACTAGGCGCCTACAATGCGTTTCGCTCTAAGTGATACCTAAGTAAAATTTCAGTCAATTCCAACCTTACAAATATAGTAAGAATTGAACTAGACTAACTATTACTTAAGATTACATCGTCAACACATCGCCATATATTATAATTAAGTCGTTAACCCATACCAGTATCCAATACCGTAATTACGAAGCGTGATGTAATAATGGTCTACATAGCACAATGATCAGAACGAACCGTGGGAATTCTTGGAATGTTTTGATAACATTGACCGCGCGGAGCGAACTCCATGAGGACTTGCGAGTTAGAACTTATACATTTTGTACTTTTAAAATTAAAATATAAAGACTTCATCAAAACGTTGTTTTTTGCGTGATACACGAACGCGCATTCTGCGTACTGCGTGCTGGAGGCCGAGGCCGAGGGAAATCGATTCAAACATCACAATACTCCATTGGGGTCAAATACAATGTAAAATAATAAAATTTACTTTTTATTCTTTTGTATTTTAATAAACTTTGCTTTAGACACTACTTCAATTAAACACATCTTAAACGCAAATCAAATAGTGAAAGTTTCTTAGTCAAAAAGTTGAAAAAGTTGTTGATAGTACAAAGCAATTTTGATACTTGATTAAAAAACGTTTGATTACTTATTGCCTTAAAAGCTTTTTTTAGTAATTCTATGAATTGCAACAGTCTGCTGGACACGGGAAGTTAATGTTTACAGCGAATAAAACAATAGTGTAACAAGTGGAACGTAACCGTTCACCTAGTAAACGTATTTTTAGTCGCAAGTACCTTTTTCATCGTCCTACAACTACAAGGTCATAAGAAGAACCTAATTTAAAGTTTCTATATTTCTCTGCCTTAATATTGCGATTTGTGAAGATCAGACGAAAGTCAAGAGCGGTCACAATAACATGTCCTTTCGCGAAAGAAAGAGAAGAAAAATATCGAAGAATAAATCGATTATTATTAAAACACCTTATTTGACATGCGACTCTAAGCCAATCAGATAATATCCTTCAGGCTGCTAGAAGGAAAGAACATTTATACATATACATAAAGGAGCTCTCCAAACGATTGTAATAGTTCCAAATGTGCCAGTTCTGCCCCTCTGAGAAGACTTTCATTTAATGGTTTAGTTACCAGACACGTCCATTTTGATTGGAACTTACTAAGTTGTCAGTGTAGCTATTATCTAGCAAGTGGGCACTTTAGCAAGCCGGCAGATCCAGTTCCTTCGTTAAAAATATACCTACCTATACTAACATCAAGATTGACTAAGCCACGTAATCTAGCTAAGGCTAAAAGCTCCGCTAAATGCCAATAGATTTTCGATTGACGCTTATCTTGGTACTCGTTATTTGGGCCAGACTTCGTAGGAAAACATAAAAACGACATTAATTAAACAGAAGTTGATTTATTGCTTTAATATAAAAGTATAATGTCGAGTTTGAATTGATAAGGCATTTATAAATTGGGACTAAATTGAAATTAAAATATACGGGCCAACCCCGCCTTGTTATAAATCTACAGTATTTATTGTTGAATGCTAGAAACAAAGATATTTTCACTGACCATTTTTTTCTTTTCTAAAAAGTTTTACAACAGGGGTTTACAAAAAATTGCATGATATGGCTTAATAAAATGTGGTTCAGAGTCAAATAGAAATGGAAGCAAAAGTGTAAGCAGACACGGGTTGTAGCGATTAAATTACAAAAGAAAGTAACCCCGTCACACCTCATACGGACAGAAATAATCTAGTTGCAAGATTCGATGCGTTCAGCATTGAAAGTCAGTTTTAAATAAAATAGTGGCCTCGTCTCCAGCAGCGAAGTGCATTGGCAATGCACTGACAGAATTATCGAAACGTTCGCTGTGTGGGGAGGCGGTTATTTCTGTACATTTCGCGAGAACTGTCGTTAACATCCAAGATATTATGGCCGGTATAACTTGTGAAACATCGTCCATGCCTCGGACAACGGACAACGCTCCAGATGGTTGCTAAGCGACAGTCTTTAGGATTTTCCATCTTTATACACGTGTAGTATAAACCAAAGCCTAATTAATAATTTTAAGGGCTATATTATAGAACCACAAAGCTTGCGTATCACAAATACGAATATTTTCCCACTTAAAACATAAAATGTCAAGCACCAGAGTTGAACATCAAAGCAAAGTTTAACTGCTCACTTTGAACGTTTCTAAATAGGAACCATAAACATTTGATGACTAGCTATGGCTTTTTGTCCTTTTACCAAAAAATATCCAAACATCCTGCAAATTACAAAAAAAATTGAATGCAAGGAAAGTCAACAATGGACTTTTTTCAGGCAAGGAGGCTTTTTATAGAAACACCGGTTATCTCACTCAAAGCGGTCTTGAAAACTCTTCGCCAAAAGTAAAGATTTGCATCACCGATAATTTCGTCTTTATCGTCACATTAATCAAGGACAAGTTATTGCAATTACGACAGACTGGCAGGCTGAACTGCAACGGTGGTAGGTACATTACGAAACCTGCACGCAACGCTGTTCACACAAAAACTTTCTGCCGAAAGCGGCCCGACTGGTACTGTTCAATCTGAGAAATCGTGTCCTTCTAGGGAATCGAGAGACATACAAGTACTTCTTGGGAGCATACTCGCGAGAAAGTATTCGGTACAATTGAAATATACGAGTTGTTGCAAGTATGTAGGTAATATTTATATAGTCGTGTAACGTAAGGAGGAGGGCGACGCAAATGGAGCGTGCCTCGATGCTCGCTTCCACTCGCATATAAACACGTGGAATGCAAAAAGACCACAAGAATCACGGAAGAATGCGTCGCCGCTCTGATGACGACGCCTGTTCTATGCAGATACCAGTACAAACTAAATTTGAATTCACTCATCCACATGCATTCACATATGACACCTATGAACTTAAAATATTTTCAGGAATATGGTTTGTAGATTTTTAGAGACCTAGAATTATTCATTAACTGTAGTCAGGCCCTTCACACAATTAAATGTGGTATGGTTAAAGCTTGTGGTGATGTCATGGATTAATTAAAGGAATTTTACAATGTGACAGCGACACCCGAGAGGACTTGCCTCTACATGTAAAAATGTACGCGCACGTTAATTACAAGCCACCGGTTTGTCGCCAGCATGGAACCAGACCAGACCTGACTTTAACATCGTGAGAATGTTAGGTAATACCATTTATTTATATCTTTAATTACTATAGTTGAATGAAAGGAAATGATTATTGATGTTTTAACAGTTTACTTAACAGTGCTATTTAGTATATCTCTTCTACTCCCTAACGTAAACCACAGTTATGTAAAGTCTGTGTTTCAGACACCTCGGCACTAAATGCATGAGGGTTATTAGAATATAATACTTTATTTGCACAACATATAGGTAGCATAAAAGATGGATAGATCATTTATGTACGTATGTGTATGTGTTTCCCTTTTCTCCTGAGTATTATTCCATATTCACATAAAAATTCCTAGAAATTGTGTACCAGCTTAGGCCTAAACCAATAACTTGTATTTTTCCTGTAAACAAAAAGAAAGATAAAAGGAATATTAAATGCGTTGGTATTGTTTATAACCAGAGGGCAATGGCGTATTGGACTAAAAGCTGTAACAATCTGTTTAAACTGATCTATATGCTATGAGTCATGGTCATTATAATGATTGATCATAGGTAATTCAAAGTTAATGACCAATAAAGTAACCACTTCCTTAAGTTGGGGCTTGCGAGCAAACCTATGCGGTTGATGTAGCCACGGAATATAAGAAACTTCTTTCTGTATCCCGTAGATGTAGCTACTCTACTGCTACATTTTAATATAGTGCTTTAGGGTAATTACGAACATGGAAATATTCCGAAAATTACTAATTTCTATTAAACCTGGCAATATTTTTTGCTCTGGCGACATTATATTACATTGCATTATACATTCCAGCATTATTACGTCGCCAGAGTAAAACATATTGCCTGGTTTAGTAGGAATTCGTAATTTTCGGAATATTTCCATGTTCGTAACTACCCACCCTAAAGCACTATACTAGAATTAGGTTAGAAAAGGAATATATGCAGTGTAAAGTTGTCATGCATATTTATTTCCTTAAATCTTCCTCCCACTTTATTTGTTGACTAAGTTACGAATGAATCACTCAAGCACGCGTCTCTATTTGTTAACTCAGCCCAACTGAATGATGCATTGTTCTCGCTAAATTATTGAGGATAACACACACGTTATTTTTAGCACCCCAAGAAATGGTGAGCGTCGAATTTGATTCATCAACAAATAAGAATTATAAATAAACGTAGTTAACAATAAAAATATTTCATGTCTGGTATTTATAGTATGCCCACTGAATTAACATACTTTAGAGACCCGAATGGAAAGTATAGTGAATACTGAAAATGACTCAGCGAGGGTTACGTGTCGGGTCAGGAGGATGGCGAATATGTGGGCGTGGAGCTAACTTGTAACAGAACCTGTTTGGGTCATGCAACTCATGCGCTTCTATATAAATCCCCGAGCTTTTCTGCAATCGACTAAATGTAGGCATAAATGCATAAATCGAGACCGGGAGGTGGCCTTCGGCTATTTATATCTCCTTTAACATTTCTTTTTTCATTGAATATAAAAACAAATCACACGTTGAACGTTAATAAAGCCGAGTACTAACAATGAGCAGAGACGTTACCGTTATATTAAATTAGATAACAGGAGCAGATAAGGATATTAAACGATAAATAGTAATTGGAAAATTACACGTACCGACGTTGTCTATAAAACTTAATAAATAAAGTATTACCGCGGCCATTTCCTTGAGGATAAAGTAATCAATGATTAGCAAAGCTTTTTGTAAGTAACTTGGTAGAGTATCTCGTGCCTGTAATTTATACTAACGAAGTAAGTGTTACCATCAATCATGTCCTTAAGCATTACAGTATACATACAGAGATTACGATACTACATGATGAGATCCAACAAAATTTATTTCTTACATAGTCGTACTGCATAAGAAATGATAAGCGGACTAGTGATAAATTGTCTACACATAATTAGCAACATGATTTTCTTGTTCGACACATATCACCAGCAAGCTATCACCCATTCACCGCTACAAGCTTAGCAAAGATCGGATAATAATTAACGACGAGCTTTCAAAGTGGAGTGCAGTAAGATATTCAGGCAGCCTACACGCCGGTTTTATCCAGAGTGTCGCGTGGGAGGACAGCGTGAGTTATCCTGCAGACTCGCAGTAACTAGCGACACGATAACACCGCCGATACCACTCCTAAAACATATACATTACAATTACAATACTACTTAAAACCACGCCTTTATTAACGTTAATAATGAAAGGCATTTTGTAGACTGTCAAAAATGTTCGACTTGAATAACTGTGCTGATCGTAGGTCGAATGTAGGAGTTTAAAATTGATACTAAAATCAGGTTCCGTTTCGTTGAACAGAGAGTGTTATTTATTAGTCCATTGTTTTTCGTAAAAGCTTCATTGTTCTGTGTCAAAATAGCAATCAAGTGAGATACAAGACTCTGATTACATTGCATCGATGTCAGCTTAATATAATTAATATTCATTCTTCGTAACCTGTCGACGCAAACGCAGTGTATGGAGGTCTACGAGGTTCTACGAATATTTAACAGACAAAATATCCAGTCATATAGAGTCAACGAATCCGAGGTTCCTATAGCATTTATCTATTAGCGATAAGCTGGCAATTTGATACTACTTACGTTAATACCACAAAATGTTCGACTAATCTGGTAAAATGAGTGCAAAAACGAGTAAGCTATAGACCTTGAAACAAGGATTACCACCTCACCTATCCAGTAACGGGTATAATGTAGATGCCTAGTACACAGTAATGTATGTAGAGAAGTTTAACATTTCTAGGATTGGTATTCAGGGCAGTCTTACGACATGTAAATACCAACACATTATTAAACTAAGTTCCAAAAGCGCAACACATTCCGGCGTGCATCTGCACCGGTCAACGACTTCGATGAAATCGGATGCAAGTGTTTCGCATCTTACAATACATACGATACGATAGATACGATATTTTGAGTAGAAAGAAACAAACGTAGGTCAAACGGTTACCTTTCCGCGAATCTTGTAAATCAACGAATTGAATCCACTTCTAGTGGTAATAGAAAGCAGTACCTGGGCAGTATTGCAATCTTTAATGCATTACGTTTCACTGTTCGAACTCTTAGTTGGCGCATAGAGGAGAAAAGCAAGATATGTATGTAGTAAATGTGTATATTTTTACGTGGGTTTCATTGCAATTGAAATTGCGGTGGTGGAACATTCTGCGGCAACGTAGAAAGTAGGAAATGGGGCGAGAGGGCAGAACGCGAACCAACCTGACGTCACCCCGCTGATTCATCCAATGCAAATCCATTTAGAATTTACAAACGTATGGAGAAATCCTCAGTCATTATGTACGGGCCAATAAACTTGGACGTTACCCAAAGTAAACTGAATGTAAGAACATAAGGATACCAGTTTTTACAACACTCCAAAACGAGATCGTGACGGCATTTGCTGCAGCGAGTGTAGGTCCTTTCACAGAGAGGCGCGTGACATTTAAAAGTACCCGTGTCATGATTCACGATTTCGTCTCCTATGTACTAAATAGAACTTTAAATACATTGTCATTTCGCATTTGAGAGTCAGCGTTAAAGATTTCAACAACTAACTTTCGTTTTCTCTAGTGCGATTTTTAAATTAGCGAACAAAATAGTTGTTCAAGTAAATACAGGCGCTGAGCTACAATTAATAATTAGTGCATAGTAATCTTAAATATCTATTATCATTTTTTATTGTGTACGAAAATTATTATAATATGATTTTTGTAGAAATTGTAGTTAAAAATCAATTTCCCTTACTGAATGTCCTTTTACATAGAGAAATGAGACATTACTGGTATTGATTTAATTTATTCTAATTTAGCCTTGTACAACAAGAAACCATTATCTCTAATAGGAAAAACAGCAAATCTAGAGTTTTCACGGAATTAGCGGTTAGTCAGTCGTACCGGTAATAAACTTTTTATATTACTTCTTACGATACTGACCGACCTCATTAGTTGATAGAAAAAAAAAAGTTGCCTTTATTGTTTGAGCTAGACCTGCAACACTGCATCGAAACGACAATCGGGGATTGACCTTCAATTGTTGCCAATAGATTTTGATAATCGTCCGTAGTGTCGGTGGCGGTAGTCACCGACGCCGGCTGCCGGTGGAAATCCTGGATCGAAAGTTCCAGATTGTCTTACGCGTAATACTCTTACGGTACGTGACAAACTCATATACCCACTATATAGGTATGTTTTTACAGTAGACTGGTAAAGTGCACGGCTCGCTATAAAAAAAATTCAAGATTCAAACGTATCATGATCATCTACACAAATGTATAATAACTTGTCTTGACTGACTGACTGATTCATCAACGCAGAGCCTAAACCACTGAAGCTGGAAACATGACATTAGAAGAGTAGGTTCCTTTTGTGACGTAGGTATCCACTAAGAAAGGATTTTTAGAAATTCTACCCCCAAAGAGTTAAAATAGAGGACGGAAGTTTGTATGAAAATTCACGCGGCCGAAGTCGCGGGCAAAGTGCTATTATTGATACATTTCTTGATCTGTGTGAGTGATGATTGGCACGTGACGTTTCTTTGCAGACAGCGCGATGCTGGTCGCTCCGCATGCTGTCGTAATTGCAGCTATTAAGATGAGTCACGCTTAGCGACGCGCCTGAGCTCCGCCTATTTTATCAAACGCGATCGTTAGATCGACGCCTGTCTGCACACTTCTTTCAGTGTTCTTTGTAACGTGTAATAGCTATTCATAAGATTTGAAAGAGATTGTAAATTGGCGCTATGTTGATAATGTGTTTCAGTTTGTTTCTTAAAACAAATGTCTTTAGTCAGTTTTGACCTTGACAGGTGGTTGATAGCGGGCCAGCGGGCAGTGTGCAGAGTTGCTGCAGCCGCAGAGAAAGCGTCGGTCGTTGTCGTTTCCGCGCGAAGGCCTCCGGTAATGGCGAACCGAAGCCACGCTCCCCACGGATGACGTCAGCACGACTAATTAGCAGGCAAGCGCACGCCACACGCTCATCCAGCAGTGCTTTGCGCAGCTCGCAGGAAATCGCCGCTTACATCATCTTGCTACGTGACCCGCCCGATATTCTATTGTCTATTAGGTATACCTAAATAAGCAGTGGTATACTACATTGTTCCTTTTTAGACCATTTTATTACTAACTTTTTATTGTTAGTCCAAATCAATTTCTTGCTGAGTAGCAGATGTAAACGAAATATGCGGCTCGTTCAATTAAGTGTTGGCCATCCTATATTATGTGTTAAGTGATAGCACACGAGCATGTTCTAAACAACATAAAATTGCATTGCAAAAAGAAGGCTAAGAACAAATGGCGACAAGCCGCCGCGACGCGCCGCCCGACGCGGCGACGTCGCGCCGCGACGCTTTCGATGTAGACGCGTTGCTATAGACAAGCCGTTCAAGTAATTACATACATTCGTCGTTATTTATTATTTTATTTCTTTCTTTTTGGAAAATCAGAACTGAGAAATCGATACGTAAGTTTTGAAATTCAAAAACCACCATCTCTACTCAGCCTTTCGCAGTATTCCTCTAAAGGTAGAAAAGTCTTAGTTACCCTCTCGATATATTCTGGTCTGGTCCTCTAACTTGTCCGGTTTGATTATTATTTTAATAAGAATCATCTAGGTAGATCGGTTTGGTAGTTCCTCAGATCACCTGCAGTTTGAGGGTGGTTCGAACCGGAACATACTTCTTTTCATAGTAAGTAAACTTAGATAGTAATACATTTCAATATCAATTTGTCAACGAGTGCCAATCTTGGTCCTACGCCACAAATTGGCTTTAGTTGACACACGTAAACTTTGTGGGCGTTCTGTGTTCCGTCAAGGGGACACTGGGGCATCAATCACCCTCGACTCTTTTGAAGTGCGCCCCAGCCCGAATCGTTATTGACCATCGTAGCTACTATCAATCTTGTCACTTCTCCTCTTTCTAATAACATCTCGAGTGACAGACAAAATGAAATCAGGCTGGTGGGCTGTATCGGCAAACAGTTTATTAGAAAATGTTGTTTACATCTGAAATAGACAGGACCTTTTCATTTCAAAAGACGTCGTGTAGAGACTGACATTTCCTATGCAGAGGTGCAAAGCGGCGATAAAACTGGGCGTGAAGGAACTCTTCTAAATATGGCGCGTTTATAAATAGCTCGTGACGAGCTCGAGAATGGAGATTTTGAGCGAAATAAGCCAGCAGGCGTACAGTGCGAGAGAAATAAAATAAAATATCGCGTGACATATGACAGGGCACTAATTTAAGTCCCCGACCGGAGGGCCAGTAAATCAAGCCGCTCCCGTGCACGAAATGTAAATATGGGTATGAGCGAGCACGCCCCACATGCAACAACACCTCGGATCGCGTTAATAAACCCGACACATGAATATTAATATTCATAATTTTGCCTTCACGTATCCTGATTCCTGTCAGAAAATCGTAGTAGTTCAGGATTCGGGAAGGAAATACCACGTGCACTCTATCACCACGTGCACTCTATCAGTTACTTCACTCCGAGCAAGTGGTTGTAGTCCGTAGATAGACATTGCAATTGACCACTAGTTAGACAACGGTGGTTCAGTGGTTTGAACGATATATAGGTAAATAGTCCATCCAAGAAAACATTATGTTGAGAACTTTTTTCATCTAAAAGAAAAAAACTTTTGTGTTTCAGTCACAGATAGCGGAAAATTGTTTCAAATAAAACTATTATGATTTTATTTTATAACAATTGCAACATTATTTTTATCTATTGCCGCAATTTCTTCCGGATTTCAACGTAACGTGTTCTTAACATGTACGGATTACATAATTATTACGGAACATACTGTACGGACTACGGATAAATAAAGCGTATAGAAGGGCGGCGAGTTGAAGCATGCTACGCCACGTGTGGAACGCACGACTATTTTTAAGGAATGCAACACTTTTGTATAACTATAGATTACACGCCTTAAATCGGAAACAGTTTTACTTTCCCGAGGCACGCTTATGTGTGGAGTTTGACTCTACTGTGAGCATCGTGAAAAAAACAAGCAAGACGTTAATGGTGTTCTTAAAATATGGTGTTTTGATAGCAGTTGATGGCAGTTTTGGATCTTTTATTGTTACGTCTTTCAAGTTTGTTGATTTAACTCAAACAATCATTGTCATGCGAACGAAAATACGTTTATAACTGGCCTTAGTCGATTAAAGCTTTTTGGTTTATTTCCATCTATTTAAAAATGCAAGTAGCTATGTTTAAAACGCTTGGTACGTCTGGTATGATTGTCTAATATATTTTATTTGTAATTTGCATAAAATTATTCTTAATTACATGATCACGTTTAAGCATGTCCATGTGTAGTAAAACCGCAAAAATAAAATGTACAAATAGAGTTAATTTATATCGTGTTAGTCTGGACTCGCAGTCACGCGTCGCCTATACCAGACACCATTACTCACACGCGTATACAGTCCGATCGCGACTGGGATAAAGAAAACTACTATACAGGGTGTAAACAAAATCATGTAATTCCTTCAAACCTCGTGATGTACCGCTGACATAGATTAACCCTGAAAGGGATACCTACATTTGGATTCAATACTTTTTTTTTACAAAAGTAAACATGTGATCTTAACGTGAGGGATTTTAGCGCTCCGAGCGAATTGCGCGGTTATCACTCGCCGCGCGGTCATTTAACTCGGGGCGCTAAAATGTTTAACGCTAAGAAAACATGTTAACTTCTTGTAAATTTTTTTATTGGTTCCAGATGTATCCCGGTCATTGTTAATCTATGTCAGCAGTACATCACGAGGTTTGAAAGAATTACATGATTTCGTTTACACCCTGTATAGGATATAAATAACACCGCTGACAGTTATAAGACAAAATTAATTAACAAAATAAACACTTCGCAGTGGATGCACGGATTCAAATTGCAATGTGTGTAAATTTCTCTTAGTTTTTTGTGTATTTGACTGCCTTGTTGGTCTAGTGGTTGCAAGACCGACTGCTGAGCATGGGGCTCCTAGGTTCGATCCCCAGGTCGGGCAGTGTTGTTGGGTTTTTCCATTAGGAATTTCTCAGTAGCAGCCCTGAGTCTGGATTTGTGCCTGGTTAATGGCAATAGGCTCGCCCCCTATTACATGGGACTTATGGCGAAATGAGGGTGTTACTGTACACCTCTGCCCAAACCTTGAGGGAGTACAGGCGTGATGTTATGTAAATTTCTCATAACTACTTCTAAAAACATGTGATTTCATCTTAAAAATTCGAGTGCAAATGCTGCAATTAGACTAGTCTCTTTGAGTTTAGTACGTAATAGTAGTAGTTATGCAGGTAGTTGTTGGCAGCAATTAAAACTGTGATCCACTTCAGTACACTAATGAGCCGCCAAGCCAGCCTCCCCTCGCGATGTCGAAGTCTCGACTTCGTTTGTTAACTATAAAGCCAATTAATGTAAACCGTTCGCACCGCCAGTTGCTTTCCACTTACTTTTACGAATAGACGCTAGAAAGCTTGTCATTTTGTTTAATGTTTATCGATGACTAAGACAAAAGCCGAGCCGCACTCGCGTGCCAGCCGGCCCACTCGAACGTGTGCTATTTAGACTCGACTAAAGTGATCCTCTTAACAAGAAGAATATCTTCACCACCACTTATTTGTTTGACAAACACTTCAATAATCGCTGCCTATTGTATTTTTTCTGTAACTTAAAGCCAAATTAAGAGCAGTTACGCCGAGCCCATAATCTATAGAAATAGGAGTTCGCGCCGCGCCGGGGGACATTTCCTCACGTAGAGAGTCTATTGCCAGCCCTCATTCAAGGAACGATGGGTACGTGCATGCAATCTTCAATATGCACAGCACCCATGGGCAGCTTACAGTCTAATGACAGAATAAATTCGTTACGTAATCTCGACGCCAAATAAACCAAAACTTTGTGATACATTGTCATAAAAAATAAAACCTATTTCTGGCTTCGCTTTTAATATTTGCAACAAATGTTGTGAATACTACAGTCCGCCTACGCAATGAAGCGAACAATGTTTTTTAAGGACATGTACTTAGGTAACGATCACTTTTTGATCACATTTTTGTTTTTATACTCTTCCGCGAAACTCGTCGGTCGAATAATAATTGACTAGCTCTACAAACTTAGTTGCTAACGTACGCAATTTTGTATATTATGTGCTTGATATAAATAAGTAGAGTAAAATAAGATAAAAGTTGAACACATTTGGAGCGAGATCTTATCATTTTCATAGCCGCTGTGTATCACACCCATACGAGAAAGTTTACTATAAAGAACTATGTACGGTGAAATGACAAAAACGAAAGCATCTAATTATAACTACTACATACTCTCTTTTATGTATAATCTTAAAGAGTATGCATAAAGGTGGTAGAAATTATGTAGTTTGATGGGTGGAGATCACTTTGCGTGACGCTTGATACAGAACATTGTAGAAGCGGTAAAAGTGCGCGCGATATTGCAATTTATATTGCATACACATAAAGACTAAATTACTCTCCATGTACACCAATGAACCAATCTGGATGTTAACTATCGTACGTGAATGAGAAATTAAGATCAGCGCGATAGTACCGATGCTATTAAACAATACATCGAAATATCCAATCAATTATAATTATACTGGTGCTTTTAATTAACAGGCCTAGCATAATCGTTATTAAAGACTGAGTTAGGATTAGAATTTAGAAGTCTTGGCATAGTCATGAGGCTTTTTAATTATCATGGCATAGAGAGGTGTTCAAAGTATTCATTGCAATCACATTCCCGAAACAAGGGATGTATCCCGATAGCATTTCGCTTTTCTCACTTATTAACGACAATACAACTCCCACGAGAAATTCCCGGATTCAGGTGGGGTGGCAAATGCAGGGGTCGAGATATCACACCGCCATTACAAAAACGTGTATTCTAGGTAATTCCATAAACTGCAGTAAAAATCGATAGCGGTGATAACTGTTTCCCGTATTATGGATATCAATTGCAATGAGGTGTTTCATATCAGAGTCAATTGCTTGATAACAGTTAGAGTCATTGCTAAAATTAACCGCTATGAAAATTGTGTAGTCATATCTAACTGCGACTGATATAATGATAATCCGTATAATACGACCATTAAAACTTTGTGTGAAAAGTAAACAAACCATTGATTGAAACATTTAAGTTTGGATTAAACAAAAAAGGATTGAAGAGTGGTAAAGTTTTCCAAAAATGTATATTTTTGATAAATTCTTAAAGCAAAACGAATGTTTCTCGATCAAAGGTTTGTTTACCTTTTATACAACATTATAATGGCTGGACTATACCTAAGACTTTACTATTACCAGGATGTACTTATCTCTTAAAACACAGACACAGTCATAGTCTGTCAAGTAATTTCATTGCATAGTGGAAATAATCACACTGCCTTAATTTACTTAAAATTGCAACAGTCTGGTGTCATTTAGTATATAAACTTTAATGTCTGTAAAAATAAACACGAACCGCTACTTTTTGAAAGGCCGGTGACATGATGTGAAATACGAATACTCGCCATAATAAGTGTCTCGGCAAATAACGAGGAAAGCTTGCAAAGCGAATTTTATCAAAAGCGCTCTCTTTTTAAAACGCCAGAGCTAAAATAAAATTCAGTATATTTCAGTGCAAGTTGCCCCAGGTCGGCGTCGCGTTCAGGTCGTATAATACAATAAGTTATTCATGATTGTAGGTAGTGTGGGTACTATGTAGGCACGGTGAGCGGCGCGCTGGAGGGTTGAAGGGGGTCAACGGCCGCGGCGAGACGTGACGTCACCCGCCCTACAGCTGTCTATGACGTCACCACACCGCCCTGCGCGCAGTCACAACAAACCAAAGCGTGTTCTAGTCCCTAAACTTATGATTCAATCTCGCATCGGCTAACAATGTGGTTACCACATGTCCTCGTGCATGATATTAAAATTCGATATCGTGTGGTTACTTAGTCACATGACGTAAATGAACACTTGTGTTTCGATGAGAACTTTAAGTCTCCAATTGGGCAGCTGATGAAACAAGTTCGGACATTGCATTTGGCACTTCGAGCACACACCACTTTGTGTTTGACAGTAAGTACTCCACATAATACACAAATTGCTCATTGATGTTGTTGAAACTGTTACACACTTAATGTAAATAACGGAACCTGCTCAAAAAGCTGATAATTTTAAAAACTCTTATCTTTTATTGTCTTTCATATACCAAAGTAAAACGCAGTACACTTTTTAAATACTGTGTGAGTGATTAATTGACCGCATTGGCAAGACGAAACGCATTAAATGGAGATCAACAGCCATAGAAAGTACCGTAGCGGTGCCTAGCGGGATTGCCGTGATTTCTCATCATAACTGCCGAGCCGCTGTCTCACCCGCGCCCGGTAACACCGAATTGTGCTCTCGAATAGAGAATATTTCACGTGCAACTGTACCTAATGACGGTACGAATACGAACGGTAATAGTCTGGGAATCCGGCCCACAAACAAAGTATTTAACATGCAGATACTAGATTATAACGAACAGATAGCCTAAACAATGACGGTACAGGCACCAGAGGCTAACAGCACTAGTATGCAAATGGCACAGAACAATGTTTAGATGTTACAAAAACCCTCTCACTTGGTGAATCGTTCACATGATCGTACTGAAGTTTCCCAGAGGTCCCTATTAAAGATTTGAATCAGCTCGGTTCTCGCACATCGGTATGATTCATGGCTGCTGTTTTTGTAATGGCGCCGAATACCTACTGTGCGCGATGAGCCATCTTGAATACCATATTGCGCGGCTGTGCCCCACAAAAAATAATACACAAAAGATCTAATAACACTCATCTGACAGATTCAGGTTGTGTAATTTTATTTTGCATTGAATACTATAACAGTGACACTGATTATCTTTTTATGTATGCAATTTGCACATGTTTAAATCTATCCATGTGTTTTAAATAATTTTGAACCGAAGTTTTATGTGTGACTGCCTTGTCGGTCTAGTGGTCGCAAGCGCGACTGCTGAGCAAAGGGTCCTGGGTTCGATCCCCAGGTCGGGCAAAGTTGTATTGGGTTTTTCCATTAGAAATTTCTCAGTAGGTAGCAGCGGTTAATGGTAATAGGTTCGCCCCCTATTACATGAGACTTAAACATAACTGGCGAAACAAGGGTGTTAGTAAAGACCTCTGCCGAACCCTTCGGGGAATACAAGGCGTGATGTTATGTTATGTTTTATGTGGAGTATTGTGAGACTGCCTTGCGATTACCAGATGATTGTAAGACAGTAAAAGCTCTAAGTAGACACGATTCGGACTCTACCGGCGGCATTAGCGCCGATCGATCAGGTGGCCGGTGTTACGACAGCTCTATAGGACAGGACATACATCTGTCTCGTACAGTCTGTCTGGTCAGCCGCAATGGGGCCGATTGCACCAACTCCGATATATCAGTAGAAAGCCACATGTCAGTCACCAGAAATGGTTCAACTCTTTGCAACATAACAATAAGTTGTTTCTTCGACTTTCCTAACAATTTTCACATTTTCTTCTTGTGTACAGCAGCGTTAATTATAAATATTTATTAAAATATTGGAGATGTAGAATTTAAATAAATAATGAAACTATGAATATGCACTATCAAGTATCAAGCTTACTGTATCGATTAAAATCGTCTAGAGGGAAACACTAGTTTATGGCTCTCACTTACCCCTATTGAATTACTCTATGGTTGGGATTACTCTTTGGTTTATTGAAGTATTTTTGTTTACCATCAGGTGTATTAATTAATTGCAAATACAATGGGAGATATAACAAAGCCAAGTATGGTATCAATGGAATGGAAATTATTTTATTTAGAGTCAAATGTCGTAACTAGTGAATGTTTGGCAATTGTCCTATTAGATTCGCTCATTAATTCCGAACATGACAGTAAGATAAAATAATCCGTCATATTTAACAATTATTTATCTGTAACAGCATTATTCAAACAGTTATCACAAGGGTCGGGGTTAATTTCTTAATTAATTGAATACATGAAGTATATGAATGTTCTTTACTACACAGCTTAATCAATATCTATACTAATATTATAAAGCTAAGAGTTTGTTTGTTTGTTTGAACGCACTAATTTCAGGAACTACTAGTTGGAATTGAAAAAAATATTTTTGTGTTGGATAGTCCATTTATCGAGGAAGGTTGTAGACTATATGACATCACGCTACGACCAATAGGAAATAATTAAAATGCTGCAAAAACGGGAAAAATGTCCCCCCGTGCGAAGCCGGGACGGGCCGCTAGTAAGAAGATATAGGTAGAGAAAATATTATGATACATTGTTTTCTCATGTACTTAACTGTTATCTTAATTAGTAATTACTATTTCGTTTACAATACATAATTTAAATTACATACAATACATAATGTACATCAGAATCAGGTTGCATGTGCAAAGCTGTTACGTGTTGGTGAATTGTTGATCATCGTAACGGCTCCAATCCTTCCGCTAGTCGGCTATGCATGTTTACGACACGACTTTATAATTAGAAACTTTTACTATGCAAAAACTGAAGCAGAATTCCAGATGACGGGATTTTTGTCGCGCGACTTTTTATTATTAAGTATACAAACATAATTAAGCACGCGATTCGCAAGCCGTTCGGAATACACGACTCTTTTATACTTCAGTTTGTTCAGAGAAAAGTATTCTCGTAGCTTTATAACTATAGTCGTGAGTAAGAGGGTTGGCAGTGGGGATTTGAACAAAATAATGTAAAATTGTACGGAATTTGAATCAGTTATTCAATGTGGACTAGAACCACGCAGAACGAGCGCGAAATAGCATTAAGTCCGTCGTGCAATAATCCCATTTCCACGGTAGGTTCGTAGACCTCCGACGTGCGGCGGCGGCGGCCGCGGTCCGGCGCGGTGACGGCCGTGCTGCGGCCGGCGGCCGGCACGCGGCCGGGAACGGTGATCATGCTTCGTGCTACTTGCTACCCACTTGGCGCTTGCGTGATCGCGTCTCCGCCCAACGGGAATTGCATTAATTAATCTAATCGAAAACTACCCATTCACTGTGACCGTTTGTTATGGCACCGCTGTCTACCATCTTGCTCTTTAAGGGATTAGTTTAATTAATTAGTCATGCCACTCGTGCCGCTGTGAGTAGACGCTGTCACGCAAAGCTTTAACCACCCACTGGACGATGCTTGACCATTCGTGATTTTAATTGAATTTTTCATACATAAGTGAAGGCGCGCACGCATACACCTAAGTGAAAAAGAGATAAAATTTAGCTCTCTTTTAACTCTGAATATTTTTTCACAATCGTAAAAAAAGTCACAATTTTCTTCATAAAATTTCACGTAATTTTTACCGCGATTAATATTCGATATTTCAGAATTGAGGATTCGTGTATAAAGAATTAGCATGTAGGTATTATTAATTAATTTCAAACGCTGAATACCTAGAACTGTTCAACCTATCACTGCAGATATGTAAAGCGTCCCAAAAATCATTAACACCGATCACTGAAAATGTTAGTGGAATGAAAAATAAGCACCACAAAGAGGTTATGTGAAAAGCCGGCCGGCCGGCGGCGGCTAGTTCGCCGGCGGCGGGCGGTGCGGCTGGCGCGGGGCGCGGCGGCGCGTAGGTGTGAATGCTGTCTAGTGGCTAGACTCACATGTGTCAGCACAGGGGTGCAAGCGCCGCTGGTCCTGGGCGGGCGGAGTCACTAAACTGAACGTCACGGGTGGGTCGCGAAGCGTGCGGTATCGCGGTGGCCGTTCACGCGGCCGGTGTCTCGGGGACTGGCGACTGGTGCCGCGCGAGCCCGATGCAGCGCCCCAGCGCACCCCGCAGCCCCCCCGACGCCCGCGCAATGCGCCCTCCAGATGCTACCGCCTGTCGCCGTTCACAGAAACCTCCAGAATCCATTGCTTGGAACTTCATGACTGAAGTGTCAAAGTGAACTACTATCAAAAAACTTAAAATGTTTTCTAACAATATGACATGTGGAACAGATTTTTGGTCAATGTTTAAAATCCAACATTTATTCACATGTACAGTTTATTCTCAACTGTATAATAAATCTCATGAGTTGCAAGGCAGACTAGCTAACATCGGCGATGGAAGATGGCGACCATCAGCCGACGACCCCGGCGGCCACGCTCCGCCGCGCCGTGCGCCGCGCCGCCTCGCCGAAACTTCGCACTTCACTTTTCCACAAGGAACAGTTCAAAGGCGCAAGCCGTGAAATTACCGCAAAACTGACGTAACTACAGTCGTCCGTCACTTCACTCGAGCGACACTTGTAAAAACACAAATACTGAAACTATTAACAATTTAGATGCAAAGAAACCTGGTACCCGAGATGATTTATCAATACTAAGATCTATCAGATCCATATGGATCAAAACAATGGCCACAATATCTATTAACTTCTGTTGTTATGCAAACAGCAATTCATCTATGTCATCATATTTTAAAAATATAAACAATAGTAGAGAACGTTTTTCCTGGTACTTTTAGAAAAAATACCCATATCTAACCAACAATTTATAATAGAGTAGATTTCAGTAGATGTCTTTTCATCATGTTTGTAACTGGAGCCTTCAACAATTCTGATCCCATCCACAGAGACTTAACCATCCTGAAACTCTATGAAAGAGAAAACGTCTCAAAAAGAAAATATTCGCCCTTTCAAAGATCCAAACGATTGTTGGGCACTGTTTTAAAAGATGTTAGTCGTATTGGTGTAAAATCTGTATTATAATATTTCATCGAATCAATAACAAGTAAATTCAAAACCGTTTACACTTTTACTGCTCCTAAAGCTCGACATGAAAATACAATCTTGGTCAATATCTAAAACTACAAAATGGTTGCGAATGAACAAGTGCCGTGTATAACTTGCATTAAATTACCTCGCAGTCTACTCTCATTGAACAATTAGCCTTTCTAAAGCCTTGCTTTCGCCAAATCCAAAAAATATAAATGTTATAAGTTTCTTGCACAAGCATAAAATTTCATTTTGATATGGGTGATTAGACGTAAGGAGGACTTTGATTTCAGATCGATTAAAGTCTTGGCGCATACGAAATACGATACATATCGATTTGACACTCGGTTATTGAATGATGGTGGATATTAAGTATTCGTGGATTAACCAATCTGGTAAACAATGGAGACATTACGAGTTTGCCGGATAAGGTGAAGTTTGGTCCACATCGAGTCGTGCTGAATCCCAATGAGGCGGCGATGCTCGCGACGCAGTCGGCTCCACGCCTCATGTCTAGTTGGAGCTATTATAAAGACGATATGACTCATGCTTGCTTCAATCAAACAATATTTTGCACAATCCAACGATAGAATCATTGAGCAACTTAGTTACACCCAGCCCTTTGAATTCACTCTACACAGCTACCTCAGGATACATACTTCCAAATCCATGTTTTATTGTCAATTAATATGAAGTAAAATATAAAATTGGACTGAAAGCTATTCAATCAATAGTAACTTGTCTATATGATAACATTACATACAGTTAGTTGGGCGGATGTCACGGCGTCTTTATTTAGTGGCGATAGCCTCTGTCGCCAATTACGGGGCATTACTCATGCGTGTGATATTTATTAATAAGTAAATGTAAGTATTAACGCACAACGGCTGCATACGATAAGTAAAAGCTACAATATTTTTATATGGCAATCGAGCCGATGTGGACTTTTCTGTCAGCGTCATGTTGAGTATAGCTACTATTATTGGAATTTAATTATAAAACAGCAGTGGTAGCCTTGCGGTTGAACGCTTGTGTTCCATGCAGGAGGGTCTGAGTTCGATCCCAGCCCTTACCTCTAACTTTTCGAATTCATGTGCGGATCAGAATTTGATTATCGGTGAAGGAAAAACGTAGTGAGGAAACCTGCACACCTGAGAGGGCTACATAAAAGTCTCGATGGTGTGTTTAATCTACCAACCCGCACCAGGCCAGCGTGGTAGACTAAGGCCTAAACCCTTCTCATTCTGAGAAGAGGCCTGTACCCAGCAGTGGGACAATAATGGGCTAATTATGTTTAAGTTAATTATAAAACAACATCAAAAAAGACTTTCCGTCGCCATTTGAAATCGTCACTGTAATTCCCAGTTCCGTAGGTCTTCCGTCTCCCGAACGATGACTTTTAAATCTTTAATAATTTGGAGGCCGATTGTACAAAAATTGTTCGGTCATTCAACTGGCGTTCGCAAAAACAACAAGTCTATTGTGGAAGTGTGTTGCACGAACCGAGTCCGACCGTATCGCGGCGGCAAGTACACACATGCTGTTGGTAGAGCCGGCCAAAAATCTACTAAAGAAAGTAAAACCTTTAAATATAATACCATTGCCTCGTTGGTCTAGTGGTGGCAACCGCGACTGCTGATCGTGAGGTCCTGGGTTCGATCCCCAGGTCGGGCAAAGTGTTATTGGGTTTTTCATGGAATTCCTCAGTAGCGGCCTGTAGTTTTGATTTGTGTCCGGTTGATGGCAATAGGCTCGCCCCCTATTACATGGGACTTAAACATAACAGCGAAATGAGGGTGTCACTATACACCTCTGCCCAACCATTCAAGAAATACAGGCGTGATGTTTATGTTGTTAAAATACCTCGCTTGAAAAACCGTACTGTGATGCAGAATTTCTGCCGGAGAACCGTCGTATAGAATTTAGGAGGATCGGTTGTCAGATTACACCGTCTGGTACTGGCAGCACAATGGCAGAGAGCAAACATGGATCAAACCGCACAGAGCTCGACAAACACAGACTGTTTAGCAAACTAGTACCATTCCATGCAAATTTATTCGACAAAAAACCAGCGTCGCGTATTTTTGAAAATGCCCACCATATACGGCGACAGATTTTAATTTATAGCAGATTATCCTGTGAATCGAGCGACAAGTTAAGGCGCATGGCTTGCAGCGTATCATTATTTTTGTGTTTATTTTTGACGTTAAGCTATGGCAGGCATGGTGTGTGTTCTGGTCGACAGCTTTTGCAGAGAAAAATATGTATTTCAGTAATCAACATGCAAATTTGATTTATGTGGAGCAATCAATTTTTTTTATTCCTATTATGACGGCATAGCGCCCTGAAAGATTTCTTAAAGCCTTTAAAGGTACTGAGTGTTAGGTAGAGCTAGGGTTGCCAACTTTTTTTACAAGAAATAAAGTATATATAGGTCTGAGAAGGAAAATAAACAGTAATTTAGAACAATTTACAGTATTTTATTTTTTTAATATTTTAAAGACGTATTTTTTGTGCTTCTCGCACTACTTATCAATATAGTGTAATTTTTAAAAGCTTCAAAAAAGACACTTATTGTTAGGCGTTTTGATGCTGAAAACAGTATTTTGTATACTTTATTTTTGTTCAACAGTAAAAAGTATAATGTAGTGAAAAACGGTATAATACTGTTTTTAACAGTATAGTTGGGAACCCTAGGTAGAGCCTGTGACCAGTGTCACCGAGTTACCACAAAAAAATGTTACACAACGGAAAAAAAGTGTGCATTTAAATGATCTAACAATAGTTTTTTCTAACTCTTAACTACAAATGGTCAAACCAGAATTGGAAGTGCTACAATTGGCGCAACGTAATAATACGTAGTAATAGGATATATTTTTTCAGGACACCAATTAAATAACTACAGAAGTAGTACTCCTTTTAAGAAAGAAAGAAAGCCGCCTTTTTATATTCTTCAACATTGCACACCCATGCTAAAATGAAACTAAACGCTGCATATTAGAGTAATTATTACTGGTGTTGACACTACACAGAATATTTAGCCAGATGTCAAATCTTACCTATTAAATTGCGACAAGAACCACACAAGCAATCCAAAATCTCTGGATTGATGTAAGGTTTTTGACATTATATCTTCTGTTGATATTCTGTCAAAAACCTACATCAATCCCCAGATTTTGGGTTAAGATCGGTTATTAATATCGGCGGTAGATTGCGACAACTTGAAAGAGCCAATTAAAACCACACAAGCAATTCACATTACTATTCTAAAGTTACCAAATGTGTTTACACAAGTTACCAATTGAGTTCAAATATTAATCTTTTTCCGTTACCCACTCCATGTTATAACTAAAACATAAACTAATTGAAATAATTAGGCACAGTAACATGACGTAAGTGAACGAATGCAGCTGAGCTATGCTGGGAGTGGGCGCGATGCATTCTGCAGCATTGTTCATGTGTGAACTCAATTAGATAGTTTCGCTCTTCGTGACAGACTTACATGCCGACGACGTCGATAGTACGACTAATTGGTCAAGAAGAAACGTCACGATAATACGATGAAGACTGGTGAGCCGAGCTGCGCAGACGCCTCGGCAACCCCGCCCACTTTCTCCCTTGCAACATGTAAACTGAGCTTACATTACGTTTCAACACATTACATGTCGTTAACCTCTATACAAATCACTGTTTACATTAGTTACGTACCTCTACTTAAAACATCAACTGAGTGCTAATCAACACTTCACAGAGCTGCATGTATACTGCAGTTAATAAATAGGTAGGTACCAACTTGGTATCTTTGTAAGGCAACATAAAATATAACATAAGTTCCTACCTACAGTGGTTTCCATTTATAATTTACTACATGAAGCTAAAAAAGCTGTCCACTAAATCACACACTTTGACGATAACTGACGACGATGGTTTTAAACAGCATATCATAATGGCACTACAAGGCAGTGATCATGAAAATTCAACAGTTCATAAATAATATGAGACAAAGGCGAATACAGCCATTAGGGTCAAACCACCTGACAGCGGTGCAGCTAAGCCCGAAGGGACTCGGTCGGATAAAACGATCGTATAACCGGAGTAGACAGGTCGCGGCCCGTGTCGTATCTGATCCGCAATTCCATTACATAATTTATGGAGGGCTTCTTTGTCCACCAGCAAATGTATACGATACCACGGTATTGTTTTCATACGAAAATCTGCTTCCGATACTATTATATTTGAGAATAATTTTACGAAATACAAATAAGAGCCGACATAGTCATATCTTGGCGTTTATTCGTATATGCTATTACACCTATTAGCGTAGTTACCAAAATAACAACTGAAATAATTGTACTATAAAACAAATTACAAGACAAAGAACTACATGTATAAAATGTTGACACAGTGTTGGTTAGGTCAACGGCTGACACGTAGCGCGCATAAAGTGGCTGTAACATATGATCACAAACGCCTATCATAATGTGCAATCTTGTTGTCACTAATATCGTTAGTGATATGAAACAGCGAGCGACTATGCCACCCACGTGGCCCGGAACTAGGGAATGAGACGCTGTATTTTGGACGCGATCCAACAGACAATTTACGACGAAGTAAAATTAAAATGTGCAATGTTTCCATACAACGCGTCATCGACTACTATGTACGTGAACTACGTAGTTTCATGATGATTTTACACTTTTATTTAAATTTTGGATACCATTTGCGCTCACGCAAATTCTCGTAGCCCGCATAAATTGCGCCTCTGTAATCCCCCGTTATTCGATTGAAAGGATTACGGTGTTCTTTATCAGCCCTCGGAAGGGGACCGGTTGTAGTGACAAAAAGAGACAAATTGAAGAAGTCAGACCTTGCCTCCTTTCATAAGAAATGAATGCTTTAATTTTAACTAAAGCTATGCTATATTAAACTTCTGACGGATTAATAGGTTAGCAAAATGACACAATGGAACCGAAATAGAACCTAAAAGTATTCGCAATGGAAATTCAAACAGGAATATCTAACACAAACGACAAACTGCACAGAGGAAAAATATTTATCATAATCCGATATGTATTGATAAACTTTTCTATTGTCATAATAGACATAAATATCGATATAGACGAAACTTTATCTAACGCTCAACTTTTCGCGCTTTGTGTAATAGATACAAAAAGTACTATTGAAACTATATCAAGAGTCTCTTAATGTATTCTAAATACATTTGTAATTCTAAGATCGCAAGTGTTCGGGTAAGGGCTAGGGGTTGCACAATAAAAGTGCGGATGTCAAAGAGGCGGGCGGTGTAACGAGCGCAGCCCTCGTGAACAAACTCTGCGCTTTTTATTGCAGACGCACCCCTTGTGCAGAGACCACTCGACTGCGAAATACATAATCATTACAGATAAAGGATCCCTCCGACAATATTGTGGCAAGTGCACTGAATATTAAAATTTTGTTTTAATATGATGGATTGTGACACCTTACATTTACTTTAGACCGATAAATTAATGAGAAAAATAAGAATAATTGGATTGCTGAGGTCAGGTGAGTCTCGTTAGGACAATTACTGGTACGTCTGATCAGATTGGAAGTCAATATAGATCAACAGAAATATGCGTAGGTATTACCAGATGTAACAATGAAACAATAAGAACATTGCACTGTAATATGATTTTCAGCGTAGGTATTGTTTCATAGTTATGGCACCTATAACATTAATAGAACGCGGATAACGTCATTTTTGTATTAAAATAGAAACATTATAAAATACAAATATATGTAAGTACCCATGATGTCAACGTAGGTAGCCTATCTAGTATTATAACATTTATAATTTTTATTCCCTTTTACTTTTCGTGATTCATCTGACCGGACAAAATGTCATAATTCACTCGAGTACCTAACCTACCTAATAATAAGTAAATCGACCACATGTTCAATGCCATTAATTTAGTTAAAACAGCTATTTATAAAGAAAAGTAATTATGTATGTTACACTGTCACCATCTTTCAAGTAACCCTCGCCAAAAAACTGTGGACACTCACGAAACACGATTACTCATGATGTCACTAATTGAAAAATGTTCAATATACCATCATCTCCAAGAATAATGCAGCAATAAATAATTAAAATTCTGCCCAAATTTTTCTTCGGAAGGCCAGGGATTGCTTTCTACAAATATGCCAACAATACCGAGACATGGTCTAAATCACTTTCTATTAAATCCTACCTAAGAAATGTCTATAGCAGATAGCAGACACCGAGTGAAATCCAGTGTTTCGCTAATCTATTTTTAGTGCGGAATACTAAAAATAATCGAATGGTAGGTGTGATGATGAGCAAGCCATTAGTCAAGCGAGGCATGCGCCGGTCACTGTCGTGTTTACAATGCAAATCATCGAGCGTCGCCTGCGCACCTCGCTCGCGCAAGACTCGCATCCAATCGGCCGACATGTCATGTGGAGCGAAACTACCACTATACTTTCGTAGGGAATAAACGAACAAATCATATACACTTTCGACCGTAAATACTAAGAAAGTATAATGAAGTACATTTAATTAAGTAATTAACTGAAGGGCTTTCTACTAATTTCATAGCAACAACATGAAATGATTAGAATTTTCATGAATTTAAATGGAAATCACAGGCTTTATCATAGAGATCGCGCAAAGCCATAAACTCATAACAAGCTGCTTATCTTGATCTTATTGCGAATTAGAATGTTTAGTGCAAGGCCATTCAATTAAAGGTTTTGCAGAGAATTCTGAATTAAAAGTAACATAGTTACTAAGCTAGTCCGTTTTTAGCGCACCTTTCATTCTATCGAGGATGTAGGAAAGGGCCGTTCTTGTCTACAATCTCCAGCCGTACATGCTAATGAGCTCGCCACGCTATAGTCCACGGCTTGTTTAGCAACTAGGGCTTACTCTCATTAATCAATACCATTCTCTTTTAAACGCGCCGTTTATTTGTCATTTTCTTTTGGTAATTCCAAGCAATTTTATACGCTAGTATGTCAGAACTCAGAGCAACAATAATTGTCTAAGCGCACAATTATCTTTATTAACTGTATTTAGGCCGGCAGTTCCTGTAATAACCTTAACGACATCTACTCTTAAGATATAGTGTGAATGACACATCAACGACCTACACCGTAAAGCGGTAGGTGGGAGTGTTAAAACGGGAAGAACACTTCAATATTTTGGTAGAGTGGAGATAATTGATAATGGGAGAGCGGTATTCAATGAATTCAACGTAGCTAATTCTAAAAGCATTTCGTATTTTGCCATAGGCTCTGACAGTCGTACATAAAATTATATGTATGTTCTCTGAAAGGTTAAGCAGATTTATAGTTAGTGACTAAGCACTAATTTGAACCTTATCCAGAGTTAATATAAGGTCCAGTATTAATTCTGATACAATGGCTACGTAGTAACAGATTACTGCTGTGGCATATTTACGAATTATATATAACCCTTTCCCTCAGGCCTCGGTCAGCTATTACGATTTGCGAATTGCATTGAATGATTAGCAGCTGATTCGTTCTACTTTTTATTCTTGTTTCTTTCGTGGTGCCTACCTTATTTATTTTTGACATTCGCAATTAATTAATTATTTTTCTCAATAATTGTTTAATCATACTTTCTGTTTGACGAAGTTCTTAGTCTTGATCGACCAAAACATGATAAAGGCATTATCAGACACTGGAAACAGAATCAGTATGACTGCGTGAAAGACTTAGGATTTCAATATACTTAGGGATTTTTGCTAAACTTCATAAGTCATCACAATACGTAGTACAGGCATTGTCATTTTAAAATGATACATCCGTATCATATTCCTAACGAGATAATGAATGAAAGTTGGCAGATAACGAGGAGTTCTCCAACAGTGTCAAGGTCACAGTCCGCGTGCTAGGCCGCGGTGCCAACTAATACACACAAAACATGCTGCGTCCACGCATACGAGATTTACAAGAACAAATAGCTTGTTTAGTTTAGATATTGAAGAAATGTTTAACATTCTTAGAGTTGCGGACGCGGTTGGTTCACAATAAAAGTAAATAATGAGACAACTAGGTAGTATGAAAATCTAGTGCTTTTTTTGGGTAGCACCTGAATATTATTCAGTAATTTTCGTCGTAATTTTGGAATAAATGTAAAGGTTTGAAGGTGTGCTGTTTATAACCATGGAGAAGTTAAATCGACTAAGGAGAAAAGTATTATTTAAGCCATGAATTGGCAACTTGCATGGCTATACATAGTGCAAATAGTTGTGAGGACAAATCAACTCTTTTGCGTGACTACATTTCTAAATCATATACTATTCTAAGCGATTCAATTAGTTTACAGTACAACTGATGATAGGAGCGCGCTGGTGCGTGCTTGTCCACCCAGCGTATCAATCGTTTATCGCTCTATCAACATCACACACAATGTTATCGAGTAGGGATCGCGGCGACACCAGACCGCGGGCCGCGGGCACAACACAACCACATACGATTTGTACACAGTTTAAGATACATTGTTACCAATATAAATAACAATTTGGCAACACATCCTAAGTGCCATATGATTTGTTCATACAACCCCGCTAATAGCTAATGTCAACATAAATTCTCTTACTTGACAGCCGACTATTAAGTTACCACGCGAATAATATTGCAAGCAGAGAAAGTGTTACGACAGGACTTACAACTGACCAATGGCACAAAAAGCCTACTTCAACAGATATAAGGGTCAAATGTAAACCTTGATATTTCGCAATAAGAGCTATATTAAGATGATCGTAATATCGAGGGCCTTAATCCAAAGCCCCGGGGTGTATTAGTGACGAGTGGCCTCCCCCATTTGAATACGCCGCTCGCGACAGTTTAAACATTTAAATCGCTTAATCCAATGAGACGGGTCTAGTGTCCATCAAAGCGTAAAACTGAAGGGACACGAAAGGATTTGAGATTTGATACAACCGTACAAATTAACGTACCAATGAACAAGAATTTGCCAGTAATGAGATCATCGATTTTCTTTACAGGAGAGTTAATTACAACGACAACAGATTGTATATTATGGTGGAATTATTTCCTGTCCGATTTTCTGTTCGCTTGTGATTTGAAGTGCAATAGGAAACTGCTGTATTTACATGTTGTTTAGAAAAGTAATAATTAGAAAGGCTTCGTATCGGTGTCGGGGGAAGGCGGGCGCGGCGCGGCAGGGCTGCAACAAGGGGCAAAACAAAGTATCCAATTTCTCCACTTCCCACTTCCGACGCAATTACGACACAATATTGTGGGGCTGTGGCGGCGCGGCTGACCGCAGCCCGACTGAAATCTAGGCACCGTAGCAATCTCGTTACGGAACATAAAATATACTCTTATTGTTCGACCGGGTTTTTCGCAAGACCTATTCAAACAAAGAGACCAGTGCTCGTACCTAAGTACCGGGCGGTGCTACATCTACAGGTGTTTGCTTTCCGTTTGAATAGAGCTGAACCGTAATGACGCTAAACATTTATCTTCATAATGTGACAACAAGAAAAGGAAAAATAAATGTATTAAAACAATAAACTGTAAGCCCGTAAGCACTTACAAAAGAAACCAACGTGACATTTCTGGCAGTAGATTCTTAAGTTTCCTTTTTTGACAGTGAAATATTGTTGTTCTCTAATACCCGGTGCCAATAACCAAAAACGAATCGTTTTTCTTACCAATGCTAGCATTTTTTTATTGCCAAACTGGGTATGTAAATAGACCCGTGAACAAATTTTACCTGTTATAGCTACCTCCAAGGGAGGGTCTACTGTGCAAAGCTATGAGGTATTTGCTTCATGATTAGCAAAGATACAAGAGTTTCAATTTTAACCAATAACGCAGCAGTGATAGCCTTTTGGTGTGACCGTCGGACTGCCAAGTCATAGGTCTCGAGTTCAAACCCAAGGCGCACCTCTGACTTTTCGGATTCACGTACGTATTATATAATTATCACTTGCTTAAAAACAGTGCAGGAAAACATCGTCAGGAAATCAGCATGCCTGAGAGATATTACTCGACGGCATGTGAAGCCAAGTCAAAGGCTCATGGGCGGCATAAACTCTGACACCAGTTTAGTCACCCGAAAAGAAGAAGAAGAAGAACCAATAACGCTCCGTTAATTTTAGGAATCAGTCGTAAGCCACACTCCTTCTCTACCAAAAATATTCTAAGAGGATTTATCTCCCCAAATCACAGTATTGTTAAATGAAATATCCTCTTAACAACAATATTAGATTAATTAAGATATTGGTTAAGTACAAAGCCAATAGAGGCTCTGACAGTTAGTGGGTTCAAAGAGGAACCCTCCGACATTAAATGCGATGACAATATAATACGTCGACTGGTCGGGTTGTTATATTTTGGAGCATTATTTACACCCTTTTCTGTCATATGGAGGACGATAACACAGTATCGAGTTTTAGCTTTATTAGTTGTTACAGGATTCGTGATTTTGTGGCAAAAACGTGATGAATGACAAATCCATTGTGTAAAAACTATTTTACACTTTAGATCTGTTTTTTTACAACCACCGTGAATATATTATATCGCCGTCCCCGGAGAATATAATGGCATTCGCAAAAACAACTTTTTCAGAACAAAATAAAAACCGATTTTTGACGACTGCTTGCCAAGTACTGCTTGTAACTGGCAAGCAGTGCTTGTAACAGTGCCAAGTACTGCTTCTATCTGGCAAGCAGTCGTCAAAAATTGGTTTTTATTTTGTTCTGAAAAGTTGTGTTTTTGCGAATGCCATTATTCTCCGGGGACGGCGATATATGCTCTCTTTCCGAAGTCTATCTTTGGGGCATTGCTCAATACCAAAGAAATTAAATATAGTATTGAATGTCTTTAGTCAATATAGATAACGGTGTCGATTCTGTTGCACACTTTGACAGGACTAAACTAAACTAAGGGTGTTTGTCTCTTTCTGTTTCAATAGAAAAAGAAAGTGATAGTTGCTTTTAGTTTAGTACTCATAAATTAGTACCTCATCAATCTACCTTGTTTTCCCTATCACATAATTATATAATATCATATATATATATTACAATATTTATAAATGTATATATATATACCTATATGTAAGTATTATGTCTATGTATGGTGTGTAGTATATATTTTGCAGCAGTACACCATGGACTACCCCCTCTATCTTATTCATTGACTTCCTGTTCATCCAAAGGTTGTCTGGTAGATATCGCTATCAGCGATAAGACTGCCATTGTACCCTTTAATGTTTGTTATTGTATAAGAGCTGTGTTACAATTTTGGTGTACAATAAAGTATATTCTATCCTATTCTATTCTACTGTCAAAATGTGCAACAGAACCATACGAATGTCTGTTAGTTTCGCGTCAGGAATCTCTTGACAGTGTGTGCTGAAAACACAACACAAATTTCCCCTTCCGCTACAATTAATAAAAGAAATCTCACACAAACCCTATTTTGCTCAACAGAGGCACAATACAAACTTTCATTTTTACAAACAAAGAATAATTCTTTTGAACAACGAGAAAGCTCTTATCGCCGTAAGCGTCGCGTTAAAGACACTTCACAGAGATTTGAGGGCGCCAAAGTTATTGTTCTAACCATAATACCTAGACCCTCTCCGAGTCCCGACTGCGAGCTTCATCGAGCGGGAGAAACACGGGGGGATAATATGTGTCAAAGATCTCTGCTGAATGTTCGAACGAGGGCACTCGGTTCACGAGCGTACGCGTCATAATCATGTGACCCTTTGCGACAAGATAATCACACTTGATCCGTGCCAACCGATGCCATCAGCCAAATCGCTTTGTTACCTGATCTGTTGTGATTACGCGACAATAATCGAACATCAATACAACACATTAAGCGTTTTTCAACAATCGATTTGTTGTTATGTTAATATAGCAATTCTGTAAATAGCTGAAGCGAATCGTACGTGTGCCTACCAATATTCATAAAACGTTAGCTCATTTAACCTTGCAGGTAGGCTGTTTTGACGGCTAATTGTCTTTTTATCCTGTCTAGTGAGTCGTCGTGACTCATGTATTGTGTAAGTATTATGAGACTCAAGGTCGGCGCGGCGCGATTGATAGATAGCAAACACTCCATCAAAGTAAACAAACCGGTTCCAACCTTAAATTTGATGCACACGTAAATGCATTACACACTGCACTTGCCAAATGGTCTCACATTAACAAATATTAAGTTATCAAATTATTTAAAAGGCAAAACCAACGTCTGTACATGCAAGTAAACGGCGTCGTTAGTCAAAACTGAATATTTCATAATTTTAAGACATTATATTTATGATAATGTCTAAAGCAAGGTTAAACAAGAAATTCTGACCGTCAATATGTCCTTTCAGTTTCCAAACCGGCAATACGATCACGAGCTAAGATAGTCCACACAAGATAATCACATCACTTACCAGGATCAGCAGCCAGCTGTCTATAAACTGCCAGCGCCACATCATCTTCACTGACGAAGTCCCAGAGGCCATCACAAGCTACCACCACAAAGTCTTCGTCGCCGTCCAGCTCGACCGTCGCGATCTCCGGCCGAGCAGTCACGTACGGCTTATATTGTGCGTCACCTGGACAATAGGAAAATATTGCTGATAATAAATCATGACGATGGAATTGATTGTATTAAAGTTCTCCTTAATAAGAAGTTAGGTTAAGGGCAACTTTGATATAAAGCTATAAAGGTTATTATTGTAAAGTATGTAATCAAATAATCATGTCGGCCATCCATCACCTAACGAGCTATGTAGTATTTTCGCGGATGAAGCCGTGGACAGATTTATAAAAAAAAAGCACTTTACCTACTCACATAACAATCAACAGAAATAAGTTATATAAGTATGAAAAATGTCTTTTTTTACAATCTCGTATACATTTAATGTCAAAATATTTCATTTTAAACAGACCAGATTAATTAATCTGTGCCCGATGAATGGCAATAGGCTCGCCGACTATCACATGGGACTTATTACCAGCGGCGAAACGTAGGTGTATAGTATAGTACTTAACAGGAGAACACCTCTGCCTACCCCTTCGTGGATTGTAGGCGTGATGATATGTATGTACTCGTATGTATGTAGACCAGGTTACAGGAACCTTATACTTATGAAACGTCAAAACTAGGTGCACGGTTGCAAAAGATAGGTCCTATGGACAAGACAGACCGAAACTCCATGGATGGTTAAGCTAATACTCTCAAACTTTAAAAAAAGTACAATCATGGGTGCTTTGGTTCAAAAGCAACGAGTACATGATACCGAACTCAGTGGTTTAAGAAACAACAGGTTATGCCTTACTATTGGCTTATCGGCTTCGTGCGCCGCAGTAATGGTTTTTCTAACAACTTAAATTCACTGGCCCGCAAAAATAAGTATCACACTTTTAAAATTTCAATTTTTTCTAAACTATAGAAGTTAGAGATTTAAAATAAAAAACGTTTTATAGTAATTTTTATCAGCTTTCTTTGAAACTATAGTAACAACGTTAAACTCTTTTTTGAGTCCTTTTTGTTTCGAAAATATATCTTGTGTACTTAAAAAGTTATTGTAGGTAATTTTAAAAGTGTGATACTTATTTTTGCAGGCCAGTGTATGTACCAAGCAATCCCTTACGTAACTACAGTAACCTATTCCTTTTTAAGGCCTACTCGACAATAGAAATTAAAGTAACAATAACGCTATAATGACAAAAAATTACTTAGATGTGGAATAATGATAAATAAAAGGAGAATTGTTTAACGTAAAAGGGTAGCCTTTGGTATACAATTAAATCTACAACAAGAATATTATGAAAAGTTGATTGTAATCATGTGTAAACAATACGCAATTAAATTCTGAATATCGTCGCTGCGCCTGCAAAATCCCATATGTGTTATTTTTTTTTGAAAATCTGTCTTTGATGCTATTTTATAATAGTTCTCAAGCCACGTGCAACTGTAAAATACGTTTTCTAATAATTTATTTTACTATCTTCTTAACCAAATAAATTATTGAAAACGGATTTTACTGGTGCACGTGGCTTGAGAACTATTATAAAATAGCACCAAACACAGATTTCCAAAAAAAAACACATAGCGGATTTTGCAGGCGCAGCGACGGTATTATGAAACTAAATGCAACTGCCTACAAGAACTATAAAAGGTACCCACTAAGAAAGGTATCACTACAAAAGGTACCACTTTACAAAATTGTGGCTGCAATATGCGCATCTGGTACAAGTCAATCCATACCAGACTAATCTTGCATGAAAATCTGAGGATAGCTTTGAGGACCTTAGTGGGGAGGGGGATAGAGTAAACGTTTCCGGACTTAATCTCCCATGGAACGCGAAATCGATGAGTTTTATCCCGATACGTAGGGATACGGGGTTCGGCCCGAGCCGTGAAGAAAATGTCAACATTATTATGTTACTATGCCGTCGTCGCCCTTTAGTGTCCTTGCTAGAGATGTTATTATCGATATATGTCGACAATTTCAATCTATCGAATAGGTAAAACTATTTTAAGACAACAGTATGCCCAAAATAGAAGCGCGGGTAAACGATCTTAATACTAATTGAATATAACATTTTTTTTTTTATAAACAGTAATTAGTCTTTAGTGTATTTGCTGCTAATTTAGGCAATATAATATTTATAATAAGTAGAAGTAGGTACTGCAATTCCATGTAAGTTTAAATATTTTTTATGTGCGATATTTTACATTAGAAGGTTATTTTTTAGGCAATATACATAAAATAACATATTCCCTGCCTGTATTCCCCAAAGGATTGGGCAGAGGTGTATAGTAACACCCTAATTTCGCCGTGTTTTTTCCGAAATTGAGAAAGCTAGCTTTTTTTTTAATTTTCTCAAAATTATTTTAAACTTAATCGATAGTTCAACTCCTTGCATTTGAGTGCATCCCTATTCTAGTGCGTGTCCGAGGTGATCGATATAGCGGTGTGTATAGTGCTGTGCAGTGGGGTCTGGGGTTGTTCCGAAGGGAGTGCTACACGCGAGGGTGATACCGACCGACTGTGCGACACCGCGGCGCCACCGCGTTTAGGACATTCATACTACTATTATAAAGAAGCACTCCCGAGTTAAAAAAAAAAAACAAACTCCAAGTCTCTTAAATTGTTTGTAGGTGGCATATTATTTGAAATTTCTTGTTTTAAAAAAATATGCCTAAACAATTTGTAGAATCAGAAACTTAAATTACTTAACCTATCCAAAAAGTTATTAAGAGAACTAAAACGAATTTTGTAAATGATTTTTGTTTTTGAAAGCTGAACTAATAAAGATTGAGAGATCCCTTTTTAATTTCTGAAAGAATGTTATTCCAAAACTTAGCAAAGCCAGGAGTGGTCGCTAATTGACTTAAAATGTGGTGCGTTCGGTCTATTGTCTCACTGTTTTGACCAATGACCACCACGAGTTTTGATAAGTATTCCTACCACACTCTACATGAATGGTATCCTGACAATTATATTCAAATATGACATGCATGACATTGATATTGTTTTGATGATTCATAATTTATTAAGTATTGTTCCTTCCAACACTCTTGTTTAGATTTAATTTTATTATTCTCGTTCATTTATATATATCGCCTGAATGAAAACTCGACGCCAGAGGCTTTTGACCGGCTGTTGGGTCAAGGGATTCATTTATGTTCAAGCAGTGGAAGGGGGATTTTTACTCGCATTATTATTGTTTTATTAGACATCAATCCACTTTAAATATTGTTTGACCTAGATAAATGACAGAAAGAATGACATTACAATAGAATGTTATTATGATCAATGTGGCCGTCTAGTCGTAACATTTGTCCAAACCACTCTAAACTTGTGAAATCTTATTTTTTTAAAGTAAATGAAAGCGTATAATAAGAAAAATGTCAAATAAAAGATTCTATCAATAAGTACATACTAAAACAAAAAGGAGAAAAATAAAGGTCAGGAGGCTCGATCCCTATAACATGGGTTTTAACTGTCTTGTTAGTCTAATGGTGGTAAGCGAGACTGCTGATCGTAAGGTCCTGGGTTCGATCACCAGGTCGGGCAAAGTGTTATTGGGTTTTTCTGTGTGGAATTCCTCAGTAGAAGTCGGAGTCTGGATTTGTGCCCGGTTGATGGCAATAGACTCGCCCCCTATTAGATGGGACTTAAACATAACGGCGAAATGAGAGTGTTACCTATACGCCTCTGCCCAACCCTTCGGGGAATATAGGCGTGATGTTATGTTCACACTCATCATCAAAATGTGGGTACACTAGTACACCTTTATCTAAATCCTCGGGGAATGCACTCTGGTATAGTACAAAAGACTCCCCCTATCACATTGAGAAGTAAGGGAGCTGTAGGTAAACGACAATGCGTCTACGTACCCTCCGTGAACGTGACAAAACCACTTCATTGTTAAACAAAACCGCCAAATATTAACACCAACACGACGTGTATTCATCCCAATTGGTAGCATCATTAGCGTTGTTCCACCGTGTAAGGTTCATCCCATCCGCGGGGGTTCGTACTAACAGCTTAATGATCGGCACACGCCGGGACGACCCGGCAGCCGTGAGAAATGGGCGCACCCGCCCGCCGATAACAATAAAACGACCTGTTAACTTTCCACTTTTACGCCTACGAGGGATCGGATGGTACAAATTAAGCCTTTTTAAGTTTATCATCTCTGTTTTAATATTAAAATGTTTTTAATCTCTGCAAATGTCAATAAATTATCTTTAGTTCCTGTTTCACAATTGTTGTTTAACTCTTAACTCGGAGATAGTGGTGTCGATTCTGTAGCGCACTTTGACAGGACTAAACTAAACTAAGGGTGTTTGTCTCTTTCTGTTTCAATAGAAAAAGAAAGTGACAGTTGCGTTTAGTCTAGTTTAGTACTGTCAAAATGTACTACAGAATCGACACCACTGTAGCGGTTTGACAGTTTCTCTATAGAAAATCCGCCAAACCGCCGTACTTATTTCCCAGATAACAGTTAACTGACTGTGAAACAGGCTCTTATAATTTATAGCGGAGTCTTTCCATCAAAATCGAGCTTATCTTTAGGATTTCGAGCTGAGCGAGACGTCTATGAAAAGACCTGCTAGTACCTACCTAGAACATTTGTTAGAATTTGGCAAAAAAATTGGCACATTTTTGTCAAAAGTGAGTGAGTAAAGTTACTTTAATGTATTGGCAATACAGGCCGTGAAGAGACCATAAACATGTAGAGGCGTTTTAGGAAAAAAAAAGGGTTTTTCTATTGATCAATATCCTTTTAAAAGTTTATCAACAATCTATTGTGAGTCTTTAATAGGTACTAAAACTTACAAGTTTCTGCACTGTGTTGTACTTACAAACTATTTCAAATGGTAGAGTTTTACAACTCGCGAAAGAGAATCAGTTGATACGCTGTTTCTTTTTGATATCATGCTTTTACAGTACACTCCGTCCGGTTAATATGTTACCACCATGAAAATACAGGACGCCCTAGAAGGACATACATCGATGTTATCGGCGATATTCTTCACAAAGGACAGGAGCGTAGTACTCTCAACCGGCGTGCGTGTATGAAAAGATGTATGGATGTAGATAAAGCGAAAAGAGTATGTAAGGATCGTAGCATTTGGCGTTCTATTGTTTCTGCCTGTCACCGTGGGAAAAAGGTGCGAGTTTATGTGCATATGTATGAAAATACAATAATTCAAGTAGAGCAAATTGCAAACTAATGCGACTCTTTTTAACCCGACAGGAAATAACATGACACAGGTGTAATGCGATGTCGCGGGTTGTGAAAAACATTTTCAAAATATTTTTTTAATAGCCCGAGTTTCCCATCACTTAGAACTTCTTATGGACTTGCACCTTGGATACGATCAACAACTTTCCACGAACAATCCATTTCACAACTAGTACCGACATTTAATAACACATTTCGCTAAACAAACTCTAACTACTAGTGCGAAATGATACGCATCTGCAGTATATTAATTTCCTTTCCCTCAAGACAGCATGAGAAAAATCACATGATTAAAATAATGTAAACGCTGCCAATTAAACAACCTCGCAGTAATTATACATCAAGTAATTTGCGTCAACGGTAGGAGCATAATGTTAGTTCGAGTTCTCCCGCTAAAGAGGACGTTGAAAACATAAACAGCGCTGTAAAACTTTATGTTCACTATAAAAGTTAAATACGCGCCGAGCTCTCGTGAAATTGTCGGTCGGAAGTATTCGGTACGTTACACGGCGTTTATATATCGTAAAAATACGAATATTTTCGCCTGTTTAACGTTCAAACGTCTGAGTGAAATGCGGGACTTTGGAAGATTAGTTGGGTGTTATCTTTAATGACGGCTAATAGAGATGTATGGAAGAAGAAGACATACTGCGCCGACCCCAAATAAGTTGGGATAAGGGCAGGAGGATGATGATGATTATGGTGTTATTTTTTTTTTTGTTCTAGGTGAGGCGTTGCGTTTGACTACATTAGCGCCTGATGGCAATTGGCAAGCGATTTTATGACGTAAAGCGAAGTGTGCTAAATCATTATGTGCATAGATCTATGGGGGAGGGCTTTGCCCAGTAGTGTACGTCTTCCATCTGATATGATGATGGTGGAAATAGTAATAACAACAAAAAGGATTTTATTCTTAACTTTTTTTATGTTATACCGCTATTACACATTCAACTTTACGCCACATTTCGCTATTTGACGAGATGCTTATACAGGTCGACATAACCAACCGTTCACACATTCGCGTGTATTGTTTCTACTTGCAACTTGTAACAATGAACGACTTCTGGCGGCATCCGCGTTACATTTGCTAAGTCTGTATAATTATTTCAAGGCAATGCGTAAAAAAAACTGAATAAAAGCTTTGCCCTAGACACTGGTGGCTTATAGCATGTCATCGCAGCAGAAGTACCATGCAGGACCATGTAATTACCAACACATAATAGAAAGTAGTAAAGATTGCGAATGTGTAAAGACGAAGATCGCATCGCCACTCGTCCCTTTTACTCGCGCCGGAAAATCTGGTACGCGTGCACCGTGATTGGCGAGATGAGTCGTGAGGCGAATGGCGAGCGTACCGTTCACACATTCGCTTGCCGAACTTACCTCGTATGAATGTGTAAATGCGGCATTAAATATAAAGATACCATCGACTTACCGATAGCTCTGGAGACGGCTAGTTGTCCGTTAACCCGCCAGGTTCCCCAATACATGACAGTGCCTCCCGACGACTCTATTCTTTCTCTTTCGTCCTGGAAAACATACTTTATTGTAATACTTTTCTCACAGTGGAAATTTGGATGAAAAGCGATGATAAATATGAGGGGCTATAAATAATACAGCTTCTAAAATCAATAAGTCTATAATTTTTTTTTTTTTTTCCTATTCGACTATTGTAGATGGTCTTGCGGACCTTTTCTACGTAACCTGACTATTATTGGCGAGACCAGAAGGGTCTCCGAACCAATACCTACTATTCTAACTACCTAGCTAACTACGCAAAGCTAACTACTGTAACATCATGGCTATGACTATAGCAGTCCCCAAGGGGGGACTCGAACTCTTAGGGTGTCGAATGCAAGAGGACTGGGAGGGATACGACAGCTTGATGAGGGCTGTATTCTCGCGTCATGGTGACTGCGCGGAGTCAGAAGGGACGACCGGCTCCGCGGCTGCGGCGGGTGAGCACGGTGGATCGGGGGAATAAGTCTATAATAAAATTGTTGGACTATATATAAGGCATGCAATCTAGAATTGATCTGTAAAATAAACATGCGCCAATTCAAAGGGGTCAGGGAATGGCAGCTGCCCGTCCCCAAATATCCCTGACATACAGGTTTATTATTTTAAAGTAACGCTTAGACAGATAATCACATCTTAATCGTTCCCTACCAAAATGGCTGGATAGACATGGGTCTATCCAGCCATTGTTCATATTTCTAACATTACTTTCCCATGAAAGTGAATTAAATAACTGTCAAATATAGGTTTGTCTCGTAGTTTCATTTAACGCGACTCGCCTCGTCATTGACCGATATAAGAGAGAACTACAGTTATAAAATATAACTGTGAATCAAGCAAATTGCGACAGCAGCAGTGATTATACAATAAAAATATTATGGCTTTTACAATCATCACAACTGTGCGTGAATTGAAGTAGGACTGACGTGACATAAATAATTCGTATAATTATTATATAAACCTTTATATCAGAGCTAATACGAAAAATCATTTTCCATATTAAAGGAAACAATAAAACGACTTTTTAAGCCGATATGACGATGTCAATTCCGGCGAACGATAGTGGAAATCGCAAATTGATTACTTGTCTAAATGAACTTCTCTTCTCGCCTTCTCAAAATTAAGGCGATTGCGCGAGAGCTCGATGGAAGAGACGACGCGCGAGGTGCAGGGGTTATATACAGTCAATATAAACTTTAAAAAAAAACATTATTTTATTCACTTTTAGCCAATCTTGAACTGAATTTCTTAGGATTATTAAACCTTCGGCTTTGGTTGAAGGTTGTGGCGATAGCCGATTAATTGGCTTCGGCTTCCGCCAGATTTGACACTCAGTCGGATACTACTTATTATGCTATAACTAATATCCATAGGGAAGATTTATCTTTACATAGTATAAAACAAAGTCGCTCCCACTGTCTGTACGCTTAGATCTTTTAAACTACGCAACGGATTTTAATGCAGTTTTCAGCAATAGATAGAGTGATTCAAGAGGAAGGTTTATATGCCCCATATTGGTACCTACATTGCACCCGTGCGAAGCCGGGGCAGGTCGCTAGTATTCTAATAATTATCTACAGTTTGCGACAGCGCGAACTTTCTGTTTTTTCTTGAAGTCACTTATTTATTATAATGTATTACCAGACACGTAGGGAAAGCGAGAGATTGAAAAGATTCCCCGTTTAATGATAACGGACTGATTTTAAAATAAAGGAAGAGTGACCTCTCGTCCAGGTTTGTGTGGTCGCACCAGCTGCATGAGCCGCATGCGCTTGGCCAGCAGCGCCAGCGAGTCGCCCGCCCACGCCGCCAGCAGTCTGCGGCCGCGCACCGCCACCGCCACGGCCGTGCTGCCGCCGCACGCACGCTACACGGGATAACTAAATGTTACAACATCGATATAAACGTGATAGCCTAGCAATTGACCGTTTGCCTTCCTTGCACAAGATCAGGAGGAGGATCAGAATTTGATTACCACTTGCGTTAACGGTGAAGGAAAACATTGTGAGGAAACCTGCACATCTAAGAGGACCCTAAAAATTATCGGTGGTGTGTGTAGTCGGCCGCCGTAGTGTCTGAATAAGTAAAAGAGATTTTATCTCTCTCTGTCTCTCTGTGGGTAAGAGGTATAAACGGCGATGCAAAATAGATTATTAGCTTGAACTATAGCATTCATGTAATGCTGACACTAAGCATAACAACGTCCGGCCATTTTATTTTGCATAAAATATAAACAAACTTTTGATCGTTAAACATTCATTTAAGTTTAATAATCCATATCACTTATTATTCAACCATTCAAAACGATTCTTAAAGCAAAATGAATGTTTTACGATCAAAGGTTTGTTTACCTTTTATACAAAATTTAAATGGCCGGACTATTCGTAAATTATGCTGCGAAATTTGTATAGCACACACAAGTAGAAAGTGATGTTCTTTTTGAACAACAGACCGATCCGTCTTATATGACAAAGTTTCGAAATTCAAGTACATACTTTCATTAAGTATATATGTACTCGAGTTGTAAGTACTTTAATCTATAGTACCACATGTCATCATCTCAAGCAGGTACTTATTTAATTATTCTCAACAATATTTATTACTTATTTCTACGTCTGTACGTGACTGCGATAATCTTATTGTTATACTATAATATATTCAACTATAAACCGAGAAGAGGTTTCACAGTTAAGACAAAACGATAACATGGCGAGGTGACTAGTCTCTAAGACTAGTTTCTAACTAACTTATTTTATTTCCACGAACAAGGTCGTCTTGACTAATTTTATGTAAGTTTTTGCTAACTTGCATTTCAGCGGAGACTGTAACGGGTTTTTCAATGGTAAACAAAGGTTACCGAAATATTCAGGTTTTTCATTTCGAGTGTTTAACGTTACTTTGTTTTCTTGCAGAGGTAATAAAAAAGCCTTGTTACACATATAGAGACGTGAATTGCGAAAACCAGTGCTTTTTTCACACATGTCGACATGTCTTGTGAAATCTTTTTACGCGTGGAAAGACGTAAAACGGACTCGGAAAAATAAAGATTGGTGCATTGTTTTGTTATACATTTGATTGCAGTCTTGTAAACAAGTGGAAGACACGTCCCGTAATAATCCTATTAGTAGGTCAATTCTATATTCTGCCTAGCTTTCTCCCAACTATGTTGGGGTCAGCTTCTAGTCTAACCATATGCGGCTGAACACCAGTGTTTTACACGGAGCGACTGCCATCAGACCTCCGCAACCCAGTTACTGGTCAATGCCGATATCCTAAGGTTAGACCAGTTGTCAGACTTTCGGGTTTCTGACTTCCCGTAACGACTGTCATACGTATTCGTATGACATCCGGGAACGTTTAACGTGCTCTCCGAGGCACGGAGGGGTCTCGATGTGTAACGAACGGTCACCCATCCACGGACTGACCGCGGCAAGCGCAGCTTAACCTCGCAAATCGTAAGGTCCGCGCGATTGTTAATTAGCCACGAGCCCCTCAGTAGGAAAATTCTACTATCATAATATTTATAGTAGAATATTGGCGTCCAGATTTGATCAACTAAACAGTCAATTGGGAGTGACATCCGATTGACTTCAAAATAACGAAGTCTTATTCAGAGGATGACATACATCAACATGTTACCATACCTCCTGATTACTCTTTCGTATGAAATCGGCATCAGTCTTGAGGAAGGCGTCGCGCATGGCTCGTCGCAGGTCGGTGGTGAAGTGAGGACTTTCCACCAGGTACTGGTGCAGATGTGCCGCGCAGTACGTTGCCGCCGCTGAGCCGGCGTGCCCGTCATATACGGCGTAGAAGCTTGTCGATTCTGTCGTCTGAAATACACAATAAGTTTTGTTAGTACATATTGTTATTTTTGAAGCATATTTCGTTGCAGAAGATGTGTTGAAGAAAGAGATGGAAGGGGAAAATTGAAGATTTAAAAAGGAAATGTGATTATTTCTAAAATTTAACGCGAAAGTAAGTCGTCTGCACAGAGAATTTAAATGCTACATTATGTAAGGTCAGTGTGAAAAGATGGGCAGAAATGAGATGAGATATTACATAAGGTATTGTGTGAATAAATGGAACATTTCTAAAAAACAATCAAAATTATTTTTGCTTTACAAACAAACTGTATTTAAAACCAAACATACCAATGTCATCAACAATGCTCGTTACATTATTCATTACATTATCAAAACATTCGCCATTCTTAAGTAAGAAGTCATAAACGAGGTGAACTCGCCCAATACATTATAGATTAATTTGCCCACAAGATCGCAAAATATGCCAAGATGCGATACATTTTTTTAGTATCCTCGATCTTTTGCCCGTGCATCATTATAGGTATATCAGTCCCTGAAGGTATGTTGATGATAGAAGTACTGCTAAATATTACCAAAATTACCATGCTTACTCTGGTCCCAGGTTGGTCGAAGCAAGGAAAACCTGCTCAGGTGGAGATTCATAGACGATTCCAGCTTGAAGTGTAAATGTGGTGCTGTTCCACAAACAATGGGAAACCTGACATCATGCCCTGCGTGCCCTGATACCTGTGCGTTACAGGAACTAGTAGGCACTACTGATAACGCTAAACACGTAACTAAGTTCTGGGCCGACTCAATTTAGATTGCCATCGATACGCTAAGAAGAAGACCATGCTTGGCAAAACGAATTGGTGATCGCAGAACGTTGCTATCAGCACACCAGAGATAGGTGCTGCCTATCCTGTTGTCATCTTATTAGCCTTCGATGGTAATTCCGGGAAGGAACAGGGTGCCTCATACTATGCCACGTGCATCACAGAAACAGCAACTTACATCAATTCCGAAGAGCGCTTCTAAATTCCCGATTTCCACATGACGGTCTTCCATGACGCGTCGTGAGTTCTTGGTGGCACATGAGACAGTCTTGAGGTCGCGCTGGTCGAGTGGCGGCGGCGGGGGCAAGGTGTCGAGCTTGGAGTTGTCCAAGTATCGGAGGCAGACATCGTTGACGCGGGCCGTCACCGCTTGCATCAGCCGGAGGGCTATGTACACTGGAATGAGAATGGAGAAGAATTAGATGGCTGTGAGTTGCATCTACAGTACGCAGATCGATTAGTCTGTGAAGGTAAGGTGTTCTTAACACACCTAGACAACTCCCTAATTCTGGAGAATGAGTTATTTCGACAGACCCGTTTCCCATACGAATACCTCCCTTTTTTTCTTCTTTTTTTATCGTTGGAATATCCTCATGGATGTCCCTCGCCCTGGGAAGGCGAGGGCATCCGCCGGACTCTTATGGGCTAAAAACTAACGGTGTTCCTTCTCCTGACCGTTCGGCCGGGGTCGTGGGATTCGCAAAAGCATGCCCCGCAAACGAAAGTTGCAGATAATCAGAAGCTCGCAGTTATAACAACTAGTGTGCCTTGGGAAACGCGCTGATCTGAACAGAAGGAAAATATAAAACGTTCCTATTCCAAGCAAGTGCCTATCATTGCGTACAACTAAAAGAAGTCGATAGAGGAATGAGCTAAAGCTTTGGATTGGCAACTTGTTTTTTCCCTAAGTTAAGTATGTAGAACAATTTTATTATCTTTTACTGTAACCACAAAGTGCTTTGGAACCAATTGTGGTAACTCTATTTATCGCGTTACGCAACATTTAAGCTTGATTTTATAGTAAAACGTTGTAGTAATGGTAGCCTGAATTTGCCCACTCGATATGGGAAATCATCATAGTAATATAACAGTATTTGTTTATTTATAAATTCATCTGAAAACAGGACAACGCATTGTGCAGGAAAATAGCCAATCGATATGCGGGATCGTACATAATTCCTGTGTTAATTTGGACCAAAGAGAGTGGTCAAACTGGTTAGAGATGGTCAAAGTGTCGGCTTAGCTGTGGCAAGGCAACGCTTCTTTTTGCAATACTACGTACTATTTTGCTATTGCCATATTTCGCAGTTTTGATGAAAGGAATACCCATGTAATCCTCGACTAAGTAAGCGGGAATACGACAAGTCATCTTTTCTCATAAACAAGTATCTTAAATTACGACGAAGTTAAGATTTAAAACGTATTAACAGAAGTGGGTATCCACTCCAGATTCAATTGATATCTTCGTAACCTTTTAGAATGCCTTCAGTAAGTGATGGGAGGTCTAGTAACAAGCCGTGAACCGAGACTTACGTAGATACATAATAACATTAATAACACATACGCCACTAATTTTGTAGGTATATATATGAAAATAATATCCTTTTCCTCAAGCTATACATATAATTGTATTCATTGTCATAAAAGATTGCGGCCACATTGTAAGTACCTAAGTCAGGGTTCGTTTTTCATTGATGAAGGTGTCGCGTGCTGTCATGGATTAGCAATCGATACTCGTCCATTCAAACAGCAGTATTGATATTCTGCTAAGGTCCCTTTTCAACTACTGACACGTCGAAGCTTTACAAATGAGGCTAATTAAAATAGCACAACAATGCTAAACGTAAGTGAGGATAAACAATGACTCGATATTACATTCATTTCTTCACACGCCTTCCCTGCTATTTCAATTTCCTCTCTATTCAAATGACCTCTTTCTTCAAGAATACGACCGATGCAATATAGTGCTGAAGTGCATTTAAAATTAATCGAGCGAAATTCGATTAGATTATATTTAGACTCGAGTTGAGTGGACCGAATGACTAGACTACTACCGTCAGCGTGAATGATGTAACAGAATAAACACGAGATGATATCATTATCTGTGCAATCCTTGTCTAGGCGCCCTAAACAATAGCAACATTACACATATAATTGAACATGGCTCGCGATGAGATGGCCTCTCATAAAAGGTTATGTAAGAACAAATAAGATTCTTGTCAAGTATTTTGGTTCTACAATCGATACAATTATGTTTATTACGTCGGAACATCTTAACATTTGATAGATCATAACATAACCATGATAGACCGCAAATGTCCACTGAACGTGGGGCTGCCCCATAAAATACTACACGATTCTATGGGGATAACGCCATCATCATACTTTGAACATTATTATTTTCTGAAGGAACAGAATTGCATTGATTTATGATAACAGTAACACGCGAAAACATATTTGATAGACATCTTATAAACTGATAAGTAAGCAAAGAATGAGGACTTCCTAAGAAGGTCAAATGATAGATCAATAATATATGTAGAATACGTCGACCATCCATTACTTCGCAGCGGATTCAATCGAACGGAGTAACGCATGACGTTTCCATAAATAAAGAAGAGAGCGTCTATCCTAACACAGAATAAAATATGGGCCGCGTTTATATCTGTCTGTGGCGGGTGTTTTCAAGAACTATTAAAGCGAAAGGAATTATACTGTTCTTTGGAAATAGAGCAAAGGTATAATAAAAGTGATATAAATTGTATGCCTTCGATGCTGAAGGAAAGAACGACAAGATATAGCAAGATGTCACTTATTCATAACTAGCGGCCCGTCCCGGCTTCGCACGTGTGGACATTTTTCCTGTTTTTGCCACATTTTTCAATTATGTTCCGCTTCTATTGGTCGTAGCGTGATGTTATATAGCCTATAACCTTCCTTGATAAATGGACTATCCAACACAAACATATTTTTTCAATTCCAACCATTAGTTCCTGAGATTAGCGCGTTCAAACAAACAAACTCTTCAGCTTTATAATATTAGTATAGATAAGGAAATGAAAAAAGTTGTCTCTTCTGTAAAAAAATTGATTGAACCATTTCCAGTAGAAGACATTCTATGATACGTTGATGATGAAAAGGTAAGCCAACATACCTGAATCGTCAGATTTATACCCAAACTCATTGGGTTGCTTCTTCGATGCTACTTGCACCTCGTCAAGTATGATCCGCCGAAGCGGAGTCATCAGTGTCAGCGGACATTGTCTGAAAACAAATAACAACAATTTAATACCTTCACAAATATGGACAACATTCTTACACCGTAACATCAAATATGGGCAATAACAAAAAAAAACAAGGATATTCATGAATCAAAACATGAAATAGCTTAATGGTAAACTGTAGCATGATCAACCCATTACTGTCCCAGTGCTGGGCATGGGCATCTTCTCAGAAAAATATTATTTTCTGAGAAGATGCCCTTCTCAGAAAAATAAGGGTTTAGTCCTTGGTCTACCACGCTGACCTCGTGCGGGTTGGAGGAATACACACACTATAATTATTTGTTTCAGAAAACTACACCTGGTTTCTGAAAGCTGTTGTCAATGAATGTGATTGGTCCACGAAGATAAAGGAAAAGATGGAGACCCCAATACAAACATCTAAGTCGAAAAATTATACCATGAAATTTTTCATCTCTCTCTAAATGCCCTACTTAGAAAAAATAGAATATTTAGTTTGGAAATCTATCTATTTCTAAATAGGGTATTTAGAAAGAGATAGACCACCAAAGTAAATATTCAAGGCCAAATGTTTCGGCATTCAATATTTGTGTTCGTAATGTGGTCTCCATTTTTAAATATCGCAACCTTAATAAAATAAAGGCCTATTTCAAAAATATCAACTTTTGGGAAAACGTGTTAAAAGATTCAGGGAACCCGATGTTTTCACAGTATTTTTTACAGTATAATTACAGTATTTGATTTAATATTATCTTTTTTCTCTTTCTGTGAAAGCCATGTGGTAGAACAGTTGATATTAAGACCACCTAACACAAACTCAAAATCTCAATATTTCGAGTTGTGCCCTTACATTACTAAGGGTACGATGTACCTTCATGGATCGGTCGACAAAAATACTAACAATCAATCACATCGCTTGACAAGAGATTTGACAGCCGATTAGTAAATTTTTGCATTGATCAGCGTTTCGGGAACCATGGGTAAGGATAATAAGCTTTATTATTTTAGATGTTTGTTATTACAGTGGGGCGCCACTTGTTTTGTCTACCGTGTCTTTTATGTGCTGTAGGCTTTCCTAGAAATCGCAGAAAAAGGCTGTATAGTGATAATCTCTAGATATCGCAGTGTACAAAACAATAACAGTGAATGCGACTGATACGTTATCATTTCGTAGGATAAGGCTGCGTTCAGACGACACGCGCCCGCTAAGCGCACGCCACGCGCGTCAACACCCGCGTTTAACTCGCTTTGAATTTTTTTGTTTAATATAAATATAAATAGATCTCAAATTGCATTTATCGAAGTACAACCGCACACGCCAAGCGCCGCGGGCGCGTGTCGTCTGAACGCAGCCTTAAAGAAATACTAGTACCTATTACATTTAACAAATTAGTTCATAGTACAATAGCAAAAAGTATCGTATACAATAAGCTTTTTATTCAGCTGCATAAATTTCCGGTAAATCAACAATGACCGAAGGTGCTAAACTGTGACTGGTAAAAACGGCAGCCGAATGCGTAACTTTGATGTTTTATTCGCATCCTGGTGCATATTATCACGTATACATAACTGCCTCGTTGGTCTAGTGGTGGTAAGCGCGACTGCTGATCGTGAGGTCCTGGGTTTGATCCCCAGGTCGGGCAAAGTATTATTGAGTTTTTCGTATGGAATACCTCAGTAGCAGCCTGGAGTTGGATTTGTGCCCGGTTGATGGCAATAGGCTCGCCCTCTATTACATGGGACTTAAACATAACGGCGAAATGAGGGTGTTACTATACACCTCCGTCCAACCCTTCGGGAATACAGGCGTGATATTATGTTTTAATCTACAGTTACGATTTGAAAGCTTACCAACATTGAATTCGTTTTTATGATAATTCTTTTCATATTTTCAAGATAACCCTATCATTGCTCTTTAAAAATCTTTTAAAGTCGCTTTGTCTTTGTTTACCGAAAACGCATTGGAGCTTCTTCTTCTTCTTCCTGCCCTTATCCCACACTAGGTGGGGTCGGCACAAAAGCTACATATTTCATAAATCCATGTTGTTAGAGGTTTTGGCTTATTGTTTTATGACCGGCCGCCTGCCTGACATCAACCCTCCTTGGGAATGCATTGGAGCTTGTATCCAAGGTTTACTTTAAAAGATTGCAATTAAGTTGTTACTATGTGAAACTGATGTAATGCCTTATTTAAATAGATCAAATATCATATGGGACGTGGTGAACACGTAACCTACTAAAATTTACCCGAAAGTTTCTGAGACATTTAAGACGAACCCGAACGCGAACTTTTCAAAGGTGAGGGGGTTGGTTATATCAGATGAAATCATACGCAAAGATAGTTTAATCAGACAGATCATATAACAAATACCCTCCTAATAGGGTCAGACTGAGTAAGTATGCAGGGTTATTGGACGCTCTTGGCTGCTATTTATATCATTAAAAGTAACAACTTTTGTTCTATGACTTTTGGAAATACAAAATTAACGATAAGCTGGTCGAGTTTAATGTAGAATCGTAGAAGACTGTGACATTTAAATGTAGTGTTTGACTAGATATATTAGGTTGTTTTCAAATATCAATATCCAAGAAGTCAGCAGGTATTACGTCCACATTGCAATTTGCAGCCCACTCTTTCACTTTTAGGTAAAACAACGTCTATATTATACTATTTATTATTCATGCAACACCCTTTCCTGATAGATATACGTGATCATATTGTAGTCTATGTATTTTATCTCGGATAACTAAATCAATATTTGTATAAAACAGGTGAACACATTAATGTACAGTATGTAATACATAAGTGGGTAAGTACATACAAAATTAAATGAAAGATGTTGATAAGATAAAAATGTTTTCAAAACGGCCAATAGAGTCAATACCCGTTAGCAATCAGTGGCAACCTTCTACTGTTTATTATGCATTACCTATTCCAATCTAAAAGCGTAGCAGTATGATTTCAACCAGTCAAAAATAGTATGTATTCTCATTGCATTTAGTGCCGTGTGGTACCTACCTAAGAATAGGACAACCCATCTTCTCATCCGTGGGTGGCGTAAGAGGCGAAGACGATTAAAGAATTCAGGTAGATGGGTAGAAGCGTCTTAAACCTCTAATAATTTTGCAAAAACCGGTTTTTCTTGAAGATTGCGGAGAATAGATGATGGGCGCTCCATGTTTGAACAATAGGTCCTTTTATCATATCGGAATCGATCAGGATAAAGGAATCGGTTATGTGCATATTTAGGATTGAATCAGTACGGAAAGTCTACTAACAAAATTGTTGATAAATCGCAATTAAACCGCATCCAAATTATGGTACAGTTAGTTGGTGTTGGTCTTTGATCCAATCTAAATTTTTTACCAGATTTTGTATGAGAAAGCTGTTAAAATGTTTGGTTTAGATGTGGTATAAGAATTAGAATTGGCCCCCACCAGTACTATGACATATCGTAAAGCAGGATTGCAATAGAGTGGAAACGTGGTAGGATAAAGAAGACAACATAATTATATACAACGTGGGGGCGATTACGATGGAAAGCAGACTAGCATCAACCAAAATTAACACGCCGGGAAAAGAAATACGTTGTGCCTATACAACATAGTTTAATATTGGATCATTGAAAACAGTTGGTAAACAAACCAGACCGGCATTCACATCGCAGGAACATTATGTTTGTTTCCCTCGGTTTGGATGCAGTTGTAGTTATAAAATAAAATGCGGACGTGTACGTCTGTCTGTACAATACATAAAGAGGTCGCTGACCCTGTTCTTAAAACGAATGCATGTACATACATTCTCTCTGAGTTGACACAATATTTCAGACAAAACTGTCGTATACTAAATACCGTAGATTATACGTATATTTGCTCACAAGGACACTATAGCGCATTTGGCTCTTGCTGGTTCCGTAATAACTTGCTTATGTTAGATGATAATCAAAATATTCCTTGATTAAAAAGATTTGAAGTTACGCCGGCAGTATCAAGTAAATACATAGTAACTACATTATCATTACATGAGTAAGTATTTTTTCAAACAATTTAAGATTTCCAAAAGATAACTGCAAAAATTACAATCGTAAGTTCTTATGTTCTCCAACTAATTTATTGCCAAAATAATTAATCAAGTGCAAGTCACTGCAGCGACGTTTGTGTTTGTTTGGTAAACAAACAATTTGGCCAAATTCCTTTCGGCAATTAACTGTGAATATTTGAGGAGTAAACAGTGCGCAGAGCGTTGACACGGGTTCGTGTTACTATCACGAGCATCCGCATCTGCCCACGCGGTCTCGCGCGCCAATTTATGCATCGAGGGTACCTATACACCAAGCCTACGACCTCAACCCACAGGCCCTAGAGAAATTATGTTCGCTCTGTAACAATCAGAATCTTTGTCGAGAGAAAGTAACCAAACAAGGTGACGGAGTAAAGTTGCAATCATAACATTTTCTTCGGTCATGCAATCATAGATGACTCGAATTGATGACCTCAGTATTCGCAGATTGCCAAGTTTCACAAATCTATTTTAAGCTTGTTACGTATACTAGACGTATTGGGCCAATCGATATAAAGCCAGTTTTACACCTAAGTATTTATATGCTTAGCAGACCCGGCAGGTATCGGTGAAATGATTGTTGAGGTCCTGGTCTCACGAGTTTAGAGTTACAAACAAAGCCTAACGAATAGAATGCTGACGCTTTATTGACATGGCATTCAAATGTTATTCTCACGAGTTTGCTGTCTCCTGCGGTGTTAAATTCTTTTGTTTATCAGAAGTGCTTAGATAAAGTTTTATTCACGTTCCGTCAATTTAAATTAATATCAACCACGCGTCCAAAACTACTTTGCAGTCAATCCTTCTTTTACGATGACTGGATTCTATAACTGTTTTGCGCTCTCAGACCCTCCTGCGTGAAAGGCAAGCTTTTAACCGCTAGGGTATCCTCAAACCACTGACCATCGCAACTAGCAATAGGCTCAAGCATATCGAAACACTATTACTCTACTCCACATTTTTTCCAGCCAGAAGGGTCCTAGACTCATAAAACTGGTTTGATCAATACAAGACAGACCAAATAAAAATAGTTATGACTATCGAAACATTTTTGTAACTATTAAGGCAATCAACTCAGCCTATCGCAGTTCTATTAAGTTTAAATATTAATTTTGACGACACGTTTAGTGCAGTGGTTAAGGCATTGGCTTCTGCGCTACGGGTTGTGGGTTCGATTCCCGCACGGATCAAATATTTGTATGGCCTAGAAATAGTTGTTCCGGGTCTGGGCGTTTGTGCATGTGAAGATTTGTGTCTGTAAACGCTCCCACGATACAGGAGAAATCCATCATCATTGTATAAATAAATGATTTATTATATGATTTATGATTTATCCTAGTGTGGGGCAACGTTTTTTTTTTAAGTATAAAAAGAAAAAAGTATTAGTAAAAAAAAAATTGATACAGCGGAAATATAACAGTAAAACTAAGCTTAATTAAAAATACACTTCTTCGTACTTTGTATCGATGCAGTGTGATATTATGCAAGACTAAAAATGGTCAGCGGCACCGTAACACACAATTTACGCCGCGTTACGTAGCACACGTCAGGTTAAGTGGAGCGTCTAGAATATTACATGTTACCTTTTAGACAAGGCTTCAGTTATTGTTCCAATAAAGGGCTTCGCGGGATAGAATCATGGATTCGGATTTTGAAACTAACAACTTGAATTAGTTAAGATATAATCTGGCAGATAACCCGACACCTGTCTGATAAGACCCTGTTTCCGTATTTGTCAACATTCATAACATAACATAACTAGCCCATTACTATCCCACTGCTGGGCACGGGCCTCTTCCCAGAATGAGAAGGGTTTTAGGCCTTAGTCCGCCACGCTGGCCTGGTGCGAGTTGGCAGACTACACACACCACCGTGAACTTTATGTAGTCCTCTCAGGTGTGCAGGTTTCCTCACGATGTTTTCCCTTCACCGTTAACGCAAGTGATAATCAATTTCTGATCCTCACATGAATACGAAAAGTCAGAGGTACGGGCCGGGATAGAACTCGGACCCTCCTGCATGGAAGGCAAGCTTTCAACCGCTAGCCTATCACTGCTTATTCATTGTTAAACATTCATAGTTGTTAAAATTCTTAATAGAGCCCCATACATAGCATCCTTTGGGTGCGGAAGCCTAGAAAAATGCGCTATCATATAACTTCTTCATGGTGCATGCGAAACTATTATGCCGGGTATTGTAAAATCTTTCCAGTCTAGTTCACTTGTAGATGAGGGAAAAATTAACACATCATATTCACGTCATTATATACGTTTTGCAAGAAAGAAAATTATTTATTCTGGACTCACACAGGCAGTTACAGAAACAAAAACAATATAAAAAAAAAGAAAGAATAAGAATTTAGACTACCTGCACGAGGCCAAAAAGGGCTCCTATCTCAGCATATGAGCACGAAATATTGTTTACTTACCGACTTGTTAAACGACAGTTAATTTTGAAATTAGGTAATTGAGATACGAGAAAACATACAACGTTTTGAGCAGGTGTTTATTATGCAAAGGGCTGCCCATACCTACCTATATTCTTTTGTTATAAAGAACATAGCATGCCGTGCGGCGAGGCACTGTAGTTTTCTATGTAATCACACGAGTACTTCCGAAACGTAGGATGACACATCGGAGTAGGTAGTTTTCCGCATAACAAAGAGGTAAGGTGTGTAAGCAGGTACTTGCTTCACTTGCGGTTTGTGTGTGATCACACTGCCACGCGGCCGGGATGAGTAACGTGCCCCACATGTCCCGCCAACCTTATAACTGTTACGCAAGCAGGAATTACTTTTTTTACCCACCTCCATAATTATATGTAATTATGACCACGACAGGCCTATTATTTATTCATCTGATATCGTGAAATATTCGGTATTGACCATTTTGTGTTATGTAAACAAAAGACCCGACCAACATAATAAACACCTGCTCAAATGTTTAGTTTATGTGTCAGGAACAAAAGGTGGCGAGCCCTTGGAAACCTTTTAAGGTTAATGGCCTATTGACAGTTCATTGTTACATGATAGTATTACCACAAAATAGATAGGTACAGAAGTCAATCTACATACAAGTGCGCTCGAGCAACGCACACATAGACACTGCTCACGTACACGATATCTCGGACTGTTTGGGACTAGAGTGCGAATGAGTGCGAGCGCGAGTGCCATGCGCTTGAGAGAGATGGATATATATAGATAGAGCGACCGCTGAGCGTAGGTATGAAAAGTGAAGTACATACATGTAATTGACTTCTGTACCTATCTGTTTTGTGGTATTATTACTTATTATGTTAGGTAGGTATAATAGGATAAGTTGGAATTAAAATACAAGTGTGTATTTACTTAGGTAAATAAAAATAGAATGGGGAAATTGTTAAACTTTGTGGGTTGAGCCAAATATAAAAAAGTTAACAAAATTAAGTATAACAGGAGTGTAAAATATGTGTCTAGCATGATTTTTAAAACATAAGTAGTATTTTAGTAGTATAGTTTTATTATTAATCAAGGTCGCAAAGAGTTGACCCTAGCAGAAGACCGAAATGATGCCAGCATGAATAGATGCAGTCGGAATTAGACAAATGTGTTCGTTACATAATACACATCATTGTAATGGCCCATTAAATTACATTTTCACTAATAAACATAGGCCTCTATAAACATAGAGAGCTGCACTCAGCAGTTGGATTGTGCAGAAATATAGCCACAATCACCATTAACATGCACACAAGTAATTTATTAATTAACCCCCTTACTAATAATAATGAATAAAGCTATTACAAGATTATACATCAATTAACTGTATGGTTATACAGATGTTATTCATGACATAACTTTATCCAGCATTTATTAGTGAGGAGGTAAGTTTATAATTTTCCTTTGTATAAATAGCTATCATCTAAGGTTTTGTGTGTATGTATGCATTTTTAAATGGTGGCACTTATGCCTACTTTCCTGCCAGTGATTAATCTGCTAGGAATTGTTTTTTTTTTTAATTTTATTTATGTGGGTTTAGTCTTGATCTATACTATCTATACTAATATTATAAACAGGAAAGATTTGTATTTTCATATGTAACGAATAAACGTAAAACTACTGGACCGCTTTTCAAAAATCTTTTGACGTTAGAAAGCTACATTATCACTGGGTAACATAGGCTACGGGCAGAGCCGTGGGGACACAGCTAGTTTTTTTATAAATAAGAAAAATTAAGAGTAGGTTGTGTTCATACTATGATGACAAAGATCACAAGTATTTGATGACAAGGATGTCAGGAGGCCATGGTTTAACTTATATTCCTCAAAAAAATTATATGGGGTAGTTATAAAATCAACATGAAAAAATTGCTGACAGCAGCCTTGTAAGGCAGACTTGCGTAAAATCATTAGCCCAGGACTAACCAAATAAATCCCCATCTCAGCCTTACAACCTTCACTGGGCTTTTCGCTTTAGCCCTGGGCTATACAATGCTATTTAGAATGCAGTAGGTATGTGATGTTCAAATAGTAGTAAGATATCTGAATTTTAACACAACTTTTGAATGAAATGAGTGACTAAGAATGGCATGATATGTTGCAATTCATGTGCAATTCATATCAAATGATTTGAGGCATTAATTATTAGACATGAATTGTAATAAGTAGGTATGTTAATTACATACATACATACATAAACTCACGCCTTTTTCCCATAGGGGTAGGCAGAAACTATAGAACGCCACATGCTACGACTCTTACATACCCCTTTCGCTTCATCCACATTCATACATCCAATGTAATGTATGTTAATTAATAAACATGAAATGTTTTTTTTAAGTAAATAGTTGTTGTTATGTTTCAGTACTATTAAACCTTGATACTTTGGCAATTTGAAAGTATTTCTTGCATATCAAAATACTATAAACAAAATCAAGTCCTGTCTTTGTCCAAATCTCCTTATCATAGTGATTCAACATTGCAGTTACAGTTGTGATTGTCTTATCTAGAAGGTTTATCTAATACTATCCTAAACAATGGTACCTGCATACAGTTTTAACAATGTTTCTATACTTACTTTTCGCTCAAGTATTGAGTCGTCCAGTAGAGAACTTCACCGGCTAGTTCCGACTCCGTGATAGTGTACCCTGCTATGTTCACGGGCAACTGGTCCTCTGGGTTAACAGTAGCGGCAAAGTTTTCAAAAAACACTCTGTACGATGTCAAATAATCCTCCTTTTCACCCATTTTCGATTGTTCGTTCGAGTTAAAAAGGTAACTGGATAATATCGTGTAAATAATCGATCAACAAACACTTGTAAATGATTACAAGCTAAACTGGAGCAAAAGTCGAAGTCCTCCTATGAAATATAATTATTTAGTAAATATTAACCACTCTTTCACTACAACATAATATTTTACCACATTATAGAAATCACTTATATTTATATTTGCACTAATCTCAAGTTTATTTGTGATCAAAACATAAAAATCACATAATTATCGCTCATAACATACTCCTCGACTCCTTGTTGTCACATCCCAATCGGCCAATCCATTTACAAATTATTTATTATCTGTTCTGTCCCACCAAAAAAATCCACACCCGACGAAAATTCGAAACATACTCTAAAGAAATTTATATATTACGATTATTGCGTACTTATTATGATTTAATAAAATGTATGCATCCATTATCATACATAACTGAAATAATTACAAAAAATAAATATACAAGTCTATTTTAATCTAGTTAGCTAATAAGTAACTATTTTAAGTTAGTATGTTCAGAACGAACTTTTATCGACAATATCTCAGAGCTCAACTTCGTGATCATAACTATTTGACATAACTAGAGTTGTCCCAAGAAGCTTCCTAACTGATTGGTCCTGGCTCTATTGTTAAAAAATGAAACTCATTCAACGCGGGACGATGTGGTCGCTCACAAAGTTTGACAAAGGTAATTTTTGTCATTATGAAAAAAAAATTACATCAGCTGAGGTCAGCTGTAAAAAATTACTAACTGCAACCATAGATCCGTATGAAAACCGTTTTGCGTGAGATATGCGTAGAAGTCATCCTCGGAAATATTCAAAAATGTAAACATAAATCCTTCAGTTATTCTTCTGTAAAGATATAATCGTTAAAAAACCTCAGTTTTTATTAATTTTCCCTTAACACTTATACATATTCCCATTCACACATTCCTATGCGCGTACCCAGGGTGGAGTGGATGGGGTGCTTGCCTTACCCTAGCGCAGGTAAGAATAGGTAAATAGTCTAGATGCAGTGAACTCGATACTCATATCAATTAAAATAGGCAGACCATTGCACGACTATACTTATTTGGGCCTTCACAAGGTGAGCATGGGTCAAATTGCCCCATAACCGTATTCTGCACTTCTAGATTTATTGAAAAGATAAATATGTACTGATTTGGTTTTCCCACCCTGGACATAATCCTAGCCAAAAACCTAGCCTCCTGGAATGGGACAGCCGGCGCACCCTGGGTCGTCAATATCGCTACCAACCTCACTCCTGGCTTATCTTTTAGCAACGGCATAACCACAAACTATATAGGGATACAATGGCATAACCTAGAAAGAATATCATGTAGCACGTGGCAACAGAAAGACGTATTGTTTTTTATATATTATGATTAAATAAGAGGAGTTTGGAATATCACAGGCTGTGGTAGTCAGGTGGAATTTCTGTATTTGCAATTCGGCTACGGAACCTTGTGCTTTCGAATACAAAGCTGGACCGTGATAAAGTTACTTTTCTTATCCACTACAATAAGTAGTATAACCCGCGCCGATAAAAAAATGAATATAGAAATAGTGGCATAGACTTATGAATTGCACGGTGTGGTTAGGAAAGAGAGTGAATATCGAACAAAACTTATAAAGCTCAAAATGTTCAAAATAAGGCCCAATATCTACGGAAGTCTGGTGTTACAGTATCTAATTAGTGGTTACAAAAACAGCGTACACCTTATCTATAAAAACTCGTTAGCACGAAGATAAGAACTTTATTAATGAGTAACAATATTAAAATTTTGACCTAACGACTAACCAAAATGTAAATTATTACATCATTTATTTAAGGTCACGGTGTTATCGATAACTTCAATTCCATCCCTATCTGTATACATAACGTAAACGTCATTTTGAATGATTTTTATCTGACAAAAGCGAACCGGATAAAATATATTTTTTTACTATACGCAGTGCTCAAAAATAATTTACACACGTTCAGAGTATTCTGCGTCGGGCCTTTTAACAGGTAGAGTGGTGTTAAAACTATTTTATATATCCCAACATAGTTGCGAAACTTTGCAGTAATAACATACTTGATTTACTAGCATTTTTAATAAGTAAACATTATCTTAAATTTAATGCATTATCAACCATTTTTAGTGTACGTGATTGATAAATGATAGTGATAAGATATTATATTCAATAATTCAGTTTCATTTGAATACGTCGCTAAGACTAGAATTGAGCTGCTTGCGGAAGAAAGAACACTGGAACAAAAATGACGAACTTTGCTGGAAAATACCAACACTACAAGAATGAGGACATTGATGACTACTTTAGCGCAGTAGGTACGTATTTATAAATAATAATTATTGGCATTATTTCTTTTTCTGGCTACTGCAGATAGTCTGCTCATTATAAATAAATTCCGTCATGCTATTTTTACGCACATGGTTATTTATGACGTTCTGCATTCCACAAAAAGAATTGCAAGTCATGGATATTGATTTAGTTTTATAATTAAAATCATTTAATAAGTAAATGTCAATATTTAAATATTTACTGTTATTTTAGGGGTACCATATATGGGACGCAAAATGATGTCAATGTCATCACCACTGATGGAAATATCAGTAGACGGTGAAACAATGACAATCAAGAACTCTTCATTGCTACGCACAGTTGAGAACAAGTTTAAATTAGGAGAGGAATATGAGGAAAATATGCCTACCACAACAATCAGAGTAAGTGTAATATTCCAGGAAACCACTAGGTAATAGAAAGAGAACACTAAAATAGAATTATGCATATATTTTTTTGTATCCAGAGTGTCACAACCAAGATCGATGACAAGCAGCTGGAAACCAAGTCAGTGATACCAGAAACGGGCATCAGCTGCGGCCGGCATTATGTATTCACTGAAGACGAGTGCATTGTTGTAAGTATTACTATTTATTCAATACAAACAGCTAAAAACTGTTTACTATGCAAGCATTGGGAAGGCCTGTGTCCAGTAACTGATATAATGAGGTTGTTGATAAATTGAAATTGCTGTTGTGTGTGGGTGCCTACTCAAAACATTTAAATAACAAGACAATTTTTTATTCTCTTTAATAAAGTATATGATGCTACTTTATAATAACAGAATGCTACATTATAATTTCGAGAACATATACTTATAGAACTTGACTTATTACTATTTTATGATTTTTGCTAAGATAAGATTATTTTTTCTTATCTGTGCATTAAATAAAAATGTATGTGCCAAGGCTCCCTTAAATTTTCTCTCTTTCTTGCCTCTATATTGATATTAATAAGTAATCTTTTCTTCTAATTTCAGACCCTGACCCATGAGAAAGCCAAGACTCCTGCAAAACGTTTCTTCCGTAGGGTCAAGTAATAACGAAATTGAAATTAAATTATAAAATAATTTTGTTTCAGTGACAAATCCAGTCTATTCCATTATGGTATCAATAAAATTGTTACATTTTTGAGAACTGATTATAATATTGCTTTATATTTTTATATGATTTATTTTTATTAAATATTTTTATAATTAAAAAATACGTTTTATTATGCCAAATTTTGGATTTGCTAAAGTAGTTGTCTGGTCGACGGCACAAACCTGTAGAAACTCTGCTAAGTCTCAGGTCTCCGAACAGTAGAGTAGGTATTGTTTGTACAAGCTATGTCTACTCAGTTATTTTGTTAAACGCGTGTACAATAATATAATTAATCATTAAATAAGCGAGGAATATCAAAAGGATCAAGGTCTTGAATTCGATCGATGATTACGTTTCAATTTGACACAATATTTGCTTTTGAAAGTACCGCCACAATGTATCAAGATCTCAGAGTAGAAAGTCAAGATATACTGGGCGTGCTGTAGATATTAGAATTTGACACAATATTTGCTTTTGAAAGTACCGCCACAATGTATCAAGATCTCAGAGTAGAAAGTCAAGATATACTGGGCGTGCTGTAGATATCAATAAGCGCCAAAGCAAAACTGGTGCTTTCAACAAAGCGTCAAATCAAGTACCTATTATGGTGCGTCCAGACCTGACGAACGCGCCGCTCGCGCGCAGCGCGCGAGCCGTTCGCGAGCTGCGCGCGGAGCTTTGTACGAACATGAAATGCACGCGCGCAGCTCGCGAACGGTTCGTGCGCTGCGCGCGAGCAGCGCATTCGCGGCGCGTTCGTCAGGTCTGGACGCACCATTATAAATTAACTAATTTTGTTGTGCAAAATATTGCACTCCATTGCTCGCTTAGTTCGCAGAAGTTGACTGCTGCGGGTGTGTCCACCACAGGTTGAAAGTCTTCTTCATCTGAGTTGAAAGTGAACAATAACAACGAGACTACCACTGAAGTACAGCATCAAACAAAATTTTAGTAGTGTATAAATCGACTAACTCTTCTGTGAGATGGCAGAATGACAAAACTCATGTACCTACAAGGTCGTAAATTATGATTCACGCTTTGATATGCGTCAAAAAACCGACTCAACTCGGCATATTGCATATCCATTCAGAAATATGCATAGCAACTTGCAAATACTGCCCCACACTTGTGGATTTGCGTATTTGCGCGCGTGCATAATTATGTGATGTGAGGAATGGAAGTGACCGGCTCTGGCAATATTTAGGCGACACCGCGACAGTAGCGTCTCCACCGAAGACCAGGTTATGAATTTGGTTTGGAAAGCCTCCACTAATTTCACTGATAAGTCAGTGGGACTGTATTCTGTTGTGCTTCGAAAACGAATCTTTATACAAAGTGCTGCCATCTATTGTCCAACATTACCATGAAAATGCTGTTTTGACGTTAGTTACACTCGTCCAAGTTAGAATGTAACTGTCATTCTATTTCTCTCCTTTTCTTTTCTGCGGCAGCCATATATATATGCGCTATCAGAAAATAGCACTTAAATTTTCCATTCAATTTTATTCGTATATCTATGATTCGTAATTTCGTACAGTTTCGTTTCGATTGATTTGATTTTATTATTTTGAAAGTGCACTGAGCGGATTTCATTTTTGCAACTCACCTTCATTCTCAACACTGCTATCTAAAACTTATTATATTATCGAAATGGCGGAATTTACAATTACGCAGAATCAGGTAAGTGCAAACTACTTAAAAATTATTGAGAAAAAAATTCAATGTTTCTTCATGAATGAGAACAAGAACTTAAACGATTTATTTCACTATTTAGTTGGCTAAAATAAAACTACATCAGACAATAAAAATGTATTGACGCGATAGAAATAAATTTTAAGTAGGTACATTCCTACTAAGTTAAGCAAAAGCCTTATTGATCATATTTTTTTTCCAGGAGCAGCAGGTGAAGAAATTAAAGAGGTTCTTGGAAGGTTGGCGCATGGCTATCCTTCCGTTGAAGTCTGTCATCTTGTGGGAACAACAGTGGCATCCATGTGCCATAGTTGGCTCTGTTTCTATTCTATATCTTCTTATTTGGCTCATGGATCTAAATTCCCTTGCAACATTTGCTGTTATTGGTCTATTCCTCAATTTCGTTGACTTCATCGTGCCCGTCTTTTGTAATTCACTTTATGGACCCTCTTCCTGGACTGGACAACATGAAAAATTGTTTGAAGAAGTTTGCAAAAGTATTGTATCTAATTACAATAAAGGCTTGCACAACATTCGCCTCTTCTATTCGTTAAGGGAAACAAGCCCTTGCATGGTAAGCTTGACAGTCATGTTTAAAAATGTACCTATAACTAACGATTTTATAATTTTCCTTCCTTTTATTTTCTTTCGATTAGATAACAGGTGTAGACTTACAGTAAACTCAATACAATAGGCAATACAACAAAGACAAAAGGCAATAACTCTGTTTATTGATAATAAATAATACATCTATCACTAACTTTTTAAACATTATGACAAAATTTACCAATAAATCTTAGCAGCCATACAAAGAAATTTATACATGCAGGTAAACTTGAGTGTTTGGCTCTCCTGATAAATTGAAAATGATGGCATATGGCCAATATGTATGTCTAACCAACTGTAATGGGTTAAAAAAATAAGACAGCCTAGCTTAGGAGACCTTTTCGTCCTTTAGAAGGATTTATAGGTAAAATACTTTTTTAAGAACCAGTTAAGCGTTACCTATGAAATGCTGTGATGGGTATGCAAAACAATTCACTATTGGACATACACCCAGTCCAACGTCACTCTCAAATCTTTATCCATTCCACTAATGTCAGAATTTAATCAGTAATTTTAATAAAAGTTTTATAATTATAAAATTAATTCTAATGCTACCATTTATTTTATTTCAGTACTACATACTTTCCATCAGCTTGTTGGTTACACTGGCGTGGGTGGCATCCTCTATTAACAATACATTCCTGCTGTATATGCTGTCTACCGTGATGCTGCTATGGCCAGGTGTACGACACAGGGGCATCTTCAACACTCTTCTATCTATGGTCAACATGGCACCTAAAACTTACCTTAAGTCCGAGTAAAACAAATAGTTTTGTAATACAATGTAGCTTTTAATATTAATATGTGATTGGTCTGGTCATAAGTTTTAAGTTTAAGCTTAGCTTATTGTGAGCTTTAAATTACTGTATGTGTGATATACTCTATGAAATTAAAGAGCCAAAGCCCTAAACTTGGTTTTATTACACATTTTTACAATTTACCTGTTGTTGATCACAAGTTTGTGACTGTCAGAGTGTAGTATACAAGGTTAGTCGGAAAGGAGGTACTAAGCCGAAACGGTGTTAAAATATATATAGATAAAAATAAATATATATATATATATAGATAATTTTTGTTTTGCAACTTTCTCCAAAAGTCAATAGTTCAAGAGAAATAGCTGTTCAAAGATTTCATAAAAAATACGCAAAGTTCTATTTATCCTCAGCTATGATCAGCTGTGTTTACATTTTCCGTCATATTTGGGGTCACGGTCTAAAAACTCCATTTTCTGAATTCATAACTAAAGCAAGGATGAAGAATTTTTGAAAAAACTAAAATAAAAATATTTTATCATGGACAAAAAATTTATCGAATTTTTCAATTTTAACAGTTTCATTAAAACATTCATCAGTGATACAATAGGTGGCCCGCAGCTTAGTACCCCCTTTCCGACTAACCTTGTATATGTCACAGCGAAAGTAATAAATCCGGATATTATTTAGACTATCCAGCCATTATATATAATATCTACTCAGTTTAGACAAAGTGATAATTGACACAGAATTAATCACATTAACTAGCTATTTTATATAATATCTTGGAAGAATTGGATAAAGTAATAAAATAAGTATAGGTGAAGATTATAAAATTTTATTTCAATTAGCCTTATGTATATGTGTAGCAATAATATGCTGCCATTTTAACATATATACATACATAAACTCACGCCTTTTTCCCATGGGGGTAGGCAGAAACTATAGAACGCCACATGCTACGACTCTTACATACCCCTTTCGCTTCATCCACATTCATACATCTTGTCATACACGCACGCCGGTTGAGAGTACTACGCACCTGACCTTTGTGAAGAAAATCACCAATAACATCGATGTATGTCCTTCTAGGACGTCCTCTACCGGCGTTCCCATTAACATTTTAAATAGTAATAATTATAATTTTTCGATCGACGGATTCGGATCTTTAGACAATAAACAGTTTGTCAAATTCGAAACAGCTAGGTTAGGTTAGAACTGCGACCACACAATGCGCGAAGGCGAGCGAGCGTGCCGCGGCAGCGGCCGCCGTGCGCCAGATTTCCTCTTTTGCAAAGCAATCATGCATGGTAGATCATGTTTATTATTAGGTTTCCTAGTGAATAAAAAAATCTGTAAGTATCGTATAATATTATAATTAATATTGTCATAGATGATAATTTCATTATATATAATGACAATGACCAGTTATTATGTATAATAGCTTTTTAATCACTATGACTGTAACATATAGACTCGTAATAACTAATGATAACTTTTATGATATTCCTGATTTTGAGTTTACAATTTTAAAGGGTTGCATTCCCAGGGGAATATTTCGGTGAGCTTCAGTTTGCTAGTTGGCTGCATGAAGAGTCCATAGTTAAGGCTAGGTTGAAGTAGGTATAAACTAGACAACAAAAAACCCTGCGACTTGAACTCGCCGAAAATTGAGTTTCAGACCAAGAAAAATCGCAACTAAAAATTAGTCAAAATTTATTTACTGTTCGACATTTTACTTTTGATTAGTATTTTTTGGGTTTCGTCCGGACCCTTTGGATGCGGAAAATAAATAGTAGACACGTCGGTAGTGCGAAACCCCGCAAGAATTAGATGCGTACTACTGCACGCCTGTCGTGTCGTTCGTGCTAAGCTGCTAAAAGATATTCAGGGTTGAGAAGTAAACTAACACAAGGCTCATGTAGTCGCTTAAAGTTACAGTGAATCGGCTTAAAGTGTTACTTCTCTGAAGCAAATAGAGATGGGACGATTAATATGCTTGCATGTAGCTGGCCGCTCATAGTTTTAGCTAAATGCCCACTGCCCATACTGCATTTAGTTACCACAGCACTAAGATAATCACGGGAAGTGTAGTGTGACGATGAAATGTTCGATTTGTAAAATGAGACTACTGTTAATCTATTTTTATCATTTTTCATAATTTTATTATCTGCAAAAATATTTGTAGAATTTTGGTTTAAATCAAAAACTTTCAATACTAGTTTAAATAATCTCTAGTTCCATCACTCAAGAGGACACTATGTATGTAAACAGTTATACTCACAGTTCCCTCGAAGATAGAATAAAGATTGACAAGGTCCTTAAGGGAACTCTTGGAGTTAGCAAGTGGAATGCACAGTGGAATGGCAATGACCAGGCCAGAAAACCACATATTCACAGAGTAGGTACTATGCGTGCCAAATAAGAATAGGATCGCGCTTACTACAACTTCACACGATAGCTGTCAAATTAGTACTGATAGCAAAAAAACTGAAAATAAAAAAAAAAAGTTTTTTTCTTCATAGATTTCATTATTATTTATATTAATTTTTATAAAATGTTTTTTCTTGAATTCCATAAATATATAAATTTGGATAAATTAATAATATTTGGAAGCAGTATTCATTAAAAAAATGAACCAATATAATTATATAGTTAACTTCATGAAATGCTACTAATGCTTTGATTTTTCGGTTGCCGTGGCTACCCAAATATCAAATGATATTTTATAAAAATTATTTATCGCGTATTTTTTTATATTGAGAAATTGTATATTATTTTATCGGTGAGTGCAGTGTGGGTAAATCCAATCCTAGCGTTCACAACGGGAGACTGCAATTCATCATTCCCAGCCATTGAGATATAATGTACTAACGTAATATCTCAATGTTCCCAGTTACAATCGGAGTTGACTACAAATAGAAGCTCACGGTGCTATATTAGTTTACGACGTGTCAGAACCAAATTTCCTAGCAAAACCGAATGAGTATAGAGGAACTTCAAGAATACTCCACCAAGAAGAACATAGTCTGCTTAGTTGTCAGCAATAAGATTGACAAGCATATCAGTTTTGGGCCCAGTGCATAATATCAGCAAACAGATTGGGTCAACCGCGCGGTGGCGCAACGAATATTCCCAAGGAGGGTTGATTGTCAGGCAGGTGGCCGGTCATTAAACAATAAGCCGAAACCTCAAACAACATGTATTTATGAAATAGGTACATGTTGTGCCGACCCCACCTAGTGTGGGGTAAGGACAGGAAGAAGAACTTCACGAAATGCTACTGGTCACCCTAATATATCGCCATAATAATAATATAATTACTGTATAATTAATTTGGCGTAAAATTGATTAGAAATACCAAAAAAGTGAACAAAAAATATAATTAAACTGAGTATAATTTCTTTAATTACTTTTTTGCACACCTTACGCTTTGGTAATGAAGTTCACGAGTATTGCGGAACAAAATGGCGTCTTGACAGTACTATTCTTAGTTGGCACGCATATTACATTTCTTATAATTATAAATGTGCTCGTAGGTATTTTACAGAACGCACAATAGATGAAATATAACACGTAGATAGGTATAATAAAAAACGTTATTATTAATCATTCACTATATTTTGATGTAAATTCTTATCTAATACATTCAATATATCAATACCTTACTATTTTTTTAGAAAATTCAATGATGTTTTGCGCACAATCAAGCGAATTGGTAAGGCAAAGCGGAGAGCACATGTTTTAGAACAGTACACTGTTGATTAACTAAACTGCTACTGATTCAATCATGTTTACATCTATGAACACAAAATGTTTATTTAATACATTTTCTACTTTGAAAAAAAGTAACTCTGCATTACAAAAAACCTAGTAATATAAGAGATAAGTACGTTTGCAAAATCCTATTCACAAGTTATTATTTACTTTATTTATTACACTGAATATACAAAGCATTAAATATTATATCAGCAGAGTAAGAAAATACATTAGGATAATCACAGCAACGTGTAAATTAAAAGAATCCTCGATGAACAAAACGACAAAAAGCACAGATCGAATGTCAAAAAAGGCTAATAAAAATGCTATTGTTATTCTGTGCTAAGCCAATGAGATTCTCTTATGATAAAATTACACTGAATGCATTATAGACTATTGGAACTAAAACCACAGCCTATCTAACTCAATGTCTAACTCCATACAGCCGATCCACGCAAGCTTTTCATATATCGCTGGTTTGCGAGAATATCGACGTAATTCAAAATTCTGTCAAATTGAATACTGTATGCCAAAAGATCGTAAATCTTTGATATTTTATCGTGAACAGAGACGCAACGCCGATTTCGCGCCAACGTTCGTTAAAAAGAGACAGCGTCATTATCCATTTAAGACAAAACATTCGTAGCGTAATCACAAATATAGGCTCATCTCAGTTGAGCCGATGACAACAGAGTGAACACACGGTCGATTTTCGTAAATACCGACGTATTTACAGTTCGGTTGCAACAATTGTTGAAATTATTTCAAGAATAGTGACATATTTAGTGATTAGTCGTTGTTTTTTTTTGATAAAAAAAGGAACGGAATCTCAGAGAATAAGAAGAGAGGACTTAGTTAACAAAAATATAATTCCAAACTATTATCGTCAATTTTACGAGGGGTTGTAAAATAAATGGTATAATTTACTTACATTTCCTTTTAAGAATTGATGTCGTACCTATTGTGACTTTTTTTCACTACCTATTTTGAAAATTTCGTTTATATTTTGAAGAATTCATGTATATTTTGATTTCATTTATTTTGAAGAACAAAGTTTTTAATACCTAAATAAAAAGTTACTATTGTTAGTTTAAAAAAGTGGGTAGAATTAAAGTGTTGCTATTGTTAGTTAAAAAACTATTTTTATTTGTTATAAGTACAAAAGTTCTAAACACTGTTGTATGTTTTTAATTTGTATTTTTTAAGAGGCTTTAAAGTTAAATAATTGACATAAGTTGATTTTTATAATTTGTAGTCTCTTGAATAAAGACTGATGTCTGAAGCCCACCTTTGTATGACGATTTTTTTAAATAATTTTAATAAAAGTTCTAAAATATTTTTATGTGTTTTGATACTACGTTAAATTTTCCTTTAATCAGGAAACGCAAACCCTCAATAAACCATTTACATTTTCTGGTATGCACTAAAACATTTATAAAGAAATTAAAAAATGCGATACTCTAAAATCAATCATTTCTAATTCCGTCGCTATTCTCGCAAACCAGCGATATTATGTGCATGGAGGGGTCATACCAATCCCGGATTGTGTTTGTGCAACTCGGGACAAGGCATTCACTCAGGCGCGTTCTGATTTTTGATGAAGTAGATTTTTTGTCATACGATTTGTTAATATAAATTTAAACGATTTCAAATCATTTAAATGTATAATATCAAACGCATGGAACTGCATGGAGTAGCTGGTAACTGTGCTAAAACTATGTTTCTGATATAGTAAAGCCTGGTTTAACAATCGTGTTTTTAGCCTTCGTGACCAACGGCACGGTTGGCTCGCTCGTCGTATTATTTATTGTTGTACTGTCAGTAGAGGTGCTTGGCCTTAGGAGATCATCTGTCACTAATGTGGTTTTAAATCTACTTCCGGACACAGTCGCTTGTGAGCTTACATTACTTTTTTGTGCACTACTGTCACTATACCTTCTACTTCCATTGTTTAGAATTTCATTCTTTTTATTAATTTTACTTTTGCCGTCTTTGCTTTGCAAGTTAAGCGAGTCTATATTGGACATATGCTGTGTCTCCTTAGAACACTTTTGTTTGAGTTCATTATCTAAATTATAATTTTTGCTACTCGACGGCATGTCTTTATAGAAACATTCTTTAGTTTGTTGTAAACTTAGTCCGAAGAACTCTGTAGAGCCTTTGCTAGTGGACGGGTGACTGTTGTCCAGTCTTAGGGAACTAACTCCAGTGTACGTTTGCGGGCTCAGATCGTTTTTGATCATTTTCACCGGCGAGCCGCACATGTCAACTGAAAGAGTTTCTTCTTCATCTTCACCTTCTGCACTCTACAAAAATATAAAGATATGAGAGGCATCCAACACAAAAATAATGCTTTCAAGACTGCTCAATAACACAACCACAAGTGAGCAAGCAAGGTATTCTTGACAGATTAAGTGTGGACGACACGCCTGGCGAATCAATAAAAATCAGGTCTACGAGAGTCGGAAGTCATATTTTTTATTTGGATAACAAATATCACAATACTAAAAACACAAAATTAATTCAATAGCTCGTGACGCGACAGTCTTGTCCTAACTAATGTGGTGTGTCATTAAATATTTGTTGTATTAAGTTACATTATTACTATATTTATGTACGTACCAAAAGGTCATGGTCAGTGATGGAACCGGCGGTAGCCTCGTTGCTGTTGAAGTCCAGTTCGGAGGCTATCGACACCGGTGTCACGTCGCCACTAATAGATGAACCTGAAACATTACGCCGGCGAACTAATTAATATTTTATCGGAGCATAGGCAATCCGTATAATTTACTGATGTTCTGCCGAATCTGCTTAGAACTGCAACGTACTTGGGGAAAAAATACAAAGAGACCTATTTAATATTATTTAGATTGCCCGGGGAATAAGGCTGACAGGCCACGCATTCTCTTTCCATACGTGTGACAAACTCGATTAAGGGATTCTATCTGTTGGATAGGTATACCTACTAATGGCGTGGTCAGAGGTAATGGTTATGTTACTATTTTATCAAGCTGGTTCTGCAGCGGTCTACTGGGAAGACCAATCTTTGCAAATGGATTTTTTAACATATTGATGTTTATTTTGTATAAGTACCTTCTAAAAGTCAATTTAACGTTCGTTGTTTCTTTCGATTCTAAATATTATGTTTAAACATATTTGAGTTAATTTTATTTTCTATTCTTATCTTTTAAATAAAATGTAACCAATTAGTCTAACCGATATGGGTTTTAATTAACAGGTTGTAACTATTCAAAACATTAAATAATTTTGAACTGTCGGTATTACAATGTGTCGTAGACTCTTAGTTGTTAAAAATGATGTTTTGCATGAAATAATACTATACTTAAATACATCTCTGTATATTATAATATAAATAAATTATTATAAATTTAGCTGTCATGCAAACTCATTTTTGTTGTTAGTCATTATTTTCTCGCTTTTAATGTAGCTAAACTATTTAATCATTCTCAAGAACCTACGCTTTGAAGTATTCAGCAGAGTGCAGCGCATGCGATTTTATAAACATGCAACAATGAACCATAAATTAAGAGATGGTATAATTATAAGAGTTGTGTTCTTAATTATTTTAATGGAGTATATTTGTATTAAGCGACGATATTGTGCAACGTTTAAAATATATTTATATATCCATCGATCAGCTCCGCAAGTTTTTAATACTATTAATAATAACGACAGCTAAAGGCGCACGGTTGGTTGTTACACGTTATCATACATTTTACAAGGTAATGGTTAAGCTTTTATTTTTAATTAATAAGGTGTAACAGAGTAACGCACAGTTGGCCTGTCGTTCGGTAAGACTGAGTTGAGCTATATGACGATGCGTGAGGTACCTGCTGCGTTGGAGTGCGGCATGAATGGGTGCAGGCTCGAGTCCAACGCGCACAAGGTCGCCGCCTCGCCCTCCCACTGAGGGAGCTTGCTCGGCACATTTTTACTCCAATTGCTACTGGAATCCATAATGTTTAGTTACCAGCCTTTGTTAGGCTTCGCCTCGGTCTCAACAAATCCGTTGGGATTGAATGAATGAATGAATGATACAAGCGCCAACAATTTGATGTATGAATTTTCGTGAATCTCCGCCGCCACACGTCAAAATAAAACTGTTCCGAATAAATTTCGCAAGCGGACGAAACGTCTTAAACATTTGGTCCACTTGAGGACTGAATGATGAAAGGTCATGTTTAGGTTCAGTTCACAAGTCCCACTCTCAAATGAGATATAACATAAAACAACAATAAAACTAACATCAAGCAACATTAGCAGATATGATAAGTGTTTATAATACAAATCAAGTCAAGTGATAGCGCTGAAAAGGAGATTATTTGAAGGCATCTTCCAGAACATCAAAACTGTTCATAAAACACAAGTAAAACAAAATGTATAGAAGAGTAGCAGTGACTCTAATGTTCGGAAAACGCATTCAAGCCGGTTAAGATCTCACTAAGATTTTACACAATGGCAGTAATTTGACTCTGTATACCTTTCGGTGGAAGTTGTCTTATGTTCTGAATTGGAAGCGTAGTTAGAGTTGGGCGAGGAAGGCCCCGCGGACGACAGCCCGCTCGGCAGCTCACCCGACGATGACATCAGTGACGACGGGCCGCTCCAGCCTACACCTGAGGAACACCGTTATTAGCACACAGATCACTCATATTTTATACACGGGTTAATTCTAATGGTGAGGCGGCTTACTGTTGGTGGGCGAGGGCTGCTTGTGCAGCGCGGCGGGCGCGGGCGGCGCGGGCGGCGCGGGCGGCGCGGGCGGCGTGCCCAGCAGCACGGGCGCCGCCGTCACCCGCTCCAGGAACGCGTCCAGCTGGCGCAGCGACAGCGCGTTGTGCAGCGTCTCCAGCGGACGGATGGCCGGCACGCCGCCGAATCCCTCCACGGCCGCTGCGATATAACTTGAGTCAGAATCCGAGCGAGCTGCCAACGGATGCGCAGGATTGTAGCCGCACCGTCGACGTGGTCTGCCGCACAATGCCACCACTTACCGTTGCTAGAGGCCGCCGTAGGGATCATGACTCGCAGGTTGGGCGCGGAGCTGGAGCCGGAGATGACGGCGGTACTGAACAGGCCGGCGGCGGACAGCTTGCCGCGCGCGCCCAGACCCAGCATCTTGAGGTAGCTCATCTGGCCGGCGATGCTGTGCCGCTGGCGCCGCCCTGTGTCCCGCGGTAGGCTACACGCTAGGCTACGACCGTCCGCCAGCCGCGGCCACGATGCCGTGCGCGCCCCGAACGTGATGGCGGACAGCGGGAGCTCGTTAGTGGAGGACTCGACGCCGTCCACGTTAATGAGGGGGGTTACTGGCTCCTCGCGCGGGCTCGGGAGGGGCGCGGGGCCGGACGACGTCAGGGTTAGTGGGGGGAGCGGGGGGAGCGGGGACGGCCGCACGGCTGCCCCGGATGGCGGCGTAGGTTTAGTACGGTGTTACACGAACAGTGGGGGGTGACATTACGTGGAATGTGAGCGTCGTTAGTAGACAGGGTGGTGATAGAGAGAAAAATAAATTAGTGATTAATATAGATAGAATAAATAAATATATAGATACTCGTCAAAGCGTGCTCGTAGTGGCGATAGAGTTGCTATACGGAGATCGCGTTTGACATCACACCACATAGACGGGAACCCACCAACCAGCGCAGTAGTTTGACGATCGTCTGTCGGACCCGAGAAACGTAACTCTCGATGTGACACATCTCCTCCTGCGTTCACATGCAGATGTGATCGAGAGAGGAAATGGAGACCAGAAAATTACGTTTCCATATCATTACTTTGTATCAATTCATGTATAATTACATCGAACATCATAAAAACATATTAGTAACGATGAGTATTACCAGCTTGCATGCAGGTGCCGAACAATAGTCAAACGTGCGCACACACACGCGGGGCGAAGAGGCAACACAAACACACACAAGATCGCCGGCCAGAATGAGCTCAATACAGCGGCGAGCGGCGCCCATCGCTCTACAACTCAGTAACAAGTCAAGTAAACCACACAAGACACGACAAACGAGCGTGCCGAATACAAGTTATAAACTTAACTGCTAAACGAAGAAACGATACACGACATTACTGATGAATTATAACAATATACTAATTGGTGAGAATATTCAACTAATTGTATATTAGAACTGTTTTACCGATAGCTGGACATGCGAGCATGCTTGCCTTACCTTTGGAAACCTTTTCACCCGAATTCCATTTTGTAAATATTGGAATCAACAGTTTGGACGGACGAAACATATTCGTTTTTGGTATAGTACATATAATAACTAATATAATTTTGAACCCTGTACCGATGATAGTAGGACGCGCACACATGTAACATTTTGAGGGGCTGGGGCCCTACCAGCAACATTTGAAAGTTCACCAATAGGAACCAGTCTAAATTGACAAGACTAATGGAACTGAGACCTCGTTTCCACTATATCGGATGTCGGGCTAAAAGATGTCGTCCAGTCTTGTGGCTATACTGCTTATAGCATACCAATTTGGCAGTTTCATTAACTATTACATACATAACATCACGTCTGTATTCCCCGAAAGGTTGGGCAGTGGTGTGTGACACCCTCATTTCGCCGTTATGTTAAAGTCCCATGTGATAGGCTCGCCCAGCCTATTGCCATCAACCGGGCTGCTACTGAGGAATTCCACACGGAAAAACCCAATAACTCTGCCCGACCTGAGGATCGAACTCAGGACCTCACGATCAGCCGTCGCACTTGCCACGACTAGACCAACGAGGCAGTCAACTAACTAACTATCAGTAGTATTGAAATCAGCTTGCCCAAATCAAGCAAGTTGATGCTATATTCCATCGTCTCTGACATTTGATGACCGTAACCATGTCGTCAACGAAGATCCTTTTATTATTATGTAATTGCTTCCAGTCTAACCTTAGGATATCGGCATTGCCCAGTAACTAGGTTGCGGAGGTCTGATGGCAGTCGCTCTGTGTAAAATACTGGTATTCAGCCGCATCTGGTTAGACGTGAAGCTGACCCCAACATAATTGGGAAAAGGCTAGGCAGAATGAATGCTTCGAAAGTTCCAGTTAAAATTACATAAAATGAATGTCAAAATGCATGTCAAATCAAGATTTTTAGCCTGACACCCGAACAAGCACAAACGAGCCCTGGCTGGCATTAACAGTTGATGGTAAGTCCCCGGGTGTGTGCACTGACCTGGGTGCGGCACCACCTGCAGGCTCTGGTAGCGCGGCCCCACGGCGCCCGCCAGCGGACCCTCCGACTCTGTCGCGTCATACCACATCACTACACGTCTTACGCACCGCGGGAGTGCTTGTGCCGAATTACAGTAAAAATATGCTCTACTTCTTTTAAAATTTACGATAGTTACCGAAGTTTAAATTAAAAAAAAAGCTCTTTTTAAGGCATATATCGTGCCTTCATTATTAACTGGTACCTATTCAGACTCGCAGAATAAAGTTAATTGTTTTGTATTTGAGTAGTAGTATTACTTTCCTTAACAAAATTTTGTTGTTATTTATAATTTGCGCCATTTTATTTAAAGCAAAAATATATATTATATGAGCAAGTATTTTACTGCAATCCATGTGAGAAGCAACTCAAATATTAATCGCCAAGTTATCTACTGTTTTGTAAAGAAATCTAAATATCTATGTGAACAGTTATCTATTCAGAAGTAGGTTACACACTACATAGGCTCTGGGGGAAAATAAATTAAAATAATGAAACTAAAAGGAACACCCTACTAAATGGAACAATTTGAATTTACTTTGAATTTTTTTATATAACATTTACAATAGTAATTTTTACTATATCAAATTATATGCCCATACGTTTACGGGTAGAATAATTCAATAAATATCTGTGGTCAACACGGAGTATTAAGCAAACAAAGTACTCAAATTCGAGCGAACATGCACCTTCGACATTTCCCTCAACACTGTACGGTGAACTTCGCTCTCTGACCAATCTGAAGCGCGCTGTCTCTGTTTAACGTATAGGAGATCGGAGGGGGGCCGGTCCAAGATGCGTCGCATAATGAGACTCATTTTATTTTAAAGCTCATTGTAAAGGTATACTTTTTTCTATGGGTGCTGAAAAATTACTGTGTATAAATGAGATAGCTAGAAACTCCAGACGTCCGTCAAGCGACAGGTGACGATATTTTTGTCGGCTTTAGAAATTCTAGAGGGAAATATTTGCACTACTTTTGCTTACTACTCCGTGGTAATCAGTTCCCAAAGTATAAGTAACAACTTCTTTCCAAAATGAGGTTGTTCTACAATCGACAAGATATTCTTATGAGTACCTCCTAATTTCTCTTATCTTTTAATTCTTTCGATTTGAAGACAGGTTTCTGAGACTCGCCGAGCGTCATAGCTTAAGTTTTTATAGATAGTCCAGACTCTTCCCGAGTCAGGGGAGTCATAATGGTGGGAAAATCACAAAGTTCCAACCTATAGACATTATAAACAGTAGTCAGGTGTACTAGTACACGGATAGTGACGTCACAGCACTCGGATGGCGAGCTGTTAGTGGGTCGGTATTAGTACAGCCATGCCGGACCAGCTTGGCCTGTGCCTGCTAACATACTTACCATTGTCGTGGCTCTGTTTATGCTGGTCGTAGGAGCGTGCGCGAGGCGGCGCTTCTTCTACGTCTTTTGGCTCTTTCTCGCCGTCCTGAAAGTAATTACGTAGGGGTAATTTTCGGATATAAGAACAAAGCAACGACTTTCATCTCTCAGAAACGTCAACCTGAGAATATCTAGTCGCTGAATCGCGGTCAGACAACGTTCTGATCCGTATTTAAAAATGTTACTAGAGGAGCTCGTGAGTAATTACCAACCGCGCGGATCAGACGATTTGTGAGGATAAGCTGCGCTTGCCGCGGTCAGTCCGTGTATGGGTGACCGTTCGTTACACATAGAGACCCCTCCGTGCCTCTGAGAGCACGATAAACAGTCGGTCCCGAGTGTCATACGAATACCTATGACAGTCGTTAAGGGAAGTCAGAAACCCGAGGGTCAAACAACCGATCTAACCTTAGGATATCGGCATTGCCCTGTAACTGGTTGGCGGAGGTCTGATGGTAGTCGCACCGTGTAAAATACTAATATTCAGCCGTATCTGGTTAAACTGGAAGCTAACCCCAACACAGTTGGGGAAAAGCTAGACAGAACAAAATTCAATAATGTTACTGTGAGGTCTCACGGTGTGCCCGAACGCTCTGATTTGAATTCGACTCCGTGCTTGGATGCCTTTATGATGCGAGAATAGAGGCAACCAATCACAGAGCCGTAATCAATCTAGTGCATTCACATACTAAAAGAATCGCTTAAATGTTCTGACGACCGATTGAAAGCGGGATTTATTCGCTGGTCGAAGAACTCTAGGTTTGTGACGTAGATATGAGTGTCGGGAACACAAACCGCAAATACAAAGTGAAGACTACACAGTAGTACGTTAGGCCGAGTTGATTGACTGTACGTCTTATTGTATGAATCCGATTATACGTATTTTCGAGTAGGATTTTTTAACTAAAATGACGCGCCTCTTCACCCAATTTACGCTTACATGCAATACACAGATACGCTAAAATGCAGTGTTGGGCCGCGTCATAGACAAATACCAGGATACCTTTCAATAGTTTACAGTATTCATTTAAATCTAAATATAGCGAGAATGTGTAGGTAGATCTAACCTGCGTATGATCATGCGTGTCGCTCTCCTCGTGGCTGCGCGCGCGCAGTTCCGCGTTGAGCCGCGCGGCCAGCGTGGACGCCTCGTGCCCGCTCACCGTGTAGTGCAGGTTGCTGGAATTATCACAACTCATAGAAACAGAGCTTTTTGTATATTATGTATTATAGTGGTGGCATAGTGTGAAGGATAAAAATATACTCACCAAATAGGTATCGGGTCGGACGGCCTTATTTTTGATTTCAACAATTTTTTCGGTGAGAATGTGTTATCCAGTTCATCAACATCCTAAAATAATATGAAATCAGATAATATTTTCCATTTTTCAAATATATTTTGTTTCTGATATCCTAGAGAACACTCACAGGCTGCAAAGTTTCTTGACTGGCCATATTGTCATCTTCGCCTTCTTCCTCGATACACTTCACTTCATCAGACGAACTTTGCTGTTGAGAAGAATAAATATGATTTTTTATACACTGTTAAATTTTGATCGTTTTAATCCCGTGGAGGGTCGATCCGGTGCATGAAACACTATCGATTTGTAAAGATAAAATTAAAAAATAAAGTACTTTTTTTTTTAAAACTCGAATTAATTTTCGCATGAGTGAATAAATTATGCGAACCATTAGTAGGCACCATTCGGTTCTAGCAACAATGACGCGTACGCACAGTCAACGTGGACTCACAAAAATTAGCCAATCCTAGACCAAACCCCGCCCCCAAACCCTATTTGATTGGCAATGCAATAGGCGCGCGCCCCGCGCACCCCGCGCGCCAAGGGCAGCACAGGAGTACATGACCACGTCATGTAAATAATTCAGTTTATCTAAGACGTCATCGGTGTGTTGTTGTTAAGATTATCCTTGTCGCGCGAAAGTAATGACGTCTCGTAATTACGCGTACTCCAACCTGGAGTTCCTTGCCATGGTGCAATTTTACGCAATCGCGGGTTTTGATGCGCAGGCGGCTCGGTGTCTACAGCGAAGCGAGCATAATGTACGTAATCACCTGATTTCCGTGTTTGGAGATCACTGGATTGGACGGGTTGGTCCAGTTGTTTGGCCAGCAAGGAGCCCGGGCCTTACCCCGCTGGATTTTTATTTGTGAAGCCATCTTTTGTACAGAAACGAGCATCAAACTCGTGTACAAATGAAAAGTGCGATAGTAAACGCGTTCGATGTTTTATAAAGTGACAGACAGACATTACATATTGAAATTAAAAGACAATTTAATTAAACGTGCAAAATTATGTCTCCAAAGGAATGGTTTGCACTTTGAACAATTATTAAGCTATCGTGAAGTATTAGCCAGTGATGATTCAGGGGTGATTAATTATTAGGTTTATAACAGAATTCTTTTTTAATCATTTGATTAGGTACACGTTTTTATGAACAATTATTACGTGTCGCTTAGTGTTAAATAAATCAAAGGTGATTTAGGTAGGTATGTAACAGAATTTTTTTTAAATCGTGTAAGTTATTAGAACTTTTTTCTTTTTTAAATCATTGTAAATAATTTTGATTCCACATTATTAAATACGCCATAACTAGCAGGCCTGTAGGGATTTATTTTTACATGTACCTACCGCTTTTAGCATAATTCTTTTAATAGTATTAGGTATGGCCCGAAACCTAGGCACAAAGCAATTATGACGGTCCTAAGCCCGTAAAAGTATAAAGGAAAATTTGGAATCATTTAATTTGTTTACGTGAATCTCAGCTGAGCGCGAGTCAATAACCTTAACTTGATCGGGCGGAGTTAGGTAGTTAGGTACGCAACGACCGACGCCGACGTAGGTAACTAACTCGTGGCGCTACTGCTGGTTTCATGCATTTTGCGAGTATTATGTTATCACTTGCTATTTTCTTTGTTTTAAGAGTTACAATGCTGTGCAAGCTTTTGATGAATAGTATTTTGTAAGTTAAACCACCAGTCCAAGGGATTAAAACGATCAAAATTTAAGCGTGTATAGTTATAGTATAGTAGTAGTGAAGATAAGAGCACCCCCATTCGGGACACCCCCATTCGGGGCACTCGCCACAGCCACAAGTGGCCGGCTACAAACTAGGCGCTGCGCTGCAGTTGCGTTGGATATAGAATACAATTACGAAGAAACAATATACTCCGTGCATTCGACTTTCGATCAAGGAGTTTTATCCTGCCTGTTCAACTAAGGCGATTCGCACACTGCACCAAATCACGCAGCACAACGCGGGAGTGCGTGTTCTTACGTTGTGTGCAAGTATCTGTGTTTGTATAGAAAACACGCGTCGTGCAACACACAGAAAATGCATTCACGCGCAGTGTTGTGGCTCCGTCGCCACGCACCCCGCAGCGTAGCACGGGGCAGTGTGTGTTCCGCCTAGGAGATTGCGGATTGAACTATTTAATCTACATACCTACTTTAAAACAAAATAGAATTTAGTTCGAGCGGTTAACAGGACACCCAAGTGAGCGAAGTGTAAAACATATTTATAGTAACCCTAGTTGTTTAATAACGTTTAATACGTACCGAGTTATTAGTTGTTGAGTGGTTGCGGCTGTGCGGCCGGAAGCCGGGGCCGGGCGGTAAGTTCTTCTGCACGCAACAGTTTACACCAGGACTGAAGTGCAGTTCTACATGGAACCTGACCAAAACGTGACTATTAGAAGAATGTTGCAGTAGTGTGTGTGAGCTTAACTTTCGGTTTCATCAAATTTTGTTGAACATTTTTATTAAATACAAAACATCTGAGATCTGGATTGGAATGGATACGGAAGTCTGATAACTCGATGAAATATTGCATCTTGAAAAAGGCCGTTACAGTAGTACTACAATAATAGCCTTTTATTAATTCACTTGCCGTGGGGCTCTGTCAAGACCTGGCAATAAGCTATAAATGGCTTATTGGGTTTTTCCGTGTGGAATTCCTCAGTAGCAGCCCGGAGTTTGGATTTGTGCCCAGTTGATGGCAATAGCTCGCCCCTTATTACATGGGAATTAAACATAACGGTGAAATGAGGGTGTTACTATACACCTCTGCCCAACTCTTCAGGGAATACAGGCGTGATGTTATGTTATGGCTTAGAATACAACCCGATTACCTAAAGAATGGGATTGAAAATGGCATCGTTACTACCTACTGTCGTTATATGCCTTTCGCTCACACGCGTCCTCTGCGAGCGAAAGGCAAATAGAAGATTCCCCATTTCTATTCCCATTCATGACAGTCGTGTCTTACCTCTCCTCTGAATACGGATCTTTAGTAGGATCCTCATAGAGCATGACAACAATTTGCGACATGTAGTTCAGCTCTGACACAGTCGACACGTACTCCATAGCGCGGCGCCATTGTTCATCTTTTAACACCTGAAAATTAGTATAATTATAATGCCTATTATACCAAAACGACGAAATGACAATGGCGTGGATGGCTTCGAGGCATTTTCGTACTTATGCAATAAGGAACAGAGTTTTATTTCAGTTAACAGATAAGTTGTTTTATTCTTACTGACAGTATCTATGGCCATTTAATGTGTGTACATGTCCTTTAAAATGTTTAACTGTGAAGGCCTTGGAACAGTATAACAAAAGCATTTACATCTAGCAATCCTCCGAATCTTAGCACGGTGAGTAATGAGTGCACGTGACTCTCGCTCGTGAAGTACAGGCGCGTGCGCACGTGCCGCCCCGGGGATGACACGCCGTGACTGTACCTGCGGGACAAACACATCGTTTACCAACGAATGTTTTCAAAAATATTTGTGATTCTGGGATAGTATAATATAATATTGTACCTGGGGTTCAATCTATTGACAGTCTCTTCACCAGACTCTTCAATATTCCTCTGCAGGTCAGCTCTTATCTTCTTGAGCAGCGGTGTACAAATGCCTTGCCCTATCGTTAGTTTTTCTTGCATCGTCAGACCATATTCCTGTGAATCAGAAAGAAAGATATAAAAACCGAATTGGAAGTCGGAGTATTCCCCAAAAGTATTGTATTCTTGAACAGTCCCCAGCCTACTGGGGAACAGAAGACCCGACTTTTCACGAGTATCCAGATAGGCGGGAGACCAGGGTATCCGGGCTAGATACTTTTATATTGAAAAATTATCTGTTACAAGCAGCCCAGAACTGCTCGTTATCCAAAGCTCGCAAAGGCCAGCATCCATGAAAACCATTTACAAATATAGTGTAGAAAAAAATAATTCAGAAGTAGTTACTCACCTGAGGTATAACAATATCGGCCAAGTACTTGGCATAAATATACAGTTCCTCTGCCAAGTCGAACTGCAACGTGTGTTGATTGTGTTGCAGATCATACTTGATGCAGTCGTATATGTCCGGAATCTTGGATATGTCGAACGTCTTGTTTTTGGTACAGAAATCCTTTTCGATCTTGCCCCATCGTCGTCCCATTAGCTCCCATGTCTCACCGTGGTAGAGTATCGTGTCTAGGTGCAAACAATATTGGGTAATAATTGACTGTGCAACTTTAATTTTATATCTACATATGATTCACAAAAACCCTTTTTTTGTTAATTTTGTACATTAGTCCTTTGTACTTACGTAGTTGATACTTTAAGATCTGCGGCTCTATCATACAGGCTTTTATCGAGAGTGACTCTCCAACGAGCGAACACGCCTTTTGTTGGCTGAATGTTGCCTTGGTAATGCGCATACGCAGTTGATTTTGTCTCATTTATTATTTTCGTGCTAGAATTAACTAAGGGATTGACAAGAACTTGTGCCTATTATTTATGAGTACATAAATCGATATACCCCGCAACCGACTTTACTGAATGGGTAACCTTTTCACCACGATATAAGCTATTTAGAGACAGCTCGTGTCAAAACGAAAGTAGAAGAACATAATTTATCTCACCTTTAGTCTTGGGGTCATCTTTCTTGATGAGCACGATATGCACGAGGTGCTGTATGAGCGTGTGCACGTGCGCGCAGCACCGCACGGGATTCTTCACAAAGTCCATGGCCGCGTTGATACTGACGGACTCGCACGGGTTGATGCGCGCGCGGTCCTCATCTGTGAAGTCGCGCTCCACTTGCATGGCCTCGTGGAGGCGGGCCTTGGCCCTGATTGAAGATAATATTTTATAGTAGATATTTTTAAGAGAAACTTTAGTAAAAATCGTATGATTAATGCAAAAACTTGCTTGAGATTACAGGACCCATGGAACAGTCGAGAACACGAAAAAATATTTTCTATATTTTTCTCTATTCCCAATAGTTTCAGATTTGGCCCTAAAGTCCTATCTCAAAAACTTAACCTGTATATCTAGTAGTGCAGTAAAATTTGCTGTAGGATAGAACCAGGACCAGATCTAAGGGGAGGCAAGCCGGGCAATTGCGCAGAGTGGCAAAAATGAGGGGCGGCAAAATTCAAGGCGGTTGTAAGAAGAGAAACATCTTATAAATATTACAGTGCTCAGCCCTGTAGGTAAACGAAGTGCGAAAGTCGAATACAGACAATTTTATACGGCAAAAATAGAAAAAATCAAATTCTTAATATAAATCTTAGAGGTTTTTGTTTTCCGAAACACAACTCAGATTGTAATATAAAGAGATTGCACTATACTATGTCTGGAATAACATGCTCATAACTTCTAAGGTGTCATTGTAAAGGGCGGCAAAAATAAGTATTGCCCGAAGCGGCTAAATATCTAGATCGAACCCTGGATAGAACGAGTAGTACTCCATTAATAACACTCACATATTCTGAACTTTAGACGAGTCGCAGTCGTTATCTAACAGTCCATTCGTGTTGGCCGACTTGACCATCTGCACCAATATGGGCGTCAGTTCTCCTTCCAAGGCCAGGAGTCCCTTTGCGAAGGCAGCAGCAGTCATCTGCACTCGACCTTCGTCTGACGCGTAGATCTTCAGGTCGTGACGGAAGGTGGAATGGAGACGAAGCAAGCCGAGACCTTGGGTACCACCCTCACCTGAAATTAGTTCACGGTTTAAGGGGCGTGGCTTTTAAATATTGGAAAAGTAAGTGTGGTGATTTTGTTCGCGACTATATCTCCTTCTGTTAACTTTTGTATGATAATCCTAACTGTGCAACTCACTTCTCGAGGTCTGTCATTTATCGACAAAATTCTGCGATCTTATTAATTTGCAAGACCATATCGATGGCAGCAAAGTAGATACGGACATCTACATTTTTACCAAAATGCTTTTTTTACAAAAATAAGTTAAAATCAACCCTATCTACAAGTCTGTATTAAAATAATTTCAAATTTCAAAATAATCAAGAAAATCTGGCATGTAAATGAAGATATCTACACTCGATTTCTAAGAAACATCGCAGCAAAATGGCCTCTGTCTTTGACTAAATTTCCTCTCCTGTAAAATTGCGATTTTGTAGATGTCTTCTTTACATTGCTGCCATCGAAATACGAGAACAGCTGGTTCCCAGCTGGCACACCCACTTATTCAGCATTTTCATTGCAACAGTTCGGTGTAACCTCAGTTTCTGGAACAGGCCTATAGCAGAATTTGACTGCGACCATTGATGTTTGTTTTCCGGCCTGAATGTAACTGGCAGGTATCAATTGTCCGTAATACTTTAGTAACCACTAGAGATGTGATAATACAAACCGGGAGTCTACATGTCGGCCCTGTCTACCGGGGTACATGCAGCGAAACATTCGCCCTACTTCCTCAACTTATACGCGACCGGGTCAGTTCCCCGCCCATTTTACTACCAGCACTAGACATAATAATAATGCTTACCGGGTATGTGTCGGCCCTGTCCCCCTGGGTACATGCAGCGGAACATTCGTCCAAGTTCTTCAGCTTGAATTCGTCCGGCGGGCGTCAGTTCTCCGCCCCATTTTAGGATGAGAACTAAAGACGGCTCGCCACCGCCTCCTACTGCAGTTTTAAGGTATATTAGTATAATGTATTTAAGCTGCTTCATTAATCTATGGGAAAGGTCGTATTCCCGCCCTACATATTTCTATCTCCCCGCCTGCCTAAACGACTTATCTTGAAATGCGGAATTGCTGCAGAAAAAACGTAATTTAAAACTTCATTGCAGGTGTGTTTCAACAATATGTAGAATAAAATAGCGTGTCTGTATAGACGAGTGAGTTCTTTTCAACCACCGTTAAATGTTATGTGCGTTATATGTATCATAACTAAGCCCTAAAGTCGGTAATATTGAACTGGAAGTGACTTCTACATTTTTCAATTCTCTCCGAGTAATCTCCTGGATATCCGAGACGTAAGGCTGACCACAAATGAGACACTAATATAAGTTGCTCCGGGCAGTTGGTCGGTATTTGTTTCTAACTACAGCAGCTGTTTGGCAAATGGAGCCACCGTCCTGATCGCTCGAGCGACCATTATAGGACTTGGTAGTCTTTGTACTGTCTTGATCGCTCGAGCGACCGTTTTTCCCTTCGGGTTCAGAAACATAAGTCGCTGTGGACACAGTTTAGTCTCTCGAGCTCGAGACACAAAACTGTCTCCAAATTCACAAGTGTCCCGGCACTACTTGTTAAATTTCTTTTTTTTTGTTGTTTTATTTTATTTTATTTATATTATAATTTGTTTGTTTTGAAACTAGCTGAATGTCCGCACGTGTTTTAGGTGATCACTGAAAATCAGCGCTGTGTCTGTGGCCCACGCCATAGCACAGCATTATGCTGAGTGGTCACCTTTTTGTCACAGTTGTCTTTTATTTTAATATTATTTATATACTATCATGTTTTGTGTTAAAGTGTATCTGTGACAAATAAATGTTTTTTCTTTTCTTTTCTTTTCTTCTTTCTTCTTACTTTATCAAAAAATATTTTTTTCATTTTATTCAGTTAAATACGCTGCAAATTCATAATTTTACTAAAAACTACTATGCAAAGCATTATATCTTCACTTCTACAACTTTGCAAAGCCAACATTTGCTTTTCTATGACTATGAACTCAAGCCATGCTATTAATACTGCGTCGATGTACACAGCAGTGAACAAACACAATATAAAGGTTGTAACATTCGGTAAATCTTGTTATCAACAAGGTTACAGTCGCAGTTAACACGTGTATTATTATCACACGTTAATCTATTAATCAAAACGTTATGAAAACTAGGTGATGTCATTTATGTACAACGGATTTGAACCATATTTTAGTGTCAACTTAGCGTCACATAGTGTCAATATTGTCTTAAACTAAATTTATATGTGAATAATGTCTCCTAAAGATACTACTGCATGTAGCTTCTATATTATTGTATGCAATAAACACTAAGCTAAAGATTATGCAATGCTCAATGCAAAACGCTTAAATAAACGGGACAGCACTTCAATAAACAAACTATACAGGCGGGTATCATTGCTGGTAGTACTTAAGCTGGTAACTTAAAAATATTCTGTGCTATGCATTGTAATTTAAGTATCAATAAACATTCAGATGTTAAGGAAAAAAATACCATAAGTAGGCATCGCGGGCTCATATTTATGATGCATGATCGTTCAGAAATTTTCAGAACCACCTCTCGTACATTATTTAACCTGGGATTAGAATCGCTTTTAGTATCAGAATCATTTCATGTGGCTGCCGCTTTGATATCACGGGAGATTACATCGACAAACACTAGGTTCTCCTCTTGTTTAAAACTTAAATATTTTTTAAGCTGCAGAATATTATAAATGTTAAGAATCTCAATGCATAGCACAGTAAAGCAGTGTAAAGTGCGTGAAGCGGACCGTGAGGCTGCGGCGCGTTACCGTCGTCCGAGCTGGAGCCACGCGGCCGCCCGCGGGGCTGGTACTTCATCTGCACCTTGCGGTTTATGCCCGAGAAGTGCCCGTACCTGCGGGGAAAAGGGTATACTGCATAGATTGTAGCCAGGGTGTGGTGAGGGTGCTGAGGATGTGGAGAAACTTAGGACAGTGTTTAACAGGCAATTGTAATACGATGGCATAGATGAGGGTTAAAATCCTCTCGATATTCCACCTTAAATCACTGTCCAGAAAGAACAGCCATCTAATCATCCAAATATCTATCAATTGGATTTGTTTTAATAACTTTTCCTCTAATCCAATAATGGTCCCAACACTATCATGATCAACAAAAAATATTTCGCAGACCACAGCTGGACAAAGATCTCATCCTAAATTGTTTTTAAACTCGCTGGGCAAGCGGGTTGTTAGCCATAGAACCAACTCTCTAACCGGTAAGCCTGGTTGCTGTCACCAAGTTAGGAGTATTTTGGCTGGCAAGTTAGATAATAATTATCCCACCATCTATCGATCTTGACAGCCTTGTCGGCCAGTGCCAGAGTGACCGAGATACTTCTAATATTCAAAATATACGAAAATAGTTAATAACATACATTTCTAGAACACTTTTGAGTTGTTCTAGCTTGCCCTGCTTCTCTTCAATCTCAGGGTCGGCGTGTCTGGTCTGTATATCTGATAGTAATGCCCGCGCTATGTCCAAGATCTCTTGCAGCTGTTTGGGCTTCTTTAGCTTCACGTGACCGCGCTTGAAACCATCGTACTTCTCGAATATCTCGAAGAATCTAGAAAAAAAATGAGACGGTAAGGAAGAAAAGTTTTCGAAAACTAACACTAACCTCTGAAAGGAGTATTTGGATCCATGCAATAGGTGGAAAGCCTAAGAGTACATCTGTCACATAAAAGAGGCAGTCGACCTTGGCGAACAAAGCCTTTTAGCTAACGTAAGTCATGGAGGCGTATAAATTACACTTTATAAAATCTAAGATTATTTATTCATAAAACTGTGATGGATTTGCAGATTTTCAAAATTAAAAGGTAGATAAAGTACAACATACCTCTTATGCCTCACTTCGACCTTCATCTTTTGCTTCGGCGTCCGATCCCCATGCCTTATAACAGCCACCACACACCTCAGCTCCATCATTTTTCCAAACGTGGTAGGCACAATAGGCGGGTCGTCTAATTGAAAGGGCACCGACCACGGGATGTGCAGCGTCGGCGCAAGCTCCCGTAAGATCATATTACCCAGGATCTTGGCACAGTCATCGTAGTACTTGTTCGAGTTTTTCACGAATGAAAACCCGTTTACGTCACACACGAATGATTTGCCGTTCGCTCTGTAAATCGTAGGTTGATGTATTGTTTGGAAGTTAAATATAGGAATAGGAAAAACTGAACGAGGTAGGCTTAACACCGAGACCAATGGCGTGCAATGGACGAGGCCTACATTCACCGTTTACTGTAGGACGTTAAACGAAAGGGTATACATAAGTGTACTTACCTTACGTTTAATTACGGTTATTATTCAGTAAGGACCTAAAACAGGTCATAGCGTTCGTGTTTTAATTTTATTTACCAAGCTGACGACCTTAATTAGGCAATGACGTAACTCCGCGTAACCTTAATGGTCAGGGTTGACGTATCGATCCCACATCCGTTCAAATCTTTATTTATAGCCTACTTACGGTTTATTCTACACAAATATATATTCAGTCTGAATGTAAGACATTTGAAACTACATTTAAAAACAATAAAGCTAGGGCAGGGCCCTTTATTGTCGGCAACCTGCGGCTCGCGAGCCACATGCGGCTCTTTCGATGTAAAGTTGCGGCTCTCTAGTTCCAAAAAAATATTATTTTACTATCAAAACCCTTAAAACCGTGCAATCGATTCATAATTAAGTACTATAATATAGTATAACTGAAATATACTGACTATGACTGAAAGATACATAAATACCTATAGTAACTATATCTAATTGTATTTTCGTTTTGTGTTTTTTTCTAAAGGTAATTAGTTTTTCTAAACGCCATTTCAAGGTTATCCATTAATTACAGGACACCCTATATAAGCATATATATTGAAACGATTTTTTTTGTGGCTCTGAAATCTGTGAAATTTCGTGAATTGCAACTTTTGGCTCTTCCGTGTCAAAAGGTTGCCGACCTCTGAGCTAGGGGAATGCAAAAACAAATAACGGAAGAAAACTCACCTGAGTAAATCAAACCCACAAACAGTCTGTTTGAAAGCAAGACAAACTTTCCTGGATATAAGCTTCTCCTGGTTAGACAATATGACAGGATACCTAATCTCTTTGCCTTCCGAATCTCGCTCAACCTTCCCGTCTAATGCCGGCGACTTGCGAGCTTCTGCATGCGCGTAGTCGGGGCCTACTGTGTATACTTTTACATCGGTACCTAGGAACATTCGCATTTACATTATTTCTATATCGCCACTTAACACCTTTAGGCCCGATATCCACCAAAGCGGAGTTAGGCGGAGATGTGTCGTAAACAACCAATAAGATTTCGTTATTTACATATCTCCTCTCCGCTTAGCTTCGGGGGATACCTGGCCTAAGGGCCTTCGCTTAGCCAAGCGTGCTTCGCACTCGTACACGGAGAGTCACGCGGGCGATTAACATTTAGGACACGTACAGCAATCGAAAATGGAATTAATTTTCAACTAAATAATGAAAAGTAGTGATCTGGATACGTCAAGAGTGGCCGGGCGGCCCCTTGTGACGTCATTATGAAGAGCCTGTAAGGCGCAAATCAAATATCATGCTCGCTTCATCTCACTACCACTATCTACGTGGCTTTGAATCCGATGCTCGCTTGTAGATACGGCGCGTGGGCACACAAGCTGTGTGCGAAACACGGGTGACTTAGCAGATGCCCTATCTCTTCATAATCTTAACTTTTTCCAGGATTCGCTTTGCATAAAGCAGCGGGTTCTACGTTCGGGGAGCGCATGATCAGCGCATCTTCAATCGAATGGCGATGTTCTGGTTTTACGCGGAAAGGCTGCCATCTGATCTCCGCAACTCCTGCGAAAACCAGATTTTTGCAGTATGATGTTATCAGTGTGTAGATGGATGCTTTTGCCCATCCATCCGATATTTAGTATAGTCACTTCTTACCATATAGTCGGCAAGAGATGAACTGGCCAATCGTTAATGGAACTCGAAAAACCACACGGTGTTAATGCTTTCGATGCACGATGTTTACAACACAATACAGAAACACTAGCACTTAATTGTTAAAACTCACCATCAGTAGGCATAAAATCTTCATAAATAAACGACCCTGTTTTCCTCACTCTTGATTCTGGCGAATATATACTACTTCTACTTCCTATCTGTAATAGAAGTAATCAATATTTCCATTGTTCATTTTTTTTTAAATACTTTAAAATTTGATCTTTTACAACAGACAGTCCCCAAAAACGCCCGACCTTCACTGCTTCCTAGGGTTTAAGCTAGGAAGAAGAAATGGCGCAACAAACCCACCAGCAACACAGCTCTATCTGGCAAGTGAAGTAATTAGTCTAGTCATACAAAAAAGTAATATTAATTACGATTATTAAATTATGCAAACCGAGTATGATAATAAAAAGTATATAAAAACAATTCGTAATGAATTGAAAACAAATTTATGTTGTTAATAAAGAAGTTTGTAAAACATGTTACTGAGCCTTCTAATGATTGATATTTGATGCAACATAATACATGCGCAGACGTCACGACTATAATATTTTAATTCAATCACGATTAGTAAAGTCGAGAGCATTTAAAGCATAATAATCAGCCCATTACTGTCCCACTGCTGGGCATAGGCCTCTTCTCAGAATGCGAAGGGTTTAGGCCTTAGTCGATTTTCTGGCCTGGTGCGGGTTGGCGGACTACACACACCATCGAAAACAGTTTTTTTTAGGCGCTCTCATGTTTGCTATTTTACTCACGATGTTTTCCATCACGTAAGTGATAATCAAATTCTGATCACATGAATTCGAAAAGCCAGAGTTGCGGGCTGGGTTCAAACTCAGACCCTCCTGCATGGAAGGCAAGCGTTCAACCGCTAGGCTATCAAACTAAATATAAGTATGTCCAAAATCCTTGTAAATTAGCCTGAATTAGACCGTTTTCGTGTAATAAAAGGTTGCCTACCTTTCTAAATAGTCGTTGGCTGCCTCCACCTGCGGAGGTGGGGTAATAAATATAAATATTATGATCTTCGGCTGACACCGGCTTTTCTACGAACGGCTTGTTGAACACCACACCGTTCACTTCCACGTGGTCCTCGGACTCCACTAGCTCGTGATCTGGAATTATGCGGCATTTCTAGCACTTCGTTAAGTAGACGAATGAAATTAAAATAAAATGCGTGCTGTACGCATGTACGGGCCGGCGGAACGTGTGAATGAATCCGAACGACCGGGCGGCAGGATCAATAAGATGGAAGTTCTCTGAGCTTTCGTTGCCCAACCAATATGCGTATAATACCACGCCATATCGGCTCGAAAACATCTACTTTTAAATATGCATAGTTGGTCTGGGTACCGGTGGTATATTAGTTTACGATGTGTTAGACACGAAGTCCTAGCAAAACTGAATGAGTGGGTCGAGGAACTTCAAGAATACCCCACCAAGAAGAACATAATCTACTTAGTTGGCGGCAATAAGATTGACAAGCATATCATTTTGGGACCCAGTGCATATCAGCAAGCACATTGGGTCACCGGCGCGACAGCGCAACGAGTATTCCCAAGGAGGGTTGACGTCAGGCAGGCGGCCGGTCATAAAACAATAAGCTAAAACCTCTAACAACATGGATTTATGAAATACATGTTGTGCCGACCCACCTAGTGTGGGATAAGGGCAGGAAGAAGAAGAAGTTGGTCTGGGTACCAATAAATAAACTAAAAGATGGATGGATTGTGTGAAGGGTTCGAGGAGACTGGAAGAGGAATACGTGTTGTGCCGACCCCACCTACAGTGGGGTAAGGGCAGGGAAATTATGATGATGGTACCAATAAATAAACTGATGCGATGATTGGTTGTTATTGCCATAATTTTATCATACTATCAGTATTACGGGCTCATAGCACCCTTGTCGTATTTTGCGATTCAATGGGTAAATCTCAGATGGAGACGACACGGCAATGTGTTTTGTGAAAATAGACATTGCATTTGCGCAAAAGTTTTTCGCATATTATTCCGATATTCTCTTTTATAATTAAAAGCTAATGCTTCTTCTCCTAAGAATACGGTAGTTAAAGCATGTATAGACACTTGGAACATTCTTGTAACACCGCAAAGTTCGCGGAAGTTTCTAGCAAGCTTAAAATGCAAAAATACTCTAAACAAAGACTTACGTTTCGGATCCGGAGAATCTCTATCTAATACTGCATATCTAGGTATTTCTATACCCTCACCCTCCAATATCGCGTATACTTTTCTACGATCCTGTAAATAATACGTACAAGTATCAAGTAACCAGTACTGACGTCAAATGGACATAATAAAATTATAAACTTGTAGCTATGATATACATACCTGAATATCATACTGCATATGAAGATTGTTTATCACATAGGGCTTCCGTAACTTCTCGTACTGTATGGCCTTGTCAAGAGGGAAACCCTTCGAATGAAAGGAAATAAGACAGTCACAGGTAGGCCATTCATCTACCGGTTTCTGCAAAAAAAATACATATTGATTATTATGTGGACAAAAAAACGCTAATTAACCTTTTAGGCGCGTGAGTCGCATTTATGCGACAAATATTTCGGTGCCCCTAGCGCGCGTGTCGTATTTCTGCGACTGAGAACATGCATGGGTTTTTTCGTTCTATTTTCGTCCTATGAACTGCGTGGTACAACTAAAACGATTATTCAATAGAGATATGATTTACAACAATTACTTAAAATTGTTTCATAGCTCTAAGTATTGAAAAAGCTTAATATATTTATTGTAGGTATTATTTTATCGATTCGTAGTCGCGCGCTAGGGGCATGGCATTTGATATTTAGCCACGCGCTTAAAAGGTTAATACAATAATGGATTACGTACGTCTTACACTTTCCCCAACCAAATGCGCGAATGCGCGAAGGTTGAAAACAGTGAATACTCCATTACTGACTAATTCGCTACTTGACACCGACCACACAAAACAAAGCTAGTGTCTGTGAAGCCATTCAATGGAAACAGAACATAACAACGTGTAAACGTTAGTATGGTGCACAATGATGTATGTGTGTTATGAACAAGTAGTTAGACGAATAAAGAAGAATCTAACAGATGTTAATTATGAATATAAATTGCGTGACAAATAGTAAAACAAAATATGTATACTGTTTATCAATATCAATATAACCATAATGCCATTACTTCTACTAATTACTTCATAGACCTGGCAATGTTTTAATAGGTGTACAACTATCATTTAATTGTGATTTCATAGCTTAAGCATCGGCAGACTACTTTTATGCATACTGAACTCGCCGACAGCACAAGAATACAACTCTTTATACTCAGCCAATTTTGTAGACATTGAACCACCCCATTTACAGAATATTTTGTTCCACTAGTTGTGTTAGACAATGTGGAGAACCTTAAGGATAACCTCCTCTGGGAAGACCAGCATCTTGATGTACTCAAACTCGTCGAGCCGCGTGAGGATCTCCTTCATGGGCTTCGACTGCGACTTCTTGGCCATAGCGCAGACGCCGACCACGACCTTCTTGCCCCCGCCATCGCTTTCCGGGTCCAGCGACTCGCACAGATCCAACTCGCCCTAGTTTATGAATATGTATACATAATAGTTTAATTGATTTACAAATTAGGTAATTTAATGAAAAACATGGAGGCTCCACCCTGCCCTCGCCAACACCACTTTTATTCACCTATAAAATTAAATCCTGTATGCAAAAAAGGGGAAGAGGTTCTACTTCATCACAACCAATATCATTAGTTTCACACTGATTTGAAGAAAGAACTCCAAAGGCGTGTCTCGACTGGGCGCATTCGTTAGCCGCATTCGCTGAATACAAATAGTACCACTGCAATGACTGAGCTGCGCCGAAGTTTTTCAGTTGTAACCGTAAACATTGCGCGCGACGGTCGAGACACGCCTTAAGAAGTCACTAATAAGTTTGTTTTTTAGCTAGAGTGTAGTTTACGATTACATTATAAGCAGGTCTTTAGACTGGTAAAACGAAGTCATAAGGAAATCATCCCGTTATCACCATGCTTGGCTAATAGATTGGTGACTAACCTAACCTGATACATATTCATATATTCTGCATTTCAAAATTAACAGCATATTAGGACCATAACTAGTGCCACAGAGCTTATGGAACAAGCCAGCATTTCTTTTTGGTTGTCTATAATGGGGTAGGCCCACCTGATGGAAAGCAGTTACCGCTGCCTATACACAACTACAACACCAAGATTGCTGATGCGATGCCAACGTTAGAGATAAAGTTGGATAATCTCATGTGCCTGTAATTTCCCGGCACTCATACCCTTCAAATCGGAACACAGCATTGCTGTTTGGCAGCAGAATTAAGTATGGTGGTAGTACTTCTCCGGAAAATCTCTTTCATAGGAGCTCTATTACTACAAACTACCACCAAATGTGCTCTAAGATGTGCCCTATCAGTTTGTCTTAACAAATCAATTGCCAGAAACATAATACTTAATAGATAAACAATAGACTGGCTTAATATCGAGTAACCTGGTCATTTATAGGTTAATTATGACCAAAATATTATAGAAAATACATAGGTATTTTAAACATTATTGGAATCTTTACATAGTATAAAACAAAGTCGCTCCCGCTGTCTGTCCCTATGTATGCTTAGATCTTTAAAACTATGCAACTGATTTTGCATAGATAGATAGATAGAGTGATTCAAGAAGAAGGTTTATATGCCCCACATTAGTATCTACATTTCACCCGTGTGAAGTCGGGGCGGGTTGCTAGTAATAACAAAAATATAAATTCATTCAAAATCAAAGTATGCACTGCATTTCCTGAATTATCCTGACCGCCTTTCTTGATATGCTGAATTTTTAGTAAGTTAATACTCTTTATAATAAAATGTTTTAGTTCCTTACAATAAATAAATTATAGAAATTGCTTACATATTATAGGCATGTTAAAATATGTTAATATGCTCAACCATCACTTAATATCTCTGCTTCAATATTCAATCCACAATACAAATTTCTGTACTGTACTGTATACTGTTGGGGATTAATAACATCAACAAGTCTGAAGTTAGTTTCACTTAAAGCATCCTCCATAAGAGTGGGGGGAGGAGAAACACTCGCACAATTAAATTCAATAAGTGGGAAATTTTAGCATGTATACCCTAAAAGAAGCCATTCATATTGCATCTACGAATTATAAAACATGTCTCCATATAGGTTACACGCAACAGCATAGATTTGAATTTTAAATCACACAAACAAAAATTTCAACATTTGAATAAATTATTTAAATTAAATGATAATTAATCATGGGTGACAACAAAAGCCACCAGGGTCTTACATCAGGCAGACAGTCATCACAATAACATATGTCATCATCATTCTGGCCCTTCTTGTCCTTCCTCCATCTTTTGAGACGCCACCAATCTTTAAGCCACTGCCACTCCATCACCACACACTATCAATGATTCACTTGTATCCTATCAGAGCATATGATAAGCCTTACAGGCAACCTTGTCACCGATTGGTTGACACTACTTTATACTTGATAACTAAGATAAACTTGACATAAATTAACATACTACATTACCTCACTTGTCATTGTCAGCATGTAAAGCTATAAATATAATAATCTATTGTGTCCACACAATATAAGATAATTAGTTGTAGCCGTCTTGCACTCAACATTTAAAGCAGCATTGTGCTCAATATTGTTATCTGTGTTACATTACCGAGGAAGTGGACAAAGATAATATTAGCTGACCCAATATTTAATCAGGATTTGTTTCACATATGTGATCTCACTACCACTTGTGTTTGGATTGTTATTTTATATCTGTTTTAGTTTACATAACACTACCGTATCATTGTTTTATTCTACAGTGCAAAAGGTCATTGCTCTGCAAGTATCTACGTAGTCCTTGTGTGCCCGACATGACAATAACAATCTACTTGAAAATGTTAACTTACTGATCTTAACGGTACAAGATTTCCATCATCGCCGACATAAAATTGGGGCTGAGTAGCTTGCCGCAACCCTTGATAGCCATGTTCAAGCTCAGTGTATGACATTACATACATACACCTGCCTATTTCTATTTTAATTTATCAATATCATTAAGCAGCTCCTAAACACTAATAGCAAATCTCGAAAACAAAAATATAAAGTAAAACCAAAATATAAAAATATTTTCAAAAATATGCCCTGCACAGATCATACAGAATTATTAAAAAAAAGATTAGTGACGGATCTCAATATTCTCAATCTCTCAATCCAGCACAGCAGTTCGACTTGGACAATATATTGGAACGCGATGATGATAATAGTGAGATAGCTATTTACAAAACCTGAAAGTGTAAAAGAGACGACACCAAAAACTCTAAGAGTGCTTCATCGTGAGTCAACGTAAACGTCAGTTGCATTAAATGCAACTTAAGCATTTTTGCATCGTTGATTTTGTATCATTTGACGGCGATTTTTCTTTGGTTATTGGATTTTGTACGCTAAGAAGACCGAAAATGAAGGAGCGCATTTTACTAATAAGATATTTGATTATTCCCCATTATTTTCTGCTTACACGCTATATACGTATCGATAGTATATTTAATACATTAATTTATAATGGTCATAATTTATAGAAAATAATAATTGGTTCAATATAATAGATATTTTACCGTTTTTGGGGCAGCACAAATGTACTCTGTGGGGCAGCACGGTAGTGCCTGGTCGAAGTAAGCAAGCCACAAGCCACAACAGGTTTTAATGATACCGCTGAAAATGCTCGATTATGCGATGATTTGGTAAATATTATTAAAATAATAGGGGAAAAGGCCGTGTACGTTTTGGTTGGACGCGTTGATGAACGTGGTTATTAATGTCAATGTCACTAATAATGACATTCGGCTGTCCGGTTGACACTGACAACAGTTGCTTTCCGTAAAACGTAAACAGGCAGTTTTGCGAAATTACATGATTTATTAATAAAAAGGAAAAGGGTTTAGTTAGTTTACAAAAGCAATGACGAAGACATCCAAATCTATTCACACTACACTGACATTAGATTCATTCTGGGAATCTATCAATATTTTAGTAACAAAACCTCATGTTATTAACAAAAGGTTATGGGGCAGCAAATTATTGTTCAAATATTGTTGCAAACCTAATTGCTCCCCGTGGGAACTGCCGCTAACTTTAAGTCGGCTGATAGACTTCGTTACTAGTGACAATATTGACCAACAGTCAACTCATATTCTTCATGAACTGAAGGTGAAAAATCATGCCTCTGACGTCATATCTGATGTTGATGGTGCAATTGAAGTTCTCCTTATGGAGTTGCTTCCAAAGAACTACACTGACAAACCAGCATATCAACTCGTCTGCCTACAAAAAGAAAAATCTATAGTTACATTCTATAATGTCACACCAGCTAGCCTGGAACAGAATTTGTGTCCTGATTTTTCATATACCATATATCTAGATAACAGTGAAATTGTGTTAACAGCTACGAATGGTTTGTACTTATTATCACAATCAACTGATAAACTAATTAATTAGGTGTGCTACAATTAAAGTCTTATCGTTTTTTAGATGAAAATTCCAAGTCATATAAATGGCTTGTCAACACATTGCTGCCACAACTTATTAAATGGGGAATGGACTCGAAAAACCATAAAAGCAAGAATAATATATGTAGTGAATCCTTGTCACTAGTATCCCAAATGAAGTATTATGAAAAGTATAATGACTTGAAGCTAAAATATGGTAAAGAGATGGTCAAGGTAATGACTCACACAAAAAAGGGTTACTTTACATAAGAATAAATTTCCAAGCTTTTAAAATGCCCTTTAGAAGTGTAAGCAATTTTAGCAATCAAATACTTTTGCTATAAAAAATTGCTTTATTTAAAAAAAATACCTGTTTTGTTTCAGATTTGGCCTGAATGTACAGATGCATCAAAATTTGTATATGAAGATGTGGCTATAGCGGCATATCTCCTACTTCTATGGGAAGAAGATGAGACTGATAAAAAGAAAACATTTGTTGATCTAGGATGTGGCAATGGTTTACTAGTATATATACTGACCAAAGAAGGACATAATGGATTAGGTTTAGATGTTCGGAAAAGAAACATTTGGGATATGTACCCCAGTGATGTTATATTACAAGTAAGATAAAGTAATACAAAAAACATGATTTGATCGCTAAATATATTTCAACTAAAACTATTTTTTATTTTGTTTTAGGAAAAAACTATTACACCATCTGATACAGCCATGTTTCCTGAAATGGACTGGATTATTGGAAACCATTCTGATGAACTAACACCATGGATACCAGTTATTGCAGCCAAAAGTTCATACAAATGCAATTTCTTTCTACTTCCATGTTGTGCATACAATTTTGACGGAAGTAAGTATCAACGTAAAAACTCATATAAAAGCCAATATAATGATTATTTGGATCACATAAAACAGTTATGTGAAGCTTGTGGTTTCAAAGTAGACACAGATAGACTTAAGATTCCAAGTACAAAGAGGATATGCCTAGTAAGTAGTGGCAGAATATACCCAGAAGAGGAATATAAACAGTACTGCAATAAAATAGATGAATTAATAAAAGAAGATTCATCTAATACATCACAAGATAAAAATGCACAGAAGGATTTTAAAGCTAGAGAACCAGTTGAAAGAGTTAGAAATTGTACACAAATAGATAAGAATGTAATAGATTCAATAGTTGATTGTATTAGTAAATATCTGCTTGAGGAATGCAGCGAGTTAGAATCCAACTGGTCTATTGGTAAGACAGCTGAAATTAATGAACTAGTTCAACTCATACCTAAAGAACAACTGAATATTCTAAAATCTGAATGTGGAGGAATTCAAACACTTCTGAAGAATAATCATAACATCTTTGAAGTTCAAAGTGGAAAGGTGGGATTGAGGTATCCAAAAACAATTAATGAAGTTGGTAGCAATACTAGAAAAAGAAAGTATAAACAAACAACTATAAAGATACAGCATAAACCTTGCTGGTTTTATAATAACCATCCACAAGGTTGCCCTTTGAGTGACACAGATTGCAGTTTTTTACACACAAAAATCTGAAACTTATAAAAATAAAACAAAACTTAAAAGAAATAAAAAATATTTTATTCTTACTCAGTCCCAAATTAAAATAACACACTTTATCTCATATAAACATATATGAGTAACATGGAAAATAATAAACAATTAGACTTACTTACAGGTACTCTAAAACTTTATAAATTTTCCAATTGGATTTTATTGGATATATCATTATTGATGTCAAATATTAAAATATATACATATTTACAAATAGAACCTTAGCCCCTAACCAAATTTGGGAATGTGCCCAGAAGAAGTAATTAAAGTCTTATTCTATTTCAAAAAATCTATTGAGTTCACTCAAATTCCTGTCGTCTACTAATTTTGCAACATCATGTTCTCCCATAAATGAGCAGACCATCCTCAATGTTGTCCAAATTGTAGATGAACTTGTGTTAGAAGAAGATGATTCTGGAAACATGCTCTTAGCGTTGTGCTGCTGATTCAGTGCCACTAGGAAATGTTCTGCAGCCTGCCTATGGGCTCCCAAATTCATGCATGTGATGCCAACATTGTACCTAGCTCTGATAAATCCAGGTTCTAAATTGAGAGCTTGCTGATAAGCATCAACAGCCTGCTCAGATTTGTCACTGTTTGCCAAAGTGGCTCCTAGCCTGTTCCACAATTTTGCATTATCACGAGTGACCATCAAGGCTGTCTTAAAACAATCTACTGCTTTATCATATTCTTGACTAATATTAAATATCACGCCCAGAGCATTTTGAATGTCTGGATCAATTTGATTCATATTTAACTGTACTGCCTTTAGGTACAATGACTGAACATGACCCTCTAACTCTTTTATATCCAATTTCCTAGGGTCCACATCTAGAGGAAACATATCAGAATATTTAGGACTGGCTTTTAACCAGTCCAATAAAGAAATATATGCATACTTAGACATATTTTCATTTGTGTATGCTGCTGCCAATGTAATATATCCTTCTAATTGTGTTGGATTAATTGCTAAAGATTTTTTCAAAGCTGTTATTGCCATAGGATCTTGTTCATTTTCAGCTTGTGTAGTTCCTAAAAGGAACCAGGCCTCAGCTGATTCAGGTTGTTGTTGTGCAGCTGCCTCAAAACACAATACAGCTCCAGGAACATCACCCATCTTAAGCTTCTCTTTGCCTATTTCAAGGGCACTTCTATTTTCCAGCATGACATTGCCTTCAGTGAAAGAATATTCTTTTGTAATTCCATTTGCTGATTCTGTGTCCCAGAAATTAGTTACATTACTGAGATTATCCCATTCCTCTTTATATTTTTCAGCCATTTCATCTATGATTTCTTCTCTGCTTAATTTTCTTTGGTCATTCTCCACAGTTTCACCCAAGTTAAGCTCTCCGGCACTTATTTTCTTCATAAAGGACATGAACTGATTATATGCCATCTCATCATCATCCTTCATAACATTAACATACTCTTGAGCTTTAGCTTTAACATCATTATTACTTGTCATACTTTCAATATCTGCCTCATTGACATATTCGATTTGAACATTTGACATAGGATGAAAATTTTGAATAGGTTGCTGCATCATGTGAAAACCTGGCATCATAGAATGTGGCATGAATGAAGTAGATGGACCAGCAGTCCATGGTCTGTTCATGTGAGTACCACGTTCTGAAAGATGCGATGAAGTGGAGGTGCTACCTTTCTGCACATTAACATTTTCTGTAGGTAGATTGTTGAGCAAAGCATTCATGTTGAAAGTTTGTGGTAACTGAGAATTCTGTGCCATGAATTCGTTAACAAACCTGTCTGATTGTGAGAGTGGCTGTGATAAGGATGTATCGCGACGGACAATATTTGATAGCTGAACTAAGGAGTTGTTGCCCCCACAGTCACCACCCACCAATTTATTTAGTGACATTTTCAAGGAGTTTTAAAACTTCAACAAAAAACACAAAAGCTAAATTCCTTTAGAATTTCAATATTTAAAAACATACACAATTAAACAGAAATCCGTATAATCTTATTACAAAAATGTGCAAAGTTCACATTTCCGATCTTTCACAAACAGAATTTGACAGAAGACAGTGAAGTGATTGTGATTGTCAAAATATAAATAATGGCTCATACTAGATACACAATGGCTAATAATGGTTTATTTTTTATGAAATAGAAACTCTGACCTCCTTTAGAGCGTACTATTATAATTATAGAGGTCAGTGCATAGAAAGAACAAGAAGTCAAGATATTAATATTTAAAATTAAATAGTAGTCACAGAAAAGTTAGTGGGTCTGTACTAGAAATCAAATGTACCAGCTGTCAGCTGAGAGCTGAGACTTGAGAGAGATGTCAACAATATCCCTATAAAGTTTGTGGATGTTAATGTCAATTTCACTGATTGTTGATTGTCAACCTCAACAAAAAAAAACGGTGTTATTATTACATATTCCGTTTCTTAATGAATGAATAGAATATTTCTGTAAATATAAATAACAGAAATTGGAGAAAAATATTTTTCTAAAATAGGTACTTAATCAAAATCATGTACGAAATTTAGAGGTTATGTAAGTCGGATGTGGAGGTTAATTGCATGTTATTCCACTAGTTACAATAATAAATGAAAAATGTCGGAACCTAATACAGCAAGTGATCAAGTTGAAACCCAAGAAACAGTAGAGACTGGAGGAGAGCCGGAACCGGAAGATAAGTGGGTGGTCAGTATAATATTCTGATATGATTATGTAAATAAATGAGCTTCAGCATAATTCTGCCTAATAAATTTGCTTATTTGTTGAATACATACTGCGACATCCTGGGTTCGATTCCCAGGTCGAGCAAAGTCATTGTTAGGAAAATCTAAGTAGCAGCCAGGAGTTCGAAATTGTGCCATATAATAGGTTAGTCATTGCATCAGACTTAACACCAACATCGATGAAATACGGATACAACAGGACGTATACCTCTACCATACCCTTAGGGATACAGGTGTGATGGTGTATTATTAAAAAGTTGGCAAAGTTCTAAATTTAAAAACAGTTATAATGAAAATTCTACATTTTTTTCTAGATAAGAGAATGTGAGCTGTACAAAGATGAATATAAAGAGTGCACCAGCTTCAGAGGCCGATTCCAACAGTATTTTGTTTATGGTGAGACTCTAGACTGCAACCAGTGGAAGAAAGACTACAACAATTGTTGCAAATGGCAAGATAAGAGGGATATAAATGCTGCTGTAAGTACTACAGTTTATTTAAAGTGTTATAGGTTTATTAATTAATATGCAGTAATAGCCTAATGCTTGAATGCTTGCGCATCCATGCAGGAGGGTCTGAGTACAACCCCGGCTTGTACTTCTGACTTTTAGAATCCATGTGCAGATCAGAATTTGATTATCATTTTTCTTAATGGTGAAGGAAAAACATTGTAAGGAAATCTGCAGACCAGATGGCTTTGTAAAGTTCTCGATGGCGTGTGTAGTTTGCCAACCTGCACCAAGGCAACATGGTATACTAATGCCTAAACCCTTCTCATTCTGAGAAGAGTCCTGTGCCCAGCAGTGGGACAGTAATGGGCTAATTATGTTATGTTATGTAGATATTATTACAACATGTTTAATGGGAATATCTACCTACTTAAAATATGGACCACATTGGCCAACTTTTGAACTATAACTTTTATGAGACACATTCATATTTATGACTATTTACGGTTTACTCACATTTACTTGTTGGGCAATCATGAATATAAAATTGCCCAATGTATAATATGCGTTTTTTTAAATCTAATACTTAAATGTTTCACCTATTCACAGGAAGCTTTAATAGCCAGTGAAAAAGCGCGAAGAATGGAAAGACTAAGGAATCATTACAGAAATGACACATGGAAAAAACGAGATTCACCACCAGCAGACTGGGACAAACCATTACCAGAGTGGATGCAAAAAAGGGACGCAAACACTTACCTTGCACAAAAAGCTAAAGAAATGAGAGAAGGAACAATAGAAGAAGACAAAAAGTCTTGTTCAATCATGTGACCACAGATTTTATTAGGATAATGTTATGTAGCTAATTTATATAATAGCTTTAGTTAATAAAATTAAGTTGTTAAATTGTGTAACAGTTATTTAATTCAGTATTATTCATTGTTTCATGGTTACCAAGTTCATTTGCGTGTATATTAGGGAACGTACCCATACTACGTGACCCGTTCAGGGGGGGGAGGGGGTCTTCAAAATACCACGCTTGGTCACAGGGGCACTTGGTCATATACTACGGGTACCGAGGGGGGTAAAAAATGGGTCACGTAGTATGGGTACGTTCCCTTAGTTTACAGAGTAGTAGAAAGCTTTTTTGTCTATTCAACTGCTTGTAGATGGTCTTGCGGACCATTTCTACATAGCCGGGCAGTTATTGGCGAGTCCTGAAGGGTCTCCAATCAATGAGGACGAGTAAAATACTTAACCTAAGCTAACTATAGTTTGACCGAAACCGCTGTACCGTGCCTTAGGAAAGCGCGGTGAGGTGGGGGCCGAGGAGAAAAGAGCGTTTACATGAGATCGATATTGTCGGACAGATCTTACGATATCGGTTTACAATATTTATACTATTACTACTACTAATATCATGAGTACTACCAACAACAGCACTAAGGGTGACCCCTATTGGGACTCGGACCTCTGCTTAGAGCGTTGCTGGCGGGAGGGCTGGGAGGGAGACAGCTTGATGAGGGCTGAATTAACGGTGTGAGTAGTAGAAAGCAAATATTGTCTGTTTGATGTATCAATAAGATAATTTAAGTATCCTTCCAATTAAGCACGTTGAGGCAGGGCCGCCGTAAGCGGGCGTGCAACGCGTGCACCGCACGCGGGCGGCACACCCAGGGGGCGGCAAATTTAAAATATTTTTTTTCGGTTTTGTGTCACTCAAGATACAGGAATAATCGAAAGAGAGAGGGGAGCGTCTAAAAAAAAAAAACTCGCACGCGGGCGGCGAAACAGCTAGCGGCGGGCCTGCGTTGAGGTAGGTTCAGCAATATCCTGTGTTGGAATTTGCGCGCTTGAGGCGGCCTGTCAAGTCAAGGATCCATCAGTATCTTTAAATACACGCGCAGTTGGCAACAAGCGGCTAGGGGCAAGGTGTGGCGGCTGCGGCTTGCAACCCGGCCCGGACTGGCTATCGGGCAAACGCCCGATGGGCCGGTCACACAGTCGGAGAAATCGAAAGAGTGAGGGGCACGTAAAAAGAAAAGGTCGTCCAACTATCGCTTGAAAAAAAAGCCGCAAAATAGTTTGTGTTTGTAAATGCACCCAAGATACAGGAGAAATAGTGAGGGGAACGTAAAAAGAAAAGGTCGTCCAACTATCGCTTGAAAAAAAAGCCGCAAAATAGTTTGTGTTTGTAAATGCACCCAAGATACAGGAGAAATAGTGAGGGGAACGTAAAAAGAAAAGGTCGTCCAACTGTCGCTTGAAAAAAAAGCCGCAAAATAGTTTGTGTTTGTAAATGCACCCAAGATACAGGAGAAATAGTGAGGGGAACGTAAAAAGAAAAGGTCGTCCAACTATCGCTTGAAAAAAAAGCCGCAAAATAGTTTGTGTTTGTAAATGCACCCAAGATACAGGAGAAAGAGTGAGGGGAACGTAAAAAGAAAAGGTCGTCCAACTATCGCTTGAAAAAAAAGCCGCAAAATAGTTTGTGTTTGTAAATGCACCCAAGATACAGGAGAAAGAGTGAGGGGAACGTAAAAAGAAAAGGTCGTCCAACTATCGCTTGAAAAAAAGCCGCAAAATAGATTGTGTTTGTAAATGCACCCAAGATACAGGAGAAAGAGTGAGGGGAGCGTCTAAAAAAACTAAAAAGACGTTGTCCGTGTAATCGCTAGGGAATGTTTTTTTTTGCCAGCACTGGGCCGACTCTCCCAAATGCCCGGGCTGATTTCAGGTTCCAGTCCGGCCCTGCTTGCAACTGATCGAACAGACTGGGTACCATCAAAAATACTGGCCGCCTAATGCGCGAGGGCTCTTATGCAGTTAGTTACCCGACGAGATAGAGTCATACCATACTAGCCGCCTACTGCGCGTGGGCTCCTAAGCTGTTCTCCGACTAACGCAACTCTGACATAATTTACACAATTTCGTCACCCTTGCCTGCAACAGTAATAAATACCATATTAGGTATATGTCGTTACCTACAAGTGCCTCCTACCAACGTCTAATTCGTGTGAATTACATACGAATATTGCGGGATAAGCTTTTAATTTCACTGCGTCAAACCAGTCCATTATAGGAAATTCAAACGAAAGTGAATGTTTTGTTATCTATAGCTACGATATAAACAAGTATTGCATAATACCTAGTAGGTATAATAAACCCTTAAGTAGTTCCATTTAAGATATTATAATATTACTTATCTATAGCATTGATAGCCTAGTGGTGTGAGCATCGGACTGCTAAGTCTTAAGAAGATCTTGAGTTCGAACCCAAGGCACGCACCTCTGACTTCTGATCCATGTGTATAATTAACACTTGCTTAAAAACGGTGAAGAAAACATCGTGAGGAAACCGGCATGCCTGAGAGATATTTCTCGACGGCATGTGAAGCCAAGTCAGAGGTCCATGCGCAGCATGAACTCTGACACCAGGTTAGTCAGTAACCACACGAAAAGAAGAAGATTACTTATCTTCATGTCAGTTCATGTTTTTTTTAATTTGATTAAATTCCCTCAAGATCACATGCCGTAAGCTTGGTATTACTACTTATCTATAGGTAACTAGCGGACCTGGCATACGTCGTCCTGCCCTAAAAATTTGGTGACATAGGTACCGACAGTAGCGTCACCTAACGGGTCCAATTGTGAATCTAAACCATCCAGGGCGCCACCCAAACGCATACAAAAAACATTCAAATCGGTCCAGCCGTTTAGGAGGAGTTCAGTGACATACACACGTACAGTCTAATTATATATATATAATTTGTTCTTAATTATTGTGCAGTTAATACATGCTATGCTAACTTTCTATAGAATGATATCGACAAAAGTCATGCCCAGATAATAATTGCTATTTACAAACCGATTGGTAAAAGTTATCAATTACTTCTGACCTAGCAACTGACTTTATCAGTCAGATAAGACGTAGCAGTGCCTTTAATTGTTCACAAACATGATAAAATTTGTTTACTGCATATCTCACCATTTAATTGTATTATACGTATTATAAGATAGACTGTTGCGAGAGACGCACAAATGAGCCGTGTATTGTGTCGAAGTGTTCTGTCCCTGCGATTGATAAGAGTGCCGATGGCTCGCAACGCGTCCTCCTTCCTCATTGAGGATCCCAAATATTCCTTCCTAAAGGAGTTGGGACTGCAAGAAAAGAATGTAGGTGTGTTCAACGGTAAATGGGAGGCCAACGGCCAGGTAAGTTGATAACAGAATATTAGTCTTAGCAAATATAATGTAAGAAATAAATGGAGGTTTAGCTATAACATGTAAATTGGAAATTAATTAAGTGCGACGGCCCAAGAGAGGACACTCGCCCACCATATATTTTGATAATACTTATTGTAAATTAGTATGGATTGAAGAAGTTGCCGAAATCTTACAAAATAGGATTGAAATGTATTCATCAAACTAAATTGTTAAGTCATTTTACGTAGGTAATAAAATGCCTGACTAATTGAAAATTTTAAATCACTGCACGGCACATTCCAAGCGGAACCACTCTCTACGCTAAATATTTGTCGCTTAATTTACTTACATGGTTCTATTAGGTACTACGTCAATGTATTATGTAAGTCTTGTTAAGATAAAATAGACTCAAATATAATTAGGAGTGATGACAGCATCCAGTAAACACATTTGATAATAAACCGTAATTGTGTGATGACACGACACGATAACTAAGTAGGTACCTATATTTCTCGAATAAATGTAGCGATTATTCAAACAGAGATCTACGTACCTACCCCCCATCTTTCTAACATTCGCAGAGGTATACAACCTTATAAAATGCTGACGATGTTGTTTCGCTATTCCACTTTGGCCATCGTTATACGCTGAAAGAGATTTTCCAGCCACTTTATTTGTCCTCGCTTTCAAGCCGTATCAATAATTAGGCAAGGTATTTTGTATGTGTAAATTTAAATCTATCGCCTATCAGAATAACTTATTATGCTTAATTAAAAAGGTGATAAGCAGCTGACACTCGTAGATGTTATTATTGCAAGAAGTGCTTTAGTAAAATAACCGTAACGACTATCATAGAAGTCATAAGTAGTTTTACAACGTTTACGTGCGGCACGCGATAGTGTCTTGGGGTCTTGTGTAGTTAAAATGATCACTTGGTCAACCATCCAAGGCACGACTTCGGCAAGCACGGCTTAGCCTAGCCATTTAACCTCATGTTCAAGCATACATACTTAGATATCTACTTTTAAACTAACTCGATATAGACATTTAATAGCGTTATTTATTTCTGATCCTTAGGTAATTCAATCCTACAGTCCGGCTAACGGAAAGATCATAGCGGAGGTGCAAGCAGCCAGCCCGGCTGATTACGAAGCCTGTGCCGCCGCAGCGCAGGAGGCATGGCACACGTGGGCAGAGCTCCCCGCTCCCGCCAGGGGGGAGGTCGTCAGACAAATAGGAGACGCGTTGAGGGAGAAACTGCAGCCTCTCGGACAGCTCGTGTCTTTGGAAATGGGTAAGCTTAGAATGAATTGAAGCCACAAAGTTAGACACCTCTCTACATTTAAAAATTTGACACGTTTGGTGCAGTGGTTAAGCGATTAGCTTCTGCGCTACGTGTCCTGGGTTCGATTCCTGCACGTAACAAATATTTGTATAGCCTACAGATAGTTGTTTCGGGTCTGAGCGTTTGTGCGTGTGAAGATGTGTAAACGCACCCACGATACAGGAGAAATACTAGTGGGGCAATGTTTTTTCAAGCTGCAAGGTAGATTATTTGCTCCGTGTAGCTTCAAAACGTGTTTCTTTATCAATTTCCCAACTATATCAACATAAATCCTAGGCTTTTCCTATGTTGGAGTCAGCTACAAATCTTACGGAATGCAGCTGAATTAAATTCGAATGTAGATAATGCTATTCTCACCTTTCCGTTTAGTGTCAGAGAACTTTCAAGGTGCTGTTATAATAATTATGTAGGTAATCAGGTAATTGATTGAGTTTGTTGACTCGAATATTATCTTACACAAAGACTCACCTGGTGATAACTATTTACCTACATTCTAAAGATTGTAATGTATAATTAGATAAGGATAAGATAATGTACCACCAATGTTGAAGATATTCGCGTAATAGGTACCTACCTTCCTACCTAATGGATGCCTGTAAATACTTACGTACGAGTTATTTTAAAAAACTGAAAAAATAATCAGTTTCTGAAATTCTGCATCCACTGCTGAATTTAACTTCTTCTCCATACCCATGTGATTGAACACCATGACGACAGAATTATGCTAATAGAACATAAGTACAGACTAGAATCAAACCATAATAATAATAGAATTCTTTAATTAAGTATCAAGACTTGGCACACGAGGTTGTTAAGCCAAGAGCCTCGACCAACATCTAATGAGGCTCTCGTTGGGCGGCTGGGTCAAGGGCCTGATACAGAAAGCAATACTTCTGGACACGGCACGTATTGTCAGGAAGTTCCTCTCTCTCGAGGCCCTGATCACCGGTAGCTTGGACCCTGTTCCCGATGCCGGTGGGCTAGTATTTTTTATATTTTTAAATGTTTTATTATAATTATTATAGAAATATTTAAAAATGTAATGAAATATGTATATAAAGTGAATAAAGAATAAGTACCTAATAATAGAATTCTTTAACCGTATAAAAACCAAAAAGCAGGCGACACGCCGCACCCAGTATTAGCATAACTTTAATTAACAGTACCTACCTACTTAAAAGAATGCCATTAGAGTCCTGTAATTTTTCCTCAGGTAAAATCCTCCCTGAAGCTATTGGAGAAGTAGTAGAATACATTCACGTGTGCGACCTGGCTCTTGGTCTGTCGCGAACATTGCCGGGCACCATCTTCCCGTCGGAGCGGCCTGGTCACGTGCTCATCGAGAAGTGGAACCCTCTCGGTGCAGTCGGCATCATCACCGCCTTCAACTTCCCAGTTGCCGTGTTTGGATGGAACAGCGCTATTGCCATGGTATGTAGGAGTACCTATCTATTTATTTACGAACACTCGTCACGCTTATACCCTACAGAGGGTTAGGTAGAGGCGTCAGTGTCCTCATTGTATTAAACAAAAAAATCACTGCCTCGTTGGTCTAGTGGTGGCAAGCGCAACTACTGATCGTGAGGGTTCCATCCCCAGGTCGGGCAAAGTGTTACTGGGTTTTTCCGTGTGGAATTCCTCAGTAGCAGCCCGGAGTTTGGATTTGTGCCTGGTTGATGGTAATAGGCTCGCCCCCTATTACATGGGACTTAAACATAACGGCAAAGTGAGGGTGTTACTATGCACCTCTGTCCAAACCCTTCGGGGAAAATAGGCGTGATGTTATGTAAAAAAATCACTGAATCAAAAGTTAATTTATTACGTTTTTCTTGAACTGAAGGTTGAAAATTAAATCGCACGATTGGCAGCCGAAATTATGAGTTACAAGCACAAATCCAATGCGGTGTCCTAGAAATCTCTTTTAAAGTTATAAAAACCCCAGTTTATATAACTTTTCTATACTAATATTATAAAGAGGAAAAACTTGTATTTTTGAATTTTTGTATACGAATAAACTTAAAAACTACTGGACCGTTTTCAAAAATTCTTTTGCCGTTAGAAAGCTACATTATCACTGAGTAACATAGGCTACGGGGGGAGCCGTGAGGACACAGCTAGTATTTAATAAAGTTTGTTTATTTTATCGTCAAAGTACACAAGGTGTTGTTAATAGTTTTATCTTCAAGAAACCAAATAAGCAAAATTACAGTTATGTTATAAAAATGTTATCACAACTCTGTTCTTTAACAAGGTCTTATTACATGTAAGGGCGATACGAGTGCTAAAAGTGATACTATAATAACACAACATTAAACCATTTATTTTTGTCACACATATACAAGTTACATAATTAACATGCACCATCAAAAGACCAGAATGTGTAACAAGGGGTCCATCTCAGTATTTGCTGTGCTAGTGCACAGCACTGATTTTCAGCTGGCCCCTGACATTTAAAATAACATATTGAATTGAATAATATATTAATATACCTAGGAGGTAATTTTCCTAAGATACGAATAACTTATTTATCAGACACCCATCGAATATCGATAAGCGGGTTTTAATTCCTATTACTACCTATTCCAATGATCTTCGATAAGATTTCAAGTTTTCCAGTCTTCTGCTAAAGTATTTAATAAAAAAATGTGCTATTATTATACTTCTAACGAACCTTTTTACTTCTAGCATGCATCCATAGATACAGGGTGTAAACGAAATCATGTAATTACTTCAAACCTCGTGATGTACTGCTGACGTAGATCATCCATGCACGGGATACTTTTGGATTGAATAAAAAAAAAATACAAAACGTAAACATGTGTTCTTAACGTGAGGCATTCTAGCGCTCCGAATTGCGCGGTTATCGCTCGCTGGGTCATTTAACTCTGGGCACTAAAATGCCTCACGTGAAGAACACATGTTGACTTCTTGTAATTTTTTTTTATTGAATCCAAAAGTATTCCTTGCAGGGTTAATCTGCGTCGGCAGTAAATCACGAGGTTTGAAGGAATTACATGATTTCGCTTACACCCTGTAGAGATAAAGATATTGCTTATTTTGCTTCCCAATTAATAACAAACAAATCCTTCCAGGTTTGCGGTGACGTCAGCGTATGGAAGCCATCAGACACCACTCCCCTGATCGCCGTAGCCGTCACCAAGATTGTAGAAGGCGTGCTGGAGAAGAACAACATTCCTGGCGCAATTGCCGGTCTCTGCGTCGGTGGCAAGGACATTGGAGAGAAGATCGTCAAGGATGAGAGGATGAAACTCGTCTCATTCACTGGAAGCACAGCTGTTGGACAACAGGTATGAAGGCTACGTCTTTAGGTACTGTTCTATCTTATAAAGTCAGAAGAAACGTCCCCGAAGATTAAGGCAAAGGTGAACGTTGAGGACTTTGTTGATGGACGAGTTGCTAGGCTGTAACTGAGGATTTCCAAGCAAGAAAATCCAAATTGAGGATTTAACTCTAAACCTTACTTTTGGTACGGCACCCGTGCTGTTTTTTAGACAGGGGCGGCCTTTGGGGGTGGCGAGCAGGGCAACCGCCCGGGGCCTCGCGCACTCGCGCAACAACCCAAGTAGAAAAATATTAGGTACTAATGTTTATTTAAATATCGCGCCTTACACCGCGTATTATAAAACTTTGCATTTCTCGTCAAGCATTATCATTAAAACTAATTCCACAAAGACAAGGGCCTCACAAAGATCTACCCGCCCGGAGCCTCGCAATGGCTAAGGTCGCCCCTGCTTTTAGACCTCTAAAGTCGACCTTAACAGACAAATTTGCTACAAAAACTAACTATCTCTATTTCCAGGTGGGTGTGGAAGTTCAAAGACGTTTCGGTCGCCACCTGCTGGAGTTAGGCGGCAACAACGCGATCATAGTGAACGAGGATGCCAACCTTGACTTGTTGCTCAACGCCGCGCTATTCGCGTGCGCAGGCACCGCTGGTCAGCGATGCACGACCACCAGAAGACTGTTTATCCACAAGAAGGTAAGATTGGGTCTTAAAACTGCTTGAGGCAGTCCATGGCTCATCGTAAGCCTTTTTAACCCATAACAGAATATCATTACAACTGATAATATTTTCCAGGTGTACAGTCAGGTGGTGTCTCGTCTATCGAAGGCCTTCGCTGGAGTGGTCAGCAAGATTGGCGACCCTCTACTCTCCGAGACCCTCATTGGTCCCCTTCACACACCTGCCGCTGTCGAGGCCTACAAGAAGACTGTCGCGGAGGTCGTTAAGCAAGGAGGGAAGATCGAATTCGGTGGAAAGGTACTTACACTTACTACTGGCCTTATAAGAACTTGTACTTATGTAGCAACTGACGGAATTGCATTTTTTCCTGGCGTGAATTTCAACAGATCACTTTAACGTGGTTGTTGGAAGATGTATTTAAAAGAAATATCAAATGTTATTTACTTCAACAGGTAATGGAACGCGAAGGCTTCTTCGTGGAGCCGACCATCGTCACAGGGCTGCCCCACGATTCTCCCCTAGTCAAGACGGAGTGCTTCGCCCCCATTGTATACTGCATCGAGATCCCAGATTTGGATACCGGTATCAAGTACAATAATGAAGTAGAACAGGGCTTGTCCTCAAGTCTCTTCACCGAGAACCTTGGAGATGTCTTCAAGGTATGTTATGTTAGATGACAGCTATCCTTTTGTACATTTTGGGCCACCTATTTTGTCACGGAAAATATTTGCCCCAAAATGTAACGTCGGCACTGATATTTCTAGTTCAATCGATAAGATACTAAAGATGTTTTTCTATTCACAGTGGATCGGCCCTCACGGCTCAGACTGCGGCATTGTCAACATTAACATCCCTACCAATGGCGCAGAGGTCGGCGGAGCTTTCGGCGGTGAAAAGGCCACGGGCGGCGGCCGCGAGTGCGGCTCCGACTCTTGGAAGAACTATATGAGACGCTCCACCGTCACCATCAACTACTCCGGAACCATCAAACTGGCACAGAACATCAAGTTCGGAGACGAATGAACACATGATACAAGCATATGGCAACCCTAGCCACCACGAAAACAATCAATCGTGAGGAGTCATAATATCGAAATATATTTTTAAGTTATTTTTATTGTAATTTACGATGTCAATGTACACAGTATTTTCACGGAGCTTCCATTCCGTAAATATCTATCGCAGCGTTGTATGATACTGTAAGACTGACGAATTTATAAAGAATTAAAACAAATATTAAAAATCATTTGACGAGTTTATTTAAGATTTCTTTTTATCAGTCCATTTTTGATGATTATTATAAGTTTGAATTTACACTTTATCTTACATTAAAAAAAAGTAAATAAATACATTTCGTCGGTCTGTATATTTTTGTATAAATAAAAGAGATTACATAAGATGTATTTTAAATCTCAAGACTGACCATAAATTTGGAAGATAGAAATAAAGAAATTCATTATGCTGTTCCACATTTGGTGACAATAAAACTCATTATTATTGCTTAACAGGCAGCTTTAGGTGATGATTTTCCTATTATAAGACAAAGTAAATAGTTTCTCAGCTTCTTATTAATTTATTTAAATATAACAAAAACAGCGTAAACTTGGCAGTAGTTTTGTTATGCCTAAAATTTACTTTATCTTGTTTGACATAAAAAAGTCATAATTATATTATTTAATGTGGATGGTATACCCGCCATATATCAACAGCGATGTCCATAGAATGTTGCCGGTGGAACCTATACGTTGCTGGCAGTTGATATTTCATCTCTGCAATAACACTACCTTTCATTCCCCAATCCTTGACTTTTTTTTCTATGTGCATTCTGAAAAATGTATATACTAATTAAATGCAGCAATATTTTTATATTGTTCGCAATGGACTAAATCTATATTATAAAATGACGCATACCTTGTTGAAGATTTGTGCAATGAGTAAACATTATCACAGCTGAGGTAAGTGCCCATTCGGAGAAACTTCATGTCAATACCAGTATTGTTCTTAGTGCCAAATGGGGGGTTCATCAGCACTGTATCGAAATAACCCTCCCACCTGAAAATTTGTTAAAATCAATATTGATGCCTTTTTCTTTCATAAATTATTAATAAATAAGTAAATGAAACGGTATGTAGTTCTACAATCAATGATTTAGTGTCATAATTAAGACAGTACTACAGATGCGCGAGGGGGGGGGAGGGGACTTACGTTGTATTAGGGAATGTATCGACGGTACAACATCTCGAGAACTCTAGAATATGTTTAAGCGCTCGTTCGCACGAGAGGTAAAAAAAGCGATGCGTTAAATCCCGACGTGAGCGCTTTTCTTTTTAAACGCTCTCGACTTGTGTGTTCGTACGAACGTTTTAAAATCACTCTTTTTTCGATTTTCGCCGCGGTAGGACGTGAAATGAATTCCCAGAAATTACTGGTTATAGCATTTTGTGTTAGCATATCATTTTGGGCCCCAGTGCATAATATTAGTAAGCACATTGGGTCACCCGCGCGACAGCGCAACGAGTATTCCCAAGGAGGGTTGATGTCAGGCAGGCAGCCGGTCATAAAACAATAAGCCAAAACCTCCAAACATTCCCCCCTTTTTGCCAAAAAGTGTAAGCACCCAATTATTACATTATACAGACATTATTAAAAGAACACACTGTATATTAAAACTATTTATTATTCTTTTATTTTTCCATATTTACTTTTCCAAGAACTTGTGACAGTAATTTTATTTTTTGTATTTTTACTTTGAGCAATCTTAATGAACGTGACCGAACGTTATGAGAGCTCACAGCATACTGCTTTCTCCACCGGCGCTTTTTAAACGCTCGTGCGAACACTAGCAAGGAATGCCGTATGTTTCATTCGACTTGACGTCCAACGCCAAGCGCTTAAAATACAACACTGCTCGATAAAAAAGCGCCGCGTTTTAAAAGCGTCGTCGTGTGAATGAATACTACGGCACCCATTGGTTTCATTCCAGCGCTTTATTAACGGACGTTAAAAAAGCTCTCGTGCGAACGAGGGCTAATGGGGTGATTAAGGGTCAACTGATACTAGAGCAGAATCGAAGCGCATCGAAGCGTCAATCTGAAACTTAACATAGCATATTCACCCTTATCTCCACAACATAATACACATATTTCTTCTAAGATAAAAAAAAGACGCGTGAATTCGCGCACATTCCACAGAATTCGCGCGTCGGAGCGCAACCAACGCTGATTGGTTTTTCGCTTTATTTGTGAAGAATTTGACGATTCGATGCGCTTCGACTCTGCTCTAGTATGAGTTGATCCTAAATGACTTTAATTGTATACTGAGTACTAAGTTACCTGCACACTCTGGAATCCAAAAAGTCACACTGTATAGCATCAACGTTGGTGATTTCCATGTCGTCAACATTTTCCTTGAACACTTGCAGCACATCGTCGTCAATATCGACGGCAGTCACTATGCTAGCACCAAGTAACGCCGCGCCGATCCCCCACACCCCTGGCCCACAGCCAGCGTCTAGCACTGTGCAATTTTCTATTGATTCAAATTGTGTCTGTAACATACATGATGATCAACAAAATATTATTGAATGTTAAGTTTGGTGTATTTTTGTTGGGATCAGGTTAGAAATTGGAATAGGGCAAGATTTCTGAATTAATAATATTTATTGTAATGAGAATAACTAAAACAAACCGAGTGACAAGTGACAATAGATATGTGCTCTATAAGGAGATCTTATAAGAACATCATAGACGCAGAACTGAGCATTCAACCTATGAACCTATAAAATTTATTTCTCATCAATTTTAAGCCATGCTGTAACCATATTTTTGTTAGAAATAGACCATAACATGTTTTTCCAACAAAATTGGGGTGTGGACTAAATGTTTATTGTGTTGTAATTGTTCTGAGTGTTCACTAAATATATTTTGTTAGATTTTTGTCGCAGCAGACCTGGCTTTATATATTAGTGTATTTTGTGTTAATTTCAACAAAGAGTATGTAACTATTTTTGTTTTTGTTTAGAATTTACTTTGCCAGTGGTAAATATATTAATTTATCTTTAATTACTTACTTGGATAGTATAAAGGGCAGTAGCTGCCAGATGGGCTGGCGTCGCATATTGTTCAAACTTTATTTTAGGTTTTGCAAACCCATTCAAGCTCTCTAAATGGCCTTGCAGGGTCTTCAGCTTCATTACAGCAGACATTGCTGCTGTATTCACTTATTATCGAATCTGGGTAGAACAGGAAGGATCTGGTTTCCAAATGATGAGTCTTGGGACACAAAGTAGCCACAGGATGTAGCGTTTGCGTGTTGTAATGCTGCTCTGTGGCTTGTGTTCACTATATTTGCTTCAGGCAGTTGAGGAAATCCCTGGAAGATGAAAATTTTATTAAATTCTCTCATTTCATTCATATGATACTGTATGTTTTCATCTTTAAGACTGAATAGTGTGAACTAATATGCATAATGTAACATGTTTTTTATAAGGAATATCCATAACAAGGTGGTTCAAAATGCGATAGGAACTCAAAAATTTATATTGAGTAATGTCCATTAGTGATAGCCTAGCGGTTGAACGCTTGCCTTCCATGGAGGAGCGTCTGAGTTCGATCCCGGCCCATACCTCTGACTTTTCGAATTCATGTGCTGATCAGAATTTGATAATCACTTGCGTTAACAGTGAAGGAAAAACATTGTGAGGAAACCTGCACACCTGAGAGGGCTGCATAAAGTTCTCGATGGTGTGTGTAGTCCGCCAACCCGCACCAGACCAGCGTGGTGGAATAAGGCCTAAATCCTTCTCATTCTGAGAAGAGGCCCGTGCCCAGCAGTGGGACAGTAATGGGCTAGTTATGTTTATGTAATGTCCATCGCGTCCTTTAAGCTTTATAATATAATTAGACTATAAATATACTGTCGGTCGGAATCATTACCAGTACAATTCAAATTATGCTGTTTTTAGAAAATCCAAGTTAAAGTTTTTAGATATTTTGAAAGGCTAATTTTGTTGACATAACTTTTAGTAATCTTGATGTTTGATATGCCTACATATCATAAAAAAAACTATAGTTTATTATTAGATTGTTACTAACTATGCAATATTTAAAGTTTTTTCATAGTCCACAACACATAATTTTGGAGATGTTTCAGTAATGACTCTGACCGACGATATGTCCCTTATTTCAAATACTACTAGTGTCAGAATAGGTTTATCTTCAACACCAATCAGTGACTAAACAGTGTAACACACTCATAATTGTAATCTTATGTTTTGATTATACAAAAATATTCATGTGGTGCATAATTGTCAAGGTGATCGCCTGTTAAAATATATGGTGCAATAGATATTGTTACACTGTCAAAGCTGATTGCAAGTTTGTTTCACAGTTACAGTGCAGGACACCTTTCTTTCTTTCAAATATAATAGATATATGATTTCACCTTGGCTTTGACTTGATTGGCCATGGTTGACAAGGATTAAACACATGTTACTTACAGCAGTAGCAGAGACTGGAGGGATAGAACACATAGGCAGCTGGCTGACGGGGTTTGGTTGCGTGAGGGATATGGAGGTGGCGGTTAGTGGAGCCACAGCACCTTGTTTCAGGAGCATCTGTTTCTTCAACTGTAGCTCCTCCAATATCTTCCTATTTGTTAGTTCTAGAAATATTACATTTTTTATTATTTAAGTAATTTAAATTGTAAATGTTGTTTGAATAAATTGCACAATAGTCTGAAATATCTTTTAACTTGAGATTATTATGTCATTTGCACTTGGTCAAAATAATGTTCGTTGTAGTATGTTTATCATAAATCATAGCAACTTTGTTGCCAAGATCTAAAACATTATACATTAACTTTAGAATTGGTAATCGTTTGAAACATCAGGTAATGTTAAATTCTCAGTATAGTTTTCTTGCTATTGATGGAATTTTCCAAGCACATCATGACAGTATTTACGAATATAACTGATTAATTAAATAAAAATGGTTTGAATAAAAAGTCTAACCTCTTTGTGCGTTAGGCTGAGGATACGCCATCTAATATCTGCTGATGAAGGTTTGTTCCTTCAAAAGACATAAAATATCTTGACTAGAATCCTGAAATATGATAAAATGATAATAAAATCAATTTATAATCCAAACTGAAAGAGAAGAAGCAAACAAACGTGACATTTGCATTGCAATTGATTTGACAGTGACATAGACTTGACAGCTGTCGGACCATTGAGATAGACACTAGAACTATCATGTCTATGTGTCGGACTGTCAGCCTGCATATTGACAAGAAAGCAAGTGAACATGGAAACGTGGCAAAAGAGTGAAACGAAACGTCTCGAGCCGATTCTCTATAAAGGTTACTGACCTCTAGAGGTCAGTGATAATTATGGGTACATACACATCAACGTCCCAAAACATCGACGTGACGGGATATTGCTCATATTGCCCGTGGTCTACCTGTTCAGTCCACCGAGGTGAACAACAGCCAAATAATTAATTTTCCTGGTTCACCTAGGTGAAGTACCATGATGTATTTCTATCCGTGGTACACCTCAAGTTTATCATCATAGACAGTAGCGCCACCCAGAAATATGAGTGATGAATTTGGCGACTTGATGGCGACGTGACTGATTTGACGTTATGGTCTTCAGACATTTTTTATTAGTTCATATTGCCAGTCGACGATGCATTAAGCTATGATTATAATCGTCTATTATAGTCCGTGCAGTGAACTCCACTCCACATACAAGTTTGGTAGCCAACATTTGGCCAACATCAACCACTGTAGAAAGATATAAGAAAATAGGGTACCTACGATATTTTTTAGGACAATCGCAATAGAAATACAGCTAGGTACGTAGTGCAAAGACTGGCAAGGACCTAGATTACCACAATTTTGGGCTGTCAATATTGCAAAGAGCTCACAGATATAATAGGAATACTAAGAGAGAGCGACCATCACAGATAAAATACTATTTGGCGACCATGCGATGACCATTTAAGAAACGGACTGACCGGAAATAGATTTTTATCATGTCTGCCAACAATCCGGTAATCTACCGTACTTTTCGGAATTGCCGGTTGTGAGGTAATAGGAAATAACCAGTCAATACTGTGACACCGATAGGAAATCCGCTTTCATAGGGTTAACCTTCTCTACAATGTTAAAAAACTTGAAAATAATTTTATGTATTGATTTATTTAACTACAAATATTTCCTTGAATACTGGTCATGTAACTCAGCGCATCGCACTGCTCGCTAGTCGTTACGGAGCGTCGAGTTATGGGCTTATTACACTACCCGATTTTTGGGATCCCTTACTTTTTTTAGTGTAGTATAATAACAGTTAGGGCGCCCGGTCTCCGGTCGGGACTCTTTCAACCGGGCCTTAATAATCGGGTAGCGTAATGATTGCTTAATTAAGCCACTACTAAATTAACAAGATCTAGGCCATTAGCGACGAGTACCTATCTAAGCTAAGAGCATACACTTACTATAATTATATACCAATGTACTCTCTCTGGCATAGGTACACTACGTGTCTTTAAGTATCGCCTATCTATTTCATCAGTCCATCTGGTTAGTGGCAGATAGATAGAGGTCGTGCGACAAACGATGCTAAGTTACAGACGGACGACTTCCACTTCATCAAAAATGTGCAGTCCGTTAGATCTAAAACGCAAGTAACACGTCTTTATTTAGTCGTTGGCAACACCATCACACCATGTCGAATACTAAAGGGTAGGCAGAAGTGTAGATACCTACACTATGGGTGCTATTAATTTGGTATATAGTGTGGACTAAGGTTGCAGTCGATTGCCACCAGATACGAAGAAATTTTATACTGTGACGGGCGATGTTATTATGGACCTTACCAATATCATTCATAAACGTAACTGCGCCATTAACTTTTTTTAAATTAGTAGTGATAGCCTAGCGGTGTGACCTTCGGACTGCCAAGTCTTAGGTCTCGAGTTCGAACCCAAAGCACGTACCTCTGACTTTTCGGATTCATGTGCGTATTGTATAATCATCACTTGCTTAAAAACGGTGAAGGAAAACATCGTGAGGAAAAACAGGCATGCTTGAGAGATTTCTCGACGGCATGTGAAGCCAAGTCAGGGGCCCATGGGCAGCATAAATATTGACACCGGGTTAGTCACTAACTACATGAAAAGAAGAAGACTATTGCTGCCATAGGCTAGGCAACGGGTTAGTAGAGAAAACAAGGATGGATTTTATATAAAAGCATTTATTTTAAAACAATGTAGGTAATAATATACTTTCTGATTCTTGGCAAAACAGTCTCACATAAGCAAGTCAACATTTGGCCTCTCTTAAGAATAAACATAAGACTAACATGCGCTGCCATAAACTCACAAATGAATAAAACTGAAATATCAGATAAATAATATAAAAGGACAAATATAAAATTATTTTCGTACATCTACATTGCAGTTAGCATTGCATCTTGGTTGAGCAATCTTAGATTAATTTGTTTATTAACGTAAATTATTCTAAATAAAAGGGAACATTAACATTACTAGAATTGACTCACAATATTAGCATATATAAAAAAACCATCTACTGTACCTAATTAACAGTTTTCACAGACGCAGACATTACAGTCCACAATGAGTTTGTGGTTCAGTATTGATAAAATTTGATAATAAATGCACAACAAAAATATAATTTAAGTTGCCTTTGTCTTTTATGTTTATAAAAATATATAACAATTTAGAAATAATTATAACAGTTTTCTTCTATAAACAATTTGGAATAATATTGCACAAGCTCAAAGCTAAATTATTATGTGCATTTTTCATAAATACTATAAATATAACAACAAACCAACACAACACTTCGTAACTCTAAGAAATTAGATTTTATGACTCGTCTTCTAATGACACAATTTTGTTTTACCATCGACAACTACAATCTAGTACACGTAAAGCAGCTAATAGGACGTTTTTATTATACTTAATTTTAGAGGAAAATTCGATCTTGTCAAAATTCAGCCGCCACTGCACATACATAATATGAATGTGTTCCTACAACTAATCTAACTAATAGAAAAAATAATATCACAGGCAAACGTGTCAATTTTATAAAAGTGAGAATTTTTACACCTAGGCACAAAAGGCTTGGTATACCTATAGGTTTTGTAACTATTAGTAAACTAGTCCTACGACTGATTCTGATATCTTGGAGTATTGAAAGTTCAGATTATAGTTGTCGATCTAAATCCGTAATTTTAGTTTACAATGTGGTCAGTTTTACAACAAAGGACCGATTTTATAGCGCCGTAGATTCGGCAATTTAATTTTCACCACTGTCCTAGATTTATTATATCAAATGATACATCTAATCCAGTAAGAAAATTTCGCTTTAATTATCATATTCTACAAGACTAAAAACTAAGAACCGTTAACCGCGAGAATAAAGCGACCACATTGTCCCTCACCACCACCATCACCGAGTGTTGGTTTGTTAGAAAATATTTTCACAGCACAGGAACAAACACATTCTGGACTAAATAAAATCTGAAAATGATAACAACATTTGTTTTTAAAGACTAGCACGTAATTTTGGCACAACGCTGTGTCCTCTCAGAGCACAGTGGCATCGATGTTGTTCTCTTTATATACAAAAGTTCAAAGATTTATTGCTCAGTGAAAACTAAGGGCCGAGTGGGGCGGACGCGGCCGGTGGCGGATGACGTCGCCACGCCACTATCGCGCCACAGTCGCGCCACTCGCCGTCGAGAGGCGCGACTAACCGACCGAGTGCCGCCCGACTCTACATCATTACACCTTTAACGCTTATTAGGGTTTCACAAAGCTTACTACGATCGAGTATCAGGAACAATGTTATTTAGATTTCAATTATCATATTTATAATAGCAAGCAAAGAAAAAGTACAATATTTTTAATAATATTTGTGCCCAATGTGTCATGTTCGATGTATCGTTTTAAATTTATTTATGAAACCCTAAATTATAGTGACCGATTGTATCGATCACATGATATGGACAGCTGCCATTACAATCATAAAATGCAAAATAATGTATATTAAAATTTAGTACAAAATTATCGTAAATAATTAAAAAAAACTTATTTGAGTAAATAAATTCTCTTGTTCCATTGCTCATTCAGTGCTATAAAGATCAGAGTGTAAAAATAATTGTATTCACAGCAAAGGAAGCTTGTTGAAGTGTAAAAAGATTACCCTGCCTCAGGTGGAGGTTTCTTTATTATTTTTGATGATTTTAGTATTATGTATTATTAAACAATAAATTTAAATAATGTATGTATCAAAACTATTCTAGGGTGGAGTTAAAACATCCAGTGCTCGGCTGTACAGTGAGTTACGTTTATTTTTACACAATGTCTAAATGAGTATTTTACCCCAACAACACTCTTAAATCCAAACAACAGTACACCTAACACTTTCCCTGTATAAATATATTATAGTCTTGTAAAAGAAACCTTCGAAACCTCATAGGTCATTAACACTACGTGAGAAATTACACAAGAGCATTAGGATACAATATATTGCTACGAGTTAACTTATCATTTGGCACTAAATTAACATATTGCATCTCGAGCATTCGTCACAAATATATATACTTGCAAATCCTTTTAACTCTCAATTTATCATCTCTAAATTACAATTAATTTTCATTTACTTTTCTAATGATATAATTTTCATTGGGCCAAAAATTTCCATGTTCTATGTGAATGTGTTATGGACTATAAACGAAATACAAATATTTCATATATTGAGCAATCTGTCCATTCCCTTCTCACTTTCAAATACCTAAAGGTGTTTTAGTAACGGGAATGTGTGCTATACCAAACGTTAAAACACGAAATTAAATAGACAAGACGCGTTCTCGGCAAGTAAAATTTGGCAAAATTGAGCATTAAGACTTTCAATTGGCATCGTAAAATATTACATAATAGTAAGATTTTACTACGTAGCACTGCGTGACTACTTATATATCCTAACTCTGGTAACTGTAACTTATTCATAGGTACACCAATCTCTTACAGTTGACTGCTAAAGATGTGCAAATAGTGTACTGTGTAGTGTGTACACGGCTCAGATCACAGAAACGGCAACATATTTGTACATCAATCAACGTCACATCGTAGCGTACCATGCGAGTGCAACGCGTTACAATAACAAGTGCAACGTTACAACTAACACCAGTTCGTTGCGCCTCTGACCAATCAAGAGTGAGTCGTTTGGCAATCTATAAAATTACGAATAACAATCCTTTCTTTTTTGTTCGCTCTTACTTATAAACCATTTATATCAATAAGACTGCCACGACGATAACTCTCGAGAGTCTTGCAACGTGCAACCTGCCTGTTTCTATGATCTGATGTTATATGATTATGTTATTTGTACAAGATGTACAAAATAGTGAAAAAACTAAGTATTACAAATTGATATGACGTAAACGTGAGACTTTATCATTATGAGAATTTAGTTATTGTTCAAAAGAACTATAAATGACCGTGGACTTCTCAAGAGATCTTTCCAATTTACTAACTACATTTATAACAACTTGGTTAAAATAGTATTTAAAAATGAAATAAATCGTTCTTTATCAAATAATAGTTATTGCTTTTTTGATATGATAACTACATCTGTGTGCAGATGCATAGCTCGGACCTGGCCACCCAGTGCGTGTCTCGCTGGCCGAGCGGTGCGCGTGCGTGTTACGCGTGCGCTGTGCGCGTGCGCTGTGCGCGTGCGTGTGACGCGTGCGCTGTGCGCGTGCGTGTGACGCGTGCGCTGTGCGCGTGCGTGTGACGCGTGCGCTGTGCGCGTGCGTGTGACGCGTGCGCTGTGCGCGTGCGTGTGACGCGTGCGCTGTGCGCGTGCGTGTGACGCGTGCGCTGTGCGCGTGCGCACACCGCGCCGACGGGCGACCGGTTACTGATTACCACTTACGTCCACCTTATTATACAGACGATCTGTACAATAGTATAATTACGTTATAACTCTTAAATGTATATTTTAAAAATATGACTGCTTTATATCCATCATGATCACAGCTCTCCAAAGACTTTACAATATCCAAACCTTGACGCTCCAAAATAAATTCTTTATTATCATTTACACCTATAAAACGAAATGACTATAATATCTATAAGATAGCTCTAAAAATTATGCCATTTTGATATATTTACTTTGCAATTGCAACGGTCCCTCATACAGCACTTAAATGCCTCATATACAAATTTTAACGTAACGTTGAAAATGACTCGATTTATATTTAAACATAAAATATAGAAAGCAATAAAACGACTGACTGATGTCTATAAAAAAATTTAGAAATAAAGCGGCAGTGTTTGCGAAAATTCGTGCAAATAGAATCTAACTACAAAACATGTCTTAGGAACCTGATAAATTATTGCTAGAGCTTCGGGCACGACTCCACTCCCCTTCCTTACAAACGACAATGCATCCCCGGCGCGGCCGGCAGATACATAACGAGATAAAATCTTATCAGTAGCCAATAGAAAAATATCACCTAAATAAATATGAATATTTTACACGGGCAACTCACCGCCGTCGTTCGTCGTCGCGACGCCGCGCAAATAAATATAAATCTTTCCAAACGATCGACGGGAGCCCGTTCGCGACCGAGCCGGCGCGCGCGTCGATCGACGAACGCGCCTCGAGAGCGACGGCGAGCGACGAGTATCTTTATTTTCTCTTCTTTTTTGGTAAAAAATAACAAGATTATGAAATTGATATGCAACACCGTGGCGCGCGGCCATCACTGCGCCTCACCGTCCGCGTCGTCCGCACCCCCTGCACCCGCCGTGCCCCCCGCACCCGCCCCGCGCGAGTACTCGCCCGTGCCCCCCGCGCTCCCCGCACCGCCTCCTCCGCCTCCTGGACCCTTCGAAGCCTCGCTACAAATAAATAAAAACAAAGTTTATTGACATGACGAGTTCGGTTATGACCACCGTGTCAATTATGTCAAGAAGAAGTGAACAACATAATTATGACCAGTTTGCCAAATGAGCTTATGACAATCGCCATAACGTCCATACATTGAAAAGATCTGTGAAGAGTCCTTTATTCAGCAATGACCTTTTCAGATTTGATACGATGCTCAATACCTATACGGTCTACATCCACATTAATAGAAATTCCTGCTTAAAAACTTACAACTTGAGCTAATGTTGCATCATCATCATTATGAGTAGCTGATAATCCCGTAAACTGCACCCACCACCTTGAATTTCATTATAGGTAACTGAGTGGTGATTACATACATACATAACATACGTCTCTATTCCCCGCAGGGTTGGACAGAGGTGAATAATAACACCCTCATTTCGCCGTTATGTTTAAGTCTCATCTAATAGGGGGCGAGCCTATTACCATCAACCGGGCACAATTCCAAACTCCGAACGGCTGCTGAGGAATTCCACACAGAAAAATCCAATAATACTTTGCCCGACCTGGGGATCGAACCCAGGACCTCACGATCAGCAGTCGCGCTTGCCACCACTAGACCAACGAGGCAATGGTAATTACAATATCTTGTTATTAGAGCATACAGGGTCGCCTCTTACCACCCCAATAGGAAAAGACGGGAAAGACTATTCGCTAACGGCTGTGTGTGATGTAGGTTCTTGACGCAAATTCAATATATTAAGGAATGTCATAAACCTACATCAATCCATAGATTTAGAATTGAGGCCCTAAGCCAATTATACCACAGTGACTGCTATCTCTCAATCGATTTTTGCAAATTCCTGCAGAAACACCAACAACATTAAGGCTCAATTTGCTGGAACAACTGTTAGAATACGTACTAGTTTGAATATGAAGAGCGTGCACTGCCGCCGGGCGCGTCCACGTCACAGGGCGGGGGCCGCGCAGCTGCACTCAGCAGGTAATTGGTTGAATCGCTGAAACAGTTCGACAGCCTGCTACAAATTGTATTACTGCCTCGAGTGGCGCGGTACAAGAATACAACATCATTTAAAATAAAACGGAAACCATGCCAATATCTATTATGCATATTACGAACCTTCTTTATCAACTTACCCAGACTAACTGGCAAATGGCATAAAAATAATAATTAAATAGTCATCATATCAGCTCGTTAATATCTACAACAAAATATGGACTCCCCAATGACCGCAACCATGAACGGTCAAAGGAGAATTGCCATAATCTTGACGTAACACCTTCGTCGCCTTTTAAGACACCCAGGCGTGGGGAAGGGATACTTCTCAGGAGGATGTGGGGCAAGGCCCCACAGAGGAGAGGTCCGCCAGGGGCTGGCGGACCGGGACCTGCCGGAATTGCGGTGCATGCTTTTGCGAATCCCGCAACCCTGGCCGAACGGTCAGGAGGAGAAACACCGTTGGTGTTTAGCCAGTAAGAGTCCAGCAGACACCCTCGCTTTCCCCGGGCGAGGGACATCCATGAGGATGTTCGAACGATAAAAAAAGGAGTGTTATTTTCTTAGCCGAGTAAATTATACCCATTTGGTCAAATAAACTATGACATGTATGCGTAACCGCAGTAATAGCCTAGCGGTTGAACACTTCCCTTCCATGTAAGGTCTGAGTTCGATCCCGGCCTGTACCTCTGACTTTTCGAATTCATGTACGGATCAGAATTTGATAATCACTTGCATTAACGGTGAAGGAAAAACATCGTGAGGAAACCTGCACACCTGAGAGGGCTCCATAAAGTTCTCGATATTGCACAGTGTGGAAGCCAGCGTGGTGCACTAATGCCTAAACCCTTCTCATTCTAAGAGGTCCGTGCCCAGCAGTGGGACAGTAATGGGCTAATTATGTATGTCATGTGTGCGTAAACAAGCCACGCCTACTTTTAGTGTAAGTACACGAACGCCTTTTTAATTGTGTGCGTGAAATTGCTTGTTTGACGTCAACGTTTATCTCACCCCCACCGTTTGTTTGTGATCGATAAGATGATAAGTATTTTTTTTACATAATATGGAACATGATTATAAAGTAATATTTCTATGCATAAATGTATGAAAGGCGGGTACAGACTGCTGTAACGTAACATGCAATGTAACTGAAAGGTACGTAGTACGCACGCGTAGTGTGCACAGTTCGTGCGCGCAAGGCGTCCACACTGGGAATTCTGTTACATTGCATGATACATTGCAACAATGTGGACGGCAAATTCTTTCATTGCGTGTTACATTGCATGTCGTTACGTACGTAAGTCTGTACCCGGCTTAACAACTTACTCTCTTTTTGGACCCTCATGCTGACTTCTTTATACAGTCTCAAAAAAAAAAGCAATAACTTTCAATTTATCAATGTCCGATAAAAGCCATAACTACAAGGTTATTACTGTATAAATATTATTTTGATAGTTCATCGAATAATATTGACAAAACCATTCGGCTTTGTTCCTTAAATAAAATGAAATAGATGAAAGTTAATCTTTAGACATAAAACTCGTCCAGTTGACATATAAACAATTTTTGTATTTCCACCATTTTATTTAGTACGAATTTAGTACAGTCTAATGCCCGGTTCCTATAAACAAAAACGAATCGTTTTGCTTACCAGTGGTAGCATTTTTTATTGCCCAACTACCCAGTTTGTATACTTATACAAGGCACGTAAGCTATTTTTATTTGTGATAGCTACTTCCATAATATGTAAGTCTCTACTATGCAAACCCATGAGGTCTTCGCTTCATTATTAGTGAAGATACAAGAGTCTCATTTTTAACCAATAACACTCCGCAAGTTAGTGGAATCGGCCATAAGTAAAGCACTGTAGACTGTCTCAATTATAGTTATAAAACTTAACTCCTTTAAGTAATAGTGTGATGTGTGTAGATTTTGACTAACTTTTAAGTTATATCCTAACGTTAAAACCAGACACATTTGGTATTATATTTATAAGGACCAATAATGATTTTAAATACATACAATAGAAGCGCTGATACGATGGATAAGTAAAATAAACAAATGTATAAAAATATTCCTATAATTAACACATAATCTTTGGTCGATGACGGTGCAGTCCCCATGATAGGAATCCGACGTCATTCGATAACGACGTAGTAGGTGGAGATGTAAAAGGTCAATCAAAGTACCTATGGGTTATTTTTATAAAAAAATAATAAACAAATAATATTTAGGCCTGATAAAATTGTCATCATTACATCAGCTGGTAATCTGAAGATCATGGAAATAATAAAACCCACCAGAGATCGTATTAAAAAAAACTCTCTTTTAAAGTATCAAATATACTCAATTCTGTTTTATAAAAAAACCGCATCAAAGTCGATTCATTCGTTTGGGAGCTACGATGCCACAGGCAGACACACACGTTAAACTCATAATACCCCTCTTTTTGTCGGGGGTTAAAAAAGGAGATCACACATTATTGCCCTCAATTTTTTTATTTGCAGTCAGGTCTTTGTAATAGGTATAAAAGGTCCAACCAAAACACCTGGACAAACTTTTACACAGTGTTCAGTACGTGTAACTGAACATATCTATGCAAAAAAACCGAGATCCAAGTGTTTTTTTTTCTAGCTCATTTTTTTTTCAAATTTAATTTTACTTTTATTAATTTTTTTTTAACATTTTCCACTTCACTGATTAGGTAAAACACGGCACGGAATTAGCGTGCGCCCCAATGGCGGTCTATGCATAAGAAATGGATGAGTTTATTCTTAGAGAGTACAGGCAATTTAAAACGTTATTATTTTTTGGTTAGAAAAAAAACACTTGGATCTCGTTTTTTATACATAGATGTGATTAGTTAAACGTATTGAACACTGTGTAAAAGTTTGTCCAGGTATTTTGGTTGGACCTTATATATTTTACTTGGGCACCAAGTAGCTATCATATAGAAACCGAGATATACGGAGGGTAAAAATCTGTTATTACATAATGGTAGTTACTCGGTAAGGTTGAGTTGAGGGGCTCGTGGCTAATTAACAACCACGCAGATTATATGATTTGCAAGGATAAGCTGCGCTTCCCGCGGTCAGTCCGATGTTGGGTAACCATTCGTTACACATCAAGACCCCTCCGTGCCTCGGAGAGCATGTTAAACCGTCGGTCCCGGGTGTCATACGCATACCTATGACAGTCGTTACGGGTAGTCAGAAGCCCGAAAGTCTGACAACCTTAGGATATCGGCATTGCCCAGTAACTGGGTTGCGGATGGCAGTCGCTCCGTGCAACATACTGACAATCAGCCGCATTTAGTTAGTTTTTTTTTTTTGGACTGCTTGTAGGTAGATGGCATTGTGGACCGTTTCTACGTAACCGGGCAGTTATTGGCGAGACCTGAAGGGTCTTCAATCAATGGAGACGAGTAAAATACTTAACCAAAGGTACTACTACTAACATCATGACTACTACCAACAACAGCACTAAGGGCGACCCCTAGTGGGACTCGGACCTCGGCTTAGGGCGTAGCTGGCGGGAGGACTGGGAAGGAGACAGTTTGATGAGGGCTGAATTATCGGTGTGACTGCGGAGTCAGAAAAGACGGTCAGCTCCGCGGCGGCGGGTGAAAACGGTGGATCAGGGACGCATCTAGATAGACTGGAAGCTGACCCCAACGTAGTTGGGAAAAGGCTAGGCAGAGCGAACGACCCCGGGGTGGTCACGGCGTGCCATGTGTTCTGGTGCGCCGGTGATGTGGGGTGCGCTCCGCTCCTCTCAGGAGGTCGTGGGGCGGGGCCCCACAAAGGAGAGGTCCACCAGCAGTTCGTGGACCAAGACCTGCCAGGGTTGCGGCGCATCCTGCCGGGGTTGCGGTGCATGCTTTTGCGAATCCCGCGACCCCGGCCGTACGGTCAGGAGAAGGAACACCGTTGGTTTTTAGCCGGTAAGAGTCCGGCAGACCCCCTCGCCTTCCCCGGGCGAGGGACATCCATGAGGATTTTCCAACGAGAGAAAAAAAAAAAAAAAAAAAAAAAGGGTTGCAGCGCATGCTTACGCGAATCCCGCGACCCCGGCCGAATGTCAGAATGTCGCCTACCCCGGGCGAGGGACATCCATGAGGATTTTACCAAAATTAATAAAAAAAAAAATAAGGCAGAGTTAACGAATTACTCAGTGCCTAAGTAAAATATGCTCCTGTTCCCCAGACCTGTCTCCAGAAGTAAACTTCAATAGGAGGCACAAATAAAAAAAAAAAACAGGAATTGCTATGTAAATGAAAAATAGGTGATCTCCATTCAGGTGACACTATTATTTCTTTTGCCATTAGATTTTATCCTATACATAAAGTTGACGAACAAAGTACAAACAAGATATCAATTCTTACTTCAACTATTATCAACTAAAGTTTTAAGTTGAACGTCAATGGGCCGGTTCTGGCCTCTATCGGGCCTGCTATCTGCATGTTATATTTTATAAGCACAACGCACCAGCATGGCGAAAACATGTCAACATTGTCTCGTTAATAACATGATTCAACCGATATCTATTATTTACTTGTTACTGGCAGACTGATGTCATGTCGTAACATAACTATTTATGGCGATAAGCATGGCACACATGGTGGAGCACGATAACCTCTGATTCATTCCTTAAGATTATTAAAAAAAAACTGATATTATCACAGTAGGTACTTACAATCTGCTTCAGGTCAATATACCTATCATCATGCGTGCGCAAATATTTTAGGAGATATGAGAACAAAAATTAATGGTCTTCTTCACATTTATACTACTATCCACTGGTAAAAAGTTCAAAGGTTTTAATGTTTATTTTTCGTACGATTATGAAACAAAACCTTTTCTTAAAATATGCTGTTTGTATCATTCTAATTTGATTAGTAGATTGCTTATAGTAAATGTAACAGATAAGTAGGTAGGTTATAGTAATTTTAACAGATCATTGTTGTGCTGTACTATCAGAGCATACCATAAAGGTCAAATAATAGGATCTACAAAATGTTCAGTTCCAATAAATATTTACCGCCACATTTTTTTTCAATGTTTTGTTTTTTCTTTTAATTTTAATTTTTTTTTTCTGCTTTCTTTTAAATTTAATTTTAATTTAGTAACCAGGACTATAGCATTAAAAATTATATAAATGTTCCTCAATAAGTATTTTTACACCATTAAGCTCTTACACTCTTTTGTTCAGTCTTTTTGGAGAGTCGTATTATGGAATATCTGGTGCAGTTCCCTAAATTTGAGCATGACATGTGACATCAAAAGTGTTAGTTCACCTGGCGGTCCTCATCCTGAGCGCGGCGCAGTTCTCCTTGCACTTGTAAGCTAGCACCTGCTTGATCCTGCTGACCTCCACGTCGGGGAAGTGTCGGCTGACGTAGGAGATCAGCGCGTGGACACGGCGGCGGTCCAACGGTGGCTTTGTTGGCCGCGACTCTTGCCCGGCGCGGGACCAACGCTGCCCCGTCACCGAGCACGTTGCCAGCTCGATCGGCGAAAACAGTGCTGCTGCCAACCCTCGCGTCACCTTCCGGTAGTCACCCCACTTAACGCCGCGCAGTAGCTCCTCTCGAATCTCTACGCCCTCACCCAACTTTATCTATAACACATAATATAAATTATAATCTTTGATAAGTTAAGGTTTATGGTATACGAGCTCGCCGATGAAGTCATTTAAGTCTCGTGTGAAAGGGGGGACCCTATTCGCTATTTACCAGATAATTCCAGCCCTGGGTCTGAAATTGTAAATTTTGTTACGGAAATACAGAATTGCACATTTTCCGATCTGGGAAACGAACCCAGAGCGTCGTGGTCGGCAGCCGCGATTGCGACCGTTACACCAACGACGCGGTATCTATAAGATAACGATGTTATGAAGCACGCGTTAGAGACGCATTTTTCTTGTTCCTGTGTTCGCTACACTTTTTGTACTCTGATAACCTATTGTAGCGATAATAGAAGGCCGATAACGGTAAATCCTGACTGGACTAAATTAACTTAGCAATTATACAAAAAATATTTGCCGTATCGACTTAAGATTAATAAAAGTAAATAAAGCAAAGCCAGTACCAAGAGAAAAAAAAACTATGAATAATATCTCTATTCTGAAGTCCAAAATGGCTGTGAAAGAAAAAAAAACTGCAAAAGGTACCTAACCCACACACAAAATGTCAAAAGACAATAAACCTCAACGGATTTCCGATTACCTACATGTTAAAAATTGTTGTTTTGTATAAAAATTCCATGCGGAGCAGTCGACTATCGGGCAATAAAATATAATGGTTAGTTGTTATGAACTTACAAGTCTTGGTGCGGCGGCGCCCCCTCGCTCGTTCTCGCGCTTGATGACGAAGGGCAAAGCGCGCCGGTGCTGCTCCAGCCACACGGCGTCAGGGACCGGACGATTGCGTCTACCGTCCCATCTCCCTACAGCTATACCACACACCACAAATATTATAGGGAGAGAACGGTACCTTTTAAATTGGATTATTTACAAGATGAATGGAATTAATGTTGATTGTTTTCTTATCTGAAATATTGTCTCCTATTCAATTCATAGTAGGATTAGTGACGGTCATGGAATCATATTAATAAATGAAATACATAACTTGATAAAATATATAAATTCGTATTGAAGGCTTTTGGATTAAAGTGAAAGTTCAAGGCAAATAATCGACGCTACAAACCATTAACTAAAAATCACAATTTCTTCGCAATACTTTATTTTTTGATATTTAGTAAAAAATACATTGATGTATGTACACAAGTTTAATAATCTGCACAAAGCGAATGTGCAGATGAACGTAATTACATTTTATTAATTTTCACATTAAAAATAGACAAATTAGCAGTCAGTAATTGCTTGAAATACTAAGTTTGTAACAGTAAAATAACGGATCGCTTGAAACAAGTTTACTATAGACAAAGAACATTTGATTGACCATGGTTTGAAAGCGGGACAACGATAAACGAACCTAAAGCTGATTGAATAAATTGACATTAATCGCCGTATGAGTACATTAATGTGTTCTTAATTGCAGTAAATTATAAAAAGTATAATCACTCTGTATTAATGACATCAATAAACATTACTATCATAATGATAAAATTTCTAGTTTTATATAATTTCTATTTAAGTTCAGCAGTGTGAAGAGATTCATATTTTTTTTTCTATACATTTATAGTTTTCATTTAAATATTTCAATAATAAAAGCTGCACCTTAACTTAGTAATTGGGATTAAAATTATTATTTAAGGAAAGTGCTTTTTAAAATTACTATTACTAATACGTATAAGCGATTATTTTAGAGTAATTATTATTGCAATAAACTTTCGTCCGTTATATTTTAATATTAAACACTGTTAAAAATAAATGCAAAGTCGAAATTTGGAGATCATGGAAATAGTCACTTGAGATCACACATTATTCCAATAAGTTTACAATTAAATTTTCAAAGGATAAACTAATATTGTTACTCACAACCCTAATCATACCTTTAATAAGTGTCCCCTCTAAATGCTTTTATTACAAAATGACTAGATGTGCTTTTTTCATGGCAATCATTTCATACATCTACAAAAAATATTAAAGAAATAACCGATCAAAATTTAAAGTTATATAAAAAAATATAAGTAATAAAAAATCCCTTCTCTTATGATCTACTTTGTAATAATGTTGATACAGTGATTACTATGACACTGGGCTAGTGGGATTTATGGCAAGTTGTTCGTTTCAACATTATCTAAATGATTTATACACTGTGTCCGGATGTGTAGTAATAAAACTTTAAGGGCGGTATATACACTCAATTTTATCGACGAAAACACCCCACTATTGGGATCAATTCCTCCCCCCCCCCCCCCCAAACAGAGCAATTTTAGTATTTGACTTACCTATTTCAACCTCTACATAATAAAACACCCGCACATTAGGACCTAGGTCTTACAGAGGCATTTTAAAATGATTTGAAAGGCTACAGCATAGACAACTTATAGAGAAATATCAGTGTTATATACATAAGTTAAGCTTTTATCGTAATAAGGCATGAAATTCAAATGGTTAACATAATTTTACACATATTTTTTACTTGTCCAAAATACTACATAAACTGCAAAGGGTAACACGCGTCTTTTATGGTTTTTTCTTATTAGTCTTCGAGTTGTTCTACAATCAAAACAAAAATCACGCCTCTGTAAGACCTAGATCTTCAGTTGCGAGTGTTTGAATATGTAGAGGTCGAAATATCTGAGCCAAATACTAGCATATTTCTATCCTTGAGAGGGAAGGGAGCAATTATAAGTGGGTGATCGACCCCACACGCCAGTTGCTTTTGTTGATAGAATTAAATGTATATACCGCCCTTAAAGTTTTATTACTACAAAGCCGGACACATTATGTAACCAACGTATGCTAACATATTATGAAGCCAAATGTTTGAGCGTTGTAACTGTTTTATATTCATTATTAAATTATATTTATTATTTCTTGCTCGCATTTGAATGAATTAGGGTACCGTAGCCGTTAGCAACTTATATGATTTTGTGGTGCCATTTGTTACGTAGATCTATACGTTTTTTCATCGAATTATGATTAAATTCTCATTATTTGAAATGTCTGACAATTTTCTGAGAATATGTACAAAACAGATTTAATGTATTAAGATTTTATAATACTTTAAACGAGCTCAACTATACATAAATACTAAAGATATTGCGAGGACAAACTAACCACTATATCCATTTGTAAACTAATAAATCTTGATCTAATATAAGCTGTCGGCACCCTAACATCTGCATCCAACGCGCATTTGGCCATAATTATCATTATTCATCATTGTGTAATAAAATCGATCAACGCCATTGTTTTAATAGAAAAATCAACTGACTATTCTTTAAAATGAAGAGCATATACACAATGTGCAAGATTTTGTATGGCAACATAATTGTGGTGTTCCGCTCTAAACAACTAATATATTGTAGTTATGTATCATTTTAATATACGATTTTGAAGACTTACTATTCATTATATCTGAGATTTTGTACAAACTATTTACCGGGAGCCGTCCAATCACTCAACAATAACATTGTGTAAAGATAAAACTATTGTGTATAAAAATATCACTATTGTTGTTTAACGCGGGCTTATGGACACTCAAAGCTACGTACATGAGTCCGCGTGTTCGACAAATAAAACGGATATGTTCGACACTTTCCGTCATCTGCGGTACAAAAAAATTATACTCTATTATGAAAATACACCCTATTATTTATTTATTTCTATCTCAGACAGAAAATGTCGATCAAATGTGGATAACGTGTATAATGTATGTATGTATGTATAATAATTATGTAACCAGTAAATAACCTATGTTATGTAAAATCAGCACCGGTTGCAACAAATGCTTTAACAACAATCAGTCTATTGTCAGAAAGGAAGGTACTGTACGTGTCCCTTTAACGAGCTTCAATTAGTCACTTAACTAGAACCCTTATCCACCATGACTCAATGGTCATACGACCGCTTTTATGACTAAAACTGTGGGTTTTCTATAGGTGTATTATTAACAAAATTCCCCTTACTTATTGGATGACGCAAGGATAGAACTTTACAACAAAATCTTTACAAATATTCTGAACTGTTATAATATGATCAACATGACTATTATCACTATGTTAAACTATTTATAGAGAAAACACCTTCCTACGACGTAATAGGAAGTACTAAAAGAAACTCGTTAATGCGACATATATCTGGCACTCGGTATATTATAGAAAGGCACACAATAAGCGGAGAGGTGTGACGGCAAATAGGCCCCCGGCGACACTCCGATCACAGACTAGATATATCTATTGACAGTCTTCATTACGACTTTATAAGCCACATCTTCACGACTTCGCCGTACGAAGAGACACAACGCTGATCTGTGTATTCTATTTAGTATATAATGTAGCAGCGGGATGCTATAAAATGGTTTCGTCGGTTGAAGTAAAAGAATTTAACGAGTAGCTCGCGATACACATTCCCACTGATAAATAGGAGTGCAACAGTTATCGGCGACACGTCGTCATGTGGAGATTGCAGTAATGGAGGGCAACGTTGCGTCTCCTCGACGGTAACGTTCCTCGAGCGTCAGTAGAGAGAGCGCGTGGGTGACGCGACGGCTACTGTTGAAAGCGCTGGGCGGGCCGCAGCGCGGGGAGCGGCGGCGGCGGCTTGATACGCAGGCGAGCGGGCGGGTGCTGCGCCAGCGTGTGGCGGCGGAGGTACAGCGGCGTCTTGAAGGAGCGCCCGCACGTGCCGCACGCCACCGGCTGCGCCTCGTGGATGAGCCGCACGTGCTGGCGCAGGTTGGACGCGTTGCTGTAGCGCCGCCCGCACACCGCGCACTGCACGCCGCCGCCCGCGCCCGCGCCCCCGGCCGCGCCGGCGCCGCCCGCTGCCAACAACACCACGTTCGCACTGCGCTCACCCGCCCGCACGCCCCGCACGCCCCGCCCTGCCGCGCCGCCCGCCGCACGCACCGTGCGACCGCCTTACCCTATTCAAATGCTAATGCTACCGAGGAACATCACCTCTACTATCGCTTCTTTCAATAACCAGACTAACATTTTAATGGAGGATGAGATAATTTAGGTAAATCTAAACTTTAAGTGAAGAGAACTTAAATTGTGCCCTCAACGATGTCCATAATCGAAGGTTAATAAATAATGTATGCATACATATTCTATTAATTGTCCAGGATGTCCAGGTTCTATTAAATGACCAGATTCTACGTAGTACCTAAAAGGTGTGAGCTTAAATATATGGCAACACCATACTTCGGATAAGAGAATACGGTTACAGGTGTTAGCATTTGAATAGGATAACATAGTGGCCGGTCGGACAATACGAGCGACAGGTCAGCGGCGACACGGCGAGTGTGCGGTCGCGGTGCGGGACGCGCGTCGCCCGACACCCGCGCGCCTAGCCACCTGACTCGACAGACTATACGAGACCGCGCGCGCTCTCTTCTACGGCCGATTTATTATTTTTCGTCAAATAAGCTAAAAAAGAGGTTCGCCGGGGGCGCGGCTGTCCGAGTCGACGTGTGCGTGTGATAATGACGTGATAGTGAACAGAAAATGAGCATATTTACCTTCCGCATTCTCGTCTCGCAGCTCCGTATTCATCCCGGCCATGAGATCCATATTACCTGCGAAAACAATGTAAACTGTGATCATCTTGATACTAATAGTTTGGAACATTTCCAAACAAAAAAACATTCTAACAAACCTTGCAACGCAGCAAATGGATTTGCGAGCGCGTTATTCTCGTTGTAGTAGATCTGTGGAAAACTGGAACGTTCTTCATCGCTAGCTTCTTGTTCCATTACTTCCATTTTTGGTTCCAAAAGATCGGATGCATTGAATTCTTGGCATTTGTCTGTTCTTTCAGAGTCTCCGGGGTCCATGAGAATATCACTCTCTTCATTTTTCACCTCAGGTGCTTCGAGATCAGTTTTTACCCTTAGAGCTGGGTAATTGGGAATTTCTCTATAGTCATCATTATTAGGCCTCATTTGACTAGAAGTTTGAAAAGGAGCTTCTTCATTGAGATTGTTTCTGGCAACATCGGGAGAATTTCTCGTGGAACGACGACTTGTGTTTTGTTCTTGGTCTTCAACAGATGTCGTCTCGACATTTTGGTTTGCGGCTTTGGAGGAGGAGGTAGAGTGTGACGGCTTGGCGCTGAGCAAATTACGTAGTTGGGAAGGAGGTGATTTTCGATTCACTTTCTGTAACAGATGAATAAGGAAAGAGAGTGTTATATTATGATGTCAATAGAATATTGTCTATATAAGAGTATAATGTGATAAATTACTTTATCGTTGTGTTGTGAACAGTCTGTGAGGCCTCGTATTTGCAACGCGTCGGCGGTACGCAGGAAGGCGCTGAGTTGCGCCTGCGCTATGTTCACTTGCCCCACGTACATAAACTGTAGCAGCGCGCGCACGTGCGACACCTCGCAATCGCGCATGAATATTATAGGGTGAGGACATGGATTGTTCTGAAAGTAACAATGTGGGTTTAATCAACAATAACAATCAACAATAATGGCCGTCATCGCGATAACTAACAGAATTGTGTAACTGTTTTTAATTAATCATTTAAACTTCATAAATACACATTAGTACAACTTCCTAGATACATTTCAACCAACTTTGCCATAAAAAATAATTTTAATTAAAATCTGAATAATAAATTAAGCACATTGACCAAACATGTTATTTTCATTAATTAATCAAGAACAAGAATAAATAAATAAAACCATTGTTCATAAACATTATAAGAGTTCAATAAATAGACACTATAACTATATTGCCGTCTCTGTTCATTAAAAAGAGAATGACAATGACAGGTAATGTTTATAAAATGTTTATGGATGTCAATTTTTTATGAACAAGGGGGATAATGTTTGAACCTTGGAATCTAAAGGTTAACATACAACACACTAGTGTACTGTGTACTATTCTTATGTTGTATTGAGAGGAATAACTATAAATAAAAGTGTTAGGCTCATGTTATAGATAGTTGCTTACTATCTTTGTTTAATAACGCTGCTTGATTAAATTAGCTCATGCATTGTTAGTAACAAGATAAGATGTAAATAGATAAATAAAATGTGATACGAAAAAGTATATATGAATATCGATACACAAATAAGCCTAAATCTTAACCTAGAAATTAGAATGTCTCAGAGTATAGTTATTTATAGACTGATGAAACACTGAATGTCTATTCACCCTTCCAAAAGGGAGATTTCTCATAACGGCATCTATTTTTGGATATCATTACCCTTTGTTTAGTGTAACAGACCTCTATGTTAAAATCTGGAGTCCAAGTACAAGCAAGTACACTTGTTTTTTTTTAATATACCATGGAGAGTAACTGCTACATATTGTTACACGTTCATAAATTGTTCAGTGTTCTGGTCACTATATAAGGGAAATCTTATGGTAAAACCTATTGTTTAAAGAGAAGGTTGTCCTTTATATTTAGGTAAGATAAAGGTATAGATTACAGTAAGAGTAAAAACAAGAGTTATTTAGCTTGATAGCTTTCAATGATGTATCAAACTGGATTCGTTGGTTGACCAGACCACATCTCATTAACCAAACAGTTAATTAGAATTGCATTTATAAATATAGCAAAATACATATTGTTTTAGCTGTACTAAATAAGCTGGCTTAGATTTACTATGTCTATGTAAACAGTAATAGACAAATATACATTAGAAGACAACTGAGTTTTAATATTTTTATGATAATGGTTTTTTTTTGTTCTTATGTAGAATTATTATATCATTGAATTGATTACAAATAAAAGTCATGGAATCTAAATAGAATGGTACAAACTGATAAGTTAAGTTATTCTGTAATGTGTAGCTGAGAAACTTTCATCATTCATATGGCAGGTCATCTTTATTCTAATAAAGATTTCAGAAGCAATGACCCCAGATAAAACTGTCTGTGTTACAAAACCTTTTTTCATATATAAAAAATTAGGCAAACATATTCATTAGCATGAACTGTAATGGTTACATTATGTGTATAAAGAATTCATTATGTGCTTCCAAGACATAAATGTAATATATAGCCTCAATGGTAATGAGTTAATTAGAAATTGTGAAACAGAATTTTAAAGTAGGTACAAATAAATGAAATCACGAGTACTTAACCGGAACGCGAGACATGGCATTTGTAAGTAGATCAAGTGTTTTATACATAACAACTTTCACTAGAGTCATTGTAATGGTGACACATCAAAGTGTGGGGAGTGAAAGATGGACTTACTTTAAATAATTCCTTGAAATATGGACTACATGCCGAAAGAACCACTTTATGTGCCTCCAGCCGGTGTCCCTCGCATGCCAGGGTGACATCCACGAAGTCCTCATCATCGCGCAATGCCTCGAATTGAGAAGTTATATTCGCTTGAAAATTGTTCCATCTCAAACAAAATTGCTGGTCGCCACCCAGTTCTGTACCTTCCATTACTTATAGACATAACTCGATATCCCTGCTCATTTAATTGGTTGATAAGAATAGTTAATTATTGAAAATAAATATATCACAGTAACTTGCAATTTCAGTCGCCGTCTGGCCGAAAATCTTATGAAAGAAAACAATCAATAAAATCTCGTACCAATATAAGAAAAATAAAAACTTTTTAATTTGTCATTTGGATGGTACATTCACTTCAACGTTTCGTTACACGATTCGGTTCGATACCGGTTTTGTCCTTTTACTTTAAATAAATTAGTAGTTATTTTTGTAATTACTTTTCTTGTTTTATCTCTTTAAATTAATCTATCTACAATATTATCTAAGTATTTACAAGTTTTATTACCCTGAAAATCTTTAAAAACCTAAATAACGTTTATCTAAAGTTTAGACTGGCAACCCTGGAGGTCAGTAGTATTTTAGCCGCCAATTACGAATATCAGTTTTGCCTACGTAATAAATTATTTATGCAAAACCGAAGACATTGCCAAATAAATAGATAGGAAATCTAAAAACGTACATGTTTTAATTATTTTATTACACGAAATGAGAAAATATTTTTATACTGATACAATCTCTAAGATGGATATGTTAGGCGTGAATTAATGAATTGCCAATTCAAAAACTAATTGATTCAATTAATTTCCTGTGCATGAAATGAAACTACATCTACTACATCCGGTTGGGGCAGGACTTACAGGAATTTTAAATAAAAAGATTTTTTCCCTAAAAATAGCTATACCTAGTTAGCATAGTTAAGTATAGGTACTATAGACTGTAGACTTTGATTCCCAAGTGGGACTACTTAAAGTAAGCTTTAAGTAGTCCCACTTGGGAATCGAAGTCTAGACTAGTTATAAGGCAGCTGCTTGACCACTAAACCAGTATTACTTTACTCTGACTAGATCAGTGAGATGGTAAACGTGATCATGATGATGCTTTATTAACATGAGTCTATATCATGCTTGTCTTATCGCTAAATTCGTAGTCGTCCCCGTCACGGCAATGACCCTCGACGGGAGGTGATACAACGATGACGCTGCTGATTTTGGTAGATGAAGAGGATTTATAAGGCAGAAATCTAAGAGATAAGTGTGATTTGCTCTCACAATCCGCAGATCATATCGCGTGTTTGTGCCATTGGACGATTGCTGGCAGCGCGTCATACAGGACAAAAAAAATCAAGTAATCTTTGGCTCACAATGGTAAATAAATCATAAAAATGACCCTGCACTTGACAGTTAAAAAAACTCACTTGAACCTTGCTTGAACCAGCCTTATGGTAATTACGATATAAATGAACTAGGTGATAAGGTCAGGCATTGCAATCATTTTGGCCCAATTTTTGCGAGTATTATTAATAATTAAGGCTTAGATAATCACTTTTATGTATAACAGTAGTTTACTGGCAAAAATGGTTAGATGGTAACTACCCTCTTGATGTTTTTATTTATTCTGTTAATGTTTCATTAAATATTTACATAATTACAAGTACAGGTAGTACAGTACCTATATAACATAAAAATAAAGAAAAATATATCCTAATAAAACTATAAACTAAAATAAGGCGTCAAAATATTCCTCCGCATCGCTGTCGACTGGTAACGTGCCCAGAAGGCTGGCAGCATTGCCACGTTGTATGGCAATGCTAATCCTCTGACCAAAGTAGAGGCCAGCCTCGGGTCACGCGATGTGTCGACCAGCCGCCTTGAAAAATCTTTATAAAGAAGTTGGGCACTCGGACCCCACGACCCGAGTGTTTCGACCCCAAACGGCTCGAAAATATAATTACTAATTAAGTTATTATACTTACGCCGCTTGAGGGCCTCCGCGGCTGCAGCAGCAGCGCCAGCACAGCTTGCCAAGCTAGGAAGATAGGATGGCGCAAGGGTATCGACGCACGTTGCGTCCCATACCAGAGGCCTACCCATCTTCCATGGTATCAATGACATGCCATCTGGTCTCTTGCCATCGTCACGTGCCAAGCCATTTGGTTCTAATACAGTTGGAACGCCGACGGTGACAAGAGCACGACGGATAATATCATTTAAATTGGCGTGCCGTGCTATACGGCCTGCACTCCTGCTGCAGGACAAGCCGTGGTGTCCGAGGCCGTCGACAGCTTCACCGTAGTGACAGCGATACGGAGAACAGAAAGCAGCACCCAAGCGAAGGCATGTAGCGACGCGGAAAGCCTATGTTGGACGACGGAAGCGCCTGAAGCCATAAGCCTGACTCCCATTTACCCACCGCCAGCAAGCGAGCGCGGTCCGCGGTTGTGACTGACGTATTTAAAAGTTTATTCCGTATCACAACGCAGAGCGGCCCATCCCACTGTCGCTGTGAAAATGGGTTGACGGGCGGATCCGTATTTGGACAAGCAATTTTCCAAGCATTCAAAGCCTCGGCAAAACACGGTACTTCAAAATCAACCAGTGAGTTGGCTAATATATTCCTGGTTAATTTTTCAGCACCGTGAACCGAGGATAAGAATGCAATTATAATTAAGAAATTATTATTATATAATGAATATAATTTTTGAATGATCAAACATAGTTGTTAAAGGTTTCAATAAGTTCTGTAATTCAACAGAGCCTTGATAATATGTTTCCTAGGTAATCTACACACCACTGACTTTCAAAATCGTCAGCTAGTGTCGGTTTGCTTAGCAGCCGAGGGTAGGTTGATATTATTTTTCTATGAATGTTGGATCTTCCTGAAGAGTAATAAAACTTTGGTTTTATTTATGAAGGTACAGGTAAAAATGCAGAGCACACTACAAACACTGACTGAAACTCGAAATATTTGGCCTTAAATTACTTTGGAATTCTGTCTTTCTATATACCCTACCTAGAAAAAGAAAATATTTAGTTTGGAAATCTTATCTCTTTTTAAATAGGGTATTTAGAAAGAGACAAAATTCCAAAGTAAATATTGAATGCCAAATGTTTTGATTTGCTGTAGGTGTTCATAGTGTGGTCGCCATCTTTACCTACACCTCTTCATGGTTTTATTCATATATTTGCTTTATTGGAAACTAGCTGCCTGGACAGACTTTGTTCTGTCAAAAGTTATTGGCCTGTAGTGTTGTTTTTACTATTTTCCACGCAATTTTTGTTTTTTCTCTCCATATGAACCTTCTTTGTGCCTCAAGGAATGTATAAAAAAAATAGCCGAATTGGTCGAGCCGTTCTCAAATTTTGCACTGAGCAACACATTTGGCAATTCATTTTTATTTATATAGATTTGATCATTTCATTTACTGGAGTAGGGTCTGATTGTATGGAGTTCAGATAATCGATGTTCTGCAGCTCCTGCTGTGCCATACATAAAACAATATCAAATAATAGTAAATGTTTATCATAAAAAGTTTATTAACAAAAAAATTACTGATCAATAATAACTATGTAGATAGAAACATACAAATCATTATTATTAGTACCTGTTATACCTATTACACACATACAAGGGGAATCAATAACATTAAGATTGAATATGAATGTCCTCTCCCTAGGTCAACCTTATGATAGGTGGGAGATATCAGTTGTTTGACTTTCACTACAAAAACAACCACACCTTTCACACATACTTATCTATTCAAATAAAGTAAAAAGTAACATAACAATATTTTAGCGTAATAAGATTATTATAAAGCCTGTTCTCCTTCCACCATTTCTTTCAAATTCAGCAGTTCAAACTGTCCAGTTCCTTTTGTTTCTGTCCTTACCATCTCATCCAAGATTCTGAAATTGCCAGGGTCAATCAAACATATGATATTTGCTGTGCCTGATTCCCAGTTCTCTTCTTCAACACTCATAGCAAGTTTCACAACTTTATCCTTAGTCTTTCTGGCATCTTTTCCAGTAAGTAAAATCCTTACCCTCATTTGGGCTCTCTCTAGTGGGATTTCTTTTTTCAAGAGCTGTATGACATCAAGGGATTGCTGTTTAGCTCCCTTATTAACATTGACAGAGAAATGAATGTCTTTCATTGCTTTTTCTATAATAGAGACTGGATATGGCCTCTTAGTTTCAGGATTAACACATTTGTCTGCAACTGTTGTTGCAATATCTTTGAACAAAGAATCAATCTGAGAGTGTCTTTCTTTGTCTGAAACTTGAAGTTCACCTTTCTCTAATATGTCTTTACATATTTCTGTTTGATCTTCTTTGCCAAATATTTTGACCAAATCCTCTTTTTTGGCTACCTGTCCCTTTGAAACATTTGTGAAGACTGTGTGTGTCTGCAGTACTTCATCGATGTCTTTTTCCCTAAAATAAACAGTAATGATTTAACATGTGTAAATTATTGTAATTCTCTATGAACAAGTATATTTTTATCAGTGACTCACAGTTTGTTTCGCCATGATAAAACTTTATTCCTGTAGCAAGCTATTTCAAACCTCTTGCCACCTTTCTTCAACCTTACGATTGCGACATTAGTTAAACGTATTTGATTAGTGGGTGTGAATATTTTAGACATGATGATAGAAAATCTGTCGGAAGTATATAAATGTGATTTCACAAGTTAGTCAAAACTCTGTACTACAGTTTGTTAGCAATGCAAATCACAGTTGCAAATAAACAAATTAACAAGCTGTCAATTCGCCGCCCTAATAACCTCGCTCGTCTTTCACCGTCTTTGACAATGACATTAATTTATGACAGTTGGTGACAGATAATTAAAGGTAACAAATAAGAAAAGGAAGATTCAACTCAACGAAAAAGAAATAGTAGAGTCAGTAGAGTATGGAATTTTTATAGCGCATTAGTCTATCGATAGGCTATCTATTTTACTGATACAAAAATAGCTAAATTGGAATCTTGTTGCCAGTCATAAAAAGAGTTAGTTCTTCACGTGATTTAATTTATACACCTCGTAATTTATTTATACCAATGATTTTTACATATTCTTTTCGCATGTCACATGGGAAAATTTTTCATAGCCCCGCCATCTGTGGCCCAACCTTTAGTGGTGGCCGTTACGTAATGGTCATTTAGACTGCCAGGTAGAAAAGAGTATGTAAGAAGAAGTCTGAAAGTGACGTCCCGGTGACAGAAGTTGTGGAGAAATCGGTTGTCATGGTATGGGCATGTGATGCGGAGGAATGAGGAACATGCCGTGAGGAAAGTTTTGAGTATGAATGTGGACGGTTATAAGAGTAGAGGAAGACTAAAGAAACGATGCTTGGAATGTGTGAAAGATGATATGGTTAGAAAGGGGGTGACTACTAAGATTACGACTAATAGAGAGATGTATTAGAAGAAGAAGACATACTGCGCCGACCCCAAATTAGTGGGATAAGGGCAGGAGGAGGATGATGATGTCACATGGGCAAATTTTTCATAGCCTCGCCATCTGTGGCCCAATCTCTAGTGGTAGCCGTTGTGCAGGAAGTCATTTAGACTTCTAGGTAAAATCCGACCATCATTAGCGCATTTTTTAATTAGTTTTTTGTTTAATTATGATTTCAGTAAAATATATAAATAGGATGCAAAAGGATTACTTGGTGACCCTTTTGTGTCTATTATTTTTATTTTTAAATCTTAATTTAAACCATTGATAATCTGTATTAAGTACACTGTGCCTGTGTCCTCAGAAATTATTGTCATATCTGTGGTTGTGCTGTGTCAGACGCAACGCACGACGTGTATTTCTAGAGAAGTTGGCCGTCATTTTGTTATATTTGTGTATTTTATCTGCGATTTTATGTGATTAATCATTAAAATGGCGAAATTAGTTGATATATATAACAGCGAAAAAGAACCTGTGATAAAGAGACGGCAACTGCCGTTAACTATCTACGAAAATCTTACTGTAAGTGGTTTCATGCACTTTGACATTACCACAAGCGTAGATTATTCAGGGATAGAAATAATGAAAAATAATCAGTCACTCTTGTTGCAAAAAGTAAACATTGATTAGCAAAGTCATGCGCTAAGATTCCGTTAAATTATAGTTTTCAATTACGGCTATGACAATTATCAGAGTTCATTGATTTCATTCAATGTAATGACGTCTTGCGGATGACCTTATTTTGCGAATATATTTCTTTGTTGAAAACTTACGAATTTTGTTTTTGTTTCCAGATGATCATGGATTTAAACACGATGGGATTAATTTGTGACAATCCACAAGTAAAAGGTCGCGAGTATGAAGAATTTATGCGCAAATATAGAATCCTAACGACGGACGAACTGAAAGCAGCGCTCAGAGTCGATGCTTCTGATATATTTAACGTTTTAAATCAAAGCATTCCTTGTGTAGGCTGTCGAAGAAGGTATTGTACTATTTTGATACAATTTCCTTACATTTGTTCAATACATACATACATAAACTCACGCCATTTTCCCATGGGGGTAGGCAGAAACTATAGAACGCCACATACTACGATCCTTACATACTCCTATCGCCTCATCCATGTTCATACATCTTGTCATACATGCACACTGGTTGAGAGTTTTGTTTAATAGCTGAATGTTATTCATTATTATAGTTAAATGTGTCATTACAGCTTGTTAGTTATTATTATTATTTTGTGAACACATAGGTAAAATCAGTGCATAGAGTTGTTTGACAAATTAAAGATAGTAGATACTTGCCATTGTAATAGTAAAGTTGCCTTATAAGATGTAATTATGTATATTTTACAGAGTTATGGACTAATTTATTCCCATAAAAAATATCACTGCATTAACTTAGTGAAATGCTTGCAACCAATATTTCAAAAACTTGTCAGATTTTGTTGGCCCAATGTTCTGCAACAACTGACCCAAAGACTAAGGTTTAAAATTGAAAATGTGGTGAATCCTTTCCAAACACTAATATTTAGCCAAATTGAATTGTAACCAGGACTGTCAATAATCTCTTACACATTAATAGTAAATTATATGAAAAATACTAAACCCATCTTATGAGGAGGATTAAACTAGACAAGTTATTAATAAAAACATTATTTATCCACAATAGACAAGAATAATGGTTCTTTTCAAATGCTAAACTTATAGCAGCATCTGTATACCTAAATAGTTCACAAAGACTTTATAAAACTTTTTCAAAGAAGTAAACTCAGCCAAATCGGTACATGTCACATTATAAAAAAAGGGTCTAGAGGTATGTGTCAAGTTAGAAAATGTAAATATGCCAGAAATGAAAGGGTAACAATGCTTTAGATAAGGGAACATACCCATACTAGTGATCCATTTTTAACCCCCCTCCTCCCCCTCTGATCACTCGTTGTATATGACCAAGTGCCCCTGTGACCAAGCATGGTGTTTTGAAGACCCCCCCTCCTGCCCTGAACGGGTCACCTAGTATGGGTACTTCCCTATGGAAGCTAGCGCTTTTAGGAACTATAGTAGTTCAGATGTATATGATGTTAAGAACAGAGAAAAAGTCATAAATAAAATTGAAATTGTAATTCAAGAACAAATATGGTATTTTTTTAAGTTTCTTTTGGAACATGATGATTCCAGTGAGATATTTTTTAGAATGAAATGCTGTTAGAAGGATTATTATCTTGCTTGTTTCTATGTAAAAATCACAAAAAAAATTAACTTTGTACTGGTACTGCCTCGTAGAATTTTTTCTACTTCAACATATTATAAAATTTTGTGACTAATTTATCTTAGGATGGCTTGGGCCTGTACTATACTATAACAAATCAAAATAACACCATGGTTTAGGCCTGCAACAATCAATAACGAGATTTATGGTAATTACACTGTTTTTAAAAGTTCAAGTAAGCCTTACAGAAACCGGGGGTAAGTTAGGTTATAAGCTCTGCGTAACCCTTAAGGGCAGAAGGTTTTAAGAAAAGAAAATAACAAACAATTTGGCTTTTTTTATAAATAATAAAAAAATTGTTTGTATTTTATGTAGTTGCCTCTTTGTTTTTATTTTCTATTACAGAAAATAGTAAAAAACAAAATGCTAGGTTTAAAAACAAAAGTACTACAAGAGGCTATCGAAGAGCTTCCAAAAAATTTGGTGGGAAATATATTACCTTTGCCATAAAAAGGGGTACTTTATGGAACAAATTAAATTTCTTATCACATACATACATACATAAACTCACGCCTTTTTCCCATGGGGGTAGGCAGAAACTATAGAACGCCACATGCTACGACCCTTACATACCCCTTTTGCTTCATCCACACTCATACATCTTGTCATACACGCACGCCGGTTGAGAGTACTACGCACCTGACCTTTGTGAAGAACATCACCAATAACATCGATGTATGTCCTTCTAGGACGTCCTCTACCGGCGTTTCCATTGACATCCGCCTTATAAATTCCTTTTGTTAATCGCCGTTCACTCATTCTCTCAACATGACCAAACCACCTAAGCATACTCCTTTCAATTTTTGTCACTACATCGTCTTTTAAACCGGAACTTTGTCTAATCTCATCATTTCTCAATCTATCATTCAAAGTTACACCGCACATACTTCGCAAGGAACGCATTTCCGCGGCATTTATTCTACTTTCATGCCTCTTCTGCCACGACCAACATTCTCTTCCATTCTTATCATAATAATTACTAAAAGATTTTTCTGAACTTATAGTCCTAGTTTGTCTTTTCTGCCTCGTTGGTCTAGTGTTGGCAAGCCCGACTGCTGATTGTGAGGTCCTGGGTTTGATCCCCAGGTCGGACAGTGTTACATATTTGGTTTTCCCATTTGGAATTCCTCAGTAGCAGCCCAGAGTCTGGACTTACGCCTGGTTGATGGCAATAGGCTCGCCCCCTATTGAATGGGACAATCATAAGGGTGAAATGAGTGTGTTACTATACACCTCTGCCCTACCCTTCGTGATACACGCGTGATGTTATGTTATATTCCTAAATTGTCCTTTTCTCAATATAGTGCAATGCATATTTTAGCATTTTGTAAAGGATATCAAGTAATATTAATGTTTTTTTTTTTTTGGTATTTTGCAGTGTGGAACGCCTTTTTTATCAGCTATGTAAATCAGGACATCCCACATTGGATCCACTGGTGCTGACACCAGATGAAATGATGACAATTAGAGAAGACAAAATAATACATCCACAGTCCCTAGCCACTCTACTAAACGGCCACAGGTATTTGTTGTTATTTTTCCTGGATGTATTTCTGAGCTTATTATTGACGTAAAATATCATATAGTAACAAAATAAAAATTGGCAATAGCATATATAAACAAATAACTAGGACAGGGGTCACCAATTAGATTCGCTCGGGGTCCGTTTTAAGAAATGAAATGACCATCGCGGTCCGCATAACATTTATAGAATAAAATATTTATTAAACAAATGTAATTACGGAAATAACAAAGGTATTTTTTTACATACCACTGAGAAAGATGACATTTTTTGTTGCGGACTATCTGTCTGAAGTTTGGAGGTAAATTGGTGCAAGCTATTGACATTAAATCCTGGAGATGTTCATCAGTAAGTCGAGATCGAAATTTATTCTTAATGAAGTTCATCTTCGAAAATGCTGCTTCACAAATATAATTATGTTGACCCAAACAAAGTAAAGATAATGCGGGGGATATATTTTTATTAAATTACGTACTCTGTAGTGCAAGTTGCTGTGTTATCGCGGTCCGCACAAAATGAGTCGGCGGTCGGGATGCGGACCGCGGTCCTCCATTTGGCGACCCCTGAACTAGGATTTCAGAGATAATATCAGTTCCATAATATAAATTAAAAAAAAAATGAAAGACATTTGTCGATTCTGTTGCGCACTTTGACAGGAATAAACTAAACTAAGAGCTTTTGTCTCTTTCTGTCTCAATAGAAAAAGAAAGTTACAGTTGCGTTTAGTCTAGTTTAGTAGTGTCAAAAAATGGAATAGAATCAACACCATTGCCATGCAGTTTGTTTAATTTTGTGTAAAATGTGCTATCCTTCACCTCAAGGATACATACACCCATATTCTAAGACATTCCTCCAAAACTTACTTGACTCGACTCCACCTCGACTCAGCCTTTTTCACTACCATCGGTAGTTATAGTTGACATAAACATCCTCGACTCGAGATTTTTCCTCAGTCGAGGTAAGGAATCATCTATCAAACTCAAGGTACCTCGGAACCTGCCTTAAGGAAGGAAGTGTCAAAGTTCGTATGTAACAAAAATGAATTTTGAAGACTTTATCGAATATGCTTACGATAATCGCGATGCAGATAAACAAAATGATTACGTAATGACTCCACTCTACCTCGACTCGTTTGTGGACCCCTCAGTACTCGAAATTGCGACTAAGAATTGAATTTGAAGGTGTTTTCGAGGCCGTAAGTTGAGTAAGTTTTGGAGGAATGTCTTAGAATATGGATGATAGTTACAGTGATAGACATCAATTTTTACTCCATGCTGTTTGATAAAACTGAAGAAATGTTGTATATAACATAAACTTTTATTACAGTTCGGGCATAGAGTGTCTAATTCTCAGTCAGCCACGGTGGAAGAAATCCCAGCGATGTACTCTACACTCTCTGGAGGCGGGCACGGCCCGGGGCTGGGGCGGGCAGGCCACGAGCGCGGGCGCAGCGGGCGCGGCGGGCGCTGCGGGCGGCGCGGGGGCGGCGGGCGCGCCGTGCGGCTGGGGCTGGGCCGCGTGGGGCTGGGGCGGCCGCGCGGCCTGGCGCGCCGCCTGGGACGCCATGCGCGCCTCCGCCCGCGACCACGTCACGCTCGTACACTTCAACACGCTACACGACACGCTCCACAACTATCTGAGAAAACATCGCTTCTGTGCTGATTGTAAAACTAAGGTATGCTTCTTTTTAACCGACTTCAAAAAAGAAGGAGGTTCTCAATTCGTTAGTAGGTATTATTTTTTATGTATGTTGGTGCGTCTCCCCGGCTTTTTAAAACTTTTTTTTATTTGCATCGATTTACCATCACGTTGACTCCATATAAATTACTTCATGATTTGATGAAGCACTTCAAAGATAGAGGATGGAACTCCTCAATGACGGACAGTTTACACCACACATATTGTTATTGAGTTACTGTAATTTGCATCAAAAGCAAAGATCACAATCGGACCATTTTGTGTCTGGTTGCGCTATTATATAGTCCACGCAATTAAAAAAATATATACATTTTGATTCAATTGATCACTATTTTAATTATGCTTTTTGGTGTTTCTTTAAGGCAGTTTCTCCTTTTTTAATTATTACTAGCGACCCGCCCCGGCTTCGCACGGGTGCAATGTAGATACTAATGTGAGCCATATAAACCATCCTCTTGAATCACTATCTTAGCTGAAAACTGCATTAAAATCCGTTGCATAGTTTAAAAACATCTAAGCGTACAGACAGCGGGAGCGACTTTGTTTTATACTATGTAAAGATATCTTGCTGTAATTTATATTTATCATCAGTTGCAGCATGAATCTACTCATCCCTGATAATTAGCCTCTTGCTGATCTAACTTTTGTCAATCTTTGATTTAGTAATTTTGTGTTACACAACAAACACTTGTAATTTTTAGAATTATTAGTTAACAATGCCAGAATATGTAATGCATTTACTTTGAAGTGAGCCATAATTTTAACTGGGTTTTGCTAGGGAATCCTATACCTATGCATATAACAAGTTTGTTATTATTTTACTGGCTAAAGAAAAAGTTATAGTTGAAAAACAGCTTGCTGAGCCTGAGTTACATAACTTTAAAATTGTTATCACTGTAACTGATAACATTTGCAGACGCATCATTGTTATCAAAATTTATTCATTTCTCACGAAAATAATTCTGTTGCAATAACATTGCTTTTGAGAAGTAACCGCATTTAAGTTATTTTTATTTTCCATTCTTTCCTGCTAAAAGCAGATTAAGACCTTCAATTACATACAATTTGAAAGGTCAAAAGACGAAATTGTTTCAATATAATGTGGTAAACCCTATATAATCACTTCTCTTTAAAAACCCACAACCTCTTCCCATTATTGGGTACGTCATGCAGCTTAGAGTCAGATCTTAAGCTCTCTTTTATCCATTAAATATTCCTACCTTTTCGAAATGTTTTAGTAGCTTTATCTAATCAACATAATATGTATATGATACTCAGATTAGCACTTTCACTAACTGTTCAATAGTACTGCCTTGTGGGTCTAGTGGTCGCAAGCGCGACTGCTGAGCATGGGGTCCTGGGTTCGATACCTAGGTCGGGTAAAGTGTTATTGGGTTTTTCTATTAGGAGTTTCTCAGTAGCAGCCCGGTGTCTGGATATGTGCCCGGTTAATGGCAATAGGCTCGCCCCCTATTTCATAGGACTTAAACATAACTGGCGAAACGAGGGTGTACTAAAAACACCTCTGACGTACCCTCCAGGGAATACAAGGCGTGACGTTATGTTGTGTTCAATAGTCTCTGTGCCTCGTTTCTTGATCATTATGTGCGTTCATTCTATACATCAACTATCCCTACTGCATTTCAAAATTCTATTATGCTTCGATATTATCGAATTTTATTTGATATATTTAATCAACATAAATATATAAAGTTATTAAATATTATTGCTTTGTTACAATTATTAACAATTTTATCCTACGTCACTTACACTTGCCCCAGGGCGGGTAACATTTTAACATAAGATGCAGTCAGTCTGTCAGTAAATGCTTTAATGTTTCTGTTCAGAACTTAGTTTTCTTCGTTTTTTCTTTCCTATAGAGGCCTTTATCCATCAGTAGACAGGGATAAAATGGATAAAATAGATAAAATGAGTTGATTGATTAATAATATGAGGCAAAATCATCCAACAGAACTCATGCCGGCTATGCAAATAAATTATTAACATAATTTTATATTGCCTGCAGGTGTTAAGAGCTTATCAGCTGTTGGTTGAAGAAAAAGAACCACAGAAAGAGAAAGGGTACGTTGGCGCACTCTACGGTGGTATCAAGCGATGCCTTTTAGACAAACACCTGCACCTCCAAGCTAAGACTGACTACATTGCGCACCTCATAGCTAGAGCCGAACCAGAACTACTCGGAAACCATAGAGAGAGACATGCTAAGACACTAGAAATTGCACAGGAAGAGGTAAGTCTCTTTAAAGTGTTCCATACACATTTTAACAACCAACTGTCACCTTTGCATAACCGTGGTGCACTACTTCACAAAAAGTCGGTCATTATGCAAACAGCATGCTCCTTCACACTGGGTCTAGTCTTAAGCGCAAGCCACAAACTAAATAAACTAAGCGAAGCTTTGGCGAGCTAAACTATGTGGGTTCACACCGAACACTACGGACGGACGGGCGAGCTAGCGGGCGGGGGAGAGCGAGGGGAGCGTTCCTTCTTATTGTCACTCATGCGCAGTTCCGAGCAGCAGAGCCGAGCGAGCATCGTTTCACCTCCTTTCATACTTCGGTTCACACCGCGAACTACAGAGCTAAGCTACGCTAACGAGGTGAACGAGTAGCATCGCTGGTGTCGTCTGATATTTCGTTCGCATCGTTTGTATCGCTGCCGTAGCTTATTTCTGCAGTTCGCGGTGTGAACCGAAGTATGAAAAGATGCTTGCCCGGCTCGCTTGCTCGCTCGCCAGCTGACGGTGTGGCCTGCGGTTGATTATTCACATCTTACTATAATTATGGATCCAATTCATACTTAAAATAACTGATTCAGATGATTGATTGTATTTATTAATCTTTTGAACGCCACGCTATAAACGTACGAGCACTTCCCTCCACGCTACGCTAAAAATGTATCGTACTTTTGTGACGCCTATTGACGTCGTTGGCGGCCCGAGCACATTTGCGTTTGACGTCTATCGCCGTTGATGGCGTTCAAAAGGTTAATCTAGACACAAAACATAAACATGGTATATGTTTGCAGGTTCTTATCTGTCTCGGTATATGTATTTATGAGCGACTTCAACGCATCTCTCTGAGGCTACGCGAGGAAGAGGGCACGTGTCAGACTCTCGCAGCGGTTGCCGTAGAAGCACTCTACCGAAAGTTTGAAACGGCTGTCGAACACAAAACCGGAGTATCCAAACTGCAACTTCTATATGACGAAATCACTCAAGAGGAACAGACCAGGCAACAGAGAAAGGAACAGAAGAAACTCAAACGACGCAAGAAGAAGGAGCGGCAAGCTGTTGAGAACAAATGCAAAGTATGCAGCAGACTTCTTTTTTATTCTTTTGATCAAATTTTTTTGTCAATGTTTATATTTTATTACTGCAATATTAGAGTTTTCCTGTACTTATGCAACATTTATATTCACCATAGGAGGCTGATTCAGAGGAACCAGACGAAAAGTGCCAATGTGAGGAATGCTTGCTAGAGGAACGAGACACGCCGACTGATTTACTTTCACCACGCGACTATATCAATCACCAATGTTATGAGGCCAGTGGCGACGGGTGCCAGTCGTGTCAGGACGACACGACAAACAAACGTCGCTCTCCCAAAAAAACAGGCAAGAAACGGATCAAAAACGGCAACCTCTCGCCCAACGAGCATTCCCAAGACTGTGGCTACTCATCCGGGAACAACGGAGGTTGCTGTGAAACCATGTCTGGCTCTTCCTCTCTCATGAGCTCACCAGAAGGTTCAGAGGTGGCGTGTTCCGAAGGGTTCTGTAATCATGAGAGAGGCGACTGTTTAGATATGGCTAAGAACGACAAGACTTTGTGTACAGGTTTTACACTTTCTCTACAAGAAATGTTAATGGTAAGTAAATTATGTTATGCTCAGCATTAAGCTTGTGTTGTAGGTTCTATTCTATATAACATTTATTGTTTTTTTTAGGACACATGTTCATCAGATGAAGAACAGGATACCAGTTATATTCCTATCGAGGAAGTAATGGAGTTCAAATCACGTAGAAATATAACCGAAAAAAGACAGGAGTTGCGACAAAACCTCCGCCAAAAATTCGCTCAGCTTTGTGTGAACACGCCGCAGATGCAACCACTACTGCAGACACAGATACAGCCGCTACTGCAAACGCAGATACAGCCGCTTCTGCAAAAACAGGACAAGCAGGCTGCTTAACTAGCACACTCCACCTGCCACATCATTCAACTGCACTTTGTAAACCAGTCATTTTACTCGAAAATGGCAATATACTATAACCAGCTTCCATGATCTGTAGATGAATATAAACCTTAAATACATTACTAATATCCAGAAATCCAGTAAATCATAAGTCTTCAAAATCAAGTCAGTCATTTACTGATTATGATACATATACAATCCTATCCATCTACATTCAATAGAAATTAATATTAACAATATAAAATGTACCAGGTTAAGTTCTTCAGATATTATGTTGTCAAATGTAACAACTTCAGTTAAATTGTCTTAATACTCAGAATTATTTCAATAGTAGTTGAAGATTAAGAAATCAGTGCAAACAATGAATAGACTGATATTTTTTCTTTTGTGAAGCAAATTTTGGATTTTATATTAGTTATTTTGATGGAAAATCCATAAAATATCATGTCATCTTTACAGGTTTAGATACATATTATAAGGAATCTAATGTTTCACATTACCTTGTTTTCCCCAATTAAATCCTGTCCATTTTGTAATAGTTCCATATCACATATTTGTAACCATAATGCAATAGATTAGTGTAAAGAAGTTAGCGCAGTTACTGAAACTAATATAGCTAATAAATTATTTCAATTGAAAATCTTATGGGTGTCAAAATCATGTTTGGTAACATTGTACTTAGTGCTGAGACAAAATTGCAAGTGCAAGTTTGAATGATTCTAATAATACAATGGATTGACTGGATAAAAACCAGCATTTAATATATTTACTATTTAAATTGTTAGAAAGCTTAGTAATGAAATATTTAATGTAGCATTTTTTGATCAAATTATTTTATTTCAATGCTTTATGTGACTCAATATTATGTGGTACATGATGAATTATTGCTCGTTATCAAAAAAGCTTAGAAAAGCAAAAGGTCGGGAGTTACCTTGGCTGTTTCGCCATTGTTATTAAAGTCGGAAAACATTTGTAAACTCAGTTTTAAATATACTATATAAACAGTGATAACAAGTTTTATTTACAAAATATATACCCCAATAACAAATTTATACAGTTGCCAAAGTTATTTTTAGCTCATATCCTCTCAACATGGTTTATTAGTCTTCTCTGAGATTTCCAATATCTACTACCTACATGAGTGCATTCTCTGTTGCAGCCACTTGTTACATACGCCGCTTGTTAATATGCTACTTGTCCAATACAGAGTGTTGCATTTGTACCTCCAAAACCAAAAGAATTTTTCAATGCAATTCTTTGGCTTGCATGCCAGCGTTTCGGTTTATTAGTAACATAATTTAAATCATCAACAGGTTCTTCTAAATTGATTGTAGGTGGTATTATTCCATGGTAACAAGCTAATACAGTGAATACGGCTTCTAAATTCCCCGCAGCACCCAACAGATGTCCATGAGCCCCTTTTGTAGATGAGACAAATACATTTGAACTGTGATCCTTAAACATACTTTTTATGGCTTTTGCTTCAATGCCATCTCCAATAGGGGTGGATGTAGCATGAGCATTAATGTATGTAATATTATCTTTATTGATTCTGCCGTCTTTCAATGCACGCGTCATTGACAACACTGCTCCACTTCCATTATCTCTTGGAGCAGTGATATGACTTGCATCTCCAGATAGGCCATATCCTAGTATTTCAGCATATATTTTAGAATTTCTCTGTAATGCATGTGTGTACTCTTCTAAAACCAAAATAGCTGCACCCTCACCCATAACAAACCCATCTCTTTTTTTATCAAAAGGCCTAGAAGCTTCTGCTGGTTTATCATTGTATGATGTGGCTAACGCTCTTAATCTACTGAATCCTGCTATGGCAAGGGGGCTGATACAAGCTTCTGCACCACCACACACCATGACATCTGCATCACCATTTCTTATAAATCTGAAAGCATCACCTATTGCATGTGCACCTGTTGCACATGCAGTAGACACAGCATGATTTGGCCCTCTGAAGCCGTACTTAATACTTATTTGACCAGCTGCCATGTTGGGCAAGATTCTTGGCACAAAGAAAGGACTGACCTTGTTATAACCTACTTTCAATGCATCATTAGTATCACATACATCTTTTAAATCTATCATTCCCATCCCAATGGCTACTCCTGTGGCTTCTTTATCGGCATCGGATTCTGGCAACCATTCTGCATCAGATAAGGCCTCTGCCGTCGCAACAAGGGCAAGGCATGTGGCGGGAGCCATAGATTTTAAGTTGGCCTTCGACAACGCCTTCGCTACTTTGTCATCCTCGGCTGTAGGAATAATGCCAGCTATTCTACATGGTAATTTGGAATATTCATCACCTTTCAGTGCGACTATACCACATTGACCTTCCAAAACGTTATGCCACACTAACTCTGTGCCTGTTCCAAGAGGAGATACAACTCCTAGTCCAGTTACAACGACTCTTCTTTGCGGTCTGTGAGCATTACCGTAAACTCTAGCTTGCGAAGCTGTTGTTAGTTGACGAATAAATTTCGCAGACATGGTGTCACTTAAGTATATCGTTTATAATTCGCAAATTAGATATTTGTATTTATGATCATCATATTATCTTTTGCACAGATGAAACTTATAACCTATACTGAATATATAATCGCATAATAAGGTTTAGAACGTAGAAACTTAAGTATGACTTTATAATTTTGTAGGATAGAATTTAGTCGTAAACATTGGTGTAGATTCTGTAACACATTACGACAGACATATATCATTAATCTGTGATTACGACAGTACTAAACGCAACTGTCATTTTCTTTTTCTATTAAAACAGAAAGAGACAAACACCCAATTATGACCAACCACCCAACACGCAATTATGACCTAGTCTGTAGACCGACTGATAAAATAAAAAATTAAAAACCCCCGTCACAAAAAAGAACTTCTAAAAAATAAAATGTGTGTGTTGGCCATTTAACTTTGTTATAAGTACCTAGAAATATTTTGATACAAGTGTCTAATGGTGTTGATTATGTTGCGCACTTTGACAGGACTAAACTAAAATAAGGGTGTTTGTCTTTTTCTGTTTCAATAGAAAAAGAAAGAGACAGTTGCATTTAGTCTAGTTTAGTACTGTCAAAATGTGCAACAGAATCGACACCAATGTCTAAAAAAGTTAAATGGCCAACAATCACATTTTATTTTTTTACTTCCTAGAGGTTCTTTTTAGTGACGGGGGTTTTTATTTTTTAAATTAAATTTTTATTTGAAGTTTTTAAATTACTAGTAGACATCATCATCTATCTAACATCTAATCATTGAGACCATTCTCATGAGCCCAAACATGCTATATCTGCTATAAGTTGTTGAGGAGTTGCGTATCCTGCAGACTATTTGAAGCTGATACTCAGCTCAAGTCATGCCATGTCTTGGAAATACCACCGAAGTAACAGTACACCAAATTTCATATCAATAGGACCTGTGAAGGTTGGTAAGACCATTTTGTCAAGTAGGAAATGAGCTGATAATCTTCAAACGCCTGAACAGATCTTTATAAGTTATAGCTAAGAACCATCTTGACAACACCAGCTTTCAAACAGAAAAAACCGCATCTAAATCGGTCCATTCGTTTGGGAGCTACGATACCACAGACAAACACACAGATACACACGTTAAACTTATAACTCCCCTCTCTTTTATTGGGGGTTAAAAATCATCAATGGTAATATTGCGACCGAGCCTCGGAGGCTCGGATTCCTCGGATGGAATCTTGGATGGATTATGTAGGATTGTAGGTACAGTTCAACCAACTCTTCTGCAAAATGGCAATTGACGAAACTTGTGACATTGGTGTCGATTCTAGAGCACATTTCGATAGTACTAAACTAGACTAAACGCAACTGTCACTTTCTTTTTCTATTGAAACCATTGAGATAGAAACATGGAGGCGCCGCGATATTCTATACATACATTTGCTTATACAAATATAAGTGAAATACGATACAGATTGTGAAATATCGTTTTGTTTTTTTCTTTCTAATGTAGTATCGTATTTGATAAAAGAGACAACAATATTTCAGTTGTTGCTCATAATGGCAACATTTTGTTGTGATGTAGTGACAGTTGTAGGTAACTGTCGTATCCGCCATATTATGCGACAAGTTTCGTGGCAGTTCTGCTGTCAAATGGTTGTATACTTTTTGTATTATTGAGATTTCTGAGAAAATTACGAAGATTTTACCTTTTAAACTGCATGTGTTACTTCGGTGGTATTTCCAAGACATGGCATGACTTGAGCTGAGTATCAGCTTCAAATAGTCTGCAGGATACGCAACTCCTCAACAACTTATAGCAGATATAGCATGTTTGGGCTCATGAGAATGGTCTCAATGATTAGATGTTAGATAGATGATGATGTCTACTAGTAATTTAAAAACTTCAAATAAAAATTTAATTTACAAAATAAAAACCCCCGTCACTAAAAAGAACCTCTAGGAAGTAAAAAAATAAAATGTGATTGTTGGCCATTTAACTTTTTTAGACATTGGTGTCGATTCTGTTGCACATTTTGACAGTACTAAACTAGACTAAATGCAACTGTCTCTTTCTTTTTCTATTGAAACAGAAAAAGACAAACACCCTTATTTTAGTTTAGTCCTGTCAAAGTGCGCAACATAATCAACACCATTAGACACTTGTATCAAAATATTTCTAGGTACTTATAACAAAGTTAAATGGCCAACACACACATTTTATTTTTTAGAAGTTCTTTTTTGTGACGGGGGTTTTTAATTTTTTATTTTATCAGTCGGTCTACAGACTAGGTCATAATTGCGTGTTGGGTGGTTGGTCATAATTGGGTGTTTGTCTCTTTCTGTTTTAATAGAAAAAGAAAATGACAGTTGCGTTTAGTACTGTCATAATGTGTTACAGAATCTACACCAATGTTTACGACTAAATTCTATCCTACAAAATTATAAAGTCATACTTAAGTTTCTACGTTCTAAACCTTATTATGCGATTATATATTCAGTATAGGTTATAAGTTTAATCTGTGCAAAAGATAATATGATGATCATAAATACAAATATCTAATTTGCGAATTATAAACGATATACTTAAGTGACACCATGTCTGCGAAATTTATTCGTCAACTAACAACAGCTTCGCAAGCTAGAGTTTACGGTAACGCTCACAGACCGCAAAGAAGAGTCGTTGTAACTGGACTAGGAGTTGTATCTCCTCTTGGAACAGGCACAGAGTTAGTGTGGCACGTCAACGTAGGGATACGACGATGGGGGTATTATTATTATTATTATAATATCAGTAAGCACATTGGGTCACCCGCGCGACAGCGCAACGAGTATGCCCAAGGAGGGTTTATGTCAGGCAGGCAGCCGGTCATAAAACAAAATCTCTAATAACGTGGATTTATGAAATACATGTTGTGCCGACCCCATCTAGTATGGGATAAGGGCAGGAAGAAATGAAGACGAAATTAAAGAAAAAAAATATAAGTATCAAGACTTTTTATTCAAATTACTCTTGTGTTACGCACAAAAAAATTTAATTTCCCTATTTGCCATCAGATTCCGGTAGACCTATATCACATCACATCTCGTAGACACGTACTATAGTATACGTCTATTAGGAATGTTGATTCATTCTGAGATACATCGGTTTTCGATTCGTTTCGAATCGAACATAGTTGAATCGATTCTCGATTATATCAAGCATTCTGGGATCGATTTTCTATTATCGATTTTTAGTTGTTTTTTTTTTAAACGTGCTTTCTTTAAAGAGACAAATAAAAATAAGAATGACGAATTAATGTAGGTACGTACAGTTGTTGTCCTGTCCAAAGATTACAGAAAAAACTTGGTGTGTAGTTCTCAGTACAAAATTGAAATAAAAAATTGTAAGCAAAATTAAATGATAATGAATGCGTTTCTTATTGTTATACGAAAAAAATACATTTTCCAATATTTATATCATAACAATAGCGGCCCGTCCCGGCTTCGCACGGATTGACATTTTCCTCTGTTTTGCACCTAAATGTATTCTGTGTTTGCAACATTTTTCATTTATGCTCCACTCCTATTGGTCGCAGCGTGATATTATATAGCTTAGTTTTCTGAACAATACATTGAATCGATCTAGTTTTTCAAATCAATCCAAAAAATCAGTTCTTTAAACCAAAATAATCGATATTATGATAACTCAATTTCAGATTGACTCTTTGAAATTGGCTATATCTGTAGATATTTCTACTAATTTATTATACTCTTTGATTGACTCTTTGTCTTTAACTCTTTGATCATACCTTTGTGATCTATGAGTTTTATGACGAATAATACGAATGACACTAATGACATTGTAACTTTGACTAGAATAATGACAGTCTGATCTGACAGTTCATAAGTTTACACTGAAACAATTGTTGTTTTTACAGTTATAAAACAGATTAAGGTACGTTTTCACAAAATAAAATACTAGTTGTTCTGAATGTACCTACATTTTTTTAAACAAGATTAAGGTCGGCTAAATTTTATTTTATCTAAGTCGACATTCATTTACAAGTTACGTGAAAAAAGCCACCGGTGATAATCTGAGACCTAACTAAATACCACTAACTACTGTTAAAACTTAAAATTCGTGGATCGAGTACATCGAAAATGGTTGTAGAATTTTAAAAGTTTGCTTTATTGATAAGTAATTTCGATTTTTTATAACATAGTGTACTACACTCAGATGTTCTGAGACTTACTGTTCTAAAATCAACAATGGTTGTAAAGGCTTTATTTAGTAATCTAAAATTAATGGTCTCAATAACTGTGGTTATTGGTGCTATATTGTACCGCAATGAACTTAAGTTATATTATGATACTTATATTAGAGAAGATAGAGCTGGTATTTACACTATGACAAAATTGGCTCAATATGATGGTGTAAAACAAAGACAGTTGTATTTAGCAGTATTAGGTTCAGTATTTGATGTTACAGAAGGTAAAAGACACTATATAAAGGGATCTGCATACCATTATTTCATAGGTAAATAATTTTCAAATTTTGTACTTCATCATTTCAATTATTTTAGAATAATTTTGTGCATGTAACTTCTTATACTTATCAAATATAACAGGTAAAGATGGGTCAAGAGCACTTCTCACTGGGGATTTCAAAGATGAAAGTGAGGAAAAGGACCATGTCTTGGATTTATCTTGTAGTGACTTACTCACATTGGTCCATTGGCAGAATACATTCAGAAAGAAATATATTGAAGTTGGTATGTATCTATCTTTATACAATGATTTAAAGTAGGAGCTAAGTGGTCCTCAAAGCTAATTCATTATTGGTACTACAATTTTGTTATTTTAAAAGCTCATTTTAAAATGAAGTGAGAAAGAAGTTAGGTAAGATAAAAAAATATAAAGCGAGTAGATTGATTTGTTTTATTTTTATATGTATTTTGTATATACAGTATATTGAGTTTTTATCTTAGATTTGTATTGTAGTAGTTTAGATTTATATTGTATAGCATAGGCATATTCAGGGTAGGGCAGATGGGGCACTTGCCTCACCCTGGCACACGAAAGGATAGGTAAATGATTTAGACCAATCAACTTGCCACTCATGTCCACAGAACAATTATCTAAAATAGGCAGACCAATGCCCAACTCTATCTCTACTTATTTGGACCTCAAAAACAAGCTTATGGGGCAAAATTGCCCCATAATCCCATTCTGCATTTCCAGATTTATTGAAAAGACAAATATTTACTGTCTGCCCCACATATATTAGGGTAATATCTTTGTTAATAAATTGAGTAAAAACATAATATAACAATTATATTCTATTACATTCACTTTAACATCTATTAAATGCACAGTGGGTGGCTGTGAGCCTAATATCAGTGGTGTGGTAGACACTTAGCATTTTGTAAGCATCAACCCTTCAGGTTACCTGTATCCATTTTAATGAATGTCTTATAGTGGTTGACAATCTATAATTACTACATTATGAAAACCAACAAAAATTAACCTACCGTATATAACATCACCATAACTTAGTACCATCGTGGACATTTGCCGTGAACTACTTTTCGACCTTATTTCTATGGCAATAGGGTTGAAAAGTGATTCACCGCAAATGTCTGCAGTGGTACATTATAACAGCTTTTTAATGTGATAACTATTTAAATAAAAACTAATATGTGTGCGATTGTTATTGGTCCTGAGGTCCAGATTCCAAACAATTTTGCCATTTCACCATTCTTACTTGTGCAATTGCTTTATTAATCTAATGCCAATGTAAGAGACCCTATATCGACGGGTCCTATGTATAATGGTGCAAGTGTAAAAACACAACTTTATAGAAGAGCGGTTTAAAGATCTTAAATATTTATTATATCCCATATAAAATAATACTGTTATTTCCATTCGTTTGCAAATTTGTAACCACGAAACTATATCTACATTTAAAAAAAAAATAGTAAAATATCAGTGATTTGAAGGTGATTGATGTAGAAAAGTAGATTTCGCATTTTTGCGGGTTGTACCAGTATACGTAGGACCCGTCGATATATTATGTTGTATGTATACAAAACTTCCACTGGCTAGGCTAGGACAGTAAAAAATATGTTATAAGTGGTCATACTATTGGATCTATATATTAGATAATATTTTTTTATGATTGAAGGTGTCCTCATAGGAAGATACTTCGACAGCAATGGGCAAGAAACGGCTTACACAAAAGAATTTGACAATAGAATAGAACAATGTGAAATAGAAAAAGAAAATTCTAAAAAAGAAGACCAGAAATATCCACCATGTAACATTGCATGGAGTGCTGATGAGGGTACTAAAGTGTGGTGCACAACTTTAAGGTTCTTATTTCTTTTTTTTGCTGCAATATATTTTTCCCAAAGGGCGGAATTGGTTGTGTTTCAACTGATGAGTACACACTGTACACGGCAAGTCTGGTTGTATTGTGTGTCAACTTATGCATTTCCTTCATCCATGATATACTGAGTTTTTGTTATAACAGCATGACTATTGATACTCGTTGCACTGACAAATTTAACAGCTATTAATTTGCAGTTTGATTTTGTTTAAAAGCTGTCATTGTGACAAACATTTACTGTCAACTTTAACCGCTCATATGCACTAAGGCGCTCCACCCACTGCACCGCGCCCCGTCGCGTAGCGCGGGATGGCAAACTGCGCGCGGGGCGCCTTCTCGGCATTTCCGGGTCGGCAGTGTGTTGTACTAGGCATGATTTCTATATAAATTGAGATACTTGCATACAATGGTAAAATCTGCCATCCCGCGCTACGCGACGGGGCGCGGTGAAGTGGGTGGAGCGCCTAACAGTTAACCATGCAGCTGTCTGCTTCTTGTTTTTAATATGAAACTGCACTTTTTTTGGAAAGGAAAATTCAACCACGCCTAGCGGTTAACCGTTAGTGCTTATGCTACACAAAATTTTATCAGTAGTTTTATTTGTAGTGGTGGAGTTAGGAGGACCTGGTCTGGAGTTCCCCGACGGCTGTACACTCCAGGACTGGAGAAACCACGCTGTGTGTGCCTCAATAAAGTTGATGAAGATTCTCTAGGCTTTATCAAAGAATATGATAACTGTCCTAAATCTTCTACACAATGTATAGTTAAAACTTAATGTTCAAAGAATACTTTTGTAGTTGAATTAAGTATAGCTTTTTTATTGTAATAGACTTAAGATGAGTATCTTTAAATAATTATTCCATAATTATCTTAACACTATTTTAGGAAAGTAAATTTATATTTGTTGAATCTCACAAGTAATGGAAGTATTTCTCATAGTAGTTCTAATAAAAATTATGTGATGTTATTTTAATTTTATTTATATATGATTATTATTTTAATTTTATTTATGGTTCTAGGTCGAAAACAAAATAAAAACCTGAATGATTATGTGAATTTTATTTTGTACAAACATCGATACACAAGGAAAATAATACCAAAGGTAATAAGTCTTAAAAAATGAATTACATATTTTACATATCTTTAGTAGGCAGAGAAGTTTCTGTTGGTACTACTTCATCCAATTCCGAACATTCTATAGTCTTTAGAAAAACTTGCATTGGTATTTTCTTTCTATTTAAAAATGATTTGTTTCCCAGTAGTTTCTTTATTTTGGCTCTGCGTTTCTTTATTTTTTCTTTTGTGAACTGATTACCTAGTTGGAATGATAACAGTCTTTTTACTTTTCTCCCACCTATAAGTACTTCAGTCTCACCGTTTTGAGTCTTGGGTTCTTCGTATATGGTTTCTAAAGTCTGTGACAAAGATTTAACTTTTTTGTTGAGATACAATGCTTCTATTTGTTTAGGGTTTGCGTTTTCAGTCATAATACGTTTACTTGGCTTCATACTAACTCTACGATTCGACGATTTGCTTGTTTCAGGCATTATGGATTTTCTTTTTCTTAATACTCGCGATGTTAATTCAGGAACTTGAGATTTATCTTCTACAGCTTCAATATTGGGGTCATCAATCTCCATTAAATCTAAATGTGCCATTTTATTCGGCAGCTCGGTGTCTAGTCTGTAAAAAGTAAACTACTTTAGTTTCTCTCGAGACAGCAGAAGTACAAGGAATTTAAATAGACTAAATAACACTGGCTTACCTAGACGCTTCCATTTTTTAGCATAAATCAACTTAGTTTTCGCATTATTTCTGTATTATAATAAGACACATGTACTTTAAAAACAGCTCTCAGGTTCATAAAAACCGTTAATTGAACTTCTCTTTTAATATATATTGAAGCAAAATTGATAGAATATTATACAGAACGAAACGAACTACCTATTGATGAGCGCGCCACCCGCCACCGATATATCCATATAATTAATCTGTGCACCGACTGCCTACACCGAGATGTGGTGGCAAGGCAAACATGAAGGGTGGCCCCAATGTGGCCATAGGTAAAACACTAAACCCTATGGCCAAAGAATAGTCGACTAAACTGAGTAGTGGTGACAGTTGGCAGATGTGCCCTATATTCAATGCACCCACTCTGTGGTAAAAACTATCTATACTAATAAATAAAATTATTATAGGTACCAAAATTATTACCTATAGAGTGTAACTATATAATTATTATTATTCGAAGTACCAAAACTACCAAACAATATCAAAGTACCTACCAAACAAAAAAGAGGCAGTCGGTTTCAGTGTTACAAACTTACTTGCTTCGCTTTTGACGATGACCGGTATTACGTCAGCAGTTGTGAATTTTTCCCGCCAATAACAGAAGCAGAAACTCTTATTGGTTAATCAGTAGCTATGACGTAGTTAGGTACAGTTACGAGATCTGGCTGTCATGGGAAGAGACTACCTTGTTTTATTATACCATGAAGCAGGCCTGTCCGACCGAGCCACGACACGTATTTGGACGGCCTGCCAAAGATTCTTAATTTTATTTTAGACTAGCTGTGTCCTCACGGCTCCGCCCGCGTATTAAGTTTTATTCCAGTAATAAATAATTATGGCCTATGTTACTCAGTGATAATGTAGCTTTCTAACGGCAAAAGAATTTTTGAAATCGGTCCAGTAGTTTATAGGTTTATTTGTTACATCCAAATCTTTCCTCTTTATAATATTAGTAGGTACCTATAGATAAGAATCTTAGTAAGTACCTGTATTTATTTATTTTTCTTTTACTTTAATTTTGATAGTATTCAGTTCCTACGGCTCGTCAGTCCATGTCGTACCTAATTTGTATTAGTCCGTAAATCCTATGAAACCTCGCACACTTATCCGAATCGGACGATTCGACGCGGATAAGTGTGCGAAGTTTCATAGGATTTCATACAAGTAATTCTAAAATTCGATTCTTTCGGCTCTGATAAGTGTGCGTCCACCTTTAATGTCTTCTTTCTGGACAGCCCTAAGGTGGAGCATAAAGCCACGGCCGATAATCTAGGTACGCATTGAAACGCTCACCGTAGCGCCATATTGTTTTTAATGTTGACTGACGTCTAGAGCTTTGATCCTTGGCTGTGATTGGCTGGCGCGGACACAGATGGCGGCCGGTATCACTTGACAGTTGTTTGACATGGACGTGATAGGTAAATTAATAAAAAAATATAAATAAATTAATTAATAAATCACACAGAAGCCAGACTCTTATACAAATTAATTGATCAACGTGTCATTCCTGAAGAAAATTAAGAAAATGAAGGTGGGTTTCTTAGCTTTTTGAACTACAATAACTGTGCTGGTTATATAACATGCTTTACCTATTTATTATAAACTAGCATTCCAACTTTCAAGTTGATACTATCAACCACCCGATGAATGGCAAAGGCTTGCCCCCTATCATATGGGACTTATTACCAGCGGCGAAACGTGGGTGTGTAAACTCCTGTACTTAACAGGAGAACACCTATGCCTACCCCTTCGTGGATTATAGGCGTCATCATATGTATATATATATGTATTTTCAATATACAGAAATGACTATTAGTTTTATTATAAGTATAGATGACTGACTTTTACTAACAATAGTATTTGTTTTCAGGTGAAAAATTCTGTAAAAGTTTTCAATACAACAGTTTCTGCAGCTTTGTCATATAGGGCAAAGTTTTGTAAGTATCCAACAATAGTAATAATCTAATATGTTAAACTATTATATCTTAGCATATTTAATGTTCCCTACAAATTAACGTAAGCTCTTGTTTTTCAGCACACTACGTGGATGGCAGACCTGTCAGTGAAATATTAAAAAATACTGCAGGAACTGTTTTGTTTTTTGACCAACTATTTTATAGTGTCAATGGAGCTGCAATATTCTCGAAAAAAACCAAGGGGAAAACGTTACGCAGTGACAGAAAAACCACCTCACCACAATTTTTCCCACAATTGACCCAAGCTGCCACAGCTTCAACTGCACCTTTAAATCATTATTGATAACCAGAATTATGAAGTTTCATAACAAAACATTTAATTGTGACGATGATCAGGCAGATCAAGTAATAAATTTACAGTAATTATTTAATGAAGATATAAAAGGGAATGTCGAGCCGGGTCATCCCAGGGCAGAGCAAAACATTGAAGTGATTGTGGAGCAGGCCTGACAAGAATGCGTCAATGTTCATTCTTGAGCTTATATCGCTGGATGGGTAGTGTGAACTTTTATGAATTAATTCCAGTTAAACCACCGCAAAAGTCTGACAAGTGAGAAAACCAACATCCATGACTGGATAAGTCATAGAGAGTACTCTGCGGCAAAAAATCGCCTGAACTACCCATCCAACGGTGCAGTAAGGTGTTTCGGTACAGTCATTACTGAAACAAATGAATATTTGGAAACCAATGCCCATAAAAATGGTGTTTCATCAAATATAAGAGCAATAATTTTATCCAAGTATCAATTTGATTTCATTGACTGTACCGAACACAACTTATTACTCCTCAATCATTTTATAGGCTTAACTGATATAGTTTGTGATCCGTATATAGTTTGTGCTTAACTTTTAGGTTCACAATAATATATTGGTGCAGCATTAGAAATATAATTTTAAAGGGTACTGATGTATATTGTTTAAAAAATCGTTTTGCCTGCGATGCAAAAATATGCTTATAAAAATACAAAAAGAAATTGAAAAATAAACCTTTTAATAACTAAAATGTTTTTTTTATTAAATATCCTCTAAATAAATAAACAACATTAAAAAATTGCTTTAATATGCAAGTGCGTCAAGTGAGGTATCTTAGGCTGTATGCTACCAATGCCTTTGCCATTTGGCCGCATGGATACCATTCTACAGAAAAAAGAAAGAAATGTCAGACGAAATTAAAACGTAATAAGTAGTGACAATTTTTGTTCTTCAGTTGGTAGTCTGATACGTAGTATCTATAGCTAGTCTGTGCATAAAGCTAATAATTTTGAAATTGTGTTATGTAATTTCAATTTAAGATTAAAATAGACGATAATTTATTCGTTGTTTTCAAGTTGTGGTTCAAAGATTTACATTGAGTAATATTAAAAGTTTTAATTATTCTTTGTATTAGGTTCATGGCTATTTTTTAAACTAGGTAGGTACTTTTATTTTAGGCCGCCAACATACTTGTAAGTTGCTTCTGTAAAATTTATGATAGTGACTTACGTATGACAATTAATTCGACTTGACAAATGAGTCAGTAAGCTACTTACTCAAGAGAGGTTACATTTGCAAATTTATCGTAAGTTAATTACGCAAAGGACTTCAGCGAGGAAAATTACAGATGTAAAGCCAGCCTTAGGAAAGAGTAACTAACTCTTATTCGGTGTAGTATAATAATAAGTTTTGTTCATTGTAACAGTTAGGGCGCTCGGTCTTCGGTCGGGATTCTTTGAACCGGGCTCTAAGTCTGGTAGTGTAACAAACGATTTAAAGCAACAATCCTATGTTGACGAGTTTATGATACATTATGAAATCTTAACATTTGAACGACCGGACGTTTAAATCCAACGGGCGTCCAGAAAATCTATTTTCAATCACTAGAGTAGGGAAATAAAACAATTAGATACATGTTACTACCTACCATAACCATAGCAACCTAATGTTAAAACGCGTTCAGTTACAACTTAAATAATAATATCTTTGTAGATTAGTGTGAAATGAAACACTTGTCGTTTATAACGATTTATTGTACAAAACAATAATACATTAAAATGTACAGGTATGTTTAAACTTTTGGACTCAGGTCCCAAACACTGGACAATCATGTAATTATCCTTCCCTTACAGACACCATATTGCTCGTCGAGGCGTCAGCACTAATAGAAATGACTCGACTCTAGATAAGCAAACTAGATTATAAGATAATAAAAATATAACAATAAATTAATGAGTGCTCTCAACTTAAGTACACATCGTCTATCGCACTGCTTCTGTCGACGGGCACCATGTAGTCTTTAATTAGAACAACGTAATATAACAAATTGATTAAACCTCCTAAGCATACTGTAGTATATACACATTATGAACAACATTATGTCCCCTCTGGTGAACTAGCGCAGGTGAGCAGGTGGACGGGGGCGGCGCCCCGGCCCGCCTCGTCGCCGCATCGACCACTCGCGCCTCTCCTCCACCGCTGGCCCTGGCCTATCTAGCCTAGCCTAATCGTAGTCTTACGTGACGCGTCTTTTTTAAGTCGTACACATCTAAAAGCCAATTAACATTACACCGGGAGACGAGAGCGGTAGAAGTAGCAGAGAGAAGCGGGTGAGGAACTATGATTCGGTGGCGTTTACCACTTGTCAATGACCACCTCGTTCGCTGCAAAACAATTTAACGAGAGTGTTAGTGTTGTGTGCGCTCGAGCGGGGGCTGCCGTCCGAACTTACTAGGTCTTATGCAGATATCACAACCGTGTCGTAGTTACATTAAATGTGTAGTTTCACTGCGGGATCACAACAAACAATGAGTGTTCATGGAATATGTGCGTGCAGTGGCGCTGCGACGGCGTTCCGGCGCTTACAGGCTCCACGTCGGCTGGGCTGGGGACACAAGGACAACACCACGTTAAAGCATGCGGGGAGCGTGCGCGGTGCGGGCAACAGGCCGCACCTGCCGTAGCGCGGCGCGGCCGATCAACTAAGTTTTGCAATTGACAAACAATCATGGTTTTGTTGTTTTTATTGTTTGATAATACTAATGTAACCATTATTTTTGAGTTTTTTTTGTTGCGAAATATCGCTCTGGTTACAAACTGGTCTGCTCTGGTCGAAAGTGAAGTTCAAATTGCAACCTTTGTGTTACAGGATGAACCATCACAGACAACAGGATCGATCATAATTTAAAAGTTTGCAAAACTTGTTATATCAAAATGTTAGCAAGGAATACAATAGTAATTAAACAATTATATGTACGCTAAGGACATGGGGGTTCAATACAGAGGGTGCTTTGAGAGGTAGGTATATAATAACATGGTCAAGGGTGTGTCATGTAGTGTCACTACTGGATTATGAAGGAAAATAATTCAAACATTAATATTGTTGACTATTTTAATATGTAAATGTATAAACGACTGTACATTTCAATAAGTTAATCTGATAAACGCAACAAGTTCAAGGAGGTTGGGGGACATTCACAACAAAGGTTTTTGAGCATGCCCTTAATTGTGCAGTGTAAATGAGGGATAAATTTTTGGTAGACCATCTACTAATTTTGTAGAATTATGAAGGCAATAGGTAGTTTCAAGATATCTCAAATATGATTTGTAGGTACATAATTAAATAAAGAATATAAATTTTTTGTTTATATTATTATTTGCAAAGTATGGGTGTTGCATATAGAAAAAACACATAAAATAAATACAAACTTCTAACGGTCGTAGTCCTTTCAATCGAGTCTTGTTTAAAGATGTGGGTATACACATAAATAATTTATAATACAATAATATTATAATTTGTTAATGCATCATATCAAAAACTGCACTCTTTAAAGTCATAAACCATGCAATGTTTACATGCAATTTTTATTACTCTTTATAAGTATATAATTAATAATAAAAAAAAACATATGTACGTACTAACCTTGTACCTCTTAACTGAACAAATTTTGAATCGGGTTTTATAAACTTAAAAGTAATATTATGTCTCGATGGTAATATATCTGATATATATAATAGGTTATTTTTAAGAACAGGAGACAAAACTAAAATTACATCAATTATTAAATGTAGATAAATAAAAACACCATACCGTACATGGGATATTTAAACCGATTGAAGTTCGTACATACATAAACTATATTGCTTTATTTCAATAAATTATTATGTAGTAAATAATGTAATAAATAGACATTATACACAGTACACAAATTCGTTAATAACAATAATTATATTGAAACAAGGCTTGACATGATATTGTTTCGATGTAATATGAAGGTCACTGTAGCATAAGTAATAGTTCGTGACGTATTACTTGAGCTACGAAAGGTGTACACAAGCGGATTGCATTTCCACAGCAACCCAAAAAGCATGTTAGGTTGATGCAGTCAGGCCAACGGCATCGTAACTGCAAGGCAATCAGACACCCGAACTTTTGTATGGGTGCGACTGCAGTTTGCACTAACGTAGTCAAGCCACCTGCACGGTTTTGTATCTGACTTGCAGTATAAATGCAATCCGCTTGTGTTCACTTTAAGGCATGAGGTTAGTTCAGCCTAGGGACACATTCATTTGTTAATATTAGCTTAGATTAATAAGAGCGCTTCTCAAAACCAAACAAGGTTTGATAAAAGAAAAAAGAAATGCATAAAGGAATGTTAAGAAGCGACCACAGTGAAAGGACAGAGAGAAAGACATTCGTTTTGATAACAGTACTACCTATGCTGAGAGAATTGTAACCACGTCCCTAATAATACACTTACTATAAATTACACTAAGCTAACAATGCACATTACTATTAATAAATAGTATGTTTTATAACATGTCTGCTGTCCATAAGGACAAGGTACTGAGCTATGTGCGAGTTCACTATATATATATATTTGAATGCGGAGCTTCCCATGCTACTGTATACAAAATGTATCAAATGCAATTAATCTAACTTATAAATACTTTTCAATAAAACCATTTTTTGGTGTTTCATTAGTTAGCATTTATAATGAAGGTCTTCACAGCCACTTCACATCAAATAAGTGTATAATATTATGTAAATGTACTCAGTAAAAAGAAGAAAAAATATTAGTTGAACTCACGAATTTGTAAAAAAATGAGCTCCAAATAATTTATTGTCTCGCACATACAAAATGCATAATCACTAGAGCGGGCCGCATCGCGCCGCCACGGCTCTGTTAGATCTATTCCTAAGCAGTACAGACAACTACAACACTTATTCGTAGCTAGGTTCCGGTACATACCGGCGCACGTTTGAGCTGATAGCACCGCCGTCGGTGAGCATCCGGTATAGTTCATTGTTCGTTCATGTCACTACACGCAGTCCTCGCTCGTCCATCACCGCGGGCGTGGGACACGTGCACTAGGGGCACTAGGGGCATCACTTCACACACCATGTGCGCCAAAATTAGCATTCGAAACTGTTAGATGACTGTTACTGTGGTGAGCGCAGCTCATAGTCTATCGGTTTCCACAGTAAAATTCCGTGCGCAACCCACACTCGAAATAAATTATCGATTCACACACAAGAATAGAAAATTTAAACTGTAACATGAATAAAATAGGTGGGTGGCGCAGAAATTGATAGGAGGGTATTAGATGTGAATCAAACGGGGTGGTGGCACGGCACACGGGGACGGGCCGGCTTATAGGGGTCCGTAGATGATGATGCCAAAGAACACGGCCCACATGAGCACAATCCATTGCATGCCGTCGAGCCAGTGCATCAGCTGCGAACACTTCTCACCGTCGGAGATCTTGCGCGCGACGAACTTCAGCACCTCGTCGAGCAGCACCACGGGCACGGAGAACTTCATCACCGTTACCCACTCGTCAATCGACAGCGGCGTCACTTGGAATACGGCCTGCAGACACGCGTAATCACAACAAACACACATTAATATATGAGCTGGATACGAGAACATCCTCACGATGGCTGGACCGAGTACATCTGTCTTATGAAGGAGCGTTACTTACCGACAGGACCTCAACGTAGAGGATGACGAAGTGGAGGGTGAAGGAGAGAGCCATGGAGCCGACGAGCCACATGTTGGACCACGGCGGCATGGACACCAGCGACTGGTTCTCAGACAAACTGTTCATGGCGTTCAACATTTCAATTGTTACTAATACAGACAGGGCCATCGTCATAGGGTGAGGGTCAGTGAAGATCTTGCAGTCGACGCCCTAAAATCACAAAAAATAAAATATTAATTCTTTTTAACAAAAGTTGTGCACTTTTGCATGAATATTTCTAAATTGTAATAAAGCATACCTTGAAGTCATCACCTCCGCCGAGGCACTGTAAGTGGTGGGTAAGCTGCCAGTATGTCAACTGGGGTCCGTAGGGAGAGTACATGAACCACCACGACGCAGCACCAACGGTAGCGGCACCGACGTAACCACCGATAGCCATGTACCTGATAAGTTATTAAACAATTGCAAACTGAAGAACTTATAATGTAACAGAAACATTGAAGTTATCTTCAAGAGGATATTTTTAACTCCAAAGTTACTATTTTATGTTTGTTGTATTTATACCTGAAGAACAGCCATCCAGAGATCAGACCCTCATCAGCCTTACGGGGGGGCTTGTCCATGATGTCGAGATCGGGCGGGTTGAAGCCGAGGGCGGTGGCGGGCAGACCGTCAGTTACCAGGTTGACCCACAACAGTTGCACAGGGATCAGAGCTTCGGGGAGACCCAGAGCGGCGGTCAAGAAGATGGATACGACTTCACCAATGTTGGACGAGATGAGATAACGGATGAACTGCTTCATGTTGTTGTAGATGGCACGACCTGAAGAGTATTTACAACACCGTCATGTAAAGTTTAACTAGTTTGTAGACTGCCTAAAAACATATTTTATCAATATCCACTATGATTCAGTTATATTATGTCATAGATACTTGCCTTCCTCAACAGCAGCGACAATGGAAGAGAAGTTGTCGTCAGCCAACACCATCTCGGCGGCAGACTTAGCGACGGCGGTACCGGAGCCCATAGCAATACCGATTTCGGCCTTCTTCAGAGCGGGGGCGTCATTCACACCATCACCAGTCTGAAACGTCATAAAAAACATGTCATCGCCTTCACAGTGATTCGTAATATGCTACCAATTCTTCCATACTCCCATGATAAGATTCGAGTGCTCCAGTTTATAAACAATGGTGCCTTAACGTAAACAGAACACTTCCAATATGTATTACAAAGTGTAAACATTAAATAATATTGGCAAATGGTGTTCCACTAAATTATGAAGATATCGTTTACTGTATAAGTTATTTTGCTGTTGTGTTGATTCAGTAACATACTTAAGATTTCGGTTGAGTTGTGTTCATTCACTAGCAGGATTTCACCGCAATATTAAACGGAAAGTGATTTTTCACGAATAAAAGTTATTATTGAATATACCTATATAGGCATTCGGAAAGCTTCGGGATGTCTTAAAAAACAAAAGTATTGTCTGGTTGATCAGTGTCCTTCTCGCTATGACGTGTGTTGCCGAGACATGGACGCTTACAAAAGGCATTGTGCATAAAATAGCAGTTAATCAAAGAGCTATGGAGCGAGTCATGCTCGGCATCAAATTGCAAGACCGCGTTTGCAATCTCGAGATCTGACGTCCAAGAAATCCGACACTAAAATGGACCTCAGTGGTATACCTCGCATGAAGAGATGATAGCTGATTAAGATTATTACTGAGTGGTATCCTAGGATGGGGAAAAGAAGCGGTGAATGTCCAGCGGCCAGGTGGGTTGACGACATAAAGTTAAATTGTAGCAGGGAACTGGTTCAATAAAGCACGGGACAGAGATGGTTGGCATAACAGAAAGGAGGTTTATACTCGACGATATGAATGACGATGATGCTATAGGTAACCTAATTTATAATTCCAAGGCATATTACCATAGCGGAGATTTCGTTCATGCTTTGCAGGTATTCAACGATCTTGGACTTGTGGGCAGGCTCCACGCGGGAGAACAGACGAGCACGGGCACACGCGGAGCGCTGCTCCGACACGGGCAGGTCATCGAATTCACGACCAGAGTAGGATTTGCCAGTAGTGTCTTCTTCTTCAGTGAACACGCCAATACGTCTGAAATACATTATCTCATTAATCATTATTATATGTACGGTTGACAAGTATGCAGGCAACGTTAATGACATTCGTGTTTTAACGCGGCTGTTAAGTGGCCAAGCCTTTACCATCGCTTGTACGAGCGTGTCTTGTGTAAAAAAGTTAGTACGCACACAACAACAATGAATGTTGCATGCTTAGGGCATTGATACTTTGTTGACTGTACAAGTAAATGTAGCATTTGGAATTGTTTTATACACAATTTTAAATTAGGCTTAAAACTTTTCTGCACTTAAAATTCACGTTTAGCATAAATGTGGTGAAATAACAAAATTTATGTTTCACATTTATTAAGTCTATTTTAAGCAAGTTCAGAGATCAGAGTGAAAGTGTGTTAATCAATTTACCTGCAAATGGCTTCCGCGGTGGCCTTGTTGTCACCAGTGATGACGATTACACGGATACCAGCAGCGCGGCAACGAACGATAGAGTCGAATACTTCTTTACGGGGAGGGTCCAACATGCCGACGACTCCGACGAATGTAAGGTTGACTTCATAAGTGAAGAATTTGGTCGAGTCTCCGAGGTCCATTTCTTCAGGTTTCAGTGGGTTATCAGAAGTAGCCAGGGCCAAGCAACGAAGGGTGTCACGACCGGTACCGTATTGACGGGTGAGTTCCAGAATGCGGTTCTTGAGGGTAGAGTTCAAAGCCACCTTGCTAGTTCCAACGCGAGCGTGCGTGCAGCGGTCAAGCACACCTTCAGGTGCACCCTTGACGAACAGTTTGGGTCCAGTGCCAAGACGGGAAGGCTTAAGGGGTACGCAGTAGGAGGACATAGATTTCCTGTCACGGGAGAACTCAAGAGTGAATTCTTTCTTCCATTTGGTTTCAATCTCTTGGCGTACAACGATAGCTGAAGAACGGCGGTCGAGTCCAGTTTTGGGAACGTTGAAGGGATTCATTTTCTCGGCGAGTACGATGAGAGCGGTTTCAGTGGCTTCACCAACCTTTTCGAAAGCCTGTTTGAATTCGTTGAAGTCAATAGCGGAGTCATTGCACATAACGCAAATGGTGCCCAGTTCGTGAAGAGCATCGAATTCAGCAGCCTTGATCTTCTGTCCCTTCAGGTAAACGTCGCCAATAGGCTCGTAGGTGGAACCAGTGATTTCGAATTCAAGGAAGCTGCTGTCGCCACCTTCGATCTTCTCAAAGATGAACATACGGGAAACAGACATCTGGTTGGTGGTGAGAGTACCGGTCTTATCGGAGCAGATGACGGATGTGCAACCGAGGGTCTCTACAGAGGGCAGGGACCTCACGATAGCGTTCTTCTTAGCCATACGCCTGGTGCCGAGAGCGAGGCAAGTGGTGATGACGGCGGGTAGACCTTCGGGGATGGCAGCGACGGCCAGAGCGACGGCGATCTTGAAGTAGTAGACGGCACCCTTGATCCAGCTTCCACCGTGGGCGGGGTCGTTGAAGTGTCCGATGTTGATGGCCCATACGGCAACACAAATAACTGAGATAACCTTAGACAACTGCTCACCGAATTCGTCCAGTTTTTGCTGCAGAGGTGTCTTGATCTCCTCAGTTTCAGACATTTCAGTACGGATTTTACCAATGGCAGTGTTGAGACCAGTGCCGATGACGATACCGCGGGCTTTGCCGGCGGCGACATTGGTACCGGAGAAGAGAATGTTCTTTTTGTCCTGGTTGACGGCGCGGGGGTCGGGAATGGCATCCGTGTGCTTGATAACGGAGACAGATTCTCCGGTCAAGATAGACTGGTCAATACGGATGGTGGTCGAGAAGATCTTAATAAGACGGATGTCAGCGGGGATTTTGTCACCGACTGACACCTCAACAACATCACCGGGTACAATTTCTTTGGCTCGGATTTTCTGTACACCGGATTTGTCTCCTCTGATTACTTTGCCCATTTCGGGTTCGTATTCTTTTAAAGCTTCGATGGCGGATTCGGCATTTCTTTCCTGCCATACTCCTACTACAGCGTTAGCAATAAGAATAAGTAAAATAACGAAAGGCTCTACGAAGGCGGAGAATGCGTCTTCGTGTTCTTCAAATAAAGCTAAAACCTGAAATATAACAATAATATTGTTAATACTTCTATAAACATGTGTGACAACCGATACGTATTCCAATAATCAAAATACTTACGAATGAAATAATAGCGGCTAACAGCAAAATCTTGACTAAGAGGTCATCGAATTGTTCCAGGACTAACTGCCATATACTTTTGCCTAAAATTAAACAGAAAGATGTTATTTTTTTCATGTTTTTTGTTTTCAATAAAATCTTGATATTAATAAAATCATAAGGAACACAGGGAAATACTTAGAAGCGCCGTTTTTCAGGAGACTGAAGCAATAGATGTTCTTGTTAACATTTCGGTCGCAGTGTTTAAGTTTTAAAGAATTTACGATTAGAATATTGTGTTCAAAACATATAGTCCATTTAATATTCTACTTCTTTAATGTATTGCGAACTTGACGATAAAATTCAACATACGTGTGTTATCAAGGCTCTGTCTGAGGTAAACAAAAAGTGTCTCATGGGACCTTGACATGGTTTTTATTTGAACTCTGGTAAAGTTATAGTTTCGTAAGTTGCAATATTCTTGTTGCATCGAACTATATTAGTTTTGTTGTGTTTTCATTTTTGTGGCATAGAATAACACAAATGTTATTGATTTATTGTTGTTGATTATGAATTTTGTCAACATTTTTAACATTTGACATTCTTATATTGTTATTATACTTCATAGTTTGTAGCTCTCTAAAGATATCGTTTTAAAAGGAGCTTTTGAAGTTATATTCAACATTACTACTGCAGGAGAGTATAAGGGGAGGGCAGTATTCTATATGTAGACTGTCAAGTAACAATTAAATGATTGAGGGAACTGGGTTTCCCTTTTTGTGTTTGATACATTGTCATTGTGTTACTTTAATTAACATATAATTGGGGACCGCCGCGCCGCCCGCGCCTCTCAGGAAGTGCTTGTCTACATTTTCAGAATGGCGGCCTCGTAAATTAGTTACGAGGATATCCTGAGTACTCTACTACTTATCTTCAAGAATGTTTAGCTACAAACTTATTATTCGGTTATCTACCATAGGATTATTATATTTTAATTTAATTTGAATCTATTATTCTAATCTAATATTATTATTATTCTAATCTATCTATTAATCTATTATTATTTAATTTGAATCTTTCAAAACAGTCTACATAGTGAACGGATTAGGAATCTGAATATGTTAGTTAATTTAGGTCAGCAGTTAGCTTTGAATTATTTATCAAATCGATGCGCTTACCCTCCTCCGTAGGCAGTTCTGAAAAGAGAAAAGAACCATAATTAGGATTTTGAATAAAAGATCAAAGGAGTTAATGTAACAGGCGATAAACTAGTCAGAACAGGCATGCGATCTATGTCGGCAGTTACGATCGTACATAAATACACTACATCGGTTGGAGCGTGCGGCAGTGGCCGCGCCGCCGGCGATGCGAGGTTTTCGATCAACGTTTCGGCCAATAATAGTGACGTCAAATGCAAATGTCGGCGCCGCATTTCAACATGCTCTGCTCGCCGTTTGTCTAAGTTCTACTCTACGCAGCTTATTTTGATAACTACGTTATCACTAAGCGTTAAAAGCGGCTTCTATTCGGATACTGCGCAAAAATCAACAAATCCAAAACAAAGTAAACCACGTGTGATAATATTTACCAGGCCGCTAGCTAATCAAGGTACATAGACAGTTTTTGCGTTACAGAATTATCGCGCTTCTTTGTTAGTCGCTAGCTGTTGATATGATATTTTTTTAAAGATATACTGGTATTGATATTTGTTTTACAAACCGGTACTTTAGTGTTCATCGAAGAGGATAATATTAATAATTTCCAAATAACACAAGAATAACAAAACAGGTTAGAATATACTTGATATATTTTATAAATGAAATATTTATGAGAATATTTTATTAAAGTTCAAAGGACCTTGTACATAAATATTACTAGCATTGCGCTGCTATTATTATGTATCTAGCCGTAGAACTAGAAGGTTGTACAACAGCATTTGATTTAATCAATGTTAAAATCACGTCCTACGAATAAACCCTTTGTGACGTGTATGTTTATCAGTATTTATTTGTCTATAAGACATTCAGACATTTTATCATGTTCATTATTTTAAATCTGCGATACAAATACGCGATAAGGTATAATTTTGGTATAATAATCTTCGTTATGATTAAGCAGTTGCGGGGCAGATAGCAGGCCGTGTCTCCGGGCCGTGCGCGACCTGAATGGTGACCTCAAACCGCGCACTTAGTTTCTACGTAACAACAACGTCGCAAGCGCAACGCTCCTAGTACAATCGTCTTACCATCTGCCTAATCACTAAATGGAGGATTCGTGTTGTTCATATTAAAAGCTACACACTTACAATTAGAATATCCTCCCATCATGCCACTTCCGGGTGTTACGAGTTGGGGAGCACAATTAGATGAGTGTTTTGCAATAAATTTCTGGAGGCAGTAAAGATAACTTCCATGGGAATGTACGTGGAATGAATTTCATCTTTCCTATGTCTTAATCGTGTAGTGTAATCGGGCAACGTGCGCTAAGTCAATCGTTGTATCGACTCTATTTGCGTACGCAGTCCGGCTGCCAGCCACGCCGCGACTAATGTAAGCAATTAGTCAACGCATCGATATCGCCATGTCAGCATCTGTGCTCGGTCGCGGTCTTCAATAAAACTAACAACGGCACATAAAATCGCGAGGACGCCCATACACATAAGTGTCACGTCCTGGACAACCCACGTCAAAATAGCGTATATTGTATACGTGCCGAGACTGTCAATATTATAACACAATACATAATAATGCCGTCACGCTACATCCACTCTATAAAGATATCAATAATTATATTAGCTTCTAGCTGTAAGAGGGCAAACTTTAACAGTTACTATTTACGGAAACAATGGAAGAGGAAAATGAGCTATTTTAGCGCTGAAAATATAAATAGTGTTGCAATAATACATATAGGTGACAAACTGACAGCCTTAATGTAATGTTACAGATGGCCAGTTATTAACTTGACTTTGAATTGTGCTTAGGGCGGTTTACTGAACAGCATCAAGCAATATCACCAAATGATTCTGATCAACAAATTTTAAAGTTGGAACGCAGATTGGCAGTGTAAAAAACTTTCTATGCCACGACGGAATAAAGGTGAAAGTATGATAAAGAACGGACACTGACGTTGTTGTTTTCTGTTTCGCAACTTCTGTCAGTCAAGGCTTGTAGTTTAGAGAAAGGCGGGAGAAAACCATCACGAATTTGTGGTCAACGGCAAAAAATGCTTTGTAAGTATGTATTAACATATTTAATAGATTTCAGCTGACAATAGATACGCATTTTTAATCTGAAGATAGTAAAGGGTTAATATTATGTTCGGACTATCAACTCTACATGAAGGTGCTGTTGTTGTTCATATTTGTATGAGTGAAGCTAATTTAATTTACTCCAGTCGCACGATACATTCTAGAATGATGACGATTCTAATGACATCGGTCTGGAAAACAAACTTGATGACGAGTTAAAAGTAACATAGTTGAGTAAATAGATCTTATGCACAAAACGGAGTTCGAAATTAAAGCTTTTGAATTGTCAAGGTATCCTGTTATGCACTAGAAACGTTACGAGATGGAATAAATGAAATAAGCAGAGAAGAAATCCATAAAACTAGTTTCGCATAAATATCAGAAATTATCATAATAATCTACATCTTCGAATAATAAATTGTAAGGACATTTTTATTGGCGAGATTTAGTGCCTCTAGATCGATGCATTAAGATGAACTAAGAATAATCTCTGTAAATATCACGTGTGGCAAAATGTTACTGTCTCTACGGTTGAAATGGTGAAAAGATAAAGGAATGTTCTAACAGATAAAATATTGGAACGTGCAATGGTCGTGTGGATCGCGCGTCAGTCGCGTTCGTAGACGCAACCCGCCAACGTAGATCGTCCAAAATAAACCTGGGTACCTATATAATATTTCAGCCACTAGGCATTCGAATCTCGCGGCGGGAGCAGTCAGCATTCCCGGGCTTGCCGAACACTATTGACTCCTTAATGCACTCAAACACTTATAATTCCCGCTGACGCAGCCTAACACTTCAACATTCCCCTAGTAAATGGACATTTCCTCTAGATCTAAGACTCCGTATAATGCAATTATGTAAAATGTTCAAGTTTATAATACACTAATGTACATAGCGCATTACAGATATTATAGTTTATCGGTGTCAGTTTATCGGAAGCTACTCGTACATGTAGTTATTACGTACATAATGTCGGTTTTTATGTTTCGAGGACGTATGGTTATTGAACGAGTATCGGATAACCATTGAGTTTTATTGGAAACAATCGATCAGTCTTAGTTAAATTTTGATAATCATTTAACTACATATTAATGAAGTTTATTAACGATTCTTGCGTACAAATGCAGTATTTTTGTATTAATGCTAACATTTAGATGAATGGAACAGTTCTTGTGCATTCCACTAATGAGGTTTTATAATAATTACGAGTGAGATCGATTGTAGCATTATCTTTCCTTTGATACAATTTCCAGTTTCTGTGCGATCTAAATTATTATCTCTTACGGTTAAGACAGATTAGAGTTACATTGAGTGTAGGCTTTGGATTTCATGAAATGTAGTTTGCATAAAGTGGATCTAACGAGATGCATCAGTTTATATGTATGATATTCAAGTTTGGAATAATATTCTACAAACATGTTTTGTTGTTGCCTGAACACGGAATAGTGTAAAATTTATGTCATCTAATATTTTTAAGTCAACTCAATTTAGAATTAACGATAGGTACTCGGCCGTGGTAAATGACCAAGTAGTTACATAAATACGGAAATTCGAGTACAAGATTTAGGATATTTTTAAGTCCTTATAGCAAGTGAGAATGGGATGTGTAAATAATTTTAAATAAGTGTCAAAGATCACTCGTTCTGATGACACAGTTTTTATTTTAGAATCTATTCTCGCGTGAGGTTTCCCGTATTGTGACCGCGCTTCACCGAGTAAAGTGACGTGTAGTTTATGTTTTCCGCAGTAAAATAATCGTCAGTTGTACGAAGCCGAAGAAATAAACAAACAAGTCTCGCGGGATCTCGCGCTAGCTGCGTATTTTTTTTTTAAAAACGCTGTTTTCATCCTCCACCGTCATACGTTAAGATTTAAATAGGATGAATAACGCTTTTGAAAATGATGAATTATACCTTCAGAATGTGGTATTCCAGAATTAAAATCAAAATTTCATACAAAAAAAGGGGTTTTAATCGGTGGGATCTTGAAACTTTTTTTGTGACTTTCCAGCTTCTATTTATTTAAATTGCTGAAGCATAAGGTGTGGAAAGTAACGGTATTAGCGGGAAATGTTCCCATAATCTTTTGTCGAAGGAGTATTAGCATTTGTGACCGTATCGATAAGTAACTGGTTACATATTTCATGGCAAACTGCTTATTATCTACAAGGTGTGTTGTTTTAGCAAGAGTACGAAGTGGTTTAGGTAGGTAACATGAATGTTGTCACGCGTGAGGGCGGGTCCCCCGTGGCCTGTGCGGTGCACACGCACCGCTGACAGCCTCCGCCGCCTCAGCGGTGATCGACCACTTCGGTCCCACTATAAATAAATATCACGGTACACGTACACACCCCCGACCATCGTGTAACACCTCTATGCTTCGATCTAATCGCCCTCTGTGCCATATTTAAGATCTGTGCAATTAATTCATCCATAATGCTTCAACACCCATTGAAATTAAAATATAATTCTGAATCTATTATCAACGCAAGATCTATGAACTCGTTGTAAATATATATTATATTTATCTTTAGCACAAATAGTTTGCAGACAGATTATACCAAGTACCTAGGTACCTAATAATACAATGCTTGGATCTCTGTAAATGTTTTAAGAGACACAGAACAAACAAGAAAATAATATTTATGGTATTTTTGTGTTTAAACAATTTGCAGTACCTACATACGTATATATAAAAACATTTTCCTTATTATATTGTATTGTAACGCGTAGGTAAAGATTGCGAGAGATCTAGTTTTTATACTATCTCATAGTTGTTAGCAAATATTTAGTTAGTGGCTTAGTGAGATAAAACTCCCATTAATTTTATGTCAATACTAACGACCTGCCCTGGTTTCTGTAAGATGGCAATAGGATAATAAAAAATGTACTTATTTGATTACTGATATTGACGTTTATAGCAAGTTAGGGTTTGACCTTTGAGGTTCGTAAACCGGTAATTATGTTAATTTGAGTGAACGCGTCTAAAACGCGTCTATGATAGTGCAATTGGTTGCCCTGCCCTCTAGTTAGATTTTTCCAGAATTAATGCGGTTACCGTTTAGGATTAAAGCCACGTATAAATTCTCTATGTCAAAAAACCCACCATAAAGGGAAATCTATTAATGTAGTGACGCGAGCGGGAATTTTGTTTAATATTATAACGTACCTATTGATACTAGTGATGGTTAAAATCTCATTACTCTGTCTAAAGAATAAACAAAAAAGAAACATTAAGATCGATGTGAAAGTGGAAAACAAATGACGGCTGAAATTATAAGTTAATAGCAATATTTAGGACATTGATTGCAGTTTTGATCTAAACTAACATTTTCTTCATACATTAGAAATGGAAATGATAATAAAGCCATGAAAATTTTCGATAGGATTTGGCGTTATCTGCGTGTGCAATTAACTACGGTGCATCGTATGGGAAGATTAGTAATTCAGGTAGATTAATTAGCACATCGCCCACAGACCCGGATATTTGCGTTATAAGCAAATTAAGTGAATCCTACTTATATGTTTTCGTTCAAACGTTTTATCACTTGCGTTTTGAGTCAGTCTCAATATTTTAACCTGTCTAGTTTCACAAATATTCCTAATATTTTCCCGCCTAGTCAGAAAATTTATTACTTACATCGTTCTCGAAATAATTTAATCGTGGCGTATTTTGATGCTATCCATTTGCCGACATAGACTATTGGAAAGAAATGTGCATTAAGCCGCGTTTCCATTGTGCAAGTAACTTGCACGCAGTTATGACGTTACACCTGCATGCAAGTCGGAATTGAACGTAATGGCAACTTGCATGCTGGCTAATGTTTCTATTACGCAAACTTCTTGTTACTTGCAGATTGCGACCACGCGACTTGCATAATGGGAACGCGGCTTTACTTTATAACTGACACGTTGCTAGCTTGAAATATCGACCGTTTTCTGGACTGCGTTTAGAGCGAACTATCTGATTATACACAGTATCAGGTCAGGAACATACTTCTGTTATTTATGTGTTTGAGTCACTGAAGCATACTTAAATATGTTTAAAAGAGAAACAAACACATTGAATGATAGAATATAATTAGTACCTACGTACATGAATAACCGTACTGTGCTACAATAGAAGCAATATTTCTCATTATAATATGAAGTCAAGATTGCCGAGGCGGTTAGTTCGCATCTTTAAGATACTGGCACTCAATAGACACAATGCACTTCACATACAATGTGTTAGAACATTTTGTTATGATGCAGTTCATCTTCTGAACGTTACACCATTTTGTACTTGTTTAACAGTAATGATGACTTGAAAATGTAATGTATATGAATAATCATTTACCGTTTATGACAAATATTCATCATGGCACAGGATGTTTGACCTTGTGTCCACATGACATACATTGAGTTTGGATAAATTAGATAAGTAAACTATTTTTATTATCAGATTAATATAGGAATAATTATTCTATACTATTATATGAAACTGATATTGTAACGACAAATCATCATAATTCAGCAGTGTACGTTCACGGGTTTAATATATTATGTGAATGGGGTATATTTTGTATATTCCTTTCATGTTTAATTATATATTTGCAATTATCACCTTATTTTTTTTATTTTTATATGAAAGAACTTACATCTCATTAACATTAATGATTCACGGCCAAGTCTAAACTGCTGGCAAAATTTCAAATGACCCTGACTGATAGCCCAGGAAAAATAATTGAATTTAATTAATACCACTGCCAAAACTAATCTAAATGCTAAATGGAAAGGACAAGTAGGCTTAACACTAGTTGACAATTTAGCAAATCCTATTAATGGGAGATAAAATACTGATATTGAAATTGTTGCATCATGCTATCAATTATTAATACAGCAACAATTTTTTTATAGAATAGAGCAGATTTATTATTTGTCATACTCTATAAACAATACATTTATCGTCCATTTACATACCTAAAACAATAGCAGAACAGGTAATCATCAACTATTTATGGGTAACTATACTTAATTAAAATGCATAAGAAATTAACTTAGTAATACAGCAGCAACATGTGACTCAATAGTCTCATGTGTACAAATTCTACTTGAATTATGTGTAAAACCAGATGAATGATAAACTGTTCTGTCAATGTTACATCTGAAGTGAATAATACCTACAGCTTCTAAATTATAATTGGCAGATAATTCTGATGGAATATAATAAAAAAAGGCTATTTTGCTATAATAAAGCAAACAAAACAATTGGATACACTTAACATTCTAACCAAAAGTACCTACATGTTTTAAGTTAATTTATTAAAAAATAAAGCTATCATTGCTTGCATTATCTGTAAAGTAGGAATAAAAACTGTTCTGAATAGTTTATCACACGTTTTATAACAGGCATGAATATAAATATAAAATTGTTTACAAGTTTCAAGTAAACAGTGTACTTACCATTTGGCCCATATTTATCTTGGTTCCTTTTTACTTGGTCTGGACTAAGGCCTTTGTCTGGGTCTGTACCAAAGTACCCTAAGACTTCGTCCACGGATTTCGAGTGAGCGTCCTCCATGGTGGAATTACTACGTTGCCGTCAGTTCTAAAAAGCAAGAACAAAATATAGGTTAGAAATGACGAGTCATCATTATCAACTTGAAAGCTTTGAGGTTATGTTGCTCTTGTGCGAGAATTCCAAATGCGACGTATTTTAATTGATGATATTTTCCCTAGAATTAACGTAATTTTACTAAAAGAAATGAGGTTCATTTATTTTTTCAGAAAGTAAAGAATATTTTATTTGATATTGGGTATATACCCAAAATACTTTTTTTTTTATAAAAAAAATGAAATATAATATTTTGAATATTACAGTTATAGAATTCCACATTTATTTTCACAAATATATTAGGATAATGCGAGAACATTACTATGTTATTAATTTTAACGAGCTATTTCCTAGATCGCAAGCACCGTTTGACCACTGCACCACTCACCAAGAAGTTTTTTTAATACATGAGAAGTGTCTATCTTATTTTAGTATTTCACTTATTTTTAGCGTTTAACTCTTATTTTATACAGTTATTACTAAACTTTGTACTAATTTAATACTTTTTCTCGTAAATATCATAAACGACACGAACACGTATCTAATCCAGCCGTCATTTTTTACGAAACTGACGTAGGAGAGGGGTCGATGGCAGCGCCACCTTTTACGTGGGATAGGAACTATTTTTGTCAAATGAGATTCCTTTTACAATCAAATATTTTATTATACTGCTAATAAAATTAAATAATCTAGTAAACGTAATGTTTTTGCTATAGAAGCCCGAAATAAGATACAATTTTTTTATTTGAAAACTTAAAACAATTTAAGATCATACATAAATGTGGAGCCATGCTATAGGTTGAATTTGTACCACGTGACTCAAAGCTATTTTCGTGCCATAGGCGCCTACAAAATGCGGTATTTTTAAAATTCTGAAATTTGTTTCGCGTTATGTAACACTTTTATCACTTATTTATATCACTAATTTCCTTTTGAAACTGGTATGACACTTAATTTGCACTTGGGGTTACTACACTCACGGTTGTTTGGTTTTATAGTGGTATTATGAAACTTACTGAAATATTTTTTTTCGACAGCGTCGGGAAGGAAAGAAGAAATAAGAGTGGCGCGGGAGATGTTTTCCCGCCGCGCCCCGTGTAGTGACTCCCGGGCGAAGAGCGACGATTTTAGAGCGGCGCGGGCGCGGTGGAGGGACACCGTCGGAGATTTCTTTAATTATTTTGGCAACAGTACTCGATGGCACAGTCGAGTCGCTTTCCAGGGTTGCATGTCGCACGGCGGCCGTCACCGACCGTCCTATGATGATCTTTTTATAGCGGTCGCTGCCCGGCTCGAGCTCCCGGAGCTTGTTGTGTGATGGTTACTTCTGTTTACGACTATTAAAAAGGTTTTCCTTTTTTATTTAATACCATGTTATTTTTACGGTTTATAAAGGCTTAACCGACGAAGTTATTAAACCGAAAGAGCTTTCAGTAATCGTCAATCGACCGTGTCGGGAGGGATAAAAAGAACGAATAGCTCATACCATGTGTTTTATCATGATAAGCCTACATTGAACAAACATTAGCTTATCGCTTTTTAAGTGGATTTCAGTTATCATTGTGAAATTAAGTTCTCTGAACATTTTCTGCTTCGGTAGCTATTTGTATTGAAAGTCCTTTCTGCTGACGTCAAAAGCATATTCTTGTAGCAAATTGAAAGAATTATTTGTAGATGTTGATTATCGGGTGGATAATTATTGCTGTACAATTGGATCGTGGCCGACAGGTCGACATTGGTGTTTAGGTACCTGCTGTTGGCAAAGATAAACTGTCCGATGACGCTGATCTATGATACTGAATATTTTCCCATCATGTCTTCACCTAACAGATTGGACGGATCCGTCATAATCAAAATGATGAACTCGTAAATATAATCATAGGCAGTATTCGGCAGTAGGTAGGCGTAATTGCAATTAATCTTTTGACTATGAGCTCTGAAGCGTTTACGCCCATTGCGGATACGAGCATGAAAATTGGGCTTTTGAAACTGTTACACTAGGTTTCTAGTTAAACTTGACAGTAGTTACCTATTTTCAAAAAGCATAACAACGGCTCTCTAGATTTTAACTGTCAAACATAAAATTGTACTTACACTATCCAATATTTTAAGTCCTGAATTTTTATTTAGATACACAAGGATTAAATTATATGTAATCTTGTTTGCGACTTAGGTATGCCATTTATCGACAAGGGCACAGTTAGTAAAGCCACACAGAGCATTTTCGATTAGGCAGTGAGACTTACCATGTGTTATTAAAAATATTAGGTCCAATGTTTGTCTTTGATAAATTGGTTATTCTAATTGACATAAACGTAATCTATTTAAATGAACAAAAAAAACTGGACCTGTGCAATGTCTTTTGAGCGTTTAAAAGAGCGAGTTGACGATATCGATTTCACGGCAGCCACGGAAAAATGTCAACCTTGTGTGAAGTACTAGGAATATATTTAGAGAGTGAAAATAGAAAATCGCAGGGAAACAGCTGAATGCCAATGTTAAAGTTTATTTTAGCGTCTGGAAATGAAAGTGTTTTAAAGAATATAATTTTATTCTGATTAGCAACACTAAATGAGATTTAGTAAATCTGGCTTTTTACCTCCAAACGATAAGCTGGGCCGTAGTTACCTACCTACCAATATTAAATAAAGTCCCCTACAATTATGAGAATAATTCAGTAACTATTAAAAGTTTACCCACGCTACATAATAATTCGTAAAAACAAGATTTTATGGTCCATAAATAATGTACATCAAAGGCTCATTTCATATAACGACAATGCAGGAATGCTTTCTGTGTTTCTATAGGACAATTTGTTAAAGTTTCGGAGGTTAACTCTAACTACCGGAAATGCTAAGTTTCACCGTATCTACTTTAAAATATCTCATGAAATCTACACTGTAGGTACTCTTGCTAAAGACATTTATTATTTACGTGTGTATTGTAGTTAGTTAATGGTGTCGATTCTGTTACGCACTTTGACAGGACTAAACTAAGGGTGTTTGACTCTTTCGGTTTCAATAGAAAAAAAGTGACAGATGCGTTTAGTCTAGTTTAGTACTGTCAAAATGTGCTACAGAATCGACACCAATGTTAGAGGAAGAGCCTCTAACAATCCCCGATGCTTTTCAAAATTTTCATTTGCCGTTCTGCATAGCCTTTTCCCAACAATGTTGGGGTCAGCTTCCAGTCTAACCAGATGCGGCTGAATGCCAGTATTTTACACAGAGCCACTGCTATCAGACATCTGCAACCCAGTTACTGGGCAATGCTGATATCTTAAGGTTAGACTGGTTGTCAGACTTTCGGGCTTCTGATTACATTTTACTACCTACACTTTTATTTGTTACGTGGAAAATGATTTCATCTGTATGCCTTTATCAATGTCTTTTATTAGTAGAAAGTTTCAGCGAATACTAAGATGTATATTTGTTTTGTTTTTAGTGTTGTAGAAAACTACTACCTATGTAAAGCTATGTACGTATGTATGTACGGTGGGTTACCTAAATACTATTGAACAAAACTGCTGTAAAAATTCACTAGTATAATTTTTTTTACTGCCTTCTCTACGCAGTTTGTAGCCCGAAAGTCTGACAACTGGTCTAACTTAACCTAACCTTAGGATATCGGCATTGCCCTGTAACTGGGTGGCGGAGGTCTGAATATCAGTCGCTCCGTGTAAAATACTGGTATTCAGCCGTATCTGGTTAAACTGGAAGCTGACCCCAATATAGTTAGGAAAAGGCTAGGCAGAGCGAACGATATATTGCTGTAACCCTGTTATTAATACAGTATAAACCATCCAACCTAAATGGACCTAAACTTGAATGGTTTTATTAGTATCTTCATTGACTGGTTTGATATCAATGAGAAAGTTTGAAAGTTGAGAATAAGATATTAATTTGGATATTTGTTATGATACTCAATCACATCGTAGCAGCTGAAATTTGGATATTTGGGTGTGTTTTTGTAATAGAGATGAAAGGCATCTTGATTCAGCATATAGGGTACTTTTCATTACGAAATAAGAACTTTTCACGTAGTATTGCTTCTTCTTCTTTTCGTGTGGTTAGTGACTAACCTAGTGTTAGAGTTTATGCCGCCTATGGGCCCCTGACTTGGCTTCACATGCCGTCTAGAAATATCTCTCAGGCATGCCGGTTTCTTCACGATGTTTTCCTTTACCGTTTTGAAGCAAGTGATAATTATACAATACGCACATGAATCTGAAAAGTCAGAGGTGCGTGCTTTGGGTTCGAACTCAAGACCTATGATTTGGCAGTCAAACGGTCACACCACTAGGCTATCGCTGTGGTATTGCTAAAAGTTTGCAAAAGTATCAATTGCACCCTTGCAGCCCTTTACATCTACCTTGTGCCATGAATGATTCATAAAACCGCTTCGAGCCACTGTATGCTTTGATCCGCTTTCTAACGCAGATGTGCTCACATTCTGATTGATAGTAATGGATGCCGCATACATGTGTGAGCTAAGCGGATGACTGCTTCGCAATAAACTATCGCTGCAGGTTTAACGAGCGATTAAAAATCACTCTAGCTCGGCTAGCGTACTATTTTATAGCCCATCAATTAATATCCACGTTGTCTGATATTTTAAGATCACTTCGTCATGGTTTATTTAATAAATTAACTAATGTTGGCTCACTTGTTACACGTATTCCAAAGCTATAAACCCAATACACCATAGAAGAGCTTCCGGTGGTCCTAAACTAGGCTAACCTAGACTAGCCTGTTTCTTGTGTTTATCATTTATGTATTTATTGGTTGTTGTATCTTTTGACAACAATTTCAGTTTGATCGATTCATTTGTGGGTTGTAGTAACTCCAAAAACTAGTGCCTTCTTTGGTTAATATGAATAAGTTTTAAGTATTAGTTATATAAGTTTTAAGTATGGTAGTAATGAGACACGTGTTTTCGGTTTTCTGGTGTAGTCATTATTTACTTTATATTTTATAGGTTCGGGAAGCTCAATGTCGTATCTGTTCCGCAATAAATCTTTAATGGTACATCATATTAATATATGTTTACCCATCAACTTAGCCGTGTAGTTAAGATTTCATACATTTCTTATTGTATCTACGTCCGTTTCGTTTGTGTTAGATACCTGCATTGCCACACACGTGGCGTATACGCATCCGACCTACTTCCGATGTGAGATCATTGACTTACAATGTGAAATGAAGAAGTAGGTTTTGTTGATGTTGGCACCTGGTATAAATAGAATGCAGTTTTCTGCAACCGAGTCATTCGTTAGCTTTGAATGTGCCATTCACCTGAACCTTATAGGAATTTAATATAAGAAGGTCGGTTTGATATTCGATTTTACATTCGATATGGTTGTTTTTTTACTCAAAATAATAGAGCAGTGCGTACCGAATTACCTTTTTTAATTGAGTTATATAATACAAAATTCTAAGAAGAGATATTTTCCACTGTCTAGATCTACTTATTTACTAGCCTTGCTTATTACTGCCACACGGTTATGAATCAATATTTAGTTTGCTAAATGGACGCTGACGTTTAGATAGAAATTAAATTTTCTTTTTCATTTTCCTCGGACCAGATGTGGATTCGTTTATGAGTTTGTCGGGTAGGATAAACAGATATAGTCGCTAAGCAAAATTTGATTTTGATATATCTACCTTCCATGATGAGTTATTATAAGTAAGCTGTTAGATTATGCAACAGCTGTAATTTAGACTTGAGGTAAGACATGGTTAGTATGTATTCGTTCTTATTTTCCAACACAATACGTGTATATTGGGGAGTGTAACAAAATAACGTCAATCACATTTAGGGCGCGTCCTCTGACTCATAATTGACGGTAAGTGGGGCCCTAATCGTTAATTTATGCCCGTATCTAACTAGTAACGACCAATAAGAACATACTCAACAACATGCGGATCAATGGAACGAGCTTTTAAAATTCCTAGATAATTTAACGAGTACAGAGTTGCGCATGAATATATTATTCTGATATCAAATATACTCTGCGTACCGAGGGAGCGTATCGTAAGGCTATTCGTCATCTACAAATAAACAGCCGAAGGTAATAATCAAAATAGAATTATCGTACTGGGGAGTGTCGTAATCGTCTGCTTTGGCAGGACCGAGTTGCGGTTTTTGGCGGACTACAGGGGATTTGGATCAAGTTCGTTATGCGTGTTAAAGGAGAAAATAGCCGGTTATAGACAATGCTGGGCCGGCCTTGAATAATTTGGCGATGAGTTTTGAATGTCAACTCAAACAGACATACACTTTTATGTATACGTATAGTGTAATATATACGCGATAATTACGAGAAAAGTTTAATTAGGAGAAATCCAATTGTCATTGTTAAATCCCAAGCTATTGCGTGTTGATAGCTGGTAACTGTTTGAGTTAGCAATGTTTTGAGTACACAAAGTTGTTTAAAGAATCCGTCGATTCAGCTATATCTTATTCTACCTCGTCAATATGTAATTTATTACATCTTAGAGCCAAAAACAGTTAGTTATGGTTCATTTTGAATTTAATTTTACGGTTTAGCCAACATTATCTTGCAAGATGTAATATTTTCTTCTATTTCAATTGGATAATCTACATTTGCTTTCATGTCTCATTTATTTTAACATCGGCGCGCGCGCAAGATCTTACAGTCACATCTGACAACTCATGAGGGTCACAGCGTGAAGTCGACTCGTTTAAAAGACATTTTAGAATACCGTTACGTATATATATAACATTTATATTGTATCTCAGTATATATAATATGTTTATGACGGCGCGTATTGACGTCAGAGTATATTAGGTGCTTTGTTCCAATATTCTTGGTTTTACAATCTGAAATGAAGAGTATTTTTACAGCTGGCTGTAACTGTATAGAGTAAACACATCACATCACTATCTGGTTTCAACGTATAATCATCGATTCGATATAGTTTTAGTGATATCGCAAAGCTTATATTTATTATTCTTTTTTTTTACTGTTGTATATTTTCTTTAGGATCCAAAGTCATAACTGGAAGTATTAAAAAGTAAAATATTGAACTGTAAATAATCAGAGTTTTTAGTGTAACTAACAGGCATCAAATATTTTGTATTTAAATTGTAATTATGATTACGTAAGAGTGGGGAAAGGCTGGGTATATGATAATTTTCAATAATTTTTTTTAATCTGCAATTCTACGGGAATACTAAATTTCATAGACAAACGCATATTTTTTTAAATGCATAGCAGTGCAATTAAGAAGTTTTACGATAATTTGTATTAAGTGAGTTTATAATTGAGTGGTGCAATGTTCAGTTATTTGAATTCCTCACTAAAATATCTTTAGTAGATAGTATCTAGCACATAATCTCGATCCACGTCATACCAAAAAGATGGCGCTCGTGGCCTCCGCACTTTTGACTACAAAGATGTTATGATTTTATTAATTTATTGGTTTTTACAGTGTTATGAGTTGTCACAAGCCAGGATTACTAGGATTTTGGATTTTATTTAAACTTTTAAATGAATGTTACATTTTTATAAATACTTCATTACTAGATGTAGATAACTAGTTTCATTGTAAATTAGAATCAACTTTTAAATAAACTTTCAATTCACTTTTGAGGAATTTAGATTGTGTACTGTTATTATTATACCACCTCTGTTCAAAATTTTCGTTCCTGGTAACACTGGCTTATGTAATCAAATCTTCGTTTACGTTGGAGCGGTTGCTATTTTTCAGACCGGTAATTTTTCACATCTCGTTTTATATCGCATTCGCACTGAAAACGTCCGTTTACTCTTCAAATATGAAAGCACATTCCGCTAGTGGGGCAACACTGAACAGTCACTGCACAGATATCACAGTCCTCCGTTGGTGGCACTGTTGAAGAACAAACTTACCGTATCACTTTATCACTTGGTCCCTTCACTGGTATGTCATATACATAAAAATGTATTTTTTGTTTTGTAGGTACTATCGTGTGGAGGTAGCGCGCCCCATGAGGAAAGAGTCGGGAGTGCGCGCGCCGGGCGCGGGAGCAGATTGCCGCCCTCTTTTATAAGCTCCGTTGTGGGCAGCGGGCCCGCTGCCAGCTACCACACTCTTACAAACATACGCAGTCCTGCGCAGCACGTCATTTTATGACGCGTAACTCTTAATACGGCGCGTTAAAATTCAGAATCGAATAGAATTTTATTTTTCTTCAGCAAATAAAAGTTGCTAGTTCCGTAGTCACTGATAACATTTGACGTTACCTTTAATTTACAAATTACTACAAGTAAAATATACATAATTAATCGTTAGCTTAGACCTAAATTGATCTCAGTGTGACGAGAGGTAATTAATTTTCGTTACGTAAGTATTTTAATTTGTGTTTATTAGCTTTATTATGATAATTGAATTGTATGTTTGAAAGTGTATTGGTTGTTCGCAGTGATTCCATGTTAAGCTTCATTGAAGAATGAATGCTTAGTGGGTTACGGACTACGAAGTGCTACGTCGTAGCCAGCTTGGTTGAGGTCTATTTGTTTAAACTTATATCTCTGTATTTTTGTATTTTTCTTTGTTTAATATTAACATTTTTCTTATCGGATTGATATGATAGCTTCGTTAACTGATATGGTTTCAGTACGTAGATTACAAAGGATTATAACGCGCATTTACCGCGTAGATGGTAAGAACGCGGTATAAATAAAAACTGAATAAGTAAAGCAAGATTTATCTATTATAATTAGTATACTATAATTCAAAGAATATAGAAAGTATCGTCGTAATATCATAAAAAGCATAGGATGGTGTTTTTTCATATTTTTCTTGAATATAACAAACATCTGTGTTTTTATTTTTGACTTAACTTTATATTTCATAGCTAACAAAGCGTATAAAATGCTGAAAATAATATTGAAACATACCTTCCCACATTGTGAATTATTTCATAGTTCATTGCGGAATGAATCCTTGTGAGTGCTACGCCGTAGCGAAGCCTTAAACATACTACGTATACGCATCTTTTTTTATGCAGATTTAACTAGTATTGTTTTTAGAAATACACTAGGCTAGGATTTGCTCCTGTTTCGGGGATAGGTTGCAGAAACAAATTTTGCTAGTTATGCTAACTACAATTCAATTCAATTTCAATTCGTGGAGACTACAATTCATAATTCCCAGCTATGATCGGAGTTGACTACAAATGTAAAGTCATGTACGTGAACGGTGTTAAAGTCAAGCTTGGTATTTGGGATACAGCAGGACAGGAGTGATACAGAACATTGACATCAAGTTTTTGCAGAGACGCTCACGGTGCTATATTAGTTTACGATGTGTCAGAACTGAAATCCCTAGCAAAACTTAATGAGCGGGTCGAGGAATTTCAAGTATACTCCACCAAGAAGAACATAGTCTGCTTAGTTGTCGGCAATAAGATTGACAAGCATATCATTTTGGGACCCAGTGCATAATATCAGCAAGGTCATTGGGTCACCCACACGACAGCGCAACGAGTAAAATCAAGGAGGGTTGATGTCAGGCAGGCGGCCGGTCATAAAACAATAAGCCAAAACCTGTAACAACATGGATTTATGAAATACATGTTGTGCCGACCCCACCTAGTGTGGGATAACGGCAGGAAGAAGAAGATGCTATATGGTCCTCGGCTGAACATACGTCAACCTAAAATATAGGCCCTATATCTTACTGAGTGAGGGTCATAGGTAAGCTACTAAACTGCCTTCAGCTTACTTGAGCATCATGCTATGAACATCTGGTTTAATTAACAATAGGCTGTATTTTTTTCTCAAATATAGTAGATACGTATCAAATCTCATTAATAATCTGAAGTGTATGAAAAATAATGAACCACGTCAAACGATTAAAGATATTAAAATAAGTAACCCACTGGCATCTGACACCGGGTCTAAGTTACCGGTGGTCAGGGCTTTAGAGAGAGGAACCTCCTGACAATACACGCCATGTCCAGGAGTACCACCTTCTGAATCCAACTGTCTAACAGAGCCTCTTCAGATGTTGGTTGAAGCATTGGTCGTAACGACTATCGCCACAATGATTACCGATCGTAAACATTCATGCAGATTATAGTCATACTAGCTGTGTCCTCACGGTTCCGCCCGCGTAAGAAGTTTTATTCCAGTAATAAATATAGCCTATATTACTGAGTGATAATGTAGCTTTCGAACGTCACAAGAATTTTTGAAATCGGTCCAGTAGTTTTTAAGTTTATTCGTTACATACAAAAATACAAATCATTCCTCTTTATAATATTAGTATAGATTACTATTACCACTACTCTTGATAAAATAGAATTGGATTGGAAAAACAATGATATATTGCCTATATATATCTATACTAATATTATAAAACTGAAGAGTTTGTTTGTTTGTTTGAACGCGCTAATCTCAGGAACTACTGCTTGGAATTGAAAAATTATTTTTGTGTTGGATAGTCCATTTATCGAGGAAGGTTATAGGCTACGTAACATCACGCTACAACCAATACGAGCGCAGCATACATGAAAAATGTTGCAAAAACGGGAAAAATGTCCACCCGTCCGAAGCCGGGACGGGCCGCTAGTCTATAATATGTTGTTAATATCGCACAAGAAGATGCTGCGGCACGATCCTTTTGATATTATACCTTATTCGCCTTCAAAGTCAAATCCACTAGTAACTTTTACTGTGCAAGTTATTGCACAGTAACGTTCGTATTTCGTAAAACTTGCAGAAGTAGCCTTGCTGCGCGTATGTCCACAGTTTTTTTACTTTTTAAAAAAAAAACGTTGCCCCACACTAAGATTTCTCCTGTATCGTGGGTACGTTTACAGACACAAATCTTCACACGCACAAACACCCAGACCCGGAACAACTATCTGTAGGCCATACAAATATTTGTTCCGTGCGGGAATCGAACCCACGACCCGCAGCGCAGAAGTAAATCACTTAGCCACTGCACAAAACGTGTGTTTGGAAGTCGGTTGCAGAAGTTAACTTGCGAGTGGATTTGGTGCTTTAGTGATGTGTGGGGACCACGGTAAGGGCAAGCGTTACTTATGCTTAGCAAATAACCATTTTTTTATTGAGAAGTAATTAAATAATTCGCGAATTAATTTAGTTAGCAAGATATTTATTTTTGTTGTTCTGTTAGGTTAGAAGTGGAAAGTGATGCGTTGCGATTACTTTTCACTTCGTGGTTTTTTTTTAACAACACATGAATGCCGAATGTGAGCTTTTGAATCTCTAACACAATTTTCTCTACTGATCACGTATCGCTGTTTTCATGATACATGATACATCTTTTCTGACCAAATCTTCAATATTTTAACCGTTTAAATGATAGACGTTTTTATGAATAACAAAGTAAACATAAACAGCTTCTGTACGGTTATCAACACGGAAGTTCCGTGGTTATGTGTTCAAAACTTGTAGACAAACATTTGGCTACGAGGGTCTACGTCGTAGCAGGACTACGTTCGCCATAATACACGTGCTTACGAGTCTGGGTCGGTATTACGTCATATTATAAAAAATATTAAAAAAGTAAGACTATTTGTTTGATTATTATTTTAATTATTTTTGCAAAACGTTTTAGTAATTTACCATTCCTACTTACTTCAGTATTTAATATATAGGAATATACATTTTTTATATCGTCGAAAAAATCCTAACAACAGCTTTCAAACCCAGTTTATTGGGATATAAACATATTTTTTGGAATTTATATTTAACTATGACACACAGATAGTCGTTAAATAGTTGCTACTTAAAATATAGTCGGTATGACGTAGATCTACGTAGGCAGGCTACGTGTTTCGGCAGCTACGTAGCACCAAGCTATCGGCCTTGGTTTTTTATTTATTTATATGTACCGCAACATATATTATGCAAGTATAGAAGGTCCACTTTAAAACACCCATGCATAAATAGTCGTTGCGGTATAGCTGAAGGTGCCAACAGATTTGCCCGATTTTACCTAACATCACGCCTTTCATTCCCTCTGAAGGGTTCGGCAGAGGTGTTTTAAAACTCCCTTGTTTCGCCACATATGTTTAAGTCCCATGTAATAGGGGGCGAGCCTATTGCCATTAATCGGGCACAAATCCAGACTCCAGGCTGCTACTGAGATATTCCTAATGGAAAAACCCGATAACACTTGCCTAACCTGGGGATCGAACCCAGGACCCCATGCTCAGCAGTCGCGCTTGCGACCACTAGACCGATCTAGTAGGTATAATTATGCTACGATCAAGAAAATTTGTAAATACGTGGTACACTACGGATTAGTTAATTTCATAGGTCTTTTTAATTGGGCTTGATAAACAACTTGTTAATCGATAACGTGAATCAATAAAATTTTACAAATCTGGATGCAATTTCATGTAATGTAATTTTTTCTAACCTATATCTGTTGCAAATTGCACTTACGCACTTATTTTTTATATCGTTTGCATGCATTGAACAGGGTGGACATTCTGAACATATCTATTCGATATAAATTCTTTTAAACTTATTCAATTTAATGTCAAAACATTCTCTGTTTCCTTTTGGGCGTTCCCTGTATGACATCAAGATCAAAGGTTTGAGCTAACATTTTTTATGTTATGAAATGTGTCTATTGCGATGTTCAAAATTCTCCTCTTGCCATCCGGCTATTTATTAGATATTATGTCACCCATTTTCACAAAATTAAATAAAAAATTTGAAAGTTAATAAAATAATATTTATATTGTTAATAATTAATTATGTGTGTTGTTTAAGGGCTTTATTGCATAATGGTTTGGTATTACATTTTTTTTTATCAATAACTAGCTGTGTCCGCTCGATGCCTATGTTAGTCAGTGATAATGTAGCTTACTAACGGCAAAAGGTTTTTTGAAATCGGTCCAGTAGTTTTTAAGTTTATTCGTTACATACAAAAATACAAATCTTTCCTCTTTATAATAATATATAGTATAGATAGGCAAGAATAACTTTCGAACTCGGAAGTATAAAACGGTTTATTTTATGAATGCTGCTCTAAATTTTCCATTCCTTGGTTGACGTTTTATATCAGCTATGAATTGGATACACGATAACTTCTGGCACTTATAAGCAACTGCTAAGGTAATTATATCCCTTCCATGTTTCAAACAAAAAAAGGTCGGGCAATGTGTTATTGGGTTTTCCGTGTGGATTTCCTCAGTAGCACCCCGGAGTTTGGATTTGTGTCCAGTTGATGGTAATAGGCTCGCCCCCTATTACATGGGACTTAAACGTAACGGTGTCATGAGGGTGTTGCTATACACCTCTGCCCAACCCTTCGGGGAATACTGGCGTGATGTTATGTTATGTTTCAAACATAATAATAGTAATCTATTTACCTGACAGTTAAGATATCGTTATTTCCTCTGGGATTGGAAATTATAGCGTTCCATGAAGATATATTATTTGATCAGTAATAAAAAAAACGTTATTTATTTGCGAAGTTTCTTCGTCCCCTTTTAAGTGAAGTCTAATTTCTGGAGATTTTATACAATTCATAATAATAAGTTGCTTTACGATTTCTACCAAAGATTACCTATCATTATATTGCATTCAATCAATAAATTCGAGCAATCGCAGTTCACTGTTGGACATAGTCTCTACCAAGTTGCGCGACGCCGATAATTCTACAGTTAGCACAATAAAAAAATTGCCACATCGAAAAGGTCTAGCTGTTCAAAGTATGTCTAGGGTTCAACTTATTCAGAAATTCTATCAGGCTTCTGACTGCCTGCGACCTGTACCTAGAATGCTCTGAAGGCTTATAATCGTGTAAAGCAGCAGTGATAGCCTTGTGGTGGGACCGTCGGACTGCCAAGTCACAGGTCTCGAGTTCAAACCCAAGGCCAACCTCTGACTTTTCGGATTCATGTGTGTATTGTATAATTATCACTTGCTTAAAAACGGTGAAGGAAAACATTGTGAGGAAACCGGCATGTCTGAGAGATATTTTTCGATGGCATGTGAAGCCAAGTCAGAGGTCCATGGGCGGCATAAACTCTGGCACCAGGTTAGTCACTAACCACAAAAAAAGAAGAAGAAGACCGTGTACAGAACGTTTCCCCATACAAGACTTCATTGAGGGAAAATGGATCGATCATTTCGTGTTGTAGAAATAAAGGCGTCTTGATCTTTATGACGTCTTTACAAATTCCTTATTTAAAATTTGTCGTCATTGACGTAATATTCGTGTCGTCAATGTACGTAGCGATGTGTTTCGCAAGCTCTCACGCGCACATACTTAATAAACGTGAGGGATGTTGCACGTGAACCAGTGGCGAATGTCAAACGCATGCGCCTGTTACAATGTTATGTTTTCAATGCCAAGTATACACTTGTACTTAAGGTATACCTTTAGGTAAGGTATGGCTTGATTTATAGGTATTATTCCGCTGTCATGAAGGGATCGGTTTGGGTATGTACATTTTTGAGACAGCAGTATTTGTCAGATCAAACTTCCACCTTTTTGAAACACTGAGATCCAAACGACACAACAAAGAGATATGCGCTAATCCACATGGCACTGCGCTTTACACAAAAAGCTTTTTAGGAATGGCACCTAGGATCTATAACAAGATTCTTAGACCTACTATAGCACTCGGCAACATACACTGTTTCAAAAAAGCTTTACTTAAACTATTGAATGAAAAAACGTACTACACAGTGAATGAATACCTAGCTGACAAATTATAATTTTATTTCATTATTGGTCATGATTGTTATATTATTGTTTTAAATTATAGTTTATTATATTTACTACCTATTGACAATTTTGGTGAGAATATTTTATTAGTGTTTGTTAATTTTATAAGAATATTTTTATTTTTATAATTTTTAACCAGAATCATGTTAAAACATATTTTGTTAAAATATGTGTACGCTGATTAGGCTAGACATAGCGTTCACTAAAATAATACCACCTATAATTACCTACCTATGTTCTACAAATAAAATATTTTGATTTTGATTTTGGTGTGTTTTGCTCTGATAGGTACATGTTTTTAGAAATAATAGGCCTACAGGTTGTTCATCTTATGGTAGAAGTATCAAACTGGTCCAGAAATAATGTAGACAATTTTGTATTTATGATTGTGGGATAGTTTTTAGTATGCAACGGTCACATTTCAGTGTGAATTTAGTGATTTGACATTTATATTTCGAAAAAAATAAGTTCTTTCGTTGTTGTCTATTGGCGAGGCCCAATAGATTAAAACGAACGATCTTAGATACTGCTTCAATCATCTCGCTTGGCAGGTGCGTTGGAAAATGCTCTGTCTGTTACCATCCATCTGATGTACACACTAATTAGGACCACAAGGCATATAACATATCTGATAGGAGACGTAACTAATATCTGATAGCATTAAACAGTTTAATATGACATTTTTTTGTCTCAATATTGCTATAAATCTTACTTGCTACCTAAATTATAGGCAATCATTGTCATTTGCCACGTGCAACTTTGTACTGTTTCCGTGTCGTGCACTTGCCAATTTTTCTATTGGTATATACTTGGCAGTGCTATCAGACCATAGATCTGCGCTTGGCACGGCCGGCTGAGTCTGCATCATTGCCAGCGACATTGTTCCCCACCAGACACTAACGTGTATTGCGCACACGTCTGTCAAGACCACTATTAATCTTCTTAAAGACGGTGAAGTTTTTCTAGACAGACGCTTTTCTGGATTATAGCTGAGACATACCTCGGGGCAAAGTTCCAGAGTGTGGTCTATCTGTATTTCTGGCGTTTTGGACCGGTTTGGCATAAGAACGCATGGAAAAGTTTTGGCTATTTTCAGCCAAAATGTTTCCATGCATGCTATTGAGCACAAGTAGATGGCTATTATGCCATAATTAGAAAAAGAGCAGCATCGTTGATGCGTACAGTGAGGGACAGTCCTAACAGCTACTTGAGGGTCATTGCTCAACATGTTGAGAGTCCTATCTGGAGGCACTGGATTCGCCTACATATTATGTGATTTTGGTTTTGTATGTATTACTAACATAGTTCTTAAGTTGCTCTGTATTACTAACACTCTATGGACTATAGTCTGAGATAAATAAATAATAAAAAAAAACGAAAATTGACTTTTTATTTGCTCCTGATACAGAAAGAAACCCAAGGCTAGCCTTCTCTACTTAAAATCAACCGTTACCGGATGTAGATTCTGGAAATACATCCAATAGTTAATAATAACAAGAACCGATGTACACTACTCATAATTTATATTTTGTTTAGAACACTAACTTCTTACGACGGATTACAATTATGATCTGTTATCTAAATTGCAATATATTTTGCTATTTCAGACTGTTTTTCTATAAAACCAATTTATGGCATCGTAAATTTAAAATGGAAACAAATATCCAGTGATCATTCCTCTGTAGGGTTTTCGTGTAATATTTATTTTAGCACATTTAAGTATAATTTTTATTTTTTAACATTACACACGTGTTTATTTGCGTACGGCAGCTCTAGATTTGGATTTTATTGTTCTATTATAATGGCATCTACATACGACAATAAGTGCGTTAGATACAGCTGTAAATAATGTTTAGCTTTTATCGGTACACAAGGGTCGGCAGGTAATTCCTGGCGGCAAGCCAAACTAGCCCACGCACTCCCTCGCCTACTAAACGTCTCATAATATCCAAAACTGAACCTTAATGTTTGAAATTTTAAGTCATATTTTCAATGTTTGTCTAGCGAATCTTGAAATTGATGTCCAAATCTCTACTGCCATCTGCCTTGAGCCATGTATTTTTATTTTATCGCGTTTATCGCTGGGCCATCGTGAGTTGTGTTCGTCGATAAATCACGAGTCGCTGAAGTATTGATGTTACGTGAAGGGAATGTTATGAAAGATTGTTATTAATACCTTAACATGTTCAACAAAACGAAGACGAGTGATGTATTAAGACGAAATCTAATCCATCACTGGAATATGAAAGTAAAGTGGACTTTAGTGTAATCCCTTTTAACTCATGATTGAAATCGTTAAAGTTTCTATATACAAAGGAATTGTGTATTACATGTAATGTATGTTCATGAGTAACAAATAAATTACTACAATTTATTTCTCGGCTATGTAATAAATTTGTACGTAGTGAATATGATAGTTATCATTTAATATCCTAATATAAAATATGTCTCATCAAGTAATGTTGGTGTGTTAAGGTCGCCAGGGCAATCAGTATGTAATGTTATATTGCCATCTCTTACAATTGATGATATCGTCTCTGTTGTTTTCATCTTTTGGGTAAACTATAATTGACCGCAAAAGAGGCACTAAGGGCCGGTTATGTAATCCGTAGTTAAGTCAACCAATGGTTAAAAGTTGTATGAATTTTTAACCAATGGTTAAAAATTGTATGAATGATCTAAATTTGTTTGTAACCAAAACAAATGGTATCACCTGTATCTCGGGCACCTTAGTGGCTCATGTGAGGTCAGCCTAAGAATTGTGTAGCAGTTGCACCTACATTTTCGTATACTTACAACGAGAAGTTGTATTTTTTCTTTTGGAAAAGTGTTGCGAATGTCAGATACATATACATATATCCTCGATCATAGAACTCTCATTTTCTCCATTTGTAAGTACTCAAAGTTCTAATTTCAATACAAGCTATCTTCTTGTTGTCGTGTGGTTAGTGAATAACCTGGTGTCAGAGTTTATGCCGCCCATGGGCCTCTGACTTGGCTTCACATACCGTCGACCAACAAATACAAGCTAGAGAATACCGCGACACTCTAGGTACGTGTCGTTTCGTTCGGTACATGTTTTCAAATCTAAATTAGACTTCTATCCGTAGCGGTGTGGAACCAGCTCTATGACGTGAATTGAGATCTGATACGTATTGAGGTTAACTGTGTCATTCCTTACAGTCATGAAACTTAAGCATTTTTATTACTTTCATGTAAGAGATTTTAAGTATAGGTATGGCTGGTTTAATTCGAAATTGTATCTTATGTAACACAACTACAATTCGACCTAGACCCCGTCAGGCGTATTTTTGAACCGGCAATGGTGTCGATTCTGTACTAAACTAGATTAAACGCAACTGTCACTTTCTTTTTCTATTGAAACAGAGAGAGACAAACACCCTAGTTTAATTTAGTACTGTCAAAGTGCGCCGCAGAATCGACACCAATCTATTTGCTTCAGTGCTATATGTGGCGAGACGTCTGCACCACAGGCTGCCTCAATCAGCCCACTAACAAATCTCTTGGCGTGGCCACCTACTGGGCTTAACAGATTTAGCAAAGCGTCGCCATCGACATGAAAAGAAGACAAAATGTTTGAAGATTCGATAACAATTTGCATTTGACAGTGACTTTGAGAGGCTTGTGTCTAATTATCAACCGCGCAGATCATATGATTTGCTAGGTTAAGCTGCGCTTGCCGCGGTCAGTCCGTGGATGGTTGACCATTCGTAACACATCGAGACTCCTCCGTGCCTCGGAGAGCACGTTAAACCGTCGGTCCCGGGTGTCATACGTATACCTATGACAGTTGTTACGGATAGTTAAAAGCCCGAAAGTCTGACAATCGGTCTAACCTTATGATATCGGCATTGCCCAGTTACTGGGGTACGGAGGTCTGATGGCAGTCGCTCCGTGTAAAATTATTTAGAATAATAATTCAGCCGCATCTGGTTAGACTGGAAGCTGACCCCAACATTGTTGGGAAAAAGGCTAGGCAGAACGACAGTGACTTTGGTAATATCACTCACACTCGATCTTGAGATCGATCTGCCTAGCCTTTTCCCAACTATGTTGGGGTTCGCTTCCAGTCTAACCAGATGCGGCTGAATACCAGTATTTTTCGCGGAGCGACTGCCATCAGACGTCCGCAACCCAATTACTGGGCAATGCCGATATTCTAAGGTTAGACACACACTCGATCTTGAGAACAATTTATTAATACGGGCCTAAGTTCCGTTGCGACATCATCATAAGAAAGTGTCTACGTAGGTGCAGCGTCACGTTACCGTGCCGGCCACGCTCCGGCGAGCGTGCGACATACGGTTTCAACTTGACATGTTTATTTGTCCCACTGAATATGAGCTAATCAGAAATAGCGATCGACGTATCGTAGCTGTTATATTTGTGGCTAATTAATGCTGTATTTATAATTAGTACTAGTGGTCCCTGGTTATTGGTCATATTGGGTTACTTTTTCAATCAGTCGATTTTACCAACGCACAGCCGGGATAACATTTATCTCAGGTATAAGTTGGACGTTTTGACAGTATTTGTATAAAAATTCTGTCAAAACGTCTAACTTATTCCTCAATATTCCGAAGTTGGCAAAATCGGCCCTTTATCGGTTTTAGTTACATTATTTTACTTACATAGATAGAGGAGAATGGAAGAGAAATACATATCTTGCCGACCCTACCTAGTGTGGGATAAGGGCAGGGAGATGATGATGATGATGACAGTGATAATTATACTTTGTTGACTGCCTCTCGGAAGTGAGCTGGTTTTAATAGTTAGATTACCTAACACAGGCGGATCGTGATCATTGCTTGATACAGTCATCTTCTAGTGAGGAACAGGCCGCCTTCTTTGTAATGCAGCCCGTCTTCTGTTTCTAGTGCTTTAACAATCAAGAGCAGGTGGTACACCTATTTACTTGCTAGTAAGTAATTGACTCCATTTATGTATTTTATACACAGTATTATACAATATGTAAAAAAAACCCTGTCCGATCCGAAAGGGGCACAAAGAACACATAAAAAAACACATTATTAATAAATGTAAAAATGTTATTGTTATTTAAAATGAACGTTTTTAGTACCAAAATTACCCCAATTTCCATAAAATTTTGCAAATTCCCAGAATTTGACTACACCTGGTCGGCGACGATGCCTTTGAACGTGTGTTTTAAGGAAATTGGGGTAATTTGGGTACTCAAAAATTGCATTTTAAATAACAATAACGTTTTTAAAATTCATTAACAATGTGTTTTTTTATTTATTTTTAGTAATGTTATTGCGGTACCCTTTTAGATCGGACAGGGTTTTTTTACATATTGTATACTGTGCTGTAAACAATACATAAATGTATTTAGTAAACGATAAATTGTAAACATAAAACCTTTAATAGCTGAATTGCTCCATAAAAATAAATAAGTCGTTCGGTCCGACTCTGAAACTCAATTTAAATTTTACAGAAGATAAATTTCGATGAGTTTATAGGACACTATAGTTATTCTTGGCGTTTCATAGGATTCGAGTATCATAATAAGCTGGCCATTTTTTTTTCAAGCACTTTTTCCTTGAATATCTTTGAAAAAGAATATGGAAACTATTACAAGAAAAAAAAAGCGTTTTTTACGTTCTGAATCTCAATAGATCGTAGGAGTTTTGAACAGCAAACATTTACTACTCGAGAAATAGTAAGATGCAAACACACGTCAAAAATGATGGCATCAGCCAATACATGTGATTTATCATTTTCCGTGTTTTTATTTAGGTGCGTGTTTTATGACTTTCAAATTGGTTTGCGTTTCGTTTCCAGTATGTTGAAAAGCTCGCTGTTGATGCAAAATGAGGTTGATGTAATAAACCTGTAAATATAGAATACTTTTATCATGCATTTAATATAAACAAAGTGTTTTAATTGTAACATAACATCACGCCTGTATTCGCCGAAGGGTTGGGCAGAGTTGTATAGTAAAACCTTAATTTCGCCGTTATGTTTAAAACCTATGTACCTAATAGGGGGCGAGCCTATTGACATCAGCCGGGCACAACTCCAAACTGAGGAATTTCATACGGAAAAACCCTATAACACAATAAAAATTATAATTGTATTCACATTATTTTACAAATAATTTGCATCAATGATTAACAGCCGCGTGAAGTCAAAACTAAAATTTAATTATTAATGCCAATCTTGTAAGCTTTCGAATTATTTAAAAAGTAATCATGTTCGACATTTGGCTCTAGTGTTTCGAGATCCAGCTTTTCGGACTTCCTTCAATGGTTTCACTACATCTAAGCATATTATTATGTACTTTTGCTATATTTAATCTTCGTGTAACTTGGAATAATACCTATATTCCAAATACCATTAAATTTCCAAAAAAACTAGGTGCCAACCTAGGTAAAAAAAAAAAACACACCGATATGTTTCTTTACTTTTCAAAGAAGATAGAGAACACTTAAGTTTAGTTATTGACCTATATTATTAAACTCTGCCGGAAGTCTGCGTTTAAACACGGCGTTAACTTTAGATTATGGCGTCATTTACTTTTAAAGATGACTTTCCGCTGAAATTTTAACAGCACTTAAAAGTTTAACTGTATCGTTTCCTTGGAATAGATGCATAGAATTTTTTATACGATTTTCTATATAGTTAAATACTTTATTTTAAGCCTTTCAAGACTTGCAGTTATTGTTATGCGTCCTTCATAAACGATTGGTCGAACACGGTCATTGTTCTTTTTTGTCAAGTAAACTTTTTACATAACACAACATGACGCCTGTATTCCCTGAAGGGTTGAGCAGAGGTATATAGTAACACTCTCATTTTGCCGTTACGTTTAAGTCCTATGTATTAGGGGGCGTGCCTATTGTCATCAACCGAAACAAATCCGACCTCCGGGCTGCTATTGAGGAATTCCACACGGAAAAACCTAATAATACTTTGCCAGACCTGGGGATTGAACCCCAGGACCTCACGATCAGAAGTCGCGCTTGTCACCACTAGACCAATGAGCCAGTAAACTTTTTAATTTGCATTAATTAAAACAAGTTGGACAATTACATAGCTTTTTTTTTTTTTTTTAATCTTTGCCCCACACTAGGATTTCTCCTGTATCGTGGGTGCGTTTACAGACACAAATCTTCACATGCACAAACATCCAGACCCGGAACAACTATCTGTAGGCCATACAAATATTTGTTCCGTGCGGGAATCGAACCCACGACCCGTAGCGTACAAGCCGATCGCTCAGCCACTGCACCAAACGTGTCGTCAAATAGTTATAGTTATAGAGTGTACTTTGCACGAGCCACGAGGGAATCGATACCAAAGGATACTTTGATAAATCTGGGCAATCCTCTGAACTATTTTCGACTGTGTCTATAGATAAATCTTGGGTTTACTATTGCAATGTGCAAACAAGCGCGCAAAGTCGCGTATAAATGTTTCAAGATGAAGATTATGAGATCAAGGTCTGGATATTTTAGTTTATTTCTAATACTTTGTCATTTTTTTGTAGTCGTAGATAAGCGTACAGAAAGCATGATTATGAAAAAGATTATAGTTTATTTTATGTTTTAAAGTAATTTTTTGTATGTGTAGTTTTAACACTATTAAATTCTGTTTCCATGTAAAAAAACACTGCATTAGTTCCGAGATTTTTTTGGTAGCTTAAAATAGAAGTTGAGCTGTCACTGAAGGAACTAAAAATAGAATAGCTGTTAGTTACGTGATGAGGAATAGTTTGAAAAATCACAACATCGGCTGAAATAGTAACAGTGATTGGACCATGTTATGACTTTCCTGTCATGCATTTTGCTAATTGTGAATCAATCTAAAATACATCCGTCAGATGTTTATTTACGCAATACTATTTGATTAACGACTAAGGAACCTCGGGATACTACCGCATAGCTATGGTAGTCTGATTTGATTACAGAATCAGTTGATGATTTGTTTTCCAATGACGGCTGACGTAACATTTTTTCCTAACCTTCTTGATTTAGCTCATAGAGTATATACAAAGTACCTAGTTACTACCATACCAGCTGCATAAACGTCAGACATGAATGCTTTCAGCATGGTTTATGCGCACACACAAATACGTTAACCGCTTAAGAAACCATAAATGCGATTGACACGAGATTTTGTCTCGCCTTGTCAAGATTAAGAGGGTAAATCAAACGGTCGTAAATTTCCGAGAGACCGAGAAGTACTCCCACTCGTGGCGGCGCATATGAGTGTTGTTATAATAGAATACTTTAGAGACGCGTAAAACAATAATTAATTTAAAAAGAAGTGTGCTGGCAGTTGTCCATAGAGAAATTCCTCGCCGCGATGGCCGCGTTGCTGCGTAGCCGACGGCGATGGCTGCGGAGTGCCTAAATGTTTGTCAAACTGTAGTAATAAATGATTCTTCCACATGTCTCCGCGTTAATTTACCAAAATCAGTTACTAAAACATTAAGCTGTAAATCTTAATTAAACATTTTGATTTATCGCAACTTTATTGCTGTTTTGAATTTCATTTTAATTATGACAAAATTTTAATTTACTTGTGTAGGCAGTTGTTTTCTCCCTAGAAAAAAGTTTATTGATAATTTATTCAGCCTAGCCTTTTCTCAACCATGTTGTTGTCGGCTTCCAGTCTTGCCAGATACGGCTGAATACTAGTATTTTACACGAAGTGACTGCCATAAGACCTCTGCAACCCAGTTACTTTGCAATGTAAAAGTTTATGTACAATTATTAACATTTATTATAAATGTTTTATTATATTTAATTCTAATAGAGACGCATGAATGCAACAAATATATTCAGTTTGTTTAGTCATAAGTTCTGATGTAATCTGTTTGCTCTTACTGTGATTTTATAATCCCACAATACATTTATTTAAAAGTATACAAACATTGAAATCTGTAAATTTAAATGTATTTTTCCAAAAATATCCTATTGAAACCGTGGTCTCCAATCAGTCAAATATCAGTAGATTTTATTTCAAATGCAACCAATTATGCCGTAATGCATGCATATTATTATTTTTTCGTAAAGACATATGCATAATATTGGGCCTCAATTGGGCATACAATGAACGGTAGCTAGGAATCATTACTATAACCACCTTGTTTGCAAAAGAGATCGTAGCAGGAGTATGCTACGGCCTATACTCCCGACTGCCCCAAAAAGGTCCCATGTTGCCTTTTACGACTTTCAAGGGTACCGGGTGGAGGTCTATTCTTTGCCAGTAATGTGACTAAGATCAATGTGAAAAAGAAACAAAAATAAAACCAGGGTTACAGTGAAACTGAAGTTACACTTCACGTGCGTCAACGTTCTATTAAATCAGGAAGAAAAAAGTTCTGACGCTTTCTAACATTTCGACTACATGATTTATTTCGCTCGTGATTCATTTTCAACGAAAATACTACGTTGAATTCTTATGTTTTTGTAGTAAGATGAAGAGGGAATGTTATGTAATATTTTAGTATTTAAAACAATGTATGTAGATCTGTAATTGTTCTTCTATTTCAGCTCTTTTGCTTGACTGTAGGTCTCCACCATTGCACGCCATTTTTCTCTGTACAGCCTTCCACATTTAGTCTTTAGTCGTTGGCTTAGCATTATTGTCATTATGGCGCTCATGAGAATGTAGGTCTACATTCTGTAGATGGTTTTTTTTTTACTTATATACAACGGTCAATTACAATAATTAAAGAATTATTATTGTAATTGGTTATCTATAGGCTGAAGAAGACAGATTATTTATTAAACTAAAGACTTACAATTTTAATATCAATAAAAAAATTAAACGCGAAGAACGATCATAATGATTGTTATACATAATAACGTCGGTGCATTATATTGACGTATGTTGTCTAGGAATGGACGCGATTGTCAAGCCTTGAAAATACAAGTTTATTAAGAACCTTACCGAGTGACCAATAAAAATTGTATACGTGGTTTACTGACGTCATTCCGCGACGTAGCGTCAATTTACTGTGACACCTTTGAATACGTCATTATATCTGTAGATACATAATAATATGCATATTATTATTTTGTGTTTATTTATTTATACAATGACATATTATTTACGGGCGTTTTCAACGCCATATCTTTAGGTGGTTTGTGACTTTACTTCTATGAAGCTTTTGTTTAATTTGTATAATAAAATTAGAGGCAACACATGATAATATGATTATTGATTGAAAATTACCGTTAAGCGAGCTAGAAAATATACTTACAGTAGCATAGATTAATAATACAGTACGTAATACAACGAAGAGCAAACCTTGTAACTGGTTGATGGGTAGGTTAAGTGTAATACAATCGTACACTTTTTGTCACTATCCACGCTATCCACTTATCACACAGTGTGAAAACGCGGGCGTAGTTAAAGCTATGATATTCAGGATTATTAGAATTTGTTGATTTCTTACTTGTTTACATTGTGCAGCTGATCTTGTAGAATGATGTTAGTTATGTTAACCGACTACAAAATTTAAAGTGGTTATGAAAAACGAGAATAGTAAAAATTGGAGAAATAGCGTGTATATGATTGTGCTATACTTTACCAACATTAACCGGTTATAAGGTTTGCTCTTCGTTGTGTTACGCACTGTATACTACAATTAATCTATAGCAGTTTTATGCTTAGTACACTGGTATAATAATAGCAATAAGTAGGTCGTGAATTTCTCACGTAGGTACATTCTAAAAGGCATTTTTTTGATGACATGACTTGAATATTTTAAACCTGCTGATCTGGACAGTTAATTGCTTATATTACAAATTGTGAAGTGAATCCTCGAAACTGGGTTATTGTACTGGGAACTCGTAACAATTTGTCTCTACTTAAAAATAATTATAATTTTTAAATGCTTATGCGTAACGAATATTAGGGAACGTACCCATACTATGTGACCCGTTCAGGGGGGGGGGGGGTCTTCAAAATACCACGCTTGGTCACAGGGGCGCGGGGGGGGGCTTAGGTTTTCGTCACTTGGTCAATATCCTCTGGGGAAATCTCGCGCTTTTTGAGCTATATTCAAATATGGCGCGCAGCGTTTAGCGCTTTTTAAACTCACAGGTGGAGCACTCACACATTGAGCCAAATAATATTCTTTTTGCAAAAATATTTATTTAAAACCATATTTATGAATTACTACGTGAAAACTAGATTGGCATATACTACGGGTGGTCACCGAGGGGGGGGGGGGGGGGTAAAAAGTTGTAATAAATGGGACACTGACGCACATATGAGCTAAATAATAGGTATGAGCCAATTTTTTTTTTTTACTTTCTGTTGCAAGAAATGATTTAAAACCATATTTGCGTGCGACAGCGCAACGAGTATTCCCAAGGAGAGTTGATGTCGGGCAGCCGGCCAGTCATAAAACAATAAGCTTAAACCTCTAACAACATGGATTTACGAAATGTATGGTGTGCCGACCCCACTTAGTGTGGGATAAGAGCAGGAAGAAGAAGAAGGTACTACTAGGTACTGAATTGGGTGCTAGATGTGTTAAAACAACTCTTTAAATTGCTCAGCAGTTGGTATTAATTGAATACTTTCAGTCACCTCCGTTTAAGAACTAACCATGTATCGAATTTTTGCCTTGCTTAACATTGAGTTTTAACAGTCCTCTACTACATTTTTTTTAATTGGAATATTGTAAATATATATTGTACTCTCGCCTGTAATCAGCGAAGGGGTAAGCAGATGTGATAACATGTAATAGGTGGCGAGCCTATGGGGCCATTCGAGTATTACGTAAGCAGAATTTTAGTAACTTTTTACCCACCCCTCCCCCTTGTCAGCAAAAGTAAGCAAAGCTTTTACCCCTCTCCTATGCTTACGTACATATTGGTATATTTATTTTCTAAACTGATCAGGTTTCTTTATTGTTATTCATGAGCAGCAGTTTTTAAGTCTAGAAAAATAAGTAAATAAATAAAAATTGTTGACGTAATCATCATCTAGACGGCCCATCCCCCATGTCATCAAAAATAAGTTAAGCAAAGACCCCTTCACCCCCCTTTCGTGCTTACGTAATACTTGAATGGCCCCTATTGTCATTTTCCGGGCGACTCTTACTCTTACGACTCGCTCACTGGCGAATAATCTCGACAAAGGTTAAAGCTGTGGCGTGATAGTGTTTCCCTATCCATCCCATTTGTCCCATCCGTTGAAAATCTCCCACCCGGACATGAGTTGCTTTGGCTAACCTGGAAGTCTATAAACAGACTCCGGACCCCGTTTGGTCGAAGCAAGGAAAACCTGCTCAGGTGGAGATTCATAGACGATTCCAGCTTGGAGTGTAAATGAGGTGCTGTTCCACAAACGATGGGACACCTGACATCATGCCCTGCGTGCTCTGAATGGACGCTACTGGTATCGCTAAAATCGTAGCTAAGTTCTGGGCCAACTCAATTTAGATTGCCATCGACACGCTAAGAAGAAGAAGACGACTCACTTGCCTGGCGACGGAAGGGAAATGCATTCTTAATATTCATCCCTCTTTTCTGATAGTATTAGGATGCCGATGGACACTGGTTCCCAAACGCCTACATTTACGTATTGATTGTATACCAGGTAGATAAATCTATACTATTATAAAGCTGAAGAGTTTGTTTGTTTGAACGCGGTAATCTCAGGAACTACTGATTGGAATTGAAAATTATTTTTTGTGTTAGTCCATTTATCGAGAAAGATTATAGGCTATATAACATCACGCTACGACCAATAGGAGCGGAGCATAAATGAAAAATGTTGTAAAAACGGGGAAAATGTCCACCCGTGCGAAGTCGTGACGGGCCGCTAGTTAATAATATTATGCTTGGTCAAGTAAAATTAAATACAAAATGCGTATTATTTACATAAAGACCGCAGCCTATCGAGCATGACAAGTTAATTATAGCTCATACTCGGGGTGGTAAAGGGTGTTATTACCATAGTACAAGAAAAATTACTTATGGGACCAATATCAATGAAGTTTTATAATTAAATTAAATGCTTAACTCCCTCGTTGGTCTAGTGGTGGCAAGCGCGACTGCTGATCGTAAGGTTCTGGGTTCGATCCCCAGGTCGGTCAAAGTGTTATTAGGTTTTTCCGTGTGGAATTCCTCAGTAGCAGTCTGGAGTTTGGATTTGAGCCCGGTTGGTGGCAATAGGCTCGCCCCCTATTACATGGGACTTTAACATAACGGCGAAATGAGGGTGTTACTATACACCTCTGCCCAACCCTTCGGGGAATACAGGCGTGATGTTATGTTTATTTATTTTTTGTATTATGTAGTGTATTATTTGCCTTTCGTGACAGTCGGCATTGTACATAATAGGTGTAGAGCCTTTTACAGAACTTTCCTTCATTCCCAGTGGATCTAGAATACATTTTAATAATTTAATTTTGCTGTTATTAATGATAGAACATTACTTAAGAATAGCGGAAGTATCTTTTTGAAAATTAAATGTTAAAACACATGTAACGTTTTATAAAATATGTTGCTAATAAACTATGAACATATCATTACAGCAGCCCGTAACAAATGGCTAAATTCAAAACATCTAGACATCCTAATAAATATATTTCGAGCGTTATTAATATGTTTTCATAATCGACAAATGTAGCGTGAAGCTTTCCCTACGAGTCTTCACGAATGTTATAAGTACACACTTTGAAGATGCACACAGAATCCCGGGATGTGCACTTGGTATCAGACCAAAATATCTGTATATTATGCAGATATTACATTATGTACGATTACCTTGAGTGTAAAATTAGATAGTTTTACATTTGAGCAAGTGCTTCTCGCTCGTGTTAAATATTTTTAGTGTTTGCTCGAGTCTGGAATGATGCTCGTGTGAAATAGGGGTAATCATTTTTATCCCGATATCTGTTTGCGTAGATATAGTAGTAGTAAAAACTTTATTTTGATCTAACGAATCGTTCTTTAACGCTTTTTCCGAGTAATAATCTAAAGCCTTGTTATCCTTTTCGAATTATTTGTACATAACACAAACATCTTTAGTTTGTTTAAGGTTTTGGCTCATAAATGTAAACAAGTACTTAGTTACATTGCAGATCGACACTGGTGTCGATTTTGTAGCGCAATGTGACAGGACTAAACTAAGGGTGTTTGTCTCTTTCTGTTTCAATAGAAAAAGAAAGTGACAGTTGCGTTTAGTCTAGTTTAGTAGTGTCAAAATGTGTAAGGGTCAATTCATACTAGAGCAGAGTCGAAGCGCATCGAAGCGTCAATCTGAAACTTAACATAGCATATTCACCCTTATCTCCACAACATTGGTAATACACATATTTCTTCTAAAATAAAAAAAGACGCGCGAATTCGCGCGAATTCTGTGGAATGTGCGCGATCTTTTTTTATCTTGGAAGAAATATGTGTATTATGTTGTGGAGACAAGGGTGAATATGCTGTGATAAGTTTCAGATTGACGCTTCGACTCTGCTCTAGTATGAGTTGACCCTAACAGAATCGACACCAATGTCTCTGTTTTTTTTCTATGGAAAAGGCGTCGGTTTTATTCAGCCTTTACGTGGCAGCTGAGGCGGCATGATTAATATAGCCGTGCGTCTTCCGGGGTGAGTGATGGCGAGGGGCGTGACGAAGTCAACCGTGTGGTTAAGACATGTGATGAAGACATGGTACTGACGCCTTAGTTACCCAGCTCTGCGTCACCGATGATATATGCGATGACGTCGTTCCAGCTGAATATGTTAAACTGGTAGCAGCGTAGTGTAAGTAATAAAAACGATAATGTTGAAACACTACGTTATGTAACTTTTTTTATAAAAGAAATCCTTCTCATTAGAAACGGGTTCTGCATAAGCGAAGAAAGAAAAAAGGATTTATTGCATATTTGATTATTGTTTTAATATTATCTGTTGAAAGTTATAACTCTATAACATAATATCATAACATCACGCCTGTATTTCCAGAAGGTTTGGGCAAAGGTGTATCGTAACACCCTCATTTCACAGTAATTTTTAAGTCCCGTGTTATAATAGGGGGCAAGCCATCAACCGGGCAAAAATCCGGGCCTGCTACTGAGGAATTACACCCGGAATAACCCGCCCGACCTGGGGATCGAACCCAGGACCTCATGATCAGCAGTCGCGCTTGCCACCACTAGACCAACGTAACTAAATTAATCTCGTACGTTTCTGTAATGATCTCAAGTCCACTAGTCCGGTCAAATTAGGCATCCGAGGGTACAAATATTCGCACCCAGCTCAAAGTTGGTAGGATTGTTTAAAACACCATCATAAATGAAATCTGAAAAATCCTCATCGATCCGATATCTGGAAAAAAATGTACTCTGGGTCAAAAGTCACAAAAACGGGTTTTTTGCGATATTTAGCAAAACGGTAAGTTTTATTATAAAATTACACACTTACCGTTGTAGCCTTTAGCCGTCTGTTAAAGTCGTCAATTAATAATTGCTTCACGTATTGTTAAGATCTACTTCGTGTTTAAAACCTGTCATCTTTTGATAATTCTATGAATGATATAATGTATCTAATTTACACATTATCAAATCCAGTACGATACTTACCTAATTTAGACTGGATCAAGTAAGGGTGTTAATTAGTCAGCTCTTAAAACCCGGAGGGGAAGGAATGGGGTGACCTAATTCTCAGTGAGTACACGAAGACTGTGTGTGTTCGTAGTTTTATTATGTTGGTAACCATTAAGAAATAGGGTGTCAATCGATTTTTCTAATCTTGTGAATGGAATCGAATGTATTTTCCATAATGTAGGTACTTTATTACTTATTTATTTTTATTATTTCGTCAACCTTTTCTCGTGAAGTTAGTATTCGTATGTTTCCCATCATTAAACAGCAAGCTATTAATTTTTCTTACTCTTTAAAAAAAGGGTCTTGACAGACACACAGACAGACAGACAGACGGACAACGAAGTGATCCTATAAGAGTTCCTTTTTTCCTTTTGAGGTACGAATAAAATAATTGAAACCAACCAACTAGTCTTCGTAAACAGTAAATCCGCGTTCGAAAACAGATTAATATATCCACTTAACATTATTTTTACACTATGCGACCCCCAGGTAAAAAATAAAGATTGTCTCTATTCCTAGATGTTAAAATTAGATTTTTTTATATAATGGTACTGACATACTTGTATTTGGCAACATTAGCCATATCCATCTATTTTTGTACACTAGATAGCTTGATATGTACGGAGTGAACTAATTACCTATTTAATAGCAGATGTACAGTTATATATTATTCCATAGACTTTTATTGAATAAAGATTATCATTTATTTATATGTAGATGCTACTAATAATAAAACTTTAACGGATGTTAGTATGTTAACATACCATCACGCCTGTATTCCCAGAAGGGTTGGGCAGAGGTGTATAGTAACACCCTCATTTCACCGTTATGTTTAAGTCCCATGTAATAGGGGCGAGATTATTGCCATCAACCGGGCACAAATCCAAACTTCGGGGTGCTACTGAGAAATTCCACACGAAATAACCCAATTACGTTTTGCCCGACCTGGGGATCGAACCTAGGATCTCACGATCAGCAGTCCAGCTTACCACCACTAGACCAATGAGGCAGTTAGTGTGTTATGTATTTTTGAAATAATTAGCTTATCAAACTTTGACAGCATACTGTGAATCTGGGTACTTATTGTACAGCTTCTTATCAATATTTTGGTATTTTTAGATATCATTATCTTGCAGAAAAAAACTTTTGTAGAAAAAACATTTCGATAAATAATTAAGAATAAGTATTATTTATATCAATGCCTATGAAATTAACATAACATCACGCCTTGTATTTCCCCAAAGGATTTGGCAGAGGTGTTTTCAGTACACCCTCGTTTCGCCAGTTATGTTTAAGTCCTATGTAATAGGGTGCGAGCCTATTGCCATTAACCGGGCACAAATCCAGTCTCCGGGCTGCTACTGAGTTTGTTTTTTTTTTTTTGTTACTAGGCCTGCTTTTGGCCGCCATCTCGCCTGATGTTAAGCGATGATGCGGTTTACGATGGAGCACGCTTGCCCAGAAGAAACCGATTCACTCGTGACTTGAAGACACCCAGATTGTAACTGTCGGGGAACACCCACTCGGGCAGTGCATTCCACTGTTTGGCGGTTTTCATTTATGATGGAAAAACCCAATAACACTGCCCGACCTGGGGATCGAACCCAGGACCGCATGCTCAGCAGTCGCGCTTGCGACTACTAACCCAACAAGGCAGTGTATGAAATTGTAACCCGTAAATCAAGGTTGAGATCTTCAGCTCTTTAATTACGAAAATATTTTCAGCACTAAATCTTTTAGTCTAACAATAAGTACATCAAAAACATTCCTCACGGTTGACATTTGAAATGTGACATTCGTTAGGTTATGTAATCTTTAATGATTTGGCGAACAAAAGTTCGAGTTAAGGAAAATCTGCTGTGTTTTTATGAATATCGCCCATTCAACGTCGTTGAAACAGGTTACTTCGATGTGGGGTCTGACTAACGCGGCTTCCTGCCTGGTCTAGTAATTTTACCGCGCCCATATCGTTTTATAGTTTAGACTCTCCTCATTATTGTACATTTTCAGTGTCTAACACCTATATTCTACGACGTTCCTCCAAAACTTATTCGACTTATACTCGACCCAGGACGGCCTCGAAAACACATTCAAAATTGTATTCTTAGTCGCAATTTCGAGTGAACTTCGAGGTTCCTCGACTGAGAGGTCCTCAAATGAGTCGAGGTAGAGTGGAATCATTATGTCATAATTTGAATTATCTGCATCGCGCAAATAACGCCGCGGTAAGTAGTTGTAAGGATTATCGTAACCATATTCGATAGTCTTCAAAATTCATTTTTGTTACATACGAACTTTGACACTTCCTTTCTTAAGGTAGGTTCCAAAGTACCTTGAGTTTGACAGAGGATTCCTTACCTCGACTGAGGAAAAATCTCGAGTCGAGGACGTTTATGTCAACTATAACTACCGATGGTAGTGAGAAAGACTGAGTCGAGGTGGAGTCGACTTAGAATATAGATGTAGATTACCTACTTGGTCCTGGTAAACACAGTGTATTGAAGCGTAAACCTATGCCGGATTCCTATGGCCAAAAACGAATCGTTTTGCTTACTAATGGTAGAATTTTCTATTGCCGAACTTGGCACAGAAATGGCCTCAAAAGATAATTTTAAACTGTGATAGCTACTTACGTATGTGAGGTTCAACTATGCAAAGCAGTGGGGTCTTTGCTTCATTCATAGTAAAATGACGTCTTAATTTTAACCAATAACGCTCGGTAAGACATAGGAATCGGTCATTAGTCATGCTTTTGTCTCGTAACGAGTTTTAAGAGTGTATTCCAATAAAATCTCAATCATTTTCGTAGTCTGTGCCTATCAGTTGCTTAAATCAGCGTCATCCAATTTATCCTGTTAATGTAATTAGTAATTATAATGGCGTAGATCGTAAACCTCACCGCAGACGACATATTGCTTTACTCTCGGCGACCCGTGCTGTCCCAGTATTCATAGTCATTAATTCTGGGAGCCCTTATACCGTCCGACACGGTAACGATTCGAGGTGAAGTCGAATCGTGACGGCATGTATTTTTGGTTGTTTTATTATATACCTATATCACCAAAACCATCACGCCTGTATTCCCCGAAGGATTGGGCAGAGGTAACACCCTCATTTCGCCATTATGTTTAAGTCCCATGTAATAGGGGGCGAATCTATTGCCATCAACCTTGCGTGAATCCAAACTCCGGGCTACCACTGAGGGATTCCACAAGGAAAACATAATAGCACTTTGCCCGACCTGGGGATCGAACACAGGACCTCAAGATCAGCAGTCGCGCTTGCCACCACTAGACCAACGAGGCAGTATCTTCGTAAAGTTTCTATGAATTGAATATATCGTCAACGTATTCAAGTCAAAGTTCCTTAAATCTTAATCCATTGGTGATCTAGGCTGCCCGTCTCTAGCTTCCATCCTTATCGTAAAACGTGCTGGATTACCTTAGAACAAACAAATCGTGTAAGTATTTACCAAATAAACACCACGCACGAATATTTATTTGTAAACTTGGATCTATTTTAGTTCTCATCAACATAAGTGATTTGTTCACGTCATCCGACTGTGACCGTTTATTTATTCTAACACATTTAACAAACAATTGTGTATGTACAAGAAGAGAATACTTAGCCCTTTATTGGTTTGTTTCTTTCATCCTTTATACAGGCTGTAAACGAAATCATGTAATTCCTTCAGACGTCGTGATGTACTGCTGGCATAGATTAACCCTGCACGGGATACATTTGGATTCAATAAACAAAAAAAAAATACAAGAAGTAAACATGTGCTCTTAAGGTGAGGCATTTTAGCGCCTCTAGCGAATTGCGCGGTTATCGCACGCCGCGCGGTCATTTAACTCGGGGCGCTAAAATGCCTCACGTTAAGAGCATAATATGTTTACTTCCTGTAATTTTCTTATTTATGGAATCCAAAAGTATCCGTTGCTGGGTTAATCTGTCAGCAGTACATCACGAGGTTTGAAGGAATTACATGATTTCGTTTACACCCTGTATATGCTTGTTTATTTTAGAATTTAGGATATGGAGGAAACCACCTAGATACTACACCTGTAGTTTACAGATTAGAAATCATATTCGCACTAGAATAACTCGGTCTAACTTTAGAGTACTTATCGGCATTGCCCAACAACTGGGTTGCAGAGGTCTGATGGCAGTCGCTCCGTGTAAAATACTGGTATTCAGTCGCATCTGGTTAGACTGGCAGCTGACCCCAACATGGGAAAACGCTAGGCACGATTGATTCGCACTAGAATAACTCTGTTTATCATGGAGATCTGGCATATGGATTTGTAGTGACGAGTATTGTACTGAAGGGGTACTAAGTGGGTCACTGCTGTTTATACATCAAGACCCTAAATGTCTTTGCACGTTAAACCGTCGTGTTGGACCTAGCTGTCATGCAAATAATAGCTGACCTTTTAGTGCAATGGCAGTCCAACCGGTTCGTAACTCTGGTCTTTATCATTATTAAATATGTTATTGGTTGAGAAGGTCAGACAGAGGTTGTCGCAGCCGCATCGATTAGAATGGAAATACATATCAGCCAATCTACTACCGGATATAGAACCTCTCTCAATTAGCGCCACAAAACTAAGTCCTATCCATTCCAGTCCACAATGCAGTCAGCCGAGACTGCCTTCTTTGTGGACGAGAATGTTTGGGGATTTATCAAACTATTGTTGTCAAATCGACGGTCCCTACGTATATTATCGAAACTACAAAATTTCAGTTTTTATTTTATCTGCTTAAAATGTGTGAAATTATGTTATCTTATGGTGCGTCCAGACCTGACGATCGCGCCGCGAATGCGCCGTTCGCGAGCCGCTCGCGAGCTGCGCGCGTGCTTTTCATGTTCGTATAAAGCTCCGCGCGCCGCTCACGCGCAGTTCGCGAACGGCTCGCGCGCTGCGTGCGAGCGGCGCATTCGCGGCGCGTTCGTCAGGTCTGGACGCACCATTAAAGGTTATAAAATAATATTTTTTTATGGGACCAAATGGCAACTATTCCGCAGCAAACTAAAGAAGAATCACGTAAATCGGATCATAAATCTCAGCGTAATCGGTGTACATACATAATAAACTAAAAAAATGAGATTTTGTACTTTCGATAGTAAACATAGGGACCGTCGAAATAACGTTTTTGTGTCTCCAAGGTGTCCTTTGCTATAATGATCATTGATCTTTCGATAAACATGTCTAGCGAACTGTCACTTTAGCTAGCGGATACTGCGAGATTGGTCAGTTAGTTCAGTTCTCCTTCGGATAATCTCATCACAAATTAGATCCTAATTTCAGAGAAACCGAAGACTGTCTCAATTGTTAGAATATCTACATCTCATCACTGTTAATAATGACATTACAACAAAACTGCTGTCATTTGAGAACAAAATGAGACGCATTAAAAAATAGCAATACTAGCGGTTGATGGCAATAGGTTTGGCTCCTGTTACATGGGACTTGAACATAACGGCGAAATGAGGGTGTTGCTATACACTTCTGCCCAACGCTTCGGGGAATACAGGCGGGATGTTATGTTATGTAAAAAACATATATTATGGTGTCAAATGTACGGAATTCTACTTTATGGCAGCTACTGTTGGAAGATCTCTCAAATGAGACCCGTTCATTAATACGAGCGTAAGTAAGCACTAATTGAAGGCCAACCTAAACATAATTGAACTTACGAAAAGGCTAGTATTATAAAAGAAAAACTATTAAAAATACGTGAGCGTTTCGTCAGTCGTTATGTATAAACGTCTCCCCGGGCTGGCACCCACCACCAAGGTCCCAGGTGACCGCCACGCATCTATTAATACCTCATGCACGCTCAATGGGGGATTTATAGCCTTCATTACCGCAGTAGCCGTTGTTAGAACAAATTGAGCGAGATTGAGCCCTGCTATCAGCAACTTCTTAACTCCTGTTACGCAGTTTGTTATCACATTAGCTAACAGGGAAAGGGATATTGTTGGTAGAGTTGGGCTGACAAAGTGCTTTTTGGTTTAAGATCATCTATACTAGAAAAAGTGTTCAGATTTTATAATTTCCCTACCATCCATTCCTTACCATAGGGTTATCATCACTGATCAATATATAAAGAATCCAACCCTTTTAATGGCTTTCGTGCCCTTTAGGGAATTTTGAATAGAACTTCATAAAATTATTATGAATCAAATGGTTATTTGACCGCATCAAAATTAATTAAAACGACAATTAAGCTTTAATACAGCATTAGTTATGTTTATGTGCTGAAAATATGAACGTCTGATTTAACGAATTTAATTCTTAAACAATTATAGATATTAGATACATAAAAGGTCAATCTAATATCGATAAATCATTGTAGGTATATGAAACTGATTTATGATCGAAATATGACCATACGAATCTTAAAGTGTATGTATATACAGAACTTTTGTCTATGCTTAGACACCTATTATGAACAGTTTTCTTTTGCAGAATGCAATCAAGGAACTTTATTACGGCGACTAATTTTATTAAAGAGACAGATGTTCATGAAATATCGAGATACTTATAATTTGTTTTTATTACTAACCGATCGTAATAAACTATAATTTTAACGATCAGTTTGACGAGCATCAAAGATGCATGATAATAAACGACATTGTTTATATTTTCACGAAACTGTCTGTAAATTCCGATGTCTTTCATTTTTTATGAAAAATAAAAAGTAAATACATGGTCGAGGTCGTAATGAGGAATGACTTAATTTGGAGAAGGGATTTGAAATAGGTTTTTGATTCCGGGGAAAAAAGGGGCCTTACTGAATAGGTATGAGTGAAAAAAAAATTGGTTAGTATTTCGGATCCCAGCGGGGGTCTCGACCCCGAAAGCCCTCGTTGGCTATGACCATGAAGCAGTGTCTGTTATTACATCAATGTCACACTACTGAATATTTCTGGATGTCATAAACAAAAGGGCTCCACGTAAAATATATTTAGCGATGATTATCGACAGCGTTGGCGATAAGTAGGTAGTTAGATGTTTTTTGTTACAAGTACGAAAATATTACAATATTTATAGATGTTTTTCGTAAATGTTTCACACGTAATTACATTCGAAATTTATCTAAAAATGTTATATATTTTTATTATGTTAAAATACGACTAACTGGCTCAAAGCTCAGTTTAATCTCATGGATTTTTTTAAATATAATTTAGAATTTCTATTTAAATTATATTAGTTATGGGAGTAATAGTCGATTCTAATAATTTAGCGAGCGTTATTGATTAAAATTAAGAGTGTTGTAACTTGACCAATCATGAAGCAGAGACTTTGCATAGCAGACCCTCGCATACGTTAGTACCTATCACTGGTAAAATTTGCTTACTAGTCCATTTACATGCCTAGTTTGGCAATAAAAAAAGCTACCATTGGTAAGCAAAACGACTCGCTTTTGCTAATAGGAACCATGCAGGTATTAAACGTATACCTAATAGTTCGGAAATTGACCGTAAACTTGTTTAAAGGTCATAGACACTCGTATCGGAAAATGTACCTTTGTAACAACAATATAAACGCGTCATTCGTCTTTATTAAATTGGCCATTGTTATTGTAACAACGTTTTAACTACGTCACACTACAGATTGTACTGAGTAGCTATAAAGTCGCATGATCACTTCAATTATGCAATGGCGTTTCATAAGAGCAATAAAAGCAATCAATGTGCATACTTATCTACTTTAACTAGCAATTGATTGAGTTAGTTGTTCGGTTGCTCGTTAATTAATCGACTTGCCTACATAATTGTTGATGGGAGACGATTAAGAACAATAGAAAACTATTCATATTAAAATAGCGAATGGTCCTATAAAAATATTATGATCATGAACGTAAGTTAGATAAAACAAACAATGTTATGACGTCATTTACTACGTCAGAAGAAAAATGCTTATAGTGTCTTAATATACTATTATTAGAGAGACAGAAAACATTGTGTTACTCGGATCAAACAGATGTTTCCATAAAACAAACTTCAAAGTTCAGAGAACAACAGAAAAATGGCAATAAAACTTGAAATCCTATATAAATTCATGCATAGCTGGTAATTCAACGTCATTTAACAGATTTGTATAGTGACGTAGGTATCACGTGTTCAGCTCGAAACTATTCGCAGAAAATGACAAGGGATAATGGTATAATCCGATATTCCTTGTGTACACAATTTTGACAAGCGGCTATAACAACATTGTTTTGGCAACGTGATCAAAGTTATCAGCGTTTCGTCTCAGTCACGGGCTGTTCGGCTTTTCAAACAAAAACTACCTTACTTAGCTACATTGAATGTCGAACGATTTCTTTAAAATGAATAGGCCAGTAATAGGCACGCATTTCCCGGTGGACAGTGTTCTGTGGTAAAAATAAAACAATGTAAGCTTTCAGGAATAGCCGCGGTCGGAAATAGCGAGTGCGGACGGTGACGTGTCCTTGGCGGCGACTGGGGCGCACTGCCCGAAATATGTCATTAGCGGAGCGTCATGTAGCTGGGGGAATGTTGGAGACGCATCTAGGGTCGTCCGCACTGCGTACACTATGAGGACTGTGGAGCCAGCGAGCTGTCATTTTAGGTTAAAAGTTCCTAGCCGAAGCAACACTGGCAGGGAAATGATGCAAATACAAAATGCATTGAAAACGCTAGAAGACTATAATGCTATGCAATCGGAGTGTTATGGTAACAGCACATTCTGGTATATGTGTCTAATTGTTTACACAGAAACTTTAATACTTAATCACAGTCATACAAAGTGAAAACTGACAGAACGTTTCTAGAAGTTTTCAATTTTCTCAAAACGGTGCCGAACACTTAATCTAATTTATTGCATTGCTTGGAGGCTTGGGCAACCACGTAAAAACTCATTCTAGCATTGATGCCAGGCATTTAATTTTAAATCAACGTGTGTAAGAGTCACGTCAAACTCACAGCGACCGTGAGGAGTTCACATAGGCGCAGCACCTGTTCGCCATATATATCAAAGGTTGTCGTAACACTATCGTGTGTTTCTCAGACTTCGTGAAATGTACGCTTATTGTTTGGCAGCGGCGCGACGCAGAAAATATGTACGCCAACATGTTGTTAAATTGATGGGATTCAGGTTGATTACTGGTTTGGACGCTAAAATTAGCGAATATACAAGCGAAAACGTCCGTTGTTGCATCCACTGATTTGTAGCATCAATCACGGCCATCACGCTCGTACACGTTTTGTTTAATGCTCTGGATCTGGAACTCGCGGCAGTATTGTGTATCAACTGAGATTTTATCGAACGTAACTGGTTATTACACCATTACATTATTACGTTGGTGTTTATTTTGCTGGAGAAACGAGTGAAAACTGTGCAGTATTTTCACTTGGATTTTCCGCGTAAATTGTAGGATTAAACTGAGTAAAACTGATGGTTATGGTCTTCTAGGCTGCGGGCCAGGAAATAATCATAAGATATGTATTATTGCGATTTGTGAACTGAAGATTTGTTGATTTACTGCTTCGCCGTCTGTCAAGAAGTACTTGCTTTACTTGAAAGTTCAGTCTCGTTAGTGTTCTTCAAACTCTACAAGCGGCGGGAGCTTTGCATGCGATATACGCGTGCAAGTTTTGACATACATAAGTGTTATGAAAATAATATTTTTTGCAACACTCATTAATAGATATGTATTTTCAGACTCTGTTGACAATCTACACAACTGTAAAGTGGGTACCTAGTAATACTTAGTTGGTAATTTAAACATGTTAAATAATTCAAATATAACCGAACACACGACCCTGGCCCTCGGCAAGGCGACGGCGGCGGCCTAGGAATTAGGAAGTGCGTAGACGACGGCAGGCGGTTGGTGCGTGATCAAAACAAATATAAACCGGCAGACGGACGCGCGGGCGCTGTCACCGGCCGCTGGCCGCTGCGCCCGCACACCCGGCACCACTTGACACAGCCTCGGAAACTAAACTCCAAGATCTTTAATATTACCACAAATTACGGCACAAGGGTCTATTAAAATGAAATAAACTTTTAAGAAGTTGCTGGCCTTTGGCAATGTGTTTCTTTTTGTACAGTTTTATTTCACGAAAATTCTGATATCTAGTCAAGGTTACCTATAGGGACGTTCGTTTTCTCGTAGACAGAAAAGTTGTGAAAATGAGATTATTAACTGTAGTAAGATATGATGTGAGTTTAGTAATGGTTTCCTTATGCTTTATTTACAAAAGTAATTAATAAAATAATTGATAATAAAAGTAAGATGATAATAGCGATTACTCTTTTTAGTGTATATTCTTTATGCGTTAAACGCATTAATATGTTATGCGTTAAACGCATTAAAATGTTTATAAATTTGTTTATAAACTTGTACAAGTACATGTCTCACCTAAAAGAGCTGATTTCACGGGTTCCGGTTAAGATATTAATAAAAACCTCGAAATTTATTTTTATCGGACACGACGATGTGCTCATTGTTCGGTGACATTGTAGATCTTTCTGAAATAAATGTTCTGGTAATTTTATTTATGACTTCAGGCAGTTTATCATTAAAACACGTTTGACATTAAGCTTTAATTAAATATTATCTAACTCTAGTATAGTATAGTAGTCCTTGAAAGCACAACTTGAATGAGCTTCACAAAATTCCTTAAGATGATTTATTGCATATGCATGCGATCGTTAAACTTCAACAAAAATATTCCTAGATTACCTACATTTATTTTACACGTCAATAAAACAATACGATATTGCATCCCGAACGTAATAAAAATCAGCGTCAGTCATCTGCTATATCGGAGTAGTACGGCCCACGCGCAGGCCAAATGAAAATATACTCGACGACGCCGGCTGCCAAAGAAATTAAATAGAGTAGATTTTTCTGTTGGACAGACACGCGATGAACAATGGGTCTCGGTTACAAGGGAAGGACGGTCGCGACGAACAGCGCGCCTGCGCACGCCTAGGGCTGCCAGACAACCGGGTTTTGTCAGATATGTTTAGCTTTTAAATCTCTTGTCTAACTAAAATTAGCATATCCGGTGAGCCTTAAACGCGCGTACATTACCATGGTTCGTGTAATCGCTAGCCGAGTCATTAAATCAGACTTTGTTATTTTCAGGCAATTTTTCATTGCTAGTAATAAGAAGTTACTGAAAACAGAATTTCACGTGCTCTTTACTAAGAGCAAAGGGAGAAAATTCGTAGTTATAGGTGTTCTATAATGGGATCCAGTAGTTTTGATATGGTTTTGTACACTTTGCATAAGTGCAACAGTATCAACATCAATACGTTTACCTACGAGCTAGTGGACGTCACAACAAGCATGCTTGACATTTTCACAAACATTAAGTGTGATGTTTCTTCATCATAAAACTTAAGCTGGGCCATAATTCCGATTGTCTGATTGGAAAACCTCCTCATATCTATTTGGTCGTGGGTTTGATTCCCACACGGAACAAATATTTGTATGGCCTACAGATAGTTCTTTCGGGTATATGGGTGTTTGTTATGCATGTGAAGATTTGTGTATGTAAACGCACCCAAGATACAGGGGAAATACAAGTGAGGGGCAACGTTAAAAAAAAAATCTTATATGATGTCTTCTTCCGACTAGGTCGTCCGATCCGACAGACGGAAAAGAATACTAATGACTAACAAACCCTCTTTTTCGTCGGGGGTTAAAAAGGCTACTAATTTAAAAAAAAATAAACATTTAGCCACTAAAAATTAGCAAAACCGCCGAAAAATAGGTTTTTTTTCGAAAATATACTATTGTTAACTGGAAATAGATCGCGGTCCACAATCTGCAAAATGACAAACAGTTGCAAGTTGCAAAACCTCCAAATCTCAAAACGTCCAAGTCTCGTAATGTCCAAACCTAAAATAATACATATAAGGTGCTACGTATAAAGGCTCATTTACACGGTGCAAGTTTCTTGAAGCAAGTCTCATGCTATCTCTGTTTTTGTCGGAGAAAAAGGCAAAGATAGCATGAGACTTCAAGAAACTTGCACCGTGTAAATGAGCCTTAATATGAAATGTTTTGGCAATCTTGTCGATTTATTTTAAGTACCTAGGTAACAGACAAAAAATAAGCCTTAAAAATAAAAGTTTAAAAATAGGGAGAATAATCCCTTAAAATGTTTTAAGTTAAACGGTTTTATCTTGCAGTATCCCTGCTGCATCAGGATTTGAGGATTGAAGGTTGAAAATATTATAATGTATTGTCATGGGAGTTGAATTTGTGCGCGCAGTTTCAGGAGACGGTTAAGCAGAAGTATCTGAAAAATCAGTTGCAAGATTTGAATCAAATAAACAAACGAATGTCGGAACAAATATTTGTATGGCCTACAGATAGTTGTTCCGGATCTGGATGTTTGTGCGTGTGAAGATTTGTGTCTGTAAACGCACCCATGATACAGGAGAAAACCATGTGTGGGCAAAGTTTTTTTAAAAAGAAAATATCTATACGATAATTGAATCAAATCAATTAGAAGATTTGAATCAAACAAACAAATATAAGAAGTGGAGTTAATTAAAACTGTTTAAAAATAACTTTTCCGCCAAACAACAAAGTTATGACTTGACTGCCTCTTTGGTCTAGTGGTGGCAAGCGCGACTGCTGGTAGTGAGGTCCTGGGTTCGATCTCAGGCCGGGAAAAGTGTTATTGGGTTCTTCCGTGTGGAATTCCTCCGTAGCAGCCCGGAGTTTAGACTTGTGCCCGGTTGATGGCAATAGGCTCACCCCTATTACATGGAGCTTAAACATAACAGCGAAATGAGGATGTTACTATACACCTGTGGCCAACCCTTCGGGGAATACAGGCGTGTTGTTGTTATGATAACAAAGTTATATCCGGATCCAGTTTTCAAACATTTTCTTTTATCTTTTATTCAGCCTGCTGACTTATTAAATGTGTGCCATATTCATGATGGTGGCAGTCATCGCCAGCTGTATCACAGTCGATATTTTAAAATACTTATGGCCATTTGCCCATCAACAGCTCAATGCTACGTCGTACGTTAATTAATGTAATTTATATCGTTTTTAATGTGCACTTTAAATTATTTCTTCATTTATAAGTTAAAAGGAAATTTTCCTTTTAAAAGGTGAGTGGGAAAACTATGTCGAAAGGTTTTTCTAATTATATTAATTTGAATAAAAGTATGTAACAGTGTTTCGTTAAAAATACTTTCGTGGATGTTTAAAAGACGACCTTCTTCTAGTGTCGACACGAGCTATTTGAGAATAGCTCATGCCGTGGTAAAAAGATTAGCTATTCAGAAATATTGGTAGCGGGGCTGACTGTCCAGAGTGCGCCGGACGTACATAAGCATCGTCACTCGAGGTTTTCTTAGAGCAACCCTTTTTTTTTTCTCGTTGGAAAATCCTCATGGATGTCCCTCGCCCGGGGAAGGCGAGGGGGTCTGCCGGACTCTTACCGGCTAAAAACCAACGGTGTTCCTTCTCCTGACCGTACGGCCAGGGTCGCGGGATTCGCAAAAGCATGCACCGCAACCCCGGCAGGTCCCGGTCCGCCAACCCATGGCGGACCTCTCCTCTGTGGGGCCTTGCCCCACGTCCTCCTGAGAAGCGCGCACGGAACACGGCGCGCTGCCTTCTCGGGCCTGTTACTGGTCGGGCGGCGAGTAACAAAAGAAAACAAAGGCGATTTAGAAACTAAACACAACTCTTCTCTTCCTCTTAGCCTTGTTCCAACTATGTTGGAGTCAGCTTCCAGTCTAACCAGATGCGGCTGAATACCAGTATTTTACACGGAGCGACTGCCATCAGACCTCCGCAACCCAGTTACTGAGTAATGCCAATATCCTAAGGTTAGACCGGTTGTCAGACTTTCGGTCGTCTGATTACCAATAACCACTGTCACAGGTATTCGTAAGACACCCGGAACCTACACACGCTTATTAGAATCAATTCGCATTTCACTCATAGAAATGGGCATGTGTACGCACGCTTTCACATTTTCGCATGCTTCAGCACGCATAATATAGAATACTTTCGCAACTGAAAGCACACGATTTCAAAGCTAATGTCCATAAGCCATTCAGCATTTTTGCGAATTGATATGAGAAAGAGGATGGCTGAAAAGTTTGTCAAGAATACATCTTATTTCAAAATATTGTATGAAAGAAAACTTCAGCTAGACGCGTGGCTTGTCTTTCGCTTACAAAATATAGATGTACATCATCATCATGAGTATCTGAGGCAGCAGAAAAGTTTTATTACCTAATCTGTTTTATTGTATCAGACATTCCATTATACCAGGCGAGTATCGTCAATAGATCAAACGCAATGTTGCAATACAATTGCTGTAGTTACTTCATTTTAAAAGCTGTTGTACTTTGGTATAGTCTAATGAGGTTTTGGGAAAACCTATACTATAAAGCATAATCAGCCCATTACTGTTCCACTGCTGGGTACTCCTAACCCTTCTCAGAAATTAGGTTTAGGCCTTACTCCACCATGCTGGCCTGGTGTGGGTTGACGGACTACACACACCATCAAAAACTTTTTTTGAAGCACTTTCGTGTAATTATTTCCTTCATCGTCAGACCAAGTGATTATGAAATTCTGATCAGCACATGAATTCGAAAAGTCTAATAGAGGCAGGCCAAAGAAAATATGGATGGATTGTGTTAAGGATGACATGGGTAAGAAAGGAGTGAGTACTGAGATGACGGCTGATAGAGGAGAATGGAAGAGGAATACGTGTTGTGCCGACCCCACCTAGTGTGGGATAAGGGCAGGGAGATGATGGTGATGACGTGAATTCGAAAAGTCAGAGGTGCGGGCCTGGGTTAGCCTCGGACTCTCCTAAGTGGAAGGCAAGCTTTTTACCGATAATCAGTGATGATCTAACATATTATTCATCTACACAGAAAACTCTAAACAAGAGTAAAGGAACCGGTACACGATTGAGACAAGCAATAACTCAGAGCTTAGTGCGTGTATTTGCGGAAACATTAGTAGACGGTAGTGTATAATTGCTCGCTGCGACCTATTTTCTGGACAGAAGAATGCATTAGTGCACATGTCAACGAAATAACTATCAATTCTGTACCTACAGATATGAAGCACAAGAGTTATTTTTGACTTTTCACTTTGCAGGTGGAAATCTATTTTAATTGTCTCAGACCAATTGGAGGCCAGTGCGCTCGACTTACCTGGATTATTAGCTGTTTACAATTTATTTAGCTACGAGGAAATGTTCAGAGATAATTTTATGTGCCAAACTTTTTTTATAACTCCAAGAAATCCGCGAAAGAGGCGGTCCTGGACTTGTAACGCTTCAGATTTGAATTTCCATGGTATGTCGTGTTTCTTGAATAAAAAATTAGAAGAGCTGTAGACAGTTTTCCGTATTCCAGCGACTAGCGAAGTTTTAGAACATGCTGACAGTTTATCTCCTCCCGGAAAACATCAATCGAGGATTTTTTTTGCATTCCTCATATCTGATATAAGAAACAGACAGGCAACTGATATGTTCCGTCATTGCAATACTAAATTATGCATGTAATAGTGGGCGAGCTTATAATTACGTAGAAACAATAAATAAGCCACACATTGTTAACAATTTTACGCGGTTTGTGAAAATTACAATGTTTCAAATGATGCGTACATTTTATTACCCTGGAATATTGTAGTTGGAACTGTTGGCACCATGTATCCTGCCAGACAACGTTATTACGGCGTAAACCCAAATTAGTTGGTTATGGGTACCAGAGATAGATTCATACAGGGTTTACCGGATTTTGGTACTAACGTTATTCTATAGGTGAAGAAAACTATATTTGTAAAAATTATGAAACTGATTTTGGATTATATGGGGGTCGAAAGTAGCTCGAAATGATGCTACAGGACCTGTGCGTCGCCCTTTTTTTCAGAACTTGCCTTGGTACACTGCCGTGTTGTTAGATTTGTGTGATTGATCCCATGAAAATCAATTACACTGAAATAAATATACAAAATCTTATGTACCTACCTACTTTTGCCAATGCCAGCTCGCAGTGCGCTGAATTTCATGTTTTATTAGGTTTACATTATCTTTCTGTTCACCAACAACAGCAGACTTTTATCAAAAAAAACCTTTAAAGTATGGGTTTTAGTCTCCCGTGTTGATGGAATCAGCTATCGATTGTTTACTTCACGGAACCCACATAAAATGCAATTTGCGAAAACTAAAAATAAGCACATCATGTAAGCACGTTGTGTTGGCTGCATGCAATAATGAATTAATTTCCAGGAAGTTTGTCGGCACGGGGCGTCATGTTGTGCAAGTGAGTTGTAAATCAACATAAATCATGCATGTCAAAACGTTTGCCCGCCTTATTCCGGCCGCCGGCCGCGCAGGCGCACCGCTGTGTAAGCAACCTAACTCATGCGCTGTTTGCTTAGCCCCGAGTTATAATCTCCCTCCCGACATTAACGCGCTCGCGCATTACATATCTTGTAAATTAAATCTCATATTTATGCAGTATATGGGGGAAGTCATATCTTATTCGCTGGCCGATAATCGGCATTGGGCGCCTACTTACCCAAATGTAAAGCATACAATAGCTGTACTCATAGATGAGATATTATGTTTTACAAAAAACTGTACTTACCTAAATACAAAAAATGGTTTCCTGGTTTCTATGAAACCAGAGTAAGTTTTTCACGATAAATGTTAAGTATGTACAATTTTTTTTACGATGTTCTTCGACAACAGATTTTTATTTTTTTGTATCAAGGCTAAAAATTACGAGCCGATAGCGAAAGCGTCAATATAAAAATGTATTTTATTTGTTTCGCTTAGAGTATGTATAAACAAAATAAATAAAAGCATTTATTTTGTTTTTTGCATTTTCGCCCTCACTTTTCATATCATGAAACACATGAGCGCTGAAAGGCACCTATTATGCAATATTTCATCGAGGTTCGTGAAAGATTGAAGCAGACGCAATAATATGTAGGTATTCTTTAGTTTCAGTGATTCAAATACTGATATTCAGTCGTATGTACGCCTAACATAGCCGGCAAATGATTCCTAAACCTGGAAATATCTAAATATTATTATGGATCACGGCCACCGAATTATACAAGGTTAGTCGGCAAGGTACCTACAACCCGCGGGCAATTTAAAGTATCATTAACGATTGTCCTACAGCATGAGTTAAAATTGAAAACTATTAATAATATTCTGTCATTTATAGAAAATATCGATATCCTAGAAGTTCCAAATTCAGGAAATATAGCTTACTAATCCGTGACCCCAAATATGACCAAAAATTTAAATACAGCACAATGCTTTAGCGTTTTTTTTATTAAATACGGAATATTGAACAGTTAATCTTTTAAATATATAGAATTTTGGGACTAGTTGTATAACAAAAAATATTATGGGTGCTTTAATACACTTTCAGATTAGTACCCCGTTACCGACTAACATTGTACAAAATATTAACCTAGTACCTAATTGTTTGTTTAACTTAAACGTAAATCCGTTTAAACTATGTAAACACTACTACGTTACGTATTTCAGTAATCTATTGTACGCTAATTATAGTATAATATATAGCGTTGTTTTCGTCGCCAGCGATAAAGGAAGAAAAATGCTGATTTAAAAAAATAGCTGTTTATTTATAATGACATTATAGTCCCTCGAAAATAGGACAATTGTCCAATTACATATACGTTGGTTTGTATTTTCGTCCCACTGCTGACCATGGGCCGCTTCTCAGAATGAGAAGAATCTAGGCCTTAGTCCACCATGCTGGCCTGGTGCGGGTTGGCCGACTACACATATCACCGAGAATATTTTGGAGTCCTCTCTCAGGTGTGCAGGTTTCCTCACGATGTTTTCTTTCATCGTTAACGCAAGTGATAATTAAATTCTGATCCGCATATGAATTCGAAAAGTCAGAGACGCGGGCTGGGCCCGAACTTGAAAGGCAAGCTTTTAACCGCCAGGCACGTACTGCTACGTACAAAAACGTTTTTATACTAACCTCAGAATAATTACTAACATTATTCTGAGGCCCTAACTAATGCGTCAAGTACTTATATAACAGCAGTGATAGCCTAGAGGTGTGAGCGTAGGACTGCCAAGTCATAGCTCTCGAGTTCGAACTCAAGCCACGCACCTCTTACTTTTTGGATTCATGTGAGTATTGCATAATTATCACTTACTTAAAAACGGTGAAGGAAAATATTGTAGGGAAACCGGCAAGCCTGAGAGATATATCTCGACGGCACGTGAAGCCAAGTCAGAGGCCCATGGGCGGCATAAACTCTGACACCAGGTTAGTAGTCACTAACCACACGGAATGAAGAAGAAGTACTTAGAAAAAAGGTTTCTGTACGTAGCAGTTATTATTCTGTGCTCTGTTTTTAATCGACCATCAAAATGGCGGCCTGGGAACTGACTCCTGAAAACTGCCATAGAGTAAAATTTTATACACTTAACAACTTCTTTTTTTGTAAATCTGTCTCTCAAGTCATATCATAACGACACTTAGGCCCGTATTAACAAACAACTCTCATTTGGGAGATATTCCAACAGCAGTTATTATAAAGTAGAATTCCATACATTTGACAAAAAAAAAATTAATACCTCGCAAGTCACGTTAAAACTACACTTTGGAGGGATCTCTCAAATGAGAGCTATTTATTAATACGGGCCTTAGGGCTCTCAAATGAAACTCATTTATTATAAGACTTCTCTATGAAACTCTTCGGAATAGACAAGTTGACCTATTCTGTTGAAGCCTTTGAGAGGGGGAACAACACTGTCAAAGAGAAGTGAACCAACTGTTAGTGTAATATATCACTGTCCAACTGTTGATATGATCACAAAGATCATCGCCTCGTGGATACGACACAGAAATAGATCATCAAATGTTTTCGTTACGGGACGACACGGATCTAGCTAATCCGATCAATATGTCTGCGATTACCATCATATAATAAATTATGAAGGAATTTTGCAAAATTTCCAATCATTATCATAAAGCTTTTAACATTGTATAGGTACTTAATGAATGTTTAGTCTATTCATTGTTTGAGCGGCGCAGGAGTATCGCTTCGTTACATTATTTATTCCGCGATCAGCCAAAAGTAGATGACGGGGAGTTAATAACAAGCAGTTTTGATTTTTATAAACATAAATATTGATTTTTGTTGGAGTAGCCGAGTAGTGAAGTGTTTTTTTTCTAGTCTAGACAAGACAAGACATTCATTGTTTTATAAATTTTTCATAACAAACATTACTTTTTCTTGTCGTCGTGTTCGGATCGATGATGGAGCCGGAAGATAAAAGATTGTTTTTAAAAAGGCTTTAAGTGACAAAAATTTAAAGGAGTATGCTTAGGTGGTTTGGTCACTTTGAGAGAATGAGTGAACAGCGATTAACCAAAGGAATTTACAAGGAGGATGTCAGTGGAAACGCCGGTAGAGGACGCCCTAGAAAGACATAGGTACATCGATGTTATTGATGATGTTCTTCACAAAGGACAGATTCGTAGTACTCTCAACCGGCGTGCTTGTATGAATGTGGATGAAGCGAAAAGAGTATCTAAGGATCGTAGCATGCGGCGTTCTATAGTTTTTGCCTACCCCCATGGGAAAAAGCGTAAGTTTATGTATGTATGTATTTATTTATTGACGAACGATAATAAAAGACTGCGATACAGTATGATTCGTGATTTATTTTGTAAATAAATATACTGTGGCACATTTTATCTTACAACTAAGCAACAATATTTATTATGAACTTCAGTCAAAGAACCAATGTTAGAGTAATATAATGTTTACACTATGTACAACCATAACTTTACTAAACATTGTTACATATTCTAGTAGAAGATTAGTCTGTGATTTGTTAGAATCATAATTAGAAAAAAAAAGAACTGCCTTCGACCAAGCTGCGATTTTGCGAAATTTAAGTCATTAAATGCACGATATATAGAAAATGCCAGATTTGTTTTGGAGGAATTACCGGCAAACCAGGCATAGGTACTTAAAATAAGATGGGATGGCTTGAAACCCCATAAAAGAACACCCTTCTTAAAATATCACTGATTTTGCTTAGCACACACCGTGTGGGGACGGGTTAGAATATTACAAAACTTCCCTCACCACACGCTGGGATAGACGCGTGTTGTAAGATTCAATAAAACCTAGCACTCTTGGTGGTAGGATCTGTACGGTCCGCCTGGCTAGCTACCACCTGAACATTAAAGTAAAGCCAAGCAGTTTACTGTGTTCCGTCGTATGTGAGAGCCAGTGGGGTATAGGGGAATCCCTCTATATCTGTTCCTTGGATTCGTGTGCTCTATTTTAGACCCTATATGCGCTTGCCATCAGGTGAGACTAGGGCCAAACGTGACGAAGACAAGAATAAAACAAAAATAAAACACATCGGATCCCCTTTTTGAAGTCGGTTAGCAGTTTTAAGTGTCAAATATTCAAAACTACTAAATAACATAATATAAGGTATGAATTTTTGTCAAATCCTGTGTCGGATCGATGGGATTATAAATAGGTACTTAATTAAATCGTGAGTTGGCAAACTCACTTCATACTTCAGTTTTATTAACTGTTAACTTTCTATAAATATAGCAAACGTGATTTCGTTAAGGCATTATTATTTGAAACTGCTTATTCCGTCAGCTTTAAAAGCATTGTTCTGTGTACCTATCTTAATACGATACTAGTTTAATTTTTTCTGTAGGAAGTATAGCACTAGGCTTCCAGTGATGAAGGCACTGCTCCTGAAAAGAACATTTTATTATTAAGTGAGAAAACCTATTGACAATAAATTTTAGATATATAAGGTCGGACAGAGAATACTAAGCCACGGACATCTTAAATTATGTTTAATTGACAAGTTATGGCCTATTTTACAGCAAGATTAAACATTTCAATAAAATATGTCAATTAAAAAAAAAAACGATTAGCCTCATTTCTTATGAATTCAGAAACTGCAGCTAATAATTCGTGACCTCAAATATGACCTAAAATATAAACAAACATAGCTACTGATAGACAACATTTTAGCGTATTTTTATTAATAAAATCTTGAACAACTATTTCTTTCAAAATATTGGGTTTTGGAGAAAATCATTGAACAAAAGTTATTCATTATAATGGGTACCTTAATACCCTTTCTGATAAATTTTGTATAGATGTTTTTTTTAACAATTCTAAGTTATAAATTTGATTTGAGTCATTTACGGGTAGCAGACAAGATCTTGAGCGAAGATGCTTCAGAAATAGACAAATAAGGTATCAAGGTAAAACTTGACATACACAATCTCCCATTGCTGAAAATTGTTAATTTGTATCTCCAACAAAGACCTAGGTTGAGAACATTTATGGCTAGTCTTTGTAAGCATTACTTTTTTTCGAAGATTGTTTGAGGAAGAATTGTGATAGTGTTTGTTAGACAAAAAATATTTCTCAAATTCACAATCACCTCAAAATAATCACCAACCTAGTTTTCTTTAACGCCTCTATACATATCACATAATTTTCCGTTCACATTCTGGTAATCTAATAAAATACCCCAAGTTTGTTGTATGGGCGGGAGATACCAATATGATTTATTTTATTTATATTGAAAATATACAGTGTTCGCTCAGCGAAATACACATCTCTGAATTTAATCTCAGAAGATTATTTTTATAAATATGTGAAATTTTCTAAAACGATGTACGTGTCAGTTAGAAAATCACTGTGATTTTGACAGAACATTTATTTTATTCAAGAAACTGTTTGATAAAATATTGAACATTTCGAATATTTAAAATCAGCTCTGCAATTTGAATTATCATACGAAATTATTAGACTGCGGAGTTTGGGAGCTAAAGCTATTTGTTGTAGTTAGTGGCGTGCATTGGTTTTCGGACTAGGTAGGCAGGCACTTGCGATGTCGCCTTTCAATTGTACGCTTAAGCCCATTTCAATACGATTCTGACCAAAAGAAATCATAGCCATACACGCTTATTTTAATTATAGAAATAGATAAAAATGCAGTAGTTAATTAAATCTTATGAGGTAGGCACTGCATAGTTGCCTATAGGCAACTGCAGTGCCTACCTCATAAGATTTCTTTCTTTTTTTTTTTTTTTTCTCATATATGCAATGCATGCCACTGGTCGCTGTCCACCTCTGGATATAGGCCATCACGCTGAGCATTGGTGCCAGCAGATGCTGGTAACTCTGCTGCATTGGCTTGGATTTTTTAGGCTTACCAGTTGAATGGTCATTCCGCCATCTACTAGCTATCAGAGCTTGTAGCTAGCTCAGTGTTTCTTTCAGTTAAAACATTACACTAATCGTTTCTTGTACTATGCAAACAGAATTCTTTAAACTATTTTTCTTTTTAGCCTGCTCCAGACGACACTGGACTCCTCGCATTGCTACGAACCACGCCCTGTTGATCTCTTTCCAATTCTTGTTAAAATATATATAGTGTACGGTTACAAGTGTTATTCTTTATCCTCCCGTAAGTACACGCCTGCTAAGTTTTATGTGCACATGCTAGTTGAGGGTTGACTCCTAAAGCCACTCTAAAGTGTTATATTGGATAGATTGGTTCTATAATAATTATGAATACGTTTTACACAGACACAACCTAGTGGCTAGGATTATCCACCAGCAACTTGCTCTGAAATACAACCTTGTGGACGCAGAAGTACCATACTACAAGTATGTGCCCGACCCAGTTCTCGAGAATGGTCATATCACATTGTACTGGGATCGATCTATCATCACCGACAGGACTATTGTTGCCAATAAGCCTGACATAGTGGTGATAGATCGATCAGAGCGTCTCACAATGATTGTTGATATCACTGTCCCGCATGACGAGAACCTTGTGAAAGCCGAGAAAGATAAAGAAATTAAGTATCAAGATTTGGCACACGAGGTTGTCGACATGTGGGAGATTGACTCAGCAGTCATTGTGCCGATAGTCGTTACGGCCAATGGCTTAATACCCAAGAGCCTCGACCAACATCTGAAGAGGCTCTCGTTGGGCAGCTGGGTCAAGGGCCTGATACAGAAAGCGGTACTTCTGGACACGGCGCGTATTGTCAGGAAGTTCCTCTCTCTGAGGCCCTGACCACTGGTAGCTTGGACCCTGTTCCCGATGCCGGTGGGCTACTATTTTTAAATTTTTAAATGTTTTTATATATTTTTTTATTGAAATATTTAAAAATGTAATAAGATATGTACATATAATGAATAAACGAAAAATGAATACGTAATTATTATAGAATCAATCTTAGGTAATATTTACCAGATAACCATTGTTCCAGCCGTAGAGTGCCTGTAGACATTGTATGTCGATATCCTGTATTCTCTGCTATCCTTGAACTTCTTCAGTAGGTTTTCGACTCTGTAAATAATACACAGTACTTATAGCACTTGGCTATAAGTTAGAAACATGGAACAAAAGAGAGAAACCATCGCGGTTTCGCATAGCTTTCGAAATCATGGCCGTGTCATTAGTTAATATTCGTTGTAGGGGCTGAGCGATTCGACATATCCACAATGAACTTATAACAAGGTTGTACGGCCAAAACAGGAACTATTTGAAAAAAAAAGTAAAGAGTCGTTTTGTCGAGTTTGGTGAAAACAGAATTTGAATTTTGAAAAACATATAAAACAGTTCGTATATCTATTTCGTATTGGCTGCTAAAGATGAAAAATACTGCTGCTGAAGCTGCAAGGTTAGTAATTCTACATGGAATTGTGTCGATACAGCTCTATGTTATACATTTTTTAGACAAGTCAATACCGATAGTTTTTTTCTTTTGAACAATAACGTTTCTTGTTTATTGCCCGTGAAAAATATTTATCGAGTTGGCTTTAGAATAAACAATCGTTAAGACAGACAAAGATTAGATTATATACATCTATCTAATCACATTTTCCATTATTCAGACTGACACTAAAATTGTCTAGAATTATAAACAGGAAAATTCTCGTTGTTTGATTAAAAACATTTTATATCATTGACATAAAACATTATTATCGTGTACCTACATCCATAGAAATGAAATCTCCGGGCGAGTGACCAGATTTATAACAGGATCGCTTGATACTTACGTATGGTGAGTGCCAGCGGCTATGAGAGCAGTTCTGCGTCCATAAGGCTTTATGTCCATGGAACCGAAGGTCGCCAGCTCAGACGCCACCTATATACATAACAAGTGTAATAGCTACATCATAAACCCGGCTAACTGTCGCAATGAAATATAGCGACGAGCGGCACTCGTTCTAGGATGAATTTTATTTATATCTCAACCTTAAATCAACCTTGACAGTGGCTAGAAAAAAAGAGATTTTGTACATTAGAGAAATCAAACACCGGCCGCACCGGTTAAAAAACGGGACAGTACAAAAATAAAGATTTTCGCCTGTGACACTTGGGCATTATCAATCTGTTTTAACTAGCAACGGGAAATATGTGCACAGCGGGGGAGGTATGCGGGTGTGGGTGCCGTGCGCGTGTGTGTGTGCGCGCTGGCGCCGCGCCAGCCGCCGTGTGTCGCTACACACACACACACGCACACACACGCACGCACACAGCGACACTCCGCGGCCAGACCATCGCTCCACCCCGACGTGACAATTATTACTACCATAACAGTTTCTTAACATACTCCCTCTAAATTTAGCTCCGAGGATACCGACGCGGATGAACCCGACACGATGTTTACGATCCGGACAAAAATAGCATTGTTTTCCACCCGTTATGCAATTCCTTTTGAGCTCTGCCAGATTGCGAACGAATCGGCAGTTATGACCATAATTATGTACTGCAGCTAAAATATTGCTGTTTTGAAAATAACAAGCAGCCGAATTGTTTAGTGGGTAATTTATTGTACATTGACCTTAGTATTTAGTCATTACGGCCGAGAGTTGTGGAGAGATTAGTTTGGCAAACGTCAGGAATACTATATATTTAAAGGAATGTCGAATATAATTAAATGCTAGCTGAACATGAATGCATTCTAGCGTCGCCGCCGGTCGTCGCATGCCCAATGCTCCGTGATATAAGAGAAGCATTGTATTTATACCGGGTGTATATTTGGATTTATTTGAACACACAGCAGATAGTAGATAGTGCTGAAATACATAATAAATTTAACGCCTCTACGGTCTTATAATAATAAATACGGCATGCATACACTAATGCAAAAATAACGAAAATAGTGTATTTTCATATCCAACGGAAAAGCGTTCACGTGATGACGGCGAACTCGCCGAACCGACAGCTGTTATTAATTACATTAGTATTACCTGCATTTTAAAATCCACTGTTTAATCAGTTGTATTGTATTAAAGGAAAAAATAGAATGTATTATTTGACTGAAGGAAAAACGGACTGGAAACTTAATTGTTACTACGTAGAGCAGTATTATCCACTTTTAACAACCGTTTTAATGCCAAAATGGTCTTAAACGAGGCTTAAAATAGTTCAAATGTATTCACAATGTACTTTGTTTTGCCCGTAAGAGATCATAAATGTGATTTATTACCTGTTTTGTTTACTGAAACCGAGTGTGACAAAGTTTGACAATTGTGGTCTTACTTTTGGATACAAGTATCACAGTGGAACTATCTACTCTATACATTTAGTGTTCATCAGCTTTTGATATTGATAGAGTTATTATTAATTATTTTAGTTTATTTGACTGCCTTGTCGGTTTAGTGGTCGCAATTATGACTACTGAGCATGGGGTCCTGGGTTCGATCCCCAGGTCGGGCAAAGTGTTATTGGGGGTTTCCCATTAAGAATTTCTCAGTAACAGCCTGGAGTCTGGATTTGTGCCCGGTTCATGGCAATAGGCTCGCCCCCTATTACATGGGACTTAATCATAACTGGCGAAACTAGGGTGTACTAAAACACCTCTACCGAACCCTTCGGGGAGTATAAGGCGTGATGTTATGTTATTATTAATTGAGGCGTGGAATTTACAAATGAGCTAAGTGCCAAAACACAATGAATCAAAAAATTTAATAATAATGGATTGGCTGCCCAATGTAGCTCCTTTGACATTAAACATATTGACTTCGGTTTTTTGGGCACTTATTCCATTTGTAAATTCCATGCCTTAATTATAAAATATCATTGCTTGACTGCATGCCATGCCACCAAATAGCACAAAGTAATTCACTAAAAAGCACTTTATGTCCAGAGCTACACAATGACAGTTTGGGACATTCCCTCTTTGAAAAATACTAATTCAACCGCATCTGGTTACACTGGTAGCAGACCTCAATGATGGCGTCGGAGATATTGGTATTGAAGATGAAGATTTACAACAAATGTGGATTCAAACTAGGCCAGGCCCAATTTCCGGGGTTGCGGTGCTTGCTTTTGCGAATCCTGTGACCCCGGGCGAACGGTCAGGAGGAGGAACACCGTTGGTTTTTAGCCGGTAAGAGTCCGGCAGACCCCCTCGCCTTCCCCGGGCGAGGGACATCCATGAGGATTTTCCAACGATAAAAAAAGGCCCAATTGCAATGTTATCTAAATTGTCATGAATAGTTATCTCAGCATGGTCTTCTTCGCAACTTATCATATGGACCGAAACTCAATGAGATGGCTGCGGAGGAATCATCAGCATTAATGGTTACGTACTAGTTCAGTACCTGTGCAACATTGATGGATCGTTGAGCAAGAACCTTCACATGCAGCAGTCCAGGCCGGTGACTCGGTGGATCGCTTTCCGCGAAACTCTGAAATAACAAAAATGATAGATGTATTCTTGAAACAAAAAAAAAAGCTAATAATTTTCAAACGTAAAACTTCGGTATATAAACTTGACTTATGGTGAGTTTCAAACGATATAGTTCAGACATATATACAGACTGCGTACCTGGTAAGATGTTATAAACTTTAACAATACGTATTGTTTTAAAATCAGCTTTAAACCTGACACGGTAACTTTGAGATTTTAACATCAAAAGAGAGAATACTGAATATTAGAGAATAAACAAGAACAGTAAATGAAGTCAACATAAATTAGTAGTCATCTCAGAGCAATGCGTTGAATAATATCAGTGTTTGATGATATACAAGGTTATTCGGAAAGGGGGTACTAAGCTGAAAATTTGTCAAAGTACCCATAATAAGGGATAACTTTAATAAAATAAACTTTAATAAAAAACAACTATCACAAAAAAATAAGTTAAGACGTGCCAGTGACATAAACTCATCCTCGTACAAATTATGGAAAAAAAAATATCATGTATGACGGTGCTAAAATATATAACATGTTACCAAAAAATATAAAAGAAGCAAAAACAATGCAAAAATTTAAAAAAATATTAAGACACCATGTTACAAATAACATAAAATAATATAAACTACGCTCACTAACTCAAACACATGCCACATCTAGCTACGCTTGATCCTTGTATCTGCAATAACAGAACTTGTTTATTAAGCCAAAGTATTCACATATACCCTCTTTCTAACAGTACCGTTCTTTTTTTGTTTTTTTTTGTTATATTGTTTTCGTGTTACGCCGCTCGGTAAATATTGTTATTTTTATTGTGTTCTCATGTAAGTGAATGTATTTCTTTATGAGAATAAAGATTCTTAAACCCAACTTTTGTTCTACAACTTTCCCCAAAAGTCGATAGTTTAAGAGAAATAGCTTTTCAAATATTTCGTAAAAAATATGCTAAAATCTATCTGTCCATAGCTATGATCAACTGTGTTTACAATTTAGGTCATATTTGGGTCACGGAATAGAAGATTAATTTTCTGCATTCATAACTAAAGCAGGTATGTTTTTTAAAAAAAAAAACTAAAATATTTTATTTTGCATGCAAATAAAACTTATCGAATTTTCAAATTTTAACACTTGCTTTAAAATTGTCATCAGTGATACTATAGGTGGCCTGCGGCTTAGTACCCCCTTTCCGACTAACCTTGTATACATACGTACATAAACTCACGCCTTTTTTTCATAGGGCAAGGCAGAAACTATAGAACGCCACATGCTACGACCCTTACATACTGCTTTCGCTTCATCCACATTCATACATTTTGTCATACACGCACGCCGATTGAGAGTACTATGCATCTGTCTTTTGTGAAGAACATCACCATCATGTTTGATGATATAATAATTAATACCTATACTGGAGTAGTATTCCCAGTATTACTGAGGATCTTTACCCCCCGATTCTGAACCTTTTCGATTAGCAGTTGTCGATGGATTCGGTTTATTATCTCGTCTCATCTTCAATTCTCGTACATAAAACATAATCAGCCCATGACTGTCCCACTGCTGGGCACGGGCCTCTTCTCAGACTGAGAAGGCTTTAGGCCTTAGTCCATCACGCTGGCTTGGTGCGGGTTGGCAGACTACACACACCATCGAGAACTTTGTGGAGCCCTCTCAGGTGTGCAGATTTCCTTACGATGTTTTTTCTTCATCGTTAACGCAAGTGATAATCAAATTGTGATCCGCACATGAATTCTAAAAGTCAAGAGGTACGGGACGGGATCGAACTCAGACCTCAGAAGGCAAGCGTTCAACCGCTAGGCTATCACTGTTTATCGATTCTCGTAACGAGAGAAAAATAAATAACAAATCGAATCGTTCGACAATTGAATTATCGAATCATTCTGAATCAAGGGCCAGGTAACGTAACTACTTGCTACTACTATAGTCAAGAAATGCATAGGACACATAAAAACTACAATTACTACAGAATATAAATCTTCTAACAACATGAAAATAAGGCAATAGGTATACTTCAATAGTATTCACCTTAGACTGGACAAACGTACAGAATGATTTATAGTAACATCTGGGAAACGCTACAAACGTTTTCGGAAGACTTAAAAATATCACAGTGACGGGCTAGGATTCCATCAAAATTCTTTGCACAAACGCTTCGCATCTTTCGTCGGGTCATTTCAGCGAGTCTTTTATAGCGGGTTCGAGAGCTAACCCAAATGTCGTCGATAACTGAGCAGTCACATCGCGAATTCTAAGGTTTGTCGATAGATATAAGGTCGTAGTAAGAAAAATATTTAGAGGGGGGAGAGTAGAGGACTAATAACAATAATCAGTACCCCGTGTGGGGACGGGTTAGAATATAAAACTTCCTCTGGGAATAGACGCGTGTTGTAAGATTCAACAAAACCCAGCACGCTTGGTGATAGGATCTATACGGTCCGTCTGGCTAGCTACTACCCTCACATTAAAGTCAAGCCAAGCAGTTTACTGTGTTCCGTCTTTGTATGCGAGAGCCAGAGGGGTGTAAGGGAATCCTTTTATATCTCTGTTCCTTGGATTCATGTGCTCCATCTTAGACCCTATCTGCGCTTACCATCAGGTGAGACTAGGGCTAAACGCGACTAAGTACCTAAAGAATGAAAAAAAAACAGCATCGATTCGCAAAAATGCTGGATGGTTTCAGACACACTTGTCCGCATCACCTGTGAAATCGTGTGCTTTCTGCTGCTAAAGCATTTTACAGAATATGTAGGTAAGCGTGCTGAAGCATGCGAAAACTAAATCGATGCAAAAAGGTGACAATGCGCATTTTCAATGATTCAAATGCGAATTGATGTTGTTAAGCGTGTTTAAGGGATTGAATTTGGTTTCTAATAATACTTTTAATTTATGTTTACGTGGCGTTTATAACATCGTTTAACTGTAAGTCAAATGTTTCAATAAGTGACATCACGTCCATTGTGGCTCTTCCCATTGGGGAGTAGGCAGAAACTAAAATGCCTTAATAAAACAGTTTGTCTCAACTTTTCGATAACTTATTTTTTAATTTTTATTCGATATGTTGAATTAAAAATATTATGTTTTTTGTTGTGGCATAACTTCCTAGGAGTTCTACCTAACTTTTTCCGGGAAATAGCATTTGAATCACAGTACATTTTTCTTTCATTCCTACATCAGTGCGCATATTTATACTATCCCATACACTATCATGTGTTTATATACCGCGGATATATCGAGACAAGTGCTTAACACATATTTTTATTACCTACCTGTACAAAAATATATACACACGGTGATAAAAAACAACCATAGAGAAAATATACGGGGTGAACTAGAATTCGACGTATTCCCTTTAAGGCCGCGTTCGCACTTTGTCGTGACGACAGATGGTCGTGTAGTTTTAAGTGTCGTGGCTTATATATTTAAATGGAGGTGTTCACATATAAGACGACACGATTAACTGTCGTTCACGACTTGTTTTTGCAGTGACGACAGATTGTCAAATCAATGTGAACGGCTAGCACGACAATCGTAAAACGATAAGAAAACGTCACGACATCGTGACGGCAAATCATGTGTCGTTGTTACAACTATCTTTCGTGGCCACTATAAAAATATCGTCTCGTCTTGTATCTTGCTACTGATGTGAAAACGACAAAGCGAACAGCTAGATACGATAGTCCCTAAACGATAAAAAAAATGACGACAAACAATCGTTATAATGGGAACAGCTAGAGACGACAGTCGTCCAACGATAAATTAATCGTCACGACATAGTGGGAACGCGCCCTAAGGCGTGAGTGATAGTGTTTCCTATATGCAACAAATCAGCACCCTATGTACCCTAGTCGAAAGCCAGTAGATTTGGAGAAATTTAAATTTTTATGATTTTTGAAAAATACCCAGAATTCGTAGTTAAACGCTATTTTACTTTGAAGTATCAAATTAAATGGCTTTGATTTCCATATTAACTTGCAGTTGATACTTTAACAGAGCTTTCACATATTCAAATATTCAAGAATACCAACCAGTTGAATGTATTAGGAAATCATCCAGGTACACGTTAAACAATGACGATCTCAAAAACTTACTATGACACTAAGTGTAAAAAATACGAGAAAACAATGTTTTTTTTAAATAATAAATAAAATCGAAATAAAAATACGTTAAGTGTTTCTTTGCACCCATAGAGGATTTTTGGAGCCGTTTTTGGCCAAAATTACATAGCTGATTTTGCTATCTCCTTAACCAAATAAACTATTAGTAAACGGATTTCACAGGCCTACGTGGCTTGCGAAGTATTATAAAACGGGATCAAAAACCGAAATATAAAAAAATAACACAGCGGATAGCGGATTTTGCAAGCGCAGCGACGACATCCTTATTTTATTTGTGATTTGATGAAAAGGAAGGATCAACTGTGTTTACCAAACGTGATTCAATATTACTTTTACGATCTTCATTTAAGAGTTATAAACGAGGACCGACAGAGTCAGACGTGATTTTCTGACTAAGTGTTAATTTAAAAGGGTAACCTTCATGACAGGGAAGTTTGGGGGATGGAAGGGGGCAGCAGCTATTTTCCCGTGGTTCCCTCTTATACAGACTGTAAACAAATCATGTAATTCCTTCAAACCTCGTGTTTTACTGCTGACATAGATTAAACCTGAATGGAACACTTTTGACATCAATAAAAAAAATACAAATAGTAATTAACGTGAGGCATTTTAGAGCCCCGTGCGAATCGCGCAGCTATCGCCCGCCGAGCGGTCATTTAACTTGGGGCGCTAAAATGCCTGACGTTAAGAACACATGTTTACTTCTTGTAATTTTTTGTTTGTTGAATCCAAAAAATCCCGTTCAGGGTTATCCTATGTCAGCAGTACATCACGAGGTTTGAAGGAATTACATGATTTCGTTTACACTCTGTATATGCCCATAATACACGTGCGAAGACCGGCAGTCGAGCCTTTCAAACGCAATCGAGCCTTTCATACGCAGTCGAGTAGTGGACTGCGAAAACCTAAGAGTTAGATACGAGGTCAAACAATCAGTGGACGTTGCGTTGCTTGAAAACAATAATATCCTAGCTTTTTACCAACTGCGTCGTTGGTCTAGTGGTGGCAAGCGCGACTGCTGATTGTGAGGTCTTGGGTTCGGTCCCCAGGTTGGACAAAGTTTTATTAGATTTTTCCGTGTGGAATTCCTCAGTAGCAGCCCGGAGTTTGTATTTGTGCCCGGTTGATGGTAATAGGCTCACCCCCTAGTACATGGGACTTAAACATGACGACGAAATGAGAGTGTTACTATACACTTCTGCCCAACCCTTCGGGAAATACAGGCGTGATGTAATGTATTATGTCTTTTTCCCACCTATTATTGGGTCGCCTACAAGTCCAATCAGTATGTGGCTGATTGTATTTGTTTTATGACGTGACAACGTCTAATAAAACGATGAACGCCGGCAGCATGCACGAAAAAGCGTGACTCATTGTCACGTACCGTCTGTGGCGAGCGTGCGAGCATAGCGATAGAGAGGCACGATGCTTTGCTATGACGTTGTCACGTTAAACTATCGTCCGTAAACCGACTTTACAGACAACCTATTTTTTTACATGTAGCGACATGCGTCTACCATTCATAACCACATCCCACATCCGAAACCAAACCACATAATGGGCGATACTGATATCTGAATTCTTCCGGTAAGGATGCATCATGCACGTAAATGAATCTAATACACTTCAATGTCTGCCGTCCATTGCTCCACTTGTAAACAAGCCGCCAATCAAAGAAATTGGTAATTCATCAATGTACGTCATATTGCACATGACGCTACCTTCTTTATCTTTGTCTACTAGCGGATACGCGATGTTTGTTTTTACGCATACTATTAAAAACATCCTGTATCTTATATCTAGGTTAGCCTATAAATGTTTTTTTTTTCTGTTTATGCTACGGTGCTAGCCAACCAGTCGATGATTACTCACTGTCAGTATCCTAAGACAATGAAGAAGATGATTTTTGACAATTACATTTTGGATAGGTCCTCTGTCATTTAACAATTTCATTGGCAATTGTGGAATTGAAAGATCTATTCGGTTTAAATATAATAGTACAATAAAATGATATCGTCAGTGGAAAGGTAAAAAGACTAAAGCGCCAATATACCTACTTTACAGTAGAGAGATTCAAAGTATTTTTTTAAGAAAATAAAGATAGTTATGTTTCTTTACATATTATATAGATAACTATGTTTATTTATAAAAATAACTATGTTTATTTTCTTAAAAATCTTTGAATTTCTCTACTGTAAAGTAGGTATATTGGCGCTTTAGTCTTTTTACCTTTCCACTGACGATATTAGTATTAATGAGTATTCCCAAGGAGAGTCAGGCAGGCAGCCGGCCATAAACAATAAGCCAAAACATGGATTTACAAATTACATGTTGTGCCGACCCCACCTAGTGTGGGATAAGGGCAGGGAGATGGTGAATATATAGATGATTTTTTACACACTAGAAAATTATCAAACGCTGATTGCACTTTGTTAGGCTATGATTGTGCATCGAACGAGTTTAGGGTAAATTGAACGTAAACTGTCAAATATTAGAGTCGAATATGCATTGCATTGTCTTGAAGTTGAGTTTTTGTGTCAAAATGCGCGTTTAATTTCTTTGAAGAAACGCTTCTATATTTGTGTTTACGACTTGAATATGCTGGCACTGGACCACACTGCAGATGCGTCGCTTTAAGCGCCTGATTTAAAGCACCAAATCAACGAGCAAGTATTATTGCACCAGTTGACTTCAGTAACAGACTTTTAGGCTGGACATCCACCAGAGCTGTGCGAGGAAAATGTGCGCTGCGAAAATGTGTAGCGAGGATGTGTAACGGTGTGACCCTTTCCACCAGAGCTGTGCGAGGAATGGGTAATGTGTAAGGCGTAATGTGTTAATGTGTACAATTAATGAGTCGTGCGAGGATAGGTAGGGGACTCTTTTCGAATAGGGTGGTGTGGCGGGAGCGGTATACATTCCTCGTAACACATTCCTCGCAACACATTCCTCGCAACACATTTCTCGCTTGTTTTGTATGAACAAAAACCTCGCACTGCAAGACCCACATCCACCAGAACTGCGCAGAGCGAAGCTAGGTAAATGAAGTGATTCTATTAGTGCTTACAAAACACATTCCCCGCTACGCAGCTTAGTACAGCTCTGGTGGATGCTCAGCATTAACCTGTGGACACACCCGCTGCAAATCATCTTCTGCAAGTTTTATGAACTAAGCGAGCACTTGCGTGCAATAACTGGCGCAGTAAAACTGGCAAGTGGATTTAGCGCTTATGCCTGCAATAAAAAAACCAAGTGTAATCTTACCATGTACGGTATGGCGCCTCTTATGATGTTGACTCTGTTGCAGAAGGGCGCTAGCGCAGATAACGTCTCTGTGGGTCCCACCGGTCGGTAGCTGCCTCGATTCTCGCACGCCAACCAGTGGCCCAGCCGGATGAAGCAGTAACCTGCATAATTAAACGTACAAAGTCTATTCGGTTCTACGATATTCGGTATTAACTAACCGCTCTCAAAATGGCATCCTTAGCATAGCAAGAGGAGCTGTTAAAATGTAGACGTCATCATAATCTGAATTTCATATCCACATTTAATGTGCCCGGTTGATGGCCACAGGCTGGCCCCCTATTACATGGGACTTAAACATAACGGCGACATGAGGGTTTTACTACAGGGTGTAAACGAAATCATGTAATTCCTTCAAACCCCGTAATGTACTGCTGACATAGATTAACCCTGCACGGGATACTTTTGGATTGAATGAAAAAATAATTACAAAAAGTAAATAACGTGAGGCATTATAGCGCCCCGAGTTATATGACCGCCCGGTTAACGATAGCTGCGCAATTCGCTCGGGGCGCTTAAATGCCTCACGTTAGTAACACATGTTTACTATTTGTAATTATTTTTTTATTGAATCCAAAATCTATGTCAGGAGTACATCACGGGGTTTGAAGGAATTACATGATTTCGTTTACACCCTGTATACACCTCTGTCAACCCTTTGGGGAATATAGGCGTGATGTTATGTTATTTAACATCTTTTTTGTTTATCGCTTCACCATCTCAAGTCACTTAACGGTGATGACTGACCTATATCTTATAAAAATACTAAATCGGGTCTAATCGCAAATCGTTCAAATGTGAGCTATTATGGTGCGTCCAGACCTGACGAACGCGCCGCGAATGCGCCGCTTTGTACGAACATGAAATGCACGCGCGCAGCTCGCGAGCGGCGCATTCGCGGCGCGTTCTTCAGGTCTGGACGCACCATTACGTGATCGGTACAAGAGGACTGCCTCGTTGGTCTGGTAGTAGTTAGCGCGACGGCTGATCGTAAGGTCCTGGGTTCGATCCCCAGGTCGGGCAAAGTGTTATTGGGTTTTTCCGTATGGAATTCCTTAATAGCAGCCCGGAGTTCGGATTTGTGCCCGGTTGATGGCAATAAACTTGGCCCCATTACATGGGACTTAAACATAACGGCGAAATGTGGGTGTACTCTACACCTCTGCCCAACCCTTCGGGGAATACAGGTGTGATGTTATGTTATGTTTTAAGACAATTATTACCTGAGCAGAATGAGTCCCAGCCAGCTTCATGATACGACTGTTTAACATTAAAAGGTCTGCTCAATTTTATGAAATTGACGCCATTTTGCAACTTCTTGCATTTACCCTCTGCGAAGAATTCATATAAACTGAAAAAAAAAATGAACTTCTATCTTCCAATCAATAAAATCTGTCTATCTCAGCTTATTTTCCCACGATGGTATATTAATAGTTTTTTAAAATAATATCTTTCTGTTTGTTTGTCTGTTCGGATAATCGCTTTAAGAATTACAAATTTCGATGTTTTTCGAATATTTTAACGAGAGCCACTTATCTTCTAATGTTTATTTTCATAAAACGATTCAGTGGTTTTTAAGTTATAATGATATAATTGAGCGAGTCTACTGTAAACGCAGTGTATATTTATGAATGAATTTGTGTTACAAAATACTTTTCTACAATTAATTAGGGAGTAGAAAAATAAGCCGTAAGTATTTAAATTTAAAAATAAAATTCTTTTAAAACTTACTCCTGCAATGCGTTCGACTTCCATACCTCATGGTAGCTGAGCTTATTAGACATTTCATGGGATATATATTTAGTATCAAATATACTAGGTAACATGCTATGAATGTTTTTCTTAAACACTGAATATTTGTTCGGTAGTGGTCCTATAAATTGGTTGTGCAAAAGTATGGTGTCTAGAAATATGTTATGTCCTACAATAGGTTTCTGCGAGGTCTCTAGCAAAGATATTATTTGTGAGAACCCTAGCAGGTGGCTCATGAGGTTATCTTCTAGTATACCCATTGGAGCACTGTTTGCACCTTCCACGATTTTATCTCTGTACACGAGGATCTGAAAGAACGAACATTACAAATAGATTGTTTTTTTTTTTAAAAAAAACGTTGTCCCACACATGGATTTCTCCTGTATCGTGGATGCGTTTACAGACACAAATCTTCACATGCACAAACGCCCAAACCCGGAACAACTATCAGTAGGTCATACAAATATTTGTTCCGTGCAGGAATCGAACCCTCAACCCGCAGCGTAGAAGCCAATTGCTCAGCCTCTGCACCAAATGTGTCGTTAAACTCAATACATACACCGAGTTACTATAGATTATTAAGGCTGATTTACACGAAGATAGTTTCTCGATACGAGACTCATTTTGTCTTTATCTTTCTCTACGATGAAAACAGAGATAGCATGAGACTCGCTTCGAGAAACTATCTCTGTGTAAATGAGCCTTTACTTTTGGTGTGTATGTACTCAAGACAAGTAGAGCAAACTTGTGACACCGACCTAGGGAAGGTAAAAGGAGTTAAAGCTTACAGCGGGTCGTAACTGGAGAAGAGTTGCCAGGGATAGAAAACAGTGGAAGATGCTAGAGGAGGCCTTTGTCAAGAGGCACACTGAAGTAAGAGACATTCTTAACTACTGTAAGATGTTGCTACAGAATTGCAAAAGTCAGGATAGACAGGCCAGGTAGCGTACTATGACGTGTTAAAATCATAATTGGGCCGTGTTATACAATAATGTGTCAACCCACAAAAATATGATTTTTTGTTAACGTCATCTAGATCTTGCAGTAGGTCTGCTCAACACTTGAAAAAATTCCCAGAACAAATTAAATTAATAGAGCACCGTCTATCAAAACATTCTTAATGCAGTTTGCATTTTCAAGCGTTGAGTAAACCTACCACAATAACTAGATGGCGTTAACACAGAATTCATATTGTTGTGGGTTGACACATTATTGCATAACACATCTCAATTGTTCCGTTGTGAGAATGTGACGGCGCTCTACGACCTGCATAGCCGCGTCTCTTTCTCTCACCGGAACAGTGATGGTTTTAACACGTCATGATACGGCCCCAGGTTCAGGATCGATTGATTATTTTCGGCTACGTTACACCCACTAGAAGAGCAACAGTGGTTTTTAATGCTACACTCAAACCAACGCGTTCAGCTTGCGGCCACAGTGGCGTGCACAGTTGCGATAAGTTACTGCAACTGTACTTGTAGCGATAGCGTCGTGATCAAACCGGACAGGACAAGCTTGGTTTGAACAGGTTGCTATAAGTACAGTAGGGGAATAAATAGGTTCGTCAGTTTTTAAATTCATTCCTTTCCCACATCGCGGGCACATGTTACCTTTTCAAACTGTTGAACGGAACAGACCAATGCATGGAAAATTATGTTTAATTATTTGGTAGTGAAGATCAAAATTGCCTTTTGCCTCCACATGATGTAGCAGTGCAATGTAATGTTTTTGAAAAACCATGACATTAATCGATTTGATGATTAAATAAATTGACATTACTAGTGGCTGTCATCATATCACCATTTTGTAACTTTTAATATCCTGTCAAAAATACTTGTATTTTCATTTCTATAATGTTGGCAATACGTAATCGGTAAAATAGGTTGTTTCTTGCACCATGCAAGCAAAAATAGATCTTAAGGTGTATAACATTTTCTTTCCTCTACTGTACAATTGCAGTAACTGATCGAAATCGTTCACGCCAGTGCGTCCGAAAGCTGAACGCGTTGGTTTGAGCGTACCCTAACACTGTAGCAGTGTACTAAAGTCTGCGCCACGAAATAAGTCTTGTGGGCGCTATGTTGGCACTGATATTTTATTGTAAAGGCGCCTAAAACAGTAAAAAATCAGTGGTGCCAACATAGCGCCTAAGAGTTCTTTCGTGGCGCGGACTCCAATCTAACATTAAAAAAAAATACCACAACAATATTAAAAGCAGTATCAAGAATTAGCTACTACCACAAATTACCTTCTTACTTTTGCCTAAGCTATCCGTAGTGAGCACTTCGGGAAACCGCATCCTAATCTCGATGTGTGCAATGTACCGGAGAATGGGGCTTTCGACGTCCAGGTACACTGTCTCATCTTTACTTCTCATTAGCCATCTGTAATTAAAAAAATATTGCTTTAAGAATCGTTTGAAATGTTTTCGGAATATTGTTATAACTTGGCATACAGAATCTTACGAGGAATATTATAGCTGGAAATTATATTAATTATTATTATTAGCCTGTACTGTCCCACTGCTGGGCAAAGGCCTCCCTCCGTTCGTTTCATATGTTGCGATTCTGTGCAGCTTCAGGCCCATTGTCAAGAAAGATTTCCAGCTCATCCCGTCGTCTTCTCTGCGTTCTGTCGCGACCCCGTCTCGCTGTCTCGGGGCTCTAGTCTTGTGCTATACGGGCCCACAGCTCATTGGGTATACGGCAGACATGCCCTGTCCACGTGAGCCTCGTCTACAATTTGAGTTTTGGAGAGCAGTATTGTGTTTCGAAAACGATCTGTTAATTTAACACCAAATATACTGCGCTCCTAAGTTATAATGTATTGTAAATTATGCTCCCTATATTATTGTAGATAGGGTACCGAGGATAGCATTCCTGTGTTTCTTGTGAATACAAGACAGGCCTACAGCCTAACTAGCATGCAATACCATGACAAGAAATAAATATGTCATGAGTTTACAGTTTAATCTAATTTTGTATGAGAAATTCAATAAAATCCATTACATATGCCTTGTGATGGTAGTACATGATGGGTCACCAGGTATTGTGTTAATGGTGTCAGAATTTACAGTATAGCTAGGGCTGCCATCAACAAAACTGCTTACACCAGACAACGATTTCTAAAATCCCTGACATTTCATCAAAATCTGGATTATTCCACGGGCACCCTTGAAAATATTTAAAAATATTTTTTATGTATTAAAATAGCCAAAATATAAATTTTCTTTCTGCAAGGAACTAATTGCCAGAATAGAAAACGAACGCAACTGCCAAGGCGATGGGCACTTTTTGAGGACCTGCCGCCCTGCCGAACTAGGATAAATCCGGGGAACCCCTGATGGATGGCAGCCCTAAGTATAGCTAACAATTGAGTATAATTTTGAATGTCAACATAAGATTTTTAGGTTTCTTTGTATTTTTGCAATGCAATATTGTACTTACTTAGAAACTTGAGAGCAGTACTGCTGCAGCTGTCTCTCCTCATCCATATTCAACATCCTCACAAGATCATTAAACAGTGTCTTGTCTTTTAGATTCTGACGTATTTTCGCTTCCTCTACTTTGCTGAGATACGGGAGTCCTTCATATGTGAACTGGAATGGTATATTTAGAAAATTATAAATATCTTTTGAATCAAATTTTTATACCAAATGATATATTACAGGCTAATAGTAACAGTATTATACCAGCAAAACTGCCGTCATTATTAAAAAGGGCACAACTAACATTTTGTAAATATTGAGAAAATCGATGTTGAAATATTTTTTGAATTTTGTTAAAAAAACACGACTAAACTATGTTTTTGAATTTTGTTAAAAAAACACGACTAAACTATGTTTTTCGAAATTGTGTGAATGTAAATAGTTGCATTTATATAGTACACATAAGACCATAGCAATATTTTATTTTTATTTTTAATGCATATAATAAATAATCAGCTTATTTTTTTTCATCTTAACATAAAATATGACATAGAATGGGCAATAATACGTTTAAAAGGCATATCGTCGGTGATATTCTGAAACCGCGGAACTAACAGTGTTTAAAACCGCGTAAGGTAGGTGCAGTGAATTTTACAGGAACGAGGAAAAACGTAATATTTACTAAACCACTTGACTTTCTATTGTTTAAACTTTTAAATTGTCAAATTATAATATTCCTCTTAATATTGTAGGCATTAGTTATGTAAAATATGTATTAATGAATTAGAAAATCGACTTTCGCGGATTTATCATCACAAATAAAATCAAAATAAGTTTTTTTATGTCACTTACGCGGAATTGTTCGCCGAAATAAAACAAAAGAATACAATCAAAATCTTATTATTATTTATTCAGTCAACTTCTTGGCTAATTTTTGGCACATAATTATCATCGGTACATTAGGTAATCAACAATATACAGGAAAATAACACCATAAATCCCCATAATGTCAAAAAAAAATAGCTCTTTATAGCTAAGTATGTTAAAAATACCTTGAGTACATAGGTACTAATTAACAGTTAAAACTAAAAATTAATTAACAAAATAAATGTATAAAAATATTACTTTCGAGTAGAATAATAATTGCACTTTGAGGTCTTTGTTAAAAAATGAGATCAATAAAACTTTACTTTTTCTTAAATGGCAAATTATCGTAAAATAAGTGACAATCTGCAGGTATCACACTTTTTAATTGCTGTAAGTGCTGATACTTAGTGTCTAATATAGGCAGTCTAGATGAATACAGGGGAGGTACATTATTTACCAGAGCTGAAATAGGTTTCGGTCTCCGAGGAAGTGGGCTGAAATCATCTTTAAAGTGTTTTTTAAACTCTATTGTGCCGTTAGGATTATACTTTAAAACCCTCAGATCCACTACGCAATCATCTCCAGCAGAACGCCCAGGACGAATGGAATCATAAATTTGGTATTCTTTTAGACTATAGTCTTTAAAAAAGGTGTAATCTGGTTGAAACACTTGGTATGGAAAAGGATGCTTTCTGGCTTCTTTTGTAATTGAAGCATACTGAGATGGAAGAAAAATTTCAACATTTTTCAGCTTTCTTTCCACCACTGAGTGTACGGAGTCAACCTCCATTTGAGTGTGACCTTTTTCCAGATACTTTTGTGTGATTGTTGTATTTTTGTCTATTGCTAATCTTAGAAGGGCATTAGAAACTATTGAGTTTCTGTTCTGTGCAGTGCAGCCATCCGTCCAGATGACAACATCCCTGCAATCTTCTTCCAATAACTTAGTCAAATAATCAATGAAAAAAGATGCGTAAGTGGTGGCTCTTAAATCACAGGCGGTTTCGTCGAACCAGTAGCAAGTTACATGACCCGTTGCAATATCGTATAAAGTAAAGTTGTGTACAGCTAATTTGGTCTTAAAGTATAAAGCACTAGCTGCTAGCGAAGGGCACAGCTTAACAGCCTGCAAATCGGCGGTCACAGCATGAAGGAGTCCTCTTTGAGCGCTTTGCTTGTCGCTAAGTTTTTCAGCTCGAGCTAATTCTTTCAGTTGGATGTGGTATTGGTAATCTTCTTCAGAAACGTTGCCGGCTTTATATGAACAACAATAATCACACGCATCTTTCTTGGGTTGAAATAGTGCAATGTTTTGTTCATCTAAGATGTCACAAAACAACTTTCTTGAAGCTACTGGCTTAGACATTGATGATACAAATTCTACGTACGTATTATATAGCTGAGATTTTGATTGAAATAAAGGTTCCAGATATTGTTTAGTGGTTGTTTTACGGCAGTAATGAGATGGTAACTTCGGTAATAAAGTCAGGTAATCCTTAACAGACGATTTTTTGCTTGTACTGTAAGCTTGAGTAGCGGTAGTATTTAAATTTGTTGTAAGTTCTGTATTAGAGCGAGCATCACCTCTTCCTTCGCCTAACCAATAGCGTACAGTCCATTCCTTTATACCCAAAGTAGCTAGAAACGTTTTCAAGCAAACTCTCTCTTTTCTCCCATTGACTTGTAGATAGTAAAATTTAGTATTAGAACGTCTAGAGTTATGTCCTTTCTTCCCTCTTCGAACAGGTACTTTGTCAATCATTGAAATCACAAATATTTTCTTTTCTTGCCACGACTTACTCCAAAAATCTTCAAAAATAGGTTTTTGTAAATCTTCCGTTAATTGTGAGCAAAACATTACTTTGCTTTTATTACAAAACGCTGAATTACATTTAGTACCTATTGCTCTTTTAGGTCGTTTTTGTTTCTGAATAAGGTTGTCAATTTTGTTTAAGCCTATGTACTCTTTGCCTAACATTCTATTTTTCTTATTAATTGATACTGCCCACGAACTTCGATCAGCTTTTCTTTTTCTTGTACGTGACTCTTTGGCCACTTCAGGCTCAATTTCTCTCTCCACATACCATTCGACGTTTTCATTAGAAATAGACTCAGATGGAGTAGCAATAGGCTGTAAATTTGTTATTTCGGATAATGGAACGTAATCGGGATCATTATCTACATCATCCGAAGAAAAATCTAAAGCTTCTGAAATATTTGAAATCATCACAGATAATGCGCTAGGGCCAGGAGAAGGCTCAAAAACTGTTGTCAGAGTTTCACAGTATGCAATGCTATCATGAACATTTTCGGATGTAGAGGCATTTGGGAAACATGGGAGTTGTGTCGCTGGAGACGGTTCAATTAGTGTTTGAGGGATGTGTAAGTTAGTATTATTAAGTTTATCCAAGATGAGCTGCTTTTTACGCACAAGTTCGGCGCGACGTTTTGCTAGATCTCTTAAAGTGACAACAGATACATCCGCACATTCATTTTCTTGCTCCATGATATAAACTAAAAAAAAAACAAAGGTAGGGTCAGTTACCAAAACTATAATTAAATAGTAGGTAGTTGAATTCTCAAAGATAGGTTCAAAAGATCCAGAGTTAACTTTCTACAAACAGAAAAACTTTACTTCCTACCTACTATTATTACCTACTAATAGGTATTAGTACAGACACATCCAGTTGCAGTGTACTTTTATGTTATTAAATACAACAAATTAACCTGAATTAAGAGTGGGTACATATATTTTGCAACCGCGTATGTAACAGAAAACGAAAAACGTTATGAGTTTTAAAACCGCGTATCTAACTTTGAAATAGTTAAAGACGTTTTCTTAGGTAAATATTAATAATTCAAATAACAAACTATCCTAAAAAGTAACTTAACCAATATAATATGGAGTTATTTATTGTGTTCACTTACCAGTTATTGCAGAATTTATAATTAAAACCACACTATTTCACGCACGCTTCTTTAAACAAACACACCTTTCATGTTAGGATGCGCACATTCGCGGTTTGGGCACAATAAACAATCACCTGACGTTACGCGGTTTAAAAGAAATTCGATTTCACGGCTTCCTATTGGATAATCGGCGCGGCCGACATCACAGAACGCAGCCAATCACTATAACGAAGCTAAGCCCGCGAAATCTCGATTTTGCTACTTTTGTAAATACGCGGTTTTAAACACTGTTAGTTCCGCGGTTTCAGAATATCACCGACGATATACAATCAAATGTGCCTTTTCAATGTAAAATTTTGAGTAAAAATTTAAAATGTTACAATGAAAAGGCACTTTTATTCAATTGTGCCTTTTCACTATAATTAGAGTTCGATCCGTTCGTCGAATTCCGTTCAGAGATGTTTAGTAGTAAAGGCATAACCGCCACTGTGCCTTTTTTTTATAGAAAATTTTAAGACGTAGGGTAAATAGTAAAGGCGTAACTGCCAATTGTGACTTTTCTTCTACATTCATTGCTAAGGTGTTGGTATAAAAAATAAGCACAATTGCCACATAAGCCTTTTATATTTGACGTACGCCGTTTCAATGAAATATATTAAAAATATAAAGGTGAAATAAAAGTCATATCTCACAATGTGGCCTTTTCCTGTACTAAAACTTAAAAAATGGTGCAGTTGTGGGCTTTAAGCTTATTCTATCTCTATTAATTTTGTTGCTAAAAATCACAAAAAAATTAGACAGATAGGCCTTTTTTTCCTGATTCCGAATATATACATAACTCAATTTCATGAAAAATGTTAGTTGTGCCCTTTTTAATTAAAACGGCAGAAAAGACAGCAACAGGCAGTGGCGTGCATTGATTTTGGGACTAGGTAGGCAGGTACTAGCAATGTCGCCTTTCAATTGTATGCTTAAGCACATTTCAATATGATTCTGACCAAAAGAAATCATAGCCATACACACTTATTTTATCTATAGTAATAGTTAAAGGTGGAGTAGTTTATTAAATCTTATGAGGTAGGTACTGCTTAATTGCCTATATGCAACGCACGCCACTGGCAACAGGCTGCTGATGATGTCAAATTAATGATTTGAGTTTATCAATAATCCCTTAAAAAAACATTTAGGTTAAATCGACCGTCCCTACATATACTATTGAAACTACAAAATCTCAGTTTTTATTTTATCTGCTTAAAATGTGTGAAATTATGTTATCATAAAAGTTATAAAATAATATTTTTTTATGTGACCAATTGGCAACTATTCCGCATCAAACTAAAGAAGATTCACGTAAATTGGATCATAAATCTCAGCGTAATCGGTGTACATACATAATAAAATAAAAACTGAGATTTTGTAGTTTCGATAGTATACGTAGGGACCGTCGAATTGGTTTTATCTTGCAGTAACCCTACAGCATCAGGATTAAGGATTGAAAATTGAAATGATTATAATGTTGTATTGTCATGGGAATGGAATTTGTGTGCAAAGTTTCCGGAGAGTTGGTTAAGGACAAGTTGTTGCAAAATCTGTTGCAAGATTTGAATCAAACAAACAAAGTTAAGCCAATTAAACCTGTTTAAAAATAATATTCTATATTGCACACACATAATTGTATTAAAAATTACTTCATTGTGGTAACTGGATAATTGCAAATAAGAACATAATAAAGAAACAATCAGGGCTTTTAAATTTTTTTAGGAGTTATTGGTATTTTTGCCTGTGTCTCACCTGTCAACATTTTCAAGTATTAAGGTCAAAGCACACATATCAAATCGGAAAGGGATCGTCACCGTATCAACTCAAGCCGTTCAGTATTCTTTATATGAAACTCCCTACTGCAACACACACTAATCGGAATCGTAACGTAATAGCTTCGCCTCGGGACAAGCTCACGAACCGCGGTGCGGTGTGTGGTCAACGTGGTTCTCGCGCTTACGGCTCGGCGTCCCCGCGCTTACGTCTCTCCGTACCCGAGCTTACGTCTCTTCGTCCACCCTTGCCCCTCTCACCCCTCCCGCGGCTGCCTGCAGTACACTACTGTTACTGCGAGCCGTAAGCGCAGCGTCGCCTAGCCGTAGCCGAGTCGACGTATCGGAGCTGCTGATCCGGTTTGGTTAAGTGCTTACGTTAGGTTGACGCCTGTTTGACGGCGAGGTGAAAGGCGATACGGTTACGATCCCTTTCCGATTTGATATGTGTGCTTTGACCATTATACTCCTGGAGTGCAATCCCAGACAAAGAAATTGATCAGGGTTAAAAACCTTGAATTTGGATTCTCAACATGCTCAGATAGCAAATCAAGCTTGTATCGAATTTTAATTTCAAAATTGATGATGGCAGAAGTGACATTAATTAAGAAAAAGCTTTAAATAAAAATAAAAAAGAGTTTACAGTTTAAGCATTTATCTTTGAGTGAACAAAAATGTATTTAGCACTCACTTTAGTGACTGCAGGATCAGTAATTACTTACTATCAAGTATTCACTATTTTTTAATCACTTCAGTCATTAGTTGACAATTGTTTAGAAATTTTAAAGAATTTAAGAAAGCAATATTTACCTTATTGAAATCAAAGTTGTGTTTACAAAGAAAGTTCAGAGTAGACGCTTGGAATATGAAAGACTGGTCAATATCTCCAAACACTTGCGGGCACAGATGGAATGTGTAGCCCGTAGCTACGTAAGAGTCCCGGTCTCTATTGTACTGGAACATTGTTAGACCCACTTGGGTCATTATCATTTTGCTCACTTCATTCTTTATTCTGTCATATCTCTCTTCACTTGTGTCAAATAATCTGAAAGGAAATAAAGGAAATCATTGGTTGGAATATAGACGAAGAATAATGTTCTGGGCATACAAAGATGTGCTAATAGAAGTGAGATGTTACAGGCTGAAGGCAAAATAAAATGAATGATGTATGATTATCTCTTTCCTTAACTAATAAAGATCATAATTATAACAAATAAGTATGAATAAATAAATATCTGCTTTAATTATCTACAAGTCATAACAACAAGCCGTCTTGTAGGAGGCCCAAGTTCGAGCGACAAGAGCGGCTGTGGATAATCATGATAGGTACCGGTTTTGTGTATTTTTTTTAGTTTGTGTGATGTGTATTGTTTTGTCTAAAAAACGTTGTTTTCTTTTCTTTCTTCTTTCGGTTTTTAGTACAAACAAGTCAGTATTTTACTAGGATATACTCACTTATATTTAAAGCACTCTCCAGATAGAAGGGCAGTGAATTCGGCATCAAAACCAACAAAACAAGAATTCGCCAAGTCTCTCTTAATATTTTCGAGTTCATCTAGAAAGTTTTTCCTTGTTATCTCCATATTGATAAATGCTATTAATAAACTTTATATCAAATATAACGACTTAATTATCATAAGATGCAATTTAATTTGAAAAATATCATAATCACATGGATGGTAAGTAGTGAAATAAAACTACTACCTACTCTTATCTATGAAAACTACGGCAAAAACAAACTATTTTATTATCAGAAGTGTCATGTTAAACCGTCAATGTCACGGTACTCACTGTCACTACTGTCAGTCAAGGGTCAAGTGTCATTTCAACGTCAATATACTTTTTAAAGATGTTTTGTGTTTATGGAGTTTGCTTTAAAATACAAACAAAATAAAACTATTATAGGTCTACCAGAATCTGATGGCAAATAGGGAAATTAAATGTTTTTGTGGGTAACACAAGGGTAATTTGAATAAAAAGTCTTGATACTTGTAATTTTTTTTCTTTAATTTGTTCTCGATATTCTTCCTGCCCATAGCTCACACTAGATGGGGTCGACACAACATGTATTTCATAAATCCATGTTGTTAGAGGTTTTGGCTTATTGTTTTATGTGACCCAATGTGCTTGCTGATATTATGCACTGGGTCCCAAAATGATATGTTGATATATGGTTTTTTGCAATTTTATTGTAATGGAAAAGGAAACCTTGTTAAAATAAGTATGTTTATTAAAAATGTTTGAACAAGAAAACATTAATCAGAACTGGAAAATGTATCAACTATAACTAAAAAGGGGAAAAAAGTAAAGACTACAACATAGAAAGCGGGCTGGTATACGGGAGAGATTTCAAGTGAGATGCTGTCGCCACGTGGCGTGAGCACGGCGCATTTAAGCCGTCATCTACTTAATTAAATTCGTTGGAACTAGATTAAATTAAGTTGTTCGGTTATAGGGTTCCGTACCCAAAGGGTGCCAACGGGAACCCATTACTAAGCCTACGTCGCTGTCTGTCTGTCTGTTATCTTTTAACCGTAACAGGTAGCCAGATATTTTTTTTACAGAATATGTGTTACTTTATGGCCTCTATTATAATGGCAAATAAAAATTGTAAAAAGTCGAAATCCAAGGGGGGTCCTCATACGAGAAACCTCGATAAAAATGTATTTTTTCCAATATTTTTTGTTCCTGCTCTATCTTAAAAACGGTTATACATATCAAACTTACAGCTTGGTATGATTATAGTGCATACTATATAGTTAAACAACAAATACTAAAAATAAGGAAAACTAGTGGTGGTACGGAAGTTACGGAACCCTTAGTGCACGAATCCGATTCACACTTGGCCAGCTTTTATTTTCTTTCTACATGTTTTTTTAAGCAGTATTATTTACTATTGTGTTTAGGACTCACCACGTTTCGTTTGCCAGAGCGATGTCGAGCCCGTTAGGTGGGTAGGTAGGTAATTGTCATTTCTATTTAGTCCACTACGCTGGCCTGCAGGCTTAGCCTGAACACCGCTAGACAAGGGTTTTGTCGACCTCTTCTTCTTTTCGTGTGGTTAGTGACTAAACCCGTGTCAGAGTTTATGCCGCCCATAGGCCTCTGACTTGGCTTCACATGCCATCGAGAAATATCTCTCAGGCATGACGGTTTCCTCACAATGTTTTCCTTCATCGTTTTTAAGCAAGTGATAATTATACAATACGCACATGAATCCGAAAAGTCAGAGGTGAGTGCCTTGGGTTCGAACTCGAGAACTATGACTTGGCAATCTGACGGTCACACCACTAAGCTATCACTGCTATTATAATTTTGTTGATTGAAGAATAGACAAAATGACGTATAACCATTGCGTTTATGAAATTTTGTTCATTCTTCCGTCGACAAAACCCTTCAAAACCCTTGTCTACGGTGGTCATGCTACGCTTGCTAATGCGGTTTGGTGGACTTCACTACACACACAATTGAGAACTTTATGTAGCCCTCTCAAGTGTACAGGTTTTCTCACAATGTTTTCCTTCACCGTTAACGCAAGTTATAATCAAATTATGATCGGCACATGAATTCGAAAAGTCAGAGGTGCGGGCCGGGATCGAACTCGAACCTGAATGGGAGGCAAGCGTTCGACAGGTAAGCTATCACAGATAAAATTTGACGACACGGTTGGTGCAGTGGTTGAGCGATTGGCTTCTGCGCTACGGGTAGTGGGTTCGATTCCCGCACGGAACAAATATTTGGATGGCGTACAGATAGTTGTTCCGGATCTGGTTGTTTATGCATGTGAAGATTTGTGTCTGTAAACGCACCCACGATACAGGAGAAATCCTAGCGTGGGGCAAAGTTTCTTTTAAGAAAAAAAAAAATAGTTTGACTCTGTGCCAAGAAATAAAAAAAGTTCTTTTGTTATGTACTTCAATATTTGACACTAAATTTTTAGGTACTTACGCCGTATAGAATCGTAGGTAGGTAGTAGGAATAAGGTTCCACTCATCTTTTCATAATTCCAATCTATTATTGCACGGCCCTTTTGCTTCGGCGCTCATGCTATGAGATTTCAGATTAGAATAAATCCCCTTGGCCCTCTATGTCAACTAACTGATTAAGTCAACAGGGAGGACAGTAGCATCTTTTTATTACAAACTAGCGACCCGCCCCGGCTTCGCACGGGTGCAAAGTACCTAGATACTAATGTGGGGCATATAAACCTTCCTCTTGAATCACTCTATCTATTGCTGAAAAATCCGTTGCGTAGTTTAAAAGATCTAAGCGTACAGACAGCGGGAGCAACTTAGTTTTCAACCGACTTTCAAAAAATGAGGAGGTTCTCAATTCGATTGTGTTTTTTTTTGTATGTTTGTTTCTCGATATCTTTGCTAATTGTGAACCGATTTTAAAGATTCTTTTTTTGTTTGAAAGAATATTCTGTCGAAGTGGTCCCATTTAAATTTGGTGAAGATCTGATGAAGAACTTCGGAGATAGACAATTTGAAGTCGGTTTTATTTTTGTTAAAAAGTGATTATATACTATGTAATGAAGAACACTTCTTCCAGTATTTATTTAGCACTAGCCGCTGCTTCGGGGTTTCACTTGCATCTTAGGGGAACTAATTCATTTACCTGGATAGAAGGTATCCTATAACATCACGCCTTGTATTCCCCGAAGGGTTGAGCAGAGGTGTATAGTAACACCCTCATTTCGCCGTTAGGTTTAAGTCCCATGTAATAGGGGGCGAGCCTATTGCCGTCAACCGGGCACAAATCCAAACTCCGGGCTGCTACTGAGGAATTCCACACGAAAAAACCCAATAACATTTTGCCCGACCTGGGGATCGAACCCAGGACCTCACGATCAGCAGTCGCGTTTGCCACCACTAGACCAATGTGGCAGTCAAACATCACAAACATTGTCTATAATATTAGTAGGAAGTAGGATACAGCGAGCGATCACCAATACCTAGGTTTGATAATGTAATAATTAGGGGAGGTGGGCCTTTTTTTATATCGTTGCAATGTCCTCATGGATGTCCCTCGCCAAGGGTCTGCTGGACTCTTACCGGCTAAAAACTAACGGAGTCCCTCCTCCTGACCTAAGGCCGGGGTCACGGGATTCGCTATTGCATGCACCGCAACTCCGGCAGGTCTCGGTCCACCAGCTTGTTCTGGTGGACCTCTCCAGTGACGGGGCAATTTCTCCACTGCCCCACTTCGTTCAGAAAGGCGCGCGCTGAACACGGCGTGCCATCCTCCCGGGCCTGTAACTGGTCGGGCGACGGGTACGTATGCCAATTCTCCCTACTATCGTCGATTGTTATAGAATTGCATTAACAATCATAATAATACCTAGCTCGTAAATTTACACTACCTACTGAACATGAAGGTAAACATATCATGTCTTCGCTCCACTCATCAGCAAGCACAAAACCCATTCCTTTAATACCCAATGCACTCTCTGGGCAGTGGTGTTATATAACGTATGAGTATTTACCTAAATATACGTATGTATAGTATATAATTATGCAGATTCCAGCAGCGATAGCCTAGCAGGTGAACGCTTTCTATCCATGCGGTCTGAGTTCAATCCCGACCCTCACCTATGACTATAAGGTCCGTATTAATAAACAGCTTTCATTTGAGAGATATCCCAAGAGGAGTACTTATAAAGTACAATTTCATACATTTGAGAACATCTTTTTATTACGCCGCTAGGGTTGTCAACATTTTTTCAACTGATTATAGTATTTTTCAGAATAGGATACAAAAAATATAGTATTTATTGGAAATTGTAAAAAAAAGGTAACATGTTCATAAATAACGTAGGTACCTACGTTCATAAATTTTACAAAATGAGGAATTTGATTGTTAGGTATTAGTTTCGGTAATTACAAAATAAAGATTGATCCATCCAACTAAAATACTATATTTAAATAGGTAATATATTTTTGCGTATTAGAATTATATTTCTCCAACAGTATACTAATACGCAGACCCGAAATACAGTACAATACTATACATTGTCTAACCTTAGGATATCGGCATTGTCCTATAACTGGGTTGTGGAGGTCTGATGGCAGTTGCTCCGTGTAAAATATTAATAGTATTCAGCCGCACTGGAAGCTGACCCCAACATAGTTGGGAAAAGGCTAGGCAGAACAGTATACATTATAATACGGTTGGCAACCCTATCGACTGCAGCGAAGTTCAAAAGGAGGGTAATGTTTTTAATCTGTATGTTAGTATGTAATTATATTATGTCATGGCATATCGAAACGACACTGGATATCGGGAGCTCTCAAATTATGGTGTTTGTTAATGTGGGCCATAATCACCTGTTACGACTTCCATGAGTGGAGATGAACTGGTAAGTGCTTGGCCAGAAACCATTCGGTCAGCAATTTTGATTGTGCAACATTTCAAACTCAGAGCAGCTACTGGGACTTATTTAACAGAAAACACAAAATTGCTTTGCTCGACCTGGAAACCTAATCCAATCTCTTATGTTCGGTACCCGCGTTTGTAACCACGAGATCAGTGAGGCAGCCGAGCGATGACGTCATTTAGTGAAAATATTGTAGGTATAATGGAGACCTTTTTGCAGGTAAGTACCTACCCTGTTTTGAAGTCCAGTATGATGAGAAACACCATAATACCACTGTACATACAGACTGCCTCGTTGGTCTAGTGGTGGCAAGTGCGACTGCTGATTCGGAGGTCCTGGGTTCGATCCCCAAGTCGGGCACAGTTTTATTGGGGTTTTCCGCGTGGAATTCCTCAGTAGCAGCCCGGTGTTTGAATATATGCCCGGTTGATTGAAATAAGCTCGCCCCCTGTTACATGGGACTTAACCGTAACGGCGAAATGAGGGTGTTACTATACACCTCTGCCCAACCCTTCGGGGAATATAGGCGTGATGTTATATTCATCGAATTAATCTAATACACCTAGAACGCAACCCCACATGGAAGTTTAAGCCAGTTGTCAGATAGGTAATTATGTATACAGGCTGTAAACTACATCATGTAATTCCTTCAAACCTCGTGATAGGTATAGGTACTGTTGCTGACATAGATTAACCTTGCACGGTATACTTTTAGATTTAATAAAAAAATATTACAAGAAGTAAACATATTATGTTCTTAACGTGAGGCATTTTAGCGCCCGGAGTTAAATGACCGCGCGGCGAGCCATAGCCGCGCAATTCGCTCGTGGCGCTAAAATGCCTCACGTTAAGAACATAATTATGTTTAATACTTGTAATATTTTTTTATTGAATCAAAAGTATCCCGTTCAGGGTTAATCTATGTCTGCAGTACCTAAATCACGAGGTTTGAAGGAGTTACATGATTTAGTTTACATCATGTATTAAGTATATAGGTACACGTGTAAGTCAGTGTTACTTAAATACCCAAATTGAATCACGTGACATTATATTTCGAAACGTAGTATTATATTATTCACATTTAATTATAAATAAAGGTATGTATGTACTTATTACGTTGGGCTGTGTAACACGTAACACTTATACCACTGAAGTAGGTGGTCGGCACGGTGGAAATTAATAAATCGGTTGCTCAATATAAAATTGCGTAACTTACAGAGAGAGTTCATTCTCCAGCCCGTCAATTTACTTCCGAATTGGAGCCCCAATCGAACCTCTGGCAATGCGGCGAATCATGGTGGTGCACCACGATGTTGCAACTGTTGGAGGCGACGGCCCAAGACCATACCAGTCGCCACTTAGTGGTCGACTCGCGTGGTCGCGGACGCTAAACCATTCACCGAACAAATCGAACACAACTTTTAAAAATAAACATGTAAGCTGCGAGTGTTAAACCATAGACGATTTTTTTTTCTCTTTAATCATGGAGTCGGAAAAGGAGGCGACTCAAGTGCGCGATGTGTCGTTGGTGAAACCAAATTACATGCTTATGTCCTTGCAGAGGATATTAGTGTTAACTGTAATACTAGCCGGAGTTGTTGTCGTCGTTCATTATACGCCGATGCCAGGTAATTTTTAATTAATATTATCAATTTCTTTATCGATATGCATGCCTATATCGATTTGAGAATAATATGCCTTCTAAATTAGTGACAAACATACTGCAGGATTATCTATCAGAAGATAGTGTTATTCAAATTCAAAGTATTTAATTACAAATCGGCTTTTACAGGCACTACATACAGGTTAAGATTTTAGTTGCACAACAACACTCTTATTACCATTAAATATCTAATTGTTTGCTATTACAATCCAACTTAACTATTCTCCGATTAAAAACCTGCAATTTCCTGAGTAATATTATAGTCTTTTAGCTCACGGAAGTAAGTACATACGTAGGTATGTATAAGATACGTATTGCAATCGATTAAGTACCATTATTAATGTTCGTTGAAGCGATCACGGAGCCTACTTCACAAAGAAATAAACTTCACCGAATGAAGTTACATGATACATCAACTTCTAAGGCCTTGAACGCTTCATTATTCTTTTAAAATATATATTTTATACATAAACATAGTTGCCGTATACATATTACATATTAATCACTAATACATTATGTTAATTGATTACTATTATTTACAGAGGAGTATTTCGAAAACTGTGATCGAGAATGTCACGAGTTGGATTGGCCAATGATATGCCGTGTGAAACTAGTCATCGAGGTCTACAAGACGCTTAGCAAGTAAGCAATAATTTAACAACCTTATGATATACGGCGAGTATCGCTTTTTATGAACCATTTGTTTTATCTTTGATCTAAATTTTCACTCTATAAAACTGAAGTTATCATAAGTGCGAACATAATTATGCCGTAATTTTCGCCAGTCTTCACATTAAAATAACAATTTCTTATATCACAGATCATGCGGCAGTTGTACAGAGAAGGATGGTGGTGAATGCCCAGCGACATGTATTTCTGCGGACGGGCGGGAACGAGGCATTCTGGCAGCGAACAGGGCGCTTCCAGCACCCACGCTGCACGTCTGCGAAAACGACATCTTGGTCGTAGACGTGGTGCATCGAGCTCCGGCCCACGCTCTTTCCATACACTGGCGAGGTCAACCACAGAAGGAGACTCCCTTCATGGATGGAGCTCCCATGTTGACCCAGTGCCCGCAGCCCGCCTATACAACATTCCAGTACAAGTTCCGGGCTTCGGCTGTAGGGACGCACATGTACCACGCACACTCTGCTGCTGACGCCGCCGACGGTCTCGCGGGAGCCTTCATCGTGCGCCAGTCTCCCCGTCTTGACCCTTTAAAGAAACTATATGATGTGGACGCTACTGAACACACGATATTCGTGTCCGAATGGGGCCATTCAATGGGACCGTTAGCCGGGGTCATATCGCGCATCCCGAACGCCGAATCTCTCCTCATAAACGGTAAAGGAAAATCATCTGAATCCCCCGACGCTCCAATGTCTTCATTCAATGTGGAATACGGAAAAAGATACAGATTCCGTTTAGCTTATGGTGGCGGATCAAAGAGTTGTCCTATTAAATTTTCAATTGATCATCACGTTTTGGAAATCGTGACTTTAGATGGGCACCAGATTCAGTCAGAACGTGTGAAATCTGTTGAATTGGGCAGAGGAGAGCGAGCAGATTTTATTGTGGAAGCTAAAAGAGCTCCCGGTGTGTATAAAATAAGAGTAGTTGCGGTAAAGACTTGTCAAGACAATTTGGAAGGTGTAGCAAATTTAGTGTATGAAAACAAAGAGCAAAAAGTGTTGCATAAAGATGACGACACAGTTGATGCTGAAGTGTATCGTGAGTTAACGACAGTGTCTAGTGATCGATGTGAATCTGACAATGTGATATGTTTGAACGAGATCCACGCAGCTAACAAGCTTCCTGCAGACCTGGCCGCGAATCTCGACGAGATCATTTATGTGCCTTTTAATTATTCTACTAGACAAACTTCAGCGAAACGAGTCGGTGAGTAATCTAATTGTTTACTCATATTGTTAAAACTTTCCTTTGTATTCAATTATCTGGTTAAAAGTGGTATGTAAGTAGGTATTTTCTTACTGCCATGTGCATTAACGAGTTTTAGATGGGCGAAACTGGATAAAGTAGATTGCGGCTTTTGACTGTTATCAAGTAGATTATTATTTAACGATTTCGTTTTTCATTATTATGAGGTATTGCGTGGACCATTCAAAATATGAGGTAATTCGTGCGTCGAAAATACTGTACGAATAGAAGTTTGCTATGGCAGTTATAACATCAGAAATATTCTATTGAATGTTTAATGGAAATATGAATCGATTAAATAGTTATTGCATTGTGATGAGAGCACCGAGTATGCCGGTTCCGTATCTATTCACACAATTCATGATTTAGTAGCCGAGTCAATAGGGTCAATGATATAGTTAGTTAGTATTCGTTTGTTATGTATTAAAATTTGTTAATTACATACGCAGACATTTTAGAATTGTTGTTTTGAAAGGTACACATTTGATATTGGTACCACTGCTATTTTACAAAGTATTAGGCGACCATCTACAATGTTCTGGAGTACCTACGCCAAATTTTCTTTTATGAGTACATGCTCAATATATTGCATTGAAGCCTCCTTATTCTTCTTCCTTTTTGTCTTCTTATCAACCTTCCTCTTAGCCTTTTTCCCAATTATCTTGCGGTCAGCTTCCAGTCTAACCAGATGCGGCTGAATACCAGTATTTTACACGGAGCGACTGCCATCAACCTCCGCAACCCAGTAACTGGGCAATGCCGATATCCTAAGGTTAAACCGTTTGTCAGACTTTCGGGCTTCTGACTACCCGTAACGACTGTCATAGGTATTCGTATGACACCCGGGATCGACGGCTTAACGTGCTCTCCGAGGCACGGAGGGGTCTCGATGTGTAACAAATGGTCACCCATCCACGGACTGACCGCGGCAAGCGCAGCTTAACCTCGCAAATCTTACGATCGGCGCGGTTGTTATTTAGCCACGAGCCCCTCTGTCTTCTTATCAACCATTAGACATATTAATTTGTAATCTTATTCACCAAACAAATTTATTCGAGGTACTAATTAATTTAGACACCAAGGTAAGATTTTATTGTTTGTGGTAGAATGCGAAATCGGTACATCGGTAATTTTTTCTAAGGGTTGCGAGGGTCAGTCGGTTGACGGTATGAAACCGAATTTAGCTGAGTTAAACAACTAGAGATAGCTTTCGAAATTTTCCATTAAATTCCATTAATGAAATTGGTTGTGAAACCGCTCTTTTACCGTAACGAATAAATAAACGTATACGACGAAGATTTGACTAGGTACTTATTTTATTGCCCTTAAAATCGGTCATTCAATAGAAATTGAAATAGCTCTCGATTATCGAAAGGCGAAGTTACTGCCGAAACGCAATTCTACCATGGTACCTGGCGTGGGCCTTTCAGATACATAGTGTTTTTTTATTGAGTGGAATTTGAAGCAAAGTAAATATTATCTTAAAGTCAAGAACAGATAACGGATTCAAAATGTTTGTTTAAAAAAAATTACACACATACGTATATTATTCATTTCTAATTACACACAAAGTTATAATAAATACAGCTTCTTTGTGTTTTCTTTATATTTTCCATTAGATAACAGAATTTCGAAATGCCTAGTTATAATGTTTTACTTTTAAATTTGTTTTGTTTTATTAATGTTAGAACACTTCGTCACGGCACAAACGACTCGTGGGGCGTACGAAGTTATATTTAGATCAATTATACTTTCAAATAGGCTATATTTTCCCTTTATTCTGTATTTTGGAATAAAATTAAAATATAATGTAACAGTGAATTAACTGCCTCGTTGTTCTAGTGGTTGTAAGCCCGATTTCTGATCGTGAGGTCTTGGGTTTGGTCCCCAGGTCGGGTAAAGTGTTATTGGGTTTTTCCGTGTGGAATTCCTATTATTACAAAGGACTTCATAACGGCGAAATGAGGGTGTTACTGTTACTGTACACCTCTGCTCAATCCTTCGGGGAATACAGGCGTGTGGTTATGTTAGGTGAATTAAATACAAAATGGTCATCAAATGTTTGCGAAGGCAGCGTCAACGAGTATGTTTGGGTATCCAATACTCTTAGGAGGTCGTGTCAAGGTCGTTTTCTTGTAATATTCGTTCCTCAGCCACTTGACAGCTTAGCCACACAAGCATAATAATTCAAAAGGGGTCTCAATTTTATTTCCTTATTATGGCGAGGACACTATGAAAACATTAAAATAAATGAGATATTTTTCATAGCCTTTTTGCGGCGTAGGTACTGTTTTTATATTTTTCCTGTTATTAAGTCACTTTCCCTATAACTATCTTGTTGGTCTAGTGGTGCCAAGCGCGACTGTTGATCGTGAGGTCTTGGGTTCCATCCCCAGGTCGGGCAAAAGTGTTATTGGGTTTTTCCGTGTGGAATTCCTCATTAGCAGCCCGGAGTTTGGATTTGTGCCCGGTTGATGGCAATAGGCTCGTCTCCTATATTCCATGGAACTTAAACATAACGGTGAAACGAGGGTGTTATTATACACTTCTGCTCATCCCTTCGGGGAATACAGGCGTGATGTTATGTTATGTTTTAAGCCACTTTTTGAAACTACATTGCATCTCAATTAAATCTGATTTACTGGTAACATTGTAAGATTTCTTTGTCTTAGTACAATCACAAACTTCGCTAAAACTTCGCTTTTACTCATAGTAGGTATCTTAAAATTCATTGACAAACAAATTATGGAAATAGCCTTAAAACAGTATACCAATCTGAATAAAGCCAATTTTATCAAATTCATTATTATAAAGTCTGACTGTAAATTCATGAAACGAACATTAAATAAAAACGAGCAAAAAAATCACGGTTGTTGTATGGGAGCCCCCTTAAATATTTATTTTATTCTGTTTTTTAGTATTTGTTGTTATAGCGGCAACAGAAATACATCATCTGTGAAAATTTCAACTGTATAACTATCACGGTTCATTAGATACAGCCTGGTGACAGACGGACGGACGGACGGACAGACGGACGGACGGACAGCAGAGTCTTAGTAATAGGGTCCCGTTTTACCCTTTGGGTACGGAACCCTAAAAATCACGTTTGTTGTATGGGAGCCCCCTTAAATATTTATTTTATTCTGTTTTTTAGTATTTGTTGTTATAGCGGCAACAGAAATACATCATCTGTGGAAATTTCAACTGTCTAACTATCACGGTTCATTAGATACAGCCTGGTGACAGACGGACGGACGGACGGATTGACGGACAGCGGAGTCTTAGCTAAAGGGTCCCGTTTTACCATGTGGGTACGGAACCCTAAAAACTAGTTTTATTATTTTGTATAGTCGTACTTATAAACTCCACGCTCGTCAGTTATGAGCATTTTGTCTTACGCAACACTTAGCTTAGGCAACAGAATATGTTAGTAGGTCACGTCACTATTTCGTAAAGATTGTGCGATTTTAAGTTTAATGTTTTGACAATAGGGTTTGTGTTTTTAGAGTAAGTACGTTAGTTGTGTAAAGAAACGCTAACTTTGTCGTGTGCAATACAACATTATTTGGGTATTAATATCGTAAATGTAGCATATCATATATATACTCTTATAATATTGTGCGGTTGGTAGCCCTAGTCATTACGTATACATAGAGTAATGCCTGCGTACACTACACGACTAATATTAAAACACTAGCGGCCCGTCCCGGCTTCGCTCGGGTGGACATTTTTCCCGTTTTTGCAACTTTTTTCATTTATGCTCCGCTCCTATTGGTCTTAGCGTGATGTTATATAGCCTATACCTTCCTCGATAAATGGACTATTATCTAACAAAAAAATAGTTTTTCAATTCCAACCAGTAGTTCCTGGGATTAGCGTGTTCAAACAAACAAACAAACTCTTCAGCTTAATAATATTATTATAGATAAACATAACATCAAGCCTGTATTCCCCGAAGGATTGGGCAGAGGTGTATGATAACACCCTCATTTCGCCGTTATGTTTTTAAGTCCCATGTAATAGGGGGCGAGCCTTTGCCATCAACCGGGCACAAATCCAAACTACGGGCTGCTACTGAGGAATTCCAGTCAGAAAAACCCAATAACACTTTGCCCGACCTGGGGATCGAACCCAGGACCTTATGATCAGCCGTCGCGCTTGCCACCACTAGACCAACGAGGCAGTTAGACTAATATTATATAAAAAAATTGGTTGTCTGTAAAGTCGGTTTACGGACGATAGTTTAACGTGACAACGTCATAACAAAAGATCGTGCCTCTCTATCGCACGCTCGCCTCAGACGGAACGTGACAATGAGTCACGCTTTTTCGTGCATGCAGCCGGCGTTCATCGTTTTATTAGACGTTGTCACGTCAAAAAAATCGTTACTTCCATTCTAAGTTTATAATATAAAGTTTCATTTAAGTTACGTATATTCTTTTGTGAAGCTCAGTCGTGAACTCGCGGCATATCTAACGATCTAGCACCATCAATCAATTATCAGTCAAGCAGGCCGCCTGTCAGTCTGGTTAATGTTGGCTTCACTACGTGAGAAGTATTTGATCTCTGTGTAATTACGTGTGATACATTTAGATCGTTGGTTGTTTGATTGGATTTGTATATTCTTTTTGTAGGGATAATAATTGTGTTAATTAAGGGTGAAGCTAGACGAGCGTAATTTTTTGAGTTGTGAGTCGCGTAATTTCTGCTACATTCGGTTCAATATAAAACTCCTGTTTCGTTCACACGGCGACGCAAAATGAGTTGTCGTGTTGTATTGTGTTGAAATTACGCGACCGAAATTACGCGACTCACAACTCAAAAAATTATGCTCGTCTGGCTTCACCATAAAAGCCGCTTATTATTTTAGTTTTAAGTTTGATCGGGGTACGTATTAGTCAATCTTTATGTGTATGCAGGTATTAAGTTAAATAATGATCCTAAAACATACTTCAACATCAACATTTTGATTCTAGAAGTCGGCTCCATATATTCTGCCTATCTTTTCCCAACTATGTTGGGGTCAGCTTGCGGCTGAACACCAGTATTTTACATGAAGCGACTGCCATCAGACCTCCGCAACCCAGTTACTAGGCAATGCCGATATCCTAAGGTTAGACCGGTTGTCAGGTTTCCGAACTTCCCGTAACGACTGTCATAGGTTTTCATATGATACCCGGGACAGACTGTTTAACGTACTCTTCGAGGCACGAAGAAGCCTCGATGTGTAACGAAACGGTCATCCTTCTACAGACTGACCGCGGCAAGCATAACTTATCCTCGCAAATCGTATGATCAGCGCGGTTGGTAGCCACGAGCCCTTCACTTTGTAGGTATAATTATATTAATTAAAAGCCCCTTATTATTATATACTGGCCTGCAAAAATAAGTATCACACTTTTAAAATTGCAAGAACTTTTTAGGTACACAAGATATATTTTCGAAACAAAAAGGACTCAAAAAAGAGTTTAACTTTGTTACTATAGTTTCAAAGAAAGCTGATAAAAATTGCTATAAAACGTTTTTCAGTTTAAATCTCTAACTACTATAGTTAAGAAAAAATTGAAATTTTAAAAGTGTGATACTTATTTTTGCAGGCCAGTGTAGTTTTAAGTTTGTTTGGGGTATTATAGACTAAGTACTTCAACATCAACATTTTGTTTCTGGAAACCGGCTCCATAAGTCTCCTTATCGAAAGACGCAACATCTCAATCACTTTCCCCCTTTTGATTTTAATATTTCATAGATATAACTCTTTTATATATAATATAGCAGCATGACACGATGTTTATGAAGAAAGTGAAGTAATCAGCGGTCGTAACAGCGTCCGTGCCAACCGCAAATATGCTGAATGATTGCGCCGTGCGCGCGCTCGTATGCGCAAGCTTTAACAACCGCGCACACCAGCAAATTGCCATTTGTTCATTATTGACGTTTTAGCGCACCTTTTAAACGGCAGAAAGAGTTGTAATCTTAACAATAGGATGTTTACTTTAATTATTAACAAGTCTTCTATGAAAGTTTCCCTTTCACTTGAAGTAGGCAATTATTTTTGTGGCACGCGAATCTTGCTTCATAACTGGTACCGTTATATCAACACACTTATATTCGGATAAGTGGGCAGTAAATTAAACACGGTAGGTGTCAACCGAAGTTGGTACTATGGCTAACATTTTCCTTATAAGATTGCCTGAACTTGCCATCGCTAGTTGTCAGGATAGGAAAACGATTTTTGGGTGCCACCGGAGCCTTATTATTAACTAGCTGTTTCCTCACGGCTCCGCCCGCGTAAGAAGTTTTATTCCAGTAATAAATATAGCCCATGTTACTCGGTGATAATGTAGCTTTCGAACGGTAAAAGAATTTTTGAAATCGGTCCAGTAGTTTTTAAGTTTATTCGTTACATACAAAAAAACAAATCTTCCCTCTTTATAATATTAGTACAGATATGCCTACGCTGCCTGTCCGTCTGTCACAAGGGTATACTCGTCACCACGTAACATGGCAAGTTCTAAACGTTTAAAAATAAGTTATGGTAATAACCATAGAATACTGACAAGCAATAAAAGTCACCATTTTTTTGTTGCACTAAGTGTACACGCGGACACTTACTCCCACTACACCAAAACCAAGTTACGTGCCGGAGTCTATATCAATATAATAAAAATACAGTAATTAAGATACAGTTCTCTTCAACTTGGTTATTTTTCAACGATTTTTATTCCGACTGTATCTCAAAAACGGTAATATATAATTATAACCTTTAAACTGGACTTGACTTGATTATAGTTTATACTTACTCAACAGATAAAAATAAAGACTAAAAAAAGCACTTCCATCCCTTTATTGTACAGAACCTTATATGACTTGCATTTGACCAGTTTTTCTAACTTCTACAAGGTCCTGTTACTTTCCTTTCGTAGTTTCAGATTTGAGTAAGCAATTCCTTTAAATAATGATAAAGGATGATATTGCAGACATGCACTCGAAAATGGTCTCTATGGTTTGACTGTAAATGCTAATCTTGATTATTTTATACCTATGCATTTTACATGTCATCGAGAGTAGAGCGATCAATACTTGAAGCCAGCTTGAATATTCTAATTGGGGACCCGCTTTCACAGGTCGATGTGATACAGTGCGGTATAGTAAAAGCTCGTATATATTGAAAGGGTAGTCGTTACGCCGAGAGTATACTTACTTTGAATATTTCAGAACCAAACTATGAAGTGGATTAAGCTTTAAAAGAAACACAGAGTGAAAGAATTGGATTTCTGAAAAAGAAAATCTGGATAACTGATGATTTTGTTAAACTAATTGAAAGAAAAAATGGATGCTAGTTTTAATTTAGCTTATATCTACAGACTATCTTTATATAAATGGCTATAAAACTAGTAATAAATAGGTAGGTAGCTATATTATAAATAATTCTTGTATGTTAATTAATATTTTAGTAGACAAAGATAGCTTATAAGATAATGTTTGATGTCCAACCTACTTACTTCTCTCATTCGATGACGGTTGTAGTATGAACAAGACAGTGTTAATAAGCAAATTAATAAAGTGTTTTGTCATTATTAAATTATGATATTGTCAGTTAATCCATGATTACATTACAAAGGTATAACGAATGAAAAACAATTTTGTTTAATTTTGAACGGTATGTTAATTTATAACCAACATTATTTTTTTTATACCCTAAACCCGAAAAGGGGTCAATGAACTCGTCATTAAGAACAACTTTTATTATGGGAAAACCCTGAAATCGCAAAAAAATTCATGCTGAACCATACATTTTGTCGAGTTATGTGAACATAGGTAGGTAAATGTATGGAACACCTTTTTTTTTTCGCGATTTCAGGTTTGTTCCCAATAGTAAAAGTTGTTCATATTAATGAGGACAATGACCCCTTTTTGGGTTTAAGGTATACAAAAAATAAGGTTGTACACTTATTTTTTTATTTTTTTAATAAATGATAAGTTTAACTGAAATACCGCTGTCTGTACGGTTAGATCTTTTAAACTACGCATCAGACTTTAATGCAGTTTTCAGCAATAGATAGAGTGATTCAAGAGGAAGGTTTATGCACCCCATATTAGTATCTACATTGCACCCGTGCGAAGCCGGGGCGGGTCGCTAGTTACTTATAAACGAAAGTGTCTACTTTAAATCAATGTAGTTACGATATCACTCGATCTTATGTAGGTCCAACTTAAATCTAGTCTCAGACTATAAACTCTTTACGATGTCTGTGGTGATTAAACGAATCACCTTTCATTTGTTATGGTGTCTGGTATAGAAAGGGCCATTAAGTCTGACAGATGGTTATGTGAGTCAGGAATTATCATTTGCTGTAATAGATTTAATTTAGAAGAAATGAAAATTAACCTTAATAACTGTTATGATTGTTTCTGATGTAGTGTCTTGTTACACTCGATTTTTTAAAACGAAGATTGATTACGGCAATTTGTTTTGTACTATTTAAGAATACCTATCTGAGTTCTGTTCATTTTACCACTCTGAATTAAGTAAAGCCCGAGTTAGATCTTCTTTTGAGATTAAGCTACCTTATTTGTTCCTATAGGTATTGGTATAAGGCCTTATAAGGTGCCATCTTATATACAATGTGTCCCAGTATGTAGTAATAAAATGTTGAGGGCAGTATATACATTCAATTTTATCGACATAAACACCCCACATGTGGGATCGATACCCCACCCCCCCAAAGATAGAGTAGTTTCAGTATTTGACTTATCTATTTCGACCTCTACATACTCAAACTCCCGCAACTTAAGATCTATTTAGGCCTATACATTTTTTTATCTTGGGGGCTGGGGTAATTTATAAGCATGTTTTCGACACCATGTGTCACGTGTTTTTGTTGATAAAATTGTGTGCATATACCTAACAGTTAAAGTTTTTTACATACTGGGACACATTGTATAATGATTACACCATACTATGAAAATCCGGTTCTCCAAAAGGTTGCAGAAATTAGACGGCTGCCATTACGGTTTAAATCAAACTTACTATAGTACACCACATACATATCGATATAAATTGTTTACGAAACAACGAAAGGAACGTAACTACTTGTGGCAACACGCGCACAATAAGTTCCTTTGTACCGAAAAAATAAATAGATATTTTAGGTAAAATTTATGCGTCTCAAACAGATACATATCAAGCCATAACATTATGAAAAATTGCCCAACCCGGGAAGTAGTCGTACTTCCTAAAACAATAAATGGCCGGCCATTTATAATACCTAGTCGCGTTTTTCAGGGACATTACCTTACCTGCCCTTATTCACATAGGTGTAGGCAAAATTGAACGGCAGGATTTTTTGAGTAGTTCTAAAATCGTCACCAGTTGGCGCCACTGCGAATGTAGACCTGATAAAATGTTGTTTTGTACAGGCAGCAACAGGAGTCGTTAAATGAATAGAATTAAATTACAATATTAGGTATATTTTAATTTATTTATTTATTTTTGTACAACTTAAACTATCATTACAGGTCTTACCCTAATGCGACAGTTACGATCAAAATTTTTATTAAAATATTGCCAGTTCTTACTAAACTTATTAACTATTAAAATATATATTTACAATAATAAAATGAGACACTACTAATATAAACAAAATAATTACCACAATATAACATAACTAATCTAACATAACATATTACTTACTTATATATTTAATTATTATTTTGCTTGTAGCATAATATAAATAGTAATTAATACCCTTGCGAATTCACTCCAACTACCTGTAAACACATTTAATTAGCTTTAGAACATATTGTATATTACTGGCTAATTAATGTATTAGATATTGACATTTTGATCGAGTATTTGACATTGACAGGTCTACATAACAACAGCGCCAATTAATGCTGCCATTACAAGTAGTCTTTTAAAAATATTCTCGAATTCGGCCCATCCTTGTTCGTATGTTTTTTAAAAACGCGTGGGCAGTTTCCATGGACTTTGGTTTAATAAATCGTCGTAAAACTTAATCGTCTGTGAATAAAGGTGTAATAAAAATTACACACAACAGCGAACACTCTGTGTGATGTAACACTGACATAGATTAAGAATGTGTTGTTCCATAAATGGTTTTTATTGTTCTAACATAGCAGTGGTAGCCTAGTGGTGTGACCGTCGGACTGCCAAGTCATAGGTCTCGAGTTCGAACTCAAGGCACGCACCTCTGACTTTTCGGACTCATGTCCGTATTGTATAATTATTACTTGCTTAAAAAACGGTGAAGGAAAACATTGTGAGGAAACCGGTATAGGTACGTGAGAGATATTTCTCGACGGCATGTACTATGCGTGCCAAATAAGAATAGCACTGTCAAGACGCCATTTTGTTCCGCAATACTCGTGAACTACATACATTACCAAAGTGTAAGGTGTGCAAAAAAATAAATAACGAAATTATACTCAGTTTAATTATTTTTAGTTCACATTTTTGGTATTTCTAATCAATTAACGTCAAATTAATTACACAGTCATTATATTATTATTATGGCGACATATTAGGGTGATCAGTAGCATTTTGTGAAGTTAACTATATATATTGGTTCATTTCTTTAATGAGTACAGTTTTCAAATATTATTAAATTATCCAAAATTATCTATTTATGGAATTCAATAAATAATATTTTATAAAATTGAATGTAAATAATAATGAAATCTATGAATAAAAAAATATAACATTTCTTTTTTGTAGTATTTTTTTGCTGGCGGTACCAATTTGACAGCTATCGTGAAGTTGTAGCAAGCACGATCCTATTCTTATTTGGCACGCATAGTAAAGCCCCGTCAGAGGCCCATGGGCGGCATAAACTGTGACACCAGGTTAGTCACAAACCACACGAAAAGAATATTGTTCTAACATCTGTTGTTCTTTTTGTCTACGTGTTGTCGTGTTGTGTTAATTAAATCAGTTGTTCAATGTAATGGATTGTTACTGAATTGCATAACTGCATTTAATTGCATACTGACAGTCATTACTCTGTTTCTGCGTAATTTTAAATTATAGTGGATGTGATAATTATCTTTCCCGGCTGTATGTACACTGGCCTGCAAAAATAAGTATCACACTTTTAAAATTTAATTTTTTTCTAAACTATAGAAGTTAGAGATTTAAAATAAAAAACGTTTTATAGCAATTTTTATCAGCTTTCTTTGAAACTATAGTAACAAAGTTAAACTCTTTTTGAGTCCTTTTTGCTTCGAAAATATATCTTGTGTACTTAAAAAGTTATTGCAATTTTAAAAGTGTGATACTTATTTTTGCAGGCCAGTATATTTGATTCGTTGTTTATTTTCTTATTACCGACTACAAGTAGATTTTATTATTTCATTTATTTTTATTACTTTGTCTTATGGCCGATTTCTATAAGTTACGAAGCGTTATTGGTAAAATTAGCTTTCGAGTCTATTTATATGCCCAGTTTGGCAATAAAAATGCTACCATTGGTAAGTAAAACGATTCGTTTTTGTTTATAGGAACTGGGCATTATTTAATTGATTGTGCAGGAAGACACTGCCTCTTATCCTATTGACATAATTCTTAAGTTGCCTAATAGGAAACCTGTGTGAAGAGATCTTATTCTTTGGTACCAACCGTATGGCTATCTAGACATATCACTGGAATAATCCCACCAGAGTAGCGCTATTTCTTTATCTTTACATAGTATAAAACTAAGTCGCTCCCGCTGTCTGTACGGTTAGATCTTTTAAACTACGCAACGGATTTTAATGCAGTTTTCAGCAATAGATAGAGTGATTCAAGAGGAAGGTTTATATATGCCCCACATAGTATCTACATTGCATCCGTGCGAAGCCGGGGCGGGTCGCTAGTTTACAATAATTTTCAATATCATAGACATAAACATAACCATCACGCCTGTATTCCCTGAAGGTTTGGTCAGAGGTGTATAGCAAACACCCTCATTTCGCCGTTATTTTTAAGTCTCATGTAATAGGGGGCGACACTATTGCCATCAACCGGGCACAAATCCAAACTCTGAGGAAAATCTGACCCAAAATCTGAGGAATTGAACACGGAAATACCCTCATAACACTTTGCCCGACCTGGGGATCGAACCCAGACATCACGATCAGCAGTCGCGCATGCCGCGACTAGATCAACGAGGCAGGTTCAATATCATAATAAGTCTTATACATCTTTATGCTTTACTTCCATTTCCTTTTATTGCAGAGAGCTGGGGTCAGACCGACGGTCACCGCTTCACCTACCCAGCGTCTCCTCTCCTCACGCAAGGTGGAGATGTGGGAGCCAACGCCTTCTGCCCTAAGGAGCCTGGTCATGGAGACGAGTGTGTGCATGTCAAGAATGTACCTCTGGACTCCACTGTAGAGCTGGTGATGTTCGACCAAGGTGATTATTATCTAAACTTATTATATTTTTAAGTAATAATTCGTTAACGTCATAATGGCGAGACCAGAATTTTTTGTTCATATCTTTTAAATTAAAGTTGTATTTACAATTTTTAGCACAAAAGATACCAAAAAAATATAAAAAAGTACAGTCGAGTTCATTAATATATTGGCCCTTCCAGGTTTCAAAAATATATGAACGTTAATAAAGTTCATAATATTGTGACAACTCTAAGCATCATTAAATTGTGGTCAAGATTTAGATTCATTAATATGTGACTGCTTTTTCTCAGTAACATGTACACAGCCAAAGGCACATTATTATACAGGATGTAAACGAAATCATGTAATCCCGTCAAACCTCGTAATGTACAGACTGCTGACATAGATTAACCCTGCACGGGATACTTTTGAATTCAATAAAAAAAATATTACAAGAAGTAAACATGTGTTCTTAACGTGAGACATTTTAGCGCCCCTAGTTAAATGACCGCGCGGTGAGCGATAGCCGCTCAATTCGCTCGGGGCGCTAAAATGCCTCACGTTAAGAACACATGTTTACTTCTTGTAATAATTTTTTTATTGAATTCAAAAGTATCCCGTGCAGGGTTACTCTATGTCAGCAGTCTGTACATTACGAGGTTTGAAGGAATTACACGATTTCGTTTACATCCTGTATAATAATGTGCCTTTGGCTGTGTACATGTTACTGAGAAAAAGCAGTCACCTAAATCTTGACCACAATTTAATGATGCTTAGAGTTGTCACAATATTATGAACTTTATTAACGTTCATATATTTTTGAAGCCTGGAAGGGCCAATATATTAATGAACTCGACTGTACCTATGTAGTGTTATTGTCGCAAACTTCTTGGACCAGTTACGATAAATGATAAATTATTTTTATTTCTGTAAATAAATCTGTTACAGACACTTTTACAAGTCAAGGTTATGTTTTTTTAAGACTATAATTATGGCACCTGCCATCTTAGTACGGTGGTTGTATTTAACAAGTGCGAGTCTGACTTGCGCACGAAGGGTTCCGTACCATTATCTGCAAAAACGGCAAAAAAATCACGTTTGTTGTATGGGAGCCCCCTTAAATATTTATTTTATTCTATTTTTTAGTATTTGTTGTTATAGCGGCAACAGAAATACATCATCTGTGAAAATTTCACCTGTCTAACTATCACGGTTAATGTGATACAGCCTGGTGACAGACGGTCGGACGGACGAACAGCGGAGTCTTAGTAATAGGGTCCCGTTTTACCCTTTGGGTACGGAACCCTAAAAAATATATGACAGAAGAGATGAACAGAAAAAAAATTGACTTTAACCAGCCTCAGGTCACTTAAAGACGATATAATATAAGGTTGTATATTGCGCCTTTTAAATCTCTACAGTCATGGTACCTGTACACATAATTATACTGATGTAACTTGCTAGAGATTTTACAAAACCACAAAATTGTATAATATAACTCATGCTGTTGAACAGCTGTGTGTATTCACGATACAGCCACAGTTATGGGCAAGAAATCATAAAAGCAAGCCTAATGACATCTGCTGTACTTGCAAGCCAATTACCTACATTTATGTTTTAACATTAAAAGTTAATCGATATCTTAAAACGACGTTTATTCGTAGAATATGAGACTGCGAATGTTCTTCAACTTTCATGATAGTAAAAGTTGTTTTTGCTTTCAGTCTTCATGATTTCAATAAGCACAGAAATAGTAAAGCAGAATCGGGACAGTCCAATCAATTCTTGATAAAGGAACACAACATCCTTGAAAATGAATGAATGCTTTTTCCTATGGACGGGGAGGCGATTCCTCCATCAAATCGTATTGAAAGGTTTTGAAAAGCAAACATTTTAAAGAGACGTAGATAACATTTTCTTCAAATATTCACCGGCGAAAGTCTGTAGAAATTGATAATAAATCAAATACAATTTTATTGGTAGGCATGCGCATGGTATTTTTATCAAAGCTTCAGAACGATGTCGGTAACATTCATTCGATGCAATATATTTTATTTATTTTCAATAGTTTAGGCGATAGCACCGCCAGTATAAGTGCTCCGGATACAATCGTAACAATTTTGATTTAAAATCGATTCGATGTGAGTCTGCAGTTTTGATAGATATGTTATTGACATGCGGAGACTATAATTTGAATGTTACCTGTCTAATGGCCGATTGCTATAATTTACGGAGCGTTATTGGTTAAAATAATAATAATAATCATCATTTATTTCAGACAAGAATCTTATCCAGATTATGAGTTAGTAATAACAGTTAGTAGTAAGTAGGTAACAATTTGCTTAAGTAAAATCAGTGTGGAGTTGCATCCATCTCCACATCATGGATGTCTCCCAGCGATCCACGAACACATTCAGAATAGTGTTGGTGCTACCGCGAACAAAATAATTGAACAAAATTGAGACTCTTATTTATCAATAACTAGCTGTGTCCTCGCGGCTCGGCCCGTAGCCTATGTTACTCAGTGATAATGTAGCTTGCTAACGGCAAAAGAATTTTTGAAATCGGTCCAGTATTTTTTAAGTTTATTCGTTACATACAAAAATACAAATCTTTCCTCTTTATAATATTAGTATAGATGAAGCAATAGACGTCATAACTTTGGATAGTAGACCCTCCCATATTATTATATAAGTAGCTGTTACAGTTAAAGTTAGCTTACGAGTCTATGTAAATGCCCAGTTTGGCAATAAAAAATGCTATCATTGGTAAGCAAAATGATTCGTTGTTGTTTATAGGAACCGGGCATAAATTAATTTATCTTAGATTTTAATATTAATTGGCAAGGTTATTAACTTTTTAGATCCCCAAGCAGATAAGTTATATGCGGAAGTAAGTTTACCAACAGAATATGACTAAGGGCCGGTTTTTGATCCCTAGTTAAACCAATCAATGGTTAAAAACTCAAATGATTTTTAACTATTGGTTAAAAACTCATATTTTTTTAAACATTTTAGCCATTGGTTGACTTAACTAGGGATCAGAAACCGGCCTTAAGATGCTAATTACTAGCCTAGAAAAGTAATTAATGTTATAATTATGCATTAGTTATATTATACAATTTCGAGTCGTCCGCGCAAGGCGTGCGCTTAGTTAGTTCCCTTATTAGGCAGTTTGTAATCTAACGTTTCCACTTTCCTTCACCTTAAGTTAGAAACGGCACTTGAGCTAAGATAAGTTTGTGCGTCAATATTAGCCTTTAACATATGCCGTTTATGGCGCTTGTGTAACTAAGGCTACACATACAAATAGCGAGGATGTGCAGAACATTCATCGTTTCTCAAATCGATTATTCACGAAATAGGAATCGATACATCGGCTCTTAAAGTAAGTCATCGTATAAATGAAGATTTTACGAGTTTCAATATAAATAACGATATGCAGCTGATGTGGTGAACAAAATACATACATCCATTTATCATGGTGACAGTGATTTATGGTATCCTTTGTAATATGTGGACCAAGATTACTTACGCAACGCGGAACACCGAAGAAGTTGTCTTGAGGCTAGAGTCACAAAACAGATAGGTACAGAAGTCAATCACATGTATGTACTTCACTTTTCATACCTACGCTCGGCGGTCGCTCTATCTATATATATATATCTCTCTCAAGCGCATGGCTCACTCACTCGCACTCTGGTCCCAAACGGTCCGAGATATCGTGTCCGTGAGCAGTGTCTATGCACTTGTATGTAGATTGACTTCTGTATCTATCTGTTTTGTGCTAGAGTGTTACGCTTCTCGCGTTAACAGTCTGTGTGACAAGTATAGACAGCAAATGAGTTAAGTATGTAGGTAAACTGTGAACATAATGTATTATGCAGACTATTAACAATGTTATTGTGTGTGTGATATTTTTCTATGCACAAACACATGTTCAAGTGAGGTTTCTTAAAGACTTGCACACGCACAATTCTGTTACAATGGAGATTTAGTTAGTTGTCTCCTTCGTTGTCTGGATACTTTTCTGTTTCGCCTACTGTACCTTTGAGTTTAAAATAACATAATTATAAATAGTTTATTTTATACAAGCATATAACTGCCTCGTTGGTCTAGTGGTGGCAAGCGCAACTGCTGGTCGTGAAGGCCTGGGTTCGGTCCCCAGGTTGGGCAAAGTGCTATTGGGTTTTCCGTGTGGAATTCCCATGTAGCAGCCCGGAGTTTGCATCTGTGTTTATTGTATACAGAGCCTAACCCTTCCGGGAATACAGGCGTGGTGTTATGTTACAAGGATATAATATGAATATACAGTATTCCCAACGTTCAGAGAAAACACCGTAAAGTCAATATTATAAAACAAGAATGGAAAAATTTCTGCATTTTCCTTGTCTTGCGTCTGTCTACTTTTCCTGCTCCTTCCCTACTGAATAATGAAAATAAAGTTGCAACCATTGAATAAAACTTTAGCAATCGGGAGTCTAGTAACAACCACCAATATCAATCATAACATAATGAAGTTAAATCGCAAGCAAGGGGCGTCATTTTGTGAAGCGAATAGAACGCGTAGCGAATTACTAATGATAATTGTAAGGTACTCGGACTTTCCCTAAGTTTAATTGAACGTTGTTATGTATATTATAGTAACGTGCAGTCTAGTATGCAATTATACTTAAATGGCTGATTGTCTAATCTTATTGTTTGTGGAAATCAAGTCTTACCAACGATTACTGACTGAATGTAGTATTTCTTACTTTTATAAAGACACCTTGATCTCTGAGTTTGTTTCGGATTTTCTTTTCAGAGTTAGTCAGATAGGAAAAGCCGGCGCTAACTAATCTTAAAAAAAAACATTACTTTGACTTGTAAAAGTACACGTAACAGATTTAATTGCAAAAACAAAAATCAGTTATCTTTAGATAGTATAAAACAAAGTCGTTCCCGCTGTCTGTACGCTTAGATATTTTAAACTACGCAACGGATTTTAATACAGTTTTCGGCAATAGATAGAGTGATTCAAATGGAAGGTTTATATGCCCCACATTAGTATCTAGATTGCACCCGTGCGAAGCCGGGGCGGGTCACTAGTCATTTATAAATAAATGAATTTTCCTTTGGGTAAAAGCTGTTTTCAATATATAAAGTAGTTTCCCTCTATGCAGATTGATTTAAAGGACACCCGGTATATATAAATAATGTATTAGTTGATTAATTATTTTGTCAGGCTTAACGAAATGCTCAAAATGCAGTTTAGAAGAATTTTGGATTTTATCTGACGAAGCAGTGGACACACGTTTGTGTGTCCACTGCTTCGTAAATCGAAACACCTATAAAACAGTTTTGTTTTATAGGTGTTTTGATTTACTGCTATATGTATAAAACCGTTTGTAATGTTATAACTGACTAGCTGTGTCCTCACGGCTCCGCCCGCGTAAGAAGTTTTGTTCCAGTAATAAATATAGCCTATGTTACTCAGTGATAATATAACACTCTAACGGCAAAAGAATTTTTGAAATCGGTCCAGTAGTTTTTAAGTTTATTCGTTACATACAAAAATACAAATCTTTCCTCTTGATAATATTACTAGCTGTGTCCTCACGGCTCCGCCCGTAGCCTATGTTATTCAGTAATAATGTAGCTTTACAACTGCAAAAGATTTTTTGAAATCGGTCCAGTAGTTTTTAAGTTTATTCGTTACATACAAAAATTCAAAACACTAAAATACAAATCTTTCCTCTTTATAATATTAGTATAGATAGTATAGAAACGTACTAGGTATATTTGAGTATAGGAAAATTCTGCTGCTCAAGCGAATGTAGAAATTCTTTGACGTAAGTATAATTACATTATATAGTGAAACAAAGAAACGCATCCAAAATAAGTACCTACAGAATATGTTTCGAAACCGTGAAACAACGGCCTGGTTCTGATTTAAGTTTTTGTGGTGTTCATTTGCATGATACATTTAAATTTATTTGCCGGCCACAGTAGCTGTAATTAGTGGGAGAGTGGTATCTGTTATACAACGGTCTTATTAAAACTGGTCCTACTTGTGCATCGATGCAAGGTTTCTAAATTTTAGGGTTATATAAATAAATAAATAAAAAATCTACTTTAAATATTTTAAGAGCATTATTTTTAATGAAGTAGGTACGCAGGCTAGGTTAAGAATATAAATAGAATGTTGGCAATAATAAAATTAAACAAGGTTAGTCGGAAAGGGGGTACTAAGCCGAAAGGGTGTAAAAGTACCCATAATAATGGATAACTTTTGTTCTACAACTTTCCCCAAAAGTCAATACTTCAAGAGAAATAGCTGTTCAAAGATTTCATAAAAAATATGCTAAATTCTATCTATCCTCAGGTATGATCAGCTGTGATTACATTTTACGTCATATTTGGGGTCACGGATTAGAAACTCCATTTTCTGTATTCATAACTAAAGCAGGGATGAAGAACTATTGAAAAAACTAAATTAAAAATTATTTTTCATAAAAAAAAATTAACATTTTCTTTAAAACAATCATCAGTGATACATTAAGTGGCCCGCGGCTTAGTACCCCTTTCCGACTAACCTTGTATATTGCATAACATCACGCCTGTATTTCCCGAAGGGTTAGGCAGAGGTGTATATATAGGTAGTAACACCCTCATTCCGCCGTTATGTTTAAGTCCCATGAAATAGGGGGCGAGAATATTGCCATCAACCGGGCACAAATCCAAACTTCACAACTTCACTTCCAAACTAAATTCTACACGGAAAATCCCAATAACATTTTGCCCGACCTGGGGATCGAACTTAGGACCTCACGATCAGCAGTCGCGCTTGCCACCAAAACCATGTCGTAAAATAAAACCATGTCGCAAGCTCTATTCTATTGTGGTTAGCATTGAATACCCTTGATAAAAATAAATGAACTAATATTATAGTTCTTTAAAATACCTAATTTTAGTGGAAAATTGAAGGCCCCAACCACCAACAGTTAATATATACGGAGCCTAAGGTGCGTTAATTCCGCTCGCCCATTTACCATTAACTATGTTTTATAACTGGCTTGTCGGGCCGTCAATCGGACCCGTATAGTTATTTAGAACATATCGGACGTTAAGTTACCTGAGTGGGCGAGGCCGGACGCTCGGCTTCATCTCGTTAAATATCTAAAGATTTCTCGCGTCACCGAATTCATTAACCTAATTTAAATTTGGGTAAGAATTTACTTTAGAAGGTTTTTTTCATTATATCGACGGTCGGCAGTGAAAACCACGTATGTGTAAAATACAATTTTTTACAAGAGGTAGATAAAATTGTCTCCTGTTAATACAAGTTTGACATCGTACGTCATAGATAGCTTAGAAGGAGCGTTCTTCGAAAAATATTAACAAAAATTGAGACCGTCGTACCGTCATCTTGTCATACCGGCGTGCGTGTATGACAAGATGTATGAATGTGGAAGAAGCGAAAGGGGTATGTAAGAGTCGTAGCATGTGGCGTTCTATAGTTTCTGCCTACCCCCATGGGAAAAAGGCGTGAGTTTTATGTATGTATGTATGTATGTATGAGACCGTCATTAGCATCATCCCAAAGTTAAGAATGCAGATGTTTAATACTATAATAATATGATAATGAAAACTCAAACTATACCGCTGCCGTCAAGCAATAAGACAAGAATAAAAACAATCTGACAATACTATAACGTTAACAACCCGGGAGAAGAATGATTTGTTAAAATAATGTTAAAAATGTTCGAAGAATCACCCAGCTAAGTATTTTAATTGAACGTTTGTTGAACTAGTACGTGTATGACGAGTTTATCGATCTAAAGAACAAATAAAACGCTTTTGAAGCAAATTTGATTTACGAGGTTTTCACTGCCGAGCGTCGATATGATGAAGATTAGATCGAATAGGATATGGCAAGAATAAAAATTACAATTATACGCTCATTTATATTTTCTTTAGGTACATACAAGGTGGAAGGCATAATTGCACGTTTATGCCTGGTTCCTATAAACAAAAACGAATCGTTTTGTTTACCAATGGTAGCATTTTTAATTGCCAACCTGGGCATAAAAATAGACCCTTAAGCTAATTTTACCTGTGATAGTTATTTCCATATGAAAGGGTCTACTATGCAAAAGCTATGAGGTCTTTGCTTCATTATTGGTAAAGATACAATAGTCTCATATTTAATCAATAACACTCCATAAATTATAGGAATCTTTCATTAGTCGTTTTCTAAGAGCATTTAAAACAAAAGAAAAACAACAACAGCAACAATTTTACGATGCTGATGCTAAGCAATTTTATTACAAGTTATCACGGCTGATTGACACTATGCGAGACCCGAAAGCTGGCCTTTACTTCGGCTAAGGGATTAGCATTGCCATACAACGTAGCTGCCAGTCTTCTGGGCTCACTACTGGTTGACAGCGATGCGGAGGAATATTTTGATCATTTAGTTTATAGTTTTTTTTGTCTGTCTGTATTGTCCCACTACTGGGCAAAGGCCTCCCCCAAGTCCTTCCATGTATTCTTGTCTTGAGCCACCTGTTTTATATTCGGATATATTTATCACTTACAATTTGTGGTTGCAACTTTAATCATCTGAGTTGTCACTCTTTAATAATTAATCCGTTTCCTCTTCACAATTTGAAAGAGTACTTATAAGAATTTCTAACACTTTTGTAATTAGTTATTTTTAGGCGTTTATAACATAGAATTATTGCTTATTTCAAAGACATCAGAGAGATGCATGAAACGTCTACTTATTTTAAACTTTCAGTATACTCGTTCGTCTTTCGTACAATATTTTACAGTGTTTCTCGTTCCATCGTCTTCAATGTCAGTACAAAATGTATAAATGTGTGAACCAAGGCTGGCGCTAGTCTTTGATTTATTCATGACCGTCTGGGATACGAATGTTAAAACCACAAAAGAGAAAAACGGAGAAATGTTCAAATATGATTGCTAATTAAGAATTTAAACTGGTATTCTATAAAGCCATAGATATTTTTTAAACGGTTTTAATTAGCTTCTCTTTGTATATTTGTTTGTTTGATTCATATCTTGCGACAGATTTTTTAATTACTTCTGCTTAACCGATTCTCATGAAACTTCGCACAGAAATTCAATTCCCATGACAATACAACATTATAATAATTTTAACCTTCAATCTTCAAATGCTGATGATGATGCCGGGGTACTGCAAGATAAAGCGTATAACTTAAAAGATTTTTTAAAGGAATTATTTTACGAGGATTTTGGTATGTACCTATAGGGAAAATTTTATAAAAATACTGATTCGGGTCTAATCGCGTAGAAAATTTATAAGGCAGAAAAATACCTTATTAAGCCCGACGTTTCGGTACTTCGACACACCACCAACGATAATATTTTTAAAAATGACGAGCAAGTGAGGGTAGATGAAAATACCCTTGCTTTACGAAGATGACAATTGCTCCGCCACTTCAGTCTACCCGTGACCACGGCCGGTGAAATTCGGTCGAAACGTCGGGATAAATAAGGTATTTTTCTGCCTTATAAATTTTCTACACGATTAGACCCGAATCAGTATTTTTATAATGTGTACAAATCGCGAAAGTTCGAAAGCATTTAAGGAAAATTTTAATATAAAATCTTTGATCCCGTTCGAGGTGACAGGTCGCACACAAATGCTATCTGCCACGGCACTAAAAGAAAAGTTGCCAATTGGCATCTTTTTGTACATTACGATATTTTATAGTGTTGCCTCTCTACAACTGTCAACATTTGAATATCTTTGTTTTTCTAGGACTAAAAAAGCCTTTGATTTCACTACAATCTGCACTAAAGGCAACATTGTCGGATTAATCTAATTAAAAATTTACGTACCCCCCGGTGGGTTCCTGCATTGTCGTTGCGGGGGGGCTTAGTAGCCGTGGCTTCGAGCCCCACGGTGAAGCGAAGAGGAACCCGAGGAGGGGCTGCTCGTCGGGGCTTGGGCCTGGAAGCCCTCGACGTAGCGGCCAAGTAGGTTGCGGTGTCGCCTGGGCGACTTCGCAACTGAGGAGGGCCGCGATGTCTTATAGGAGGCATTGCGGCTGAAGGTGGAGGCCGCGGCGGGAGAGGAGTGCCGGTATTACGGTGCGCCGTTCTCCCTACATTCCGCGGCCTGACGGGGCCGCCACCGTCAGATGGCGGACGCGGTGGGGCCGCAGGGGGAGAGGAGTGTCGGTGTTTAGTTGGCCGCTCTCCCTATCCTCTGCGGCCGAAAAGTGGTAGGCGGCGGGGCCACTAACCTGACCCGTCGCAGGGGGACCAGGAGTGCCCAGACACGGGGTAGTCTGGCGCCCATGTACTTGTTTGGTCCCCGGGGTGGTCACGGCGTACCATGTGTTCTGGTGCGCCGGTGATGTGGGGTGCCCCCCGCGCCTCTCAGGAGGTCGTGGGGTGGGGCCCTACAGTGGAGAGGTCCACCAGCAAATGGTGGACCAAGACCTGCATGGGTTGCGGTGTATGCAATAGCGAATCCCGCGACCCCGGCCTTAGGTCAGAAGGAGGGACACCGTGGTGGTTTTAGCCGGTAAGAGTCCGGCACACCCCCCCGTCTTCCCCAGACGGGGGATAGTCCATGAGGATTTCCCCACGATAAAAAAAAAAAGAAAAAAGTAAAATTTACGTAATAATACTTATCAAAACGGCTGTGATGAGCTGTTTTCTTATTATACGAGTTATATTAATTGCGTAACATTGCTAACCGAGAACTAATATTCTAGAAAAACTCGTTTTAAGTCGGCGTTGTTTTGGTTTTTTTGACCTCGAATTTCTGGCTCTGATTGCAAACATGCATTTATCCAACAGCTATTAACATTTACCTTATTAATCATCATGACGACCGGTCCTGGGCAGTACTGTATGTATGTAATGTCAACTGGTCTGGTAGCAGGATGATCAATATACCTCCTACGAGAGATGGTCTTAGTCAGGGATGCACAGACTTATTAGGACTAGGGGCCACTCGGGCAGGTTATCAGCTAAAAGCGGGTCACCACAATTAAAAACAACCAAAAAAAGTAGAATAAAGTTTACTGAAAAAATGTATGATAGTTTGAGTACCTATTTAAAAACAACCATATATTCAGACATCCTAAGCTGGCCCCTATTGTTAAAATATTGCATTATTGTCACACAACCGCATAAAATTATTTAATTCACTGGAGGGCCGTACGTATATTGACGAAGGGCCGCGGTCTCTGCATCCCTGGTGCCTGGCCCGTATCTTTTAGTAAAACGACGTTAAAAACTGATGAAAACTGATGAGCCTATTTTAAATCTGCTAGACTGAGTTTTAACCATCTCTCGTAAAGAGAGGAATTATGTCTAAGCTTGATTCTGCCGACCATTAAATTCTCCCGACCAGTGTTATAACCAGTTAGTCACTTTAAAAGCACTCATCGACAATACCAGAATGGTCTAGCGACAGCTGTGGATTTATCAAACAGACCGCGTATAATAATAATTGTGTTCATTGAAGATGTCCAATCAGATAAACCATAATAGGCTTACACAATGGATATCCATTTATTTAATGTAATTGCAATTAATTTGCGCTCGCTTCCGACATTCACCAGTAACAGTATCAATATACACGGAGTATAAAGTTTTCCTTTTAATTACAGGCGGCGAATCCGACCACATATTCCACCTCCATGGGTATAGTTTTTACGTGGTCGGCGTGAAGGAACTCAACAGAAGTTTCGACAGAGAAACCATCAAGAAGATGAATGAAGCAGGTACATTATTCAATAAAAATCTCGTAGACCCGGTAAAAAAAGATACTATAGTAGTGCCGAAACACGGCGTGGTTGCATTACGTTTCAACGCTGATAATCCTGGGTACTGGATGATGAGAGACGAAAGGTCCTCTCATTGGACTAGAGGCCTAGACTTTATATTAAAAGTAGGTGAACAAAGTGACTTTGTCCAAGCTCCCTCAGATTTCCCCAAGTGCGGGTCATATGTGGGACCCGAGTATTTTCTAATATGAGATCGGGCACGTGGTCAATACTAAAGTTACCTTTTAGATTGTATTATTGCTCAATTTATTTATTTGATTTGTGATATATGTTTGTTCAGGTTATTCATTTTGTACAGCTAAATTGGTTTTCGATTGGAAGACAAATATGTCGCCTAATAAGATTGGGTCAAATCAAGAAAATAGGGAAAACAAAGAAATGCCTGTTATCTATGAAAGAATTGATTTTTATGTTGAGCTATTTAATGGTTCGTTCAAGAAATAATATTAGGATAGAAATAATATGTGGTACAATTTAAGCTGTAGATGGAAAAACTTGATATGACTTACTTTAAGTGTGCATTAATACAATTCCATATATTTTTAGCACTGTAAATAAAATATATTTTTACGTTAAAGGTGTTTTATTCTCCCGGGAAATACGACTACGATTTCCCACCATTTGGTGCAGATAATATCGATAAATCATTCGGTTACCATCAAAGAATGGCTGGTATATTGAATTTAGGTGAGGTATTGTAAAAACGAGAAGTCTCAAATTCGTTGAGTGATCAAATAGTGAAAGTGTGGGTAATTGGGCCGCAGCTGCCTGCAGCAAGTGCCTCTGCATGGTGAGGCGCCGCCGGGCTGCGGCCGACAAAATCGTTTTATTGTTATCACTACTTTTGATGGAGAGTTTCTAGGTAACAAAAAACAATTTGGCGTTGAGGAAATTCTTGTTTGTAAGTATGGGTGCGCTCACGGCATGATGTGTGACGGAGGACAAAGTAATTTATTGTTCACAGTCGATTGAGTGGAAGTCGTTTTTGACATGACGGCGACAATTTATAAAATATTCTTTAGTAATAAACGATTCGTAGCTTATTTGGTCGATCTGTTTAAAGAAACTGGTCGTTGGATTATTAGCAAGACTATAGTACCCACTTCCATGATATGGTATCTACTGATTTTATACAAAACGACGGTTTACGAAATTACACCATACCATGCATTATGTAACTATGTAGATTTTTTATTATTTTCAATGTACATACCTATAGCCTCCACGAGTTTCGGCGTACCTTGGGCAGTCAAACTCACTACCAACCTTGCTGATTAGATAATATTTTCACCAGAGCACGAGAGAAGAAGAAGAATGTACCTATGCTTTTGTTATCCGTTTGATAACACCGATTTGAGGTATATTTGTGATTGAAGCTGTTTTTATTTTCATTACTGTGCGCTGTTTTAGAATATTACCCAGGTACGTATCTATTGTTAGTCTATATACGCGAACCGCGCATTCTATGTGCATCCTATGAACCAAGTGTGAGAGCGTTCGTGAACTGTTCGCGAGCAATTCGCGTGCTTGTTGCAAACATGTATCCAGCTTTATATTTTGTAATGCGACAACAAGCAACAGTTCGCTGCGAATTCAATGGAAGCTTCGCAAATGTGGACCCGCCATTAATACCAACAAAATAAATACGTGTGGGTGAGATTTAATCATAAAACCTGAAGCAATTATCATAAAATATCCGCTTACAGGCTCATTTAAAGATAAGTTCACATTACGTAATGTTTGTTACGTAATGTCGACGATCGCCACGGTTTGAAGAACATGAACTTAGGTATTCGTTATTTATATTGGCAGAGCCTTTAAAATGTACTAACATATTACATAATTTGAATCCTTGAGATAATTTAGTTACTAAATTGTTGACGTTACGTAAAAAAATATTATCCAAATATTTTTGGCACATACATTAAATATTTTTGTATTATAACTTTCGTGAGACACATTCATACTTATGATTAGTTACGGTTTACTCACGTGCATGCTGATCATGCTGATCACGCGGCGAGGTCGCGTGTCGAACCGCCTCGCGACCACGCCGCGTGATCAGCTCATGACTAAGGGCTCCGTTTGGGTCCGAAACTAGTCGGGCAATCCCGAAAAATGCACGTGAGTAAACCGTAACTAATCATAAATACATTAAATATGTTTTTTTCAAAAAAGTAATTCGTGGTCTAATAATGTTGTTATAAATTATTTCGCGAGAGGAATTTCGCAGCAATTCATAAATTCGTACTCGCACGTATCATTATAGAAATTGACGTGAATGTTGAGATAATTTTATTGTAACACGAAGATGAAAATATTCTGTTGGCTGGCTTTACCCTTTCCAGAGCATCTTCAATTTTATATGTTTTGATTAGGTATATTTGGTTAGGTTTTGGATGAAAATCTATCTCTCCGCATTAAATTCGGCAGAAAATCAATTATAGTGAAGGTCTTTCGAACATAACATCACGCTTGTATTCCTCGAAGGATTGGGCAGAGGTGTATATTAACACCCTCATTTCGCCGTCAGTGTAATATGGGGCCAGCCTATTGACATCAACCGAGCACAAATCCTAACTCCGGGCTGCTACTGAGGAATTCCATGCGGAAAAACCCAAGAACACTTTGCCCGACCTGGGGATCGGACCCAGGACCTCACGATTAGCAGTCGCGCTAACCACCACTGGACCAACGAGGCAGTCACAACTAGATTTACAAGTACGTATAATTAGGGGTTATTTGCTATAGTTCCTTTTAATTTTTGTAAATGTGAGAACTTTGTGGACCTGCATCTATAAGTTTGTAAATTAATGTTATTCATATAGTTTTTATTTTATTTGTTAATTTTTGTACTACATTACTCATTGGTCTGTGGTCAGGACTCCTTTGTTCTCTCACTATCCTAAATCATTGTACTCTGTAATTGTTAAAGATGTTATTTTTAAAAGAGTAACCATGGAGTTTCTTGCCGGCTCTTCTCCATAGGAAACGACTAATTGGAACCGTGCATCTAAATTCGACTTTTCATAAGCACCTGTATTGGTTTATGTGAAATAAAAAAAATTGATTTTGATTTTTTTGACTTTGAAATGTAACCGTGTTTAAAACGATCTTTTAAAATTTATACAAAAAAGTCGCTTCCCTTTCCGGCCCGCCCAGTTTGTGCAAAAAAGTTAAACCATTTTTTACGTGTTTACTTCCTGTGATGAGAGGATGAATAAGTAACAGCTCCGCCATAATAAATTCCATTTTGAAAACAATCCATGAATTTATAGACTATTTGGAAAGACTTACTGCCTGGCTGGTCTAGTGGTGGCAAGCGCGACTGCTGATCGTGAGGTCCTGGTTCCGACCCCCAGGTTGGGCAAAGTGTTATTGGGTTTTTCCGTGTTCAATTCCTCAGTAGCAGCACGGGGTTTGGATTTGTTCCCGGTTGATGGCAATAGGCTCGCCCCTTATTACATGGGACTTAAACATAACGGCGAAATGAGGGTGTCACTATACACCACTGCCCAACCCTTCGGGGAATACAGGCGTGATGTTGTAATGTTGTAAATCTAGAGACACGGAAGTGTGTCAAGCCAAGTTCGGATAAACATTTACTATGTAATTCAAATATAGAAAAAAATACCTTCCTACAATATAATTTTAACTATTATATAATTCGTATCAAATTAACAATTTCTCATGATAGGTTCGCTTTTTGCCCCAGTATTAGTTTCAATATTATTGACACGGTTTATTTATTGCTGTCAATCAGTTGTAAAACGTTATTAAGGTATCCGTCAAAGATCGAGGTTCTAATTGCTCTACTTTATTTTGTGCTCAATATTTGACACACTTGCGTTTAGAAATATGATAGCAATATAATATGCATCAATTAGCAGGCATTTTTTTTCCTCTGTGTAGTATAGTATAGTTATCTGTGGAACTATTACTAGGTACTCTGTGGTTTGGACCAGAGACTTTACTATTTTTAACCGACTTCCAAAAAGGAGGAGGTTACTATGTTCGTCTGTATGTATGTTTTTTAACCGACTTCCAAAAAGGAGGAGGTTACTATGTTCGTCTGTATGTATGGTTTTTTTTTTGTGTATGTTCATCGGTATTTTCGCCAATTGTGAACCGATTTTAATAATTCTTTTTTTAATGGATAAGGTATACTTCAAGTTGGTCCCATTTAAATTTGGTGAAGATGAAGAACTTCGGAGATAGACAATGGAACTCCTCAATGACGAACAGTACGCATATTGTGATGATGTGATTATGTTACGAGCAGCGTCTTTAGTAGGTCCAACCAAGGTTTAATTAGCGCCACTAAAATGAAAAAAATAAAAACTTTTTTACAAAAAATTTAAACCGACTTCAAAAAAGAATAAAATAATTACCATATAAAATTAACAGTTTCAGAAGTCGGTGCCTTCAATTTGGTTCAGCGTGGATCAGCACCGACTTCTGAAACTGTTAATTTTATATGGTAATTATTTTATTCTTTTTTTAAGTCGGTTTAAATTTTTTGTAAAAAGTTTTTATGATAATCCTTTTTATTCTTAAATAATTATCAATATTAAGATTTTATAAAATAAGTTTAAAGAAATGTATCAATTAGATTGCTACAGTGTTTTACTATAATAATACCTATAATACACTCTGCTGCGTTTTTAATAATGATTATGGTAGCTAAAATCTGCTGGAGAGGCTCGTGGCTAATTAACAACCACGTGGATCATGTGATTCGTGAGGTTATGCTGCGCTTGCCGCAGTTTGTGGATGGGTGACCATTCGTTACACATCAAGACCCCTCTGTGCCTCGGAGAGCATGTCCCGGGTGTCGTACGAATACCCATAACAGTCGTTACGGGAAATCAGATTCCCGAAAGTCTGACAACTGGTCTAACCTTAGGATATCGGCATTGCCCTGTAACTGGGTTGCGGAGTTCTGATGACAGTCGCTCCGTGTAAAATACTGGTATTCAGCCGCATCTGGTTAGACTGGAAGCTGACACCAACATAGTTGGGAAAAGGCTAGGCAGAACGGTATCGAAAATACTGCATCAAATCTATCTTTACATTTTTCTTTCTTTTCATTTTACAAAATTGTGTTTTGAACGCTTGTATTGGAATGCAGCAGGAACCACAATGGAATAAACAAGAAAATACTAATGAAATTTTCTATTTTGCCGACCAATTCAAGAGTAGTCTGCAACTGTGCAGTTTTGAAATTCTCTACACAAAATTTGTGCGAAAAAGCGCCTGGTATCCACGTTCGAAACAACTTTACTTCCACTTATCGTGCAAATTGAGTCGTCCTGTACCCCAAGTGCGAGTTGGGCAGCTTATTACAGGTTTCCGTAACTGTTCCGTCAATCGAGGTTACTATAAACTATACTATAACTATAACTCATAACGAGCGAATGTCATTCGCTTTCGCTTAGTACGATAAATAAAAAATAAACGTGAAGAAACTTCAAGATCAAAGGAACGCGAAGTTATATACGGAGTACCTCAAGGGTTTGGGGCCTCCGTTGTTCACCCTGTACATAAATGACTTGCCTAAAGTAACTGAACAACCGATGACACTTTTTGCTGACGATTGTACTATGAAAATAGCTTGTAATAACATAAACACATATGAATATGACATTAATAATTCACTACTAACTACTATAAATTGGTTAAATGATAATAATTTAATAATTAATTTATAAAAGACCAACGTAATGCACTTTAGACAACGTACACAAACAACCAACCATCTTAATATTCAATTTTATAATATAAATATCAATGAAGCTGACACAACATTTCTGAGACTAATAATAGATTCTAGATTGAATTGGAAACCTCAAATAGAGGCACTTAGTAAAAAATTGAGTAGTGCAGCCTACGTTCTGAAACAGCTTGCTGTGGTTCTCAACACGGATGCGCTAATTACTGCTTACTATGGTTTAGCCGAATCAATTCTTAGTTATGGAGTCATCTTTTGGGGGAATAGCACGGACAATGAAATAGCGTTTCGGGCACAGAAAAGGTGCATTAGATCGATGTTTAGACTGCAAACAACGGACAGCTGTAAATCTTATTTTATAGAACGTAAGATATTGACATTGCCCTCATATATTCTGGAAACTGTAATGTTTTTAAATCGTATACTCATTTATTTCAGCTTCTTTCTGATGCTGTTCCTAGGAATAGACGTGATAACTTCAAACTCTGTGTTCACGGCGCTAAAACCGCTCTTATGCGTGAGAGCATCTTTTGCATGGGTCCGACCATCTTTAATAAATTGCCCAAATCATGGAGAACATTAAATATATCTGCTCTTAAAAGTAAATTGAAGAGTTTACTAACTGAAAGAGCATAATACAGTACCTATAGCAGAGTTAATGAAAGAGGACAATTTTTCTTCGTTTTTTTAAATGACGATGTTGTATTTTTATTGACATGTTATTGTGATCTATTGTATTTTTGTGGAATAATTGTAATTTGGAATTGAAATTTTAATGACAGTAATTCATATTTTTATTGACTAATTTATTTAATCTTACTTTGATATTTAATTCTATCTAAATAATATGCTTGCTGAAATGTAATGATACCTAATCTTTAATGAATAATGATGCCTACATAATTCCTATAATGTAATTTTGATGAATATTATCACGGTTTATGCACCATCTCTTCCTACCAATTTGTACGCCACGTTATGCGGCTGAACATGTTAGAACTTTTCTGTATCTTTTATTATCTTGCATGCAATGTATCATGTACACCATGTTTAAACAAATAAAATTTTACTTACTTACTTACTACATAACTACATTTTAATTTACATAATATCATAACATAACATCACGCCTGTGTTCTCCGAAGGTTTGGGCAGAGGTGTATAGTAACACCCTCATTTCGCCGTTATGTTTAAGTCTCATGTAATAGGGGGCGAGCCTATTGCCATCAATCGGGCACAAATTCAAACTCCGGGCTGCTACTGAGAAATTCCACGTGGTAAAACCCAATAACGCTTTGCCCGACCTGGGGATCGAACCCAGGACCTCACGATCAGCCTTTGCGCTTGTTACCACTAGACTAACGAGGCGTTAATTTACTGTATCGTTTACTCACTGCCTTTACTACAGAATGGTCCTAAAGTCTTTGTTTAATGGTCCATTTATTAACTTTAGTTTTTACAGGTGGGTGTTATTTGATTAAAATTAATATAAATTATGAAGTCTCCTTTAAGTCAAAATTACTTTTTTAATATTTAAAGTACCTACTCTCCCTTCTTTTATCATCGAAATAGGAAACCTGCACCGTGCATATTTATATAATCAGTTATTTAAAAAATAAAGCACTCATTAAAAACGAACAATTGCATTGTGTCTATTATTCAAATTAAGCAATCTATCGCCGCATTGTGCCAGGTTCCATCAATACCGGTCTCGTAACGCGTCGGGCAGGCGTCCCGTGGCTAGCTAATTGTCAATTACCACCAGCTGTAATGAATGCCCAGCTGATTAGATTGTACACCTTGTTTGGTTAACAGAATACATTTATGTATAGTTTTACCTGTGGTTTTACTTTACTATATTGAATACTGTGGTCAGAATGTACTGAATTATAATTAATTGACCGTCAAATTAAGTAAATGTTTCTCTTATATTGCTGAGAAATATAGGTACAAAAACCTGGTTTCATGCATGGCGTTTTTATTTAGCAAAGTTATAAAAAGCAGTAGGTAATAATCTCAGAATAGCAGAGCAATTACAGTAATAATATAAGATAGATACCAAAGTGTATATTCAGGTCTTTTTTGTTGAAAAACGCTAGGTAGTCAATTTCAAGTTGCCGGAAATGCGGTCGGCATTTAGTCTATACAAAGATATTCCTCTGTTCCTCCTTGGATAATGTCACTAGAGCAAATAATTTTTACCATTAATGATACCTATATATCTACCAGCACTATGTCCCTATGTTTTGTTTTTGTCAATAAGTGAATTATTAAAGGAACTAGAAACGTTTAAATTTTACAAAAATCGACCGGATTTACCACCGTTTTCGAACACATGGCAAACAAATTTGACGAATCTAACAAATAAAATAAAAACATATAGACTTAACCAAAGTCTTTTTTAAATTATTACAGAAAAAAATATTTAAATCGGTCCAGATTTGAAAAAGGAAACAGGGAAATACGAAAGTACGATTTCGCTAATATTGCATAGGAGAAATCAGTTCGAGATGCAAGTGTCTCTTTCGCGCTCAATTGGGAAGGATTGCGGCAGGGGTGGGACGGAAATAGATCGCAAAAACCTATTCAAATTATTAATATTTTGCAGCCCGCGTTTCCTCTTAAGTACCAGACTTAAAGGCAACTTAAAATAGAGTGGCGACTGAGTATTTGGCCATTACCTAGTTCCCTGATTTTCCACAAGAAAACCTGAAAATACACTTTTGTATCTATCTTATACTATTAAAATTAAAACTTAAAATTGGGTAAGTAATTAAAATTGAGACCATTACATAGAGACATGAATTTAAATAACTACCTTTTGAGAAGAAAAGGTAGTTATTTTTCCTAATAATTAATCTAATTTGGTTCATCAATTTTTAGATCTAGAGTAAAGACTCACTTTAAGGCGAAGTACCATGGTACAATGTGTCAGTATGACAAAAATCTATTATCGACTTTAATATGTAAATGATTTTAATGGATACACTTAGTATGCAATAAACTTTGACACTTTGAAAATATAATACATTAAGATAACAAGCAGTATAATTTTCCAATTAGCATTACTATTGGTGTTTCGTTTGTTCTCAACTTTTACGGAAACCGGTTAGCTTCGCGCAATCCTCATATATTAGAGAAGTAATAGAATGTATAATAATAAACAAACGGTCTGTGATTAGAGCATTGGTGTTAGACAAAATGTATATAACGTGCGACCGGAGCACTGCCCTTAAGTCACGTTGTCTTGTTACCATGCATACATGCATTTTAGTACACCTTTTTTTTTCTTTTTTCTCGTTGGAAAATCCCCATGGATGGGATATCCATGGGGATTTTCTCCCGGGGAAGGCGAGGGGGTCTGCCGGACTCTTACCGGCTAAAAACCAACGGTGTTCCTTCTCCTGACCGTTCGGCCGGGGTCGCGGGATTCGCAAAAGCATGCACCGCAACCCCGGCAGGTTCCGGTCCGCCAACCCATGGCGGACCTCTCCTCTGTGGGGCCTTGCCCCACGTCCTCCTGAGAAGCGCGCACGGAACACGGTGCGCCGCCTTCTCGGGCCTGTTACTGGTCGGGCGCATTTTGGTACACCTGAGAGCAATGATTGCGGGGCACCAACATATACCTTAATATCTCGGAAAACGTTGTTAAACATTGTTTAACGTTTTAACATTGTTTTGTTTATGTTGGTGACCTGGATTCATTGCTCTTAAGTGTATTATGATATCAGACACACAAGTTTGATCAAAATATTTTAGAAGGAACTTACAGTACAGCCGAAATAACTTGGCCGCCTAAGTAACTTCCGTTTTGATACCTACAACAGATTTTTTTTGCATATTTTCCACAATAGACACTTATTGATGTCGATTCTGTTGCGCACTTTGACAGGACTAAACTAAACTAAGAGTGCTTGTCTCTTTCTGTTTTAATGGAAAAGAAAGTGACAGCTGCGTTTAGTCTAGTTTAGTAGTGTCAAAATGTGCTACAGAATCGACACGACTGTATCACTTATTATGTGTGGCGGAAGCTGTTGTTAATTTAGGTCTAGTAGTCTGATGACTGAAGACGAAAATAATAATTATTCTAGATAATATTAATTAAAAATACGATAGTAAGTCGTGGGCTGCTTAATTAACACACAAAATATTCCAAGGCTTTTTCTATTAAACAAATTGTGTTTCTGACGTAGATAGATTGCGTACACGGTTTCCTAAGGGCCAAGCCACATCTGACGGAAGATACGGCGCCGATCTTCCGTCGCATAATTTACTCGAAGAATTTTAGTAACGTATCTTCGGTCAATGTGTACGGTACGAGATGTTTGTATGGAATTATGTGTACCGGCGGAAGATCGGTGACATATCTTCCGTCAGATGTGGCTTGGCTCTTAGGTTTCTTAAGCCAGTAAGTTTTTTTTTTGTTTATAAATCGTTGCCCCACACCAGGATTTCTCCTGTATCGTGGGTGCGTTTACAGACAGCAATCTTCACATGCACAAACGCCTAGACCCGGAACAACTATCTGTAGACCATACAAATATTTGTTCCGTGCGGGAATTGAACCCACGATCTGTATAGCAGAATCCAATTGCTCAGCCACTGCACCGAACGTGTTGCGAAAGTTATAAACATTCTAAAAATATCGTCAAAGAAAAATGTCGTTAAAAGATCACATTATATTTTAGGCAACGAAATTAATTTTCTTTTGTGTCTTTGTATTTTAATTCTTTAACTGAAATCCTCTTGACTTTAATGATTCCTAAGCGATGTTTGAACAAAAGCCGGGGATTGTCTGGTTTATCATTTATTTAAGAATTCCGGCTGTCCATTGTGCAACACAGTCATAACTATGAAGTGCGTTGTACTTCGGTAGAACGGAACTTGTGTCGCCTATGGGTTGCTTTCACTTTTAAGTTCCGATCAATCTATAGCTACAGTTATAAATCTTCTGTCTGGTGCCTATTTATTAAACAATAGTTTAACATCTATATACTTATAAAAGGAGAAGCTGATTGACTGACTGACTGACCTATCAACGCACAGCCTAAACGGCTGGGGTTAGAAACTTGAAATTTTGACAGTAGGTTCATTTTGTGACGTAAACATCCACTAAGAAGGGATTTCTCGAAATTCAACCCCTAAGGGGGTGAAATAGGGTTTTTAAGTTTGTATGTAAGTCCGTCATTTTTGAAGTAAGAAGCTTGAAGTTAAATATTAAGGTCATTTGTGAGTTAAGCTCGCCTTTGTACATGAATTTACCAACGGAACTGCATTATATATTATTATTTTGTGTACAATAAAGAATAAGAATAAGAATAAGGTTTTTGGTTAGAAATAAACGTACACCTGTTTGAGCATTTTTGGAAATTCAACCCTTAAAGGGGTGAAATAAGTGTTGAAAGTTTGTATGAGAAATCTGGTACTTTTGAGGTAAGAAGCATGGGAGAAACTGACCGACTGGCTGACTAATCTAGCAACGCACAGCCTAAACCGCTGGGGGTGATAAAAGAAGGACGTTTTGGATTTTAAAATGTCACTTTTGAATGGGCTTAACGAGAATTTCAAACTTCACGCAGGCGAAGCTGCGGGCAAAAGCTAGTTAGAAATAAATAAAAATACGCATTTGTTTTTCGAATAGATAAAATTAGACAGTGGTGGAGTGGTTCGGTAAAAAAGGGTAAAATGGGGCTATTTGGGAACCACGAGGTTAATTGGAGTTCAGTTATGAAACGTGCTCCTTAGGCTGAGCATCCACCAGAGCTGTGCTAAGCTGCGTAGCGACGAATGTTTTTTGTAAGCACCAATAGAATCACTTCATTTACCTAGCTTCGCTCTGCGCAGCTCTGGTGGATATGGGCTTAGCGGAGCGAGGCTTTTGTTCATACAAGCGAGAAATGCGAGCGAGGGATGTGTTGCGAGGAATGTGTTGCGAGGAATGTGTTGCGAGGAATGTGTTAGGAGGAATGTGTACCGCTCCCGCCACACCACCCTCATATACGAAAAGAGTCCGCTACCTATCCTCGCACCGCGCATTTGTACACATTAATACATTACTCATTACCCATTCCTCGCACAGCTCTGATGGAAAGGGTCACAGCGTTACATATCCTCGCTACACATTTTCGCACCGCACATTTTCCTCGCACAGCTCTGGTGGATGTTCAGCCCTATACGTATTTACGATTTCAATGTTTTTTCTTATTTTTTTTAAACTTTGTCCCACGCTTGGATTTCTCCTGTATCGTGGGTGCGTTTACAGACACAAATCTTCACACGCACAAACATCCAGACCCGGAACAACTATCTGTAGGCCATACAAATATTTGCTCCGTGCGGAAATCGAACCCAGAACCCGTAGCACAGAAGCCAATCGCTCAGCCACTGCACCAAACTTGTCGTCTTGTATACTTATTCTATACTTATTATTAGAAAAATAAATATTAAAATTGAAATTATTCATAGTTAGTTAAAACATATCAAAAAAATCTCCTAAACCCTATTCGTTCCAATTAACCCCATGAATCTCAAATAGCTCCATTTTACGGTAGCTGTTTTAGATACTGCCAAAGAGCCTGCGGGCAAATTCGGAGGTAAACGGTATATCAACACTTTTCTTCTGAGAATGTTCTCGATGACAACGAATCATAGACGCCGTTATCGACGTGCTACTTTTTGTAAAGATTTCATGATCACGGGATTAAAAAAAGAGCTGATCAATAGAAAGTATGTACCTTTGACCTCTCGTCAATAATAATTTGTATGAACCGTGTTATTAATTGACATCAAGCATTCAATGAATAGTTATGTAATTGGGATTTTCACATTCAATACGTTTCAATATGAATGAAATGTGGTAGATACGGCTTAACAATTTATGTAGCTAAGCAAACATTTTAAATATGATGAAATAGAAATTATTTTTTTGTTGTTTTGTTTTTGTTTGTCCTGTGTAGGTAGGTATTCCATGTTGAAGATAAGTTTGACAGATCCAGGGCTGACGCACAATGACTGACATTTATCCTTTATTTAGTAAACTAGCGGTGGACATTTTTCCCGTTTTTGCAACATTTTTCATTTATGCTCCGCTCTTATTGGTCGTAGCGTGATGTTATATAGCCTATAACCTTCCTCAATAAATGGAATATCCAACACAAAAATATTTTTTGAATTCCAACCAGTAGTTCCTGAGATTGGCGCGTTCAAACAAACAAACAAACTCTTCAGCTTTATAATATTAGTATACACTAGCGACCCGCCCCGGCTCCGCACGGGTGCAATTTAGATACTAATGTGGGGGATATAAACCTTCCTCTTCAATCACTCTATCTATAAAAAAAAACCGCATCAAAATCCATTGCGTAGTTTTAAAGATCTAAGCATACACAGGGACAGACAGACAGCGGTCGGGAGCGACTTTGTTTTTTACACGCTTTTTACTATGTAAAGATTCAAATGGCCAGACTATACACATTATTACAAAGTTGCAAAGTCACCATGACCACAGCGGCACCCTTTCAAATTGGAAACTCAACGACGCTGCTTGACTGCAGTAATAGTGGTGGTAGTACTTTCCCCGACCGACAAAAGATAAAGATAAAAGATAAAGACAAAAGATAAAGATAAAATACAAAGATAAAGACAAAAGATAAAAAATAAAAGATAAAGACAAAAAATAAAAGATAAAGATAAAATATAAAGATAAAGATAAACGGATAAAGATAATAGATAAAGATAAAGGATAAAGATAAAGATACAAGATAAAAATAAATGATAAATATAAACGATAAAGATAAAGACAAAAGATAAAATATAAAGGTAAAAGATACAGATAAATATAAAGGATAAAGACAAAAATAAAGACAAAATATGATAAAGGTAAATGGTAAAAGATAAAGATATTTATTTTGCAAATATGGGTGGTACAAACAAATGTGGTGAAATAAAAGAGGATACATGATCAGCCATATTTAACCATAGCGGCCCGTCCCGGCTCCGCACGGGTGGAAATTTTTCCCGTTTTTACATTTTTCATTTATGCTCCACTCCTATTGGTCGTAGCGTGATGTTATAAAGCCTATAGCATTCCTCTGTAAATGGACCAACACAAAAAGATTTTTTCTATTCCAACCAGTAGTTCCTGAGATTAACGCGTTCAAACAAACAAACAAACTCTTTAGCTTTATAATATTAGTATAGATTAACCAAAATCAACATAACACACTTAATTCGTTGCCTAGCACGAACGTTTGACGTATAGTATCGTAAACGTATCGTTAATGTAATCAAATTTTGCATCGAAAATACAACTGTCCTATAACATTTTGTTAATTTTTTTCCGACATGCACAATTTGTATCAAACATAGATAATGAATAAAGTTTTCAATTTAATTAAATAGTATACGGTAGAAAGGGGTTTAATTTTTTCATCAACCGGCAAGAATCCACCCACTACGACTGATCACACCAGGGGGGTGACACTGCCATACTTGACATAGGCGACCGTTTTTCGCTGAGACACTAGCTCTATCTCGCACTATACCCCTGTAAACTTAATAGCATCTAGTACTTAATAGCGAAACAGATGGCGCTTTGGCCAATTTTATTAAATGCGAAAAAGTGCACCTTTATAAATTTTATTAAAAACTAAGTAAAAAGTGATGCTACATTTTTAATTATTTAAATATGCAATGTATGTACCGTCTAATTATTTAAAATTTAATAATAATAATAATAATCTTTGATTTCCTATTTTTTTTTTAAGTTTGGCAATAATTTTAATATTTTTGTACAAAATGGCTCCTACTCTCAGCGTATGCGCAATGTTTGTAATTTCTTCCGTTTTGTGTGTTTTATGTGAATTTACGGTTGTATTAAGCTCCAGAAAGTGCGGTTGAGTTGCGCGTATTCCTCCTCCCGTCTTCCTGTGCAGTTTTCCATCCTGGAACTTCATTTGGTTTGGTGTTGTGTTTCGCGAAATAGACGCTTTCATATCTTGTGTTTTGTTTTGCCGGAAAGCTTACTTTTGATGGTGATGATAAGATAAAAATGTATGCACAACAATATTATAATAAACACCGCCGTATCAAGATAAATAAATGAATTATTAAACAGATATAATCATTTTTATTTTGTGCTTGTATAATAAAAATATCAGTTTTGTAAACATTAATTGTATTTGTTTTTTGGAAATCTTAATTAATATTTCAAATCAAGAACATAGCTACGAAGTGCTACAAAACAAAAATACAAAATATTTACAAAACTGTTTTTTTATAATGCATGTATTCCTAATTCCCCTTAGAAAACCTACTCTATAGCAAAATATATATGAATAGATGTATAGGTGCATACGAGGGTGTATAGATACACCTACGTATATGTAGGTACCTATAGTAATAATATTGGATTAGTTCAAGGGATATGATACCAGACGGCGATACTGTTCTTTATGGGTGACAAAAAATCTCGTGAGTGGGCTCTCTATTCCCATATTATTACTATACTCATTGGATCACACGCTGACAATGACGTTCATTGTTGCCAACCGTAACAAAATAATCGGCAGAATTCGTACAATTTGAGTTTTATTACGAAACGAAGTTTTGATCAAAGTAGCTCCCAGAAATTAAAGTCACCCATTCTATGATATTTATTTATACTTTCGCACAAAATTTGTACAAAGGCGGACTTAATGCCTTAGGCATTTTCTACCAGTCAAACTTAGGGTGGTGCAAACAAAAAAACATGGTAGGTGCACTAAGTAGTGTTGTGTATGTGAGGCAATACCATATTAAAAATAAACAAAGATTACTGTAAAACATTTTTGAAAAATAATATTTACACTTATAATTTATACGAATATATTAAATAAATATAACAAACATAAATATATATTAATAATAATATAATACCTACAAAAATATAGTAAAGGATAAATCAGTGCTGAGATGATTCTGCCAATTTGATATGCATTTCCGATTTAAAATTCACTTACATAAACTTTACCTATATGTTACCTAGTAACTCGACAGCATTCGTGCTGGGCTTACTGTTCTAACCTTCGATTATGACAGGTATATAATCAAAGGTAGGTACTAACGTTATCATATAAGAATGGTATGTCAGTCTTCCACAAATCTAATAAACTCGACAGAATATTGCTATGAATTCGGGAGTCGCAATTTTCCTCAATACGCCAAGTAAACGAACTCTTTATAGATATTCGTTTTATTTATAAAAATCTACGGCAAACGAAAAATAATAATCTATGTTTGCTTGATGATATGATAGACAAGATTATTTTTACTAGATATACACTAAACCTGAAACCTGACCCCTCGGAGAGCATGTTCTCCTGGGTCCTGGGTCATGTGGTCCTGGGTGTCATACGAATACCTATGACAGTCGTTACGGGAATTCAGAAGCCCAGTCTGACAACTGGTCTAACTTTAGAATATCGGCATTACCCTGTAACTGAGTTGCGGAGGTCTGATGGCAGTCGTTCCGTGTAAAATACTGGTATTCAGCCCGCATCTGGTTAGACTGGAAGCTGACCTCAACATAGTTGGGGAAAGGCTAGGCAGAACATACACTAAACCTGAAACTAGTTCAGAATCACCAGGATATAGTTTTAATACCACGTTATATATTTTTTTTTAAAAAACCTATTCTTATTTCAATTTTGTCTCAATAGATTTCTACGCATATCAGTAGATCACGAATACCTTGAGGGTTGAGTTGAGATGGTCGGCTCGGTAAGTTTCCGTGTATTATAAGATAACCCCTACACGGCACACTTGATCTTACAGTTCTGATGAAAGCCTTTTTGGGGTGTCTCGGGTTTTGTGTACGCTATTTTTATCGTTGTATATTTTTATTATGTTACAGTACGACACAACTAAGAAGTCGCATCGGCAAACTTGATCGAATAACCAATGGCAATCACACATTTACGCTCCACTCACACTTATTGCATCAGCGTAAAGATAATTTTTTACTGCAATATCTACTAATAAAAATTCGTGGGGTAGAAGTCTCACTCAGTTTGGAAGTGATCGGGTTTACAAAGTTTGCTGATGTGAAGTCTTAGTTGTGTTGTACTATAACAAGATATCTATACGTAGTATAAAACATAGTAGCTCCCGCTGTCTGTACGCTTAGATCTTTTAAACTACGCAACGGATTTTAATGCAGTTTTCAGCAATAGATAGAGTAATTCAAGAAGAAGGTTTATATGCCCCACATTAGTATTTACATTGCACCCGTGAGAAACCGGGGCGGATCACTAGTTGTGTATAAAATAATTGTTTTATTACGTGAGAATGTTCCCCCGATCCACCGTGCTCACCCGCCGCAGCCGCGGAGCCGGTCGTCCCTTCTGACTCCGCGCAGTCACACCGTTGTTAATGCAGCCCTCATCAAGCTGTCGTATCCCTCCCAGTCCTCTCGCATTCAACACCCTAAGAGGTTCGAGTCCCCCCTTGGGGACACCCTTAGAGGTGTTGCTGCTATAATAGTCATGATGTTACTGTAGTTAGCGTAGTTAGCTAGGTAGTTAGTGTAGATATTGGTTCGGAGACCCTTCTGGTCTCGCCAATAATAGCCCGGTTACGTAGAAAAGGTCCGCAAGATCATCTACAAGAGTCGATTAGGAAAAGAAAAAAAAAAAGTGAGAATGTTAACGTAACCTACTGACATACTCTTGGGTGATTATATGTATAAAGCAAGACAATGATTCATTGATAAGTTACACATACAAGGAATAGAAGAATTTATTCGTAATATATAGGAAATAATGTTATGAATACAAGATCATCGGATTTCCTTGTCATTGATATACGTTATGCTCTAAAAGATTAATGACTAGTGATATAGAAATAATGACAGTAATAATACATAATAATAGAAAGTAATAATGTATTAGATATTACTTGTTACGTGATTTTTACCTATACTTAGTCGCTATGAAACCAGAACATCTATCAATTTACTGCATCACATACATTTTTAACCGACTTCCAAAAAGGAGGAGGTTCACAATTCGGTTGTATTTTTTTATGTTTGTTACCTCACAACTCCGTCATTTATAAACCGGTTTAGAATATATTTTTTATTTGAAAGGATATTGTTGTATACTTGTACGGAAGTAAGAGGGCTGTCGTCAATCAAACTCGCTAGGTAGCTGTTTGCACACTGCTTTAATTCGTAGAATTGACCCGCGGGGCGGGGAGGCGGGACGCAGCCCGCACACCTGCATCTATGCACTTGTACACATACGTAACAGATATACTTCCAGATTGGTCTCATTTAAATTAGGTGAAGATCTGATGAAGAACTTCGGAGATAGACAATGGAAATCCTCAATGACGAACAGTACGCATAATGTGATGATGTGATGTTGTTACGAGCAGTGTCTTTAGTAGGTCCAACCATGTTTTAATTAAGGCCACTAAAACGAAAAAAATAAAATACATTTTAACAGAAATAAAACCGACTTCAAAAAAACGATGTAAAGAATAAAATAATTACCATAATTATAAAATTAATAGTTTCAGAAGTCGGTGCTAATCCACGCTGAACCAAATTGAAGGCACCGACTTCTGAAACTGTTAATTTTATAATATGGTAATTATTTTATTCTTTTCATCGTTTTTTTGAAGTCAGTTTTATTTTTGTTATCTAATAGCATTTTAATACGTCGACTGAAATTCAAAATATTTTGAATGTCCAAAATTGAATGTAGTGACTCGTCGCTAATTAATAACCGCGCGGATAATTTGATTTGCGAGGCTGAGTTGCGCTTTTAGCGGTCAGTCCGTGCATGGGTGACCGTTCGTAACACATCGAGACCCCTCTGTGCCTCGGAGAGCACGTTAAACAGTCGGTCCCAGGAGTCATACCTATGACAGTCGTTCCGGGTAGTCAGAAGCCAGATAGTCTGAGAACCGGTGTGACTTTAAGATATCGGCATTGCCCAGTAACTGGGTTGAGGTTGCAGTTGCTCCATGTAAAATACTGGTATTCAGCCGCATCTGGTTAGATTGGAAGCTGACCCCAACATAGTTGGACACAGGCTAGGCAGAATATGTTCACAATTGAATGTGAAAATGTTTGCTTTTGTTTTTGCTGTCAAACAATTTGACTGTTTTCCATTTCCTGCTTAAAAAAATACCTGTATTAGCTTACTGTACAATTTTTATTCTTCCAATTAATAAAAGTAAAATGAAACTTTACAAGAATTACTGAATCATGTTTAGACAGCTTCAAAGGGTTGCTTTGTTGATTTTTTAGCAATTTAGATTCTTCGTTCTCTTTGCTTACATTTAAAAATCAATTTCGTTCGTCGCTTGTCGTTGCGAATGCATTAGACACTGATAACAAACAAACTGGAGTGAGTTCTAATAAAAGGTTGAGGTGGATCTTTTTATTATTTTGGATCAAACAATAACAATCCTTGACGAGGGTAGTGTCTTCCGTAGGACGTCTTGGCATTTGATGTGATGTTTTAGTTAATGGATGGGGCTTCATTAGTACCAATAGATATTATTTCTGTTGTTTTTTATTGGAATTCTATTTTTGTATACCTAGTCATTTAAGCTATTTGCAAGTACATTATGTTCTGCCTAGTCTTTTCCCAACTTAGTTGGGGTCAGCTTCCAGTCTAACCAGATGCGGCTGAATACCAGTATTTTACACGGAACGACTGCCATCAGAGCTTCGCAACCCAGTTACACGGCAATGCCGATATCCCAAGGTTAGACCGGTTGTCAAACTTTCGGGCTTCTAACTTCACGTAACGACTGTCATAGGTATTCGTATGACACCCGGGACCCACTTTTTAACGTGCTCTCCGAGGCACGGAGGGGTCTTGATGTGTAACGAATGGTCAACCATCCACAGACTGACCGCAGCAACCGCAGCTTAACCTTGCAAATCGTAAGATCCGTGCAATTTGTAATTAGGGATTTGTAAGTAGGTACATTATATCGAAAAAATTGCACTAAGCAGTAACATCGTGGTATGAATTGGTTCGGATTTTATGGGAATTAAGTAATTAAACATAACATCACGCCTGTATTCCCCGAAGGGTTGGGCAGAGGTGTATAGTAACACCCTCATTTCGCCCTTGCTTAAGTCCCATGTAATAGGGGGCGAGCCTATTGCCATCAACTGGGCACAAATCTAAATTCCGAGCTGCTACTGAGGAATTCCACACGGAAAAGCCCAATAACACTTTACCCGACCTGGGGATCGAACCTAGGACCTCACGATCAGCAGTCGCACTAGACCATCAAGGCAGTAATGAATTATACTTTAACTTCGAGAGTGAATTTCCTTTTTATTGTAAAATACTTTATTTCTGTGCAGTGTATGCGATATCAATAGAAAGAAGGAATTGGGTCACAAGCAGCCTACCGCCGTTATTGCATTTTGAAATTGTCACATGAATAGAGAAACCTTAAGCCAGTAATAAAATTAAAATAATAACAAAAGAGAAGTTGTTTCCCACAAAAAGACTATTATGTATACTAGATGACCCTTAACACCTACATGACGTCAGAAGGCTTAACGCCATAGTTGAATAATTTAGCGCTGTAAAGACCACTTTCGCGTAACAGGGATTTTACGAAGTGAATTATTTATAAACATGTAAGGTCGACAACATTCCCAGTTAGGTTACCCTATTTGCGGGAATAAGCCAATAATATCGTTTCAGGAGAGTGAATGTGTCAAGTAATTTCGTATTATTCCATAGTGTTAGGCGAGGGATAATGGTAGTCGTGATTTTATGGCAAAAAAGCCCGGTGAAGTGCGAACCATATGACCAAATACTCATACACTAATAAATTTTAAGTTGCCGTTAAGTTTCGTGCTGTCACTGTCATTTTAAGGCGAAGTGACAGTGACAGCACGAGTATTCACGCCAACTTAAAATTAAGTAGCGTTTGAATATTTGGCCAATACTCGCTCACACAGCACCATGCTAATAAATGAAAGGATAAAAAAGCTTTTTAGTGTTTGTTGTTAATCTGGCTGTAGAGTATATCCATAACTACTCAACCACAGTTGTTTGACCCTTATCTTTATCTATACTAATATTATAAAGCTGAAGAGTTTGTTTGTTTGTTTGAACGCGCTAATCTCAGGAATTACTGGTTGGAATTGAAAAAATATTTTTGTGTTGGATAGTCCATTTATCGAGGAAGGTTATAGGCTATATAAAATCACGCTACGACCAATAGGAGCGGAGCATAAATTAAAGATGTTGCAAAAACGGGAAAAATGTCCACACGTGCGAAGCCGGGACGGGCCGCTAGTAAGAAAATAAAAGTCAAGTAGCCGTGGTTGAGTTGCAGTTTGATTGCGAAATTAATATTGTTAATACAATTGTCCTCTTGTATCAGGGGGCTGATATAACACCAACCACGAGAACAGAAGATATACGTACATTTACATTTTTTCGGAAATCAAACGATACAACGCTGTTTCAATATTCGATGACTATGGGCACCTACTTAAATATTTAATAAATCTAAATGTTCTATATAATTCTCAGACTATTTTGTTTTTCTTTTATTCAAATGAAGCAGCATGGAATTTGAATTAGTTTTAGAAACAAAGGTAGATAACAACGGTACGTCAGTTTGCGCGATATAGGTAACCAAGGGCAAACAAAGTAGTTAAGTATCACGCAACGTAGCAGTTTGTTAAACTTCTGTTAGTTCTCGAGATTAGCTCCGACATACAGAGAAACAGAGGTTGGGAGTTATTATATAATATGTTTAAAGTGTTTAGTCATCAAACAAAATTGCCAGAAGGGTTATTAAATAAAAGTATTGTTTCGTCAGGTCGACAATATTTTGGACCCAGTAGATGTGGAAAGTCTCTACACGCCTAAAGACGCCCACTATAATAATGACGTTGATGTTGCATAATTATGTCAAGTTTTTAAAGCATTCTGTGTTTTTTTTGGTCTTTGCATGGAATCTCATCATTGTTCTACACGTACAATGCTAGGATTGACGTTCCTTATAGCTGCATTTTATGTGACAGCGAAAACGGTAGGTACCTAGTAGTGTTGTTTCTGAATTACCCGTGACTCTGAAAAAGATAGGGTTGGAAAATAACGCAATTCTTGCTTTACCTATGAACTTTGATAACCTTATTAGGTAAAATACTAGAATGACCCGTTTAGTTTGAAGTCGAACGATGTTCTATGACTCCTTGGTAAGGTAATCATCATTAGGTTGTCTATTAAACACACCTACTTTGGCTTATTTAGAATTTGGTAAAGTTAGTGTAATTTTACTTGAACGATCCTGTCCGTAATGTAAATTTATCTTCTATCAAAGTAACTTTTTATTGGAAGGTGAACAGTTATTAAACTCATTTTAAAAACTTTTTACACAATAGTTGCTTATTTTAACGAGTATAATAATCCCTGAAAATGATTCAAGCCATTTAAATATAGAAATATTTGAGTACAATTTTTGAGTCAAACAAAATAAATATAATTCTCCTAATATCCCCAGACATCACAATAACCAGTTATATTTTCCAAAATATACACCGTGTTCACCTAAAAGTGACCTAATAGTAGATTCGAACAAGCCGGAACAGGGGTCGTCACACGCAACGTACAACCTTGGCGAAGTAGGTTAATTGTCAGGTGTAGTGGACACTTTGTCTGCTAAGAGGTTTCTTGGTCCGTTTTAGCTTATTATCTTTTAGGAAATATGGCGGCGCTAAACTTTTATAAAGAGTGTGTCTGTGTCTGGTTAATTTGAGTTTCTAAATTGTTATGTTCGTAATTTTATTTAGTTGTCTGGATTATAATAATCACACAAAATTATTTGTGTGATAAGTATTAAAACGAGAAAAAAGAATCGGATTTTCAAATTATTTTTTTTGTTCGTAATCTGTTTGTTGTAATAGGTAGGTACGTGAAATTTTTAGTTTCATGTAAATTGAATCGAGATCTGGAATTACTGTTTGTGCTACCATTAAAAACAATGAATATATTTCTGTTTGAATAATATAAAGTAGATAGGATTTTTCGGTTTTAATAATATTTTGAATAAAAATATTGGAATAGCTATTTGTTAATGTTAAAGTGGGAGAAATAAAACAATAGGAATATTAAAGTCAACCATTTTAGATATCTACTTACTAAAACTATATTCGAAATTAAATAATATTATTTGCGTAGGTAGGTACGTATTGTAACAATCAGTATTCTGTTAAAGTAAAATTAATAAAAACAGCAAAATTGTTTGCTCGTGACAATAAAATATTATTACTATACTTATGTCTAGAATCCTAAATGAGACAGACATTTTATAGATGGTCGTAGCTTTTACGACATTTCGCCCTTGGAATGGAACCTTAATTATTTTTAAGGGCACAATTTCATTTCGAAATAATAATGAAAAAGTATGAAATTTACTTAGCGTTTTACGGGACATTATTATGTCCTGCTGTCTAACTAAGTCTGGTCTATTTTCTTGATTCCTTACTTTCATAAAGCCGGGATTGTATATTGCTTGAAGCGTGCAAGTAAACTGCAGGTTACAAGTAGCTTGCGTAATAAAAACAAGCTTGTATGCAAGTTGCCATGATATAACATTGAATTGCGACCTACAAGACACACGTAGATCTGGCGCGTGCAAGCTTCTTGCATATTTAAACCCGACTTAGTGGGATTTCTTGCTCTTCTCTAAGTACACAAAGGTGGATGTAGATGCAATTGCATAATTATCTTTGTGGCGTTATTATTTATGTTACTACGTAATTAAAGCTTTATTTGTACGATCTTCATTAGTCGCATATGGAAGCACTGAGGACCTCTTTGTGTCTGAGTCTTTACAGTAATTCACTTCATTATAATATTCAAACAGAACAATAATTAAATACTCGTTAACGTCATAATGGCGGGACCAACTCCTGGACTTTATTTGAATTAGTACCTAATTTTTACAAGGTATTTAGTTCATTTTAAGAAAAAAGTTGATAATCATCCGCAAAAATTAATGCTCCCGCCATTATGACATCGTACTAATAGTGAAAATTAGGTAAGGTCAATGTGGGCAAATTAGGTAAGGTCAATGTGGGCAAATTAGGTAAGGTCAATGTGGGCAAATCCGTCTGCGGGGCAATTCCATACACATGCATTTGTATTCATTCCAGAAATAGTTACGCTGTTGTCGACTCAGACGATACAACAGGATGACTTTTTAGTTATTAACTAAACTAAAATATTCACTAACTAACTATTCTGGAATGTATACAAATGCATGTGTATGGAATTGCCCCGCAGACGGATTTGCCCACATTGACCTTACTAAATCCTGAAATACAATACATCTGAATCCAGGAGTTGGTCCCGCCATTATGAAGTTAACTAATAAGAAAGAAAGAAAGAAAATGTATTTATTTCCCACCCACGCGGACGCATAAGGATACTTAAAATTAAAAATATAATGTTTCTTAAAATTAACTTAAACTAAAACTTACTTAAATTTAAACATAATAATTAACAACATGATAACCCAAACACATAAAAATAAAATAATCTATGGTTACTGTTTAGTCTATGGTGCACGGGCTACCATAAATCCTCATGCATCATAAATCTAAGTGACAATGGACAATAAACCATATATCATTAATCTGTGCAATAAACAAACAATACAAACATTAATTTAAACATGTTGAATTTGTGCGTGCATGGCGCGTGAAAATTTAGGTCATTGCTCAGCATTATGCTGAGGCTTCGGACGAACCTAATGCCAACAGCGCTGATTTTTTTAATAGGTACTTTACTTTTAATATATGAACCTGGAAATTCAGTGCAGACTTGTAAACACATTGTAACACATAATAAATATAGTGTTATGCCATACTTTAGCATTTAAGTAGTCTCCAGACGCAATATTATGTATGAAGTTGACAGTAAGCCATTACAAGACATTACGCCTTAATAAGTTGCGTAAAATATTACACCTTTAGCTCCGCCATATTGTGATGTCATTGTTACATTGTAACAGACTTCTTGTTCTTAGAAGCCAGTATATTTATATCTCGCATCAGCCAGACAACTTCCTTGCTAAATATCTTTATTTTATATACTTATGTTGTAGGAGGATAATCGGAAAAATCGGACCCTTCCGATAGTCCTAGGACGATTGCAAAGGATCGGATATTTGGATACTAAGACAGATTTTGTAATCACCCGAGCTATTTTCAGAATCATGGCAAAAATCCGGCTTATCTTAGGTACCTAAATCGCGAATACCGTTCACGTTATGAGCGCTGATTGGCTGATATGATTGTTATCACTTTTCTATGTCTATAGATCTCTGTGAAGAGCCATGTTCTGACCAACCAGAATAAAGATGATATACATCGACTCTTAGATTAGCCAATCAGCATTCATGTTTCCAATCCTCCCTAATAAACTGAGATTTTTGCAATGATCCTGAAAATAGCGCCAATGTTTACAAAAAAATATCTTACAATCCAAATATCCGGTCCTTTGCAATAGTCTTAGGATTATGGCAAAGATTCGATTTTTGCGATTATCCTACGACATTATTATACATAGTTTAACACAACTTTGGGGTTCATTAAAAGAGTCTCCACGAGTGACGGTACTTAAGTACGTCCGGCGCACCCTGGGCAGTCAGCCTCGTTACCAATCTTGCTGACTGGCTAATATTTTCACCACGGCATGAGGTATTCTCATATAGCTCGTGCCGCCACAAGAGGAAGAACACATCTTTGAGAAAAACTTGTTAAAGGGCCTCGTGGCAGACACAGGTGATGCTGACTGGACGAGCTTCTTGCATATAGAAAGGATTGGCCAGCACTTGCACAAAGCCGAAAAGAGTAGAAGAAGGAATGTGTGGCCTTTGCACATTGCAAGGCAAAGCACCCTACGTGGACAGTAAATAATAATATTTTAGTCTGCTAGTGGACTGGGCACGATTAACTGGTGCAGAAACTTAACTTTAGCTTCGATATTGAGCATTCATCCACCTTCGAGTAAACGTTGAACTACGTCCAGTTTTCGTAGTTTCGATAGGTTTAATCCTGCACCGTGTGAGCTTCCATCGGCCCTTATAACGTAGTCAGTCCCTTTCAACCCATAGCTGTCGACAAAGGAGGAATATTTTGACGGGATAGACGCACTGGATAAAAAATAGTACTATGTACAGAAAACTTGCTTCCTAACGGCGTTAAATACCTAGAAAAATGAGCTCTACGCATGCAAAATCGAAAGCGCTCGTTCACACCGGAGGTGAAGCGGCGCGTAGGCATGTTTTTATACCGAACCCGTGGAGTAACACGGGCCTGCTGCGACTACCAATCCGTATTATTAAGCGTATACCTACGTGGTGGTCTATAATGAGGCATATCAGCAGAATAGGTGTATTAAAATAGCCTCCACGAGTGACGATACTTCAGTACTTCAGTATCAGCCTTGTTGACAGACAAATCTTTTCATTACGACATGAGCTATATGACACGAAAGAAGAAAAAGATCAGCCGTGGATATCTACGGAGTTATTTGAAAAAAAAGAGGACCAAATCCATATTCAAATATCGTACAAAAATTAAAAAGTGAAATCACGTCGCTGTCATTTATTTCAAAGTGCAAAGTCGGGACGGGTCGCCAGTTCAAGATAAAAATATAACACAATAAGGTTTGGCAGTTAGCCAGCTCGCGGCGCCGTTGTCGCCACCTTGACGTCTTGTTTGAACTAGTTTTATCAATCCAGCCCATCAGGACGTGGGCTGGAAACTGCGAACTCTATTTACCTAAGTAATACGCTTCTAACATCTGGGATAAGCTTGAGATATGAGAAGACGTAGCACTCTGTGCAAATGTTGTTTTGCTTTTAAACAAGTGTAAATGGTAGTATTTACATAATCATTGCCCTGTTTTTGGTTCAGAGTTGTAAACAAATGTAGCCTTAGAAAATTGTAGAAAGAAATACCGCTAGTATCATTTGGAGTGCCTGTTTTGATAGCTATACATGTCTACATACTTGTCTGTCCTGCCACTTATTAAAGTTATATGTTGTTGCCTAACATTCCCCAAACTTGTACATAACTCTGACGTGCCGTAGACGTAATAACAGATAGCAACACTTGTCAAACGATCGATAGAACTTATATTAACGACCACTGTGAGAACGTCGTAGCGCCTTTCAGAATTGTTCGAGCAATTTGTAGCAAAGCGTATAATTTCATTGCCGTGAACTTAACCTTGTAAAGGATTCTAATGGCTTATATTATATTTATTATTTTTAAATCGATAGTCGTCAAGTCCTTAATGGAAGTAAAACCGGCAATAAAGCTAATAGATTTCCTTAAACCGGGATTAGTATGTTAATGCGTCTTTGTTATCCACTTTTCTCAAAAAAGGTCAATGGTCTATTTATCCTGTTTTTAATGAAAATCTATTATTAAAAAAGAAGGATAAGACACAGATTGTTTATTAATCTATACTAATATTATAAAGAGGAAAGATTATTATTTTTAGACTTTTGTATGTAACGAATAAACTTAAAAACTATGGGACCGATTTCAAAAATTCTTTTGCCGTTAGAAAGCTACATTATCACTGAGTAATATAGGCTACGGGCGGAGCCGTGAGGACACAGTTAGTATTAAATAAACTGGTTTTCGAGCACCGTTTTGGGTATTTCACTTGTCTGCGAACTAATGCTTATTGAATCACCAGTACCTAGTTTCTATATTTCAGCACTTAAATCCAACAGCGCATCCAGGCGCTGTAATTCAAAACTATGATGAATATTCCAGCGGTTGTTTCAAAAAGGCATTTAATATTAACTCGTTCGTTATCTGGTCCACAATACACAGTGACAGCGCAGCGCTGAAAGCGGATTGCTAGCTTGTTGGTTTGTATCTCGATCTGACGGCTGATTCTGGATTAAATATTTGCGTTGGTAGTGTGAATTTGTTATTCTGTGGTTTGGACTTTTTATTGTTTATTACAAGTGACTTTGTCGAGTGAATTTTGGGTTCGAATAATTCTGACTGATCCTGTGTGTGGATAAAGTGAATAATGTTCTGGACAGCCAGTAACAACCATCAGCATAATGTCATTTTATTCTGATAATCCAGGTGGTACGTTCACATGGTCGGCCATCTCTCTTTGCTGACATTGCTGCCCATCATCTGATGCTTTTACGTTAACAGGCTGAATAGTTATCATGATATCGTCAGTCGTCACATCCTCGTCGGTGAGTGAATACCACGTGCAGGTAAGGCAATGTTGACGTTTTTAAGAAATAAAAATGTTTATTGCATCAAATTAAATAAGTTATTCTAGTTACAGTGGGGAGAATCCTTTTAAGCAAATAGTTTGTTTGTGTTAGGATGCTCCGCCCTTCCCCAAGTTATATAATTGTTATTAAGTTATTGAGCATAATTAGCATAGCATTAGCCATGTCAGCGCCGTTAGTTTTCTTTGTAACAAAAAATAAAATAAACTAAAAACATGAAACTAGCTACCCACATACAAAGTGTCAGTTTCTTTTAACACGGACCTTTGCATGTCCATTATTAGTGAAGGTGTCAACATACTTTCATGTCAGTCGTTTTGGACACACGAAAGTCGTAGAAATCTCTCAGTTATATGCGAGTAGTCTAGTATGGGTCACAGAAGTGTCATTTTATGGTTCAAAGAGTAAAGTTTATTCCTAGAGGTCCCACTTGGTAGCCTGCCCTTTTTAGTTTGAGTGCTAGGAAGGTAGGAAAGTTCTTCAATTTCCATTTAAACTCCTAAAATTATTTTGTAAGACATTTTATTTTACACGGTTGTTTTTTAAGATATTTTACTCTGTTCAATTTTGATCCAAAGCACAATTTGGCAAAAAGTGCTATTAGAAATCGTATAGGTAGTTCTTTTAGTTAGACAGCTGGCCATATGATTTACTGACAGGTATGGTCACAGTTTGCTGAGCCTTAAATACGATAGGTAGTAGGTAGTGCCCCAAGTTGCCCGGTAACGGTCCGCGAATTTCTACGTGGTATCTTCCCCCCCGGGGTTTTGAAAACCAGTCGGGAATCGACTGGTCTGGAAACCGTCTGCTTCTTTGTATTTTCGATTTGTGTGATCCTGAATAGTCATCCTGCAAATTTTGGGCCCAGCAAGTGCTTCCGGGCCTGTCACCTCACACTTTTATACCTCATGTAAGGCGAAAATCGAAATTTTCGGTTTATTCGGCCAAACTTCAGATTGTGACCACTTGCTGGGCCCAAAATTTGCAGGATGACTATTCAGGATCACACAAATCGAAAATACAAAGAAGCAGATGGTTTCCAGACCAGGGGGGAGATACCACGTAGAAATTCGCGGACCGTTACAGGGTGACTTGGGGCACTACCTACTACCTATCGTATTTAAGGCTCAGCAAACTGTGACCATACCTGTCAGTAAATAATATGGCCAGCTCTCTATATTTAGAAAATAACAAGTAATTTCAATTAGGTACCCATTTATTTTTAATTTGACAACTTCTATAAGTCGCACGTCGTTTAAATACAGAATACGTTCACAAGTGCTCTCATTATTAATGTATTACTTATATAAATTTTGTTTGCCGACTGCTACGATCGTCGCGGTTAGCAGTTTATATAATTTGCATGCACCCGTCTGAGGTCTGCCAGCTTCAGAAATTGTATGAAATTGAAGCAAAACATCGCTTATTTAAAGTTGCAGTCATGTTATACAGAGGTATTTGCAAGTCGAACTCGGAATGGAAGAAAAACAATGTTACTTAACCAAGGGAATTGTTAAGTAGCGGAGCGTAGCATGGTGGCGACTGGCGCGGTTAGCATTGTGTTGCTCTTTGTCGAGAAATGTTCAATAATTTTATTTTCGAAAATCGAAGTACAGGCTAGAGGTACGCTAAAAATAAATATAATTTTTAGTACCATAGATAATAATTATAGTGATGTGCTCGAGTGATAGAGGTGCCAAATAGATTTTAATATTGATGTTATGTCAGTTTATACTGACTTTTTATAGCCTGTTTCGCGTTTTATATTGTGCTGTATTGTGCCAAAACACGGATGATGGCCAATTTAGGATCACCGGGTGCAGGAGACTGTCGATACACCCCAGTGACGCGATCCTTCTACATATTATGTTGATGCATTAGCATAAATTTAAAAGTAACTACCCGGTTAAACCAGCTACGTTTTCAAACTGTGTGGAGAATAGGTCGAAATACTTAATAAGTTAGCTTAATTTTATAGCAGGCTTATAGCCAAATACTCAAACGATATTCTATTTTAAGTTGCCGTTAAGTCTCGTGCTGTCACTTCACCTTAACCCGCCATTTGTGACCTATATGTCTGTGGGACCGGGTGATTCGAAAAAGTCGAATAACTTTTTTACCCGCCATCGGATTGAGTTGTGATTTCGTATACTTTCCTAATTACGCCTCCCCCACCGTTGGTGCACCCCGCGCCGGCGACATGGACGCACATCTCGGAGTTTTGGCTCCAACCCGGTCTGTGAGACCGGGGTCACAAATTACGTAAGTTAAATGGTCATAGTTTATTATTAATTATTTAACTTTTTGATAAGCCTATTTGTTTTTATTTTGATAGTATGATTATTGTGATCATTATTATTCTATAATCAGTAACCTTTTTGAATAATTTATCGATATTACACTCAATACGTATTTCTTGCCAAATTTCCTAAACTTTGTTTTACCATGTTTTATGAACGTGAAAGCCGTCGTCTCGAAGCTCTTCTACAAGATAAATTGGTACCTGATGAGGACGTATCATAAAACTCGTCAAGAATGCAAGAACTGTTTGTGTTTAGAGCATGTAGTGCCAACATGCACTAGCTACTTGGCTCTTGAAGAAGAGTAATTTTGGAGGAGTGTTCCGTTTTGTTCTTTTGGTTAGAAGGGTAACCTTTTCTGTTGGTTTTTTTATAGTTCCTAGTGTCACAAGACAGACAAAGGCTGATTTAGCTGTAAAAAAATATTATTGTTACCAGTTCCGATATTTTAAAATAAGCATTAGAAAAAGCCTTGGTTATTTCTAGTGTTCTTAGTACATAAGTGCAAAGATTAATAAACTAGATGTGATTTATGTTATATCTTTGTTTTATTGTTAAAAAAACATGTCTTCTTAATACTTGACCAAGTAAAAGTAGCATGGAGTATTACTTATTAGGAAAATCTTAGGTTGAAAAACCCGGTCCGTGGGACCGGCGTCACCAAAGGTGTAAGTCAAATTCACGTCATAAGCAGCGGGTTAAAGGGACAATGACAGCACGAGACTTAATGGTAACTTATAAATTGAGTAGCGTTTGAGTATTAGGCCATTAGATAGACAGTTCTAGTAACTTTTTTAATATCTAATACCTACTTACAAACTTAAAATATCTCATCATAAAATATAAAAGGTACTTATCTAAAATAGTAGGACATACATCGATGTTATAAGTGATGTTCTTCACAAAGCACAGGTGCGTAGTACTCTCAACCGACGCGGCGTGTGTGTATGACAAGATGTATGAATGTGGATAAAGCGAAAGGAGTATGTGAGGGTCGTAGCATATGGCGTTTTATAGTTTCTGCCTACCCCCATGGGAAAAAGGCGCGAGTTTATGTTTATATTATGAAAAACCCATTTATTGTAAATCTTAAATTGGCATTAAAAAACCTCTCAGTAAGATCTGTCCATATAAAAAACCTTTTACGAGGCCAGTTTTTATAGATTCTAGTTAAAACTATACTAAAACTAGCTACGCCATAAATTATTCATGATACTAAAGTTAAAATCCCAGTGAGATTGATAAAAACCACTGCCATGTCCAAACTAAATTAGGTTTAAGTTTTACGTGATATAGACGACAGAGCCTTTCGTGAATCACATTTTGCCCTAGGGAACCTTTTGACCGCGACACGAGAGCTAAACACGAAAAGTGACGAAATGTTCACGTCAATGTCACTTTGAACACAAAATTTGACATTTATTTATAACATTTTGTATAATTAAATTTGCGATTTACAAGATTGTAACAATGATAACTTTATGCTTATTCAAAAATAAGTAGGTAGATACAACGTTGTCGCGGTAAAGTTGAACTTACTTCGTTCGTTCATTCACTCGTTCATTCATCTTACTCATTCAGAATTTATTACACTCTGATTAAGACTTAGCTTAAACGACTTACACCCATATTCTAGGCCGTTCCTCCAAAACTTACTCGGCTCGACTCCACCTCGACTCAGCCTTTTTCACTACCACCGGTAGTTACCTATAGTTTACATAAACGTCCTCGACTCGAGATTTTTCCTCAGTTGAGGTAAGGTATCATCTGTCAAACTCAAGGTATCTCGGAACCTACCTTAAGGAAGGAAGTGTCAAAGTTCGTATGTAATAAAAATGAATTTTGAAGACTTTATCGAATATGCTTACGATAATCCTTACAACTATTTATCGCGTCGTTATTTGCGCGATGCAGATAAACAAGATTATGACGTAATTACTCCACTCTACCTCGACTCATTTGAGGATCCCTCAGTCGAGGAACCTCAAAGTTCACTCGAAATTGCGACTAAGAATACCATTTTGAAGGTGTTTTCGAGGCCGTCTCGAGTCGAGTAAGTTTTGGAGGAACGTCTTAGAATATGGGTATAGCATCCGAGCCAGTAAAAATATTTAAAAAAAACTTACTCTTTCGATATAGGTACGAGTGAAAATAAAGCAGTATGGAATTTTTTAAACGCCATTCTGTAAACATAATTTTATTATACAATATAAACTAGAGTGTTCTGCAGAAGCCTTTCCCATGTATGGGGTCAGATTTGGCTTCTATGTAGCTGAATATCGTTACGTAGAATATTGCATTGGGATTAAGTTACATTCAAAATAGCGGTCGAAATATTGGGAGCAAAAAAAAAAAAGATGTTATCGCGTTGGTAACAATATGAATTTTGCGTAAAACCGCGTTTTTTGGCCGATTTGATGAAAACAAACCACGTTTCTCTGTTATCACAAATCAAATCAAACGTTTATTTGCTAGAGATGCATTAATAATACAAAGGTCTTATCTTATAGCCTAAATGTCACTGTATTCTGCCTGCAAGTTTTTTTATGTTTACGTACATTATTATTATTTTGCTACCATTATTATATACTGTGTCCTCACGGCTCCACCCATAGCCTATGTTACTCAGTGATAATGTAGCTTTCTAACGGCAAAATAATTTTTGAAATCGGTCCTGTAGGTTTTAAGTTTATTCGTTACATACAAAAATCCAAAAATCCAAATCTTTCCTCTTTATAATATTAGTGTAGATTACTAGCGACCCGCCTCGGCTTCACACTGGTGCAATGTAGATACTAATGTGGGGCATATTAACTTTCCTCTTGAATCACTCTATCTATTGCTGAAAACTGCATTAAAATCCGTTGCGTAGTTTAAAAGATCTAAGCGTACAAACAGCGGGAGCGACTTTGTTTTATGTAAAGAAGATTACCACACGTGTACCTACTACTACTGCTAATATTCTTATACTTATACTAATTTCTATGTTCCATAAATTCCTTAATACTATAGAAACAATAGTTTTGAAAAAGTACTTATCACATGAATTACTGGTAATGTAAGTTCTAGATTTCACCTTCACAATGACCTTTAAGGCGCTAATGTCAGAAATTCAGCGGCGTTAATGTTAGCAATATGAATGAGTAATTTAAACCTGTTTCAGTTCTAAATTATTGTGGAAATGTTCAGGTGCAGTAATGGAATAAGAGAGCTAATATGAAGTTCGCGTGAAAGAGCAATAGAGCACACTATTGAGTCATTAATACAGGCTGTGAAACTGGTTTACCCTTGGAGGTTTTAGTGTTTTACAGGTCACCAAACTGGTTGTTATGTATAATTGAAATTTAATTTTTTCTTCTTCTTTTCTTGTGGTTAGTGATGGTGTCAGAGTTTATGCCGCCCATGGGCCTTTGACTTGGCTTCACACGGCGTCGAGAAGTATCTCACAGACAGGTTTCCTCACGATGTTTTCCTTCACCGCCTCTGCCCAACCCTTCGGGAAATACAGGCGTGATGTTATGTTATGTCATGTAGGTATTATTTTCACGTTACAGCATAGTAAGAACTATGAACATTTAAAATCGTTTAGCTTGACTGTCGGTCTTTTAGTCAAGGTTAAAAAGCTTTTCGGGAGCCGCAACCACGTAGGTACCTATCTATTATGCATCTCATCTGTCGACGTGCCTCCGCTCGGAAGAGGTTACATACTGATATTTAGAAAACAAAATAGGTCACGAATTTTCACGGTAATAGCCGTTTTATGATCATATTTCTAGCGATATGATACAGAGTGTAAACGAAATCATGTAATTCCTTCAAACCTCGTGATGTGTTGTTGACATAGATTAATCCTGCACGGGATACATTTGGGTTCAATAAAATAAAAATTACAAAAAGTACACATGTTTTCTTAACGTGAGGCATTTAAGCGCCCTGAGCGAATTGCGCGGCTAGCGCTCGGCGCGTGGTCATTTAACTCGGGCCGCGAAAATGCCTCAGGTTAAGAACACATGTTTACTTGTTGTAATTTTTTTATTGAATCCAAATTTATCCCGTGCAGGATTAATCTATGTCAGCAGTACATCACGAGGTTTGAAGGAATTACATGATTTCGTTTACACCCTGTACCTATACTGGAAGCTAGATGCTTTTATGAAAGCGTTTCATAAGCATCTCCTTAGGATTATGATCATAAGACTAGTAACATGATCACATCGGTCGATTTATAAGTATTTACCTAGTCTGGCCATAAATACTGTTACAATTAAAAATAAGAAAGATATTACATTTGAATTTGGAATCTGTCATTTTTATACGATTGTTCATTGAGTTTTCTAATTTTATATTTTAAATTGTTTTATATTTATGTATTAAACTAACACACTGTAAAAGTAATAAATATTATTTGCAATAAAAACAATTTTTTTTTCTTCGTGACTATTTATGGCAAGACTAGGTACCTAATTATGCGATTTATCTAGTGAAATGCGACGGGCAGTCTGAAATAGCTGGTCCAGTAAGCCCAGCACGAATGCTGTTACATGTATGTATAATAAAAACTTTTGATTTGATTTGATTGAAAGGTAACGTTAATTTGAGTAAATTTTGAATGGGAAATACTCGTTTCGATTGATTAAATTAAATTGAAAACTTTATTCATATTTATGTAGGTACCTATGATACAAATATTGCATGTCGCAAAAAATAAACCAAAATGTTACAATTATAGGACAGTTGTATAGGTATTTTCGATTCATAATTCGCTTACATTAGCGATTCGTTGACGATACTATACCTCAAACGTTCGTGCTATTCCGCGAAAACCGCGAGTCGATTCGCGCGTAGCCAATCGCGTACTTCTTCTTCTTCTTCTTCTTTCTGCCCTTATCCCACACTAGGTGGGGTCGGCACAACATGTATTTCGTAAATCCATGTTGTTAGAGGTTTTGGATTATTGTTTTATGACCGGCCGCCTGCCTGACATCAACCCTCCTTGGGAATACTCGTTGCGCTATCGCGTGGGTGACCCAATGTGCTTGCTGATATTGTGCACTGGGTCCCAAAATGATATGCTTGTCAATCTTATTGCCGACAACTAAGCAGACTATGTACTTCTTGGTGGCTACAATATAGCACCGTGAGCTTCTCTGTAAAAACTATAGGTGTGAATAGTTTTTACAGAGAAGTAGTTTAGTTTTTTCGCGTACTATAGGTTCATAATTTCGGTCCACCGATTGGCCATGCAAGACTCGAATCACACGTAACACACGCCTCAACTGGACAGGCTAAAAGCTAAGGAGATTATTTTATTAGTACATACTTAAATATCGGCTCGCGGGGCTTATTAAAGTCCGCGCAGATGATACGATTTGCGAGGTAATCCAACGCTTGCCGCGGTCATTCCGTGGATAGGTTCATTGTTAGGTGGACCGTTCGTTACACTTCGAGTCCGTGCCTCGGAGAGCATGTTAAACAGTCGGTCCCGGGTGTCATACGAATACCTATGACAGTCGTTACGGGTAGTCAGAAGCCCGAAAGTCTGACAACCGGTCTAACCTTAGGATATCGGCATTGCCCAGTTAATGGGTTGCGAGGGTCTGATGGCAGTCGCTCCGTGTACAATACCTACTGGTATTCAGCCGCATCTGGTTAGAGTAGAAACTGACCCAAACATAGTTGGAATAATATAACTTTTTAACAAAAATAAAACCGACTTCAAATTGTCTATCTCCGAAGTTCTTCATCAGATCTTCACCAAATTTAAATGGGACCACTTCGAAAGAATACTCTTTCAAACAAAAAAAAAAACATTAAAATCAGTTCACAATTAGCAAAGATATCGCGAAACAAACATACAAAAAAAAACATACATTCGAATTGAGAACCTCCTCCTTTTTTGGAAGTCGGTTAAAGAGGCTAGGAGGCAGAAAGTCAGTTTCTGTAAAAGGGCTACATAAAAAATAATTAAACTTGAACAACGTGCAATAGGGTGAATACTAATCTAACTACGGGGGAAAAAATTGAAAAGTTACCACAATATATTTTAATGATTGCGTAGGGCGCAGAATAACAAAAAGGCCAAACAAACCGAGTGCGGGAAACCCTGGCAACACTCATTTAAAAGATAAACAATGGTGTCATAAAGTTTTTGAGTTGAAAGCTACAGAGATGAGGACAAAACATCGGGTTATGTCGAGAACTTAGCAAGCATTGTGAGATAGACTTGTTATTGTGTAGGTACAGGTCGGCTGTGCAATTTTAAAACCAAGCAACTGACATTTTTTTGTTGGCTAGTGATTTTAAAAAAAATGTCAGTTGCTAGGTTTTAAAATTCCACAGCCGAGGTTTGTTTTCAGAGACTAGGTACTTCGGGATTTTTATTTTAATGACACGTGTAGCGCAGTAGCTGAGCGTTTCGCATTCTGCGGGTTGCGGGTTCTATTCCCGCACGGAACATATATTTGTATGGCGTATAGCTAGTTGTTCCGGGTCGGAGTGAATGTTGCAACTTTTAAAAAAATCGGATAATTTGTTTCTTACATCAATTTAAAAAAAATCATGACATCGCAGTTTGATTCTTACTAAATTCACGATAATTATGAGATCTTAGATTAGAGCGGAGCAATGTTTAAAAAACAGAACTGTTCCTTGATCTTAACATAACATCCCGCCTGTATTCCCCGAAGGGTTGAGCAGAGGTGTATAGTGACACCCTCATTTCACCGTTATGTTTAAGTACCATGTACTAAGAGGTGAGCCTATTTCCAACAACTGGGCACAAATCAAATTTCGGGGCTGCTATTTAGGAATTACACACGGAAAAACCCTTTAAAAACCCCCAATAACACTTTGCCCGACCTGGGGATCGAACTCAGGACCTCACGATCAATAGTCGCGCTTGTCGCTATTAGACCAATGATGCAGTCGAGTCAGTTCCTTGATCTTGTCGTGTGGAAAAATCATAATCATCACATCTCGCTTGGGGGCCGGTTGGTGACCACAGAATTTGTTATTCTTTTCGCATAAGAGGATGTTGTTACATATCTTCAGGACACCTTGGTAAGGAAGGGGGTGGCTTGTTCTTTCCTACGAACCATACGGCTCATCTCCTTTTCTTCTAAAGTTTGCTATACCGACCTGGATGTTCCTTTATTTAAAATTTCCAATTCGCTTGTACGAAATAGATAGTATTCAAACTGCCTCGTTGGTCTAGTGGTGGCAAACGCAGCTGCTGTGCGGGAGGTCCTGGGTTCGATTCCCAGGTCGGGCAAAGTATTATAGGGTTTTTCCGTGTGGAATTCCTCAGTAGCAGCCCGGAGTTTGTATTTGTGCCCGGTTGATGGCAATAGGCTCGCCCATGTAATAACATGGGACTTAAACATAACGGCGAAATGAGGGTGTCACTATACACCTCTGCCCAATCCTTCGGGGAATACAGGCGTGATGTTATGTTATAGTATTCAAATTCGTGTAATATATTCAGTTTCATTTATTTTACATTGTTAGTTTTAATTCAATGAGCTGAGATTTATAAAATATTCTCTAACAAAGAAACTTGTTGCTGTCACTCAATTTATTCTAGACAATCTCGAGTTATGTTCGTCGGAACAGCTGCTTACTGCTGTTGGCTTCAGTGGAATAATTTTATAAATTATTTTAGTTAACAAGGTTGTTACATATACATATTTTAGTCCTCATTGTCGTAAAGTTTGTGCTCAACAATGTATTTATTTCGGTTTCTATTTAGATAGATTGGCTTCAACTATGCTGCTTTAGGCTTGTACTATCTTTTCAATCTAGTAACGCGAATGGATAGAATTAGACATGAGTATGTTCTTACAGACTTCCTCTTGGAAGTCTGAAAGTGGCGGCGGTGACTGTGAAGTTGTGTGGAAACCGGGTGTCATGGTATTGGTATGTGATGCGGAGGAATGAGAAACATGTAGTGAGGAAAGTTTAGAGTATGAATGTGGATGGTTATAAGAGTAGAGGAAGACCAAAGAAACGATGGATGGATAGAGTGAAAGATGAGGAAAGGGGGTGACTACTGAGATGGCGGCTAATAGAGATGTTTGGAAGAAGAAGACATAATGCGCCGACCACAAATAAGTGGGGATAAGCGCAGGATGGTGATGATATCTTTTTAATCTAGTCAGAGTTAACTTTTATTCATAGCAATCTTTAAATAAATAAATACTTAGTAGATATCTATCTATAAGCAGTGATAGCCTAGGGATTGAACGCTTGCCTTCCATGCAGGAGAGTCTGAGTTCGATCCCGGCCCGTACCTTTGACTTTTAGATTTCATGTGCGGATCAGAATGTGATTATCACTTGCGTGAACGGTGAAGGAAAAACGTCGTGAGGAAAGCTGCACACCTGAGAGGGCTCCATAAAGTTCTCGATGGTGTGTGTAGTCTGCAAACCCGCATCACGCCAGCGTGGTGGACTAAGGCCTAAACCCTTCTCATTCTGAGAAGAGGCCAGTCCCCAGCAGTGGGACAGTCATGGGCTAGTCATGTTATGATACCTACCTATACTGGGTGTAAACGAAATCATGTAATTCCTTCAAACCTCGTAATGTACTGCTGACATAGATTAACCCTGCAAGGGATACCTTTGGACTGAATAAAAAAAAATACAAGAAATAAACATGTGTTCTTAACGTAAGGCATTTTAGCACCACAAGCGAATTGCGCGGCTATGGCTCGCCGCGCGGTCAATTAACTCGGAGCGCTAAAATGCCTCACGTTAAGAACACCATGTTTACTTCTACTTTTTTTTATTGAATCCCCAATTATCCCGTTCAGGGTTAATCTGTGTCAGCAGTACATCACGAGGTTTGAAGGAATTACATGATTTCGTTTACACCCTGTATATAAATTATAGAGAAAACTTGACATGCGACATTTGGGCCATTCCTACGAGTTACCACAAATCAAACAGTAATTGCAGGTAACTAAAGCCAGCTAACATAGTTCAAGTTGTAACGACGCTCTTCAAAATACGACGAGCGTATTTATGACTACATAAAACCATAGACAGTCAGAAAGAGAAAGTCAGAACAATCATGAGACGATAAGCCAGTGAGTAAATCCTTTGTAACCGCAGCACCCTTCCGCATCTGACAGACAGATATTAAATTATATCAGGGAGACAAGCGGGGTACGAGCGGAATATATTTTCCTTCAATACAATCTGATTTATTTTGGTAGCTGTATTGACAGTATGGAAGTGGAAGCGTGAGTTTGGGAGTGTCGGCACACTAGATTTGTGGTATATAATATATAATTATATTATCAGATGATCCGGTGAACTTCGTACCACCTAAAACATTGTTTTGATTTTTTTTTAATTTTCATTTTTCCTTAACCACCCAAGAATTGAGGCGTACAAAAAAAATATAATAAAAATAGGACGAGCCATTTTCAAGTTTTCGCGAGACTAACGCACGGCAATTGATTTTTTTATATAGTATAGATATTATATTATAAGGAGAAATGTCCTGCCTGACTGACAGACTGATTAATTAACGCAGAGCCTAAATCACTGAAGCAGGAAACATGAAATTTGGGCAGTTGGTTCCTTTTGTGACGTAGGTATCCACAAAGAGAGGATTTTTAGAAATTCTACCCCTAAGGGGGTAAAATAGGGGATAAAAAATTCACGCGGGCGAAGTCGTACTTATTTAATTTTATTAGTTGTACTTATTTTGGAGCTTTTTTAAGAGTAGGTAACATTTTGGGTGCTGCGGGCGCAGATCGTCACGAAAAACCATAAAATTTGTTGTTGACATAAACCTCCAAGGTGTCTAAAGCTCTGAAAAAAGAAGTACGAAGAATGAGGACGCCACTAGTCATTCATTAAAAATTCTAAATTTAAAAATAAGCTCTCTAGTCGAAGTATAACTTCTACAATGCGTACATGAGTACACGCACCATTTCTGTCATAATATTATAATAACTGAATGCTGTCAACCCTTTGCCAGTTTTATGATATAAAAAGGGTATTATCTTGTATTCTCCCACGCGGCCCATTATGGTCCCCGTGTGAGTATACCTTTATTTATTAGCGAGGCTAAGTACATAAACAGTGGAGAGGCGTCACACTCTTGTTTGTTGTTTTTTTTTCTTATGAAAAATGCTTGCTTTTAGTTAACATGGCTGTAACGCCTTTGAACATAGAAAGGGTAAGCACAGCTATCCTTTTATAAAATTACAATTTGCTAGTGACTTATTAGGTTCGATCTCATATTCCGTAAGTTTTAAATCATTTAATGGCCGTAATTCTTGCCTTAAATATGATGAAATACATGATACAGTTCAGACTGTGGGAATGCGCTAGTGCTGTTGAAAGACAAGGACAGCACTACATTTGTGTAAATTTAGCGCTAAACTATTTTTGACCGATTTCCAAATAAAGGAGGAGGTTCTCAATTGGGCTGTATGATTTTTTTTAATGATTGTTACCTCACTATACCCTCATTTATGAACCGATTTGAAAAAAAATTTTTTGTTTGAAAGAGTATTCTTTCGAAATGGTCCCATTTAAATTTGGTGAAGATCTGATGAAGAACTTCTCGAATCGAACGCCTCAATGACGAACAGTACGCATAATGTGATGATGTGATTATGTTTCGAGCAGCGTCTTTAGTAGGTCCAACCATGTTTTAATTAAGGCGACTAAAATGAAAAAAAAAAACAGTTTCAGAAGTGCCTTCAATTTGGTTCAGCGTGGATTAGCACCGACTTCTGAAACTGTTAATTTTAATGGTAATTATTTTATTGTTTCCTTCGTTTTTTTTAAGTCTGTTTTATTTTTGATAACATGTTTTTTTATAGTTTAACGTTATAATATGAAACACGATCTGTCAGAAACGGATTCTCTCGGCGGCCGCGCTGTAATCAACAGAACCATTCGAAGATATCAAACTTTGAATGATAGATTGAGGAATGTTGTGATAGACAAAGATGCGGTTTAAAAGATAATGTAGTGACAAAAATTTAAAGGAGTATGCTTAGATGGTTTGGTCATGTTGAGAGAATGGGTGAACGGCGATTAACAAAAGGATAAGGCGGATGTCAGTGGAAACGCCGGTAGAGGACGCCTTTGTAGGACATACATCGATATCATTGGTGATGTTCTTCACAAAGGACAGGTGCGTAGTACTCTCAACCGGCGTGCTTATATGACGAGATGTATGTGAATAAAGCGAAAGGGTATGTAAGGGTCGTAGCATGTGGCGTTCTATAGTTTTTGCATACCCCCATGGAAAAAGGCGTGAGTTTACGTATGTATGTATAAGTGTAGATTGAGTGCACTAAATAGATTTTGTTATATCTAAATAGATAAAACCTTTTCAGCTGTAGGTATGTATAATATCGATACCTCAGTTCCAAAGTGTAATAATTCAGAAACAGGTTCTTTAAAATAATTTGAAAACTAATAGGTACTGTGTACCACTGTATTTTTTAAATACTATTTAATTAATCAGAAATGCCATTCTTAATAATATTAAATATCAGGTAAATCAAATAATGATTAAAAAATACACGGGTAAATCACTAGTCATTTAATTTTCAAATTATAAAGAAACCTGTTTCTGAATTATTACACTTTGGAATTGAGCTATCGATACGTAGTTTTAGGTGAACGCTTTATCGACGGAGCTCAACCTAAGCCACTAATCCAGGCTCGTCCCTATTTAGGCATACATTTAATATTGTGGAGGCGATGGCTAAATTACTGTCAGGCGTGATTTAATCTAAGGCTCTACCATGTCAGGTTTCATTGACTTATATTGTATTATCATGGTATGTTACGTATGAATTTCGTATTTTTGATACGTTCGTTTCTGTAAGTAGTGACAACGGGATGGGTGGTCGCATATAAGTGTTCTTAATAAGGTCTTAATAACTGTCTCGTTGGTCTAGTGGTGGCAAGCGGAATTGCTGATCGTGAGGTCTTGAGTTTGATCCTCAGGTCGGGCAAAGTGTTATTAGGTTGGAATTCTTCAGCAGCAGCCTGGAGTTTAGATTTGCTCGGTTGATGGTAATAGGCTCGCTCCCATTACATGAAACTTAAACATAACAGCGAAATGAGAGTATTACACACCTCTGGTTAATCTTTCGGGGAATACAAGCGTGATTTTAAATAATAAGGTTAATAAACTTATATTGGTCAAAAATTCAAATGTGCTGGATGTAGGAGAGGTATAACAGTATTAAATACTCAACCTGTTGAAAGAATTTATTATTGTAGTAGTTTAAAAAAAATACACGCAAATTGTTTCATACGTTACCTCTTATGAATATTCGATATGTAAATAACTTTTCAGATAAGTTACCATCCCGCAATCAAACACTGAAATTGGCCGTTCAACCATGTAGGCGCGTCGGAAATATCCCGTGTTCAGTAATATGAAATAACTTAATTACTGAAGCGAAATAATGTTTTTATATTCCGAATAATATTGTTGAATGTTATTTTTTTCGTTCGAATTTTAATTGGTGGAGTAGTTATTTTTGGCCGTAGTTTTGGATGTTATTTTATGTACGTGAAAATTGATCGTTATTGTTTTTCACTATAGTCATCCATTTCAATGAAATGGAGTCATCCATTTTGTTGTAGGTACTATCAATTAATAAAAAAATCCATAACGGCCAGACGGCACGTTTGGTGCAGTGACTGAGCGATTGGCTTCTGCGCTACGGGTCGTGGGTTCGATTCTCGCACGGAACAAATATTTGTTTGACCTACAGATACTTGTTCCGGGTCTGGGCGTTTGTGCATGTGAAGATTTGTGTCTGTAAACGCACCCACGATACAGGTGAAACGGTAAGGAGCAAGAAAGTTTAAAAAAAAATTGTAAAATACATGTAAATACATGTTAATATCTTCTCTTTCTATCATTGATTTATAACTTAACACACACCCTCGTTCACTGGCAAGGCTTAAACGCCCTATCAAATACGTATCACGTATTTCAACACGTTAAGTGAACCAGCTGGTACGCTAACTACAACGCCCCGGTCTACCTTGTGATAGCCTAAATACTATTGAACTAGAATGGGGCGTTGTCGGGACGCTAAGCTGCACGCTGAACGTGCTGGCTATTATTAAATACTTCAATATTAGTCAGCGTGCATCCTCTAAACAGCGCTCAGCTGCACGAACCTTTTCTTTTTTTTAAACGTTGGAAAGTCCTCATGAATTTCCCTCGCCCGGGGAGGCGAGGGGGTCTACCGGACTCTTACCGGCTAAAAACCAACGGTGTTTTTTCTCCTGACCGTTCTGCCGGGGTCGCGGGATTCGCAAAAGCATGCACCGCAGTCAGCTGCACGACCCTACCACTCCGGATATACGGCGTTAGGGATAATATGATCATGATAATACAATGTGTCCCAGTGTGTAGTAATAAAACTTTAAGGGCGATATATAAACCCAACTTTATCGAAAAAAGCACCCTACTTGTGGGGTCGATTCCCCACCCCCCCAAAGACCCCAAAGATAGAGTAATATTAGTATTTGACTTACCTATTTCGACCTCTACATACTCAAATACTATATATTTCTAAATATAGTATATTTTAGTAGTAGTACTATATAATATATAAGTGTAATATAATATATTGTATATTTTTATAAAACTTAAGTTCTAGGCCTCACAGAGGCGTAAATTTAATGTTATTTGAAAACCTACAGCATACACAACTTAAAGAAGTATCAAACTGCCGTACATAAATTAAGTAATTTTTGTAATGAGACATGAAAATTCAGTTTTATACAAAATAATATCACTATTTTTTTAATAATTACAATAACTACAGGGAGTGACTCGTGTTTTTTATTAGTTTTTGAGTTCGTCTACGAAACAAAACAAAAATCACGCCTCTCTGAGGTTTAGATCTTGAGTTGTGAGTGTTTAAAAATGTATAGGACGAAATATCGGAGCCAAATATTAACATTTTTCTATCTTGGGGGGGGGGGGGGGGATTTGTTTTGTTTTGTTTGTGTGATTGTTAAATATTAAACTTTTATTATTAAATACATTACACATTGTATCATTGTATAGTTCAGGTTGGTCTGATTGCGTTTCGCTTACGATCTGTTCTTAAAACGTTCTACTTGCTTTTCCTATTACAACAAATCGTCAGACTCCTTTGCGCAAGCCATTATATGAAGTTATCAGTTTTAAACGTAGCTAAAGTTCAAGAAGTTTCACCCACTACTTTCGTTTGATAAAGCCGCCAAGTTACGAGGCTAGTTATGAAAATAAAGAGCAATGCAGATGAGATACGCTGGCTACCGCCCGACAGTTTGTAACTCTCCTTCTTCCGTTCGTTAGTGCGCGTGGTCTTGACATAAATCATTTTATATGGCACCAACGATGAAATCTTACAGGTAGATACTAGTTTTAAGGGTAAGTTATTCTTTATTTTGCAGTTACGTCGTCTAACGTATATTTCTTTGTTTGCAATTTATATTTATTGCCTTGTTGGTCTAGTGGTCGCAAGCGCGACTGCTGAGCATGGGGTCCTGGGTTCTCGATCCCCGGGTTGGGCAAAGTGTTATTAGGTTTTTCTATTAGGAATTTCCCAGTAGCAGCCCGTTGTCTGGATTTGTGCCCGTTTAATGGCAATAGGCTTGACCCCAATTACATGGGACTTAAACATAACTGGCGAAACGAGGGTGTTACTATACACCTCTGCCCAATCCTTCGGAGAATACAGAGCGTAATGTTATGTTTTATGTTTATATTTACTACATTAAGTGGCAGAGTGAGACATTAAGTGCTCGTGGCTAAATAATTGTGCGGATTACACGATTTGCGAGGTTAAGCTGCGCTTGCCGCGGTTAGTCCGTGGATGGGTGACCGTTAGTTACACATCGAGACCTCTACATGCCTCAGAGAGCACGATAAATCGTCGGTTCCAGGTGGCATACGAATACCTATGCCAGTCGTTACGTGAAGTCAGAAGCCCCAAGTCTGACAACCAGTCTAACCTTAGGATATCGGCATTGCTCTGTAACTGGGTTGCGGAGGTCTGATGGCAGTCGCTCCGTGTAAAACACTGATATTCAGTCGCATCTGATTAGACTGGAAGCTGACCCCAACATAGTTGGTAAAAGGCTAGGCAGAACAAGTGGCAGACAGGGCTGTGTTGCTGGGGAGTTTGTTGAATCGTTTCTTCTCAGTTTAAACACTTAGAAGTGGTAAAGGGCAGGCATTTTTTTTATTGTTGGTCGTTAAAAACACATTTATGATTTTAGTGTAATTTGAATAAATGAATTTAGATTTTATCGTATCTTCATGTGGCATGCTGACTGAGAATTTGCAAGCGCGGCTACCTGGCTTGAAGGCCCAGGCCAGGCTTTCTAGGATGGGATAATGTTGTTGGACCTTCTGTTAGAAAATATATTTAGGTATGTAGTTAGTTGCAGCTCGGAGGTAGTAGTTATTGTTGTTTGTGACATGAATGTCTGCCACGTAATTGGAGTAACTTCAATAGTAATTTTTAGTGCTAGTATAATTATTGTGCAGCCAAATATTATAAGAAATAAACATCGTCACTTTATTACCTTTGACACACGACGAAACGTTTGGTGCAGTGGTTGAGCGATTGGCGTCGTAAGTACGATTACCGCACGGATAAATTATTTGTATGGCCTACAAATAGTTGTTCCGGGTCTGGGTGTTTGTGCATGTGAAGATTTGTGTCTGTAAACGCACCCACGATAGAGCGGAAAACCACGTGAGGGGCAAGGGTTTTATACAAGGTTAGTCGGAAAGGGGGTACTACGCCGAAAGGGTGTTAAAGTACCCATAATAATGGATAACTTTTGTTCTACAACTTTCCCCAAAACTCGATAGTTTAAGAGAAATAGCTGTTTAAAGATTTCATAAAAAATACGCTAAATTCTATCTATCCTCAGCTATGATCAGCTGTGTTTACATTTTAGGTCATATTTGAGGTCACGGATTAGAAACCCCATTTTCTGGATTCATAAAGCAGGGATGAAGAATTTTCGAAAAAACTAAAATAAAAATTATTTTTTATGGAAAAAAAATATTCGAATTTTGAAATTTTAACACTAGTTTTAAAATAGTCATCCGTGATCCTTCAAGTGGCCCGCGGCTTAGTACCCCCTTTCCGACTAACCTTGTATATTAAAAAAAGAAAACCTCTGCTCACTCTAAAAGACAAACACGTGTAGGTGCAAAAGATCTCTAATTGACGTTGTTTTTCTAACAATAAATAAGTCTGTATTGGGTTTAAGTAAACGAAGTGAGAATAATCTATTTGTGTTCTATTTCTGTCCGTTCGCTACGGTAAATATAGCGTGGCCTACGCCGTAGCCGTAGCACTGCTACGAATAATGACGTTTGCTTTATATTCGCTGGTTTTCGGCAAATGTATCTTGTAAACAGTACGTAATACAACGAAGTGCAAACCTTGTAACAGGTTGATGGGTAGGTTAAGTATAGCACGATCATACAGTTTTTATCAGTATCCACGCTATTCACCAATTTTTATTATTCTCATTTTGCATAAACTTTTACAGTTTTATAGTCCGCTAAACACGCTAAACAGGCGGTCCAGGATGTCATAAGAATACCTATGACAGTCGTTACGGGTAGTCAGAAGCCCGAAAGTCTGACAACCGGTCTAACCTTAGGATATCGTCATTTCCCAGTAACTGGGTTGTGGAGGTCTGATGGCAGTCGCTCGGTGTAATATACTGATATTAAGTCGTATCTGGTTAGACTGGAAGCTGACCCCAAGATAATTGGGAAAAGGCTAGCAGATGAAGTCCGTTAACATATCTAACATGATCCTACAAGATCAGCTGTACAATGTAAACAAGTAAGAAATCAACAATTTCTAAAAATCTTGAATATCATAGCTTGAAATTTGCCCGCGTTTTCACACTGTGTGATAAGTAAATAGCTAGTATAGTGACAAAAAGTTTACGATTGTATTACACTTAACCTACCCATCAATCAGGTACAAGGTTTACTCTTCGTTGTGTTACGAACTGTATATGGAAACTTAGGTATGTATTATCAGATATACCAATATAGTGCGTCACAAGTGACATCTACCTAAATTCCCCGAAGGATTAGGCAGAGGTGTACTTAGAAACATATTGTTACAGTGTTCATGTCAGTATTTTAAGTTTATAAGCCATTATGGTAGTTCTTCAAGTTGCTCTACCAAAAAGAACATAGTCTGCTTAGTTGTCGGCAATAATGTTGATAAGCATATCATTTTGGGACCCAGCGCATAATATCAGCAAGCACATTGGGTCACTCGCGCGACAGCGCAACGAGTATTCCCAAGGAGGGTTGATGTCAGGCAGGCGTTCGGTCATAAAACAATAAGCCAAAACCTCTAACAACATGGATTTACGAAATACATGTTATGCCGACCCCACCTATTGTGAGGCTTACCCCAGGGAGAAGAAGAAGAGCCGTTATGGTAGTGATAATGACGGTGATGGTCTTGTATATGATTTCTTGGTCAAAATACACATTTTTATATTTTTCAACAAAAGCTGTAGAAATACGATGGCCTATTTTTGGCTGAGTAGTAAATACTACTTCATACCTATTTACAAAAGAACTAACTGCCTCGTCGGTTTAGTGGTGGCAAGCGCGACTGATGATCGTAAGGACCTGGGTTCGATCCCCAGGTCGGGCAAAGTGTTATTGGGCTTTTTCGTGTGTAACTCCTCAGTAGCAGACCAGAGTTTGGATTTGTGCCCGGTTGATGGCAATAGGCTCATCCCCTATTACATGGGACTTAAACATAACGGCGAAATGAGGGTGTTACTATACACCTCTGCCTAACCCTTTGGGGAATACAGGCGTGATGATATGTTATGTTATAACAACAAAAAAATATTACAAATATAATTTTATATTCTAAACTTCCGGGACCAACATTGTCAAAGGAAAACCATTAGATATTCCGACAAGGTCGCAATCTGCCTCAATTCATTTTCAATGAGCCGCGACCAGCTTGACAAGTCGTAAAACCGTAATCTTGTGCTATAAAACCAGCAATTTGCCTGTATCTCTAATTAAATCTTTGGAATAGCTAAACATTGTTATTTGCGAAGTTGACAATCAATTTTCTTTTGTAATTTTTTAGGGTCACGATCACGATTTTGAGGTTCTGCCCAGCCTTTTCCCAACTATGTTTTGGTCAGGTTCTAGTCTAAGGGGCCATTCAAGTATTACGTAAGCAGAATTTTGGTAATTTTTGACCCTCCCCTCCCCCTTGTCAGCAAAGGTAAGCAAAGCTCTTATCCCCGTTAAGCGTAAACATTGGTACCTATTTTTTTTTTAAGTTTGTTCAGTTTTCAAGTCTAGAAAAATAAGTAAATAAATAAATATTGCTGACGGAATCCCCATTCAGATCCCGTCGATCGTCTCCCATGTCATCAAAAATAAGCTAACCAAAGATCCCCCCCCCCTTTGGTGCTTACGTAACACTTGAATGGCCCAGTATTTTACACGGAGCGACTACCATCAGACCTTCGCAACCCAGGAACTGAACAATGCCGATACCATAAGGTTAGACCGGTTGTGAGACTTTCGGGTTTCTGACTACCCGTAACGACTGTCATAGGTATTCGTATGATACCCGGGACCGACTGTTTAACGTGCTTTCCGAGGCACGGAGGGGTCTCGATGTGTAACAAACGGTCACCCATCCACGGACTGACGCCGCGGCTGTTAATTAGCCACGAGTCCCTTACATTGATGAAATAAAAAAACAGCCAAGTGCGAGTCGGACTCGCGCTCGAAGGGTTCCGTACCATTATCTATAAAAACGGCAAAAAAAATCACGTTTGTTGTATGGGAGCCCCCCTTAAATATTTATTATATTCTTTTTTTTATCATTTGTTGTTATAGCGGCAATAGAAATACATCATCTGTGAAAATTTCAACTGTCTAACTATCACTGTTCATGAGATACAGCCTGGTGACAGACTGACGGACGGACGGACGGACAGCGGAGTCTTAGTAATAGGGTCCCGTTTTACCCTTTTGGTACGGAACCCTAAAAATCATGTAAACATGTATGGGACACATACGTTAAATCAACAATCACAATATCAACACCACTAGATCGACCATTAAGGAACTCAACGGTTTACTTCATCAATAATGTACAATTTCGACAGTTCTTGAGATCAACAAGTCATCATTTACATAAGCAATTTATAATACAAACAGTTCACTTGATCAACAGCTTAAAATATCAGGGGCCATTAATATTAACAGATCAATGGGACTTAGGAATTTTTGTTATCTATTCGGCTGCTTGTCGGTCTTGCGGACCGTTTCTACGTAACCGGGCAGTTATTGGCGAGACCTGAAGGGTCTCCAACCAATGGGGACGAGAGTAAATACTTAACCTAAGCTAACTACTACTACTAACATCAAGACTACTAGCAATAACAGCACTAAGGGCGACCCCTAAAGCTGGGTCCATATATGTTATTTTGTTCGTATCGTACCTCCGTTTCGTATCAGCGTCGCGATCCAATAACTCTGGACGCAAAGCCGCCTGAAGGCAAAACCACGTGACCAAACCATTTGTCGTCTTTGAACGGGACGAAAAAACCGACACGCGATAGATCGGAGCGTACCTGTTATGTATCAAGACAGCGTACTCTACCGTAACGAACGGGCGTCCAAACTAGCGTTCTTAGATATGGTACGGTATCTGGACCCAGCTTAATGGGACTCGGACCTCGGCTTAGGGCGTTGCTGGCGGGTGGACTGGGAGGGAGACAGCTTGATGAGGGCTGAATTATTAGTGTAAGAACTTAAGGTAAAAACAATGCAAGCTCTTTATGGAAAAAAATCAACGTTTTTTAATGCATATTAGATATGGGGGAATTTCCGGTAATTTAAATTCTCTCGGGATATCGGAAGGTACAATGATACAATCAGGTACCAACATAATAATTAATTTGTTATCTCGGTCGTGTTTTCCATTACAAACCTATTAAATATATATATATATATATATAGATATATATTAAGTCCGCCTTTGTACAAATTTTGTGCGAAAGTATAAATTAATAAATAAATATATACAAGGTTAGTCGGAAAGGGGGTACTAAGCCGCGGGCCACTTAATGTATGACTGATGTTTTAAAGAAAGTGTTAATATTTAAAAAACCGATAATTATATTTTTCATGCAAAATGATTTTTATTTTAGTTTTTTCAAAAAATCTTTATCCCTGCTTTAGTTACGAATTCAGAAAATGGAGCTTCTAATCCGTGACACACGTAAACACAGCTGATCATAGCTGAGGATAGATAGAATTTAGCGTATTTTTTATGCAATCTTTGAATAGCTATTTCTTTTTAACTAATGACTTTTGGGGAAAGTTGTAGAACAAAACTTATGTATTATTATAGGTACTCTAACACCCTTTCGGCTTAGTACCCCCTTTCCGACTAACCTTGTATATATGACTGCCTTGTTGGGCTAGTGGTCGCAAGCGCGACTGCTGAGCATGGGGTCCTGGGTTCGATCCCCAGGTCGGGCAAAGTGTTATTGGGTTTTTCTATTAGGATTTTTTTAGTAGCTACCCGGGGTCTAGATTTATGCCCGGTTAATGGCAATAGGCTCGCCTCTATTACATGGGACTTAAACATAACTGGCGAAACGAGATTTTACTAAAAACACCTCTGCTGAACCTTTCGGGGAATACATGGCTTGATATTATGTTATACTAGCGACCCGCCCCGGCTTCGCACGGGTGCAATGTAGATACTAATGTGGGGCATATAAACCTTCCTCTTGCAAACCAAACCTTCTCCTATGCAGTTTTCAGCAATAGATAGAGCGATTGCTCTATCTATTGCTGAAAACTGCATAAAAATCCGTTGCGTAGTTTAAAAGATTTAAGCGTACAGTCAGCGGGAGCGACTTTGTTTTATACTATGTAAAGATAGATTAATTTGTACTCTTATTTATGAAAATTATGTGATCGTCTATGAAATTCGGCCATATGTAATATTTTTATAGGACGATTGGTCGTGTAGTTACATCACTAATCAAGTTGGATATTGATTGCTGAGGTTGACACACTGTCGGTCAGTATTTACACAACTAGGCGAGTCGCTCCGTTTTGATTAGTTAACTATTCAACCCTGGTGTGGTCCCCTAGGATGGACAAATTACAAATCGGGTATCTTTTTTTAAATACAGTTTATTATAACCTTGCGTTTTATTTTTGCCGGATAAAAAATAAGCTTGCATGATAAAATATAGTAAAATCCATTTTTTTAATAATAAGTACGTAATGTTATATTACATAAAATCAGGCCAGTATTCCCCGAAGGGTTGGGCAGAGGTGTACAGTAACACTCTCATTTCACCGTTATGTTTAAGTCCCATGTAATAGCGGGCGAGCCTAATACCATCAACCGGGCACAAATCCAAACTCCTGGCTGCTAATGAGAAATTTCACACGGAAAAACCCAATAACACTTTGCCCGACCTGGGGATCGAACCCACGACCTCACGATCAGCAGTCGCGCTTGCTACCGCTAGACCAACGAGGCATGTTATATTACGTGTATGCATAATGACCGCTGGGCAAGAGTCTCCTCACAATGGGTGACTGAAGATGGATAGCGCCGCTGAGGACGACCCAGAAAGAGGTGGCGAGATGACCTGGTTACGTATCGTGAGGGCTGGTTTGAGGTGGCGCAGGAAAAGAATACATGGAAGGACTTGGGGGAGGTCTTTGTCCAGCAGTGGGAAAGTATAGGCTGACATAATAGGCAGGCGAATTAAGTAGGTACGAATGTTTTTATTTTTTACTAGCGACCCTCCCCGGCTTCGCATGGGTGCAAAGTAGATGATAATGAGAGATATATGAACCTTCCTTTTGAATCACTCTATTTATTGCTAACTGCATTAAAATCCGTTGCGTAGTTTAAAAGGTCTAAGTGTACAGACAGCGGGAACGACTTTGTTTTATACTATGTAAAGATTCTGAACTTGGTCTCGTTTTGCCCTAGTCTCACATGATGGTAAGCGCAGACAGGGTCTAAGATGGAACACATGAATCCAAGGAACAGAGATATAGAGGGATTCCCCTATACCCCTCTGGCTCTCACATACATACGACGGAACACAGTAAACTGCTGGACTTTAATGTGAGGGTGGTAGCTAGTTAGGTGGACCGTATAGATCCTATCACCAAGCGTGCTGGGTTTTGTTGAATCTTACAACACGCGTCTATTCCCAGCATGCGGTCAGGAAGTTTTATATTCTAACCCGTCTCTACTCGGGGTAAAAATAAACACCCTTTTTCACACCAGCTGTGGGTGTAGAGAGTCGATTAAGGGATCACGTCAAAAGGATGGGCAGCATTGTCCTCTTGTTGATAATAATAACATACTATAATCACCAACTAACTGCCTCGTTGGTCTAGTGGTTGTAAGCGCGATTCCCGATCGTGAGGACCTGGGTTTGATCCCCAGGTCGGGTAAAGTGTTATTGGGTTTTTCCGTGTGGAATTCCTATTATTACAAGGAACTTCATAACGGCGAAATGAGGGTGTCACTATACACCTCTGCCCAACCCTTCAGGGAATAGAGGCATGATGTTATGTGTTATGTGTGTGCAATCACCAACCTGTCTGCCAAGCATGGTGATTATTGGGCTGGTTATTGTAGCGGCCATTATAAGGGCCATAGAGAGGCTCGTGGCTAAGTACCAACCGCGCGGATCATACGATTTGCGAGGTTAAGCTGCGTTTGTCACGGTGAGACCATGGATTGGTGACCGTTCGTTACACATCGAGATCCCTCCGTGCCTCGGTGAGCACGATAAACAGTCGATCCTGGGTGTCATACGAATACCCATGACAGTCGTTACGGGTCAGAAGCTCGAAAGTCTGACAACCAGTCTAACCTTAAGATATCGGTATTGCTCTGTAACTGGGTTCCGGAGGTCTGAAGGCAGTCGCTCCGTGTAAAATACTGGTATTCAGCCGCATCTGGTTAGGCTGGAAGCTGACCTCAATATAGTTGGGAAAAAACTAGGCAGAACATTACAAGGGCTATGTTCACCGGTGGACGTTAACGGGTCGATATACGTACAAAAGTAATACACTTAAAGGATAATGAACGAATAATGACTGCGTTTAAACACGCTATAAAATTCTAGTGTGGCACGTTGGTGTCTAGTTTAAATTGCAGCATTAATTATGAAGATTATGGCTAATCTGAGAACTTTAATTAGGTAAGTATTAATATTAAAAGACTGATAAGCGCCCGTTTACACAGCGGATCCGTTTTAACGGATCCATCGGTACTGGATGTCTTGTTCAGAACTGTACCAATGGATCAGTTAAACAAATGGTAGCTGCGTTGCATCTGGCAGACAGGATACGATAAAAATAACGGAACCAGTATTACTCTTTAAACAGACTCCGGCCCCAGGTTGGTTGAAGCTAGGAAAACCTGCTCAGATGGAGATTCATAGACGATTCCAGCTTGGAATGTAAATGTGGTACTATTCCACAAACGATGGGTCACCTGACATGATGCCATGTTGCCCTAATACCTGCACGTTACTGGAACTAATGATAACGCTAAAATCATAGTTAACTTCTGGGCCGACTCATTTTAGAAGAAGAAGAAGAGCGTCCGTATCAGTGTTGGAAAGTTCTATCGAATTCATGTTTAGAACAATGTAATATTGCTTAAAAATAACAAAACAAGGAGAGATAGTCCCCGTTATAAATTCATCTGTTCTAAATGCCAAGACACGGCGGGGCGGAATAATTCTTCGGTCCGTAGGTAGAAGCATAATTCAAGTTGGCCGGCTGGCACCAGTCAAGATTACGTCAACCGTTCCTTCGAACTTCCACCAGTCTTGTTATTAGAGCGATTGTTAAATTTTCATAGACAATTATTTCGAAATATTAAATTATTCTTATTAAGCAATTATCAGAACGCGACGAACCTTGAAGTTCGAACTTGTTCGTGACAACGAAGAACTAAGAATTCCTAGGGTATAATTTTGTGGGAATATAAAACCTAATAGATACCTAAATACCTAGCTTATCATTTGTTAATAATTGTTCAAAACATTTCCATTTACGAAGCGTCTTGTAATGACTGAAGTTGAACTTCTATAGCGGGACACGAAAATATTGCCTGATGACGATATTTCTATAAAATAAGATTTTGGTAACAATATAATTATCGGCTATAGTGTCAAATTCTTTTGTGTGTTAAAACGAGAATCATTAGAAGCTCTTACATCTTCCAAACTGTTGTTAGCGTTATTGTGAGATAGCGTGGAAAAAATACGACTTTAGTTTGATAAACTTTTTGGTAAAGATAATTTTTTTTAACATAAGCTTATCCTTATGTTATTAAAACTCGCTTTGATACTTTATGAAAAGATGAGGTGATATTTATACTCAGATTAAGAGCCTGTTCACACAGCCGGTACTGGATGTGTTGTTCACATCGTATCGACGAATCAGTTAAACAAATGGCAGCTGTATCGCATCTGGCAGGCAGGATACGATATAAATAAGGGATCCAGTATTTTTTACTTGGATTCGGAATACTGTCGCGTATGTGAACTCGCCCATCACAGGCGCCATCACCAAAATTAAAACGAACCCGCTAAAACAGGTTCTGTAAACAGTTTCTGTGCGAACTAGCTCTCAGAAATAAAAATAAAATAAAACCGAAGCCACTTAATCCACATGATCCAATTCCAAACACATAGTTTTCTATGACTAAACATTCGGGTTATTCGATACCGATGGATGTTTTTCGTTGTTCGACATCGCTTTCGTGTAAGTGCTCTAAGTTCAACTTTGAAAAGGTTCGTTTGTGAACAATGGTTTTAAGTGTCACAAAGGGCGCGAATACTAAACGAATGGAGGCTTCACGGCTTCGGCAAGCGTAGGGCGGACGGGGCGGCGCGGCCAGGGGGGAATCGCGCCGCCCAACGGGGATACCAGCGTAAGGAATTTAGTACCTTTTGTTAATCTTTTTTGGGGGAACTTCACCTGTGCTATATGAGTATTATTAATATTTTCTGTTGTTGATTATAAATATAATTGCTTATTGTATAGTAATGTAACTAGATGTGCGGAGTTAAATAATAAAAAATAAAAATAAAAACCTGTTTCTTCAGGGTCGTTGTTTAATGGCCGATTCCTATGATTTACCGAGCGTTTTTGGTTAAAATTAAAACTCTTGTATCTTTACCAATAATGAAGCAAAGATCTCATAGCTTTGCATAGTAGACCCTCCCAACGATAGTAGCTATCCCATGTAAAATTAGTTTACGAGTCTATTTATATGCTCAGTTTCACAATAAAAAATGCTATCGGTAAGCAAAACGATTCGTTTTTGGTCATAGGAACGGGCATTAGTTAATTTGAAAAGTTTTCTCTGACATTACACTGTAACACTTTAAGGTGGCTTTAGGAGTCAACCCTCAACTAGCATGTGCACATCAAATTTAGCAGGCGTGTACTTACGGGAGGATAAAGAATAACACTTGTAATCGTACACTATATATATTTAATTAAGAATTACAAATAGTTTAACAGGGCGTGGTTCGTACAATGCGTGGAGTCCAGGGTCTTCTTGAGCAGGAGAACACTTAACTTGGCAACTGCAGCGGCGCGAGAGGGCCGATCTGCCAGTCAGCCACCACCCGTCACAACACCAATAGGTGTAGTATACCTAGTTGATAATTTATGACAATGGCCCCATTGCCGCAACACGAGGTTTAATTGTTACAGCAAAATAAAAGTACAGTGTCATAGGCAAGCTCAATTTGAGATTGAAGTACAAGTTGGTATTTTTATATACGTCAATTGATTTGCAACTCGCAATTTATAACAGGATTAAAATTAGTTAATTAAAGAAACCAATAAAAAGGTTTTTTCTGATTTATATTCTAACTTATGAAGTATCAGGATTATTGAGTTGAAATAAGCACAACTAGGATCGTAAATAAAGTGTAATGAAAATTTTATGAAAAAATACCGTAAGAAATCATTGTTAATTAGGGAAACCACGTTTTTGAAACAAATATCCCAAATTTTTATAGTATTTTTTCAATTAAAGTTCGGCGGTTGTTTTTTTGACAACGATGCACACTGTTTGTAGTGTACTCTTATTTTAATTCACCTGATCTACAACAATTTCGTTCAAAAATGTCTACAAAATGGTACAATTTCCAAAAATACCGTCGATTTTCATGTAGCAACACCGCGCGTAGGGCAGACTCGAGCGCGCGATAGCGGCGGGCGAACGCCGCGTCAGCCTCCGCGAGCCGCGCTGCCTCAACACAAAACAGTTGGTACAGTGATATCTTGTGTGAAAAAATGCTGGTTCATTAGTTGTGTGGAGCCAACCTTGCCTGTTGCACGAGCGACCCGCACTCGCACTCAAAGGGATAACTTAAGGCCGCACCTTTTTGGGGACCGCAGATTTTTTCGTGAGTACATTTTCTTTTGTTGTTCAAAGTTCGGTTAAGTAGCAATTTTAGGCGTTATGTATTAACACTGGCAGTTTTGCATTGTGTTTTAAGGGAAAGACGGTATGTTTTACGGTTGAATGATTTTTCGATTAAAGCCGGCGTCGCTTGGCGCCCATTGCAAACTGATTTGCAACCTGCCTAGATGAAGTAGGAGTTAAGCTAAGTTTTGGATAAGAAAATGTTACTATGGAGGTTTTTAATTATTATTTAGGTTATCATGAATCTATTGTTGTTATTGTCACGTTAACTATGACCAATTTAGTTCTATTACAACTAGGTAGAACCTCTTTATCGCATGAATGAAAGTAAATTTTCCCGGAAAACCGACCCAAATGTTTCCACCTTTAAAAATAACAATACAAAGCAGCTATAAATTTTCTCCTTTGTCTTCTTTTTCTCAGAACATTTTAAATAATTTCCACGCAAAACATTTCCTTCGGTCTACTAATTTTCACTTGAATAAGTCGGAAATTGCTAGAGCACAGTTTATTGAATGAGCAGTTAATAATTTCGCTATTAGGAAGCGGTCTGCTATGAAAGTTTCAAACAGTTTCCGGCGGTTGCCAGGCTGCCTCTGTGTGTGACACATTAGCTTCCTGGGACTGAAATTTGTGAAACAGCATACTATAAGTTATGGAGCTATTTGTCTTTTGGAAATATGTCTCTTTGGGAGGGAGTTTGGTAAACATGTTGCGCCATAATAGGCCGAATTATATCAGGCTAGGCTCACACATTGCACGTAGGAGATGTAGGTAATGACAGAGTTGTTTAAATATTCATTGAATGTTATGAATATTTAGATAATTTAGTAACGGTAATAATATTTGAGACATTAACACTATTAGACCTATCACCTAATTAATTAATCCGCTTTTCATCTAAATACATGACAAATTAAGCTTATTTTAATCCCTGCTAACTGCAGCTTAACTTTAAAGCAAACGACTTAATTTTAACGCGCTAATCTGACAACAGTTTTGACAGCAAAGCCATGGTCGTTGGCCTTTATTCTCCTTAAACGTTGGTAACACCACATAGTGAACAAAATAAACTGGGGAACAAAGAAAATGTGTCTGTGAAAGGGATAATTTATTCTAAGGGTACGTCACGGCCCTAATCTGGCAGGAGAGAGACAGATATCTTCCGTTTCGTTGACGGAACTCGCAAACATTCACGATCAATTGAACTCACAGACGGAGTCCTAATGATCTCGTATGATGGGTACGTGCTTTCACAATTAGACCTTTTTGATATTCAACATGGGAGCTATATTGGGAACGCTGCGGCGAGGCTGTTCATAAAAATTGTTGATGGTATTTGGTATAAATTTAAAATTTATTTAAAGCTTTTATTTTGTGTATATTGTGTTATTAATTATTATATTCAAAGTCAGTGATAGATTTATAGGTATACAATTTTGCGAGGTATTTAATACTTACTTGTAACGTTTGGGGTTCTAGATGAAGGCTCATCTTCTTATTTCTAAGGTGAGAAATTACGGAGACGGTCTTAGTAGCTATGATGGACTAGGACAGCATATTTTGCAGGATATTAAGTTAGAATTCTACTAGCAAATATTGAAATTCCTCGTAATCCGATCATCCCGAACGTAAACAATTTTCGTAAATGCTCTGCAGACCAAAACCTAATGGTTATAAGTTAATATTGGTTTAATATTAAACTATTAAGTGCCCTTGCCGCTGAACTTGGAATAAATTCACTGTATACATTTCTATTAGTGGATTAAATTACCTTATCAGTGATTTTAGGGCTTGACAGATTCTCTTAAATGGGGCTTAATAAAATTATATTATAGAAAACATTTTAATTCATCGAACAATGTAACTAAATGTGTTTTGTCCAGACATGTTTTTGAAGAGAGATCTTATAGGATAGACACAATGTTCCATTTTTAAAGCTAAAAATAAATAAAGAAAAAAATGGAATCACAATATGAATAAATAATAAGTTACACTTTTGCCAAATAAAAAAATAAACCGAGTAATCGCACTCATTTCTTATTTGAATAATTGATTGATTGATTAGTCCGATTGAATGTTTTATATAATAAATACCTTTTTGCGGTTTGTTAGAGCGTACCGGACGTCATTCTACTAATTAATAAATTTAAATTATATTTACAAGAACGCGGCAAAGTAAATAAATTAAATAAATGTATACAAAGTTTATTCAGTTTAGGAGCGGTAATATTTAACATTGCGGTTGCCAGCTTTAAAAACTGAAGTCCAAATGCTGTATGAATTTAAACACTATGATGGTACTTTAATATGAACTCTTTGCGGTAGATTTTTTTACTTTTTTCATCGTTAACACTGTTGAGTTTTTAAATTCTGACTTTTTAACTTAACATCTCTTTTTAAATTAACTTGCCAGTTATTCTGGTGCACTTATTTTTTCGTTCTTGTTTTTGCTCTAGTTGATTAAATTGCGTGTGTCAAAGGACATTCGTGGTAGAGTTTTCAGAGAGTTTACCCTTCAGTAGTTTAGTCTCTGGTTGGTGTTTTTTAACTTTGGTCTCCATTAATAATATATTTTTATTTCAAAGAGACGGTACATTGCTGGACTTAGCAACATATAGATCTGTACTTTTAGTGATGTTACTTGATTTAAATAAATAAACTGTTCAACCAGAATCTTTTTCTAAAATTTCATATAAACCATTATAGATTCTCATGAAAATCGAATTAAGGTGCACGGTTATAATTTGTTATTTCCTATGGAGAACAGCCGGCTAAAAACTTCATGGTTACTTTTTTTAAATCCATTAACTTTAACAAAAATAGAAAAAGTTTTCTTAATTGTTTTACGGCGTTGCCGTTGTGTGGATATTGGATTCTAATTAAATTAATTTAGAGAGACGTCTCTAGATAAAGTAGAGAGTTATCGTTTCGCAGAAATAGTTTACCAAGTTTTGTATAACAAACATAACATTGTATATATAGCCTTGTATTCCCCGAAGGGATGCGCAGAGGTGTTTAATACACCCTTGTTCCGTCAGTTATGTTTAAGTCCCATGTAATAGGGGGCGAGCCTATTGTCATTAACCGGGCACAAATCCAGACTCAATATAACAATAAATCTTTATTTCATGTTTTTAGAAATTCTAAATACTTTTAAACGTTTGGATGGGACAAAACATAAACAATATACGCGTTACATACAGGGTGTAAACGAAATCATGTAATTCCTTCAAACCTCGTAATGTATTGCTGATAGATAAACCCTGAACGGGATAATTTTGGATTCAATAAAAAATAATATTAGAAGTAAACATGTGTTCTTAACGTGAGGCGTTTTAGCGCCCCGAGCAAATTGCGCAGCTATCGATCGCCGGGTGGTCATTTAACTCGGGGCGCTAAAATGCCTCACGTTAAGAACACATGTTTACTTCTTGTGTATACCATTACTATGTATTGAAAATTTGTGGACATCTCCCATGTATTCAGAATTTTCCGATTAAAAAAATTGTTTATTTTTTACACCTTTTTAATAGAATAAGTTATTTTACATCACATAAATGTGAAATTACCTTTTGAAAAAGAAATCGAAAAGGCTGAAATATTTCGAAACAAACCACTTATTTTTATTTCAGAATAATGGGCTGAATTCAGACACTTGTAATTTGAGGACCTTGGAAATAGGCTATAATTTTCTATTGAGGTCAATTCATGTAAATGACAAATACGACTTTGAAGTATGGGTATTCCTAGAATAAAAAAAAATTACTGCTTTTACTGTAGGTACTAAGTACGCATTGAACTGTCGTTAAGGTTTCAATAATTATGTATAATGACTAGTGCCACTACCCGTATAGTACTTCAAGTACTCATTACTAAAACACATAAAACATAACATCACGCCTTATATTTCCCGAAGAGTTCGGCAGAGGCGTTTTTAGTACACCCTCGTTGCGCCAGTTATGTTTAAGTCCCATGTAATAGGGGGCGAGCCTATTGCCATCAACCGGGCATACATCCAAACTTCGGGCTGCTACTGAGGAATTCTACACGGAAAAACCCAATAACACTGCCCGACCTGAGGATCGAACCCAGGACCTCACGATCAGCAGTCGCGCTTACCAACACCAAACCAACGAGGCAGCTACTCATTACTATCTATACTAATATTATAAAGAGGAAAGATTTGTATTTTTTGTATGTAACGAATAAACTTAAAAACTACTGGACCGATTTCAAAAATTCTTTTGCCGTTAGAAAGCTACATTATCACTGAGTAACATAGGCTATATTTATTACTGGAATAAAACTTCTTACGCGGGCGGAGCTGTGAGGACACAGCTAGTGGTATATATTTCCGTGTTAAACGTGGTAGTGTTCTATACATTATTCAAAGAGGTCTGTTGTTATGGCTGTTATAATTCACGCCTAAATGACAGTACCTACACATATTCCATGAATATTTGAAATGGTTTCTCCGGACAATGCCGTAGAGGGTGCTTCTAATCTGTGTTTTCTAACTAAATCAAACACAGATTAGAGGCCTGTTTACATTATGCTAAATATATATATTTAGTGTAGTGAAAAGAGCCCTAAAGTACTGCACTGATAGCCTAGTGGTGTGACCGTGAGACTGCCAAGTCATCGGTCTCGAGTTAGAACCCAAGGCAGGCACTTTTGTCTTTTCAGATTCATGTGCGTATTGTATAATTATCTTAGCTTAAAAACGGTGGAGGAAAACATCGTGAGGAAACCGGCATGCCTGAGAGATATTTCTCGACGGTATGTGAAGCCAAGTCAGAGGCCAATGGGCGGCATAAACTTACCACCAGACACCAGACATCAGGTTAGTCACTAACCACACGAAATGAAGAAGAATAAAAGTAGTTCAGAAATAAGAGCACGTACTCATGATTCCCTATAGATTTCTTTAAATTTAGGTTCTAACTCATTGTACTTAATGAAGCATAGTATAAATATCGTTAAGAAAAGGTCAGTAACTAATTGACACCTAACTAAAAGGCTATCACAGTTGAGCCATTTTAGCCGTAACACAACACCTAGCAATCTTGAGTACCTTTCTCCCTCTAATTGCTAGTTCGTGGTACATTGTTGTTTTACTGAATAATGGTAACTGTATACGTGAGTAATACGCGGTCCATCCGAGCGTAAAATGGGTAATTTCCCTAGACCATTAAGAACGAGGCGAATGAGATAAGTATACAGGCGGCCAACTACATCTTTTTAACAGAGTTTTCGTGTGCTGAGTGGTTAATAGCCAAATACTCAAATAATACTCAGTGTTAAGTCTCATGCTGTCAATGTCACTCTAAGGCGAAGTGACAGTGACAGCACGAAATCAACGGCAACTTAAAATTGAGTAGCGTTTGAGTATTTGGCTGTCTTTGTTATCTGTCGTTTAGGCATGTCTAGTGTTCAAAAGTTATTATGCACTCAATAATAATCAGAGTTACCCGAGTTTGGAGCCTGTTCCCGAAGCCAGTGGGCTACTATTATTTAATTACGCAATACGCTTTTTTTGATAAATTTATCTAGGTTATGAGATTAACCTGTGTAGTACAATTGGTTTATAAAAACCTTAGCCATACAAAAACTTTTCTTTTATTTAAGTATTTCATACCATATGTGAGACGTCAGGCTGAACTGATATCTGTCATGAGCAGCGCCGGCCCTAGATCTTGATCAGGGTAGGGCGAGATTGTCTTTGACGCACTTTGGTCGATGCTTTCATATCAAATAAATTGTATTTCAGTTTATGTTTAACAAATAATAATTACCAACTTTTTCAAAAATCTTTTTTGGCGCCTTTTATCACTTGGTGCCTAGAGCGACCGCTCCTCTCGGTCTGTCCCAGGGACGGCGCTGGTCTTTCGGTTAATGAATTGATAAGTTACAGCCATTTTGAGATAGTCTGAGAGTGGTCAACGTTTCCGTTAATTGACTGTACATTGATGTTTATTATTTGTCTGTATTCTTATCTCTGTTGCCTACTGTACCTTTCACCTACACGTTCGCACATAAAAAAGTAATTTTTTACTAAAGTGATTGCGTTGTGTCTGTGCAGTGAAGCTCGTTATGGCTCCGCTGAAGTTTTATTGGATCACGTCCATCTGCAGTATTTCGTGTGTCATTACATTTTTGAATGAGTTTAAAAGGAGTGCAGTGAAAGAATCGATAAAAAAATCTTTATTAAAATTAGAATAGTTTATATTTTACAGTATAATATTGGCATTGCATTTTCGTCACAGTCCTGAGGAGCTCGAGGCTCGTGTACCATCCATGTGGATCATACGATATGCTAGGTTAAGCTGTGCTTGCCGCAGTTAGTCTGTGGATGGGTAACCGTTCGTTACACATTAAGACCCCTCCGTGCCTCCAAGAACACGTTAAACAGTCGGTCTCGGATGTCATACGAACACCTATGACAGTCGTTACGGGAGGTCAGAAGCCCAAAAGTCTGACAACAGGTCTAACCTTAGGATATCAGCATTGCCCTGTAACTGGGTTGCGGAGCTCTGATGGCAGTCGCTCTGTGTAAAATACTGGTATTCAGCCGCATCTGTTTGGAGTGGAAGCTGACCCCAACATAGTTGGGAAAAGGCTAGGTTAGAACGTTTCGTCGCAGTCCACTGAATGCATTGGCAAAAAGCTATCGTATATACAACATGTAACGTAATTAACGCACACCCTCAAAAACCCCAATTAGAATATTATGTTATAATCATAATACATACCTACACTGAAATTTTAGTTTAACATGTATATGCATTGTTATTTACTAAATTAACGTTCTTGAAATAAGGTTTATTTTTCTTTATTTTGTATTGAATGACGGAATTTGTATTAATTAGGTAATACAAATAAAAATGTACTTTTAAAAGTCTTTTTGCCTTGATTTACGGTCCATTTCAGTTTGTTTTGTTTTGACTGTACAGGGGTAATGTGACTAATTTCCGTAGTTTTATCATTTTTTAGATAAAAAATTACATACATACATACATAAACTCGCGTGTTTTTCCCATGGCAGAAACTATAGAATATTTACGGCAGAAACTATAGAACGCCACATGCTACGACCCTTACATACCCCTTTCGCTTCATCCACATTCATACATCTTGTCATACACGCACGCCGGTTGAGAGTACTACGCACCTGACCTTTGTGAAGAACATCAGCAATAACATCGATGTAACATAAAAAAATACCTATATTAAAAATGATAGAAATCGATTCAGTAAACGATTCTGAACAAACTATGTACTTTCAGGATGTGCGTTAATTATGTGATTGTATAGTAATATCATTGTCCAAAGTCAAAGTATCATCACATTTCGAAAAACAAAATACCAATCTCTGCGGATTAAATCCTAATCTAATCTAAAAATATATACAATGTGTGTAGAGTATAGTAAAAAAAGAAGAGTAATTACAATTAGTACAGGATTATGCTGAGTAAATTACGGACCTTTGTCTCTATTAAGTATTCCAGTCAGTGTTGTCTGTTGGCTACAGTAAATTGGCTATTTTCTGATTCTGATACCCACCTTATCAAACGGTGAATAAATTATTTTTACGGACCTGCGGGCGCATCTACGGGGGTCCGTTTGACCTTAAATCAAAAGTGGCTTTTGTGTTTCAATAAATAAGTAAATATGTACGTATCTAAGCGAGGAGAGGTTCATGGGTAATTAACAACCGCGCGGTTCATAGGTTTTGCGAGGTTAAGCTGCGCTTGCCGCGGTCAGTCCGTGGATGGGTGACCGTTCGTTACACATCGAGACCCCCCATGCCTCGGAGAGCACGTTTAACTTTAAGTCCCGGGTGTCATACGAATACCTATGACAGTCGTTACTGGTAGTCAGAAGCCCGAAAGTCTGACAACTAGTCTAACTTTAGGATATCGGCATTGCCCAGTAACTGGTTTGCGGAGGTCTAGAATGGTAGTCGCTCCGTGTAAAATACTAGAATTCAGCAGTATCTGGTTAGACTGGAAGCTGACCCCAAATATAGTTGGGAAAATGCTAGGAGGAAAATGTACGTATCTAAGCGAAATTTTCAACGGTGTAACAATAATAAGACCATAACGTTAAGACATTAAAACTGTGTTTTGCTCAAACGTCTGTACGTTTGTCACATAATTATGAATAATTTCTTAACGTTACCGAATATTTTGGAGAAAATGCCCCGAAAATGAGGGTAAATAAAAAAGCGATTTCACAATAAAAAAAAACTCATTATAACACAAACACACATAAATATACAATAAAAACACGGGCGCTAAAAGCGGTCGACGAGTTAATGTCTCCTGAGGATGCCCCGTGAAGGGACGAAACACGTGTCGTATCGGTTTGATTTGTTTGTGTGTTGCATATTTTTAATCGCACCTTTATTTGCGGGCGGGAGGGCGGTGCTGCATACTGCATTCAGGCTTAATCAACTGTTTTCTCGGAATTAACACTAAATATTTTTATTGTATATTTGTAGGTCATGGATTTCCGCAAAGTAACGCCTGATTCCATTATTTACATTTATTTATTAATATGGTACAATACCAATTACATTAATTACCATCTTCGATCAATAATAGTACTATTGATCGAAGATTACCATAGAAAGAAAACAAAACTATACAATGCAGACAAATTATTCGCTACTTACTAACATGGAACAGTGGACACCCTCGCCTATTGTTTCTCACAGAACATCAGACATACGCGCATTCGTCCGCAAACAAATCACATTCAGGGTACATACACACACATATAACATTGCCGATTTGCGAGGTTAAGCTGCGCTTACCGCGGTCAGTCCGTGGATGGGTGACCATTTGTTACACATCGAGACCCCTCCGTGCCTCGGAGAGCACGTTAAGCCGTCGGTCCCGGGTGTCATACGAATACCTATGACAGTCGTTACGGGTAGTCAGAAGCCCGAAAGTCTGACAAACGGTTTAACCTTAGGATATCGGCATTGCCCAGTTACTGGGTTGCGGAGGTCTGATGGCAGTCGCTCCGTGTAAAATACTGGTATTCAGTCGCATCTGGTTAGACTGGAAGCTGACCCCAAGATAATTGGGAAAAGGCTAAGAGGAAGACACACACACATATAACATATTTAAGACTAGATAGACTTCAAAATCAAAATCAAAATATTAATTTGCACACTAAGGTAAAATAATACAGATCTTATTATATAGAGTAGGTACGGTACAGCTTAGCAACCTTTTCCAGGTGTTGCAATATTTGAGGGCTCTAATTACATGAAAGTATATTTATAAATTTACTTATGTGTCTACTTGGTACATAGTGCCTAATTCTTGACTATTGTTCAACAGCATTAAAATTCACCTGGCCTTTCTCGTGGAGTTGTGTTGGATCGAATAAGTAATTTATTCCCGTTCTTCATATTACAAGACGAAAAAGATTTCTTATTTTTAATCAAACAAAATCCCGTGCTGGTTTGATTTATACCTACCAGTAATAGATCACGTGGTTTTAAGGAATTACACGTAATCTTTTACACCCTGTATATTACCAGGGACAGTATAATATACCATTTGATGACCCTACGTAATCTTTACATAGTATAAAACAAAGTCGCTCTCGTTGTCTGTACGCTTAGATCTTTTAAACTACGCAACGGATTTTAATGCAGTTTTCAGCAATAGATAGAGTGATTCAAGAGGAAGGTTTATATGCCCCACATTAGTATCTACATTGCACCCGTGCGAAGCCGGGGCGGGTCGCTTGTTATTAATAAGTTAATAACCTATTTTTTTAAGCTCGTGTGTTCGTATTTGTAAAGCCACTTCAGAGTGTTTGTTTACTTTCAAATTAAGTTAATTTATACGGGAAAGGTTGTTTGGGCTTTAGATATAACAGGTCAAGGATGATATCGTTTTAGTATGCTAATGTGTAAGTACCTAGAGAGTGAGGGAGTGTACCTAAATGTATGTTTAATGTGACCCACTACGATTTATGGAGATACGAGTTTTGTGTTATTCTAACATACGTTTCTAAACGGTATAGTCAACCGAAAAAGTCGAAATATTATGGAATTTCCAAATTAATAATCTTAGAAGTTTATAGTATTTCTGAATTCACTACTATATCGTTATCTGTTAACAAAAAATGTAATTGGTAAGTTTTCATTTATGAAACAATTTTGAAATTTAATTAATCATCACTTACTTTTGATAATGACTGGTACGCAAATAATTGTTTACAAAGCATAATTAAATCGTGGTAAATGGATGATCTATTGATGTTTTTATCGTATAATGTCAAAAGAAAAACTTGGACAATAAGCAGCTTATTTCTTTCGTAGACGCAAAGAATACTTAAGGGAAAGGGTTTGTTGTTACAAAATATTGTTTCAAAGATTGCTTTAGCATTAGGTAATCCTCAGACTCACCTACTGCCTGGGGTCATATACAAGATGGCCTAGCCTTTTCGCAATTATCTTTGGGTCAGCTTCCAGTCTAAACAGATGCGGCTGAATACTAGTATTTTACACGCAACCCAGTAACTGAGCAATGTCCATATCCTAAGATTAGACCGGTTGTCAGACTTTCGGGCTTTTGATTACCCGTAACGACTGTCATAGGTATTCTTATGACACCCGGGACCAACGGTTTAACATGCTCCCCGAAGCACAATCATCCGTCCATGGATTGACCGCGGCATTCTGCCATCCTGCCTAATATTATGATAAAAAAAAATGAAGCTTATGGAGTTGGTCTTTTAATCAGAATCAATTCGCAAAAATGCTGGATGGTTTTAGCCTAACCTGGTGGCGTATTATGACGCGTTAAAATCATAATGAGGGTTTTCGATACTTTTTCTGCCACCAGACGGCGCTTCATATGCGTCAGGTCCAAACAGCTGTCAGATAGCACCGATTCTTACCGAACGTATATTTTTTTAGTGAAATTCTACGTATTTGGAAGTGTTATTGATTTTATTATAGATTACGGCCAGAGAAAGGTTCCCGAACTGAAGATTGAGCTCAAAAAAAGAGGCGCAAAAATCATCCTCCTGCTTTATTTGCACACATAGGCACTGCACAACACTGTGGCATTTTAGAAAACAATATTCCTTTTGTAACGTTTTTAAGAATAAATAAACCAAAAAAAAAATATCGAAAAATACAAATCGTGTATGTGTTTTGATAGGTGGTTGGACCTGACGCTACAGTGCTGCCATCTCACGTAGAACATTTTTCAGAAAACCCTCATTGTTCCGTTGTAAGAATGTGACGGCGTTTTACGACCTGCATAGCCGCATCTCTTTCTCTCATCGAAACAGTGATGGTTTTATCGCGCCATAATACGACCCCTAGTCATAAACAAAACAATAGTAGATATAACGTCTTGCCAGCATTTTCCAAATTAGGTAGACGAGTTTTAATTAAAATCGAAGGCGTAATCTTGAGCTGGTATTCAGATTATCTTAAGCGTCTGATTAGTCTGTGAATAAGAAGATTATAAACCAATATCGACCACGTCGATTAGTCTGCCAAGCCAATGCATAAGAAGATTATAAACCAATATCTACCACGTACAAATACCTCGCAAAACAAACTACGATAGTAAAATGAAATACGTTATTTTATTTAGCTAGCGGAAAATCTATTTGTTTATGCAAAGTGGGTAGAACCGTTCGCTCTTATATTCATCGGAAAAAAAGCGATATAGTCGGCAAACACCCGCTGAGACTTAAATAAGAATTTAAGCAGGCTGCTGGGAAACAGAGAAATAGATTAAATCGCGATCTGGCAAACATTTTTTTTTGTAATTTTTTATATTATTTTATTCTTGACTTGGTCAGGTTTGGCCCTAGTCTCACGGGGTGTCCTGCGTAAGCGACAATCGCGACACGACGCGATGCTGAGAGCGCATCGAACGCGATCAAAACAACGGCATTCCCTACTGGCGGCCTATGTAGCGAGACGCGATATAACGACTTCTTGTTCCGCGTCATGTCGCGTCGCACCGCGTCGCGTTTGTCGCTTATGCAGGACACCCCGTTACCTGATGGTAAGCGCAGACTGGGTCTAAGATGAAGCACACGAATCTAAGGAACAGTGATATAGAGTGATTCCCCTATACCCCTCTGCCTCTCACATATATACACGACGGAACACAGTAAACTGCTTGTCAGGGTGGTAGCTAGCCAAGCGGACCGTATACAAGGTTAGTCGGAAAGGGGGTACTAAGCCGAAAGGGTGTTGAAGTACTCATAATAAAGGATAACTTTTGTTCTACAACTTTCCCCAAAACTCGATAGTTTAAGAGAAATAGCATTTCAAAGTTTTCGTAAAAAATTTGCTAAAATCTATCTGTCCATAGCTATGATCAGCTGTTGTTACAATTTAGGTCATATTTGGGATCACGGATTAAAAAAATAATTTTCTGAATTCATAACTATAGCAGGTATGATGTTTTTTGAAAAAACTAAAATAAAAATCTTTTTGCATGCAAATAAAAATTATCGAATTTTGAAATTTTAACACTTGCTTTAAAATAGTCATCAGTGATACTTTAGGTATCCCGCGGTATAGTACCCCCTTTCCGACTAACCTTGTAGATCCTACCATCAAGCAAATATGTTCAGTTGGAAAAGTAGTTACTGCCGTCTATAACACCAACAATACTAAAAAGATTGCTGATGCGTTACCAACCTTAGAAACAAAGTTGGGAAGTCTTCATGTGCCTGTAATTTTACCGGCACCATACCCTTCCAACCGGAACACAACAATGCTTCTTGGCGGCAGAATTAGGTTGGTGGTAGGTCTTCCTCAGAGGGGCCATTCAAGTATTACGTAAGCAAAATTTTGCTATTTTTTGCCAAAATTTTTGAGAGTACTACGCACCTGACCTTTGTGAAGAACATCATCAATAACATCGATGTATGTCCTTCTAGGACGTCCTCTACCGGCGAAACAGTCCTACAGTTTGTTAGTATACGGGAAAAGGGAATAAAACAAAACACGATTTCCTGGAGTAAACAATAGATTGACGATATTTTATTGACATAAGTCATACCATACCAGACGCTGTTGCTCAATCTTGACGTACATAACATATAACATAACATAATTAACCCAATACTGTCCCACTGCTGGGCACGGGCCTCTGCCCAGAATGAAAAGGCTTTAGGCCTTAGTCCACCACGCTGGCCTGGTGCGGGTTGACAGACTACACACACCATCGAGAAGTTTATGAAGCCCTCTCAGGTGCGCAGGTTACCTCACAATGTTTATCCTTTACCGTTAACGCAATTGATAATCAAATTCTGATCCGCACATGGATTCGAAAAGTCGGAGGTACTTGCCGAGATCGAAGTTCAACCGTTAGGCTAGACGTAAAACACAAATTGCGAAAAATCATCACATAAACGGTAACATAATCTATCAATATAAATAAAAATGAATCGCCAAATGTGTTGCTAAGCGCCAAACTTGAGAACGGCTCGACCAATTCGGCTATTTTTTTTTATAAGGCATAAGGAAGGTTCTTATGGAGAGAAAAAACATAAAAATTGCGTGGGAAATAGTAAACACAACACTTTTCTTTTCCCACTACAGGCCAGTAACTTTTGACAGAACGAAGTCTGTCCGGGCAGCTAGTGTAAAATAAAATCCTGAAGTGAGATTTATAATATTTCATGCCATTCAAATAAAACTTGTGGAAATGAAATGAGTGCAAAAGTAGGTATTACATAATTATCCGTTCGTGGTAGGTAGCACGAAATGCTGACTAAACGAATGCTCAGTATTACGTAACATGTGTGCAGTACATAATATGTACTCGTATCTACATTACCACAAATCAGCTCGTAAACGTCCACCGCTGAACGTAGACACCTATAGGAAAAGTTGTGAGAAAATAATGCGATTATATATTCTCTATCTATATTATATAACTGCCTCGTTGGTCTAGTGGTGGCAAGCGCGACTGCTGATCGTGAGGTAGTGGGTTTGATCCTCAGGTCGGGCAAAGTGTTATCGGGTTTTTCCGTGTGGAATTCCTTAGTAGCAGCATAGAGTTTGGATTTGTGCCCGGTTGATGGCAATAGGCTCGCCCCCTATTTCATGGGACTTTAGCGGCGAAATGAGGGTGTTTACTATACATTTCTGCCCAACCCTTCGGGGAATACAGGCGTGATGTTATGCTATGTTGTATTATATAACTGTTCATTAATTGTAGTGCTGTTATTACATTTCGAATAACAAATTAATGCAACGACACCTTTGTTGACATCTAAGCTAAAAAAAAGAAAAAAAAAGAAAGAAAGAAATTTATTTATTTAAGTCTCGTTACAGACATACAAACTCATTAAATAAAAAATAAAAAAAACAACAAAGTAAAAAAGTTACATGACTCCACGAGACTAAAAAAGGAGCTCATCTCAGCATAATGCTGCTACACCGAAGTATTGCAGCTTTGGTTTTCGGATGGATCCTGAAAGAGGGTGTGATTATTAAGAAAACAAAACAGATTACGTTGGATTCACTAAGGGACAAGAGCAACATGCCACTTGCCGTGGGACTTGACGCGGGACTACGTGAATGTCCCGTGGACAATGTGACGGAACAATTCGCTCGCACACACCTGCGCCCGCTCTTGAAGCGGCGGCTTGCAATATGTCCCGCGTCACGTAGAAATGTCGCAGAATGTTGTGTGTAACGTTGCGGGGCTGTGTGCAACGTTGTAGTGTTACGTAGACTCAATGTTTGCACGTGTTTTGTTTCCTAATGAATCTGACTGAGGCTTTAATATCATAATTAATTAAAATTCGTGATCCTTACGATATGATGAGTGTGTTTGATATAACAAACCAAATCGGTGGCCATCTTCTTCCTCCTAGCCTTTTTCCCAATATCTCGGAGTCAGCTTACAGTCTAACTAGATGCAGCTGAATACTAGTATTTTACACGGTGTCGAGTGCTATCAGACCTCCGCAACCAAGTAACTAGGCAATGCCGATATTCTAAACTTAGACCGGTTGTCAGACTTTCGGGTACTGACTACCCGTAATGACTGCCATAGGTATCTTTATGACACCCGGGACCGACGGTTTAACGTGCTCTCTGAGGTACGGAGGGGTCTCATTGTGAACGGTCACCAATCCACGGACTGACCGCGGCAAGTGTAGCTTAACCTCTCAAATCGTATGGTCAGCGGAGTTGTTATTTAGCCACTAGCCCCTCGGTTGACAACTAACTGCTCGTAAAGTTCTAAATCTTGCTGGTTAGAAAATAAGCTTCAGATAAAAAAATGTGCAAAAAGAAACACGAAAATCTCTCGACAGATAGATTAAAGTTTTGTGAACATCTTATAAACATTTTATCACTATCTTAAATCAAGAGTTCTACATTTTACTTTACTTAGAAAGTTACAAAAAGTCAAGTAATATCTCCAAGTTTTTGTTACCAAAATCTGGATTAGACAGACGATGGATTGAATTGTATTAGAGAAATAATGAATCCCACAAAAAATATTCAATTTGTATCGTTTTTCCTACGACGTGACAAGTTCTGATTCTGATCGATGAGAAAATTAATTGATTTGAAAAAATAAAACGCCATTTATCAAATGCAATGTAAAATATATGTTACTAGCTGTTGCCCGCGGTTTCACCCGCATCCTAGAGGAACTACTTCATGCACCCGGATAAAAAGTAACCTATGTGTTAATCCAGAATATTGTCTATATGTGTGCCAAATTTCATCCAAATCTGTTTAGCCGTTAATGCGTGAAAGAGTAACAAATATCCACACATCCATCCTCACAAAATTTCACATTTACAATATTAGTAGAATAACAAGTTAAAATAACATTTTACATTAGCAAAATGCACACGACCTTTATATTAGAAGTTCAACAATAACACGGCTAAAGTTTTTATTGCAGAACATAAAAGATAACAACATAGTACGGGTTCAATTAGTTAATTGCTATCACAATCTGTTTAAACTTAACCATATTATTATAATTTATGTCTCTAATTTTATCTAATGTTATTTATTGGTCCCAAATATCTATTAATATTTATAGCCCAGGATTAATGTTAACTAAAATATATTTGATAGAGTTTAATACTATTGTGAACACAATAAATATATATTGATCGCGAATTGTTCTTTGTGTATTAGTTGCCTTCACACGTTTGGTAACTAGTTCACAGCAAAACTGTTTTAGATTTTCTTCTTCTTTTCGTGTGGTTATTCTTTTTTTTTTCTCCTACCTCCAACATAATCGGAGCCTATGCCTGTCCGCTTTACGTTCATACCAGTTCTCGCTTTTATTCCACTCGCACTTCTTTTCGTGTGGTTAGTGACTAACCTGGTGTCAGAGTTTAAGCCGCCCATTGGCCTCTGACTTGGCTTCACATGCTGTTGAGAAATATCTCTCAGGCAGGCTTCTCTCAGGTTTCCTCACGATTTTTTCCTTCACCGTTATTAAGCAAGTGATAATTATACAATACGCACAAGAATCCAAAAAGTCAGAGGTGCTTGCCTTGGGTTCTAACTCGAGACCTATGAATTGGCAGTCCGACAGTCACACCACTTGGCTATCACTGCTATTAAAGGTAGTAGAGTTTTGGATTTTGAGAAAATTAATTAAGTAATGATTTTCCTCAGATATTTATATTAGATTAAACCATGTGTAATGCTTTGTTTTTTGGCAGATTATAGCGCACTTAAAACTATAAGCCTGACCAACAACAGTACCGATGTTACAAAAATAAAAAAAAACTGATTTCTGATATCTTATCTTATGTACTTGTCCCATTTTATGTGAGAGCTTCTACGTTCATTCATGTCTATCAGTTGTCATCATAATTTTCAATTCCATTTTATTCATATCGTTGTCCACACAGTCCATTATTATTTTTTGGGTTATCTCCTCTCTTATAGCTATCTACATAACATAAAATCCCGCTTGTGTTCCTTGAAAGGTTGGGCAGAGGTGTATAGTGACATCTGTATAGTAACATCATTTAAGTCCCATGTAATTGTGGGCGAGCCTATTGCAATTAATCGGACACAAATCCATACTCCGGGCTGCTACTGAGGAATTCCACACGGTAAAACCCAATAACCTTTTGCCCGACCTGGGGATCGAACCCAGGACCTCGCGAACAGCAGTCGCGCTTGACACCACTAGACCAAAGAGGTAGTTATCTACATTATATACTTATAGTTTATTTTCTTCTTTTCCGAATCTAAAAGTTATCTTAATCTTCTTCGTTATTTAGTGCAGCATATATAAAAACAATCAGTCGAATCTCGTCGAATATTCTGAACTTGCAACAATGGTGGTATCAAGGGGATTCTAAATCGTGCCACTTACTCGATTTCCAATCCCCCTGTCAATAGTCAGAGTGTATTAGTGCGTCTACGAAATTCCTGCACTGTCAATTGTTACCAACTTCACCGACTTAAGATAACAAGTTCTTCCGCCAAAACTTCCTAGTGAAGCCCCCAGAGACATAACTTTGGCACAACTTTATAAAAACTCGGTTTATTCACTTTTGGTTACGTTGCAGTTCAACAATGTTCAAGTTTTGTTGTTACAACTTCTTATCTAAAGTTGTGTTTAGGGATTTAAGTATGCAGGTAAGATTTAAAAAGTTGAAAACTTTTATTTCTGTATTTTTATCTACAATCTTATGTTATATTTTGAGGGGCTCGTGGCTTGTTAACGACCGCGCGGATCATACGACTTGTGAGGTTAAGCTACACTTGCCGCGGTCAGTCCATGGATGGGTGACCATTCGTTACACATCGAGACCTCCCTCAAGTGCCTCGGATAGCACGTTAAACCGTCGGTCCCGGGTGGCATACGAATATCTATGACAGTCGTTACGGGTAGTCAGAAGCCCGAAATTCGGACAACTGGTCTAACTTTAGGATACCAGCATTGCCCAGTAACTGGAATGCGGAGATCTGATGGCAGTTTCTCTGTGTAAAATACTGGTATTCAGTCGTATCTGACTAGACAGGAAGCTGATCACAACATAATTGGGAAAAAGCTGGGCAGAACGAACTCTTGTATTTTCACGTATGATTTTAGAGTTTATGAAAAATGAAAAATTCTTCTACTGAAGGATGGAATGGAGGGTGACTTACGTGTTTGGGTAAATCCCAATATAACACCTATGGCAATTTGCCTTTGCTAATATTATAGGAAGGTGGGTGTGACTCACGTAAAAAATTAAAAATGTTCTCGGCTGCTTTCGCTTGTGGGCGTTTAACGGGCGTAGGTTAAACGTAAAAATATAGAATTTTTTATATAACTGAGGAAAATTCGCCTTGTTTTTCTTAAGCCGAAAGAGCTTTAGGTGCGTAAGTAATATATATTTCAACCGTAAACATTATTTTTTCCTACATACCCTATCCGTTCAAAATTATTTTTTCTCGAGTAAATGCGTGAGGCGCTTCGTTAGTGGCGAGAGAGGGTAAAGTAAAGTAGCGTCAGTTAGCTCCATGGGCCAGTAGTTTGGGTTCCCTGTGGGCTTATAAACTAAGCTTTCGTTATCTTCGGCTGCGTCCGCCCAAATCCCTGTTTGGGGAGAACTCGCCACAAATGTTTTCATTATCAGTAGTTTTATATTGGCTGTTAGACGGTGAATTTCTTAGCTGGCGAACGAGGTATCGTCCGAAGTATTATCAAGTCCTGAGAAAGGATTTTCTTGATACAGTTTGTGTACATAATGATAGCCAGATCTTTATTTCAGCTTCTTCTTCTTTTTATATGGTTAGTGACTAACCTGGTGTCAGAGTTTATGCCGCCCATGGGCCTCTGACTTGGCTTCACATGCCGTCGAGAAATATCTCTCAAGCATGCCGGTTTCCTCACGATGTTTTCCTTCACCATTTTTAAGCAAGTGATAATTGAATCCGAAAAGTCAGAGGTGCCTTGGGTTTGAACTTGAAACCTATGATATTATTTCAGATTCTATCGATTCATTGGTATCCCCATCAAAATTATTAGTAATCTCATTATGAAAATTGAAGTGAGGTCAACGTTGGCCTGTCCAGTATCCATTTTCGGAAGAAAACTTGCCAGTTGCGTCACTGCCAGTCGTTAGCATACTTTTAAAGGAATGAAAAACCCTTAAGGGGAAGGTCGTTGTCTAATTTTCACTTTTCCCAAGTTACACATTTCAGAACGTCCTAAAGGTCTCATGATCGATTAACTTTGGTAATTTAACGAAGTTCGACCTTCTGTGATCAGGAAAGTAGGTACTTCATGTAATTGATTTCTGAATTCGATTATAATAATTGTTTTATGTCACTCGTACCTTGAGAGCTTTGTCTAACATGGAAGGGGCGAAATGAAAATATATAAGGTGGCAGTTGCTTTTTGGATAAATTGGTGGAGTTACCTTTAGGGAACATACCTATACTACGTGATCTGTTCGGGGGGGGGGGGGGGGGGGGGCGTCACGTAGTCAATATCCTCTAGGGAAAACTCGCGCAGCGTTTAGCGCTTTTTAAACTCACAGGTGGCAACACTGACGTACATACGAGTTTTTTTTATCTTTCGGTTTGCAAAAAATGAATTGTATTGTATTTATGAATTACTACGTGAAAACTACAGGGGGTAGTGTAGGCATATACTACGGGTGGTCACCGAGTGGGGGGGGGGGTAAAAAATTGTAAAAAAAGGTGTCACGTAGTATGGGTACGTTCCCTTAGTAGATTTAGGCCCGTAGTAATAAACAGGTCTCATTAAAGAGATAACATATTTTTTTTTAAATACGTCTTCACTCAACTGCCTTGTTGGTCTAGTGGTGGCAAACGTGACTGCTGATCGTGAGGTCCTGGGTTCGATCCCCAGGTCGGGCAGTGTTATTGGGTTTTTCCGTGTGGAATTCCTCAGTAGCAGCCCGGAGTTTGAATTTGTGTATGGCAATAGGCTCGCTCCCTATTACATGGGACTTAAACATAACAACGAAATGAGGGTGTTGCTATACACTTCTGCTCAACCCTACACACATCACAGGCCTGATGTTGTACTATGTTATGTTACGTCTCAAGTCATGTTAAAACTACAATTAAGAGGGATGTCTCAAATGAGAGCTGTTTATTTCAATACGGACTTTATTTTATTTTTTTTAAACTTTGCCATACGCTAGAATTTCTTCTGTATCGTGAATGCTTTTACGGACACAAATCTTCATTTGCACGAAAACTCAGACCTGGATCCAGGCCATACAAATATTTTTTCTGTGGGAGAATCTAACCCGCGATTCGTAATGCAAAAAGCCGATCGCTCATCCATTGCGCCAAACATGTAAAACATCATACATTAATTATTCAAATGCACGGAGGACGATAATACTAGGACCGATGTACTCAACGTCGGTTAACTTTTATCTGACGAGTAAGTTAGACGTATTGACAGAATTTTACAGAAACTGTTAACACATAAAACATAACATCACGCCTTGTATTCCCCCAAGGGATCGGCAAAGGTGTTTTTAGTACACCCTCATTTCGCCAGTTATGTTTAAGTCCCATGTAATAGGGGGCGAGCCTATTGGCATTAACCGGGCACAAATCCAGACACCGGGCTGCTACTGAGAAATTTCCAATGGAAAAACCCAATAACATTTTGCCCGACCTGGGGATCGAACCCAAGACCCTATGCTCAGCAGTCGCACTTGCGACCACTAGACCAACAAGGTAGTCAAAAAATCTGTTAAAACATCGATAAATGTTATCTGACGTTGGTAAAATTGAGCCCAAGATGTCATAATATATTTTGCTTAAAAGTAAATTAAGGTTAAGTTTTAAGCAGTTTAAGTTTTACTGGGTCGAATACTAATCCACTAACATCTATTAGCGGTATAACCCTCTAACTGCAGCTTTTAATCCATTCATATTCTTGTCGCGGCGAATACTCAAGTAGACACGTTAATAAAAATTGTCGCAGCATACTCGGCAAAGCCACACATCATGACTGGCTCAGAGCTGTCAAGATGGTGTCTACGCAAATGGCTTTTGCCGAGAGCTCCTGACTTATTCACGATGCGATTAATTTAAACGCAACGACTCCGTAAATAGAAATGTATATTTTTTACGGTAAAGTTAGTACTTACTTACCTATACATATAACATTTTTTTTCTGTTTTTCGTTATACATTTTAATTTTATTTATTTGAATAAGAATATTTTGAATAAGCTTATTTTTGATATCATATTATTCTTTCTTAATAAAGTGTGCACCTACCATGTTTTGTCTCTGCATCACCCTAAGGTCGACTGGTAGAAAAGGCCTAAAGGTATTAAGTCCGCCTCTGTACTAATTTTGTGGATAAAGAATAAAATAAATAAATAAATAAAATAAATTAATATAAATATTATTATGTTCTTAAACTAAACTTTAAAACTTAAGTTAAACTATATTGGAACTGGCTACGATTACAACCAGATTAGGCTGCATTTCAGATTTTTTCACGGAACAACTACCATCGGGTCTATCCTTCTTAACCCAATTAGAAATAAAATAAAGAAAAATAATTTATTAGAAAACAAAATTCTACAAATAATAACAAGAATAATGCAGTTAACTTATTAGTTATAACACTTATAACACACACAAAAACAACAAAACAGAAAAAGATAACAATAAAAATAAAAAAAGAACAGGAATACGTACCGTCCCTGTGCAGTGAAAACCTCGTAATTGCAATGAACGTTATTTTACAGGAGATAATAACTGCCTGTTAAAAAAAAGTATGAAGTGTAGATGTAAGTTTCTTCTGTTTTATTATCTATTTCATCTTAGAGCTGTGCACGTTCGTTCTGAATATGCATTACAAGGTTTTTTACCCAACAAATGAATAATAAAAAATAAAAATGAATTTGTGCTTTACGAGGTTTTCATTGCCCAGCGACGATACCAATATTTTACAGCTGTTAGTCGGGTTATCAGACTTTCGGGCTTTCAGACTACTAATAATTATAAGTAATCGTATGAGTTTTCAATAACGGATAATTAATTATATTTTGTTTAAAAGAGAGAAATTATTGTAATTATGATCAATCCGATTATACAGGGTGTAAATGAATTCGTGTAATTTCTTTAAGCCTCGTGGTCTACTGGTGACACAGATCGACCCTACAGGTGATTTTATAAGTTAAAAATATAAAAAGCATTACGTTCTTAATGTCAGTCAGTTTAGCGCCCCGAGTTAACTGAATGCGCGGAGCAATATCGCGCTAGTCGTGCCCGCCAGCTGAGTCGCCGTAGGGCTTCCATTAATTTATGCGTAGCATTGAAATGTTTTATCATATTTTTTTTGGCATAACTAAATGGTTTTTTTTTGTTTTTATTTAAACTATCAGGTTTACGATCACTTACCACTATCACAAGATAAAAAGATTTTTTCTTCATCAAACAAAATCCTGTGCACTGTTGATCTATTCCAGTAATAAATCTTATTTATTTATTATTTTTCTTTATTCTTTATTGTACACAAAATAATAATATATAATACAGTTTTGTTGGTAAATTGGCAAAGGCGAGCTTAACTCACAAATGAGTTTTGTAACAGCAAACCATATTGTGCGTCCAGACCTGACGAACGCGCCGCGAATGCGCCGCTCGCGCGCGGTCCGTTCGCGAGCTGCGCGCGAGCGGCGCGCGGATCTTTATACGAACATGAAATGCACGCGCGCAGCTCGCGAGCGGCTCGCGAACGGCGCATTCGCGGCGCGTTCGTCAGGTCTGGACGCACCATTAGAGCGATAGAGAGATCATGTGGTTTTAAGGAATTAAACGAATTCGTTTACACCCTGTATAAAGCATGGGATTGAAAATGGCGGCGTTACTATTGTTGTCGATATTTACCTCTCACTCACACACGTACTATGTAAGAGAAAGGCAAATAATGGGATCCGCCATTTCTAATCCCATTCGATAAGTAATCGGGTTGTATGTTAGTATAGCTGTGTTTAACGACATAACATAATCTCACGCCTGTATTCCCGGAAGGGTTGGGCAGAGGTGTGTAGTAACACTCATTTCGCCGTTACGTTTAAGTCCCATGTAATAGGGGGCGAGCCTATTGTCATTAACCGAGTACAAATAAAAACTCCGCGGGCTGCTACTGAGGAACTTCACCCGGAAAAACCTAACAACACTTTGCCTGACCTGGGGATCGAACCCAGGACGTTTGCTACCACTAGACCATCGAGACAGTTATATTTACTTTTGCATATAAATCCGATCGTCGTCAATATTTATTGTTTTCTTCACGAGACTTGTTTACACATGCTACAGTCGACGTCGCAGATATAACGCCAAAAGAATTTGATGGAGGGCAATAAATAGAAGAAGGTCGGATATAAAAATAACACCTAAATCCATGTGGATTTTACCGCGCGGTATTGCCGATATTATTCGCAGTATTTACGCCCGACTATTTCTACATTTTTGGACAATGGGAATGTGTTTTATGCACGTTTCTACTGAAAAATGTGATCCCTGTTGTCGTTAGTGAAGTTTCAAAAATGATGTAATGGACTTTCAGCATTAGTGTGTTTTTAGGATGGATTTTACTACGTAATGTTCAAAGACATTTGAAACAAAACTTGCAAGTGTTTCCGTGGGTTTTTTCTCCATAAAACAAAGTTTTTGATCCTATAGAGTGATGTGGGTCCGCCATGATTACGTTCGGGTTAATCCCAAAAAATCCTTGGTCGATTTTGGAACAGATTTCACCCCTACTGTATTTTTTTGGTAAATTTTGGGATTCATTAGGAATCAAAAGAGGGATCTTTTAGAATGAACACCAAAAAATACGGTAGGTATATTTTAAATTCACATGTTTGCTAATTTTGAATATCTATCTACATAACCGAGGTACCTATATTATGGCTTTCACAGTCACGCAAAGTGCACTGTAAGTCCGAGAAAAGAGCCATAAAAAATTTAAAAAAAAAACGGCTGTACGATTTAAGTATCGGAACTTGTGCTGTGATGAGTCTTAAGGGCTAAGCCACATCTGATGGAATTCATAATTCCATATAAACATCTCACACCGTACACATTTGAGCGAAGATACGTTACTAAAATTCCTCGAGTGAATTACGCGACGGAAGATCGGCGATGTATCTTTCGTCAAATGTGGCTTGGCTCTAAAAGAGGCGTGTGTCAACACCGGACTTTGACGAGCTGTGTGTATTGTTTGCAACCCAGGATTAAAGCTAGTGATATCTCGATAGCACGGTTTTCCGACGAGTAACGCTAACCACACATGGGCCACTAAGTTGCTCAAGACACAATTCATCGTCATTTGTTTTTAGCTGTAGGCCAAACGGTAACTGCAGCTACAAACAAATAGCGATCATCTGTGTCTTGAGCAACTAATGCCTGGTCCTATAAACAATAAAAAACTTTTTAACAAAAATAAAACCGACTTCACAAAAACGACGAAAAGAATAAAATAATTACCATATTATAAAATTAACAGTTTCAGAAGTCGGTGCTAACCCACGCTGAACCAAATTGAAGGCACCGACTTCTGAAACTGTTAATTTTATAATACGGTAATTATTTTATTCTTTTCATCGTTTTTGTGAAGTCGGTTTTATTTTTGTTAAAAAGTTTTTTATTTTTTTCGTTTTAGTGGCCTTAATTAAAACATGGTTGGACCTACTAAAGACGCTGCTCGAAACATAATTACATCATCACATTATGCGTTCTGTTCGTCATTGAGGAGTTCCATTATCTATCTCCGAAGTTCTTCATCAGATGTTCACAAAATTTAAATGGGACCAATCTGGAAGTAAATCCTTTCAAACAAAAAAAAAACATCTAAATCGGTTTATAAATGAAGGAGTTATGAGGTAGCATATATTTAAAAAAAAATAGAAAAATAAAATACAACCGAATTGAGAACCTTCTCCTTTTTTGGAAGTCGTTTAAAGATGAATCGTTTTGCTTACCAATGGTAGTATTTTTTATTACCAAACTGGGCATATAAATAGACTCGTCAGCTAATTTTACGTATGAGAGGGTCTACTATGCAAAGCTCTGTGGCCTTTGCTTCATTATTCCTAAAGATACAATAGTCTCAATTTAAACCAATAACGCTCTGTAAATTATAGGAATCGGCCATTAGTAGCCCGTGTGCGGTCAGACTAAGGCAATTAAACATAGTGCATCAACTTTGATGCTTCAAAACACGTAGTAAGTGTTAACGAAGGTAATGGATTACACTACTAGTGGTCGATGGTAAAGCAAGCCGTTATTACTCTCATTTCATAGCAAGTTTTATGTCCTGTAGGTAAGTTGTGTGCTCCAACTGATACCTATTCGAGTTTTTTTTTTAAAGGAACTGCCTCGTTGGTCTAGTGGTGGCAAGCGCGACTGCTAATCTTGAGGTCCTGGGTTCGATCCCTAGGTCGGGCAAAGTGTTATTGGGTTTTTCTGTGTAGAATTCCTCAGTAGCTGTCCGGAGTTGGGATTTGAGGCCGGTTGATGGCAATAGGCTCGCCCTCTATTACATGGGACTTAAACATAACAGCGAAATGAGGGTGTTACTATACACCTCTACCTAACCCTTCGGGGAATACAGGCGTGATGTTATGGTGTTGTTTTTTAAATGAGCTTTTTCACAATAGAAATATTTATCGGCTCTCACTTGAATTGGATTGTCCATTGAAATAAAAGATATAAATTGTTTTTTCTTTCCGATATTTATTCTTCGTCCTATCCCACACTAAGTGTGGTCGGCACAATATGTAATTCGTAAATCCATGTTGCTAGAGGTATTGGCTTATTGTTTTATGATCGGCCGCCTGTCTGACATCAACCCTCCTTGGGAATCCTTTTTTTTCCGAAATTTAAATTACTTAAGTAACTGCTGAACAAAATTTTAAACTGTGTCGTAGCATCGAATCAAAATGAGATTGTTTTCCACGTTAACATACGGGACTAGTAAAGTAAAAAAAGAAAAAAAAACTACTAAAATCTTTATATTACCGTCCAGAAAGGTCTCTAGACCGTGTCTAATCTGCTTGCGTATACAAGACTGAATTGGATTAAAGCATTTAGTAATTCCCATACATTTCCGTAGGAAATGCCCCGACCTCGGAAAAGCTTCACGAATTATTAACTTTCTAAAAATATACACGTTTCGTTAGATTTTATACAGCTACTCTCGTACCAATTTTGTTATTGTTCCTTTCTAAACGCTCGTATTTTTGTGGTCCATTTAATCTTGTTTAATTTGAGCAGGTCAAACAATCTACACTGGCCTGCAAAAATAAGTATCACACTTTTAAAATTTAATTTTTTTCTGAACTATAGAAGTCAGAGATTTAAAATAAAAAACGTTTTATAGCAATTTTTATCAGCTTTCTTTGAAACTATAGTAACAAATTTAAACTCTTTTTTGAGTCCTTTTTGTTTCGATAATATATCTTGTGTACCTAAAAAGTTATTGCAATTTTAAAAGTGTGATACTTATTTTTGCAGGCCAGTATATTTCTTTTCGTGTGACTAACCTGGTGTCAGAGTTTATGCCGCTCATGGGTCTCTGACTTGGCTTCAGATGTCGCCGAGAAATATCTCTCAGGCGTACCGGTTTCCTCACGATGTTTTCCTTCACCGTTTTTAAGCAAGTGATAATTGTACAATACGCACATGAATCCGAAAATGTTGAGGTGCGTGCCATGGGTTCGAACTGGAGACCTATGACTTGGCAGTTTGACGATCACCATTATCAGTGCTGTAGAAAAACAATGTATCTGAAGTTTAGAACGACTTGATATGGTAATCTCTATAGCAGTGTTCCGCAAAGTGTATGCCGCTGCACACTGGTGTACCGTGGTCATTAATTGGTGCCGCGGGAAAAATCTATTTCTTATAAAGGCGGATGGAAATAACGTATTCTTTGTTATCTTTATATGATTAAAATATGTTTTTTTATTTATGGTGTACCTCTGAAATTCCCCGATTTCGTAGGTGTACCTTGAACTCAAAAAGTTTGCGGAACACTGCTCTATAGCATTATGTGACCATGGTGTTTCGTCCGGACGACGCGACAGTGTATTCAATATAAAAATAACATAAAAAAGGATCTTTACCCACACAAATACCATGTGAAGATAAAACTATATTTTATGAAGACCGTCTGACCTATAAAATTCTTTATCTTTGTTTGAAAGAACAGAGACATCGTAACATCTCCGCCGTATGTCGCAGTCACTCAGCATTATGTACAACGTTTGTTCGAAGCCTTGCGTTTTATATTCGTTGCTGTAATAGAATCTCAGGGATCCCATTTCATTTTTACTGGCCTCTTACGGAGTTTATTGGATTAAAATGTCTCTTCGATGTAACTTCGGAACTCTTCCGACTATTTCAATTGAGTATAAGTTGTAAAAGTATTTCTGCTTTAATGATTATTGTCTGGTATAATCATAAATATATCGTTGCTTTAGTTTTAACTTCAGGGAAGTCAAAATATATTATACTTAACATATTGTTTATTATTTCGAAAGACGATAGAGACTAGAATGACATATAGATTTGCCAAGTCAAATATTTTATGCGCGGTCGACATAATTATGGTTGTGTATTAAACCGTTAGCTAAATATTGAGATTTTGCATAACATAACATCAGACCTGTATTTCCCGAAGGGTTCGGCAGAGGTGTATAGTTACACCCTTATTTCGCCGTTATGTTTAAGTGCCATGTATTAGAGGGCGAGCCTATTGCCATCAACCGGGCACAAATCCAAACGCCGGGCTGCTACTGAGGAATTCCACGTGGGATAACCAAGACTGATGAATTGGCCAAGACAAACATTTTATGTGCGGACGACATAGTAATGGCTGTTATTTTAACGGTTAGCTAAATATTGAGGTTTTGGTCAGCGAAAATGTATAATTGATCAGCGATGCACGATCAGCAGAGAAAACTGAGTCAGATTTATTAAAAGAGTTGTTAAAAAGAAATAACACACTTTTTAACCTAACATAATCTAGTCGAGGTGCTCAGACTATTTAACAGCAGATATATGTACTGCCGCGCGAGCCCCCGATCCACCGTGCTCACCCGCCGCAGCCGCGGAGCCGGTCGTCCCTTCTGACTCCGCGCAGTCACCATGACGCGAGAATACAGCCCTCATCAAGCTGTCGTATCCCTCCCAGTCCTCTTGCATTCGACACCCTAAGAGTTCGAGTCCCCCCTTGGGGACACTCTCAGAGGTGTCGCTGTTATAGTCATAGCCATGATGTTACAGTAGTTAGCTTTGCGTAGTTAGCTAGGTAGTTAGAATAGTAGGTATTGGTTCGGAGACCCTTCTGGTCTCGCCAATAATAGTCAGGTTACGTAGAAAAGGTCCGCAAGACCATCTACAATAGTCGAATAGGAAAAAAAAAAAAAAACTGCCGCGCGATTCATAAACGCAGTAAGTAACATTTTGGTCAAAAATGAGTTGAATATACAAGGTTAGTCGGAAAAGGGGTACTAACCCGCGGGCCACTTAAAGTATCACTGATGACTATTTTAAAGCAAGTGCTAAAATTTCAAAATTCGAGAATTTTTATTTGCATGCACAAAGATTTTTATTTTAGATTTTTCAAAAAAAAAAACATATCCGCTTTAGTTATGAATTCAGAAAATTAAGTTTCTAATCCGTGACCCCAAATATGACCTAAATAGTAAACACAGCTGATCATCGCTATGAACAGATAGATTTTAGCATATTTTTTACGAAATCTTTGAAAAGCTATTTCTCTTATACTATCCAGTTTTGGGGAAAGTTGTAGAACAAAAGTTATCCCTTATTATGGGTACTGTAACACCTTTTCGGCTTAGTACCCCCTTTCCGACTAACCTTGTATATTCGTAATCACCACAGAATTGTGATTACGAATATATGATCAACAAATTTTTGACCAAAATGTTACTTACTGCGTTTGTGAATCGCGCGGCAGTGTACATCGTTTATCATTTGATTACTTCTCTATAATAATTAAGTATTCTTTTCGTGTGGTTAGTGACTAATCTGGTGTCAAAGTTTATGACTTGGCATTCTGACGATCATACCACTAGGCTAGTGTTCACGACTTGTAACATCTATGCCAAATTATTTTTATAAGGATTTGAAGGTACTGCACATCTTGTGAAGTCAGTTTCTTAACACAAGATACAGTATGACAAGCTTTTGGTTTTACACAAATGAACACTGTCCGATGTCCAAAAAGGCACGACTGGCTGTCCATAATGGTGTGTTGGTACCTACGCTTATGTATGGAAGTGAATGTTGGTCGTGGCAGAAGAGGCATGAAAGTAGAATAAATGCCGTGGAAATGCGTTCCTTGCGAAGTATGTGCGGTGTAACTTTGAATGATAGATTGAGAAATGAAGAGATTAGACAAAGTTGCGGTTTAAAAGATGATGTAGTGACAAAAATTGAAAGGAGTATGCTTAGGTGGTTTGGTCATGTTGAGAGAATGAGTGAACGGTGATTAACAAAAGGAATTTATAAGGCGGATGTTAATGGGAACGCTGGTAGAGGACGTCCTAGAAGGACATACATCGATGTTATTGGTGATGTTCTTCACAAAGGTCAAGTGCGTAGTACTCTCAACCGGCGTGCGTGTATGACAAGATGTATGAATGTGGATGAAGCGTAAGAGTCGTAGCATGTGGCGTTCTATAGTTTCTGCCTACCCCCATGGGAAAAAGGCGTGAGTTTATGTATGTATGTACGTAACACTGTCTGCTTTCCACAAACAATATAACATAATATTATTATTAACTATCAATCTAAGAGAAAGTAAACTGTTATAAAAAAACGAACTTTTCTTTACCTACAACTCTCACCTACTTGTGATCTATTTAAAGATAAAACGTTAACTTCGAAAAGTGGTCTGAAAATTTGAAACGAAATTATGATAAATAGAATGGCACAAAATACGGTCGACCTATTTCACACAGTGGGCCGAAACCGAAATATTATGCAAAGCATCCGGTACATAAAATATTGACGGAACATCCATTCGTACTTTTTGTTGGTAAATAAATTTCTTTTGTGGATTTATTGTGGTTGAATAGGTGGATATAAAGTTGGGTTTGTGATGCTCGCGTACTATTATTGATATTGTCTTGGTCCTTAGGTTGTTCGTCGTTCGTTATTAGGTCGTTCTTATTCCTTTCTGTGTCGTGAGATTGTCATGTTTTAGGCCGGTCCAAATAAACCGCTCTCAATATGGCGGCCTGGATGCAACATCCCAAGTGGAGTTGTCAAACTGTAAACGCCATCTGATTTTCGTACTTATTTAGCATTGTCTAAACATGACGCTGCCAGAATAGTCTGCAACGTCGACACAGTAGCCAAAGGTAGTTCTTTTATTTTTTATTTATAATGTCTGACGCCGGCAGAATAGTCGACAACATCGCCTCAGTTGCCAAAGGAAAAGAAAAAAAAAACCATATGTTTTTTAATTTATAAAATCTACCTCTCAAATGACATCAAAGCGACCCTTGAGAGGTATTTATTAATACGGACAGACATAGGTGTCACATGTTTGCACGATGTTCATACTTGACGAGTTTGTCTGCTAATAAAACTGTTATTTTTTTATTATTTATATGTTAATTAAATTTTAATGTTTAACAAAATTTCACTATGTTCGTTCTAAGTTTATTACAAGGATGTTCAATTTGCTAGGTTAATTGTATAACTTTTTTGGTAAACTCACCTCAATAGTCTTGGGTTGATTTACATACATAAATTCGCCTTATAAATTCTTTTTGTTAATCGGCGTTCACTCATTCTCTCAACATGACCAAACCACCTAAGTATACTCCTTTCAATTGAGTTGATTTATGACCACTTGTAAGCCTTAAAATGAGTATCTTAGTTAGATTAGGCGCTTCGTGGAATCCGTTGAACCATCGATCCGTGAAAGTGACGTCACTCAGCGCGATTGGTTGATAATGTTCTAAGCTTCGATCGTTATAGTGAACTGGCCAACTGTGAAATCCCTTAAGCCCCAATCCTAGCATGCTAAGTGGATCATAATTGTATGTGAACAACGGAGTTATCTCCGGGCAACATTATAATTGTAAACATAAATACATACATACGTAAACTCATGCCTTTTCCCCATGGGGGTAGGCAGAAACCATAGTACGCCACATGCTACGACCCTTTCATACTCCTTTCGCTTCATCCACATTGATATATCTTGTCATACACGCACGTCGGTTGAGAGTACCACGCACCTGTCCCTTGTGAAGAAAATCACCAATAATATCGATGTATGTCCTTCTAGGACGTCCTCTACCGGCGTTTCCATTGACATCCGCCTAATTGTAGACATATACTACATAGGTACCTACAACTTCCTGTAATGCCAGCGTCAACAGTATTTGATGCATTTTGCCCGAAACCGATGAAGCTTTGTCGACCGACATATGTGGTGGGATAATTAATTACCTAGTCAGGCTAAATACCCCAGGCAGGAAGTGACTGCGGGCATTGAATTCATTTTCGGGAAAGGCTTATGTCGACCGAAAACCGTGGACTGAATTTTTTGGGTAATAATGATTTAGCAAAGTGGCTCTGGGGCTAACTAATTACCAATCGCGCGTTTTGTAAGGTCAAGCTGCGCTTGCCGCGGTCAGTCTGTGGATGGGTGACCGTTCGCGACACACCGGGACCCCTCCGTGACTCTGAGAGCACGTTAAACAGTCGGTCCTGGGTGTCATACGAATACCTATGACCGTCGTTACGGGAAGTCAGAAGCCCGAACGTCTGACAGTTGGTATAACCTTAGGATATCGGCATTGCCCTGTAACTGGGTTGCGGAGGTCTGATGGCAGTCGCTCCGTGTAAAATACTGGTATTCAGCCGCATCTGGTTAGACTGGAAGCTGACCCCAACATTGTTGGGAAAAGTAGGCAGAACAGTAATTTAGTAGTGTTAGGGAACAAGTAAAAAAATCATTAGTATGTAGGGGAACGAGATAATTATGATATTCCGCCTACGAAAAGGTAGGATCCTCCTACCAAGTGGGTCTTATGCCTGGCGGGCCACTGCCCAACGGTTGATGTTGGGAACTTGTATACTAACTCCGTGTCAAATCTTGATACCGCGATGCAGGGTTTGTGACATTTCATCTGACAGCTGTCATTGCTGTGTTGTTGTAGTCAGCTAGACATTCGTCATGCTGCGTAGTTCTCATGTGGCGTGATAGATGCCACCACAAGTAGATTAAACATACTCTCTCTTGTGTCAGCACGAGCTATACGAGAAGAGCTCATGGTGTGGTGATAAGATTACCCAGTCAGCAAGGTTGGTAGTGGGGCTGACTGCCCAGGGTGCGACGGACGTACTTAAGTATATCACTCGTGGAGACTCTTTTAATACACCATTCTTATTACATGCGTCGTTGGTCTAGTGGTGGCAAGCGCGACTGCTGATCGTGAGGTCCTGGGTTTGATCCTCAGGTTGGGCAAGGTGTTATTGGGTTTTTCCTTGTGGAATTTCTCAGTAGTAGCCCGGAGTTTGGATTGGATTCGGTTGATGGCAATAGGGTCGCCCCCTATTACATGGGACTTAAGCATAACCGCGAAATGAGGGTGTTACTATACACCTCTGCCTAACCCTTCGGGGAATACAGCCGTGATGTTATGTTTTTTTTTATGTTTCTTATTAGGTACATAACATGACATCACGCCTTGTATTCTCCGAAGGGTTCGGCAGGTGCTTTTTATTTTATTATTACATCCTTTTTTCGCCACTTATGTTTAAGTCCCATGTAATAGGGGGCGAGCCTATTGCCACTAACCGGGCACAAATCTTGACTTCCGGCTGCTACTGAGAAATTCCTAATGGAAAAACTCAATAACACTTTACCCGACCTGGGGATCGATCCCAGGTCCCCATGCTCAGCAGTCGCGCTTGCGACCACTATGCGTACACGGCAGTCAATTCTTATTATTTTGCACAAAAGTCCGGTGTAAAATAAACACGCAGTCTCCATCTACTCTTTTTGCGACAATAGATTGAACTTTAGCGCAGCGACTCGTACCATTATACCAAGTCCACCATTTTTATTTCTTTTGCGAGTGGAGCCGGCGACACAGCGCTGAATTTAAAACTAGCAGATGTATAAAAGATTGTACGTAGCAGAAGGAAAGATTACTTTGTGAATGTACTGCAAATGCGACACAAGTTATGTGGTATATTTAGAATTTTAGATGATTGAATATGTGTGTGTAGTGCCGCAAATATATCTAGATAAGTCTGTAAGCGCTAAATCTAATGGCCGGTTATACTGCGCAAGTTATTGCACTCCACTGCTCGCTTGGCTCGCAAAACTTGCAGAAGTTGAGTTGCAGCAGGTGTGTTCACAGCTCCAAGCCAGTTGAGTCAACTTGAGCAACTAGGCAGAGGATTTGGCGCTCTAGAACAAGAAGCGCAATTGGATTGATTTTAAGTGTGCAATATTTTAACATTTCAATAAATTACTCCGACTTGTAAAATTCAGTTTTTAATTAAGTGTTTTGTTCGTGAATTTACGTGTCGTGTATTAAAGTTCGGATACACGCGGCGACATGCATGCGCAAAAGTTTGCACAAACAGTATTGTCGGAATTAATGGTTTTGCGCCGTATACCGTTTTGCTGTATGTTTACTTGTGCAAATAATATTAAGCATATAACCGGACCTCTAATGATATTTTTATGAGCAAAGAGGTTTTGATACATTTTCATTCCTTTGTGCAAGAGGACGTGGCTAAGCTTCGCAGAAATACAGCAAAGATCGTGCAGAGCCAACGAGTTGCTTCATTTAACATTTACGAGTTGTATTCTAACTTTATATTGGAGGAAAGTGGATTGCACCGAGTGGTTGAGTCAATTTTGTGTCAGCCCTCGCTTAGCGTGAAGTAGTGGACGGACGGACGCCAACGAAGTATGATACGAAATTTTATGAGTTGCGAAATATTCAGTCGACGTGGCGATGTGTTGAGTTTTTATTCCAGCCTTCAGGACTTGGGTAGCTTTTACAATTTTCTTAATATTATTATTATTTATATTCACATGAGGTAACTATAATTTATAAACGAAGCCCCACAAAACCGTAGTACTGGTTTGACTGTGGGGTCGATGAGTCTCTTTACATTCAATAAATAAAGTACTTAAAATTTTATAATTTAGAGGTAGCACCTTAACACATTTGTAAATTTTTTTTTTTTTTTTTTTTAAACTGTTTTTGTTCATATCACTCCTTATGTCAGCTGGCAGACTGTTCAATAGATATGGTATTCGTTTCTTTAAGGTTCTGTCACCATAGTAATACTATGTGTATTACTGATCACATAAATAAACACTCTTTAATCATTGAAAATGGGGTGCTTCTTATTTATCTAGAAATAAATATAATCTTAATTATGTAACCTCATACAAATCATTCTCAAGCACACCTTGTTTAATCTATTAATAAGTAATGAAAATAAATATTCTAAACGTCAATCGTTGATTTAATAATAATGTTTTATCATTCAATTATGTTTGTAATTGCGTAAATAAATACTATTAAATTTATGGAAAGTTTCTTGGTTAATTTCATTGTTCGCCAATTTCTTGGATTACTGGAATCTCTTCATTATTTAAATTTACGCAGGACCTATTTAATAAATCGGTACACACAAGTACCTACCTATGGCTTTTGTGCAAAATTGTTAACTTCGGACAACATGCCGTAACTAACTTACTGCTATCAAGCCCACGAGTGTTTCGCTCCAACTGCATTAGTTCAACACGGAACAGCAAACTTTGTTTCACATACAACAGTTGACAATTAAAGCGTCATCCTCCAACATCCCGAGTGCTGTCCTCACTACGGAACCGGAAACTTTAACAATTAACGATAATGCCATCTGCCGGTCACCCATCGAATTAATACTAGTCAATCTCAATTTGCAAAGTTACAGCTGATTAATGAAACGATGGCAAACATGAAACGTTTATAAATTTTAGAAGGAAGTTCAGAAGTTTGTTTTGTTCCGTTGTTGCACGACTGATATTATTAATAGAGTGAGTAACGATGTTTATGAGACATAAATGTTGGAAGTAACTGATATTTATGGCGTTGTTACATTTCAGAACGTAGTAATAACGAGGAAGGATTGTAAATGGAGTTACTGTTAATTCTGGTTTCCCATTCGTCCTTGGGATTAACAGCAAGTTTTTACAGAGAAGCTAACGGTGCTATGATTTACAATGTGTCAGAACCGAAGTCCCTAGCAAAACTGAATGAGTGGGTCAAGAAACTGCAAGTATACTCCACCAAGAAGACACCATTGTTGGACCCAGTGCATAATATCAGCAAGCACATTGGGTCAACCGCGCGACGGGCGCAACGAGTATTCCCAAGGAGGGTTGATGTCAGGCAGGCGGCCTGTCATAAAACGATAAGCCAAAACCTCTAACAACATGGATTTATGAAATACATGTTGTGCCGGCCCCACCTAGTGTGGAATAAGGGCAGGAAGAAGCAGAGAAGATTCGTCCTTGGGAGTCGTCCGCGATCGAACTTAATAATATTCTTGATAAAGAGGTTTGCTGTTAACAAGTTCGTTAAATATTTAAACTGTTGTGTAAACTGACATTGCTGGGCCACCGTTCGTACGAATTTAACGGCGAAATGGTTTGAATATTAAATTATATTTTGTCACAGATTCTCACTCCGTCGTTGCCAATTTAATTAAGTTTATGTTTCGTTAGGACACAAAATTAATTGAAAGCTCTTTTCTATTGTGATATAATAAAGTAATGATAAAGGGAGGGCCACAAAAGCGTGACGTGGGGTCGAGTCGCTTATTAAAATTGATATCCATAATGCGAATGATGGAAGAAGCCAGTAGCCCCAAAATGTCATTAGGGAAACTAGAACAATGTTTCATCTTTATTTTTAGAAGTATTGACTTCTATTATTTTAATACAATGTTCTGCTTAGCCTTTTATCCACTAAGTTAGGGTCGATTTCCAGTCTAACCAGATGCGGCTGAATACCAGCAGTTTTCGCGGAGCGACTGCCATCAGACCTCCGCAACCCAGTTACAGGGCAATACCGATATTCTAAGGTTGGCCAGGTTGTCAGACTTTCTCGACTCTCAGCCTACTGCACTGCTGGACATACTATAGGCCTCTGTCAAGCTGAGCCACAACCCTCGAACCACCTTTCGCATATTCTGGAAACTATACGCTGAAATTAACTAACGCGATAACTCACGATCATTCACAGTTTTCCTTAATAAACGTAGCTGTTAACATCCAGAAACATTTTAGAAATTTTATGTACCAATAAACATATTTGAACATATTTAATTTTAATTTCATTCACCCGTAGAGCTGTGACAAAATGCTTACTTGTGCCCGGTTCCTATAAACAAAAACAAAAGGTTTTGCTTACCAATGGTAGCATTTTTTATTGGGCAAATAAATAGACTCGTAAGCTAATTTTACCTGTCAAAGTCAAAGTATTTATTTCAATTATGCACATAAAAGGCACTTTTGAACGGAAACATTTACAAAAAAATAAATTGAAATGATTCTAGTCGCCCCTTCCAAAAGGTAGTTTCGTATGGAGAAAAATGGATAAGAAACTCCACCGTTACTCTTTTTAAATGTCTTACAATATTTTGTATAGGTACATTAATTATACAATAGGGTATGTGACTATAATTTTTTTATTAGAAATCTCGAAACTATTACAAAAATGATAGGCAACAGTGAAAAAACTACTGAGATATTTAATAAAATGGCCAAGTTATAAACGATTGAAAATTGCTCACTAGACAGAGACAACATGACGCCACAATGACGTCATACCTTGCAAACTTCATAATTATTTGACACCACTCCATACAATATCCGTTTCGCGCGACAAGGACAGAAAATGCCCCCTCCAAAAACTTCACAAGCGTGTAGCTCCTCTATTTTTTCATCGATTTTATTTATTTTTTCACATATCAATTTGTATCTATACTTTCTTTAAAATAATACTTAATTGTTGTACATTTTTAATAGTAGTCAACTACCCTATTATATGTGAAGATGATGCACCTAGAATAAAATTACTATACCACAATAGGTAAAAAGAACCTGTGATAGTAACTTCCATATGGGACGGTCTACTATGTAAAGCCATACGGTCTTTGCTTTATTATTGGTAAAGATACAAGTCTCAATTTTAACCAATAATACTCCGTAAATTAAAGGAGTCGGCCATTAATCTGCTTATCAGATTGCACATTTCACCAAAATCCACCTGCGTTCTGTATTCGGATGCTCCCGTCATTCAGTGACGTAATCCCCAAATTATTCTTCAAAGTCAAAGTCAAAGTTTTTTATCTCAAATAGACCAGATTCTCCATTTGTGTGCCAGTTTGAACCATACGTGTGACGTATGACGTCATCGTGTTGACAGCACGGACCCGGCCAACCGTGTCGATGAGAAAGGTACCAAATGTCACACGGAACCAATTAATTAAACCAATTATTGACTGAGATAATATTATGTAAAGTGGTAGTTACGTAGGAAATGTATTGTTGTTTGTCGACAATTAATAGTATTAATTGGACTGCTTTGCGGTATTTGTAATTTGTGTATAAAATGTGTGAAACAAATAAAAATAATACTATTCTTTACATAGTATAAAACAGAGTCGCTCCCGCTGTCTGTATGCTTAGATCTTTTAAACTACGCAACGGATTTTAATGCAGTTTCCAGCAATAGATAGAATGATTCAAGAGGAAGGTTTATATGCCCCACATTAGTATCTACATTGCACCCGTGCGAAGCCGGGGCGGCTCGCTAGTTAGGTATATTTTAAAATGATTTTTTCCTGTGAAATATTTTGATAAAATAACAATAAAATTAACAATTAATTCTAAGACCGGGTTAGGAATTAATTCCTGGTTAGGAATGAGAATAATAGAGTAGGTACGATCATCATTTTTTCAGCCACTTTAGATAATAATCAGTAAGAATTAATTACAGTGTCGAGAGAGACTACACGTTTTTACAAATTTCGTGCATCAATTGATTTTGGTCTTTGAAAGTTGATGAAGTTAACCTTATAGATTGGAAAATAGTCGAATCACATCTGTGTATCTTAATAACAATTTTAATGTACAATCAACATCAAAAGTCGATGAATGTTACAATTTTTTTAAATCAGTCAATAATAGAGCTAATCATTATTAAAAAAAATAACAATACTGAGTTTAAATATTAGTAAATATATTCTATAAGTATTGTTTTAACAAATTAATAAACAACAAGTTGACATAATTTAAACGTTTTTAATGAGCTTTAACTCCATAAATACTAATAATTGACAGTAGCTGTACAAAACGAAAAAAAAAATCTACTTAAAATAACCTTTCTATTAATTGCTAGAGGAAGGGTAGACCAAAAAACCCATTCTCCTTTTATACAATCATCATTCGTCATCATTTTATTTTACTTTTGATGTTGACTGTACATGTGGCCATAGGTACCTGAATGCACTCTGAAGTATTCACCTGTGTCGCTATTTTCAGCCAGTACGAGTGTTGCAAGCGTACTCTAAAGGCTGGTCGTCAGAACACAGGAAATGTCGAATTCCCATCCACTCGTTTTTGGGATTCGTTTTTATAGTTTGCATATTTCCGTCGGTATAGTTTTAGGGTTCCGTATCTAAAAAAGTCGAAACAGTAAATAGTTTTCACTGAGAAAACCGGCCGTGATACACAGACAGACATCAAAGTCGCCATTAGGCCACCCGCATGGGCCACTAATTACAGACACAAGTTGTTTTCATTCATTTCGAGTGGTCGACACAACACAATATGTATGCCGTGAGTCCCAAGGTTAAAACGCTAAATAGTGTCAATAAGAAAAACGGCCGTGATATACATCAGACAGACGTCAAAGTCGTCACTAGGCCTCCCGCCCACAGGCTACTTGTTACAGCCAGAAGTTGTTTCCATACATTACGAGTGGTCGACACAGGTATGCCGCGAGTCCCTGCGATCGCAGGTCTTTTTTTTAATATTATTTTGTGCGGATCCCTGCCTGCGGGAGCCTGAGTCGCACTTTACCGATTTTTGTAGTTGGTTCAGGGAATATTCGGAAAACAAATAAAAATCACATCGATTCACATACACTTCTGGATTTTATTTTTGCGTCTGTTTCAGAAATATTCGTTGTTTGTTTTATAAGCGAACTATGGATATTTCTTGGAGTACAAAGTAACAGGTACTTTTTGTTTTCTTTACATTGCATTATAATATAATTACTGGTTCTGACCGACTGATTCATCAACACAGAGTCTAAACCACTGAAGCCGGAAACAAGAAATTTGGACAGCAGGTTCCTTTTGTGACGTAGGCATCAACTAGGAAAAAAAAAAAAGGCATCCACTAGGAAAGGATTTTGGAAATTCTACACCTAAGGGAGTAAAATAGGGGATGGAAGTTTGTATGAAAATTCACGCGGGCGAAGTCGAGGGCTAAAAGTGCTAGTATATACTAATATTATAAAGAGGAAAGATTTGTATTTTTGTATGTAACGGATAAATTTAAAAACTACAGGACCGATTTTAAACATTCTTTTGCCGTTAGAAAGCTACATTATCACTGAGTAACATAGGCTATATTTATTATTGGAATAAAACTTCTTACACGGGCGGAGCCGTGAGGACACAGCTAGTATTTAATAAAATGAAAGTATAATTATTTAACTTCTAATTAACAAATAGTAAAATATTAAAGGTATTTCATGTCAGTAGTATTGCTTTGATAAGCTGTGTCATCAAATACAAAGCTTTTTGACTAAAAATAACCAGAACAGTTTCGAATATTTTTTAATTACTTTCAACTATATTTAAAAAAAAATCTCTGGTGGACGTACCTGTCACAGGTTTTTAGTGGGAATGAGTTTTATTGCCGAAATAGGCTTTGTTACTACACTACGTTATTACTTTTTATTGGTTATTTGTGTCATTGAATAACTTTCTTTTATCAAAATTGGTACTCGAATTTTCACACTTACCTATAGCGGAATCGGGGTGCACTAGAAGAGCCTCCACGAGTAACGATACTTCAGTGCGTCTTACGATTCCTGGGCAGTAGCCAATTAGCCCTGCTATCAACCTTGCAGACAAATCTTTTCATCACGGCATGAGCTATTCTCATATTTATAGGTAGCTCGTGCCAACACCAGAGAAACCCCCGATCCACCGTGCTCACCCGCCGCAGCCGCGGAGCCGGTCGTCCCTTCTGACTCCGCGCAGTCACACCGTTGTTAATGCAGCCCTCATCAAGTTGTCGTATCCCTCCCAGTCCTCTCGCATTCAACACCCTAAGAGGTTCGAGTCCCCCCTTGGGGCCACCCTTAGAGGTGTTGCTGCTATAATAGTCATGATGTTACTGTAGTTAGCGTAGTTAGCTAGGTAGTTAGTTTAGATATTGGTTCGGAGACCCTTCTGGTCTCGCCAATAATAGCCCGGTTACGTAGAAAAGGTCCGTAAGACCATCTACAAGAGCCGATTAGGAAAAAAAAAGAAAAAACACCAGAGAAGATCATCCAACCGAACTGAAATTTTGCATACATCATTATGTAGTCCCGATGATTATACAAGGTTAGTCAGAAAGGGGGTACTAAGCCGAAAGGGTGTAAAAGTACCCATAATAATGGATAACTTTTGTTCTACAACTTTCCCCAAAACTCGATAGTTTAAGAGAAATAGCTTGTCAAAGATTTCGTAAAAAATATGCTAAAATCTATCTGTCCATAGCTATGATCAGCTGAGTTTACAATTTAGGTCATATTTGGGGTCACGAATTAAAAAAAAAACATTTTCTGAATTCATAACTAAAGCAGATATGATTTAAAAAAAAAAAACTAAAATAAAAATCTTTATGAAAAATTATCGAATTTTGAAATTTTAACACTTGCTTTAAAATAGTCATCAGTGATACTTTCCTTTCCGACTAACCTTGTATAATGTGATGGTATCATTGTGCTGAGCTGATCTGATGATGGAGCCGGAAGGTGGTCACAAGAACTCAGCAACGGCGTAATTATAGTAAACGTATCGAGTTTGGGCTCATCTTGCTCAACTAAAATAGTGCTTTTATGGGAGCTTTATAAAACCTTACTTTAACAAATGTTATTTTTAAATAAACATAACATAACATCACGCCAGTATTCGCCGAAGGGTAGGGCAGAGGCATATAGTAACACCCTCATTTCAGCGTTATTTTTTAATCCCCTGTTATAGGGGCAAGCCTATTGCCATCAACCGGGCACAAATCCAAACTCCGGGCTGTTACTAAGGATCTGGCCCGACCTGCGGATCGAACCCATGACTTCACGTTCAGCAGTCGCACCTGTCACCACTAGATCAAAGAGGCAGTTGTTTTTAAATGAATCGTTTTAATAACAGTAAATCTGTTTGAGTAAACTCTCTTTTAGCATTGTTTTACAGGCAAATATATTCGGTTAATTCAAAAATTTACAGACGTGTTTATACTACAGTTATTTTAAACCTATAAAAATACAGATAACACTAACAGTAACAATACAATCAATGCCAAGGCAGTACTTCCAATAGTCTATATGACCTGTTTGTTAAAATGGGATTAAAAAGTTTCTTTATAATAGGTATTTCATTCTCGGTCGTGGACAATGTGTGCGAGCGAGAGGCAAATAACGTGAGAACAGAGCTGCCACTTCTAATAAGGCGCGGTCGTAGCCAGACTTTGGGGGGGCGGGGGTGGGGGGTTGGTGGCCATATTAACAGTAAAATAAGTTAAGCTCATTAGAATTGACTATTTTTAGGAGGTTTGTCAATTTGACATGTACGATTGGAAGGGCGGGGTCCTACGACCCCCGCTCGGACCTCCACTGCTTACATAACATAACATCGCGCCTTGTATTCCCGAAGGGATCGGCAGAGGTGTTTTTTAGTACACCCTCGTTTCGCCAGTTAGGTTTAAGTCCCATGTAATAGGGGGCGAGCCTATTGCCATTAACAGGGCACAAATCCAGACTCCGGACTGCTACTGAGAAATTCGTAATGGAAACACCCAATAACACTGCCCGACCCGGTGATCGAACCCAGGACCCCATGCTCAGCAGACGCGCTTGCGACCACTAGACCAACGAGGCAGTCACTGCTTCTATTCCAATTTTTTGTCAATGTATTGTAAACATAATTATTTTCTTTGTTTTTACTTACAAAACCAGGTTAGAAGTTAGGGCGCGTTCCCACTATGTCGTGACGATAAATTTATCGTTGGACGACTGTCGTCTCTAGCTGTTCCCATTATAACGACTGTTTGTCGTCAAATTTTTTATCGTTTAGCGACTATCGTATCTAGCTGTTCCCATTGGATCGCGACGACATTTTATCGTTTCACGACAGTCGCTTTGTCGCTTGCAAATCAGAAGTAAGCTACAACGAGACGATATTTTTATCGTGGCCAAGACAGATAGTCGTAACAACGACACATCACGATGTCGTGACGATAAAATCGCTGGAAGACTGTCGTGCTAGCCGTTCCCATTGACTCGACAATCTGTCGTCACTGCAAAAACAAGTCGTGAACGACAGTTTATCGTGTCGTCTTATAATTATGTGAACACCTCCATTTAAATATACAGAGTTGATATGACAGAGGGGCATTAAATTACACTACGTATACTATACGTGTTTAGTATTAGTTCGATACGGTATAAAAATAAAAAGCACCAAAAATGAGAAATTTTTTTTTCAAACAAACTAATTAGCTTACAAATCAGAGTAACAAGCAACCACCCTTTGTAAATAAATTTAACTTGTTTCCTTGTTTCATCTTTTTAGCGAAAATATTTGGTTGTACTTGTGACTTGCGTCAGAGCGGCAACAATGCTTCGTAGGTTATACTCAGATTTATCGTTTTAAGGTGCATGACCTATGCGTAGACATAATCAGCTGTTAGGAAAGATACATCGTGTTCAAACGGGGCGAAAACTTAAAAAATCATTTGTGACTAAACTACTGCTCCTATTTAATTGATTTTTGGTACAGGGCTTGAAAATGGTACCTAGTATAGGCAGTTTAAAGGAAAACCCCTCTGTCGTATCAACTTTGTATAAGCCACGACACTTAAAACTACACGACTATCTGTCGTCACGACAAAGTGGGAACGCGGTCTTACTTATTTACATACGTGTCTGTAAAATCATTACTCATAATACAATTCCACGTTCGTGTAATAATGTTGATGGTTGGTAAATAAGTCGCCCAGAATAGTCGACGAGAAGTAATTATATAAAAATTATGGTGTGTTACACGCATATCACAAAAGTTCTTATCGCGTTTGAACAATTTGTTATGACCTGACACAGAAAAATTATGATTATTCCAAATTCATTTATTTTACAAGCAATTATATTCCGCAATTGCGTCATGATAACATTGTATTTGAGATTGCCGTGGCAACCAAAATATCAATGTGATATTTTATAAAATTTATTTTTCGCGTATTTATTTTTACTTTGAGAAATTATGAGTTATTTTATCGTCATGGACGTGAACGGTGTTAGGCTGAGCATCCACCAGAGCTCTGCTAAGCTGTGTAGCGAGGAATGTGTTTTGTAAGCACCAATAGAATCACTTCATTTACGTAGCTTCGCTCTGCGCAGCTCTGGTGGATATGGGCTTAGCGGAGCGAGTTTTTTGTTCATACAAAAGAAGCGAGAAATGCGAGCGAGGAATGTGTTGCGAGGAATGTGTCGCGAGGAATGTGTTACGAGGAATATGTACCACTCCCGCCACACCACCCTCATATTCGAAAAGAGTCCTCTACCTATCCTCGCACCGCTCATTTGTACACATTAACACATTACCCATTCTTCGCACAGCTCTGGTGGAAAGGGTCACACCGTTTCACATTCTCGCTACACATTTTCGCAACGCACATTTTCCTCGCACAGCTCTGGTGGATGTCCAGCCTTAAAGTCAAGCTTAGTATTTGGGATACAATGGGACAGGAGCGATACAGAATATTGACATCAAGTTTTTATAGAGAAACTCATGGTGCTATATTAGTTTACGATGTGTCAGAACCAAAGTCCCTAGCAAAACTGAATGAGTGGGTCGAGGAACTTCAAGTATACTCCACCAAGAAGAACATAGTCTGCTTAACTGTCGGCAATAAGATTGACAAGCATATCATTTTGGGACCCAGTGCATAATACCAGCAAGCACATTGGGTCACCCGCACGACGGCGCAACCAGTATTCCCAAGGAGGGTTGATGTCAGGCAGGCGGCCGGTCATAAAACAATAAGCCAAAACCTCTAACAACATGGATTTATGAAATACATGTTGTGCCTAGTGTGGGATAAGGGCAGGAAGAAGAAGAGAATTGCGTAATGATAACGTTTTTGATTTGCCTCAACATTCTGGGCGCATGGCCTATGTATTGGAAAACACCGCCCTCTTGGATTAGAGAATGGGCAGTCGTATTAACTATAGTAAAGCCATTGAAATTTCGTAGATATAAAAGGTAAACATACCTTTGATCGTAAAATATTGACTGCAGACCCTTCAGGTCTCGCCAATAACTGCCCAGTTACGTAGAAACGGTTCGCATTTTTTTTTATCGTAAAACATTAATTTGAACTGCTTCGATGGTCTAGTGGTGGCAAGCGTGGCTGCTGATCATGATGATAGATGATGGTTCGATCCCCAGGTCGGGCTAAGTGTTATTGGGTTTCTCCGTGTGGAATTCCGCAGGAGTAGCCCGGAGTTTAGATTTGTACCCGATTGATAGCAATAGACTCGCCGCCTATTACTTGGACTTAAACGAAACGGCGAAATGAGGGTGTTACTGTACACCTCTAGATTCAATTGTTTTGAAATATGTATGAATTTTTTAAATAATGATTTATAACGATAAACAATGAATAATTTACGAATGCTCATTCTAGTGGTTCATAGATCCGTGTTCAGTGGTGGATAATCGGTTGATATGTGCCTATCTAGTTCACATAAGATATTAATAGTTATCTATGGAAATGTAACGACAACTTTGCCAATACAATATGTTGGCAAAAAGTCGTGTCAATTGATAAAGTAACTAATCGTGGCCCACTCGGGTCCAGGTTAATTGTGGGTCGGTTTTTATTGGCTCCACCAGAGGGCGGGGGTCGCTAAGTGATCAAGAATTAGGTCGAAGGGTTACCTTTTTATCGTAAAATGTGATCGGACGCACTGACACAGTTTATAGAAGGGTTGAAATATATCATTGATTTTTTGAGAGTAGCTGGTAACAATACAATTTTGTTTTCTGGGACTTTTTATTTAATTAAGTAACACAACATCACGCATGTATTTCCCGAAGGATTAGGCATGGGTGTATAGTAATATCCTCATTTCACCGTTATCTTTAAGTCTCATGTAATAGTAGGCGAGCCTACTGCCATTAACCGGGCACAAATTCAGATTCCGAGCTGCTACTGAGAAATTTCTAATAGAAAAACCCAATAACACTACCCGACCTGGGGATCGAATCCAGGACCCCATGGTCAGCAGTCGCGCTTGCGACTACTAAACCAACTAGGCAATTAAGCTTTATTTATTTAAGCGTAGTAGCAAAACAGTCAAAATGTATCGTGTCGAACATTTATTTTAACTTCAAATAGAATAACTGAATCCAATTACAGGATTTACAGGATGAAAGTACAACTATAGGTATTGCGAAATTGTTCTAGCAAAGCTTAAAATATAATAAATAAATTTAAATCTGCTTAAATATATTAAGGGTTTCTTTGATATTTTTATACATCTAACATTACCTTTGATGGAAAACTTATATATTGGGTGTAAAAATATCCTTAACGAAGCCGAGAGCCACGCATTGTTCCTATAATTACGAAGATTTTTTTGTAACGGGCCATACCTACTGGTTATAGAGATATTGAATGTCAAAGCCACAACTTTTTTTTCGTTTTTCACGAAATCTAAGTTTAAATGTTATTGCCAAACATTCTTCTAGACAAACATTACCAATATTTTTGAAATGTAGGCACAGTTTGCTGCGCGCACGCTTACATTGCGCGCTACAGTTAACAGCTGTATTTTAATACCTAAAAATAAAAGTCGTTTCCCAGCAATTATTTTTGCTCTATGTTACTTATTTTGGTCTACAGTATGCGTAGACTTCGGCTTCGTAAAGGGTATTTATACACCGTGTATACAGATTTAAAAAAAGACATGAAAAGTATCTCAAAATAGGCTTATGTACTTCAACGTAGAGTTTCTAATGTTTAAATTGTTGTTTAATTTACAGAAACTTTTAACATTAAGCCTGAGCCTGAATCGCAAAGGGAAATAATTAAAGTAATAATTTATGACAAAAGTTCTTGTGTACAGATTCTACATATTTATCATAATTAACACTGCAGACTTCTAAATTTGATAGTAGGTACCTAATAACAATCGCGCAAGTGAATTTCAAAACGCAATAGTCTTGTGTAGTTCGCGAACGAACTAGATCGTAAGATCGCTCCCACAGATGAACTACGCGAACTAGTTCCATCATTCCCCGCTCCATAGTTCTTTAATTCGTGACCGAATGAGCAAGGGTAGCGTCAACCGAAACGAAAAGTTTTGACGCGGCAAAAGTAAGTGTTTATTTGATCTGTGGTCATCAGGTAAGTCATGTTTGTTAATGTTTGTAATATACTTTATTACGTATAGGTCTGGTGTGTTTTGTTCTAGGTTATGTTTTACAATGTCATCAAAAAGAAAACATAGCTCACTGTGGCATCATTTTACAGAAGATACTTTGTTCACTAACTAAACTAAGGAGTGTATTTATTTATTGTACCAATAAGCCTAGGTATTATTTACAATAATGATATACTTTTTAAGAATATTCATTCAGAGGTTTTTGCTGTTTATAGAGTAAAAATTGTAAGTAAAAGTACAGCAATCCATAATCTTGTCGTATGCCCGTGCAGGAGCAGTATTAAAACGAGCGAACGATCTGCCTTCCTCTGATTCGAGCGGGGAGCTGACGAACTAGAAGAGCGAACTAGTTCACTTAGGAACGGCGATCTAAACTGAGCGATCTCCGTCGCGAACTATGCGCAAGACTAAAACGCAATGTTTCGTGTTTTGACACGTCATCGGTTTATGTTTTTCGGAAAACTTACAGCTAGGCGAAATCATAGTTACCAAGTTCCCTGTCCTGTGAATCATATGTGAACATCGCGATTGTTAAACTATGTAAAATAAATAAGGCCAATTATAAGTTTTCAAATATGACAAAAACAATATAAAAAAATACTAAGTAAAAGTTATTTACCTACCTGCGAAAATTAGCTCTGCCATAGTAAGTATTTACCGACCATGTAGTACTCAGCACACAAAAGGCCCGGGGTCTCACCCGTGGGTGTCGTCAAAGGCCACCAAGGGATTATATCAAAAGGATTGACAGCATCATGTCTTGTCTGCTAACAATAAACTGATGGGGATTTGTTCTGCCTAGTCTTTTACCAACTATGTTGGGGTCAGCTTCCAGTCTAACCAGATGTGGCTGAATACCAGTATTTTACACGGGGCGACTGCCAGCAGATCTCCTCAACCCAGTTACTCAGCAATGCCGATATCTCCGATTTTGTAGTTTTTCTATACTTCATCATTCGCATCGGTAATGTTCAGATTTCAGTTTTTGTGTAACTATTACAATCTGTGATTATACCATGAATAAATTAGCTTTCATTAAAAATAATGAATTTTTTAATTACATAAGTTCTAAGAAGACAGATTAAAGTTTCTAGAGACGCGAACAATTCGTAGAAGATTATGTTGGTACAGCCAGCGAGCTTGTAAAGCACTGGAGAATTTATTTTATTAAAGTAAGAGTTTTGCTTGAGAACTCTCTTTTACAGCAGCAAGTTATGTTATCACTTAATTTTGTACAGATGTGACTGCTACTTTGTGGTTTTGTGTGGAGTGGGGCCATTAAACACGCGTCGCAGGTAAGGGCGCGTTCCCACTATGTCATGACGATTAATTTATCGTTGGACGACTGTCGTCTCTAGCTGTTCCCATTATAACGACTGTTTGTCGTCATTTTTTTATCGTTTAGCGACTATCGTATATAGCTGTTCCCATTGGATCGCGACGACATTTTATCGTTTCACGGCAGCCGCTGTGTCGTTTGCACATCAGTAGAAGGCTACAAGACGAGACGATATTTTTATCGTGGCCACGATAGATAGCCGCAACTACGACACATGATTTGCTGTCACAATGTCGTGACGTTTTCTTATTGTTTTACGACTGACGTGCTAGCCGTTCCCATTGACTTGACAATCTGTCGTTACTGCAAAAATAAGTCGTGAACGACAGTTAAACGTGTCGTCTTATATGTGAACACCTCTATTTAAATATATAAGCCACGATACTTAAAACTACACGACTATCTGTCGTCACGACAAAGTAGGAACGCGGCTTAAGATGGAGAAGAAGCGACAGCGGAAAATTTTGTACAGAATATTTCATAAGATAAGCTATTCTAATCCTATCGTAGACTAATGGCCAATTCCGGCAAGTTATTGGTTAAACTGAAACTCTTATATCTTTACCAATAATGAAGCAAATACTTCATAGCTTTGTATAGTAGAAGCTCCCATATAGAAGTAGCTATCATAGGTAAAATTAGCCTATGAGTCTTTTTATACGCTCAGTTTGGCAATAAAAAAATGCTACCATCGGTGAGCTAAACGATTCGATTTTGTTTATAGGAACCGGGTATAAGTGATTCTGTAGTTAATTACCAGAGATCGGATAATCGGATGCATATTTGCCTAAAGTTCAGGTGTTGGCTAATATGGAATGCACTTTTGTATCGAAAAAATCCCGCAATTCCGGGATCGTCAAACTTAGTGTTCTGTAGAATGGAATCATATTTAACTAGAATTGGATGCATATTTATTTATTTACATAGGTACCTAAAAATGTACCTTTTTTAAACTAATACAGACATGCACCCCTCACTTTCTTACACCCTACACACATTTGAATCGAGGGTTAAAATTAACTTTTAAGCAATTACGAGTATATACCTCTATATTGATTAGTTATGTAATCCCGTGATACCGGTTTTTTTCTAATAAATTATTTTCAGAAGCCGTTTCCATACTTTTGTAGCGTAAAATTAACTATAGGTAAATATGCATCCGATTATCCGATCTCTGTTAATTACTCTTCAATAACTTGCTCTACCCGCTTTTTGTCTAAAGCGCGCTTTAGCATCTTTATTATTCAAAAAGAGAACTTCCTCCACATAGAAACAAGATCTACAAATGGAAACCCAAGTAATAATCGTTAGAACGCCGATACAACTTAATAGCTCGTCTTACATCTCTACAAGACCATTCGAGCGTATACTTCGAATTTACATTTCAATTACGTCCCGGAATAGTGTCGCTAGTCGTCGGATATTCGTGTTGATACTCCCCCTGCCGAGACTGGGGAACTCGGGACCCTACGGAAACGGTATAGAGTTAATTGCTGGGGTCGATGCTAATTAGTTTCCCCGGCGAGCGGAGGCGCCATCGGAACCGTTACCCGCCGCCAGTGTCGCCTCTGTATGGTGTATTTATTCTGTGGCGCCGTCCGTGATGTAACTCACTGATGTTACAATGCTGAATTGAATAAATGGGCGTTGGTATTTATTGAAGACGAATTGGGGTTATAGTTTAGTTTTCAGATTTAAATTGATATTCTGATTGAAGCATGGATTGGAAAAAGACGTGGAAATAATAAAAGTTGTTTTTGAATATTCGGGGCAGCTAATTGTTTTTTTTATTGTTTGATTGTCTTCTTTCACAGTCATTTAGTTATATTGTTATTGTTCTGCTGTTCCTATTTTGGTGGGTAGTTAAAAATGATGATGTTGTAAAGTACATGTTCTACATCAGCGCGTTTAGCTCCTTTGTTAATATTAAAGTTGAAGTATTCAGTCAACTCATTTAGTAAGTCCCAAACTCCTTACTCATGGAAGACAACGATCGAACTTGCACGCTGAAGTCTTTCAACACGAAGTTTCGCTAACAGCGCTCCAAAGTTGCAGAATACAGATGCTTTTAAATCCATCCGGACGCCTCGTCGTTTACAAAACGAGGAAAACCCAGAAACCGGGACGGTGGCAACTCTAATTGAGGCTCAATTTAAAAATGCCGTTACCAGCCTTTTCCATCATAAGGTACCAGGAAATGGCCTCGTTATTTTATTCTCCTGTGCAACAAACGCCAGGTACGGAACTGAAAACAATCTCTCATTTTGTTCTCTATTTTGTGAAACTTTATTTCTTCAGCGTCGTGTTCTATGCCGTCCAGGGAGTTTGATTGTTTAGAAAGTTATAGAAAACTAGCTGTTTCCTTACGGCTCCGCCCGCGTAAGAAGTTTTAAATATAGCCTATGTTACTCAGCGATAATGTAGCTTTCTAACGATAAAAGAATTTTTGAAATCGGTCCAGTAGTTTTTAAGTTTATTCGTTACATACAAAAATAAAAATCTTTCCTCTTTATAATATTAGTATAGATAGGTATACAGTTCGAATAATTATTTCATTGAGAAAACGTAATTGCCTCGTTGGTCTAGTGGTGGCAAGCGCGACTGCTGATTGTGAGGTATTGCGTTCGATCCCCAGTTCGGGCAAAGTGTTATTGGATTTTTCCATGTGGAATTCCTCAGTAGCAGCCCGGAATTTGGACTTGTGCCCAGATGATGACAATACACCGTATTACATGGAACTTAAACATAACGGCGAAATGAGGGTATTACCACCTCTGTCCAAGCCTTCGGAGAATAGATGTTATGAAAAAACGTAGTGCTAATATATTCTATAACAGAGCCTTAAAAGGTTAACATTTTACCACCTAAAGCTATTAGGTTTTCAGATACAATTATTCTGAGCTCACCTTTGCAAGGCTTGTTCCAATGGCTGATGTTTTCACAAAGCGCCCTAGGAAACCCGTGGCAATTTGCATTAACGACCAAATTCATTCAAGAGAAAGGAGTTCAGTGCTAGACGCAAATTTGAAGTGGTGCAGTGTGAATTTTGCAGTGGGTCGTTAAATGCGCCAGTGGGTGTAAACCGTTGTGAATTTCGACGAAAGCTGGAGTCGGCTACGGTTCCAGAATACAGTTTTATTGTTCAATCAATTGCTTGTCAAAGCGATTTTTGTTTCACAACAAAGGTCATTGGGCATATTTGACCCGCTTTGCGAAGAGTGGCGAACATTAACCAAATTATTTTAAAATAAACAAAATTATGTGTCCTTTCATTGCATATAATTGTTTAATTAAAAATCGATCGGAGAAAAAATGAACCGATTTTTTTAAATAAAACATCGTCGGAAAAATCACCTTTTTGTTTTTAGAAAATGTATATATTGTTTCGGTAGTAAGGATTCGAACTTGCGACCCTCTGGTTAAGTACACCAGTTCCCTACATCACTTTAGTAACAATAGCACATCGACTACATACTAAAGTTATATTACAATACTTTAAATTTTTTCAAGATTCCTTCTATCCACATTAATGCGACTAATATCATAGCATATCAGAGATATATATATTATATAGATATATTTTATTTGTGTCCGCCGTGGATAAGATTTCCATCTAAAGTGTTCTTGCAGTTCTTGCATTCGGACATGATTGACGCAAACCTAAAAATTCAATTTGACTGTTGCTTAAAATACGAAAAAAAATGTTTGAGTGGCAACACGCCAACCCTATTAGTGGTGGGTGCGAGGTGTAGGCAACCAGGCGTACAGGGTTGCTCCCACATCCGCCGACGTTCAATTTAGTCGTTGCCGCACACCCGTCGAATCTCATGTGCTTGACAATTTTTCTATGCCGGCTTCGATGAATGCCCAGCCGACGCCAACTTTGTCTTTGTTATTTCGATTTGTGTTCAAATAAATATTTTAGCATTGGCCGCTTTTTCTGGCCCTGTCTGTAATTTTCCTTCATCTCTTCTTTGTTGCAGTTTGTAGACAAACGAGTCTCCTTTGTTTTGGTTTAGATGGCAAGCAAAGGCAGCGTAATCTAGGTGTTAGCAGATTTCTTCATCTTTTAATGTTTTTTGAACACTTACTAAATTTTTTGCTTTTATTATTGAAAAGTTCTTTCTTATATTTTTTTCTATAATATTTCTACTGTAAATTTCCTCTTTTACATTTCTATTGCTATCTAATAAAACGACAATACTTAAGATGATAGCAAAAATGTTTTTGTTCGATTTAGTGTGGTATTCAACGGTTAATTTGCACTAGAAGACATCTACTTTCTAATATCGATTAACCCTTTGACTAACGTCTTCTAGAAAAACATACACACGTAACCATTTAACTTCTAGTATTATTTGTTTAGCTATCTTTCTCCCTCAGTCGACTGATCAATTCGATCCTTCAGTTTCTATAACAAGTGACGAGGCAAAACCAATGGGTCATCCTGATTATTATCTATTTTGAAGTAGTGTTCAGCTCAATGGTACTCTAATATTTTATTATCACTAGGTTTACATATATGCATATATGCAGGTCAATCGGACGAGCGGAATTGAAATAAATATACATTGTATGGTAGAGATTTCTACACCGACTGTAAAAAGAGCTGATTATCTTAAAATGGCTGATCCGATTCCCATCAAACATAGCCTATAACCATAGGTCCACATAATCAGCTTTCAAACAAAAAAAAACCGTGTTGAAGTCGGTTAATTCATTTGGCGCTACGATATCACAGACAGACACAGACAGACAGATACAGACAGACACAGACAGACACAGATAGACACAGCTATCTGTGTCTCTCTGTGTCTATACACAGATAAAGACAGTTAGATAGACAGACAGATAGGTAGTCATAAGCTTCAAACTTATAAAACCGCTCTTTTTTCGTCGAGGGTTAAAAAAACGGTCCTTCCACTATTTCTTCCAAGATTAGCGTGAAACTCATACAGCAACAGGAAAATAAAACAGCAAAACACCTGGAGTTCCCCCACTGACTTTATGCCCTCATCTTAAAGCCCGGAGTGGGCACATTTCCTCGCATGTTAAAAGTAATAGGTAATTCAGCCCACTTCTCCGTCTAATGAGTCGCAAGAACTGTTACAGTCTGGTTGCGTTGATTATACGATTAAGGGCTTGAGCAGACGCCCGACACTGCGACTGAAGTGTTTGTCATATCAGTGTCTTGGTCACGATTTGGACTCTAGTTATTGGAGTGAACGTGTTGGATTGCAGTCTGCGGTTGAGGATTGTTATGAGTGTTGTACTATCATTGATGTGACTGGTTATTGGATGAGATATCATCTTAAAAACCAATCGAATATACCTATATGTTTCGATACAGCTTTACCAAACGTTAGGCTGATAAAATTACACGTCATACTCCCAAATTAGGTGGGCTGAGTTTAACACCCACGTGCATCGGCCTGAATTAGGCGCATGACATTTCAGTCCCTTGTAAAAGGGGGCGAGCCTATTGCTATTAATCGGGCACGATTTCAAACTTGGAGCTGCCCAATAACACTCTGCCTGACCTGGGTTTCAAACCAAGGATCTTAGGTTTGGTCAGTGCACCTACTACACCAACGGAGGCAGCATGCCCATGTTAAAATTTAAACACACATTTTAACACTACGCTTTTTGCTCCCTAAAACTGAAACTCGATTAAAAGTCTGTCGTCTATTTACAACCTTAGTCGCTCCAGTAACGATTGTCACAATTTTATGACTTGCTCGTAACGTGGCGAGGATGTTGTACACGTTGCTCTTAACAACACGAAGACGGAGAAAAGAGACTGTATCTTATTAAATCAACATAATTGAAGTGGTTGGATTGTCGTATTCATTTTTAAACATGTTTTTTTTTTGTGGGCTTTTATAAGTAGTGCAGTTTTTTAGTCAGTGTGTGTATGTTACGTGTAAAGGCTAATTGCGGGTACATCTAGGTATAGCGGGCTATAATTAGGTGTGGGTGTGTGTAGGTTTTTAGATAATTAGTTTTTCTGCGTTATTCAAATAACCACTAAGTAAAAAGTGACTTTCCACTTCTAACCCATTCTTACCGAGTCGGGATACTTAGAACTTAGGCTAATTTTAAGAGGTTAGACCTAGTTTTAGCCGAAAGCAAGTGGCTAAACATAGTTTTAGTTGTCATTAAATAGGCTACACCTAATTTTAACTAACTGCAACCAACCGCATCTGGTTAAACCTAGTTGTAACGGCAATAGCTGTAAGGAAGGAAGTATTTCGTTGAGTCTATAAATGCTCACTGGGGTTCGCTTTGCTCAAAGGTATTGATTGTAAGCTAGCACGCTCATGGTCAGAGTGTAGTTTCACACTTGACCTTTACAAGGTTTCGGTGAACTTCAGCAGTATTTGTATGTTGCCGCCTACTTTATGTGATGTAGGTAAAGGACACCTCTTCGAAACTTACCCGAAACTAAGGTTTGTGTTTATTTTTCTTAGTAACTTTTAATGTTATATTAAAGAAAGTGATCTATTTTTGTTAAATCTTACCTAAAAAGTCTAGTTCAGACGTTGCTCTACATTTGCTTGTTTATTAATGATGTTACTTTTGATTAATAAACATTTATAATTATTTATTATTTTTATTGACATGACGCAGGATCTGTCATAATATTAATTTCTTCATATTACATTTCTGGATTTTAAAAGTGACCTTGACCCTTGATTTTGATTTGGAATTTTTTCTCAGAGGTAGGGAGTCAGATAGGAAAAGCTGACGCCGTAATACAAAAAATACTGATTTGTGAAAGTGGTTAATTAATTATATTTACAGAATAAATAATTTAATTTCATTAATGACATTTTAATGTGATTGAACACGGAAACTTTTGTTTTAATGTAATTTGTTTGGCAAACAAGCTGACGGTCCACTTTATGAAAAGTGGATAGAAATATAAACCCACGACACAGGAGGATTGCTGATGTTTTGCCAACCTTAGAGACAAAATTGAAAAGTATCATGTACCTTTTTTTTATCGTTCGAAAATCTTCATGGATGTCCCTCGCCCGGGGTAGGCGAGGCGGTTTGCCGGACCCTTACCGGCTAAAAACCCATGGTGTTCCTCCTTGTGACCGTCAGCCGGGGTCGCGGAATTCGCCTAAGCATGCACCGCAACCCCGGCAGGTCATGGTCTACCAACTGCTGGTGGACCTCACCACTGTGGGGCCCCACCACACGACCTCCTGAGAGGCGCGGGGAGCACCCCCCATCACCGGCGCACCAAATGGCATGCCGTGACCACCCCGGGGACCAAACAAGCACATGGGCGCCAAACTACCCTATGTCTGGGCGCCCCAGTCCCCCATGCGACGGGTCAGGTTAGGTAATTTCATCGTCACCCATACCTTTCAAACCGGAACACAGCAATGCTGCTTAGCGACAGGAATAGGTATGATTTTAGTAATTCCCCAGACGAAGTATTTCACAAAGAGGTCTACTGCCACAAAGAAATACATACTCGGAAACTCCACATTCACTTTTCTCGTCCCTAAAACGAGTTCCAAGTCATATAGTATGGGATTGATGAGTACGTAGTACGCTAGTACGTCGCCTAACATTCATCGTCGACTAATGTATTAGCCTTTTCACATTATTACTTCCTTGTCGCGGCAGCCCTGGATTATGTTCTTTGTATCACGTTATTAACTAAATGAGAATTTGGTAGAAGAGCAACTAAGGAGTTTATGTGTTTTTGATGGTGCGTGGGACCTTATTACGTTAGTTATAATATGAAAGAAACAGTTTCTAGACTTGCGTTGTGGAATATGGGAGATTACTAAAATTATAGATAATAGGAGATCTTCTTCTTCTTTTAATGTGGTTAGTGACTAACCTGGTGTCAGAGTTTATGCCGCCTATGGGCCTCTGGCTTAGCTTCACATGCCGTCGAGAAATATCTCTCAGGCATGGCGGTTTCCTCACGATGTTTTCCTTCATCGTTTTTAAGTAAGTGATAATTTTACAATACGCACATGAATCTGAAAAGTCAGAGGTGCGTGGCTTGGGTTCGAACTCGAGACCTATGACTTGGCAGTCCGACGGTCACACCACTACGCTATCACTGCTACAATAATATAATAGGAGATAAAATACAGTTACCGCGTACTAATCTAGGCGATTACGGAGGCCGCGCAGACAACACTGTTCAGTCAGAGTTGGGCGACGCTTTGATGTCGGGCGATGTCACCGCCCGGCCCGTGTAGGCGTTGCCCAACTGTATGGATTGTAAAACTGTGACTCCACTATGTTGCCTGTGGGGTCTGCCCCTGCCCACGCCTAGACTTAGGATTGATGTACATAATATGCAACTTGTAATGTAGCAACTTTTTTGCACTTGGTGTAATGCAATAAAATACGCGAGATTAGATACAATTTTGATTGTGTAAAGTAATTACGGATAAATTACACGTTCGCTAAACTGATCAAACCAGTGTATTTTGTTGCAATCCTAAAGGGTTCTCAAGGGTATTGGTGGTCACAGTTATATGCTATGATTTGACAAGACGTAGCTTTTTCAATATCCCAAAATTGCAGTACAGCCTGCCTCAATAGGGTGTATGAAAAGTGAATTTAAGAAAGAGTAATGATTGAATTCTTTTAAAATTATACAAATTACAACTACCAACATATGAATACATACACACATTTTTTTTTGATATAAAATTTATTTTTTATAAGTAACTGGAAAAGCAAATTTTTTATCAGCCTCCTACCTCGCCTCTCTTTACTCCTTCTAATAATAAAAATTGCGGAACCATTTCCCAATTTTTTGTTATTCCTATGTTGATATAATTATTACAATATAGATGACGCACCACAGCGAGACCATATAAATTCGTCGAAGAAAAATTTAAGAAATCCTACCTTTAAATACGAGTTAACATAACGGTGCGAAAAAAACTTTCCTATAAGAAAATTCTAAAAAATATAAGGCGTAGGTGTGCCTTATAAAAATATTTCTTTATCCGTAGGTTGCCCAATATAGATTCAAATCTATATCAGTCTGGATCATGTTAGATTGTGGGGTACAGCGTTTCTTATCTGCTAATCTATACTAATATTATAAAGCTGAAGAGTTTATAGGACGGTATAGTATGCTACAGAAGGAGTGGAGTGAATAGGCGATAGCACACACAATTATAAGACTTTGATAAATAATATAATTATTAGAGTGCGCGCAAGATAACTAACTCTGCGCGCGACGGAGGGCGTGCTAAATGTTGCCATGATCGCAAAAATACAAAGTCCTAATTTTTAAGGAAAAGTAATATATTCGTGAGCATTAAAATTGGGCAGCCCTGTTGCGGTTTATTATATTTTAATTGAGCTCAGTTATGTTCGTTTAAATTTACTACCTATCAATTAAATTAATTAGTATTTTTACGTAATTTGCAAAGGAAAAGAACTAAGCTGATAAATGTGGCATGAGTGAATAAGAATGCTTTATGATTATTATCGTCTGATGGGGTAATCTTTATTATTATATTTTCTTTTATTCCTAAAATCAGGTAGATCTAGTGACAAAGTTAATAAAACGGCAACACTATGGCGGACCATGATTAGTTCCGATTTTGGCCGCGCGCAGAGTTATCTTGCGCGCACTCTATATTTACAATGTAAATGGACAGTCAAAAAGGTACATGACAAAGAGCTGACATTATATTTATCATCCTTCTTTTGGTTCTGTCTTGTGGAGGAAAGAGTTCCTACTTCGTATTAACCTTGAGTATGTAGTTTGTATATAAATATGATGTGTTGTGTAAGTTTATAATATGAATAAATAAATGGAAAAAAATATGTAAATAAATAAATAATGGTATGGTGTAGCTATGAACCCTACAGGTTGTTTAATTTAAAGTTTCCATTTGCTATTTGTTCTTAAACTCTCACTTTAAATTCGCAATGTGTATAACGTTTTATTGTGGCTGACGCTATCTATACAAAAGCCACCAATTTTTAAGTGATTATATTGATAGTTTCAAAGAAATGTTGACTGCCTTGTTGGTCTAGTGGTCGCAAGCGCGACTGTTGAGCAAGGGGTCCTGGGTTCGATCCCCAGGTCGGGTAAAGTGTTATTGAGTTTTTCCATTAGGAATTTCTCAGTAGCAGTCTGGAGTCTGGATTTGTGCCCGGTTAATGGCAATAGGCTCGCCCCCTATTACATGGGACTTAAACATAACTGGCGAAACGAGGGTGTACTAAAACACCTCTGCCGAACCCTTCGGGGAATGTAAGGCGTGACGTTATGATGTTACGTGTTTTCAAAGAAATATTTTTCTTCAGGTTCTCAGTTTTTATTCAAACTGTGAAACAAAATAAGCGAATAAGCCGCCGAACGGGAACCGTTTAAACTACTTTTGAATTTTGATTAACATAGTTGGGACAAATTATGAAAATTTTGAGTAAAATATTAAGCAAAGTTCCCAGGTAGGCAGTTATGTAATTATATACTTGTACTTAAGTAAGGTCTTAAGGTCCCAAATGGCTTAATTACTTGTTCCGGAACGCCTACATAATCACTTGTTCAAATCATAGCCCGGCCTAAACTATGGTTGTTTAATACCTATGTAAATTTTATTTTGGTTATGAAAAGAAAAATATTGTGAGGAAACCTGCACACCTGAGAGGACATTGCTCTGCGCCCATACATTGTTCGCCCTGGAACCTAGAGCATCGGAAAATTATGTTTTGTATTGTCGATCATTAGTAAACTCCTTTAAGATATTATTTTTATAGCGGACTAGCTGCAGAATAGATATATTTCAAAAAATGTATCAAAATTTGAGGTTATAGTCGAACCATAACCACGAATATTATAGGTATAGTTTTTCATAGCTTCGAGTGAGTTTTAAGAAACTGAAAAGCAATATCATAATGCATTTAGCTATTTTTAGTACCTACCTAGATAATTAGGTACCTATGCAGTTTTTTCTAAAGCCTAAGTGTATGTAAGTGCAACATTTAAATGCATAGAATCTAATTAACATAGGTACTTGTATTCTTAGCATAGGTTTTGGAATGAGATAAAATGTTTGTGTGTATTAATGAAAAAATAGAAACAGCGCACACTTGAGTGGCGTGACTATAAACGCGACTACTATCTAGTGCATCTCCCTATAATATGTATTATCTATGGACTTACAGTAACAAGTGACCATTTAGGGACGTCAAAAATAGGGGTGGGAAATACGATACGATTTATCGATAAATCCCAAGATTTACTATGGCCATACGTTACAAACTGTATTACATCAACTTTTGTCATACGATAATATTAATACTATTACAAGTATGACAATATCCTACTTTACTTATAATAACACTCTTCTATACTTGTAATAATATTAATACATAATGACAACTGTATCTAGTCTGCAATATTGTTTTTTCAAAGAAAACATTTATAATGTATTCAGTAACGATAAGTATTTTTTACCAGACTACGGCGAAGCCCAAATGAAGGGTTATTTTTATATTAATTATTGTGATATAAGGGAAAAGGTTCACAGCAGGAGTGTAAAAACTACCGCGGCATTAGTCTTTTGAGTGTGGTCGGCAAACTATATGCGAAAGTTTTAATTAACAGAGTGATAAGAATAACAGATGAGAAAGTATGGGATGTTCAGGCAGGGTTCAGAGAGGGGATGGGCTGTATGGATCAGATCTTCTCCTTGAGGTGCATAGCCGAAAAACATCTGGCAAAGCACAAGAAAGTGTACTGCGCTTTCATTGATTTGGAGAAGGCCTATGATAGTGTGTGGAGGGAAGAATTGTGGTCGACACTATCTTTGTACGGGGTGGACTGGCGCTTGATACGGGCACTGAAATCGCTGTACAGGGATTCCAGTGCTTGTATTAGGATAAATGGGGCGTTCACAGACTGGTTTGGCATCTCCAGAGGTGTTAGACAGGGTTGTGTAGCGTCTCCATGGCTGTTCAACCTATACATGGATAGTTGTTTGACAGATTTAAAAGGGAGTGAGTGTGGATTGAAAATGAATGAGTTGCCTGTCAAATGTCTTCTCTACGCAGATGATCAAGTTTTGCTTGCATCGTCGGCGGAAGAGTTGCAAGACATGGTAACTATGATGAATGGAGCATATAATATGAAAGGGATGAAAATTAATGTAAGCAAGACGAAAGTAATGGTTTTTGAAAGAGATGCAGATGTATGTGAGTGTAAAGTAAAGATAGGAGATGAAAGTATTGAACAGGTGAATGAGTTTGTTTATTTGGGAAGCATGTTTACAAGAGATGGTAAGATTGACGAAGATGTGGAAAGGAGAGCAAATGCGGGAAATAAAGTAAATGGTGCTTTGCATGCGGTTGTGGCTAGCCGGTCGATGTCCAAAAAGGCACGACTGGCTGTCCATAATGGTGTGTTGGTACCTACGCTAATGTATGGAAGTGAATGTTGGTCGTGGCAGAACAGGCATGAAAGTAGAATAAATGCCGTGGAAATGCGTTCCTTGCGAAGTATGTGCGGTGTAACTTTGAATGATAGATTGAGAAATGAAGAGATTAGACAAAGTTGCGGTTTAAAAGATGATGTAGTGACAAAAATTGAAAGGAGTATGCTTAGGTGGTTTGGCCATGTTGAGAGAATGAGTGAACGGCGATTAACAAAAGAAATTTATAAGGCGGATGTTAATGGGAACGCCGGTAGAGGACGTCCTAGAAGGACATACATCGATGTTATTGGTGATGTTCTTCACAAAGGTCAGGTGCGTAGTACTCTCAACCGGCGTGCGTGTATGACAAGATGTATGAATGTGGATGAAGCGAAAGGGGTATGTAAGAGTCGTAGCATGTGGCGTTCTATAGTTTCTGCCTACCCCCATGGGAAAAAGGCGTGAGTTTATGTATGTATGTATGTAATTATTGTGAATAATCGTTTAGTTAGAAGTAAACCACACACTTTTCTAAACGATCATTAGAAAACCCTGAATAATGATCACGATGAAATTGTAGGTTTTGTTCATTTCAGCATTATTCTAACTACCAATTTAATATCGGGTATGACCTCTTTCATAAAATATTTATAATTAGGTTGTTTTTTAAATTATACTTTTAGGGAATAATAATTATAATCTGTAGAATATGGAATGGTGATTGAATGCTTTTATTGTAGCTTCTATTTGCACTTTATTTGAAATAAATTCAAAATGTGATTCAGATTAAAAAATATGCGATAGTTCATTAAAAATCAATCGATTAATTACAATCGATTGGGCATCCCTAATCTTTTTCGGCACGACATGACGTTTGGCGAAGATGGTGGCGATTAATGTTATTCGTCGCGTAAAATACTTTATAATGTACATTTTGGCATGCAGCTAGTCCGTGTTACAAAAGTATTTGCAACTAATATAATAAAATAGACAATTAATTATCGTGTATGTCCGATACTTTTGTTGCACAGGGCGATTCTGGACAATGTCCTTTCTCGATGGTGTGTGTAGTCTGCCAACCAACACTCATTCTGAGAAGAGGCCTGTGCCCAGCAGTGGGACAGTAATGGGCTCATTGTGTTATGTTATGAAAAGAAGTGAGTTTGTAGCCAACCAAAGTCTTTTGTCGCTTCAAAGTATTTTTGGGGATTTATCACATCAATTTGTAAAATAAGCATAACTAAACACAGCTCATTTGTCATTTGATTTCGATCGGCTGCGTAAGCATGCAATCGCACGCGTAAGCACGCTATACATAGCTGAATCGATGCGAAAAGTTGCATACGCATCTTCAAACAAACAAGCTATTTTCTATGAATAGAATTAGAGTCGATGCTGGCAAGTGTGTTTAGTCCCTTATGCGTCTTTTATTCGCAAAATATTCAGTTCAAAGAATTGATGTCTAAAGTATTCTGATATCCTATTACAATAATTTAGTCAAAAAGTGGAAAAAGTTAGATTGGATCATACCACCTTACAATATAACTTGGATTAGGGTCATGAATAACTTAAGTAAAGCCTTGGGTACAAAAATTGGAATAAATGCTGCCTTTTTACCTGGAAACCTATAAACCCTGTAAACTAACAAAAGGCGAATATAAAGCAGCTTCTGTTTTGTTTATTAAAAAAATATTGCTGTAAGTATAATTTTTTTATCTTTACCTTTTTGAAGTGACTTATCTATTCTATTCTGTGTATTAAATATTTATGGAAAGAAGTAAGTGCCACGCAACCTAGTAACGACACTGATGCCAAAAATGTCGTTTTTGGAAATTTGTCTGTTTGTCCTTTTGTATATTTGAGCTTCACGCGAGTGCTACTGGACAGATCTAGTTGAAATTTGGCAGTCACATTCTTCAAAGAGCAGGTCAGGTTATAGGGTACATATTATCACGCTATTGAGTGTGGGTGATGAGCAGCAACCTTAAGTTTCCGTAGTCAAAGCCGCAGGAACTGTTAGTTTATTATAAAAAATGTGACTTGGGTCTTGTCGCGTAGAATATTTAAAGGCACAATACCTTTTTTATTCCGACGTTTCAACCGAATTACATCGGCCGTGGTCACGGGTAGATTGTGGCGGTGCAGTTGTCATCTTTTGACCAGACCCAAGTCAGTATTTTATTATGTGAACGAATACAAAAAATAAAAAAACTTATTTATTGTCATGGCTTTTTTGGTATATTTGGATATTTTGACGGCACGCTTGTTGCAGTGGCTGAGCAATTGCCTTCGGCGCTACAGGTCACGGGTTCGATTCCCACACGGAACAAATATTTGTATGGCCTACAGGTGGTGGTTCCGGGTCTGGGCGTTTGTGTATGTGCGATTTGTGTCTGTAAGCGCACCCACGATACAAGAGAAATCCTAGTGTAGGGCAACGTTTTAAAAAAAAAAGTTTTTGTTTATTGATTTATAAGCCTTCCTTTTAACTATGTATTTTCATGTACCTACGGGTAAATATGTAAAAATAAGTGAAAAAGAGTATTAGCCCTTCTTATTCTGAGAAGAGGTCCGTGTCCAGCAGTGGGACAGTAATGGGCTAGTTATGTAAGTAATGTATTAACACTTTCATTAAATTAAAAGAAAAAACTACACATTGTTGCTAAAGTAGGTGACATATTTTCCGCCATCAACAATTAAATCTGCGTAGGTACAATGTACAAAAAATAAAAGACATTTTATTTTAATAATATAAAAGGCAATCTGAAGACTGGTAACTTCACCAGTAAAATCTTATTTTATCTAACAAAGACGAAAAGCTTCCGTAATCTCATTTTCTTCATATCAATAAATTGAGGAAAAGAGATTCTTAGGATATTCACAAGTTTTAGGCACTATATACACATACATAGAAAACATAAAGTCGAAAAGTTCATCATTATACTAATACGTGAATGAAAATTAACATAACTTCACGCCTGTATTCTCCAAAGGGTTGGGCAGAGGTGTATAGTAACACCCTCATTTCGCTATTCCCATCAACCGGGCTCAAATCCAAACTCTGGGCTGCTAATAAGGAATTACACACGGAAAAACTCAGTATAAATTTGCCCGACCTGAGGATCGAACCCAAGACTTCACGATGAGTAGTCGCGCTTGCCACCACTAGACCAACGAGGTAGGTAGGTAAAATAATGTGGTTGAATTTTGACCACAAGAGATAAGTACTAGTTGTTATAATGTGCCTGTGGCTTCAATGTTATAACAATTTTCACTCAAAATCGTCTATCGTTTTCTGATATTCTGTATTTTTTGTGTGTATCGTAATTTTACATTTTTTTTAAATAAACGTTTCGCCACATTCGAAACTTCTCTTGTATGGGTATACGCGTATACGGTGATATTTCTCGCGGAAACCCACACCCGAAAACAACCTGTAGGTACAAAATGTTTGTCCTGGAATCGAACCAAATTTATTTATTTAATACTTCAATGCACAATGGTGGTACATAAGGCGGACTTAATGCCACAAGGCATTGTCTACCAGTCAACCTTTGGGTCAAAGAGAACAGCATCGAAAAGAGAGGTACAAAAAAATAAAAATAAATTATGGATATTTGCAAATTGAATCAAACTCATTTTTTGTGTGCAGTATTCGTTGAAGAGCTCAATCTTTTTCTTAAATTTAAAGTTTGGTGGATATAAACGGTGTTTATTTTTTATTTACATACGAAGTTTATGGAAAAACTTAGTATTACTAAAAAAATATCGATTGACGTAAAAAATATATTTTTGAGAGTTAAACTTTTCTCGCTGACTGTACGACTTTTCAAAATCTGTAAATGCAATTGCAATTTCTTTGAAAGTTATGGACTGTCTCCTAATAACGTGTTTTTGTAGCTATTATGGTTAAAGTACCTACCTTTACTCCCTATCTTAACCATCCTGTACTTTACAATGGACTTTATCACAAAACTGCCTCGTTGGTCCAGTGCTGGCAAGCGCGACTGCTGATCGTGAGGTTCTGGTTCTTCCCCAGGCCGGGCAGTGTTATTGGGTTTTTCCGTGTGGAATTACTCAGTAGCAGCCTGGAGTTAAGATATGTGCCCTGTTGATGGCAATAGGCTCGCCTCCTTTTACATGTTACTTATACATAACGGTGAAATGAGGGTGTTACTATACACCACTGCCCAACCCTTCGAGGTATATGGGCGTGATGATATGTTTATCACAAAAATAATCACAATTATACAGCACATATCATAATCATAATATTATGTAGGTACGTAATGTACTTGTACACCTAGATTGCTCGTTTTTCTCTTTCCATTCTTCCAGTCCATCCAAAGGTTGTCTGGAAGAGATCGCCTTGCGCGATAAGACTGCCCATTGTCCATTTTTGTATTTAAATAGTTTTTCCAGTTGTGTTAACCTGGTGTATGTACAATAAAGAGTATATAAATAAATAAATAAATAACATAACAGCAACCCTGCTTCGTACAAATGTTCCCATTTTTATTTTAGTTTTGCACCAACCTCGTCGATAACTTTTCTCGTTGTAGCCCTAAGTCTGCCGCAGTTACATATAGCTCTCACTTTGTCTGAGTCTGGATTTACTACCTGAGGCCGGATCTGTAACGACTGCCAGCCCTATTATCGGCATCACATCCATTCGAATAGCGAGCATAGTCGGCTTTGAAAGTACAGTAGGGGAATAAATAGGTTCGCCAGCTTTTAACCCTCGACGCAAAAAGAGGGGTGTTATAAGTTTGACCGCTATGTGTGTCTGTCTGTCTGTGTGTGTGTCTGTCTGTGGCACCGTAGCTCTTAAACGGGTGAACCGATTTGAGTGCGGTGTTTTTTATTTGAAAGCTGGTTTTCTAGCGAGTGATCTTAGACATGTTTTATTAAGATAGGTTCAGCCATTTCAAGGTTATCAGCTGTTTTGTTAGCTGCGGTAGGGTTCTTAGACGCATAATGTGTATTACTTTACTTTCAAACATACGTGTGAAATAAAATTTGAAACACTCATGTATGCTATATAACTATGCAAGATTATGAAATTCTTGGTCTGATGCTGCAGCCAGGATAACCTGTGCACTAGTACATTCTTGAAAAAATAATAGCAGATATATGTCGTGTTTGGATTCGTTTTGATCAGTATTTGATTCTACATACAATGCAATGGTGGTCCGTAGTAAGTTTAAAATAAAAATTAAATTAAAAATTTAATAAACCCCCAACGCAAAAAAACTAACTTTTAAAAAGTCAAAAATACTAGTATCGTTGAGCCATCAAATTCGATTGAGTAACACCTATATATTATTACAGAAATTGATGGATGGCACGATAAGGTTTGCTCCTTGAAATGGCGATATAATATCACGTCGGGGTACCGCTAAGTAAATTAGCTAGCTAGTAAATTAATAGATGGTCAATTAAATGAAGGGTCTGACTTACTTTAGCGGTACCCCAACGCGATATTATATCGCCATTTCAACGAGCAAACCTTATCGTGCCATCCATCAATTTCTGTAATTAAAATATATAGGTGTTACTCAATCGAATTTGATGGCTCAACGATACTATTATTTTTGACTTTTTAAAAGTGCGTTTTTTTGCGTTGGGGGTTTTTTAAATTTTTAATCAAATTCATTCCTTTTCCACATCGCGGGCATATGTTACCTTTTCAAACTGTTAAACGGAACAAAACAATGCATGGAAAATTATGTTTAATTATTTAGTAGCAAAGACGAAAATCGCCTTTTGCCTCCATATGACGTAGTAGAGTCATATAATGTCTTTGATTTAATTTAAGGAGATTTGTTGTAAAAACCACTACATCAATCAATTCAATGATTAAATAAATTGACATTACTAGTGGCTGTCATCATATAATCATTATAATTCATTAATATCCTGTCAAAAAATACTTATATTTTCATTTCTATAATGTTGGCAATACGTAGTCGGTAAAATAGGTTGATTCTTGCACTGTGCAAGCAAAAATAAACCTTAAGATGTGTAGGGGAACGAGATATTGTGTTCCGCCTACGAAAAGGAGGATCCTCCTACCAGGCGGAGTCTTGTGCCTGGCGGGCCACTGCCCAACGGTTGATGTTGGGAACTTGTATATATACTATCTGCGTGTCAAACTCTGATATATCCTTTCGCTACCGAATAGACGGCACGCTTTCGTCTCCACATCCGATCCGAGCCGGAGTCCCTCAGGGCTCCGTGCTAGCCCCCCTTCTGTTCACGCTGTACACCAGCGACATTCCCACTCATGGCAAGGCCCAGTTGGCACTTTTCGCCGACGACACGGCTATTTACTACACGGGTAGTGACTTAAAATCGATCTCTCGCATCTTACAGACCGCAGCCAACCGCCTCGGCGCTTGGTTTCGGAAGTGGCGTATCGAGGTGAATCCCGAAAAGAGCGCAGCAGTTCTTTTCGAGAGGCACGGCGATAACCACTCGCGTTGTCCCCCAGTAGTCATGTTTGGAAAAGAGATCCCTTGGGAACTGAGCGTCAAGTACCTGGGGGTTATCCTAGACCACCACCTCTCGTTCCGGCAACACATCAGAAAGGTGCACGCTCGCGCCTCTTTTGTTGTGGGCCGGTTACACCCCATGATTAGGGCGCGCAGTAAGCTCTCGCTTAGAAATAAGTTGAGACTTTACCTGACGTGCATTCGCCCCATATTAACCTACGCCAGCGTCGTGTTCGCACACGTTAGGCCATGTCGCTTTAAAGCATTCCAGATCTTGCAAAACCGCGTATTGCGCAGAGCCACGGGCGCTCCGTGGTATATGCGCAACGTTCAGCTTCATTTAGATTTAAAAATGCCAACGGTAAGGCAATATCTCAAACGCACGTCTAAGCGTTACTTCGACCATGCCCCGAGGCATCGGAACCCCCTCGTGACCGCCGCGTCCGATTATAAACCCTCCCAGATTAGCATAGTCCGCCGTCCCCGGCATGCGCTACTAGAGCCCGATGATGAGATCACCCTCCTCCAGGAGGCGAATAAATCGACTAGCACAATACACATACACCGCCGCCGCCGACCGGCGTATCGCCCTCGCCGACGAGGCCCCTCGCGACGTCCCACCGCCGCCGCCCCCGATCCACCGTGCTCACCCGCCGCAGCCGCGGAGCCGGTCGTCCCTTCTGACTCCGCGCAGTCACCATGACGCGAGAATACAGCCCTCATCAAGCTGTCGTATCCCTCCCAGTCCTCTTGCATTCGGCACCCTAAGAGTTCGAGTCCCCCCTTGGGGACGCTCTCAGAGGTGTCGCTGCTATAGTCATAGTCATGATGTTACAGTAGTTAGCTTTGCGTAGTTAGCTAGGTAGTTAGATTAGTAGGTATTGGTTCGGAGACCCTTCTGGTCTCGCCAATAATAGCCAGGTTACGTAGAAAAGGTCCGCAAGACCATCTACAATAGTCGATTAGGAAAAAAAAAAAAAAAAAAAAAAAAAAAAACTCTGATATCACATTCCGCTCTCGGACGCCGGCCAGAGCACACGTGCTCTCGACTCCACGCCCGATCGCTGCGCGCCCCGCCGCGCACCTCTGACGTCACTGCGCGCCCCGCCACGCAGCTGCGCACACTCCGTTTCCGGTCGACGCGGCTCAGTACACTCGTAACGCTGTTACGAGTTGTGCTTGCCACACGACCGCTCGATTCAAAGCTCGTCTTTTTCAAGACAAGTGGCGAACATCACTGTCTCCTCCGAGAGTAAACCGTCAAAACGAAGTAGTCCCCCTTCAGGGAAAACCACTCTTATATAGTGGTCCTCGGTGGAAACCAAACGGTGCCAACGAAACCGAGGTGGTGGGGACCCGGCACACCATTCTTAAGCCGGTAGGGGTTTGGGGTTCACCGGCCTTGGGGGATCTCCTAGTCGGACCCAACTCATAACCCGTTCTCTTCCCAGCATTCCCGAGGTAATTAATTTTACTAAGGGACTTAGGAACCCGATTGCACAATAAGATCGGCGATCGGGATTTCAAGCTTAGGGAACACCGCAGGTACACAACCTCCCTGTCTACACCCGACAGGGAGGGTTACTCATCTCCGGGTAATCCCACCCGGAGAGCTAGGTTCTTAGGCCCTTCAGGCGATATCGAACAACACAGAGTGTAGCTACCGAGTTTGTTTATGGTTTTCTTCTCGGTAGTATAACACTAGGAAAACCTTACGGGTGGGCTTTTTCGTGGGAGTTGTTCGCCCGGGGCGACACGTACGTGTCTCCTCGGGACTGGATAGGAGTTAGGTCTCCCCCCCGTTAAACTGCCCCTACTCCATCATGTCGGACGCTGCAATAGCAGCGGCCGCCAGGGAGCTACTAATCAAAGACAAGGCGTTCGCAGCGGCGTACAGCCTTAAAATCTTCGGGGTTCCCTTCAGGAACTCCGCGGATTGCCCTCTATCACCCGAACTTAGGCGTGACGCTCAATATTCGAGCATTCGTATAGATGACGGAGTTAACTCCGTATCATCTAACTCGTCCGGTAAACCGCCCTCAGCGGTAGTTGCCCCGAACCCGTCCGTTCAACCGCCCTCCGCGGTAGTTGTCCCTGCCCCGTCCGTGCAACCGCCTTCCGCGGTAGAAGCCCCGTCCGTCATGGACGTTTGCGGCCCCTCTTCTGAGTCCGACTCCGAGTCGAACTCAAATAATGACTCGTCATCCTCCTCTGAAGGCTACACGCTAGTAGCCGGCAAGGGGAAGAAGCGCGCGCGTAAGACGCAGTCTGCCCCGACCGATCTCCCCGCTAAGGCCCTTAAAACGGTCACAGCGTCCCCCGCGACCCCCGCGACCCCCGCGACCCCCGCGACCCCCGCGATCCCCGCGATCCCCGCGACTCCCGCGACCTCCGTGAACCCCGCGAAACCCACTAAACCCTCAGTTCCGAGGAAAGAGCCCGCTCCACCGCCTGTGTTCATTCAGGACAAGGCTAAGTGGATGGACGTGGGTCGTCTGTGCACAGCACAGAAGATCCACTTCCTGAGCGCGCGCTCTACCCCTCAAGGCATCAAAGTCATGGTGCAAAATTCTACAGACTTTCGCAATATGACGCGATTGCTCAGAGATATGAAGGTGTCCTTCCACACCTACGCCCTCCCCGACGAGCGTCTCCTAAGGGTAGTCATTCGTGGCATCCCCCTGGGAGTTACCCCCCAAGATGTTCTTGAGGACCTTCAGTCCCAGAACGTTCCCGTTTTAGAAGTCCACCGCATGCACCGCGGCAGAGGTGGCGCCCCCTATGAGATGGTCCTCGCCGTCTGCGAACCATTGGCCGAATCAAAGGCCATTTTCAACATCCGTACCCTCTGCTACGCTACCGGTATCGTAGTAGAGCGCCCCAACAAAGGCGGCCCTCCAGGGCAATGCCATCGTTGCCAATTATATGGCCATTCGCAGCGTAACTGCTACGCGACGCCCAGGTGCGTTAAGTGCCTGGGCGCTCACGGCACGAGCGACTGCAGCAGGCCAAAGGACAGGGCTCTGTGTACAGAGCCCCCAAGCTGCGTACTGTGCGGCGTGGAGGGTCACCCAGCGAATTATCGCGGGTGCCCCAAAGCGCCAAAACAGCGCAGCCCTAAGCTGGCTCAGCGCTCGGCCGTTCGCCAACAGAGGGAGAGCTACTCCATAGCCCCCCTCTTGTCCTCCCATATCCCCGACCGCCTCAGTCCACAGAGGCCTTCCCCCTGGAACATGCTGCAACACCAGCAGTCGTTCCCAGCCCTACAGCAAAGGCGCCCACCACCACCTCCGAGCGCGGTTCCCACCGCCCCGCCGGTGGTGGCGGCAGCTATTCCCCTGCAACAACCTATTGTCGCCCCAACCACAATGCCGGCTGCCTCACAGCGACAGGCACAAATTGCACCACCGGTCCACCATGCACCGGCCCCCGTAACACCACCCAGGCCCTCAGCACCCGCGGCCCCCATCCCCTCACTCATGGCCACGAAAGTGTTTTTCCAAGACACTCTTCCCAGCCTGCTCAAATCTTTGTCCTCCTGCAATATGGATTGGGCACAAAATATGATTTCCGCTTGGAACGCCACTCAAGGCAATCCAATCGCGCGTATCAATGTCCTCCGCGATTTTGAGGACATTCTTAACCAACTTATCTCGTTACCCTCTAATGGATACTGAGACCAACACTAGAATCAAACCGCGATCCCTTAGGTTAGGTTTCTTCAACGCGAATAGCGTAGCCGGTCAACGAGATGAGATCGCAATCTTTCTGCGTGATCATCAAATTGACATATTTCTAGTACAGGAAACGTTTCTGAAGCCCCACAATAGGAATCCTGGAATTGCCAACTACAAGTTAGTTCGCAACGACAGGACCCGTTGTGGCGGCGGTGGTACCCTCATATACTACAAACGTTCCCTGTACTGCACCCCGTTAGACCCCCCTCCCGATCTCCAGTATCTGGAAACCTCTATCTGTCGGTTAGGCATGACAGGACATCAGCCGATCACTATCGTGTCGGTCTACAACCCCCCGTCTAGTCTGAGACTTCCTCTCGAGAGCGACCTTAGAGCTCTATTCGATCTCGGCGGAGGCTCCGTTATCATAGCGGGCGACCTCAACGCCAAACACATCACTTGGAGCTGTCACTCCAATAACCCGGCCGGCCGGACACTCGAAGCACTGAGCCCTCTGCTCGACTTCGATGTGATAGCCCCCATGTCCCCCACTCACTATCCCGCCAACGTTGATGACAGACCCGACATACTCGACATTGCGCTCCTAAAGAACGTAGGCCTCGCCATACGCTCGATAGAAACGCATGAAGAGTTAGACTCTGACCACCGACCCGTTGTCCTAGACCTGGGTCCCAGGGGCGGTCCCCCGGATCCCGGTCTACCCGCGCCTACTAAAACTATCACGGACTGGCGGAAGCTAGAGGAGCGTCTCAAGTCTCCGTCGTCCGCACATTTAGATTCAATCCCCGACAACATAGTGACAATCGCCGACACGTTGGGCGCTATCGACTCCCTCACGGGTCACGTACAGTCCGCGGTGAACGAGTGTTCACGACAGATTCCAGCGGTGGAAGATCACCGCTGGAAACTGCCTGACGATGTGCGTGAACTGTTGACGGAGAAGAATGCGTCCGTACGCGCGTATGACACTTTTCCCTGCGAAGGCAACCGCCTCCATATGCGTTCTATGCAGCGTGCTGTAAAGAAACGCATACAGGAGGTTAGGGAGTCCCGCTGGGACAAGATGTTAGGCGAATTAGAGCCATCCCATCTCGCTTTCTGGCGTTTGCAACGCGCCCTCAAAAATGAATGTGTAGCCTCTACTCCCCCTCTCAATCGTCCGAATCAAAGGCCGGCCTTTGAAGACGACGAAAAGTCCGAATGCCTAGCCGACAGTCTAGAAGCCCAGTGTACGCCCAGCGCATTACCAGTAGACCCGGTCCATCTGTCCCAGGTGGATACCGAAGTCGAACGTAAAGCCGCTCTCCCCCCCGTAGAAGATCCTGATGATCCCCTGCCCCCTGTCACCGCGGATGAGGTGCAGGCGATAATCAAGAATCTTAAGCCCAGGAAAGCCCCCGGTCTCGATGGCATCACGAACAAGGTGATTAAACTCTTTTCCGCCCAGCTCATAGTGCTAATGACCGCCATCTTCAATGGCGCTCTTAGCAATAACCTCTTTCCGCAAGCTTGGAAACAAGCCACAGTTATAGGCATCCCCAAACCCGGCAAACCCAAGTGTGAGCCGTCCAGTTATCGCCCCATAAGCCTTCTCAATTCGTTTGGGAAGATTTATGAGCGTATCATTTATTCGCGTTTAAAGGGATTCGCATATTCCCATAACCTCATTCCCGACCAGCAGTTTGGTTTTCGTCCCACCCACTGCTGCACTAGGCAACTTCACCGTATTGTCGAACACATAAGCTCCGGCTTCATGTTTTCATACAAGACAGGCATGCTGTTCTTCGACGTAGCGAAAGCCTTCGACAAGGTCTGGCACAACGGTTTATTATATAAACTGTACCAATTCAACGTGCCAGACCGTCTCGTGCACATCATTCGAGACTTTCTGTCGGATCGCACCTTTCGCTACCGAATAGACGGCACGCTTTCGTCTCCACATCCGATCCGAGCCGGAGTCCCTCAGGGCTCCGTGCTAGCCCCCCTTCTGTTCACGCTGTACACCAGCGACATTCCCACTCAAGGCAAGGCCCAGTTGGCACTTTTCGCCGACGACACGGCTATTTACTACACGGGTAGTGACTTAAAATCGATCTCTCGCATCTTACAGACCGCAGCCAACCGCCTCGGCGCTTGGTTTCGGAAGTGGCGTATCGAGGTGAATCCCGAAAAGAGCGCAGCAGTTCTTTTCGAGAGGCACGGCGATAACCACTCGCGTTGTCCCCCAGTAGTCATGTTTGGAAAAGAGATCCCTTGGGAACTGAGCGTCAAGTACCTGGGGGTTATCCTAGATCACCACCTCTCGTTCCGGCAACACATCAAAAAGGTGCACGCTCGCGCCTCTTTTGTTGTGGGCCGGTTACACCCTATGATTAGGGCGCGCAGTAAGCTCTCGCTTAGAAATAAGTTGAGACTTTACCTGACGTGCATTCGCCCCATATTAACCTACGCCAGCGTCGTGTTCGCACACGTTAGGCCATGTCGCTTTAAAGCATTCCAGATCTTGCAAAACCGCGTATTGCGCAGAGCCACGGGCGCTCCGTGGTATATGCGCAACGTTCAGCTTCATTTAGACTTAAAAATGCCAACGGTAAGGCAATATCTCAAACGCACGTCTAAGCGTTACTTCGACCATGCCCCGAGGCATCGGAACCCCCTCGTGACCGCCGCGTCCGATTATAAACCCTCCCAGATTAGCATAGTCCGCCGTCCCCGGCATGCGCTACTAGAGCCCGATGATGAGATCACCCTCCTCCAGGAGGCGAATAAATCGACTAGCACAATACACATACACCGCCGCCGCCGACCGGCGTATCGCCCTCGCCGACGAGGCCCCTCGCGACGTCCCACCGCCGCCGCCCCCGATCCACCGTGCTCACCCGCCGCAGCCGCGGAGCCGGTCGTCCCTTCTGACTCCGCGCAGTCACCATGACGCGAGAATACAGCCCTCATCAAGCTGTCGTATCCCTCCCAGTCCTCTTGCATTCGACACCCTAAGAGTTCGAGTCCCCCCTTGGGGACGCTCTCAGAGGTGTCGCTGCTATAGTCATAGCCATGATGTTACAGTAGTTAGCTTTGCGTAGTTAGCTAGGTAGTTAGATTAGTAGGTATTGGTTCGGAGACCCTTCTGGTCTCGCCAATAATAGCCAGGTTACGTAGAAAAGGTCCGCAAGACCATCTACAATAGTCGATTAGGAAAAAAAAAAAAAAAAAAAAAAAAAAAAAAAAAAAAACTCTGATATCGCGATGCAGGATAGTTCGCATGTGGCGCGATAGAACGACAACATACAACGACTTGCTGACCTGACTCATCACTCCCCCCCAAGACCGGAGGTCGATTGTAGTGATGAGTCAGGTCAGCAAGTCGTTGTATGTTGAGATGCTTGCCAGGGCCAGGTGAGGGTTCCAGTGAGTCGGAACCGGATGCCGCGTCGTCCACGGTGAGTCGGAACTGTGAGCGGTGAGAAATGGCTGGCTGCTGGCGTCGACCAGGAGAGATGTGCCTCTGCTAGTTGACCGGTCGAATTTGCAGCGTGCTGTGCCATGTTGCTGAACAGGGCTGAAGGAGTGACCAGGCTTGCGCGTTCGCTGCAAGCTAGTGGTGACACGATGAAGCCGAGGATGCTGGCTGGCTGTGTGACTTGCTGCTTGCTTGAATGTTGAGCAGAGGGGAGTGATGATGTTGCTGCCGATGTTTAAAGGCTGCGAAAGTTGCGTTAGTAATCGTCACCAATGTGGAAATATTGTCTGTGACGATCACGTCGGGGTCACCAATGTAGGGGAACGAGATATTGTGTTCCGCCTACGAAAAGGAGGATCCTCCTACCAGGCGGAGTCTTGTGCCTGGCGGGCCACTGCCCAACGGTTGATGTTGGGAACTTGTATATATACTATCTGCGTGTCAAACTCTGATATCGCGATGCAGGATAGTTCGCATGTGGCGCGATAGATGCCGCCACAGGTGTATAACATTTTCGTTCCCCGACTGTATTTGGGAAAAATTTGGGAATGGATTTTAGAATACCAGTTTTGATATAGAGAAAGCATTTATAAAAGGTGTTAATTAGCATACATACAAAGTCGTTCAACATTACAGGACAAAGTTTTGTTATTATAACATAACATCACGCCTGTATTCCCGAAGGGTTGGGTAGAGATGTATAATAACACCCTCATTTCGCCGTTATGTTTAAGTCCCATGTAATAAATCTCCGGGCTGCTAGGTACTGAGGAATACCACACAGAAAAATCCAATACCTAAGACTTTGTCCGACCTGGGGATCGAACACATAACCGATCAGCAGTCGCGCTTACCACCACTAGACCAACGAGGCAGTTTGTTATTATGTGCCTTAATAATATCCTCTCTCTGGAGCCCTAACCACGGGTAGCTGGGACCCTGTTCTCTATGCCGACGGTGGGTCGAAATACTGTGATTTTTTATATATATTTTATACTAGCTGTGTCCTCACGGCTCCGCCCGCGTAAGAAGTTTTATTCCAGTAATAAATATAGCCTATGTTACTCAGTGATAATGTAGCTGTCTAACGGGTTTTTTTTAAATTGGTCCAGTAGTTTTTAAATTTATTCATTACATACAGAAATACAAATCTTTCCTTTTTATAATATTAGTATAGATGATTTATATTTAAAAATGTAATTTATGTTTTTATACATTGCTTTATTCGTTTTTATATTTTGCTAATTTCAAGTTTGTCCGGCTTAGGTAAAGATTTTATCGGAATGAACGATAGACGATAAAGCGTTAATTAAAATTATGAATAAGCAGATTATTGTACTCTGCAAGTTACCTAACCGATGAGTTATTTAACGTAAACCAACCTCATGCACAAGTTCTAGAAGCAATTAAGGAAACGTGATTCAACTTTTACCTATTTTCTCGTGTGGTTAAATACAACTGTTATATTTAAATATAGCGGCCCGTCCCGGCTTCGCACGGGTGGACATTTTTCCCGTTTTTGCAACATCTTTCATTTATGCTCCGCTCCTATTGGTCGTAGCGTGATGTTATATAGCCTTTAACCTTTCTCGATAAATGGACTATGCAACACATAAAGAATTTTTCAATTCCAACCAGTAGTTCCTGAGATTACCGCGTTCAAACAAACAAACTCTTCAGCTTTATAATATTAGTATAGATTTTTCAGCAAACAATAGTGCCGAGTCTCTTGTTCAGCAACTAAAGTAAAATTAGAGAATTGCCATCTTTTACTAACAGACAGCGCGAGAAAAGGACGGTGATAGATAAGAACTGAGCTAGAGATGCCGAACTAGTTTACACCTTGAACTTCACCGTGTTTTTAGTCGAAACCTCTAGAGTCGTCTCGGAATTTTGGTTCTACTAAATTTGAAAAAGATGGCAATAGCCTAAATTAATTTTAGTTTGCGCATGGCACCAATATCCGTAAAACTGGTTCTAAACCAAGATTAAGTTATACGCATAAAGAGAATGAATCGCATGCAGTGCTATTTTCATTTCAGAGTCCAGTCGTGAAGTTCAGATAAAATTTGTTCTTTCCGTCTGCAAGGCGGGGTCTCAGAAAATTCCCAGTAAGATGTGAATTTATTTTAAGAGAAAAACTTTAGTGGGATCGAGGTGGCAAGACAACGTTTCTGTAGTAATATTGTGGCAGTTTACTGCAAGTTCGGTGGCTCCACTCCGTTTGTGGCGCGAGCGGGTAATGAGTTGCCAACTTGGCGAATAATACTTTCAAGTTTACGTCCAGTGCAGGTTCGCTAACATTAATCTGCAACGTTATTATGAAAATGATTGTGGAGATGGAATAAACATGAAATGAAAATGAACTTTACCTATTTAGAATTGAAACTAAGAATGTTGTTAAAACTGGGGAAATTATGTCTATATTGTGATGGTTTATCTGACAGTTAAACCTGTATGCAAGTAAACTAGGGAGCAATGAATCCGGGTCACCAACATAAACAAAGCAATGTTAAAATGTTAAGCAATGTAATGTTTATGTTAAGGTTTATGTTGGTGACTCAGATTCATTGCTCCCATTCAGATAATAACTAACGGTCGTTTTCAATAATTTATCTATCGGCGGTTTGACCTACTAGATATAGAAATTTAACATTAGTTCTGTGGAGCTTATGTCAAATTCCTATCTTTAGTAGGGCAAACCACCGATAGTTAGCGTTATTGAAAACTGCCTTTAACTGTGTAACTATTGGCTAAATACTCAAACGCTGCTCAATTTTAAGTTGCCGTCAAGTCTCGTGCTGTCTCTGTCACTCTGAGGCAAAGTGACAGAGAAAGCACGAAATTAACGGCAATTTAAAATCGAGTAGCGTTTGAGTGTTCATTTGCCCATGTGACACAATTTCAGATACACAAATTACACACGTGCCAATTTACCAGTAACTACACTTAAGTACCTTCAGTCGACATTAAATGTATGTATACCTGTCAATGTATGGCTACCTTTAAAATAATACCTCTAGTTGCACAACATTTTCGAATGGCACAAAACGGTAGGCGGAAGACAAGAATTAAATAAATCGTAATCCATTTATTTAAATTGTGTCCCATTTATTTAACTCTTGCTTAAATAAATGGGTCAACCCATAAGGAAAAATTACGAGATACCTACTGCTGCCCGCTTTTGGGTTTCATTTCCCAAAGAGCTCTGGCTGAGTTATCCGTCCATTTGTCTGTCACCACGCTTTAGTCCCCAAGATATTTCGTCGTAATTATAATTTTCTAAGACCTTTATGTAAACCGATATTCCAAAGTTAAAGTCGAAATAAGAACCTTGGAGCCTGCCTGTGTTTTAGAACTTCCTACTAATATTATAAATGTGAAAGTTTGAAAAGATGAATGGGTGTTTGTTACTTTATTACGCACAAACGGCTGAACGGATTTGGATGGAATTTGGCACACATATAGACCACATCCTGGATTAACACATAGGATACTTTTTATCCAGGTAGGTACATGAAGTAGTTGTAGGATGCAAGTGAAACCGCGAGCCAATGCTAATTTTAATAGATAATATTGCCAAACAGTTGATCAAGCTTAGATGCAGTATGCAGCATCGCCCACCCGCCCGTTATATGTATACATATATGCAAATGCAGAAGTTGCGGTTAATAGAATACAACAAACAAACAACTCAAACAGATACGACACGTGTTTCGCCCCTCCATGAGGCATTCTCAGGAGATGTTGACTCGTCGCCGTCGACCGCTTGGACGCGAATATTTGACAATGTTTATTCACCATCTTCTTCTTTTCGTGTGGTTAGTGACTAATCTAGTGTCAGAGTTTATGCCGCCCATGGGCCTCTGACTTGGCTTCACATGCCGTCGAGAAATATCTCTCAGGCATGCCGGTTTCCTCACGATGCTTTTTTCACCGTTTTTAAGCAAGTGATAATTATACAATACGCACATGAATCCGAAAAGCCAGAGGTGCGTGCCTTGGGTTCGAACTCGAGACCTATGACTTGGTAGTCCAACGGTCACACTACTACGCTATCACTGCTGTTTATTCACCATTATCATGCATAATACTGCTACTGCCTTGTTAGTCTGGTGGTCACAAGTTTGACAGCTGAGCGGACGGTCCTGGGTTTGATCCCCAGGTCGGGTAAAGTGTTATTAGGTTTTTCCATTGGAAATTTCTCAATAGCAGCCCGGAGTCTGGATTTGTACCCGGTTAATGGCTATAGGCTCGCCACCTATTACATGGGACTTAAACATAACTGGCGAAATGAGGGTGTACTAAAACCACCTCTGCCGAACCCTTCGGGGAGTATAAGGCTTAATGTTATTATCATGCATAAACTCGATTACTCTATGAAAGGAAAACAGTTAATTTTCTTTGATCTATCAGCAAGATTCTACGGAATATAATATTAACACGAACGATGAATGCTCACGCCTTAACAACTATCATATCAAGGTCAGAAAGTCCAAAAACACCGTAATCAGCTTATATAATCAGGAGATTAAGTAATAATGGGTCCAGTACCCTCGAGCAGTGATTACGATCAGGTCGGCACGCGAGCCGGTGAGGGTTGAAAGCTATCGCCCATCATTTTTGTAATTCACCGTCTCAGCAAGTTCGCTGCTTTAGGGTTTTGTGGTTACCGGTCTTTATAAGCGTTGAGAGATCCACTTACCTACTCTTTTAATGTCGAGTAAGTATAAGAATATCTTGATGATACTTTGAAGATTAAGTAGGCATGTACAAGTACATAGAAAGTTACGTAATGATTACGTTAGAAAAGTTCGTTCGTTCTGCGTAGCTTTTTCCAAACTTTTTTTATTTTTTATTATAGACTTGGTCGCGTTTGGCCCAAGTCTCACCTGATGGTAAGCGCAGACAGGGTCTAAGATGGAGCACACGAATCCAATGAACAGAGATATAGAAGGATTCCCCTACACCCTTCTGGCTCTCACATACACACGGCGGAACACAGTAAACTGCTTGCCATCGGACTTTAATTTGAGAGTGGTAGCTAGCCAGGCGGACAGTACAGATCCTACCACCAAGCGTGCTGGGTTTTGTTGAATCTTACAACACGCGTCTATTCCCAGCGAGCGATGAGGAAGTTTTATATTCTAACCCGACATGGGGTTAAACTATGTTGAGGTCAGCTTCCAGTCTAACCAGATGCGTCTGAATACCAGTATTTTACACGGAGCGAGTGCCATCAAACTTCCGCAACCCAGTTACTACGCAATGTTGATACACTAAGGTTAGACCGGTTGTCAGACTTTCGGGCTTCTTACTTCCCGTAACGACTGTCATAGGTATGTTAGCAAAGTGTTAAGCTGGGTACAGACTTACGAAATATGACAAGCAATGTAACACGCAATGAAAGAATTTGCCGTCCACATTGTCGCAATGTATCATGCAATGTAACAGAATTCCCATAGTGTGGACGCCTTGCGCGCACGAACCGTGCACACTACGCGTGCGTACTACGTACCGTTCATGTTATATTGCATGTTAAGTTACAGCAGTCCGTACCCGCCTTTATTATGCAATATTTCTGACGAAATTATTTTGAACTAAGTAATTAAAATTGGTTTGTGATTAAGTTAGAAGTTATAGTTTTGCATTGGGATTAAATACTGCCTGTTATCTAATAGTGATGACTATGCTAAAACCTAACACGATATTTTATTTTTAGTTATAATCCATAACATAAATATCTAGATGTTATGCGGTTTTTTGCCTCGTTGATCTAGTGGTGGCAAGCGCGACTGCTGATCGAGAGGTCCTGGGTTCGATCCTCAGGTCGGGTAAAGTGTTATTGGGTTTTTCTTGTGGAATTCCTCAGTAGCAGCTCGGAGTCTGGATTTGTGATCGTTTGATGGCAATAGGCTCGCTGCATAAAACATAACGGCGAAATGATTGTGTTACTATACACCTCTGCCCAAGCCTTCGGGGAATACAGGCGTGATGTTATGTTATGTTAATAGGTACGGTTTTTTAAAGTACAGTCAAGTCCGCTTATAACGACGACAAAGTTACTGCGATATTTAGTCGTACTAAACGGACGTCGTTGTAAGTGTCAGTAAATACCAGATAAGATAATCACTTTTTAACAAAAAAAATATAATACCGACTTCAAATTGTCTATCTTCAAAGTTCTTCATCAGATCTTCACCAGATTTAAATAGGACCACTTCGAAAGAATACTCTTTGAAATAAAAAAAGAATCATTAAAATCGGTTCACAATTAGCAAAGATATCGCGGAACAAACATACAAAAAAAACATACAGTCGAATTGAGAACCTCCTCCTTTTTTGGAAGTCGGTTAAAAACCTAACTAAAGGGTGTTCTTAAGTTGCTATAAGTGGCTGATCTGTATAAGCGAGTAATAAACGGGTTCCACTGTAATTTAAACAACTGTGTTAAAATCTATTTGTCGATCTTCACCCACGCAACACGTGTTTGGTATCCGTTAGCGAGATTGTTACAGCAAAAGAGCGAAGAGTGATTGATCACCTATTCGCAGCGGCAGTGTGCCTACCGCCTGTAATCTCCGTTAGTACACAGATTGATGTGCTCCTAACCTTACAAATAGGGTCTTGATCTACCGAATTTGACATAATGTATGCCAGAATAAAACTTTCTTTTGTTCGGCGGTTGATACAAGCTAAGTTGATAATTAGTTTTTTTTGTAATTAAGTAGTTTTAGCACGTAATAAGTCTAGTACAGAATTATACTTCATTTAATATCAGGGTGTTACTACACCAATAAATCGATCGTCGATTGATGCCATCGATCAACATCGATCGACGTTGATCGATTGGTGTGGTAGCTTTGGTTGATCGACGGATACCATTCGACTAACCAATCGATCGATTGCCGGTCGATGACATCGGTCGACTTTGATCGATTAACCCCGGCTATAATCCATCAGTTTCTTTCGAAATGTATTCACAAGAGGATGCGTACTAATCCATTCTACCATCGATTGATCGTCGATCGACAGTCGATCGATTGGTCTGGTAGAAACTATCGATCGACGCCGACTAATCCATTCTACCATCGATCGATGCCGTCGATCGACGATCAATCGATTGTTCTGGTAACACCCTTAGACAAGAGCCTGCCTGCCTCGTTGGTCTCGTGGTTACAAGTGCGGCTGCTGATCGTGAGGTCCTAGGTCCGATCCCCAGGTCAGGCAAAGTTTTATTATTATTATATTGGGTTTTTCCGTGTGGAATTCTTCAGTAGCCGCTCGGAGTTGGAAATTGTAACCGGTTGATGGCAATAAGCTCGCCCCCTATTACATGGGGCTTAAACATAACGGTGAAATGAGGGTTTTACTATACCCCTCTGCCTAACCCTTCGGGGATGACGGGCGTGATGTTATGCTATGTTATGTTATTAGACAAGATTGGCCCACCAAAGCACGAATATCTTTTGAACCATTTCTTCTAGTAGAGTTTTAACCTCATTTTAATTGACCGTTAAGGTTCATAAAAGTATAATTATGTATTAAATTCCTGTTGAAAGCAAACATGTTGCTAATTTCGATATATTTCCTTGCTGAAATAGCTTTTATTTGTCTAATGCGACATTAAATTGACTCTAGGAGGTAGTAAAAAAAAAACAAAAATAAAAAACAAGAAAAAAAACCTACTAAAAATAATACCTACTTTTAAAAATATAAAACGTGTAATAAGGTTGAATTAATAAAATTCATTAACAACAGAAAATAGTTTTTTAGGTGTCTTACGAGAATTGTCACGTATCATCGTATCACGATACAAATTCTGTAAGAGACACAACGATACATTTTATTATGCTGTCTGTCTGTACAGACGGAGGGGATGAAGAGACGATGTTGTTTTATGAGCGAATTGAAGGCTTCCGAACGACATCCTTCATAGACGACACAAGTTCAGAAAAGAAAGGAGACTAGTAAACATCGCCGTCAAAAACCCATAAAACTCCTTGTTTATCCCAACAGCTGCAGGATGCAAAGGCAAAAAACAAATTGAGTTTGAGAAGAAAAATGTTCTTCCTGAAGTACTTACGTGACTTCCTCATATTCATTGCAAAGAAATTTTCAAGTAAAGTTTGATCCTCCAAGTTCGTTTGAGAATCGCCCGTTAATGCTGGCCACGTTTCCCTTCGCGAAACTAATGGGTTATTCCAAACTTTCGAGGAAATCAGAAAAAAATATTTGTATTGCGTCATTTATTTTTTTATTGTAGGTCTGGATTGTTTTCTTTGGTCACCGTCGTGAATTTTTATGGTGTTGATGTCATTCCACTTTAACGAACAGCACAAATTGGTTTTGGAAGGGCGGATTTAAAGTTTGGGGTTTTTTTAAATTTGAAAAAGGCCCCTTTTTATTAGACTGCTTGTGATGAGCTTGCGGATCGTTAGCCAACCTCCATACTACGTTGAATTCACTGGTTCTCGTCCAATCACCGAAGTTAAGCAACATCGGGCGCGGTCAGTACTTGGATGAGAGAAAAAGGTCCGTACAGGGTTACCTATTAATCGAAAATAAATTGACAAATTATCACTTCCCAAACAATTTTCCGCATAATTTCATTTGCCAAATTATTAGTTAGCAAAAAATCTCTTCACAAATAATTGTAACGCAAACCTAACGTTTGGTAAGTGAACGTTTAAACAATAACTTGCTTACCAACTAGCACTTTTACCAATTTTAATGTTGCCAAATATTTCATTTGGTATAACATATTTTACGCAAAATAAAATAAGTTAGTAGTTTCTGGTTTTACATTCAAAAATATGTTTCCGGCACTCGCCGGCCGCTGCCGCGGCACGCTCGCTTGTGTGGTCACAGTTCTAACCTTTTTTTTATTTATTTATCGTGGAGAAATGCACTCGCATACTGTACTACCACGGGGAGATAGTGCAGTTATGTGGGACTCAAACCCACTAAAACTCCACGGTGTCCTCCTCTGCCACTTATGGCTGGAACACGGGCACGCGTAAGCACTCATCCGCGAACCCGCCGCGGCTGTCCGTCACCGGACCCTCCTCTGGGGAGTACCCCCCATCACCGGCGCACCAGAACACATGGTACGCCGTGACCACCCCGGGAACCAAACAGACTACTCCGTGTATGGGCACCCTTGGTCCCCCTGCGACGGGTCAGGTTAGTGGCCCCGCCGCCTACCATTTTTCGGCCGCAGAGGATAGGGAGAGCGGCTAACGACATACCGACACTCCTCTCCCCCTGCGGCCCCACCGCGTCCGCCATCTGACGTTGGCGACCCCGTCAAGGCCGCGGAAGGTAGGGACAACGGCGCACCGCAATACCGGCACTCCTCTCCCGCCGCGGCCTCCACCCTTCAGCCGCGATGCCTCCCATACGACATCGCGGCCCGCCTCAGTTGCGGTGTCGCCCAGGCGACACCGCAACCTACTTGGCCGCTACATCGAGGGCTTCCAGGCCCAAGCCCCGACGAGCAGCCCCTCCGCGGGTTCCTCTTCGCTTCACCGTGGGGATCTATGCCACGGCTACTGAGCCTCCCCGCAACGACAATGCGGGAACCCACCGGGGGGGTCACAGTTCTAACCTAACCTAACCTAGCAGTTTAGATTTAAAAAAAATATAAGCGTCTTTATATTTTTTGTCATAACAAAATATCATTTGACTAAATGTTTATTGACTAAAGATTGTTTGCTTTAATTAATCATTTGATTAAAGACCAAATGCCTTAATGACCTTATCCTTAGTAATATTCTGCCAGGTAAAAATTTGACCAAATGAAAAAGTGCGTACTAAAATGATTCCAAATATTGCATTGGTATAAAAAAAGGTTGCTAAAATTTGTTTGGGTAGTGAAATTTTGTCAAAATCTTTTCGGCAAAACGGCAGGCTCCCGTCCGTACACTGTATCTTTTTTTATGTGCAATCTTGGACATCGTCAATGTCTCTATAAATTTAAAATCCATAACTGAAACGACCTTTGAATCATGTTTATGGATGCAGATGGTTTCACTCACGTATATTTTACGAGTATGGTCCTTTGTGTCGTCAACTGTTAATCATTTTGATAAACTCAATGAATATATAACGCTGAACGGCTGTATTTCAGGTTGCAGACTTTTTATTCCTCCCTTTAACGCAGGTTTCACGCCTCCATAAAAAGCTAAAAGCGGAGCAGGTGGCACAACAAAGAATTTAAAAATAAAATGAGCTAAGTAAGATCGATGGTAGTTACGTTCTGCAGTACAATAATCTGGACAGTGATTCACGACGGCACGGCAGACGGCTACGGCTAACGAACGGTAATCTTTACGAATCGTTCCGACTTGCTACTGCTTCCTATAAATTAAAGTCTTTCATATTATTTCCTGAATCTTTTTAATTTAGACATTGTAACAAGGTTTTCTAACTGGACTGTAGATTGAATTCGTCCTTGCATTTAAATAGGTAAAAAATTTGGTAGTTTAAAAAAAAAAGGTTTTTTTTCCTTGCTTTGGTGTGTGTCTGTCTGTCTACTACAGATCTTGCAAATCAATTTTAAGTCAGTTCCTGTTAACTGGACATGCTGAAATTTTGCATACACACGTAATTCTGATGACAATACAATAATATTTACTTTTTAGCTTATTCAATTGATTACTAATAACTATTTGGTTTTTTTATTAATTGTTTGGGTTTTTCCGTGTGGAATTCCTCAGTAGCAGCCCGGAGCTTGGATTTGTGCCCGGTTGATGGCAATAGGCTCGCCCCCTATTACATATTATGGTACTTAAACATAACGGCGAAATGAGGGTGTTACTATACACTTTTGCCCAACCTTTTGGGGGATACAGGCGTGATGTGATAGTGCTAATTACTAAAAAATAAATAAAAAAATGTAATAAAATCCGTTTGTGAATCATCCATTTTCGATACGGTGCAATAGGCAGATACATAGACAGACAAATAGATTAAACTTATAAAGAGTTTATACTTCAGGCGTTAAAAATAAACATAACATCACGCCTATATTCCCCGAAGGGTTAGGCAGAGGTGTACTCTAAATTAACAACGTAAATAAAGTGACGCGATAATGTCGATATATTTTACTTGTTTTATTACGTTTATTGATTTCGATTTACCGAATTTGTATTACAAACTAACTTTTGCACGCAGTAATATAATAGGACGTACATATGAGGCTTGCATAGCCGCGAAAAAGTGAACTAATGCATAGAAAAAAAAAGCTTCGCTTGAAAAACTAATGACTTTCACCCCGTATGGGAGGAATTTTGAAAAATCTTTCATCTTTCCTTAGTGTAAAAGGTACCTCCTGACAAAATTTCAAGTTTCTAACCCCAACGATTAAGACTGCGCGTTGATAGTCACTCAGTCAGTTAGTTTCTCCTTTTATATATAGGTATAAAGACAGATGTAAATCGAAAATGAAAGTACAATAGTGTCGATATTTGATTATTCATTCATCACATTAGTTTTATCGTTTGTCGTAGAGTGTATTTTTTGTATTCGAAGCGACAAGAAAGGAAAGCTTTTGCGTAATAAATTACATTGTTCACGTAACGTCAAGTTTTTGTATCAAAATCGGAAGCTATACCTAAATGTAATATCGGATCGGAAACTGAATATAATTATATAACATAACATCACGCCTGTATTCCTCGAAGGGTTGGGCAGTCGCAAGCGCGACTGCTGAGCATGAGATCCTGGGTTCGATCCCCAGGTCGGGCAAGGTGTTATTGGGTTTTTCCATTAGGAATTTCTCAGTAGCAGCCCGGAGTTTGTATTTGTACCCGGTTGATGGCAATAGGCTCGCCCCCTATTACATGGGACTTAAACATAACTGGCGAAACAAGGCTGTACTAAACACTTCTGCCGATCCTTTCGGGGAATACAAGGCGTGATGTTATGTATATTATATCGTCACCGAAAAGCCAATACTACTTAAGCGCCATTTTTGGCCAAAGTGAGTTATATATATCGTTGGATTGGGTTTAAGAAATCCAATCCAACGATATACACTGGCCTGCAAAAATAAGTATCACACTTTTAAAATTTCAATTTTTTCTAAACTATAGAAGTTAGAGATTTAAAATAAAAAACGTTTTATAGCAATTTTTATCAGCTTTCTTTGAAACTATAGTAACAAAGTTTAACTCTTTTTTGAGTCCTTTTTGTTTCGAAAATATATCTTGTGTACCTAAAAAGTTACTGCAATTTTAAAAGTGTGATACTTATTTTTGCAGGCCAGTATATACATATAACTCATTTTGGCCAAAAATGTCGCTTAAGTAGTATTGGCTTTCCGGTGACGATATATATATTTATTGTATTAGTAGACCAATTTTCTTCACTAAGGTTATAGTTTTATTTTCATTAAATTTCGACCATTAGATTTTACGTTTTTCTAAGAGTTGTTTCATGTACACTATTGCAATAGGTTACCCTGTAACGATAGATATAAGTTGAAAAAAAATAAAAACGATGGCGTTAAACGATTTAGTTATAACTTTACTTTTTGTGAAATTAGAGTAGTACTCGTAATATAAACAAAAACAAATGAAACAAACAGAGAAATATTTATGAAAAACCTTGTGTTATTCCACCAGCGTACAATGTACAGTTAGCAGGTAATGTTTAACCGTGAATAGGAAACACAAAGTTAAATCCCATGACAGCTGTTAGCCATCCATCATACCACTCCTCTAGGGGGATCAGGTGATGTTCCAAAGATTAAACCTCCAGTATAACGGACGTCACGACGTACTAATACGACGAATACAAAATACTAAAACCAACACGTATCCCGTTGAAATTGCTTAACAACAAATAAAATAAAACAGCTTTTATACCTTCGCAGTTGAGTAATAGAGAATTGTTTGAAGACTCATTATATTTGATTGTGTGCTTGCGTTTCAAACGGAAATGGAAAATTATTACTTTTAATCCTGCAAATCGTGATTGTTTGACATTTGATCGTAATTTACAACATTAATTTAATGCATAATACACGGCAACATTATTACGATTCGTTTTGTAAATGGCTTAACTAAAATAAAGAAACCATTCCTATTACGGCTTGGAGCTAAAAAGGCATTTTCTGGATAAAGAGCAGTCCAATTTCCATCAATGACATTGGTGTAAGTAGCCGAGACACGTTACGGCTTATTGGCTGCTAATAAAATGGTTCCGAGCGCCTCTGAAAGGCTTTCACATGCTCGCATGAACATTCCGTTCCGTGATGGTATTCACTGAAAATATTGCTGCAGCGAACGCGTCAATTGTGGGTAGTCAGAGATTCAATCGTAGCGACACCACTTTAGATTCAGTCGAGCTTCAATCTTCGCGTCGTGCGCACGTGCCCGGGTACCTACAAAGACTATCCAAGTTTAATTTTAGAAGTACGATTTTAATTTCGCGCCAAGTTTCTCGTCACGTCGCCTCCATATAAGTAAAATACAGTTTGTTTATTACTCGTTGTTCGTAATCCGCTGGGAATATATTTCATCTTGGCTTGCAAGTTGTGGAAACTGCGGTTCCACTTTGATGTACCAACAGCGTCTGCAGAAGCTTGTGGTATGTGTTATATTCATAAAACTTACGAGCGTGTACTTTACACCGCGCCTTGAAGAGAAGTTAAAATGGGTTCTGTTTGTAACTTAGGGCAGTCAGCATTGTGGAGTTAATTATATTTGATATTATCGGTACAACAATCTGGAGCCACGAGCGTTGAAATATGAATATATATAGTTCAAAGTTTTCAAGGAAATGGTGGTTGCGACTCGATACAGGTATCGCAGATAACAAGACCGCCGCACAACTTCAGTTACGGGGTTCGTATCAGTTTTTGCCTGAAGTGTCACTTGTTATAGGAATTTACGAACCTCCGGGCGAAGTTAGTTTCTCGCTTAACATTATCAGGTAGCACCCTTACAAGAACTGAAATGTTTTTCTTTAGCTAATCTGATCGGTCTTTCTTACGAACGTTGAAGAACAAATCTCATTATGAAGAGATTCATTAAATCGTTGAACATCTTTTTCTATAGAATAGCTCTTTGCATAATTGGATGACCCTAGAGAATAGAGTATTTTCTTGTCTTCGGAGCTCTACCGTCCGCTAAATTTATGTGGAAAAAGAAAGATAACATTTTTCTGTAATTAATTATCTAGTTAGTACTTCATGTTGGAATATTTAAAAAGCCGCGTTTAAGTCCCACTAGATGTTTTCATCAGCAAAAAAGAGTAAAAAATTTAAAACTCTTTCGCTTTTAAAAGAAGACTAACGACATAGACGGTAATAAGCAGTCTTTACCCGTTGCGTGAAAGTAGGTTACAAGGTAGGGTAATTGGGGTACCAACGTCCCCCATTTTATGCAAACATAGATCCATTCGTGTATTAGTTATTAAGGGAGTTTGAATAATGTTCTTTTAAGTAAGTACAGTTTTATATTCGGTTTGAATATTGCCCTTAAAATGTTGTTAAGTTTAGGTATTATACTTAACTTTACGGCTGCAATTAATTACTTGTATATTTGTTTTTATATTTATTTATATTAATAAGTACACTTCGGGAGCAATGAATCCGGGTCAAAAACAACAAAACAACGTTAAAATGTTAAACAATGTTTAACAATGTTGTCAGAGATATTAAAGTTTATGTTGGTGATCCAGATTCATTGTTCCCGAGTGTATTTTACTTTCAGTGCAATAAATAATAAAGTATGATGTCATTGTGTAGGTAGGTACTTACTTTTCGGCTACAAAATGAAAAATACAGTCGAAATAAAATTCACTCAAAAATGTATCCGTCAGTTATAAAGGTCTGGATACGCTTAAATTTTAAAGCTGACTTCAAAAATTCAGCAGTACAATAGCTCATTTTATCTCCTGAAATAAAAAAAGACATAAATTCGACGTAAAAAGGCGACGTAGCGTCGTTACAACAGAAAATAAAAAGGTTCGGCCACCTCGCGTTTTATCGCTTTATGGAAATCGCTGTTTTTGAGCTATTCTTTATTTCAGTTATGAATATAGCCGTAGGTAATGTCTAGGTATTCATTTAACTTTGTAAGTGTTCTAAGAATGATTAATTTTATAAAAAATAAAGACTCACTTGTGAACAATCCTTTTTTTTATAGTTCGAAAATCCTCATGGATGTCCCTCGCTCGGGGAAGGCGAGGGGGTCTGCCGACTCTTACCGGCTAAAAACCAACGGTATTCCTCCTCCTGACCGTTCGGCAGGGTTCGCGGGATTCGCAAAAGCATGCACCGCAACCCCGGCAGGTTGTGAACAATCCTACGGTCAATAGTTAACGATGATAACAATACGTCACGCTTTACTATTTTTATATTATTAAAATACGCAAACCCGACAGCTAAAAAATCACGCTCTAAAAAGTATGAAACAAGAAAATATTTGTGATGTTCAGGGGACAGCTGTGGTCATATATTATATTACTTTGTCCTAACGCTTATGATTGCTTACTACTGTTAGAATGTATTGTTTTTTTAAAGTAGGTGGCATATGACCACGGCTATCCTCTGAACATCACGAATATTTTCTTGTTTCATACTTTTTAGAGCGTGATTTTTCAGTAGTCTGGTTTTAGTTTTTGAACTTACTTTATATTTAAATTATTTTGGTGTTATAATTTCGTATAACAATATACATATATTTTTGAAATATGCTAATTAAGCCCTTTCATTAGACATACAAAACGGCATCATTAAAAAAACAAATTTGGAGGGCGCCATATTCAATCTAATGTGAAGTCACATAGCCTATAATAACCAGCGGACGATCAAAACACTTCCAAGTATACTGCATTTGTCAAATTATGATAAGTAGTTTAGGAGTTATGAGGGAACAGATGAACATACATACATACCGGTCAAATCATAACGCTCCTTTTTCCTTCGCTGTAGTAGGGTAATAATGAAAATTAAAATAAAACACTTAATAAAACGATACGTTATCGTATGAAAACATATCTCTCTACATCTGAAGCTCACATGCTCGAAAGTGTTTATCTGTTGATTTTAAGCGTGATATCGACTATCGATTGCTACAAAATTGGCTCTTGGCGCTGCTACGGATCCGGGAGGATTACGTAAACTCAAGAAAAACACGGCGAAGGAAGAAAATGGGTAGAAATAAGTGGGTACAGGTGACGCGGGCCTTAGAACGACCTGCCTAAGTGGTTCCGACGGAAAACTATGAAAGGTGCTACGAGTACATCGTCATGATGCGACTGCTTGAGCACAAGGAATTCTATTTAAGCAAATTAACCCTTTAGGCTTTCAGGGAATATTAGCGTTATAGCATATGATTTTATAATTATAAATACAAAAGATGTGTAGAGGGGCTCGTGGCTGATTACCAACCACGCGGATCATGCGATGTGCGAGGTTAAGCTGCGCCTGCCGCGGTTAGTCCGTGGATGGGTGAATACGTTACACATCGAGACTCCTCCGTGCCTCGGAGAGCTCGTTAAACTGTCGGTCCCGGGTGTCATAAGAATACCTATTACAGTCGTTACGGGTAGTCAGAAGCCCAAAAAGTCTGACAACCGGTCTTACCTTAGGATATCGGCATTGCCCGGTAACTGGGTTGCGGAGGTCTGATGGCAGTCGCCCCGTGTAAAATACTGGTATTCAGCCGTATCTGGTTAGACTAGAAGCTGACCCCAAAATAGGTGGGAAAAGGCTAAACTGAACAAATGCAAAAGATGTGCATTCGTGTTAGAAACACCACACTGCGCTCCATAACGCAAGTAGCAGATGTTAGAGAAAAATCAGTCCGGCTTAAGTGGGAGTAGGCCGGTCATTTCGCTAGAATGCACCTGGACAGGTAGGCAAAGATCGTCACTCACTGGACGCCTGAAGGAGGACGTCGTCGTCGAGGTCGGCCGCGGCGTAGATGGCGTGACGATCTAGACGTGTTTGCGGGGCCAGCATGGTTAGAAAAGGCTCTAAATAGAGAGGTTTGGAAGGTAAAAGGCCTTTGCTCAGCAGAGGGACAGTACATAGGTAATAAAAAATTAATAAAAAAAACGTAGCCCGCTAACATCGGGAATAGAGTACAAGCTACCGGTGGTCAAGGTTCCAGAGAGAGGAACCTCCTAATTGTTTCATTATTCCTCACGTGTGCCCAAGCTATTTCAGGAACCGACTATCCTTAAATTCGGTATTGGAGACGTTAATAAGTCGGTTCTATTTCCATTTGAGTAATGTTTGCTTTGTTATTTTTCATTTTTGAGAGAAGAACTCTGTGTAGGTAGAGAAGTACGTACAGATAATCTATCTTATTTGGGCTAGCTTATCGACACATAGATCACAATTGTAGAACTACTGATTCAAATTTTGAAAATATTACATTATTAGGGAATCAAACCTACGACCTTAACCGCCGCAGACACACTATTATATACTACATGGTGATTAAATTAATTGTTTGATAAACAAAATAACAGTAGCTACCTACTCGAATTCGGCACTCGAGACGTAAAACTCGGTTTCAGATCGTGCATAAATATTTTATTCGTGTTCAACAATGAGGATTTTAACGATCGGCATGTCTGCCGCCGAAATATCAAAGGTAATGTCGTTTGTAAAGCCTCTGACGAAAAATATTCTATACATTCCAATTTGATTCCCCCGCATCAAATTGTTGACGTTAAGATAATGAAATTAATTTTGCTTTTGACATGTGGAGCGGGAAGCAGCGTTTTTATTTAAAATAAACCTTGTGTAAAATTTTACTTCCATTTTCTGCCTAAGTATACTTAAAAGGCATTTTATTTATTAGCTTTGAATGTTATTCTTGTACCTACACGCTATCTTAGGGTCAAGCCAGATCTGACGAAAGATACGTCGGTACCCACGGATGCCATATAAACATCTCACATCGTACACATTTGACCGAAGATGCGTTACTAAAATTCCTGGAGTAAATTACGCAACGGAAGATTGGCGACGTATCTTCCGTCAGATGTGGCTTGGCCTTTAGAGTGCTTGTGCGTGTTGTCCAATCCGAATCCGAGAAAATACGGTCCGAACAAGCACAGTACTATTTTTATGAACGGTTTTACACTGCATCCGATCCGAAATTCATAGATTTGCAGCCGAATTTCTTCGAAACGTTTTATCTCGGATGCACAAGCGCTATCTAAGTGCTTTCATGTTTCTCTTTTATTGACGTTCAGTATCAGTAGACCTACCCGTAAAATTTTCTTTGTCTGACCCGATATTAGTTTTTTCAGTCTGCTTCAGTGCTTGTTGCAGTCAACCGTGTCATGCCGTGGTGAAAAGATTAGCCAGTGCTAATCTTTTCACCACGGCATGAGCTTCTTTCTTTATTATTACACTAGCTGTGTCCTTACGGCTCCGCCCGTACCCTATGTTACTCAGTGATAATGTAGGTTTCTAACAGCAAAAGAATGTTTGAAATCGGTCCAGTAGTTTTTAAGTTTATTCGTTACATACAAAAATACATACCTTTCCTCTTTATACATAGTAGAGATAGTATAGATATAGATAGTATAAAACAAACTCGCTCCCGTTGTCTGTACGTTTAGATGTTCTAAACTACGCTACGGATTTTAATGCGGTTTGCCGCAATAGATAGAGTGATTCAAGAGGAAGGTTTATATGCCCCACATTAGTACCTACATTGCACCCGTGCGAAGCTGGGGCAGGTCGCTAGTTTATCATATAAATCGTGCCGACACGAGAGAAGAGTGCTATGTTTGTAATTCCATAATTAATTTACGCAACTAATGGCCAAATACTAATTTACGCATGTTCAAATACTCAAACACTACTTAATTTTAAGTTGCCGTTAATTTCGTGCTGTCTCTGTCATTTCACCTTAAAGTGACAGCGACAGCACGAGGCTTAACGACAACTTAAAATTTAGTAGCTTTTGAGTATTTCGCCACAAGACTTTCTATTCAATGATATTTTTGAAATTAGAACTGAAGACGTCGCATTATATTGATCAAAATTTCCACTGGTTGACAACATTTACTCATTTACGTAGATATGATACCAGTCACAAAGCTACACCCTACATTAGATTATACTAACAAAGGACGCGTTAACGCAGCCAGATCTAACCTAATTCTGCCTCTGGGCGTAAAATAAGCTGTTTCCATCAGTCTAATAGGCCGGCAGTATGGCAGGAGATACGCAACAGTATTGTTTGCCCGTCCACCTCAGTGTTTTATCTCGGCAACAAACAAGAGCTAACTTGATCGTCCGGAGTGAACAAGTTGCTACGTTGGGGATTTATCTCGAAAACCAATCACTAGGGTAAACATTGTTCCTGGCTCCCGTTGACATAATTCACTTAATATAGATACATTTTCCAATAACTCTGTTAATGTTTTAGTTAGTGTTTATTCTGTTTTATATGATTGTTGATTGTTAGTTTGTCTAATCGGAAAATTTTGTGTTTGTATTGGTTACAATTAGAAGAACTGGCCGCAGAAAACCTTGAACTGAGAGGAGTGGAGAGAGGGTAGGGATGCCTTTGCCCTGCAGTGAGATGATCATGGCTGAATAATAACAATAATAAAATTGGTAATAATAATATAGAAGTTGATAGAAGAAAGAAAGAAAAACCGTTTATTCACGTGAGAGTGACGCACATAACATAGCTTTTTATAAAAATAAAATAACTGACACAGAAATATATTATGCGCCACTACCGCGCGAAACGGCCGACGCTCAGCATAATGCCGTGGCCCGTGCACGAAGGCACGGAACCACGGCGCTGGTTTTCAGCGTAAGCCGGCTGGCGAATGATGTCATGTCATCATGGATCATGTCAGCTTCTGAATATTTTCTGTTGATACCGAAAATCGTCCAATAGTCACTCATGGACGGAGCTGCACGGAGCTCCGTTCGTTACACATCGAGACCCTGCGTGTCTCGGACAGCGCGTTAAACAGTCGGGGTCCCGGGTGTCATAAGAATACCTATGATAGTCGTTATGGGTAGTCAGAAGCTTGAAATTCTGACAACCGGTCTAATCTTAGGATATCGGGATTGCCCAGTTACTGGGTTGCGGAGGTCTAATGGTGTTCGCTCCATGGAATATACTGGTATTCAGCCGCATCTGGTTAGACTGGAAGCTGACCGCAAGATAATTGGGAAAAGGCGGACGAATTCGCTCATGGACGGATCGTGAATACGTTGCATTATCACGCTTTTCAAGTTCTTGATTATGTTTTTTGATTTGCTTCATTTCCCGGTGAGATCAATAAATATGTACCGGACTAACAACAAGCCTGCATCAGTCCGTGGTTTAGGTAAGAAAACATGCCTACGCGCCGCTTTGCCTCCGGATTGAAACACAAAAGAAAACCGAATCGAATGATAGGGAGTGATCGAGCCGAAATGTAATAAGAGCGCGAACGCACAGCGGAAACGGAGCGCTGTCGCCTAACATTTAAAGCTCAATTTCGCATGCAGGCAGCATTTTTCTCAAGGTGATTGACGCATTAGTACGTAGTTTTAATCTGTGCTGACAGGTATTTTTATTTTGATATGTATTGATAGACAGCTTACCGATCGATGCGAAAAGAGTAGCATATTCATAGTTCAGACCTCATAGCCAGCGACGTAAATATCTGACAAAGCTCTAACCTAATTATACTCATCATAAAGGCTTGAAAAAGTTTCCGTACATTTTGGCGTGTTGCCAAATTTCGGGAAACCGTACCGTATTCGATTCTCAGGGACATTTTGTGTTTTTCTTATTGGGAAAACTCTATATTCCAGATTGGCTATTTTCTTTAGGTATTTTGTTAACAATTCAAAAAATACCTAAGATACTACTGTTTATTCTATACAGGGTGTAAACGAAATCATGTAATTCCTCCAAACCTCGTGATGTACTGCTGACATAGATTAACTGTACAGGGGATATTTTAGGATTCAATAAAAAAAATTAATGATGTAAACATGTGTTCTTAACGTGAGGCATTTTGAGCGAGTTGCGCGGCTATCACCCGCCGCGCAGTCATTTAACTCGGGGCGCTAAAATGTCACGTTAAGAGCACATGTTTACTTCTTGTAATTTTTTTGTTTATTGAATCGAAATGTATCCCGGGCAGGGTTAATCTATGTCAGCAGTATATCACGAGCTTTGAAGGAATTACATGATTTCGTTTACACCCTGTATATAGGGTTCGAATATTAAGTTACACCAGCAAGTCTAACGTGCACAGTGCGACATAATTTTACTGTCGCATTATTTTGTGTCAAACGAGATAATGTAGGGCTTATGTCGGCTGGACAGCCGGCGGGTAGCGCCTGGCAGGTATTGTACACATTTCACATAACAGAATTTACTTTTAGATTTTATAAAGGAAAACTTACGATTATTTATATTGAATGAGACTGACTGAGATAGTAAAGGAAGGAAAAAGAAAGGTTCAAACGTAAAGCATCAAGGAAGTAATCATCACATAATAAGTGAAGCATTTTCAGAGAAAAATATTTTTGTGTTGCACTTGAGTTCTTCTTTTAATTATCTTTGTTTTGCGGGAAATCTTAAAGATTTATTTCTGACACGTTATGTTCCGCTTAGCCTTTTCCCTACTATGTTGGAGTTAACTTCTAGTCTAACCAGATGCGGCTGAATACCAGTATTTTACACAGAGCGACTGCCATCAGACCTCTGCAACCTTGTTATTGGGCAATGCCGATACCCTGAGTCTAACTAGCTGTCTGAATTTCAGGCGTCTGACTACCTACCCGTAATGACTGTCATAGGTATACGTATGACGACAAGGACCGAAAGTTTAATAATTTCTTTTGCATATTACAGAGATAATTGGTCTTCTCTTCGTGCAGTAGTACCATGCCATTAAAAATAAATTGTGACAATTAAACGCAAGTCAGGTGCAGTCCTTCTTGCACGAACATTGGGACTGTGCCAATTTTATGTGATCAATGCTAGGATTTCGCAAGCTAGCAGTGCACTTCTTTGGATTTATAAGGTAGTAAGGCGACATTTACTGAAAAAATATGGGTGTTTAGCCTTGAATTTAGTTTAAGCTTTATTAGTTGGGATTTAGGTAGCATTTTCTAACGGTTTATCTGTTTCTGTTTTTATACTGTAATTGCGCTTTAAATTCTTGGCTGAATGCGTTTCGAAGATTGTTTTAAAATAAGACATACCTACCTAATATTTCAGTATTGTATCATCATCATCATCCTCCTGCCCTTATCCCAACTTATTTGTGGTCGGCGCAGTATGTCTTCTTCTTCCATACATCTTTATTAGCCGTCATCTCAGTAGTCACCCCCTTTCTAGCCATATCATCTTTCACACTATCCATTCATCGCTTCTTTGGTCTTCCTATCCTCTTATAACCATCCAAATTCATACTCAAAACTTTCCTCACGACATGTTCCTCATTTCTCAATTGTTCTTATTGTATCAACAATAAGTTAATATTTAAAAACAACCCATCCCTTCGGAAAAATGACATAACTTCAGTAGGTACAGAGACATCGAATGGACTTCTTTCGCATTCAACTCGGTCAGTATCATTGATTGAGGTTTCGTATGTACGATTTGTACACGATCCGATTTCAAACTTCCACATTATTCAATTCAGGTATCGTGTGAGCTCAACTGTAATTAGAATCGATTTCATCGAATATAGGGAACATTTCAATTATAGATGAGTGGGGTTTAGGTAGGTACTTCATAATTAAATAATTGTTTTTGTTTATTTAATTATTTATATAATGTGTGTGTTGGATACTTTAAAAATACTTTACTATCAATATTATAAGTATACCCGTATAGGTTAGTTATATTCATCGAATATAAAAAAAACACTATGTTTTTTTTAATATTCAATAAATACCACAATAACTAGTGGTTTCTTAAGAACTGCAAGTCATCGTTTCATAACCAATTCTACTAACATTGTTAGTCATAATAGCAATTCAATTAGTTCATAATAAAGTAGTTTAATAAACGAACAGCCTCGTAATTGCCTTGATGAGGGAACCTTTTTGTATGCGTAACGGAAAGTTCTTTCAATCTTGTCTGACGGTATTCGGAATTTCGAATCTATTGGGCAGAGGGTAGCATTGAACGATCCTGATAAAATTTATTCACAAAAGCTACCTTTTTCAATAAAGGCTCGCAGACAAACATTTGTAGTGCTGTGAAAAGGTATAATTGGTGATGTTCGCTCTAGTTGTGTGTTGACGTCGTTTGTTTTCTGCTGTTGGTTCAACGCTTTTTTCAATCAAAATGGAAAATAAAGCAGGTATACCGTGTAAATTTGTACTTAAAATCACGTTTTTCAATCAAGAAGTATTGAAACTACTCTTGGTATGAATGAGATAGGTATATCAATTTGGTTGATTGGTAATTACTTCGATGGACTTTTGGTAGACGAAACGGGTTTGTGTAAGGTTTTATATCTGTTGAAACCGCGACACTTACTGTTTGTTGTTAACTTTAAATATTTGGAACAAAACTAAGACTGTGATTTAGAATTGATTAATAAGTATTATAATTTGTTGCCATACAAAACACAATAGATAATTAATTTCAAATATCCTTACTTTCCGAAGGGATGCGAAGTTTTGCGTGAAATTACATTTGTATCTTCAAAGTTGTATTAAATGAACATTTTCTTTTCTAAGTCCTGGCTTTGAGCACTTTGCAACTATCCAAGTACCTTTGTACCCCACTTAATGCTTCATGTTCACTGTTCAAGGACCTATCTTGCGTTACGCGGGTTTCGGTTTTTTTGAAGTCATATCATTATTGTTTACGCTGTTTTCTCCTTTGATGTATGGTATTGAATCTATTATACACTATTCTTCTTCTCTCGTGTGAACTATACAAGAAAAGTTATATTTAAAAAACTTTTAAGTCAAGTATTTAAGAATCTTAGGTAAAACTAAGTCTTGTGGGAGTGTTATGAATTTAATCAATGCTGCGAATTGCTATAAATCCTATACCTTCAACAATTCATACCCAATAAGGGATAGAAAGACATAAGTTTTATAGAAGTAATGCCAAATATCTATCTCTAGTAGGGCGAACCGCCGATAGATATGTTATTGAGAACAACCGATCGCCAATTTTTATGACAGCTACGGAATGACGGAAAGATGGCCTGCCCTTATATGATATGGAGCTGTTCTGAATTTAAATTAATAAGTTAATTAAGTTTTACAAAGGGAACCTGCACTAAAATTCCTGATTAAACCGTATCTCACCCCGCCGTGTTAATCATTATTTTCATATCACTACCAAAACACTATACATAAACCCGAATTTGAATCAAACAAGATTTGGGTTCCTAATACCCATCTCTACGTCATTAAAAGTAAAATCCAAGTTGCTTAAAGTTGGGAAGGGTTTCCAATTCCCTATTGAGCATTCGAAGTTCATTCGAGTTACGTGACAGTGTTCGGCTATATATTATCGAATGTCAGAACTTTTGCGTTTCCAGAGTATTCGATAAAACAAGTGAGCAGTCCAGTTTCTAGTTTTGGATTTTCAAATTTTGATAAACAGAACCGTTTTTATACTGTTTTTCCCATCTTATATTGATAAAAATTTCTGCTACGTCTATAAATGAATAGAATAAGTTGTCGCGCTATGGTACAGTATTAGTGGACATAAGATGCGTCCTAGTGGGACACCTCAAGGTATCTCCATTATCTAGTTATCCAGTCTTATTAACTTTTTGTACTAAACTTTATCCAGTAGGATAAGTTCTTTCAATGTAATCTTTGCAATCTAGATCATTGCTGGGTACAATTATTAAAACTAAGTTTACTGTTTTCTGTTTCACACAATCAAAGGCCTTTTTGCCTCATCTTCTTCTTGTCTATTATGGTCTATTATGTAAACAATATGATTACGTTGCTTGTATATTATTTATTGAGCTTTTATTAGTACTTAAACTCCACCTTCAAACCCGGTTTTAAACTATCCATCAGCGTGCTCTGTTTCACCCTTTAACCGCTGGACTATAACTGGGAATATTAAAGTTAACTGTAATTGTCGGTCGTGTTGCTTCATCCGTGACATCGTAAAACGTTAGTGGTGGTGTCAATTTGACTCTTCGCACCGTAACTGGGCCGTATCGTGCCTTCGGGAACTGTAAGGTACGTAGCTTTAAGTTAACTTACCTATAAGTAGAAGTAGTAAATTTGACTATGTGGACTTGACTTGTGCCTGCATCTCTCGTTTTCAGCAAGGAATAAGGTTAACACAGGTAGTAACAAATGATCCATAGGCAAAGCAGGCATTTTATCTATAACTAGCTGTGTCCTCACGGCTTCGCTCGTAGCCTATGTTACTCGTGATAATGTAGCTGTCTAACAACATAAGAATTTTTGAAATCGGTCCAGTAGTTTTTAAATTTATTCGTTACATACAAAAATACAAATCTTTCCTCTTTATAATATTAGTATATAGGTAGATATAGATGGGGAATGTGGGCATCATGTACCTCTCGTTTCGGGAAAAGCTAATGTTTAACTGTGGAGATTATTTTATATCACATAAGATTTTACAGAATCGCTATATAGTGTCCATTATGATATTATTCACGCCATTCTGGAAAGTCACTACACCACATCTCTTGCTTAAATCTTCTGCGTTATAAAATGTACGGTCAGTCATACCAATATTAAGTATTGATGTATGGTTGTAAGTTGGTAAAAATAAAAGTATTATAGCCAGTGTAAATAAATACCAACGCCTAAATGCCGTGTGGCTATGCCAAATACGTAAATGGCCATTACTTCATAGCTCGCTTTATGTTCAAAGCCAAGCGTTTTTTCACACAATTTATTGTTTTATTCATTTGGGTAATCCATCAGCCCTAAAATTAATATTCTTGACGTCTGTGGTACAAGGTAAGAAAGGTTGTTTAAGGTGTACGTTCGTTCGACTGTATGACATTATGGGTATGTTTTTTTGTACAACATGTGTGTTGATTTGGAATACTAAGATTCCTAGCAACTTCATTTTAAATATCAACATTATTTTTTATTTTAAAGCTCTCATTGTAGTGTGTCATAAAATCTTTCTTTAACTACCTGGTGGTATCTCGGTCAAGGACTACTTTCCGGCAGTCTTCTTCACTTTGCTTGGATTCAGCACAAATAATTGGTTGTGCAGAAAAAAACCTTGCATTTCAAGGTTAGTAATCACCCAAGTATATTAGCCGTAGAACCGATGACTGTTTGGGCAGTGTTTGTGATTGGAGACCGTGAATCGTGAAGTGTAAGGACGGCCTCAGGCTAGTTGGAGCGATGAATCTTCACAAATTGGATGAGAGACGTCGAGATTCCAGTTCAGTGGCGTCCGTTGGAGAGGTCTATGTGATGATGAATAACCCAAGCGTTAGGTCATTATCGTCTTTATTATACTAAACTCGGGTCGAGCTGGTAATTGCTATGTTAAAAACTCCGAACATATTACGCGAGCTCGGATGAGAGCTGTAATGGGCTATTTAAAAAGTTTATTGTTTGAGGTACGTGTCGGTAATGACTTGCATGCTTTGCTGGCTCCAATTACTGGCATGAAGCGCTCGCAATCTGTAAAGCTCGCGCTTTTTTCGGATTTTTCATTCCACTTTTATTCACGTTCGGATATTTCAGCAGCGAGTAATGTTTTCGCGTGCCTGTTTACGTAAATATAACTTTATATACATAATCCTTACTCTTGGTGGCGAGAATGGTTATTGGAACTCACAATGTTGGTTTTATTGAAAGTCAAAATTAAACGGAAGTTTCGATATTTTGTTGAAAATGGAAATGAAGTACAAATATTATGTCAGTTGTGTACTTTCTCACGTTATGTAAGTAGGTACTTCTGTTCAATAGTCTTACCACACCCCTTGTGCTACTTGTACGTAATACGACCCTTAAGTAGCTTTACATGGCGTTGAGTGTTTCACATTCATGTTGCCGGGAACTACTTGGCCTTTATTTTAAAATTCTTACTTACACTTTTTCCCCAAGGACGGAATGGAGTTTAATGCTGGGTTTCTATACACAAAAACGAATTGTTTGGCTTACCAATGGTAGCATTTTTATTGCCAAAATATAAATAGACTTCAAAGCTAATTTTACCTGTGATAGCTACTTCCATATGGAAGTGTCTACTACGGAAAGCTATGGGATAATTGCTTCATCTATACTTCTATACTAATATTATAAAGAGGAAAGATTTGTATTTTTGTATGAAACGAATAAACGTAAAAACTACTGGACCGATTTCAAAAATTCTTTTGCCGTTAGAAAGCTACATTATCACTGATTAACATAGGCTACGGGCGGAGCCGTGAGGACACAGCTAGTACTATGTAAAGAAATAAAGATACTCATATTGTTTCTACAAATTCCCAAATTCCTAAATATCAGTAGTGTCTATTCATGGCAAATAAACACCATTGTGATAATTGTTTCTTTATGGGGGAAAGGGAAAAGGGAAGGGGAAAAGGGAAGGGGAAAAAGGAATGGGAAAGGGGATATTAAACTTTACTATAAATAATACTTTTTTAAAGAACTAGATTCCTTCAGAAAGTAGAGACCGATCAATTGCGACGTAGACACGTAAGGTACGTAACAACAAAGAAATTGCATCGGCAAACTTCGTGAAACCGATCACTTCCGAACTGAGTGCGCTTTCAAGACCACGAATGTTTATTGGTAGTTCAGTAAAAATAATCTTTACGCAGACGCAATAAGTGTGAGTTTGTTTGATCAAGTTTGCCGATGCGACTTCTTAGTTGTTTCCTACTGTAAACTAACGAACAGTTCATCTAAATTATTCATGTGTTTAGAAAAGGGGATGTAACATAAGAAAATACCTACGGCTACCTGAGATGTTTTTTATGTCTTCTATAGACAGATTCATTCATTTTGGGATGGTTTAGTTTGTCAATATGTAACTATTATTTTGTTTCAGAGTATTTCCTCATATCGTGTAAGAGAGACACGTTTAGTTTGTCCATTCGTGCTGTGCGTTCGTGCGCGATGCACGATGGTGTGCTGCCAAGCAAGCCACTATCGTTTTATGTCGTGCAAAGAATGGGATTGAAAATGGTGGATTTACTTTCGCTCACAGAGAACATGGGTGAGCGAGATGCCAATAACGACAACAAATTGCCGTCATTTTCAATCTCATTCTTTGTATGCGCGAGTCATGCACGAACGAACAGTAAGAATGGACAATGCGTATACGGCTTTATACTTTTTTAACATGAAAACTCACTGTGTCTCAATACTATGGTACTTTCCATTCTAGACGTAGCTCTACACTGTTACACTCGCTTAGTTTTTATACCACAATGTCTGGACTTTAAAAGAGACCTTGATTTATGAGTTTGTTTCGGCTTTTCTTCTCAGAGCTAGTCAGGTAGCAAATGCCGGCGTCATCTGGTCTTAAAAAAACACTACATTGACTTGTAAAATTGTCTTTAAAAGATTTATTTACAGAAATAAAAATAATTTATCATTTATCTGTATTGCTAAAATTAAAATTCAATTCAGGTTAAGTAGGTCTCTGTAGTCTGTACAATCAAGCACAAAATAGTGTCACGTAAAAACCATTGTGAATCTATCTATATCAAGTAAAATCTGATAGGTATCTCAATGTCTATAAAGTCGTGCCCACTAAAGCCCGGTCGCCTGATAACTTTGCTGGCTTAAGTTAAGGTCTTTTAATTTCGGAAGGGTCAGGTAACGAAAACTCGTTTCAAATTGATTGTTTTGTTATTGATTTTTGTTGCTAGTTAGTTCAATTATATTTCAGAAGTTGAATACCTGTCGGGAAGGGAAAATTGCTTGCCATTTCTTATATTTAAATAACTACTTACTGTAAACATTATTTTGAATGCCCAATTATGTTAAAAAAATGAGTATGAGAAAGAGACGCAGTGATAGCCTAGCGGTTGAATGCTTGTCTTGCATGTAGGAGGGTCTAAGTTCGATCCCGGCCCGTACCTCTGACTTTTCGAATTCATGTACGGATCACAATTTGATTACCACTTGCGTTAACGGAGAAGGAAAAACATCGTAAGGAAACCTGCACACCTGAGAGGGCTCCATAAAGTTCTCAATGAATGTGTGTAGTGTAGTCTGCCAACCCGGACCAGGTCAGCGTGGTGGACTAAGGCCTAAGCCCTTCTCATTCTGAGAAGAGGCCCGTGTCCAGCAGTGGGACAGTAATGGGCTGATTATGTTATGTATAAGAAAAGGTAGCTACGTTATGGAAAAAAATAAAGAGATAAACGTTTTTAAGGATAATATAATTATATTAATTGATATTTAAAATAAAATAAATTCTAAAAGGTTATGTTATTTTGCAGCAAAATTAACAGAATAGCTGTTATCTTTACCAACCTTACCCACCTGAGTCTTGTAAGAAACGTGAATGGTCCAACGACTCTTTTATTATGCATCATTATTGCACGAGTGTGCTGCTATGAATTTTTCCATAGTCCTTTTGTCATTACGAAGGTGGAAGCCCTTATATTTGAAACAGGGTCGACTTAAAAATTCATATCGGTGTGCGGCAAATTGCCGTCCGTCCAAATTGTGTAGCGACGGAAAAATAAATTGAAGACAGACTGATTTATATTATACGTGTGTGTCTGTAGTGGTATTAGAGTGTATTCTCGTTTATTCATTGTATATACATTTAAATTATATTTTTAAATATTTCCACAAAAATATAAAAAAACATTTAAAAATATAAAAAATAGTAGCCCACCGGCATCGGGAACAGGGTCCAAGCTACCGGTGGTCAGGGCCTCAGAGAGAGGAACTTCCTGACTATACGTGCCGTGTCTAGAAGTACCGCTTTCTGTATCAGGCCCTTGACCCAGCTGCCCAACGAGAGCCTCATCAGGTGTTGGTCGAGGCTCTTGGCTATTAAGCCATTGGCCGTAACGACTATCGGCACAATGACTGCTGAGTCAACCTCCCACATGTCGACAACCTCGTGTGCTAAGTCTTGATACTTAATTTCTTTATCTTTCTTGGCTTTCACAAGGTTCTCGTCATGTGGGACAGTGACATCAACAATCATTGTGAGACGCTCTGATCGACTTATCACCACTATGTCAGGCTTATTGGCAACAATAGTCCTGTCGGTGATGATAGATCGATCCCAGTACAATGTGATATGACTATTCTCGAGAACTGGGTCGGGCACATACTTGTAGTATGGTACTTCTGCGTCCACAAGGTTGTATTTCAGAGCAAGTTGCTGGTGGATAATCCTAGCCACTAAGTTGTGTCTGTGTAAATACTCGCCGTTAGCAAGACGAGAACAACCAGAAATAATATGTCGAATGGATTCACCGGGACAGTGACATGCCCGACAGATGTCAACCGTGCCGTCCTTCACAATATATTTCCGGTAGTTGTTCGTCATCATAAGACGAGAGTGTATTTATTATTAACCAGCTGTGTCCTCACGGCTCCGCGCGTAGCCTATGTTACTCAGTATGTATAATGCAGCTTTCTAACGGCAAAAGATTTTTTGAAATTGGTTTAGTAGTTTTTAAGTTTATTCGTTACATACAAAAATCCAAATCTTTCCTCTTTATAATATTAGTATAGATTCAGTCTTAATAATTATTTTATTCATATTATACTAACAATAGGTACTTTATCTCTCCAAATGCGGTATTTTTTATAAAATCCGTAACATTTTCTGAATTATTGACCATAACATTACATCACGCCTTGTATTCCCCGAAGGGTTCGGCAGAGGTGTTTTAGTACACTCTCGTTTCGCCAGTTATGTTTAAGTCCCATGTAATAGGGGGCGAGCCCATTGCCATTAACCGGGCACAAATCCAGACTTCGGGCTGCTACTGAGAAATTCCTAATGGAAAAACCCAATAACAATTTACCCGACCTGGGGATTGAACCGAAGACCCCATGCTCGACAGTCAATTATTGACTAATACATATATTTTTTTTTTAATAAAAAGTTGCTCCACATTTGGATTTCTGTTGTATCGTGGGTGCGTTTACAGACATAAATATTCACAAGCACAAACACCCAGACCCGAAACAACTATCTGTAGGTCATACAAATATTTGATCCGTGTGGGAATCGAACCCACGACCGGTAGCGCAGAAGCTAATCGCTCAGCCACTGCACCAAACGTGTTGCCAATATACTAGATGTTACTTATTTATTTCAGAAAATATTATTGACTGAGGTTGTTTTATACAAGGTTAGTCGGAAAGGGGGTACTAAGCCGAAATGGTGTTAAAGTACCCATATTAAGGGAAAAAATTTGTTCTACAACTTTCCCCAAAACTCGATAGTTTAAGAGAAATAGCTTTTCAAAGATTTCGTAAAAAATATGCTCAAATGTTCCATAGCTATGATCAGCTGTTTTTACAATTTAGGTCATATTTGGGGTCACAGATTAGAAAATTAATTTTCTGAATTCATAACTATAGCAGGTAGGTATGATTTTTTTAGAAAAAACAAATAAAAATCTTTTTGCATGCAAATAAAAAATTATCTAATTTTGAAATTTTAACACTTGCTTTAAAATAGTCATCAGTGATACTTTAAGTAGCCCGCGGCTTAGTACCCCCTTTCGGACTAACCTTGTATACCTACATGTCTATTATGATATTGTGGCTTAAGTCTAATAAGAAGATAATTCGTCTTTACCGCTTAATAAAAACTGGGAAAGTGCAAGCCAAAATACTCTATAACAGCTATTAATTACAAAATTGACGTCACACCTATTAAACCTTTTACGATACATTAAACGAACCCTTGTAGGTACTACTTATAACCGTACAAGTCCGTCCAGTTCATTGGTCAGGCGAAGGCTCTCAAAGGGGAAAATAAGGAAAAAGTTATTTTATAATGCTTTATACAAGGTTAGTCGGAAAGGGGGTACTAAGCCGCGGGCCACTTAAAGTATCACTGATGACAATTTTAAAGCAAGTGTTAAAATTAAAAATAACGATGAATTTTTTTCCATGAAAAATTATTTTTATTTTAGTTTTTTCAAAAATTCTTCATCCCTGCTTTAGTTATGATAAGTTTCTAATCCGTGACTCCAAATATGACCTAAATAGTAAACACAGCTGATCATAGCTATGGACAGATAGATTTTAGCATATTTTTTACGAAATCTTTGAAAAGCTATTTCTCTTAAACTATCGAGTTATGGGGAAAGTTGTAGAACAAAAGTTATCCCTTATTATAGGTACTTTAACACCCTTTCAGCTTAGTACCCCCTTTCCGACTAACCTTGTATACCCAAAACGTACTGAGAAATTCTTATAAGAGTATTTTTTTGTTACAGGATACGGAACAACGGAAGAAAGATCATAAAACAAAGGATATACGAGGTAAGCCACCAAAAATTTGTGTTAAAAAATTAAGTGCGTGACGAGAGCTCATTATAGCAAGGTTCTGTAGCTGTTTCGGAAATAAATAGGTTTCCTGATAACTTTCAAAGCTAATGTTTCATTGTGTTGCTCAGTTTGACGCAATTTTTCTTGATAAAGAACCAGATACGGAGACGCATTTTTTCTTTGGGTAAATATGGGTGACTAAAGAGGGTGCGACACTCTCAAGTATATATGACAAATTGTTAATATTAGGCAGAAATCGCAAGTTCTTAAAAGTTGACATCTCAGTTAAGTACAGTCCGCGACAGATTGACATGGTAATTTTCTAGTCATTTTCAATACACAACTACAAGCCACAACGTGAGCGAGACCGAAATCGATAAACGCGGTCGATGCGGATTTGTGCAACGCTAACGGGGTGTCCTGCGTAAGCGACAAACGCGACGCGGTGCGACGCGACGCGACACGACGTGGAACAAATACGCGTTACGTCGCGTCTCGCTACATAGGCCGCTAGTAGGGAATGCCGTTGTCTTGATCGCGTTTGTCGTGTTCGTCGCGTCGCGTTCGTCGCTTACGCAGGACACCCCGTAAGACTAAATTGGCGCGGCGCGGGCGCTGTGGGTGTGCGCGGCGTCCCCGGGATCCACGACTCACCTCATACCTGATTGCCATGTTGACTTGTCGCGGACTGTAATACTAATCATCACTGCTTAGACAGGATGTCGACACAGGCATAATGTTAAAATGTCAGGTATACCTGTACCCGTTTGACTTATACCTTTACGGGCACAGTAATTCTTAGCGGTTCAAGAAAGATTTTGTGTATGGTGAAATAATGCGACATAATTTTAATAATAAAAATGATGAATATTCAGCGGACGCTCACATTCAACCAAATTGGAGTGGCCGAAAAATATGGATAATTTATACATACAATGTATAATTTATAATTTTTTTGTTTTCCTAACTGTAGCGATGGTAATAATATATTTAGATTGGATTATTTAAGAGTGATAACCTTAATACTGTAGGGTTAGCACATACTACTTAGATAAGACGCGTCCAAGTCCAAATATGACACGTCTTTTTTTTATTCTACTTTTTTCGAAGCATTAATTATCTTTGCGTGGCTATGGAAGCCTCATAGGTACATCCTATTTAATAACTTAAAAATAACATTATATTTGAAAAAAAGCCGCAGTAGTATGTGGTTCACCGCTTGAATCTAATAATTTGTCGTAAAAGATACAAGTACTTTATTATTTCCTTTATCCATTTATAATACATATTGAATTACATTTTTATATATTTGTATAGAAAATTAAAAATATTCAAAAATATTAAAAAACAGTAGCCCACCGGCATCGGGAACAGGGTCCAAGCTATCGGTGGTCAGGGCCTCAGAGAAAGGAACTTCCTGACAATACGTGCCGTGTCCAGAAGTACCGCTTTCTGTACCAGGCCCTTGACCCAGCTGCCCAACGAGAGCCTCATCAGATGTTGGTCGAGGCTCTTGGCTATTAAGCCATTGGCCGTAACGACTATCGGCACAACGACTGCTGAGTCAACCTCCCACATGTCAACAACCTCGTGTGCCAAGTCTTGATACTTAATCTCTTTATCTTTCACAAGGTTCTCGTCATGTGGAACAGTGATATCAACGATCATTGTAAAACGCTCTGATCGATCTATCACCACTATGTCAGGCTTATTGGCAACAATAGTCCTGTCGGTGATGATAGATCGATCCCCGTACAACGTGACATGACCATTCTCGAGAATTGGGTCGGGCACAAACTTGTAGTAAGGTAAAGTAAAGTAAATAATAAAATAATAAAATAATAAAATAAATAAAGTACTTTTGTTATTAAAAGCCTTTATCTGGAGTCCCTTTCGTTCTTTGAACAAACTTATTGATCCATTGAGACATGATTAAGTAACAAGAAGTATTATTTCATTGTCCGTCCCATGGGGACTATTGTGTGCCTCTAAAAGGTACGCGCAATCTTTTGTACATTGTTACCCTTTGTTTCTTAGACTTGATAAAGTAATACACACAAACGCTTTTTATAATTGTAGAAATGTGAAATGTGCTTGTTGCCTTTATGTGGAGCTAATTAATTTTAATTACGGTTATAATAATGAGACCAGACCAAATACACAATAAACCTAAACGCGGTGATAATTTTCATGGCACCTTTATGACTGAAAATTATAACTTTTCAAGAACAGCGATACAAGTGAACCAATTTGAATATGCCTAGAGTTTGTTAAAGTGTATTCGGAATTTAACAGACTTTACTGAAACGTCCAACAGACAAAAATTTAGTATTTGAATTCAATATTGAAACAATATAACAATGAATTCGAAATTCGAATGTAGGTATATTATTTATGAAATTTATTCAAGCGTAAAAATCAACGACATAAAATGTTCGTATATACGTTTTTAAAATATTTGACGTGTTGCCAATTTGTAGCAATATTTTAATCGGAATTTTTGCATAGTTTTATGTGAGACTACCGACCCTCGAATTTATATGTAGTTCATAATAATGATGGAATTTCCACTCTTTGTTACCGTGTCAAGTGGAATTGTGCAGGTATTTCATTGTGCATTAACGTAGGAGGCCTTTTTGTAGTCCATTCGCCGTACTTAATTCTAACACAAAGGTTCAATAGCTTTGTTCAGCTTTTGTTACTTTTCCTGTTGAAGATGTACAAATGATCCTTTACGTAGTTCGCTGGTATTGAATAGCATATTAGGAAAAAAACGAACAATGGTTTTTGTAACCGGACTCATCGCTCTTTTCATGGCAAGGAAAATAGTTGAAATGTGGATTTCAATAACGTTTGTCATGCTAATTTTAAATGGATATTTAGAAATTGAATTCTGTGTCCCAAATGAAAGTAAATTCAGTTTTTAGAATATAAGTGAGGCCAATTTTTCTATTAAGTAGTTACCTATATTTTTATATTCTAAAATATTTCATTAAGTTTGTGTATGTTTTGTGTTATCTAGTCCAGATTATCTTTTATAACAGTCAAATAACTTGACTATATAATAACTTACTTGTGGATATAATCTTGCACACGGTTTAAAATACTATACATACACCTATTGTTAGTGTTTCAAAATTCCTCCAGTGTTTAGTGTATAACAAATAATCCCTCTAAACCTGTGCACATGACGCCATTGTTCTCTTTATTCAATTTTGCGGTATTCGCGGCTTCGAGCAAAATACGTTAAACTCCAGTACTATTGTTTAGAAATACTCAACGTTTTGACGAACGCAGTCCCTACATGAGACGAAATGGTTCATAGTCTCTGGTGTAATTTTTAATAGCCGTTTCATATCCACCTTTGTTACCTAAAAAAAAATCTATTATTCATAGTTACCGACCTTGACAATACTCATGATAAACTCTTAGAATCTACACGAAAAATTGCTGCTATTGAATGAAAATGTTCTATAGGTAATAAATACAGTTCACATCTTGGAGCTAGGTGGTCTCAGAGCACAATAACGATGAGCTGCTTGAAAAATGAGGGGCTGTCACCTGTTGCTACCCGTGACACCGAAAGAACCCTCGTTACCCGATCACTATTGGTATTTGCAACCCAAATGAATATTGATGAGTTGGCACATTGTCAAGAGTCGTTTCGACGTGATCTTACAATATCTACTCGCTTCGGGACTCTTCGGAATACTTCGGAGAGTTCCGCTTTGGTCTAATTAGTCATTATTAGAATTGGCAATGATGTGGCCAGAAATTGTCTTTGTTGGAAGGTTTGTAATATTTAATGTTCACTCTTGTCTTTCTGTTGGTCGACAATCTAGGTTAGAGTTGATTCCGATTCGTCCTAATGGTGGAAGATTAAAATTGTAATACTAAATACAACAGAATAGGTAATCAGCAGTACAATAATTAAGAAGTACGCCTTAGCAAAGTAGGCAGTAAGTCTAGATTCAACTGAATTTAAGTAAATATTATTATTTTACGCGGAGCGAGAGTCATTTGTATTTTGAAGTTCAGACTTTTGAGGGCCACAATTGAATGTTGGCAGTGGAAATGTTTTAGAACTTTGTAGGTGTTTCTAACAGCCATTTAACACTCACGACTGTAATCCTCGAAGGGGTAAGCATTGGCGTTCTCCTATTACAGGAGTTTGTCTGTACGTTTCGTCATAGGTGGCGAGCCTATTGCCATTTTCCGGGCACATTATGGTCAGGTTTGTCGACTCTTATGGTGTGTCCAGACCTGATGAACGCGTCGCGAATGCGCCGCTCGCGAGCCGTTCGCGATCCGCTCGCGAACTCCGCGCGGACGGCGCGCGAGCGGCGCATTCGTGGCGCGTTCGTCAGGTCTGGACGCACCATTAGGACTCGCTTGCCCGGCGACGGAGGTGAATCATATTCTTAATCCTTCCTGTCACGGATCAATTATTCACTCCCACATAATATCAATGGCTTGCAATCAAAACACCTCTTACGTTATTGATTGTCAGAATATCTTGCAATTGCTCCAGCGTTTCAGCCAATATTGCAATCAATCGCTGTGCATTCCATTTGCATGTCGAACACGTGTACACGTTGTTAACAAGATCTAAATTTCCTAGTAACAGTTTGAGCCTAGATTTATTGGTCCATAAACGCTGGGAGAATGGACTAAACGTATGCAATACTGAATAAACTCGAAAATTAAGATACCTTTGAAACACGCTATGACGTCAGACCCCTACATTCTGGTTATCGGAATATTACGATAATTAAATATATTTTGGTACCGAAAACTAGAGTCTGTACAGACGGTGCCACCCACGAAGACGCGCCCCACTCTCTTTCTATATCGCGTGTTCATTGTCACTCTAAGATGAAGAGTGAGCGAGAACACGTGATTTAGACGAAGAGAGGGGCGCGTCTTTGTGGATGGCACTAAGGGCCCTATTTCATTAGGACACCATGGTGGCACGACTAGTCGCACTACCATGGTGTCTAGAGCTACCAAGTGAGAAACACCGAAACAAACACTAGGAATGTCAGATTCAAAATGGACGTCGAAAAGTTAACAGTTCTTTTGCTATACGTACGACGTAAAATAAAGTTAAATAATAGTGTATGCCATCAAGAAAACAATCAATAAACATTGTACACGTGCGGTGCGAATGACGTCGTAGACGCACAGTGTTGATTCGAGTGGGAGGGAGGGGCATCCCTGGTAGCGCAACTGGTGGCAGAGTGAGTGAGATGCCAAATAGCGTGATACATATTAACGGTTGCGCCACCAGCGGGTGATTAGATCGCCGGCAACAACTTGGTTGCGCCACCAAGTTGATACCAGGTGAGACTCTTCTTCTTCTTGCCCTTATCCCACACTAGGTGGGGTCAGCACAACATGTATTTCATAAATCTATGTTGTTAGAGGTTTGGCTTATTGTTTTATGACCGGCCGCCTGCCTGACGTCAACCCTCCTTGGGAATACTCGTTGCACCGTCGTGCGGGCGATCCAATGTGCTTGCTGATATAATGCACTGGGTCCCAAAATGATATGCTTGTCAGTCTTATTGCCGATAACTAACAAGCTTGACTTTCACCGTTCACGTCCATGACTTTACATTTGTAGTCAACTCCGATTGTAACTGAGAATGATGGATTGGAGTCTCCCGTTGTGAACGTTAGGATTTACCCACACCGCATTCACCGATAAAATAAATTTTATAAAATGTCATAATGATATTTCGGTTGAAAAAAATAATTAAAAAAACCAGGTGAGACACCCTCCATAACACTGTAAACATTTTGTTGGTGACGCGACCGGTGGCGCCACCATGGCATTCTAATGAAATAGGGCCCTAAATGCGAAACGCGGTTGCGGTACATACCTTCATAAGTAAGGGTTTCATTAGCATGATGTTTTTCGGTATTGAAATCATGAAAAGGTAAAATAAAGATATGGCCTAACCTTTATTAAAAACGTTATCCTTATATTTTAAAGGTATCCTTACCTCGTGCCGTAACCGCTTTCATTCCCTGGTATGCACATGTCACACAGTCAGAATAACAGCTCAGATAAATAAGAGCGTATTATACAAATAGATGTTCGCGTCCAAGCGGTCGACGAGTCAACATCACCTGAGGATGCCCCGTGGGGGCGAAACACGTGTCGTATCGGTTTGTTTTGCTTGTGTGTTGCATGTTATTAATCGCACCTTCTGCATTTGCATATATTTGCGGGCGGGAGGGCGGTGCTGCATACTGCATTCAGGCTTGATCAACTATTTTTTCGCGGAATTAACACTAAATATTTTATTGTATATTTATAGATCATGGATTTCCGCAAAGTAACGCCTGACTCCATCATTTAAATAGATGTTTGTGTTAATTAATTATTCGCGGTATCAATAGAGCCTTGATTTTGAAAGACAATCAGACGCAAAGGTATACATGATAGGTATACCTGTTCAGACAGTCTCTATTTACAGATAATACTGATTGTGTGATAAAATTAGGAAGATAGTTTACGTTTAGATAAAACTAGGTATCCTGGACATGTATACCTTTCAAGTGTCAAGTATATCGCTGCTACAGGTTCGCCATTTTAATTATTGTTCAGTTACAGCTAGTTCACACAAAAACTGTTTACAGGACTCGTTTTAGCGGATCCGTTTTTATTTTGGCGATGGCGCCTGTAGTTGTATGAGCGAGTTCACATGCACGACAGTATTCCGAATCCAGTAAAAATCATGGATCCGTCATTTTTATATTATCCTGCCTGCCTGATGCGACGCAGCTACCATTTGTTTAACTGATCCGTCGGTAAAGATGTGAACAACACAATTCCAGAAACGACGGTTCCGTTACAATGGATCCGCTGTGTGAACGGGCTGTAAGATATAAACTATTACTACTTTGATGGATTATACATTTTTAATGTTGTCGTATATATGTGTTGAATAGTGACAAATTACAAATTATACATAATTTAACAGATAATGATAGCTTCTAATAGTAGCTGAACGCGACATTTTCTGTTCAAGTTCGATCCCAAATTTTCAAGGTTGAATAAATAATGTTAATAACATTCTTTATGGATCTTGCTTAAAATTACTTCAAAAAAGTAGAAGTGTGATTCTTAAGTATGTAGGGATACTCTTGGATTTAATGATATATCCTCTTGATTATTAAAGAACTGGTCTAGTGGTGGCAAGCGCAAATACTGATCGTGAGGTCCTTGGTTTCGTCCCCAGGTCGGGCTAAGCCTTTGGCCAGACTGCAAACGTGGGCGCGGGGCGGGCGCGGTGCGGCGAGTTCAAACAGAAGAACTTCATTTGAGTGTCCATAGTGGGCACGCGGGCGCGGGAAGCGGCGCGAGCTACTTTGCGCGGGGAGCGCGCGGGTAGCTCACGCCATAGGTCGTTCATACAAGTGGCCGCAGTGAGAGCGCGGGCGGCAAGCGACAACCCGCGCGGGAGCGGGGGATCTCAAACTAGTTCGAGCTGACCACGCGCGTTGTTGTGATGGCGTCTTCAAAATTAAATGTTGAATAATTAATAAGTGCTATTCAAGCACTGTGGATGTCGAAACATCGTTTTTTAGTAAGAATTTTCCAGTAAAAATAAGTCTTCTTCATCCATATGATATTTTGACAAACACTGGACACGACAACGCTCAGAACGACGCCGCGCTCCACTGCGGACAGGCTAATCGCGCGCATTCCCGCGCCCGCGCCGCTCCCCGCACCGCGCTGCCACTGTGGCCAAGCACAAAGTGTTGTTGGGTTTTTCCGTGTGGAATTCCTGAGTAGCAGTCCGGAGTATGAATTTGTGTCCAGTTGATGACAATAGGCTCACTCCCTATTACATGGGATTTAAGCATAACGGGTGTTACATGCTTGATGTTATGTTATGATTATCAAAGAATAACTAATAGTCAACGTTTTGCAATGCCCGTGCAACATCAAAAACAATATTCGCAGAGTGCTTGAATACTTGATTAGGTATAATTGCAGATCAATAATAACAATACAAATGGATGTTTACATAGATTTAGTATTAAATATAAGACGCGCACATAATTATGAAACATTATTTCTCCCAAATGTTTGGCACAGTTATCTTCCTTTAAATTTTCCTTCCTCCATTACCACGCTTCCAAATAAAACATCTGCTTACCATAAAAACTGCGGGAACTGATGATTTCTCATCTTATTACAGTCATTCCGAGCTATTTTACATTTTATTCGCGAAATATGAAATGTTGGCATTACGTTTCCCGCTCTGTTGTGTCAAATTGACACGTCGCTTACTGGACAGAAAATGAAAATGAGCAGTGCGGTTTATGGTAATACTGTAAATGTCGTATTTTAATTGCGTTACCGTGTTGCCAGAATGGAAATATGGATGGAGTTCGACTTTATGGTTCTGGGAAACATGTATTAATGCTGTTTTATGTACTTTGAAAATTCGAGTCAATATTAAAAGGATCTTGTTGGTATGGTATTGGAAATATATATATTTATTCGCGTTTAATTAAAAGCGTTATTTTCTGTTGGTATCTTTAGGTCTTTTGCTTTCACTGGAGACGAATTGGTTAGGAAACCATATGATACGAGATGCAAGGGTGTCTACTAATTCAATTTCCAAATTTGCGCGTGTATCAATAACGGGCAGTCACCATACAAAATACGTGTAATTGTACGCATTCGACTGTAACTACCCCTTTTTTTAACAAACACACATACACACACGCCCACGTACACACACGCACACACACACATACACAAAACACTAAATGTAATTGTTTATTTGTATAAATTAGCACCTTCAAAATTTAATTTTAAACTCTAACACTAATTAAAATCTTACATCATTTGAAACCTCATCATCTAAAAAACTACAATCACTTTTCAACCGACTATAAAATTTTCTACCGTGCCGTTGTTAAGAAAAATGGACAGAGAGAGAAAATACTGTCATCCATTTAATGTTACCGTCCATTGTCAGAAGCAGAGCATTTACAGTAGTTCCCAGATCTTTAGAGCCAACCTTACCTGTTGCGCTTGGCTGTCTACAATATCCAGCGACATTCACTACAAAAGGCGACTGTGAGACTTGCTTTTTAGCTTCTTTTTTTCTATTTTAGATCTGCATTTCAAATATATAAGACCTTTATTGGAGCGTTAGCTTATCTGTCTGTGCATTTCTATTTGATGTGGAAAAGATCATAGATATTGAAAAGATTGGTGACTAAAAAGAAAATATTCCTCTTTTGTTACGGCGAAACTGGTAGAGTGCTAATTTTTTTTACATAGGATCATGATTTTTCTGTGCTCTGTTATTCATAACATAACACCACGCCTGTATTTCCCGAAGGGTTGGGCAGAGGTGTATAGTAACTTCCTCATTTCGTCCCTATGTTTAAATCCCATTTAATATGCAGCGAGTCTTTAACCGGGAATAAATCCAAACTCTAGGCTGCTACCGAGGAATTCCACACGGAAAATCCCAATAACACTTTGCCCAACCTGAGGATTGAACCAAGGACCTCACTATCATTAGTTGCGCTTCCCACCAATAAACCGACGAGGCAGTCAAGTTCTATACAAAGTTTGGTCAAATTCAACAAATGACGAATGTTTGTTACCGATCTTTGGCGTTTGCTGGCTAGGTGATTACGTTACTTTAGACTTAGATTAAATCACTGATAGAAGCTACAAAACTACCTACTTTCTCTTCACATTTTGAACGAAATGAATGCGTTTTGGTCTACTGCTTTTCGTGTGGTTAGTGACTAGCCTGGTGTCAGAGTATATGCCGCCCATGGGCCTCTGACTTGGCTTCACATGCCGTCGAGAAAATATTTCAGGCATGTAGCAATTAATTCGATGATTAAATAAATTGACATTACTAGTGGTTGTCATCATGTCACCATTATAATTGTTAATATCCTGTCAAAAATACTTGTATTTTCATTTCTATAATGTTGGCAATATGTAGTCGGTAAAACAGGTTGTTTCTTGCACTGTGCAAGCAAAAATAAACCTTAAGGTATATAACATTTTCGTTCCCCGACTGTACAAGCCCTTAGTGTGTTTTGGTGCTAGCAAACGATTTGCAACATACAACACAAGGCCCCGTAATTACGTTTGAATTAGTTACTAAATATTCAAATGCTCTCAGGCGGAAGCAAGGCTAATGGAATTTCAAATTACGTACCTACCTACATGCAGGGATTCGATTCATCTACCACCTGTGGTGACATCTTGGTCCCCAAAATTACAATTTAGTCAATTATTATTATATAATCTTGAGGTGCCTGTGGTCTTGTTAATGGTTTATCTGAACCGCTGCTCTTGAGATTATTATAATAATAATATATTAGTGTAGTAACGAGAATGGACCAACGGTTGAGGTGTTTAATTACATCTGTCAGTTACACCAGCATTAATACTAACGTGTGGTGCTCTTAATTCAACTATTGTGTTTAGTTTTAGTTATGACTAGCTGCCTGTACAGACTTCGTTCTGTCAAAAGTTATTGGCCTGTAGTGAGAAAAGAAAAGTGTTGTTTTTACTATTTTCCACGCAATTTTTATGTTTTTTCTCTCCATAAGAACCTTCCTTATGCCTTAAGGAATGTATAAAAAAAAATTGCCAAATTGGTCGAGCCGTTCTCAAGTTTTGCGCTTAGCAACACATTTGGTGATTCATTTTTATTTATATAGATAGATAGATTAATTTCGTTTAAGGCTGCTCGCCCATGTCAGACTTTTTGTAGGACCGACAATAATCGGGCCGATTTTTGTAATGTCTGTTATTTCTGACCGACTTTTTGTAGGACGTGTGCGTTGCACTGTTACAATCAGTACGTTCTATTTTTCGCCTACATAAAATCGGTCACCGATTATCGGACGTGGGCGGGCAGCCTTAGAGAAATTACATTGTATATATTTTGTATGTGTAACGAGGGGTTTGCGAGGTTAAGCTGCGCTTGCTACGGTCAGTCTGTGAATGGTTACACATCGAGACCAATCTGTGCTCCGGAGACCACGTTCAGTCGGTCCCGGGTGTTACGAATATCTATGACAGTCGTTGCGGGAAGTCAGAAGCCTCAAAGTCTGACAACTGATCTAACTTTAGGATGTTGGTATTGCCCAGTAGCTGGATTGTGGAGGTCTGATGGCAGTCGATCCGTTTAACATACTGGTATTCAGCCGCATCTGCTTAGATTGGAAGCTGACGCCAAAATAGTTGGGAAAAGGCCAGACAGAACATATTTGACTTTTCAAATTCATGTGCGGATCAGAATATGATTACCACTTGCGTTAACGGTGAAGAAAAAACATCGCGAGGAAACCTGAGAGGGCTCCATAACGTTGTCGATGGTGTGTGTAGTCTGCCAACCCGCACCAGGCCAGCGTGGCGAACTAAGGCCTAAACGTTCTCATTCTGAGGAGAGGCCCGTGCCCAGCAGTGGGACAGTAATGGGCTAATTATGTTTTTTATGTTATATGCTTTTCTTCTACTGTGACGAGTCTATTTTCTATTTAAAGACGGTTTCTCGGAAAATTATATAGGTATTCGTCAGTAGTCATTAAGTCCTCAATTAAAGCGGTGGTCGACAACTAACGGCGAGAAAATTACATTTATAGCCAAAATATGCCCGAATCTCATTTTGTAATATTAATTATAAGTACCTTTAAAGGAATTCTTAAGTACCATTACAGCATACAACCAGTATTAAGTATCAATCTAACATTCATGGTGCACGGATTGTTTCAGAACAGTTCGACTGAATATAACAGGGAAACTCAAGGAAGTTTGTTACAAAATTCAAATGATTGTCAAAGTTTTATGGGAAAGTGCAGCGATGCAGTGTTATGTAGTTACTTTGGTGGAAGTAGTGTGGAGTTTAGCGCGGTAACTTTGTCTTTACTGTGGGCAAACAGTGTGAAGCGTGCACGAGGCTTGCGGTGGCGCCTACACACGGTAGAGACAAGTACAGAGAAGAGCCTCGCTCAATACGTGTCTGTGGTCGGGATATTTGCTTACTTGGTAACACGGGTCGGAAAGTTCAGAGACGGCTTTCACACTTTTTAGACTCTTTAGTGTTCTGTTTATTTTAGGTCATAGGTTAGTGTCCCGACCTACTTGAGCTAGTAGAAAAGCGATTTAGTCAACTCGTTTCGTTGAAGTAAACTATGACATAACATTAAGCCTTATATCCCCCGAAAGGTTCGGCAGAGGTGTTTTTAGTACACCCTCGTTTCGCCAGTTATGTTTAAGTCCAATGTAATAGGGGGCGAGCTGCCATTAACCGGGCACAAATCCAGACTCCAGGTTGCTAATGAGAAATTCGTAATGGAAAAACCCAATAACACTTTGCCCCACCTGGGAATCGAACCCAGGACCCCATGCTCAGTAGTTGCGATTGTGACCACTACACCAACAAAGCACTATGATAAATGTAATAAAAACTTTTAAGTTAAACTGTTTTATCTTGAACTCCTCCAGCATCAGGATTTGAGGATTGATGGTTCAAATTATTATAATGATGTATCATCATAAGAATTGAATTTGTGTGCGAAGTTTCAGGGGAATCGGTTCAGCAGAAGTAGTTGAAAAATCTGTTGCAAAATTCGAACCCAACAAACAAATATACGAAGTGAAGCTAATTGAAACCATTTAACCAGTCGGATTTATACGACAATGGTTTTCGTGCTCGTCTCGCCTCGGTCATATAAATATGACTGAGAAGACCCGGGCACGAAAACATATTTATTTGTCGTGTAAATCCGACGGGTGGTCAAAAGGTTTAAAGCAATTACCACTTTTGCCTTCTTGCTTCATGCTTTCAATGAAGATGACCTATACTTTCAGAAACAAAGGTACACTGTACTGTCATAATCGCCATTTTACCTAAAAATATTTCGCGATATCTAAAGGCTTTTTAGAAAATTGCCTTCTCGCAGCGTTTCAGTAGCGCCTCGTAAAATTCTTATTTAATACGATTTTGAAGGTGGGAGGCGGATGGCTTTGAGGTCGGTTTCCTATCCGTAAGTTGTGAGGCTTTTTAGAATTGTGGAGTGGACTGAGTTCTATTTGTTTAACTTATTCGTCATTATTTTTTAAGCCTGCAAAAGGTATTATATTATACGCTCACAGATCGCTGGTGAAGGTCCTAGGTCTCCTGTAATTTGAGGAGTCTATTCTCATTCACAATGTACAATTTAGAACCGTAAGCTACTTCAAATGTACTAACAGAAATTGTTAAAAATAATTTTCCGACTTAAGAATCGAACCCAGGACGTTACGCTCGACAGTCGTGCTTGCGACCAACAGTCTGTGATGGTCCGCTGTGTTCCTTATAGTGTGGTTCTTTGAGAAATACTGCGTAGGTGTGATTGCCCATTTTGCCCAAGATGGCGGTCGTACTGTGTTCGAGAAATGATTGCTATTGTACATTTTTATTTTTATCTGTGTTTTGAATACGTATAAATAAAAGCCGTTACTGTCGAATAATTTGGTATCTAATTGGAATACATCGTAATTTTTGTAATATTATTTTGAAAGTTATTTTAAATCTGGTCCTACGCGGCCACTGATGACCCGGTCATTGGAGGCCGCATTACTCTAGGATAGGATGACCTATTTTGTGGTTGGCAGTAATCATAATAGGGGTAAGCTAGGTATTTTCAAAGCCTTTGCAAACAGACAAAAGGTGTGTTTACGCCTCATTTTATTACAGGAACTACGTCATCTTTCAGTCCTATTAATATGTGTGTTATTTTTACGACTGCCACTTTCCATTTGTCCCATTATAACATAACATAATCAGTTCATTACTGTTCTACTGCTGGGCACGGGCTTCTTCTCAGAACGAGAAGGGTTTAGGCCTTAGTCCGCGCTGGCTTGTTGCGTTTTGGCAGACTCGAACACCATCGAGAACTTTATGGAACCCTCTCAGGTGTGCAGGTTTCCTCACGATGTTTTTTCTTCACCGTTAACGCAAGTGATAATAAAACTCTGATCCGCACATGAATTCGAATAATTAAACTTTTTAACAAAAATAAAAACCGACTTCAAATTGTATATCTCCGAAGTTCTTCATCAGATTTTCACCAAATTTAAATGGGACCACTTCAAAAGAATACTCTTTCAAACAAAAAAAGAATCATTAAAATCGGTTCACAATTAGCAAAGATATCGCGGAACAAACATACAAAAAAAAGAAAGAAAACATACAGTCGAATTGAGAACCTCCGCCTTTTTTGGAAGTTGGTTAAAAATCAGAGGCACGGGTTCACTTTCAAACAATCAGTTGAAAATATTTCGACCTGTTTCCATATTACAAAGCACTATTCATGAAACGTCATTCGCCATCTTTTATAACACAGCTCTTTTAAAAGTATAAACTATAGAATAAGAATGAACAATGTATTACTGCATTAGTGCTGTATTTGAATTTAACCCTCAACTGCAGAGTTGGTTATGAATAATTTCGTTCATATGAGTTTTTGGAGAGTCCGTAATTACGATAGAAGGTGGACGATGGCTGGTGGCCTCGGGGCATCGGGGTCACAGAAGAAACCCTCGTATTTCAGGCGCCTTACATCATTTGTTCGAGATTAAACGTACAAGTGTAATCTACCTTATTCGCTTCTTGGGTTTAAAGAAATTGGCTCTTAAAAAGATTTTGCTTAAGAGTAGAAGTAGTCAAGTAGGAAGTAGTAGTATTTTATTTATCGAGATTGTGTTTTTTTATAAGTTAACCTCTGATATTGTTAACTTAAGTAAAGTTATGATACAAGTACTCATGCGTTTTTCCTCAGGTTGGTGTAAGGGAAACATTAAGATAGTTATAGTGCCTATCTTTTCGTGTTTTTTCTCCTCGCCTATACAAGACAGCGTTCTAAATTAACAAAACATGTTACGAAAGAACCGCTTTTGATAATTATCTTATATAATTGCAACAATTAGTGAGAAAACTAAGCTTTAAACTTTCAACATATTATCATAATTATGGAGGAACGAGGTACGGTGTTCCTCCAACGAAAAGGGAGGATGCTCCAACCAGGCAGCTCTTATGCCTGGCGGGCTACTACCCAAAGGTTGAGGTTGGGAAGTTGCTATATTAGTATCTGCGTGTCAAATCTTGATATCGCGATGCAGGATTCTGTGACGTCATATTTGAGAGTTGTCATTATTGTCGCTGTAGGCTGCCAGACAATCGTTGTACTACGTAGTTTGTATGTGGTGCGATAGATGTCGCCACAATGATATTCATCACATTTACTCGTAGACGGCCACTGTAGAAACTCTGCTCAGACCACAACAATGAGAGGTCGTGAAGAATTATTATCTAAAGCACCACGCTTGCCAGATATATTATACCGGTAATAGCAACAGCATGCCGTTAACATAACATTTCAGCCCTCCGCATCCAATTGAAATTCACAATATTATTACAAACAAAATTCAGTGTTCATCTAAAGATACCTGTCTAATACCGCTGTATAAACATTTATTCATCGGAAATATTGCTGAGGCATCGAACACGGGAACAGAGCCAACCGAAGCCGTACGAGCTGACACGCCAGATAAAGTCTCCGCACCGACTTCACGAGGTTCCGTGAAAAATATACGAGACAGTCGAGCCATATAAAATTTATCTCAGTTATCGCCCAAAGCTCTCTAGTTCTAACCTAATTCACGCCTCTATAAATTGGCTCTAGAGTCTCGCGATAACCGCTCCAAATTAATGAAGAGATTTGAGAACTTTATTTTTTTAATCTTATTTTTTTCGAGGCTTTTTAGAACTCGACTATGCAAGCCTCATGCGTACGTCTTATTTTATTACTTACAAATAACATCTTTATCTTCTTTACATAGTATAAAACAAAGTCGCTCCCGCTGCCTGCACGCTTAGATCTTATAAACAACGCAACGAATGTTAATGCAGTTTTCCGCAATAGATAGAGTGATTCAAGAGGAAGGTTTATATGCCACACATTAGTATCTACATTGCACCCGTGCGAAGCCGGTGCGGGTCGCTAGAAAATATAAAAAAATACATACATAAACAAAAAATATCAATCGACATCAGGGAACCGCTACACAATTCCACCGGCATGAAATTCCAAATTAATGAAGGGATTTGAGATTGACAAGCATATCATTTTGGTATCCAGTGTATAATCTCAGCAAGCACATTGGGTCACCCGCGTGACAGCGCAACGAGTAATCCCAAGGAGGGTTGATGTCAGGCAGGCGGCCGGTCATAAAATAATAAGCCAAAATCTCTACATGGTGTGTTGACCCCACCTAGTGTGGTATAAGGGCAGGGTGATGATTATGAAGGGATTTGAGGATGACGAAACTCGTTCCATCAGCCTGGTAACGTTTACTATTGAACATGGGTTTACTAACCGTTACCACATTAAGCGGTCATTGATGATATTGAGAGGCTCGTGAATAATTAACAACTGCGCGTATTATACGATTTGCAAGGTTAAGCTGTAGTTGCCGCGGTCAGCACGTGGATGGGTGATCGTTCGTTACACACCGAGACCTCTCCTTTCCTCGAAGAGCACGTTGAACCGTCGGTTTCGGGTGTCATACGAATACCTATGACAGTCTGTCAGTTTTTACGACACTGGATGTGCCACCCCCACTGGCCTATTCAAATCCACACGGAATTCTAATCTTCAAAGAATTATTTCCTAAAAAGTAAATCTTCAGGTTAATTAAATGTTTAATAAGGTATTCCGTTTCATCCGGATTATCCAGTCAATACGTTTAACAGTCATTTTAAAATTTAAGCTGCGGTAATTACGTTCAACATGGCGCTCTAAGGGTAGGTTTATGGGAAAATTGGTTTCAGGTGTGGTAGCGAGATTGGCTTTTATGGTTCCCACGCCATTATGTTACTTCAGCTACCTATATTCTCGCTAACTTATACTGCACTATAAACTTACCTTAGTTTTAAAATCGTGATAGTTTTCCAGATAAGGAATAAAGTTCATAATTTGAAACTTTCTTTGAGTTATCTTTGTCTAAGAAAAGATAAAATAGAAGAAAAGTTAGACTACAATAGGTTGGATAATTTTATCGTAGTTGGTTTTATTGAAAGAAATATTGAATGAAATATCCTAACACTGCGAGATATTAAATAACTGTGTGGAATCGTAAAATCGCCGTCAGCGAGTTAATGTGGTGGAGGGGAATGCTTGAAAACGAATAGGGTCAAAAATGAATTTTACAGGGCGTGCTAAAGTGACGGGCAAAGTAAAGTACTGCACTCTTGTTGCGACCTTTACTGAACATTCGTTTTAAATATTTCAAAGAATATAATCAAAGTCTGGTACAGAATTGAAAGGGTTTTAAAACGGGCAAATACAGGGGCTTATTCCAGACAGCTTCGTGTTCTGAATCAGTCGAGTTTAATTTGAATTAGTGTCAATTCGCACTAACTAATATCGAAAACCGCACAACTGTGCATAGCATAACCAACACATTACTGTCACACTGCTAGAAACGGGCCTCTTCTCAGAATGAGAAGCGTTAAGGCGGTGGCCTTAACTCTTCTCATTCTGAGAAGAGGCCCGCCGTATGGTGATACTGGCCTGGTGCGGGTTGCCGGATCACACACAACATCGAGAACTTTTATTTAATTTTAGTCTTTTTAAGGATGATATCCATCGCATCGGATCGAAACGGATTTTACAATCTTTAAACGATATTAAATCGTGTATACAGTATTTAAAGTCTATATTACCAAGCCGCGCACAGCAGCATGACCGCGGGCGTCTTCCGCGACACGCGATCATACGACATCGTGCCGGACGCGATCGGCTATCACCGTATCCGTTTGCATCCTTTCCTATCCGATGCGATGCGAGCCGTGGTGGAAATCATCCTTTAGTTGCACGATTGTGCGTTTTTATCGATTCTAAGAATACGAATTGCCACTAATTTGAATTAAATTCGATTGATTCAGAATTCGATGTTGTCGGAAGTAAGTTCCCAACTAATTTTATTTTATTTTATTTATTGGTTCACCAACAATTGTTCACACTGGTTTTATACAAAAGAAAAATGTTTCATGCAATAAATTACTTTACATTAGTGCAACAATCACTTATAGGTAAACACTACATGCTTATGGAAGTTGTACAACACAAAGAGAATAAAAAAAAACAAAGAATATAATTATTAAATTGAACTAACCGAGCTATATAAAAATCAAGTCTTACTAAAAGAAAATCTCAGAAAGTTAAGCTATGCTATGTTTAAATCAAGTTTAATCATTCTACATCAACACCATTCATGTTAGTTTGTACTTAGCTCATATTTTCTTTATGAAACCTAATGATATGGTCTTGTTATTCAAAGCGTGATGTATTTCAGCGGGTCATATTTACTTTAGAGCCGACAAATCACAATGGGCGAGACTAGATTGCCCTCGGAGCAAACTATGTAGTTTTAGGACTAAGTATACAGGGTGTAAACGAAATCATGTAATTCCTTCAAACCTCGTCATGTATATAAGTACCTGAAACAGAGAGAGTATCTGACCACGGCACGCGGTCAGGTTAGTTCCCCCTCTGTAGCCCCAAAGTATGCGCGCATGCAGTTCTCATTCATGGTTTGAGTCCAACGCATGCGCTGCACGCTTCCACCGGGAGCGGGGACCCTATCAGAGGACGGCGGGCCTCGAGGTCCCAAACTGGCCGGCGGTCGGCCTCTTCCTCGCCGTTGTTATGGTGGTGGAGGATATAGATTAACCCCGCATGGGATACTTTAAAATTCAATAAAAAAAACATAAAGTAAACATGTGTTCTTAACGTGAGACATTCTAGCGCCAATTAAACGCGATAGCCGCGCAATTCGCTCGGGGCGCTAAAATGCCTCACATTAAGATCACAAACTTGTTTACTTCTTGTATTTTTATTTTTTATTGATTCCAAAAGTATCCCGGGCAGGGTTAATCTATGTCAGCAGTAAATTACTAGGTTTGAAGGAATTACATGATTTCGTTTACACCCTGTATGTCGAGAATTACGAACCTTCTGGTGGTCCATTACGGTTTCAAATAGGGTTACAAGATGTGAAACTACAAAGTCCTTACAAAGAGCCTGATTTCTATAAAAATGTTCTGAGAGAGCGCGCGCAATGTTAGTTTAGTATTTGTTTTGTGTGTCAGCAGAAGAGCTGGGAAATACTGCGACTTCAAAAAAAATAGTACTTTAGGGTAAATACGAACATGGGAATATTGGGAAAATCACGAATATCTACTAAAGCAGGCAATATTTTTTGCTCTGGTAACATTACATTTCATTGTATTACACATTCAAGCATTATTACGTTGCCAGAGAAAAAAAATTGCCTGGTTTAGTAGATATTCGAAATTTTCGGAATATTCCCAGTATCGTAATTACCCCTAAAGCACTATACATACTTGCATTGCTTACTTTCTTCGGTCGGTTTTGTGAAGTCAGTTTTATTTTTGTTAAAATGGTTTTTATTTTTTTCATTTTAGTGGCTTTAATTAAATCACGATTGGACCTACTAAAGACGCTGTTCGTAACATAATCACATTATCACATTATGCTGTTCGTCATTGAGGGGTTCCATTGTCTATCCCCGAAGTTCTTCACCAGATCTTCATCAAATTTAAATGGGACCACTTCGAAAGAATACTCTTTCAAACAAAAAAAATATTTTTTCAAATCGGTTTATAAACAAATATTAAAAAAAGAAACAAAAAAAAAACATACAGCCGAATTGAGAACCTCCTCTTTTTTTTGGAAGTGGGTTAAAAATACAATTGTCCTATAACCTTTTGGTAATTTTTTTGTGACATGCTTACTATGTTTCATACCTACATAGATATGAATCAAGTTTTCAATGTAATTAAACAGTATGTGCGAAACGAGTATTATAACGTCACAACAAACGTGTTAGGGCTACTGATGGTAAGCGTAGATAGGGTCTAAGAAAGAGCACACGGATCCAAGGAACAGAGATATAGAGGGATTGCCCTATACCCCTCTGGCTCTCACATACACACGACGGATCACAGAAACCACTGATAACATAACATCATCACGCCTTGTATTCCACGAAGGGTTCAGCAGAGGTGTTTTTTTAAGTGCACCCTCGTGTCGCCAGTTATGTTTAAGTCCCATGTAATAGGGGGCGAGCTTATTGCCATGAACTGTGCGCAAATCCAGACTCCGGGGTGCTACTGAGAAATTCCTAATGATAAAACCCAATAACACTTTGCCCGACCTGGGAATCGAACCAAGGACCCCATACTCAGCAGTCGCGCCTGCGACCACTAGACCAACAAGGCAGTCCACTACTGATATAATACAACTAGTGGCCCGTCCCGGCTTCGCACGGGTGGACATTATTCCGGTTTTTGCAACATTTTTCATTTATGCTCCGCTCCTATTGGTCGTAGCGTGATGTTATATAGCCTATAACCTTCCTCAATAAATGGACTATCCAACACAAAAATATTTTTTCAATTCAAACTAGCAGTTCTTGAGATTAGCGCGTTCAAACAAACAAACAAACTCTTCAGCTTTATAATATTAGTAGGTATAGATAATTAAAAATATCAACCAAATTATAGAAGCATGTATACAAATGAAATTCAATATTCAGGTTAAAGAAACAGAGCTTGGCAAAAAGCTAGACAGACTAAAACCTCGCGGTTGCAGTTTCAATTAGCTAATTCGTAGCAATTCAGTTATTAAACCTTAAGCTAAGTGCTCAACGGGAGCAAATTACATTAGGTTAATTAAATTGCTTGTTTCATTGAAATAGAGCTCTTAATTTTACATTTCTAATAGTAAAAAGGATTTTTGAGATTAACATTGAAATTTTACAAAAACGAATTAGATTGTAGGTGTTAGTAGAGTTAGGGATGCACGAGACTTATTAGGACTAGCGGTCACTCAGGCAGACTATAAACTATTAAACCGACTTCAAAAAAGAATAAAATAATTACCATATAAAATTAACAGTTTCAGAAGTCGGTGCTGATCCACGCTGAACCAAATTGAAGGCACCGACTTCTGAAACTGTTAATTTTATATGGTAATTATTTTATTCTTTTTTGAAGTCGGTTTAAATTTTTTGTAAAAAATGTTTTAATTTTTTTAATTTTAGTGGCCTTAATTAAAACTTGGTTGGACCTACTAAAGACGCTGCTCGTAATATAATCACATCATCACAATATGCTGTTCTGACGAACAGTACGCATGTACTGTTCGTCATTGAGGAGTTCCATTGTCTATCTCCGAAGTTCTTCATCAGATTTTCACCAAATTTAAATGGGACCTTACTGAAAAAAAAATAACTGCCTCGTTGGTTTAGTGGTGGCAAGCGCGACTGCTGATCGTGAGGTCCTGGGTTCGATCCCCAGGTCGGGCAAAGTGTTTTTGGGTTTTTCCGTGTGGAATTCCTCAGTAGCAGTCCAGAGTTTGGATGTGTACCCGGTTGATGGCAATAGGCCGCCCTCTATTACATGGGACTTAAACATAACGGCGAAATCAGGGTGTTACTATACACCTCTGCCCTACCCTTCGGGGAATACAGGCGTGATATTATGTTATGTATGAAAAATCAGACATTTTAAGCTGGCCCCTATTATTGAAATATTGCAGTGTTGTCATAAGAACGCATAAATGAGTTTAATTCGCCGGCGGGCCGCACGTACTATGCGTGCCAAATAAGAATAGGATCGCGCTTGCTACAACTTCACACGATAGCTGTCAAATTGGTACTGCCAGCAAAAATATACTATGAAAAAAAAATGTTATATTTTTTTATTCATAGATTTCATTATTATTTACATTCATTTTTACAAAATGTTATTTATTGAATTCCATAAATAGATAATTTTGGATAAATTAATAATATTTGAAAACAGTATTCATTAAAGAAATGAACCAATATATATAGTTAACTTCACGAAATGCTACTGGTCACCTTAATATGTCGCCATAATAATAATATAATTACTGTGTAATTAATTTGGCGTAAAATTGATAAGAAATACCAAAAAAGTGAACAAAAATAATTAAACTGAATATAATTTCTTTATTTTCTTTTTTGTACACCTTACACTTTGGTAATGAAGTTTACGAGTATTGCGGAACAAAATGGCGTCTTGACAGTGCTATTCTTATTTGGCACGCATAGTACTTGTATATTTAGGAAGGGCCGCAAGCGGCTCGCGGGCCGCGGTCTGTGCATGCCTTTAGAAAGGTATTTAATTGTCTCAAAGTGTTCTCGAGTTACACCTAAGGTGTTCATGTTGTGCCTAGCCTTTTCCCAACTATGTTGGGGTCAGCTCCCAGTTTAACCAGATGCGGTTGAATACCAGTATTTTACACAGAGCGACTGCCAGCAATCCTCCGCAACCCAGTTACTGGGCAATGCCGACATCCTAAGGCTAGACTAGTTGCTGGCTTTCAGGCCTCTGACTTCCCGTAACGACTGTCATAGGTATTCGAATGACACCCGGGACCGACTGTTTAACGTGCTCTCTGAGGCACGGAGGGGTCTCGATGTGTAACGAACGGCCACCCATCCACGGACTGACTTCAGCAAGCGCAGCTTAACCTCACAAATCGTATGATCCGTGCAATTGATAAATAACCGCGAGCCCTAAGGTGTCGAGTCACACCTAAGGTATTGTACTGATATAATTATTGTGTAGAACAACGTGTTAAATGATTTAGCCGTCGCCGAGATATATTTTACCATAACATCACGTCTGTATTCCCCGAAGGGTTAGACAGAGGTGTTTTAGTACATTTTTTCTTCAAGGCAAGCCTATTGCCACCAACCAGGCACAAATCCAAACTCCGGGCTGCTACTGAGGAATTCCATACGGAAAAACCGATAACCTTTTGCCCGACCTGGGGATCGAACCCAGAACCCCAACGATAAGTAGTCGCGCTTGCCACCACCAGGCCAACGAGGTAGTTCAACGAGAAAGAAAACAAAGAAATAAAAGTTATTTATTCGCGCCAACATGACGCACAAAATAAAATAAAAGTAAACAAAACTGAAAAGAAACTTGGGGAAAAATATGCGTCACATCCGCGCAAAACGGCCATCGCTCAGCATAATGCTGTGTCTTACGTGCGAGACAGAGCCACAGCGCTGGTTTTCAGCGGCAGCCGGCGTTGAATGATGACCTCCACCGGTGCAGCAAGTAAAAATATATCAATAAACTCAATATATGAAAATAGATAAAAACGCATTATATAGGAATCATCTGAAACTGTATGATATATATTTTTTAATTCGATTGAAATATAATTTGTAAAATAACGAAGCAATATTTCATTTTAAAATTATATTTGAACAGGAATGCCATTTCTCTCTGAAAATCTGCAGTTACATAATTATCTGAATATCATTCGCAATAAACAAACGTAGATATGATATCAGTTACTGATGCGATATCGTTCATGTAGCCATCACTTCATTATTAATTACTACAAGTAGGTTGCAAAGGTCAACGCTCTCCGTTAATTGATGTTTTATGGATCAACCGGACCGTTAATTTATTCACATTGATGAGATTATCTGAATTCTGAACATTCCGGTATGAAATTCGTTTGCGTTGTTTTAATGGAATTTATTTTTGCCTTCGAAATTATTTTTAGTATTTTTTATGGCATGCCTTTATTAAAGATTTTATTTAACATCGTGCATATTTTTAATTTATCGTCTCTAACATTTTTTTAAAGTGTTATTTACCTACTTACGTGGCTATGAGAGTAATTTGTGAAATGAAATGCAAATGTAAGGTAATGAGAGTTATTTTGTGTGTTTATTGAACTGTAAAAAAACTATTATATGATTAAAGATCTAATAAAAACTTGACAATATAGATTTTTATGGAAAATTAGAAGTTTAGAATAGACAGTGTCAGTGGCACCAATTTATTTATATTTAATTATTTCATACATACATAAACTCACGCCTTTTTAGGGTAGGCAGGAACTATAGAACGCCACATGCTACGCTCCTAACATACTCCTTCCGCTTCATTCACAGTCATACATCTTGTCATACACGCACGCCGGTTAAGTACTACTTACGTACCTGTTCTTTGTGAAGAACATCACCAATAACATCGATGTATGTCCTTCTTCATAATTCTTTCAGGTTTAAGTATTTAAGAGGAAACGCGGGCTGCAAAATATTAATAATTTGAATAGGGTTTGCGATCTATTTCCGTACCACCGCTTCCGCAAACCTTCCCAATTGAGCGCGAAAGAGACACTTGCATCTCGGACTGATTTCTTCTGTGCAATATTAGCGAAATTGTATATTCGTATTTTCCTGTTTCCGTCTTCAAATCTGGACCAATTTTAATAATTTTTTTTGTAATAATTTAAAAAAGACTTTGGTTATGTCTGTATGTTTTTTTTTTATTTTTTATATTCGTCAAATTTGTTTGCCAGAGGTTTGAAAACGGTTGTAAAACCGGTCGATTATTGTAAAGTTTAAACGTTTCTAGTTCTTTTAATAATTAATTTATTGACAAAAACAAAGAATAGGGACACAGTGGTGGTAGATATATATAATATAGTAAAATATAATTGCTCTAGTGACATCATCCAAGGAGGAAACTGAGGAATACGTTTGTATGGACTAAATGCCGACCGCATTTCCTCTTAACCCTCTTCCCTCTCTTTTCCTCTTAACTCTTTACCTTTGTGAATTTGAAAGATATCTACGTGGTTTATTTTTCTAGAATAATTGTGTCGTGCATTGCACGTATTTCTCGAATAACACCAATAATAACAGTCCGAAAACACAAGTTTACGTGGTATGCCGTGAGTAGGTATTCTGGGTGGTGATAATTTTACTTAGCAAAGACGGTCATATTTCTTTGTCTCAGTGGTTCCAGGCACGTACGCCACCACATATTCGTGTCAATGAAGTTACTACCCGTACGTTTATTTTCACCAGTAGTACTGAAAGTAGGTGTGAAAGTAACATAAATATGGTTATATGAGAACCTCAGTTAGAAATAGGCAACAATATTCGGTTGATAACTTTACGCGTTCGTAAGTTAAGCCGGATCCAGACGTGTGTAACGTGTATCGCGAATTCTGTGTATGGACGGCACTACGAGCGTTATATGTAATGCTCGTAGTACCGTCCACACACAGAATTCGCGCTACATTTCACGATACATTACATTACTCGTTACACACGTCTGGACCCGGCTTTATTAGGTGTGTACATTGCATTGTGGTATGTACATGCCAAGCCAATAAATGCCAACGGGGTTCGTCACATAAATAGGTTAAATTAATAAAATTGACGAACGTTCATTAGCGTTCGTTGGGTTGGTGTGTGTACCTACCATTAGGTACATATAATAGAGATATAGCTTAAATTTTAATAATTCCTTCAAACCTCGTGATGTACTGCTGACAGATTAACTCTGCACGGGACACTATTGGATTCAACAAAAAAAAAACAAGAAATAAACATGACTGTTGTTAATGTGAGACATTTTAGCGCCCCGAGCGATGAGCGCGAATATCGCTCGCTGCGCGGTCATTTAACTCGGGACGCTAAAATGCCTCACGTTAAGAACAGAAGTTTTTTTCGTATTTTTTTTTTATTGTATCTTAATTTATCCTGTGCAGTGTTAATCTATCTATGTCAGCAGTACATCACGAGTAGGGTGGCCACCTTTTTTTTTGCAGTTAAAGTGCATTGGTTATTATAGGTAAGAAAAAAAATTACATAGTATCAAAATAAAGTACAATTTATTTGTCTTTATTATTATTTTTTTAAATATATTTTTTATTGCTTTTTGCAGTTTGTATCAAATTAGTAGTGATGTGGCGCTGGAAAGTGGCGACATCGATTTACAACCAATCGATAAATTTCGTTTAACGAAAAAATACTTATGACTTCCTCTTAGCCTTTTCCCAATTATCTTGGGGTCAGCTTCCAGTCTAACCAGATGCGGCTGAATACCAGTATTTTACACGGAGCGACTGCCATCAGACCTCCGCAACCCAGTAACTGGGCAATGCCGATATCCTAAGGTTAAACCGTTTGTCAGACTTTCGGGCTTCTGACTACCCGTAACGACTGTCATAGGTATTCGTATGACACCCGGGACCGACGGCTTAACGTGCTCTCCGAGGCACGGAGGGGTCTCGATGTGTAACAAATGGTCACCCATCCACGAACTGACCGCGGCAAGCGCAGCTTAACCTCGCAAATCGTACGATCGGCGTGGTTGTTATTTAGCCACGAGCCCCTCAAAATAAAATACTTATGACTAAACTTTTCAAAATCCCAAAGTAATCAAATCATGCGAAATAAAGTATTTTTGTGTACTTTATTGTTCTCATAAAGTATAGAGTACAATTACCTGAAATAACGTACAATACTTTATTATAAAGTAGGTACGGGTGGCAACCCTAATCACGAGGGATGAAGAAATTACATGATTTCGTTTACAGCCTGTAGAAATCTTTAGTTGTTATAGTTACATAGCTTACTTGGGGGCTCGCTAATTAACAACCGCGCCGATCATACAATTTGCGAGGTTGGGATGGATGACCGTTTGTTACACATCGAGACCCTTCCATGCTTCGGAGAACACGTTAAACCATCGGTCTCGGGTGTCATACGAATACCTATGACAGTCGTTACGGGTAGTCAGAAGCCCGAAAGTCTGACAACTGGTGATATCGGGCATTGCCCGGTTACTGGGATACGGAGGTCTGATGGCAGTCGGCCGCATCTGATTAGACTGGAACCTGACCCCGAGATAATTGGGAAAAGGCTACTAGGAAGAGTTATATGTGTTTAAAGAAATTTATTCTCATAAAAAACTACAATCATTTACATTAGAAATACTAACATAATATTATAAAGAGGAAAGATTTGTATTTTTGTATGTAACGAATAAACTTAAAAACTACTGGACTGATTTCAAAAATTCTTTTGCCGTTAGAAAGCTACATTATCACTCAGTAACATACGCCCACACAGCTAGTTAGAAATACAGTACAATAGTGCTTATTACTAGGATTTTCGTCGTTCGTTTTTTATTTGTAAGTAGGTAGGTACCTACTTCTATAATGCATTCAGTAGTTGGCTGCTATAATAATTGGAGATTAACTATATTTTTCGAGCAAGTTGTACTTTCAATACAAAGCCTACTCAAACTAACAATTTATTTACCTACCTAGATAGTTAACACGGAAAACAGGTACCTACCTAACGTACGGTGCACTTTCAGCTAATCTCTTAGACTTCGACAGGTAATACATTTACTTGTATAGAGCAAGTTTACACAGCGGGATTAGCTACTTTAACTTTGAAGTCTTGTGTAGATCGAGTGCGATTAGGTTACCGGCGTGTTTCATTACTTTCTTTTATTAAAACAACTAGTGGTCGCCCTTAGCTTCGTCCGCGTGGATGTCGTTTATCGCGTACTAGCGACTCGCCCCGGCTTCGCACGGGTGCAATGTAGATATTAATGTAGGGCATATAAACCTTCCTCTTGAATCACTCTATCTATTGCTGGAAACTGCATTAAAATCCGTTGCGTAGTTTAAAAGATCTAAGCGTACTGACAGTGGGAGCGACTTTGTTTTATACTATGTAAAGATTTCGTGTTTTTCGAGATCATCTTCTTTTTGTATGGTTAGTGACTAACCTGGTGTCAGAGTTTATGACCTCTGACTTGGCTTCACATGCCGTCGAGAAATATCTCAGGCATGCCGATTTCCTCACGATGTTTTCGTTCACCGTTTTTAAGCAAGTGATAATTTTACAATACGCACATGAATCCGATTTGTCACAGGTGCGTGCTTTGGGTTGGAACTCGAGACCTATGACTTGGCAGTCCGACGGTCACACCACTAGGCTATCACTTCTTTTCGGGATAAAAGTAGGTTATGTAACAGACACTTACCATCAATTCTACTTAAAACTGAAATATTGTAAATTTTTGTACAAATATTTTATCGTATTTTTTTTAACAAATGAAACTTATTCAAGTTAGTATTAAATAATTTATAACAGACTGAAAAGTTTGCAAATAAACAATGTTTTTTTGATGAAAAAGCGGTGTCTGGCGTCTGCCCAAAAAGGCCTAGTAAATCACAGGGTCCCAAGACTAGACAGAATGTAATAAGATATTCCCTCATCTCTGCCGTTCTGATTATAATATAAACAGTGTTACTACTGAAAATAAATAACTTCTCAGTAGATCTCACTGGGAAAGTATTTTTTTCATTTATTTGGATCTACAAAACAAAGGAGTATCACATAACATCACGCCTTGTATTCCCCAAAGGGTTAGGCAGAGGTGTTTTAGTAACACCCTCGTTTCGCCAGTTATGTTTACGTCCCATGTAAGCGAGCCTATTGCCATTAACCGGGCACAAATCCAGACTCTGGGCTGCTACTGAGAAATTCCTAATGGAAAACCCCAATATCATTTTGCCCGACCTGGGGATCGAACCCAGGACCTTATTCAGCCGTCACGCTAGCGACCACTAGACCAACAAGGCAGTAAAAGAGTATGTAAAACAATATCGTCAGTGGATAGGTAAAAAGACTAAAGTGCCAATATACCTACTTTACAGGAGAGAGATTCAAAGTATTTTTTAAGCAAATAAACATAGTTATTTTTCTTAGTGTATACATATTAAATAGATAATTAAATTATACTTTGTTAATAAAAAAATACTATGAATCGCTCTCCTGTAAAGTAGGTATATTGGCGCTTTAGTGTTTTTACTTTTCCACTGACGATATGTATTATGATGTGTATAGATTCGTGTTACATCTTCCATGATATCATAATAATTATTTTTTCAAACTTTTCACGCTCCATTATTTCTCCTGTCGTGGATGCGTTAACAGACGCTAATCTTTATATATGCACAAACGCCCAGACCCGGAACAACTATTTGTAGGCCATACAAATATATGATCCGAAGCCAATCGCTCCGTCATTGCACCAAACGTGTCGTCACACTGCTACTGCATTATGTACACCACTGGATTGCATTACTGTCTCACCAGCTCTCAGTTTCAGCTTAGCGATGTATGTTGTCCTGGTACATTGGCAGGAGACAAATTACTTGAAGTCGTGCTCATTAGCAGTTTTGCGACGAGTAGATATTCAAAACTTGAAGTTAGAAGAAGTAAATTAAAAGGTTATTCTAATGCTCGGTTCCTATGACCAAAAACGAATAGTTTTACTTACCAATGGTAGCTTTTATTATTTCCAAACTGGCCTATGAATAGACTCGTAAAGCTACAAGAGTATTAGGCCCGAATTAATAAACAGCTGTCATATGAGAGAATCATAAGTGTAGTTATAAAATAAATTGAGAAAAAAAAAGTCTAATGTATGGCTCCCTGATCCACCGTGCTCACCCGCCGCAGCCGCGGAGCTGGTCGTCCTTTCTGACTCCGCAGTCACACCGTTAATTCAGCCCTCATCAAGCTGTCTCCCTCCCAGTCCTCTCGCCAGCAACGCCCTAAGCCGAGGTCCCATTAGGGGTCGCCCTTAGTGCTGTTGTTGCTAGCTAGGCATGATGTTAGTAGTAGTACCTAGTAGTAGTTAGTTTAGGTTAAGTATTTTATTCTCGTCTCCATTGGTTGGAGACCCTTCAGGTTTCGCCAATAACTGCCCGGTTACGTAGAAACTGTACGCAAGACCATCTAAAAACACTCGTATAGAAAAAAAAGAAATGAATGGTATTCTTCTTTATGGTAGCTGCTATTGGAACACACATAACATCACGCCTTGTATTCCCCAAAGGGTTCAGCACAGGTGTTTTATTTAGTACACCCCCGTTTCGCCAGTTATGTTTAAGTCCAATATAATAGGGTGCGAGCCTATTGCCATTAACCGGCCGCAAATCAATACTCCGGGCTGCTACTGAGAAATTCCTAACGGAAAAACCCAATAATACTTTGCTCGACCTGGGGATCGAATCCAGGACCCCATGTTCAGCAGTCGCGCTTCCGACCATTAGACCAATATGGCAGTTAGCTTAGAAAATAGTGGTGAATAAGTTAAACAAGTAGAACTCAGTCCACTTTATTCTAAAAAGCCTCACAACTTACGTATAGGAAACCGACCTCAAGGCCATCCGCCTCTCACCTTCCAAATCGCTGTTGGATTATCTGTCAAACGAGAGCTGTTTCTTAATAACAAAACATAATTAGCCCATTACTGTCCCACTGCTGGGCACGGGCCTCTTCTCAGAATGAGAAGGGTTTAAACTTAAGTTCACCACGCTGGCCTGGTGCGGGTCGGCAGACTGCACACACCATCGAGAGCTTTATGGAACCCTCTCAGGTGTGCAGGTTTCCTCACGATGTTTTTCCTTCACCGTTAACGCAAGTGATAATCAAATACTGATCCACACATGAATTTGAAAAGTCAGAGGTACGGGCCGGTTTCGAACTCAGACCCTCCTGCATGGTAGGCAAGTGTTCAACCGCCGAGCTATCACTGTTTATTAATACGGACCTTTATTTCGACCGGTAAATCATAGGAATCAGTCACATGTTTTCATACCAAATATTAATAATTAAGTAGAAATCTATTTCTTAGTCGCTTCCTACGACACCCAGGAAAGGCCACGACCCCATAATTCTTAACTAGAGACCACATTATTTGAACTTTTACACATGTAACGTAAAAACTTAAAACCGGCTATCATAATTAAATGCGTACACAGCATTTTGTGTCTGTGCTGTTTACCGTTGAAGAGTTCCTTTACCTGGAGCTAATCCTAGATGTCAATTCAGGTCATTCTTACCATAAAAATGTATTGTCATTGGAACTGAACCACTATGTAAAAATTCAACTTCGTAGGATAAGAGGAAGTGGTTCAAAATTCAGTTGCAAGATTTCAACCGAACACACATATATACAAACATTGCAAATTAAATAAAAGCTTGTAAAAACGCCCCGCCCGCCCCACGTATACGTCACCAAGACGTATGTACCAAATTACAGATGACAGATTTAATTACAGGTAACATGTACCTTAACGACACAAGTATACCTGACGCCCATCCCTTCAACTAATTCCACTAAATTCCTTTACAAATGGGCAGGGTGTGAATTTTCAAATCCCTTTACGTGTACTTATAGCTAGGGGTTTATTCTAAAACTACTACAAATATAAATTTTATATAAGTGGAGAAGTTTAGAACTCTGTTTTGAAGTTAGTTAATAGGAATTAATTGGGTTTAGTGGTACAAAATTGTGTAAGTTTGAAATGGACAGAATAGAATAGAATAGAATAGAATTTTTATTTGCATATATTGTAGGTACATAAAAAAATAGTTGTTAAAGATAAACATAATGATCCTTGTACAATCTACCTTAAATTAGGCATGCAAAAATTACAATAATATGGGCGTGAATCTATAATTACATATATTTTATCTTTAAATTATCAATTTATATCTACATCTGTGAACATTATTTATTTGAATTAGTTAATTACCTATATGTAAGAATATATTATAATATAAAAATTAATTATATGCCAGCATTTTTAAATTGAATATAATTATTAAATAAAATTAGAATGTATCGTTCAAAAAATCGTTAACGGAATAATAACATCTCTCAATTAATAACATTTTTAGCTTCTTTTTGAAGTGTTGTATCGTGTCATTTTTAATTACGTCAGGAATTTTATTATATATTATCGTGCCCATATTGATAATATTTTTTTTAAATAAAGCGGTATTACAACTCTCAACATGTAAAAGATTTTTATACTGACTTCTTATGGGTCTCTTTCTAGTTCCTGCTAAAGTGTGAAAGAGATTCTTGTTACATTTAACAAAAATTCCTGTTTCTAAAATATACATTGCCGGAAATGTCAATAGTTTTAGGGACTTAAACACAGGAATGCAACTATCTGTCGTTTTCATGCTATACATTGCCCTTAAGCAACGCTTTTGGGCTTTGAATACTTGTTCTCGCAGGCTACAATTTCCCCAAAAAATTATTCCGTATCTCAAAATAGATGCGACTAGACCATGGTATGCAACTAATGTTGTGGCGGTGTTAACTTTTTTCGTCAGATTGTATAGGACATATGCAGATACACTTAGTTTTTTACACACCTCTTCTGCTTGGGGTTTCCAGGTCAACTGACTGTCCAGCAATATCCCCAAAAATTTTGCTTCTGTTACTTGTTCCAAATTATGTCCATTGTATTCTATTATTAGATTTGGTACAGATGTGCGCTGATAGAAATGTATTATGTTGGTTTTTTTGAGGTTAATGACTAAATTATTTTTGTCAAGCCAATTTATAATGTCCTTAACTGTAGTATTAATGTCACTTTCATATTTATTTGCATCTGTACATTTAATTAATGCGGTGCTATCATCAGCAAATAATACCATTGGGTGTTCAATATTTTGTGGTAGGTCATTTATATACAGAAGGAATAAAAGTGGGCTAAGTATACCGCCCTGCGGTACGCCATGTCGGATAACTCTAACTTCTGATAGATATTTCTCTTCACGTTTAGTTTTTATACAAATTCTAGATATTTCTGTCAATTGTTTACGGTCACTAAGGTATGATTTAATAAGATTAAGTACATTTCCTCTTATTCCGTATACGTTAAGCTTGCTAAGCAGGGTTGCATGATCGACACAGTCGAAGGCTTTTGTCATATCAGTAAGAATTGCGCATATTGGCCTTTTTTTGTCAACATTTTTCATTATAATATCGAGTAAATCGTAAATAGCTAAATTTATTCCCTTGTTCTTTCTAAAACCTTTTTGTTCATCACATAAGGTATTAGATGTACACAAAAACTTATTAATTGAATCATAAATTATCCTTTCTATGACTTTAGAGAATATGGGAATTAAGGCAATAGGTCTATAATTTGTTATATTTTCTTTATCGTTTTTTTTGTAAAGTGGTTTTACGATAACTGTTTTCAGACCATTTGGGAATACTCCAGAGGTAATACATAAATTTGCAATGTGACTCAGGTGTATGGCAATATCATTTGACACGAATTTTACAACCTTTGTTGCTACACCATCATGTCCAATACTATTTTTATTTTTTAATGACTGAATTGCTGTTATAACATCTCCAGTTAGAACCGGCGACATAAACATTGAGTGTGGATTGCTGATCAGACCAGTAGTTACATGAGCTAATGAAGTATTTGTCTGTACCTGATCAATGAAATAATTATTAAAGGCATTTGCAATATCTTTTGGATTATTAATAATTGTGTCTTGTATTTTAATTTGAGATATTTGTTCCGAATTGCGAGTACTATTATTTATGATATGCCAAGATGCCTTTGATTTATTACTGGATGTGTTTATGTAGTAATTATTCTGAGCTTTTTGGGTCAATTTGATTATTTTCCTAAATTTTTGGGAGTAATTTTTAAATTTATTTTTGTTTTCGTTTGAAGGCTTATATCTGTATTTCCATAACAATTGTCGCTGCCTTTTACTGCAGACTCTTATGCCCCGCGAGACCCATTTAATTCTTTTATTTGCTTTAATTGTTACAAGTTTGTTTGGTAAACAGAGATCATATAACATACGAAAGTGTTCTAAAAAGTAATCATATGCTTCGTTTGCATCTTCTGTCTTATATATATCTGAAAAGGACAGACATCGAAGATAATATTTGAACCTATCTAAATTTTCAAATGATAAATCACGTTTTTTAATACGCCATGAATTTATTCTACAAGTTCTATTTACCTTGACTTCTAATACTTGTGCAGTGTGATCGGACAAAGCGAAATCAATTATTTCACACTTACATCTCAGCTGTGAACTACGGGCAAAATTATCTAAGCAGCTGTTACTGGCTAATCTAGTCGGTTTTCGTAATTCTAGATTTAGATTGTATCCTAAGAGAAAGTATTCAAAGTCCTTTGTAACATTGTTCTTTTTTAAAATATCTATGTTGAAATCCCCGCACATAACAATTTTCTTATTAGATTTAGGACATATCGTTTTAAGAATAATGTCTAATTTTTCATAAAACATATTCAGGTTATTTAGTTTTGGTGGCCTATATACACAGATAATAATTAAACTTTGTTGAACCAGTTCTATACCACAACATTCGAAAGTGTTGGCTATTGAATGGCGTGAGATGGCCTTTAGTTCCTTGTATTCAAGGCCTCTTTTAATAAGAATGCAAGCTCCTCCACGTTTTTTTGCTCGTCTTGCATAACATGCAGCCAGCTTATAATTTGGAATGTTCAAAAGTTTTTCATGACCAAGCATAATGAAGTGCTCGGTAATGCAAACAACATCTAAGTCTCTTTGTTTCTTGGACATTTCTTGTAGATGAACAGTAAGTAAGTCGGCCTTATTTAAAAGGCCAGCAATATTTTGATGTAAGATATTTATGCTGTTATAGACGAAAAAATTCAGAGTTATTGGTCGTCTCGGCCGTTTGATCAAGTTTCATGTTGGTCTGCTTACACAGCAGTAATTCGTAATTAGCCACGAGCCCCTCATAATATGATAATACAGTATGGATGATATACAGAGTGTAAACGCAATCATGTAATTCCTTCAAACCTTATGATGTACTGCTGACACAGATTAACCCTGCAAGGGATACACGTGGATTCAATAAAAAAAATTACAAACCGTAAACATGTATTTTTAACGTGAGGCATTTTAGCGCCTCGAGCGTATTGCGCGGCTTCCGCTCGCTTCGCGGTCATTTAACTCGGGGCGTTAAAATGCATCACGCCAAGAACACATGTTTACGTTTGGTAATTATTTTTTTATTGAATCCAAAAGTATCCCTTGCAGGGTTAATCTGTGTCAGCAGTACATCATAAGGTTTGAAGGAATTACATGATTGCGTTTACACTCTGTATATCATCCATACTGTATTATCATATTATGAGGGGCTCGTGGCTAATTACCAAGCGCGCGGATCATACGATTTGCGGGGTTAAGCAACGCTTGCCGTCGTCAGTCAGTGGATGTGATCGTTCGTTACACATCGAGTCTCCTCCGTGCCTCGAAGAGCAGTTGGTCCCGGGTATCATACGAATACCTATAAGTCGTTACGGGTAGTCAGAATCCCGACAGTTTGACAATCGGTGATATCGGCATTGCCCAATAACTGGGTTGTGGAGGTCTGATGGAAGTCGCTCCGTATAAAATACTGGTGTTCAGCCGCATCTGGTTAGACTGGAAGCTGACCCCAACATTGTAGGGAAAAGGATAGGAGGGACATATAACTGTAAAGGCCAAATACTCAAACGCTACTCAATTATAAGTTACCTTTAAGTCTCGTGCTGTCACTGTCACTTTGTCTTAGAGCGACAGTGACAGCAACTCAAAATTTAGTAGCTTTTGAGTATTTGGCCGTATAAGAGGTGTAACTTGGTGTCTAGAGAAGGACGCGCGCGCTACGCAGTCGTGGCATTCGCGTCCAAACGGTCGACGAGTCAAACACGTGTCGTATCTGCTTGATTTGTTTGTGTGTTGCATGTTATTAATCGCACCTTCTGCATTTGCATATATTTGCGGGCGGGAGGGCAGTGCTGCATACTGCATTCAGGCTTGATCAACTGTTTTCGCGGAATTAACACTAAATATTTTTATTGTATATTTTTCGGTCATGGATCTTCGCAAAGTAACGCTTGATTCCATTATTTAGAGAAGGACACCCTACCTGTTGGAACATTAAAACTTTGCACGCAGGTAGAGCCGCGGGCACACCTAATTATACATACATAATATTCTCACGCCTGTAATCCCCGAAGAGGGAAGGAGGTGTTCTCATAATAAAGGAGGCCGTACACCCATGTTTCGACTCTGGTATTAACTCCCATGTAATAGTGGCGAGCCTATTACCATTTTCCGGAACAATTATGGTGTCAAGTTCATCGCCTCTTACGACTCGCTTGATCCCCCACGGACGATAACACCATATTTTTTATTTTTTTGTATCATCCTATATTCGCCTACTTCTTCTTTTCGTGTGGTTAGTGACTAACCTAGTGTCAGACTTTATGCCGCCCATGGACCTCTGATTTGGCTTTACATGCCGTTGAGAAATATCGCTCAGGCATGCCGGTTTCCTCACGATGTTTTCCTTCACCGTTTTTAAGCATGTGATTATTGTACAATACGCACATGAATCCGAAAAGTCAGAGCTGCGTGCATTGGGTTCGAATTCGAGATCTGTGACTTGGAAGTCCGACGGTCGTACCACTAGGCTGTCACTGCTGGGCAAAGACCTCCCCCAAGTCCTTCCAAGTATTCCTCTCCTGTTCCACCTCAAACCAGCCCTCGCGGTACGCATCCAAGTCATCTCGCCACCTCTTTAATTATTGATAAATATTAATTTCGCTTTATTTCCTATTTTAAAATTGTATTTGTTTACCAGTGTTGACGATATCAATGTTCTTATGGTACTTAAAAATACTTTAGTGCAGTGAGAGCGTATCGATATCAAGATAACTGTGTAATGAGGCTATTAGGGAAAACTCATGTCATTAAAGTTAATGGGGGCACTATAATATTTAGTTCAACTACACTGTTTAAATACAGTATTTAGTACCGACAACCGAAATTAAAGGCAATTATATGTTTGATATGAACTTTAATATTCTCCAATTATTTTAAAGAGATTTGTTAAATGTAGGTAGGTATTCTACTAAATGACAGGTGTTTCCAATGAGTTTATTTTAGAAAAATGTCCCTACATTATGCAAAGGTCACAAGGGTCAACAAGAGCACCCAACTCCGTTTTTAAAATGCCAGACGGAGTAGAACCTAAATCGGGAAAGCGAAAAATGGTAAGACAAGAATAACGTATTGCAAACGTCACAATAAAATATAAAGATTGTCCAAATAAAGTTCATTTGAGAACTTCGCAAATAGAATTTAAGGGTAACAGAAAGGAGATGTGCTACCGTTCTATACAAACTTGGCCTAGAATAGACATAAATAAAATTATATGTGTTTTGAAGAAATATTATTATTCTGTCATTCTGTATATTTCTTTTCCCCCTAAAACGTTGCAGTTAGGAGATATAAGACATTTAAGATGAATATAATTTAGTCGTTCAATTACAGCATGAAACTAATTTCTAGGATAATTTATAACAGTTATAGTAGTTTTTACCTATAAAAAAGTGTAAGAGGTATAAAGACCTACTTTTTAACCGACTTCAAAAAGGAGGAGGTTGAGATTTGGTTGAGGTTCGTCTGTTTCAGAGATTGTGGTTTTTCAAAAGTCAGATTCGACGTGTTCCTTTTACAAAGGTATGCGGTGTGTAACTATTGTAATATCTTTTGTTTCAGAAGTGTCAGTTTAAAGTTGGTTTTGTGAAATGATAAAGGTAGGACCCAGAAATAGTTTTTATTTAGAATTCGATTTGGCAAGGCTGGGTAGGGTATCATATTATGCCCTTTTCAGAAATAACAAACGGGGTCAATAATAGGTTCTGTTACTTATTTGGCAGGCTTAGGCTTCCTAGAAATAGCTCCCCCTGGATCCACCACTGCACGCATTATCTTTACATAGTATAAAACAAAGTTGCTCCCGCTGTCTGTACCCTTAGATCTTTTAAACTGTGCAACGGATTTTAATGCAGTTTTCAGCAATAGATAGAGCGATTCAAGAGGAAGGTTTATATGCCCCACATTAGTATCTACATTGCAAGCGTGCGAATCCAGGGCGGATCGCTAGTTATCTAATAAAAAATATTTGGTAAAAAGATATTAAAGTGTAAGTGGGTATTTAATTCTTCGCTTTGAAGCCCCTGAATTATTCATAGAAAAGAAATAAAAAAACACGTAAATGAAAATAGCGATTTCACTGTAAGTGAATGACAAGACACCATCCCGATAATCACAGAGTTTAATATTCTATACATGACATAACATCACGCTTGTATTCTCCGAAGGGTGTAAGTACACTAGTATAGAAGTGTATAGTAACACCCTCATTTCACCGTTATGTTTAAGTCCAATGTAATAGGGGCGAGCCTATTGCCATCAACCAGCCACAAATCCAAACTCCGGGCTGCTACTGAGGTACTCCACACGGAAAAACCCAACAACACTTTGCCCCACGGGGCGATCGAACCCAGGACTTCACAATCAGCAGTCGCGCTTGCCACCACTAGATCAAAGAGGCAGTTAACATTCTTAAACATGTTATACTCTTATCTACCTATATATCTATACTTAATATTATAAAGAGGAAAGATTTGTATATTTGTATGTAACTAATAAACTTAAAAACTACTGGACCGATTTCAAAAAATTATTTTGCCGTTAGAAAGCTACATTATCACTGAGTAACACAGGTTACGGGCGGAGCCTTGAGGACTCAGCTAGTATTTAATATTCTTTGAAACTTAATCAGCAGAATTGTCGTAAGAATTGACGTGCGTGTGTGTAGTTGCGAGTTGGGAACACTAGGCACGGCACCGAAGCATTCCGTCCATACCTACCGTAATTCATGTGCATTTTGCCAGATTATCGATTCGCGTGTTTGCTGTTATGTATAGCATTGATATAGAATTTCAAGGTTCATTGTTTTGTTTTACAATATTCAGGTAGGTTTTCAGTAGCGTGCATTGCATATAGGCAATTAAGCAGTGCTTACCTCATAAGATTTAATTAACTACTCCATCTTTAACTATTCATCATCATCAGCCTGTAATGTTCCCACTGCTGGGATACAGGCCTCCTCTCTGTGAGAGGGAATGGGCCGTAATCCACCACGCGGGCCCAGTGCGGGTTGGTAAATGTCACATGTCTTGGAATTTTTGGTTCTAGGACATGCCGGTATGCTCACGATATTTTCCTTCACCTTTTGAGAGCAGTGGTGATGAAAATAAATTACAGAAAGTAATGCGCCTGGCTGGGTTGGAACCCACGACATACAACTCGTAAGTCGGGGCCGTTACCACTGGGCCACCACTGCTCTCCTTTAACTATTAGTATGAATAAAATAAGCGTGTACTGCTTAGTTTTCTTTTGGTCAGAATCGTATTGAAATGGGCTTAAGCGTACAATTGAAAGGCGACATCGCTAGTGCTTGCCTACCTAGTCCGAAAACCAATGCACGCCACAGGTAGGTTAGTAAACTGCTTCGTTGATCTAGTAGTGGCAAGCGCGACTGCTGATCGTGAGTCCCTGGGTTCGAGCCTCAGGGCGGGCAAAGTATTATTGGGTTTTTCTGCGTGGAATTCCTCAGTAGCAGCCCGGAGTTCGGATTTGTGCCCGGTTGATGGCAATAGGCTAGCCCCCTATTACATGGGACTTAAACATAACGGTGAAATGAGGGTGTTTACTATACACGATTTATAACCTGGGTTCCCGCGAGTCCCTTCGAAACGTGTTTAAAGATATTAGCATACTAACTTTGCCGTCACTTTACATATTTCAAAATATATTGTATGTTAGAAAAAATTTGCATTTGTTTAATGTCAGGAGCGATTTTCATGATAAAAACACACGGTATAAACATAAAATTGTGGTACCTAAATTTAGATTAAGTAAAACTAGCAAGTCATTTTTAGGAAATGGCGTACGTTTTTATAATAAGCTGCCGAAATCTGTAACTGATCTTACCGAGGGAAAATTCAAAACCTATATTAAACGTATCCTCACTCAAAAAGCATATTACAAGACTAAGGACTACGTTGACGACAGGGATGTTTGGCATTAGTTCTTGCACATGTGGCTTCCCTGGAACCTCATTAAAAACATATGTGTAGGTACGTCTACTAACTATCCTCAATTAAGATTATATATTTTTTATTTTTTTTTATTGCTATCCTTACTCTCAAGATATCTTTATCTTATTTTACAATGATTTTTTAGCTAAGTTTTGATGACATTTAATTATGTCAATTGTTTTATATAGTTTAGCTTCTTTTTCACTTTTGTAAATGTGAGAACTTTGTGGACCTGCATCTATAAATTTGTAAATTACTACAATATTATTCATGTTGCTTTTTTTAAATTTTATTTTTGTTTGTTAGTTTTTGTACTCAAGTCTTTTAGTACTATATTACTCATTGGTCTGTGGTCAGGACCTCATTGTTCTCTCACTATCCTAAATCATTGTACTGTATCCACTGAAATTGTTAAAGGTATTATTTTTAAAAGAGTAACCATGGAGTTTCTTGCCGGCTCTTCTCCATAGGAAATAACTAATTGGAACCGTGCACCTAAATTCGACGTTTCATAAGCACCTGTATTGGTTTATGTGAAATAAAAAAAATTGATTTTGATTTTTGATTTTGACACCTCTGCCGAACCCTTCGGGGAATACAAGGCGTGATTTAATACTTGCAGGTAAAATAGGAACGAGATGGAAGAATATTGGAGCTGTCAAATCAGGTAAAACTAAAACTTCTACTCAGGTTAAGCCTAAAACATGGTTATGTTCAACAAGTAAACTTATTTGACAGCTCAAAAAATGTTCCGTCTCTTTATTATTTTGCCTGTTAATAAAAGATAACAATATTTTTAGTTAAATTTAGTTCGGGGTCAACAGATCGGTACCAACGATGTCGATTCTGTAGCACATTTTGACAGTACTAAACTAGACTAAACGCAACTGTCACTTTCTTTTTCTATTGAAACAGAAAGAGACAAACACACTTAGTTTAGTTTATAACTGTCAAAGTGCGCAACAGAATGATTCGCAATGTCTGTTTTGTAGAAACAATTGACGTAGAACTTACCTTTTACAGGGAAATGGAAAGCAAACAAAGAAACAGCTGTTTTTTTTTATCTTTTTAATATTCGCACAAAACTAATAAACGAACAGTGTAACACGTTGGACCGGGAAAATCCAATAGGTTGTCCCCGCGCGGGCGCCGAGCATATTTAGACGGAAAACAAATAATTGCTTTTGCCTGACACAGGGAATCGAGTTATTTCGTCTACGTGCTTAGAATTTTTGCCCCGTTTTTATGTTTTATGGTACAAAGTTACTTTGGAATTGTTTATTGCTGCCCGCAAAGGTAGTTAATGTTGTTGAAGTAGGTGTGAAACTTCTAAATGAGTCAGGAAGGTTTGTTAAGTAGTTTCAGACTATATTTGCGTCGGCGAGATGAGTTTTGAGCTTAAGTGTAATACGCGTTCGTGGCACACACGACTGTTGTAATTAATAATTTAGTTTCGGGCTCTGTAATGAGTTAAGCCGCTTGGAAAGCTTCGTAAATTAACACTTTCTGGTCATTGTGTGAATTGTAGAATTGGGTTACAGTATTACAAAGGGATTAGTTAATTGCAATTTGATGAACTGTGAATAGTCATGTAATTATAATCCCTAGAGTACTATGTTTCGTGTATTGAGTATCGCGTATAGTTTATAGGTAAATTTTCCCGAACTATTTGTGGTTGGACTTAATTTAGAATCCATTTGAATGTATATAATAAACTTGCCCCGTTGGTTTAGTGGCGGCAAGCGCGACTGCAGATCGTGAGGTCCTGGGTTCAAGCCCCAGGTCGGGTAAAGTGTTATTGGGTTTTTCTGTACAATACAGTACTCAGTAGCAGCCCGGGGTTTGGATTTGTGCCCGGTTGATGGCAATAGGCTCGCTCCCTATTACAACGGCGAAATGAGGGTGATACTATACACCACTGCTCAACACTTCAGGGTATACAGGTGTAATGTTATGTTATTAAATGTATTTCAGTTTTATTTTTGTATTATGAAAATGCTGCTGTCTTTTCACGTGATATATCCTTTTTTTGCAGACTACGTATCGCCCGCGTCATGTATAATACCTCTAACGACGAACCTGCACAATAGGCGATTTACCGGTATTTTTAATTACAAACTATTACACAGTATGTATTGAAATATAATTATCGTACAATAAACTACATAACATAACATCACGCCTATATTCCCCGAAGGGTTGGGCAGAGGTATAATAATACACTCATTTCGCGTTAATTTTTACGTCCCATGTAATAGGGGGCGAGCGTATTGCTATCAACCGGGCATAAATCCAAACTCCGAGCTGCTCTGACGAATTTCATACGGAAAAACCCAATAACACTTTACCCAACCTGGGGATCGAATCCAGGACCTCACGATCAGCAGTCGCGCTTGCGCCACTAGACCAACGAGGCAGGCAACATTAGGTACTATGACTTATCTATACTAATATTATAAAGAGGAAAGATTTGTATTTTTGTATGTAACGAATAAACTTAAAAACTACTGGACCGATTTCAAAAATTATTTTGCCGTTAGAAAGCTACATTATCACTGAGTAACATAGGCTACGGGCGGAGCCGTGAGGACACAGCTAGAAACATATAAAATAATAAGCAATTACTTTCGTGCACGACTTTACTCATGCGCAGACACATCCCTTCACTGTGATCCAGCGCTCTTTTTACTGTAGTACTTAGTAGATTCACGGGAGGAGACAGAATACTTTATTTTTAGACATGAATCACACGACTGTAAAGGTACTACTAAAATGTGTTACAATTTGTATTACGACAAACATAAATTCTCCACTTTATGGACCACACATTAAAATCTAGACTAGCACTAAAGATATTAATGTGTCTGCTACTCATCTCAATTATCAGTTACAGCATTGTAGCAACGAGCATTATCATCAACTAGCGGCCCGTCCCGGCTTCGCACGGGTGGACATTTTTCCCGTTTTTGCAACATTTTTCATTTATGCTTCGCTTTTATTGGTCGTAGCGTGATGTTATATAGCCTTTAATCTTCTTGGATAAATGGACTATCCAACACAAAAAGAAATTTTCAATTCCAACCAGCAGTTCCTGAGATTAGCGCGTTCAAACAAACAAACTCTTCAGCTTTATAATAATAGTAAAGATTTACAGCGCGAGCGCACATTTTTCTCAAGTTTGTGACAAAACACAAATACAGTACTCAGTAGTAAATATTGCACATGGATATTGGGCATAATATGGATGGAGGGGGAGAGGGAGACCAAAGAAAAGATGGACGGATTGTGTGAGGGAGGATATGAAAGATAAGGGGGTAAATGATAATGAGACATCTGACAGGGAAGAATGGAAGAGGAAAACATATTGCGCCGACCCTAAGTAACTTGGGACCAGGGCAGGAAGAAGAAGTAGTAAATATTGCATATCGAGGTTTAGAAAAAGATATTGGCTAGCTTTGGCTTTATAGAGCGTCATCTCTGTCACACAAAGCGACAAAACGTCAAATAGGTATGAGTGACAGAAACGACGCTCTACGAAACCGAAGTTAGCCGATTATTTCTTTCTATTTTTCGATGTGTAATGTTTACTACCGGATACTGTATTAAAGGATGACTCACGCTAGACCGTGCCGGGACCGGGACGGAGATCAACATCGCATACATTTTGTACCGAAGCAAGACCTCAGTCGCTCAGTGCTGGTTATGTAGCGTCAGGGACCAGCCCGAAAGCGACGGAGCTCTTGCTTCGGTACAAAATGTATGCGATGGTGATCTCTGGCCCGGTCCCGGCTCGGAGCCGGCACGGTCTAGCGAGAGTGATCCTTAAAGCTGTGTTATGCAATAATGTGTCAACCCACAAAAATATTAATTCTGTGTTAACGCCGTCTAGTTATTGTGCTAGGTCTACTCACCGCTTGAAAAAATTCAAATTGCATTAAGGTTTTTTTGATAGCCGCTCTAATAAATTTACTACAGTTCTGGGCATTTTTTCAAACGTTGAGTAGATGACGTTAACACAAAACTCATATTTATGTGGGTTGACACATTATTGCATAATACCTGAGCGCCCTAAGAGCGTTATTTGATCACTAAACCGCGATGCCATTTATTTGTCGTAGATTACCGTGGTAAAGCCGACACGGTAATCGGACGAGCTTGGCAAACTTAATCCGTTTTTCGATAAATGTTCGATTAGTTTAATTCCGTTAACTGTATAAGGATTTAGTATGGCACCAGCAAGTTAAAGTAGGAACGTGAGGTTTCTATGATTATTTGTTATTTACTGTTTGAAGCTTTCTGTCTTGTTAGAAATTAATTGTAGAACGTGTCAACGCATGTCATTTGTTCTGAACCGGAGATTGTTTTTTTTTAGGTTATTTGTTTATGTAAAGCTTAGTTACCTCGTTGGTCTAGTGGTGGCATGCGCGACTTCTGTTCGCGAGGTTCTGGGTTCGATCCCCAGGTCGGGCAAAGCGTTATTGGATTTTTCCGTGTGAAATTCCTCAGTAGCAGCCTGTAGTTTGAATTTGTGCCCGGTTGATGGGAATAGGTGCGCCCCTATTACATGGGACTTAAATATAACAGCGAAATGAGGGTGTATACACCTCTGCCCAAGCCTTCAGGGAATATAGACGTGATGTTATGACGTTATGTATAGCCTGGTAAACAGGGTTTCGGTCCACCTGAAGTAAGTGGTAAGTGGTAGCTGACGCATACACCTACAATACCAAGAGATTTATTGATGTGTTGCCAACCTTAGACAAAAACTTGGAAAGTCTCATGTGCCTGTAATTTAAACGACATCCATTTCCTTCGAGTATTAATCAAGGGATCCTACCAAACTGAATGTTGTATCATGTAGAAGCACTTATCATAAAAAGAATAACCAAATGATGTGCATAAAAGTGTACAATCACATCCCACGTGTTTACAGAGAACTTCCTATGACTAAATTTAATAATCACTTTTTAACAAAAATAAAACCGACTTCGAATGGTCTATCTCCGAAGTTCTTCATCAGATCTTCACCAAATTTAAATGGGACCACTTCGAAAGAATACTCTTTCAAACAACATTAAAAGCGGTTCACAATTAGCAAAGATATCGCGGAACAAACATACAAAAAAAAAACATACATACAGTCGAATTGAGAACCTCCTCCTTTTTGGAAGTCGGTTAAAAACAAATTAAAACAATGGTTGATTGAATTTTGCTTCTACACAATTAATGAATTTTTCAATTACAAGTACAATTAATCTATGTAAAGAATTGATCGTTGATTATAAAAACTATTACAATGTCTATTTTTGAATAAAGTACCGTAAATAATTATTTCCTATTTCCATAATAATTCAATATCATATTCCTTATTTTGACATTTCATACATACATACATAAACTCACGCCTTTTTCCCATGGGGGTAGGCAGAAACTATAGAACGCCACATGCTACGACTCTTACATACCCCTTTCGCTTCATCCACATTCATACATCTTGTCATACACGCACGCCGGTTGAGAGTACTACGCACCTGACCTTTGTGAAGAACATCACCAATAACATCGATGTATGTCCTTCTAGGACGTCCTCTACCGGCGTTCCCATTAACATCCGCCTTATAAATTCCTTTTGTTAATCGCCGTTCACTCATTCTCTCAACATGGCCAAACCACCTAAGCATACTCCTTTCAACATTCCTTTTGACATTTCAATTTAACAATATTAAATTTTAACATTTTCTACCTATATAAATCACGTTATCATTTTATAATTGTGACCTTCTAATGATTTATAATTAACTTCAATTTATTTTAATAAAAAAAAATCTAATGTAACGCTGTTAATAAGCCTATAACTTTCGCGTGCCTACTGCAGGTGAGATGTCTGTGTACCTTCCATAAATATAGCAGCTTTGTAAAACCATATCTCTAGCGAATAAATGATTCTGATTCATATCGGGACACAGCTATGCTGCTTGGCGGTAGAAATTGGTATGGCGGTAGTACTTCCCCGGTCAACTCATCCACAAGGAACTGACGCTTTACTAGGAGGCCCATAATTTGACTTACTTGATTTGCCATGATGGCGCTATATTTTACAATCAGCTCACGTTTAGCAGGCTGATAGGGAAATTACGAGTGATGTCGCCTTCATTTCGGAATACCAAATTATTAGGTACCTAGGTATCCATTTGAGGGATTTGAGGGGTAAATCCTTTAGTCAAAAAATCGAACTGCGATAATCACTCTCCATTACCTACTTGCCAATTGTCGTGTTTGTGACATACCTACTTATGTAGGTATTAGCAAATACATTGTAAAATACCATGAAACGATACAACGAGGGACCCATTAATTATACAAACTGTGACGTTTATGTCTAATTAAATATTATAACTATGCAAAACTTGAGCAAGTAATAGTTAGTTTTTCTTCATAATCGCATGTGCTTTACTGCCTCGTTATTAAACCAGGTCACAGCGACTTAGTAGACTTAGTAAATTATGTGTCACCTATTGCATACAAGTTGTAACCAACAAACAAGCGAGTATGATGAAGTATCCGTCATACTAAAAATAATTAAAAATAATGTTATGTTGTGCCTAATTAACAACCGCACAGATCATACGATTTGTGAGGTTAAGCTGCGCCTACAGCGGTCAGTCCGTGGATGGGTGACCGTTCGTTACCGTTACACATCTAAACCCCTCCATGCCTCGGAGAGCATGTTAAACAGTCTGCCGATTTTGGCTCAGATATTTCGACCTATACATATTCAAACACAACTCAAGACCTAGATCTTACAGAGGCGTGATTTTTATTTTGTTTTGTATAATAATACAAAGAATAATAAAAAAAATACCATAAAGGATAGGTGTTACCCCCTGTAGCTTTTGTAGTATTTTAGAAAGTGTGAAAATAGTGTGCAATATCTATATCTATCTATATAAATAAAAATGAATCGCCAAATGTGTTGCTAAGCGCAAATCTTGAGAACGGCTCGACCAATTCGGCTATTTTTTATATATTTCTTACGGCACAAGGAAGGTTCTTACGGAGAGAAAAAACATATAAATCGCGTGGAAAATAGTAAAAACAACACTTTTCTTTTCCTACTACAGGCCAATAACTTTTGACAGAACGTAGTCTGTCCGGGCAGCAAGTATATAATAAAAATGAATTCCTATTTCCCTTGGTCATGCCATAACTTGAGAACGACTTTACCGATTGAAGTCATATTTACCAAATGTAGGTATTTGGTTTGTTGAGACAATGATTCGTAGCTATGTTGGGATCCGATAAGTGGCGCTGTAGTGAAATTATTTACGCGGGCACAGCCGCGGGAGAACAACTATAACTAACTATCTATACCTATATATAGTTACATATAAAATTTAACTTTCATGTCTCAATTAAAACATTGCACAACTTATGTATGGCACTTCGACACTTCTTTAGGTTGTCTAAGCTGTAGCCTTTCAAATGACATAAAATTAACGCCTCTATGAGGCCTAGGTCTTAAGTTGTGGGTGTTTGAGTATGTAGAGGTTGAAATAAGTAAGTCAAATACTGAAATATCTTTGGGGGGGTGGGGAATAGACCGAACCAGTGGGGTGTTTTTGTTGATAAAATTGAGTGTATAGGTACAGGGTGTAAATGAAATCATGTAATTCTTTCAAACCTCGTGATGTACTGCTGACATAGGTTAACCCTGCAGAAGAAAGTTATCGAATCAATAAAAAAATGCCAAGTACACATGACTGTGTTCTTAACGTGAGGCATTTTAGTGCCCCAAGGAAATTGCGCGGCTATCGCTCGCCGCGCGTTCATTTAACTCGGGGCGCTAAAATGCCTCACGTTAAGAACACATCTTTACTTCTTGTAATTTTATTTTTATTCAATCGAAAAGTATCCCGTGCATGTTTAATCTATGGCAGCAGTACATCACGAGGTTTGAAGGAATTACATGATTTCGGTTACACTCTGCGTAACGCCCTTAAAGTTTTATTACTGCATACTGGGACACACTGTATACTAGAATGATTTAAAAGGATTGATTTTGCTTTGTAGCGTAGCCCGAATCGCAATATTGTATGCAACCGAACGTTATCGCAATTACGCTACTAACTTTGCACGGCGTATATTTCGCTCGTCTGTTCTCAGCCTAAACGTAGCGAAGAACGTACACGGTGTGGGTAGAAAGGACATTTGAAATTCAAAACTACAACTTCTTAATGATAGTGTAGGTACTGCATATTTAACAATACGCCGAAAATTCAGTGAAAATGACGACACTCTCATTAAAAGTTTGAGTGTAACGTGAAATTTAATCACTCAGCCACGCTGGAGTTGCAGTGGAAAGTGTTAAAATACACGTTTTTATCTAATATAGGAACACCCTGGCTCTCTCTGGCGCTGGTTTATTAATGTTCGCTTGGCATCCTGCATTGCTGTGTCCGGGTAGGGATTTTAAATGTATTTTTACCTTTTGGTTGTTTAAAAAGGGTAGACTTAAAAAAAGAAAACATTTGAATCAGTGTTTTATAATTTATTCATTCTTTTGTTTTATTAAATAGGATATACTGGCTGCTGTATATTATCTTGATATAACTGCCACTTTCTGTTCGGTGATTTCGTTGTTGGGTGCATATTCAATTTTTTTTAACATTATTTTAACCAATCATTCTTCTCCCGGGTTGTTAACGTTATAGTATTGTCAGATTGTTTTTATTATTGTCTTATTGCTTGACGGCAGCGGTATAGTTTGAGTTTTCATTATCATAATTATAGTATTAAACATCTGCATTCTTAACTTTGGGATGATGCTAATGACGTTCTCAATTTTTGTTAATATTTTTCGAATATTCGCCCTGTTAGGATAATTCGTTATATCTATCTATATAAATAAAAATGAATCGCCAAATGTGTTGCTAAGCGCAAAATTTGAGAACGGCTCGACCAATTCGGCTATTTTTTTAAATATATTTTCCATATGGCTCAAGGAAGCTTCTTATGGAGAGAAAAAACATATAAATCGCGTGGAAAATAGTAAAAACAACACTTTTCTTTTCCCACTACAGGCCAATAACTTTTGTCAAAACGAAGTCTGACCGGCAGCTAGTTTCTGAATAAGATTAAATAAGAACGCGACCGCGTCCTTATTTCATTTTTGCAGTTCAATGTAGTGTTTCTTGCAAAGACCATTTGATAATCTATACTTCTATACTAATATTATAAAGAGGAAAAATTTGTATTTTTGTATGTAACGAATAAACTTAAAATGTACTGGACCGATTTCACAAAATTATTTTGCCGTTCGAATGCCACATTATCACTGAGTAACATAGGCTATGGGCGGAGCCGTGAGGACACAGCTAGTAATATAATAAAAGTGTATTCAGAAGCCTGAAAGTCTGACAACCGGTCTAACCTTAGGATGTCGGCATTGCCCTGTAACTGGGTTGCGGAAGTCTGATGGCAGTCGCTCCGTGTAAAATACTGGTTTTCAGCCGCATCTAGTTAGCTGACCCCAACATAATTGGAAAAAGCTAGGTACAACGAAATGAAAAATACTGACAGTACAGTGCACGTCAAATAATTAGAACCAAGATGGCGTCGACTGCGTGATCTATGTGAGGTTCGGGTCATATGATTCGTTTTGATGAGTCCAATAGATTGCTTAGTTGTCGGCAATAAGATTGACAAGCATATCATTTTGGGACCCAGTGCATAATATCAGCAAGCATATTGGGTCACCCGCGCGACGGCGCAACGAGTATTCCCAAAGAGGATTGATGTCAGGCAGGCGGCCGCTCATAAAACAATAACCCAAAACCTCTAACAACATGGATTTATGAAATACATGCCTGAGAGATATTTTTCGACGGCATGTGAAGCCAAGTCAGAGGCCCATGGGCGGCATTAACTCTGACACCAGGTTAGTCACTAACCACACGAAAAGAAAGAAGAGGCCTCAAATTAATATATGAACGGGTGGAGAGAGAGAGACATTACAGGTGTCCAACATAGGTCATTTGTAAACAGGACCCGTAAGGTGTCGGGTTAAAGGTCACATTTGTTCTCAAAATACAAAATGAAAGACGCATACCCATCTGAAAACAGCTTCCGGTGTTTATTTACAGGGAAGGGTGAAAGGGTTGACTTAAGAATTTACCAAGCTGTACTTTGTATTTTTGTAATTATATAAAATTGTGTGTATTAATTTATGTAATATCATTTTAACTATTATTAACTTCATTTAAATTTGCACGCCGCATAATATGGCAGAATATGTCGGAATCTATAACACTGCAAGATAGTGATCTTGCAGTGTTAAAGAATCGTTTATTTGCTAGAACATGGTATATACAGTGGTATATACCATGTTCTAGCAAATAAACGATTTGAATTGAATGGAATTTGGTTTAGCCTTAATACTTACGAAATTCTTTACACACTAGAACAGGTTTATTCCCTATTTTTTTTATAAGAATCAAAGCCTTGTGACAAGTTATCTTAGACCCAATACTTTCTGTAAGATTTAGTTTCTGTATTTCTTTTTTAACAAGGATATTGGGGTTAGCTTCCATTCTTATCAGATACGGCTGAATAGCAGTATTTTACACGGAGCGACTGCCACCAGAAGTTCCCAACCCAGTGACTGGGTAATGCCGATATCTTAAGGTTAGACCGGTTGTCAGACTTTCGGAATTCTGACTTTCTGCAAAGATTGTCATAGGTATTCGCATGACACCCGCGACCGACTGTTTAACGTGCTCTCGTGCAAGGGACGGTCACCCATCCACGGACTGGCCGCGGCAAGCGCAGCTTAACCTCGCAAATTGTATGATAATATAATATAATTAGCCACAAGCCCCCCAATAAGGATATTAAATATTATAATTAAATCATTCGGTATGCTAGAGTAAAAAATGAGTAAAATTAATTTCTCCAGTCAAAGTAACTGACATGCAAAGTAGACAGAGTTTTATATTAGGTACACTATTACTGTAACGTGTATAAAGGAATAGTGTCAGACTAAGAATGATTTATAGTTTAATATATTTTCTACTTTATATTAGTGTTAGTTTTCTAACCATTTGTTACCTGAACATTTCATTGAAGTGGTAGAAAAGGGTTTTTTTACAATTGAGCCGTCGTACCATTTTAGACCCGGTCCACAATATCTATTATCCGGGACAATGAAGGCAAAGGAGGGTTGATTTACTACGTCATCTAGTTTGTATATTTTATACCGATGCTAGTACGTAGGTCTCGTACTAAATTTGAGCCCAGTGACACACGAGCGTTGCATGAATAATGAACGACACTTTATTTTGTGTACACACGCGAGCATTTTCGAAAGAAAAGTGTGGAATGGAAACAATGGAATCAGAGATTAACTTTTTGTGTTTTGATTGTCAGTATATTTTTAGTACAGCCTGTATAAAACATTCTTTTCAGAAAACATAACATAACATCACGCCTTGCATTCTCGAAGGGTTCGGCAGAGGTGTTTTTAGAAGACCCTCGTTTCACCAGTTATGTCTAAGTCCCATGTAATAGGGGGCGAGCCTATTGCCATTAACCGGATACACAAAATCCAGACTCCAGGCTGCTACTGAGAAATTATTAATGGATAAACCTAATAACACTTTGCCCGACCGGGGGATCGAACTCAGGACCCCAAGCTCAGCAGTCGGGCTTGGGGTCACTAGACCAACAAGGCAGTTTATTTCAGAAAAATAATCGATATTATAGGTGAACACACACTTATCCGAGCCGAACGCGTCGAACGAAACGATTTTTAGAATTATTTACATGGAAGAACCCCAGAAATCCTAGACGAGGTCGGATGACGTCATCAGATTCGACGCGGCTGATGCGGTCGACTCGACCGATGCGCTCGCATTCTATCAGTTGCATACGACACAGCAACGCGCGAGTACTACTTGTTCATTGTTTAAAAAAAATTGTGATTCCATTTTTTCGGCGCGATCGTTTCTTTCAGTGCGGATATGTGTGCGTCCACCTTAAAAAAGACACGAATAAAGTAATCCCTTTGTCAAGTTTGATTCCAAATTTAAAAAAATCACCGCTATATTTTTCCTTTTTTTTTAATAATTTATAATTTAAACCACCTTTATTATCCGTTCCAAATATTGTTAGGATATGACTTTTGGAAACTACGCGGCAGTGATTACGTGTAGTGTTAGAAAAACAATCGGGTAAATTTTACGTTGAGATGACGTCAAACGTCGCTTGACTGTAAAAGGTCTAAATAGCATTTGGAACGAGTACCTAGTACATACATTTCAGTCAACTCAAGCACTATAAAACAATGTCTATTAACTTAACTAGGCGGGCTATAGTGATAGTCTGTCTAGCACAAATATTAGGACCCGAGTTTTATTAGAAAAGACAATTTATGTTTATACGAGAACGTGACTCTTCTGACAATTTTAGCAGTAAATGTGTTGGGGTATATAAAATCTTCAATAATATAACATCACGCCTGTATTCTCCGAAGGGTTGTGCAGAGGTGTATAGTAACACCCCCATTTCGCCGTTATGTTTAAGTCCCATGTAATACGGGGCGAGCCTATTGCCATCAACCGGGTACAAATCCATACTCCGGGCTGCTACTGAGGCATTCCACACGGAAAAACCCAATAACAATTTGCCCGACCTGGGGATTGAACTCAGGTCCTTACAATCAGCAGACGCGCTTGCCACGATCAGACCAACAAGGCAGATAAAAAAAAGAACTATCGCACAATACAAAGTTGCCATACACAAGTAGGTAGGTACTACAAAAGCTTGCTACTCTTGCGACTTTTTTTATAGTTAATCCGCTTTGCTTAACCTGTCACAGTTCACATGCGGTATCACAGACCTCAATAGAAATCAAACGCTCCAAAACGTTTTTAGTAATTCGTCTGTCTTGGGTAAAATTTATTTGGAAGTGAGCCTAAAACACATTGGGTTTTTCCGTGTGGAATTCCTCAGTAGCAGCCTGGAATTTGGATTTGTGCCCGGTTGATGGCAATAGGCGCGCCACCACATTGGGACTTGAATATAACGGCGAAATGAGGGTGTTACTACACATCTCTGCACAACCCTTCGTGGAATACTGGCGTGATGTTATGTGAACCTAAAACATCTGAAACGGTAGGGTTAACTCCATAATTTTTCATTTCATTATAACACCAATGTGGAAAATTCTATTTTGGAACCTACGTTTATATGTACAGTAGGGGAATGAAAATTTCGCCAGTTTTCAAATTCATTAATTTCCCACATCACGGGCACATATTACCTTTTCACACTGTTGAGTGGAACAGACCAATGCATGGAAAATTATGTTTAATTATTTGGTAGCGAAGACCAAAATTACCTTTTGCTTCCATATGACGTAGTAGGGCCATGTAATGTCTTTAGTTTGATTAAAGGAGTTTTTTTGTAAAATCTATGACATCACTTAAATCGATGATTAAATGAGCTGTGTTATGGAATAATGTGTCAATCCTCAAAAATATGAGTTCCGTGTTAATGCCATTTAGTTATTGTAGTAGGTCTACTCAACGCTTGAGGAAATGCAAACTGCATTAAGATTTTTTGATAGCCGCTCTATTAAATTTCCTACAGTTCTGGCCATTTTTAAGCGTTGGGTATAGCCTACCACAATAACTAGATGACGTTAACACAAAATTCATATTTTTGTGGGTTGACACATTATTACATAACACGACCCAAATAAACTGACATTACTAGTGTCTGTCACGATTATAATTTAATATCCTGTCAAAAAATACTTGGATTTTCATTTCTATAATGATGGCAATACGTAGTCGATAAAATAGTTCGATTCTTGCATTGTGCAAGCAAAAATAGACTTTAAGGTGCATAACCTTTTCATTTCCCTACTGTACAACAAAAACAGTTAAAAAACATTTGTTAGTCAAAAAATATCTTCATTTATTTTTATAAAAAAATAATGAATTATGTAGTGAATTGTATTTCATAACAAAGAGTAAATTACGGAAGTCTCCACGTTGCGTGCCTACAAAAGGTACCAAAGTGCCCGTTTTTAGTACTGTATGTATTTTACTGCTTAATTAAGCCGTCGCAGGCATTTGTGGTGTTAGGTAACAGTAACACCGGTGTTTTTATGTTACACCCACCTCCCGGCGTAAAACCTGAAAGAATACGTTTGCTTTAGCAAGTTTGTTGTGAGTGGCGGCACTGGCGACCCTGAGTGGTTTAGACAATTTTGTTTGAAAAATGTTGTGTTTTTAATGCATAGATTCTTTTTATGAGGTTGAGGTTTACACTAATATTATAAAGAGGAAAGACTTGTATTTTTGGATTTTTGTATGTAACGAATAAACTTAAGAACTACAGGACCGATTTCGAAAATTCTTTTGCCGTTAGAAAGGTACATTATCACTGAGTAACATAGGCTACGGGCGGAGCCGTGAGGACACAGCTAGTGGTGTATGTAGAGATTATATCGAGATTTAGGGGTAACCGCCCGTTCACACAGCGGATCCATTGTTTTATCGGATCCGTCGAATTGGATGTGTTGTTCACATATGTACCGATGGATAAGTTAAACAAATGGCAGTTGCATCGCTTCTGGCAGATAGGATACGATAAAAATAACGGCTCCAGTATTTTTATTGGATTCGCAATACTGTCGTGTATGTGAACTCGCTTATTTAAACACAGGCGCCATCACCAAAATAAAAACGGATCCGCTTAAACAGATCCTGTAAACAGTTTCTGTGTGAACTAGTTGTAAGTCAGGTGAAATACCTAAGCTTTCTTCCTCCTAGCCTTTTCCCATCTATGTTTCGGGTCAGCTTCCGGTCTAACCAGATGCGGCTGAATACCAGTATTTTACACGGAGCGACTGCCATCAGACTTCGCAAACCAGTCATTGAGCAATGACGATATCGGTTGTCAGAATTTCGGGCTTCTGATTACCCGTAACGATACCGGGGACCGATGGTTTAACGTACCATCCGAGGCACGGCAGGGGCTCGATGTGTGACGAACGGTCACCTATCCACGGATTGACCGCGGCCAGCGCAGCTTAACTTCGCAAATCGTATGATCGGCACTATTGTTAATTAGCCACTAGCCTCTTCAAATGAAAAGTGAAATACCTCAGTTACACTCCTCAAAATAAGTGTCAAAAACTACTGAGCAGCAACATTTTTGAAAGGATGTCCGATGTATCTTTTTTACGTAATCCATAGTAAAAGATAACAGAGATGTGGGACAGGTATCAACTTTAGACGCATTTATGATATTCCCATTCGAAATCCACTTACCTATCGTACAAAGGAAGCCTGGAGTTACATTTTTATTGAGTATGCATCAGCTTTTACGGTACAATTCTTCAGCATCCAATTATTTTATCGAAAGGAATATTTTTATCTTTTATATATACAAGTTTTCTTGCGATCATCTCTCACCTCGGGCTTCAAGCACGCTTATAATAAGCTAGTTAATTAATAATATTCAAACAAAACTTTTTTCAAGTCTGTAATAAAAAATACTTGCAAGATCTTAAATCATAAAAAATAACAAAGATTACTCAGGGAGTAAAATATTGCTTAGAAGAGTAATAATTTCAAGTAAAAAATAAATTATGACAGTAAAAAGGAAATGTTAAGACTCACGGCAGTTCTTCTGCCAAGTTATCTCGGGCCAACTAGATGGGGTTAAAGTTAACCCGATTTTAGTATCAACAGTTAGTTTACGAGACTTTGTAGTTTATTAAGCAATTATTTATTCATATTCCACTTTCTGGTTTACGCTACGCTTTTCGTAGTGCCGTCAAGAAGGTATTCAGTCTAATGGAAATAAAAGTATTGAATACCTTGACTGCATTGTTGGTCTAGTGGTGGCAAGCGTGACTGATGATTGTGAGGTCGTGGGTTCGTTCCCCAGGTCGAGCAAAGTGTTATTTATATTATAAGTTTATCCTTGTGGAATTCCTCAGTAGCAGCCCGGAGTCTGGATTTGTGCCCGGTTAATGTCAATAGGCCCGCCCCCTATTACATGGGACTTAAACATAACGGCGAAATGAGGGTGTTACTATACACCTCTGTCCCTCCCCTCGGGGAATACAAGGCGTGATATTATGTTTATGTATTGATTATTCGATTTCCAGGATTTGCTTTTCAGTTGCTTTGGCAACAGGTTATTTACTCGTTTTGTGCTGTCTGTTCCGAACTACGAATATTTCACTTAGTTATACGCTAAACTAAACATTGACATTGTGATCTTTATGTAACAGTGTTTTGGCTTTTCCGCTCTCGGATGAAGCCAAAGCACTTTACAAATTAGCTTAATTAGGTTTAAAAAAATAAGTGTATTTAGTTAATTTGTATATTTAGTTTAAATAGGGCGACATTATCGCAAAGCGACAAAGCCCATAATAAAGAAAAATAAAATTACTGTAAGCCGTATATTCTACTCCATGCTCCATAGATCTTCGTCTGTCAAGTTATAATGAGTTTCTAACTAATTCAACTGAACTTGAAACTATAATAATCTCTTAAAAAAACTTTTAATTTAAACGGTTTCATCTTGCAGTAGGTACCTACACCTGCAGCATCAGGATTTGAGAATAAAAGGTTGAAATTATTATAATGTTGTATTATCATGCGAATTCAATTTGTGTGAAAATTCAAGAGAAAGTTGAAAAATCTGTCGCAAGATTTGAATCACACAAACAAATATACGAAGTGAAGCTAAATAAAATCGTTTAAAAATAATATTTTTTCGATCTTGGTGTCATAATTAAAGAAAAGTATTATATACAGGGTGTAAACAAAATCACGTAATTCCTTCAAACCTCATGATGTACTGCTGACATAGATTAAGCCCGAAGGGATACTTTTGGATTCAATAAAAAAATACAGGAAATAAACATGTGTTCTTAACGTGATGCATTTTAGCGCCCCGAGCGAATTGCGCGTATATCGATCGTAGGGCATCATTTAATTCGGGGCGCTAAAATGCCTCACTTTAAGAACACATGTTTACTTCTTGTAATTATTTTTTATTGAATCCAAAAGTATCCCGTGCAGGGTTATTCTATGTCAGCAGTACATCACGAGGTTTGAAAGAATTACATGATTTCGTTTACGTCCTGTATATTTAATATTTTTGGAAACTAGAAACACAAGTGGGTACTTGGAAATATTTTCAACTGTTATGCTATATTCGACAGTTTAAATTCATATAAAATCTACATTCTGATAAGTGTACACATAATCAGGCAAATGGTGTGGGAAATAACTCCGTCAACGAAACTATTCTTCGAATATAAAGCCAAGATTTTTTAATAAACAACCGAGTCCCAACGTAGCACACGCGACGTATTTTCTAACTTATTATACGAGAGAGGAGAGTGCAAGACGGTTGAACCTCAGGAGGAAAGCTCGCTTCGAAAATAAAACCGTAAGCGATACGTTGCCTCGGTTTAGCGGTGTATTCGCTGAAAGTTGTTACCTATTGAAGACGGATTCCTCATTTTCTTGTCGAACCGTTCCTTTTATCGATCTGTTGTTACAGGGTTTGAAAACAACAGTGTTGTTGATGTTGTAGCATGTTTTATTCATTGTTGTGTTTATGATGGCGTGGTTGTTCCGGTGTTTGTGGACTGTTGTTGTGTAGTTGCTAATATATAATATGCTTGAGGCATTGTAGTTGTAGAATTTAGTTAAGGTAACAGCTGACTTAACTATATCTACTGTTCTTCTTCTTTTCGTGTGGTTAGTGATTAACCTGGGGTCAGAATTTATGCCGCCCATGGGCCTCAGACTTGGCTTCACATGCCGTCCAGAAATATATCTCCGGAATGCTGGTTTCCTAACGATGTTTTCCTTCACCGTTTTTAAGCAAGTGATAATTATACAATACGCACGTGAATCTGACTAGTTAGAGGTGCGTGTCTTGGGCTCGAACTGGAGACCTATGACTTGGTAGTCCGACGGTCACACCACTAGGCTATCACTGCTACTCATGAAATTGCATTGTGTAACGTGTGAGAAAAAAAAATGATAAAAAAGAATCAAAATCTACCCTCAGACTTGGCTGGCTTATTCACAATATAAGTTGAGAATTTCACCACCACATCATGTCCCACACAGTAGTTTAAACCGCATGGCACACGATGCGATGGTGAAATATTGGGGGGTAGGTGGACAAATGGTTGTCCACAATGGTCACAAGAGGTTGCCGAATAGACTCTCGGAGAGGGATCGAACCTCTGGGTCAAGGACCTCTTGGGGGTTGGCTGTAGATGCTGATGAACATAAATCAAACAAAGGAAATCAGTAACACATTATATATTGTAGCGACATGAGTTCGCGAACATGGTGGTTACGGCCGCGGTGTGTATGTACATTATATAACTATCCGCAACTAAAAGCTAACACACGCGAAATTTTGAGTTGAGCATGCTCATGTCGAATGTAAAATCTGGTTGGCCAACCGTACCGCACTCACTGTAGCGAAGCACGTGGCCTGAAGAAGTGCCTGCGCGATGCGCACAGGCAGCTGATGCTGGTCCCCCAGCATACCACCTAGGGAGGTGGCGGCGGCGTCGTCAGGCGCGTCGGCAAATGGCCGGTGGTGGCATCACCGGCGGTCACCCACGCAAATGCCGACCCCGGGTGTCCTTGGCGTCGTCCCTTGCGATCACCCATGGGACATACCGCAATGGCGTCCTACGGACTCGGGGGGCGATCGGCGAATCAAAGATGCAGCATGGGATCCACACATACCGCGCGGCAAAGATGTCTTCACCGCGTGCGAAACTGACGCGTCGGTCAGCGGGAAGATGGATTAGCACCACTCACTTACTACATCTTGAATAGGATGCTACCACGCCATATTGTCCAGCACCCCAGGTTCCAAAATTCCGAACCACACTACGATCTCATCAGCCGCTCCAAAGTTGAATGTCATGGTATAGTATATCCCTATATAGTTTGTGGTCAGGTCATGCGCAAGCGACATAGTGATTAGATGGACTCGTCCGTTTTGCAACATAGTCGACTTGACGATTTTATGATGTCGCGAAATAAATTAGAAATAGTTATTATATGTATCGCACGTCAAAGCCGTTATTATTTATTACAAAACAAATCAAATCCAATCACAGAAAACAACATTGTTTACACATGATAATTAAATATTGATTGTTATCGATTGAAAGTCAATCGATATTTTCTGCAAATGTCAGTTCATACTAAACATAACCTCACTTATTTTGTCAATTGACTTTATGGATTTAATTTTAAAAGTTTATTATTATTAAAAACAAATGTTATAGATCGAAACAAATAATTTTGCTGATCCCATCAATACTACTATCGCGGTATTTGGTTCTGTATCAGCAGAGATACAAGCGCGAATATGTTTTACAATGAATGCCAGTTTTACTGCTTCATTGTGACAAAATAAACAAGTTTGCTAATATGTTATGCATAAATGATGCTGACACTGTGGTCTTAAATAATGGCAAGGTGTGATATTATCAAAATTAACGTGAATTTGTGAAATATATAACCCTATATTAGCATTGAGATAATTATTATGTTCCTACCTACTTGTATATTATGTTATTTGAAAATATCAAGAAAAGTTGTAGTATACACTACAATTGATAGCCTTTCAATTTAAATGGTGCTCCCCTTAATAAAAAGCTTAAATATTTTTTAACTAACTTAGATTTTTATAGTGGTTTAGTTACCTATTAGTTACGTGCGTACCTATACCTCAGTTTGGTAGCACCGTAACACAAGTTTAATTAATTCTTAGGCCAACTTGCGCAATATTTGTTAAGTTAGCCTGTACTAGCAAAGTTTGTATGTCTGTGGCAGGAATTTATTTTGTTAGCCTAAATCAGGGCTAAACGATGTTGCGCAAGTCGGCCTTAAAATTTCGTGGGTTACAGAACGCGTTCAATAGCGTCGCTATTAAATTGAATAACGTTCTGCCAATGTGCTCGTAAAAGGATTTTCCTCGAAATCAACGTTGTTATACCACAATAAAGCAGGTCTGCGGGGTTTCCAGACTTAGTATATACAACGCCGTCAATTTTGTCTGAAATCATGTAATAAACGCCGCCCTGAGATGAGCTATAAAAAGAATTTCCAGAAACTGGGTCTAGGATTTTGAGATTTCGTTGTTCATATTTGCTTTAGGAAACTTTAAAGGCCTCAACTGTAAAGTAACATAAAACAAAAATAATAAAATCTCAAGAATAGTAAAGTTCTATTAAAAATAACTAGAATATTAAGCGTGAGGTTGATTGAATTTAGTTTATTTTTCCAACATGTCTGTAGCTCGTTTTTGTGAAACAAGAGAACTTTTCTCATTATTTTAATAAAATTCTAGGTCAAAATTCTGAAATTAACTACTTACGCTACAAAGGCAGTTAGTAAAAGCAATTTATATAAAAAATAAACTAAGCATAGTCATTAATTTAGCTGATAACATTTAGAATTTCTTTTTTTATTAAAATAACTTAACAATCACGCCTGTATTCCCCGAAGGGTTGGGCAGAGGTGTATAGTAACACCCTCATTTCGCCATTATATTTAAGTCTCTTGTAATAGGACGCGAGCCTATTTGCCATCAACCGGGCACAAATCCAAACTCCAGGCTGCTACTGAGGAATTCCACACGGAAAAACCCAATAACACTTGGCCCGACCTGGGGGGTCGAACCCAGGACCTCAGGATCAGCAGTCACGCTTGCCACCACTAGACTAACAAAGCAATTAATTGAAATAATAATATTTATATTTTTCACGATTTGAAGGCAAAATATGTAAATTGGGAGAACTTGTGTATTTTCTTCTGACTTTACAAATATTTTAGTAGCCTTGTCGAGAGACAAGGCTACTAAAATGAATACAAAGTACTAAGTAAATACGACAGATTGGAAGCGTAGACTGATGCTTTTAATAATAAGTAGGTACTACAAACGTCTAACTTACCATGTTTTTTGTCAAACATCAAGGCACTGATTCTCACGTGCGTTGACACACATATGGTCAAATTCTCAAACGCGACTCAATTTTAAGTTGCCGTTAAACTCGTGTTGTCCCTGTCATTTCTCCTTAAAGTGACAGGGACAGCACGTGACTTAACAGCAACTTGAAATTGAGTCGCGTTTGAGCATTTGGCCGTTATGTACATCATTTTTACGAATGTTATCAAATTGAGTGGGGTCAGCAAAGAATTTGATGCGAAAGTGGCAAGCGAGACCGTCTCTGAAAATATCGTGCAAATTGCGCAGGTCGACTGCGAAGTTTATTTTAAAATGTACCTACATACTTTGACTTTACTTTTCAAAGTTGGTTCTCAAAATTTAAGTGAGACTTGAAATGCACATGCTATTACAGAACGCGTAGTGACTACAGTTATTTTGTAAAACTTACTTAGTAGCGCGGAACATGTTACCATCAAATACATATGACTTAATACAGACGTACTTATGTATCGTCCCGCGTGTAGGCTATCTTAATGAAACATAACATAACATCACACCTGTATTCCTCGAAGGGTTGGGCAGAGGTGTATAGTAACACCCTCATTTCACCTTTATGTTTAAGTCCCATGTAAAAGGGACCGAAACTATTACCATCAACCGGGCACAAATCCAAACTCTGGGCTGCTACTGAGAAATTTCACACAGAAAAACACAATAACACTTTGACCGATCTCACGATCAGCAGTCACGCTTGCCATCACTAGACTAACGAGGCAGTTCAAGGTAATGCAAAAAAACAGTTAATTAAATACAGAATTTAACGGCAACTTAAATGGCAGACACTTTGATGCTAGTTAAAGCGATGATACTCAGACCACAACAGCTGTAACGGTTTTAATTAGAGGGTAATGGGTGTGATATAAAATTGCATCGCTTCTGCTCTTACACGTTTTTATTTACCGTTAAGAATTAGAGTTATCGGTATGTCAGGATAGCGATCATGGTAAATAAAGTAAATTAAACCAAAATAGACGCTCCACCACTGAGACTACTTATATTTGGGTTACGGGTAGTTACAGGAGCTCACAGTATAATATTAGGTCCTTACCTATGAAATTGGCGTTTTTTTCTCACAAATAGAGAACCTCGTCACTTCTATGATTTAAAATATTAATCTATTGCTTGATATTATATCGAAACTTGACCATCATAGACAACTACCAATAGTAAAAAAACCTCATTATTTATAGTTTTCTAAACATAAAAAATAACTTAAAAATGCCTCCTCTTTTTGTTAGCAGAAATGAACACTATTTTTGTTTTAACTCAGCCAAAACTGATTTTTGTGGCATAATCTAAGTGGCATACGTTATCTTAGTTTTTAAACATTAGTGCATAAAAGTTTTAAAACATCAGTGTTCATAGTTGTTAAATAAATTAAGAAAATGTTAGTATGAAAAATGCAACTTCTTTAAAATTCTCCATACAAAACGCTGATTTCATAGGTGGGGACCTAATAATAATTTACACAAGAGCATAAAATAAGGACAAGCTAATCAGATATAAAAGGTCAGACTTCTTCGGCTGTTCTACATAGAATCCTATGCTCCGTCGAATGATCACTATTTTTATAACGTCGGGTACTTTTATTCATTTTGACGACTACCCTCCTTTATCAACATTGTCCAGTGTTAACAGCTATCGATAACATAAGGCTGCAAATAAACTTCGTTTAAACGTTACCCTAAAAGTGCCCACAAACATTGCGAGGCGTGCGCCGCGAATAGTTTGCCACATATGCCTTAATCTGTGTTGTCGGAGGGCTCACTGTAAGCATTCACCGCTAGCAGTGAGCCACCTCGTCCACACAGCTTGAGGCATGCGTGACAACCCATTCACGGCGTTTGCCTCGCGATGTCTGTATGCACCGTTATAAAAGTAGTAGGACCTAAATAAGTGGGTCAAGTGTATCCCGTCGTGGTGGTATGGGAGTTCCGGACGTGCTGCACCAGATTGCGGGTACAAAACTTGGCATGTACCAATGTTCAATGTGTACGTATGTACCTATGTGTATGTCATATACTTTTTATATTAATCCAAGACACCACTGATAATACGGTTTAAGAAAAAATTGTAAGGCAACTGGTCTGAAATCGCAAACACGCAGTGAGCAAGCTTGTAGATCAATGCTCGTTCCTTCCCTGTGCTGTTCTCTCTCTGTTGCTACATATTCAATATTTATCAAGATATTTGGATCGCGATCTTGGATCTTGATATTTATTGAGCGTCTAGATCAGTGGATTAAACATGTGACATCACGATCCAGGGTCGTGTTCCAAATATCATGATAAATATTGAACGTGTAGCATGCGCTTATGAGAAGAGGCCTTTGCTCAATAGTGAGACAATTACAGGCTGGTATTTTTTATATCTCATCATCCTCCTGGCCTTATCCCAACTTATTTGTGGTCGGCGCAGTATGTCTTCTTCTTCCATACATCTCTATTAGCAGTCATCTCAGTACTCATCCCCTTTCTAGCCGTCTCATCTTTTTGTGTTTTTTATACCAATTAATATTTTGTTTTTAAGTGGGACGGGTATTTTCGCCTCATTTTGTTCTTATTCATCATCTTCCTGCCCTGGTCCCAAGTTACTTGGGGTCAGCACAATATGTTTTTCTCTTCCACTCTTCCCTGTCAGCCGTCTCATTATCATTTACTCCCTTATCTTTCATATCCTCTCTCACACAATCCATCCATCTTTTCTGAGGTCTCCTCCTCCCCCTCCATCCATCATTATTTTGTTCTTATTGATAAGCGTTATTTTCCAATCTTTTATAACCGCTTACGTAATTAATATAAAGAGATGCGATGTTCTCTCCGTACTATTAACTCAGACACAAAACTTTCGAATCCCACCAAGTGAACAAATCGGTGGTTGGACATAATAAATAAAATAAAAAAATAAAATAAAAAAGCCTTTTATTTCTTGCCAGTGAATTCAAAAAATAAAAATAGAAAAAATAAACATTAAAAACATAAAATAAATTTCGAAAAATAAAAATTGAAATAAAATTCAGAAATTGTATCCATTAATATTAATTCGAAGTAAATTATATAAATCAATAATAAATTAGTATTTTTAAAATTATAAATTATTCAACAAATTTCTATTTATGTTATAAATTAAACATTTTACATGTGCAAGAACCCTTCTTAGGTGAAGGCCTCCTCCAGTGATTGCCATGCGTCCCTGTTGTTTGCTACTCTTGGTTGGACATTACATAATATAACATCACGCCTTGTATTCCCAAAGGGTTTGGCAGAGGTGTTTTTAGTACATCCTCGTTTCACCAGTTATGTTTAAGTCCCATGTAATAGGGGGCGAGCCTATTGCTAATAACCGGGCACAAATCCAGAGTCGGGCTGCTACTGACAAATTCCTAATGGAAAAACCCATTATCACTTTACCCGACCTGGGGATCGAACCCAGGACCCCATGCTCAGCAGTCGCGCCTGCAACCACTAGACCAACAAGGCAGTCAAACGGTGGTTGGACTTAAATACTAAACGGTAGTCTGTGCCTTTGTGGTCGTAATGCAGTTCAAAACTGGTCTAATATGAATTAAGCTGAAGCTGTAGCCATATCCAGTATAAACGTCCTCTAAAATATGCAACACCATTAAAGCAAGTCCATGGATGTATGAAATTCATAATTCACACAGCGCTTTTGGATCAACGAGAATTGTCGCAAGTTGCACAGTTTGAACTAAACTGCATAATTACTGTAACATAGTGGAGCTTAATATAGAATTTTACTTTAATCGACTTCTACTAGTTTGTGTGTACGTTTTCGTTTTGGCATGAAATTAGTTTTAGATGCACTCGCTAAGTGAGCAAGAAAAATTGACCCTTATCACAACATAACACAACATCACGCCTGTATTCCCCGAAGGGTTGGGCAGAGGTGTTTAGTAACACCCTCATTTCGCCGTTATGTTTAAGTCCTATATAACAGGGGGATTGCCATCAATCGGGCACAAATCCAAACTCCGGGCTGCTACTGAGAAATACCACACGGAAAAACCCAATAACACTTTGCCTGACCAGGGGATCGAACCCAGGACCTCACGATCAGCAGTCGCGCTTGCCACCACTAGACCAACGAGGCAGTCCCGAGGAGGTGATCACTTGTTCACTTGTATTCCCTATTACATTCGGGAGCAATGAATCCGGGTCATTAACATACAATTTAATATCTCGGAAAACATTGTTTAACATTTCAACATTATTTTGTTTATGTTGGTGACCCGGATTTATTGCTACCAGGTGTAGAAACAACGGCAATACCAAATGTTACAAAAACACCCCTAAAGCCGAAAGGGGGTTAAAAGGTCCCTTGAAAAGAGTATTGGCAATATTGGAAAACCGTAGTACGACCCAAAAAAAAAGAATTTGGATAAAACATAAAATAATCATCATTGAAACGCAACCCTGAAAACATAAAAACTAAAGAGTAGATTACCCAGAAAGTTAATTACATTCTTACCTAATTTCCTCTGAGAGGTAAATGACAACAACCGGTTTTCGGTTTAATAAATATTTTCCTTTTGATGGGGAATTATGTAACACATTCTATAGTCCCGCGATTTCATTAAGACAATGATTCCTTAATTATACATACATACATACATACATAAACTCACGCCTTTTTCCCATGGGGATAGGCAGAAACTATAGAACGCCACATGCTACGACTCTTACATACCCCTTTCGCTTCATCCACATTCATACATCTTGTCATACATGCACGCCGGTTGAGAGTACTACGCACCTGACCTTTGTGAAGAACATCACCAATAACATCGATGTATGTCCTTCTAGGACGTCCTCTACCGGCGTTGAGTTGTTTGGCCATGTTGAGAGAATGAGTGAACGGCGATTAACAAAAGGAATTTATAAGGCGGATGTTCCTTAATTATTTTCCTTACTTTATTTTAAATACAAATTATTTCCCGTTAAAAAAGTAAAAATTTGGGCTTCAGTATACACCTACATATTTCAATTAAAAATGCTTCAGTAGAAAGTAGATTGTATTATAAACAAATTAGTTGCAGCGCTTATTATTTATTTCTTTCTCTCTTATCAATCAATCACATACGATACAATATGGTAAAGTCCCACGAAGATGTCATTTTTCCCGAATAGACAAGAAACTGTAGGCAAGCATAGACGTTTGATGTATAGTAAGTATCGTAAGCATATCGCTAATGTAAACGAATTTTGAATCGAAAATACGACTGTTCATAACATTTTGGTTTATGTTTTTGTGCCATGCATAATCAATACTAATATTATAAAGCTGAAGAGTTTGTTTGTTTATTTGAACGCACTAATCTCAGGAACTACTGGTTGGAATTGAAAACTTCTTTTTGTGTTGGATAGTCCATTTATCGAGGAAGGTTATAGGATATAACATCACGCTACGACTAATAGGAGCGGAGCATAAATGAAAAATGTTGTAAAAACGTGAAAAATGTCCACCCGTGCGAAGCCGGGACGGGCCGCTAGTTTATCATACATAGATACTTATGAATCAAGTTTTCAATTGAATTAAATAGTAAGTAGGTATGTGTGAAACGAGTAATTCCGATTCATTTACTTATATTAACGTTACTTTTACGTTAGTAAGTAGACGAGCCGTCGTACTAGGCCTACTGGTTATGTAAGGATGACCGCTCATGGGCACAGAGTTGTTCATTGATCGCCATCTGTTTTTAACTGCGGGCCAAACACCAAAATAAATGTTTACTGCAGCTACATGCAAATAGCCATCGACTGTGTCTCGAGCAACATGGCTCATATAATAGTCCAATATACCTAATAACGCCTTCAGAGTTATGTTGGGACTACCGCGCTTTTGCAGTGCATCAGGGAGGTTCGCGGAGTATAATAGTGATGAGGATAGTGGAGCGAATAGCATCCCTGATGCGGCGAGTGCGCGGTAGCTCTAACAGCCTGGTGGCTATCGTGGCCAACAGAATGGACAGTCCAATGATGTGGCACTGGATGACCACTCACCGTGCGTCATTTAAATATTTAAAATAAGGTAAAATTGTAATGTTTTTAATTATGGACTTGGTCTGAAATAAACTTTATTATTATTATATGCGATCAACCTAATGATCATGCATTTTCCCGAAAAAATTCATCTTCATTGTTGAATTTTCAGAAATCTACCTACATCTGTTATTCAGTAATTAGCACTAAGAGTACGACGTTAATAATTAAAAGGAGACGGACCGGCTAAACACCTGACTTAACATAGGTCCGTGGTAACACATATATCTCGTACAAACACCGGTAAAGTAGAGGTGCGCCGCGCTCGTGAGGCTATTTTTAGCCTCGAGTGGTGCAAGCAAAATGTTTTTTAAATAAATTATTATTTCGCAATTCATTTTGTATTTTGCATTTCGGCATTTCTGCACGCGAATGCACAATTTCATATTGCATTGAATAGAATGTTTATATTTCTTTAAATGATATTACGTCACGAAGGTTTAACAATTACATTTTTTTTAACAATTATTTTTTCAAATACATTTTTTTTAACAAAAAGTAAACATGATTGTTCCCAAGGAGGATTGATGTCAGGCAGGCGGCCGGTCATAAAACAATAAGCCAAAACCTCTAACAACATGGATTTATGAAATACATGTTGTGCCGATCCCACCTAGTGTGGGATAAGGGCAGGAAGAAGAAAAAGTAAACATGATTGTGTTCTTAACGTGAAGCATTTTAGCGCCCCGAGCGAATTGCGCGGCTACCGTTCCCCGCGCGGTCATGTAATTCGGGGCGCTAAAATGCCTCACGTTAAAAACACGTGTTTACTTTTTGATTTTTTTTTTCTTGAATCCAAACGTATTCTGTGCAGTTTTAATTTATATCAGCAGTACATCACGAGGTTTGAAGGAATTACATGATTTTGTTTACACCCTGTTAATTATAAGTACCTAGTAACTGTATTTTATTTTACATACCTACATATTAATGTTACAATATCATGTATGTGCACGTATTCTTTGTTGCACGTTAGGATGCAAGTAGGTTTATAAAATAAAGAAAAGGAACGTGATGTATTCCGTAAAGTTGTTTACTTCAATAGGTACCTAAGCTACGATACTTCGAACGAACAGGCTTAAACAAGTTTGTACTGAAACGGAACTCGGTAGTTAAAACACAAGTACTTAGTTCTATTACGTAATGTTTCATAATTATGTACATTTTAATGCCACTTAATGTAATGAATAATCACTTATTCACGTGTTTCGATTAGAACGGAACTTTATAATGGACATTAATATCCAGATATCGGTCAGTCCGTGGATGGGTGACCGGTCGATACACATTGAGACCCCTCCGTGCCTCAGAGAACACGTTAAATCGTCGGTCCCGGGTAGTCGGAAGCCCGAAAGACTGACAACTGGTTTAACCTTAGAATATCGCTAATGCCCTGTAACTGGGTTGCGGGGGTTTGATAGAAGTCGCTCCGCGTAAAATACTGGTATTCAGCCGCATCTGGTTAGACTGGAACCTAACCACAACATAGTTGGTAAAAGGCTAGCAGGATATATCAATATCCAGCTGGAACTTTCAAAAGCAAATGGACATCAACATTCAGCGTCACATGGAATTCACTGGTTCATTGGACAAGGAAATATCATCAGCTTTGCTTTCAGTATCGTTATTGTATCACGTAGACAAGCTTACGGTGTCAGACCTGTTATGTAGCCCTAGTTCACACTAGGCCTAGTTCATTATATATTTGACTATAGTATCGTAAACGTATAATTATTTTTTATTATTTATTTATTTATTTCGAGCAACAAGACTCATAGTGTTAGTAACAATATACTTATAAACTACGTTAGTAATACACAAAAACAGAAATAGTTTATGACATCATTGCTGCAAGGTGACAGGCCCAGCCGAAACCTTGCAGCAGTGGTTCACAAACGCACAATCTAGCCTGCTTGCTACCATAGACAGGATGCTGTTGGCGCTGCCCCGCACCCTACGGACCAAGGATGCGCACCGCTTCCGCATCACCGTGTAGAAACAGTCGACGTGAGTTTCAGCGAACATCCCTGATGCGCTGCAGTATCGGGGCAACCCCATCAGCAGCCTGAATGCGTTATTGTATTGGACGCGGAGGGCGCCGTATGATTTTTGAGTATAATGAACCCACAGACAACAATTGTAAAAAGACATCAAACAACACAAACACATCACAAATGTAAGTGAATTTTGAATCGAAAATACAACTGTCATATAACATTTTGGTTTATTTTTTGCGACATGCACTATTTGTATCATACATAGATATGAATAAAGTTTTCAATTTAAATTTTTTTTTTTTTTTGAAAAAACGTTGCCCCACACTAGGAATTCTCCTGTATCGTGGGTGCGTTTACAGACACAAATCTTCACATGCACAAACACCCAGACCCGGAACAACTATCTGTAGGCCATACAAATATTTGTTCCGTGCGGGAATCGAACCCACGACCCGTAGCGCAGAAGCCAATCGCTTAGCCACTGCACCAAACGTGTCGTCATTTACACAATTAAATAGTATGTGCGGAACGAGTATTTCCAATTCAATATTATAATATTCGTGCTGAGCCTGTTCCACAATTAAATTTTGTTTTTAATTTTGACTAAAATAAAATTTGACTGACGTGCTTTGTTAAAAGTTTTAAAAAGTTTAAAAATATTTTATTTCAAATAGGCTTTTTTAAATTTTATTTTGAAACGTCCAGAATAAAGTCGCACGGTTCCAAAAAGGTGATCCTATGGATGTGGTACTTTTAATGATAAAACATAATCAATAATGACTTGTAACTAATCGATATGGTTAATTTCACTCATTTAACGGTGGTTCCAAATTCATTGTAAATGTAAATAAGTATTTAAATGAAAACATCGCCGACAAAAGTTTTAAGCAAATATTGCTCCATAATAAATAATAGTACATATAGGTACGTAATGTTATAATAATGAACGCTACGTATTTCCAATAATGTTCCTTTGGTAATGGAAATATTATTACTATGATTACAATCCAGATTTTACCGAGAAACGAAATGAAATATAAATAGCTTTTAATGATGTAGCAAATTTTAAGCAGGCATGTAAATATTCATTGTGTAGAAACCTATACTTGGAACCCTCTAACTAAAACACCTCAGCTCTGGGACTCACAGGAATAATAACGTCAGTTGAAAGGTAAAAAGACTAAAGCGCCAATATACCTACTTTACAGTACAGAGATTCAAAGATAATTAAATAATCTATTTAACATGTATACTCTAAGAAAAATAACTATGTTTATTTTCTTAAAAAATACTTTGAATCTCTCTACTGTAAAGTAGGTATATTGGCACTTTAGTCTTTTTACCTTTCCACTGACGATAATATTTTTGTTAAAATAACGCTATGGAATATTACCAACCTTACTTAGAGGAGCTCATAATATCCAGATTATTTGTTCTACCAAAAAAAATCTACGATAGAGACGTACCAGGGTTAGTTTCCATTATCCCGGTACATCTTTTTTATGTAGCACGGTTCAAGGTAAGAACGTAACTGTTGGTCGGGCCCGAACGTTACCTCCGCGATCGATATCCCGCCCCGACCTCCACTCCACATCTCTAAAATTATCCGATACAACTTACCCGTCGCCGTTGCTAAGGTTCTGTTCAAACGGCTAACTTTACGTTTATTTTCAAATTATAGTCGTGGGGAAGCGGGGCTTTTGTTTATTTAAACCGGGAATTAAAAGTTCGGTGGTGTCGCAGCTCTATTTTTGTTTTTTATCCTTTACGATAATACTCGATATGGATAGCTGTTGATGCTTTGATAATATGAAGAATGTTAGTGTCATTGTTGTCCTGCAAAGTTGTGAAACATGTTATTACAAATTTGTTTTACATTACGTAACTTCTTCTTCTTGTTTTCGTGTGGTTAGTGACTAACCTGGTGTCTGAGTTTATTCCGCCCATGGGCGTACGACTTGGCTTCAGACCGTTGAGAAATATCTCTCAGGCATGCGGGTTCCCTCACGATGTTATTCTTGACCGTTTTTAAGCAAGTGATAATTATACAATACGCACATGAATCTGATAAGAGCCTCGGGTTTGAATTTGAGACCTATGACTTGGCAGTCTGACGGTCACACCACTAGGCTATCACTGCTATATAATCGACATGGTTGTTTATGCTTTGATAAAATTAAGAATGTAGTGCCATTGTTGTGCTGCAAAGCTGTGGAGAAATGTAAGTTTAAAAAACATATTATTACAATATTGTTTTGCATTTCGTAACTACAATATTAAAATATTCGACTGCCTCATTGGTCTAGTGGTCGCAAGCGCAACTGCTGAGCATGGGGTCCTGGGTTCGTTCCCCAAACAAAAACAAAAAACAAAGTGTTATTGGGGTTTTTCATTAGGAATTTCTCAGTAGCAGCCTGGAGTCTGGATTTGTACCCGGTTAATGGCAATAGGCTCGCCCCCTATTACATGGGACTTAAACATAACTGGCGAAACGAGGGTGTTTTAAAACACCTCTGCCGAACTCTTCGGGGAATGTAAGGCGTGATACATACATACATACATAAACTCACGCCTTTTTCCCATGGGGGTAGGCAGAAACTATAGAACGCCACATGCTACGACCCTTACATACCCCTTTCGCTTCATCCACATTCATACATCTTGTCATACACGCACGCCGGTTGAGAGTACTACGCACCTGACCTTTGTGAAGAACATCACCAATTTCAGTCACCATATCTTTGTGAAATAACCCTATATCAGACACAAAAGATTCAAACAGAGAACACCGGAAACTTTCTAGTGTTTCCAGTAGTTTTGAAGTAGTTTATCTAACTGAGTCCCTAGAGGTTGAATCTGAAAAATGTTTATAATGGTTTGTTTTGTAGAATAAAATTTTCACTATCCGTAAAAGTATTGGTCAATATTGGACAAAAGCAATCTTCTTTTGAAATGACTTGTATAAAATAAAAGTATTTTTATGCCCCGGTGAAAACAGAGCGTACTGTGAAATTGTACAGGTATAACATTTATTTAAAAGGGTATTTTTAGACAAACATAACATCACGCCTTGTGTTCCCGGAAGGGTTAGGCAGAGGTGTTTTAGTAACACCCTCATTTCGCCAGTTATGTTTTAAGTCCCATGTAATAGGGGGCGAGCCTATTGCCATTATTTATTTATTTATTTATACTTTCGCACATAAAAAAAAATTATACAGAGGCGGACTTAATGCCTTAGGCATTTTCTACCAGTCGACCTTAGGGTGATGCAGAGAAAACATGGTAGACCTGGTCCCATTACCCGGGCACAAATCCAGACTCCGGGTTGCTACTGAGAAATTCCTAATGGAAAAACCCAATATCATTTTGCCCGACCAGGGGATCGAACCCAGGATCCTATGCTCAGCAGTCACGCTTGCGACCACTAGACCATCAAGGCAAACATGATTGTTTAAAAGGAGAAACTGACTGACTGACAAATCTATCAACCCACAGCCTAAATCGCTGGGGTTAGAAACTTAAAATTTTGACAGTAGGTACCTTTTGTCACGTAGGCATTCACTAAGGAAGGATTTTTCAAAATTCTCCCCCAAGGAAATGAAAAAAAATCACCCAAGCGAATTTGCAGGCAAAAGGTAGTTAGACATATGATTAGAGTCATCCATCTTCGTTTAATAACATTACATTGTGGTCACCCAACCGTTACAGAAGAGTGATAGATATGGTATTATTCCCTGAGGATCTTCGAGATATTATTTATGGGGAATGCGGAATACAGAATAATTTATTCAACATCAAACCTGAACGAATGTGTAAAATAAAAAATTAAAACTGTTCCGCGCATGTTGAATTAAGTTTTAGCATTGGGCGTCCGCGCCCCCATTCAGCGGCTGTGTTCGCGTTCTTATTACCTACCGCACTTTTAGAATTATAGAGACCTATCTAAAAAAAGATAGTTTTTGGAAAACGTTGAATAATGGTCAAAGCACACATATCAACTCGGAAAGGGATCGTAACCGTATCGCCTTTCGCCTCGCCGTCAAACAGGCGTCAACCTAACGTAAACACGTAACCAAACCGGATCAGCCGCTCCGATATGTCAACTCGGCTACGGCTAGGCGACGCCGCGCTTACGGCTCGCAGTAACAGTAGTGTGCTGCAGGCAGGCCGCGGGAGGGGTGAGAGGGGCAAGGGTGGACGAAGAGACGTAAGCTCGGGTACGGAGAGACGTAAGCGCAGGGACGACGAGCCGTAAGCGCGGGAACCACGTTGACCACACACCGCACCGCGGTTCGTGAGCTTGTCCCGAGGCGAGGCGATTACGTTTCGATTCCGATTAGTGTGCGTTGCAGTAGGGAGTTTCATACAAAGAATACTGAACGGCTTGAGTTGATACGGTGTCGATCCCTTTCCGATTTGATATGTGTGCCTTGACCTTAAAGGTTCGTATTTTTATGAATTTTGTAGGAAAGAGAGATTATTCGGTTGTACTTTCATAAAATTCATTACGATTTTAATTTTATATCATCACTTTTAATAAGAGTCGATGAAGACGATCATTAAACGTCATTTTATGAGCCAAACTTAAAATCTTAAAATTTTGAAATAGGTCTCTATAATTCTAAAGGTGCGTTACATTTCGATTTGGACACTCACTAACATTCAGTTCGGTTTTCTTTTCTTTTTCACTCTGGAGGTGAAGCGGTGCGTATTTTTGGATTTATACCTAAACCATTTATACACAGGTCTGATTGTAGTCAAAATTTAATGTTATGTGAAATATTTAAAATCCATAATTTTCTAAATTATACTTTTTATTGTAATGTTTATAAAATCTTTTATCTGTATGTAAATGTCGTCTTATTTGAATTGGCTAAAGATTACTTCTGTCTTAATAATTACACAAGCCATACTTCTATTAACCCTAATAAGTTTTTTTAAAAGGAATAATCGCGAAGTAAATTCTTGACAAAGGAACAATTCCACCTTGTTTTTATTCGTTTCAAAATTATATGACATGACATGAAGTATGATAGGTAAGCAGGTTTTCGTCTAACAAGGTTTGTCTTAAAATCTGACGTGATTATTTTGATTTTTCCAAGGACAATGGCCCTCAGAGTGCTCGTCTAATTTTATTTAATGGTTTTAGGGTCTTAAGAACACCCATGTGGATGATTTACATTTTTGTAATTTTACCTTCCACGAAGTAATATTGCCTTGCTTTTACCATTTTTGTAAGAACTTTTTTCTTCACTGTAAAGTTTTAAGCGTTTATTTAATAGAGTTTAGTCTAGAAAATATTTACTCAAATAGTTGGCTTCGAGAGTTTTCAGCTTTGTTAGGAAGCTAATAAAGCGTTTAGTAAGCTTTAGCAGTAATACAATGTGGAATTGGAAAAATGTGTTTACTTGGTAATAAGATAGAACTCCTGTAAATAGCAACTGAATGAATTTATGTTCTTACGTACTCTAGAGTTAGATTCTCCCGATATTTTTTTTGGCATTGGCTCCTATTTCTAATCAATAACGGTGTTCAAATTATAAATAATGTTGCCGGGTTTCTTTCTACACGAAAAATAATCGAAATGCTTGCTTGTTTTAAAATAAATTTTATGTCTTCTTGTATTTGATATTTTGATCGCATAATCTGTGGATTTGTAAGCAGCTGTTGCTTTCTTTGGAGAAGGTTGATTGGTAGCGACATTGATGCCTCTGTTGTGGGAGTCCGTGCTGGTGGAATTGTGTAGCGGTTTCCTGATGTCAACATTAAATTTTTGATGTGAAACATCTAATGCGGCGGCACGGGTGTGAGAGCGGCTGTTGCGTGGCAACGCTCGTGATGGCAGACACACGACGGCAGACCATTTCAGATTCGGTAATTTTTTATAGAATACTACGTTTCACATATTTTTTTATATCTACATATAAGGTATTTAATGTTTATAGGTAGTTTAATTTGCGTAGTTGTATGTAATTTCTTTATATAAAAAGAACATAAAATAAACTAATAAAGTACTTAAGTTATAAAATAGGAGGTACGTATAAGGCTTCCATAGCCATGCAAAGTGAACGAAAGTAGTGAGAAAAAGTTGTATGACAAAACTAATTAATTCGGCTTTTGTATCTATTGGATGTTTCACAATCGTCGAATATCACCGATTCACAGATTTTCTATAGAGAAACTGTCAAAACGTCATATTTATCGCTAAGTTAAGAGCCAACTAAAGATTGTGAAACAAGAGCTGATTTTACCAAATAACTTTTATCTGAGTAAGTTAGAAATATTGTCAAAATATCTAAATAAAAGCCGTCATAACATTAATTATTTTAATATTAGCAACTTCGTATAAAGATTATCCGATATTGGTAAAATCGGCCACCAATCCGCTGTAAATAAAAACATTTTCGTCGGCAAACCCCTTGATGTACCCAATAAAAGGTCATTAGAAAGCATGAATAAAACATTCAATGATAACCTATATTAAATAAAAAAATCTTAAAAATTCTGTGCGCGTTCCACAATATATTCACGCTAGTTAATTACAACGATTGCAAAACGCATACACGTGCTATTTGGTTAGCAAACATTTGAAATCATGATCGGATTCGTGATCCAATTCAGCACCTGTGCGAATTGAACGCAGATTGCTTTGTAGTGACTACGCAATGAATCGTGCAATTATTTGTGTTCCCGAAGAACTGGGCAGAGGTGTATAGTAACACCATCATTTCACCGTTATGTTTAAGTCCCATGTAATAGGGGGCGAGCCTATTGCCATCAACCGGGCACAAATCAAACTCCGGGCTACTACTGAGGAATCCTACAAGGAAAAACCCAATAACACTTTGCCTGACCTGGGGATCAAACCCAGGACCTCACGATCAGCAGTTGCGCTTACCACCACTAGACCAACGAGGCAGTAGATATCGAAAATCGTCGTTCTTATTTTTAATATTTATCATATAAGGAGGGGAAAGAAACTCATATCATTCGGAAGGTGCTGTGTCAAGGACGAGTCCAAAACAAACCCAGGTCCTCACGATCAGCAGTCGCGCTTACCACCACTAGACTAACGAGGCCGCTATGATTTTCTATTTAATGAGGTAAAAGGAGCCTCCTTGAAATGTTCAAGGAAGTCTTGGGGTGAAACAAAAATCGAAACGATACAGAAATATTAAATTCCATGATTGTTATATTTTTTGTTCTATATCCAATGTATTACGTTTTTTGTTAGTATCAACTTGTTTAATGACGAGTTCACCGACTCACACACCTAATAGCCACCATACCCTGCCGACACGTGAGACGAGTTGGACGTAGTTTAGCAGAAAGGACTCAATCCACAAAATTGTCAAAAATGAGTTATTGGTACCAAAATGGTCTATAAGGTAGGGCCTTTCATTCAGCAAAAAAAGGTCCAAGAAATAAATAAAAGAAATACGTTTTTTGTGACAGGGAACCAAACCACATATTAGGCAGGTATTTTCTTTTCATTACCAATAAAGATCCAACCTGCTTAAATCGTCCAATCCTATATTTTCCTAAATAAGTCCAGAAATACGCAATATAACCACCAACCAACTTATATATATAAAAATACGATTGATTTTACCAAGAATGTGTAATTACGTAACAAAATCTGAATACAGCATCACTGAAGAAAACCACTCTGAACTTAAAACGTCAATAACTCAAAATTGAGTCTGTGTGGGTTGAGTCCTTTCTGCTTAACTACGTCCAGTTATCAACGACAAAACGATACGGCACTTCCTCGCACAACGACTCGCTCCTAAACGGAGGTAGCCCATCAACTTATAATAGAATATGATCAAACGAAGGGGCCTGGGCAGTCGTGCGACGTTCTGCGCAGATAATATATTTGACATTCGGAAAAAAGTTGAATCTCTTTGTGTGCGTAGACATTTTCACGTAACGAGAGTGCATTTCGCTATAAAATATAATGGTTGATTTTTCCGCTGTACCATATAAAAGTGCTTTTAGAGAGAGTGTTGCGTAATATGTACAGAGTGATATGATACGTGTAAGTGATAAAAACTATTTGACAGTGCTTCTGGGCGTGTGCAGTGTAATTTACTTAACTGTTATTCCTTTGTGGTCAGTGTGTTTGAGTGGGATTGTGTCATTTTAAACGGACTCTGAGAGGTCTTTGTTCGTCCGGCGTACGGTAATTTGGTTTTATTTTACGTACCTATGTAGTTGAGACATATCTCCATAGATATGTGTGTCCTGATACATAGGTATTGACCATCAAAAGTCCATACTTTTGATGGTCAATACCTATGTATCAGGTTGTATACTTCTTTTTTAAATTACTCATATTTTCTGCTTATTATCTTCTTGTAATAAGCAGGATTGTATAGAGATGAATGCTTTCTACAACACGTTTACTTTTTTATTAATTGATTGAAAACATTATGTTTGGAATTCGTCAATTTCATAAGGCTTGGCAAAACAATAGTTTTGATAATCTTTTCTCTCTTTTCGTGTGGTTAGTGACTAACCTGGTGTCAGAGTTTATGCCGCCCATGGGCCTCTAACTTGGCTTCACATGCCGTCGAGAAATATCACTCAGGCATGCCGGTTTCCTCAAGATGTTTTCCTTTACCATTTTTAAGCAATTGATAATTATACAATACGCACATGAATCCGAAAAGTCAGAGGTGCGTGCCTTTGGTTTGAACTCGAGACCTATGACTTGGCAGTGTGACAGTCAGACCACTAGGCTATCACTGCTGTAATAATACAATAGTTAATAAGAATCTTGTTACTACGAACATAGTTTGTATTACTACTGTGTATGATTATAAAAATAAGTTCAGCAAGGTCATCCTTATCAATTGAAACAGTCAAGCAGGATCCGGTGTGCCAATACTATTTCCTGGTTACTCTTAGATCTGTACCTACTAATAAACCACTATCAACATGGCCGCCTGAGGGCAGCATTCCAAGCGAAGCTGGTAATTTTTTACATGAGATAACATAACATCACGCCTGTATCCCCCGAAGGGTTGGACAGAGGTGTATAATAGCACCCTCATTTCGCCGTTATATTTAAGTCCCATGTAATAGGGGGCGAGCCTATTGCGATCAACCGGGCTCAAATTCAAACTCCAGGTTGCTACTGAGGAATTCCATGCGGAAAAACCTAATAACATTTGACAATGAGTATATGAGATACGTTTATTAAAAAACACGGCATTTGTTAAGATTTGTGTTGTCTATACAAGTCGATCTTACACGTGAGTGATATTTATTATACGGGGTGTAAACAGGTTTCTTCTACACTCGCGAGCAATGAATCCGGGTCACCAACATAAACAAAACAATGTTAAATAATATTTTCCGAGATATCAAGGTTTATGTTAGTGACTCGGATTCATTGCTCGCGAGTGTAGAAGAAACCTACCAAGTAGGAAGGAATTTGTCTAACTGTAGATATCGTCGCTATTATTATTTATAACTAGCTGCCCGATGAACTTCGTGCCACATTTTTTTTTTAATTTTTCCTAAACCATGGAGGAGACAAAAAAAATCTAATCGTTCGAGCCATTTTCAAGTTTTTGCGAGTCTAATGCACGGCTATTCATTTTTATATATGTATATCAAAGTCAAAGTTTTTTATTTCAAATAGACCAGGTTTCAGGCACTTTTAAAACGTCAAAACTAGGTGCACGGTTCCAAAAAGTAGGTTCTATACAAGGTTAGTCGAAAAGGGGGTACTAAGCCGCGGACCACCTTAAGTATCACTGATGACTATTTTAAAGCAAGTGTTAAAATTTCAAAATTCGATAATTTTTTTTTGCTTGAAAAAAGATTTTTATTTTAGTTTTTTCAAAAAACCTGCTTTAGTTATGAATTCTGAAAATTAATTTTCTGATCCGTGACACCAAGTATGACCTAAATTGTAAAAACAGCTGACCATAGCTATGGACAGATAGATTTTAGCATATTTTTTACGAAATTTTTGAAAAGCTATATCTCTTATACTATCGAGTTTTGGGGAAAGTTGTAGAACAAAAGTTATCCCTTATTATGGGTACTTTAACACCCTTTCGGCTTAGTACCCCCTTTCCGACTAACCTTGTATATAGATACATAGATAGATATTATCCAAACATATGCCTTTGCACACCAAACAACTGTTAACTTAAACCACTTAATTGTATTCATTATGTACTCTTTATTCACGTTTGAATAGATAGATACACATGATAATATCTATGCGCTAAATTACCAAACTCCAGTGACCACAATATATGGACTATGGTTTCATGTAATGGCTCGATAAACAAAACTAAGGGTAAAACCATCGCCTGATTGGATATGGACATGGAACGAGGATCATGCGTGTTCATAACTTTACAGCGCCCCATTCTAAACGTGCTTCCCTTTTCACTAGGTAAACTTTGGTGGATATTATCGTGTCATCGTATACAGCGTGCTTTTTAAACTATGAGAAATAGAGACGGTCACGGAAAGCTGTCCCGTTTTATTTATTGGAACTGTATTGTGAAATATGTCTGGATTTGCAGGGAATCATACCCGATGTTTGTTTTTGCATGAAAATGTTCCTTTATTGTATTGCATTATAGCACCCATTAATAAATGGAATACATACCTTGGAAGACAACTGATCTAAGTAACATTTTTGGTGAAATTGAGTTATAGAGCTTAAAATGTAAAATTAAGCCCTAAATTGAGTTATAGAGCTTAAAATGTAAAATTAAGCCCTAAATTGAGTTATAGAGCTTAAAATTTTAAAATGAAGCCCTAAAATGCCAGATATAACCATTAAGTCAATTTTACTAAAATGTTACTTAGATCAGTTGGCTTGTGAGGTATCCATTAAGTTGCTTTTAAGGATACAACCATACGAATATGTTACGTGGTAAATAAAAGGAAAAAGGATGTAGATACATGGTGCTCACATATTTACAAACATTGTAAAAGTATACGTTATCCCAAACATTTTAAAGCAATAGGTCAGTGTGTGAGTTAAGGTACTTACTCACAGAATCTAAAAATCATGAAACATTTATTTTTTATTTTTTTGTTACACTACTAATTAACAATTCGTAAATGGTGGCCATAGTTTTGAATGCACTTTTGATATTTATTTGCAGGATTTGATCCTTAACAGGAACTTTATCAATCGGTGCAATACTACGTAATAAGAGTGGTGTTTTTTCGCGATATACCGTGTTGGTTCTCAGATAAACCAATTGTTTTAACAGAAGTCTAAAAATGCAGTTTTAGTTTCTTCCGAAATCCAGTTCGTCCCTTGACTAATTTTCTCCATTAATAAATAGTTTGGGTTTTCGCCCTACATACAATACACTCTTGAAGTGTGTTACTCTAGTGACTACACTCTGTATATTTGTGGATGTTCTCTTCAGTGCCGCACTGCTCCCGGTTTTGTCTAAATAAGGTTTCTATTGATTCGTCTGCGATGGATTTATATATTGAGGGTGGCTTCAGATGTGTGCTATAATCTTCTGAATATTTGATATGTAGGGTGGATCTTCAGAGATTTATCTTCTAATCAATTGATGTTAATTAACGTCGCATGGTTTATGCAGGGACTGTTATTTACGTTTCGCAATCTTCTTCTTCTTCCGTCCCTTATCCCACTCTAGGTGGGGTCGGCACAACATGTATTTCATAAATCCATGTTGTTAGGGCTTTTAGCTTATTGTTTTATGACCGGCCGCCTGCCTGACATCAACCCTCATTGGAAATATTCGTTGCTCCGTCGCGCGGGTAACCTAATGTGCTTGCTGGTATTATGCACTGGGTCCCAAAATGATATGCTTGTCAATCTTATCGCCGACAATTAAGCAGACTATGTTCTTCTTGGTGGAGTAACACTTTAAGTTCCTCGACCCACTCATTAAGTTTTGCTAGGGACTTTGGTTCCGACACATCGTAAACTAATATAGCACCGTGAGCGACTCTGTAAAAACTTGTTGTAAATGTTCTGTTTCGCTCTGTTATACCTACGTTTTGCAATAAAATAATAAAATAAGGTTATTTAAAGAAAACTGACACAATTCTGTACAAAGATAACATAACATAACATCACACCTGTATTCCCCGAAGGATTGGGCAGAGGTGTATAGTAACACTCATTTCGCCATTATGTTTAAGTCCCATGTAAGGGGGCGAGCCTATTGTCATCAACCGGGCACAACCCCAAACTCCGGGCTGCTACTGAGGAATTCTACACAGAAAAACCTAACAACACTTTACCCGACCTGGGGATCGAACCCAGGACCTCACGATCAGCAGTCGTGCTTTCCATTACTAGACCAAAGGTGTTTTACAGAGATATTATTAAGTTAATATCTTTGTAACTTTATACTTGAAAGAATAACAAAAACACACATACAGTCGCCCACAAAGTTCCCAAAATACGCGTAGCCACATTCGCTCTCATAAACTTGACGGTGCGACAGAAAGGATCGTTTTCTTTGTTTTCCGCGTTAATTAACATTATTATTTCCTCGGTCGTTTGTCCAATTTGGGCCCAAATTGGAACAGTTTCAAAGAAATAAAGCCATGTAGACGTTTGAGGTTAGTATTAGTACAGACGACGTAATTGACCGTGGTTGAATGATGTTCTAGTCCATGTACAGTTAGAGATACGTTTATCAAGTAATCTTTTTTATTTTCCTCACGTAATTATAGGTTAAGTTCTTAAAACTTTTGTACTTGTTTCAGATATCAATTTTATTCAATATTAAATACTATCAAATAATCAATTCCATTATTCATTTCAATACATATCTATAACTAGCGGCCCGTCCCGGCTTCGCACGGGTGGACATTTTTCCCGTTTTTGCAACATTTTTCATTTATGTTCCGCTCCTATTGGTCGTAGCGTGATGTTCACAAAAATATTTTTTCAATTCCAACCAGTAGTTCCTGAGATTAGCACGTTCAAACAAACAAACAAACTCTTCAGCTTTATAATATTAGTATAGATATAAAAATGAATCCCTATTTCCCTAGGTCACGCCATAACTTGAGAACGACTTTTCCGATTGAGGTTATATTTACACAATTTTTTTTATCGAGACAATGGTTCGTAGCCATGCTAGGATCAGATAGGTGGCGCTGTAGTCAAATTATTAACGCAGGTACAGCCGCGAGAGAACAGCTAGTACCTATATTTATATTTTAAAATATTTCTACAAAAAAAACATTTAAAAATATAAAAATATTAGTTCACCGGCGACATCGGGAACAGGGTCCAAACTACAGGTGTTCAGGGCCTTAGAGAGAGGAACTTCCCAACAATACGCGCCGTGTCCAGAAGTACCGTTTTCTGTATCAGGCCCTTGACCTAGCCGCCCAACATGAGCCTCATCAGATAAAATTAATCATAATATCATCCTCACATCATATCATCATTACTTAGTAAATATTTATCTAATCTTATTTCTATGAAAGAAAGAAGAAAGAAAAAACATTTATTTGTCACAGATACACTTTAACACAAAACATGATAGTATATAAATAATATTAAAATAAAAGACAACTGTGATAAAAAGGTGACCACTCAGCATAATGCTGTGCTATGGCGTGGGCCACAGACACAGCGCTGATTTTCAGTGATCACCTAAAACACGTGCGGACATTCAGCTAGTTATAAAACAAACAAATTATAATATAAATAAAATAAAATAAAACAACAAAAAAAAAGAAATTTAACAACATACAAAAATATATATATATATATATATATAAATATAAAATATATAAAACACCATACACATACACGCATCACCTTTATTGTAGATAGGTATTTTAAACACCTACCGACAAAACCTAAAAAGTTAACTGTATGACTATGCTAACTTTATCCATGCTTTATTGAACTATTTCCCTTATACAATTAATTATTCACTTAAAACATTCGTCATTCTTCGGAGTCTACTTAGTACAATCTAATGTGTTGTTTGCCCTACGTCTCACATTCCAGCTAGACTTGAAGCTTGAGTAAGCAACATTTAAGTGCCTAGGGGCTAGATCAATCACTTAGGTCTAAACGCTTAGCATGCAATGTTAGTGCAATACTAACTGTTGTGTATAGTCTAGATTTAGATGTTGGGACCATGTTTGAAAATACGGTTTTACTTACGTGCGTATTTCGGGTTATATAGCAATGCAGTATTAAATAAAGACAACACGAACTGCAGTGAATGCAGGTACGAATAATATAGTTAACAATGTTCTGGATTTAACTTGATACAATATTTGTAATCCTTGTACAAATAAAAAATAACTAGGAATATTAATGTAACAGCTAGTTCACACAGAAACTGTTTACAGGATCCGTTTTTATTTTGGTGATGGCACCTGTATTTGTATGAGCATTCCGAATCCAGTAAAAAATACTGGTCCGACATTTTTACATGTTCCGTTTTATCATCAAAAACTGGATGCCGGAACAATATAAAAAACGGATCCGTACATTAAGATGTATGGAGAAGTATGGGTGCCTTCTAGGGTTTCTTTTCCGGGTTCCCTATGTCGGGACTATCCGGAAAAACTATCGATCCGTTTTAGCGGATCCGTTAAAACGGATCCACTGTGTGAACGCACGGTAAGATTTATTTTTATAGTTTTTATTTTAATGGCTTTAACAAACTTGTTTCGATCGTAACTATTATACAATAACATTTATTCTGCGTAGGTTATACCGGTTTGGAACTGTCTCGATAAATGCCAATGGGATTACTCTATCAAATTTAGGGACTCACATTAATCAGTATCTATTCACAAATTTACTGGATGGTTATAGACACAATTATCAGTATCAACTGAAATCTCGTGCGTTTAGCTGCAAATGTATTCTACAGAATGCGTTAGAATATGAAACTTCCTCACCGCACGCTGGAAATAGACGCGTGTTATATGATCCAATAAAACCCAGCACGCTTGGTGGTAGGATCTAGCTACCACCCAAACATTAAAGTCCGGCGCCAAGCAGTTTGTTGTGTTCCGTCATGTGTATGTGAGAGCCTGAGGGGTATAGGGGAATCCCTCTATATCTCTGTTCCTTGGATTCGTGTGCTCCATCTTAGACCCTGTCTGCGCTTACCATCAGGTGAGATTAGGGCCAAACACGACCAAGTCAAGAATAAAAAAAAGCGTAGGTACTGTAGCATGCGAAAGTTGAATCTTTGTGAAAAGGTTTAATCTTGCGTAGGAATGTTGCCATCTCTGCAACACCTTAAGAGGAAATGCGGTCGGCATTTTGTCCATACAAACGCATTCCTCAGTTTCCTCCTTGGATAATGTTACTAGAGGAAATATTTTTTGCCATATGATATATATCTACCATCACTATGTCCCTATGTTTTGTTTTTGTCAATACATACATTATTAAAAGAACTACAAACGTTTGAATTTTACAAAAAATCTACCGATTTTACCACCGTATTCAGACATCTGGTAAACAAATTTGACGCATATAAAAAAATAAAAGAAAAACATAGGAACATAAAAAAAGTCTTCCTTAAATTATTACAGAAAAAATATTAAAATCGGTCCAGATTTGAAGAAGGAAACAGGGAAATACGAAAGTATGATTTCGCTAATATTGCACAGGAGAAATCAGTCCGAGATGCAGGTGTCTCTTTTACGCTCAATTGGGAAGGTTTGCGGGAGGGGTGGGACGGAAATAGATCACAAAAACCTATTCAAATTATTAATATTTTGCAACCCGCGTTTCCTCTTAAGGTTGATTGGTAGAGAATGCCTAAGACATTAAGTCTATTGCATAAACTTTAAATAAATAAATATTCATGCAAAATATCCTTTTTCTATAAGTTAAATACGAAGAAATGTTGATAATGTGTTCAGTCCCTTATACCGTCATCAGAGAACTGTGAATGTACGAAATAAGACGAGTATCCTTTCTGAAATATAACGGTTATGTTATGTTTAACTTAGAAGCAAGATAATAATTCAGAATAATTCCCAAACATTACCCAAACTACATTTAAACGTTTCCATGGCAACAAATACGGGAAAACCGTAGTTTACTGAAAACGTTTCGCTGTTAGCATATCTTAATGGCGCATGGGTGTGATAAGGACCCGCCTTAAGCCTTACAGTAAATATAAAATAACTTACTTGGTACTGTCCTAAGTAAACATTCAACGTATTTTATTCCCTTCAGCGTAAAGAAAAGAGAAGTGTGGAGGTACTATGGGCAAAGTTGGCGATCGTACATTTTGCGAAAATGAAAGGCTGTCGATACGCTAGCCCCGCCCACTTTTCACTTCCTTCAATTAGGGTCTTTATAAGATATGACAAGGTGTGGTGTGGTTTCTGCGAAGAATAACATACCCTTTCTTCACCCGTGGATGCAGCAAAAGTAAAAATACATCACAAATCCAATTTCAAGGCCTAGAGCTAACATCGTACGCTGTGTTCAAGCAATTTTATCCTTACGGTGGTCGAACGCCAAGTTTGTTGATGTTATACAGACTTTTACTTGTGTGTGTTTTTCATTCAGATTTGGCGAATGAAAAGAAAATACTTGCGAGAGTGTGTCAGTGTGCTTTTCATTTCCTCCTTGTTGTGAGAATCGATTGAGAGAAATTGAAAATGTTTAGGTAGCAAACGGTTTTTCATCTCTTCTAAGTGCAAAGGTCAATACAGATTACCTACTATTCCCTACCCTATGCCTTTTGTCCTTTATTTCAAAATAGTAACAGATGCTACAAATAGTTTACCATTGACATTTATGGCGTACTTGTTCCCACCCCGGACTGTATTTGTGAATAAACATAAACAGAACATCACGCCTGTATCCCCCGAAGGGTTGAGCAGAGGTGTATATTAACACCCTCATTTCGCCGTTATGTTTAAGTCCCATGTAAGGGGAGGCGAGGCTATTGCCATCAACCGGGCACAAATACAAACTCCGGGCTGCTACTGAGGAATTCCACACGGAAAAACCCAATAACACTTTGCCCGAACTGGGGATCGAACCCAGGATCTCATGATCAGCAGTCGCGTTTACCACCACTAGACCAACGAGGCAGTATTTGTGAATAATAAGCCCACTTTTCGTAATATAATTTTCATGAGACTCATTCTTATTTATGATAGTTTACGATTTACTCACGGCCATATTTCGGGATTGCCCGACTAGTTTCGGACCCAAACGGAGCCTTTATTATGTTGAACATTCCGAAAAATGCACGTGTGTAAACTGTAAAAAGAGATGTTCACGGTGCTATATTAGTTTACGATGTGTCAGAACCAAAGTCCCTAGCAAAACTGAATGAGAGGATCGACGTACTTCAAGTATACTCCACCAAGAAGAACATAGTTTGCTTAGTTGTCGGCAATAAGATTGAGAAGCATATCATTTTGGGACCCAGTGCATAATATCAGCAAGCACATTAGGTCACCCGCGCGATAGCGCAACGACTATTCCCAAGGAGGGTTGATGTCAGGCAGGCGGCCGGTCATAAAACAATTATCCAAAACCTCTAACAACATGTATTTACGAAATACATGTTGTGCCGACCCCACCTAGTGTGGGATAGGGGCAGGAAGAAGAAGAAGACGTAAACTGTAAACAATTATAAATATGAATAATCCTGGACATTGATTAAAAATTCACTTAGGATAGTCTGAAGATTTAACAAAGGATCTTATGATTGACAGCTACCTTTGCGTCTAGAGGCTGTCTTCAAAATATCTTAACTATCAAAATACTTACTAAGCTTGAACAGTTAAAACATTTTAATAGTAATAGAGCTCCTTTTGAAAAAGTTCGTCCGGGGAAGTACCTACTATCAACATACCTATTTCTACATCCAAGCATCATTGCTGTGTGCCGGTTTGGAAGGTATGGTGTCGGTGAAATTACAGGCACATGAGATTTTCCAACTTTTTCTCTAATAGGCCTTTTTTTTATCTTTGGAAAATCCTCATGGATGTCCCTCGCTCGTGGAAGGGGGTCTGCCGGACTCCTACCGGCTAAAAACCAATGGTATTCCTTCTCCTGGCCGTACGGCCGGGGTCACGAGATTCGCAAATGCATGCACCGCAACCCCGGCTTCTCTAATAGGCCTACCAGACGCACAAGCTTCACCACATATTTGTCTGCACAGACCGGTTTGTACACGGAACACAGCGTATAGTTGGTAAAACTGTATCACGCGCCAACCCCACAGCGCGGCTTGCGCACTTTTCGAATCGCTTGAAATTTTGCCTGCGCAAGCCCGGCCTGCGCGTAGGTACTTGTCTGTAGGTGTGGTTGGGCGTTGTGTTCAAGCCACAGTCGAATACACACTTGAAAAATTATAGCATAAGAAATTGGAAACATTGTTTCCACGCGAAGTATTTCGACAAGAATGTGGCTTGCGCGTACTCAACTGTGCCGTGTGGTAAGACACGAAGTGTTCAGTTTTTTCGTGCGAGAAGCTTGCACAGGCCAAACTGTGGTGAAGCTTGTGCGCGTAGGCCCATAAGATTGGCAACGCATTAACAATCTTCTTGGTGGTATGAAGGCTCTGCATCAGGTTGGCTGTCGGCTTCTTTTCCAACCTATTACATAAAAAATACTTTACGCTTTATGTAAGGTTATTTAATTATTTCCATTTAACAGTTTCTAGTTTTCAAGGCCTCGTCTGCGACCTTCACAGTAGAACATAAGTTTTATACCTACTTTATTACAGTTTAGTGTGTAATGACTTAATGACGTACGTTAAAATCTGTTTTATTACATAGTGTGGACTTTATGACGAAAGTAGGTACGTTAAACCTAAGTTTTATAACTTTGACCGTACAATGACTTTACCTTATGTCAAACCGTAAGCGTGCACTGCTGAATATGGTCCTCCTAAAGTTAAGTGTTTATCTGTCCGCAGCGTATGCATCGGACGGATCCGATAAGTGTAGTGCGTCCACTGAGTTCGCAGCATTCGGAGTGCCGATGCGAGTATGTGCGAGATGAGCAATGGGATTTTTGCAATTGTCACTCGGCAATGATTTTGTCATCAGCATGCGGGGTAATGTCGAAGATTCGATGCATGCGTTTCGTCCGTTGCCGATAAGTGAATGCAATGCACTTGTATGATTAGCCATACAAAAATCTTATGCTTTCGGCGGATCCGTATTATGCGGACATGTGGACGGATGCCTTAAAATACCGCTACCTGCAATGAACTCACGTAAGGGAATATTGCCATGAAATACAGAAATAGTGTGTAGGTCTATTTAGGGCGTTTTTAGAGTCGTGCGGATTTCGTCACGCGCGCGGGTTGGGTTCGGTTGCATGGCGTCCGCCTTTTACCTTTTCATAATGTGTTTATTATAATGAGTGATACACGCATGCACCATGTATGAAAAGGTGAAATACAGGCGCCACGCATGCGTTCCAACCCGCATGCGTGGCGAAATCCGCACGACTCTAAAACTATCCTTAGACACTTAAATTAATGGTTTGCATCCTGGAATAGCGATTTATCCTTAATAATCTATACAAGGTTAGTCGGAAAGGGGTACTAAGCCGCGAGCTACTTAATGTATCACTGATGACTGTTTAAAAGAAAGTGTTAAAATTTAAAATTCGATAACAAAAAAAAACATGTTAAATGATTTTTATTTTGGATTTAAAAAAAAAACATCTCTGCTTTAGTTACGAATTCAGAAAATCGAGCTAATCCGTGACCCCAAATATGACCTAAAATGTATACACTGCTGATCATAACTGAGGATAGATAGAATGTAGCCATTTTTTTTTAAATCTTTGAACAGCTATTTCTCTTAAACTAATGACTTTTGGTGAAAGTTGTAGAACAAAAGTTATCCATTATTATGGGTACTTTAACACCCTTTCGGCTTAGTACCCCCTTTCCAACTAACCTTGTATTTACTCATTACTGTGAGAAACTCTATATTAATTACTAGCTGTGTCCTCACGGCTCCGCCCGTAGCCTATGTTACTCAGTGATAATGTAGCTTACTAACGGCAAAATAATTTTTGAAATCGGTCCAATAGTTTTTAAGTTTATTCGTTACATACAAAAATCCAAAAATACAAATCTTTCCTCTTTATAATAGTACTATAGACTATAGATTAGTATAGATTGTTAATTATTGCCTGAAAACATTGCTTTTGTATTAAAAAGCTTGTTTGATTCTAGTCCACCTTGCTAACAAGGTGTAAAAAATATATCTAGTGCTTTCTTTATGTTAAGTCTACGATATAGTCTGTTCGTTCGTAGTTCTACCAATATCCACCTGCAAATACAGTCCACGCTTAAACATTGGTCCTGAGACTCGCAGAATAAAATTGGCGTTTTATAAATATCCTATGATTTATATAAAATTCCTGTATGATATACATTTTCGGCAACATCAAATAATGTAAAGAGCGACGTATGTCAAAGCTTGTTTTACCTTCGAGTGAGGGGAAATAGAAAGCCGTTCTTTGTCAGAACCAATCAATTTACCCGGTTATTGTTTCATAGTGAAACCTCCTTTAAACAGATTATTGAGAGAATGGAAAAGGCGTGGTACCATGCAAATTAAGTTAAACTCAAACCCACGTACGGAACTCAGTAATTGATTTCAGCCCACGTTGCTTTTTAGCCCCTAATGGTACGTATACACTAAGCTAACGAACGACAACGAACGTTCGTCATTTGTTAGTTTGAATAAATATTGTTTACAAAAAATCTGGTTTAAATTCGATGTCAGCAGTTTCGAACTCATTTTGTAGACCTTCGTCGGCTTGGTGTGGACGCACCTTTACATGGCTCAATATCAAATAATAATATAGGGAAAAATTCAAATCCACTGGGTGGAATAATAATTATACGATATTTTTATTAATATTTTATTGATAAGAATGTCTTGTGGGTATTCCCCGGTTGTCACTAATATGAAAAGGACCCGATCTCTATTTTTGATGTTATCTGTGTAACATGGCACTTACACTGAAATATATAATGTTATTCACTACGGAAACATGGTCGAGAAGTAGACTCGTAGCAATAGACTCAAAATCAACCAATTATTATAAAGAAAATCGTTTATTACTAGTAGTCTTAAAAAAAAATACTACGAACTTCTTATCCAATTTAAAAACTGATCTCAACAAGTGTCTAATTAAAAAAATATATGATAGAGAACAAAATATTTTACAGACTAATATTATGATTTTAGAATATTATTTAATTATTTTAAGGTTCTTGAATAATCATTTATGACCCTCATAGTACATACCATAAGGCCGCAAATACACTTGTAAGTTGCTTCCGTAAAATTTATTAAAGTGACTTATGACAATTCATTCCACTTTACAAATCAGTCGATAAGCTACTTACAAGCGAGTTTACATTTGCAAAGGGCAATGCAACTCTTCCCTAGAAGCTTGGCCCAAATTTTTGAAACATGTTGCCAAAGTTAAAAGATTAATTAATTAATTAGGGTAATTGATAGATCTTATCGCCAATAGTAACTTTTACTATGACACCATCAGTTTGTCTCTTCCTTAATAACCATACTTGATGCTCTAAACAACTCAGGCCGATGTCCTATTGCCTGTGGGCGGCGGGTTAGGAGACCCGCCGCCCGACCAGTAATAAGCCCGAGAAGGCGGCACACTGCGCGCTTCTCTGGAGGATGTGGGGCAGGGCCCCACAGAGGAGAGGTCCGCCAAGGGTTGACGGACCGGGACCTGCCGGGGTTGCGATGTATGATTTTGCGAATCCCGCGACCCCGGCTGAACGGTCAGGAGGAGAAACACCGTTGGTTTTTAGCTGGTAAGAGTCCGGCAGACTACGTCGCCTTCCCCGGGCGAGGGACATCCATGAGGATTTTCCAAAGATAAAAAACAGGCCCATGTCCTACTAGGCTTTTAGTTAGCTTGTGTTAGTGCCCAATATTTTTGATGTGAAAAATCTAATGCGGCGGTACGGGTATCACAGCGGCTTTTGCGTGGCGACGCTCGTGATGGCCTACCTTCGTAACTCGTAGGTTCTTCGGTTTGATACCGCCAGTTTTTTTTTAGTGAGTTTCGATTTTTCTCACCTGCCAGGCGTGACGGCTTAATTTTTTTCTAATGTTGCGTTCTCATTGCAAGTTTTATACATGGTTTACAGTTGAGTAATACACTTACTATTTAGTGGTGCCAGCCCCTGTTTGAGTATAAATCGAAACGTAAAATACGTGTGTAAAGGCGATCAACAATGTATAAGTATTTTAGCGCAGCGATACCTTTCCCGTTGGCGTGAACGATTGCTGCGATACATCAGGTTCAAATATCGAACACAGCTGACGTTAGATTAACTATTTGTTATTTCTATGTAGCGGAGTAAGTACAGTAGGGGAATGAAAAGTTTATACACCTTAAGGTCTATTTTTGCTTGCACAGTGTAAGAAACGAACTATTTTACCGGTGACGTATTGCCAAAATTATAGAAATGAAAAAGACAAGTATTTTTTGACAGGATATTAAATGGTGACATGGTGACAGACACAAGTAATGTCTATTTATTTAATCATCGATTTGATTGATGTCATGGTTTTGACAACAAAACTCCTTTAATCAAATCAAAGACATTACATGGCACAACTACGTCATATGGAGGCAAAAGGTAATTTTGATCTTTGCTACTAAATAATTAAACATTATTTTCCATGCATTGGTCTGTTCCGTTCAACAGTTTGAAAAGGTAACATGTATCCGCGATGTAGGAAAGGAATGAATTTGACAACTGACGAAACTTTTCATGCCACTACTGTACATACATAGTGTAGCGACACACGATGCCAAAATTACGCGAACGAACTTGCGTGATTACGCGTGCAAGCGACGTAATTTAAGTCCGGTGTTTTGTGGATAATTTAAAATGCATTGCGTAGCGTAAACATGTGGAAAGGAGATGTTTCATTTTCAGCCATAAGATGTACATTTATCGAAAAAGGAGAAAAAAATCCAAGAATTGAGGAAAAATATTCTTTCGTGAATTTAAACCTGATTTGATGTGCACAAAATATAATAAGTTTTCAATTATTGCCATATTCTATTCAACATGGCGTCCTATAGTTTACATAGCCTGCTTTCGTTCTGAAATCATGTCAAATCAAAACATAATTCACGTAGACGTTAAATATGAAAGGTATGTGTTCTTGTACAATTAATAATAATTATTATTCACTTAGCCATTTTTTTCGACTAATTCTAAGCTAGTGTGACGATTTCATCGTTAGAAAAATATTTATTATTCTTTTTTGACGTGTACTTCTGAACGAAAAATTCATAATGTCAGGTCACAGTCAGTCAGTAATTAACAAATGTCAATTTCTAGGTTAGGTAAACGTCATCTTTACAACCTCTCACGGCTGTCATAACTCTCACGACAAACGTCAAACATTTTTAACTTCTATTTTGTGCATAAAAAACATTTGATATTATGAAAAAAATGTTACTGTAAGCTATTCAGGGTTCAGTTTCCCAGCTTTTCTAAAAGGTACACCTTATGGCCGGAGTCCCATACAAAAATGAAACATCTCCTTTGGCTGCGTAATTCCGGCATGGTGTGTGGATACACCAATGCGCTCGATTTTGAGGTTAAAGAATCTAATTAAGACAAATGTGTGTGTATTTTTTAGAGGCACTAATTATGCAACAACAACATAACATCACGCCTGTATTCCCAGAAGGGTTGGGCAGAGGTGTATAGTAACACCCTCATTTCACCGTTATGTTGAAGTCTCATGTAATAAGGAGCGAGTCTATCGCTATCAACAGGGTACAAATCCAAACTCTGGGCTGCTACTGAGGAATCCCACACGGAAAAACCCAATAATACTATCCGACCTAGGGATCGAATCCAGGATCTTATGATCTGCAGTCGCGCTTGCCACCACTAGACCAACGAGGCAGTTCGAGGCAGGTACTAACTATATCTGACGCTTTTATACGTTGTATAATAAAATAAGTCCAAATAAAAGCAGTGAAGCCTAGTGGTGTGACCGTCGGACTGCCAAGTCATATGTCTCGAGTTCAAACCCAAGGCACGCACCTCTGACTTTTGGGAATCATGTGCGTATTTCATAATTATCACTTGCTTAAAAACGGTGAAGGAAAACATCGTGAGGAAACCAGCATGCCTGTGAGATATTTCTCAACGGCATGTGAAGAGAAGTTAGAGGTCCATGGGCGGCATAAACTCTGACACCAGGTTAGTCACTAACCACACGAAAAGAAGAAGAGTACAAATAAAACAATGAAAGTATGACAAGGACAAAAAGGATAGCCGACCTCTCGGTGACCAGACATCTTACAATTCACTTCACAGACGCCTGACTCGTCTGAGACGAATTAATATTCTTTGTCCGTCCACAGACAAATATGTTCACATGTATGTATAATAAAGACTTATCTCCAGATAGAGATGTGTTATTCCTTTGACCTAAGTAATTTGTAGAGCGTTGACGCTGGGTCGACGGTAATTTGATTTTCTATTGATAAAAGAATTTTGTCTGTGGTCAGGCTTTGTTAATACAGTAGACCTATCCTTTCTCATTGACTTTACTAATGCTTTTATAAAAACTGTGTTCGTAATATTAAGGTTTTTCCTGAGCAAAAGTTCTAAATTAATATAGGCTAAACGAAGTTTACGCTCTATGTTACACAGATTCAACCCAGAGGCTGGAATAGGTTAATAAATCTCTATGCCATACTGTATCGTCCTACCTAGCATTTTCCCAACTATGATGGGGTCAGCTTTCAGTCTAACTAGAGGCGGCAGAATACCAATATAGTATCAGCTAAAAGTAATTGACTGTTATGACGTGATTCAAGAGAATTCTGCTCCGTATCCCCTAGACGTAAACCCTCAGCATAATAAGCCTATTACTGCCCCACTACTGGGCACAGGCTTCTTCTCAGAATGAGAAGGGCTTAAACCTTAGTACACTACGTTAGCCTGGTGCGGGTTGGCGAACTACACACACCATCGAAGATTATTTGGGATCCTTTCATGTGTGCAGGTTTCCTTACGATGTTTTAACAAAACACAAGAAGAATGGGGATGACTTATTCTCTTCCTCTTAGCCTTGTCCCAACTATGTGGGGTCAGCTTTCATTCTAACCAGATACGGTTGAATACCAGTATTTAACACGGAGTGATTGCCATCAGACCTCCGCAACCCAGTTACTGCGCAATGCCGATATCCTAAAGTTAGATCAGTTGTCAGACTTTCGGGCTTCTGACTACCCGTAACGACTGTCATAGGTATTCGTATGACACCCGGGACCGACGGATTAACGTGCTCTCCGAGGCACGGAGGAAACTCGATGTGTAACAAAATGTCACCCATCTACGAATTGACTGCTGGAAGCGTTGCTTACCTCGCTAATCGTATGACCTGCGCGGCCGCTAATAAGCCACGTGCCTCTATGCCATACTTTATCAAGGAAATAATTATGTTATAGTAAATCATACCTACCTATTTGCTGACTGGGAATGTCCATACTAACTTTTCGATTAAAATGTGGCTATTCCGACCTCTGGATCTGGATATAACTCAATGACAATACGAAATGCAAACTATTTCAGTAGATTTCATTTTAATTGACTACGGCGTAACCGCAGAGGAACGTGGCTACGTTTCTCGTAGCTCCCGACCGAGACACGATGGCTAAAAGACATTAACTATGCAGACAACTCTGCAGCTCTGTTTTTTTAGTGTGGCTGCTGATCGTGAGGTTCTGGGTCCGATCCCAAGGTGGGGTAAAGTATTATTAGGTTTTTCCGTGTGGAATTTCTCAGTGGCAGCCTGGAGTTTGGATTTGTGCCCGGTTGATAGCAATAGGCTTGCGTACTACATGGGGCTTAAACATAACGTCGAAATGAAGGTGTTATTATACAGCTCTGTCCAACCCTTCAGGGAATATAGGCATGATGTTATGTAACTCTGCATTTGCATAGAATCGTGCATGAGTTAAAACTTTGTCGTAACTTGTAAGAGCCCCTTCACATAGCGGATTCGTTTTAGTGGATCCGTTTTAGCGCATCCGTCGGTATTGGATGTATTATTCACATCTGTACCGACGGATCGGTTAAAAAAATGGCAGCTGCGTCGTATCTGGCAGGCAGGATACGACAAAAATAACGAATCCAGTATTTTTTTTACTAGATTCGGAATACTGTTGTGTATGTGAACTCGTTCATACAACTACAGGCGCCATCACCAAAACAAAAAAAGATCCGATAAAATGGTTCCTGTAAACAGTTTCTGTGTGAACTACCTCTAATATTGTAATAGATGCATTAAAAAAAATACGGATAGAATAATGACAGTTTCCTGCGTTATGTATAAATGTTTGTAAGTGATTTACATAACTTTATGTTGTGTAGCTACCTAACTACTGGACAGATTTATATACAAACATTATTACGAAATTAAAGCACATTAAATGAATTTATAATTGACATTTTAGACCAATATAATAATTTAGTGTAAACATAATGAAATGGTGTTTTCAGTGTTAATTCGCGTCATTGTATGTTTGGCTTATATTTCATCCTTTATAGAATTAACGGAATGAATGGCTAGCCGTCAGCAGTTATGTGTGTGTATAGATACATATATTTCTCATCTCATTATTAATGTGAAAGTTTAAATGTTTATTTTATTGTGAGTTTTTTCTTGACTTGTGCGTTTGACCTTAGCCTCACCTGGTGGTAATCGCAGAAAGGGTCTAAAATGGATCACTCGAATCCAAGCAACAGAGATATAGCAGGATTCCCTTATATCCCTCTAGTTTTCACATACACACGACGGAACACAGTAAACTGCTTGGCATCATCATCATCAGCCTGAAGACGTCCACTGCTGAACAAAGGCCTCCCCCTTAGACCGCCACATCGAACGACAATCCGCCATTAGCATCCATCGGTTGCCCGCGACTTTCACAATGTCACTGCCCATTTCACAACTGCTTGGCGCCGGACTTTAATGTAAGGGTAGTAGCTAGCCAGGCGGACCGTATAGATCCTACCTCATGAATCCTGAATGCATGGTATGTGTGGATATACAGTATGTTCCTTACTCAGGCATGTCTTAATAGCTGATGAAATTGGAAACAGCAGCCGTAGGCGTGTGCAGGTTAGCAATTTATAAAGTTTCATCAGAAAAATCTAAAAACTTCTTACGCCACAAAGCAATCTCAAAAATATCGTAACAAACGACTTCGAAAAAGTATTAAGTACAGTAGCGGAATGAAAATGTGGTACAAGTGTGGTACAAGCAAAAATAGACCTTAAGGGTCTATTTTTGCTTGCACAGTGCAAGATACGAACTATTTTACCGACTACGTAATGCCAACATTATAGAAATGAAAATACAAGTATTTTTTGACAAGATGTTATAGTGACATGGTGACAGACAAGTAATGTAAATTTATTTAATCATCGATTTGATTGATGACATGGTTTTTACAACAAAACTCCTTAAATCAAATCAAAGACCTTATATGGCACCACTACGTCATATAGAGGCAAAAAGCGGTTTTGATCTTTGCTACCAAATAATTAAACATAATCTTCGTTGCATTGGTCTGTTCTGTTCAACAGTTTGAAAAAGTAATATGTGCCCGCGATGTAGGAAAGGAATGAATTTGAAAATCGACGAATCTTTTCGATCCGTTATTGTAGATAGTCGTGTATCGAATTTTTGAAAATATCCAAAGTGTGTTGCAGCGAACTTCCGTACGACAACGTCAAACATGGCGCTAACGAGTGTCAGGGCAAAACGCGTTGGTTTAACAACTGCCAACTGTGACACTCATTAAAAAGTTACGTTTACGTTAACCAGTGGTAGTGGTTGTCGTTACAATGCGGTTTATTTGTTTATAGTTGTCTTGTTATAATAACTTGTTCTCGTATACCTCGTGTCGACATGAGAGATGAAGAAATAGTAGATTGTATCATAAGGGAGCAAAATAATATTTTTACGGCGAGGGCGCTTTTTTGAACCCAGAGCGAAGTGAGGGATTCTTTAGTAGAATCCTGAACGTAGCGAGGGATTCAAAGTACGTCGCCCGAGCCAAAAATATATTTTGCGCCCGAGTGATACACTCTACTTTTCATCACCCACTATGAGAAAATAAAAGGCGCCTCATATTTTATTGTAATATTATTATTTAATAAAACATAGATTAACAACTAAATTTAAATGAAATAGTATCTAATAATAAAACAACTATAAACTTATATTTACATTTGAGACATTTTCACGACTATGGGCCGTCGTACCAGCTAATCTTTATTCAAACAATATTTGCGTTCGATTTCTTTGGCGCTGAACACTAAGATGTTCCAAATTCAAAAAGTGCGCGGCAAAGATAATTGCGGCGCACTTATAAAGAGGATTAAAAACTCATTACTGCCCGCTAAAAGTTTCTTATAGAAAACACCACCTTTGGGCGAACCAAGTCGTCCTTTTCGAATAGATGGGATGAAAAAATAATTGATTGACACCACAATTGACAGTGCTTTTGCAATGATACTGCTAATCGGCGAGGTCCTGGATTCGATCCCCAGGTCGAGCAAAGTGTTATTGAGATTTTCCGTGTAAAGTTCCTCAGTAGCAGCCCGGAGTTTGGATTTGTGCCCAGTTGATGGCAATAAGCTCGCTCCCTATTACATGGGATTAAAACATAACGGCGAAATGAGGGTGTTACTATACACCTCTGCTCACTCTTCGGGGATTACAGACTGATGATGTTATGTATGTACAATTGACACCCTAGTCTTTTTTTTCTCTTTTCTCCTGTCACTACATTAAATCTTTTTAATTCAAACACAAAAACAATGACCTTTAGAACTAGGTACAACTCGTTCTTAGTATCGAGTGGGATGCTCAAAGCGAAATAATCAAATCAGAGCATTTTAAATTTCCCAAAGGAGAGGAAGTGACTCCCTGGATTTAATTTTATTTGGAACAAAAATACCCTTTTACTTTGGTGAGTTAACTGTTCAAGAACCGTTACCGGTACTATTTGAAGACAACCCTTTAAATGAATAAATAAATTTAAAATATCTGTCTAGTTTAGTAAAGTCAAAGTATTTATTTCAATTAGGCACTTAAAAGGCACTTTAGAACGTTAAAATTTCCAAAAAAAAAAATAGAATTGATTCTAGTCGCCCATTCCAAAAGGTAGTTTCGTATTGAGAAGAATGGGTAAGAAACGCCACCGTTACTCTTTTAAAATGTCTTACAATATTTTGTATAGGTACATTAATTTTACAATTATATGTGAAGATGGTGCACCTAGAATAAAATTACTATACCACAATAGGTAAAAAGAAAAAAAGTACGTATAGATAACATATTTTTTACACAGCATTCTTATTTTTATTAAACGTGTTTAATTAGCTTCAGAGGCCCATGCGGTATAAACTCTGACACCAGGGTAGTCACTAACCGCACTAGAAGAAGAAAGAAGAATTAGGTTCAGTTCGTATATTTGTTTGATTCAAATCTTACGACAGATTATTTAACTACTTCTGCTTCCGATTCTCCTGTAACTTCTCACACAAATTCAATTCCTATGAAAATACAATATTATAATAATTTCAACCTTCAATCCTTAAATGCTGATGCTGCAGGGGTATAGCAAGATGAAACCGTTAAACATAACGGTTTTTTTAATGGATTATTTATTGGAAAATGTTCTGCCTAGCCTTTTCCCAACTATGTTGGGGTCAGCTTCCAGCCTAACCAGATGCGGCTGAATACCAGTATTTTACACGAAGCGACTGCCATCAGACCTCCACAACCCAATTACAGGGCATTGCCGATATCCTAAGGTTAGACCGGTTGTCAGACTTTAGGGCTTCTGATTTCCTGTAACGACTGTCATAAGTATTCGTATGGCACCCGGAACCGACTGTTTAACGTGCTCTCCGAGGCACAGAAGAAGGGTTTTGATGTTTAACAAACGGTCACCCATCCACAGACAGACCGCGGCAAACGCAGCTTAACCTCGCAAATCGTATGCTCCGCGCGGTAGGCAATTAACCACGAGACCCTCCGTGGATTATTTATCGACAAAATAGACATAAAAATTTCATGAATTTAATTTAGCTTGCTCTCTTATAATAATGTATAATCACGAACACAGAATTAGTAAACTGCACATATTTTTGCACTCCAAGAGGTATCACATTATTTTGAAACTAATATCGTCACTAATTTTTGCTTTGGGAAGCTATCACTTTAATATGATGCCTATGAACGATCAGATGTGTGTGCTGCGTTCGTGCAGACAGATATTATTGAACTCGTTCCTGGGACAGATATAATTGCCGATGTGCCCATAGTAATATATTTATGCTCGTGACTGTACCTACGGTAGTAGTATCACAAATCCTCTGAAGTTATTAGGTGCTTTCCAGCGCATATTTGAAATAGGACTTAAATACATAGAGTTAATTAACTTAAGGCATCTTGTCAAAACTGAGCCGAATACTATTCGACATAAGGTTTACAACCTCGCCAGTTTAACTAGTACCAGCCATCATCTCTAACAGTAAACCAACAACAGAATTCGCAACAATCACAGAACGTATGTTACCAAATTAGTCCGAGTACGCAATAATAGTGAGGAGACAAACACTGCGTCGGTATCCCGTCCGTCTGTTGACCGACAGGCCGAATACCGAATGCCGAATGTTTGGTGTCTGTTTTCACGTACTAAATTGATCCAATCTCCGGCAGGGACGGGCCACGGACGACTCCGGTGAACATGACCTAGTGCCCCATGACATCGGCACACCCCTCGCCCCCACACCATAATCGCTCGCCGACCTGACACGCACACAAACTCACACGTAAGTATTATTTCGTATGTAATCGTGGGGTAACACGAGTTCGTCACGGAATGAGTAGATTGTCTTATGTTTGTGTTGTTTAAGTTGGAATTAGGTTAAGTATCTATGCAAGAATTACAGTGGTACACATAATTATTTAATCCAAAACATACACATACTTCAATGATTTACGATAGCTTATTTCAGTTCTATTTAGGTTTTGTCTTAAAAAGCCATATTAGTATTTTTCTTTTACTCAGATGTTCAAGTTCCAGGAGATTTGAAAACTAACCGCCCGTTTACATAACGGAACCGTTTTAACGGATCCGTCAGTACTGGATGTGTTGTTCACATCTGAGCCGACGGATCAGTTAAACAAATGGTAGCTGCGTCGCATCTGCAAGACTGGATACGATAAAAATAACGGATCCAGTATTTTTTACTGGATTCGGAATACTGTCGTGTTTGTGAACTGGTTCATTCAACTACAGACGCCGTCACTAAAATAAAAACGGGTCCTGTAAACAGTTTCTGTGTGAATTAGCTGTAAGTTTGTTTCTTCTTTCATATCCAATATTAAATAAATTTGTTTTTTGATCGAACTGAATTCATATTGCAATATTTTATTGTAAAAAATATTGTTCAATAAATCTTCTTAGTCTATCAAAGTTCACAGTTGAACATGGGGCTTACTCAAGCTGCGCCTGCGCTACTCAATTTTTTTTTATTATTCGGCTATGATCATCCCACTGCAGGGTAAAGGCCTCCATACCCTCCTTCCACTCCTCTCGGTTTAAGGTTTTCTGTGGCCAGTCCTTCCAATAGGTGACTAGTTGGTCCCGCCATCTCCTTCTGGGCCTGCCGCGACATCGTCTGACGTTGTGTGGGCTCCACTTAACCTAAATTAATTTTGTCTTTACTCTTTATAACGTAAATAGTATCTACTTTAGTTGTAATTTGGTTTAGTAGATTTAGAATCAAATTAACCGCAAGAAAGCCCAAACAAACAAGTTTGTTAATAGGGTTTCCGCTTTACCGGAGTTTTAAAACTGTTTCTAACAAGACAAAGCGTGACGAATGAAAAGCATTCAATTAAATACATAATAGTGAATACAGATAGAGATCTTGTTATTTTTTTACTTTTGTGGTGTAGGGTTTCAATATCTTACTGACGGTAATTGGGTATAACTAGTACTTTTCCATTTGTTAGTGACTGTATGTAGTGTAGTTTCCATAGCATAGCGCAAGGTATCCTGTAACTAAGTGGCATGCAATAATAAATTAACTTCCTTCTACGAACGGCTTACTTGATAAATTCTGACTTCTGGATTTAAACAATTTTAGAATTTTACTGCCTCGGTCTAGTGGTTGCAAGCACGACTGCTGATCGTATGGTCCTGGGTTCGATCCCCAGGTTGGGTAGTATTATTGGGTTTTTTCGTGTGGAATTCCTCAGTAGCAGCCTGGAGTTTGGATTTGTGCCCGGTTGATGGCAATAGGCTATTACGTGGGACTTAAACATAACGACGAAATGAGGGTGTTACTATACACCTCTGCGCAACCCTTCAGGGAATACAAACGTGACGTTATGTTTATGTATGTAATTTTACTGGTTTTCAGTGTCCTGCATTGCTTTTTTTGGTGTTTATATTAATTTCTCAGTATTCAGTTATCATTGCTTGTGTTTTAGACCTTTTTATTTTCGTTCCAGGAATTCGGTTGAGTAAAATTTTATAGAATATCTCATTAGTAGGTACGGAAAATACCATAAATGTTAATTACTATTGTCGTCTAGACTATTTGTTTTATGGTAATGGCTCGACAATTCCCACTAGGCTAATAGTGGTTATTTATATTCAACTGTTTAATCGCACACAAGACTTCTTATTAGGTAGTGTTTACTAATGTTCTGCCTAGCCTTTTCTCAACTATGTTGGCGTCAGCTTCCAGTCTAACCAGATGCGGCTGAATACCAGTAATTTACGCGGAGCGACTGCCATCAGCAACCCAGTTACTGGGGAACGCCGATATCTTAAGGTTAGACCAGTTGTCAGACTTTCGGGCTTCTGATAAGCCGTAACGAATGTCATAGGTATTAGTATGACATCCGGGACCGACCGTTTAACGTGCGGACCGGAACACGGAGAGGTCTCTTGATGTATAACGAACGGTCACCCATCCACGGACTGACCGTAGCAAGCGCAGCTTAACCTCGCTAATCGTATAATCCGCGCAGTTGTTAATTAGCCACGAGCCCCTCATTAGTGTTTACTACTATAGTATCAACTAGCGACCCGCCCCGGCTTCGCATGGGTGCAATGTAGATACTAATGTGGGCCATATAAACCTTCCTCTTTAATCACTCTATCTATTAAAAAAACCACATCAGAATCCGTTGCGTAGTTTTAAAGATCTAAGCATAGATAGGGACAGACAGACAGCGGGAGCGACTTTGTTTTATACTATGTAAAGAAGATAATTCAATATTGTCTGTAATATTATGATTACCAAAGCTCCAATAGATTTAATACAAAGGTTCGGAGCAACTGACAATTTTTTTCATAATGAAAAATCTAGTCTTAAGATATGAGCTAAGGCAGGGATGCACAGACTGCGGCCCTTCGTCAATATACATGCGGCCTACTAGTGTATTAAACTCTTTTATGCATTTGTATAAAAATATACAATATTTTTAAGTTTTTTAAATGCCCAATCTACATTTTTTTCAGTAATCGTAATTTCACCTTTATTGATTGTTTTTAAAGTTGTTTTTAGCTCATAGTCGGCCCGAGTGGCCCCTATCCAAATAAGTATATGCATCCCTAAGCTAAGGTGTATAAGTAGTTGTGGCCAGCAGGGGTGTTAAACAATTGTGAACAAGCCACATCGTTAGGAGGCGTTCCCGTATGTTGGTGGTATTAGTATTCCTGTCCCGTCCACCACCGATAGAATATTCAGCTCGCCAATATGTACCGAACGTACTTCAATCTAAATGTATACGAACATTATTTTTTGATACGTGCTCCTAGTGGTAATAAAGGGTTTCAGATTTATGGAGACTGAAATAGATTTATATGTGAAATTATTTTTGTTTAATTCTGCCCACATACTGCTTTGTTAGGCCTTTACTTAGGCGGCCTTTATGGTCCCTAGTAGTTTAGTTCTGCTAGCCTTTTCTCAAGTATGGTGGGGTCAGCTTTCAGTCTAACCAGATGCGGTGGAATAACAGTATTTTCAGACCTCCGCGACCCAGTAGCAGGGTAAAGCCGACATTCTAAGGTTTGTCCTTAACTGGTCTGATTAATTATTGCCTAATGACTTTTAAAAGTAGCAACAGCCCCTTTTTAGAAATTGTCAGCACCCTCTGGAAAGTAATAGGTACTAAAATAAAATGTTAAGATTAAAGTCACAGTTGCATTTATTAATGTAAATAGACACTCATTAAAAAAGTAAACTGTGTTGGGACGAGAGAACATCTCAAGCTAAAGCACTTGAGATTTTCCCTCTGATATATGATGGAATCAGGCGTTACTTTGCGGAAATCCATGATCTATAAATATACAATAAAATATTTAGTGTTAATTCCGCGAAAAAACACTCGTCGTGACTCGTCGACCAAGCGTCCAAGCGGTCGACGAGTCAACATCACCTGAGGATGCCCCGTGGAGGGGCGAAACACTGTCGTATCGGTTTGTTTTGCTTGTGTGTTGCATGTTATTAATCGCACCTTCTGCATTTGCATATATTTGCGGGCGGGAGGGCGGTGTTGCATACTGCATTCAGGCTTGATCAACTGTTTTTTCGCGGAATTAACACTAAATATTTTATTGTATATTTATATTTTCCCTCTGCCCCACTTATGCCAAGTCTTGGATTATAAAGAAACAGTGTAAACAAGTAGCATAAAGACAAGCCCGAGATTAAGAAAATATTTCAGAATCAAACACAAGAATCCCTTTAAGAAAATATTTCATGAATATTTTCTAACTCAAGGAAATACTTTAAAAGAAAAATGTAAATGTTAAATAGCTACATCCTTACCTGCAAAGCGAAGCCTCATTTTAAAACCGGGAGAACTTGAGACAAAAGAAGCCTTCAGATTTTTCTCCGGTTTAAAATTTTAATATGAAATGTTTCAGGTATTTTGAGGTTTTATAAATAAGAATATAATATAAAAAAATAATGATTATAGAGCATCATTTCCGCTGGATAATTTACGTCTAGTTCACACAGAAACTGTTTACAGGACCAGTTTTAGTGGAGCCTTTTTTATTTTGGTGATGGCGCCTTTAGTTGAATGAGCGAGTTTACACACACGACAGTATTTCGAATCCAGTAAAAAATACGAGATCCGTTATTTTTATCGTATCCTGCCTGCCAGATGCGACGCAGCTGCCATTTGTTTAACTGATCCGTCGGTACAGATGTGAACAACACATCCAGTACCGACGGATGCGTTGAAACGGATCCGTTGTGTGAACGGGCTCTGACGATTTGGCAACCCCTCAGTGCCTCGGAGAACACGTAAAGCTGTCGGCTGACTGTCATATAAACACTAATGAAAGTCGTCACAGCTAGTCAGGTGCCTGAAAATGTGACACTACTGCGGTATTTATCACCTGTTGGTTTGCGGAGTTCAGTTGTCACTGCGTGTGAAATACTGAAAGTCGCACTTGTAATTGTCCGGCTACATTCTCAATTTAAGTTGCGCAAATCCTAATTTGAACATTTAACTGTGGATGTGAGAAGTGTGGTGTTCCTCCTACGAAAAGGGAGGATTCTTCTACCAAGTGGGTCTAGTGCCTGGCGGGCTACAGCCCAATGGATTTTTAATTTTAATTTTTTTCTATTCGACTGCTTGCAGATGGTCTTGCAGACCGTTTATAAGTAACCGGGCAGTTATTTGCGAGACCTGAAGGGTCTCCAATCAACCCAACGCTTGATTTTGGGAAGTTGTATAATACTAACTCCGTGTAAGATCTTGATATCGCGATGCAGGATTTGTGACGTTTCATTTGACAGCTGTCATTGTTGTCGCTGTAGTCTGCTAGACATTCGTCGTGCTGGGTAGTTCTAATGTGGCGTGATAGATGCCGCCACATAACCATGTACTCGCTGTAATTATTTCGTTACAATAGAGAATTCTGGATCTAAGGATGCGGCTGTTAGGTCGACTTCAAAAATAAGCCTCTCTATGTGATAAGCCTGTATCGTTTGTATCAAGATTACTTAAAACATAATATATGTTAACACGGCAAAACGGTATACCGCGAAATGCCATTGTAGCGGCATCTATCACGCCACATGCGAACTACGCAGCACGACGAATGACTAGCAGACTACAATGACAACAATGACAGCTGTCAGTTGAAACGTCACAAATCCTGCATCGCGGTATCAAGATTTGACACGGAGTTAGTATATATACAACTTCCCAACATCAACCGTTGGGCAGTGGCCCGCCAGGCATAAGACCCGCCTGGTAAGAGGATCCTTCCTTTTCGTAGGCGGAACACAATATTCGTTCCCCTACACCATTAATATTGACAATACCTTTTGTGTAAACGTTTGCACAAGCCGTTTGCGAATGCAAGTCGCTGTCATACGGCGCACCATGTATTTTTGCGCAATTTTTTACACAGACTGCGCATGCAAGTCATTTTATGTAGCCGGACCTTTAGACTATAAGAAGACACCAACACACTTCTTCTTCTTTTCATGTGGTTAGTGACTAACCTGGTGTCAGAGTTTATGATGCCCATAGGCCTCTGACTTGGCTTCACACGCCGTCGAGAAATATCTCTCAGGCATGCCGGTTTCCTCACGATGTTTTCCTTCACCGTTTTTTAAGAAAGTGATAATTATACAATACGCACATGAATCCGATAAGTCAGAGGCGCGTGGCTTGGGTTTGAACTCGAGAGCTATGACTTAGCAGTCCGACGGTCACACCACTAGGCTATCACTGCTACCAACACACTTAGAACCATACTTCAGTCTAGTAGCAAAGCAATCTTTGCCACCAGAAAGGCGATAGCAACCATCTTCTAGGTATACAAAATCCAGGTCAGTTCACTGATTGTTTAACGAAGGGTAAAATTTGATCTCTAAGCTCGCTCGCACTGAACTTATGCTTTGTTAAGGTCAAAGTTGCTTACGTCATGTATGTATCTATGAAATACTAATGTATATTAATGGTCTAACTTGCGAAGCCGTTCATTAATATTGGGGCCTGGTTTTAAGTTTCAGTCTAGGCATTCATACGTGTTCCTTCACTCCTTTATAGTTAAGGTTCTTCGTCCATTTCAACATGTGTTGTATGAGCAGTGACGTGCGTATAGGGTAATCCCGATATTTTTTTTTACTTATTTTGATGTGCAAGGTGAATTATGACGATATATTTTATGCTTATCATTAGTAAACCATAATTCGATCTTAAGATCTCCAACTATTTGTTATCAGATGAATTATAAATTTCAAAATAAGTACCAAAAAAAAATCGGGCTTGCCCTATGAGCACGCCACTGTGTATGAGTTATGATCAACTGCCTCGTTAGTCTAGTGGTGGTAAGCGCGACTGCTGATCGTGAGATCCTGGGTTCAATCTCCAAGTCGGGCAAAGTGTTGTTGGGATTTTCCAGTTGGAGTTCCTCAGTAGAAGCCCGGTATTTGGGTTTGTGCCCGGTTGATGGCGATAGGCTCGCCCCTAATTACATGGGACTTAAACATATCGGCGAAATGAGGGTGTTACTATACACCTCTGCCCGAGAATACAGACGGATGTTATGTTTATGTTTGTAAAGTTTAAATAAAAGCATGCATTGTTATGTGAAAACTTTATGCAATAACTTTCGTGAGTGATATTCATATTTAGGTGGGTAAGCGTGGTGTATTTACTACTAGAGGGGCTCGTGGCTTATTAACAATCTATCATACGATTTGCAAGGTCAAGCTGCGCTTGCCGCGGTCAGTCTGTGGATTGGTGACCATTCGTTACACATCGAGACCCTTCCGTGCCTCGAAGAGCACATTAAACCGTCGGTCTCGGTTGTCATACAAATACCTATTACAGTCGTTACGGGTATTCAGAAGCTTAAAGTCTGACAACCGGTCTAACCATAGGATATCGGCATTGCCCAATAACTGGGTTGGGGAGGTCTGATGGCAGTTGCACCGTGTAAATTACTGGTATTCAGCCGCATCTGGTTAGACTGGAAGCTGACCCTAACATAGTTAGAAAAAAGCTAGGCAGAACGAACGTGCGATGTATTTACTACTTACGTAATTTTTTTTATCAAAACATACTTTTAGCGCTAAGTGCAATCTGTACTAAGCCATACCGCTAATTCACACAGATACTGTTTACAGGACCGTTTTTAGCGGATCCGTTTTTATTTTGGTGATGGCGCCTGTAGTTCTATGAGTGAGTTCACATACACGACAGTATTCCGAATCCAGTAAAACATATTGGTCCTACATTTTTACACATTCAGTTTTGTCAGCAAAAACTAGATGCCGGAACAGTATAAAAAACGGATCCGTACATGAAGATGGAGAAGTATGGGCGCCTTCACATACGATCCGTTATTTTTATCGAAAGGGGTGCGCGGGGACGCGGCACTACTGCCATTTGTTTAACTGATCTGTCGGTAGGTACAGATGTGAACAACACATCCAGTACCGACGGGTCTGTTAAAAACGGTCACAAAAACATGGATCCGCTGTATGAACGAGCTCTTTCTTAGAAAATCATATCGTCATAATATATTAGTGGAAAGGTAAAAAGACTAAAGCGCTAATATACCTACTTTACAGTAGAATATATCATTAAAATATCTATTTAATATGTATACTCTAAGAAAAATAACTATGTTTATTTTCTTAAAACTATACTTTGAATCTCTCTACTGTAAAGTAGGTATATTGGCGCTTTAGTCTTTTTACCTTTCCACTGACGATATAAGGCAATAATTATGATGGTAATAGTACCTACCCATCTAAAACAAAACCTTCGACGAACGTCTATCTAATATTAATATTACAAATACAAAGTCTTTTTCTTCAAATATCAGCTTAAGTATCGTATTTCTTGTTAGTACAAAATATTCAGTCGTACAATTGTCTTTTTAACGAGGTACCTTGGGTCAGATAGTATTATACTTTGTAGCGAGTTATGAGCCTCGACAGTCCTCGTAATTTGTTTCCTTTGTATTACTCCGCCGAGGAGATAGTGGGTAATGAATTAGTTAAGCTTAGAATTTTGAGAAGGTAGGGATTAGATTGTATTTTGTGAAAGCGTAGTTAGTCCTAAATGAATATACAGGGTTGCTTATAAACAAAGGCTAGCTCCTCTCCTTTTAGAACCGACTTAAAAGAAAGAACGAGGTTTTATGTGTTTGTGCAGATGTATAAAGCGTTTTACCTCATGTGTAATAACTATAAATTATTGTACCTTGGAAAATCTTTTTAAGACGTGGCACTCTGCGTCAATACGGGGAAAAGATCGCAAAATTTATTGGCGACGCAAGAGAGTACAGTCTTTTATTAATTAGGTGCAAATTATCTAGGTCTTTCTCATTGATATGATATACATTTACGTACTACTTACGATGTTTAGAAGAACGACATGGTATCAACGAGTTGTGGCTCCGGAACCACAGCGCCATTGAGCTTGACAGCTGTCTAGCGGTAGTTTGAACCTTATTGCGTCAATGTATTTGGCACATGTTGCTTATACGATATAGCGTGTCTATTTATTTTAACGTAGTTGGTCTTTTCAAAGAAAACTCCTTTTTATACTTAAATACATTTCTAAAAGTTTACTCTAGGGGCCATTCAAGTATTATGTAAGCAGAATATTAGTAATTTTTGACCCACCCCTCCCCTTTGTCAGCAAAAGTAAGCAAAGCTTTTACCCCTCCCATGCTTACGTAAACATTCGTTTTTTTTTAAATCTGTTCAAGTTTCTTTATTGTTATTCATGAGCAGCAGTTTGCATGTCTAGAAATATAAGTAAATAAATAAAAATTGCTGACGTAATCATCATCTAGACACCACCGTCCCCCATGTCATCAAAAATAAGCTATGCAACGACCCCCTTTCGTGCTTACGTAATACTTTAATGGTCCCCTATCAATAGTTGTCAATAACATCAACCAACTTAAACGCAATACTTCTTGTACCAGGTTATCAACGATGGTGCCGCGTTGGTTGCTGGTGTGCTGCGTAGTGCTGTGCGCGCGGCCGGCACACCCGCAGGGCGCACAGCAGTGTCCCCCACCCAACACTATCACGCCCTGCAGCTGCACCGTCAAGAAGAATGGCCTGGACATACTCTGCGAGTTTACTGAACAGCAACATATACAGAAGGTATTTAAGTTACTGCTGGATATGCTAATATCCATAAACTAATATACACTAACTATGCTATATATAATATATACTAACTATGCTAATATACCAGCAACAGGCGTGGTCGCAGCCAACGATTTTCGGGGGGGGGGGGGGGGGTCATAATTAACAGTAAAAAATAAGTGGAGCAAACAATTAGAATTTCTTAAGAGGTTTGTTAATTCGACGTGTACGATTTGGGGGGTTTGGGGGGGGGGGGGTAATGACCCTTACTACCCCCAAGACCACCACTGACCAACAATGTCAGCACCCGACAACATTTTGATATGACAACACATATTGGCACAGCTGCACTGATATAGTCCACAATAATAATAAAAATCGTTGGTCTAGTGGTGGCAAGCGCGACTGCTAATCGTGAGGTCCTGGGTTCGATCCTCAGGTCCGGCAAAGTTTTATTGGGTTTTCCGTGTGGAATTCCTCAGTAACACCCTCGTTTCACCAGTTATGTTAAAGTCCCATGTAATCAGGGGCGAGCTTATTGCCATTAACCGGGCACAAATCCAGACTCCGGGCTGCTACTCAGAAATTCTTAATGGAAAAACCCAATAACACATTGTCCGACTTGGGGATCGAACCCAGGACCCCATGCTCAGCAGTCGCGCTTGCGACGACTAAACCAACAAGGTGCGACTAGCGTCTAAAGCAACCCGTACAAAGAATAAAAAAAAAGAAACTATACTTACGTTACCTTCTGAAATAATGCAATGTATAAGAGCCCGTTCACACAGCGGATCCGTTTTAACGTATCCTTCGGTACTGGATGTGTTTTTCACATCTGTACCGACGGATTCGTTTAAGAAATGGCAGCTGGGTCGCATCTGGCAGGCAGGATACAATAAAAATAATGGATCTAGTATTTTTTACTGGGTTCAGAATATTGTCGTGTATGTGCACTCGCTCATACAACTACAGGCGCCATCACCAAAATAAAAACGAATCCGCTAAAACGGGTCCTGTAAACAGTTTCTGTGTAAACTAGTGATATCCCCAAAACAATGCTTCTTTCGCAAAATAATTCTGACTGTCGCGATAGCAAAACAGGAATAATACTGATGAATATTAGATAAGTAACTGAAAATTCTAGTCACATATTTGAATAATGTTAACATGATCCACAGCAGAATATGTTTGGCAACGTGCCATTTTACTTCAGTTTTAAGTTGATCGCGACGTTACTTTGTAAAGAATTCTGTTCCATCTGTCCCATAAGAGTTTTATTTCATTTTAATGTAATATTAGGAGCCATTCTGAGGGGCTGGTGGCTAATAAACAGCCGTGAGGATCATATCGTCAATGGAAAGGTAAAAAGACTAAAGTGCCAATATACCTACTTCACAGTAGAGAGATTCAAAGTATTTTTTTAAGAAAATAATCATAGTTATTTTTCTTAGAGCATAAAGTTACGCTGACGACATGGTGCTGCTGGGCGCGTCGGTCTGTGGCCTCAGAAAGTTGGTGCGGACCTGTGAGGAGTATGCCCTTGGCCATGGGTTAAAGTACAATGTGACCAAAAGTTAATGCATGGACTTTGAGGCCGGTACGAAACTTTCGCGAAATTGTCCACCCGTTTTTCTAAACGGTGTTCCACTCGAAAGGGTGGATCAATTTAAGTATATAAGGCATTTAGTTACGACCGACCTCAAGGACAATGCTTACATGGAGCGGGAACGGAGGGCCTTGTCGGTGCGAGCGAACATGCTCGCACGCAGGTTTGCGCGCTGTTCGAGGGATAACTCTCTTCAGGGCGTACTGCACGTCCCTCTGTTGTGATAGGCATGTTGCCGTCAGCAGAGCCGGTTAGATATTAAGTCTAAGTTTCTTTTCATTTGAATTTTTTTGTTTTTGTGTTTTCTGTATATGAGTTAATGTTGCTCGAAGTAAATGTATTAAGTTTATTTTCTTAAAAAAATACTTTGAATCTCTCTACTGTAAAGTAGGTATATTGGCGCTTTAGTCTTTTTACCTTTCCACTGACGATATGACTAGAAAGGTTAAGCTGCGCTTGCCACGGGCAGTCCGTAGATGGGTAACCATTTGTTACGCATCGAGACCCCTCCGTGCCTTGGAAAGCACGTTAAACCGTCGGTCCCAGGTGACGACGACATACGAATACCTATGACAGTCGTTACGGATAGTCATCCTGAAAGTCTGACAACCGGTCTAACCTTAGGATATCGGCATTACCCAGGTAGTGGGCTGCGGAGGTCTGATGGGAGTCGGTGTAAAATACTGGTCTTCAGCCGCATCTGGTTAGACTGGAAGCTGACCCCAACATAGTTGGGAAAAAGCTAGGCAGAACAGAACATAAGGAGTCATTCTCGTATTGTGTCATCTTGAAAATGAAAATGAAAAATATTTATTTGGACACAACACAAATAAGACACAGACAAGACAATTAGGTACAGCAAAATAGAACACAAAAAAACAATACAAAATAAATTAAAAATACTAACATAAACAAAAGTAGGTAGGTATGTGTCTCACGGCTGGACCAAATAGGTTCCAGATCAGCTTAATACCAAGTCACAAGTACTTGGCGCTGGTTTTCATCTGGAACCTTTAGCCTCACGGATGTCAGTGCAGAATAATTATTAATTAGGTATAAATAAAATATGTAATTATAAATATAAAAAGGGATAAATACTAATTTAAAAACCAATAAAAAATACAATAAACATATTAAATAATATGAGAAAGGGAAAATAAAATATAAAAAAAACATAAAACAAAAAGAAACGTTCCCCTTTCCAACGTTGCAGCTACAAACGTTCATTCAACACAAATCACAAAATACAAATCTTCATTCTTTTTCTTGTTTATATTTTAGTAATGTTCTATAATATAAACAATCTGTATGATAAGTTTTGTTGACTCCTTTGTAGGTCTAGTGATCACAAGCGCGACTGCTAAACATGGGGTCCTAGGTCTGATCCCCAGGTCGGGCAAAGTGTTATTGGATTATTCCATTAGGAATTTCTCAGTAGCAGCTTGGAGTCTGGATTTCTGCCCGGTTAAAGGCGATAGGCTTGTCCCCTATTACATGGGATTTAAATATATCTGACAAAACGAGGGTGTACTAAAACCTCTGCTGAACCCTTCGGGGAGTATAAGGCGCGATGTTATGTTAATGTTCTGTACAAGATATTTTTTACAGTTTACTAACGGCACGAGCGTTTTGTTTTCGGGATTGCCCGACAAGTTTCGGAGCTCATGGCTCCGTTTGGGTCCGAAACTAGTACGGCAATCCCGAAATAAATGCACGTGAGTAAACCGTAAACAATCTATACTAATATTATAAAGAGGAAAGATTTGTATGTTTGTATTTTTGTATGTAACGAATAAACTTAAAAACTACTGGATCGATTTCAAAAATTCTGTTGCCGTTAGAAAGCTACATTATCACTGAGTAACAATATAGGCTACGGGCGGAGCCGTGAGAACACAGCTAGTTATGAATAAGAATATCTTCTTCTTTTTCTTATTCTTCTTCCTGCCCTTATCCCACACTAGGTGGGGTCGGCACAACATATATTTCGTAAATCCATGTTGTTAGAGGTTTTGGCTTATTGTTTTATGACCGGCCGCCAATATGTCTCACAAAAATTATAATACACAAATACTTAGGTACTGTTTGTTTTTATTTCGTAGGCAATGAACACACTGCGCTCCAAGCCGATGATTATCTTCTACCTGAAGTTGCGACACAACAATCTGGCCAAGCTGCCTTCGTACATATTCCTGGGGCTGGACATCCGCCACCTGACCGTTCATAACAGCAGCCTGGCTGTTATAGAAGACTCTTCACTAAGCTCTATTGGTATGTATGAAAAGTAGATTTGTGACAGCTAGTGTTTGACTAATCGATTTTGAAATTAATCTCAATAGTTTTGATTAGTATTTATTGTGTACACCAGTGGAAAGAATTTTAAAACCGTAGTCCACGCATCGGGAGCTTAGAAAAAAACCGGCCAATTGCGAGTCGGACTCGTGCTCGAAGGGTTCCGTACCATCATTCATAAAAACGGCAAAAAAGTCACGTTTGTTGTATGGGAGCCCCCTTAAATATTTATTTTATTCTATTTTTTAGCATTTGTTGTTATAGCGGCAACAGAAATACATCATCTGTGAAAATTTCAATTGTCTAATTATCACGGTTCATGAGATACAGCCTGGTGACAGACGGACGGACGGACAGACACCGGAGTCTTAGTAATAGGGGCCCGTTTTACCCTTTGGGTACGGAATCCTAAAAAGCGCATTTCAATTTTTTTCGAGTACCTACGGCTCCATTAATTTTAACCAGCTTTTGTGTTTGAAAATGATATCGCTGAAATAAGCTGGAAGTGTAAACCCCTATTAAATAAGATAATTCATAAAAACAGTTAACAAAGTTCGCTTTAACACCAGCCCAATTTATGAATCAAACTTCTACCTACCTTGTAAATGTAATACCTTCAACAACTACCTCTTCTTCATAATTCAAATTGTTACAAACTTTTGATAACGAAATGGAACGTCGGTATCGTACGTAAATATGTATAATTCATAAAAATTTATTATAGAATTCGCTTTAACACCAGCCCAATTTATGAATCAAACTTTTACCTACCTTGTTAATGTAACACCTTCAACAACTACCTCTTCTTCATAATTCAAATTGTTACAAACTTTTGATAACGATACGAAACAGCGGTATCGTACGTAAATATGTAGGTGATACATACTAAGGCTGGACATCCACCAGAGCTGTGCGAGAAAAATGTGCGCTGCGAAAATGTGTAGCGAGGAGGTGAAACGGTGTGACCGTTTCCACCAGAGCTGTGCGAGGAATGGGTAATGTGTAAATGCGTAATGTGTTAATGTGTACAAATGAGCCGTGCGAGGATAGGTAGCTGACTCTTTTCGAATATGAGGGTGGTGTGGCGGGAGCGGTACACATTACTCGTAACACATTCCTCGCAACACATTTCTCGCTTGTTTTGTATGAACAAAAACCTAGCTCCGATAAGCCCATATCCACCAGAGCTGCGCAGAGCGAAGCTAGGTAAATGAAGTGATTCTATTGGTGCTTACAAAACACATTCCTCGCTACGCAGCTTAGCACAGCTCTGGTGGATGCTCAGCCTTACGACACAGCCCGAGGCCATCGACTCGAAAATCGAAACATCACGTAAGATAAATTTTGTCTGTTACTCAATAAATTTTACAATACCCTCAGGTAACAAGTTAACACAACTCGACGTGTCTCAAAACAGTCTGGCGACAATACCGACCTCTTCGTTCACGCATCTCAATCACCTGCTTATTCTCAACATGAACCATAATAAGGTAAGGTAACCGTAATAAGGCCGCGGCACCGAATTGTCTTTTAAGATACTGATATTATAGGCGACGGGGAATGTCGATATTTATTGATTTTAAGTCTTAGGCTGCGTTCAGACGACACGCGCCCGCTAAGCGCATGCCACGCGCGTCAACACCCGCGTCTAACTAGCTTTGATTTTTTTGTATATAACTTGAGTCTTATGACACTCTTAAGTCCAACCGCACACGCCAAGCGCCCGCCTCGCGCCCGCCTCATGCCATGCTTCGATAAATGCAATTTGAGATCTATTGATGTGTCATAAGACGCAAATTATATAAAAAAAATTCAAAGCGTGTTAGATGCGGGTGTTGACGCGCGTGGCTTGCGCTTGGCGGGCGCGTGTCGTCTGAACGCAGCCTTACTGGACTAATAATAATGGACATTCCTGATGTTATATGGAGTGGGACTAAAGAAGCATATATGAATTGTTTATTCGAAAAGTATGTAATAATTTTTACCCCATTACCGAAAATTTAACGATAATCTTTAGCTATAAATATACAATAAAAATATTTTGTGTTAATTCCGCGAAAACCGTCCGTTTCGTATTTTCGCGGAATTAACACTAAATATTTTTATTGTATATTTATAGGTCATGGATTTCCGCAAAGTAATGCCTGATTCCATCATTGATAATCTTTAGATTTCGGGACTGATAGTTTAACGGGCGATCCGAAGCACAGAGGGATACTCATACTCAGTCATGGACTGATCAAGGAAAGTGTAGCTTTAACCTTGCAGATCGCTCGATCCACACATTTAACCACGAGTTCCTCAATCTGCATATTAAACGCTACATAGTTTCGTATATAGACAGCTATATAGTATCAGATTCTGATTCGAATAGCTTCCGCTAGAGACAACACAAAGGAAACTCAGCGCAGTATGCATGACAGAATGTTGGAGTATGAATGACTGATCAAACGAGCTAAAGGCTAAACTAAATTATTTATTCCAATTCTACTATTTTATTCATATACTCAAATTCTGCACCGCAACTCAATTTACATCAAATGTCTGTGAATATTCAGCGTTTAAAATTTATGACAATATATTTAATTTGACAATAACCCATGTAAAAATGAGATGACATAATAAAAAAAGCTCAGTCACGTTATTGTGGGATGATATCAAAAGAAGCTTTTTTATAGGTAACTGCGGTGCACAACAGGGCTTTCATGGGCTTGGACACATTGGAGATTCTAACGTTGTACGAGAACCGGATATCTGTCGTTGACGGGGAGGCTTTCAAAGGACTCGAGAAGTAAGTTGAATTTCTGCAGAATAACATTAGTGCAAATAGTTTCTTTAAGCTCATTCATGGCACGTAAATTGTCAGATCGGTACTAGTTGAGATTTGTTTGAGTAAATCCTAATTTTAATGAAATTCGTTCACTAATGATTATCTTAAAATGAAAATAAGTACGTATTCTTTAGTATTTAAATTAATGGGTTCTAATACTAAATAGTCGAGACCCAAAGTGATTTAATTGTGGAAACTAACAACAATTTTCAATATTTATGAACTTATTAATATTTAAAACAGCATCATTGTTATTTAAGGTATATTTGCGTGAAGAAGTATTCAATACAATTCAAATTATTTTTCTAGTATTTTTGAGACATACAATATTCCTATAAAATAATTAATGCTAACTAAAGGCAAGTTTATTATCAATAGCAAAGCTAGTTCGTAGCTCTACAGTTGCTAAATGCATTTCCATGTTCAATCCGATCAACTATTGTAAATTGTTTTAGAGATTGACAAATATAAATTGAAATACTATTCCGGCATTAGATCCGGAGTTGGAATTGCTCGAACTGTTAGCCCTTTGATTTTCATCGTTTATGGTTAGTTCATTTAAAATCTGAAAATAGAGAAGAGTGATAATATAAAATACATAATTTTAAAATTTGATGAGGATTATCTATAATTTAATGATACTGAATCCACAATACTTGATAATATGTGTTTTATCTCACGCATCCAATTAAATCCTGTGGTCGGTGTTTTAATTTATACTACAATCATTACCAACAAGCACGTTGGTTTACCATTCTATTAATAGCAACTATCCGATATCATCCACCAAGGGAAATATTCTGAAAATAAGTATCGTCTGGCATACTCGTACTATAATTATAGTACAGAATTAATACTCCAGCCACATTATTGTATCAGGATGATAAATAAGTAAATTGTAGGTAACGATGCTGGCTAAACTAATATTCATTAAGCTATGCTACAAGTGGATTTTCATCAATTTCCATTTAATTTCATAAAGTTAAAAGAGCATAACAAGATACTTAAATAAGAGCCTACTTTTGTTTTAACTTAAACTAAGTATCGCAATAATCTTAAGTGCCGTAAAAAGAACACAAATGAAGAGGAATGTAGCATTCTTTTTGTTTTAGGAAACTGAAGCGGCTAAATCTTGGCGGTAACGACTTGACAGCGGTGCCACAAAAAGCTCTCGCTTTGCTTGAGAATTTGAAAAAACTTGAAATGCAGGAGAATCGTATTGCTACCATTACGGAAGGAGATTTTGCAGGTATTTGCTCTCTAAATCTCAATACTTTGTTTATCTTTCGTTTATATCTACCTGCATCTACTTGTATATTGACGTCTTAACTCTTTATCCGTACAATGCTACTGGTTCCTTTACGAATAGGGCCGTCCCGTCACTTCCCATGGGTGTCGTAAAAGGCATCTAAGGGATTACACTGAGGGTTGGACAACATTACTCACATTTGATTATGGTAAGCTTCCCAGAAATAGGGAAAGCTTTACGTCCAATAGACAACATGTTTGAAATAGATAAAAGTAATTGTTACTTGTTTCGTAGGTCTACGGAGCCTAGATTCTCTAGGTTTGGCTCATAATCAGCTCCGCGAAGTACCGTCCCAGGTATTCTCGCATCTGACGTTTCTTAACTCATTGGAGCTGGAAGGAAATCTAATCCAAAGGATTGATGAAAAAGCCTTCGCCGGACTTGAAGGTAAGTTTAAAGTTGCCATACTAAATTTGATGAAAATACAGAGTATTTTTTGTAAAAGTTGGGATGACAAAAACAATTAGATCACTACATATTCCTAAGGATGACTGATTACTCTTTGTAGCTTATCTATTGCGTTATCTATGTTCCTTACAACAATGATCATTTTCTAGAAAACCTGCAATACCTACGTCTTGGAGACAACCGTCTGCATGAGATCCCTTCAGATGCTCTTCGTCCGTTGCATCGCCTTCGCCACTTGGACCTTCGCTCCAACAACATCACTTACATCAGCGAAGATGCCTTCACTGGCTATGGAGACTCCATCACCTTCCTTAACTTGCAGAAGAACATGTAAGTTTGTTTCACTACTTTAATTAACATCTTGACTAAAATTGTTGGTAACATTAGTTAATTGGATTATATTATATAAGCCAGATCCTTTTTTCTGTCAACAATGTGTGTGTTCAATAAAGCATTTATTATGCCTGTTTCTATAGCATTGTTTTTAAATGTTACTAAACAGGAATTTACTTTTATTAGCCCGTTTTGACCAGCTTTCACTGCTTGTGACAATGATCAGTGCAACCTGCTCGAAACGTCGGGTGAATAAAGCTAAATGAGCGGTAATTCTCGTTCAGTAATAATTTTATTATTACTATCTTGCAACGAGAAAGTTAAAAAATTAATAGAACTAAACACGATTATTAAATCCTCCACAATTTTAAGACACATGCCTTTACAATCCATTGAGACGCCAGATTAAAAAAAAACGGATGTTATTTTCATTATCGTTTGGATATCTATAAATAACTAAAAAAAATCCCCAATCACCTAAGGAATCTAACAAGTTAGGACAATATGGTTTACCTTTAATTGAGGAAATTAATGACCAAATTCACATTAAAATTTTCGGCAGATAAATTATTTCGCTGTCACTTAACATACTTATTCAAATAAATAAATGTTCTCGAACAACGTGGATAAAAACGTTAGCGAGTAAAAGGCAATACATTTTATAGCCCATTCGTCTCAAATCCCAAAAGCGAAAAGGGAATAAAAAAGATGAAGTAACAGGAGTAAATCATTCAAGTAATGTTTGTTTTTATGTCGCCCGTATTAAATACTGAACGCTCTATCCTAAATAACTTAATATTCTGAGTTCGTCCGTAAATTTTATTAGAGCGGAATATTCCGGCTTTATTATTAATAAACATTCTTCATTTCATGAAGTAGTGTTGGCGTTTGATTAATTTCCAAGTGGACTATATTTTAACTCTCAAAAGATTAATATGTTTCCTGACGGCGCTCAATTTTTGGGTCACGTCACTCATCGTGCTCGATGAAGAGAATAATTTTGTCTAATTCACTTTCATTATCAATGACTACTTTAATTTTATAAATGAGTCCTTCTTGTCCATTCCATTATTTTATTACAATGTTAGCTGATTGTTTATTAATTTAGATAATAATAACAATTTTAAGTAGCATAAAATTTTCTTTATTGTTGTTTTTTATCCATCTATGAATAATATCTTGCTTCATATAATGTCTATAGCAATAATTATGCAGTTTCCAACATAATTATTGGAAGATGGTAGGCACTTTGTATGATACCAGAAACTCGCAATTCCTTTTATAAGGGATAGGTTAGAAAGGAGTACATCTTGATTGAATACATAGGCATTACGCAGGGGAACCTCTAGAATGGGGAAGAGATTATTGTGTCTGCGAATTATTTCAGTCAGTATGTAAATTTTGCTCCAAATTCTTGATATCACGGGCCATGGTTTACGTGCACGTCGTACAGATTACATAGTAGTTAGCATAGAACCGCTTCCTCTACTGGGTGTTTCACAGACATTGTATCCTACAAGTTTAATCACATAGGTAAATTCTAACAACTTTGTTGAAACAGGATCCACCAACTGCCGACTATGGGCTTCGATAATCTGAACTCCTTGGAGACTTTGAATCTCCAGAACAATAAGCTGCAGCATATTCCTGAGGAAATTATGGAGCCGATTTTGGATACCCTTCGAGTGGTTGATATTATGGGTAAGAAGAAATAAAACCTTTTTGTGATAAAATAATGTGGGACTGAGTTCGGAAAGTAAAACGAACAGGTCAATGATGCGTGTACAGAGCGATTTGAATGATTCCATGATGCGGATGTTTCCCTGAGCAAAGTAAAAAAATATTTCTCTTATTCATATAGTTTTATCTTTAATTTTATTCTTGTTTGTTAATTTTTGTACTACATTACTCATTGGTCTGTGATCAGGACTCCATTGTTCTCTCACTATCCTAAATCATTGTACTGTATCCACTGAAATTGATAAAGATATTATTTTTAAAAGAGTAACCTTGGAGTTTCTTGCCGGCTCTTCTCCATAGAAAACGACTAATTGGAACCGTGCATCTAAATTCGACTTTTCATAAGCACCTGTACTGGTTTATGTGTTTTTTTTTTAAGTCATTTAATTTTATTTATATCATCGTTTTTACTTTTCCCTTTTGGCGCAGATAACCCACTGATATGCGACTGCGAGTTGGCGTGGTATGAGGCCTGGCTCGCGGGCCTGCGGGACAGAGACGACGAAATGATGCAGAAGAAGCGCACTGTATGTACCATGGTGAATGAGCACCGGGAGTACAGCGTCGCCAAGATGCCTCTCGAGAAAATGAACTGTAAACGGAAACCGGCGTACGGGCGCACTTCCGGAGCGCCCCCATCCCGCCCCACCATCAGCTTTGCGACCAACGTACTCCTCGTCGTCGCAGCCAGGTGGCTCTAGAATAATCATAATGTTAGTTTTTACTAAGTTAATCCTAATTTTATTTCTCGCGAAGGGTTACCTTCGCGCCAGCTGTGGCCGGATGGCTCGATGCGTACCTCTTCGCAACGTTTGTATTTTCCGTTCAAAACTTCGTAAAGTGATGAATTTGTGCAATAAACTACGATACATATCAATTTTGGGCTGATAAACAAAATTTAGTAATATATACGGAGCGGTAGCTTGGTAAGTGAAGATGGTCGTTTTTCAAGAGTGGTAAGTTAGTGGTACAGTATTTTTACAATGTAGTAAAAACCTCTTACGGTATGCCTTACTAATAGTAATGTACCAGAATGTAGGTAACTACATGTTCTAACACCAGGCATTCTAGTATTAGTAGGTATCACTGAAGGTGTGTTTCATATCTTTATGATCGTAGCATGCTCTTAGCATGACAAATTTAAATAAAAATTTCAAAAAATGTGATTTCGCAATGAGCTAGAATTTTACACAATCTTTAGCAATGAACAATTTAATTTGAAAATTTACAATTCCCTATGAATTTGAAGGAGAATTTCTAATATTTTTTATCGTTTACCCTGCCTTACGATGTAATACCTATTAGTAAGCTTTTACGTATTTACAATGTTGACTATTACGATATTATTCTATGATACGTGTTAGAGGGCTCGAGGTACGAGTATTTTACCTCACATTACGTACATTTATACCTACTTCTCTAATTATATAGCAAATTAAAATTGCCGGTTGAAAATTCTCAATACATATACGCTGAGTCTTGTTTACAGGTCGTTATGTTAGCTTTTGGAACGATACGAATATGTTATCTTGATTATTATATTACATAGTTAGAGCCCATAAAATAAATGTTCTATTTGATGTAGAATTAGTTATAAGTAGATAAATAAGTGTTAGATGAAATTCGGTAAAATCAATGCTGTTTATATTTTGAGAGTTTGTAGCTTTTAACCGATCTATAGTTTCTTTTGTGTAACTAGTATTAGTTTTCTATTTTATTTAATTAATTTAAGTTTATTAAATTATATTTATTTTTACTTTACAAGTATAAGTTGACAGGCTTTTTAATAGAGCTTTTTTAATCTTGTAGCTTTAAATTATTTTATGTTCAGTTAATACTTGATGTTAAAGTTTATAGTTAGTATATAGTGGAGTAATAAATGTGACTTTGAACATATTTCCTTTGCTTTGTAGTCACCTAACCAGATGCGTAGTGAAAAAAATAACCATTTTATTCACAACCAATCTTCCAGTCAAAGAGAAAAATGTTCTGAGCCCTGTGATCAATGTACGACGTGTAATCATTATCAAGTGATAAAATTGTAACCAAAAACATATCCTTTAGTCTGAATTACTAATTATAAGAATGTTTATAATATACAATATTTAAATTGAATATATTTGAATAAGAGAGAGGTGGAGCCCTGAACTTTTGACCAACAATACTTGGTAAAATATGTAAAGGGGAGTTTTACTGCGAAAATACGAAAGTCGAAGTTTTTAAAACGTACATTTCAAGTTGTCACAGCTTATTGCTGGGACATTCAAATTTAAAGTGCCCTTCGTATTTCGTACTTTTGTAGTAGGTAGGTAAGGGGTGTTCAACTAATGTTTTGTAACTATTTTGGGTCGCAGAATAATAATATGGCGTGAGGTATAGAGGAAAGCTTGTTGTATAAATCTTGAATAATATATTTTAAATTATTCATATTGACGTAAAGATTGAAAATTAAATTAAAATTAAAAATTATAATTATTTTGAAGAGTCAGAAAAAATCATGAAAATTATCAGATGTGATAAAATCCAGGGGTTTGCGATATCTTTGGATGACCAAATATTTTTATTTAGGTATCCCATTATATAAAAAAATATGACTCCATGCCATACATACACGTACCTAATATATTATATAAAAATGTGTTAATCATGTAAGACGCGAGATTGGGTACTTATTGTACCCAGTTTACATAGTTTGACACATTTTAGTGGAAATCCATTTTATATGTAGTGTTGATGTTATAGCTTGAATGTTTATTGTCATTACCATTGTTCACGTATCTAGTGTTTGTGCACTTTATATACACGTATTGCACTAATAAATGTACACTTATCTTATAAATGACGATCAGAGTCGATGCAACCTGATTAAATTTAAGAAATTTCATGAACCGTCTCATATTTTATTCGATATATTTATCTCATTGTAAACATTTTCGATGTTAAATGTCGTGTTGCACTGTATTCAGATGTTAATAATATATTATATCGTCTTTAAAAGCTTTTTCTAAATCCGACGCAAGTTAAGCTTAATAATCGTTCTACCTTTGAGATATTATTTCATAAAATATCATATACTTTACCATCGTGTTTATGAATACCTAATTGGGTAAATGTGGGCTAAGAAAGAAGAACTTAATTTTTTTTTCCATAATAGTACCTATCTCAAAGGATAGATTTTCTATTCGTATAATACTATATTAAATATTTACTTATACGATTCAGTGTTTCTCATGTACTTTTTTAATGTAACGTTGCAATTTGTGTAATAAAAAATTATACTTCGTCAAAAAAATTATAGTACGCGCGTCGCGAATTCTACACATTTGAAAAATGCTTATTGTGAAACTGTAGCTGTCGTTCTAAATTTAAAATCATTCTATATTTAAAAAAAATATATCTTCATATACAACGTCGATACTCGTTGGATTAAATTTAAAAAAAGAACCAGCATAAAACATATCGTGGAAGTGGGAGCTTTATAATAAAATTGGGCACCACTGACCTTGCATATCAATATAGGGTTAAGTCAACGTAATTTTATATATCCACTGTTATATAATATATATGTGTGTTGTTTATATAAACGTATATTCATTGTTAATCTTTCACTGTTGTATGGATGAATATCGCTTGTAATATATTATTCAGTGTACCTTAGTACGTAAGTTGGATTTTACCTTTGATATTAAATGGTTGGTATTATGTTCAGCAATAATCAATAATATATATTCGATATATCTGTAATCACTATAAGATATATTGTTGGTATCTATGGTAACCCCCAGTTTGTAATACCCAACCGTTTACAGTCACATTTATTATTTAAAATTAATATAAAATGTAGGTAATTTAAATCTAATATTGAAAATTTGCTGTAAAGGTGTATTTATTTAATTTCGGTTTAAATAAAAATTTAACTATGATTATGTGTTATTTTATTTGATATATTAAAAGCATCTACACACTGCCCTAACATCAGTGTGATGGTGGGGATGAAATCGGATACTATTCTACATACGTCCCTGCCGGTTAGTACGTAACCCACCGTGCAGAGAAGCGTTCGTCGATCCAAGATGCCGTCTACACTCTCAAAACATCAAAAAATGGGCATCGCTCTGGCACTTGCTACGGTGCGACCAAAACAGAGACAAAAGAGGAAGGATTAAGAGGTGGTTGATGGATACTGCGGAACACTGATGAACACGCACACTGTGGGGAAATCTGTCCCGATTTCGCTACACACGCATAGACAACGCTCCCTAGACGAAAGTCGGCCCTAAATCGTGAGCTCGCCCGAACCGATTTCTGAGTTAGGGATAATAATAATAATACTGATTACGATTTGCCTACACATGAGACGATCAAGAGAGCGATCTAGGGCGCTCCCCACCTCTTCCATGATATTGCTGGATGTACGCATGCATGCATCTGATGTTAGGGCCGTGTGTAGACGCTTTTATACTCGCCTATTGAGAGGACTTGATTTTCACTAAAGGAGCCACTTTTGATGACGTAAAACTCTCGCCATCGCACTTGATCAGTCAAACTGTCAAAATAAAAACGATTCCGTCTGCGGGAGCGCTAATTATAAGGGCCAAGTCACATCTGACTGAAGATGCTTCGCCGATCTTCCGTCGCGTAATTTACTCGAGGCATTTTATTGACGCATCTTCGGTCAAATGTGTACGGTGTGAGATGTTTATATGAAATTATGTGTACTGGCGGAAGATTTGCGATGTATCTTGCGTCAGTACTAGTTTGGCCCTAAGGAGTTCGGTCACGTGATCATTGTTTTTGAGAAAAGTGACGAATAACAGCTTTTTTAACGTAGTACAAGTACAAGTGAATGTTACTACCTATCTAAACTGTAAAAACCTTTTAATCAAATATAAAAACGAGCCCAAACTCGATATGTTTTCTAGCAACCGTGAGGAGTTCCAGTACCCACCTTCCGGCTCCATCATGACATCAACTCGATGGTACTAGATTATTGTATAGTCATCAGAATTACTTTTTATTTTCGCATTTTCACATCGATGCGATAATTAGAAGTGGGTGAAAATCGAATTACAAGGTTTTTTTACAAACTTAGTTACAGGTGAAGCTAATATCAGCGTGTTAAAAAAAAACTAATATAATACGGTCCGCCTGGGTAGCTGCCACCCTCTCATTACAGCCCGGTCAACAAGTTTACGGTGTTCCCTCGTGTGTATGTGAGAAACAGAGGGGTATAGTGGAATCCTATATCTCTGTTACTTGGATTCGTGTGTTCCATCTTAAACCCTGTCTGCGCTATCGGTGCAACGAGGCCCAAATAAGCCCAAATCAAAAAAAAAAGAACAAAAACTCAAGATACACGACATAAATATAACATCACGCCGTGTATTTCCCGAAAGATTCGGCAGAGATGTTTTTAGTACAACCTCGTTTCACCAGTTGTGTTTTTGTCCCATGTAATAGGGGGCAAGTCTATTGCCATTAACCGGCCACAAATTCAGACTCCGGGCTGCTACTGACAAATTCCTAATATAAAAACCCAATAACACTTTGCCCGGTCTTGGGCTCGAACCCAGGATCAGTAGTCGTGACACAAGACATATTGACATAAAGTAACCAGCATGATTTCCACCATATTTTTACAAAGATTGCGAAGTGAAACAGAAGCCCGGTTTTTATAACAAGCTCTTATATAAACTTTGTGACGGTAATATTAACGGAAGTGGTCTAATAAAAGGCTTGATACGTCGTTGGAGACTGTTACGAGAAGACAGTTACTGAATATTTGAAAAGCTCGATGAAAAATTGAAATGCTGTCTTGTGAATTGAAATGTGTTTTTGTAAGCTTTGTGCGACTTCTTAAAGATTATGTTTTTACGATCGTTTGGAGAATTCTTTATCTTAATCAAGAAAGGAACACGATGGCGACGATGACGATGACGGTCATAGTCTAGTGGTTAGGGTGTCGAATTAGTTATTTTTACTTCAGATCGTTTTTTCCATGATTAGACCTGCTGTCTTGTATGGATCGGAATGTTGGGCCACAAAAGTTGTTGGTTCAGTATTGCGTTATGGTATACTGGTATGGGGGAACTCGGTGCATCTCGGAAGAGCTTTCATCGCACAAAAGAGGTGTATACGTGCAATTTCTAATGTAGACCCACTCACATCCTGTAAACCACTGTTCAAGAAACTCAGAATACTTACATTGACTGGTATTTATATTGAGGAAGTATGTAAATTTACCAAATGTCATCCAGAGATGTTTGAAAAACTGGGAGATAAATGTGCGTTCAAAACTAGATATCCTAATAGACTAATTAATACGAGAATAAAAACGGAACTATATAGGCGAAGCTGTTATCCTATGTGTATTCAGATTTATAACAAGATTCCTAACCAAATTAAAGAACTTCCAATGGTTCGCTTCAAAAGGGCTTTACGTAGGTGGTTAATTGAGAATCCCTTCTATAATATAAAAGAATTCTGTCAGTTTAAATCTAAGTAATAATGTAATTTTACCTACTTATAACAAAAATTTGCATGTCATTATGTTATGATTAAATATGCTAAGCTACTGATATTACCTAGGTACCACTTTAAGAACTTTGTAACCATATTTATCTGCAAATAAATCTTTGACTTTGACTTTGAAAAGGGATAAATGAAAGGCACTTGCATGCAGTTGAGATGAGAATGCTAAGAGGGATGTGTGGTATTAGGTATGCTAATGGATATAATTAGAAATGAGTATGTAAGAGGAAGCCTGAAAGTGGCGCCGGTGACTGAGAAGCTGTGTGGAAACCGGTTGTCATGGTATGGACATGTGATGCGGAGGGACGAGAAACATGTCGTGAGGAAAGTTTTGAGTATGAATGTGGATGGTTACAAGAGTAGAGGAAGACCAAAGAAACGATGGATGGATAGTGAGAAAGATGATATGGCTAGAAAGGGCGTGTCTACTGAGATAACGGCTAATAGAGATGTATGGAAGAAGAAGACATACTGCGCCGACCACAAATAAGTTGGGATAAGGGCAGGAGGATGATGATGATGACTACAGATCGTTTTTGTTATAGATATTATATTTTTATTGCGTCGAGTGACTCGTGGCGTATTAACGACCGCGCGGATCACAAGATTTTTGAGGTTAAGCAACGCTTGCCGCGGTCAGTACGTGGATGGGTGACCGTTCATTACACATCGAGACCCCTCCGTGCATCGGAGAGTACGTTAAACCTTCGTTCTCGGGTGTCACACGAATATCTATGACAGTCGTTACGAGTAGTCAGAAGCTCAAAAGCCTGACAACTGGTCTAACTTCAAGATACCTGCATTGCCCAGTAATTGGGTTGCGGAGGTCTGATGGCAGTCGCTTCATGTATAATACTGGTATTCAGTCGCATCTGGTTAGACTGGAAGCTGACCCCAACGCAATTGGGAGAAGGTAGGCAGAACGATGTGACTACTGCTGGAAAGTGAATCGCGCATGCTACACGTTCAATATTTCACGATATTTGGATCGCAATTTTGGATCGGGATATTTATTGAACGTAATTATCATGCCTAACCGCTTCGTTCGTCTAGTGGTGGCAAGGACGACTGCTGATCGTGAGGTCCTGGGTTCGATCCTCAGGTCGGGCAAAGTTTTATTGGGTTTCTTGTGTGGAATTCCTCAGTAGCAGCTCGGGGTTTGGATTTGTGTCCGGTTGATGGCAACAGGCTTGCCCCCTATTACATGGGACTTTAACATAACGGCGAAATGAGGGTGTTACTATACACCTCTGCCCGACCTTTCGGAAAATACAGGCGTGTAGTTATGATATGCGTAGCATGCGCCAAGAGGATTTTGTGTACCTACTCCTCAATCGAGTGTGGGCATAAAAGAGGACAACATGTATCGTCGCTGCGCCTGCATAATCCGCTATGTGCTTTTTTTGAAAATCTGTCTTTGATGCTATTATAAAATAGTTCTCAAGCCACGTGCACCTGTAAAATCTGTTTTTTTTTATAATTTATTTGATTAAGAAGATAGCAAAATAATAAGATGTAAAACGTATTTTACAGTTGCACGTGGCTTGAGAACAATTATAAAATGGCATCAAAGACAGATTTAAAAAAAAACAGCGGATTTTGCAGGCGCAGCGACGGTACCTATGTACTTTGTATAGCTACTGAAATAAGTTACCAATGTATGGAGTAAATTCTTTCGAAGACTATCTTTATAAAGTATCCGACTATAATACATAATAAAGGTCTTATTAAATCAACCGTTTATTTTATACGTTCAAAGCAAGCTTTATAATGAGATAAATTAACAGCTAATATTTTAATTAATGTTTAGCGTGAAGCTAGTTAATAAAGTTCTAATTACCTACAGATTATCACACACGATGCAATGTAAATACCGAATTGGAACATTTATTTAACACTAGCGACCCGCCCCGGCTTCGCTCGGATGCAATGTAGATACTAATGTGGGGTATATAAACCTTCCTCTTGGATCACTTTATCTATTGCTGAAGACTGCATTAAAATCCGTTCATCATCATCATCAGCCCATAATGTTCCCACTGCTGGGACACAGACCTCTTCTCTGGGAGAGGGAATGGGCCGTAATCCACCACGCGGGCCCAGTGCGGGTTGGTAGATGTCATATGTCTTCGAATTTTTGGTTCTAGGACATGCCGGTTTCCTCACGATTTTTTCCTTCACCGTTTTGAGAGCAGTGGTGATGAAATAAATTACACAAAGTAACGCGCCTGGCTGGGTTCAAATCCACGACATACAACTCATAAGTCGGGGCTGCTTAAAATCCGTTGCGTAGTTTAAAAGATCTAAGCGTACAGACAGCGGGAGCGGCTGTGTTTTATACTATGTAAAGATTACACAGAGGTTTCGGAAACACGTAAACCTCCGTGTACCTAATGTTAATTCGCGTACCCGTTTGTGGAAACACTGTTTTTACAAAAAGGGAGCGCGAGATCGTTCCAGTGACATCGGTCCCTACAAATTAATGGGAGAGTTTCTCTCAATGGTTTTCCAAAGAAAAACAAGGTAGAACCGTAATCCGACGATTCCAGAAACTTCCTTCACATAAATTGAATTTGGGCATAATTTACCTGTAGTCGCATTTGAAGTGGCGGGCGGGGGTTTTTTCATATGAAAGTGTTTATAACATCAACATACAGTAATAAATAATTTATTAATTCAAGTAGGATTTTTTATTTGGGTATTTAATGTTTAATATTTCAGTAGCACTTCTCACGCATACAAGCTACTATGCCCCACGATCTATGTATACTAATAAGTTATTTCAACCGAAGACGAATCTCACATTTACAGGTAACAACAGCTATATTACCTATAATGCACGATCAAATTTATTATTATGTGGCGAATCTCTCCTATTATAGACATGATTATTATTGACATTTATGATTACTATTATTATTATTTTTCATTATTATATTGACTTTTATTTAATTCAATAATACAATTTTAATGAGATGATCTGTTTAATGACTGCATGATTTTGATAAATAATTAATTTAATTAAAATATGTAATTTTATTCTATATTTGCACGCTGAAATTAAAGGCGGCATAAGAGAACAATTTTGTATATTTTACCAACTTTCTGGACCTTGCTTATGCAAATAAATGATTTTGATTTGCCCTGCGTTAGAGGTAAAATATTATTCATTATGGAATTCCACGCCATAACCGAACTTCGCTAAACAAGGAAATCTTAATAAGAAGATTAAGTAATCAAGCTTATCACAGTAATGTTCTATTTTTATAAGCATGTTGTTTTAAGAATAATTAATTTCGAAAACCCTGTTTAATTAAAAAGATCCGGAAACGAATGGGTAACGGTTATTATTTTAGAATACTTTGTAGAATTTCTGTTTTAAATCATGTTCAAAAACATCGGTCTAGTTAAAAATAATAAACGCATCGTTCTGCCTACCCTTTTTCCAACTATGTTGGGGTCAGCTTTCAGTCTAACCAAATGCGGCTGAAAAACAGTATTTTACACGGAGCGATTGCCATCAGATCTCCGCAAACCTAGTTATAGGGCAATGCCGATATCCTAAGGTTAGACCGATTGTCAGATTTTCGGGTTTCTGACTCCCTTAACGACTGCCATAAATATTCGTATGACACCTGGGACCGACAGTTTAACGTGCTTTAGGCGCGTAAAGGTCTCGATCTGTAGCGAACGGTCACCCATCCACAGACTGATCGTGGCAAGCGCAGCTTAACCTTGCAAATCGTATGATCCGCGCGGTTGGTAATTAGCCACGAGCGCCCTAAATAAATAAACGCAACATGGAAATATAATGCGTTGGCATCATTTGAATACAAATGATGCCAACGCATTATATTTCACGCTTATATTTATATACTTAAATCTATAAGGTTAGTCGGAAAGGGGGTACTAAGCTGAAAGGGTGTTAAAGTAACTATAATAAGGGATAACTTTCGTTTTACAACTTTCCGCAAAACTCGATAGTTTAAGAAAAATTGCTTTTTAAAGATTTCGTAAAAAATATGCTAAAATCTATCTGTCCATAGCTATGATCAGCTGTGTTTACTATTGCGGTCATATTTGAGGTCACGGATTAGAAACTTAATTTTCTGAATTCAAAACTAAAGCAGATATGATATTAAAAAAAAAAATTAAAATATAAATATTTTTGCAAGCAAATAAAAATTAACGAATTTTGAAATTTTAACACTTGCTTTAATATATTCATCAGTGATACTTTAAGTGGCTCGCGGCTTAGTACCCCCTTTCCAACTAACCTGGTAGGTATAATAGAATAAATAACTCAAATCCTAAAGACCTATTCCCAACATAAGACAAGACAAAACCTTAAAGCGATTAAATACAAAATTTATCAAAAACTTAGCGACAAACTAGGTCAGAACAAATTAGTTTTGCCTCTTATCAAGTCAAGTGCCTCCTAATGTTCGATATATTATTAAGTTTAAATATTAATCAACGTAACCGCGAGCATCAGCCGGATCGATAGTCCATTAGAGTGTTGGCTGAACGAAAATAAGCCTCAACTATAATAAACTGAACATTTTACTGCATGATCAGCGAAGTTTATGAGGATCGCCTCACACTGTTTCCGACATTGATTAATAGATCGCCGTCTGCGTCAGTAGTTCTCAAACTTTTTTATCAGACCTTTTTCTGGCGACATAATATTTTTTTTGTAAAAATACTGTGTTTTATTTCAAGATATTGTTTATTTTCTTTGGACTACACAATTCAAGCGGAGAGCGCAGTCAGCTTCTGCATTTGTTTATTTTTCGATGTGAAACATCTCATACAGCGGTGCCTACGGGTGTGAGAGCGGTTGTTGCGTGACGACGCTCGCGATGGCAGACACATGACGGCAGACTTTCGTAACTCGTCGGCTCTCCTCGGTTTGATTCGGCCAGTTTTTTTTCACAAAATATGTTTCGATGATTACCGCTACGGCTCCATTTTTTTACCAATTTGCGCATCCTTTAATTTCACAGTTAACATTTCACACCCAGTTGAGGTGGTAAGCTCATTGAACAATCGTTTTAAACCAAAGCACCTTTTCGTTTTAAGGTACCAACGACGTTACAATACTAAATCGCCTGAAATTAGGGCGTCAGAGTGGATATACTCCGAAAATAGGTAGTAAATACTGCTAAATTAGTAATTATAACTATGAATATAAATATATCTGATAAACTTGCTCAGTCGCTGCCGCGATCATTAGGTATAAAAATTAGATCTCTCGTTGCTACCGAGATTCTAAAATAAAATATAAAGTGTACTTGAACCCGAGCTGGCTAGAACAATAAAAATGATACCTTAATCGAGGCTCTTAGGCATAAATTGAGGCAATTATTACAGTAATTAATTTTCATTTGAGGCGCTCAGATTCGCTGCCCAAACAGTCCATTTTGAGAAACACAGTTTGGACGGTAGAAAAATACGTCGTGGTCGTGTCATAACACCGATGTTGCCGCATTAAAAATGATAATTAAAGTAGCAATACTGTTGATAATTTATGGCAATTTCGCCATGCAATGTCGCTTTTATTCGAACTCTTATTAAATTCATCACGGGTGGTCTAAAAATATTGCAATTTTATAACTTCACTATTATAAAACGAAGTCGGGCGGCCTCTATCTGTTTGTACGCGATTTTCTCCGTAAATACTGCACAGATTATGTTCCAATTATCTTTTATTTTTATTGATACGTAGATTGATTCTCGGGGAACAATTATCACAATTATCTGTATAATTTATACAAGTGTTGTTTATGTAAGCTACACAATTACGATGTTTGTCAAGAGAGTCGAGAAAACTTAAACGTTTTGAAAATTGATGACAAGAACTTGCCGAATAAAATCTTCACTCTTTTGTTTTTCATCGTACAGATGGAACAAGTACGTGTACATCTATGACTGATTTCCATAATTAACGGAGCGTTATTGGTTAAAATTGAGACTCTTGTATCTTTACCAATAATGAAGCAAAGACCTCATAGCTTTTTCACAGTAGACCCTCCCATATGGGAGTAGCAATCAGCTTACAAGTCTATTTATATACCCAGTTTGCCAATAAATAATGCTACCATTGGTAAGCAAAACGATTCGGTTTTGCTTATAGGAACCGGGCATTGATCGTTTTTAAATTGATCGGTATATTTATCGTTTTACTGTTATAAAAATACTGTTATTGAATATTCATAGGTACCTACAAAAAATAACAAATTTCATGTAAGCCACGAGCGGTTTCAATATTAATTTATGTAAAAATGAAATCAATTTCGTAGAAGCCTTCTAAAAGCTTCTGGAAAACTATAAAACTGGACTTTTTCTTCGTAAAACGCGAGTAAACAATTATCTAAGAATAGAATTGTGAAGATGCTCGTGGCTCGTGGCTAAGTAACAACCGAGCCGATCATACGATTTGCGAGGGTAAGGTGCGTTTGCCGCGGTGGATGGGTGACCGTTTGTGACACATCGAGTCCCCTCCGAACCTCGGAGAGTACGATAAACCGTTGGTCCCGGGTGTCATAAGAATACCTATGACAGTCATTACGGGTAGTCAGTACCCGAAAGTCTGACAACCGGTCTAACCTTAGGATATCGACATTACCCAGTTATTGGGTTGCGGAGATCTGATGGCAGTCGCTCCGTGTAAAATACTGGTACTCAGCCGCATCTGGTTAGACTGGAAGCTGACCCCAAGGTATTGGGAAAAAGGCTAGGAGGAAGAAGAATTGTGAAGATAGATGAGATGTTTAGAGATAGATAATAATGACTGCCTTGACTGTCTTGTTGGTCTAGTGGTCGCAGCGCGACTGCTGAGCATGGGGCTCTGGCTTCGATCCCCAGGTCGGGCAAAGTGTTATTGGTTTTTTCCATTAGGAATTTCTCAGTAGTAGCCCGGAGTCTCCATTTGTGCCCAGTTAATGGCAATAGGCTCGCGCCCTATTACATGGGACTTAAACATAACTGGCGAAACGATGATGTACTAAAAACACTTCTGCCGAACCATTCGAGGAATACAGGCGTGATGTTACGTTATGTAAATGTGCATTAGTACCTACTGCAGTAAAAAACGCTGACTCAATAAATCGCACCTTTAGAATTATAGAGACCTATTTTAAAATTTTACGATGTTAAGTTTGAATCATAAAATGACATTGGATGACCATCTTCATCAACTCTTATTAAAAAAGAGGCCTATTGTGTTACGCCACAATAGGCCTCTCTTTTAATGAGAGAAAGTTTCTCTCTTTTCTACAAAATTCATAAAAATACGAACCTTTATTCGACGTTTTCCAAAAACTATCTATTTTTAGATAGGTCTCACTATAATTCTAAAGGTGCGAAATGGTCCTGAAGTCGCACTCAGTTCGGAACTGATCGGTTGTACGAAGTTTGCCGACGCGGTTTATTTGTTGTTTCGTACTGTATTTACTTACTAATAATATTGTACGTAGGCACCAAAGGCGTATCGAAGCATTCGGAATAGGTAATATTATAGTACCTACTATAGTCAAGCGATATTACAAAAATCCATCCTTATGCCATTATGTTCAAGTCTCATGTAATAGGGGACGAGCATATTGCCATCAACTGGGTACAAAATAAAACTCCGGGCTGCTACTGAGGAATTCCACACGGAAGAACTCAATAACACTTTGCCCGACCTGGGGATCGAACCCAGGACCTCACGATCAGCAGTCGCGTTAGCCACTACTAGATCAACAAGGCAGAGGCAAACGAATAAACATTCTGTACTGTACCAGAGATTCTACACACCACCTTCAGTATAATTTGACAAGTCAATTATATTTATCGATCACGATATGTAGAAGGTCGGTAGGCTGGAAGGTACTGAAAATTCATGAAAGTTTAAATAAATAATGTACAGTATTTTGATCGGTGGTAAATGTGAGAACATTTTAAATTTTTTGTAGTAACTGAACAGCCTAATAATTTATTTGTATTCACTCTTCATAATGTTGATTCTTTTGAATAGCTTTTTAGAATCTTTCTGAGATTATCTGATGCCGTGGTAAAAAGATTAGCCAGTCAGCAAGATTGGTACGGGGGCTGACTGTCTGCGCCGGACGTACTTAAGTATCGTCATTCGTAGAGGCTCTTTTAATGCACGCTGATGGGAACTAATTCACTTGTATTACAGCTAATTGATAAATTGTCCAGCAAGCTGAAAATTGGCTGCAGATTGTGAACAATGTGGAAGGCCGATATGAGGGTGTTACTATACAAGAAGAAGAAGAAGGGTTGAACAGAGATCTGTTCAACCCTTCGGGATATACAGGCGTATGTTATATTACACATACATACATAAACTCACGCCTTTTTCCCATGGGGGTAGGCAGAAACTATAGAACGCCACATGCTACGACCCTTACATACCCGTTTCGCTTCATCCACATTCATACATCTTGTCATACACGCACGCCGGTTGAGAGTACTACGCATCTGACCTTTGTGAAGAACATCACCAATAACATCGATGTATGTCCTTCTAGGACGTCCTCTACCGGCGTTTCCATTGACGTTATATTTTATTATGTATAACAAAAGTTATATTATAAAGGTAACATAATTTAGCTGTTACTTATCATACCACGTCCTACAAGTGAAGTAAGTAGTCTCAAGTTATAACATGAAAAAGTACTAACATGTTACTGCTCCTGATTGTAACTTTTAACTTGAACACTCAAGTTGGAAGCACAAGTAATTGTAATAACAGTCAGAGCTGGGCATTTAGACGTACAAGTTTGTGAGACTAGGTACCTACATAATGTGTATTGTTCATTTTATTTTTTATTTGTGTGTAACTTTATGCTTGAAACTTCTTCTTTTTAACACGCTTATATAAGCTGACTTGTAACTACGCGTATAAAAAAACCTTGGAATCCACTTCTAACTATCGTATCGATGTGGGACTTTGCAAATGCATGTAATTCTGATGACCATACAAGAATTTGGTACCATCGCGCTGATGTCATGATGGAGCCGGAAGGTGGGCACAGAAACCCCTTTTTTGTTTTTTTTTATCTTTGGAAAATCCTTATGGATGTCTCTCACCCGAAGAAGGCGAGGGGGTCTGCCGGACTCTTACCGGCTAAAAACCAACGGTGTTCCTTCTCCTGACCGTTCGGCCGGGGTCGCGGGATTCACAAAAGCATGCACCGCAACCAGGGTACAGAAACCCCTGATGGTTTCTACTAGTCATATCGAGCTTGGGCTCGTTTTAGAGTATCAAGCGACCCGCCCCGACTTCGTATTAAGGCTATTTCAAGTTTTTTGACAAATGTTGGAATAGCTTAGCTTATTTAAACAACACGTTTATGTGTGTATTTTACACATAAATCTACCCCAAGAATCAATTTATCCAACCGTGAAAACTGGAACGTAATCTGCTCAGTAGTTACGGGGAAAATCAGGCACAGCCAGACAGTCAGACAGACGCGGGGCGGGGACATTGTGTTACAATGCTTAATGTAGTAATTTATCGTACGCTAGGGTTCTAAACACAATTTTCAACATCTCTATGAATTTAAAAAAATATTTTCTCATAATATAAAATTATTCTGACCTCAAGACACGGTATCTTTTAACATTATTTTTAAGAAACCATTACTAATTTTATTATAAAATCTAATAGTTATTTCGTCCACCGTTACTCTAGCCTCATAGCCTGAATTTTATCTTCATGTTGGTACTTTAAAAAAATTAAAAACGTGCTAAGATTTTATGCCTTTTCAGTAGTTAGTTCAGATAATTATAATATTTTATTTAGAGTTATGGTAACACAAAATATAATTAAGCTGGCTAAGATATAATTAAACTGGCTAAGCGCCCGCTATCTATGAGAACAATATTTTACCCCTATGTGAGGTGAAACAGAGGAAATTATATTATGGGAAGTTTTGAACAGGGTTAAAATTGTGGTGGCCACATAAAATTATGTAGTTTTAATTTTGTCTATGTTCATCCTACCCAATAGACGGCAACGACTGTGGCCTTGTGATTTAGTCAGATGGCTTGGTCATCAATATTATTATTTTTTTAAAGAAAACGACACCTACTAGGAAATTCTTCAAGGACGTAAGCAAAGTCTCACATGCACAAACACTATAACTCATAGGATTTTTTGCGCCAATCTACCTTAAGAAACTATTAACATGCCATTTTTAAGGTGCAGCTACGCATCCATAGACTTTATCACACAGACATACATAGATATAGGTATGTCGCAGACACACCGTTTATAGAATTTTATAGAATTGAGTATAGCATTACAGTTCTGACCAGTGTCTGCTTATCAGAAGGTAAAGCGGGTATTTCGTAAATAGAACCAACATAGACTCTCCACCACTGAGAGTACTTGTATTTGGGTTAGTGGTTAGTTACAGAAGCTAATTCACAATATATCACAATTTACACAAGATCATCAGAATATAAGAAGGTCAAGCTAGTCAGATATAAAAGGTCAGCCTTCTTCGGCTGTTCGATATGGAATCCCCCGCTCCGTCGAATGACGACTGTTTTTATAACGTCGGGTACGTTGATTCATCTTGTCGACTACCCTCCTTTATTTTCTAAATTATTTATTCACCGAGATCTATTATAACTAGGGACCCGCCCCGGCTTCGCACGGGTGCAATGTAGATGCTAATATAGGGCATATAAACCTTCCTCTTGAATCACTATATCTATTAAAAAAACTGCATCAAAATCCGTTGCGTAGTTTAAAAGATCTAAGTATACATAAGGGCCGACAGACAGCGGGAGCGACTTTGTTTTATACTATGTAAAGAAGACGACATTCCACCCGCTTTAAATAATCTCGTTTCTGGAGACCACACAGCTCGTTATTAATACACGGCTTCTAAACCTATTAAAATCAATAGCGTGCGTTATTGGCACAAGCCGGTAGTTTCCAATACATTGCTGCCCGTACAAATGGGTCATAAACTATTGTAAAGCAAGCAAGCAATATCTCTCAGTGACAGTTGATTTATCGCATTTCCTCCGCCGGCTTGACGGTGACTGAGGGAGACGCAACCCTCGGGGCTGTCGCGTAATCTATACTTATTAAGCACTAGCTTTTATTTGTGTCTCGACTTGTATTTGTTACTTGATTGTTTAACGTTCTTCTGTATATGTTTCGTTAGTTTCCATTTTTAAAAGCAGTGATAGATAGATTTGGCTGTCGGACTGCCAAGTCATAGGTCTCAAGTTCGAACCTAAGGCCTCTGATTTTTCGGATTCATGTGCGTATTATAATTATTTCTAGCTTAAAAACGCTGAAGGAAAACATAGTGAAGGAACAGGCATGCCTGAGAGATATGCTCGACGGCATGTGAAGCCAAGTCAAAGGCCTATGGGCGGCATAAACTCTGACACCAGGTTAGTCACTAACCACACGAAAAGAAGAAGTTACCATTTTCATAATATTTATTTTTCTAAACAAAATTATAATATCGCAATGTATACTATCTGGTGTTGGAATAATCCCCAGACATAACTCCACAGGGCCGAGTAATCTTCTCACTTAGCTCTTTTCTTACAATCAATCAACAGTCAAGCAAACAATGCATATTAAGTATTTCAAATAATATGAAAATTTTAATAATAAATGTTAAATGACAAAAAATATAAATGTCGGAGAATAAATCATTTAGAAAATAAAGCAGGGGTAGCCGTCAAGATGAATCAACGTACCCGAAGTTATAAAAACAGTTGTCATTCGACGGAGCGGGGGATTCCATATCGAATAGCCGAAGAAGTCTGACCTTTTATATCTGACTAGCTTGTCCTCCTTATTATCTGATCTTGTGTAAATTGTGTTAATTATTATCTATATTGTGAGTTAGCTTCTGTAACTAACAACTAACCCTAATACAAGTACTCTCAGTGGTGGAGAGTCTATGTTGGTTTTATTTACCAAGCTTTACCTTCTGATAAGCAGACACTGGTCTGAACTGTAATGCTTTACTCAATTCTATCAAATTCTATAAACGGTGTGTGTCTGCGACCTAAGCATTTTTCACTAGAATAAACATTTTATTTTTATATAAACAATTTTCGCTAGCACAAACATTTCATTATATTATAAATTACCTATTTCAAACGTACCGCGTACTGACTCCTACGTATCAAAATATCGATATTTTACCACCTACGTAACAAATGCGTCTCTTCATAATATATATAATTGTGAATTTAGTTTACACTAGGGAAAATTCAGTATTTTGTTTCAGTAGGTAGGTATTTGTATAATATTTTGTCTCTACCTATTCAGTGTCGCTGGGGCTGTTAATAAATCCAGTATTTATTTTACATAAACATAACATCACGCCTGTATTCCCCGAAGGGTTGGGCAGAGGTGTATAGTAACACCTTCATTTCGCCGTTATATTTAAGTCCCATGTAATAGAGGGCGAGCCTATTGCCTTCAACCCAGCACAAATCCAAACAAATAGCACTGCCCGACCTGGGGATCGAATCCAGGACTTCACGATCAGCAGTCGCGTTTGCCACCACTAAACTAGGCACTAGAGCAATGAGGCAGTATAAGTAGGTACACGGAGAATATAATATGAACGTAGATTTATGTAGGCGGTATATCTTACAGCCGACGTCAAATTGAATTCACGTCGATATCCCGCCGTCTTCCGTAATAAATATAGTCTAATAGTTAATAATACCTATATACAGGATTAGTTCGAAATAACCGGTAAAGCTTCACAGGGTTACTAGGTATCATTAATAAAACACATCATCATCATCGTCATTATCATTTTCCTGCCCTTATCCCAACTTATTCGGGGTCGGCGCAGTATGTCTTCTTCTTCCATACATCTCTATTAGCCGTCATCTCTGTAGTCAGCCCCTTTCTAGCCATATCATCTTTCACACTATCCATCCATCGTTTCTTTGGTCTTCCTCTACTCTTATAACCATCCATATTCATACTCAAAACTTTCCTCACGATATGTTCCTCATTTCTCCACATTACATACCCATACCACGAAAACCAGTTTCCACACAACTTCTCAGTCACCGGCGCCAGTTTCAGAGTTCCTCTTACATACTCATTTCTAATTTTATCCATTCGCGTAACACCACACATCCCTCTTAGCATTCTCATCCCAGCTGCATGCAATTGCCTTTCATTCATCCCTTTTGTGGCCCAACATTCTGACCCATACAAGACAGCAGGTCTAACCATAGTTTTATAGATCTTCCCCTTAAGTTTAAGGGGAATGCGGGAGTCGCAGATTGTTTCCGGGACCCTCCCTGAGATGAATCTGTGCTTCACATTCAAGTAAAAAAATAAGTACGTAGTTTTGTTAATTTGATAACAATATACCTAACTAATAGGTACAGAGAAGACCGGGCACGTATAAAGTACCCTATATAGCATAGTTTGCAATAGACGACTTAACTTACCAACGTAAATATGACCTCATCGCTTCGAGCTACAGTCGGGGCAATTGGAAAACAAGTACAAAAAATACATAACAGGCAACATATTTTTCATCAGGACCGGAGCGCGCGTGACGGCGGACGGCGGACGGCGCGGCAGACGGAGGGAATATTGCAATCACAGACCCCGGACGCCTATTTCGTATTTCCAACGTTTTCACGAATAACTAACTGTAGTTTTGTGACGGAATTTCGCGTCCGCACCCGCAACCGCACTGTGAACTGTAGAAATTGACTTTAGCAATTTAATTTCCGCGTTAACGTGAAGCAAAGCGTAGGTTATTTTTTAAATGTGTTACGATGAAACTAGTTTGGTCAAGGTTTATTTGCATATAAATAGTTTTCCTGATATTTTTTTTCGTTTCAAGGTGTTTTAGGGGATCAAAGAATAATTTCAATCCTATGAACTGTTTAGTCCCAAACTTTTTTCGAGAGCACTGTTGCTTTTCTTTGAAGGCTTGGAAACAAATTCAGATACAATTTCATTCCATTATGTCGCTCGTGATTGTACTTCGTTACATAGGTAGGTACCTGTGAAAGCAATTAAAATCAAACTAGGCTAATGGTTATGTTCTAAACTGAAAATGTTTTAAACAGGTCAGTTGGTGGGATTTTTATTGCACGGTAAAAGAAAATTACCTACCATTATCGTTTCTGAATAGATTACCTACTGGACTCTAAGGTTTTTGTGTGCTAATTGAGAAGTAAAGAAATAAAACGTACCAAAATTTTTTATACGTCGCGTCCTAAAGATAACAGAAAAATAATCCCTTAAAAAGCTTTTTAGTTAAGCGGGTTTATCTTGCATTACCTCTGCAGCATCAGGATTTGAGGATTGAAGGTTGAAATTATTAAAACGGTGTATTGTCATGGGAATTAAATTTGTGTGCGAAGTTTCAGCAGAATCGGTTAAGCAGAAGTAGTTGAAAAATCTGTCGCAAGAATCAAACAAACAAATATATGAAGTAAAGCTAGTTAAAAACTGTTTAAAAATAAAGACATAATAGAGGAAATTAATTGACTTCTTCTTATTCTCTTGTATTAGCACGAGACACACGAGAATAGCTCATGCCGTGGTGAAAACATTAGCCAGCCATTTGGTTGTGGCTTGGTTAAGCTTCTCTACCTATTTAATTAAGCGGTTGCTAACGAGAACTATGAATAGGTACTGATGCAATAATGCTTTATGGTAGTTAAAAAGTAATGATAGCTTAGCGGTTGAATACTTACCTTGCATGCAGGAGGGACTTTTCGAATTCGTGTGTGAATTAGAATTTGATTATCACTTGCGTTAACGATGAAGGAAAAACAGCGTGAGGAAAACTTGCACACCTGAGAGAGCTCCATAAAGTTCTCGATGGTGTGTATAGTCTGCCAACCTGCACTAGGCGTGGTGGACTAGAGCCTAAACCCTTCTCATTCTGAGAAGAGGCCCGTGCCCAGCAGTGGGACAATAATGGGCTAATTGTGTTTTAAGTTATGCTATAGTAGTTTGGTAAAGGAAGAAGGTCGTGAAAAATGCTGGTAGGACGTAAAAGAAAAAAAGGTAATAAACCTAATGTACTTTACATCAGTAGTTATCTTTTTCTCTTTTACGCGAACACTAAACAATCTTTCATGCAAAGATAAAATAATTGTCTCCACAAAAGACTAAAATGGCGTCTCTTTGCTATATAACTAATGGCTTTTACATTTATTCACTCGGTGTGATATGAATATTTTTTCTCTTTTAGAACATTAATTCAACGGTTTTTTTGTCGCAGAAACGCGACATCCCGACACTGATTTAACGTCGCACGGGACTGATAAGTTTGTTAGTAATTCAAAATAATGTCGCGACTCTTTGTCGCATTTAATTACGTAATTTTCTTGAGAATTTTGTTTTGCGTCTATTTGTCCCTTGGAAGAGGATGTGCTTATTCGGAATGATATTATGCCATTTTACATATTATTTTACATAATATAATAATATGTTTTAAGAGAGTTCGTCAGATGAACGAATAAAAGTTCGTTTATTTGACGCGCATTGTACGGAAAATGATGACAATAGACACCACCGACTAATGGTATTGTATTGAAATCGGAAATGGATTGCGTTGAAATGTAGTTTCAGAGCGAAGTGTTATATAAGATTAGTCGGAAAGGGGTTACTAATCAGCAAGCCACTTAAAGTATCACGGACGTTTCAAAATTCGATAATTTTTATTTCAATGCAATTTTATTTTTATTTTAGTTTTTCCAAAAATTGTTCATCCCACTTTAGTGACGAAAGAAAATGGAGCTCCTAATCCGTGACCCCAAGTAGGACCTAAAATGTAAACACCTTAATCGGCACTCATTTCCTTAAAATGGGTACCATTTTCACGGAAACGCGATTTATGACTTCCATATACCTTCAATCCAATTCAAAACATCAGACAAAAGTTGGTAGTAAAGTCACGAATATCTTTTGAACCATTTATTTCTTCAAGTTGAGTTTTAGCTTATCTTGATTGACCGTTAAGGTTCATAAAAGCATAATACTACGTTGCTCATTTCTATAAATATCCTCGCTAAAATGGGTCTTCTAATTTATGTCTAATGCCATGTTAGGTCTTGTACACAAAACTGCGGTGCGACGTCGCATCGTAGAAATATACGAGCTCGCACGACGCATCGCAAGAACTTACGAATTGATTCACGAAATTGATTTTTCTTACATCTTCTTATCAGTAACAGCAGTGCGTAAATCTTTTTACGCAAGTTTATTCTACCTAGTATAAAATACGTTCAATACGGTTGACGATCGTCGAGGGATTGGTCATCCGAACCTTGGAAGAAAGACGCCTTGCCGCACGAAATCGCATCGCACAATTTGCGTCGCAGTTTTCTGCGTTGCGAATTCGCATCGCACCGATTCGCAGTTTTGTGTACAAGCCCATAAATAGAGTATACATTATATCTCTCAAACGCTAAAACTATACTTACCCAACTTAGTAGACACGTTACATAATAGCTAACCAATGTACACAGAATCCTTGTTTACCCAACCGAGACAAGGGGTAACTTCGGACATCGTAAGTTTTGATCTGCGATACCAAGTTGCCGACTTGGGAGCTCCTGGCTGGCCAATTAATGCCATGGAACTGACAGCTGCGTAATTAAAGTTTGGCATCTTGGAGTCCGGTCCTAAGGTAGTTCTAAATTCAACAATGATTAATTTATTATTTATTACGATTGTGACTTGAATAATAGTGGTTGATTGCTCAGAAATATAAAAAGATTTTATTGGTAACATAGTTGGTTTCATTTCAATAATATAATATATTTACGAAATATGGAACTTATTATATTGTACTAAGGGTAGTTCTGTATTTGTTTTAGATTATTTGTATGTAAGTATACCTTTTTTTTTTTAAGTGGGGAAATCTTCATGGACTGTCCCCCGTCTGAGGAAGACGGGGGGTGTGCCGGACTTTTACCGGCTAAAACCCCACGGTGTCCCTCCTTCTGACCTAAGGCCGGGGTCACGGGATTCGCTGTTGCATGCACCGCGACCCCGGCAGGTCTCGGTCCACCAGCTTCTTCTGGTGGACCTCTCCTGTGGTGGGGCAGTTGCTCCCCTGCCCCACATCCTTCCGAGAGGCGCGCGCGGAACACGGCGCGCCATCCTCCCTGAGCCCGTTACTGGTCGGGCGACGGGTTCCCGAACCCGCCGCCCGCAGGCCACTCACTAGGGTGGCCGGAGATCGTCACGCGCCCTCCGGCGCCCGGTGCGTCTAGCTCGAGAAGGGAGAGAAGAAGCGGCCTCCCTTTCCCTCTCCGCTACCTCCTTGGTCGCCATCACCTCCTCGCAAAAAGAGGCGATGGCTTCCCACGCAGTCTCGCTCCCGACCATGGACAGAACCACTGCCGGAAGCGAGAGGTCACCGCCGATCGCCGCGACTAGTTCGCGGCGCTGCGACCCCCATGCTGGACACGCCTGCAAAGTGTGCAGCGCCGTGTCCTCGAGGCAGTCGCAGTGGTGACAACCGGGCGTCTGCTCCCGGCCTATACGACACAGGTACTTCCCGAAACAGCCATGTCCCGAGAGTACCTGCGTCAGCCGAAAGCTGAAGGCGCCGTGACGCCTCTCCAGCCACTCCTCCATCACGGGTCTTACCGCCGCTATCGCGGCGTGCCCCGTATGTAAGTATACCTACGCCTACCTATTTCATGCTCTGCGTAGTTTTTTCTCAACTACGTTGGGTTCAGCTTCCAACCTAACCAGATGCGGCTGAATACCAGTATTTCACACGGAGCGACTGCCATGAGACTTCCGCAACCCAGTTACTGGGCAATGCCGATATCCTCAGGTGAGTCCAATTGTCAGACTTTCAAGCTTCTGACTTCCCGTAACGACTGTCATAGGTATTCGTATGACACCCGAGATTGACTGTTTAACGTGCTCTCCAAGGCACGGACGAGTCTCGATGTGTAACAAACGATCACCCATCCACGGACTGACCGCGGCAAGCGCAGCTTAACCTCGCAAACCGTATGATAACCACGAGCCTCTGAAATAGGTATATGTATTACATACCTATTACATAAAACAGTAAAAACGAAAATCTTTCTAATAATCACATCACCCTAGATAAAGCGGAATGGTTATAAGAACGTAATTGTTTCTAGTTTCAGGCAAATGAAAACGGTTCTGTACCTATTATCATTAAATTAAGAACAATCTGACGACCAAGCACAAATGAGAACAGTCTAACTACTAAGCTCAAAAGAGAAGCTCAAAGCCTGTTATTGTAATACTATAATTTGGCTAGCGACTGAGTCGCTTTATTTATTAATAGAGTACTCGATCTTTAGGCTTGGGTGTCGTACTTTAAGATACAGACCTAAACGAAAAATATACAGGGTGTAAACGAAATCATGTAATTCCTTCAAACCTCGTGATGTACTGCTGACATAGATTAACCATAAAAGGGATAATTTTGTATTCAATAAAAAAATAATTACGAGAAATAAACATGTGTTCTTAACGTGAGGAATTTTAGCGCCCCGAGTTAAATGACGAATGAGTTCGGGGCGCTAAAATGCCTCACGTTAACAATACATGTTTACTTCTTGATATTTTTTTTATTGAATTCAGAATTATCCCTTGCAGGGTTAATCCATGTCAGCAGTAAATCACGAGGTTTGAATGAATTATATGATTTCGTTTACACCCTGTATTTATTACCAGTCTAAAATAGTTGTATAATAATATCATAATATATCACCCTTAATTAATTTTAAATTCCTATGAATTATATTTTTATACAAATATCTATAAAAAAAACTGCCTTGTTGGTCTAGTAGTGGTAAGCGCGACTGCTGATCGTGAGTTCCTGGGTTCGATCCCCAGGTCGAGCAAAGTGTTATTGGGTTTTTCCGTGTGCAATTCTTTAGTAGCAGCCCGGCGTTCTGATTTGTGCCCGGTTGATGGCAATAGGCTCGCCCCCTATTACATGGGACTTTAAACATAACGGCGAAATGAGGGCGTTACTGTACACCTTTGCCCAACCCTTCGGGAAATACAGGAGTGTTATGGTATGTTTATTTATTTATTTATTTATTTAAATACTTTGGAAGACTTACAGCTAAATACAATGGTAATAAATAACAGTATGATAATCTGACAGCCAATGTTATCAATAAAAGAAAAAAAAGTGGTCCACCGGCATCGGGAGCAGGCTCCAAGCTGTCGTATTATTATGATCACAAATCCGTCTGAAATGCGAACATGAAAAATTATTCATTTTGTATTCTAAAAGCGCTTGCTAAAACATTTACTCACTAATCAATACCACTTCAAACAATCGACTAGACGATATGAATGCAATGAAAAAATACATAACAGCAAATTGTATTGGAAACCTAAAACATAACTCCTGGAATCCAGTGGGAAATTCTAGATTAACGAGTGAAATAAAACTCAGAACGTAGAAAAATATGTGGTTTGCATCGTACTAACGTGGCCATTTGTATGCTCCATCGAGTACCAATCGTTTTGCAGCAGTGTGAGGGGTTTTCATAGGAACTATGTATTGGGTACATTCCTATCAGTATTCAAAGTTACTACCACGGATATAGAGAAATGTGGATAGTGCAAAATGTCTGGTACTGCGTACCTAAAAGCTTGGGAAAATGGGCGAGTTTCTTAGGCCTAGCACGAATGTTGCGGTACATACTTACGTGAATACCGCAACCCCGGCCGACGGTTAGGAGGAACACCGTCCCGGGGGGATGGCGCGCCGTGTTCCGCGCGCGCCTCTCAGAAGGAAGTGAGGCAGGGGAGAAATTGCCCCACCACTGGAGAGGTACACCAGAAGAAGCTGGTGGACCGAGACCTGCCGGGGTTGCGGTGCATGCAATAGCGAATCCCGTGACCCCAGCCTTAGGTAAGAAGGAGGAACACCATTGGTTTTTAACCGGTAAGAGTCCGGCAGACCCCCCTCGCAGTCCCCGTGCGAGGAACATTCACGAGGATTTTCCAACGATAAAAATAAAATAAAATAAATACTGGTTTCGCACATACTGAATTAAATCGAAAACTTTATTCATATCTATGTATGATACAAATTGTGCATGTCGCAAAAAAATAAACCAAAATGTTATAGGACAGTTTTATTTTCGATTCAAAATTCGCTTGCTTTAGCGATACGTTTACGCTATACGTCAAACGTTCGTACGAAGCAAGGCACGTGACCTCTATGCAAGAAGCTTGCACGCTAGTATAGTAGCATATTTGATTGTCGACCGCAAATCAATGAAAAGTTACGTGCAAGCTTAGGTTTTCATTACGCAAGCTACTTGTTACACAATTACTTGCATATTGGAAACGTGTCTCGTTTACATACGTACATACATAAACCCACTCCTTTTTCCCATGGGGGTGGGCAGAAACTATAGAACACCACATGTTATGATCCTTACATACTCCTTTCGTTTCATCCACATTCATACATCTTGTCATACACGCACGCTGGTTGAGAGTACTACGCACCTGTCCTTTGGGAAGAACATCACCAATAATATCGATGTATGTCTCGTTTATTATCTGTTTAAAATGTAACATTTTTATAACATTAATTAGCTGCTACTAAGCAGTGATAACCTAGCGGTCCATGTAGGAGGATTTGAGTATGATCCCGGCCGTACCTCTGACTTTTCGAATTGATGTGCAGATCAGAATTTGATTATCACTTGCGTTAGCGGTGAAGGAAAAACATCATGAGGAAACCTGCACACTTGAGAGGGCTCCATAAAGTTCTCGATGGTGTGTGTAGTCTGCTAACCCGCACCAGGTCAACGTGGCGGACTAAAGTCTAAAACCCCTATCATTCTGAGAAGAGGCCCGTGCCCAGCAGTGGGACAGTAATGAGTGAATTATGTTATGTAGGTACTGCCATTAATTTATAAATACGTGACATGGTTTAACGTAATCTTCCTCATAGCTTTTTCCCAAATATATTTGGGGTTAGCATCCAGTCTAATCAGATGCGGCTGAATACCAGTATTTTACACGGAGCGACTGCCATCATTAACGTAATTATGGTACCAAAATGAGACATGCTTGATTTTCACACAATTCACGAACTAACGTTACATCTGTGTTTTCAACATTAAAAGCCACAGTGGAATTGAACGCGACCGATCGGAAATATCGTCGATAATTATGACGTATGCATAATGCTCCGAGCATTGTGGCGGGGTACCATGGGGATACCGCGTGTATTGTCATATTTCCGAATGATACGCAAATATACGCTTTATAGCCGTATGTATATTCTAATCATTCAGCTTTGATGACACGTTTTGTTTCTTTATTGATATAATGTGTTACATTTGTTCTGTTTTAATAAATCGTATTGCGTTGTCGCCGGAATGAAAGGTCAATGAACGTGATAACTGCTTCGTGTAATCTATTCATACCAGGCGTGGTTGCAGCCAAAGATTTTGGAGAGGATCATATTAACAGGAAAATAAGTTGAGCACATTAGAATTTATTGCACAATTTTTTTTAAACATCTGTTTTTGGTGGGTTTGTTAATTTGACTTGAACGATTGAGGGGTCATGACCCCTATGACCCCCGCCCCCTTGGAGCGCCACTGATTCATACAGTGTAACAAGCTTCTTGCGTAGGTAGCGGCGACGTGCCTTTACAGATTGCGCGAGAAACTAACTGCCAATTTGCCTGTAAAAAAAACTGCCAATTTTCCTAAGCTTTTACTTAAGAAAATTGGCAATTTTTTTATTTTTTTTTATTTTTGACATGGTCGCTTTTTACTCTAGTCTCAACTGATATATAGTAAGAGTAGACAGGGTCTTAGATGAAGCACACGAATCAAAGAAATAGAGCTATAAAGATTCCCCTATTACCCCTCTGGCTCTCAGATGCACACACGACGGAACACATTAATCTGCTTGGCTTAAATGTGAAGGTGGTAGCTAGCCAGGTGGACCGTATAGATCCTACCACCAAGCGTGCTGGGTTTTGTTGAATCTTACAAGTGTGGTGAGGAAGTTTTATATTCTAGCCTGTGTAACATAAAGTCGTCTTAACTCGTGTCAAAATGCAAAATAGGTACCTATTAATGGAGCCCATTGAAGGTCAACGACCTGGAAGCAGTGGATAAACTGAGTTCGAATTCAAAATCTATATCATTTATTCAAACTGGACTAGAAAATAATAGTTATTTTTGAACATCAAATGTTACAAAAGCAGTAGTTAGGTAATTCTCACCCTACACGAGTTCAGTTTCAGGCTGAATACACTACGTAACATGAACACATTTTTTTTATTATTTATAAGTAGATAACATGATACTCAGCTTCCTCTTAGCCTTTTCCCAATTATCTTGGGGTCAGCTTCCAGTCTAACCAGATGCGGCTGAATACCAGTATTTTACACGGAGCGACTGCCATCAGACCTCCGCAACCCAGTAACTGGGCAATGCCGATATCCTAAGGTTAAACCGTTTGTCAGATTTTCGGGCTTCTGACTACCCGTAACGACTGTCATAGGTATTCGTATGACACCCGGGACCGACGGCTTAACGTGCTCTCCGAGGCACGGAGGGGTCTCGATGTGTAACAAATGGTCACCCATCCACGGACTGACCGCGGCAAGCGCAGCTTAACCTCGCAAATCGTACGATCGGCGCGGTTGTTATTTAGCCACGAGCCCCTCAACATGATACTCAGCACATTTTTTAAAGCCCTATAAAACGAGAGAATACGGATTTAAAGTTTTATACCAGAAGAGTTAGCTTACAAGTTAGACATCACTTCCGAGTATTTTATTATCTCATATTTCTGAGTGGTGTGGGATAGCAAACACCTGATATTTGTTTTCTGATCAACTTGAAGTGTCTAAAGGTTAGATTTTTTTTTACTTTTTGATATACAAGGTTCGTCGGAAAGGGGGTACTAAGCCGAAAGGGTGTTAAAGTACCTATAATAAGGGATAACTTTTGTTCTACAACTTCCCCCAAAACTTCATAGTTTAAGAGAAATATCTTTTCAAAGATTTCGTAAAAAACGTCCATAGCTACGAGCAGCTGTGTTTACTATTTAGGTCTTATTTGGAGTCACGGATTAGAAAATTAGAAACTTAATTTTCTGAATTCATAAGTAAAGCAGGTATGACTTTTTTTTTTAAAAACTTAAATAAAAATCAAGTTTAGAAATTTTAACACTTGCTTTAAAATAGTCATCAGTGATAATTTAAGTGGCCTGCGGCTTACTACCCCCTTTCCGAATGACCTTGTATACTTAGTAGTTAGATACAGCGGCAAGAAAATGGGTAGCCGAATTCTTCTTACAGGTACTCTCACACAATCATTAAAGTATTTCAATTTGCTAAAAAGTTTGATGACACGAATGACGCAGTGACTGAGCACGTTGCTGCTGCACAACCTGTTGCGGGTTCGAATCCTGCTCGAAACAAGTGTTTCTATTGCCTATAGATAAACTTCTGGGACTGGATGTTTGTGCATGTGAATTTATGTGCGAAGTTTCAGGAGAATCGGTTAAGTAGAAGTAGTTGAAAAATCTGTTGCAAGGTTTGAACCAAACAAACATCGTCGCTGTACAGTGAAAACCTCGTAATTGCAATGAACGTAATTTAGCAGGAGAAGTTTAATAACTGCCTGTTAAAAAAAAAGTATGAAGTGTAGATGTAAGGTTCTTCTGTTTTATTATCTATTCATCAATCTATTTCATCCTAGAGCTGTGCACATTCGTTCTAAATATGCATTGCAAGGATTTTTTCCCCACAAATGAATAACAAAATATAAAAATGAATTTGTGCTTTACGAGGTTTTTTCTTTCTTTTTGGGTCCGAAATTAGTCGAGCAGTGCCGAAAATACACGTAACCGTGGGTTCACACAGCCGATCCGTTTTAACGAATCCCTCAGTACTGGATGTGTTGTTCACATCTGTACCGACGGATCAGTTAAACAAATAGTAGCTAGATCGCATCTGGCAGGCAGGATACGATAAAAATAACGGATTCAATATTTATGACGGTCTTGTTGATCTAGTGGTCGCAAGCGCGACTGCTGAGCATGGGGTCTTGAGTTCGATCCCCAGGTCAGGCAAAGCGTTATTGGATTTTTCCATTGGAATTTCTCAGTAGCAGCCTGGAGTCTGGATTTGTGCCCAGTTAATGGCAATAGGTTCGCCCCCTATTACATGGGACTTAAACATAATTGGCGAAACGAGGGTGTTTTAAAACACCTCTGCCGAACCCTTCGGGGAACGTAAGGCGTGATATTATACATATATCCAGAATTTTTTACTGGATTCGGAATACTGTCGTGTATGTGAACTCGCGCATACAATTACAGGTGCTGTGACCAAAATAAAAACGGATCCGCTAAAACGGGTCATGTAAACAGTTTCTGTGTGAACTAGCTGTAAGTTAAAACCGACGACACAGGTTTAACCTATCTTTTATGGCATGACTGAGGAGTGCTAAGATCGCGTGCTACATTAATAGGCTTATAGAGGTGATTTTTATTACAAAACCTTACTAGTAGCGTGTCGAGCGAACATTTTTTATTATGTTGCTTACAAACTTTAATAAAACATGCAAGTATCTAAGTTTTATTAAACCGTTTTTTTACTATTTGTGTTGTGTATTAAATTCTTGATTCAAGTGATATTATACAGAGTGTAAACGAAATCATGTAATTCCTTCAAACCTCGTGATGTACTGCTGACATAGAATAACCCTGTACGGGATAAGTGTGGGTTCAATAAAAAACAAATTATAAGAAGTAACCATGTGTTCCTAACGTGAGGCATTTTAGCGCTCCGAGTTAAATGACCGCGCTGCGAGCGATAGCTGCGCATTTCGCTCCGGACGCTAAAATGCCTCACGTTAAGAAAACATCTGTATTTCTTATTTTTTTTATTGAATCCACACTTATCCCGTACACGGTTATTCTATGTCAGCAGTACATCACGAGGTTTGAAGGAATTAGATGATTTCGTATACACCCTGTATACTAGTCTGCGACCATTCTTTGCTGCTAAATTAAGGACAACGTGAACGTAATCCGTTTTGTGACATTTCAAGTAATTAAACGTCACATAAAATCACGCCCATACTGCCGCGCGATTCATAAACGCAGTAAATAACATTTTGGTCAAAAATTTGTTGAATCACCATAGGATTGTGATTACCAACAAATTTTTGACCAAAATGTTACTTACTGCGTTTATGAATCGCGCGGCAGTATAATCACCGAAGGGTTAGTCAGGGGTCTATAGTAACACCCTCATTTGACCGTTATGTTAAGTCCCATGTAATAGGGGGCGAGCCTATAGCCATCACCCGGGCACAAATCCAAACTCCGGGCTGCTCCACACGGAAAAACCCAATAACACTGCCCGATCTGGGGATCGAACCCAAGTTCTCACGATCAACAGTCACGCTTGCCACCACTAGGCCCGTACGAGGCAGTACATTTCAAGTAATTGTGAATCAAATAAATAAATCGACGCATGCTATCAAGTTCTCATTAACTTATAAAATAGCGCCTTTTTAAAAATCGAATATCCATTTAATTACATTCAATATGCTATTTCGATGGTCCCTACGTATACTACCGAAACTACAAAATCACAGTATTTATTTTATTTGCTTAAAATGTGTGAAATTATGTTATCTTAAAAGTTAAAAAATAAAAAAGTTAAAATATCATATTACATAGTTCGTGTTTTTCAAAACGTAAAGTTGAAAATATTCAAAGAACAAACTTCAAAACGCTTTCCTCAAAAGTAGCAATTTTCGACTTTCGGTAGTTTATGTAGGTACCGTCGATTTATGTGTTATTTTATCATCATCATCATCATCATCATCATCAGCCTATAATGTTCCCAATGCTGGGACACAGGCCTCCTCTCTGTGAGAGGGAATGGGCCGTAATCCACCACGCGGGCCCAATGCGGGTTGGTAGATGTCACATGTCTTCGAATTTTTGGTTCTAGGACATGCCGGTTTCCTCACGATGTTTTCCTTCACCGTTTTGAGAGCAGTGGTGATGAAATAAATTACACAAAGTAATGCGCCTGGCTGGGTTCGAACCCATGACATACAACTCGTAAGTCAGAGCCGTTATCACTGGGCCACCCCTGCTCACTGCTCACCTTTGCGTGTTATTTGATACGTCGTTACAATGTTATGTAGTTTGGAAAGATGTGATCTGTCAAATAACGGATCAACTGTTGGTTGTATGATAATAGTTTTGGGCGGCGCCGATTCAGTGATAAGCTATCACTATGATTACAACTACAAGATAGTGTAGTTGACCTGATCAGCAGTCCGAATCATACTTAAGTTAGTATTCGGTATGTCTGCTGAACAATACTAACTTTGTTTAGCTTCAAACAAGTATTTGTAGTATTCTGTGGTAGAAGAGCTCCTTGTGGAAGAGCTTGTGGCGGCATCTATCATGCCACATGCGAACTACGCAGCATGACGAATAACTAGCAGACCTACAGCGACAACAATGACAGCTGTCAGATGAAATATCACAAATCCTGCATCGCGGTACCAAGATCTGAAACGGAGTTAGTATATACAAGGTTAGTCGGAAAGGGGGTACTATGCCGAGAGGGTGTTAAAGTACCCATAATAAGGGATAACTTTTGTTCTACAACTCTCTAAAATTCATTACTTTAAGAGAAATTGCTGTTCAAAGATTTCATAAAAAATACTCTAAATTCTATCTATCCTCAGCCATGATTAGCTGTGTTTACATTTCAGGTCATATTTAGGGTCACGGATTAGAACCTTCATTTTCTGAATTCGTAACATAAGCAGGGACGAATAATTTTTGAAAATACTAAAATAAAAATGATGTTCAATGATAAAAAAAACGATATTTGAAATTTTAACACTTTCTTTAAAACGACCATCAGTGATACATTAAGTGGCCCGCGGCTTAGTACCCCCTTTCCGACTAACCTTGTATACGGAAGTGTAAAAAAACTAAAAATCGTCGCTTAGGTAACAATACCACTCAAGTTAAATTTGACAAGTTTTCAGGAGAGACAAAAAACTGATTATTATCTTTAAAACGCAAAGTTGCTAGTCTATCGGTTTTTTATCGGACACATTTCGGAGAGTGTGCTTCAGATCTGCATGATCTAATACCCCCCTGCCCTTTTTTCTATCGGACGGCCAGAAGCATGAAAAAGCGCCATCAGTTCATGGTTGATATACCAAAAACCCGAAGGAAGCGTTTTGATTCCACTTTCATTGTGAAAACCGCCAAACAGTAGAATGCGCTGCCTGAGTGGGTGTTCCCCGACAGTTACAATCTGGGTGTCTTCAAGTCACGAGTGAATCAGTTTCTTCTGGGTAAGCGTGCTCCATCGTAGACCGCAACATCGCTTAACATCAGGCGGGATGGCGGACAAACGCAGGCCTAGTAACAAATAATAAAAAAAAGTTTTTATTTTAGTTTTTTCAAAAAAAAAATCATACCTTCTTTAGTTATGAATTCAGAAAATTAAGTTTCTAATGCGTGACCCCAAATATGACCTAAATAGTAAATACAGCTAATCATAGCTATGGACAGACAGATTTAAGCATACTTTTTATGAAATCTTTGAAAAGCTATTTCTCTTAAATTATCAAGTTTTGGGGAAAATTGTATAACAAAAGTTATCCCTTATTATGGTTACTTTAACACCCTTTCGGCTTAGTACCCCCTTTCCGACTAACCTTGTATAACTTTTCAACAACGCAGTTGCAATATTAACAAAACAAATCCTTACTAAACTCAATCAATCAATTTTAACCAGTTAGCAAGCAATAAACGCCCTTGCCCGTGAAATTAACCGTTCGATCACTTTTGTGTTTACAAAGTTTATCATCGAATCGCTAATGGCATGATAGAGTATCATTGTAATACTTATCGAGATATGGATTAACCATCGGACTATTATATCCGAGAATTAAAAAAGTTAGTTCAGTGGTTGAGAGCAAGGGATGTGTGTCTTTGTTTCGTTAATGAGAGGAACGCAGTTAGTTCGTTCTGGTTCTTTAACAAAATCTAACGCAATGTCTTCCGTTGTAAGGTAGGTCTTTTTAGATCTTGTAGATTAAATATTATCTATACTAATATTATAAAGCTGAAGAGTTTGTTTGTTTGTTTGAACGCGCTAATCTCAGGAACTATTGGTTGGAATTGGAAAATTCTTTTTGTGTTGGATAGTCCATAGGAGCGGAGCATAAATGAAAAATGTTGCAAAAACGGGAAAAATGTCCACCCATGCGAAGCCTGGACGGGCCGCTAGTTGTTGTATAAAGCTACATTTCATCAGATTGGTTCTAAAAATTAAGTATCATGTGTTACTCTAGATTCAAGAGAGTAGAGTAGAGTTTAGTTAAGTTACGCTTGCCACGGTTAATCCATGGATGGGTGACCGTTCATTACACATCGAGATCCCTCCGTGCCTCGGAGAGCACGTTAAACGGTCGGTCCCGGGTATCATTCGAATAACTATGATAGACGTTACAGGTAGTCAGAAGCCCAAAAGTCTGACAACTAGTAATCCTAGGATATCGGTGTTGCCCAGTAACTGGGTTGCGGAGGTTTAATGACAGTCGCTCCGAGTAAAATACTGGTATTCAGCCGCATCTGGTTAGACGGGACGCTGACCCCAACATAGTTGGGAAAAGGCTAGCCAGAACACACTGTTGTTGTTTTAATTGTTTTTAACCGACTTCAAAAAGGAGGAGGTTTTATATTCGATTGTTTTTTTTATGTATGTACATACACCGATTACGCTGAGATTTATTATCCGATTTACGTGATTCTTTTTTAGTTTGATGCGGAATAGTTGCCATTTGGTCCCATAAAAATTTAAGATAGTTTAGCCCAGTAGTTTTCATTTCATGAACATTTTTATTTTTTATGAACATTTTAGTTTACGTGGACGATGTAATTATTCTACCTGATGTAATCTAGAAAAATCGTACTGTAGTTTACAGAACAACCTATTACAGGCACTAAAAAGTAAAAAATAATAACACTACTTACGTTTAAAAAAACCGACTTCAAAAACTAAAAAGTATAAAATAAGTTAATAAAGATTTAATTTAATACACCTCTTATGCAAACCTAACCTTTACAGTTTCAGAAGTCGGTGCTAATCCACGCTGAAACAAATTGAAGGCACCGACTTCTGAAACTGTAAAGGTATTAGGTTTGCTTAGTGTATTAAATTCAATCTTTATTAAGTTATTTTATACTTTTTAGTTTTTGAAGTCGGTTTTTTTATTAAAAATTAAGTTCCATATTGTGTTACTGTAGAATGAAGTTGTGTAATCGGACCGGCCTTGACGTTAATAGTTTTTATCGGATAAAAGTTATAATTATGTGCAAATCCAGGATACATTATACCTCTGTACGTAATTCTAGCCAAATCCGTTCTTTCGGCTTGATAAAGTAATAAACATCCAAACGTTTCGTCATTGAAGCTTTTAATCTGCGGATACCCTTTAGCGCAAAATCGACTAGTAAGTTAAATTGCGCAAATTGGTGGACGTCATCATGTCAACGCCGGCTGTCGCTGAAAACCAGCGCTGTGGCTCTGTCTCGCACGTGAGACACAGCATTATGCTGAGCGATGGCCGTTTTGCGCGGATGTGACGCATATTTTTCCCCAAGCTTATAGTCAGTTTTGTTACTTTTATTTTATTTTGTGCGTCATGTTGGCGCGAATAAATAACTTTCTTTCTTTCTAAATTGACTTCTACAACCGACTTTAGCTATGGACACACCCGCACAAAGTCGACTTCTGACTTCTCTTGCTTCAATAACTTGCGCAATTTAACTTTAACTAGTACCTTTGTTGCCACTTACGGCAGTTACCTCTTTTGAGATGTGATAACAAATTTTAAAGCTGGCTGCTTAAACTGTATACTTTCTTCCTCCTAGCGTTTCCCAACTATGTTGGTGTCAGCTTCCAGTCTAACCAGATGCGGTTGAATACTAGTATTTTTCACGCAGCAACTGCCATCAGACCTCCGCAACCCAATCACTGGGCAATGCCGATATTGTCAGACTTTCGACCTTCTGACTACCCGTAACGACTGTCATAGGTATTCGTATGACATCCGGGACCGACAGTTTAACGTACTCTCCGAGGCACGGAGGGGTCTCCATGTGTAACGATCCGTCGCCCATCCACGGACTGACCGCGGCAAGCGCCGCTCAGCCTCGCAAATCTTATGATCCGCGCGGTTGGTAATTACCCACGAGCCCCTCTTCTTAAACTGTATACATTATTTGTTTCTTTTTGTATTAAAAGGAGAATGGGCGAAATTTTTAGAAGTTGGTCTACTCCTCCTCTAGCAATGTATGTCATGAAAAGGGTCTTCTTATGTAAAATATTTGGTACTTACACAACTAAAGGCAATTGTTAGTATTTTTAGAGTTATAACACCTTTAAAGAGAAAAATCGTTTACATGCATACTATCACATTTTATTTCTTTTTTTGTTGCTTTTGCTAATGTATCACTACGTTCTTATCATATTATGTATTTGCAAATAATAGTTATAGTGTGAAGAAAATGAAAGGGACTTAAACATAACCGGCGAAACGTGGTTCCATTATACACCTCTGCCTACCCCTTCAGGAAATTCAGGCGTCATGTTATATGTGTTACTTAGGTAGGTACCTACCTTAAATAATTATTATGACAAAGCTCCTATGGCAAAACGTGTAAAAAAGATAATAAATAGCAATATTTGAGCGTTAACATAGTTTTTAAATGGTTACATTTAATAAGCTTTAACTTCATAAATACTAATAATTGACAGTAACTATAATACAAAAAAATGTTCTGGTTCAAATAACCTTTCTATTGATATAATTATCACGCATTGCTAGAGGAGGGGTAGACCAAAACACCCATTCTCCTTTGTTTTTTAACCGACTTTCAAAAAAGGAGGAGGTTCTCAATTCGATTGTGTTTTTTTTGTGTTTGTTCCGCGGTATCTTTGCTAATTGTGAACCGATTTTAATGATTATTTTTTTGTTTGAAAGAGTATTCTTTCGAAGTGGTCTCATTTAAATTTGGTGAAGATCTGATGAAGAACTTCGGAGATAGACAATTTGAAGTCGATTTTATTTTTGTTAAAAAGTGATTATTCTCCTTTGATTACAGAAGTGCATCATGCAGCCGGGGCTGGTTACGTCTTCTGGTGCAAAGCATATTCGCAGCAGTCACAGTAGCGAGCTTTGTTCTGGTAGTCCTTATGGCTACAAAAGGACCAATGCTGAGATCCATTGGTCGGTCATCTCGTTGCAGAATCAACAACTGTAGAGTTCAGTGCAGGGAAGCACCATTTTTCGAATATTATGAAGATGACATAATCAATGCAGTATCGGTAAGATTTCACGATATCAGTTCGTAAATGTTAACATTACGGTGTGTGATAAATGCGGTTAGTATTAATTACTAGCTGTGTCCTCACGGCTCCGCCCGCGTAAGAAGTTTTATTCCAGTAATAAATATAGCCTATGTTACTCAGTGATAATGTAGCTTCCTAACGGCAAAAGAATTTTTGAAATCGGTTCAGTAATTTTTAGATTTATTCGTTACATACAAAAATACAGATCTTTCCTCTTTATAATATTAGTATAGATAACCGCAACAATTGGTTAATGTGGATAATTTGACGACAAGTTTGGTGCTGTGGCTGAGCAATTGGACTTTGCGCTACTGGTCGTGGGTTCGATTCCCGCACGGAACATAAATTTGTATGGCCTGCAGAAAGTTGTTCCGAATCTGGGCATTTGTGCATGTAAAAATTTGTGTCTGTAAACGCACCCACGATACAGGAGAAATACTAGCGTGGGGCAAGGTATTTAAAAAAAAATGTGATGAATATCAAACAAATAAACACTTTTACTAGTACCTAATTATTACCTAGGTCTTTCTTGTAACCATAAAATTTAGAAATAGGAGTATACTTTATAGAAGAATATTGCTATGAATTTGTAGGTACAAAGAGTAGGTACTCTTTGTACAAAAAATATTTATTTTCATTGTAATATTATAAACAATACTAACTGAGTACTGTCAACTGAATGTAGTTTGATGTCAGACACGGTTTCAACAAGCGTCTAACCTTTAGCAGTACGGCCCATGGGGTTTGTTAAATAGGCCATTCTTCCTCATAGCCCTTTTCCAATTATCTTGGGGTCAGCTTCCTTGTTAAATAGGCCATTATGTGAATAAATCTAAGACTAAATAATATATTTAAAAAATTGTTTCAGATGGCAGAAGAGAATTGTGTAACCATTTTTCTAACTTTGGACAGTCCTATGTTCATCAACAACACTATGCCGCCCAAATGGCTTTCGAGTTTGCGAACAAATATACATGGATTGGCACTATTAAGCGGGAACCTGATGCATGTATCATCTAACGCTTTCATGAACCAATATACTGCAAGCATACGAATATTAGTGTTCCACAATTTAGTGCTAAGGTCTTGGACAGCAAACACTCTACTAGGCCTTTCTAGTTTACGACGACTTTACATCAAAGATTGTATCATTGTCAACGTACCAAGACATGTCTTAAGAGCTGTAGACTCAACACTGCAAGGTCTTACAATTACTAGAAGTCAACATTGGGATCCAACTAACGTTACAGGCTCAACTACATTTATCAAATTGACCACTGTTGATTTTTCATTCAATTCTTTTAAAAAAGTGTTGGGGTCAACTAGTTTTACTGGGCTTCAACAATGTAAAGTTCTGTATCTTAATTCTTGTAGAATAAGTGCTATTGGTGCGGGAGCATTCGATAATTTACATAGTATTGAAATGTTATTCCTGAACAACAACTATCTTGTCACAATACCTGCGGGACTGTTTAGAAACATCAAGACTATCGGTGATCCTCAGCCTAAAATTAATCTACACGATAATTTATGGCATTGTGATTGTTCAGCGGAAGAAATTAGAAAACTAATAACCAAGGACATGTTGCTTACTGATCCATGTTGTGTTACCCCGGAATATTTTAAATATAATACTTTCACTGAACTTGAAACATATTGCTCTAACGAAAATAATCAAATTTTAAATATGATTGATACAAATGTAACAGAGCGGGCCATCACACAGTTAAGTAAGTCTCATGAAATTTATGGTGTTGTGTATGTAACCAATGAGTGCTATAATGGTAATGAGAGTTCTTCAAATGAATCTGTGATGATGTTCTCTCCAGTGTATGGACATGGATGTGCCCTGGAAGGATTCAAAGATAATGGTATCGACAGTGTTCCTTCTTTTGCTAGAAGTAATATAAATCAAATATTTACCAATGATAGTTGGATTAGGATTACATATTTCTTAAAAACTCTCAGTTATTCAATGGTCCAGATAGCTGCATCAGAGAAAAATAGTTATGGTCTTGTATGGTTTCAATCCACGTGTCCTAATGAAGTGTACTGCGTTAGTGATGTCCCTTCTGTTTTGAGGATTTACAACATAGATTTAAAAGCTCATTATGTTTTTTGTCCAGTATTGCTGAGCACAGGTAGTGTTGAACGTGAAAAGTGCGTTTTATACCAAAATGCCACATTTGATTTTGAAGAGGCTTATTATAAACTTCAAATATTACACTATGTTGCAACTGGAATAACGTGTTCAGCTATCGCAGGCATTTGCGTTTATGCTTTGATTCGCAAACACCCCAATCTTCTAAAAGGCAGCAAACGAATTTTGTTTGTGAAACATAAAACAGTTGATGCTCTAGTTTTACCTCCAAAAGTTCCTTTGAGGAATGATTTAATTCAAGAGCCAACGCCAGATTGTACTGAAAAGAAAATTTTCATAGTGCCTTCAAACCGGTTTTCTCCTAATAAATTCAACAGGAATATATCCACAAGAAGTAGTAAAAGCAGTTCTCCTAGTTATATTTCTGCTCTTCAACCAACTGACGACCAGCTCGCGGAGTGGCGCATCAGGCATCATTTTAACAATGATTTGTCCATTACTTCCATGCGGTCGGAACTTTCTACTTTCTCGTGGATTTCTAGCGATGATTCTGTTCTCGACGTCGATAGCGAGGTAACTTATGAGAGCCTAAAGTAGTTGATTTATTACGATAGCTGTAACAGGAAATATTAACCATTAACCACGTCACATGCCAGGTATAATTTATCATACGAGACTAGTAGTCATTTAGGTATTCCATTTTTATGTCCATTAGCGCTCATTTCCTTTGACCTAAATATTCATCCAATGTACTGTGTTGTAGATATTAGGCAAGAGCTTCCATAAGAATTTGTTATATTGTAAAATTACCAGTTATTTCTTAATCTTCCTCAGTTATGCCGTTAAACTCAAAGGGTTTTGTAACAAGGAGGCTCTTGTTACCCATTTGTGTTGATAAAATCTGGTAATTTAATAAGTAAATGGTATATTATAAAGGTTTGCTTGTTATAATAATACGGGGGAGACCGGGTGCACGAATTTGGAGAAAATCTCTTAGATGATTATGTGTAATCTATAATACAGAATGTTTAATTAATCACCATCCAATTTTTTTCTAGGCATTCGGTATTGTCAAAAGACTTCATTTTTGAAAAAAAATTGGAAGGTCAAATTTTCACAATAAAATATTTTTTGCGAAAGAATTATCAATTTGGCGTGGTTACTGAGTCAACCGTTAAATACTACGTTTATCGCGCATGCTTTGCTTAAAAAAGGCTCTCTTTACTTTCTTACTATTTAAACCGCCTTGGACCGTGGCTGAACTAACTGAGCACCCGGATTCGCTCCCGTTCGCCCTCGGTAGGGCCGGCCCTCCATCGGAGTGAGTGGACCGACCAATTTTTTTTTTCATGTAGTAATATGGATTCCTATTAATAGGTACCTTTACGCTTAGAAACATTTGGACAGTGATTAAAAAATCATCGTTTATAAATAAAAATAATATTATAATCATCATGAAAAATGTTTACATAGTCGAAAATTTAAAACTGGCTATGAAAATGTATTGGAGTTAATAAAATAAAAATATTTTTACATGTTCCTACTGATTTTTATTTAAGAACCTACAGTATTTCTGTCTTCTCGGCTTCGTCTTTCGCGTTCGCTGAAAAACTAAAATGTAGTCGCCGTGTATCGGATAGCTGTCGTAAATGTGAGTGTCCTCGCCGTGAATCAATCTGTTACAGCTGTTTCGGACACGGTGCGTACGCGCCCGCGCCGACGTACGGAGCGCGACGTGCATTGTCTTGCCCATTGGACGATTGTTCTATTTCTGCCCACATTTAAAAACGACTGTAGGCCTAGAGAAAATTAATTAACAATCACGCGTTAAGTGACCTTGTTTCTCGTGACGTGTCGTAGGAAAGTGATGTGTCGAATATTAATTAGACATAAATACGATCTCTTGATAAAATACTTGTTAATGTTTTCGTAACCTTTTAAATAAATATCAAATTACTTTACTTTTTTATTTTTTAACGGCACGTTTGGTGCAGTGGCGGAGCAATCGGCTTCTGGGCTATGGGTCACAGGATCGATTCCCGCACGCAACAGATATGGTATGGCCTACATATAGTTGTTCCTGGTCTGGGCGTTTGTACTTGTGCAATACAGGAGAAAACCTAGTGTGGGGCAAGGTTTATAAAAAAAAATGTATATCAACTAATATTCTCTTTATAGCATGTTAGGACATCATTGTATTATTTTTATTACATACAGTAGCAGTATAGCAGTGATAAGCTTAGTGGTGTGACCGTCGGATTACCCAGTCATAGGTGGTTCAAACCCAAGGCACGCACCTCTGACTTTTCGGATTCATGTGCGTATTGTATAATTATCACTTGTTTAAAAACGGTGAAGGAAAACATCGTGAGGAAACCAGTATGCCTGAGAGATATTTCTCTACAACATGTAAAACCAAGTCAGAGGCCCATGGGCGCTATAAACTATAACACTAGGTTAGTCACTAACCACACGAAAAGAAGAAGATTAAATACATTTTAAAATAAAATAACTACCTAAAATAAATTATCAGTAATGTTAATTTAGTACATTAATTTAATTTCATAATAATTCCACTACCACTACGCACTATTTCGGGTATCTAACTAATTAATAATATTATGCCACCCGTAAAATTCACTGTACGCTATTAATTTAATAAATTAGAAATAGCTGTTATAATAACTTTATAGAGTGCGTTGCCGGCCTAATGCCAAAGTTCGATTTGTAGGAATTATTACATTTATTTTGTGAGCTCATTGCATAGTTCGTCCAGATTTCCTTACCCACAGATATTGAGTTAAATAGAGACCGCAAGTTTGTCAAAATGTATGAAAACGAGCCTCGTTGGTCTAGTGGTGGTAAGCGCGACTGCTGATCGTGAGGTCCTGGGTTCGATCCCCAGGTCGGGCAAAGTAGGTATTATTGGGTTTTCCGTGTGGAATTCCTTAGTAACAGCCCGGAGTTTGGATTTGTGTCCGGTTGATGTCAATAGGCTTACCCCCTATTATATGAGACTTAAACATAACGGCAAAATTAGGGTGTTACTATACACCTCTGCCCATCCCTTCGGGGAATACAGGCGCGATGTTATGTTATGTTATGAAAACGCGCGTGTCACAATTTTTTGTTCCAACTACCAACATATTGAGGGCAACTTAGTACTTGGAAGTTAATATTGTGTACGCGCCTTCGCAGTGAAAGGTCGCGCACACGCATCCTGCAACTATCCGCGCTTGCGGAAGCGGAAACAGTCGAGAGGGTACCGACAAGCAGGAGGATTGCTCCTACCGAATTGTATGCAAAGTAGGTCAACATGTTATATCTATTTAACTCTATATCGGTGATGTAGCCACTTACTTTGCTGACTGCTGCAAGGAGAAGCAGATGACGCGATGCTTAGGGGCTGTTGGTGTTGTACGGACAATTTTAACAAAAAATATTAAGAAAGTCCTTACCATCATCTCAAAGATAAGAATGCATACTAGACGTTTAAAACTCTAATTATGATTATGAAACCCAAACTTTTACTACCATTGAGCACTGAGATAACAAACAACATCGAAACCTACCAGAAGACTGTTTAGCTTAGAAGATAAAGTTCGGTAGCTCTTACATCTAAGATGTAACTATACCTTACCAAATGATGTAACTATTCCTTTTTTGCTACAAAGTCCAAAGCTCTTTCAACAAAATAAAATCCATTAAAAAAACTTTTAAATGAAACAGGTTTATCTTGCAGTACCCCTGAAACAAACGAATTTGAGGATTAAAGGTTGAAATTATAATATTGTATTGTCATGGGAATTGAATTTGTGTGCAAAGTTTCAGGATAATAGGTTAAGCAGAAGTAGTTGAAAAATCTGTCACAGGAATTGAATCAAACAACAGATATACGAAGTGAAGCTAATTAAAACCGTTTAAAAATAAAAGTTCCTCCTCGTTAATAGACGACGTCTTACCTCAAGGAAAGTGGATACTGCTGCCTATACAAGGTTAGTCGGAAAGGGGGTACTTAGCCGCGGGCCACTTAATGTATCACTGATGATTGTTTTAAAAAAAGTGTTAAAATTAAAAAAATCGATAACAAAATACCATGCAAAATTATTTTTATTTTAGTTTTTTCAATTCTTCATCCCTACTTTAGCAGCGAATTCTGAAAATGGATTTTCTAATCTGTGACCCCAAATATGACCTAAAATGTAAACACAGCTGATCATAGCTGAGGATATATAGAATTTAGCGTATTTTATATGATATCTTTGACCAGCTATTTCTCTTAACCTAATGAGTTTTGAGAAAAGTTGTAGAACAAAAGTTATCCATTGTTATGGGTACTTTAACACCCTTTCGACTTAGTACCACCTTTCCGACTAACCTTGTATATCCAATACAACACCAAGAGGATTGCTACCGCATTGCTAACCATAGAGACAAAGTTGGAAAGTCTTACGTGCCTGTAATTTCATCAACACCCATACCCTTTAAACCGGAACACAGCAACAATGCTTGGCGGCAAAAATAGGTACTCAGGAACTCGTATCAAACTGCCTATCAGAAAGAATGTATAATCGATTTTTTATTTCCGTTTACACAATTTTAAATTAGTACACAACTACATTAAAACGCATACACTACTCATATACACACACACATGTTGGCTTAAGTGAACGGGCATGACCACTGACTGACATCCGCGGAGCACAAAGGTTCCAGACGAAAACCAGCGTCAAGTACTTATAGTGCGTATTGAATAATTATCACTTGCTTAAAAATAGTCAAGGAAAACATTGTGAGACAACCGGCATGCCTGAGAGGTGTTTATCGACGGCACGTGAAGCCAAGTCAGAGGCTCATGGGCGGCATAAACTCTGACACCAGGTTAGTCACTAACCACACGAAAAGAAGAGTGCTTAACATTAAGCTGATCTGGACACCTTTTTGGTCCAGCCGTGAGACACATAGCCAAGACTTTTTTTAATATTATCACTATTTTTATCAGTTATGTCTCATTTTGCTGTGTCCAAATAAATATTTCTTTATCTTTCTTTTTTATCTTTTAAAGAAAGTAAACCTCCCCGTCCAAACAAAACAACACAATACTACCGATTACAACAAATATAGGTGCCTACCATTGGAAACTAATATCACTTTTATAAATGGTATCACTGCCGCTAACAATAGCACGAAACGGGTTACAGTGCTATTGGCAGCCCTTGTTTTCCTAGTGCAAGAACAATGCACTTGGCATTGACATTGTCTTGTTGGCAGCCGGTAATGACTTCGTCACCTAGTAATCATCTATCACTTGTGAGAGATGGTCCGTTCCGAGTGACGATTAGCATTGGAGAAATATTTTTATTGAGATTGGTATCAACGGTTGTGGTTGGACACAGAAAATATAAAAGAAATTATATTAGGTATATTGGTTTAGAAATTAGGGGCTTTTTTGGTGTTTCATTATTTGAAGCACAATATTTTAAATGTAACCATGAATGGTCATACTTAGTTTTAAAGTATTTAATTGTGTTTTTTAGGAATAAAGGTGGTTTTTTTTTTTTTTTCCTATTCGACTCTTGTAGATGGTCTTGCGGACCTTTTCTACGTAACCGGGCTATTATTGGCGAGACCAGAAGGGTCTCCGAACCAATTCCTACTGTTCTAACTACCTAGCTAACTACAAAGCTAACTACTGTAACATCATGACTATGACTATAGCAGCAACACCTCTAAGAGTGTCCCCAAGGGGGGACTCGACCTCTTAGGGTGTTGAATGCGAGAGGACTGGGAGGGATACGACAGCTTGATGAGGGCTGTATTCTCGCGTCATGGTGACTGCGCGGAGTCAGAAGGGACGACCGGCTCCGCGGCTGCGGCGGGTGAGCACGGTGGATCGGGGGCGAATAAAGGTGGACTAGTTTCATTATACATATACTAATTACGCCTGTAATCCCCAAGAGAAAAGGTAGTCAGAGGTGTTCTCCTATTACAGGAGTCTATACACCCACGTTTCGCCTTTAGTATTAAGTCCCATGTAAGTGGCGAGCCTTTTGACACTTTTTGGACACTATTATGGTCCTAGTGACAAAAGGAGATTGTATTCTTAATCCATAACTCCACGAACGATTTTATTACAGGAACACTCTATCATAGCATTATTTATCACATCAATGGTTCGTCTATATTTAATCAATAAAAAACTGCATTCAAGCCTTTATTATTTTCTGTCAACTAAGATATTATTGCGTGTCTGATTCAAGACTATAATATAGCCTTTAATGATTATTCATGTCCAATGTAACAGACTGCGATATCTTCAATATAAGGACATTAGAATTATGAAAGGTTAAACATGATTATGTCATCCAACAAAATTATAATTATAACAAAGCAATGTCATCTTTTGAATCCATTATTTCCGCAGAAGAAGTGAGATGTGATAGTCGTATTGTATAAGTGGATTGCCAGAATTTTGATTACATAATAAAATAATTTAAAATTATATTAACGTCATTGAATCATCATCATTCTCCTATCCTCATCCTTTATTTGGGGTCGACGCAGTATGTCTTCTTCTTCCATACTATTAGCAGTCATCTCCGTAGTCACCCCCTTTCCTATATTAATGAAGGTGGGAATTGTTCATAAGCCCAAGAGCATACATTAAAAACTGAAAAACCTTTGAATATATCTAGAGTTAGAGGAGACCACCATAAAATAATTTTAACTAAAGAAGTTTTTATAAACACAGTTTCTGCAATATTCTGCAAACTTCCTCCACAGATGAAAATTTAAAGGCAGAAAATATTTCTTTTACTTTTAAAATGGTTATTTTTCCTGCCAGTGAGATTATGTGAGAAGTTTTATTAGCTTTTTTACGAGAATACGGTCTAGTAATATTTGTAGATTCGTAAAAGGTACTAATAGGAACAATTTATTAACGTTGTCGCGGTATGCCACAGTTGGTTAACTTATTAGTCACTGCAGTATAATTAAGTGTAGTCCAGCTGCATTGAAAACTGCAATGAAATTTTATTATTATTCCCTTGATTTAGTTTAGGCTGGTGGAACACGATTCACATATTATCCGACCGCTGTTTTAACCGAATTTGCCAGTGAATCACCCAAATCCAGCTGTCTCCCGCCAGCAACGCCCTAAGCCGAGCTCCGAGTCCCATTTAATTAGTGTCACCCTTGGTGCTGTTGTTGCTGGTAGTCATGATGTTAGAGTAGTAGTTAGCTTAGGTTAAGTATTTTACTTCGTCCCCATTGGCTGGAGACCCTTCAGGTCTCGCCAATAACTGCTCGGTTACGTAAAAACGGCCCGCAAGGACCATCTACAAACAGTACAATAGAAAAAAATATGAATCACTAGCTTTAATATTCTTAGTGAGAATGAACAGATTTTAACCGTTAATAGTTATATAATGGCACCTATACCTTCACATTTACAGCACAGACGTTATGATGTATACCCGGTCCAACCTTAGGATATCGGCATTGCCCAGTTACGGGTTGCGGAGGTCTCATGGCAGTCACTTCATGTAAAATACTGGTATTCAGCCGCATCTGGTTCGACCGGAAGCTGACCCCAACATAGTTGGGAAAAGGCTAGGAGGAAGAAGAAGACGTTATGGTGTATAACTGTTACTGATTTATAGACGGTTTTAATTAGCTCCACTTCGTATATTTTTTTGTTTGGATTCAAATCTTGCGACAGATTTTACAACTACTTCTGCTTAACCAATTCTCCTGAAACTTCGCACATAAATTTAATTCCCATGACAATATAACATTATAATGATTTCAACCTTCAATCCTGATGCAGCAGGGGTACTGCAATATAAAACCGTTTAATTTAAAAGTTCTTTTAAAGGATTATTGGTATACATTATAAAGAGATCTTTCGGGAAGGGCTCGTGGTTAATTACCAACCGCGCTGATCATACGATTTGCGAGGTTAACCTGCACTTTGGGCGATTAGTCTGTGGATGAGTGACCATTCGCTACACATCGAGACCACTCCGTGCCTCAGGGAGCATGTTAAACAGTCGGTCCCGGGTGTCATGCGAATATCTATGACATTCGTTGCGGGAAGTCAGAGGACCGAGGGTCTGACAACCAGTCTAACATTAGGATATCGGCATTGCTCAGTAACTGGGTTGCGGAGGTCTGATGGCAGTCGCTTCATGTAAAATACTACTATTCAGCCGCATCTGGTTAGACTGGAAGCTGACCTCAACATAGTTGGGAAAAGGCTAGGCAAAACATTATAAAGAGATCTATCAAAGTGTTTGATGGTGTGTGGCCAACATCAGCCGTTGTGTACACGGTTGTATTGTACATACATATTGCAGCAGTGACGTGTTATTGGCCCATCACCCACTGATGCATTGTGTCATTTTTAGATCCGTATGGCAATAAATTGTCTTTGCAGCTGGTGATTCCTTGGGACTTCCTGTTCACGGAAACTGTATAAGCTAAAATAATTTAGATGTTTGCTAGCATTTAAATAACAATAGAAGCTATTTTCACTTGAATCTCAAACATACTTTAGTCATCATGGCGTATCAGTTAAGGACCTTTAAATTGTAGAAAGAAACCTATATCATTAATCTTTAATGATCTCACACACAAGCGACAATCGATGAGCGATTATTTGGTCGCCGAATATAAAATATCAGCGACTTTTTATAGCACGTGGGCGTTTCAGTATTGAACTCTGAATGTTTTGTATTAGGCGATAAAATAATCACTCAGCGATTGTCGCTTTTGAGCGAGCTCCCTAAGTCGTAAGCTCTCAGTGAACGATTGTGTATTCCATTATATAATTCAGCGAGTTTCTAATCTTATATGAAAATAAATAAACATGACAGAAGCGGCATAGTTAGTAGTAGTCAGATAAAATACTTGTAATAATATTAACGGAAATAACCTTCAAGTTATTTATATAAAGCGAGGACTACCGAATTGGTCTCAATAGTATATCACTACAGGAGAGGAGAAGGGCCAGGAGGGTAGGAGTTGAAGCCTGGCTTGCATCTCTGACTATTCGAATTCATAAATGAGGATCAGAATTTGATTATTACTTGCGTTAACGGTGAAGGAAAACATCGTGAGGAAACTGCCCACCTGAGCGGGCTTCATAATATTCTCGTTGGTGTGTATAGTCCGCCAACCTGCACCAAGCTAGCGTGGTGGACTAAGGCCTAAATCCTTATCAGGTCTTGGCCCAGCAGTGGGACAGTAACGGGCTGATTATGTTATATTATATTCGTACATATTACTTAATTTTACTTGAGGGGCTCGTGGGTAAATAACAACCGAGCCGATCGTACGATTTGCGAGGTTAAGCTGCGCTTGCCGCGGTCAGTCCGTGGATGGGTGACCATTTGACCGGGTTACATACGAATACCTATGATAGTCGTTACGAGTAGTTAGAAGCCCGAAAGTCTGACAAACGGTTTAACCTTAGGATATCGGCATTGCCCAGTTACTGGGTTGCGGAGGTCTGATGGCAGTCGCTCCGTGTAAAATACTGGTATTCAGCCGCATCTTGTTAGAATGGAAGCTGACCCCAAGATAATTGGGAAAAGGCTAAGAGGAAGATATTACTTAATTTTACTTCGGTATAATTATGTATTTTACCCTTCGCTTGTAACGCGAAGTTAGTTTAAGAAATTTTGACTTTATCTTTTAAAGTTGATTTTAACAGCCCCTTAGGGTTTTAACCCATAAAACTTTTTAGTGTTTCTAAAGTCATATTTAAGTATCGACGCAGATACAGATATCTGGAGTACCCTGGGGTCTCTTTATCAGAAATTTATTACTTAACGACAACTTTATAGAAGTTTCTTAAAAACTCCTTTCACGATTATCTGATGCTAAACAGTTATTGTATTTTACCTGGGAATAACGAGTGTGACGTCACAAAACTCAATCCCTACACTGTGTAGTTACGTGCTTGCATAAACATTTTAATTACATACCAAATATATTTTATGCTCCTAAACGATTCACGTATGTAAATATTTATATCCCATTTATTTGATTGCACGAACTATGTTGCTGCAGTCAACAACCAAGACCGAACCCACTATAAATAATCCTACGAATATATTCACGCTATTAATTGCGGAACACCTGTACCAGTGATTAGGGTACGACTAGATGAAACATTAATTGGATGTGGCCGGCCCACTGCGCGCGCGCAATGCCAAGTCGCCCAGACGACGCGTGTGACGTCAGCGCACAATACATTAGAGTACAAGGAAATACTTAGTTAAATATCTTTAGACATTTATTGATGTTTTTATTTCTTATTTTTTGTTATAATATAGCAGTTTTCTAAATATATTTAAATTAGAATGGATTTAATTGCTGTAAGATTCGAGTGGTTAAATTGACATGAGAATTTTGACTCAGTATGATCGGATGTCGGGTGGAATTTTAATCCCTTCGAAAAATCCGATTTTGTAAACAGGAATCTTACTGAATTGAAAAAATCTAAGTAATTTTTCATATTCAAATAGCAGTGATAGGCTAGCGGTTGGACGCTTGCTTGCTACGCTGGAGGGACCGAGTTTGATCTTGGCCCGCACCTCTGACTTTTCGAATTCATGTGCAGATCAGTATCTGATTGTCACCTGAGTTACTGATAAGGAAAAGATCGCGAGGAAACCTGCACACCTAAAAGGGCTCCAAAAGTTTTAATGATGTGTGTAGGCCACCAAACCATACCAGGCCAGCGTGGTGGACTAAGGCCTAAACCGTTCTAGTTCTGAGAAGAGGTCCGTGTCCAGCAGTGGAACAGTAATTGGCTGATTATGTTATGTCATTTTTATTCTTTGTGAGAGAAAGGAAGATAGTAAATCCACCTTTTTCAATCTCATTCATTCATACATTTTTTCGAGTGCATGAGAAGAGCCTCCATGAGTAACGATACTTAAGTACGTCCAGCGCACCCTGGGCAGTTAGCCCCGCTACCAACCTTGCTGACCGGGTAATCTTTTCACCACGGCATGAGCTATTCTTATATATCTAGTGCCGACTCAAGAGAAGAATTCCATTCTTTAAGTAATCGTGTTCGTTCTTCCTAGCCTTTTGCCAACTATGTTGGGGTCAGCTTCCAGTCTAACCAGATGCGGCTGAATACTAGTATTTACACGGAGTGACTGCCAACAGACCAACACAACCCAATTACTGGGCAATTTCGATATCCTAAGATTAGACCGGTTGTCAGATTTTCGGGCTTCTGACTACCCGTAACGACTGTCATAGGTATTCGTATGACACCCGGAACCGACGGTTTAATGTGCTCTCCGAGGCACGGATGGGTCTCGATCGTGTCCAGGGACTGATCGCGGCAAGCGCAGCTTAACCTTGCAAATCATATGATTCCGGGGGTTGTTAATTACCCACGAGCCCCTCAAGTAATCTGTTGTATGTATGTTATTAGTTAGTCCGGAAGTTAAAATTATGTCATAACCACGTCATAACAAAAGAGATGCAGCTATTTCTGACAATTCTATTATTATATCCCTAATTTATTGCTTCGGTCAGTCTCACAACAAAATGAGATGGTCAGATTTCAGTAACAAAACTTGGGGAACTTGAAACATTTCTGGCAGCTCTATACTTTTTACTATCGTTTGCAAAGAACTGTATTTATTTCCGTCACTCTTTACTTTCGATGGCTACAAATAAATATTTTCGTTCTTCCTCGTAATTAATCGCGACAATTAATGACGACACGTTTGGTGCAGTGGCTAAGCGATTGGCTTCTGCGCTAAGGGTCGTGGGTTCGATTCCTGCTCGGATTAAATATGTGTATGGCCTACAAATAGTTTTTCCGGGTCTGCGCGTTTGTGTATGTGAAGATTTGTGTCTGTAAACATACCCAGGATACAGGAGAAATCGTAGAGGGGGGCGACGATTAAAAAAAAAACATTTTGATGAAAATATCAAGAGCACGTAGGTAGGTAGTTAGAATATCTTATTTTACTATAGTGATTTTGTGTTACAGTCATTGCCAAAATAGCGGTATTTCCTAAAGTTTATCGGCAAATATTTTACTGACTTTACCAGTGAAGTAATTGTTACTTGCCCGGGGATGTTTACATGTTTCTGTATTTATATTTATGACATACATTGGTATTTACGTAGTGTACCGATTTATATCATGAAATACATTAATGCCGGGGATTGTACGTTAAGCAGGTGCCTACAAAAAAAATACTATCGACAATTTCTGAAATCGAAATTTTAGTTTTATAAATTTTGCACAACACACAAACTGCGTCATTGGTCTAGTAGTGGCAAACGCGATAGCTGATCGTGAGGTCTTAGGTATGATCCCCATATCGTGCAAACTGTTATTCGGTTTTTCCGTGTGGAATTCCTCAGTAGCAGCCCGGAATTCGGATTTGTGCCCGGTTGATAGCAATAGGCTTACTCCCTATTACATGCGAGTTAAACATAACGGCGAAATGAGGGTGTTACTATTCACCTCTGCCCAACCCTATGGGGAATACTGGCGTGATCTTGTGTTTATGTTTTATACAAGAGTTTTAATTTTTATAGGAATCCGCGATTAGTAGTAAACTAGAGACCCGCCCCGGCTTCGCACGGGTGCAATGTAGATACTAATATGGGGCATATAAACCTTCCTCTTGAATCACTCTATCTATTGCTGAAAACTGCATTAAAATCCGTTGCGTAGTTTAAAAGATCTAAGTGTATAGACAGCGGGAGCGACTTTGTTTTATCTATACTAATATTATAAAGAGGAAAGATTTGTATTTTTGGATTATTATATTTTTGTATGTAACAAATAAACTTAAAAAGTACTGGACCGATTTGAAAAATTATTTTGCCGTTAGAAAGCTCCATTATCACAGAGTAACACAGGCTACGGGCGGAGCCGTGAGGACACAGCTAGTACTATGTAAAGATAAAGATAATAGTTTAGCTAGTTAAACAAAAATTGTTTAAATTCTGCCTCGTATCATTAGCTTTTCTCTACATTTGGCACCAATGGGGGCTACAAAATATGTCACTGTCTGCGAACAGGCGCACCTGCCTCCCCCCTCCACCATCCGCGTTTAGATCACTGCTTATAGTTACACTGTTGTGTGTGCGTTATACCAGTAATACCACTACGATATTAATTTATTTCTACCAGGCCCGGGCTGGCCATACGAGCAAATCGGGCAAATGTCCGATGGGCTGGTGTGGCCTGATGGCCCGGTCACACAGTCGGAGAAATCGAAAGAGTGAGGGGAACGTCAAAAAAACAAAGGTCGTCCAACTATCGCCTATCGCTTGAAAATGAAGCCGCAAATTGTTTGTGTTCGTAAATGCACCCAAGATACAGGAGAATGGGGTCTAAAATAAAAACATTTTTTACAAAAAAATTAAACCGTCTTCAAAAAAGAATAAAATAATTACCAGATAAAATTAACAGTTTCAGAAGTCGGTGCTGATCCACGCTGAACCAATTTGAAGGCACCGACTTCTGAAACTGTTAATTTTTTCTGGTAATTATTTTATTCTCTTTTGAAGTTGGTTTAAATTTTTTGTAAAAAATGTTTTTATTTTTTTCATTTTAGTGGCCTTAACTTGGTTGGACCTACTAAAGACGCTGCTCGTAACATAATCACATCATCACAATATGCGTACTGTTCGTCATTGAGGAGTTCCATTGTCTATCTCCGAAGTTCTTCATCAGATCTTCACCAAATTTAAATGGGACCAACTTCGAAGTATATCCTATCCATTAAAAAAAGAATCATCATAATCGGTTCATAATTGGCGAAAATATCGATGAAAATACACAAAAAAAAGAAAAAAAAATACATACAGACGAACATAGTAACCTCCTCCATTTTGGAAGTCGGTTAAAAAAATAACGTCGTCCGTCTAATCGCTTGGGCCGACCGTCTCTCAAATGCCCGGGTCGATTTCAGGTCCCAGTCCAGCCCTGATTTCTACAATCATCTATTTGAATCGAAATTGAATACGAATGTGTGCAGTAGGCTTACCACGAACGTTTGACGTATACCAAACGTATCGCTAATGTAAGTGAATTTTGAATCGAAAATACAACTGTCATACAACATTTTGTTTATTTTTTTGCGACGTGCGCAATTTGTATAGATATGAATAAAGTTTTTAATTTAATAACATAACATAACGCCTATAATCCCCGAAGGGTTAGGCAGAGGTGTATAGTAACACCCTCATTTCGCCGTTATCTGCACAAATCCAAATTCCAGGCTACTACTGAGAAATGCCACACGGAAAAACTCAATAACACTTTGCCTGACCTGGGGATCGAACCCAGGATCTTACGATCAGCAGTCGCGCTTGCCACCACTAAACCAACGGGCAGTCAATTTAATAGTATGTGCGAAACGAGTATCTCCGATTCAAAATTCACTTACATTACCCAACGTTACGTTTAGGTTAGTACCGAACTCGACAGCATTCGTGGTAGGCATACATTAAACAATTAGAGATATAACACATTTACCGAAAAGAGACAGAAAATAGACACACTATTCTTAATGAATGTCGTTATTGCATTTTACCGCTAGTTCACACAGAAACTGTTTACAGGACCGTTTTTAGCGGATCCGTTTTTATTTTGGTGATGGCGCCTGTAGTTGTATGAGCGAGTTCACATACACGACAGTATTCCGAATCCAGTAAAAAATACTGGTCCTACATTTTTATAAATTCTGTTTTGTCATCAAATAATGGATGTCGGGTACAGTATAAGGAACGAATCCGTACATGAAGATGCATGGGTGCCTTCACACACGATCCGTTTTTTTTATCGTATCTTGCCTGGCAGATGCAAGGGGCGCGCGGCGCGGCGCAACTGTTTAACTGATCCGTCGGTACAGATGTGAACAACACATCCAGTACTGACGGATCCGTTAAAAACGGTCCTACGAAAACGTATCCGCTGTGTGATAGGGCTCTTACAGTATCCACACAGATTGCCTATAAACAGAGCTCATTGTACGCAAGCTTCAAACAAAGGCTATCTCATTTTTTTTTTTTTTTAGTTTAGAATGGACCACTCGCAAACGAAGCTCTTATAGCTTTACAAAGGCTATCTCAAATTCTTTATTTTCATTCCTAACAAAATAATAGTACGAAGACTACAATACAATTTGTACCAGATATATGGAGAATATTATTTTATTACCGTCTCGGAGAGCACGTTAAACAGTCGGTCCCGGATGTCATACGAATACCTATGACAGTCGTTACGGGAAGTCAAAAGACCGAAAGTCTGATAACCGGTCTAACCTTAGGATATCGGCATTGCCCAGTGACTGAGCTGCGGAAGTCTGATGGCAGTCGTTCCGTGTTACTGGTATTCAGCCGCATCTGGTTAGACTGGAAGCTGACCCCAACATAGATGGGAAAAGGCTAGGTAGAACACAATGGAGAATATTATTTAATGAGCCTTTAATGTAGGTAACAATTACCCATAATATAGTGTCAGTATTGTATTCGTTCAGCTTTGATGCAACATTGGTAATTTGGTATTCAACGCTGAATAAAATTACCTACATACAGAAATTCAAATCAATTAGTGCTAACAAAACAATTGTAGTGTGTTTATTCGCGCGGTGGTTCGTGTTAATGTATGTATTGTCACATACTTTTAAATACCTGTTTTAGGCTTTAATTATTATTTGTCTCTATACGAGTACCTAATGCTCTTTTCTTAGAAATGAACCCGTGTTACTTCCTGAATTACAAAATGAAAAGTTTGCTGCTTAGTTTTTTTTATTCGACTCCTTGTAGTTAGTCTTGCGGTCCGTTTCTACGTAAGTGGACAGTTATTAGCGAAACCTAAAGGGTCTCCAACCAATTTGTTGCTTAGATGTTCCGCTGTTTCTTACATAATCACATCATAACTGCTTAAATGTACTTGGGTAACATTTGGTACGAAACTAGAATGGATTCTAGACTAGCAAATAGAGCCGTAGAAGTTTCTACTGTGTTACAAATTAATACAAAGTAAATAATTATACATAAAGATACCTTCTCATAGAGTGATGTAGCTTATTCAAAACACAATTCTATTCCTGTAATTAACACCTATACTTTTATTACTATTGTTTATAATGAGAAAAGTATTCCACAAATGACGTGGCAACCGTCCAAAGAGGGTGATATTTTAATTAATGTGTAATTAATAACCAAACGGAATCGAATCGTTGATAGTGAAATACGCACTTGGCGTATCGTGTATGATGCACATTATTGCAGTGGACATCCGGCAACTGTTTTAATGTATGATGACCTTAGAGACAACGGTTAAAAGCATTTTGCGGAGCCAAATCGGAGTGACTCGGTGCTCGGGGTACGAAGTAGTGAACCAAGGCACCGACTGAATCAACCTGGGTGATATTTTCGCACGCCTCCGGACAGTCGCTCATTCCATTCAGATAAAAGGGCTCGTGTTCCTCTTAGTGTGGTTCACTATAGCATACGCCATCGTGCAATTCCTTTAGTCGCAGAACCCGTCGCGTGTTATCTAAATAATGGTGAGCGGATTTTATTGTGATTGTGTTTTTAGTGAAGTGACATAAGTGATTTTTTTATTATTATTTTTGTATCAATAAAGTTTTTTTTTTAATTTTAATAAATTAATGTATTTTTTTATGGTGATTTCAGGAGGAACTTGATAAGGAACAGATTGGAAGTGAGTATAATTTTAATTGTAACTTGTTTTTATTTTCTAAATTTAATAATCATTTTTTTTCTTTATTTCTAACTCTTCACTTACCAATAAATATGTATGTAAGTACATACATGAAGTGCGAAGGAATTTACCTTTAATCAGTCTGTTAATTAATTTCAATTAACAATAATCGATATAAATAATGATGAGCCATAATTCTACTTCCAGTCCTCAAAAAGGCCTTCGAGGCTTTCGATCAGGAGAAGAAGGGATGCATCGGCACAGTGATGGTGGGCACTATCCTCGGCATGTTGGGCCACCAGGTCAACGACGAGGCACTCAAAGAAATCATCGATGAGGTCGATGTTGACGGTTAGTATTTCTTATAGCCGTCCAATTTTTCGTAGATATTGTGATACTTGGACAAAAGCCTCCTCTTTTTCCTTCCAAGCCAACGCAAAGCAAGCAAGATTATCAGTGATTTCTGTGCGATATTCAAATTGACGTATTTTTTTCTAGATTTGCACTATATTCTGTTTATTCAGTTCTCGATTCGTTATATTGACGTGAGATTAGTTTTTGCACCCATCTGGGACTATAATATATAGAATCATTGACTCTAAATCATTTCTTTAATAATAGTAACTTATATACAATTATTAAGTATGCCATAAGCAGTCCGATTATATCGACAAATATTATTAGATAATGTCCTCGTAACGCAGTACTGAGAGAAATGCGTTTCATGGATTAAAAGTTATGAAGACAATTCTCTTCAAAGTGCTCTCCTGTAAAATTGCGATTTTGCACATGTAGGCAGTGTCGATATTTTTCTATTCAAAATATTTTAAAGCCGAATGGAATGAATCGCTTTTATCGATATGGACCAATGATTCAAATGTCCTCATATTTGTGTGTAGTTTCTGGTATTTTAAATTTTTTGTTTAAAAAAGAAACCGTATTTTTGCCTGCTCGCCTCCATAGGAATGATTAATTGGAACACAGCATTGACTACCCAGCCTTTCCATTGTCTATGTGTATCAAATAGTTTTTAAATCGTAGTATTTCCCGTACCTATGAATACCGGAACATGACTGCGTCAAAATTGAGGGTCGTCGACATTCTAAACTTAAATTATTCTTTTACAATAATAAGTTATGACAAGAGTATTATTGTCAACATAATATTTCCATATGTTGCAGTTATTTAAAAATTAAATTTCTAAATAGTGGAATACAATTCAAAGGTTATAGATATGATTACATTAATTATTATCTATTAACGCTCGACTACCTCGTGTGTGTCTAGGAATACACTAATCTTTCCCTCAGTCAACATGATTTGCGTGGGAAACATCGCAGCCGATATAATCTATATTTTACCTACAATTCTATTTCAAGATGGCAACCGTTAGTTTAATACTATTCAGGACACCAGCAATTTGTCTCATAACCATTCGAGATACCACTATTTTTAATTACTCTGGGGTAATCAAGAAAAAAAACGCGCGGAACAACTAATTTTGTTTCTTAGCGAAGAAAAGTTGAACCAGATTTTATCAGTTAAATTATTAGGAACGACAGTGTTACAGATGCCAATTTACAACACAGTTGGCTCTCTAAATTACGAAAACATCTTAATTCAACGATCAATAAATGTTTCTTTTTAAACACATTATCTATTTACATTTGCGTTCCATTATGGGACAGTTGTTTAGGAACCGGAATGCTAGTCTATTGTTGCTGAGCAATTTTATTTTGTCTATGCGCGAGTAGGAATTTTTGGAGGCATTCTTTTTTTAATTTGACTACAGATGCAGCTTTCCAAATGTCATCAGTATTTATAGCCAGTAAATAAATACCTATGATAATATTAATGATTCCTGGCTCAAAATGTTGCGTTCTAAATAATCTCAATATTGTTGTTCTTACGAAGTCTAAGTACATTACTTCCAAGTCAAAAATTTAATTTTTCTTCTTAATGTTTTACTAAACATCTACCGTTTGTACTCCAACGTACTAAAGTTGGGCCTTGTCTAAACAAAAAGGGGCAACTTGAACAAAACTCGTTACGTGTGGAGGAATGATTTGTAGGAATTTATGCGAATTGCCTTCATTTCAGTCGGCTTACATCTGTGAGACTTTGTTTGAGAATCGTTACTTTGTTAGAAGTTTGTTTGAAAAAATATGGTATTTGTTGCCATGGAAGCTAACGTTTGGTAGATGTACCTATATTTAATTTTCTTTCGATATTAACAAATAAAAAAAATCGATCTAAAATTAAAAATATCGGAGAAAATGTTGATAAATCAATCAACTAAGTGCAAGCCCATCCAAGTAAAACTGGTAGAAGGTAGAATAACGAAGTAATGTTTAATGACGTAAAATCTAAAGCTAAACATTGATTGCTTAAAATTACAGGCTCTGGTGAGTTGGAGTTCGAGGAGTTCGTGACCCTGGCCTCCAGGTTCATGGTTGAGGAGGATTCTGAAGCGATGCTGCAGGAACTTAAAGAGGCATTCCGGTTATACGACAAAGAAGGTAATTTATGCTTTTATAATACGGATTTTGATGGTTTTTTAAATTAATGTGGTCGCACGTTCCAAACCTTGGGTACTTAAACCCTATTCACGGAACGAAACAATACAATATAAACAACATTTCACTACTCTTAATAGAGATATTTTCTGTAAAATCGATGAAAAATTCGAAACTTACTTGAATAAGAAGTGTTCCAAATAGAAGAATAGAAATTAAAGAATTAAGAGTAGTGAAATGTTACATTTTATTTTTTCGTTCCATGAATAGGGTATAGTTCTTTAATTCTTCTAGTTCTTTCATTTAAGCACGCAATATTGATCACCAAAAATATATCGATTTGGTTGCAAGTATTAAAGCGATGTAAAGGTTTTTTTATACTAATAAATATTTTAACTTCCATTTCAAACCCTATAAAATTACAGATACAATTTTTTTCAATGGGGAGTTATTGTTCGATTTTCTTATTTGACACTCTTTATCGCGTTCAAAAACGATGATGACGATGAAATTGAATTTTGTACAAAGGAAGCTTTTACTGGCACGGATGGAGTTCACTTTTTAAAGGTAGATAGATATTTAACGAATTTTTCTTTGTAAAAGTTTATCTATGTAACTTCAAAAAGTTGAAATTTTATATTATAGAGTGAATTTATATCTGACAAGCGAGAGTCGAAAGACGGCATCATCATCAAAGCAAAAAAATAAAAGGTCTAAGTAGAAAAATTGTGAATTCTCTCGTTTGTACAGGATCAAACAAGACTAGCTTTTCAACGAAAAGACGCAATGAACTGAAACAGAATGTAGTGAGCAATTTCTTTTAAGATTAAGATCGTTATGAAGATAAATCCGACCTTCAGACTTTTACTTGAAATTTTGTTGCGTTGTTCGTTTGCCTCATGACAATAACGTTTAAAATCAATAGAACCATTTTCGATAAAAATATGCATGAAGTAACTAACTATCTAAAAACAGCTTACCATCTAATATACTATTACCTACTATATGGATTAGATGGTCTTAAATAATAATTTGATGCTAGTACTATTACTATTTCTTTAGTTAGAAAAAATGCTTAAATGTTAATCTTAAATGATGTGGATGAAGCGAAAGGGGTATGTAAGGGTCGCAGCATGTGGCGTTCTATAGTTTCTGCCTACCCCCATGGGAAAAAGGCGTGAGTTTATGCATGTATGTTAATCTTAAAATGTTATTGGGTTTTTCCGTGTGGAATTTCTCAGTAGTAGCCCGGTGTTTGGATTTGTGTCCGGTTGCCCCGATTTGTGCCCCTTATTACATGGGACTTAAACATAACGGCAAAATGAGGGTGTTACTATACTCCACTGCCCAACCCTTCGGGGAATACAGGCGTGATGTTATGTATATTAGAAAAGTATCTACCCCGTTTTTAAGCCAAGAATTTGAAGGTCATGATCTATAGATCATATAGATCACACGAAACTGACAAGCGAGATGAACACTTACCCATATAGCTACCTTTGTTTTTGTTATTTTAAATACCATTACACAATTTGGCAATGTATCTTAGATTTTCAGAATATACGTCATTAATCATATCGTTGACACTCTAATCGGTATCAGGTCAGCCAGACTATGTGGTCTAAGAATAGTATCAGCTTCATGAATGTCTTAATCCAGTACCTAAATCTTTACAAAGACGAACAATAGATTTAATGGCGGAAGAATCGTGTTTCTTCCAAACCACGGCTTCGGATAAAACCCGAGTAATGGATATCTCCATTACGATAGCTTCAACCGCAAAAAAAGAAGTATTTCTCTAGGGATAATGTGTACTTTTGCACGATACTAACTTATCTTTTGTAATATAGAAGCAACATCAAAATTTATTTGATCTACAACCAGATAGGTAATTGTGTTTTTGAACTTTTTCATCGGTCGTCATCATTTGTTGCAAACATTGATTAGTGATATTTTGAAAACTTAATTAATTTTATTGATAATTTCCATTATATGTGAATTAGTACCCTCTCTCCGAGTTACTGTACGTTCCAAAGCGGATCCGTTTTAACGGATCCGTCGGTACTGGTTGTGTTGTTCACATCTGTACCGACGGATCAGTTAAATAAATGGCAGCTGCGTCGTATCTGGCAGACAGGATACGATAAGAATAACGGATCCAGTATTTTTTACTAGATTCGGAATACTGTCGTGTGAAGTCGCTCATACAACTACAGGCGCTATCACCAAAATAAAAACGGATCCGCTAAAACGGGTCCTGTAAACAGTTTCTGTGTGAACTAGCTGTTACCTTGTATACGTTTACAAAAATTCAGTATAGTTGTTATGTGTTTGTTAAGTTATCTAATTATCCTACACGGGGTTTGCAGTAAGTATCTCTGGCTCAGCAATTTCGCCGATGATCCATTCTGACATATTCTTTTCATACTTGATCAACATCGTCAACATTATTGCTTTTGACAGTTATGTACACAAGCTCTTCTATTTTCCCGTTTACACGTATAGAACCATTACATTTATACGAGTTGGCAGTAATAATACCTTTGCCATTATTCTCTTCCGGTGGATCCATGAGTGGGTAGGTGTTAACCTTTCCCAAATTCCACTTGTTGTGAACCCATCCATCCATGTAATAGCTTTGTATGGGAGGTTTTGGACGTCGATGTCGTCGTTAGCTAAGAATATACTAGTAAATACATATTTCTGTATATTTTGTGTTAGAATACATATAAATATCTTAGAAATTACAACGCCTACATATTTTTTGCCTACTTGGCGAAAGTATGCAGAGTTCAGAATATTTATTTGACCTTAGATTTTCCTGGAACATGTGTTTATTACTATTACGGTCGCCAATAAATAATTAATTGGTTCCAAAATTCTGTATACAAGCGGATATCCTTACCTAGCATATAAAATTCAAGTGAGGTCGGGACTAACCGACCTCCAGGGCCAAGGCTTCGGCGATATGCTATAAATATGGAATTAATATCACAGTAATGTAATTTTATTTCATGACCTTATAATCAACTTCTGAAGCCTATTGAAATTTATTTCATGTACTTACAAAAGGGTCAAAATTGCCTACTTTTAAGTAATGAACCAGTCGTGTCTTTTATTACATTTTACCTTTCAGTCATCAAAGAAACAAATTGAGTTCTAAAAGCATTTAGGTCTCGAATTCCCAACAGATCTAGAGGTCTCACATTTGTTAGAATATGTAGGATTTACGTATTTGTACCTTTATGAATTTATAATGATGTAGTATATTTTTTTGACGGTGTTGAAAAAGTCTGACCGTGTTTTTTAGAAGACCTTCATTTTTTGATCTCGGTCACAAAGTAATAGAATAGTCTGGCGGTTAAATGTATTTAGATGTACTTACAAAGGAGATTTAACAATATATTATGACAACAGCACGGTAACATTTAAAATTAATTTAACACAACATGCTTTAATGATATTAGTTAATAATATAATTAAGGTGACTTCAATATAGGACGGCACTTATGCGGAAAAGAGTCTTTTGCATGGCTCCAAAAATGTATAATAAACTGCCAAAAAGTTGGAAGCATTTAAGTGATGTAGCTTTCAAAAATAAAGTAAAGAATTTTCTAGCAGATAAAGCCTATTATAATTTTAATGAGTTTTTGGCTGAAGGTTTTTGACATTCTAGATAATTTAATGTAATTATAATAATAATAATAGTTTTTGAATTTTATTATTGTATTAATATTTGTATGCCATTGATCAAGGCAAACCTGATGATCTGTATTGTTATTTTTAACATTTTGCTTGCTGACAATTGTTTTGTATGTAGGTACACTCATGTTTGAACAAATAAAATTCATCTCTTATCTTTCAATATTTTTAAAATTGAAATGCGAGTGACATGCAAACACATTATTTCGACTAAGATTTCTTTTGTTGCGTTAATGAGATCAAAAACATGGAGGAGTTAAAACTGCTTATATTACTGATTTACGCCCGGTTCCAATGGCCAAAAACGAATCGTTTTGCTTATCCAAGGTAGCATTTTCTATTGCCAAACTTGGCACAGAAATAGTAACTTACCTGCGTATAGGAGGGTTAACTATGCAATGCTATAGGGTTTTTGCTTCATTATTGGTAGAATTACAAGGGACTTAATTTAATCAATAACGCTCCGTAGAGCCGTGTCTCCATCAAAGAAAATATGGCAACTTTTGTGTTGTCAACAAATCAAAACAACAAAATAAAACACGTCATCGCTGCGCCTGCAAAATCCGCTTTTTTTTTGGAAATTTTTCTTTGATGCTATTTTATAAAAGTTCTCAAGCCATGTGCAACTGTAAAATCGACGGTCCCTACGTATACTATCGAAACTACAAAAACTCACTTTTTATTTTATTATGTATGTACACCGATTACGCTGAAATTTGTGAACCGATTTACGTGATTCTTCTTTAGTTTGATGCGTAATTGTTGCCATTTGGTCCCATAAAAATGTATTATTTTATAACCTTTAAAATAACATCATTTCACACATTTTAAGCAGATAAAATAAAAACTGAGATTTTGTAGTTTCGATAGTATACGTAGGGGCCGTCGAAATACGTTTTATAATAATTTATTTTGCTATCTTCTTAACCAAATAAATTATTAAATATCAGATTTTACAGGTGCATGTGGCTTGAGAACTATTATAAAATAGCATCAAAGACTGATTTAATACAAAAAAAACACCGCGGATTTTGCAGGCGCAGCGACGAAGTGTTGACAGCACAAAAGTTGCAAGTTTTTCCTTAGGACACGGCTTGAGTCATAGGAATCGGCCATGAATAATCTATATCATGTTTATGTTCCATATCTTTGTAACATATCTCGATTGTGTCTAATTATCGTTTTTCTTTTCTTCCTTATTCCGCGTTTGCAAATTCACAATTAAAATGTTCTTTTATATAACTTTCAGTTGTTATTTCTATATAAACTCCACTTTTGAGATCAACGTTAATGGATTAAGTTTCACCATTGGAAGGAGGCGAAAGGAGCTTACTTATATTCATTTCTTTCTATTTCAGGCAACGGTTACATCACAACGGGCGTCTTAAGAGAAATCCTCAAAGAACTGGACGACAAGATCAGCGCTGAGGAGTTGGACATGATGATTGAGGAAATTGACTCTGACGGCTCAGGAACTGTTGACTTCGATGGTACGTAACTTGCCGTTAGCATTATCAGTCCATTGCTTTCTCACTTCTGGGCACTAGCTTCTTCTTAGAATGAGAAGGGTTTGTGCAATAGTCCACCATGCTAGCCTGATGCATTGGCTATACAGTTTACACACACTATCAAGAACTTAAAAAAAAAAAATTGGTTGGCTCGTTAACTTTTTTATAAAATACGTCTACCAGTTAAATCAGTTACAGACAAATAACTCACAGATTTTTCGAAATAAAACAAAGCATACACCTATTTACATAAAATTGAATTTTCAACGGTAACGGTGAAAAAAGGTTTGGAGATTTTTTTTTTTTTTTTTATTGAGGTCTCCTTCTGATTGGTGATCGGAGCTTGTAATTATTAGCAGATGAAGCAGAGGCTAGTGCTGTTCATCCCATATTGACGTAATCTCTTAGTCGCCTTTTGAGACCCCCACGCGTGGACAACAACGTGGAATTAGGTTTTCGTCACGTAGTCAATATCCTCTAGGGAAATCTTGCGCTTTTTCGAGATATATTCAAATATGGCGCGCAGCGTTTAGCGCTTTTTAGACTCACAGATGGCAACACTGACGCACATAATTATGAGCCTTTTTTTAACTTTCTGCTTGCAAATAATGATTTAAAACAATTCAAAATTTATGAATTACTACGTGAAAACAAGAGGGGGAGGGGGGGTATTTGCATATACTACGGGTTGTCACCGAGGGGTGGGAGGGGGGTAAAAATTGTAAAAAATGGGTCACGTAGTATGGGTACGTTCCCTTATATGTATTTTTAAATTATAAATGTTGTATTTTCTCTGTAAGTGCATGTGTAATTTTTTGAGGAAATAAATGTCTAAAACCATAAACCATGGATGAAGCAGAGGTGGCTGCTGCTGCTCATGCTATTGACGTAATCTCTTAGTCGCCTTTTAAGACCCCCACGCGTGGACAACAACATCGAATTCGTAGATAGCATTTACTTATATTAATCGAGTGTAGAGTTTAAAGATAGCCCTAATGCTAAGGCTAGTGACAGATACCTAGCCAAAACTAAAAATAGTTAGCTATTACTGTAACATTCTCGTTACAAAGTTGAGTTCAGCCGGTTTGTAAATAAATTCATTACAGTGGACTAATTTGCGATTTAGAAAATTAATGTTTCATATAAGTTACTAGACTATTACCCGCGGTTTCACCCGCATCCTAGGGGAACTACTTGTGGCCTGTGGGCGGCGGGTCTGGGGACTCGCCGCCCGACCAGTAACAGGCCCGACAAGGCGGCGTGCCGTGTTCCGTGCGCGCTTCTCAGGAGGACGTGGGGCGAGGCCCCACAGAGGAGAGGTCCGCCATGGGTTGGCGGACCGGGACCTGCCGGGGTTGCGGTGCTTTTGCGAATCCCGCGACCCCGGCCGTACGGTCAGGAGAAGGAACACCGTTGGTTTTTAGCCGGTAAGAGTCCGGCAGACCCCCTCGCCTTCCCCGGGCGAGGGATATCCATGAGGAATTTCCAACGAGAAAAAAAAAAGGGGGAACTACTTGATGTACCCGGATAAAAAGTATCATATGTGTTAATCCATGGCGTAGTCTATCTGTGTGCCAAATCTCATCCAAATCCGTTCAGCCGTTTTTGCGTGAAAGAGTAACAAACATCCATACATACATACAAACTTTCGCGTTTATAATATTATAATAGTACGGATTTTTAAAGGACACTTAATTGAGATTTTATAAATTGAGAAAAATATAACTATAATTGTTTGATTATTTTTTTTGGTCATAACCTCTGTTTAAGACTGGACGTTTATGGGTTTGTACGATGAGAAAGAAATAAAGAAAAACATTTATTAGACATCACAAAAAAAACTTCACTAAACTCACTTGTTACACAGTCGGTTCCGGGTGTCATACGAATACCGATGACAGTAATTGTTACAGGAAGTCTGACAACCGGTCTAGGCTTAAAATGTTGGTATTGCCCTGTAATTGGGTTGTGGAGGTCTGACCGCAGTCACTCCGAGTAAAATACTGGTATCCAGACGCATCTGGTTAGACTGGAAGCTGATCCCAACATAGTTGGGAAAAGGCTAGGCAGACATCACAAAAACTAACACATACGCACATAAAATAAAACATGTGTGTAGAAATACACACACAGAGAGGGGTATAGCACACATATAGGATAGGTAAGGAATAGTTTCTTTTACATGTAACATAACATAACATCACGCTTTGTAGGTACTCCCCGAAGGGTTCAGCAGAGGTGTTTTTAGTACACCCTCGTTTCGCCAGTTATGGTTAAGTCCCATATAATAGGGGGCGAGCCTATTGCCATTAACCAGGCACAAATCCAGACTCCGGGTTGGTACTGAGAAATTCCTAATGGAAAAACCCAATGATACTTTGCCCGACCTGGGGATCGAACCCAGGACCCCATGCTCACCAGTTGCACTTGCGACCACTAGACCAACAATGCAGTACTTTTACATATCGGTTTCTATAACAGTTATTTTAAATTAATATCTCTTTATTTACAGAATTCATGGAAGTCATGACAGGCGGCGACGACTAAGCGACTGAATTTACCACTTAAGGGTTCTGCTCATCTCAGAATATGAAGATATCTTCACGGATATTATTGACATGATACAAAATTATCATTTGACATGTCATCGAAAGATCAACATTTATACAACGTGAACCTAAAACATCTCCATTTATTTAATAAGTTATTTATATTATAATAAATAATTTTGCTAATAAATTATTCATAATTCTACATTTGTATTTATATGATTATCTCCTAATCCACATAAATGTTAAAACCTACTCATTTACAATAATTTTCACATGTTACGATATATTGCAGTCAATATTTTAATGTTTCTTTTTTTTATTAAATTTAATAGGTATCTTTTGAAAATAATTACAAAAATAAAACTCTCTCTTTCTCCTAGCCTTTTCCCAATTAGTTTGGGGTCAGCTTCCAGTCTAACCAGATGCGGCTGTATACCAGTATTTTACACGGAGCGACTGCCATCAGACCTCCGCAAATCAGTAACTGGGCATTCCTGATATCCAAAGGTTAGATCGGTTGTCAGACTTACGGGCTACAAAAACAAAACTATAAAAAATAACATAAAATTCAAGACATACCTAGTTCTGATTACATCAAATATTTTAGTATCTGCTAAAGAATGCAAAACGTACACACGTTTGAAAAAGAAAAAGAAATTGTTGCCAACTTATCTTTTATCTAATGACATCGTCTGTCCTAGAAAAAAGTTTATTAAAGACCAATTAAAATAAAATTAGTACAATCTACCTCAGAAATGTGTAAAACAAAACAACATCACGCTAAAATTAGTCAGCTGTTGTAGATTTGTGTCAATTTGATAGGCAGCAATCAGAACTGTAACTAATGAATTTAATTAGGTAGGTATAGGCACGTAACTTGGCAAGAGTAGAGAAAATAATTCCTCTGCTTTCTTTATTTCTTCTAAACAGATCTGTTTAAAATAAATTATGGCAATAACCATAGAATAATGACAAGCAATAAAAGTGACAACTTTTTTGTTGCACTAAGTGTACATGCGGGAATTTACTCCCACAAACCTTGCCAAATTACGTGCCTATGACTATACCATTGCGTGTTTCCCTAATCGTTATTTTAGCCATATTTCTGTACATAAAAATAATATAACATCACGCCTGTACTCCCCGGAGTGTTGGGCAGAGCTGTATAGTAGGGCCATTCTTCGAAAAATATTAACAAAAATTGAGAACGTCGTTAGCATCATCGCAAAGTTAAGAATGCAAATGTTTAATGCTATAATAATGATAATGAAAACTGAAACTATACCGCTGCCGTCAAGCAATAAGACAAGAATAAAAACAATCTGACAATACCATAACGTTAACAACCCGGGAGAAGAATGATTTGTTAAAATAATGTTAAAAAATTTCGAATATTCACCCAGTAACACCCCCATTTCGTCGTTACGTTTAAGTCCCATCTAATTAAATAGGAGGCGAACCTATTGCCATCAATCGGGCACACATTCAAACTCCGGGCCGCTACTGAGGAATTCCACACGGAAAAACTCTGTAACACTTTGTGCCCGATCTAGGGATCGAATCCAGGAACTGATCAGCAGTCGTGCTTGACATCAATAGACCAACCAGACAGTTAAAAAATTTTTTTTTGAAAAATATGTATAAAATAAAAACAGTGCTCCGCTTACAGCGAGGTGCATCAAAGCTACTGGTGGTTAAGGTTCCAGAGTTAAGTATCTCCTCTCGTTCAGAGGGAGCTTTCGCTATCAAACCGAATAATTCATTAACGTATGCAATTAATCACAAGAAACCGGTAATTGGTATAACGGTTGATGAGGCAGATTATCATAAATTAACCTAGAAATAATTCTATAGAAATACTGCTAACATTTACCATACACATGGCTATTAGCTATACTCAGCAGTGAAACAATTTTCTTTAAATAACTCTTTCAAAAAATATTGCGCATTGGGTTAGCGTGGTAGACTAAAATCTACTAAACCTTTCTCATCCCGAGAAGAGGCCCGTGCCCAGCAGTGGGACAGTAATGGGCCAGTTATGTTATGTTAACTCTTTCAGAATACAATACAACAAACCATAATATCACAGTAAAATAACGAAAACGGATACCTGAAACACTTCTGACAAAATAGTACAAAATCTACACAGTACAACACATACATTGCGCAATTTGCTAAACATCAAACCAGAATTCGTTGAAGAAACGCGGCAATGGAAACGTGCGTAGAATTTTGGATGCAATATATTTGAAATTCTCAGTAGCGGTTAGTTTCCTAGGAGACGGCGCGCAGATGCGACGCGCGACGTCTCCACGGGAAGCATCGGAGCAATTATGACAAGTTTGCAAATGGGCGGAATGGGCTATAAATATTACAGATGTAAGATGTTTCAGACTTTCAAAACGTTAACTCTACAGGAACGATATTAATGATTCTAAAATGTTGCAAGCTGAGATGGTTGGGGACTTGGGAGAATGTTTACTTGGAATTGCACATGTTGTTGTGCAGTCGGTGGTTACACTGTCATGCATAAATACATTTTGTAATCCATTTAAATGTAGTGATGAATTACATTTCCTTAGGTTAGGAAGGAGTTTCTCAGGAAAAGTCAGATCGGGCACGGTTCCTAAAAACGAATCGTTTTGCTTACCAATGGTAGAATTTTTTATTGCCTTACTCGTAAGCTAATTTTGTCTGTGATAGCTACTTTCATGTGGGAGGGTCTACTATGCAAAGCTATGAGGTTATTGCTTCATTATCTATATATATAAAAGGAGAAGCTGACTGACTGACTGATCTATCAACGCACAGCGTAAACGGCTGGGGTTAGAAACTTGAAATTTTGACAGTAGGTTCATTTTGTGACGTGAACATCCACTAAGAAGGGATTTCTCGAAATTCAACCCCTAAGGGGGTGAAAAAAAATCACGCAAGCGAAGCTGCGGGCAAAAGCTAGTTGGTTAATATACAACAGTTTCAATTTTGATCAGTAACGCTCCGTAAATTATAGGAATCGGTCATAAACCGTTTCATGGTCCGGTTCTACCGGCCCTTTTGGATTGTGATCATCGTTCAATAATTTGTATGAAAAACATTTTGTATTTTCGTCTCGAGTGAATATCCTCGCTTCAATATAAGAATGGTGGAGAGGTATGTCGGAAAGGTCGGACTCTTACGGATTAAAACCACCTGGTGGTTGTTCTCAGCACAAAGCACGCACCGGGATCTCCGATGAAACACACAGTACGGTGTCCTTCTTAAAGAAGATCTGAGCATCTTCATACTAAGGAGGACAATCTTTCTCCTCCTGAGCCAGAGTTAAACCAAAATTGTGCAAATAAACTAAATCTTAAAATGATACTACGACCTTTGCCTTCGTAAGAATTATTCCTCAGCCTCTAACTAGCTATCAAATCATCTTCATATCCGATAAGTACGTACATTTTGGCTTTGAATTCTGGGCATTGGTTACACTAGCTAGTCAATATGTACTTTTTTTATAAAAAAGTCGTATTGCCCAACGAATGTAAACATCACGACAAACTTTGCCAGTGCCGTCCTCGACTGAAAACTAAAACGTAACAAAAAAAACGAGGAGAGTGTTAAAATGTAAACACACGAGTAGAGCTCGACATGTTTGCTAACTTTTTTATTTTTAACACTAGCAAAGGTTTCAATATTGTGAAACGTGCGACACTCAATATTTACCTTCTCGATGTACAGTCAGATTATTGCTTCTGACTGTACTGTAGCATGGAATAGTGCTAGGTAGGTATCTTTTTATTTTCCCTCGCCCGGGGAAGGCGAGGGGCTCTGCCGGACTCTTACCGGCTAAAAACCAACGGTGTTCCTTCTCCTGACCGTTCGGCCGGGGTCGCGGGATTCGCAAAAGCATGCACCACAACTCCGGCAGGTCCCGGTCCGCCAACCGTCGGCGGATCTCTCCTCTGTGGGGTCTTTCCCCACATCTTCCTGAGAAGCGCGCATGGAACACAGCGCGCCACCTTCTTTGGCCTGTTACTGGTCGGGCGGCGGGTCCCCTAACCCGCCGCCCGCAGGCCACACACTAGGGTGGCTGGAAGATTTCGACTTCAAATGGACTACGTTACTACGTAACGACTACCGCTTCTCTGTATTGACGGTTTTAAAAGGAATACCGTGATCTATTTCTAATGCTATGGTTTAAGATGACGTATTGAGCTAAGCATTTTTAATCAGAAGAAAATAAACAATCTGTTTTGCTTAGCCTTGTCCCAACTATATTGGGGTCAGCTTCCAGTCTAACGAGATGCGGCTGAATACCTTTATTTTACATGAAGCGACTGCCACCAGACTTCCGCAATCCTACTGGTTAGTGCCGATATCCTAAGGTTAGACTGTCATAGGTATTCTTATGATACCCGGGACCGATGGTTCAACGTGCTCTCAGAGGCATGGAGGGGTCTCGATTTGTAACGAATGGTCACCCATCCACGGATTGACCGCAGCAAGCGCAACTTACCCTCGCAAATCGTATGATCAGCGCTATTGTTAATTAGCCACGAGCCCCTTCTATAATAACTACCCACGGTGTCAAAACCGCAAATAATAGCGATCTATAATATAGCTGCTTGCACTTCGTTAGAAGAGTAGTTAATGATGGTCAGTATCGAGCGACAGCCAAATGCAGTCAACCACAGTATAAACAATGCAAGGCACGGCTGACCACGAGCTACTGTCACAAGAGATAGTATTAGGTCCCCACCTATGAAATCAGCGTTTTGTATGGAGAATTTTAAAGAAGTTGCATTTTTCATACTAACATTTTCTTAATTTATTTACCAACTATGAACACTAATGTTTTAAAACTTTTATGCACCTAATGTTTAAAAACTAAGATAACGTATGCCACTTAGATTATGCGATAAAAATAAGTTTTGGCTAAGTTAAAACAAAAATAGTGGTCATTCCTGCTAACAAAAAGAGGAGTCATTTTTAAGGTATTTTTTATGTTTATAAAACTATAAGTAATAAGGTTTTTTTACTATTGGTAGTTGTCTATGATGGTCATTACTCGATATAATATCAAGCAATTGATATATATTTTAAATCATAGAAGTGACGAAGTTCTCTGTTCGTGAGAAATAACGCCCATTTCATAGGTAAGGACCTAATATTTTGGTCTGTCCTGGTATGAGCAGGCTGATCTGCAGCAGGTTTGTAAGATGAAGCATTTACTCTTGTTTGTCATTAAACAGCTACAACTATACAATCAACCCATTATTGTCCCACTACTGGGCATGGGCATCTTCTCAGGTTGAGGAGGATTTAAGGCCTTAGTCCACCGCACTGTTGGCGGACTACACACCATCGATAATATTTTTTTTGGAGTCCTTCAGGTTTTCTCAATGTTTTTTTTCACTACCACCGCTAGTCTATTAGTCGCCAGCGCGTCTACTGTTCGCGAGATCCTGGGATCGATCCCCAGGTCGGACAAAGTGTTATTGAGCTTTTCTGTGTGGAAGTCCTCAGTAGCAGCCCGCAGTTTTGATTTGTGCCCGGTTGATGGCAATAGGCTCGCCCCCTATTACTTGGGAGTTAAACATAACGGCGAAATGTGGGTGTTACTAAACAACTCTGCCCAACTCTTCGAGGAATACATGCGTGATGTTATGTTTTTTTTTCACCGTTAAAGCAACACTAAGTTATATTCAAATTATGATCCGCATATGAATTGAAAGGTCAAAGATGCTGGCTGGGTGTGACCTCAGACCCTCTTGCATGGACGGTAAGTGTTCAACCCCTAGGCTATCACTGCTACACCTAAAACAGGACTGTAAATATTTTGTTAGTATATTTACTGTCTTATTTATTTATTTAATTTATTTATTTATTCATAATTAATTACAACGGCTTGCGCCAATAACAGTAATTAACTGGTAACATAAAACTAAACATATTACATGATTAACATAATTCAGAAACAAATAACAAGTCAGAGATCAAACATACTTAAAAACAACATTAAGAAAAGAAAAAAAAATCGAATAAAGTGATAACAACATATAACTTATTTACCTAACAAACATAACTTTCACAAAACATAAGACAATTTAACATGATCACCCTGAGTGTGTCATTAAAAATGTCACATTCCGGGACAGTCTCCATTAAAGAGTTTATAGCACTATGCATGCGACACAACGGGGATAGCGCGCGCGACACAGTGCGGCAATGGGATGTGGCGAACAGTCGGTGTCGTCGAGTAGGCCTATGATGCAGGTAGTTATCAGGTACATAAAGTGCACACAAGGTATTGTGTAGCTCTGGGGAATCTACCATGCTCCTTAAAATTTTTATGGCTATTAGTATCTGATCTCTGGCTTGTCTCTCTCTCTCTTATAAAATATCGATTATCGGATTATTAATTTGCGTTTTTCTTTAGATGTGCTTCTTATATCTTAATATAAAATAGCTCCAATGTCCGGTTCCTATGAGGAAAAAGGAATCGTTTTACTTACCAATGGTAGTATTTTTTATTTCCAAACTGGGCATATATTTAATAGACTCGTCAGCTAAACTGCCTGCGATAGCTACTTTCATATGGAAGGGTCATATGCAAAGCTATGAGGTCTTTGCTTCATTATTGGTAAAGACACAAGCATCTCAATTTTAACTAATAACGCTCGGTAAATTATAGGAATCGGTCAATAATTGACTTACGGACAGGCAATCGACACTTTAGTGAGTTTTCAAAAGCACTAGGTTTTGAAATAACAAATCTACTAATGCACATTCTGATGGCGGTAGCCTGCGCACGCTTACATTCGATTGTTTCCTTTTTAATTTCCAAACAAAAAGCAAAACGACATTTTATATTACTTCTGCAAACTCGCACATTTTTCCAATAGCAACTGTATAATCCGTATATTTAAAGTCCGCATACATTTGACAGTCTACTAGTGAATATTTTGTTCGTATCAATATTGCAATAAACAGAGTAATCTTATTTAGATCAGAGTAGACGCTACGCTTAGTAAACATGCGAGATGTAGGATATTCTGCAATATTTATAACGAAATAGAGGATACGTTTATTTTTAATCTTGTTTTTAATTTCCTTGTGCAAGCACAATTTCTCATCAGCCAATATTGAACACGTTGCGTTTTTATACCAATGAATGATCATTCTACAAACTTGTGAAGCCCGGAAATCATGTCCACTGTTGGGCATGGGCTTTTCAATTATCGCTACATTGAACAGTTATATTTCCAATATCATCACGCCAACAGACGTCGTTCATGGATGTGTGTTGTTTATCAGCAAAAGGTTCACTGCAGCCCGTCTCCTTGACGTGAGAAATCACCTATTCGCCTTTTAATCCTTTTAGTGGTGGATAGGGGATGGATGCTGGAGGGACCCGTGGCTAATTACAAACCGCACGGATCATACGATTTCCGAGGTTAAAATGCGTTTGCCGCGGTCAGTCGTTGGATAGGTGACCATTCGTTACACATTGAGACCCCTCCGTGCTTCGGAGAGCACGTTAAATAGCTCGGGTGTCATACGAATACCTATTACAGTCGTTACGGGAAGTCAGAAGCCCGAAAATCTGACAACCGGTCTAACCTTAGGATATCGGCATTAAAGTAACTGGGTTACGGAGGTCTGATGACAGTCGCTCCGCGTAAATTACAAGTATTCAGCCGCATCTGGTTAAGCTGGAAGCTGACCCCAACATAGTTGGGAAAAGGCTGGACAGAACAGAACAGAGGGGATGGTTCCTTCTATCTCAGGAACCACAAGGCGCTCACTGTAAATGAACTTACTTCCTATTGCTATTGTTTTCAATACTAATTTTAAACGGACATGAATTATAATTTCCATCTAAATTTAGACACACAATACGCTATACGTGCACGGTACAACTGCAACACGTCCATCAAATCCGTGTTCACGCAACTTAAATCACGGATGAATCAAATATCAGACGTGTTGTCGTCGTCGGTTTCGAATGCTCCATTTGGATTGTTCTTGTTTCATACTACTATGACGGCATATCTTTTTTATTTAAAGACAGCCGCATTTCGCCCTGGTCGTACCTTATGGTAAGCGTAAACATGTTCTAAGATGAAGCACATAAATCTAAGTAACAAAGATATACACCTATATTCTAAGACGTTCCTTCAAAACTTACTCGACTCGACTCCACCTCGACTCAGCCTTTCTCATTACCATCGGTAGTTGTAGTTGACATAAACGTCCTCGACTCGAGATTTTTCCTCAGTTAAGGTAAGGAATCATCTGTAAAACTCAAGGTACCTCGGAACCTACCTTAAGGAAGGAAGTGTCAAAAGTCGTATGTTACAAAAAAGGAATTTTGGAGACTTTATCAAATATGTTTACAATAATCCATACAACTATTTATTCCGGCATTATTTGCGCGATGCAGTTAAACAAAAATCCTCGAAATTATGACTAATGACTCCACTATACCTCGACTCATCTGAGATTCTCTCGGTCGAGGAACCTCAAAGATCACTCGAAATTTGCGAGAATACAATTTTAAAGGTATTTTCGAGGCCGTCCTCAAGGCGTCCTGAGTCGAGTAAGTTTTGGAGGAACGTTTTAGAATATGGATGATAGAGGGATTCCCCTATACCCCTGTGGCTCTCACATTCACACACCCGAACAGAATAAACTTCTTGGTACCGGACTTTAATGTGAGGGTGGTAGCTAGCCAGGCGGACTGTATAGATCCTACCACCAAGTGTGCTGGGTTTTGTTGAATCTTACAACACGCGTGTATACCCACTTTTTTTTCCTATTCGACTGCTTGATGGTCTTTCGGACAGTTTCTACGTAACCGGGCAGTTATTGGCGAGACCTAAAGGGTCTCCAACCAATGGGGTCTATTCCCAGCTTGCGGTGAGGAAGGGATAAAATAAAAATATCTTCTACACGGGTACGAACAGCTTAATATTTTAAGAAATACCTGATACAAGAAGATATTATAGAATCAACCAGTTTACATATTATATCATACGATATTATGCGCAGAATTCATATAAATGAACACGTAATATACGCGACATCGCTTTTGACTGGGAATTCCGCCTTATAAATTATTGAAGTTCTCTATAATCTGATTGGAACAGACTTAGACCAAACTATCTGTAATCTAATTTTGGATAAGGCGCTTTACACAAATTCTACTTGTAAATAAATGTGATTTTCCTGTAAATTATAGAAGTCTGGAATAAGAAAGTTTTTCTTGATTACATTCGTAAATCGAATGGTGACAGTTACTTTAAATTATGTAAAAAAGGTATGGAAATGGCAGACGATTTGAATAAATGTATTACGCCCAAGATGTCCATAGCCGGTTTTTTTTTTCTCTTCGACTGCTTGTGGATAGTCTTGCGAACCGTTTCTACGTAACCGGGCAGTTATTGGCGAGATCTGAAGGGTCTCCAACCAATGGAGACGAGAGTAAAATAGTTAACCTAAGCTAACTACTATTACTACTACTAACATCATGACTACCTAGCAACAACAGCATTACGGGCGACCCCTAATGGGACTCGGACCTCGGGTTAGGGCGTTGCTTGCGAGAGCACTGGGAGGGAGACAGCTTGATGAGGACTGAATTAACGGTGTGACTGCGAAGTCAGAAAAGACGACCGGCTCCGCGGCTGCGGCGGGTGAGCACGGTGGATCATGGACGGCAGCGGCGGTGGTAGGACGTCGCGACGGGCCTCGCTCTATTAACCTTAAAAGCTTCTAACCAAAATCCTAATAAAAAAACAACATTCTCGTCGAATTCTGCGAAATATTTAAAAATACGCCCCTAATTTATTAAAACAATACCAAATATGATTACCCTGATCATCCTTACTACGCTGGTTTTATCCTGATTTGGTAGGTCGCACGCACTTAGAATAATAAAAAGTATTCCACGACCTTTACAAACGTAACATTATATGCAATTTGAACGTTACCCTTTATCCATTACAATCGACTATCAGGGTTGGATACTTCCTTGCGGTCCATCCCTCGATGGAGTTCAGATTCAGTGGGACCGGATATTACGTCATCGCTACGTAGCCACCAGTTTCCGGCGCTCCCATTCACGAGTGATTACAGTCTTGGCGTGCAAATGACTTAACGTTGGGCGTTTCAAATTGGTCTAATGGAATTACTTGTTATATTATTCATGAAATGTTAAATTTACGTCGAAATTGTACTGAATATCATGGGCTGATTAACAGTTACTAAATATTGGTGCTGATTCTGATGTGCACAAACTAATATTAGTTGAGGCTCCATCTTTTTCACTCTGATAAAATAAAAAAGAGACTGATGTAAATTAAGAGCTGTCAAATTTAGTTGAACTAATATTTCCATACTTTAGGGCGCTTTCAATTTAGACGTTTCGTGTCGGACCGTTGCGGTGCCGAAAAGGTGCGTTTGTCGTATTGCGCACAGACGGTTGTTTGTTTTCATACAAAGCACGCGGTGCGGCGTCGGTATTGCGAACGCTCGACAACACGCACTGTTGCCGCACCGCGTTCTCTGTATGAAAACAAACGACCGTCCGTGCGCAATACGACAAACGCATCGCTTCGGCACCGCAGCGGTCCGACACGAAACGTCTAAATTGAAAGCGCCCTTAGACGACACGTCAGAACGTATCGATTAAACATGTGGCGGCATCTATCACGCCACATGCGAACTACACAGCACGACGAATGTCTAGCAGACTACAGCGACAACCCTCAAATATGACGTCACAAAATCCTACATCGCGATATCAAGATTTGACACGCAGATATATACAACTTCCCAATATCAACCGTTGGGTAGTAGCCCGCCGGGCATAATACCCGCCTGGTCGGAGGATCTTCCCTTTTCTTTGGAAGAATACCATACCTCGTTCGTCCACAAACACAAGGTGAAGTTCAAGGTGTAAACTAGTTTGACTTCTCTAACTTAGTTCTTATCTATCACCGTCCTTTTCTCGCGCTGTCTGTTAGTAAAAGATAGGAATTCTTTTAGTTGGTGAACAAGACAATCGGGTCTATTGTCAATTATTCCTTGATTCTTGTGTATTCAGCTTGGTATAGGCAACCGTCTGTCGCCCTGTGGATTTCATAAAAGGAGACTAGGGAAATTTATCATGAGGATGGACAACTGCCTCGTTGTTCTTGTGGTAGCAAGCGCGACTGCTGATCGTGAGGTCCTGGGTTCGATCCCCAGGTTAGGCAAAGTGTTATTGAGTTTTATCGTGTGGAATTCCTTAGTAGCAGCTCGGAGTTTGGATTTGTGTCCGGTTGATGGCAATAGGCTCGCCCCCTATGGGGCCAATGCCCTTCATGGGACTTAAACATAACGGCGAAATGAGAGTGTTACTATAGATACATCTCTGCCCAACCCTTCGGGGAATACAGGCGTGATGTTATGTTATGTTATATAGCAAAGTTAAGATTCTGTTCCTTTTTATTAAACAAGTAAGACGATAAGTAAGTTTCTCAGTGGAGTAAGCATACAACGCCGTACCACTCTTGAGTGACATGTGTACGCGCAGGCGCCATACCGCGAGGGACGTCGCACTAGGTAGAGAGCCAAGTATTTATTATAATTCATAGTATATAAACGGAAGACATTATAGTCGGTTATAGATGACTATGTGATAATTTTTATTATTGGCATCATCCCTGTAGAAAACGTTAGTATTCCCGGTGATGACGTCACTGATGCGGTCAATAAAATAAATGGAAAGCTTAGGCTGGTGTTCACCAAAATTAATACTCTGCTTAAACAACCAACAACCGTTTACCAAAAAGTCTGGTACATTTTTCGAATTAACAGATTCAATTAATGTTGGTAAACACCAACCTTAAAGTACCTACTGTTTCTTTCAGTTCTCATATGAATGCTTATGACTGTCGCTATGGCAACCAGAAGCCCATGAAACCATAAAAATGGAGACCACATTATGGTCAAAGCACACATATCAACTCGGAAAAGGATCGTCACCGTATCGCCTTTCACCTCGCCGTCAAACAGGCGTCAACCTAACGTAAGCACGTAATCAAATATATATATTATTAGATACATCGACTCGGCTACGGCTAGGCGACGCCGCGCTTATGGCTTGCGGTAACAGTAGTGTGCTGCAGGCAGGCCGCGGGAGGGGTGAGAGGGGCAAGGGTGGACGAAGAGACGTAAGCTCGGGTACGGAAAGACGTAAGCGCGGGGACGACGAGCCGTAAGCGCGGGAACTAAGTTGACCACGTACCGCACCGCAGTTCGTAAGTTTGTCCCGAGGCGAGGCGATTACGTTACGATTCCGATTAGTGTGCGTTGCAGTAGGGAGTTTCATACAAAGAATACTGAACGGCTCGAGCTGATACGGTGACGATCCCTTTCCGAGTTGATATGTGTGCTTTGACCTTTACGCACACCTACTGAAAGTCGAAACATTTGGCCTTGAATCTTTACTTTGGTGGTAGGCCACCAAAATCTTTCTAATTAGGGTATTTAGGAATAGATAGATCTATTTCTAAATACCGTAGGTGGACTTCCAAACTAAATATTATAAATCATGTAAAAAACTGATAACCATCCAAACCATAGAACATCGGTTTTCTTTTTTAACCGACTTCCAAAAAAGGAGGAGGAATCAATTCGGCTGCATTTTTTTTCGTATTTTTTTTAAATGTTTTGTTACCTCACGTCACCGATATTTATAAACCGATTTGGATTTCTTTTTGTATTAATTAAGTTTCGAAGTGGTCCCATTTTAAGGTGAAGATCTGATGAAGAACTTCGGAGATAGACAATGGAACTCTTCAATGACGAACAGTACGCATATTGTGATGATGTGATTATGATACGAGCAGCATGTTTAATAGGTCCAACCATGTTTTAATTAAGGCTATTAAAATGAAAAAAAATATTATAACAAAAATAAAACCGACTTCAAAAAAACCAAAAAAAAAAAGAATCAAATAATTACCATATTATAAAATTAACAGTTTCAGAAGTTGGTGCCTTCAATTTTGTTCAGCGTGGATTAGCACCAACTTCTGAAACTGTAAATTTTATAATATGGTAATTATATGTTTCTTTTTTTTTGGTTTTTTTGAAGTCGGTTTTATTTTTGTTAAAATGTTTTTTATTTAATTTTATTCTTTGTCTTGTTCACGTTTGATCCTAACCACATCTGATTATAAGCACACACGGTCTAAGATGGCGCACACGAATTCAAGTAGCAAAAATATAGAGGGACTCCCCTATACCCCTCTGGCTGTCACATACACACGACGGAACACAGTAAACTGTTTGGCGCCGGACTTTAATGTGAAGGGTAGATAGCCAGGTGGACCATAAAGATCCTACCACCAAGCGTGCTTGGTTTTGTTGAATCTTACAACACGCGTCTATTCCCAGCGTGCGGTGAGGAAATTTTATATTCTAGCACATAACATGGGACCAACAATTACTCAAGTAATTCGGTTAGCAGAGTAAAGTTAAAATATTGATTATTTAGCCACATCTGGTTAGCCTGGAAGCTGAACCTAAAATAATTGGTAAACAGCTGGGATTATCGTAATAGAGAATTGTATGTCTAGCAGTGACTGCGTTAGGCTGAGTTGAGCTGATTGGGCAAAAAACTAAGATTAAACATATTCATACAGCATGGCTGGACAGTCGTTTTACATCCGAAAACCACGAATTCTGCTCATCATTGTGTATGTTTTTTTTTTGAAAAAACTAACATAAAAATCTTTTTGCATGCAAATAAAAATTATCGAATTTTGAAATTATAACACTTTCTTTAAAATAATCATCAGTGATATTTTAAGTGGCCCGCGGCTTAGTACCCCCTTTCCGACTAACCTTGTTTAAAAAATTAATTGCTGTTCGTTAGTTTCGCTGAAACTCGAAAATGGCTCGACCGATTTGAATAGTTATCTTTTCGTTTGGTTAGCCTCAACACAAGGATGGTATAAAAATATTAGGGAAAATTAAAAAAAAAATGGTGGTACGAAGTTCACCGGGCAGCTAGTTTCTGAATAAAAATATCTTCTTCAATTCAATCTTAAAGTAAACAACATTGTTGGTACCTACGCTTATGTATGGAAGTGAATGTTGGTCGTGGCAGAAGAGGCATGAAAGTAGAATAAATGCCGTGGAAATGCGCTCCTTGCGAAGTATGTGCGGTGTAACTTTGAATGATAGATTGAGAAATGAAGAGATTAGACAAAGTTGCGGTTTAAAAGATGGTGTAGTGACAAAAATTGAAAGGAGTATGCTTAGGTGGTTTGGCCATGTTGAGGGAATGAGTGAACGGCGGTTAACAAAAGAAATTTATAAGGCGGATGTTAATGGGAACGCCGGTAGAGGACGTCCTAGAAGGACATACATCGATGTTATTGGTGATGTTCTTCACAAAGGTCAGGTGCGTAGTACTCTCAACCGGCGTGCGTGTATGACAAGATGTATGAATGTGGATGAAGCGAAAGGGGTATGTAAGAGTCGTAGCATGTGGCGTTCTATTGTTTCTGCCTACCCCCATGGGAAAAAGGCGTGAGTTTATGTATGTTTATGTATGTAGTAAACAAAAATTACGACACGGTTACGATCCCTTGAAAAATATTTTGTAGACACGAGTTAGATGTCGGCAATGTATTTAAAAATTCATTCCAATGTAAAATGAAAAGATACTAACAGCACAAAGACTTCTAGTCAAGCGTTGAATTAAAAGAAAACTCATTTGTTTGTGGAAACTTACCAACAAAGGACGTTCAGATACAACTTTATCTTTAAAAACACTGATATAACATCACACCTGTGTTCCCCGAAGGGTTGGGCAGAGGTGTATAATAACACCCTCATTTCGCCGTTATGTTTAAGTCCCATGTAATAGGGGGCGAGCCCATTGCCACCAACCGGGCACAAATCGACGCTTGGCAGTGAAAACCTCGTAAATAAAATTTTCTTCAAAAGCGTTTTATTTGTTCTTTAGATTAATAAACTCGTCATACACGTACTAGTTCAACAAACTTTCAATTCAAATACTTCTAAGCTATCTATGACGTACGATGACAAACTTGTATTAACATTTGATCGGGCATTTTTTGTGCAGGAGACAGTTATTAGTTACTATCTCTTTTAAAAAAATGTATTTTACACATACGTGGTTTTCACTGCCGACCAATGAAATCTAAACTCCGGGCTGTTACTGAGGAGTTCCACACGGAAAAACCTAATAACACTTTGCCCGGCCTGGGGATCGAATCCATGACCTCACAATCAGCAGTCGCGCTAGGCACCACTAGACCAACGAGGCAGTTCAATTTAGTATTTATACAATTTTATGTAACTGTCGTTATAGTGTTTACAGTAATGATTTATTAATAGCATCGCTGAGGGCCGCCCCGTTGGTTACATTGGGCGTCACGATCCAGCCATTCCAAGCAGCATACCATCATGACAGGCAGGAGCTACCAACTCATATAACTGTTTGAAGATAATTAATTACTAATTAATTTATATCACATTTTTAAGTAGAAGAATACAGGAATCAATATTATTGATACTTCATAATTCAATCTATACTAATATTATAAAGAGGAAAGATTTGTATTTTTGTATGTAACGAATAAACTTCAAAACTACTGGACCGATTTCAAAAATTCTTTTGTCGTTAGAAAGCTACATTATCACTGAGTAACATAGGCTACGGGCGGAGCCGTGAGAACACAGCTAGTGTACAATATACGAATCTTGATCATAATATATAGTTTTTTTTAAATAGCAACCACAATTTTACCATCTGAATATTTAACACATTGCTTTTGTGCGAAGCGACGCTGGTTATTAATTTCATTATGCGGCAAAAATAATGAATTTTCAGTATGCAGAGAAAATTTAATAAGATAGGTAGGTATACGACGTACTCGTATGAAATTTTGTCAGTTAATTAAAAGGTTGAAGCAAAAATAGCTCGGATGATGTTTATGAAAAGGTTATAAAAGTGACAAAAATTTTCGCTTTCCAATATGATTTCATTATAGATCTATGAATACTAAAATAGGAATTTTCATTCTAAGAAAGCATTTATCAGGATACAGGCAGATGAAATATTCGACTTACTAAATTATCAAGATTATTTTGATATACGGTTCGACTGTCAGGCTTATGCTAAGATGTCAAGTGTCAAAGTTGTATACACATAGGTAATATTGTGTATTTAGATTTATTTTTTTAAATAAATTTAACAGTAATTATCATTTAGAACAAACACGATAAAAACCCAAAAGGATTTAATAATGACAATGAGAATTGATATTCAAACTTCAATACCTACGAGTAATGCAAGTCACTCACATTCGCACGAATACGCGAACCGACAAGTGTGGGACTGACATTTTCAATGACTATGCGAACATTTTCCATACAAAACGGAAAACATTCGTACAATGTACGAATGTAAGTGACCGGGGTATAAAAACAACGAGTTTCTTTCTCTCAGTTAACGTTTGCAACTAGGGTACGTAGTAATATTAATATAAGAATAGCTTCCTAAGCATTATAGCATCTATAATAAAGTTTAGAGTTAAAGTAATGTTGTTATAAAATGTCAGTACCTGGATGGTTTTTTTTTTGGTAAATCTAAGTTGTCTAAAAATGAAACCTAGCTAGATAGATTTATCGCCCCCGAAACCCCCTGCATACTAAACTTCATGAAAATCGTTGGAGCCGTTTCCGAGATTAAGATTATATAAATATATATACAAGAATTGCTCGTTTAAAGGTATTAGATAGATGTATATGGGTCTGACAACAGGAAATCTTCAACAAACTCAATTTCTCTTACTTAACGTGTACCTTTTGGTCGAAACAAACTCGAATGCATGACACGCACTAACGTAGAAATCATCTGTCATGTCAAACTGTCTGCGAAAAAAAGAGGCTCTGACGTCCGGATAGACAGACGCAAAATTGGTTCCATAAATATGTGGAATTTCCAATGTTGGCATATTTTTCACGAAGCTTTCCCTTTCAGTGGAATGTCGAATGAAATCATTGTTATGTTTAACAGACACAGATGAAGTAAATTTTGAATACTTGCTATTGTCGCGGAAGTAAGTTAATTATACTCCACCAAGAAGAACATAGTCTACTTAGTTGTCGGCAATAAGATTGACAAGCATATAATTTTGGGACCCAGTGCATAATACCAGCAAGCACATTGGGTCACCAGCGCGACGGCGCAACGAGTATTACCAAGGAGGGCTGATGTCAGGCAGGCGGCCGATCATAAAACAATAAGCCAAAACCTCTAACAACATAGATTTATGAAATACATGTTGTGCCGACCCCAACTAGTGTGGGATACGGGCAGGAAGAAGAAGAAGAAGATTGTCACGGATTTTAGTAGTAATAAAACTCCTTGTGAAAGACCTTGTCCGGGGAAGTACTACCACCATACCAATTTCTGCCGCCAAGCATCATTATCTACTGTGTTCCTGTTTGAATGGTATGTGTGGAGGAACGAGTTATGGTGTTCCTCCAACGAAAAGGGAGGATCGTCCAACCAGACGGGTCTTATGCCTGGCAGGCTACTGCCCAACGGTTGATGTTGGGATGTTGTATACATACCTACTATCTCCGTGTCAAATCTTGATATCGCGATGCAAGATTTGTGACGTTTTATTTGACAGTGTCATCGTTGTCGCTGTAGTCTGCTTATCTGCTAGACTATCGTCGTGCTGCGTAGTTCTCATATGGCGTGATAGATGCCGACACAGTATGGGTGCCGGTGAAATTACAGGCTCATGAAATTTTCCAACTTTGTCTCCAAGGTTGGCAACGTATCAGCAATCTTTTTGGTGTTATAGATATAGGCGACGGTAACCAGTTTCCAGCAGGTGGGCCGTCGGCTTGAATGCTAACCGATTACATAAAGAAAGTTAGCTAAACTATGGCTCACGTGTGCTTTAATTTAATTACATAAGTTTAGATTAAGTTTGTTTTCTAAGAGGGTCTCATAGCTAATTAACAGATATATAGGTATAGAGAGCCGATTTAGCGCAAGTCAAAATCTGCTAAAAAAAACGTTACTGAGTGTTATTTGCGCTCTCTTTGTCGATAGGCTGAGCTGTGTGGCGACAAAGTTAATGTGAGTTACAATAGGTTACGTGTTAGGTTCCCCCCCGGTTGGGTTCCCGCATTGTCGTTGCGGGGGGGGCTTAGTAGCCGTGGCATTGGTCCCCTACGGTGCCACGGTGAAGCGAAGAGGAACCCAAGGAGGGGCCGCTCGTCGGGGCTTGGGTCTGGTAGCCCTCGATGTAGCGGCTAAGTAGGTTGCGGTGTCGCTTCGGCGATATCGCAACTGAGGCGGGCCGCGATGTCGTTTGGAACGCATCGCGGCTGAGTGCGGGAGGCCGCGGTGGGAGAGGAGTGCCGGTATTACGGTGCGCCGTTCTCCCTACGATGAGGCGAGGGAAATCGATGAGGATTTTCCAACGCAAAAAAAAAAGGTTACGTGCTAGGTTACAAGAGGGGCTCGTGGTTTATTAACGACCGCGTGGATCATACGATTTGCGAGATTAAGCAACGCTTGCCGCGGTCAGTCCGTGGATGGGACACCATTCGTTACACCTCGAGACCCCTCCGTGCCTCGGAGAGCACGTTAAACTGTCAGTCCCGGGTGTCATACGAATACCTATGACGTTACGGGTAGTCAGAAGCCCGAAAGTCTAACAACCGGCGTAACCTTAGGATATCGGCATTGCCCAGTAACTGCGGGTTCACTGGTACTGTGTAAAATAATACGGTATTCAGCCGTACCTGCTTAGACTGGAAGCTGATCTCAACATAGTTGGGAAAAGGCTAGGCAGAGCAGATTAGGTTTATTATCTTCTGATTAAAAATGCTTAACTCAATACGTCTTCTTAAAGCATAGTATTAGGAATAGATGATGGCTTTCCTTACAAGACAGTCACGACAGAGAAACGGTAGTCATTACGTAGTAACATAGTCCATTTGAAGTCGAAATAGCATGGAACAGTGCTACAAACTTTAAGGCACGTGCACACGACGACAAATCAAACTATACGCTCCAGTTTAAGCTGACCTTTCATTCTGCAGAATTTTAGTACAATGAGAGGTCAGCGTAAACTGGAATTATATATCTTGATATGTCGTCGTATGTACCTAGGGTTGCCATCCGTCCGGGTTTCCCCGGATTTGTCCTAGTTTAGAGGGCATCCGGGGAGCGTCCGGGGGGCTTCATTTGTAGTCCGGGTTTAAAAATTTAAAATCTTGGGCCGCCGGCGACTCACGCACTGTACCCGCACGCCGCGATCAACCGACGAACGAAAAAGACTGACACTGACTATGTTTAAAAAAAACTGTTGACATGTCCGGGTTCTGGGCTCTAAAATCCGGGATTTTCACGCGTCTTGTCCAGGTTGCCAAATTTTAGAGATGGCAACCCTATATGTACTTATCATACACAATTTCAAAGACTTCAAGACTACTGTAAGATATCAAGTTACGAAGCCAAGCGATTACCGCGCGTCTAGTCTAGCTCTACAAATATACTCTGTTTAATATAACATTAGACAAAAAAAGACCCATTTTAGCAAGGAAATGTATGTAAACCGGGGTGAATAGGGATGCAGGGGTGAATAGTGACGAAACTTTAAAAGGGATTTTAACATTGAAGTAATATAGTTTGCTGCCAAAAAGGACTCTAATGTGTTTCTTGTATTATAATTAACGATTAAGCGTCCTTGTTGGCAATAAACTATATTATTTCAACATTAAAATCCATTTAAAAGTTTCGTCACGATTCACCCCTGCACCCATTCACCCCATTACATGATATAGAAATAAGCAGCATAATATTTGCTTCTAAAAAGGATTCAGTACGGTCAATCAAGATGAGCTGCTGAAACTCTACTTGAAGAAGTGGTTTAAAAGATATTCATCTCTTGGTCGGCCATTTTTATCAATTGTTATATAAGCAGTGATGTTAATCGATAGTAAATGCAAATAGTAAAAATTGTCTTCAAAATTATTAATAAACTAGCTGTAGGTACCTATCCTCACGGCTCCGCCCGCGTAAGAAGTTTTATTCCAGTATTAAATATAGCCTATGTTACTCAGTGATAATGTAGCTTTCTAACGGCTAGTTTTTAAGTTTATTCGTTACATACAAAAATACAAATCTTTCCTTTTTATAATATTAGTATAGAAAGAAATGGCAATTTAAATTAACAGCCATTTAGTTAAAGATAACTAGTTTTATTTATCTTTCATTTTAATTAAACAAGAAACCAAGTAAAGTGAAAAATTACGCTAATTAATTTATATCAATGAAATGTTATCTCTCTGTTTCTATTAATTTATTATCTTCTTTAAACCACAGCATATTCAATTATGTTTACAATTAGAAACTAATTCGTTTGATGTTATTTTCTTTTGAACTAAAACGCTTAATGAAAATATTAGTTCAAGTGTGTGACATTATTACTAAGTTTAATCCTTATACTAAAATCAATAGCATTTAGCAATAGTCTTTCATGATGGTAGGAGACGTACTAAAATACAAATTTAATTAAACCTACTTGTTTTATCAAACTTTTGTATTAAAATTAATTAATTAACTTATTATTTATTAATTTCAAAGTTTTCAGACTTACATAACATAACATCACGCCTGGTTTCCCTTCAGGGTAGGGTTGAGGTGTATAGTAACACCCTCATTTCACTGTTACGTTTAAGTCCCAAGTAATAGGGCGAGCCTATTGCCATTAACCGGGCAGAAATCCAAACTCCGGGCTACTACTAAGGAATTCAACACGGAAAACCCCAATAACACTTTGCCCGACCTAGACATCGAACGCAGGACCTCACAATCAGCAGTTGCGCTTGCCACCACTAAACCAACGAGACAGTTACAATCATACAGACTTACAATCATAATATATTATGTCTATAACTCAAAATGTTGTGAAGGAATTGATTTATGTTTGACAGAAAGGTTGGCCACCCCTGAACTATGCCACCTAGGCGGAACTACGTCGAACTGTAGTTATATATACGGACAAAGTCTAGATGTTCAGAATCAATTCCTGTAACATTACCTGTTTGAGTTTCAGTGTGTTCAGTGACAAGCAAATAAAATGGTGTGTGCATTAATCAGATTGGATTTCAAGTCGTTGTTTTGTTGTCAAAATGTTGCTGATCACTTATTATTTACTAATATTCTTTTTGCTTGTCTTTCAGGAAACGGAACTTGACAAGAATCAACTTTTACGTAAGTTTTTAATTACTTTGAGCTGAAAATATCCAAGTAAAATTGGCGAACATAGTTTCATGGGCGACAATCTATTGACCTCCTTTTATTTAGCAAACATAGTTTATTAATTTTTTTACTTAAATAAATAGTTTGTTTATTTATTACTGCCTTGTTGATCTAGTGGTCGCAAGCGCGACTGCTGAGCATGGGGTCCTGAGCTCGATCCCCAGCTCAGGCAAAGTGTTATTGGGTTTTTTCATTAGGAATTTCTCAGTAGCAGTCTGGAGTCTGGATTTGTGCCCGGTTATTGGCAATAGGCTCGCCCCCCAGTAATGGGACTTAAAACATAATTGACGAAACGTGGGTGTACTAAAAAACACTTCTGCTGTACCCTTCGAGGAATATAAAGCGAGATGTTGTTATGTTTGTTTTTTTCTTTCTAACTGTCATAGACTGCCTTATCATTTTTTGTTCCTGGCTTGACGTTGAGTTTCGGGATTGCCTGTATATGATTTATATTTTCTTTAAAAAAAAGCACTACTCCACACTAGGATTTCTTCTGTATCGTGAGCAAAACACTGTGATATGACCTATAGCGAGGGGTACGAGGTAAAACCCAATAAGTATCCAAAAGTTCCTATTGAGAATATTGAGTTTAAAATTTTGATGACGTGAAAGTAAGTGTCATAATTTAACTGTTCAATTATTAAGAATTTGCATCTAGTTCAACATACATAATGACACTTACTTTCACGTCATAAAAATTTCAAACCAAATTTTCTCAATAGTAACTTTTTGGTACTTATTGGGTTTTACCTCGCACCCCTCGATATATGATAGCAAAAAATAATAATACTTATTCAAATTCTACGTATAGTTCTGAAGAATGCCTTTGACGCGTTCGATCACGAGAAGAAGGGAGTCATCGGCACAGACATGATTGGCACAATCCTGGAGATGTTGGGCCATGAGGTGGATGAAGACACATTGAAGGAAATCATCTCTGAAGTTGACGTTAATGGTAAACTTATTAAACATAAATTAATTGAGCTGTGTTATGCAATAATGTGTTAACCCACAAAAATATTAATTCTGTGTTAACGCTATCTAGTTATTGTGGGAGGTCTACTCAACGCTTGAAAAAATGCAAACTGCATTAAGATTATTTTTGATAGACGCTCTATTCAATTTGCTACAGTTCTGGGTATTTTTCAAGTGTTGAGTATAGACCTACCACAATAATTAGATGACGTTAACACAATATTCATATTTTTGTGGGTTGACACATTATTGTCAAATCAAATCAAATCAAATCATTTATTTATTTGTTAAACATAGGTATTTACATGTGAAGATCTTAAATAATTACGTAGTGCACTATGTTTTGCCATTCATGACATACAAATTTTAAATATTTATTTCAAAATAGGGATGAGTAGAATTTATAATTTTATTACAATACAATATTATAAGTATTTCAGTACCTATTCATACTAACGCACACATGCAAATTAAATTCAATTACAGTTCATAGTCAATTTCATTTCATGTCAGAATTTAATGCCAATTCAATTCAAAAGATTAGTAATAATGTAAAGTATTAAGATTTATGTCAGCATTATAATTATGATTATAGAGATTCGTCATTAAAAAAATCATCTAGAGTATAATAACACCTCTCAAGCAGTAACCCGTTAAGCGTTTTTTTAAACCTCTGTAATGGCATACATTTTATTTCATCGGGTATTTTATTGTATACTTGTGGAGCAACACCAAAGAAGCTTTTTTTCATCAGAGAAGTTTTACATTTCACAAGGCATAATTCATTTATATATTGAGCACGCATCGGTGTTTTCTTTACTGCACATAGTTTTTTAAACAAATGTGGATTCATTTTTACAAATAATGCAGTTTCCAGGATGTATAAAGCTGGTAGGGGTAATATTTTAAATTTTTTAAAATATGGAATGCAGCTATCTGTTGTTTTTAAACCACACATTGAACGTAAACATCTTTTCTGCATCCTGAAAACACGTTCCCGATCTGTTGACTGCCCCCAAAACATAACACCATACCGCAGAACTGAGGCGACTAGTCCATGATAGGCTGTTATCAGTGTATCACTATTTACTTTTTTTGAGAGTTGGGATAACAAGTATGCTGATTTACTTAATCGTTTGCAAATTTCCTCCAAATGAGGTTTCCAAGTTAGTTTTTCATCAATAATTATACCCAAGAATGTCGCACTACTAGCTTCCTCTATTCCAGAATCATCATAAGCAACATTAACTATGGGTTTTTCAAGCCGCTGGTGAAAGTGCATAACTTTAGTTTTATTTAAATTAATTACAAGATTATTATCATTAAGCCAATTGATTATTTTATATAGTGAATTATTAATTATATTTTGATAATTGTTTGGATCATTACATTCTATAATAGCCGTGCTGTCGTCTGCAAAGAGTACCATTTTTTGTTCTGTGGATTTTGGGAGGTCATTGTATAACACAGCCCAATTATCAATCGAAAGAAAATGATCACAATTTTGAAAAACACTTAACAAGTTATTGGTGTCGATTCTGTTGCACATTTTGACAGTACTAAACTAGACTAAACGCAACTGTCACTTTCTTTTTCTATTGAAACAGAAAGAGACAAACACTCTTATTTTAGTTTAGCCCTGTCAAAGTGCGATACAGAATCGACACCAGTGTCTTTATCTGAAGTCAGTAGGTAAATAAAATAATGTAAACTATATCAAACTAAACTGCGTCACTATAAAGAATATCGAAGTAATTTATTTATAAATATACAATAAAATATTTAGTGTTAATTCCGCGAAAAAACAGTTGATCAAGCCTGAATGCAGTATGCAGCACCGCCCTCCCGCCCGCAAATGTATGCAAATGCAGAAGGTGCGATTAATAATAACATGCAACACACACGCTTGGTCGCGCTTGCTTGGTTTCGCGTCCAAGCGGTCGACGAGTCAACATCACCTGAGGATGCCCCGTGGAGGGGCGAAACACGTGTCGTATCGGTTTGTTTTGCTTGTGTGTTGCATGTTATTAATCGCACCTTCTGCATTTGCATATATTTGCGGGCGGGAGGGCGGTGCTGCATACTGCATTCAGGCTTGATCAACTGTTTTTTCGCGGAATTAACACTAAATATTTTATTGTATATTTATAGATCATGGATTTCCGCAAAGTAACGCCTGATTCCATCATATATTTGTAATTTATTTATTTAAACTATATTCACATCAATTACAATACATTTTATTAAGTACTAGCTGTGTCCTCACGGCTCCGCCCGTAGCCTGTGTTACCTACTCAGTGATAATGTAGCTTTCTAACGGCAAAAGAATTTATGAAATCGGTCCAGTAGTTTTTAAGTTTATTCGTTACATACAAAAATACAAATCTTTCCTCTTTATAATATTAGTATAGATTAAGGAGCTGTCTGGATTTGTGCCCGGTTAATGGCAATAGGCTCGCCCCCTATTAGGTACATGGGACTTAAACATAACTGGCTTAACGAAGTTGTAGGTAGGTACTAAAAACACTGCCGAACCCTTCGGGAATACAAGGCGTGATATTAATTGTGTTTATTAAATAATGAAAATATTCCGCAACAAATGTGAGCGATTTCCATGAACCGGGTAAGAGCTATAGTGAGCTGTCACATGCCATTATAAACAAAAAATATTGTTTCCTTTTCTTCCAAAAGACGGTTAACTGATGTTGTTAAATTGATTATTTGATTCCTTATTGTCCTATTCAATAATTGTTTCAATACAAAATCGTATAGAATATGTGGCTGACTTAGGTTTTCTCTAAGTTACCGTTAATGGACTGAAAAAAACGGAATAAACTAGCGAGTTCTAAGTAAATATGACCCATTTTAATACTTTTAAACGACAAAGAATTGAAGAATCTTTCTTTAATAGTAGAGGTACTCTGCTTTTAATTTTAACAATAAGAACTACTTAGGTACCTACTACAAATTCACATGTTTTTGTAAATTATGATTGATACGTTAAGTGGCGCTAGTAGTTATGAGAAGATGTGAGCTAATCATCCTGTTCAAAAGTGTCCACTAATGCTACTAGATGGCGCTTTAAACAGAAAAGAAAACTGTTGCCCTCTGTTTTTAAAACATAATTAATGATCATTATAAAAGTAGGTATTATAAGTAGGTATCGTGAATAAATCATTTTATCGGACTTTTTAAGGAATCAATTTATTTTTGGAAATTTATAAGCAGTTATCTTTATACCTAATAAATTATGTGCACATAATAATTATGCTTTTTAAATTATTCAAAAGATTAAAATATATAAAAAACGTATAAAAATAAACCATAAAATAAGCCCCACCGTGACAATGTTTGCACATTGCCGTGACCAGGATTCGAACCTGGGTTACTACGGCCACAACGTAGGGTCCTAACCACTAGACGATCACGGCTATCGAGGCATGTCAGAGAGAACTGAAATTAAAGATAACTATCAAAATTATATTTTTTTGATAACTATATGACGTAATACATATTTACAGGAACTGGCCAGCTGGAATTTGAGGATTTCTGCGCATTAGCTGCTAAATTCTTGACAGAGGAGCCAGACGACGAGGCGATGCTCAAAGAACTTAGAGAAGCCTTTAGGTTATACGATAAGGAAGGTATGTGAATTGTTAAAGAGAATGTTAAAATTAACTTTCCATAAATAATATAAAATAATATACCTGATGAGGTCTATACTGAAATCTAGTAAACATGTTCATTAATAAACCACCAATATTATTTATTTAAGTACATATAAGTTTTATTTCTTTTGTAGGAAACGGTTACATTACCACAGACGTGTTAAAAGAAATCTTCAAAGAACTGGACAACACCATCAGTCCGGAAGACTTGGACACCATGATTGATGAAATTGACGCTGACGGTTCGGGAACCGTGGACTTTGATGGTAAGGATACCTTTAGAATTAAAACAGGTTTACAATAACGTCTCAAATATCAAGAATAGTTGAGAAGTTGACAAACTAAATTGTCTAATTACAGAAAATTAGATTTTATAGATAATTATACCGTAAATGGATCGTTTTGATCGCCGGCGCTACAAAGTACTTCGGTCAATCAATTCGACCTATCGCAGTTTCAATACAGAACTCTAGAATTATTTATTTGTTCCTTTCAGAATTCCTTGAAGTAATGACTGGAGAATAAACGGGTAATCTAAGATCAGAACTATAGGATATTATTATTAAACAAATTGTAAATAAAAAAAATATAATTTAAGGAAAATTATACCTACTTATAAGAATACGACGGAATACAATTTCAAAGGCTTTTGCTTCGGAAACATGGCGTTTCAATCCTAAACGAAGGCCCTGCGAGATATTTATGTGTTTTGAAAACCAATGAACTTACAAGTTTAGTTATTTAAGGTAAATTAGTTGTAAAATAACTGCGCGCAGTATTTTTATTAAAAGCAAAACAAATGATTAGCTTTGTTTTTTTTTTTTTTCCTGTTTACACCACGCCATCTAGTGGTCACATTGAGAACTACGTAATCTTCACAACGCTTGTTGGAGTTCAGTATGAATCTGCTAGGTGGCAGTATCAGGATTCTAATTCTACCACTTCTGCCTAGCCTTTTCCCATGTTGGGGTCAGCTTCCAGTCTAACCAGATGTGGCTGAATACCAGTACTTTACACGGAGCGACTGCCATCAGACCTCTGCAACCCAGTTACAGGACAATTCCTATATCCCAAGGTTAGACCGGCTATCAGACTTTTGGGTTTCTGACTACCCGTAACGATTGTCATAGGTATTCGTATGACACCCGGGATCGACTGTTTAACGTGCTCTCCGAGGCACGAAGAGGTCTCGATATGTAGCTAACGGTCACCCATCCACGGACTTACCGCGGCAAGGTCTTCCAATCCTAAGTGCCCAACAAAAAAAGTTCTCTCTTCTTGAAGTGACTATTCGGGATTTGATGATCTGTCAATGAATGGCAGAACTATAAAATCATGAATTTTAAAAGCAATTCTGAAACTTTTACATTTTCTATAAGCCGTATTGTCGAGGTGGCCCGTAGGTTACGGACCCGCTACTTGCGCACCAGGTTGCGGGTTCACAACCTGGCATGTACCTACCAATGTGACTTATTAACCGACTTCCAAAAAAAGGAGGAGGTTCTCAATTCGGCTGTATGTTTATTTTTTTATGTTTGTTACCTCACTAAACCCTCATTCATGAACCGATTTGAAAAAATATTTTTTTGTTTGAAAGAGTATTATTTCGAAATGGTCCCATTTAAATTTGGTGAAGATCTGATGAAGAACTTCGAAAATAGACAATGGAACTCCTCAATGACGAACAGTACCTACGCATAATGTGATGATGTGATTATGTTACGAGCAGCGTGTTTAGTAGGCCCAACCATATTTTAATTAAGGCCACTAAAATGAAAAAAATAAAAAACATTTTAACAAAAAAATAAAACCGACTTCAAAAAAACAAAGAAAAGAATAAAATAATTAAGTAGGTACCATAATATTACAAATTAACAGTTTCAGAAGTCGGTGCCTTCAATTTGGTTCAGCGTGGATTAGCACCGACTTCTGAAACTGTTAATTTGTAATATTATGGTAATTATTTTATTCTTTTCTTCGTTTTCTTGAAGTCGGTTTAATTTTTTTGTTAAAAAGGTTTTTTTACAATGTCAAATTGTACTTTCTAAGTTAATCTAAAACACCACTGATGAACCGTGAAAGAAAAAAAATTGAGGAAACCTGGATGGTCTGAAATGAAGTGGTGATTTGATAAATGCTCGTACTCTGTCTGTATGAGGTCAGCCATCAATTCAGAACCTTTTCAATATACCAATTGTCGACCTTCGCTTTGTTATCTTTTCTGTACAAGATAACGAACCGAATTGGTTGACTTGAACACTGATCAAATTTATAACAGTTTTAGAAATACATTTTTGATCAAACAGAAGGTCAGCGAGGACCAGTGGCGTACCTGTAGGGCAAGCCCGATATTTTTTTGATACTTATTTTGATATTTATAATTCGTCTGATAACATATAGTTGGATATCTTAACATCGAATTATGGTTTACTAATGATAAGCATAAAATATATTGTCATAATTCGACGGTCCCTACGTATACTATCGAAACTACAAAATCTCAGTTTATATTTTATCTGCTTAAAATATATGAAATTATGTTATCTTAACGGTTATAAAATAATACATTTTTATGCGACCAAATGGCAACTATTCCGCATCAAACTAAAGAAGAATCACGTAAATCGGATCATAAATCTCAGCGTAATCGGTGTACATACATAATAAAATAAAAACAGATATTGTAGTTTCGATAGTATACGTAGGGACCGTCGAATTTACCTTGCACATCAAAATAAGTACCAATAAAATATCGGGCTTGCCCTATAGGCACGCCAGACCCAGAAAAAAGGCCTAGGTCAGTTATCCCGAAAAAAGTCTGTCACAAAGAACATTCACGACTATTTGATTGGGCCCGACATTTTTTTGTCAAACCGCGTCTACAACTTCGCTTCATCAGTATCAAAAATTGTATCATTGTTCGTGAAAGGAACTCCGCGACGAATTTTGTTTAAGAAACAAATTTTTATTAGGTATTGACAAAAGTGTTAGATCGGAACAAGTCTCAACGTAACTTGGTTGAATTTCCTCAGTAATTGTATAACGTTCTGTAGCAATGCTTTTACTTTTGTTGTTTGATTTTACGACACTGTGGCAATAACTGTAATGCCTACAAGTGTCGTTATTACCTCCTCATTTAGCCGTTTTCTTATTCTAATAATTTACACTTTTACTCTAACTTGGGTGGGCTATTATACGTACGCGCGTAGATTGGGAATCGTATGATCTACATAGCGGAGAAAATTGTTATACTATTCATATAGCCTAGCGACTAAACGGTTGCCTTCCATGCAGGAGGGTTTGAGTTCGATCCCGGCCCGTACCTCTGACTTTTCGAATTTATGTGCGGATCAGAATTTGATGATCACTTGCGTTAACGGTGAAGCAAAACATCGTGAGGATACCTGCACATCTGAGAGGACTCCATAAAGTTCTCGATGGTGTGTTAGTTGGCCAGCGTGGTGAGATAAGGCCTAAACCCTTCTCATTCTGAGAAGGACGCCCGTGCCCAGCAATGGGACAGTAAAGGTCCAATTATGTTCTGTATACTATAGCTACTTTACATTAAATATCATTTGGATGATTGTCTGATAAAATCTGACAGGTATGCGTGCCGGGGCAGTCGCAGTCATCTAGATATGTTGATAATTCTAAATAGCATATTTGTATTCCTAAACCATCCGGTAATGAAAAACAATAACACAAGCCATGCAATCCTATTGAATTCTTGGCAATCTAGGTGACACATTGAAAGTTGACTCTTTGGCCCGAAACCAAGTTCCGCAGCCGTGTGGGGCTAGAGGTCGTGTCAGCCGTAGGGCATTTTAAAGGTCGCCCCACGAATGTTGGTGGGACAGAACGAATCTAATTTGACAGCCAGAAGGTTCGTATAAACGTCATCTAAGATCATGTTTAGCATACAAACTTAATTGACTCGCATGGACATTGTCAATGTCCACCACTTAGGTTGAAAACCTTCAGCTACTTATACTAATATTATAAAGCTGAAGAGTTTGTTTGTTTGAACGCGTTAATCTCAGGAACTACTGGTTGGAATTGAAAAAATATTTTTGTGTTGGATAGTCCATTTATCGAGAAAGGTTATAGGCTATATAACAGCACGCTACGACTAATAGGAGCGGAGCATAAATGAAAAATGTTGCAAAAACGGGGAAAATGTCCATCCGTGCGAAGCCGCGACGGGGCGCTAGTAAGTTATAAGCCTGGAGCAGGTTTAGGTGGATTGGTGGTTCGTGAGAGTTGATGTTTCTGATGAAATGAGCCATACTGGATCAACCTTTAAGTTCAAGGGATGGTCAGGCCAACCTAAGCCACCTGCTTATTTTAATTTCCACATGTTTTTATAATCGCCTTGTTGATCTAGTAGTGGCAAGCACGACTGCTGATCGTGAAGTCCTGAGTTCGGTCCCCAGGTCAGGCAAAGTGTTATTGGATTTTTCCGTCTGGAATTCCTCTGTAGCAGCCTGGAGTTTGGATTTATGCCCGGTTGATGGTAATAGGCTCGCCCGCTATTACATGGGACTTAAACATAACTGGCGACAAGAGGGTGTACTAAAAAAACGTCTGCCCAACCCTTGGGGAAATACAGGCGTGATGTTATTTTTATTATTATAAATGAGGTACAGGTCAATTTTGTGGGCGCCATATCTCAGGGATTGATCATGCCCCACGTGACAATCCCCCTGGATCTGCCAATGCACGAGCGAGAATTGATAGAGATATTCCATAACAGGACACATAATAGTCTTCTTCTTTTTGTGTGGTTAGCGACTAACCTGGTGTCAGAGTTTATGCCGCCCATGGGTCTCTGACTTGGCTTCACATGCCGTCAAGAAATATCTCTCAGGCATGCCGGTTTCCTCACGATGTTACCCTTGGTAGTCATAGCAGGTATTAGCAGAGACCACATGGGCCTACTCTTCTTTACACTAATTTACATTCACAAACATATTAAAATTTATTTTATAACTAACGCGGCCCGTCCCGGCTTCGCACGGGTGGACATTTTTCCCGTTTTTGCAACATTTTTCATTTATGCTACGCTCCTATTGCTCGTAGCGTGATATTATATAGCCTATAACCTTCCTCGATAAATGGACTATCCAACACAAAAATAATTTTTCAATTCCAACCAGTAGTTCCTGAGATTAGCGCGTTCAAACAAACAGACTCTTCAGTTTTATAATATTAGTATACCTATAGATATAAAGTTGACCTCTATAATTATCGTGAATAATCAAGGGAAACTCAATAGTAAGTTATTAATTTATGAATGAATTTCTGACAACATACTTTTCAACACTTCCGTCTTGCTTCATAAATATTCATTGCTTCTTAGGTTAAAACAAACACGTAGTTACCACCAGAAGTTCAAATCGATGGCAGCAAAGTAAAAGAAGACATCTACAAAATCCCAATTTTACAGGAGAGCACATTTAGTAAAAAACAAAGGCCATTTTGCGGCGATGTTTCTTAGAAATGGAGTGTAGATGTCTTCATTTACATGTCAGATTTTTAAAATTTGAAATTATTTTAGTACAGACTTGTAGATAGGGTTGATTTAAGCGCATTTTTGTAAAACAAGCATTTAGGTAGGTAATAACTTTTTAACAAAAATAAAACCGACTTGAAATTGTCTATCTCCGAAGTTCTTCATCAGATCCTCACCAAGTTTAAATGGGACCACTTCGAAAGAATACTCTTTCAAACAAAAAAATAATCATTAAAATCGGCTCAAAATTAGCAAAGATATCGCGGAACAAACATACAAAAAAAAACACATACAGTCGAATTGAGAACCTCCTCCTTTTTGGAAGTCGGTTTAAAATAGCATTTTGGTAAAAATGTAGATGTCCGTATCTACTTTGCTGCCATCGAAATAGAACGACCGAGAAACACGCCAAGCGGTTGCCAAATTCCTAAGCCAAACATGACATGAGTGATCCTGGCTATGTGCCAGAAAAATTTAACTGAAAGATAACTAGAGCAGTACATTTCTGATTATGTTATAACATAACATTACGCCATATATTCCCCGAAGGATTCGGCAGAAGTGTTTTTAGCATACACTCGTTTCGCCAGTTATGTTTAAGTCCCATGTAATACGGGGCGAGCCTATTGCCATTAACCGGGCAAAAATCCAGACTCCGGGCTGCTACTGAGAAATTCCTAATGGACAAACACACGACACATTTGGTGCATTGGCTGAGCGATTGGCTTCTGCGCTACGAGTCGAGGGATCGTTTCCCGCATGGAACAAATATTTGTATGGCCTACAGATATTTGTTCCGGGTCTGGGCGCTAGTTCATGTAAAAATTTGTGTCTGTAAATGCAACCACGATACAGGAGAAATCCAAGTGAGGGACAAAGTTTAAAAAAAAAACCTATAAAAGAAAGAAAAAAGAAAGAAAGAAAATTATTTATTCTGGACTCACACAGGCAGTTACAGAAACAAAAACAATATAAAAAAAAAGAAACAATAAGAATTTAGACTACCTGCACGAGGCCAAAAAGGGCTCCTACCTCAGCATAACGTTGCGACATTTAGAAAAAAAACAAAATGTAGCAACGCTGGTTTTCTGATAGGACCATAGTGATGCCACGGGCAATAACGACACAAATAAATAAATAAACATGTTACGTAAATAACATTTTGCCCGACCTGGGAATCGAACCCAAGACCCCATGCTCAGCAGCCGCGCTTGCGACCACTAGACCAACAAGGCAATGATTATGTTATTTGCGTCATAATTGCAAATGACCAATTGCTTTGAATTGCTATGTACGTGCCTAAGCTATATAATAGTTGTATCTAAAATACATAAAAACTGTAACAGTTTAGAAACAAATACTTTGTGGTTGTCCTCGTTCACGTAGGTTTAATATTTTGTTACTAGTACTGCGACTGGTACCTATTGGAATTTAGTGTTTTCACCTGGTCTTGTACGTTCTATTACGTATAGTTACTGTTAATATTACAAGCGTACTGTTGCATTAACTCGTTGATGCCTGACGTTATTTAATTTTTATACGCGATTAATATAACGTCGCTGCGCTTGCAAAATCCGCTATGTGAAAAAACCCAACTACAGGAGAAGCAAAAAACTGTTTTCTTCCCAAACTGATGACAACATTTTAAAACTTAGTATGCAGAAAATTAGACTTTATGTCGAGACATCATAAAATAGTTTTTGCTTTTTTCTACTTTATAACAGGTGCTAGGATTTTTTTAAAGTGAATTTGGTCACATAGCATATTTTGGGTCGTAAATACCGCGATAAAGTTCATTGTTGGTCTTCCTAGAACACTTAGCGGATTTTCCACATTATTTTAAAATAATAAACCCGCTGTGTCATATTGAAGCGCAATTCTAAGAGGCGCGCATCGTAATAAAAATACGTTAAGTGTTTCTTTGCACACATAGAGGATTTTTGTAGCCGTTTTTGGCCAAAATTACATAGCTGATTTTGCTATCTCCTTAACCAAATAAATTATTAGAAAACAGATTTCACAGGCCTATGTGGCTTGAGAAGTATTATATAATAGCATCAAAAACCGAAATTTAAAAAAAACCACATAGCGGATTTTTTTAGGCGCAGCGACGATAACTGAACTTATTAATTTATGAATGAAAGGCAGGAATTTTTGACAACATACTTTTAACACTTCCGTTTCGCTTCATAAATATTCATAGTTCTTAGGGCCGGTTATTTCAAACGATCAGTAAAAGTATGTTACGTTAGTCAAATATTAACTACTAGCTTTTGCCCGCAGCTTCGCTTGCGTGATTTTTTTTCACCCCCTTAGGGGTTGAATTTTGAGAAATCCCTTCTTAATGGATGTTTACGTCACAAAATGAACCTACTGTCAAAATTTCAGGTTTCTAACCCCAGCCGTTTAGGCTGTGCGTTGATAGATCAGTCAGTCAGTCAGTCAGCTTCTCCTTTTATAAGTATAGATTACGTAGGATGTTTAACATCCGTCAAACGCAGAGCGTTGTTACATGGCATAAAAGACGTTACGTCAAAGTTATTAGGGATACTAGACCAAAGCTTGACGACGACACGTTTGGTGCAGTGGCTGAGCGATCGGCTTCTGCGCTACGGGTCGTGGGTTCGATTCCCGCACGGAACAAATATTTGTATGGCCTACAGATAGTTGTTCCGGGTCTGGATGTTTGTGCGTGTGAAGATTTGTGTTTGTAAACGCACCCACGATACAGGAGAAATCCTAGTGTGGGGCAAAGTTTAAAAAAAAAAAAAAACGCAAATTTTTGACGATGTCAAGAACGACAAAGCGTGAAACAACGATAATTTTGATTTAACCATCATTAGGAAACGCGGGCTGCAAAATAATAATAATTTGAATAGGTTTTCAAGCGATCTATTTCCGTCCCACCCCTCACGCAAACCTTCCCAATTGAGCGCGAAAAAGACACCTGCATCTCGGACTGATTTCTCCTGCGCCATTAGCGAAATCGTACTTTCGTATTTCCCTGTTCCTTCTTCTAATTTGGACCGATTTTAATATATTTTTCTGTAATAATTTAAGAAAGACTGGTTATGTCTGTATGTTTTTCTTTTAATTTTTATATTCGTCTTTGTTTGCCAGGTGTTTCAAAACGGTGGTAAAACCGGTCGATTTTTGTAAAGTTTAAACGTTTCTAGTTCTCTTAATAATTAATTCATTGACAAAAACAAAACATAGGAACATAGTGGTGGTAGATATCTATATCTATACTAATATCATAAAGAGGAAAGATTTGTATTTTTGTCTGTAAGAAATAAACTTAAAAAATACTGGACCGATTTCAAAAAATCTTTTACCGTTAGAAACCTACATTATCACTGAGTAACATAGGCTATATTTATTACTGGAATAAAACTTCTTACGCGGGCGGAGCCGTGAGGACACAGCTAGGATGTCGGGGCATAACAGCAATCAATTTTGACCTACTTGATATATTTTTTTATTTATTAACTGCTTTGTTGGTCTAGTGGTAGCAAACGCGACTACCGATTGTGAGGTCCTGGGTTCGATCCCCAGGTTCGGCAAAGGCTTATTGAGTTTTTCCCTGTGGAATTCCTCAGTAGCAGCCAGAAGTTTGGATTTGTGCCCGGTTGATGGCAATAGGCTCGCCCCCTATTACATGGGATTTAAACATAACGGCGAAATGAGGGTGTTACTATACACCTCTGCCCTACCCTTCAGAGAATACAGGCGTGATTTTATGTTATGTAAAAAAAAAACATTTCACCATCTCGGGGCATCCTAGCTATCAATTTTGACCTACCTACTTGAGGATATCATAGATTATTTATCAACTAGTGACCTGCCCGGCTTCGCGCGGGTGCAATGTAGATACTAATGTGGGGCATATAAAACCTTCCTCTTGAATCACTCTATCTATAAAAAAAAACCGCATCAAAATCCGTTGCGTAGTTTTGAACATCTAAGCCTATGTACAGAGGGACAGACAGACAGCGCAAGCGACTTTGTTTTATACTATGTAATAAAGATTCTGTGCTCTTTGAAACATATTTAGAAGAACTATCGAATAGTTTTTTTTATTTTTTATTTATTTATTCATAGAAGATACATTATGATTTTAACACATTTCCCTTGCCAAACTGTGACGCAGTTTGTCGACAGTATTCTCGCGAATACAAATGTATTCAAATAACGTTTAGTTTGTTGTAAAACACAATTTTACATTAAATACAGCATACCTACCTGTCCAAGTGTCCATGCGAAAATTGCAAAACGCAAACGCGTAGGAATGAAAGCCTTACAAGATTAATGGTTCATTAACTTCAACTAGTTGCTCATATTAGGGCCTGTTTGCGGTCCAGGCCCTATCTCAGTAGATTTCTTCCTGCTACTGTGTAAGCTCGTATGATTGATATCTTGACGGAAATTGCGTGGAGAACAAATTGTCTAAGTAATTTTATGAATTAAGTTGTAATAGACACGTTGTTAACACTCTCTGTATGTGTTTAAGGTCGAAACTTTATTAAGGTCAGTTCGTAATTCTAAGTTAGTCGTACAAACTTGGCTAATGACGCAAGTCGAATATTACGTTACAATGTTAGTAAGATATAGTGATAAGATTCAATGACAAGTAGCATAATAGCTGTAGATTAAAATACACACACATACATAAACTCGCACTTTTTTCTCATAGGGGTAGGCAGAAACTATAGAACGCCACATTCTATGATCTTTACATACTCCTTTCGCTTCGTCCACATTCATACATCTTGTCATACACGCACGCTGGTTGACGCATGTCACCTGATTGAAATAAGTGTCGTTTTAATTGATAATAATCAGCACCTTTCCTGCCCAACAACTTAGACAAACGCCATTACCATGTTCTATATCCTCGATTGTGTCACGAAGGTAGACGTGACAATTTAGATGATAATCAAAAAAACCTACAATAACTAATGAAAGTTTATTAAACTAACCTTTGCAGCCTTCGATGTTTTTTTTTAATTCTTTAGTTTATCGCCTTTGAATCTAGTGTCTCGTGATGGTTAGCGCAGACAGAATCTAAGATGGAGTACACGAATCCAAGGAACAGAGATATAGATAGATTCCTTTATTCCCTGGGTCTCATATACGCACGACGTAACACAGTAAACTGCTTGGGAGTTTAATGTGAGGGTGGTAGCTTAGCTAGCCAGACGGACCGTATCGACGGGTCCTACGTATAGTGGCGCAAGTGTAAAAACACTGCTTTATAGAAGAGCGGTTTAAAGATCTTAAATATTTATTATATCCCGTATAAAATACGAGTAATACTGTTATTTCCATTCGTTTGCAAATTTGTAACCAGGAAACTATCTACATTAAAAAAAATTGAGTAAAATATCGGTGATTTGAAGGCGATTGATGTAGAAAAGTGGATTTCGCATTTTTGCGGGTTGTACCAGTATACGTAGGACCCGTCGGTATAGATCTTACCACCAAGCGTGCTGGGTTTTGTTGAACCTTACAATATGCGTCTATTTTATTGTACCCCGTCCCCAAACGGGATAAAATTGGATAAAGTGGTTAACTCTCTTGCCATCGTGGTGTTATCAGCATTAGACGATATCTAGACTATGTGGTGATTTCAATAGGGAATCCCGCGAACCCAGCCATGGGTCCTCGAAGGAACACCGTGGTGGTTTTACTGGGTAAGAGTCCGACATAAACCTCTGCCTTCCCCAGGGTGAAAGAGAAGAGATTACAAGAGATTTTTTATACACCTAATTGATTACCATTCTTGATAGGTACGTATTCGATTCCCTACAAAATATAATGCGACAGTAACTTTTTTGTTTGACAATTTGAAAGTGCCTGTAAATGGTCTAATTAAAATAAATGATATGACTTTCCCTACGTTAAAAAATAAAAGTGTAGACAGATAAATAAAGTCACACCAGAATACAGGCATTTCTTGCAGTACGCGTGACTGTTACATAATAAAATTGTAGAGTATGTATCAGTGTTCCAAAGCATTGAGATAAAACAATCTCTTTTGTGGTTTATTTCTATTAAATCTGTCCTAACTACTCAACAATGCATTTAATATTAATATATGATAATCGTTTGTAATAAAAGTGATACTAATATAAAATAAACTTCAAGGCAACTTACTAGTTTGAATCGTAAAACTGTCAGTTAATCGTGTCAAAACTAATTCTCTATTATTATATAAGATTTACATTACGAGCTATAAATAAAACTTGACAGATTCATGAATGTTTGTGACGAAAAATAAACTACATTATAAATATTTCCTTGAACCGGAATAAATTTTACGAGATCTAAGCGCCGAAAAGTGAATTTATCTTAAAGAAATGTAAAAGTGTATCATATAACTTCAATATAAATTGAGTACCATAGAATACTTATAAGAAACTAACGGCCGATATTAATAATTTATCCCTATCCAAAATCTATGAATTGATGTAGGTTTTTGACATTACTTTCATTGAATTTCTGTCAAAAACTTACCATCCACAGATTTTGGATTGACATTAGTCATTAATTTATTGACCGTTAGTAAACGACTTGGTAAGTACTGAAGGTTAAGAGGCCGTTCCAATTTCGCAGCCATCTTCCTTTAACTTAAGGTATTTTATAAAGATTGGAAGAGATTTTATATAAGCGATATTCTGTAGACATTCTTCAGGATAATAATTATTATAAATATTTGAAAGATATTTTCGTCTTGATTTGTTGCCTAAAAAGAGTGGAAAGAAAATTTATGTCATTTGTTTTTTTTTCTATATTAATTATGTATGGAAATAAAACTATTGTTTAAATATTTGTGATGACACTTAGAAAGTGGACACACTGAACTTCTATAGATTACATTTATCAATATTAAATCTTTAAATAAGGTTTAAAGTTAGAGCGAGATGGCTGTGAAACGGGGACGGCTTCTTAATGTAAATCAGGGTCAAGATTAAGATAGCCTTTGACCAGGATTTTGTTAGTTCGCAAGCGATGATTCGACGATAAAGCTGCCCGGCTGAAACAACTTATACTCCATTGTATCTTACAATAATTGCCGGTCGTATTTTAATTACTAACGTGACTTATACTTAACTATGCAAAATACTCGAGCAAATAACTACTAATTATAATGAAAGTTTTGCCTGAATTAAATTGCTCAACCAAGTACATGATTTTGAACAAATATTTATTTTAATTCGGATTAAAATTAATTCTAAATTCATTACTGATGCAATTTGTCTTTAAACATGAACACTGGACTGGAATCTTTGGTAATGTGCCGTTGACTTAATAGTTAGCAATGATTTATGGTAAGCGAGATAAGAAACAGATAACTGGTTTCAGTCATCTGTGGCAATTAACATGCAAGTTTGTTGTATTGAAATATGAGGCAAGCAAATTATTATGCAGAAGTATCAAATTAGTGGGACTCAATACCGTCCCGTACCGTATACCGGGTATCGTATACCGGGTACCGTGTACCGGGTACCGTTTACCGGGTACAGTATACTGGGTACCGTATACCGGATACAGTATACCGTGTACAGTATACCGGGTACCGTATACCGGGTACCGTATACCGGGTACAGTATACTGGGTACCGTATACCGGGTACAGTATACCGGGTACCTTATACCGGTTACCGTATACCGGTTACCGTATACCGGGTATAACACATATTAAAACATAACATAGCATCACGCCTTGTATTCTCCGAAGGGTTCACTAGAGGTGTTTTAGTACACCCTCGTTTCACCAGTTATGTTTAAGTCCCATGTTATAGAGGGCGAGCTTATTGCCATTAACCGAATACAAATCCAGACTCTGGGAGTTATTGGATTTTTCCATCAGGGATTTTTCAGTAGCAGCCCGGAGTTGTTAGTTAAAATTTTTACATGTCCAACATAACCGCTCCAATTAAATCGTGGGGTAATTCCACCAAAATCACTTCGCTTTGTACTCGCAGACCTGCGACCGCAGCAGAATGTCATTAAATCTTTATAATTATTATTTATAGTAATAAATCTCGTACAGTCAGCATAAAATTAAACTTTTTATCAATTCACTTCATGTTCCGGTTCAAAAACCCTGCGTCATGTAATATTGTATAGAGTAATTAATTCTAAAAGCATTGATAACGAGAGGCGTAATATATTTTATGTAAAGTTTATGCTTACGGATCTGATTATAAAAGGTCAGCCAATGAACTGTTTTCTTTTCAAGGAAACCCCGGCTGCAAGGATATACCGCCATTATGTTATTTAAATGGGGATAATTGCTTGAGACAGGTAACACGTGGCGGACTTATAAGAGTATAGGTTTTATATTGTTAGTGAGTCACGGATATGGGAAAAGTTTGAGAATTTCTCTGTGTCACATTAACTTCCTGGGGTACTTTTTGTGAATGTACAGTCATAAGCCTACTGACGAATTTTAAATCACCAATATTGGTTAATTATGTGATTATAGATAGTACGGCCATCCCAAGGAGGGTTGATGTCAGGTAGGCGGCCGATCATAAAACAATTAGCCAACACCTTTAACAACACGGATTTACGAATTAAATGTTGTGCCGATCCCACCTAGTGTGGGATAAGGGCAGGAAGAAGAAGGATAGTACGGCCATCCGTTCTATACATAGGCATATGTTTATTTATTATATTTATTCATAGTTATACTCTGACCATTAATTCGATGCAGTAACTTGACAGTTCAAAGCAAAATAATGATACCATACTAAAACAAATAGTGTTGGGGTAGTGAGCGATTTTACGAAAAGAACGAATACGAAAAATAGTTCAATTTAAACAAATCTACAAATTCGTTTACAATATAAGAATAAAAAGGAGGAGGAACATAAATACTCTCTGTATTTATGTTAATAATAATAAAATGAAATAATTAACGAGTATTTATATATGTGTTGGTATAAGATGATTTAATCCAAAGCCGAATTCACAAATTTATTGTGCTTGGTGATGTTTACGTAATATATTAGTATTTATTGTTAAGGTTTTTTTTACGTAAGCTTTAAACACTTGAAATAAATAAATAAATTAACTTATTAATTTCTATTCTAGACTAAAGCGTCAATATACATATGATATATATATGATATATCGTGTTTTGATCCTCAAATTATAACTTTCAATAAACTGTATGCATATAAGTACATTATTAACTTCATTCGATTTCATTCATTCTTTTTTTCACCTCACTACCTTTTTTTGTCAAAAACTGGTATCCCTCTAACTGTCAAGTTACTGCATCGAATTAATGGTCAGAGTATAGATGGCTATCGTTGGGAATTTTAAAACTCTCCGTAAACAGACATTATAGCTTCTGACTGTACAACGACACGAACGAGCCCGCCTAGTTTACACCTTTTTACACGTTACGCTAAGCGCATTTCTCGAGACTGGCATAAAATCCGTGGATACCTGAAAAAGGATCTGTGGGATGATGTAAGTGAAATATTTATTTAGTTATTACATGACTGCTTTATTTAGTTATTACATGACAATCTCGAATAGTATTTTAAGAAAAAGGTGAATATTCGATATTTTTTAACATTATTTTAACAAATCATTCTTCTCCCGGGTTGTTAACGTTATAGTATTGTCAGATCGTTTTTATTCTTGTCTTATTGCTTGACGGCAGCGGTATAGTTTGAGTTTTCATTATCATAATTATAGTATTAAACATCTGCATTCTTAACTTTGGGATGATGCTAATGACGTTCTCAATTTTTGTTAATATATTTCGAAGAATGGCCCAAAAGCATCTCGCTTCGTTTCAAGGAGTCTTACTTTTGCCAAAAACGTAACTTAATTAGACTTACTTAGACTTTAGATTAATAAGAACTTAATTAGACTTTAGATTAATTAGAACACAATTAACAGAAAGGGGACAACTGACATATTTTATTTTTATTTACTTTTATTCGGACTTGGTCGTGTTTGACCCTATTCTCACCTGATGGTAAGCGCAGACAGAGTCTAATACCAGGTTCACATGATTCGATTCTAGTTGATCAACTGCCAAATCGCATGCGATTAGAACCGTCTGAACAGACTTTCAATTAAATTGAATCAATTTGAAGTAACAAAACGTTTCAACTTTTGGTGTTCAAGTTTTGTTGATCAACTAAAATCGAACCGTGTGAACACGCTATAAGATGGAGCACACGAATCAAAGGAACACAGATATACAGGGATTCCCCTATACCTGACTGGCGCTCACATACACACGACGGAACACAGTAAACTGCTCGGCACCCAACTTTAACGTGAGGGTGGTAGCTAAGCAGGCGGACTGTATAGTTCCTATCACCAAGCGTGCTAGGTTTTGTTGAATCTTACAACACGCGTCAATTCCCAGCGTGCGATAAGAAAGTGTTTTATTCTAACCCGTCATCACATGGGATAAAATCAACTACGGACTTCTCAGAAAGACTTTCATTTCAAATAATTCACATAATTGACACATACAAAATGATTCATTACAGCTGAACCCCGAAAAGAACAAAGGTACCTACCTATCAATTTGAGGCATATAACTGTGTGAGGCCAAGCCGAAGGTCACCCGATAAGCTGTCAGCATGACATGACCATAGAACGAGGTCAAACTACACACGTCTTATTGTTTCAGATATAAGATCGAAATTCGCTTAATTATAGAAACTCACTTTTAATTCGGCTGACATGTTTATTAGACCAGTGGCTATGGTATGATTTGTATGAGATCAGATTAGACTTAATGTATGGTCTCCAGGCATTTTAATGTAGTTCATGGCGGTCGTCAGTCATTTTATAATGGAAAGGGCTTTGCGGATACAGGAAATTGTTCAAATAATATGTTGTTATAATACCTTCCGTACTTTTAGTATGACGTGTTATAAAGTTAATTGACGGATAGCTTGAAATATTGGATAAAGTGCTTTTTGTAGCTTTTTTGCTGATCCGGGTGTAAAAATAAACATACAATCGTCATCATCATCATCCTCCTGCCCTTATCCCAACTTATTTGTGGTCGGCGCATGTTTTCTTCTTCGATACATCTCTATTAGCCGTTATTTCAGTAGTCACCCCCTTTCTAGCCATATCATCTTTCACACTATCCATCCATCGCTTCTTTGGTCTTCCTCTACTCCTATAACCATCCACATTCATACTCAAAGCTTTCCTCACGACATGTTCCTCGTTCCTCCGCATCACATGCCCATACCATGACAACCGGTTTCCACACAACTTCTCAGTCACCGGCGCCACTTTCAGGCTTCCTCTTACATACTCATTTCTAATTTCTTTTAATTTCTTATTTCTTTACTTAAACTATTGAATGAAAAAACGTACTACACAGTAAATGAATACCTAGCTGAGAAATTATAATTATACTATTGTTTTAAATCATGGTTTATTATATCTACTACCTATTGACAATTTTGGTAAGAATATTTTATTATTGTTTGTTAATTTTATAAGAATATTTTTATTTTTATAATTTTTAACCAGAATTATACTAAACATGTTTTGTTAAAATATGTGTACGCTGATTAGGCTAGACATAGCGTTCACTAAAATAATACCACCTGTAATTACCTACCTATGTTCTACAAATAAAATATTTTGATTTTGATTTTAATTCTATCCATTCGCGTATTATCACACATCTCCCTTAGCATTCTCATCTCAGCTGCATGCAATTGCCTTTCATTTATCTTTATTGTGGCCCAACATTCCGATCCATACAAGACAGCAGGTCTAACCATGGTTTTATAGATCTTCCCCTTAATAAACATACAATCGTGTCGATTCTATTACCCATTTTGACACTACTAAACTGGATTAAACGCAACTGTCACTTTCTTTTTCTATAGAAACAGAAAGAGACAAACGCCCTTAGTTTAGTTTAGTCCTGTCAAAGTGTGCAACAGAATCAACACCAATGTCACATTAGTCATAGAAGTCGATGCTTACTTACAAGGGAAAGGTTGATAAAGGTGTAAGGTACAAGATATTGCATGGAGGAGGACGAGACGGCAGCCCACGTGCTACTAAACTGCCCTGAGGTCGCCACATACAGGGCCAAGTACTTCGGAAATCCAGGTACTCTCCGAGAGATCGTCAGCAACATCAAGGGTGTGCTGGCCTTTTTCGAGGAGTTAGGGTGGATTGAGTGACTACACTTACCACCCGTGACGCAAAATACGCGCTCAGACGTGGAGTTGCGGACACCAGTACCTCTACCATGAGTTTACACAGTCAAAACTCGCTAGCGTCTCCGTAAATTATTTGTATGAAATATTGTACAGCGCCCCTAGCGGTCACAGAAAGAATTAAAATTCGTACCATGAGCACTATAGATTACGATAGGTTAAAAACCTAACGTAATCTATTCGATAGTCACTAACGTTTTTCAGCTGTCACCATACAAAACGGTACCATGAGTCACTAATTTGACTGAACCTATCGAATAATACGCTTGCGATAGTAGTAACGTAGCTCACTAGCATTTTGACGTGTGAAACATATGTTAACATTAAAGTTATATACGTTTTTGAGTCTACTAAAGTCAAAATAATGTCTGCAAGAGCTTATTTGGCATAGAATATGTTAGTGACCGCGTTAAAAATAGTAACTTTACATTTTAAATAACTTAATAGAACGTAAAGTATAGTAAGTCATCTAATTTTTACGTCAATGAATAACAAACATCCATCCTCACAAACTTTCATAAATTAATTTATAATAGTAAGTAATGTTAGAAACGTAAATTACCTGTTAATTTAGTTATTATAAATAACAATCCATACAATAAATTCAATAGAAAGTTGAAGCATACATTTTCATGAACTCCACCAACCATTGAAACTGTGAGACACTGGTCCTCATTTTATTAATTAATCTGTTTGAATCTAATTGTACACTTTAAAACCACACAACGCAGTTCTGTGACACAACGTTAACAAACAAAATGACAAATTGAATATACGACCAAAGATTACAATAGTAACTGTACATATTATACGACGACAGTGACATATTATAAGGAATAAAAATTCAAAAACCACTAAATACCATAAGTAATCTACTAACCGTCAACTTTTCTATTTAGTCGGTTTATTTGTGATATTGACTGTCTTAACATTTTTAGCATAGCGATAACATTACATTTTGAGCTTAAGAGCCGTTCTCTCTTCTTATTAGTGGGAAAGAAAGAAACAAAACATAAGTAGAGTGAAGTTAGCTAGACGACACGATCTATCGAGCTCACCTTAGCGCCTGCGTAAGACTCCGTAAATCTCATGGTGCGAGCATTATCGAAATCTATTTGATGCACGTTAGCACGCTAGCGAGTTCAACGCTAGCGAGTAATTTTTCGATGACAACTCATGGTAGAGGTACAGCCCGTTATCTATATCTATACTAATATTATAAAGAGGAAAGATTTGTATTTTTGGATTTTTGTATGTAACGAATAAACTTAAAAGCTACTGGACCGATTTCAAAAATTCTTTTGCCGTTAGAAAGCTACATTATTACTGAGTAACATAGACTACGGGTGGAGCCGTGAGGACACAGCTAGTACCTTATAAGGTACAAGATGGCCACCTGATACTAAGAACATGTTTTTCATAAAATCATAACATAACATCACGCCTTACATTCCCCGAAGGGTTCGGCAGATATTTAGTACACCCTCGTTCCGCCAGTTATGTTTAAGTCCCATGTAATAGAGTCGAGCCTATTGCCATTAACCGAGCACAAATCCAGACTCCAGGCTGCTTCTGTGAAATTTGTAATGGAGAAACCCAATAACACTGCCCGACCTGGGGATCGAATGCAGGACCCCATGCTCAGCAGTCGCGCTTGCAACCACTAGACCAACAAGGCAGTCAAAAAAATCCTTCATAATTATACCAATCCTTCAAAACCAACTTGGTTGTAGTATCTCTGTCTATCAAGGAATTATTACTGCCCCCTTTTGGCACGAATACACCAAGCCAACGAACGTCAACGATCGCCAACGAATGTTCGTCATTGTTAATTTAACCACACTTTCTTTACAACGAACCTAGTTTCATTCGGATATAAGCTGTAACGAATGTCGTTCGTCAGCTTGGTGTGTACCTACGTACCCTTTGACAACATACAAAGCTCTGCGCGACCAGCAAAAGAAACATTTTTTTTCGTAGACATTCACAAGTCTACATTTTGGCTTTTCAAACCTTACGATCTTACTTTGGTCAATATTTTTTCGAAACATCCATCTCAATCAATATTAATCTTACTACCATAATGTTGCTCCAATGATCCAGTAACTTCCTATGATACACGTCATAATAAACTTCTCTTGGAAATATTTGAATTTGCATTCACACTAAACAAATTATTATGCAATGCAAACAAAAATGCTAATGTTATGCATTCAAAATAAGATTATGTAGAGTTCATTGTAGAGTGGTGTGTCAAGTGTGGTAGAGTCAATGTTGCGCGGTCACCTTTGACCCAGATAGACGGCGCTACGTAGAGCAGAGTATTCATTGTATGGAGTCTAATAACAATGGATCTGTTATGGCATTGTAGCAAATATTTTGACTTGAATAGCCATTATTGTGAAGTAATTTTATAGCCCAATAGCAAAGTCAAGAAATAGAAAAAAAATACACTCCGATTTTCCTAAAGCTAACAAGAAAAATCCTTGTCCAAGTAATAACATAAAATACCGGTCTAACCTTAGAATATCGGCATTGCCCAGTAACGGGGTTGCGGAGGTCTGATGGCAGTCGCTCTGTGTAAAATACTGGTATTCAGCCGCATCTGATTAGACTGGAAGCTGACCCCAACATAGTTGGGAAAAGGCTAGGTGGAAAAAGAAGTAATAACATAAAATAACATCACGCCTGTATTCCCCAAAGGGTTGGGCAGAGGTGTATAGTAACACCCTCATTTCGCCGTTACGTTTAAGTCCCATGTAATGGGAGGTGAGTCTATTGCCACCAACCGAGCACGAATCCAAACTCCGGGCTGCTGCTGAGGAATTCCATACGGAAAACCCAATAATACTGCCCGACCTGGGGATCGAACCCAAGACCTCAAGATCCGCAGTCATGCTTGCCACCACAAGATCAACGAGGTTAATTCACGCTTTATTTGCATGGTAATATATTTTCATTTATACAAACAGGATATTAAAATATTAATCCATTTAAACCATTTATTTTTGTCACACATATACAAGTTACATAATTAACATGCACCATCAAAAGACCAGAATGTGTAACAAGGGGTCCATCTCAGTATTTGCTGTGCTAGTGCACAGCACTGATTTTCACCTGGCCCCTGACATTTAAAATAACATATTGAATTATACGCGCACGCGATAATCAAAAAAATAAATTAAATAATCTAAAAAACTAAACATAATCAAATTAAACTTTAATTAAATCGATTCTATTCTACAAACACATCATATTATCATAAGTTGTATGTTATAATACAAACTTCAAAATAATATAATACAAATGTGCAAAATGTATAATTACAAACATGAACAGTTTTGTATGTCGGTATGTAGGTGCATAGCTTACAACCTGGGAACAGAATTACATGATTATAAAATGCGGAACAATATTAACGGTAGGTACATAGCTGTATTAAATAATATCATATCTATTCTATGTTATATACATACTAGCAACACGGCCGGCTTCGCATGGGTGCAATGTAGATACTAATGTGGAGCATAAAAACCTTCCTCTTGAATCACTCTATCTATTGCTGAAAACTGCATTATATTCCGTTGCGTAGTTTAAAAGATCTAAGCCTATAGACAGCGGGAGCGACTTTGTTTTATACTATGTAAAGATAATAAATCTGTAGACATGGCGTGTCTGTACATTGGAAATATTTAAAAAAATAGCGGCGTGTTTAAAGGAGATAGAATCAATAGAGTCCATTTCGATAATTTTTGGATTTTTTGTCTGTTTGTCGGTTTGTTTGTTCACACCGCACGTAAAAAAATACTGAATCAATGCGGTTAACTTTTATAAACAAATATTGTGTGTATTTCAGAGTAACATTTAGTTTTTTTTCGTTGAATCAGTTTACTCAATCAAAAGATATTAGAATTTAAAAGATGATCTAGTTGTGGCAAGCGCAACTGCTGATCGTGAGGTCCCGGGTTCGATCCCCAGGTCGGGCAGTGTTATTGGGATTTGCCATGTGAAATTTCTCAGTAGCAGCCCGGAGTTTGGATTTGTGCCCGCTTGATGGCAATAGGCTCGCCCCCTATTACATGGGACTTAATCGTAACGGCGAAATGAGGGTGTTACTATACACCTCTGTCCAACTCTTCGGTGAATACAGGCGTAATGTTGTGTTATGTTTAGAATTTAAAGTAACCAAGAAAGAATTTAATATCATTTGTTGTACAATACAATACAATACTCTTTATTGTACACAAAACAAACAAGAAACATTACTATAAAAATAGAGATGTACAATGGGCCGTCTTATCGCACTAGGTGATTTCTTCCAGACAATCACGCAGACGAAGTTGCGCGAACAGCTTAGTGATGATAAATTAAAAAAAAAAACTACTTCGAGCAGGAAATCTATTAATTTGTCTATCAACTCGGTGTTTATTCGTATCAATTACTTAATTTATTTACTCAACATAATTTATAAATCACTGCTACCGCGTATTTTGATTGCTAAACTATTACTAATGAATAATGTGCACAATTGCACAATATCGATAGACAATTACAATTATTCGGCCTTGAAGACCAATGAGTTTGTTTGTTATCTGCTCTTGTGGTAAGCGATTGAAGGATAAATCTTAGGGGCCATTCAAGTATTACGTAAGCAGAATTTTAGTAATTTTTGACCCACCCCTCCCCATTGTCAGCAAAAGTAAGCAAAGCTTCCCCCCCCCCTCCTATAAAATAAAATTAAAATAAAATAAAAATCATTTATTCTCAGACCAGCAGATCCATAGAGTGTTAGTAACAATATAACTTATAGACTACAAGTACCAACCCCAATAGGCAGGCTCACCGAACCTTTACAACTTATGCTACTACTTATACTTACTTACTTATGCTTACGTAAACATTGGTATATATTTTTTTTAAACTGATCAGGTTTTTTTGTTGTTATTCATGAGCAGCAGTTTTTAAGTCTAGAAAAATAGTTAAATAAATAAAAATTGCTGACGTAATGGTCATCCAAACACCCCCGTCCCCCATGTTATCAAAAATAAGCTAAGCAAAGACCCCCTCTTTCGTGCTTACGTAATACTTGAATGACCTCTTAAAAAAGGCAACAGTAATCAACTTATTCTATCTTTTAGTGCTGGGAGTAGGCTTCTTATAAATTTCACCATGCACCTGGTTCATATAGCCTTTCATATCTTTGTCGTCTGATTGAAAAGACCGTTAAGTGACATTTTGTCGAGTTTTATAAGTATTTTTATAAGTACACTTTACGTAGTAACGTAAAAGCACAACTGGCCTCTTTGGTTTAGTGGTGGTAAACGCGACTGCTGATCATGAGGTCCTGGGTTCGATCCCTAGGTCGAGCAAAGTGTTATTCGATTTTTCCATTAGGAATTTCTCAATAGCAGCCCGGAGTCTAGATTTGTGCCCGTTTAATGGCAATAGGGACTTAAACATAACTGGCGAAACGAGGGTGTGCTAAAACACATCTGCTGAACCCTTCGGGGAATACAAGGCGTGATGTAATGATATGTTTATGTATGGTTGAATTGGGCTGGTTAGAGAGCGGCAACGCCTGTAAAATATAATACGTATAAGCAAAATTTTCAGATGTATTACGAAATCAAGTGATTAATAATGTTAGCAATTGCATAGGTTCTAGGCAAAAGTGGTTTTTCTCTTATAGATACTAGATTATGTCGCGGACTTTAGTCGCGGGTGTAAAAACCGCATCCAAATCAGGATGAAGCATGAAGCGCGCTGGGAATGTATTAAAAACCCACTAGATCTCGCCTTTTTGCATATCTTTGCCACATATAGACTTTACCTATATATGTACTTACATATAAAAAACTTAAGTCTTTCTGTACACTACATACATAACATAAAATCACGCCTGTATTCCCCGGAGTGTTGGGCAGAGCTGTATAGTAACACCCTCATTTCGCCGTTATGTTTAAGTCCCAGGTAATAGGGGCGAGTCTATTGCCATCAACCGGGCACAAATCCAAACTCTGAACTACTACTGAGGAATTCCACTCGGAAGAACACAATAACACTGCCCGACCTGGGGATCAAGGACCCTGGACATCACGATCACACCAACAAGGCACCGTTATAATTAACCCAATGTCCAGCTTATGTAACATAAGAGTAGGGCTGCCACAACCGATGTTATCGCAGACATAGTCAGCCCTGTGACTGAGCTGTTGATATTAAACGCATAAGGAACTGGGAACGGGTGAAGTCGTGAGCATAGCTAGTTTATAATGGATAATGGCAGCAGTGACTAAGTAGTCGCCACGACCCGGCAGATCTTATCTGCCTTGTAGACAAGACTTATTTTGACTTATCTGTGTCTTGCAACACGAAATATGTTTTAGTTATGCGAGTGTGAATTTGTGAATAGATTTTTTTTTTATCGTAGATAAATGGTTTTTATTTCTGTAAATAAATCTGTTACAGACACTTTTACAAGTCATTGTAATGTTTTTTAAGACTAAATGACGCCGCCATTATCTGTCTGACAAGCTCTGAGAAGAAAAGCCGAAACAAACTCAGAGATCAAGGTTTATTTTAAAGTCCATACGTTGTGGTATAAAAACTATTCGAGTGTAACAATGTAGGGCAACGTCTGGAATGGCCTTTTAAGGAAAGTGGCCTTTTTTTTCTCGTTTTATAATCCTCATGGATGTCCCTCGCCCAGGGAAGGTGTCTGCCGGACTCTTACCGGCTAAAAACCAACGGTGTTCCTTCTCCTGACCGTACAGCCGGGGTCGCGGTATTCGCAAAAGCATGCACCATAACCCCGGCAGGTCTCGGTCCGCCAACCCATGGCGGACCTCTCCTCTGTGGGGCCTTGCCCCACGTCCTCCTGAGAAGCGTGCACGGAACACAGCGCGCCGCCTTCTCGGGCCTGTTACTGGTCGGGCGGCCAGTGAGGCCCTCATTCTGAGAGGAAAGTGCCCTAGCAGGTTTGAGTTAACCTGTCCTAACTAACAGCACGCATGCATCAGTCATCGTGTAGCTCAAACCTTATTTTAGGGAGCTCAACAACCCGAGCCACGACGCTATCAATCAGCCGGACATTGGAGTGGATGTTATATATTTCCTTCTAATCCCAGCGACGTGTCAGCAAGAAAAATAATAAATAAGTTAGGAAGGAAGAAAAGATGTAAAAGGATTGTATTAGTAAGAAGCCATCCTGTTTAATATTTTTCTTTCTTCAAGCCTTTTCCCAACTATGTTGACGTCAGCTTCCAGTCTAACCATATGCGGCTGAATACCAGTATTTTACACGGAGCGATTGCCATCAGACCTCAGCAACCTAGTTACTGGGCAATGCCGATATCCTAAGTTAGACTTTCGGGCTTCTGACTATCCGTAACGATTGTTATAGGTATTTTTATGACACCCGGGACCGACTGTTTAATGTGCTCTCCGAGGCACGGGGGTCTCGATGTGTAACGAAAGGTCATCCATCTAATCCTTTTTTTTTTTTTTAGCGTGGGGAAATCCTCATGGACTGTCCCCCGTCTGGGGAAGACTGGGGGGTGTGCCAGACTCTTACTGGCTAAAACATTCGCTGTTGCATGCACCGCGACCCCGGCAGGTCTCGGTCCACCAGCTTCTTCTGGTGGACCTCTCCTGTGGTGGGGCAGTTGCTCCCCTGCCCCACATCCTTCCGAGAGGCGCGCGCAGGACACGACGCGCCATCCTCCCTGGGCCCGTTACTGGTCAGGCGACGGGTTCCCCAACCCGCCGCCCGCACGCCACTCACTAGGGTGGCCGGAGATCGTCACGCGCCCTCCGGCGCCCGGTGCGTCTAGCGCGAGAAGGGAGAGCCTAATATTATGATGAAGTATTTGTAGGGGAACGAGATATTGTGTTCCGTCTACGAAAAGGAGGATCCTCCTACCAGGCGGAGTCTTGTGCCTGGCGGGCCACTGCCCAACGGTTGATGTTGGGAAGTTGTATATATACTATCTGCGTGTCAAACTCTGATATCGCGATGCAGGATAGTTCGCATGTGGCGTGATAGATGCCGCCACATCACTCCCCCCCAAGACCGGAGGTCGATTGTACTGATGAGTCAGCAAGTCGTTGCATGTTGAGATGCTTGCCAGGGCCGGGTGAGGGTTCCAGTAAGTCGGAACCGGGTGCCGCGTCGTTCATGGTGAGTCGGAACTGTGAGCGGTGAGAAGTGGCTGGCTGCTGGCGTCGACCAGGAGAGATGTGCCTCTGCTAGTTGACCGGTCGAATTTGCAGCGTGCTGTGCCATGTTGCTGAAGAGGGCTGAAGGTGTGACCAGGCTTGCGCGTTCGCTGCAAGCTAGTGGTAACACGATGAAGCCGAGGATGCTGGCTGGCTGTGTGACTTGCTGCTTGCTTGAATGTCGAGCAGAGGGGAGTGATGATGTTGCTGCCGATGTTTATAGGCTGCGAAGGTTGCGTTAGTAATCGTCACCAATGTGGAAACATTGTCTGTGACGATCACGTCGGGGTCACCAATGTAGGGAAACGAGATATCGTGTTCCGCCTACGAAAAGGAGGATCCTCCTACCAGGCGGAGTCTTGTGCCTGGCGGGCCACTGCCCAACGGTTGATGTTGGGAAGTTGTATATATACTATCTGCGTGTCAAACTCTGATATCGCGATGCAGGATAGTTCGCATGTGGCGTGATAGATGCCGCCACATATTTTTTAAGAAGCTTAGGGTCCTATTGGTCCCATAATCAGGATCCATTCGCAAAAATACTGGATGGTTTTAGACATCACCTGTGAAATCGTGTGCTTTCAGCTCCGAAAGCAGTCTATAAAATGAGTAAGCATGCTGAAGTATGCCAAACCTAAATCGATGCGAAAAGGAGTAAAAGTCCGTACGCATATTCATACAAAATGCCCATTTTCTACAACTTAAATGCGAATTGATGCTGTTAAGTTTGTTTAGTCCCTAAATAAAAGTAGTGATGTCTTCGCAATGTTGGTATTCTGATTTCAAGTCTATTACGTGCTGTAACGAATAGTAAAACGTGCTAGGAATGCAAAACAAAATCTTGACTTTTTATAATAATATAAAGCAAGTATCCATCCATCCATAGAAATATTGACAAAAAACATAATACTACTTTTGAAGAAAAGTAAATTCAATTACGTCAAACAATCGTAATATTAATCTACCATGATATTAAATATATAGCGTGGCAACCCACGGTTAGTAACAATACCGCCCGCTAGAGCGAGTGGCGGGCGGGAAGACAGTCTCGCGACGCGGCGCGCGCGGTGTCACAACTCCCGCGCGATCATGGGTATTATTCATACCTACCGCCGTGTTATAATGTGTGTCATCATTCCTTTGGAGTAATAAACGTGTAAGGAGACAGAACTGTAGTTATTTCTTTCCGAAACAAGGTCCAATAGCACCTACCAACGCTATAAATATTATTAAATTCAATTGAAATCGTAAATCGACCTTTATTCACCGAAAGATTTCAGTTGTTTTCGAGAGTGCCGATATGTCCATAATGCCTTATAGATTTAACCTACCGAGGCATAAAATGGAGTTTCAAAGCTATTAACAATGAAATGTATACAGAGCGTTAAGCTAAAGTCAAGAGTCCATTGTACGAGACAAGGTGATGTTACGAAACGCCGATAGGGTTGCCACAGAACTCCTCTGAAATAATTGGATAGTGATGAAAAACGTTTCTTAATTTTACTTTATTATTGTTTTTTAATCGCTCTTACTACAGTTTAATAACAACTTAAAATTTCAGTTCAAATCTGTGGACAAAAACTAGTATGCTTTTTTATGTCTATTTACTTATATAACAATTGATTATACCTTTTTAGAGCTATTAATAAATTTGATATAATAAACTTTTATATCTATGACTAGCTGAGTCCTCACGGCTCCGCCCGTAGCCTATGTTACTTGGTGATAATGTAGTTTTCTAACGGCAAAAGAATTTTTGAAATCGGTCCATTAGTTTTTAAGTTTATTCGTTACATACAAAAATACAAATCTTCCCTCTTTATAATATTAGTAAAGACTAGCTGTGTCCTCACGGCTCCGCCCGTAGCCTATATTAGTCAGTGATAATGTAGCTTTCTAACGGCAAAATAATTTTTAAAATCGGTCTAGTCGTTTTTAAGTTTACCTATTCGTTACGTACAAAAATACAAATCTTTCCTCTATTTATAATATTAGTAGGTATAGATGAGAAAAGATATGTAATAAAATTCATAGGGCGTGCAATTTCCCGAAATTAATAATTATAACTTTAAACCAGACATAAATCAAAGATTCTCAATCCAAGATCTCTGCATTGATGTAAGTTATTAATATTAGGTAGGTACTTCGACCAACATCTATTCGGAAATATTGGATTGAGTTATTGGTTTAGACCGTACACAGGGACGTAGCTACTGCCGTATCAGTCGTATCTATATATACAACTAATACTTATATAATGTTACTACTGATTTCTATGATTTTGACATTAATCTTCTTTGACATTAATATTGTTTAAGTTGAATTTATTACAAAGCTATAGACTTTCTAAGATATTTTTTCCATTATGATGTATTGATTTGACATTTCACTCTAAATAATGAACTAATAATTAATATTAATTCGAATATTTTTTAATGATTCTGTATAATATTGTCAAGAATTTGCATGTCACGTTGCGGCAAAATGTACATGGGTCTGTATTTTATATTTTACTCCATCTGTAATGTACCTACATTTTACGCAAATAAATTTTATTCTATTCTATTCTATCAATGATACGGGGCCCCTGGACTACAACGGCCCCGACATGTGAACGCAAAAATTCGTAAAATGTTATCCATAATCTCACTCAAGCTCTTAAGCCGTACGCCAATCTCTAGACTCTTAAACGCTAAACACAACACACCCCAGACACTCCATACAATCATAGACCATAGTTTTTGGTTTGGTTTTTTCCATTTGGGCTTCACAACAGTCGAGTAGAAGGGCCCCCCGACAAATTTTGAGCAAGCTACGCCACTGGCCGTACACCAAACAAATCAACGATACAATCTAATCGTGCGCCAACCCTAAATTAGCGAATTGGAAAACATAGCCTAAATAGTGGTCGATCATAACGGGTCTTTGTTATGCTTTTTATCAAGGGTCTGGGTGCTATGTGCTAATGTTTATTCGTTACACTTAAACCGTTACTGCTGTTAAAAACATTACTACGTGTTATCTGCGCTCTCTTTATCGGTAGGCTGATTTGTGTGGCGACAAAGCTAAAGTGAGTTACGTTAGGTTACGTGCTAGGTCGAAAGAGGGGCTCGTGGCTTATTAACAACCGTGCGGATCATTCGATTTGCGAGGTTAAGCAACGCTTGCAGCGGTAAGTCCGTTGATGGGTGACAATTCGTTACACACCGAGACCCCTCGGACAGCACCTTCAACCGTCGGTCCCGGGTGTAATACAAATACTTATGACAGTCGTTACGGTTTTTTTTATAAAAAATCTTGTTAGAGTATTTTTAAATTTTTTAGATTTTGTTAATATAAATCGCCTTTTATTTTTATTAAACGTAAACGTAAACGATGTTGAATACAGAGTACGAGAAGTTTCAAGTTTTTACACAGACGTTCAGGGTGCTATATTATTTTACGATGTGTCAGAACCAAAGTCCCTTTTTGTTTTTTTTTTTCTCGTTGGAAAATCCTCATGGATGTCCCTCGCCCGGGGAAGGCGAGGGGGTCTGCCGGACTCTTACCGGCTAAAAACCAACGGTGTTCCTTCTCCTGACCGTACGGCCAGGGTCGCGGGATTCGCAAAAGCATGCACCGCAACCCCGGCAGGTCCCGGTTCGCCAACCCATGGCGGACCTCTCTTCTGTGGGGCCTTGCCCCACGTCCTCCTGAGAAGCGCGCACGGAACACGGCGCGCCGCTTTCTCGGGCCTATTACTGGTCGGGCGGCGAGTCCCCAAACCCGCCGCCCGCAGGCCACACACTAGGGTGGCTGGAGATGGTACACGCGCCCTCCGGCGCCCGGTGCGTCTGGCGCGGGATGGGAGAAGAGCACACCGCTCCCTCTCCCTCTCCGCTTCCTCTTTGGTTGCCATCACCCCCTCACAAAAGAACCAAAGTCCCTAGCAAAACTGAATGAGTGGTCGAGGAACTTCAAGTAGATATACCCCACCAAGAAGAACATAGTCTACTTAGTGGTCGACAATAAGATTGACAAGTATATCATTTTGGGACCCAGTGCATAATATCAGCAAGCAAATGGGGTCACTCGCACGAACGCTCAACGAGTATTCCCAAGGAGGGTTGATGTCAGGCAGGCGGCCGGTCATAAAACAATAAGCCAAAACCTCTAACAACATGAATTTCTGAAATACATGTTGTGCCGACCCCACCTAGTGTGGGATAAGGGCAGGAAGAAGAAGAAGTCGTTACGGGTAGTCAAAAGCCTGAAAGTCTGACAACTGGTCTAACTTTAGGATATCGGCGTTGCCCAGTAACTGGGTTGCGGAGGTCTGATGGCAGTCGCTCCGTGTAAAATACTGATATTCAGCCACATCTGCTTAGACTGGAAACTGACTCCAACACAATTGGGAAAAAGCGAGTGTAAAAGACAAGTAACATAATCTTGTAGGGGTGAATCTATCATTACAGTTATAGCTAATATCGGTCTGTTAGGATTGCGAGCATGGTAAATAAAGTAAATGAAACCAACATAGACTCTCAACCACTGAGAGTACCTACTTATATTTGGGTGAGTGGTTAGTTACAGAAGCTAGTACACAATATAATCTTATAATCTAATAAATAAAAATAAATCGCCAAATGTGTTGCTAAGCGCAAAAGGAGCTAGTAATTTATACAATTTACACAAGATCGGAAAATAAGGACAACAAGGATATTTAGATATAAAAAGTCAGACTCCTTCGGCTGTTCGACATAGAATCCTCTGCTCCGTCGAATGATCACTGTTTTTATTATAACTTTGGGTTCGTATCCTCTATCAACATTGTCAGTGTTATCAGTGACCGACAACACGAGGCAGAACGAACGTGTTAGGTTGAAAAGTTATAAGTAGACAGTCAGAAAAAAATAATCCTGTCTTAAAAAATACGTGATAAATTCTGGTAGGTTGATATCTAATCTTGAGTCGGTCGGAGTCATTACTGGAACATCTCCAAAATTATGTTTTGGACTAGGTACCTACTAAAAAACTAAAAATATTGCATAGTTGGTAGTAATCTCATAATAAACTATAGTTTTTTTACGATATGTAGGCATATCAAATATCAAGATTACTAAAAGTTATGTCAACAAAATTAGCCTTTCAAAATATCTAAAAACTTTAACTTGGATTTTCTAAAAAAAAGTATAATTTGAATTGTACCGGTAATGATTCCGACCGACGATATGTTAGAAAGATTTGAGACACTTTTTAATTGAATCATCAAATAATAATAATTAATCGTAATAAGACTTGATGCTTGCATAAGATATGCATTTAGTATCTGTCACCATTTTAATAGAGATGTTTACAACTATGTTGCAGAGTGGTTTTAGCAGATAGGTATGTCGTAACTAGATTAGGTATTCTAGAATAATTTGGTAATAGTCACATCCTTATTTGGATCAATGCTGGCCATTAATCAAGCTTACAAACTTTATTTGTTGTTTGTGGGTCTTGCCAACAAACCTAGAATCACGAAAATAAGATATTACACCAGAAATATTAGTTGGCATTAGTTCAGTCCATATTGAACGTTGGTATTATGACAACTGCAATTCTTCAGGGGTAATCGAAACGCCAGTCGATTAAAGGAAGTCTCATTATTGTCCAGATGTCGATGATGAGATAGATGATCTGGAAAGCATTTTACCTATCGATTATTATATATCTGCCTAGCCTTTTTCCAACTATGTTGGGGTCAGCTTCCAGTCTAACCAGATCCGGCTGAACACCAGTATTTTACACGGAGCGACTGCCATCAGACCTCCGCAACCCAGTTACTGGGCAATGCCGATATCCTAAGGTTAGACTCGTTGTCAAACTTTCGGGCTTCTGACTACCCGTAACGACTGTCATAGGTATTCGTATGACACCCGGGACCGACTGTTTAACGTGCTCACCGATATGGAGGGGTCTCGATGTGTAACGAACGGTCACCCATCCACGGACTGACCGCGGCAATCGCAGCTTTACCTCGCGAACCGTATGATACGCGCGGTTTGTAATTACCCACGAGACCCTTCCTATCGATTATTATATCGATTGTTTTTTTGGTTTTTATTTTCGAGTAATCTCAATATTTTAGACAGATTCATATTGAAGTTTGAACAATATATTTAGTAGATTTACGACTTAGGTACTTCCCAAAACGGAGACGTGAAAGGTAATAAAACTATAAAAAGCTTAACTGTAGACAACAACAATATTTTTTTATTAAATCATTGCTCAAAATTGTCTACATCCGGGAAGTCGACATCCACGCGGCATTCTGGCTATTGAACAACCTACTTATAAAATTAATTCAATATAAATCAACATAACGATTGTTAGACAACACTGCTCACGTACCTTCACACTTCAAATTGAAAATATATATATACACATTGTATTCGAAAATTTCTACACACAATTATCAGTCTTACTCAATTGAGACAAGATTCATTTTTGATTTGCTTCCGTCATTTATAAAGCCTAGTCCACCTGTAATAGGTTTGTGGGCGCTCAAAGTATTTGTTCACGGGATATCGTGATATTGAGAAAGACTAACGACCTTATTGTTATGGCGATATAGGTCAAACAAGAGTACACAGCAATGGCCGGCAATACAATGGCCAGTTAGCCATTTAGATATAACAGATAGAAACCGTATTAGTTTTGGTCCAAGGATGGGAACCGTTGAAGGAAATGTAAGTCGTTGATCATGGTTCAATATAGTTAAATTCATATTTAAGACGTACACTTTTCCAGTCATTGAGGGGCTCGTGGCTTATTGACGACCGTGCGGATCATACGATTTGTGAGGTTAAGCAACGCTTGCCGCGGTCAGTCAGTGGATGGGTGACCATTGGTTACACATCGAGACCACGCCGTGCCTCGTTCTACCGTAGATCCCGGGTGTCATGCGAATACCTATGACAGTCGTTACAGGTAATCAACTCAGACTGACAACTGGTGTAACTTTAGGATATCGGCATGGCCCAGTTACTGGGTTGCGGAGGTCTGATGGCAGTCGCTCCGTGTAAAATACAGGTATTCAGCCGCATCTCTTTAGACTGGAAGCTGACCCCAACACATTTGCGAAAAAGCTGGAGGTTAGGTTTCCAGTCATTCAAATTCTAAAATATCATACCGAGTGCACGTTTACGGACTAATTCAAAGAAAGAAAAGTCAGGACAACCTTAATTAGCTTTATGCGCGACTGGTCGTGGATTTGATTCCTGCGCGATACAAATATTTGTATGGCCTACAGATAGCCCAGTTGCTACGGGTCTAACACCCATATTCTAAGACGTTCCTCCAAAACTTACTCGACTTGACTCCACCTCGACTCAGCCTTTTTCACTACCATCGGTAGTTATAGTTGACATAACCGTCCTCGACTCGAAATTTTTCCTCAGTCGAGGTAAGGAATCATCTGTCAAACTCAAGGTACCTCGGAACCTACCTTAAGGAAGGAAGTGTCAAAGTTCGTATGTAACAAAAATGAATTTTGAAGACTTTATCGAATATGATTACGATAATCCTTACAACTATTTATCGCGGCGTTATTTGCGCGATGCAGATAATTCAACTTATGACGGAATAACTCTGTCGAGGAACCTCAAAGTTCACTCGAAATTGCGACTAAGAATACAATTTTGAAGGTGTTTTCGAGGCCGTTCTGAGTCGAGTATGAGTCGCATAAGTTTTGGAGGAACGTCTTAGAATATGGGTGTAACTGTTTGTCCATTTGAAAATTTGTGTCTGTAAACGCACAACAAGACAAATCATAGAGAGGGGCAACGTTTAAAAAATAAAACTCGTTAAAATACCAATAAATGACCATTTATTGTACTAGTACTATTTTAACGTAACCGATCGATTTAACTTTTAAAATCAATAAAAAGAATAGAATTCACTGCGAGTGAGCTGAAACAAAACGAAGTTTTTAACAAAAACAGCAGACAATCGATCACTTCCGAAAATGCAGTTTAGCTTCCGGATTTAACGGTTCAGTGACTTAGTTTTTTGTTGGTCTTATGAACATGTATTTAATTCAACCACGATTTGTTTCAAACAAGTTTTTAAACTGTACTTTCATTCATTCTTAGCCATACCTTTTTATTATCCGTCTGTTTGTAGATGGTCCTTAGTAACCGGGTAACCTTGGTAACCGGGTAACCTTGGTAACCGGGTAACCTTGGTAACCGGGTAACCTTGGTAACCGGGTAACCTTGGTAACCGGGCAGTTATTTGGCGAGGCTTTAAGGATCTTCAACGAATGAGGGACGAAGTAAAATACTTAACCTAAGCTAACTACTACTTAGTGGCGTGCATTGCATATAGGCAATTAAACAGTGTCTACATCATAAGATTTAATTAACAACTCCATCTTTAACTATTACTACCTATACATAAAATAAGCGTGTATGGCTATGATTTCTTTTGGTCAGAATCGTATTGAAATGAGCTTAAGCGTACAGTTGAAAGGCGACATCGCTAGTGCCTGCCTACCTAGTCCGGAAACCAATGCACGCCACCGCTACTACTCTAAAATCATGGCTACTAGCAACAACAATACTAAGGGCGATCCCTAATGGGACTCCGAGCTCAGCTTAGGGCGTTGCTGGCGGAAGGACTGGGAGGGAGACAGCTAGAAGAGAGCTGACATATATACTCAAAATACTGGCTGTAAATATAATGACTTGCTTTCTATTTTAAACTTATTGATGACATCGTTCTGCATACTAAGTTCGTTCTACCTATCTTTTTCCCAATTATGTTGGGTTCAGCTTCCAGTTTAACCAGATGCGGCTGAATACCAGTATTTTATGCGGAGCGACTGCCATCAGACCTCTGCAACCCAGTTACTGGGCAATGCCGATATCCTAAAGTTAGACCTACTAAGTGTAATGATTAATTCTCAGGCAACTTGAAAAATTCATGTTGAATAGTTTCTGGCAATAAGCTACCCATTCTCTTATTCTTATTCATTCTTATTCTTTATTGTACGCAAAATAATAATATATATTACAGTTCCGTTGGTAAATTCATGTACAAAAGCGAGCTTAACTCACAAATGAGTTTTCTAACAGCAAACCTTAGAGCGATAGAGAGATTTGATGTTGAGGAGAACAATTACCTAAGTGTACAAGTTATATAAAATTACAAATTAAATACACAATAAATATACACATCTACATAAACTAAACAAATATGTGTATAGCACACAATACATAAACGTAATACATACAATATAATATATAAAATACTACATACATAGATACATACAGGTCATGTAGACAGGAAATGTTCCCTAATTATTTTCTTAAAAACATCTAACGACGGGCTATCACGTAAGGAGTGAGGAAGAGAATTCCAAAGACGCGAAGCACGAACAGTAAATGATCCATCATAACGACTCGAGGTGTGGGAAGGCATACGAAGGAGAAGAGATGAGGATGAGCGACAAGGTTTCCCTCTAGGAATAAGAAATTCAAATCGTTCTTGAAGATACATAGGAGAATGAGGATTGTGGAGAACAGAAAAGAGAAAAGAAAGAATGTGAGTATCACGACGTTGCCGAATAGGAAGCCACTTCAGCCGCTTCCGAAATTCCGACACATGGTCGTACTTCCGAAGGCCAAAGAAGAAACGGATGCACAAATTCTGCAGACGTTCTAGTTTATCTAGCAGTATTCTCATCAAGAAAATGAGCAGAAGCGAGATTCTGTGTTGACATAACTGTGTTTACACACTGCGACCAACCGTTCATTCACCTAATGTAATTATTCGACAATATTCACTTACAACCAGTCATTGCGGTTTCTAAATAAGCCAGTATTCGTCACGTATCTGTGCTTAATTTGACGTGAAGATAGAAAACTTACGTCATTATCTACATACTTACATACTAAAACTCACGCCTTTTTCCCATGGGGATAGGCAGAATCTATAGAACGCTACATGCTACAATCTTTATATACTACAAAACCTACACTTGTGATGATACTTATGTACGTGCGGCGTACCCTGGGCAGTCAGTCCCTCTACCAACCTTGCTGACTGGATAATCTTTTCAAACTCAAACTCAAACTTTTATTTGCTTTCCACAATGGTATTAATAGATGGTGAGTAAATATATATAGTACATCGTGGACCCTGTTGGGCACGCAAAAATATTAGGAGAGAGGAAGGAATTGGTAAGTAATTTTTAACCCAATTCAAAAAAGTAAAGTATATATTTTTATTTATTTATTGAAGTATCTAGGTAGATTTTCGTATTCCTAATTCAATATTGATAGTAAGTATTGTTTTGACTATTTATATTTATTCGTTTTTAATTACCACGGCACCACGGCATGAGCTATTCTTTTATCAGCTAGTACGCATTAAGTGCTTTGAAGCGCGCGCTTGACAAGCGCTCAGCCAAAAGCGCGCTTTTGAGTGTGTACGCTCCATGCTATTATCCCGTAACTTGCAACGCGCTTTACCAAAGCGCGCGCTCCAAAGCGCTTAATCTGTACTGGCTGTATAACTCGTGCCAACACGAGAGAAGCTAATGTATTTCAAAATTGTCTATAAAATTCAAACAAATGTAAAGATGAAAAGCATTTCTCCCCCTAACGTCTCCGCTATTCGTTTCTGATTAAACAATCGACTAAATAGGTTCTTATCTATTATTTAATTCGTGTAATCATTTGCATGCCGCGGCTAATGGCGGCTCGCTACTCGACATAATAAGGAGTATTTACTTTCTTCGATCAGACAGATTAGTTTTCATTACACGTGCATAATGCGATGATGGGAGAAAGTGGAAGCTATAAGCGTAAAGATCACCGCACACCGCACGTAGAAACTTGATGGATTATTGTTTAAGTTCTTGATAACCGTGAACGATACTGCCGGGTCTATTACGTACAGCACTTATAGTAAACTTTAATTATTTTATTCAGAACTAGCGACCCGCCCTGGCTTCGCACGGGTGCAATGTAGATACTAATGTGGGGTATATAAACCTTCCTCTTGAATCACTCTATCTATTGCTGAAAACTGCATTAAAATCCATTGCATAGTTTAAAAGATCTAAGCGTACAGACAGCGGGAGCGACTTTGTTTTATGCTATAAAAAGATCTAACATTAATAATCTATCTGATATCACTGCAAGCAGTGATAGCCTAGCGGTTGAACGCTTCCCTTCCATGCAGAAGGGTCTGAGTTCAGTCCCGGCCCGTACCTCTGACTTTTCGAATTTATGCGCGGATCAGAATTTGATTATCACTTGCTTTAATGGTGAATGAAAAACATCGTGAGGAAACCTGCACACCTGAGAGGGCTCTATAAAGGTCTCGGTAGTGTGTAGTCTGCAAACCCGCACGAGGCCAGCATGGTGGACTAAGGCCTAAACCCTTTTTAATCTGAGAATAGGCCCAGCAATGGGACAATAATGGGGTAATTATGTTGATGTTTTAATATCTGTCAGTAATTGCTCCACTGCAAGCAAAGACCTCTTCTCGTAGAGAAAAGGAACGAGCTTCTTCTTCCTCTTAGCCTTTTCCCAATTATCTTGGGGTCAGCTTCCAGTCTAACCAGATGCGGCTGAATACCAGTATTTTACACGGAGCGACTGCCATCAGACCTCCGCAACCCAGTAACTGGGCAATGCCGATATCCTAAGATTAAACCGTTTGTCAGACTTTCGGGCTTCTGACTGCCGGTAACGACTGTCATAGGTATTCGTATGACACCCGGGACCGACGGCTTAACGTGCTCTCCGAGGCACGGAGGGGTCTCGATGTGTAACAAATGGTCACCCATCCACGGACTGACCGCGGCAAGCGCAGCTTAACCTCGCAAATCGTACGATCGGCGCGGTTGTTATTTAGCCATGAGCCCCTCACAGAAAAGGAACGAGCTTATCACCAGTTTTGTTTACTGCGTTTTGGCTATTAAATCCAAGTTACCTCAAAATATTTATCTTTACCGCGTGGCAGTGGTGCCATAGATTAACTTAAAAAGTAAATTTCATATTGAAAAAGTCGCATTAGTGCACGCCAGGTTTTGACCCGTAACTTGATGGTTAAAAAGCAGATTCTGACGAATTTAATATTATTTAAAAACAGATTTTAAAAAAACACCATGCGTGAAAAAGGCGTGTATTTTAGATAATTGCATATTATAGTCTTTGTTTTTTTTTTCAAGTCTATTTTAATATAGGTACGTATCAGCCTGGCTGTTTCGTAAGTATTTTTTATACACTAGAGAGCAATGAATCCGAGTCACCAACATAAATCTTAATATCTCGGAAAACATTGTTACACATTATTTAACATAATTTTGTTTATATTGGTGACCCGGATTCATTGCTCCCGGGTGTATGTTGCATTTTAAATTACATCGTAAATATAGTAAACGTTTGCACTAGTCTTATTTATTAGCAGCCTATTTTGAAACGCCTTTTCGATGATTGTATCGAAAGGAAAAACGACCAGTCGATAACTCGCCCGCGGTACAAATCGGCCCAGTTTTATGAAATCGATGACATAAGGTGCAGTCAGGACTCCGATAGCTTTAGTACGACAATTGCATCTAGGGCTGTCCTAACTAGATTTCGAGCTCGTCTAGCCCAGAGGTCCTCAAACTTTTTTAACTCGTAAACCACTTGCCATGTTTTTTGGTTTTGGGTTTGCTTAGATAATATTGCATTTTTGCAAATTCATCGACTTTTTTGTTCATGTGTTTTTGACTGATTTCTAACTGTAATGAGGTTTAGTGTGAACAAACAATAAAAACACACGTTAAGTTTTATACATTAAACTGATTAAACCTACGACAGTACCTACAATAGTACTATCGTCGTCGGTCTGTTTGTTATGTTTTCAAGTAAAAACTAAGCAACAAATCAATCACGACCTGCTTAAATGAGTTCCACTTTCGTGGACCCTCATTTACATCTCACGGACCCTCAATTATTTTTTTCACCCTCGTGGACCCCTTTGAGGTCGCCGTCGACCTCTGGGGATCAATATAGACCACTTTGGGTATCACTGGTCTAGCCGAAAACGTACATCAAGTGACGTAACGTGACGTCAAATATTGTATATTCGAATGAAATGCATTGGCACATACAATACCTACTTTTATAATTACAAATTGTGTACCGCTTGTGACCGCAGAGCTAACCTTCTCGTATAATGGTACTAGTCACCGGCCTGGAGAATTTATGCTGGTCAGTTGAATAGGTAAATATCCCGCGATCAGATGATCATAGTCCGCAAGGAGAGGGATTAAGAGTACATTTCCCATCTGTAGTCAGGCGAGTCGTAAGAGGCAGTGCACCTGGAACCATAGTTGTACCCAAAAACCTGCATGGGACTTAATATTAGAGGTGAAATGTGGGTACAGACTGCTGTAATAGGAGAAAACCTCTGCTTACCCCTTTAGGAATTATAAGCGTGAGAGTTATGTACCTACTAGCGGCCCATCCCGGCTTCGCACGGGTGGACAATTTCCCCGTTTTTGCAACATTTTTCATTTATGCTCCGCTTCTATTGGTCGTAGCGTGATGTTATATAGCCTATAACCTTCCTCGATAAATGGATTATTCAACACAAAAATAATTTTTCAATTCCAACCAGTAGTTCCTGAGATTAGCGCGTTCAAACAAACAAACAAACTCTTCAGCTTTATAATATTAGTATAGATGTAGATGAACGTCAATGTATCGTTGATCAAAAGTACGGTGCACAAAATACAATAGGCCTAGCACGAACGTTTGGCGTATACCTATAGTATCTTAAATGTATTGCTAATGTAAGCTTATTTTGAATCGAAAATACAACTGTCCTATAAAGTTTTGGTTAATTTTTTGCGACATGCACAATTTGTATCATACATAATGAATAAAGTTTTCAATATAATTAAATAGTAAGTGCGAAACGAGTATTTCCGATTCAAAATTCGCTTAAACGTTGCGTTTACGTTAGCAAACTCGACAGCATGTGTGGTAGGCCTACCTTACCTTACGGTTTTCCGGGGTTGCGGTGCATGCTCTTGCGAATCCCGTGACCTCGGCCGAACGGTCAGGAGAAGGAACACCGTTGGTTTTTAGCCGGTAAGAGTCCGGCAGACCCCCTCGTATTCCTCGGGCGAGGGACATCCATGAGGATTTTCCAACGAAAAAAAAAGGAAAAAAGGGCTACGGATGAGGGTTAGGATATTTGGTTATTATTACTAGTTCTAACACTCAGCTTGGCTCTTTATTTCCAATCGCAAAACAGGAAGACTTTTCAGGTCAGCAGCAACCCTAATTGAGTGCACTGTTGCAACCGCCTGTTTCGTGACCAAACACGAATGCCCGGAAGTCAATGGCCCACTTACAACTCATTTTTCGTGGCCACGATCACGTTATACACAAATAATTTATTAAAGATTAATAAAACCGACCGTTTTGCAATAATTGATAAGACGTTTTTTATTGCTGACGGATTGATTTAAGATGTATGTAATTTGCAAAGTGGATAATGCGAACGTTTTGTTTGCGTGTGTTATAAGTTTGACCCATTAAGCTTTATTATGACGTAGGTAATCTCATAAATAAGGAAATATGGAGGCCACTTTACACAGAGCAAGTACTGCTAGGAGACCTACCAATGTACAAATAGAAACTTTAATAGCAACAAGGAATTTGAAACAATACTTATTATTATTACTTATTATTTATATTGCAATTTGTAATGCATCAAATAACTGTCTCGTTGGTCTATTAGTGGTAAGCGCAACTGCTAATCGTGAGGTCTTGGGTTCAATCCGCAGGTCGGGCAAAGTGTTATTGGGTTTTTCCGTGTTGAATTCCTCAGTCGCAGCGTAGAGTTTGGAATTATGCCTGGTTGATGGCAATAGGCTCACTCCCTATTACATGGGACTTAAATATAACGGCGAAATGACGGTGTTATAGTTATGTTTTGTTATGGTATGACGTAGGTAATCGCAAGGAAATATGGAGGCCACTTTACACTGAGCAAGTACTAGGCTAGGTGCTATACCAATCTACAAATAGAAACTTTAATAACAACAAGGAATTTGAAACAATATTACGTATATTACAATAATGCATCAAATAACCATTGACCAGTACAAACTGGTTATAACAATATAACTAGCTAAGTTATTTGGTAGGTAATGTTGATAAGAATTGGAGTCTACTATGGAAAGATGAGAAAAATAATTTAGACACATTAATTAGAATTACCATAAACATAATTAACATCACGCCTGTATTCCCTAAAGGGTTAGGCACAGGTGTATAGTAAAACACCCTCATTTGGCAGTTAGGTTTAAGACTCATGTAATAGGGGCGAGCCTATTAGCATCAACCGGGCACAAATTCAAACTCCGGGCTGCTACTGAGAAATTCCACACGGAAAAAAACAATAACACTGCCCGACCTGGGGATCAAACACGTCGAACAGTCGCGCTTGCCACCACTCGACCGGCGAGGCTTTTATTTACAATTACCATTCCCATAATTAAGGCATTCTAGTACACATTCTACACCATAAAAATTATCTTCCACTGTTTCAGGGCACACCTTACACAATAACTCACCATGAACAAAAATATTTACTAACGAGACTACGAGTCGTTGCGCGTCGCTCGCCTCGTAGTTTATTGTCGTCAATATTGAGCAACGAATAGTTTTTCACCATTACTTTGTTAAGCGGGGTCGGTTAAGTTAGTTCTTGACATAATTACACAGTTTCGTTTACAATGGTGTTACGTTAATTACGATTGTAACAAAAAAATAATTGGACTTCATTTCAAATATTGTTCACATTTTCGTGAACTTATAATGTTATGATCAAGGTTGTACTTAGATCATTCTATTGTCTATTCTTCTCGCTCAAGTAACTGCCCGTTCACACAGCGGATCAGTTTTAACGGATCCCTCGGTACTGGATGTGATGTTCAGATCTGTAACGACGGGTCCGTTAAAAAAATAACAGTTGCGTCGCATCTGGCATGCAGGAAACGATAAAAATAACGGATCGTGTGTGAACGTACATACTTCTCCATACATCTTCATGTACGGATCCGTTTTTATACTGTTCCGGCATCTAGTATTAGATGACAAAACGAAACATGTAAAAATGTCGGTCCAGTATTATTTACTGGATTCGAAATACTGTCGTGTATGTGAACTCGCTCATTCAACTACAGGCGCCATCACCAAAATAAAAACGGATCCGTTGAAACGGGTCCTGTAAACAGTTTCTGTGTGAACTAGCTGTAGGTAAGTTAAACTTCTGTATAAAAATATAATAAAATGTCAACAAAAATTATGATATCCATTTATTACGTGATAATTATGGGAGGGGCTCATGGCTAATTACCAACCGCGCGGATCATACGATTTGCGAGGTTAAGCTGCGCTTGCCACGGTCAGTCCGTGGATGGGTGACCGTTCGTTACACATCGAAAACCTTCCATGCCTCAGAGAGCACGTTAAACAGTAAGTCCCGGGTGTCATACGAATACCTATGACACGTTACGGGAAGTCAGAAGCCCGAAAGTCTGACAACTAATCTAATCTTAGGATATCGGCATTGCCCAGTAACTGGATTGCGGAGCTCTGATGGCAGTCGCTCCGTGTAAAGTACTGATATTCAGCTGCATCTGATTAGACTGTAAGCCGACCCCAACATAGATGGTAAAAGGCTAGGCAGAACTATTATAATGTGACAATGAACACTTAATCTATACTAATATTATAAAGCTGAAGAGTTTGTTTGTTTGTTTGAACGCGTTAATCTCAGGAACTACTGGTTGGAATTGAAAAAATATTTTTGTGTTGGATAGTCCATTTATCGAGGAAGGTTATAGGCTATATAACATCACGCTACGACCAATAAGAGCGGAGCATAAATGAAAAATGTTGCAAAAACAGGAAAAATGTCCACCCGTGCGAAGCCGGGACGGGCCGCTACATTTATAATAAACCAGTTCGCAATATATTTCAATCTATTAGAAAACATACCGTTTTATTGACTTTGTTTATTTGTTTGAAAGTTTCCAAACGGTTACTTTGAAGTCTTTATTCTATCTAGACAAAGCTAGACATTGACAAGTGAGAACTTTTTATATTTTTTTTACTCAGGTACATACTTTATTCTACTTAACAAGTATGAAATTACGTTTTAAATTAGTTAATAGTTAGTATAATAATATGACATGAAATTTTATAATAAGGTACTTGTTTCCATTGCATTATAAATACATTATAATGTTTTATCCGCATAAAGAAAAGACTAAACCAACCAAGACAGTTTTGTGGTGTCATTTACACAATTGGCCATTTCTACATTTAATGAGTCGATAACATATTCATTCGTGGCTTTTGAAATCTTATTTATTTGATGTTTATTATGATACTAGCGACCCGCCCCGGCTTCGCACGGATGCAATGTAGATACTAATGTGGGGCATATAAACCTTTCTCTTGAATCACTCTATCTATTGCTGAAAACTGCATTAAAATCCGTTGCGTAGTTTAAAAGATCTAAGCGTACAGACAGCGGGAGCGACTTTGTTTTATACTATGTAAAGATTATCAAGAGAACTTCGTAATAAAGATAATCTTAATTTGATTGCTTAGTGATTTTATCATTATTATCATAATTTACTGACTGATTGAATGCATCGTTAACTGCTTCGTTAGTCTAGTGGTAGCAAGTGCGTCGTTGATCGTGAGGCCCTGGGTTGGATCCCTGGGTCGGGCAAAGTGTGAAAGTGTTATTGGGTTTTTCCGTGTGGAATTCCTCAGTAGCAGCCCGGAGTTTGACTTTGCGTCCACTTGATAGCAATAGGTTCGCCCTCTATTACATGGAACTTAAACATAATGGCGAAATGAGGGTGTTACTAACACCTCTGCCAATTTTTCGGGGAATCCAGGCGTGATGTTATGTTATGTTGAATGGATCGTTACCACACAATGTTTTTTAAGCCGAAAACATATATTTTAGGGAAATACTCGAACAAAGAACGTATTATATTTAAATAACCCCTTTTAAACAATATCACTTTCCAAATATCTAATAAATTTACATACGGAGCGCCGTTTTTTTTCCCACGGTACCCGATGAATGCCGATGAATACTGAAGTGTAGGCGGAACGCGTTCGGGCGCGTGAGCGCGCGCGCTACAAATTGACATGCCACGCGACACTTGAGAGCTGATTTATGTGCCACCATTATGGCTTCTGGGAAGCTTTAAGTGAGTGTGTGTCAGTTTTAGTACGAACAGACTGTACCTACACCTGTCGTAAGGGTTGCGATTGAACACGACTTATGGATAGTCGTCGCCTTATCTTGTAGTATTTCTTCAGAGAAATAAATAACATTTTAGGATAGTATTTTGGGTTTTGATGAAGAAAATAGGTAAATGCGCAACTTGAATACTGCATGCAACGACGATATTTTCTTTTTCAAAATCAACAGTATTTCAAAGTCAAAATCAACGTTGACGCAATAAGGTTCAAACTACTGCTGAACAGCTGTCAAGTCCTATGGCACTGTGGTTCCGGAACCACAACTCGTTGATACCATGTTGTTCTTCTAAATAGCGCATCTAGTACGTAAGTATATATTATATCAATGACTGCATGCAAATTCTTTCAATAAATAATAATACGCGACACAGGCGGCGTGTTGATTTACTTTTAATACAAAGTTATTCAGGTCACAAAACAATATTCGTATCAAGATTCCATCCACTGTAAATCATATTTTAATAAGTAACAGTTATCAGTAATTAACAACTGTAATTGACAATTATAATCACATCGTGAAAGTTCAATTTGAAATATAACACGTTTTCATTTTACTATCGGGCACGATAAACTCTATGACAGTGGCTTTCGATTCCTCGTCATGATCACTGTAACAAAAAAAACACTATTCGGAAAATTAACTTGTTATAGGCAGAACTCTTGAATATACATAATACACTCGTGAGCAATGAATCCGGGTCAGCCAACATAAACGAAACCATGTTAAACAATATTTTCCGAGATATTAAGGTTTATGTTGGTGACCCGGATTCATTGTTCCCGAGTGTATAATTATTTATATTTAAAGATAGGATTTTTATATTAAGATATATTAAGACTTTTGTACTACGTACAGTTACTTATTTTATTCATAATAAGGTTTTTAACGTTCCGTTTTCCATTTACAAAAAATATACAAAAAAAAATATGTCTAAGTACAATGGACAACAGCAATTTGTATTCAGGCTGCTATTCATTTGATAAGATTCAACATTACACGGTTGATTGAACGAGCTAGATACTTTTTATTGCGAATCAGCGACCGATATTCGCAGATGAAATGTCACGAAAGAAAGGCGTCGAGAATGCAGTGCTATTGTACAGATGTTGCGAATAAAATATAGGTGATCAACTCATTGTTCAATCTGCAGTCTGATTTCTAAAAGGCCTTTAAGTGAAATTTTGTTAAAGAGTTTTATTGTTTCGTAAAAGTAACTTTTTCGGTTAATGTTTTTCTATCCCATGTCACCTCTGAGGCCCAGAGACCACGTATACGGCGTATACTTCATAATTTATGGGATTGTACAAATCAAATCAAATCAAATCAAATCAAAAAAAAATATTTCACATAAACCAATACAGGTGCTTATGAAACGTCGAATTTAGGTGCACGGTTCCAATTAGTCGTTTCCTATGGAGAAGAGCGGGAAAGAAACTCCATGGTTACTCTTTTAAAAATAATACCTTTAACAATTTCAGTGGATACAGTACAATGATTTAGGATAGTGAGAGAACAATGAGGTCCTGACCACAGACCAATGAGTAATATAGTACTAAAAGACTTGAGTACAAAAACTAACAAACAAAAATAAAATTTAAAAAAAAGTAATATGAATAATATTGTAGTAATTTACAAATTTATAGATGCAGGTCCACAAAGTTCTCACATTTACAAAAGTGAAAAGGAAGCTAAACTCTATAAAACAATTGACATAATTAAATGTCATCAAAACTTAGCTAAAAAATCATTGTAAAATAAGATAAAGATATCTTGAGAGTAATGATAGCAATAAAAAAAATAAAAAATATATAATCTTAATTGAGGATAGTTAGTAGACGTACATATATGTTTTTAATGAGGTTCCAGGGAAGCCATATGTGCAAGAACTAATGCCAAACATCCCTGTCGTCAACGTAGTCCTTAGTCTTGTAATATGCTTTTTGAGTGAGGACACGTTTAATATAGGTTTTGAATTTTCCCTCGGTAAGATCAGTTACAGATTTCGGCAGCTTATTATAAAAACGTACGCCATTTCCTAAAAATGACTTACTAGTTTTACTTAATCTAAATTTAGGTACCACAATTTTATGTTTATGCCGTGTGTTTTTGTCATGAAAATCGCTCCTGACATTAAACAAATGCAAATTTTTTCTAACATACAATATATTTTGAAAGATGTAAAGTGACGGCAAAGTTAGTATGCTAATATCTTTAAACACGTTTCGAAGGGACTTGCGGGAACCCAGGTTATAAATCGCACGGATTGCTCTCTTTTGTAAAATAAAAATCGAATCGACGTCAGCTGCTGAGCCCCACAACAGAATGCCGTAGGCCATAATGCTGTGGAAATAAGCGAAGTACACTAACCTAACTGTAGCCACATCAGTCAGCTGCCTAATTTTCCTAACTGCATAAGCAGCAGAACTTAACCTCGCCGACAGGGCAGTAATATGAGCACCCCACTGCAATTTAGAGTCGATAGTTATACCTAAGAATACGGTTTCATTAATTGTATCAAGTTTGTTGCCATCGAGCATTAAATTTAAACCTACTTGGGGTACATTTGGTAGTGAAAACTTAAGGCATTTTGTTTTATTTGCATTGAGTAATAGATTATTGGCTGTAAACCATTTAGAAAGAACAGTTAGGCTCTCATTGACATGTAAAACGTCCCTATCTTTTCTATCTATTTTAAAAATTAGGGAAGTGTCATCAGCAAATAAAATTACATCAGTTAAATTGGACACATTGGTATAATCCTGAAATACGGTTAACTCAACAATTGAATTTAAAAAAATATTTTTGTCACGTACTCATTATAAATTATACAATGTAAGTTTAAAAGTAGCCCAATAATTTAGTATAACAAAAACCTATTGTCTTCAGAATTACTAGGAACAACATTTTCAAAATTTTGCTCATTACTTTAAATTAGGTTAACTCGACACTTAATGGTCTTTTAGAAATCGGACAGCAGAAATCGATTTGCGAAGTTGAACGGGTAATTGATAAATACACACCGGCTGAGTTCAGAGTCTCAGAAGCCTAGTAAAAAACTGGAATATAAATATCTATGTCAGTTTAGTTTGTCGAAAGATCTGGGAGTTATGAGACTAAACTGTTTCCTCACTGCTGCACTGGGCCTCAAAATAGACTGCTAAAAATAATGATTGTGATGAAAATTGGTCATACTCATCGCAAACGCATTGTTGATTCAGAAATCCATCATAACCACTCGTAAACTTCACTAACTGCTACTAGTCACGATTTTGCCATAATGATCACACTTGGCAGACGCACTGGTGATCGAAAGAAAGAAAGATTGGCTAAAGGAAAGAAGGAAGATTGATGAAAGATTAGTCAGTAAGCAAAGATGATCGCGAGGCTGACTGCCCAGGGTGCGTCGGACGTACTGAAGTATACACCCATATTCTAAAACGTACCTCCAAAACTTACTCGACTCGACTCTACCTCGACTCAGCCTTTTTCACTAATAAACGTCCTCGACTCGAGATTTTTCCACAGTCGAGGTAAGGAATTATCTGCCAAACTCAAGGTCTCGGAACCTACCTATGTAACAAAAATGAATTTTGAAGACTTTATCGAATATAATTACGATAATCCTTACAATTATTTATTTGCGCGATGCAGATAATTCAAATTATGACATAATGACTCCGTCGAAGAACCTCAAAGTTCACTCGAAATTGCGACTAAGACTACAATTTAGAAGGTGTTTTCGAGGCCGTTCTGAGTCGAGTATGAGTCGAGTAAGTTTTAAAGGAAGGTCTTAGAATATTGGTGATAGTCACTCATGGAGGCTCTTTTAATGCACTCCAGTAAGTATACTGTTATAGTCATAGAGGACACTGCTGAGAACCACAGAGAACAGCTACAGTTTACTCCAGAACGGGCACTGCAACCATGGTTATATTTTAATGAGAATTATGAATTATAGGCACGTAACTACTTAAATTGACTGTCAATTATTACGGTTAAAGTATGGTGATAGAACCGTGGACTGAATACTAAGCATACAATTCGATAATAATTGCCTACATTGTATTATGATCCTAGATCATAAGAATAATTAATGCAATTTAGCAAATACATTGTATAAAAACTTGCAACAAATCTATACTAATATTATAAAGCTGAAGAGTTTGTTTGTTTGTTTGAACGCGCTAATCTCAGGAACTACTGATTGGAATTGAAAAAATATTTTTGTGTTGGATAGCCCATTTATCGAGGAAGGTTATAGGCTATTTAACATCACGCTACGACCAATAGGAGCGGAGCATAAATGAAAAGTTGCAAAAACGGAAAAAATGTCCACCCGTGCGAAGCCAAGACGCGCCGCTAGTACTTTATATTCCTCCCAGCCCTTTCCCAACTATGTTGGGGTCAGCTTTTACTCTTACCAGATGCGGCTGAATACCAGTATTTTATTCGGAACGACTGCCATCAGACCTCCGCAACCTAGTTACAGAGCAATTCCGAGATTCTGACTGGTTGCCAGACTTTTGGGCTTCTGACTACCCGTAATGACTGTCATAGGTATTTTTATGACACACGGAACCGACGGCTTAACGTGCTCTCCGAGGCACGGAGGGGTCTCGATGTGTAACGAACAGTCACCCATTCACGTACTGACCGCGGCAAGCGCAGTTTAACCTCGCTAATCGTAGTATCGGTTGTTAATTAGCCACGACCACCTCAACAAAATACTTACGTGAAAATAATATTTAAATTTGATATGTTCTCATGTGAGCTATACAAAAATAGCTCATGCCGTGGTGAAAACATTACCCAGTCAGCAAGGTTGGTAGCGGGGCTGACTGCCCAGGGTGCGACGGACGTACTTAAGTATCGTCAATCGTGGAAGCTCATAGCCTTGCTTTTTTTATTAATTCCCTATAATATTTAGAAGAAACTATAGGTAACGTCGTTGTCTCGTTGGTATAGTGGTAGCAAGCGCAACTGCTGATCGTGAGGTCCTGGGTTCGATCCCCAGGTCGAGCAGTGTTATTGGGTTTTTTCGTTTGGAATTCCTCAGTAACAGCCCGGAGTTTGGATTTGTGCCCGGTTGATGGCAATAGGCTCGCCTCCTGTTACGTGAGACTTTAAACATAATTGCGAAATGAGGGAGTTACTATACACCTCTGCCCAACCTTTCAAAGAATACAGGCGTGATATTATGTCATGTGATGTTATGTTAAGTACCTATAAAAACTTGCAAGAAATAGGTACTTACGTGAAAATAATATTAAAATTTGATATTTTCTCATATGAGCTATACGAAACTAGTGCCGTGATGAAAATGCTCGTAAGCTTATTTTTTAAAATAATGACGTCATTGTTAAAAGTAACTATAGGTAAACAGTTCGATTTCATAATTCAAATTAACTATTTCTAAGTTATACGTATAAAAAAAACGAATACGTAAATGGCAACTAACTATCTCTGACCTACATATACAAATTAAAATCCGCAATTTTCCGTCACAGATATTTAAAACTAAACAAAAACCGTAATGCCATGGATTACTTTATTTACACAATTCATTTGTTCTCTGTTTCTCAATTTTGGCGTTTTGTCCAATTGTTGTGATAGAATCGACGATGCAATGGAAAAACTATAGATACAAAAGTGCCCCGTTGATTTGTCATTACGATTTACTATAGAATGTTGTAAAAACTAGGTAATTATATAATACTAGCTGTGTCCTCACGGCTCCGCCCATAGCCTATGTTACTCAGTGATAATGTAGCGTTCTAACGGCAAAAGAATTTTTGAAATCGGTCCAGTAGTTTTTAAGTTTATTCAAAATTCAAAATCCAAAAATACAAATCTTTCCTCTTTATAATATTAGTTTAGATAACATAACATCACGCCTTGTATTTCCTGAAGGGTTGGGCAGAGGTGTGCAGTAACATCCTCATTTCGCCAGTTATGTTTAAGTCCCATGTAATAGGGAGCGAGCCTATTGCCATTAACCGGGCTCAAATCCAGACTCCGGGCTGCTACTGACAAATTCCTGGTGGAAAAACCCAATAACACTGCCCGACCTGGCGATCGAACCCAGAACCCCATGCTGAGCAGTCACGCATGCAACTACGAGACCAACAAAGTAGTAAATATAGACTTTTTCATAATATATTGCTACACTTGCTTTTTTAACCGACTTTCAAAAAAGGAGGAGGTTCTCAATTCGATTGTAAGTTTTTTATTTTTTTTTGTATGTTTTTTCCGCGATATTTTTGCTAATTGTGAACCGATTTTCATGATTCTTTTTTTTTTTGAAAGAGTATTCTTTCGAAGTAGTCCCATTTAAATTTGGTGAAGATCTGATGAAGAACTTCGGAGATACACAATTTGAAGTCGGTTTTATTTTTGTTAAAAAGTGATTATTTGTATTATAACTATCACGAGACACATTCATAAAATTATAATTGTTTATTGTCTACTCTGGGGTATTTCTTGGGGAATGTCCGACTAGCTTCGGACCCGAACGGAGATCTTAGACATGAACTGAACATGCGGTGAGGTCACAAATCGATCCCGAAAAAATGTGCGTGAGTACACCGTATACAATCTTAAACACACCTGCGTTGTTTTGAAAACAAAGAAACACAGATTGTTTATTGGTCTGTAAAATTTTAACTTATTTACTGCATACGTTCACTATTTGTGTCAATTATAATCACCAATATTATTGTTGATTCGTAACAGCTCGATGAAGTCACAGCGTCACATCTGAAAAGAAGACGTTGAATAATAATTACAAGTACAAAATTAAAAATGAATAGTATTTATGAATATGTTACGTAAGGGCTTACGCCCCACCGTGCATGATGGACGTCACGGACGCATTTTCAAGCAAAAAGCTTTGAAATGAAGGGGAGGACTTTACCTAACAGTGGCATTATATAGACTGACAGTAACTGTGATGGGGTTTACGCACCACCTAGCATGATGGACGTTATGAGTGCAGTTCGGCGTTGGATGGCAGCCTCCACAGTACTGGATGCTTGCACCACATGCATGCAAGATCGTGTGCAGACTGCCTTCCAACGCCGAACTGCATCCACAGCGTCCATCATGCAAGGTGGTCCGTCTTCCCATTACGGTTACTGTCAATCGGTATCACGCCATTGGTAGGTAAAGGCCTCCCTTTCATTCCAAAGATATTTTCTTGTTAAATATGAGACTTCCTCAAACGATCTCGGGTCATGAAGAGGAAATGTAAAAAATCACTGTTATCGGTAGCTGGTAACACTGGACAATGTTGATAAAGGAGGGTAGTCGTCAAGATGAATGAACGTACCCGACGTTATAAAAACAGTGGTCATTCGACGGAGTAGACGATTCTATATCGAACAGCCGAAGAAGCCTTTTATATCTGATTAGCTTGTCCTTATTTATTATCTTGTGTAAATTATTATATTGTGATATAGCTTCTGTAACTAACCACTAACCTAAATATAAATACTCTCAATGGTGGACAGTCTATGTTGGTTTCATTTACTTTGTTTCCCATGCTCGTATTCCTGATAGACCGATATTGGCAAAAACTGTATGTTCGCTTCACCCCTACATGACTTCTGTTGTGTCTTTTACATCACCATAGTTTATAAGCGAATTTGTCAGTTTTAGGCTTTTCACAAGATCTCTAAAGTTGAAACATAATTATTTTAGGCAACACCTATTAAGTAACTGACAAAGTTTCTTGTAATTAACAAGCAGCTTTATCAGTACTTATTATCAGGGACCTTCTCGTAAATTTCAGCTTATCTTAAATAATATCAGGTAAATACTTAGACTAGTTGCTTGTTTTGTGTAAGTGCTCTGAATTAGGCAAATAACTTGTTGTTTAAAACGGTGCTGATAGCAGTTAATTATAGCATAAAGTTAAATGCATCGCCTACCGTTAGGTAACAGATCGTTATATTAAACAGTAGGTAATTGACGTCATGAGTTAAGCAACAATATTTTACTTAACTGGAGGTATTTAAGATGTTAGTAATGTAACTACAGGAGTGATAGCCTAGTCGTGGGATCGTTGGACTGCCAAGCCATAGGTCTCGAGTTCGAACCCAAGTCACGCACCTTTGACTTTTCGGATTCATGTGTGTATTGTGTAATAATTATCACTTGCTTAAAAACGGTGATGGAAAACATCGTGAGGAATCCGGCATGCCTGAGAGATATTTCTCGACGGTATGTGAAGCCAAGTCAGAAGCCTATGGAGGGCATAAACTCTAGCTGTAGGTTAGTCACTAACCACACGAAAAGAAGAAGATGGAAGTGTGATAGAAACACGTCGCTGCGCTAGCGCTGCGGCGCGATCTCATCTACGAACGCAGCGCTGCCGCAGTGACCTTATTCTACTATAGAATCTCATAGCTGGCTATTCTCTCACATAGCTGGAGTTGGTTGGTCAACATTTTTCAGCCAAAGAATGTAAACAATTAAAGAATTGGATTGACATATGATTGAGGTTAAAAGAATCATTAGAGAGTTTAAACCCAAAATAGAACTACTCAAAATGCATGAGTTAGAGCAATTTGGAGAAGGCTTAGAAGGTACCGTGGCTGCCGTGCATGCTTATGCGAATCCCGCGACCCCTGCCGACGACGTATTAGCCGGTAAGAGTCCGGCAGTCCCCCTTGCCTTCCCCGGGCGAGAGACATCCATGAAAATTTTCCCACGATAAAAAAAGGCTTGGAAGTTTGGCAACAAGCCAAGGATAGTTCTAACATACTTCTACTAATGTTATAGTTTGGTGCAATCGGAAGCCATTGATATTAATTAACACATTTGCGTAAACATAATTAGCTTCTATCATATCAGTAATTACTTTGACATAGATTACCTTCACAATGACAGTTTCCATGGCCTAATGTTCGGGTAGGATCCGGAAACGGAAATCGTAAGTACCTACGAAACTAATGACGCATTTGGTAACATGCTACCAGATTGCTAGTAAAGACTTATTTCCTAAATCCATGTTACGTTTTGTATGTATTTTGTAACACTTGAATTGCTGCTACATAGGTCTTACAGACCCATGCGCTTGCCCTTTATACGTCACTAGTTGTGTCCTCACGGCTCCACCCGCGTAAGAAGTTTTATTCCAGTGATAAAATATAGCCTATGTTACTCAGTGATAGATAATGTAGCTTTCTAACGGCAAAAGAATTTTTGAAATCGGTCCAATAGTTTTTAAGTTTATTCGTTACATACAAAAATACAAATCTTTCCTCTTTATAATATTAGTATAGATAGTATAATGTATAGATATATAAGAGATCCATAACTACCACGCCTGTGGACGGATTAGTGATCTCATCACATTCTTACAGCATACAGGAGGACGCCACTCATCATCTTAACCATGGACCATACCTACTATAGATCATAATATAACTCCGGTGCCTCGTTGGTCTAGTGGTGGCTAGTGCCACTGCTGATCATGAGGTCCTGGGTTCGATCCTCAGTTCGGGCAAGATGTTATTGGGTTTTTCTGTGTGGAATTCCACAGAGCCCGGAGTTCACATTTGTGCCCGGTTGCTGGCAATAGGCTCGCCCCCTATTACATCGGCTTTAAACATAACGTCGAAATGAGGGTGTTACTATACACCTCTGCCCAACCCTTTAGGGAACACAGGCGTGATGTTATGTTTATGTGTAGGTATTCTTTCCCACGACGACCACAATGACATCTAGGTCATGATTTGTGATATTTTCCCGGCAGAAACTGAAGCCTATTGGATCATGTTTTGTTATACCAAGATCTTGACAAGATCACTTACTTCTTCACACCTAGGAGCGGAGAGAGGGTGGCTTTTTGCTGGAAACCAAACTGTATTTTCTAAACGAAAATGTTAATCTTTTAAGAATACGACAAAGCCCCCATTTTTAATGTTTGATCACTCTCTTCGGTATTACGAGCTTGGAATTCAACGTGATGCAATCAAACCTGTCCAAGACCTTCCTATAATTTCATCACAGTGTGGTGTCAATTTCGAAATCTTTAGTATGGGTACCATTAACAAAGGAAACTATGAATGAATAAAACAACAAGATCAACATCTTATTTCTAATCGACATTGAAGGGTTAAAAAACTCTTCATAGATTTATGGTACCTACTATAGTGGCGAAATAGTAGGTAGGTACCTACTCAATTATTATTGTAAATTAAAAAGTTGTTCTTATCTTGCACAAAAAGTGAACGCATGAATAAATTACAACAAGAACATATTATTAGGCAAACATAAAGCTAGTGTTTCAAATACTTATTATAGACTATTATGTGACTTTGAACGGAAACTGCAAAGGATCCGGATTGAAAGTGGTAAGGCGATACGGCTATAAGGCTTTTATTGCACATAAAAGTTACGAACATAAGCAACCTGGGCAATTATAAACAATAAAATATATCTTTCTTCCACTTCACAAACTTGTCAAGCAGTTTATGGTTGAACAGATGAATAGAAAGAAGTCTATATATAAATCAACACAGTCTTCGCAGTCAGCACTTTCAAAGATAAATCTATCCATGTATTTAGCGTATCGAAGTGTTTATTCTTCGACACAGAGTGCTTTTTACCAAAAAAGCAGGTACTGTTCTGAGTCACCTCTACTGACAAGCAGATAGGTAACCAGTCGTGCTCGAGGGACTTCAAGTATACTCCACCAAGAAGAACATAGTCTGCTTAGTTGTCGGCAATAAGATTGACAAGCATATCATTTTGGGACCCAGTGCATAATATCAGCAAGCACATTGGGTCATCCGTGCAACGGCGCAACGAGTATTTCCAAGAAGGGTTTATGTCAGGCAGGTGGCCGGTCATAAAACAATAAGCCAAAACCTCTAATAACATGGATTTATGAAATACCTACACGTTGTACCGACCCCACCTAGTGTGGGATAAGGGCAGGAAGAAGAAGAAGATAGGAAGCCAGTCGTGCCTCACCTTATTTTTACCGAGGGGGAAACCTTCCGAAAGCTGTCGTCCTCTTGGAAGGAAGACGGGGATTGTAGGATTTTTACCGCACTAAAACCCCATTTAGGGGTGGGTTCCGGGGACGATATTTTGCTTTCTGTGCTACGTCTATAAGGCACGTCCGCAGTGAGACTGTCGTCTCCCTCTACACCTTTCCGGTGTGGTACACACAGCGGCACGTGGACACTACGTGCCGACGACATCCCTCAGTCACCTAGGGAACGCCCAGAGCGGACAGGTCTGCCGGACCTAATTACAATACTGGCATTGCCACCTTGATTCTCACAATTTGCCGATAGCCCTTACATAATCTCCACAGAATTATGGATACTAGGCTGTCTCATAACAAAATGTTAACAAGATTCTCCTACCTTGTAATCTTGACTTTGAAATCTATATGGACTTAATGCTGCTAATTGGCAGTGTTTGAACGCCGCAAGCTACCTCCATTTGCAAACAGGTTTCATGATGTTATCGCTGTCTCTGTGTTGACGTTTCAATTGGATTTTGAAGCGGAATTTGTAACATGCCGTGGATTTACCAAGACTTTAGAGTTAGTTTATAATATGCCCTCAGGCTCAAATCGTTAACTGTGATGGGAAAGTTATGTAAATAGTGTAATAGTGTGTTAGATAAGTCAATGATGTATTCTGTGTATAGCCTATCGATATCTGTCAGTGGATGTCGTAAGGCTATAGAATTTTATTGGGCAGTAGCATCCGCCTGGACCTTACAATCTACAGTCGTCAGTCTTACATAAAACTGAATAAATCTAGTTTGCATAAGGGTTTCAGAAGACAAACGACACTCGCTTTGCATAATGCCAGGTACGGTACTCCACATTGTAGATCCTTATCAATGCGTGCAGTCCCATTATCGAAGTTTCTTCAGATTTATTGATGCACTTACTAGAGAGTGCATACGTGACTGGTTTTCTTTAATACAGCAACATTGCTTTTTCTATATACTGGCGTTTATACAAAAAGCGATAAATGGAGTGAGTATCTATAGATGTTATAAAAATACTGCTTCGGGTCTAATCGCGTAGAAAATTTATAAGGCAGAAAAATACCTTATTTATCCCGACGTTTCGACCGAATTTCACCGGTCGTAGTCACGGGTAGACTGAAGTGGCGGAGCAATTGTCATCTTCGTGAAGCAAGGGTATTTTCATCTACCCTCACTTGATCTTCATTTTTTAAAATATTATCGTCGGTACTTCGACACACCACACTAACGACGTCTTTACACTAGCCTAAATCGTCCCGTCGACGATAACACTTGCTGATGACCGGATTCCATGATGTTGATAGTTTGTATCCATCTGCCCGATCGAAATTCTTGTACTTCTTAATCATCTATCTCATCTATAGATGTATTAATTTGTTTTTTACTTTATTCTAAGAGAAAAATACTCGCAAGATCTAGTAGGTTTGTGATTCAATATAAACATTTATTAAGGGTTCATTAAGCGAGCATCTATAAGTAATCCAGACCCTTCATTTTCAGAACAATTTTCGACTGCCTCGTTAGTCTCGTGGTGGCAAGCGCGACTGCTGATCGTGAGGTGCTGGGTTCGATGCCCAAGTGGGGCAAAGTGTTATTGGGTTTTTTCGTGTGGAGTACCTCGGTACCAGCCCGGTTTTTGGATTTGTGTCCGGTTGGTGGTAATGAGTTCGCCTCCTATTACATGGGAGTTAAACATAACGGCAGAATGAGGGTGTATGTATACACCTCTGTTCAAACCTTCAGGGAATACAAGCGTGATGTTATGTTATGTGTTTTTTTGCATCTATGAAGAATATTTTCAAGTCCCCTAATTGCCAGCTATTTCCTAACTCGGCAAAATTATCTGCAATCGCGGATCCTATTTGGAATTCTATGCAAAATGACTCACTATAAATTGAAGTTTCAATGAAGACAGGTCCAGTTGCGATTGTGATATTTATTGGGTCAATTTTGTTTCGACAGCGCGACTATCCGTGTAGTTCTGGTGCACTGCTGGATTCCTATGCAGAGCGATTGCCATTAAAGGCATTTTAGCTGTTTGGTCTACTGAAATGTTAGTTATTCGAACAACTTCCTGTCAGAAATGCTTAAGCGAATTCTTTTGCCGCTAATTGCAGTTCCTTAATAAGAAGTGTTGATTTAATACTTTTTGTGAGAAATTCCATTCCATTTCATTTTAGATTTTTTCTTTTTGATATGTGAACATACTATTAATTAAAAATCAACAGAACTATTTCTTGAAGTACCGTATAGGTACTTCAAGAAATAGTTAAAACAAAATTATTTTTAGAAAAATATTAATAAAGAATATATTTTTTTTAAGAAAGAAAGTAATGTTTTTAGTTACCTACGTATACAACTGCTTGATTGATTGACATGATAGTTTATTTTCTAGTTTCCGTTACACATTAAAATTTGCAAATTTAATATTTTTATGCACAACCTATTGGCATACCTAACTCAAGTTACTTAAGCAATTAGCTTAGACTGGTAAAATATGTGCATTAAATGCATAATGTGATTATATCGCAAAGACACCAAACGGAGTTCGTGTTTTAACTTTATAAGTGAACGTTCCGTAGTTCGATATCTGTATCACATTTTGATATTTCAACTCAGTTCACTGCTGGACACTCGTTCCTTCACCATCTACAGTCCACCCCAGCTGAAGAAATACAAGTGCAAATACTTTTCAGCTTTCATGTTTGTGGTGGCTAATAATCAAACACGTTTTCTACAGTAGAATGGCTCACTGACGTCAGTTAATGGCCAACAAAACTAATTCCCGAACGGGGAAATAGTTATTCTTGTAGCAGTTGTAAAGTTATTTCGCAGAATAATTTACTACCGGTGTTTAAGTGCCAGACAGCCTTTCAATGATAATTAGGAGTAAACCGTAACAATAAAAAAAACTTTTAAAAACTTATGTTTAAAAAGCACTTTTTAAATATGGAATTCTAAAAAACGACAAGAACAGTGCAGTGCAGTGCAGTGACCAGTGACATTTAGATATTGACAACTGACAACGGTTTCTAGACTCATTATTACGACATCTATTTGCAGAAGTAATTAAATTAAATAAATGTATTAGAAATAGGCAGACGAGAATTATTTATCACGTCGTTACTTTAATTAAGGAGAAATAATTTTATAATAATTTCTATGCAACAGTCGCTTGCACTTTTTAACTTTCTACTGGTCGTAATAATTTCTGACATTTCATTACCTACCTACGTGACTATATACTATATATTGCAGAAAATTACTAGTTACCTATGCAGAAATGAAACTAGGCGTATCGGATTTCTGGAAGGTTCTTCATTGCCAGCGAGGATCTGACAGGTGACGGAATGACATTTCATCCAACCATCCCTGATCAACGACGTTCTTCTTCTTCTTTTCGTGTGGTTAGTGACTAACCTGGTCTCAGAGTTTATGCCGCCCATGGGCCCTCTGATTTGACTTCACATGCCATCGAGAAATATTTCTCAGGCATGCCGGTTTCCTCACGATGTTTTCCTTCACCATATGTCAGATAAAGTGTATAAGGGATGAAGCTGGAACAATTCTTTCCGATGCTGAGAAAATTAAGGACAGATGGAAGGGTTATTTTGAAATACTAATGAATGAAGAGAATGACTGGAGTGGTGTGCTTGAGGATAAATCTGTGAATGAAGGACTGGTGAGAAAGGTTAGTATGGATGAAGTGAGAATAGCAGTAAATGGGATGAAGAATGGGAAAGCAATAGGACCAGACGGAATACCAGTTGAAGTGTGGAAGTTACTGCGTGTGGATGGCTGGAAGTGGTTAGCTTTATTCTTCAATAAGTTGTTGCAGGAAGAAGCCATCCCTGACGAATGGTGTAACAGCTCGCTGGTGCCCATCTTTAAAAACAAAGGTGATGTGCTGGAGTGCAACAACTATAGAGGAATAAAGCTAATGTCACATAGTATGAAAGTTTGGGAGAAAGTTATTGAGCGACGACTGAGAGAGGAGAGTGAAATTTCACAAAACCAGTTCGGTTTCATGCCTGGTCGAGGAACAACGGATGCCATTTTTGCTATTCGCCAACTTTGTGAAAAATACAGAGGTGCTCACAAAATCTGCACATGGTTTTCGTTGATCTTGAGAAGGCATACGACCGGGTACCCCATGAGGTTTTGTGGTGGGTCCTTAAGAAGAAAGGTATGCCTGGAATGTGCAGTTGATCCGAGCGATGTACGGTAGATGCCGTACTCAAGTCCGGTCCGCAGTGGGCACGACTGCCAGTTTCAATGTGGCTGTAGGCTTGCACCAAGGGTCAACTCTCAGCCCTTACCTCTTTCTGGTGATAATAGACGCTCTTACGTCGGAAATCCAGGAAGAGGCTCCTTGGTGTATGCTGTATGCCGATGACATTGTGCTGGTTGCCGAGAGTGGCCTAGAGGTCCAGAGAAAATTGGAGGAATGGTGGCAAAGACTGGAGAGTGTTGGCTTGAAAATGAGCAGAAGCAAAACGCAGTATATGTTTTGCGATTTCGGCGGTCTCTCCAGTCCTATGCCTATTACTCTCGCTGGTATATCCTTACCAGTCTGCTCCGACTTCCGGTACCTTGGGTCACTCGTCCAAGGGGATGGTGAAATTGACCGAGACGTTACGCATCGGATCAACTCAGGTTGGATGAAATGGCGACAGGTCACAGGGACAACTTGTGACCAACGGATGCCCCTCAAGCTGAAGGGCAAAATCTACAAATCCATTATAAGACCTGTCGTGCTGTACGGATCAGAGTGTTGGGCCGTGAAGAAGACTGATGAAAGAAGATTACACGTAGCGGAGATGAGAATGTTGAGATGGATGTGTGGAGTGACGCGAATGGATAAAGTAAGAAATAAGTATATTAGAGGAAGTTTGAAAGTGGCACCAGTGACAGAAAAGTTGAAAGGAAAGCGTTTGTCTTGGTATGGGCATGTGCTGAGGAGGGATGAAACACATGTGACTAAGAGAGTGATGAATATGAATGTTGATGGATGGAGGGGGAGAGGGAGACCTAAGAAAAGATGGATGGATTGTGTGAGGGAGGATATGAAAGATAAGGGAGTAAATGATAATGAGACGGCTGACAGGGAAGATTGGAAGAGAAAAACATATTGCGCCGACCCCAAGTAACTTGGGACCAGGGCAGGAAGATGATGTTTTCCTTCACCATTTTTAAGCAATTGATAATTATACAATACGCAAATAAATCCGAAAATTCAGAGGAGCGTGCCGTGGGTTCGAATTCGAAACCTATGACTTGGTAGTCCGACGGTCACACTACTAAGCTATCAGTGCTGTTAACACAACGTCGTTGAAATAAATAGACGCGCTATCTCGTATTAACATGTGCCAAATGCATTTACGCAATAAGGTTCAAACTACCTCTGCACAGCTGTCAAGTTCTATGCCACTGTAGTTCCGGAACCACAAGTCGTTGGTACCATGTTATTCTTCTAAACAGCGCATCTAGTATGCAAGTATTATATCAAAGCCGGGATATCATGGGCCAGTGACTGACGTAAATAAGGTATTTTGCGTTCTGTGGACAACAGCGTCACCTTAACAAAAAAACTGGGGCTGCTTTACTACGCGCGCAAATGCTAGTCACCTCCTGAGGTATGGGAGCGGCAGGAGGGGGGTGCGCGCCCTAGACAAGACAAAGCAAACTGACAGAGCGCGTCTATTGTTTCACACCCCCCTCCTGCCGCTCTCATACCTCAGGCGGTGACTAGCACTTGCGCGCAGACTATATCACGGATACGCCTATTCCGTGTGATCTCTATAGGGTTTAATCTCGTTTAAGCTGTTTCGGGAGATACCTTTCTCCAACCGCAGACTAATGGCCAAAGCACACATATCAAATCGGAAAGGGATCGTCACCGTATCGCCTTTCGCCTTGCCGTCAAATATGCGTCAACCTAACGTAAGCACGTAACCAATGCGGATCAGCAGCTCCGATACGTCGACTCGGCTACGGCTAGGCGACGCCATGCTTACGGCTCGCAGTAACAGTAGTGTGCTGCAGACAGGCCGCGGGAGGGGTGAGAGGGGAAAGGGTGGACGAAGAGACGTAAGCCCGGGTACGGAGAGACGTAAGCGCGGGAACCAAGTTGACCACGCACCGCACCGCGGTTCGTGAGCTTGTCTCGAGGCGAGGCGATTACGTTACGATTCCGATTAGTGTGCGTTGCAGTAGAGAGTTTCATACAAAAAATACTGAACGGTTCGAGTTGATACGGTGACGATCCCTTTCCGAGTTGATGAGTGCTTTGACCTTAAAGCCCTGTATTCATGGTAAACTTTTGTTGGACAACAGTTGATCAACATTGTTGATGAGTAACGAAATAGTTGCTGGAATCAAAATTTACGTATATCAATATATCTTGTATACACGTCAGTCTGCGTCAAAATGTGGCCCGAGGAAGTAGTGTTGTTGTGTTCTATGTATCTTTACATAGTATAAAACAAAGTCGCTCCCGCAGTCTGTCTGTCCCTATGTATGCTTAGATCTTTAAAACTACGCAACGGATTTTGATGTGGTGTTTTTAATAGATAGAGTGATTCAAGATGAAGGTTTATAAGCCCCATATTAGTATCTACATTGCACCCGTGCGAAGCTGGGACGTGTCGCTTGTTACTAATAAAAAAAGAAAAAACATGGTGGGTGCGAAAACACTACTGCCATGTTTATAAACATGTTGCAAACACGTCCACACACGTCAACAATTGTTGATAAACAAATGTTTACCATGAATACCTACGGGGCTTAAAATAGGCTATCTAGGTACTTGTAAAAGAACTGACTGTATCGACTAAACAACTATTGCTTCATGATGAAATGATAACACGCGGCAATTAGTACAAACCAGAAATTGCGGAAATAAAGACTTGTATCCATATAATATTATCTAGAAATCACAGGATGCCTAATCGCGTGCAAGTCTAGTTTTAAATCAATTCCTAGTGTGTTAACTCTGAACGATCGCCGCCATATTTTATAACGTTGTTTTACGTGATACATAATTGCTCTAACTTACGATTACCACCATTTAAGTCTTCCGCGGTATTGCGATAGGAATGTAGACTATTTAGATTGATCTATTAATTACATCAATAAACACTGTCTTTGGTCTATGCTAAATAGTTACGTCATGAAGTACAGCTTTTACTTTCAGGTAAACTGGAGCAATATTTAAATTTTCTAGCTTGTTATTCCTTTTTTTAGAATAATTTGTTGCGAAATCGATGATCGTTTGAGGTTCCTGAGATCGTGGTTACTCATCCGAATGAAAGCAACAAAAATCGTTTCGGTATACTTCGTTAATCTTTTTGTTTGTTTTGTGTCTAGCTAGCTATGCTTCACTTACTACTTATGAAGTATCGATAAAAGTGTTATGGTTATCAGACTTTCTTCATGTTGCTAGATGTAATGCATCAGATTAATGCATATAATTAAGTTGCATAATTAATTAGAAGTGACTGATATCCATCCTGAGGAAGTGTTAAATATTCAGCTTTAGGAAGTTTTAGTTCAGTTCACACTACCTATCGCTAATGACGTCTCGAAGTTAATACTTTTAAGCTCTCAAAAAATTTACTACCCCTAAATATAAAAACAAGTTGTGAAACAAGTTGTAAACAAATTATTTAAGCTTTTTTGAAAAGTAATTCCTTGTTTTTAACACGTATAAAATTAAAACATTAACATGTCTGCTGCTTTATGTATTTGCAATTATTGTTTGTGAAAATATTTTCTGATTCATGTTGAAAACATGTTTTATACCTAGGTGTAAACAAGCCGGCCTTGTTGGTCTAGTGGTTGCAAGCGCGACTGCTGAGTATGAGGTCTTGGGTTCGATCCCCAGGTCGGGCAAAGTGTTATTGGGTTTTTCCATTAGAAATTTCTCAGTAGCAGCCCGCGGCGTCTGGATTTGTGCCCGGTTAATAGCAATAGGCTCGCCCCCTATTACATGGGAGTTAAACATAACTGGCGAAACGAGGGTGTACTAAACACACCTCTGCCTAACCCCTCAGGGAATACAAGGCGTGATGTTATGTGTTAGGTATGTGTAAAGAAGGGGTTAGACAATCTGAGAATTTGGCATTGACGGTATTAATACCGAGCAGGCTTCTTTGGTTAGAAAGAACGAGAATTGGCCATCGTCGGTAATGATACCGATTAGACTTTTTAAATGTAATAGCGACCTTCAACACAGGGGAATACTGGCATAGGGCTGCGTGAGTGTAAAACATTCATACATTTATAACAACTTTACGACACGTTCGGTCTGCCTATCCTTTTCCCAACTATGTTGGAGTCAGCTTCCAGTCTTACCAGATGCGGCTGAATACCAGTATTTTACACGGAGCGACTGCCATCAGACCTCCGCAACCCAGTTACAGGGCAACACCAATATCTTAAGGTTAGACCGGGCCGGCTTACGATACCTTTAACATCTATACTAATATTATAAAGAGGAAAGATTTGTATTTTTGTATGTAACAAATAAACTAAAAAACTACTGGACCGATTTCAAAATTTCTTTTGCCGTTAGAAAGCTACATTATCACTGAGTTACATAGGCTATATTTATTACTGGAATATAACTTCTTACGTGGGTGGAGCCGTGAGGACACAGCTAGTAATTTCTAAAATTGAATTCACCTTCCTTTCATATTCATAGCTAACAACATTTACTACTTACGATAATAGAATTTGTTACGTTAATATCCTGTCAATATTAATAAGTATTGATTTAATGTTCGAACACAAATTGAGCTCCAAACCTGCACTTACGAGGAAATTAATTAAAATTTATACATAGAAGTCAACAAGGAGACATTAATGTGGCCGATATTTTAGTCATTCGCTAGAGATTCGATTAACTTAATTTAATAAAGTGATAATTATGTACAAAATTTTACGTATGAATAAAACGAACCGTTAATTTACTGGAACAATTTTAAAATAAATGATGGAATTAGGCGTTACTTTGCGGAAATCCATGACCTATAAATCTATATAAATAAAAATGAATCGCTAAATGTATTGCTAAGCGCAAAATATGAGAACGGCTCGACCAATACGGCTATTTTTTTTTAAATACATTCCTTAAGGCACAAGGAAGGTTCTTATGGAGAGAAAAACATAAAAATTGCGTGGAAAATAGTAAACACAACGCTTTTCTTTTCCCACTACAGGCCAATAACTTTTGACAGAACGAAGTCTGTCCGGGCAGCTACTATACTATAAAAATATTTAGTGTTAATTTCGTGAAAACAGTTGATCAAGCCTGAATGCAGTATGCAACACCCTGAATGCAGTATGCTTGTGTGTTGCATGTTATTAATCGCACCTTCTGCATTTGCATATATTTGCGGACGGGAGGGCGGTGCTGCATACTGCATTCAGGCTTGATCAACTGTTTTCGCGGAATTAACACTAAATGATTTTTAACCGACTTCCGAAAAGGAGGAGGTTACTATGTTCGTCTGTATGTATGTTATTTTTTTTTTTTTTGTGTATGTTCATCGATATTTTCGCCAATTGTGAACCGATTTTAATGATTATTTTTTTACTGGATAGGGTATACTTTGAAGTTGGTCCCATTTAAATTTGGTGAAGATCTGATGAAGAACTTCGGAGATAGACAATGGAACTCCTCAATGACGAACAGTACGCATATTGTGATGATGTGATTATGTTACGAGCAGTGTCTTTAGTAGGTCCAACCAAGTTTTAATTAAGACCACTAAAATTAAAAAAATAAATTTTTTTTTTTGCTAAAAATTTAAACCGTCTTCAAAAAGAATAAAATAATTACCATATAAAATTAACAGTTTCAGAAGTCGGTGCCTTCAATTTGGTTCAGCGTAGATCAGCACTGACTTCTGAAACTGTTAATTTTATATGGTAATTATTTTATTATTTTTTTAAGTCGGTTTAAATTTTTTGTAAAAAAGTTTTTATATTGTATGTTTATGGAACAATTTTGTAACGGTTTTGAATACAATTCTAAAATGTTGATGACCTATGTTTTATAGTTTGGCCGAATAATGGATTTTATACAGGGTGTAAATTAAATCATGTACTTCCTTCAAACCTCGTGATTTATTGCTGACATAGATTAACGCTGAACGGGTTACTTTAGAATTCAATACAAAAAAATACAAGAAGTAAACATGTGTTCTTAAAGTGAGTCATTTAATTTTTTATTGAATCCAAAAGTATCCCGTTTAGGGTTACTCTATGTCCGCATTACATTACGAGGTTTGAAGGAATTACATAATTTCGTTTACACCCTGTATTACTGATAATTAAAAGTAATTACTTGATTTTATACATACAACCTTTGGTTGTGAATTGTTTGCGAGATAATAAAATGAGAAGCGTCTTTGGTCTCTACCTTTGGTTGGAGATCCTTTAGGTGGCATATTACGACGTATTAAAATCATAATAGTTCCGTTGTGAGAATGTGACGGCGCTTTATGACCTGCATAGCCGCGTCACTTTCTCTCACCGGAACAGTGATGATGATTTTAACACATCATAATACGGCCCTTTTTTATTTTTTTATCGTTGGAAAATCCTGATGGATATCCCTCACCCGGGGAAGGCGAGGGGGTCTGCCGGACTCTTACCGGCTAAAAACCAACGGTGTTCCTCCTCCTGACCGTACGGCCGGGGTCGCGGGATTTGCAAAAGCATGCACCGCAAACCCGGCAGGTCCCGGTCCGCCAACCCCCGGCGGACCTCTCTTCTGTGAGGCCTTGCCCCACATCCTCCTGAGAAGCGCGCACTGAACACTGCGCGCCGCCTTCTCGGGCCGGTTACTGGTCGGGCGGCGGGTCGTCATAATGCGGCCCTAGGTCCAGCCAAAAACTGACCGATTACGTAGAAATGGTCCTCAAGGACCATCTACAAGCAGTCGAATAGAAAAAGAAGGCCGTCTCTACGGATAGAGGAGAATTACGTTGTCTTTATTGTTATTGCTGTCAGATAGTGACGCCATACATACATACATAAACTCACGCCTTTTTCCATGGAGGTAGGCAGAAACTATAGAACGCCACATGCTACGACCCTTACATACTCCTTTCGTTTTATCCATATTCATTCATCCTGTCATAGACGACACGTTTGGTGCAGTGGCTGAGCGATCGGCTTCTGCGCTACGGGTCGTGGGTTCAATTCCCGCACGGTACAAATATTTGTATGGCCCACAGATAGTGGTTCCGGGTCTGAATGTTTGTGCATGTGAAGATTTCTGTTTGTAAATACACCCACTATACAGGAGAAATCCTAGTGCGGAGCAACGTTTTCTTTTTTCTGAAACAATAAAACGAAACATACAAGCACGCCGGTTGAGAGTAGGTACTACGCACCTGTCCTTTGTGAAGAACATCACCAATAACATCGATGTATGTCCTTCTAGGACGTCCCCTACCGGCGTTTCCATTGACATCTGCCTTATAAATTCCTTTTGTTAAACGCGGTTCACTCATTCTCTTAACATGACCAAATCACCTAAGCATACTCCTTTCATTTGAGTGATTCCTTTCAGTGAGGACAGCATAAGTAAACAAATGATTAGTACATCCGTGGTATTGTAGATACTCTAATCGAAAACTAGATAAAGCGTTCGCCACACAAAACGCGGGCGTGTCGTCGGCGTGTCCACGTGAGTTGTATTCAAAGGATTACATTGTATGAAGCATGTCACGCTGGTTATTATACACTTTTATAGGAGATATCACAGCAAATGCGAGAACAGGCCGGCTGCAACGTCGACGCGACCCGCTCGGGCCTTGCGTTTGATGTGGCCAACGCATAAGAAATATTCACTCTTCTTTTTCTCGTGTGGTTAGTGACTAACCTAGTGTCAGAGTTTATGCCGCCCATGGGCCTCTGACTTGGCTTCACATGCCGACGAGAAATATCCCTCAAGCATACCGGTTTCCTCATGATATTTTCCTTCATCGGTTTTAAGCAAGTGAGAATTATACAATACGCACATGAATCCGAAAAGTCAGAGGTGCGTACCTTGGATTCGAACTCGAGACCTATGACTTGGCAGTCCGACGGTCACACCCCTAGGCTATCACTGTTATTTCTTATTTAATGAAAGTGAAATTTTTCATTTAACTATTCACTTCAAAAAGGTTAAAGAAAATATCAAATTTAATGAAGAAAATATCAATAGAGATAGCTGCTTGGGATAAGTAGAAGGCCCCAAATTACAGTTTAATAGATACTACATTTACCTTCCCACGCTGATTGAAAGAGTTATCTTAGTAAAATGGGTTACAAATTTAATCATGCCCCTGAGCGATATGCAGTAACCTGTTATTATTTGACCAATTGGCCATTGATGCAATCCATAAAGCCAATTGACTATGCCTAATAGGGTACTCTTAATAAAACGAGCCATTTGACCTGATAATCTGTGAAAAGAGTTACTGTTGATTTTGTGGAACTAGTAGTTACGAGCCGTTATGATTAAGTCACATGTAATAGGGGGCGAGCCTATTACTATCAACCGGGCAAAAATCCAAACGCCGGGCTGCTACTGAGGAATTCCACACGGAATAACCCAATAACACTGCCCGATCTGGTGATCGAACCCAGGACCTCACGATCACCTGTCGCGCTTGCCACTACTAGACCAACGAAAAGTACTAGAACAAAATGTGTCTTAAATGGATTCTTGAAAGCAACATTAATCTTTCACGATTAAAGCGGACGTCACAGTGTTACCAAACTTTACTTATTTACAACGCCTTTTCATGTACTATCTGGTAGGTACATTAACATAGTAAATGTGTGAGGTTTTCCAATTAGCGTTTACATACGTAAAAGGTACTGCCTAAGGCTTTTAAAGGTAATAAAAAAAAACTCAACAACCCATAATTCCAACACTGACGAAACGCTTAAGGGCAGAATTAACAGTTTCTTAATAAAATAAAGCGTTAATCTGAAATAATTGTTTTAAATAAACGTCCATTAGGCCAGATTGTGTCAGTTAAGGTACTTTGATTTATAAATATTGACATTAACGGCAATACTTTGAACAAACTTCGTAGCCCGCAGCAGTAATGGCGTTAAACCGAATTTGAACTCAGGCGCAGCTTATTAACCTAATAATTCGGATAATGGAGATATTTCATTGGATTGACGTAACTTTAGACAGTATTTTGTCTTTTTATTAGCTTGTTAAGTGTAATTTTTTTTTATTTATGTTTCGGTAGTCGGAAACCCGTGTAAAATACTGGTATTCAGCCGCATCTGCTTAGACTGGGAGCTGACCCCAACATAGTAGGAAAAAAGGCTAGGCAGAACGAACGATTAGTGTCGTTTATTTTTAATTGAATTATTAGTTGAATAAATAAATGTCTAATAGGTATTCTGAAATTAAATTTATTTATGTACCTATAAAGTGATTTATAAATTTAAATGCGTTACTTGTATTTATTGACTGATATCTCGATTACGATACACCATGCCAAACTTAGGTGATCGAAGTTCGGCGGCTGACCTTACGCTTCAACGTATTCGTTAACCTAATTAATTGTTATTTTATTAATTAAGTATCAATAAGAGGTTTTACTATATTAAGCAACAAAGATTTCTTCATTATTTGTAACCGTTCAACGAGTCATACTTGTAACTACAAACAGTCAGTAAATTATTGGAACCAGACAATGGCGCCGATTCTTTTTTTCACTAACTAAACTAAAATTAGAGAATTGGACGGTGATAGATAAGAACTAAGTTAGAGATGTCAAACTAGTTTACGCCTTGAACTTCACCGTGTTTGACACGGATAATCTGTGGATTTGTTAACATCTGTTGCTTTCTTTGGTAGGGGCTGATTTTGCGTGTCACTGATTCCTCAGTCCGTGTCGGTGAAATTGTGTTCCCATATGTATGTGATTTTTTATATTTAATTTTATTCTTTAATATCTAATAATATAAGACGTACATAATGAGGCTTGCATAGTCGCCGAAAGGCGAACTAATATCTTGAAAAAAAATTTAATAAAAAAAAATACTTCACCTTGTTTTCAATCGACAGTTTTAGTTCAACAAAATTTGACAGCTGTTATTTACGTCCGTCTCTTTCCTATTTTATCAGAGTAAAATAGATGAGAATAGCCTAAATTAAGTTTGGATTGTGCACATTAAAATAGGCACCATTAACGAGCAAACCGAAAATATAATTAAAACGTGCTGTCTAGTGCAACAGTCGAGAAACATACTTATAAGCTTATTAGACGGAACTACTCTAATCTGATTAGAAAACCTACAAAGACAAACAGATATTAATTATCGCGTCCGATTATAAACCCTCCCAAATTAGCATAGTACGCCGTCCCAGGCATGCGCTACTAGAGCCCGATGACGAAATCACCCTCCTCCAGGAGGCGAATAAATCGACTAGCACTATACATATACACCGCCGCCGACGACCGGCGTATCGCCCTCGCCGACGAGGCCCCTCGCGACGTCCCACCGCCGCCGCCCCCGATCCACCGTGCTCACCCGCCGCAGCCGCGGAGCCGGTCGTCCCTTCTGACTCCGCGCAGTCACATCGCGATTAATACAGCCCTCATCAAGCTGTCGTATCCCTCCCAGTCCTCTCGCATTCAACACCCTAAGAGGTTCGAGTCTCCCCTTGGGGACACCCTTAGAGGTGTTGCTGCTATAATAGTCAGTCATGATGACAGTAGTTAGCGTTGTAGTTAGCTAGGTAGTTAGAGTAGAAATTCATTGGTTCGGAGACCCCTCTGGTCTCGCCAATAATAGCCCGGTTACGTAGAAAAGGTCCGCAAGACCATCTACAAGAGTGAAATAGGAAAAAAAAAGACATTAATTATGTAAAACCCGCACAACACGGTCTAATGTCAATCTAAAATCAATGGTTTATTTTTTATTTACTTGGACTAGATTATAAACCCGTTGCAAATATCTACAAAGAAACCTTGACTTTTACTATAATTTGATATAATCTTTGCGTGTTACCTATTGTTTTTATTTGCACGCTTTTAATCGCTTTACAAGCTTTAAGCTTTTCCTAGTTTGTGAGACTTATATTATAGGTACTACCGCTTCCGTTTCACAGAGGTCTCGCTCTAACTTTAAGCTTTTTTTTAAAGATTTAAAGAGTTTTTAGGGGATATTGAAAAATGTTGCTATGCATTTTTTTAAATATTTTTGTGTTGCTTCCGATTTCTTTTCTTTCTTTCTATTAGCACTATTCACGAGAGTATTCAACAAAGTATTTTTCAAGACCTGCTCCTACATCATGGAACCATGACCCCAACACAAGTACCTATTATTGTCTTTCTGTTATGGTAACAACAATATGTTACCATCCGTGGGTCAGTGACATTGACACTGTTAGATATGATATATCACCCATTGTGATCCGTGCGAATGATCATTAAGATCAATCAACTTGAGAATCAGAATTAATTTTTATATAATATAACATAGGCCTATAGTTATTATAACAATAGTTACGATTCTCACTATGATAACTATTATTTTTATCTTTAATTTGGACCAAGAAGTGTGTTATGTGAGCCAGATTTGGATGATAAAGGCTGTGTATTATTTTAACGTCGTCTACTTGGTAGCATATTTAATTGTAGCTACTTAGTCTTGGTATATTGTTCTTATTATAAAGATAAAGAATAATTTAGGCATGTTTGTTTATTTCAAGTCAATTAAAATCTTTTTGTAGAAAGTAACAAAAAGAGAAAATAAATTAAAAATTAAAATTAATTACCAAAAGAGTTTAAGGCCCGCTTGCACGACAACTCGCTAAATATAATTAGCGCTAAAATATATTTCTGTCAATTGATCCTCATAGATAGAATGATAATTTATTTAATTATGTTTAGCGCTAATTGTATTTAGTGTATGAGTTGTCGTGCAAGCGGGCCTTAATATTTTTTTGATATTATTTAGTTTGCTTTGATTATTAACGATTTTCAGATAAATAAAAAACATTAAGCGGATAAATCTATATCTAAATTTGGTATTTCAAACCCACGTAGAGACCACTTAGAAGGCTTTATCATAGATTTAATATTTTAAATTGCAACATTTGAATTATTTTATAGAAGTTTTCAAATTGAACTTGACAGACTACATACACTTTTCAAACCATATGGACTTATCCATTAGAAGTAATTTATAACTTGCGACTAAAATGAAATAAACGTTTTATCAGTAAATAAATCACATATAAGTGTTTTTAGAATTTATTTTTCCGTCTGAATATTCTCTTAACCTATGAACATTTTGAAACTATTTCCATCTGAATACTTTAAATTTACGGAAGAGGACTGCAGAAAATTAGTTTTATTTCAAGAAGATTAACAGATTATCGTACTGTGTTCCGAACATGAGAACAATTAGTATTTACCTTCATAAAAATTCTAAAGATCAAGAATATCAAACAATGGAACAAAAAAAAGGTTACAATAAAGAAAAAGGGTAACAAAAAGAAAAAAGGTAACAAAAAAGAAACAAACACTGAGAGACGAAACAAAATAAACTTATTTCACCACAACAAAGCAGTCAAAATATTTCACGGAGATATTTTTGCTGACATTTTACATAAAACAGTTTCTTTATAGCTATGGGAAGTACTGGCTGATGTAGGCTAATAAAAATCCAGGTGGGCAAATACAATCACGCGAGTACAGTCACGATCAAAAATAATGCTCACACGCCCACTTGATAATTCAATTAGACGCATTAAACCTCAGTGGTCATGTTAATAAAGTATTTATGCAGTGTAAGCCCTATTAACGATGAGATATGGGCACGACGGATACAGAATTATGTTCACTTTGCACCTGTTAAAGGATATATTCTGTCAAACGTTAGCTGAACAGGCCGCCTACCTTGTTTCAATCATCGGTTGCGCAAGCGCTGTCGTTTCAATACCATTGATCAATTTTTGTGTTACTTGTACAGTGGGCTACAGCAGTGGTTACTACAAAGTAGGTAGTATTTAAATATTCTTACCCAGAAATGAGTCAGTCACCAATTCGTCTCCCATGAAATTAGTGAGTGAAAATAAAGAGTGATTTTTAAAATCCTACGAACAAAAATACAAAAGATATTAAAGTTATGTACGGGTAATAAGTCTGGCAATCAGTCCAAGCTTAAGATAGCAATAATTCTCCCAACTAAGTTCATTATAACTGACTAGCTGTATCCTCACGGCTCCGCCCGTAGCCTATGTTACTCAGTGATAATGTAGCTTTCTAACGGCAATAGAATTTTTGAAATCGGTCCAGCAGTTTTTAAGTTTATTCGTTACATACAAAAATACAAATATTTCCTCTTTATAATATTAAGTATAGATATAGATAATAAACCGAACCGATGTGGCTAGAACAGAAGCCAGTCCCCGAAGCGACATAGTTGGTCAAATTCTAACTTTTCTCATCGAATGTACATTCAAAACAGGATCCACAGGTCAACTTTGACCAATTGGTCAATGTCTAACTGGAACCATTTGCACGTAATAATTCAAATGAATATTGTTATACGCATTTAGTTTTGCTGATTGATGGGTAAACGCAACGTGTCCGGACAAGTTTAATTGTAGAATTCACATTAGAAACTGACATTAGAATAAAACAATTCATTACGGCTCAGTTGCACCAACTTACTGTAACTGTTAACTTGCCATATTTATGTCAAATTTGTATTGATTTGACAGATATTTTAGTATGGTTACGGTTATAGTTAGTTGATGCAAGCCTAAGGCTGAGTTGCACCAACTATAACTGTAACCGTACCAAAATTTCTGTCAAATCAGTACAATTTTGACATAAATTTGGCAAGTTAACAATTACAGTTAGTTGGTGCAACTGAGCCTAAGTATTTTTTAAATAAATAATTATAGTCTTATGGCCAATAATGAATTAATGGCAATAGGCTCGCCGCTATTACATGGGACTTAAACATAATGGCGAAATTAGGGTGTTACTACACCTTTGCCCAACCCTTTGGGGAACGCAGGCGTGATGATTTGGTCTTATGGCCAAATACCTACTCAAACGCTACTCAATTTTAAGTTGCCGTTAAGTCTCGTGCTGTCACTGTCACTGTAAGGCGAAGTGAGAGTGACAGCACCAAATTAACGAGAATATACAATTTAGTAACGTTTGAGTATTTGGTCAGTATTCTCTTTTTTTATAAAAAAAATCTGTGAGCTGGCTTGATTTTATGCAAGATGAGAATGCGAGAGCAGACCACCCATTACAACGAACGCAGGAAAGATCTGGATGCGTCGGCGCAGATAGAAGAAGATTGCTACAGGAGGAAGAGGCTTATACCGGGTGTAAGGGATGGTGCTCTAAAAACTGAAACAGCGAATCTAGTTTTTTTTTTTTTTTTCCTATTCATCTATTGTAGATGGTCTTGCGGACCTTTTCTACGTAACCTGACTATTATTGGCGAGACCAGAAGGGTCTCCGAACCAATACCTACTATTCTAATTACCTAGCTAACTACGCAAAGCTAACTATCGTAACATCATGGCTATGACTATAGCAGCGACACCTCTGAGAGTGTCCCCAAGGGGGGACTCGAACTCTTAGGGTGTCGAATGCAAGAGGACTGGGAGGGATACGACAGCTTGATGAGGGCTGTATTCTCGCGTCATGGTGACTGCGCGGAGTCAGAAGGGACGACCGGCTCCGCGGCTGCGGCGGGTGAGCACGGTGGATCGGGGGCGGCGGCGGTGGGACGTCGCGAGGGGCCTCGTCGGCGAGGGCGATACGCCGGTCGGCGGCGGCGGTGTATGTGTATAGTACTAGTCGATTTATTCGCCTCCTGGAGGAGGGTGATCTCATCATCGGGCTCTAGTAGCGCATGCCGGGGACGGCGGACTATGCTAATCTGGGAGGGTTTATAATCGGACGCGGCGGTCACGAGAGGGTTCCGATGCCTCGGGGCATGGTCGAAGTAACGCTTAGACGTGCGTTTGAGATATTGCCTTACCGTTGGCATTTTTAAGTCTAAATGAAGCTGAACGTTGCGCATATACCACGGAGCGCCCGCGGCTCTGCGCAATACGCAGTTTTGCAGAATTTGGAATGCTTTAAAGCGACATGGCCTAACGTGTGCGAACACGACGCTGGCGTAGGTTAGTATGGGGCGAATGCACGTCAGGTAAAGTCTCAACTTATTTCTAAGCGAGAGCTTACTGCGCGCCCTAATCATAGGGTGTAACCGGCCCACAACAAAAGAGGCGCGAGCGTGCACCTTTTTGATGTGTTGCCGGAACGTGAGGTGGTGGTCTAGGATAACCCCCAGGTACCTGACGCTCAGTTCCCAAGGGATCTCTTTTCCAAACATGACTACTGGGGGACAACGCGAGTGGTTATCGCCATGCCTCTCGAAAAGAACTGCTGCGCTCTTTTCGGGATTCACCTCGATACGCCACTTCCGAAACCAAGCGCCGAGGCGGTTGGCTGCGGTCTGTAAGATGCGAGAGATCGATTTTAGGTCACTACCCGTGTAGTAAATAGCCGTGTCGTCGGCGAAAAGTGCCAACTGGGCCTTGCCTTGAGTGGGAATGTCGCTGGTGTACAGCGTGAACAGAAGGGGGGCTAGCACGGAGCCCTGAGGGACTCCGGCTCGGATCGGATGTGGAGACGAAAGCGTGCCGTCTATTCGGTAACGAAAGATGCGATCCGACAGAAAGTCTCGAATGTAGAGCACGAGACGGTCTGGCACGTTGAATTGGTACAGTTTATATAATAAACCGTTGTGCCAGACCTTGTCGAAGGCTTTCGCTACGTCGAAGAACAGCATGCCTGTCTTGTATGAAAACATGAAGCCGGAGCTTATGTGTTCGACAATACGGTGAAGTTGCCTAGTGCAGCAGTGGGTGGGACGAAAACCAAACTGCTGGTCGGGAATGAGGTTATGGGAGTATGCGAATCCCTTTAAACGCGAATAAATGATACGCTCATAAATCTTCCCAAACGAATTGAGAAGGCTTATGGGGCGATAACTGGACGGCTCACACTTGGGTTTGCCGGGTTTGGGGATGCCTATAACTGTGGCTTGTTTCCAAGCTTGCGGAAAGAGGTTATTGCTAAGAGCGCCATTGAAGATGGCGGTCATTAGGACTATGAGCTGGGCGGAAAAGAGTTTAATCACCTTGCTCGTGATGCCATCGTGACCGGGAGCGAATCCAGACCATTATTGTTTGAATATAAGTTGTTTTTTTTCTTCAGTATTTTATGATTTTTCGGAAATATTTCTTCAATAATTATAATATGTCTACACCGCACTTTGTAAAAACAAATTGGTTTTTATCGAAAAGTTCACCATCAAATTGGTTAAACGTCTTAAGTAGGTGCTAAGTAGGTAAGTGGTTAGTACTTATGGCCTCGTGCAGGTTGTTATTTTTTTGTCTTTTTTTGTATATTGTTCACGATTTTGTTGTGCACTGTGAGTATTTTTTTGTGACTACACAAATATCGGCTTATTGGTAGCGTCGTGCAGCAATCGAGTTATTGAGCTTCCTAAAATAAGGTTTGAGCTACGCGATGACTGATGCATGCGTGCCGTCAATTAGGACCATTCAACTCAAACCTGCTATGGCACTTTCCTCAAAAGGCCATTCCAAACGTTGCCCTACATTGTTACACTCGCATAGTTTTTATCCCACAATGTCTGGACTTTAAAACAAACCTTGATCTTTGAGTTCGTTTCAGCTTTTCTTCTTAGAGCTAGATACCTAGATAAGAAATGCCGGCGTAATCTAGTCTTAAAAAATACATTACATTGACTTAGAGTCTGTAACAGATTTATTTGAAAAATAAAAAACATTTATCTTTTATGACAAACTAAACTTAAAGTAAGAAAGAGATGGACGTAAAGTCGACTAAGAACACGGTGAAGTTTAAGGCGTAAACTAGTTTGACATCTCTTAGTTCCTATCTTTCACCATCCTTTTCTCGCGCTGTCTTTTAGTAAAAAATAGCAATTCTCTATTATATACAAGGTTAGTCGGAAAGGGGGTACTAAGCCATGGGCCACCTAAAGTATCACTGAAAACTATTTTAAAGCAAGTGTTAAAATTTCAAAATTCGATAATTTTTATTTGCATGCAAAAAGATTTTTATTTTAGATTTTTCAAAAAAAGACATAGGTACCTGCTTTAGTTATGAATTCAGAAAATTAATTTTCTAATCCGTGACCCCAAATATGACCTAAATTGTAAAAACAGCTATGGACAGATAGATTTTAGCATATTTTTTACGAAATCTCTAAAAAGCTATTTCTCTTAAGCTATCGAGTTTTGTGGAAAGTTGTAAAACAAAAGTTATTCCTTATTATGTGTACTTTAACACCCTTTCGGCTTAGTGTCCCCTTTCTGACTAACCTTGTATATGTTTGATTGGTGAACAAGAGAATCGGCACCATTGTCAACTACTGTAATTGCCTGTGCAAGTCTAAATTTTCTTTTTTCTTTCTTTCTTACTAATAATTATAATCTTGATTTGGTTCTCAAACTACCTAATCTTAAATATACTATCGTTATTATTACCAACAAGTGAATTTACCAATGGCATTCTTTATGGAGTGATTATCACGTGGGTGGCGCACGCGCATATTGCCCTTGAACTGATTATTGTATCGACTACTATTCATCAATTTTTGGCCACAACCATTTAGATAGATAAATTGAGATTAACCGGATACGTACTTACCTATAACTATTAGTGGGTTACAAAATAGCTGTCTGTAATGAAATTGGTTTTTAGGACATGTCAGGGTTACGGTTAACTTTCCTTGTTTCTCAATAGAAACAAGAGGATATACCAATTACCATAACCGTATGCATGTAACTATGATGGAGTGCGTGCGTACGTGTGTGGATTGTATCCACCGTGAGCACAAAACTTGTGCAGATGTATGTACTTCACTTTTCATACCTACGCTCGGCGGTCGCTCTATCTATACATCTATCTCTCTCAAGCGCATGGCACTCGCGCTCGCACTCACTCGCACACTAGTCCCAAACAGTCCGAGATATCGTGTCCGTGAACAGTGTCTATGTGTGCGTTGCTCGAGCGCACTTGTATGTAGATTGACTTCTGTACCTATCTGTTTTGTGCCATGGGTCAGATTCGAGGTGCCCGGATTTTTTTAACCATCGATGCTGATATCTCATTATTGAAGAAAAAGTAATATATACAGGGTGTAAATGAAATCATGTAATTCTTTCAAACCTGTACTGCTTTCATAGATTAACCCTGCACGGGATAATGTTGGATTCAATAAAAAAAATAACAAGAAGTAAACATGTGTTCTTAACGTGAGGAATTTTAGCGCCCCGAGCGAATTGCGCGGCTATCGCTCGCCGTGCAGTCATTTAACTCGGGGCGCTAATATGCCTCACGTTAAGAGCACAATCATGTTTACTTCTTGTATTTTTTTTATTGAATCCTAATGTTTTCCGTTCATGTTTAATCTATGTCAGCAGTACATCAAGACGTTTGAAGGAATTACATTATTTCGTTTACACCCTGTAGTTTTTTGAATAAAGCTTAATTTATATGATGGAATCAGGCGTTACTTTGCGGAAATCCATGATCTATAAATATACAATAAAATATTTAGTGTTAATTCCGCGAAAAAACAGTTGATCAAGCCTGAATGCAGTATGCAGCACCGCCCTCCCGCCCGCAAATATATGCAAATGCAGAAGGTGCGATTAATAACATGCAACACACAAGCATCGGTATCGGTTCGGCACACAGGTATCGGTTTGTTTTGCTTGTGTGTTGCATGTTATTAAATCGCACCTTCTGCATTTGCATATATTTGCGGGCGGGAGGGCGGTGCTGCATACTGCATTCAGGCTTGATCAACTGTTTTTTTCGCGGAATTAACACTAAATATTTTATTGTATATTTATAAAGCTTAATTTTTGAAGTACTTATTCATTATTTATGGAAATTCACAAGTCGAGATATATCTAGGGTAACAAACCCTATGAACGCGATGTTGCGACTTATCCGCGGAAGGGGAAACTACAAGCTTATCGCCCAGTTAGTTCCTTGTCATCTTTTCTTCCTTGAAGTGAGAAGTTTTCTTATCCACTCACACGATAATTATAAAATTGCCAGCTGGGCCGGTATTGTTAACAAAGAAGCACTAAAGATAATTGATTTATTTCGTATTATTTTATTTTATTTTATTATATTTACTTCATTGGACTTAATATGTTGATTGATATAACATTATTGACTCATAATACCTTCCATCAGAAAGGCGTGGTTAAAATCTTTCAGGGACCCGCCTCGAGCTCACGATGTATAAATATGTGTAGGTATGCGTGTGTATGTATGGGTTATCTATATTATGTAATATAATATATAAAATTGCACTTCAAGACTTCGCCATGTCAAATAGGGGTAAGTCATATTGCTTAAAAGTTCTACCTAGAGAATGGAAGAAAAATATGCCATTCAAACAAATTGATCCACATCGACTCCAGTAATTCATAACATAACATCATCGTAACATCATGCCCTGTATTCCCTGAAGGGCTGGGCAGAGGTGTATGGTAACACCCTTGTTTCGCCAGTTATGTTTAAGTCCCATGTAATAGGGGGCGAGCCTATTGCCATTAAACGGGCACAAATCCAGACTACGGACTGCTACTGAGAAATTCCTAATGGAAAAACCAAATAACACTTTGCCCGATCTGGGCATTGAACCCAGGACCTTACGATCAGCAGTCGCACTTGCGATCACTAGACCAACAAGGCAGTAGTTCAAGTTCAATAAATAACTGGTGTAGTTGTATTTCTTGTCTACACAAGAAATGCAACTTCCTTCATATTGAGTGCATGAATTTAGGTTAAAACCCCGTAAGTGTCTTTAAATCAAATCGCCGTCCTTGCAATATCCCTGCAACGTACTATTAAACTCTCATTATTTCAAGAATGTGACACTTTTACATTAAAAATTAAACAAGGTCGTATATAAAAAGTAAACCATGTAAGTACGTTGTTATGTTGCAATATTGTTTTTAATGATTTCTTTTATTTTACACAAGCAAGTTGGCGGCCATGATAAAAAAATTAATAACGTAATTGTGTATTACAATCTATATGTACAGTCAGAAACAAAAAAATGTATCTACCGACGGATTAAAGCTGCCAATAATAGCTTTATTATCCAAACCACGGGAATAAATTTGCGACTTTGGATAGAGCGGCCTTCCGTACTGTAAATAATGCATCTTTTTTAAGTTACCCGTCACTGGTCTTTTCTCGTGTAACGTGGGTGCATTTACAAACACGTATTTGAAATACACAAACACCTAGGACCCGGAAGAACTATCAGTAGGCCTAGCACAAATGCTGTCGAGTTACTATCGTAAACGCAGTTTTAATGTAAGTGAACTTTGAATCGGAAATACTCGTTTCACACATACTATTTAATTAAATTGAATTCTTTATTGGTATATGTATGATACAAATGGTTCACGTCGCGAAAAAATTAACCAAAATGTTATAGGACAGTTGTATTTTAAATTCGAAATTTGCTTACATCAGCGATACGTCAAAGGTAAGCTACTATAAGCCTACTGTAAGCCATACGAATAGTTGTTTCGTAGAGGAATCAAACGCGCGTCTCGTAGTGCAGAAGTCAATCGGTTAGCCACTGCGGCAATCGACCCGTCAAATTCGTTCTATATAAATAGAACGAATTTGCCGGGTCGATTCACCTATTAATTCGACTATAAAGTCAGATAGCTATGATAGAAAATTTCAAACCATCGGTAGGCAGATATTAGTGCTTCTGACTGTACATACACATTTAGTATCGTGCGACAAAGCTAGTCTTGTTTTTTATGGCGGCACTAGATAACTGTAATTTTCAACCAATCAATTTTGGCCTAGCATTGTAACTAATAAAAAATCTGCCTGTTCTATCTGTTTATTTTTTACATATCAATCAATTAAGGAACCAATATGATTATAAAAAAATGGCAGGCTTTTAGGCTGCGGGGAATAATTGAAAGTGGACAGGCTGCGTTGACAGACAGGACAGGATAAACTCGGCCATTAGCTAGAACAAAACATATTCCAGAAAAACTTCATTCATTACTTAAGTATCACGTTGCCGCTATCGTCTAGTCACACCAAACAATTTTCATAGGAATACAAGAAGTTATTTTTCTTGTGTGTATATTCTCATAGATGTCCTCAGTCTAGGGAAGGCGGAGGGGTATGTCGGACTCTTACCGACTTAAACCACCCAGTGGCTGTCCTCAGCACATAGGAGGGGAACTCCGGGATCTTCGGTGGAACGCACCGTTATCTCCCTTGTGCTACGCCTTCGGCGCATCGCAGGGAAACCGCATTGTTTTGCCAACGTAATGGACAGCAGCAAGTGGCCAGTTCGTGCTGCTGTCCTTCCCATGGACACCTCAAGTCTCCGCTCTACGACCCCAAGAAAGCAAGATAATAACTGTAATGATAAATATTACTACCGATTAACTTAACTTAAATACTTTTTTATATCAACAGCGATGTCTTTTGTTAAAAGCACACTAACTCCCTCAACATCGAAGTTATTAAGCCAACCTAAACTATTATAATCAACTGATTTCAAATCAATACTTGTACCGTGGGAAAATCCCCATACAATGCTATTAAAAACAAATGAACACTAATTGAAATTATGTAATTCGGAAACCTTAAGCACGAGTAAGTACCTTTTATTTAACACTCACACATACAAAAGAACTCTTTAACATACAAGTCAGACTTGTGATTTGTATGTCTAACAAGTCAATCAATCTATATTAGCGGCTAATCTTTCACACCCAACTGTTCATTACATTGAGAGATAACGATTTATAAGCACTGTTATGTTTAATAAGTATGATTCTGATATAAAGCTAATACTAATATTGACCAGTATACACTATTTGTAACAGGTAGGTACTAATACCTACCTGTTACAAATAGTGTATACTGGTCAATCAATAACCTATCAAAATACACTGCTAGACATAGGCTTCTAGTAAGAAAGGATGAGGTTAGTTGAGCAGGCGAACAAGTTAGTGAACGGGGAGGGGTTTTGGAAGCATACCTTGGTCCACGGTACCTTTTGAAGGGTTCCACCTCGCAAAGAAAAAACGAAGTTTTTACTCATGCACTGGCTACACTGCTGCTCATAACCAGTTTGGAATATTTGGGCAAGCGAATTGGATGCGTAATTGTCCAATAGTGTCGATTCTGCTGCACATTTTAACAGTACTAAACTAGACTAAACGCAACTGTCACTTTCTTTTTCTATTGAAACAGAAAGAGACAAACACCCTTAGTTTAGTTCTGTCAAAGTGCGCAACAGAATCGACACCAATTTCTGATTACTTAGAGCCATTTTAGTCAACGGCAAGGTTCTTATTGTGCATGCTGACATAAGGGCCACCTTCTTCGTCTTTCGTGTCGACACGAGCTACATACGAGAATAGATTATATCGTGGTGTAAAGATCAGTCAGTCAGCAAGGTTGGTAGCGGGACTGACTGCCCAGAGTACGCCGACTTACGTAAATATCGTCACTCGTGAAGGCTCTTTCTATAAGGGACATCATGGCCCACAATTACACACTAAAATGCATTTTTTCTAATTTACAGAAGCATTAAGAAGTATTTTACATAGAGAGACTGCCGCCATCTTACCTACTCAACCAAAACTGCAGTCTCGATGCGTAAAGAAAGACACCAGTCAAACACTCGACTTTAACAAGTTTGATTGAACTGCGAAGGAGCTATTGAGCCCATGAGTGATAAAGTATGTAACCAAACAAACCAACCAACAATGATGTCAAAATGAGCTGCTAAGTAATGAAGCTGACGGCAAGTAACGTCAAATTATGAGATACATTTCCTCTTATGCGAGATACATTTGAAGATATTAAACAACGATCCAACTGACATGAGACGGGTCGATGATCTAACAGTTTTTATTTATATTTTAAGTGAGGCAAGTCATTATTGCTATTAGCCATTTTATAATATACTAATTATGTAGTGCTTTGACTTCTTGATTAATGCTAAATAAAAAACCTAGCGGTTTTACAGATGTGAAACATCTAGTGCGGTGGTACGGGTGTGAGAGTGGCTGTTGCGTGGCGACACTCGTGATGGCAGACACGACGGCAGTCCTTCGTAACTCGTCGGCTCTCTTCGATATGATTCAGCTAGTTTTTTTTTTACAAATTGAGTTTCCATGTTCCACATCTGCCGGGCGTCCCACGACGGCTTCATTTTTTATTTTAATAAAACAATGGAAATTACTGAATGTGGAAGGCGGGTCGAGAGTTATGGCAGAATTTGGGAGGCATTCCATTTAGCGCACCATTTCGAATCACACTAATAGTAATAGGAATAAGAATACTTGGTGTGATATAAACTGGTGCGCTAATTGGAATGCCTTCTGATTCTCAGCTGCAGACAACAACACTTTAGGTACACGAGAGATTTAAACAAATCATATGAGGTCGCATCATATTTAACTAATACATTAAGAGCCTTGTTACTCGTAACTGCCTCGTTGATCGGTGGCAAGCGCGACTGCTGATCGTGAGGTCCTGGGTTCGATCCTCAGTTCGGGCAGTGTTATTGGGTTTTTCCATTTGAAATTCCTCAGTAGCAGAACAGAGTTTGGTTTTTGTGCCCGGTTGATGGCAATAGGCTCGCCCCCTATTACATGGGACTTAAACGTAACGGCGAAATGAGGGTGTTACCTCTTGTGTTATCTCTGCCGAACCCTGGAGAAAATAGACGTGATGTTATGATACATTAGGAGCCTCAAGGGAATGAACATTAAAACCACACAAATCAAAATGAATATTTAGATTTCTGTGATCAAAACCGTCCAATTTTATCCGTTAAAATTCCAACGAAACCGCACGCATAGCCAGTATACAATGAAACAGTTATTCCATATGGGGAAGCGATGTTTGCTCTAGAACTATCATTTGGTAGATCAATTATCTTCAATCATATCGCAATGCACACGAGCGGATTCGAGACTCGTGAGGTGATTACCAAATAGGCCGAGATGTGGACGCCGCGTGCGCCACCCACTACGTATCGTAACTTACACGTAATTATTATAAATGTTAAAGGGAAGTTACCACTAAGTCACAATAAAAAAGAAAATTTACAAAGTATTAGAAACATGTTTTATGTTCCTCTATTCTAAATTAATAATTTAACTATTGGTGTTATTTCTTTTTATGATTTCCCATTTGTTATTTTGTTTGATATCCTAGTTTGTTATTATAAAACTAGTTAGAACAGTCAAGTTATAAATAAATGAGTTTATTCCGCTTTCAATAATTATATGTAGGTCAGATTTCGATTTTTTTACGCTTCACTGTGTTTTTATAGTTCCATAAATTATAAATTATAGGAATCGTGTAAATAATATTAAGCTTTATTTTATTCGTTGATCTAGAATGTGTTTATAGTCAATTCTTACTTTAAAATATTTTAGCAACCGTTTTCATGACAATGTCATAAACTTTATTGCAATTCAATTGATTTTGATCAAAACTAATATTATTTTGGCTCATAAAATTAAATATGTACCTACTTAGTATCAAATATCATTGTTTAATAAGAATAAGGCTATCGTGTATTAAAAGATATGCCTATACTTTGTAAAATATAGTTTGATACCTGTGTTAGCTGTCATCTCATCCAACAACATAACTTTGAACAAGCGTCTCGATAATAATTAACTTTTATAACAGAAAAAAAAATCATTTAGTATGGTGCCACACATCTATACTATCTATACTAATATTATAAAGAGGAAAGATTTGTATTTTTGGATTTTTGTATGTAACGAATAAACTTAAAAAATACTGGACCGATTTCAAAAATTATTTTACGGGCGGAGCCGTGAGGATACAGCTAGTTATAAATAAAAGTACTTAATATAATTTAGAGTGCTTTAGGATAATTATAAACATGGGAATATTCCGAAAACTACGAATTTCTACTAAACCAGGCAATATTTTTTGCTCTGGCAACGTAATAATGCATGAATGTGTAATGTAATGTTGCCAGGGCAAAAAATATTGCCTGGTTTAGTAGAAATTCGTAATTTTCGGAATATTCCCATATTCTTAATTACCCGACTACACTATATGTTTTCACTTAGATTGCATGTCCCTCTGACAACTGTCATAGATCAAGCTATATTTTACATAATAGGTATAAGTAGATAACGTGTCGCATCATTTCAAAGCTTGCTAGCGACCCGCCCCGTTTTCGCACGGGTGCAATGTAGATACTAATGTGGGGAATATAAACCTTCCTCTTGAATCTATCTATTGCTGAAACCTGCATTAAAATCCGTTGCGTAGTTTAAAAGATCTAAGCGTACAGACAGTGGGAGCGACTTTGTTTTATACTATGTAAAGCTAAAGAAGAAGTCAGTGAAGCTTCGTTTCTCGCCTAATCAATCAATCCATTGCAATAATTCCCTGGAACAGTCACCAATAAAAATTCAGCATTCACTAAATCTTTTTTTGTTGGTAAATTCTCTTCAATATCAGAACAAACATACCTACTTATTTTTTAACAATAGAAGTTCTACTACTAAACAATCAGACTTCGCCTTAACCTTTTATTCAAATAATGATCTTGTAACCACACCTTTAAAAAAATCTTAAAACATTGCGGCACCTGCTTTACACTCCTTATTGTGAATATTTGTTTACATAACCCCTCATTTGCGACACGTTGGTTAATAGTTGTCGTATGAACTAATACAAGGTTAGTCGGAAAGGGGGTACTAAGCAGAAAGGGTGTTAAAGTACCGATAACAAGGGATAACTTTTGTTCTACAACTTTCCCCAAAACTCGATAGTTTTCAAAGATTTCGTAAAAAATATGCTAAAATCTATCTGTCCATAGCTATGATCAGCTGTGTTTACTATTTAGGTCATATTTAGGGTCACGGATTAGAGACTTAATTTTTTGAATTCATAACTAAAGCAGGTATGTTTTTTTTTTTTTAAACTAAAATATTAATCTTTTTACATGCAAATAAAAATTATCGAATTTTGTAATTTTAACACTTGCTTTAAAATAGTTATCAGTGATACTTTAAGTGGCCCGTGGCTTAGTACCCCCTTTCCGACTAACCTTGTATAACGTAGGCTGGTTTACAGGTATATGTTTGCACTACGAACGGCCACTAATTGAGTATTCTCGTTAATGGTCCTCGACTATAATAGCGAGTAATGGTCACAAATTGTATAACTTTATGAGAATTGTTTAAGGCTGTATGTTTCTTGTAATGGTCCTGGGCTATGAAGTTATCAGTGCGCAGATACTGACATTCACGTAGGTACCAGTGGCGTAGCGTGCCTTGGCGGGGCCCCGTATAAAATTTTGTTTGGGGCCCTTAGGAAGGATAAAGATTTCTCACAAAAGAAAAAAAAAGTTTGCATAAAATTAAAAGAAATATTTATTTCATCATAATTATCTGTCACTTTTTCCAAAATTTTGACAATCAATTCAAATTAAATATACACTCTCCTTGCCTTTTTTTCGGCAAACAGATTTATTAAATCATTTATAGCTGATGATGACTTTAGTTTTTCTAAAATTTCTGCCTCCATGGACAATAGTAACAGGTCTGATAGTTTTTATTAATTTTTGCTTACGCACTTTGGGGGCCCCCGTGGCCCGGGGGCCCCGTATAATTGATACGGCAGATACGGCGGTAGCTACGCCCCTGGTAGATACCCTTTCTGTGAAGGCAACAAAGCAACTTAATCGAATTAATAAAAGTTATAATTCATAATCCTGTTCTCTCGAAATTTGTGTCTGCATACGTTCGATCTGCCTAGCTTTTTCCCAACTAAGTTGGGGTCAGCTTCCAGTCCAATCAGATGCGACTGAATAACAGTATTTTACACGGAGCGACTGCCGTCAGACCTCCGCAACCCAGTTACTAAGCAATGCTGATATCCTTCCCGTAACGACTGTCATAGGTATTCGTATGACACCCGGGTGTCATAACCCGGGACTGACTCTGTTTAACGTGCTCTCCGAGGCACGGAGGGGTTTCGATGTGCAATGAACGGTCACCCATCCACGGACTGACCGCAGCAAGCGCAGCTTAACCTCCCAAATCGTATGATCAGCTGGGTTGGTAATTTACCACGAGCCCCTCATTGTGTCTGCATACAACACTATAAAATATATTTTTTTAATTATCACCATAGTGCAGATACCGGTACACCTGAAAAGGCTCCCAAACTTTCTCGATGGTAGGTATGTGTAGTCTGCCAAGCCGCGCCAGGACAGCGTGGTGGACTGACGCCTAAACCCTTCTCATTCTGAGGAGAGGCCCGTGCCCCGTACTGGGGCAGTAATGGCTTGTTTATGTTTTTTTTATCAATTTTCCTCTTAGCCTTAGCTCACTTTGCGTGACTATGGAAACCTCATAGTACCTCCTATTTTATAAATATAATATTATATAAAAAATACCTATAAATCTATACTAATCTATACTTCTATATTTATACCTACTAATATTATAAAGAGGAAAGATTTGTATTTTTGGATTTTTGTATGTAACAAATAACTTAAAAACTACTAGACCGATTTCAAAATTCTTTTGCCGTTAGAAAGCTACATTATCACTGAGTGACATAGGCTACGGGCGGAGCCGTGAAGACACAGCTAGTATTAAATTAAGTACCTATATTTAAAAAAGTCGACATCAGGGAACCGCTACACAATTTCAGCGGCGCGGACTCCCACAACAGATTATGGTATGATGATTATGACAACACTATAATAACTTTATCGATCTATTGTATAACTTTGTCGATCGTGTCCCAAGTACAAATAACTATCGATAAAAAGCCACATAGTCCGAGGCGGAAAAGAAATTTGTATAAAACATGTCAAACTGAATACCGCCGTCGCCGTCGGTGTCGGCTCCCAGCCCGGACGTTTCCCGCAGCGGTAATACTGAACATTGCTGACGTTCTTCATTGAAAACCTATAAAAATTCGCTCCGTTTCTTGCCCAAACGACTTCTATCACCACACCATATAAACATACGCATTCTTAAACAGAAAGTGGTTTGCAATTACAATCCAGATGTAAGCAAAAAGACAAAAAATAAAGTAGCAGAGTACGTACATAATAGAACGATGAACGCCCTGCGGTGAGAACGGAATATGGTGAACTAGCTTTTGCACGCAGCTTTGCTTGCGTGATTTTTTTCACCCCGCTTAAGGAATGAATTTTGAAAAATTCTTCCTTTTTGGATGCCTACGTTATAAAAAGTACCTACTATCAAAATTTCAAGTATTTAACCCCAGTCGTTTAGGCTGTGCGTTGATAGATCCGTCAGTCAGTCAGTCAATTTCTCTTTTCATAGATAAAAGAAGAAGATAAATAGATGACGCGCTATATGGTCAAATGGAACTGTTTATGCGAACAAGTATTGCTCGCCACAATAGTTTCAGCATGTGGTGCTAGCCTGTAAGTAATTGTCGCACTTATAAATGTTTATTGAAATAATAAACTTGTCATTGTATTAGATTGACTAACCAAATAAAAAATGTGACTTTATTGAATTAACTGAACAGTGAACAGTGAGCAATTAGACATAGAATCGAGCATTAATAAAAATTATCAATCCGTCAATTAATATCAGACTGCAACCCTGTTGAACGTGCCCCATGTCCTTCAGACCCTGCAATGAACGGTCATGATTCCGATATATCGCTATAATTACTAAGCTTGATAAAGACTAGAAGAGGTAGCTAAGTCAAGTCAACCTTCGGTCTCAATATGTAACTGTTTAGTGTTGTAACTAAGAACCCAATTAACACAACTTACATCAGATATCCATTGACTGAATATTCCAATGGAAATGTTTTTAATTCATGGCAATCACGTAACACCATCAGACCGGCCTATTAATTATTCCGACTCCAACAATACATGTACAGCACACTCTAAAATTGAACTACTTCTGCTACCTTTCACTACATATTTTCCTCAAGTTGTATTCTTATTTATTTTTTTGGCATACGTCGAGAAATAATATCGATGACAAGCACATTGCTTTCTACTACCATCTAGATCGATCGATAAACTGTAACATCTGAGTAGGAATAATTGATATAATCGATATTATCTGATATTTTGTCGATATCGATTTTGATGTTTTGATCATTGAAGACTTAATATTTCATTAACAGTGAGATGAAATGAATTATATGGTTGTAATTATAAAATATAAAAAAAAAAAAGACCGACTTGAAATTGTCTATCTCCGAAGTTCTTGATCAGATCTTCACCAAATTTAAATGGGACCACTACGAAAGAATAATCTTTCAAACAAAACATAATCATTAAAATTCGTTCGCAATTAGCAAAGATATCGCGGAACAAACATACAAAAAAAAAACGTACAGACGAATTGAGAACCTCCTCCTTTTTTGGAAGTCGGTTGATTACAAAATACTGAAAAATACTATATGTATGTAAATTACTGGAATTCAGCCACAAATAGTAAAAAAAAAACTTGACTTGGTAGCGTTTTGCCATAGTCTCACCTGATGGTAAGCGCAGACAGAGATCTAAGATAGAGCACACGAATCCAAGGAACAGAGATATATAGGTAGAGGGATTCACCTATACCCATCTGGCTCTTACATACAGACGACGGAACACAGTGAACTACTTGGAGCCGGACTTTAATGTGAGGGTGGTACCTAGCCACGCCTGGCTAGGCAGCAGGCTTGGTGGTAGGACCTATACGGCCCGCCGGCCGTATAGGTCCTACCACCAAGCGTGCTGGGTTTTGTTAAACCTTACTACACATGTCGATTCTCAGCGTGCGGTAAGGAAGTTCTATATTCTAATCCGTCCCCACACGGGGTAAACATTGGAACTGGAAGCTGACCCCAACATAATTGGGAAAAGGCTATGAGGACGCAAATTATAAAATGACGTCATCAAAATCTAATAACATAATACATAATGAAGCTATGTTACTGGTAGTTTTATTTTAAACTAGCGGCCCGTCCCGGCTTCGCACGGGTGGACATTTTTCCCGTTTTTGCAGCATTTTTCATTTATGCTCCGCTCCTATTGGTCGTAGCGTGATGTTATATAGCCTATAACCTTCCTCGATAAATTGACTATCCAACACAAAAACAATTTCTCAATTCTACCAGTAGTTCCTGAGATTAGCGCGTTCAAACAAGCAAACAAACTCTTCAGCTTTATAATATTAGTATAGATTAAGACCGCATTTTTAAATGGATAAGAAATGGGCTTTATGAAACGGTGTAGTGCTAATATTAGGTATTGGGACTATTTAAAATGATTGATTATGTATGACGATAGCATGGCTGTAAATCAACGTTAGATCATCGGTGGATTCATCAGTCATTATTTATTACTCAATGCCTACTGGTTTTCTCTTTAATTGCGACACGTACCTACGTAGTTAAAAACTCTTCTTTTTTTCTAATAACCATAGGTACCTACATGGTTTAGTAAGTTCACTGTGAATCTTTTTCAGTCCAGCAATATGATTTTCTACTAAAAACACGACGCTGAAACAGCGCTGCGATGCAAACTCCTCTACGAACGCAGCGCTGGCGCAGCGACGTGGAATTACATATGTAAACGAATAAATATTGTCTCTACAATTCTGAAAAACCTAAAAGCATTTCTTTCATCTACCACTTCGACTCATGGCGTCCACCACGTCGCTAACGACAGTTTACAAATCAATTAGCAACATATGATCAATGGACCGTTAGCGGCCGGCGCACGCGCACCGCTACGCACGACTAGCTACCGGCATGCGCGTAAAGCCTTATTTACTAACTGTTAGGCTACCCGCACATGGCTACATCATAACTATGCCAGGTTAAGTAGTATGTACTGAATTAACTAGTCTTTACTTAACGATTAGCGGTAGGCAGTACACGAAGTTAAGGTTATTGAAAATGTCTCTATAGGTTGCGGTTAGCATAAGGTCGCAGGTTAATCTGCGATTAATTTTGGGTTCGTTATTTACTGCTTGTTGTTAATTACTGCTACATCCGATCTGTGCTTTGTATCTGGTGTAATATCAGGTTATTACTAAAAGTTCAAATCTAGTTGCAAAAGAAAATTATCGGTTTTTAATTGAGTTTGTTGTGTGGTCTCAATTACAATATAAACAAACTTGTAACTGCCAATCTTCTCATTGAGAAATACTAACGGCCGATATTAATAAGCGATCTCAATCCAAAATGTCTGGATTTATGTAGGTTTTTGACAGAAATTCAATAGAAATAGTGTCAAAAACCTAGGTCAATCGGCAATATCGGCCGTTACCCAGTTATGGACGACGAAAAACTTAAAAGGGAAAGTAAAGAGGGTTAATTATTTATTCAGCTAATAAAAACATTTAAAAATAAGTTTTTTACCAACTTATTATTTACACTAAATATAAACGTATTTTAAATAAACATGCACCTATATCTGTTATAGGTTGCATGCATTATACATACACTCTAGAGCAATGAATCCGAGTCACCAACATAAACCTTAATATCTCGGAAAACATTGTTAAACATTGTTTTGTTTATGTTGGTGACCCGCATTGATTGCTTCCGAGTGTATTCAATATTCCGAGTGGATTTGATATAAATAATTTGATAATGTAGGTCAATGTAAACATTGAACAAAAATTCCAATAGGTAACAATAAGTATGGTTTTATCTTTTTTGCAGAGTACACCTATTAATGTCTGCAAAAAGTTATACACCTGGTCAAGTCCTTATTGAATTAGCTAGTTATTAAAATATTATGCAATTATATAATTAATAACAGAGAGTAATACATCGCCATTACGGATCTATTATTGATAATGATTGGACTGTTATTAACATAGTTACGTTTAATAAAGGATTTCAGTACGTCTGTCACAATTACATGAACGATTAAACTAAATTGTTTAATGCAAGTAATTCTTGTGTTCTAATCATATACACTTTGCACGAATACATTGTAATATTGTTTATAAGGAAAATAGTTAGGCATAGAGAGACTGCGTAAATATACAAGGTTAGTCGGAAAGGGGGTACTAAGCCGAAAGTGTGTTAGAGTAAACATAATAATAGATAACTTTTGTTTCACAACTTTCCCCAAAAGTCATTAGTTTAAGAGAAATAGCTGTTAAAAGATTCCATAAAAAATACGCTAATTTCTATCTATCCTTAGCTATGATCAGCTGTGTTTATATTTTAGGTCATATTTGGGGTCACGGATTAGAAGCTCCATTTTCTGAATTCGTAACTAAAGCAGGGAAAATAATTTTTGAAATAACTAAAACAAAAATCATTTTGCATGTTTTTTTTATCGATATTTTAAATTTTAACTTTCTTTAAAACAATCATTAGTGATACATTAAGTGGCCCGCGGCTTAATAAGCACTTTCCGACTAACATTGTACAAAAAAAAAAAAAAAAAAAATTGCGTATTGCGATGGGTCAACACCCATCGCAATACGCAATTTATTATATTTTTTTTACCTACTACTAACATAGTTTATAAGATTCTACTAACATTAAACATTGTAATTAAATTTATTTTATGTATTTCTACTGTAGGAATTTTAAGAATGTAATTTTATAATTGTATGGATTATTTATCTGACATAAATTGATTAATAATAAAATACCATAATGAATTTAAGTGCTCGTGGGACTCGTGGCGTTTTAAGGACCGCGCGGTTTTGCGAGGTTAAGGAACGCTTGCCGCGGTCAGTCCGTGGATGGGTGACCATTCGTTACACATCGAGACCCCTCCGTGCCTTGGAGAGCACGTTAAACCATCGGTCCCCGGTGTTATACGAGTACCTATGCCAGTCGTTACGGGTAGTCAGAAGACCGAAAGTCTGACAACTGATCTAACTAGAATATCGGCATTGCCCAGTAAATGGGTTGCGGAGGTCTGATGGCAGTCGCCCCGTGTAAAATCCTGCTATTCAGCCGCATCTGATTAGACTGAAAGCTGACCAAGCTGAAAAAGTTAGGCAGAACCAATGCTTTTAAGTGCTAGTTTTTCAGTTTAAATGACATGATAGAAATTTAATTAAATTTTGTAAGTTACACACATGGTATTCTGGAATTTCGTATTGCACATGGTGTCATCTTGTCATCCCAAGGAGGGTTGATGTCAGACAGGCGGCCGGTCATAAAACAATAAGCCAAAACCTCTAACAATATGGATTTACGAATTACATGTTGTGCCGACCCCACCTTGTGTGGGATAAGGGCAGAACAAAGAAGACATGATGTCATCTTGCTTAACCTTCCTTCCTCTTAGCCTTTTCCCAGCTATGTTGGAGTCAGCTCCCAGTCTAACTATAAGTACTCCATTTTAATATGGCTATAGACAAAAGTTGCTCACCGAGGCACGTACACTTTTGAAACATTTCTTCAAGTTGTGTTTCAGCACATCTTGATTGACCGTTAAGGAACACCCTTGCTAAATGCCTGCTGGAGGCAAACATGTTGCTTATTTTTATACATTTCCGTGCTAAAATAACTTTTTTATGTCTATTCGACTGCTTGTAGATGGTCTTGTGGACCGTTTCTACGTAACCGGGCAGTTATTGGCGAGGCCTGAAAGGTCTCCAACCAATGTGGACGAGTAAAGTACTTAACCTAAGCTAACTACAGTACTACTAACATCATGACTACTAGCAACAACAGCACTTAATGGGTCTCGGACCTCGGCTTAGGGCGTTGCTGGCGGGAGGACTGGGAGGGAGACAGCTTGATGAGGGCTGAATTGTCGGTGTGAAAATACCTATCTGTCTATTGTTATATTCAATAGAGTTAGCGGCTGAGTATCAGCATTATAAACGGAGAGACTGCTATGTTCACATAGATATTTTTATGACAAACGCGATCGTGTAACGTACTCTCCGAGGCACGGAGAGGTCTCGGTTAACTATAGTGCAATAATTAGGTTTCAAACTCACTATAAATACGCAGGACGCGTTCTTACATACATACATACATAAACTCACGCCTTTTTCCCATGGGGGTAGGCAGAAACTATAGAACGCCACATGCTGCGACTCTTACATACCCCTTTCGCTTCATCCACATTCATACACCTTGTCATACACGCACGGCGGTTGAGAGTACTACGCACCTGACCTTTGTGAAGAACATCACCAATAACATCGATGTATGTCCTTCTAGGACGTCCTCTACCGGCGTTCCCATTAACATCCGCCTTATAAATTCCTTTTGTTAATCACCGTTCACTCATTCTCTCAACATGGCCAAACCACCTAAGCATACTCCTTTCAATTTTTGTCACTACATCATCTTTTAAACCGCAACTTTGCCTAATCTCTTCATTTCTCAATCTATCATTCAAAGTTACACCGCACATACGTCGCAAGGAACGCATTTCCACGGCATTTATTCTACTTTCATGCCTCTTCTGCCACGACCAACATTCACTTCAATACATAAGCGTAGGTACCAACACACCATTATGGACGCGTTCTTATCAGCAATATTTTTAATTGACACGTCTAATGTGTGTTGTATCCTAAGTAGGTATTAAACTGCTATCAGTAATTAATAAACTGTAATTAAACTCATTAATATTCTACTGAGTAGCGATCCATGTATCTTTTATGAAGAAAATTATTTTTTATTTCAGTATACTTGTTGAAACTGGGGTATAAACGTCTAATGCAGCAATTTTCCGACAAAAACGTTGCAATAAGGTGCAAACACTGATTATTATCTGACCACCAGTAGCCGTATGCACATAATTATTGAGGTAACTAATGATTTTTACGAAATATTACCCCACATTAACTGTATTTTGCACTAACCTCTTTTCACGCCAACTGAATTTTGCACTTACCTCTTTAAACGGTGTAAACTAATTTAATTACTAACTAATTAATAAAGACTTATTTTGTGATTGTAGATAAAAAAACAGTTTTAAATTTAACTGCCTCATTGGTCTAGTGGTGGCAAGCGCGACTGTTGATCATGAAGTCCTGGGTTCGATCCCCAGGTCGGGCAGTATTATTGGGTTTTTCCATTAAAAATTTCTCAGTAGCAGCCCGGAGTCTGGATTTGTACCCGGCTCGCCCCCTATTACAAGGGACTTAAACATAACTGGGGAACCGTTCGGGGAACAGGTGAAAGGCGTGATGTTGTGTTTTATGTAAATCTAAAAAAACATGGGTTGCTCTGGGATATCACTAGTAAAAAATCCTACAAAGAGCCTACAAGCACAAATTTACGTAGGCCGCCAGTACATAATATGTTCGCATGTGACACGGCATAAAATAGGGTTTTAGTTAGTTAAGGCTTTATTAAATGTCATAAATGTAACCAAAAAGTGGAAACTAGAACTGATACTTATGGAAATGTCTTCTCATTTATTAAAGTCAAAGTCAAGTCAAAGTCAAAGTTTTTTATTTCAAATAGACCAGATTTCAGGCACTTTTAAAACGTCAAAACTAGGTGCACGGTTCCAAAAGGTAGGTTCTATGGAGAAGAGCCGGCAAGAAACTCCATGAATACTCTTTTCAAAATAGTAATTTATGACAATTCCATTACAGTAGTGTGAGAAATAGAATGAGAATAATGCAGGTTAATGTAACAAATAAATTCACATAAGAGTAACAAATAGAAAAATATGCCTTCTAGGATTGCCATAGCAGTTAAGGGCTGACCAGTCCCGACAGACGGCACCCGTTCACGAGCATGACGTGCACATCCGCATCGGTCAGCTCAACCATATTGTAGGGAACCCAACGACCGGATAAACAACACCACCATCAGCAAGACATTTAAGTGAGCATGATAAACTCATACTACCAGACAATAGGCAGTAATATGATATGATTTAGGTGTATCATCAATAGCTGCATGATGCTCATACTTTACAGTTTGAAATGAAGTAAAGCTATATTATTAAAATAATAATTATAAGACAAAAACCTATTTTGGCAGAGTATTACCTATACAATAAATAATTATTATTTATCATCAAACAGTTGCGCCGGCGCCATATCTAGTCTAACTTGTTGCAATATCTGTCTACCGTATACAGAACGATTTGTGACTCTATCAGTTGAAGGAAATGTGGAAATTCAATAAAATGTATTTTAACGCCTCCGACCGACGCCGTACGAATACCAAATAGTTTAAATAGGTAAGTTAATTAAAATCATGATTTTCAACATTTCGCGCACAATTTGTTTCACTTATATTCATTTTGCTTCGATACAGTTGCAAAATGGCTTCCTTGTATAGTGTTCAATTTAGTTTTCTGTTGATAACAAATTCATTAAAATACACTGACGGAATTTGTATTGTGACTTTATAATTATTTTCAAAACAAAGAAAATAATGATTTTTTATACAAAGAGAACAAAATCTCGACATTATCACACCATAAAATACATACAACAACTTGAAATAATCTTGTGAATTTAGGCTCAGTTGCACCGACTATACCTAACCGTTACAAAATTTCTGTCGAATCAATACAAATATCACCTAAATATGGTATGGTTATGGTTATAGTTAGTTGGTGCAACTGAGCCTTAGAGTTTACTTACGCGTTCACCACAACCCAGGTTTACAATTATATTACTTCTCAACATTTGTAAAATAAGCGCACATATAATGTGGAAAGATTAGATCATTGAGAACAATTCTGATACTAATGCTAACACGCATACCTGCAACCGCAAGCATGCCAGCATGCGTGAGTGCCTCAACAATATACAACGCGGAAGACTTGGCGAAAACAGAGTAATAATATAACCGTGCATTCGCATCACGTGGCCTGTAAATGACACAATGAGAAACTGGAGTTTGCATGATAGATAACGCACTAAATATGATGTCGTGGAGATAAGACCATTCAGTTTCATGTCGTGAATTCTCCGACATACCTACAAAAGATCCCGGTCTAAAACAACAAAACTATTGAAATGGCTGTAATAATTATCATCAAATAACTATAGATAGAACCACCCCGATCGAACCAGGTTTCAAACAAAAGAAAACGGCATTGAAATTCATTCATCCACTTGTAAGCTACGATGTCACAGACAGTCAAAGGGATCAAATTAATAAGAGAGGTGCTCTTTTTGCGTCGAGGATTAAAAATATTCTGAGTACACTCATTTTTATTGAATTTATACTTTCATGATGTCTCGATTTATCACTAGAATTTAGTATTACCTTTCGTTTTTGTAAGAAGCGTGCTAACTTTGCAGCAGATACCAAATTGAAAAATGCTGAGGAAATAGATAGATATACTTGCAGCTCCTAAAGCTTTATTTATGGAGATGCGGGATCCACCACACACTCCGCCGTGTATTCCACCACGGTCATACATGCAACTACAAATCAAGCAATACGCTCAGAAAAACACGGAGACGCGATCGTCCATTAGAATTGTCGAATTTACGCTCCACATCACGCTCCACGCTAAGCTCCTCGTCTCCATAAATAAGACCTCTGTAGATTCGTACATCTTGTACGAGAATTTGCTCTCATTTCACGACAAGACCAAAATTCACGCAACCGTGTAATAATTGACATTTGCAATATTGGCTGAAACGTAAATTGAAATCGTGTATGCATTTTGTGATCTCATTACCTGTTACGTAAGTTTTATATAATCGTGGTTTTGTGTTTCACGATATTGTGTTGATTACATTGATACCTATAGATAAATTATAACGCCAGTTCCAATAGTTACTGGAATTAGTTTGCTACAAAATTATTTAATTTGAAGTTATTTCGTGATTCTCTATTAATTGAAAATCTTGAACCTGTATCTACTGGTTTGTGTTACAGTTTGATCATTTTAATTGAGAGCTATTTTTTTTTAGAAATATTGGTACTTACGTAATAATTTTTTTTTGTTCTTGCATGTTTGTCTGAGATTTTTTTTTATGCAATATGTAAAAAAAACCCTGTCCGATCCGGAAGAACATTAATAAAAAAAAATAAAAAAACACATTATCAATGAATATAAAAATGTTAATGGTATTTAAAATGCACGTTTTTAGTACCCAAATTAACCCCATTTTTATAAAAAATTACAAGTTCTCAAAATTTGACAACACCTAGTCGGCGACGGTAACTTTGAACGTGTGTTTTAAGGAAATTGGGGTAATTTGGATACTCAAAACGTGCATTATTAATAATAATAACATTTTTTAAATCCATTAATAATGTGTTATTTTATTTATTTTTAGTATGTCATTGCGGTATTTTTGTGCCCCTTTCGGATCGGACCGTTTTTTTTGTACATATTGTATAGATGGCAAAGACGTTTAGGGCAAAAATAATGTCATAAATTCTACTCAAAAAATACATTACAAACAACATAACTTTAGAGATCGTGAGTAAAAGTTACAACAATCAATTTCATTTAGATTTAATTCAATTACATTGATTGATTGAACGAGGATGAGCAATGCCTGTATGTAGATTACACAATCAAATGTTATGTTGAAAGCTACAAACAAAAAAACTACATACCTACTTACCTATATTCTCCGACCCAGTTTGTATGAGTACCTAAGGTGCTAGGTGAGTACGTTTAGAAAAACATTGGCTATAACAATTCAAGGTGTGAGAAAGATGTAAATACTTTAGACTCACTTTAGAGATCGAAAAAACCCATCTTATGCAACAGAAACATTGATGCCTATTCAAGCAAAATGGAAATGGTACTTAGGTACCTATATTCTCCGACCCGCTTTGTATGAGTACCTAGGATGCTTGGTACGTTTGGAAATATTTAAGCAATTATAATACAAGGTGTACCAAAGGTGTAATAATATATACTTTAGACTCACTTCAGAGAGTGAAAGAACCCATCTTATACAACAGAAACATCGATGCCTATTCAACCAAAATGTATGGAACACATGGATATTTTTCTAGAATTTTGAGTGGCTCCCATACTGAAAGTTGTTAATATTCATGAGTGCTTTCAGCCTCTAAAGTATTATTTCACCTTTTTGTGACGCCTTGTGATGAAAATTCTCTAAATTGATGCAGTAATTTTAACATACTTTGATTACAAATAATAAAGATATAAAAACTTTTACGTTTAACGTTTTAAGTTTATCTATCCTTAGTAGTCACTCGTTCCACTAAAATCCCCTAGATCAGTCCCCCAGGGGATTGCACAGCACTCAATGTTCCACTACGATCCCCTATTATACAGATTTTTGATTTACTTTTGAATGATGAATAATAATAATTTCTTTACAAAAAGTCAAAAACAAAATCCCATCAAAAACAAATGTGAAAATGGGAGCCAAGTTCAATAATAAGAATATGTGTGGTTGTCGACTTCACCGAATAAAAAAAGAAATTGTAAAGAAATTATTATTATTCATCATTCAAAAGTAATTCAAAAATCTGAAAAACGTTTACGCTGTATAGTTTTCTTTGTTGTGCTATTTTTTATATTTTCTTGAACGTTAGAAATACAAAGTCCCCCCTTATTTTTTTATCATTTGGTTTTTTTATTTAGAAGGGACTATAAAGGAATAGCACTTATTAGTACTTAGAGAATCCCCAGCATACGGGATCGCTGTGGAACATTGAGTGCTGAGTAATCCCCTGGGGGACGGATCTGGGGGATTTTAGTGGAACGAGTGTTAGTAGTACCCCTGCAGCTTCAGAATTTGAGGATTAAAGATTGAAATTATTATAATGCTGTATTGTCACGGGAGTTGAATTTAGATGCGAAGTTTTAGGAGAAAGTAGTTGAAAAATATGTCGCAAGATTTGAATTGAAATAAATATACGAAGTGAATCTAATTAAAATCGTTTAAAAAACCACCTAAATAATTAATTTATTATTTAAATTTTATATTTTTAGTTCTCATTTCAACATCCTATACAACGTGTTACATAATTCCCCATGAAAAATGTAAATAATCAAATAGTATTTTATGGTTGTTGTCATTTACCTCTCAGAGGAAATTAGGCAAGAATGTAAATAACTTTCTGGGTAGTCTACCCTTTAGTTTTGTTTTCAGGGTTACGTTTCAATGATGATTATTTATGTTTTATCCAATATTTTTTTTGGGTCATACTACTGTTTTTAAATATTGCCAATAGACTCTTTACAAGGAACCTTTTAACCCCTTTTCGGCTTTATGGGTATTTTTGTAACACGTTGTATAATAAAATGTCTACAAAACTGTTATTGTAAGACTGATACAGTTAACTTTGAATTATATTATTTAAATTGAATCTAACGGGTTAAGGCCGGTACGACCAACAATTTACGCTTGCAACTCGACATAGTTTAGCTTTAGGTGTTTTTTCGGCTGTTCTTAAATAACTGTGACGAGCGGTTGCGGAATAAAATGTATCATATCTTATTATTTTTAAGAGATGCAGATGTACCTGAGTGTAAAGTAAAGATAGGAGATGAAAGTATTGAACAGGTGAATGAGTTTGTTTATTTGGGAAGCATGTTTACAAGAGATGGTAAGATTGACGAAGATGTGGAAAGGAGAGCAAATGCGGGAAATAAAGTAAATGGTGCTTTGCATGCGGTTGTGGCTAGCCGGTCGATGTCCAAAAAGGCACGACTGGCTGTCCATAATGGTGTATTGGTACCTACGCTTATGTATGGAAGTGAATGTTGGTCGTGGCAGAAGAGGCATGAAAATAGAATAAATGCCGTGGAAATGCGCTCCTTGCGAAGTATGTGCGGTGTAACTTTGAATGTTAAATTGAGAAATGAAGAGATTAGACAAAGTTGCGGTTTAAAAGATGATGTAGTGACAAAAATTGAAAGGAGTATGCTTAGGTGGTTTGGCCATGTTGAGAGAATGAGTGAACGGCGATTAACAAAAGAAATTTATAAGGCGGATGTTAATGGGAACGCTGGTAGAGGACGTCCTAGAAGGACATACATCGATGTTATTGGTGATGTTCTTCAGAAAGGTCAGGTGCGTAGTACTCTCAACAGGCGTGCGTGTATGACAAGATGTATGAATGTGGATGAAGCGAAAGGGGTATGTAAGAGTCGTAGCATGTGGCGCTCTATAGTTTCTGCCTACCCCCATGGGAAAAAGGCGTGAGTTTATGTATGTATGTATGTATGTTATTGGTTTTGGTGAAAACACATTTCCGTAGTACTTTTCAGGATTTTTTAAGGCCTGATCAAACAGAGAGCGTGGCTGGGTGTGATATTCACGTCGCGTGTTGATCGCGTGCTTTTGGCGCGCAAATTACTATGAAAATGTATGCACCCAGCCACGCTCTCTGTCTGAGCAGGCCTTTATAGGGTGTATTGAAAGAGCTTCCACGAGTGACGATACTTAAGTACTTCCGGCACATTCTGGGCAGTCAGCCCCGCTACCAATATTGCTGCTTAGTTAACCGTTTCACTATGGCACGAGTTATTCTCATTTAGCTCGTGCCGACACGAGAGAAGAGGAAGAAAGGTTTTTCATAACTTTCAGCTAATAGATAACTGTGGAGGAAATATTAATAAAGTAAATAAATTTATTTATATACACTTTATTGTACATAATAAATACACCAATTCTTCATCAATTTATCTTTGCATCGGTTAAATATTAAGTCATCAATACATACTTGCTAATTCCTAGCCTGGATATTTGTTGTGTAAGCGTAGGTACATAATGAAGCAGAGTATCCTGGTGAGCAATTGGAAAACAGGTGTGCTTAGAATATTTTACATCATCATCTCCCTGATCTCAGCTCTAAGTGTGTTTGGCACAACATGTATGTACCTACTCCTCTTCCATTCTCCTCTATCAGCCGTCATCTCAGTACTCAATCCTCTCTTACCCATATCATCCTTCACACAATACACCCATGTTTCCTTTGGCCTACTTCAACTTGTACACGTACTTGGATTTGAAATTATATACAGTAACAATAAATACACATTTTCTATTATTCAAAACACCCGCTTATCGCGACCGGACAACGATCAGGCTAACAGCTTAACAGTTAATATTAACTTAGGACTCCGACGGCGTATCAATTTATCATTCACGCCGCTTGAGGCAAATGTGTTGTTTACTTATTTTAAATTCATGTTATTTGTCTCATTTCATTAATCTCTATTAGTCAGATGATATCAAAATGTACAAATCGTTTCGTTAAGTGAAACATTTGTAATAATTTTATGATATACAACCATAGATAATGCAGCAAAGATTTCAGCATAGATACGTATGTTCTGACTAGCCTTCTCCCAACTATGTTGAGGTCACCTTCCAGTCTAACTTAATGCGGCTGAATACCTGTATTTTACACGGAGCGACTACCATCAGACCTCCGTAACCCAATTAGTGGGCAATGCCGATATTCGAAGGTTAGACCAGTTGTCAGACTTTCGGGCTTCCGAGTACCCGTAACAACTATCATAGGTATTCGTATGACACCCGGGACCGACTGTTTAACGTACTCTCCGAGGCACGGAGGGGTCTCGATGTGTAATGAATGTCCACTCATCCACAGACTGACCACGACAAGCGCAGCTTAACCTTACAAATCATATTATGATCTGCGCGATTGGTAATTAGCCACGAGCCCCTGTAATTATCTACATTCAATTTTTTTTTAAACGTTGTGCCACCAGTAGTTCTTCTCTATCGTGGATGCGTTTACAGACACAAATCTTCACATGCACAAACGCCCAGACCCGGAACAACTATTTGTAGGCCATACAAATATTTGATCTGTGCAGGAATCGAACCACGAAGCACAGAAGTCAATCGCTCAGCCTCTGCACCAATCGTGTCATCGTGTGTTGTTAATTTATACGGGCTATTGTTCAAGATTACAATTCGAGTTCTTCTTCTTCTCTCGTATCAGCACGAGAAGAATAGCTCATGCCGTGGTGAAAAGATTATCCAGTCAGCAAGATTGGTAGCGGGGCTGACTGCCCAGGGTGCGCCGGACGTACCTATACTTAAGTATCGTCACTCGTGGAGACTTTATTAAAATTAATCCCTATCTCCTTCTCTGTTCTTTTTTAATAGTTGCGATGAATAAACGTAAAACGGCTAGCGATGGACTCTCAACTCCTTCAAAGACTGCTTTGAAAAGGAAACTTATATGGATTAGAAGACCACGGAGATCACATAATTGAAAATATTCTTATTCTAAGTTCCCACGTAACTATCATAATATGCGAATAAAAAAACGAATATATTTATACCACGATATGACCGAGTTTTACCTTAAATTAAAAATTATGCGTTGAACAAAAAAAGTCCTAAAAAGTGCGTTTAAAATATTCAATACCACAGCCTTTTACACAATATCATTAAATAACCAATCCTTTAAATATACTAACTTAGACCGAAACTATTTCAAGAACGACCTGATAAATCTTAAATATCTACTTATTTAGTATATCGTGGGTTCCGTAGCCGAGAAAGGTAATCTTACTGTTTCGCCAAGCCCTGTAACTTGCAAAACCATGTTTTCAAAATAAGAACACCTGAATTTGATTAGAACTTTCCATTAACATGGTTTTATAATCTTCTATTACTGGTTGACTTCATATAATAATTTGTACCAAGTATGGTACCTAGTCCACTGCAGAAATATCGATTTGGCATGATTTATAATGTTCCTTATATTTTTATTTATCAAATTAATAGATTAGTGGTCCTTAATCAGAATAAAGAGTTACGAAAAACTTTCAAAATTTAACAAAATACCATATTTTTGTAACCATTGTAACTACCTAATCCTTCTTCTTCTTCTTCCTGCCCTTATCCCACACTAGGTGTGGTCGGCACAACATGTATTTCATAAATCCATGTTGTTAGAGGTTTTGGCTTATTGTTTTATGACCGGCCGCCTGCCTGACTTCAACCCTCCTTGGGAATACTCGTTGCGCCGTCGCGCGGGTGACCCAATGTGCTTGCTGATATTATGCACTAGGACCCAAAACGATATGCTTGTCAATGTTATTGCCGACAACTAAGCTGACGATGTTCTTCTTGGTGGAGTATAATTGAAGTTCCTCGACCAGTTCAGTTTTGCTATTATTGTACTTACCTACCTAATTGTAAGTAAAAAAAATATTTCCCAAATTTTTGATATTAAAACTAGCGAGTACAACTGTTTACTAACTCAATGAGTATCATAAGGCCTGTGACTCCCTGGTTCTTAGTTATTTCATGAACCACTAAATCACTAAAGGGTTCATGGACCTCATATAAAAATACTCTGCAATAAACGATGACTACGGAACCCTAAATTACGCGTCGTCTGACACGGACATGACAAGTTTTTAACAGATACTTTTTGCATCGAACTTAACCATATGTTGCTCTTGATTCTTAGAGTTCTAAGCTATGCACATAAGTAGATCATGATCAGTTTGACTGAGATTATAATCTTTTTTATATACTTAACAATCTATACTAATACTAGCTTTTGCCCGCAGCTTCGCTTGCGTGTTTTTTTTTTACGTCACAAAATGAACCTACTGTCAAAATTTCAAGTTTCTAACCCCAGCCGTTCCGGCTGTGCGTTGATAGATCAGTCAGTCAGTCAGCTTCTCGTTTTATATATATAGATTATAAAGCTGAAGAGTTTATTTGTTTGTTTGAACGCGCTAATCTCAAGAACTACTGGTTGGAATTGTAAAAAATATTTTTGTGTTGTATAGTCCATTTATCGAGGAAGGTTATAGGTTATATAACATCACGCTACAACCAATAGGAGAGGAGCATAAATGAAAAATGTTGCAAAAACGGGAAAAATGTCCACCCGTGCGAAGCCGGGACGGGCCGCTAGTATGTTATAAAGCCACTGCTTTCAAGCGTTCAATCGCTAGGCTATCACTATAGCCTAACAATTGAACGCTTGCCTTCCATGCAGGAGGGTCTAAGTTCGATGCCGGCCCGTATACCTCTGACTTTTCGAATTCATGTGCGGATCAGAATTTGATTATCACTTGCGTGAACGGTGAAGGAAAAACATCGTGAAGAAACCTGCCCACCGGACAGGGCTCCATAAAGTTCTCGATGGTGTGTGTAGTCTGCCAACCCGCACCAGGCCAGCGTGGTGGACTAAGGCCTGAACCCTTCTCATTCTGAGAAGAGGCCCGTGCCCACCAGTGGGACAGTAATGGGCTAATTATGTTACGTTATGTATGTTATACAATCGAGATACGACACGAAAATTGGAGTGTTTGTGTGTGTATTACAACAATTAACGTGCTTGTCACTTGTCTATTATAGTTAGACCACCTATCTTAGAACTGGCTGGACATGTTTTGTAAACATGTTCTAAAAGCAGACTAGGCATAAAACAATCTTGGCATACTGTTTAGTAATTTACAGAGATAACCAACAATTTTACTACAGTTTACTCGATAAGAGATGCATTATTCAACTTACTTAGCGCGTTTGACTACTATAGAATTAATTATTGCTACCTTCACAGATTTTTTGGCAACTTTTTCCACATCTTGGACTGGCAACCATGAAATTAATCAGCCCATTACTGTCCCACGGCTGGGCACGGGTTGGCATGGGTCTTTTCAAAATGAGAAGGATTAAAGTCTTAGTCCTCCACGCAACCCTGGTGCGGGTTTGTGGACTATACACACCACAAAAAACTACTTTTTGGCCGGTATCGAAGCGTTCAACCACTAGGCTATCACTGCCTGCTTATAGGTAACTCGTTCTACCTAGCCTTTTCCCAACTACGTTTGGGTCAGCTTCCAGTCTAACCAGATGCGGCTGAATACCAGTATTTTACACGGAGCGACGACCATCAACCGTAACCCAGTTAGGCAATGCCAATATCCTAAGGTTATACCGGATGAATAAAATCTACAACAAACAATTTAATAATCATTTTTTTAAGAACAGTATTACTGAGAATTATCGGATAGTGAAGGCAAACATGAATTCAGGATATACGAGATTGTACCAGATCGCATAAAATTTGAATATAATTTATACATAGTAATTCAAATTATAATTTAGTTTCAAACACAGCAATAGAAGGGTTTAGTTTTAGCCTAAAGACTCAATAGCACTTGTCGAGAATGGAAATGATTTATTTCAATAGAAAGGTTGCCGAATGAAAGGACACTAAACGTATCGGCGCTTGAGCATGGAAGTTACACTTGTTTATGGTGTCTCGTAGTGTTTTTATAGGTAACTAATTAGATCAGGTACCTTCATGGACAGCCGCATCTGCCTAGGTAGGTAATACTGCTAAGGTGTTGAGAAAGCAAAGTTAATGTCTCGGGACGTTTTTTATATATTTAATGGGCTTGCGTTTGACCGCCACCTCACCTGATGTTAAGCGATGGTGCGGTCTACGATGGTACGCGCTTGCCCAGCCAAAACCTGTTAACTCGAGACTTGAAGACCACTAGATTGTACTTATCAAGAAACACAGACAGTAAAACATTCCACTCACTTATTTTTTTATTCTTAACTTTATCGTGTTTGACCGGTCTCATCTGATGGTAAACGCAGACAGTTTTTAAGAAGACGGAACACACGAATCCAATGAACAGAAGTATAGAGGGATTTCTCTACACTAAGTTTATAATAAACTATTTATTGCTTTTATTTAGTAGTATTCTAATTTAATATTTACGTAACATGTTTATTTATTTATTTGTGTCGTTATTGCCCGTGGCATCACTATGGTCCTATCTGAAAACCAGCGTTACGACATTTTGATTTTTTTTAAATGTCGCAGCATTATGCTGTGATAGGAGCCCTTTTTGGCATCGTGCAGGTAGTATAAATTCTTATCCTTTCTTTTTTTGTAAATATTGTTTTTGTTTCTGTAACGGCCTGTGTGAGTCCAAAATAAATAATTTTCTTTCTTTCTTTTCTTACATCCGGCTTTCACACGACGGAATACAGTAATACTGCTTGAAGCCGGACTTTAATGTGAGAGTGGTAGCTAGCTAGGACCGTATAGATCCTGCCACCAAGCGTGCTGCGTTTTGTTGTATCTTACAACACGTGTCTATTCCCAGCGTGTGGTGAGGAAGATTTATGTTTTAGGCCGGACACCGATGCTTTCCACCGGATCTCCCAGAGTCTCAGATCTCTCTTCTCTGTACTGACAACGGCTATCGGGTGGTTTTATTCGATAAAAATCCGACACACCTCCTGCTGTAACCTAGCCCTCTAACTTAGGTCGCCAGTTACGACATCCACTGGCGAGAGGGGTAGGAGTATAATTGTTTGGGAACCAAGTGGTAATATCACCGACCAAATTTTATACGTCCCAAAGGATTTCGAAGGTCGAATGGGTTAACAAAACATAACATAACATCACGCCTTATATTCCCCGAAGGGTTCGGCAGCGGTGATTTTTTTAGTACTCCCGTTTTTCGCTATTTTTAAGTTCCATGTAATAAGGGGCGAGCCTATTGCCATTAAGTGGGCACAATTCCAAACTCCGGGCTGCTACTGAGAAATTCCTAATGGAAAAACCCAATAACACTTTGCACGACCTGGGGATCGAACCCAAGACTCCAATCTCAGCAGTCGCGCTTGCGACCGCTAGACCAACAAGGCAGTCAGTCAAAAATCCGCTTGAAATAAAATAAAGAATTAGAATAGAAAACAAAAAGAATTAGAACTAGAAATAAATGATTATCCGCTAGAAAACAGGAACTAATTAGGTAACCTAGCTCAAAAAAAGACTAAAAACTCTGTAGACCCTGGCAGTCAACCGGAAAAAAGTGTGTATGAAGAAGGAAACGGTAATTATAACTACTAAAATCTTTTAGTGTTCAAATTAGTTATTAGGTAATTTTTACTTTCAATTACCTTTTTATTATTATTTTAATATTACATTCATTCTGATACCTCAATTATCTTGTACATTAAATAACAGGTATTTAATAAAAATAACAATAAATTATTATGTCCATTTAAAAATCAATCTAAATTCAATTTAGATTTAGCCAAGAGCAATTTGACAAATTTAATTATTTATCGTATGAATATTGTAAGCAGTAAGGTCTTTTTCATTTCTGGTTAACAAAAAACGCGTATGCCATTTTGTTCCTGTAACAATCTATGTAGACAAAGTCACAGGTTTCACTACACTCGGAAGCAAAGAATCCGGGTCACCAACATGACGATGTTTAACAATGTTTTCCGCGATATTAAGATTTATGTTGATGACTCGGATTCATTGCTCCCGAGTGTAATTTAAAAATACATCCAAACTTCACATGGTGCCTAACTAACAATGTATAAATGTTTATCCACGTCGTGTACCTAAGTAATAAAATAATATACCTTGCTCATTACCTGAAAGTGATCGGTGTGGGCTCCAATCGGGCGTTGTCACAGACCTTGGCTAACTGTGGCAGTGTCAATGGAGCATTTAGGTAGGTATGTGGTAATAATGACCAGTTTAACCGCGTTGTGCACGACTGGGGACAGGTTCCACTGTAAGCGATTTTTTTGCTCGTATGATTCCGCTCGTATACTGCCATTGTCGCGTTTATCGTATAAACTTTCTGATAACTGTCAATATTAACTATATCTGTAGAGTTAGTACGAATGTTGTGACGTTAGTAACGTAAACGTAACGTTCATGTGAGTGAATTTTGAATTAAAAATACTACCTAGTTTCGCACATACCATTTAATTTAAAAAAAATGTTATAGGGCAGTTGTATTTTTGATACAAAATTCGCTTACCATAGCGATACGTTTACGATACCTACTATACTTCAAACGTTCATACTAGGCCTAATGAAACAAAAAAGACGATACATGTTGCAATTATTGCTCCTCTTCGTGATAATACTCACTACTGAACATGAGAGAAATAGCTTTTACGTACCACACACAATGTTGACTATCACCAGCTGCTCATTATTCTGCGAGACAGCACATTATGACACACCCTTTACACTCTCATTAAGCTAACAGCCATTGCCACGTTTACGCCCCGCTTGCAGTATGACCAAACCCTCACACCTTAAGCAACGTTTCTATTAAAATTCCCACGCGGCACCTGATGATTAGAGTACCTCATATTCGGGAGCTGTTACGTCACCATGTATCATTTATGACGTGGAAATACAATTTCACTTTGATCGAAGTAGGTATGTGTGTCAATGAAAAACTTACACAATCGGGAGCGATTACCTACCATCAATTAACGGTAAAAACAACGCAATGGATTGGAAATTAATGCTGAGAAACACCAAATTATTAGTTAATAAATACTATTATTTATGAATATACCTATGGTAAAATTTTAATAATTAAAATAAGACGACATATTAAATCAGAAATGTAGGTTATGGCATGAGTAGTTCATTTAAATGGGAAAGTTACGAAACGGCCATATATACGTAAAATAATCGACTCTAATTACAAATTTATGTGTCGGGTAGCCTTCAGTCATCAAAGGGTCACTCCACTTTTCTTCTTGAACTAATGTGAGGTTACCAAGTGACTTCATCAGGTAGACAGGTTTCAGTATCTATAGATACAGTGATAACATCTAAACAATAACAAATGATTGCGTATATCTATTATGGGTAGGTTAAAAAGCGGTTTACTAATATTAGTGATGATGGAACTGGTTCTCTTGATAATAAAAATAAAACTGAAACGCGGGGGTTACCAAGGAAGATAGAATAAATGGATAACCTATTTCGACAACTACCCAATACATAAATTATAAATAGTGATAAAAAAAATAGGGCTAAAAATAAATGTACCGTAACACACAGGAACAATTACATTTTCCTATGCGTTACGGTACAATTTTATTCTGTCTGGTACACACAAATCTCTTACAAACGCATATACCTGCTCCGTTCCGTCGTTGGTAAAAAAGATACATAAAATCAATAATGTATTACAGCTGAAAAAAATCAAATGACAACTGTGTGGCTTGTAAAATACAACTGAGTCTGCGTTTAACACAAATTAGAATAATTTACCTAGTGTATAGGACCTAATAACTGTAATCACTGATCATTGAATGTATCTAAGTACCTAACCAGTTAATTGTGACTGTGTTCAGCCCGCGGCATTGCTCGCATTTACTTCGGAACGGGGCAAAAATATTTACGGTCGGGTCGAGATAATTTATAATAGATTAGATTTCGCGCGCCTTTGGAACCGTAAAATAGATCCCAGTAATAAACATGTCCTGTAATTCATATTGGATTGTTATTTGCTTAAGACATTAATATCTCGAACACATTTCCTACATTCTCGTTTATCAAAGGAATTAATGGAAATGCCGGTAGAGGAAGTCCTAGAAGGACATACATCCATGTTATTGGTGATGTTCTTCACAAAAGACAAGTGCGTAGTACTCTCAACCGGCGTGTGTGTATGACAAGATGTATGAATGTGGATGAAGCAGATTTCCCGATTTTTAGTAGGTTACATATTTGTACGCTGCAAACTGCCCTATATATTTTTCTTAACAATTCTTTCCATCCAATGGTTGTCTGGAAGAAATTGCTTTAAGCGATAAGACTGCCATTTGTACTGTTCCTAATTATGTGTATTTCGTCTGTTTTATTTCTTTTAGAGTGCAATAAAGTATATCTAACTATGAAGCGAAAGGAGTATGTAAGGGTCGTAGCATGTGGCGTTGTATAGTTTCTGCCTACCACTATGGGAAAAACGCGTGAGTTTATGTATGTATGTAAATGGAAAAATAAGTAGATACCTAGTTTAAAAAAATTCAAACATTGCATTAATATTAGCAACAGCTATAGGTACGCATTAATAGGCCTAGCACAGACATTTTGACGGATAGTATCGTAAACGAATCGCTATCGCTAATGTAAATGAATTTTGAATCGAAAATACAACTGTCCTATAACATTTTGGTTTATTTTTTGCGACATGCACAATTTGTATCATCATCATCATCAGCTTATAATGTTCCCACTGCTGGGACACAGGCCTCCTCTCTGTGAGAGGGAATGGGTCGTAATCCACCACGCGGGCCCAGTGCGGGTTGGTAGATGTCACATGTCTTCAAATTTTTAGTTCTAGGACATGCCAGTTTCCTCACGATGTTTTCCTTCACCGTTTTGAGAGCAGTGGTGATGAAATAAATTACACAAAGTAATGCGCCTGGCTGGGTTCGAACCCACGACATACAACTCGTAAGTCGGGGCCTAACCCACTGGGCCACCACTGCATTTGTATCATACATCTAATGAATAAAGGTTTCAATTTAATTAAATAGTATTCCGATTCAAAATTCTCTCATATAAACATTATGTTTACGTTATTCACGTGATGACAGCATTTGTGCTTGGCTTATGTTTAAACCCATCGAATTTGACTGCTCTGTTGGTCTAGTGGTCGCAAGCGCGACTGCTGAGCATGGGGTCCTGGGTTCGATCCCCAGGTCGGGCAAAGTGTTATTGGGTTTTTCCATTAACAATGTCTGAGTAACAGCCCGGAGTCTGGATTTGTACCCGGTTAATGGCAATAGGCTCGCCCCCTATTACATGGGACTTAAACATAACTGGCGAAACGAGCGTGTACTAAAAAACACCTCTGCCGAACCCCTCGGAGAATACAAGGCGTGATGTTATGTTATGAACTTGAACTAATAAAAAAAATGTCAAAACCCGGTTCGTAACTGTAATGATTAATTTATGTTTATGACACATGTACTACACATTCATCATATAAATTAATAACAGACCTGAAACTGACAGAAAAACGACGTAAGTGTAACATAAAGTCAAGTTCGAATATTACGAAACATTTCGCAAAACATGATCGATCGTAAATAAGAAACATTAAATTGAAAGTTAAAGTAAACATCTATTAACACAGTTGTATATTAAGGATTGTTACTCAACAAAGGCCCTACCATTGTTTCGATACGTTCACTGTTCATTACTCGTTTAAAACAATGTGGGTAAAGCTTCCTATCTGTCGTGGCCTAACACAGATTTGTTTTTGAACGGCCAACTGCGGCAGTTGTGTAATTGTCAATTTAAACGTGTTCGGACACTGAATATCTTGCATTACTGGGTGGCTTGGCTAACTACGTGTTCGATACGGTCGATGACCAATACTATGGTACACGTCGATGTAGTTCGCAAAAAATAATTTACAAAGAACACGACACGGTGTTATGGATGCATATTTTCAGCATCACAGGCGTGTATTACATAATTAACTAATATTTAAAAGTCAAAGTATTGTATAATTAAATATTTTCTGAATATGAAATAGAGTTTCTATTTTAAAGGTATATATTACGTTAGCACCTTTTATAAGAAATTTTCTCTTTATAGATTTTACTTGAAAATAATAATACTGTTGCCATTGAAATAGTCTTAAAATCTATATTTTCAATGAATGAGACAATAGTTTTCATCGTGATTCAATCATAATAATCTCGATTCGATCTCGTCTGATCGATCTACTTTGGTAGGCGCACAATATTTGCGAAATTTATCATTGTGTAACAAATGACATGGATTTATCTGGACTGCCATCGGACAGGTGTCAGGGTGACGAGAAGCGCCGGCGTTCATTAACAATGGGCATTGAATAACAAATGACTTAAGCGCCATAAAGTAAACAAATATTTATAGGTATCCTATAGTGTATTTGGATCATTGCGTTCAATATTAGGTACACTTACACACACATATTTTATGGTTTTATTACGTTCTTTTAAGAATTACACGTTTAAACCGTCAATGAATTTTGCGTAGGTAACACGTTTTTTGAACAAATTTCCTTTTTTTTAACTCCGCATTCGGCGTACCTAATACCAACAAAATCTGTCATTATGATACATAGCAGTACAATATAAATACGTATAGATTTCTGTCAGCTTTTGAGTTATATGAATATGCATCTTAGAAGCTGTCAAAATGTCAACCTGCACTGAATATTTTATTAAACATAGGCCTAAATGGCACTTACGCCGTTCTTGTTTGTACCGGTACAAAAGGTACTTGAATAGTTATACAAGTACAAATTTTGGTCGACCTTGTCCTCCACTATTTTAAAAGTAGGTAGACAGGCTTATTAAAATAATAATAATATAACAAAAGTAGTATTATTTCGTTAATAGATAATAAATTTAAATATAACTGTCGAAGGTTGGAAAGCGGCTTAACAGTTTAAAATAAACGCCTTTGGTTTACTTAGTTACTGAAGTAAATATTTGTTACATAATAGCAATTAGTGAACAGGGTTTTACAAAGTGAGTGAACACAGCGGCCTAACATTGAATTAGCGTAAGTCGAAACGGCATAACGGTAGAAACTCCCAAAAATTTTCCCCAAAATGCTGTAAGAGGTGATGAACCTAGTACTACTAAAAAAATGTACAAAAATTTATTATTATCTAAATAATGTATAGATAGAACTCGATATGTGAAAAAATAAATAAAATAGATGTAAAAATAGAGGAGTTTGCGAAGTTTGTTAAGGGGAGGGCCATTTTCTGTCCTTGTCGCGCAAATCGGATATTTTACGAAGTAATGACGTCAATGTGGTAGTAGTTTTGTCTCTGTCTAGTGATCAATTTTCAATCGTTGATAACTTGTGCACTTCATAAAATATTTCTTTTGTTTTTTCACTGTTGCTTATCATTTTTGTAACAGTTTAGAGATTTTTATTAAAAAATGAAATAGTCAAATACTCTATCCCATTCTTTATACAACCATGCAAACATGAATTTAAAGATATTGTAAACAGTATGTTGGTTTGTTCTAAATAAGAAATGAACTTAAGGAAAAAGTCGGAACATCTGGAAATTTAAAAACTTTGAGGTCTGTCAATTGATCTAGATAACAATGCAATTGTGTTAAATGACCGCCCCACAGTATGGAATAGGATCTTCTTGTCGTGTGGTTAGTGACTAACCTGGTGTCAGAGTTTATGCCGCCCATGGGCCTCTGACTTGGCTTCACATGCCGTCGAAAAATATCTCTCAGGTCGAAAAATATTTACATACCGGTTTCCTCACGATGTTTGGAATAAAAACAAAATCTAAAAAATATTCAAAAGTGGACATTTCTAGTTTTCGAAAGTAAGGCGTCACTTGTTGATTGTTGCCAAAAATAAAGGTCGATAACATCCGCGACCGCCGAGAACCGGTTTAATTTTATTGGGGTAGGTTACGGTAGGTTAGGTAACTTCTTGTCTACGCATTTACATTATTAGAAATTCATTGTCAAACTGCCAATTAACTGGTATGAATTTTTATGATGATTCTACTACGTCGAAATCTATCTTTACATAACATAGATTTCGTCGTAGTAGAATCATCATAAAAATTCATACCAGTTAACCATATCTTTACATATCATAATATCACGCCTGTATTCCTCGAAGGGTTGGGCAGAAGTGAATAATAACACCCTCATTTTGCCGTTATGTTTAATCCTAATGTAATAGAAGGCGAGCCTATTGCCATCAACCGGGCACATGTCCAACTCCGAGCTGCTACTGAGGAATTCCACACAGAAAAACCAAATAACACTTTGCTCGACCTGAGAAACGAATCCAGGTCCTCACGATCAGCACAAGTTGCGCTTGCCACCACTAGACCAACGCGGCAGTATTCTAAACCTATCTTTGTTTACGGTTTTTTGGTTACAAGAATGCACTACACTATACGGACTTCTGTGGGACACCTCAGCAGAGTTCTCGAAATATGAAGCTTGTGATCAGTAAAATAACTCGTTGAGTTATAAGTTTTAATTAGTTCTATTTATATATTTTGTTCCTTCATCATTTGACCGCAAGAGTTGGCAAGACAACCAGCTATATTGATTCTAGAGATTAGAGGATTTTTGGTCGTCCAGGCCTGTTACGAGAATCATTTGGCTTAATATTGATTATACTAAACGGTTTTAATTAGCCTCATTTCGTATATTGTTTGATTCAAATTTTGCGACAGATTTTTCAACTACTTCTGCTTAACCGATTCCCCTAAAACTTCGCACACAAATTCATTTCCCATGACAATACAACATTATGATATAATTTCAACATTCAATCCTCAAATCTTGATGCAGCAAGGGTACTGCAAGATAAAAACCGTTTAATTTAAAAGTTTTTTTTTTATTTTGGTTTTAATTGTAAAATCTATTAAATATCTTAAAGAATGTGTCTGACATAAGTACATTAAGTTAGGCAATGACACAGCACTTCCTGCTTTTCAAGAAGTTGTTCAACAAGTTAACACATTTTAAATAACATCGCCTTAAGTGCAAGTTCTTATAACTACCTAAACTGAAACTTGCTACTGAAACTTACTCAATATTAAAGAGCTTTTCTCAAATTTCAGACTTAAGCACTTGCTATATTAACTTAAAGCGCTGCCCTTTCTGAAACCCAAGTATGTTCCCACACTCGAGTGAACACCACCACATAAATTGACTAAGGGTTTGATGACAACATATTATTACGTGTCCCGACATAGAGGGCGTTGTTAGGTTAAACAAATGAGTTACATTACCGCCGATATGTCAACGCAATTTCGAAAGGGTGCGGAACAAATGCCAAACGATACAAAACTGTTGCAAATGGCCGCGGTTAGAACAATACCGACTGATATCGCGGCGTAGGCGCAGAGACAGCAATACTCGCAATACTCGTATCTCTGTAAATTTTATTTTGTTTAGATTTAGTTCTAACCTTAGGATATCGGCATTGCCCTGTAACTGGGTTGCGGAGGTCTGATGGCAATCGCAGGAGCACAAGGTTCCGGCGAGAAGTGGACAGAACGCAGGAAGGCCTTTTCTCTAGAGTGTCACAGCGTATACCGTTTTTTTTTTATATCGTGAGAAAATCCTCATAGATACCCGTCGCCCTGGGAACAGCGAAGGGTTACGCTGGACTCTTACCGGCAAAAAACCCACAGTGTTCCTCCTTCTAAACCATGGCCGGGGTCACGGAATTCGCTATTGCATGCACCAGGTCAGGCAGATCTTGGCTCACCAGGTGACAGCATATACCTATCAATATGTACATAACCAATTACAAGTCATTGTCTTTAGATCTTTAGCACACAATATTATGCTTGTCTATTTTTCACTTCAGTTTATGACAAGTACAAATATTACGTCGTTTATGACATGAATTTGCAGCACACACCAAGCGGATTTTTACTATTGTAAAAATGCTTATTATAAAAGTACTTATCATATTTAGTTTTTTCTTAAATAGGCAAAATGTAGGGCTTTAGTTTGCTTAAATTTATGTTTAATTGCATCTATTGAAACCGGTGATTATAACCAGTAATCATGACTAGTTTATATGTAAATCTGGCAGCAAAACTTTTTCGCTTGCATTTAATTCGAATTTCAAACATTAATATCTCCTAGACTATTATATCGTGTAATTTATTGTCATTCTGTAATAATAGTAAACGGATAGTGATTAAAAGCTTTCGTTTCCTTTACAACTGGACCAAGGACCATTGACAGAACAGTTGTTCAGCGCGAAACGTGTGGGTAAACAATGATTTTAATTACAGATTACGGCCAAGAATTTATTTTAACAAAGCAGAATTATATTAATGTCATTCTAGGCAGTTCAGTAAGGCCTTTGTCTTATGTATAATTATATGTCATTAGTTTGAGGCAAGAGCAGTGAATGGACGAATAAATAGCGTGAAAGCATGCTTGGAATCTGATATAAAGCTTTATAGGACCCTCTATTATATTTTGTACTAGCTGTGTCCTCACGGCTCCGCCGGTAGCCTATGTTACTTAGTGTGTATGTAGTGATGTAGCTTTCTAACGGCAAAAGAATTTTTGAAATTGGTCCAGTAGTTTTTAAGTTTATTCGTTACAAACAAAAATCCAAAAATACAAATCTTTCCTCTTTATAATATTAGTATAGATATAGATTGTAAAAACAATTGTTGTTCTGCCTAGATTTTCCCAACTATGTTGGGGTCAGCTTCCTGTCTAACCAGGTGCGGCTGAATACCAGTATTTTACATGGAACGAATGCCATCAGACCTCCGCAACCCAGTTACTGGGCAATGCCGATATCCTAAGGTAAGACCGTTTGTCAGACTTTCGGGCTTCTGAATTCTCGTAACGACTGTCATAGGTATTCATATAACTCCCGGGACCGACTGTTTAACGTGCTATCCGAGGCACGGAGGGGTCTCGATATGTAACTCAAGACAAATAAATTTATGAGACTCAAATAAATTATTTTCTTTCTATAATTTTTAATTAACGATCGGTCACCCATTCACGGGCTGACCGCGGCAATGTACTGTAAAAACAATTATACTAACTAAAGCTGGTGTTGCCAACATTAATTCTCTAGTTAAGCAACTGTTTAGCCAGAAATTTAGCAGTGTTGGAGTAAACTGACGTTTAACAGACAATTAATGTTGGTGAACACCAACCTTAAACTGCTGTTGACTTCTAAGTTACCACCTATATCCGCTAATTAATAGTTACTTATTGATAGCGGACTTGAAAAGTGAAACCCGCGTCGTGCACCTCAAAGGGAGCCGACAGCCCACTCCAACGGTGGACAGCCACGATGTTGATTGAAGCTTATTTGCTATAGATGATTTGTGCCTTTCTATTACTCTCAGATCACGGATAATAACGGCAATCAAACAAAATCATATTTTCTCAGAGAAATATCTTTCTACGGATCATAGTAATTTTCTCTTTCTCAACACGGACAGCGTGACATTGTCAATATTAACAGAGAACTGATAGGTTAATGTCAATTTTACACGAAGCTAGTCACGATGTAAAAGTTATTGTTTTCCTTGTAGAACTAGCTATTAGAGCAATTTATTGATTACACCTTACAGTTAGTTCACACAGAAACTGTTTACATGATCCGTTTAAGCGGATCCGTTTTTATTTTGGTGATGGCGCCTGTTGTTATATGAGGGAGTTCACATACACGACAGTATTCCGAATCCAGTAAAAAATACTGGTCCGACATTTTTACATGTTCCGTTTTGTCATCAAAAACTGGATGTCGGATCAGTATAAAAAACGGATTCGCACATAAAGATATATGCCAGTAGTTATCGCTCCATTAGTCTGCTCAATGTGTTAGGCAAAATCTACGAGAGGCTTATTTATAAGCGTCTCAAAGACTATGCCGAAGCAAAGACCCTTATTCCCACGGAGCAATTTGGCTTCCGAACCCGTCACTCTTGTGTCCAACAGGTGCACCGCATAGTCGAGCATATCAGCGACCGCTTCCAACGCGGCCTGATGACTGGCGCCCTGTTCTTCGATATAGCGAAAGCTTTCGACAAGGTCTGGCACAACGGGCTGATATACAAGCTATACCAGCTCTGTGTGCCCGATCGCCTCGTGCTCATCCTACGATACTTTCTGTCGAATCGCACCTTCCAATACCGCAAGGAAGGAAGGTGCGCTTTCCGCCCCCCACCCGATACGCGCAGGCGTCCCTCAGGGCTCTGTGCTGTCCCCCTTAATGTTCACCCTCTATACGAGCGACATCCCGAAGAGTGGAAGGGCGCAGTTAGCCTTGTTCGCTGACGACACCGCCATCTACTATTCGGGATCTAGCCACGCGTACATCTCTCGCACCCTCCAAAACTCCGCCAAGAGCCTAGGCGATTGGTTCCGGAGATGGAGGATCGAGGTTAACCCCGACAAGAGCCAGGTGGTCCTATTTATTAGACCGCGTAAAATCAGCCCACCTAACCCCGCCCCGATCATGATGTTTCACAAGCCGATCCCTTGAGAGGAGCGAGCCAAATATCTAGGGGTCACTCTCGATCGTCGTCTATCTTTCGCTGAGCACATAAGGTCGGTGCGCTCGCGCGCTGCCTTCGCTCTCAGTAGGCTTCATTCCGTGCTGAATGCCCGCAGCAAATTGTCACTTCGGTGCAAATTGCGTATCTACATCGCGTGCATTCGGCCCATCATGACATACGCGTGCCCCGTGTTCGCGCATACTAAGCCCCACCGCCTCTATAGGATGCAGACCCTTCAAAACCGATTTCTCAGAGGGGCCACGGGTGCACCGTGGTGCCTCACGAATGAACGACTCCATGTCGATCTTAAAGTCCCCACAGTTAAACAGATTATTAAACGCCTTACCAAGCGTTTCATAGAATCAGCCGAAACTCACCCCAACCCCCTCGTAGTATCGGCCGCCCGATACACCCCCTCTAGAATCTCTAAGATTAGGCGCCCTAGGCATACCCTCCTTGAACCCGATGACCCCATCACCCTCCTTCAAGAGAGTAGTAGGGAAACCAGTACCCGTCGTAAGTACAAACACAAATACAGACCGCGTTTCCGGCCTCGCCGCCGAGGCCCTCCGCGTCCCCCTTGTAACATCACCGACCGACCCTTGCTCGCCACGCCAGCCCGCGAAACTGAGCCTGTAACGGTAAACCAGTCCCCAAATAATTTATCCCAGCCCGACATTGATTGCCCACCCCTCAGTGACCCACTAAGCCGAGGCCCGAACCCCACAGGGGGTGCCCTTAATGCTGCTTCACTTAATATAATATCCGCTGTGTGAATGCGGATCCGTTTTCATCGGACTGTTTTAGAGGATCCGTTAAAACGGGTCCGCTGTGTGAAAAGGCAGTTACGGGTAGTGAATTTACGGGCTTACACTGACGTGCAAAACTACGTTCAGCTTTCGTTGAGAGACCACTTATTGATTCCGTAACGTGTAAACACGAGATTTGTTGTAGTAATGATGATTTATATGCAGCTTCTGAGCAAATAACTCGTTGCCGGAACATCGTGATAAATGCGTTTGTAAATCATGATATTCCGACAAATCGTCTTAGCAGACACAGGTGTTATCTTATTAATGTTTGCTTCAGGTTATTGTTATGAACGCTTTGCGCAATCCATTTATAATAGTTGATTAGAAAAAGCAAAATATTAAAGACATTTTATAAAAAAATCTTATAGGTAAAAATACCCATAGGTAATAAATGTTATATGAAAAGTCGATCCAAATAAATATACGCCCGTAGAAACTACTTCTGATTTGCATTTTGTTATAGGTACATACATAAATATAATAGACAAAATTTTATACGTAATATAAAGCTAATAAAATTGAACTCGCTGGGTTTATTGAAAGCTCAATAACTGCCTCGTTGGTCTAGTGGTGTAAAGCGCGACTGCTGATCGTGAAGTCCTGGGTTTTATCCCCAGGTAGGGCAAAGTGTTATTAGATTTTTTCGTGTGGATTTCCTCGATTGGTGGTAATAGGATCGCCCCCTATTACATGGGACTTAAACATAACGGCGAAATGAGGGTGTTACTGCCTATATACATCTCTGCCCTTCGGGAAATACAGGCGTGATGTTATAAGCTAAACGCGTCTTTTTAAGTGTAAGTAGGTACTCTCCACAACATTTTACACAATACTACGCATTGTTGCAAGGGATAACAACACAGTCACAAACATACAAGTCCACGTATTTAATTTGTATAAAGCACACGTATCATCATCTAGATCCGTTAGAACTTTCGTTTTAACATCTAAATGGTGAGCACGATCTGTACTATTGATTAGAAATTGCCACTCGGTCTGCTGATGTCACTGGCATGCAATGCGATTATGTTGCTCTGGTTACTACATGCAAAAGAAATGCTCGAGTTGCATAGATGTTAGGCCCCGTTTATACAAACGTGGGATCCACCGTGCACTTCGCCGTGTTTTTCGCTGCGTGCTGTCATTACTACAAGTAAGTATACTACTTAGTTTAATATAACAATAGACAAATAAGCGTAAGCGCGACTGCTGATAGTGACGTCCTAGGTTCGATCCCCAGGTCGGGCAAAGTGTTATTGGGTTTTTCCGTGTGGAATTCCTCAGTAGTAGCCCGGAGTTTGGTATTGTGCCCGGTTGATGGCAATAGGCTCGCCCCCTATTACAGGGGACTTAAACATAACGGCGAAATGATGGTGTTAATATACATCTCTGCCCAACCTTTCAAGGAATACTTTAGGGGCACTTTTGGGTAATGCTATATTATATGGAGTAAAGACAACAAGAACTCAAAAAAACGCATGGAAGAACGCGTCTCCATCAACTCTTTAACACATTAAGCCATTCTGAGGATATAAACAAATGATTATGCAATGCATTTTCATCTTCTTCTTAGCGAGTCGGTGGCAATCTAAATTGAGTCGGCCCAGAAGTTAACTACGAGTTTAGCGTTATCAGTAGCGTTCATTAGTTCCTGTAACGTGCAGCTATCACGGCACGCAGAGCATGATGTCTGATGTCCCATCGTTTGTGGAACAGCACCACATTTACTGGAATCCTCTATGAATCTCCACCTGAGCAGGTTTTCCTTGCTTCGACCAACTTGAGTCCGGAGTCTGTTTAAATACTTCCAGGTTTGCCAAGGCAACTCATGTCCAAGTGGGAGATTTTCAGCAGGTGGGACAAATGGAATGGGTAGGAAAGCACTATCATGCCACAGCTTTAGTCTTTTTTTAGACTGTTCGCCAGTGAGTGGGGTACACCATTTAAATAACTGTTGCGGCACAAAGATCTTGTCTTGCATTTATGTAAACAAATTATCATAGGATTCCTAACAGAGGAAAACGGCTATAATTTTCAAAATCACATCACTTGACATGCAATTTGACAGCTGACCAATAATTGCGTTGATCAACCGTTCAAAAACCGAAGGTAAATGTACTCAATACTCAATTTCTTTATCGCGTTCCAAAATGTACAATAGTTTACACTGGTTGGTGGGGTTATGTGATGAGGTCACCATTTTGGATCCTGTTGGGCACAGCATGGAATGTGGGAGAGAGGAGGAAGGGCACTGAGCGTTTACTCCTAATACTGTGAATTACTATATTGCACATTACATAATTATTTACAATACTTAAATCATTTAAAATTAACATAGATTTACTTATAAATACGACTAGATAGAGCGTTTATGCATGAAATAAATTATACACTATTTTTATTTATATTATAAGTTGGTGTGGTGTATCCTGTTCATGCAGCAATTTGCCAAGTTGAAGGGTTTTAAGACTCAATGGTTCGTGATTTATCTATGAATGGTATTCTGTACATAGTGACTTAAACTCACAGGCGTGGCTTCGTAATAGCTCGTACCTATTGCTGCTCGTTATTATTCTTATCAAGTCATAAGGGAGAAAATGTAGTGATACATACCTTCACGTAAAGCATTTCCCTTTCTATGAATCAGAAGCTACAAAAAATTCCATAAAATGTCGCTTTTTCTTATTTTTTAGCTGTTATTTCCAGATTTGGTATAAAATTCAAATATTTGGACGTATCCTTATCATTTTTCTGATTTTATGTTATAGCGAATTTAAGACGTGAATTAAAGTAATAACTTATGAGAGAAATTCTACGAAATATGTTTTTAAATTGTAATCTGTAGTCCCATTGCTTGCTACCATAAACACTAGACTTTTACCAAAAAAGTCTGGTTTGATGCGGAGTAACTTCTGGTCATAGAGGTCTTATACACTGAGGTTATGAAATGTAATACAACATTTGTTATAAATAAAACAGCTCTTCTCTCTTCCTCTTAGACTTTTCACAACTATGTTTGGGGTTAGCTTCCAGTCTAACCAGATGCGGCTGAATACTTTATGTAAACCGTGAAATTTGTGTTACGATACTGATACAATAATATGGGGTAACCTATTCCTATCTGTGACCTACATAGGCTACGCAAGATCGATGCAATATATCGACATAGAAGTACTTATGTGTACATTAGATCGACAAGTATTGGAAATGCAACCCACGTAGACCGCTGGAGGGTAAATAACTAGTTTGAGATAAGATACATCTTTTACTATTTGTTGTGTCACTCTTGCGCATGGTCGCATACCAGTCGGTACACACCTCTTTCTGATTTAATCTGATGACGTATTTACGTAATATTGAGTCAGATTTGGATTTCAATATCGATCAAGTATGATACTTAGAGGTACCTCATCATTACTGGACTAGAGGTAGGGAAAGAAGCCTCAGATATAAAGGGTATTTTAGTCCTAGACTCACCCCCTTTTACTGTGCGGGTGTATCAAAACCTAGGGTCGAGTTTACCTTTTTGGGACGGTCCACGAGAGAATTGGTGCATTCTCAAATACCGCGGTGCTGTATACGAACTTCTACAGATGTGTAATAATCTAGGCTTATAGCATAATATCACGCCCGTATTCCCCGAAGGATTGGGCAGAGGTGTATAGTAACACCCTCATTTCGTCGTTATGTTTAAGTCCCACGTAATATGGGGCGAGCCTATTGCCGGGCCTATATTAAACCGATTATAAGCCTAGATTAAACCGGGCACAAATCCAAACTCCGGGCTACTACTGAGGAATACCACACGGAAATAACCAATAACTCTTTTTCTCTTTGCCCGACCTGGGGATCGCACCCAGGACCTCACGATCAGCGGTCGCGCTTGCCACCACTAGATCAACGAGGCAGGCAAGGCTTAGGCTTACAATGCAAAGAAAATTTTGTAACCTAACTTACACATTAGCACAATTTCACAGAAAACATATTATCCTACATTATATACATGGCAGTAATGGTTGATGATAATAATAGTAACAACAATTCTATTCCTCTCTTAAAACCATTAACATAAAATACGACGATTTTGGATATGCACAGATGATAGTTTGAGATCTTTTTAAAAAAGGGGTAAGTACGTAAATTCGACTACCGTGGATGAATAGCATATGTATGTGTGTCATGTATGTCAGGATCGTAGCAGATGATGTTCAATTGTCTCTGCTTAACCCATCGGAAAACAAGCGTAAGCTTTTACAAACTTATCCTAAAACTGAATATAATTTTTATAATAATATCTTTAACATTTTTAATAAGTTGGTATGGCAGTACCGTAATAATTGCAATATCGATAACTCGCGTAATCCAAGCTATTCGAATCACCCACATAATTACAAGCACACTATTATTTAATCAAGAAATATCTAAAGAATCAGTTCCCGCTATCTCACTGCTAATGGAAAGCGATATAATCTCACCGAGTTTGCCTTTTTGGGACGGTTCTCGAGAGAATTGGTGCATTCACAAATACCGCGGTGCTATAAACGAACTATGGTGAAATTCTACTAGTGCGTAATAATCTGGGCTTATAAGGCAAAGAAAATTTAGTAACCTACTTACAAATTAGCACAATTTCACAGAAACTGATTCTGCAATAATTACTAGTCTACTGTTTTTTATATAAATATTTTTTAATGATTTATTTAAAAAATATTTATATATATTACATACACATTACACTATATATATTTATATATATATATATTTATTTCATATTTATTGTATAATTATAATATTTATTTATTTGTGTTTTTAGGTTTATTTTACGTACATAATTTAATGTCTCCTAATTAATTGTTACACTGTGAACTACCTCTCTCTTTTTTTCTTGCACTTCATGTCCATCCAAAGGTTGTCTGGAAGAAATCGCCTAGTGCGATAAGACCGCCCATTGTACATCTCTATTTTTATAGTAATGTTTCTTGTTTGTTTTGTGTACAATAAAGAGTATTGTATTGTATTGTATTGTATTTTAAATGGGTTATCATGTATATGAAAGAAGGGGAATTATAAAACGATCGAATAAAAAAATACTTACCGACTGATGATGAGATACTGTTTTAGTAACTTGAGTGGTATGAATTTGAGTAAGCGAAAAATTAACTAAACTAACGACGAATATTGATTAATAATAAAATCCAGAACGAGCTTACAAAAAGTGGGTTGTGATTAATCCATTTCAGATATTAAAATTCTAGCCGTGCGACTAAATTACTAAGTAAGCGACTAGAAATACAGAGAGGGCAACTTCAATATTACAAACAGTTTGTCAAATTCGTAACGTCTAGGTTAGGTTAGGTTAGAACTGCGACCACGCAATGCGCGAAGGCGAGCGAACGAAGCGAGCGTGCCGCGGGAACGGCCGCCTAGCGCCAGATTTCCTCTTTTGCAAAGGCAAATATTGAAAAAAATGCAGTACGTAACGTTGACACTCAAGCAAATATTAGGTCGCTCAAATTTTATGAAACTTCTCATTTTGTATTTTAAGTAACTCAAATTAGTGTTCGTAAGTTGCTGTTCTTCTAGTGTTCGTAAGTTGATTTCTCGTCACTCGCAGTCACTCACTTAGTAATACTATAACGTAAATTAATTATTTTTGTCACTTAAAACTTTAATTTACAGTCACTCGTTTAAATACTACCCATGGAAGAATACAGGATATAAATAGTCTACAATAAAATTAGACTTTTATGTACCTGGCTAACTTGTCAATTAAAATTGGTTTTCGATAAACAAATTCTATTTTCGGTCTAAAGACGAGATTGCTCCAATCCTTTCCTAATTCAGAACAATAATTTCTCCTTGAGTGTAGCAAAAAAAAATGCATTGCTCTGATAAATAAAACTGTCAATTATTTAATTTTATTATTATTCAAATTTAGAATCTCAGATTTGTAAACAGCCAGCCACAATTAACTAAAAAGAAAATATAAAAATAGGTTTTAATATAATCCCGCCAAACTTTTATTAAGTGTCAATTGTTTTTTTTTTTTTTAAACACAGTTTTTTTTACTGCAGCACCAGTGCCTACGCATACATTTTATGAATGCTTGTAACTTTTTTTTGTCTTAATATTTCGACTGCCTCAACATTGTTGATCTACATATAACAGGTTAACCCAATGGTGACCTTAAGCGCAATCGGTTTCCTATACTTGCTTTCCTTTGAGTGACTTGCGTAAAAACAAGTCAATCATACGCGTATTATACGCACTTTGCATAATAATTAGGTGGGCGTGTAAAATAAGTCGTTTTTAATTATATTGCAAATTAACATAATCAACTAGGCTTTAACGGTGAGTTATTCTTACTACAATCTAAACACTTAACGAAATCGTTCAAAGCATAGACTAAATAAAATAATAATAAATGTTTATTTATTTGTGTTTTTAGGTTTATTTAGAGTACTTAATTTAATGTCTCCTCATTTGTTGTTACACCGAGAACTACCCCTCTCTTTTTTTCTTGCACTTCATGTCCATCCAAAGGTTGTCTGGAAGAAATCGCCTAGTGCGATAAGACCGCCCATTGTACATCTCTATTCTTATAGTAATGTTTCTTGTTTGTGTACAATAAAGAGTATTGTATTGTATTGTAAATATTATTTATTATGCAATATAGCTCAATATAGGTACCCATAGTACGTAACGTAGGTAATTAGAAATTATCTTTACTCAAAACACACAAAATTATCATCATCAGAAGTTTTTTACCAACATAATACGTATTTCTACCAAATTCTATCGTCCATATTTTAGGTACCACCAACAAATAATAATAATTATAAAATATCGATACACACATATCACAGAAAAAAATAGCAACAGCAGTGATAGCCTAGTGGTGAGACCGTGTGTGACTGCCAAGTCATTGACTTCAAGTTCGAACCCAAGGCACGCTCCTCTGACTTTTTGAATTCATGTGCGTATTGTATAATTATCACTTGCTTAAAAACGGTGAACGAAAACATCGTGAGGAAACCGCTATGCCTGAGAGATATTTCTCGACGGCATGTGAAGCCAAGTCAGAGGCCCAAGGGCGACAAAAACTCTCATACCAGATTAGTCACTAACCACAAAAAGCCAAATTAAGGTTTAACTTCTTTCTGTCCTCCGTGGGTTTAACCAATAAGCTCATTTGGACCAACTTTAAACAAAACTTTTAGTGTGACGTTGGCTGCTTAAGAAAAAAAAACACATAAATTTAAAATAAAAATTATAAGCGTATTTCTTCCTGCCAGAAGGTTCAAGTATTACAATAATCATGTTTGACAAGTTTCCTATATCAAGATCAGTATCAATTTAGGTACAAGCAGGAAAGAATAACCCAAGGTCTTGGGCTTTCGTACTAGGTATATCCGTAAACGATTGATTAAACGGCTGACAGTTTAGGGACATTTAGTTACGCCGGCATTTTGTATTAGGTACACGTATACAAGGTGTAAAAAGACCCTTCACGAAGCCGTTAACCATGCATTCAGTACATCAAACTAAATATCCCTACGCAAAAATGGTCGCTGGGAAACGCCTTTTTTTTGGGTGAAAAATTTCGTTTTCTGTAAAGCTCAATGTAACGCGCTCAAAACACTGTGCTGATAGGTGAGTAGTAAACGAGTAATGGAGGTATTTCAAGTACATTTGCAACCTTCAAAAGTAGTATTTTTAACAAAAAGTTGGTACTTTGACCTTCAATATCTCCGTAACTAGAAGGTTCCCAGGCATAGTCCAGAACAAAAAAATTATCGCATTGACGTGGAGAATAAGTGCCTTTCAGTTTCGTTAAGGGTCTATTTACAAGCAGGCCTTAAGGATGTAAAACACTAGGCATTTAAAAAGACTGGCTTGCGGGCGGTGGGTTAGGGGACCTGTCGCCAGACCATAACAGGCCCGAGAAGGCGGCGCACAGTGTTCCGCGTGCATCTGTCAGGAGGACGTGGGGGCAAGGCCCCACAGAGAAGAGTCCCCCAGGCGGTGGCGGACCAGGACCTGCCGGGGTTGCGGTGCATGCTTACGCGAATCCCGCGACCCCGGTCGATGGTCAGGAGGAGGAACACCGTGGGTTTTTAGCTGGTAAGAGCCCGGCAGACCACATCGCTTCCCCCGGGCGAGGGAAATCCATGATTAAAAAAAGAGACCCACGATAAAAAAAGAAAAAAAGGCAGATAAAAAGACAGACTGCAATATATACTGGCCTGCAAAAATAAGTATCACACTTTTAAAATCGCAATAACTTTTTAGGTACACAAGATATATTTTCGAAACAAAAAGGACTCAAAAAAGAGTTTAACTTTGTTACTATAGTTTCAAAGAAAGCTGATAAAAATTGCTTTAAAACGTTTTTTATTTTAAGTCTCTAACTTCTATAGTTTAAAAAAATTTAAATTTTAAAAGTGTGATACTTATTTTTGCAGGCCAGTGTATTATTAAACTATGGCCCGCAATAGTAAATCGCTCTCACGGGAGATAGATCTTATTTTAAATTAAGACAGCTCTTACGTGTCATTCGTTTCACAGACGTATACTTATCTCAAGATGATGTTTTCAATTTGACAGCCACTTTATTGTCATTACTTGAAAGAGGTATAATGAGATGGGTTTATTAATTGGAGCTTAAAAATGTCACTTTTCCATAACCTGAACTAAAATGTAAATTATTTGCATACAGTCTAAAAATGTTAATTACTCCGCATAAATTTTGCGTTACGCATAAAAGTTCCATATATTATTGATACAAGGTTAGTCGGAAAGGGGGTACTAAGCCGCGAGCCACTTAAAGTATCACTGATGACTATTATAAAGCAAGTGTTAAAATATTTAAAATTCGATAATTTTTATTTACATGCAAAAATATTTTTATTTTAGTTTTTTCAAAAAAAAATATACCTGCTTTAGTTATGAATTCAGAAAATTAATTTTCTAATCCGTGACCCCAAATATGACCTAAATAGTAAGCACAGCTGATCATAGCTATGGGCTGATAGATTTTAGCATATTTTTTACGAAATCTTTGAAAAGCTATTTCTCTTAAACTATCGAGTTTTGGGGAAAGTTGTAGAATAAAAGTTATCCCTTATTATGGGTACTTTAATACCCTTTCGGCTTAGTACCACCTTTCCGACTAACCTTATATATTAGCCGAGTAAATATTCGACACTTAATACAACGTTTCTATGTATTAACATAATTAATTACTCTAAATTGTTAATGCGCCCCTTAAATTACATTATATTATTCAATTAGTAAAGGCATAGTCACGGTTTACTGAATTAAAAACTGTATACTGATATACATACTGCAATTAGAATAAATTTTATGCTAGTTAATATTCTGCGCTGTATATTCATATGTGAAGTACTATAATAACTTCATTTGGAGAATAAAGGTGAGTCTTCACTGCAAGCTAGGCCGTAATGTAAACTTGACTCATCTTTTCACAGATTATCATCAATAAATCGTTTAGACAAAAAAAATACACAATTATAAGTTAAACTCTCAGATTGTTCAAAGCATTTTCCATATTTTTATAAGATAAATAGATAAACTTGGTTTACTTATTCGTTATCAATTTCGTAGCTATATTTGAAGTAATTTTAATACGTTAATATATACTGGCCTGCAAAAATAAGTATCACACTTTTAAAATTGCAATAACTTTTTAGGTAGGACACAAGATATATTTTCGAAAGAAAAAGGACTCAAAAAAGAGTTTAACTTTGTTACTATAGTTTCAAAGAAAGCTGATAAAAATTGCTATAAAACGTTTTTTATTTTAAATCTCTAACTTCTATAGTTTAGAAAAATTGAAATTTTAAAAGTGTGATACTTATTTTTGCAGGCCAGTGTATTTCACACTGGCTTTAGTTGTAATCAACCGTAATTAAGGGGTATACCTATAGGGGAGTCCCCTATATCCCTTACCTGTCTCGGGTAGTTTTATTTCTTAATACATTTTTTCTCGAGGTTTTAGATTTTTTTTTTAAATTAAAAACATTGCCCCACACTAGGATTTCTCCTGTATCGTGGGTGCGTTTACAGACACAAATCATTCACATGCACAAACATCCAGACCCGGAACAACTATCTATAGGCCATACAAATATTTGTTCCGTGCGGGAATCGAACCCACGACCTGTAACGCAGAAGCCGATCGCTCAGTTACGGCACCAAACGTGTCGTGACGTGACGTGTCGTCAGTTGACTTTGCATAACTATGAAATCGTAGTAGGTACCTCCTTTTTTATAACTTGGATTCGTGTGCTCTATCTTAGACTTCTTCGTAGTAATAATCCTCGTTCCACTTGCCGTGGCGCACCGACTTTACCTCTGATGCGCTCTAGAATTTCCTTATAAATTCCAAAATTATCTCAAGACGTAACACCGTACGTAGTTTATTCCATGCTATGATTTCACTCACCTTAATTATTCTTTATTAAGTCTAATCTATCTTGATACCTTTAGGTGATGATGGTTTTATTATTTTAAGTAACCTGCATTCGTTGTGTTGTAAGTAAAGCAAAGCATTAATTATGGGATAAGCAACTGTTAAGTTTATTTGAGGTATGTACGAAACACTCGTTAATATAGACCAGGGGTCACAAACTAGTTTCGCTCGGGGTCCGTTTTCAGAAATGAAATGTCCATCGCGGTTCGCACAACATTTTATAGCTTTTTTTCGAATTGACTTCAACAAAGATAATGCGGGGGATACATTTTTATTAAATTATGTACTTTGGTAGTGCAAGTTGCTGTGTTCTCGCGGTCCGCACAAATTGAGTCGGCGGTCCGGATGTGGAACGTGGTCCGCCATTTGGCGACCCCTGATATAGACGATGATGACAAGGCAGTTTAGATACTTTGTTGTCAGTAGGTACATAAAAGCTGGGTTGCATTACAACAGACTGCACGAGTGACGATACTTAAGTACTTAGTACCTGGATGACCGAGCTTAGCTCGGTTTTTTTTTTGGTAAATCTTGTGTTTGGTTAGAAAAAAAAAGGAATTAAATGGTCTAAAAAGAAGAAAATAAACTTTAAATTAAATCGATCCTATCAATTTATTACATTATACAACTAATTTATTAAAACAATATAAAAGTTTGTCGCGAGAAATACAATTTTATGAAGTACATAGGTACATTTTTTCTTAGAATTACTACACTTTACATTTATTAGTTATTGTACATACATATTGCATTCTTGTTTATTTAGTATCTCCCGACAAGCTTTTATAATATTTAAATAAATTTGTTGTATAATGTAATAAATTGATGGGATAGATTTAATTTAAAGTTTATTTTCTTCTTTTTAGACCATTTAAATAACAGCTTGTTTTTAAAAATGTTTTTTGTACTATTCATTTATTTATTTTTTAGTCGGTATATCATGTTGAAATTTAGAACGGTCTTTCATAATTGAACGCGTATACAACATTTCATGTCTGTACTACTAACCATTGAGGAGTTCTCTAGTCAGGACCCAATCCTGAGTGCAGCAACCATATCACGGTAAAACTTAAAACCGGCTATCATAATAAAACGCGTACACAAAATTTCGTGACTGTGCTGCTAAACATTGAGGAGTTCCCTAGTCAGGACCCAACCCTGAGAGCAGCAACCATGTCACGGTAAAACTTAAAACCGGCTATCATAGTAAAACGCGTACACAACATTTCGTGTCTGTGCTGCTAAACATTGAGGAGTTCCCTAGTCAGGACCCAACCCTGAGTGCAGCAACCATGTCACGGCAAAACTTAAAACCAGCTATCACAATAAAATGCGTACCCAAAATTCGTGACTGTGCTGCTAAACATTGAGGAGTTCCCTAGTCAGGACCCAACCCTGAGAGCAGCAACCATGTCACGGTAAAACTTAAAACCGGCTATCATAGTAAAACGCGTACACAACATTTCGTGTCTGTGCTTCTAAACATTGAGGAGTTCCCTAGTCAGGACCCAACCCTGAGTGCAGCAACCATGTCACGGCAAAACTTAAAACCAACTATCACAATAAAATGCGTACCCAAAATTCGTGTCTGTGCTGCTAACCATTGAAGAGTTCCCTAGTCAGTCAGGACCAAACCCTGAGTGCAGCAACCATGTCACGGTAAAACTTAAAACCGGCTATCGTAATACAATGCGTACACAACATTTCGTGTCTGTGCTGTTGAGCGTTGAAGAGTTCCTTTATCTGGAGCTAATCCTGGATGTCGATTCAGGTCATGCTTACCAAAAAAATGTATTGTCATCGGAAATGAACCAACATTTTTAAATTCAACTCCTTAGGATAAGAGGAAGTGATTCAAAATTCAGTTGCAAGATTTCAACCGAACACACATACATACAAACATTGCAAGTTAAATAAAAGCGTATAAAAAGAAAAATAAATTATAAAAGCTTGTAAAAAAAAAGAAGGAACTTAAAAAAAGGGAAAAAAATAATCAGCAGGACTCGGATCAGGGTTTTCAGGTTTTGGTGCCCGCCCGATTTCCCACCTGAGCTATTATAACATTGTAAACGGAGGCGAAATTTACTTTCGTATTCTAATGATATTGTAGCAGCTTTTCATTGCCTAAAAACACGGATAAAACGACATTTTTTTTAAATGAAACCTAGCTAGATCGATTTATCGCCCCCGAAACCCCTGCATACTAAATTTCATGAAAATCGTTGGAGCCGTTTCCGATATTCAGATTATATATATATATATATACAAGAATTGCTCGTTTAAAGGTATAAGATATCCGGCACACCCTGGGCAGACAGCCTCGCTACCAACCTTGCTGACTGGCTAAACTTTTTACCACAAACCGACATGAGAGAAGAAGAAAAAGTAGATATGTATACACATATGAATAGATTGTAATTAAGAAAAATTCGAAATCATGATTCGCATGTATTTGTAGAAACTAATATGTTGTGTAATATTTCATAATTCTTATAGATATTTTAGAAGAAAATCATTTTTTAATATCTGTATAGGTACATATTATTACACGTGACTGTACATATACAAGGTACTAAACCGAAAGGGTGTTAAAGTACCCATAATAAAGTATAATTTTTGTTCTACAATTTTCCCCAAAAGTCAATAGTTTAAGAGAAATAGCTGTTTAAAGATTTCTTAAAAATTACGCTAAATTCTATACATCCTACGCCATGATCAGCTGTGTTTACATTTTAGGTCATATTTGAAGTGACAGATTAGAAGTTTCATTTTCTGAACTCTTTAAAACAATCATTAGTGATACATTAAGTGACCCGCGGCTTAGTACCCATTTTCCGACCTACCTTGTATTAAAAGTAGTACATAATATTACGATATGTACATTTATTTTAAAATGTATGACTTGTGAGTAGCAGTTTGTAGCGTCCCAATTAGTTACAAAAATATTTGAAATGTTTGCCATAACATAAGATGAGACCGAGCATGAAATACATTATTACATTATAATATTATTATACGGGACCTTACGCAACATTATTATGAAAATCATTAGATCTTATATTTTAACTGGTCCCACCTGTTATTCAACATTTTGCCACATCATAATTATTTAAATTTCAACACTGGAAAGTGATGACTTTGTTTTACAAGATTTGTCAGATAAAACCGCGGTTTCGAAGCTGTTTTAGTATGTAAATGTGTGTTATATTCATGAAATTGAGAGGTTACGCATAAGCTGATAGAAGTCACTGCAACTTTATGGATATGTAACGTCGTAATGTCTAGCAATACTGCTAAGTATTTTGTTTATTCGTGTGTTTAATGACTAACCTGCTGTCAGAGTTTATGCCGCCCATGGGCCTCTGACTTAGCTTCATATGACGTCGAGAAATATCTCTCAGGCACGTTCCCTCACGATGTTTTCCTTCACCGAATTTAAATAAAGTAATTAAAACTAGTAGTTAATTTAGTTAAAGTACGTAGACATAACATCACGCCTTGTTTTCCCCGAAGGGTTCGGCAGAGGTGTAGTACACCCTCGTTTCGCCAGTTATGTTTAAGTCCCATGTAATAGGGGGCGAGCCTTTCGCCACTAACCGGGCACATACCCAGACTCCGAGCTGCTACTGAGAAATTCCTAATGGAAAAACCCAATAACACTGCCCGACCTGAGGATCGAACTCAGGACCCCATGCTCAGCAGTCGCGCTTGCGACTACTAGACCAACAAGGCAGTCAAGTACGTAGAGTTCACAGACAATCTGAAAATAAAGAAAATTTCTAATGCCTAATTTAGTAGTCCTAACGAACGCTTTATAACATTCAGCAATGTTTACTAATTACTATAAAGCATTAAATATTATAAAGCCACCCCGAACACGGGCCCACCGACAACACGCCCTGCTAGCGTCCCGCGTTTAGTGTGGCGAACTCTTAAGAGAATTTCATCGGCGTGTTCATGAAAAACTGACTAGAAGAGAAAGAGACCCGCAACCAAAAAATATTGTCAGTATCAATCTTGTTTTGCGTATAATACATATAATACGTATAATACAAAAATCCCAAGAATAAGCTCTGAAGAAGAAACAGCACTTCTCTCACCCATTTGCTACGCTACAATAAAAATAAACCCAAACAACTAGAGCACCAATATGAAGAGCTTTCTGCCAATTGCCAACATAAGGAAGCAATTTTATGAATGGAACATTACAAGTAAAAGCTCCAGGTCCATTCAGCAAAGATAAATATAATAATATTTGGTATAGCCCGGTCATTCTAAATTTGTATAAAAAGTAAACAAACCAAAATGGTTGTGAAACATACATTTTGCTTTAAGAATCCATTAAACATACACATTGTTTGAAAATATTAACATTTATTCTTCAACAATTGTTTAAAAATTTGGAATTTTGTTTCACGATCAAAGGTTTGTTTACTTTTTATACAAATTTAAAATGGCTGGGCTATAATGGCGTCGAGGTGAGTGTTGCGTAGTTTCCGTTACCGGCTTGCCAAGGATGCATGCGTACTACGATATGCCCAATAGCTATGTGTTAATTATTTTATTTTTAATTATAGGTGCTAAGCTGATTATGGTCAGCTATTAATCTTATAATAGTTGGAACAGGTGGTTGCTTTTGACAATGTTTGTCCTTCTGTGGGTGGTGCTACTTGATGTATGGTTTTTATTGGGAAGAAAAAATATGTAGAATTTCATGGCATTTTGATGAGACGAAAATCTTCATCAATTTATTACAGACTAGCGGCCCGTCCCCGCTTCGCATGGGTGGATTTTTTTTTGAACATTTTGGGATAAATAAAGATAATTATAGTCTATGTTACTCAGTGATAATGTAGCTTTCTAACAGCAAAAGAATTTTTGAAATCGGTCCAGTAGTTTTTAAGTTTATTCGTTACATACAAAAATACAAATCTTTCCTCTTTATAATATTAGTATAGATTAGGTTATATAAGGGTTGAACGTCATCCCAATTTGCGAAAGATCGTACTCATTTTCGTAATGTTTTGTAATAAAATCTTGATCACCAATAGATGGCTTTTGATGACTAATTTGTACGATTCGTAGACCCAACTACCGTAAATTACAAACGTCTGGAAGCGATATCATTATTTTACATAGTCATACTATGCATTAATTGTTTTACCTATATTTAATATTTATGTTTCCTATTGTATCTTCTTATTTCCCAAATAAATTTAAATTAAATAAAAAATAACAATTTCCCGAAAAATTGCAATAGGCTCGCCACCTACATGGAACTTAATATAAGAGGCCAAATATGTGTAACTCTTGTCCTGTAATAGGAGAACACCTCTGCTTACCCCCTTCGGGGATTACCGGCGTGAGTAATGTGTGTGTCTAAAACAAAATAATAATTAAGTATATAAAACCAATAAAGAAACTTGTGTTAAAACATTCAAGATAAATTACAGACTCATAAAGACACGTATCCGCATAAGGAAATTATCTATAATAGCCGCTGTACCTAAAATAAATCAGTGCACAAGCAAAAAGAAAAAAAAAACTTCAATTTCCGGCAAGTCAACGTTCAAATTTTATCCTTCAAGCTTCGAAGAAATGATACCTATAACAAAGGTTTAACTGTGTTCAAGTACGAATCGAATTCCCCACACGCACTTCACCTTGATTGCGTAAGACCAATCACTCAATTATGTTGACGTAAGCATTTTACCCTTAGGCGTGCGCGCACCAGTTTTAATTCATAAAAGAAAACTGTAGCAGACCTTTATGAATAATATGTTTCGTAATTCGAATGTATTTTTTTAAAATTAATTTTGAAACTTTCTTAACTTCTACTTTCACTTTTATATAATTTTTGGTCAAAGAATCTTGTTTTTTTTTTAGATAAATGCACAATTTTTTTTCCTAGGTTCAATCAAGAACATACGATTAATGGATATTTCTATGCAAAAGAGCTTTTATTGAAGAAGCTATAAAAGCTAAACGGATAAGCCATGAAACAAAAATGTTAGCTCATAAATTATTTTTTATCAAAAATCTAACCGAACAATACGAACAGCCATCAAAATATTTCGTGAAATAAAGCGGCATCAAAGGCGTTTCTAAATTTGAATACAATAATGTACGACCGGTAGAACAACGAAGTCCGCTCGTTCCGACCACAGATAACATCAGAAATATTTAATTTTCTATTTACACACAATACAGATAATGTGCAAATAAAGAGAGTAACATGTTTTGTCATTTCGTGGGAAATAAGCGAGGTAACTGTGTGAACTATGGCGTGGCACAGTGGGCTAATGTCATGAGCACGAAGTAACTGTGTCGAAATATTTTATCTTTTATATTAATTTTTATTTCGGCACAGTTATATTAAAAGATTAATGGTAAAGATAAAAAATGTTATAAAAATTTCACTGGACAAGGTCGTTCCTATTTGTTATAGCTTTGAATTATCGTTTTTATTAGGCCTTTATGCTACAAGCAGAAGTAAACAAATGCTTGTAATATTGGTAGACAGTTGACATTTGAAATATATAATTATAACGCCGTGATTTTTTTAAGTGTTGGATGTCCATCTTTTCTGAAGACATCACGCCACTGTGTGTTTTTTTTAATATAAGCAGATCTAAGTTTATTGATCGATATAACCAGATTCATACATGTTTCTTTATAATCAAACAATTCAATTAAAACGTTTCTCACAACATGTTCTATCTCTTCTTTTCTCTATTCTTCATAATCCTAACTCTCCTATATATCTTCGAGAACGCTTTGAGTACCTTGTCCCCAGAGGTAAACCTTGTCGCTCGGCTGCTTCTCTTTTGCTCCGTACTCCGCGACACACTTCCAGCCGTTATGATGGTTCTTTCACTATTCGTGCAGTGCGTCTTTGGAACTCTCTCCCACACTCACTTCGCGACAGCCCTTCTCTTAACGTTTTCAAGAGTAGAATTAGGAAGCATTACCTTTCTGAATGATTAATATGTAATATTATCTATGTAGGTTTATTATATGGTTTATATATATTTATGTATATATGTATATATTTTCTTATTATATATTTATTTAGGTATATTATATTGTACAGCATAAATTAGTTGAAATAAATAAGACAATTGTACACTGGAATTTGCCTTCAGCCACATAATCAATCTCTCTCTATCACTCAAAGGTTTGCTGGTAGAAAACACATTTTTGAGTTAAGCTCGCCTTTGTACATAACTTCACTAAAATGTAGTTTTATTGCTGTAATTTTTCTTGTGTACAATAAAGAATAAATAAATAAACAAACGCGAGTACGGGGCGTGAGCACGTCGTTCCGCAGGCGGACCCGCGCTCAAATTTGGTGTTTTTCATGTGATATACTTCATCAATCCCTTCAATGCAAATCACACGGGGCCGCCGACGACACGCCCCGCGATTAGTGTGGCGAACGCTTAAACCTCAATCACAAAACATTTCCTTGCGAATTGTCATTCATTACGAGTATTGCAAATATTTAAACTAAGGTCCAATTCCTTGCTCAACGACAACTGGTCACTGTTACACTATTTCACTAAACATACAATTAGTGATACTGTGTTATTATTTTTTATCGTCACTAATTGCGTACAAGTACAACCGCTTGCTCAAAACATTTAATTTACAAGTGCTCTTAATTTCATTACACTCATTTCAAATTGCGTATTAGACACAATTTATAGTTTTCTGAAATTTTAATGGCAAATGCGCTTATTGGCTAAAGAGCGGCCAGTGACTGTAAATGTAAACACTTATCTATACTAACATTATAAAGCTGAAGAGTTTGTTTGTTTGTTGGAACGCGCTAATCTCAGGAACTACTTACTGGTTGGAATTGAAAAAATATTTTTTTGTTGGATAGTCTATTTATTGAGGAAGGTTACAGGCTAGATATAACATCACGTTACGACCAATAGGAGCGGAGCATAAATGAAAAATGTTGCAAAAACGGGAAAAATTTCCACCCGTGCGAAGCCGGGACGGGCCGCTAGTTTAGTTAATAAGATTGTCCAAGATTGGGAGCAATTAGTGTGCTAGAGATTTATTGTGTTAATAAAGTTATTAAGTCAATTGGCTTTTGTTCAAGCAATAGGGTAATAATTAGGGACAGAAACTGTATTGTTGGGTTAGTTATTTTGAACTCACCTTGCATGCAAATTATGCGTTTTCTTATATATCAGGTATGTTATGGCTCCATTCTGTATCGCAATAATGAATATCATTATCGCCTCGTTCCTTTCATATACGGCATAAACAGAACTGCAGCAGCTAAATAGGTACAAAACGATTTGGATCACTTGAAATGCCAAAGCTTTAGAGATAACTCGGTGTGTCAAACTGTCGATATAGATATATTTTCCACGAGTGTCCCTAAAGTAAAGAAAATAATATGTGATCAGTTCTTTAATATTGAGTGAAATCTGTGGAAATTCTTCCTAAGTGCTTTTCCTATCCTTCTTGTCTGTCTACTGTTTATTTTACTGTCTTACTTACCTGTGAAAACTTTTAATTGACCTTCTTTCACTAATTTATTTACTACCTTTAATATGTTAGCTGTAAGTTTTCTGAAGAAATAAAATAATAATAACATCATACATAAAATAATATCACGCCTGTATACCCCGAAGGGATGGGCACAGGTATACACCCAAAATTGGTTTTTCAGTGTGCAATTACTCAATAGCAGCCCGGAGTTTGGATTGCTGCCCGGGTGATGGCAATAGACTCGCCCCCTATTACATGGGACTTAAACATAACGGCGGAATGAGGGTGTTACTAAACACGTCTGCCCTACCCTTCGGGGAATACTGGCGTTATGTTATATTACGTAGTGAGTATTGGTAGGCGGCGAGCCTCTATTTTTTGTACCATGCAAATATTTCAATGCTTGTCATATAAGCTCAAAATGACCATCGAACAATAGCGATTACATTTTTGCATATCGGAACAGGATCTAGCTTTGATAACCAACGTTTGAAGTGTGGTCACGATATCAAATCTGCGTCAGTAAGTATATAAAAATAATCAGGCGGACTTGCCCGAGGCGACGCTTGCAAAATAATTATAACTTTTGATGACAAGGTACCTACCTATGATAAATTCTGATCTTACGATTAGATGATAATTTGATATGATTAAGACTTGTGGTTAGCAGTAAATAAAATAGGCCACCCCCATTCTTGATGCTGGTGTTCGTAAAAGGTGACTAATGGCCGATTCCTATAATTTACGGAGCGTTATTGGTTAAAATTGAGACTCTTGTATCTTTACCAATAATGAAGCAAAGACCTCATAGCTTTGCATAGTAGACTTTCATAGTACGTGAGTAGATATCACAGGTAAAATTAGCTTACAAATCTATGTATATGCTCAATTTTATAATAAAAATGCTACCATTGGTAAGCAAAACGATTCGTTTTTGTTATGCCACCGGCTCTTATGCCACCGGGCATAAGAGATTGTGACAAGAGAATGCGCAGTAGACCCTAGTGCTTATAAAAATCAGTTTCCTTAACATTTTAATTTGTAGAATAAATTTATAATTTTTTAAATACTATTTCACGAATCTGCTATTCGTGAAATAGTACTTAAAAAACATTAATTAATATTGATTGGTGCCATTCATGGAATAGCTGAGGTGCTATACGCTAGAGTCTTATCCAGATACGCGCTCTTCATGGAATACGTCATATTGTCATAGGTGCACAAACTGCTAAACGCATAACCCTCCTTTAGATTTATCGAGCCTGGTAAGAAAAACTTCGTTCTATAAACTTACTTATACAACATAACATCACACCTTGCATTCCCCGAAGGGTTCGGTAGAGGTGTTTTTAGTACACCCTCGTTTCGCCGGTTATATTTAAGTCCCATATAGGTGGCGAGCCTATTACGATTAACCGGGCACAAATCCAGACTCCGGGCTGCTACTGAAAAATTCCTCATAGAAAAACCTAATAACACCTTTGCTCAGCAGTCGCGCTTGTTATTATATAATTATTTGTGTTATAGTATGTATTTATAAGATCGATCGTAAGATTTGCGAGGTTAAGCTGCGATTGCCGCGGTCAGTCCGTGGATGGGTGACCATTTGTTACACATCGAGACCCCTCCGTGCCTCGGAGAGCACGTTAAGCCGTCGGTCCCGGGTGTCTACCTATGACAGTCGTTACGGGTAGTCAGAAGCCCGAAAGTCTGACAAACGGTTTAACGTTAGAATATCGGCATTGCCCAGTTACTGGGTTGCGGAGGTCTGATGGCAGTCGCTCCGTGTAAAATACTGGTATTCAGCCGCATCTGGTTAGACTGGAAGCTGACCCCAAGATAATTGGGAAAAGGCTAAGAGGAAGTATGTATTTATACCTATTATTTAGTTGATTCCCGATTTTTAGTAGGTTACAAATTTGTACGCTGCAAACTGCCCTTTATATTTTCCATCCAATGGTTGTCTGGAAGAAATTGCTTTAAGCGATAAGACCGCCATTTGTACTGTTCCTAATTATGTGTATTCCTTGTTTTATTTCTTTTAGTGTGCAATAAAGTATATCTATCTTGCAACCACTAAACCAAGAAGGCTGGCACACTTATATAACATGTAAATCACGAAGCTTGTATTCACTGAGCAATTGCTTAACTTCAACAGAAAAACGTTACTATGTCACACACAAAGGCAGCTGAGGACCATAGAGTTCTAATTAGCTTGTACAATATGATCGAGAGCACCGTTCCCATGCTCAAATAATAACTAATAGTGCCTATACCGGTAAAGACTCCTTAATGATTGACATAGATCTAATTAATGAAATGCTAAGTTTAATTGTCGATGTATTAAAAACAGTATCCAACAACTAATTGGACGTACTGTCAGTAATATCTTAGCCGGTAGCGAAACAGGGAAGTTAATTTGAATGTACAGTCATGAACACCAAAATGGTTACACGTAGCGTAAAATGAATTAAAAGAAAGAGTTGTAATGGAAATTTTGAAATATTGTCATACGTATACTTGACATGTAAATTAAAATCTGTATGTATATAAGGAGGAACTGACTGACTGATCTATCAACGCACATCCTAAACCAGTGGGGTTAGAAACTTCTAATTTTGACAGTAGGTGCCTTTTATAACGTAGGCATACACTAAGGATTTTTCAAAATTTGTCCCTAAAGGGAGCGAAAAAAAATCACGCAAGCGAAGCTGCGGGCTTCTTCTTTTCGTGTAGTTAGTGACTAACCTGGTGTCAGAGTTTATGCCGCCCATGAGCCTCTGACTTGGCTTCACATGCCGTCGAGAAATATCTCTCAGGCATGCCGGTTTCCTCACGATGTTTTCCTTCACCGTTTTAAAGCAAGTGATAATTATACAATACGCACATGAATCCGAGAAAACAGAGGTGCGTGCCTTGGGTTCCAACTCGAGACCTATGACTTGGCAGTTCGACGGTCACAACACTAGGCTATCACCGCTGTTGACAAAAGCTGCGGGCAAAAGCTAGTATAATATAAAATTAATTTGGCATTTTGGGAGAAAATCACTTGTATTTCGCTACGTGTGTACATTTTGGTGCGCATGATTGTACTTACTGAATTTAACATACTGTTGACATTTGCCTCTGCATGCAACGCCGCCCTGAACCACCAAGATAAAAAATCTCTATATACCTATTGTTAAACACACACATAATTAAACTACCTACCTACATAATTTAAATTATCTCCGACTCGTAATTGTTCTTGACTAATAGCTATTATTAATCCAGAACAATTATGGGTGGTATAAATGAATTACAATTGCTAAGCCTAAAACTATTAGGTATTATTATTGTGTACAATACTCAGGGACACATAGTACAATGAGTTTGTCTCGAAAGGAGAATGGGCGAAATATTTAGAAGTTGGTCTACTCCTCCTCTAGCAATGAGTGATATGACATTAGAAAGGTTTTTTAACTGAAACATTTGGTACTAACCCAACTAAAGTCAATTGTTAGTATTAGGTCCCCACCTATGAAATCAGCGTTTTGTATGGAGAATTTTAAAGAAGTTGTATTTTTCATACTAACGTTTTCTTAATTTATTTAACAACCATGAACACAAACGTTTTAAAACTTTTATGCACTAATGTTTAAAAACTAAGATAACGTATGCCACTTAGATTATACGACAAAAATATGTTTTGGCTAAGTTAAAACATTTTTGGCTAAGTTTAAGGTATTTTTTATGTTTAGAAAACCATAAGTAAATAAGGTTTTTTTACTATTGGTAGCTGTCTATGATGGTCATTATTCGATATAATATCAAGCAATTGATGAATATTTTAAATCATAGAAGTGACGAGGTTCTCTATTTGTGAGAAAAAAACGCCAATTTCATAGGTGGGGACCTAATATTTTCGAAGTTATAAAACCTTTAAAGTGAAAAATCATTTATATCCATACTACAACAATTTCTTCTCCACTCCTCTTCTAGCAATGAGAAGTGTGTCATTAGAAAGATCTTTATAAGTAAATCATTTGGTAATAATACAACTAATGTCAATTGTTAGTACTTTCAGAGTTATAACACCTTGAAAGTGAAACATCGTTTATATCCATACAATTTCTTCTCCATTTCAAAGGGGCTAAAAATAATGTATGAATATAATATAAACATAGCATAACATCACACCTGTATTCTTGGAAGGGTTGGGCAGAGGTGTATAGTAACACCCCATTTCGCCGTTATGTTTAGGTTCCATGTTCTATTGCCATCAAACAGGCACAAATCCAAACTCCGGGCTGCCACTGAGGAATTCCACACGAAAAAACCCAACAACACTTTGCCCGACCTGGGGATCGAACCCAGGACCTCACAATCAGCAATCGCGCTTGCCACCACTAGACCAACGAGGCAGTTAGTTTGTATGAACATAGGAACGTTTTATATCAAATCAAATATCGTTTATTTATCAATGTAGGTATATTACAATAGATGGTAAGTAAGAAATTAGTTCGCTACGTTGTATCCATACAGATATACAAATTAGTTTGGTTTTTGTAATTCTAATCTAGGTATTTAACGCTAGTAAATTTATAATTATAATATCTATTAGCACCAATTATGTCTATCCTTGTAATTATATTAAACATATCATTATAGAAACATAAATATAATTATAACAGCTTTATTTATTATTCTACATCTATATATATATAACGGCGCGTGACAGTATTAAATAATGAAAATCAGTTAATTTTGAGAGTTATAATTTATTTCGTTATTTATTCGGTTAATCGATTAATTGTTTTGTTTGACTAAATGGTAATTTTAATTAAGAGCGGCTAACACCGAATGGAGTTGCGGTTGCCATGACGAGCGAACGTCACGTCAATAACTGGCTCTGGTTGACAACGGTCGTACGTGGTGGTCATTCGCAAACCCATTGGCTCTAAAACGCTATTTATTGTTGTAATCCCTAACTGTTTTAAGTAAATTCAAATGTCTGTAATTAAAACAGTGAAAAGTCAACGCTACAGTGCACTTATTTTAACGTTCCCTGGAGTTTAACGCCCATCATGGATTCCCGTGCTGACGACTTCACAAATCAGCAATCCGATGCGACAGCCCGGCTTCCCGACGTCCCGTTATATATATATTATTCCATATTTATATATTACATTGAATAACAATAATTCCCTTATAAGGCAATTATTGTCAAACACTATGCATTAATGCTATCTTTTCGCCAATAACGGATAATTTTACTTACAAATCATAGCATTTTGGTAATCCCAAACAGGTTCCTTGAAAATACTCTAAAGGCAATTAATTACTATCGACAATCCATTTCCCAAAAGTCATGATCGGCATGACGTCACCAGAACCGATTTAACCTATCCTACCAGAAAGACCAATATAAATCACTTCTGGTAACGATTTAAGAAGCACGTTCCTTAACTGAATTCCAATTAGTGGCGTGGTTTGCAAATACCCACTCTACGGTACAGCTTTACTCCGGCCAATCACAACCAGATCTGTTAAATCTAAGGGCCGCTACCACGCCACAGCACGACATTGGCTAGCAACCAAACTATGACATAAAGTTAGCAACAATTAAGTCATGTTTTATAATAAATCTGTTGACTTCTAAATATGCACCGACATCCGGCTGGCCTCCAGGCGGCCTTGTGAATACACTTTCTATTACCACGAACCGCAGCGAAGTAATTAAAAGTAACGTGACACCTAATTTCGATATTTTCGTTCCATTTTGTTCGGTTTTCAATTATCTTCAGTTCCAGAAATGGTACAAAAAGAAAAATAAAATTGATTTGAGATTTGAATCTGCGATTATTTCGTACATTCGTAATTCAACTATTATTCTGTAACAAAACAAAAAACGCAAAAGGTACGCCAAGTATACTGTTGTTTTTTTAAAATTATAGATTGGTAAGTAGGTTGACGGCCCACCTGATGGAAGATTACCGTCACCTAAGAATACTTCCAAAACCAAGGGGATTGTCGAAGCGTTGCCGACTTTTGAGGAATTTGTTTACGCCTGAAAGAACTTCATGTCGTAGTCCTTAGGGAAACCGTGGCGTGCTCATTACACAGCTCAATCTACCAAAAAAAAGTTTTAATGGACTACTGCGAGGCTGATCGTTGCGGCTCAAGGTTATGTGGATGAACCCCAGTCGATGGTAAGCATTGTGGTGATAGAACCGACTCGATGGCACCATATCGAACAATGTCGAAATTATTCTAAAGTTTTTCCTCCTAATATCGAAGCTTTGTTCCAAAAATAATAACTCACGTTTTATATTAGTAAAGTAAAAGCATTGAATAGAACATAATAAACTTTGTTATATTAATGAAGAAAACTTTTAAAAACTTTCTGTTACTTATATATCTAGATCTTACAAATAAATGTTCTTTTTTATCTTGTAATCATGATTTACTGTATCATGCAAATTGCAATGTAAGAACCATTCAATATGGAGATCTATGTTGAAACCCTGAGTCCAGTGGTTTCCAAATGACATGATGATGATGAAAATGATCACTGAAAACATAGAATGTATAACATCCAATAACATTTCATCCAAGTAGGTGGCAAATAAATACGTAACTGAAAGGAAAGAACCACTCGCGTCAATCTACTTTCAGGCGTACTCGGGACTTTAGAATGTAACTTATACAAAATGTAAAAAAACCCCGTCCGATCCAAAAGGGGCACAAAGATACCTACCGCAAATAACATTACTAAAAATAAATAAAAATATTTTTTTTATAATAGAAATATTTTAAAATGTAAATAATATGTACAGAAAATGAATAAACTGAATAAAAAAAACATTATTAATGAATATAAAAATATTATTGTTATTTGAAATGCTCGTTTTTAGTACCCAAATTACCCCACTTTCCATAAAATTCAGCAAATTCTCAAAATTTGACAACACTTAATCGGCGACGGTGCCTTTGAACGTGTGTTTTAAGGAAATTTGGGTAATTTGGGTACTCAAAACGACCATTTTAAATAACAATAACATTTTTAATGTTCACTAATAATGTGTTTTTTTATTTATTTTTAGTAGTGTTATTGCGGTACCTTTGTGTTTTTTTTTGCGTTTTTTTAAGGTTTTTTTGCGTATTGTATATTTAAAACTATGGCACCTAATTAATGTAGTTATTTATGCAAAAGAAAAGACGCCTTAAATAAAAATAATAACTAGTACAAACTCTGTTATAAACACAGAACCCTATAACAATTCGTGTTTGACATGAACTTGACCAATTTATTATCAAACTATTCATCTGAAAACTATCAGCACTGAGATCTAAAGACGGACTGAACTACAGAGATCTTACGTCACAAACTACTGAGATATTTTGCACGTATCATGTAAGGCAAATTGTTTCGGCTTATTTTACTTATACAATGTTATTTAAATTTCTTGTATTCGTAACGTTTTCTTCGATTATGTGTTACTTAATGACTTTAATTTGATTGTAATGACGACGAATTTAGAGCAGTAAGTTGGAAATTGACCCAATTGATTTGAAATATTATCTATAGGTATACTAATATTATAAAGCTGAAGAGTTTGTTTGTTTGAATGCACTAATCTCAGGAACTACTGGTTGGAATTGAATTGAATTCTTTTTGTGTTGGATAGTCCAATTATCGAGGAAGGTTATAGGCTATATAAAATCACGCTACAACCAATAGGAGCGGAGCATAAATGAAAAATGTTGCAAAAACGGGAAAAATGTCCACCCGTGCGAAGCCGGGACGGGCCGGTAGTGTATTATAAATGCACCTCATTCGTAAACTCGCACTGTTCGTCCGGGTTTCAGCAAATTATAGCGAATTTTAAATTAGATTTTAGCTTTTCCTATTACATAACATAACTTCACGCCTGTATTCCCCGAAGGGTTGGATAGAGATGTATAGTAACACCCTTATTTCGCCGTTATGTTTAAGTCCCATGAAATAGGGAGCGAGCCTATTGCCATCAACCGGGCACAAATCCCATCTCCGGGCCACTACTGAGGAATTCCACCCGGAAAAACCCCAATAACACTTTGCCCGACCTGAGAATCGAACCCACGACCTCACGATCAGCTGTCGCGCTTGCCACTACTTACTTGACCAACGAGGAAGTTTTCCTTTTATTATGCGTACATAGCCGCTTCGTGCTGGTCCTCAACAATTTAAAGCAAAGGATTTTGAACTTTTTGGCAATTTCCTAAAATACAGTGTTAATAAATCAGCATTTGCAATGAGATTTATGATTAATTTTCATAATAAACCACGTGATAAAGTTTCTTTAATCCTTTTATTTCATTTTACGAGAAGTGATATTTCCAAAATTATAACAACAGCAGTACCTGTAGATCTAATCGGGTGCAAAACAACATTTTTGTAACACAAGTGACGCAATCTTATAGTTTGTTCCTTAGATCCTGTTCCAAATTGTCAGATTACTCTTATCTGGTAAATAAATATGGCTTTTTGGCATATTTTCTAAGGAGGAACTGTCAAATCGCCATATTTATCTTTCAGTTAAGGGCATAGATTATAATATACTAGAGAGTTAAGAGTTAACTGACGATTGTGAAACAGGTCCTTAGTAATATTACCACAATACAACACTAATGCTCGAATACTATGATCAATTATAATATGCTAATTATATTATTTTATTCTTCTTTTCAAAGTCGGTTTAATTTTTTGGTAAAATGTTTTTTTCTTTTTAGTTGCATTAATTAAAACATGGTTGGACCTACTAAAGACTGCTCGTAACCCAATCACATAATGAATACTGTTCGTCATTGAGGAGTTCCATTGTATATCATCAGATCATCACCAAAATCGGTTTATAAATGATAATGTTGAGAGGTAACAAACATAAAAAATAGCCAAATAGAGAACCTCCTCCTTTTTTGGAAATTGGTTAAAATCGAATCGTTCTGCTTACCAATGGTAGCATTTTCTATTGGCAAACTATATAAATATACCCGTAAGCTAATTTTATCAGTGATAGCTACTGACGTATGGAAGGGTCTACTATGCAAAGCTATAAGGTTTTTGCTTTGATATTGGTAGTTACAAGAGTCTTTATTTTAACCAATAACCCTCGGTAAATTATAGGAATCGGCCCTAAATAGGCAACTTCTTTTGCAAGATTTAATACTGAAGACGTTTAAAAATGTTAGAAAACAAGGCTGAACATTTCTTCTGACAAAAAAACTGGGTCAAAAATTTTGTAAAATTATTTCCGCAAATAAAATAGGCTAAATCTACATGTTACTTCTACGATAATGCAGTCAAAGCTGGTTTACCTTACAATAAATATCTAGATACGCAACGCGATAAGAACATAGCTTTAAATGATACTAACTAGTTCAAAACAGGCGCTGTAATATATCACGCTGCGCCGGCGATCAGCGGGCTAGTTATAAAATGAACCCGAACGAGATTTACACCTTATTTATATCACCGAGCTATGAAACCATTTTGAAAGTTGAAAATTCCGAAAAAGGGTATAATTTTTAAAGAATTTCTTACTTTTATAGAGATAAAGACGTAAATTGTGCTAACATTTAAGATTAATTTTATGTAATATAAAATTAATGACCATGTTTTCACCCATAAAGTAATTCAATATCGCGTAGATTATATAAATTGACAGTTTAATTTGATAGCAATTATTTGTAAACACGAGGAGTGTACTTAAAGCGTCAAACCGTTTCGTCACCCTAATTAAGTATCTAATTATGAGAGCCAAAATGTACCTAAATAATAATTTCTGACCGTTAACACACATAATAAATTAACATAATAAATTATAGTTAACTAGAGGTCGCCCGCGGCTTCGCCCGCGGCTTCGCCCGCGGCTTCGCCCGCGGCTTCGCCCGCGGCTTCGCCCGCATAAATGTTGTTCATCGCGTTTTCTGCGTTTTTCGGGATAAAATTAGCCTATGTCATTCTCCGGGTTCTAGACTATCTCTGTACCAAGTTTCATCAAAATCAGTTCAGTAGTTTAGTCGTGATGATGTAACAAATAGAGTTACTTTTGTATTTAACATCATACCATACTGTCAGGTCAGGCATCGACCACTTTTTGGTAATGTTTTGTCAAGCATCATTGGTTCGGTTGATAGAAACCTCGCGCCATATTTCTCCATAAAGGGCCCAGCCCTTTAACCTTGACAACTAAGTACAAGGTCTGATCGTAAAAATGTATGTCATCATTAAAGTTTTTAAGCAAAATGCTCCACTTTTTAAAACCAGCCCATTATAAAAGTAGAACTCAATAAATTCTGTTTGGAAATGATTGAGAAAACCCGTTTGTTTATTATATTATTGATATTATGGAAATTAAATGTGATCTATAAATGTTTAAATTGTTTAACTAATTAGACATAAGGCAATAATATACAGGATGTAAACGAAATCATGTAATTTCTTCAAACCTCGTGATGTAGCGCTGCCATAGATCAAATCTAAAGGGATACTTTAGGATATAATAAAAAAAAATACAGAAAGTAAACATGTGTTCTTAACGTGAAACATTTTAGCGCCCCGACCGAATTGTGCGTATATCAATTGTAGGGCATCATTTAACTCGGGGCGCTAAAATGCTTCACGTTAAGAACACATGTTTACTTATTGTAATTATTTTTTATTGAATCTAAAAGTGTCCCATGCAGGTAATCTATGTCAGCAACAGGTACCTACATCACGAGGTTTGAAGGGATTACATGATTTCGTTTTCACCCCGTATACGTCCTTATTAATTTGTCTTAGCATAATCAGCTCATTACTGTCCCACTGCTGGGCACGGGACTCTTCTCATAATGAGTCATCTTTAAGCCACCACGATGTCCTGGTGTGGGTTAGTGGACTACACACACCATCGAGAATAGTTTTTTTCTAGTCTCTCTCAGGTCTCCTTACGGTGTTTTTCTTCACCGTTAGTTAACGCAACTGATAATCAAATCTTACTTCCAATATTTTTTTTTTGTATTGTAGTACTCAGCTTTAGCATTCCACCAGACAAGATGTCTCTTCTAAAATACACCGCAGCCACAGCACCTGATTCTGTACCAACAGCACATAAAATAAGAGTCTATGAATAATTCTAAACGACTTGTCTTCCAGGAGACATTATAAGAATGTATCGAACACGACCATGTGTTTCAATTTCCTTAACTATGTTCCTTAACATGTGTCGTGCATACTAGCGTGTGCGCACATGCGTGTGAGCATGTATGTTAAACACCTGTTGGACAACAATATTGATTGTTACATGAAACAAATTACGTTTTTTTATCATCAGTTCCAACACTTATGTTAATTTCTTTACTTCTAGTCATACTTCATACTAATTTAGTTCGAGAAGCTTGTGCGTGCAATCGATTAAATGCAACGTTGTCAACGTCAATTCTTTGATGGGTGACCGCTGTTCGACGTCAATCCATCCCTTGAACAAATTACAATTGTTCACATCAGATAAGGCCACAGAAATCTAAATATAATTTAGTAGATTTTAGTCTTAAATAGTCTTATCCACAGAAGTCTAACAATTTTCTTTTTTGATTTTGACTTAAGCTAACCTCAGAATATTCTACTGGGAACAAAGGAAGATTCTTCTTCTTCTGCCATGTCGATATTCTAAGGTTAAACCAGTTGTCAGACTTTCGGATTTTTGACTACCCGTAACGACTGTCATAGGTATTCGTATGACACTCGGACCAACTGTTTAACGTGTTCTCCAAGGCACGAAGGGGTGTTGATGTGTAACGAATGGTCACCCATCCACGGACCGACAGCGGCAAGCGCAGCTTAACCTTGCAAAACGTATGACGTATGGTTACTATAGAGTAAGTATTATCCAAATTGTCATTGTAAACCTTTTGAATACAATATTTCATCAGCTCAGCTCACAGCTCCGCACATAGATATTATATCTATGATTAGTAGCTCCACGTCGCTGGCAATTTGGCGAATTCAGTCACTATTACGGACCAGAAGAAATTTATCACTACCGCTATGGTTATTTAAATCACATACTATTACCGTCCCAGCCACACCGCATTGGGTAACAACTGTTGTGTGTTACATTTTCTTTATTGGTAGCGGCCCACTTTGCAACACGTATTATCTGCACTTTAGTCGATTTGAACTGTACTGGTTTGATATTGCCTAGTTGGTGGCAACCGCGACTGCTAATCGTGAGGTCCTGGGTTTGATCCCCAGGTCGGGCAAAGTGTTATTGGGTTTTTCCGTGTGGAATTCCTCAGTAGCAGCCCGGACCTTGGATTCTTTCCCGGTTGATGGCAATAGGCTCGCCCTCTATTGTATGGGACTTAAAATATAATGGCGAAAAGACGGTGATACTGTACATCTCTGCCCAACTCTTCGTCGGAATACAGGCGTGATATTATGTTATGAATTATGTGGGTTGATATTCTATAATCCCACCACTGTTAGTTCTCAACAGGGAATCTCAAGATGGTATGATAATTCATAGTACGATATTTCAAACGTTTTAGTTTCAGATGTTTCAGGAAAAGCTGTCTCAGCATTTTTGCCAACCGGACATAAATTGACGAAACTGGATGGATCTTCTCCAGCCAATGGCAAAATACTTAACCTAGCTGACTTATAGCTAAAACCCTCTCTACTAGCATCAACAACACTAAGGTCGACCGCTAATGCTGGAGGGGGGAGACAGCTTAACAAGGGAATAATCGGATTGACTTCTACTGGTGACGGGAGACTCATAGAGAGCGCTGTGAAACGGAAAAAAATGAGGTGACTTCTCCATAGCGTCTAGCTACAAACAAATAGGGATCAACATAACTGGGCCACGAGCAACTTATTGATCTATATATTGTCAGCCTAAATACAACCGCGAGTTTAGAGGGTGTTGCCTATTCTTTGGGCGGAATTTTATGTTATAATTACAATACCTTTGACTGCCTTGTTGGTCTAGTGGTCGCAAGCGCAACTGCTGAGCATAGGGTCTTGTGTTCAATCCCCAGGTCGGGCAAAGTGTTGTTGGGCTTTTCCATTAGGAAATTCTCAGTAGCAGCCCGGAGTCTGGATTTGTGCCCGGTTAATGGTAATAGGCTCGCCTCCTATTACATGGGACTTAAACATAACCGTGAAATGAAGGTATTACGATATACCTCTGGCCAACCCTTCGGGGAATACAGGCGTGGTGTTATGTTATATGTACAGTATATTTCTTTTTTTATCGTTGGAAAATCGTCATGGATGTCCCTCGCCCGGGGAAGGCGAGGGGGTCTGCCGGACTCTTACCGGCTAAAAACCAACGGTGTTCCTCCTCCTGACCATTCGGCCGGGGTCGCGGAATTCGCAAAAGCATTCACCACGACCCCGGCAGTTGATTACAACACCTACTCTTTATTGTAATAAAACAAACAAGATACATACATAAAACATAATTAGCCTACTACTGTCCCACTGCTGAGCATGGAACCTCTTTTCAGAATGAGAAAGGTTTATGCCTTAGTCACGCTTTAGTTAGGCCTGGTGCGGGTTGGTGGACTACACACACCATCAAGAACTTTATGGAGCCCTCTCAGTTGTGCAGGTTTGCTCACGATGTTTTCCTTCACCGTTAACGCAAGTGACATTCAAATTTTGATCCGCACATGAATTCGAAAAGTCAGAGGTACGGGCCGGGATAGAACTCAGACCCAGGCTGTCACTGCTTTACAAGATACATTATTATAAAAACAGAGACGTACAATAGGTGACGACTGCACCAAAGTGCAGTGGCTGAGCGATTGGCTTCTGCGCTACGGATCGTGGGTTGCGCTACGGAACAAATATTTGTATGGCCTACAGATAGTTGTTCCGGGTCTGGGCGTTTGTGCATGTGAAGATTTGTGTTTGTAAACCCACCCACGATACAGGAGAAATCCTAGTGTTGCGCAACGTTTATAAAAAAAGAATTATATTTATTTAACTAACATCATTAGAACTAGTTTACAGAAATATATTACTAATCTATATAAATAAAAATAAATCGCCAAATGTGTTGCTAAACGCAAAACTTGAGAACGGCTCGACCAATTCGGCTATTTTTTTTTATATATTCCTTAAGGGGTTAGGCCACCCTAGAAGGCGAAAAAAATAGACTTTTTGGGGATTTTTTTTCAGAAATGCTACAAAATAAATCGAGATAACAGAAACGTGATTTTATTATACATAACAGTGACTGCTTCCAATAAATTTTTGAAACTATTTATTTCAAAATGGCGGCTATGCAGCGTTTTTGCGATGACGTCTTTTTTTTTACTGGGTCCACGGCCGGACTAACAGCTCCTGTAACTTTTTTAATCATAATGAGCCAATGAATTTTTTTGATTATATATAATAACTGCTATAGACGTACGTAGGATTTTTGCGATATATTCATTTTTGGCCAAACGGTGCACTACTTAAGAGGAAAGTGAAAATTTTGCCTAAAAAATCGTCAGATAGTTGTTAATAACAAATGAACTATGCAATATAAAAAAGAAATCCTACGTACTTCCTTATACAATGTATTTTCCAAGATATTATATTCAAAATTTCAGGTCAATCGATTGAAAATTGTCTGAGTTATGAGTTCGGCCAACTTAAAAAAAGCAGTATTGAGATAAACGCGTTTAAAGTTTTGAGTAGTAGAAAATCATGAATAATTTTGCAATACCTTAAATCTGCGATGCCTGCACCATACAATTGGCCTTCCAGATTATCTTCCTGCTCTTGCATTTCTTTTCTGCTTGATCTTGAAGCGAAATATTATCAATAACATCTGCCGTATACCTGCTTTAGTCCCCTAACGTACCTTCTCCCTAGCGCTCACAAAAGGAACTCGCTGCGGACCAGACGGCCTTGTACTAAAATTCAAAAACCGAGTACTTAAAGGTTTTTCCCGGCCATAATCTTTTGGGACATCATTTTTGAGGTCCTAGGGTAAAAATATAAGATAAAAATAAAAAAATCGATTTTTCGAAAGTTCTAGGGTGGCCTAACCCCTTAAGGCACAAGGAAAGTTCTTATGGAAAGACAAAAAAAAATATAAATTGCGTGGAAAATAGTAAAAACAACACTTTTCTTTTCCCACTACAGACCAATAACTTTTGACAGAACGAAGTCTGTCCAGGCAGCTAGTTTTAAATAAAAATTTAAAAAAACACTAGGCTATGTCTACCAGCCAACCTTTGTCTAACACAGTAGCACTAGACTAACGTCTAAGATCAAAAAGATAAGACAAATGAAAATTAAATGTTTAGTTCATAAATCAACGGCTTGATTATACAATTAACAATAACGAATACAGTGTTAACTATTATTTGATCGAGTTGAATACATTTCAATATTAATATTACTTTATTGATTATTCATAATTTTATTATTGTTTTATTATGTGATGTTTGGTTAGTATTCTTAAGACAACAGAGAATTTTGTATAAAGATATTAGGTCCCCACCTATGAAGTTGGCATTTTTTTCTCACAAATAGAGAACCTCGTCACTTCTATGATTTAAAATATTCATCGATTGCTTGATATTATATTGAATAATGACCATCATAAACAACTACCAATAGTAAAAAAAACCTTATTGTTTTCTAAACATAAAAAATACCTTAAAAATGACTCCTATTTTAGTTAGCAGAAATGGCCACTATTTTTGTTATAACTCAGCCAAAACTTATATTTGTCGCATAATCTAAGTGGCATTCGTTATCTTAGTTTTTAAAAATTAGTGCATAAAAGTTTTAAAACATTAGTGTTCATAGTTGTTAAATAAATTAAGAAAATGTTAGTATGAAAAATGCAACTTCTTTAAAATTCTCCTTACAATAGGTACGCTGATTTCATAGGTGGGGACCTAATACTTTGTCAAGACATTTCGACACTGAAATTATAAATTATCAGTGGACCACGAATAGATGCCTTTTTTATCGTGGGAAAATCCTCTTGGATTTCCCTGGTTGAGGGGTCGAGAGTGGACTAAACGTTAATTTCGTGCTGTCACTGTCCCTTCGCCCTAAAATGAGAGTGACAGCACGAGATTTAACAGCAACTTAAAATCAAGTATCGTTTGTTTATTTGGTTATTAGTCGCTTTTAATGACATCCTAAACTTCACCATAAACTAACCGATTTAATCAGAGAGTTTTGGGTTGTTAATAAATTACTCGTTTGAGAGGCTCGTGGCTAATTACCAACCGCACGGATCATACAATTTGCGAGGTTAAGCTGCGCTTACTGCGGTCAGTCTGTAGATGGGTGACCGTTCGTTACACATCGAGACCCCGCCGTGCCTCGGAGAGCACGTTAAGACAGTCGGTCTCAAGTGTCATACGATTACCTATGACAGTCGTTACGGGAAATCAGAAGCCCGAAAGTCTGACAGCCGGTCTAACCTTAAGATATCAGCATTGCCCAGTTACTGGGTTGCGGAGGTCTGATGGCAGTCGCTCCGTGTAAAATACTGGTATTCAGCCACGTCTGGTTAGGCTGGAAGCTGACCCCAATATAGTTGGGAAAAAGCTAGGCAGAACAACGAATTGCTCATTTACTTGGGACTGTTTCGAGAACCAGCGTTGCAGTCGTGAACCGCAGTACCTATCACTACGATAATTAAATAAGAATTACATAATACGACAATAATAGTATTTATAGTATCGAGTTATCGAATACTGATCGAGTACGACTGCAGGACCGAATAATTGACACTTGAACTTTTGATTTGACCGCAGAGACTGTACCACTGGTGCCACTCTAGTTGCTATCTACTTTGTGAATGTGGGATATTATGTCGTTGTTACGTATTGTAAGTTAAAATCAACTCATTTATTCCAGTTAAAACATTTATAAGGTTCAAAACTGTAATTTCCTATGGAGATGAATTTGCAGTAGCAACACAATGATGAATCTTTTTATTAATTATGGATAGGTTGTTTGCCAGTAAAAAGATCGGCCGATATTAATGTCCTATATCAATCCAAAATCGTTAATGTAATTAATGTATGTTTTTGACTGAGCTATGAACTATGTGTGTGAACTGCCTCGTCGGTCTAGTGGTGGCAAGCACGATTGCTGATCGTGACGTCCTGCATGGTTTGGATCCCCAGGTCGGGCGTAGTGTTATTGGGTTTTTCCGTGTGGAACTCCTCAGTGGCAGCCCGGGGTTTGGATTTGTGCCCGGTTGGTGGCAATAGACTCGTCCTCTATTATATGGGACTTAAACATAACGGCGAAATGAAGGTGTTACGATACACCTCTGACCAATCCTTCGGGAAATACAGGCGTGATGTTATGTTATGTTTGACAGAAATCCAATAGGTTCGTTCGTGGTTTAAGAACTGTGATCTGGGGTTTAAGTTATGTCAAAAACCTACGTAAGTCCATTGATTTGAATTTAGATTGGTTACTAATACCGGCCGTATGTGAAGATAATGTAGAAGAATACTTAAGTAATTAAGTACCTTTATTAAATTAGCCATGGCTTATATAACCTGTTTGTAAGTATTTGCGACTATATCTTTTGAAGAACATTGTTTCATGACTCATGAATAATAAATATCTAAGCGTTTTATTTACTTTTTATATTAATGTAAAAAGGAGCTAGATGCCAAAAAAACTATGCTACACTAAACGTAATCCATTTATCTGGTGTAAAAAGTTAGAGCCTATAAATACACTATGCACAGATCTTACAAAATCTTTCTCAGAATCATGAAGAAATAATTAGGCTTAAAAACAGTAAAAAATACAATAGGTACACATTGAATTCGCTACCCGGGATTGCATGCACCTTAAGCAACAAATTAGATACGGAATCCGGGTAAATCCTTCACCCATGTTCATAGAAATCAGATTTCAACGGCGTGACTAAAAGGGAGACACAGTTTCATTGTAAGTGTTATAAAACGTTACTGCGCTTGCGCTCTATATCTCGAGTTTCGTCAAATATGATGTCGCCAGCGCAAGGCGTACCAAGGCCGATATAATAAAAGACGGAATCGGCAAAAAACTGTAGCAATAGTTACGTAAACTGCCGAGAAAGTTGGGTGTGAGGTTGGGAAGCGAACAATCCACACACTCGGTCGCCCCATTACCCGGCCGAGTGGAATGACCGCTTGAAACAATACACCGGACAACCGGTCATTATAAATACATAATGTTCACAACTGTGTCCGGAACTAATATTTTAATGAACGTACCAGTTAGTGTTGAATTTGATTCACGCTGAGAATATTTACAGAATGAGATTACGTCAGGCTGTCAATCGGCAGCTGGGTTTGAAATATATACGATTGCATGTCGTTGAAAATTATTTTGCATTTAAAATTGATCAAGTTGTAATTTATTTATGTGTAGGAATATCGTACAATATAACATATACTAATTACAGATATGGCCATCCACGAAGATGCGCCCCCCTCTTCGCATAAACGCGTATTCTCTCTCACTTTTCATATATTAAAAAGTACTCTGTGTTTTTCATCTTAGAGTGAGAGAAAATACGAGAGAAAACACGCGATTTAGACGAAGAGCTGGTGGGGCGCGTCTTCGTGGATAGCAGTATATCTGTATAGGAGGCTTATAACTATCAAAATGAATATCCATCCTTTTTTCAATAGAGTAAAAACAATTTACGCGTAGAGCTGAGTGTAAACGGATATCAATAGATTTTTTTTCAAACTAGGAACGAAGTTTCTTCATCTACTTCGTCTCTCGAGTAGGCACGAGAATAGCTCATAACGTGGTGAAAAAATTAGCCAGTCAGCAACGTTGGCCTGGGCTCACCCCGGGGTGAGCTGGCCGTACCTGCTTAAGTATCGTCACTCGTAGAAGCTCATTTCATGCACCCCAATTACAATTGTATGACTAGAAATGCAACACATCAAAAGATAATTAATATAAAATACGCGCCATAGCCGTAACTAGAAGGTCGTAAGTTTCTTTAAATAACATCACTTTCCCATTCGTTCTCAAAATGCAAATTTCGAATTCGGATGACGACAACAATTTCGAATTCGAATGATGACAACAATTTCGTAAATATCTCTCTCCAACTTCCAAAATCTTACTTTGGATTTCACCCAAAAAGCAGTACCTACCTAAGTAAATCATAAAAAGGAAATTTATACCTATCCCGTAATTGAGGGCAGTCATAAAAGTAAAGTTAGGCAACAATTGCAGACCGGTCTAGATTAACTTATATATTGCCATGTAATAAAAATAAACTTTATAGCCCGAATGTTTGATTAGCTTCCCTTTCAGTTCTGACATTTGTATGTTACACAAATACCTAATATATCAATGTACAGTCACCATCAAAAGTACATTTGTGTGTTACACAAATATATATCAATGTACAGCCAACACCAAAAGCAAGAGAGCAAAGTTTCAAAAATTGTTTTATAAATTAAAACACTACTAATACTACTTAATACACTATTAATTATTACCATATTTTAAAAATAATGATAGAGTAGATAATGCTGTTATGACTAGTATTATTATAAATTTAGATCAGTGATTGGTTATAATGTTATGTAATTTTAAAATACCAAAAAGAAGATCGACTTTTGCTGTTGACTCTACACGTCATCCACTTTTGCTTTATTGCGAACTTTAAGTAACATGTCGTGTTTCTCAGCAAAGAATAAACCATTCTCTTCACGCGGCTTCTTTATGCTAATAGGATGGCCAGCAGCACCCTCTTGTCTAACCGTGCATTCACACAGCGGATCCGTTTTAACGGATCCGTCAGTACTGGGCGTGTTGTTCACATCTGTACCGACGGATCGATAGTTTTCCCAAATATTCCCGGTGTCGGGAACCCAGGAAAGAAACCCTAGAAGGCACCCATACTTCTCCATACATCTTCATGTACGGATCCATTTTTCATACTGTTCCGACATCCAGTTAATGTATGTAAAAATGTCGGACCAGAATTTTTTACTGGATCCGGAATACTGTCGTGTATGTGAACTCGCTAATACAACTACAGGCGCCATCACCAAAATAAAACTGGATCCGCTAAAACGGATCCTGTAAACAGTTTCCGTGTGAACTAGATGTAATAATAACCAAACTGCGATCACCAAATGGACTGTCAAAGGTGGTGATTACGAGAATTTTCCGTTGACTGTTCTTTCCAGCAGTCATAGGAACGCCTGTTTAGCTGTGGACGTATACAGTCTGATATGATGAAGTTACACGTTGATTAAGCATAATAAGCTCATTACTATCCCACAGCTGGACTTAACTGCCTCGTTGGTTTCATGGTGGCAAGCGCGACTGATGATCATGAGGTTCTGAGTTCGATCCCCAGGTCGGGCAAAGTATTATTGAGTTTTTCCGTGTGGAATTTCTCAGTAGCAGCTCGGAGTTTGGATTTGTGCCCGGTTGATGGCAATAGGCTCACCCCCTATTACATGGGACTTATACATAACGGTGGAATGAGGGTGTTACTATACACCTCTGCCCAACCCTTCGGGGAATACAAGGCGTGATGTTTTGTTATATTAGGCCTTAGTCTGACGGACCTAATGTCACCGAGAAAAAGAGCAGGAGCTTGGAGCAGGTGTGCAGGTTACCTCACGATGTTTTTCCTTCACCGTTAACGCAAGTGATAATGAAGTTCTGATTACTTGTCTTCAAACAATACCACTAAAAACCTTAGGGTGGGAGCACACTTATCAGTAATGGCGTCAATCCACGTTTGGTACTGATGATTCTGATTACACTCATATGCGTATAGCGGGTTAGCCAACAAAGGCTTTTGACAAATTCATACATGGCAGTGCTGATTTTGTATGTACAGTATACAAAGTGGGCATGACGTAACAACATTAAATTAATTAATTTTAACGACACGTTTGGTGCAATGGCTGAGCGATTGGCCTCTGCGCTAAGGGTCGTAGTGGGTGCGATTCCCGCACGGATCAAATATTTGTAGGTATGCCCTAAAAATAGTTGTTACGGGTCTGGGCGTTTGTTTATGTGAAGATTTGTGTCTGTGAGCGCACCCACGATACAGGAGAAATCCAAGCGTGGGGAGAGGTTTTTTTTAATAAAAATGTTTTTTGCAAAAAATTTAAACCGACTTCAAAAAAGAATAAAATACTTACCATATAAAATTAACAGTTTCAGAAGTCGGTGCTGATCCATGCTGAACCTGTTAATTTTATATGGTAATTATTTTATTCTTTTTTGAAATCGGTTTAATATTTTGTAAAAAAAGTTTTTATTTTTTTCATTTTAGTGGCCTTAATTAAAACTTGGTTTGACCTACTAAAGATGCTGCTCGTAACATAATCACATCATCACAATATGCGTACTGTCCGCCATTGAGGAGTTCCATTATCTATCTCCGCAGTTCTTCATCAGATCTTCACCAAATTTAAATGGGACCAACTTCGAAGTATACCCTATCTATTAAAAAAAGAATCATCAAAATACATACAGACGAACATAGTAACCTCCTCCTTTTTGGAAGTCGGTTAAAAAAAAGCAATAGTACCTACACACGTGGTCTATGATGCGTTTTGCAACCATACACAGAAAACCAATCAAATACATTGAATGGTTTAGTCACAGGAATTTTCTTACGTTTTCAAGCTTCTCGCATCCATCACATCCCATTAAATCAATATGTAATCAGTCTTCAATATAGATTTATCAAAATACTAGTACGATATGGTCTGAAATCTACCTAAATTATACTTCAGTCAATTCTATATTCAAATTATCTGTTATACAGTTGATAGGTCAAATTGACTAACATAAAGATTAACTTGAAACGAAAAGGTAAGCAAAAAACTAAGTTAACCTTAACCTTTTAGTTAATCTAGCATAGCTTCGTAAATTTACGGTCTAGACGAAATTTTTCAAGAGGTTTCGTTGTTCATTAGCAAAGCAGCAGTGATAGCCTTGTAGTGTGATCGTCAGACTGCCAAGATATAGGTCTCAAGTTTGAACCCAAAGCACGCGCTTCTGACTTTTCGGATTCATGTGCTTATTGTATAATTATCACTTGCTTAAAAACCGTGAAGGAAAACGTCGTGAGGAAACCGGCATGCCTGACAGATATTTCTCGACGGCATGTGAAGCCAAGTCAGAGGCCCACGGGCGGCATAAACTCTGACACCAGGTTAGTCACTAATCACACGGAAAGAAGATTAAAAAATCGAGTTGTATCTAATTGTTGACTGTTTCACTGAATGAATCTTAGCAGATGCTTCTATCTTCTAAAGCATTTTCTTAACGTTTTGTATAATTTTAATTGTGTTATTGAATTTAGCGGTTACTATGTTTTAGTAGTCTTTCGTTCTAATTTATGCCTAATAAACGGCTACCTACCCCATCGAGAATACTGGCGTGATGTGCATTTATTATTTATTTTGATATAATATTATTTTTTGAGCAATTATTTATTATATTTTGCATAAAATCGACCCGTGTCGAGCAAGTCGTGAATTTGGTTGTCGTGCTCAGTGAACCTACCGTCCATAAATATAACATCACGCCTATATTCCCCGAAGGGTTGAGCAGAGGTGTATAGTAACACCCTCATTGCACCGTTATGTTTAAAACCCATGTAACAGGGGGCGAGCTTATTGCCATCAACCGGGCACAAATCCAAACGGCCGGGCTGGTACTGAGAAATTCCACACGGAAAAACCCAATAACTGTGACCGACATGGGGATTGAACCCAAGACCTCATGATGGGCAGTCGTGCTTGCCACCACGAGACCAACGAGGCAGTTCAACCTACCGTCAAATAATATTATATGATTGACCAGCACCACCATCAGTGTGCACTACCTTAAAAATTACACCATGTTGAAGAAATAGTGTAGGTTCTTTACATACATAAACTCACGCCTTTTTCCCATGGGGGTAGGCAGAAACTATAGAACGCCATATGCTACGACTCTTACATACCCCTTTCGCTTCATCCACATTCATACATCTTGTCATACACGCACGCCGGTTGAGAGTACTACGCACCTGACCTTTGTGATGTAGGTTCTTTATCATAGAAATTCTTAATTAACCGACTTCCAAAAAAGGAGGAGGTTCTCAATTCGACTGTATGTTTTTTTTGTATATTTGTTCCGCGATATCTTTGCTAATTGTGAACCGATTTTAATGATTTTTGTTTGAAAGAGTATTCTTTCCAAGTGGTCCCATTTAAAGTTGGTGAAGATCTGATGAAGAACTTCGGAGATAGACAATTGGAAGTCGGTTTTATTTTTGTTAAAAAGTTTTTATTTAAAAAATATACTGTATTTTACTGACCTTGATCTAAAAATGTTTGTTTTATCAAAACTTAATTTTAACACTTTGGAAGAAAATATACAACAATAACCACGTTATGATTATTGACATTCCATTTATAAACATTAAACGTTACAAGTTACAACATATGTAATGATCACTGAGTGTTTTAAAATATTAAAACTTAAAACGTAATGTTGAAATAAAACTTAACAAATTGTTTTACTTACTGTGATTTAAAAGAAAAAATCAAGTGTTTATAATTTAGACATGTGTTGCTGAAAAGATTACGGTACTTACATTTTCAGACAACAATAAAAAAATTGTAGCTTTTAATTTACTAATAACGCACTTTAAAACGTAAAGTGTTGAAATACTTAAATATTTGTTTTATGATTGAAACTCGGTACCTTGGTAAGTAGTTTTTTGGACAACAGCCTGAGTATGTCAATATTGCCAATGTTAGATGAAGCATTTTCTAACAATGCTTACTATTATTTGTATCACGTATTTTAACAAAATGTACAAACACGGTTGCGCCCAACTATTGATCCCGCGGGGACCGTGTCGTCCTAGATGTCAATCTGTCATACTTACCTACCGACCTGAGTAACAGCCTTAATAATCCACGTGCTAATTGTAACATAACATAACATCACGCCTGTATTCCCCGAAGGGTTGGACAGAGGTGTATAGTAAACCCTAATTTCGCAGTTATGTTTAAGTCCCATGTAATAGGAGGCGAGCATATTGCCATCAATCGGGCACAAATCCAAACTCTGGGCTGCTACTGAGGAATTCCACACAAAAAAACCTAATAACACTTTGCCCGACTTGGGGTTCGAACCCAGGACCTCACGATCAGCAGTTGCGCTTGCCACCACTACACCAAAGAGGTAGTACTAATTATAGATGATTATTAATACTAGTCAGTTGTTACCGTTTACGAGCTGTTATGAAGTAATTATACATGTTAATCTACCGGTAGTACAACAAATATGGAATTTCACAAACCCACACTAACGACTTAGTAACACAAATATTTTTACAGTCATAAATATTAAAACAATTCATAAATAGGATACGAATTCCGTGTGACACAATTATTCCGATCTGTTTCGTGCGACTAAAGATTTATCTGGGCACCGGTGATTGTAACAAGTATTACCATAAACCCGACCGACCTTACTCTGTATATATATATATAATTCGCATATATACGTACGTACTATATTATGTAACTGCTGTACCTATTTTAGCGCAACCACGTTTTTATTCAGAGCAACTTTGAGATTTATTAATATAATAATATCTGTATTTTTATCGACTTTCCTTTTTAGTATGAGTAATATGTTTGTTTTTGTTGCTGTTTTTGTTTTATATTATACTGCCCCAGAAAAACTGTTGTAAGTTTTATTGTTGAATTGTTGTCCATTACGAACTACAATATTATTATTGTTAATTCCGCCAAACATTATGTTGTTTGGCTAAATTAACACCAAATATTGTTATTGTATATTTGTATGTTATGGATTTCCGCAAAGTAACGCCGGAGTCCATTATTCAGGTATCTACATATTAGGAACATTATCGATTCTTACTTTACCCTGATTTTTCGCTTGATGGTAGGATCTACACGGTTTGCCTGGCTAGCTAGCACCCTGACATTAAAGACCGGTGCCAAGCAGTTTACTGTGTTCGTGTGTATGTGAGTACCAGAGGGGTATAGGGAAATCCCTCTATATCTCTGTTCCTTAGATACGTGTGCTCCATCTTAGACTCTGTCTGCGCTTATCATCAGGTGACAATAGGGTCAAACGCGACTATCTGGCACCCATGTGCTTGTTTGGTCCCCAGGGTGGTCACGGCGTACCATGTGTTCTGGTGCGCCGGTGATGGGGGGTGCTCCCCAGACGAGGGTCCGAAGACGGACAGCCGCGGCGGGTTCGCGGATGAGTGCTTACGCGTGCCCGTGTTCCCGCCATATGTGACAGAGGAGGACACCTTGGAGTTTTAGTGAGTTTGAGGCCCACATAACTGCACTATCTCCCCGTGGTAGTGCAGTACGCGTGTGCATTTATACACGACAAAAAAAAGTGGTCAAGCGCGACTAAGACCAGAAGAAGAAAAAAGTCTAGCCACTAAAAAGACAAACCGCTACAGCTCGGTTCTTACGGCGAAAATCGAATTATTAAGCCGTAGGCATAGCCATGTAAATAGACTCGTAAGTTATTTACCTGTGACAGCTACTTACGCATGGGAGGGCGGGCCTACCATGCAAAGCTTTAAAGGTCTTTGCTTCATTATTGGGAAAGATACAAGAGTCTTGTTTTTAACCAATAACGCTCATTAAATCATGGTAATAGGCCATCTTTACATGGTATAAAACAAAGTCGCTCCCGCTGTCTGTACACTTAGATCTTTTTAACTACGCAACGGATTTTAATGCAGTTTTCAGCAATAGATAGAGTGATTCAAGAGGAAGGTTTATATGCCCCACATTAGTATGTGTATTGCACCCGTGCGAAGCCGGGGCGAGTCGCTAGTAAGCTATAAATAAAACCCTTATAAAGTCAATAATTCCATTGAACCAATTGCAGTTCTTGGCTGGAAATAGACCTCTTCCAAGTTGCGCTACCGCTCTTGGTTCTTTACCTGCTATAGGTATCTCTATTACATATTCAAATTCTCTTTGTAAAATTAATCTAAGTCAAATAGGTACCATACATCGAAAACTTACTTAAACCACATTAAAAAGATTCAGGCAAACCGCCTGCGACTGCCTGATATGCATCCTACGAGCAAGACTGGACTTGTTCGCGAACTATTGGCAAGTTGCAGTGCGCAAGTAAACAGTTCGCGGTATGATTTCTTCATGCTCGTGCGCGAATATGGACACGCCATTAGACCTTCTTCCATAAAATAGTCGAACTAACATAATATATTTGATATTGAAACAATGAAATGCCATTCTATTGCCTTGGCCTTAAATAACATTACTTTAATATTACATGGACACAAAAAATCCATTATTTCGTCTAACCTATGCACACAAAAACATTGTAAGTACATAATATAAATTAACCTGTCCAATGTAATTGAGATTTTTTGCTTGATGACATGCGCCATTTGTAAGAAGTTAGCACTTATTATGATACTGTCATTATCTTAATCTCATTAGTTACATATAATTTACAAAGTTTAAGTACTTGGGGCACACCTTAAGGATAATGTAGACATTCAAAGGGAACGTATGGCACTAGCGGTCCGAGGTAATATGTTGGCGCGTAGATTCCCCCGCTGTAGTGATCAAGTCAAGATTACCCTAGTCAAGGCGTTCTGTCAGGGTCTGTATGCGGGGGGTCTATGGGTCAGCCACGCCAAAAGATCGCTAGATGCCTTACGTGTCCAATATAATAATGTCTTTAGGATGCTATTGGGACTGCCCCTTTTCTGTAATGCATCAGAGATGTTTCCAGGCAGTCATACGCAAAAAAGTTAGTGCTTCACTGATGCATCGAACGCGGGTCGGTAACAATAGTATCCTGAAATTAGTGGCGGAGAGTCCTTACTCCCCTGTTCTGAGGCATTTTGTGCAGAGGATGGTCAACTAGGTAGCTAATCTCTTCCTTGATCGTTCTCTGCGCAACCTGGTTCGGACACTTAACTCGTTGTGTTGCCGGTGTTGATTGTGTGTTTTGTTTTACTAACATTAGTTATAAGGTGTTTTTTCACTAACAAGATGGATTATATTGTTGTCCGAAACTGAATAAATAAATAAATAATATGTAATAATCATGCAAATAAGCCTAAGTTCCTAAGTTCTAAGTGGTAAGTTCAAAAAGTAATTTCGTGTTAACACGAGCATATGCGAGTAAACATAATCCCTTTTAAGTTAAACGGTTTTATCTTGCAGTAACCCTGCAGCATCAAGATTTGAGAATTGAAGATTGAAATTATAATGTTGTATTGTCATGGGAATTGAATTTGTGTGCGAAGTTTCAGTAGAATCGGTTAAGCAGAAGAAGTAGTTGAAAATAATGTCGCAAAATTTTAATCAAACAAACAGATATATCCAAAGTGAAGCTAATTAAAACCATTTAATTAATACAGTTAGCGTTAGCTCTCTTAGAAACAAAAGAATAATAACCCATAATGTTCTTATTTTATTGTTGCCATTCACTAAGGCTTATTATCTGTTCTTCTATCTATTAATCTATAGCTTAATCTATATCTATTTATTTGTAGCTTATTATGTTTAAAGTTTCAGCCTCGTTATAGTATAGTATGTTACATACGTTATAGTAACACCCTCATTTCGCCGTTATGTTTAAGTCCCACGTAATAGGGGGCGAACCAGTTGCCATCAAACGGGCACAAATCCAAACTCTGGGCTGCTACTGAGGAATTCCACACGAAAAAACCCAATAATACTTTGCCGACCTGGAGATCGAACCCAGAACCTCACGTTTAGCAGTCGCGCTTGCCACCATAAGACCAACGAGGCACCACTATTATCGTCATGAGAAATATTGTCATCACCACACATGACTAACGGATTGGCGGTCCTGATCACAGAAAGTTATTTTTGGCACTCAAAGAGAATCATGTTGCTGTCCATTCTCTTGAATTAATCCATACAGCTAATTCATAGTTATCTATCATAGAAACAAATCGCGTGTAAACCGCTCCTACTACCTCCCGCAGTGTTTGACTCCAAAGACCTTTATACTTCCTGGGTCAACGAGAAATTCTTGTTCGGTTCCACCTTCTCATGAATAAGAGGTACCTACTTGTAAGGCTTCCATAGTCATACAAACTGCAGTATAGATTAGAGAAAAAAAATGTAAAAAAAAAAGTTATAATTTGCCGTCCCAGGAGAATATAATGACATTCGCAAAAACACAACTTTTCAGAACAACATAAAAACCGATTTTTGATGACTGCTTGCCAGTTACTAAACATAAGTAGAAATGAAAAAGCTTTTTCGTTTCTAAAAGTTGTGTTTTTGCGAATGCCATTTTATTCTCCGGGGACGGCGAATTAACAGTGTGAACAAAAGAGTGAATAATTTATTTATAAAAAAATGTGACGTGTATAAAGTTCTCGCTTTTGCGTGCCAAGCCTACAATTATCCAGCACGTCAAAGAACGCGTTATTACCTGTGAAAATTCTTGTAATTATGTTCTAATTATTCATTAACAAAAGAAAGACTTTTCAAACAGTCACTTCATATACATATTTTTGACCGATTATCTTATGACCTGTCACACGAATTAAAAACTTTCGACATGAAATAATATGCAATTTCTTTTTAGTAAAAGCGTGTTTGCTATACGGCTCCGGAAACAGCGATAAAATAGGTGATGATGGCTACTTCTACATTTATTTATTACAGTAAGTTATAAGTAACTTTGTTTATGGTTTGAGAATGAGTTGAAATATTGTAAGTGTTTTATGTACCTATTTGGTATCAATATAAAGTGCGTAAGGGTTAGAATATAGAAATAGCGTAAGATTAGAAAACCATTTCTTTTTTATAAAAGTCTGTTATTCTTGTTAATTTGTAAATAGGTTCTCATCTTGATCTTGAATTCGTAATTAGGTATTATTCTCATCTTAAGATCATAAGATCTCCTTCTACATCGATGTAGAAGGAGATTTTGGTAGGTATAGTATAAAAAATATTAATATTTTCTCGACTTTATAAATTACTATTTACGGTTAATGTTTAAGGTTAAAAGATCATTGTTGACGAACAAAACAAGTGTTTTTAGACTAACTTTAGTAACCCGTATTGCTTTTATTTGACCGTCACGAGATAATTTAATTATCATTGACACGTTTTTTTGTGTCATCATGAATAACAGATATTTTTTAACCCCATATTACTTTCAAATGGTCTCTAGACTTAAATATTTGGCGTCACAATACATCTTTGTGAGTAACTGAGCTGTTTTTAAGGACTAGAACTCTTTCTGTTAATGCAGTACAAGGACAAGTTGACTTCGTACTCATTTTACCTGCTGGAACTTGAAAAACCTATTAGTAAAACGTCAAACGTCTATCTAAAGCATAATATATGTAGTAAGACGTTTGATGGCGTTAAGTGTCAGAGACCAAGATCCTATTTGGGTCACAAAGCCAGCAAGGGCATTCTTTTTATATTCAACTAGACGACCCGGTGAATTACATACAGCCTATTTATTTATTTTATTATTCCTAATTTTCTTTTCTCCGAAACCACCCCAGTACTCAGGCGAACAAAACAAATCAGTTGAGCCATTTTCGAGTTTTTTGGAGACTAACGCACGGTAAGTAATTGATTTATATTTAATAAATAAGCCCTTGTTGGCACGAATTATGCTACAGTTTCCCGATTATCGCTTGCCTCGGGGCCCAAACCAAACAATACCTACTAATACAACGTCATTGTTTCCGTTTGTTTTAACTTCTTGTACACCATTAACTACTGCATGTACAACAAACGTCTTCTTGCATACTTCCTGAAACAAGTTTCATAACTACGTATAGACACACACACAAGTATCTGTTTCACTAACACGTAGTTCATTACAGTAGGTAACTATCTATTGTTAGTATCAAGTTTTCAAGAGTTGAAAGATAGTTTTGCTTACATAAGAGTTTGTGTTTATTGTATTTTTATTTTTTCCTTGTCGACTGCTTGTAGATGGTCTTGCGGTCCTTTTCTACGTAACCGGGCAGTTATTGGTGAGACCTGTACCTCTACCATGAGTTTACACAGTCAAAACTCGCTAGCGTCTCCGTAAATTATTTGTATGAAATATTGTACAGCGCCCCTAGCGGTCACAGAAAGAATTAAAATTCGTACCATGAGCACTATAGATTACGATAGGTTAAAAACCTAACGTAATCTATTCGATAGTCACTAACGTTTCACTAACTTCAGCTGTCACCATACAAAACGGTACCATGAGTCACTAATTTGACTGAACCTATCGAATAATACGCTTGCGATAGTAGTAACGTAGCTCACTAGCATTTTGACGTGTGAAACATATGTTAACATTAAAGTTATATACGTTTTTGAGTCTACTAAAGTCAAAATAATGTCTGCAAGAGCTTATTTGGCATAGAATATGTTAGTGACCGCGTTTAAAATAGTAACTTTACATTTTAAATAACTTAATAGAAAGTAAAGTATAGTAAGTCATCTAATTTTTACGTCAATGAATAACAAACATCCATCCTCACAAACTTTCATAAATTAATTTATAATAGTAAGTAATGTTAGAAACGTAAATTACCTGTTAATTTAGTTCTTATAAATAACAATCCATACAATAAATTCAATAGAAAGTTGAAGCATACATTTTCATGAACTCCACCAACAATTGAAACTGTGAGACACTGGTCCTCATTTTGTTAATTAATCTGTTTGAATCTAATTGTACACTTTTAAACCACACAACGCAGCTCTGTGATACAACGTTAACAAACAAAATTACAAATTGAATATACGACCAAAGATTACAATAGTATACTGTACATATACGACGACAGTGACATATTATAAGGAATAAAAATTCAAAAACCACTAAATACCATAAGTAATCTACTAACCGTCAACTTTTCTATTTAGTCGGTTTATTTGTGATATTGACTGTCTTAACATTTTTAGCATAGCGATAACATTACATTTTGAGCTTAAGAGCCGTTCTCTCTTCTTATTAGTGGGAAAGAAAGAAACAAAACATAAGTAGAGTGAAGTTAGCTAGACGACACGATCTATCGAGCTTACCTTAGCGCCTGCGTAAGACTCCGTAAATCTCATGGTGCGAGCATTATCGAAATCTATTTGATCCACGTTAGCACGCTAGCGAGTTCAACGCTAGCGAGTAATTTTTCGATGACAACTAATGGTAGAGGTACTGAAGGGTCTCCAACCAATACTTAACTTAAATACTAGCTAACTACTATAAATAACATCATGACTACTTAGCAGCGACACCTCTAAGGGCGTCCCCTAGAGGGGACTTGAACCTTGGCTTAGGGTGTCGAATGCGAGAGGTCTGGGAGGGATACGACAGCTTGATGAGGGCTGAATTAACGGTGTGACTGCGGAGTCAGAAGGGACGACCGGCTCCGTGGCTGCGGCGGGTGAGCACGGTGGATCAAGAACGGTTTGTGCTTATTGGTTAAGATATTGGTATAAATAATGGGAAGAGTTGGACAACAACGATTGGTTGTCAACTTACCACAGATGGCATGCGTTATATGCATGTGTTCATTATTCTGTGAAATGATCCTTTAGTTATTCTACAACACCTACAGAAGGCAACAAACAACTTTTGTTTTGATGTTAAAATGAAATTCAGACAATAATTCATTAAAATGTTAGACAACATTCCTTAAATTCAAACAAAACTCGTAAATAATTATGCCAGCCGCCTAACACGAATTTTGTATACATTGCACACTACCCACGACAGCTGAACAAGCCCAATAAACTACAATACGTATTGTATTATATATTTATAGCATTACCAGATTCCAGTACATTTCCCTTTAAACTGCTGTGAGAGAGATCTCACACAACAATGTTCCTTTGTTTAATAAAAAGTTCTCAATTAGTTCATTATTTAAACATAGAGATCGTCTGATTACATTTGAACGAAACTTTTACGAGTGAAATGTTTTAAATACATCACGTTTGTAATTATTGTAATGTGAGATTTTTTCGCGATGAAAGAAATCGTGCAACATGAAAATGGCGGCAGAATTTAATGTTCGGTGCTGGTGTTATGCAAAAAAAATGCAAATAGCTTGTAGAGATTATGTGACGAGCTAAAGAATAAATTTAAGAAATACTTAGATGGAGATTGGCATTCTTGAAACCATTTTTTTTTATAAAATCACCTAAAAAATATACAGGCTGTTAAAAATGAACTCTAGGAATTTTGTGGGATTTTTTCTTTTCGAAATACGCGTATTTTTTTTTATTATTATCCATTTTTTTATTTGTATGGTAAGTAGTAAAAACAATACGCAAATTTCAAAAAGTTGTACTAAGAAAATTGTTCAATTTCCGACACCGAGTAACCCCACAAAATTCTTAGAGTAAATTTTTTTACACATTATAATTATAATGTAATTTTTTTATATAATGTTATATTTAAGTTATAAAATAGGAGGTACCTATGAGCCTTCCATAGTCACGCAAAGTGTAACATAGCCTCGAAAAAAAATTATAAACAAAAAAAAAACCACATCATTACTTAAACTGGAGACCATCCCCTTATCATGACGTGATCTCAATTATTCCAGTTATTTGTAAAGCAAATCTGACAACATTCAAATTAATACAATTTCGAGAGAATAAATTAATCGCCGTGCAGTTTCAAAATCACTCATTAACTGCGACTTACATAGCTATTCGTTGAAAATCAACAACATTTAAAAAAATCATGCAATAATTTATGTTCTTACTTCAATGCTGTGAAATTTTAAAAGTTGTTGGCATAAATAATAAAGCAAACAGCATTTTTCAAAAATCGACATTCCTTACATAGGTATATGTATCTCAACCTCCAAAAATGAGAATCGATCATTACTTAATTAATTAATTACCTGTTTACTTTACTTGTAACTTTTCGAAACATGTTGCAAACTAGGGCGAGTTAACTGCGTAACAACTGAAACTTTTTACCTCTTCCTCGAGTTCACTTTATTTGCAATTGCGACACTTTTCTTTTCAACAACGCCGACCACTTTTATTTTGTGCTTGTTTAACAAAATGTCTCTGAAATGAGAGCAACATTAACCACCTGCTAATCCGCGCCAGTTATAACTAGCAGCTTAAAGTAATTGACTGTTTTAACGTGATTCAAGAAGATTTTGCTTCGTATACCTTAAGCGCAGGCCACACCGCCAGCTGGCGGGCGGGTGAGCTGGCTTTTTCATACATCGGTTCACTTCGTTCACATCGTTTGAATCACTGGAGTAGCTAGGCTCGGTGAAACGTTGCTCGCTCGCCCGCCCGCCAGCTGGCGGTGTGGCCTGTTCTTTAGACGTAAACCCTCAGCATAATAAGCCCATTGCTGTCCCACTACTGTGCACAGGCCTCTTCTCAGAATTAGAACAGTTTAGGCCTTAGTCCACCACGTAAGCCTGGTGCGGGTTTCCGGAATACACACACCATCGAGGATTTTTTGGAATTCTCTCACGCGTGCATGTTCCCTCACGATGTTTTGTCAAGTCACGAGAAGACTAAGATGACTAAGGCCCGTAATTATAGAAAGCTCTCATTTGAAAGCTTTCTGTAATAGCGGGCATCTTTCAACAGCAGCTATCATAAACTAGAATTCCATCCATTTGACAACTTTTTTTTAATATGTCTCAATTCATGTTAAATCTACACTTAAGAGGGATCAAATCAGATCTGTCTAATCGAACAGTGTTCCGCAAAGTGTGTGCCGCGGCACAAGCCTATTTCTTATACAATTATAAAGGCGGACGGAAATAAACCTTCTTGTCTATCTTTATATGATTAAAATATGATTTTTTATTTATGGTGTACCTCTGATATTCCCCGATTACCTAGGTGTACCTTGAACACAAAAAGTTTGCGGAACACTGGTCTAACATACAGGGCCTATTCTGTCATACCATAACAAATCTTAGTATTAGTCTCACGTTTACACCATTTCAACTCACCGGTCATATCTCCGACCCAACTCGTAACTTAAAACTGAGAGTGCACACCCCAAGCATCGCAAATTCGCAACGTAACATGCCATGCCAGCAACTATTACTCTTCAAATCTAATGTATCTTAAATATAACCGCATTCCGTGAAAGTTGAGGTGTTATCTATGTGGTCGTGGACCATGTAACAGCCCCCGCGGCTTCCAGCCGTCTGATATGATCTGGTGTACAAGGAAAACGCTGGGTGGTCTAGTAACACCTACTGCTTTGCGAAGCTAATTTGATTTATTTGATGATAGTTTAGAGAGAATACTTTATTGATGACTTCAGACATTATGTTTAAAACCTGTTATGTCGCCTGGGGCTATAGAACGTTACCTTTTTGTTAATGTTTAATGTGGACTTATCATGCTGCGGCTAAGGTACTAACAATATATGGTTTACATCAATTACGTCACAAAGGGTTCAGTTGAAAACCAGCGTCAGGCACTAGTGGTCTGACATTTATGCTGAACTGAACCTATTTGGCGCAGCCGCTAGACACACAGCTACTTTATTTATTTTTTATTTTTTGTCTCCTATGGTTTTTTTTTTGTCTGTGTGTCTGACTGCTTTCGTGCCAAATAAATTTCTTTCTTTCTTTCTTTCTTTCAATATGTAATTGTAAACCATGATATTCTGTGTTGATTACTACAAAAACCATTTTTACATTTTGTTTCCTTTTACGAGAAAACATAACATAACATCACGCCCGAAAGCTTAGGCAGAGGTGTATAGTATCACCCTCATTTCGCCGTTATGTTTTAGTCCCATGTAATAGGGGGCGAGCCTATTGCCATCAACCGGGCACAAATCCAAACTTCAGGCTGCTACTGAGGAATTCCACACAGAAAAACCCAATAACACTGCCCTGTGCGTAGTACTCTCAACTGGCATGCGTGTATGACAAGATGTATGAATGTGGGTGAAGCGAAAGGGGTATGTAAGGGTGTTATGTATGTTATGTATGTATGTTATGTATGTATGTACTGCCCGATCTGAGGATCGAATCCAGGATCTCACGATCATCAGTCGCACTTGCCACCACTAGACCAATGAGGCACTCATAGAATAAAATCGAGGAAGAGTTAGTCGTAGAATAGAGATAGAGCATTAAAATATCCTCTTTATAATGACGAAGTCTGTCTAATAAATGAAATGCACCACAACTTGCGTGTACGCGACCGCGTGTTAAGACAGATTTGAACCCTAAGATACATCACATCGGTGCATTACTCCAGCGAAAAAAGTGTCTAATTGATTGACTGAAGTTATGTATTCCATCAAATATATTAACGTTCTATTTTAAAATTAAAAAGCAATCATAGCCTAGCGGTTGAACGCTTGCCTTCCATGCAGGAGGGTCTGACTTCCATCCCGACTCGTACCTCTGACTTTTTCGAATTCATGTGCGGATCAGAATTTGATTATCACTTACATTAACGGTGAAGGAAAAACGTTGTGAGGAAACCTGCACACCTGAGAGGGCTCCATAAAGTTCTCGTTGGTGTGTGTAGTCTGCCCGCACCAGACCAGCGTGGTGGACTAAGGACTAAGCTGTTCTCGTTCTAAGAAGAGGCCCGTGCCCAGCAGTGGGACAGGAATGGGCTGATTATATTGTTTGAAATTAAAAGCAATAAGGCCAAGGAACACGATTATCTATCTCGCCAGTACAATAAGGTGCCATATTCACGAATTTGGAGTAAGGAAGTAATTTTAACTTGAACAGAATGTACCTACTTAGCAAGCCAACCAATAATTAAACCTACTATTTTCTGTAGTTAAACCAAAGTTAAAACTCTAAAGCATACAGGGTGTAAACAAAATCATGTAATTCATTCAAACTTCGTGATGTACTGCTGACATAAATGAACCCTGAACGAGATACTTTTGAATTCAATAAAAAAATATAACAAGAATTAAACATGTGTTCTTAACGTGAGGCATTTTAGCGCCCCCAAGTCAAATGACCACGCGACGAGCGATACCGCGCAAGTTACTCGGGGTGCTAAAATGCCTCATGTTAAAAACACATGTTTACTTCTTGTGATTTTTTTTATTGATTCCGAAGGTATCCCATTCGGGGTTAGTCTATGTCAGTAGTATATCATAAGGTTTGAAGGAATTATATGATTACGTTTACACCCTGTATAAATATAACAGTTACTTTTGTTTGACGTCGATATAAGTGATGTGGTCACGCGAGCGTTAGCTATTCGCCTAAAGGTTACATGTATTTTATTTTTAATAACCGTTGCAAGAATTTTTATTGTTATTTCCTTGGAGATCAATGTTAAACAGTTTAAGATAGAATACATAATGTGAATGCTTACAATATTAGAACTTTAAAAAGAGTACATTTTAAACTTCAAAGCTGAGACTTTTGGTAGGGGAATCCTTCTACATATATCTCTGTTTCTTGGATTTATGTCCTCCATCTTAGACGCTGTCTGCGTTTACCATCACGTGAGACTAGGGTAAAAGGAGACAATTTTTTTTTGCATCAATTGTTGAAATTATTTTTTTTTTACATAAATTATTGTCATCTGAATTTATAAGTTTATTGGACAAGTGAATTTACTGAATGGAAAACTAGAAAACGAGGAACGAATGTATTCGTAGACGTTGGTAACTACTTAACACCGACTAATGCCCGGTTCCTATAAACAAACGAAACTAACGAAGCGTTTTGTTTACCAATGGTAGCATTATTTATTACCAAATTGGGCATATAAATAAATTGTTAAGCTAATTTTACATGTGATAGCTACTTCCATATGGGAGGGTCTACTATGCGAAGCTATGAGGTATTTGCTTCATTATTGATAAAAATATAAGTCTCAATTTTAACTAATAACGATCCCTAAATTATAGGAATCGGCCATTAGCCTGTTTTTTTCTCCGTCTTATAGATTAGCATACCAGCCGAACAGTCCATCTGATGGTAAGTAGTTACCGGCGTCTTTATACACCTACAACACCAAGAGTATTGCTAATGTGTTACCAACCCAGAGACAAAGTTGAAAAATCTCACGTGCCAGTAATTTCATCGTCACCCACACCCTTCAAACCGGACTACAGCAATACTGCTTGGCGGCAGAAATAGGTATGCTGGTACTATTTCCCCGGATCAACTCTTTCACAAGGGGATCTATTACTACATACATACATAACATCACACCTTACATTGCCCGAAGAGTTCGGCAAAGGTGTTTTAAAACAACCTCGGGCGAGCCTATTGCTATTAACCGGGCACAAATCCAGACTCCAGGCTGCTACTGAGAAATTCCTAATGGAAAAACCCAAAAACACTTTGCCTGACCTGGGGATCGAACCTAAGACCCCATGCTCAGCAGTCGCGCTTGCGCCCACTATACCAACAAGGCATCATCTATTACTAGAGTATTAAAAGAGTTTTCCCAAAAAAGGTTAAGCCCAGTGACCACGCTGTTTTTTTTTTTTCCTTATTCGACTATTGTAGATGGTCTTGCGGACCTCTTCTACGTAACCTGACTATTATTGGCGAGACCAGAAGGGTCTCCGAACCAATACCTACTATTCTAACTACCTAGCTAACTACGCAAAGCTAACTACTGTAACATCATGGCTATGACTATAGCAGCGACACCTCTAAGAGTGTCCCCAAGGGGGGACTCGAACTCTTAGGGTGTCGAATGCAAGAGGACTGGGAGGGATACGACAGCTTGATGAGGGCTGTATTCTCGCGTCATGGTGACTGCGCGGAGTCAGAAGGGAGAAGTGACCACGCTGGGCAACCTGAGACTATAAATACATACACTTGGGTTGTCTGCGCTTAAAATGTAAGTACCTAATTGCAAATACTCGGGTTCAAATGTTCATATTATGTTGAAATGTTCATATGCTCCGATTTGCGTTTTTCCCAACCATTTTGGAGTCAGCTTCCAGTCTAAACAGATGCGGCTGAATACAATATAATATTTTACACGGAGCGACTGCCATCAGACCTCTGCAACCCATCTGGGTTGCGGAGGTCTGATGCCACTGTCGGTCACTGCCAAGTAATTACTTGGCAGTGCTGATATTCTTCATGTGGATGAAGCGAAAGGGGTATGTAAGAGTCGTAGCATGTGGCGTTCTATAGTTTCTGCCTACCCCCATGGGAAAAAGGCGTGAGTTTATGTATGTATGTATGTATGCTGATATTCTAAGGTTAGACCAGTGGTTTGGCTTTCCGGTTTCTGACTACCCGTAACGACTGTCATAAGTATTTGTGTAACACGCGGGACCGACAGTTTAACGTGATCTCCGAGGCACGGAGGGGTCTCTCGATGTGTAACGAACGATCACCCATCCACGGACTGAACTCGGCAAGTACAGTTTAACCTCGCAAATCATATGATCCGCGCGATTGTTAATATTAGCCATGAGCCCCTCAAAGAACTTAAACCTGCATATACTTGGGTTCAAATGATAGGTTGTATTAAATGTTTTTTTTTTTTTGATATGGACCACTCGCTATTAAAGCTTAGAAAGCTTTTTGTATGCTCAACCGGACTATTCCTGGGGTGGCCAAAAATTACTTTAAGGCCCCCAGCCAGGGGTTACAAACTAGGAATATAAATTAAACGGCGATCACTAAGGGCACCCCCTGTGGGGTTAGAACCACGGCTTAGTGCGTCGTTGAGAGATAACAAGGGTCGGGCTGGGTTAATTATTATTGGGGAATTTTTATAACTACTGCTCAGCACGCGGGCTGGCTTGTAGAGCAAGGGTCGGGCTTGATATTACGGGGGGTCGCGGGGGCCTCGACGGCGAGGCCGGGTGCGCGTCGGTTGTGTGTGTGTAGTAATTATAGACGGCTAGGCCCTAATCTACACATTGTGGGGCAAGTTCCTAAGAGCTTGGGTGACGTCCGGGTATGAGTCGTATACCCGGGCGAGTGAAACCTCCAAACCTATAATTTTAAAGACCTTTACCCAGAAACAAACATCCAACCACATAACCTTAACCGCTCACTTCTCTATCCAATCCCCACCAGCCAGTAACAATGCCAACTGTACCACCTGATAAGGAGCAAGTGTACACGCTATTTACAAATGTCAATAGCTGACCCTATTATTGACCCTACCATAGATTATAGAGTGGAACCCTTTAGGCCAGGATATGTTAATGTGGAACTAATTTACCAATACTTACCGACTTTATTTGGGCCAATTTTGGTATTGTTCGCAATATGGTATTTACATTATTAAAGTGTTTCTTGCATAATACCTTATTTCGATATTGAACCGTCTGTTAGTGGTAAAACTAATGGCCGATTTTTCAATTGTGAGATAGCTTTTTGACAGCTCCTACTAATATTATAAAGCTGAAGAGTTTGTTTGTTTGTTTGAACGCGCTAATCTCAGGAACTACTGGTTGAAATTGAAACATTATTTTTGTGTTGGATAGTCCATTTATTGAGGAAGGTTATATAACATCACGCTACGACCAATAGGATCAGAGCATAAATGAAAAATGTTGCAAAAACGGGAAAAACGTCCACCCATGCGAAGTCGGGACGGTCCGCTAGTAAGAAATATATGTTAAACCGCCATTATACTCAGATCCTACTTATTACTCAGGTAAAAATTACCTAACGTAAAAAAATCGGCCTTTAGCTAATAATAATACTCAGTGCCGATAGATTAACGTAGAAGGCTCTTTAATACATTAGTAGCCTTCACAGATAAAACGACACATTTGGTGCAGTGGCTGAGCGGTTTGCTTCTGCGCTAAGGGTCGTAGGTTTGATTCCCGCACGGATCAAATATTTGTATGACCTACAAATAGTTGTTCCGAGTCTGGGCGTTTGTGCATTGAAGATTTGTGTCTGTAAACGCACCCACGAAACAGGAGAAATCCCAGTGAGGAGCAACGTTTTATTAAAAAAAGGATTTATTTATAGGAACCGACTCGTTGGTCTAGTGGTGGCAAGCGCGCCTGCTGATCGTGTTGTCCTGGGTTCGATCCCCAGGTCGGGCAGTGTTATCAGTTTTTCCGTGTGGAATTCGTCAGTAGCAACCTGGAGTTTGGATTTGTGCCCGGTTGATGGCAATAGACTCGCCCCCTATTACATGGGACTTAAATGTAACGGCGAAATGAGAGTGTTACTGTACACCTCTGCCCAACCCTTCGGGGAATACAGGCGTGATGTTATGTTATAGGAACTGGAGTCAGGGTATAGGGAAATTCCTCTATATCTCTGTTCCTTGGATTTGTGTGCTCCATCTTAGACCCTGTCTGCGCTTACCATCAGGTGAGACTAGGGCCAAACGCGACAAAGTCAAGAATAATAAAAAAATATTTTAACAAAAATAAAACCGACTCCAAAAAAACGACGAAAAGAATAAAATAATTACCATATATTATAAAATTAACAGTTTCAGAAGTCGGTGCTAATCCACGCTGAACCAAAGTCGGTTTTATTTTTGTTAAAATAATTTTTTTTTTTTCGTTTTAGTGGCCTTTATTGAAACATGGTTGGACTTACTAAAGACGCTGCTCGAAACAATCACATCATCATATTATGCGTACTGTTCGTTATTGAGGAGTATCATTGTCTATCTCCGAAGTTCTTCATCAGATCTTCACCAAATTTAAATGGGACCAATCTGGAAGTATTCTTTCAAATAAAAAAAAAATATCTAAATCGGTTTATAAATGACGGAATTATGAGGTAACAAACATTTAAAAAAAAGATAAAAAATAAAATACAGCTGAATTGAGAACCTCCTCGTTTTTTGGAAGTCGGTTAAAAAATAAACTGTTTGTCATTACGACTGTTACAAAAACAAGCAATGGTAAGAAAAACGATTCGTTATTCGATAAAGGAACCGGGCATTAGTCGAACTATAGATTGAACGTCAAGAAATAGAGCATAAATAATTGTGATATCGATCTAGGCAGGCTGAACTTGCGCTGAAAAAAGGTACAAAACTTAGTTTATTTCTAAGATAATTTAATAACAATAAAAATAGACAAAAAGAAGCTGCGTCGCTAACTTTCTATAGCCGGTAATCTTGGCGCGATAGTAACAACAGCAGAGTGTTGCTCTATCATGACGAGGTTTAGTTCACTGTTGCAAACTGTATTGCTCTGATATTGACATTATCTTCTTCCTCCTAGCCTTTTCCCAACTATGTTGGGGTCAGCTTTCAGTCTAACCAGACTCAGCTGAATACCAGTATTTTACACGACGCGACTGCCATCAGACCTCCGCAACCCAGTTACTGGGCAATGCCGATATCCTAAGGTTAGACCGGTTGCTAGACTTTCGGGCTTCTGACTACCCGTAACGACTGTCATATAAGTCTTTCTATGACACCCGGGGCCGACGGTATAACGTGCTATCCGAAACACGGAGGACCTCGATGTGTAACAAACCGTCACCCATCCACAAACTGACTGCGGCAAGAACAGATTAACAGATTATCATATGATACACGCGATTGTTTATTAGCTACGAACTTCGTCATATTATGATATTAACATTATCGCTCCAATAAAAAATATAATTTAATATGTTCATAAAAAATCTGTTTTTTCTGAAATAAAATGGCCAAAGCATAAGATTCGGGAACAAACAGTCAATTAAAATATTTCGCTTCTGATTTGATTCTGATGATGATGACATTATTATATCTAAGTTAACATTTTCATAATAAACTAAACAACTGTTCTTTCATTAATAAATTATGTTATAACCCATGGGTTTACGTTTTGTCATAAACTAATTTATAGATCAAGAAAACATTCACGAACTCGACTTCATATTCCATAACCATTATAACACCGTAAATAGAATTACCTATAGACAATGACCATATTTAGTGTTATTAATTTTATGGTATTCCGTCTATGGACTAATAAAGTTTTAGATAAGCGACCATAGACAGACCATAATTTTGCAAGCAACATACAACTTTAGTAATTTCAAACAGTTACATAATCTTTTGTTTCCCAAAATGTTAGAAAAAGTTCTTAAATACCAACCGCACCTATAATTAGCATAAGAATTTAATTTCCTGTATTAAATTACTCAAAATAAAAAGGTAATCATTCATTGTAATGCTTGCTGTTCCCACAGAGCCTTGTCCAGGTATTACGTACATTAGCTTCGTATACACATCGCAGACGCAACGCATACACCCTGTAGGTAAACGCGACGTTTACTCACCGATATGTACAGTAGGGAAATGAAAAGGTTTTATACCTTAAGGACTATTTTTGCGTGCAAAGTGCACGAAACAAACTATTTTACCGACTACGTATTGCCAACACTATAAAAATGAAAACACAAGTCTTTTTTGACAGGATATTAAAAATTATTATGGTGAAATGATGACAGACACTAGTAATTTATTTAATCATCGAATTGCTTGATTCATGGTTTTTACAAAAAAAACGATTTCAATCGAATCAAAGTCATTACATGGCACTACTACGTCATATGGAGGCAAAAGGCAATGTTGATCTTTGCTATCCAATAATTAAACATAATTTTCCATGCATTGGTCTGTTCCGTTCTACAGTTTGAAAAGGTAACACGTTCCCGCGATGTGGGAAAGTAATGAATTTGGAAACTGAGGAACCTTTTCATTCCCCTACTGTTCTGCCTAGCCTTTTCCCAGCTATGTTGGGGTCAGCTTCCAGTCTAATCAGATGCGGTTGAATAAAAGTATTTTACACGGAGCGACTGCCATCTGACCTCCGCAACCCAGTTACTGGGTTTTCATTGTCCTACTGTACAATTTATTTATGTTAGGTTATTATATATCAAAACGACAGCGTTCGCGCGGCGTCTGAACGACCATAGTGCAGCGTACAGCCGTTTATGTGGATACGCTGGACGCCAGTTCAACGGACCCATAAAAGAAACAATGTAAACTTGACAAGCCGTAATTTTACCGCTTGGACATGACGTCATAATTCAATCACCGTGCTCGTGATAATCAATTGTTAGCTCTAAATTGATCACATAGATCATAGAATCGGGGTAGGCGCAGTTGCCAAGTTTAATCGATCAATTATGGCGTGGGTTTAAAATGCTTTTGGAACAGCAATTTTCTAGGCTAGGGTAAGACAATATGGGTAATGAATCACAGATAAAAATCTTAAGAATTTAGTAATGGAGACAAATATCTCAATAATAGTCCAGGCTGCTGTTACTGCAGCTCAACATTTAATAAGGTAATCATTGTTGGATTGAATGACGCAGCTAACTATAACATAACCAGACCAGGGTAAAGATGGTCTACCTAATAATCTAATAATGAAATAAAATACAGATATACATACAGGACAAACTTAAAAAAAAGTTTATTGTGTCTCAAAGATATCGATGGCAGCAAAGTAAAAGAAGACATCTAAAAAATCGCAATTTTACAGGAGAGCACATTTAGTAAAAAATAGTGGTCTATTAGGTGCGATATTTTTAAAAATCGAGTGTAGATGTCTTCATTTACGTGCGAGATTTTCTTCGGTGTTTTGAAATTTGAAATAATTTTAATACAGACTTGTAGATAGGGTTGATATAAGCTCATTTTTGTTGTAATAAAATCATTTTCGCAAAAAATTTAGATGTCCGTATCTACTTTGCTGCCGTCGATATGGTTACTTACAAATTGAGACAGCCCCAGTAAGTTAAAGGGTACTTGTGTTGGGGTTGCATCGCTTCTTCCCTTAGTCACTAGTTACATAGTGTTGAGACTAACAATAAAACAAAAAGTAAATATTAAATTGTAGGTATAAGGAACACAAGGTAAGTACAATGTTTTATTTTTAAAACCCTACATAACCCTCCTTTTTTGGCTTCACCATAGTCGGGTAAAAAGGAGCAACAGCCTCTTAAACAAATGGCGCAATTAGCTCATCAGAGAACACTGCGTACTTATTATCTTTTAATATTTGCTTATCTATCTTTGAGGGGTTCGTGGCTAATTACCAACCGCGCGGATCATACGATTAGTAATGTTAAGTTGCCCTTGCCACGGTGAATCAGTAGGTGGGTGACTGTTCGTTACATATCGAGATCCCTCCGTGCCATTAAACAGTCGGTCCCGGGTGTCATACGAATACCTATGACAGTCGTTACGGGAAGTCAGGAGCCCGAAAGTCTAACAACGGGTCTACCCTTAGGATATCGTCATTGCCCTGTAATTGGGTTGCGGAGGTCTGATGCCAGTCTCTCCGTGTAAAATACTGGTATTTAGCCTCATCTGGTTAGACTGGAAGCTGTTCGCAACATAGTTGAGATAAAAACTTTTTTACAAAAAAATTTAACCGACTTCAAAAAATAATAAAATAATTACCATATAAAATTAACAGTTTCAGAAGTCGGTGCTGATCCACGCTGAACCAAATTGAAGGCACCGACTTCTGAAACTGTTAATTTTATATGGTAATTATTTTATTCTTTTTTGAAGTCGGTTAAATTTTTTTGTAAAAAATGTTTTTATTTTTTTCATTTTAGTGGCCTTAATTATAACTTGGTTGGACCTACTAAAGACGCTGCTCGTAACATAATCACATCATCACAATATGCGTACCTACTGTTCGTCATTGAGGGGTTCCATTGTCTATCTCCGAAGTTCTTCATCAGATCTTCACCAAATTTAAATGGGACCAACTTCGAAGTATACCCTATCCATTAAAAAAAGAATCATCAAAATCGATTCACAATTGGCAAAAAATATCGATGACCATACACAAAAAAAAATAACATACAGACGAACATAGTAACCTCCTCCTTTTTGGAAGTCAGTTAAAAAAGGCAGAATCTATTTGCTTATCTATTTTTAGATCCGACCCACTGCAGCTTGAAATAATCGCCACTACAATATTTGTAATATTTAAAACAACAAAAGATTACATTTTTTCTTTAGTTTTCTAAAGACCTCTATTTTATCGGCTAGCAGTGACACCGGCCTTAACGTCATTCAGCCTTTGTTACACTCCATTACGTTACATCACGAAACTATTCCAACTATGTAACCTTATCAAAAATTAACATGTGTAGTTACATGAAGTGTCTTATAATTAGTTAAAACGTTTAATATGAGCAGACGTGTTCAATTAATACCTAATTAGCGTTGCGGACATTTTGCACTGAATCTCACCAGCTGGCTTAACATGAGCAACGACATAATTTTGTGGTCGCATTATCTCGTGCCGAAACGGGATAATGTATGGCTTATCTCGTCTCGGTACGGGATAATGCGACGACATAAAATTATGTCGCGCTGCGCATGTTAGGCTTGCTAGACGCGGCTTTTAATTAGCAAAAAGCTGCCATCATATCGCATAAAATTGATCTAAGTAATGTAACTAATTTTCTTTACACATACAATAAAAATTGTTTGTTATTGTTGAAATCTGATGATAAAACTTTCTTTTTCTAGTTAGAGTTGTGACTTAAGCCAGATTTAAGTCTAAAATAGATGGACTCTAGTCTTCAAAAATTTGATGACTTGGAAATGTGTCAACAATTATTTACTTAAAACTATTAACTTCTGTTTACAGTTATTTACGGTTTATACACGTGCATTTTTTGGGACACAATTAACCGTAAACGATCATAAATATGAATGTGTCTCAAGAAAGTTATAATATTAATTATGTTGTTTACATGGCTTGAGTTACTGAATTTAAATAACTATAGATTCGTATTATATCACAGCATAATACCTCTGTATCATTTTTTCAATCCATTGTTCCATTTATGCTGCCAATTATAAGGGCGTACGCACCACTTAGCCCTTAGATTTCGCCCATTTTGGTAAAATGGGCGAAACACTCGCCCCGTTTTCAGGGTCCCTTATGGAACCTTACGACAGGGCGAATGAAATAAAAAATTGGTAACTTGCCCTATAACCTTATCATAATTCTCATACCTACGAGGTCCTTAAATCGTCAAAACTTAGACAAATTTACATATTCCCATAGCAATAAAGGTCAAACATTTCAAAGGAGACAAGCATAGCACCATGGGAAACTGTCTAACTAAACGGGTATCTATAAACCTTTGTACCACCATTGTGCCGGATCACGCGACTGCCGATATTAGCTATTGAGTTGGTAACCTTACCGAAATTAAGTGCACGACATTTGGGTTTCTGTCGACCGGTGCACGTGTCCAGTAGATACGATAAACACAGTACAAAGGAATGTTTTTATGTATCAACATTGTTTAATTATTCATAATCTTTTTATGTAAGTATTTTGTAAATGCATATTTTTTTACTGTTTGCAACGAGATTGCGTAGTCAATATACCTACTTAACGTTACCTTTAGGGCTTCCGCGGACAGTGGATTTTTTAGGACTTTATGGCCGCGAAAATATATAACATGAAGTCCTATGCGTATATGTAGGTAAGTACGTAAGTACCCGTAGATTAAAGAGTACGATGGGTATTTGTTCACCTACATCGGATAGTCTCCTTCGTCTTTGGAAAGACTTAGGAAAGGTCACGTAAGATACGTAGTAACGTCATTCAATAACCATCATCATCTCATATCATTCGAAGTTCGTGATCGATGACTGGGTGCATCTGAAAGAGCGGACACAACCTAACACAATAATTTACCATTTAACGTTATTAATCTATACTAATATTATAAAGAGGAAAAATTTGTACTTGTTATTTATAAAGACGAAAGATTTGTATTTTTGTATGTAACGAATAAACTTAAAAACTACTGGACGGATTTCAAAAATTCTTTTGCCGTTGGAAAGCTACATTATCACTGAGTAACATAGGCTATATTTATTACTGGGATAAACCTTCTTACGAGGGACACAGCTAGTTATACAATATAGCTGTTACTCGTGAATTCACTCGCATCCTAGAGGAACTGCTTCACGTACCATAAGAAGTATCAATGTGTTAATCCAGGACATGATCTACTCGTGTGCCAAATTTCATCCTAATCCGTTCAGTCATTTAGGCGTGGTTCAGTAACAAACATCGATCTTCACAAACTTTCACATTTATAATACCTACTAGAATGATAAATAACAATTCTCACACCCACTTAATTACTTTATACAGTAATTAAAACACATCCTTTACAGTAACCCACACGTTTACTCTACTTACTTACCAAGACGGAACTAAAATTCCCCACACAATGAAAACACGCTACATAGATCCGTGGTCAGCTATCTACCGCCAGAGATCAAACCCGGGGCCTTACCTTGAAGGTATAATGTCGACCTGTGCGGTGGACATGCTATGTCGACCGGTTATCGACAATTGACATGTCGACTTACAATGATAACATATCTAGCTTACGTTACTTGGATTACGTAGGTGAAATTATAATATTATTGTAGATTAAGCGATTGAAAATTTGGTGGGGCGACTTGTGATTCAGCTGCAGTAACAAAGGAAGAAGAGCCAAGATATTATCATACGAGTATATACATCAGCCTATTACTGTCCCACTGCCCAGCATGAGGCTCTTCTCAGAATGAGAAGGGTTAGGCTTTAGTCCACCACGCTGGTCTGGTGCGTGTTGGCGGACCATACCACGCACCATCGAGAACTTTTAAGAACTTTTTGTTTTGAAAGGATAATATCGTCAGTGGAAAGGTAAAAAGACTAAAACGCCAATATACCTACTTTACAGTAGAGAGATTCAAAGTATTGTTTAAAGAATATAAACATAGTTATTTTTTTTAGAGTAGGTATACATATTAAATTGATAATTTAATTATAAAAAAAACAACAAAGAATTATAAGAAAAATAACTATGTTTATTTTCTTAAAAATATACTTTAAATCTCTCTACTGTAAAGTAGGTATATTGGCGCTTTAGTCTTTTTACCTTTCCACTGACGATATCATCATCGGTTATTCCCAATAGTATGGTCGAAGGTACTTACTTTATTAGTGGAATTGCTAATGAGCAAGACAAAAATCTTGTTACACTGGCACGAAATATGAGACGATATATTATGACGTAGATGGACAGAAGACCTGATGAACTTCGTTGAGAACCACTGTAGAGAACTGTTCCTGTATGAACTGTCTATTTCAATAGACAACAACTGCAACTGCCTCGTTGGTCTAGTGGTAGCAAGCGTGACTGCTGATCGTGAGGTCCTGGGTTCTATGCCCAGGTCGGGTAAAGTGTTATTGGGTTTTTCCGTGTGGAATTCCTCAATAGCAGCCCGGAGTATGGATTTGTGACCGGTTGATGGCAATAGGCTCACCTACTTATACGGCGGAATGAGAAAACCTTCGGGGAATACAGGCGTGGTGTTACGTTATTTCAATAGATGCCTCACAGTCGATAGGATGACGATAAATTACAAAAAGTAGGACATGAACCTACACCAAAACATAAACAAAGCGCTACTTAAATCCATTAAGCTTAAGTATAGCAACAGATCCATACATTCATAAATCATACTTATATTGCAACGTAACATAGCCTTGTAACACAAGCTACATATAATTCCTAAAGTATCAATGAACGTATCGACTGCGCATGACTCTCAAAACGACATTAATTACTGTTTTTAACAATTCAAAACGCATACCTCACAGTCAGGTGTAATAACGCCGACGCTAATGCTTGAACAACCTTCGAACAACAATAAATCGAAATGGTTCCTTTGATTCGACCTACGAACATTATCAATTAATAATTAATCGGCTATAGAGTACAGTGCCGGCTGCACGCCCACTTACGTACTGGTGTACTCCGGCAAGTCCGTGTGAGTCACGTATTTGAATTGAGAATGTTATAGGTAATGTTAGCAACGTTACCTAGCAAACAACATATCATCACGCGTGTATTCCCCCCGAAGGATTGGGCAGAGGCTTTGTTTTTTTTTATATCGTTGCCCCACACTCGGATTTCTCATGTGTCGTGGGTGCGTTTACAAGCAAAAATCTTCACACGCACAAACATCCAGACCCGGAACAACTATCTGTAGGCCATACAAATATTTGTTCCGTGCGGGAATCGAACCCACGACCCGTAGCGCAGAAGCCGATCACTCAGTCACTGCACCAAACGTGTCGTCATAAGGTGAGGTGTATAGTAACACCCTCATTGCGCCGTTATGTTTAAGTACCATGTTATAGTGGACGAGCCTATTGTCATCAACCGGGCACAGATCCAGACTCCGGGCTTCTACTAAGGAATTGGGCTTCTACTAAGGAATTGAGGAAAAAACCCAATAACACTGCCCGACCTGGGAATCGAACCCAGGACGTCACGATCGGCAATCACGCTTGCCACCACTAGACCAACGAGTCAGTTAGACGACCTAGCAGACAAGTACACCGAATTTTGACGATTCGTGGGTTTATAATTACATACAAGATTTGTCACAATTCATACCATTATTTCGTCACTGTAGTGCACATTTATAGATTTTATGGTGGCGTGAGATCCAATGCGCGACTCCAGTGTCTCCTGTGACTGCCTCGTTGATCCAATGGTGGCAAGTGCGACTGCTGATCATGAGGTCCTAGGTTCGATCCCCAGGTCAGGCAAAGTGTTATTGGGTCTTTCCGTATGGAATTCTTCAGTAGCAGCCCGGAATCTGGATTTGTAAACTCTGACACCAGGTTAGTCACTAACCACACGAAAAGAAGAAGATTATAGTATTTTAACTTTAAGAACAAAAAACCATTCGCGCACGCGAGTACCACTGAAATAATATTAACTTTACAGTAAAAACCTCAATTAATTCCCTTTCATATTACCAAGGTACTTACTGACATGATATGCAATATCTTTTAGTTAATTCGCCTTGACGTACCAAATCCTGTTCGAGCATTTCCCTCATAAAGTAGGCTCGTCCGTAAACCGAGGGCGTAACACTATTTACATAATTAAAAACAACTGGATGTTGTATGATAACCTAGTTGATTACTTAATATTCAATTTCACTTCATGAAACTTAATTAATAGATAATACTAGCGGCCCGTCCCGGCTTCGCACGAGTGGACATTTTTCCCGTTTTTGCAACATTTTTCATTTATGCTCCGCTCCTATTGGTCGTAGCGTGATGTTATATAGCCTATAACCTTCCTCGATAAATGGACTATCCAACACAAAAATATTTTTTCAATTCCAACCAGTAGTTTCTGAGATTAGCGCGTTCAAACAAACAAACAAACTCTTCAGCTTTATAATATTAGTATAGATTTATAGTTACAAGATTTGAGTTCTGAAAGAAGACAGTCTGTCATCTTCGCAGTGCTGACTTGTGCCACTGTGTAAGTGTAATCAGCAGTGATAGCCTAGTGGTGTGGCCATCGAACTGCCACGTCATAGGTCTCGAGTTCGAACCAAAGGCACGCACCCCTGACTTTTCGGATTCATGTGCTTATTGTATAATTATCACTTGCTTAAAAACGGTGAAGGAAAACATCGTGAGGAAATCGGCATACCTGTGAGATATTCGTCGACGGCATGTGAAGCCAAGTCAGAGGCCCATGGGCGGCATAAACATCAGGTTAGTCACAAACTACATGAAAAGAAGATGTGTAAATCAGCCCATTCTTGTCGCACTGCTGGGTACGGGCCTCTTCTCCTAATGAGAAAGGTTTAGGCCTTAGTCCACCACGCTAGCCTGGTGCGGGTTGGCGGACTACACATACCATTGAGAACTTTAGTGAGGCCTTTGAGGTGTGCAAGTTTCCTTGCGATGTTTTCCTTTACCGTTAACGTAAGTCACAATTAAATTATAATGCGCACATGAATTCGAAAAGTCAGTGGTGCAGACCGGGTACGAACTCGCATCCATATAAGGCAAGAAGGCAAGCGTTCAACCGTTACTCTATTATAGCTTATGCTGTGATGCGGAAGTCAAAAAACCAGGTGTTCTTGCGCAATTTACGAAACACCTATGTCCAGTATTTGTCCAGCATTGGTTATCGATAGGCTGAGTTGATTAATTGCAGCAAAACATTATGTCTCATATCGCTCATGTTTTCGGTTCCGTTCCCAAAGGGTGCTAACAAGACCCTATTATTAAACCAACGCTGTCTGTCTGTCTATATTTCACACGGCTATATTGAATTTTAATGATAAAATGAAAAAATATTTTTATTTCTGTAAATAAATCTGTTACAGACATTTTTACAAGACATTCGTTGAAGTTTTCAGAGATTGTGTTGTTGACAATTGACAAATAATAAAAATATACTTAATTGGTAACCTACTTACTTATTTCGAGTCAATAAACGATTAGGCTAGCGTTCTACATAACATCACGCCTATATTCCCCAAAGGGTTAGGCAGAGGTGTATATAACACCCTCATTTCGTAGTTGTGTTTAAGTCCCATGTAATAGGGGACGAGCTTATTGACATCAACCGGGCACAAATCCAAACTCTAGGCTGCTACTGAGGAATTCCACACGGAAAAACCCAATAACACTTTGCCCGGCCTGGAGATCGAACCCAGAACCTCACGATCAGCAGTCGCGCTTGCCACCATTAGACCAACGACGCAGTCTACCACTATGCTATAACTGCTACAAGACGCTGCTCGCGATCATCTGAACGTATCCTAAATGGTTCAAGTAAACTTTTCAAAACCCCACATCCTATGAGTTTTGCAACTAATGTTCTCATCTACTAATAGCAATTTGCAAGTAATAAAAGTTGCATCATTTACAGAGAAAATTAAAAGCTAGTTAGTGTGTGTAATCACTTGGGAGTTCCATTCGCAAGAGGTTCATCAAAAGTATGAAGGAACTTACGCTATAATTACTCGCAGCATAGTGTTATAATTAATCTGGTGGTCCGTAAAACAAGGATTTTTCGAAAATCAATTCCTAAGGATGAGAATAACGGGTATAAACGTTTGTAAATAAAACCATCATCTCTTCATGTGTCAACTAAAAACCTGGTATAAATACTCTTCCACACAAATAATAAAGTAATAATTTATAGGATTTTTGAAATCAAGCCCTAGTATTGGTACAATTTTGTATTTGAATGTTTATAGTCAACCAAAGTTTATGTCCGCAAATCACGCGGACGAAGTCGCAGCCAAAAGCTAACCTGACGATATAATCGCTTTAAGACATTTTTTTTAAATGTATAATACGCCTATTAAACTATGCTGTGCCCGACAGGGTCCATAATTGACCCCATAGTCTTAACCTGTTATAACATTACATTATGGAATGCAATAAAGAATTGATTATTTAGTATTAAAAGTTGCATTTAACACTTCAGCTACCTATAAGAGTCAGAGCTCAAAAGACGATAAAGCAAGTATAGTAACTGAACCAATGAGTCTATCTAGTCGTCGTGAGCGACGATGTCGACGGCACGAAATGTTGCTATATTTAAATATCATACAGTTTCAGATGATTCCTATTTAATGTGTATTTATCTATTTCATATATTAAGTTTATTTATATCTTTTTACTTGCTGCACCGGTGGACGTCATCATGTCAACGCCGGCTGTCGCTGAAAACCAGCGCTGTGGCTCTGTCTCGCACGTAAGACACAGCATTATGCTGAGCGATGGCCGTTTTGCGTGGATGTGACGCATATTTTTCTCCAAGTTTCTTTTCAGTTTTGTTTTCTTTTATTTTATTTTGTGCGTCATGTTGGTGCAAATAAATAACTTTTCTTTCTTTCTTATCACGTTGCACTGTGAGGTCATACAACGGGTTTCCTCTACGTTGCTCAACGGAGGAGCGCGCCGGAACGCAGTGCACGCGATCTCGCGTGCGACCATTGATACTCTATGACTCGATGGCTCAATTGAGCACGTTATGTAATCTTTTAATAGCTGATGTGCTCCTGAGATATTGCTCTGTGATCGTCTGTGTGATGTGGAAATGCATCGGTGTTTCCAATTTTCTTCGAATATCGAGATGTGCAATATAAAATTGAAAAGTTTGTTGTTTGTAAGAGAACTATGGTATTTAATAGAGTGTATTACAGGAAAGTGCATTTTGCAATTTCATTAGGTATACACTGTGTCCGGGCAAGTAGAAATAAAACTTTAAGGGCGGTATATACACTCAATTTTATCTATAAATACACCACACTTGTCGGGTCAATTCCCCATCCCCCAAGGAATGTGCATCTGAACTGAGGGATCAAATAACTAATCCTTGCTAACAAAAAGGCAGAATAAGATAAAAATTGTTAAAACTAGACGGGATACAAAAAATTGTTAAACGCGAAAGTTATGGTCAAATAACTTGATCCCTCAGTTCAGACGCCCAAAGTAAGTGTCATAGCGTGAATATCAGAATATACCGTATGTGCGAGTAACATTTTCTTTTGAATAATTTGTTAAGTATTTGTGTAAGCTTTTTACTAATTTCCAGCTCACTAGAACGCTGCATTACAAAATTATGGCGTTTTAACATGATCCCTCAAATCATTACACGTATTTCGATTATTTCGAGTTCTACATAATCAAATACCCATAACTTAAGGCCTCACAGAGGCTTAAATTTAATGTCGTTTGAAAGGCTACACAGCATAGACAGTAAAGAAATATCAAAGTGCTATACATAAGTTAAGCTATTTTCGTAATGAGGTAATACAAATAATTCGTAATTAATTTCTCGTACTGTAGGTACAGTTAGGCTGCACGAAAAGTTACAAGATTCCAGCAATTAATGTTTTATTAAATTTCTAAAACAATATTTATCAGTGATTTCATGAGATTACTGATCTGCAAATATTTGCGTTGACTACTAAATATTCGTTGCGTTTACAGAGAAATGAAGTCAAGTTATAACACGTAGGTAGTTTACTAATAACACGTGTACATTATCCACGACTAATGGACACAGGAGGTAACTGTCAAGCTAATTATAGAGTTTCGGTATCCAATGAATTTATGCACTCAAACGGACATTATTGTTAGTATTAAAACACTTATACTAATTATAGAGATATTACTAAAATTGCAACAATTATTTTCAAAATGTATTTTAATAGATAAACGTTTCTAAATATTTCAGTTAATAGGTATAGAATAGGCCAATTTTCATATTTACTTAATTCCAGAGTTTTACCGGAACATTTTCTATGCATTCATTATGACTATTACCAGCTGCAGTGCCTACGGTTCCATATTTCAAATGTACGTCTTAACTTTACGGCTTTTTGAGGCACCGTAAACCGGATTATTTTGATCTATTTCAAAATTAAAATGTATTTTTCTCAAAAATATAAGTGCAAAAAAAAGGTTTTGTTTATTTTGTCTATTTCTTGAATAAAATTATAATTTTTCTTATTACTTTTTCAAAAAAATAACGTTGGTAATAAATGATTATGAAACTATGATTGAGGTTACTTTATAATAACCCCAATCATAGTTTCAGGAAGGTATCATATGATACCTTCCTTTTTTTTAAGGAATTCGAAAGTAACCCCAGTAAGGAATAAATAATTACACAAAACTATTACTGACATATTTTTAATATTTTTTCATCAATGGGCAAGAATCCACTCACTGCGATTAATCACAGTCACGCTAAAGCCCGCTACACGCCTTCAGTTTTAACTGTGCGATTTAACTGGACAGTCGGACTGTGCATATAAATCGTCGAACAAATAGTTCAACTGTTTGTTCTACACACCTAACGATTTATCTGTACAGTTCGAAATCGCACAGTTAAAACTGAAGGTGTGTAGCGCGCTTAAGAAAGTCGTTCAATGCTGCCAATTGTAAAAAAAAACAGAAAAATGCGTTCAGAATTTGTACAATTTCAGTTTTATTACGAAACGAAGTTTTTATCACAGTAACCGGTAACAGACCGTCCAAATATTTTTTATTTATAAAATATTTATGAAACACAGAAGCAGTGAGATTTTCTGTTCCTCCTAGCCTTTTCCCAACTATGTTGGGGTCAGGTTCCAGTCTAACCAGATGCGGCTGAATACCAGTATTTTACACAGAGCGACTGCCATCAGACCTCCGCAACCCAGTTATTGGGCAATGCCGATATTCTAAGGTTAGACCGGTTGTCAGACTGTCGGGCTTCTGACTACCCGTAACGACTGCCATAGGTATTCGTATGACACCCAGGACTGGCGTTTTCACGTGTTTTACGAGGCACGGAGAGGTCTCGATGTGTAACGAACGGTCACCCATCCACGGACTGACCGCGGCAAGTGCAGCTTGACCTCACATATCGTATGATCCGCGCGGTTGTTTATTAGCTACGAGCCCCCACGCAACAGTGACAACAGTCAGTAACAACGAGATTTAAAAAAAAAGAAAAAAAAACTTGCTTTGTTTCTTATGAGATTTTTGATCAGTTTCAGCAACTTCTAGATTGAAACACTACTGTTTCAGCACACAAGTTACAACATCATTAATTCCAAAGATTGATTAAGAAGAGTTAAGAAATCGACCATTCAAAAGCCCTTGCACTTTCATGTCACCTCGTTATGTTATTTCGTAACGAAATTCCTGTTTAAATAATAATTCGAGCAAAAATCTCGAGCAATTTTGTTGAAAGTTTTGCGTTGCGTGTCGAAAACCGGACAGTACTACATTCACTTACTTTTGTTTAATAAAGCCAATTACATACTCAAAATGTAGGTCTTACGCACGTATCTATACACAATTGTTATTGATCTTGTTATACAAAAATGGATTTTTCGCAAACTGCAATACTTATTTCGTCATATGCACACTATAAATGTCAAGTATAATGACGATTGATCGATATGTAGACGCACTGTAAGTTACCATCCATACTTAGTTGCCATTCCACCAATTCGCACTAAGCGCTTCCAAACATAAGAAAACTTCATAATGCGCTCTGCAAAAGAGTGGAACTCACTACCTGCGTCTGTGTTCCCGAACGCGCTCAACCTGAATCTCTTCAAAGTTAGAGTTAACAGGCTTCTTCTGGGTAAGCTCACCCCATCGTAGACTTTGTCTCTGTCTCCTCTGACCTAGACAAGAGTCAAGAGCAAGCCCATTTCAAATAATAAAAAAAAATGTTCTCATTATGAAAACAAAAAATATAATTAATTTAAAAAATACTATCTAAATATGCGTTTAATCTGTAATCAATTATGATATTATTCACTTGATTTTGCTTTCGACCCAATCTAAATTGTGAGTGATTAAAATAAAAGACCTCAAAATCTCGAAAAAACTTAGCAAGAAAAAATCATCAAGTTATTTATAAAGTTATGAAAAGAAATCTTTATTGAATGCTGACTATAACATAGAATGCATCAAACACATAATAATTGTTAGAGATACAGCTCATTAAATACCTATATATCTACTTAAAACGCTTTTCGACATCTTGAACTTGAGAAGCACAGTTATGACTAAAATATTTTATGTGTATTAAGCCGTTTTAAGAATTTGGAAAGTAGGAACATAAAGGCCACCGTTGCAGTTTGTATTACAAGTCCGTATCATCACGAAATTTTATTATATGTCAACTTTCCAATTATAATATGGGGAAAAAACGTTTGAAATCTGTTTTTATGAGCATCGAAATATTATTTCAAAAAACAGGTACTTTTTAATGTTTTTTATTAGTTCAAAGTCGCAAGAAGAAAAAACAATTCTTATAATGATACAATATGAAAACTAGATACAGTATTAGAATTATTAATTCGAGTAGATAGGAAAGTTAAAGCTAGTGCATAAAAATATGCTGTGACTTATTATTGTGAACACAAATTCTGAGAACAAGTCTGTCCAGATTATGTGGTGTTACTTGTAGGTGGTGATTTAACACTAATAAATTGCTCTGTAATTTATGGCGTGATTGCCCTTAATGTTGCACGTTCCTACTTATTGCATACTGTGAATTTTCCATGAACTTCGCACATTTTGCTTCACATTAATCGTTGACAAAATGGAGCTTGCAACGGACGTGACTCCGGTGAAAAAATACAAAGGCTTTAATGAAACATTTAAATTGTGTGCTTTCTCGCTCGCTTTTGCTTTCCTCTACCCTAACAGAACAACCGCTCTTAAGAGATGTGTTATCATCACCCTGATTGTTACATTCTGTGGTGGCCAACTGTTCTGGTTCATCACTTATACCTTCAAATGTCTCTACACCTTAGACATCTACAATTTCGCCAGAAACATGACATTGGCCGTTGTCCTCGTTCTGTTCTTCATCAAAACGTATTACGTAATCTATGCGACGCAAAAATTTGCGCCTTTGCTTGACAAAATTTCTGAAGATCTCGTAGAGGCTAACAATTTGGATGAAGATTATCAAAAGTTATACGATGAACACATAAAAATAGCAAAAGTTGGTGAGATTTCATGGTTACTGATCCCGACAATCTTGAGTGCCTTGTTTCCTATATACGCTGGAGCCTTGATGACTATAGAGAGTATTCAGACAGATGACTATGAGAGACGCATGGTGCACGACATGGAACTGCTCTATGTGGAGGATATCCAGAGTGAAACGCCCTTCTTTCAGTGCATGTTTGCGTACAATTGCGTGCAATGCGTTGTTCTTGTGCCTAATTACTGCGGATTCGACGGCTCCTTCTGTGTGGCGACGACGCATCTACGTCTAAAACTGAAATTGATGGCCCTTAAAGTAGATAAGGCATTTAAATATTCAAGAAGCCGACATGAATTGCGTAACAAAATATATGAGGCAATTAAAGATCACCAGGACGCGCTAGATTTCTATGTTCAACTGCAAAATGTGTATGGGCCTTGGTTGTTTGCCGTTTTCATGCTAACCTCTTTCATGATATCATTCAATTTGTACCAGATATATCTGTTGCAACGGATAGATCCAAAGTATACGTCATTCGGTGTGGTCGGTGTCCTACACATTTACTTGCCCTGTCTCTATGCGAGCGAGTTGACGCAGGTAAGGTGATTGATTTCTTTATTAATTATGTTCGTGTGCTGTATGTATAATTACCCGTAGGCAACTGTTAATCGGCGGAAGTACTGTGAATGCCAAAATTATCGATTGAATGTAATAGATAAGCTAATCTTAAATTAAAAATACAACAGCACTCCACCTCTTTTTATGACAAGTCCTTTACGATTCAAGCTGCTCGTCTGTGGAATGCTTTGCCACTTAATGTGAGACGTGCACAATCACTGCCAGTTTTTAAAAAGTCAGTGAAGGAGCATTACTTGTCGCTCTAATCTGCAATTTATTTTATTCCTCTCCTCCGTTCTTATACATATATTTATTAGTTTATTATTATTTATGTTTTATATTATTAAATTTAAGTAATATTATGTAGGTACGTAATGTATAGTCGCCAGCCGTGCTGCCGACTGTACTTGTACACCTAGATTGCTCGTTTTTCTTTTTCCATTCTTCCAGTTCATCCAAAGGTTGTCTGGAAGAGATCGCCTTGCGCGATAAGACTGCCCATTGTGCATTTTTGTATTTAAATAGTTTTTCCTGTTGTGTTAACTTGGTGTATGTACAATAAAGAGTATATAAATAAATAAATAGATACGTGGCCTTATAGTTTAGTTAAAATTTCCTCGTTTTTCCTATCCTTTAATGGTGTAGCGTTCGCTCTACGTACGTCGCATACGTCGCTCGTGATCAATTGGCGTCTGCGCTGCGCATACGTACGATGAACGCTCATGTGATAGCAACCTTAGTTTGTCTTTCATTTTTATTGCAAAGTAGTAAATTATGTAAGTAGTATATGGGCGAGCCTATTGCCATCAACCGAGCACAAATTCAAACTCCGGGCTACTACTGAAGAATTCCACACGGAAAAACACAATAACACTTTACCCGACCTGGAGATCGAACCTCACGATCAGCAGTCGCGCTTGCCACTACTAGATCAACAAGGCAGTTTAAAAATAATTAAATATATGTATATTTTAACTGTGATTGTATATACACAACATACTATTCATCACGTTCTATCACTGTGAACATTAACAGACAAGGATACAATATAATCCAAAGCGGCGGCTGTTAGCTGATCAAATAGATAGTGTTTATCCAGTAGCTAATGATTACTTGCTGGTAATGAGCGCATTAGCGAGACCATAAGCTATGTGTTCATAGCGACTATCAAGATAATTATGAGAACGAGCAATATTTGCGCCGCGATTTATTGAATGAGCTTTTATAAGGTTCGAGCTTCGGTCTTGTACGATTTAAAATAATTTTTCTAATCATATAAATGCGATGAGTTTTGTATTATTGTTTGTTTTTAGGGTTCCATACCCAAAGGGTAAAACGGGACCCTATTACTAAGACTCCGCTGTCCGTCCGTCCGTCTGTCACCAGGCTGTATCTCATGTCCGTCTGTCACCAAGTTGAAATTTTCACAGATGATGTATTTCTGTTGCCGCTGTAACAACAAATACTCAAAAACAGAATAAAATAAATATTTAAGGAGGTTCCCATACAACAAACATGATTTTTATAGATAATGGTACGGAACCCATCGTGCGCGAGTCCGACTCGCACTTGGACGGTTTTTATTTTTTTTACTTCTTCGGAGCATTATTTCCTCACCAATATCTTTGGAATTTGACAACGAGGTTCTAGGAAAAATAGCTATCATTCAGAAAAACAAAAATAAATAACGCGTTCAGAACCGCGGGCGCAGCTTAAAATGTAGTAAAGCTTTTCAAATAAAGGTCTGTATTCTATCACTTATACATACATACATACATACATACATAAACTCACGCCTTTTTCCCATGGGGGTAGGCAGAAACTATAGAACGCTACATGCTACGACCCTTACATACCCCTTTCGCTTCATCCACATTCATACATCTTGTCATACACGCACGCTGGTTGAGAGTACTACGCACCTGACATTTGTGAAGAACATCACCAATAACATCGATGTATGTCCTTCTAGGACGTCCTCTACCGGCGTTTCCATTGACATCCGCCTTATAAATTCCTTTATCACTTATCTTTCAGCTTTTTTGGAGAATCCTATTTCAAGTAATAGATCGTGGAAGATTCAACGACACGTTTAGTGTAGAGGGTAGAGGGATCGATACCCACACAGAAAAAAATATTGTATGATATACAAAAAGTTGTTTCGGCTCTGGGTGCTTTTAAATGTGAAAAATTGTGTCTGTAAACGCTTCTACGATACAGAAAAAATTTCAATGTTTCTTTGTAAGAAAAGAAAAAAGAATCTGGCTAATAATAAAACTTAGGTCTGATTTAACTCCGGGGATGCGGTGCATGCTTTTGCGAACCCCGTGACCCCGGCCGAACGGTCAGGAGGAGGAACACCGTCGGTTTTTAGCCAGTAAGAGTCCGGCAGACCCCCTCGTCTTCCCGGGTGAGGGACATCCATGAGGATTTTCCAATGAAAAAATAAAGGTCTGATTTAACTAACGTCATCGACGTTTTACCAAATTCTGTCAAAATGTCCAAATTATTCTTCAGATAAAAGTTATCCGACGTTGATTAAATCGGCCATAAAAAAATAATTCGACTATTTGTTTTCAGACCAGCACAGAGATACCAACCGATCTCTACATCGTACCATGGGAAACATGGTCAGATCCTGTGGTAACCAAGATGCTGATATTCATGATCGCCAAGGCTCAAAAGGAAATGATCGTCACTGGTATGGGTCTTGTCGTCTTCAACATGGAGTTGTTCAAATCTATTCTGCAAACTTCTTACTCGTTCTTTACTCTTATTACTGCTTAAAAACTAGTTTTTTTATAGCTATAGATAAAATATTCAGTGATCACCCTAATGACAGGTAGCCCTGTGAAGTTTACTGTATTTTGCACGATTAGCTATCGAATAAAAAAACTAGATGCAATAAAAGCACTTTTTTCTGTAAAATAAACAATAAAAAGAAATATACATTATTTGTTTGCAATATATATCTATATTAAAATTATTAAATGAAAAGACCTAATTAAAAGACCTTAAAAACTCGAAAAAGCTTTGCAAGAAAAAACCTCATCAAAATGCTTAAAAACTTATGAAAAAATGTCTTTAGTGTATGCTCTACGATAACATAGAATGCATGGATAACATAATTGTTAGAGATACACCTCATTAAATATACCTACTTAAAACGCTTGACGACATCTTGAACCTGAGAACCATAGTTATACCTAAAATATTTTACTCAAAAATGCTTGTAATGTGGTCATTATTTTGACAACCTTCTTTGAGCAAAGTCGACCTTTCCGCGCTACTTGAATAGGCACCAGCAAAGTTATATGTAATATCATTGCTGGTGAGTTTTAACCACCAGCAATTTCCTTTGAAAATCCATTATTGTCGAGTTTTGTTTCAAAAATAGTCAGGTGCAAAAATATTTTATTCGGAATTTGGCTGTATAGGTACAGGTAGTACAATCATCATTGCCTTATTTAAAAAAAAAAAAAACCCCGGAAAGGCGGTCCTGAATTTTAGTAACTGTATTTATAACAATTGTTACTTGAAATAAATTCTGAAGGCCCCTGGCTCTGACGGAATCAACAACAGGGTTTTTAAACTTTTCCCCCCGGCTCTTATAGTGCTAATGACCGCCATCTTCAATGGTGCTCTGGTAAACAACATCTTTCCGCAGTCCTGGAAGCGGGCCACCGTTATCGGTATCCCAAAGCCAGGCAAACCAAAATCGTCCCCCAGTAGTTATCGCCCCATTAGTTTACTCAATGTCATAGGCAAAATCTACGAGAGGCTTATTTATAAGCGTCTCAAAGACTATGCCGAGGCAAAGAGTCTCATACCTACGGAGCAATTTGGCTTCCGTCCCCGTCACTCTTGTGTCCAACAGGTGCACCGTATAGTCGAACATGTCAGCGAACGCTTTCAGCGCGGCATGATGACTGGGGCCCTGTTCTTCGATATAGCGAAAGCTTTCGACAAGGTCTGGCACAACGGGCTGATATACAAGCTATACCGGCTCGGTGTGCCCGATCGCCTCGTGCTCATCTTACGAGACTTTCTGTCGAATCGCACCTTCCAATACCGCACTGAAGGTGCGCTTTCCGCTCCCCATCCGTTACGCGCAGGTGTCCCTCAGGGATCTGTGCTGTCCCCCCTCATGTTTACCCTATACACGAGCGATATCCCGAAGAGTGGAAGGGCGCAGTTAGCCTTGTTCGCTGACGACACCGCCATCTACTATTCGGGATATAGCCCTTCATTCATCTCTCGCACCCTCCAAAACTCCGCCAAAAGCCTAGGCGATTGGTTCCGGAGATGGAGGATCGAGGTTAACCCCGATAAGAGCCAGGCGGTCCTATTTATTAGACCGCGTAAAATCAGCCCGCCAAACCCCGCCCCGATCATGATGTTTGACAAGCCGATCCCCTGGGAAGAGCATGCCAAATATCTAGGGGTCACTCTAGACTGTAGATTATCGTTTGCTGAGCACATAAGGACGGTGCGCTCGCGCGCCGCCTTCGCTCTCGGTAGGCTTCATTCAGTACTGAATGCCCGCAGCAAATTGTCACTCCGGTGCAAATTGCGTATCTACACCGCGTGCATTCGGCCTATCATGACTTACGCGTGCCCCGTGTTCGCGCATACTAGGCCCCACCGAATCCATAGGATGCAGACCCTGCAGAACCGATTTCTCAGAAGCGCCACGGGTGCACCGTGGTGCTTCACGAATGAACGACTCCATGTCGACCTTAAGATCCCCACAGTTAGACAGATTATTAAACGCCTTACCAAGCGTTTCATAGACTCAGCCGCAACTCACCCCAACCCCCTCGTAGTATCGGCCGTCCGTTATACACCATCTAAAATCTCCAAGATTAGGCGCCCTAGGCATACCCTCCTCCAACACGATGACCCCATCACCCTCATCCAAGAGAGTAGTAGGGAAACCAGTACACGTCGCAGGTACAAAAACAGATACAAACCGCGTTTCCGGCCTCGCCGCCGAGGCCCCTCGCGACTCCCCAGTAACATCACAGACCGACCCTTGCTCGCCACGCCAGCCCGCAAAGCTGAGCCTGTAACGGAAATAAACCAGTCCCCAAATAATATAACCCAGCCCGATATTGATTGCCCACCCCTCAGTGACCCACTAAGCCGAGGCCCGTACCCCACAGGGGGTGCCCTTAGTGCCGCGTCACTTAACTGAAATCCTTAGTTTGTAAGCCCTGGCTGGGGGCCTTAAAGTAATTTTCGGCCACCACAGGATAGTCCGGTTAAGTAGTAACAAAGCTCTCGGAGCTTTATACTACGAGTGGTCATTCCAAAAAAAAAAAAAAAAAAAAAAAAAAAAAACAAAAAAAAAAAAAAATTCTGGCATGCGCTACTAGAGCCCGATGACGAGAGCACCCTCCTCCAGGAGGCGAATAAATCGATTAGCACATTACAAATACACCGCCGCCGCCGACCGGCGTATCGCCCTCGCCGACGAGGCCCCTCGCGACGTCCCACCGCCGCGCCGCCGCCCCCGATCCACCGTGCTCACCCGCCGCAGCCGCGGAGCCGGTCGTCCCTTCTGACTCCGCGCAGTCACACCGCGATTAATACAGCCCTCATCAAGCTGTCGTATCGCTCCCAGTCCTCTCGCATTCAACACCCTAAGAGGTTCGAGTCCCCCCTTGGGGACACCCTTAGAGGTGTTGCTGCTATAATAGTCAGTCATGATGTTACAGTAGTTAGCGCAGTAGTTAGCTAGGTAGTTAGTGTAGAAATTGGTTCGGAGACCCTTCTGGTCTCGCCAATAATAGCCCGGTTACGTAGAAAAGGTCCGCAAGACCATCTACAAGAGTGAAATAGGAAAAAAAAAAACTTACTATACTAAGCTGGTTTTATTTAAAATACTCGTATTGTTTGAGTAAAGCACTATACAAGCCTTGGTCCGCAATGACTGCGCTGCTGGCCAGTAGCTTAGCTACATTCTCGGCCTTCAAGCTTGGTCATCATTGCAGTCCTTGCTGACCGCGCTGTGTTGCCCTGGAGCTGCGCTTTCGGCCATCATCAGATAAAGGCCACCGTTGCAGTTTGTATTTCAAGTCCGTATCATCACGAAATTTTATTATGTGTTAATTTTCCAATTATAATTTGGGGAAAAAATCGTTTGAAATCTGTTTTTATGAGCATCGAAATAAAAAAAAACCACGTAGTTTTCAATGTTTTTGATTAGTCCAAACTGTCCAAAGTCGCAAAAAAAAGAATTAAGCCGTCGCGGCACGCCTGGCAACTCACCTGGAAACTCATTTTGTAAAAAAACTGGTCGAATCAAAGCGAAGAGAACATGTTATGAGGGTCTGCCATCGTGTATCTGTGTCGTTGCATCGCAAACGTTGCCACGCAACAGCCGCTCTCACTCACACCCGTGCCGTGCAGCTACATTAGATGTTTCACATCAAGAAAATACTCCTTAAAATGGTTCAAGATTACAACTACATAGATACAGTAGTAGAATTATTAATTCGAGCAGATAGAAAAGTTAAAGCTAGTGCCTAAAAATATGCTGTGACTTCCTTTATTCATTGAATATACATATAAATTATATTTTTAAATATTTCTATAAAAAACATTTAAAAATGTAGACCACCGGCATCGGGAACAGGGTCCAACGAGAGCCTCATCAGATGTTGGTCGAGGCTCTTGGGTATAATGCCATTGGCCATAACGACTATCGGCACAATGACTCCTGAGTCAACCTCCCACATGTCGACATCCTCGTGTGCCAAGTCCGGATACTTAATTTCTTTATCTTTCTTGGCTTTCACAAGGTTCTCGTCATGTGGGACATTGGACGGACTGCACTGGTTACGTCTTGGGGGACAATAGTTATGTCCCCCATTTCCTCAATCGGTTCACATGCTCGCTGGACCTCCTGCATCCAGTCACCTTCAGTGTGAGTAACAGGCACCGACCAGATTGAGCCAGAATGTATTTATGACATCATTATCCGGTAGATGCGTGTTACTCACATCTTGGTCAGGTCGCTCCCAGGTTCTATATACTCACCTTTCATCGCTATGGAACATGCGATTCTGAATATATCGCTCCACTCGCCGCTTGTACCTCCGAATACGGTTTGCCCATGCATAAACCTTCTGCTGTGATTTATTATTGTGAACACAAATTCTGAGAACAAGTGTGTCCAGGTTATGTGGTGTTATTTGCAGGTGGCGATTTAACACTAATAAATCGCTCTATAATTTATGGCGTGATTGCCCTTAATGTTGCACGTTCCTAATTATTTCATACTGTGAAGTTTCCATGAACTTCGCACATTTTGCTTCACATTAATCGTTGACAAAATGGAGCTTGCAACGGACGTGACTCCGGTGAAAAAATACAAAGGCTTTAATGAAACATTTAAATTGTGTGCTTTCTCGCTCGCTTTTGCTTTCCTCTACCCTAACAGGACAACCGCTCTTAAGAGATGTGTTATCATCACCCTGATTGTTACGTTCTGTGGTGGCCAACTGTTCTGGTTCATCACTTATACCTTCAAATGTCTCTACACCTTAGACATCTACAATTTCGCCAGAAACATGACATTGGCCGTTATCCTCGTTCTGTTCTTCATCAAAACGTATTACGTAATCTATGCGACGCAAAAATTTGCGCCTTTGCTTGACAAAATTTCTGAAGATCTCTTAGAGGCTAACAATTTGGATGAAGAATATCAAAAGTTATACGATGAACACATAAAAATAGCAAAAGTTGGTGAGATTTTATGGTTGCTGATCCCGACAATCTTGAGTTCCTTGTTTCCTATATACGCTGGAGCCTTGATGACTATAGAGAGTATTCAGACAGATGACTATGAGAGACGCATGGTGCACGATATGGAACTGCTCTATGTGGAGGATATCCAGAGTGAAACGCCCTTCTTTCAGTGCATGTTTGCGTACAATTGCGTGCAATGCGTTGTTCTTGTGCCTAATTACTGCGGATTCGACGGCTCCTTCTGTGTGGCGACGACGCATCTACGTCTAAAACTGAAATTGATGGTCCTTAAAGTAGATAAGGCATTTAAATATTCAAGAAGCCGACATGAATTGCGTAACAAAATATATGAGGCAATTAAAGATCACCAGGACGCGCTAGATTTCTATGTTCAACTGCAAAATGTGTATGGGCCTTGGTTGTTTGCCGTTTTTATGCTAACTTCTTTCATGATATCATTCAATTTGTACCAGGTATATTTGTTACAACGAATAGATCCAAAGTATACGTCGTTCGGTGTGTTCGGTGTCCTACACATTTACTTGCCCTGTCTCTATGCGAGCGAATTGACGCAGGTAAGGTGATTGATTTCTTTATTAATTATGTTCGTGTGCTGTATGTATAATTACCCGTAGGCAACTGTTAATCGGCGGAAGTACTGTGAATTCCAAAATTATCAATTGAATGTAATGGATGCGTGGCCTTATAATTTAGTTATAATTTCCTTGTTTTTCTTATCATTTTCTGGTACAGCGTTCACTCGACGCATACATCACTCGTGATCAATTGTCATCTGCGCTGCGTATGCGTTCGATGAACGCTCGTGTGATAGCAACCTTAGTTTGTCTTTCATTTTAATAACGAAGTAGTAAATTACATCATTAAATGCATTAAGAATCCGTACACAAAACTGCGATGCGACGTCGCATCGTAGAAATATACAAGCTCGCACGACGCATTGCAAGAACTTACGAATTGATTCGCGTAATTGAATTTTCCTATATCTTCTTATCAGTATCAGCAGTGCACAAATCTTTTTACGCAAACTTATTCTACCTAGTGAAAAATACGTTCAATACGGTTGACGATCGTCGAGGGATTGGTCACCCGAACCTTGGAAGGAAGATGCCTTGCTGCACGAAATCGTATCGCAGCAATTTGCGTCGCACTTTTCTGCGTTGCGAATTCGCATCGCGTGGATTCGCAGTTTTGTGTACAAGCCCTAAAACAGCCTCCACGAATTCTTAAGTACGTCCGGCGCACTTCTGGCCAGTCGTGCTACAAACCTTGCTGACTGCCTAATCTTTTCACGACAACAAGAGCTATTCTTAAATAACTCGTGTCGACACAAGAGAAAAAAGAAGATAAAGCTCGTGCAGACACGACAGAAGGACAACTCACAAAATAATGAAAAGAATCAATATAATATTATATTTTAACTTCCTCGTCGCTCTAGTGGTGGCAAGCGCGACTGGGTCCTGGGTTCGATCCCCAGGTTGCACAAAGTATTATTAGGTTTTTATGTGTGGAATTCCTCAATAGCAACCCGGAGTTTGGATTTGTGCCCGCTTGATGGCAATGAGCTCGCCCCCTATTACATGGGACTTAAACATAACGGCGTAATGAAGGTATTAGTACCTATACACCTCTGCTCAACCCTTCAAGGAATACAGGTGTGGTGTTATGTTATGTTTAACTGTGATTATACACACGCTATTTATCATTTCCTATCACTATGAACATTGACAGACAAGGATACAATATAATCGAAAGCGGCGGCTGTTAGTTGACCAAATAGATAGTGTTTATCCAGAAGCTAATGATTACTTGCTGGTAATGAGCGCATTAGCGAGACCATAAGCTATGTGTTCATAGCGACTATCAAGATATGAGAATGAGCAATATTTGCGCCGTGATTTATTGAATGAGCTTTTATAAGGTTCGAGCTTCGGTCTTGTACGATTTAAAATAATCTTTCCAATCATATAAATGCGACGAGTTTTGTATTTTTGTTTGTTTTTTTTTTACTTATTCCGAGCATAATTTCCTGGTCGTTTTCTTTGAAATTTGACAACGAGGTTATAGGAATAAAAAGTCTATCAAGCAGAAAAATAAAAATAATGCGCGTTCGGAACCGCGGGCGCAGCTTAATTACATATAAGTAGTAAAGCTTTTCAAACCCAGGCTATTGGCTTGCTGCGTACTACTAGTGGCAACGGGTAGCAGGTTCGATTCCAGTATGTAACAAATTATTGTTTGACATACAAATACTTATTCCGGGTCTGAGTTCGTGTGCATGTGAAGAATTGCGTTTGTAAACGCTGCTACGATACAGGAGAAATCCCGGTGTTTTTTGTTTTAAGATAAGAAAAACGAAACTGATTAATAGTAAAACTTATATCTTATTTTACCAACGTCGTCAACGTTTGACCAAATTCTGTCAAAATGTCCAACTTATTCCTCAGATAAAAGTTAAGCTGCGGTCCCACGGCCCGTAAACTGACAGGCCGCGCTGAACGTTGCCACGATTGTCGAGGCCTGTCGCGGCCCGTGTCGAGCAACTTTGAATCTACCGCCTCCCAACGGATCGGACGGGCGACGACAGGCCACCGCAAGCCTCATCGGACAAGAAGTTCCCACGGCCTAGCCTGTCAAAAACACAGGCCGTGGGACCGCAACTTTATCCGACGTTGGTAAAATCAGCCCTAAGAAAATAATTCGACCGTTTGATTTCAGACCAGCACAGAGATACCAAACGATCTCTACATCGTACCATGGGAAGCATGGTCAGATCCTGTGGTAACCAAGATGCTGATATTCATGATCGCCAAGGCTCAAAAGGAAATGATCGTCACTGGTATGGGTCTGGTCGTCTTCAACATGGAGCTGTTCAAATCTATTCTGCAAACTTCTTACTCGTTCTTTACTCTTATTACTGCTTAAAAACTAGTTTTTATACAGCTATAGAAAAATGTTTAGTGATAACCCTAATAAAAGCCTTCTTTAAAATAATAATAATAATAAAAAATAAGGGGCAGCCTTGTGAATTTTACTGTGTTTTGCACGATTAGCTATCGACAATAATACATCCCACCAAAAACATTCTGTAAAAAACTAGCCAAGTCTCGATGGAGCTGCTTGTTTATCACTAAAAAGTAATGAAATCTAGACAAAGTCGTGCCAAGTCTAAGGTTCCTTACTGCGATTTCTTTATTATTATAGTTAATGTTGTGTGACTTAGCCGTTGAACATTCTTTATACGTTAGTGGGTACAAGTCAACGGGACAGGTACAGACGGACTTCTATCACTGATGATTAGAGTCTGTACTGGAAAAAACTTTTTATACTGTTTGTTTTAGGCTCGCCTATACATAAGTATTATTGAAATACGCAGCTTTATTAAGCCTACAATTGACTGGTTATTGAATCAACGTTTTCCAAATGGCAATTTTTCATCGTCAATGGGTAGTGGTTCTGGCGACAGATTGGTGCAATGGTGTCATGGAGCTCCTGGTTTTGTACCCTTTTGTACCCTTCAACGGCCAAGTCACACAACATTAACTATAATAATAAAGAAATCGCAGTAAGGAACCTTAGACTTGGCACGACTTTGTCTAGATTTCATTACTTTTTAGTGATAAACAAGCAGCTCCATCGAGACTTGGCTAGTTTTTTACAGAATGTTTTTGGTGGGATTTCACTTCTGTTTGTAGGAACGTGGGCATATTGATTTATTTTATTAGATTTTCTTATTTGACACAGTTTTTTCTTTTTAGGAGTAGTTTTTTTATTATTACAAATCTTCCTTTTCTTTTTTTCTTATTTTCTTTTTTCTTCTTATTTCACTTCTTCTTCTTAAATTTATTATATTATTTTTATTATTTATTTTTATTTTTAATTTTTATTTTGTGTTTTTCGCTTCGACCAGCTGAGGGTTCTTCATCAGATACTTCAGACCTTCGATTTTTGACATCAAATGAAGCGGCCTACCAGGTTGAATATTTTTTGTAAAGGCGGTATGTCGATCTCTAATAGTTTGGTTGGGCTCTTGTGTTTTCTAATCAGGGTCATCAGGTAGGTACTCCAGATCTTCGATTATCCTAGTTTTTATAGTTTTCCCTTTATGTGGTCATTAAACCCTAACTCTGTACCAAATTTCAGCTCTCTGAGTTTATGGGAAGTACTAGTTCTATTCTGATGATCATGAGTGAGTGAGTGTCATAAATGCGAAACTTTGCTTTCACTTAACTTCGGAACTAAATGACCTACAGACTTGAAATTTTGGATTTTAAGTATGTGATTATAGCTTACTGGATGACGAAAATTTCTGCGTTCTGGTCTTATCCAGAGGTTCTCAAATAGGGGCCTGAAAATGCGGCGAAATGGTTCCAGTAAAGGATGGTACGGCAGTGTTTGCTTCGCGCTCGACTTGGCGGGGGCACTGCCGTGCCCCCCGATATGAAAAGGATTTTCTTTTGACGCAATGAAAGCACTTTTTTCTATAAAATAAAATTAAACAATTTAAAAAAACCATACATTATTTGTTTGCAATACATATCTATTTGAGGGGTCCGTGGCTAACTACCAACCGCGCGGATCATACGAATTGCGAGGTTAAGCTGTGCTTGCCGCGGTCACTCTGTGCATGGGTAACCGTTCGTTACACATCGAGACCCCTCCGTGCCTCGGAGAACACGTTAAACCACGGTGCCGGTCCCGGGTGTCATACGAATACCTATGACAGTCGTTACGGGTATTCAAAAGCCTGGAAGTCTGACAACCAGTCTAACTCACTAAATAAGATATCGGCATTGCCCAGTAACTGGGTTGCGGAGGTCTGACGGCAGTCAATCCGTGTAAAATATTGATTTTCAGCCGCATCTGGTTAGACTGGAAGCTGATCTCAACATAGTTGGGAAAAGGCTAGGCAGAACGTTTGCAATACAATTGGTGCAGTGGCTGAGCGATCGGTTCCAGCACTACGGGTCGTGGGTTCGACTCCCGCACGGAACAAATATTTTTATGGCCCACAGATAGTTGTTCCGGATCTGGATGTTTGTGCATGTGAAGATTTGTGTCTGTAAACGCACCCACGATACAGGAGAAATCGTAGTGTAGGGCAACGCTTTCTAAAAAAGAAGAAAAAAAAAAGAATTATATTTATTTAACTAACATCATTAGAACTAGTTTATAGAAATATATTAGTAATTTTAAATAAAAATCTAACTACATCCATCGGCCACTGTAGTACCTACTTAAAAAGATTTAAAAATAATGCCATATCATTCTCATTGAGTATCAATGAGTGCACTATTCAAGCACATTATTTCTATGCTAGGTGCATAATATCGAGAGCTATCAAGGCTAATTGCACTGTCATTATTGAGCAGATTAGATCACAACAGTGCATAGGCAATGACTGGTGTTAGCGCCTCGTTGTCTAGTAGCAGTTAACACTTACGTACTATCGATCGAGGCCCGTGTTTTTGAAAAATATCGCAGGTATAATGTATATGTTAATTATAGTTTAGGTAAAAATTTAAAGCACTTTTTAATTATTTTTATACTTATTTTGTATAATATACAAGGTTAGTCGGAAAGGGGGTACTAAGCCGAAAGGGTGTTAAAGTACCCATAATAAGGGAAAACTTTTGTTCTACAACTTTCCCCAAAATTCGATACTATAATTTAAGGGAAATAGCTTTTCAATAATTTCGTAAAAAATATGCTAAAATCTATCTGTCCATAGCTATGATCAGCTGTATTTACAATTTAGGTCATATTTGGGGTCACGAATTAGAAACTTAATTTTATGAATTCATAACTAAAGCAGGTATGATTTTTTTTTTAAACTAAAGTAAAAATATTTTTGCATGCAAATAAAAATTATCGAATTTTGAAATTTTAACACTTGCTTTAAAATAGTCATTAATGACACTTTATGTGGCCCGCGGCTTAGTACCCCCTTTCCGACTAACCTTGTATAGTTAGTTTTTACCTTATAATTTAATTATACTTGTTAAGATTTGTATTGTAGGTATAATTTTATATTAGGATAATTTCTTTCTTACTATGAATACATTTTTAAGTTAAGAATCTTGGATTATCCAAATTAATAGGTACTGCATTTATGGATATTTTAAGCTACAATATTCACATACCTACCTACTTACTTCTATACATAACATAATTATTACTGTCGCTCTGCTGGGCACGGGCCTCTTCTCAGAATGAGAAGGGTTTAGGCCTTAGTCCACCACGCTGGCCTGGTGCGGGTTGGCAGACTACACACATCTTCGACAACTTTATGGAGCCCTCTCAGGTGTGCAGGATTCCTCACGATGTTTTTAGACAGAAGACAGTAGTTAAACAATGCCGCGATTCATATGTGATTCATGGGACAGGGAAAAGGTGAATGGAAGCCAGCCCAGTGGAATTAAAAGCCCCCTCTTTGATGGAGGCCACTACCCGGGGCTAAGTAGAAGGTTCGGTGTTGTGATGACTCGGTATGATGGACTCGCCTCAAACTATTAAAATCCTTATACACAAAATAAATAAAATTACGGAAAAAACAGTACATAAATTATTTATATACTAAAGTACGACACGTTTGGTGCAGTGGCTGAGGGGTTCGTGGGTTCGATTCCCGCACCGAACAAATATTTGTATGGCCTACAGATAGTTGTCCCGGGTCTGGATGTTTGTGCGTGTGAAGATTTATGTTTGTAAACGGACCCACGATACACGAGAAACCCTAGTGAGGGGCAAAGTTTAAAAAAAAAGTACTTTATTGTTGGGGTGCATAAAAACACGCTCCACGAGTGACGATACTTAAGTTCGTCCGGCGCACCCTGGGTAGTCAGCCCAGCTACCAAGCTTGCTGACTGGTTAATCTTTGCACCACGACATGAGCTGTTCCCATACACCAAATCAAATCAAAAGTTTTTATTTCACATAAACCAATACAGGTGCTTATGAAAAGTCGAATTTAGATGCACGGTTCCAATTAGTCGTTTCCTATGGAGAAAAGCCGGCAAGAAACTCCATGGTTACTCTTTTAAAAATAATATCTTTAACAATTTCAGAGTACAATGATTTAGGATAGTGAGAGAACAATGGAGTCCTGACCACAGACTAATGAGTAATGTAGAACAAAAATTAACAAACAAAATAGAATAAAAACTATATGAATAACAGTAATTTACAAATTTATAGAGGCAGGTCCACAAAGTTCTCACATTTACAAAAGTGATAAGGAAGCTAAACTACACTGGCCTGCAAAAATAAGTATCACACTTTTAAATATTTTTTTTCTAAACTATAGTAGTTAGAGATTTAAAATAAAAAACGTTTTATAGCAATTTTTATCAGCTTTCTTTGAAACTATAGTAACAAAGTTAAACTCTTTTTGAGTCCTTTTTGTTTTGCAAATATATCTTGTGTACCTAAAAAGTTATTGCAATTTTAAAAGTGTGATACTTATTTTTGCAGGCCAGTATATATAAAACAATTGACATAATTAAATGTCATCAAAACTTAGCTAAAAAATCATTGTAAAGTAAGATAAAGATATCTTGAGAGTAATGATAGCATTAAAAAATAAAAATATATAATCATAATTGAGGATATACACATATATTGTTAATGAGGTTCCAGGGAAGCCACATGTGCAAGAACTAATGCCAAACATCCCTGTCATCAACGTAGTCCTTAGTCTTGTAGTATGCTTTTTGAATGAGGACACGTTTAATATGGGTTTTGAATTTTCCCTCTGTAAGATCTGTTATAGATTTCGGCAGCTTATTATAAAAACGTACGCCATTACCTAAAAATGACTTACTAGTTTTACTTAATCTAAATTTAGGTACCACAATTTTATGTTTATGCTGTGTGTTTTTATTATGAAAATCACTCCTAACATTGAACAAATGCAAATTTTTTCTAACATACAATATATTTTCCAAGATGTAGAGTGACGGCAAAGTTAGTATGCTAATATCTTTAAACACTTTCACCTCGTGTCTACCCGACAGAAGAAAACTTTATTATTGTTGCTACTTGTCGTTTTTACAGTACCTACTGCTGATATCACAAAGATATTATCCGATCCATTATATTGTTTTAAAATAATAAGGTGACGCAGCGAGTTCACAATTGAAGTTATCATTTAAAAGCATCGCGGAAATATAAACCACTGTTGTGAATAAAGATAAAGACTTGAAAATTATGTTTAAGTAAAGAGAAATCATCGAACATTCAGAATGAACCTAGTACCTCTGAAAAATCGTAGTAGTTACTAAAATCCAAATTTTTAAATGGCAATGGTCTAGTGGTGGCAAGCGCGACTGCTGATCGTGAGGTCCCGGGTTCGATCGCCAGGTCGGGCAAAGTATTATTGGGTTTTTCCATGTGGAATTCCTCAATAGCAGCCCGGAGTTTGGATTTGTGCCCGGTTGATGGCAATAGGCTCGCCCCCTATTACATGGGACTAAAACATAACAGCGTAGTGAGGGTGTTACTATACACCTCTGCCCAACCCTTCGGGGAATATAGGCGTGATGTTATGTTATGTTACTTTTCACAAAAGACACTCCTTGTATATCTCCGCGTAGAAAAAAGTTAAGTGAGTCTTTTTTATTAATTATCATACTTTAGGGTAATTACGAACATGGGAATATTCCGAAAATTACGAATTTCTACTAAACCAGGCAATCTTTTTTGCTCTAGCAACGTAATAATGCCAGAATGTGCAATGCAATGTAATGTAATGTTGCCAGAACAAAAAATATTGCCTGGTTTAGTAGTTATTCTTGATTTTCGCAATATTCCCATGTTCGTAATTACCCTAAAGCACCTTAAACAGTTTTAAATAGCCTCACTCTGTATATTTGTTTGTTTGATTCCAATCTTGCGACAGATTTTTCAACTACTGCTACTTAATTGATTCTCCTGAAACTTCGCGCACAAATACAATTCCCATGACAATACAACATTATAATAATTTCAATATTCAAACCTCAAATCGTGATGCTGCAGGGGTACTGCAAGATAAAACCGCCATCATAAAAGATCTATTAAGAATTTTTTTTAATAATCTTCGATTTTCTAAGACTCAAGATTAAATATACAGACTTAAATATACGACTGCTGATCGTGAAGTCCTGGATTCGATCCCCAGGTCGGACAAAGTGTTAAGTATTGGTTTTTTCCGTGTGGAATTCCTCAGTAGCAGCCCGGAGTTTGAATTAGTACCCGGTTAATGGTAATAGGCTCGCTCCATTACATGGGACTTAAACATAACGGTGAAACGAGTGTGTGACTATACACCTCTGCCCAATCCTTCAAGGAATACAAGCGTGATGTTATGTTAAACGAAAATTATAGTTTTTAATCAACACGCACTCATCAGTAAATAACGTAAATTATGAGAGCGCACTATGTTTCAGTATAATGTAGAGTACAATTTCACGATGACGAAGCATTTTATATACCCAACAAAAAATCTGGGCACTTCTTAATAATATAATAATTGAGGAGGTGAAACATCTCGCTTTAACGCGCGTACGCATTTTACGCTTCAAATTACGTAAAAACACTTCCTGGTTTTTGTATTTTTACGATTCTGCACCGTTTTGCGAGCACTAATTAATATAAAATGTTCAGTATGTTGATTCCGTATTGTTTGCGTTTTGATGCGGGACACATTAAAGATAAAACTGTATTAAAAGAAATGTAATTAAAATTTATATCATTAACTTAGTAAATCTTTACATAGTACAAAACAAAGTCGCTCCCGCTGTCTATACGCTTAGATCTTTTAAACTACGCAACGGATTTTAATGCAGTTTTCAGCAATAGATACAGTGATTCAAGAGGAAGGTTTATATGCCTCACATTAGTATCTACATTGCACCCGTGCGAAGCCGGGGCGAGTCGCTAGTTATTTTATATTCTTGTTGCAAGGAATTATTTTAAACGTAAACTACATAGAGCCTCTCTTCTTGCTGGTATAACTTATGTAGGTAATCTGCGTCATGGTTGCGGTGCATGCTTTTGTGAATTCCGCGACCCCAGCCGAACGGTCAGGAGGAGGAACACCGTTGGTTCTTAGCCAGTAAGAGTCCGGCAGACATCCTCGCCTTCCCCGGAAGAGGAACATTCATTAGGTTTTCCAAAAGATAAAAAACACGTTATCTACGTCATTGATATCTTGCTCGCTGCTGCGAGACTTGAACTCTTGGGAATGACTTCCAAGATGAAAAAAATGTTATTACGTTTTTCTGTTAGTAAACTATGTTAAATTTCGTTGTTGGAAACATGGCCGTAACAGCTCTGTCTATACTCTAGCCTCTACCTGTGAAGATACTTAAGTATGTCTGGCACACCTTGGGCAGTACCCTTTACTAACTAGCTTATCTCTTCACCACGGTATAAGCTATTGTGGCTCGTGCCGAAGAGAGAAGAAGCTCTATCTAGGATCTAAAATGCCTTCGGCGAATTACGGATGTACGACAATAAATTACTGGGGAATCGCTCCCAAGAATCATGACGAAATACCCTTTATGATAAGACGGTACACTTGAATGTGTTATTGTTGAACCCACATATATAATATACTAGCGACCCTACCCGCCTTCGCACGGGTGCTATGTAGATACGAATGTGGGGCATATAAACCTTCCTCTTGAATTACTCTATCTATTGCTGAAAACTGCATTAAAATCCGTTGCGTAGTTTAAAAGATCTAAGCGTACAGGCAGCGGGAGCGACTTTGTTTTATATTACGTAAAGATACATCTTAAAAATATAATACGACTTCGAAAAATGTAGAGAACAACGCGACCTTTAATTAGAATTCATAATTTTCTTTTCAAGTAACTATTTATTTCGTATTCAAATATTTTTCATGCTTTTTTAAATATATAACGTTTTCTTTATTTATTCTTATACAAATAGCTTCATCGATTCGTATTAGCGCGTCAATCGCGCGTTCGTGTGACGTAATAATCGGAGCACAACGGTACAGCCTCTAGAGCATGATAGCTATCGCACGCCGTCGATAGCAAAAGTGTCTGCCGACCCTGGCGTACCCCCTCTACAGGTGGAGGGGGTCGCCACTCCAGCTCCCTTCACCTTCGCGCCACACGCCGCGCGCGACCAATGACCGCCCGCCCCGGCCCGGCGAAAGGTTTTATATACAAGTGGAATTCGCACTGCCAAATTGCTATAAGTCAAAATATAGGGTAGTCGGGCGGTTGACTCGTTCGTGGAGCACTCAACGCGCATGAGTCCGTACCGTCATCTTCTATCAACAAGTTAGTGAACTCGTGCGCGTGATACGCGACTTGGGATTATACGCGTCCTGAAACCTCGAGCCAACGGGCCAATGCACCGTCACTGGAGGCCTTTGTAGTAATTCGTTTTATAGAAGCATCAGACTTTGTGTGATAACATGGGGTGCAGTGGAAGATATTATTTTCTGACTCTGGTTTTGTGCGTAGTGACTGAACTTGCGATCGGTGTGAGAGTGGTGCCCAAGCGGAAGAAAGGTAAATAAACATTTATTATAAATATGAAACTTCCTACATTTGTGCGAAAATTATGTTCTCATTGTGTAAAATTTAATAATATTGCTGCACGTAATCTTTTGTATGAGAGGCTATTAATTTTTCGTTATGCACTAAAACGTATTTTAAAGCCTTACCACATGTACTCAGGTAAGAGATAAATGTGCAGATTTCATATTGCAGCTGTATGAACCGAATGCGGCCACTCTTACACAATGTTTTGGTTCGTTATTTAACTCTACATAATAAACATTACAACAAAATGAGAAGTACATCTATAATATACAATAATAATATAATTCTGATCACATGCATTCGGTAAGATTTTTAGAAACATTTAATTGATAAGAATATTTTTTCTACTTAAATATGTTCATAATAGTGTTTCCTAATATGGTTTTTATGTATCTAAACATTAAAAGACATGAATTATTATTTTTATTGAACATTAAGAGAAAAAGAACCCAGTAATATAAATTAATGGGTAAAAGTCGTGATTCAATAAAAAAATATAATTTTATTACTTAATCACGATTTATGCTCCACTTTTTAAGATAAGGCGATGAACACAAGTGCGGAGTTGTCATACCACTGGCTTCCGAAACAGTTTTCAAACCGGCTTACATTGGAACAATTACGTAGGCATTTTTTTCTTTGCATAAATGAAATTGCACCACATTAAGTAAATAGAAATTTACCTGAAATGACTCGCCGAAACTGACGGTTAACACAACTGGCAACTTTTTAACTCAATTATAATTGTTATAAAAAGTATAAAAGCTAAGCGTACACGAATCCGCCGTTACCTGTCCGAATTACGAGTGAATCAAATAATGTGTACTCACCTTGACAACTAACATTGTTTTTTTTTCACATAAAATTCTCTAAAACAATGCTCGTAGTAAATACTTTACCGTTGTACTAACAGTTGTTGAGTTTTATAGTGATTTTTTAACTAGACTGCTGGATGATTCGTATTCGTATGTAAAAAATTGGGTTACTGAACGAACTCGTTATTCTGTACAAGCTGTAGAAATCTCCACAATAGGCTTTTTTCACACGAAGTGCGTGACTAACTGTCAAAGTAAAATCCTCAATTCCGTATTTTTTACCGCCACTTAACTGCTATCCGATTTTATAAATAAAGGAAATGATATTCCGCTTCTCGAAATTGATATTAATTTTTGTATTTTTTTGTGAGACACGTATATATTTATAATACTTATAGAAATTATAATTTGAAATGAAATTTTAATAAAGCGATTTTTTTACTCATTACAACTATTTAGAATAGCTGTTTATTGCAGCACTAATTTAATATCCATATATTTACTGAGGTTTAAATAGTAATCTTTACATCTTCTATTTATAGTTTATTTTCATTACACACTATAAAAACCCGATATAAGTAATTAGACTAACAAACTTAACCAACAAATTAACGTAACAAAAAATATGTTAAAATTCCTCCTACATTCATTTTCTAACCGCAACGCTTAATAAAAAAATAGCTTTAACTATAAGACTAAATTAAATTAGAATCCTAATTATTTACATACTGTAAGTTAGCAAGAAAAATACAAAAACGTGGCCTACATTTTAGTGTTTTTACTCTAAGCGAGATATTCTATATAGATAATTTAAAGAATGCACGCGTGAACACGAGAACTGCGAGAACCTCAAACCGTGTTCGGTATTTGCTCAACTATTCTACAAAAAGAAACATTCTGGATAGCACACATACAGGAAAAGCGTATTCAAATAAATAGCAAAGGTACAACATTTTACTAAGTACCATGGGGTGAATAGGGGAGCAGGGGTGAATCGGGACGAAACATTAAGAGGGATAAAAAGGACTCTAATGTGTTTACTGTATTATAATTAACGATTCAGTGTCCTTGTTGGCAACAAACTATATTATTTCAACGTTAAAATCCATTTTAAAGTTTCGTTCCGATTCACCCCTGCATCCCTATTCACCCCGTTACAAGGTACCAAGTAGAACCCTTAAGAGTATGAAGACAAGCTATAGAGTAGTATAGCGCTCGCTTACGCAAATATAGAGGATAGATGCGCATACTCTTACGTAATCTTAAAACCAAAAGCATCAATTTTTCAAAAAAAAACGTAGGTTAGATCAGACATTGCGTAAGGCGCTAATAAAATTACTAATATACTAACATAATGCCATCATCAGAACTGTTGCCAAGTTTTCGTACCAACGGTACATTTAAAAGTCTTTGAGGAGGCCCATGACGGATAGTGGAAGTTTGTGGGCTTATATACTTAATGATGAATATCAAAAATTACTGAAAAGAAAAAGTTTTTTTTACTTGTGGCTAATTAACAACCGCGCCGATCATATGATTTGCGAGGTTAAGCTGCGCTTGCCGTGGTCAGTCCGTGAATGGGTGACCATTCGTTACACATCGAGACCCCTCCGTGCCTCGGAGAGCACGTTAAAGCGTCGGTTGTGGGTGTTATATGAATACCTATGGCAGTCATTACAGGTAGTCAGAAGCCCGAAAATCCGACAGTTGGTCTAACCTTAGAATATCGCCTTTTCCCAGTTACTGGGTTGCGGAACTCTGATGGTAGTCGCTCCGTGTAAAATATTGGTGGCGCATCTGGTTAGACTGGTAGCTGACACCAACATTATTGGGAAAAAGGCTAGGATGACGATCAAAAATTACTTACAAGATGAACATTCTTTGCACCACATCTGAAGGAGTATCTATAAGATATCTGCGACCACACTTGTACAAGTTTGCGTAACTTACCAATCTAAATTATTTTCAACAACTACGCTTATTCATACCCTAAGTCACACCATAATTAATGGTGAATTTTTGACGTTACCACCATTTTCTCACCTCACTAACGAACACTGCAAGGTTGCTCGCATAGTGTTGCAACTCGGATTTCTCAAGTGCCACGGTTGTTCTCACACATCCTGTATCGATTGAACGTTGCCACATGCTCGTGAGATTCGTAATTTCCGATTTAATTATCAGTTTCTAGGTATAATACCTGCCTAGAGAGTACTTACTTAATTAATGTAGTTAAGCTAATTCTGTATGGAAATAATTATCCGGTCTCTCGTGTATTTCAATATGGTTCACGCTCGCGTTTATTTCTTATGAGGCAAGCACTACCTCATTTGTACGACCGACTTAATCTTACAATTTTTTGGGATTGCATTTTGGTGTCCTCTTCTTCGTTTAAGCTATTGTCCGACAAGCAAATTGCGTCTGCTCCTCATTCCTCTGTAGCCAACCTACATTTATTGATATAAATGGTCATAATATTTCTGTACCGAACTAAAGCCTTTGAGTTTTTATTAGCAAATAAATTCCCATATTGTTGTACCATACACATGTCCGGCATTATTTCCTACCATTTCTGTTCAAATGGTTTTAATAACTTCGCCACAATGTATGGTAGAAAACGTCCTTCATACACAACTGTGACAGGCATTAAATACTAGTTTTTAATCTAGTTTCTAGAGCAGACTGTGGCAGCTATGCGTCCGGTGTCCGGTGTTTGTATCCCGTGTCCGGAACTTAGCATCCGGCGTCCACTAATCATGTGCCATTCTCGTAGGTGCGTAACATCTCACTTTTCTTAGCGTGAGATAGAAAATACGACGTCAGTACCATAAAAAGTGAGATTCTAAATATCAGTGAGAGTATCCCGGGCGGTCGACTCTCGCGTGCCTCGTCCGATTTTCCACGTTTTCCAAATAATTAGTCTCAATTGCATCTTCGCAATGCACGTACTGGAAGATTAGTATGGAACTAGCTTTGAAAACGCCGCTATCTGATAATGTTCTAACTCTCCCCTGAAGTGATTAATTACAAATTATTACACATCATGAAGGATATTAATCAACGCAACGGATTGCTAACATGCTATAATACTTAAGGATCCGCTGTTCAAGTTTTCGGTAGATTACGGTGGAAATTCGTCTAGACAGGATTTTAATAATTAATAACTTTCAATAGTTCAGCTTAACCTTTTCCCAACTATGTTGGGGTTAGCTTCCAGTCTAACCAGATGCGGCTGAAAACCAGTATTTTACACGTAGCAACTGCCATCAGACCTCCGCAACCCAGTTACTGGGCAATGCCGATATCCTAAGGTTAGTCTAAATTAATAACTTTCAATAATTATAATAAAAAAATTAGTGGATTTAAATGAATGCTTATAATGTATTAACAAATTTTATTAAATACTAGCTGTGTTCTCACGGCTCCGCCCGTATCCTATGTTACTCAGTGATTATGTAGCTTTCCAACAGCAAAATAATTTTTGAAATCGGTCCAGTAGTTTTTAAGTTTATTCGTTACATACAAAAATCCAAAAACACAAATCTTTCCTCTTTATAATATTAGTATAGATTAGTTATGATAATGTTTTACACCACTGGGAATATAAATCCATACATCATTGTTTTTTTAAACGGTTTTAATTAGCTTGACTTCGTGTGTCTCTTTGTTTGATTCAAATCTTGCGACAGATTTTTCAAAAACTTCGTACACAAATTCAATTCCCACGACAATACAACATTATAATCCTCAAGTCCTGCAGGGGTACGGCAATATAAAACTGTTAAACTTAAAAAAAAATAAGAGAATATTTTTACACTTGACTTCATTTTTGTTTAATACCTAATTAAGTTTTAATCATCTACCTACCTAACATTGAAATAAATAACGTCGAAAACTGCATATCAATTACCAACCAACTCTATCCTTAACTTTGTTCTATACTAATTATGAGGGCGTTACCTCGGCGATATTATGAAATCGCTAATTATTCTAATTCAAAGCAATCACTTCTTCCTTAGCCGGAAGACGGGCGGGCATTGAAAAAACTGTTGCCGCATAAAATAAACATTAGTGCGCTATCTGCGCTGACGCCGCTAAATTCAAGCTTAATTAATATGGTTTAGAAATAGTTATTAACGAACTGTTAACTGCGGTTATCTGTTACATACCCTGAAGTTTTTATAGGTTTTTAACTAGGTTTGGACGATCAATGTTAGTCATTGCTACGAAAATTTACATAAACATAAATCACGCCTGTATTCCCTGAAAGGTTGGGCAGGGGTGTATAGTAACACCCTCACTTCACCGTTATGTTTAAGTCCCATGTCATGGTTGGCGAACCTATTGCCATCAACCGGGCACAAATTCATACTCTGGGCTGCTACTGAGGACTTTGCAGCAGTCGCGCTTGCTACCACTACAACGAGACAGATTTGTTTTAAAAAAACGTTTTGCGAAAATCACAATAGGTACTGACATATCATTTTCTTAAGAGAAGAGCCCCAAATCTTCAGATCACTCGTCTTTTACAATTTATGTAACCGAAATATCCCACCCTCATTAAAAAAACAATTTATCACAATCTGTTCATCAACTAAATGCAAAAGGCCTTACTTCATTGACACAAATACATCATGCATTAGACAGTATTGGAAAATTAATAATTTACCATAAAAAATGAGTTCATTATAATTTAGAAGATAGGTATCCTCTTTTCCGTGTTTCATCATAATCCCATAACTATTTTAATGGAATCACCCATGCCACATTGTGTAATCCGAAAGAGAAATTGAACGAAAACGCGTCTCTAAGCTACTTAGTTACGTTTTCCATACATAAAACTGGTAGAAAACATGAATTTACATTGTATGACATCGTCGTCGCGTGCTTGTAATGTCATATTGTGTCATTAACGTATCCGCCTTAGTATTTAAAGTTACAATTGTAACTAGAACATTACATTTAAATATGTTTTAGTGTAAAGTAATTTTAAGTTTCAGTTACCATGGCGTACGCTCAGATTCATGGTTATGACAAGACGCAAAAAAGACGAGTACCCTGATGATTAATAATATGAACAATGAGAAATACTAAAATTTAGATAGCGGCCTTTTCCAGCACTGAACTACGATGGGGTTGATTAAATGGAGTCATTAAAATATATATTTAAACATAAGCTGTGCCCGTGGCTTCGGCAGCATATTTTGATATATAATATAATTCGTCGCTGCGTCTGCAAAATCCGCTAGGTATGTGTTTTTTTTGAAAATCTGTCTTTGATGCTATTTTATAATACATAGTTCTTAAGTCACGTGCACCTGAAAATCTGTTATTTAATCATTTATTAGATTAAGAAAATAGCAAAATAAATTATTAGAAAACGTATTTTACAGTTGCACGTGGCTTGAGAACTATTATTAAATAACATCAAAGACATTTAAAAAAAAACACAGCGGATTTTGGAGACGCAGCGATGATATTATAAGCTACATGTATGCAGATTTTTGCATACCTACATAGTTTTTCTTAGGCAAAAACTACAGAAGGCTCTGTGTCCTACGATCCTATATAATCATTTTGATTCATCCATATTCAAACCTCTTGCCACACACGCTCGATACCTATTACCGCTGTTACCAATACTTTTTCACTCTTTACCAAACACCACCACCCATCACTCTTCACATCACTATAACTATCAGCAAACACTAATTGTTTTTCCTATCCTTTTCCCAACTATGTTGCGGTCAGCTTCCAGTCTAACCGGATGCGGCAGAATACCAGTATTTTACACGGAGCGACTGCCATCATACCTCCGCAACTCAGTTACAGGGCACTGCCGATATCCTAAGATTAGACTGGTTATCAGACTTTCGAGATTCTAACTTCTCGTAACTACTGTCATTTATGTGATATCCGGAACCGACTGTTTAACGTGCTGTCCGAGGCACAGTCTCGATGTGTAACGAATGGTCACCCATCCACAGACAGACCGCGGCTAGTGCAACATAAATCACATGAACCGCGCGGTTGGTAACTAGCCACGAGCCTCTCCTTACCACGATTGTGCATAAATTATAAATAAATAAATGACAACGTCCTCCAAAACATTCTACTGTCTAACTTTAAATACTAGCCTAGTAAAAGTTACTAAGGTCAACGCAACAAAACATGAACATTCTAACATTCGTGTCAATATCAGCAGTAATTTGTAGAATCGCATCAATTTTTTGTCGGTGCGAACGTAATGTCGTAACACACAGGTGGCTAATGTGGCCAATGCATTATCTTAACTGACCACGTGTGTATTAGAGAGCGGTTCATTCGGATTCACTTCGCGAATCAACGATGAAGTCGTCCATTTATTATTTATGTACTTTGTTCGTATTCTGTAGGTCGTGTACTTAGAGAATAAATTATTCGAACTACATATTCAGAATTAAGCTAATATTCCTTTTATAGAAGGAGTTTGTCTGTGAGGTAGCAGAGCAGAGGTACTTATAGAGGTACCTATATGCAATTTGAAGAACGTTTAGATTTTTTTTTAATCTAATTTCTAAAAATTCCAAGTACTGCAAGTCTTTTCTTCGCTGAGCTATATTCTCTAGTTTAATGTTATAATGGCAACAATAAATCATTAACCTTTATTTATTATTCTTATTAATTAATTTGCTGAATACTAGCACCCACCTCACTTCATTATACCTATTTATTTTTATTTATAATTTATTCAGTCTCCAAAAATAACCGTAGATATTTTAAGATTATTGTTAGTTTAACAATCACTGTTAATTCTAAAATAAATTAAAACCTGCTTTTCACTATGAGATATAATATAATATATATATTACATCCCGGGATATACATTAATATCGCTCACCGTATTTTTTCATACAACATTGAGATGTGATAATAAACTCGTGGGATGTAATTTATATCTCGAGATATATAACATTCCTTAGTGAAAAACCAGCTTAATTCCTCAAGTACCTAAGTCTCGTTATCATTATAAATTAAAACTGCAATTAGTGTAATTCTAAAATATGTTGATCCAATTTTTAGGTAATAAACTTGTATTTATACCCAGTTATATTATCAATAATTTGCATTATAGATAAATTAGAAAACAAAAGCCATTAAAATTCGTAGGTTGAATATTATTATGCCAAACTATTCTGGTAAGCTACGTAACATGCCTAAAGTCACATTTCGACAACATTTTGTCGAACATAAGCAGGCAAAAACACCATAATAACTGTACATAGTGAGCTAACGTCATTATTAATGTGTGCCGATAGTTAATGGAATAGTTTTTGCCAGATATTTGAGCAACGTCCGCTGCATCCGTCGAGAACCGGCCGCGTGCCTAACTCACCAAACGGACGACTAGATTAGCCTTACTGACCTACTTGCAAGAATCATTGATAGTTCTCGACTATGTCAACGAAGTTTAATTTAAAAGTCCAGTGTGACTGATGTTTAAAAATAAATCAAGCCTACATTTTGGTATAGGTCAACCAGAATCTCATGACATTAAAAAATTATAACAAATAGTAGTTTTCATATGGCAATGTCAAAATGTCACTTGTCAAAACGAGTATGAATGTAGTTGATACATTTTCCAGTTCTGATTACCTAATGTTTTCTTGTTCAAACATTTTTAATAAACATACTTATTTTAACAAGGTTTCCTTTTCCATTACAATAAAATTGCAAAAAACCATATATCAGCATATCATTTTGGGACCCAGTGCATAATATCAGCAAGCACATTGGGTCACATAAAACAATAAGCCAAAACCTTTAACAACATGGATTTATGAAATGCATGTTGTGCCGACCCCACCTAGTATGGGATAAGGGCAGGAAGAAGATCGAGAAGAAATTAAAGAAAAAAAATACAAGTATCAAGACTTTTTATTCAAATTACCCTTGTGTTACCCACAAAAACATTTAATTTCCCTATTTGCCATCAGATTCTGGTAGACCTATAATTTTAAGTATTTTTTTTAATCTATGTTATTTTTTATTATCTGTGCCTCGTATTTTAATCATATGGCAACACTGTCTTCCTATAAAGAGGACTCTAACCATAAATTAGATTAGCTGTTTACACTACTAAATTTAAAAAGGCATAAAAAAAAATCGTATTACGAAAATGATTTACATGAATTTTAATGATATCAAAGCAGACATAAATTGCCAATAGGCCTATTCTCATCGTTGACTTTTATGATTAATGTTCAATAAGCCGTTGATTCACAACATTTTCCTTTAATTAAAACCAGTCTAGAAATGTAAATTTATTGATCGTAAACTAAGCTTAGGAATCGAGTTTTTAAAACGATTACGTTTTAACCAATCGATCATAATAATATTAGATAAGCATCGGGTAATTAGACTTACCGTCTGAATGGACTATTCAAAACCTGAACTTATGTTTTGATGGGTCGTGATAGGCTATTAATAACAACAAGTTAGGTTATGCGCGCACGCAAATGTGATCGTTAAATTGTTACGTTAATACATAGGGTGTTTATACATAACATTTATTTATTTCTATTCGTGCCTAAGTACCTGAAAAGTGATCGTATGAATTCTAACATTGCTAATTAACAAAGATTTCATAACGTCTGTCATATGTGGTGGTAATTGCTTAGATGCGATTAATCTACATTGCGACACATAGTAATAGATGATTCCCATTAACAATTTTATGTATACATTTCTCTAGGTATCATATATGTCTTAAAATAACTGAACAAACATTGAAAAGTAAAATTTATATGCTCATGTTTAAATACTACACAGTTAAACTACCTCTGCCTCGTCGGTCTAGTGGTGGCAAGCGCGACTGCTGATCATGAGGTCCTAGGTTCGATCCCCAGATCGGGCAAAGTGTTATTGGGTTTTTCCGTGTGGAATTCCTCAGTAGCAGCCCGGAGTCTGGATTTGTGCCCGGTTGATGGCAATAGGCTCGCCCCCTATTACATGGGACTTAAGCATAACGGCGAAATGAGGGTGTAACAATACACCTCTGCCTATCCCTTCGAGGAATGCAGGCGTGACGTTATGTTATTATCGAAACTCATTTTTGTATGAAATGAGCCTCCACGAGTGAAGATACTTAAGTACGTTCGGCGCACCCTAGGCAGTCAGCCCCGCTATCAACCTTGCTGACTGGCTTATCTCCACCACGTCATGAGCTATTCTCATATAGCCCGTCTTCTTTTCGTGTGGTTAGTGACTAACCTGGTGTCAGAGTTTATGCCGCCGAGGGGCCTCTGACTTGGCTTCACATGCCGTCGAGAAATAATATCTCTCAGGCATGCCGGTTTCCTCACGATGTTTTCCTTCACCGTTTTTAAGCAATTGATAATTATACAATACGCATATGAATACGAAAAGTCAGAGGTGCGTGCCTTGAGTTCGAACTAGAGACCTATGACTTGGCAGTCCGACGGTCACACCACTAGGCTATCACTCCTATAGCTTGTGCCGACACGAGCCAAGAAGCGGTTACTTTACCCGTTACCCATTAAAGCAAAGTTCTTATAATCTTAATGACCTTTATGTTAATTTTAATTTGTATACATTAAATTGAATTTTAATTTTTAAAACATTATTATAATGACGTTAAAATACATATTTAAATTAAGAAACAGAATTAAATAACGGTGATTAAATCGAGATCATTTCCCTTGCGAAATAAATAGGGTTTAATATTGCTACAAGTGATATTACTTATATTATCACGTGTTTATTGACTAATATATGATCGCTGGTCCATCCGGCGGAAATCGTTAAATATTAATGATAGATTTATTCGCTGTATAGACACGAAGCATTAACCCTTGAAGAGTTGATAAAACGAATTTGATCCGGCAGGCAGGCATTCTAAAAAGCAGAATTTTATCTTGGACCAGTGTAGAAAAATCTATTCTATCTGTATTGAGACCTTAGATGAAAGCCGAAACTGTATGACTGATCTATCAACGCACAGCCTAATCCGCTGAGGTTAGAATCTTGAAATTGTGACATTAGATACCTTTTATAACGTAGGCATCCATTAACATAATTCTTCCGAACATAATTCTTTTGGTTTGAGTACCAATGTTTCAGAATACTAATGAGTTCAGCGGGTAAGTCCGTTTCATTATTATTAAGATATTTTTGTAAGTACTTATATTATAATTTACCAACATATGGATGTACCTTGTCCGAAATAAATTTGATTGATTGATTGATTAAAGAAGAATCTTTCTAAATTTCTCCCTAAGGGGGTGAAAAAAAATCACGCATGCGAAGCTACGGGCGAAAGCTAGTGACGAATAAATGCTCTTCTTTTGTTTAAAAATCGTGACGTCATTGGTGTAATTAAAGTATCAGTTGCAATTAATATTCTCCACCCAACCGCATCGTAAATGATCTATTTGTACAATACTGATATATGTTCAATTATAATAATATTTTTTCGAATGATATATAAAATTGTACCTATAATTTAACGCAATTAAATTAGTAAAATGATCCTCGTTATAAAAAACTTATCATAAACTATTATATTTTAATTTCACTTACTTGCCTCGGAGAGTACGTTAAACCGTCGGTCCCGGGAGTCATAAGAATACCTATGACAGTCGGTACAGGTAGTCAGAAGCCCGAAAGTCTGACAACCGGTCTAACCTTAGGTTACCGGCATTGCCCAGTAACTGGGTTTCGGAGGTCTGATGGCAGTCGCTCCGTGTAAAATACTGGTATTCAGCCGCATCTGGTTAGACTGGAAGCTGACCCCAACATAGTTGAGAAAAGGCTAGGAAGAAGAAGGATTTTAAATTCACTTACATAAAATAATAATGCTTAGGTACTAGAAAATCGGATTAGGTACTTACAGTTAATTAATTAAATAAACTTTCTCTTTTTACAGTATAATTGATGACATTATCAACATTATATTTACATTTTACGACTCTACTTAAACTAAATTTATTTCGCTGACATGAATATGATAATCATAAAATGCAAAAATAATCATAAAACCGCAAAAAACTTATTCACATACACTGTACATTTATTGACAGTTCCTGAATTCACACTGCAACTTTATTCAATATGTCATAAATCATGTTATATTAAAATTCATGCCAGGTCCAATCAAACATTATATCAAATAATATTTACACTTAAATGAACTGTTTGTATATTAACTATCAATCATTCGTTTACACCTTGAACGGAGAAACTGATTCTACTAAAATAATAATAACTGTTATGTTATGTAATAGTAAATTAACTTGATGTAGGTGTTAAGGTGTTATAGTATAATCGACTAGCGGCCCATCCCGGCTTCGCACTGGTTGACATTTTTCCCGTTTTTGCAACATTTTTCATTTATGCTCCGCTCCTATTAGTCGTGGCGGGATGTTATATAGCCTATAACCTTCCTCGATAAATGGACTATCCAACACAACACAAAAATATTTTTTCAATTCCAACCAGTAGTTCCTAAGATTAGCGCGTTCAAACAAACTCTTCAGCTTTATAATATTAGTATAAATATCCCTTGATTAGGACGATCAGAGTCAGCTATTCTCTCTACCTACCATAATATAATCATACATAACATAATAAGCCCATTACTGTCCCACAACTTGGCACGTATCTCTTCTCAGAATGAGAAGAGTTTTAGGCCTTAATCCATCATGCTGGCCTGGTGCGGGTTGGCAGACTACACACAACATCGAGAACTTTATTGAGCCCTCTCAGGTGTGCAGGTTTCCTCACGATGTTTTTCTTTCACCGTTAACGCAAGTGATAATCAAATTCTGATCCGCCCATGAATTCGAAAAGTCAGAGGTACAGCCTGGGATTGAACTCAGACCCTCCTGCGTGGAAGGCAAGCGTTCAACCGCTAGGCTATCACTGCTGTTGATCAACAATCTAATCAAACATTACAAAAATTCATCGCGATAAAAAGAGGTAGGTACCTAATATTTCATTTCATATAACATTAGTCAAAACTGGCTCACCAAGGCACGAATATCTTTTGAACCATTTGTCCGAGTTTCAGCTCATCTTGATTGACCATTTGGGTTTATAGAAACATAATACTGTGTTAAATCTCTGCTAGAAGCAAACATGTTGCTTATTTCTATACATTTCCTTGCTAAAATAGCCCTTATTTGTCTAATGTCTTAGATAGAGTAGAGTTTATACAATTCAAGTAAGAAATACCAATTCGTTCTGCCTAGCTTTTTCCGAACTATGTTAGGGTCAGCTTCCAGTCTTACCAGATGCGGCTGAATACCGGTATTTTACATGAAGCGACTGCCATTAGACCTCCGCAACCCATTTACTGGGCAATGCCGATATTCTAAGGTTGGACCCGTTGACAGACTTTTCGGACTTCTGACTGCCAGTAACGACTGTTTAACGTGCTCTCCGAGGCACGGAGGTGTCTCGATGTGTTACGAACGGTCACCCATCCACGGACTGACCGTGCTAAATGCAGCTTAACCTCGCAAATTGTATCCGCGCGGTGGTAATTCGCCACGATCCCCTCTACAAATAAGATATATCAATTTGTGGGATATTGTGTAAAACAAAATATTAATATCCTTTCGTTATTTATGAAGCGTAATTTTAATTACTACGTAGATGTTCATTACCAACACTTCAGCTAATATATCTGCGCACATGTAGTAACTCACAATTTCCAATTAATTCTTACACTATGCAACACCAACTTATACACTGATACACATTTTTTCTAACATTCGCCCACGCTTGGACATTACTTCAATGACGACTTGCGAAACACAGTATCAACTTAATTATTGTTCTTAGACTGTTCGCAACTGGTCCACAGAGGTGGTCTACAAATGGTCTTACCCCACAGACGTACATGTAAATAAGCAATTAGACCGATGCCCGTCTGCACGAAACACCAGATTAATGTCTTTCTCAGACTAGACTCTGTAATTCATCACGTAATGTTTGCAGCAACGAATTAGACACTTTCTTTTGATCGATGTCGAAATTCTAATCACATGGCGTGGCGTTTTCACCGAAAATCTGATAAAATACGCCTTTATAGTTAATGGTTATTCATTGCTTGCGCCACGCGAACAATAGGAAAGAAAACTTAAAAACTGGTAACTATTAACTTCCTCGTTGGTCTAATGGTAGCTAGAGCGACTGCTGATCGTGAGGTCCTGGGTTCGATCCCCAAATCGGGCAAAGTGTTATTGGGTTTTTTTTTGGCAGCCCGGAATTTGGATTTGTGCCAAATTCCGGATCCAAATTTGGATTTGTGCCAAATTGTTGTGTGTGATGGCAATAGTCTCGCCCCCTATTACATGGGACTTAAACACAATGGTGAAATGAGGGCGTTACTATACACCTCTGCCCATCCCTTCGGGGAATACAGGCGTGATGTTATATTATTAAATATCTGACAGTACAAACTAAAATACTCTGTAAAATGTTTAAGTAATGCGATAACCCGCTTTTGAAAATAATAAAATGATTTCACAAGCTTTAATAAACTTTCACAGGATTAAAAGCTTTTGATGCTATTAAACAGCACTTACATTTATTCTAAATTCATAACATAAAAATCTCTGATGCAAATAAATTATTATCGAAGCTAAGTCATAGCTGGAACCAATTAAAATAATAAAATAAACATTATTAAAAATTAACGCACTTCACTTTTATAACACATTTTATGGACGATTCATAAAATGTGATCTTTCTTTCTCTCATGTCGACACGAACTATTTGAGAATAGCTCATAGCGTGGTGAAAAGATGTCAGTCAGCAAGGTTGATAGCGGGGCTGACTGCCCAGGGTGCGCCGAACGTACTTAGGTATCGTGGAGACTCTTTTAATGCATTTTTAATGCCCTTTAACTTCTTATAATAATTATGTGATATTAATAATATTAAGTGTCATTTAAACACGTATTTAACGATGAAGATTTTGGCTGGTAAAGAATCGAGTCTTATTATAAATCTATTTTGTAAAGAATTGAATCTTATTATAAATCTATTTTGTAAAGAATTGAGTCTTATTATAAATCTATTTTGTAAAGAATTGAGTCTAATTATAAATTTATTTTGCAAGGAATCGAGTTTAATTATAAATCTATTTTGTAAAGAATCGAGTCTTATTATAAATCTATATTGTAAAGAACCGAGTCTTATTATAAATCTATTTTGTAAAGAATAGAGTCTTATTATAAATCTATATTGTAAAGAATCGAGTCTTATAATAAATCTTCACATTCAATAGAATCTAACGTCACGTCTGCGGGCTAATAAGCCCGCAGACGTCAACTGCGGTCATCCTCAGGAATTTAACGAATAAATTATATAGGTATATTAAGGTATCCGTTATACAAGTACCTACCAAATAATGTCGTTTCCTAACATTAGTTGCGTTACTTGTTTCATAGTTCCTTTCGATTATTATAAAGAATGCATATAGATCTTAATTAGGATAACAATTAGCTTTTCACGGCTTAATAATGAATAGGAATACCTTGTAGATAAGAATTAATTGACGTATCTAATATCTGTGAAAGATTATCATAACACTTGATCAATAGTATCCTTCCTTGCTTAGAAATTAATTACTGTAAAACTACCTGACTACTAAGCAACAGATGGTAACTTTAAGATAACCTGCCCCATTCAGAATGTTTCGATAATTCAGTTGTCTATGATTCGGTTTGTTATCTCGTTTTGTCTATGGGTCTCGTAGCGAAAAAAATACAAATCGAAACGTTCCTCAACTGCCTCGTTGATCTAGTGATGGCAAACGCGACTGCTGAACGTGAGATCCTGGGTTCGATCTCCAGGTCAGGCAAAGTATTATTGGGTTTTTTTGTGGAATTCCTCAGTAGCAGCCCGGAGGTCGGATTTGTGCTGGTTGATGGCAATAGGCTCGCCCCCTATTACGTGAGACTGAAACATAACGGTGAAATGAGGGTGTTACTATACACCTCTGCTGAACCCTTCTGGGAATACAGGCGTGATGTTATTTTATGTTCCACAACTAACAAAAGTTTATTAATAAATTCGGGGTTGGGAGGTTGGGACGTTATCGCGTTATAACGTTCCAATAACTGTATATTGCATAGTTTTTTTTTTAATTAACCCTGACAGACTTATACCCTAATAATTATTACGATAAATTAAACTAAAGTCTATAGCGACGTGACTTAATATCACTATTTATTCAAATATTTCAATGAGTAAGTTACACAAGCTTCTGAATGAACGTGCAATGGCGCTGCGGTCAGCGCAGGGCGGCGCGGGCGCAGTGGCCGAACCGCGACTCTTGCGCAACGCGCGTAATCATAACACGTGTCCAACTTATGCAGATTGATGGAAGACACTTGCTTGATTAATTAGATCCCGTTTTATTGAAGCTTGTTTTATTTTCGACTAATTATTGAAAGAGAAAATTTCGTGACGTAACATTTGTACGTAAATTATTGTCTAATTAAAAACATCTGCTTTTATAATTAGATTTATGGGAATATTTTGAATTATGATAGTTTTCCCAATTAACATAACTAACAAATAGCTGGAGGACATTGCTATGTTACTTTTACGTAACGACACAAGTGACTACAACAATAGAAATAACGTAAGAATTGTCGTTTCCTGATTTAGTTATATCGATAACATCAAGACTAACATTCTTACAAGGAAAAACATTAAACTATTAAAAGATTAACTCAAATACATTAGGTTTATGTTTCGCTATGTCCGACACACAACCACAGATGTCATTCACATCCATTGCGTAAACCGATTATCAATCAAGTTAGCCACACTGTCACATAACAAGACAAGTATCAATCTACATATCACATCACACCACGTAACACAAACAAACAATCAATCAAAACCATTTTTTTCAAGTTTACTACTCTACAACACATTCGTGACGTCTCGCTTCACCTACATAAAACGCACGAAATGCAATATATCATTGTATTATACAACAAAGTCAATATCGCTATAAACAAGTGCATTCGGATGTTTAATTAACGTTACCAATTCGATACATGACGTAACTTTAACTTGTGTCAAAGTGAAGAGCAATAAGTTGTGTAACATCGAAATTTCGCTTTCTACGCGTTAACGAACATCGCATAAAGCTTAGATAGATGGTGTACGATTATATGGTATTCATCATTCGATTACGCACTAGTAAATTCCTGAACATCAAATGCAGTCCTTATTATAAATTTGCGTTCCGTTCCACTTGATGAGTATCGAATAAAACGATATGCAATTAATCCGATTTGGAATCTTTCCTGGTTCGTTAATTAACTCTGTTGATTAAAGACATTTCAGAAAGCTTAGCTTTAGATACTTGATATAACGAGCTCAATGAAACCGACCAGCGGAGAACTGGTGACATTAGTATTGAATTTCATTCACGCCTATGAATAACCGAACAAATATTATATTCTGTTCTGTTTGTTTTCTTAATCGATTATTTTATCGAGTAGCTCTGATGGTTATTGAATCGAATACCATCAGTTGCGGTGTTAGCATCCGTCGCCTTAACGTGGTCTTGTCGTCAATGTTACCAGTTTACTTACGTATAATTTAAAACTTTCTAAAGAGACCGCTCCAGCTAGGCAAGTAGCTGCCATTGCCTCGGTCAGATTTCCCTTTCGTACGACGAGCTTCATCGGCCTTATTATTATAATATTAGCTAAGCGATAATACGATGTACCTAAGTTCGTTATAACTTGCCAACCGGTTTGTGGGTTAATTTGAATAGTAGCGAGAAACTATGAAATGAGAAAACCTTGTGCCTGTATGCGACTCGTCGCACTAAACATCCATAATATGTGCGACTAGTCGCACGACTATGCTATGTTTCTTATTTCCGAAATTGAAGTGTACACTTGATCAATTTGGTTATAAGAATCTTTTTTTTGCATTCGTACAGATTGTTGGAATCAATTTAGTAATTGATTAAATGCAAGTCACAGTTAAAAAAACGTACTTTTCAATTAGTATAATATGCAATACACTTGAATAAAAAAACCAATACATCGGAAGTTGAAAAACAGACTAGGTACATGCACATAAATAAAAATAATTAAATTCTATTGAAGTTAATTATTTATTTAATTTATTTGCTAACTATTCACATGCACGCGGATGTCAACAAACATATTCCGTATTCCAAGCAATAAATTTTTATTGTTATTCGAAGCGCATTCTGAAATATTTTTGTCTAAAAAAACATATGTATTTGTCGTTAGGGTAGACTATAAAAATATTTAACATCAAAGCCGATCGCTTTCCGCAATCGAAATATTCAAGCCTCTTTTAAAAGCCCGTTTTTTTAGCATATTTATTTAAATTACCATTTCAGTGAGTTAGAGTTTTAGATTTTAATGTGCGCCCATATATCAACCACTAATTTGTATGGGCTAAACGATAGTTGAAAATCTTTTAATATTCATCATTAGAAAACCGCTGTTATCTGTACAGAAAATCTAAAAATTTCACCCTAATAAAATAATAGAAAGCAAAAAAACAGTTCAGCGACCATCCTTTCGAGTAAATTATGAATCGATTAAGATCATTTTGCGGTTTTAACCGATTGTTTACGATTGGATGGTACGTTTCTTTCTGTGCCTACGCATCGCTGCTGGCGTGGTATAGGTCAAGTTCGGCGGCTGACCGTGGCATCGAATGCTATAGTTCTCGTCGTCTCTCAACTCGGCTGTCATCGAACTCGATTCGACAACATAATTGCGATTGCGTACATAAATAGTTTCCGACTTGATCGCTATTTGAGTCGGAAATGTAATTATATGCATGTAGAACAGATTTTATTTGGAATAATTGTTAGCTTAGCTTATTTCGTGTAAAATGTTTGTATTTAATTAAAGATTAAGGCACGCCGCGTGTTTATTATGGCTAGTCGAAAACTAAGAATGCTATTACCTAATTAGGGATGTAATTTACACTTATACCTACTTAAATATATTATTTTAATTCCAAAAAAGCTTTGATGGTTTGTTGTGTCGTTTGAGGTGCTTAATATGCGCAATTATAAATGATCATTCATGTTATCGCGACATGCATTTTTAATACCATTGAAAAACAATAAAAATGCTACACGATTCATAAATATTAGTGGTTCAAATTTATCAAATGAACTCTCATTTTTATTGCAACAATGCGCAAAAATACATAGTCGAAGTAGATAATTTTATATTCAGAATAGTGATGTACCACATACTTTATTTTTTGTTAAAAACCGGTTTTGAACCTATTAAAACCCTAAAATCTTTAACATAGTCTTCCCAAAACAGCGCACTCGTAACAACTCGGTACATACATGTGTTTATTTCGTAATTGGCATCTGGTCACATAAAAGGCATTAAATTCAATTCAGTAATGTGATTCGGTATTTATTGGAGCGATCTACTTGCTTTACAATATTGAGAACAGCTGGTGTGCTAGAACGCTGTTCCCATGACTACTAACTAACACACATTCCACACAATCTCCTGCGGAGCTGAACATTACCCGCCGTGTTTATCGAAAGCGATAGATATGTCAACAACACGCGGTAATGGATAGCGAACATGGTTAAAATAACTATGGGAACTTGTTAATAGGTTTCCAATCTAGGTCTCGATGTTGTGTAGCAACGGCCTACGACAATTCGTAGGCAATTCAACTTGTAACAAGTATAAACACTTACATTATTATTATTTACACTTTCACCACTTGCTTAATGTTACACTATTGTTAGATAGATGCGTAATCATGTTATCAGAAGTAAATAGTAGAAATTCGCATTCAATAAGTGTTTATTTAGGAAATGTAGAATGGTCAAGTGTTGATTTATGGAAACGAAAACAAAATAGAACAAGTGTTTGTCAAATACTTAACAATAAAGTAGGCGGAAAATGTAAACACTTAGGTTATATTATCAACAAGTAAATAGATTATAACCATGTTTACTTTTAACTTCTTCGACAAAATTCCCCGAAGAAAAGTAGTTCAACGTACTATGTAATGACGTCATTACGCATGAATGTGACACTAAACTCGATTTTCTATGACACGTGACGTCATTCGATACGTGTTAAGCGAAAGTGTGAAAAATATCTCAGATATGTAAGAAGTTACGAAACAAAGTACTTAAACTCAGTTTATTAAACGTTTTGTTGAAACATTTTTAATAGTTATTTTTGTGTAAACTAAAAAGGTTGGTACTCTTTCGCAAACTGGTTCGTTGGTCTTTATGTTGATACAAGTTTCGAATTTGTAAGAAGTTTTTTTTAAAGTAGATTTTGTCATGTAGCTGTAAAATAAGCAATGCTTTTCATACTCGCTATGCATGGTCTTGGTAACTAACATAGTCAATATATTTCCTAATTTATTTATTTAATACTTCAATGCACAATGGTGGTACATAAGGCGGACTTAATGCCACACGGCATTCTCTACCAGTCAACCTTTGGGTCAAAGAGAACAGCATCGAAAAGAGAGGTACAAAAAAAATAAATTATGGATATTTGCGACTTAATTAACTATATGGATAACTAAACAACTATAAATATAGGACATAGGTCCTAATTCTATAAAATATAATCGATAAACGCAGAAAAATATAATTATTTATTCAGTTTTATTCATTATGTGAATGTATAATTAACATTATAGCTATAATACTCTTTTAACATAAATAGGTATAGTTGATACCTATTATATTATTTTACTACCTACATATTTTGACACTGCGCGAAACTGATTCAATAATGTTATTGTTAATTATTGTAAAATGGCTGAATCTTGTCAAACTATCTGTATAAAGAAAGCTTAAACAATACGAAAAGTATTTAATAACTAATTATAACTTTTACTTGCATGTTTGTATTAAAAATTTGCATGTTTCATACATATCCATATAATTCGCCGTTGCAATTGAAAGTTAACATTTAGCCGTGAAAGTTTTACATTTTATTCAAGTTTTGTAAGAATTTCTCATAATAAAACAAACACAAAATTATATTTTATTATATTTGTAACTTTCACAGCCATTCTAAAAATTCACAGTTGAGGCATCATTTTATGTTTAGTTTATAGGTACATAAAATATTTAATTAAACTACATACTGATACTTTATACAAATATAAAAACACTACATATTATTATTATAATGCGTAATGAAAGCTATAAGATCCTAACCAAATCATCGATTGACGTCGAAAGGGTACCTATTTATTTTATTAAAATCTCACTCGATGCTCACTGCTAGAGTGAGTTTAAAGGGACGTGTTACTATTTTGCTGCCTACGCGCCGCTGCAACTCCGGCGTGAATCACAATAACACAAAAACCTGATCCGAATGTTAGTGAGTGACCGAACCGAAATATAATAAGAGCACGAACGCACAGCGGAGCACACATTCTTGCCTTATGTTAAAGCTGAATTTCGCATGCGCGGAGCACAAGTTTCTAGGAGTGAGGATTATGTCAGTTGTTCCCCAACTATATTGGGATCAGCTTCCAGTCTAACCAGATGCGGCCGAATACCAGTATTTTACATAGAGCGACTACCATCAGACCTCCGCAACCCAGTTACTGGGCAATGCCGATATCCTAAGGTTAGACTGATCATCAGATTTTCGGGCTTCTGACTTTCCGTAACGACTGTCATAGGTATTCGTAAGACACCCGGTACCGACTATTTAACGTGCTCTTCGAGACACGGAGGGGCCTCGATGTGTAACGAACGGACAGCCATCCACAGGCTGACCGTGGCAAACGCATCTTAACCTCGAAAATCGTATGATCCGCGCTGTTGGCCACGAATATTGAGGATTCTGTACGTAATACTATTTATTATTCTGTATTTTAAGCCCATATTAATCAGTCTTCCCATGTTTGAGATCGATCGTACTCTTAACTGCTATGGACACACTGATTTAACGAGGCAATTCGCGAGTAACTCGTATAAAGATATTATGTTGTCCAATAACTCTTTATGTTCTAAATAATTATATGAAACTAGCGGATCCTGCAGACGTTGTTCTGCCCGGAAAAGCAGCGCCACCTACCGGGTCCAATTTCTGTTTTCAATCCACCTAGGAACCCATTGAAATATACACACAAAATTTCATCCAAAACGATCCAGCTGTTTAGGAGGAGTTAGGTGACAAACACACGTACAGAAGAATTATATTATTAAGATATAGTTTAGTTTAGTTTACCTGGGCTGTATCCGCACTTAGCCTCTTGATTGGGCCATTATGCGATTATTAAGATATATCAAAGTTATTTATTCTGTTTCTCGAAATATTATTAAAATATTGTTAAAATTCGTGTATTAAATTGACGTAAATCATTCTTAGTTACCTACATACTTTAAATTATTGAGTCATCGCCGTCCAATCTCATGACAGCTAATTAACTTGTAGATGTCATTGGAAATATATTCCCTCTCTAATTTTCTATAATTAGCCTACGAAAGTGTCTAATTGGCTGGTCGGGTTGCTTTTTATTTTCCATTTAAGGGTCTAGTCTGACGGGTTGCACTTTATGTATGAAAGTTACCGTACATATTTCAATGCGTTATAAATCAATCAGTTTTCAACTTTCGTGGTTGATTCACGTCTAATTCTGGTGCAAGATGGCTTGCATCCTGTTTTATAAACCTAACACCACGCATGTATTCTCCGAAGGGTTGGACACTCTCATTTCGCTATTATAAGTCCCAAATAATAGGGGATGAGCCTATTGCCATCAACCTGGCACAAATCCAAATTCCACACGGAAAAATCCAATAACACTCTGCCCTACCTGAGGATCGAACCCAGCACCTCACGATCAGCAGTCGCACTTGCCACCAATAGACCAACGAGGTAATTTTTTTTTCACTCTTTAATCTAATCATAAACCTCCTATTGGCTCTTCATCTCTCATGTCAGTGCGAGCATGAGATCTCGAGAATAGCTCATGTCCTGGTGAAGATTAACCAGTCAGTAAGGTTGGAAGTGGGACCAATAACCCAGGATGCGCCGAATAAACTCCATTATCGTGACTCGTAAAGGCTCTATTAATGCACATCCTTAATGCAGATCTGCGTAACCTAAATGATTGCAACCAAGTTTTAAGTCCCCATAATTTACCCAAATTGCTTCCCAAAACAGTTTCTACATTATATAGCTACCATATCTAGTTTCAGGCGCAGCGGTGAGAACGTATTGGTTTCATAGACTATAATAGTCATGAATAGATGTTGCTAGTCAACTGTGTGATACATTTCCTTTGCCCGTCTTATTTATACTTAATATATAAAGCTGAAGAGTTTGTTTGATTGTTTGTTTGAACGCGCTAATCTCAGAAACTATTGGTTGGAATTGAAAAAATATTTTTGTGTTGGATAGTCCATTTATCGGGGAAGGTTTTAGGGTATATAACATCACGCTACGACCAATAGGTGCGGAGCATAAATGAAAAATGTTGCAAAAACGGGAAACATGTCCATCCTTGCGAAGCCGGGACGGGCCGCTAGTATCTTATATGTATGTAGATAGGATGTTGTTGATTGTATCATCGACTAAGGACTGTGTCCACTAACATTAAACTTCTGTTTTTTTTTTGAGTAATCGGATGTTTATCCTGAGAATTAATGTTAGTGAAAACCAGCTTAAAATTAAAAAGCATAATCACGTAAAGCGTTGTGCAGTGGACAGTTATAATACTGGTTCAAGAACGAGTGCGTTCGCAGTGACTTTTACTTTCGCCAAACTAGTGCATTGGAGTGCAATGACTGTTGGTGCAACGGGTTTGTGAGCACTGGAGCACTGGTGACAAGGTTGAGAAATAACATGAAACTGGTCTTACGCACGTTACGTTACCCTTTCATTTACTAATTCCTAACGCAACCAAGAAAAAATAAGAACTCGAGAAATGTACAACTTTTTCAATTTCATTAAAAACACGTTAGAATTTATAGAAATAAGTTATTATCTGTAACGTGTACAGTGTTGACATACTTGCTGTGGTATACTTTTAATGAAATTCTTACTAATTAGCTTTAGTTTTTAGCCTTTTAAAAGTAGGTTTTCTAAGTGAGTGGAATTTTTCTCCGGTAAATCACAATCTCCATAAGAAAACAGTTGATGTTTAGCAATAAGTACTGAGACGTATAAAAAGCATGCTAATGACAAATAAACCTCGTACCTACCGCACTAATACAATTATTTGTTTGGTTACGAAACGTTCACCTATCCAATTTCGGCGGCGGACGGCGCGGGCGCAACAGTACAACCGCAAAAACTAAAATTATATTATACCGAATGTACAGTACACGACAAAAGCTTTATAATTTCCGGACCATTAATGGTGTAGCTCATTGTAGACAAGGCCACGTACCGTGAATGTGCCGGCCGCGGTTCACGACAATTGCATACCACATTACTTCTCCACGAACGAATTTAGCAACTCGGCTTCAGGTGTTAAAGTTAATTTTATTACGACACGTCACGCTATCGAAACCTTTCGTTGTATGACAATTTTAAAAGCGAATCTAATCGATTTAAGATCGCAAACAAACGTCAGATACGGATGTCGACAACGCCCTTGTCAGAGTATATCGATCAGACGTGATAGTCTGATAGCTATTCAGATCAGACGGCGTCGTTACTGACAGTCATTTAGATCGTTGATACGCTAGTTTTGCAACTAAATCGCTGTGATATGTATCGGGACTTTCTGAATAATATTAATAGGATAGCTGGCGCCATCTGGTCGATTCAGAAATGTACACCATGTTGTTGTTAAATTAATGTTGGCCCGCAAAAAGGTAATCACAGGTATCCTATTAAAGTCTCACTCCCCTTGTTCACCAATATTAGCTGTTCCATTAATGCCAGTAGGTACTGGGTGTAACGTAGCCACTCAACCGCCCGGCCCCCGCCGCCGAATTTCAGCCAACCGCCACGGACCGCGCGGTCTTGTTTATGTAATTTGACCCCTTCTGACCTTAGCGATAAAAACACCTGACGTACGCAAACTACAAGTGCTATATCAAAATAAAAAATACAGATATAAAGCTGAATAATTAAGGAACATACTTATCTATAAACCAAGAGATATAATTATAATTTGAAACTCAAAAAAAAAAGATTAACTTGAAAAACAGTGATGGAAAATTGGAAAAATTTGAAAATTGGAAATTTTTGATGGATAACTCTTAACTTTATATCCATTTTAACAATATTAAAATAAACTAGATTATATTTCCTTTCTAACAATACCAGAATGTATAAACTTATTTTATTCCAATAAGAAGAAAATCTTATAAGAAGTTAGAAACTCCTTGCTGGTTTTGACGCGGCCTCGCGCGCCCGTATACTGTTTATACTATGTATATCGAGTCAAGATAGAATCTTTACGAAACTACCTGTATTTATTTAATTACTACTACCTGTATTTTACTAATAATGAACTATTTTTCCGTTTTCACACATTTTTGGTCAAAATAAACACATTTCTTTGTGTTTACCTTATCAACCGGCAGCCATTGTTCTCATCGCGAACAATAACATTTACAAAAGCGAAATATTGCAACTTGAGATTCTAAAACTACCTACGTGTAATAAAATATTGTAGCACTATTCTTTACGATCCTTTGTATGTATAATAGTGTTAAAAATAAACAATGATGTCAGATTAGCTATGACATATTTACGACCACCCGCCGGCGCCCCGCCGCGCCGCACCCACTTGAGCGATAACAAATGTTTACAAAGTTTGACAATTTTTTTGTTTGACTTTTTGTTTGAAGTAGTGCTGACAAGTGTGATTATTTCGTTGTATAATTTCATAGAGAACGACTCTACTAAAGGTTTTTTCGTATACAAAACACGGTAGTCGATTTTATAAGGATTTTTTTAAACTGTTTCGTTTTGGGTACTGTAGTACCCATGGCGGTTTACTGCTTTTTGACTTCGGGTACTGTAGTACCCGGTGGCGGTTGAGTGGGTAGGTAGATTTAGAATTTGAAATGAATAGTTGTAGATAAAGTAAAATTATTTAATTAACAAAAATTTAAGGTAAGGTCAATGTGGGTAAATCCGTCTGCGGGGCAATTCCGTACACATGCATTTGTATTAATTCCAGAATAGTTACGCTGTTGTCGACTCGGTCGATACAACAGGATCACTTTTTAGTTATTAACTAAACTATTCACTAACTAACTACTCTGGAATGAATACAAATGCATGTGTACGGAATTGCCCCGCAGACGGATTTAGTGTAAAATATAAAATTATCGGTGAAGTCGGAAGTGCATTCATTAATATCGAGCGCGTGTCAGTTTTCTAAACGACAATAGAAACACCACTGTCCTGCGTTAGTAGCTGGATGGCTCCAATTGACTTTTAAACTATATATTTCATATTTTAGATACTTATCCCGAATGACTTCGACCTGAAAAAATACCCAGGAATTGAAAGAGATTACAGGTTAAAGCGAAGCTTTCCGCCACCACTAACCCTTTTACCTAGAGTTCGGGTTCAAAAAAAAAACATGAAATTGCACGCAAGTTGAACATACGTTCATGATATGTCAGTTGTATTTTCTATTTCCTTACATTAACAATAAACCTATTGTTATTTTCCTCAATTGTTATTGCTATTTAAAAACATTTCAACGTTTATTCAAACCACTTTTAACGGATTTATTAAACGAGAATTAAAAGCAATTACTTGGAAAACCGGAGGCTGGCTGATAATTGTAATGATTCATTATGGAAACGGAACGTTCTGCCGAGTTCAGTGGAACGTGTTCGCGGCCCACTGATTGTAATATATTAGTCGCTGATTTATTCTCATTAGCACCTCTAAGTTCCTTGACACGGTAATGGCAATAGAAATTCTGAAAGCTTCCTTGAAATTACTGACAAATTTTCCAATCTTTCAGGAGCCGTCAAATTGATTTTTCTACCAACTATTTATAAATTCAATTGGGCTTAAATCCAAAAATCAAACCTATTCAAAAACCAGTTTCTATCTTCCTGCTCTATCATCAAACCAGCTTCATGGTATATATTATTGCATTGTCACCGACGTTACATAGGTATGTCAAATTTCAGCTCAATCGGATGTCAGCAAGTGCTTAAAAAATGGATCACAAATTTTGAACCGGAATCACATACGAATGAAGCAAGTTAAATAAAAACTTTAAATAAATTCATACCGAAACCGGAAAACCGGCCTCATTAAAAAAACCGTAAACAGAAAACGAAATAAAAGCTTTTTATGTAAAAAACCGTAAACAGAAAACGAAATAAAAGCTTTTTATGTAAAAAACCGTAAACAGAAAAGGAAATAAAAGCTTTTTATGTACAAAACCAATAATTGTAAACGCTGCTGACCTGTGGATGTCCTTTACATTGCATTAAGTACATAAAGTAAAGGCCGTTCCAATAAATAACAAAGATCTAATAAAATATACATATAGAGCCTTCAACGCGATTAAAACAAATCACACAGCTAATATTCTATTAGCAAAAGGGCCCATATTTTATCTCGTTCTGACATTCTGATTTAGATATGGACCATTGTTTTGTATAAAATACGCTGTTCTGAATGCAATCAATCGTTTTTGTTTATGGTGCTCTGGCATTTATTTGCATAAATTTAATGTTATCTGTGGATAACACTGCCATCGGTCTTGGAAAGGTATTTCAGTGACCACACGGAATTATAATGAGGGGTATATACCTACATGTATCCATAGTAACGACAAGAACATTAGTTTTGCTGTCAAAACTGTGTACTGTTGTAGCAAAAAGTGTTCAACATAAATGTAACATCACGCCTATATTCCCCGAAGGTTTAGGCAGAGGTGTATAGTAACACCCTCATTTCGCCGTTATGTTTAAGTCCCATGTTATAGGGGGCGAGCCTATTAACATCAACTAGGCACAAATCCAAACTCTGGGCTGCTACTGAGGAACTCCAGGCGGAAAACCCCAATAACATTTTGCCCGATCTGGGGATCGAACCCAGGACCTCACGATCAGGAGTCGCGCTTGCCACCACTAGACCAACGAGGTAGTTCGAAAAAGTGTCCAGCTTATAAGTAAGATCCAAGGTATCCCATTACCTCCTGAAGCATCAACTTCACCTCGTATACAATGGTTATAATATCTAAACCTACTTTGTAATCAAATGTCAACCTGGGTTATATGTCATACAATTTCGCAATACATAAGTGGCTGTGCCATTGCACACTGACATTCATATATCATATTATGGAGACATGTGAATCGTGAATTATCCGAAATGCGTTCACGAGCTGATGTGAATACGACAAACAGACAATGTGACAAACTTTCTATGTTATTACGAAAAATAATAACACTATGGAACACACGTAATTAGAGTTACGTCTTGACAGTGAAAATATACATGAAATTCGTTCGTATATGTCGCATGAAGGTGTTAGAACCAGTATAACGTAATTACACATACAACATAACATCACGCCTATATTAACAGCAGTGATAGCCTAGTGGTGTGACCGTCCAACTGCCAAGTCATAGGTCTCGAGTTCGAACTCAAGGCACGCACCTCTGACTTTTCGGAATCATGTGCGTATTGTATAATTATCACTTGCTTAAAACGGTGAAGGAAAACATCGTGAGGAAACCGGCATGCCTGAGAGATATTTCTCGACGGCATGTGAAGCCAAGTCAGAGGCCCATGGGCGGCATAAACTCTGACTCCAGGTCAGTCACTAACCACACAAAAACAAGAAGAAGACGCCTATATTCCCCGAAGGGTGGTGCAGAGGTCAATAGTAACACCCTCATTGCGCCGTTATGTTTAAGTTCCATAATAGGCGAGCCTATTGTCATCAACCGGGCACAAATTCAAACGCCGGGCTGCTACTGAGGAATTCTACATGGAATAACCTAATAACACTTTGTCTGACCTGGGGATCGAACTCAGGATCTCACGATCAGCCAACGAGGTAGTTAATAGTAATCTACGACTAATAATAAACTTTACAGAATAGTAGATTAATCTCGGCGACATTATTTTATTATTAATAGCCACGCTGTTATGCTTATTACGGAAATCGACACTAATAGCCGTTTCATACCTAATACAACTATTAAAATCACATAATTAAGTTTAATAATTATGTAATATTGCTAAAACCTGGCCACTTTCCAATCTTCCTTTACTTTTATTTTTATTTACGATATCGTGCAATTAAAATGATCAAATAAACGCAAGAACAAATAATAAGTTATTAAAATTTTATCTGATTGTAATTCTGTGGGGTCCACCTACCTGGCATTGTGATTTTGGCATTGTAGCCCTTTGACTATTCAGCAGTACTTAGCCGTTTTCGCTTTTATAAAGAATTCCATAGATCTATGCACGCGTAGCTATTGCTACGGTATCGTAGCTATGAGTTTGACTACTTTTTCTTAAATCTCGAATCTATTACCATGTAAGCTTAACAACAGTGAAAAAATGAATTAAATATTTTAATAAATGTAATGTTTTACTAAGCAGGAACAATACTACTGTGCACTGATGTCACAAAGTCACAATACATTAACGCCATTGCAAGTATTGCAACCAAACAACACTACAATTTTCGTTTAAATGTCGCCTCCAAAATCTTCTTATATTCCTTCTATACCTTATTTAAAATGTTCTGCCTAGCCTTTTCCCAACTACGTTGGGGTCAGCTTCTAGTCTAACCAGATGCGGCTGAACACCAGTATTTTACACGGAGCGACTGCCATCAGACCTCCGCAACCCAGTTGCTGGGCAATGCCGATATTTAAATCAGTTCGGGCTTCTGACTTCCCGTAACGACTGTCATTGGTATTCGCAATACACCCAGGACCGACTGTTTAACGTGTTCTTCGTAGCACGGAGGGTTCTCGATGTGTAACGAATGGTCACCCATCCACAGACTAACCGCGGCAAGCGGAGCTTAACCTCGCAAATCATATGAAAAGCGCGGTTGCGAGCTCCTTCTTTAAAATAGTACTTATTAAATTCTTATTAGCTGCCTCGTTGGTCTAGTGGTGCCAAGCGCGACTGCTGATCTTGTGGTCCTGGGTTCAATCCCCAGGTTGAGCAAAGTGTTATTGGGTTTTTCCGTGTGGAAATCCTCAGTACCAGCCCGGTTGATGGCCACAGGCTCGCCCCCTATTACATGGGACAAACAAATGAGAGTGTTACTAAACACCTCTCCCAACCCTTCGGGGAATACAGGCGTGATGTTATGTAAATCCTTGTACATTTTTAAAGGTAGGTAGTTTAACATCCAATTACCGCTATATAACAGCCCTACAGAAGCTACATGATCATATTACGAGTATGGCAGGAAGAGTACATAGGTAAGAAGCATTTCCCAGCCATGCATAACTGATTATGTCAACATTCCGTAATGTTTAGTTATTCAATCTTATGATCATAACTATAAATTATAACATATATGCTATGATTCGTTTAATAAGCGTAGTTAAGCTACAACGGTTGAAACAACAATCGTTACCGTATCTGATGTGCTCCGTACCATGAACAACTGAGAGGTTAACCCATTAACCATAAATCATATACATTTATGAGCTAACTCCGTTTAAAAATACGCAACGAATAGTATTCAATACAGTCTTGAGCCCGATTCCAATAATTTACGGACCGTTATTTGTTAAAATTGAGACTCTTGCATCTTTATTAATAACTAATAGCGGCCCGTCCCGGCTACGCAAGGGGGTGGACCTTTTTCCCGTTTTTGCAACATTTTTCATTTATGCTCCGCTCCTATTGGTCGTAGCGTGATTTTATATAGCCTATAACCTTCCTCGATAAATGGACTATCCAACACAAAAAATATTTTACAATTCCAATCAGTAGTTCCTGAGATTAGCGCGTTCAAACAAACAAACAAACTCTTCAGCTTTATAATATTAGTGTAGATGAAGCAAAGACCTCATGGCTTTGCATAGTAGACCCTCCCGTATGGAAGTAGCTATCACATGTAAAATTAGCTTACGCGTCTATTTATATGCTCAGTTTGGCAATAATAAATGTTACCATTGGTAAGCAAAACGATTCGTTTTTGTTTATAGGAACAGGCCATACGGTATGTGACTATAATTTTTTTATTAGAAATTTTGAAACTATTACAAAAATGATAGGCAACAGTGAAAAAACTACTGAAATATTTAATAAAATGCTCAAGTTATAAACGATTGAAAATTGCTCACTAGACAGAGACAACATGACGCCACAATGACGTCATACCTTGCAAACTTCATAATTATTTGACACCACTCCGTACAATATCCGTTTCGCGCGACAAGGACAGAAAATACCCCCTCCACAAACTTCGCAAGCGTGTAGCTCCTCTATTTTTTCATCGATCTTATTTATTTTTTCACATATCAATTTGTATCTATACTTTCTTTAAAATAATACTAAATTGTTGTACATTTTTAATAGTAGTCAACTACCCTATTAGGCGTCTCGTCCTAATTGGCAACTGGTCGCGACAATGCACTGACATTTTACAAATGCTAGATCAAATATCTTAATGTATGAGATACAATGATGTTTATACAATCTTTACATAGTAAACAAAGTAATAGTAGAAAACAAACAAAGTACTATAATTTTCACACACCATGCGACGCACAAATTCAACATGTTTATATGTTTGTATTTGTATATTGTCACTTAGTTTTATGATGCATGAGGATTTATGGTTATGGTAGCCCGTGCACCATAGACTAAATAATAGTAACCATAGATTATTTTATTTTTTTTGTGTGTTTGGGTTACCGTGTTGTTTAATATAATAGGTTTAAATATAAGTGTTAATTTTTAAGAAACATTATATTTTTAATTTTAAGGATCCGTATGCGTCCGCGTGGGCGGAAAATAAATACTTTTTCTTTCTTTCTTTCTTTCTTTCTTCTTACTAAACAGAGTCGCTCCCGCTGTCTGTACGCTTAGATCTTTTAAACTACACAACGGATTTTAATGCAGTTTGCAGCAATAGATAGAGTAATTCAAGAGGAAGGTTTATATGCCCCACATTAGTATCTACATTGCACCCGTGCGAAGCCAGGGCGGGTCGTTAGTGAAAAATAAAACAATTTGGTTCTAAAAAGTCATCGTAAAATTCTTTCAACTCCTTCCTCGTCCATTAGTTTTTCGTCTGATCGCAATTTCACCATAACAACAGTAATTAATACGGGCATTGCTTAATGAACAACATGTCAACCGACCCGTTTCGTAGCTGATAGGTGACATACGAACAACTTTTACTGTAGCGACCCAAACTGGGAGGGACTGGTCCATTTGAGCTTGTGAGTTGACTTAGAACTAATTATTATTCTTATAAACGGCGCCTAGAACGGCATGTTGAAACATGGTGACATGTTCGAAGTACTCGTTGAAATAGTTGATCGTGACACCTTTTTCCTGATGTTTTGCCTTATTCTGATTGGTTGTTGAGGAGTTTTCTTTTTTATTGAAGACAGGACAGCTTTTATAGACAGCCAGTTTATTTGTGATAGAAAAATGAAATAATTGATTTATTATTTGTGAGAATTTGAGAGCATTAATTGGCATCGTGTTTTAAAATTAAAACATTTATCACACGATGAATGAGCTTAATCAATATAAATTACCGATTATATCTAAATTATAAAAGATGAAAACGAAAAAACAATCCGTTCATTTAATATTTTATAAAATATGTATCGTTTTAGCAATAATTTATAATCGACGTCTTCTGATTAGCAGAACAAGACCGGATTAATTTAGATCAAATAATAATGTACCGTTAACCAATAATTTTATTCATGTTTTGTCGTAAATAACATAAAGCCGTTGAATATTCAACGTCTGCGGTACTCGCCGATCGATCAAGCATTGTGTTCGAGATTTATTGGAGTGTCAATTTAAGATCAAGCAGTTGATTATTGGAACAGGGATTGGAAACATTAAAATGGTATAAAGTGAACTACAGCATTCATTTCTCATAAGATTCCTGGCTAAAGATGGCGTACCATAAAGATCAGTACCTTTCTATTGGTGACAAAAAAAATGCTAATATACGGCCAAGTACTCAATCTCTGCTCTAAGAAGTTGCCATTTAGTCGCTTGCTGTCACTGTCACTTTATGGTGAAGTGACTGTGGCAACATGAGACTTAACGGTAACTTAAAATGGAGTAGCGTTCATTGTTTGGACACCCTTCAGGTCTCGCCAATAACTGCCCGCTTACGTAGAAACGGGCCGCAAGACCATCTACAAGCAGTCCAATACAGAAAAAAAAAGTTTATTTGGCCAATTATAGTCTCTTATTTTTAATTTCCAAATCAACACGCAACTATTAATTATAACCCACGTTAACATAAGAAAAAAAATGGACCCATTTACATAATAAATTGAAGGAAAAACATTAAATTCTTTACAACGTTGCTGACTTATTACTAATTTGTGCGAAAACGCTCAATCAGTTGCAAGTTATGACACTTCAGATATAACACAATTGTTTACGACAAATTGTGTGAAACATTGCCATTTTTACAATAAAGAACTTAGACGTAACGAACATACAGGAATCTGTTTTTATATCAACTCATAATATACCAAGTAGTTATGACGAGGAAACAATATAGCAATTACTGTGAAAGTAAATACCTATAGAACATAAAATATTAATACTCAAACTGATATTTCAATCATAATAATTATTTTATTATTAATCATAAACTACATAAAATTAAACCGCAGAGGAAATTTATAAATCACTAACACTAAAATAATAATTGTATTTTATTGGAAACTAGCTGCCCGGACAGACTTCGTTCTATCAAAAGTTATTGGCCTGTAGTGGGAAAAGAAAAGTACCTATTGTTTTTACTATTTTCCACGCAATTTTTATGTATTATCGCTCCATAAGAACCTTCCTTGTGCCTTAAGGAATATTTTTTTTTAAAGTTGCCGAATTGGTTGAGCCATTCTCAAGTTTTGCGCTTAGCAACACATTTGGTGATTCATTTTTATTTATATAGATTAACCTGTGCATAAAGAAAATGTCTGCTATAAATCAACTCTATCTAACAGAAATCGTAAGCTTTATTATATTCTGTACAGCGACGAGTGATGTGCGTAAATAGTACCGTAAGCATCCGTCCAACATCCCTCACGTTGTCACAATTTACATAATTCCATTTCCCACAACATAAACATATAATTTTCCTTCCTATTTTCTAATATTTCAAGACAGGTTGCTTTTCTTGTGAGGATATTACACGGCTATTTGACGAGGCTCTACGCTTCGGGACAAACCTTTACTTTTTTCCAATTGACGTGTATCAGCAGTTTATCTCATTATTTATGGTGTACCTACACTACCTACACAAAAACAGGCAAGTGAAAGTAAAAAAATAACGAGCTAAGTAAGATGCGATCTTCACGGCGTTATTACAAAATGACCAAAAAGGGCCCCACAGTGAGTCACCGCTCGGACTGCACGCGCACCAAAAACTTGGAAAAAAAGACTAAACACCACTTTAGCGAAAGTTTAATACTCGCTCCAGATACAAAAATAATGTGTCTATCGAACAGTGAAACCACTCGGCTTAAGAACGCGTTCAGAAAATTAAACTATACGGTGAACGTGCCAGTCACGTTCTGCGGGTGCTCTTGAACATACGTGGCTAATTTACTAAAACAACTATACAATTCAATCTGATACCTTATACCGTTTAGTGGAGGAACTCGTGGCTTATTAACGATCGAGCGGATCATACGGTTTGCGAGGTTATTCAGTGGATGGGTGACCGTTTGTTACACATCGAGACCCCTCCGTGCCTCGGAGAGTACGTTCTACAGTCAGTCCCGGGTGTCATACGGGTACCTAATAACAGTCGTTACGGGTAGTCATAAGCCCGAAACTTTAGGATATCGGCATTGCCCAGTAACTGGATTGCGGACGTCTGATAGCAGTCGCTCCATGTAAAATACTTATATTTAGCCGCATCTGATTAGACTGGAAGCTGACGCCAACACAATTGGGGAAAAGTCAGACAGAACGAACCTTATATTGTTAAGCTACATTGCAGAAAAGAAATAAAATAAAATTCGCGTGTCCAACAAGAAACATATTTGCAATGAAATACAGTTTAAGCTTATGTCAGTCTTGCAATACATATTGAAACCTGGAACACTGAATGCGGAATAGGAAATCTATTGTATGCAAGTAACGTCATTTAGTTAGCAACTATTCCATTACATACTAATCTTAAATGGTACTGTAAACTTAAATGGAAGCCATACGGAAACAATAGCGTAGATTGTAACTCGTATAATTGTGTATTGCTGGTAAACAGAGGTGAAAACGATACATATCCGAGTGTAACATGATATGGCAAGACTGGAGCTTACCGCCGTCATGTGGCAACTCAGGCGTGAAGCGTCCATTATTACGAGTTAAGTAATATTAATTGCTATCCGACTTTATAAAGAAAAGATTGTGTTGCCAGTTGCAACCGATTAGTCTGACGCTCGTTAGCTGAACAGTTGTTGCAACAAAACAGTTGCGAAAATACTAATTGGCAATGTTAGAAAAATGGCGCAGATTAAAACTGTGGAGGACTTTTTGATTTACGATCGAAATTATGATCTTGTTTGAGATATCACTCGACATCCTACAGACTTAATAGCGACCAACATAGTAATAATCTCCATTACGCTATTTACTTCAATTCAACAGAATTCATTCTTGACTCCTCGACTCCGGTATGACTTTGCATTGTTAGATAATTGTTTTGTTCGATTTTTCCTTATTTCGACCCGTTTCTGTAATTACATCACATAGCAAGGTAATTTTGTTGTCTATATCCACATTTCAAATATTGATTAAAGTCAATTTTGGCGCATTTAGCAACTAATTGTACATAATAATGTTTTTACGTGATTATTGAACCGTCGATATTACGATGATCAAGTACATGCTTCATTAGGTGATTTCTACCTACACTTATTCTTTACCTTTTTGTACAAAAGCGTCGCTTATTTCGTAATTTCTTATGTAATATTGATTTTTTGTACCTACATATCAAATTACTGGTTATGTGTTACTATTTTTACCGCAATTTTGTTTCAGTTGATTATGTTTGTTCCGCTTTCAAAAGAGGTGAAACCATTAACGTAAGATTACGATGGTTTTTTGTAAAAATTTGAGTCATAATAACTTCATAAGTCTTGAATTGGTCGTGGTTGGGAATTTGATATTGAAGTCAATGCAAGTGTCTTATTCTTTAAAAGGTGAGACAAGTTAATTAAGTCGGGTATCTTGAGGGAATAGTGAATTAAATACACGTATTGCAACACTAATTTCCGTTGGTTGTATCCGTGGTTACACGCATTGCCGTAACATATACGCACTAGTGTCGGCTTAATGTCGGCGGCCATCTCACGTGACTTAGTAGACGCATTCATGACTTGATTATCAATGAGATATGCTTTGAATAAGCGTGTTAGCTTTCGATTTTCACGCTGAGAATGAATGAATATGGACTTTGCAAGCGAATGTCTAAATACCAGTTATTTAGAGCAGCGATACTTATAAGCTTAAAGCAATCATTACATTAGGTACCAGTACTAGAACCTTTCTTGGTGTAATCAATCAGAACTAATTAAATCGCTTAAAATTTCAATATTACATAAACATAACATAACATCACGCCTGTATTCCCCAAAAGGTTGGACAGAGTTGTATAGTAACACCTTCATTTAATCGTTATGTTTAAGTTCCGTTTAGTAGGGGGCGAAATTATTGTCAACAGCCAGGCACGAATTAAAACTCCGGGCTGCTACTGAGGAGTTCCACGCGGAAAAACACAATAACACTTTGCCTGACCTGGGGATCCAACCCAGGATCTCACGATCAGTAGTCGCGTTTGCCACCACTATACCAACGAGGCAGTCGGTCATTTCGAATATATTTATACAAATTATTGATGAAAAAACCTCACTGACAATTATTAATGTACTAGCGGCCCGTCCCGGCTTCGCACGGGTGGACATTTTTCCCGTTTTTGCAACATTTTTCATGTATACTCCGCTCCTATTAGTCGTAGCGTGATTTTATATAGCCTATAACCTTCCTCGATAAATGATCTATCCAACACAAAAAGATTTTTTCAATTCCAACCAGTAGTTCCTGAGATTAGCGCGTTCAAACAAACAAACCGCTACAGCTTTATAATATTAGTATAGATAATCTATATAAATAAAAATGAATAGCCAAATGTGTTGCTAAGTGCAAAACTTGAGAACGGCTCGACCAATTCGGCAATTTTTTTAAATATATATTCCTTAAGGCACAAGGAAGGTACTTATGGAGAGAAAAAACATAAAAATTGCGTGGAAAATAGTAAAAACAACACTTCTTTTCCCAGTACAGCCCAATAACTTTTGACAGAACGAAGTCTGTCCGGGCAGGTAGTATTAATATAGATTATACCTACAACAATTAAACACAACGTCACTATATCAGAATAGCACAAGATAATATCTTAAGCCAATCAAATAACAGCCCGTCTAACGACTTTGGAACTAATAAAGTTATCAACTATAATAAATGATAACATTGCAACACATTCCCACGCTCGAAAGAAAAAGGAATCAACGAAAAACCACGTGAATTACAATACAGAAAATGGCCAATTACCATGTGTAGGTAATCATTTCATCACCTTTATAAAATTGGTCGGCTAAGTCCGGCCTTAGTCCGTGGCCTTCGTCGGCTTATGGTCGCTTTGTTTTCATATAATACATAACGTGTGAATGATTTCGTAACTGTCTTATTGTGCATTCTTCAAGGTGGTAGTATGTCTATTACGGATTAAGGGCTAGGAGATCTTTCTAGGTCATAAATTAGACTGAACAAGCAATCGGTCTGCCTAGCTTTTTCCCAATTGTGTTGGGGTCAGCTTCCAGTGTAACCAGATGCGGCTGAATACCAGTGTTTTACACGGAGCGACTACCATCAGACTTCCGCAACCCATAGGGCAATGCCGATATCCTGAAGTTAGATCAGTTGACAGACTTTCGGGCTTCTGACTGTAACGACTGTCGTAGACTCGGGACTGTCGATTTAACGTGCTCTCTGAGGCACGGAGGGATCTGGATGTGTAACGAATAGTCACCCATCCACGAACTGGCCGCGGCAAGCGTTGCTTAACCTCGCAAATCATATGATCCACGCAGTCGTTAATAAGCCACGAACTAATAAGACTGAACAAGCAATCGGTAGAATAAATATTAACTCAATCTTGTTCTGTACCTAAAGGTAAACGAACACTAACCCTCGTGTGCTCAACGAAATCTCAGTGCGCTACGCAGTAAGAACTTCGAATGTATGGATTGTATACATACTGCACTTCAGCTTGTTGTATCTTCAGAATAAGCATTAAACTCTAGCAGAATTAATACAAATAAATAAATATCACGATAGATTTTAGGACTGGTGGATGGCGTTACCACATTATTCTTGCTGTCATCCTCCGTAGCTAAAATCCAGATTCGCTAGCTTTTATATTAAACATTTCCTTATGCTTATCTAATTTAATATCTCCCAAACAAGCATAACTGTACATCGCAGCTCATATCAGAGCGCGTGCGCACGCGTGAAATTAAACCATATTTCTCTGGTATGCCTCTCACCCAACAAGCTTCACGCGTAGTTAATCCCCATTACTTTGATGGGTGTATCGAGCAGATTAACTAATGTCTTCACAGCGCTGTTTCGCTGGTGAGTCAAGGAGCCCACGGCCGGTCACGCCGACGCAACCCATGGCTTGTCAACGTTATGACATCTTCCGTTGTTTCTATATCGTCCAGCGGTGCGTGGTGTGTACGCAACACACGCTGCCTCTTAATTCATATTTGATCTGTAAGTTTGTCATTATAGTTAAGTGTGTCTTCATGTGTACTTTGGATGTTGTATTGTTTTATTAATAACGTGGATTTAAACTGGAACGCCTTTACAAACAAGGTTTATGAATAGGTACTATAATTTATTCTAACAATTATTACATAACATTACATCACGCATGTATTCCCCGAAGGGTTGGGCAGAGGTCTATAGTAACTGTTGAAATAGTAAACATTAATTTCTAAAAGTAATACTTTCACCATTTATGGCGCTAGTGTGCATATATCCTTTTTTCTCTATGATCTGTCAACTGTTTTATACTTGTACTATCCGTGAATAAACGTGGTTAAACTTGTACTTAATCTTGAGTTCGTTATTTTCCAACAGTAATACCCTCATTTCACTGTTATGTTTTAATCCTATGTAATAGGGGGCGACGAATTCAAACACTGCCCGTCCTGGCGATGGGACCCAGAACCTCACGATCAGCAGTCGCGCTTGCCACCACTAGACCAACGAGGTAGTTAGTCTAGTGGTCTTTGGTGGATTTGTAGTCTAACAATTACAAGATCTTGATTTACCTTCGTAGGTATATTTTTTGCGTGATTCATGAAACCTAAACAAATCGATTTCGACTAGTGTGACAACTGTTTTTATTAGTATCCGGTCAGTGAGTCAGTGGCTATACGAAATGGCAATCTGATATACCGGATGAATAAACTTATCGTAGTCAAATTACATACCTACGGGTATATTTACGTCTGCGTCTGACCTACTACATCCTGGCCATTGTCTTATTACCTAATAATTATGTCACTGATATATCTAGTATACCAAATGGTCAAATATGTCCACAAATGACCATATTATGTGCCAATTCAGTTGATGCAATCAATAAGCTTTCGCAAAACGCCTACACTATCTCCGAAGTATGTCACTTTACTATGACCAGTGATATGATTCTTTGGTCTCGAACCATTTCGAGTAACGTGCGGTTACCTTTAGGGACAAGCCACATCTGACGGAAGATACGTCGCCGGTCTTCCGTCGCGTAACTTACTCGACGAATTTTAGTAATGCATCTTCGATCAATTATGCACGGTATGAGATGTTTGTATGGAATTATGTGTATCGGTGGACGATCGGCGACGTGTCTTCTTACAGATGTGGCTTGGCCCTTATGGGTTTACTTATACTATAAAGCTGAAGAGTTTGTTTATTTGTTCATTTGAACGCACTAATCTCAGGAACTACTGGTTACAATTGAAAAAATATTTTTGTGTTGGATATTCCATTTATCGAGGAAGGTTATAGGCTATATACCATCACGCTACGACCAATAGGAGCGGAGCATAAATGAAAAATGTTGCAAATACGGGAAAAATGTCCACCCGTGCAAAGCCGGGACGGGTCGCTAGTGAGTTTATAAAAGATCAGTTAAGCTATTAAAAAATAGAATAATAATTTTAAAATAGATGAACTTGGCATGTTATCTGATACTCATTGTTTAAAGCCATTGCAAGAAATTACTGAGGAAAACTCCTTATTTATCTAATTAATATATCCCTACTAGGTTCAAGACAATTCCGCCATTCCTTGACCGCTACTATTATTTATTTAATCATCTTTTAATAACAAAACACAAAGGTACTGTTACTGACTCAATGTTTAATCTCTTAATTAAAAGTAAACAGCAAACATTTTCTTAGTTCTGCAATGAAACCAAACATTACATCATAATATCTTGAAAGGAAATAATTCAGAAGTTCATCAGATGTTTTAGGCAATAAACTTCTGTTGCAATGGAAGACAATAAATGAATTTCGCATCTAAATCACTTTTGCATGTGATTGTACAGTAGGGGAATGATAAGTTTCGTCAGTTTTCAAATTAATTCCTTTCCCACATCGCGGGCACATGTTACCTTTTTAAACTGTTGAACAGAACAGACCAATGCATGGAAAATTATGTTTAATTATTGGGTAGCAAAGATCAAAATTGCTTTTTGCCTCCATTGTGACGTATTAGTGCCATGTAATGTCTTTGATTTGATTTAAGGAGTTTTGTTGTAAAAACCATTACATCAATTAAATCGATGATTAAATAGATTGGCATTACTTGTCTGTCACCATGTCATCATAATATTTTGTCAAAAAATACTAGTATTTTCTTTTCTATAATGTTGGCAATACGTAGTCGGTAAAATAGTTCATTTCTTGCACTGTGCAAGCAAAAATAGACCTTAAGGTGTATAACATTATCATTCCGCGACTGTACTTACATCAGCGATGACATTTACATTATGCATTATAAATTAGAACCGCGGACTGCATCTGTACTTGCTTGTGCAAAAAATCAACTTTACGGTGTTAATGCAATCTTGTGGCTACGCTTACACAAATAAATATAAATTATGATTTGTTCTGATGATGTAGATATAATAATGTTCTCACTAATTTCACGAAGAGTGCACACGGATGAATATAACAATTTGTAGTTACAACGAGTTCTATTATTGAAGTTGTTGCAACAATTTACAACGTTAGGTCAATATCTAAACGTTCTATATCAGTCTGTTATTATACATATAACATAATATAACATCAAGCCAGTATTCCCCGAAGGGTTGGGCAGAGGTGTATAGTAACACCCTCATTTCGCCATTATGTTTAAGTCCCATGTAATAGAGGGCGAGCCTATTGCCATTCGGCACAAATCCAAACGCCAGGCTGCTATTGAAGAATTTCACACGGAAAAACTCAATAACACTTTGTCCGACCTGGGGATCGAACCCAGGACACTAGACCAACCCAGGACACTAGGCAATTATAGTACCTTCAAAATATAGGTACTACTCATTCTCGTTATTGGTAAAGATTATGTATGAATGTCTTGACGATTAATGACTATTATATATAGCGCTATACATAATGCATACATAACTCGAGCACTCCCTACAACTGCAGACTAATAGTTCAACCGATAGTAATCTCGACCCGAGATCATTAACCGTTTTCCCTGTCTCAGATGTCATATAAATTCCCATTAGTATTGAAGTACGTGCTCAAGCGCAGTTCCTATAAGGGCCAGTTAAATAATGGTGAATAATAACTATAGAACAGTATAGGCATCTCTCTCTCTCTCTTCTATAAGAGAAGAGGGTACAAAAATATATTATTTTTGAGTTGATTTTAATGTTAGTTGAATGAATAATTCTATGAACCTGTTTTGTACACCTAGTTATCAATAACACAGAGTTCTGCCTAGCCTTTTCCCAACTATGTTGAGGTCAGCTTCCAGTCTAACCAGATGCGGCTGAATACCAGTATTTAACACGGAGCGCCTGCCATCAAACCTCCGCAATCCAGTTACTGGGCAATGCCGATATCCTAAGGTTAGATATTATTATCAAAAGCACAGAGTAAGGATAGCTTTATCGTGTGTCAATAGTATGAATGAAATAAATCAAAAACTAGCCGTCGGCTGTATCATTAAGAACGTGTGCCTAGTTTTTTTTTTAAATTCAAAATGGATAGCCATCAATTAAATCAATAAATTCAACATAATTGCTGAACACGGGGAAACCAACCAACCAGCAACTACTGCAATATATACTTGGACTAATACGATGCCAAATTGCAAAAATTTTTTTTCTTGCCTAAAATTTTCTTGTACCGTATTCATATATATTTTAACCCAGTAACTTTGAAAATATATATACAAGGTTACTGAATATCAGTGTTAGTTTTTTCATGCTCGACTGCCACCAATTATTTAAGTGTAAAATAATATTACCTGGTTAAAATAAATAATACTTAATTACTGTTTTTCGCCACTTTATATGAAAATTAAGTATTTCCGTACTTTTGCTGCTGTATCCGGTATGAAACAAAAAAAATGTAGGTAATTTTATTACGTTTTATTTAGAGGACAGCCTCCAGTAGCGTTCAGGTTATTGAACGAATAGAATGTATAAAAAAATTGAAAGGTAACCATTCTATTATATTCAGCGTCACAATCCGCAACTGGAACTGAACACCGGTTACATAGATCTCTTTTGTGGAGGCGAGAAATGGCCGTGTTCACTCATAAGTGAAAACACATCATGCTCAACATTGATTTTGTTCATATTTATAAATGTTAACGGTTTAAGGTCGTCGTCCGCCTCATCAACAGACCACTGCCTCGCCTCATAACTCAGTTACTGAAAAGCAGACTTTAAAATGTGTGGCACACACTATATTTTAGACTAGCGGCCCGTCCCGGCTACGCACGGGTGGACATTTTTCCCGTTTTTGCAACATTTCTCATTTATGCTCCGCTCCTATTGGTCGTAGCGTGATTTTATATAGCCTATAACCTTCCTTGATAGATGAACAATCCAACACAAAAATATTTTTGCAATTCCAACCAATGGTTCCTGAGATTAGCGCGTTCAAACAAACAAACTCTTCAGCTTTATAATATAAGTATAGATTTGTAAGTGAAAATAGTGGCCAGCGTGGAGTCAGCGCGCCGTCCACACTGGCTAGTTGAATCGTGTGCTGGTCTGGTGCTGAAGCGTTTAAATGGACGACGAGATTTAGTCACGTGTATTTTTCGGGATTGCCCGATTAATTTCGGACCCAAACGGAGCCCAAACGTGAGCCGAAAACGCGGCGAGGTCGTGAGTCGAACTCGCCGGCAATTTCGAAAAATGCTCGAGTGTAATCTGTAAACAATCATAGATATAGATGTGTATCACGAAAGTTTATAATCAATGTCGTCATTCACCTGTTTTGTAGTCGAAATGATTATGATATATTTTGCAGCCTTTCTTGGTAATCTGGAATTAGAACAAACGTGTACCCATTATATCAAAATAGCGGAAGCGAAATAGAATTGTATATTTGTTCTTAGGTCGCCCGCGGCTAGGACCGTGGTGTTCCTAGCTATGAATCACTGTAGAGGCTTTTATATTGGTCCCCACAGTAATTGTTGGAGGCCTGCGAGGCGTAATTGTGTGAACACAGCCCTGCATACCTAAGGTTACCACCCACAAAGATAGAGAACCAAGGAGCTATTCAGATTTGAATATTACCAAATATCTCACAAAGACAAAGGATTATTGACTATTATTTACTAAGATAATCATATACGAAATAGCAAATCTAAAATTCAAACATTCTAGTTCAAAATTAGACCAAACCCAACCAAATACAGAAGGCGAGATTTAGATTTAGGCAGCCCTATACTAAGGACGTCTAATATTATTATGTTGTTATACGAACACTAAGGCGTTCATTATTTTATTATCGTGCTAGGGCAGTAATTTATATCGATAGCCGAACAGACTAAAGCTGTGACGTTAATTTGATATCGACTTATCACGACTGAATTAAATATTTCGCTTGGGGCGTGTCGCTACTTACAGAATTGTGCTTTAAATTAAAATGGAGCGAACACTGCTCGATACAGATTCCCGATATCGATAACACGTGAACTTTATATCGAATTGCTATTAAATTTTAACCGTTTCCTAACAACACTATCTTATTTTGTATTCATGATAGTTTTGTGGGTAGATTCAATTTAAATCGAACACGGTTCAAGCTCCGAGGTTCAAGCAGTTCTCTCTATTATAAATGGAATGACAGACAAATTGGAAGCTGTCAGAGAAATCGATACGTCATCCAATCTTATTTGCATTATATCGAAGAAAGAAAATATGTGGTTTAAATGTTATGACAACTTAATCTTAACCGAAGGTGATTTCGAGAAACATGATAATGCAGATAATTTTGTGAATAATACCCAATGACATGGATAAATTTGCATGTATACTTAACAGAAGAAAGCCTCTTTAACGGGAGTGGATTCAATATTGGCTATTTTAAATCTAAGTAGTAGGTATAATTTGTGATCACAGAATAAAGGTTACAGAATATGCAAAATATTCAGATAAATTATAAACCTACGTTCCATCGTAGATAAGATAAAGGCGGTGTCGCATGCCACATTCCTATACACATTTCCCATGCAATCGCCTTGAGGCCGTAACGAATCGATGGTGACCATAAAACAATGCCCATGAACCACCAAACCGTATAATTATTAATGAAAGACTATTAATTGCATGTACCTGTATGAAACTGGCGCAAATATAAGGGTGACCGTGAGTTGCGAAAGCAATGGCCGCCGTGTCAGGGTCGTGATACAATCGACATGACAAACGATTGATATTGAACGATATTTCGATAGTGTATCGCTGAAACGTTTGTATTATAAATTAATTTGTCCGACACAATACATAGGCATCCGAAGTAAACCAGGAACTGGCTGCGGCGAGATCCGGTTCGTGTCGACGTAGATAAAAAATCTGTTGAATTACGAATAAACTTACGAAAGAATTACCTATGTTTTTTGCAACATGGGCATTTTTTATCCGATTAATATTCGTGTGATTGAGAAAACCAAATTGTATACAATTTTTTTCTTCTAAAAAGTTGCAAAATAATTTTATCGTAAAGCGAATTCTAATAGCACACATTGTTTCCTTTAATATAACATTGTTTCCCTGTGAAATCGTACAACAGTGTGCAAACACCATACAAATTCCTAATCTCATTTAATCTGAGCTTAATGGCGTCCTAAAAATACTACAATGAAAACTGCGTTCGCGCAATCTGCATTATTTGCATAGCGCACGCATTTACTGCGTCGACCACCGTTCTACAATTGTTTAGGAACTAACGATTGAACATATACTACACGTATGCATACAGAATTAAGGTGGAGGACAGTGTGGTCACTTACGAAACGCAAACTAGTTATTTTTTTGTTACTAAAAAGAGGTCGACCTCAGCTTGCAAGCTATTTTCAACAATATAATTATTGTAATTTAACGTGATTTTTGAGCAACTTGGGACATTTGGGCGAAACTGAACATTTGCTGTCACTAAACAATGTATTTTAAGTAACAATCATTGTCAATTTTCGCACACATCCTTATCTTGTGATGCATACAAATTATAAACTGGCAAATAATTATTATTTTTTGTTGCAATGAACTTAATAAACGACACTTCTTTTGTCTTTAAATGTAACCACACATTAAAAAACAAAACAAGTCAACAATGTCAAAAACAATTGCCACAGAGCAGAAAGATCACGTTTCTCAAAATAAACTGACGGACGCCTCCACACGATTAGTAGATTAAACCTCATAAGTATACCATAAACAATACCGTTTCCAAATCATTTAAAAGTTGGCAATTATAAAGCGTGCTCATTACAAAGTAGAGCAATAAAATTGCTAAGCGCCATAATCGTTTTCAAAGCTCATTATTTGATGCAAGCGCTTCCCTTTATACCTGTGTTTCCAAACAGTTTAGCTCTTTTGTTTATGGTACAATGGGAGAACAAGATGGAAGTGGCAAGCGATAACGTTTAAATTAATGGTATTTTTGACTGTGAACTGATTTGAGAGACTTTGAGAGCCGGTTATTTCACGACTACATTACTAACAGTTAAGAGTTAAAAATGGCGTTAAAGATGGTTAACTAAAAATTTGCGATGTTTCACCCTTTGTCGTTCTTGACATACGTCAAAAGACATACAACACTCTGCGTTTTACGGATGTTAAACATCCTACTTAATAGTTAATGTTTGACTAACGTAGCATACTTTTACTGATCGTTTGAAACAACCGGCCCTAAGACTGTGAATCATTTAAAGTCCCTGCTAATGTCTTTAATATAGATCTTATACAGTTACAAAAACAGGAAAACTTTTGTAATAGTTTTATTAGACAAAGAAACTGATAAGAAGAGAATTTGCAACGATTGCTGTTTTCGGTTTCAGAACTATTACAATTAAAGTGGATCAAATGGTCGGAAAACTTCACAAACATCAAGTTTCCATATTTACCTTGTCTTAGTAGACAGGTAAAATTTTTATTCAATTAACTGCCAATAAATTACGTCCTGGTCAATTTTGTTACCTTCTACGAATTTGTTCTATTTTGACAGCGGAAATACAGGGTGCTTTATTCATACATCTCCACATTACATGAATTATTATACATGTATTCAACATTAAATATGCATAAAGCAGTTCCCGCTGTCGCCCATAACTCACACCGTTCGTTCGGACACAGCGCGCGACCACAATTTCACGCGTGTTACACTCATGCGCACCTCCGCTGCCTACTCATTACCGGGAGCTCGTTACAAAATATCAAAATACCCACTTTAACACTTTATATAAAAATGCAAATTATCGCACTTATCTTTAACTTATGAATTTTGAAATCAATGTAGGCCTATTTCGTAAAGTTTATGCTAAACCTTTCACTTGTAAATAAATGTATGCGTACGTGAAGTAATTAAAGCAGAACTAGGAATATTTTAATTGAATTACACAGTACGAGGTTGCACGAATGACATATTCAAGGATATGATAATTTGTGCGTACGTAGAACGAAGAAAATTAAATAAAAATCACTAAATAGTAACAAAAAAATCCTTTATGATATTACTAGCGGCGCGTCCCGGCTTCCGTCATATATGCTCCGCTCCTATTAGTCGTAGCGTGATGTTATATAGCCTATAACCTTCTTCGATAAATGGACTATCCAACACAAAAATATTTTTTCAATTCCAACCAGTAGTTCCTGAGATTAGCGCGTTCAAACAAACAAACAAACTCTTCAGCTTTATAATATTAGTATAGATTGGAATTAAATTTACCAGTGGGGTATATCGGCAAGTACAAAGGGCGGGGAGGGTGGGGTAAAGGCCGGTCTGCATTGCAGCACCCAGTGCGTCACCTCACCGCTTGCAATCTCCAAAATTGCAATCTGTGTGTCCACAAATTCTTTATAAAAAAAATAAGTTGAATATTAAGGTCCTATTTGTTTCTCACATATTCGGAATGTGAAGCGAATACTGAATACCCGGGTCACTTTAATATGTCACTCGTTTAACCAGTCACCCTGTATAGTGGTACGACCTTTGCTAGTCGACTGCCAGTGTACCGCATAATTATAGTAGTAATGGTCTGTGAATTCATTGTCAGTAAACATTTGAGAAGTCTATTTAACTTTTATTTAAAAGCTTAGTTACCATTATCCTAATGAGTTAAAAACTTATTTATCCGTCAGATAGTAATCTTAACGATTTATTGTTACAATTTAATGGACCATTCAACCATGGAAATAATTTTATGACTTGTTTACATTTTTTTTCATTTAAACCAACATAAATGATTTCATGTCATACTACTGTAGCGGCTAGACATAAGCTGTAGAAGGCCATGTGCGATTTTTCAAATTTCATATAAAATATTATTTTGACAAATGGACACTAATCATGTGGCTAACCTAACCTACCTAACCTAACTCATATTGTGGACCTGCTTGGAGCAAATCCGCAATATGGATACATAGTGTCCTTTTTGGCATATCGTCTACATTCAGATGTTGAATTAATTTCTTATTTCTAATCGAATTATTTTATTGTTTTACAGGTACGTTGAACGATCATCATTGACAACCTAACTTCAGACGGCGCTTGGTGAGACCATTATCTAGGCAAAAACGTAAAAAAATCATCTAAAACAAGACACTGAAAGACTTTCTAAGAAAATCTTACTTGCGCTACGAAAGCACAAACATTCAAGAACGAAATACCGCCCAATCATCATTCACTCCTCGATTTCATTCATAAACCGGCTCAAGTACATGTATCATTCATTCTAATCGTCTACCAGCGCATAATATTGACATTAGCCGTAATAGATCTAAAACGCCGAGAAACTAGCAGGTTCTCATACCGACATTTTCATTAACTAAAACAGTAACAAGTAAGACCAAAATAGGTACATTAATTCGACGTATCCCCGCTAATTGTCGGGCCCGTGAGAACGCAGTGCCGGTGGCCAAATAAAGAGCTAATTGTACGATTTCCAAGTATGAATAAGAGCAAACTTTTTAAACATGGCTGACCTATGTTATATATTACTGTAGTAAATTAATCTGGTTTTCCTTAAATAGTTAGCTAATGTTCAAGGTGACCTTATTTATTTGATTGCTTTTTCTGCCCTATTATCGTATATTCCCTACCATACGTACACTCTCCAGGAGGAGAGGCAACTAAGGGTCGTGGTTAAAAACGTCCCAGTCAGCATCCCCTCCTCGGAGATACTCAAGGACTTAGAATCACAAAACATCCCTGTCGCCGAGGTGCACCGTATGCACCGTAAAAACCACGGCAAATCCTTTGACATGGTTCTAGTGGTGTGCGACCCGGTGGACGGACACCACCCCATTTTCAATATCACCAAGATCTGCGACCTTTCTGAGATAAAGGTAGAGCGCCCCCACATCAGTGGCATTGTCAATCAATGCCACAACTGCCAGCAGTACGGTCACGCTCAACGTAACTGCTTCGGCAAGCCCAGATGCGTCAAGTGTCTGGGTGATCACGCCACCGCACAGTGCGCGCGTCCCAAGGACCGCGCCCTCTGCACGGAGCCACCTAGCTGCGTGCTATGCGGCGAATCCGGGCACCCCGCCAATTACCGCGGGTGCCCGAAGGCCCCTAAGTCAACTGCCCCTAAACTGGCTAAACGTAGCCAGGAGAGGCAGCTAAGGGAGCGACCAACCACCGCGGCCCCCCCCCCCAATATTTTACCCGTGGAATGCGTACAATCACCAGACGCATTTCCCCGCACTCAGACCCACCGTACCGCACCCCGCGTACCCCCTGCCATCCCTGATGGCTCAACCCGTCCCCAACCCCTTCCAGCCCAGACCCATCGTCAAAGCGGCCGCGCCCGCAGCGACCCGCCCTCCTACCCTCCCGCCCTTCCAGTTCACGGCCCCCCCTAACACCCCGGCGACCAGACCCCCTCTGCACGTAGCGGACCCCAGACGTCCCCCGCCCTCAGCGGCCCCCAGACCCACTCCGCCCTCTGCGGACCCCAGACGCCCCCCGCCCTCAGCGGAAAACCTAGACCCCTTCAGGGTAATTACAAGCACCTTTGGGGTCTTTTATAGCCCCCGGGGTGTCCAAATGTCCAAGGACATTGTCGCATGCAACGGCGACTTCTCAGCACTCGCCCGGGTATTTAACTCATACCCGGACGTTACGCAGGCCCTCCGCAACCTCCCCCATAATAACCCATAATGCTCCAAACCGCGTGTATCTCTAGACTTAAACCTAAATCCCTAAAGATAGGGACTTTTAACGCCAACGGTATAGCTCCCCAACGTGATGAGATCGCCAATTTCCTCCGCGACTATCACTTAGATATTCTACTAGTGCAAGAGACCTTCCTGAAGCCGCACATGCGCGACCCGAAAATTGCGAACTATCGCATAGTTCGTAATGACAGGTCACGCTGCCACTTCGGAGGTACTCTTATCTACTATAGAAACGCCCTCTACTGCATTCCTATGGACCCACCGTCACTCGCTCATTTCGAAGTCTCTGTCTGTCGGCTAGGTATGACAGGACACCCACCGATCACGATCGTCTCAGCGTATCTCCCTCCTGCCAACTCTGTGGAGATCAACGCCACCATGCGAGACGATCTGACCGCCCTCCTTGGCTTAGGTGACTCCGTCCTTCTGGCGGGAGATCTTAACGCCAAGCACACCTCCTGGAACTCTCACACAACCAGTTCCAGAGGCAGGGCCTTATTCAGTCTTTGCTCTCCCCTCAGTTTTGATGTCATCGCTCCGATGCATCCAACTCACTTCCCCTTTGCCCCCGATCAACGTCCTGATGTCCTGGACGTCGCGCTTCTGAAGAATGTAAACTTGCGATTGCATTCGATGGAAACGATCGACGAATTGGACTCGGACCACAGACCAGTGATCATGGAGTTCGCTCCTAGATCCGGTCCATACGATCCGTCATACTCCCCCCGCATGAAAGTGGTCACGGACTGGGAGAAAGTAAGCAAAGCGCTGAAATCCACCACGTCCCCTCACTTAGACCAAATTCCTGACCCAATTGAGACTGTAGAGCATACGGAAGCCGCGATCGGCTTGTTCACGGGTCACGTACAAACCGTCCTGAACGAATGTTCAAGGGAGGCCCCGGCGGCTACTAGCCGCTGGAACCTCCCGGACGATGTGCGTGCCCTCGTGACCGAGAAGAACGCGGCAGTCCGTGCCTACAGGTCCTTCCCATGCGTCGCTAACAAAGCTTTTATGCGCGGCTTACAACGCAAAGTAAGCAAGCGCATCAAAGAGCTGCGTAACGGCCAATGGGATACGATGCTCAATGAACTGGAACCGACCCATCTTGCTTTCTGGGAGCTACAGAGGAAGCTACGCTCCTCTGAAACTTCCGCTATGCCCCCTCTTACTCGCCCCGATAAGAGTGTCGCCTTCGAAGACGACGCTAAGGCCGAATGCCTGGCCGACAGCCTAGAGGCCCAATGCTCCCCCAGTACTCAGCCAGTAGACCCAGCTCACCTCGCAAGAGTGGACGCTGAGGTCGAACGCCGTACCGCACTCCCCCCCGATGAAGACCCGGATGACCCCCTCCCCCCTGTCACACCTGACGAGGTGGCGGAGGTCATCAGGGGACTCAAACCTAGGAAGGCCCCTGGCTCTGACGGAATCAACAACAGGGTTTTTAAACTTTTCCCCCCGGCTCTTATAGTGCTAATGACTGCCATCTTCAATGGTGCTCTGGCAAACAACATCTTTCCGCAGTCCTGGAAGCGGGCCACCGTTATCGGTATCCCAAAGCCAGGCAAACCAAAATCGTCCCCCAGTAGCTACCGCCCCATTAGTTTACTCAATGTCATAGGCAAAATCTACGAGAGGCTTATTTATAAGCGTCTCAAAGACTATGCCGAGGCAAAGAGTCTCATACCCACGGAGCAATTTGGCTTCCGTCCCCGTCACTCTTGTGTCCAACAGGTGCACCGTATAGTCGAACATGTCAGCGAACGCTTTCAGCGCGGCATGATGACTGGGGCCCTGTTCTTCGATATAGCGAAAGCTTTCGACAAGGTCTGGCACAACGGGCTGATATACAAGCTGTATCGGCTCGGTGTGCCCGATCGCCTCGTGCTCATCTTACGAGACTTTCTGTCGAATCGCACCTTCCAATACCGCATTGAAGGTGCGCTTTCCGCTCCCCATCCGTTACGCGCAGGTGTCCCTCAGGGATCTGTGCTGTCCCCCCTTATGTTTACCCTATACACGAGCGATATCCCGAAGAGTGGAAGGGCGCAGTTAGCCTTGTTCGCTGACGACACCGCCATCTACTATTCGGGATATAGCCCTTCTTTCATCTCTCGCACCCTCCAAAACTCCGCCAAAAGCCTAGGCGATTGGTTCCGGAGATGGAGGATCGAGGTTAACCCCGATAAGAGCCAGGCGGTCCTATTTATTAGACCGCGTAAAATCAGCCCGCCAAACCCCGCCCCAATCATGATGTTTGACAAGCCGATCCCCTGGGAGGAGCATGCCAAATATCTAGGGGTCACTCTAGACCGTAGATTATCGTTTGCTGAGCACATAAGGAAGGTGCGTTCGCGCGCCGCCTTCGCTCTCGGTAGGCTTCACTCCGTGCTGAATGCCCGCAGCAAATTGTCACTCCGGTGCAAATTGCGTATCTACACCGCGTGCATTCGGCCTATCATGACTTACGCGTGCCCCGTGTACGCGCATACTAGGCCCCACCGAATCCATAGGATGCAGACCCTGCAGAACCGATTTCTCAGAGGCGCCACGGGTGCACCGTGGTGCTTCACGAATGAACGACTCCATGTCGACCTTAAGATCCCCACAGTTAGACAGATTATTAAACGCCTTACCAAGCGTTTCATAGACTCAGCCGCAACTCACCCCAACCCCCTCGTAGTATCGGCCGTCCGTTATACACCATCTAAGATCTCCAAGATTAGGCGCCCTAGGCATACCCTCCTCCAACCCGATGACCCCATCACCCTCATCCAAGAGAGTAGTAGGGAAACCAGTACACGTCGCAGGTACAAAAACAGATACAAACCGCGTTTCCGGCCTCGCCGCCGAGGCCCCTCGCGACTCCCCAGTAACGTCACAGACCGACCCTTGCTCGCCACGCCAGCCCGCGAAGCTGAGCCTGTAACGGAAATAAACCAGTCCCCAAATAATATAACCCAGCCCGATATTAATTGCCCACCCCTCAGTGACCCACTAAGCCGAGGCCCGTACCCCACAGGGGGTGCCCTTAGTGCCGCGTCACTTAACTGAAATCCTTAGTTTGTAAGCCCTGGCTGGGGGCCTTAAAGTAATTTTCGGCCACCACAGGATAGTCCGGTTAAGTAGTAACAAAGCTCTCGGAGCTTTATACTACGAGTGGTCATTCAAAAAAAAAAAAAAAAAAAAAAAAAAAAATGCCCTATTATCGCTTTTTTTTAGAAAAAATATTGTGCTCTAATTTCAAAAACGAAACATGACATAACATCACGCCTGTATTCCCCGAAGGATTGGGCATAGGTGTAGGTATAGTAACACCTTCATTGCGCCATTATGTTTAAGTCTCATGTAATATGGGGGGCGAGCCTATTGCCTTCAACCGGGCACAAATTCAAACTCCGTGCTGCTACAGAGGAATTCCACACGGATAAACCCAATAACACTTTGCCCGATCTGGGGATCGAACCCAGGACCTCACGAACAACAGTCGCGCTTGTCAAAACTAGTTCAACGAGGCAGTTAAAAAAAAAGTTAGAGCGTTTTAGCATTGAGTTCTTAATTGATGATTATATGTAGGTACGTTGCTATAAATATCTTATAAATGACTTAGCTATGAAACAGCATTCTGATAAATTAATCAAACAAATCTGTGGTCTACAAAAACTATGTGAGTCAGCATATCCTGTCAGTACGTTAATAAGCAATGCGGTTTTGTAGGCGGAAGTATTAGGTAGGTATAATAACGAAAATTGCGTTCAAACCTTGTCCAAATTGACACACCCAAGTTTCCTGAATTACTTTATCTGTGAAGTTGGCTTTTAGCTAATGGAAAGCTGTTAGCTAAGAATTTGCCAGCCTAGCTTTAAAATATACATAAAATTATTTAATTTCAAACGTGCGTTAACAGAAAAGCAGAATATATTAAGTAGAGCATTTAATGTTACATATTATTATACAATATGAAAACATTATAAAATAAATATGTAGATTACACTACAAATAACAAAATAAGAAGTAGACCATGAACCACTTGGATTTACGTAACAGTAACATACCTTCGTTGTGAGCATTAATTAGATACCTACCCACATTTCACAATCATATCAGTATCGGATGAAAAACAACGAAAAGATCTTAAATAAACGTAACATTCCAATGTTCTGCCAACCCCTTTCCCAACTACGTTGGGGTCAGCTTCTAGTCTAACCAGATGCAGCTAAATACCAGTATTTTACTTGGAGCGACTGCCATCAGACCTCCGCAACCCAGTTACTGGGCAATGCCGATATCCTAAGGTTAGATCGGTTGTCAGACTTTCGAGCTTCTGACTACCCGTAACGACTGTCATAGATATTCGTATGACACCCGGGACCGGCTTTTAAACATGCTATCCAAGGCACGGAGGGTCTCGATTTGTAACGAACGGTCACCCATCTACAGACAGACCGCGACAAGCGCAGCTTAGCCTCGCAAATCGTATGATCCACGAGCCCCTCGTAAACGTGAAATTCCAGTAAAAACAAAAATAAAAATATAAACAAAAGCTTGTTTCTTCAGCAATTTTCTATCCGGAAACGAACTAAACAAGTTTGTAGATAATTTAGTGCTTCAAGCAATGTCGGGGCGTGAAATTGCCCGTCGAGCGTCCAGACCTGCCTATTATTGAGAATAAACATTTTCACGACCTTAAAATTGTTAATAATAGCAATTATCAAAACGGAATTATAGCATAGACATAGCAACATAGCAACTGAGTATTTGAACAATAATACGACGTGGCTCATTACGTAGGGAGGTCTGGTACTGATGGCATTGACTCACTTAGTTGAGCTTTCATTAACCGTCTAGGCCTATACAAAACTGAGCATAGTTGAGCAGAATTGATTTTATAGCCAGTCCCAATGTTAGCTCAAAACAGCTTTAACTGAAGAAATCAACACTGGTAGTCTACCTATTGGTAGACTACCTTGTTGGTCAAATGGTCGCAAGCGCGACTGCTAAGCACGGTACTGGGTCCGATCCCCAGGTCGGGCAGTGTTATTGGGTTTTTCTATTAAGAATTACTCAGTAGCAGCCTGGAGTCTGGATTTGTGGCCGGTTAATGACAATAGGCTCGCCCCGTATTATATGGGACTTAAACATAACTGGCGAAACGAGGGTACAATAAAAATACCTCTGCCGAACTCTTCGGGAATACAAGGCGTGATGTTATGTATAAGTAGATTCTATCAGTAATTTATTTCAGTCTACTAAAAGAAAATTCGTATGAAAAGAAGGTTCATGATAGTTCATAATAACTTAAGCAGAAGAAATCTACACTGCACTTTGTAGAGTCTACCACCCGATTGTTTCAATCTTCAGAAGACTATACTTTAACATTTATCACATTTGAAATGGAATCTATGAGCATAACGTACCTACACATTAGTGAACATACTAGTTTAACATTTACCTATAATATACGACTATATTAGCGACCCGCCCCGACTTCATACGAGATTATTTTTAAATTTATTCTTGACTAGGTCGCGTTTGATCCTGGTCTCACCTGATGGTAAGCGCAGACGGGTCTAAGATGGAGCACACGAAGCTAAGGAACAGAGGTATAGAGGGATTTCCTTATAACCCTCTTGGTAGTGAAGTTTTTTCACCTTTCTTGAAAAAAATCATGATAGCTCAGCTAATACACACAATAAAATTAAAAAATTATACACATAAACCTTCCCTGAAAATCAATCTATCTAATCGTGAAAACTGGAACAAAATCCGTTCAGTAGTTACGAAGAAAATTGCGCACAGACAGACAGACGCGGTGAAGGACTTTGTTATATAATATGTAATGATGCCAAGAAACCTTGCTTAAAGGTTATTTGCACACGATTAATGTGGTACTGAATTCCTTCGATCCGAAGATTAGAACTTATAAATGTCTAGATCGAAATCTAATCGTGCATCGAACATCAAATACCATCGCAGTTTACAGTATGGAACAAATTTCTAATTGAATCAATAACATGAATACTTACAAAGATATATAAAATAATCTTTAAATAGTATAAAACAAAGTCGCTCCCGCTGTCTGTACGCTTAGATATTTTAAACTACGCAACGGATTTTAATGCAGTTTTCAGCAATAGATAGAGTGATTCAAGAGGAAGGTTTATATGCCTCATATTAGTATCTACATTGCACCCGTGCGAAGCCGGGGCGGGTCGCTAGTAATTTATATATGTATCTAAAGTTATAATCACATAAAAATATGGCACCAATCCTTATGAAGGATAGGTGTTATATTGATGTACTTTCTCAGTTCTTTGATCACAGTTTTGGATTGCAAAAGGATAGAGATTGATCTAAAAATGGTCTTTAACTAAAAAGTCATAACATAAAACCACGCCTGTATTCCCCGGAGGGTTAGGCAGAGGTGTATAGTAACATCCTCATTTCGCCGTTATGTTTAAGTCCCATTTAGTAGGGGGCGAGCTTATTGCCATCAACCGGGAACAAATCCAAACTCCAGGCCGCTACTCAGGAATTCCACACGGAAAACTCCAATAACACTTTGCCTGACCTGGGGATCGAAAACAGGACCTCACGATTAGCAGTCGTGCTTACCACCACTAGACCAACGAGGCACTTAAAAACTCAGTTTGACTAAAATCCAAAGACCTAAGAAGTGCTTGCTACAAAGTCACGCTTATTACCATTTCGACAATGAAACACTCACGCGCATAATCCATACTCATTACAGATTTGTTCTGTATAATTCCGTTCTTTGAATAGTATCTATGCATGTATTTTAGTTATGATCACTCGGTCTAGTGGCCACCAAGGTAAATAATGCATATAATATTAATGAATTGAGTAGTCTTATGAATATTAAAACTAACAGCTGAATAGCGTATAGCGTACTACGAGATATAAATTAACATGGATGGATACTTGATTAGGTTTATATAATTTTATATGCCTCATAAAATATTAAATGTATGTTAGATCTGATATTGATACATATACTATATCGTTATGTAACTTATACGCACCTACATAGTATATTTCACGGATTAAATAAATTAAAATTAATTTAACAATATAAAATATGGTGAAATATAATAGTGAAATCAAACTCTGACGTTGAAATATAGGTAGTCTAAATATTGTAAGAATTAAATTAAATTTTCAAAACGGAACGTAATTTTATACCCACCAACCACAATTGCGTACCACGGTTGCGTAGGAAGCAAAATTAATAATATTGATTACAAAAAAAAATGGACAGTTCGTGCGTGCGCTGTTCCGGATTTAGTAGTTGATATTTGATGATAACGCACCATTGAGTAGTAGTACCTGCCTCGTTGGTCTAGTTGTGGCAAGCGCGACTGCTGATCGTGAGGTTGTGGGTTCGATTCCCAGGTCGGGCAAAGTGTTATTGGCGTTTTCCATGTGGAATTTCTGAGTAGCAGCCTGGAGTTTGGATTTGTTCCCGGTTGATGACAATAAGCTCGCCCTCTACTAAATGGGACTTAAACATAACGGCGAAATGTGGGTGTTACTATTACACCTCTGCCCAACCCTTCGGGGAATACAGGCGTGATGTTATGTCACGTCATGAGTAGTAAATGAGTGCAATTGTACCGCACTATTGAAAACCAGGTTTCGATACGCGGTTTCGGAATAAAAGATCGACGTACCAGGTAGGTGACAACAAAAGACCACGCGCTTCAAAATTAGTAACGTTTGCGTCTCAATTTATTTTGCTTTGAAAGTCAGTTCACTTTCTTCCAAATAGCTGGTTGACGTCCACTCTAAAGTACAACTTTCTATCAAAAATAGCATTACATTTTAATTTGTTGCAATATAACTTTGTGTATCGCGTGTTTCAAATTTATATGCACTAAACACGACAGACACATAAATCGGATGAAAGTGAAACTTACAAAAAATGCACCTGAAGAAATCTGACTCGTATCGACGCAAGTAAGCATCTAACAATCAATCTACGTTCAACCAGAGAAACGACATATCCCGGAAAAATCACACTCGATGCGTTCCAATTTCTGGAGTGGTACGCAATTATGGTACTGGACGTACGCACTGATTCAATGTTGCGATACACTCATGCATGCTTGCCAAATTTGGATTTTGAAAAATCTTTATCTTTTGTAAAGATGACATAATTTGTCTATATGTAACCTCTCATTCATACATTTAAACTGCCTCTTACATATGCTGGTGGCAAGCAACGCTGCTTATCGTGAGGTCCTGGGTTCGATCCCCAGGTCGGGCAAAGTGTTATTGGGTTTTTTCGAGTCGAAATCCTCAGTAGCAGCCCGGAGTTTGGATTTGTGCCCGAGTGATGGCAATAGGCTCACCCGCTATTACATGATACTTAAACATAACCGCGAAATGAGGGTGTTACTATACACCTCCGCCCAACCCTTCGGGGAGTCCAAGCGTGATGGTATGTTATGTTATTTAATATCTCCAATTTTTTACGATAAAAGTTTTATCGTATATCCCATCAACATTATTTAACTTATAGACAAAATCACAGACCAACTACGACGTAACTCAAAGTACCCACTTAGCAATAATAATTACAGCAATGGTTACATCTCCTATCAAGTATGTTTAGTAATCATTGGTAAGGAAAAATAACTAAGTAAAACTACTCTAAGTATTAAGTGATACACTTATAAACATGTTTATGCAACCTTACGCAATTTGAAGGAACAATGCGCTAACAAGAAACGTTATTCTAGTGAAAGTACGGTGATGATAGTAAAACAGCCACCGGGAGGTGCGTGTGCGCAGCTAACAGATCGTAATTATGCGCCATGCTGTTCGCGTTGAATATTAATGGCGACATTAAACGTAAGCTCTTAAACACGTGATATATTCGCTGCCAATTAATTTTGAGGTAATTAGTGCCAGACAACTGTTTAGTAAATTAATCCTAATAAGACTATTTTCTCTAACTTTAACTTTCTTGGTTAAGAAATAGTGGTTTAGTTTAAAAAAAAGTCAAGTAACTTTTTTTTTTAAATACGTTGGTATAACTAATATCGTGTCTAAGTATGTATAACACGTATTCTTCAGCTATTTTAGTTTTCTATTAATGTGTCCATTTAATGATTTATTAAATAACACCGAATGTTTTTCACAATCAAAGGTTCGTTTACCTTTTATACATAATTAAAACTGCCTCGTTTGTCTAGTGGTGGCAAGCGCGACTACTGAACGTGAGGTCCTGGGTTCGATCCCCAGATCGGGCAAAAGTGTCATTGGGTTTTTCCGTGTGGAATTACTTAGTAGCAGCCTGGAATTTGGATTTGTGCCTGGTTATTGGCAATAAGCTTGCCCTCTATTACATCGGACTTAAAACATAACGGCGAAATGAGGGTGTTACTATACACCTCTGCCCAACCCTTCGGGGAATACAGGCGTGATGTTATGTTATAATTTAAACGGCTGAATTATAGCTGAATGTATTCCTATTTCATATTAATTTATACCACACTAGCGGCCCGTCCCGGCTTCGCACGGGTGGACATTTTGCCCGTTTTTGCAACATTTTTCATTTATGCTCCGCTTCTATTGGTCGTAGCGTGATGTTATATAGCCTAAAACCTTCCTCGATAAATGGACTATCCAACACAAAAATAATTTTTCAATTCCAAGCAGTACCTAGTTCCTGAGATTAGCGCGTTCAAACAAACAAACAAACAAACTCTTCAGCTTTATAATGTTACTATAGATTTAAACGGCTGAATATGGCTGAATGTATTCCTATCTCCTATTAATTTATACCACATTATACGAGCGACAATGTAATGAAAAAGAAAAACTATGAAAAAGGAAAGTGACCATCTAATAACTTTCTCCATTCCTGATTGTGATCAAAATCGATTTAATTGTTAACTTGCATGAAATAAGATTTAATGTAAGCAAAGTGTGTCAGCCCTCTTTAATTTCACTTTTCGCTAACACAAAGTCGATAATTACATCTTTGCACAGTAAACTGACGATTATCTTGTTTATTTAACTCTCAGTTAAATTCTGCTCACACAATTTTCACTGAATTATTTATCTATGCGTTCAAATATTGGTATTTTAACAAGTCAACCTACGGTTATGCTAAGTGGTTTAATTATTTGGTAACTTTGTCTAGAACTGCGAATTCTAAATTAAATTCGTGGGTATCCTACTGTATTGTGAAATTCACGTCTGAAATAGATACATAGTGTATATTAGTTAAGCTCTACATATTTTAAATACGCAACTACTGGTACACTAGTTTGAAACGCAAACGGTCGTCAAAAAAACCTTATATTTGATTATTTTAAATAGGTAGAGTCAACAAAAGTTGAGTTGAGGGTTGATGTCAGGCAGGCGGCCGGTCATAAAACAACAAGCCAAAATCTCTAACAACATGAATTTACGAAATACATGTTGTGCCGATCCCACTTAGTGTAGAATAAGGGCAGGGACATGATGAGGTAGAGTAAACAAAAGTTTCAAAATTCTTTTATTAATAAAAGCTTGTTAATTATTATATTATAGGTATTTGTTAACAAATAACGAAGTAACGATAGAGAAGTGTCTTTATGAATAGGTAGTATTATGATAAATTAAGACAAGCAATAAACTCTTGAGTTAATTAGTTAATTACTTTTGGAATTCCTAAATATTCATCTACTTTTGCTTCGTTGGTCTAGTGGTGGCAAGCGCGACTGCTGATCGTGAGGTCGTTTGTTCGATCCTCAGGTCGGGCAAAGTGTTATTGGGTTTTTCCGTGTGGAATTCTTCAGTAGCAGCCCGGAGTTTGGATTAGTGCCCAGTCGATGGCAATAGGATCGCTCCCTATTATATGACACTTAAACATAACGGCGATATAAGGGTGTTACTATACACCTCTGCCAAACCCTTTGGGGAATACAAGCGTGATGTTATGTTATGTTTATGTAATATTGAAATTTTAAGCGATTAATACTGAAATGTTTACTTAATTAGGATTTATACTAAAGATTAGTTCTAATTATAGCAAGATAGGTTGTAGCACAGGTACCTGATGTAATGATTGCTTAAGCTAATAAGTATTGCTGCTCTAAATAACTGGTATTTAGACATTCGCTTACTAATAGTCCTCATTCATTAATTCTCAGTCAAAATGTCTACTAACAAAGAAAGTCATAGGTATATTTACCGCTGATTTCTGAAAGTTTGATCAATGTATTCTGTTGACGAATCTAATGTCAACAAATGTGATTGGTCGAACAAAATACTAATAACAACCAATCGCATCACTTGACATTACATTTGACAGCTGAGAAGTATTTTTTTGCGTTGCTCAGTCATTCAGAAAACTAAGGTGCAAACAACTTAGTTGCAACAGCATGTATTTGAACCTAAACTTATCAGGCGGGCCTTGGAGCACATGACCTGACGTGTGAACTTGCCCAACGCTGGTCGTGCTTAGATCATGAACTTACTCGGCTAAGGTCAGAACAACGTATCAGATTTCAGAATTCCACGCGTAGATGAAAGATAGAGCAGATAACAATTTATGTATGTACCTATAAGGTGGTGAGCACAAATTTGATATTAAGTAATAGGTACCTATATTATATTTGTTTCAGAGTCAAAATAATACCTGGAATATTTGATTGATAGAAATAATTTAAATAACAATGTTCAGACTCATTCATATAGCTTCTTTAGAAAACCTATCGAAAAAAGAACAATAGGATTGTCTTTAAAAAATACTAATTCTACTACTATTAGCAGTGATAGCCTAGTGGTGTGACCGTCGGACTGCAAAGTCATAGGTCTCGAGTTCGAACTCTAGGCACGCATCTCTGACTTTTCGGATTCATATGCGTATTGTATAATTATCACTTACTTAAAAACTGTGAAGAAAACATCGTGAGGAAATGCCTGAGAGATATTTCTCGAGGGCGTGTGAAGCCAATTCAGAGGCCCATTATTTACTAACCACACGAAAAGAAGGAGACTAATTCAACTACAAATCTTAAATTGAACACATACCGCTAAAATTCTATATAGAAGTGCAATGAAACTGCAATACACTATAATAATATGAAAGTAAATTAAAGACGCGGCGTAATCGTACACAGTAAAAAATAATACAGTAATTATTCAAAACAAGTGATTACTTACAATAATCATATTAGGATATGGCAAATTATATATTCCTTCAACACGTGTAATTAAGTAAAAGATCGGTATCCGTGTTCTGTTCTTTAAATACCTACATAAACGGTCGCATAAAAATAAAAACTTTTTTACAAAAAAAAAACTACTTCAAAAAACCGAAAAAAGGAATGAAATAATTACCATAATATAAAATTAACAGTTTCAGAAGTAGGTGCTAATCCACGCTGAACAAAATTGAAGGCACAGACTTCTGAAACTGTTAATTTTATAATATGGTAATTATTTTATTCCATATTTCGGTTTTTTGAAGTCGATTTTATTTTTGTTAAAAAGTTTTTATGATTTTCATTTTAGTGGCCTTTAAATTAAAACATGGTTGGACGTACTAAAGACGCTGCTCGTAACATAATCACATCATCAGATTATGCTTACTGTTCGTCATTGAGGAGTTCCATTGTCTATCTCCGAAGTTCTTCATCAGATATTCACCAAATTTAAATGGGACCACTTGGAAAGAATACTCTTTTAAACAAAAAAAAGAATAGTTAAAATCGGTTCACAATTAGCAAAGATATCGCGGAACAAACACACAAGAAAAAAAAAACATACAGTCGAATTGAGAACCTCCTCCTTTTTTGGAAGTCGGTTAAATATTCCAGCTTGGAAATTAATTACCTATTCATAATTGGAACATTCCTTCATGCTAACGATCATGTACGTCGATGAAACTGGACTATTATGCCGCTTCCAGTACAATGCATGCGATTAAATTCATACATACATAATTTATTATCTACACCTCGTAGGCCCACTAATAAGGGTTTGAAGGCTGCCTGTCAGATTATAATGCTGATTTTGACAGCTGCGGTCACTAATAAATTGGCTACCGGTATAAACATTTAATTTTATTTCGACAGATGCAATCAAGTAAGTTATTGATAAGGAATAGGGATATATGACCAAATACTCAAACGCTACTCAATTTTAAGTAGCCGTAAATTTCGTGCTGTCACTTTCATTTCGCCTTTAAGTGACAGTGACAGCACGAGACTTAACGGCAACTTAAAATTGAGTATCGTTTGAGTATTTGGCCAACAGTCTTTCTATCAATAACTCGCTTGTATACAGCTCTATGGATTTAGCAATGCTAAGGGTGCTCTTAACATAGCTTTATAACTGTGAAACTACATAGTAAAGTTTTATCGAGTTCTACAAATAAATCATTCACTAAATAAGGAAGTTTAACAATCTAGAATTTGTATTCAAATCAATTTAACAAGAACTTGTGTAAATAGACAGAATAAAACGATAAAACAAACACAAACTAACCGTCGACGTGCAGATCTGTTCTCAGTTACATAAAACCGATCTAAATACACCTCTCTCTAGTTACTCCGTGATTTAAATCGTTTATTTGTAATCGATACATTACTTGTGATCAATCTGATCAATCGGCGTGACAGACGCTTGACATGGCACAGCGAACAAATATATCACTTTACGGACATGTCATTACGCTGCCTGAGAGTGACTCCGTTTGCTTCTAAAGCGACTGTTAAAGTAGGCACTTTCACTGTTTCCGCTACAACGAGCTCGATTGTTAGGTTTCAGGCGGAGAAAATCCTATTTATTACTTAGAAATAACGTTTAGGACAAACGTCTATTAACAATAGCACTTTATTATAACTTTCTATAAGTACCTACTCGGTTTTTCAGAAATAACAGGTGTTATATAAAAAAATATCTAATCTTTAAATCAAATAAATACAGTTTCGATAAAGTATTTTCTTTTTCGCATTTTCTTAAAAATTGTAACAAATGCCTAGCTGCTAACGACGTCAAAATTTATGTAAAATAAATCTTGACTGTGTGCGTAGTCCGCCAACCCGACCCGGCCAGCGTGGTGGACTAAGGCCTAAACACTTTTCACAAGAGGCCTGTGCCCAGCAGTGGGATAGTAATGGGTTGATTGTGTTATGCGCATTTCTGTATTTTTCTATAAACTAGCATCCTACTGTCTGTCGACCAGAGCGCACATTGTCGGAAAAAGTTGATAATACACTTGCCCAGCATAGTTATAAGATAATCAATTCTAAACCTCAGATTAAACGGCTGTGCAATAATATAACCTGAAAACAAGTTGAATTCCAATCAACGAAAATCTGACACAAGTAGTGCACTACCGCAATGTTGAAACTGATACCTTGTTGATATACACCGTTAAAATGTGTTATACAACCTGTAATAACGTAGAACCAACTCTTTAATTACCGTTTGACGTTATCTTTAATAATTCACTCTCTACTCGTTTTAATAATATCTAGTTTCGAGGATAATAATCGATTTCAACGCGGACGGAGCCGTGGGCAGAAAGATAGCAAGAAATATGAAATGACGGAACAATTCGATTTCCTTGGGCAATAAACTAAACAAAACGGGAACTATCACGTTGTATATTATTTTCTAGTACATCATCCGACTTTCGCGGTCTTAAAGGAAACTAGATTTTCTCAGATGATAAGTAAAACGGCTGGTTTCTGATTTAAAAATTCTAAGATACGTGTGCAAGATAAGTAACAATTGAGAATCATTTTGTGCAGAGTTTTACTTAAAATTCTGCTCAAACCTCGTTTATCTCTTGCTTAGCATTGAATATTCAACTCAGAAGCCGGTATTTTAGTTATAAAAAGCCACTCATTAAGTACGAATGCGCGGTTTTCTTATTCCACTAAATCTTCATATATTAAATGAAGATATTGCCTTTATTGACAAGACCACTCATATACACATCCGATTCTGGTTTTAAACATGTCCTAGGGCGCTGGATGATGCGATAAAGACCGATCGCGAGAGATCGCCACCGCGGCCGCTACCGTGAACGCAGATTCTACGCCTTGATATGAACGTAACTAAATGGTTTCTTTTTATAATTCTGTAATTTCTGAGTCTTTTCGCCACCGCGGCTCATAAACCTACGTGGTTAATGGCGTATATAAAGGGGCTGATCGACACAATCGTGTGTAACGATCGATGATTGATTCATTGCACAAACTCAACAAGCATATTGTTCTATCAACAAGAGGGTTGCACACACGCTAGGTTTTTTCATCGTAAGCTAAGTAAGTGGGCTGCTAATTGAAAATCGTTTACTTACAAAGTTAAGACCTTTTGTCTTAATAGCTGATATCAATCAATTTCCGCCAACGTGTTAGCGATAATCTCACTTATGATCATTTAATTGATAAATAGAAGTGTGAATGCAAAACAAGATTGAGGATTGGTCAGTATCAATCAAATAGTTATGCCAAACAATGTACTTATCTGGGATTGTAGCCCCGTGGCTGGGTGAATATTCGAAATTTTTTAACATTATTTTAACAAATCATTCTTCTCCCGGGTTGTTAACGTTATAGTATTGTCAGATTGTTTTTATTCTTGGCTTATTGCTTGACGGCAGCGGTGTAGTTTGAGTTTTCATTATCATAATTATAGTATTAAATATCTGCATTCTTAACTTTGGGATGATACTAATGACGTTCTCAATTTTTGTTAATATTTTTCGAAGAATGCCCCGGCTACACTCGCGGGACAGTCCTTATCGGCTTCCCTACATAATTCTTTAAAGGTGATTAAAGATTAAGTACCTGCAAAGTTATTAATAAAACAATCTATTATATCAAGGTACTCTGCAATTCAACTGTCATTAGTTCTGTTCAATTCTGGTATTATCAAGAAGTATTTCAAGTAATATTTTGTCAATCCGTCTCCAATATAATATCCATAGGTTTTATGTACTTCAGAAGATAGAGCGTAAAGATTATCAGAGTAAGACAATACCGATTCTTCTAACGACAAAATAATAGAGCTTCATTTAAAACCATTACTCTAAAAGCATGATAGTATCACAAAAAGCACTCTACTGAGTTAGAGAACCTATCACTAAAAACAATCTAAGTAAAAAACTTAACTGTGTGTGGTTACACGCTCAGTAATGTTATCATTTAACTAAACACATATACTTCTAATCCCGTAACGGAACAGTAATAATACTAATAATCCGGTGAACAGATGTGCTCACGAAGGCGATTAGATGAACGGAACGAGTCATCGCCGCGGCGAATCGCAAACAACATGATTGAATGCAAACACGTTTCATAAGCACGCCCATTGAGTTGCACCAACATGGCCAATACACCAATGTTTGAATGTCAAAGGCCAATACTTGACGTGAATAGAATTATGAAGATATTTTCCAAAGATTTTAAGCTATTTATAGGTACTTTTAATTAGATATCTTAATCTAGAAATAAAATTTCCAAAACTGTACTACGTTTCATGTGGGTGATTCATTACACAGAATACTTGCTTCATAATAAATATTACCTAACAAATCCAAAATTTTGCAAGTTAGTGACCTAATCAATCGTGTCTAAATCAATTTCGTATTGAAACGAATTTGTAAACCAGAAAATCTGAAACAAAAACAAAACCGATTTCAAAAACGTTGCTTAAATCAGTAACGTTTTCTGAAATTGCAACATTTCACTGAAACTTATAACCAATTATTGACTGAAATGTTCAACGTGAACACGTATGTTTGAAAATTATAGGTGTTTAAATAACTAGAGTATTATAGATTGGTCATGTGCAATTTTTCCGTAATCATACCGTAATCATTTTTAAACATTTCCGTGGTACGTTTTTACGCACATTATGAGGTGCACATAACGTCTAGTATTTATTGTGTATGAGGAAGAAAAGAGAAATTGTCGGGGGCTGATTGCAAACCACAAAGCGACCGCAGCTGCCCAATGCTAAATTAAACTGTGATTAGATAGCAACAATTTATAGGCCTCTTATAAATAAGCAATAAACTAAGCCTAAGTAGCGGCAACAAACTTATTGGGTGGTATATTTATGCAACTAATGAGCGGGTTTTGTGGTCCTAAGTTACAGAATTCTGATTGCTTTACTTTCAAATGGTGTGAACAGCTTGGTCGTATTTTATAATTTCTGCAATGGAACGCCGCTGCACAATCTGTACGTGCAAGTTTACAAGCGAGTTGTTTAAGTGCTAATAGTCGCGTGCATGGCAACTGGGGACACTAATAGCGATATAAGAATGTTGAAACGTCCCATTTATCAATCATTACGTTAGAATTAAACCTTTTCACAGGTTCTTTGACTTTTAATTGTCTATGCAATACAAGAAGTAATCTTAACGTACATTGCTACAATATACACAATTTGGGAATGCGAACACGCGACTCGTAATTTCAAATAATAACGCTTCTGATAACCCGCCTGTAATCGCCGCCGGCGTAACGAATCGGCAACCAATGTTAGTGTTTACCAATAAGGAAATAAAAGTATAGTTACTTCAAGGCTTTCAGTCCTAAACGGTCTCACAAAAAACGGCCAAGTTCGTATCCAACACGTATTGTTATGTTCCGCAACTAGGGTAAAATTGAACAGTTTTTGTTACATATCCGAGCTAATAGCCCGAAATGTTGCAAAATACAATCTCGAACAACGTATTTATAATACGAAAATAGATACAACGTTTACAAAAGCTCCCATTGGCAGAGGAACCCTACAAAGTTTTGTAACAAAAGCTGGTAACGCGTCAGTACAAATATTGAGCAATTATTATAATGTGGTAACTAAACGATCGTATCAGACTGCGTAATATTCAATTAATGCTCTGAGAAAACTGTAACAGCCGACAGGGAAGTAAAAGTCCTTTAATTTAAGGACGCAAGTCCCTGGTCCAGTGTTACGAAAACGTTGTCGTGACACAGTCTGGTAACCATTATACGAGTATTAAGGTGCCTAGTTGCCTACACTACAGAATTTGCATTAACGCACCTGTCGAGAGCTACTGCCGACTTATCTAATAAACTAATCGTTAGTATACTTTCAACTACTGTCAGCTTGGGAAAATCGTTTCAGAACCGCGATACGTTCTTCGCTCCGCTTGAAAGAGCTTCGAAACGTTTGTAATTTACACATCTGTTATCTTTATTGTGTAATCTCGATTTATGAGTAATGTATGCCATTCATTTGTGTTTAGATCTATGTTTTGATTTTATGATAGCTTTACTTGGATATTTAGGTTTTGGCGAGTAGGTTGTGAGAAATAGTCGTGTAGGATTGTATGCAATTGTGGTATTATTCGTCTTTGCCAATTTTCTTCAACTGTTATTGTTAGTGTTAAAATTCTTATGGATATATAAAACTTATCCAAATAAATAAAATATTTTGAAATGTAAATGACTTTGACCCATGTATTGGCCTTGATACTAAAATTTAAGAAAAAAAATGGAACCTGGGATCCGCACCAATTTCTATTGTGGTCGCTAACAGAAAATAATTTTGAATCTATTACGTTTGTGTCTATTTTAACCACAGACTAGAGACAAAAAAATGGGTAATTTAAATGAACTTCCAAACAGACCGAGACGACCTCCGCCCGTCACCTTGTACCCAACTTTCAGGCCAAGTATGGAGATGACTTATTATCTACGGACTTGGAAGAGCTTGAGGTCTTTTTTCTTGGATTAAATGTAGATCTGAATAGTTTCTTGCCATAGAAATAAATACTAATAAAAATATTTGTCTCTTCCACAGAAGCCATAAACTCCGCAGATGACCAATCGACGTCGGCATCATGGTGGCAGGCAGGCACAGCCACACCGTTCCGCGAGAGCTCCAGCAGCGCCTTCTCATCGACCCACGGCCTAGTCCAGACTCATCCCTCGGGTAGCGATCCTTTCGCCTCCTTCGGTAGCATCGGCAGTACTTCTGGACCTTCACCAAACCCATTCGCGTCCAGCGGCAGCGGTCCGTTAAGCGGTGGCGTACGAAGCAACCCACTGCCTTCTTTGGCGAGAAACGCTAATGGAAAACCGTCCCTGAAACATCTGGACTTCACAAGCAGTGCGACAGCCGAGCTGAGGAGGAATCCGGCGCTGTCGGCCCCTGATGAGTGCGCTCGCGCCTGCAGGGAGAACGAACCGCCTAGGATTTGCTACTACCACTTCACTCTGGAATTATACACGGTTTTGGGAGCGTGAGTAGATTTTTTTATTTGTTTGCCAGGACACGCTGTGATACCTTTTTTGATTAATGCAAATTCCTTCTATTTATTTTATACATTTGTCACTAGGAGACAAGAAGAATAAATACTAGTTACTACTTAGTAACTATTTCTTTCTTTTCTATTTTCTCCCCTTTTTCTTTATTTCTTTCTTTTTTTCTATGTTACTTTCTTACTTTTCTTCCTACATCATTAAATTATGTTATCATTAAACTGAAAAGTTTCATAACTTAAACGAAGCAAGAAATTAAATAAACTATTTCGTAAATAACATATATTTTTATATTTCGAAATAATTTATAAATTACCTTCAACGGAAAAGAATTCAGCTAATCACATAAGGAAAATTAGGAGTAGATTTCCCCAGCAGCAAAACTACACTAATACTAATGAAGCTTGCTTCCTTCATACCTACGGATACAAACAAATCATTGTATTGGTTCAACGGAAATAGACTAATTTGAAACCATATTATAAAATTGCGATAGTACACACCACAGTGACATTGAGTGACTCGTCTTTCATAACAATAATAACAGGCACTTCATTTCTCATTAAAATTACCAGTTGCAGCTAACGGAGTCGGAAGTCGATTCAATTGTACTACTATAATTGCACGAATTAGACGTTTACTTAACAATCACTGTTATCGACTTATATCATAGCACAGTTTATAAAAAGACTTTAGGCTTGAGTAACTCCTTACCGCACTCTATTTCGTAAGAGCTGCGCCATCCGCGCCGCGATCCAGAGATTGTCGAAAATATTTTTGAGATGCTCACGCAAAGTCGTGCCGAAGAAAAAACCGACCCAGCGACCGACTTTTCCATTTCGCACATTTCACGCTTTGTTTCACACGGACTGTTAGCCGCCTCGGATTCAATGCCGCACTCAAGTATACACCGAGTGATCCAAATTCCGTTAGGCTACGTAATTGATAGGTGACGACAGGACTTATGCAAACAAGTTGTTTCACGATAGCCTACGTGTTGTCCGAAGAAACTGTGGTGTAAGAGATATTGATAAGGAAACAGAGCATAGCTGATGTCATACTTAAATACATTATTATTGCAGGGCGTGTCAAGTATGCACACCGAACGCAACGAACGTGGTGTGGTCGCACTGCCAATGTGTGTTGGCCGATGGTGTCGAGCGAGGAATCCTCACAGCAAACAGAATGTTGCCGGGACCGTCCATCCAGGTGTGCGAGAACGACAAAGTAGTCATCGACGTAGAAAACCATATGGAAGGTATGGAGGTAACTATTCACTGGCACGGAATCTGGCAGAGAGGATCTCAGTACTACGACGGTGTACCGTTTGTGACGCAGTGCCCCATCCAGCAAGGAAATACTTTCAGGTAAACTTAAACCTTCGAATCCGTAACTTAAAATACTCGTAAAATAATATAGGTATCTTAGTATAATTTTAATGGTAAAACTTATTTTCTACAATTTTTTATAGATATCAATGGCAAGGAAACGCGGGTACCCACTTCTGGCATGCTCACACTGGACTTCAAAAGCTCGACGGTTTATACGGCAGCATCGTTGTTCGTCAGCCTCCTTCCAAGGACCCCAACAGTCACCTGTACGACTACGACTTGACCACTCACGTAATGTTGCTCAGTGATTGGCTGCACGAAGATGCCGCTGAGAGATACCCTGGTCGTCTTGCCGTTAACACTGGACAGGATCCCGAAAACGTTCTGATTAACGGAAAAGGTCAATTCAGAGATCCCAACACTGGCTTCATGACGAACACACCCCTGGAAGTGTTTACGATCACACCTGGCAGAAGATACAGATTCAGAATGATCAACGCTTTTGCGTCGGTGTGCCCCGCGCAGGTCACTTTCGAAGGCCACAATTTAACCGTTATTGCAACTGACGGCGAGCCAGTGCATCCGGTACAAGTAAACACCATCATCTCGTTCTCAGGTAAGCTAAGGAAGCAATAAACATACTGGTTTACGATTTAGCTTTCGAACAATGGCAAGTTGTAACGTATTATAGAAAATAACTATTATTCCTTTACGACTGATCAAGTGGTCTTTTATAAAACCCACGCTCTACTCAGGACCTGATTTGACGATGATATATTATAACGATTATTAGAGGTAAAATTTAAAGCATTTCGCTCATTACTTACCATCAGTTTTTGTTTTAAAATGGACGATAATAGTATTCATGTCTACAAAAAAAACTCATATCGTAATACTAGACAAATACATAATTTGAGTTAATCGGTTGCGATTTTAGTAAGGCACGCCTTTGTGTTGTAATAATTTGTCTAATTAAGTAGTGCGCCCAGTCGACCAAAAAACATTGTATAACATACGGGCTTCCTCTTTTACAACATAGGAAAATTATCTAGATCCTAGTGAAATTCTTACAAAAATGTTATTACACGTGTTACAGGCGAACGATACGACTTTGTAATCGAAGCGAACAACATTCCTGGAGCCTATTGGATCCAGGTCCGAGGTCTCGGAGAGTGCGGTATTAAGAGAGCACAGCAATTAGGTATCCTTAGATACGCGAGAGGACCTTACCAGCCTTCCTCGCAGCCACCCACTTATGACATTGGCATCCCTCAAGGAGTGGTGAGTTGTAGCAACCGGTGTACATTTCTCCGATACTGTATTATATTATATACCACCAGTAGATTCTGTAGAAGATTGATAATATGATAATGTAAATATATTCTACATTTCCTATAAGTTGGTAGTTGTAGAACTTAAAGATGAATGAGGAACTCGTTATCATGGTGCTGCATTCTAAGTGTTCAGTGGCGTGGCTTATGGAGTACGTAGCTCGTGTCGCGAGACTACCCGCCTCAATTATTAAACAGCGGATATTGCATACTGAATTCTTGGTGCCGACACGACAGCCTCGATTAAACATGGTCGAACTGTCGACTTTATACCACTCGTTGCTCAAACTTAAATACTGGTATCCAGCCGATATGAAACAAATTTCGCAGCGGGTGAATAAATTAAAACGAAAAATCAAATTATAGCTGTTGACGAATTAGACCATGTACAGTCAGGTGAAATAGCTACCGGTACATTGACCGGTTCTGTAAATATATCAATACAAACTTGTCTCTGTAGCAATTTTAAAATCGACTACATACCAATGTAACGGTTTACTATAAGGTGTGTGTTTGCACTGCGATTGGATTTCTGTAAGAGTGCAAAGAATTTTCCAACTAGTAGTTTTTAGTAACCGTAGTCAACTGAGTAGTGAATAATGTATATTTGCACGTAATATTAGTAATTGCACGTACCTTTCTCCTCACTAACTATCCAGGTGATGAACCCGTTGGACGCGAGGTGTAATATAACAAGGAACGACGCTGTTTGCGTCAGTCAGCTCAAGAACGCCAAGCACATTGACCCGGCCATCCTTCAAGAGAGGCCTGATGTTAAAATCTTCTTGCCTTTCCGTTTCTTCGTCTATAGGCCCGAGATGTTGTTCCAGCCGAATACTTATAACAGATACTTAGGTAAGTTATTCATTTGAATGGGTTTCTAAATTCTATTCAATTAAATGAGAAGAAAGAATCAATAATAACCTTGATGTCAACTTTCGCAGTTGCTCCTGGAGGAGATCACGTGATTAGTTTGATCGACGAAATTTCATATATGGCCCCGCCTGCGCCTTTGATCAGTCAGTATGACGACATCAACCCAGAACAGTTCTGCAACGGTGACAACCGCCCCGCTAACTGTGGACAGAATTGCATGTGCACCCACAAGGTCGACATACCTCTTAATGCTGTTGTCGAAGTTGTACTGGTAGATGAAGGTATGTATATTCATCGTCATATTAAATAACCCGCGAAAATTGGAGCTTGGTATAATTAAAACCAAGCCACTTATATACAGTCTATAGTTCCTTCCCAATTTGAACCTTATTTCATCGATTTTATCATCATGCAAATCGATTTATATTTTATATCTCTTAAATCGGTAATTATACCAGGCCTGAATACAATTACGGGAAGATATGCATCATGTATAGATTACGGTAATTATAGATGCAAATTCTTGATTGTACTTTCCATTTTCCAGTTCAAATCGCAAACTTATCTCACCCGTTCCACTTGCACGGATACGCCTACAACGTCATCGGTATCGGTCGATCACCTGACCAGAACGTGAAGAAAATCAACTTGAAGCACGCTCTCGACCTCGACAGAAGAGGTTTGCTCGAGCGTCACCTGAAGCAGGGAGACCTCCCACCAGCGAAGGACACCATCGCTGTCCCCAACAACGGCTACGTCATCATCCGTTTCAGAGCCAATAACCCTGGCTTCTGGCTCTTCCACTGTCACTTCCTCTTCCACATCGTCATCGGCATGAACCTCGTCCTGCAAGTGGGCACCCAGGCTGACCTGCCGCCCGTCCCTCCCAACTTCCCCACATGTGGCGACCACCTCCCTCCCATCGCGCTCCACTAAATTGGTTCCTAGAAAATTGCCCAGTTTTTGCATGTGCAAATAAAAGTACAGCACACAGCTATGTACAGTTGATTTAAATATGTTAACTAAGTGTAAATTTATGTTTGTTTTGTGTGATGTGTCCGGTGGATTCGAAGTGCTCGATTCTGCCGTTTGTGTTTATTTTTTTTACAAGAGTGATTCAATGGGAGTTAATGATGGTTTGTGATTTTATTTAACGATGATGCACTGTTTCTACGAGTTGACTTCAATTTTATTTTTATGCCATATTCGGTGATATTTTCTTAATTACGTTTTAATTATTGATATCGCCTAAAATATGTACTTTGAGGCTCTTGAACCAACAATATTATTTTCGCGTATTGAATATAGTTTTAACAAGACTTGTTCGTCCTGTAACTAACAACTTGCCATTATAATTTTATTTTCACCAATGATATTTATTACTTGTATATATTTAAAATTTACTTATTAGACCTACTTGCTTAGAATTTTAAGACATTTGACCATTTTTCAATCCAGTTTTGCATGCACTACCATTAACGATAAAATGTAAATAACGGACTGCGGAACTTATGTAAATACACCACAGTAGTATGATCACTCTGTATCACACTCCGTACACAAACGAAGACTGTATATTATTATGTAGACTATAGATATACAGAAAGTACTCGTGATGTTACCATTAATTAAGAAATTTTATTGTTACGGCTACTAGAAGTCAGTGTGATTGTGCCAACGGAAATTCCAAAAAGTTAAAGTCGGTGTGTCCTAGTCGACTGAAAACGACAATACGCAACTTACAACGAACATATCTCGCAGCGAAGTAGGTATATTTTGCTATCAGTAAAGAAAAGCAAAACGTTACGATTTATCATAATAATATAAAATTACTATAAGAATGTAAAATTTTATACCATTTAATAAAATCTATGAAAAATTGCGGTTAATTTTATTTACCTTGCAAGCATGAGTAGTTTGATGAGGTGATTGTAATACTATTACAATTACTGAGTACATAGATTTTTATAATACACACACATCAGTCTGAAAAGCTGTTGTATATATTTGTATATAAAGCACAATAGAAATACAATTTTAGATAGATGACTCGCATGAGATGTCTTATGCATGAATTTGGAGGGCTATCGAGTAGACTTCTACTTCGCACCAGAAATACAGGTTGTACATGTTACATATTTTCTTGTACATTATAATAATCTTTATGTATATTATTATGTTACCGAATAAATTCCTTTCGTAAAGCTTTTCAGCACTAAATTATCAAATTGCTTTAAAAATAATTCCGCTAATCTAACAGTCAGTGCATTGCTTGACTACTGCAATAATTGTGTACCTATTTAAAATTTTAAAGAAAATCAAAGCACTATTATGATGCCTTGTTTTAATATTTTTAATTTAAATTCAGCACACATTGCTTCAAATTTTTATATCCAAATATCGTGTCTTTATCCATTATTCATTTCTAGATTCTTAACCCCTTGGATGCTATCTGCAATGTAAAACGAAACGACGCTGTGTGCGTCAGCAATTTGAAATCGGCGAGGCCGGTTGACAAAGCACTATTGCAAGAGAGGCCTGATGTCAAAATCTTCCTGCCATTCAGATTCCACTTCTACAAGCCCAAGGACTTGTTCAAAGAAAATACTTACAGGAACTACTTAGGTAAGATCTTGAAGTAAATCCAATTTCTTCTCTCGTATCGACACGAGGTATTTGAGAATAACTCTTACCTTGGTGAAAAGATATGCCAGTTACCGAGGTTTGTAGTGGGGCTGACTGCCCAGTTACTCGTGGATTTAATCAAATTAATATTATAGAAGCAAAAGTTTGAATGTTTAGATATTTTGATGTTTGTTACTATTCACGCGGTGAGTCTGAACGGGTTGACTGAAATTTAGCCCAGTCGTATAATTTATCTGGGATCGCAGAATGAGTTCTGTGAATGAAATACAACATCCTGGAAAACTTATAACTTCATATTTACGGAGGTGGAGCCACGGCCTTAGTTAATTAATAGTACCTACCTATTATAGGAAAAGTTATTTGTGGAATAAACATTACACAACGGAGTGTAATCCTTATGCATGCTTTTATTATGCATCAATGTTCCGCCTGCAATTCTCAGAATATTACGTTACATTACATGTTAGTTACAAACAGTCCAGTTAATTTTATATCTTATGAGCTCTAGCAATTTTGATTGGAAACTTAGCTATCCCGTAGTAGTTTTATAATAGGATGAGCTGTTTATTCCCGAACCTTGATCATACATTTTAATTTGATACATCAAAACCTTTGTAAAAGTCCACATTCAACACCAACATCAAATTCCTTAAGATTAACACATCATTTTAAATTTCAGTGGCTCCCGGTGGTGATCACGTGCTGAGTTTGGTGGACGAGATCTCGTACAGCGCGCCCCCCGCGCCGCCCCTCTCGCAGATGCACGAGTTATCCCCGGATATCTTCTGCAATGGAGACAACAGGCCTGCCAACTGCCCCGTCGACTGCCGCTGCACACACATGATCGATGTACCCCTTAACTCCATCGTAGAGATCGTGCTCGTCGATGAAGGTAGATACTCAAATAGTAAATATAGCTAAGCAGATATGACGTCTGCAAAGCTAGTCAAGTGGTAAGCTGCTTCAGCCGGAACTTCTGCCTAGCCTTTTCCTAACTAACTTGGGTCAACTTCCAGTCTAACCAGATGCGGCTGAATACCAGTATTTTACACGGAGCGACTGCCATCAGACCTCCACAACCCAGTTCCTGGATAATTTTCAGTCGGAACTGTAAATAATATACCTATAGAAATTCTAGATTTAGTAGCTAAGTTGAAAACAAAATATTCCTATATCAGGTCATCCACAACGCAGCTGAAAACTATCTATCTTATAAAAACTTACATTGGCGACGGAACTGCATTTTAAACCAAACAACGTCATAGCATTAACATCGAACACAAAAATAAACAACCTCTTTGAATTTCAGTGCAATCGCCAAACTTGTCTCACCCGTTCCACCTTCACGGTACTCCGTACAACGTGATCGGTATCGGCAGATCACCCGACAAGAACATCAAGAAGATAAACTTGAAACACGCTCTAGACTTGGACAGGAAAGGTTTACTGCACAGGCAGTACAACCTTCCACCCTTCAAGGATACTCTTGCTGTGCCCAATAATGGATACGTCGTTTTAAGGCTAAAGGCTGATAACCCAGGTAATTTGCCCCAGCTTAATTATATAGAAAGTCTCATGTATTTTCAATGATGCATAGTTTTTTTAAGTGTTTAAAATGAGGAATACTTAGCAAAATACTTTGGATAGGTAGCTTACTTACTCAAATTCATGTGCAAATCAGAATTTGCTTATTATCGTGAGGAAGCCTGCACAACTCAGAGGGTAACAAAAAAAAATCCTCGATTCTTTATGAACCAGATGCGGCTGAATACCAGTATTTTACACGGAGCGACTGCCATCAGACCTCCACAACCCAGTTCCTGGATAACTGCCGACCCACACCAGGCCAGCGTGTTAGACTTAGATCTAAACCCTTCTCAATTTGGGAAGAGGCCCGTGCCCAGCAGTGGGATAGTATGCACTGACTTTTAAACACAACTTCGTGCATACAGCAGTACAACATTAAATAGTTTTAATCCAATATCTTTATCGACTGCATTTGATAAAGAATAAAAATAATGTAGGTATAATGTTTTCTTTTCAGGATACTGGTTGTTCCACTGTCATTTCATCTATCACATAGTAATAGGAATGAACTTGATTCTTCACATCGGCACGCAGGGGGACCTGCCCCCCGTGCCTCCGAACTTTCCTCGATGCGGCGACCACCTACCAACGATCACTCCACCATTCTTCCCGATACACTGAGACTATCGAGAAAACAATCGTAATCGATCATCGTAATCGATTTTGTGAAACCAAACAGGAGTGAAAAGCATCGCGTACTGCCATATTTTGTACAGTTGTTGAAATATGAACAACGTGCGAATGGAATAAAATTTATTTGTTAACGTTGCCTTGTAAATAATTTTATATCTTAAGGTGCTGTTCTAAATAACCATCAAATGTATCGCATTAGAGACCAAAGTATTTAATCAGATCACTATAATAATTTATAGATGTAAGAATTCGACTCGGCCGTGTGATCGACATGGCGACTTGGAATCGTCATTAAATTTTATTCCTTTATAATAGTTGAATGTTATTGTTACTCGTTTTATAATTTTGTACATAAAGTTAGATTAGAATATGTTAAGCTTTATATAAGAAGAAAAGTGACGATCGTATTGTTTATTCCTAAATAAATTTAAAAGTAAAGGGGTTAAGTGCAAATACGTAATTACCAACTCGCAATATTTAGATTAATGAAGAACTCCTTCCGACACAAACGCACAATATCTTTTGTCAGGACCTAATACTCCACTTCGCTTTAAATTTTTTATTTCTATTTCCATCATGTGTCGGAAGAGTATGACCTTTTAATTGTATAGAATCATGTTAATAATTTTACCTCAAGTTTGTTAACATCTTACATAACTTGAGACCGTAATTCGTGTTACGGTATTGGATGTATCTCTCTGCCACGGTTGCAATGATATCATTAGTTTGTATTGTCATTCATATTTAGTGTTTTAGTTAAACAATCCATGTTCACTCTTTGAGATGGATGTAACGTGCTCACGAGGTAATCTTTCATTTAAGATAAACACACATTACTAGTGAAAAAACAAATAGCTTCACGCGCAGTACTTCGAATTAAAAGTACATGAAATTCAAGTAAAATATCAAACAGTCTACGTACCTGTGTAGTTACCTTCATTTTCACAACATACCAAATAATGAATCATCTTAATAATTATAAGTATGTATGCTAAAATATGCTAAATGTTCTAACCACTTTTCTTATCAAGTATTTACTTTCACTATTTATTTTACTTAAATATCCTTCTTTATTTACTTTTCCGATTCTTCTACTCAATACTTTTTATCTCATAACAATTTACCAATGGCTATTAATACTTGTAATTTCAAAAATGACATTCATTTGTTTTTTTTTTCGTTTTATTTTTCTTTTTTTTTTCAAATACATTCAAGCAGCATTCTCTTGTTCTTCACTGCCTGCAATTTAAAACCAATAAGGTACTCTGTAAAATGGAACTTTTTTATAATGTTAGGATAAGAAGTAGATAACAAATAACTAACAACCTCGGCATTATAAATAAGTGATATAGGTACATTGAATACTTTAAGTACTTATTAACCATCGGTACTCTGCCAACAAAATATGTTAGTTTATTTTATTTATTTTAATTGAAAGATTAACTCTAGGCTATCAATAACAAGACACAGGGTAATATTTTGTTATAAAATATACACCTGTGTTCGGCCTGCAACATGGAAAGACTTCACTCTTTTCCATCATTTGACTTTTTTAAATTATTATCATAATACTCTTCGAACACAATGTCGTATGTTTAGGAAACAGTCATTTTATATTGAAAATAAATGTTTTGTAAAATATTCGTTTTTTTTATTATCTTTTGAGTTGACAAATACCTACCAACCAGAAATTATGCTTGACAGTATGAATGGGCCATTTCCTCCCATGATTGCATTTCTGAAGGAACTGGTACCCAATGAATTGAGTACAAACCATCTCACCTGTACCTACTCGTATTCTCCGGATGATTAAGCAGAGGTCTTCTCTTGTGCAGCCTATTTTCGCCGAAGACTTAGTCATTATTGGGGCGCAGAGGCATGTAGGGCAATCGAGACCTTTCAACATAATGAGAACAAAGGCTGAAATCAAGAAACTGAATAGCGAGCGAGGCTTCTCGCTATTGAGTGGTAACCCACACAATCATGCCTATATCCATTGTGATATTAAATAAGCGTGAATATACGGGTATATAAACATTCTCTTATACCAACACCTCTCATTATAATTCACTGTATCACAATAATAGTAAACAAAATACGGGCGTGTCGCAAAAAAAGTTTAAATCCTGAGCTACTTATCTGTTGTCGTAAATGGCTATTTGTGTGAGTTCATAACAAGTATACAATATATAACATAATTAACGCACATCCTGAAAGTAGTTTGTTCAGAATCGTTTACTGAATCGATTTCCATCATTTATAATATAGGTAATTTTTTATCCCAAAAATAATTAAAACTACGGAAATTAGTCACATTACCCCTGTACAGTCAAAACAAACTGAAATGGACCGTAAATCAAGGCAAAACTACTTTTAAAAGTGCATTTTTATTTGTATTCATACAAAATTCCGTCATTCAATACAAAATAAAGAAAAATAAACCTTATTTCAAGAACGTTAATTTAGTTAATCAAAGTCAAAGTATTTATTTCAATTAGGCACATAAAAGGCACTTTTGAACGTTAAAGTTACAAAGAAAATAGAATTGATTCTAGTTGCCCCTTCCAAAAGGTAGTTTCGTATGGAGAAGAATGGGCAAGAAACTCCACCGTTACTCTTTTAAAATGTCTTACAATTTTTTTTTTTTTAATAACAATGAAATTAATAAATTAATAACAATGCATATATCTACATGTTAAACTAAAATTTCAGTGTATGTATTATGATTATAACATAATATTCTAATTGGGGTGTTTGAGGGTGTGCGTTAATTACGTTACATGTTGTATATAACATATATATATACAAGGTTAGTCGGAAAGGGGGTACTAAGCCGCGGGCCACTTAAAGTATCACTGATGACTATTTTAAAGCCAGTGTTAAAATTTCAAAATTCGATCATTTTTATTTGCATGCAAAAAGATTTTTATTTTAGTTTTTTCAAAAAAAGAACATCCCTGCTTTAGTCATGAATTCAGAAAATTAAGTTTCTAATCCGTGACCTCAAATATGACCTAAATAGTAAACACAGCTGATTATAGCTATGGACAGATAAATTTTAGCATATTTTTAACGAAATCTTTGAAAAGCTATTTCTCTTAAACTATCGAGTTTTGGGGAAAGATGTAGAACAAAATTTATCCCTTTTTATAGGTACTTTAACACCCTTTCGGCTTAGTACCCCCTTTCCGACTAACCTTGTATAAGCATCTTTCGATTGCCAAACAACACCATTTGTTATAATCTGTCATTCACACTACTAGACCCAAGATCTCATCTACAAGTGATCAGCGCGATATACAAATGGGCTAGTCACCAAAAGCTGTCTTAATGAAGCAGCTCATGACACCCGGAGTCTGGCTGAAGGTACTCCAGGCACCCGTCTGGATTATTTAAGCTGGACAACTGTCCAAAATCAAAGGTACCTTTACCTAGGTGCCCATGCAAATTCCTCAGAGTAAGCTCTGGGTATTGTTATAAGGGGTACAAAAATGAATAAGTGTGAGATTATTATCAAAGCATAAATCTAAAAATTGGTTCATATTGACAGGTACTCATTCAGCGATAATACGACCTATTCCAATATTATAATAACCCGTATCTGTGATGAAATATTACTTTCAAGGTATACAACGCTTTCAGGGGTTTCGAACAATTTATTATTTTTATCCAAGAAAAAAATAATGTTAATAATTCAGGACAAATCGCAAGAACTCGTACTCAATATGTGTGTTAACAAACCTTGCCTGACCAATGAATTATTTTTCAATTTTTATTCATGATTACTACAATGAGGCACAGAGTAATTAAGAGTACTACGTACAGAATCCTCATTAATGAGCTAATGCATCAATTACCTAGAAAATGTGATGCATGTGAAATTGAGCGTTAGGCGAAAGCATTCACTCAATATAGGTATATATTCTGTGCTTTATGTTCGATCTTTTACTCCGGAGGTGAAGTAGCGCGTAGGCATATTGTCATATTTAAGCCGTGGAGTGACTACACCCTGCTAGTGGATTGATAGTAATGATAATTGATGCCATCCCTTGGACTGGTCACCGATGTTCAAACAGCTGTTAGCCTGGCAAGCCCTTTATTCGATTCAAAAACACAAAATTATCGCACTTGATTTTGAAAAAGCCTGATATCTAGAGAATTTCAGACAATACGATTTAAAGTAAACCAACAAAATGTTGAGCTTCTGCAAATATGAGCATCGATAACAATTTATCTAAACCCAATGTTATATAACTTGAAAACAACAATATTTCAACAACTTTTCCACCGAATATCACAATGAACTTCACTGTGAGACTCCTCCTGGTTTTAGTAAAATGTTCATTTCTCGCTACAGGTAGGTCGTATTGTTTAGTTTTTAATTTAATAGAAAAGTATATTATTCATCGGTATATTTTTCATGAGGTCCTGGGTTCGATCCCCAGGTCGGGCAGAGTTATTGGGTTTTTCCGTGTGGAATTCTTCAGTAGCAGCCCGGAGTTTGGATTTGTGCCAGGTTGATGGCAATAGGCACGCCCCCTATTACATGGGACTTAAACATAACGGCGAAATGAAGGTGTTACTATACACCTCTGCCCAGCCCTTCGGGGTATACAGGCATTATGTTATGTAAGTATGTTATTTAGACAATGTGCAAATGAAAACAACACGTATAGATGCTGGTCTTATATCCAAAAACGAATCGTTTTGCTTACCAATGATAACATTTTTTATTGCCAAACTGGGTACTCAGAATAGTAAGCTAATTTTACTTGTGATAGCTACTAACGTATGGGGGGATAGATACGTTAGTATATGTTAGTAACTCTGCAATTGTTATTTAGTTCTGCATAGTTTTAATTTTAACCATTAACGCTTGGTACATTATAGGGATCGGCCATCTGTATGTGCAGTATGTATAATATTATACATACCATTACATATTATTATTACATTATGTATATACATACTACACATACAGACATTGTATATTTATGCATGTTTATCTGAGGATGAACTAACTGGTATTCTGTACCTATGATTATGTATGGACTGCGGAAAAAAAACTGCATTTCACTAAGCATCCGCCCACTTGTGCAATTGTTGTTGAATTGCGATGTTACCAAAGAGGTATTCTATAACAGTGATTTATTTTTCAATGGTCAAATGAAATTCATACTATTAATCCTCTCTTAGCCTTTTCCCAATTATCTTGGGGTCAGCTTCCAGTCTAACCAGATGCGGCTGAATACTAGTATTTTACACGGAGCGACTGCCATCAGACCTCCGCAACCCAGTAACTGGGTATTCATACTATTTATCCAACAGTCTTAAATTTAAAATAGTTAATTTCATCCTTCTCTCTAGTAAGCTCAAAGGGTTTGAAACCTGAAAGTAAAATCGTGGGTGGTCATGAGGCGAGACCACACAGCCATCCGTTCCTCGTGTCGCTGCAGACCAGGTTCTTGTGGGTCCGAATACATACCTGTGGTGGAGCTATCCTCAATGAACGATGGGTGAGTAGTTTACATGATTTACTATTGATTGCTTTCTCACTTACAAGTATATAACCTAATTAATCTCTTAAAAAAACTCCCTCTTTTCTAAAATTTTAGAGAAAAATGCTTATTAACAATTCTAATTATAAATAAAAATTCGGTTCGATCCCCAGGTTGGGCAAAGTGTTATTGGGTTTTTCCGTGTGGAATTCCTCATTATGATCATTAGATGGCAATAGGCTCGCCCCCTATTACATGGGACTTAAACATAATGGCGAAATGAGGGTGTTATTGGACTATACACCTCTGCCCAACCCTTCGGGGAATATAGGCGTGATGTTATATTACATTACGTTAATAATTCTAATAGGTATAATTAGCTAAATATTATGTGTAAGGGAACCGAATTCAATAAAACAGCTATTGTAGTGGAGATCGTTCATAATATGACAATGTGACTGCGTATCTGAAGTGCCTGAGCCACAACATTAACCAAAGTTTTGTGTACAAACATCTAAATGATATTTGCCAAAAAAAAATGATCAATGGCGAGCGAGTCTGAAATTAATGTTGGGCCTTCCACTACTAACGCAATATTAAATCAATTTTTCCAGGTTTTGTCTGCTGCCCACTGTGCCGTGGAGTCTTGGTTAACAAGATGGCTGCCGCTGGATGTCGTAGCTGGTATACACGACGTCAATAACTTTGGAACACAGGCGCAAGTGGCCAAGATCAGCGAGCGAATACATCATCCTTTATATGAAGGGTAAATTAAATAAAAAGAAAATTACAGTGACTTGAATTTCAAATAATAAGACCTCTTTTAACTCGTAGGAATGACGATTATTTTGTGCCTACAACTGACTCCTTCAACTTGAATGAAAGGCCCAAGCAAGAATATTCTAAACTTTGCTAGATCAATATATGTATTATGTAGAATCGCTTCATGTCTATCATATTCTTTTATGAAATTTATGACCCTTTTCTAGGCTGAAAGTCGCCCCAATACTCCCCCCTCTCATATTAGCGTAAAAGATTTTTTATTTTATTCAAAAGCAAATCGAGGCATTACTTCACAAACCTCATGCGTACGTCTGATGATCACCATATAGTAATCAGAATATTTTTAATTTTTGCAGTGGTATTGGGCCATACGACATTGCGGTGTTCCAGACAGAATCTCCATTTAAATTCACAAAGTATGTCCAGCCTGTTAAGCTGCCAATTAATTACAAAATCAATCGAGAACCAATGAAACTAGCCGGTTGGGGTGCTTTGAAAACGACCATCTTTATACCAGACCTGCCTAGCAGACTGCAAGAAGTTAAAGTAACATACATGTCTTACGATGGTAAGTCAATCACTTTTTACTGTTTATGTAAAACACAAATATATACTTATGCTCATGAGTCCTCGATTCCAAAATATAATACTATAATTTAGTGATGATATCACTAAATTAACAGAATAAACAAATTCTACAAAGTAAACAAACTAAATACATAAATTGTTTCTCATAGAATGTTACGAAGCAATTGAAAAATTAAAGGAAGGTAACGAAGTGAATCCACTAGATAAAGACGCAAACATATGCACTGGTCCCACTACTGGAGGAGTAGCAGCTTGCAGCGGTGACTCAGGTGGTCCTCTCGTACAATATGTTCCCAGTAGCATTGCAGATCCAAACGACCCGGTGGAAGATAATACGGAGAGTTACAATGCAAGTAATTATGATTGTAACAATGAACAAACTACACAAACAGTAGAAGATGTAGACCCACAAGACAGGCAATATGTTGAAGAATTTATTCCAATTGTACTCGGTGTTGTATCATGGGGTGTGTCTCCTTGCGGAGAAAAAGGCGCACCAACGGTTTACACAAATGTCTCGACTTACATTGATTTTATTAATTACAATATTAGGGATGTATAATAAAAGTGATTATTTCGTTTTACTATCCTTTAATTCTACTCAATAAATACTTTAAATTACAAATAAATTCGCACTAATACCTTTTAGGTCCGATTTTTCAACCGTCAGATAACTTTTATCCGAGTAATAGATTTGAAATTTTGACATATTTTCTATAATGCAAAAGCTGTCAAAACGGCAAACTTATGCCTCAGATAAAAGTTATCTGAAGATTGAAAAAATCGGCCCTTAAATTTTTCCATTTCACATCTCTTACTTGGAAAGTGATGCATGGTTTTAGAATATGACATTTATTTTATAAATATCTCACTTCACAAACCTACCTAATTTTAAATCAATTATCCAGGGATTGCATCGCTATTTAAACAAAAATGCAAAGACAAGCAAACTATAGACGACCTGTTTCATATTGATTGATTTCACCTATGTTGAAACATTTGTAATTTTTTTACGATCACTTATTATTACTATAAAACTGTTATTCTATTGAGTATTATTATTATCTGAAAATTACCTTATAAACAAAAAATATTCACTCCTTGAGCGGACAAGAACATTTTGATAAAATTACAATAATGGTCATTTACTAATATTTGATGCTAGGGATGGGCCGAATATTCGTTTTATGTTCGGTATTCGGCATATTCGGCAGGTTTACCGAACATTCGTATTCGGCCGATTATTCGGCAAAAATGCCGAACATTCTACCGAATAATCTTGCGTTAAAAAGTTGGCTCTATGTTTATATGAAGTAGTATAATTACATAATTGTATCCATATCAAGTGTGTCTTAACATTAGTGTAGAAAAGTGATAGAAAAGTGTCCAAATGTTCGACCGCTTCCTTCCACTGATTTCATTGTTTTTTGGCAATTTACTGAGTTTTAACGATTTTCTACACAAAAACAAATGCACGTCCCAATGTTTTGTCGCTAACTAGATGTCGGAAGGGTCGCGTGATTTAATGCGTTCGACATGTATATAGACTTGAATTTTTGCAATGCATGATAAAGCGTGCAATATCCTGCCGAATATTCGGCCGAATGTTCGGTTCGGTAAACTTTTAACCGAATATTCGGCCGATTATTCGTATTCGGTGAAACCCTTATTCGGCCCATCACTGCTTGATGTAGGAGACTCTCAAAAGTCCTCGTATATGTTATAAACTCGTTTCTCTACTGATGAGTATCCACAGAAGCACTAGATCGTATCCTAAATTACGTATATCTAGTTCATATTCTAAGATCACGAGACCAATTGTACACTATCAGTCTATTCAAATATCAGTTGAGCAAGACATCAGGTGGCCTGTAGCTACCACACTTGGGTAACGAGTCCATGACGGCCTTGGGTATCGCTTGTGGTACGCGGATCAAGATGGCGGCTGGCACCGAGGAGAGTGCACAGGACCTGCACTCTAGCAGCCAAGTTCCACCACGATCTACCTTGATCCTCACGATCGTGTAGCCTTTGTTTGGCACTGTGACGGTGTCTTTCACTGGTGGATTTTGTAGATTTCTGAAACACGAGTAAGATATCATTACGTAATTGAATGATAAACCCAATCTCAGGACAAGATAAAGATTAAGTGGAAATTAATGCAATCCAATCATATCCTTCAGTCTGTAAAATTATTAAAAAGATACAGAAAGACGTGTCTGAAGGAACGATGAATTATAAAACTCCATTGTCCGATACTCCCATGACACTCCTTTAATTGCTATAGCTTGTAAGCATATTATTGCGTAAAAGTGTATATAATTATGTATTGGTATTATGTTATCATAGCACTGAATCACAAACCTGCTTTAGAAATCGTTACTGATCATAAATCATTTCATCGCCTACACAGACGTCGAATAAATGTTCCCACAATCGACAAGAATCGATTGCGGGAAAATTTATTCGACGTATTTTACTTTACTACGCTTGATATTAGAAACTCTTGATACTAATAATGATTCAATCAAACGCCACAGACTCAGCTTCACCATAAAAGAGAAAGTATTAGAAATCAGATACAAGCTATGGAAACGTAATGATAGTTACTTTTATTATGATACAGATTGTTTCCATTACACCTTTATCAAATGCTAATTGCAAAATAAATTGGCTCTTGCCGGGTAGATTTTAGTAGTAAGTATTGTGATGACGTTTATCACTGTGGGTGTCGCAAAAGGCAATGAAGTAATAACGTCAACATGATGGATAACAGTGTCCTCCTGATTACTAATAACAACAAACTGTAATTAGCAATCCAGATCTACCATCAGCTGTTTTAGCATTTCCCCTTTGACCGTTCATTTTAGCGGTCATTGTTAGCCCATATTTAGCAGTGAACATTTACGGACTGCTATAAAGACTGAAATCACAAAATCCATACTATAAACACCTGGATAGGTAAATAGTTATGAATGATAAATGATGAATGATTTTTATTTCTGTAAAGTGACTAGAAGGCGCCGGCATTTCCTGTCTGACTAGCTCTGAGAAGAAAAGTCGAAACAAACTCAGTGATCAAGGTCTCTTTTAAAATCCAGACATTGTGGTATAAAAACTATGTGAGTGTAACAATGTAAAGCAACGTCTGGAATGGCCTTTGGAGGAAAGTGGTGGACGTTAAAGGAAGCTTGCAAAAACTTCAACCACATCTACACATGGTGCACCCTGCTACCTACGGAGCGGGGCTATGACGATCCACAAATGGTGACATTTACTACTTAGGTAATGATATGTCGGTACAAATATAGTTGACTAACGCCACGTACGCCACTAGAGGACAATTGTGCGCGACATTTGTTGCCTGCGACATCATAATAATACATTTTTCGTGCAATACCCAGTCGTGCGATGTTACCGTACAAGTCTCTCAACATTTTTAGTGACGCATTAAAATAATGCCTCTTGTTTTGCTGACTTCGAGGAAGTACTTAATATACGGAGTTGAAAATATTTACCTTAAGATTTTTCCGTCTTTGTTTAGCCTCTGGAAGTCTTGTTTTGAGATCGGTTTATCTTTTGGATTCTGCCAAGTCGCAATCACTTGCATATTGTATCCGTGCATGTGGAATGTGTAAGAGTCATTGCTGCCGAAACCTGAAAGTTGGCAACATAGCAGATCGTAAATAAAGTTATCAAACCAAATGAACAAAAAAATATGAATCCATAAATAACATTCGGACATTTCTCTGAATAAATAAAGAAGACAATAAATTACATGACAGCTATCAATAAATATAAATTAATACATCTGCGTTTTATTAAACAATATTGTTACATAAGCTGATACTACGTTTGACCCATAGAAATCAAAAGAGAAGTAACGTCATCGTAAACAGAGGTTCTTAGTATTTTTTGCAATATTGCATAATGCCAGAATAGAAAGCTAGAAAGATCAAAAGTACCAGTATTTACTAGACCGATTTCAAACACGTCTCCAACCACGTCTATCACTTGAACACACTGCCACTTCAACTAGTTCTCCTCGTCCCCCACTTTGCAACACCAAAGATACTCACCTTCATTTACTAGAGCGATTTCAAGCGCGTCTCCTTCAACCGCATCCAACACTTGAACGCACTGCGATTCCACCTGCTTGTCCTCCTCCCCAACTTTGCAAAACATGTCTTCACGTACTTCATGTGGCCTTAATAAGATCGGTTCGTTGGGGAACAGAAAGCTTTTGCCGTTTACTTGGACCACTCCATTTTCTTGAAGAGCTGAAATAGATTGATAAGTAAGTTACATTAAAATAATGAAAGTAAAAAATCGTCTAAAAAATAGAGCTATTAATACAAATCTAAGAGCTTAGGCATTAGGAATCTCGACCCCTTAAATGATGCAAAAGAAATATAGAATTGAATTATTTTAGCGAATTGAGATGTTACAAAATTTAAGAAAGACTTTGTATTAGTTAATTAATAATATCATAATCTTCAAATAAATAACTATGATTAATGCCAAAACGAGTGTTAGCACATTGAAATATCCAAATATGAATTTAATATTGAAGTATTTGATAGTAATACACATTTATACTTTGCATATCATTTTGGGACCCAGTGCATAATATCAGCAAGCACATTGGGTCATCCGCGCAACGAGTATATCCAAGGAGGGTTGATGTCAGGCAGGCGGCCGGTCATAAAACAATAAACTAAAACCTCTAACAACATGGACTTACGAATTCCATGTTGTGCCGACCCCACCTAATGTGGGATAAGGACAGGAAGAAGAAGATACATTTATGCTTTGTTTAACTAGCTTTTGTCCTAAAGTTAAACAAACACTAATAAAGAATTGCTTTATAGATTCTGAAATACCAAAAAAGTACTTACCAAAAGACGCAGGGAAATAAGGCTTCTTAGGGATAGCATCACTAATGTATCTAAAATCAATATCGCTCTCCTTGACTTTGATTATATTCCTGTCGATGCCCAAATACACTGATTTCACCTCCGACGTATGACTTTGATCTTGTAGGGACTCCAGCATTTGACCTCCGACTACTAAGTCTGATTCCCAACTCGCAGGTTGATTGAACTCATTCTGAAAACAGCAGAAAAACACAAATATTTACTGTGCTTATGTATGAAATCGAATCGATTTCTCAATGTCGACTCATTATGCTTCGCTCTCTCTTAAAATGATTTTGCAGAAACCGATGACATTCAATTGTTATCGCCGTTCCCACAGCGGATCCGTTAAACAAATGGCAGCTGCGTCGTATCTGGCAGGCAGGATACGATAAAAATAACGGATCCAGTATTTTTTACTGGATTCGGAATACTGTCGTGTATGTGAACTCGCTCATAGACGCCATCACCAAAATAAAAACGGATCCGCTAAAACGGGTCCTGTAAACAGTTTCTGTGTGAACTAGTTGTTAGTTAACATTTTAGATTGAATGCACCTTACACGGTTTCAAGTCGAAAATTGCAAATGTGTTTGCAATACTTCAGTAATCAACCAAATCTTCCCTTTTTTACCACGAGTCACTACTTAGTGGAATGTTGCCGACATTAGCATAGTTATATTATCACTTTCGTGACACACATTTATGTTTATTGTTTATGTTGTTTTTCATTTAGATCCAAAACAAGTCGGGCAATCCTGAACCCAGTCAAAAATTTACGTGAGTAAATCGTAAACAATCGTAAATTAGCATACGCGTTAGTTTATTTTTACGATGACGAAGTAAAATAAAAAATAATAGTAATCTCGTTCAAAATAGTTAAAGTGTAAAACAATAAACAACATAAAATTCGTCATCTATAAATGTCGTTACCATTAAACCAGCATTGCAACTATAGCTAATATTGCTACTTTAGCATTTCGATCTATTTATTCATTTTCAATACGTGCTCTGACAGAAAATAATCTCATACCTGGTTTTCTTCCAACATGGAAGTGTAGTTGAAGCCGGAGTAGATGAACATCGCATTGACGGCGAGGCCGGCGCACGCGCCCTTACCATGCGCCCTCACCCAGTAGCCGCCACCTTCCTGAGACGCGCGCACTACAACGTCCATACGCTCCCCTGTAAATATACAAGAATAAAACACTTAATATAATAATACCAGCCGGTGATTGACGACTGCAAGCCAAAGGCCCAATACAGCTAAGGAACGAACATTGATCACCACGCTAGCTCACTGCGTGTGCGCAGACCGTAACTCAATAGCATAGGCGTATTCAGGGTGGGGCAAGTGCCCCATCTGCCCCACTCTGACACAGGAAAGAATAGGTAAATGGTCTAGATTCGGTCAACTGGCCACCCATATCCACAGAACAATTACCAAAAATAGACCGACTAATGCCAGACTCCGTCTATACTTATTTGGACCTCAAAAATAAGTTTATGGGGCAAGACTACCCCATAATCCCATTTTGCACTTAGATTTATTGAAAAGACAAATATTTACTGTCTGACTGAGTTTGCCCTACCCCGGAAAAAATCCTGGCTAAACCCGTGGCCAGTGGTGTCTTAGATTAACTTAGAAAGTACATTGAAAATGAGAAAGTCACATTGGTACATGATTTTAAACCCGCAACCGGGTGCTTAAAAAGCAGGGTCACAAACCAGGCCACCATATAGGTAATAAATACATTTTATAGGAGACGCAACTCATCGTCACATGTTTCGTGAACGAAATAAAACCGTTTTTGTGTAATGAGGATAAAGTAAATGTAATAATAATATCTAATAATAATAATCTGTGGTAGGTCCGGCCGTCAAAACGTCAGAAAAATTCGGAATACAATATTTTTTGAAAAAATTTACAAAATATAACTCTCGAATATAAAAACAATACCAAATACATTATATTTAATAAATAAAAATGAGAAAAAAAAAGAAGAAAACTCCAGAACCTAGAAAACCGAAATAAAATATGATGAAATGTTGACAAGAAGCCGGACCAAAACACAAGACACGAGAACACGCCCAAGACCTTCGGCCTCGTCGCTCAGCTCCGCCTCGCAGCCGCCGGACTCCTCAATCGTGAGTGATGTGACACCGGCCGCTGCAGTTGCGTCGAGCTCGAGCGACGAATTCTACTCGCCACCAACGTCACCGCCACCACCACCACCACCACGACGCGGACGGCGAGGAAGAGGCCGACCACCGGCCTGCATGGAACCTCGAGGCCCACCGGCCTCTGACAGGGTCCCCGCTCCCGGTGGAAGTGTGCAGCGCATGCGATGGACTCTAACCATGAACGAGAACTGCATGCGCGCATACTTTGGGGCTACAGAGGGGGGAACTAACCTGACCGCGTACCGTGGTCGGATGCTCTCTCTGTTTCAGGTACTTGAGCCTACTGTCAACGTCTCGGCACAGCGATTATCGGATCAGGTGCGAGTCATTCAACGTGATCATAGGTTGACTGACGCCGCACTTGATAGGCTACGCTCTGAAGTACAGAGTAACCGTATCATTTCTCTCCAGTCGCAGACTGCGGCCCAACCGCAAACCCCAACTGTGGTTCCGCCGTTGCCCATCCACGCTGACGAGGAGAGCGATGATAGGGTTACAAATGTAAGTACCCAGTGCAATGAACAACTGAGGAGCGCTTTGGAGCTAGCGATTCGAGAGTATCGGTTCACTCCGCCAAACATTAGACCACGAATACCCCGTTTGCCGATGCATAGAAAAAATAGGGCGCTAATGTGTGCTCTAGATTCGCTGTTATCTAGTTATTTTGATAACAGCGAAAACCTCGAAGATACTCATTCAATCCTGTACTGCGCGGCTGTTGCGGCATGTCGTGTAGCTCACGCCAAATTTGATAATAATGACAGAGCTACACGACCAAAACCCGCCGTACCGGCCTGGCAGTGCAGGATTGAACGTCATATTAACGAGGCTAGAGCACTCATTGGCAAACTAATCTGCTTCAGGGAGGGCAATACCCGCCCTAGAGTGATGCGCTTTGTGAGGCGGGCATTCTCGGGGACTGATATCAATCCTCGAGATTACTTGTCCCGTGTCACAGAGCGTATCGACTTCCTGAAGCAGAAGGTTTATGCATGGGCAAACCGTATTCGGAGGTATAAGCGACGAGTGGAGCGATATACCCAGAATCGCATGTTTCATAGCGATGAAAGGTGGGTATACAGAACCTGGGAGCGACCTGATCACGATGTGAGTGACACGCATCTACCGGATAATGATGTCATGAATATATTCTGGCGCAATATCTGGTCGATGCCTGTCACTCACACTGAAGGTGACTGGATGCAGGAGGTCCAGCGAGCGTGTGAACCGATTGAGGAAATGGGGGACATTACTATTGTCCCCCAAGACGTAACCAGTGCAGTCCGTCCAATGGCGAATTGGAAATCCCCTGGCCCAGACGGACTGCACAACTTCTGGCTAAAATGGTTGCGCAGTTCACATGCTCGTTTGGCCTCACAATTCCAGTCGTCTTTGGAATCTGGGTCGCTTCCAGAGTTCCTTACAACGGGAGTTACCCACCTGCTCCATAAATCAGGTAGTACTGCGGAACCCAAGAATTATAGACCAATTACATGTTTGCCGACGGTCTATAAACTTCTTACGTCCATTTTGAGAGCCAAAATTAATTCTCATATTATAAATAATTCTATTATGTCAGTCTCTCAAAATGGATGTAAGAATGGGTCCCGCGGTACTAAGGAGCTACTCCTCATAGATATGGCCATTAGCCAACAAGTTCGCCGATCTCGAAAGGATCTGTCGACATGTTGGATAGATTATAAGAAGGCCTACGACTCGGTGCCACATACATGGCTCATGAGGGTGCTAGAGTTGTATAAAGTGAATACAACTCTATGCGCCTTCCTGACGTTATGTATGGGGCAATGGAGGACAGTCCTTCACTATCCAGGATGTCGGCAAATTCAAGGGAGAGGAGAACCAATAAGGATTGAGCGAGGTATATTCCAGGGCGATAGTCTGAGCCCGCTGTGGTTTTGTCTAGCATTGAACCTTCTGAGCACATTGTTGGAGGGTTCAGGGTTAGGCTACCGGTTGAGAAGAGGTGGTCAGGTAATATCCCACCTCCTTTACATGGACGATTTGAAACTCTTTGCCCCCAACAATTTGCAACTGATGAAGTTACTGAAAGTAACTGAAACTTTCAGTAATTCCATCAGGATGGAATTTGGTGTGGACAAATGTGCAGTCATGCATGTAAAGCGAGGAGGGATTATGGAATCCGTGGGAACACAACTCTCGGATTCCATACACCTCAGACCCCTCTCCTCAACCGAAACCTACAAATACTTGGGCATGTCGGAGGCGTTAGGCATCAATGAGACCGACATGAAGCAATCGTTACGGGAGCGCTTCTATGGCCGCCTGAAAAAAGTACTTAAAAGTCTTTTATCAGGCGGAAATAAGGTGCGCGCCTTTAACGGTTGGGTCATGCCGGTCTTGATGTACTCCTTCGGCATACTCAAGTGGACTCAGACCGAACTTGACGCCCTGGATAGGAGGGTCCGTACGCTGCTGACTGCATACCGAATGCATCACCCACGTTCATCGGTGATGAGGCTGTACATTCCGAGGAAGTGTGGGGGTCGAGGCTTTTTAAATGCTAAGACCCTCCACAACCGCGAGGTGTGCAGCCTCAGGGAGTACTTCCTCCAAGCCGACGTGGGGATGCATCGTGATGTAGTCGCAGTGGACAAAGGATTCACCCCGCTCTCCTTGGCTAAAGAGAACTGGCGCAAGCCTGTAGTACTGGATACTAATGGCCGCAGGGAGGTATGGCAGAGCAAGGAGCTTCACGGACGCTTTTACCGGGCCCTTTATGGGCCCGATGTAGATTTCCTAGCGTCCGTAGCCTGGCTACGTTTCGGTGATCTCTTTGGGGAAACCGAAGGTTTTGTCTGTGCAATTATGGACGAAGTTATGATGACGAACAACTACCGGAAATATATTGTGAAGGACGGCACGGTTGACATCTGTCGGGCATGCCACTGTCCCGGTGAATCCATTCGACATATTATTTCTGGTTGTTCTCGTCTTGCTAACGGCGAGTATTTGCACAGACACAACCTAGTGGCTAGGATTATCCACCAGCAACTTGCTCTGAAATACAACCTTGTGGACGCAGAAGTACCATACTACAACTATGTGCCCGACCCAGTTCTCGAGAATGGTCATATCACATTGTACTGGGACCGATCTATCATCACCGACAGGACTATTGTTGCCAATAAGCCTGACATAGTGGTGATAGATCGATCAGAGCGTCTCACAATGATTGTTGATATCACTGTCCCACATGACGAGAACCTTGTGAAAGCCGAGAAAGATAAAGAAATTAAGTATCAAGACTTGGCACACGAGGTTGTCGACATGTGGGAAGTTGACTCAGCAGTCATTGTGCCGATAGTCGTGACGGCCAATGGCTTAATAGCCAAGAGCCTCGACCAACATCTGACGAGGCTCGCGTTGGGCAGCTGGGTCAAGGGCCTGATACAGAAAGCGGTACTTCTGGACACGGCACGTATTGTTAGGAAGTTCCTCTCTTTGAGGCCCTGACCACCGGTAGCTTGGACCCTGTTCCCGATTCCGGTGGGCTACTATTTTTTATATTTTTAAATGTTTTTTTTATATTTTTTATAGAAATATTTAAAAATGTATCAAATATGTAAATAGATGAATAAACGGAATATCTAATAAAGAAATTAAGTATCAAGACTTGGCACACGAGGTTGTCGACATGTGGGACGTTGACTCAGCAGTCATTGTGCCGATAGTCGTTACGGCCAATGGCTTAATAGCCAAGAGCCTCGACCAACACCTGATGAGGCTCTCGTTGGGCAGCTGGGTCAAGGGCCTGATACAGAAAGCGGTACTTCTGGACACGGCACGTATTGTCAGGAAGTTCCTCTCTCTGAGGCCCTGACCACCGGTAGCTTGGACCCTGTTCCCGATGCCGGTGGGCTACTATTTTTTTATATTTTTAAATGTTTTTTATATTTTTTGTGGAAATATTTAAAAATATAATTTATATGTATATACAATAAATAAACGATATCTAATAATATGAATAAACGAATAATATCTAATAATGTTTATGCATTTTGTGATCATGAAATTGCCTTCAAACCCGACTAAAGACCTCGTTTTAATTACGAAAATAATAAACAATTTAAATATTGATTAGTTTTTAAACATTTATGAGCGAGTTATAAAACAGCAAATATCAAGGGTTTGATACAGAAAGTGGTACTCCTGGACACCTAATATTGTTAGGAGGTTCATCTCTCTAAAGCCCTGACTAACGGTAGCTAGGACCCTGTTCCCGATGTCGGTGGACTGCTATGTTTTTTATTTTTTTGAAACGTATATTTTTGGAGGATATTTATTTTAAAATGTAACTTATATGCGTATAACAATGAAGTACCTGGATGACCGAGCCTTGCTCGGTTTTTTTTTTTGGTGAACCGTGTTTTTTGGAAAGAAAAAAAAGGGGAAATAGAAAAAGAAGGAACTTGAAAACAAAAAGGGAAAAAATAATCGTCTGAATTCGATCCGAGATTTTCTGGTTTCGGGACCGCCCTATTTCCCACCTGAGCTATTACAACCTTGAAGATGGTGGCGAAATTTACATTCATATTCTAATGATATTGTAGCAGTTTTTCATTGCTTGAAAACACGGATAAAACGACGTTTTCTAAAAATGAAATCTAGTTAGATCGATTTATCGCCCCCGAAACCCCCTGCATACTAAATTTCATGAAAATCGTTGGAGCCGTTTCCGAGATTCAGATTATATATACAAGAATTGCTCGTTTAAAGGTATAAGATAAGATAAAGGATAAAAATGACCGATGCCGCTGTTCAGACGATCGAATATTACAAATCTAGTTTCATGAAAAGTAGTAAGGAAAATTAATTTATGTCAAGATGAAAATAAACAATAGGAACAGGAAACAAACAATAGAAAGTAAAATCATAACCAAAGAAACCGGTTCATGATGACCTTAAACTTAAGGCAAAAGTAACACGAGCAAGAGGCACACACCTTTCTCCTATTATAGTGAAAATAAATTTCGTTGAAGGTACACCAATATTTTATCTTTCTTATGAACGATGCAAATAAAAAGGGCAGTGGTGAATGATCCGTATAAAATTAATGTCAGGGCCTTATATGACTGTAGACTTGTTTTCGAAATCTAAAGATCAATTTGGAATATTATTATGAATTGATGACTCACGTTTACTATTTATAAAACCAGTTTTTGTTGAACAATGTTATCGCATCGCACAATATGCCGTGACGTAGATACAACATATTTGTAGGTGTTTATGTTATTACCTAAGGATTAGTTGAATTGACGACTCATTAAATTTAAGGAATCTAGAACACGATGAAGTAGCATATCAGTCCATTACTATCCTAGTGCCGGGCACCGGTGTCTTCTCAGAATTAGAAGGGTTTTAGCGTTAGTCCACCACGCTGGCGGACGACATACACTATCGAGAACATTTCGCAGCCCTCTCAGGTGTACAGGTTTCCTCACGATGTTTTCATTTACCGTTAATCCAAGTAATAATCAAATCTTGAACCGCACATGAATTCGAAAGTCAGAGTTGCGGTATTAAATCGAACTCAGTCTGTCCTGCATCATGGAAGGCAAGCGTTTACTGCTAGCCCATCACTACTTTACGAAGTACCGGATGTTAATTAAATAAACTTATGCAATCAATAAACAAAACATGTTTATAACCATCTACGTGTATTCACATAAACCAAAAACTTGTCAAGTGATAGTATTTCGGTTAATTGAGAAAAAAGGTAGCCGCGATTCGTGTCATCGTAACTTTTGATAAATGCCACTTTCTCCGAAGTAAAAGCTTTTTATCATAACTAGTTAGCTAGTACCGTTCACTCTCTCGCAATTAAAGGTCTAAATCGCGCAGTTAATGGTCTCTGTACGTTTGTTGCGTAGACCGTAAAACATGCGATAAAAGATAAAATAAACTATGTTTTGTAAAGTTGCATTCCATAAAACAACATTGTTTTATTCATAATTTTATGGTACCTAATAACTGTCAGTTCATAAAAAGTCAGTCGCCAACCATAAACTGTCATTACGGGAATTGATACCTATTATCTGATCGTTATCATACCTTCCCAGAACAATTGTTTAATTCGTCCATTTAATTCAAATATGTATGTATAATTTGCGAGGCTAATGCAAAAGGTAAACTGCATTTGATCACTCACGACCGGAGGCCAGATTACAACACGTTTGAGCAATATGTGTCGACACACAAGTAACGTGCGTTAATGAGACAAATGTTTTAATATTTATAAAGTCATCAAATTTTGCAGAAGGTAAAGGCTTTAGAAGTTTCAATGCTAAAGTAAGTATTAATGGCCTAAAGACAGATGAAATATTATTATTATAACGGATTTAAATAATCCAAAAATATATAAATTTTCCAAATCTTGATAATGTTGCGAAATCCTCTAACCCGATGTTTGTAGAATGATTACATAATCTAAAATAATGGCACAGCCTTACCTGGGTACAGTTCCACGTTTCTAGCTAAAACTGGTTTGGTAGGTTTCCCGTCGGTAGCAATAACAACCATTTCGTGGTTTTCAATGTTAACTATTACTGGACACTCGATTGCGATTGCGTTGATCAACCTCAGCCTATAAGCAAAGCCTGAAATAACAACTATTCTGAAATCAAAATAAATACATTTTGTTAAAGCTGATCGAAAATAAACTTAGAGTGTCTGCTGGAGTCCTAAAAGAGAACTTGGAAGGAAAATAATAATGTTATATTAGTGGAAAGTCGAAGAGCATGCATTAGTTTGCAGACGCTCAGAATATACACCAATTTACAAATACAACGTTCAATGCCAAATGCGGTTTCATGTTGCTACTAATATTAACCTTGCGTTTACCAATAGAGAACAAAAGTATTTTACTGAATATAATGTGTGATATACGAACAAGAACATCAAAATCTAGAAACGAGTATTTAAAAGAATCAAGTTCTATCGTAAAGCTTATTATAGCATTAAAAGAAAAACTTGATTCTGAAACCAAAATATTCAGAATTTTCCATAAAATATCAGTAATAAAACAATCAATGAAGTTAATTGATCGAGAATGCCACATGACATTAAGTTCGCCACTTAGGACTAAAGAGAGTGATTAAAATGATAATGGATCTACAAATCATAACATAACATTTCGCCGTTATGTTTAAGTCGCGTGTAATAGGGGGCGAGCCTATTGCCATCAACTGGGCACAAATCCAAACTCCGAGGTACTACTGAGGAATTCCACACAGAAAAACACAGACACACACTACAGATCATACTCCGCTACAAATACCTAAATAAGATCAATTACACTATTGTAATTGATCTTATTTAGTCTAATGTGAGTGGACACTGGCAAAAAAACACTTGTAAAGAACATGAATATCGTAGGACACAGCATATAGCTTATTAATACTTAGCAACCATTAAATACTAACTTTGAAATATCTCCATCACCGTTAATAATTAATGCATCTGGTTTAAGTCGACTAACGTCTTCAAGTTTAGCAGTCAACAGTTCAGGGAATTTAGCGGCTATAGTTAGTGTATTCTCGCCGCTTCTGTCGTAATCGTACAGTGAAGAGTGTGGTTCCAAGGGCTGCGGTTGATTTATGATCATTGGTCCATAAACACCATCACTTTGATGAGTCACTGAAACAAAATACTGGGTGAATATTCGATTTTTTTTTACATTATTTTAACAAATCATTCTTCTCCCGGGTTGTTAACGTTATAGTATTGTCAGATTGTTTTTATTCTTGTCTTATTGCTTGACGGCAGCGGTATAGTTTGAGTTTTCATTATCATAATTATAGTATTAAACATCTGCATTCTTAACTTTGGGATGATGCTAATGACGTTCTCAATTATTGTTAATATTTTTCGAATATTCGCCCTACTAAGACATTGCAGAAAATTAACTAGCCCTGTCTTGGACAAGACTTGAATAAATATCGAAAAATTAGAAACTTGAACAATGCATCAATGCAGATTAACAGGCATCAGAAGCCTCTGCCGGGGTTGCAGTGAATGCTTTTGCGAATCCCGCGACCCCGGCCTTAGGTCAGGAGGAGGAACACCGTTGGTTCTTAGCCGGTAAGGGTCCGGCAGATCCCCTCGCCTTCCCCGCGCGAGGGACCTCCATGAAGATTTTCCAACGAGAAAAATAAAAAAGGCATCAGAAGCCTATAAAGATAGATTGGTACAGAAATCTTGGCAGTCGGTTGACAAAAAAAGGTTTCAGCTTAAATTAGTCTAAAATGAGTAGTAGGGTTATAAAATAAAAAGATATAATCCGAAATTGGAGTTGTTCCGGAATAAGGACCGTAGTCAAATGTTCTATCAAATTGAGCTGCCAAACGTCGTGTCTTGGATAGGTAACACGTCGAAGATAACAAGGGTAGACAACAAGAAGGTAAACACATAACAAAATACCTGAATCAGCGTGATAGAAGAAAGTTCCGGGCGAAGTAGCAACAAACGCATACTTGAACGTCTGTCCATATCCAATAGGGCACTGGGTTACCATCGGGACTCCATCCATGTAAGGAGTTCCTTTCTGCTCAACTCCATGCCAATGCATACTTATATCTTGATCCAAGATACTGTTCTGAACTTCTACAACGATGATGTCGTTTACACAAGCCTGTATCGGTGGTCCTGGAGTCATGCCGTTGATGGTGATGGCTGGTCGTCCATCTTCTTGAATAGTAGGCTCTATTTTGAAGCTGAAGTGACATCGTTTTGGCTTCACGTTGAATTTACAAGGTCGGTGGCATGATGCTTTGTCTGCAAGGTAATCATGTTTTCTGATAAGCTATTTACATTTCGTATTCTATTGTTTAGTTAAGGTATTCATAGAAATCATATTTCTGATGTTATTTTCAACAAATGTAATGAAATGCGAATGTTTAATTTATTACATTATCATATTGATGGACAGTGCTAACGCTGAATCTCTTTTATCATATTCGATATTTATATAATTAAAACACTTGTTTCCTTACCTAAATTTTTCGTAGTATCCTCAAACAGTATATTAGTCCCGGAAGGCGCAAAACTCTCAAGTGAAGCTTTTCCATTATCGCTAATATTGGCTATAATAAAAAGGCAACAAACAAACACTTTCATTTTCACAGATATCTTATTTTACCAACTACCTTTTACAACATTTAGGTATCTTTTGTAACAAATAGTTCGTGACACAGCACTGCCGGCCGCACTACGCGCGCGGACGCTACTTCAAACGTTTCGTACGCAACTGGCCAAACGATACAACGAAAAAGCGGTTTCACAGACATGTGCTCTCGACCCCTTACCACGAAAGTTAATTGCTACGCGCTACTCACTTTTCGCATCGGTTAACACAAACAAAAATGAATAACGGAACATGAACGGAAATCTATCGTTGCTCAGTACAAGTTATTAGTAGGGGACAGGAATTGTTTGCAAACCGTTCCGTTTGCTTGCGCCGTAGACCCATTACTTTACCATTTATTGCTAAAATATGAAACTAAAGAAAAAGCCGCTTAATTATTTCATGGTGGCTCTTAAGAGAGATGTTTCCAAATTAAAATATTTTACCAATAAATCCACTTTACAAGATGGCATGGAATGTTGGTCGTATAACGTGCAAGCGCACTTTTCTAAAAATTGAGTTTGTATCTATTTAATCGTTAATTAGATACTATTAGTTTCTATCAACTCTTTATGTAATTTCAGTAGAAACGGGGTTCTAAATTCGTTGACAAATATTACCTATCATGTTTCTAAAACGTTACGAACGTTAAGAATTTGGAACAACGTTTCTTTGGTTTTAGAAAACCTTTGACTTATGTAAAACGATAAATCTGGTGACACAAATCATTATTAATTTACATCCATGTCTAGAGTACCTATAGACATGTTGCAGACACAAACAAATACTGTAGAACATGAAATGTACAGCATTTTGCAACTCCGTTCCGCACTTGCAATCTTCGAAGGAAACCATTTCAAAACTTTTCAATGTAGTTTATAATGTATGTTAAGGTCGCCTTCAAGAGTTAGAAGGAATTGTATCAACGATGTTAGAGATCTGTAATAAAAAAAAATCGGAAGTAACCTGTATGGGGATTCGTTTATTTTAAAAGATTTTTCCCCAGAATCACTTTATTCCAATAATATCTCATGAATTATGATTATCATTTTGCGTTCGTCGGCTGTGGATTCCAGTCTAACCAGGGTACGATTTAATAACATTTTTTACAAGTGCAACAGTTATTGTTTGCCCGGTTCTATCCATCTTGTCTTTTTGATTTATTATATCATTGTTATTCGTTTGCTCTTAGTCAGATCATTTTACAGAGAAGCTCTGAAAATAATATTTGAATTCATTATAATTATAGATTACTAGCGGCCCGTCCCGGCTTCGCATGGGTGGACATTTTTCCCGTTTTTGCAACATTTTTAATTTATGCTCCGCTCCTATTGGTCGTAGCGGGATGTTATATGGCTGTATAACATCCCGCTACGACCAATATATATATAGGCTTATAACCTTCCTCGATAAATGGACTACCCAACACAAAAAATATTTTTCAATTCCAACCAGTAGTTCCTGAGATTAGCGCGTTCAAACAAACAAAGTCTTCAGCTTTATAACATTAGTATAATAGATAATGAATTCAAATTTTACGGGGAGGAGGAGGAAGAGGTGGTTGCTAATTACCAACTGCGCAGATCATACGATTTGCGAGGTTAAGCTACGCAAGCCACTCCGTGGATGGGTGACCGTTCGTTACACATCGAGACCCCTCCGTGCCTCGGAGAGCACCATAAACAGTCGGTCCCGGTTGTCATACAGATACCTATGACAGTCGTTACGGGAAGTCAGAAGTCCTAAAGTCTGACAACTGGTCTAACCTTACGATATCGACATTATCGAGTAACTGGGTTGAGGAGGTCTGATGGCAGTCGCTCTGTGTAAAATACTGGTATTCAGCCGCATCTGGTTGGACTGGAAGCTGACCCCAACATCGTTGGGAAAAAGCTAGGCAGAACATTATAATTGTTATTGATTATGTTCATCACAAAAGACAGGTGCGTAGTATTCTCAACCGGCGTGCGTGTATGACAAGATGTATGAATGTGGATGAAGCGAAAGGAGTATGTAAGGATCGTAGCATGTGGCGTTCTATAGTTTTTGCGTATCCCCATGCGAAAAAAGGTGCGTGTTTAGGTATGTATGTAACATTACAATTTTAGCTTATCATTAGAGAAAAAAAACGATGTTCATTATATGTTTTAAAAGTGACTGTACAGAACCGTGAACTTAAGTTCATACTTTATTTTTTTAATTTTGTAATAGTAATTCTTTGTAATATTAGTATGTATTTATTCGAATGTAGGTAATAATTTGAATATAATACTATGATATAATAAACAAAACATAATAATGCTAATTAACATTTCCATGCTGTATTTCGTTCACTTAGTTTTTTTTTCAATAAGGAGACTAATGTAGTTTTGCTAATAGGTATTGGATTAAAGAAAGGGGACATTGTAAATGGCATTTCTGACTTATTAAAATTAAATATAGGTAAAATAATGTTATGTGCTCTGCCATATTCAGATTTGTTATCTGATAAGGACAATAACTATGTTCATAAGTTGAACAATATTATTTATATGCTGACATGTCGTCATAGTGACAAATTATTATATTTTGACACTAATAAGTTTATTAGTGGATTTAAATTAACGGGTGAAACTATGTTTCTTCCCAGAAAATGTAAACAACAGATCGCTACGTTGATAGCTTACAATATTAACTCTGTTATAGAAAGTATAACAAAGACTAGGTTAGTTAGGTTAAGTCATGAGTCAGTATCATTTGGTTGTCCTAATGATACCTAATGATAGATAGTTTAAACTAGCTCAGCCGACAATAGAGAAGCAGAATGATAATGTTCTACTTTATCATCAGAACATTAATCGTTTCTCTGGCAAAATTTTAGATGTAGAACTTCTAGTGGATAGGTATCAAATTGATATCTTATGTTTTTGTGAGACATGGTTGAAACCAGACAAAATGCAATTCAATGTAAATAACTTCACGGTTGCCAGTGCGTTAAATAGATTATCAGTTGAGGGTGGTGGTACTTTGATTTTATGTAAAAATAGTCTTAAATTTAAAGACAGGAAAGATATTACCTCATGTTCTGTTGATCGCATATGCGAGGTAGCATGTGCAGAAATAGGAAGCCACATTATTCTATGTGTTTACAGGCCGCCTGCATCTAATTTTTCATTATTTTTAGTAAAAATGGAAGTTGTTCACCAAAAAATATTTAAAAATAATAAATCAATTTTTATTTGTGGGGATTTCAATGTTGATATTTTAACAAACTCAACTGAAAAATGTGATCTATTGGCATTGTTTAATTCTTTTAATTTGAAACATTTGTTTAATGAGCCTACACGGATTACTGCCACATCTGGTACTTGTATAGATAATATTTTTTCTAATAGTGGGGTGCAGGACTTTTACTTGGTAAGTGGTGTTAGATCTGACCATATGGGTCAGTTACTTTCTATTGAAATTAACAAAAGGTCACCTATGAATAAAAATTTACAAGCCCGACCTCTAATTAAAAATAAATTACGTTCGTTGCAGGAGAATATCGAAATGAAATTGTGTACTACTCAGTGGCGAAGGCTCCATACAACTCGATTCCTATCGGCTTCCCTTTCGAAATATGGCAAATACTAGTATCTATTATTTTCAATTATCATTTAAACAAATAATTAGGTATTTACGAAGTTACATTGCAGGTATAACATTTGCTTATGAAAGTAACAATCAAAGAAATAAATAAACGCCTACAATTTTTCGCAGCAACGTAACTTGAAATGACGCAAAAGAAAAGCCGGTCAGGCGCGGCAGGAATCCAGTACATTTAATTCATAGTTTCACTTGTAGCGATCGTGACTTTGAGGCAACATAACACCGCTAGATATACGGACGATGGCAAGCCGCGATCCAACGAGTTACGATAAGGACAGAGATAGGAAATGCCAATAGAAATGCCAATACGCCAGAACGAGATGGAAATAATGCTACTGAAGTTCGTAATTTGTTCAGATAGTAATATTTGGATGACAGATTCACAACAGATTTTTTTCGCGCTTGTTTATGTTATTGTTTTCACTTGTTCATTTGCATTTGATTTGATATATTCGTGTCATAATTTAGAATCTTATAGCATTATTCATGTATTATTGTTGAAATTGATTTATTTGTGTAAACTAGTGATAGTTTTGCGAAGTGATAGTGCAGTAAAAACAAGGTTAGTGGCGTTGTATTGTTTGGTGATCGTCTATTTAAATAGGTATTTAGGTAAGTAAGGATTACTAAGATAGTTTTTTAGTTTGTAGTTTTATTAGAAAGTAGTTATTTAAGTAGTGATTTTGTTATTATTGAGTAAATTCGATACCATGGCGGCATTATTGAACGTAGAATGCTGTCTGACAGATTATTTGTTGACTGAGGAAACATCCTTTTCAAAGTTGAGTTTTGAAAATAAAAAACATGTAATTCAGTTAGACCGTGCTCGCCCTGACATGATTATAAATTACAAACGACGCGATGGTTTTTTCAAACATTTTAACAGTTCTTTGTAAGTAGGTACCTACGACAAATACCCTTGGCTTACGGGAAGTTGTAAATTAAATAAAATGTTTTGTTTTCCTTGCATATTATTCTCAGATTCTAGTAGCTTATGGAGCCACACGGGGTTTAAAGATATTAATAATCTTTCAAATTCGTCCAAAAAACATGTTCAGACCGAAAAAATATCCGAAATTGTTTATCTTTGCATGATTTCGGAAATCGTAGGATAGAATCATTTTTTGCTAATACGTATGAAGTTCATAATAGAAGAAAAGTAGATCGGAATAGAAGTTTAATGAAACGGTTCATCGACACAGTAATTTTGCTAGGTAAAAAATAATTAGCTTTTCGCGGCCACCACGAAAATCCGATCCGATAACCGCGGTAACTATATCGAAACGTTGTTATATTTAAGCAAATAGGGAGCAACTAACGGTAATATTTAGGTATTTATCTGAAACTGGAAACGAAGAACGTTTTCTTGGTTTCTATGACGTTAGCGTCAGTCGGACTGCTGATGTTCTTCTCATATCTATCCCCAAACGGCTTTTCTCAAAGCCACTTTTATTATACTTGCAAGACTCTGTTTCTATGTATCAGTGCTTACACGTATAGTGAAAGTGAGCTAAAGGCAATTCATTTGTACAAGATTTCGAAGTCAGCCACAGGGCCACAGCTATACGAGTAGTTACTGGAATTCACGCATCACACTTGAGCAAGATAAGCATTTTTTGGTTCGGCTTTCGTTTTAAGAAAATTCACCCTTCGCCACTGGTACTACTCATTTTACTTCTGACAACCCTGATAAAAATTATAACAAATTATATGCCACGCTTTACAAAATCCGTGTCCCATGAAGACAGTTAAACTTAACAATAAAAGTAATTTCAATGAATGGGCCTCTAATGGCATTAGAAAAAGTAGAGATACGCTTTATCACTTGTACTATGAGAAATCACTCACGGCTAATCAGGCATTTCATGACTACGTCAGAAACTACTCAAAGACATTTAAGAAAGTATGTATATTAGCCAAATCTAAACTAATTAGTAGACAAATAGATAAATCCGACAATAAAATTAAAACAATATGGAAGATCATAAATACGGGAACTGGCAAAATTAAACAGCGGGAAACAGAATTGTCTTTGAAAATCGGAAACAATATTATTTCAAAACAGTCTGAAGTCGCAATTGCATTTGAACAATATTTTACTAACATCCCTATAGAGGTTACAAAGTCTCTTGATTCGTCCTCATTACTAGCAGAATCACTTCTGAAACAAGTTTTTAATAGAGACATTCCAAATTTAGATTTTCACCATATAACTGCATACACGATTAAGAAAACGTTTAAAAGTTTAAATATTAAAACCACGGAGGATTTATGGGGGGTATCTGTTAAAGTACTTCAATCGATTATTGACAATATCGCTCCGATACTTGCAAGAATTTTTAATCTTTGCATTGATAGTGGTACTTTCCCGGATCTGATGAAACATAACAAAATAATTCCAATTTTCAAATCCGGATGCAAAAATGATCCATCCAATTATAGACCAGTTTCTGTTCTTCCTGCTTTAAGTAAAATCTTTGAAAAAGTGATACTGGATCAGCTTATGTCACATTTTAATAAAAAATAGAATTTTGCATAGCCAACAGTTTGGCTTTACTAAAGGTAGGTCAACTACTGACGCAGGCGCAAAGTTAGTGTCTCATATTTTGGAAGCTTGGGAACCTTGTTTTTACTGCACTATCACTTCGCAAAACTATCACTAGTTTACACAAATAAATCAATTTCAACAATAATACATGAATAATGCTATAAGATTCTAAATTATGACACGAATATATCAAATCAAATGCAAATGAACAAGTGAAAACAATAACATAAACAAGCGCGAAAAAAATCTGTTGTGAATCTGTCATCCAAATATTACTATCTGAACAAATTACGAACTTCAGTAGCATTATTTCCATCTCGTTCTGGCGTATTGGCATTTCTATTGGCATTTCCTATCTCTGTCCTTATCGTAACTCGTTGGATCGCGGCTTGCCATCGTCCGTATATCTAGCGGTGTTATGTTGCCTCAAAGTCACGATCGCTACAAGTGAAACTATGAATTAAATGTACTGGATTCCTGCCGCGCCTGACCGGCTTTTCTTTTGCGTCATTTCAAGTTACGTTGCTGCGAAAAATTGTAGGCGTTTATTTATTTCTTTGATTGTTACTTTCATAAGCAAATGTTATACCTGCAATGTAACTTCGTAAATACCTAATTATTTGTTTAAATGATAATTGAAAATAATAGATACTAGTATTTGCCATATTTCGAAAGGGAAGCCGATAGGAATCGAGTTGTATGGAGCCTTCGCCACTGAGTAGTACACAATTTCATTTCGATATTCTCCTGCAACGAACGTAATTTATTTTTAATTAGAGGTCGGGCTTGTAAATTTTTATTCATAGGTGACCTTTTGTTAATTTCAATAGAAAGTAACTGACCCATATGGTCAGATCTAACACTAATATGGTAGCTTATTATAGAAGCGTATACAATTGCCTAAAAACGATTTATTTGTTTTAGTTAATCTGAATTTCGGCACTACTAATTTATGCTTATTCCTTGTATTAATGTCGTGAAAGTCACTATTGATATTAAACGTTTGTAAGTTTTTTCGAACGTACAGAATATTCTCAAAAATGTACAGTGACGGCAGTGTAAGTATATTTTTTTTTTAAAACTCTCTTAGAGACTCGCGAGGACCCATCTCATAGATTGCACGGACTGCTCTTTTCTGTAGTATAAAAATTGAATCTACGTCAGCCGCTGATCCCCACAACAGAATTCCATAAGACATTATACTTTGAAAATACGCGAAGTACACTAGTCGTGCTGTAGCTACATCTGTGAGTTGTCTTATCTTTCTGACTGCATACGCAGCAGAACTTAACCTTTTAGACAGGGCTGAAATGTGAGCTCCCCACTGCAGTTTTGAGTCAATAGTAATACCTAGAAAAACTGTTTCATTAATTATATCAAGTTTGCTGCCATCGAGTATTAAATTTGATTCAACTTGAGGTACGTTCGGCAAAGAGAATTTTAAACATTTTGTTTTATTTGTATTTAGTAACAAATTATTAGCCGCAAACCATTTAGATAGAGAATTTAAGCTCTCGTTTACGCTTACAAGTTCACGATCCTTTCTATTAATTTCAAAAATGAGGGAAGTATCGTCAGCAAACAAAATGACATTCGATAAATCAGCCATCATATAAGGCAGATCGTTAATATACGCTAAGAAAAGAAAAGGACCTAGAATAGAACCCTGTGGTACACCCATTTTAACTAAAGACCCGGAGGATGTTTCACCGTTAATGCCTACTTTTTGTTGTCTACTAGATAAATAAGACAATACTAGCTCAGAAGATCGTCCTTGTGTTCCGTAGTGGTCTAGTTTACGGATGAGCGTATAGTGATCCACGAAATCAAAAGCCTTGGAAAGATCACAGAAGATGCCCACAGCATTCCGTAGGCATCTTCTGTGATCTTTCCAAGGCTTTTGATTTCGTGGATCACTATACGCTCATCCGTAAACTAGACCACTACGGAACACAAGGACGATCTTCTGAGCTAGTATTGTCTTATTTATCTAGTAGACAACAAAAAGTAGGCATTAACGGTGAAACATCCTCCGGGTCTTTAGTTAAAATGGGTGTACCACAGGGTTCTATTCTAGGTCCTTTTCTTTTCTTAGCGTATATTAACGATCTGCCTTATATGATGGCTGATTTATCGAATGTCATTTTGTTTGCTGACGATACTTCCCTCATTTTTGAAATTAATAGAAAGGATCGTGAACTTGTAAGCGTAAACGAGAGCTTAAATTCTCTATCTAAATGGTTTGCGGCTAATAATTTGTTACTAAATACAAATAAAACAAAATGTTTAAAATTCTCTTTGCCGAACGTACCTCAAGTTGAATCAAATTTAATACTCGATGGCAGCAAACTTGATATAATTAATGAAACAGTTTTTCTAGGTATTACTATTGACTCAAAACTGCAGTGGGGAGCTCACATTTCAGCCCTGTCTAAAAGGTTAAGTTCTGCTGCGTATGCAGTCAGAAAGATAAGACAACTCACAGATGTAGCTACAGCACGACTAGTGTACTTCGCGTATTTTCAAAGTATAATGTCTTATGGAATTCTGTTGTGGGGATCAGCGGCTGACGTAGATTCAATTTTTATACTACAGAAAAGAGCAGTCCGTGCAATCTATGAGATGGGTCCTCGCGAGTCTCTAAGAGAGTTTTAAAAAAAAAATATACTTACACTGCCGTCACTGTACATTTTTGAGAATATTCTGTACGTTCGAAAAAACTTACAAACGTTTAATATCAATAGTGACTTTCACGACATTAATACAAGGAATAAGCATAAATTAGTAGTGCCGAAATTCAGATTAACTAAAACAAATAAATCGTTTTTAGGCAATTGTATACGCTTCTATAATAAGCTACCAAAAAATGTCACTGATCTTACTGGTAAAAGGCTTAAATGCCACGTTAAATCTATTCTAATAAAAAAAGCCTATTATAAGGTGAAAGACTATGTTGACGACAGGGATGTGTAGCGTTAATTTATCTTCTGCACATGTGGCTTCCCTGGTAACCTGTGAATAAGAATAATCCCATATAACAATCTTACTTTTTTTTTTCATCGTGACATGTTTTATTGACATGTCATGACATTTTATACACATGTAGGTACCTACTGTACTTGTTTTTCTCTCAATTTATTTTTGACGTTTTTATATTATACACCATAAATTATCCGTAACCACATTATTGATCTGTTGTCTGTGATACATATATATTGTAAATGGGAGCACAATGCAGCCATTAGTGTAATGGTGCGTCCAGACCTGACGAACGCGCCGCGAATGCGGCGCGCGGAGCTTTGTACGAACATGAAATGCACGCGCGCAGCTCGCGAGCGGCTCGCGAACGGTTCGCGGCGCGTTCGTCAGGTCTAGACGCACCATAACATTTTGACTCTGAGTATAATTAGACTGCTGATGACAGTGTTGGATTCCCATAATATTATGGTCGAGCCTGATTTTGCTGCACCTGTAGCATTATCAAAATGTAAATTATTATTGACATTTTGTATTTTGTTATTACACTAACCTGCATTGTTCTTACATAATTTTAATTTTAAGCACCGCATTGTAACAATACCCGATTGTACAGCAAATTATTTTAAAAGAGTATCCATGGAGTTTCTTGCCGGCTTCTTCTCCATAGGATCTACTTTTTGGAACCGTGCAACTAAATTGTCGAGACGTTTCCTAAGTGCATGTACTGTGCCTATTCGAAATAAAAAAACTTTGAATTTGAATTTTTAAACTATTAGCAAAATTTAAGTGAGCAGTGATAGCCTGGCGTTTGAACGCTTGCCTTTCATGTAGGAGGGTCTGAGTTCGATCCCGGCCCGTACCTCTGACTTTTCAAATTCATGTGCGGATCATAATTTGATTGTCACTTGCGTTAAAGGTGAAGGAAAAACATCGTGAGGAAACCTGCACACCTGAGAGTGCTCCATAAAGTTCTCGATGGTGTGTGTAGTCTGCCAACCCGCACCAGACCAGCGTGGTGGAGCATGGCCTAAAACCTTATCATTCTGAGAAGAAACCCGTGCCCAGTAGTGGGACAGTAATGGGCTAATTATGTTATGTTAGCTAATTTAAGATTTTACCTGCTGTGCTATAATATTTTGAAGTCTCGACTATCTACATATATATCTATATTCTATATATATAAAAGGAGAAGCTGACTGACTGACTGATCTATCAACGCACAGCCTAAACGGCTGGGGTTAGAAACTTGAAATTTTGACAGTAGGTTCATTTTGTGACGTAAACATCTACTAAGAAGGGATTTCTCGAAATTCAACCCCTAAGGGGTGAAATAGGGTTTTTAAGTTTGTATGTAAGTCCGTCATTTTTGAAGTAAGAAGCTTGAAATTAAATATTAAGGTTTTTGGTTATAAATAAACGTACACTTGTTTGACCATTTTTGGAAATTCAACCCTTAAAGGGGTGAAATAAGTGTTGAAAGTTTGTATGAGAAATCTGATAATTTTGAAGTGAGAAACATGGAATTAAATATTTAAGCTTTTGGTAAGAAATAAACATAAGTGTTTGAGGGTTTTTGGAGATTCCACCCCTAAGAGGGTGAAATGGAGGGTTGAAGTTTGTATGTAAGTCCGTCGTTTTTGAAGTAAGAAAGATGAAATTAAATATTAAGGTTTCTGGTTAGGAATAAATGTACACATATTTGGAAATTCAACCTCTAAGGGGGTGAAATAAGTGTTGAAAGTTTGTATGAGAAATCTGGTACTTTTGAAGTAAGAAACATGGGGAGAAACTGACCGACTGGCTGACTAATCTAGCAACGCACAGCCTAAACCGCTGGGGGTGATAAAAGACGGACGTTTTGGATTTTAAAATGTCACTTTAAAATGGGCCTAACGAGGATTTCAAACTTCACGCAAGCGAAGCTGCGGGCAAAAGCTAGTAAAATATAAAACAAAATAATCACTTTTTTATGTTTATGTTACATCAAGTCTAATGTCATCATTACTCCGAGAACAAATAAGTTTCAACGACAAACTAATTACTCATAAATAACATGTAATAACATAACAATCATATGCATAACTTATATAAGAGTGTTATCATGTATCACTTAGTGCCAAATGCCATTAGAAAGTGCTGGTAATTGACACCCAACGCTTCTCATCGGCGTAAAAACATCTAAATGCGAAAATAATTTGCCTCCTACATTAGTGCTGCAAGAAAATCGCTTTTTGCTTTCTATAGCTTACTCTATGCTACACTGGAAATTGCAGCTTATTATCTAGAGTTTTATAGACACTTAGGGACTGTTCATGTTACACGAACGTTGCTGGGGCGCGCGCTACAAGTTCAATGTAAAATGAATCCTATTTATATAGATGTAAATAACACATTGATAACAAGCACCGGACGGATGGGCGACGGACGGGTGGCACCGGTCTTCAACGTGCTCTCGTATTCCCTTCTCTACGCGTATATAAATAAGTTTAATTTTACATTAAACTTGTTGCGGCCCCGTGTCCGTGCCTTCGTAATATGAACAGTCCCTTAGTCCGTTTCATGCATCCCTAATGTTGTGTTGTTATCTCTTTCCGCACGGCCACTGCCGTAGGAACTAATATCATTTCTACCACACAATTTATCAAAGATTGTATAATATCGCATTTGTACACTTAACCTCTGAGCCATTGGCTTTTTAATAACATTTATTATCTAAAATGAATTAATTTACCATTAGACTAAGTTGATACTGTTTGTTTATAATTGTATTGTAATTTGAAATTTACAATACATACAATCATGCTAATGAACATAATTCTCACGATTTAATGTTTCCAATCTCAACAAACATCAAATCGTGTGAAAATATGTGACCAATTGAAACACAGTACTTTTTATGTGAACAAACTTCAAACTAATTTACTTAATCGTACCATTTGTATTCCATTCTTGAAGCAGAGTTGCATATGGAGCAATAGAAAGTTTTACAGTTACAATCATCGAGTCAAGGAAAGAATCTATTTTATGTGAAATTTATCCCTAACCATAAATTAAAACTTCATAACAGTAACAAACTTAAACATCGCTTGCAAAGTAGTCGCGAACGTATAGATATTGACTGGTATAATATCAGCCGCCAGCAGCTCCACTGGCTTCTGTGACTGACAGAGCATCACAAACACCAGTTTCTTCTCTCTTAGATCAAAGTTCTCCCATCCGCAGCAGTACACCGACCTCTCGAAATCTTCCGAAGAGTTTATTAATCTCTGACACAGAAAACAGTATAGAAAGAACACAAGGAAACAATAAACTAAAATTGGTATGAACTGAAGCCATTCCTGGAGTGGTAAGTAGAAGAATAGGGATATACAAACGGCATTTGACCCGAAGTTTACTCCTAGGGCGACGCTGTACAGAGATTTCAGTTTGTCGATCAAATCCATGGTTAAAGAATGTCTGCCAATCAGTAAAGGTAACGTTTCTTTAGCTAATGCCTTGGTTTCCTCTTTACTGTAGTTTTCATTGAGATTCTCCATCTCATAGGACAGCATTTGGTACATGGCGGCGGTGTGCGCTATGAGAAACAGCAGGAGAGCTTGATAGTTGAGGACGACGGTCATTATAGTAATTTCTTGCACGGCGAGCATTGTTAGACAGATCTCGCGGTTTGGGGACGCTGTTAGTGGCTCCATACCTTTAACATTGAATATACCAAACCATAATACCATATTTCAAGCAAATAAATAAATAAATAGAATAGAATATACTTTATTGTACACCAAAATTGTAACACAGCTCTTATAAAATAACAAACATTAAAGGGTACAATGGCGGTCTTATCGCTGATAGCGATATCTACCAGACAACCTTTGGATGAACATGAAGTCAATGAATAAGATAGGCGGGGTAGTCCATGGTGTACTGCTGCAAAAAAATATACCACACACCATACATAGACATAATACTTAATATATATATATAAATATTGTAATATATATATATATAATTATGTGATAGGGAAAATAAGGTAGACTGATGATTTATGAGGAATTAGAAACGTGTTGAGAGAAAAAATGATCTTTAACTAATTTTTTAAAAGAATCCAGTGACTGAGCTTGTTTTACTGGCATCGGCAACGCATTCCACAAACGTAGAGCTTGGACTGTGAACGATTTGTCATAGAATTTGGTAGAATGCGAGGGCATCAAAAATCTCAAATTTTCCGATGATCTTATGTCTCTAGTAGTAGTCTCTAGTATGAGTGTCATGAAGGAACTTAAAACGTTCCTTGAGATAAGGGGGGGTTGCAGCAAAACACTGTAAAGCAATGATAATATATGAGCATTCCGGCGAAGGCGGATTGGCAGCCACTTGAGCTTGACGCGAAATTCGGAAACATGATCATATTTGCGTAAACCAAATATGAATCTGATGCAAAAGTTTTGGAGTCGCTCAAGCTTATCTAGCTGCACTTCAGTAAGATCAGGATAGCTGACATCAGCATAGTCAAGGATTGGGAGAAGAAGGGATGGAGCGAGCGCAGTTTTAGTGGCAGTCGGCAGGAAATTGCGCAATCTCCGTAAAGACCCCGCTGACGCAAACAATTTGCGGCTTACTTCTTGCTACTGAGGATCCCAAGAAAAGTTTCTGTCTATATAAATACCCAGGTCTTTCACTGAGTCACTGTAAGGAATTGTCGAAGCATCAAAAATAATCTGGGGAAGCTGTGACCAGTCAATTTTTGAGCGTAGTCTAGGGCTGCCGACAACAATGACTTGAGTCTTCGTAGGATTAACCTTTAATCCATGAGCCATACTCCAGTCAGAAATACGTGCTAAATCCTTATTCACCATATTTACAGCCTCAGCCAGCTCGCCTAAGGGTGCTTGTGAATAAATTTGCACATCATCAGCATAAAGGTGGTAGGATGAGAGAAGTTCATTGGAAATAGAATTAAAAAATATTGCAAAAAGAAGAGGAGAGAGGACGCCCCCCTGTGGTACGCCGGCAGAAATATCACACCATGAAGAGAAAGAATCTTCAATGCGAACACGTTGACGGCGGCCACACAGGTAACTACGAAACCAATCAATCACCGTTGGAGATATGTTAAGAGAGCAGAAATAAATACCAATATCATATTTTTTATGATCTTGTTATTTTATTAGTTTTATAATTAAAATAATGTAAGAGTGTAAAGGAGAAAGGGCTGTCAGGGAACTGTTACTCCAAATGGTAACTTCCTTCCAAGGGCTTATTTCGTGGCCATCTTACGAGATTCTGACGTCTAAAGATGGTGATGATGACAAACCGATTCTTCAGCTAATAGCCCCATTATAGCATTGGGAGATTTTGTGAAAACAGAATATACCTAGATTAAAGCAGTTAGACAATATTCAATTAGATACTAGACTTACCAACACAAGGTGTCATAGAGTAACTATTCAGTATATCAACACGGTGCGGCAAGTAAATGAAGAAAGCATCAACATAGTTGAATCCATAGAAAATAAAGATAATTCGTTTGATGGTTTTCATCAACTTTTCATGTTTCTCCTGAAATAAACTGGAGCGTCGAGCCATCCGGTCATTCTGATCCATCTTTTTCAAGACTGCTTTCAATAATGGTCTGTAAATTCAAGAATTGCCCATTTTACTATATTTCTTGTTGTAATGGAGATCGCTGCAACTCGTTTTAATTCAACCAAAAATTTCAACGTCAATGCTTTAGATGCAATTTGTATCCATACGATTTTCATAAAAATCATGTAAAAAAATCATAACTACACTTTTCTAATCATAAACTAAAAATAATAACAAACGCTATCAAACCTTTTCTTCAAGAACCACCAGCTGTTGTTAGCGACGAGGACCAGGATGGAGATGTTAACGTAACTTTTGATGAAGTCTTTAGCCCCTTGGGCGTACTTCCACTGAAAAACGAAGCTGCCGACGACATACACGTAGAATAGAAGAGGTAGATGAAGAAACCAAAACCAAGCTGCAAATGATTTTTAAAAGGAAAGGAATTCTAATAAATAACAATTTAAAAGTATATTACTAAACATGATCTACTGATGTCAATGACAAATGAAAAGATGTTGATGCGAACCAGAAGGTTGTGCTATTAACAGTGCGTTATAAGATGTCACTTATTGAATTTTTATTTTTTTGTGTACGCACCAGATATTTTGTCTTGTCTAATAGAAAATCCAGCCAAACTTGGAACTATATTAACAAACCAAAGTGAACTATCAACACTATTCTCTTTCAAACGACTTTTTGTATTCAAGAAAGTTATTTTCAGGCGACTGAATAAGTTCATTATTAAAGACGAAAGCAAATCTACTTGGAATTATACACAAACTGACCTACACAACAAGCGATGGAGTTTTATAAAGAAAGTATGTGTGAAATTAAAAGAAGGTGATAATGATATGTGGTTCATAATAACATGGAATTAACGAGGGCTCTACAAAGAACCACAACTTTGCTTACTTGGAAGTATTTTGCTTTTCTTTACAATAGATAATTTATCCTTTTCATATTCAAACGCCAATTCAAATTGGACATGGAATTTTGAAGATGGAAGCCTGTATTTGAAAATGTTACAAGATTATATCCAAATTTATTTTCACAATTTTGACAATCAACAATGTCGATAAACAGAATCTGTGAACAAATTCTTATCTCTTCAAAATCAATTACTATTTACCTTACTTCAATTATCTACTTTAGCCATGAACAGACATACGTACACATCAACAATTGTTTATTAAGCTATGAATAGCAAAAAAATTACAGTTGTCTTCGTAAGCCGACGGAAGCCCTCATTAAATGCTATCCTCTTTCATTAAAACCACAGCACCGTGTAATATTAATAATTCATGTAATTAAAAACATCGTGAATTGTAACCTGCTTTTATAAATTTATTCAGCCTAAAATTATAATTTTGTTAAAAGAAATATCCAAGGTGAACTTTCTCGAGAAATAGACCATAGTTCTATATATAAAGGTAGCGATAGGGTCACCATTAAAGGTACTACTGATAGTCAGCCTAAAGCAGGTATAGTAGTAGTCATCACACTAAGCAGGTATGTTAATCATAATAGAAATATTGAAGGCTTGAGGGAAAAAAGAAAAAATCGAAGGATTTTAAGTCTTTATTTATCTGTTCTAACACTATTATTACGCAAAATTTTAATGCACTACGTTTGAGATCACAAATCTATGTTTAAACATTTTCTCAATAACTACAGCTTAAAAATAGTAACAAACTTGTAAATAGACTGCATAGTGTTAGCAAATGTATGAATACGTATTGGAATCACACCCGCGGCGTACACTATGACCGGTTTCTGCGCTTGTTTCAACATCAGAAGCACTTTTCTTCTCTCTTTCACACGCAAATTCTCCCAACCGCAACAGTACACAGCTATTTCAAATTTTTCCGAAGCTGTCGTAAGCCTCTGGCCTTGAAAACAATATAAGAAAAATACTAAAAGGCTGTGGTAAATTAGCGGAGCGAAATTGAGACAGACGTCGAGTGGCAAAACGAAGAATAGACAAACAGATAACGCGTTTAACCCAAAACCTATGCCTATAGCGGCGCTGTAGATAGCTTCCAGTTTGCCTACAGTATGCAAAGCTTGAGCATGACGAAAAATTAAATTCTTTAAACGATCTTCAATTAAAGAATACGCTTCAACAGATTGTTTGCAAGATTTAGCTAAGTCGCTGAAATTCTTCATTTCATTGTAAAGGATTTCAAATACAGCACTTGTGTGAGAGAAGAGGAACAGTAAGGTGACGTCATAGCTGCCCACTGCCACGATAGCTGTCAGTTCTTGAAGAGCCAATATGGCTATGCAGGCTTCATGGTTTGGACTGTTTGTGAGTGGTTCTAGACCTGAAAGAAAATACTACTATAATAAAATACCTGGTATGATTTTACCCTCGTGTTTTCATCAATTATTAAAAAGCATAATGATACAAACCCACACAAGAAGCAACCGAGAAGTCATCCATCCCGATTGTTCTAGTAGGTATGTAAATCATGACGTCATTAACCAAATGGAACATGTAGCACATGATGACGATGATCTTGATGCTCTTCAACAGTTTCTGATGTACGTCCAGAAACCTCCCTGTTTCGATTATTAGGTCGTCATTACTGTTCACCAGTTTCAAGAGATGATTTAAATCGTTTCTGCAAAAAAAATAACACCACCAAAAGTTGTGCTGGAACTAAACTTCATTGAAACTCTAAATTATCGTAGACTCATATTTTTATGTGGAGATAATGATCCATCTTCTTCTTGTAGTGTGGGTGTCATATTAATATTTTATTGTACATCTATACTAATATTATAAAGAGGAAAGATTTGTATTTTTGTATGTAACGAATAAACTTAAAACTGCTGGACCGATTTCAAAAATTATTTTGCCGTTAGAAAGCTACATTATCACTGAGTAACAGGCTACGGGCGGAGCCGTGAGGAAACAGCTAGTATTATATAAAGTATCCAGACCAACCACAAGAAGATATTATTATGTGCTGGTCTAGATATATTATTTAGATTACTCCAAAATAATATTTTTACCTTTTAAAGAACAGCCACCAGCTGTTATTAAAGACAATGATAAACACCGTTATGTTGAAAAAACTGTTGATGGAGTCAACAAATCCTTCAGCATAATACATCTGATACACCACAGTCCCCAATAAGCACACGTAGAAGAGAAGAATCATGTGAATTAACCAAAATGTAACTGCAAGAATTCAAAAACTGATTAGGCCATATTTCACAGCTAAGTTGACTTAGATTCGGCTGAATATCAACATTTTCAAAAGGTTTTAATTAGCTTCATTTCGTATGTTTGTTTCTTTGATTCAAATCTTGCGACAGACTTTTCAACTGCGTCTGCTTAACCGATTCTCCTGAAACTTCTCACACAAATTCAGTTCTCATGACAATTCAACATTATATTAGTTTCAACCTTCAATCCTCAAATCCTGATGCTGCAGGGGCACTGCAAGATAAAACTTAAAAGTTTTTTTTAAGGCATCATTACACTCATAAGACTACAGAAAAAGCAGATGAGTTTTTAAACATAAATCACATACCCTTAAACTTTTTACTCAACAGGGGAAAGCCAGCGACAGTTGGCAAAAAATTTATAAGCCACACCAAGTTCACAAACGAATTTTGTTTCAGGCGTTGCCTAAAATTTTTAGACCAATCGCTTAAGCTGTCCGTCATTTTAGCAGATATTTTGACCAGTTTCAACGAGGCAAGTAGACAAAGTAATTCAGTGCAATTCTTTTAGCCGTGAAGTGATTAAGACCTGAATGGTTAACTAGGCTTGTTAGTTGCAACGGGACCTAATAAGGGTGGCAGATATGTGATTAAACACTTGTCGTGAATTGTACGTGGGTGTTGTATGGAATAATATATTTGTTAATCACCAGCTTCGAAGGTAACGACGTAGTAAGAAACCATAGAATATAATGAATAGTAACCCAAGGTTCCTGAAGTTTCTTTAAATGATTAATGGCCAATTCCTAAAATTTACCAAGCGTTTTTGGTTAAAATTGAAACTCTTGTATTCTTACTAATAATGAAGCTTAGACCACAGCTTTGCAAAGTAGACCCTCTCATATGGAAGTAGCTATTAGAGGTAAAATTAGCTTACGAGTCTATTTATATGCCCAGTTTGACAATAAAAATGCTACCATTGGTAAGCAAAACGATTCGTTTTTTTTTAGCATCCGGGCACTTCACAACCATAGTAAAAATTGACATCTTTATACTAGTTTTAATGAGGGAGGTAACCTTCTCAATAGTGAGGGAACATCTGAAGAAGAGAATGCCGGGGCTCGGGACAACGAATTCCTGAAACGAGATAACACTTCTTGGCTTATCTCGTAGAAACAGGCCACGCCTTGATTTATTAGATTTCTCTTCGTAGAATTGGTAACTGTAGTTAAGCCAGTCCTGCGCACAAGCACTTTTGCCATTTTTGCCGCGGGACCATGTGATAAGAATAAGTTTCAAATACATAATTATGTTGGCAACGAGAACCTTAAACCCATTTTGCAATTGGTAGGTATAGTTCAGGCTGGTGAATAGTGTGTAGATAAAAGTCTTATTTTTAGATCAGAAATTACTTTCAAATATCTACTACCCTTCTACCATGTTGCAATAATCTTTGCAAGCATAATCATATGCCTAGAGTAATACTAAACTCAAATAGGCAAGTTGCATATATAGGTATGGCAGCTGATAAATTCCTTGTGGCTTACACTCATGTTGCAATTTTAGTCAATTGCAATCAAGAATTATCGGCAAATATGGTATCGCCCCCACTTACGGACACTTGTCTAACCTTTTCTCTTCCTTCAATTACCTAATATTCTATCAAGATTCGTGGCCTCCACTTACGAATTTGTCTGCTCCAACGGCCATTAGTCCTTCAAGACCTAAGACAGTAAGTGGACTGCCATAGGCTGAGTTGATTGAATTGATATCAAGATTTGTTTCTAACATATCACCCCTACAACCCCCAGCGACTTAGGCAGAAGTGTTCCTACTACGATACACCCGCAAATATACCGATACCGGAATTAGATCTCATGTAAAAGGAGGACTCCTATTGCTATTTGCAAAGAATTAAAGACATCATTCCAATTCTGGGACTGTAAATGAATATTGTTGCGAATAAAAAACAAAATTGGGTCGGCAGCAGCAGAAGATATCTCAAGCAGGCCAGCAGTAGCCTCATCGCCTTTGTCTGCGGTCAATGACCTTCTTGCTCAAACATCCTTTTTTAGAAGGGGCTTATGTTCGACAGTACGTTCTGATAATTATAACAAAATTATTGAACACTGCCATCTATGTTTCTTTTGTTGAACTGAAAAGGTAACTGGCTGTGTTACAGGACGTGAACACAATAGTACAGCAAAGCGATCACAGATGACGCTGTTGTACAATACCACATAAAATAATATTTTAGTCACATGACAATCATGACGACAAAAGGTCACTAGAACCAGACTTTTTGTACAACATACCAAAAACACGTTTTGCGTTTATTAAACATTTGGACGTCTGTGTTCTGTTCTCAGAAATACAAACTACGTACCTATATACGTACTTACGCATATAGGTAGTAGGGTATAGTTTGTGCGAAGTAATATCGGTATTATTTATTCTTAAAGTAGGTAATACCAAATACACAGACCGTCTCGATTCGATATGCATACATATTAGGCCTTGTACACATTAACATACTTGTGGTCTTACAAACGGCTTGTGCCAACTCTGTACAAGCAACATGCATGGTCAATTTGAATAAATAACAATAGAAGATACTAGTTCGATTGAAAGTATAAAGACTTGATTTGTGAGAAAACAAACAAAAATGATATAGGTACTTAGTACGTAACAAAACGAAGAACAAACCTTGTAACTGGATGATGGATAGGTTAAGTGTAATAGATACAATCGCAAACTTTTTGTCACTATGCATGCTATCCATTTATCACACATTGTGAAAACGCGGCCATAGTTCAAGCTATGTTATTCAGAATTCTAAGAACTTATTCATTTTTTATTTGTTTACATTGTCCAGCTGATCTTGTAGGATGATATTAGTTATGTTTACCGTCTACAAAACTGAAAGAAGTTATGAAAAATGAGAAAAATAAAAATTGGTGAATAGCGTAGTGACTAAAAGTGTATGATTGTGCTATAGGTACTTCACCTAACTGTCAACCAGTTTCAAGGCTTGCCCTTCGTTGTGTTACGTACTATATTTAAAAATCATCATACTTAACATACCTAACATCACGCCCGTATTTCCCGAAGGGTTGGGCAGCAGTGTATAGTAACATCCTCATTTTACCGTTATGTTTAAGTCCCACGTTATAGGGGGCGAGTCTATTACCATCAACAATCCAAACTCCGGGCTGCTACTGAAGAATACCACATGGAAAAACCCAATAACACTTTGCCCGTCCTGGGGATCGAACCCAAGAACTCACGATCAGCAGTTGCGTTTGCCACCACTAGACCAACGAGGCAGTTAAAAATAAAATAAAAATTGTATCACACTAGATCTAAAACCTAACCTAAGGCTCGGTTACCTACCTACCTACCTACTAATTCCGCTACATAGATATGTAGCATATTGGCACACACACCTTCATAGTATGATTGTGCATACTTGGGTAGGTACCTACATCATGAAACAAGTTTATCTCATTTTTCCCTGTTTGATGCCGTTCTTAAAGGTGATTATATAAGTTTATGAAAAACTTGATGGGTAACTTTATATTTTCTGATGCAGTAAATGAAGTCTTGAGGAAAACGGATCATATTTATAACATAACATAATTAGCCCCTTACGTACTGTCCCACTGCTGGGCAGGGCCTCTTCTCAAAATGAGGAGGATTTAGGCCTTAGTCCACCACGCTGGCATGACGCGGGTTGGCTAATTACACACACCATCGAGAACTTTATGGAGCCGTCTCAGATGTGTAGGTTTCCTCACGACGATTTTCCTTCACCTTCAAGTGATAATCAAATACTGACTCGCACGTGAATTCAAAAACTCAGAGATACGGGCCGCGATCGAACTCAGACCCTCCTGCATGGAAGGCGAGCCCTTCTTATTTTGAGAAGAGGCCCGTGCCCCGCTGTGGTGCAGTAATGGGCTGATCATGTTGATGTTATTGATCTAACATTATTATAACAAACATGCATCTGGTATCAACAATATCCCTAGTTACATCTGATTTGTTTTGGCATCTTTCTTTCGTTTATCAAGCTATTGAAATGACAAGCTTGCAGGTAGTCTCTTTATTAATGCATTGTTTTCCAATCGGTTTAAAGATTCTTTATTTATTCAAAAGAACAATGTTCACTTACGAATAAATACACAGTGTTACATAGATTTCATTGTCCGATGGCCATTACAAAAGTATTTCTAGTTTAACAAAGCAAATCAATGTAAGAAGGTTCAGTTTTCATAAACACCTAATAGAGCTGTGTTACAATTTTGGTGTACAATAAAGTATTATATTTCTATTCTATTCTAATATTTGAAACAACAGTTATCAACATCTCTTAATTTTTCTTTAGTATACTATAGAGGCAGGTTTCAATAATATTAATTATAGGTACCTACCTACCCTTTTCTTTTTTATTTCACACTCATGCATATTTACATTAACGTTATAAAAAGTTGTCATTTCCAGTTAAGTACAGTTTTAATTTATTTCTAAATACGTTGAACGATGATGTATTTTTAATATTTGTTGGTAAAGCATTGTACAACTGTACTCCTTCATACCCAATGAAACAATTATCCTATTTCTGAAACACAGTAAAGCAAAATAATGCTCAGATTCACGTGATTTAATTGCTGCCCCGTTCAACATTCGTGTTGAGTATTTCTAAGTAGCTTGATTGAGGTCAGGGCTTTGCAGAATAATTTCAGATCGATATGTGATGAAAGCAACTGTAAGAAGGTGCACAACAGGACTTGCAATAGGTAGAAGAAGAAATAAGAGCGTTTGCCTACTGATATCTCGAGGACCTGGTTTTCCCCGCACACACAACATGCACAGGATAACTAATAGTTGATTTCTTTATTCAATTTACTTTATCAATCTGCCTTCAAATGATACCCTACAATGTTTTCTGTTTTTGTTAGATAACATTTTCATAATTGCAACTACAACCGACTTTGAAAATAAATAAACATTCATGTGTTGTACAGATGACTATTATAATGAGTCACTGTCTGGCCAAACTCAGAGAGCGTAAATGAGACGTCATTCGCTTCGTGAAATCGCTTCATGGTGCAATAAGTATCTGTAATGTGGGATTTTCTTATAAATTATTTTAAAACTGAGTTACGTAAACACATGAGTGAACATAATCACTTTCCTATTTTTTTCTGGATACAGTGTACAAGATTGTCAAAAACATTTTCTACAAATTTGAAATCAAAATCAATTCAGTATTATAATATCAGTTCATCAAAACAGCAGTGATAGCCTAGTGGTGTGACTGTCGGACTGCCAGGTCATTGGTCTCAAGTTCGAACCTAAGGCACGTACCTCTTAACTTTTCTGATTCATGTGCGTATTGTTATCACTTGCTTATAAACGGTGAAGGAAAACATCATGAAGAAACCGGTATGCCTGAGAGATATTTCTCGAAGGCATGTAAAGCCAAGTCAGAGGCCCACGGGCGGCATAAACTCTGACACCAGATTAGTCACTAACCACACGAAAAGAAGTTCATGAAAAAAAAACTAAACATAATTAGGTACTTGTCCTGAGTCCTGACTGTCTGACTGATTCATAAACGCAGAGCCTAAACTACTGAAACTGGAAACATGAAATTTGGACAGTAGGTTCCTTTTGTGACGTAGGCATCCACTAAGAAAGATTTTAGGAAATTCTACCCCTAACGGGGTTAGAATAGGGGATGAAAGTTTGTATCAAAAATCACGCAGACTAACACCCATATTCTAAGACGTTCCTCCAAAACTTACTCGACTCGACTCCACCTCGACTTGACATAAACGTCCTCGACTCGAGATTTTTCCTCAGTCGAACAACCAATAGGATTTCGTTTTGAGTTGAAGTTAAGCGGAAAGATGTGAAAATAACACGATCCTGTTGGTTGATCGAGACATCTCCTCTCCTCTCCGCTTCGGTGGAGTCCGGGCCTAAGGATGGAAGTGTCAAAGTTCGTATGTAATAAAAATTAATTTTGAAGACTTTATCGAATATGCTTACGATAATCCTTACAATTATTTACCGCGGCGTTATTTGCGCGATGCAGATAATTCAAATTATGACGTAATGACTCCGTCGAGGAACCTCAAAGTTCACTCGTAATTGCGACTAAGAATACAATTTTGAAGGTGGTTTCGAGGCCTTTCTGAGTAGAGTAAGTTTTAGAGGAACGTCTTAGAATATGGGTGTAAGTCGCGGGCTAAGTGCTAGTATATTATAAAATGTAAAGATATAAACTCATTCCTCTGACAAACGAATTTCTTTGACCACTTATCAAAATGTTATAACACAAGTAGTTTAATCATATACTATAAACATAACAAGAACGTAAAGCAAAATATTATCGGAATTCATTACCTCTACTAAATGAAATATAGTATTACACGGCTCGTATTGTACTACCATTGTTATCGTACGTATCGGCAATGAAACTCCTCAGTTTACAAAACAGTCCTATACATATATTCCGCACGCCAATATTCTCAGAGCATTGTGTGAATTCTTTAAGTTTCTGCTCTTCAAACAAGCCTTTTTTTCTTTTTTTTTTTGCGTTGGAAAATCCTCATGGATGTCCCTCGCCCGGGGACGGCGAGGGGGTCTGCTGGACTCTTACCGGCTAAAAACCAACGGTTTTCCTCCTTCTGACCGTCGGCCGGGGTCGCGGGATTCGCCTAAGCATGCACCGCAACCCCGGCAGGTCTAGGTCCACCAATTGCTGGTGGACCTCTCCACTGTAGGGCCCCACCCCACGACCTTCTGAGAGGCGCGGGGGGCACCCCACATCACCGGCGCACCAGAACACATGGTACGCCGTGACCACCCCGGGGACCAAACAAGTACATGGGCGCCAGACTACTCCGTGTCTGGGCACCCCTGGTCCCCCTGCGACGGGTCAGATTAGTGGCCCCGCCGCCTACCACTTTTCGGCCGCAGAGGATAGAAAGGGCGGCCAGGTACACACCGCCACTCACTTCCCCTGCGGCCCCACCGCGTCCGCCATCTGACAGTGGCGGCCCCGTCAAGGCCGCGGAAGGTAGGGAGAACGGCGCACCGTAATACCGGCACTCCTCTCCCGCACTCAGCCGCGATGCGTTCCAAACGACATCGCGGCCCGCCTCAGTTGCGATGTCGCCGAAGCGACACCGCAACCTACTTGGCCGCTACATCGAGGGCTACCAGAACCAAGCCCCGACGAGCGGCCCCTCCTTGGGTTCCTCTTCGCTTCACCGTGGCACCGTAGGGGATCAATGCCACGGCTACTAAGCCCCCCCGCAACGACAATGCGGGAACCCAACCGGAGGGGTCTTCAAACAAGCCTGATATAACTGGATTTAACGTCGTCGCTTTCTTCTTATCTTGGTCAAACGATTTTTAAGGTACCTATAAGGTTCTGTATGAATATACTACATACGCACATACAGGGTGTACCGTAAATAGTACGACATACTACGGGGGATAATAGCTTGGTTCAATACCTACCAAAATAGCACATAATATATTTCGCAAAATTATTAGGTTTTCTATATAGTATACAAAATTTTCCTAAATATCGTAAAATCATTTTTTTTTACATCAGATTACTCGTGAACAGTTACTCTAACTTTTTGATAAGTCTTTTTTTTATCAAATACAAGAAAATGTTCAACAAAAAAATAACTTAAATTTCTCTATAATTTGGAAAATTTTGTATAATTTAAAAACCGTACCTAACATTTTGCTGAACATGTTATGTACTATTATGGTAGGTATTGACCCAAGCTATCACTCCCCACAGTATGTCGTACTATTTACTGGACACCCTATATAGTCACATTCATATAGGTAGGTTTACTTGTAGAACCTACAGCTGTTGGAGAAACTCTGCTTTCACAATGCAGTCTTGAAAAAACCGCCGTCAGAGTCAAATTTTTATTGTAAGCCCAACACTGGTCAATAAAGAGTGGGCTTATATGAGCAATATAAGCCACGCAAAAGATCAAATAAATATCCCGTGATTTCGAAACACTACACTAAGGGTCAACTCATACTAGAGCAGAGTCGAAGCGCATCGAAGCGTCAAATTCTTCACAAGTAAAGCGAAGAACCAATCGTTGGTTGCGCTCCGACGCGCGAATTCTGTGAAATGCGCGCGAATTCACGCGTCTTTTTTTATCTTAGAAGAAATATGTTTATGTTGTGGAGATAAGGGTGAATATGATATGTTAAGTTTCAGATTGACGCTTCGATGCGCTTCGACTCTGCTCTAGTATTAGTTGACCCTAACTAAAACTAGTCGTAGGAGTTATAAAACTAAAACGTCGTATTCAATTCTTCACATTTTCCAATTCTTATTTAAGTATAACGTACTAGGAAGTTTGGTTACGGCATCTAGTCCGATGCACCATGACGAAACGGTTACTATAGGCACTTCTAATTATAAACGGAACCTAACTGCATGTAATCGACTGAATAAATATCAGTATGTACCTAATCATAAGTAGCTGCAGCCGTTGGATTACCGAACACCGTTGGCAGCGCAGTTTGCTTAGCCTGTTATAGTTAGCTATCTGTAAATAGAACTTTCTATAAAACATATACTTTAATTACACATGGAACAGAGATCAGGCTTCACAATATTAATCGTCGATGAAAGCGGTGGAAAGAGCTAAACAAAATAAATAAAAAATAATAACGTTTTAACTTGTATGTTTAGCGCACACTGTTAATATAAGTTGATTATTAAGTAAATAAATAATACGAAACATAATATCACGCCTTGTACTACCCGAAGAGTTCGCCAGAGGTGTTTTAGTACACTCTCGTTTCTGCAGTTATGTTTAAGTCTCATGTAATAGGGGACGAGCCTATTGCCATTAACCGAACACAAATCCAGACTCCGGGCTGCTACTGAGAAATTCCTAATAGAAAAACTCATTAATACTTTGTTCGACCTGGGGATCGAAACCAGGACCCCGTGCTCAGCAGTTGCGCTTGCAACCACTAGACCAATAAGGCAGTCATACAAAAAAATATACATAAAATTATACAGATAAAAGAGGTACCTCTTTTATCTGTTCTATGTTTAGACCAAAGGGACATTCATATGGCGAAGTATTTGCCTAACATGGGTATGATACAGATCGACAATCACAGTTAGCTTCAAGTTTAATACTCTTACAAGATTCCAAAATTCCGTGCCCACCCCAGAAATCTAAATATTTACATTTATGTTGCGGACACATTCGATTCTTCTAAGTTAATAGTCATAGCTAAAGAATTTCCAGCTCGACCCTCCGGTAATTAATGTAGTACCTTTAGAGCACTAGTAGGTATCTACATTAGTGTTTCATCATTAGGTTAAAACGACCTTCTAACATATAACCTGCACAAAGCTAACAACAAAACCAATTCACCTTGCGCAGAGTCAAATAGAAATTCTAGTCACAGTAGGTTGAGGAAGTACGACGAATCACATAGTATATACAGGGTGTAAACGAAATCATGTAATTCCTTCAAACCTTGTGATGTACTGCTGACATAGACTAAGCCCGCACGGGATACATTTGGATTCAATTAAAAAAAATACAAAAATTAAACATGTGTTCTTAAAATGAGGCATTTTAGCGCCCCAAGTTAAATGACCACGCGGCGAGCGATAGCCGCACAATTCGCCCAGGGCGCTCAAATGCTTCACGTTAAAAACACACATGTTTACTTCTTGTATTTTTTATTATTGAATACTAAAGTATCCCGTGTTGTGTTAATCTGTCAGCAGTACATCACGAGGTTTAAAGGAATTACATGATTTCGTTTACACCCTGTATAACGTTTGTAGACAACACTAGGCTCTCTTATTACTTCATTAGTAGTTCCTGCAAGTACTCGATTAGCTTAACTACTTACTTTAATTGTGAAGAGAAATTGACAAGCGGGTGAATATTCGAAATTTTTTAACATTATTTTAACAAATCCTTCTTCTCCCGGGTTGTTAACGTTATAGTATTGTCAGATTGTTTTTATTCTTGTCTTATTGCTTGACGGCAGCGGTATAGTTTGAGTTTTCATTATCATAATTATAGTATTAAATATCTGCATTCTTAACTTTGGGATGATGCTAATGACGTTCTCAATTTTTGTTAATATTTTTCGACTAGTAATTATCGATCGTATGTCTAATTATACAGTATGTAAAATAACAGAAGGCGTTCCCTTAGTTTAAAGTTAAATGATATAGATAAGCGAGTTTAAACTCGTTTATCTATATCATTAATAGATTAAAATAAAAATGGCAAAGAAAAAAATAAAATTCTTAAATTAATTTGTTGTAATTAAAAGACAAGTGTTTCTTTTGCGTATCAATTTAATATTTTTTGTGAATATTTTATTATTAACAAAAAAACATTTTGTTTTTCAATGGTAATATTTTTTTAGCATGTATGTACGATATACTATTGCGGGTTAACGGGAACGCCTTTCATTAATTAACATACTTTATTGTCTATCCATGTGTCATTGACTTTTGTTCTTAGACTAGCGGCCCGTCCCGGCTTCGCACGGGTGGACATTTTTCCCGTTTTTGCAACATTTTTCATTTATGCTCCGCTCTTATTGGTCGTAGATTCACAATTGGACCCGGTAGGTGGCGCTGCTGATGGTATGTCACCAAAAAGCAGGACGACGTCTGCTGGGTCCGCTAGTATTAGTATAGATTTGGTGTACTCAGTTGAAGCACTAGTACCTACGCAAGAGGGCGTGACCACAAATTACACATCAAATACAATTACATCATTAAATCTAATAATAGTGTGAACGATTACTGCATATGGCTGCCAACCTTGATTTTCATTGTAACATTATGAGCGGCCACCGTTGGTGACGTCAACTGTGGAAAGCGCGACAAAGTGGACCGCCGACAACCACGCTTGGTTAAACAACGGCCAACCAGCTTCCTGTCAATGATTTCAAATGCAGCAAGATGTATAATTCATGTAGCCTGATAATTGTGGTTGCAGGTAGATACCTGCAACCACAATTATCAGGCTATTAAAAAGTAAGTCATTAATGATTAATTTATTGTTTAACTTGGTATGAATTACCAGACTTAACAATCTATAGGTATTTGCACAATTTAAACAATAATGTCCTCAACTACCTCGTTGGTGTAGAGGTGGCAAGCGCGACTGCTGATCGTGACGTCCTGGGTTTGATCGCCAGGTCGGGCAAAGTGTTATTAGGCTTTTCCGTGTGGAATTCCTCAGTAGCAGCCCGGAGTTTGGATTTGTCCCCGGTTGACAGCCATAGGCTCGTCCCCTATTACATGGGACTTAAAACATAACGGCAAAATGAGGGTGTTACTATACACCTCTGTCCAACCCTTCGGGAATACAAGGCGTGATGTCATGTTATGTGCATAACCACACCTATCACTCTATAGGTATTTGCACAAGTAAAATAATAATATCCTCAAGTCAATAACGCAGGGCGTGAACTAATTTCACACTATCCTACCTAACTTACGTGTACTAGGTAAAGTAATCATTCAATGAGTATTCAGTCAACCTATTGACCATATAAGTAATTGTTATTTACGTAAATTGTGGCGTGGGCAGTCTGGTGACATCATTCACCGATGGCAATTCTAATGACAGTTGTTTCAAGTACAAACGAGAACGGTAAACTGATAGCAACATGGAATTTCCGAGGAAAATTCAGATGAAGAGAACAAAGTAGTGATGAGATATCGACAAATGATTCATAAATAGTCGTCCTGTAAACTTTACTCTGCGGGCCGATTGTACCAACATAACCTTTATCTGAGTCAGGCCCGATTTTACCAACGTCGGATAATTTTTATCTCAGGAATAAATTTGACGTTTTGACAGCTTATGTATAGAAATTCTATCAAAACGTCTGACTTAGTCCTTGGATAAACGCTTTCCGACGTTGGTACAATCGGGCCTAATAAGTTTGAAATTTTGACAGCTATGTTATATGAAATCTGTCAAAACAATTCCTGAGATAAAAGTTATCTGACTTTAATAAATTGAGTTCTTTTGTTTTAAGGCTGATTTTTCAATCGTCAGGTAACTTTTATCTGAGGAATAAGTTTGACGTTTTGTCATTTTTTGTATTTGACGACACGTTTGGTGCAGTGGCTAAGCGATTGGCTTCTACGCTGCGGGTCGTGGGTTCGATTCCCGCACGGAACAAATATTTGTATGGCCTACAGATAGTTGTTCCGGGTCTGGGTGTTGGTGCATGTGAAGATTTGTGTCTGTAAACGCACCCACGATACAGGAGAAATCCTAGTGTGGGGCAACGTTTAAAAAAAAAAAAAAAAAAAAAAAGGTGATTTTATATAATAATATTATGTTGTTCATAAATAAAACTATATGAACAACAAGTCTGTAGGTAATAAAATTATTGAATTGATTAGACCAGTTTGTCTCGTGGTCGCAAACGCGACTGCGCGACTGCCATGGGATCCTGGGTCGGATAAAGTGTTATTGGGTTTCCCATTAGGAATTTCTCAGTATCAGCCCGGAGTCTGGATTTGTGCCCAGTTAAAGGCAATAGGCTCGCCCCCTATTACATGGGACTTAAACATAACTGGCGAAACGAGGGTATACTAAAAACACCTCTGCCGAACCGTTCAAGGAATACAAGGCGTGATGTTATGTTATGTTGAATACATAAAAATGCTCTCAGAATACGACGTCCACTTAATTAATAAAACTTTCATTTTAACTCGTTAACTTCGTTAAACTGTTTCCAGTTTAATAGTACATTACTGCCGCGATCTGTAATGACTGCGTTGCTGGCAGCACTGATGATGGCCGAAAGCGTAGTGTAGCGCAGCTCCAAGCCATCACAGCGCAGTCAGCATTGCAGCTCTTGATGGACAAGCTGGAATAAAGGCTGAGATCGAAGTTCGAGGCCTTTATAGCGCGGACAGCAAGGGCTGCAATGATGACCAAGCTTGAAGGCCGAGAGCGTAGCTTACCTAAGCTCGAGGCCATCATAGTGTGGCCAGCAGCGCAGTCATTGTGGACCAAGGCTTGTATATTGCATTACTCAAACAATGCGAGTATAATTTAAATAAAACCAGCTTAATATAGTAAGAATTTATTTAAAGTAACGATTTGTTTCTTCCCCGGGCTTTAGCTTCTTTTTTAATGAGTCTAATGATTGTGCTGCCTGTACCTATACAGCCAATTTATGAATAAAAACTTTTTGCACCAGACTATTTTTGAAACAAAACTCGACAATAATGGATTTTCAAAGGAAATTGCTGGTGGTTAAAACTCACTAGCAATGAAATTCCATACAACTTTGCTGGCGCCTATTCAAGTAGCGCGGAAACGTCGATTTTGCTCAAAGAAGGTTGTCAAAATAATGACCACATTACAAGCATTTTTGAGTAAATTCCTTTTCATCGCGAAAACCATAAAAGTCTATTGTATTTAGGCATTTGTGGTACGTCACAGTTGCATACATAATGTTACGTACGCGTTATATAATCTCACAAGCAGATACATAAAAAAATCACAACAAATAAGTTGGCGACACGAAATTTTGTTCCGCGCGGTCATTGAACTCGTAGATCAAAAGATATTTTCGCATCCGGGTGGAATAAGCAATGGATCATATTTTTGTAGTATTATAAGTCCTTATTTTAATAGCAGTAATACCCTAGCGGCTTAACAGATAATAATAACTGATAATGAGACGGCTGACAGGGAAGAGTGGAAGAGAAAAACATATTATTAAACATATACAAGGTTAGTCGGAAAGGGGGTACTAAGCCGCGGCCCACCCAATGTATCACTGATGACTATTTAAAGCAAGTGTTAAATTTTCAAAATTCGATAATTTTTATTTGCATGCAAAAAGATTTTTATTTTAGATTTTTTAAAAAAAAGAATATACCTGCTTTAGTTATGAATTCAGAAAATAAATATTCTTATCCCTGACCCCAAATATGACCTAACTTGTAAAAACAGCTGGTCATAGCTATGGACAGATAGATTTTAGCATATTTTTTACGAATTCTTTGAAAAGCTATTTCTCTTAAACTATCGAGTTTTGGGGAAAGTTGTAGAACAAAAGTTATCCCGTATTATGGGTACTTTAACACCCTTTCGGCTTAGTACCCCCTTTCCGACTAACCTTGTATATTGCGCCGACCCCAAGTAACTTGGGACCAGGGCAGAAGATGATGATAGCTTAGCGGCTGAACGATTACCTTCCATGCAGGAGGGATTGAGCTCGATCCCGGAGACGAATCCCGGAGGAGAATCAGAAAGCTTTAGGCCTTAGTCCACCACGCTGGCCTGGTGCGGGTTGGCAGACCACACACCATCGAGAACTTTATGGAGAATGAATTGATAAGCAGTGATAGCCTAGTGGTTGAACGCTTGCCTTCCATGCAGGGTCTGAGTTCAATCCCTGCCCGTACCTGACTTCGAATTCATGTGCGGATCAGAATTTGACTATCACTTGTGTTAACGGTGAAGGCAAACATCGTGAGGAAACCTGCACAACTGAGAGGGCTCCATAAACTTCTAGATGTTGTGTGTAATCTACCAACCCGCACCAGACCAGCGTGGTGGACTAAGGCCTAATTCCTTCTCATTCCGAGAAGGATACCCGTGCCCAGCAGTGGGATAGTAATGGCCTGATTATGTTATGTTAGAACTCCTTGTTAAAGAATAATTCGGGATGTTCTACCACCGTACTCTGCCGAGACCCTATTGATTTCCATATCTCTCCTATGGGTACCCTTTAATGACGGTAAGGAATTGAGTCAAGAGGATAGGCAGCAGTATCGGTGTGCTAAATGGAACACCAATCCATTTCTCAGGCAGGTGATTACGGCAGTAGCATCAATGCCGTACACTGTAACGGTCTATTATACAATGGTATTAGAACCCATAATAATGAATTTCTTTTGTTCTACGACTGACAAGCATATTATTTTGGAACCCAGTGCATAATATCAGCAAGCACATTGGGTCACCCGCGCGAAAGCGCAACGTGTATTCCCAAGGAGAGTTGTTCTCAGGTAGGCGACCGGTCATAAAACAATAAGCCAAAACCTCTAACAACATGAATTTACGAAATACATGTTGTGCCGACCCCACCTGGTGTGGGATAAGGGCAGGGAGATGATGATGATGATTTTGTTCTACGAAAAGTCGTAGAACAAAACGTTTGCTTTTCGGGAAAGCCCCAAAAGCCAATTTTAGCGAAATAGCTGTTTAAAGATTTCATAAACAGCGTTGTTTACATTAGGCCATATTTGTGGTCACGGATTAGTAACTCCATTTCAAATTCACAACAATAACATGGTTATCGATTTTTTTTTAATAAGTAACAAAATTGTATTTTTATATGGATCAAAATAGCTCTTTTTTAAATTTTAAGCCTTACTGTATACAGTCATCAGAGATACTTTACATTGACCGCGGCTCAGTACTCCATTCCCGACTAAACTTGTATATCATAAGAGGTTCATATTCAGTAGTGTACGTATGAGGACTGATGCTCGTGACTAATTACCAGCCGCGTGGATCATACGATTTGCGAGGTTAAGCTGCGATTGCCTCGGTCAGTCTGTGGATGGGTGACCGTTCATTACACATCGACACCCCTCCGTGCCTCGGAGAGCACATTAAACAGACAGTGTCGGGTGTCATACTAGTAACTACGTCTTTCGTTACAGGAAGTCAGAAGCCCGAAAGTCTGACAATCGGTCTAACTTTACGATATCGGTATTGGCCAGTGACTGGGTTGTGGAGGTCTCATGGCAGTTGCTCCGTGTAAAATACTGGTATTCAGCCAGTGTGGTATTCAGTTAGACTGGTAGCTGAACCCAACGTAGTTGGCAAAACGCTAGACAAAATGAACGTATCAGGACTGATAATGATGACGATGTTATAATAATCTACGACGCATAAAATTGTTCATAGTATTTAGATATAACAATAGCTAGTTTTAATCGGAGAGCAAATAACAGGAGTTCTTGTAACGCTTACTCACAGTGATAATTAACTTTTTGCTAAAACAAAGAGCACAGTCAGCATAAAAAGTAAGTGATCATTGTACAAAATTTTCATAAGTATTTTATAAATGAAAGCTTTATGCCCGGTTGATGGCAATAGGCTCGCCCCCTATTACATGGGACTTAACATATCGGCGAAATGAGGGTGTTACTATACACCTCTGCCTAACCCTCTTTCTTCTTCCTTTCTTTATAAAAAACGTTGCCCCACACTAGGATTTCTCCTGTATCGTGGGTGCGTTTACAGACACAAATCTTCACATGCACAAACACCCATACCCGGAACAACTATCTGTAGGCCATACAAATATTTGTTCCGTGCGGGAATCGAACCCACGACCCGCAGCGCAAAAGCCAATCGCTTAGCCACTGCACCAAACGTGTCGCCAAATCCACAATCAAACATGTCGCCCTTCGGGGAATACAGGTGTGATGTTATGTAATGTAAACTTGAAAAATAGGTTTATAACAAATTACGATAGAGTAGAGAATGCTTTAAAATAAAGTACCTACTCCCTTAAACAAAGAACGAAGTTAAAAGGTTTTATTTTGCACTAGCGGCCCGTCTCGGCTTCGCACGCGTGGACATTTTTCCCGTTTTTGCAACATTTTTAATTTATGCTCCGCTCCTATTGGTCGTAGCGTGATGTTATATAGCCTATAACCTTCCTCGATAAATGGACTATACAACACAAAGAATTTTTCAATTCCATCCAGTAGTTCCTGAGATTAGCGCGTTCAAACAAACAAGCAAACAAACAAACTCTTCAGCTTTATAATATTATATTATATTACCTACTCCTGCAGCATCAGGATTTGAGGATTGAAGACTGAAATTATTATAATGTTGTATTGTAATGGGAATTGAATTTGTGTGCGAAGTTTCAGTTTCAGTAGTAGTAGAAAAATCTGTCTCAAGGTTTGAATCAAACAAACAAAAAAATAAACAAAGAAATATACGAACTGAAACTAATTAAAACAGTTTCAAAACTGTAGCATTATTCAATTAATTACGAACTAAGTAATGAAATGTTACTCCACTAACGAAGCTAGCTGTTTACGACGATTGTATTTATTTTTAGCTCATTCATTCAATCGTTCATTGATACTATTCATTTACCATGACCGCTGTAGGTCTATTTCGTATAGTGTTTTATTGTTTAATCCTGTGTTCAATTACTACGGCCTCGCCATTATATCCATGACTCGATTCATGTAAACTCCAATTGATCAAGTAAAATAATCCCTGTTTATACAAGGTTAGTCGGAAAGGGGGTACTAAGCTGAAATGGTGTTAAAGTACCCATAACAATGGATAACTTTTGTTCTACAACTTTTCCCAAAAGTCAATAGTTTATGTAGTTTTTAGTGACTTTCATTTCGCCGTTATGTATAATTCCCATGTAATAGTGGGCGAGCCTGTTGCCATCAACCGGGCACAAATCCAAATTCCGTGCTGCTACTGAGGAATTCCACACAGTAAAATCCAATAACACTTTGCCCGACCTGGGGATCGAACCTATGACCTCGCATTGTATAATATTAGTGTGGTTATACAAGGTTAGTCAGAAAGGGGGTACTAAGCCGCAGGCCACTTAATGTATCACTGATGATTATTTTAAAGAAAGTGGTAAAATTTTGAAAATTCGATAAAAAGATATTGCATACAAAATTAATCTTATTTTAGTTTTTTCAAAAATTCTTCATCCCTGCGTTAGTTACAAATACAGAAAATGGAGCTTCTACGCCGTGATCCCAAATATGACCTAAAATATAAACACAGCTGATGATAGCTGAAGATAGATAGAATTTAGCGTATTTTTTATGAAATCTTTGAACAGTTATATCTCTTAAAGTAATGACTTTTGGGGAAAGTTGTAGAACAAAAGTTGTCGATTATTATGGATACTTTAACAGCCTTTCGGCTTAGTACCCCTTTCCGAATAACCTTGTATTTTATTAGTGTGATAGTTTCGGATTTGGCTCTGCATTTCTATTTCAAAAACTCACTCTGTATGCCATAGATTGACATAATTCTTCAATGCCAATACAATATTTAAAAAAACATTCAATGGATATCGCACGCAAGCCAACTGTTATTGCTGCATTATTTTTATCAAAACACGCATGCAATGATTATTAAAAGTAAACAGTTTTAATGGGAGTGGAGTTGAGGGGTATAAGATTATAAATACGACCTATTTACTTTAACTGCGCTTATAGATAATAGTACCTATAGTATGGACCACAGTAGCAATACTTGGCGGCCATTTTGCTAGGCCCCGTCTTTACTTACGAGTACACTGATTGTCAGTCATTACTCATTAGTCAGACGTTCGAAAGTCTAAAAACCAGTTTAGTTTAACCTATCGGTAATAAACCTAATTAAGAAAAACAGCGGTCAGTTGTAGTCGCTTCGTGTATTTAAGTTAGAATGGTAAACCAACCCCAACTTAGTTGGAAAAAATTCATGAAGAGTTCAAACTACAACTAATACGGTATTAAGCAGCTAATAAAATCACCATACCAGCCATACCAACCATACCAACCATACGATACCATACCAACCGTACCATACCATACCAACCATACCATACCATAGCAACCATGTACCAGCTATAATCGTTCTATATCAGCCTCGTTGGTCTAGTGGTCGCAAGCGCGACTGCTGAGCATGGGGACCTGGGTTCAATCCCCAGGTCGGGCAAAGTGTTATTAGGTTCTATCATTAGGAAGTTCTCAGCAGCAGCCCGGAGTCTGGATTTGTGCCCGGTTAAAGGCAATAGGCTCGCCCCCTATTACACGGAACTTAAACATAACTAGCGAAACGAGGGTGTACTAAAAACACCTCTGACGAACCCTTCGGGGAATACAAGGTGAGATGTTACGGTGTTTATGTTCTATTCCGTAACAAAAATCTAAATAGTTAATCTTATCAATTAAAAACTACCGAAAACACAATTCTATACTACCTATCACGTCTAGCTGGAGGTAATATTTATTTTTCTTATCAGCCATCTTTTTAGGCTAACAAAGATAAAATTCCCGGGTCCGAAATAGATAATGATAGTAAACCAAATAATAAATAGAATTTCACGCTGTCACTTTGGAATCATACTAGGGTTGCCACCTTTTTTTTTGAACAAATATAGTATTTTTCCCGAAAAAGATGCAAAAATACAGTACTTTTGGGAAATTCAGGAAAAAGAATGATAAAATGATATCATTATGTATTTTTCCGTGTTTATTTGTTATAGCTCTTCGCTTTGGCCATCAATGAAAAAAGAAATAGGAATCTGAGCTATTTACGTTCATATTAAAATAAAGTGACAATTCATTTTTAATAAAATTAATAGATGCTGTATTTATTTCTTCTTTCCGTTTTTACAGTTAACATAAAAAAGCGCGACACTTGAATTAGGGATAAAAATATAGTATTTTGCGTACTATATTATTTTTCTATAACATATATATAGTACAATTGACTGAAATATAGGACGATACTATACCTATATATTATGGTTCGGGTGGCAACCCTAAATCATACATGAAAGTTATTTCTTGATTGTAACATTGTAACTGAGATTGTAACGTTCTTCTTTTTCTCTGTAGAACCTGTATGACAATAGCTCATGAGCTCATGCCGTTATGAAAACATTAGCCAGTTAGCAAGATTAGTAGCGCGGCTGATTGCCCAGGGTGCGCCGGACGTACTAAAGCATCGTCACTCAATTAGTCGATACCATACAAATAAAAAAAAACTGTGGTCAATACTAATCGAGTGACGTGAGTATTATAGTCAATACTATGATAGATTAAAGAAATATAGCAGTTAATTATACAATAAATCTTTTTTACAACATTTTCTTATAAGAACATTCCTAAGAATGTATTGTTTTAAATTTCCATGGTTATTGACGTTAGTAGAATAAACTATGTCGGGATTGTGAGTGTCGTGTGTCGAGAACAGATTCGAGTGAATAGTGAGTTTGCAGACAGTGGATATGGTATCGAGTGTAATAAACGAACTAGACGGAGGGTAGACCGTTTCGTCTGCCAATAACATATACCCGCACGTAACAATCGACAGTTCTTCCGTGATCATGGCGCATGCAACTGCGCCGAAATATCGAAGTCTCCAAAATAAACACCTACATGGTGTAAATTCCTAAGAATTACCCCTAAAATTCTACATCATTTTTGGTAAGTATGTACTTACTCTTTAATTTAATTAAAAATATAAATACCTATTCGAAAAAAATATTCTATTCTATTCTAAAGTGACTAAGATACTGACTGTTTCAATCCACATTATTCCACATGTCACCGATATCGGTATTAATATTAACTCCCATGCATTAGAGATGAGCTCATTGCCATTAATCGGGCACAAATCCAAATTCCAGCCAGCTGCTAGAAATTTCACAAAAAGAACACTGCCCAATCTTCAAACACGCTAAAACTCACTCTCGGTCATACATCATTATGTATGACCGAGAGTGAGTTTTAGCGTGCAAAACTCAAAAATTTTGAATTTCACACATAGGTACTTACCGAATGACTGAGTTGAAGACCTAGCTAAATATTTTTTAATAGGATACCCAAGAGGGGCTCGTGGCTAATTACTAACCGCGCGGATCATACGATTTGCGAGGTTAAGCTGAGCTTGTCGCGGTTAGTCCCTGGATGGGTGACTTTTCGTTACACATCGAGACCCCTCAGTGCCTCAGAGAGCACGTTAAACAGTCGGTCCCGGGTGTCATACGAATAGCTATGACAGTTGTAACGAGAAGTCAGATGCCCGAACGTTTGACAACCGGTCTAACCTTAGGATATCGGCATTGCCCAGTAACTGGGTTACGGAGGTCTGATCTCAGTCGCTCCGTGTAGAATACTGGTATTCAGTCGCATCTGATTAGACTGAAAGCTGACCTAAACGTTGTTGGGAAAAGGATATGTAGAACAGAACAGAACTCCAGTAATAACGATATATTTCTAACTGATTGTTACCAAGAACAGAATTAGATTTTATTTCATTGATAGGAACTCATCCATAATTATCTATTCTCTATGAATATCTACTGCTCTCCAACTATACTCCATTCTGTTGCAAACACATTGTTTACGTAATAATACATTTGTTCCCCATTCATAACTAGTGTAAATACAACATCACAATGACCATTATTTATTTATCTTTGGATGTCAGTAATTGTCCCGCTTTGCCAGAATCTGTTTCCCAGTGCGTCATCAAACAATTCCATTCCAACGTAATGCCAGCGAACCGATTCACTTGGGACGCGTATGAGTCAGATTCATTGACTGTAATTGTGTGTTAAAAATATCGTTTTGTTTTGGAGACCTTGTTAAGGTTCCGTATCCAAAGGGTAAAACGGGTCCCTATTACTAAGACTCCGCTGTCCGTCCGTCTGTCACCAGGCTCATCACTTCATCATCACTCATGAAGCGTGATAGTTAAACAGTTGAAATTTTCACAGATGATGTATTTTTGTTACCGCTATAACAACAAATACTAAAAAAACAGAAGAAAATAAATATTTAAGAAGGCTCCCATACAACAAACGTAATTTTTTTGTTCGTTTTTGCTCGATATTGATAACGGCAACAGGTAGAAATATTCACAGAATATTTAGTTATATATTCACTTTAAAAATAAATAATTAAATTAAAATAAAACAAATATTTAAGGGGGGCTCCAATACAACAGACATGATTTCTTTGCCGTTTTTATAGATAATGGTACGGAACCCTTCGTGCGCGAGTCTGACACGCACGTGGCCGATTTTTTTTATTTCGGTTTTAAGAACCAAATCCAAGCAAGTTGTACTGTGCAAGTTATTACTCGCTTAGTCCGTGAAACTTGCAGATGTCGACTGCTGCAAGTGAGTCCACAGTTTGGAAGTGTTACCTACCAGATGTACAACTAAAAAGTCCTGACACAAAGCCTGATTTCTATAAAAATATAGAAAGAAAGAAGTTTAGCACGAAAGCAGTCAGACACAGAGACAAAAATTCATAAGAGAGAAAAACAAAATTAAAGTAGCTGTGTCTGGCGGCTGTGCTAAATAGGTTCAGTTCAGCATAAATGTCAGACTACTAGTGCTTGACGCTGGTTTTCAACTAAACCTATTGTGACGCAACTGATGTAGGTAAACCAGTTCCAAATAGATAAATACTTCTTCTTTTCGTGTGGTTAGTGACTAACCTGGTGTCAGAGTTTATGCCGCCCACGGGCCTCTGACTTGGCTTCACATGCCGTCGAGAAATATCTCTCAGGCATGCCGGTTTCCTCAGGATGTTTTCCTTCACCGTTTTTTTAAGCAAGTGATAATCATACAATACGCACATGAATCTGAAAAGACGGAGGTGCGTGCCTTGGGTTTTGAACTCGAGACCTATGACTTAGCAGTCCGACGGTCATACCACTAAGCTATCACTGCTATGTAAACCAGTTCCGAATATCTATTCGGAACTGGTTTACATAGCAGTATGGTTTACATTCATCTGAATAGCGTGCTTAATTAAAAAATAATAAAAAATAACCTAACATTATTCCCGCGCGTGTGCGCAATGCAAGTTTGTTATTTGTTTTGTGTGCCAACCGCCACGCAGGAGACTCCCAATTTCGAAAATTTCAGTATTTCATTAAATAAAAAAAAATCCTGACATTTTCAAAGTCCGGTCGGAACCCTGACCAGTACCTAAAAATCCTGACATATCTGGACAATTCCTGACGTCTAGTAATCGTAGTTGCGGGAGTCACAGTCAATTAGCACAATATTTACTAGTTGATCTGGCGCTTTAAACTAGAGTCTTCGCCTACTATTAAGGAATAAGATAACGTTTTAGGTGACTCATAAAACCGTTTAATAATTATCAGCTAGTAAATGTGCTCGGCTGCGTAGGCCCTATCATAAACCACCACAGTAAACGAGAGTGCTATGACGCTCGGCAAAAAATTTGTGATCGTTTTATAGTTATTAACGGCGTGGGGGACCCAATAGGGATCCCTCGGTCACCTTTTACGGCGTCCATGGAAATAATCTAGCCAGAACTAAATATTAGGTTTTTTCTTGTTTTTGAATGGACCTGCTCTTGATTTCGATCTACCTTCTTCTTTTCGTATGGTTAGTGACTAACCCGGTTTCAAAGTTTATGCCGCCCATGGGCCTCTGACTTGGCTTCACATGCCGTCGAGAAATATCTCTCAGGCATGCCAGTTCGTCACGATGTTTTCCTTCACCGTTTTTAAGCAAGTGATAAAATTATACAATATGCACATGAATCCGAAAAGTCAGAGGTGCGTGTCTTGGGTTCGAACTCGAATCCTATGACATGGCAGTCCGACGGTCACACGACTAGGCTATCACTACTGTTTGTTTTTGTTTTGCTTTGCACTAGGCTATCTCGCCTGATGGAAAGCGATGGAGAAGATCTACGATGGAACTAGCGTACCCAAAAGATGCCTATTCACTCTTACTTTAAAGGTTAATAATGGGTTATAGGTAGTAGGGAACATAGACGTAAGCAAGGAGGAGCACTTTGCCTGTGCGCATAATAAACGCAGAAGAACGCTGAGTACGACTTGACGGAATGTCAACCAAGTGCGGAAGTCACAAATTATTTATTTTACTAGTTATTTGCAGTTAAGTTATGGATCTCGTTGAACCATAAGGAGAACAAAAACAAGACAGGCAAATGTAAACAATAAGTCAATATTTAGATTTCAGGACATGTAACTGTGACTGTGTAAACGTCGTGGCTGCCGGGGCATAAATAACAGAAGAAAAGAATATTCAAACAAAAGAGTGGTAAAATAACAAGGTTTAAACCTCGTCCAAAACTGTTTAAAAATATTTTTACAAATAATTATCATATTATTAGGTATTATTTTTTAACTGTCTCGTTTATCTAGTGGTGGCAAGCGCGACTGCTGATCGTGAGGTCAGACAAAGTTTTATTGGGTTTTTCCGTGTGGAATTCCGCAGTAGCAACCCAGAGTTTGGATTTGTGCCAGGTTGATGGCAATAGGCTCGCCCCCTATTACATAGGACAACATAACGTCGAAATGAGGGTGTGAATGACACCACTGCCCAACCCTTCGGGAAACATAGGCGTGAATTACGTTATAATTATCTTTGAAAATTTTATTTAGCTAGATGCAGCTTAATATCTTAACAAAGTTGCTGCCATACTGCAAACGAAATACGACCGTCAGTTTTCATCAACGTTTCTGTTTGTAGAACTGGTTTCAGGATTTCCAATTATGTTTGAGTCAGCTTGGAAGCTAACCCTAACATTAAACCCCGAACGAGTAGAAAAGGAATGATTTCTTCCCTATAGTCCAACTTACACTATTCGTTGCAAGTAATGTCTTCTTCTTCTTCTTCCTGCCCTTATCCCACACTAGGTGGAGTCGGCACAACATGTATTTCTTAAATCCAAGTAATGTATATTTCGGAGGTGCTCGTGGCTAATTACCAACCGCGCGGGTCATACCGCGGGTCATAATGAGTGACCGTTCGTTACAAATCAAGACCCCTGCGTACCCCGGGGAGCACGTTAAAGAGTCTGTCGCGGCTGTCAGAAGTCGGGAAGTCAGATGCCCGAAAGTTTGACAACTGGTCTAATCTTAGGATATCGACATTGCCCAGTAACTGAGTTACGGAGTTCTGATGGCATTCACTCCGAGTAAAATACTGGTATTCCGCATCTGGTTATACTGGAAGCTGACTCCAACATAGTTGGGAAAAGGCTTAGGTACTACCTACATTTGTAATGTACAACTTTGTCGAACTTATATGTGAGATCCGACTAACTTCACGACACGTCTCTTGACACGATAGTCCGGGCTACCATCATAAAAAGAACAGTCATGAACTAAACAATCACGCAACTAATTCTTGCTGGGTTACTAGGTACTTAGCTGATAATAATTTATGTTAAATACAGTAACATACAATGCTGTCTGCTTACAACTGTTCATACAAGGCATTCACTACTATTCGCATAATTCTAGTGACTCATTCATTTACTAAGCTGGCTATTTTGTTTTATAATCATATTGTTGCGACAACAGTCTGTACTTAATTTACTTTACTATTTAACACTTCTTTTGTTAAAAGGTTTCAATGCTACTCGTAAATGTCAATTTGATATGCTGATATTATGAAAAGTTAAAATTTTATATATTTCTACATAAATAAGGTACAGATATTTCTATTATTCAAATTCCAATTTCTTCAATGGTATATAAAAACGATCCTTAAAATATCTTTATCCAAATAAAATTACTTCCAATGTTCATCACGTGCGTTAACGGTGAAGGAAAAACATCATGAGGAAACCTGCACACCTGAGAGGGCTCCATAAAGTTCTCGATGGTGCGTGTAGTCTGCCAACCCCCACCATAGGGCAGCGTGGCGGACTAAGACCTAAACCCTTCTCATTCTGAGAAGAGGCCCTTGCCCAGCAGTGGGACAGTAATGTGCTAATTAAGTATGTTTATGTATATCACCGAAGGTAGACATATTTGTTTCATATTCAATTTATTTAGTTGACAATACATTTTGAACATTCAATTTAAAGTGACCAAGCGGAATCATTCACAATCATGTAACTGAAATAATTGTCGTAACAAACTCGCAAATGTTTTTATGTGCGCAGACGCAGCGGGCTGTACAATACAATATTCAATAATTCAATGTAATGACTGCGAATGCGAGATTGTGGGCGGTAACCTACGTCACAGCGTAATAAACTTTCCCAGGGTCTTTCTACTTTGTCACTCGTGCGCAAGTAACGTCAGAACGAGTTATGCTGCGGAAGAAATCGTCGCTGCTACCTTCATTTTTATAACCACGTGATAAAGCAGGAAGTGGTTTATGTGAAAAATAAGGACAATTACAATTCGACACAACTAAGAAGTCACATCTTAGTCTTAGTCGCACTTATTTCGTCAGCTTATAGATCGTTTTTTACTGCAGTGCTAATAAACATTCGTGGTCTTTAAGTCGCACTCAGTTCGGAAGTAATCGGTTTTACGTAGTTTGCCGATGCGAATTCTTAGTTGTGTCGTAGTACCTATACACGAAAAACTCATGTATAATTTTCCTTATTTTATATGTAGGTATACCTTTCTAAAATGTTCCCTTCCCTTCCCTCTTGTGTCGACACGAGCTATTTAATAATAAATAGCTCAAAGGCGTGGTGAATAGATTAGACAGCCAACAAGGTTGGTAGCGGTGCTGCTGACTGCCCACGGTGCGACAGGCGTGGGCGCCGGAGGACGCGTGACGATCTCCGGCCACCCTAGTGAGTGGCCTGCGGGCGTCGGGTTAGAGGACCCGTCGCCCGACCAATAATAGACCCGGGAGGATGGCGCGCCGTGTTCCGCGCGCGCCTCTCAGAAGGAAGACCACGGGAGAGGTCCACCAGAAGAAGCTTGTGGACCGAGACCTGTCGGGGTTGCGGTGCATGCAATAGCGAATCCCGTGACCCCGGCCTTAGGTCAGAAGGAGGGACACCGTTGGTTTTTAATCAGTAAGAGACCGGCAGACACCCTCGCCTTCTTCCAAAACAGGGAGCACCGGACGTAGATACGTAGGCAGAGTGATAAGTCTGGTAAAAATTAAACAAGGAATATATATTATGTAAAAGTTATTATTTATTTTTCAACATAGTCTCCCCCTAGCTCCATACACTTCATCCAACGTTTCTCCAACTTCTCGATCCCTTGAATATAATACGATTTTGTAAACCCTTTAAAATAGGCATTAGTTTTGTGCATGATCTCTTCATTGGAGGACTTTTTTTTCCACCCAGCCATTTTTTTAAATTCGGGAACAGAAAATAGTCGCGGGGGGTTAAATCCGAAGAATATGGTGGGTGAGAAAGTAACTCATGGAATTTGGCCATGGCGATCGCGCAGGTGTCCACTCGTGCATTGTCTTGATGGAAAAGGATTTTCTTCCGAGACAAATGCGGCTGTTTTTGCATTAAAACTTTGTTGAAATGGTCCAATTAATTGACATAATATTCGCTGGTAATTATTTTACCCTTCTGTAGATACTCAATGTGGACTATACCACGTGCATCTCAAAAAATTGTGGCCATCACTTTGTTGGCCGATAAAACTGCTTTGGCCTTCTTCAGCGCAGGTTCGCCTCAAGCAATCTACTGTTTTGACTGTTCCTTGGTTTCTGGTGTATAGTGGTGGATCCACGTTTCGTCTACTGTTATGAAACGATGCATAAATTTCATTTTATCCCGTTGAAACAACGCCAAACCTGCCTCTGAAGTGGTCACACGCGTGTGTTTTTGTTCCATAGTGAGTAAGCGCGGCACCCAATACGCGGAGAGCTTCTTCATGCTTAAAGATTGGAGTAAGATATTGCGCACACGTTCGTCTGAGATGCCTACTATCTCAACTATCTCACGCACTTTTACTTGTCGGTCATTCAATACGATGTTATGGATTTTGGCGATCATCTCTGGTGTCGTGACCTAAACAGGGTGTCCTGGACGTTCAGCATCACTTGTGTTCGTACGACCACAACGAAAATCGGAAAACCAGTTGTGAATTATTTTGATCGACGGAGCGGAGTCCCCATATTATTTGTCAAGCTTTTGTTTCGTTTCCGTAATAGTTTTTTTACGCAAAAAATAATGTTTAATCAACATACGAAATTCACTTTTCTCCATGTTTGCGAAAACTCAAGTAATTGTTTTTATTTAATGGCTGTCAAAAAAAAGATAACCGACATAACTGGCTAAAAGTTATCATTTAGATTCTCAAAAGAGTGTTCAATAAAAAGACTATGTGCAATTTGCGATAACTTTATTCCTTAGTTGATTTTTACCAGACTTATCACTCTGCCCTCGTACCTTCATAGGTGTAGGCTCTTTTAATAGTGTTAAGAAATTAAAGCAGAAGGTAGATATTTAGTTATTGCAGTTTCAATAGCAAAATGATTTTGGTTATAACCGAATACAACACGAATAACACATGCATAAAGGCACAGTCTGTAGCGGAGGTAGGTAAGTATTAGGTAATCTATTGTATAACTTGGTTCATAAAAATACATAATAATATAAGATACTAACTGTAGACGGAGAAGGCTAGATTTCTCTGTGTTTACTATGGTAACATATCGTATGAAACAATATGGGACTGCCAGAAGATTAATAACTACGTAACGGACTACCCACTGTTAAAATTAACAACAAATTAATTTACTATCAAAAATAAGCCTGGAGCGAAAAAGGAACTGCTTTAAGTTTAAATAATTAAATCGCACTCATTACAATGAGTGCGATTTAATTCTTTAATTATACATTTCTAGAAATGTATTATTAGACTTTTTTTTTGTAACTACCTACCTTCGTGATCGTAAACAATGTAACATTCACACGGTCGCTGGTCACGAGTATGCCGAGTTAGTGAAATACACCGTTTACCTGCACAAGTTATAACTCGTAATAAAATCGCAGTAGGTAAAATACCTAAACCAGTTATATCAGAAATCATTACGTCGACTGCATCAGAACGCAGGTCTCGTAATCATTTCATTTAATGGAATCCGTCTATCCTGACTGACTGATTTATCAATACAGAGCCTAAACCACTGAAGCTGGAAACATGATTTTTGGACAGTAGGTTCCTTTTGTGATGTAGGCATCCACTAGGAAAGGAATTTTGGAAATTCTATCCCTAAGGGGGTAAAATAGGGGATGGAAGTTTGTATGAAAATTCACGCGGACGAAATCAGCTTCCGCTATTATTTTGTAGCGAAGACTCTCGGCTAACACCAAAGATTAATTTCGCAATTTTCAATGCGCGGAGCACGTTTTCTACATCTATATGTCTGTCTGTCTATCCGTCTGTACGTAGGTACTATTTATTATTCTGTGCAGGACGTTTACCTTATAGATGATCTTCTCCCCAACCCCTGTCGAGCCAATAGTCTTTAACACCTCCCCAAATAATCGTTCCTATCAGATCCAGCTTCGTCGCTGTTCCTCAGTACCAGGACTGTTGTTTAGTTCCGGTCTCGCTAACTTTAGATTTTAAAAGCTCTACACCCTCATCTGCGTCCTCATAATTTCTTTGAGGAAATCACCATCACGCAAATTTTTATTGTTTAAAAAGTTGCGCGAATCTGAATAGCTGGAGTGTGTCCTTTTTTTACGATATCTGCATCCGGGTCCTCAAAAATTAATTTTCCAAAATTTTTAACCTTATCCGCATCATCAAAACCGGTCATCTCAATATCCTCATCCGCTAAACGACATCCGTCACAAGTACAACTCTAGACCCCATTACCGTAATATCACTTAAAGGGCCATACACATTCAATATTCGTGGTGCAGGCCCCAAGCGAAGTATGTTGTGCCAGTGGCCGCCATAAGGTGGACCACCGAAAATGTTGGCATTAAATATACGTATTGCGTACTCATATTTATCTACCTGCATGACCTTCTATGATACAGAAGTTATAAAAGTATGTATTTGAAAATTAACGTCTTCCTTATCAGACAGCTACTATTTGCGCATTTATTTAAATGAAACAGTATACCTGTAACAAATGAACTAGGTATCCTTTGCTATGTTATCAAGTTACATTTCCAGGATATAATTTATTCCCATCCTAGAACAAGATGTAGCCGCCCACAAGGCTACAACAAGCCTTTGGGGTGCATTAAAAGAGCCTCCACGAGTAGGGTTGCTAGATGTCCGGCTTTTTACAGTCGTGTCCAGCCAAATATATGCAAGTCCGGCCTGTCCGGCTTTTGTTCAACCCTGTCCCGCCAAAAGATGCCGACCGAAAGTGCGCCAGCGATTTTTTTTTCTTTTTAAAACCAATTTGTTAGGCTTTCGTGGCAAAATATCCGGCTAAATATAAATCTGTGTCCGGCTTCTCTATTTTTGGGCCTGACAACCCTATCCACGAGTGACGATACTTGAAGTATGTCCGGCGCACTGTAGACAGCCAGCCCCGGTACCAACCTTGTTGACTGGCTATCTTATAACCACGAGCACGGCACGAGCTATGAAAGAATAGCTCGTACTGTAGTGGAAAGTTGCCAGTCAGCAAGTTTGGTAGCGGGGCTGACTGCACTGAGTGCGGCGGACGCTTTCGTAACTATCGTCACTCGTGGAGTCTGCCAGTCTTGGTACGTCCTACAGGAACGGTACAAGAAGGCTTTTGTTTCCTTAGTTGATTCATAAACGTAATACAACTTCTAGAAATAAGATGCAGCGTCAACATAACGTTTTGCTCATATTGATGTGCATAAATAAAATAATTTCATTGAAATAAAAATAACACTACATTTTAAATTTATTTTTAATTAAAAACACAAATATCACAATAAATGTTTTTCACAGGAATCACATTTTAACATTATAAATATCGACAAGGTAAAATAATTTTGGCATTGATGGTCAGAGATGCACAATATCTCAAAAAAATAAATGATCAAATATTTCAACATTTATTTATTTATTTCAAATCATTCTGTAAAACGGAAAATCCCTAGCCAATTAAACATAAAGTATAAAGTAAACAACAGGAAAAAGAAACATTATCAAACATGTTTAATATTATGGTAGATATCTGTCTGAAAGAACAATACCTATTATTTTAAGACTTGCAAATATTTCATCATGATAACCATAATATTTACCCAGTAATTTCTGTTAAAAATCAAGTAATTAGTATTTCTTATTAACACTTCAAACAAATTACCGTGCCAATGAAAAGATAAACTGAATCAATGTTTTTGTAAGCAACTCTTACTAATTTGTCTGGGTGTAAGCTTGTGTACAAAATAAGTTTCAAACTTTGATTCTTTTAAATAAGTACCAATTGAGCAATCTCTGGCAGAACTGTTCCACAAAATAATAATCTATACTTAAAAAGAGAAATGTCCTGACTGATTGACTGACTAACAGTCTGATTCATCAACACAGAGCCTGAACCACTAAAACTGGGAACGTAATTTGGACAATAGATTTCTTTTGTGACATGGCATCCACTAAGAAAGGATTTTTGGAAATTAAAAAAGAAAAGGTTGTTAAAAAATTGGTGTCATTTTAAAAAATTAAATCCATAAAGTTAATGATTTTAGGCTTTCAGTTAGAAATTAAGTACCTAACACGTGTTTAAGAATTTTTAAAACCTAGGAGATGATAGTTTGTATGAAAATCTGTCATTTAAAGAAATACGTGTTGTGTTCTCATTTCGGGTGAAAAAGGGTGTTGAAATTTATATGGGCAAGTCCGAAATTCATGTAGACGAAGTCACGTGCAAAGTATACAACATAAAAAAGTTCTTGAGATACCAATAACTAAACTAACAGATCTATTCATATACATTGTTTCATAAGCACACACAATACACAAATAATTGAAACAGTTTGATATTGAGATCTCAAATGTTCAAATCATACGTAAACCACTCTAAAAGTTGACTGTTTAAAGAACTTTATAAGAAACTAAATAATTATTAATATTTATCATTTCATTTCTAAATATGTCGCTACACCAGAAAATGCAAAAAGTTAGATATAGTTCTTTCACAAACAATTCAGATACAGCTCATCTGCTTGTAGTAAAACCAAATCATAACAATGAGGTGTTTTTAAACACTATGAAATATGTTTTTACTTAATAGGCTACACAAAAAGCTATGATAGCAGCAAGTATCGTAAACATAGGTCCATTTCGAGCTGCCGAATTTCGAGTTATCGACCTATCTGCATATTTTTGTATAAGATCACATGGCACAGTCTTCCTCATATTAGATATTGAACTTTGACGAATCACAAAGCACTTCATCCCTGATGTCACTTCCACAGGCTTCCCTTTCACATCCAAAGCATTCACTAGTGTCGTATTTGTTGTAATGGTCGTCATTACCGAAGAATTCACAACCGTACTGTTTGGCGGCGACGTCACACCAGTTACATTTTGCGTCATATTTACAGGACTTTCATGTGACGTCATATTAACTGGCACTAGCGTTCCATTAGGTAGCATTGCGTAAAGAACATTACCGAGCGACGGCACCACGGATCCCGGCGTCACCACGGGTCCCGGCGTCGTCACCGCGGGTCCCGGCGTCCACGCCTGGTCTGGCATCATGTTTGTTGAGTTCACAACTGTCGTATTTGTCACGGTGATAATTGAAACAGTTGTGTTGCTGTCTGCATTTCGTCGTTGCGCTTGATCTTGCAAAATGAAACTACTTATAATCTGGCAGTCTATTTTCGTCTCTTCGTAATCACCGTTGGCTTTTTTGATTGCAAATTTGCAAACTTCTCCCGGTTCTGCTTTGTAATGCGCCCCGGAGGAGCCGCGGGTGTGTGCATAAGCGGCGCCGGCGAGAGTTCCAAGGTTAAGCAACGCCAGACCGGCCAACAATGTACCGTATTTACTGCCCGAATTTTTGTACTCGTACACGTAATTAGGGGGAGTGCCATGGTACACCGGGTACATCACCGGTGGCCCACCGCGGACGGGAGTGTACCTGATCTGATGAGGAGGACTGTAGCGATAGGGGTTGTTAGTCGTGTGTTGCCCAGAATTTGGATATCCGTGACCACTTCCTGATAGACCGCCAGAAGATGGATAGCCATGGCTGCCTGAGTTTCCTCCAGAAGATGGATAGCCATGGCTGCCTGAGCTGCCTCCAGATGATGGATATCCATGATTACCGCCTGAAGACGGGTATCCATGAGCCTGAGCACCGCCTGAAGACATCGCGTGACTACCGCCAGACGAGGGATATCCTTGCCCCCCGCCAGACAGCCCGCCCGAGTGATGCCCTCCGCCGGATAAACCACCTGATTTTGGATAACTATGTCCACCACCGGATTTTCTCCATCCTGATATTGGTTCTAACAATATAGCTAGTAAAATAACAAAGAACAACGCACTCTTGGGGATAAACATTTTGAAAGTCACAATAACTAACTATTCACAAACACGTCCACCATCGACACTCTCGCGCACCGAACTGAAGTGAGAAGCGGGCCGCGACGCGTTGCGCTTCGATGGCGACACGACTAGATAGAAAGTCGTTTAATGTGCTAAAAATGTTACCACACTTGCAACGTACGGCTTCCTTATAATAAAGTTTCACTGTAAAATTATTTGCCGTATTTGATTATAATTATGTCAATTACCGATGACAGATTCGTATTCTTTTTGGTCTAACAATTTAAAGTACGTCGGGACAAAAAAGGTTATATTAAAGCTCTTAAAATAAAAGCAGTTTACATTATGTACAGTAGGGGAATGAAAACGTTCGTCAGTTTTCAAATTCATTCCTTTCCCACGTCGCGGGCACATATTTTCAAACTGTTGAACGGAACAGACCAATGCATGAAAAATTATGTTTAAACTAGCTGCCCGGACAGACTTCGTTCTGTCAAAAGTTATTGGCCTGTAGTGGGAAAAGAAAAGTGTTTTATTTACAATTTTCCACGCAATTTTTGTTTTTTCTCTCCATAAGAACCTTCCTTGTGCCTTAAGGAATATATAAAAAAAAATCCGAATTGGTTGAACCGTTCTCAAGTTTTACGCTTAGCAACACATTTGGCGATTCATTTTTATTTATATAGATATAACAAAGATCAATATTGCCTTTTGCCTCCACACGACGTAGTAGAAGTCTTTGATTTGATTTAAGGAATTTTGTTGCAAAAACCATGACATCAATCAATTCGATGATTAAATAAATTGACATTACTAGTGTCTGTCTTCATTTCACTATTATAATTTTCAATATCCTATCAAAAAATACGTGTATTTTTATTTCTATAAAGCTGGCAATACGTACTCGGTAAAATAGTTCGTTTCTTGCATTGTGCAAGCAGAAGTAGACCTTAAGGTGTATAACCTTTTCATTTCCCTACTGTACATTTTATTGTAGTTTTTATAGTACTTACCTGCATTGTGAATTTTAAGAAGTTCGTATACTTGTACATATTTGTGATCACAGCTGTACAGCTCCCTCAAACGTGTTTTAATTTTCTCGTCTTGGTCGAATTCTTAGTAAGTCAAATATAGGTAAGATACCCATAAATGATAATAATTATGTTTTTTTTTTTGTTACCTATGGTTTTTTGTTACCTATACTGCTGAGCACAGGCCTCCCCTTTCGCCTACCAAACCCCTCTATTTTGTGCCGTTTCTAACCATGTCAACCCCGCAAACACGTTTAAATCGTCACGTAACATACGCCTCGGCCATACAGGGTGTACACGAAATCATGTAATTACTTCAAACCTCGTGATGTACTACTGACATAGATACACCCTGCATGTGATAACTTAGGATTCAATAAAAAAAATACAAGAAGTAGACATGTGTTCTTAACGTGAGGCATTTTAGCGCTCCCAGTTAAATGACTGCACTGCGACCGATAGCCGCGCAATTCGCTCGGGGCGCTAGAATGCCTCACGTTTAGAATGCTTCATGTTTGTTTGTTTTTTAATCCAAAAGTATCCTGAGCAGGGTTAATCTATGTCAGCAGTTCATCACGAGGTTTGAAAGAATTACATGATTTCATTTACACCCTGTATATATATAAAAAAAATATATATATTTAAAAAAAAAGTTTTGTTACCCCAAATTCGGGGAAAAAATAAGTTTGCGTGACACAACATTAAATAAATAGTTTCGCTAAAGCATGTGATTATGTGGCAGCTGGAGCAGGTAAACAAACGCAAGGTGACTAACAGGCAAACTTCTTGAAAGGGAAACACAGATGGTAGTGCAGTGACGTATTCGTAAACCGTAATCGTTTATTCATGCATTGTCGTCATTGGTAGTTGCCGTAGAATTAATTTAGAACAGTACGCCAATAGTGCTGTCCTGCTCTTCGCTCCCCTTTTTATGGCGCACTGGTATGAGGATCTAACGTCTAACGTCAGCAAAGGGTATCCCCCATGTTGTTTATTTACTAACAACTTCTCACGCTGACTGATAGAGACATCTAGCGGCTTGGCATGGAATTACGATGATACCGTCGCATATAAATGGTAATACATAGTACTACTACACACTACCTACGATGTACTATGTACTGCCTATTACACTTGGCTGGCAGTCCGTGTCAGTGCACTGTTGAGCAGCTGCCTCCTACTATGATTTCCAAAATTAAATTGTAATCTATATCTATACTTCTATACTATATACTATATTTACTATATAATATTATAAAGAGGAAAGATTTGTATTTTTGTATGTAACGAATAAACTTAAAACTACTGGACCGATTTCAAAAATTCTTTTGCCGTTAGAAAGCTACGTTATCACTGAGTAGCATAGGCTACGGGCGGAGCCGTGAGGATACAGCTAGTAATTATAGTAGTTAAGTATTCCAAATAAAACTTGTAGAACGTTTGGAAAGATTGTATACCTATAGATAGATAGGTGTTCAAATATTTATTTTTTGAAAGAAAGAATACATATTTATTTGCGTCTTGATATAATGCACTTAACATAACATCACGCCTTGTACTCCCCGAAGGGTTCTGGAAAGGTGTTTTTAGTACACCCTCGTTTCGCCAGTTATGTTTGATTCCATATAATAGGTGACGAGCCTATTGCCATTAACCGGGCACAAAACCAGACTCCGGGCTGCTACAGATAAATTCCTAATGGAAAAACCCAATAACACTGCTCGACCTGTTCGAATCCAGGACCCCATGCTCAGCAGTAGTTCTTGCGACAACTAGACCAACAAGGCAGATAAATGTAATGCACATAACCAGTGCTGCCAATAAAAATGTCTCGATTCCCCGCGTCAGTGTTGTCGATTCCCCGAAATTCCCCGCTCTTCTTTTTTTCCATCTCTGGGCGATAGTCGGACAACCTTTTTTTTTTTTAGACGCTACCCTCTTATTTTGCTGGTGCATTTGCGGACGCTAAACCTGAAATATGCCAATTCCCCGAAATTGCCCGATTTTGTTCATTCCCCGCACGGACCCCCAATTCCCCGCAATTGGCAGCACTGCGCATAACGACCAATATTTATTTATTCAAAACTTAAGCGTAATTTAAGGCTGCAAGTGCTAATAAAATGCAATTTGCAAGCATAGATACGAACGTATCGTACTTGCACAGCAACCGCAACACACAGTTCTAATCATCCAAAGACAAGAGTACCGTCTATTTAAAATTTAGTCTTATAAATAGTTGAATCTACCACAAGTATACTCCACCAAGAAGAACATAGTCTGCTTAATTGTCGACAATTGGATTGACATTTGTACTGTTCCTAATTATGTGTATTCCTTCTGTTTTATTTCTTTTAGTGTGCAATAAAGTATATCTATCTATCTATTGACAAGCATATCATTTTGGGACCCAGTGCAAAATATCAGCAACCACATTGGGTCACCCGCGCGACGGCGCGGCGCAACGAGTATTCCCAAGGAGTGTTGATGTCAAGCAGGCGGACGGTCATAAAACAATAAGCCAAAACCTCTAACAACTTGGATTTATGAAACTCATGTATTTTGAAATACTAATTAATGAAGAGAATGACTGGAGTGGTGTGCTTGAGGATAAATCTGTGAATGAAGGACTTGTGAGAAAGGTTAGTATGGATGAAGTGAGAATAGCAGTAAATGGGATGAAGAATGGGAAAGCAATAGGACCAGACGGAATACCAGTTGAAGTGTGGAAGTTACTGCGTGTGGATGGCTGGAAGTGGTTAGCTTTATTCTTCAATAAGTTGTTGCAGGAAGAAGCCATCCCTGACGAATGGTGTAACAACTCGCTGGTGCCCATCTTTAAAAACAAAGGTGATGTGCTGGAGTGCAACAACTATAGAGGAATAAAGCTAATGTGACATAGTATGAAAGTTTGGGAGAAAGTTATTGAGCGACGACTGAGAGAGGAGAGTGAAATTTCACAAAACCAGTTCGGTTTCATGCCTGGTCGAGGAACAACGGATGCCATTTTTGCTATTCGCCAACTTTGTGAAAAATACAGAGGTGCTCACAAAAATTTGCACATGGTTTTCGTTGATCTTGAGAAGGCATACGACCGGGTACCCCGTGAGGTTTTGTGGTGGGCCCTTAAGAAGAAAGGTATGCCTGGAAAGTATGTGCAGTTGATCCGAGCGATGTACGGTAGATGCCGTACTCAAGTCCGGTCCGCAGTGGGCACGACTGCCAGTTTCAATGTGGCTGTAGGCTTGCACCAAGGGTCAACTCTCAGCCCTTACCTCTTTCTGGTGATAATAGACGCTCTTACGTCGGAAATCCAGGAAGAGGCTCCTTGGTGTATGCTGTATGCCGATGACATTGTGCTGGTTGCTAAGAGTGGCCTAGAGGTCCAGAGAAAATTGGAGGAATGGTGGCAAAGACTGGAGAGTGTTGGCTTGAAAATGAGCAGAAGCAAAACGCAGTATATGTTTTGCGATTTCGGCGGTCTCTCCAGTCCTATGCCTATTACTCTCGCTGGTATATCCTTACCAGTCTGCTCCGACTTCCGGTACCTTGGGTCACTCGTCCAAGGGGATGGTGAAATTGACCGAGACGTTACGCATCGGATCAACTCAGGTTGGATGAAATGGCGACAGGTCACAGGGACAACTTGTGACCAACGGATGCCCCTCAAGCTGAAGGGCAAAATCTACAAATCCATTATAAGACACCCCATCATAATATACATATACAGCATAATATTGTCACTGAACGACAAGTGCACAACCAGCATCCATCCACTTATATGGAGACCAATTGCACTAACTAAATTGTTTAATATCGCTATCGAACCGCAAGCCAACCACAGCTATTCGACTTTTTTTTCTTCTAGGTCATAAAGATAACGTTCAAACTGCAGTGATTGAGCTGCGTTCCGATTGCGATTTTAAACAATTTTATTACTATAATTCGCCTCCAGTAAAGTTCTATGTAAATATCGATAATGTTATCAGTTCAATTATTGAAAACTAGCTGTGTCCTCACGGTTCCGCCCGTAGCCTGTTACTCAGTGATAATGTAGTTTTCTAACAGCAAAAGAATTTTTGAAATCCGTCCAGTAGTTTTTAAGTTTGTTGGTTACATACAAAAATACAAATCTTTCCTCTTTATAATATTAGTATAGATTGAAGTAACAATATTATCTATGGTGGACCGGGTATCATGGAAGTTATAATATTGGAATTATTAGTCATGTAAGATGTAACCTCCTTGTAACGAATACACTTCTACTTCCACGACTGGTTTGGTATGTGCAATGCTGACAGGTTATCGTTGTTTATAAGTTATCACTGTTTTTAGGTTATCGGATATATTCTGTTTAGAATTAAGCTCCATGAAATGTAGCATTATTTTTAAGATCAGAATACCTTATTGTCAAATAGATTAAATATATTATGATTCACAATGAGGACACGACTTGCGTTGCGTAGTTATCAAGTTTACTTTACTCATTACAAAGTTGACAGAACAACGAGTATTGAATGTCTTTGCTTATTGTAAATAAAAAAAAACCTATTTGATCAGAACCATTGGACCTGCAACTGACTGATGATGGCATAATGAAGGTGCGCAATTAAAACAATCTCGGCTAATCCCTTATACACAAATGTCGCGGTTCTAACATAATATTTATTAGATTCAATTCAATAAGTATACTATCCTTTATATATTATACTAGCTGTGTCCTCACGGCTCCGCCCGCGTAATAAGTTTTATTCCAGTAATAAATATAACTTATGTTACTCAGTGATAATGTAGCTTTCTAACCGCAAAAGAATTTTTGAAATCGGTCCAGTAATTTTTAAGTTTATTCGTTACATACAAAAATACAAATCTTTCCTCTTTATAATATGAGTATAGACTAGCCGCTGATAAACGGTGTCTTTCTCACAAAACTGTCATCCGATTTCTAAATGACCGTTAAGTGACAGTTTGTCTTGAATTTTATATACTACGTGAAAGCGCAACTTTTTATATACTACCTACGTGCAAGCGCAACTTTTTCTCTATCTATCAGTCTGATTCTCTGATTCATATTTTGTATCACTTGTCAGTTAAAAAATACACGTTTTTTAATATTGTAGTCACATTTCAATATAGAAAAGCATGAATAAAAACAAATACTGAAATTTTAGAAACAATATTAGTCTTGTAACTCATTAAAAAATATGCAATGTAAGCGTAAAAGTGGCCCAACGTTTTGCTTAACAAAAACACCTGTAAGTATGTCTTAAAAAATTCTAAATACAACATTTTCCACGTTGTTGCTCATTAGGTATTCAAAGTTATGTTTACTCATTTACCGGTCTTTTAGAAATCGGATGACAGAAACGCTACGAATAGAGGAACTGGACAGAAATAAACGTAAAAATTGAGATTTAAATTTATATTTCCATCGAAGCAACAACTTAATTATATTAACAATCATACAAGCAACGAATACATTCAGCACATTGACTTAAATAATATTATAATCTTCAACGTAAACACCCATTCAACATCATATTCTTAAATATATTAACCGCCTTACTAATAATTGCTATGTAAAGTTATAACGGTGTTTAACGACAGTGTAACCATACAATTTTTGATGTATAAGCTTGTTATAACTTTATACAATGATTATTGGTAAGGGGGTAAATCATAAATAATAATTACAAAATTTACAATTTCGAGTCGTCATGACTTTCTAGTATTTAGCAGAAATCACTACAAGCGACTGTGTTTAAATATTTACATAGTACGGCTCTTCTACTCTTAGGAATGTTTGTTTCTTTCGACATCTCATGTGACACTGTACGCCGGAAAGCTCCGGCAAGGCTCTTGTCAGCTATGGTCTGCGCTGACGCTTCGCACGCGCCGGATCAACTCTTCAACCCTTCTGTACGGACTTTGGCACCTTTCCTCGTTAGTTTCTATAAGATACGGGCCAGCCTCACTGTCCCTGCCCTCAGGTGTATGACAACCACTGGAGCCGTCAGCTACTCTGTTTATAAAAGGTTCCACATCTGGAACTACCGGGGTTCCCACCGCCACAGCTCTGTTTTCTTCTGTTGTGCTGACCTCAGCCTCCTTCTGCCGCAACCACACTGGTGAATTCACGTATATTTTTGGTCTCTCCCTTAAAGCGTTGCATCTTTCTAATGCTTGTCTTCTAATGGGTATCGGTGGTCTGTAGGCTGCTTGAATGGTCACACCTCTGCCTACGATGGAGCAGAGAAGACCTTTCAGCGCGGCTCTAAAATCTTTTAGATGATATGCGTACAAGAAGGGATTGATAGCTGAATTCAAGTGAGAAACAATGATGCAGATATATGTGAGGGGGTTTGGAATGTCCAGTTCAGGCATGAAGGCTTTGATGGCGTTGACAGTGTAGAGCGGGATCCAGCAAATGATGAAGAAGAATACAATGATGGCGAGGTTCTGTGTGGCTTTAACTTCTCGCTTTTGGGCAGCTCCCAGCACTCGTAGCATGGTGCCACCGCCGGTGATACGTCCTCGGCCGCCGTCGACTGTCATCACCTCGCTCAGCTGAAAATATAGAAAAATAATTTGTTTTTATTGCTACGAATTTTAACGAGTATATTTTAGTCGGCTAAATGCCAATATCTTCTGCACAAAAGGTCAAAGTAACATACTAGTAAGCATTAACATCTAACAAAAAATAAATCAATTCGAATTGTTTATTTTTAATTGCTGGTCTATGCATATTTATGTTCAAGTTATATTTCTAGATTTAAGTCGGAGCAATCAGACTCATTTAGACCACTCTTATGTAAAATGAAAATGTATTACTTGCCAAAAACTTTAACCTTCGTCGCAACAGAATAATGAAACTGGAAGAAAGGGCGTTGCCTCTTGTAACCGTAGATGAATAGGCGGGTTATATTGCCTATTTTAAATTATTTATTTAACTTAAATTCAATTACGGAGTTAATTGCGGAGTTATTTTTCAGAACAAATAGTAAGAGTTGTCTCTTAATCCTCCTTTCTATTCTTTTCATAAGGTATATTTTATATATATATACATATTATGTATTTATTTTATATTTATATATATATTATGTATGTGTTATATGTATAGGATTTTATATAGTAAATTATTCATTTATAAGTATGGAGAATTTTAATTATTTTGTACTTGTGTACATTTCAAGTTTTATTTACGCCTGGAGTTCTTTTATTTTTTTTCACCTCAAATTTTTCTTATTGTATTCTTGTACAATAATTTGCACCTGCCATGTTATCTCTTCACCACCTTTGGTTGACTGGTAGAGAATGCCTAAGGCATTAAGTCCGCCTTTGTACTTTTTTTGTTGCATAAATTTTAAGTAAATAAATAAATTACAATAATCACAGGGGCTCGTGGCTATACCAACCGCGCGGAACATACGACGTGCGAGGTTGTGCTTGCCGCGATCAGTCTGTGGATTGGTGAACGTTCGTTACACATCGAGACCCCTCCGTACTTCGGAGAACACGTTAAACAGTCGGTCCTGGGTGTCATGCAAATACCTTATGACAGTCAAAGCCTGAGAGGTGACAACCTGTCTAACCTTAGGATATCGGCATTTCCCAGTAACTGGGTTGCGGAGGTCTGATAGCAGTCGCTCTGTGTAAAATACTGATGTTCAGCCGCATCTGGTTAGACTGGAAGCTGACCTCAACGTAGTTGGGAAAAGGCTAGGCAGAACGAACTTAACTTGAATTCAATTACCTGTTTGACAACTACGCGGTAGATATGCGCGTAGAAAGCAGCGAGCAGCACGCTTGGCGTCACAATAGTGGCGAAGTAGAGGAACAGAAGGTAGTCGTAGTCCATGACCTCGACGAAGTAGCAGCCCGGCGTGGAGTGACCTGCGTGCCAGCCGAACAGCGGCAAGAGGCCCACTCCAGCACCTGACACCCAGCACACTGAGATTATACCTGGAACGAAAAAGGTTAATGTTGAAAGACCTGCTGTTAATATTATTGAGAAATCGACATCACTCATATCATCTTAAGTAAAATACGGGTTTAAATACACATACAAATGACCAACATACTTTAAATACACTAGACCAACGACGCAGTTACTAGACCACTTACCACTATTTAACTATACTGAACCATGTAGGTATACTAATCGCAATACTTATGGTCTTCTTCTTTTAGTGTGGTTAGTGACTAACCTGGTGTCAGAGTTTATGCCGCCCATGGGGTTCTGACTTGGCTTCACATGCCGTCGAAAAATGTCTCTCCGGCGGCATACCGGTTTTCTCACGATGTTTTCCTTCACCGTTTTTAAGTAAGTGATAATTATACAATACGCACATGAAACCGAAAAGTTAGAGGTGCGTGCCTTAGGTTTGAACTCGAGACCTGTGACTTGTCAGACCACTACGCTAGGTATCATTGCTATACAATACATAAGGTTATGTTCAGTCATACCACAGTCTAATAATCTACTTTATACTGTGGTCATACCAAGCAGGATATTCGATAAACAATAACTACGGTCACGATTCTACTTAACAAGATTGCAATCAAAGATAATTGTTGTACGTTATAATAAGATTATCCTTCTGATAAAATGTACTGATGGGAGGTTATATTTCGATAAAAAAGTGGTGAAGGTATTAACGAGGATCTAATAAAATTCTCAAACCTGCTATGACACTTTCCTCAAAAGGCCATTCCAGACGCTGCCCTACATTGTTACACTCGCATAGTTTTTACACCACAATGTCTGGACTTTAAAAGAGACCTTGATCTCTGAGTTTACTTTGGCTTTTTTCCTTAAGGTAAAATGGTAAATGCAGGCGCAATATAGTCTTAAAAAAAATTACAACTTGTAAAAATGTCTGTAAGAGATTTACATACATACGTACGCCATAACTCACGCCTTTTTCCCATGGGGGTAGGGAGAAACTAAAGAACGCCACATGCTACGATCCTTGCATACTACTTTCGCTTCATCCACATCCATACATCTTGTCATACACGCACGCCGGTTGAAAGTAGTACGCACCTGTCCTTTGTGAAGAACATCATCAATAACATCGATGTATGTATGTAGAAGGCAGTTTGTATACAGAAAAAAAAAACATTAAATAACTTCTCTTATTCCATGAATGATATAAAATTATTATCAATGTGGCATGCAGTGTCTGCAGACATCTTGCTCTGTTTTGTATGTATGTAGGTACAGTCGTTTATATTTAGATATTTTATAGAACCTAAGCCTAAGTTTAGACACATAGGTACCTAAATCATTACAGGAAATTATCCAGTTACTATACTTCTTCTTTCTGCCCTGTTCCCAAGTTACTTGGGGTTGGCGCAATAATTATGTCCTTTTCTTCCAGTTACTAAACATCTATCCTAATTGAAATGTATGTGCAGTGATATAAGTGAGTAATGGCGAAGGATGCCATAAAATATATAAATAATGGCCGTAAAAACCCTTAAAAAAGGCCATTAAAACAAACACATCCAAGGTCAATGTCAAGAACTTATAAATAAAATTGTCCCATTTTAGTATCACTGATAAGCAGTGAATAGAGCTGATTTCGCTTAGTCAGCAAGTTTGACAAAAAGATGATAAATTCTCGGGCCTAACTAATGAAGCGAAAGGGTTTCTGAAGATAGCCACCCACCAAATCTTCGAAATAGATCGAAAACATCCATTTTAGAAATTTTGACCAAATCATCGGATGAAAAACGTTTGCAAGAATAACGCCTGTCAGATTATAACGAGTGATCGTTTGTAAATAATTGTATTGCTCAGCTTTTAATACAGATACTTCTGCCTCGCGGACTGAAGGTTTTCATGGTGTTTACACAGCATGAGCACAAAAATTTGGCTTTTTTAAAAGTCTTACTGCGTTGTTTTTGTTTTTTGTTTGTTTTTTATATTCTACTGCTTGTAGATTGTCTTGCGGACCGTTTCTACATAACCGGGCAGTTATTGGCGAGACCTGAAGGGTCTCCAACCAATTTAAGTGGATTGTTTACTTTCTTACAATTTGTACTTATAAAGAGAAAAGTCTAAATGACTGATTCATCAACGCAAAGCCGAAACCACTTAAGCCGGAAACATGAAATTTGGACAGTAGGTTTCTTTTTGTGATGTAGGCATCCACTAAGAAGGGATTTTTGGAAATTCTCCCCTTAACGGGGTAAAATAGGGGTTGGCAGTTTGTCATGAAATTCACGCAGATGAACTCATCGGCAAAGTGCTAGTTTTATATACCTACATTCGGAATTGCTCTATTGTGTGGTGTGATCTGTAGGCCGAACACGAATACTCTCGAATTAGTAACGCTAAACAGCAGTGATAGTCTAGCGGTGCGACCGTCGGACTGCCAAGCCATAGGTCTCGAATTCGATCCCAAGGCACGCACCTCTGACTTTTCGGATTCATGTGCGTATTGTATAATTATCCCTTGCTTAAAAACGGTGAAGGAAAACATCGTGAGAAAACCGGCATGCCTGAGAGATATTTCTCGACGGCGTGTGAAGCCAAGTCAGAGGCTCATGGGCGGCATAAACTCTGAACTTCTAAGGTTAGTCACTAACCACACGAAAAGAAGAGTAACGTTAATGCAAGTGAATTTTGAATTGGAACTACTCGTTTCTCACATACTATTTAATTAAATTGAAAACTGTATTCATATCTATGTATGATACAAATTGTGCATGTCGCAAAAAAATAAACCAAAATGTTATAGGACAGTTGTATTTTTGATACAAAATTAGAAAGAAAGAAAGAAATTTATTTGGCACGAAAGCAAACACAGACAAAAAAAATCATAGGAGACAAAACAATATAAAAAAAAAAGTAGCTGTGTGTCTAGCGCCTGCGCCAAATAGGTTCAGTTCAGCATAAATGTCAGACCACTAGTGCCTGACGCTGGTTTTCGCTTACATTAGCGATGCGTTTACGATACTATACGTCAAATGTTCGTGCTAAGGTAGGTACTCACAGCCTATTGGTGATATGAGGTAGACACGTAGTTAAATTTGTACCACATTGGAACTATTTCAAATAGTAAACACACAAAAATATACTCTACTGACATATTTGACGACTCGTTTGGTGCAGTGGCTGAGCGATCGGCTTTGCGCTACGGATCGTGGGTTCGATTCCCGCACGGAACAAATATTTGTATGGCCTACAGATAGTTGTTCCGGTTCTGGATATTTGTGCAAGTGAAGATTTGTGTCTGTAAACACACCCACGATACCGGAGAAATCCTAGTGTGGGCAAATTTTTTTTATACAGAAAAAAAAGATTGTATTTTGATTTTTATGAAACTAGTTCGCGTAAACATTGGAATTATTTACAGGTATTTTTAGACTACGATGTTTTTATTCTATGGCCTCTCATTTGCATTGTAACGGAGTGCTCGCACAGTAAATTTTTACTACCTATACCTATGCCTATATATTGGGGTCAGCTTCCAGTCTAACCAGATGGGGCTGAATACCAGTATTTTATACGGAGCGACTGCCATTAGACCTCCGCAACCCAGTTACTGGAAAAACACCGATATCCTAAGGTTAGACCGGCCGTCAGACTTTCGGGCTTCTGACTTCTCGTAACGACTGTCATAGGTATTCGTATGACACCCGGGACCGACTATTTAACGTGCTCTCCGAGGCACGGAGGGGTCTCGATGTGTAACGAATGGTCATCCATCCCCAGACTGACAGCGGCAAGCAAAGCTTAACCTCGCAAATCATATGATCCACGCCGTTGGCAATTAGCCATGAGCCCCTCAAAAAAATATATTAAAATAATTTTATTGTAACTTAACTTCACGCCCGCATTTCGTCAAAAGAATAGACAAAGATCTGCTGCTGTACACCTTTGGGTCCTGATAACTGTATTCAGAGAACAAAAATTATCCTAATCATGGTCCAGAATCTACTGAGAATTTCCCAAAAGGAAAATCCAATGAAAATGAGAATTCACTTTGTCGGACATGGTAATCTATCCCAGGACCAGGTGGCGTAATATGAAGTGTTAAAATTATGACTTGTTCCGTTGTGAGAATGTGCTTTAAGACCTGCATAGCTGCGTCTCTTTCTCTCACCGGAACAGTGATGGTCTTAACATGTCATAATACGGTCCCAGGCCTGGATTATGTCACTCCACGATTTAGGTATGAAAGCGTGCCTACACGAAGCTGCAACTCCAGAGTGAAAAACAAAATAAAACCGAACTGAATATTAGTGAGTGACGAAAGCATGGAAATAGAACTCTCTCATCTAACATTAAAGCTCAATTTCACATGGGCGTAGAAAATAGCATATAACATAACATGACAGCTTGTATTTCCTGAAAGGTTGGACAGAGGTGTAAAGTGACTCCCTCATTTCGCCGTTATGTAAGTCCCATGTAATAAGGGGCGAGTCTATTGCCATCAACCGGGCACAAATCCAAACTCCGGGCTGCTACTGAGGAATTCCACATGGAAAAACCCAGTAGCACTTTGCTGACCTGAGGATCGAACCCAGGACCTCACGATCAGCAGTCGCACTTGCAACCATTAGACCAACGAGGCAGAACATTTTTGTAGGTATTTGACGCATTGGTTAAGGAGTAAGGTTTCTGTAGGTAGTATAGTTTATTATCCTTTGCCACAACCTTAAGGTGAATGCTACACGCTCAATATTTATTTTGATCGCGATCCTGGATCGTAATATTTTTTGCTTGTTTAATACACTGATCTAAACTTTACGTCAGCGTATTGATGGAAATATAGAGCGTGCATCATAGGCCAAAGCTCGGCAGGGCGTTTGCGACCTCTCGACAGATAACGCGGTAAGTTATCCTCATTATTTTTATAAACATTTTATTAATAAAACAACCTAAAAGTAGGCTAGAGGCCCATTTACTGGATAAAACATCAGCTGACGGTAACAAATCGAGGACACGATTAAGTTGCCGACTTCTTATTTGTATCCTGCAGCCGACCTTCATTCCACAATATCACAAGCAAAAATATGTTACGAACCCGTTTAAATGGTGGAATGTTCGCAAACATATGGGTCAATCCTATTGCCGGATTGCCGGTCGCCGTTTCAAACTGCTCGATGGATGTGCACGCAATTGCATCCAAACCTAGCAGAAAACGATACGTCGTCTCACTAACCTTGGTCCTTCAGCTTCGGGCCGCCGAAAGTCTCAAACGCCGCAGTATGTAGATAGTTATAAGCACTTTATGAATGATTAGAATTGAATTCGATGAAGAAGGAAAAATGTGTGTTGTGATATTTAAAATGTAACGGGAGCAACGGATGACAGGTGATAGAGCGAGAGCGACGATGGCCGGCGGCGATGTGAAGCCGAAAGTGGAAGCGAGACCACGCAATAGTATTTTCAAAAGAAAATACGTTCTGATAAGCTAGAACGCAATGACGTGGCCAAACATCGACCAGCCACAGGCGTCCAGCAAGAACCCAACTTTGGGCACGATATTTAAATGTTAATACATTTAAAACGAGTACGAAACAATGCTATTCAAGCGCAGACGCAGACCCACGCCATGCGTCAGCGGTGCCGTGACAAAATACCAAAATATCAACATGTACACAGTCCGGGCATCGGGCATTCACATCAATTAAACTACATATTTAATCGGAGACAAACAGATACGAATGTCAAACACGAGATATTTACTCCAAGGTGACCACCACAATATAAATAATAATGATAGGTACATCTGTTATGTGGTGTTAATGCCCTTTTAATTAGTCGTTACGGGAAGTCAGAAGCCCAAATGTTTGACAACCAGTCGGTTGTCAGACATTCGGGCTTCTGACTGAGTTACAGGGAAATACCGGTATACTAAGGTTAGACTTAACCTTAGTATACCGGTATTTCCCTGTAACTGGGTTGCGCAGGTCTGATGGCAGTCGCTCCATGTAAAATACTGGTATTCAGCCGCATCTGGTTAGACTGGAAGCTGACCCCAACATAGTTGGGAAAAGGCTAGGCAGATTGATTTAATGCCCTTTTAATTACTAAGAAAACATTTATGGGTGATTATACCATAGTAGTATCCGAAAAATGGCGATAGGCTCGCCACTTATTACTTGGAACTTAATACAAAAGGCGAAACGTGGGTGTACAGACTTTTATAATAGGAAGACAACTATGCTTACCCCTTCGGGGAGTACAGGCGTGAATATATGTATGTATACTCGTTATAACAAACCATATTAATTCTACGACTTATTGAAAAATAAAACAGTCAATTGTGAGTACGACTCGCTTGCCGGTTTCGTGCCTATTAAGAGTGTGATGGGTGTCGCCATCTATACGGAAACTTCAATTAACCTAAAATCTATACTTACTTAATATTATAAAGCTGAAGAGTTTGTTTGAACGCGCTAACTCAGGATTTTTTTGTTGGATAGAAAAATATTTTTGTGTTGGATAGTCCATTTTTGAGGAAGGTTATAGGCTATATAACATCACGCTATAACCAATAGGAGCGGAGCATAAATTAAAAATTTTGCAAAAACGGGAAATATGTCCACCCGTGCGAAGCCGGGACGGGCCGCTAGTGTAGTAAAATAAATATTAATATAAGTTTGTTTAAAGCTAGTATCTTTAGTTTATATTCTTAGCAATATAAAAAAATTAAACGTCTGATGATAATAAGTCTACGTTCAAAACATTTTTTATCTATGTTGCTAAACCACTCGTTAATTAACTAACTGCGTAAAAACGTTCAATTTATGTCACTCGATTAATACTGAGTAATAACTGTAATTAGTTTATTACCATAAATGTTAACTATATTAATTAATTATATATTAATTTGCACATTAAACCTTATTTTATTATTGTTATTTCCTTGTGCTGAGTTAAATTATAGTAAACTTAGAACAGTAAGCCAGATAAATTATGTCGTGAAGATATTACAGAATGTATAAGTCGCCGGCACGTAACTTGGCAAGGTTTTGGCGTAATAAGAGTAAGTTTGCGCGAGTACAGTTAGTGCAACAAAAAAATGGTCAGTTTTATTGCTTGTCATTATTCTATGGTTATTGCCATAATTTATTTTTAAACATGTCTGTTTAGAAGAAAGAAAGAAAGCAGAGGAATTGTCTTCTCTACTCTTGCCAAGTTACGTGCCAGCGACTATTTGTAATATACGTTACAAAAAACATAAAGTGAAAGGCAATCACTATTTTAGGAACATCTTTATTTGAATAAAGAAAGTTTTCTTACAATTATAATGGTACGTAAATGCAGCAAATGGCACATCATAGAAGACTTATCTTACTATTTCATTCGTTTGTACACAACAACTAAAAATATCTATAAAAATACAACGTTTAGTGCTGCGCACGCACGCAACGAACAGGCTCGATACCGCTAAAAACGAAAGAAACCGGATTCGTTCTATACAAAGTTAGGTGAAATTCAACAAATCACGGATGTTCGATGGCGTTCGTTACCTAGGTGTGTACGCTGCATATTATTTAATGAGATTAATAACAACATTATCGTCACAGTAACAGCAAAACTAAGCACGTAAGTAGTTTCATGCACATCATAAACAAAAACATACTTAATTATACAATAACAAAATATGTTTTCTATATAAATTACACAGCGATAAATATAGACATCCACCAAGGAGGATTAGCCAACCACGTCTTCAATTTATTTCTTGGTGGCAATATACCGTTGTCTTTCTTCGGCTCAGGCATTTTTGCATACTCCATTAAAGTGTTACAATCAACATTATTACGTAAGAAAGTATTTTCCTTTTGGATTTCTACAACACATTCCATGTTTCTAGAATTAATTGGTGGTCCTTTCACGGTCATAGGATCCACCGTAGTGGTATTTGTGGTACACACCGTAACATTCACCATGGTTGTGTTCGTCGTCACTGTAGTCACCTTAGTGCTATCTGATGATCCGTTTACTGGTGACGTAGTGATTACAGTTGTCACAGTAGAGTTAGCAGAAGATCCATTCACTGGTGACGGGGTCGTAGTTGTCACAGTAAAGTTAGCAAATGAACCGTTTATCGATGACGTGTTGTTTAACTGTGTCGCATCACTCGTCACTGTAGAGTTAAGTAAAGAATCTAGCATCGTACTGTTCAGCATTGTTGCCGCAGTAGAGTTAACTGTAGAACCAGTTAATGGAACCGCTGGTAGCACTGATAACACTGGCACTGAAGGCACTGAAGGCACCGTACTGTTTATCATTGTGGTGGTGGTTGTACATACTGTTTGGTTCACTTGCGTTTGTCCAGTTGTTGAAGCCACTTTTTTACTGTCTTGTGTGAATGTAGAAACGATTTCACATGGAATTTTTAACACTTCTACCCTTCCGTTTTCTTTCACTTTCAATATGCATTTAGCTTGGTCGTGAGGTGTGTATGCTGGCTTGTAAGTACTCCCGGAGTCGTACATGCGTCTGTAGTAGTCGTCGTAGTAGTAGTGGTCGTGATAATTGTTATGCGAACGACCAAGATTGTACAATGTCAAACCAGTCAGTAAATTTCCATAGCGACTGTCCGAGTTCCTGTACTCGTGGATGTATACATGCTGCGGGGCGGAGTAGTATGTGGGAACAGCGTAAGGTAAGCCTGATGATCCGTAATAATGTGTTCCATGACCATACGAAGTGTGCGTGTTGTACGTGTTGCTCGGCCTATATGAAGTATCGTAAGAAGAAGGTTTGTAATTATTTGAGCCATACGTTGAATGAGATCCCGACAATCCGGTTGACGTTGATGGATATAAATGGCTTCCAGAACCCGATGGTTTGTAGCTAGATCCTGAGCCAGACATTCCACTCGAACTTGATGGGTAGATATGAGATCCGGATCCGTATTTATTGGAGCCAGAACTTGATCCAGATAATCCGGATGATGATGAGGGATAACTGGAAGAGCCAAAACTCCAACCTGATGATCCTGAAGATGACGTAGAGTGGTGAGAAGTAGAGCCGGATCCAGAAAGTCCTGATGACGATGACGGGTAACCGTGTGAACTAGAGCCAAATCCAGAAAGTCCTGATGATGATGAGGGGTAACCGTGTGAACTAGAGCTCGATCCAGAAAGTCCTGATGATGATGAGGGGTAACCGTGTGAACTAGAGCCGAATCCAGATAATCCAGATGAAGACGAAGGGTAACCAGAAGATCTTGAAGATGATCCTCCCGATAGTCCCGAAGATGATGAGGGGTAACCATGTGAAGATGACGAGCTGCCCCAGCTCGATGACGACGAACTTGGTTTGCTGTAGCTCGTGCCCCAACTGGGTTTAGAGCTGTGACTCGATGACCCCCAGCTCTTGCCCCATGACGAAGAGCTGCTCCCTCTGCTCCTGCCACCACTGCTCCTGCTACCACTGCTCCTTCCAGAACTTCTCCCACATTCTATGTAACACACGGTCAAACACGAAACTAAAAGGCACAACAGTAATATTCTGTTGGCCATTTTGCATGACGTATCCATGCGAGAGCGCAGACTCGTTTGATCCCATGTCGTATGAATTGGTTTTATTTAAGACACGTTAGTTCAGTAGTGTGCGTGCATGACGTCAACGAGTATTCAGGGAATCTCAGTTGCCTTCTCTTTCCCACGCGCAGACAACAGATAAGAGAAGGCTAGAGGTGAAGTAAACATCAAACCAATACTTACATTGGACCAGATAACAGTGTAACTCAGGCAATTAAGCAGCATGTTGATTAATGTCGAACCGGTTTAATAATAACGTATGTTCACAATACAACAACCAATCTACGCAATGGGAAGTCCAAATTGAATCTGTATTATCATCTTATTGGAATTCATAGCTTTAGTAACTATTTTTAGTATAAACAATAAATATTTACGATATACACCCATATTATAAGACGTTCCTCCAAAACTTACTCGACTCGTCTCCACCTCGACTTGACATAAGTGTCCTCGACTCGAGATTTTTTCTCAGTCGAGGTAAGGAATCATCTGTCAAACTCAAGGTACCTCGGAACCTACCTTAAGGAAGGAAGTGTCAAAGTTCGTATGTAATAAAAATTAATTTTGAAGACTTTATGGACTATGCTTACGATAATCCTTACAACTATTTATCGCGGCGTTATTTGCGCGATGCAGATAATTCAAATTATGACGTAATGACTCCGTCGAGGAACCTCAAAGTTCACTCGAAATTGCGACTAAGAATACAATTTTGAAGGTGTTTTCGAGGCCGTTCTGAGTTGATTATGAGTCCAGTAAATTTTGGAGGAACATCTTAGAATATGTGTGTTAGTCTCGTTGATCTAGTGGTGGAAAGCACGACTACTGATCGTGAGATCCTGGGTTCAATTCCCAGGTCGAGCAAAGTTTTATTGGGTTTTTCCGTGTGGAATTCCTCAGTAGCAGCCTGGAGTTTGGATGTGTGCCCGGTTGATGGCAATAGGATCGCTCCCTATTACATGGAACTTAAACATAACAGCGAAATGAGGGTGTTACTATACACCTCTGCCAACCCTTCGGGGAATACAGGCGTGATGTTATGTTATGTTATTTACGATTTAGTCTCATTGGTCTAGTGGTGGCAAGAACGACTGTTGATCGTGATGTCCTGAGTTCGATCCCCAGGTCGGGCAGTGTTATTGCGTTTTTGCATGTGGAATTCCTCAGTAGCAACCCAGACTTTGCATTTGTGCCCGGTTGATAGCAATAGGCTCGCTCCCTATTTATTACATACGACTTAAACATAACAGCGAAATGAGGGTGTTACTATACACCTCTAGCCAACTCTTCGAGGAATACAGGCGTGATTTTGTTATGTTATTTACGATTTTAGATAGCCGTTACAAATATAGACAATGTGTTTATACCTTGAATCAATTTCGTGAAAATAATTCCTAAGAAACATAAGTACCTGTTTCTAAGAACATTGTTAGCGTCATGACGCCGGCAGTGACTCATGCAGACATACTGACGAACACTCTAATCACTGAACCAGGTAGTTTTGAATGTGATAAAGAGTCTCACTAATCAATGCAATGGTTAGCGAAAGCTGTAAAACTGTTTTTCAAAACAAAAGCTGTCAAAACGTCAAAATTCTTCAGATAAAAGTTATCGATAGCTGGTAACACTGGACAATGTTGGCAAAGGAGGATAATCGTCAAAATGAATCAACGTACCCGAAGTTATAAAAACACTGGTTATTCGACGGAGCAAAGGATTCCTAGTCGAACAGCCAAAAAAGCCTGTTACCTTTTATATCTGATTTGCTTGTCCTTATTTTCTAATCTTGTGTAAATTATTGTTGTGTTATATTGTGAACCACCTTCTGGAACTAATCACTAACCTAATTAAAAGTGCTCTCAGTGGTGGAGAGTAGGTTTCATTTACTTTATTTACCATGCTCGCAATCCTGACATACCGATATTAGCTATAACTGCTAATGATAGATTCACCCTTACAAGATTCTGTTGTATGTATGTATTTTATAATCTGACGATTGAAAAATCGATGATAAATGCAAACTCAATATGCAATGCAGTATATTATCTTGCATGGAACTTTGACCATACGAAAGAGCATATCGTATGCATTTCAACAGATTTTCAATCTGAGTAAACTAGGTCATCTGTGACTTGAACCTGCTAGCTGTTCGCTGACGGTGTGCTTATATCGATAACGGTACCTATTAATAATAACCGGTAAGTAGGTATTTGTAATAACCACAATAATTGGTAATTGTGATAAATGCCAAAAGAATAAGCACGTTTAATGGTTATTATTAATAATTTCTGAACGGGTTTGGTTGAAGTATTAAGACAAAAGGATCTATCACCAATTAAATCAATTACCGAACCATGATGTGATCAGGAATCGGGTTATCTACATTACAATAAGAATGAGCGAAGCGAGCTCGATACTCGGAGCACCCAGACGGTTGGTTTAGATTGACTGAAACATAGTTCCCTCCCCGAGTAGCTGGCGCGCCGTGTTTTGCGCGCGGCCCATAGAATGAGAGGGCCGTCAGGTACTGCCGGACCGCGACCTGCCAGGTTTGCGGTATATGCTTAAGCGAATCCCGCGGCCCCGGGCAACGGTCAGGAGGAGGAACACCATGGGTTTTTAGCCGGTAAGATTCCGGCAAAACCCTTCACGTTACAGCTTGTTTACACAGAAACTGTTTACAGGACCCGTTTTAGCGGACCCGTTTTTATTTTGGTGATGGCGCCTGTAGTTGTATGAGCGAGTTCACATACACGACAGTATTGCGAATCCAGTAAAAATTACTGGATCCGTTATTTTTATCGTATTCTGCCTGCCAGATGCAACGCAGCTGCCACTTGTTTAACTGATCCGTCGGTGCAGATGTGAACAATACATCCAGTACCGACGGAGCCGCTGTGTAAAGGGCATCTATGAGGATTTTCCCAAGTAAAAAAAAGCTTATTTCGCTCGATTTGCTCACTCACCAGCTGCTATCATCCCCTTCGAAACTTTTTTTTTTATCGTGGGGAAATCCTCATGGACTGTCCCCCGTCTGGGGAAGACGGGGGGGTGTGCCGGACTCTTACCGGCTAAAACCACCACGGTGTTCCATCTCACACTTGCGCCGGGCGTCGCGGTTATCTACAATACTTCCGCAACCCCCGGCTAGTGCCGGCCCGCCTCTGCAGGCCTCCTCAAGGTAGCGGGGGGAGTGAGGTGTTTGACTCCCCCCGCGACGTCTAAGAGGGGCGTGGGTGGAACACCTTGCGGCGCCGCCTCGGGTCCTGATGTATGGGGAGCGACGGACTTCCCCAAGTCCGTCGCCCCTGGACCCATTTAGGGGGGCTGGAAGAGGGCGTGGTCCGCCCTCCGCCGACGTCCTGTGAGTCTGCTGTGGGCCGGGTGAGTAAAGGTGATCTCCCTCTCCCTTTCCGCAGCCTCCTTCTGCGACATGACACTGTCGCAAAAGGATACCACCGCGTCCCAGGACTCCCCGCTGTCGACCATCGACTCGACCACGGCTGGCAGCGACAGGTCACCGCCTACTCCTGAGATGAGGGCACGGCGCGGCTCCTCCCAAGCGGCACACTCTGCCAGCGTGTGCCGCGCCGTATCTTCCCGGCAGTCGACGCAGTGGTGACACCGGGCGTCCGGCTCCCTGTTTATGCGACACAGGTACTTCCCGAAGCAACCATCCCCTTCGAACCTAAACCAACCAAGTCGGAGTCTCCAAGTACAATTAATTATTTTGACTTGGTTTTCTATACCACCTCAAGAACGTCATCGTTGGACAAACTGTTAATCAGTACGTCATTTACACAACAAATACACTGGCCTGCAAAAATAAGTATCACACTTTTAAAATTGCAATAACTTTTTAAGTACACAAGATATATTTTCGAAACAAAAAGGACTCAAAAAAGAGTTTAACTTTGTTACTATAGTTTCAAAGAAAGCTGATAAAAATTGCTATAAAACGCTTTTTATTTTAAATCTCTAACTTCTATAGTTTAGAAAAAAATGAAATTTTAAAAGTGTGATACTTATTTTTGCAGGCCAGTATATATTTATTGTCCGAATGATATCAAATTCTACAAACACTATCAACTTTTAAACTTTGAACAGTCTTATTTACCGTATTATACCGACCAACCTTTATTTAGCACTAATTTATAATTAGACATTTTCCTGGAGGCCAGAAATAACGGAAACTATGATGCCTCAACTTATTATAAGCTAGCTATTAGCTTATGGTCTGACTTGCTTTTTCCCAACTATCTTCCTATTTTAGACGGAGCGACTGCCATCAGACCTCCACAACCTGGGTAATGCCAATATCTAAAGGTTAGACCAGTTGTCAGACTTTCGGACTTCTGACTTCCCGTAACGACTGCCATAGGTATTCGTGTGACACCCGGGACTGACTGTTTAACGTGCTCTCCGAGGCACTCACGGGTCTCGGTGTGTAAAGAACGGTCACCCATCCACAGACTGACCGCGGCAAGCGCAGCTTAACCTCGCAAATCGTGTAATCCGCGTGGTTGGTAATTAGCCACGAGCCCCTTCTAGCTAGCTATTATCTTATACCGAGATGAATTTTTAAATTATCGTTTTACCACGCATATAATTTAATTAGTTAGCCCGTGTGATTCCGATAATTATGTGTAATAAGTGACGAAATATCCGAAATTGAGATATCAGATATTCGATATTTAGAATTACCCGTAGAAACTTATGCGAATTTAATTCTGTGTTTGATGTGTTAAAAATGTCGATGAAGATCAACAGGTCTTTTCGGCAAGAGCTGGAACGAGAATGATTCATGCTGTTGTGAAAAGATTAAACAGTCAGCAACGTTGGTAGCGGGGCTGATTGCCCAGGAATGCGCCGGACGTATATCGACGGTTAAAAGGAAATAGGGGATAAGCGACAAAAGATGAAATGTTCAGGAGAGCCGTTCAAAGTTTTAAATTTTAGAAAAACTGACGTATTTTTGTCATTTACCTATTAAGATATTGTGAAAAGTGAAACAGTTATAAAATCATCGTAGAGCCATGGGAGTAAGCGCATTCGAAAGAGCAGAAAATTTCAAGTCCAATGGCATATATAACTCATTTTTTACCAAAATGTCGCTTATGCCCTATTTCCTTTTAACCGTCGATATGTAAGTATCGTCACTCGTGGAGGCTCTTTTTATGCACCCCAATCAATTGATATAACATATCAAAACATAACATCACGCCTTGCACGTATTCCCCGAAGGGTTCGGCAGAGGTGTTTTTAGTACACCCTCGTTTCGCCAGTTATGTTTAAGTCCCATGTAATAGGGGCAAGCCTATTGTTATTAACGGGACACAAATCTAGACTCCGGGCTGCGAATGAAAAATTAATTGAAATACCCAATAACACTGCCCGACCTGGGGATCGAACACAGGACCCCATGCTCAGCAGTCGCGCTTGCGACAACTAGACCAACAAGGCAGTCAAATTTAAATATCCACTGATACATTTAAATATCCACTGATACATTTAAATATCCACTGATACATTTAAATATCCACTGATACATTTAAATATCCACTGATACATTTAAATATCCACTGATACATTTAAATATCCACTGATACATTTAAATATCCACTGATACATTTAAATATCCACTGATACATTTAAATATCCACTGATACATTTAAATATCCACTGATACATTTCAATTAGGTACCCCTGATTATAATTGCCTGATATAAATAAATATACAACTATTCATCGTCATCATCATCATCAGCCTTTCCTCAAATAAGTATCTTGGTATCCGCTTACAATTTAGTTATTTAGGTATGGCTGAACTTTAGTATTTAATGGAGGCAACATATCCGATAGATATACTAGACGATACCATATCCTAAGTTTAGAGTGGCTAAATAACAACCGCGCCGATCGTAAGATTTGCGAGGTTAAGCTGCGCTTGCCGCGGTCAGTCCGTGGATGGGTGACCATTTGTTACACATTGAGACCCCTCCGTGCCTCGGAGAGCACGTTAAGCCGTCGGTCCCGGGTGTCATACGAATACCTATGACAGTCGTTACGGGTAGTCAGAAGCCCGAAAGTCTGACAAACGGTTTAACCTTAGGATATCGGCATTGCCCAGTTACTGGGTTGCGGAGGTCTGATGGCAGTCGCTCCGTGTAAAATACTGGTATTCAGCCGCATCTGGTTAGACTGGAAGCTGACCCCAAGATAATTGGGAAAAGGCTAAGAGGAAGAGTGGCTATGAGAAATTCAGGCTTATTCATTCTGACTGCCTGTAACGTCTGTCACAGAAACAACGAACGTGAACCGATGGCTTTTGATACTCTCCGAAATACGGAGCCTCGTATTGGAAATAAATATCGATATTTCTTGCCTAGTCCTGTCACTTTCATGAACAGCCCTAAAGTATCTGAAAAGGCACGGTTGGCTGTTCATAAGGCAGTGTTGGTGCCAACAGTTACGTATGGTAGTGAGAGTTGAGTGTGGCAGAAGAAACATGAACGTAGGATTAATGCAGTAGAAATGAGAGCTTTGAGAAGTATGTGTGGTGTAACTTTGAAAGATAAAGTAAGGAACAGCGTGATAAGGGAACGTTCTGGAGTGAAAGAAGATGTAGTGAGAAGGATTGAGAAAGGTATGTTAAGATGATTTGGTCATTTAGAGAGGATGAACGAAAGGAGATTAACGAAACAAGTGTACAAGGCGAGTCTGGATGGAACAGTTGGAAGGGGCCAACCTCGACGAAAGTACCAAAAACAAATGGCGCACGTTTTCAAAAAAGGCCAGGTTGGTAGCACCGACGAGCATGCATGAGAAGGTTAATTAATGTAGATGAAGCGAAAAGAGTGTGTCAGGATCGTAGCCGGGGCATTCTTCGAAAAATATTAACAAAAATTGAGAACGTCATTAGCATCATCCCAAAGTTAAGAATGCAGATGTTTAATACTGTAATTATGATAATGAAAACTCAAACTATACCGCTGCCGTCAAGCAATAAGACAAGAATAAAAACAATCTGACAATACTATAACGTTAACAACCCGGGAGAAGAATGATTTGTTAAAATAATGTTAAAAAATTTCGAATATTCACCCAGCCGGTGGAAATCTGTAGTCTCTGCCAACCCCAATGGGAAACAAGCGTAATTGTATGTATGTAGTCCTACGCAAGTAACCTATTTTTTTCACGTGAATTTCGTTTCGTAAAGATGTTAATTAATAAAAATCATCCAGCTCTTTGTTATGGGAAATCAGGCGTCAAAGAAAAACTAGTCATATATATTTATTATAGACGAATTCATCATTAATTTGAACAATAGGATAAAGTTGACCAAAGTTGAAGTTGAGTTATTACATACCTATATAAAAAAACATCTTGTCATTTTCGCAAGCCCCAGAACATTTCGTTAGAAAATTGCATGGATTTTATTAAAAGTTGGAAATGTATTCAAACTTTGATAGAAATACAGCATATTTCCGTTAAACAAATAATCTACAAGTTTCTTAGGAGTGCATTACTAACCTTAATGTTTAAATATGTTTTTACAACCCTCCTTATAAGCGCCGGAATCTGTCGTAAAGGAACAAAGCCTTCCTATATTAATGCGGAAACACCGTATATTGATAATACGAACAATTACAAATAAGTATGTTGAATTGTATTATTGCTTATGGCTTCCATTCAATCACGTGTTTTCTGACCCACAACAATGAGTTGTAAATTGCAATCTAATAATCTTTTTTAACCTGTAATCACGTTTATGAAGGCAGCTTGCCATTCTGCAACGCTTTGTCGCGACACAAAGCCGTCACGACAGTCGTTTAGTTACAATCATGACGTCGCCCCAGCAGCACATTTAAAATGTTACTCCAAGTTATCTTCGTTAGTTTGTTGCATTCACTAGTGTTGTGCTCCGACAAAACCACAAAAGATGTGAAACCCTTCGTGTTCCCTATCCCCTTCGAATTGCCCAACCGGAACGACCGTGCCGACCAATGCTGGCTCAGAATTGAAGATGTCGAATTAGTGGAAACTGTCGTTGTGTATTGTTTCATCGCTCATGCGTTCCTCAGCAACTATATTCACGACTACAATACGAGGAAGATGTCAGAGGATGGTGTGGACGTGAGCCTTTGGATTGAGAAACCCAGGAGTCACGGGGAGGACATCCTGCCTCCCGACAGCACGCAGCACGCGATCAAAGATTGGCGAGTGACAACGGTGATGGACCCAACGACCCACATGCGTCTGTATGTTACCAAAAGTGCAGACTGCAGGCTGGTGATGTACAGCAGAGAAGGAATGAGTAATTACCGAGTGGACTGTGAAAGAATCCTTTACTATGTCAATGTGCGGATGAGTGGAAATATCGTATTTTCTCGGGAACAAAATCTAAGACTTTTACTAGCAAGTATTTTCCTGTTATATTTATTTGTATAGCGTTGGTATCGTTGAGTATAATTTATTTATAGCATTTACATACAAGTGATAGTTTTGTACTAGTTTTAAAATAAAATTATGTTTTCAAAAAGTGTTACATTTTCACTTTAATATCGTGGTTGGTAATTACTTTGTGCGGAATTGGTACAATAAGACACTGTTATCTGGTTCGCGAAGGTCGGAATGACAACAATTTGTTTCAATTCAATTATTCTTTACATCGTACAGAAATAAATAAACTGTGTTTAGAAATGTTTGTGAATATAATAAATATTCAATGTTAGTCATCTGTCAATGGTCCATTCAATATATTCGCTGAAAGCACTATTTAAATGAAACTAACAATAGGTTTTAAACCGTGCAGTCTAAACTGACAATAACATTTACTACTTTATTAGGTAAATTGTATTCTGTTGTATTGTATTGTAAGAAATAATACCTAACAGTTCTTTTAAGGAAGACGAGAGCAGGATCTAATACCAAGAATTTTTCCTATAGAATAATATAAACGAGACAGCTATAGATCATCAAATTACACGTGTTTTTACGAAAATATCAAGACACGCTCGAGACCATTCTCAAAGACTTTCAAGTGGATGGTCTAAGAGAAAAACTATATCAAAAACGTAATGATATACCTACTATAATACAACCAATTACCTCATTATTATACTTTTTGCCTCCTGTTTAACTAGCTGATTCTACAGACGACCGCCAGCCGTCCGGCGAACCGTGTCCCCTCCATTTTTGTATTAAAACAGCTGCTCAGTTGTTTAGAAAAAACTACAGATGATTCTCTAACATTAACATGTTTAATATAAATTACCTTTGCTTACATTTATTATTACTGATAAATGGAGTCTATTTAATAATTATTCTCACCGTGTCATAATATCGCAGAAGTAGGTATAACAGGTTTAATAATACTGCAGTGACGAGTTTTTTTATTTAGTTTCCCTATATTATATGCAAATGATATCAGTAGGTAGTTCTTACATTTGTTTAAAAACTTGTGAAGAGCGGTTTTATAAGAGCAATACAATTATATTTCATAATGGTGTTTTTAAGTGCTGGCAATTGCTAGAGAATAGCGAAACTGCTTCATGGGTCTTGAGTTTTGAGGTCGCAAGCACGACATCAGAGCGTGGTCAGAAGTCGCGGCCCAGAAAATTTTAGAAATTGTTTCCGATATAGGGAAATAAACTTGTTCCCTATTAAATGGGTTTTAATATCAGCGTCATCAGCGAAATGTGGTCGTACACATCATTTAACCGTTCCAAAGATGATGATGGAAATATTTTTTCAATTCACTAGTTAGTAAACATAACAATATTAATCATTAGTACAGTCAATAACACAAGACGATGAATATTTTGGAATTTCAAAATTAATTATGACAGTAGATACTTTTCTTTAAATAATTCATTGCTGTATCTTTTTTAACCGACTTCCAAAAAAAGGAGGAAGTTCTCAATTCGACTGTGTTTTTTGTTTTTGTATGTTTGTTCCGCGATATCTTTACTAATTGTGAACCGATTTTAATTATTCTTTTTTTGCTTGAAAGATTATTCTTTCGAAGTGGTCTCATATAAATTTGGTGAAGATCTGATGAAGTGCTTCGGAGATAGACAATTTAGAAGTCGGTTTTATTTTTGTTAAAAAGTTCTTTTTGATCTGAAAATAATAATTGGCAAGTTTTCATTCATAAAACAATTTTGTAATTTTGAGCAACCATTGACTGAATATATTATGAAACTACGTTTAAAATCAACGACAATGAAGGCAGTAACAGCTGTAACCGTGAACGATGAAAAACAATGGAAATGAGGGAGTTACCTCCAACACTTAATTGATCTTACACGGCTCTTAGTTTACGTTCGATAGTTAAAGAAAGGGCACGGTTTTACTTTTAAACCATTACTGACGACTTCAACAACATGATCAAAGACCATAGTCTGTGACTAAAGACTAAACGTCATGACGTTGGGAAATTTTAAATAACTGTCATCTTACCAAAGGGTTTCAACACCAGAGTTTGAGTGACCGGTATACAGGGTGTAAACGAAACATGTAATTCCTTCAAACCTCGTAATGTACTGCTGATATAGATGATTCCTACAAGGGGTACTTTTGATTTCTATAAAAAAAAAAATTACAAGAAGTCAACATATTGTGTTCTTAAAGTGAGGCATTTTAGCGGCCCGAACGAATTGCGCGGCTATCGCTCGCCGCGCGGTCATTTAACTCGGGGCGTTAAAATGCCTTACGTTAAGAACACATGTTTACTTCATGTTTTTTTTTTATTGAATCCATAATTGTTCCATGCTGGGTTAATCGATGTCAGCAGTACATCACGAGGTTTGAAGGAATTACATGATTTCGTTTACACCCTATATACAGGTGTCCCAAAACACGAGGCCATTGATGAAAAGAACTTATGTGCTTTAAATATTTAAAATAGAAAATTTTACTGTCTTGTTGTCATTGAATTGAAGTGTACCTAAGTTAATATAAGATTTCATAGTCTTCTATCAATTTAAGACACAGTGTTTATCGGAGAGTTTTGATCCTTATTATTTAACCATCGATTGGTGTAATAAAAATACAGGTTGATATTTTTTCACGTTTGTGTTTTTTCAATTTCCGGCTTAGGCAACAAGAGACTTAAAAAAATTACGAAAGCAGTTATTCTAACTTTTAAAATTAAAATGAGTCTCCACCATTTATAATAAAAAGTACTATATACTATATTTAAAGTACTTTCCCACCACGTCATGTCTTAAGGCACACCCGGTATATGTAGGTAGTTCATGGCGGGCCCGTGCTGCTTGCAAAACCAAATGTCAAATCCGATACATTTCAATTTAATTTCCTATTTCACCACCTGCCAAGTTAAACTGGTTACTTTATAACTCAATAAAGGTTATGAATGCAACAAAGGTGTACTATTGGTACGTCGGCTATTTTGCTTCACGGCTTGCTTATACCTGACCGTTCTTAATTTATTTTTACCTGATTGCGCGACAGTTAAAGCAGGGTTAATAGCAGTGATAGCCTAGTGGTGTGACCGTCGGACTGCCAAGTCATAGGTCTCGAGTTCGAACCCAAGGAACCTTTGACTTTTCGGATTCATGTGCGTATTGCATAATTATCGCTTGCTTAAAAACGGTGAAGGAAAACATCGTGAGGAAACCGACATGCCTGAGAGATATTTCTCGACGGCATGTGAAGCCAAGTAAGAGGCCCATGGGCAGCATAAACTCTGACACCAGGTTAGTCACTAACCATAGGAAAAAGAAGAAAATGAAGGTAGGGTTATACTTTTTTAATCTATGACCGTCGCAATGTTCTTGCCTGACCTAGGATTAGTACGAAAGTTTTCAGAAAAATCTCTTTAAAGAGATAATTCAAATGAAGAGAATAATCTTCATGACTTTTCAACTAAGACTCAGTTCTCTCAGTACTGCGTTAGGAATTCTCCTCGTAACGCAGAACTAAGGGAACTGAGTATCATTGTTTAAGTTATGAAGATTATATTCGCTTCCCGTTGCTCTCCTGTGAAATAACAACGTTGTACATACCGGGAGACCGGGATATACTTAGATAGTGCCGGCTGTGAAGTCCCGGTCTACCTTTACAGGAATTATAGTCCCGGCTAGGGTTGCCATCTGTCCGGGTTTCCCCGGATTTGTCCTAGTTTATAGGGCATCCGGGGAGCGTACGGACGGGGCTTCATTAGTAGGCCGGGTTTAAAAATGTAATGTCTTGGGCCACCCGCGACACACGCACTGTGCCCGCACGCCGCGATCAACCGACGAACCGACTCGCTAAATTCACCGTCCCCCTGTCCCTCCCATCGGCGTCCCATCGCAAAAAAACCTGTTGACATGTCCGGGTTCTGGGCTCTAAAATCCGGGGATTTCACGCGTCTTGTCCTGATTGCCAAATTTTAGAGATGGCAACCCTAGTCCTGGCGGTTATGTAACGAATAAATAGCAGTAGCGACATCCCAACCAGCCAGGCATTTGCTAAGCTTTATTTGTACTAAAACGATATGGAATATTCTGTAAGCTAATAGGGTATTTCATCCCAAATATAAAAATTCCAAACTACCTACACTATTAAATTATTTTCCAAGAAAATATGTTTCATACAACGCTCACGGATGGCCAGCGTTCCGGACTACACAATACGAGACAATGGTAATATTAGATGTCCAACCTTCACCGCTCCATCGCACATATTGTCCCTTTTATCAAGTACAGAGTTACCGACAAGGCCTGCTTTTATGTTGGTGACTACCCATCACTTCTATAGCTAGGTCGTAACGCCCATAACCTGATTTTTCATCTCGAACAAGTTAATCAACTTGTTTGAATCATGCGGGGGAACCTTAAAATCTATAATATGATCCTAACTGCCTCGTGAGGCCCTGGGTTCGATCCCCAGGTCGGGCAATGTTATTGGGTTTTTCCGTGTGGAATTCCTTAGTAGCAGCCCGGAGTTTGGATTTGTGCCTGGTTGATTCCAATAGGGTCGCCTCCTATTATATGGGACTTAAACATAAATGCGAAATGAGGGTGTTACTATACGCCTCTGCCCAACCCTTCGGGGAATACAGGCATGATGTTATGTTTTATATGTTACTAGCGGTGTCCTCACGGCTCCGCCTGCGTAATAAGTTTTATTCCAGTAATAAATATAGCCTATGTTACTTAGTGATAAACTGATAATAACTAGTGCTTTATAACGGTAAAACATTTTTTGAAATCGGTCCAGTAGTTTTTAAGTTTATTCGTTACATACAAAAATCCAAAAATACAAATCTTTCCTCTTTATAATATTAGTATAGATATAGACTAGCGACCCGCCCCGGCTTCGCACGGGTGCAATGTAGATACTCATGTGGGGCATATAAACCTTCCTCTTGAATAACTCTATCTATTGCTGAAAATTGCATTAAAATTCGTTACGTAGTTTAAAAGATCCAAGCGTACAGACAGCGGGAGCGACTTTGTTTTATACTTTGTAAAGATGATCCTAACCATCTGTTAATTGATCTTTACAATTTTGCCATTTGACCGCCAATTAGATTAACCTACTCATCTTTTGATCTTGAGCGAAAATAGGTTGACTTTTTTAGGCAGCAGTCTCTCAACGAAAAAGTAAGAATCTATTTATGGTAATGGTATGATGGATTCTGTTTGATACTGCCCATATCTTGAGAAGATCAAAACTGCATCCTTATAATGTAGGTACCTACCGACGGATCTCTAGTGTTTCTTATTTCCATAATCTGCATAACAAGATAATGGGACTATTACTGTGTAAACTACCTATCTATGTAGTTATAACATTATGACTAACCTAAGACTGTGTAAAATCATTATCGCTCGGAAAATATCAGTAGTTACCTTTGTTTTTTTTCTATTCAACTGCTTGTGTGTGTCTTGTGGACTGTTTCTACGTAACCGGGCAGTTATTGGTGAGACCTGAAGAGTCTCCAACGAATGGCGACGAGTAAAATACTTAAGCTAACTACTACTCTAACATCATGACTACTAGCAACAACAGCACTAAGGGCGACCCCTAATGGGACTCGGACCTCGGCTAAGGGCGTTGCTGGCGGGAAGACTGGGAGGACAGCTTGATGAGGACTGAATAATTGATGTGAAGTGGTTGACTGCTGGTCAACGCATGATAATATCAACACAGTTACTAATGAATTATGTAATCTTCACTTCAGGTGGTCATCCGTTGAGTCAGATAATCTTAAGATCACTCGTGCACTGATCCGAATCCGAAAAAACAAGTTTCGAGGAAACTCGGTTACAAATCTATAAAATCCAGACCTGATCGTAAATAGAAATGGTACCTACTGCAGTTTGTTCGGATCGTATTTTCTCGGATTCGGGTTCGGATCGGACGCAATGCACAAGCGCTCTTAAATGCACTGAAAATCCCGAATGGTAAATGTGATAATATTCTTGGAAAATAAAAACCCATATTTGTTTACAGATACTTTATATTTGTTTCCTCGTGTCGATGGTACTATATCAATCTACACGTGTCCAGTATAATCTGATCTCGCTTTGTATAGATTTTCCGTACAACGAGAGGTTAGCTTATATTGGAAATGTACAGCTTTATATGTAGCCGTGTGTCATCATCTTCATCTCCCTGCCCTTATCCCACACTAGGTGGGGTCGGCACAACATGTAGTCGTAAATCCATGTTATTAGAGGTTTTGGCTCATTGTTTTATGACCGGCCGCCTGCCTGACATCAACCCTCCTTGGGAATGATGTAGCCGTGTGTATTTTTCTAAAATTCTATTTATCTTCTGGACAACGCAACTTATTTTTATCCATCTTCCTACTTACGGACCCATGTATTTAATGTTGTACCCGTTTATAATCAGAATGGCCTAAAAGTATGCTACAATCGAGTCAGAAGTTCGTCATTTTGATAAAAAAGGTGAAATTTATATGTCATTCATACGCCTAATTAAATTAATATAAACTGCTATCGAAAATCCATGATGACTTTACAAAACCATAAGGATTTTACGTCGTCCTATATCAATAGATTTCATCGATATGGGACAAATAAAATAATCTGGGTCCGTATCCTTAGAGCACGTATTCTCATCCATATTTTTCGACCACATATACTATTATTATATTTCGAAAATAAATAACATATTTGTTATTTGTTTTCTTGGTCTTGTCTGCAGATAAGAATAATTGGTTCTCATTAGTAACTATGAATCATATCATACATGTATACATAATTAGCCCATTACTGTCCCACTGCTGGGCACGGGCCTTTTCTCAGAATGGCCTTAGTCCATCACGCTGGCCTGGTGCGATTTGACGGACTACACGCACCCTCGAGAACTTAATGGTGCCCTCTACGGTGTACAGGTTTCCTCACGATGTTTTCCTTCACCGTTAACGCGGGTAATAATCACATTATGATCCACACAAGAATTCGAAAAAGTCAGAAATGCGGGTCGGGATAGTACCCAAACCCTGCATGGAAGGCAAGCGTTCTGCACTGTGCAGAAAATATTTATTATGTTATGGAACCCCTTATAATTTCATCATAATATTCTGTTCGTCTGTTATAGAAATGTGTGTCTAACTGTCTAATCGAAATGTTTTTACAGCTGTATGTTTGTGTTATCACGTACGTTTGATAAAACTGTTTTGGTAAACTTATATAATATAAAGTTTTAGAGATAATTTTATATAAAGTAGTATAAATTATATAGTACCGTATAGTAGTACTGCAGTATAAATTTGTCGCATGTTATTCGAAAATGTTGTTTATAAAATACTAGCTGTGTCCTCACGGCTCCGCCCATAGCCTATGTTACTCAGTGATAATGTAGCTTTCTAACGGAAAAAGAATTTTCGAAATTGGTCCAGTAGTTTTTATGTTTATTCGTTACATACAAAAATACAAATCTTTCCTCTTTATAATATTAGTATAGATAATAACACTTTATTTTCTATTCAAGCAGTACATTATTATTACTACAGAACCCCACTTTATGCGTAAAATGACATGTATCTGGTGGATTTTTCTTATAAATTGACTCGTATATGCTGGAAGTTAAATGATAATACATATTTATAAACTGCATAAATATTAGTAGATATTTAAACGCTTAGTACTTCATAATTTAATTCAATATTAATATTACTTAGATAGCAGCGATAGCTTAGCGGTTGAACGTTTGCCTTCCAAGCAGGAGGGTCTTAGTTCGATCCCGGCCCGTACCCCTGACTTTTCGAATTCATGTCCGGATCAGAATTTGATTATCACTTGCGTTAATGGTGAAGGAAAGCTCGTGATGGAAAGCTGAACACCTGAAAGGGCTCCATAAAACTTCTCGATGGCTGGTGTAGTTTGCCAACCTGCACCAGGCCAGCGTGGTGGACTAAGGCCTAAACCCTTCTCAATCTGAGAAGAGGCCCAGCATTGGGACAGTAATGGACTAATTATGTTTATATGTATTAATATTACTTTGTTCAAAGATACGGTAGTCATCCATCATTATAACTAAGAGTGTTAATACTAGACTATCACAACATTTACTGAACGCCTATAAGGATAATGAGAGCAACGTGTGTTTGTATTGTTTGCTATAGTCTGACCCGAACGTTTGAAAAAAAGGTAAACAATATTTTGGTACATAATAAAAATAAAATAGTTAGAGTTATTTTATCGTCATGGACATGAACGTTGTTAAAGTCAAGCTTGGTATTTGGGATACAGCGGGACAGGAGCGATACAGAACATTGACATCAAGTTTTTACAGAAAAACTCATGGTGCTATATTAGTTTACGATGTATCAGAACCAAAGTCCCTACCAAAACTGAATGAGTGGGTCGAGAAACTTCAAGTATACTCCACCAAGAAGAACATAGTCTGACAAGCATATAATTTTGGGACCCAGTGCATAATATCAGCAAGCACATTGGGTCACCCGCGCGACGGCGCAACGAGTATTCCCAAGGAGGGTTGATGTCAGGCAGGCGGCCGGTCATAAAACAATAAGCCAAAACCTCTAACAACATGGATTTATGAAATACATGTTGTGCCGACCCCACCTAGTGTGGGATAAGGGCAGGAAGAAGAAGAATAAAAATAAAATATTAACGTGTTTCAACGAAAAAAAATATACAAACAAAAAAACATGAAATAAATTTGATTTGATTCAAACAATACCTTAATTTTTAATAAAACTTTTAATAAAAATACTAAAAAAATGTTTTCCTTTACTTTTAGTTGGTTCGGGCAAGATTTTATTTAGTTTATATACCTACATAAGTAATATTTTAACATAACATAACATCACGCCTTGTATTCCCCAAAGGGTTCGGCAGAGGTGTTTTTTTAGTACACCCTCGTTTCGCCAGTTATGTTTAAGTCCCATGTAATAGGGGGCGAGCCTATTGCCATGAACCGGGCACAAATCGAAACTCTGGGCTGCTACTGAGGAATTCCACACAAAAAAACCAATAACACTTTGCCCGACCTGGAGATCGAACCCAGGACCTCATGATCAGCAGTCGCGCTTGCCACTACTAGACCAACGAACCTGATTATGTTATGTAATTTACAAACATGAACCCTTCTTAACAAAAATAAAGTATCAATATAGACCCTTGTTGAGGTAACGATCTGTATAAAATACAACTGTCATATAACCCCTCTTGTTTAACAAGTACTTGTATATAAATCGTACACAGTGATAATTTAAGCTGAACAAGCGACGTTGATTGAATGAATACAGCTTTCAAACTGAATTTATTGAATACATTTCCTACTGACAGATGTTTGACATTAGAATGTGACGGAATTACATCGAATGCTTGTATTTAAAAATATTTTTCGGTACTAAAATATTAAGGTGTGTACAGACATTGCGAAGTATGTGCCGCGTATCGCTTGTCACGCATGTCGCACCTTTACGTGTTTTATTATTTACACATACTACATAAATACATAAACTCAGGCCTTTTTCCCATGGGACTAGGTAGAAACTAAAGAACGCCACATGCTACGATCCTTACATACTCCTTTCGCTTCATCCACATTCATACATCTTGTCATACACGCCCACTGGTTGAGAGTCCTACGCACCTGTCCTTTGTGAAGAACATCATCAATAACATTTTTATTATTTGTTTATTTAAATACAGGGTTAGTCGGAATGGGGGTACTAAGACTCGGGATACTTAATGTACCTATCACTGATTGCTTTAAAGAAAGTGTTGAAATTTCAAAATTCGATTAAAAAAAGCTATGCTTAATTATTTTTATTTTAGTTTTTTCAAATATTCTTTATCCCTGCTTTCGTTACGAATTCAGAAAATGGAGCTTCGAATACGTGATCCCAAATCGACGGGTCCTACGTATACTGGTACAACCCGCAAAAATGCGAAATCCACTTTTCTACATCAATCACCTTCAAATCACCGATAGTTTACTAATTTTTTTTTTAAATGTAGATCGCTTCGTGGTTACAAATTTGCAAACGAATGGAAATAACATACATAGTATTATTTTATATGGGATATAATAAATATTTAAGATCTTTAAACTGCTCTTCTATAAAGTTGTGTTTTTACACTTGAAACATTATACGTAGGACCCGTCGAAATATGACCTAAAATGTAAACACAGCTGATCATAGTAGAGGATAGATAGAATTTAGCGTATTTTTTATGAAATCGTTGAACAATGAAATCTTAAATTAATGACTTTGGGGAAAAGTTGTAGAACAAAAGTTATCCATTATTATGGGTACTTTAGCACCCTTTCGGCTTAGTACCCCCTTCCGACTAACCTTGTATAAAGTATTATAGACCTTTTTCTCATTAAATTGTGATATTGTCCTAAATAACAATTGATCGAGTCTCATTTGTATCGGGAAGGCTTTAATCCAGAGCTGTCATCAAAACAGCCTTTGTTTTGGCGACGTTTTGTTTTTCTGATACCGTTTTCATGTCTATTAAGGCTATAGGCAAGATATTTTGAAAAGGGAGATTCATTATAAAGACTGCCGAAATTAATATCTACAACGTATTATATAGAGGAATTTCAGGAGAAAGGAGATGGAATTTCAGGAGGGGGACAGTCTAAGTGGCGTCGGATACTTTTTTCTTTGGGTGCTAAACAACCTAACCATGGAGAAAAAGTTATTGGCTAAAGTGAAATAATAAAGTATTAAAATAAAAATAAGAACATTTTTTTTTTTTTTTTTTATATAAAAAAAACGTTGCCTCACACTAGGATTTCTCCTGTATCGTGGGTGCGTTTACACGCACAAACATCCAGACCCGGAACAACTATCTGTAGGCCATACAAATATTTTTTCCGTGCGGGAATCGAACCCACAACCCGTAGCGCAGAAGCCAATCGCTCAGCCACTGCACCAAACGTGTCGTCAAATAAAAAACATTAAAATATTTATGTACATAAAGCCTCTTTTTGTATTATAATATTGTTCATTTGCACGCGTCTGAGTCAGAGCGGTTCAAACACGTGGTATTTCTTTTATACCTGCGTGAAAATGAGATAGCTAGACGCTCCAGACGCATCACAGTAAAAGCAAGGCGCTAAAGGGGACCGAGGGGTCTGAGGGAGGGGCACACATTTCTCGCGCATAACCAGCGCGAACAGCGCTTCTTTTGAAGAAGCGAAATTCACGCTAGTTATGAGCGTCGTCTTCAGTCACTTGGACGAAGGCCCATACAAAAATATCCGATCTCCAGGACCGATTTCAAGCCTTCCCAATACTAACTGAAACACTTATCTTCTGAATGATATATTTTTAAAAAAAACTATTGTTCTATAGTTATGCAAGATTACATAAAAACAAGATTGTCAAATACCCTTGTCAACGTCTCGCCAAACGTTTATCTAGTGTCGTACATAACATACACTTAACACTAAACACATGCATTGCTAAGTATTGATTGCTCAGCACAATATCTGTAATTATAACAGTTGGCAGCGCATCAGGGAGCCATCGCTGTTCGCGGCTGGAGACGGCAGTAAATTAATCAAATGGTACGAGGACACTGCTAACCGACAATCATAGCTATCTACTGCTTCAGCTATGTAATTAAATTACCTACATACACATACATGTACTCACGCCTGTAATCCCCGAAGGAGTAAGCAGAGATGTTCTCCTATTACAGGAGTCACTTTACAGAAAAAATTACTCAGGATTATAGTTAATATTGAAGAAATTGACAGTTGTAAGCCCCACTTTCAAGAAATGAAAGTTCTTTCCCTACCCTCTCTCTATGTATTTGAAATTTGTAAATTTGTTCGTAGATACCCAGAATTCTACACCAAAAGAGAAGACATTCAAACGAAAATTACACTTAGACATAAAAACAGGCTCAACCTACCAACTTCACGACTAAAAATACACTCCACCAGTGCCTACGTCATGTCCATAAAAATATACAACAAGCTGCCAGAATCCATTAGAAATATAGATAGATATAACATTTTCATAAATAGACTAAAAAAACTCCTAATAAATAAAAGCTACTATAGTGTAAATGAATACTTTAATGACAAATTATAAATGCATAAAACATAATAAATAAAATATTGACATTATATAAATACGAATTAAGATAGAAGTCAACACTAAATGCCCTTGTCCTCTCTCCCATTGAGACACCATACACAGTTAGTCGTATAGATACATTCATATATACATGGATAAATATTATAATATGATATATGTTTAATTGACTCACCAAAAATAAAAATATATAAATAAATAAAAAGCCCTGACCTAATAATGAAATAAATTAGCAATAATAATAAATTAAATAATATAGCAATAATATTACTGTTCATTATCTCCTAAAACAGGGCTTCCTCTCTCCTACCCTTTTGCTGTGCCCTACAGGGTCCATAATGATCTCAATTATATAGTTACCACCTAAGTATACATTATGGTAAAGCAATAAAGATATTGAGTATTGAGTATTGAGTCTGTTCACCCACATTCGCCCCTAGTATTAAGTCCAATGTAAAAAGTGGCGAGCCTATTGCCATTTTCCGAGCACTATTATGGTGGCAGATTCATCGCCTCTTACGACCAGGAACTGAAAGCGGTTACGGTATGGTAAAATGAGGCTACTTTGCTCCGTGAAGCTAAATATGTTCCAAATATCAAAAAAGATCATTTCGATCTAATCTCTAATAATAAAAAAGTTCCTTAATCATAAATTTTGAGTTTTATTTTGTTCAAACCGTATCAATAAAACGAGAAACACAAAATTTGCTTCCTTATTATATTTTTTGGAGCATATTTACACCTGACGCTGTTAACTTTACCTCTGTACAGAAAATGTGCCTGTTTTAGTACAAATTAAATGTAGAAGCAATATTTCCGAAAGAACGGATAACATTGCTCAATATAAAAAAAATATATAAAAAAATACTAAGTAACTATTTTTGTCATTGAAATATTAGAGCCAGAATGTTATACATATAAGCCGTGGAAAATTTAACAAAAGCCATAACAAAGAAGGATTTTTACGTAATTACACTTTCAAATTTTGGAGCAAAAAACGGGGCAAAATAACCTCATTTTACGGTACGAGGTTACGATATCTTTAAAACATAAAGATACCGTTTTCTTATAAAGGTTAGGCTATGCCTTTTTATGATTTCGGTACCGAAAACCATCGAGTGATGAATGAATCATGTTATTGAAACATTGATACTATCTGGGGCCTCATAGCGAAGGAAAGGACGGCGAGCCGGTTCATCAAATAAAACCCTTATTTATAAAGGTTTAGGTACCGAGACCGAAATATACCGTTTTGCATTCTCAAACTCTACTTTTCGGTACCAAAATATATTTTAGTAGCCAAATATTCCGATAACCGGAATTTACGAGTATTTTTTCATTTACGTCATACCATATTTTGAAGGTATCTTAATTTTCAGGTTATTCAGTCCCCGCTTACCACTCGCTTGTTGCCCGGGGACGGAACCGAATTATATTCTTAATCCCCTCCCCCTCCTCCGCATACTAATAACTTTAATTATGCTGTGTAAATATTTAATATTCCTATACCAACCGTGTCTAACAGATGTTGTGGTGACCCGGAAATAACACGTTGGTTAAGTAACAGGTTGCGGGTTCAAACCCTAGCAAGTACTAACGTCACTTTTTCAATGTCATTATTATGTATTTTCTTAGCTGATCTAAGATACAACTAAAATACGGTGAAGGAAAACATCGTAAGGAAACCTGGTCGGAACGGTCTGAAATCGCCAACCCACAGTGAGCAAGCGCGGTAATCACAAAAGTTTTATGTTCTGTGGTGGTGATCAATGCTCGTTCCTTTTCTATATGAGATGAGCACCCATATTCTAAGACGTTCCTCCAAAACTTACTCGAATCGACTCCACCTCGACTTGACATAAACGTCCTCGACTCGAGATTTTTCCTCAGTCGAGGTAAGGAATCATCTGTCAAACTCAAGGTACCTCGGAACCTACCTTAAGGAAGTGTCAAAGTTCGTATGTAATAAAAAATAATTTTGAAATCTTTATAGAATATGCTTACGATAATCCTTACAATTTTTTATCGCGGCGTTATTTGCGCGATGCAGATAATTCAAATTATGACGTAATGACTCCGTCGAGGAACCTCAAAGTTCACTCGAAATTGCGACTAAGTATACAATTTTGAAGGTGTTTTCGAGGCCGTTCTGAGTTGAGTATGAGTCGAGTTAGTTTTGGAGGAACGTCTTAAAATATGGGTGGAGGCCTTTGCCCTGCAGTGTGAAAATATAGACCGGTTCTCAGTGACGACAATGCAGCCTTCCAAGAACAGCTGTCAAAATGTGAACGTCATCCGAGTTACATAATACAGTAACAGTTGACACATGATATATGATGAGGGGCTCGTGGCAGCTCAACAGCGCGGATCACACTTTTTTTTTTGACGAGGTTAAGCTGCTCATTCCGCAGTCAGTCCATGGATGGGTGACCGTTCGTTACACATCAAGACCCCTCCGTGCCCCAGAGAGCACGTTATACCGTCGGTCCCGGGTGTCATACGGATACCTATGACAGTCGTTAAACCTAGTCAGAAGCTCGGAAGTCTGACCACCGATCTAACCTTAGGGTACCGGCATTACCCAGTAACTGGGTTGTAGAGGACTGATGGCAGTCGCTCCAAGTAAAATACTGGTATTCAGCCGCATCTGTTTAGACTAGGAGCTGATCCTAACATAGTTGAGAAAAGAAAGAAAAATTTGAAAGAAAGACATTTATTTGGCACGAAAGCAATCAGACACACAGACAAAAAAAATCAAAAGAGACAAAACAAAATAAAAAAATAAAGTAGCTGTGTGTCTAGCGGCTGCGCCAAATAGGTTCAGTTCAGCATAAATGTCAGACCACTAGTGCCTGACGCTGGTTTTCAACTGAACCCATTGTGACGTAACTGATGTAATCCAGTTCCAAATAGATAACTAGCGTGCTTAAATAAATAAACAAATAAAAAATAAATACTGTTGACCCTTAATTACGGGTGTCTCAGTGGCCATGCCAGCTCACTTTAACTAACATATGTGTGTATATGAGCAGTGCATGTGTATGTGAATATAGTTGTGTACTAATTTATAATAATGATTTATAGAAAAGGCTAGGCAGAACCACCTGTAGCCAACAGTTCCACTCAACGTATCTAGAAACCAGAATCTTTGTGAAACTTTTCTTGTTAATAACATTAATTTAGAAAGTTACAGGTATACAAAGGTATATTGTAAATGGGAACTTTTATCAGTATTTCCATACCAGTGAAGAAAATCGGCGTAAAAGTGTAAAACGTGAAAGTTTTTGGTCCAAGACAAATATTATGTAAATCAGTTTCTTCTCGTCATCCGTTTTCTGTCCAATGCCAGGGTATAATTTAGATAAGTTAACGGACGCACATGAATAAAGAGATTATGAACAGTTATATCATTCATAATATCGTCGGCTTAAGTTTTAAACTGACCATTTGAATAATTTTACAGGCAATGAATAAAACTGAATAATTTTTAAATGTATTTTGTAAGAAAAGAAAAATTATTTTCGAAAGAATATTATAATATGTAGGTACCTACTGTCGAAAAACATGATTTTAAGTAATCAAAATTAAATAAAGTAAAAAGACGATTTCTTTAATTGTCCGTGTTATCCGACGATATAGCGGAAATTGTCAGACAGACGGCAGATTAAACACCGTTTGAAATATCTTGGGAAATCAAAGTTCTTGCAATATTGTACGACTGTACGAGTATACAGACGAGTCCTCATATTCTTATCTATTGATAAAAACCGGCCAAGTGCGAGTCAGACTCGCGCACGAAGGGTTCCTTACCATTATCTACAAAAACGAGCAAAAAATCACGTTTGTTGTATGGGAGTCCCCTGAAATATTTATTTTATTCTGTTTTTTCGGCAACAGAAATACATCATCTGTGAAAATTTCAACTGTCTAACTAGCACGGTTCATGAGATACAGCCTGGTGACAGACGGAGGGACAGACGGACAGCAGAGTCTTAGTAATAGGGTCCCGTTTTACCCTTTTGGTAAGAAACCCTAAAAATTACGTTTTTGTAAGCCCTACAATAAAATGATAAGCTCACACAAAACCAACACATAAGTAATAAATAATTTAATTCTATTATTTTCGGCGATCATTAATTAGTCTTTACAAGTCTACAATGACGTGTCGAATATTGTAATTTAATAAAAACGTCCGCCCTTATACATATGTACCTACCTACTGATCCACTCATATATTGTGATGAATTAATGGATTAAATACTGGGAAAAAAGGCCACGGCCATGTCGGCGCGATGTTAATCGCCTTCATTGTCCGCTATAAAATGTATTACACCAATTTGTATGTTGCGGCTTATTTGCGTACAACGTGAGTACAATATATGAATAGCAAGATAATAGAATAATAATTCCTATTAGGTATTTCATTTAGATATTTCAATTTGAGTATAGTATTGGCTATAGTAAGTAACCAACTACCTCGTTGGTCTAGTGGTGGCAATCGCGACTGCTGATCGTGAGGTCCTGGGTTCGATGCCCAGGTCGGGTAAAATGTTATTAGGTTTTTCCGTGTGAAATTCCTCAGTCGCAGTCCGGAGTTTGAATATGTGTCCGGTTGATAGCAATAGGCTCGCCCCCTATTACATGGGACTTAAACATAACAGTGAAATGAGGGTGTTACTTATACACCTCTGCCCAACCCTTCGGGAAATACAGGCGTGATGTTATATTATGTTTATGTATTGGCTATAGTGTAGCCATTTTTATTTTAGCGAGAATTTGTCAACCCTGTCTGCGTGCACGAACGATAAGCAAGCTAACCGAGGGTTCGAGGATAATACTAAAACGCCGGAAACCACATACAGTTCTACATAAACTCACGCCTTTTTCCTATAGGGGTTGTGTAAGGAGTTAAGGGAGTTAACTGTAAATTTCGTAATTCAAGGTTGTTTGTGCAATAAGGTACCTACGCTGTGCTGTATCAGCATACATGCACATCAATAAAACATGTACCTGGTTCATTATTTTGGGTTATAATAAACCTACCTTGAAACTGATCGGACGTCTTACATTATCCTACACCTACGATTGCGTCCTCTACCGGCATTTCCACTGACGTCCGCCTTACAAATTCCTTTTGTTAATCGCCGTTCAAACATAACTCGAAACTAAAATCCTATAAATTGCCAATATCGCAGACAACACCCCCATCCGAACTAAATTAAACGGTGTAAATAGACCCTTAACGAAGCCGAAAGGCACTTATTCTCCACGTCATTGCAATCATTTTTTTGTTCTTGACTATGCCTGGGAACCTTCTAGTTACGGAGATATTGGAAGTCAAAGTTCCAACTTTTTCACAACTTTTTTTTAAAATACTAGTTTTGAAGGTTGCAAATGTATTTGAAATACCTCCATTACCCGTTTACTACTCATTACATATATCAGCACAGCGTTTTGAGTGCGTTACATTGAGCTTTACAGTAAAAGGAAATTTTTCACCCAAAAAAAAAATGTCGTTTTCCAGCGACAATTTTTGCGTAGGGTTACTTAGTTTGATGTACTGAACGCATGGTTGACGGCTTTGTAAAGGGTCTTTTTACACCTTGTATAAAAGCTTTCTCCGAAAACAAACCTAGCTTCTCCTATAACTGGGTAACGACTAAAGCAAAGAAAAATACCCATGTTTAGTCTTCTTGTTGCAGTGCAGGAATAATGTTTACCTTGGTAGTATTCAAACAGTCAAAGATTGCTTGTCGCTCCTATGAGACTAAGAACACAAACATTCAATTTCTATTGTTGATTGTTAGTATTGAAGATGCAGCCTGACTGTATTGAATACCATTCGATCTGCTGTCATGTGATAAAAAATATACCAATATCAATATAATTTTTTTTTTGTACCTCTCTTTTCAATGCTGTTCTCTTTGACCCAAAGGTTGACTGGTAGAGAATGCCTTGTGGCATTAAGTCCGCCTTATGTACCACCATTGTGCATTTAAGTATTAAATAAATAAATAAATACCAAAAGCTTGAAAAGGTACGTTTTCATCTTCTATCGTGACGACACGAGATATATGAAAATAGTTCATAATGCCGCCGTGGTGAAAAGATTAGCCAGTCAGCAAGGTTGGTATCGGGGTTTTTTGCCCCAAAGTCCGCCGGACGTATTCCACTATCGACACAAGTTAAGCTCTTTTAATGCACCCATAAATATACATGAAAACTTATCTATCTCCAGAAGTCATTAGTCTCATCTTACTAAAAACCACTGAAGTAAGTGTGACCATATTTTTAGATATACAATGTGTGTAGTATGTAGTAATAAAACTTTAAGGGCGGCATATAATACAAACAATTTTACCAACAAAAGCACCTGACACATGGGGTCGAAAACCCACTTAAAAAGTACCTTCAACCTCACCCGCCACCCAACCCCACCCCTCCCCAAGATAGAAAAATATTAGTATTTAACCGACTTCCAAAAAGGAGGAGGTTCTCAATTCGATTGTATGTTTTTTTTTTTTTTTTTTTGTATGTTTTTTCCGCCATATCTTTGCGAATTGTGAACTGATTTTAATCATTCTTCTTTTGTTTGAAAGAGTATTCTTTCGAAGTGGTCCCATTTCAATTTGGTGAAGATCTGATGAAGAACTTCGGAGATAGACCATTTGAAGTCGGTTTTATTTTTGTTAAAAAGTGATTATTTGTAGAACAACTCAAAGATTAGTAAAAAAACACATATAAGATACATGTTACCCGCTGTAGTTTTTTAAATATTTTAGGAAATGAGATAATAATGTGCATAAAATTTAACTTTCATGTCTTATTCCAAAAATTGCTTAACTTATGTATGACAGTTTGATACTTCTTTAGTTGTCTTTGCTGTAGTCTTTCCAATGCCATTAAACTTACGCCTCTGTGAGGCCTAGGTCTTAAGTTGTGGATGTTTGAGTATGTAGACTATGGAGAGGTCGAAATAGGTAAGTCAAATACTATAATTACTCAATCTTTGGGGGGTGGGGAATCAACCCCACAACTGGGATTGTTTTTGTCGATAAAATTGAGTGTATATACCGTCCTTAAAGTTTTATTACTACATACTGGGACACTTTGTATAACGCGGCAAACAAGATAATCTATCATATCAACTCGTAAATATCGCCATATATTGCCGCGTAATCATTACTTCCTTGACAGGTTAATTGGCGATCGTAACAAGTTTGTATTAATAAGTAAGAGTTGACAACACAATACCACAGTCTAATTACTGTGACAATACCTTCTCTATTTAGAAAGACGGCAGACTATATGGGCTCATTTTACACTAAAGGCGTACGTACCTACAGCGCCCTTCGAGTCTAATATAACAACGCGTTTAGGGTGCTGAAGGGGTTGCCGCGTTACTGTAGTGCTTCAAGGATGTTTGCAGAAGCCCGCGTAGATTGGTTTTTTAAAGTAATGCTTAAGAGATGCGCATCCCTCGTACGCAGGGTGCGGGGCAGCACCAATACCATCCTAAAAATGATCTCAGACCGACTGGATTGCGCGGTCGTTAACCGGTGCTGCAAAATTTCTGCTGGACCTGCAGCATAATAACGATGTGCCATGGTTATAGATTTATCTCATTATTTGTATATAATTTAGTTCACTAACATAGATATAAGTCAAATTGTTATTAACACTATGAGTTGTGACTTGAATAAATAATTGAATTATTAATTATTATTATTATAGAATTTAGGTGAATGCTGTTACCCAGTCACCTTTGCCCTTGTTACACAGTTTTTATACCACAATGTCTGGACTTTAAAAGGGACCTAATCTCTGAGTTTGTTTCGGCTTTTCTTCTCAGAGCTTGACAGACAGAAAATGCCGGCGCCACCTAGTCTTAAAAAAACATTACATTAACTCGTAAAAGTGTCTGTAACAGATTTATTTGCAGAAGTTAAAATCATTTATCATTTTAAACAATTTTGTTAGTATACAGGGTGTAAACGAAATCATGTAATTCCTTCAAACCTCGTGATGTATTGCTGACATAGATTAAACCTGAACAGGATACTTATACAAGGTTAGTCGGAAAAGGGGTACTAAGCCGCGGGCCACTTAATGTATCACTGATGATTGTTTGAAAGAAAGTATTAAAATTTCAAAATTCGATAAAGAAAATATCCATGCAATTTCTTTTTTATTTTAGTTTTTTCAAAAATTCTTCATCCCTGCTTTAGTTATGAGTACAGAAAATAAAGTTTCTAATCCGTGACCCCAAATATGACGTAAAATGTAAACACAGCTGATCATAGCTATGGACAGATAGATTTTAGCATATTTTTTACGAAATCTTTGAAAAGCTATTTCTCTTAAACTATCGAGATTTGGGGAAAGTTGTACAACAAAAGTTATCCCTTATTATAGGTACTTTAACACCCTTTCGGCTTAGTACCCCCTTTCCGAATAACCTTGTAGATTCATTAAAAAAAATTACAAGAAGTAAACATGCGTTCTTAACGTGAGGCATTTTAGCGCCCCGAGCGAATTGCGTGGCTACCGCTCACCACGCGATCATTTAACTCGGGGCGCTAAAATGCCTCACGTTAAGAAGACATGTTTACTTCTTGTATTTTTTTTTAATGAATCCATAAGTATACCGTTCAGGGTTAATCTATGTCAGCAGTACATCACGAGGTTTGAAGGAATTACATGATTTCGTTTACACCCTGTAGAATTGGATTGGCGAAGTATATGTTCGTACCCCTCCATTTCCTTAAAATATTTACCGTCCAACTATTTCAAAACGCAAACGTAACTTCATTGTGGTTTCGAGTAATTCCTACTCTCAATTTGTAATTAATGTAACCCTTCCGCAGCCGGAGCGCCAACCGCCAGCTGATTAAACTTCGCGTCAGTCACTGTCAGTCCAAGGTGACGAGATAGCCTTGTCAACCGTGTATGTTGCCCTGTGAATATGCTAAATACAAATAGTTTTATGAGTAAAATCGGAAATATAAAATTGTTTATGTGCGCGGAGTTTCCTTTGCTAAACTGAAATTCAAGGGGAACTTATACCGTTAGAACACGATTTTATACTTCCAAACTATGTTTAATTTCAGAGGTGTCAATCATACACTCTATCTAGTATCCTTGCACTGTTAGGTGCAGCGTAGAAACATCGTACTTATAAAAAAAATTACAAGTCAAAGAAAAAAAAATATAACATCACGCCTTGTATTCCCCAAGAGATTGGGCAGAGGTATATAGTAAGACCCTCAATTCGCCCTTAAGTTTAAGTCCCATGTAATAGGGGTGAGCCTATTGCCATCAAATTGGCACAAATCCAGACTCCAGGCTGCTATTGAGAAATTCTTAATGTAACCTAATAACACTTTGCCCTACCTGGGGATCGAACCCAGGACCTCACGAACAGCAGTCGCGCTTGCACAAGACCAACGAGGCAGCTGAGAGAGAAAATGTTTTTACAAAAACTTTTTTCATATAATTAGTAGGACGTGAACCGTACGGTTCCATTGGACAGAATAACAACTTGTCAACAAAATAATTTATTAGTATAATAACTTTGATGTCCATGAAACGCATTCTAAACAAATTGCAAGGCCGCTCATTATAAGTTTCATATAACGATCTGAATCTTAACCGTAACTTTCGGCAATGCTTCTGTTTGAAGTGGATTACGATAACCAAACGACATATCCAGTATCACTGACTTCCCCTGTCTAAAGAAAACCTCAAAGACGCCTTAAACCTCGTCCTTCAACGACCTTTTTGGCCTTCAAGGTAAGTTATACCGTTCTAAGAGTCAAGACCCGCGCAATCATTAATAAAATTAATAGACAAAGTTACGCACAACTGAACCCAACATTACTACGTCGCAAAATTTATTCAATATCTACGTGAACAATTTTTATTTTTGACAAAGGTTCTAGGACTTTACGAAGCAATACAAATCACTATTTACGTACGATCTAAAAAAGAATTAAGAATAGTAGCCGGTCAGCGTGTGACGCAGTAAATATCGTGATTTGTTTGACCTCTGAGACCCCGCGCGGTCAAAAAGGTCACGGAATTCGTAAAAATGGCTACCAAGATAACTTCAAAGAACTGAACTGTGTTGACTTTGAAATTAAGATTAACGCGCAATTAAACAGGATAAGAATAATGAAGTGAAAGATGAAAAGAAAAGAAAGCCTTTGATTTTGAAATTGTAATTATTAGCTACCTATCGTTGGTTACATCTATCTGATCCTGGGATTTAAACCACAGTTAGATTGTAAAACTGTGAATGAAACTCATCGGATATTTTTGTTTTTTTATTTTAATACGGTCTAATTATTGGTTTTCTGAGATACAACTAAAATTATATTTTTTACGTTATCATATTAATTTATTAACCGACTTCCAAAAAAGGAGGAGGTTCTCAATTCGTCTGTATGTTTTAATGTTTATTACCTCATAACTCCGCCATTTATAAACCGATTTAGATAAAAATAAAGTTATTTGAAAGGATATACTTCCAGATTGGTCACATTTAAATTTGGTGAAGATCTGATGAACAACTTCGGAGATAGACAATAGAACTCCTCAATGACGAACAGTACGCATAATGTGATGATGTGATTATGTTACGAGCAGCGTCGTTAGTAGGTCCAACCATATTTTAATTAAGGCCACTAAAACGAAAACAATAAAAAACATTTTAACAAAAATAAAACCGACTTCAAAAAAAAAACGATGAAAAGAATAAAATAATTACCATATTATAAAATTAACAGTTTTAGAAGTCGGTGCTAATCCACGCTGAACCAAATTGAAGGCACCGACTTCTAAAACTGTTAATTTTATAATATGGTAATTATTTTATTCTTTTCATCGTTTTTTTTTGAAGTCGGTTTATTTTTGTTAAAATATTTTTATCTAATTAAAATATTACATGGCAGACAGCCGCGTTGCTGGAGAAATTGTTACAACGCTTCTTCTACCTAGCAAAAATATTAGGAACCGGATGCGGGTGCTGTCTTCTTGCTCATGGTGCTATATTAGTTTACGAATGTGTCAGAACCAAAGTCCCTATAGCAAAACTGAATGAATGGGTCGAGGAACTTTAAGTATACTCCAACAAGAAGTACATAGTCTGTTTAGCTGTCGGCAATAAGATTGACAAGCATATAATTTTGGGACCCAGTGCATAATATCAGCAAGCACATTGGGTCACCCGCGCGACGGCGCAACGAGTATTCCCAAGGAGGGTTGATGTCAGGCAGGCGGCCGGTCATAAAACAATAAGCCAAAACCTCTAACAACATGAATTTATGAAATACATGTTGTGCCGATCCCACCTCGTGTGGGATAAGGGCAGGAAGAAGAAAAAGAAGATGCGTGTGCTGTCTTAAACAAACTCAATGTTCAAAAGGTAAAAGTTATTAGTCTATTTTGAATATATGACACTTTCTTTCTTTCTCTTTCGTTCATACAGAGAGAATCAAATAAATATCCAAATAAGCTTATGTCCGCATATCTGCAAAAGCTAATACGATCTAAAGACCAATATTGGCTACAAACAAACGAAGGCAAAGCCTCCGTAAGAGATAACGCGTAGTAAGCGTACGCAAGTAGTGTCACCGACAGGTTATTTATTACAGTTCCACCAAACTGTGAAAATGAAAGGGTGGAGTCACCTCGACCTCGACTCGTTATTCTGTGGCATAAACTGAAATAATTCCTAAAATTAGTGCGTCGTAGAATTTGGTTACTATTTCATTAATATGTTTAATTAGAGTTACAGCTCCATATAAAAGTCCAAAGAGACCCCTCTATGCCTCGCAGAGCACGTTAAACAGTCGGTCCCAGGTGTCATATGAATACCTACCTATCTATGACAGTCGTTACGGGAAGTCAGTAGCCCGAAAGTCTGACAGCGGGTCTAACCTTAGGATATCGGCATTACCCAGTAGATAATTGGGTTGCGGAGGTCTATGGCAGCTGCTCCGTGTAAAATACTGGTATTCAGCCGTATTTGGTTAGACTGTAAGCTGACCCCAACATAGTTGGGAAAAGGCTAGGCAGAACGAAATATCCATAATGTATTTTTATTTTTCTGCACCTCTCTTTTCGATGCTGTTCTCTTTGACCCAAAGGTTGACTGGTAGAGAATGCCTTGTGGCATTAAGTCCGCCTTATGTACCACCATTGTGCATTGAAGTATTAAATAAATAAACGACAGCTCGATATAAAAGCCTATAATGGTAAAAAAAAATTGTCAGCGCTGTGACAGTGTGTTTTATCAGACGACTAGCTGTGCCCTCGTGGCTCAGCCCGCGTAAGAAGTTTTTTTTAGATATTTACGTAACTTAAACCGTTTACGCAGCGCACGCAACGGAAACTCTCAAAAAGGAATAATTTTTCCTGTTTGTGTAATTTTTTTTATTTGTACTCCGCTCCTATTGGTCGTAGCGTGATGTTATATAGCCTATAACCTTCCTCGATAAATGAACTATCCTACTCAAAAAGATTTTTTCAATTCCAACCTGTAGTAGTTCCTGAGATTAGCACGTTCAAACAAACAAACAAACTCTTCAGCTTTATAATATTAGTATGGGTAACAATTTAATTTGAAATTAATTATACTATTCAAAGTTCTACCAGAGAAGTATTAAGTAAGTTATTTTTTAAATGTATGACTAAATGGCGCCCCCACTTTTCGTTCCTACTCTTTTGTGCAGAACTGTACTTATTTATTAGTCATCATTGCGGTAACTTTATTAAGTAAAACGTAAAAGAAGTTGGCTTAATTGTAATTATTATAACAAGTACATAATTTGTGTTTTCCTTAATTGTGGCTTTAATTAATTTAAGTTCAATTAAATAGAATTAACGTTAAAATATGCACTGATTACTTGATTACAGGCCAGTTACATGGTCCAACGATGGGGTCATCGTCGGACCATGAAACTATCGTAATACGTCATGATTTGTGATAACTTCCAAAAAATAACAACAGAAGCCAAAGCTTATTGGTTCATCAGTAGCTATGACGTAGGTAGTATAATCTTAAGATATCGGTATTGCCCACTAACTGGCTTGCGGAGGTCTGATGACAGTCGCTCCGTGTAAAATACTGGTATTCAGCCGCATCTGATTAGACTGGAAGCTGACCCTGACTTTGACAATATTTTACATATATTCGCTGTAATGTGAAAATAAAATTGTTAGTTTCTTGTTTGTGAAGAAACAAGTAAGTGTAACATAGTTGGGAAAAGGCTAGGTGTTAAAGTAGATATGACATAGTATCGGTCAGTAACGTGATCTAGCTGTCACGGGAGGAGACTACCTGTTATACCATGGTCAGTTGTTGGTAGTGAACTCTAAGCTTTAAAGCGTAATACGTGCGCTACATGAGTTACTACCTGGTTTACTGGGGTAGACAGTGTACTTTGTGTTAATCCTGGATATATTCTACCTTTGTACTAAACCCCGACTAAGTCTGTTAAGCCTTGAACTACGTGATTGAGTTATAAACATCTAAAACGTCTACTTTAACGCTTGGTTTTCGCATTTATAATACACATTTGCCGGACTTTTCTTTATTTTAACATCACGCTTGTATTAACCGAAGGGTTGGGCATACTCTCATTTCACCGTTATGTTTAAGTCCCATGTAATAGGGGGTGAGCCTATTGCCATCAACTGAGTATAAATCCAAACTCCGGGCTCAACAACAAAAGTTGCCAAGGGCTGCTACTGAGGAATTCCACACGGATAAACCTAATAACACTTTGCCCGACCTGGGGATCGAAAGCAGGACCTCACTATCAGCAGTCGCGCTTGCCACCACCAGACCAAAGAGGCAGTGACCAGTCTTTCTTTGAATTATTATTTATTATTTTGGGCAGTTACTACTTCCATTACCTAATTATTTTTTTACTTTCCATCGATATAATATCACTACACACAATTATTTAAAAAGAATAATGTTTCAATCCTTGGTAGACGAATTTGCGATCGCTACAAGAAATTTTCTTTTGTTCCATCAGATACAATTCATTATTTTCCGTTTCTACAAAAAGAGGTTTGACTAAGCTAGGGAGCACAGAGATATAAATCACACTATCGCCTAACTGCGCCAACAGATTTGTTACAGATTCACAGACAGTTATCGATTGTTCTCAACAACGACTTCAATGAGATTGTAGCATTTATTGATTTACTTTGTAGAATTTAATTGCTATGAAGTTAGTAAGGGATCGCTATGCGTAAAGGATCGCTACGCGTAAGGGATCGCTACAAATAATTGTAACGGAATGCTACGAATTATCGTAACGGAATACTACGAATTATCATAATGGAATACTACGAATTATCGTAACTATTACACAAACTTAAGATTCAGATCATGAAACTCCATCTGCGTCATTTTACAAAAACAAATTACGAGTACCTAGTAGGTATACTTGTATGCATTGGACCTTAGAATTAGAATTTTGCTCTGACACCTGTAAAGTGATTGATTTACCTTATCGCTGTAAAGAAAATAAGAAACTTAAACGGTTCGATGCTATCAATCATAAGATTCATGACGGCTGACAACTAGTCTAAAGTGGGTAGTCTAAGGGTTTTCTCAATCGTCGGTAAACTCAAAAATATGGCGGCCTGACAGTTTCTCTGTAGAATATCTGCCAAATTGCTATATTTATTTACCAGATAAAAGATATACAACGATTGTGAAACAGACCCTAAGTAGATACAATACGTGAGAACCATATAGGTACTTTATTTCTATAAAAATATAGGAGATTTTTTTCTTTGATTTATGTACCCAAGTTTTCTACAATACATAGGTACAATTTAATCTTATAATGAAGAAGAATTGCTTTAAATGTAATATTGACTTGTTTACTATAACCGACTTCAAAAAGGAGGAAGTTCTCAATAAGTCAGTATATTTTTTATCTATGTTCGTGCATTGCTCCGGCATTTCGAGCGGATTAAGATCTTTTTTTTATATGTAAGTATTTAACTTCAAGTTGGTCCCAATTCTTACGTAAATAATAATGTCGTCTACATACACAAAATTAAATACGAGATTGTTGATAATTTTAAGTCGGTTTTTTCTTACTTAAAAGATTACTTGTACAAAGAATATTTCAGCAAAGTATTTTCGAATGTCGACTATAGTTAAACCGAACAACTCTTATCTTGTTAACTTAAAATCCGCGTTTATCTAGCTTTTCCCGATCAAACAGACCAAATATCTACTTAACTTAAAGCATAACCTTTAACCAAACAATCAGAAGTAATAACGAGAAAGTGCAAACACCTTAAGAGAGCAACCTCTGTAATAGTAGCGTTATTATCGGTTCGTTAACCCCGAAAGGGTAACAGCAGGGTTCTAGTTAAATTGCTTCGGACGAACTAACTCTTCGTAGCGTAGGTACCGCAAATTAAACTGGGTTTAGACTGGTATGTGGGTACCAACATTGATTTCGTATTACGCAAAGATACATGTAAGAGCAAGTTCACACAACGGATCCGTTTTAACGATCCGTCGGTACTGGATATGTTGTTCACATCTGTACCGACGGATCAGTTAAACAAATGGCAACTGCGTCGCATATGGCAGGCAGGATACAATAAAAATAACGGATCCAGTATTTTTTACTGGATTCAGAATACTGTCGTGTATGTGAACTCGCTCATACAACTTCAGGCTCCATCACCAAAATAAAAACGGATCCGCTAAAACCGGTCCTGTGAACAGTTGCTGTGTGAACTAACTGTAACTTGAAAATGTGTTGATTTCTTGACAGAAGAATTAAGCAAGAGAAAACAGTAGTTACAACAATTTAAAAAAAAATTGTGTGCACCATATAACGGCACTAATAAATCGTCGAGCTGCACTCTAACTCCGTAACACATGCAGAATCGTAATAGCTTTTATGTTGACAGTCCTACGATGTTCATTGCACCGTATCTTTTAATAATCCCGTCTTCTCGTCATCTTTGCTGCTGCGAGTGTGATACGCAATTAAGGTGCTGGTTCTTAAAATGTACAATATAAAATTAATAGATTTACATTTTCAGTTTAACATACAACATAACATCACGCCCTATATTCCCCGAAAGGTTGGCAGAGGTGTATAGTAACACCCTCATTTCGCCAATGTAATAGGGAGAGAGCCTATTTGCCATCAACCGGGCACAAATACAGTCTCTGAGAAATTCCTAATATTAAAACCCAATAACACTTTGCCCGACCTGGGGATCGAAACCAGGATATGCTAGGCAGTTGCGCTTGCGAACACTAGACCAATAAGGCAGTCATTGAATTTGTGTTTGAAGTTTGACTCTTAACACAAACTGAACTGAATAAAAGGATAATTCTACTAAAAAAATTGTTCAAAATCCCAACATCGTGAGGAAACCGGCATGCCTGATAGATATTTCTCATCAGATGTGAAGCCAAGTTAAAGGCCTATGGGCGGCATAAACTGTGACACCAAGTTAGTCACTAATCACGCGAAAAGAAGAAGATTTAAAAAAGTCAAATACATAACTATGGTGGAGCTGCGGTTTAATTGCGGGTTTAAACAATTTTGTTTGTAAAATTGGCCGGAAACAGCTAAGTGAATTTGTACTATTATACAAGGTTAGTCGGAAAGGGGTACTAAGCCGAAAGGGTGTTAAAGTACCCATAATAATGGATAACTTTTATTCTACAGCTTTCCTCTAAAGTCAATAATTCAAGAAAAAAAGCTGTTCAAAGATTTCATAAAAAATACGCTAAATTCTATCTACCCTCAGCTATGATCAGACGTGTTTACATTTTACGTCATATTTGGGATCACGGATTAGAAACACCATTTTCTGAATTCATAACTAAAGCAGGGATGAAGAATTTTTGAAAAAACAAATAAAAATAATTTTGCATGGGATCTTTTTTTATCAAATTTTTAAATTTGAACACTTTCTTTAAAACAATCATCAGTTATACTTTAAGTGGCCCACGGCTTAGTACCCCCTTTCCGACTAACCTTGTAGAAGTCAAATGCTTTTCAAAGAATTGGATTGAAGCGCGCTACGGGGCGCACACTTACACAAATGTAAAACTCATGTCGCGTTATGAGGCTTCTTACAAATGAAAGGACACGTTTTCACGTAAAATAAGGTTTTTAATAAAGATGACACGAGATTTTGGAACCTCACACAGGATTCACACTTATCGTTAAATTGCACAAATTGACTTCTGCGTCATTTTCAATCTATATATATATAAAAGGAGAAGCTGACTGACTGACTGATCTATCAACGCACAGTCTAAACGGCTGGGGTTAGGAACTTGAAATTTTGACAGTAGGTTCATTTTGTGACGTAAACATCCACTAAGAAGGGATTTCTCGAAATTCAACCCCTAAGGGGGTGAAAAAAAATCACGCAAGCGAAGCTGCGGGCAAAAGCTATTTAACATAAAACATAACATCATGCTTATATTCCCTGAAGGGTTGAGTAGAGTTATATACAGTAATACCCTCATTTCGCTGTTATGAACTCCCATGTCATATTCATATCTTTATTTGCATTCCATAATGTTTAAGGGCTAAAATAATGGCTTAAAGCTAAGGTACAATTACGGACCCTGTAGGGCACAGCAAGAAGTATAAAATTATTTTTTAATTAAAAATAAAATAAAATTAGGAAATAAATTAATAATCAATAGCTTGTTTGTTGTTGTTTTTTAAAAAACGTTGCCCCACACTAGGATTTCTCCTGTATCGTGGGTGCGTTTACAAACACAAATCTTCACACGCACAAACATCCAGACCCGGAACAACTATCTGTAGGCCATACAAATATTTGTTCCGTGCGAGAATCGAACCCACGACCCGCAGCGCAGAAGCCGATCGCTCAGCCACTGCACCAAACGTGTCGTCAAATATCAATAATTTTTAAATATGTTATTAACATTAAATAAGTAAGGATATTATATTATTGAGATATATTTGGTAAGTCAATTAAACAGAAGTATGTACCTGGATATAGGGGGCCAGCCTATTGCCATCAACCGGGCACAAATCCAAACTCCGGGCTGCTACTGAGGAATTTCACACGGAAAAACCCAATAACATTGCCCGAACTGAGGATTGATGCCAGGACCTCACGATCAGCAGTCATGCTTACCACCACTAGACCAACGTGGCGGTACTTTAATAACTTGCACAATTTACCTTGCTAGTGGCCGTAAATGTTTCCCATTCGATAAATCACGACTGTCACTTGTTCTTATCTTTAGGATACGTAGCTACTAAACACTATTAAGTATCTAAAGCTTACATTATGTACTTAATTTTTCTATTCCATAGCCGCGAACAATGTGTTGTTCACATAAACGTTACAGGAAACATAATTTATCATTTTTGTCTAACCTTGTCCTTCGTCACTGCGATGCCACATTTCTGACAATAAGATGGATAGGTGCAGGGGTAAGATTGACTACCGATAACATTCCACTCTAATATAATTTTATTACATAACATACAATAACATCACACCTTGTAGTTATTTCCCGAAGGGTTCGGCAGAGGTATTTTTGGTACACCCTTTTTTCGCCAGTTACGTTTAAGTCCCAAGTAATAGGGGGCGAGCCTATTGCCATTAACCGGGCACAAATCCATGCTCTAGGCTGCTACTGAGAAATGCCTAATGGAAAAACCCAATAACACTTTGCCCGACCTGGGGATCGAACCCAGAACCCCATGCTCAGCAGTCGTCGTAGTCAATTTTATTATACCTTTAATATTTAGATTAAAATATATTATAGCAATTTATACGTGTTGCACAGTTATGTAATATTAATTATTTTTTCCCCCGAATAAAATGAGATAAAACATTATCTCGTTAATTAACCGCGCGTTAAATAAACCCTTTGTAAAGCGCACGTATTGTTTTATGTAGGCAGTTAATTATATCTACATACAGTCACAAAACAAATAGGTACAGAAGTCAACCACATGTATGTACTTCTCTTTTCATACCTACGCTCGGCGGTCGCTCTATCTATATATCTCTCTCGAGCGCATGGCACTCGCGCTCGCACTCTGGTCCCAAACAGTCCGAGATATCGTGTCCGTGAGCAGTGTCTATGTGTGCATTGCTCGAGCGCACTTGTATGTAGATTGACTTCTGTACCTATCTGTTTTGTGATACAGTTAAAGTTTCCTCCTTCATTATACCCGTTTACGATTTTGCAAAACATGAAAAGCGGCTTCGCCAATTATATAGCGAAATCGCCTCAGTGGAGCTGCATAAACATAAAACATAATATGGTATCGTCTTGTTTTCCATAAAATCATTTGTACTATTATTGTTTTCCATAATCGTCCCCCTCATAATATTTACTTGTATTATTATCATTTATACTAATAACGCTTGTCATATCAACTTATTAGTCATAACTTTTATTTGCCATAAAATAAGTTTCCATAATAACAGGTGTTATAATCATTCGTTTCTATAAGTAACACATTACATAATCGATACTTGACATAAGTAACATTTAATATAATTTAGAAAAGTTTATTGTTTTGTACAAAAAATTATGTCATTAAGGCATTTGGTCTGTAATCAAATGATTTATTGCAGCAAACAATCTTTAGACAATAAACAGTTTTTCAAATTCGTAACGTGTAGTTTAGGTTAAGTTAGAACTGTGACCACACAACCCAGCCAGATTTCTTCTTTTGCAAAGCAAGCATGCATGGTAGATTAGGTTTATTTTTAAGTTTCCTTGATGAATATTATGGTGAATAAATATTATAGAAAACGACATTATTGAAAATAAAAAAAAAACAAATAAAATGGGTTAAAATTATTACAACACTTGATCGATTATGACCAATGAAATTAGTACAAATGATTTTATGTAATTTCACGATTATGGCAACTGAACGTTATTTCTAATGAAATTATGGCAAATACAAGTATGGTATATAAAGTTATTGCATTTTAAATTATGGCAAACATTAGTAAACCACATAACATAAAATCTAGCCTGTATTCTCCGAAGGGTTAGGCAGAGGTGTATAGTAACACCCTCATTTCGCCGTCATATTAAAGCCCCATGTAACAGGGGGCGAGCCTATTGCCATCATCCGGGCACAAATCCAAACTCCCGGCTGCTACTGAGGAATTCCACACGATAAAACCCAATAACACTGCCTGACCTGGGGATTGGACCCAGGACCTCACACGATCAACAGTCGCGCTTGCCACTACTAGACCGACTAGGCAGTTCTTTGCCAATTATACAGGGTATAAACGAAATCATGTAATTCCTTCAAACCTCGTGATGTACTGCTGACATAGATTAACCCTAAATGAGACACTTCTGGATTCAATAAAAAAATATTACTATAAGTTAACATGTGTTCTTAACGTGGGGCATTTTAGCGCTCCAAGCGAATTGCGCGGCTATCGCTCGCCGCGCGGTCATTTAACTCAGGGCGCTAAAATACCTCACGTAAAGAGCACATGTTTACTTCTTATAATTTTTTTGTTTATTGATTCCAAATGTATCCCGTGCAGGGTTAATCAATATCAGCAATACATCACGAGGTTTGAAGGAATTACATGATTTCTTTTACAGCCTGTATAGCGAAATTGACCTCAGTGGAGCTGCATACAAATATCTATGCAATGTAGCCATATAATGTTTCATATCTGGGTCCGATAATACAAGCAATAAAAGCGGCACGGCTTGCCACATGTGCTCGAAACAAAACTTCGATAGTGGTATAGTTCTGCAAGTTTTTTGTCGTATAATACTTATACGACAGTAACAGTTGCGGGGCTTCGGACTCCTCAAGAAAAGAGATTCAGATATGTGGGCAAATACTCAGACGCTACTCAATTTTAAGTTGCCGTTAAGTCTCGTGCTGTCACTGTCACTAATAAGCAAAACGATAGTGACGGCATGAAATTAACGGCAACTTGAAATTTAGTAGCGTTTGAGTATTTTACCAAGAGTGATATAGGTAGTTTGATGGTCAATAAATGGCTGCGGGTATGATTTTAAGATGGCTGTTATTACAACGTTGAAATATTACGCCAATCAGAGAAAAATTATATCAACTAGATGTCGAGATTCTGAGTCCAATCTCTGCTAATACTTACAGAATGCTTATAATGTTATTTCAACATCACCCTCTTCCTACGTTGGGATCAACCTTCAATAAAACCGAATAACTAGATATCCGGTATTATAAAGTGTGATTAGCCTTCCGATATTTGGATTTCCGACTTTCCGTGACAACTGTCATATATATTTACGTAGGTACAGTAGGGGAATGAACATTTTACGCACCTTAGGCCGTGGCCGCACTGGTACGGCGACAGCGACGCGACGGCGATTTCGTGAAAACAAACTCATATAAACATATGTCCGTGGCCGCACTGCAGAAGCGACAAGCGAAATTTATTTGTTCACGAAATCGCAGTCGCATCGCTGTCGCCGTACCAGTGCAGCCACGGCTTTAAGGTCTATTTTTGTTCGCACAGAACAAGAAACGAACTATTCTACTGACTACGTATTGCCAACATTATAGAAATGAAAATACAAGTATTTTTTGACAGGAGACAAGTAATGTCAATTTATTTAATCATCGATTTGATCGATGCATGATTTTAACAGAGGCACTCCTACGTCATATGGAGGCAAAAGGCAATTTTGGTCTTTGCTATCGAATAATTAAACATAATTGTTCATGCATTGGTCTGTTCCGTTCAGCAATTTGAAAAAGTAACATGTGCCCACGATGTGGGAAAGAAATTATTTTGAAAACTGACGATCCTTTTCATTCCCCTAGTGTACTTCTTATAGTAGGTAGTAGGACAGTATCTCGATGTTTAGAGATCAAAAATAAGTATGAAATTCTTTCTATTTACAGTAACCTCTGACTGGTAAGTTGAAAGACATCATCGATATAGCTACGTCTGGAGCTCTGGACGCGTATTGTTTACTTTAAAACATTTACATCAATCATCGTGACGCAGAACATTCCGTTTGTTGAGAAACAACAGCAAAATATCTAATATTGATTTAGTATTTTTGTAACTTTTTGTTCTTTGATTAAAGACTCGAAATATTATATGTGTTATTGTTTTTTTATTATTGACTTGGTTGCTTTAGGCCCTAGTTTAAGCTAGACTTACCTGACAGTAAGCGCAGGCTGGGACTAAGATGGAGCACACGCATCCAAGTAGCAAAGATATAAAGATACTCCTCTGTAGGTACAGAGGTATCTGGGTCTCACATACATACGACGGAACACAGAAAAGCCAGGCCGACGGTATAGTTCCTACCACCAGGCGAATATATAATGTATACGTTTAAATATATCCGTTTACAGTAGGTGTATAACTTCAAAGACTTCTACATGAATTCGTAAACTCATTAACAAAGTATATTCCGGGAGGTTTAAAAAAGATCTTTCAGAGCAGCTACAAAACGATCGAAGTTTCTTTTAAAGTAAAATCACTTTAACTGTGATTTCAAAATGGTAAATTGTAGAGTAAAAGAGTACAGCAACTTATCTAATGTGATACTACGTACCACAATTTAAAAAATCGTCCCACTACGACCCACTTCTGGGCACGTGCCTCTTGTCAGAATGAGAAGAGTTTAGGCCTTAGTCCGCCACACTGGCCTGGTGCTAGCTGGCAGACTAAACACACCATCGAGAACTTTATGGGTTATAGCGATCATTGAGAGGCCAGCAGTTTAGCAGTGGACGTCTACGGGCTGCTACAATGATGGTGACACAATGTATAAACATAACCCTGCCTTTGCTGTCACACAGTAGGATAAAAATAGGTAAAAACTATTTATTAATACGTAAATGTCCCACTTAAACTAAGATTAACAGTTAGGGAACGCGTTTAGCATGAATATATCCTCGCTAGGTAAAAAAACAAATCGTTAGTAAGCAATTCTGCTCACATTCGTGTCAGTGTAACACTCGCTTACAAATTGGAAACGTGATGAAGGCACTACACATCAAATTGTACGTATTGACAACTTATGGCCAAATACTCAAATGCTTATATTAAACACCTCTAGATGTACCCATGATTACAGTAAGAAGTGTGGAATGAGAAGCATATATACAAAATTATTAAGAAAACTGAGACAGCATCATATTTTATGTTTCTTATGACGTGTCGTTTTTTAGTTTGGCGAACTTTTTATTGTCGGCCAACTCACTGTGTACTTATGAGAAATAGACTCCATATGCTAAGTATTAAGTGTCATATTCATTTCATTTCATTTTTTTTTAAAAACTTTTCCCCACACTTGAATTTCTCCTGTATCGTGGATGTGTTTACAGACACAATTTTTCACACGCAAAAACATATTGTATGCTCTACGATGGGAGGATACAGTAATTTAGCCTTATATTGCTGTCTCATGAGCGGCCACGCGGTGGCTCTATCAAGAGGTATATAATCTAAGCTCAAACACTACACAATTGTAAGATTCCGTTAATGTAGTGTTGTCACCGTCATTTTAAGGCGAAGTGACAGAGACAGGACGAGACTTAACGGCAACTTAAAACTGAGTAGCGTTTGAGTATTTGGCCATTAAAATTAAAAAGTGGGGCAAAGTTTAAAAAAAATAAGAACTCTGGCGCACTTGATCGAACATTTTTAAGACCCCATTGGCAATGAACATGGATTCTAGGATTTCATTTGTTTGTGTTTACGGTTCTTGTTGTTATTATTAAGAAGCAAGGCGCAAGGGAGACAGAGCCAAGCAAATGCATTTTAGAGTGCACTTACTTGTTCCTTCTTAAATGTTTTCACGCTAGTTTTGTTTTCACCCATACACTGAACATAGATATTACTTATGTACGTAGTTTTTTTGCGTAAATAGTAACTGAGAATAGAAAGGCAGCTGGCTTCCGCTTAGCCTAAATTAGCGGAAATATTAAGAAACAAACAAGAAGCTAACATCATTTTATTATTTACATTACAGCGAAATATATGTATGTATGTGAATGTGTTCACGTTCACAACAATTCATCATTCCCAGCTACAATCGGAGTTGACTACAAATATAAAGTCATGGACGTGAACGGTGTAAAAGTCAAGCTTGATATTTGGGATACAGCGGGACAGGAGCGATACAGAACATTGACATCAAGTTTTTACAGAGACACTCAACGGTGCTCAACACTGAATGAGTGGGTTGAGGAACTACAAGTATACTCCACCAAGAAGTACATAGTCTGCTTAGTTGTCGACAGTAAGATTGTCAATTTTGGGACCCAGTGCATATTTAATATCAGCAAGCACATTGGATCACCCGCACGACGGCGCAGCGAGTTTTACCAAGGAGGGTTGAGGCATACGGCCAGTCAAAAACAATAAGCCAAAACTTCTAACAACATGGATTTATGAAATACATATTGTGTCGATCCCACCTAGTGTAGGACAAGGGCAGAAAGAAGAATAAGATATGTAAAAGATTGTCAGTTTGTTCTGCCTAGCCTTTTCCTATGTTAGGCTCAGCTTCCAATCTAACCAGATGCGGCTAAATACCAGTATTTAATACGGAACGACTGCCATCAGATCCCCGCAACCCCGTTTATTGGCAATGCCGATATCCAAAGGTTAGACCGGTGGTCAGACTTCCGGGCTTCTGACTACCCATAAAGACTGTCATAGGTATTCGTATAACACTCCGGACCGACGGTTTAACGTGCTCTCCATAAGCTTGTTAAAAGTGTAGGCTCTAACTGGGCAGTCAGTGACAAATTGACATCATTACCGCGGTGTAGGATTGCATCGCTACGTCAGCCGGCCTAACAAGATTCAGCTGATGTTACCCACGATATACTGAGATTATTCCCGATGAGTATCTTTTTCTAGTCTTCATTTATCAAAAAATATCACCATGCTATAAAAAGAATATATATTAAAAGTAACTGGTATAGCTCGGCCATTTCAAATTTGTATAAAAGGTAAACAAAACTTGGATAGTGAAACATGCATTTCGCTCTACGAAATATTTAAAAATACACATTTTTAAACGAATTAAGAATTTTTGTTGAGGTTTTCTAAAAATGTTTAATGGGTTCTTAAAGCAAAAGGAACGATTCACAATCAAAGGTTTGTTTACCTTTATACAACATTTTAATGACCGGACTATGGTGTGTATAAACTTTAGTGATGCACTCAGAAAAATTGTCTCATTTACAAAGTAGTATTATATTATCTGTGGTACCTATCACACAAGGTTACAATGAAGGTACTTTGTTTTGTGTTACTTTAGTTTGAACATATAAGTATTCTGATAAATAATGCACGAACTTAAGTTCAAGAAGAATACTAACGTGTATACTTGAGTTATCATAAGCTACGACAGAATTTTCAGAAAAGCAAACAAATACGCTACGAACTTTGACATCGAATAAAAATGTTTATTTATTATATGTAACGTCTGCAAGCAATTTCAGCGAGGAACGAAAGTCCTTGAAACGACCTTCACGTTCGATCGTCATATTTTCCGAGATAAGGGATCGATCTGTCAGATAAAATTGTTGTAAGGCTAATAATCCCCATTTATACACATACTGTATTTAATGATGAAGTCGTGATTCGAAACCAGAGTACTAGAAATACGTTCATTGGCGATTAGATAACGCTGTAGACTGCTAACAAATTGGTCCTATTTGACAGTCATTCAGTACATTGATACTTGTTCATTCATTCATTCATTTTTACAGCCCGTCAAATATTTCCTTCTACAATTAGGAACCTAAGGGCGCTTTCAATTTAGACGTTTCATGTCGGACTGTTGCGGTGCCGAAAAGGTGCGTTTGTCGTATTGCCCACGAACGGTTGTGGTTTTCATACAAAGCACGGCAGCAGTGCGGCGTCGGTACCGCGAACGCTCGACAACACGCACTGTTGCCGCACCGCGTTCTCTGTATGAAAACAAACAACCGTCCGTGCGCATTACGACAAACACACCGCTTCGGCACCGCAGCGGTCCGACACGAAACGTCTAAATTAAAAGCGCCCTAAGCCTGTGTGATAAGGCGATTTAAGCGCGTAAGGTGACGTGAGTATACGCGACTTAGTTGAGTCCACGTTATTCACGCGAGCGTTTGGGCTCATCCTGTTCCATTTCTGTGAAAACACTAGGACCTCTCGCTGCAACTATCGCGCATATACTGGACGGAGGAATGGCGTCCCTAGTATCTCGACTCGCGTGAGTCGAGGTTTTGGCGACTTGCACGCGATTCACGCGCGAGTAACAAACGCGTGACTGCGTGTGGACAGAGTGTATGAACCTCTAGTATCTCACAACCGCGCGATTGGCTACGCGCGACTTGACTCGCGCGTGAAACGCCTCACCTGGACATGCTCTTAGTAGTTATTATGTATTAAAACCTTCATAACATGCAAGTTGCAGTACGCATACTCCAGTAATAAAAATAACTAATATTACGCGAAATATTAACTGCGCTTAGCATATTTTCCCCAACATCAGTTTCAATTAAAAGTTACTTTAAGAAGGAAATCAATTAGCATTTCGTGCCTAGCTTTGAAGGTCTGTCTCGATTGGCGTGCGAGTCACGTTTTCCATTGTTTTCACCAATAAGAATTATTTATGAAAGTGGGTCTTATATTGTTTGTATATTTTCAATAATATCATTAATTTCAGTACATATTTACCTTATGTTTTAGTTAGCTACCAAAACTTTAAGGGGCGATCCTTCTCGTCGTAATCGGCAACTTTTTAACCAACTTTAAAAATCGAACGAGAACTTACTACCAATGTAATGGTGAAAGAGGTGTTAAATTTGACTGGTATGTTTTTTTTATTTTACTAACAATCACCTCTGTCTGTTTCACTCATTCAATCTAAAACGTGTTATCCCAGACTCACGCCTTTTTCCCATGGGGGTAGACAAAAACTATAGAACGCCACATGCTACGACCCTTACATACTCCTTTCGCTTCATCAACATTCATACACCTTGTCTTACACGCACGCCGGTTGAAAGTGCTACACACCTGTCTTTTGTGAAAAACATCACCAATAACATCGATGTATGTATGAAAGAATAATATAAAATGTATTTTTTTAATTTTCCGCAACCCAGTACAAAATTAACAAATAGTCAGTGTGATAGTCTTATTTCAGCAATTCAGCAATAAAGTCTCTTCCTCCTAGCCTTTTGCCAATTATCTTGGGGTCAGCTTCCATTCTAACCAGATGCGGCTGAATACCAGTATTTTACACGGAGCGACTGTCATTAGACCTCTGCAACCCAATTATTTTGCAATGCCGATATCCTAAGGTTAGACCGGTTAAGTTTAGACAGGTCAGACTATCGGGCTTCTAACTAACTACCCGTAACGACTGTCATAGGTATGACACCCGGGACCGACGGTTTAACGTGCTCTCTGAGGCACGGAGGGGTCTCGATGAGTAAATTGTGAAACGAATGGTCACCCATCCACAGACTGACCGCGGCAAGCGCAGCTTAACTTCGCAAATTGTATGATCGGCACGGCTGTTAATTAGCCACGAGCCCCTCAATTTAGCAATAAAATAAGTAAAATGAGTAATAAAAAAAGTGTTTGTTTTTTAGACAAACAATCCATTAATAAATTTTTCACCTTATTACTCTTTAGACAAGCAGTGTTTTTACTTCCATAAACTATTCAACTATTTTCTTGTTTATTACCTGGGTTTTTATATAATGTTATTGTAAACTCCACAAAGTACAATTTATAGTTTCAGATAAATTAAAGCACAGTCAGCGCAATAAATATCTGTCCACTTGGACTTTACCACAGATAGCAGTGTCTCAACAAACTATAACAAGGAGTCGTGTACGTAGCGACCACGTATTGCCATAAAAGTTTTACTAGCAATCAGACTGGCCGACTGATTCACGATTTCGTTGTTTTTTTATACCAGTCGTTGGTAGTCGTAGCTAGAAGAGTATGGGTCCGTACACAAAACTGCGATGTGACGCGATGCGAATTCGCAACGCAGAAAACTGCGTCGGAAATTGCTGCGAGTCTATTTCGTGCGGCAAGGCGTCTTCCTTCCAAGGTTCGGGTGACCAATCCCCCGACGATCGTCGACCGTATTGAATTGTAAAAAGATTTACGCACTGCTGTTCCTGATAAGAAGATATAGGAAAAATCAATTACGCAAATCAATTCGTAAGTTCTTGCGATGCGTTGTGCGAGCTCGTATATTTCTACGATGCGACGTCGCATCACAGTTTTATGTACGGACCCTTAGTATCGGTTTTAAGAAAAAAATTAAACCGTGGAGGGACGCCTGGCATTTTGTAAAAAAAAAACTGGTCGAATCGAACCGAAGAGAGCCGACGAGTTACGAAGGACTGCCGTCGTGTCTGCCATCGCAACAGCCGTCCCACATCATGATCTTTCACATCAAAAAGCGAGTCTCTCAGCTCAAGTGTTCAATAAATCTCCATGAAATCGAGAATGGCTTTATGTTGCAGAGAGATATAAGAGTTTTGAATCCAGTAGATCAAGTAGTTTTCCAACAAAATGGCGTACAAAGTCGCAACCACAAAACTGTATGTAGCACGTTATATGTAGATGGTGGATTGTATTGACATATTTGAATTGTAATTCAAATAGTTCTAATAATTGTAATTTTACTCAAATAATTGTTGTAAATTAACTATAATTTTGCATGCCCGTAATGAGGGTTAAATATGTCCTGTGCTATAACCTAATTTAACATCTTGTATACCCACCATATTTCAGGCAAATAAATGATTTGATTTGGATGTTTTGTTTTATTTTTATAAAGCTGATATATTCAAATCGACGAAAAAACCCAATCAAAAAAGAAGGATAAAAGCAACAGGCAAAATGTCCTTTTAATATTCCCATTTATTGTCCTAACAGGGTAAACATATTTCAGGTAAAGTGTAAACATTACATTCCTCCATACCGCTCAAAGGATTATATTATAACAGTGACGCATCGGGTTTTATCATTTCCACGCCTTCCTGGTATTATCAAGAATATATTACTTTTTTTATGGATAACAATGAATAGATACAATTTTTTAATTCTTTTTTTATTTGTTTAAAACCGTTGTCCCACACTAGGATTTCTCTTGTATCGTGGGTGCGTTTACAGACACAAATCTTCACATGCACAAACACCCAGACCCGGAACAACTATCTGTAGGCCATACAAATATTTGTTCCGTGCGGGAATCGAACCCACGACCCGCAGCGCAGAAGTCAATCGCTTACCCACTGCACCAAACGTGTCGTCTAAAATACTTGAGGACCTTCTACTATGGAATAGGTTTTTTATATAAAAAGTATAATCATCAATTTTAAGTATCGTAGCACCGTAGCAGTGCTACGCATAAAGTTATCCTCTGTACGTAGCAACAATTTTATGGAGCTACGTGCTTTCAGCTTTATAACCATTTCGTTACCACTCTCGATATCCAAGGTAACATAATAAAAGTATAAACAAAATAAAAACATGTCCCCAATAAAAACTAATAACTTCATGTATTTCAAAGAAACTAATAAGTTTGTGTTTCAAAAGATAGAAAAATTAACACATATCATAACATCATCCCTTATATTTTCCCTGAAGGGTTCGGCAGATGTGTTTTTAGTACACCCTCGTTTCGCCAGTTACGTTTAAGTCCCATTTAATAGGGGGCGTGCCTATTGCCATTAACCGGGCGCAAATCCAGACTCCGGGCTACTACTGAGAAATTCCTAGTGGAAAAACCCAATAACACTGCCCGACCTGGGGATCGAACCCAGAACCCCAATTCTTTATTTTTGGCAACTGCTGAGTATGGACTCAGCAGTCGCGAAAAATAAAGAATTCGAATTAATAAAAATGGTGGAAAAAAAACATGTAAACAGACTACCGCGTCCTTCAATGTGATTACGGTTCCCTTAAAAATTTAATTAGTGTCACGACTGCAATGGACGTGCCATCATTTATCATTTAGGCTGCCCGCCCACGTCCGATAATCGGTGACTAATTTTTGTAGAAGAAAAATAGAACGTACTGATTGCAACAGTGCAACGCACACGTCCTACAAAAAGTCGGTCAGAAATAACAGACATTACAAAAATCGGCCCGATTATCGGTCCTACAAAAAGTTTAACGTGGGCGGCAGCCTTAATCATATTCATCTATATAATTGTATAGTTTTTATTATATCACTAGCGACCCGCCCCGGTTGTCTATTGTTTACCCGAAGATTATATACCATAATCATCATATTCCCGAATTTCGTTTGCCCGAATGTTTTGTTTGCCCTAAAAGACATATGACATACTTTTAATCGCCCGAAACTTAGATACCATAAGATATGAGTGCCATACGTATTGTTTTTCATATTTTTAATTGCCATAATAATTATTAGACATAATATTTAAACGCCATAATGATTATTAGACATAATATTTAAATGCCATAATAAATAACTAACCTAACTCAAATGGCACCTAACCAAACTACTTCTGGGTGGTTTATAAAAAAATAACCACGAAGGGGATGGCGGGGTCTATTCGCTCGCTTCGCTCGCTCAAACGACCCCGCCATCCCCTTCTAACCTAACCTATCCGAGTCGGGGTGCCCTAAAGCCCCGATTGCATCCAGTTTCTCCTGATATAATAACCGTTACACACCCAATATCGATGGCAAATGATGTTATGGCATATGATAATTATGGCATGTGATAATTAGGGCTTACAATGATTATGACAAATGATGTTATGGTAAGTGATTTTATGGGAAACAAAGCTTCTAGCACGTGACTAATATAGCAAATAAGAGTAGGGCAAATGAATATTACGTCATATATTATTATGGCTGTTGACTATTATGGCAAATGATATTAGGGCAAATAAAATTCGGGCAAACGGCGGTATACCACCCGTCCCGGCTTCGCACGGGTGCAATGTAGATACTAATGTGGGGCATATAAACCTTCCTCTTGAATCACTCTATCTATTTTTGAAAACTGCATTAATCCGTTGCGCAGTTTAAAAGATCTAAGCGTACAGACAGCGGGAATGACTTTGTTTTATACTATGTAAAGAAGATATCTATTATCAGGTATTATATTGTTATTGGGGTGCATTAAAAGAGCCTCCACCAGTGACGATACTTAAATACGTCCAGCGCCCCCTGGGCAGTCAGCCCCGCTACCAACCTTGCTGACAGGCTGACCTTTTCACCATGGCATGAGCTATTCTTATATGTATAGAGAAAGCAGAAGAAGAATTATTAGGTTTTTTTACGAATCCGTTTAATCCGTCCGAGGGGCTCTTGGCTCATACAATTACCAACGATACGTGAGATACAAGGACCAACCACGCGGATCATACCATTTGTGAGGTTAAGCTACATTTGCGACGGTAAATTCGAGGATGGGTGACCGTTCGTTACACATCGAGACCTCTCCGTGCCTCGGAGAGCACGTTAAACAGTCGGTCCCGGGTGTCATACGAATACTTATGATAGTCGTTACGGGAAGTCAGAAGCCTGAAAGTCTGACAACCGGTCTATCCTTAAGAAATCAGCATTACTCAGTAACTGGGTTGCGAGGATCTGATGGTAGTCGCTCCGTGTATAATACTGGTATTCAGCCGCATCTGGTTAGACTGGAAGCTGACCACAACATAAATGGGAAAAGGCTAGGCAGAACAAACGTTTACGAATTCGTAAAATAAATATCATAATGCTCCGATTCCTATTATTTTGTAAGGATAAATATTTTAATAAATTATCTTCTTCTTTTCGTGTGGTTAGTGACTAACCTGGTGTCAGAGTTTATGCCGCCCATGGGTCTCTGACTTGGCTTCACATGTCGTGGAGAAATATCTCTAAGGCAAAAAAAAAAGTTTCATCACGATGTTTTCCTTCACCGTTTTTAAGCACGTGATAATTATACAATACGCACATAAATTCGAAGAGTCGGATAGGCGTGCCTTGGGTTCAAACTCGAGACCTATGACTTGGCAGTCTGACGGTCACGCCACTAGGCTATCACTGCTATTAATGAATGATAAATATTTCTCTATCGCAACCTTTTCATTTTTTAACAGAGATTTTATAAGTACATCGGGTAAACAAATGGCTGTACTCTGAAAACAAATAAAAATACTTCCTATGGCTTTCTGTGAATTGCGCAGAAAGTTAACAAACGACGTAGGTACCGGCTATTGGAATCCACAATAACCAGAGTAGGGTCAGACCCAACAGACTTGTTGTATTGGAAGCCATCTAACATACTTACATTGTGTTTATTTTTTTAAGTACGCAGTTTATTTAGATTTTTGAATAAACATTGTTTAATTAAGTAATTTTTCATATCTCGTTAAATTCAAATAATGGAATCAGGCGTTAGTTTGCGACAATCCATGACATACAAATATACAATACACATAACATCACGCCTGTATTCCTCGAAGGGTTGGGCAGAGGTGTATAGTAACACCCTCATTTCGTCGTTATGTTTAAGTCCCATGTAATAGGGGGCGAGCCTATTGCTATAAACCGGGCATAAATCTCAACTCCGGGCTGCTACTGAGGAATTAACACACGGAAAACCAAATAACACTTTGCTTGACCTGGGGATCGAACCCAAGACCTCACGATCAGCAGTCGCGCTTGCCACCCCTAGACCAACGAAGCAGAGACAATAACAATATTTTGTGTTAATTCCGCCAAACAGTTGATCAAACGTCCAAGCGGTCGACGAGTCAACATCTCCATAGGATGCCCCGTGGGGGGAGAAACACGTGTCGTATCGGTTTGAGTTGTTTGTGTGTTGCATATTATTAATCGCACCTTCTGCATTTGCATATCGATACCTCCCACGCAAAAAGTCATAACACGTTTTTTTTGGTAAAATGAGATTTTAGTACTACAGTTCATTATTATAGAAATACTACACATCCTTGAAAACAATATTTTCATATTTACATTAAATACTAAGATTCTTACCCGGTAATAGTCTTATCATGTTTAAATTCCCGCGCATATGGTCGTGCCAACCGTTGCGACGATTTACGTTGAACTATTGGACTGCGCACCGGCTAATCACGGCACAGTACCGACGTCGTAAGATGTAAACAGTTCAAAATATTACTTTGGAGTTTGAAAATCTAAAAAAACAAGAAACTGTGTGTGTTTTGTACTTTACTGTTTTGTTTTTATTAGATACTAGTACTATGGGTAATGTACGGTCATCAAAGATTAAAAATTAGCTTTAAATAACCAAAATGATTCGAACGTGAAAATAACGGCTAATGAACGTTGACAAAATGGTAAGTTTATTTCTTACTTTAATTTACTATCAATATTTGCATGTTTATCCTAATCGTGTTAGTAAATTGCTTTAAGTATATAATGATTTTCATCACTATTTTCGTAAGTTAATAATTTGAAATACGTCCGACGCAAAACGTCGAAACATGAAAGTTGTGATTTTATGCGCGGTCGATATTATCTTATTTAAAAAATCTGTACACAGCATAAAGTCTTATGTCTGACATACGACCTTATTCGTGCTGTATTCGTTGTGCTTTTTAGGCTCGATTTTACCAACGTCGGATAGCGTTTATCCAAGGAATAAGACAGACGTGTTGACAGAATTTCTATACGAAAGCTGTCAAAACGTCAAATTTAATCCTCGATTAAAGTTATTCGACGTTGGTAAAATCGAGCCTTAATAGTATAAGGTCGTAACAAATAGATACGACTTTGCGACAACAAGAATAAGGTCGTAAGTTTTTATTTTTGCCTATTTTTACGAAAATATGAGTTTTTAATTCAATCAAAAGGCCTCATTATCCCCTTTAACCTTCAATCCTTCCTATATTCTAAAATTAATCCCACACTATCGTTTGCGGCTGATCAAGACAAAGATGAAGTTAAGAATCTCTCTCCTGAAAAATCACAAATTTGGACATACGACCTAATGCGCGGGAGGTGTCGATATATTTGCGGGCGGTGCTGTATACTACATCCAAGCTTGATCAATTATTTGGCGGAATTAACACTAAGGTCCGTATTACAGAACGAAACTCAAGCATTAATGTCTGTTTAAAACTAGTTTTGAGTAGACTTTTAATTTTTGAACATTCCTCTAGCATAGATTCGTTGATCATACATAGTTCAGCTGAGTTTGGCTTTATTCTAGATAGTTACCTACTCAGTTCGTAGATTCGACCCCAAGCAGTGATATGATCTGTAATCAACCAATCGATTGTCTCGATTTGAGTCTCGTTTCATCTGAGTATAGATTGATTGCCGTTCTGAAATAAGACCGTTCCTCAATTACTGATTCTATACTTAAACAGTGATCAACTGATTAAAGATTAAACTGGACTTGAGGAATGTTTTGTAATACGGACCTTAATATTGTTATTGTATATTTATCGTTAAATTCAGCAGAAAGTAATTATAGACGAATTTCATTCATAAACAACTTTTGAAACTTTGTACGGTTATCATTTTCTTTGGATACTGATTGTATATAGGATTTTTCTTTTTTTTTCTTAATTTATTTAAGATTTATGTTACCAAAGCAAAAAAATATCGTTCGTTTCAAGTCGCATGAGAGCTCATTTACTGAATATTCCGGTCAAGTCTCTTGGGAGATCGCAACAGCCATAGACCAAGAAAACCGACACTTTACATGTCTTCTGTAAACTGAAATTATATTCCTAGTAAGGAGATGCGGAGCTTAGCGAACGAATAATTAAAATATATGACGATGTATTTGAACGTTTATGAGGGCCTCGCGGCTAATAAAAACCGCGCCGATCATACAATTTGCGAAGTTAATCTTTGCTTGCCGCGGTCAGTCAGTGGATGGGTGACCGTTAGTTACACATCGAGAACCCTCCGTGCCTCGGAAAGCACGTTACGCACGGAGTGCGCGGCGGGTCCTGTGTCCTGTGTCCTGTCTGCTAATAAAACAAACTGCGACCATAAATCCATCTACCGGAATGGCAATTTCTATTTTGACCGTCCATTGTAGGGCGATCATTAAGAGGAACTTACTTTTTATTTTTTTAATCTTGACTTGATCGCGTTTGGCCCTAGTCTCACCTGTTGGCAAGCAGACAGGATCTAAGATGAAGCACTCGAATCCAAGGAACCGAGATATTCCCTTATACCCCTCACATACACACGATGGAACACAGTAAACTGCTTGGCGCCAGACTTTAATGTGAGGGTCGTAGCTAGACGGGCGGACCGTATAAATCCTACCACCAAGCGTGCTTGGTTTTGTTAAATCTTACAACACGCGTCTATTCCCAGCGAGCGGTGAGGAAGTTTTATATTCTAACCCGTCCCTACAGGGGAAAAAAAACATATTAATCAGTGGACGTTTACGGGGGTGATATGATGATGATCATAGATGTTCTTGCTACTAAGAACGACCAATGTATGATCATAGCTCTAGTAGCAAGAGCTACCAATATAATTATGAGGTAAGGTTTAATCCCTCTCATACGTTTGGGGGAATCCAATAAAGGTAAGGACAGTGATGTATGTTATTTTCCCACGTGCCCAGTGGAACGTGCTGCTACTAAGGTTACCAGGCCCAAAAATAGAACAGCCGGACACAGATTCATATTTAGCCGGACATTTTGCCCTAAAAGCCAGACAAATTGGTTTTTAAAAGATTTTTTTTAATTATTTATTTTTGTTATTACCGTTATTCATTTGAGACTTACTCTACTCTTAATTATACAGGGTGTCCAGTAAATAGTACGACATACTGTGGGGAGTGATATACTTGCGACATACTTGGGTCAATACCTACCAAAATAGCACATAAAATGTTCCGCAAAATGTTATGGTTTTTTAATTATACAAAATTTTCAAAAATATCGAAAAATTTAAGGTTTTGTTTGTAGAACACTTTCTTTGTTTTGATATAAAAAAATACTTACCAATGAGTAGAGTAACTATTTACAAGTAATCTGATGTAAAAAAAATTACGAGAAAAGGATTTTTTATTACAAGATAGTAAAAAATTAGATTTTTTCATATTTATGAAAATTTTGTATAACTTGAAAACCGCAATATTTTGCGAAAAATATTATGTGCTATTTTGGTAGGTATTGACCCAAGCTATCACCCCCCACAGTATGTCGTACTATTTACTGGACAACCTGTATGTGTGATAATGCGTGAGTCGGTCGTGCGCTTTCGTTCGGCATATTTTGGCGGGGCGGGATTGACCAAAAGCCTAACAAAAGCCGAACAGGCCGAACTTGTATATATTTGGCCGGACACGACTGTAAAAAGCCGGACACCTGGCCACCCTAGCCGCAACACGCAGAGCTAATTGTAAGCACGGACGGTCACGCTTACACGGGGTTTGTTTAGCTAGGAGATATCTATCTGTGACTGCCTTGTTGGTCAGTGGTGGCAAGTGCGACTGCTGAGTATGGGGTCCTGGGTTCGATCCCCAGGTCGGGCAAAATGTTATTGGGTTTTTCCGTATAGAATTTCTCAGTAGCAGCCCGGAGTTTGGATTTGTGTCCGATTGATGGCAATAGACTCGCCCCCTATTACATGAGACTTAAACATAACGGCGAAATGAGAGTGTTACTTTATACCTCTGCCTAACCCTTCGGGGAATACAGGTGTGATGTAATTTTTATGTATTACGGAGGAGTGGATTCCTTCATGTTGTAGCTGATTGTGTTTTGGAGAATTTCCTAACTGAAAATTCTATTTTTTGGTCCGTTCTTAAAATCGAAAACAACCAGAAATTGTTAAAAGACCGAACCTAAAAAATAATCAGATACACGAGAGGCTAGACTAAAAAGGCGTTAATTCTTCTTCAAATCGTTCGCTGACACTCGTAAAGGTATCTAAAACCGATAACTTGGTTTCACCGCACTAGGTGGTAAATTATAATTATCGTCACCGTTTAGATCGTTACGTAATGTGAGCTGCATAATTTTCTAAAACGCTGTACCATAAAATGGGGCTGTTCGAGAGCCACGGCGAATTGGAACGTGCTTATTTAACCTTTATGGCCACAGGTGCTGTGTATTTACGATTTCAAAGTTTTTGTATATTTCAAAAATTTAAATTGTAGATATTTTAAAAAGAGAGGTACAGTTAGGGTTACCATATCTCAGGATTTATTTTTGGACTCTTCTCAGGATTGCGGCTGGATTTTGCAAATCTCATGAAATCTCAGGATTTTTGAATTTTCAATAAAATACAGCTTACAAATTTTTTTTTCATCTGGTAACCCTAGGTACAGTTGACTCTATAAGTTGAAACTCGTTAATTTGAATCTCTTGATAATTTGAATTTTATTCCCGGTCCCTTGAAAAATACTCGATAAATTGAATAAAATCAATATTAATTGGTCCCCTCGGTAATTTGAAGTTGAAGGAATAGTATCTTGCCCGTCAACATGCAATAATTTGAAGTCCGGCCTTCCATACTCTCTATAATTTAAAGCGTTTTTTGTCATCAGTTATTAGTCCTGATTCGCACGAACGCTTTTATAGCGTGCGTCAAAGAGATAACAATGATAAGCTGCGTTAAAAAAGCGCTATCATGTGAACACATATACGGCTTGCTATTTGTTGTATTCGACCGCTTTTTTAACGCGCGTTGAAAAAGCTTTCATGCGAATCAAGGCTTAAGTCGTTTGTTTACATACATGTACAGACCTGTCGATTCATGAGTGAGTTTGCAGTCCAGTCTTCCTTCAAACGTTAAAGTGAGTCATGTTAATGTTTGATTTGAGTTATTAAAGAAAAAAAGAATCTTGATCAAATACTTGTTATTTTGAAGTCTTGATAATATGACATTTTTCCCTGGTCCCTTGAGTTTCAACTTATCGAGAGTCGACTGTAGGTACTTAATTAAATGATTCGCGATATATGTATATGTTTGGTCAGCAAGAAAATCTGCTATTAAATAGTCTGAGCACCTCGACTAGGTTAGGTTAGAAATATGGTTATTTCTTTTTAACAACTCGGAAAGGTTTGTTGTTGAAATCTGACACAGTTTTCTCCGTATCGCTGATCAATTATACATTTTCGCTGACCAAAACCTCAATATAAATAAATTGCGGCCCGTCCCGGCTTCGCACGGGTGGACATTTTTTCCGTTTTTGCAACATTTTTCATTTATGCTCCGCTCCTATTGGTCGTAGCGTGATGTTATATAGCCTATAATCTTTCTCGATAAATGGACTATTCAACACAAAAATATTTTTTCAATTCCAACCAGTAGTTCCTGAGATTAGCGCGTTCAAACAAACAAACAAACTCGTCAGCTTTATAATATTAGTATAGATATAAAAACTGCTACCGATCCCCTCTTTTAACTTAAAATCCGTGTTTTCATTTATAAATCATAGGTTAATTATATAACATAATCAAATGTTCCTAAGATGCTAGACTGTTGCTATAAAATAACTATAAAGTTAAACATTTGTCAATGTCACCGTGGTTTGGATGGCGCCGGTTCAAAGCTGTTAAATTTATCGTCCATTCAATACTATCTACTGATGTCATGAGACCTCCTACGTGGGCCATCATCATCGAAATTTATGGAAAATGGCGTCAAATACGTGACTGCAAACTGTATTATATTTGCATTTACTTAGATATTACATCACATAATACCACGCCTGTAATCCCCGAAGGATTGGACAGAGGTGTATAGTAACGACCTCATTTCGCCGATATCTAAGTTCCATGTAATAGGGGGCAAGCCTAATGCCATCAACCAGGCACAAACCCAAACTCCGGGCTGCTACTGAGGAACTCCACTCAGAAAAACCCAATAACACTTTTATTTACAGAATTATCCTAAACACTTTGCCCGACCTGGGAATCGAACCCAGGACCTCACGCTCAGTAATCGCGCTTGCCACCACTAAACCAACGAGGCAGTTACTGTGCAATAATTATATTTGCATTTACTTAGTTTTGTTTTTTCGTGTGGTTATTGTCTAACCTGGTGTCAGAGTTTATGCCGCCCATGGGCCTCTGACTTGGCTTCACTTGCCGTCGAGGAATATCTCTCAGGCATGCCGATTTCCTCACGATGTTTTCCTTCACCGTTTTTAAGCAAGCGATATTATACAATACGCACATAAGTCCGAAAAGTCAGAGGTGCGTGCCTTGGGTTCAAACTCGACACCTATGACTAGGCTGTCCGACGGTCACAACACTAGGCTATCACGATTTACTTAGATATTTCACGTCTTATAATAATGATTCGATGTTTTTTAACGTTTCTAAAGAAAATGTAACTGAGTACCTACGACCAATATAAGAGATAAAAAACACAATTTATTACAGTGAGATTAAATATAAAAAAAACCATCAAAGAATCTTTCAATAAACAGTTTACCGTTTCGTTTTATTTTTACGAATAATGATTTTTATGTTCACTTTGTTGTTATGGAATCAAATTAATTAATCAACAGCTATCTAGTTAATAGAATTTCCTTATGTCATATTATATGAATGCCATAAAAATTGGTGGCCATCCAAATAAACACACCTCGAAATATGGTTGATTTAGGTATATTATGTGGCCCGTAATAAAATTCCTCAACGATATAATAATATAGAAATTAAGTATCAAGACTTGGCACACGAGGTTGTCGACATGTGGGAAGTTGACTCAGCAGTCGTTGTGCCGATAGTCGTTACGGCCAATGGCTTAATAGCCAAGAGCCTCGACCAACATCTGATGAGGCTCTCGTTGGGCAGCTGGGTCAAGAGTCTGATACAGAAAGCGGTAATTCCGGACACGGCACGTATTGTCAGGAAGTTCCTCTCTCTGAGGCCCTGACCACCGGTAGCTTGGACCCTGCTCCCGATGCCAGTGGGCTACTATTTTTTATATTTTTAAATATATTTTTTAATATTTTTTATAGAAATATTTAAAAATATAATTTAAATGTATGTAAAATGAATAAACGAATTATTATATTAATAAATCTGTCATCTCTTTAAGAAAATACATAGTAGCTTAGTAAAAATGGACGCTGACGCAGAAGCTTAGCTATCAAACAATTGTGCACGTTTTATTGTTTGCCAAATATCGGTTCTTATTTTGCTCACTGTACAAACAATTAATGAGAAATAATATTCCATTGTTCCCATTTCATCAAAATCAATCAATGATATTATGTAAAAAGTCAAAATTGATATAACTGTTCTGCATAGCCTTTTCCCAACTATGCTGAGGTCAGCTTCCAGCAGTGATAGCCTAGTGGTGTGAACGTCAGACTGCCAAGCCATAGGTCTCGAGTTCGAACCCAAGGCACGCACCTCTGACTTTTCGGATTCATGTGCTTATTGTATAATTATCACTTGCTTAAAAACGGTGAAGGAAAACATCGTGCGGAAGCCGGCATGCCTGAGAGATATGTCTCGACGGCAAGTGAAGCCTAGTCAGAGGCCCATGGGCGGCATAAACTCTTACACCAGGTTAGTCAGTAACCACACGAAAAGAAGAAGCTTCCAGTCTAACCAGATGCGGCTGAATACCAGTATTTTACACGGAATGACTGCCATCAGACCTCCGTAACCCAGTTACTGAGCAATGCCGATATCCTAAGGTTAGACTAGTTTTGTCAGACTTTCAAGCTTCTGACTACCCGTAACGACGGTCATAGGTATTCGTATGACACCCGGGACCGACAACTTAACGTGCTCTCCGAAGCACGAGGTCTTGATGTGTAACGAACGGTCAATCCACGGACTGATCGCGGCAGCTGAACCTCGCAAATCATATCGTCAGTGGAAAGGTAAAAAGACTAAAGCGCCAATATACCTACTTTACAGTAGAGAGATTCAAAGTATTTAAAAAAAAAACATAGTTATTTTTCTTAGAGTGTACATATTAAATAGATTCTTTAATTATCAAAAAAAAACTATGTTTACCTGAAATATAACTATGTTTATTTTCTTAAAAAAATACTTTGAATCTCTCTACTGTAAAGTAGGTAAATTGGCGCTTTAGTCTTTTTACCTTTCCACTGACGATATGATCCTTGTGGTTGTTAATTAACCACGAACCCCTCCAAACTTGATATACCTACCCAACTAAAATGATAAAATATTGTGTGACACAGAAAGCTTATCGCGACCTCGATGGCGTAAAAACTCAATATTGGAGTGAGTAGGGGCTTCTCCTCATTATGTATTATTTGAGCTTATCGCAGCCATTTGTTATTTTTCCTACATTTTCTGGAACTGACAGCGCAGTCATCCTTTACTCTGTATTAATCTTTTTTTGTTTACTTTTTTGGTTTAATCTGGGTGTTAACGACGGTGTTTGGATTAGGCGGCTTTTAACATTTAAGTAACAATTAATCACCAGATCAAAACAGTAATTTTGATACAAAATAACTTGACTGTTACATCGCTGATTAGGGTAAAAACAAAATACATACTTAAATAGTTCTTCTTCTAAACAGGTTTATTGCAGCATCAATTTGGCATTGTTTTTATTGGCTAACTATTTAAGAGTTATATTCTTTCTTGATTTTGGTTAGTCGGAAAAGGGGTAGGTACTAAGCCGAAAGGGTGTTGAAGAACCCATAATAATGTATAACTTTTGTTGTACAGCTTACCCCAAAAGTCATTAATTTAAGAAAAATAGCTGTTCAAAGATTTTATAAAAAAATACGCCAAATTCTATCTATCCTCAGCTATGATCATAGCTATGGGTTGAGCTGTGTTTACATTTTAGGTCATATTTGGAGTCACGGATTAGAAGCTCTATTTTCTGAATTCTTAACTAAAACAGGGATGAAGAATTTCTGCCAAAACTAAAATAAAAATAATTTTGCATGCATTTTTTTTTAATCGTATTTTGAAACTTTCTTTAAAACAATCATCAGTGATACATTAAGTGGCCCGCGGCTTAGTGCCCCCTTTCCGACTAACCTTGTATATTATCTATAATATTCTTCATAAAATAACTAGACTAAACAATAAATTAAATGACACGACAAACACTAAAACGCATCTCGATTCGTGGAAAAAATCTTTTATGCACTTGGCATCCTTCCAATACCGTTTAGTAATTCAGTGAACTGCAATACTTCCACCATTTTATGTGCACATTTATCAAAAATATACACAACGTTCAATCTATCAAATGTGCCCATTCTGGTGAAAATTCTTTGATTTGATCTTAAGTATTTTTTATAAGCTAAATGTTCAAAGAGATATATATTTTTTTTAATACAAATTATTCCACTTATTCAAAAAACTACGTTTAAAAAACCGACTTCAAAAACTAAAAAGTATAAAATAACTTAATAAAGATTTAATTTATTACACCTCTTATGCAAACCTACTACTTTTACAGTTTCAGCAGTCGGTGCTAATCCACCCTGAACCAAATTGAAGGCACCGACTTCTGAAACTGTAAAGGTATTAGGTTTGCATAATAGGTGTAATAAATTAAATCTTTAAGTTATTTTATACTTCTTAGTTTTTGAAGTCGGTTCCTTTAAACGTAGTTGTTTTTTTTTACTTTTTAGTATCTGTAATAGGTTGTTCTTTAAACTACAGTGGATTTTTCTAGATTACATCAGGTAGAATAATTACATCGTCCACGTAAACTAAAATATTCGTAAAAAAATTAAAATGTTCATAAAATGAAAACTACTGGGCCAAACTATGTTACATTTTTATGGGACCAAATGGCAACTATTCCGCATCAAACTAAAGAAGAATCACGTAAATCGGATCATAAACCTCAGCGTAATCGGTGTACATACATAAAAAAATACTAATCGAATATAGAACCTCCTCCTTTTTGATGTCGGTTAAAAACAGAAATTACTAATGTAATGTTAAAAACCTATGTAAGTTCAATACTTATGAAATAAAAATAACACTTTCGATTGAAGTCGTCTTATGCCCGGTTCCTATAAACAAAAACGAATCGTTTTCCTTCCCAATGGTAGCATTATTTTTTGCCTTTTTGGGCATTTAAATAGACGCAAATTTTACCTGTGATAGGTACTTCCATATGGGAGTGGCTACTATGCAAAACCATGAGGTATTTGCTTCATTATTGGCAAAGGTAAAAAAGTCTCAATTTTAACCAATAACGCTCCGTAAATTATAGGAATCGGCCATCAGACTGGAAAATAAAGAAGACCACAGAACACGTGATAGGTTTTTTGTAACATCTTGACCAGACAGGCATCCCATTTATTAACTTAAGCTACTAATTCCTGACATTTACCCAGCATTTTTTCAATCTATTCATGCCGACATAAACTTCTACAAATTTAAAATAATGCCAAAGATCCTATACCCACCAACTACAAAGTAGTTGCTCGCAACGGAGAAACATCTTGTCACAGATTTATGCTAATTAGAAGAAGCTAATTAAGAAACACGAGGACAATTTAGCTATAACTGTCAGTTGGGTGGACCGCTGTTTTCTGTAGCTTCTATTAAATAAACTTAACAAGACAACGGGTATAAATAAGTACAAGGTTTCTTATTAGGTTTAAACTTTACGTTTACTGGGGTGATTAGCAGAGGGCGTTGTGTTTCACTTCACTATAAAGTCCAATTAATCGAAAAATAGATAAACTTATCGCTTCATTATACAATCTGTTATGTAGTAATTAAACCTTATACACGTATATACACTCAATTTTATTCCAACCCAAAGATAGAGTAATTTTAGTACTGAATTACCTATTACGACCTCTGTAAACTCAAACACTGTAAATTTAATGTCATTTGAAAGGCTACAGCATAGATAACCTAAAGAATGATTAAACTGCCATACATAACTTAAGTAATGTTTGTAATGAGACATGAAAATTAAATTGTATACATAACTTTACACATTATTTTTCCATTTTCTAAAATACTACAAATGTGTAGGTAACACGTGTCTTTTATGTTTTTTATTAGTCGTTGAGTTGTTCTACAAAACAAAACAATAATCACGCCTCTGTGAGAGTGTTGAGTTGTGAGTGTTTGAATATATGTATAGGTCGAAATATCTGAGCCAAATACCAACATTTTTCTATTTTGGGGGGAATAATTTGTAAGTGGGTTTCCAACCCCATGTGTGCGGTGCTTTTGTTGATAAAATTGTGTCTATATCGGCCCTTAAAGTTTTATTACTACATACTGGGAAATATTGTATTAACAACTATCAGTGCAGTACTCTGGTACAGCTACTGACAAATATTTATCCAAAATGAACTTGAAAGAGTCAAGTACTCCTTTTAACCCGAAAAACAAAGCCCATAGCGTCATACATCAAACATCATGATTATTTGATTCTATATTAAAATCAAAGGCTTTATCGGTCCGCGTAAGGATTACAGTGGCTTCAACTGCTGGATAATGGATAATAAGCACTCGTCTGGCAAACAACATGAGTTACGATATATTACAGCGATAAGTGACGTCATATCGTGCTCGCCATATTAATCAATGACTGGTGGGCAACCTCCCCGACGGCCAACCATACGATGATAGTATCCGTGTCACGCGTCCGTGGTGTGAATGAAATTGACTCATCGGAATAACGCATAGGTAAATAGGCCTTTTAACTACAAAGTATTAATGAGGAAAGTCATTAAAACAAGAATTCCAGTCCTTTTTTTGTTAACGTCGGACTGGGTATTCGCTGTTAAAATGTCTGCCTAATGCAATTAATGTTTTCTTTTAAATGGTTTTCTTTCGTGAAGAAAAATGGCTTTTTGACAAAATCTACTTGTTTTGTTATTTTCTTTATTATTCTAGCAAAACCTTCTTCATTAAAACTAACAACACTACACAGGCCACTTACAGATAAAATAATTATTTAAAGCCATAAATGTTTTCTTTTTAATTAGGTTTATTTCTTCACAAAAATTAGCTTGCATTCTTTATTTTACGATATCGGCCTGTGTTTTAATTTAGTTTAAAATAATCTTTTTACTTTAAATTAACAAAAGTAACAGGCCATTCGTGCTCAAAAAAAGAAATACTGAATGCTATAAATGTTTTGCTTTTAATTTATTTAATTTCACGAGTTAATTGAAATAGCCCTAACTTACTGAAATCCACGTTTTGCATAAATACTCTTTTTATCAATCATCACAGTCTGACAGTAAGTTAAAAAGACCCACTTTCAGAGGCTGTGAACAGTAATTTTAGATAGGTCAAGCGTGAAACAACGGATATGTTTCAATGGAACAATAAATCCGTCGAGTGATAAATAGAAATCTGTAGGCGAGAACCACTTCAAAGTGAAATTAAATAAACCAATAGGATATTTTATTGCATTTGACCTTCCACATCACCAACATCATTACTGACAATTTCTCCATCAACAGAAAATTTTAAAAACCTTCAATATTCGCTATCACTGCTGAGAGGATCAGGATACCTTGTCTCATTGAAGTTTTCAGGAGATTAGATATAAAAACAAATGCAAAATCCAAACTATCTTTTTATCTTTACATAGTATAAAACAAAGTCGCTCCCGCTGCCTGTACGCTTAGATCTTTTAAACTACGCAACGGATTTTAATGCAGTTTTCAGCAATAGATAGAGTGATTCAAGAGGAAGGTTTATATGCCCCACATTAGTATCTACATTGCACCCGTGCGAAGCCGGGGCGGGGGGCGTTAGTCAATAATAAAATAGTGTAAGTCGTAGTCCGCGCACAAGTGCTAGTCACCTCCTGAGGTATGGGAGCGGCAGGAGGGGGGTGCGTGCGATAGATAAGACAAACTGACAAAGTGAGTCTATTGTTTCGCACCCCCCTCCTGCCGCTCTCATACCTCAGGCGATGACTAGCACTTTTGTGCAGACTATACTAGAGCTTACTTATAAGCCCCTTTTTATTTAGTAGGTTGGCTATCAAGCAGACAGCGCCCTGATGGAATGGGGTAACCACCGCCTCTCCGATGCGTTGCCAACCTTGGGGACAAAGATGAAAGTCTCACGTGCCTGTAATTATCCCGGCACGTTGTTATTCCTCCTAACCTTTTCCCAACTATGTTGGGGTCAGCTTCCAGTCTAACCAGATGCGCCTGAATACCAGTATTTTACATGAAGCGACTGCCATCAGACCACCGCAACCTAGTAACTCGGCAATGCCGATATCTTAAGGTTAGACTGGTTGTCAGACTTTCGGGCTTCTGACTACCCGTAACGACACTCAGGACCGACGGTTTAAAGTGTTCTCTGAGGAACGGAGATAATTTTCCCAGCACACATCAAACCGGAACAGAGGTATGCTGTTTGGCAGCAAAAACAAATAAACAAACATAGCGATTCTATTTAACTCATGGCATTGAATTTGCTCGCGCGCAACGAAATGTAATGTCAAAACAATGTTGTTCGAGTTGTTTATATCTTCGGATATTTATTTCTTTAATTCCATCCGGTTCGACCGATAGGTACACGTAGTTTATGTACATTTTTGTTTTCGATACGCTCAATATGTAATAACCAATAAGTTGTTTTGGATTCGGAAATCAACAAATGTGACTCGATTTCTTACTTAATCCAAAACATAAAATCGCGCCTGTATTCCCCGAAGGGTTGGGCAGAGATGTAACGTAACATCCTCGTTTCGCCGTTATTTTTATGTCTCATTTAATAGGGGGCGAGCCTATTACCATCAACAGGGCACAAATCCAAACTCCGGGCTGCTACTAAGGAATTCCACGCGGAAAAACCCAATAACACTTTTGCCCGACTTGAGGCAGTTACATAATAATTATTTTAAAATTTTATTGAATCCCCATTTCACATACCTTCATAAGCTAGGTCATTAGTATCCCCCTATAAGTCGGTAGCAAAGATCAAATGGCAGTAGTTCCATGTAAAAGTCTGATATTCTTCCACATCTGGAAGCTGACCTTTCAAAGAAAGCTGGCTGATGATTATGCTGTGATTATTTTAATAAATTCCAAATCGAACTCCTTTTATGCGTACAGGAAGAGACCACTTAGTCGGAGTGTTGGCGTTTTTCTAAACGTTATATTTTTCATAGCACAGAATTTCTAAGAAATAACGGTATGACGGAATTCTGTTGAAACGAACATCTCGTTCAGAAATATAGGTAAACAATGCTCATAATGTATATTAAGCAAGCATCGTTTATTTTTAACTCTATTATTAGGAGAATGCATCAATTTTAACCTACAGATATGATTTATCGTCACAATATTTTTTCTGGAGATAAACGCAAATGTTTGTCTTTTGATTCCACATGTCTCTCGAGACAAAGATCATAGAAATAATAAAGAGGGTAATATTTGATTTTTTCAGATCAGTAATCTTCTTCTTCTTTTCGTGTGGTTAATGACTAACCTGGTGTCAGAGTTTATGTCATCCGTGGGCCTCTGACTTGGCTTCACATGCCGTCGAGAAATATCTCTCAGGCATGCCGGTTTCCTCACGATGTTTTCCTTCACCGTTTTTAAGCAAGTGATAATTATACGCACATACATCCGAAAAGTCAAGAGGTGCGTGCCTTGAGTTCGAACTCGAGATCTATGACTTGGCAGTCCGATGGTCACACCACTAGGCTATCACTGCTGTATCAGTGATAATAAACCCTCATTTAGTCAAAACTTTAATCAAGACTATGCCGCGTTCCAAAAGCCATTCCTATTAGAAAGGGCATTAAACTCCACAGTTTCCATTTCTATTCCATTATTTTTACTTCTTAATAGAGATAACAAGCTCATTGCTGTAAAACCAAAGAGACCTTTGCGACCAAAAATTCTGTGTGGACAGTTGACTCTTCAATACTTCATTCTGTGTATTCAAAAAATTCCAGCGGATAATCAATAACATAGTAAATGATCTTTTATGCAATTTGCAATTATGTTATTTTATGCAATTTGAACCGTGTATATTGGACACAATCACGTGCCTCTCCGAACATGTAAATTTTACAGCAGTACGAGTACATTTTCAGTAAATTATTGTTGGTGATTTTTAACAGCTCGCCACATGTGTAATTTCAAACTTTAACTAAAAATATTCACCCTCCTCTTGTTTTGGGAAAGGATATCATAAAACTATTAGTTACTAGCTAATCTCCCGCGGCTGTTCCCGCGTAAATAATTTGACTACAGCACCACCTATTGGATCCCAGCATAGCTACTGATAAAACAAATATATTGTGTAAATATGACCTCAATCGGTAAAGTCGTTCTCAAGTTATGGCACGACCAAGTGAAATAGGGATTCATTATTATATAAATATATAAATAGATTAGATTCATCTCGTTTTCTAGGTATGAATTTGTAATTAGATTGATCTGCACTCAAAATTTCATTTCAATAGATAGATTATTGAAAGAGTCGAGCTATGACGTATGGACGATCAAACATGACGAAAACAAGAGGTTTGTGATTAAGACATTACGTATTTGCAACTTCGGAACCATTGAAACAGGTGTTCCCCGGTGACTACCGAACTAGGATATGCTAAGATAACAGAACGTGCGCGAAAAAACAAATAATTTGATGTTGATTAATTGCAAAGCCCAGATTTCCATGGGACGCAAGATCTATGGCATCTATTAAATAATTTAACAGGCAATTTATCATAGCGGATAAAAAAAATGCCTCAGTCATACCCAGTACCTAATCTGGTTTAACTTTTAACGAAGGCAAAACGCTAATTTTAAACAGAATGAAAAATGGAGTTACCTCTTTTATAATTACGTTAACTGGTGTTTATATGTACGTACACGTGCTATCTCCAAATACTCCTGGATGTTTTTAAATAGAAGTTTATTTATTTTGCCATTGCACGTGGCTCATTGAGCCACGTTTTGCTCTACATACAAGTTTAATAGTAAGAATATGTTCTGATTAGCTTTTTCCCAACTATATTGAGAGTAGTTTCCAATCTAACCAGATGCGACTGAATGCCAGTATTTTACTACTTCGCTATGGACTAATAATATGGGGTAATAAATAGCACGGACAAAGAGAAAGCCTTTATAGCACAAAAAAAGTGTATTAGGGCGATTTACGGTTTGCGACCTGATCAATCATGCCGACCCATATTCAAAACACTTGGTTTGTTACCATTACCATCACTCTACATTTATGAGGTGTGTATGTTTGTATCAAAAAACAGGACATTATTTAAAACTGCGAATGAGGTGAACCCAAGAAATCGTAGAGACCCATTCAAACTTGTATTAGATGACCTACCTAGATCCACAAAATATAATAAGAACTGTTTGGCTATGTGTATCCGTATTTATAATAATATACCTTGTGATTTAAAACCCTTGAATATTAGAGCTTTTAAGCGTAAATTATATAAATGGCTAAATGAACAAAATTTTTACTCTGTAAAAGACTTCATGGAGCGGAATATAAATTCACGCTATTTTATTACCTAATTTTAAGTTTGCATGCTATGTATTACTAGCAAAACATGTAGCACACTACATACTATTGTAACATCTGATATACCATGTTTTAATGCAAATAAATATTATGATTATGATGATTATTATGATTATGATTACACGGAGCGACTGCTATCAGACCTCCGCAACCCAGTTACTGAGCAATGCCGATATCCTAATAAGTTTTAATAATAAGAATACATCCACATTATATCCCACGAAATCATCATTCTGACCTATTCCAAATTATGTTAGAATTAGCTTCTAGTGTAAGGGTCTTATTAACGATCGCGCGGATCATACTATTTACGAGGTTAAGCAACGCTTGCCGCGGTCAGTCCGTGGATGGGTGAACGTTCGTTACACATCGACACCCCTCAGAGGCTCGAAGAGCACGTCTGGTCCCGGGTGTCATACGAATACCTATGACAGTCGTTACGGGTAGTCAGAAGCCCGAAAGTTGACATCTGGTCTAACTATAGGATATCGGCATTATCAAGTAAAAGGATTGCCGAGCTCTGATGGCAGTCGCTTCGTGTAATATAATGGCATTCAGCCGCAACTGGTTAGACTGGAAGCTGACATACATATTTCACATAATTAATAGGTACCAAATATTATTGGAGTTTAAGTGAGAACGTAATAATCTTTACTCAAAAATGCTTGTAATGTGGTCATTATTTTGACAACCTTCTTTGAGCAAAGCTGACGTTTCCGCGCTACTTGAATAGGCGCCAGCAAAGTTGTATGGAATTTCATTGCTGGTGAGTTTTAGCCACCAGCAATTTCCTTTGAAAATTCATTATTTTCGAGTTTTGTTTCAAAAATAGTCGGGTGCAAAAAAGTTTTTATTCATAATTTGGCTGTATAGGTACAGGCAGCACAATCATTATAGACTCATTAAAAAAAAGCTTAAGCCCGGGGAAGAAAAAAATCGTTACTTTAAATAAATTCTTACTGGACTAAGCTGGTTTTATTTAAATTACTCGCATTGTTTGAGTAAAGCACTATACAAGCCTTGGTCCGCAATGACTGCGCTGCTGGCCACGCTATGATGGCCTCAAGCTTAGGTTAGTTACGCTCTCGGCCTTCAAGCTTGGTCATCATTGCAGCCCTTGCTGTCCGCGCTATAAAAGCCTCGACCTACGGTCTCGGCCTTTATTCCAGCTTGTCCATCAAGGGCTGCAATGCTGACCGCGCTGTGATGGCCTGGAGCTGCGCTACTCTGCGCTTTCGGCCATCATCAGTGCTGCCAGCATCGCAGTCATTACAGACCGCGGCAGTAATGTACTATTAATTGCACGTCGTCAATGTCATCTTTTACATTACTTTTGAAGATGATTCTGAATCTTTCAGTGGGTCATCCTTGTCAACATGTTACTGTGAATTAATGTCCTCTTAAAATTCTGAATTGTTTCAAATCTTACTCTGAAGATAAAAATACTCAGGACGGTCGAAAGGACAATCATAATTTCATTTATAAAACACGTTTTTATCCTCGTGAACGTTCTTATTTAATCGTTTATTTTTTTGCATACACATATTAAATCATGGATTGAATCGTCAGCAGTTCCAATCAGTGCACCTAATGTCTTATCGTAACCACTTCTGGAAAAATTATAAAATTGCTCTTTAGGAGTGAAAGTTTGTTAATCTATTACTTGCTTTTTAACCAACTTCCAAAAAAAGGAGGAGCGTCACAATTCAACTGTCTTTTTTTTGTATTTTTATTCCGCGATATCTTTGCTAATTGTGAACCGATTTTAATGATTCTTTTTCTGTTTGAAAGAGTATTCTTTCGAAGTGGTCTCATTTAAATTTGGTGAAGATCTGATAAAGAACTTCGGAGATAGACAATTTGAAGTCGGTTTTATTTTTGTTAAAAAGCTTTTTTAGTATTACATATTTTCTTTTTCTGCCTAGCTTTTTCCCAACTATGTTGAGGTCAGCTTCCAGACTAACCAGATGCGGCTGATACTAGTATTTTACACGGAGTGACTGCTATCAGACCTCCCGAACCCGCAGTTACTGGGCAATGCCGATATCCTAAGGTTAGACCAGTTGTCAGACTTTCGGGCTTCTGACTTCCCATAACGACTGTCACAGGTATTCGTATGACACCCGGGACCGACTGTTTAACGTGCTCTCCGAGGCATGGAGGGGTCTCGATGTGTAATGAACGGTCACCCGTCCACGGACTGACCGCGGCAAGCGCAGCTTAACCTCGCTAATTGTATAATCCGCGCGGTTAGTAATTAGCCACGAGCCACTTTTTAGTACTAGATACCTGTAACAAATAACATTTTTTCGCTCTGTCCACTCTTTAAATTTTCACATAACAAGTCCCAATCTTCTATTCTTGTCCAACTAGATAAGCCAGAATTCTACTAAACGATATTCCAAACAGTAAAAAGTTAAACAACCTCTCCTGTAACACCCACAACACATTTTATGGTGAATTTACACCCATCCGGTTAGTCAGTCATCGTCTGTCAAACGTTTATTTTATGTGCTTTTGATTACCATATAATATAGCACTTGACTCTGTTTGAAGTGTACGTCGATTCGACGCACGGCTCTTTATTTGAAGTTTCGTGGTAAATGAATAGTAAAACTGTGTAATGATTTGACTGTGTTCGACGAACACGTTTCTTGGCTTCGAAGATTGTTTTGTGTTATGCAGTGTACACACCTAGCCGACGAACGGAGGCTCGATACCACTAAAAATCGAATGAAACTAAATTAATTATATACAAAATTTACTTAAGTTCAACAAATGACGAACGTTCGATGACGTCCCTTGGCGTTTGTTGGGTAGGTGTGTACGCTGCATTAGGCATTATTCGGAAATGTCAAATTAGTTCGGGAAAATCAAAACTAAACAAATGAAAATTTTATCGAACTTGTACACTTAGGTAATTGTTCCCCTCAACATCAAATCTCTCTATCGCTCTAAGGTTTGCTGTTAGAAAACTCATTTGTGAGTTAAGCTGAAAACTCAAACTCAAACTCAAAATATTTATTTGCACACTAAGGTAAAATCGCCTTTGTATATGAATTTACCAACAAAACTGTATTATATATTATTATTTTGTGTACAATAAAGAATAAGAAAATAGTTATGGCTCTTTCTAATCATTTGAGATATAGGTACACCATTATGAAAAAAATGGACGTCATGTTCATGTGGACAGATACCTATTATGGAAAGGTTGAAATTAAATGTCGTCTTTACGTCGTCATGTATGGGTTTAATATAATATAAATTAGTAGACACGGTTCAGTTTTATTTATTTAATTGAAAAACCACAATGCTCTAAGTCTAAACTAATCATAAGATAGGCACTTGGCAGGCTGATACAATTATAATGAATTTAAAACTACATATAGGTACGTGTTATGTAACGAAAGAGATCAATCGACAGCATTAAAAGATATTTTTCTTAGTAAAAATGACGATTTAATTACAAAACTTATGCGATATGAAATCTCAGACAAAGAACCTACTTAAATACTTGAAGTAAGTACATACATAACCACATACACACACTATAATAATGCTGTACTGAAAACGTCAGATACAATATTGGTGATAACTTTTCTAAGACAGTATATTTATTTCTCAGATAAATGGGAACATTGATCGGAATATAACACTGGGTTATCATGATATTTGCTACTTTGCTACAAATATAGCAGCCATAAGAAGAAGCAGTTGATATTGTAATAACTTCACTAATTTTAAAATAAAAATAACAGAACATCATGTCTGTATTCCCCGAAGGGTTGGGCAGAGGTGTATAGTAACACCCTCATTTCACCGTTATGTTTAAGTTCCATGTAAAAGGGGGCGAGCCTACTGCCATCAACCGGGCCACAAATCCAAACTCCGGGCTGCTACTGAGGAATTCAACACGGAAAACACAACACTTTGCCCGACCTGGGGATCCAACCCAGGACCTCACGATCAGCAGTCGCGCTTGACACCACTAGACCAACAAAGCAGTTAATAATATGAATATTAAAATTATCACATTAATAATTTGAACAATATCCTGGCACACGCAGTTCATTAAGTGGAGCCTCTTCCTTAACACTCTCCTTTTCTTTCTTCCTACAGTAGCACCCACAGCACAAATACACAGCAATAATAGTTCCTAACAGCGTGGGCATCCAAATGTACGTGGGGACGCCAGACTGCTTCACAGTGTTAGCGTATTCCTTCAACAAGGCACACGGAACATGATTCCTCTCTTTATGCATTGTTAAATTATGCCATAACACGCACTCCTGGTCGTTCGTCACCTTTATTGGAGGCCCCGTATCCTTCAAGAAAGGCTTCACATTAATCTGCGACGAAGATATATCAACCAGACGCGAAGTATTCGCTTTCGTCGTTGGTGATTCTATAAATGAAGATATCATAAAACACGGAAACTCGGTCTCTTCAAAATGTGACCGTTCAATGATTTGTAAAGAACATCTTTCTTCTGGGCGTGAGGGATAGTGATGGACGTTGGACCAGCCAATGTTTGTGGAACGTCCCAAATTGTACAAAGAGAGGCCGGTGAGTATGTCTCTGTACCTGCTGCTGGAGTCCTTGTACATGTACACGTATGCTGGCGGCATGGGCCTGTACACTGGATACAGTTCCGAGGAGGAGCAGTGACGACACATGAAACTAACGTATCTTGGTGGATGGTAGGTGTAGTGGGCGTGGCTCGCGCTCACACCCCCATGACGATTGTGCGATCCATGATAGCCATGACCGTAGCTTGAATGGCTATATCCTCCATGTGAACCCCCGTGTGATCCTCCATGTGATCCTTCATGAGATCCTTTTGCAACCACACAAACATTAACTATGAAAGTGTAAACAAATATTGCGTGCATGTAGTTCATGGTGCAGCGTAAAGGGCGGGTCCCGGCGGGCGACTGCCGCAACTCGGGAGATGAGGTCGCACGGCGCCCATGTAGACTTGATGGCGCCAGTCTGTCGCCCCTCGCCATAACACAGGGGTGAAAGTCCCGAATGAAATGTACGAAGTGCACTAATGGACGTATATGTGGAAAATTTGAAAGGTTATAATGTTACCAGTCGACGTTGAATACACGTGTCTTTATCATATTGCATTTTTATAAAATTAATGATTAAATTAAACCACAAATAGCAAGAAAAAAATAAAGCCGCCGTGGAAAGCCTGGCAGATACGAAATTTGTAAAATAAAAACTGGCCGAAATTAACCAAAGAGAGCCGACAAGTTGCGAAGGTCTGCCGTCGTGTGTCTGCCATCACGAGCGTCACCACGGAACAACCGCTCTCACGCCCGTACCGCCGCCATTAGATATTCACATCAAAAATTATAAAGATTAATGTGACGCGTCGAGATAAAAGTCATTATAGTGTTAGAAAACAATCGCGTATTATGTCATAAGTGGTCATGGAGTCATACTAGCGTGCTTGCGTCCACGCACGCCGCAGTACGTCGCGCGAGCGGACAATGCGCGCCTCCTACAAAGCGCGCTCTTCCTGCTAGATAGCACGATGAACGATTTCCTGACCATTGTCGCCGGGACATTGAGATCATGACTGTGATATGAGCATCGCCTGAGCTACTTTGAAGGCAAACTAACACTGACTATTTTGTTTACTATTTGTAGAATTCGTTTTTACCTTTTTGAGCAGCCGTTCTCTCTACCCAGTAGTTTTTGTTTTCAGAACGTTAGAAAACTCAGCGCGTAATTCGAATCACACCTGTTATATTTTTAATAAAACGTAAATTCTGTCTAACGACAGGTGTAATGTGTGTGTTTATTTACCTTCCAATCGAGAGCGATTTAAGGAATGAACGCGTGTAACATGAACGAAATATATGAGTACTTCTAATATTATTTCTGTATGTGCACGCATTTATCTTGTAAATAGCAAGAATTCATAAACAATGTTTTATTTCACTACGATATTCTTGGATAACGTTTGCTGAACTATGCTAACATACTAATCTGATTAGATGTGAAGCCTAGCTTTTTCCCAACTACTTATGTTGGGGTCAGCTTCCAGTCTAACCAGATGCGGCTGGATACCAGTATTTTACACGAAGCGACTGCCATCAGAACTCTGGGCAATGCCGATATTCTAAGGTTAGACCAGTTAGACTTTCGGGCTTCTGACTTCCCGTAATGACTGTCATAGGTATTCGTATGACACCAGGAACCAACTATTTGACCTCCGAGGAACGGAGAGGTCTCGATGTGTAACGAACGGTCACCCATCCACGGACTGACCGCGGCAAGCGCAGTTTAACCTCGCAAATCGTATGACCCGCGTGGTTGTAAATTAGCCACGAGCCCCTAAAAACGAATCTGGTTAGATGTAAGTATCAAATAATTTCGAATGGAAAATAATGAAATAAGAAATGCACAAACTAATTCAAAATAAGTGTGTGGGACAGAATTCCTTCCCTCCATTATCGCGCTATCCCAAATTGATGAATTTCTTGGGAAAACTACTTTATAGCTTTTTCATCCATTATCGTAAAAAATAATAATGTCCTAAAACTATCAATTAATAGACTAGAAGACTGTTGAAGCGAAAATGTAGTTATCGCGTCAGCAAATATAATTAAGAAAATGGTTATTTGATTATTTCCAAAGAAATGAACAAAGGACATAAATATATCGTTAATGTCTTCAAGGGTGTGGTTAGGGTCATCTTCCTCCAAAATGCGGGATCGTGTAGGACATGATCATCACTGGCTTGGATTACTTGTTACTTCGTTATTAGCCATAGCTAGGGCTGCCATCTATCAGGGTTACCCTCAGATTTAAACTACTTTTGGGTCGTTTAAGCGGGTTTTTATAAAACGTCCGAGTATTGCGGACTGCCAAACCCGTCTAAGAAAAGGTCCACTACCGTCGGCGTGTGATTTGAAGTTGCATCGTAGTTTAGCGCAGAAGAAAGTCTAGATTTCATCCTGGGTTGTCCATTGTTTTGTTTCAATGACTTAACAGATGTCAACCCTAGCTAGCCTTGTTAAAGTATCGAGTTACGTGGAAAATTCATATCTGAAGGTCGTTAAGGGGAAGAAAATTGAAGTCACGGTCATAATAACGCGCTTGTGAGCCGAAACCAGTTATTATTTCAGAAATAATGATGGTTGCTATTTATTGTTTGTCAAGCTCATTGTCTTTGATTACGCAAACGGAAAATAAAGCGTTGGGTTTTGAAGAGAAAATAGTTTAAAAGCTTTTGTTTTATTGTCTGTACCATTTAGAAGAGTTACAGCTAACACAGAAACGGTTTACAGGACCCGTTTTAGCGGATCTGTTTTTGTTTTAGTGATGGCGCCTGTAGTTGTAGGAGCGAGTTCACATACAATACACGACAGTATTCCGAATCCAGTAAAAAATACTGGATCCGTTATTTTTATCGTATCCAGTTCCGACGGATCTGTTAAAACGGATCCGCTGTGTGAACGCACGGTTACTATATCCAAACGCTAAACGGACTTTTACGCCCGGATTAATAAATTGCTCTTAATAGTCTCAACATTAGAGCCCTAAACCTGCGTACCTGTCTAAAACACAGTTCAGGTGAAATCGTCATCTTAATTTTGTCTATAATTTATACACCAATCTCACGAGCATCTTAACTGAGACTACTCAAATAATCTGAAATCAACATCTCAATAGTTATAAAATCAACTTTTCGGAGCTGTCAAACGTATAGTGATTTACGAATACGTTAGTAAATACGGGCCTAAATCTTCTGTAAAAAATATCAGTCATTTCATTTTCAAAATATTTTTATAAATCAATCAAAACTTTGCCATTTCCCCCCTCCTTCAGTCGTAAATATCACACACTTCTCGGCAGTGATGAAAATTTTCGTGTCATAAATGATTCTATTGCAGTGACATAACTCAATAAAACGTCGCCCCACTGCTAATTTATAGTAGATATCATAAATGGTAACAAACAAACCATTTGATGGTTTCCTATCGATCTACTGTATCGGTGGAAGTTTTGGCGCCCAATGACAAATACGAAAATTCTGTGTTTCGAAATAGGATACTCAACCGTGCCGTTAGGTGCCATGTTATGATTAAAAATAAATGTGAATTCAGAAGGAAACAAGAATTTCTATATATATACTCGTAATCCTCTATGAAATTGACAAAATGAAGCAGTCATTACTAATTTACTAACATAGTACATCAATGTGGATAAAATTCTGAAAAGGTGTCTCACAAAAAAAGAAGTGCTGCATTTGGTCTTCGACAAAGAATGACGGATGGCAGCAGTATGCACATGTTTACAAATTTTTATTTGTTTATTTGATTTACACAGCTTAAGAAACCAATTACATAAAACAAACGTATAACAATAATTAAATATAATTATTCTCACAAAAATGTAGGCACATAACCATTAAATTGCCGAATTTATTAGCGAATAGATAGCAGTCCGGGTTGGCTTCCACGAGCTTATTTTGTGCGGTCAACACGCGCGGTATGTACATACATGAGACGCAGCACGGGCTGCAGTCCGACACGAATGATAACATAAAGATTGCTAAGATCGGAAGCCAGTTGATGAGCGCAAAAACAGAAACTCGCAAAAATTCGCTGCCTATTGTAGACATCCTGTTTCTTACGGCCAAGAAGATTCTAGGATTAGAAAAACTAGCAACTCTCTCTCTCTCTCGCTATTCGAGAATAGCTCACACCGTAGTCATAAGATTGGCCAGTCAGCAAGGTTGGTAGCGAAGCTAACTGTCCTGGGTTCGCCGGCATACTTAAGTACAATAATAATGCGCATAATGCACACGGCAAAAGAGTGGAACTCTGTGTTCCCGAACGCATACAACCCGAATCTCTTCAAAGTTAGAGTGAACAGGCTTCTTCTGGGTAAGCTCATTCCTTCGTAGACTTTGTCTCTGTCACCTCTGACCTAGACTAGAGTCAAGAGCAAACCCATCTCAAACAAACAAAAAAAAAGTATAGTCACTTGTGGAGACACCCCAAACGTTAGGAGGAAGAAGAATAATCAAGACGTACAACCCGTTACATAAAAAATGAGATTGATAATAGCCGCGCTTCTATTGTTGTCGTTATTTGCATCTCGCTCTTGCATGGTCGCTGTGAGCGAAAGGCAAATAGTAAATCTTTTATAATTTTATAATTTTCAGTCCTATTCTTCATGCTGTTGTTGGTTTTGCGAAACCACTGATCAGATTTCAGAGACTATAAAAATGTATAAGTGGGAGATACGTTAACAAAGCTTAATGACTTTATAATGTATGTTTGGAAGTGAAACATTTTTTTCTAAAAGCCTGTGACGACGTTTGTTTACGACACATAACTTTGGAAGTTACCATTTACTTCATGGCTATATTAATCACATACATACATAATATGGACAACGGAGGTACATAGGTATTACATATTTGTTTACGTACTCCATCGACAAACACCTTGTTTGTATGAAAATTGTTTTAGGAGATTAAAACTTTGACTATTAATTCCGACGTCTCAAAGTTCATATGTGAAAATGTTCGATAACCTGTATTTTTTTTTCTCACACTGTTAATTCAGCCCTCATCAAGCTGTCTCCCTCCCAGTCCTCTCGCCAGCAACGCCCTAAGCCGAGGTCCGAGTCCCTTTAGGGGTCGCCTTAGTGCTGTTGTTGGTAGTAGTCATGATGTTAGTAGTAGTAGTACTAGTTAGCTTAGGTTAAGTATTTTACTCTCGTCCCCATTGGTTGGAGACTCTTCAGGTCTCGCCAATAACTGCCCAGTTACGTAGAAACGGTTCGCAAGACCATCTACAAGCAGTCGAATAGAAAAAAAAAACATCCTGAATTTAATTTGCTTTTTTAATTTGATCAATGGTAGTGGTACTATGATAAATCAACCTACATCAATCCAGATATTTTGGTTTGAGATCGTATATTAATATCGGCCGTAAACTGATACCCACCGATTTATCATTACGATACCAACGTCCCCCTTGGATTCCGAGAATAAATAGCAGTCGCGTTGCGTAAAATACCAATATTCAGCCTCCTCAGTTCCCTGATTCAGAACGTTTCGATAAGTCAATTGTAGAACGGTTTTTTATCTCGCTTTCTCTCGTTGCGATATTGTAGACAAAAAGAGATAAAAAAACGAAATTTCTCGACAACTGACTTATCAAAAAGGTCGATTCTGTTGCGAACTTTGACAGGACTAAACTAAACCATGTGTTTGTATCTTTCAGTTTCAATCTATACTAATATTATAAAGCTGAAGAGTTTGTTTGTTTGAACGTGCTAATCTCAGGAACTACTGGTTGGAATTGAAAAAATATTTTTGTGTTGGATAGTCCATTTATAAGGTTATACAACATAGGTTAGGCTATATAACATCACGCTACGACCAATAGGAGCGGAGCATAAATGAAAAATGTTGCAAAAACGGGAAAATGTCCACCCGTTCGAAGCCGGGATGGGCCGCTAGTAGAAAAACAAAGTGACAGTTGCGTTTAGAGATTTGCGTTGAGACACCATTATGTCAAAAGCTACGACGAGAATTTCCTTTCATATAACCTTCATCCTGAAGACAATCAGCGCTTTGTCAACCATCATCTTTTAAAGAAACAATGGAAGTTGTCACGTCGTTAATTAGTAAAATAGTTATTTAAATAAGTGTTGTTATTAATTATAATCACATACCGCCCTTGCAATATCGTATGAATGTAGATGGAGCGATGGACATAATGTTTATTGTTATTTTATAGGTACACTCTGAATGTAAAGCACCTTAATTTAGAGACCATTATGACTCAATGACGAATGGTAGTGAATCTGTTTGTGCGATAACCGTCCGAATTCCTAATAAACATTGCTAATTTCTACCGTTGCCCCGTCTGACAAGACAAGTGTCACGAAGATCTATCTTTTTATACAATAATCGATAATCACTTTTTAACAAAAAATAAAACCAACTTCAAATTGTCTATCTCCAAAGTTCTTCATCAGATCTTCACCAAATTTAAATGGGACCACTTCGAAAGAATACTCTTTCAAACAAAAAAAGAATCATTAAAATCGGTTCACAATTAGCAAAGATATCGCGGAAAAAACATACAGAAAAAAAAAAAGAACATACAATCGAATTGAGAACCTCCTCCTTTTTTGAAGGTCGGTTAAAAAGAAACTGTGGAGTGTTAGCAAAGTGGTGTGACCGTCGGACGACCAAGTCATAGGTCTCGAGTTCGAACCCAAGGTACACACCTCTGACTTTTCGGATTCATGTGCGTATTGTATAATTATCACTTGCTTAAAAAAACGGTGAAGAAAAATATCGTGAGGAAACCGGCATGCCTGAGAGATATTTCTCGACGGCATGTGAAGCCAAGTCTGAGGCCCATGGGCGGCATAAACTGCACCAGGATAGTCACTAACACGAAAAGAAGAAGATCTGAGATCAATTTTGATAACCAAGACTGTCGATAGTCAAATTTTCTATCATACTCTTATGATTTTGATTTCATTCAAAAACGATGCTCAGTTATGAATCTCGATTTAAGATAAAAATTGAGTAGAGATTTGTTACAAATCTGTACTCACACGTGTAAGGTTTTAGAAGACTTGGTTAATGTCATTTGAAACAAATCTGGCTTTGTCAGTAACATACAGTTTCCTGACTTGCCAAGCGAATGTTCGGAAACATCAGGAAATAAGAAGCAAAAGAGAAACCACAAAGATGGTCCGACCAACGCACTTGTTCAAATATAACCTGAGCTGACCACAAGTCATCGCTACGAAGGCCAATAAATATAGCTAATTGTATGCATTTGTTCGCATAATAAGATAAATTAAAATAGAAATAGGTTTAGAAGATGGAACCACTATACTAATTAGGTTTACACCGTATACGTTTTGTGAATATCGAAGATTATCACAATCGATTATGATTATAAGAACCCTGAATAGTGATGCGACTCGAATAGGCTTTTGTAACTCGACTCACTCGAGCAATTTTACTACCTCACTCGAGTCATACTCGAGTTTTCGAGTCACTCGAGTAAAATATCTCACTCGAGTTGCAAGTTTGGAATTCGAGTGAGTTTTTTTTTAGCAATTTTAAACAAATACCTATATTAAAATAGTGAAGTGACATCTAGTGGCAACAGAATCAACTCGATGCGCCGAATTGACTCGGTAACTCGAGTGCATAGAGACTCGAGTAATATTTTTTCCAATCGAGTACCAGTTTGACAAATTCACTCGAGTGACTCGAGTAAAAACAGGGCTCGAGTCGCATCACTAAACCTGAAACGATACAATATTGCTTCTGGAAAATATAGAAATACGTTTCGAATAATTCCCAAGTATACTCTGTCACAAAAACATATCGATTGCAGTAGCATTTAGCAGTTATTCTTATATTATTCAAGTATGTAGTCCCAAATTGAGAACAATATTATAAACATAGAAATTCTACTGTTTGTAATTTGCACCGAATTTACAACTACATCAGAAATCTCTTTTTTTTTAGGGTTCTGTACCCAAAGGGTAAACCGGGACCCTATTACTAAGACTCTGCTGTCCGTCCGTCCGTCCGTCCGTCCATCCGTCCGTCCGTCACCAGGCTGAATCTCATGAACCGTGATAGCGAGACAGTTGAAATTTTCACAGGTGATGTATTTCTGTTGCCGCTATAACAACAAACACAAAAAAACAGAATAAAATAAATATTTAAGGCATACGACAAACGTGATTTTTTTGCTCGTTTTTGCTCGATATTGATAACGGCAACAGCGGCAACTCTTGAAATATTCACAGAATATTTAGTTATATATTCACTTTAAAAATAAATAGTTAAATTAATATAAAACAAATATTTAAGGGGGCTCCCATACAACAGACATGATTTTTTTGCCGTTTTTATAGATAATGGTACGGAACCCTTCGTGCGCGAGTCCGACTCGCACTTGGCCGGTTTTTTACTAATACTTAATATCAAGGTGTTTCATCCGCGCTCTCTAAATTCAGTATTAAGTCGTTTCTTTATAATAATTTACGGGTAGTTATAATAATAAACAATATCGCAATTACGTAGTGAGTGAACCGCCACACCTGGTAAACGTGATGTATTAGTTACATTTGATAACAATTTCATAGTATAATTGTTCAACAAAATGGAAAGAAAATAAGAAAGTTTAGAATGTGAATGAATAGAGATAGAATAAATATATAAACATGGAATAATATATATATAGATGTAGAATAATAAATAATGCTGTTACAATTATATTTATGTTTCTATAATGATATTTTTAATATAATTACAAGGATAGACATAATTGGTGTTAATAGATATTATAATTATAAATTCACTAGCGTTAAATACCTAGATTAGAATTACAAAAACCAAACTAATTTGTATATCTGTATGGATACAATGTAGCGAACTAATTTCTTACTTACCATCTATTGTAATATACCTACATTGACAAATAAACGATATTTGATTTGATTTGATTTGAAAATGTTTGAAAATCGCATAATATTTTTACTTCAAGTGGTAAGTATGTTATCTTCATAAAGCCATTTTTTGTTCTATAGGGACCAACCAATATTGTTTTTAGACATACATCTATTGCCATACAGTATGGCCGATATGATGATATGATGGCCGATATCTCTTGACCTTCCAGAACATAGGCTTTCCGAACTTTCACGCATTAAACTCAGAAAAACAAGTTACTGTAAAAACTATCAACGAAACTTTGCTTAAAAAATGGCCAGTCATAACATGATGAAATAAAATTATTAGATGTTAATAAAACGCCATTTCGTCCCTAAAAAATCTTCTGCTCAACCACTGCATGAAGTCTAGAGTGGCCAAGATATTTCGACCGTACCGTACTGGGAGGCTCGTGGCTAATTGCTGCGCTTGCCGCCATCAGTCTGTGGATGGGTGACAGTTCATTACAACATAGAGACGCTTCCGTGCCCCGTATACCACGTTAAACTGTCGGTCCCGGGAGTCATACGAATACCTATGGCAGTCGTTACGGGTAGTCAGAAGCCCGGAAGTCAGACAACTGGTCTTACTTTAGGATATCAGCATTGCCCAGTAACTGGGTTGCGGAGGTCTGATGGCAGTCGCTCCGTGTCGAATACTGGTATTCAGCCGCATCTGGTTAGACTGGAAGAACGAACTGTGCCTATAGAGTGTCTAGTAAAAGTAATTCATCCTGATGATTGCATAATGTTTTATTTACCTCAGCACTATCTACACCATCAGCGTCATCGTATTCTTCTGCGACAAAGGTACAATCATCTCCTTTGGTTTCAGACTGTTTATCCTGAATATCACTTAAAACATTACTCCATTTACGTCCGCAACATAATTTTTAATCAGTTTGATTCATTACAATGCTGTTATGTACAGAGAAACAGTTACATTATCCTTTACATTGTTACTTATATGTTGATTTTCCTTTCCAATGACGTCTCTTTTCTCGTATCAAAATTGACCAGCAACTTAATTGCACATTTAATAGTACTTACCTCCTAGTAATAAGAATCAGCGGATTCCATGTAGGCACCTAGTATTTAAAGTTATAATTTTACCTTGTATATATTTTGTTATAACTGACTAGAGATCTATGTTCAGCTTAGCCTTTTCCCAACTACGTTTGTGATCAGTTTCCAGTCTAACCAGATGCGGCTAAATACCAGCATTATACAAGGAGCGACTGCCATCAGAGGCAAAGATTTAACCCCCCCCCCCCCCCCCCCCCCTCCTATGCTTACGTAAACATTAGGATATATTTTTTTAAACTGATCTGATTTCTTTATTGTTATTCATGAGCAGCACTTTTTAAGTCTATAAAAATAAGTTAATAAATAAAAAATGCTGACGTAATCATCATCTAGACCCCCGTCCCCCATGTCATCAAAAATAAGCTAAGCAAAGACCTTCTCACCCCCCTTTCGTGCTTACGTAACACTTGAATGGCCCCTTAGACCGGTTGTGACTAGAGATCTAATACGAATCAAATTAATACAATAAATAAAAGACACATATAGATTACCTAGCAATCTTGACACCAAAGAATCCTTACATCAGTTTATTATTAGACTCACACAAATTCATTCGACGTCACCAATGTATTAGCGTCAAAAAGAACTTATTGAATAAGTTCGCCCTATGAAGCCTTTTCTTTAATGTTTTCATGAATCTCATCATTGTTTGGGCCAATGAGTATTCAGTACAACCTCATAAATAAATTAAGAAAATTATGACGTTGTTTGTTACGTGAAAATTTGACCTGAAAAGTTGACAAAATTAATGTTTACCTACGTTTGGTTTGTTTAAATGTGTTTGTGGCAGCATTCTTTGATCTCTGTTTATTTGGGTCTGGCCTCAGAGTAACGGACGACCTTATACCAAAATTACAGCGATCTTGTAATCAGGATGTCAGTTACTGCAAACTTTAATGTTAGCAAGTGTCGGGTACACCTACTTACTTCCTTCATGCGAGTCCTAATGCTATAATACTAATCCTGCTGTAGTTCCTAGTTACTACTTATATCATTCGTACTGGCTAACACTATTTTGTTGTAGTATCATGAATATTATTAACATTATATAATTTATCTCTTTGGTTTAATTTAAATCTCTTACTATTCTAGTTCGTTAATCAATTTGAATCATTTCATCTCCAGTATAGAAGCATTTGTTGGAGTTAATTTAATGTGCTGATATTGAAATATTTGGTGTTCTCCTCGTGGAAGGTCCGCGTGTTTGCCCACAAAACTGTGGAAAACGAGTAACAGGGTGTGTAATTGGTTATGTTCTTCTGCTCAAAAACGCATAAGCGGTTCTCATTAATAGCCAAACTACCGGAAAATTCTTTGAAGACAGATATGTATCATATAATTGATTGTACATTAACAAGTATTGCGTATGATGCTCTTGTATGGATTTGATAGCCATTGTATTAAAACAATGATCATCAAATAGTTAGCAATAAAGGACCCAATAAAGTGTCCTCTGCCTCACGGAGGTAATTTTGAGATAATAAATTATCATAAATGGTCAGTGAAGCGACTATTTTTGGCTATTCAATGTATCACACCCCAATTAAGGACTAATATTAAAGATGATATCTGACTCTGAGGTAGGTACTCACCAATAGCTGTTCTAGTGCGCACATTTCTCGAGTAGCACATAGGATGAAGTATTGCCCAGTAGCGGTCCACAGAAACACCCACCAAACAGAAGATACTAATAGTGCACAGCATTACTAACAACGACACTGTGAATAAACAGGCATGGAGGTTCCTTGGCAGGCCTACCGAAGCCAGGATAGCAAACGGTATCCCCAGTAGACCAACCAACAAGTCTGCCACTGCTAAAGACACAATGTAATAGTTCGTGCGGCGTCGCAGTCTACGTTCACGACGGAACACATAGATCACCATAGCGTTCCCCACAACCGCCACCAATGCCACTAGGATTTCAAAAGTCGTGTACGTCGCGTGAAGTTCAGGTGTAGGTGTGCGGTGAGGTGCCGACGCCACCGTCGATGACTCCAGCAACATCTCTTCAGTGGTCTCCGTCATCGCTTACAATTTAGTGTCCGTTCCGAGAATATGATTTACTACCACGTCCAATTAAAACTGATCGCACAATTGTTGTATTATTTAGAAGTTTTACACTTTTCGGGAATGCATCAGGAAGCAGCATGGTTGCCGCTACTTCCTTCGGTTTTAAACAAAAAATAATCATAATTGTTGTCTAAATAGGCTAACGTGAAGCGACGTGTAAATTTCGTAGGACCCAAGTGTTAACTGTTGTGTTGAAAACTATTAACAGTTATCCACATTCGGATCACGAGCGTCCGCGGACGAGGCGAGCGTGTCCCGCCCGTGAGGCGTGCTTCCCATCACTGCGGGCGCGAATTGGCGCGAAACCGCGGCGACGGATAACGTCCCGACGCACGCCCTACGCCGACGCGCCTAGCACTTGTTGCGACTCGCGACCGCCACCACGTACCCTTGAAATGGGAGTCAGGTTCACATCACGTTGCTTACGAGACACCTAGATTAAAGTTATTGTTAATTTATTTTTATGAACTCTAGATTGTGATAGTGAAGTAGTGATAGCCTAGCGGTTGAACGCTTGCCTTCCATTCAGGAGGGTCTGAGTTCGATCCCGGCCTGCACCTCTGTCTTTTCGAATTCATGTGCTGATCATAATTTGATTATCACTTGCGTTAACGGTAAAGGAAAATATCGTGAGGAAACCTGCACAACTGAGAGGGCTCCATAAGGTTACTGATGGTGTGTGTAGTCCACCAACCCACACCAGGCCAGCGTGATGGACTAAGGCCTAAACCCTTCTCTATCTGAGAAGTGGCCCGTGCCCAGCAGTGGGATAGTAATGGACTAATTAGTATATTTATGTTATGTTTGTATCATATGCCGAAACCGTAGTTATTTTCCTAGGATAGAAGTATTACTTACTCAACCTAGGATTCATTATTAGATAGATATCGAAAGGTGAATAAGCAGAGGTAGTAAGTAGTAATAATTAGACAAGGTATACCTACCTGCACCTGCACTTTTAACGTGGTATAGGTTACTTACAACAATGTCTATTTTCAACATGTCGGCAGATTACCTCACGAATTCCATCGAAACCCCGCATTAGCCCCGAATCTAATAATCTGACCTCAACCGAAATACACATATCTACGCCACGTCAGATACCCTCAACTGAGCCTTACTTGCCTGCCACTTGCCCTGAGCACGCTTACACTTGAATGCCGCGTAGTCTAACACCCGATCCCGGTGACTTGAAAGATTCAGCTAGGTTCATGGCGTAGAAAAGATTTTGTCCAGGGCGGGGGCAAACTCAGCCAGACAGTAAATATTTGTCTTTTCAATAAATCTGAAAGTGCAGAATGGGATTATGGGGCAATTTTGCCCCAAAACCTTATTTTTGAGGTCCAAATAAGTATAGATGGAGTCGGGCATTGGTGTATCTATTTTTATTAATTGTTCTGTGGATACGGGTAGCAAGCTGACTGACTCTAGACCATTTAGATACCTATTCTTTCTTGTGCTATGGTGGGGCGAGCGCCCCATCTGCCCCACTCGGAATACGCCTATGGCTGGGTTAGACTGGATGCCGAAATCTGTGAAATGGGTTTGGTGACGCAATTTGAGGAGGGTAGGTCTCATGTCCAGTAATGGACTGAGAAAGACTGAATTGAATGATGGAGACTAGAATAACATTGCAGGTCGCTACACCAAGTGATCATGATACCCGCGCAGATTAACATTCACAATAGATATAACTGTTTCAGAGCCCCGCTTTATTAGTAGATATAGCGGCCGCAAGCGCGAAAAGTTATACTCCAAAGTTGGGTAAAGCGTTTTTGGGTTTCCGTGTTATCAAATTCTCATTTGGAGACCGCGGTTTGGAAGTAGTTCGTAAATGTCAATAGGCTCGCCCGGCGCCCCGGGTATTACATAATATTAAGACTCAGTACCTACGTCATTTACGAAATGTGGTTATACAACACATGTCTGCTACTCGAACAGGCGTGACGTATTATCGACGGGTCCTACGTATACTGGTACAACCCGCAAAAATGCGAAATCCACTTTTCTACATCAATCACCTTCAAATCACCGATAGTTTACTCAATTTTTTTTTTATAATAATTTAAGTTTCGTGGTTACAAATTTGCAAACGAAAGGAAATAACAGTACCTATTATATTTTATACGGGATATAATAAATATTTAAGATCTTTAAACCGCTCTTCTATAAAGTTGTTTTTACACTTGCACCATTATGCGTAGGACCCGTCGTTATGTAAAAATACGGCTGTAGCCGTAGTGTTCCTTATCTTGCCACATCCGCTATGCTTTGAGGATAACTGATAGGATCGAGGACTTACATTACATACTATTATGATGAATCAGGATAATGAAAGTGGAAAGATCGCAGGACCTTTCTTCACTTCATCTGAAGACAAGTGATAAAATATCTGGCAGATACTGATGACTTTCTGATGATAGCAAATGTAAGTTAATCAACATCGGTCAAGTCATAACCAGTCTGTGGCCGCTTTTGCATACCTACAGATACAGGGTGTAGGCAGTGTGGTCTCTTAGGTCTACAGTTACCTAAACTGTGAACAATGAAGTCAGCTTATGTGTTATGAATCCTAGCCTTTTGTACATGCCTAAAATATCCCTTTAGGGCCAACGCAGACACGATACTCTTACCACCAGCTATCAGCAATTTTGTGGCTGCATTGATGCTGCGTCTCATTTTGGCGGCTCTCTGCATTCGATCGCGGTATTAAAATGGCGCCTTTTAGCGATTGCATCGGACACCAAGCCGTGTTCCGCCGTGTTACTAGAGCCTTAATTAATCTCATGTGTGCGGAATTTAGAGTTCAGTTATTGCATCGCGCTTCCGAAATGCCTTGAAATCACCGATCGCAGATGCTAAAAGTATACTGTTTAAGTTTGCCCTTATTGATTACAGTACTACCTTCAAAATAACATACTATCAAAAGTACCAATTCCATGCCAACAATTTCACATTTTGTTACAGACATCATGCACGCAACCTTCCTATGATAGGAGCTATATATATCGATACCTCAGTTCCAAAGTATTATAATTCAGAAACAGGTTCTTTAAAATAATTTGAAAACTAATAAGTACTTTGACCACTGTATTTTTTAAATACTATTTAATTAATCTGAAATGCCATTCTTAATAATATTACATTTCAGATAAATTAAATAATGATTAAGTAACTCACTGGTCATTTAATTTTCAAATTATCTTAAAAGAACCTGTTTCTGAATTATTACACTGGAGCTGAGGTATTGACATGATGTTTACCTACCTATTTACTAATGTCTGTTAGTTTATATAGCTGTAGTTGTAGAATGTATTTTATTGGATTGTAAAGTTCAAGTAGCTTTCCTGCGGTGGTGGGCCCTCAGCCCGGCCCGCTTGACTGATTTTGTATGCATAATGCGACATTTAGTTTTCTACCAAATAATTATTTTAGTTTCCACTGGCCCCTTCACAATTTAATCAATTCTAAAATAATAATAAAAAAGACTTTTGCAAAAAGATTCATAACTCACACATTTGAAGAAATCTCAGGCCAAGGCAAATGAAACAAATTTTAAATTATAATACAAATGATTAAGTTATATTTGTCAACAAATGTTTAGCTGCATAAACACAAAGTCATTAATGGACAAATACATAAATAGAACACAACATTGCTTACAGCAAATTATCTTCAAACTCCCTCACTGGATATGTAATCTCTGTACAAAGTGACTTGGAATTCCAATATTTAATAATGATCTACCATCAACTTGATCTAAGTTTGGATGAAAATGCAATAATGCTTCCCAGCACATTTCGCTCAATTTTGGCAGACATAACCACACCTTGTACAATATATTATTTCTACTAGTTGCATCCTCTTTCGGTTCAATGCCACCGAACACATACATACAACCAGATGATGTGACCGCAGATGAGTGGAAATATAGTGGATGTGGTAACACTGTCTTCTGCATCAGAGTCCATTGTAAATCGGAGATACTTAACCTCCAGATATCCTCAAACACTGATTGTCCATCTGAACCACCTGCCACAAACACTTGAGGGCCACCTGGTGAATCAATCTGTACTGCACTATGGCACTTTCTAGGCAGAGGAGCAATAGTATCCTTTGAACTATCATCAGGTTTCGGAGTTAGAATTGTCCAATTGTTATTATCAAAATCAAACATTGGTATTTCCATGAGTTCAAATGCCCACTCTCCAGTTCCCCCACCAATTATGTACAATTTATTGCCAACACGGGCAATTTCATGTCTGTATCTGCCTAAAGGCTCACCTTCTTGACCTGTTCCTACAAAAACTGGATCCCAGACCAATGTTCGAAGATCTAACCTGTAGAATTAATCAAAAATTATTGTCATCACAGCACTTTTTTTTTCTTTGTTGTGAAAAGAACAATTTATTTTAAAATAAAAACCATAACTACTGATAAGATAAAAACTTACCTATATATATCACAGTTATATGCAAATCCGTTGGTACCACCAACTGTATAAAAACATCCATCATGGCACAATATCGCTTGACCATATTGCCCAGGTGGTCTGGTACCAGAAACTTCTAGGATTTGCAGTCTGGCATCCTCATTGCACGTGCGCCACACAATCACGTCGTTGCTACATTTGTTGCCAAAAGGTGCACCTGTACCCCCGAATATCTAGAACAAAACGAAACTTTAACATATGTTTCACATTGAACAGTTCATGTCAAAATATTTATGATACAAACCATTAAGTATCGGCCATGCATACACATAGCGTTTGACGCTAATTCTTCCGGCATATTTTCAATTACTCTGTGTTGCTTCCATTTCCGACTAGCTATAGAAAAACTCCATAGTTCTTTAAAAAGAGGCCGCGCCGGTGTCCAAGTTGGATTATCCCTTTGAATGTTAGTCAGCGGTAAAGAAGGATTATAGCCACCAAAACAATAGATATTGGCGTCATCACAGGCTATCCTGTGTCCGCTACGCGGTCTCGGACTTTCGAAACCCCGACATTTAACTTCAGTAACCTTAAACGGCTCGAAAATGTAATCTTTTCTTCGAGACGTCATAACGTTTATTGATCAAATGTATATGTCAATGGAAAAGTAGCATGAACAGATATATTTACACGGGTCCCATTTACAATTTTTTTTGTAAATAATACACTTCACAACAGTATGATTATATTCTTCGCTTGGATTCAATCAACATGCGCTAGTGTGAAACTATGACACTCATGACATTTAATAACTGTCAAGTCAACTGTCAACTACATATATAGTTGACAACACCATTGATACAGTTGTACTAAGTTACCTGTGAATTGAAGAGCTTCGCTCTGTTTGCTCCTCAGAATAATGTTGTTATTAATCTGAGGTTTGATCCAGCGCATTACTTCCATTCTATGAATAATGATCCATTATCCTCCTCCTCTCGTCGTGTTCCTCATTACTGAGGGTCGTGATTCCCCCATGGAATCATTTTTCTCTGACAACCTTGCGCCACTTATGCATCTTTGGCGATGTGGAATGCCTCGTAAGTCGTAGAGTTTGGTGTCTAGAGCTTTGCGGATCCATTATGAATTTATGAGGGATTTTATATTCGGTAGTTCGTTGTAGTATTTGAAAATTACTAATAACAAAATCGGCTCCTGATTTTGTCACTGACCAAATATTACTTTCAGTTTCCACAAATAATTAATATTTCAATTGAATAATCGTACCTAATGCATTCTTTGGATTAATAGTTTATATTTATAAGATGTATTGTGTCATTCGCATCGGGACCGTGATAGCGCACTATAGCGATATATTTTCAGCCCGGTACGCAGCCCGGCTCGCGTCGGCAGGCCGAGCAGGCTGTTCACACGCACCGGCGCACGTCCCATCACGTCTCACGCAGTGGAACTTTTATAAGGCCATGCAAGTTTCTGGTTAGCCGTTAAGAGTAATTTGAGGCCATGAGGGCCAGAGCTCTGAGTAAGTGTTCTGTGGGCCAGAGTGGCGATTTTGTTTATTGTCGCAAATTATGAAAGTAATAGAGCCACAATGGCCTAAAAGTGATTGTATAATTTTTCAATAGATGACACCACTCTCAGGCACACTTAAGCCATTGTGGCTCTATTACTTTCATCATTTACGACAATAATTATCAACACAATTATAAAAAATCCGTTAACCACTCTGGCCCTCATGGCCTCACTTAGTAACAGAAGTGTACTTATCATTTAACAGGTGTATGTATCATTTAAAACAACGATGTTAGAGTTCAATTTTATTTCACCAAAAATCTTGTAGATACAATGACGGGCAAAGTTTTGTCTTGCCATTACATGGAGAACAAAGTTGCAAGTATTAAAATATAACATAGCATAATCATTAGAATATTCTAGAATAAAATTTTCTTTTATGTTTGTAACCAAATTGTTTTTATAGACAGTACTTATTTTGAAGGGCCAGCCAGTTATTTTTTCCGTAAGTGTATGAATCGTAAAATACGTCTACAATTTACAATAAACATAATATCATATAGTATCTACTCATGAAAATCTTTTTTTTTTGCCTTCGCAAACTAAGCGTCAAATCAGTAACAAAATTAAATTAGTTAACAAGTAGTAAATAAGTAAAATCACTTTTCAAATTAAGCAGTGCGCTGCATCCCAGTAGCAAAGAGCACCTTCTGTTTCGATTTCTTGTTTTTCTTGCCGGATGGCGAGGACGCGGCGTGAAGAGCGGCTTCTATAGCGTCACTAAGTACCAGCGCGCGGGGAGCGGACACCTCGTCGTCAGCGGGAGGTGGAGGCGGTGCCTCCGCAATCTTACGTACACGCCAAGTACCACTGGTGCTCGCCATCTATGAAATAAAAAACATGTTATATCTGCTGGTGAAATACCGTTAGTTATTCTTGCTGAACCAAATTTTTGAAATAATATCAATTTACCTTTGCAAACGATGGTCCAGACGGCGGCGAACCGATGCTCGTGGACGGGTTGGCCTGTTCAAATTTGGTCAACGGCCCAGGTTCTAGTGGCGGGCTAGAAAACGAAGGCGGGGCCGGTGGGAATAGTACTTCAGAGAAAACGTCTGGCTTCGGTGGGCCCTCCATAGCGCGGCGATAAGCGCGCTCGCGCCGTCTTTCGTCACGTTCATGACGTGCACGCAACCTTGCCCGACGGTCTAATTCATCTAAAATGCAAATATTTTAATTAGTACAATTTGCATTATTTATATTCCATTTCTTTAATTATATATTCTTTTTTAGGGAGTAGTAAGCCAATAAAGTATTAATTCAGGTGAACAGCATGATCTTCAGCTGTTGAGATACGACAGACTGTCCAATATTAGAAGTATCTTTCTCCTCTGCTAGTGTAAAATTGTCATTTTATTACTGCTCCATAATATAATAATTAGGTTATGGTTGTAAAAAAATACCTGTAAAAATTTGCAATGCTGCAGGAGTGACGTGTGGTGGCTGTAGGTCCAACTCAACAACATCATACGCACAATAGAGAGGCAAATGCGCCGTGCAGGGCATGTGTTTTCTGGTCTGTAAACAAAATACAAGTAATATTATAGCTTTTTGTAGGGTATTATATTAAAGTTTTCATTGGTCAATAAAAGGTTTCTTACTTGCTCATTGAGAGAAAAAGTTTCACGGTGCAATACACGTCCGTGTATTACTTGCGGAGCAGCTGCTAAAGCACCCCACGACGTGTTCAGGATACGCACATTCAAACTGTTTAAAAATATTTGCTGGCCATCTTCAGCTTGATAGAAATAAAAGTATTTTGCTTGATTGAGTTTATCAATGTCTGTAACAGCATTATCCTCAATTTGTTCAGCTTCTTCAGGTACGCATTCAGTCAATGGAAATTCCTCTGGCTGCATTTCGTCAATTTCAAATGATGGTGCATCTGGATTCAAATTAGAATCAACTGCATTAAGATTTAGTTCCTCCATATTATCATGAATTATGTCAACACATGCAGCTCCTCCTTCCTCATTGACGTCAAACCAATCGAGTTTGTTTTGGTTTATCTCCTGTTTCTCATACACAGTAAGAACTTCATCTTCATTTTCGTCATCTTTAGTAACCTTTGGTTCATTAAATCTAACATTAATGTTTTCCTCCTTGGACTTGAGCATTTCTAAAGCTTGTTCCAAGTAAACTATTTCGGTTGTATCAATCTCTTCCAATATTTGTTTTTCTAATTCATCCCTCTCCCTTTTCAAAATTTCATGGACCTGGCCATTTGATAAATAACAAATATATAAATTAATGAAATTTTAATAATATCTTTTTATTTGTTTTAAATAAATACTTTGAAGAAATTTACCTGTTGCTTGGTGGCAGAAAAGAGCTTACAATACGGCGCATCATTGATATTTTCTAGAGGCAAGATAGATGACATTGCCTCTGTCACTTGTCCACGAGGAGGCGCCATTTCCACTGTAGTGGAACCTCGTAGACGACGCACAAGGCGCATTGTTACCTATAACAACAAGGTTTTACATAATGTTATTGCATATGACAACAGGATGGACACAAGAATTCTGAGTAAGCAGGTTCACAACTGCAGAATCAGCACTTTCAAATTAGTCTTCCTGCCTACTCTCTGAAGTATTGATTGGTTACTCTCTTATAAGATTCATGCTCTTGTAAATGTATAAATGCAAAATAAAGCTTTTCAGTTAGTTGTAATATGCAAAAAATATCCCTACCTCCTCAGCAGGTGACCCCCACTGCACAATCCTGGTGGGCTTCATATCTTGGACCTGCAGTGGTGTAGTGCACACGGGGCACGGTGGCGGCTGCTTCTCGTGAGCTGCAGCATAATGCAAGACGCAGGCCCAGCAGTACACGTGGCCGCAGAGTCCCACGCGACCCGCCGCCGGTGGGCCGAGGCATATCGGACATTCGGAACGACCCGTGCCTCTAACCACCTGAGGATACAAATGTTAATTAATCTAGTATCTAATATTTATTATAATAAGATGCAGTTTTAAATGATAATATTCTTCCGTAACATACTTAATACATAATTAGCCCATTACTGTCCCACTGCTGGGCATGGGCCTCTTCTCAAAATGAGAAGGGTGTAGACCTTAGTCCACCACACAGGCCTGGTGAGGGTTGGCAGACTACACATACCACGGACTTCTCAGATGTACAGGTTTCTTCACAATGTTATTCCTTCACCGTTAAAGCAAGTGATAATCAGATTCTAATCCACACATGAATTCGAAAAGTCCGAGGTACAGGCCGGGTCAAACTCAGACCTTCCAGCATGAAAGGCATTTTTTTTTGTGTTGAATCATTTTACCACATTTCAACACAAATAATTAAGGTGTGTGAATGAATTGCCACTAACAATGAAGTGACATTTAAGTTAGTTTACATAAGTGTGAGTTGTTAAGTAAATGATTAAGATATTAATAACTTTTATTCCCATTTATATATAACAACTGTGTCCTCACGGCTCCACCCGCGTAAAAAGTTTTATACCAGTAATAAATATAGCAGGGGTGGCCAACCAGTCTCGATCGCGGATCGCGGCTCTTAATCCAGTCGACCATGGCAAGGCAAAGAAAAATATAAGTTTAATATAAGTTGAATTAAGAGGTACTGATTATGTAATTGGTAGATTGCGCAGAGTCTACTCAGTAAACAGTAGATTTTGGCTCGAATCAAGTTGGCCACCCCTGAAATATAGCCTATGTTACTCAGTGATAATGTAGCTTTCTAACAGCAAAAGATTTTTTGAAATTGGTCCAGTAGTTTTTAAGTTTATTCATTACATAAAAAAATACAAATCTTTCCTTTTTATAATATTAGTATAGACTATACATAAGAAATTAAGTTAGTACATTACAATTACTCACAATTTCTTCAATATGCTCCCACTTTATAGGAATGTCAGGGTCCAACAGGTTTGACTTATAATCTCCATCTTCCTTCACCACAAATTGGCAACTGTATCACAAGAATAAAAAAAAATATTAAAAACTTCACCAGCTATTGTCATTAAAAAACATTGTAAGAACAAGGTCATAGTAAGCTAATCTACTTTGTTTATGCAAAGTACTGACATACTTTAGTGTTTTACATTCTGTACCTGAAGAGAATAACTAACATGCTAAGGGAACATACCCATACTACGTGACCCGTTCAGGGGGGGAGGGGGATCTTCAAATACCACGCTTGGTCACAGGAAATCTCGAGTATTTCGAGCTATATTCAAATATGGCGCGCAGAGTTCAGCGCTTTTTGAACTCACAGGTGGCAACACTCACACATATGAGTCAAATATTTCCTTTTTTAACTTTCCGTTTGCAAAAAATGATTTAAAACCATGTTTATATATTACCACGTGAAAACTATAGGGGGAGGGGGAGGGGGGGTATTGGCATATACTACAGGTGGTCATCAAGGGGGAGGGAGGTAAAAATAGTAAAAAAATCGGTCACTAGTATGGGTACGTTCCCTAAGGTTAATTAACTGAAATATTTATGCATTATTATAATAAAAGTCAGAAACAATACAGCTAATAAACTTACTTATTCCATGATGAAACTAAATCTGGTAAATGAACTGCTGGTAACATTTTAATCTCTGTTCAAGGTGGGTCATTAGTAGTGTATGTGAACTTACTAAGCCCTCAGATAGAGATCATGATCATGGCGGCACGGCCCCCGGTACTGTTGCCCGTGACGGCGCGGCTGGGCGCCCCTGCGGTCCGGTACCCCACGAGTGGGATACATAAAGTTCAGCAAATGATTCAAGTTATGCTTCTTGCTTCCGGGCACAAAAACTGAGCCAATTTCTGGCTCATCATCATCTTCTATCCTGTAATTTAATTGAATGGCACAATAAGAATGAAAGTCTATTAGGTATTTATTAAATAAAATTATCATTTATGAAATAATTTACATAATATTGTGTAACAATTCTTAACAATTATGGACTTCCACTGATCGCCTTATTAGTGTCATGTGAATTCAAGTACTTTGTATGAGGATTAGGTCATTTAAGTGGAAAACAAAGATACAACAAGAAATTGCATGTCTCACAAAAAAACAAACCTTTTTTAAATTTATTTGTTAATACTCATGTCAATAGCCCCATTGAATCAACACAACAAAAAAATAAAACATTGAAAGCTCCAAGAACATCAATTATAGAACAAATATTTCTTTCATTATAAGTGCCAAACTAAAACATGCATACCTAAGTGTAGAATAAAATACCAAGATACCTAAGGGCAAAAACTATTGAATAAAAATAAAAGTAAGAGCTCTTGCATGTTTATATCATGGTATAGTCCGCGCGCAAGTGTTAGTCACTTCCTGATGTATGGGAATGACAAAAGGGGGGTAAATACAATAGCAATAGACAAGACACAGCAAACCGACAGAGGGTGTTCTATTATTTCACACCCCCCTTCTGCCGCTCTCATACCTCAGGCAGTAACTAGCACTTGCAGGCGGACTATAATAATTTACCTTTGTCAATTTAAAAGACATTGGATGTAGATTCTAAAGTGATGTATAAATAAGTGATGCTGTAAACTACCTGGAGTTCGGCGTTCCACCCATAGAGTAGCCGGCAGGACCACGAGCGCGTGGTCTCCTGTCAACCTGTCCCCTACCCCTCTGTGCCAGCACATTCTTCCTGCAAGGTTCATTTTTGGGAGCAGTTCCAGGTCCTTCACGTTTCTTATTGTTACGAGGCCAAGGCCTCTGTGTCAATTCTAGGACGAAGATTAACAAATTTTATTTATGCTATGCAACTTGGGAGATGCCAGTATGACACCTGTATGAAAACGTGCTGGTGGACGTGGACGGGCCGATAGGCTGATTAATTAAAGCTATAAAATACTTTTCTTTAATGACGTCACTGTATTACAACAGAGTTGAATGGAATTATGATGACATGACATGACAATAACAACAAATCTATCACCTTGTTGCAAAAATGCAGAGATGGCGCTAGATTACGTTTACGGATTACAACACAAACATTTTTACTGCTAGAGCAACCATTGCGTTGCGGTAAATCACGTGATTACAAAAACAAAGTAATTTTGCATTATCCAAAAAAAAACAGGTTATGTTCGTCATAACATGCAAAAAATAGGTATTTATTGAACACATTGAACATGACCTTAGGAGTCTCACTCACCAGTATTTTTCTTACAGTCGATGGCTGATGCCCTCGACTGAGGCTGAGACGATCGGTTCAAAGATTTCTTGTCCATTCTGGATTCCTCCAACATCCACAAAAACAGCTGAGCGGGAGACTCCGCAAGGAGATAACGATATTACGTGCAAGGCCGACATTTTAGAAAGCCATGTTTATAATACAAAACAAAGAAAAATAGATTTATCTATACAAATAACCTTTACCACGCGGTAAATAGACAAATACGTAACTTTGAACACAAAAAAGGGAGTATAACTACTCCCTTTCGTCGATAACGACGAAAACTTTAGAGAACGAAATCCTTTTTAGCTCGCCACAAATATGGCGACCGACCGGCAGCCAGCCGATTATTCGGATGCGCACTTCCGCTAAATATTATAATTACCAGAAACTCACTAATGGTATAAATAAAATTAGAAACAAACGTATCGTAATATGCTTTTTGAAATGTTTTTATTTTTAATTATTTAAAATTCGATAAACAAATGATTTTTAATATAAAGTAATTGACATGACTCTATATTTTTATTTTTGAATGACGTTTTTGGAAATCAGAAATAATTTTAGTTTACTTTATTTTATTTACACAATACATTAGTATTTTTAAATATATTTAAAATTGAAAAGCAATTTTACATTTTATGTAACTATGTATTGGCACATTTAACTTACTACATAAAAGTGTAAAACGTAAAAGACGTGTATCCAACCCAGGTAGGTACTGCAAAAATAGCACACAGCTATTCGGTTCGATTCGGCGCGAAACCCAAAAAATTATTGACGTGTTTTTCATCATCAAGAAAAAATTTGACGCGTACCATGAAAAGAGCCGATTTACCAAAAGATAAAGCTTCTGAACCTAATGAAGAAGCTCACCAACCGTCAGTAAGTATTTGTATAAGTTAAAACTATTTTCAAATACATTTAATTTAAAATTTACATTTATAACACAAGAGGATCTACCTAGTTTCTATAATAATAATATTGTGCCACACGCTTATTTTTTCACAAACAATACATTGAATGAGTAATCCCTATTATTGTTAGTGAATGTTTTTTATTACTACCCAAAGAATAATAATTAGTATATTTGTCTTACACAAACATTTTTCGTTATAACTACATGAATGCATAATGGCGAAACTAAAATATTACAGGCCGAAACTAAAATGCCTCCTCACGGGCAAATCCATTCAAAGAAACTAACTTTTGCCAAGAACGTTGACCTGACTGAGAAAACATCTTCGCAGAAAAGCAGGTAAAAAAAATCATAACCTAAATAAAGTAAATATTAGGAATTATTGATCCCACTCATCGTGTAGATTATGTGGAACTTACATTCTGTAAAGACTTTCCGAAATAAATATGTTGCTGGCGCGTTAGCTATGTCGTAACCAGGGACTTATTCGTGAGTCCTATTTGGTTCACATAAATCAAGGATAATAGCGGCAGTATCCTCGTAAACAAAACTTCTACTACGATACTTACTGCGATCTCACAACATAGTTGAGTCGTACCGTCATGCGGGGTCTCAAATAAAAGCACAAATTGAAAGCTTTACACTCCCTAGATTGCTTCTAAACCTTCCAAATTAATCAATCTGTCTGATACCGATAGCTATCTAGCCGCTGGCCCTTTGTGACAAAAAAAATGTATTAATGGTTACTAACATACGTTATTATAACAGCTCATACAAGAACCTTCTCAGTCAGCCGCCTACAGAGCTCTCTCACAGCCAAAAATTGATTTGGCTGCAGAAGCGCCGTACAGCAGGTCTTTGGGCTCAATGCGATGACTGTGACCGCTGGCGTTATCTGGCCGATGTTCTGGATAGACACGAACTACCTAAGAAATGGTTTTGTTCGATGAATTCAGGTTAGCCTTTATTTAACACTATCAAAGGAAATCAATCAATTGACATCCCTTTGTATTCAGGTTTTTGGACTAGCATAGGCTTTAAGAACGATTTATAATCATTACCAGGTCCATCATTATGATAATGATAAAGAAACTCATGATAAAAGTATTCAAGCAAATATAAATACTTTATTGTTATAAAAATAAGATACTGCTTTGCTTTTAATTATATTTGCTGAATTCTGCTAAAGGTAGTGACGTAAATAGTCATAATAAGTTTCCGAATGACGTCAGCCGTTACAGAAAAAGCTAATTAAGGATTGATGTTTTCTATTATATAATTTCAGACAAAGAATTTGCGAGTTGCTCTGTGCCCGAAGCTCCTTTGCGTATCTATGACGAGGAAGACTTGATCCACAGCGAGTACTCAGCCGGGTCGCTGGTGTGGGCGCGCATGGCTGGCTGGCCCTGGTGGCCCGCCATGGTGGACGACTGCCCTGATACCGAGCAGTACTACTGGCTCGATGGATTCTCTGATATACCTGTAAACGTTAAACATACCTTTGAAACTACTTTTTAAAATAAACATTGATAAAATATGAGTTCCGATTTGGTAGGCACGTTGACGTCACGTTATAAAGCTTGTCAACAAGCTCAGTACTTACTATAGGTATAAAATATACTAGCACTTAACACGCGACTTCTTCCGCGTGAATTTTCATAGCAATTTCGATCCCCTATCTTGCCCCCTTAGGGGTAGAATTTCCTAAAATGCTATCTTACTAGATGCCTACGTCACAAAAGGAACCTACTGTCCAAATTTCATGTTTCCAGCTTCAGTGGTTTAGGCTCTGCGTTGATGAATCAGGCAGGACAAGTAATTAGTATAAATAGATAAATTAACAAAAATATAAAGTTTGTGTGACAAGATGTATGAATGTGGATGAAGCGAAAGGGGTATGTAAGAGTCGTAGCTTGTGGCGTTCTATAGTTTCTGCCTACCCCCATGGGAAAAAGGCGTGAGTTTATGTATGTATGTATAAAGTTTGTATCTAATACAGCTGTTGTAGGTACTGTCAACTTGATAATCCATTTAACATTTCAGACTCACTACAATGTTGTATTTTTTGACGCCATGGAGGTTACACGAGCTTGGATTGCTCCTAATAATTTAAAACCATACACCCCAAATAATAAAACGTTGAAATATTTATTGAAAAATAAAAAATACAACAATCGCCTTAAAGCAGCCATGTCGCAGGCAGATGAGGCCGAAAAAATACCACTTGAAAACCGTTTAGCACAATATAGTTTCATAGCTAGACACAAGGGAAATATCTTAAGTCCTAAGAAAATGAAGAAAAATGATTTAAAGAAATATCAAAGGCTATTTAAAAATAAATTTCACATTGACTTTCCAATAGAGAGTTCGGAATCTGACGATGATATTAACGTGAATACTGAAAAAACACGTAAAAAGAATAATAACGTCATCCTTCTTGGTACTCCGAAAAGAGCTAAGAGGGGAAAAAGTCATATTCCAAAGAACACCGATAGTGAAAAAGAACTTTGTGAAATATCTGCTGAAGATAATATTTCTACGCCTAACATCAGCGAGCCACAAAATATAAACAATGATGAATCAGTTGCTAACACTGATAAGCCATCTAACTCTATGGTGGTTCAAGTAGGAAGTACGGAAGCATACTCTATTGATAATGGTAAATACCGTAATGTACAAAATTATCTTTCTGCCTAGCCATATCCCAACTGTCGGGGTCAACTTCCAGTCTAACCAGATGCGGTTGAATACTAGTATTTTACATGGAGCGACTGCCATCAGACCTCCGCAACCCAATTACTGGGTAATGCCGATATTCAAAGGTTAGATAGACCAGTTGTCAGACTTTCGGGCTTCTGACTAGCCGTAACAACTGTTATAGGTATTTGTATGACATCCGGGACCGACTGTTTAACTTGCTCTCCGAGTTATGGAGGGTTCTTGATCTGTAACGAATGGTCACCCATCCACAGACTGATCACGGCAAGTGCAGCTTAACCTTGCAAATCGTATGATCCGCGCGGTTGGTAATTAGCCACGCTTAAATAATTTCAGCATTTCAGTTTAAGCTCATTATTTGTATGTTTTTAGACACTTCTACGACTTATGTGCCCGATAACGTAACTCAGCCGTTGGAGTTTAGTATCAGGATGGATACCCCGAATAGTGATGACTTTGATTTTTAACTTTAGAAGTAGGTAAATAAAATAAGTACAACACATGTACTTATAATAAATAAGTTTTGATTTAAGCACGTTTTTTATTACCAACCGTAATCCTTGCAAGGTAAGTTGGAGTGAAAATGAATAAAAAATGAAATATTTCCAGGAGTTTATTGATCTCTCTCTTTGCAAAAGAGTCCATAAAAAGGCTAATAAAGCCTAACACTACCAAACTTACTACTACCAAGCCTACTGCTATCTTCCACTATCAAAAGCCCTTTTTTTTTTTTTTTTAGCGTGGGGAAATCCTCATGGACTATCCCCCGTCCGGGGAAGACGGGGGGGTATGCCAGACTCTTACTGGCTAAAACCACCACGGTGTCCCTCCTTCTGACCTAAGGCCGGGGTCACGGGATTCGCTGTTGCATGCACCGCGACCCCGGCAGGTCTCGGTCCACCAGCTTCTTCTGGTGGACCTCTCCTGTGGTGGGGCAGTTGCTCCCCTGCCCCACATCCTTCCGAGAGGCGCGCGCAGGACACGACACGCCATCCTCCCTGGGCCCGTTACTGGTCGGGCGACGGGTTCCCCAACCCGCCGCCCGCAGGCCACTCACTAGGGTGGCCGGAGATCGTCACGCGCCCTCCGGCGCCCGGTGCGTCTAGCGCGAGAAGGGAGAGAAGAAGCGGCCTCCCTCTCCCGGTGCTGCGACTCCCATGCTGGACATGCCTGCAAAGTGTGCAGCGCCGTGTCCTCGGGGCAGTCGCAGTGGTGACAACCGGGCGTCTGCTCCCGGCCTATACGACACAGGTACTTCCCGAAACAGCCATGTCCCGAGAATACCTGCGTCAGCCGGAAGCTGAGGGCGCCGTGACGCCTCTCCAGCCACTCCTCCATCACGGGTCTTACCGCCGCTATCGCGGCGTGCCCCACTATCAAAAGGCCTAATTTAAGGTCACCAACATGCAATAGACTGTATCATGGTATAACAACATGGGTAGTCTCTTTCTGTGACTTCGTCCTAGCTACTGATGAATTAGGCTTCGATTCTGTTGTCCAACTTTGTTATTCTTCCACCTACCCTTTTCCTAATGCGGTCAGCTTCCAGTCTAACCAAATGCGGCTAAATACCAGTATTTTACACAAAGCGACTTTGTCCAACTTTGTTATTGGTTGGAGAAAATAATATCACATATCGTGACGTAGATTGTCCAGTATACCGACGGTCCCTACGAATAATCCCGTAACTACAAAACACACATTTTACAGGAGAGCGCTTCAAAGTTTCAAACACGGGTAGGTACATCATGTTCTACTTAACGTAATGTCATGAAATTTGGTATAGAGGTTTAATATGTGATTTGTATTATAAAAAATAAAAAGATAGGTCATAAAAATCACTTTTAGTGTGTTATTCGTCACTTACTTACTTACACATCGGAATCATCCGTATTGCAAATAGCTTAAGTGGTACTTACTAACTTTTATGTTACTTAAACATCGGAATTATTCGGAATCTTCCCTATTGCAAGTGGTACTTATTGACTTTTACGTGGTAGTCTTTAAATTCATCAAAGTCGTAATTGCCATTTATGAAATTGTACGTGGAGTATTATGTATACCATGCTGCTTATAACATTAGTGTAAGTGATTGACGCATTCACAAAATTGAGGAACTTCCCCACAAGAGCATGGAACTGGAAATGTCAAAACAATCTGGTTGTCTCATATAAAACGGCGCAGCAGTGTAGGTAATTAGTATTAAAAAGTATAAAAAGTAAAATCCAAAGTAAAATTACTGGACTGCCACTGCTGTGGTTCTACGTCGGAAATTTTAGAAAATTTTGTAGTTATGGGAAATGTCGTGTGTGGATTTAAAGGTCAATTTGCCAAGTTAGACTTATTTTTGTTAAACTAAACGATAGTTTAGGGTAGCCTGAAGGTCACGGAAACAAATCATGCAAATCACGTATCTACCACATATGGGATTGTACGTAGGGACCGTCGATACTATTGTAGTCTTTGACATAGATGAGAACATCGCAGGAATAAAATACCACTTTTTAGAGAGAATACCAGACAGAATTATTGTACCATGGACAGTGGACTGTAGCATCTTAAATGTATTAAATTAAAAGACAAGGTTCGAAACTTCACACTGGTGTCGATTCTGTTGCACATTTTGACAGTACTAAACTAGACTAAACACAACTGTCACTTTCTTTATCTATTGAAACAGAAAGAGACAAACACCCTTAGTTTAGTTTAGTCCTGTCAAATTGCGCAACAGAATCGACACCACTGTGCTCCGATAAACATCATATAAATTCCTCGAAAAATAGCAAAGTTAAAGCGGAATTGGGCAGGCTAGGTCTGCTGTGAGTAGGAAGCCATCACCGTCTTTCGCGGGGGGGTGATGGCGACAGGGGGAACACCGTTGGTTTCTAGCTGGTAAGGGTCCGGCAGACCTCCTCGCTTTCCCCTTGTGAGCGACATCCATGAGGATTTCCCAAAGATAAAAAAAAGGCTATGTCTGCTGAAGTCCAACTAAATTGTGGGGTAAAATTATGAGACTGGAGGGGAGCTTAGACATAGCGAATCGGCGGCGCCGGCGCCGAGGCTGACTGCGAAAGCGATGGTGGAACGAGCTGGATAGATGTAATATTGACTCATCATTTGCTTAAAACCATGCAGTGTTTAAATTAAGAACCTTCGCCCTTGTCCTTATTGTTCTTAGGTGGGTGTTGTAAATGATAACAAGGGAAATGATATGAAATGGATGGACCCTTATGTGGCCTATTAATTAATGATGTACATAAGTATTATTATTATAAAAACCATATTAAATTTTTAACTTAACATCACGCCTAAATTTAATTTTTAAATTGTTTTAATTTAATTAATGTTAAATAATGATAAGTTTTTGCCTAGGAAGCAGTGCTGCAATGAAATGGCAAGGTAAATGTACCGAACTGGTTGGCCCGCGAAATTTAATTTTGGTCGGGTATTTTTTGTAGTTTTTAAACATTATAAACAATTTTGCTCTGAACTTATAATATATGTAGTAAAATGTGTCGTTTTAAAAGGTAAACAAATACGCACATAAATACAATGTATGATATGAGCAAATAATAAAATAACGTCTTAAATATGTTGAAATATCAATATAAAGTAGAATAAACTCGAAATCAAATTAATTTCGTCGACCGACCGATCGCTTCTACCTTCAGGTACGCTTTTTAAAATTATGGTGGGCTATGTTCAATTATTAAATTACGTAAAACCTATTTTGTTTAAAGGAAGTTCCAATTTATTTTATTAACTAGCGACTTACCCCGGCTTCGCACGGGTGCAATGTAGATACTAATGTGGGACATATAAACATTCCTCTTGAATCACTCTATCTATTAAAAAAAACCGCATCAAAATCCGTTGCGGAGTTTTAGAGATCTAAGCATACACATAGGGACAGACAGACAGACAGCGGGAGCAACTTTGTTTTATACTATGTAAAGATTATCTTATAGGAAAAATTAGTGTTGACTGAAGTGTCGGTTGGTCGGTCGATCGGGAATCAGGAACGGTCGGTCCAATCTCTACTTAGTCTATGGGTCGGTTAGTTGTCGGTTGAGAACGGTCACCCACCGACCTAGCTCGTCTTCACTCGGGTAATTTTACTGGCCGGGCTATGTGAATCAAAATAGTTGCAAATGTAACTTGGCCGACTTGGCTAGTGCCCGACTCTAGTATATTCATAGACAATTGCATTCTTCATTTTTCATTCTTAATTTCATTTCATAGACATTCTGTCATTAGAAAAACTGGGCCGTCAAAGAAAATTAAGAAAGAAATAGAAGGAACTTCGGCGTGCTCTTCTTGACGATTAATTAGTATTTAAATATTATTGATCAGAAAGAAGATTGAGTGAATTGTTTTCCATAATACCTGCAGCATTTGCTGTAGATAATATTCAAGAATGGCTAGCATATCATTCGCTAAAAGTTTGGTTAACCCAGGTACGGATAGTTGAAGATCTACAGTACAGTCGATTTATATTGTACTAATGCTAATGTTCTGGTCCTATAATTCATTATTAGTATGAGTCTTGTGTGTTGTAAATAATATTATTGATTTTTCATTAATACAGCAAAAAATTAAGTCTATCACACTTGGTTATCAGAGGATTATGTAAAAGTAGAATCCATCAAGACTTCACTTAACTTTAAACATAGTTGGTAGAGATTAAAAGATATGTGGCGCGAAAATAAGTCTTAACTTTGTTTAATTACTTAACCACCTTAGTAGTCCACCTCTTTTAAAACAAGCCACATATAATTTTGAGGTTATTAAGTTATTGATTTCTTACATACATACCTTTACCTACAGTACTTATTCTATTTTTTTATTTAAATTTATTCCAGCTGTAAAATTACTTCTCAAGCAAAATAACTGTTCACATGCTAGGAGCAACCCTGCATTGCCTGGATTGACACCATTAAGTATTATACTTCGAAGGAATTATGCAGAGAAACAAGTGTTTGAGCGAACAAAACCCCATTGTAATGTTGGTACCATTGGACATGTTGACCATGGGAAAACCACTCTTACAGCAGCAATCACCAAAGGTAATATTGGCAAATTTCTTTAATTCCTAGTTTTTCATGACCTTATTTTAATTAGTTCTGGCTAATGTTTGCATTGGCATTATATCTAACAATTTAACATTGGTTCTGTATCTTTAAATAAATTTCATATTTACAAAAACGTTTCTCTAATAAGCTGCAGGTTCAGGTCAGAAGAACTGCTACAAACAAACAAATGTATAGAAACTTAATCTTTGGTTCTGATATACAGTTACAGACAGTATTTTCCTGTAATATATATTACCAGGCAACCAACAAATGAATTATTCCATTATTTGCACCTTATTCAGGATGTATTTCCTTTAAAAGTATGTTTCCAAATTATGAGATAATGGTGTTGATTCTATAGCACATTTTGACAGTACTAATCTAGACCAAATGTAACTGTCACTTTCTTTTGAAATAGAAAGAGACTAACACCCTTAGTTTAGTTTGGTCCTGTCAAAGTGTGCAACAGAATCTACACCATTATCAATCTTTTTCATATCTTCCAAGCCATTTCCTTACTGTTTACTATATTAGTGTTGGCTTCCATTCTTACCGGTGTGTTAGTAAATATAATACTTAAATTTTGTATTTTATACTTACAGTATTAGCGGATGTCAATTTAGCCCAGAAGAAAGGCTACGCAGACATAGACAATGCCCCGGAAGAGAAAGCTCGTGGTATTACTATCAATGTTGCTCACGTTGAATATCAAACGGAAGCAAGACATTATGGACACACAGATTGTCCTGGACATGCTGATTATATCAAGGTAAATAATGACTAAATATTTTTGAGATATATGTATCTGACACAGCTTGAAACCAAACAACTTAAGGATGCATAAGCATCTACTAAAAAGTAATATTACAATATAATACCCACTCACAGGTAGCTAAAAAAAATTCTTCAAGCTATACTTCCACTCTGACTGATGTCATTTTATCAGAAATAGCGGCCCGGCCCGGCTTCGCACGGGTGGACATTTTTCCCGTTTTTGCAACATTTTCATTATTGCTCCCCCCTATTGGCCGTAGCGTGATGTTATATAGCCTATTACCTTCCTCGATAAATGGACTATCCAACTCAAAAATATTTCTTCAATTGAACCAGTAGTTCCTGAGATTAGCGCGTTCAAACATACAAACTCTTCAGCTTTATAATATTAGTATAGATAGGTACAACTATCTCACTAAAGAGCATTTTTTTGTTTTCTAGAATATGATCACAGGCACAGCTCAAATGGATGGTGCTATCCTCGTAGTGGCGGCGACTGATGGCGTCATGCCACAGACACGAGAGCACTTGCTCCTTGCCAAACAGATTGGCATCCAACACGTGGTCGTGTTCATCAACAAAGTGGATGCTGCCGACCAGGAAATGGTTGAGCTTGTAGAAATGGAAATCAGGGAGCTCATGTCTGAGATGGGATATGATGGTGATAAAATACCTGTGATTAAGGGTAAATACTCTTTCATTTAAGTTACTCTTTCAGTAAAGCCTAGTACAAATGTTAAATAAGGTTTGAGCTATGCAATGACTGATGCATGCGTGCCATCAGTTAGGACAGGTCAACTCAAATCTGCTATGGCACTTTCCTAAAATGGCCATTCCAGACCTTGCCCTACATTGTTATCACATCGTTTTTATACCACAATGTCTGGACTTTATAAGAGACCTTGATCTCCTGAGTTTGTTTCGGCTTTTCTTCTCAGAGCTAGTCAGATAGGAAATGCCGGCGCCATCTAGTCTTAAAAAAAACATTACATTGACTTGTAAAAGTGTCTGTAACAGATTTATTTACCGAAATATAAATCATTTATCACATTAGTAACGTAAACATAACATTAATGTGGGTTAATTTTGAATCGAAAATACAACTGTCGAATAGCATTTTCGTATATTTTTTTGCGACATGCTCAATTTTTATTGTACATAGATACCTCACTCACATTAACAGTATGTTTACACTAACATGGATCACATTTGTTCTTGGCCTTCTTAAGTCCCTTACTATCTAATATCTCAAAATCTGCAATTTGTTCTGGATGCCAGAAGACATTTAACTCATTCCCATATTACTATTTATTCCAGGATCAGCTTTGTGTGCACTGGACGGTAAGAGCCCTGAAATTGGAGCAGAAGCTATTTCACATCTCTTGAAGGAAGTGGATTCGTTTATCCCAACACCAGTTCGAGAATTAGACAAGCCATTCCTCTTGCCAGTTGAGTCTGTACACTCCATTCCTGGACGTGGTACTGTGGTCACTGGTCGTTTGCACAGAGGTTTGTATTGATTTAAAAGTATATCACATGTTTGCCAGTAAAACATTATTGCATAAGTTCTATGCACCATAATTGTGCATTAAAGTATTAAATAAATAAATAAATGTTATAATCATTATCTACTTGCAGGTGTTCTAAAGAAAGGTACAGAATGTGAGATTGTTGGACACGGTAAAGTTATGAAAACTACAGTCACAGGTGTTGAGATGTTCCACAAGACATTAGATGAGGCTCAGGCTGGAGATCAGTTGGGAGCCCTTGTCCGTTCAGTGAAACGAGAACAGATCAAGCGAGGCATGGTGATGGCAAAGCCTGGGACTGTGAAAGCCCATGACAATATTGAAGCTGCCGTCTACATCTTGAGCAAAGAAGAGGGTGGTCGGTCAAAACCATTCACATCCTTCATCCAATTACAAATGTTCTCAATGACATGGGACTGTGCCACACAGGTTGTTATTCCTGAAAAAGAGATGGTGATGCCTGGTGAAGACTCTGCGTAAGTATTTTTACAGAATTTGTAATTTACTCTGAAAATATATTAATCTAATATAATAATAATATTTAATAATTTCTAAGATTTTAAATAAATGCTCCTTTTCAGGCTGCGCTTGCGTCTTTTGAAGCCGATGGTGTGCGAAACTGGCCAAAGATTCACTTTGCGCTTGGGAGACATGACTCTCGGCACTGGAGTCATTACCAAAATCAACAAAAACTTGTCTGAAGAAGATAGGCTGAAGCTCTTGGAAGGCAAGAAGGCCCGAGAAAAGGCGTCTTCCAAGAAGTAATTTTTTTTAGAATTAAAATGTTAAGTTAGGATTGTAGTTCAAATGATTATTGTATGCATTTACCAATGTAAAGTTCAATAAATTATAAAAAATCTATTGTTCTGAATTATTTTGTTGGACTTGATGGAAAAGATGGCGGCAAGAGGCATGTGTCAGGAAGCACATGTCAGTCTGTAGTTTATACTTACATACTCTCCATCATGTCTAGGAAAAGTGCATCGTAATATGAATGTATTGGTTCAATTCCGAAACCTTACATTGTTACGAAGTTTATCTGAGTATTTTTCAGTGTGTGAGGGATGTATTGCACTCGATTAAATGATACCAAGCTATCTTGAATCATATTACAACTTTTAAATACGTAGGCAGAGTGATAAGTCTGGTAAAAACTAAACAAGAAATATACCTATATTTTGTAAAAGTTATTATTTATTTTTCAACATAGTCTCCCCCTAGCTCCTTACACTTCATCCAACGTTTCTCCAACTTTTCGATCCCTTCAATATAATACGATTTTGTAAACCCTTCAAAATAGGCATTAGTTTTGTGCATGATCTCTTCATTGGAGCAATTTTTTTTTCACCCAGACAATTTTTTAAATTCGGGAACAGAAAAAAGTCGCAGGGGGTTAAATTCGAAGAATATGGTGGGTGAGAAAGTAACTCATGGAATTAGACCATGGCGATCGCGCAGGTGTGCACTCGTGCATTGTCTTGATGGAAAAGGATTTTCTTCTGAGACAAATGCGGCCGTTTTTCCATTAAAACTTTGTTGAAATGGTCCAATAAATTGATATAATATTCGCCGGTGATCATTTAACCTTCTGTAGATACTCAATGTGGACTATACCACGTGCATTCCAAAAAATTGTGGCTATCACTTTGTTGGCCGATAAAACAGCTTTGGCCTTCTTCGGTGCAGGTTCGCCACAAGCAATCCACTGTTTTGACTGTTCCTTAGTTTCTGGTGTATAGTGATGGATCCTCGTTTCGTCTACTGTTATGAAACGACGCATAAATTCCTTTTTATCCCGTTGAAACAACGCCAAACCTGCCTCTGAAGTGGTCACACGCGTGTGCTTTTGTTCCACAGTGAGTAAACGCGGCACCCAATACGCGGAGAGCTTCTTCATGCTTAAACATTGGTGTACGATACTGCGCACACGTTCGTCTGAGATGCCTACTATCTCCCGCACTTTTACTCGTCGGTCATTCAATACGATGTTATGGATTTTGGCGATCATCTCTGGTGTCGTGACCTAAACAGGGCTTCCTGGACGTTCAGCATCACTTGTGTTCGTACGACCACAACGAAAATCGGAAAACCAGTTGTGAATTATTTTGATCGACGGAGCGGAGTCCCCATATTATTTGTCAAGCTTTTGTTTCGTTTCCGTAATAGTTTTTTTACGCAAAAAATAATGTTTAATCAACACACGAAATCCACTTTTCTGCATGTTTGCGAAAACTCAAGTAATTGTTTTTATTTAATGGCTGTCAAAAAATAGATAACCGACATAACTGGCTAAAAGTTATCATTTAGATTCTCAAAAGAGTGCTAAATAAAAAGACTATATGCAATTTGCGATAACTTTATTCCTAAGTTGATTTTTACCAGACTTATCACTCTGCCCTCGTATTCTGCCATGAAGTTCAGCTTGCAAAATACTTACGACTTTCATGAAAAGCTATATTTACCTGTGAAACAAGTAATATGTACCTACTAATCAAAGAGCATTATCACTACGATAACCATGTATTGGTTTCTGGGATGAGATTGAGACCCTAAATCTACCGATAGTGTTGTAAAGAACATGCCCGGGCTGGCCATACGGGCAAATGGCCGATGGGACGGTCAAACAGTCGAAAAAAAAAGGTCGTCCAACATCGCCTATCGCCTGAAAAAAAAAACCTCGTCCGTGTGATCGCTTGGGAATGAATTTTTTTTTGCCAGCACTGGGCCGACCGTTTCTCAAATGCCCGGGCCGATTTCAGATCCCAGTCCGGCCCTGGTAAAGAAATGACAGTAACAGGCCAGATTTCGAAACTGCTTCCGTGAATTGAACAAGTCCTAAATTATATTGAATCCGGTCATCGGCGAACAGTTACAGTAAATCTCTGCCAACCCAATTATAGAATGACGTGATGTTATACTACATTAACACACAAGGCAGACTGTTACATACTAATTATTATTTGTAATTGTGTTAGGTATTGCTTGGCTACCTTCCAGGTTTGTTATACCTACATAAATATGTAAAATATTATGTTATCGGTCGATGACACGATAGCTGTCTGAGATACTACCTATAGTTATAATCGGGAAGCGAGTTCCAATCGTTCGTAATCATATCACTATACTTCTTCGTCAACGTGTGAACCACAGAGCATGTAACTATTTAGTGTGAACGAGAGTGCCTTCTTTGATGCAGGAAAAAATTGTAGCGCTCATTGGTATATCTTTACACATAGATATAAATAAACATTTGCTGCATCATACAATTATTTCTTACGGAAATTGTAATTAGGATGAGTCATCATCAGTTTTTTCTAGGTATTTATAAAATGAATCATCTTTGCCACGCTGATCTGTTTATTTCTACTGGTTCGGGTTTATAGTAATATTTATTAATTGAAAAACAAAATCTTTTTCCAACTTTATTTCAAAAATTATCACCACAATTTTACAGTGTAATATTGTCAGTCATGTGTACAAAACAAATTACAATACTCACTGGTTATGTACATGCCACTGATAAAACAGTAATGAATTAATTAATTAGTAAATGTACCATCGGGAATTTACATTACACAGTATGCTGGTTGACAGATGTGTAGGATTACTAACAGTGATATCCTATACACATACAATAAATAGTGGATCCAGCTCTTTGGGAAAAGATGCCTCATGTGATACAGAATGTTATACTAATACATTGAAGTCCAGCAATATGATCTAATTCAATACAGTGCCGTAAAAAAAAACAAATATATCTAAAAATCCTTTTAACATAGATTAATTAAAGCAATTACAGAAATTATGACATTTTATAAGTTAGCATCGAATTTAATACCAACTCCTTGATCACTTGAACTTATGGAATGAAATTTTAAATTGATACATTGTGTACACATTGCACAATCAATGCGGTTGCACTGAAATTTTACTTTAGCTATTGCTATATTTACAAGTCTTCATCCTCCTCGGGCAGCGCAGTATCTTGGGCTTCTTTGAGATCTTTTTCGATTTGGTTCTGCCATTGCGGGTCCATTGTAACTTCGGGGGGCAGGAGAGCAGGCATCGCAACAAACTCCAGGTTACCGTCACCAATCAATTTCCTAGCTAACCACAAGAAAGGCTTTTCAAAGTTGTAGTTTGACTTGGCAGAGATGTCATAGTACTGAAACAATTGATTATGGAATTAGATACACATCAACTTTAAGAATGAATTCCATAAATGCATTTGCAATTTGCATGGTCATTAATTTCCGTTGACACCAACAAAGCACCAGTGATGTGTAAGGGGAATGAATGATGCAGTTAACTACTTGAGCCAATTCAATGCATTTCCCTTGACACCACTGCACTGGTGGTGCCTTTTGGTGGTGTCTATAGGAATGAATCTCAAGGCAAGCTTGGGTAATAAAGTGGCCTCACCTGTAGGTTCTTTTTCCTGTGGAACACAATTGTTTTCGCTTTGACTTTCCTGTCCTTGATGTCTACTTTGTTGCCACACAAAACAATAGGAATGCCTTCACAAACACGAACTAAATCTCTATGCCAGTTCGGTACATTTTTGTAGGTGACACGAGAGGTTACGTCGAACATGATGATGGCACATTGACCTTGGATATAATAGCCATCTCTTAGTCCTCCAAATTTCTCTTGGCCAGCTGTATCCCACACGTTAAATCTGATGGGACCACGGTTTGTGTGGAAAACCAAAGGGTGCACTTCGACACCGAGTGTAGCAACGTATTTTTTCTCGAACTCTCCAGTCAAATGTCGCTTGACAAATGTAGTTTTGCCAGTACCGCCATCGCCGACCAGCACGCATTTGAATGTGGGCATATCATCTGCCATTTTATTAGTTTTTTACTCCTAATGCTGAAAAGGAACAGAAAAGTTAGAGATTAGCAAAAAACTGACAAAGACTTCATGACGTTCCTACGTTTGGCGCAAACAGTTCGATACTTAGATGTTCCATGGACCGTTTCCGTAATAAACAATGATTTATAAAACAACACCTGCTGAGGAATTAAATAAACTCACTGGCCTTATAAAACTGACAACTTAAATTTGCTTTAACTTTTCACCGAATGGCGCTCAACTAGCCTCACAGGAATTTAGCTCTATAGTACCGAACATTAACACCAATTACACTTAAACTACACAAGCAACAACATAAATATAATATGAATTTACAAGCGTATGAAGTATAGAATCAATTTACACAAAATATAAGCACTTATTACCGAGATTGTATAAGAAAATCGAGATTAAACTCGTTGCAGCTAAAAGTCGTTACGGCTCACAATGGCGTCACTTGACTAAACGGAAGATTTCTTTGACAACGACAGGCGCAATGACTCCAGTAGTCAATTGACAGTTTCTTTACAACTTTTAACGCTTATATTATTAAGTATTTATAATTTATTTGAATGATTTATATATTTTCATGAATAAAATATTTTTCTGTGTGATAAATATCCTCATTACTAAAATATTTGTAAATAATTTAAATAAAATACAATCAACTGATAATTAGCGCCTTCACTGCTTTATCGACGCATCTGTTGACGTCACACACTGTATCGAGCAGTTGCGCCATCTACAACTTTGCAAAATTTCACACCAGTACATGAGACAGGTAGTGAAGTTTTGTTCGTTTCGTGTGTATCGATTTTTTGAGTGAAGTGAACGTAGTGTTCGTGTCCTTTAGTTTAGTGACGTTTGTTAGAAAAATATCTGTGAATGGGATTGTGTAACGAGATAAAACGTTTACTTGGTGTGTGATTCTCCATAAAGGATGACGAAGGATAGGTTAGCGGCGCTCCAAGCGGTAAGTTAGTTTTCCTTAGTTTCTCAGCGCTACTATAACCAAAGGCTTTCGTGATGACCTCGAATTCATAAAGAAATAGCATTGAAATCGTGTGCCATAGCAGTCAAGTATAATCTAGACCTTGGTCTTAGTTCTCATAGATCCAAGGAATCACTTTCCAGGAATCAACTTCCAATGGTGTTCTTTATTCTTGTCGCCCCACCCCGGACTTGACACCGCTGAATGATAGCTGTCATTGAAGCGAGACAATTTGTTGCGTTCCGCAATTTTAGCAACTACCTACCCACTATAGCTGCATTTGCCATTGTTTTTTGATCAATAATTTAGCAAGCAACTTCATAGTTGGATAACCTCATTGGAAAGGCTATCTACCCACTCAACTTTATAAAACATTTTACTAGGATACTGATACACTGCCAGTGGTAACTGCTACTGATTTGGCTTTATTTAAATCGATGCAACTATAAGATTCATTAAGAACTCATAGCCCACCTGTTTTACGAAATGTTCAAAGAACAGTGTTCTCATTTTTTATTGATAAGTAGGTAGTTAATAAAAAGTTTTGTGGTCAAATTTCTTATTTTTACGATTGGGGCTATTTGCAATATTTTATCAGGTTTCTGATAGTAAAAAGTTGTTAAGTAATATAAAAATTATAATCAGCAGTTTTCTTGAGCCTAGAGATATTTATTTCATCATCACTTTCGCTAAAGCCAAAACGAGGCACAAAATTATCCCACTTTCTATAAAGTTACATTATACATACATTAATAAGTAGGTTTTAAATACTAAGGCTAATGTTCTCTGTTTAAACATTTACCTAAAATTCTCATTTTTTTTTTGAGTTAATGGTTATCTAATTAGAGAATTAATGTTTGTGAATACTAGCCTGAATATCTTTATAAGAATATAATACTTATAAACACCGATAATTAAAGCTCAATACTTGTAGAGTTGATCGTGATCTCCAATTGAGTTTTACTAAGACATTATGTGTGTTAATAGGTACCATATTAGATCATCATTTAACATTGTACATCCTTAACCTATTGATCTACGTAACAAACCAATTTTTCAATATAATGAAAAGTTTAATTATTTTTTTCCTTCCTGTTTCAATTATTTGCCAAAACGGATGATGCCTAGTAATCATAGTGTTTTCCTATATTTTATTAAAACAATGCAATGATTAAATAGCTTACACAAGTTATTAAATATTTTAAATGAAAATTGCACTTGAAAATCCCTATGACTATTTAGTAATAGGTAAATGATATCATCTCTTCATTATTAATATTACCTAATTCCTGATGGGGTATTTTCAAAAGTAAATTCACTTATGTTGATAGATTGTTCATCAACTCTAATAAAATTTCATTTGATTGACCTCAATTTGGCATTGTGGAGCAACATAGAAGTGGTTGAAGTGGCCTATTTCCGGCAGTGGGCTGGAATAAGCCTATTTTATTCACATACACAGTATATGGAAACTGACATTAGGTACAACTTAGGTAGGTATCAACTTTCGTAACGTAATGACATCACGATCCAAAACTGCCGCACACAAGACTTCTCAAATCCGAAGAGCGAAAGTATATTTATAGATAAATCCATATATATGGATTTCAACTTCAGTTATGGATAATGGATTTATGACAAACAAAAAGTGGGAAGGGAAGTTGGTGCTAAGTGGACGAAAGATAACTACTATAGAATACATATCTTTGAACTTTTGAAGGCACCAATTAGCACCTGTTCTTCTAAAATATACTATCCCACTGGTGGGCAACAGTCTCCCCATAGCCCTCCACACTTCTAATCCCATTGCCTGTTACGTCCAATCCAATATAAAAGCGTGGGGTAGCACGTATTACGTAGGCAACTAAATTTCACAGAGGAATTCTTGAATAATTATCAAATGCAATCCCTTAATGTACCATAATGTAATTTCTATCGATCCAGTTTCTAGCTTTCGATGTCGGCCCGCGTTCACTGCAAATGAATGGATTTAGCAAACAGATATTTGACTACTGTCAATAGAAAAAACGTAGGTACTGCGAAGCTCTTTGCTTTAAGTAGAGCACAGCCAATACACTTCCATAAAGCCGACAAGTAAAACTTTGCTTGATACACAGACGGGAATCTCTCGTTTTAGAAAAATATTCACACGAGTATTAGATATTTAAATTGTATTCACTATGGTGTTGCTATATAAAACCAGTGTCGTCACCGCTTTATCAAACTGTATTTATATTCTAAGCTGATACGGCAGCTAACTACATTTATATTTTACTGAAGGTTTTACGATTACGTATAATAAATGTAACTGCAAAATGAGTAGAAACATCAGCAACTTAACAACATAGGTACCTACTTCGATCGCATTAGATGTGGAACACAAGTAAGATGGATATCGTAACGGGGCATTTTTTTTTTGCAAGAAGCAGTCTGCTTGTTTATGTTAAGAAGTGTCGTGAAGTTGCGCGCTCTAAAAGATTAGATAACTTTGCCAGGTCTGTTTGTCATTACAAATATAAGTTTTATAAACAAAACTGTTATCCAAATAATTCGTGGACTGTAGTTTATGTCACTGAGTAGTTAAATACGTTAGCTGGCGTTATCAGCTGACGAGGGCGGCATCCGGCGCGCGGCCTTCACCAAACTTGACTCATACCAACAGCCGTCAGATTTGCATCATCAATCATGGCATTCGCAACTCTGATCGTACACACAAAACAGTTTAAACGCACTAATTACCAATTACCTACTTCGCGGCCAAATCTGATTCCTTGTAAATGTAAAATCTGTATTTCAAATCGTGTAAGTGAGATTCCTCAAGGCTAGACTGGGCTAGACTGCCCGTAATCCAATTAAATATTTTTCTTTGTAATTCTGCAGAATGTCTATTATGACCTGGTGCTAGTTTAATTAAAGAGTTATTTAAGATAGTTCTTAGAGCGGTGCTTTCTACTCTTCTGGGTCTGAAAACGTGTAGAATGTTTAAAGCTGCTTCCTTAAAATCTTGAAACATTAAACTAAACAGAAATACTAAGATTATATAAGAAATATACTTTGGAAGTCCGTCCTCATAGCCTTTTCCCAACTATGTTGGGGTCAGCTTCCATTCTAACCAGATGCGGCTGAAATCAGTATTTTACACGGAGCGACTGCCATCAGACCCGCGCTACCCACTTACTGGGTAATACCGACATCCTAAGGTTAGACCAATTGATTTGACAATATGATTCTCATTATATCATTATATCTGTTACACGGTGTTACAATCCTTAAAAACTAAGCAAGGTATGAGCGGGTATAAGGGGCTAAGGTTCTATTGATGCAGTCTAGGCGTCTTCGTCGTGCACTTGCAACAGCTGATTCACCTTATGCGTCGCGTCTATTTATAGCTCCCGTCTCACCGTCTCATGTGCTGTCTGAATGAATGAGTCTTCTTTTGAATAGCAACTAGTAACAATTTTGACAACGTAGCCTTAAGCACCGAGGCACTTGAGGAAAAATTATGATGTTCAAAACACTTTGCATTTGCTTATTTCAACGTAATATCGACCAATTTAGTTGAAAATTGTGTACTAAAATCCGATAAAAGTGTAGTTCTGTCGCATACACGTTTTGCTCGTTGTGTTCCGTGAACGAAAATTGTAATATTCAATTGGCTTTTAGTGTTGTAGCGGTTTTTGCAATCGATGCACACACCATGTTGTTTTGCGTAGCTCTACTATCGAATTCATGCAACGCCGGAGCCTAGTCTACGACGTATTATTTGTGTTAATGTTTCTGGCGACTTTCCAAATAAAGCCTCCACACAGCGAGCTGTTTGAGGTCGCTGGGACTTTATGCCAAATTATCCTATTCAGATTTATTGATACCGAGAGACCGTCCCCGTCGTCGGGTTGTTGAATATGAATTGTTATACTTTGATTTTCTATCAGAAACTGGTTTATTAACCATATATTGATTCCTCTAATTCAAAGTTACAGCATTACTGAACGCTCAAGTCTCAAATTCATTCGATCAATTCTTGGTAAAGATAAAGAACCATAATGTCTTTCAACGCAGTGTTCCGCAAATTGAATTTGCGATATCCAACTGACTCGATACATCGGAAACCAAACTAGCGTGCGGCTGCGAGTGCCTATAATACGTCTGGCTCTACGCTATGCATTTCCTGTGCTCCGGTTTTGGAACAGATCGTTCCGCAGTCGAAACATAAATCGAACGGTGCATCCCGATAACTTCAGGTAAAACGTCATTGAATGACTTTTTAATTGGAACTTTTGGGACTAGGGTTACCACTTCATAATGGAGGAATGCCAGTCTAGAGTGCCTTAAATGCCTGTAGATCTCTCTCTCATGTCGGCAAAAGCTCATGCCGTGTCGTGAAAAAATTAGGCAGTTAGCAAGGTTGGTAGCGGGGCTGACTACACAGTGTGCTCCATACATACGTACCATCACTCATAGGGGCTTTTTAATGCATCCTTATGCCTGCCTCAGAGTAATGCTGGCCGCACGCCTGTCTAAACCTTAAAATACCTGTCAAATGCGGCAAATGCCTGTCATAATTATGATAACCCGTTATGGGGCATAGTAGCTGTCTTTTTAGATTTTTGTGGCTTTGATTGGGAAGCTATTTTCGCATTAATATACTTTTTCTTGTAAGCTCCGTTTTAACAGAAAAAAGATTGACAAATAACATCTATCTGCATCGTCTGACCTAGGGTGTCAGAACAGTAAGCTGTACTCCTTGTACTGCTATCCCTCCACTGCTGAGCATTAACGGTCGTACATGCTATAATCATCACGCTTCGTAAACAACGGGCTGTTCATTTTCAGTATGGGTATTGTGCCAAAACTACGCAGAGAGCCTTCTCTCGGGAACCTTACCGTTTGTCTCTACCAATGAACTCTTACAACAAAGTTACAAAGGGTTTTTGCAGAAATGGTATGAGGACCAATACCAGACCCACATAGAGCCAGACGACAGTGACTTTTACTTTTAGAAACGTAACGAAGGCTCAAAAGCAGTCCGGAATAATTTTCTGAGGGCAGCACATGTAGATATGCGTTTCGTTATTCTAATTTCTTTACAATTGTGGCGGCAGTGAGTGATGATACCAGTATCATCACTCACTGGCGGAACACAAAGTCCCAGAACTACACTTGTTTTCCATCATCCTATAGGACGAGACAATAACGAGTATAATAATTACAGTCCAACTTCACTTACAACTTCGTTTGACTATTCAATAATAAAACGACACTAGAGACAATGCAATGTCTATCCTATTATTTTCTTTGAAAACACATCCTTGATAACTAGAAGACAATAGTATTATTATTGCGTTAAGAAACAATTGTAAATAACGCTACTATTAAAGAATGTTTCTCTGCTGTTTCCAACAAACGTTGACGTAAAACACGATCAATTAATATTTTGACACTAGATATGTAGAAAGACCCTTGTTTCTGTATATGCTCAGTAGAAACAGTTCGGTACATCACGATAAGCAATATAATAGGCTTTCTCCGGTAATTTAGTGTAAACAGTGCGACCTCGCCCGAGGGATCTTGGAGGATCGTGACATTGTAACATGGGTTGAATGCTGAAACTATGCCAGCCTGTTCGGCTGTTATCGTTCAAATTATCTCACAGCTGTGAGCCCGTGACTAATATCCTGTGATTACGTTGGGTTTGGGTAAAAGTACGAGGTTTAGAATTGTTGTTTCTAATTTTCTTTTTGACTAAAACTTTACTACAGTTTTACATTAGGCTAGTTTTTTCCAGCCAGAGACGAAACTAAAAGCCAATTTGACTTTAAATACAAGAGGTAATATCTAGTGCTACATTGGACTACATTTTCCAACAACAACAGTTGAATTACTTAGTTTCTAGTTCAAGTCCTGGAAAAATACCTTCAACCACAACTACAATAATTGAACTCCATTCTTTCAATGCAACAAATAGTGTCCTAGGTGTCTAACTAGCTAAAACTAATGCACCACAGTTTTTTAAAGCTATGAAAAATTAAAGTCCTCAATATGACTATGTTATTGGGTTTTTTAAATTGATAGTTTTTACAACTCTGTTTTTATGAGGTCCAAAAATATTTGCTGAAGAGGTATCTCATCTTTGTAAAATTAATTGTCAACAAGAACACTTTATAAGTTATTTGAACAAGAATGACGTAAGACAAGAGATAAAGCGAAATGTTAACTATCAGTATGATTCGGGAATATTTTAAATTGGATGTACAAAGTTGAGAAGTTCATTAGTTGATGTTGTGTTAAATATTCCAGTAATGTTTCGGATAGTTGAAAGATATAGCGGTCAGTGACGCAGCATTTTCCAACAAAGGCTGTTCAATATGTGGGTCGAGTAAGTTTTGAGGATACATAAGACGTGCGACGGCCGAGAGCTCTTCCCGGCTCATTTGTCGCTAGTGATACGCGTTTCGGATACTTTTTCCAATTGAGTTACGTGATATCCTGACTACCATTTTCATTATTCAGTTTTCCTTTTATGCTTATAGGTTATCCCTTATCCCACTGGGGCTAACCTGTGCGCTCCATAAACTTAGCAACCGGCTGTCAAATGTTTTTTTCTCTGGTAAAAGATCTTGCTTTGTGGAATATAGTAAAGGTAAAGGACGCCAATCATGCAAGCCTCGACTCGTACTGAGGAAAATATTAAGCAATTTCTGGCTTATCTTATTAGGTCAACAATTAACATAAAGCCAAAGCACTCCAGTCTCTAGTCACACATCAACAATTTTCTTAGAGACATAATACAGTGATAACGTCAGAAAAATAAACATCAAGCTTGTTGAAACTAGGCGTATTTTCTAGTGACATTTAACATTTTAGACAGCACAATATTTCTACAAATACATTTCGATACCAGTTGAAAACGAAACACATGCGACCAAGTGACCAGCGCTCTCGGAAGTGTCAAGGCAGGGTGCGACAGGGGCGAACGGGGGTGGTTACGTAAGGTCTGCCGCAAGACCGCAACGCTCCTCGCCTACTGTCGCTACCGTCAATGCACGTCGTGGTGCCTATTGTTGTCGCTCACACGCTTGCTTGCATTTTAGCTCAGCATTTTTATTGGACGACGACGACGTCCCGCTTGTTCGTCATTGCAATGAAGTTTTTATTACACCGGCTTGCGCGTGAATAGCAATTTCTGTGTTCTTCTACCATACACAAGGTAGGCACATTCGTTTTCTGGTACACAATTTGTAAAAGATATAAAATAAAATGTAGCTTGTATTTTACACCGGCTGCAGCCGTATCATAATCAACTAAGTAACTAGTTGCTGAAAACAATGACGTAATAGCGAACATTTACTTTATGATTGATCATCTGAGTATCATAAAAGAAAAACAAGGTTATCATTTTGTCTTTAAATATTTATAGACAGAACAGCTTTGGGAATCCTAGGGGTCGTAAAAGGCGGCATCAGCGGTGGGGTACTGGGCTCGTCGGGCTTTAGTACCTACCAACCGTCTGTAAACTCGTGGGCAGCGTAAACCGCGGCTTTTGATTTGTAACCTTGTACAATATAGGTCACACCACTCAATCTTGCCAATAAACCCGAATAAGATTTTAATTGATATTCGAAGCGGGCTGTGTAAACATGGATTTAATTAAGCCTGAATACTTTTTTGCTGATCGTACACGAATCTGAATGCCTTTAATATTTTTAATAACAAATTACTAAATATAACGCTGAAAATTAACTAAGGATAGGGCTTTTAACATTCATATTTACAGCCGAAGATATTAATTGAAACCTTCATTATTTTATTATTTAAAGAGTAATTTGTACAGGTGTATGAAGCTTCCTCGAAGACAGTGATTATCGGTCATCAAGGGAAAGAATCAGGACGATAATGGAATAAGTTTCTGATTCTATAAATTCTGATTTCGAACAGTTTTCAAAGTAATAATGCCAAGGTAATCATTTAATGTTGAAGTTCGTGTTATACAACCAGCTCAATAGGATGTACAGAGCTATAAATCTGTACTTAGATGACATTTCTCTTATTAGGCGACTTTATTGTCCGCAGTACGGGGCAATATAAACGTTATAGCTCATTGAACGGCCTTGATCATCTTGTACGAAACTTCAGCTCTTTCGACAACTCTGTTCAAGATTGTTGCTTAGAACGTTTATCAATAACCTTGCTGAACCCGCTGTGAGATCGATCCATTTTGTTTCAAATGTCTGGGAATGAGTATTTCAGTGATACGGGTTGTTTAAACAGATATCTCGAGAACATTTTTGAAATGAATCAAAATTGTTACGAAGAACGAGCACGCTATACAGACAGACCTAATTTATTGCTCGAACACTATATGTACAAAAAAAGAATTGAATGAATCAAGTCAATAGAACAATGTCAAGTAGAGCAAATTAGTGTTCAAAGAAGATACTTATATCTGTGTCCGACTGTAGCGAACTGAGTGGTTCGGGATGCCGCTCCATGTTGCGAGACTGTTTCAAGTGGAAAAACTTGTTAATACCGCAATTCTCAGTGGCCTCAGGGAAAGGCCATCCGCTCCCAAACCGCTGGAGTTACGTCCTTGTTGGCAATAATGTTTAGACAGACTTGGTAACTGATGAAAATCCCCCACGAGACAATTTTATCAGTTTTTCCAGCCTCACGTAAAACTTATGCTTGTAAAGGAAAGGAGTTGGGGAGACAGAGTAACTCAATTGTTTAAAATAGATTTAATTTTAGATAACGCTATTTGTGTTGCTAAATTGTGTTGAGGTTTTAATATCAGACAAAGCAGAATTTTATATGCCCGTTTTAACGAGGCTACTGAAACAGTTTTAAAAAATAAAATTTTATGTCCTTTAGTCTGGATCTATCCCGTTAAATACCTACCTAACCGTACCTAAGTACTTATTAGTTATTTTTTCATAAAATCTGACTACACCCACGCTACGGTTCACCCAGATTTGAACTTGATGCGAAATTTATTTCGTAATAGTGTTTCATTTCTAGTGATACAATGTTACTAAAAATTAATTGCCTCGCCGAGATTGTCAAGAGGGCACAAATAGGCTGGGTCAAAAAGTTGTAAGTGGTGACGAGCGATCTAGATGCTTCGCCACGCGTCCGCGCCCGTAATTATGTGCTGAGATTTAGGGATGCCGCCTCGAATTGACCCAGATCTATATAATCCCCTTGACGACTGGTACTATTACGGATTGTTTTTATCTTATTACATACGTTGCGGTTTATTTAGGCGCAAAAGTTTTTGGGGTTTCATAAATGTATTAAAATAAACCCAACCAATGACGATGTTCAGTAAAACATATTTCAACAGTGATAAAATCGCAAATTATAATGGAAATCTGCTGCGTATTGCTTTTCTGCCTTGCTGCAATATCCATTGAAGGCCATATTGAAATATGTGCATTGATTCCGCTAGATGTTTTCAATGTCTTATTTTATATTCTGTATTTTTCTATTAAACTATGGGTATAAAAATAAAAAATAACATACTGTTATTACTGAACTTTTGGTACCTACTTTCTATTGTTTAAAGATTTAACATAACATAACTTCACGCCTGTAGATTGTTCTCCGAAGGGGTGAGTAGGGGGGGGGTAGAGGTGTATAGTAACACTTTCATTTCGCCGTTATGTTTAAATCCCTTGTTGTAGGAGGTGAGTTTATGCCACTAACCGGGCACAAATCCAAACTCCGGGGTACTACGGAGGAATTCCACACGGAAAAACCCAATAACACTACCCGACCTGGGGATCGAATCCAGGACCTCTCGGTCAGCAGTCGCGCTTGCCACTACTAGACCAATGAGGCAGTTTAAAGATTAACTTTGTAAATTATGATTATACTAGCGACCCGCCCCGGCTTCGCACGGGTACAATGTAGATACTAATGTGGGGCATATAAAAATTCCTCTTGAACCACTATCTGCATTAAAATCCGTTGCGTAGTTTAAAAGATCTGAGCGTACAGACAGCGGGAGCGACTTTGTGTTATACTATGTAAAGATACGAAAATTAATACGATGCTATTATCCACATGGGAAGTATAAAACCTTTGAAACTTAGATAAATTAACCTTGATCGTAATTAAATGTCTACTTGAAGTTTTTGAGAAAAATGGATTATCCTTGAGGTGTAGTCTAGACAAGCGAGACGGCAGGGTAGTTTACAAGGGTGAAGGCTACAATTTTCGTTGCGTAACGCAAGTCAGCTAAAATGTAGGTAAGCAACGCGAATCGAATGAGCAAGGGTGACTTAAATTATATCAATCTGTATGCTAAAAATAACTGTAACTGCCTCGTTGGTCTAGTGGTGGCAAGCGCGACTGCTGATCGTGAGGTCCTGGGTTCGATCCCCAGGTCGGGCAAAGTGTTATTGAGTTTTTCCGTGTGGGATTCCTCAGTAGCAGCCCGGCAATAGGCTCGCCCTCTATTACAGGCGAAATGAGGGTGTTACTATACACCTCTGCCCATTCCTTCGGGAAATACAGGCGTGAGGTTATGTTATGTATTCTGAAAATGTAGACAGAACAGTTATAACCAATTAGGGCGGTTAATCCAACATACGTTGTACAGGGATGACGAAAATCGCCGCATTGCCTATGCAATTAAATTGAAATACGTTTCGGTTCCCGCTTTACCCGGCGTTTCGTACGTAGGTACGGGCTTGACGCTGTTTAATTAAACTTTGTTAAATTTTAAACACGAACAACCACAATTAACTGATTAAACTTTTAAATATTTTAACCAAACATGATGTAGGTGCAGAATTTGTTCTTGTTTAGGGGTTTGCGTCGCCATTTTGCTGAATATATTTAATTAAATGTATTTTATATGTACTGAAGTTATATCCGTACCTAGTAAATGTTTTAATTCTTTTTCTAATTCCCTTTTCGATGAAATGTGTAAGTAATGGTAGTATATCAAAATTTTATCTCGATTGTAAGTCAATAATTTGTTCATGCAACATAAACATGAAATGTTTTCAAAATAAGTGTAGCCAATTAAGTACGCGGTATCCGAATACATAAATATCCATCCTTATGGATTTTCGTGGAACATTATACGATATTTGGTTTTGCCATAGGTCTTATAAATACTCAAAATACATTTCTGGTACGTAACTTGCTTATTATAATATATTCTTGGCAATATACAAATAAAACTACGCTAAAATAGTCCTACTAAATGCAATACCAAAGAATGTCGACGTAAAACCTCACTTCGAAGTGCAAAATATTTTAATTTAATGAAAGCATCAGGAAAATTAAGAGTGTATGAAAATATTATTATTATTTCAGCCTACAATAAATAAAATCGCGCCAGACAGACCTATGCTAGGAAGCCAATACAGCTGACTTTATCAGATCTGGTTCGATTGAAATACGTGACGTGACTCCCAATTTGCTGCCTCACACTCCACGCCACGAAAATAGTACAAGCCTTGTGTGCGCCCATTTATCAGAACATTCCAAATTGTGGTTTTCATTGAAATTTTTCTAGCGAACTGCTACAGAACATTTCGAATTTACTAAAATATTATGCCAGAAATATCGGTCCATGAGGAATAGAATTTGTTAGGTCTGGTGTTCTGGTCTAAGTGGTTTATAGCTACTTACGGCGGTGCGCAGAGCCCTTTGTCTGGGCCAGTGGCGACCATGACCGCGTCGGCTTGAAATTAACTCACTGCTCACTGTTACTACGCGACTGGGATAGGACCTTCAATAAATTGTGAATCAGCTCTCTCCTGCCTCTATTCTATCTAATATATTTGTTTCGAAATTGGTATTGTCACTGAAATCAATATTTTGTATCAGCTGTACATTATTAATCTTCAGAAATCTGTTAATTTCCTTTATCGACAGCTCTTCTCAAAAATACATCTCTGAATACTTAGTTATGAATTTGCTATTGTTGATAAAGGTGATTTCTATCCGAAATAAGATAATAAGAGACGTCAAACCTTGAATTTCATATCTTATCGCAGGAACAAGAATATGATAATGATTCACAAAGTTAGTTGTCAACTAGATACCTAAATGTAAATAATACAATACATGTTATCGACGGAAAATATTATTATGGTAACGTCATCACACTCAAGACTCATTTATTATTTTGTTTATATGCATAATGGTAAAATAATAATGACATAAGTTGTGATTTGTCAGCGTAGTCGGACGGTTCATAATCATTGTAAACAATTGGTCGTTTCCTGCGCTCTTAAATCAGGTTAACTGTACGGATAACGAGCGGAACATATGTGTACAATTACGTTTTGTATCGTAAATACAAATCCTTTTTATGCTCGTATGCGTATGGACTGGATCCGTTGTTAGTAGGCGTTGCGACGACGAGACGTGTCAATTATTACGCCGAGTTACACAGTACGCGTGTTGACGCTGTATCCTGTGCCGATGTCATAGGTCAACTTATAAAAATACTGTGCTGTAAATGTTTCTTACGATAACAGGTTAAATGTTAAAGCCCTGGTGTTGTAACTATTTTTAGCAGCAATGTAAGAATGATTGAGCAGACAGTCTACAGGAAGTCAAAAGCCCGAAAGTCTGATAACCGGTCTAACCTTAGGATATCCGCACTGCCCAGTAACTGGGTTGCGAAGGTCTGATGGCAGTCGCTCCGTGTAAAATACTGGTATTCAGCCGCATCTGGTTAGACTGGAAGCTGACCCCAACATAGTTGGGAAAAGGCGAGGTAGAACGTAAGAATGATTGAGCGATGTTTTCTACGGACGGCATTCAAAATTATTGACAGTAAAGATAGTTTCGATATAAATACGCGCAGGAGTAAAAAAGGTTGCTGACACAGCACCTACGAACCCCAAAATCTCATTTCCCTTTTCACCGCTTTAGCATAATCTCGCTTTCATTGTGACATTGTCTGAATATAAACTTCGTCGTATATTTTAATGGAATCAAAGCAATTCTGAGATATAAACTTAAACGGATCAACTGTGTGGATGACTATACATCACTCAAGTTAATTAATGACCGACTGTAGCGACAATTACATTAAGCTATGCACACGTTCCCGGATTTAGAGTTAATTTTTCATAGCTAATTTTTTTAAGAGATTTTTTCATGACAGGGGCACGTGATTTTCATTTTTTATACATAGTTTATTAAGAAAAGTAATAGTAATAGGAGTGATAGCCTAGTGGTGTGACTGTCAGACTGTCATAGGTCTCGACTTCGAACCCAAGGCACGCACCTGTGACTTTTCGGATTCATGTGCGTATTATATTATTATCACTTGCGTAAAAACGGCGAAGGAAAACATCGTGAGGAAACCGTCATGCCTGAGGGATATTTTTCGACGGCATGAGAAGCCAAGTCAGAGGCCCATGGGTGGCATAAACTCTCACACCAGGTTAGTCACTAACCACACGAAAAGAAAAAGGAAAAGTAAATAATTAGGTAGGGGTCCTAATGGAAGCCATTACCGTTAAGTCTAAATTAATGTTTTGACGTCGTCGCAGTTTGGTCCGTGTTACAGTGTCACAGTGACCCATATCGACACAACACCGACCTGACCCCTGACTCTGACCGCCAAAGAGCTACCTCCATTCACGCTCTGTTGTCATAAAATTAGAAAATTATATTTCGTTATGTTAGAAGATAGCAAGCAAACAAAGGTTTCGCTAAAAGACGTCTCACTTTATTGGGTACTCTATCGGTGATTGCATTATTTGATGCTAATCATTTGATTGATATAATGTTCTTTTAATGTGTAAATTGTGTAATTAACATTTTATCACATTATTAGGTCTTCAGAGATAATACTATAATGTAAAGTGAGTAAAATTTTTCCTCCTATAGTTGCATTGTCCCCGTGGATCGTTCCCAACGTTCATCTGCAGGTTAAGGTAGGCCTCTGTGGGTACGCGGACTGTCCGCATAAATTGAATAATGGCTAGCTCGCTCAACTAAGTGGATTCTATTTTCCCTTTCGTGTACGTCCGATGTCGACCCCTGCTTACGTCACGCGAGTTACTAAACCAACCACGTTTTAGCCCTCGTTCATTTATTATTCCTTTGGTTTGTATTTCAGCGTTTCATACACAATTTCATTAGCGACGTATAATATGTATGTAATGTCTTTTGTGGAATCGAGTTGATCTCATTATAAATTAATAGGAAAGGCGAGACAGCCGTCTTTATAGTTAGACTTAGGGGCTTATTACATTCACCTTCAATTCGCAAGATTCTAGAAGGTTTTAAGACACACTTATCCGCATTACCTGTGAAAGATTTCTCGACCGTTTTCTTTCGGCTGCGGAAGCATACTATAGCATGCGTAAGATGAACCCATGAATGAAGAAATGAAAGCGTGCTTACGCATGTTCATACAAAATAGCCATTTTCTATGAGTAAAATGCAAATCGATGCTGACAAGCGTATACTAAACATTTCAGCGTGTTTAGGCCCTTATTGTAATGAAAAACGTTATGTACATAATGTGAACTCGTGTAGGTGGCGCCACCGAATTGGTCAAGGATAAATAAATTATGTGCAAACAATAATGAAATTTTCATGCTCTATTATTATTTATCATCTAACGTTATTGGATTTTAACATAACATCACGGCTTGTACTCCCCGAAGGGTTCGGCAGAGGTGTTTTTAGTTCGCCCTTGTTTCACCAGTTATGTTCAAGTCCCATGTAAGAGGGGCTTCAAACTCCGGGCTGCTACTGAGAAATTCCTAATGAAAAAACCCAAAAACACTTTGCCCGACCTGAGGATCGAACCCAGGACCCCATGCTCAGCAGTCGCGCTTGCGACCACTAGATTAACAAACCAGTCAGGTATTAGATTTACCTATAGATTTTAAGTGGAATTTGGCTAAATTATATTACTAGCTGAGAAAACAAAGTAATGATTTAATAATATTCTATAATGGTTTATTGTACCGGTCTTTAGAGGCTCATATATAGTGCAGCTGTAGTAAAAGCACTTCATTTCTTTTATTCATTTTCAATACAATCGTATGAACAACAAAGAAGAAAACTTGTGTCTTCTACGCTCACAATAAAATCTAAAGAACGCTAAGTGTAAACGTCCTGAGAACTCAACATGTTGCGCTACTCCGCACGTCAGCTTGAGTTACAAGTGCAACGTGGATAAATGGAGTGTCGACCGTCGACCGTCCACGATACCAAGCCATTCATTATTTCTTCTTACTTCACAACTGCTAAAGTGCAATTATAATTAACTAATGTCTTAATATAACAACGATTAATTATAACGTGAATTGCCCGTCTGCGGTTTCCCTTACGTTGAGTACGTTTCTGAAGCAATGAACTTTGTATGTGAATAATTGTATAAGCTGAAATAAAAACGGTAGTGCCCTTTTTATGTCGGCTCCTATAATTTGTATCAAAATCCTACATATCTGGGACATTCCTAGGATCCTTGACCGTTTAATGTTGGACCTTTCAAAATCGTTTTGGAAGATTCTTACATAACAGGCTCTGGCAGAAAAAGTTTTTCAGATTTTCCCTTATCTAAAGGGTACCGTTATCTCAATTATTCTAAAAAGATTTTCCTACGACCGAAACTTTTTTATATTATGTAAAAGATGCTTATATTTTGTTTTTTTTTTGTGCAGGCGCAAAGCGACGATGACGACGTCGGGCCCGACGACGTCAATGTCGCCGTCGAAGGTGGATTTATGGATGAATTCTTCAGTGAGGTAAGAGACTCTTTTGTTTAAACGCCACCGACGCGTAATCTACTTAATAACCTTTAATTAACTCCGGGCTGCTGCTGTATAACTGGCTGTTTAGTACCTACGCACATTATACTCTGAAGGCTTTGTTAATTACAGTACTGGTGTAAACTCCACTGCTAACTTGGTTACTCAGCCCTTTTTATTAAATTGTTCAAAGGGACTAGAATGAACTAGACTCCTTATTGCGTTAGTGACGGTCGGAAAAAACTGCAATCTTTGAAATGAAATAGATTCTTAATGTATTTATCTCTAGTATTTTGACTCCTATTGACCTCTAGCCATATACTTTTAAGTAATACATAATTGTATGCATAGATAAAAAAAGCAGTTCTTGAAACCCGTTTCTAGGTTGTTGGTCAATGACATGATGATGTCACAGTCATAGGAAGCGACAGATATTATGAAATTTTTCGCAATTCAATACCGGACATATTATCACGACGAGACATAAAATACTAGTCGTTATGTAGAGATATTATGTCTTAATCTTAAGGCGTATGCGTCATACGTGACTTCATTATGACAACGATACTCGTATGCGTCGGTTTTGACGCTTCTAACGCTCTGGTAATTAACGCGTAATGAACTAGTGATACTATGACTCAGTTCGCCAGCACCTGCTTACATTGCATCATGTACTTTAACGTCGACACTTCAAAATTATTCACTTTTCTTGACGTTTAAAGAAAAACCTATATATTATAAAGTCAAGAAAAACGTGTTCCTTTTTTTCGCTGCGAGATTTATCGCTGGATTTGGCGCTAGCGGGGTGGATCACAAATTCTGCTGGTATAATAATTCTGTGTGTTTTCTAGACTTGCGAGAGATTGGAATATTTCATCATATCCGTGATGCTTTCATAGGGAAAAAAGCAGAAATTCCATTTTGCAAGCTCCACTGACACGCGGCTATTCTGCCCGAGTTTTCCAATCAGCATAGTTGTACAGAACTTTGAGCGTGTTCCTGACTATTGTTTTCGCGTCGTGCACGTTAACGTTGCTCTGTTTGTTGTAGTATTACGTTATTGCGTGTCGTCGTCATAGGTATTTAATTATGTTTACCCTCACCTTTGGTATTCCGTACTTCAAAGATAGAACAATGTCCCTCAGGTAGGCGGTACATTCTCCGAATTTAGTTTTTCAGAAGATGTCTTTGTACGTTAAATACAACCATTTATTTACTAACTTATTTTTATTAATACGCGTAGAATTCATGACCCTCTATATTAAAGTCAAACCTTCTAGGAAAAACTAAGTTACAAAAACCCTGTTAAAATCCACGCGGTAGTTTTCGTAGCCCCGAGTCCGACAGACGGTTATGAATAATGTTTTAAAGTAATTTGTAGTTGTGCTAATATGAATTGAAAGCACTTCTATTTTGTTAGTAAAATAAGCCAAAAATGTTCTATTTTTTAACCGTCGCGGTGACCCTGATGTTACGGACCCGCTAATTGTTAGCAGGTTGCGGGTTCAAAACAGGGTTACATGTACCAATACGACTTTCCCCAGTCATATTTACTTTCTATGTAAATCTAAGACACTAACGACATACGGTAAAGGAAAACATCGTGAGGAAAGTTGGACTTAAAGGTCTGAAATCACCAACACGCCAGTGACCAAGCGTTCTGATAAATACTCGTTCCTTCTTTGTATGAGGTCTTTGCCCTGCAAATCTAGTATTATATATATCTTTCTTTTTTTTAAGTAAAGAAAAACGTTACTCCACACTACGTTTTCTCCTGTTTCGTGGGTGCGTTTACAGACACAAATCTTCACATGCACAATCGCCCAGACCCGGAACAACTATTTGTAGGCCATACAAATATTTGATCCGTGCGTGAATTGAACCTACAACCCGTAGCGCAGAGGCCAATCCCTTAACCACTACACCCAGCGTGTCGTCTAACCCAAACATGACGTGTTCCTAAAAAACCATATTACTATAACGTAGATATTTTCACCTGGTAACAAGCGAAGTTACAGTTTAACCACAAGCGGTGTGAAACCCATAGCATGTGGGGTACCAACACTACATTTTTTTTTGCATTCGCGTGTCTGTAGCACGACTGCGGCATGTAAGTGTACTGTAAAACGTCAATAAACTTACTTTATGGTACCTTCGACGTTATAGGTTTTATGTCGGTACAATGTTCTAAACCTATTTGCATTATCAATTCGCTATGCTAATTACTTAGACTTCAATGTTTAACAGTCTGCAAATTAAAGCTCTCGTTTATTTTACTTACCCTTAACGTTTTTCGTACACTGTTTATTGTATGTAGTCCTGAAATACGGGAGGACATGTAAAAGGTGTACTTTCACGGTTGCCTAATGCCCAGTCGACTGTTTAATTGGACCGATTGGACGGTGAATACGAAATACAGTCCTATCGATTCATAGGTAGGATATATTTGGGTATTAGAATAGTTTGTTTAAGATACCTCAGCACTGAGATATTGTGTGTTCCTCAAAATTGGTTGCCGTAATTTTTTTTGTTCAATGGGAGCCAATATCTCTCTCATTGATGAGAAACCTCGCCTCGTGAAAATTTTACGTTATGCATCCCGTCCGGAGAATTTTTTATCGACTTGAACGATGTACCCGGCTTATTGATTATGGAATAAAAAACTCTATGGGCATATTAGTCACTTCTTTTTCTACGTAGTATCGGTGGCCAGTGACTCAATGATGACATGCTCCCTTGCAATGCGTTGACACGAATTAGTAGGCTGTGCTACACCGAGGTTATAGCTCTTATTACTCTATAACACTATTAGTGACGCGTTTCCTGTTTATCATTATGGTACAGTAGGGGAATGAAAATGTTATACACCTTAAGGTCTATTTTTGCTTGCACAATGCAAGAAACGAACTATTTTACCAACTACGTATTGCCAACATTATAGAAATTAAAATACAGTATTTTTGACAGCATATTACGGTGACATGGTGACAGACACAAGTAATGACAATTTATTTAATCATCGATTTCATCGATGTCATGGTTTTTACAACAAAACTCTTTAAATCAAATCAAAGACATTATATGGCATTACTACGTCATATGGAGGCAAAAGGCGATTTGGATCTTTGCTACCAAATAATTAAACATAATTTTCCATGCATTGGTCTGTTCCGTTCAACAGTTTGAAAAAGTAACATGTGCCCGCGATGTGGGAAAGAAATGAATTTGAAAAATGACGAACCTTATCATTCCCCGACTGTACATGCAACCAGGATAAGTTATAAGTATAATACCTTACCTCTGAGCTGATTTTTCCGCGTTTTCCCGAAGGATAAGCGCCTGTAAGAATTTTCTTTCGTTCTGAGACAAACAAAGAATGTCTACTGTTGGATCACAGTATATATGACATAATTGGCCAACGAGCCAACTGGCGCATTGGCCTTGTGTCAGCTTTCCGTGATTAATGTTGCGGGCTCGATTCCCGCATGAGGACATAATATTTTTTATCATCCCTGTGGCTGTAAATAATATTTTGCTGAATTTGTTTTTATGTGTAATGGCACCAGCGCTACGGGAACTCCCTGCTATACCTAAGCTTGAATCATTTATTTACAATTAAATCTAAATAAATTAAAAACAAAATTATCAAATGCGTAGACTACACTTTATATGTATATGTTTTAATTTGTGGTTGGTAGACAGTTGGTGCTTTTTAGATAAATGGATATGCGGTCATAACAATTATTTAAATTAATTTAATCATAATTTAACCTTGCTGTTAACATGACATCAGACACTTAAACAAACTAATAAGTGTTGTAAATCATTACATATTATACCGCTATGTAACTGTAGCTTGTAGGTGTGAGTCTTTGTGGTCACTATAAGAAGCTTTAGTAAGCTCGGACATCAATCGAACGATTAAGGATACCTACGACACCTGATCTCATTGGGCATTTGGGGAGCACGTAAAGCGGTTAATAAGTGGCGCCTTTAAGGACACGTTGGCATGGGCACAAAGTTGTCAGATGACGTCACACATATCCTCCATCCATCAGGGAACCCCGGGACTTTATTGATACAGCGATGACTAAGAGCAAATAAATTTTGTAAAGGTTATTTTACATAATTATTTGCGTTTTCTGGGCAATCGGCGTAGCGGCGCCGCTACGTAACCGCGTAGCGCTACGGACCTAACTACGCACATTAAAATTATACTACTTACATAACGAGAATTCTGTTTTAGTTATCCTTCAGTATTTATAAGTGGCGAAACTTGTGAAAGTTACAACAAAGTTAGTACCTACTTACAGACACACTCATAAAAGTTGGTTACTTTTCGGAACCAAAGCTTTTGTCTTGTTATAACGTTGCTGCGTAGAAAAAACTTTTTCTCGTTTCTTTGAAGTACACTTTAAGGGTTGATGGGGTGGGGTGTTTAATTAGTACTTATAGCTTCGTTGGGCTGTGACTGTACAGACGTCGCTTACATAATCCTAGCTAATCCGGTACCCGCAAACATGACCCGCTTCGCACAGCTACCTTCATAAATAAAATTTCTAAAGCATTATAAATCTGTAGGGCGGTTGTGTGCATTATGTATATTTATGCAAAAATAATACTGTTGTACATACCCCAGCCCCGCGTGGTGACTACAAGCATTAACGCCCTTTGCGAGGGGTCAATGACCATCGAAATGCGATAAGCTGGTAAAATGAAATTTTCACTTCATTCGTTCCTTAACTGTTACGAATTGACTTTTAGTCTAACAACCTTTATAAATGACCGAACATTTTATTGATATTTTCACGCTTCCGAAACCCATAAAACCGATGCCACAACAAACGCCATTCATACAATTTATTGATGATTGTATGATTGATTAATATTTATTCATCGTCCATACTTTTATTTAAAATAATAAAACGGAGCTACCCAATGTAGATGAATAAAATATGACCTACATTAAATTACATTTCACGGTAGTTGTTTTCTATATTTTACTAATACACTCATTTGCAAAAAAAAACGGGCGGTTATGATTTTTTTTCTGCCTGAAAAAATACAATACGTAAATGGTTTTAATTATTTGAACATGTTACTGGCCGGTTATAAAAGTGCCATGGTGTTTAAAAAAGTACGTTCCAAATTACAATGTTTGACTGAGGCTGGTTTTTAAAGAAAACAACTTATTACTACATTTTGTGGCGCCAATTCCCGAAAGTTAATATCGACTCTAAATAACTTTAACTCAATTTTTATTGAATTATCTAATTTTCTTGACATTTTGAAGTATTGTTATTGCTGTTTAGCGGTCTCGAAAATGTTAGGTAAAGTGATAAAAGCCAGCAAAATTAATGCGCTGCTTGATGAGGGTTGCAGCCAATGCTTCGTGGCTCAGAGGCTAAATGTGAGTCGCTCGACAGTCCAAAGGACCTGGCAGCGCTGTCAAGAGACCGGTTCTGTCAAGAGAAGGTCTGGTTCTGGAAGAAAGCCATGTATTGAACCACGGGATGATCGTTTTCTGGAGAGTCGAGCGTTAAGAAATCGCAAATCTTCACATGGACCTCAAAAACAACCTCGAAGAAGTAAGAAATGTGCAAATTAGTCTATGGACGGTCGGTAGGACGCTTCTCGCTGCCAGTATACGCAGTCGTCGCCCAGCCCGCGGCCCTAAATTACTCCGTGAGCACCTAGTTGCTAGGCTTAGCTTCGCTTGAAATTGTGTGTCATGGACTCAAGACGATTGGGATAGGATATTGTTCTCCGATGAAGCCAGGATATCTCTGTACGGTGAAGATCGACGTCGGCGAGTGCTACGAAGACGAGGAGAACGCTTTGCAGAGGGGTGTTTTGAAGAAATCACACCTTATGGTGGGGGCTCAGTTATGTTTTGGGCAGGAATAAATTCGTTGGATCGTACGAAGTTAGTCTTCATCGAAAACGGCACACTGACTGCACACCGATACATAACGGAAGTTTTAATTCCTCATGCGCAACCCGCATTGGCCGCTATTAGAGAAAACTCAATTTTTATGGACGACAACGCTCGCGCCCACCATTCTGGCGTTGTGGAAGCGTATATGCTAGAGGTCGGGATTCGTCGTTTGGATTGACCACCTCGAAGTCCCGACCTCAATCCCATAAAGCATGTCTGGGACGGTCTGAAGCGACGAGTAAGATGAGTGCAGCTGACTTCGCAGACCATCAGAGAGTTAAAGAATGTGATTACCGCAGAGTGGCAACGTATTCCGCAAGAAACCATAAGAGATATACTCGCTAGCATGCCCAGACGAATGCAAGCTGTGATTTCAGCAAGAGGAGGTCACTCTCTATACTAAACTTTTATCTGCTTTTACTTTAATAAAGAAAAAAAAAACATTTCTTTTTTACTTAGCGAGCAGGTACACTACTAGCGCTTGGAACTTTAACATTATTTCTCATTAATTTAACCAAAATGTTATGATAAAACTGACGATAAACATTCCTTGCTAATTAATTTACAAAACTCTGAGGATAAAACTACCTAAAATTATCAAACAAACTAATAGTAACAATAAAATTGGTTTTTTGCTTAGGTGCCCGTTTTTTTGCAAAAGAGTGTATTTTCCGTTTAAACTATCATTTCCTTCGTTAAATATTCAAGTTATTATATTATAAATTTATGACTCAGTCAGTAGCCAGGCAACGAAGTCATAGGACATAAAAAGGACTTTTTCATTTTGTAATTTTTTTAACTTAAAACGTTCATTATAAACTGCCTCGGTGGTCTAGTAGTGGCAAGCTCGACTGCTGATCGTGAGGTCCTGGGTTCGATCCCCAGGTTGGACAAAGTGTTATCAGATTTTCCGTGTGGAATTCCTTAGTAGTAGTCCGGATTTTTGATATGTGCCCGGTTGATCGCAATAGGCTCGCCCTCTATTACATGGGACTTAAACATAACGGCGAAATGAGGGTGTTACTATACACCTCTGCCCAACCCTTCGGGGAATACAGGCGTGATGTTATGTTCACTATAATCATAAAAATACAGTACTTACTTCTTCAGACGACATTAAATACATTTTAATATTCAGTCAAGTCCATACAACACCCTCGTAGCGAGATACCAAATATTTGGATGTATAATAAATTCTTCCCGTTAAATATTTACTTATATGGAAAACTGAGATGACTTTAAATAACTGAGTACATATCGTCAGTGGAAAGGTAAAAAGACTATAGCGCCAATATAGAGTATACCTACATATTAAATATGTAATTAAATTATCTATTTAATATGTATACTCAAAGAAAAATAACTATGTTTATTTTCTTAAAAAAATCTTTATTTGAATCTCTACTGTAAAGTAGGTAGGTATATTGGCGCTTTAGTCTTTTTACCTTTCCACCGACGATATTTACAATGCATGGCCATTTCTTAATCACATAATGATATCACTCACCACAAATAGTACAATCATCTAATACACTTGTTATGTATAATTATGTTGAACAGTAGTCAATTATAAAACACAATAGGTGGGTAGTAATAAAATAGAAAACAGGTTTAACCCGAATTGCGCCAATTATCTAGATTGATAACTCTATAGTAGGCATTATAATTATACTAATTACAACTACTACTGAAATACTTGAGCTTAATACTCCTAATAGGTCATGCCTGCAGCTAATTGGTAATCACTAAGCACTCTAAGGAGTCAGGTAATTTTCCACAAACTCCCACGTTTAAGCTTAACAAAGGGTGAACCATTACTGCAATCGATATTATCGTGCGGCTACTTAGATTAAATGGTGGGAACGAGACCTGTTGTGGGATTCTTATACATATTATGTTGGAAGCATGTGTTAGTTACAAATAAAGACGTACTACAAGAGGAAAAACCAAGGAGGATAATATAAAAAAAAAATGTTTAATAAAATTTTGTAGATAGACAGACAGATACAGTTTGGAGTGCCGGTTTGTATTGTTTGCGTACAATAAAATAAAAACATAACAACATAACATCACGCCTGTATTCTCTGTACACCTTCATTTCGCCGTTTTGTTTAAGTCCCATGTAATAGGGGGCGAGCCATTTGGCATCAACCGGGTACAGATCCAAACTCCGGGCTGTTACTGAGGAATTCCACACGGGAAAACCCAATAACACTTTGCCCGACCTGGGGATCGAAACCAAGATCTCACGATCAGCAGTGACGTTGCCACCACTAGACCAACGACAACGAATAAGATAAAAGAATATTAGAAATTACTGTAGAATTAGTACTGCAACATATTATCGAAGAAGAGTGTGACTGAGTGATTGAGACTGAAACCGAACTCCCAAAGAAAACCACTACTGACCCTCCGACAGAACCTACATCCAATGATGATTTTGAGGAAGTCTAACACCCTTAAGCATGCTGCTAGGCGAATCTATGTATAACACTATTGATACTCGGGACCCTAAAATACAGGCATGCCTACTGTGAGGACCACGGCAAATAATGATTTTGATTTGTATAGTGTTAAATATTTTATTTCCATTTTTAACCAAACGGCAATATTAAAGATCCATTTTGTATTCAATGAACCATTGACACGATAAGTAGAAAAAAGATTTTGATAACTTCTCCCATTTATGTTAGCAACAGTTGTTTCGATAGATCGGAAATCTAATATAAGATCAATGGAAACGAGAAATGTCTCGGAACCTAGCACCTAAATGGTTTTAGCGTAGTATAAAAATGTTAAATGTTATATTCTTAACCGGCGTCGTCCCTCAATGAGGCACTAGGATGCCTCAGGGAGCTATCTAATTTTCCTTCCCGTCCGTAACTTTTCTCTCTGATACAGAATACAATAAAAAATACGAGTCGTCGCCAGTTTTCATTCGTGACGTGAATTCTTCACGCGTTTTCATTTAATTCACAACACACAACTGTGTCATAAATATTCAGGCTGTGCTTGGTATTCATCATAATCGTGCGATTCATTTACATGTTATTATGTGTGGATGCGAGATGTGCTAACATGTTGGTCGTGGTCGACGGGCGATGGTGCCCGCAACGGGGGGCGTGCACTTAACTTTAACTACGTCATTACTACATACATTTCTAATAGGTTGTGTTCCAATCCACTATTAATTCATAGATGATTGTGTTTATCATGACACAGCACTCCTATTAATTCATGACGCTTTCCAAGATGTTATACATACAATTATATTAAGTTTATCTACATCCTGACATCGTAAGGCATACAAAAGGCACTCATGAAACACCTGAAAGGCTTTACTTTTAATCGATAAGCTTTATAAGCTAATGACGTCATTGATAAAGAAATGCTGCAACAGCATGACACACAACTTTGTTTAACCAAAACATTATCATAGATTTATGTTGAAAACACAAAGCACCTAGTTTCGTTTTCCGTTCCATTGCGTTTCTTCGGCAATAGCTACGATAAAATTAATTGATTACGTTAAGAAAGGAGCGTAATGTACTGTGAAGCAGAACTTGCAAATTTGATATTGTCATGGTATTGGAGCCTCGTTAGGTCAGCCGGAATTGAAGCTTGCCTCAATTCCAGGCATGTTTCTGGTACTCACTGTCATTCCAGGTAATTTTCTGTAACAAATTCTGTATAACGTGTAGATAGAGCCATTAAACACACCTGACATACCACACTCACATCCAACATAACATGAAGTTCGTGTAATTACGACCAAAACAGTTCGCAGCTTTGCTGAACGACGTATACAAACAGTCTAATGAGTAACATGCCTCATATTAATACTAAAGCTAGCTGGAGCTTACGTTGTGGCCCCATTTGCAACTCCATTTCAGCTTACATACCCATTTCTAACAGTTGCGAGACTCGCAGAATTAATGGATCACGTTTTTACTTCGGCGGCGGCGGCGCGACCGTTTTTACTGAACCAATCGAATCGAAAGTAAAAAGTGGGATGGAGTACGAAACGGATAATAGTAATAAGATTGAACATGTATTTAAAATCCTGAAATGAATAGTTGTAGAATCCTGATTGACATAACATAACATCACGCCTGTATTCCCCGAAGGGTTGGGCACGGGTGTATAGTAACACCCTGATTTCGCCGTTATATTTGAGTCCCTATGGGGCGAGCCTATTGCCATCAACCGGGTATAAATCCAAACTTCGGGCTGCTACTGAGGAAGTCCACACGGAAAAACCCAATAACACTGCCCAATGTGGGGATCGTACCTATGACTTCACGATCAGTAGTCGCTATTTAATAATAATAAATTCTTTATTGCTATTGCCACCACTGTACCAACGAGGCAGTTCTGTTTAACCATCTTTGGCGTGCCTTTGAGGTGCATTAAAAGAGTCTCCAGTAGTGACGATATTCAAGTATGTCCGGCGCACCCTGGGCAGTCAGCCGCGCTACTAACTTTGCTGACTGCCAAATCTTTTCACAGCATGAGTTATTTTCATATAGCACATGCCAAGAAGAAGGCTTGTCGTAGTAATACAATTTTCATGTCACGTGTCCCGTAACTCCCTCATTTTCATGAACACAATGTAAGATTGTTCTATCAATTTACAGTGACGCCGGATTTAATGGGTTCATAGTTATACTCGTCTAGACGGGTATCGTTAGAATACCAGTAAGGTTTATTAAACATCACAATGGTATCGTAGACTAATCGTTAACTGGCTATCGGCTGGCGGCCGGACGATATCGGTTATCGGGCTAATCTGATTAATTGGTGAGTCATGATGTGAAGTGTCGCACGACCCGAGCACGGACGTCCTCCTATCGACTCAACCGCATTCCCGACCGTGAACCGTACTTTGAGTTTATCAACGTGCACGATTCAATGACTGATACGATTAATTTAACATAGGTACATGTAGCTAGTGTTACGTATGAGAAAAAAAGTAATTCTGCCGCATCCCATTTTAACAGATTTTTCTGATTACCAATATGTTTTTCACGAGTTATTATACAAAGTTAGCCGGAAAGGGGGTACTAAGCCGAAAGGGTGTTAAGTACCCATGATAAGGGATAACTTTTGTTCTACAACTTTCCCCAAAACTCGATAGTTTAGGAGAAATAGCTTTTTAAAGATTTCGTAAAAAATATGCTTAAATCTATCTGTCCATAGCTATGATCAGCTGTTTTTACAATTTAGGTCATATTTGAGGTCACGAATTAGAAAATTAATTTTCTGAATTTATAACTATAGCGGGTATGTTTTTTTAAAAAAAAAATAACAAAATTCAAAATCTTTTTGCATGCAAATAAAATTATCGAATTTTGTAATTTTAACACTTGCTTTAAAATAGTCATCAGTGATACTTTAGGTGGCCCGCGGCTTAGTACCCCCTTTCCGACTAACCTTGCGACAATGTTGTTTCCATGGTACCAGTGCACGCGCAAAGTTTGTTTGATTTTTGATAAACCACACTCAAAGCAATCCTGGATGCTAACACGAACATAGTTAAGAATGGGGTAGGTAATGATGATATTACTTATAAAACGATACTCATTTATTTCCCCTTGATTCAGTTCTAATTTATTCTTTTCAATCAGTTATCAGCCTTTCCGGTTATTCATTCCTACCTATTGTGTTTACTGATTGAATCTTGATAAAATGTTTACACGGTGACTCTTCCACTTCAATTCTACTTTGTTGAAGAGAAAAAATAGGTATACATTATTTCTATAAAGTGAATGTAGATTAACAAGCGAGAGCGTTTGTTCTGCGGTTGGGCTTCGGCCAGTGATCTCCGTAAGCCATATTTAGCGCTGAACATCGCTTGGAAAGCTATCTCAACCAATTAGTTAAAACCAGTCTAGTAGCACCTAGATTAAACCTTGTTTTCTTCATCCAGTTTTTATGTTGTTGATTGTCTAAGATCCACTCGCAAAATAAGAGTAACTTAACGTTGCTTTTTATTCTTTCTTCGGTTAATTAATAATGTCAGTGGAAAGAGGCGTGAGGTTATGTAGGTCGGCTAATTACAGAGATTAATATTCCGGTCCGCCAACAAAAATATTATTCTTAAATATAGTGGAATTTTCCTCCCCACGATGGGAACCGGGCAAGCAGTTTGGGAGACAATAGAAAGTAATTTCCTTGACCCAAACGTTAATTGAATAATATTGCTTATTTGTAAATGTATTTTGTCGCCTACTGGTTTACAGTTTAGTTGCTTCATATTTTTATATCTAGGAGTCTTAGGACCAATTCTAAATCACGCAAATGATTTTTAATAGAAAATGGTCGGTTGTATATTCCACAAAGAACGGATACAAGATAGAGTTACATTCTAAGATAAAGTACTTATTACACCGGTATAATCTTATAGGATGGCACCCAGTTCACCGTTACTACCACTTTTAGCATAATTGCTACACCCTATCTCTCCAAGTTTTGTGATATATAAAACGTAACTTGCGAGAGTAGTAGCTTGAGTTGGGTCAGGGTGTAGCAGCTGGCTGGCTGCCAGCTAGAACCGACGCCGCCGCCATGGCTAGACTTCGAGACGTTCTTTAAGCCCGATACAGAGATAAACGGCGAACTGCCTGCACTGCATCAGAAAAAAATATAGCCCCATCGCTCCAACTTGATGAGTAATTAACTTCGTGCTAAAAGATCGCTAGTCAGGCGACGCTAAAGAATTAATGAGCTGAAACAAAGCGCTTTATAAAAGGTGCGAAAATTATAAATGAAATTTCTGTAGCGCATTATACTCGTAAAATTAGATTTTTCTTTCTTTTTCTGCCTGGTTTGATTTATACCAGCTATTGCAAAAGTCCGCCTTTAACAATTAATACTATATATTTTATTATTGACTGCCTTGTTGGTCTAGTGGTCGCAAGCGCGACTGCTGAGCATGGGGTCCTGGGTTCGATCCCCAGGTCAGGCAGTGTTTTTGGGTTTTTCCATTAGGAATTTCTCAGTAGCAGCCTGGAGTCTGGATTTGTGCCCGGTTAATGGCAGTAGGCTCGCCCCCTATTACATAGGACTTGAACATAACTGGCGAAATGAGGGTGTTTTAAAACACCTCTGCCGAACCCTTCGAGGAATGTAAGGCGTGTTATGTTTTTTTATTATATGGCATAATGCATAATTATTAATTAATCTTTTCCTCCTTCGATTTCGTTGTTGTGGCTGTGGTTTGACTGACAATCTGGACACTATGAGCTGTCCGATAAAGAAAGTTCCATATTAATCGGATAACCTATCACTTAGATACGAAATCTTATCATACATTTTTATGGGAACTACAAATAAACAAGGAAACGTGTCTGTTTACAATATTAGTTCAGAAGAATAAATACTCGTATGATTTCATAATTATAATATCTATAGGTAATCGTATTAAAATACCAGCTGTTTCTTAGTCACGCCTAATTATGCCTAAGGAGTCTGTCCGCATCGTTGAACGATGCTCAGGTATGAATTCGATTTAAGATAAGATTTGAATAGGGATATCTATACAAATCTAGATAGATTAGAAAAACGTAGTCTACCTATTTTGTTTTCTGACTAAACATGCGGCGTCTTATATACAATCATGTTCGTACTGCCTAGCTTTTTCCCATTTGTATTGGGGTCAACTTCCAGTCTAACCAGAAGCGGCTGCATACCACTATTTTACACGGAGCGACTGCCACCAGACCTCCGCAACCCAGTTACTGGACAATGCTGATATCCTAAAGTTAGACCAGTTGTCAGACTTTCGGGCTTGTGACTACCCGTAGAGACTGTCATAGGTATTTGTATGACACCCGGGACCGACGGTTTAACGTGCTCTCTGAGGCACGGAGGGGTCTCGATGTGTAACGAATGGTCACCCATCCCCGGACTGACCGCGGCAAGCGTTGCTTAAACTCGCAAATCGTATGATCCGTGCGGTCTTTAATATGCCACGAGCCCCTCTATACATGTCTTGTCTGTCTTTTATTCATGTAGCGAGACGATATCTTGAAATGTTTATTTTTCATTTATCACGCTATGGCTATCCCCTATTCTAATAATTCGAATTCTTTTTTTTTCTGTGCAGGTTGAAGAGATACGAGAGATGATAGACAAGATTCAGGCGAACGTCGAAGAGGTGAAGAAGAAGCACAGTGCCATCCTATCAGCACCGCAGTCAGATGAAAGTAAGTTTAGCCATTTTTTTATCGTGGGCAAATCCTCATGGATACCCGCCACCCTGGGAAAGGCGAAGGGTTATCGGCTAAAAACCGACGGTGTTCCTCCTTCTAACCTATGGCCGTGGTCACGGGATTCGCTATTGCATGCACCACAACCCCGGCAGAAAATAATTTTAGCCATAAATCAACCTCTTTATTGATCGTCGCAACTAACGGCCATAGGAGTATTAAATTGCCATAATCTTCAGTTGATAGCCGCATTCATGAAGATAGTTTAATGTTATTAGTGTACATAGTATGTTGGCTACTCTCATCATACTCTTACAAAACCTTCGCAAGTAATGGGGTAGCTGTTCGAAATTACCCGACTGGCACAAATGAAGTAATAAGTGGTTGTAATGACAGCTCTTAAGAGTCTATTAAGTAATGATGGGTTGCCATGCCAATCCATTGTGTATCCAAAAGAGCGTGAATACATTTATTTATATCATTATGCCGCGTTTTATATCACGTTAAGTATATATTATTATGCTCTTTCATCAAAGGTAAATTTTTCTATATTTTCATATATAAAATTATTTTTTCCGTTTATGTCATTAAGAATTTACTTTGCTTGTAGCTTCTCAATATCTTCCTACATAGGAATCCTAATTATAATTATTATGAAGTCTTCGAAAATCCCACGCTTGTGCTCTGAAACTTTATTGTCTATAAATAAATATCGTATTCCATGGACTACGGCGTGGTTATCGGAATTGATGTTGGTAGCTATAATAGGCGTGGGTAGGTCCAACTTAGCTCCAGAATACCCACACACTAATTGAAAGGGCGAAGTTGGTGGCATTTACGTAGACGTGGGGGCGGTTCGTCTGTCTACTTTCATGGGATACTTCAGATTAAGTGAAGCTGTTTTTATTCTGGAATCGTGACATTTCTCTTCGTGTTATTGTCGATATCATTCTATATAAATAGTACACTGATATTAAAAACGTTATAAGCTTATTTTTACTCGTTTATGTTCATATTTTTATCCTGTTTCCTGTTAAATATACAATGCTATCTTTATTACACCTACGTGTACCATTTGTAGGTACAAATTAGTACGCTCGAAATGTTTCATTTTTCATACCAACAAATACCAATGAAAATTGTTCTGAAATGCTTTTATGCTATTTATGGTAGCCAAATGAATTATTAGCGATAGCTTTGTTGATTTTGTAGCTAGATTAGCTAGAATTTATTCCGGTGACGTTAACCCGACAACATCGAATGCTTTACCCGATTTTACCATGTTCATATTTTCAACTTTAATTATTAAGAATTCCTTTGTGTTGATTCTATTCTAAGAATTCTTCTTATATCCTCGAATAGTCTTACATTTGTAATAAGAACACATTTTAAACCTGTTATAAACTTTAATACTTACTGTAACAATCCAAGATCTTTTAGTCCTGGTTTAATCCAGCAGCGTCTTGAAGTAAATTTTTGGAATAAATCTGTAATTCAGTAACATTTTTAATTCATATTTATTTTCTCTAGTGAATAATTTTTAAGTGTGCTAAGTGTGTATGGTTTCAAAAGAATATGAATGTTCCTTCGCGGCAATATTATTTTAGGAGGTGTTATAACACGGCGCCTTTATAGAAGCACACTCGAGAACAAGGTACCCTCAGCAGGAGCGTCACGAATAGCCGCGATTAGCCATTGACCCGACCTAAATAGCCTCGAATAAGCCATCGTTGCTGTCGTTAATATCGAACAAGCTCACGATAACAGTTTATACGTTTATTGTAATAAAACAGTCTAATTTGTACCTTTGAAACTTTATAACGAGACCGTTTTACTCCGGGTTATTCATAAGTTAATCGTTATTTTATTAATTCGAATTGATGGTTAGGTGCTGTCGTTTATTTTTCTGATTTAAATTCTTTTCAAGCTAATATTTAAAACCGAAGTCACGTAAATCAAAGTAACATGTAAAGGCACAAAATTCTCTTAGAACTCCTTGTCAAAAGAATATTTCAGAGAAACCCGCAGGAGCCAGTGTTGCCCCATTTATTTCGCATCATACGAGCACGGGCCACTTGTATCACGCTGCGGACTAGGGTTGCCAACTTTATTTAGAATTAAAATATGTATAGTATTTTGGAGCCCAGTATGCATAAAAATATAGATCGAAAAAAGTGTACTAAATTTCAAATCTTAGATTATATTTTTTATATTTGCTTCTCTGAGCTATTTACGCTCGAAATTTAGTATTTTTTTGTTTGTTTGAAATAATTATGAATATCCTTTAGAAGAAAATACAGTAGTTTAGCCTACTGTAATATTTAAAAAAACATTAGTTGGAGGTCTTCTAATGTAATATACTTAGTAAATTACTATAGAGTAAGCATGGCAACCTTTTTTTTTTCTCTCTCACGTGGGGAAATCCTCGTGGACTATCCCCCGTCTGGGGAAGACGGGGGGGTGTGCCAGACTCTTACTGGCTAAAACCCCACGGTGTCCCTCCTTCTGACCTAAGGCCGGGGTCACGGGATTCGCTGTTGCATGCACCGCGACCCCGGTAGGTCTCGGTCCACCAGCTTCTTCTGGTGGACCTCTCCTGTGGTGGGGCAGTTGCTCCCCTGCCCCACATCCATCCGAGAGGCGCGCGCAGGACATGACGCGCCATCCTCCCTGGGCCCGTTACTGATCGGGCGACGGGTTCCCCAACCCGCCGCCCGCAGGCCACTCACTAGGGTGGCCGGAGATCATCACGCGCCCTCCGGCGAAGCATGGCAACCCTACCGTGTGCCCTTTTATCTACTACCGCCTGGAAATATTAAAATATTCGTACAATATCCTATTCATAACAAAAGTAAATATGCTAATATTACAATAAATATACTCCTAAAGTTGCTTCGTAACACACTAGTACATAAGAGCGAATAACATGAATTTTTATGTATAAAAGTTTGAACGAAAATGAACTTGTCGGCGAATGAAAGACGCAAACAAGTTACGATTGATGGTGTGGCTATGAATGAGCTGTGTGCTCAGTGAATGAAATCGATCTGGCGTGAACGAGACATGGTTAGCTGCAGGTGATACGACATGTTGCACGTCGAACGTCGTGCTTTATCACGTTAAAGAACCTTTACATTTTCTGAAACTTTTAATTACAACATAGTAAACGTAACAAGTTTATGAACTGAAGAAGTAGAGTTATAATATCGCAATCCGTTTCAAACTACGTTTAACAAATAATTACACATTGTGAAAATGCTCTAACTAATTAATATACGGCTATGTAATTTCTGTTATTATTTATAATAGTAATTATAATTGGTTCCAACCTACTGTAGGTACTGCAGCAGTAATAATTCTTTCAAACGACATTAACGATTTTCCCAAGATATAATATTTATGTAGCTGTCGAGTTTGTCTGTTTTATGTTTCTTTTAGGATGTTTGTGTCTCAATAACGTCTTTATTATACACAATGCAAATATTTGTATTACCTACCTCAAACAAGCAAACATTATATTCCCATAATTAGTCTTAATTGTTTACAATTGAATATCACATGACTGTCTTATTGGTCTAGTGGTCGCAAGCGCGACTGCTGAGCATAGGGTCCTGGGTTTGATCCCCAGGTCGGGCAATGTGTTATTGGGTTTTTCCGTTTGTAATTCCTCAGTAGCAACCCAGAGTATGGATTTGTGCCCGGCAATAGGCCTGCCCTCTATTACATGAGACTTTAGCATAACTGGGAAAATGAGGGTGTACTAAAACACCTCTACTGAACCCTTCGGGGAATACAAGGCGTGATGTTAAGTATGTTATTGTCTTAATTGTTTCCAATTGAATATCACATAGTAGAATAGATACCATTAAATATTTCATAAAAAAATATAGAATAGAAGGGATCAAATACAAAATGAATCGGCGAGGACAATTTTTTGCGTGGTCTACACGAGACGGGCCAGGTAAATTATTTCAACGGAATTCTTTCTTGAATGAAAAGGAATTCAAGAGATATTTTTTGTGCTCTGCATAAAATTGTTTTCGTATCCAGCAGTGAACACTTTTGAACTTAAATAACTAGGTAGGTACAATGTGTATTGTCCTCATTTATTTTGGTACACAATTTCATAATAAAACCACGTACTCTACAAGGTCAAAGGCATTTTAACGTCGCGGTTTCCCATTTCTAATTTACGTTTTCCTTAAAAAATTTTGTCCCTTGTTTCAATTACAATAATTTCACTCTAAAATGTTAGCAGTTCTTAATTTTAAACAGAAATTCCTCTGTAGGTATCTAGTATCTATCTTGAAGAATTAATAATATATTTATTCTAATTAAGCGTATTGCCTCTTTGGTATAGTGGTGGCAAGCGCGACTGCTGATCAAGAGGTCCTGGTTTCGATCCCCAGGTCGGGCAGTGTTATTGGGTTTTTCCGTGTGGAATCCCCCAGTAGTAGTCCGGAGTTGCGGAGTTGCGGATTTGTGCCCGGTTGAAGGCAATAGGCTCGGCCCCCATTACATGGGACTTAAAAAAACAACGGCGAAATGAGGGTGTTTCTATACACCACTGCCCAACCCTTCGGGGAATACAGGCGTGATGTTATGTTATCTAATTAAGCGAAGGTTACTTTTGATAAGGGAAATCAAACTCTTCCAGTCGAGAGGCACAAATATTCAGCATGTTACTCCCAGAAATTGACCCACAGTGCACACGTACTCTAATATTCGCTAAAGTGCCTAAATGCCGCCAAAATGACCCGAATTCCGAGCTTGAAAGGGATTCAAGCTCGGGCGTTAACTTCTGAACATAACGCTAGGCACCGGCAGGTGATAATACCCCGCAAGGGATTGCGCTCTGAAACAACATTGTCGGGGAAGTGCCTTCTACACGCACCAATTTGTATATTCAGCTATTGTGCCGTATGTTTATTCAGCTATCTGGAAATTCAATATTCAACTAAAAGCTAACTGAATATTTTAGTTATTCACGGCTTTGGGCAATTTATTCGCGCGTTTACGAATGTGCACACCGAACAGTTTATGTAAATTGGCAGCGAGTTGCACTAAATCCTAAGCCCGCGAGAGGTGACCGGCTACATTGAAAGCGTACAAAATTGTCAACGTCATCCGAACGATTGTTCTTTCTTAGTTATCGATTAGAAACGGTTTTTGGTAAATATTTAATCCCCCCCTCGTTGGAGGAAGTGCAATTTCCGGGATGTGAAACACAGGAAAAGCCGTTATGGTGATGCCTGAGGAAATGGTTCCCGATTCCGATACTGCTAGACATTTGTGAAACGAATATGATACATGTTCGAGTAATGGTTTAAAATATGTTTTCGGTAATTTATAAACAAAACTACGTCTTTAGCTAATTGGTATTTAGACAAATGGGACTCGTTTAAATTAACAAAAGTAGCGCATAGTCAAAGTTACAAAACAAGAAAAAACTGATACTGACTAATAGGTACTAATCTATCTATATCTATATAAATAAAAATGAATCGCCAAATGTGTTGCTAAGCGCAAAACTTGAGATCGGCTCGACCAATTCGGCTGTTTTTTTTAAATATATTCCTTAAGGCACAAGGAAGGTTCTTATGGAGAGAAAAAACAAAAATTGCGTGGAAAATAGTAAAAACAACACTTTTCTTTTCCCACTACAGGCCAATAACTTTTGACAGAACGAAGTCTGACCGGCAGCTAGTTCAAAATAATGATTTCTTGTCGTGTTTCCTGACGTTCTTTCCAATACTCTTCAGATTGTTCACTTAACCCGTGAACAATATTGCTAATTGTATTGCTCCCCTCTTCTAAACAGCTATTACCCGGGAAGGCCGGGTTGTTATTAAGACGGTTAACCTCTTGAAGAGACGTGCTCACGTAGAAATGTCACGTAGGAACAACGACTTTGATTGATATCCAAATAACTGCTCGTATAAGATTTTCGGTCGCGGTCGGTATTGATTGTTTATTTTTAGTACACCTTTATATTTGGTTTAACTTTCCTTGAGACTGCGTAGAGGTATAGGGTCATAACAATACGACTGTCGGAACTATGTAATAGAAAAGTCTACTATAGGATAAGAAGCTCATATGAGCAACAATATTTTTTTCATGTCTATAGGTATATAAGGATACGTAACTTACAAGTAAGTGTTTTGAATGTTGGTACTAACATTTTATACATTTGTACTGTGTTCTTTCCAGAAAGTATAAATATTTATATAGTCCATGCAAAACGAGTCTCCGAATGAAATTATCGATTGCTATGGCGAATTCGATTAGTGGACAGACAATTAGAGCGCCCACGACACAGTTCGCTGTCGCAATCAAAATGATGTTATTATTATTGAGACCGAGTTCCTTGTTTAATGCATGAACTACCTGATATTTTGAACTCTATTATAAAAAGTGTTCATATTATTCCACAATACAATATTTTTGAAACACTCTGAACAAAGCTTATTTTATTTTACAGAAACAAAGCATGAACTAGAAGATCTCATGGCTGACGTTAAGAAAACAGCCAACAAAGTCAGAGGAAAGTTAAAACGTAAGTGAGCTGCCTCTTAGCTTTAGTGCTTTTCTTTGTCACATATTTTATTTGTGACGGTAGTTAGAGATTACTTCTGTATACGAACTCAACCAATTCACAGACATAGAGCAGAACATCGAGCAGGAAGAGCACTCGAATAAGTCCTCAGCGGATCTGAGGATAAGAAAGACGCAGCACTCTACGCTGTCGCGCAAGTTTGTCGAGGTGATGACGGAGTACAACCGCACGCAGACGGACTACCGGGACCGCTGCAAGAGCAGGATACAGCGGCAGCTGGAGATCACCGGCCGCGCCACCACCGACGACGAGCTCGAGGAGATGCTCGAGCAGGGCAACTCTGCAGTATTCACACAGGGGGTCAGTACTCAAACTAAACTATTTTTGTTGTCACCTCACGGTACTTACCTCCCAAGTTTCGTCCAAGACTCCTCAAGTTTTGAACAATAGCCTCATAATCAGAAGGTGGGCATCAGGGTCTACGATCAGGGTCAGGCCGGGATACCTCCCGAGTTTCGTCCACGACTCCCCAAGTTTTGAGCAGTAGCCTCTCTCCACTTAAATCCAACTGGTTTTAGCTCGCTCTACAGATTACTCCTCCATGTACAAAAGAAGACAATTTGATGGCCTCTGTAGTCCGCCAGTACGTAATAAACAGTAGGGGTCAATTGTTTACCGATGATAATAAAAAGCAATGTCATCTTTATTCCCTAGATATGTGATAGTCCCAGTGGGACATAACGCTATATGGCTGCTGAAGGCTGGGGCAGACGTCATGGGGCTGCTGGCCCATCCCTAAAATTAATGTACCAGTAATTCACCCTATACTTAATGTGGTACACCAGACACAAGGAAGGAGATTGTACCTTTTCCCTCGTTCCACATTTTCTGAAGACCACTATAATTCGCGCTTTATATTCAAAACTGCGAACGCGCTTACCTCGTAAGGATTACTATTGTAACCAGTGCCAAGTTGCAACACTAAATCAAAACTTGACAAATTGGCTGCGGGAGATACGCCGCGTTGCCAAGCCTTTGTGGCCCACTAAGAGACTGTTATTGTGTTAAGAACAGCGTATCTAGTTTCCAGCGCAGCGCAGGTGTGACATTATCGAACTGATGGGCGAAAGTACCTCTTTACCATTGTAGTCTCGACTACAAATGGATCTTCGTTCCGTAAATGACGTAACTGAACACTAAAAGTATAATCAGAAACTGAACCGCAGTAATAGTGTCACCTAAACACTTATGGTTTATTCAGTAAGGGTTTATGGAAATTACAATTACTTATTACTTTTATCTTAGCAACAGGATATTGCCAGGATTACCATGCTTGGCAGACTGATTTCTGTATCATAACATAACATCACGCAACATCACGCCTGTATTCCCCGAAGGGTTAGGCAGGTGTGTATAGTAACACCCTCATTTCGCCGTTATGTTTAAGACCCATGTAATAAGAGGCGAGCCTATTACCATCAACCGGGAACAAATCCAAACTCCAGGCTGTTACTGTGGAATTTCACAACGAAAAACCCAATAACACTGCCCGACCTGGGGATCGAACAGAGGATCTCACAATCAATCGCGCTTGCCACCACTAGATTAACGAGACAGTTTCTGTATCACAGTATGTTATTATCCCATCTTGACATACTACCTTAGTCCACCTTTTAAAACCGTAAAGAAATTGCTAACTCATCTTATATGAATACCACAGTAGTCCATCTCCTTCAAGTATGTCTGTTCCGAATATTGTAGCGTAGTTCAATAACTAACGGTCATAGTCATTCTCAGTATTGAGGGGCGTTACTAGCATATTGTTAGGACAGTTAAATATACGACTATTTTTATGAATATCTATTTATAATTCATAATCGATAAATATAACCAACAGTTAGTAAAACTCGATAAACTACTCGATATTTCCTTTTAAATTATTTACTGGGTTCATGAAAGTTATATTGGATACTGGCATTATTAATGGTAGAATTGTTAGAGTTAATGCACTCCGATATTTTATAAGCTGCGAACGTGTAGCCGTGTCTGCATAGCGATTAGTGTTGTCCTCCGAACAGTAATTAAACAATCGATAGCGTGCATTGCAGTTAAATGTTAGCTGAAAAACGTCAGACACTGGTATGGGAACATACCCATACTACGTGACCTGTTCAGGGGGGGAGGGGGGTCTTCAAAATACCACGCATGGGCTTATTTGGGCTTAGGTTTTCGTCACGTAGTCAATATCCTCTAGGGAAAAGTCGCGCTTTTTCGAGCTATATTCAAATATGGCGCGCAGCGTTAAGCGCTTTTTAAACTCACAGGTGGCAACACTGACGCACATACGAGCCAAATCATATTTTTTTATCTTTCGGTTTGCAAAAAATAATTTTAAACCATATTTATGAATTACTACGTGAAAACGAGTAGGGTATAGGTATATACTACGGGTGGTCACCGAAAGGGGAGGAGGGGGTAAATTTAAAAAAAAAATGTGTCACGTTGTATGGGTACGTTCCCTATGTTCTGCTATGCGGGTGATAATTTATATAAATGATCTTAATACGTAACTTTTCAGTAATAAGATTTTTGTAAGTCTAACTAGTTCAGTACTAGTTTTTCTAACTTTAGGATATCGGCGTTGGCCAGTATCTGGGTTGCGGAGGTCTGACGGCAGTCGCTCCATGTAAAATACTGGTATTCAGCCTCATCTAGTTAGACTGGAAGCAGACACCAACATAGTTGGGAAAAAGCTAGGTAGAACAAACATGTATAAAAGACGCCGCATGTTTAGTCAGAAAACAAAATAGGTAGATTACGGTTTTGTAATCTATCTAGATTTGTATAGATATCTGTATTCAAATCTTATCTTAAATCGAATTCATACCTGAGCATCGTTCTACGGTCATCTCCTATAAACATTGCACCACCTTACACGTCTGCCAATTTGTCTGAATTGGTGATAGCAAAATGCTGATATTAGGAGACCGGAGAGCGCTGCTGCACATTTCCTAGAAGTTGCGTTTTACGAGACTCACTAGGAGGATAGGGATGGTCTATTCATTTCATCATACCAGCTCATAAACGTATAGTGCTGAAAGTGGACCTCATTATGAATGGTCATATCTGCATAATCACCATGGACATTAGTTACCGGAAAAAAAATGGGCTGTTTTTTATTATCTGTGCAGTTCTTTTATTAAACATAATATTCGGCGTGTTCCAGATAATAATGGAGACCCAGCAGGCGAAGCAGACGCTGGCCGACATCGAGGCGCGGCACGCCGACATCATCAAGCTGGAGACTTCCATCCGCGAGCTGCACGACATGTTCATGGACATGGCGATGCTAGTCGAGAGCCAGGTCAAACGCTACGCAATGCGTTCTTACTTATTAACCCCTTGTCCTAGCTGGGTGACCAGCTAAGACACAGCCTAAAGCGCTTTTCATTGAAGCGATTGTTGGCAGCGAACGACCAACACGATCTTTTTGTTAGAGTTCAGTTACTCCCAATTTCTAAACTACTGCTGTACGAGACAGCATGGCAGTGTATGGTGACTATTATGAGACTGTCTGTCTGAATGTCGACATGCAACAAGATAGCAGCGCAACATAAGACCTCCGCCGCTAAAGGCGAAAACATTAACCGATTTCAATCCAAAATCTCTGGATTGATGTAGGTTTTTGACATTACTTCTATAAAATCTCTGGATTGATGTAGGTTTTTGACATTACTTCTATAAAATCTCTGGATTGATGTAGGTTTTTGACATTACTTCTATAAAATCTCTGGATTGATGTAGGTTTTTGACATTACTTCTATAAAATCTCTGGATTGATGTAGGTTTTTGACATTACTTCTATAAAATCTCTGGATTGATGTAGGTTTTTGACATTACTTCTATAAAATCTCTGGATTGATGTAGGTTTTTGACATTACTTCTATAAAATTTCTGTCAAAAACCTACATCAATCCAGAGATATTAGAGACCTGTTATTGGTTTCAGTCGTAATTCGTGTTGCAACAATCGCTTTATCTGAAACCATCCCCAATATTCACAAACAATTCAACATGACTCCACATATACACACAAAAACACTAAACCGAAGACGAACATGTATGTAGCGAGTAGAACCTTAGTAGTATCCTTGTAGAAGACATGCTAAACTTGTTTATATGGATACAGGGAGAGATGATCGACCGCATTGAGTATCATGTAGAACACGCTGTGGACTATGTCCAAACTGCAACACAAGACACTAAGAAGGCCCTAAAATATCAGAGCAAAGCTCGACGGGTGAGTGATCATTTGAATGTCGATTCATTCTTTACTAATCTATTTTTGTTTTGTTTCTCCCTGTCCGTCTGTCCGCCGCCCCCTCCCCGCTCCCACGTTGCCCTGTTTTGTTTCGTTGTGGATGATTTGATTCGTTGAACCCTGCATTTTGTTAATGATGATACGGTGATTGGTTCACACTTGTTTGTTTTTTCATTTCTTCCATACATGTATCTACACTATTTGCTTTGACTGTTGTGTTCATTCGGCTCAACTAACGTACGGTTGAAGTGGGCTTCTTAAACTAACTTGTACTTGACTCTATGTATCACTAATCTATGACTTCATTGGTGTGTGCGTAATTTGCCTTTTGTCTATGGTGGTCTTTGTTATATAATAACTGTATTTAACACATTCATATTTCACTAATCTCTGAAACATGTTATTATGTAACAAGTGTTTGGTGTATCATAAATAATAATTGTCATAAACTTACAATATAACATACCGTGCAATAACTATGTTAACACTGAATGTCATAATACATTGTAACACATGTGTCCGTTTGTGCTTATAGTTTAAAACATTTATTTAACTTCGTCTATAGGATGTTTACTGTGGCTAATTAACGGGTTTTATATTAATAATACTCTCTAACTATCTATTAACGTTTCACTGCAGCTCCGCTTTGGTCGGCTCCTGTAACACGATATTGACTATGGGGATTTGTATAAAATCGTATGAACCAATCGGCCGTCGGTGTCGTTAGCCGCGGTACGTTGCCACGTCCCCCCCCCTCCCAGCGCCGTACCCTTAGCACAACAGGGCGAGCTGGTAGATCGCATCGAGTACCATGTGACGCAAGCCACCGACTACGTCGACTACGGCCGCGTCGAAATACGCAAGGCTGGCGAGTACGCGGCCAAGGCGCGGAAGGTAATGCATGACATACAAACTAAACGACGGCTCAGCCGGTTCCTGTTACTAAACTACGAATCCCTACAACATTTCTACTACTATACGGAACTATGGGGTGAGGCGCAACTTAACAGTGACTATTCTCAACCAAAACAACCTAATTTTCGGCACAAATAACGTTGTATCGACTATAAAGCGTAGAATACTCTAATTAACAATAATTTCCATTTCCATCTTCAATAAAAATACTGCATGCAGGTTTGATGCACGAAAAGGAATTTCCTAAGCGTTGCATTTATTTAAACGCATGCTGCACGAATGAATACTATTAATAAAGATTTATATTCAATCAAGCTCTGTACTTGAAATATTTTTGTAGATATTCAATTTATGTATTGATTTTACCTACCAATAAGGAGGGTCGACCTCTAATTTTTAAATCAGGGATATAACTGAAATGGTCTCCAATGTTTTAACGTGAAACAGTATATTATCATAAATGGATCAAAATTTTAAGTAAAGGAGAATGGGTTTTTTGGTCTACCCCTCCACTAACAATGAGTGATATATCAATAGAAAGGTTATTTTAATTAGAACATTGTTTTGTATTACAGCTACTGTCAATTATTAGTATTTATGGAGTTAAAGCTCATTAAATGTAAACATTTAAAAACTATGTTAGGGCTCAAATATTGCCATTTATTGGTGTCGATTCAGTTGTGCACTTTGACAGGACTAAACTAAACTAAGGGAGTTTGTCTCTTTCAGTTTCAATATAAAAAGAAAGTGACAGTTGCGTTTAGTCTAGTTTAGTAGTGTCAAAATGTGCTACAGAATCGACACCATTATCTTTTTTACACGTTTTGCCATAGAAGCTTTGTCATAATAATTATTTAAGATACCTACCTAAGTAACACACGTAACATGACGCCTGAAATTTACTTAGTATAAGTACCAAAAAAAGACGAAATTGTGATAATATCAATGTAAACGATTTTTCACTTTAAAGATGTCATAACTCCGAAAATACTAACAATTCACTTTAGTTGTGTTAATACCAAATGTTTTGCTTACAAAAACCTTCCTAATGACATATCACTCATTGCTAGAGGAGGAGTAAACCAACTTCTAAACATTTCGCCCATTCTCCTTTTCTAATATATTGGTAAAATACGTTAAACAAAGTTAATAGTCGAGCAAGTATTCAAAATTAATAGACCCAAAGTAACATCCAATTATAAGCGGGCTTAAAGGAACTGTCAAAAATGATGCCTTAAAGTTTGTTTTTGCCTTTACTTTAAAGGATTCTGTCCACTAGACCGCACCGTACCATACCAGGACCTATGTAAAAAAAATATTCTTTGTATGGGTCAGACATCGCCCACTTGACTGTTCCGTCACCAGCCAATACTACAGGGTGTAAACGAAATCATGTAGTTTCTTCAAATCTCGTGATGTACTGCTGACATAGATTAAACCTGCACGGGATACTATTGGGTTAAAAAAAACATTACAAGAAGTAAACACGTGTTCTTAATGTGAGGCATTTTAGCGCCCCGAGCGAATTGCGCGGCTAATCGCTCGCCGCGCGGTCATTTAACTCGGGGCGTTAAAATGCCTCATGTTAAGTACTCATGTTTATTTCCTGTATTTTTTTTATACATATGGGATGCAATAAAGTATTGAATATTATTGAATCCAAAATTATCCTTCAAATCAATTATATATTCAATCTATATCAGCAGTACGTTATGCGGTTTGAAGGAATTACATGATTTCGTTTACACCCTGTATAACGTGTTATGACCGGACCGGCAACAATTTCATAGCGGGAATATTTTGCAAGTGACGGAACGCTTCGTGCATGACATGCGATGTTGCGAAACCGCTGTGCACCGCGTTGATACCGCGTATGCTCTGCGTTATACCTGTCCGATACAAGACATTGAATTTTCGTGTGGTTAGAGGCTAACCTGGTGTCAGAATTTATGCCGCTCATGGGCCTCTGATTTGACTTCACATGCCGGTTTCCTCACGATGTTTTCCTAAGACATTAAATTATCAGCTAGCAATTGAAAGAATGTACGTGCGCTAAAAAAAATGAGGGACAAATCTAATAGATTCTGTTACAAAATACGAATATTTATAAAATTAAAGGAAATGTATAATAACCGATAGAATAGGCATTGAACGTCCATTGAACGAGTACCGAATAGGCATGGTACGGTCTTCTTACACGTTGTATACGGGAATAGAACGCTGTAGATCTGTTGCAGTGGGCATTGTAGTATACGGAGCACTATTATCGTGCCTGACACGTTCCAAGGCAGCGACTGTCCTGTATCATATTCGCGTAATGTAACATGTTACAAAGCTAGCATTACGACAGTCTGTACAGCGAGAACAGAGTTGAGAAGAGCAAGTTACGCGGATTTTAGCAGGCGACGTAACATAAGCTCGCTGCGAGTGTAACATTACGATCGAATGCTCAGGACAGTCGCCATCTTGTCGGTTATGGTGTGATACGTTGCAGTGGACAGAATCCTTTACGAACGATGTGATATAAGAGGATGCATGTGAATCATGACATGACATAGCACCCAATATTGTATATATAAGTCACTGCACGGTTACAGGCCTGTGTTCCAATCAAATTCGACATAAATACTTTCATACAAAAGAGCTTTCAATGTAACCTGTCTTTCGCAATATTTTGTTAACAGAATGTACTGATAACAATTGGTATGTTCTGTTATACCATCAGCTTCCTTCGTTCCCTTATATTTCGAACCAGGCGATATGCAAAAAATGAGTTTAGTACCTAGTATTAAAACAAGTAGTTGGAAATTAATATTTATTAAAAAATCCATTATTTATATCACAGACGAGAAATTTTACAACTTGTTGACATGAACTTTTAAATAATGCACGACATTTTCTTGTAAAGGAACACCGACATTAACATGCATTTGGGCCGCGTGAAAAGTTATATAACGGAACAGAAGAAACTTGCATTGCATAAATCTAGTTTGTAGCTTACTACCTATTATAATGGACCGCTGGTGTTATAAACAAGGTCGTATATAGGCTTATTTATTCCTTTTTTAGATTATTTCATACCTATATGGTACAAGTAGTCGTTTTTATTCGGCCATTTTTTTGGGTATTCCGAGTTTAAAATTGTCTCGTATCCGGCCTTGGATGTGTCGTTGGTGATGGCTTATCTGCTGTACAGTTGTTACTGTGTTTCCGGTGTTGATATAAGGTGTGGGCCATACGTCGGCTAGTGTTGTAGAATTATTATTTTTTTAACTACCAAGAGGTGTTATATTTGGATTGAGTTTTTGAGCTATATTTTGACACAAGTCGCTAATGAAACAGTAAAGAAAGAATTTGACTTACTTTGTTTTACTTGTTCTGCAAACTTAGTTGAAGTATGGATCCAGCATTAGGATGGCTGTCCTAACAGACAACCAACTTAATATAAAATTAAATCAAAAAATAAATAGCATTTGTTCTGTAAATAAATCGTCGATATCAGCAATGTACCAAAGTATGCTTTAAATAACATAGTATTAAATAGCATGATTTAAACAATTTTATAAACTTAGTAGGTAATAGGTATACAACACTCATTTATACATCAAAAGTATTATCGACAAGCCAGTTTGCCAGCTTTAATAAATGACACAAGAAATGCATTGCTTATATTTAAAAGATTTTCAAATAAATATTGTGTAAATAAATTGTTCTGAAAATATATAACGTCCATCTTATTCATACACGAAATATTTTAAGAGATACATCTATTCTAAGTGATAAAGAAGCCATAGAAACTATTTTTTTTTGCCTAATATTATAAGTGTATTAATGCTTAAGAAATTTTGAATAAAACCTTTACCCTCGATTTTATCAATGACCCGCCCCTGACAGCGCTGGCGCCATGCTCGTCTATTTTCTATCTCTATCAGTTATCAGTATGTCTGATTAACATTTTAAATTACTTAATAAAAAATAAAAAAAATCTTACATACTTAAAAAACATTATCTTTGTTTCTTGGCTTCTTTACCAGCTATAGTTGTATCTCTTAAAATATTTCGTGTATGAATAGATGGACCTTATAATATATCCAAACTTGTCGATTGTACTTGAATATTTTCATAGCAGCGATTTTATTTTGGTTTTGTTTTTCCTTTATTATTGCAGAAAAAAATCTTCATCATAATATGCCTGTCTGTTACGCTGATTATATTAATAATAGTGCTCGCGATCGTGCTGAGTTAAACTTCGTGCGAAGAGACCCGGCTTGTGACGTCACCACCGTCAGCCACCCATGGACTATGTGAATGAATTCAGTTGGTTTGTGACCACAAACATCCAACATTGATATTCGTCTGTATACCATTGAATTGAATGTAGACTGTAGCTACATTTTACACGATATATCTGAATGTAATTGCTTATTTAATACAGCAAACATTGTTGTTTATACGTCACAACTGAGATGCATGGATGTAGCAAGTGCATTGTGTTTTAAAGTTTTTCAAAAAGGCTGTATTATGATATTATCTATGATTATTCTATCTTTTTTTAACAACATTTGGCGTAAGAATCCGGCATTCAATCATTTATTTATATTAAAATAGGCAATGGCAAACAAACAAGTGGGATTGAGTCAGCTAGTTCCGATGAAATAATTAGTAGATTAAAAACAAACATTTAGATAATTATTTGAAAGAAACAGGCCACTCAAAATTTTCACAAGAACAAATGACAACTCTTGTCTTGTATTTATTGTTTTAGTTTATAACCGAGTTTAAAAATATATTTATATAATTTATAACTAAACACGCACCATTAGGGACAATCGTACGCAGCGCCATCTGCATGTTGACTTTTCCAATATTATCATTTTATAACACAGCCTTTTTGTTAAGGTACTTTAGCAACATTATATGATTCGATAACCAAACAGGAATATAAATAATTGTTTTATCGTCACGGTAGAAGGAGTTCGAAGACAATATGTATTGTGTAAAGTGCAATAAGATAGATTGTGCTTTAGAATTGTAAGTTATTTAATATTAATATTAGCTTTGCTGGTATTACCAGGCTGTCTTATATCATATACACATATTTAATATTAATGGCTGTATATAAATATACACCTCAATCCTTATATTTATTAGTCAAAACATCACAATTTTTAAATAGGGCACTATTGTTGAATACACAATATTTCTGTTAACTTTTTTCTGCCCTGACATTTACTAATGGTAACACAAAAATGTATATAACTAAATAATATATTTAATAGCTTTATGCGGTTTGTTAACTACTTATTAAATTTTATTTAATGCCGGTCGTTGATAAATTTAATATTAGCTTTTTCACTATTTTTTATATTAAGCCACTTGCTCGCAGTTTATAATCTTTAAATAAAATATAATCTTTACATCAAACACGTTAAAATTTATATTTGCAAATAGTAATTTAATGGAAAATACGTGTTTTATCAATTGATGGTACAAGTGGAATCGACAACAGCACATTATTAGTTCGCAATCAGTCAAAGATTATAGTGACCAGTATTCTACCTAGTTTAAGTTCCCATACTATTATTTAAAAGCTGTGTTATGCAATAATGTGTCAACCCACAAAAATATGAATTCTGTGTTAACGCCAACTAGTTATTGTGGGAGGTCTACTCAACGCTTGAAACTGCACTAAGACTTTTTTATAGACGGCGCTCTATTAAATTTACTACAGTTCTGGGCTTTTTTTTAAGCGTTGAATAGACTTTTTTTTCGTTGGAAAATTCTCATGGATGTGCCTCGCTCGGGGCAGGCGCGAGGGTCTGCCGGACTCTTACCGGCTAAAAACCAACGGTGTTCCTCCTCCTTACCGTTGGGCCGGGGTCACGGGATTCGCAAAAGCACGCACCTCAACCCCGGAAGCGTTGAATAGACTTACCACAAGTACTAGTTGACATTAACAAAAATTCATATTTTTGTGGGTTGACACATTATTGCATAACACGGCCCTTATTACATCCTAGTATTTCATCGAGGCTTCGCTCACTGTTGACCTAACTTCAACTACAGTTTGTGAATTTTACCTGATGTGTTGCTAATATAAAACTTTTGAAGTGTTTTAGCATATCAGTTCATTGTTGTGTTTGTGATGCAAAACTCTGATTGGATTGTTACGTTCAAATATAATTTTTGTTTAGTTCATTTTATATTTGAATTGTTTTGTGTTTGGTTTGACTGGAATGTTATTTCCAGAGGATTAAGACAATGAATATGGCAACTGATTATCATTTTACTTTTAATTACAATTATTGCATTTAATATTAGCATTTTGATGACATTTTCACAAATTAATCTAATAGCATACGTAAAATGCTATGAGGCACAATAATGTATTACTTCCCGTGTTATATAAATAGCACAAATACGATAACTGTGATTAAATTGTAATATTCATGTAGTTGAATGTGCAAATATGTTTTAGCTCAAACTCGCCGGTAAACTTCACGTCGACTTAGCTTGCGCACGTATTTAATTAATCAAAAGACTGTGAAATATAATTTAATGCCATTTTCATTATTATTGATGATTAATTACTTAATTATGTTGAGACCTTAATAGAAGTTATGTTTTATTTCTTAAAAATATCTTTAAGTAGTTTTAACGCTCTTCCAACAAAGGGCGTGTTACAAAGTTGTTTATTAATTCTGTAATCATAAAACTACTCATGTTGTAAATATGTTTATAATTTCGAAAATTACATTTATATTTATTATTTCGATTTATTTTTTTATTTGACACCTGTTATGTCTTATCTATAAGTGTAAGGCAAATGACGCACCCACCTTACTGTAACGGAAGGAAGCCTATAACTGCATTATTACAGTATTGTTTTGTCATAATCATGGTAATTGTATGTAATGAGAGATTGAAGTGGCTGGTCCGAGTGTCCGCTCGGCCCGGTGTCGCGGCGACACGTTTAAAGCGTACTGTTGCATGCTCACCACTCGTCACTCGACATTCGCCGCCTACAGAAGAAGATCATGATCCTAGTGTGCCTGCTCATACTGGGCATCGTCATCGTGGGCTACGTGTCCAGCTATTTGGTTTGAGCGGGCCACACTCATACATCAATCGCCAAATGCTCAAAGGTAATTTGTAAGTGCGCGGCGAGCGGACGGGACTCGGTGCGTTCTAAGGACCGGTGTCGACGGTCGGAGTGGCCGCAGTCCTCGCCCGCTCGCTGACCACCGCTAGCCACTAATGTGTGTTGTGTTTGTCCACTGTGCAGAAGAAGATAATGATAATGCTGTGTCTGCTCGTGCTCGGCCTCATTGCGACTGGCTACGTGTATAACACATTCTTCTAAACGGGTGAACGGGGGCAGGTTTGATGCGCAACATTTAACTGGGCTTTATAGACCGCATCCCTAGTTAGAGATTTAATATCGAGACTTGAGTAGATTTTTCATTCGATAAAGCCATGCTTTATACTTAGACGCCGATCAAATCGATCTACCATTGTATTCGACACAAATTCAAAAAGTATATTATAGAAATTGGGGTTTGAAATTTGCATGAGTCAGTTGCATAATAATATTTGACTAGGATGAACATAATCGTATTGTTATACTATAGAATATTAATTAACTTATGTTTTGCTACTAGGAATATTGATACGTTGATATTTGCTGTAAGTTAAGTATTTGCTATTAGTTCAGGATATAACGACGCCTGCAATTAGGATACAAAATATATACTCTACTATTTATGATTATAAAATATGACACCACTATTTTTCCGATATAAAATTACCTTACATTGAGTTTTTAAATTCCTTCCATAAAAATATGTATATCCTGAAATTGCCTGATCGCTTATTAAGTTTACTTAAAATAAGTATTTAATCTACTTTTATATTCTATTTTATAATCCGAGCACTTCTTTATATTTTCGCACCTTGTATTGTTTTGATGTTTTTACTCCTACCTAGGTTTTTTATCTATTCTATCGATCGGTTGATTCACATTAATGTTACTATTATTTAGGTGTCAATGTGACGCAATATAATTTGAAATAGCGCCATATTACACGTACATTATAATTTAGTAAACATTATTCATTTATAAGAGACTATAATCTGTAGGTCCTTTCGAAATTTCATTGAAATTGAACGGTAATTGTTGCTGCTTTAATTCTTTACTTTTTAAACATAACTGAGAAGTTTGTTTTTGTGTTTTTGTACTAGGAACCAAAATTTGGAGCCTGAGCAACAATTGCCTTAGCTGTCGACATTTCAGTTTCGAATGAGTGCCTATGTTTTATGTCGATCAATACCATCTTGTATGATATTTCCAATAAACATTAGAAAAACCACGAGCTACATACACAAGAAAAAATCACCCATATTTTATATCCACAACCACAATATGTATTTGTAGCAACAATTAGGTATTGGAACTAATTAAGTTCAGTACGCGATAGGGCGAGTGCGGTTGACCTATGATGCTCGATGGAGTCTATCCACTCTCATCGTCCCTATGTTTACCCAAAAATGTCTCATAATAATGTCTCCTTGTAACAGCACACCCGCTGTCGCGTACTGTTTTTGGTTTAAGACTATTATAATAATGAGTAGAGCTTTGCATTATTTTAAATATAATACATTATTTTTAATTTCCAGGACCGTCATGCAAAGAAAAATCGTCACCAATATTTCGGTGCCTGCATCCCGCCTGGCAACAATCAACATTCTGCAACAAAGCGAATCATCAACACATATAACCATCTCTTAATTGTTGTTAGAAGTTCGTCTGTAAGATCCAAACTATATTCAATTACTTATCATCCGGGATATATCCTAGGAGCAAATGTTTGATATTAAACAGTATAGTCGTTAGTATCAATTTACTGGCCGTAACCACGCCATAACTGCTCTAAAATCAATTTTCATAGCGATCACACAAAAACCAATATATTTATTTGTGGGAAATGAACTTAATAATAATTTAGTGCGCAATAATCAATGAATATACATATGTTAGTTATACGTACATTATATAACTAGTATCTACACGCATTACAGTATTTAGTCTTATAAATCTCGGTTTCCACTACAATACTCCTTACTATTGTATTTTAAATTATCTAAATATTAGCCAACGAAAATTGGACTAATTGTTTAACTCAATTTTTATAATCGTCACAGTATGGTCGCTTAGACGACATAACGTGAATATAGTTTGTACGTATAAGTAAAGTGATACAAAGATTTAACAGATCCCACTTTCATGTAAACATTAAGTCTCAATAAATAATTTCTGTTTAATCATGAATAGTTTAACCACGTTGATAGGTTAGAGGGAATGGTGGAGTATAACGCCCGTGCATCCTTACAAAATTTGGCAATGTTGCGAGAAAACGTTAGTGTTTGAGTGTGTCATCAGTATTTAGAGGGTGCGCGGGTAGGTGCGATATCGTTAGGTTCTACCTCACCATTAGATGAATTACCTCCGCGCCGCCGCGCAAGTGACGAGCGGTACTTGCGCGGGTAGCCCGAGGGGCGTGCACTGCGAGCGGCCGCGCGCGTGACGTCACGGCCGCGCTGTGACGTCACGGGCGCGCCGCACGCGCACGCAGCATATCGCGCCGGCGTGCCGTCGCCGTAGCAATAATAAAGTTCGATTACAATTGTAAAATTGTTTAAAACTTTCGAATGTGTGATAGTAGATGCAGTTGTTGTTTAGTTAACTTTATAATAATAATGAATTGTTATCGTGAATGTAACTTTTAATAAACAGTAAGAGTACTTTGAACTTTTCAAATAAAACATAGTATAAACGACTCATTGAAATTTTTGGCGCTTTTCGATCAAATTTATAGTTGAGTGAATATAAATTTTAATTTGATACCATTTAAGACGCTCTTCGTTGTACAGTAATACATAATGTAGCCGTTTTAGCTAGGGTAACTTTTTTAATAAATTTGAAGTACAGTCTTCAGCAATATAAGAATAGTTATTGAGCAGTATTTTCCGTTTGTAATAATAAATTGTAGAGTCACTCGAAAATTTAAGCACCAACATGTATTAGCATTTTCCTATAAGAAAATAACGTTATAGGTAATTAAACGATTGTCGCGAAGGATTATTATGTAGTCGTCTATTATTATGGCATATTGTTATAACGTGTCGAGGAGTGGCGCGCGAGTGGATAACGGCACTAAGTAACCCCACCGATGTGTGCGTGTGTGTGTGCCCTGCCCCGGCTCGTGTGCTCGCTATCCTAGTCTGCAGTTGGATATTTAAGAACATGAAGCAATGTTAATTTTAACATTTATAGCATAATTAGATTTTTATCCTTAAGAGTAGGATTTCATCTAGTTGCCTTCGTAACAGTAGAGAAATTAGGTGATACCTTTTCTCTGAGTAGCTTCATTATAAAGTCATGGAGGTCAGCCGCGTTTCTCCACTAGTCAGTCAATTGTGTCGCTTGTCTTCCCGCGGCGGAGTGCCGCCCGACGCTAGCCGCGTACCGCGTCCCCACATCGCGCTGACACCAGCTAGTTGCATCTAATCTCATCGTATCTCTAGAATAAGTATTATATTAAATTGGTCTCGAAGCGAGGCCGCGTACCTGACACCAATGTAACGTTAACGGTAGCACCGCCCCACTGGGAACAGTTCGCACAAGTGACCGCGGAGCGAGCGCTCCCTGCTCGGTCGCGAAGCGTTTCGCAGGCGCCAGCGACCATCGCGCCCGCAGCGAAGCACTTCGCATCCAATCCTAATTTGTATAAAATAAATCGTTAGAGTAGGTATAACCGAACTTCTAGTCAGCTTTTAATAATCTCTATTATTCTAATAATATCAATCGTAATATTGCAATTGTATCTTCTGTTACTAGTGTACATATAAGTGATGTTCTCGTGTTCAAGTACAGGGCGCGTAGGTCGCTCGAGACGCGTGACGCGTCCGCCTCTAAGATCTAACAAAACTCAATACTATCGTAAAGCATAGATATTTTCATAATCAATAGTATGCATATTGTTGATTGGATTGCTAATTTTGTATAAGTATGTACACAATTAGTATAGTTTATATACTTATGTGTCAATTCTCATAGCATTTTATTACATAACAGACGATAGCTAGTAAGTGTTAAACGTAATCCAAAAATGATTGCAGTGCTGTTTATTAAGCTTATTTAACAATTTTAAGTTATTTAAACGAATGATGTTTTTGATTAAACTTGTATTCTTCAATCTTTAATGTATATGTAATTGTATGACAGTTAAATAACAGCATTTAAACAATAGATATAATATATTGAATGTAATTCATTGCAACCTGTAGCTCCGTTCATATAATATTAAAATTAATTATCACTTCACGGAACAAAGTAATGCTTGGTAAGAATTTGTGGAACAACGAACATTTGAAATGTAATTTTAAGATCCCAATTATGAATGCAAACTTTGATAAACAAATTACTATCGCCTCAAGTCTTCAACAATTTGTCCTTAATGTTACTTATTTAACGACAAAGTTGTATATCGTCTGTGTCATGTGAATATTCTTCGTGCAAGTCGTTAGATATTCAAATAAATTATTGGGTACCTTGTAAAGTGTCTACCGGCAAGTCCTAGCCAAGCAAAGTAGGTAACAAGTTAGTTACTTGAATATCTGTTCAGCTAAAGTAATTATTAAGTATTCTCACTAACATCGTGTATGTATAAGAAATATGAATATCATGATCCGCTTATAATATCATGCAAGCAATAGCACTGTCTTCACTTCTAGCACAGGAGGGAAACGGCTATTTTCTTAGTGCCAGTATTTTTTGCTACCTGCCGGTAACGAAACTAGAGGTGCCCATGATCGTGTATCATGACGCGGATCAACGTCAACCCTCTGATTGGGTACTCACTCAACCTTATATTCTACAAATTCTATTGTTTATCAGTAGAGTCGCTAGACTTCAATTTGTAGTTAAATGTTCGTAATTATCAAATTTCCACAATTGTGCTTTATTCTTTCCGACTCTTTGATGTTGCTTGGCGTTGAATGATGTGAAACATTATTATAATATTGTATTAGAGTCTATAATTTATTTTAAATCATGTTACTTTTTATAATTTAGTTTAGACAAAAATGTTAAAATAGTTTAGTACCGTTTTACGGATGTTTCTTGTACCTATATAAGTATTTCAGAATTTATATTAAAGTTGTATTCCCTATGACAAAATTGTCACATACTCTTCTTGTAAAGGAACACTGAATAACTAAAATCATTGTTACAATTACAAAATATTGTATTACGAATATTAACAGTGAGATTCTGGACACACGTGTAAAATTCAATTTAGATTGGTTTTATAGTCATATTATATTCTGTATGTAGGTTATCAATCTGAAATTCTCTCATAATTATAAAATAAACGGTGTTTTCTGCTGTATATGTTGTTTATTTTTAAACAATCTGCTAAAAATATTCAGTTTTATTGAAACAAATATGACGTTACATACAAGCTTTCTTTCCGACAGAGGGTACCTACTCTACGATACATTACGCTGAATTTGAAACCGAGATAGCGCGCAATATTTACCTAGCAAATTCTGTTGGCTCCGAAGAGACACTATCATTTATTTGCCCAGAACTCAATATCACCTTTCCTTCAACTTTTAAACATTACGAATAGGAAGAATACTTTTAGGGACTAATCATCAATTCGTAGAGATTTCAATGGTTTTAGAAAACACTTGTCCACATCAACTGAGGTCGATTTGAAGTTAAAAGACTGACCAAGATTTTTAGCTCGCATAGCTTAGATTAGCTCGTACAGCTAGTTGTACGCTTAGCTATGCGAGTTAAGCATAAGCTAAGTTAGTTTAGCTCGCCATGTGGCCTGCACTTAATGCTATCTTTGACAGGGTGTGGAATAGAAATTAGAATATCATATATAAAAGTACCTACTCTGTGAATATCATCAATCATCATAATATCATCTCGAGCAAGACGTCCACAACTAGACCAATACCTCGCCCATAGACTTCCGCATCCAAAGGCTCAGGAAAAAGCTCGGAAAAGGTGGACGCACACTTATCAGAGCCGAACGCGCCGAAAGAATCGAATTTTAGAATTAGTTGTATGAAATCCTATGAAACCTCGCACACCTATCCGAATCGGCTTAATACTCTTTCCTGCAATAGAACTAAAAAAAATATATTATTAGAGCCTATCTTCATTGACTTCATAGTATACGGAAGGTAAAGCCCGACCAGAAAAAAATACTTGGCCATGTTGCGGAAAATCGCATACCGTGCACTAAATCTAACCAGCTCCGGAATTCACAGAATCTGAAGCGTCAAATTAATTATTTGCAAGTTATTGCAGCAACTTCTCGCTTAGTTCCTAAAACTTCCAGAAGGCGACTTGCTGCGGGAGTGTCCAAAAAGTCGGTTGCAGAAGTTATTACGATAAGTATGTTGTCGATCAATTCGGTTTGTTATCTCGTTTTTCTCATACACGAAACGAGACAACAAACCGACTCGTACGGTTTTGAATCGGAGGGCTGCTTCCTCATATTGCTCCGACCGCCCCGGCTGAGTCCCTGACTTTAAAGAGTCGGCAGTTACTACGTTCCTTTTCGCCGTCTATGCATTGACGTTTCGTTTCAGATCATCATAACACGAAATCACGAACGAATAGTCGAACGTCAATGTCAATTGTCAAACTAAAATTGGATTGCTGGACGCTGTTCTGCAAGTTATTTTAAACTAATTTAGACAACAAGACTTAGATAAGTTGTAAAAATGAACGCACCACCTACATTCGAATCATTCCTTCTATATGATGGAGAGAAAAAGTAAGTATATTTAGCCCCCACGCTAAACTAACTTTCGAAGTGTGTTTGTTGTAAATGTTTATTTGAATTTTAAACACTGCTTTTATCTTAAAGGGTTCAGAAAGAAGAAGATACTAAGGTGACCAATGCAGCTATATTTACCGTAAACAAAGAAGACCACACTCTTGGAAACATGATAAGGCAGTATGTATTATTCTTTATATCCAACATGTTTGATATGAATTGTACATCGATTATTGTGAATTTGCTTTTTTCAGTCAGCTGTTGAAGGACCCGAAAGTACTGTTCGCCGGCTACAAGGTGCCTCATCCCCTAGAGCACAAGTTTGTGCTACGTATCCAGACAACTTCTGACTACACTCCTCAAGAGGCTTTCATGAATGCTATCACTGACCTGACCTCAGAACTATCGCTGTTTGAAGAAAGATTTAAGGTACATTTTGTAGTAATCTCGGGTATAAACTTTTCCCATACGGTTCCCTCGTGCATGAAGTAAATAAATTAATGTTTTCCAGTAAGATCATAATTTGAAGCGCTTCATTTTTAAAACAATTTAGATTGATTATGGCTTAACTTCATTATTTTCAAACTGTACCTACAACAAAAAGATGGATGGATTGTGTGGGGAGGATATGAAAGATAAGGGAGTAAATGATAATGAGACGGCTGATGGGGAAGAGTGGAAGAGAAAAATATATTGCGCCGACCCCAAGTAACTTGGGACCAGGGCAGGACGATGATGAAGATGATGACCTACTGATAGTATGATGATGTATTAACATTTTTTTATTCAAGTAATAATTTGTTTGTTTCAGGAAGCCATCAAAGAAAAGAAGGAAGGATTAGACTAAGTGATAGTAACTTACTTTGAATGCTTTAGTTTTATTAAGGTTATAAATAAGTAATATTTTAATAATATTAGCATTTTTCTTAAACTTATCACCATCCATCCAAATCAAACCAGTCCAAACTAAAATTATCCATTTCGGTACACAAATGGGCAACTTGGTAGGTTTAGTATAATATAAAAAATTTACCTTAAAATAAAATTTGTATTATGTTTCCTAAGATGTCCGAAGTCCATTATGAGAGTATATCGTCTTTTCGTACACTTTCTCGTTAGAAGATGCTACTTCCGTCTCGTAACTCGACTTTAGCGCCACCCATGGTCAAACCTGGAACTAACTTTAACAGCATAAAGCAAGCCACCGTCTTATTCCATTGTTCGGCTTATAATGATAATGATGATGATAGTAGGTAAACATTATTTGGACTTTGAACGTCTTAGGAAACATAATGCAAATTTTATTTTAAGGTAAAATTTTTATATTAATTGTTCCGTTTGACGTCCAAAGTCCATTATGAGAGACCTGTTCGTTATCTCCTGGTGGCTTGCTTAGTAAAAGGTAACAATGTGATCAATAATTATATTGTACAATAATAATACAGGGAAAACAAAAATTTTACAGGAGTAATTTTGTAATCATTAAACAATCAACATAGCTGAATTTAGCTATAAAACGCCTAAGAGTAATATATTTTTTTATAAATAAAATAAGCACAAATTTACGAAATCTTTCATTTAAAATTTAGATCAGAATAAGTTTAAATGATTAAATTAGTTTCAAACAAAACTACGAAGATTTTTAATTTGAAGCTGCAAAGAATTGAGATAGAGGCTTCTCAGACTCAATGTTAATGTTCAGTTGTGGTCTGTATTTTCTACCTCTCTGTAATAATATTTTCTAAAAGTATCTTTATGGCGACAGTTGGCCTTAGCTAGAATATCGTTAACTGGGTACTTTTCTAAACAGTTGAGAGATGAAACTGCTGAGCTAATACTACCAGGCGTAGCCTCTATTCCGGCTTCAGAAAGAATTCCTCTTATCCATCCCCCTATGATTACAGTACTAGCTGGTTTGTGAGGTCCCCCTCATGGTGATAAATAAATTTGTAAGGCAACCTCTGATATTTTTGGAAATTTCTATCAATGTTCTTAACCATAATAAAGGATTTGTATTTCTATCTAGTGAAGCTAGCAATGTCCAACTCGATTGTTGATATGACGCTGAATTAGTTTTTGAGCCAAATATAGGATGTAAGGTTATTGAATTCCCATTGTCAACTAACTGTTTTGGATCACAATGTAAGAGAGTCAAATCGTGAACTCTACGTCCTGAAGCCAGCAACAGTATATTGGCAGTACGTCTAGAAACATCATTAAGCTGTGCATAATGGGATCTTTATTTTTTAAGAACTGAATTACAATTCTTGCATCCCATATAGGCAATTTTGGTTGAATCTGTCTAGTTAATGATACAGCTTTTAAAATATGTTTTACTAAACGATTTGACGATATCTTTACATCAGATCAGACAGTGTTTCGCAAACTGATGCAATGACTGATTTATGTACAAGAATAGTGCGGTATGCTAATCTATCCGTAAGAAGAAGTTTCGCTAAATACCGGGGTACATCAGCAGGTGCCGTACGACGACAGTTTAAGTTATTTTGACTACACCATAGTAACCATTTGTTCCATATCGGAGTATAAGTTTTAAGTGTAGAGGCTCTCCAACATGTTGACAAAAGTTGCTTTTCCTCAGTTGACCAATTTTGTGTTAAAGAGTCCCAGCCGAAATGAGCCACGCTTCCAGCTGCAGGTTGTGTACTTGAGCTGGGGGATGCCCTGTCACCGTGTCCACCAATAATGTTTTTAGGCCCCGTATTTTCATAGGACATGCTAGGGCGTGGCTCTTCAGGTCTGGACGCCAAAAGGGTTTCTTCCACTTGGGTGCCACAATTATAAACTTTCCTTTCGCCGAGTTGAGATGGCGTCAAACGCGTGGCAGCAGAGCTGGTGGAGGAGAGATTTTTCCATATTTATATTCCAACCTAGGGAGGCGAGGAATTCTATTGCTAACTGGACATGAGATTGTAGGGTCTCTCTGTTTTGGTGGACTATCAAGTGATCATCGAGATATAGCACCAGGCGAAGACCTTCGCTGCGCAACATTTCGGCAGTCCAGTTCGTGACAGACGCAAATATTTTTGGTGCCGCGGCGAAACCAAAAGGTAGACAGGTCATCTGTAACAACTGACCCTCGTAACTTATGCGTAGGAAACAACGGTATCGTTGAGAAATCCGCAGATGATAATAAGCTTGGCTTAAGTCGAGTTTCACTATCCAGTCGCCCCGTTGTAAGAAGTTGGTCATTTGGAGATGATGAAAAAGATGGAAACGTCTTGGTTTCATAAATCGATTTAACGCCTTCAGATTGAAGATGACCCGGTTCTTTCCTCTGCTTTTTGTTATAATAAAAAGTGGGGATATGAAGGATGGAGTTAAAGGCGCGGGCTCGAGAATTGGACTTTGAATCATGGTTTGAATTTCTGAAGACATTATTAAAGAACTCTGTGTTCGAAATTTTTTCATAAGGTCTGATGTCGGGAAGATTAGAGGTGGTGTCTGACTGAATGGAATTTGGGCAGCAGAAATTAATCTGAGAATCGTCTTGGGAGACCCGAATTTGGCCCACACCTCTTGATAAAGCATCAGACAGCCACCCATAAACCTTGAGTCACTTGCGTCTACTCCTGTTAGCTTCACCCTTTCGCCGCCCCTCCCCCTTTTCCGTTTATTTTGCTCGTCGAAATTTCGCTTTTTGTTCTTTCCTTGCTTCGATTTATTTTGTTGAAAACGAAAGGATTTTTCACGAGATGTAGAAGCGACCGGCGACTTTGGAGGCACCGGTGATTTAGAACATAATATAAAAGATTTAGAACGAGACACAATTTTTTGTATATGTATAAGCAGATAAATTTTGAGGGTTGGACACATATTCCGCAGAGGGGGGTATGTTTTCTATATCTTCGCGTATATATCTCCCTTTTGAACCCTTGAGAAGAGCTTTACGTCGCAGTTCTAAAACCTCTGCACGTTTCCTGCAAATAATTTGTAAAATGTCATGAGAAACAGTTTTATAATCAGACCCATTTCCAAATAACTCTTTTAACTTATCGTAAATTGCAGATGAAGTTAATTGTGCATCGGGTTTCGCAGTCCAATCAATTAAATTTCGCAAAGCCAAATATACAAACTTATTTTGAGTTAAAAAGGCATTTGACAAGGCAGTAAAGCTTCGTTCCATCTGAAAACATCTAAGTGGGGCAAAAGGATCTTCTAAACGTCTCAAATCCTCGTTTACTTTCAGCTCAGTGAACGCGGGAAAAGCCGCATATTTCTTTTGCACCTCAGTGTACCGCACAGAGTGCCAATCTAAGGAGTCGAACCTTTGCATTGAAGCTAACTTTGCAACCCGGTCGAGATTTGCTAAAGGCACAGACGGTTCCTTGACGGAAACTATTAGGTCGGCAATATCATTTATTTCGACTGACGGCCGTAATAACGGATCATCCAAAGGTTTATTTACTGAACCTGACTCAGGCACGGCGGAAGAACAAGAAGCACTCGGATGTACCTACCGCAGCATAATTTGCACATAAAAAATAATTAACGTGACTCACCAACTGTTGTGATAATAATGCAAACCTTCGCTCTATTTCTCGCAAGAAATCGTTTGATCGACTTCGGCGCTGTTTTTTCAGCGGCGGTTCATCCTCTTCGCTCGAACTTGAACTCGATGCTGATGAGTGACGCACTCGACGGCGAGTGTGCATTACCAATTTTTTGTAACCGAGTGGAATCGCGATCACTAAAAACGTCCGCGAGATTGTTCGCCACTGGCTCGTTAATTTTATCACTGTTGTTCATTTTAACAGCGAACGCACACAATTTACGCTTAACGGAAGTAAAAACTGTAACTTTCTACTTTAATCTCGAAAGTTAAAATATTATTTTTTTGAAAACTAATAATATAAAATGAAGGTATATTAAGTTTTCTAAATAGAAAATGTAACGAACATGCACGCGGTTTGAAAAACGACGCAACAATGGAATAAGACGGTAGCTTGCTTTGTGCTGTTAAAGTTAGTTCCGGGTTTGACCATGGGTGGCGCTAAAGCCGAGTTACGAGACGGAAGTAGCATCTTCTAATGAGAAAGTGTAGGAAAAGACGATGTACTCTCATAATAGACTTCGGACGTCAAACGGAACACATAATAATAATTGTTAGAGGTATTTATGCTGTTTGTAAACTGAATGATTTAAATTTCATACAAAAGGTTAACAAATCTTTAAATGTAGAACATTCATTTCACAATCAAAGGTTCTTTTACCTTTTATACAAAAATATAAATGGCTGGACTATATGATTTTGGGGTCTTTACCAGACATAAACCCAATAAGGGTTGCCGCTGAATGCCTTATGGAGAAAATTGAAAATCTATACTCATATTATAAAGAGGAAAGATTTGTATTTTTGTATGTAACGAATAAACTTAAAAACTACTGGACCGATTTCAAAAATTCTTTTGCCGTTAGAAAGCTACATTATCTCTGAGTAACATAGGCTGCGGGCGGAGCCGTGAGGACACAGCTAGTATATAATATATTGAAAATAAGTTTACCACCAACTTTATTGCTACTATTGACACATTGGTGCTATGGTTGGGATCAGGTAATAAAAAGAAAAAAACATAGTTTAATTAAATTTATTGTTATAAAACTGTTATATTTTGGTGTTCAATTAATTATTTTTTAAATAAATTAAAATAGGTTGCAATAGAGTTATTGTAGAATCATGATTGTGATGTAAGACCAATTTGTGCCATAAAAGATTATTTCTCAATATACATTATGACCAGATAATGTATATGAAAAAAAATATAACCATTCACCTAATTATGAAAAAATATAACATGCAATGATTCTCTTAGTAGTAAAAAGATCAAGGGTTTATTTATAAACATTTTCCTAAGAATATATTAACTATAAAACAAGTGATACCATGCCAATGGTAAAAAATAATAAATAATAGCCAACTAAAACGAGTAACAACAATAACGGTAACATTAAAACTAATCCGTCAATAAATAGGCAAATTAGAAGGTTTCCTCTTCATCACAGTTCTCCGTTGCGTGGCCAAATACTGCAAAAAAAAAACAGATGATCAGAATAAAATTGAAATGGAGATAACATTTTTGAGGTCCACTTTTGCTTCAAGACTAACACCCATATTCTAAGACGTTCCTCCAAAACTTACTCGACTCAGGACGGCCTCGAAAACACCTTCAAAATTGTATTTTTAGTCGCAATTTCAAGTGAACTTTGAGGTTCCTCGTCGGAGTCATTACGTCATAATTTGAATTATCTGCATCGCGCAAATGACGCCGCGATAAACAGTTGTAAGGAATATCGTAAGCATATTCGATAAAGTCTTCAAAATTCATTTTTATTACATACGAACTTTGACACTTCCTTCCTAGGTAGGTAGGTTCCGAGGTACCCTGAGTTTGACAGATGATTCCTTACCTCGACTGTGAGGAAAAATCGAGATTTTTCCTCACAGTCGAGGTCGAGAGAGTCGAGGACGTTTATGTCAACTAAAGGCTGAGTTGAGGTGGAGTCGAGTTAAGTAAGTTTTGGAGGAACGTCTTAGAATATGAGTGTAATTATTAGAAAGCAGGACAGTAATATCTTTTTAATATGGGTATTGTTTGTCTGGTTCTCGGCAGACGGGCCTGTCCAAAAGTCCTATATGATGCCCATATTCACCACCTGATCTCAGAGCCAGTGCTCCCATACCGATGAGGCTGCAGCCCATCACCAGCCTAGGTTAGTTGTGAGGTGCTTGCATTTGCGGGTATTTGGAGGTCAGAGCCCGGTTATATCGGAAATGTACTAGCTGACAAAAACTCCTTGAATTTATTTCAGGGCATCAAATAATTTTTTCATAGATATTAAAGTTTCTACAAGGCTACAAAACAACATTTGATTTTAGAAGTAAATTATGTTACCTTCACAAATATCGCAGTAGGGGCGCGGCGGCGGTGCTGCGCGGCGGTTGGCAGGCGGGGGCGGCGCGTCGGGCTCGCCTGCCTGCTTCGGACAGTCCTCGGTGTCGTGTGCGTCGAACACGTCACAGATGTCGCAGAACAACCGCGGAGCCACCGCGCGGGCCTTGCGACCGTTACTGCTTAGGATATTAAATGGAACCTTTATTTAACCCTAGATAAATCGAAGCTACCGTGCGGTTTCCAGCTTATCATATGCCGCTTCCTTTCCGTAGGTATCATCAAAGGTTACTGAGGAATTGTTGAGAGGATATGCGGTAACAACCTTCTGCGATCACCAATACGTTTGCCGAGCGTGGTGTTTAAGGCCAAAAATAGGTCACGTAGTATGGGTACGTTCCCTTACATTGACTGACACTGAATTGGTAGCCTCAACTTGCCAATAAAATTAACAGTAAAATAAAACATTTATCAACTTACAAGAGAGGTGGTTCACTGGCGACTGAACCACCCTCCAGCGCCTGGACCCTCGCCATCAGTTGCTCGTTCTTCCGCTGCATATCCACTATGACGGAGTTCAGGAAGCTCACTTGGCCGTCAATCACGAACTTATCGTCTGTCGCCCTACTCAAATTATAATAAAGCGTTTTAATCTGATCTTGCAATAAACCATGATTATTAAAAAAAGATCAAGTCATTCTTTCCATAGTCTTGAGATTGAGTTGGTTGATATTTCAGTTATTTTTAGGAGTTAGATGGCAGAAGGTGAAGATGGTTAGAAGCATGGCTAAAGTAAGACGTACTCAGCCGAATGTTTGAGGCTATGACTTACTTTTCTGTCGCAGTATCGCCTTGTCCTAACACACCTATAGCACTGTTGTCATTGTTATCTCGTACGTCGTTACCCTTTACGGCCATCTCCTTTTGCAGAAGTAGCTTTTCCCGTTCCGCTATTTCTACTTTGGCTTTTTGACTCTGAAATATAGAAACATAAATTATGTACAGTACCGCCACAATTATTTTTTTATAAAACTTTAATTTTGTTTTAAGAACCATTTAAGAATATTTTTAAATGATTTAAGAATAAGTGTTATCTAAAATGTGTTTGTGTTGTGTAAAATTCATAGAGAAAAATGAATGATTTACGAAGAAAGATGTTTTTTAAAATAAAAATAAACGTACTATCTAAAACCTTTAAACGAGCAATTCTTGTATATCTATACTAATATTATAAAGAGGAAAGATTTTTATTTTTGTATGTAACGAATAAACTTAAACAACTACTGGACCGATTTCAAAAAATCCTTTGCCGTTAGAAAGCTACATTATCATTGAGTAACATAGGTTACGGGTGGAGCCGTGAGGACACAGCTGGTATTATATAATCTGAATCTCGGAAACGGCTCCAACGATTTTCATGAAATTTAGTACGCAGGGGGTTTCGGGGGCGATAAATCGATCTAGCTCGGTTTCATTTTTAGAAAACGTCGATTTACCAAAAAGAAAACGAGCAAAGCTCGGTCATCCAGGTACTAGTATATAAAGCAAAAAAATATAAGATTGAACTATGCGTTACGTAATTATAGTATCTTTCTTACCTTAACTTCTTCTTGTAATTTGCCTATCAAATCTTCCTTCAGTCGCAAGTCTTTGACTTTATTCTCTATATCTGCTTTAAGATTTTTGATTAAAGTTTCACTCTTAGCTACAGTCTCTGCGGACGACTGCTTAGCTGCCTGTAGTTCTACTGTTAATTTTTCTAACTGCTTATCCTTCTCTACGTCACTACCTTGTTGAACAGCTACTAGGTCCAATTTCTGTGTCAATTCTAATATTTTCTTTTCGGCTTCTGTTAATTTTTGTTGCAATTGGTTTTGTTTCTCTATTTCTGCGGTCACTTTTTCTTTGGATTCTTGTAATTCCTTGTCGTATTCATTTAATGTTTTTTTGAGGTCATGTCTTGAGCGTTTGCTTTCCTTTTTATATTCGTCAAACTGTGCTTGCAATTGTTTATTCAAATCTTCGTAGTTTACTTTCTGAGCTTCATTGATGTTGGTTAATTGTTTGATGTCCTGTTCAGATTTATCAACTAGTTTTTCTAATTCTGTCAGCTTTTCCTTAGATACCCTGAGTTCTTCAAGTTCTTTTTCTTTATTTGCCATTTGAGTCTGTAATGACTTAGTAGTATTGTTAAGAGATTCTACTTCGGTTTTATATGTTTCATTTAATTTAGTATTTTCGAATTGAAGTTGAGCGACTAGTTGCTGCGTTTCGCTAGAACCTAATTTTAAGGCATCATTCATCTTTGTTAGCTGCGATTCCTTCTCTTGGATTACAATATCTTTGCTCGATATTTCTTGCTTCAATTGAGCTACATCTATTTCTAGTTTAGATAATTTCTGCGATTCAGTCTCATTTTTCTCGTTTTGAGATTTCAGTAAATTATCTTTTTCCTCTAAAGTTTTTTTAAGGTCGTTATTAACATTTAAGTTTTCATTTAATTTATTAACGGTATCTTCGAAGTTTTTCTTTAAATTTGTTAATTCCGCCAATGTTTCACCGTACTTCGATTCTAACGAAGTCTTTTCTTGGACTAACACAGTCAATTCTTTTTTCACTATTTCTAGTTGGCCTAGCTGTTCCTTTAAAACAGTTTCTTCCGCAGATGAATTAGCTATAAGACTTTCATACTTTTGTTTTAGAGTTGAAGTTTCTAAGGCAGCTTCATTTAATTTCTCTTCAAATTGCTTTTTACTTTCAGTAGCTTTATTCAGTTCTTCATTAACCTGTGCAATTTGGCGATCTTTTTCTGTAATCATTTCTACATTCGATTTAAAATCAACTTCAAGCATTTCTAATTTTAAAGTGAGGTCTTTAACGATGTTTTGCTTTTCTTCCAATAGTTCTTTTAAACGAATATCTTCGGCTTTTAAGTTATTGGCTTCTTCACTAACATTAGATAAATTATTTTGCAATTGAGATATTTCTTTTTCAAAGTGGGTTTTTTGATTGTTTAATTGGGCAGTCATATCATCTAATATTTTTTGCAAGCTATCTTCATGTTTTCTTGCTTCTTCGAGTTTATTGTTCAAATCGTTTTGCGCCTCTGTCAGTTGATCAACCTTTTCCATAAGCTTCACTTCTGATGTAGCACCGTCTGCTTTTAAAATCGATATTTCTTCTTTATACCTATCAATGTCCACTTCTAGTTTTTTGCAAATCGATTCATGTTCAGTATTCTGTTCATGTTCCTTTACTTTGAGTGCTTCTATTTCGTTCTTTAATATTGAGTTTTCATCAAGAAGTTTATCATTATCAGTTTGGAGATGTCTGAGACGGTTGTTAATTTCGGTGCTTTGTATTTCAAACTCTTTTACTTTAACGTCTGCTTCTTTAAGTTTTTCTACGTTTTCATTTACCGATTCTAACAACTGACCGCGTTCAACAGAAAAGTCTTCTTGTATTTTGAACAGCTTTTGTTTCAATTCCTGTTCTGCTCTTGCATGATTGTTAACTACTTCTCTTTGCTTGTCCTTTAACTCTTGCAATTCTTTTTCAGTTTCCTTAAGATGTTGCGACAACTGATTGAACTGTTCATTAGAATCTGTTGTCTGACCTGTTAGGTTCATATATTCTGACTCAATCTTTTCCTTAGACTTTTGTAGCTCATCACACTTCTCATTCGCACTTTCATACTGGCGTTTGTATTCACCAACTTCTAGTTCTAATGCCGACATCTTTGATTTAAGTTCATTGTTGGTTTGTGTTAAATTGTTGATGGACTGTTTTAGTTTCTCATTCTCTTCCTTAAGAAGTTTCAATTCATCTACGTTAATTATGAATTGCGAATTCAGGGCTTCGAGCTCTACTTTACTTTGATCTAAGGTTTGTTTGTGGCTTTCAATCTCTTTTATTAGCTGATCTATTTTAGTATTACGGTCATCAATTTCTTTCTTATGCTCTTCAGCAATTTTGCTGTGCTTGATATTGAAATTAGCAGTTTCTTGCTCGAAATCGTCTTTAAGTTTTATTATTTCCTTATCTCTTTCGTGAATAGTTTGTTTATATTCACTAACAAGTTTCTCTGACGAACTTGTAGACGTACTTAATTCTGCTAGTAGTTTTTCATACTCCTTGGTTTTCGTAGACAGGCTTTGTTGCAGTCCTAACATTTCTATTTTGTTCTTTTCATGTTGTTGCGAGACCTCGCTTAACAAAGTTTCATATTCGTTGACTTTGTTATTGTATTCATCTTTAACACGGCCTAATTCATCCTGTAGCGTTTTGAATACTGTTTCGTGTTTCCTCTTTGAGTCTTCTAGTTGCTCTAAGTCTAATATTTTAGCACTAAGTTCCATTTTTAGTTTTGTGATTTCTTTGTTTAGGTTAACTTCGTGTTCTTTACTCACGCCAACAACTGAAAAATAAATAATATAAACAGTTATAATTACAATTTAAAACAATCTTAAAGTTTTAAATTAAATATAAATTAAATATTTTGCAAGTTACCTTTATTTAACTCTAATGTTTTATCATCTACGGCAGCTTGCAGCTGAGTTAATTTACTATTAAGGTCTATAATAATTTGGCTGTTTTCCTTATTTAATCTTTCTAAATTCTGTTTTTCAGTTTCTAATTTTGATTCAGCTAATTGCAGTTTCGCCGTCAATACAGAAACTTGTGTTTCAAACTCAGTCTGTGCTATAGCCATTTTCGTTTTGGCTTCGGTTAGCGCTTTTTCGGAATCAGTCTTTAGTCGAGCCAGTTCGTCCGACATGCTTTTGCCTAATGAATCTTTTTCGCTTTCTTTTTCTTTAAGGAGAGCATAAGCTTCATGTAACAGTTTCTGCAGCTCAGACGACAAAGCTGGAAATGATAAGTAGAATTAGAAAATAACATTTTTATAAATATAATTACCATTTATTTGGAGTTCACGAGGATAAACAACAAGAAACTCTAAAGCATAATTAATAAATTACACAATTTTGGGTTATCGACATCGAACATTGAGGCAATCATTGCATTACTTCCCATATGCCCTAAGAACTAATACTTACTGTGTGCGGCTGTCAATTCTTCCCTGTGTTGTTCATTTGCGGCGATGGTGTCAGCAGCCCGCTGATCTTCCATCATGCGCATAGCGGTGGCTGTGGCTTCGGCCCGAGCCGCCTGCAGCTCGGCCTCGGCTTCCAGCTCACGTATACGCTGCTCGCGAATTGCTTTTTCTTGCTAAATATACGTGAGAATAACAATTAGTGGTGTAGCATGGGCAGGGGCAAAGGGGACCACGGTCCCAGATGGCGCAGATTTAGGGGGCGGCAGCGTCAGGTCATAGTCATCAGATGAGAAAACTGTATTGTCATCAGGACTACATAGGTACTTATTTACGCAAAATTTCAAGTCAATGGTACAAGTGGCAATAGTTCAAAATAAAATTAAAAGATTTTACAAAGACGTTTCTTTAAATCTGTTTGCAATCAATAAAGCAGCAGAGTATCACATAATTTTCACCGATTTTTTGCTTAGTTGCAAAATAGGATTGGGGGCGGCAAATTCAGTGTTGGCCCTGGGTTGAAGAATTACACGCTAAGCCACTGATAACAATAAATGAGTGAGAATGAAATGGACGATTAAATTAGACAATTGATGTTGGTTTCACTGTTTCTTAAGAGACTTTTCTTCTTATTTTTATAACCTTTTTGCCTGAATCGTGTCAGTTTTATGACTCTTTAACTTACCTCCATTGCTTCTTTATATTTCTGTAACAAAAATACATCAAATTAATAAAATTGCAATAGGAAATTAAACTGTAGAATCAAATTAATCGCCATTTAAAATTGTTACAATTCATACATAAACTCACATTATAATCTTCTCTATTAATATTCTCCTCTTCTGTTCTGAACATTAGATCTTCCACTTTCTGCTTTTCATCCTCCAACAGTTTGTTAATCTTGTCCAACTCAGCCTTTAGCTTACTGTTCTCAGAAGTTGCCTAAGTAGAAAAATAAAAAAATATAGATCGAACCATAGACTTAATCAGAGAGAAGCAAAGGTCTAATACATTAATCAAAATAGCGAATTTGGAAGGCCAAACTCAAAATTAAAACCTATTTGAATACTTGCCACGTTGCTCTAGTAGTGGCAAGCGCGACTGCTGATGTGAGGTCCTGGGTTCGATTCTCAGGTCGGGCAAGGTGTTACTGGGTTTTTTCATGTGGGATTCCTCAGTAGTAGCCAGGAGTTTGGATTTGTGCTCGGTTGATGGCAATAGGCTTGCCCCCTATTACGTGGGACTTAAACATAACGGCGAAATGAGGGTGTTACTATTTCCCAACCCTTTAGGGAATACAGGCGTGTTGTTATGTTATTTTTGAATAGATATATGTGCGCAATAAAATCTTCGTTAATCCTAAGCCACAATTCTTAGAATTGCAATAAAATACGATAAGTATCTTAAGTAAATTTAAACCCTAGAGAATATTTAAAAGAGTACGTAATCCTCTGAAAGTAGGGTAAGTCGTTAAGGCTGTCAAAGGTTCATATTATGTAAGCCGCTTGAATGGATCCGCAGTCTAGATATTATGAAAGGAAAGTCTCTCAAAGACTAGGTAATAATGCTCACTAGGAACCTAGGTACTCGATCGTTTTATTCAAAGTCGGCTCTTATTAACATCTGGTGGAAAAGGGCATAAAATATTAGAATCGCCTTATCCCTACTTTTCTTCCAGTTGTTACTACAGGGTGTAAACGAAATCAAGTACAGTGGAATCTGTTTATTTCGACTTCGCTTAAAGCGACGATCCGCTTATAGCGGCTAGCGAACATCATTTAGTTTGGTTTCCATTGATTAAGAGAAAAGGTCGTTTATAACGACCAAACGACTCCGGACATAGCGACGAAACCGCTTTTAACGACGTAATTTCAAGGTTAAATAAAAAAATCTTCTTGTTACAGCGACGCGTCCTTTATTTTGTTAGTAAATTAACTAACTTACATATAAATCGATGTTATAAATGACGATTCTCATTCAAGTTGTAGAGATTAATGGAAAATATTTTTATATTTTCTAAATTGTTATACACGATATTTCAACATAGCGAAATATGTACGGATGATTATAACAACGGTCGCTTAGTACGACTAAATATCGCATGTCCCTTCGTCGTCGTTATAAGCAGACTCCACTGTAATTCCTTCAAACCTCGTGATGTACTGCTGACATAGATTAATACTGCACGAGATAATAATGGATTCAATAAAAAAAAAATACAAGAAGTAAACATGTGTTCTTAATGTGAGGCATTTTAGCACCCCGTGCGAAATGCGAAGCTATCGCTCGCCGCGTGAACATTTAACTCGGGGAGCTAAAATGCCTCACGTTAAGAACACATGTTTACTTCTTTAATTTTTTTTATTCTTTGAATTCAAAATGATCCCTTGCAGTGTTAAACGATCAGCAGTACATTACGAGGTTTGAAGGAATTACATGATTTTGTTTACATCCTGTATAGTAAAATATTCATAAGTGCGATTTCTTGCGAGTTTATTGATCTTAGTAAAAACCCGAGTGTTTTTTCTCTAAACTGGGGTTCGATGTTCGAATTATCATTGCTTATTTGGTGATTTTATTTTTTATTGTTGCCGATAATTGCTGTGTTTTTAATATTTATACGATTTTATTTTTAAATACTTGTGCTGAGTCATTTTAAAGATATTATTTTTTGTTTACATTCCATTATAATTAGGTACGAATATCACGACAACAATACTTCATCCGTACCTGTAAACACTAACCATTTCTGTGAATAAACAATACTAGTAAGACCAAGAAGGTCTAAATATGCGGAGTATGGACAAGCTATTTATAATTGACTCTCGACCCGCCCCCGCCTTGGCACGGGTGCAATGTAAATACTAATGTGGGGCATATAAACCTTCCTCTTGAACCACTCTATTTATTAAAAAAAACCGCATCAAAATCCATTGCGTAGTTTTAAAGATCTAAGCATACATAGGGACAGACAGACAGCGGGAGCGACTTTGTTTTATACTATGTAAAGATGTAAAGAAGATAATGCCAAAATTCTGCATATCCTATAAAAATAACAGAGCATTAAAAACATCACGCCAGTATTCCCCGAAGGGTTGCGCAGATGTGTATTAGTAACACCCTCATTTCGCCGTTATGTTTAAGTCCCATGTAATAGGGGGCGAGCCCATTGCCATCAGCCAGACACGAATCCAAATTCCGGGCTGCTACTGAGGAATTCCACACGGAAAAACCCAATAACACTTTGCCCGACCTGGGAATCGAACCCAGGACCTCAAGATCAGCAGTCGCGCTTGCCACCACTAGACAAACGAGGTAGTTAATAACTAATATAGGTTTAAAGAATTTTATTCTCATAAGAACTTAAATAACAGTTCACTTACAATGAGATACAAAGTGCTTTTATCTAAATAGAATAATATAATATTTGCCTCTGTGACGTTAATGACGTTATAGGGTGCATACATGTTTCTTGAGTTTTGCTTTAAATATGTTTATATTATCACACTTCTTTAAATCTACTGGTAAATTATTAAATAGTTTTGCTCCTTCAACCAATATTGTTTTTGTCGTAATTAGTCCGTTTACGTGTAGTCATTAGTTGAAACTTGTTTTTACTTCTTGTGTTGTATGTAGGTGATTTGTTATGTATTTGTGAGGAGGTTGTATATATAAGGAGGTGTAATACCTGTGTGGCCTCCTTCTTCAGTTGTGAGAGGGCACTCTCTGCGCGGTCGGCCTGCAGGGATATCTTTGCCATCTCCGCTCGTTCCAGCTCTCTTTCCCGCATCAATCTCTCCAAATGCTGCTGTTTCTCTCGAAGAAGCTCCTATTTTAGAAATAACTTCGTTATTATCAGTTCCCTACAGTAACAAATCGTATAAAACATGTGCTTTCCATAACTAAGACTAACTTTATAATAATTTGTTGTTTGAAGCCAAAAAAATCATGTTCCGTAATACACCATAAACATCTAATATTATGTTAAAGTTAAAATAAATATTAACTATACTAAGGTACCTATTTAAGTATCTAGACCGCAAGAAACAATAATAACCTAATGATGAGACTTAATTTATAAATAAATACATTTCACTTATAAAATAATATTCAGCGGGTATCTGGACATGGCAGTTCTGGCGGTGACTGGATTGCGGTGACATTCTTCTCGAGAAATATAAAGCGGCATCTATTATTCGTAGTAACCAAACCTGAAAATAAACTGTAAAACTAAACAGATTAATTAAAATTTCACATGCTTAATTTACATCAACTATAGCGATAATATCATTATAAAAGTTGTTTGTGTCCATACATAAACTCACGCCTTTTTCCCATGGGGTAGGCAGAAACTATAGAACGCCACATGCTACGACCCTTACGTACCCCTTCCGTTTGTGTCCAATAAAGCTTTTATTAAGTACTTATAAGTTGGTAGAGGTCTGGATAAAAAGCAAACAGTCAGCTTCCGCAACCAGCAATCTGCTCTCTATACACATTGCTTCATCGACACCGCCCATGCAACGGAGATTACTGATCAGGTCCCAGTAGCTTGACGGAAAGTCCCAACTGGATTTGTGCACTAACTACGTAGGTACATTATAAATACCTGAACCTACAATTTGCATACAACATTCAACCCCCATTAAACTATAATAGTGCAATCTAGATAAGTTTTATGACGAAGGGGTCGTTTTCCCATATAGAAAAAGCCAATAAACCTACCTATTTCACTTTTTATGCAGTCTTTAGAACACGGAATATTCAGTACCTACCTATACCGAGGTTTGAAACAAACAATTTAGGTAGGTACATTTATTTCAATGTTATTTTATTTATTGTAAGTAGGTACCTACACTTTCTTGTATTTTATTTAGGCAAATATTTATTCATTTTAAAACCGCAATAGTAAAAATAAATTAACCAGAATTATTTTTATAAATAGTATTTATGACTAGCCAGAATGTGTAATGGTGACCCAAGCGTACCTACTATATTATTCTACCTAAAATAAAACCATGCCTTCGTACCTTGTAGGTACCTATGTATCTAAGTACATTGTTATAATTTTGTCGGGAAGAGCAGGGAGCGTTCCTAACGTAGACACAATGCCTTCGGGGTGCAATATCTAATTTGCCTCCCCAGTTTATAGGTAGGTAGGTACCGTACCTACCTTCGTTCAATGTTAACAGAGCAATCGCAGTAGAAATGGTTATTACTTCGAATCGAGCATTTCGTATTTATTACTATTTTAATATTTTCATAAAAATCTAAACTTTTCATTGTTTTATAGGAAAACATCGTTATGAAACCGGCATGCCTGAGAGATATTTTTCGACGGCATGTGAAGCCAAGTCAGAGGCCCATGGGCGGCATAAACTCTGACACCAGGTTAGTCACTAACCACACGAAATAAATAATGTTTTATATATTCTCTTTCGGGAAATCCTATTTTGATCAGGTTTTTAGAAGACACGATTGATTAATTGAAACAGGTAAATACTCTTCCAGGACCCTAGCCAAAACTGTATAGATTTTAAAATAAAAAAATACCATTGAAATTCGTTATGCTTCATAATAAACAAGATAAGTTGTTATTGTTAATTAACTTCTGCAGCCCGTCGTCACATACATAATGGAGTCGTGACAAACCTATGTACCTAGCCGTTCAGCTCAATATTTATATGTAAAAAGATCAATGTGTGTGTGTAGCTTTGATATTGTCTGTAAAGTGCTTAAATACGTCATGATAAATATTAGATAACTAACTACCTATATAATCTGCCCTTACCTAAGGACACCTTTTATCGACTAATTATCTCAATTTACCTAAGCCACATATGCTAGCGTCCCGAATCTAAAATTAGCCTTAAAGGTGATTGTAATGTCTAAATGATAAGTTATCGAACTAATAAGAACAACAACAGTTTGCACTTATTTATGATTAATTTTATCATTAAGTCCATTTAGCTATCTTGCATGGCTGTGTACAAACACAGAGTAGAATATAATCTGTGGTACAGTGTAATTAAAGTTAAGTTGTATAAGCGAACAGCGAGGTACGGCCTTGAAGACGGCACATTTAATTATCACTTCAATATATTTACATACGTCTTATTATTGTTTCTTTATAAAGAAAATGTCGTAAAAGCATGTTCTAACGCCGCATTGATCCACCAGTTTGCTTAGAGTGGCAACTCTGTAGACTGCCTGTCTGAAGTCACAAAGAGGGAGGTAATGCCTGCGCCTTGCACTTCCTCCCTTCCTCCGTCCCCTACCTCCCTAGAGCTAATCCTCCCTCCTAAGTAACTTGGGACAAGTACATGTCAAGCTGCGAACTGCGATATGCTAATTCTCATCCTTATTATAAATAGCAATGCAAAATCTTATACCATCAACTTTCATCATCATTCGTTCAAAGTTATGCCCTCGCCAAAGTTAGATTAACTTATTGTTTCGTAAGCAAACAAAACCTATTTTTGCAAGCTCGTACAAAGTATGGGTACCTAAATAATATATTCTAATAATGTACAATTGCGTCAGTCCCTTCCCAAGGTCTGTGAGGTGTTAGGTATTCTCCAGAGGCTGTGGGTGACGGTGACGGCGATCTAGCATGACCTAACATCACGTAGGCAGCATGTAGTCATGTCATGTCCACTCCTTATCTAATATGTATTAATAACTATAATTTACGAGAATGTCATTCGCTAAATTGGTATTTACGATATTTCTTCGCGTAGGCTTCTCGGGCTACTTATAGCAGTTGTGCTATCTACTTTAATGTTCGGAGTTCCGGACAGAAGTCGATTTCGAATAACAGAATTTAGATTTACAGTTCCATTTCATTCGAATTTTAATACAATAGAATTAGAAATAATCCCTAGTCTTTATTGACTCATTAAATACGTGACTCGATCTATCCGAATGAAGAGACCACCCGCATGAGAGAAAATCCGGTTATCGATTGAGGAAACGTTTGAACGGTCGGGAGCTACCGGAAACGACTTCGCAATTTCGGAATACGAGCTGTTCACTAGAGTAGATACTATCTCCGTAAAAGGATGGTCATAATATGCGAGAGCGACGTGGCTAAAGTATGGAGTTTCGTTAATTTAGCATTCCTATGTTGATTCAACAAAATGAATATGCATTCAGTGCCCTATTAAGGACACTGGTACAAGACTTAAAGTTGGGTGTGTAATTAGCTATGACGGTATAGGCGTCCCAGAATTATTTATAGTCAACACTCAGCTGTTATATCGAGAATTATATTTATGTAACGGTTTCATAATGAAATTACAAGTCACAGATGACCTTATTATGAAATTCGGGAGCCCCGAGAGGGAGATTTGTTATATTAGGATCAGGAATGAGAGCCTCTAGGCATGTAATATTTATGTGTTCTCGTCCGTCATCTAGGAGTACCTACCTCTGCAAATTGCTTGCTACATAATATAGTACCTACACATTACCTATACCTTTTGTTTTTTTTTTCTCGTTGGAAAATGCTCATGGATATCCCTCGCCCGGGGAAGGCGAGGGGGTCTGCCAGACTCTTACCGGCTAAAAACCAACGGTGTTCCTTCTCCTGACCGTACGGCCGGGGTCGCGGGATTCGCAAAAGCATGCACCGCAACCCCGGACATTACCTATACCTACGTATAAAATATACGTTCTACCGAATTTTCTTTGATCTCCCAGGAAATTTATAATTCGCATAAATTGTATTGGGATCAAAAATTGTCCTTTTAAATTAGAAGGAACCAATATTTGATTGGAGGTACTTTCGTCTACAACCAATTATGATTATTGAAACGAAAAATAGATTTTTGGTAGTTGGACGCATGGTATAAAAAATATACACATGTTACCTACGACTTTTCCGGACTAGAATGTTTAAGGGGTAATTTGGACATAAATGTCTAAAATTACACGTCGTAAGTGCTCTGGAATATTCAGATACATTTGGTTTTAGTTACAAAATTCTTATCCTGTTTATTATAGACGTAACAAAACCAAAACTACCAACATGGGACAGATTTATTTTTAGTAGAGCCCCGTAATGTGCCCCTAAGGTACATGTAAATTGATCAGGTTGCTACCATTTTACAGGGCTTCAGGACCGACACAAAAATAGAGCGTGTAAATAGTAGGCTTATACAGGGTGTAAACTAAATCATGTAATTCCTATATAACCTCTTGATGTACTGCTGACATAGATTAACCCTGAACGGAATACATTGGGATTCAATTTAGTTTTTTACAGATCTTAAACATGTGTTCTTAAAGTGAGGCATTTTAGCGGACCGAGCATATTGCGCGGCTATCGCGCGCCGCGCGGTCATTTATCTCGGGGCGCTAAAATGCCTCACGTTAATAATACATGTTTACTTTTTGGTTTTTTTTTTGTTGAATCCAAATGTAGGTATCCCTTGCATGGTTAATCTATCTCAGCAGTACATCACGAGGTTTGAAGAAATTACATGATTTCGTTTACACCTTGTATTTTTTCATACCGGGGGGAGATTATATTATGACTAGGTACCTAGTAAAAATAGATAAGTAGATACCTATTCTAGGAGTTATACAAGGGATCGACATGACGTCATTGTAAAAGTTGCTATTTGTAACGGAACTAACTTCAGCCTTGTAGAACAAGCGTCAATAATCAGATAAATACCAAACAAGATTTACATAGAGAATACCCGCACCGGCACCCATATTTACATACAAAGATATTCTAATAACCGCATCTCCATTCATGCATATCGTATGGACTTGCCGACTAATATGAAACAACTTGCTATTATTGGGCATTTCGTTACTTATAAAAAAAATTACGTAGGCGTAAAAATAAATCTAGACGAAATAGGTAAACAAAAATGTTAAAAATAAGTTCTCAACTTTCTTCCGCAAAATAGAGCTAGGAATGATTTATATTAAGTACCTAGTGTCGACTTTAGAAAGTAAGTACTTCAACTTGCGAATTTTACAACATTTATTACTATTCGTGATAGCATCGCAATTTCTATTATGAAAAATAGTCAAATATCCTAGATGATTAATTTTATTTACCTCCCAGTTCAGTTACTAGATAACAAAGGTGCTTGTAAAACAGTTTCTAAGAAAATTATATGACCAGTTTGTTATCATTATAAATTATAACACCAAGATACCGCGAATTTCTAGGATAGACGCATATTGTATTGATACGTTCATTGGAATGTCATGACTAAATAATATTATTCCGCACGACATGACATAAAAACACCTTTGTTTTATTATAATCCGATTTTACAATCAATAAACGTTTCGGTTTCACTTTTATGATTGGAGGCGTATAACAATAAATATATCAAGTGAAAAAATAAGCCATCAAACGGAATAATTTACGATTGCTGGACCCGCAACTCGACTCAGTTATGTCGAGCGAGCGCCATAAACATCACGTATCGGCTGTGAATATCAAATTACTTTTACACAATTACTCAGTCAAGGGCAAAGTCGCCAACTAGGGCAGTTTAGGAAGCGAAGTCACAACAAAACGAAAGCGATTCAAGTTGTTTCATATTACGTACAAAACCATTCGGTAATCGCACATGCCTTCACACAAGCTATTGTACAGCGTTATTGATGCAATAAAACAACAGTTAAATAAATCTTAATTATTTATTATCACCATAAAACGAGGGATAATGCAAGGTAGGATAATAATACACAGTGAAAGTAGTACAGTTTATTAAAACTAAAGTTTATTAATCACTATTCGTACTAACATAATTATGTTTCACAATTAGAAACTAGCCTAAGTTTATGTTACTCTAATAGTAGTAGAGATTTTAATAACTAGTTATAACAATAATATATTATTATTAAAAGTGAAAACCTATCTTAGTAGCAATGGAATGCTCGTGTTCAAATGAGTCTTTATATTTATGAATATCATCATTACTTACAGGCACTGGTCAGTATTTAAAACTAAGAAAAAATATAGAAAATAAAATGCGTCTAAAATATAAAAATAAAACTCAATAACTTCATGATTTTCCTTTTCAAATAAATATTTAACAATATAAACCAAAAAAGTATCACAGCTTTGCTATTATATGAAAAGGACTTTTTTTCTGATATCTATCTAATATTACAATGTGTATATTGCAAGCTATTTGTTGGTGTATTGTCGGAACATGATCATCATAAAAATAAGTGTGCTTTGTACTTTGAAGTGCGCTATAATTGACATAGATTGTCTCTTATGAATTACTACAGTGACCCTGTTGGACTACAGGACGGTTTGGGAACTAACATCATAAAATTGTTAACGAGTTTAGTTTGTAAGTATACAAATCAATGACAAAACAGAAAATAAATTACTATTACGTACATTCGTTGTCGTTCATTAGTATGAAAGAAAAAGAATCTTAAATTAAGTTGCTCAATATTTTGAACGGTCAAAACAAAGGAAGCCCCGTATCGCCGGCGGCGCAGTTGTAGCACACTGGCGCCACACGTGTGCTGAACTTCAGAACACGACAGGACGGCTGTACATTTAGGTCCTTAGTAGTTTTGTGTAGGTTTTGACGTTTGGCACACGTGTGTCGCGCGCGCACGCAGCCTACCGCGCGGCGATGGTGGGGTACTGTACCTGCAGGGCGTTCTTCGCGGATACCGGGGTGGAGGAAGCTCGCGGACCACCAACACGCTGCCGCCGTGCCGTTAGTGACAGTGCCAATGCGCAACAAACATGAGGGAAAACAACACGCGTTAACGCACTACTTCCACTGTATGGTGTATATCGTTGAACTGACAGATGAGGACCTTGCTTGATTCATCAATTCAGACAAGAAACGCTATTTTTCAAAATAATTTGCCATCATCATTGATAGCAAAATATTTCGAAACCTTGCGTTGATGTGGTAACAGTCTCATGACTGCTTGTAACACCTTTTTTAACAATATTTGTGATTTCAATGATTGAAATTGCAAATTATCCGAATTTGTCCCACTTGACTGCATTAGTTTGAATGACATCTATTAATACAGTTAAAAACTTGATGAGTTTCAATGACACTTAATTCCAGTCCATTGGTTTCTCTGATACACCATAGAGTGAAACATAAATATACGATAGTTGGTGTGTGTCACACCAACTACCGTAACAGCAAATTATAAAAAGCTTTAAAACTAAAACTAATGAAGTAATGCAGATATTATACGATATCGACTAATGATGGTGCTAGTATATGTATAAAATATATTGTATAAGGGAATATCATATCTTAGTCATAAGTAGGAATTTCGGTTATATTCCAAATTTTAGTTTAAGTAGATGGAATAGAAAAGTTTCTACTAAGTAAGGACTTAGGTCTACGAAACTACGAGGATAAGTAAGATGTACTAAATACGATTTCTTTGGATATATAAGTCTCAAAATGTTTCAATGGAGCATCGAGCTATCAGGCCCTTAGCAGACTCCACGCCTTAATAAAATAAAAGGCACCAAACATGAGATGGATTAGTGATAATGAGCACATAATATGCAAAATAATTGTTAATTCACACAACACGAAGTTTGATCGTATAGTACAGTCCTAACAGGAGTCTTAAAAATAATATCACAGTCAGAAAACATATTTTTAGACAGTACGATATGACTATTGCAGTCTCATGAAAACTATGTGGAACTAAATATGGGCATACTAAAAGCCAAATGAGATGAATCACTACTTCCAAACGTGTCCGTCTTCGATTCACTATTATCAAGATAAAAATACAAAAGAACCAAATAAAGCTCTAAAAACTTAAGTACAACTAGTGAATCGAAAACGAAATAAATCAAACAGTTAAAAAAATAATTAACACAAGGGCCAAACCAAGGAGTGCCAGCTACAGACCATAAATAAACTCAAACCAATTCTCATGCAAAAATAAGCAATTTCTAAATGAATAGATACCATCACTTTTGCATGTCATTTCGTTAACCATAGTTGCGTTCACGTAAATTGTTTACTCGTCCTAGATGGCAAAGTACAGCCGGAAGGTTAGCTGTATGTAACCACTTGTATGACAAATTGTACTTGAAACTGAACGGACAGCCTCGTCCGCACCGTGACGGGGACACCTGCCCGCTGCATAACAGTGCAATTTTACAATTATTTTACAAATTGCATGTCATGCATGCTGAGGGGTTGGCTGTAATCCAGCTCGTCGGAGTAAGCATTGGACTTTGGTTTATTTTATTTTCTCACCCGCATCAAAATATCACAAAACTAAAAGAAGCTACGATCGATTGAAATTTACAAGCCAGAACTTGATGCCAATCGCATTTCTGTAATATAAAATTCAAATATATACCACGTAAGGGTACGTGAACTGAAAGGGCGACACGCAAGAGAAATGGTAACTTTTCCCGAAGCCTGAGAAGTGAGTGCGCGGCGGCGGCATCTCCACGAATATGTCGGTACTTGTAGCTGAGGCGACCCCGCGGCTGGCCCGAGTCACGGCGGCCGGCCGACCCCCCCACCGCACCACCTCACCGCCCCCGCCCCGCGCACACCGGGAAACTGACCCGCTGGCGCTGCTGCCGCTCGACTCGCTGCGTCGTGACCGCTCCGACCGGCTGTCAAAGCTCAGCACGCTCTCCGAGCACCGCCAAGACTTTGGCAGCGTCTCGCTCGCCCAACGTCGAGGGTTTAGCTCCTTACTCTTATCTTTCGATTGAAATACTATATCGTAATAGACGCGCGGCTTCGGTAGAGCGATTATGGCGCAGCGGTCATTTTCGACGTGCTTGACGAGCAGCGTCTTGTCGAGCAGGCTGGGTGCACTTCGGTGCGGTCTTGCGCGAGCCGGGGGCGGCGGTGACCGGGGGGAACGAGGTTCGGCCGAACGCGCGCGGGGCTAGCCTACCTGAGCGCCCAGCGACGTCACCCCGAGCCTCACCCCCACGCGGGAAGACGCGATAGACGTGCCCAGAGACGTCAGCGACTCCCGCGAGTTGGAGCGCCGCAGCGGCGTCGCGCGTCCATTGCTGTGGATAGCACACGCGCCCGGCTTGCGGTTTGATGGTGAACGTGACACTTTTGAGACTGGCGCGAACAAGCCGAAGCGAGGTGAGCATTCGAAATACCTGAAAGAGGAATCAATATCGGTATGATATGGATTGGAACTCAGGAAACCGATTGTAAGACACCCCTACGGTCTTTTGAAAACTATACCTCTTTCCGTCTACCGAGCCATCATTTTTTCCAAGAGGATCGTCGAGTTCTACGCCCGCCCAGACACCAGTAGCAAAATCGGTAACACCAACGTAGCGCAATGTACCAGCTTTACTGCCGCGGCTGCTAGATACTATGACACGGTCTCCCACACGGACATCGCCGTTGGTCGTTGTCGATATTGATGCATCTATGGAAGGAAATATAAATTAGATCGAACGCTCCTAGAGGTGTTATTGAGGTACATGTATTAGAAGGCTGCGTATTACTTACTCATCTTGCTGCTAACGATGCTGCGTATGCTACCATTTGGGGAGAGTGCGCGTCTTTGTCTGGTGCCGGATGGCGGACGTTCGAAGACGCTGCCCGCGTCCGAAATCGGAGATGCATCGTGAGGGGCATGTGTTATAAAGGGTACGCGCGTCAAGCGAGTAAGTCGGGAAAATACACCACGTTTTTCAGGGCACTGGAAGTAACGGACCCCAGCTACAGAGCCATCGTTTTTGCCTGAAAAAAGTCATCAGAAGTTATAACTAGGTCCTAACACAGAGTATTTTAAAGCTTACCAATATGTAGTTATCATACCAATAGGTTCGTCAAGCACGATGCCGGCCCAATCGCCGGGAGCGAACTGTGTCTCGCCGATGTATGCGATTTGGCCAGGTTTGGTGCCACCCACCCAAACTCGTTCGCCAATTATGAAGCTGTCAGTATCCTCTGTTAATATAACACTATGATCTGAAATAATAAGTCAAAGGCATTAAAATTACGCATGGATTATAAGTTCTTCTGAAAATTTCAATAAATAATAATTATTGTTGTTGAAATTCCTAGAGAAAATATATTAAATGAAAGTTATATTGTGTCTTACGAGGATTGAAATATATCTCTTTAAATATGCATGACCCTTGTCACTATTCTGAACACATATCGTGCATATGAACTGAATATGTACCGTTGTATGCAAGTGCATGGCCACCGGAGTGACTCGCTAACTCGTTTGCATATCTTACATCAACATTACGGACTTTCGTTTCGTTTGAAACTCTGAACAAACTGCAGTTGACTTTGGAGACATCCACTACGCGCTGTAATAGAAATACAAGAACAAAAGCTCATGCTTTCAACCATCCTAAATCTGCGCAAACACCATGGCAAGCACATCAAATTCAAAATATTTAAATATCTAAAGAGCATGTGATGGGTGCGATCTATGGTGCATGGATTGATTGCTATATCTAATAGTCTAAGTGATACTTAGGGTACTAAACCAAAATTACTTCCAACGACTATTTATTATGACATAATGTAATAAAATAATAAAATGTTCACGAATTTGAACGTAGATTAGTTAAGATTAGATTACAGATTGTCGTAGGAATGTCACGTATTGTCGTGAAGAAATAATTTTGGCAAGAAATACCGTGCTAGTTACCTGATGACCTCCTGAGGCCAGCCTCGCTGAGGCGGCGCGGGTGCTTCTCCCACAGAGAGTCCATGGAGGTGACACTGAACGTACTGCTGGCTGCGATACACACAAGCGACACACACATACACATTAGCCTCTAACTATAACTAGACAAGTGCTCCTACTTCACACGTCTGACTTAGTTTCGTGAATGTGCGCAATACTTCCGCTCATTATAAGAGTTTGGGCATCTAGGTAGATATTACTTAATAAATGCATTACATGCATCTGAGTACACAAGACACAGTTTATTACACTTATTACTGTTCCTGAATATTGTTGACTATTAGGTACTTATGTCATTTTAAAGTTCTCCTTATTGGTTGGTAACTACTGCCAGAAGCGTATCGTCTGACTAAACTTGGTTATGTCAATTTGTACATTTGTTGCAATAATAACAAGTGGATAGATATCTACGTCTCAGTTAAAACATAATAATCAATTGAGAGAGAATACGTTTCTATGTCTAAATCACCAGTGCTATTAGTTAGCTCAGTCCTCATTATGTAATTAATTGTTGTTTCTTTGTCTACAAACTGTGAGACTAAATTTGTTGTAAAAAAAGCTAAACAAAAGATAAGAATTATGAATCGATTGGAACACAATGTCGCTAATTGATCGTAGGCGAGCGCCTCTACTTGTTGACACGCAATCGATGCAATGCGTTTGAAACGCGAAGCATTTCAAACGCGGAAACCGACATTGTTAATGGCTGATCAACCCGAGCCCCGACGTGCTACGGATGCATTGCATACGGCGCTAGCTTCATTAATTCATTAGTAACTAATCAATATTAGCTATCATCATTCCATTCTACCTCGGTATTAATATTTAACTCCTCTTTATCATGCTCGAAACCTCATGTTCTGTTTAGATCGTGAGTCTGAATTCTGGCTAGAAATTATTGAAATGTTACGCTGTTACGAGATTATAATTCTTAATGATTAGATATGCTGTAGGTATCAAACTAATTAAAACTACCTACTTATAGTTATTTCTTCTACTTGCATTCATAATGTGGTAATGCCGTCCCCTAGCGCTTATAAGACCCATCACCATGTTACTATGTGATACATTATTTACAGAGCATGCCTCCACCTCCACGTATTTATTCTACTGTTATTAGTACAGGACCAACTTACTAGATGCCTTGCGATGTGTTCGCAGTCTTTCCGGCAGACTGCTAGAGACTTCGTCTTCCTCAGCTTCAATTAAATCTGCTCCATTTCGTTGAGACAGAAGAGTGATAATCATGAACAAGTGATATTAAAAACTATGTACAGTTAGAAACGATAATGAGAGGTGATGATATCGTGTATTGTGCGTGCTTGAAGTTCATACACGAGAAGCATGGACCATGCACGCTTACTGTGCTCTCATGCAATCATAAATAGTATATTTTTCATAAACGCTGTAACCTTGGACATGCTGGAACTCACCTGATAAATGTTTTCTTGAAGAGTCGTCACTGAGCTTCCTTAGCGTGTCCGAGGAACTGCCGTCTATGACAACAAAAAACAAAGACACATAAAGCAAAAAATAAAAACATGCCGACAAAAAACACGTAGATGATATAGAATTATCTCGAGATAGAAGGTGGAATTAGTTTAAATGAGTATGTACATTGCACTCGACATGATTACAAGAAAACAATGATATTTCGATATGTTTTATGATATAGAGATGGTTTGCGACGTATAGGCAGAGTTTGATAAATCCACATAACTTAAGAGTGTGTGAACCACCCACTGTAAACTATAAACACAAGGCACAACTGGTATCTACGTCCACACATTTGAGTAGGCTCACAAACTGTGGTGGGTGATAATGTTATAACTTCAAGTTGTTTACTCAAGAAAATTGATTACTGTTTCGATTTGTTATACTAAATTAGTATTATTGATCAAACAAATATTGAATATAGTAGTCATCGAGTTGTTTAAATAATTTGAATCGAACAGAAGTAGATAACGGAAAACGTTGACAAGTAAGCTTTTCCAATATAACGCCGGATCGACGCCGATGGTGTCACAACACTTAACTTGCACTGATCCGAGCTACCTCAAGACACGTGCGGAGCCGGCCGACTGGTAGTAGCGTATGTCCGGCACTGATCGTCCGAAGCCTGATTAATCATCAGAGACAATTGCGCAGCGAAGCGGCCTTGTCGACGCGCGTGGGCTTTACATCATAACTGAGATGTGTGATAAGTAGCTCATCTCCTAACACGATACCAAGAAGTAAGTTAAGCACGCTTTGAAAGTGAACATTTCAATAGACATGCATTATGTCGTCAACGTACCGAAATGTCAACGACACTGTAAATTAGGCATTTTCTACGAAGACAAAAACAGAATAGACAATTTAACGCTTACAAAATTGAATATAATTAATCTTTTATAAACTCTACGCCAAATTAAATAAATAAACTGTCATGTGAACTATAATTTGCAGCAATTTGCGACCGATTACGATATAATCAATGATAGTAATCAATCACAGCCTATAATTAAAATATGCATAGTATGCAATCATCACGCACCTGTTCCGTAAAACCCGAAGCTTTTCCGCGTAGGTTTATTTTGCATTTGATTGGACATAATACATGCGATCACATCATCACTAATGACACTAATTTTCAAGCCTAGCGTATGGCTATAATAAATCATTGTGTCATAATGAATTCAAATGAAACTTGTCGGAGACAAATTAAAACTAGAGCACAGTGCACCGCAGACAGCAATAAATAATGGACTCTTTAATAGGCTGCGACGAGGGGTTTCTTTGATAATATTCACAGTTGCAAGTTTTCCCATTATTACTGCGAACCGTTTCAGTCTATCTATAAGTTACGACTCACGAGTATCATGTAGATATTTTGCGTGTTTTTCTTGAAGACAATGCAGCGTATTGCGTTGTAAACCTATACAATAACAATAAAAACAAGTGATTTATCATCCACGACCTTCGGAAGGACGTCGTTAAACCACTTTTGTGGCTTGACGACCCATACATCGTGGTCATCGCGATAACACAAAATTAAATTAACTACTCATAATTGTTAAAAACATCGCCACGTTTCCATATCATTAGGTGGTGATGCGGAAACATTGTTTTAACAATTTGTCCGTATTTCGTGGTCACATAAAATTTAATTGACGGCATTAACATAACAAGAAGGATTTTTTCATGTTTGTCGGACAAATGACGGTCTTCTTTTGTCATGTAAAGAGGTCTATTTGTCATTATTATTGAATACATTCCAAACTCTGACAATGAGCCTGTGATTCAAGTGGCAAGGACGATATTTTCTGTAGGTAAGAAACAGATATGAGACAAAATTAATGTTTATGCAATAAACAACGAGAGATAACCTTTTGATAGGATTTTTAAAACAACCATATTTATAACACATACAATGGTATCGCAGCAGGCGTTATTATAGTGTGACAAAGTTTGATCCCACGCTAATGTTCGTGTTCTCCCGACATACCTCATTGCGGGGGCGACCTAATCTAGTTTTGAATATTCCCTTTCTGTGAATCATGTATATCGCATAAGTTATGTAATTCCAACAGTTAAAACTGTTATAACTCCCTATTAAGAGTATTTAAGACTTAAAACATTGTGTCTGGGACCGATGAAGATTCTGCGAGAAATTTCTTAATTTCACCAGACTTATATCAAGTCAACTACTGTCATCAGCGAACTGTGGGTGTATGACTACATCTATTCCTAACTCTTCGGGGATTCCCGTCATTACTTTGGGGATTTCCATAAATCTAAGGCATGGAAGAGAATACTAACATACTGATACTACAGTGTTTATTATTCCACGCAAGTTATGGAGTCGAGTGCGGGAAACGGGTTACCACGGCGCTTCTGGCAACCGGTCTTTGCTGCACTAATGCGATCTTTGAACCCTGCAAGTTATTGCTGTTCGTGATTTCAAATCATTGGCAGCTTTTGCACCGGGGATATAGGCCACAAGCTGAGGCTTACGATAGCTGTTATGATTATCATTGTTGTGTTATAGCCGCGAGAACAAATTTTCCTGAGTTTTGAGGATTTTCTAATACTATTGAAGACCCTAGTTTTGGTGATTTTTGCGAGATTTACCTTTGAAACTGATTCGTTTTGATTTTATTAGTTTTGAAACGCTAATGAATCTACGGGAGACGATTACATTTGATTACATAACCGTGCTCTACCTGCCAGATCGTGGAAAATACTCAATAATATGTACCTCCGATATTTACATCCGTGCTGCGAATACTTCGGTCTACAAATATGATGTAACAGCTATAATAAGCAACGTCATTATTTATCCATTTTATTAGCATACAGCAGCCAGGTTACTTGGAAACAAAGTGCGACCAAAACTTTTTGGTACGACATTGGTTTTTGTGGTCAAGTTCAAGTTGATGTACTCGTGTATGTAGATAAAAACAAGCAGATTAGAAATTAAATATTTATTTAATTTCGGTAGGTTTTGTGCTGCTCTATGTGCGCATCGCTCACGGTCTTGTGACTGCGTAAATAATATTCAAGGCGTTACAATAACAACATGAGAAGTATTGAAATGTCACCGTGTGAAATCAGGAGTTTTACACATTGACAGATTATATATGTGTTAGTGTTAATTCTCACTATGTAGCAGTGATTGCCTAGAGGTGTGACCGTCGGACTGCCAAGTCATACGTCTCGAGTTCGAACCCAAGGTACACACCTCTGACTATTCGGATTCATGTGCGTATTGTATAATTATCCTTGCTTAAAAACGGTGAAGGAAAACATCGTGAGGAAACCGGCATGCCTGAGAGATATTTCTCGACGGCATGTGAAGCCAAGTCAAAGGCCCATGGGCGGTTTAAACTCTGGCATCGGGTTAGTCACTAACCACACGAAAAGAAGAATACTCACTATTGTGTCAACAACATTCCGATACTTAGTTTATCAATATTTTTTCTTCGATACAATATTCTTAAATAAGAAATACAGTCTGACACAGTTAAAATTTAGTTCCGCAAAGATGTGTAGACTAGTGTAAATTACAAACACTTGAATAACCATTCAAATTACTTTTACAACATGTTTTTAGTTCAGTTCAGGCCGCAAATTAAAATGTAGGTAGTTAGCATCAAGTGTTCCAATTAATGGAGCTATGTGTAGGTATCACACTTTCCCGCCGAATAGACACTAATTCGTCAATTAAGGACAATTTTGCGGTTAACATAAGAGCCGGGCGCAATTGATGCAACGAGCCAACGAGCTGCTGCAGGACAGATGCAATTCTCAATGGCAATTACATAGTTTAGTTAATAGTACATGTGAATCTGGCTTCGTTAGAAGATTTTACAGTAATTAAGATGAATGTACACGTGAATTGTGATCTGCAACAACTTCTCCAATGTATAACGGAGTAACTGGACTCAATTCATTGATGAAATAATGCATTTACTCATGTTCATATCTCACGCACGGTATAATAACCACTTGTTGCGTGATGATCGGATATCACTCCGTATTCCGATTTCCTACCTTTCTCTAATCGTAAGTGAAAACCTATTCTTTAATTTGCAAGTCAGAATGAACGTAACCTCAAGGTTAATTAAGTATGTTATTTAGCAAGAAAGCGATTTAGATATGGTTCAGTAAACTTTGATACAAAAATACTCAGTCCGACCGAGTTGGCCGACAGACTGCTGCCGCGATCCTATCTATGTATAACGCGACGACGAGAAATGCAACAAGATCGTATCTATACCCATGTCGATTAACATCAATGAATCATCGAACGTATATTTTGAGCAATTAATTGTGGAAACATTATCATAACTGAAATATTTATTGGCTGCGAGGCTATATGTGAAAAAATCATGGCGTATATATTTATCGATACGTGAGTCACCACTCTACCAACAGGTATGGGGACAATGTTGGTCCTACCTTATAGTAATAAGCCGCGAATAATAACAAGACGCGTAAACAGAAAGACACGATACGCCAATTTGTATTCCCTGGCAAATGACAATAAAGACTGATCATACCTTATACGGCATATTTTAAGACAAAAAACAGTATTTCACGAATTAAAAGAGGACTCCACTTTAACATCTGACCAAAATAACAGATAAGTTATGTCACTCAACGCTCTGATGTTTATTACCACCCGAAACTCCTCCACGATTTATTAACCATTGTTTTAATATTGGTAATTGGCAATGATGGAGATGCCGATATCAATAAGATCATAGTAGGTATTCACTTTATCCGAGGCAAGATAACGGACTCTCAGTCGTATGAAATCAAACTGGGTCAGTTAACAGATAGCATAGTTATAGAATAAATTGAATGTAAATCTAGTGTTTACATAGAATGCGACTGTCACGGTTGATTAGCTTAAACGGAACGTGGTTCGTTATCTATTTAATAGATCAACATAGCCATTACAAATAATTAATTTCCCATTACAATGAATAATGTAGTATTGAAGACTGATCGAGACCGCCGCACTAGGACTCCAATAATAGGTGCCCATATGGAATGAAATTCGATCAGCAATCAGGACACGTTCGCTCCCGCTACGATAATGGCGCGTAATGAGCCGCACCAACACCACACCTGGCATGCTAATTGTGGATCGTCACACACGCTAAATGATGATAATTAATCCGAAAGAAGCAGTAAGTGTAGTAAGGAATACCAAACCGGCAATGAAGATCGAGCCTTTCGCTCCAAACGAAAACTTATAAATACGTGGAAAGTTGTATTCAGGAATCGGTTTAAATGTGTGGTTTCACCAAGTCATTGTTGCTCCAGATTCAAGATGGAAAATATCACTGTTTATCAAGTAACGGTAGAGAACGCTTTTGTTCAGAATAGTAGTAAGTGGTGTTTGATAATATGGAAAGTTCATAATGAAATTCTCCACGTGGATAAGCTAGGATAGTTTGCGAACAGACTTAATTCCGACATTGTTTTGCGACTTCTAATAAATGTCGTTTACCGTAAACATAAGTCGTCGTCGAAAGAATGAGAATAAGGTAATAAAACGGTAGAAAACAGGTTGTCAATAACAAAAGTCACGACTGTTGTGCGATTTGAGCATCAATTTTGAATTTTACAAACATAAACTAACGGAGACTAATGTGATCATATCCAAATTTGACAAAATATTTTCATTTTAAACGTTATTAAAGGTTTTTAACTAATACGAAGAATAGAAACACATAGAATGTATTCAAAAGACATCGCGTTCGTAAATATAAAACAAATTTTTGCTTTCTTAAATTAGTATGATGAGCAATTTGATTTGAAAGTGCTAAGCAAACTATCACAAGATATTATGTTAAAATGCGGATACCATTCCAAACGGTTAATAGCATTATTACGCTTGATATCAGTAATGCAATTGGCATTGGCATTACAAGAAGCGAAACAGTTAGGTGTGGGCCTAGTCACGAAGTTCTCACGGCTGCAGATATGGCCGATGCCTATCTCGGCCCATGATAAATGCATCAAATAACGTAGGGCGTGGAAATTACTCAAATTATCTTTATTTACTGCACTTTGCCCTGGAAAAGCTACCCAGACACTGATATTCAAAGTTAGATAGCACGCTATGCCATATTTTACACGTTAGATTTATTATCGACTTATCATAAGCTAATGCTATTAACATACAAGTGCTAATGACTACTATTTTGGTCACTATACAAAACAATGCGTGGTTAATTTTTCAACCACGCGGATGGCATGATGATGACATCAACTTTGTACATAAATATAATCTGGTCAGAGCAGATTCTGGGGCAAACCCTTTAGCCGTGGCCAAAGCGTCGTTAGCACATATGTGTACTACAGGTAAACAAGGTGAATCAGCGGTGTTACTACATGCTCGTGGTATGGATACATAGAATTGAAGCCTCAGTTACCAACTGTATACACAAACTCGCACAAGTTATGTGTCAAGTAGAAGAATTGTTATGGAGAATCATCGATAAAATGCAAATTTTCATAAAATTCAACGCAAGCGTTAAATATTTAAAACACGTGTTAATCGTTTCCTTATAGAGGAAAATCGCGAGAGAGAGCAAATTGGACTTCCCAAACACCGCGTGCCTTGAACTAAGCTTGAACTTGAGTGCGTCTCAAACACTCATCTGACGTAAGTGCTTTGTCAATAGAGTAATTTACACTGTCGTATCTACATGAATACTACCGCCTACACTATGAATAGAGAATTGATTACAAAAATCACCATACCAAAGTTGTTACATGTGTCTATACGACTTATGTTACATTACGAATATTACAATACAATTACATTATCCTTAATGTTAATCGTGTTGAAATCTTTGATGAAGAAAATAGAGAAATATGTATTTTCTTCATTTCCTAAATTTTCACTTTCCATTGCAATTATAGGATCTACTGGTTTGAAGGAACTGAATGTTCTTAACGGAGATAAGAATTTCACAATCACCAAATAAATATCAATAATGAATACCAAATAATAGATAATATATACATAATTAATCATAACTAGCTATTAGATAGGTAAGTAAACTAGTTTAAAGAATTCAAATAGGAACTATGTACAATGCACGGTCCGATACGGTCGATATGAATTTCATAGTTGGACTAATATTGATAATATTTTGCGGGGGCGTATTGTCGTAGCTATAAGTGGCTGTTAATTCGTGCTAAGGTGAACTTGTGTGGTAAACGTTCGATAGAATATTTAACACGACGCCTCTGCTTCTTTATCAGTTCCCAGAGAGATGTCTATGGTCTACGAGGTACGGCAAAGAGGCGTTAATGTTTGCATTTGAATGGCTATAAACATTGTATTAGCACTTGTCATTAAGTAATTTATAGTTAATAAAACCTTGAAATATTTACAACATAGGTAATAATTTTTTAGAACTTGTAATGCGTCATGTATTGCTAGTATTCTCATTAATGATACGTCACGTAACGCACCAACAACTAAATGTTTATTATTTTTGTGCTACAAATAGACACAACGGATAGCTGAATGGGTTACGATTCATATTCACGACAGTTCCACCGCTAAGAAAGTCCTTAAATAGTCGGGTTGATTAATGTAACGTAAGTATATCAAAGGGATTCAATTAAATAATAATGGACTGTTTTCAGTGAAGTCTGATCTGCCTCAATACGTAGGTCAGAATGATGTTAGGAGTCTTTTTATTATAATTGTAAAATTATTATTAATTCATTATCTGCATTATGCGATGTTTTTATCTCCGTCGTCATATTTGTTGGTGCAATCTTGACGATTAAATTCTAATCAAGCGCAAACCGATTTCCTAAGTTTGCTGTCATCTAAACAATCCCTAGATAAGAAAATCAGCCCATAAGGTATGAGCTATGAGCCATGGGGATAGAGACGGAAGAGTAATAAATCTGCGTAGATAAAGTGCTCTAGTCCGTAGCTATTAGGTTATCGGCTGTTAAGCAAAACTTATGACTCGTTAGGACGAGAAAGCTAACGCAATTGGAAAGCTCTGGGCTTACTAAAATATGAATTACATGCTAGACGCCAGAGATTTATTCTTTTATCCTGTTCCCAACAGAGAAATGCAATTGGGAGTAGAGGATCAAAGGAAATCCCCCAAGTAGGCGGGAGGGTCCAGACAAGCGGGCGCCGATGTCGACGAGCTATAAATAAGCCAAACGTCTCCGACCTACTCTATAAGTAAAGTATAGAAATATAGAGCCATATTTGGCCGAATTCCAGAACTAACTTCTATTTAAAAAGTTGTATAGTACTCATTTATTGAATATCTGGAAGCGATTCATAAGTTTTGTTAGTTACCGCCAATAATACGTAATAAAATTATGAACAATGGAGTATAAATCGCGTAGTAACAACTTGTGCTATAAGCGGCAAGTAGTCTCTAAAAGAGTGTCAACTATTGAACATACATCACAAATCGTATGATCTCAGCCTTTACGTATTGTGCTGCGCAAAAACATGTTTTGCAGTGGTGTTTAGACTTTAGTTACAAGATTCATTTAAACCGCTTTTATACAAGTTCTCGTCACGTGATTATGTGTATTTATTTGGTACCTGCGTGATGGGTCAGTTAGAAGGAAAGATAATTGATAAAATTGGACGTAACCTCCAACACGAGTTTTCCTTAGTTGTCGATAAAAACGTGCCTACAACTACAAATTATTCAAAGTACAATTAGAAGTTAATCAATTCAATTTCCTCAGAAGTGTAACAGTTTCATGTTAACTTTACCAATAAATATCGAAGTCCGAGGAAATTTCATAACAACTTAACAAGTCACACAACAGTAATAAAAATCGGCTGACTAAGTAGTGTTTCTTAATGATATTAAGTGGCGCCGCTGACAGCAAAAAAAACTGGTCAAGTGATTGACGAGAGTTCCGACAGAGGTAATTTAAAATAATGAACATTAAATTACGTCAAAAGATGAACCACACAAGAGATGGCCATATGAGATGCATCCCGTCACAAACAATAAGACCTATCCGTCCACATATAGTCATGGTAACGATGACATAGTAAAAACGGGATATCCTGTCGTATCTCTAGCAACATAGATTTAGATGGAGGACGTGGTCCTGTATCATATAATTACGAGAAACGATGATATTACGAGAGCGGACTTATTATTGCGGCATAGCATAGGCGTGATATCTCCGTTTGCGATTAAGCATACATCTCAATCTCAATTTCATAATAAAAATATCATGTAAGACAAGCCGCTGAGTGACGATTGATTACTGAGACATGTTTGGTTCGGTCTGATACGCTTGAGAAGAATCGCTATCGACGCGAAATTGAATCCGTAGTTCAAGGCAGCACCTGTACACGTTGATTTATAGCGATGACAAAAACAATACAATAAAGGATTTTATGTTGAAGAAAAAATAAGGAAAATATCTGCAGCCTCGAACATTTGAGTACGTGTATGCGAGATGATGATACGTCTATTCGTTATGCAAGGAAATCACGCAAAGTGCAGGTCACACCTGCTCCGCAGTTTTGCCACGGTTGACCGACAACAATGCTAGCTGTGTAATTGAGCAATTCCGACTCGAAGAGCACATCTCCGATAAGGATAAGAGACAGGAAGTTGACAGGGCAGGTACTTCGTTTACCTTAACGCTGACAACATGACAGAGACATGTTATCGCAAACACATGGAACGTGACCCGCGCACCGAAATGGGTATCCGCGAAATGAGGAAGATTCTTGGAAAGATCAACTATTATGATCTGAATTATAATAAGACAAGTACAGAAAGTAATGTTGTATTCATTATGATAGTACGATAAATCATAGTTATGAAATGTAAGAACATGACTGTTATAATTGTTAAAGCTGCTATTGCTGTGGAATACTTAACAAATACCTCGAACTAATTAACATTGATTATTACACATATCGTACCGTTAGAATTTAAGTCCATTAAGGAAGGTGACCCTGAATACTTGGTAACATTTTTTTATTACACAACAGGATTAATGTTCTAATGGCCAATAGCCACATTGAGCGAATGTATGGGTAGTATTGGCTAGAAACATGACGTGTCACGCAGGTCACGCTACAGAATAATAGTAAATGATAAAGAAGCAAAATTATTACGTAACTATCAACAAGGCTGTAATATAAATAGATATACTGACCACCATGAATAGAATTTACAGCAGTTGCACGTTTTGGCTTTGAATTTGTCTAACAAAGCGAAGGATGACAACTGATAATTTTTTTAGGAGAATGGCATGTTATTTTTAAATAAACGCGCAACGAACTACGCTGTCTATTAGCATATCCTTTTTCCTGCTCTGAAACAATTAAATAATTTTGACAATAATATCAACCTATTAGAATAATGTTTATAGAGCGTTTTAGCGTTCAACGATTTCGCCGATATGATTTGTATGTGGCTCCGACGAGGCCAGGATGCAGGTATGGTTTGCGATGTGGCATGTCAACTAGTTAGCCAAACAAGGTTAAGTGCGTGCGACACTGCAATAGTAAAATCATTAAGTGACTAACAAGTATAAGTGCATCGGACCAGCGGTCATGGTAAACGTCTAACAATAAACGAATGCTTAGGAAATTAATGCCGACCACCAACATTGATTTAATAAAAGGTAACACAGCCATTAAAACTAGTTTTTATTAAAGTGCGTATACGGTCGGTGTACAGGGTGAAAACACAATTAACAATTTGCTTGAATAAATTCATAAAATAGCTGAGCATGATCAAAGCTAACTGGCGAGTTAAAAATGTAAATTGTTGAGAAGTTTACTAGGCAGTATTTCACAGCTCTGTTGGGGGGTTGCAAGAGCAAGTACAAGGGAGGGAGGGAGAGGGAGGCATACGGACACGCCTTTACACGACACAGTTAATGCCCAAAAATGTTTTAACCATTACGCAATTGTACTAACTACGCTGTATTATGAAACTGGAGCTACAGATGCTCTTTAGGCGAATGAGCGTCTGAAAATCCAGACTAAGTATAGTATTATTTCATAAGAATAACTCATCGGAATAAATCTTCCCCCCATTCATGAATAAAATATTCTCATTATAAATGTGCATTTTCCTAGACTGAATCAACGACCTATTTACACGTGTCTGTGCCTGCCGCTCCACACCACACCTAGATATATTCAAATCAATTTGTTATATCGTTTAGTTTTTACGTCAAAATATAATCCAAAATACCTATAATCATAATATCTAGATATCAATCACCTCATACAAGTAAATTTTTTAACTGGACACGAGAAAATGTTTGACAAACGGAAACTATATAAATATAAGACTATTTACTTCAACAAGGACGTCAGTTAAATCGAGAAAGTTTTCAACAACATAAGACATAAAAATGAGCAAGCAAATGACTACATTAACATTATCTTCAAAGTAGTTTCTCTATTTACTATATTTGAATTTTAAGACCCTAATATGTCACCAGTACGCAAGAGCAGAGAACAGCTACGTGACAATAATCAATGAGATCATACTTCATGCAAGAGCCACGAAGCACGATTCTGCTTAATTCTAAATATGAAAACCACATTGTTTTGACTAACGTTGTAGTTGTAGAGTCGTGTCACTTGTTTGGATTCTAAAATCCACGTCTAGACGTTACTGTTACCGTAAATTCGATAATGTTTGTATACAAGGTCTTCGATATGCGATTTCGGAGCATCGCTGGGGAACTGATTTCAGGTTTTGTTTGCGTTTACATGAAATTGTTTTGCTTTAATCAACCCCTTTTTCTCATCTACTCTTCTGCATTATCAACCATTCTCAAATTGAGATTCTAATATTTATTTACATAGTAATATTTTTGATGATCTTCACTATTTGCTTTACAAGCTGTTATAATGATGATGAGCATTCAATATAGTTAACCGGGAATGGTTAACAAGTCATGTTGGACTATTTAATAGAGTTTTAAAGTAAATTTGGAATTCGAATCTGGTCTAAAAATATTGAAGTGCACTTTAAAGCAATGTAAAGTGCAATTTCCACTGCCTAAACACCTATTTCAGTAACCTGCTAAAATTTGAAATGATCTAAATATAATTCTAATAATGTAAGTGTTGTTTCAGTTATCTCACTACAATGCTTCTATGTTTTTATCTATCACCAGTAACTCCTTAAATTCAGGTTTAATTTATGAGGCTAAAGCGGGAACATGACCCGACACGCGGTCTCTTCAGAGAATTTTAATTTAGAATGAATTGGTACACCAAAAGGGGGCTCTACAGCTCTGTGGTATTCTTCCATGTTTATTGTTATAGTTCCTAGCACTTAGCACCTGCCTATTAGCGTGCGGTTCACGATTCTAACACAAGAACTTAGAATATGTAGGAATTTGAAATTGCATAAAATTAATGCGCACATCGTAAATATATTTGCATGAAACATTCGAAGTTGAAATTATTGCAAATTACCTAAGTTGTCCAAGTTATGTATGAATAACATAACTTGATACGAAACAAAAACATGAACAATTCGGGAAGTTAATCAGTGGATGATATCATAGATTTAACTTGCTATCGAATATTCATGATAATGTAGATATTATAAATTCAAAATAAAAAAAAAAACTAGCAATTCTTAAATTATAAAGTCATCAATAGCTTCAAACGGGTTTTACGGGTTTATTATGTAAGTTAGAGTGAACTTTTGGCCTATGTTTGCCTAGACCAAAGGTAACGAGGTAACTGAAAAATGTAGACTCACCGGAAAAGCAAATTTTTGTTTCGACGGGCATCTTTGATCCAGGATGCTCTATGAAAAAATTCTTGAATACTTCTGGGTGTCCGAGGAGGCCTGGAGGCGAAGCGATAGTGATTCGAAGTTCGGCGATCCTGCGCGTTGCAGATGCGCGGTTGTAATGTTCACACGCGTCGGGGTCGGTCGTCGAGCGTGCACTGTCGGCCGGCGCCAGCCTACACCGCGCCGCCGCCGTCGCCCTCGCTCATACCTATCTCTACGTTACTTTGTTTTTGTTTTCCCGGCGCGCACCCGCCACCCCCGGCCGGGCGGGCGCGTTAAATACTAAATTCACGACGCTACTTCTGTTATTGCGGGTAATTGCGGCTGCTTAAATACTGCTTTGTTCATGTATGAGGAGCAGGTACTCAAGAAAAAGGAAGAAAGGTACAAATGTTTGGACTGGAAGGAACCGCATCTGGTTAGACCGCGGAACAGACCGGAAGGCGTCCCACACGAACATACATAGTCGTGAAAAGGCTAGACGGATACGGCGTGAAGGATAGTGTTGACTGAAGTCAACACTATCCTATCCTCTATCCTACCTCTTTCAAGAGAAGTCTGATTTGGGGATTATAGGACTCCTGATCAAAATATTATAGGTAGACTGTATAGGTCAGTTGTGTTTCAGTCAGTAGGTACCTACTTTAAAATAAGACGTTGTTCGTACCGTTCGTACGGGTCCCGTTTACGTTACGATTTTTATACCAAGGTAAACATTCTAAATTAACAACCATTCAATCGAACCTTCCTTATTTAAGGTCACGTTTAAATATGGAAAAGTTACATCTTTTGCAAAAATCACGTGTTATACAACTTTAGTATTGTGGTTTTCCTTGATGTTTTCCTTCTTCTGTGTTTAACGAAATGGTTCTGGATTAATATGAATTAATCTTGTTTTGATAGGAATTTTAGTCAAGTAAATATCGCAATGTTTTCGCCTCTGCTACTTTTTCCTTAGAGATTGCCAGCTGTAGCGTTATTGGCAATATGTATACAGTAAGTATCCTCAAAATATTTATTAAGTAGAATTATTACGACTTTTGGAGTCATTCTTTCTTAAGATAACATCTCCAATGAAAGGAGAGCAAGGCTTACGTGGGGGGAAGTTCCACACAGGGGCCTATTAGAGAATTTTGTGCATAAAGAATTCGTACCTACGCTAATGGAGGGCTCTATACGCTACTATATATAATAGAAATAAAGTGACAGATTGTCATCGGTAAGTGCATGAGATATAAAGATTAGAACTATGGATATGGATGGTCTTCTTCTCTCGTGTAGACATGAACTTTATGAGAATAGCTCATGCCGTGGTGAAAAGATTAGTCAATAAGCAAGATTGGTAGCTGGGCTGACTTACCAGGGTGCGACGGACGTACTTAAGTATCATCAGATGGAGGCTCTTTTCATGCACCATGATATAAAGCATGGAAAAAAACAGCTTCTGCCTTTCAACGTTTGATCAAAGTTTTTTCCCCATCACTCCAGACAATTTGGGGCAAAACCGGCGAGTGCGGCTAGAGGTGCCGAACAGTGCGACCATGGTTTCGCCATCACACATCTCGAAGACAATCATCATAACAATCCATAACTGGAGACTCGTGGGTATGGGTCTGATGGGCGTTTGGGTACGTAGTTTCGCTGCTCAACAAAAGCTCGCCACAAGCTGACCTGAGGCTTACCTATATGCTATACATTTGATTGTTTGATTAGGTTTAGGTGTTAACAACAAGAAATTCTGAATATATTTTCCTTTGTTGGATAAAATAGTCGTTTAATGTTAATCATTTTACTTTATTTGCCCATGGGCAAAGTAATAAAAGGAACAATGAAATTGTTTGTCTTTTCTATAAATAGTGATAAGATAGCACACGTATCACTAAGGTGCGATAAGACGTGCGTGCTGCGAATTCTTACTCATCGGCCACGCACTAGAACAGGGAATGCTCTATTCAAACACAACATTATACTTGGTCGCTTTGTTACATTATCTTCTAATAAATAACCTCAGATAGCAACTACGAAACTAAAAGGGATTTAAGATGTGACATTCATATTAAACTGTCCATCGTGACAGTAAGGAACATGAAGGTTGAACGAGCCACGGTTTCTAATAGGTCAAAGAAAGCGAGCGGCCCGAGGTCGAATGATTCACTCACGTCACCGCATCCTCATGGAAAACATCAGTCTTTTGTGGTTGCGAGACACCTGTCTGAAGAGACAATTGATTGTTACAATTTAGTAAACACAGCCAGAGAACCTTTCACTTCACTAGCCTACGAGTGACCTAAAAATAACATAATTTACAGTCAGAAAGTAAAGTTGGACAAGGCAGAGGGAACAGCTATATTTTAGAGTGGTCAGTGAGCTTATGCAACAGTAGATAATAAAGTTTAAAAGCTTCCTTTCACCATAGTTCGACTGAGAATTCTAATCATGAGTACTTATGTGTTGAATACCGACTTATTGTGTTCTATAACGTTACGCAAACCTGTAATAAAACACAACAGACTTGGAAAGATACATTGTGTCTTCAAGCAACTGAAGAATTCCTAACTTAACGTTTAGCTGTATCTGAAATGTGCATGATCCCTCGCGGGTTTGGCCGCGGGTCGGCCAATTTAACGTAAAAAGCAAATTGATATTTCTGAAAGGAAGTCACCGATTTTATCCGACGTCCCGGAGGCACGAACTGACGTGAGACAGCGCTGACTCAGATCTTAGGAGCCCGAGCTAATCGCCCCTTGAGGCACGAGGGGACTTTGAATTATCTGCACAAACTTGGGTTGGGAACGTCGCTCGACACACTTTGACATGGCGTGAAAATTTTATTGTTTGCCGTCAAAACTCGATTTGATTACATGTATTAAAGTTTAATTTGATTACCACCTTTATGTGATACGTGGCTATGAATTTATCATATAGACGAGTTTTATCGCCATTGTAAAATAATACACTGGAAAAAATGATCTCAAAAATGACCATCACTAAACATTTCCAAGACGTTCAACGAACTAATTCGATACAACATGTGTTTTATGTTAACTTGTTCAGTAATGAACGCGTGATGTCTGACAACAGAAAACACGACAAAAACTGGCTAATGACGTACAAAGCGAATATTTTAATACAAAATGTGCAGTTGCGTTCACTGCAAAATATTTAGCAAAGCGCCAAGTATTATGTATGAGTTAAGTAAGACAGTAAATACTGTGTGATTAATTATTGACTTTAAACAGAGGGCTTTGACCGATAGGTTGGAATCCAAACAATCCGCGAGCCATGGCTCATGGACCGAGTTTACAGCGGAAGGCACGTAGCACTCGTGTTCCTTGCCCTGTGAGGATTAATTTATAACCCGTTGTTGAAAAGTGCGTCGGTATAACAAACTGCAAAAAGGTCACGGAGCCGGAGCTACCAGTAGCATTGGAAAACAACACGTAGTGCTTATACTCTGGGTATTTTCAAGATTTTTTTAAATTCTTTGGAGACGACTATGCTACAGATTTAAAACAGAATACTTATCTTCGTAGTCTTGTTCAGTTGGTAAAAGTAATTAGGATGGGTCATAAGGATTTTATTAAGACTTTATGACAAGGCAATCGATCTTCGAAATGTAACAAGCATATGCTTTTTTTCGAACCTTTGATGTCTGTGAGAGTAATGATCCGCATCTAGTTGCTAAGCAGTATTTGAATAGACTCTCATAATAATAATTGTTCTGCTTTGAAGATTCTTAAATTCTCATGCGCAAATGAAAAATTAAGATATCGCGTTACCGTGGGACTGTGTCTACAGTAAAATCGTTTTGGCACGTCGTGCACTGAAGTGTAACCTCCGCCGATATCCTGTTCCAACTCACATACAAAAACCTTGAATAAAAAAATAAACCCAAGAGAGCACTATTTGGTAGTTTTTGAAAGACCGTATTAAAAAATCAATTTCCTTATTAAAAAATGAATTGAAATAAGTATAGGTGAACGGTGTGACGCAGCTTGCATAACAAACCCGCACAAGTGGGAAATTCCCAGCATTCCAAGTAAATGGGTACCTGCTGCCAACTCACCTCCAGGGTTAGGCAACACTAGAGCTTCCAATCTTGTAGTAGTAGTAAAGGATCGAATTTTGCTTAATTACATTCAAAGTTGAACATGATCGCTTTGATTGTTACGAAAAGTAAATAAACTGTGTAACAATTTCTACTTTCGATGTTTTTGGTAGCTCCAATTATTTATTCATGTGGCTCCAATAAAGTTTTGGTTTATTAATTATTATACTGTAGTGGTTCAGGATAAACGAAATGTAACAACCAAACATATTCCACAAGTCGAATAGTTATTATAGAATTTTTTCTAGTTCTATTATTTGATGCTACTACTAATGTGGTTAATTGGTTATGGTTACATTGGTTACACGCTCGCCATTTTCTCATCGTGTCAATTTCTTTTCACGTTTGCCTAAACTTTCACATTCAAGTAGTTGCTTTTTCTGTTATCGTATATTCTTGCAAAAGCAAAACCCATAATTCAATTTCGCAACTGAATTCAATGTTTTTAAAACAGTTCTAGAATCTATCTCGTCAGTTCAGTCTCATGAAAATTCTATACAGCCGCAAACGACAAACACAATGAAATTATGCGCATATAGAGATACGAAGAATCTGAATATAGTTATTGTTGTGACGATTTTCCACACCTGCGCCAGCGCGTCGTTGACGACGGCCGACAGACCGGAACACTTTCCAGTAATGGTTTCAACATACTCGAGTTACAGGAATATCGGATCACCTGCGGGCAACACCCGCCGGTCGGTGAAACACCAGGATGTTGCCAACTCGTACGCAGAATTGGCTTACATCAGTTAAATAACGACCAGTATCGATTGCATTAAAATTGAGAAACTTCTAGATTTAAGATAATTCAGTTGACAGTTTTTATATCTAGACAGATTAAGTGTAGGAAACAGGTAACGGAAACAATTAGAATTACAAAAGTTTGAATAAAATAGAGATTTCGAAGCCAAACATTTCCAATTCTTCATGGTTAGCCGCAGCAATTTACTTTCTAACATTTGCCGCCTAATCCGAGTAAGTGGATGTACACAATCCTACATAGAACATTATGTAGGATTGAGTATGATATCACTGGCGGACATGAATAATGCAACGACGACCTTGAATTGCTAAGATCAACTAATGTCACAATTTTCTATGCTACGTACTTTAAACGAGAATATTAATTATTTTTGAAACGAATAGAATGGAAGTGGGCAGAATATCTTTTGTATTTTACATAAAGACTAAAATATTAACTGCCTCGTTGGTCTGGTGGCAAATGCGACTGCTGATCGTGAGGTCCTGTGTTCGATCCCTAGGTGGGGCAAAGTATTATTGGGGTTTTCCGTGTGGAATTCCTCCGGAGTTTGGATTTGTGCCCGGTGATGTCAATAGGCTCGCCCCCTATTACATGGGACTTGAAATGCGAAATGAGGGTGTTACTATATACCTCTGCCTAACAGTTCGGGGAATACAAAGCGTTATGTGGATGGATGGATGTTATGTGGCAAAAATATTTTTCTTTCAGTTAATCAATTAGGCATTTTCAATCGATGTTGCGTCATTAAAATCCGATTCATCGCTATAATTCCCGGCAGTTTGATTGTGCAATATTTATATTCAGTTGTTCTCATTTAACATTGGGCAATCGTAACAATAATTATGTCTCTGTCACGAGAGCATTGTTATTTCAGTACGAAATCAGCTTCATCTCAATTGTAATCAAACAAAACGAGCTCATTAAATTGCTTATTATTCTATTTTCGTAATTAAGTTATAATTATTGTATAATTACGTTGTCCGTAGAATATGATGACAATGAAGTTCGTAGAATACGAGAAAATTCTTGGTTGACCCCGGTGGTTATGTCTGTGATAAGACTACTATTAAATGTATCTTGCTTTTATTCCCAGATTTCGGAATTCCGAGATAAACTCTTACATTTTTAAAAGCATCATCTGTAGCTAGTTATTTCAAAGATTAATACAGGGTACGGGTTAGGCCTGTTTCACAATTGTCGGATAACTCTTATCTGGAATATAAATATGTCGGATTGGCGATTTTTTATTGAGAAACTGTCAAATCACCATAATTATTTATCTCTCAGTTAACCGACGAATTTTAACAGGCCCAAGTAATTTTGTTTGGTGAATTGGGCGAACATCTTTTATGTAGGCAGGCTATAACAGGAGACATGACACATTTACATGTCAGTCTTGAATACATCACGGTACAGCTTCCCCTGATTGCAGATTTAATGTACTTGGAGAGCTCCTGTCTCGTTTGGGGATGTACAACGTTACTATAATAAAAATACGTTGAATAATTTAAATCGTAAGGAAACGAACAAGAACTTTCCTCTAAAGAATGATTTCAAATACATAATAGTCCTGGAGTGAATTCTGTGAAATAAATGTTATAACTGTCCACATTCTCTCGCTAAGCGCTATTCTATATTTTCTAAGCGAGAGAATGTATCGTACAATCATTACACTATGTTTATCGATTATTGGTAAGCAATATTAACATATTTATATGATAGTCCTAAGTGCTCAGCTGACATTTTGTGGAAATGTCAGACTAAACGTTCAAATCTTAGAATGTTTACGCTCAAGGCAGACCACTTGCAGATTCGATATTGTTTTGATTGCAGGCACGCACCGCAAGCGCAGCCGACGACCCTTCAATGGATAATATAATTATAAACCTAACGATCTTGAAATTTAATTGGGTATGCGTGCCAGTTCGCAAGGAATGTAATGTAAATAAATAAAACAGTAAGCAACGTGATGGAATATACTCGTAAGTCGGTCGGTTACGATCAAAGCGGCATCGGTTTATGGGTCTTGATTACGACATCCGTACGGATGCTAATAATCGTTACGGATAATAAGCGGTGCCCAACTATGGCGAATTACATAAGACCGGTAGGTATTGGGTATTGGTATGGGTTTTAATATTGTTTGGTGCGGATCCCACAAAAGATATAATAAGTAAGAGTTGCTCTTCTTTTTCGGATTTTTAGACAAATGCTGTCCCTATTTCTGAAATTATTTGTGAAAGAAGATCCAGAGAGAGAAATTGTATCAAGTCAAAGTTGTATAATAAATAACTCGTGATTAGGTTCCAGCAGAATAAGGAAGTCATAAATGGCAAACTTTTGCGAAGAAAAAGGTATTTCTATCACGCACTTTCCGTAACAGACATGGTGACGTAAATGGTGGCTCCGGTACTGAACCGTCAGTCATGGCAATTGATTGATGCGACACCTTGAACAATACGCCGACTTTAGAAAGCATTACTGACGAACTCGCTCAAATTCTACCACTCGTTAACTTTTTGCAAATTGTTGGTGTTCCGATATTATCTCTGAAGCCTGTGCGAGTTTATTTTGAAACGCTGTCAAGATTAGATAGTACTAACCTTAACTGAAATGTATAAATGCTCACACTTCTTATAAATATTTGCGATTCGGTTTTAAGTGATAAGCTCAAAGCAAGCATTTTTAACAATAAACAAATACGCAACTAGAAATATGATATAAAGGGGCCTATTTACACGTACATTTGTATTATGGTAAAGTTACTTCAACAGTAACTCCGTTTTACTGAGTGGGAAGACTTCAAACGGTACAACGAGCTACACGAAATAGGTTATCACTTCTTCAGGCTATTTACGGTGTTTACGATCAAAAGACTGCAACAGTGCATAAGTGGTGATTGGTAGAGAGCCCGTAGTTAGAATATTGCAAACAGTTAACACCATTAACTATTACAACTTGCGCGGAATAATAAATAGTTAATGCATTGTAAGGTAAGCTACACATTAGAGAAGCAGTGGCGTAACTATACAAGCAGAGGCCTGCGGCAAATTCATTGGATGGGGCCCCAGTAAAAATCATCACGTTGTAATTTAATTTAAATAAATCACTGAAGTAGTTACCCTGCAGAATCACAAATTTATAATTTTTAAGTACTTATTTTTGTTAAAAATATTAGGTTACTTCTGAGCACGCGGCCTTTTGGGCCGGGGGCAGTGGCGGACTTACACATTTGCCGCCAGTAAGCTATTCAAATCTTGCCGCCACTACCGGCTGTATCTTGGGTGCATTTACAAACACAAAAAAATTGCCGGCCCTAAAATCTGCCGCCCTAGACTCCAGCCTACTCAGCCTGCTGGTAAATCCGCCACTGGCTTCGGGGCCTGTGGCTTTTTGCCAGCCCTGGCACCCTATAGTTACGCCACTGTAGAAGAGAGAAGTATACAGCAAAAAGGCAGCAAGGAAGTAGAGCTCTTTGTATCAGTAGAGATCTTTGTAAATGAGATCGTCCGTGGAAGTACTAAAATCATACCAATTTCTACCTTCAAGCAGCAATGCTGTGATCTGATTTGAAGGATATGGGTGCCGGTGAAATTACAGGCACATGAGTCTTTTCAACTTTATTATTTCTAGGGTTGGCAATGCATCAGCATACCTCTTGGGGTTTAGGCGGCGCTAGCCACTTACCATCCGGTGGGCCGTCGCTCGGTGTGTTTGCCAATACCCGTAACGTAAAAACAAGCAACTGTTTCGATTTATTTGTGTACACATATTTCGCACTTGAAGCATCTTTGGTCTTACACTCAAATCTTTCAATCGCGAAATATTCCTACACACATTAAGAATGCATCTGCCCATTGGCTGAATCTCTGGTAAGTGGTGTGTGGCCTAACATTTTTTTACTGTACCACTGTAATCATATGTAACATAACATCACGCCTGTATTCCCCGAAAGTTTGGGCAGAGGTGTATAGTAACACCCTCATTTCGCCGTTATGTTTAAGTCTCATGTAATAGGGGGCGAGCCTATTGCCATCAACCGGGCACAAATCCAAACTCCGGACTGCTACTGAGGAATTCCACACGGAAAAACCCAATAACACTGCCCGACCTGGGGATCGACACTAGAACCTCACGATCAGCACTCGCACTTGGGACCACTAGACCAACGAGGCAGTTAATAAGTACTTATCTTAATTAACGATATTTCCTTGCATTCAATTTATGTTGACTGGTAAGTAGAATTCCGAATCTAAATAGGCAATTAAAATAGCAAATTGGCAACTGAAATCGTAAATCGTTGTGAGTGCGGCTGCGGGTGACAAATAAGGTCACGTAGGTAACGGGACGGAGGCTTGAAAGTAACCTCTTGGGGCTACGTAAATGTTACCTTTAACATTGCTTTTAACCTTCGCGTGATTTATTTCATCTTTAAAACTAGACATGTTATTTATTTTAAAGACTTGTTTGGTTTTGCATTAGACTGAATTAAATTCGACAAGGTTTAATTTTAATTAGGTAGTTTATTGGACGTTATTTTTAATAAGTATTCATGGTTAAATACTGTAATAAGAGATTGGCGGACCATGGAAAAAGTCGAGATTTATCTGTAACGCCAGACTGAAAGGAACGCTTAATCTTGTTATTACATACTTAAATAGATTAAAAATGTAATAAGTATAATTTATTCCGCATCCGTATTTTCGGGTTTGTAAATTCTCTCAAAAAGAGTTTCTCCTTTTAGATTATTGTAACAAAGTACCAGATGAACAGTGGTGTAAGCGCAGCGCAAGCGCACGTCACGTCGCGGTGAAAGTGAACTGCACGGACAATGGGAGACGAATTGTAAGACCCAAACAAACAAAACACCGAAACGCTATTCTCCGCCACGATGCTAAACATTCGTTAGTTACTCGACTGGATGAAACTGACATCCTTTAAACTGTATAAACACGACTTCCACTAATAAAATGGAAATTACTCAGCAGTTACTTATTGTTTTTGCGTACTCTTCGTTTATCGTCAATTTACGAATTATTTTACTTCGTTCAGCTTCGTAACACGACAATGATGAAACTTCGTCATAGCTCATCGTAATTTCAGCGAAATCGGTGTTATGTCAGTTTTTAACCGGGCAGCCATTAATTAAGAATAATAACAATCAGTTTTTATACTGTCCAGTTAGTGTTAAACGTTGATTGTGTGGTCAGCGTCCTCCTAGCTGCAATAACGGTACTCAAAGTTACAAGCTAATCTATGCTAATATTATAAAGCTGAATAGTTTGTTTGTTTGAACGCGCTAATCTCAGGAACTACTGGTTGGAATTGAAAAATTATTTTTGTGTTGGATAGTCCATTTATCGAGGACGGTTACAGGCTGTATAACATCACGCTACGACCAATAGGAGCGGAGCATAAATGAAAAATGTTGCAAAAACGGGAAAAATGTCCACCCGTGCGAAGCCGGGACGGGCCGCTAGTATAAGTATATTTAACAGTAAGCTATGAAGGTCGTATTAAGAACCGGTAATACTATAACAGGAATAATTTTTTGCCAATGTCTAGTTGGAATTGTATTGTCGGCAGCGTCGTAAAAACAATAAACACTGGACTGGACGTTTACTTTTAAAAACTGGATCATGTTTTTTTGTGAGAGGAATTACTGACACATCATGACTAACGGCGAAGCAGTTACGTTAGTTAAAGTGTGTCACGGTTAATGTTGAAATGTGATATCTGATAACAAAGAAGTATTTAAATGTCTTTTGTTACTTTTACTTGGTTGGTTGGTTTTGGTGAGAACATGAATTAAGTACCTACTTAGTTAAAAAACTAGTTAACTGCTTCGTTGGTCTAGCGGTGGCAAGCGCGGCTGCTGATCGTGAGGTCCTGGGTTCGATCCCCAGGGCGGGCAAAATGTTATTGGGTTTTTCTGTGTGGAATTCAGTAGCAGCCCAGAGTTTGGATTTGTGCCCGGTAGATGGCAATAGGCTCGCCCCCTATTACATGGGACTTAAAACATAACTGGCGAAACGAGGGTGTACTAAAAACACCACCGCCGAACCCTTCGGGGAATACAAAGCGTGATGTTCTGTTAGTTAAAAAAAAATACGTAAAGTTCTTATTTTTTGACCACATTACCGATTATATTCCGGAATAAAAACTGATTTTAATTAAATACTTAATTGTTTAGTTACAGCTCCTGTTTTTAATACATTTGATTATTGGCTTTACTTGAACCATTACAGTCAGGTAATTGTAATCCTGAGTTCTTTAGCAGTAAATTAACCGGAACTAAAGCTTGATAGCATTGAATACTGCGTCATTTTCCATTACGTTTCCATTGATAGGTTGATTAAACTAACAACTAATTCAGATCCATTTAAGTGTATTTGGACAATATTTGACTCGTCATCAGTCTAGGATGCCAAATTACTTAATTTAAATTAAACAGACGCCAGTGTTATTTACAAAACTTTAGACAAGTTATTTTATAGAAACTAACTTTAGTAGCTAGATACCTAGGTATTCATTTGAAAGGTAGGTTGGAATTGTACCAAAGAAAATGAACAAAGACGATGTAGCTAAACATTGTAAGGTCCTACAAGAGAGTTTGAACCGGAAGAGCAATAGTGAGTTTTTAAAAAGCTTACTCATGCACCTTGAAGTGAAAACAGTGATCACTGCTACGAATCGGACAACCACGATTGGTGGCGCGCAGTCACGAGCCGTCGCCAATCGACCATCGGACATAACACCGGTGAAACTCGCCGACACTAGGTAGGTATTATCATAGCATGAGAAAAATACTAAACAATAACGAAAACATTGTCACTTTCAACCGCAGCGTTTTGATATTTTTCAAACATTAATTTTAATTTAAGTATACAAATATTTCAACAACTTAATTTGAAATTGATGATCAGTCAATTTATATTCATGTGAGTCGTTAATCGCAAAGCGATGCGCGTAACGGCCGATAAACAACTATTTAGAAAACTGGTTTCGGTTCATTTTGCTCAAGGTCGTATATTTTCGATGTGTCTTCGCGATCATCCGATGATACTGGAAGAACTGAGGTCACTTTGCATCTCATCGATATAATAAGCGGTGATGACCTAACGCAACTCTTATTATTCGAGAAAACGATGTGCCGTGCACTTTCCTTATCGCATACGTAAACATATTTTGTTTTACTTCGACTTCGTAAAATACTATTTGTCTGATAATATTTATTATGCTATTGATAACCGTAAACATAACATGTAGGTAAGTAGAATCAATGGATAAGGATAAAAAAGTTTATACTTATCTTTTGGATTGGATGATTTCATTGTTAACAAAATTGCAAAGCCATGTCAGACTTTCTCGCATGGTAGATCGTCCGTTTTTGGGTACATGCTACGAAAGTTTTTGTATTGAAATGAATTATGAATTACAATTATTGAACTCTAAGAAGTCTAGTAATAAGATGACAAATAAAATACATCATAATATATCTAATGGAATAACATTTACTTAATTGAATTATTATCTAGCGATTGTTTACCCTCTACTAACAAAGAAAAGACGAACTCGAGATAATTTTTTTACGAGAAATTACCTTTCCATTGATATTTCCAACTAGATGGTAGGTCTTCCACAAAGGCCAGTGTTAAATAGCTCAATATAATATACACACGCGCACTTCACACTGCGCCGTAATATCGTGATACGCGTCTGCAGTAACTGGGGCAGACACATTGCAACATGAATAGAAAATATGTGGGCATTGAAACCACTTCACCAATAATAAATAAATACTTTCAACTCAATCATTCTCCAGATAACTATTTATCAAATGAGATTAAAATAAAAGCTTCCTATCAAGCCAGCACAAATTTGTGAGCTTCAAACAGGATGTGAGAACATTGGCATTAAATTTGCCGTTCCCCAGTGGCCTTGTGTCTCTCTTAAACATAATTAGATGTAATGGGTATGTCAGTCTGATAAATACCTAGAGCCAAATTGTAATTGACAGCTCGTCAAACCATTACCTCAAAACTCTGCCTTCAATGAATGATTTATGAAACATTGAGCATTGCTTAAATACAGAACATAAATTTAGCAAAAAGGCAACCATTATAATATAAAATAGATATTAATTTACCAGGATTACAAATCTTGTCAATTGCAGTTTGTAATTAAAGCATAACAATGTGCTTATTGTGTCTTTAGCTTCATAAAATTAATAATCACTAGAATAATTGTCACTTGAGGTAATGACATCATTGTTAGGTAAGATGAAAAGATTATTGCAATATGGATAAGAGAAAGGTTATTCTGTGAAGAAATAGTAAGGATTTATAATATTAACACTCACCAGTTCTGGGAGAGATGGGCACAGCAGGTTTGGGCGCAGAGTTGGAGCAGAGCCGACCAATCTTGGAGGGTGGCTTCAAGCCGGATGGTTTGGGCAAAGAAGTTGGTCTTGTGGAGTCAGCTGGCTTGGTTACAGGGGAGGTTGCTGTGCTGGCAAGTGATGCATTTTCTGAAGACGTGGATGACGGTGGTGCAGGGGGAGTAGATGCCGAGTCCGGCGGCAGGGTCTCTTGGGTTTCACTCATTTTTGTAATCACTTTTAAACACTTAAAAACTGACACTTTTCAAAGTCAAACTACATTATTTTACTGAAAAAAACGATTTCTTTATAGTAATGTTAGTTACACGACGCATTCTTAATCATCGTGCGACTAATATACTAAAAATATCGCGAGTTCCCGCGCAATAAGACGACATGGTAATCTGGATCACGGCCAGTAGGTACGTCGTTGTAAATAAAGATAAACAAAAATTTCGCGATTTCGTGTGTATAAACCCTTATCGTTATTATAAAATAAGCACCGTGGATATAATAACACGTGTACATATAAATGAATAACACTAATCGAGAATAATAATATACTTGTATGTTCTACGTGTTATTTTTCTTCTTTACGTTATAGTGTATTAAAGCAAGCGTGTTAACTATAAAAAAAATATAACGGCATACCTTGAAGAAATGGAGCACGAAAAGTGCTACCTGTGTAAGGCAAAGAAAAACTCGCGAGATTTTTACCGCTCGTCGGTCGGGACCAGCTGAGCTTGACCGTTGACGTTATCACTGCCACTACACACACATCATCTAATTATATCTAATGGACGAATGTCATATTTTAAATACCACTATTTAAAGTTTTTACACTGTTTATATAAAGCACATATACGAAACAAGTTGTTTTAACAGAAAACAAATTATACCAATGCAATAAATGCACAATACAATAAACTCATCCGTCCTCCCCTTTACGTTCAAAACTTCAAAGTTACGTTTCGTTCGTTAGTATTTACAATAAAACGCAGGCTACGTTTACCTGATAATGAATGAAGTCATAAAAAAATCTTATTATCATGTTGTAGATGTAGATGTAGATAAATCATTATATTTATTTGACTTGAAAATAATTTGAAAAAAATATATCAAAGAGAATAAATAATAGCTCTAGTTTTGGCTGATCAGAAAGACCATAACTCCAAGCCACACAAAAAATAAAGTTAGGAAAATTAAAAAGATAATTTTATGTTTCTGTTCTGTCAAATCAAAGTCAAAGTTTTCCTGTGAAATCTTGCCTGTGTTCTCGTCATCAAAGAAATTTCAGATTTTCACAATGTCTGTGAATAAATAATATGAGATAAATCAACAATAATACAAAGAAGATGAAGCTCGTTCATAAAAATATTGAAAGGGATGGCTGCGGGTAAGAATAATTCCAAACTATTAACAAATTGATTCTGTAGAAATCATTCGTAAATATTGTGCCAACTTAAAACTGATTCCCTGTAATTTATGGAGTATAAAACAGACACAAAATCTTACGTGGTCATAACGTATTCTATACATAATTATGTCTATACCGGTAAAAGTTCTAGTTACAAACCATTCAATTTTAATAGTATAACCAATATAATTCTGAAGACCTGGGTTGGAACTTATCACCTCGGAAGGCTCATTGGTCTGAAGCAGTGTTCCACAAAGCCATTAGTCCAAATTTTGAAAATGATTATTTATTTTTTAGGAGTATTGGCCTCATCCCTGAGGAGCCGGAGGACATGTGGCATGCATACAATCTGGTTGCTGTGGCTGATGCGGTCACGGCATCCACCGTGCGGAAAGTCCAGGCTGAGTCTGCCACAGGTTCATCAACCAGTAGTAGAGTGCGAACCACACTAACTATCACTGTGGAAACTATTGATTTTGATACGCAAGCATGTGTCTTAAGGCTAAAAGGCCGGAATATTGTAGAGAACCAGCATGTAAAGGTAAATATGATTCAACTTTTTTATGTATCATTTATGGTTTTACTTAAAAAATGCAGCACAGCATTATTAGCATTTAGGTATTAGAATCACTGTCCATGCCTTGGAGAGCATGTTAAACATCATTCCCAGGTGTCATAAGAATAACTATGACAGTCTGTACGGGTAGACAGAATCCCGAAAGTGACAACCGGTCTAACCTTAGGATCAATATCCTAAGGTTAGCCAATGCATTGCCCAGTTACTGGGCTGCGGAGATCTGATGGCAGTTGCTCCGTGCTAAATACTGGTATTCAGCCACATCTGGTTAAGATTGGAAGCTGACCCCAACATAACAGGGAAAAAAGCTAGGAGGAAGAATTACTGCCCTGAGTTTAGCCCACTGCCTAGGGGTCATTCTAGTGTTACGGAAGCACGAAAGGGCGGTGAGGGGGTCTTTGCTTAGCTTATTTTTGATGGCATGGGGGACGGGGGTGTCTAGATGATAATTACATCAGCAATTTTTATTTATTTACTTATTTTTATAGACTTGAAAACTGCTGCTCATATGTAACAATAAAGAAAATTGAACATATTTATAAAAAGAAATACTAATGTTTACGTAAGCATAGGAGGGGGAGTAAAAGCTTTGCTTACTTTTGCTGACAAGCGGGAGGGGTCGTTCAAAAATTACTAAAACTCTGTTTATGTAATACTTGAATGGCCCCCTACAAAACAAAATTAAGTAATACATTAGACATATTTATTTTGAACTTGTATTAAACATGAACAAAATCCTTTCAGATGGGGGCCTATCACACACTAGATTTAGAACTAAACAGGAAGTTTGTTCTACAAAAGCCACTTTGGGATTCTGTGGCCCTGGAGAGGGTGGACATGGCATGTGACCCAGCTGCCAGTGCCGATGTTGCCGCAGTTGTAATGCAGGAAGGTCTAGCAAACGTCTGTCTCATTACACCCTCTATGACACTAGTGAGATCAAAAATAGATATCACTATACCTAGGAAGCGAAAAGGATTTGTGCAACAACATGAAAAGGTGTGTTCATAGTTTGAATCTCCAAAACCAGAGATTTTACATCCTAGCCAAAAAGTAAACAATTCTTTACAATTTGTCAAATGTCATACAATCCATAATCTATGATATAAATTATTTATCAGCTCTGTGTCTATGTGTACTATTGTGCGAAATAATGGTGGTGCTAGTATAGTATAGTTTTTAAAAAAGCCTATATTTAGACTGCCACGTTGGTCTAGTGGTGGCAAGCGCGACTGCTGATTGTGAGGTCCTGGGTTCAATCCCCAGGTCGGGCAGTGTTATTGGAGTTTTCTGTGTGGAATTCCTCAGTAGCAGCCTGGAATTTGGATTTGTGCCCGGTTGATGGCAAGAGGCTCACCCCCTATTACATGGGACTTAAACTAATGGCAAAATGAGAATGTTAGTGTACATTTCTGCCTAACCCGTCGGTGAATACAGGTGTGATGTTATGGTATATTATGCATATATTGGTGCTAGTATCTACTGTTAGGCCATTTTATATATTTTGTTTTACTACTTTTATTGGTTTTCATATTACAGGGTCTCAATAAATTCTATGAAGCTGTTATGCAAAGCATCCTGAGACATGTAGACTTCAGCATCGTCAAATGTGTGATTATTGCCTCTCCAGGATTTGTCAAAGACCAATTCTTTGAGTACATGATGCAACAAGCTGTTAAAACTGATATCAAACTGCTTATTGATAATAAAAGCAAGTTCCTATTGGTCAAAGCTTCATCAGGATTCAAACATTCTTTAAAAGGTTAATTATTATAATTAAGTATCTAATAGTTATTTGACTTCCTTTTGGCTCAATCATATCTGAGCTATGTTATGCAATAGCGTGTCAACCCACAAAAATATGAATTTTGTGTTAACGTCATCTAGTTATTGAGATAGGTCTAATCAATTTTTGAAAAAAATGAAAACTGCATTATGATTTTTTAGATAGACGCACTATTAAACTTACTACAGTTCTGGATATTTTTTCAAACATAGAGTAGACCTACCACAATAACTAGATGACGTTAACACAAAATTCATATTTTTGTGGGTTGACACATTATTGCATAACACGGCCCATCTATACTTCTGGGTTTTGAATACTTTCTACAGTCTTTTTATTCTCAAATCTAAGACTTCTTTATGTATGTTTTTACATACAAGCATAGTTAAGTGGCCATTAATTTCATAATAATTTGTCTTCCTTATAAGATAACATACAGCTTGCTCATTAATCTACCATAGTGATAAGGTACCTTATCTCTTCTAAATCTTTTGTAAAATGTAATACACTAAGCACACTTCTAATATAACAAAATATACAGGGTGTAAATGAAATCATGTAATTACTTCAAACCTCGTGATGTACTGCTGACATAGATTAACCCTGCAAGAGAAACATTTGGATTTCATAAAAAAAAATACATGAAGTATAAGTGTTCTTAACGTGAGGCATTTTAGTGCCCCGTGCTAATTGCGCGGCTATCGCTCGCCGCGGGGTCATTTAACTCGGGGCGCTAAAATGCCTCACGTTAGGAACACATGTTTACTTCTTGTAATTTTCTTTTTAATTTTTCCCTATTTTTCCCGTGAAGGGTTAATCTATATTAGCAGTATATCACGAGGTTTGAAGGAATGACATAATTTAGTTTACATCCTGTATAAATAACTAGCTGCATACTGCGACTTGACTCGCAGGCACGTAGCTAAAACATATCCTATGTCCGAGTTTTAGGGTATATTCCTAAAATATTCCATTTAACTTGTCCATTAATTCCTCTTAGTATTTATTATTACAGAGGTGTTACAAGAACCAGCAGTCATGGCTAAAATATCAGACACAAAAGCAGCAAGTGAGGTGAAGCTCCTAGAGGGTTTTTACACAATGCTGCAGCTAGAACCAGCTAAAGCTTTCTATGGGAAGAAACACGTGGAGCGTGCAAACGAAGCCCTCGCCATCGAGATACTCATGATTTCTGATAAATTGTTTAGGTAAGTTAAGGTCAACATGTTGAGCAAAAAGGATGGATTATCCCAATAAGGGATATGATCCGAAAGTCAGGCCAACCTCTCATACCATTCACAATCTTGGGGCCATTAGACTAGTAAGATGTAAACAGTCTACTTGCAGTCTAGACGCGGGCGCAGCGTCTCATTTTGACGTCGCAAGGTCGGAGATAATGGCGCGTCCGCGCCTTTGGCGTGTTTTCTTTTTATTCCTTAGGTAAACAATAAAGAGACACGTCTGATACTCACTTACAATTCGTTCTTCTCGATTTCTAATCGATAGTGGGTACTATGACTCATGTTAAAACATATTTATGTTTGTTTGTCAGGTGTCAAGATATACAGCAACGAAAAGAGTATGTAGCCATAGTTGATTCAGTTCGAGATAATGGCGGCGAAGTCAGGATCTTCTCTAGCATGCACGTGTCTGGGGAACGTAAGTATATTATATTACTATCGCAACTAACACTATTCTATGAAGGAAGGACCCTCTTTTGCTAAGAGAAGGTGAGGTATACTCTAATTTGTCCGAATTAGTTATTAAACAATATTAACCTTTTGACTGCGCCAGTCGCATTTATACGACTCATTTTTTCGTGCCCGTGTCGCCTCAGTCATATAAATATGACTGAGGGAACGCGTGCACGAGAACATTTTTATTTGTCGTATAAAACCGACTGGCGCGGTCAAAAGGTTAAGTACAAATAAAGCAATATTTTTTTCAACTGCATATCAGTTTGTAAATAATTGTCTTGATATTCTTTCACAGAATTAGACCAGCTGACCGGCATTGCAGCGATTCTCCGTTTCCCAATGCCGGAGCTCGAGGACAGTGATGCTGAAGGCGAAAGCGACCATGATTCTGATTAGGATATTACTAATTTATAGGTTTTGGGCCATTCACATTATAGTGCCGATGTTCATACTTCCGCTCTAGTAAAATATTATATAAATGCGAGCTTTCATAGAAACAATGGTGTCGATTCTATTGCGCACTTTGACAAGAGTAAACTAAACTAACTAAAGATGTTTGTCTCTTTCTGTTTCAATAGAAAAAGAAAGGGACAGTTGCGTTTAGTCTAGTACTGTCAAAATGTGCAACAGAATCTACACCAATACCGAACCAAAGACCAAAAACTATTAAATCCATTGCGATCACTCCTTTATACACAAGAGTGGGAGGTTGTCCAATACAAATGTATCGTCATTTATTGAGAATGGTAGAAACGGCATTATAATGTAATTGGCACTTATTCCACTGTGGTTGAACTGACAACAAAATTAACACATTGATCTGCTCAACTCTTGCAACATAGCATTTTTACGTAGAAACAAATTACGTTTTATAGAGAACCAATAGATTTATTATTATTTAATGTCTGGTACTTCAATATCTACATTGGTACTAAACTTATATAGAAGTTAGTGTGATAAGCCATATCTAATAGTAAATTTTGTTGCTTCTAAATGACTAATATTATTATAATTGTCTTGTTTCATTGTTATTTGAAGGATATATCCTCAATTTTTATATTGTGATGTAAATATTATACTATAAATTAATTAGCACAATACAGAAATAAAAACATTATTTTGAAATATATATATTTTTATTTATGGTTTAAGCAGAAGTTTCCAATGCTTGGACTTTTTGTTTACGTTTTTCTGCTTTCTTGTCTTCCTTGGCTTTTTCGTCGTGAAGACGTCGCTTCTTCCTCAGCAACCATATTTCCTTCTTGCGTTTCTCCTGTCCAGCTTTCATGCTCTTGTAAAGATTCCTGTGCTTCTTGCGAACAAGTTTCTCTCTCAACCTGAAGGCCTGTTTGTCTTCTATCTCCTTTTGATAGGGATGCTCTTTGTGAGGCACTCCGGCAGTCACGGCCATTGCTTTTTTCTAGAAAAATAAAATAGATTTAAAAATTATATTACCTGATGTTCGCCAAATGACAGAAATCAATAACCTGTGATGTGATTGGATAGTAGTTTACAATAACATTAATGTGTAATTGCCTTGGTGGTCAAACAAAAACTTCTCTAAATAAATATAATACCATTTTAATCTGTTTTGAAGTATATTTCAAATCATTTGTAACATCCTTTTTGATTTTACATACATATTTTTGAAGCAGCATGAAAGATATCAGTTTTGCTTATAACTTACCTTTTCTTTTGCTATTTTCTTTTTCTCTGGGTCCACATTGTCGTCATCATCACCAGAGTCCGAGTCTTCCTCCACTTCCTCTTGGTACTGCTTGGCTAGTGCTGCTTCAGCATCCTCATCAGAATCCTCTTCCTCCTCATCTTCTTTGTCCTCATCACTGGCTTCTTCAATATCAGTACCAGATTGGTCATCATCTAGAGAATGAATTGAAAGTGTTAGTAAGAAATGGTTTTAATCACATATAATCACTATGTTCATCAAACTGATTTTTACTGAAAAAAATCTAAGACCAAATACAAAATCTTACCAAGAGGTTTAAAGTTAGGATCATTGAGAGCCTTCTCTTCAGGTGGTATATAAACTTGATCTTTAGTTTTATCAACAAATGGCGACAGATGAGGTGGCAGTACAGCACCTATTAAATATTGATTGATAGGCAGCAGGGCTCTTGCATTGACACTGTCAAACACCCATTGAGGTTGCACATAGTAACGGGAAAGATACTGTTTATCCATAGTAGGCCTGTCAACAATATGGTATGCAATGCTCTCATCTGATTCATCAAATGAGGCACCAACAAAGTGATCCTTGTCCCAGGATACTTCACCTCCAAAGCAACGGATGATGAAAACTAATGGTTCTCTGGGCACCTCTCTGTTTATGAAGAATTTAAGGCCTTTGAACATTGTCTTCAATTTCTTGACTTTTTCTGCTTCCAGTTTGGCTTCTTCTAATTTCTGAGGATCCTCATCCTCTGTATTGAAGATGTCCATCTCAGGCAACTCCTCACCATCATTGGCACCTGCTACTCGGGCCAAAGACAAATTCATAGCTGCTATCCTCTCTGCCACATAAGTATGTTCATCTATAAGGTCTTTGTCCTCTGCTGTGAATGCTGCGGTCAATTTGGGTGGGTAGACCACGTTGAGAGAATGATACAGTTTGAAATTGACAAAGCCAAGCATCATTGTGTAGAATTCTACAAACGTTGACATGATTTTGAAATCAACTTCATCTTTGTTTTGAGGCTGTAAAAATATTTTAAGGTTAAAAACATATTTCAAAATATAATGTAACTTTCTAACAACAAGTAACTAATTAATAAAGAATATTAACCTGGAATGAGAAATGATGTGGCACAATCCATGTAATAGTTTGTCCTTCCAGTTCAACTTGATAATAGTAACCTTTGACAGAGACAAATACTTTCCGGAGTGCTTTAGCTGCAATTACTGCATGCATGAATTCAACTGTAAGTCTCCTGCAAAGCATAGACTGGTCCCTGGGTACTTTCTTCAGGGAAGGGAAAGTGCTGAACAAGAAACATAATGTAAGGCAGTCATCTAAGTCTCGTAATGCATCAACAAACGTAGGATATCTTTCCTTGACAATGTGATCAATGTTAATCTCTGGGTAGTCACGTAAAAACTTCTTCATCTGTTTGTATTCTCGCATTGCTCTCGCACGACGTATCTTTTGTTGGTATACCTAAAAAAAAACATCACATTTTTATGAAATGGCTAGTTAATTCAAGTTAATAATATACGGTATCATAAAAAAATCAGGTGCTTGATAGTTGACACATAAAAATACTTACTTTTAAGTCTCTGAGCTTCCATATTATAGGTTCGTGTAGTAAGAACTTGATGTCCTTTGTATGATACAATGTTTTGATACCACCTACCCCTTTCTGAGCCCTCTTACGATTGCGAGGTTCTCGTGGGTAAATACCTTTCAATATGCAAATACGTCTGAAATCTTTGAGAGATAACTGTAGTTTCTTTAGAGCGGCTTTCCTGGTCATAAACTGCGCTCCTTCTCCGGATGAATACTGTAGAAAACGGAAATTTTATTGGTTATACTCAATAATAAAAACACGTGTTGTGACATTGTGAAATATGTTTACATACCTTCTTCTTCTTCTTGGAAACCATTTTGTATAATTATTTAATACTTGTTTATATCAATAGTACCACTTCACTTGTTCTGGAACTATGTATGGTGTTTAATTTAATTTTTATTCATCTCCGCAGTTACAAAAGCATGTTGCCTTGTTTGTCAATCTGACATTTATAGACAGGGTTACCATTTACAGTTACCCATTTTAATAATACCAATGTGCAGTGTTGTTTCAATAAAATTACTAATTCAATATTATAAAATGGAATAATTTCATAAAGCGTTATTTAGAAATTGAAAACCAATGAAAAGAGATTATAAAAATCTAGAATAGCTTTCAAAATTATTTCACATCAAACTGTTTTACATATTAAAATAATGTCTACAAGTTAGGACTGGTCTATCTTAATGTAGGGACTCTCCCTTATTATTATACTCGGATCAAACTAAATAGTATATAATTACATAACCGACATATCTACTCGGAATAATTTAGCATGTTTAGAAAAAATAAGACAAACAACTTATTTCACATTTTTATAAAATAATAAATAGTTACAGATTTATTCTATTAGTTTTACTTTCTAAGCTTGTGTATTTTCCTCCGATTGTATGTTTAATGATGGTGCTGCAGGCGTTGAAGATGTAGTTGTAGCTTGGTTCTGGTTCCACGCATTCGGGTCTACCATCACATACATAGGATAGGCGTAAGACGAAGGGGGCCACATTGACGTTGGTGAAGCCTGGGACATCACTGAATTGGCTGAATCTTCACTTAGTCCTGCATCCTTGAGTATGCTCATTGCGTTGGTGTAAGCAGACATCATTTGCGGATAGAATAATTGAAAGGGAAACTGATAAGGGCACTGTGGAACACTGGGTTGCTGCTCACACTTCGGAACCGATCCTTCGGTCGGACTTGAAGGGATTGTATAAGCGTATGGGTACGCAGCGACTGGAATATTTTCGGTTGGAGTGCTAGACGGCACGGGCATAGCGTAGGCGTATTGAACTGGGGCACTTGGGATTGGGCTGGGCATTACTGCACGCTTATGAGTTGCGCTTTCCTCGTGTGGTGTTGGATATCCCGGATAGGCCATTGGCACAGCAGTGGCATGTTGTTGAGTAGTAGCTGCGACTGGCAAGAAGTTGATCGGCTGATCAACAGCCCAATTCGACCTCACTCCGCTGTCTTCCGTGGCTGCGACGAACAGGTCTCCTGTGGTCCCGTCAGTTGAAGGTTTTACGTAAAGTCCGTGAACAGGAGTAAGCTGATTGCTATGCCATACGTTTGGATAACCACTCACACATGTAACGATTAATGTTATAAATACTACTGCACTTGCCGCGTGCATTGTAATTTTTTTTCTTTATTCAGATGTATGATTTCAAACTTTTACGCTGATGAATGATGATGCTTTGGATTGAGGGTCCCATTTTATACTACTTAATTGAAATTTTATTGAAGATAAGTGGTGGAAAAATTAATCATGATTGAAGATCGTGATATTTTGCATAAAGCACGTACAGCTCTCTTATTTTCAGATATTGGTTATCTTTTCTGAGTGTGATGATAAAGGCTGTTCGAAGATGCTCTATCTTTTCTTTTAGATAAAATAGATAAGTGAAAAGTTATCTTTAACATGTACGCATATGGTTCATTGTTTGATTCCCTTTTACTACGGACTTAACATAGGTATTCTTCAAACGTCTGGATCTCGTACAGTTTGGTTACTTAAACCCATGGTACCTACAGACTGATGGCGTCTATGGTACAACCTTTATAGAGTTGATCTACTTAGCACATAATATGGCAGACACATGAATGAATTATAACGTGAATGACCGGTGTCAGACATCCATATCTCGTACGGGTATACACCCATATTCTAATACGTTCTTCCAAAACTTACTAGACTCAGGACGGCCTCGAAAACACCTTCAAAATTGTATTCTTTCGAGTGAACTTCGAGGTTCCTCGAGAAGTCATTACGTCATAATTTGAATTATCTGCATCACGCAAATAACGTCGCGATAAATAGTTGTAAGGATTATCGTAAGCATATTCGATCAAGTCTTCAAAATTATTTTTTGTTACATACGAACTATGACACTTCCTTCCTTAAAGTAGGTTCTGAGGTACCTTGAGTTTGACAGATGATTCCTTACCTCGACTGAGAGAAAATCTCGAGTCGAGGACGATTATGTCAACTATTGGCTGAGTCGAGGTGGAGTCGAGTCGAGTAAGTTTTGGAGGAACGTCTTAGAATATGGGTGATAGTATCCTATAACAGACTGGTTACCAAAAATGTTCAGATTTCTAGCTCCCTTGCATAGTTTGCTATCATAATTATATGTACCTAGTACCATCGGTTCATTGATATGCTTGGTATGCATTCAGCCATGAGCGAACACTTCTTGGGTTCTTAGGAGATGCTAGGGTCTCTTTGAAGGTATAATATGTACGTTAATGTATTCCTAACATACCGTAATGAATCTAGAAGGCACTTATTGTTCCAATAAATTGTTTATTTATAAAAACATGTAATGCTAAATTTGCGGTTGAGAAATTCTTCTTTATGATGACAAATCATTCCGTGTTTGGCAGACATCTTTAGTTATTTCGTAATGTCACGTATTTTGCCGTCTGTACGTCGAAGGTTATTGGAGTAATGTTTTAAAATATTTGATCATGCTTTTTTCTGTTTGCGAGATGAATAGAATTATAAGTGTACTTCATGTGTAAGTACTTGGATAAAAGTAACGAGCCGTAAAAGGCACCACTTAAAACAAGGGTTGAATAAAATTTTGGTTAAAATGACCAACTAGTACAGCAGCCAAATTAGTCAGTAATTCAATACGCTCGCCCACTATTACATGGGACTTAATCATAACGGCGAAAGAGGCTGTTACTATACACCTCTGCCGAACCCTTCGGGGAATACAGGCGTGATGTTATGTTCATATATTTATTGAATATCTGCAAATAAAGAAGAGGAAAATCTTTTTCTTGTTTTTGGGAAAAACCCAGCTTAGCTAGCTTCGTTCTGTGGAAATTCTGCTAACAAAAAATCTACTGTAATCTGTTATCATGGTATCGTTTTCCTGTGAGCTGTGTCTCTCTATTCTCTTCATGAGTACTCGATGAATTTCGACAACATTTATCCGACAAATTATGGCGTAGCCAGGATTTTGTCTAGGGTGGGGGAAACTCAGTCAGACAGTAAATATTTGTCTCTTCAATAAATCTGGAAGTGCAGAATGGGCAGTGGAATGGGGCATTTTTGCAATGGAAGTGGAAATGGCTTATAGGGCATTTTTGCCCCATAAGCTTATTTTTGAGGTCCAAATAAGTATAGACGGAGTCTGGCATTAGTTTGCCTATTTTGGGTAATTGTTCTGTGGACATGGGTGGCAAGTTGACTGAATCTAGACCATTTACCTATTCTTTCCTGTGCCAGCGTGAGGCAAGCGCCCCATCTGCCCCACCCTGAATACGTCCATGCAAACTTCCATTTCTGAATTATTATTTTGAATAAAAGTAACATAAATCAATAACCAATAACGATAACGCGTTACTTGTTTATTCTTTCTAATGTTAACGACAGGTATTATTATTGTGTTAGTATTTTGTACAAGAAATGCGATGTTGTTCAGGACTTCCACGTGTGTACGTGACCATGAGGAGTTCTCCCTGTGTGGGTGGAGGTGTCCTGCTACTTGTGTCAATTTAAGATTGTTAGCTTCAGGTAAAAAAAAATGTGGCGTTTGATAACGTAATTTTTTTTCCTTTTGGTACTGTGCGGTCTCTAATAGGAAAAACCTTTTAGTTTTCGTGGGTGTCGTCATTCGGCACATCAGGATAATGGAGAGCTGTTTACTTAATACAATTACAGGTTGCGTTACATAAAAAGAACGGTGGACGACAGTGAAGGGGATGTGTAAGCGCATGCCACGGAAAATAATTTCAATAATGTAGTTATTTTGGAATAGTCTGAAAAAAAAAGAAACCGGTAAATCACCCATTGCGCAGGTTGACTATTAGCGCTCTTTTTACGTGACGCGGGATGTACTCTTTAATTTTCGGAGGCACGAGAAGCAGTCAATGTCAATGATCAGCATATTCTGCGTAGTTGACAAATAACACATTTTTTTTACAGAAAAAAAAACAAGTCCACGCTATTCCTATAGTACAAGAATCTGCAATGTATGACCTTTCAACTTTTCGACCGAATTTGAATTTGTCGTCTATTAATTCTTCTGAACAACGTATTTTCTGCTTTCTTGATTCATTCTATGCGAAATGCAAGCCTGTATTCATTGCACACCAAGCACCGGTTTCCTTTTAGGAATAGACAAATAAATATATTATTGTAGATATATGCCCATCGACGTGGGACTGCCGCGTCGGATGCCGATGTTCAGCAGGTTTCGTGAGAGACGAATACTCCAAGCAGTGCGTGTTGGTGCAGGACTGTCCAGGTAAAACCTGAACCATTTGCTATCTGAAGTAAGATGAACTTAACAGTTGTGGTAAGGCATCGCGCAGAAACGTGAGTTGGATTGCATCATCATTATAATATATTTCCTCGTTGACATACGTACATCGGTGTATATGGGCTGTCTTAAAGTCTGCTATGTGGAGGAACGAGGGATGGTGTACCTCCAACAAAAAAGGAGGGTCCTTCAACGAGGCAAGGTCTTATTGCTTGGAGGGCCGTGGCTCGACGCTTAATGTCGGACGTTCGTTGGTTATCTACATATATGCAATCTGAGCCTCAAACTGCTTGCGCGAGTCGAAGACTTCCCAGCCTGTCTCAAAAACATGACCAATCATGGGAATGTGGTCAAATTACCGTGTTTAGCACATTGGTTGGTGTTTGCAGTATGCTGTTAATAAGCGTATAGCATAGAAGTATAACTGTTTGTAGAGTCGAGATATCCCTTGCATGATGAGCTAGAGATAGTGCTGAAACATAAAGCTTTAAATTCTGCGTACCACAAAAAATAAATCAAAGCGTGAAGAAATATTATATCTGGCACACTTCAAATGTAGGGCGAGCGTGAAAATACAATTATTAAATATTTGGTGTAAAGCGTCGTACGAGTAAATCGTTGACGTTACAATATTTGATTCCGCTAACATCGTACGTGATTGTTATGAAATGCTAGTAATGCAATACGGAATTTGTACTTTGGAACTTCGTATCACTAATGTACTGTATCAAATCTGTAAATGCACGTATATTCACGCCTGCAATTAGTGACGGGGCGAGCAGAACAACAGCTAGTGCAGGAATCACATTCAAGCATACCTATAGGTCTTTCAATCGAAAGTCCTTCTAGTCGCGTAGCCAAATTACGAACATTTGTTACCTTTTAAGTGACGTGTTAGGTGCTTCATCGTCTTATAGTTTTAAAGTCAGTCACTCAATCCATTCCGCCTATCGGTCCAGTTCTAGACAACGGCCTCTATCTGGGCCCTTTCTTCTCACACAACACCTTTTTGCAGGGGCCATCAATTAAATAGCTTCATGGATACTTGGAACTATCACTTTTAAAACTACGCAGGTACAGACCTATAAGTTAGGTACTATTACTACCGAAACTGCCTCGTCGGTCTAGTGGTGGCAAGCGCGACTGCTGATCGTGAGGTTCTGAGTTCGATTCCCAGGTCAGGCAAAGTGTTATTGGGTTTTTCGATCTCAATTCCTTAGTAGCAGCCCGGAGTTTAGATTTGTGCCCGGTTGATGGCAATAGGCTCGCCCCCTATTACATGGGACTTAAACATAACGGTGAAATGAGGGTGTTACTATACACCTCTGCCCCACCCTTAGGGGAATACAGGCGTGATGTTATGTTATTACTAACAAAGTCATACGCAGTGGCTGAGTTTGGGTCTCTGCAAGTAACAAAATGTTAAGTAATGATATTCGGCTGCAGATATTTTTCGGACTTGGTAATCAGGCAGCACGAGGATGTACTGTGATGATTTATACTTTGTTAAATTTTTAAACAAATCTGTACCTCTGTAAACATTATTCTGGTAAACCGTGATTACCAAAACCGAAATGCCAGACTTGACTCTACATTAGAGACCAGATCTTTTTACGGCAAAAGACTCGCTGGACAGCATTTTTTTACATGAATATTTTAGATGGGATTGTATCTACCGATTATATTTTGGTTCTAGAATACCTGAAAATTAGGAACGATTTACGAAGCATCCCCCACCCCCTGACTCCGTGAAACCTCAGGACCATTTGCCTCGTGGACGTGAACTGCAGTAGCTTGTATGGAAAGCACTCAATCGATTGCATGTCCAAGTAGGCCGCTGCAAACATAATTTGGCGAAGTGCGGGTTCATTGATCAATCCAACACCCGTGCGAGTGCGGTGCTCCTGTCCAGACTATGTCCCATTTGCTGGAGTGTCCCAATAGTCACCTGTACCCTTGATGATCTGAAGAGCGCTACCGAAGCAGCAATTGATGTGGCCATCTATTGGGCGCAAGCACTATAATTTATACAAAATGAAGTACCGTCGATACGAAAAGAAGAAGAAGGAACGATTTGTAAATATAAGTTATTACGGACATGGCAACTACAACATTAAACCGTGTTCGTAACCTTTAGTTAGTAACCGTTAACTACCACGTTCATGAATATTTGCTAACATATAAGAGAATGCACGTGTGTGTCTTTCAGTAACTTCAATCAACATTAGCACTTCAGCATGCGTGCTATTACGCGTTTACGCATTGATTTCTTTGTACATATTTTTATTCATCCATCAGTTAATTATTAATTAATAAGTTACATTAATTCGTCATATGAATTGAGTGGCCTAATTTGGTGCAACTTTGGTGAGATCAAATATCTGAATTTGCAATAATTTCTCGGTCAAGTATTTGTTTGGTATACTTATGTAGATTGCAACCTAAGTAGTTAAATCCGATGAAAAAATCAATTGCAAATTGTATATAAATATTAGTGTCTCATCAACCACAGTACAGCACACAATTACAATGAAGGCTATACTTTTGTCTGGTGTATTCGCGGTGGTCGTACTGACGGTTGCGGGAGCTCCTACATATTCTGAAGGAGAACAACAACAGCATATGAGCCAGCAACAAATAGAAGAATTCCTGCGGCAGCGGCGGTCGCAATACGGCCCGCAGTTCGTGTCACCGTGTGCAGCCGCCAGCTCATATCCGGTGCCAGCTTTCGCTGCAGCGCCGTACCAAGGTTATGCTGTACCGCAATACGGATACCCCGTGCCTCACTACCGCTCCGTGGAAGAACAAACCGAACAAGAGTTGTTAGGCTTTTCTGACATGGACCGTTTCATGCAGGAGCAGCACACACCGATGGCAAGACTGGGTGGATACGGCGCCGGTCCTGTTTCAGGTTTAGCTCATGGGCTCGCTGCTCCGGGTGGACCGCTGCTTACCCAGGCGACGACCGGCACTGCACTCGGTGTGTTCCCCAACGCTAACGTCGGAGGCTGCAGTGTGCCCTTGCTGTTCAGCTGTTCGCCTACTATAGTACCGGGTCATATTGCGGAATCTCAGGCTCACTATGGCTCTGCGGCTGCTGGTATCGCGAACACGTACAGACTGGTGGATGAGCCAGTACACCACGACGTCCACAATCAACGCGAGGAGCTGGTCACGCCCGAGCACATGAATCTGAGCCCTGTTCATGAACCCAGTCCCGTCACGCACCAGTAAATAGTAAATTTTACAGTGTATTAGATTAAGATAGATGTAACCTAATGTAATATTGTTTTAATAAAAAGTTAGATCGTAATGTTTTGTTTTCAATATGATTACCTACACAAATTAATAATGAGTTAAGTTGTAATTATCTGCACTTAGGTACCTAACACTCATTAGCAATCAATCGATCAAACAAATTGGTGTTTTAATTAATTTCAGACACATGACTACTCAATCATTAATTTTGCCTAATAATGCCAAGACCGTTTCTAAGACGTTCCTCCAAAACTTACTCGACTCAGGACGGCCTCGAAAACACCTTCAAAATTGTATTCTTAGTCGCAATTTCGAGTGAACTTTGAGGTTCCTCGACGGAGTCATTACGTCATAATTTGAATCATCTGCATCGCGCAAATAACGCCGCGATAAATAGTTGTAAGGATTATCGTAAGCATATTCGATAAAGTCTTTAAAACTCATTTTTGTTACATACGAACTTTGACACATTTCCTTCCTTTTTCCTTCCTTAAGGTAGGTTCAGAGGTACCTTGAGTTTGACAGACGATTCCTTACCTCGACTGACGAAAAATCTCGAGTCGAGGACGTTTATGTCAACTATAACTACAGAAAGGCTGATTCGAGGTGGAGTCGGGTCGAGTAAGTTTTGGAGGAACGTCTTAGAATATGGGTGTAAGATTACAGATTTATTGTGTACCTAAGTCTTTTAATAAACGTTGTTTTAATTATTGGGAGTAGGTAATACTGTGGGATAAAGTTAGTCAATTAATTATTTTGCTAACAATGTTTGTTTTAAATTAACTGCATGATAATATCTCCTTATTCGGCGTCAAAGTAATTAGAATGCAAACTCTGGTTTACTGAACATTGGTAAGTATTGTATAACTTGGTGTGGCGTAACTTTTGGGAGAGGTATTTGTAGGTACAGTTGTAAACTGCGATAATTTAATGAATCAAGTTAATGAGTCGATATAATATATTATATCAAGTCATTAACTTGGTATGATTAATTAAATCGCCTGACAAATAAAGTATGTTTTTTTAACTAGGTATAATTATCGTCTTTTGTTTAAGAATTAAAAGTAGTAACTTTGATTAGAAATAGGTACACATAGAGCAACGTGGCCACCGATGACCGAGTCGTCGGTGGCCACGTTGTTCTATGGAAATATATTAATTAATCATGATTAATTTTAAGACCTTAGACTGCCTTGTTGGTTTAGTAGTCGCAAGGGCGACTGTTGAGCATGTGGTCCTGGGTGCGATCCCCAGGTCGGGCAAAGTGTTATTGGGTTTTTCCATTAGGAATTTCTCAGTAGCTGCCCGGAGTCTAGATTTGTGGCTCGCCCACTATTACATGGGACTTAAACATAACTGGCGAAACGAGGGTGTACTGAAAACACCTCTGCCGGACCCTTTGGGGAATACAAGGCGTGATGTTATTGCATTTATGTAACCACGCTTATTAGTTTCAAGGATTTAGAAAGAGCGTTTGTTTCCGTGTAGGTACTGATTGTTACTAGCTGAAGAGCCTTTGAAGAAAGGCGATTGAATTCTCACGATTTAATCTTTCTGAGTTTATTCTATTTATTGGGCACAGCAGCCCTAGTCTGTAAGAGAGAATTTTCGTAATAAATAACATAACCGCCTGTATTCCCCGAAGGATTGGGCAGAGGTGTATAGTAACACCCTTATTTCGCCGATTTAAATCCCACGTAGGTAATGGGGGCGAGCCTATTGCTATCAACCGTGAACAAATCCAAACTCCGGGCTGCTACTGAGGAAATCCACACGGAAAAACTCAATAACACTTTGCCTGACCTGGGGATCGAAACCACGACCTCATGATCAGCAGTCGTGCTTGCCACCACTAGGCCAACGAGGCAGTTTTAAATACTCAATTTAATTATAGCCCAACATGCAGAATTCATCATTAGGGTACGGCATTGTTAGCACTAGACTAAACGTATAAGGTGTCACAAACACGTTTAGTCTGCAGTAGAAAGAAAGAAAGGCGTAGGCGAAGAATCTATAAATAAGCGCGTTATCGCAATTAATAAGACATAATATTTTCACTGTAATTTAAATCAAAATGAAGATACCGTTTATGCTTATTATTGCCGCCGGTTCCGCCTTCACGGCACCTATAGCTGATACTTGGAGCGTAAAAGAAACTGCTTCGAGCAAGAATAATGAATTTGCAACGCCAAATTCGGAATGGGTAGATACCCCAGATATAAGGAAGTCGACCGCACCACGTGAAGAGGCGTTGGTATCTCTTTCCGCAAGGACATCTCATCTCAATCCTGTCAAAGTAACCGCAGCAACTGGGAATGTACCTGTGTTTTTAAACAATGAAGACCAGATTCTTGAAGCTGACGCTAAGAACTTCGCAAGTACCTTCACTTCAGCACAAATGGCTTTTGACAGCTTAGTTCGATCATCTCCTGGACTTGGCCCACCTAGTAGCCTGCTTCAGAAACCCGTCCCACTTTATGACAGTGGCCTGACCGTAGCAGTCAAGAATATGACTCCATCTGAATCCAAAGCTGCTAGGAACCACAGTCACTCGAGGAAGAAAAGGAATATTTGGATGGGTACGGAGCATGCTATCAGCCACTTTAAGGTATCGGAAGATTATCCGGAGCTGCGCACTGGTAACCGTCATGTAGTTTCAAAGGATTACCCCGTGCCAAATATGGTCCGTGTAACGCTTCGCGAAAATGATTAAAATGTATTATGTAATTAGGTTACGTTTTGATTACTTATATCTTACAAAATACATATTTGAAAATTATTTTTAATGTTTTATTATACTTTTCAGGTTTAAATTCCTAATAACCTACTGAAACAACCGTGTCTGTTATTATTTATTTTTCGTTATTTAATGTATTTCTTGTCATTTTACACCAATCCCATCTCAAATATTTTGCCATTTGAAATTAAACACGTACCCAAAATGAAAATAGTCGTAGCACAGAATAGTACAATCATCGTAGTCAAAAAGCGTCTTTTTATTTTATCGTAGTATGAGGCTACGAGCTACGAGTATTTACAGGGAATACTAAGGGTTAGTTTCCACCAAACGGAAAAATCCTCGCGCTCTTTTTTGATGTCACTGAATAAAGAACCGTATCAGTATTGTGTTTAAGTGTAAAATCCGACGCAGACATCAAGCGTTTCCTCGCGCATGCCCGAGCGTAGCTGAACGTCGGATTTTATACTTTTTACTGATGGGGCGTGCAAAGTAGTACAAATTAATGTAATATAGAGTTGTTATATCGTCGTAGTATCGTAGCATAATGGACGTACTATTTATGAGTACTTTTTCAAACTGAATTACTAATAAGGTTTGCAGAGTGATGATGATACGATGATTCGACTACGATTCTTTCCTCCTCATACATAGTATAGTGACTTTAGTCTTTTTCAACAAACTTAGGTACTACAATGTCGAAAAAAGCAGATTGTTTACAATGATGTACTAGTTAGTACCTACACTTATTTAAGAAAGATAATGTTGGATGTGGTTTGTAAGGGTATTATACCGTCCCCATTTCTGTCGCCACGCAGAATTGCTGTGTTCCGGTTTGAAGGTTGTGGGTGCAATTACGGGCACATGAGACTTTCTAGCTTTGTCTCTAAGGTTGGCAAAGCAGTAGCAATCTTCTTAGTGTTATGGCGGTGGTAACCACTTTCCATCAAGTAGGCAGTCGGCTTTTTTGATAAACGATGACATTTTTTTTTATCGCTGCCCCACTGTATCGTGGGTGCGTTTACAGACAAAAAAGTAGGTTGTATGCTTGCCTAGCGGTTGAATGCTTGCCTTCCATGCAGGAGGGTCTGAGTTCGATCTCGGCCCGTACCTCTGACTTTTCGAATTCGTGCGAATAAGAGTTTGATTATCACTTGCATTAACGGTGAAGGAAAAACATTGTGAGAAAACCTGCACACCTGAGAGGGCTCCATAAAGTTCTTGATGATGTGTGTAGTCGGCCAAGCCGCACCAGGCCAGTAGTGGACTCTGCCGGGGTTGCGGTGCATGCAATAGCGAATCCCGTGACCCCGGCCTTAGGTCAGAAGGAGGGACAACGTTGGTTTTTAGCCGGTAAGAGTCCGGCAGACCCCCCCTCGCCTTCCCCGGGCGAGGGACATCCATGAGGATTTTCCAAAGACAAAAAAAGGCCAGTAGTGGACTAAGGCCTAAATCTTTCTTATTCTCAGAAGAGGCCCGTGCCCAGCAGTGGGACAGTAATGGGTTAATTGTGTTTATGATAGGAAATATGTTTTTTTGTATGGTAGAGCTGCCTATACCCATGAGAAAAAGGCGTATGTTATGTATGTGGCCTTTTCTTTTAACACGGAAATAACAGCCATGTATACCATGTTGTATGTCGTAATAATATGTTTCTTACAAAATTATAAAATGTACGAGTCGAGGAATTTAAAAATGCATACTCGCTGTTTCGCTTCTTGGACCACACAGAAGTGAAGCGTAAGCTTTAGCTTAATCAGCTAAAATATGTTTAAGTATTAAAAAAAGGTTGTGTTTGTTCATTATAATATAATGACAATATTTTGTTACAGCCTGCAGTTACCTACATACATACATAAACTCATGCCTTTTTCCCACGGGGGTAGGCAGAAACTATAGAAAGCCACATGCTACGATTTTTACATAGTCCTTTCGCTTATGTTACAGCTTGTGTTAAAGTTATAACAGAAATTACCTATCATCTCTACTTAAATGCAAAATCACTACTATCACTAGCACTTTACAGGTTCAATTTTATTGCTATGATAACATAAACAATGTATTTAATTGTAGTTTTTTGTACTTACCTAACATAAATCAATCTAATAAACAGTCAATCGATCAAAAACATTGGGTATAAATTAAAAAGCTCCAATTTCAGACGCAAACATCACTCATCGTGCAAAATCATCTATTCTGGCCAATCTATGTATGACATTATCATTCAAAATACCTAGCTCGCATTAATTTTAGAGAATTCTTACGAAATAAGATCAGAGAATTGTGTTTTTCTAAACCTTGTTTTAATCTCGACATGTTTGGCACAATGGCTGAGCGATTGGCTTTATGCGCTGCGGTCGCGAGTTCGATTCTCGCACAGAACAAAATTATTTGTATGGCCTACAGATTGTTCCGGGTGTTTGTGCATCTGAAGATTTGTGTCTGTAAACGCACCCACGAAACAGCAGAATTCATAGCGTGGGAAAAATGTTTAAAAAACATAAAAAAAATGTTGCGAGTAATGCTGTAGGATAAAGTTAGTCAATTAAACATTTTGCTAACTGTGTAATACGTGAATGTTTGTTGTAATTTGTAAGTATGCAGATAGTGAATTATACCTATCATCTAAGTACTATTATCTGTTATAATCGATTTTACAAAGTATCTATTTATCTATGTACCTACCTATTTGTATTTCAACTTTTAAAAACAATAGGTATTATAGAAAGGGTTTCGATCAGTTTTCTACGGAAGCTGGCATGACCACCCCGCCATTTTGTATTTTTTCAAAGTAGCGTTGCACTTTTTACCTAGTAGTATATATATGGGTAGAGTATACTTAAATAAACAAAAAATGTCGGCAATATAGTGCCCTAAGTTTCACGTTGCCGAGATATTTGGAAGCAAAGATACGAGAAAAATTACAATTATTAAAAATGAACTAATTACTTATCTAGACACGTAATAAGTTCAAGCCATGGTCAGGGTGGCCATGTCACAAAGGTTCTATTCCTTTTTGGATGCATATACATAATGGATATGTACAGTCAGCAACAAAAGTATGTTAACACCAGTTTTTTAAATCATAACTGATCACAATAATATACAAATTTAATCGGAACACATGTAACAATAAAATAACACAAACTCTTGACTATTATATGAAATTCTGAAAAGTATATCGATGTATCGAATAATTTTGTGTCTTTTAGATGTTATGTAAAAGTAACAGTGTTAATCAACTTTCGTTGTTGACCGTACAAGAATAATTTTTGTAGGTATTTTTCAGTATTTCTAGAAAATGCAAACCTTTGACAAAGCTCATATAGTTAATAGAAATTACATAATCTTGGAAATATAATATATATTGACTCGTTGGTTTAGTGGTGGCAAACGCGACTGCTGATCGTGAGGTCCTGAGATCGATTCCCAGGTCGGGCAGTGTTATTGGGTTTTTCCGTGTAGAATTCCTCAGTAGCAGCCTGGAGTTTGGATTTGTGCCCGTTTGATGGCTATAGGCTCTCCACCCTATTACATGGGACTTAAAACATAACGGCAAAATCAGAGTGTTACTCTACATACACCTCTGCCCAACCCTTTGGGGAATACAGGCGTGATGTTATGTTATATATTGACGTAGCGTTGCGTCCCAACATCCGGTCCTCCGCCTTCCACATCCAGTGGACTATGTACCTTAGTCTGTAGTCGGCCTAGTGGATTGACGTTATATTATGAAGTACCTATGCGATGCCAGGGTGGGAATATAAACGGTAAAATTGTACTGTATTTGTTAGTATTTTGTCAAAATTTCTTTTTTGATTCCATAACACAAAATCACGACTGTATTACCCGAAGGGTTGGGCAGAGGTGTATAGAAACACGTTACGTTACGTTTTAGTCCCGTGTTAGGGGGCGAGTCTATTGCCATAAACCGGGCAGAAATCCAAACGCCGGGCTGCTACTGACGAATTCCACACGGAAAACCCCAATAACACTTTGCCCGACCTGGGGAGCAAACCTAGGACCTCACGATCAGCAGTCGCACTTGCCACTGCCAGACCAACGAGGTTGTTAGTTATGATTCCATATAAAACATTGAATCAACAGACTATAATGTGTACGTACATGATAATATTAGGGATTAAAACCGACACGTTTGACGCAGTGGCTAAGCGATTAGCTTACTGCGCAACGGGTTGCGGGCTCGATTCCCGCACCCAACAAATATTTGTATGGTCTACAGATAGTTTTTCCGGGTTTGAGAGTTAGTATATGTAGGATTTGTGTCTGTAAACGCACCCACGATACAGGAATTATCGGAAGGTGGCGCATCGTTTTAAAAAAAACCGGCCACCAGTGCTGACTATACAGGAAAGCTTATAATTGCGTAATAACAGAGAAACCAGCTTCGACTCTTTGGGAACTGCGGTGGCGGACCCACAAGACTACACCCCTAGTAGTGGCTCATATCTGGCGTTCTTCCCTATCGCCTAAACTGGTGGCTTTTGTGTTTAGCGATAATCTCTTGTAAGCGGCCAGTCTCCGTCTAAATGGGTGAAGAATTTTAGTTAGAACATTGTCAAATATTCATTTAGGTATTTAGTTGTTTTAAACACCTTAATTACATTTAATATTGTTTGTTAAGAGTAAAAAGTAACATGTTGATATTCTTATAAATAAATGTGATGATACGAGGCTGAATTGTAAGTGTCACACTCAACCCAAGAGGTTTAAGTGGTACTTTTTTACCAATTTCATTGAAAACTTAATAATAAAAAAAGATAAAACAATGCAATGGTGCTTTATGTATTTGAAAATATAAAGCACCCATCCCGATAGCCTGGATTATATTACTTAAGTAGTTATAATATTTTGCAATATCAGTTTAGCAAAATCTATAGGGGACAATCCGTGACTGTACGTCAAATTGTATAGTACATATAGCTATGGAATCCCACAGTTGGTCTCCAAAAGTGTGCGTGTTGGTTCTATGCCCCATGTAGGACGTATTTAGTCATTATTAATAATTTGTTTAGGAAAACGTTGTAATTGTATTTACAATGTTTTTTTTTTAAATAGACATTGCCCCGTCTCTTGGATTTCTTCTGTATCGTGGGTGCGTTTACAGACACAAATCTTCACATGCACAAACGCCCAGACCCAGAACAACTATTTGTAGGCCATATAAATATTTGATCCGTGCGGCAATCGAACCCACGACCCGTGCCGCAGAAGCCAATCGCTCAGCCACTGCACCAAACATGTTGTTTATCTAATAAATCAATAGTAACTAGATGAATAATATTATTTTAAAACATATTCTCGGAATATAATTCAACTGTTTAGCATAAATGTTACGAACCGGAAGGTGCTGCTTCAGCATTTGTGAGTCAGTTTCTACAAGCACGTTTTGTTTTCTTTTGCGATCGATCGAACAAATCTCTTGTCTTCAAATTAGTATAAATTCCCCATACAACTCAATCCCAGCATCAAACGTGACATCACACACGATGAAGTCACTTGTAGTCCTATCTGCTCTGGTGTCTCTCGCCATCGCTGCCCCTGCTCTACCTGGGGATGACTTTGAAGTCACGGATCGCCCTCAGGACGGGCACATTCAGGAACTGCCAAGTTTACCAGATGTTCTGAAGAGAGAAAAGAAGTCCCCATTGGATATCGCCACCAGTTCCATTTTAAATACTGGAGTATCAAACACCGAAGTTCCAAATGGACCCCATATCGACTCTGGAGCTTCAACGCAAATGGGAAGAAGTCTTGTTTTGAAAAAGCCTCTGATTGTTAAGAAAAAATACGGGTACCGACTATACCGTGATTCTGAAGAAGAAAAAGCTCACGCCGACTCCAACGAGACATGCGGCCGACAAGTCAAAGTTAAATTGTGTGATGATGACGGAAAGATCAGGAATACGATGAAAGGCTCTGAACATGGAGTGATTGATATTCATACATCAGAAGACGATGTAAAACATAGCATTAAGATGGCTAAGGAAGCTGTTGAGAATTTGCAAAGAGATATTAAGAAAATGGACCAGAAAGGTGACATGAAAAAGGCACATGAATCGGAATCTGACGCTGAGTTGCATGAAGATATTGAAGTAGCAAGACAAGCTCTGCAACATATCCACGAAAACTTTGAAACCTTGGAATCAATGACATTACACGCTACAAAAACAAGGGACTCGGAAGTTATGCAAGATATTCATCTCACCGTAGCAAAAACCGAAGAAGAAAGAATGGCCCAGTGGAAAGATGCAATGGACAACATTCAGAAAAATTTTGAAATAGCTAGAAATATTGAGGATAGTTTCAAAGCTGCCAGTAACCAGGACAGCTTGTTGCACTTGGATCAATCAGGATCTGCAGCAACGATAAGCGAACATAAATTAGAAGAGGAAATCGATCCACATGCAACATTAGCCGAACTCAATCACATGCGCGCAGCGCAAAATGTGGACCTAGAACAGCAACATATAGTAAAAGAAGATGGCAAAGATAAATTGCTGAACAAAGCAACAAATGAACATTTGAGTGAACATAATGCTAGAGAAGAACAAAGTACTGAAGATGATATGAAGACTGGTGCTTCTGAAATGATTGAAGTTCATTTAGATAACATTAAAAGCCAAGATGCTTTAAGAAGCGAGAGTCATAAAATTCAGGAACACGAAAAGAGTGCTGAGGGCGCATTACAAGAACTTAATGCACATACCGAAAACAAAGCTTTTGATAAGAAGGAGAACATTGATGAACATATTCATCAAGAGAAAAACTCTGAATTTCATGAGGATATTTTAAAAGACCAATCTAAACACCACATAACACAATTATCCTCCATGAAAGCAGTCAAAGAAGGAATAGATACAAAATTGGACTTGGAAAAAAACTCTGCATCCAGAACTTCAGAAAATATTCCCGATGTTCATAAAGGTACTCACATGGATGCTCATATCACTACAGCCAACATTGTAAAGCCTTTCAGTTCAGACGCCTCCAAAGAACATCAAAGAAGTGTTGAACAGAAAGAGGCGAACGACAAAATTGAACACCATCTGAAACAGGAAAAAAGTGCTTACGATATGACTGCAACTGACGATATGATCGATTTTCTTGCAAAGTCTGCGGAACATTTAGATCACGACAAAATGGAAAAAGAAAATTTACACGGAGAACACGTTATGGAACTCGGAAAAGCTGCTGAAATTGCAAAACCAGTGCATAAAGAACAACTTGCTGAAAATAGGGATATGAAATCAAAGGAGGCAGTAAACAGTCCTCTTGTTGAAATTAAACACGAGGAAAACTTTGATGACATTCCGAAATCTGCAGAGCAGACAGAGTTGAACCATTTCCATACTTTAGCTGGACAAAAAGAAAATGTTATGTTGGCGAAATCTGTTGATCACGCCTCCCTTCAGGACCGCCAGAAGCAACACACGATGGAGCATGAAGTATTACCCCACGTTGAAATCATACCAGCGATGAAAGCAGCAGAAGAACATTTGCATCATCTTGGACACATGCAAAACGCACACTGGGCTCATGAAAACAGACATCTGGACCATTTGTCTTCAATGAAAGCTGCTGAAGAATTTAACAATGATTTTGAGATGACCCATGGACATCAACATGGTTTCATTCCTGAGCAAACCATGGACCAATTGAGAAACTCACACCTGGCTGAACATAGCAAAATGGGTGTCTCTCATGATTTCGAGTTATCAAGCCATGTCCAACCTCAAACTCACCAGCCGTCAAGATATCATCACAACTCAATGACAAACGGAAATCTGCATGAGTTGAGCGGTATGGGTAGTGCTATGCATCCCAATTTCCATCCCAGTATGAGAGACGCAATGGAAGGCTTTGGTTCTGATCACATGCTCCGTTGGAAGCCTACGCATGAATCCGCTAGAGGGGCGTACGGATCTGGCTTGTCAAGTTCCATTGGGTCAGCGGGAGCTGTTGGCGTGTTCCCCAACGCAAATACAGGAGGCTGTGCTATTCCCTTGCTGCTGAGTTGCTCGCCGTCCGTTGTGTCGGGTAGCTTGGCTAAGGCCCACTCAGCTGGCCCGTCATCGTACGGTTCCTCTGCCTATAGAACAGAAGACGACTTCGGTTTCCACAACAAACGTGATATCAAGAAAACGAACGACATGAGAACTATCAACGCGCTGCGAACACCCACCATTGTAAAACAGAAGAGTCCAATGCTCCTAGAAAATAAATTGTAACGTGATTGAGACTTGTACAGTATCGGCAAAAAAGAATAATGGACCTTTTATACTTATTTATTACAAATTTTGTACTTTTTACTATGATTGTAAAACATCACAAAAATAAAGCATTTTCTTAAACTTTCTAGTATAATTTAACCTCCAAGTCCTTATTGCATTATTTGCATTAATCCACCTACATCGCAAAAAAATTGACGTGAAAATCCTGATAACAATACATTAATAAACCATGTATTAAACTGTTAGTTACAACTACATAAACACTAAACAAATACACTGTCATCATCATCTTGCCCTTATTCCAAAATATTTAGGGTCGGCTGTATGTCTTCTTCTTCCATACATCTCTATTAGCCGTCATCTCAGTAGTCACCCCCTTTCTAACTATATCATCTTTCACACTAGCCATCCATCGTTTCTTTGGTAATCCTCTACTTTTATAACCATCCACATTCATACTCAAAACTTTCCTCACGACCCGTTCCTCATTCTTCCGCATAACATATCATAACACCAAGATAAACATTAAACTGTACACATTGGAACAATTTTCTTTCGGTTTTCTTAATATTTTATATGTATATTTTTAAATCGGTATCACTTATATCATAATAGTTTTCCTAGCCTAAATAATATTAGTACATTGTGATACAAGTGTGCTGTTGGTCATTACACTCGAGACGGCATTATGCGCGCAAGCCGCAGGTGAGCGCGATAAGGGAGCGGAGAGTGTAATAATCAATGCATACGCATTTCATACGACGTTTTTCAACACACTTGCGAGGAAAAAACTGATTTTAGGTATCTAAACAAAACATAAAAAAAAAGAAATCTAATACAATAATACTAACAAGGTAAGTTGGTTATTTTGATAAATATTTGTGAAAAATTGCGCTTGGGTTTTGTTTTTTCGCGCACTGTGCCTGTGGCCGGGTTAACTATGACCAAAGGGCAAATAGCCTAATATAAAAAAAACAGAATATTTTTGTGTTTATAACACAAATGATTAAATGTTAATTTGTTGATAAACATATATAATTTAATGAAATTAAATTTTTATTTATCATATTTTAATTAACACAGTTTATTCTATTTTTATGATAAAAAAGTTTACAATTTTCTAGGCATAAAAACGCTTTGCTAAGTTTAAAAAAATATAGGTACCTATACAGTAAAATTCTTTCGTAGACATAATTATGTGGCACTGTGAAGTAAAAAGCACGCGTGTGTAATAAGCTGCATTATGAACCTTAAAGCGGTACAATAAAAGCCACTTTCAAGTGTGTTGAAAAAGTAATTTATAGCAAGGATTAATCCCGCCACAGATCCACAGATCACTTCCAAATCCAGATAGAATTACTATATATATAGTCATCTTATATCTAGACAATTCAGTAATTCAAATGGTTCAAGAAAGAGTACGGAGTTGCCTATTACCCATGGCAATTACTGAACTATGATAGGGTGATAATCTATACTTATAAAAGGAGAAGCTGACTGACTGACTGACTGATCTATCAACGCACAGCCTAAACGGCTGGGGTTAGAAACTTGAAATTTTGACAGTAGGTTCATTTTGTGACGTAAACGGATGTTAGACTAAGAAGGGATTTCTCGAAATTCAACCCCTAAGAGGGTGAAAAAAAATCACGCAAGCGAAGCTGCGGGCAAAAGCTATAAAGAATAATTATTTATAGGCAAATACATAACTCTTCCTGACCGCAGTCGGGTAAAAATACCATCAATACGTCAGATTGAAGTCGCAAACAAATATTGCAACACGATATTATATTATTTAATATCATTAGAAAATGTAACATGAAACCGTACATTCAATTGTCAATGACTTCAAAATTTTGCTGAATTTAGTAATGAGACGTGTTCGGTTCATTGCGCTGCAGTATTATAATACTTAAAAAAAAGTTATATTGAAGAACAGTGTTGAGTGGATAATCACGATGTTTAGTGCGTGTATTGTGATTTGTGTGAGCTTCAGTTTAATTCAGACTGCGCCCTTAAATTATCAAGATCCATTTTATCCAAACTATGACAGCGTCGATTACAATGAAATGGTTAGGGCAACGCGTAATCTGAACCCGAAATCTGACCATGAATCTCTGTTCCTAAAATCTTTAGAAGCCAACAGTAATTCGAATGATGCTAGTGTATACCAAGAGGGTAATGACTTCATAAGATTGCCCACAATAGCTTCTAATGACTTGGTAATGTTGGATCACTTACCACAAAGTTCTTATTTTGAACATGGCATAACAGCCGCATTGCCTCCAGAATACGGACTGATCACTCAGAATGTACCATCACCGATTGTGTGGAATAGTAAATACTTGCGAACCCCTTATGATCAAGGAACCTATGAAGCAGATCAAGCGATGAACGTTGGTCCAGTGAACGTTGAAATGGACCCCTACGAGGTTGATTTGTATCCATTTGTGCATACTAGTATATCTGCAGCATTGAACTCCGTGCCTCCTGTACACTCGCTACCTCCAGTTTACGCTACACATATCCATGAAACGATGCCGTCTTTGGAAACTCGTGGGGACTACGAAATTGATGTGTTGAACCCTGAAAACTCAGAACTTATGCCGCCTAACTTACGAATCACACGATCGAGAAGAGATTTTTTGGAAGACTTAATGCATGACGCGATGATGAATAACGTTCTCCCAACGATGTCTATACCGTTCGCTCGTGGTGCTGAAACGTCCCCCTCATATCAAGCGACGCCGGCGCAGAGTACTGGACCAGTGTTGGCTGTTTATCCAAACAGCGCGATAAATGATTGTGCTATACCAATTCTTCTGGGCTGTTCTCCGAATATAGTTCATGGGACATTGTCCAATACTTACGCTGAACAACCGCCTCAAGTGGCGGCTTATAGAGAAGCGGAACGCGTCAATCAGAATGCACTAAGCACAGTTAATATGTGAATGTAAAAAAAATAATAAAAAAAATAACATTTTCAGTAAAAAAATAATTGAATGTAGATGAAATTGTTTTATTTCACTGACCGTAAGGAGTTTATTTGTGAATAATAGGTATAAGCAGCTGATTTTAAAATAAACTTTGAGAAACCTTAGTCTGATGTTTTTGATCTATTCAATACCCATTATTAAATGCTATTCATCCCACGATAAATTTAAGTCAACTCAATAAATTTTCCGATAGTATTCTAAATTAATCGAGAAGAGAAGAAGCGACGACAACTTTGATGCAGTGGCCGAGCGATCGGCTTCTGCGCTATGGGTCGTGGGTTCAATTCCCGCACGGAACAAATATTTGTATGGCCTACAGATAGTTGTTCCGGGATGGATGTTTGTGCGTGTGAGGATTTGTGTTTGTAAACGCACCCACGATACAGGAGAAAGCGTAATGTGAGGCAACGTTTTTTGAAAAAAAAAAAAAAAAAACAGTAGCCCGGAAAATGGCTATTAGCTCCTCATTAATATCGTCATCGGTGTATTGGTGTAACACCATTCAACTCGGGAATAAAAGCATGATATTATATGATTTTTTTGTCTCCAGATACACCGAACTGTCCTCGAGGCGAGGTCCTGGGCTCCAACCTGCAGTGCATCACCCGTAAACACATCAGCACCACCAACGAGACATATTGGCAGTTCTATGACAGTCCTTGAATGTCTTATTTTCATCATATAAACGCTGAATAAAGTTGTCATGAATGACGTGATTATAACCATATTTTTTCATGTATAACTTTGTAACTAACTAAGTTTGTAATAACTTTATTCAATGTAGTAAGAGGGATAAATTTTAATAAATAGATAAATAATGGAACCAGGCGCTACTTTGTAGAAATCCATGACATACAAATATACAATAACAATATTTAGTGTTAATTCCGCCAAACAGTTGATCAAACTTGGATGCAGTATGCAGCACCGGCCCTCCAGCCCGCAAATATATGCAAATGCAGAAGCTGCAATTAATAAATTGCAACAAACAAGCAACTTAAACTGACTCGACCACTGCTTAGACATTGGACTTGTCTTCAACATCTCCATAGGATGCCCCGTGGAGGGGCAAAACACGTGTCGTATCGGTTTGAGTTGTTTGTTTGTTGTATTTTTTTAATCGCACCTTCTGCATTTGCATATATATATAGGTATTTGCGGTGCTGCATACTGCATTCAAGCTTGATCAACTATTTGGCGGAATTAACACTTTTTGTTTAATAAATAATCAAACCTATTGTATCTCTGCTGTATAAAGTTATAAATATCGGGCCGTTGACGTCCACACTAGGCTGCTGAACACAGGGCTTCTTATAAAATGTTAGTCCGAAAGGGTATTAAAGTGTCCATAATAATGAATAACTTTTGTTCTACAACTTTCCCCAAAACACAATCGTTTTAGAGAAATAGCTGTTCAAAGTTTTATAAAAAATACGCTAAAACAAGACAACCGTATCTACCTACCATTAGCTGTCATATTTGAGGTCACGAATTAGTAGCTCCACTTTCTGAATTCGTATCTAAATCAAAGGTGTAATTTTTATAAAATAAATAACAAGTTTAGTTTCATGGCATAACAAAGTTTGTCATTCATTCATAAAAAAATCTGAAAAGCTCTTTACAATCTAGTTTTACGATTATATAGATATGGACACAGACACATAGGCACCTAAGTAGAAACCCGTAAATTTTCCTTTATTTACTTTGTGCGAGGTTAGTAACAAATATGGCGTGATTGTTATTCTTAGAATAATTCATACAAACCTAAATAAAACGCAGGTATTTTCCTCAAATATTACTAGTGTTTACATGTTGCCTTCAACGAATCGCGTTGTATTACAATAATTATCATGTGATAATGCGCAATATATTCGATTAGATACACGTGCTGCAGTATCTGATAGCAATCGATTGATTAAAGAAGGTCCTAATAAAAAGAGCACAATCTTAATTAAAACCTTAATGATGAAAACAAAATTTATACAAGGATTCTCGGTAAGGGGGTACTAATTTGAATGGGTGTTAAAGTACCTATAATAATAAATAACTTTTGGTCTACAACTTTCCCCAAAAGTCAATAGTTTAAGAGTTAGCTGTTTAAAGATTTCATAAAAAAGTCGCTATTCTCAGCTATGATCAGCTGTGTTTTAATTTTAGACCATATTAGGGTCATCGATTGAAAGCTCCATTTTCTGATTTCGTAACTAAAGCAGGGATGTAGAATTTTTGCAAAAACTAAAATAAAAATGTTTTTGTATGGAAATAAAAATTAAAGAATTTTTAAATTTTAAGACAGTTATTTTCTTTATAACAGTCGTCAGTGATACTTTAAGTGGCCCACGGATTATTACCCTCTTTCCGACTAACTTTATAAATATACTTTATAGAAGCTACAAACTGTGCCATTATCATCTTCTTAATTATATATGACTAGCTGTGTCCTCACGGCTCCGCCCGCGTAAGAAGTTTTATTCCAGTATTAAATATAGCTTATGTTACTTAGTGATAATGTAGCTTTCTAACGGCAAAATATTTTTTGTAATCGGTCCAGTAGTTTTAAAGTTTATTCGTTATATACAAAAATACAAATCTTTCCTCTTTATAATATTAGTATAGACGTATAGATAATTACTAATTAATAACACATTTTTGCGAGAACCTGGCAATCGGTTTAGTGATGACCTTTAGTGGTCAGAACTACAATATTATTATCAAGGTCCACGCAAGTGACTTCGAATCTGACCATTTACCGTAACTCTGTCTAATCGTAACGTCAAGGATGAAACAAATGACTACTACCCTGTAATCTAGTTATAAATAACTTTATGTATAGTCCAGCTATTTTAAAAGTTAAACAAATCTTTGATCGTGAAACATTCATTTAGTTTTTTAAGAATCCATTAAGTAGGTATACACATTTTTGGAAAACCTTAACACTTACCTATTCAGTTAGTTTTCAAAAATAAGTGCCTACTTATTTAAAAGTTTGTTAACCTGTTGTTTTTTGGTTTGAGCCTTTTACTCATAATTTGAATGACCGCACTATAGATACATGATTGTGTAGGTTATTTATATTAATATCCCGCAGTTATCCATAATATGTGGTCAACAAGCAAGCAATTTTCTAATTAATATAATTAGTAATAGTCCTAGTATTTTATATTATAAATGTGGTAATTACCTACTTCATAAGAGTTTATGGCAATTCAAACGAGGCCATTTTGGTTGAGCCTAATTAATTTTATATAGTATTTTATAGTTTTACAAGTTTGCACTCTTGTGATTATAAACCTACATCCTGAGAAACTCTAAAGGCCGATTTAAACAAATAAGTTAAGCGAGTTAAGTTGGCGATTAAGGGCCGATTTTTCAATCGTTAGATAACTTTTATCTGAGGAATAAATTCAGACATTTTGACAACTTTTATCTAAATCAATCTAGGAAATCTATCATAACGTCAGACTTATTCCTCTGTTAAAAGGTATCGGACAGTTGAAAAATCGGCCCTTTGTGAACTTAATTAAGCCAGTACTACACTTAACTCGCCAATTGATGTACATCCAAATGAGGTTTTCTACTTAACTCGCTTAATCAGCAAGTTAACAACTTATGTGTGGGTAAATCAGACTTCAGGATAACTATTTACGATACATTTTATATAGGTATTTAAACTCAGCTTGACGCAATTCGCTTAAAAGTTACGTTTACAACCATGAACATGCAAAAAAGCACGTACGGCGCATTTATCATGTTCAATATTGGAATTATCCTTGATCTAATTTGCCGATTGCGTATTGAGAACAATAACTGTTATTTGGGAAGCTTACAGTGACGTATTTCACAAAAGTAAATAAGGGGATCGTCCGTTTACTTTAGCGTCGTCTGCGCACAGCCGGCCAGTCAGCTTGACTCCTGCGCATCTCTGACGTAAAACGACGAGCTCAAAGATAACATAACAACGTTTAAAAGGCAGCAAAACTATTGCGAGCACCAAACAAAATTCAGAACGTTTGATAGCAACACGTCCTATAATATTATTTTTTTAAAAAACACGAGTCCTTAACAACAATGGTGAAGCTTCTGTTATTAGTAGTTCTTTCAGCTGTCTGTGCTGTTACCTACGCCAAACATATACACCCAAGGAATATAATACAGATGGATATGGAAGAGGAGTCAGTTAATGATATTGAACAGATTCCTACTGACATTGATGGCATGACAATTGTGAGTACATGAGTTTCTTATATTGGACCTACTAGAGTTAACTTGTATACCCCCCAAATGTCCAAAAATCTTTTGGAAGTATAACAGGTTAAAAAGCAGGTGGATGCTGCAGCCCATCTTTACATAGTATAAAACAAAGTCGCTCCCGCTGTCTGTCTGTCCCTATGTATGCTTAGATCTTTAAAACTACGCAACGGATTTTGATGCGGTTTTTTTTTAATAGGTATAGTGATTCAAGAGGAAGGTTTATATGCCCCATATTAGTATCTACATTGCACCCGTGCGAAGCCGGGGCGGGTCGCTAGTATCCTATATGTTATAACCCCTTAGGAGGGTGTCCCTGATGTTGACAATCCATGCATGCCTTTTAAAACTCTAAATTTAATCGTCCCGTAGCAACCCAAGACTGCTAGAACGGCCTTAAGAGGAAACGCGTGCTGCAAAATATTAATAATTTGAATAGGTTTTTGCGATCTATTTCCATCCCACCCCTCCCGCAAACCTTCCCAATTGAGCGCGAAAGAGACACCCGCATCTCGGACTAATTTCTTCTGTGCAATATTAGCGAAATCGTACTTACGTATTTCCCTGTTTCCTTCTTCAAATTTGGACCGATTTTAATATTTTTTTCTGTAATAATTTGAGAAATACTAGTTATGTCTGTATGTTTCTCTTTTATTTTTTATATTCGTTTTCAAATTTTTTGCCAGATGTTTGAAAAGAGTGGTAAAACCGGTCGATTTTTGTAAAGTTTAAACTTATCTAGTTCTTTTAATAATTAATTTATTGACAAACAAAACATAGGAACATAGTGGTGGTACATATATATCATAGGGTAAAAAATATTTGCTCTAGTGACATTATCCAAGGAGGAATCTGAGGAATACGTTTGTATATGGACTAAATGCCGACCGCATTTTCTCTTTAAATAATATTTCCACTATTACACTTCGTTATAAAATGGCACAGGAGGATGCTTCCTATAGCAGCCTATAGCAGCCCACTCTTGGACATAGGCCTCTCCCAACGCTGCTGTTCAACCTCTTGAACGAATCCCTTAACCACGTTTCACTACAGTGACCTGGAAGTGTACCCGAGGGACAAAAGTTGTTCCTTTAACATGCCTTAATTAGCTTTAATTGATAATTTTGTGTAACCTTGAAAACCTTTCGTTCAATGCTGTTGATATAAAATAATAATAGAAACTTTGTTTTGCACTATCTCATTCATAAATATATCTTGTAAATTATCAATATCATCAATCAAGTCCATGAATTCTTTGAAAGTGTTATTTTCCATTGTTTTCCGTAGAGTCAGTCACCTGGTATATAATATATTTTGATAACTGCACAGCAACATTTGTCTTCTTTTTATCTTGATATTGATCCACATAATACCCCAATTCATACAATCTTTAAATCCGCGATAAATTTTGTTATTTTAAAGCATCAATATAAACTCTATTACGTATATAGCAGTTAAATCTTTGAGCTCTAATACAGTCAAGTACCTACATCTTTATCTTCATAATAAAAAAAAATCATTAATTATATTTTACGTTTCAGGAAGTGCTAAGCCATATGAAGCCGAGTCGTTTCGTGCCAGTCAACAACATGTTGTTCTTCACGAGGTATCCTCCGTGCGAGGAGGGCTTCAAGAGGGACCTGTTTGGTGATTGCAGGGAGGTCTGGGAGTAAACTTTATACACAAAAACAATAGGAACAGAGTAACAAGTACGGTGTTTCATCGCTTATGATAGCATTGAATGACTGGGATGGGGCAGCTTGGGACAATAGCCCTGCCTATAGTAACCTGCTACCCTCGCGATGCTCGGCTGTATAGAGTTACACTGTGGTACATGTGGCCAAACAACGTCAAATGTATAAGCGAACTATTATAGTCTCCTTGTGATATTAGTGATAAGATGACATTGCATTTGATCTAATTTTAGAACATATAAGATAGATTAAGAGATTATTATATAATTAAAGTTAATACGCTTTTAAATGGGGTCTTATTTAGCTTATTCACTTTTTAAATTAAACCACAGTTACTTAAAACATAACAAAAACAACAGCAATTGGAATCAGTCAAACATTTTTTTTTAAATCATAAAACGATTGAACATACATTTAATCAATAATTTAACACGTACAAACAATTTTCTCTGGGAACTCACAATCACATTCACGATAACTTACAAGATACATTACGTCACATTTTACTGGCAATTTTACTTTACTCACAAACACTTTACAAACTACAGTTACAGTGCACTTAAAGTACTAAGTACTATATTATCCTCGGCAGACATTATTTACGTCATGAAGTTAACCAATTTAGATCTCGTCGGGCTGGAGGTAACTCGGCCGACGAGGATGTCCACCTGATAAAGAACGTGATTAGTTATATAATTAACGCATAAGTACTTTAAGGAAGATCCCTGATCAAGTATGGTGGTAGTACTACAAAAATTTAAGAGCGTGTATAAAATACAACAGTATTTCTATCAAGGAGCATCGGAGCTTTTCGTTTGGCATTCATTTTTCTCAAGGCGCCAACAGTTCATGTTTCTCTTCAACTCAAGCATCATGCTGTCAAAGCGTCAAAACTCTTAAAGGAACTCACGGATGTTGTCAAATGTTACGGCTAGAAAAGCAAAAGCTGTTTACTAAAAATCTTGGTCTCGATTGAACATAACACTACTAACTGCAATGTGTGTGTACTTCGCTTTAGGCAAAGATCTGTCAGTATGTACGACAACTCTCTCCCTAATATGTCTGGATATTTTCGGAGTAAAAATCAGAGGAATGAAAAGAAAACGTGTTGAAATGCACTGCTGTGCCCGAATAAACGTGACGACGCCGTGTTCCGACAGCGTGAGCAGCGTGGCCACGCTGCAGATCCACCCCCCACGCTCGCAGCAGAACTACTCCACATTGATCAATAGATAGGATGACTTACCCAAACGTAAAAGTCTGGTCACATAAGCGAAGCTGGCGGCAGCGTGACGGCGCCGTGCCCCGACAGCGGCGAGGGCAGCGTGGCCACGCCGCGAATCCACGCACCGCGCTCGCAGCAGAACGATTCCACGTTGTTCAGTGCTCGCATGTAGATCGTGGTCACACCACCTGATATGTCAACATGTAGTTAGGTTAGTTACAAGATGTAGGGTCAACAGTGCAGTGTACGAGATATAGCCTTCCCAAACAGCAACGCTTGAACACCACCCACCCTGACGCTTTGCAACGAGGCACCCAAAGCCTAAAGAGGATGTGAAATAACACCCAAATACTCCAGTCACCACCCTCTTGCCACCCATTAAGGGGAATACGTTCAAGTTGGGAGAGTAAACCAGTGGATTGCGATTGATCTTTGATGATTGATAAAGTGTATTAAAAATATTGCCTATCCTGAAGACCATTCGTCTACCGCACCTGCACGCAGTACACTCTGCCACTAACTTGTCAGCCTTAAGCCTGATGATCAGTAAACCGAAGTATAACCTATGGGAATCACCTTCCTTTTTGGGTTAGACGTACTTATTCTATGATAAGGCTATGCCTCGGCTAAGTTGATTAGTAAATTAAAATAGGATTAAAACTGACTGCCTCGTTGGTCCAGTGGTGGCAAGCGCGACTGCTGATCGTGAGGTCCTGGGTTCGATCTCCAGGTCGGGCATAGTGTTATTGGGTTATTCCGTGTGGAATTCCTCAGCAGCGCGGAGTTTGAATTTGTTTGGGCCCTATTACATGGGACTTAAATATAACGACGAAATGAGGGTGTTACTAAACACCTCTGCCCAACCCTTCGGGGAATACCGGCGTGATGTTATGTTATTAAAATCCACCTTGCTGTTTTCGAGACAAGCCTGAACCCTCAACTCAGGCCTGAATGTAATAAACACAGACGGACATAGTTCTGATTTTCCAATGATCGTAACTTTACGTTTGTTGAGGATAAAACTATTTTCGGTCCGCAATATTGTTTGGGTGAGACTATTTGCTATGCTTAGGAATGCAATGAAATTTTGTACAGACTGAGTGGGCTAAGAATATCCCAAACTAAATGAATACAAATACTCAAAGCTGAATACGTGCCTATATTTTTATGTCTACCAGAAGTTTCTTCCGCGAATTAGAGTCTTTTAATAAATGGACAGTTCTGGTCAGTAAAATTGTTTGATATAACATAACAACATCACGCCTACACAACGCCTACACGCCAACATAACAACAATCCCACAAAGGTTAATAAACGTAGTAAATGAGGGCGAGCCTATTGCTATCAACCGGGCACATACCCAAACTCTGGGCTGCTACTGAGGAATTCCATACGGAAAATCCAATAACACTTTGCCCGACCTGAGGATCGAACCAAGGACTTTTCGATCAGCAGTCGCGCTTGCCACCACTAGACCAACGAGGCAGTTTATATATTTATATTACGATTGTTTTGTTTTATTATTTTATTATAAACATAACATGACATAATCAGCCCATTAGGTACTGTTCCACTACAGGGCACGAGCCTCTTCTCAGAAGGAGAAAGGTTTAGGCCTTAGTCCACCACGCTTACTTGATGGTTTTGTTTTATTATATTAGAAAAAAACGAGGCATAGGAAAATTTATGATTATTATTTAAAATTACATTATAGTAATACGTAAATAGACGTGTTCGATTCATTTCAATCGGCTATAGGGGGAACAATATCGTTCTACAATGTAACAATAGATTTTCTCGAAACGGTTAACTTGGACAGATCGTTTACTTTCTTTCAATATGTAGAACGGATTTATGTTCACGGGCGTTAACATATAGGTAAAATACAATACTTATCATGAGCTATAAAAACCATATTATAAACATAATATTCAGAGGCTCAGGGCTAACTGCTCCCGTGGTCATTGATGTTATTTACTTTGGAAAGCATTTCAAACCATCCGTCTCGATTGTCATACGCAGTACAAGTCTGACAATCGAGTCGTTTAGTCGAAAGGTGACCTCAAAAATTAGAAAGGACTAACTTTAGTAACGAATTATTGAGGTCACCTTAATAATTCGTTCATGAAACCTAAGATACCTAATAATAACCATTGAATCTTGCACTTCTCAGGGTGAATTCCCGAGTCATTTGAAAATTTGAAGTAAATACGTATTTGACGTCACTGCGGTTTATTTAACGTCAATATTTATTTAAACAAACTCCGATTTCGTCCCCCTCGTACATAGGAATATCCGTTAGCAAATATTGTGTTCATAACTCGTAAGTAAACAGAAACAAATCGTGTTGTTTCTTCTACGAATAAGCCGACTCGTCACTTTGCGGTGGTTTTGTAAATGGTGACTTAAACACGATTCCTATATCCAAGACTAATCTTTTTCCTTACCAATGCTAGTATTTGGCAATGCCAATTTTTTTTCTAATATCTGGTTCCTATGGCCTAAAACTGACTGTCTTCCTTACCAATGGTAGCATTTTTTATTACCAAACTGGCCATATAAATAGACTCGTAAGCTAATTTTACCTGTGAAAGCGACTAACGTAAGAGGGTCTACTATGAATTTGAATTTAAATTTTATTTATTCTGAACAAAAATACATTTGTGTCGAATACAAGATTAATACAATAATAATAATCAATAAAAGTTACAATCAATAATATGGATAAAATGTCTAAAATAAAATAAGTAATATCAAGAACTTAGTTAAATTAAAAATATTAAAAAAAACACAATTAGCCTAGTCAGAAGAAAAAAAAACAAACATTCAACTTAATCAAAAAATAACATGTCAAGAATTAGACTTAAACTTACACAATAATAACAAGTTACACTGTAGCATTATTTTTGTCCCTAAAAAACTATGTAAAGCTGTGGGGGGTCTTCGCTTCATTACTGGTCAAGATACTAGAGTCTTCATTGTAACCGATAACGCTCGGTATATTATAGGAATGAGCTATACAAGATTGTTAGTCAATTATTATGGGAGTGTCTACTACTATCCTTTGCTAAGCAAACTATGTTTTATCATTGAAAAAGATAACCGAATTTTAGCTATAGGCAGCAATGGTCGGTACTATATTGGAATCAGGTGTAAAGTACTTACAAGACGGATTAATGGAACGGAAATCGCAGATATTTCACTATAAGTTCGTATAGCAGGATTCAGAAGGCCCCTCCATGCCTTGAAGAGCACTTAAAGAGTCGGTCCCGGTCCCGGGTTTCATACGAGTACCTATGATAGGCGTTACGGGTAGTCAGGAACCCGAAAATCTAACAACCGCGACTGGCTTACCTTGGTATATCGGCCCAGTTAATAGGTTGAGGAGTTCTGATGGCAGTCGCTCCCTATAAAATAGTGGTATTAAGCCGCATCTAGTTAGACTGGAAGCCGATTCGAATATAGTAGGGAAAAGGCTATGCAGAACAATACGATTCAAAAGAGTGATTAAAATAATTGATTAGAAACTTGTTATAACAATTGGATGTTGTGCAATAAATGATTAAAAAAAACTTGATCTATTTCTATTTCAGTCATTTCCTTTTAGCCTTTAGATAAAGCCATTTTTTACAACGATAGAGCAGATTAAATAGATCAAATTGCCATTTTACCTCAGAATAAACGTATTAAGATCAATCTCCTTGATAACTTCTTATTAACATGTCACTTCAAAACGGTGCCTTATCGATAACCATAATTCAAAACACCTTTAAGCATGTGATTATTATCAATGATACAAAATCGAATCAATGCCATAAGAAAATGATAAGGTAGGAAAAGATAGGAAGAACATTTATTTATGTAGCGATAAATAATATGCAGCTGGTTAACAAAATTGTTTACCTACATAGACAAGGAAGAAAGATTGCTTACTTAGAAAATCTAGTTTGCTAACAACTACCGCCTAGTCATCGGTTTTCTAGCTGTTCTAACAACAATCTAGTTGTCTGACCTAGTTGAAAAACGCATACTCATTACTAAGATTTTAATGTTTATAAAATGTTAGTTTAGCTGCTATGGGTCTAACTATTAAATTTGAATTTAAATTTGCAAAATCGTTTGTCTTGGTATGGGCATGGGAGGTCCGTAGCTACTACGTAAGCCGGTGCTGACAAGGAACCGGTCTAACTCCTTGTCATCAGATATGTTGAAGCGTGTAAGCAATCATATAATGGTTAAAATATAATGTCAAATATGTCAAGAAATGATATATGTCAAGAAAATGTGATGAGGAGGGATGAAACACATGTGACTAAGAGAGTGATGAATATGAATGTTGATGGATGGAGGAGGAGAGGGAGACCAAAGAAAAGATGGATGGATTGTGTTAGGGAGGATATGAAAGATAAGGGAGTAAATGATAATGAGACGGCTGACAAGAAAGAGTGGAAGAGAGAAACATATTGCGCCGACCCCAAGTAACTTGGGACCAGGGTAGGAAGATGATGATGGATCTAACTAGTAAAATTATTCTGGTAACTATTAAACAAGCTGAGTATAGTATGCCTAGGTTTTTAAACAGGATGTTTACGCATAATCTAACTGCCTCGTTGGTCTAGTGTTGGCAAGCTCGACTGCTCATCGTGAGGTTCTGGGTTCGATACCCACGTTAGGCAAAGTGTTATTGGGTTTTTCCGTGTGGAATTCCTCAGTAGTAGCCCGGAGTCCTGATTTGTACCCGGTTGATGGCAATAGGCTCACCCCCTATTACAGGGGACTTAAACATAACGGCGAAATGATGGTGTTACTGTACACCTCTGTCCAACCCTTCGGGGAGTACAGGCGTGATGTTATGTTATAATCTATAACGAAAAAGTAAACAATTATCTCGAGTGCTATTAATCGTTATGTTTTGCTGATTGTAATGAGTCTTAATTATCGCTGATGACTTGGTAATGACGCCATCAATGATTACAAAAACGTGGTCGAAAAAAATATTGTGATGAAGATGTGTACATCATTGTCCGCAAATGTTCAATCAGAGATTCGGATGTAATAATCAATGTTATTTTGAAGAGTCAAGGAGAAAGTACGCAGCATCAATCTTTAATCATCGGCTTTAAATAACCTGAAAGGTCATCTGGCAAGGAGGAGTGTCAACAGTGCACAAGGGGTGACACAAACCCAGCGTGGTTATTTCGAGTCTTTATGTATTGATCTAGGAAGAGATACCTGTGACTGGATATCTCCCAATAATCTGTTGATAACAAAGAACTGTGACGTTACTTACCTATGATGATGAGCTGTGTGCCGAGGTAGGCGAGTGCGTGCCCATGTCTCGGCATCGACATCTCCGTCTCTTGCTTCCACTCGCGTAGTTTCCAGTCCCATACGTCTATCGCGCCCACGCTGCTTGCTGTTTTGTCCTACAAAATAGCAATATTCATAACTATTCTCTTTGCGTATTATTTTCCTATTACAAAGAAATTTTGCTAAAAGCAACTTGTCGGGTGCTTATCAGTGGGTGCTTATCTGACAGACCTGCGTGCAGTTAGATACTCCTGCAATCCATTTCCGCAATCCCATAGTCACCTCTTGCGACATCTAAGTTCATTCTTTAGATAGAGATAAATATTAAAAGTTCTATATCATAAGTAATCATAAGTATTACAATACTCTTACGATTTCCAAATATTCATGCATTTTCCATAATTTACCAACCTTATCCGAAATCTTGCCAGCACCACCAACAATGTAAAATTTATCGTTCATAGCAAACATTGTGGAGAAACATCTGGGAAACCGCAAGCTGTGTATTTCTGTCCACCTGCATTTAATCATATTACTTATTATAGAAATATAATAAATTGTGTTAATCTTTGAATTATGCCAAGATCAAGGCTTCTTTAGGAACATGGAGACTTCATAAAACGTAGGTTGTTTGCACTGTGCTTGTCAACTACGGTTAAAACAGCCAAAAGAGCAGTTTACTTAGCGTGATACTTCTGGGAGAGACCTGTGTTCTCAACACTGTGTACCTTGCTATGGGCCGAGTTGTTTGTAATTGAAACCATTTAAGAATATATAATATTTTTACTCCGTATGGGGACGGGTTAGAATATAAAACTTCCTCACTGCACGCTGAGAATAGACGCGTGTTGTAAGATTCAACAAAACCCAGCACGCTTGGTGGTAGGACCTATACGGTCCGCCTGGCTAGCTACCACCCTCACATTAAAATCCGGCGCCAAGCAGTTTACTGTGCATGTGAAAGTCAGAGGGGTATAGGGGAATCCCTCTATATCTCTATTCCTTAGATTCGTGTGCTCCATGTTAGACCCTGTTTGCGCTTACCGTCAGGACCAAACGCGACTAAGTCAAGAATAAAAAAATCCAACTATCAAGCTGGGATACCGCTAGAAATAACGTTACATATAGCTTACTCATTAGTCTTAGAGTTGTAGCACTCGACGATTTTGCAGACAGGTTTCTTCTTCTCTCCTGTCATGCCTCCTGCCACCCAGATGTACTCGCGGTACTTCGCACATGCCACGGCCATGCGCGCCACGTTCATCGAACGGACCTCGTTCCACGAACCTGTTTTAGGATCAAACTTCTCCACTGAACGGAGAACCCTGGAAGAGTTATAGGTAGATTATTCAGCGATGTTACTCATGACAATTGGCTGCATGACATTTTCTTTCCTTTTAGCGCTTAGCTGTCATGATGCTTTATTTTAGTCTCTTATTTAATGCTCTTGGAATGTCATTGCTAAATGATGTGGAACTGTTCCTAGACATCGTGAGTTCGCTCTGTCTTTCTCCTGCATAACCACAGAGTTCCCGGTGGATTTTGGGGTGGAATACCATCCCTTTCCCACTCGTGGGTGCCGTAAGGGCGAAAAAAGGATGGGCAGCAGCGTTCTATAGTTTGCTATTAACAACAAACTGCGATAACCAACCCATCTGCTAAGTAGAAGATAGTGGCAATTTCTTCATTGAACTTTTATTGTCATAGTGGCATACCCGGATCTACATTTTTCAAAGGGGGTTGCAGAGTACCAATTTGCCGCACTCTAAGCAAATTTTTTCAACAAATAAAATAGGATGCCTACCTACTGAGACTTTATTTATATTTTATTATAGTAATAAAATTATAAATAATTCTAAAGGTGTGTCCATATATAACCGGTTCCAGCATAGTACAGACAGCGAGGCTGGCCGCCCCCTAATCTTCGACGCACGGGGCAAGTACGGCCGCCCGCCCCCCCCACGATCCGGGCCTACATAGTGGTCTTTGGGTGGCCCATGTTGAGCTATGGACGATTACGGGGCTGTGGACGTTTACGGGTTGTTATGATGATACCTACCTGCCCTTCTTATCTTGCCCGCCGATAGCGTACATGGCCATGCGGTGCACAACAAGTCCGAAGTTCTTCCTCGGCGTCATGAGTCCGCTCTCGCTGTACCAGGAGCGTGACACCGGCTCGAAGCTCCACACCGTTGAGACCACTACCGATTTGCCGCGGATGTCGTCATCACGGGGATCCGCCCCGCCTAAAAGACATAAAATGTTAAATAAAAGCATAAGTTAGAATAAAAGGGGAAAATTGAACGAAGTGTTTCCGAAAAAGTTGCACTAAAAAGAGGAGATATATTTCAAAAGTTAGTAGAAGTTGGTCGTCGGCATTAGGTACTAGGCTGATTTTAACACACTGTTGGCTCAAAGAATTTCCACACTAAGTATGCATTCGTCTTCAAATCAAAATCTGATAGTACCCAATCTTCAATAATGCCCTACACTGATTTGAGCTTTTTCTCTCCCTGGATTCCCCCGAAATACCAAGAGTCTTGGTCTTTGTTCAAGACCGTAAGGAAGGTGTTCTTGAGCATTTGAGTTCAGCTGGGAGCTTTCTGCACGCAACGTTAATTTGGATACGGTAAAAGCCTTTATATTGTAGTATGTATTGATAATTTCATAACATAACATATATAATTAGCCCATTACTGTCCCACTGCTGGGCACGGGCCTCTTCTCAGAATGAGAAGCGTTTAGGCCTTAGTTCACCATGCTGGGCTGGTGTGGGTTGGCGAGCTATCAAGAAGGCACTATCAAGAACTATATGGAGCCTTCTCAGGTGTGCAGGTTTCCTCACGACGTTTTTCCTTCACCGTTAACACAAGTGATAATCAAATTCTGATCCGCACATGAATTCGTAACGTCAGAGGTGCGGGCCGGGTTCGAACCCAGACCCTCCTACGTGGAAGGCAAGCGTTCAACCGTTAAGCTATCATTGTTTCAGGATAATTTCATACTAAGACAAATAAAGAACGAGGCATATTTATTTTTCTAAACACGAAAAAAAAAACAAAAATCTTTGTAAGTATCATATGCATAGCTCGTGGCGTCGCGTCCTTAAATTTTATGGTAGTTTTATGAAATAAATTATTTATATTGTCAAGTTAATTGTCTATACGTTATAAAACGTATTGTATGCAGGTATATTAACACATTATTTAACGCAGAAGGATTTATTATATTTTCAAACAATAGGTAATAACCAATAAAAGACCCCAACACATGTAATAGGTGTAACATTGGCATGATTTCTAGACTCGATCACACATAAATATGCTCACATCGTCGGTCCTTACGTATACTATCGAAACTACAAAATCTCAGCTTTATTTTTATTATGTATACACCGATTACGCTGAGATTTATGATCCGATTTACGTGATTCTTCTTTAGTTTGCTGTGGAATAGTTGCCATTTGGTCCCATAAAAATGTATTATTTTATAACCTTTCAGATAACATAATTTCACACATTTTAAGCAGATAAAATAAAAACTTAGATTTTGTAGTTTCGATAGTATACGTAGCGACCATAGACATATCCTAGACGAATGACGTGACAAGCCCTGAGGGAGTTGCTTTCGAAAAATGTTAAGAATATTCACCGACAAGATACACCCGTCCCCTCAAGAAGGTGACGGAGTGGTGATGCCGTGGCTCCGGGAGATCCCCCACATAGTCCCAAACGTTGGTGACTGGGTCGAACCTGAAATTATGTTATGCTCAAATTATCATGTTGGGAGAAAATAATTAAGAGCTCAGACAAAATCAGGGCAAAAGTTTTCTTCAATTATATTTTGTTTTACGAGAATATTTCATTCGAAATTGACGGAAAGCTTATAAAATAAAACCAACGGGTCGAATGAGGTGTAACAGGCTCACTAGATAGTCAACACTCATCTCTACAATCATACTGTGGAAACTTTAGTTTTTTTAAAGATTCGAAAGCAGTCCCTCGACCTTAAAACGGAAATGGTTTAAAACATAACATCACGCCTGTATTCTCCGAAGGGTTGGCAGAGGTATGTGTATATAGTAACACCCTCATTTCGCCGTTATGTTTAATTCCCATGTAATAGGGGGCGACCCTATTGCCATCAACTGGGCACAAATCCAAACGCCGGACTGCTACTGAGAAATTCCAAACGGAAAAACCCAATAACACTTCGCCCGACCTGGAGATCGAACCCAGGACCTCACGATCAGCAGTCGCGCTTGCCACCACCAGAGCAACGAGGCAGTTTAATTATCCATTTATCATCATCATCCTCCTGTCCTTATCCCAACTTATTTGAGGTCGGCGAAGTATGTCTTCTTCCATACATCTCTATTAGCCGTCATCTCAGTAGACTCCTCTTTTCTAGCCATATCATCTGTCACACTATTCATCCATTCTTTGGTGTTCCTCTACCCTTATAACCATCCACATTCATACTCAATTTTTTTCTTACGACACTTAATTATCAATTTAACGAATGATAATTTTCTTACTAAAAGTAGGCCTCGTATAAAAGTATAATTCCTCAAAAATACAGAGGATAATATTCTGATCTTACCTATAAATATATTTTCCAGTATTTCCTCCAAATCCATACGGAGTGTGGGGATCTATTCCTCCGAAAACTAAAACAGTCTCTCTGTCCCAGTTGAACAACGAACCTTCTGCAATGTAGTTCTTATTTGAAGGGCCTAGTATAGAAGTAGATAGCTTGTTCCTGAGATGGAAATTGTAGCAATATAGTATATTTATACATCAATTGATCATTACAAGCGATAATAAACTTAAACAATTATCCTCTGTGTACAAATATTTCCATTTAATAAAGCGGTCTAAACTTACTGTAGTGTACCCAATTATAACATATCAACATCACGCCTGTATTCTCCGAAGGTTTGGGCAGAGGTGTATAGAAACATCCTCATCTCGCCTTTACGTTTCAGTCCCATATAATAGGAGGCGAGCCTGTTGCCCTCAACCAGGCAGAAATCTAAACGCGGGGCTGCTACTGAGGAATTCTTCACGGAAAAAATTAATAATACTTTGCCCGACCTGGGGATCGAACCCAGGACCTCACGATCAGCAGTCTCGCTTGCCAACACTAGACCAACGAGGCAGTCAACAATAATATAGGTTGGTAAACGCAAAGATAAAGAAAAGTTAATAATAATCATTTCTGGAAGAGTCAGCATGGTTGGGAAGTCTTTAGTATCACACTATCGTAGCATTCGCAACCAACTGTTAAAATTAACCTCCCCAAAAAAGAGAGTCATCTCATTATTTGAAAACTTGGACATATCCACCCCCTATGACTGCGTTTACGAGATAGCGACGCGTGCAGCCGGTGTAGGTAAAGCGGGCACACTTGTTTACTGATAATATTCAGTGACAAGTGAAGCAGCATGTCAAGCGTGCGGTATTGACCGACCGCCATCAGGAGCCTGCGAGCAGGATTGTCTTTCCTACTAAATTTAATAGACTATTGCTCCACTGAACGCCGGGTGGCCCCCAAGGCGCTCACGGCATGCGTAGCCCAACATTGGGAAAACTACGCTCACATGTTAGTCCTCGCAAGGGAGTCCTTGGACTGGTTGAAGAGAGATATCTGCGGACTTCCAATGTTGTTCTGCGACATGGGCGCGTTGGTCCGTGCCGTCGGTTCTGACCGTGACGCGTTTGTAGTCGTCTGCAGACGCGGGCCGGACGTTGGGCTGTGGGATGACCTGAGTGCTTAATATAGGTCTCAATTGCCAGTCAATTTCTATAGACTTCATAATAAACCTTCTATTCTTGTAAATCGAAGGGCATCAAATAAAGGAAAATGTTTGAATGAATAGCTAAAAAAGTCCGGTAGCAGATTTATAGTTCGATTATTTTTTATCGATCAGGGCGCTGGTGGTTGTTTCGGCGAGTAAGAATATTGGCGACGTCATGAACCTGAACGCCCCAGATAATTAATCGATGCCTCGTCTTTAGATTTGCTAAAGGGGGACTCACTATATGCAATTAGCGCTAAACACATTTACAATCATGTGTTAAATGTTTTAAGTCGATAGACGTAATGATGTTTTAATTATGTATAGTGCTAATTGTAAGTATTTAGTGAGCAAGCATCATTCATTCATCATTCATAATTTCATGCAAGCGGGCCAAGATCAGATCCTGAAGTAAAAACAAAACAATATATGATACTTGCCTTCTAGAGCCTGCCAAAGCCGCAGTGGCAGCGGCCAGGTACGACGCTGCCACACTGTGCCTTTTTTCCGATCTTCTCATTGCATACTGATTCTGGGAAAACGATTGACTAATTTCCATAAATATTTATGTGAATGTTTTATTTTATTTTTATTTTATTTATTTGGGACAAAAAACAGTTACACGTTACATAATTAACAAAGATTATAAAATATTAAAATTGCTAAACATGTAACCCACACTATTGTCCACGAGTTAAAAAGAGAAAAGAAGGAAGGATGTGACATGACGGACGTCGCCATATTGTACAACATCATGATCTTTTGAATGTAACTGATCAAGAAGCTAAATGTATTATGTAAACATCTGCAGCAATCTATGTAGCTAGGTATCACTAAAATATATTTGCACGCAGATGTACTTAGGACTACTGGAAAACGATATTCAAAACACAGATTTTATTTTTAATCGTGTATCGAAATCTCGTAGGTGTAATAAGGAAAAGCATGTTAGGATGCTGCAAGTAGTTATATAAAATAAAGAACGGGAACAGGTTAAAATCCGTAAAGTTGTTTGCATCAATGAATACGATTCGCCAAAACCGAAAATGTTATAATAGTACATTTTCCTCAATACTCTGGTATGGATTCATGGTGAACTTATGGAAGATAAAAATACCAGCTGATTAAAACTGGCTGCGATTTTCAGCCAGATATAAACTAAACAGTTTTCCATTAAGAATCGACTTCAAAATGACTTTTAACACAGTTATCACTGTTAACATGTGGATAATTATATCCTCGACGCCTAACTTTAGTACATAAGTATTAGCTGCCTGTGGTAAATATTTTGCTTCACATACTTTGTCAGTAACGCTGGTCTCGAGAGTCCCGCTGCTAGTCTCACTGTTGCTGCTGTTCATTTCTTCAGCAGACTCCTTCTCTGGAGGTTCATATATTTGCTCTTCTTTACTTGAATCCTGTAACTGATTAGGATATAAGGATTACCTAAATTATAAGCACGCATATAAATAAATATCGCTCCATGCTCTACAATTGTTTTTTTTTTCGTATTACTGTTTTTCACTTATTTTATAGCAAAAAATTTAGTTTTTTAAGTTTAGTACTAAGAACGTTCCGAAGTTTACATCTCAGTTTTATTTAATGCTGGGGTTTTCTAGCATCTTAACAATTTAGATGAAAGCAACTAAAAAAATAAAAACAAACGAGAGAAAAATACATTATCCTGTTTAATGCTGCACATGTGAATTTGTTGGATCTGTTTGCGGCGCTGCTGCTGAGCCAGCTGCAACTGTTGCTTCTGTTGCTCTTGTTGTTTTCTTTGCTCCTACGATTGTATACATATAAATAAACAAAAAATAATATGAAAAACGATGGTACCAAAAAGGCAGTATAACTTCATTTGCATTAAAAAGTACCTCAAATTGCTTTTGATGTTTGGAAGTGACATCACCTCTCATTCTGGATTCTGCCAGTGCAGGCATCTGCATAGACATTTCTATCTCCATCGATTGTGGAGATTTGTTCACTGGAGAAACTGATTGTTGAGTTTCTTGAGCCTAACATAGATAACGACAATAGATGCGTATTATATTTGCAGTTTTCGTGTTCTTATTCGGCATTATAATGGGGGTCTCTAATTACCAACCGCGTGAGTCACACGATTTGCGAGGTTAAGATACGCTTGCCGCGGTCAGTCCATGGATAGGTGACAGTTTGTTACACATCGAGACCCCTTCGTGCCTCGTAGAGCACGTTAAACAGTCGGTCCCGGGTGTCATACGAATACCTTTGACAGTCGTTACGGGTAGTCAGAAGCCCGAAAGTTTGACAACCGGTCTAACCTTAGGATTGCCAGTAATTTGGTTGCGGAGGTCTGATGGTAGTCGCTCCGTGTAAAATACTGGTATTCAGCCGCATCAGATTAGACTGGAAGCTGACCCCAACATAGTTGGGAAAAGGCTAGGCAGAACGATGCGGCATTATTATGACTTGTGGGACATATACGGGACATTGTATATTATTATCATTTATTCTAATTCTAGAAGATTTTCTGTGTAATTTGTAATTCTAAATTATTCTAGAGTAATTTTATCATTCCAGACCTTTCTCCTATTCTCGAAAAATTCACTCATTGTCGGGAAGGACTTGTCTTTTTCACCGGCAAGTCCTTTTAGAGTGGCTGGCAGCGGGAAGTCCATTTTAGGCCTGCGCATTTCCATTTTTTCGTTGTCCATGCCTCGCATACTGCCTGATAATGCACAAATATTTATATCAGTTCTGATGTTTATTTGCCAATATAGATATTGTAGGCGGCTATCAAAAAAAATCGTGCCTAAAACATTTTCTTATAATATTAATTGTGCAGAGGTTTGATATTAGGTTTATTTTCGTAAGTACTTCCAGGTACAAAGGCTTGTTATACAATATATAAAACACAAATATAAATATTGTGTATTATTGTGTGAATTGTATTTGGCATTTTGATTTTCTTTTTATCTTGGCAATTTATGATTTGCAGAAACAGCGTTACGAATTTACCAGGTTTTTCACACATCACAATAGTACGCGAATGCTTCATTGGTAGATTATCATAAAAACAATAATACACCCAACTCAATATAATGGGTTCAGGATATAATGGTTTGTGTACACTGACTTACTAAGAATTGAACAATTGCAAAAATAATATCATGATCATTTTATATGGCAAATGAAAACGTCGCCATCAAAAATAATAATAATGAAGTAGTTACTTAAATTCATTTAGTTCATTATATTTAAATTTGATTTACCTGGTATATTATCGTCGTTCCTCCTTGGCAGTTGCATCATGGCCATCTGTTGGTACATCTGGTCTTTAGGGACCATGAACTGTTCTAAATATGTCAGGAAGTCCTTGTATGTTACATGATTCTACAATAATAATAACGTTTAAGAATGCATAATTTGCTATTTTCGATGCAAGATCGTTTTATCTAGCATAATATTTTTAGGATGAAAGATACACCTTGTGGTGACATAACGGCTGTATTCACCGAAGGGTTGGGGGGCATAGGTGTGTAGTAACACCCTCATTTCGCCGTTATGTTTAAGTCCCATGTAACAGGGGGCGAGCCTATTGCCATCAACCGGGCACAAATCCAAACTCTGGGCTGCTACTGAGGAATTCAACACTGAAAAACCCAATAACACTTTGCCTGACCTGGGGATCGAACTTAGGACCTCACGGTCAGCAGTCGCAGTTGCCACCACTAGATCGATGAGGCAGTACCTTGTGGTATTTGTTTATATTATTTTTAATTATATTACGCGATGATAGCATCTCAATTCACCTAGTGAATACGTAGTCAATATTTGTACTTGTGCGAATGTCTGTTCACCTAAAACACTAATAGTGTACCTTCTCGAATTCTGCAAATAATCGTTTTGTACCTTTTCCTCGCCAATCCAATTTCTCTCAGCGGGTTCCGATAAACCGAGAACGTCGATCCAGTGGTAGTAGTTCTTAGAATTGTTGCCGTACCAATATTTTATTATAACATAACTGTAAATAACGCCATTTTAAAACGCATAAGTAGGATAAGGTAAAGTGGTACTAAAATCATTGTACGGAACGAAGTGTGATATTATATTACAAAGCAATCCTTGTAAAACCTTGACTTTTTATTACTATAGACTTGTAAAACTAATAATATTTTACTATTCCTTGTGGATGAGTGATTCTTGATGATTTCCCGAACTAGGTACTAGAATTTTCTTCGTTTCCAAGTACTTACACTTGAATTGTTATGATAATAATGCTAACAGTACTATTCTGATTTATGGTATGTTAAACGAACTCGTCACGAATCAATAATGCAACATAAAATTATGTAACTTTTTAATGTTATGCACTTGTTAATTATAATGCATTGTTTTAATTTATACATTGTATAAATTATTCTCTATCAGTAAATAACGTGAGCAATTTGCTACAAAATTGTACAAATAAACTTGTATGTTTCCTTAGAATTAATTAATTTGTATTTATTTTTAGTTAATTATAGCTAAGTATAATTTTAGAACACCAGCATTCTATTTAACTTGCAAGACATTTACGATGTTACCTATGGGTGAAGGCTTTAATTTTTTGTAAAGGCTTTAGGATAGACACTAGCAAAGTAATTTTTAAATTTTTATTCAATGCACCTTTTAATGGCGCTAATTTGAAACTTACGCTAGTCCATCATCGACCATCTGTTGTACTTCAGATTCATTGACAATCTCCAGTATCTCTGCGTTGTCGGGGTTCCGCTTGATGTCGACCAGCTGCCACGGCGAGATGAGGCCGAAGCGAACGCAGCGCATCACGTCCACCGCGAACCGGCGGCGAGCCGCCCAGTCGCCGTAAAGCCACCGCACGCCCGCCATTAAGACCTCTATCTCGCTATAATTTAAGTTGTAATAACAGTACTAAAAAATACCAGCCATACTGTTTAAAGAACATGGTCTTTTTGATATTATACGGATTGAATGCTGCCACAAAATAAAAAAATCAATTCCATCGTATTTTGTCGGTTTGGTTGGAAATCAATCTATAATATCAATACGTCTGTCTTCTTCTTCTTTTCGTGTGGTTAGTGACTAACCTGGTGTCTAGAGTTTATGCCGCCCATGGGCCTCCGACTTGGTTTCACATGCCGTCGAGAAATATCTCTCAGGCAATAATTCCTCACGGTGTTTTCCTTCACCGTTTTTAAGAAAGCGATCATTATACAATACGCACATGAATCCGAAAAGTCAGAGGTGCGTGCCTTGGGTTCGAACTCGAAACCTATGTAACTAGTCTTTTTGTTATTATACGGATTTAATGCTGCCGCAAAATTGAAAATTAAATTCCGTCTAATTTTGTCGGTTTCGTTGGAAATCCATCGATATTATGAATACGTCAGTAATCACCAACTACAATCAAAGGTATATCTACCATAAAAGGGGATAGGGTGAAAGGAATTCTTGTAAAAAGTTTACAAATAAAACTAAACACATAAAGCCGGACTACTTTCACCGTTGGTTACTGGGTTGCTACTGACTATGGATAGATTAACATACGTTGAAGGCTGACTACAATAATAGTGCCAGCAAACTACCAGGAGGTGGAACAAAACAGGTTGAGCTTAAAGATTGTAATAGTAGATAACCAAAGAATGAATTTGAGTGACATATTTTTAAATAATTATATCGAAGTCTGCTTGCGCAACATCGTTAGCGCAGGCCTAACCAAATAAAAATCGGTTAAAAAATATTTTAAGTTAAATTGTTTTATCTTGCAGTACCCCTGCCGCATCAGGATTTGAGGATTGAAGGTTAAATTTATAATAATGTTGTACTATCATGGGAATTGAATTTGTGTGCGAAGTTTCAGGAGAATCGTTTAAGCAGAGGTAGTTGAAAAATCTGTCGCATGATTTGAATCAGACAAATAAATATACGAAGTGAAGTTTTTAGTAAAAATCCTTTGGCTGTCATAGGCATACAAGCTTTACTGGGTTATCGCTTTAGCTCTAAGCTTAAAGATGTTGCGCAAGTAGGTTTTAGTTTCCACAACTAATGTTGAAGTACATAGATGGAGGTAGCTTTCTCCCAAAGACAAGTTTTTTTTTATTTTTTAGTATGAAGTAGGTACCTATTGCAATGTTTTGGGGTTTCTTACATTCGTCATCGTCGTCATCTGATAAGCTACTATGACGTCAAGGAAATTGTTCTAAGAATAGTATACGGAGATACCAAGCAGGCTAGGTGTTAAAGGTACTAATTGATCATGACGAGAAACTCGGAAGAAATCGAAATGGCCTTAGAAAAGGTCGTGCAATTTTCTACGTAATGTTATACGCTAAACCGGTATTAGGTTCATCCAATATGGTCAGGACTGGTGTCTTATTAAGAGCTGGTTTTGCTTCACGAGAAAAAGTAGTACTTATATGTAGCTATCGTGGGTAAAATTGTAATCAGTGAAAGAACTTGATTGAATCGTTAACTGAATGAATCGAGTACAACTTAATCTTACTTTGGAAGCGGCCTATCTACCTATTAGATTCCTAGTGAAAAGTGCTTGAAATATACTGTAAAAAAACTATTTCATTTAACAAAATAAATATTTAGAATTGATTATCGCTTAATAAAACTTAGATTAGATTATGCAACGTGCTTACAGTTATAGTTAACTAAAAAATATATCTACTGTACTCATTGGTGTTGATTCTGCGGCTAAAACCCCACGGTGTTCCTCCTTCTGACCTAAGGCCGGGGTCGCGGGATTCGCAATTGCATGCACCGCGACCCCGGCAGGTCTCGGTCCACCAGCTTCTTCTGGTGGACCTCTCCTGTGGTGGGGCAGTCGCTCCCCTGCCCCACATCCTTCCGAGAGGCGCGCGCGAAACACGGCGCGCCATTCTCCCTGGGCCCGTTACTGGTCAAGCGACGGGTTCCCCAACCCCGCCCGCAGGCCACTCACTAGGGTGGCCGGAGATCGTCACGCGCCCTCCGGCGCCCGGTGCGTCTAGCTCGAGAAGGGAGAGAAGAAGCGGCCTCCCTCTCCCTCTCCACCACCTCCTTGGTCGCCATCACCTCCTCGCAAAAAGAGGCGATGGCTTCGCTCTCGTCTCCAGATCCCAGGGCGCTGATCCGGCCAATAGACTCGCCGCCTCGAAGGAGATCGTACGGTATCCCCTTATTACCCTGACGGCCATCGCCCGCTGCGGTCTCCGCAGGATAGCGACGTTACGGGCCGTCAGGGTGTCCGCCCAAATAGCCGACCCATAAAGGGCCATCGACCGAACGATCCCCCCGTAGAGTTTGCGGCAGGAGGCATTGGGCCCCCCCCCAAATTGGGCAGCAGCCGCGACAGAGCAGCCGCGGCGCCCATCAACTTGTGGGTTAACTGCCGAAAATGCCCAAAATCCCACCGGCTGTCGAGGACGAGTCCTAGGTACTTTATCGTCGACTCGACACCGATGCGGACGCCTCCCACCACAATGTGGGATCCCGAGGGTGGTCCCTTCCGGGGCCCGTGGAAACACAGGGCCTCGGACTTCCGCAGGGCCACCTCGAGACCCAATCGCCGGATCCTCTCGACAACTTGCGCAACCCCAGCTGTGGTCAAAATGGCCGCCTGCCGGTGTGTCCCTCCCCGCGCTGTAACCAGCGTGTCGTCGGCATAGCAGGTCACGCCGACACCGGAGAGGAACGCACCGCGCAGCACCCAGTCGTAACCGATGTTCCACAGGAGCGGCCCTAGGACCGAACCCTGTGGGACACCGCACGACATCTCTCGCCGACCCCATCCTTCCCGACCCGGGTAGATTACGGCTCTCTCTGCCAAATAGGCCCCGACAATGCGGCGGAGGTAGGTCGGCACCCGATGGTATTTGAGTGCCGCCCTAATGCAACTCCAGGGCAAGGTGTTAAAGGCGTTGGCGATGTCGAGAGACACCGCCAAGACGACCTTACCCTGGGCGACTGCTTCCTCCGCCTGGGCCCTTACGCGCATGATCGCATCCACTGTGGAGCGCCCGCGGCGGAAACCGAACTGGTTTTCCGCCAAGTCCGGCCCCACCCCAGTCATGTGCGTGACGAGGCGGCCTGCAATGACTCTTTCGAAGAGCTTGCCCACCTCGTCCAGCCACACGATGGGGCGGTATGCAGACGGTGAGTCTGCGGGGCGCCGCTGCGCGGTGTTTTTGGCTTGAAGCCTCCGCACCGCCGCTCTCAGCTCTAGCCGGGTCACCTCAGGTACGTCGTCGTCGTTGCGTTCGTCCGCATCAGACGCTAACCGAGGCGGAACCATGGGCGGTGGTGTATGCTCCGCCCTGGAAGGGAACAGAGCGCTCACCACACCCTCCAGCAGCTGTGGTCGAAGACTCTGGGTCAGTGGGGGGGCCCACGGGCGTAATTTACCCCGTACCATAAGGTACGGGCGCCCCCACGGGTCACGGTCCAGAGTCTCGAGCAGCGTCTCGTAGGCCGCACTTTTGGCCCGCGAGATAGCCCTCTGGAGGGCGGTCTTCGCCTCCCTGTACCCCTCGTACTGTTCCGTCTCCGCGGCCGCCGCATCGGGGGCGCGGCGACGCCTCTTGCGTAGCCTGGCGTACTGGCGTCGCGCCTCAACACACGCGCGGCGCAGGAGCCCAATGTCCTGCCACCAGTACACCTGGCGCTTAGCAGGTACGGCTTGGACCCGGGGCATTGGCACGTCGCAAATGTGCGACATGGCCTCCCAGAGCCACTCCGCCTCCACGTCGATATCGACAGGCCTGTCCGGTGCTGACACCCAGGCCTGCACGATCGAGGCCTCCAGGAGTGCATCCCTGTCTAGCCGTTTTAGCGCCCAACGCGGACCGATCCCGCCCGGGACGTACGGGCCGAGGCGTCAGAGGTCTGGGCGGCGACGCCGAATAGGATGTACCTGTGATCCGACAGCGTCTCTACCCCCTCCATGACGCGCCAGCCCTGGACACGGCGCGCAAGCGCGGGGCTAGCGAACGAAATGTCCACGATCGAACAACCCCGCTGTCGCACGCACGTGTCCACGGAACCGCGGTTGAGGATCTGTAGGCCCAATCCCAGGGCCCACTCCTCCAGCACCTCACCCCGCGCATTTGTGGCCGGGGAACCCCAAGCCGTAGACTTGGCATTGAAGTCCCCAGCAACGAGCACGGGGTGAGGATGGCCGCGTCCGACGACGACGCCCAACTCTCCCAAAAAGTCCTCAAAGTCGGCGAGCGATTTATTGGGGGAAATCTTGTGATGACCTCAGTTATGATATCTTTACCTCGTCCATCATATTATTTTGTCGAAGGTAGTTCCTTAGCAGGCGTAGCTGTTCCGCGTTTTTTTTTTACGATTATTGAATTATATTAGATAAATATTTAACAACCGTATCGTAAAAAAGTGAATGCAATAATATTGTGTTATCAAAAGTCAAATCGGTAATGAGCATAGTGGAATTTGGCCTCACTTAAACGATCTGTCATTGACAAAATAATATAATGGATGAGGTATAGTAATAATTTAGTTACGATCTTTAATAATGACAAATGTGGAATTTTCGATGTTTCTTACTAATACACACCATAACAGTTGAAGGAATTTGTATGAATTTTGGTAATTGGGTATAATAATATATCCTATGGCATTTTTTATTATGTGTAACTAAGAGCTTTTCACGGTGGAGTTACGGGTGCAAGTATTTTTACATAATTCAGTCAAGAAGCGTACTACGTAACAGTGGAAGATTTATCATGATTACATATCGGAATAACTACTTCAAATGCATACAATGTGTCCGGGTACGTACTAATAAAATTTAAGGGCAGTAGGTATATACATTCAATTCTATCGACAAAAGCATCTGCAGTATGTTGTGTCGATTACCGACTTATATTTACCCACTCCAAAGATAGAAAAATTATAGTATTTGACTCAGATATTTCGACTCCTCAGACTTTCGACATATTTAAACACTCCCAACTTAAGACCTAGGTCTCATAGAGGCATAATTTTTGTTTTGTTTGTTTTTGTTTTGTAGAACAACCAAAGACTAATTAAAAAAACCTGTAAAAGACACGTGTTCAGTTACCCCCTGTAGTTTTTGTAGTTTTTAGAAAAAGTAAAAAATATGTGAAAAATTGTTTCTAATTCGAATTTCATGTCTCATTAGGTAAATAGCTTAACTTAAGTATAGCACTTTGATATTTTTTTAGGCTTTCTATGCTGTAGCCTTTCAAATAATATTAAATTTACGCCTATGTGAGCCCTGGGACTTGGGTTGTGGGTGTTTGATTATGTAGAGGTCGAAATAGGAATCGACCCCACACGTTGGGTGTTTTTATCGATAAAATCGAGTGTATATACCGCCCTTAAATTGTATCACTACATACCCGGACACATTGTATATCATACCTACGTCATACTAGTGAACAATTAACTCATTCGCGGCTGCACGACATCATTGATAATATTGGAAAATCACGTTTCTCCCATCTTAATATATTCATCGTACTCGTAACGTAATTAATCAAAATACAAATGATAATATTTGAAATAGTAACTCTTAGGGCCGATTTTTCAATCGTCAGATAACTTTTATCTGAGGAATAAGTTTGCCGTTTTGACAGCTTTTTATAGGAAATATGTCAAATCACCATATTTATTCCTCAGATAAAAGTTATCTGACGATAAAAAAATCGGCCCTTAATATTTTATATTAAAAATTAGTATATCTTATATTAAAAATGAAAAAGATGCAGATGGCAACGAAGTAATATACCACCTGGAAACAATAATTAATTCCAATATAACTAGATGAAATGATGTACCTTGTTACGGATATGTAGTTTGATTTCAGAAATGTCATTAACTCATCCGTTTCTAGATTGATAAAGTTTTTTGACGCGACTAGAGGTAGAAAAAATCTCATCACACGAGGGACCTAGAAATAATATGAGTTCAGAAATTATATTGATATTACTTTTGTAGCGACGTCAATAAAAATTGTTCACCATTAGATCCATCACAGGCGTCATTCCCTTTTTCCTTGCTTCCCTGAATAAAGCAAATGCTGTGTCTTCAGAAAAAAGATTCTCGTTCACGATAAATGACCAGCATTGGTCTTCAAGATCTGTTAAGGAATTGGTCTCATGTGCATTTGTTTTTTATCTAATACTAATGATTGGAATTAGAAAAAAATTACTAATGAATAATACCTTTGATAGCAAGATATTGCGCAGCACAAAATAAATCTAAAATATTTTCTCTCTTTAGCAGTTTGTTACTTTCAACACCATTAAAAATCATCCATTCGTAGATAGTCTGAAATGCTTCAGGTGTAACATTTTGCTGCAAATTATGCGTATCAATTAATTAACTTTGGTCTTAAACAGACGTTGCAAATATTCAAGTAATTCTTTTTTTCTTACAATGGGCAGCTCTATTTCTCTATTTGGATTCATGTCAAAGAATGAAGAGTAAACTTGTAAAACTATGTAGTGACAATGAAACTCTTCATCACCGATATGAATTACGGTGTCGGTGTTTCTGAAAACCATAATCTTTATTGAAACAAACAGGGATTGGCACGAGTTGCTATGTTTAGACAGGAAAATCCATAAAATATTAGATACAGTATTACAAATCGGTTTTATCTGATTAAACATTTACACAATCGCAAAACGGAACAATCGCACCACTACGTTGTAACATGTTATTACGTTGTCTACATGATATTGATAAAATTCTTTGTTAGAGCTAACAGTCACACAAAATGTAATAAACTCGTTGTCTGGGGTCATATCACTGATCTTTATTATACTAGTATAACAGAGGTCAATAATGGATCATAATACTCGAGGATTACTTTTCATTATCTGTTGTTAAAAAAAATGTTATACATGTAATTAATATTCGTATTATTACATATAATTATGTATTCTCCGATAAAACTCTTGAAACAAATCTTGTTTCTTAGGAAGCTGCACTCGCATCCAGTCTATGGGCTCTGCCGCTGCGTAACCAAGACTACCTAAGTCTTTGCTCTTATCTTCTCTAATAACTGGCGATTTCTGTTTTCCAGTTCTATCATTCGTTAAAGCAATTCTTGTTTGAAGATTCGCGTTGTGAGTGTCTCTAGGTCCAAATTGTAGCTGTGGTTCAGAATCTACATCATGGTCCTTAAGCCAAAAAAAGCAATAGGTTATCCAGCTGTTTAAAATGTAATACTTAAATCAACTAATGAATTCAATTAATGAATGTCGCTGACCGAGTTTTGTGACATTACTTCATCGTCAGGATCGCCTCCTGCTTTTCCTTCAAATTTTACCTTTACTTTAGCCTGAGTGGGATCCGCTAATAATACACCTACCGTGGACGATTGAAATACTACCTATAAACACAAAAAGAAAAATTAAAAACGAGAAAAAATTGGATATCATAAAAAAGATAGTGAAAGAAATTTACTTGATTCGACTGAACTTTCAGGTTACCGCTAGGGGTAGACTTGAAAGGAAAAGCAGCTCCTTTCTGCACACCTAATTGGTCCGTGCTACCAATACTGGAAAGTGAATGAAGAAGAGTACTTGTTAGAATAATATAGGTAAGCTTCAAAATCTGTTTGGATTGGAAATTCTCATGAGTTTTGTTGTAAGTTCTATTATTAGAAATGTATTCATAAACATTGTTCACCTGGAGTTATCTGCGCAAGAGGATTGGTTTTGGTCCATTTCCCTCTGAAAATTGTTTAAATATTCGACGGCAAATTTGGTGGCATAAGACTCTGGTGACATTTCAGATTTCTTCTTTGGTTTTCTGGTGACAGTTTTGAATTACTTGGTTAGAACACTAATTCAGATCTTTGTAAGGATGCTAAAGATAAGATAAACATTATTGAAACTGTGTGGTCTTTAACGGATTTGCTTATGAATTAAAATTGACTTCCTTACTTTCCTTTAAAGTTCCACGACATTAATGTGTCTGTATGTTTGTTGCAATATTTCGTAACAGCGTCGCCAGAACTATTGTAATGTGAGCCTCTGCGTTTACTTTCAGCTATAATCCTATTCTTGAAGTAGTCTAACGCTAGAAGGGAAATTTTGGTACAGCATTATTTTAAACTTTGATTTCGGTAGTAATTAAAGAGGTTAACATGTTCACAAAGGACAGGTGCGTAGTACTCTCAACCGGGGCGTGCGTGTATGACAATATGTATGATTGTGGATGAAGCGAAAGGAGTATGTAAGGATCGTAGCACGTGGCGTTCTATAATTTCTGCCTACTCCCACGGGAAAAAGGCGTGAGTTTATGTATGTATGTTAAATAGATTAATATGAAATGTGATTTCAGGAAGTGTTAATCGCGGATCTAGGTTATAGATTACTGACACCCAACTCGTAAGCTTGAAACTTGACTATCAAGGTATCCTACTTTAGAAGAAATTTCTAAATACCCCGAACTGTGTTATGGTTTATCTATAGTATTTCTTCGATGTGCAATTTAAATAAGTTAGTAACTACCTACCTTTGATTTATAACTCAATACAATTCCATGTAAGAGTACTCGTAGCTGGTAATAATGAATTTTCTTAGACTTTATTTTCCTTCCTGCAGTATGTATCAACCTACCTTTCTATTTTAACAATCAAAACTCAAAGAAATCAATACTAACGAATAGGTCACTCACTGAAATCACTTGAATGCGGGGTCAGGTCAGACAAAGAGCTGCTCCTGCATAATTTCGGCTTAATAGTTATACAATATTGTTCAAATATGCTCCCTGCTGGTCGGATTTTTCTTTTTTGGGGTATAATAATGCTGAGGAAGATACATTTCTTTTAGTTACCATAATATCATAAATACGCTTCCGAGTTTAATAGATAACTTAAGAACTAACAGACTTAATTCAAGATTCCAAAAACAGGACTAGATGGTGAAACATTGAAACAGAAAGTGGAAATATGCTATGCAGAATGATTGAAATCTAGTAATTATACCATTTTTTTATTTTTTATTATTATGCCTTTGTACATAACGTTTTATTCCTGTAATTTTTCTTGTCTACAATAAAGAATAAGAATAAAAATTATATTCATAAAAGAAAAGTATTTTCTAAACAAAAACATTGTAAATGAAGAACTTACATTAATGTTGAAATGTTACGACAGGTTCTGCTTGCTTATTTGTTTGTAATTTGGAAAAAATATTGAAGGTTTATGACTTTGGGCTCTCCATTATCTCTTATGTTAAAACTAGTCGATATGATAAGTTTTTAGTACTCTCATTGTACAAAGGATATCTCTCATAAAGTCCTACGTACCAACCGTTACAATTGTGTAAATTTTCCTTATTATGACTGTGAGCATGGTATTCATCAATTGCATCCTCCACAAGAGGTTTCTTATCTTAATAGGTAATTTCCTTTGATGACACAAGCGGTTGTGTGGGATAAGGAAAACTGTATTTTATTTCATTACTTAACACCACAACTATAACTATGACTTATTATGTATGACCATTAATATCATAAGACTAATTAATTTGATCAACAATAGGTACTTACTCTGGTGAGTTATGTCTGATTGCAGTATTTCTTGCATTTGACACCACTTCTGTACCATTTATCTGTAGTGAATCAAACGTGAAACACTTGATACAAAATATTTTAGAAAAAAACAATCAAGATGGTAGATCAAAAGTTCGTCTGTGTCACATTTATTTTATTGATTATAGGTGTAAGTATTCATTTGATTATTCTACTTACTTTCTCCAAACTAATACTTCTTTGCATTTCAAATTCACTAAACGTGTAATACAGGAACATGAACCATATTGCAGATATTAATGTTTTTAAGTTTATTATAAATTCCCAAGACTCCTTTAAAATTTTTGACAGTTTATGTTCAAGTCGTTTTATATGTCTTGTCAAGCTTAAAAATATTCCAAACATTGACATGACAACGTGACGTGTCATCATGTAGTGTCGTGCTATTTCTCGTCAATGTTACAAAGAGCCAAGTGATGCTGTTCACATAATGTGAATTAATCGATTTTGGTTCATTCGGATGTATGTATCGTATTAGATTTAAGAATACAAACTTTATCCACATCGTCTTTGTCCAGGTTCTTTTACTACTCTCTTTTCTCATTCTTTTATTAACCTATGCTTAGATTAATAATTAATCTTAGAACCTTGAGTTACTCAAACTGTTCCTTGTTAACATAGGAAATTAAATTTAAAAAAATAAGCAACTTGTTTGGTTCCAGCAGGAATTTAACATAGTATTATGGTTTTATGAACCTTAAAGATCAATTAAGATCAAAAGATATTCGGGCCTTGTTGGGCCACTTTTGTCTAATGTTCCTACATCTATACATATAATAAAACTGTAGAAGTTCAATTCTGTACATTGAATAAAAACTAAAAAAAATACCCTTAGGGGTCTTCATACAAGTACCTAACACAAGCAAAAAAAAAACATTTTCAAATTTTTGTCTGTCTGTCTGTTGTCCGGCTTTAACACAAAAACTACTATACGGATTTTGATGAAACTTTTTTTGTTATATAGCTATTAGTCCTCAGCAACATATAGGCTATAATTTATTTTGAAGTCTCAGGTACGGTAGGTAGGGTAGGTAGGTAAGTAGGGTAGGTAGGCAGGTAGTGTAGGTAGGTAGGTAGGTAGGGTAGGTAGGTAGGGTAGGTAGGGTAGGTAGGGTAGGTAGGGTAGGTAGGGTAGGTAGGGTAGGTAGGGTAGGTAGGGTAGGTAGGGTAGGTAGGGTAGGTAGGGTAGGTAGGGTAGGTAGGGTAGGTAGGGTAGGTAGGGTAGGTAGGGTAGGTAGGGTAGGTAGGGTAGGGTAGGTAGGTAGGGTAGGTATGTAGGGTAGGCAGGTAGGGTAGGTAGGTGCGCCGTAGATATCATAAATGAAAAATGTTGCAACAACGGGAAAAACGCAGACGAAGTTTCGCGGGTCAACTAGTATTAAATAAGAGTATAGGAAAAGTGAAAGTCACCGACAAAATAGCAAGAAAAAGGCTGAAAAGATAGAATATATCAAATGTGTGGCTGTGTAATTCTCATAAACAAAACGTTCAATATCATTTCGTAGATGGACTTTATTTAATAAACACCTACGTCATTTTGAGTTGATCTTGGGCTGTCTATAAGTATTCCGAAAGAAGTGTTCGCTCAACCAACTTCGTTATTTCAGAGCTGTGTTACTTCGCACCCTCGACCGAGTGTGCCTACTACTGTAGTTCCGCCAGCTCTGATGGCAACAACCAGTGCCAGCGGCAAAACAACGAATTGTACCAATGTACCAGGGTTGCAGAATGTTGTGGTGACCCCGACAAACTGCCCGGGGAATCAGAAGATGTCCGCCGACGGAGTATGCCGTGAAGTGTTTGAATAAAGCAAGATTTGATATATTTTTTAGATAGTGTTAGATGATGATGCATTGTATAGTATGTATATAGTGGTTGTTTTTTTTGTATATAGCCATGAATTTGAATTGATGTGCGTTTCGAAATCCTAAATTGCTATAGATTCATCATATTAAATTGTACGCACTTTGCATTGTTGTGTCTACATACTCCTTACAACATTCGAACTTTGAAGTACTTCTAACTATGATTATTGAGACAATTATGCCTATCTATTGATTCAGCATGCGGCTGAAGAGCTTTTCTTTGAAGTATAAGTCATTGATTTTATTGAAATCTACATACTCGTTTCTTTGTCAGTCATCGGAGACAATTTGTAAATATTGCATCATAATAGGCTATCTTTTATTATCAACAAAGAGTAGGTATGCATTTTGTGTCTTTCCTTCCTGAAGTGTTGAAAATACGTGTAAAGATAAAACCATTTTGCAGAATTTTTGTGATTTCTTTTTATTAATAATTTAATCTTTTTGCACAAAGATTAAGGTAAGAAAGTAGTTCCTGTGCAGCTGTGGATAAATTGATAAAAGCGCAAATTAATTACCAGCCAGTAGCCTTTTAGATTATAAGGAATATCGTAATTAGTCAATTCAGAAACGTGTTAATCATATTTAACGATACTGCCATTAGTAAGCAAAACGATTCGTTTTTGCATAAAGGCACCGGGCAGGCATATAATTATCACTCATCAGCTCAGCCTTACCTCGAACCTCAGCCTCACGATGAGAATGTTAGATGCTATCGTAGTTATGGGTACAAAGTTTGTCAAGAACAATGTCCGTTACTTTAGTTCGAATATGTATCGTACAATTTTGTTTACGATAAAGCTGTCTACCGATTATTCATGAGGACAGACCGCTGAAGATCAAGATGTATGGAAATTTATCGTGGAGACTTGATTCCTACCGGTAGGTGTACTACAGAGGCAAGGGCTGAAGAAGCCACGGGTATTACCTATTTATTAAAACACACAGCAGGTGTAGAAGTAGCATCTGTTAAAAAAAAGTATTTAGAGATACACATAACATCATGCCTGTATTCTCCGAAGGGTTGGGCAGAGGTGTATTGTAACATCCTCATTTCACCGTTATGTTTAATGCCTCGTTTCGTTCGCACGAGAGGAAAAAAAGCGATGCGTTAAATCCCGACGTTAGCGCTTTTAAAAGGCTCCCGACTTGTGTGTTCGTACGAACGTTTTAAAATCACTCTTTTTTCGATTCTCGCCGCAGTAGGACGTGAAATGAATTCCCCGAAATTACTGGTTATAGCAGTTTGTGTTAGCGTATCATTTTGCGACCCAGTGCATAATATCAGTAAGCACATTGGGTCACCCGCGCGACAGCGCAACGAGTATTCCCAAGGAGGGTTGATGTCTGACAGGCGGCCGGTCATAAAACAATAAGCCAAAACCTCTAACAACGTGGATTTATGAAATACATAATGTGCCGACCCCACCTAGTGTGGGATAAGGGCAGGAAGAAGAAGAAGAAGAAGCAGTTTGTGTTGCTAGGAGGCGAATAAAGAAAGAAAAGGCATTTTGGGTGCATCCCCTGAATGACAAGCGATATATAAAACGATAATTCGTGACACTTTATGAAGATTTGAGGCAGTATCCTGATTAATTTTTCAACTTTTTTCGAATGTCCATAAGCACATTCGATAGTTAGCAAATGCACATTATACAGACATTATTAAAAGAACACACTGTATATTAAAACTATTTATTATTCTTTTATTTTTCCATATTTACTTTTCCAAGAACTTGTGACAGTAATTTTATTTTTTGTATTTTTACTTTGAGCAATCTCAATGAACGTGACCGAACGTTATGCGAGCTCACAGCATACTGTTTTCTCCGCCGGTGCTTTTTGATCGCTCGTGCGAACACTACCAAGAAATGTTTCATTCGACTTGACGTCCAACGCCAAGCGCTTAACTGCTCGATAAAAAAGCGCCGCGTTTTAAAAGCGTTGACGTGTGAATGAATACTACGGCACCCATTGGTTTCATTCCAGCGCTTTTTTAGCGGACGTTGAAAAAGCTCTCGTGCCAACGAGGGCTAAGTCCTATGAAATAGGGGCGAGCCTTTTGCCATCAATCGGGCACAAATCCAAACTCCGGGCTGCTACTGAGGAATTCCACACGGAAAAACTCAATAACACTTTGCCCGACCTGGGGATCCAATCCAGGGCCTCACGATCAGCAGTCGCGCTAGCCACCACTAGACCAACGAGGCAGTCAGTGTTTAAAGATTTTGTTCTAAAAACAACCTAGCTTTTAAAGAATTGCTTCTTATTTATCAATTAGATTTTATCACCTATATGGTGAAATACGTACGTTTATTACGCAGAGGCATCCCAAGTACGTCAGAGCAGAATCATAATGCACATACCATGTAGCGGAACACAGGACGTTAACGTTAAGACACTTACTGGAAACTGTAGACATAATAATACTTAGAATTGGTTTAATGCTCGAAAACGTTGAAAAAAACTGTTTGTAACCTCGCCCTTTAAAATTTTGCGTCGTCAAATTTATCCTTGTACATGCCAGTTGCTTAGTAAACATTATAATTCAACAAATTCCTTGATGTCTTATCAGAATTCCAATATCTACTTATTCTGTCTGCTACAGTGTACATTAGGTAATTTACACGCAGTTTCGGTAGGGGAAATATATTTGTGCAATAATAATAAATACACTACCTAATCAGTACGCATCAATACTTTGATTATATAAAGCACTAGTTAGTTTTTCCTAATTTATTTTTTCCTAAACCAGCCCAGTATTGAGGTAAAGAAAACAAAAACAAAGTATTCATTTCGGTCGAGCCATTTTCGAGTTTTTGCGAGACTAACGCACGGCAATTGATTTTTGTATATGCTACATACTAGACTAGCTGTTCTCCCGCGGTTGTGCCCGCGTAAAAAATTGACTACAGCGCCACTTATCGGATCCCAGCATAGCTACGAACCATCGTCTCGACAAAACAAATATATTGTGTAAATATGACCTCAATCGGTAAAGTCTTTCTCAAGTTATGGCGTACCCAGGGGAAGAAGGGATTCATTTTTAACCGACTTCCAAAAAAGGAGGAGGTTCTCAATTCGTCTGTGTTTTTTTTTTTAGTGTTTGTTACCTCATAACTCCGCCATTTATAAACCGATTTAGATATTTTTTTATTTGAAAGGATATACTTCCAGATTGGTCCCATTTAAATTTAGTGAAGATCTGATGAGGAACTTCGGAGATAGACAATAGAACTCCTCAATGACGAACAGTACGCATAATGTGATGATGTGATTATGTTACGAGCAGCGTCTTTAGTAGGTCCAACCATATTTTATAATTAAGGCCACTAAAACGAAAAAAATAAAAAACATTTTAACAGGAATAAAATAATTACCATATTATAAAATAACAGTTTCAGAAGTCGGTGCCTTCAATTTGGTTCAGCGTGGATTAGCACCGACTTCTAAAACTGTTAATTTTATAATATGGTAAGTATTTTCTTTTCATCGTTTTTTTGAAGTTGGTTTTATTATAATATAGATAGATATAGATTAATCATTATTATTCGTCCGTATAAGGGAGTCGATTTTTATATCAGTTTACTAGTAAGCCGTGTTTGAAGAAAATTCAACAACAATTATAAAATACATACAACAGAATTTTATAGGGGTGAATCTATCATTACGGTTATAGCTAATATCGGTATGTCAGGATTAGGAGCATGGTAAATAAAGTAAATGAAACCAACATAGACTCTCCACCACTAAGAGTACTTATATTTGGGTTAGCGGTTAGTTATAAAAGCTAGTTCACTTTATATCACAATATAATAATTAACACAAGATCAGAAAATGAGGACAAGCAAACCAGATATAAAAGGTCAGACTTCTTCAGCTGTTCGACATGGAATCCTTTGCTCCGTCGAAATACCACTGTTTTTATAACTTCGGGCACGTTGATTAATCTTGACGGTTACCCTCCTATGTTAACATTGTCCAGTGTTACCAGCTACCGATAACACAATAAACCTGCTCTAGGCATTATCATTGAGGTTAGCAAAGCTCAGCCACTTTCTACAGTAGCTTTCTATAACAGACTTTCTAGATAAATCTTTTATAGCTTACGTATACGTTGTTGATAGGAAATCATGTACAGTTTGTTTTAATCAACTTTTAAAACTTCGCAGAATGATCATTGATGTATTTAACTTTAGGGTGAGGCCACACGAGCGTAATTTTTTGAGCTGTGAGTCGCGTAAAATAAGTCAGCGTAATTTTTTTTAAGGATTTAACAAACTCATTTTGCGTCGCCGTGTGAACAAAACTCTTGTTTCGTTCACACGGCGGCGCAAAATGTGTGTTGTGTTGAAATTACGCGACTCACAACTCAAAAACTTACGCTCGTCTGGCTTCATCCTTAGTGTATTACAGAATATGGTTGTTGATAACAAATAGATCGTTTCAAAAGAAACAATTTTTTTTATTAGGCACCTTATTTAAAGTCAGTCAATCACGTCGGCGTCAAAATGTTATTGTTATGATAAATCCTACGGAACTTTACGTATAAAAACAGCTTGCCGCCCACCATCTACACTGGTCTTCTCCTGAATTTACTCTCGTCTAGTAGGTGAATCAACAGTTTCAGTTCAATACAATGTGAGTAACAGTTTCAATTTTTTTCTAATTTCAAATAATTTTTAATACTTGGACTTCTTCTTTTCGTGTTGTTATTGACTTAACCTGGTGTCAGAGTTTATGCCGCTCATGGGCCTCTGACTTGGCTTCACATGCCGTCGAGAAATATCTCTAATGCATGCCGGTTTCCTCACGATGTTTTCCTTCACTGTTTTAAGCAAGTGATAATTATACAATATGCACATGAATCCGAAAAGTCACGAGATGCGTGGCTTGGGTTCGAACTCGAGACCTATGACTTGGCAGACCGACGGTCACACAACTAGGTAGAGCCGATGTTTCATGCGTTATTGTCGCTCACGGGCTTTCTCCGGAGGCTTATGGAAAACCATGGGTCCAACACGATAAATTCCTAAGATTAACTCGGATGCTATGATCACTGGTGATCACTGGTGATCACTGGATTAGATGTTGTGTTAAGTAACGTCCGTTAGCTGTGTTCTTCATGCCATTTTCAGCGTTAACATTCCTTATTAGTTGCGTTTCGGAGCGCAGTTAATAGTTATATCGGGTTGTTTTAAAACGTGGTTCACAGATAAACCTTGAGTATACACTATTTGACAAAATTCATAAACCTAATTTGAGAGTTCCAAAGTTGATGAGTTCCAAAGTTGGTTTAAACAAAACTAAGTGATATTGGAGTCGATATAGTGGAAACAAAGGTTTCATTAACTCCTAGCGCTTGCATCAATATTTCTTTCCAAATCTTTTAGTCAAAGAAGTAAAGATGTTATTAAGGCTACTGAAACGAGCTAGTCCTTTGTCGGGCTTGGAAATGTTTTCTTTTGTTTTATCAATCATTATCAACTCCGCCAAATGTATTTACATTAACTTACAAATCAGAAAACACCGCAATGATGCATTTTCAAAATTCATCGCGTCGTTTCTACACAAAAAGACTATGCACCGTTATGGACTGTTTGTGTTACCTTTTTGATGTGAAACATCTAATGCGACGGTACGGGTGTGAAAGCGGCTGTTGCGTGGCGACGCTCGCGATGTCAGACACACGACGGCAGACCTTTGTAACTCGTCGGCTCTCTTCGGTTTGATTCGGCCTCATATTTTTTTTAACAAAATGAGTTTTGATGTTTCGCATCTGCCAGGTGTCCCGCGACGGCTACAATTTTTTTACCAATAGTCTTAGGCTCATTTGCACCAATTAACTATAACCGAAATTATACATACCATACCAGCTGTTGCCCGCGGTTTCAATCCTAGGAGAACTACTTCATGTACCCGGATAAAAAGTATCCTATGTTTCAATCCAATACATGATCTATCTGTGTGCCAAATTTCATCTAAATCTGTTTAGCAGTTTTTGCGTGAAAGAGTAACAAACATCTATACATACAAACTTTCACGTTTGCAATATTTATTTATTAAGGATTTATGTCAAATTTGTATTGGTTTTGACAGACATTTTGGTCCGGTTACGGTTATAGTAATTGGTGAAAACAATATGCTCATGTAATATATGTGTTTTATGGATATCGGCATTGTAATTGGCCATATTTCTATTGCAGTATAATGGCTGACTCCAACCTCAAAGCGGTGAAAGGCGCAGACAAGACGAAACAGTCCCAAGACTCTCTACGCTCCGATGATCCCACAAAACCAAATATTCAAAGCAGAAACATAGTGGATGCGCCCGACAACTCTCCACCTGACGAACAAAAATGCAGCGACGGTGTTTATCGCGAAGTTTGGAAGGAGTGATCACATCACTTCAAAGTACGACTTAGGCCAATGTTGTGATGTCTTTAAAATTTCTGCCTGAATCGTTATAATATGTCAATGTGTAAACTTCTTTTTGGTTTTGTTTGTTAAAATTACAGTTTTCAATGTTGTTCATAGTCCTTAAATAAAAAATTGTGACGTTAATTGAAAACGTAAATTTCTACTTTCTTATCTACCTCGTACTATAAAATATATGTAACGGTTAGTGTAATTGAAAATTTTTATAATCATTATTAATACTAACCAAATAAATTTCAGTGGAATCCGTTTAATACGACTTCGCTTATAACGACTAGCCGCTTACTTATAGCGACTTAAGAACACCCTTTACTTAGGTTTTCTTATCTGGTATTTACTGACGATTATAACGACGTCCGTTTAGTATTACCAAATATCGGCGTCCCTTTGTTGTCGTTAGAAGCGGACTCTACTGTAATCACATTGACTGGTTATTATTAATAATTCACGCATACAAGTGGATTTGTTAAACAAAGTTACTATGTATTTTCAAGCCAGTTTTGTTGGCTATGGCGACGAGGAGGTCCGCTGAGCTGGCTCCTATTTCTGAGTGGTAGTGGTAGGTTTTATGTTTTTATCGATATGATAGAGTCATTGACTTACTGTAATCGAGTAGATAGCTTTATAGTATCACTGGTTTCAAACATAACTGGCGAAACGAGGGTGTACTAAAAACACCCCTGCCGAACCCTTCTGGGAATACAAGGCGTGATTTTATGTTTATGTTTATATGGTTAGTTTGAGATACTGGAACCCGACATAAGTCTCGTCGCAAGATCAAAAATCTTAGCTACTCACTTTCCCTAAACTTTTATTTAATAGCCGTGGGTAAAGAACTCCTCTTTACCCATGGCGTTGATATGAAATCATTTCTATTCTGAAACCAAGGCATTGACAAAAGACATCGTGTTCGCATTTAGGTATTGAACTTTTGAGAAGAAAATATTCAAAACCTATACATAGTACAAGGAACTATTTTATAAATCATCACAATAACGGTATCGATAGTATTATCGACAGCAAACTAGGTTTATAGCCAATTATAGAAGGAGTCATGAAACCAAATAAAAACGCCCACAACACATTTATTGAGGTGTGTTTGGAGTATAAAGATATCGATTGATAAGATGTCGTCAGCGACAGTTGCTGGAAAAATATTGATAACAGACCATTTCGAGGAGATATTTTGCAAGGGGACCCTATAATCGGTGAATCATGTCTGCTGGCGGCGTCATTAAGTGTGCATGTCTGATAAAGCCCTACGGAATAGTTCGTATAAAACAGCTTGCCGGCCGGCGCTCTGCATCAGTCCTGTCTTCCTCTGAGTCGCGAGCGTGTGTGTGAATCAACCTCAGAAGTTTCCTAACTATTCCAGTGTTAATATAATGTGAGTACGACTTGCATTTTCTTTAATTTTAATTCGTGTAATAGTTTAAAACTATGTATACTTTATATATTATTATTAATTCTTAAGGTGTATGTTTATGCTTGTTTTCGACGACGACATTGAGTTTTTGGTTGCACAGTAAAAAATTATCTGCAAATACTTATTATGTTAACACTAATTATCATAGGTACATACCAAAATAATCAAGAGTGTAGTTGACCGTGTCTTCGTTCTCTCGTAATAATGATGGTGTTTACTAAACCTTGTGTTTAAATTAAACGCACTACAAGGTACCAAGGTACGTCATAACTATGCGATGTTATGCCTAATGTCTACAAATAAAAGGAAAATCAAATGCAGATTGCCTAACTGCTACAATAATATTGAAATCGTTCAAGTAATTTATATTGTGTTGTTGTTACTAAATCCTACATCCCTGGTGAATATAGTACGTTTAGTGTGCTTGCTCTCCTTCAAGGCCGGCTTGGTTCTCGTGTGCTGTGAGGTCGTGACGACATGTTTTTTTTGCACACCGGGGTAACGTTTTTTGCCATATCTGTAGCATCTTATAACAATAACTTAAAATCAGAACTGAGCGATTATTATCTCTTATTCAATTTTGCTAAAGCTCGCAGGATAGAGCATTTTATTTTACTTTAGCATGGAAAAACACAGCCAGGCCTTTAGAATGTGCAGTGCATTACCCATTGCTGACTCATAACGTACTTTCCTCGATATTTCATTCATTATCATTGTTAGTAGATAACGCTTGATCAATCATCATCAATTAGCCTATCGCAATCCGCTTGACCACATTAAATATATTTCACAATTTCGATTGATATCGAAAAAAAAAACAATCACACTCTGCTCTGACATCACTGCAAATTCCGTTTATTACCTAATCTGCTTAAAACATAAAGATTTATAATTGTATCTACTATCTAGAAACGCGGTAGCGTGTCAAGCCAAGTTCAAACAAAAAGGAACTGGCGACGCAGCAGCCGTGTGTTAATGTTTCATGAACCATTTGAAGCCACTTTTGACCCCATACTAATAAAAATTCTCATAGCCATTAAATATTAGCCATTCTCAAGCCTTTAAATAAATTCTCACTATACTAAGCTGGTTTTATTTAAATTACTCGCATTCTTTGAGCAAAGCACTATACAAGTCTTGGTCCGCAATGACTGCGCTGCTGGCCACGCTATGATGGCCTCGAGCTTAGGTTAGCTACGCTCTCGGCCTTTAAGCTTGGTCATCATTTCAGCCCTTGCTGTCCGCGCTATAAAGGCCTCGACTTTCGGTCTCGGCCTTTATTCCAGTTGTCCATCAAGAGCTGCAATGCTGACCGCGCTGTGATGGCCTGGAGCTGCGCTACACTGCGCTTTCGGCCATCATCAGTGCTGCCAGCAACGCAGTCATTACAGACCGCGGCAGTAATGTACTATAATAAAAACCCGGCAATAAAAGAAAGATGATAATTAGTAAACCCTGGGTATTTTGGTGCTTATGATGCATCAGGGTCAATAATAGCAAAATTCCATCAATATGAAGGAAACTAATTGAGGCGTGGAATTTACAAATGAGCTAAGTGCCAAAAAAAAATGAATCAATTTTTTTTATAAAAATGGATTGGCTGCCCAATGTAGCTCCTTTGACATTAAAAACATTGACTTCGGTTTTTTGGGCACTTAGCCCATTTGTAAATTCCACGCCTCAACTTATGGTGCCCATTGATTCATGTTGGTGCATTTGAATAAATAAATTAATAAATTTATAAAGTCCATTGCTCTTTTAGTATTCAACGAAACTATCACGGTTATTTTTATCCACCAATGGACATCGAAAATACACCGGAATGGGTACATCAATTTAAGATCTGTTTGTTGTGTTTTGTGTTGGTATATCATTTAACACTTCTCTCGCATCGCTTAAAATTCAGAATGTTGAAGAAAGTATTCTCAGACTTATATAAAAATATTGTCATTACAGAATGGCTGACTCAGACCGCATCGTATTCCCCGAAGAGGTAGAGCAGGCCAAGGCGGACGCCGTAGCGGCAGCAGCAGCCCAGGACAAGACCTCGGGTGGCGACACCAACACCATCGAAGCGCCCCCCGAAGAAGTCCCAGTCTCCATCACCATGAGAAACGTAATCACAGTCCCTAACAACTGCCCTCCTGGTTACCAAATGGGCGCAGATGGCGTCTGCCGCGAAGTTTTCAATTAATTAATAAGTTTAATGTACAAGTATCTACTATTAAGTTTTATAGGGACCGTTTACTTACGTCCGCTCTACACTTGTGCAAGTCTCATTTTAGTATCGAAAGTTGCGAGATATCTTTAGGTGTACAATGCGGCTTGCGTGGGCTCGGCGCAATGAATATCCGTAAGTAGGGTTGCCACCTTTTTTTCCCAAAAAATAGGCAAAAATATAGTACATTTGGGAAATACAGGAAAAAATAAAGTACACATTTATTTTTTATTATTATGTATTTTTCCATGTATATATGTTATTGCTCTTCGCTATGGCCATCAATGATTAAAATAATTATAGGAACCTGGGCAATTTAGATTCATATTAAAATAAATTAACAATTCATTTTTAATTAAATTAATAGATGCTCTATTTCTTTCTTCTTTTCGTTTTTACAGTGAATATAAAAAAGCGTGACAGTTAAATTAGGGATAAAAATATGGTATTTTTCGTACTATATTATTTTTCTATAATATATAGTACAATTGACTGAAATATAGTACGATACTCTATATTATAGTAAGGGTGGCAGCGCTACCCGTAAGGTGTAAACGGCCCTTTAGGGTTAAGTTATTTTTTCTGCAATGTGACGAATAAACACCGTTTTAGAATAACAACGTGAATTATGACGTAGCAGTATTAATGAAGTCGAATCAATGGAGTATTTATATTTTTTACCGAAATCTTTCAAGTGTTGTTTTGTGTTGTGTTTCTCTGTTGTTTGAAGACAATAAAATGTTATATGTTCAACATTTATTTATTTATTTTATTTTGAGTTCAAACGAGTTCTGGCGTAAAATAAAAGCTGTTCGTAATTTATAAGGCGGATGTCAATGGAAACGCCGGTAGAGGACGTCCTAGAAGGACATACATCGATGTTATTGGTGATGTTCTTCACAAAGGTCAGGTGCGTAGTACTCTCAACCGGCGTGCGTGTATGACAAGATGTATGAATGTGGATGAAGCGAAAGGGGTATGTAAGGGTCGTAGCATGTGGCGTTCTATAGTTTCTGCCTACCCCCATGGGAAAAAGGCGTGAGTTTATGTATGTATGTATGTATAATTTAACAATAATTTACTGCAAATTATTCTCATAATAATTGCCTCGTTGGTCTAGTGGTGGCAAGCTCGACTGCTGATCGTGAGGTCCTGGGTTCGATTCCCAGGTCGGGCAGTGTTATTGGGTTTTTCCGTGTAATGCCTCAGTAGCAGCCCGGAGTTTGGATTTGTGCCAGGTTGATGGCAATTAGGCTCGCCCCCTATTGCATGGGACATGAGGGTGTTACTATACACCTCTGCTCAACCTTATATTATTCTCATAATTACAAAATAGTGGCTACATGCGGACGGCCTATACACACAGCATACCTTTAACTTCAAGTTAGGACAATCCTAATCTTTCTGACCGTGGAGGGATCTACTTAACCACGTACCTACTGCTACTGTCAAGCAACTCTAGTTAACTCACGATGGTGGCCGACAGCAAATGCTGAAACCTTATTTCAACTGTCTACCCAAACATAATATGAATATAAAGAAAAACATTTATTCTTTTCCTATGTGTATTAGAAAGGTTTTCGTATTTTCGTTCGTGTACATCATCATCATCCTCCTGCCCTTATCCCAACTTATTTGGGGTTGGCGCAGTATGTCTCATATCATGAAGTTGGTGGACCGAGACCTGCCGGGGTCGCGGTGCATGTATTAGCGAATCCCGTGACCCCGGCCTTAGGTCAGAAGGAGGGACACCGTGGTGGTTTTAGCCGGTAAGAGTCCGGCACACCCCCCCGTCTTCCCCAGGGGATAGTACATGAGGATTTCCCCACGCTAAAAAAAAAATCTACTGCACAAATGTTTCGGCTATATTTTATGACCGGCCGCCTGCCTAACGTCAACCCTCCTTGGGAATGCTTTTGCTGGTGGCAAGCACCACCTACTTACTATCTTATTCCATCTCGGGCTTGCGGGTGCTGCATGCTTGTCTTATCATGATTTTCGTTCGTGTACAATTAAACTTAAAGTTGGCTAACTAATGATTTTTTTTATTCATTAAAAGCCTGTTATTTTGTGAAATATGTTTCGAAACGCACTCCATTTTTGTTATTTTCGTGGGAGAAAATACCCAAAAAACGAACTCTATACGGCCTCACCTTAGGCTGTCACGTCATTCTCACATCGCTCAAGCCTAGCGCCTACGTAGGTACTTAGATATCGGTCGGAACCCGATAAGTGCTGACGTTACTGGCTTTAGGTTTTAGATAACACGGAGTGTCGTATAAAATTCCGCAAAATATTAGATTGTAACTTTCCACAAAAAGTCATGACGCAAAAAGTTTCGCTTTTGCGCATCTTAGCTTTTTCTAATCAAAATGCAAATTATTCACAATTACTCAGTTCTATCCTGCTAACATAATATATGGATTCAACACTTTCACACTGTCTAAATTAGTTTACTTAGCGGGAAATGAATGCCTCGATTTAAGTAATTAAATTTTAAATTCCATGTATAACACTCTACTATTACGTTGACATAAGAAACCTTACTTTTCCCATCGAAAACAAATTTAGGCAAAATTATACTAAGGCGCTATCTTGCGATGCTTTAACGCTAACTGTTGCTAGACTGACTGAAGTGCTTTAGAGTTTCCGCTTTCCATTCGGATATCGGAGCAGGCGCATCCGAGGCATTACAAGCCTTGCTGAGATATTTTAATATTGGCTCCTTTCCAATTTTGAACTTGTTTGTAGTCCACATTGGAGATAGGTATCTCTTTCTCGTATACAATGAGTGCAATTCACCGGGCAAGTAACTGCAAAGCCCTCTCACATGATCAAACCTGTCTACCCGTCACCTGGTTGGGTTTTCTTAAGTATCAGAGTATTTTAAAATAGGTAATTCTAAAAACAATTTGTTTTATAACTGTGTATTTTATTTTTATTAACGTCTACCAAGTTTCTCTGGTTGACTAAACGAAGGTATATAGGTAATATTGTCAATGTTGCAAAACTAGTGCAGGCAAAAAGCGCAAGGCAAAACTAGTCGTAGTCAGAGCTGCAGGGAACACCGCAGGTGGTGAAAACGCGGAGGTAGTGACGAAGCTCCGCCGAACTGTCGCAGACACTACAGACCCCGAGCTTTGTGAGCAGTGTGCCGTGAAGTTTGGTAGAAATAATCTAACGATATTAACGAAGATCCAGGATAGGACTATCTTGTGATGATTTTATTTACCTACTGTTCTAATTATAGTTTCATTGATTTACTAACCAAACCAGAGATGTTAGTCAGATACCTACAGCAAAAAAGTGTTGGCAAATAAAACTCATTTCTTTTACTAATAATTAACGATCATTTACTTTAAAATATTCATATAATTACATAATAATGATCTAACTCTGTCTGTGATAATTAAAACATAGGGCTAAGATAAAAAATTAAATATTATTTCTTTCTATAACCCTGACATTGTAAAATATTGATGATATTCTACAAAAATTATAAATAACCGAGCGTTGCGTAAGTTTTAACAAATGGAGCATCACTCTCGCAGGAATTCCTGAAAAATAAATAATAAATGTGTTAGCATATAGGGAGACCTGATTGACTACTGTAAATGTCTATGCGGACGCAGTGAAGTTAGCCATGCACGCCCAGGTAATCTGACTGGATCCTATATAACGATAGTTGGAAAGGGGGTAGTTACTAAGCCGCGAGCAACTATATCACTGATGACCATAATCAAAAAAAACATTTTGTATTTTTATTTTTCCAATTCACGAGTTCAGAAAATGTAGCTACTAATCCGCGACCCCCAATACCTACAATGTAAACAGCTGATGATAGGTTTGCCTTAGCGTATTTTTTTATTAAACCTTTGAACTGCAGCAGTTCAACTGCTATTTCTCTAAAACTATTGACTTATTACGTTATTTGGTTTTTCCATTAGGAACTTCTCAGTAGCAGCCCGGAGTATGGATTTGTACCCGGTTAATGGCAATAGGCTCACCCCTTATTACAATGGTATTAACGGGCGAAACGAGAGTGTACTAATAAGACCTCTGCTCTCGTGATGTTATGTTATGCTATTGACTTTTGGGAAAAATTGTAGAATTATTTATTATTACTTTAATAACTTTTTGGAATAATAGTACCCTCTAAATTTTAAAATTTTGTGTGACCAGACTTTACTGTTAAAATTTTCGGTTTTCATGTATAGGCAATCGTCAGGTGTATCTGAAATTCATGCCTATCTCTTCCAGGTGTACCTGAGCGTGTATGGCCAACTTGAATATCAATGAGTAGGGGTAACCTTACCGGGTTGAGCTAAGCTAAAATCTGCACGACTTGAATTGGTTAGTCGTTATATATTTAAAGTACCTAATCATATTTTTTTCTGGACATTTAATATACAAGGTGTAAATCGTCGCTGCGCCTGCAAAATCCGCTGTTTTTTTATTAAATCTGTCTTTGATGCTATTTTATAATAGTTCTCAAGCCAGGTGCAACTGTAAAATACGTTTTCTAATAATTTATTTTGCTATTTTCTTAACCAAATAAATGATTAAAAAACAGATTTTACAGGTGCACGTGGCTTGAGAACTATTATAAAATACCATCAAAGATAGATTTTAAAAAAAAACAGCGGATTTTGCAGGCGCAGCGACAAAATGCAAAAACTGAATACTTCTCAAGGGCTTATTGTACTCATCATTATGAACAACTTCTACTAAGCACCAACACTGAAATCGCGAAAGAAAAATCGGCTGCTCCATCCATTTATGTTCGCATAACTCGACAAATGTAAGGAACAGCTATTTTTTTTTGGCGTTTTCTTTATTGGTCCCATAGTAAAAGTTGTTCATAATGATATGTACAATGAGCCCTTAAGAGGTTTTCAGTTTTTGCATTTACACCTTGTATATAAACAATGCGGACATTAATCTATTGATAGCAAGCCCAGTTGCGGGTTGTATAACCCGCTTTTCTAAAAGCCCATTTATTATTAAAAGCCATTTATTATGCGTATGCTCCTGAGTAATGTGTAAATGGGCTTTTAGAAAAGCTTCAGTTAGACCGAGGGCTTGGAATCTTGTCCAATAAATGATGAAACTATAGCTCGCTCTTTACCCGAATAGCCCAAGAACTGTCCTCAGCAAATGGGATGTACGACAGAACATTTTGCACGCCATTTGAGGCTATAATAAGTATGAACATGATGTGGGAATGAAAACAAAAAAATAAGCTAACAAACATTTGTAAAGCAAAGTAACTACTTCTATTTAAGGGATATGTTTAAAGACATTTTTAACCGACTTCGAAAAGGAGGAGGTTGTCAATTCGACATGTAATGTCTTTTTTATCTTTCCATCACATCATTGTATGAGTCTCGATTTTGTTAAATCAGCAATAATTAACATTTCTCAATTTTTAAGCGTATTTCAGGATTTTTAGTGCAAACTTTAGAAAGAGTATCTTTTATGAATAATATGAGAAAAAAGAACCGTTATAGCCTGAAATCGAAATACTCAAAATTTTATTTGGGCTCGTCCATTTTGAATAAGAACATCTGCAACTGCAGCATTTTAAAAGGTGTTTTTGTGCCAATTAGTAAGAAAAAAATAAACTAAAATGATAGTGGGCATAAAAAAATATTTAATTTTATTTTTATATCTACATACTTCTCACTATATACAAAGAAAGTTCAAAGTAAACAAAAAATAACAAACATAAAGCTAATAAAATTAAAGTTAGATACAGTAACATAAGACTATCTACTAAAATTGTGCGTGATTTTGGAAATAATTTCACTATACGAACAAGTTTCATAACTTTGAAGAAATTGTCATGCAGATAACCTACATCATGCTGAAGCATGTCTAGATGCAACCCACTCGTAACACTAAACCTACACGATACTATCAACAGTGAACTGAAGGTCACACAAGACATACATTGTCCAAGACGCATCATAAATTAGCGTAAGTACATACATGGGTTGTCTGATTTAAACTCGTCTTATGAAACGAAACAACATTCATACACATACTACCGCGATCCACGATGCACAAACTAAACTCACGAGTACTTACTCGTCCTCCCATGGACATATGTCGTTCCTCTGCTTACGCTCAACGATGCCGCTATTATTATCACGCTTAACAATATTGGTTTCAGAGACCGACGTCAGTTCGTCTTTATGAGCAATATTTTTCGTCGCGTCCGCGTCGGACGCCGCCCTGGAATCTCCCGAGACCCTTTGCAGTGGCGCCGAAGGCACTTTGTCTACGTTGTCGTCGTCGACCCCGATGTCCTCGCAGACGGCGAGCGGCGCCACCGCCAGCCGCGCCTCCACCACCGTCACCGAGCAGGACGGCTCCGGCAGCGCCGCACACGACGGTGCCTTGGCCGGCTCCAACTCTTTGACACTCGTCAGCTCGACCACTCGAGTAGAGCTCGTTGCAGCATCGTCGCTCTCAGACGTCCTTCCCGGAAGATCGCCCATTTTGCTACTCGTATCTTTATTTGAGGCCGGACTGGTTTCTTTTATTGTTGAAGATTCGCGGGACAGCACACGTCGCACCGACCCTACTTCGTCTTCGGACGATCTCGTCCGGTCGGAGTCCCTCGAGTCGGACACGGCGCCAGAAGTGGACGAGTCGTCATAGGACTCCACCGAGGGCGCGCAGACGATAGAGTCGAGCACGGACCGAACTGTCATGCTATCACAACCTGGGTCGGACGGCGGCTCGGGCCCTTCGGTGACGGGCTCGGGTCGCTCCTCGGCGATCTTGAAGACGGGCCGCATCGGCTCCGTGGGCGTCGCGTCCGCCGATGCGAACACCGAGGAAGGGTCGTCGGAGTGCGCGATGGAGCGCGGCTCCTCGGGCGAGCCGGCGGACTCGTCGTCGGGCGCGGAGCTGACGCTGATGGTGGGCGTGGGGTGCGGCGGCGCGTGCGCGGGCGGCGCGGGCGGCGGCGCGGGGCGCGGCGGGCGCGGCGAGTGCGGCGGCGAGGCCAGCGGCGCCAGATGGCGCGGCTCCACGGCCGACAGGCGGCGCAGCGGCGGCGGCGCGCCCCGCAGCCCGCCGTCCAGCGTGCTCTGCTGCGGCAGGCGGCGCGTGCGCTCGCTCACTATGGCGGAGCTCACGTCGGACGACGAGCTGCCCGAGTCCGCGGCGGAGTCCTGCCTCCGCCTGCTGGCACTGCCGTATGCGCCCTCGCGGGATGAACTCTCCCACGGTAGGACATCGGCAGTGTCGTCGTCGAGAGGATCCCTGGAATGTTAAACCATTTTTTATTTACAGTTCTTTTTTAACTCGTATACATTAAAGACCTCCAAATAAAAAAACACGCTACCTGAAGGTAGTAATATCGCAAAGATTGGACTGCGAGTGACTGTGGCTGGGCTGGTCGGCAGGGCGCGGCGGCTGCGCGGCGCACACGGCCAGCTCGTGCGCCGAGCCGGACAGCGAGCGGTCGGAGCCGCGCCGCCGGGACAGCGCCACGCCCGCGCCGCTCGTCGAGCCTGGCTTTTTCTTCACTTGACCACCGAAGTTGAAAAATCTGAGGAGCAGTTGTTGGAATGAAGTATTGAACATAACGATCGAACGAGGAAAATTAGTTTGATTTTCAGGCGACTCAGAACCTAAATGCTTCTGGGAGAAAATTGATATTGCAAATTGAATTTTAGTGTTGTTAGTCCACGAGTGCATATTTTAACCCGTTCTTCTGATAGTATACCTTGGTCGCTTTATCTTATGACTTTCATGAATTTTTTTGACAGATTCACAGCTGAGATAAAACCAAAATAATGTCGTAGGTAATTAGAAGACTCTGTGATTTATCTCCTTTTGCAAATAAAATTTAAACCTTCTAGAATACATTTAAAATGGACTTATAATGACTGCCTTGTGGGTTTAGTAGCCGCAAGCGCGACTGCTGAGCATGGGGTCCTGGGTTTCATCCCCAGGTCGGGCAAAGTGTTATTGGCTTTTTCCATTAGGAATTATTTAGTAGCAGTCCGTTTGTGCCCGGTTAATGGCAATAGGCTCGCCCCCTATTACATGGGACTTAAACATAACTGGCGAAACGAGGTTGTACTAAAAACACCTCTGCCGAACCCTTTGGGGAATACAAGGCGTGATGTTGTGTTATAAAAACTGATACTAACTTAGCCTTCTTCTGATGCACGTTTTTGCCTTCGGTGAGCAGTCGCTGAAAGTGGTCGGACCTCACAAAGCGCGGGTAGCAGTCCTTCTTGAGCAGCAGTCCATACACGTGGTTGGCCGCGTGGTCCAGCGCGTACCGGGACCCGCTCCGGAGGCCCTCCGTCACGCGCTCCGCCGTCGCACCATCGATGTTGATCTCGCACGGCGCACCCGGCTTCAGAAACTCTCTGATAAAGGGAAAGGTGGAAATTAAGTAGGTAGACCGACTATCGAGGTATTACAAAGCTGAAGTAGACAGGAGAGGCGGATATGATGCAGAGCAGCGTTTAAACTGTAATAAGCTCATTTTAACACGTTGAATTTGACCACGTAAATTGTTCATACTAAACCTAGCTTTTCGTGCGAAATTTAATCAAAAATATTATTTGTGTTCTAGTATTAAGAATTACGCTGAGGGGTGCATTAAAAACGATTATTACGAACGATTATTAAACGATACTTTAGTACGTCTGGAGCGCCCTGGACAGTCAGCCTCGCTGACAACTTTGCTGATTTAAAAACTGACTCGCCCAACTGTCACACTTGCGATAAGCTTGAAGATGTACAATATTTGCTGATGGAGTGTGTCAGGAATAAAGCTGAACGTGACTCACTGCTGCATGAATTAAAATTAAATAGACTGGATGTGGGTTTGATACAAATTGTTTTATCAAGTCCAAAATCAGACACCGCCAAAAATTATGTCAATTGGTTACAGTGATTCAGTAGTGATCTATGTTTTAATTTTTAATATTAGGTAATGTATGTGTAGGTATAAGTTTATCTGTTTACCTTTTCAGGTTAAGAACACTGTAATAAGGTATGATGGGGCTTACATTTCCTTATTGGATAAAAGCCCCTTATACAAGGTTAGTCGGAAAGGGGGTACTAAGCCGAAAGGGTGTTAAAGTACCATAATAATGGATAACTTTTGTTCTACAACTTTCCCCAAAACTCGATAGTTAAAGAGAAATAGCTGTTCAAATATTTCATAAAAAATACGCTAAATTCTATCTATCCTCAGCTATGATCAGCTGTGTTTACATTTTAGGTCATATTTGGGGTCACGGATTAGAAACCCCATTTTCTGAATTCATAACTAAAGCAGGGATGAAGAATTTTCGAAAAAACTAAAATAATAATTATTTTTCATGGAAAAAAAATTAATCGAATTTTGAAAATTTAACACTTGCTTTAAAATAGTAATAAAATCAGTGATACTTTAAGTGGCCCGCAGCTTATTACCCCCTTTCCGATTAACCTTGTATAAATAAAGATTTAAAAAAAAAAGCTTTGCTGATAAATTATCTCTTGAACACGCCATGAGCTATTCTGGTATTGTTCTTGCGACGCGAGAGAAAAAGAAGTAGAGTATTTATGTTTGTGAAAATTCTACAGAGAACTCTATACATGATCATATTCTCAATTGAGCTGTGTTATGCAATAATGTGTCAACCCACAAAAATATGAATACTGTGTTAACGCCATCTATGTAGTTATTATGGTAGGTCTTCTCAACGCTTGAAACTGCAAACTGCATTAAGATTTTTTTTATAGACGATGCTCTACTACAGTTCTGAGCATTTCTTCAAGCGTTGAGTAGACTTACCACAAGAAATAGATGACGTTAACAAAAAACTCATATTTTTTTGGGTTGACACATTATTGCATAACACGGCCCAATTAATCTTCAGTTTTCTATTTTAATTATACCTAGCTAAGTAATGCAGCTTTCAAATTAAAATTACATAACTAGCAACTTGGGAACATACTCGTAGATATCATCAAGCTTCTTCGGGATCTGCTTGGTGCTGCTGCGTCGTAAGTCCATGACAGCGAGCCAGAACCTGATGTTCTCGTGCGAGTACTCCTTGCGCAGGAAGCTGGTGAACTCCTGCAGCCCCGTGGGGTCCGAAACCAGCTCGTCAATGGACAACGCCCAGCGTTGGACGCGCTTTTCACTCGGCACCTCCACACTGACCGAAGAAAAATAAATGATCTTGTTTCGTAAGGCGTCTACTTATAAAAAATGTTATAGTTAACACTTTATGTCGTACATTAATATAAATTATATTTTTATTAAATATAAGATTGTCTAGAAAGATAGTTTTCGTAATTGCTCTTCGTTCCATGATTGTAAGGAAATTAACAAACTTTGAGATAGTGAAACACCGAAATCTAAAGAGATCAGGCATGTAAGGTAGTGTCTACTTTGTACAGGAGTATTACTGAACTCACAGAGGGCTGTTAATTTGCCAGAATAGGGTGTCGTCGCTGACCCAAGGGTTGGAGGGCTGCGGCGGGGTGAGCCAGGGATCGTAGGGAGCGAAGGTCTCCGAGTAGGCCACGAGGGCCTCAAGGGCAATTGAAGTCTTCACTCTCGTACGGTCCAGGCTCGCTTTAAGATGCTCAATCTAGAAGAATTAGAAGTAGAAAAATTTAACAAGAAGATTTTTTGTCACTTCTGAATACGGAAAGTGTGGATACTACTAGAAAGAGTGTAATAGAAAACTACACTACTACAAAATCCTAACTAGTCGTACCAAAGGAATTCTACATAAATATAATTCTAATATGCCAATACTTATATTATAATAATATTCTACGTTAAAACTACAGTTCAGGAAGAATAGGAGATATTCGTTGAGTAGCAGGTAGGCGCCGTACCTCCCTGGTGACCTGGTGCACGGAGCGCTTCTTGACGCGGTGGTGGCGCGCGCGCACGGGCACGGGGCACGGCTCCAGCGCGCTGGCCACGCCGGGCGGGGGGCGAGCCACGCGCCAGTACGCGCGCTCCTGACTGTCGCTCACTATCTTGTCGCCTTTCTTCCTGTCTTTTGCTAGGCGAACCTGGACAATTGGAGAGGGATCCTTGAGTAAGGCTTTTATAGCAACATATTGAAAAATCCCTACAAAATATCAATACACATAGGTCAACAGTCGTAGCATAGCCTCGAGTGTAACTGCGTAGAACAATTTATCCAATGAGGATATTTTAACATCAGGTCAGTCTGAAAGCTGACGCTAATATAAATGAGAATAGCTGGAAAAAAGAAGGATGATTCAACGATGTATGTTGCAAATATTTTGTTAGAATTTTGGAAGACCTCACAGTGTGCTGTTATACTAAAGAGAAGTCACTACTACCAGGCTCTGAAAAGCCTTTCCTTCCAGGAAGAAACTCCACAAATGAAAGTCGAATTCCCACTTGACGGATAGGTTGCACGGTGTGACTAACCTGGTGTAAGAGTATAAGCCACCCATGGGCCGCTGACTTGGCTTCACCTGCCGTCGAGAAATATCTCTCAGGCATAGTTTCTTCACGATGTTTTCCTTCACCGTTTTTAAGCAAGTGATCATTATACAATACGTACAAGAAACCGAAAAGTCAGAGGTGCGTGGCTTGGGTTCGAACTCGAGACCTATGATTAGAGAGACCTATGACTTAGACTAGGCTATCACTGCTATCTACCAGCTGATACTGATGATGTCAAAGAATTGTTACAAGTAGGTATATTCACCTGTTCCTCCGCCTGCATAGTAATAAAGTCCCACTTGGCGGCGAGGTTCTTCTTGAGATTGGCGAGGGCCTCCTGTTCGTACTCTTCGAGGCCATGTCGTTGTTTGTTGCGTAGTGTTCGCTTCACGAGGTAGATGGCGTACTCCACGTTGTCGGGCCCCAGCGTCGGTGCGCTGGAGCCGGCGCCGGCCACGCGCTGCGCCTGCCACGGCCAGTAGTATGGACTCTGCGAAGTCATTCAAATTGTAAAACATGACTAGAATATAAGTGGTCGGATAGTGTGTTAAAGTGTTATTATAAAAAACTTTATATCAATTTTAATGATAACAGCTGACAGTTTGTTAATGATTCCTTTGTTCAGCCAACTGCAATGTACATACAGTAGGGAAACAAAAATGTTATACACCTTAAGGTGTATTTTTGCTTGCACAGTGCTAGCAACAACCTATTTTACCGACTACGTATTGCCAACATTATAGAAATGAAAATACAAGTATTTTTTGACAGGATATTAGAAATTATAATGGTGACATGATGACAACCACTAGCAATGTCAATTTATTTAATCATCGAACCGATTGATGTTATGGTTTTTACAACAAAATTCCTTAATCAAATCAAAGACATTATATGGCACTGTATGGAGGCAAAAGGCAATTTTGATCTTTGCTACCAAATAGTTAAACATAATTTTCCATGCATTGGTCTGTTCCGTTTAACAGTTTGAAAAGGTAAATGTGCCCGCGATGTGGAAAAGGAATGAATTTGAAAACTGACGACCTTTATTTTATTCCCCTGTACTATGACCAAGTATTTTCAAATCGGTTATAAGTCAGTTACAAGTTCAAAATACTTACTTGAAATCTATAAAGAGAAGAGTCATCCTTCAACACAAGGTTTTTCAAATCGTTGACAGGAAAGAAGTAACCATATTGGCAGAGTTGATTGCCTAAATTTATTGCTTCAACTGGAAAATACACAGAACGCAGTAGTTAGATATTGATGGACATGTTATAACAGAAAATTATTTCATTCATAATAACATCAAAGGCTTGGGATTATATAGCACGATTATAGAGCTACAATGCTCCTTAAATGTCTGCGTGGTATCATTTTGTTCTGTTTAGTCGGTACCGCAAACTTATCGAGCCCCAACATTTCAATGAGCCCTATCTAATTTACAAGGGATCTACCATAATATAACACAAGCCTGTAACCGTTCCACTTCAAGCAAAGGTCTCTTCTTACACAGAAACAACACACCAAGCTGCCTCACAGTTCGTTGGCGACTTCAGACCATTAGGTTTCTTCACGTTTTCCTTCGTCATAAATTAATGGTGTCTTAGGTTAACTAAGAAAGTACATATCGTCACCGGAAAGCCAATACTACTTAAGCGCCATTTTGGCTAAAATGAGTTATAATTATTATATCGTTGTAATGGATTTTTTTTCTGCGTTGATTAGTTGGCATTTCGTTATATAATATAATAAAATAAGAAATCCCAACTAATCGACGCAGAAAAAAAAAACAATCCAACGATATAATATAGTATAACTCATTTTAGCCAAAATGGCGCTTAAGTAGTATTGGCTTTCCGGTGACGATATGACATTGAAAAAGTCACACTGGATGCCAGGTTGAATTGGTTTGAAGTGCTTGAACCTGGAACTTGGTACTTAAAAGATAGTCACCAAGGAATGTAGGCCCATTGAAATGTAGATGGTTGATAAGCTTCCTGTACCGATACCTTACAGACAAATGAGGGAGAGCGGCCTTATAGCAAAATGTAAATACAGTAAGGGAGACATCGGCAGCTAATAGACACAAACATGCGGACGATTGTGATTCTCTACCTACATATCAACACCTGAGGGTGACACTTGGGCCTCTCATAATAGTTAGAGTCTACGGGGTTGCGCCGGCGGGACCAGGGCCAGGGCCCGGCACCGCTGATGCTACACTCACCATTGGTAGATTCATCAAGATTAAACCGTTCCATTAGCCATTCGATAAGATCGTAACCTGAAATGGAAAAAGCAAAAGTATCGTTAATTTAACTGTATAAAAGTTGTCACACTGCCTCGTTGGTCTAGTTGTGGCAAGCGCGACTGCTGATCGTGAGGTCTTGGGTTCAATTCCCAGGTCGGGCAAACTGCTATTGGGGTTTTCCGTGTGGTATTCCTCAGTAGCAGCCCGGAGTTTGGATTTGTTCCCGGTTGATGGCAATAGGCTCGCCCCTATTACATGGGACTTAAACAACGGCGAAATGAGGGTGTTACTATAGGTATACACCTCAGCCCAAACCTTAATCAAGAATAGAGGCGTGATGTTGTTATGTTAAGTTGTCATCTTAACTATATTAGGTACCATATAACGGGGTGCAGGGGTGAATCGGGACGAAACTTTAAAATGGATTTTAACGTTGAAATAATATAGTTTGTTGGCAACAGGGACACTTAATCGTTAATAATAATACAGTAAACACATTAGAGTCCTTTTTGGCAACAAACTATATTATATCAACGTTAAAATCCATTTTTAAGTTTCGTCCCGATTCTCCACTGCATCCCTATTCACCCCATTTTACGGTATATGTATTTATAACTATATGCACGCCGGTTGAAAGTACAGTGTATGACAAGATGTATAAATGTGGCTGAAGCGAAAGGGGTATGTAAGGGTCGTAGTCCTAGCATGTGGCGTTCTATAGCTTTTGCCTACCCCCATGAGAAAAAGGCGTGAGTTTATGTATGTAACTACATGCCTGATTCATTAAATAGTTTAAATTTATCGTGACGTAATATATCTAGCACGAAATCATTGGCGAGACGGTTTTTATACTTCAACATGTTTTAACAACGACAACGAGCTGTGCTCTATTAGAAAAAAAAAGCTTTTGCCATATTTAACAGCTCTATATAATTTACGCCGTCCCTATTTTACTTTATATATGCAAGTAAAATATTGCAATATTTTTAGTTAATTGGTACAGTGTGCAAAAGAATCGACGCCAATATCTACCTCCAAAGGTTCAAATAAATTACTGTACTCCGTGCCCTAAAAGCAGCGGAAATGTTCTCACTGAGTTCCAGTTAGGGCTTGTTATTGATTTTACAATCAGACGCCTTTAACCCAAAGCAGAGGCAACGGCCCTTTTTCGGCGTAGTTTTATTCAAACACAATATTGGGTACTGGAAGGGCGTAATACCTAATACTCCGGTTAAATTCGTCCATTAAAAAATTACAAGAGTAATCAGGGCCGAATAAATCTGACTAAACAATCGTTGAGTAGTTGTAGGAATCGAGTCGAACTAATATGCGTACACCCATAAGTCGCCATAGAATTTAGCAAACAACTACACTATCAAACTATAGTTTATTAAAAAAAACTTACCCATAAAAGCAGACGGAATAATGGTGAGAAAAAGTTTTTGACTTTTAACTGGTACACCCGTTTCTGGATCTTGAACTTCTTTTATCAAGCTTTCCATCTGCAAATTAAAAATATTGTATTAGGTTATTTTACTATAACAAAGATGATGTTAATTACAGTACCTACACAAAAAGAAAAGCTATTAAAATTCAATAGATAACTAATAAGTATAGCAGTTGAGATTATAAAACACTGATATTTACCAGCACTTTTACGAATACCAATATCAAACTTAATATTCGGCGAATACCAACACTATTACCTCACCAGTAGATAATTCATTGTTTTTCTAACTGACGTGGTTTAATAATACAGTTTTATGATTGGAATCAAACTAATATTCACCTAATATTCGGCAATTGTTTAATAATCGACGAATACGAATATTTGTATTCGTATTTGTTGCATTACAATTTCTGGGCAAATAAAGACGAGAATTGTAGTAGCCAATATGAGTTTTTGATCAAAGCCATCGTACCTATAATTTTAAATAAATAAGAATGTCTCTCATAGTGTATCCAAGTTTTTCCTAATTCATTTTATGTATAGTGTATTACCTATGAGACCTTTGCAGTATTACCTATGAGACACCAACATTCTAGCCATCTAGCTCGAAGTCAATTACAACTCTACCCTGAAATATTATAGTCTATGCCTTTATCCACGTTTTAAAAACAATCCCAGTTTCAGTTTAGAACTCTCGATAGAGTGCAGTTTATTTACAGTGGTGCAAATAGTGTTAATTTGAGGCTAACGAAGAGTAAACTGTTTAAAAACATTTAGCACCACACAAACAATAGGTAAGCTAAATATTTCTGTGATTAGCACTGACTGGAGCAAGGACTGAAGTTCTTAGAATGAGAATACAATTAATTATTAAACCGCAGTCAACTATAGGTACCGACGAAGAGCTTAGATATCGTAAGCCACTTATGAAATTGATTATGCAACAAAAGCTAAATCTGTATCAAGATTAAAGCATCGCTCGTTGATGACGTCATTCGCGTCCTTTTAGGTCAACGTGCACTTGAGCTGGTCTGTAGGGGTGTCGAGGGCTGTCCACATAGCAAGTGGCTGACCCTGCGGTGAATGCCGGCCGAGAGGAGCCGAGAGGCGCCGAGAGGCCCTCGAGTCTCGCAAGGGGCCGCCTCCGCCGGGGACAAAGCCGATGCAGCTACGCTTAACTCAATTTAATACGATCGAGAGCGCTTATTGCCTACCGAGATTGATTTTATATTCAGACAATTTTCGATGAAGGAGATGGTATATGAAACCGTAATCGAGTTTAAATCGCAAATATTTACCTATCGCACCTAAATATCCAACAGATAGCGTTTTGAAATTCGTGACATAACCATTTGGAAATATTTTCACAGCTAAAAGTTCGAATTGGGTTGCGATATCCGGGCCTAATTATAGGTACCAATATTTATGGTTAAGAATATAAATAACTAAGTATTCAACATAGAAATGACAGAGTTACTATGTAAGCGTTGGACTACGTACGTGTCATCATGTCATACATCTATTATGTACCCATGTCATGTCATAGGTGTAACTTTATAGCCCACGACTTCCAAATCAGTGTCTAGAAAACGACAGCGAATTGTTAATTGAAAGGAAGCAAAAGCAAGCTATGACAAGATCGAAGATAATTTGCAGCTATCCTATCCTATTTTCAGTAATGAAAACATGTTTGATAGGGATCATCTCAGCGAAGGTCATAAGCAATCAGTTGGCAAAATATTTGTTATGGAGCACAATATCACGGGGGGTGGACGTTGATTCGTCCGTTCGTCCTCGAAGATGGGAGCTGGAAGGCTAAGTGGGTGACGTCACGGGTACGATCGATTCGCCGGCGCCGCGGCTGTGCGGTGCGGGGGGCGGGTCACATCTCGCGATCCCGAGTGTCTTCGGCGGCAACTCGGCCACCTTCGCCACGATTTTACGTACGATTCATTACACCGACAGATTGTTTGGGACGTATGCTATAGGTAGGTAGAGATTTAAAGAAGCTTTACCTACTTTAAAAACTGATTCATATCATTGATAACCTACCTTTGAATCTTTAATGATAAGTTTGATAGTAGGTAACAATAAACACAACTTGTTATTGTTTATACTCAATGGAGACGATAAAGTTATATTTTTACATATTGACACTATAGGAGAACGACGTCCAAAATTCGATTAAACCAGTTTTCCAACAATTTTCAAGTGAAAACTAAGTATAAAATGTTTAATATTAGACACGCAGTAAGTATCATAAAAATAAAACGAAAATTTTAAGCTAATGCATTAAAGGTTAGGGCGGTACAGGGCGCTCGGCGCGTGGGCGGGCGGGATGAGGGCGGCTCGAGCCCTTTTGCATTTTCGCTGAGTCTTGTTCAATTAATAAAATATTTTCACCCTACAGAACAAATCCGTAATAAAAACGAACGCTCACCAAAAGTGGAAAGTAGAATGAAAGCGAATACAAAGGTTTTTGCACAAGTGTCGTTTTAATTATAGCTTTAGATACCAAGGAGGTACTCAAGCATGCCTCGTGATATTTTTGAGTACACGAAGATTTTTTTTCTGGTATAGATTGGCAAAGAGGCCGACGAGCGAAGGGCTGGCTGATGGAAAGTGGTGTGTAGCCGCCGCCTATGAACACATACAAAACGAAAGACATTGCCGATGCCTTGGCAATATTGCAACAATTATACATATACAACGTTGTACAGTTTGATGGCCCTGTAATTTTACCGGCAGCCATCAAACCCGAACACGGCAACGCTGATTGCCGGCAGATATAAGTATGGCGGTAGAATCTACTTCCCCAGATGAAATTAAAGATTCATATTTTTTTTATACATATGGCTAATATGTTTGATTGGCACTTTAGAATGTCAGGTAGAGGGAGGGGCTCGTGGCTAATTACCAAACGCGTGGATCATACGATTTGAGAGGTTAAGCTGCACCTGCCGCGGTCAGTCCGTGGATGGGTCACCGTTCGTTACACATCGAGACCCCTCCGTGCCTCGGAGAGCACGTTAAACAGTCGGTCCGGTATATGTTTTTTTATTAAATTACGCTTTAATATTCCCTTTATAATTGAATAGTCAATTTTTGGCGAAAATATTGTACTGACGAATAGTAATAATCTTACACCCATATTCTAAGACGTTCCTCCAAAACTTACTCGACTCGACTCCACCTCGACTCAGTCTTTCTCACTACCATCAGTAGTTATAGTTGACATAAACGTCCTTGACTCGAGATTTTTCTTCAGTCGAGGTAAGGAATCATCTGTCAAACTCAAGGTACCTCGGAACCTACCTTAAGGAAGGAAGTGTCAAAGTTCGTATGTAACAAAAATGAATTTTGAAGACTATCGAATATGCTTACGATAATCCTTACAATTATTTATCGCAGCATTATTTGCGCGATGCAGATAATTCAAATTATGACGTAATGACTCCACTCTACCTCGACTCATTTGAGGACCCCTCAGTGGAGGAACCTCAAAGTTCACCCGAAATTGCGACTAAGAATACAATTTTGAAGGTGTTTTCGAAGCCGTCCTGAGTCGAGTATGAGTCCAGTAAGTTTTGGAGGAACGTCTTAAAAAATGGGTGTTAGAATCAAATATGTTGTTTATTATTTAACTCTCTATTGTTAAAGGCGTCTCGGCTTGACAAAGACTAATGACGCATGTGGAATTCTGTTACAAACTTACAATTACCTATAAAATTATAAGCGTAAGTAAGTAAGTAGTGTTAGCTTGTAAATCAAAGTCATTAACGCGAATAATTACCATTGTTGAAAAATATGAAAATATATTTTGTAAAATTTTGCATATTAGGAACTTGTATGCGGAAATATTTTATTGTAAATTTTTCATCTTCAATTTTCGCGGAAATATTTGTTACCAATATCTCAGCTCTAGCAATCGATACCTATTTATAGAAGTTATTGTCGTATAATCGGAATAATTTTGTTCAATCTATCTTCTATGGTCCTATCTGAAAACCAGCGTTACGACATTTTGATTTTTTTTTAAATGTCGCAGCATTATGCTGAGATAGGAGCCCTTTTTGGCATCGTGCAGGTAGTCAAAAATTTAATCCTTTTTTTAATATTGTTTTTGTTTCTATAACTGCCTGTGTGAGTCCAGAATAAATAATTTTCTTTCTTTCTTTCTATTGTATAATATAAAATCAATTGCCGTGCGTTAGTCTCGCAAAAACTCGAAAATGTCTCGATTAACTTGAATTTTTCTTTTGTTTTTTTCGCCTCTATACTGAGGTGGTTTAGGAAAAAAGAAAATTAGGAAAAAAAAAATGAGGTACGAAGTTCACCGAACCATCTAGTTTTAAACATGTTTGTTTATAAAATTCCGCTGTGCCAGTTTTCTAAATTGAATATTTTTAGTTACCTTAGTTTTAATAGCAATCAAATTGTATCTATTCAAAAAATGTTGCAGCTGAACTTTCCATAATATTCTATGTTTTCTCCGTTATAAGTGGATATAAAATAAACCGATCATCTGTATAATACGCAGAGTGCTTAAAGCACGATGTTTGTAAATATTGCACGTTCGTACTTTGATGCTTTTGCCGTGTTGATCTAATTGTAACTATTTTTAGTACTAGAGTCCTTAATACAGTCAACAGTAAGATGATCTACTTGGCTTTTATACTAAGATAATTTGATTGATTGAATTAGTTTAACGGCGTAGTTCCTAACAGTTATTTTTCTGCCAGTTATCAACTGTTATCTTATTTAATGTTTTGTGTAGTAGCGCCAAACCAAACTACGAGGCTCGTCGGAAGCACACCCTATCGATTTTCAGACACCAGCAGTAGGCACGGCGCCCGACGATTGTGTTAAAAATAAAACGGGGTAAAGTATGTAGCTACTGCCTACCACTCCACGTGCATAATGTAAGATCTGTTGTAACTCACTTCGTACATAATATGTAACTGCCGTTATTTTGGTACTGCTTTCGCATATTGTCGGCGGGTATGTTGTTTATTAAAGAATGTACATAGGTGTGAAGTTATTTAGTGAAACAAATATAAAACCTGTACCTATTGAAATGTTATAATATTTAGAAATATATCAAAGATATAAGAAAAGTGGTATACTAACCTTATCGAAGGCGAGGGGTCGGTGTCGAGGCACGTCAGCGAGTTCCATGGCTTCGGCGGGGCGGGGCAGGGGGAGCGGGCGCGGGGGCTGCGCGCGCGCCGCTAGCCGACCTCCATGGGCGTCTGCCGTCGGGGCCGCATGCCGCTCGCGCCCGCGCTGCGCCCCCGACACCTGACCAACACACGACGGCCACCACTACACGTTAGATACACAGCGACCGACAAGCGACATCACTCAGCCAGGACATATCAAACTCATAGACTCATAGCCAAATGAAACTAGCTTTCTCCTTGCGGACGTGAACACGACACTGTCCGCCACAGCCCGACTGTTCGATTAATGAAATTAGCCCGTTAAAATGTATAAATGCATCGATCACTTGCATTTAATTATGTACGTGTGCTCTTGCCGAGCCACTAAGCACAGCTACAGATGTATTATAAACGTGTAACTACAACTCAGTCATGCTAATCATGATGATACTAGTGGAATTATAAGCAATTAATCGGAACCTTGGGTTTACAAGCACATTATATTTTCCTTTCTTAGTAGGTAAATGATCTGCAACGTGAATGTTACATCATAATCAGTTGGAATTAAATGTAAAGTCAATCTAATGGGTGTTCATAATTTTACATCGGAGGTAACAAATACACGTTTAAGCATTTATTTCTAACTGTGTCACTAACTACTGTGCATATTGTGATAGTGGTGATTTACATACATTTTACGACGACAAAGTAGGAAGTATTATTATCAAACTATGTCTAAAGAGGATTAGGTATTGAGGATTTTTCCAACAATTTCTAGGTCGCGGGTAAAGCAGCAGGCAGCATTAATAGATAAACTAAAAATTTTAATCTATCTTCTTTATAATATTGAAAATATTGTCTAGGGAAGTCATTTAATATGGAAGAGAGTTAATTAATACATACTCGATGTTCAGTAATAATTATGTACAATCCCTGTCAAAAAGTGAATCTTAAAGTTGAAACTTATCCTCTCACACTCACTGTGTGCTCTATGGTCTACATCACTATATTTTTCTGCATTCCTTCACCGCTCATACCTCACTCCTATAATTAAACCAGTGTTTATTTAAAAGTGGGCACATACCTACATATGTCGGGCATGTCGGTATGTGACCAAATTAGATTTATACTTAGTACACGCGGAAAAATGATAAACCATGGCCAAGTGCGTGTTTACGACACCAGCTAAACTTAGCTAACGGACATGGAGTCATGTTTGCGTGCCTCAAGTGTTCAAACTGTATTCAGCCTCATTAGTGCGGATATAAAACTAATGAGTCAACGCTTGAAATATTATTCAACAGTTACGAGGTTGTGACTGACAGGTTTATGTGTTCAATAAAGTTCAGTTATGTAGGAATTTCAAGGAATTTCCTTGTTTTCGGGTACAATACAAATGTTGCATTAACGTTTGTTTATCCTTATGATGAATAAGTGTTGTTATGCCTAGAACTGAGGTCTTCATGGGAACAGGTTACATGTTCGGGGGCAAAGCATTTTTGGGCGTACCTTACTACTAGTTTTACTTCTTACAAATAATACAATTGTGACAATATCCTAGTAGAATCGCCCAAGTATTTAGTCTATCTACCCCATGTACAATACGTAAACAAGTAACTTGTATATTTTTTTACCAATATGAGGGTTTTCCACGCTGATGGACACACACCTTGCTCCTTGAAGGAAATTGATCCGAGTGGTTTAGATATAGATTCGGACTATCTTACAAATACTGCACCTACCTGATGCACCTAGGTACTCACGGATTATGGAGTCAACGATAAATAATTGATATCGCCAAGAAGAACAAAGTAATGTACCTTGACAAGCCATGCCGGGGAATTCACGAACTCGTCTAATGAACTCATTTGTATTGTTTCTCTGAAAAGTTATATCGACATGGTTTTATAATGTATAACTTATTGTATAATAAATTGAGCAACTGACAGTGAAACTCTTTAAACATTCCCGCAGAGTCCGCTGTAAAACATATATTTAACGAGATAGAGTTACAGAGAAGTCATACGTAGGCGCCAATGAAAACTGTCGCGCATTTTTGTAAAACTTTTTCAAATATAATCTGTTTATGAAAATCCTTTACAAACAAATCCATTCATGTTTCATTCAATTATATACAAAAAAAATATCACTAACCTCATCCAACAATTGAGATCATAAATATCTGGCGCATCGTGCGTCACCGTGATAGAGCTCATTGATCGGATCTAAACACACGTGCCCACAAATCCGCGGGACCACGGCCATATTGTAAACATGTACACTGACTGTTTATACACGCTCGAGTTAAAAGATTGACATAAATATAGATCTCTGACAGCGGCTCAGTGCGCCTCCACTCGCGCTGTTCGACAACTCGCTATTGTTTAGCAACCGACAGACGCCGACTGACTCACAATATCTTCTGATAAAACAGATAACGCTGCGTCCGTTAAATCTCTCCTCAAGTCGTAAATTTTAGAGTCATGGGGGAATTTTGGGAGGCTTAAGAACCTTAAGATAAGTGAGATAAGTGGCCGACGTCGTACACGAGAGGCACCCCGTATGAATAATAACTCCAGTGTAGTTTTCACATCGTTTTTGTGACTTCATCTGACATTTACATTACATTAGATATCATGGCCTTGTTTATTATTTATTTCTTGATGCGTTCTAGCTAAACTTTTCTATTAGGTAGGCATTAAATTTTTTCTTTTTTTAGCTGATTTGTTCTAGTAATGTAAACATAATATAACATCACGCTTGCATTCCCCGAAGGGTTTGGCAGAGGTGTATTGTAACACCTTCATTTCGCAGTCATGTTTAAGTCCCATGTAATAGGGGCGAGCCTATTGCCATCAACCGGGCACAAGTCGAAACTCCTGGCTGCTACTGAGGAATTCTACACGGAAAAACAATAACACTGCCCGACCTGGGGATCGAAGCCGACCTCACGAACAGCAGTCGTGCTTGCCACCACTATACCAACGAGGCAGATAGACGATTCGTTCTAGTAATGTAAAGTTTGTAAATAAACCAGTTGACGCAATTTTCAAGAACTTTCCTGATTCTTTTATAGTGACGTAGGCAACTCATTTCTCGTAGACTCTCAGGTCTACGAATAATCGTATTTGTGATCCTTTTAGGTTTAGTTCCTGATAGATTTTCTTTATGAATTTAGGCATATCTTGATCTCAATTTAAACAGTACATACATATAATTCATAGTATATGGATTGACCACACCTAAAGGAGTGTAACAATCACGTACTTACTACGAATATGGTTCGGCAGTAGTAATAACTACTGGACATTCAATAAAAGCCAGTCTTATATGGACTCGTAGAAGTTGCGTCGGTCACACCTCTGTAGCTTTTAAGGAACGACATTCATTGTGTATATTATTATGTATCCATGTTCTATTTACTCGTAAAGGATAAGTACAATAGCACTAGTGAACCATGTGCTGACAACATAATCATTTGCGGTTAAGAAGGCGAATTTTTGCTACGAAACCGATGTACCTACTTAGTAATTTTCCTCGGAAAGGTTTCCTTATTATATTTTTCGAATTTCAGGTCTTCTGTTATGAAGTTTATTTAAGTTTCTGCTTTCGAAGCGGATTTTATTAAAAGACTAGCGGCCCGTCCTGGCTTCGCACGGGTGGACATGTTTCCCGTATTTGCTATTAGTCGTAGCGTGATGTTACATAGCCTATAACCTTCCTTGACAAATGGACTATCCAAAACAAAAAGATTTTTTCAATTCCAACCAGTACCTAGTTCCTGAGATTAGCGCGTTCAAACAATCAATCAAACAAACTCTTCAGCTTTATAATATTAGTATAGATCCTCGATATGATTCTGAACAATATTTCTTTTACGTAGTTGATTGGCAACAACCTGATGGGTATGGCTCATCAGGTTGGTCACTGGTGGAAAGCTGTTACCGCCTTCTTAAGCAACTGCAACACCAAGAAGATGACCGGTGCGTTGCCAACCTTAGAGTCAAAGTTGGAAAGTCTCATGTGCCTGTTATTTCAACGGAACCCATACCCTTCAAACCGGTACACAGCAATGCTGCTTGGCGGCAGAAATAGGTAATAGTGGTACTACTTTCCCGAACGAACTCTTTCTCAAACAGCTCCACTCTACCTGCGTTCAGTTACCAACCTGCTTGCCCTAGTAATGATTATAGGTAGGTATTACATTTAATTTTGGAAGTCGATCTTGTCCATCAGATGACTGGGATAGACTGTATGAACATTTGTGTTTGCATTTCGACGCTCGGCAGTGAAAACCTCAGAAATAAAATATTTCTTCAAAGGCGTTTTATTTGTTCTTTAGATTGAAAATCTCGTCATACACGTACTAGTTCAACAAACTTTCAATTCAAATACTTCTAAGCTATCTATGACGTACGATGACAAACTTGTATTAACATTTGATCGGCCATTTTTTTGTAGGAGACAGTTAGGTATTTCTAACTCTTTTAAAAATTTGTATTTTACACATACGTGGTTTTCACTACCGACCGACGATTTGCAGTTTCCCAAGGAGTCCAGATAACATTGATAGCGTTACTTATTTTATTAATACCTACTTTCCTATGTTGAGTGGAAATAGAAAGTGAATGAACATTCACGCCACATTAGATATGTACTTACAGAGACATAAATCAAGATGTAATGCAATGCAACACAAATACCGCGAATTTTATCACGATTGCAGAAATACCGAAGGATTCTTCTAACTAGTGGCTTTTAGATCTTCCTGATCGCAGTTAAGTGGGGTTATCGATAAGGTAATTTTGTAGGAATGATCGACAGATAAATATTGTATTAGGTCCTTACCTATGAAATTGGCGTTATTTTCTCACAAATAGAGAACCTCGTCACTTCTATGATTTAAAATATTAATCAATTGCTTGATATTTTATCGAATAATGACCATCATAAACTACCAATAGTAAAAAAACCTTATTATTTATAGTTTTCTAAACATAAAAAATAACTTAAAAATGCCTCCTCTTTTTGTTAGCAGAAATGAACACTATTTTTGTTTTAACTTAGCCAAAACTGATTTTTGTCGCATAATCTAAGTGGCATACGTTATCTTAGTTTTTAAACATTAGTGCATAAAAGTTTTAAAACATCAGTGTTCATAGTTGTTAAATAAATTAAGAAAATGTTCGTATGAAAAATGCAACTTCTTTAAAATTCTCCATACAAAACGCTGATTTCATAGCTGGGGACCTAATATTATGTTAATGTCAAATTCTAATATCCAGTCGCACCTGGTTAGACTAGAAGCTGACCAAAACTTTGTAGGGAAAAAAAGACTGATGATGTTTTTTTTAAATAATCTCTGACAGAAAACAAATTTAAAATTAAATGCATTTGGCTCTAATTAATATTCATGACTTGAAAAAAAATCACATAAAACCAAATGGCGTGAACTTTAAATGTTTCTGGTATCTGATCACCGGAAATCATAAGTGAGAGTCGTAAAAAGAGTATGTTATTAACCAGATAAAAAATGTTTAGTTATTTTTTGCAAAATACATTCGGTTATGCCTACTGGTCGGTGGTTACGCGGGCATTCGAGCAAGATTGAAATGCTGTTTATTTCACCAAATGTTTACGTATAGGTAAATCAGGCGTGGAACTGGGGAAGCCGTAAATAATCCTAATAAACACTTTCTTTTAACTGCGAATGTATATTAAACTGGACGTTAGAAAAATAAAACTCTGAAAGATTAAATGGATGCGAGATTTGAGTGAGATTCTTAAGATATTTAAGATATTTTCTGCTTTTGAATAAAAGTAGTTTTTAATGAATGTTTGTTCATTCATCATCATCTTCATTCATCATCATCTTCATTCATTCAATATCAGCCGAAACTGGAAGATTTTAAATTTTCTTGAACAAATGTAGGTTTTTATGTAAAATGTCCTAGTATCCGTGTTGCATAACGAGTTTTTGCAATAATAATTGTGTTTATCTAGTCTTTATCGAAGAAACTATTTATTCTTGTTGACTGTATTTACAATAGATTCTGAGAAATATCAATTAAAAGAGTCTTGACGTTGCACGAAGCACATTAAATGCACACATAAACAAAACGTTTAAGCCTGGACCGGACGCCTACCGTCCATTAATTGCTTCCAAATATTGAAGCAATTAGCATAAAATTACACTTAGCGACACCATGGATATACAGTCCAGATAATAAATCTATGGTGAGGTCTACTCTTGGTAATCCCCGTGATATAATACACATTCAACATCAAGTGATTGACAATGAAAACTAATTCCTCGTAAGTATTCGTATATAAACATTCATACATCTGACAACAGAGAACACTTAAGCAGTATGAGTGTCATAGTTAATGATACAGAGAAGAAAGAAACAATTGCACGCACAGTTCATAGTAAAATGTGGTAAGTACCTCGCATCTGGGAGGGGTGCCAACGATCCCGCAGAGCGACACGCGCCGGACGAGAGGGACGTCTCTTCCCATGGACACTTTCGCACATCTCTACACCCGGCCCCGGGCGACTCGTTACGACTCAATTAACACTGATTACCGCTAACTCGACCTCTGTGTGTTTCCATTGTGTGCATCTCTTCGACTGCCTTTGGGAATAATAAGCAGCTGTATCTCTATTCTCTATGACTAACATCTTAACATTCTAGGACATAATCGATAATTACATCTACTTGATCCTCAACCTCTTTTGTGACTCAATACCTCCAAGTTGACTTCGGGACAAAGCTAGCTTCATTTATGTGTAAAACATAGAAACCTATTAGAATAATAACTACAAGTAGGTATAAACAGTGGCAGCGAATCAGTAAGAAAATCAGCGTTCCGTAAAGTTTCTTGTGCCGTAACGTAGTGGCTGTGGCGCGCTCACTCGACGAGATCGACCGATATTCCATTATGTAACACCCGTCTAAGGTCCGCTACTTAAGCACTAACTTAAAAACTTAACTAGCGACTTGAAAAATATTTGTGCTTATGATGTTTGAACTTCAAGCAATGCTCTAATTAAAAATTAATGAAGAAAATGTATGAAACTAACCGATAGAACATCGGAGCAGTCAGCTGCGCAACACACGACCGTCGGTTACGGGTACACACCAGGGTTAAATACGACAGGTACAGTCCAGATAGTCGCAGGGCTTGTATCGTCGGCGTCCTGAGATACAGCCCGCAAGGATTTTAACAACTGTTTTCGTAGTCGGCAACGTTACCTACGTATCGTCATGAAACGTAGAGGGCGGGTGACGCGCGGGGCGCGAGGAGAGGCGCGCGCGGCGCTCGAGCCCGGCGCCAACACCGCAGAACAAAGCGCGGCCCAGCACTACGGGCGAGCCTAGCTACGAGACGGCGGCCGCGCGACGTCGTTCGACGCTGACGGATACTTTACCTAGCGGCGGCGTAGCGAGGTGTGGGCGCGAGGGTCGTCGCGGAGCGCTCGCGAGCGTCGGGCGCGGTCGGTCGCTGCGGTCAGCGGTCGCGGCGCGGCGCGGCCATGGCGGCGGCGCGGCAGGCGGCGACGACTCGCGCACTGCCGCCGCCGGGCCGCGCCCGCCGCCGCCGCCCGGGCCCGCGCACGCGCCCCAGCGCCGCCCCCGCCCGCCCAGCTAAGCCAAATTGATCAGCCGGATCCTCGATTGCAATGAAATTTATGACAGGTCGTGGATCTATTATCGACGTGATACCGTCCAAGCTGCGGATAATAATTGGAGCCAGCACGATAACCGCACAGATTTTGTAATCGGAAGTGGACTACGTCCGGTCTCTACAAATATTTTAATTGGGTTTATATGATGGGGAGATACCATCACACTCTTTTATTAGAAGTAAAAGAGTTTGTTTGAAATTCGATGAAACGAAGTTTCAAACATTATTCTGTTTATTATTATACAACACAGGAAAACAGGAATGAACTAAAGCATTAAAACTCAGTTAAATTTAATAGATATACGCAGCTTGTAGCCAGTTACTGCTCGCACATACAACACAGTTACAGACAGCAGTAATGCTTAACTGAAAAAAAGCATTTTCTTTTTGAAACTACACACGGGAAAAAAGGCGCGAGATAGGTACCTATCACGAACAAAAGATTGCATTAGGTGACCGTTTATCAACATTAACTGTAAAAATACACAATGCTTTTTATGACAAGTCCATTCGTTTTCAACGAACAGGTTTGTGTTACGATTTTTGGAAATACTTAGGTAATGTCATAATTGTATTGATCTCTCTTACAAGTTCGTGATCCTAAGCTAAACGGTAACTTCTCTAAGAAGCGGTTCTCTTCTTCTTATTTCCATAAGTCGTAGAGAAATATGTTTTTATTAAACGGTTATACTCAGCTTATTAAAAGTGGGAGGTATTCCAGCTAGCAGCTAACTAAAAACTGCGATATACTTACTCGTATTTCTATGCATCTCTTTTGGTGGTATTTGTCTATAAGTTCCTTTGTTATTAAACATTAGACTATTACCAGCGATTTCACTCGCATCCTACGGGAACTACTTGATGTAGGTACCCGGATAAAAAGTATCCTATGTGTTAATCCAGGGCATAGTCTATCTGTGTCCCAAATCTCATCCAAATCCGTTTTTGCGTGAAAGAGTAACAAACATCCATACATACATACAAACTTTCGCGTTTATAATATTAGTAAGGATAAGGATAGTAACGATAATTTAATGAAGTTGAATAATTGCGTTGGTCTAGAGGTCGCAAGCGTACTTCTGTGTATGGGGTCCTGGGTTCGATTTGCAGGTCGGGCAAAGTGTTATTGGGTTTTTCCATTAGAAATTTCTCAGTAGCAGCCAGGAGTCTGGATTTGTGCCTGGTTAATGGCAATAGGCTCGCCCCGTATTACATGGGAATTTCAACATAACCGGCGAAACGAGGGTGTACTAAAACACCTTTGCCGAACCCTTCGGGGAATATAAGGCGTGATGTTATGAAGTAGAATAATAAATTGAGCTTAGTTTTCGACAAAAGAATTATCCTCCACCTATATTTTTGTGGGTCAATGGGTAACGTAGCGTCCTTCTGTACAGATTCTGTAATAACTTTGATTTCTTGCAGTGTAGGTACATTTTCAAGCTGTTATTGTGAAGTACAGCACTGACGGTAGAGTCGAGTCGAACGTTGCGTGTAACGTTGGATGTAAGTACCTACGGCAGTGGACGGCACTACGAGCATTACATGTAAATCTCGTAGTGCCCTCCACACACAGAATTCGCGTTACATTTCACGATACATTACATTACACGCTACACACGTCTGGACCCGGCTTAATATATCGAACGTTAACTACGTGTAACGTTGGATATACCTACTATATTGAACGTTAAAGGTTTATTGCACATGCTAACGGCCGAAGTTATATCACTCAATAAGCTTAATACACATATTAGACACTTACGGCCCAAACCAATATCTCCGGCGGTTTTCCCTACTAAAGATAGAAATTTAACATAAGCTCCAGCGGCGTAACTATAGGGTGACAGGGCTGGCAAAATGCCACGGGCCCCCGGCCCGACGGGGCCCCCGGCCCAAGAGGCAGCGAGCTCAGAAATAACCTAACATTTTAAACAAAATTAAGTAAAAATTATAAATTCGTTATTCTGTTGAGTAACTACTTCAGTGATTTAAATTAAATTACAACGTGACGATTTTTACTGGGGCCCCATCTAATGAATTTGCCACGGGCCTCTGATGGTATAGTTACGCAACTGATAAGTTCCATAGAAGTAATGTCTCTAGCAGAGTAAACCGTCGATAGATAGGTTATTGGTTTCGGTCGTAAGTGTCTCCATGTGTGTTGAGTTATTGAGTGATAGAACTTTATTCTACATAAATTCGTTGTTACATTATGCACTTTCATTGTCATGTCCGTCGTTAGCAAAAAATAAATGTCAATCAAACTATACATTACATGATACAAAAACGTCCGACAGGAGCGGGTAGCGGAACGGTTGTTAAGTAATAAATTCAGGTCGAAGAACTCATGCGCAATTAAAACTGTTATGGAACGTTATCAAGGAATGTAGGTTCATATTAACTTTCACAGTGATCCCGTGAACAAAAAACGCTGAAACGAAACATATTCTTTGAAATAATAGAAAAAAGTGCCAAACACAATGCAATATTATGCAAAGCGACCGATACACATCTTAAAACATTTAAAAACTTTAGAAAAATTAAAATATTTCTATCGTCTTTTTTTGAAATACATTGAGTGGGTATCATTATGATTTAAAATTAAAGAAATACCACGTATAATTCAAATAGACTTAGGCTGAGCATCCACCAGAGCTGTACTAAGCTGCGTAGGGAGGAATGTGTTTTGTAAGCACCAATAGAATCACTTCATTTACCTAGTTTCGCTCTGCGCAGCTCTGGTGGATATGGGCTTAGCGGTGCGAGGTTTTTGTTCATACAAAACAAGCGAGAAATGCGAGCGAGGGATGTGTTGCGAGGAATGTGTTACGTGGGATGTGTACCACACCACCCTCATATTCGAAAAGAGTCCGCTACCTATCCTCGCACCGCTCATTTGTACCTACACATTAACACATTACGCATTACACATTACCCATTCCTCGCACAGCTCTGGTGGAAAGGGTCACACCGTTTCACATCCTCGCTACACATTTTCGCACCGCACATTTTCCTCGCACAGCTCTGGTGGATGTCCAGCCTTAGGCAGTCGGTTGCAGCCTTTTCTTTAGGTAGGTAGGTAGGTACTTCATAATTATCAATGCATGTCGTTTTCCTACGATATAAATTACAGAGCGTGACAGTTTTGTTGAGACTCGGACGGACACAATTGTAATTACGACGGCGGTAAACACAGGTAATACAAAACTGGCAAAATATTGTTACAGATAGAAAAAAGATTGCATGTACACAATGTTGTGTTTTGTTGCTTTTTTGTAGTTGAACTAACAGTGAACAGTTTTGATAGCCTAGTGGTGTGACCGTCGGATTGCCAAGTCATAGGTCTCGAGTTTTAACCCAAGCCACGCACCTCTGACTTTTCGGATTCATTTGCATATTGTATAATTATCACTTGCTTCCAACGACGAAGGAGGATCTTCCAACCAGGCGGGTTTTAAGCCTGGAGGGTTACTGCCCAACGGTTGTTTTTTTTTTCTATTAGACTGCTTGTAGAAAGTCTAGCGGACCGTTTCTACGTAACCGGGCAGTTATTGGCGAGACCTGAAGGGTCTCCAATCAATGGGGACGAGAGTAAAAATACTTAACCTAAGCTAACTACTATTACTACTACTAACATCATGATAGCTAGCAACAGCAGCACTAAGAGCGACCCCTAATGGGACTCGGACCTCGGCTTAGGGCGTTGCTTGCGAGACGAGCTCTTGAGTATTATGTTCTGTGGAGACGAGCCCAATGGTTGATGTTGGGAAGTTGTATATATACTATCTGTCAGGATTTGTGACATTCCATCTGACAGCTGTCATTGTTGTCGCTGTAGTCTGCTAGACAATCGTCGTGCTGCGTAATTCTTATGTGGCGTGATAGATGCCGCCACAGCTCTAAGATTACCTACCTCACAACACATTGTGACCAGCGTGACCAGGCGGTCTCGCAGGCAAGTCCAAATCAAGCGGTAGTTGAACTGGTCTGGGCTGGTGCGTGAGAGCCCTGAAGTAAAATGCAACATTTAAAGCTGAACCAATATCGTGTTAAGAGCCTGGGGGTGCAACGAGAGGCTTACTTTGAAAAAAATCCAAAGATAGGCCACGAGGAATCGACCGACTGGGGTCGTTCAGGTATATAATCATTATCAAAATTCCTGGCACCTAACAAAGTAGTAATAGCAAAATGTTGACTTCAAGTTGGGAACAACCTAAAAGTATTCTTTTAGGTACCTACGAGCGACGACCGAGTGTGTTTCAGTGAAGTCCATAGAAACAGAATACTGTATTCTAAAAAAACGGTATTGGGTATATAGGTCCCACGTGAAAAATGGAGGAATACTGATCACCATTTTGCGGACAAAGTCCAACCCTTGACGGCATTTGTGCATTTGCTTATAGCTATCCTAATCTAATGGTGCGTCCAGACCTGACGAACGCGCCGCGAATGCGCCGCTCGCGAGCTGCGCGCGTGCATTTCATGTTCGTACGAAGCTCGCGCGCCATCCGCGCGCAAGCTACGCGCCGTACGCGAGCGGCGCAGGTGGTGCGCGCGTGCCGCTCGTGGAACCTGCCACCAACGTATTCTATTTTTCCTTTTAGTTTTTGTTAGTAATAAAATAGCCGATGCTGCAGCAATTATGCTAACGGCAGTCGTATGGTCCGACATCTTCGGAAGCAAATTCACAACTGAGACTCATAGTTCATACGCAAAAGAAGCTATGTGCGCACAAGCGGCGCGCGAGCCGTGCGCGCGCTGCACGCGCGCCCTACTCGAGCCATTCCGGAGTTGCACTAGAGCGGCGCACCAAACGTTCGCTGTAACTGCACGCGAGCAGCACGCGCGCAGTTCGCAAGCGGCTCGCGAGCGGCGCATTCGGCAGGTCTCGACGCAGCATAAAACACTGCAGTCCTGGTAATCTAGCATACGTCAGTCTCGAATCTGCAGCCGAGCTCGCAAACCCTTTTAGCTATTTTCGCACTATAACGCCAATATTATTAACAAAAAGAAGGTACAGGCAAATATGAACTGTCGACGTCATAGTCGTACCTATCCACAGTTCGGCGATAAGGATGTTCCACCTAGCTTTTTCCCAACTATGTTGGGGTCAGCTTCCAGTCTATCCAGATGCGGCTGAATACTAGTAGGTATTTTATACGGAGCGACTGCCATCAGACCTCCACAACCCAGTTACTGGGCAATGCCGATATCCTAAGGTTAGACCGGTTGTCAGACTTTCGGGCTTTTGACTTCCCGTACCGACTGTCATAGGTATTTGTATGACACCCGGGACCGACTGTTTAACGAGTTCTCGAAGATTATTCGGCGATAAGGATGATGATGATGATGAAATTATTCCTAATCAGACGATGACTTTTTGAGAGAATGGTGTCGATTCTGTTGCACACTTTGACAGGACTAAACTTAACTAAGGGTGTTTGTCTCTTTCTGTTTCAACAGAAAAAGAAAGCGACAGTTGCGTTTAGTCTAGTACTGTCAAAATGTGCTACAGAATCGACCACATTCTGTAGGTCGCACGATCTTAGCAGCATGAATGGCTACCGATAGTTTCTCCACGGTCACCTCTTAGACCGCATTAGTCCCATCGCACCGCAATAGTGTGTATTTTATATTTTGTATGATGTTTCCCAGATGACGACATTTATTGATCCAACAGACTTGCCGTTTCCAGTGATAACCTAATGGTTGAACGCTTGACTTCTATGTAGGAGGGTCTGAGTTCGATTCCGGCTCTCACCTGTGTTTTAGGTACCTTCGGATCAGAGTAAGATTATGTCTCGTGTTTACGGTAAAGGAAAAAGTCGTGAGGAAACTTGCACACCTGAGAGGGCTTCACATAGTTCTCGATGGTATATCTCCGCACCAGACCAGATGGACTTAAGCCTAAATGTTTCTCATTCTAAGAGGCACGTGTGCAGTAGTGGGACCGTAATGAGCTAATTATGCTATGCTTATGCAGTCTTTCCATATGTCCATTAACGGAAACATTCTTTGCCAGCACTCTCCAGCGAGCTAGATTTCGAGGTTTGATTGGTGTTTCCACCTTTTAAAACGTTAAGAATATGCGATCATAAGTGTGGTTAAAGGGTTGAAAAGGCTTCTTAAAGTTTTCAGGGATGTTATAGGCGGATAATCGAATCGCTGCGAGTATCATTGACCATGAAAATGGTTTTGCGCTTGATACAAAGGCTTCCAAGCTAATGACCAAAGCGAACTTTGTCCAGTTGCATCATGAATAGAAACGAGCCCGGTTAGCACACTGCTATGTAAAACAATAAGTAGATAGTTACTTTGAATATATCTAAATGCAAATCAGTTGTTATCGGAATGCAGATAGGCAAGACTTCCCGACTTCTCTCACGGATGTAGGCGAGGCCCAAAGCGTTCCATTACTTTGGGCCGCGGCGTCACGCGATCCAACCGTTTCGCAACTATACGAGCTATTTGATCGATACGGTCAAGTCACTCAAGTCATTTGGCGCGCTAACCGCTCGCCACGATTCACTTCGCGATTTATATCTAGGCGTTTATCGCTAAGTAGCCGGTAGCACGCAAAACTACTTTTGGGCTGGACAACAGCTCTATAATTATTACAGTAGGTACTTACGTGGGCGCGATAGGCTTGAGAGTTATGACTGAATTGAAGTGATGACCATAGTATGCACAATTTTGATGGTAAACAAACGATAGAAAGCGATTTCTAATTATAAGTACCTGTTAGGTGCAATGGATTGATGGATAGAAATGAACGCCGGATTATTTTCTTTATTAGGCCCGAGAAGAAACGACTGCATAGACAAGACTGAAATGTCTAAGACATGCAACTCTTAAAAATGGTAGTGCACTACGGTTCCTCTCCAGAGAATCTATTATTTGGAAACATATTATCTGGTCTACTTGAAAATAATCCCTTAAAAACTTTTAAATTAAGAGGAAATGCGGTCGACATTTAGTCCATACAAATGTATTCCTCAGTTTCCTCCTTGGATAATGTCACTAGAGCAAATATTTTTTAACATGTGATATACCTAGTCTTGCCATAAATATTGTCACGAAGAAAAAAACAATTTTTATTGAAAATTATATTTATTACTTTTACAGTGTGTTAGTTTAATACATAAATATAAAACAATTTAAAATATAAAAAGCTTATTCGAAGTGGTCTCCATTGGCTGCAATACAGTCCTTTAAACGTTGAGGCCAGTTATCAATAGAAGCACGCACTCTTTCCATGGGAAAATTCTTCACTGCCAATCGTATGGATTGTTTTAGGGACTCCAAATTATCATGGCGTTTAGAGCAAGCCGTACTCTCTAAAACTGACCATAAATCATAATCGCGGATTAAGATCGGGACTAGACGACGGCCAGTCTTCAGCTCTGATGAAGTCCGAAACGTTCACTTCCAACCAAGACTGCGTGGACCGAGCTTTATGACCCGGTGCCGAGTCTTGTTGGAAGGACTTGGTTATTGAACATGGTGTTGTTCTAAACTACCTTCTCAAGAATGGTATCTTGATACACTTGTGCCGATGTTTTGATACCTTTTTCACAAAAATATGGCTCAGTCACTCCTTCATAGCTAACACCCCACCAAACCATCACTGAAGTCGGATAATGCCCGCGTTGCACTCTGTCGACTAATTGGGAAGCTTTCTTAGAGCTTTGAGCATAAATACATACATATATTTTGTTTGTTAAAATGTTGCTCAATTGTAAAGATTTTCTCATCCGTAAACAAAATTTTTCTGTGACCTCCCTCCTGTTGTTTCGATTTTACCACCCTATTCTTTTTTAAATTATCAGTAAAAAAATGACCAGTGCGTCTGTTACAGGCTGCAAGTCCTAAGTCATCTTTTAAAATACGCGACATGGTTCTGGGTGCTATATTCATCTCCCGAGATAAAATCTTTTGCTTTCGGACAGGATTTCTTCGAATTCTTTCCCTTACTGCTTTGACCACCTTTTTCGTACGAACACTACGTGGACGGCCAGATCTTTTTCTGTCACAAACAGATGAGGTCTCGTTGTACCTATTAATAGCCCGGTACACAAACATTTGACTAATACCAAGCGTATGGAGTTTTAAAAATTGCATTTGGCTCCATACCAACTTTGTGTAATGCAATCACAGCGATTCGGTTCTCTTTATCACCCCACTCCATTTTAATATCGCAAAATATTGTACAATGTATTGGCGCCAAAATTAGAAAAATCAATGAACAATCGTATAAAAATGACAGATTCCAAATTCAAATGTAATATCTTTCTTATTTTTAACTGTAACAGTATTTATGGCCAGACTAGGTATTAATCGAAGGGCCATAGCCATCTTATTATTTTATTGTATGACAGCGAAACTGAAATGTCCATCCGAAAAAAAATTTATTGACATGAAGAAACCGGAAACTGCTGTCACAAGTCACAATTATGTTGCCGTTTAATGTTCTTGTTATTAAAAATATGGTAAAAAAATATCGCGGAAGTGACAGCTCACGATACTTTTCTTCTTTTACCGAGAAACTTATTACCGTGGGATGTTTAAATACCTGTTGTTGTTGTTATAATACCTGTTGTTGTTGTTAGTTGGAACTCGGAGTTTTCAAACAACTCTTTGGAATCAAATGCGCAAAAGCATGCACCGTAACCCCGGCAGATCTCGGTCCGCCAGCACCTGGCGGATCTCTCCTCTGTGGGGCCTTGCCCCACGTCCTCCTGAGAAGCGCACACGGAACTCTGCTCGCCGCCTTCTCGGGCCTGTCACTGGTCGGGCGGCAAGTCCCCTAACCCGCCGCCCGCAGGCCACACACTAGGGTGGCTGGAGGTCATCGCGTACGCGCGCCCTCCGGCGCCCGGTGCGTCTGGCGCGGGAAGGGAGAAGAGCAGACAACTCCCTCTCCCTCTGCGCTCCCTCCTTGGTCGCCATCACCTCCTCGCAAAAAGAGGCGATGACTTCCCACGCACCTTCGCATCCGGCCTAGTGAGCGAACCAAGCGAGAAAACCAATTCAACCTAGTCCAACCGTTGCTTGGCACAAAATCGAAATCCAGTAACAAGTCTACAGTAGAAGGTTAAAACTAGCAATCAAAAGTAGGAGACAAATACGCGTACGCTCAAGGAAGTTCCAAAACGTACTAAATAAGAATAACCAGTATAACCACGGGGCAGACAGGCAAGCGACAAGGTAACAAAGAAAGCGGCCACACTTCCCTCCTCTCCGCCCTTCCACCGCCCCGCACTTACTACCCTCTGTGTTGTGTTGCGCTGCGCATACGGCTGATATTATAATTAATTACCATCCTATCCTGCTCACCTCTAGCTTCTTTGGACCGTGAATGTGTTTTGAATTAAAAAATCTTATCAAAATCTGATGTCATTATAGTGTAGTAGGTATTTTTGGGTTTCAACATTAAACGGCAACATAATTGTGACTGATTTTAGTTTCTTCATGTCGATATAACTTTTTTTGGATGGACATTTCAGTTTCGCTGTAATACAATAAAATAATAAGATAGCTATGGCCCTTCGATTAACATGGGTTTTAAAGTGCTACAAGAGTGGGGACGTTTTGAGCATTGTTCTTTGACGTTTTAACAGCTTATGTAGGTACAGAAATTATGTCAAAACGTCTGACTTATTTCTTGGATAAACGCTATCCGACGTTGGTCAAATCGGACTTTAGTACTCTTACATACGTAGAAACTACAACCGCCCGGCGCATCGACGGCTGCAGTTAACTTGTTGTCGGCAAAGTGCCGCTCGTCTGCAAGAGCCCTTAGTCGGCAGTCTGCCTTACTTCAGTCTCAAGAGTTAAATTATTATAAATTAAATTAAATTAATAAATTAATTGTTAAGATTTTAGGTCTTGAATAAATCATAAAACTAGATGTGATTAGAATTATATATTCTTATTTACTAAGTTAACATATTACTGTGTACTTGAGCTCAACAATAGCTAATAAACATACACAATACACCATAAATATATCAGTTATCAACAATGTGTAATATAGTTTGAAAATAATACTTAATACTGCCACTTTTAAACGACATGGAATGCTAAACTATTCTGAAGTGGGATATTCTAAGACAAACTTATCACAACAATGGAATGGCAAACTACAACACTCTAGTTATTGAATAATGAGCTTTAATACTTATAAATAAGGCTAACAATTCAATGTCATAAATAATTGAGCCAAACAATGTTAGTACACTTGCTTTGTATGAAGCAGATATAAATTGTACAATAATATCATATTTATTAAAACTACTTTATGTAGAACAATGAGGATGATTGCTTGTGTGCATACATAGTATACATAAAACTAATAAAATCGTATCATGTGATGCTAAGCGCAAAATATCTTATGCTAGGTGAAATAATAAAAAAGTATATGAGTACCCTTGCCCGATAGTTAAGAAATCTGGATGATGGAGGTTTACGCCCGCGACTTGTCCGATTTGATGAACTTGTCGAGATCGGCGTCGCTCGCAGGGTCCACCTGGGACAGTTGCCGGAAGCTCTCGTCGTCTACGAAGCAGATCTCATGACCGTCGGGATCGGCTAGAATGATGACCCTAACTGTGGCCTTGCCTGGGGTGTCCAGCGATATGAGGGGCGTCAGGATGGTGCCCTTCGCCGCTTGAATCTTCTGGTCGATGATCGGCTGTTCGTCGAAGGGGCACGAGAACGCGATGCGGCCGTATGCCTTCGCACGGTTCACTGGCTCACCTGGAATTGCATGAAATATACATTATTAATATATATTAACCTTCGAAATGTAATTGTTCTGGAAAAAAAATGGTCATTCTTTCTTCACCCGTAGGTTCCGTTAAAGGTTACTCAAGAATTACGACTAGAGGACGGGCAGCAGCAATCCAGCTGTCTGCCTGGCTTGGTGATGATTATGGAAATATAGATAATAGGGTGTTGGACTTTTTTTATTATTAATCTCAAAACTATTTAAAAAAAAAGATAAACTGTATTTTTTTTATTAACGCCCTCGTTATACGAAATGTCTCCCCTAAAACTTCGAAACCATCTTACACCATAATTTTATTCTAGATTGATATGATCGATATTGTTTACGTTTTTATCTTCTATAGCTTCTTAAAAACAATTAAATAAAAATACTCGGTCGTTAAATAGTCGATCCCAGGTGTCATACGAATACTTATGACAATCGTTACGGGAAGTCAGAAGCCCGAAAGTTTGACAACTGGTCTAATCTTAGATTTTCGGCATTACCCAGTAACAGGGTTGCGGAGGTCTGATGGCAGTCACTCCGTGTAAAACACTGGTATATTCAGCCGCATCTGGTTAGACTGGAAGCTGACCCCAACTTAGTTGGGAAAAGGCTAGGCAGAACAACCTTCTTAAAAACAATATAAACATTTTGTACGTTTTTCAAATCGACGGGTCCTACGTATAATGGTGCAAGCGTAAAAACACAACTTTATAAAAGAGCGGTTTAAAGATCTTAAATATTTATTATACTATCCCGTATAAAATAATACTGTTATTTCCATTCGTTTACAAAATTTGTAACCACGAAAATAACTACATAAAAAAAAATTGTAAGATATCGGTGATTTGAAGGTGATTGATGTAGAAAAGAGGAATTCGCATTTTTGCGGATTGTACCAGTATACGTAGGACCCGTCGAAATTAGGTAGTCAAACACGGACCGTTCATCGATCATTGGTAAAGCCACGTTTTGTTTATTCACAAATGTTTAATTTATTCTGTTAAAGTAAGTTGCGAATTTACGTGAAATACGTTTGTGCAATGAATCTGATCTAATTCTGGAAGATGGACTCGACAAAACGATAAGGGTGCCGTTTTTATAATTCACCTTCGGATCTCTAAAATGCATTATTATTGATATCTCTGTTTTTTATAAAAGTAAACAAGTAGCTTGGTTTGCAAAACAAAGATACCGACTCCAACATTGTATTGTAAACGAGGCGACAGAAGTCGTCAACATTGATAATAATTATTCCTAGGTACTTCAATGTCAATTACCTTGCATGTGTTAGATTTTATCAATCTATGCATGTGTCAGTTATCAAGTACAAATTGTACCAAATTACGTCTCGTTTTCTAATCTTTTTCCTTTATCAAAACTTCTTTGTGTGATTAGGTAAACCTATTGTCACATGTCTACCACGCTTCGGTATAATGATAAAAGGTGCATCATCTTAAATAGGTTTGAGGCTTTGTTTTGTCTGATAAAACGTATGAAGATAGCGTCAATCTAACAAAGGAACAAACATGGATCCTGACGATAAAATGACTTTTTCGTAATCATTGCAATGTCATGACATTGCCAATCAAGATCAATATTATTTTTCACGCTTGCATACCTTTCGTTCCACCTTGCCGTTTTGCTAAAAAACACGTAGCATTGAATGATCATCATGTCAACGCCGACTGTCGCTGAAAACCAGCGCTGTGGCTCTGTCTCGCACGTGAGACACAGCATTATGCTGAGCGATGGCCGTTTTGCGCGGATGTGACGCATATTTTTCCCCAAGCTTCTATTCAGTTTGTTACTTTTATTTTATTTTGTGCGTCATGTTGGCGCGAATAAATAACTTTTCTTTCTTCTTCTTTCTATAATATTATCTGAACAAATGCTTGTTTCATGAATACAGAACTTACCGATGTCAACTAATTCCAGTTTGGCTTGGTCGCCGCCGAATCCAAGAGTAACCGTCTTGGTTGTTTTCTCAAATATTTTCAGACTCAGCAAATTGTTCCAGTAATTGATGGATTTCTCCAAATTTGAACTGGCAAGGGACACCTTTACAACTGGATCTGTGAATGAAAGAGTTCTTATTTAGATATATAGTATAAAAAGAGGCTCCACGAGTGACGATACTTAAGTACGTCCGGGGCACCATGGACAGTCAGCCCCGCTATCTACCTTGCCGACTGACTAATCTTTTCATCATGGCATTATGAACTATTCCCATATAGCTCGTGCCGACACGAGAGAAGAAGAAGAACAATAATATTAAATGGAAATGGTTGCATTCCTTGAAAACTGGAAGCTAGTAGGTAGCCCGAAAACGTGAGAAGTGGAAATTGAGCGACAGTTCAGGCTCTCAATTTTTATTTTATTACTAGCTGCCCGGACAGACTTCGTCCTGTCAAAATTTATTGGCCTGTAGTGGGAAAAGAAAAGTGTTGTTTCTACTATTTTCCACGTAATTTTTATGTTTTTTTTCTCCATAAGAATGTTTCTTGTGCCTTAAGGAATATAATTATTTAAAAAAAATTGCCGAATTGGTCGAGCCGTTCTCAAGTTTTGGGCTTAACAACACATTTGGCGATTCATTTTTATTTATATTAGATTATTATATTCTTTTACAGTATAATATATCTCCCACATTCCTCAGGATAATCAGGACAATGGTTTTTGAATATTTTTGTACAACTGGCTTCTGTGTGTGTAGGGTATAAGAATTGCATCAATACAAAATCTTATGTTTAATCTGATTGCAATTGACAATTTAAATGCATTTTTATAGGACTGCCTCGTTGGTCTAGTGGTGGCAAGCTCGACTGCTGATCGTGAGGTCCTGGGTTCGATCCCCAGGTCGGGAAAAAGTGTTATTGGCTTTTTCCGTGTGGAATTCCTCAGTAGTAGCTCGAAGTTTGGATTTGTGCCCGGTTTATGGCAATAGGCTCGCCAACTATTACATGGGGCTAAAACATAACAGCGAAATGAGGGAGTTACTATATACCTCTGCTCAACCCTTCGGGGAATACAGGCGTGATGTTATATTATGTTATTATCGTGTATCACCTTTTAAGACTCGCTTGCCCGACAACGGAGGGGAATTGTGTTCTTAACCCTTCCGCCCAAGGACTAAAAAAATTAATTATAAATCTATTAAAATTAGCAACATGGTTCATAGAACTACTCTAAAACTATAGGTTGATAGAATATCTTCATGCTTCACCAATTGGGTGACAATCTAATTAGAAATATGCTAATCACTCGAACAAAGTTATCGCTTGTTTACGCCTGAAGCACGAAAAGAGCTCTGAAAGACGTTCCTCTATTTTCCTTGATTGCCATCTAGTAGAGTATTTAAACAATTATTAATATACAGTGGTGGCCATATAATTAGAAACAATCATTACTGCACACATTGTTATTATAAAAACTCGCTATAAATTATTATCAGTCTATCATTGATGACTTTTAACTACGTCATTAGGTAGGCCTATCAATGCTGCTTAACACATGAGAACAAATTGAAGGAAACAACAAACTCCTAATAAAACTTACAATCACTTTGTAAACAGGGTGGAATTTGAAAGGAACTGAGAGCTGGACAAATAATTAGAAACAATAACTAAATAGTTAAAAATTCAAAGTTGAAAATAATTTTGTTTTTGAATATTGGTGAATGCTTATTTCTGCTTCATTATTAATCATCTAAATGTTTTCAAAAGTTATTTTAATGAATTAATTTACTCAAAAAAATAACATATAGGAAACTTGTGATTCATTCATACCCTTAAAAACTTATGGATCTCTAAACCGTAACTATTCTTTCAAAAAATGATGCAGATTAATTTTAAAATGTTATAATACTAAAGTTTGCGACGCGGTCTATCACTGCAAATTACTCTGCAGTGCCAATGATGTTACATGAAAGCCTGAATCTCAAAAAACGATAGCATGTAATGGTGCGTCCAGACCTGACGAACGCGCCGCGAATGCGCCGCTCGCGAGCTGCGCGCGGACGGCGCGCGAGCTTTTGTACGAACATGAAATGCACGAGCGGCTCGCGAGCGGCGCATTCGCGGCGCGTTCGTCAAGTCTGGACGCACCATAAGGATTGCAAGATTGTTCAATTAACAAAAACAAACCCTTTTCAGGGCCATTATTAGATTGAAATATTCAAATTAGATTGAAATATTCAAACTACTGAAACATGTGTCTTTAATATGAGGAAGCTTTACTTCATCCAATGTTTTCTTTTATTGAAATCCATCTAGAATGTCTCACTTTTTATTTAGAGACATACTTATTTTTTCGATGTATGACGTGCAGTACTAATTGTTTCTAATTATATGACCACCACTGTATATAATTATAATATTCCAGATCAATTACGATGTCTTCTTTTACTAAAATAAAACAAAAGCGTAGGTAGCTTAGATATAAGAACAGCCTCGTTGGTCTAGTGGTGGCAAGTGCGACTGATGATCTTGAGGTCCTGGGTTCGATCTCCAGATTTGACAAAATGTTATTGGGTTTTTCTGAGTGGAATTCCTCATTAGCAGCCCGGCGTTTGGATTTGTGCCTGATTGATGGCAATAGGCTCGCCCACTATTACATGGGACTTAAACATAACGGCGAAATGAGAGTGTTACTATACACCTCTGCTCAACCCTTCGGGGAATACAGGCCTGATGTTATGTTATGCTTTATAGGACATGCTTCAGAGTTAACTTGTTAGTTATGGTATTACGTGCTTCAAGACTATAACAATTGTTTACATTATTTAGATAATGTTTTACAAAAGTTAGCAGCTACGTAAAGAAAACAGTAGACGAATGAGCTCTTTAAGCTACAAATAAAATAAGTACCTACATGGTGTAGTCATAAAAATATGAATAACATATACAGAGTGAAATCATGTATTTCGTTCAAACCTCGTGATGTACTGCTGACATAGATTAACCCTGCACGGGATACTTTTGGATTCAATAAAAAAATATAAGAAGTAAACATGGTCTTCTTAACGTGAGGCATTTTAGCGCCCCAAGTTAAATGACCGCGCGGCGAGCGATAGCCGCGCAATTCGCTTGGAGCGCTAAAATGCCTCACGTTAAGAACACATGTCTTCTTGTAATTCTTTTTTTATTGATTCTTAAAGTATCCCTTGCGGGGTTAATCTATGTAAGCAGTACATCACGAGGTTTGAAAGAATTACATGATTTCTTGTACACCCTGTATGTAGAGCAAATGTGTGCATATTGCCGAGAAGTATGTGTCATCAAAGCCTCTTTATGGAATCAGTCGACCATCACATGATATACACACAACTGATAGTTACTGACGGCACCTAGTTTTATCTACAAAACAATCATATCAACACATGATAAAAAGCATCTCAGACAGTGATGCCTTAACAGATAGATTATCCTTATCATTTCACAATAATTATTATTGATGACATTGTTAGGTCCGGTAAACAAGTTCACCTAAATCATGTCCTTATATGTTTATCGATCTATCAAGACATATCGCTTTTCTGATGAATTCTGGGCAATAGGTGCCGTGCCAGATGAATACGCGCATTTATGACCGTGTGTAACAAAGGTGCAACTACACCTTAGGTACTAGGTTACTTTAAGGTTTATAATGCAATCAATCACAATATTTAGACTGATAAACAATATCAGATAGGTGAAAAGTGTGATTTGTATTAATGACATCATACTGCTATCACTACACAGCTCTGCCTGCCACATGAGTTGGTTGGCTCTGTGTGGATATCAAACTGTCAGATACACAATCATTTATGTCAATTTTATAGTTTCAAAATTAGAACTTACCCCTGTCAACGGGCTGTGGTTTGTCAACGATAAAGAACTTATAACCACCAGGAGCTTCAACATATTTTAGCCCGTTTTGTTCCTTTACTGGCCAGTTGTTGGCAGCGGCCCTCTTGAGACTCTCACTGGACTGGACTGTGAAACCGATGAAGTCATTGCCTCGTTCGTAGTGAGTGATACCGTAGTTGTATGTGAGCTCTACTACAAAGTGTGAGTCTTCTGGACCGTAGCCAACCATTGTCTTGCTCCATCTGTTTGCGTAAGGTCTGAAAAATATAAATAACAATATTCTTTAATATTGCTTAGCCTGTGAGGTTTTACTAAGAACAATCTACATGTAACGATACATTCACACAGCAACATCCCGTTTTTTTCAGGTACAGTTTTTTTTTCAGGATCCCGTTTAGTGGCAGTTATATTTCAATACTAATGCTCACACTGGCATCCTGTTTGCTGGATACCGTACTTGCAAAAAACAGGATGTTGCCATCTGAACGTACCGTAAAGACCACTACACATTTTAAAATATTCTAGAGCACGAAACCTAAAACAAATTAGTTTTGTAGTCTTCTGTCAGTGACTTACCCATTGCATGCCGCTTCGCATCCCTCGCTGAATTCTTCATGTCTCAGGACCTGCAGAAAAGTACATATTTTTGACAACAGTTCACCTTAATTGAAATCCAAGAGTACACACACAGAGTAATGAAAAGATTTTGATTATTTGCAAAAAATGTAGTAAAAAGATGGTACATTCATTTAATTACAGAGCAGGATACATTTCTCTATAATATAATAGCATGCATGACTGCCTTGTTGGTCTAGTGGTCGCAAGCGCGACTACTGAGCATGGGGTCCTGGGTTCGATCCCCAGGTCGGGTAAAGTGTTATTGGGTTTTTTTCATTAGGAATTTCTCAGCAGCAGCCTGGAGTCTGGATTTGTGCCTGGTTAATGGCAATAGGCTCGTCCCCTATTACATGGGATTTAAACATAACTGGTGAAACGAGGGTGTACTAAAACACCTCTGTCGAACCCTTCGGGGAATATAAGGCGTGATGTTAAGTTATAATAGCATGTAAATTTTACAATTTAGATTATTTAAACATAACATCACCCGTGTATTCCCTGAAGGATTGGGCAGAGGTGCATAGTAACACCCTCATTTTGGTGTACTGTTTATCGATTATTTAAATGGATTTAAAATCTTAATTCATAGGTACATGATAACATTTATTAAGGGCAAATACAACCTTATGTATATTTGTTGAGCCAATCAGTATAAATTGTAGTATGCTCGCATAAAAGATTATTACGTTCAGGTATTCTGCCCAGTGTTTTCCTAAATATACTGTGCTGATATTCATGCATGTTTTATAATATAATGTATGCCATTTAAAAATTAGCATGTTAATGGCATTTACAAGACAGTTTTCTTACTAATGGTATAAAATAAATGATTAAAATAAATTTGTGTATGTAAAAATTGATTATTTTTTATTCATTATCAGTTCTTTTATTTCCTTTTGTTACCTACACATTAAGGCCTCTCCGTGCCTCATAGAGCATGTTAAACCGTTGGTTCTGGGTATCATAAGAATACCTATGACAGTCGTAACAGGTAGTCAGAAGGCTTAAATTCTGACAACCAATCTAACATTAGGATATCGACATACAGGGTCTGTTAGTAGTTTTTTTGTGAAAAATACTGACATTCAACCGCATCTGGTTAGAATGGAAGCTGACACCAAGATAAATAAAATGGAAGGTACCTACCTACCTGTTTCATGATCAACAAATGGACAAAAAAATATGTTGAGAAATTCCGTTTGATCAATACCATTAAGTATTATCTACCTACCATGAACAAATACTTAATTGAATTAACACTCTCACTTTACAATAATTAGTTAGTAGGTAGGTATGTATTCAAATATTTTGATCTAAACATTTCGAAAAAGTACCGTACCTATTGTAGTAATGATATGCTAGTTAGTTATCATTAACAAAAGTTGAGAATATAGTTACAGGGAACCTGTTGTTCCAGTTTACAGCATTTACAAATAACGACTTAAAATTGCCGGCTAATTATGACACAAAGTCTACGATACGACCTTGGTCGCAGTTTTTATCTCGAAACTATTTAGTAATGCTACATGATTTTACATTCTCTAGACAAAAATTTGTATCTTTAAAGAAATAATTGATATAATACTAATATCTTACCTTCATTCCTAAGATTTCTCGGTAGAATTTCGCCGTCAGGGTCCTGTCGGCTACTTTGAACACGAAATGTAAAGCACGGCCGCTTACCATCTTGAGTTTCTTAAAAAAATGAGATTACTGAAGAAATGAATAATAATTATAAGGAGTTGTAGATAAAAATATATTTTTGTGGAATTATTATTGTGCTTAAAGGTTAATTTTAAATATAATTAAGTTGCAGTACGAAGAACCTAACAACTAGCTACAGCCACGCACTGTCAATAATGAAAATGAATGATGTCAATGATGTCATTGTGTTGTCTTTGTCAAATTGTCAAGTGTCAATGTCACCTTGACAACTAATGTGAATCAACAACTACGCAGAGTTGCCAACTATAGCATTCTAAAATACCACATTTCGTTAAAACATTCAACTTTTATATTTTAACTTAAGGTACCAGAGAATTATTTACAATATCAGATCTGCAGGCCGATTCAGACGAATACTGCTCTGTATTCTACTCACCGCGTCGCTTAGCAACAAATAAGAGAGGGTCAAAGCAGTAACCGAAGCTAATGCAGTTACGGTGCCAATGTGTTATGTGTCCAAAACCTTTATTTCATCCACATAATATTTTGTATAACCAAATGAACACCAACTGCTAAACTAGCGCATTCTAATAATATAATTTCCCTATTCAATGAATTTAATATCTGCTCAGTATGATCTATTTATGTAGATTGGCAATACTAACAAAGTGAGGTGGTAAGGGACAAAACACACATATAGCATCAATCTAATAGAAAAAGCCCAATGCGATAATGCACATTTTACTCATACTAAAAATGCATAATATGTTTATACGTAGGTATCCTTTTCGCCTTTTCACATGGACTCGGCTTTCGCACGGACTCAGTTTTCGCATGGACTCAGCTTTCGCATGTATCAGCACGCTTACTCATGCTGTAAAATGCTATAATAGCTGAAAGCACATGTTTTTACAGGTGATGCGGTGATGCGGATAAGTGTGTCTAAAAACATTCTGCTTATTTCGAATTGATGCTGATTATGAGATTAGACTCTTATCGTCCTATAACATCAAACTTGTTCAATAATGGTCTTATCTCGACAACGTCTCACGGTTCAAATCGATAATATTTTGGCTGCATATTTTATTTAACTCCAATAGATATCTGTTGTAGGTACCTGATAATAACTTTGCAGAGGTCGAGGCATGTCCAGCTGTGCAGTGTGCACTGCGATACGCCGAATTGTAGAAAAACAAAGAGATTAAATATGTTACTCATATTGAATGTCGTTGTAGAAAAATAAAGATAATTATGTTATAGTACCTACATTACTGCCGCGGTCTGTAATGACTGCGTTGCTGGCAGCACTGATGATGGCCGAAAGCGCAGTGTAGCGCAGCTCCAGGCCAACACAGCGCGGTCAGCATTGCAGTTCTTGATGGACAAACTGGAATAAAGGCCGAGACCTAAGGTCGAGGCATTTATAGCGCGGAGAGCAACGGCTGCAATGATGACCAAGCTTGAAGGCCGAGCGTAGCTGAACTAAGCTCGAGGGCAGCAGCGCAGTCATTGCGGACCAAGGCTTGTATAGTGCTTTACTCAAACAATACGAGTAATTTAAATTAAACCAGCTTAGTATAGTAAGAATTTATTTAAAGTAACGATTTGATTCTTCCCCGGGCATAAGTTTTTTTTAAAAATTACTCTTTAATGATTTTACTGCCTGTACCTATACAGCCAAATTCTGAATAAAAACTTTTTGCACCAGACTATTCTTGAAACAAAACTCGACAATAGGTAATGGATTTTCAAAGGAAATTGCTGGTGGCTTTATAAAACTCACCAGCAATGAAATTCCATACAACTTTGCTGGCGTCTATTTAAGTAGCGCGGAAAGGTCGACTTTGCTCAAAGAAGGTTGTCAAAATAATGACCAAATTACAAGCATTTTTGAGTAAAATATAATTAGTTTAAAAAACGAATAAACTTCTTGATCTCGTATCTCAACTCAGACAAGTCAGATATAATCCTGAATCTCGCAAAAAAAAAAATCCTAATAGACCTGGCTCTCGCATACTTAATGAAATCTGTGCAAGTCACTAGTAATTTAAACTAGACAAGTTACTCTAAAAATTACTGCACATGAGACCAACTTTCTTTCTCAACTCTAAGGTCACCACTTCTCTTGGTGTTATACTTCTACCATGCCAAGGCGGCGCGCGGTGCACCACTTCTCTTGGTGTTATACTTGTACACTACCTTGTAAAGGCGGCGATTGGGCGGTAACCACTTTCCATCAAGTGGGTCGTTGACCTGTTTGGCAACCAATAACATAAAAATTAACCTAGTGACACTGTTGCCCAACACTGAGCTGGCCACAGAATAATAATACCTACTCGAGGGAGAGCTGGTAGAACTCTTTATCTACACATTTGAACAAAGTTTAATGGAGATGCCGCTATCTATTCATCATCACAAGCGTTGCGAAAAGGCTATAAAAATGCACCAATAAAATTTTAAATCGAAAATAAATATTTGTACCTACCTATACCTTTCTGGTATTACAGTATAAGAGGTAAGGTTGCGTAAGATTATAATAAGCTGCTAGGTACCTACTGATGAAATAATTTGTTTATTTAGATAATAAATAAATTGAACGTGTGCGTGCATTTACATATCTCATCTTAACAAGATAGATTACTAATTAATTGGCAATATCGAATCTATTAGCCGTATGAAATCGACAGATTTGGGAATTCCTATCAGATTAGCTAATTATTTAGGTAAAGTATAATTATTTAAATCGTTTTCCCAACTATACCCCACATTTCTTTTGTGTCGCTGCGGCGCGCGCGCTTGTGCGTTAGAGACAAATCGTTCATGCTTAAAAACTGAGACTCGTACCTAAGAAATATCTGTAGGTCGTACACACACATATTGTCAGTAAGTGTAACTATAATAGGTATTTGTCCCCATGCGGAAATCGAACCCGCGACTTTTTCGAAGAAGCTCAACCGCTTAGCCCAGGGGTCGGCAACCTGCGGCTCGCGAGCCGCATGCGATTCTTTGGCTAAGAACTCACGGAGCGATTTTGTACCGTGCCCGCCGCGGTGGTGGAACTGCGGTTTTATTTCTAAACTCACGAGACCGGTTATTTGCGCGGTTACGCAGCCGTCGCGGTTGATATCATCGCCCGCAAACGTGGCGGGCGATGATCGCAAGATGGGCAGTTGCAAGACGGGCAGTTATCGCACACCAGAAACGAGCTGTTGCGTTATATTTACTTCACAGAAGAATTAAAAAAAGAAGACCCAAAAGGTTCTGGGTGCATCCACTGATTCAGGATAGTGATCGTTATGGATTATTTGTTACTCTTTGCCACTGCGGTCGCCCGCCACCCGATCGCAGAGCGCGCGGGCTCACCCGCCGCGGCTGCGGGTGACTGCGCACTGACACGTCGTGAGATGTACTTTAATTTTTTACATACATATATATCTGCATTCTACAGAAGCTGCGGGCCCGCAACCGCGGCGGACGCGGGTGAAAATCGCTCCGTGAGTTCTTAGCCTTTCAATGTAAATTTGCGGATCTCCAATTGAATACGCAAAAAAATATATTTTACTATCAAAACCCTTAAAATCGTGGAATCGATCCACAATTGAGTACTGAAATATACTGACTATGATTGAGAGATAGATATAGTAACTAGTTATATCTAAATGTATTTTCGTTTGGTTTTTTTTAAAGGTAATTTTTTGCTAAACTCCATTTCAAGGTTATCCATTAATTACAGGACAACCTGTATAAGCAAATACTATAATATTGAAACGAAATTTTTTTGTGGCTCTTTAGAACTGATATTTCGTAAATTGCAACCTTTGGCTCTTCCGTCTCAAAAGGTTGCCGACCCCTGGCTTAGCCTCTACTAGGAAATTATAAAACGCACGTCACAGAAACACGCTTACTGGTTCTTCAGCCATAAATAAAAGAATGTTGATAGTTACTCGATTACAGAATCACGCTTATTGGCAGAAAGGAATAAATAAAAAAATGTTGATAACTCAATAGTCATTCTGATCCAGTGTTATCAACCTAGACTTAGTCATCCATAGGCTTCACTGTATTGGAAATGTAATGTTGTTATTATGTTTGAATTTTGTCACCACGCCGTACGAACACAGTAATTTTTTCTTTAAAAAAATGTTGCCCCATTTTCGGAATTTTCCTATATCGTGGGTGTGAGTCGTTACAGCCATAAATCTTCACATGTACAAACACCCAGACACGAAACATTTTTTTTTCTAATTGGCTTCTTGTAGATGTTTCTTTCGGACTGCTTCTACGTAACCGGGTAGTTTATTGGCGAGACCTGAGGAGTCACCGGCCAACCCTGAACAATTATTTGTAGGCGATACAAATTCTTATTCCGTGCGGGAATCGAACCGCGACCCGTTGTGAAGCAGCAAATCGCTCAGCCACTGCGTCAGTGGTGTTGAATATAGGAAGGGTAAACCGGGGACAATAATCCCACGGGGGCAATAGTAACATCGTCCATATATCGACAATTACCAAAAATAAGCTTGTGTGAATGTGTGCCTACGTGCCTCGAACGCATCTCAATAGGTTGACATACGCTTGAGACACTTAGGCACTCACTCACACAAGCTTATATCTTGGTAATTGTCGAAATATGAACGATGTTATTATTGTCTCCGGTCTACCCTAGCTCCTTTTTTGGCCTATGTCCATTAGTTGACTGTAGACTAGCCGAGATGGATGGGTAAGTGCAGTAGTAGGTAGTAGTGTGGATGGAGACAGCCGATAAGAAGAAAGGATAGTTTTTTGGGAAATTAGGATGCTTCTATATCTTATTTCCTAAAACAATTTAATCAAAATCCATTATTCAATCATTCACATAAAAACTACATATAATTTCATACAGAAATACGGTTAAATATATTTTCTCTTATATCTAATACTACATCCATAATTTCGTGGGTAGGTTTTTATTTTTTTTTTACATTTTCCACATAATATGCAATAAATATATCTTATATAAATCTCGTACATAACACGTATTAGTATGTATAGATCTATGGTTTTTGCTACATTCTGTAAATATTTTATTTTGATTTTTTAAATCTGATTATTTTTCTCAGGTATTCCGTTTATTCAGGATATGATTGGGAAAGACATAGATCATTTTATCTTTGTTGTTTTAAGTACTAGGTATATAAGTTGCAAAATGTAGATCTATATAACAATGTACTTACAATATGACTTAAAAACTTTTAAAGACACGATGACTAAGTAATAACAGAAAGCAATTAATTACGTTAAAATATTTTAACTATGGTCAGTGCCACTACTCGTACAATCGTTAACAATATTTTAAAATAACTACTTCAACAAAACATTTTCAAAGTAACGCTACAGATTTAATTAAATTGGCATCTGACCGCAGTTAAAATAACTAATTACAAGTTAAATAAACATTTATGAAATATAAACCAACCAACTATAAACTGGCTTAACATAACTGACTAGATCAATTCACAGGATTCGCATTTGACGCATGTCAGTAACTAACAAACAAAATGCGTAAAGTAAAAAATAAAAAAGCAGATTTAAAAGATAATTTGTAGCTTACATTAGAACACTATTTAAAATCAGCTATTTCATTAATTAGGTATCATAATTATATAGTAACAGTTACAAATAAAGTAAATATAACGCAACACAGTTCAAACCCTTTAGTACTGATACTCTAACAATTGACTATGTCTCCAACACTCCAATAAAAAGCTAACATAACTGCTACAACAAAGAAACTTAATAGTTTGTGTTCTTTAATTTCTAAATATAATAAATAGGCTCATGTGAAGTTTCCTTATGAAAATATTAAAAGCTTTAAAATAACAAATGCCATAGTCAGCGGCACACCCCATGTAGACACAGTCAGTAAACTTCTGCCTTCAAAATTTCAGCCGGTAAAAGATATGAAAAATCCGCATCAAGCTAAGACAATACGAAGTTAAGAATTTCAATTTGTTATGACATAATAGTTAGTAATAATGCAGTCCTGGAAATGTGGTGGTAAAGCAGCCAAAAGTTATAATTTAAAATAAAATAATAAGTAGTATCAAAATGAAAGTTAGTTCAAAATTTCGTTTTGCATAGCGAAATTCTTAACTCGGAATTGGAAATATGGAAATACATCAATTCCACAATGATAGAATACTTAATATATGTTTAATAATGTAACATAACGTGTTCCTGTGTTCGTGTCGGGTGCGCGGTTTAGTTAGGCTTCTCTTTTTCCTTGTCCTTATCACTGCCATCTTTTTCTTTTTCTTTTTCCTTATCTTTGTCTTTCTTCTCTTGCAGTTGTTGTAGGTGCGCCGGCAATGCTTTCAGTATAGCGTGGACCTTCGAATTTTAGGAAGCAGTTATTACTTAAATAAGGATCGTAGTTTCAACTATACTAGTAACTAGCTATTGTGTTGGTTAGCTTCATATCCTAAATAAGAACTCATTTTTTTATGATTAATTGTTTGTTTGTTCCCAGAAAAAGCGGTCCCAGAATTGAGCCTTGAGGTACGCCAACTTTTACTAGATACCCTAGAACATTTTTAAAGGCTTTTTGTCGCTGTTTCTTTTTTAATGTGAAAAATGTGCGGAATGACACGAGTTTGAATGAAAATAAATAAAAAATTGGAATGCATAATTTTTAGGAGATTTCTACTTTTATATTATATCGGCAAGTCTCAAGCTTTGCTATAGTTCGGCTACTTCTTATTCTTACTTTTTAAAAAACAGCATATTTATTAGTAATAACAAACCCTTCTACCAAACGTGATGGGGTTTTTCTTTCGATGTAGGAATTGTGGATTTTTTTTACCTCCTCTGCGACGGCCATAAGCACAAACTCGAACTGCTGCTTGGTGGCGACGGTACGCGTGCGCTGATCTCGGATGTGCTCCAGCGTGGCGGCAATGTCAATCTCCTTTGCGCCCTTTGCCATGCGGTTTAGTACCATGTCGATCAGGCAGTAGGTGCCCGAGCGACCAGCTCCGTCACTGTAACAAGAGGATTTAGATTCAGTTTAAATCGGACATGCATCGTCGTCAATCATGTCGTCACCTGGAATTACGAATCCTATCAGTGGAAAATACGACTGCTGAGGCTTTTCCTGGAAGTGGCAGTGAGATGATCCCATACAGTGGTGGGATTAGCCTTTTCTTCTTCCTCCTCCACTTTGGTCTGTAGGTATCCTAATTTATGTCCATCATGGACAAACTGTCAAGTAACGGGCCGTATCGGGTAGGTACGGTTCGGTTATGTCCAATGCTGGACTGCGAATATCTTAAATAGACAGATAGATACTAGAAACATAAACTTTAAATTAACACAGAAAACGAATGCCAGAACAATGAATTAAAATGTTTAAACATATTTGTTGATATTGCATAATCTTTCATTAGCATTCTTTTGATATATCCATTGGATATATCAGATCAATCGATTTTGTTATCATAAGCCCATTGAATAGTACCCGTGATATAGTTTCCTAATCAGTCGATCAAGTAATTTACGAAGTAGGTAATTCTTAAGAATCATTTCACGATTTTCCGTGACTTTATCTTTTCATATAAGGCTAAATGCAAATAATTCAGTACATAATTATTATATCAATGAATACCTAATTCTATGAAATATCTTTCTGATTAGGATTTTTATTAAATTGACGTAGATAATTCGTTATCAGTTATTTAATTATAGAGTTATTGTCGACGACTACACAAAATTCCCACATTTCAATATTAGGCTCTTCCTTCATAGTTGTTATAAAAAAAATGTATTACCTGCAGTGGACCACGATGGGACATGATCTTCCTCTGTACGATTTGTTCACTTTTCTGGAAACAAACCAAATATCCCAATAAGTATATTAAATACCTTGAACAATATTTACCCTATTTGACCCTCAGACTAAAATTTGACCTTATCAATTTGTTTACCCTGATCGGTTACGGATATTATGATTATCTTAGTACTTATAATTTATAATACCTAGTTGCGTTTAAAAATAACCTAAGGAATTACTGTTCCATCTATATTGTAATAACTGTACTTCATGGTTTTGGGTACATACAACAAATTAATACAGCTCGTTATCTATCTAGTACTTCCTTTATTTGTTTTTAATTTGTAGGTTACACTATTTATTTGTCGTAGTCCTGGCCACAAAAACCTTCTCAATGACATTAAAGTTAGAAAAAAAACAGATTTGTTTTCGTTACTTATTTGGCATTTACAATATTTTTCTAAGGAAACTGGCCAGGTTTCTTAATTTATTTTAAAAGCATCAAAAACTTTTTTTATATATAATATAGTTCATTTATTACTCATAATTAATCTTTTAATTTATTTTGCCTGTTAGATCTATTTTTTATTTTCAGTAAGCTTACCTCCTGAACTCCAGTAAAGCCTTGGTGGATGATGGCACGCCGTTCTCAGGCCAGGAAAGGAAGTGGAACTGCGTGACAGTTCGGGTCTCGCCGGTGCGTTGATTCTTCAGGTAGAAGCTTCGCACCAGGTAGTCATCGCACCATATGTGCTCGCTTACCAGGTGCACCTGGAAAACGATTTTTTTACGGTTAATATACAAAATTAAAAGCATTTCCGACGGTAATCTGAAATCTGGATTTGAGAATCAATAGCAAGATATGATGATAAGCGTAAATAATGAAGTTATGTCGCCAACAACTAACCTCATAGATATGATATAGTTCAGATCCCTCTTCAGGCCAGTAACGGTGGCAGAGCTGTTGTCCGTTCTCAGTTAGGCGCGTGAGCATAACCATGACGACGCTGCCCTGCTCCCACACCATTTGCCAGAAGTCGGGCGCTGTGTGGGCCATGGGCCCAGCTGCTGCGATGTACGCTGGATTGCGAGGATCATGGTCCGTCTGAAAGACATAATTAGGAGTCTCCAGAATTAACTGTGTAAGGAGACGAGATATATTTGGACTAATTGGGAAGAGTGTAAGGCCAGAATGTAAAAAGACATCGGCTGGATTGTGCAAAACTATTTATTAATGGTTTTCTTTAATGCAGCCTCTAGTGCCAGAAAATAAATTTGTATTTGGTAAAGCATTCTCGTTACACATTCTGATTGATTCAACTAGTTTACTATATTTATGGTAACAGACTTACGATAGTCGAAGCATTGATGTAGTCAGATCCGAGATGGTTGGAGAGCGTATTGAGCGTGACCCTGGAATGGTCGTAGGGTAGCACGTCAGCGTAGCGGTTCTTGCCGGTGTTTTCCTGCTTCAGGGCCGCGGTGGTGGCGCAAGGCTCCGCCTCGTATGCGCACAGGGCGCGCCACTCTTGCTCCAAACGATCCTTGTTGCGCAGGTGATCCTCCATGTAGGCCTGGTAAAGGAGTTCGTAAAGAGAATTGAATTAAAATTACCACACATGTCTCGGAGTTTATTGTTTAGTTTTAGGTATGTCTTACCAAAACAATGTGTCCAGTAGATATGTCCATGTTTGTCAGTGCCGGTTCCTCGCTCCTACAATTAAATAAACATATATTACGCCATTTTCATCTACAATATTTTCTATAAGATAAAGTACATAGACCACACAAGTAAATCCAAAAGAAATGAAATTGTGAAGGCTACTTATTTAGAATTTTTAATACGTAAACTATGTAGAATATCATACAATTTATTCAGATTAGGACTAAAGATGTTCTTACCACGACGAAGTGCTTGATCGAGTTGAGGGTGAGTTGCCCTCAGGTTCCTTGGAGAGAGAAGTGATACGTTGCGGAGGCTCGGTGGGGTGCGGAGGAGCGGCAGCCGTCTGCTGGCCTGTCCACTTGCCGGACATACGCGCTCGGCACAACTCCTGGATTATAAGTAGCACAGAAAACGTTAAGTCCAGAATTCTAAATAACCGTACGGATTTACAAGAAATTAGAAAAAAATACTACACATGATACAATGAGAAAAAAATCACAATTTATTTTTTAAATATTTTGGTTCTTACCTGATAGTCTCTAGTAGCTTCAGCGTCGATCTCGGCTGCTGAAGAGAGGCCTTGCATCTTTCTCTTAGCACTCATGTCTCGCTTTAACAGCAGAGCGAAGACCACTGCGCCTATTACCAGGACTAACAGACTCCCAATGAGAGCCGACAGTACAGGCAGATCAAGGCCAAGGTAGGGCTCTGCCACGTCCATGTGGTGGCTCACTGGTCGCTTACTCTGTAATTAGAGATTTTATATTAAGTAAGAAAAAATCTGAGTAGCCAATTTGTTTGGTCTTTTAATTATGGTCGAAATCCTTACTCTGTCGCCGATGCCTGTGGAAAGTATTTGGGCTCCGGTCTCGCGACGCAAATCATCTTTAATTTCGTCTGGAATCAAGATTTAATTTAATTTATTATTCATTCAAAGAAAGTTTGAAAGATCTCTAGTCCGATCTTTGAAAATCTTACCAACATGACGCGCTACATCGACAGCTTCATACCCTTTACTGTTTTTCTCAACTTTGAAAGTAACTTCACTTGGATCAACTCTGAAACAACAAATTTATATCGTTCTAATATTAAAAACTCAAATCGTAATAAATGAATGAATCAAAAAAGCTTAAACTATAGATTTTAAGTAGACTTTATTAAAGTTACCGAGGGTTTGTAAAAGTGTTTTTCTCTAAACCAAGCATTTCTTCTAGTCTTGAAATAAATGAGATGCCTTTCTCCCAGTCAGTTAGGAACCTGAGGCAAATCGATAATAAAGTCAATGGGAAAGTAACTTAACGTTTATTCTCTGTTTTAATATTTTGGACATAGGGAAATTCTCACCTGTTTTTAAACAAGACGTACGCGTATGATGGGTCGTAATCATAATCATTATGATCGTGGTTACCAGTTTTTTCGGTTTTTTCCGCGGGCTGTATTCCATGTGCTATAACATAAAATCAGACCAACGTTGTAAATAAAACAATTTAATACATAATTGTTTTTTACAACATCGATATTGAACTCGAAGCATGCATAGTTTTTCATTTAATGAAAAACTTTTTTGAATCGATATAACATTAACAGCAAAAAGAAAAGATAGCGAATTGAATTCAAGAAAGTTAAAGATTAACAAATATTGGGATTTTGTTATAAGCAGGTATATATATATATATATATATAAGCAGGTATGGAAGGTACAGTTTTCTTAAAAAAAGAATGAAGCGCATTAAACGAAATATGGAAGTTATGTAAATACATAAAACGCATAAATATGATATAAAAACATATATAAAACACTGAAGCTCAAATAATAACCACACAGAATTATACACGTTGGGCTACACATTGAAAATATAACCCAGAATCAACACATCGAAGAATACATAGGAAACGCTATAAAACAAAACATTCAGATGTCATCACACATAGGCAACATGTTTTATACAGAGGACTTTAAAAGCCCATGCTTCGTGTCTCACAATAAATTAAAATGTGCTTAGGGAAACACTTAGTGCGGTTTTCTATACAAGACGTGGAAGTGCGAGTAGTAAAACAAAATATTTTAATTTAGATGCAGCACTAGCCTGTAGCCTGACACTATTCGAGGGAACATCAATATCTAAAACAGTTATCTCAGGCCGCCGTGACACTAACCTGTCACTGATTTATTGTGGTATAAAATCTTTAACGTTTTTGCGTCCAGGCGCGGCCCAGGCTTTTTAACATCATCTCTTTCCCTACGCTTAAAGCCCCATTCGTTATTAAGCAAATCTTGAATATCCTCGGTATAAAATTTGGGACTTTCACCTGAAACATCGTCGGTATATGTAACACCCTCGTTATGGTTTGAATCTCTTTTACGGGTCGTAGTTCTTGATTTCAAGGGGCCTATGTGAAAAAAAATAGCCAAAAACTAAAATAACACATTGTTTAACTGAGAAATTCAAATAAGGGAAATTAATTAAAATGTTAGTACGTCAATACCTCAACAGAATGAGTGAAATAATGTTGCTGTTGTACCTACAATGCAAATGAAGCAAGAAGCAACACAAATTGCCTTCTTTACAAGGAGGTAACGCTATTCACAAGTAAAACGATACATCTGACTCACCTTGCAATTCGTCTGCTCTGAGTGGCCCTCCTTCGGCGTAGAGGGCGCCTTGCGGCTTTTGTTTAGAATCAATGACATCACGCCAGTACTTCATGAAATATTCTTCCATTTGTTTTGAATGTATATTAGCGTCTAGTGCGGGCGAATTATCTGCAGCGTTACATTATAACATAAACAAATAATTTGAATAAAGAAGCAAACAAATTACGTAGACATTTATATTACCTTTCATATGATAAGGATCTAGCTCCCCACTGCCAGCATCTATGGGAAACTCATCAAGTCCGTCTTCATCTATATAAACCCTTTGTTCAGGTATATCGCCAGGATTCTCGTACTCAAAAGGAAAATGTTTCTCGGCAAAACTCTGTTTGTAATTTTTCCAAGCATTTGAACGAACTTCTTCGTCTAACGGAGAAAATCTATTGCTCGTGATATACTCAGCAGTGAATGGTGGAGCTTTAGTTTTGTACTTCCGAAAATGAGCTCCCACACGTTCTTCGTCAGAGTAGGCCATGTTGGGTTCATTCTCACCAAGAAAGTCATTCATGGATTTCTTCTCCTTGTCAATTATAACCCTAGGTATAGAGTGTACGTCGTTTGTTGATTTTGCCTCTTTTTCAGCTTGAATTCGTTCTCTGAATCCTGAAAATGGCAGTATAATAGGGGATTCGTCGTTTCCGCCCATTAGCATTAGATTGCGTATTTTGTCACTAGGCGTTTCGCCGTCCGTTTGTTCGTCTTCTACCATGAAAATAAAATAATCTTATTCAAGTCAAAGAAGTCAGTGAAGACAGTATTGTTTTACAGAATATCGTTTTTTTTTACCTTTGGGTATGTATGGAGTCGGGTCGTCATCTGGTGTGAATGGAGGATTGTACACCTCATTCGCAAAATTTGAGTCTGAGATTGGTGAGTTAGGTGTAAAGCGGACATAAGCTGTCTCATCTGGGTCAATCTGTATAAAAACATAGTTATTTAGACCGCCGTCAATAATTAAGCCGTATTTCTAGTAAATTAGTAATATAGCTAAAAGTACAATAAAATATTACACAACTTACTTCTTCAACATTTTCTTCAGTGTTTTCGTCGGTATCAGTACTTAATTTAGGGTCGGCAAAATGGTCACATATTTTTGTATTGACAGTGGCTGGATCGCTAGAAAGGTGTTAGGTAATAGTTATTTAGGTTAGTTAAAAACGTTTGGTAATAGTTATTTATCACAGGTGTGCCTTAAAATCGTTAAACAATGTTTGCAATATTATTTGAATGCTTTTTAATACTCTCATTTTTAGTAACATTGACGCCGCTTTAGGCTAAAATCTCGTCCAGGTGCACCCAGAAACCTCCTAAGTATAAACAATCGATGCCGACGACTGACCGGATAGCCAGTTAACTCAATTTGTCACTTGCTTAGTTGCAAGACAGGTGTCTTGCCATTTGGTCACCAACCCACTTGCCCAGCATTGTGACTTCGTGTGCTAGCTCCTTATTGGAAGTTTACGTGCAGCAGTGAACGATGACAGGCTGTTGATGGTGAAGTTACGTGTAATATTACTAACAGGTCCTGTCGCAGGGTGTAGAGCATGGCTTGCAGCACGCACTGCGTGTACGCATGCTCCCAGCGATAGCCCCGCGCTGCCAGCCGCTGCAGCTCGCCCTCGAACCACTGCAGCTGCTCCGAGCTCATGTCGTATCTACAAGACAAACATATAAAGATGGGTTTTATAGGTTTCGGTAAAAAAAACTAAAATGTAATAAATGGAATCGTTTTCCTATTTTAGAATATTAGTAAATGCCAAAGAACAAAGTAGGATAGTGCAAAAAACTTGATTAGTAACATTGTATTAAAGCGAAAGAACTTACTGATAAAGTGATCCATCTTCTACTTCCTGTTCGTACACCGGTATACATTTACCAAAGGCGAAATCTAAAAGAAAATATGCATAACTTAATACATAATCAAAAACATTATTCCAATTAAGTTTTGACTGTTGACGAGAGTAAAATTAGTTTCCAAACCTAACTGTGTCATCTTGAAAACAATACCAGAGTACATTTGCCTAAAGATTGTTGTGGAAAGTTTTTCCATTATAAGTTTACTCACCGTCGTAGCACCATTCCACCCCCTCCACGCATAATGATGCGCTGAATAAGCAACCTGAGGAATGAAACATGTTGTGAGAATATGAAACAGAAAGTAACAAAAAATAGTAGGTACATTTACCAAGGTATATCTATAGATGAAGAGATAGGTACTAGGAATTATCTATGAAGCTTAGCTCTTAGGCACGTATTGATAAACAGCTCTCATTTGAGAGATCTTCCAACAGCAGCTACCTTATATTCTATACATTTAATTTTGACACAATTTTTTTATGTACTTCTCAAGTCATGTCTAACCTACACTTAAGTGGGATCTCTCAAATGACAGGCCTTAATGTCTGTCTTATAGTTAGGCAGCTGGATGCTGCTAAGCCTAGGTCTTACTTAATGTCAGACCTAATATTGTCGTTAGGCAGCTTGAGTGCTTTAGTTTGAATGTTGTAGTCTCAGTATATTCGCTAAAACTTTAATATTGTACAAGCAATGTGATTTCTAGTTATTCCACGTACATTTTAAGTAAGAAATCAGAACGATGGGGACGTATTGTAAACAAACTGTATTACATAACTGAGTAAACACAATTGTTTAGACAAAACACGGCTCTTAAACACGTCCATTTAATTTCAAATTACCTACAGTATCTTGGAGGAAATTGCTGTAAGCGATACCTATAACCGACATTTGTACTGTGCTTAATTATGTGTATTCCTGCTGTATTTTCTCTCGGTGTACAATAAAGTACATCTATCTAACTTCGTAGAAAAGGGACAACAAAGGAGATCAATACAGGTAAGTTTACAAAGCTTTCTTTACATTTCGTAGGTAAATCTTACCGGTTCAACAGTTCAAAGTAAACCTTAACAGCCTCTTTGAATGTTTGAACGCGAGAAAATTTCAGTGAACTCCTTTGAACTCATAAACCGATCTGTTTGATCTTAGGTTTGCACTTTTCAGAGTTCAATTACTTATACGATTTGAGTGGGCGAGAATTGGAGATTAACACCACAACGCTCCAATATTCATGGGTTCTATTCTTATATCTACAACGTGTTACATAATTCCCCATGAAAAATATAAATAATCAAGTAGTCTTTTATGGTTGTTGTCATTTACCTCTCAGAGGAAATTACGTAAGATTGTAAATAACTTTCTGGGAAGTCTACTTTTTAGTTTTATGTTTTCATGGTTGTGTTTCAATGATGATTATTTTATGTTTTATGCAAATTTTTATTTTGTTCATACTACGGTTTTCAAATATTGCCAATAGACTATTTACAAGGGACCTTTTAACCCCCTTTCACCTTTAGGGGTATTTTTGTAACACGTTGTATATGGATAGAAAAAACAGAATATACGATGGTGAGGATCTGTGGAGTGTCGTGATTTTAAACGATATTTTCAAAAGAATGGGCACTGCCATTGATTTGTGTCACTCAGACATCATACCATTCTTCTTCTTTTCGTGTAGTTAATGACTAACATGGTGTCAGAGTTTATGCCGCCCGTGGGCCTCTGACTTGACTTCACATGCCGTCAAGAAACATCTCTCAGGCATGGCGGTTTCTTCAAGATGTTTTCCTTCACCGTTTGATAATTATTTTATACAATACGCACATGAATCCGAAAAGTCAGAGGTGCGTGCCTTGGGTTCGAACTCAAGACCTATGACTTGGCATTTCGGCGGTTACACCACTAGGTTATCACTGCTGTTACAATCCACTAATAATCACAAACTTATATCCTAAATTTTTTTTAGTAAAGTGGTTAACGGAAGCCTTTTAGCGATGAAAGGTCGTTCTTCCGCCTTTGGTGATGATGCCGATGTTCTTCTAAGTACTTATGTATCTTCTTGAGATGTTGATGACTTACCTATGTTTCCATCGGCATGCGAGGGCGCCAGCGTGCAGAGCAGCGCCAGCGCCCAAAAAGCCTGTCGTATTGACAGGCGGCACATTACATCTGCGAACACAAGAACAAACATTTTTATCATCCACTTTGCATAGACCGAAACACGGATTCAGAAAATTATTTCATAACATAACATCACCCCCGTATTCCCCGAAGAGTTGGGCAGTGTTGTATAGTAACACCCTCATTTCGCCGTAATTTTTTTAAGTCCCATGTAATAGGGGGAAGAGCCTATTGCCATCAATCGGGCACAAATGCAAATTCCGGGCTGCTACTGAGGAATTCCACACGAAAAAACTTAATAACACTTTGTGCCCGACCTGGGATCGAACCCAGGACCTTACGATCAGCAGTCGCGCTTGCCACCACTAGACCAACGAGGTAGTAATTAAAATATTATTAAATTATTTTCAACGGAGAAAACTCGCCAAGAAAGTCAGAGCTTGAGCGTACTTACATAATTATTATTTAATTAAGCTATGCTGTTAATTGCGTAATGAAGTTGGTAATAACTTGACGCCATGGTTCAAAATGTAACGATCAAAGTCTTAGGCTAAACACACACTGCCCCGAGCTACGCTGCGGTGTGCGTGGCGACGGAGCCGCGTGAATGCGTTTTCTATGTGTTGCACTTCGCGTGTTTTCTATACAAACACAGATACTTGCAAACAACGCAAGAACACGCACTCCCGCGCTACGCTGCGTGATGCGGTGCAGTGTGCGAATCGCATTTGGCAGGCGTGGTCGCAGCCAAAGACTTTAGAGGGGGGGTCATATTAGCAGTAAAATAAGTTGTGCACAATAGAATTTATTGCACATTTTTTTTTTTTGTAAATTATCTATTTTTAGGAAATTTCTCAATTTGCCGTGTACTCTTAGGTCTCTCTTAGGTCCGTATTAATAAACAGCTCTCATTTGAGAGATCTCTCTTAAGTGTAGTTTTAACAAGACGAGAAAAATAAAATAAAAGTTGTCAAATGTATGGAATTCTACTTTATGGTGGTTACTGTTGGAAGATCTCTCAAATGAGTGTTGTTTATTAATATGGGCTGTAGCTTTACTGTGGCTCCACCATGTAGTTCCCAAGCTACATATTTCCCGCTTGGTACCTTTTATACCATGGGGGCTAATATCGTCACATGTGGTGAATAATATTTCGTTTCATATTCGTAAACATAACAGTAAGTGGACTGTACATGCCACATAAACATCGTTATTACTATTCTGCCTAGCCTTTTCCCAACTATGTTGGGGTCAACTTCCAGTCTAACCAGATGCGGCTGAATACTGGGCAATGCCGATATCCTAAGGTTAGGTTAGGTTAGACTACCCGTAACGACTGTCATAGGTATTCGTATGACACCCGGGGCCGGCTGTTTAACGTGCTTTCCGAGGCACGGAGGGTCTCAATGTGTAACAAACGGTCACTCATCAACAGACTGACCGCGGCAAGCGCAGCTTAACCTCGCAAATCGTATGATCCGCGCGGTTGATAATTAGCCACGAGCCCCTTTACACCATTATTACTATAGATGTAATAAAGACCTCGTTGGTCTAGTGGTGCAAAGCGCGACTGCTGAGCATGGGATCCTGGGTTCGATCCCCAGGTCAGGCAAAGTGTTATTGGGTTTTACCATTAGGAATTTCTCAGTAGCAGCCCGGAGTTTGAATTTATGCCCGGTTGATGACAATAGGCTCGCCCCCTATTACATGGGACTTAAACATAACTGGCGAAATGTGGGTGTTATTATACATCTCTGCCTAACCCTTCGGGGAATGTAAGGCGTGATGTTATGATGTTATGTAATAAACACTCAAAGTGTCAATATGTCATGAAAGTGGGACTGGCCAACAGTATCCCGTGTACTAGTTAATACGTCATACTGCGGATACTAATTCCCCTTGACAAGCGACGTGAAGCGATTAGGGTAGTATCCCTTTGGAACTTTCGTTGTAACAGTCTGTGAGGACTCCTGTACAACAATGGATATTAAGTCATGACGTTGCTGGTTTTATAACACAATTCAGGCCAGCGAACATTGCAACGTTAATAACGCTAAGAAGAGACCAGAGTACTAGAACTTTCACTCTGATCAGCCTGTATACCAGTGGCGTGCATTGCATATAGGCAATTAAGTAGTGCCTACCTCATAAGATTTAATTAACTACTCCATCTTTAACTATTACTATAAATAAAATAATGATCATGGCTATGATTTCTTTTGGTCAGAATCATATTGAAATGGGCTTAAACGTACAATTGAAAGTCGCCATCGCTACTGTTTACCTACCTAATCCGAAAACCAATGCCCGCCACTGCTGTACAGTATACCTACGTACATTGCTGAAGAAGATGGGCCTCCCAATCAACGCTACAACCACAGAATAGCTACAACTGTGATCGGTCAACGGTCATTACCGGATATAACTACAAAGTTTGTCTAAAAAGCGGTTCTTACTAAGCTGTGGGAACTGTTTTATACAAAGTTTATTTTTATTACCTATATTTATTTCAAGAAATCGGGTAACTTGATTTAGAAACGAATTCTTACTAATCCGTGACCCCAAATATGACCTAAAATAGTAAATACAGGTGATGCTATGGTTGTCTTAGCGTATTTTCTATACTTATATCTTTTAAAAGCTATTTCTCTAAAAATATTGACTATTGCGGAAAAAATACCCGTTCGGATTATTACCCCGTTCCGGACTACCAATGTATTGCCATCAACGCTCAACATAAAACGCAGTAGCGGATTTATTGAACGTAGATACTCGTATGTTATCATTACGAGACAGGAGAACGCAGCTGTCTATACTTTTACGATATCTACGTGTGAAGAAGAGTTGTATTATTCTTATCAAGAAACCACATAGTGTGATCAGACAATGATCATACCACAAGAAGATATTACCGGCGAAGTTAGGAACGGAAACGCCGGTAGAGGTCGTCCTAGACGGACGTACATCCATGTTATTGTTGATGTTCTTCACAAAGGTCAGGTGCGTAGTACTCTCGACCGGCGTGCGTGTATGACAAGATGTATGAATGTGGATGAAGTGAAAGGAGTAAGGGTCGTAACATGTGGCGTTCCATAGTTACTGCTTACCCCCATGGGAAAAAGGGCGTGAGTTTATGTATGTTAGAAACATAGAAATATCCAAGTTACTGTGATAGGCACTTGATGTGAAGAAAATACAATAAGGAATAGTAGAATACACGTGCAAGATTGTCGTCGTAACCACATTGGAACTTCGATCGCTCATAACACGAAGATATTACGTGATAGGTACATACGTTGTTATAAATTGCCGACACGTAGGTACGTCAATATCGGGCTGGACTTTAAAGTCGCAGTAAGATTGCAATTTTGTAGTGGCTTGCTAGTTTATGAAGTTCTCATTTATGAGTTTTATAAGTGGTCTTCTGTAAAATTGCAAAAGCCAATTCTCGGGTTGATTCTTGTCTACTTATACTAATATTATAAAGAGGAAAGATTTGTATTTTTGTATGTAACGAATAAACTTAAAAACTACTAGACCGGTTTCAAAAATTCTTTTGCCGTTAGAAAACTACATTATCACTGAGTAACATAGGCTATATTTATTACTGGAATAAAACTTCTTACGCGGGCGAAGCCGTGAGGACACAGCTAGTATTTTATATTTGTAATACATTTTCATAAGAACAGTTTTTAAATAAATTGTAATTAAATGTTTTAAAGACAGAAATATCGGGACAGGTTTTCCAATATAGGTACACTCCAAGTGACGAAGACAAAATATGAGGTCGAATCCACAATCAGTGTAATAGATAAAGTCCTTGAGCCATCCATCTTTGTTTCGTGCTTACACGACCTACATCCCTCACCTCAGACTGACAAATTAATTTTGAAGGGACGAAAGCCAGGACCGTAGGCGTCTTTATTTATGTTCAAACTACCGTTGGGCACTTTGAGGTCCTGTTTAGGGCATAGTTATTTATTCAGGCACTAAACTTTGGAAATCGGATTACTTCAGAGTAAATCAATCCTACATTATGTTTGTTAGTAGAAAGTTTTCATCCGTAATGTGATAAAGATTTAGGTAAACAAAAACATATAAACATTTTATTGATTGCTTAAAATTATTTGTAAAATTATTACATTTTTCATTTGATCAATAAAGAAATCGTAAAAATAATAGGTTATAGTATAATAAAAATGTCAACGCATGTCTAAATAAAATCTATTTAAATAAAAACATTAATAAGTACCTACTTAATTTCTAGCTAAAAGCTCATCAATCGTTAAAATGTCTTCTCAACGAATACGCGAAAATATAAGGTGGATTTATGGTAATTCACGAATATAAAATTAATGAAACTTTTGTAACTCTGTATCTTATACAGCTTGTATATGTCTGTTGTGTATGTCTTTATCTTTTATGCAAGAAATAATATGTAGTAGGTACTTATATTATATTAAAATAATGTATAACTGAAGCTCAATCAAACTTTCTATCGAAAATAGATTTTCACACAGACGATTCCCATCTCGATTCTCGGTATTGGTAGTTATTACTCGATTTCTATTTTCAAAGGAAGCATGTTTGTTACAAATTGAATACATTTTCTCGATTCCACTATTGACTTATGATATGACGTCGGTCAGTACCTAGTGGGAGTATGTAGCCTGGGGCGTGGGCGTGAATTGCTACCACAAGTAACATGGCACATCTAGTCACAAAACCTTAATTTTATTTAGATACCTGTTTCTTCGAAACATTACTTTAAATTATTAATTGTTAAATAAGACATGTATAAATAAAAACTACAAAAAGTTCGTATTAAACAGTTAGTTGAAAAGGGTATTGTTTGAAAGTTAATTGCGAATTGCAATCGCAGAGTGGACCGGCATTCATAGAACGCTAGATGTGAATTACAAGCGTGGGCGTTCTATGCAACTGACAGGAGTACCTGCAGGTAACTAATTAAATACCTACCCACTAGTAGCACGAATAGCTATAGGTATCTAACCAGCCAGGCTTGTAGGTAGGGTAGGTAAACAACATAGCCTGTGTTTTCAATTTGAATTAGGTTGAATGAAATCTAGTAAGATCCGTTAAAATGAGGAAGTATTTTTGTAATTAAGCGTGTAGTCGACCTGTGTACTTAACCTTAAATACACTCAACTGTTTCGCAAGTAATTCAAAATAAATTCGAAGTCTTATAAAGTATAACACAAAAGTAAGTTTCCGAAATCATTGCGAAGTTTTGAAACTCCTCAATTTAAGTCAATTTACGATAAATTACGAACGAGAATAAAAATAGATTTTATATGTAGATAACCTAGGCAGAGGCGGAAAATTCTGTTTAATATTAAATACCTAAGTATAGGCGCAAAGCCTCCACAACAAACCTCCCAGTTCCACCTACTCATGACTTCGCCGACATCTTGTCATACGGCCCGAATCTCAAAGAAATGGATGCTTGTTTCAATACCTAAAAAGTGCAGTTAGACTAGAATGGGAGGATCTTCAAGAAGCAGCATAGTTCGACAAGAAATTTTAAAAGTCTACTACGTTTCCCGTTTAAACGGAAGAATACTACGACTCGTAGACTCAGTGGTCTATGACCCGCATATCATGAAGGAATAACGCCATTTTGATAAGGTACAATTAACTGGTACACGATAACTGTGTTTGAATTCAATCTCAAAGAGTAAACTCTGTGGGAAAGCTACAACATTAAATGTCTACACACTTTCACAGTAAAGTAAACACAGAACGTCGATAGGTAGCGACCTAGCGACGTAGAGCCGTAGAGCCACCTTATTGCCTCTACGGACGTGAACTATCGGAAAACGCCAAATGCAATATACACTGAGTGCTGCTATCCGCCCTACGGCTTCTATTTATTTATAGATAGATATATTTGTTTTGCTGAAAGGGATGTAAGCGTTATGACTTTATTACATTAATAATAGTCCTGTTATTGAGTTAGTTATTGCAAAGATGGCTGCGAACTACAAAGGACCTACTCTAGGTTAGATTTCCGGAAAGAACCAGACTTTTCTGTTGGAAATATAATCATATATCAGCTTAACCAAATAATGTAAATGTTTCATCCCTTTGTAGAAGTTCATAGAAGGAAGAAAGTCATGTCGTTAGAAGAGTGTTAAATATGAATGTGGATGGATATATAAGTAGAAGTAGGCCAAAGAACAGATCGATGGATTGTGTGAAGGATGATATGGGTAAGAAAGGAGTGAGTACTAAGATGACGGCTGATAGAGGAGAATGGAAGAAAAATAAATGTTGTGCCGACCCCACCTAGTGTGGGATAAGGGCAGGGAGATGATGATGATGTTTATACACCAAAAATCGCTGTCGTGTATAGTGTAGCTACACCCATGAATATTAATGAAATTAAATCCCTTATGTGTCGCAGTTCGCGTCGCTGATAATGTCGCCTCAGCCTAAGATCTATATTATGTAAGTATTGCAAAATAAATGGATTACTTGCACTTAATACAAAGACTCATAACATCAAACGGATGTACCATAGCTTCTACCTACAGATGACCGCAGTAGTCTTATAAAAGTACCTCAGTAGGTACACATAGGTATATCGTATACCTACGCATATGCAAGTAATCCAGGTAGATGGGATTGAAAGAGTTGAATTCATTTGTAATAGGAAAGGTCACACGTGGGTCGACTGAATAGAGTTTACGACTGGGTAGGTACTCCTGAAAACTTTATTTAATCCAATATTGCCAGACAAGCTATATTCCAGTGAATTTTTCATCAATCGTGTCGGCAACGTGAATGGCAAATGGTTAGATAAAAGTAAGATTTTTATGATGCCAGTTCTAATTTAAGTAAAAAATACAGTATTATAAGTTATTACGGCTCCGCCCGTAGCCTATGTTACTCAGTGATAATGTAGCTTTCTAACGGCACAAGCATTTTTGAAATTGGTCTAGTAGTTTTTAAGTTTATTCGTTACATACAAAAATACAAATCTTTCCTCTTTATAATATTAGTAACTAGCTTTTACCCGCGGCTTCGCTCACGTGGAATTAACATGACGTTTTTCCAGGACCAAAAGTAGCCTATGTTACTCTCCATCCATTCAACTAACTCTATGCCAAAAATCAAGTAGATTGGTTGCTTAGTTAGGGCGTGAAGGAAAGACAAACAAACAAACAAACACACTTTCGCATTTATAATATTAAGTATGGATAGTATGGATTAGTATAGATTGAATCTTCTCTGTTATAGTCAATCTTTTAATGTTCTAATTCGGTTCCACTTATAATTGCATTAGTAAAAATTCTATCGTCTTTAGAGATTCGGGTTTTAGGAAGAATTCCTGAAATTGAAGGAGATACTACAAAGCCTCAAGATTAAGATGTGCAACTAGTGCGTGTTCCCGTTAATGACTTAGGCATCGGAGACTTAGTCCAGTACCCACCTGATAAAGAACCCGTAAGTCATACAAAAGTTTGCATTGAAACATGGTTCGCAATGTTTATCTGACAAAACGCAAGAAGTATAGGAGAAACTGTAAGCATACTGATATCTGGACATCTTTTACATGTTACAGCTGATGGCAGATGAGTAAGACCCAGGATGGACGTCTTAAGCGTTGGTAGACTATACGCTTGATGGACAGCACCGAAGCACCCGGATAAGGATAGAGGAAAAGAGTGTAACGGCAATAATGCTAGCCTAAGAAGCCTGCTGTAGGCGGGAATGTATCTACATTGTATTTCGTTTAACATGAGACAAATAAGACCCTTTTTAGCAAGGAAATGTAAAGAAATAAACAACATGTTTGTTTCCAGCAGAGATTCAACACAGTATAACGCTTTTATGAATCTTAACGGTCAATCAAGATGAAATAAAACTTTATATGAAGTAAATGGTTCAAAAGATATTCGTGTCTTGGTGGGCACTTTTGTGTAATGTTAGATAAAATGAAGTAGTTACCTATAGCTATAATTGATTAGAGACTGCAGTATAAGAAGCACAAACGTAGAACCATTGTAACCCTTGAGGAAATTAGTTACTACATGTTACCGGTTTATTGAAAAACAATCAATCATCCATTTGATGGTCGCCAAAATAGGTTACAGAATTCTATTTACTCGTGCAACACGAAAAATATCACTAAAACCTTGTTAAGACACTTTTGTAAGAATCTAGTAAACGAATCATTACAATCTAACAAAAAACTATCAGATAAGTATTATTTACTTACAAGCATAAAGCGTAAAGTAATAAATACTACCTATTAAGAAGTCCGATATGTCGTTGAAGACATTCATATAAATTATTTAGTTTTTAAAATCGATATTGCAGGTATACACTAGTACTTACTTAACTAACTAGGTACCTTTACGTAGCATGATTGCAGGTTTCGGAAGGTTGTTGAGTGACTTGAAACATATTTATTATGTACGAAGAAAAACCGGAAAATGAATTAGATTTTTTTTAACCTCCATTTATTTTTTATTTACATAAACATAATCAGCCAACAATCCCACTGCTGGGCAGGGGCCTCCTAGAATGACAAGGGTATAGGCCTTAGTCCACCACGCCGGCCCGGTGCGGGTTGACAGACTACACACTTCATCCCTCCTCACAATGTTTTACTGATAATCAAATTCCGATATTATCCGCACGTGAATTCAAAAATGTCAGTCATTTATTTATATGTAGGTATTTATGAAATTATGATGTCATTAATAACTCATCATCTGCTTTTATCAAATGTTTACATACCTATTTGATTAATGGGCGTCAACTACAGTGACATGTAGGTACTTAGGTACGTACCAACATTATTATGTACGATCCGGCTTTTTTCTTCTTTTCGTGTGGTTAGTGACTAACCTGGTGTCAGAGTTCATTTATGCCGCCCAATGGGCCTCTGAATTGGCTTCACATGCCGTCGAGAAATATCTCTCAGGCATGCCGGTTTCCTCACGATGTTTTCCTTCACCGTTTTTAAGAAACTGATAATTATACAATATGCACATGAATCCGAAAAGTCAGAGGAGCGTGCCTTAGGTTCGAACTCGAGACCTATAACTTGGTACTCCGATGGTCACGCCACTAGGCTATCACTGCTGCTGTTGATCTTTTCAATGCGTATTATTTATTATTTATTTATTTATATCGCTATCAGCGATAAGACCGCCATTGTACCCTTTAATGTTTGTTATTGTATAAGAGCTGTGTTACAATTTTGGTGTACAATAAAGTATATTCTATTCTATTTATATACTTATCTAAAGAAATGGTCAAGCTTTGGGTCAACGCGTATTATTCCATTTTCATGTTTACAAACTTAGTAATCTAAATATATACTATATCTATACTAATATTATAAAGCTGAAGAGTTTGTTTGTTTGAACGCGCTAATCTCAGGAACTACTAGTTGGAATTGAAAAGATCTTTTTGTGTTGGATAGTCCATTGATCGAGGAAGGTTATAGGCTATATAACATCACGCTACGAACAATAGGAGCGGAGCATAAATGAAAAATGTTGCAAGAACGGGGAAAATGTCCACCCGTGCGAACCCGGGACGGGCCGCTAGTGGCTAATAATATTATTTCTAAGAGATCCTACTCGATGGCAAAGTTACAGGAATCGTAAGCCTGCTTATGTCTTCTAGTGATTTAGGAAATCAATTTCAAACAAGGTAGGTAGATACTAAAAATAAAAAAATAAAGTAACCTTACCAATATTATTGCATTAAAAAATCCATTCCTGTAAAGCTCCATTAAAACGCACTTTATTTAATTAGATTAAGTTAATGGTAAAGGTTTTATATATGATAAAGGTTTTATCGCTCTCACTTTCTCTAATTGAGGAAGGTTCCCACAATATGAACATTTGTGTTTAGAAATTGGAAAACTGTCTGAATAAAAATATGTTTCAGTATTTTTTTCGAATAAAAAGCAATATGTAATTATAAAATAATGGACAGTGATATCGAACAAAAACAAATGGATACCTAGGTCAAATGCTAATGGTTCCTATTTAGTACCTAAACGCCTAAAATAACTTCAATGTTTACCACGAATAAGTTTGGTTTTTAGAAAATGTAATTCCGACAACCATTGTTTGATATCAACCCCTATCACATAGGAATAAAAGCTAAAATTGCGCAGATCGTAGATACACCGTTCTATATTTTGTTATGTCGTTCACTGACGTAGGCACTCCATGCCCTTTACCTCCCACGCAAACCGTATCTTGATACCATTTTAACAACTTAGATCTGAATTTATTGGATATTAACTATTATTATCGGTATTAGATAGCTCCGTAACGAATATTTCCGGAAAAGGAACATGTTTCATTAATTAACTAAAGACTGACATTGCACCGAGGGACTACTTCGGCTGAAACGACACTATCGATTACGGCAACTAAAATTAAACATGGAGAAGAATAATAGTAATTTTAGACACTAAAAAGAATTCACTAAAGCCTTTAGTATATAAACAAACACTCACAGTCTTAATGAAATGTTATGTGAAGTCGTGTAACAGGTTTCCCGTTAATATGCAGATATGGCGACGACGATTGAAACAACTAATATTAAAGGGCGGGTTGTGAGATCTAATGTTTAATGATTGTTCTACGCACCGTTTAGAGCCGCCGATAACACTGGAACATATTCGAGATACAGCTGATACACTTAGCCTCCTCACTGTGGGCACTGAGGCACAGGTTGAGCGAGTCGGTACTCGGTAGCGGGTGCGAAGCCGCCAGCTGTATACCGGCGGAGCGAGCCTGCGCACTCAGCTCTATCGATCCTGCGCCCGTCCATTCACGTGCTGCCACTTCGCCGCCTACATAACGACGCACCGACTCGATGTTACACCAATCATCATTAGATAACGCGATATTAGCAGTGGACTCTCGGAGCCTACACTTGAGGTACTTCACTCGGACAACAATTAAGACTTTATCGAAAAAGCTTTCATAAAAGAAGCAAGTTTGTGAATTACTCGACTATTACGTAATGATATCGTTTACAGGCAAGATCTAAGAGTGCCTATGTATGCACTTAGAGCTACGTACATTATCACGTTTGAGTAAATACGAAACATGTAGAGTAGAGGCGGCTCTCGCCCACGCTAAGTTATCGCCACCACCCTGCATGTAAATGACGTCGTTACGATAACACGGCTTCGGGCCGCTCCAATGTCGCTCCAACTCCAACCACACTACAATAGCCGTCATTAATTTATATGCCATTTATTCGTCGTTACTCGGTGACTCGTAGGTCTTCTATTACCTGTTACATAATAAATTAAATTACTGTTTAAGTACTACAGAAATACAATTATTTGGTTTAGCGTTTATCGGCATCAATTGTTGTCAGCAATTGCTAATAAAAAGTTAAATAAAAATGGAATATTATACTGGCGGTAAACGAAATCATGTAATTCCTTCAAACCTCGTGATGTACTGCTGACATAGATTAACCCTGCACGGTATAATTTTGGATACACAAAAAAATTAAATACAAAAAGTAAACACGTATTTTTAAACTGAGGCATTTTAGCGCTCCGAGCGAATTGCGCGATCATCGTTCGCCGCGCGGTCATTTAACTTGGGGAGCTAAAATACCTCACGTTAAGAACACATGTTTACTATTTGTAAAAAATAAATTGAATCCAATAGTATACCTTGCAGGGTTAATCTATGTCAGCAGTACATCGTGATGTAAACCTCGTGAGGTTTGAAGGAATTACATGATTTCGTTTACACCCTGTATAGTCTACTAGATATAGTTCACTTGTAAGTTGTAGAAGTTATAGATACTTCTAAGTAGATAATTAATAAATTATTTATGCATTATCTAGGAATAACATGGCAGAAACAGGCGAACTTAGTCTTCACTATCATAAGTAGAGCAGATAATATAGATATACATAGCAGCTTCAATGCTACGTGACGAGCATACATAATTATTATGATATACATACTTACTCCAACTTGGTCTCAAGTTTAGCAAAATTATAAGAACTAAAACACGTGACGCTTAAAAGCACGTTTAGCAAGGAGAAACAGTTAAAAGTTTATGAAACTGCTCTTTGTGAAACAATTACATCAAAGTTTACCTGGTTGGGTGGGAGGATGCGTAGGTACCAGTATTTTCATCAACTTTCTAAGCAGGTAGTTATTACTTATTACTTATAGGATTGCTTGATGTCAAGTCTTAAGAACTAACTGAAGCTATACATATAACATATCATGTACTTACTTAGGCTATATTGACGCTCGGCAGTGAAAACCTCGTAAATATAATAAAATTTTCTTCAAAAGCGTTTTATTTGTTCTTCAGATTTATAAACTCGTCATACACGTACTAGTTCAAGAAACTTTCAATTCAAATACTTCTACGCTATCTATGACGTACGATGACAAACTTGTATTAACATTTGATCGGCAATTTTTTTTTGCTGGAGACAGTTGTCTCTCTTTTAAAAAATTGTATTTCACATATACCTACGTGGTTTTCACTGCGGACCGACGATATGTAAGTTCACACAATCGTAATTTAGGAGCATGGTGTCTGGTTTTCTTCTACAGATTAAATCAATTTATCGTATTGAGACGTTGGATTCCTGCTTGCGCTGTATTAGATATGCGCATTATATTAAATTACCATTTTATCACTACGACGACGGAGGAATGAACAATTAGATTTCAGTCTATGAAGATAGCAATGCCTGTGACTCAACTCGCATAATATATGAAATTTTATTTTCATTTTGTTAAGTTTTTCTCGTTCTCGGTTGCCTACAATGATATTTTTATATAATATCAACTTTTTCTTTACATAGTAGGTATAAAACAACGTCGCTCCTGCTGTCTGTACGCTTAGATCTTTTAAACTACGCTACGGATTTTAATGCAGTTTTCAGCAATAAAGGGATTCAAGAGGAAGGTTTATATGCCCCACATTAGTATCTAGGTACATTGCACCAGTGCGAAACCGGGGCGGGTTGCTAGTTATCTATAAAGTGTTATTGCAGGAATTGCCTTTTATTACAAGATATAAGTACCGACTTAATTGTTTATATCAAAGTCCTGACGGTTAATTTACGTTAACACAAAAAATAGATTATAGTTTTTTTATCAAGATTCAGGCATTCTAGCGTTCTTACGGAAACAGCGCGCGGCGTCAGTTTTCAATTTGTAGAGATGAAGAAACCGATACTCTGAGATAGGTAGGTATATTAATCGTGTAAAACTTGCCATGTAGGTATGTACCTACGTACTCCTACCTCTTTCTATCTACTGAGAGTGATAACCTAAGGACCTCAGGTTTAGGTAGGTACCTACCTATACCTATGACGATTTCAGTAGGTATTGCATTTCGAGCATCAGGAAATGCAAATTATAGAAAAAATACCCTAGTTCGTAAGGATGAATAAGCATTTTGGGCTTGTATAATAGATAATTGATAGGCTCAGTTGAGTTGAGAAGCGAAATTGAAGAGTTACAAGAATAAATATTTCAAGAATGCAAAACTGCAATTTCTGCTTATGAGAGTTTATGGGGCACAGCACAGGCTGGCTAGTTCCTAACATGATAAAAGGATATAAAATGCTTCTAGGTTTTCTACAATATTTATAAAATTATCGTATGGTTTCAGCTCAAATTACCAGCAGTGATAGCCTAGTGATGTGATCGTTGGACTGCCAAGTCATAGGTCTCGCCGGGGTTGCGGTGCATGCTTTTGCGAATCCCGCGACCCCGGCCGAACGGTCAGGAGAAGGAACACCGTTAGTTTTTAGCCGGTAAGAGTCCGGCAGAACCCTTCGCTTTCCCCGGGCGAGGGACATCCATGAGGATTTTCCAACAATAAAATAAATAAATAAAAAAGTCATTGGTCTCGAGTTCGAACCCAAGGCACACACCTCTGACTTTTCGGATTTATGTGCGTATTGTATAATTATCACTTGCTTAAAAACGGTGAAGGAAAACATCGTGAGGAAACCGGCATGCCTGAGAAATATTTCTCGACGGCATGTGAAGCCAAGTCAGAGGCCCATGGGCGGCATAAACTCTGACACCAGGTGTCACTAACCACGCGAAAGGATGAAGCTCAAATTAACAATTTCCGTAAAGCGCATCGATTGGCAGGTGTAAGTTTCACCTATTATAACTAATTCACTATACTATACTAACTTAATTGTAACTTGAACTCATTAGAAGGTATTACCATCTCCGTCACGGTATAATTTTAATGGTTGTAAAATATAACGATCTCAAAAGCCTGTCCTTTCTGTTGTAACAAGGAGTACAAGGCGGGTCCAATTACTAAGCTTAAAATAGCTTCTCCGCCATTGTTGGGAATAATGAATGCGAACTCAAGTGTATTTTTTTTTACGAAGTTATCTGTGACCTTTAAAAATACGCTATGAAATTTTTAGTGGCGTAAGAATGTGAGATGCTTTATTAATAAGGACCTAAGTACTTATCTCAGTGGAAGTGGGTGGTGGCCTAATGAAAGTAGGAACAGGCCGGGACCTCGTCCAAAAATAATTTGAGCAATTTTAGAATTTTTATAAGCATTAATATAAGCATTGCAGTATTAGGTAATTGAGAAATGTCTAAAATTATCCTTCTAGGAAGACTTGCCGAGCTATTTTACATTTGTAGCCGTCTGGACTATGGATTTGGGTCGAGTGTTCTACACAAGTTCACAAGTCTTCTTTCTTCCTCCTAGTCTTTCCCCAAGTATGTTTGGGTCAGCTTCCAGTCTAACCAGATGCGGCTGAATACCAGTATTTTACACGGATCGACTGCCGTTAGACCTCCGCAACCCAGTTATTGGGCTATGTCGATATCGTTAGGTTAGAAAAGTTGTCAGACTTTCGGGCTTCTGACTACCCGTAACGACTGTCATAGGTATTCGTAAGACACCCGGGACCGTATAACGTGTTTTCTGAGGCACGGAGGGGTTTCGATGTGTAACGAACGGTCACCCATCCAGGACTGACCGCGGCAAGTGCAGCTTAACCTCGCAAATCTTATGATCTGCGCGTTATTAATTAGGTAGCCAAGGGCCCACATTAAGGTATCGTGAAATAAAAACAAACATTTAGGTAGCAACAAGATCTTTTATTAGTGTCATCCAAGTAAACTTAGATGAACCTGAAGCTTATTTACATAAGAACTGTACATTTTATACATCGCCGTCCCAGGAGAATATAATGGCATTCGCAAAAACACAACTTTTCAGAACAAAATAACAACTGATTTTTGTCGACTGCTTGCCAGTTACAAGCAGTACCTACCTACTTGGCAAGCAGTCGTCAAAAATCGGTGTTTATTTTGTTCTGAAAAAGTTGTTTTTGCAAATGCCATTATATTCTCCGGGGACGGCGACATGTTCTTCACACTCCGACGGATTAATATCTGATATAATTACACACTGCTAGTATTGATCTAATTAAATGAGACAACAGAATATCTTACAGTCTTGTTCACATTAGAACGTTAGTGAATTCTTATAAAATGATTTTTTTATTCAAAAATGTACAACATAGTGTTAAAACGCCAATCAACACGTGGAAAAGATAAAAATACTTTAGGTAAAACTTGCCATAGGTATACTTAAATCTACATTTTTATCAACTTCGAATAATTAGTTACTGCCGGATCGGCACGACAATGAACTTGAATTAACTGTCGTTTATTCAGAATTTCGGTCATAATAATTTAAATTCGACGACATTTCACTTAAATACAGGATGCAAACGAAATCATGTAATTCCTTCAAACGTCGTGATGTACTGCTGAGATAGATTAACCCTGAAAGGGATACTCTTGGAATCAATAAAAAAATTACAATAAGTAATCATTTATGTTCTTAACCCGAGGCATTTTAGCGCCTCGAGTTAAATGATCACGCGGCGAGTGACAGCCGTGCAATTCGCTCGGGGCACTAAAATGCCTCACATTAAAAACACATGTTTGCTTCTTGTAGTTTTTTTAATTGAATCCAAAAGTATCCCCAGCTTTGTTAATCTATGTCAGCAGTACATCACGAGGTTTGAAGGAATTACATGATTTAGTTTACACCCTGTATAGTGAGACTTTGTACACATGTATAGAAATTAAATAAAACAAAAGCAGGGACTGAAAGTGGTTACGGTACGACGTTATGATATATTTATAACCTTTTAACGAAAAAATAAAAACCGACTTCAAATTGTCTATCTCCGAAGTTCTTCATCAGATCTTCACCAAATTTAAATGGGACCACTTCGAAAGAATGCTCTTTCAAACAAAAAAAAGAATCATTAATATCGGTTCACAATTAGCAAAGACATCGCGGAACAAACATACAAAAAAAAACACAGTCGAATTGAGAACCTCCACCTTTTTTGGAAGTCGGAAATATAAAGATACCGTCTTATAAAGGTTAGGCCATACCGTTATTTAAACTGTTTACGATTTCGGTACCGAAAACCATGGAGTGATGAATGAATCATACTAATGAAACATAGATGCTATCTGAGGCCTTATAGCGAAGGACGGGGTGGCGCGGCGTTCATCACAGAAAACTCTTATTTATAAAGGTTTTGGTACTGATACCGAAATATACCGTTTTGCGTTTTTAGACTACTTTTCGGTACCGAAATATATTTAATTATCGTAATATTCAGGTAACCAGAATTTAGGGGTATGACGTCATAGCGTATTTTAAAGGTATCTTAATTTCCGGATTAATCAGTCTCTGCAACAACATAAAAACACCTTTTAGTTTATCTTAAATAATAATAATTGGACGTAGTTTAACAGAAAGGACTCAATCCACAAAATTGACAAAAATGAGTTATTGGTACCAAAATGGTCTATAAGATAGGGCCTTTCATTCAGCAAAAAAGATCCAAGAAATAAACAAAGGAAATACGTTTTTTGTGACAGGGAACCAAACCATATATTAGGCAGGTATTTTCTTTTTATTACCTATAAAGACCCAACTTGCTTAAATCATCCAACACTATATTTTTCTAAATAAGTCCAGAAATACACAATATAACCATCAACCAACTTAAAGATATAAAAATACGATTGATTTTACCAAGGATGTGTAATTACGTAACAAAATCTGAAAACAGCGTCACTGAAGAAAATCACTCTGAACTAAAAACGTCAATAACTCAAAAGTGAATCTGTGTGGGTTGAGTCCTTTCTGCTGAACTACGTCCAATTATGCTCAAAATGAAAATTACGGAACTCATGTCCTTCGATCCGGCAATACGAGGCAAGCTTCAATCACTACACAAAACAAAATAAATAATTACTAAAAATGACTTAATAAACGTGCCAGTGACGTAGTGTAACTTAGCTTTTGTCCAACTAACTAAACTAGCAGGTACTTATCGGTGAGGCACCGTGTGATGTTGTCCGAGTATCGCCTAACTAAATAAATAGCACACTAAACGTTAAAACTAATAAAATGAGTAATATACTTAAACATAGTAAACTTGTAAACGCTCCGAGTCATTTCAATATTAGACTTTTTTTTATTTCGAGTGGACGATTATGCATGCTGCCAATCAACGACTTTATTACAAATAAAATTAACTATATTATAGGTACATGTTATAACTCGATACGTCGAACTATTATCGTTTTAGTATTGCAACAAAATCCGGTCGATATTGACGTTCTCGTTCACCGCGTTCACAGTCGCAGGAACTAACTCATATCAATATTAAATTCGGTCATTCAATTCGTGATTGGAAGAAAATACTTCCTTACGTATTTTTATTCAATATATATTGAACGCATTAAAAGACTATGCTTATCAAATGCCATAATGTGGAATTCGCGACATTTCGAATTATGTATGTCGGCACATAACATGGCAAGAGTAGAGAAGAGAACTCCTCTCCTTTCTTTCTTCTAAACTGACATGTTTAAATATAAATTACGGCAATAACCATAGCATAATGACCAGCAATAAAAGTGAACATTTTTTGTTGCACAAGTGTACATGCGTAAACTTACTCCCACTACGCCAAAACCTTGCCAAGTTACGTGCCGGCGGCTATACAGATGGTTGGCTGGAAGTTAGATACAAAAAAAGACAGTATGAAAAAATTACATTTGCAATACAAAATGTTCTGTCCTGCCTTTTCGCAACTATCCTGGGGTTGGTTCGGGGTCGGTTACCAGTCTAACCAGATGCGGCTGAATATTAGTTTTTTACACAGAGCCACTGCCATCAGACCTCCGCGCCACAGTTACTGGGCTACGCCGATATCCTAAATTTAGATCAGTTGTCACTTTTGGGCTTCTGGACTACACGTAACGACTGTCATAGGTATTGGTATAACACCCGGGACCGACGGTTTAACTTGCTCTCCGTTAACCTCGCAGATTGTACGATGCGCGCGGTTGTTAACGAGCCACGAGCTCCTTAAATATACAAAATGTATATCACTAAATTTATGTTTCAGTTTTATAATAGGTCATCACATAAAAACCTTGCATATCGCCTTTGCATCTTAATATTGTGCAATATGAAAATAGAACCACAGATATAAAAATAACACTCCGCAAAAAATAGCTTTGAGATTACATAAAAATAAATATGTACAGAAATATTAACATTCGAGTTACATGAAAAGTTAGAATAATATCAGAGACAACGTATTTAGCATGTGTTGCTCAACTGGGTTAATACACAATTTGGATGCCTAATGTTAGATCAAAATATTGTTAATACAGGTATCGATAATGGAACATAGGTTTCACAATCAACTAATAAAAATTCAACTACCACTACAATAAAATGACAATATGTTACGAAGGACAGATCGTCTTACGATATTCTTGGGGTCGATTTTGAAATGCCGTCAGTCTTATATAAATTGACATTTCAGAAGACTATGTTATTATTTATTATTTACACAAAAAATATGAAAAATTTACGATATGCACAAATGTCTAAGTATAAATATTACTACGAACCACGCCTGAGAAATCGGTTTGCTGTATAAAATCCGCTCGAATCTGTATTATCATTAAATTATACAAATATCTTCCAAATACGTCTTATGAAATGTCAACCTGTTAATCAGTCAAATTTCTGTTTTATGAATTAAAAGGCACAAAGATAATATCTCATAGCTTGGTAACTTAACAGTACTTTATTTTGCAATATTTGACTAAACTATAATAAACTCAATTGTGGGGGAACTATTGGAGTATATTATTTAGGCTTCGTAGGACATGGCGGCGCGGGGCGGTGCGGGCGCGGGACGGGCTCCTCGTACACTTCGTCGTATAGGTTCGCGTTAGAGTACACCGGCTGTGGCGCGTACACGCTCCGCGCGGCCGGCTCGCCTATCTCACTGTACAAGTTACTGGCCGTGTCGTTGACCTCGTCATACAGCACGTCCCCGCGAGACGTTGACGCCATGCTGCCGCCGTAACTAATTGCATAATTCGAATAATGACCGAAATCAACATTCTGATACTTGTACGCGGAATAATTCTTAGAGTTCTCAACGCAATCGCTGAAGTTCCGTAACTTTTCACCTTCCTCCTCGTACTTGGGCACGTAGATATTCTTTTCGTAATCATTGCTCTCGTTCGTTTTCGTCGGCGTGGATAGTTTTGTGTAATAGTCTTTTGTTTCTAAAATAAACTGTTGTTGAGCTGGATTGATGTCGTAATTCTTGTAAAGTGGAATGTCGTTAAGCTTAGTTTCTTCAGTAACACTGTTCGCGGCTGCAGTTGAGGTCGAGGGACCATTGTATGTCGTATCACCATATAAGTAATCACTGTTATTGCTTTTAGATCTGAGATTTAGAGATTCTGAAATTCTGTCATCGAGCGACATTTCTGCTAGAGATTTTGATATACTTGGTACATTTCTTTCAACTGAGAGAGCATTATTCATCGCGTAAGAAGACGGTAATGTTCCGTACTGCGAATTATTAGCGTTTGAAGCACTACTTGTAGAGGGTGTGTTATTATAAATATGTGATATGTCTGCGCTTGTGGACGCTGAGTGATTATTAATAGAGTATCTGTGAGATTCTTGTTGTTGGCTACTATAAGATTCGTTGTTCGTTATATCATAATTAGATCTATTTGCATTGTTTGTGTTAGGCCAGAACTGCGATGTGTCGAAGGGGTCCGGTTGTGTGGCAGTCTGCGAGCTACTCATGTGTAGGGGACTTGATAGATTGTCTAGAGACTTAGCACCATAGAGATTTGAGTAATTCTGACTGTTGAACGAGTTCGCAGACAGTCCGGGTAGACTCTCTATGCTCTGCTCACCCCAATCACTGTCGAGGCCTGTAAGTAAAGAAACAAATGTTGAGATATTTTTATTAAAAATAAACAAGCAAATAATCTATACTATAATAATATTATAAAGAGGAAATATTTGTATTTTTATATGTAACGAATAAACTTAAAAACTACTGGACCGAATTCAAAAAATCTTTTGCCGTTAGAAAGCTACGTTATCGCTGAGTAACATAGGCTACGGGCGGAGCCGTGAGGACACAGTTAGTGTTTTATAAAATCGTAGGAGCTCGTAGTTAATTAACAAGCGCGTGGATCATGACGCCTCCGTGCCTCGGAGAGCTCGTTAAACTATCGGTTCCGAGTGACATACAAATACCTATGACAGTCGTTAAAGGTAGTCAGAAGCCCGAAAGTCTGACAACCGGCTAACCTTAGGATATCGGCATTGACCACTGGGTTGCGGAGATCCGATGGCAGTCGTTCCATGTAAAATACTGGTATTCAGCCGCATCCGGTTAGACTGGCAGCTGACCCCAACATAGTTGGGAAAAGTTTAAGAGGAATAGATATGTTTTATTAACCTTTTAAGCGCGTGGCTAAATATCAATTGCCGTGCCCCTAGCGCGCGACTACGAATCGATAAAATAATACCTACAATAAATATATTAAGCTTTTTCAATACTTAGAGCTATCAAACAATTTTAAGTAAATGTTGTAAATCATATCTCTATTGAATAATCGTTTTAGTTGTCCCACGCAGTTCATAGGACGAAAATAGAACAAAAAAACCATGCATGTTCTCAGTCGCAGAAATACGACACGCGCGCTAGGGGCACGGAAATATTTGTCGCAAAAATGCGACTCAAGCGCTTAAAACGTTAAATCAAATAGGATTTATCACTATTCAGTTTCCGTTAAATCTTTAGTCATTTTTGATCCATTTCCGATTGTTGTATCGTTTTCATCTTTTAGAGGCTTACTTAATGTGTTATGTGCTTGTTCAATATTGTATTAAACATCCACAGAATCAGTATAGTGCCTTAATGTCATCTGAATAACCACAGACAAAAAGTGCAAACTTTTTTTGTGAAGTAAATTAGAAGACTTGTTTCAGCAGTGATCTACGAAAGACTGGGTTGATTAAAAGGAAAAGCAAACATTATTTAGAAACGCACTTATTACACGTTGAAATGCGTATGAAAATCATTTACGTTCATAGAAAATGTTTGGATTGTCAGTTGCCTGGATGTCTAAAGTCATCGCATACGTTAGATACGTGGGATCAGTTTGTCTATACCAGAGGACCCCAAACTTTTTTGCCTCATAGACCACTTGCCATGTTTTTCAGTTTTTAACCGACTTCCAAAAAACGGAGGAGGTTCTCAATTCGACTGTATGCATTTTTAATTTTTTTTTGTATGTTTGTTCCGCGATATCTTTGCTAATTGTGAACCGATTTTAATGATTTTTTTTGTTTGAAACAGTATTCTTCCGAAGTGGTCCCATTTAAATTTGGTGAAGATCCGATGAAGAACTTCGGAGATAGACAATTTGAAGTCGGTTTTTTTTTGTTAATGGGTAGACGTTTACTGTAGTAGTTTTGCTTAGCTAATATTTAATTTTGCAAATTCAATGACTTCAAATGTGTTTTTGACTGATTTCTAACAGTAGTGAGGTATAGATCGAAAAGTCATTAAAAAAACACTCGTTAAGTTTTATACATTTATTAAACCTACGACAGTATCTACAATAATATTATCGTCGTCGGTCTGTTTGTTACGTTTTCAGGTAAAAACTAAGCAACAAATCATCCATGTATGTGGGTTATTCTATTAATGGAAAGTCAAAATTAAAGTCACGACCTGCTTGAATCAGTTCCACTATCGTGGACCCCCGTTTTCATCTCACAGACCCCCAATTTTTTTTACCCAAATGGACCCCTTGTAGGTCGTCGTCGACCCCTGGGGGTCGATATAGACCACTTTGGATATCAGTGTTCTATCACCCATATTCTAAGACGTTCCTTAACCTTACTCGACTTATACTTGACTCAGAACGGCCTCGAAAACACCTTCAAAATTGTATTCTTAGTCGCAATTTCGAGTAAACTTTGAGGTTCCTCGGCGGAGTCATTACGTCATAATTTGAATTATCTGCAACGCGCAAATAACGCCGCGATAAAAAAATTAAAGGATTATCGTAAGCATATTCGATAGTCTTCAAAATTATTTTTTATTACATACGAACTTTGACACTTCCTTCCTTAACGTAGGTTCCGAGGTACCTTGAGTTTGACAGATGATTCCTTACCTCGACTGAGGAAAAATCTCGAGTCAAGGACGTTTATGTCAAGTCGAGGTGGAGTCGAGTCGAGTAAGTTTTGGAGGAACGTCTTAGAATATGGGTGTATACCTTTATTTAGTCAACATTATTAATGTGTCTCTACTAGTGACATAATATTCAACACTTACCGATTTCGGGTACGTCTATTGGCTCGTCAAGTATGGACACAACATTCTGAGTGTTCGGGAAAGCCTTTTTGCAAGGCGTGCTTAATCTCGTCGACGGCGGGAGATCCAGATCAATTAGAATGTCTTCTTTTACTAAAATAAAACAAAAGCGTAATGTTAGAATAGTTTTATTACGATAGAACGCTTCATATTGGCCTCGAAGAGCAAACTAAACCGTCGGTCCCCAGTGTCATACGAATAGCTATGACAGTCGTTACGGGTAGTCAGAAGTCCGAAAGTCTGATAACCAGTCTAACCTTAGGATATCGGCATTGTCCAGTAACTGGGTTGCGGAGGTCTGATGGCAGTTGTTCCGTGTAAAATACTAGTATTCAGTCGCATTTGTTTAGATTGGAAGCTGACCTCAAACATAGTTGGGTAAAAGGCTAGGAAGAAAAATGTTTCATATTATGTCTGATATTGCTATCAGGCCGAAAACATCCACTGAACAACGTAACACCTTAAGACAACCAGGGTTCTTGGGGGACGGAAAAAGTCCGCTCCGTTGCCGGGCGAGTCGTAAGGGGCGATGAACCTGGCACCATAATTGTGCCCGAAAAATGACAGTAGGCTCGTCACCTATTACATGGGTCTTAATACAAGAGGTGAAAGAGGGTGTAGACTTCTGTAATATGAGCACATCTCTGCTTTCCTCTTCAGGGATTATAGGTGCGATGTATATACAAGGTTAGTCGGAAAGGGGGTACTAAGCCAAAAGGGTGTTAAAGTACCCATAATAATGGATAACTTTTGTTCTACAACTTTCCCCAAAAGTCAATAGTTCAAGAAAAATGGCTGTTCAAACATTTCATAAAAAATACACTAAATTCTATCTATCCTCAGCTATGATCAGCTGTGTATACATTTTCTTGGGGTCACGGATTAGAAACTCCATTTTCTGTATTCATAACTAAAGCAGGGATGAAGAATTTTTGAAAAAACTAAAATAAAAAATTTTCAATGAAAAAAATTTATCGAATTTTTAAATTTTAACACTTTCTTTAAAACAGTCATCAGTGACACATTAAGTAGCCCGCGGCTTAGTACCCCCTTTCCGACTAACCTTGTATATGTAAGACAGACGTAATAAACATATTTATAAGTATACTAGCGACCCGCCCCGGTTTCGCACGGGTGCAATATAAATACTAATGTGGGGCATATAAATTGTCCTCTTGAATCACTCTATCTATTGCTGAAAACTGGATTAAAATTCGTTGCGTAGTTTAAAAGATCTAAGCGTACAGACAGCGGGAGCGACTTTGTTTTATACTATGTAAAGAAGTTGTTATTAGAAAACAAAGAGGAGGCCTGCCCACTCTAAAAATTTCTTTAGTCACCTTTTATAACATTCACAGTAAGGATTTTAATAAATTCGTACACCTTTCAGAGTACATTAAAAACTGAAGATACGATTCAGCTTTGTTCTGTAATGTATTCATAACATAAGCACGTCACTAGCCCTGTAATACACATAATAATTATTTATTCACTGATTACCGAATCTCTATAATACACGCCCACTAAATAAAACTGTTCACGAGAATCGATTACAATGTTACCACATGAAATCCCTGACCAGACTGAATTGATTTGCGAGTATCAAAGGTAACAAAGATGTTATGTTTCAGAGTGATACGTTCCAACACTATAGCGTCGTGATCCATATCACGGTTGAATCTAATTACGTATCAAAATACAATCATGATGTTGACCTTACATTTTAACGCCGGCCACGTGACGTCTAGCACATATGAGCACAAAACAGATAGGTACAGAAGTCAATCACATGTATGTACTTCACTTTTCATACCTACGCTCGGCGGTCGCTCTATGTTTATATCTATCTCTCTCAAGCGCATGGCACTCGCGCTCGCACTCACTCGCACACTAGTCCTAAACAGTCCGAGATATCGTGTCCGTGAGGCGCCCCGTACACAGTCAATCTCGATCGCGATCCGCGATCAAAATCAATGATCGCGATCGAGATTGATAATGTACGAATTAGATTGACGGATTGATGCATCTGATCACAAAAGAAGCTGGATCGCGATCATTGATTTTGATTGCGGATCGCGATCGAGATTGACTGTGTACGGGGCGCCTATGTGTGCGTTGCTCGAGCGCACTTGTATGTAGACTGACTTCTGTACCTATCTGTTTTGTGATATGAGTAACATTATCACAGGAACAAATATTTTTCAGTCGGCGTAAGTTTACATAACATAACAATATCACGCCTTGTATTCGCCGAAGGGTTGGGCAGGTGTATAGTAACACCTTCATTTCGCCAGTTATGTTTAAGTTCCATGTAATAGGGGGCGAGCCTATTGCCATTAACCTGGCACAAATCCAGACTCCAGGCTACTACTGAGAAATTCTTAATGGAACAACCCACAAACACTTTGCCCGACCTGGGGATCGAACCCAGTGTAAGTTTATTCCTATGTTATTAGTAACTGCCTCGTTGGTCTAGTGATGGCAAGCGTGACTGCTGGTCGAGGTCTTGGGTTCGATCCCCATGTCGGGCGGTGTTATTGGGTTTTTACATGTGGAATACCTCTTATATGATTTTTTCTCACGAAAGTTACTAATAACACAACATCACGCCTGTCTTCTCCAAAGGGTTGCGCAGAGATGTATAGTAACACCCCCATTTCGACAGTTATGTTTAAGTCTCATGTAATGGAGGGCAAGCCTATTGCCATCAACCGGGCACGAATCCAAAAGCCAGGTTGCTACTGAGGAATTCGACACGGAGAAACCCAATAACATTGCCTGACCTGGGGATTGAACCCAGGACCTTATTATCAGCAGTAACGCTTGCGACCAGTAAACCAACATATAAATAAAAATATTAAATGTTTATAAAAAGCCAAAGGGTAACCGCACATGGGCCACGAAAGCCGAGTCTGCTGAGACAAAAATCTAACAAAACAGTCTAGATAAAACATGTGTAGTGAAGACTTGGACCAATAACAACAAAGTAAATAGTTAAGCCACGCCCCAATTTTGTTAGGTAAACATATTAGGGGCTATTTCTAACAAGAATATGAACGCAGCAGACTCGGCTTAAGTTGATCACTGTTTATATGTAGCTGCAGTTACCGTTTGATGATATGGCCTGCAACTAAAAACAAATGGCGATCAACTGTGTCTCGAGCAGTTAGTAGGGTCAGCCGAAGGAGGTACAAAAGTATCACATGGCTTTGTAAAGTTTCTATCTCTACCCCTTCTTCTTCCTCTTCCTCTTAGCCTTTTCCCAATTATCTTGGGGTCAGCCTCCAGTCTAACCAAATGCGGCTGAATACCAGTATTTTACACGCGCGACTGCCATCAGACCTCCGCAACCCAGTAACTGGGCAATGCCGATATCCTAAGGTTAAACCGTTTGTCAGACTTTCGGGCTTCTGACTACCCGTAACGACTATCATAGGTATTCGTATGACACCCGGGACCGACGGCCTATCGTGCTCTCCGAGGCACGGAGGGGTCTCGATGTGTAACAAATGGTCACCCATCCAAGGACTGACCGCGGCAAGCGCAGCTTAACCTCGCAAATCGTACGATCGGCGCGGTTGTTATTTAGCCACGAGCCCCTCTATTTCTATCTCTACCCCTAAGGAAAAAAATACGCATGATGTTTTAAATGTATATAATTATGATATCTACAATTCTGACCTTGATTCAAACTCTTAGAATGCGCCTCCCTAGTGTTTCTGGCTGCTCGCTCCTGGTTGAGTGTGGCGACTCGATCGTTGATCAACTTGTTGTAGTTGAAATGTTTGCTACCCTGGTTGCCCCCGCGGGTTGTCGGCGGCTGAGTGGACTCGATGGTGCGGCGCTTGCGCAGGACTACGGCTAGATCGTCCGACACGCCGTTAGACGGTAGTGATGTGTTAGATGCAGATTGAACTGGAAATATTTGGATGATAAAGATGAATTTAATTTTATGTGTTATATTTGAAGATGCTATCAGAGATATCGAGTATATTAGGGACCTAGTCAGCCTTCAGGAATTTTCTGGTAGATTCCGGACTATTTTGGCTTGTTACCCTAGAGATGAAATAAATATACATCTTTACATAATATATAAAACAAAGTCGCTCCCGCTGTCTGTACGCTTAGATCTTTTAAACTACGCAACGGATTTTAATGCAGTTTTCAGAAATAGATAGAGGGATTCAAGAGGAAGGTTTATATGCCCCACATTAGTATCTACATTGCACTCGTGCGAAGCCGAGGCGAGTCGCTAGTGTTTACCATAAATTTAATCATATTGTAGTATCTATTTAGTTTTTTATGATGATAATATTGTAGGTATTAAAGTTGATCGACATCTTTCAGCGCGGAAACGCGCTTTTTCATACTTTTTCTTTTTCTGTCGCTCAGAAACGTTCTTTAATAGAGCGAGAAAGACAGCGTGAAACCGCACGCCCACACACACTGCCTTTCTCGCTCTATTAAATGACGTTTCTGAGTGACAGAAAAGGATAGAGCATGAAAAAACGCGATTCCGTGCTGACAAATGTGGGTCAACTCTAATAAGTACACTTCTGGTAATCGCAAGGTATTTTAAAATCTATACTAATATTATAAAGCTGAAGAGTTTGTTTGTTTGAACGCGGTAATCTCAGGAACTACTGGTTGGAATTGAAAAATTATTTTTGTTGGATTGTTCATTTATCGAGGAAGGTTATAGGCTATATACCATCACGCTACGACCAATAGGAGCGGATCATAAATGAAAAATGTTGCAAAAACGGGAAAAATGTCCACCCGTGCGAAGCCGGGACGGGCTGCTAGTCCATGATATACGTACTTAACTGGATAGAAAATAGGTGCGTCCGATATCACTGCGAATATCATACAGAATTTCCGTTTACTTATAGACTCCAAACAAGCTGAATAAATAAGATACATAATATTCTATGAATACGTAATCATAAACCAAACTATATGTCGAGGTGTGACATGTATGAAGAAACCATTGTACATTACTCACAGGTGATAAAACATTCACTTAGTCATACGATTAGCGATTTTCAATGCTAAATGCGTCTTGCACGACATTATTACATCGCAATCTTAATGAGTATGCTCCTATAATGTGCATAATAGAACTTCTAGTGAAGCAATGACGCAAGATGTATGCATTAATATCGTTTAATAACTATATTCAACATAATATCACGCCTTGTATTCCCCGAACGGATGGGCAGAGGTGTATAGCAACACCCTCATTTCGCCAGTTATGTTTAAGTCCCATGTAATGGAGGGCGAGCCTATTGCCATTAACCGGGACAAATCCAGACTCCGGGCTGCCATTGAGAAGTTACACACGGAAAAACCAAATAATACTGCCTGACCTGGGGGTCGAACCCAGGACCTCACGATCAGCGGTCACGCTTGTGACCACGAGATCAACAAGGCAATCTAGTAACCATATTTAATAGGATTAATTTAATTTCTCATAATGGCTCCAAAGACGGTTTGTAGAAACTTTATTATCAAAAAGTGACACATGTTAACATTTGGGTTTTCCCTCAAATATTTCAAGTTTATTTGCACAAACTCAATTCGAGATTAAATACTGAACAAGTGGTAACATTGTATTAATTTATTTAATGTATTAATCAGTAAGAATATTCATGTTAAACAGAAAAATATACACCTGTTATTATCACGTGCAATTTAATATGATGATTATAATTAACACTGGGCGTTGCAGAACAATACACAATTATATGATGACGTATGTTTCGTGGTCTGTGTAATAGTTTTACTTTCCTCATCAAAAGTAAAAGTATAAGAACGCTTCAATTACGCGCACGTATCATAAAAGTGAACGTGTATTATTAATATGACTAATGAAGACGCCGAAAGATGTTATACTTATTTAGAATTATAATTAAACTAGCGACCCGTCCCGGCTTTGCACGGGTGGACATTTTTCTCGTTTTTGCAATATTTTTCATTTATGCTCCGCTCCTATTGGTCGTAGCTTGATGTTATATAGCCTATAACCTTCCTCGATAAATGGATTATCCAACACAAAAATATTTTTTCAACCAGTAGTTCCTGAGATTAGCGCGTTCAAACAAACACTCTTCAGCTTTATAATATTAGTATAGATAATATGTTAATTACTTAAAAGCCAACGCGCGCTGCGAGAATCAAAAAAGGCAATGTTCTGCACTAAAGGATTTTACAGACTAACTTCCAAGAATCCAAAAATATTTTTTTTGTAATAAAAATGACATGTGAAGTACCTTCTGCCCTTATTCTTGAAACTATTGGTGTCGATTTTTGACAGGACTAAACTAAAGTAAGGGCGTTTGTCTCTTTCTGTTTCAATAGAAAAAGAAAGTGACAGTTGCGTTTAGTCTAGTTTAGTATTGTCAAAATGTGCTACAGAATCAACACCATTGTGCAGCTAATGGGAAAACTTAAAAATTGTTTCAAAACGCTTACCTTTTTGCACTGCTGATAATGTCTGTGCTTTCTTACTGGCCTGGTTGTTTTTATTACTTTTTAATCCAGTTGTTACCAACGTGCTAAAAAAGAATAAATACTTTTTTTATATATTCCAGAAAGCCAGAGTGTATTTTTTTTTTGTTTAGTTTACCTTGGAAAGAGTCCTACTTCTAAAGTGCGTTGATTTTGTCCTTTCCACCAGTGCAGCTCGGGTCGTCTGTCTATCAATATGATAGCGTCACCTGCGTCTATGGTCATCTTGCTCGGGCGTCGGTAGCTGTTGCAGAGAAAGTCGCCAGTTTATAAACAATATGAATTATTAGACATCTGTTTACGCGTGAGAGTCGGTAACAATGACATGATGAGACTTGTAAATTTTTGTTGTAACGATTGTAATTACCTACCATGATAAAAATACACTTGAATTTTTATGGGTCAACCCTTTAGTCTATTTGAAATCTTTTAAAAATAAAATACACATTTAGGCTGAATGCAAGAGCCCAAGAGCCTCTATACATAGAGCCTCTTGGGCCCCGGGGCACCAAAGATCGAGCATTTATTAAGGCCTTTTATTTATTTATTCGGAGGCGCCCCATGTCCAACTGCCTGGTGGTAGCTGCGACTCTGGCGTTATCCCCCGAAAAGGTATACAGAGATGCCGTATTATACATCCCCATTAATCGGACACAATTCTTAAGTTCGGGCTGTTACTGAGACAATCGTAACAGAAAAACCCAATTGCACTGCTAAACCAAGGAATATAATCCAGCACTTCACGCTTGGCAGTCGTGCTTGCAATCGCAGAGCAATTTGGCAAGATTTTCTAAAATCAAGGTTAGACAATGCAAATTACCTAAGTGCAGCAATAGCGGTTTCGAATTTATTAGTCTCAATGTATCGCTGTATGCCCGCAAATGTCGGCCGTTCCTTAGGGTTGAGGTCCCAGCATTGCATCATCAACATGTACACGTCAGGAGGACACGCATTCGGCGCCGCCAACCGCTGACCTTCGCGCATTATTAATCGCAGTATCTCTGAACCGTTTAAACCTGAAGAAGGTCAAGTATTGTTGAACACATAGAAGGAAACACATATTTTTCTATTGGCACTACATAAAAATGCAACTAGTTCTCAAATTAAAAAGAACAAATGGGTATAATATTGTGATTGGTATTTTCTTTGTTTAGACGAACAATGCAGTTGTTTATTGACATGAAAACAGCAGGGAATAATAATATGCATCTGTTCCAAAATCTATTGGAATATTATTATTTTTACAATCTCTAACGATCGTTATTGAGAAATGACTCATTTATTATTTAATCCTTTAGAAGTAACAAATTTTATATATCTAAAACGCACTTATAATATGAGATGAAAGTTATTCAAACACAACAAAACGAACGAGATCGACTGAACACAGTTGTGACGTCACATGACATGACTACTATAAATACAGAGTGTAGTAGAGATTGAGTTTTGTAGACATGTTATATGACGTCATTATAAGCTCACCAAAATTATGGCTGAATATCACAAGTAGGCTAGTACGATATTAAAATGATCATTATTATCACGTCATTCAATAATGGACCGAACGATTGGAAAAAATAGATAATATGCATATATATGAAGTGAACACAACTGTTCTATAAAAAAGAGATTAGAAATGGTTACTCTTATTCGCCATTCGCTTGCAGATAATGTTTGCGAGCAAGAGGCATATAATAATAAAAGACGTTTCTCCATTTGAAATTCTATTTTCATAGTGTGCTACATGCATGTTTTACCTATCCAGGGTTCTTCTCCGAAAGTGTACATTTCCCAGAGTGCCACGGCGAACATCCAGACGTCAGAAGCGTGTGAAAACTGTCGACTGCGCAAGGACTCGGGCGCACACCACGGGAATGGGACACGGCGACCCTCGCTCATGACGTAACAGTCATCCGCGTCCGGAAGGGCTCGCATCAGACCAAAGTCGCCTATTTTAACCTATTATTAAAAAAAAAATGCTGGTTTAAAAGATTAAACTTGATTAAACCTAAAATATTGAGGTTGAATCTTTATCATCATAATATGCCAAAACAGCTTGTTATTATTATTGCTGAACAAATACAGTTTAAAGAATGAATAATAATTTTGTTTAACACACTTCCTGAATCACTTTGACACACCAATAATGGTGATAGTAGTATCACGTTATCACAGGATAGGAATCGGCCCATCCCTTTGATATGAAACCTTAGTCACTTTCGAGAACACCAATAATATAGGTACTCAATACACACCCAGCCCCCACATTCAGAAAATATTCTATAATGCAGTTGTCCATTGATTCGGTTTGTTATCTGATTCTTGTCTATGATTCACGTAATGAGAGAAAAAGAGATAATAAACCAAATCATTTGACAACTGACATATAAAAACACTAGCTGTGTCCTCACGGCTCCGCCCGTAGCCTATGCTACTCAGTAATAATGTAGTTTTCTAACGGCAAAAGATTTTTTGAAATAGGTCCACTAGTTTTTAAGTTTATTCGTTACATACAAAAATCCAAAAATACAAATCTTTCCTCTTTATAATATTAGTATAGATTCTGAATTGGGGGGCTGCCCAACTTTAAAATTGAATTATACGATAATTACTTGACTTTCAATAAGTATTACAACTCGCCCCCTATTACATGGAACTTAAACATAACTGGTGAAACGAGGGTGTATTAAAAAAACACCTCTGCAGAACCCTTCAGGGAATACAAGGCGTGATGTTATGTTTCAATAAGTATTTACTTACCAATTCCAAAGTAGACAGTAAAATATTCCTGCAAGCAAGATCTCTGTGCAAGAACCTATGCTTTTCCAAGTGTGCCATACCAGAAGCTACTTGTTCCGACCATTTGTAAATGTAGTTTAGTGACACTTTGCCATTTTGTGCTACAATATAATCCAGTAAAGCACCCATGGCTGCCAGTTCACACACCATCATCAAAGGATGGAACACTACACCATGAAGTTTGATAAGGTTAAGGTGTTTTAAACTGTGCATAGCTTCCACTTCTCTTCTGAAGTCATCATAGATTCCTGGCTGTGAGAATGCATCAGCCTTTAACACCTTAACTGCTACAGGAACTGTTTGAGATGGGTGTTCAGTCACCCTCCACTCTCCTCGCTTGACAACTCCAAATGACCCGTTTCCTAACTCATTGTGTAATCTGCAAATAAGTATTTTTATCAGATACATCTTCATGAATTCATATCTTAGGAGTTTTTTAAACAATAAACACTATGGCTTCTTCTGCTCATGCACAAACAACTGACCTGAAACATTCAGTTATCCATACAAATATTTGGATATTGAACTTGTGCAACCATTATGAAAAATGTTGTCCTATTGTTTATTTAAATAAAATATGGCTGAAACCAATCACAACTGCTCGTTTCAGAAACATGTTATGAATATTCTATACTATGTGGAGAAACATACCATATTGTCAGTGGAAAGGTAAAAAGACTAAAGAGCCATTACCTACTTTACAGCAGAGAGATTCGACATATTTTTTTAAGAAAATAAACATAGTTCTTTTTCTTAGAGTATACATATTAAATAGATATTATCTATATTAGATATTTTCTAAAAAAATACTTTGAATCTCTGTACTGTAAAGTAGTATATTGGCGCTTTAGTCTTTTTACCTTTCTACTGAAGATATAGTACAGATACTACTCAAATCATAAGACTAGCTTTTGCTTGCAGCTTCACTTGTATGTTTTTTCTCACCCCCTTAGGGGGGGTATTATGAAAATTCTTCAATGGATGCCTACGTTATAAAAGGAACCTGCTGTCAAAATTTCAAGTTTCTAAGGCTGTGCATTGATAGTTAAGTCAGTCATTCCTCCTTTCATAAATACAGATTTTCTAAAATATTGTATCTTGAACACAGGAATCAATCTTCTTATAACAAACTAGTAGAACCATAAAAGGTAGAGCTACAGATTCCCTAACCTTTTGAACACCAGAGCATAAACGCATTGGCTTACCGCCACTCCAAGGTAATCCCATAATTTTTGTCAAATATTTATGATGTTGGCATACAGAGTAAGCTTTCGTTTGTCACATATATGTGACACTGGCATCCAAAAGGTTATCTTATATTAATTAAGTACTAAAGCATTAGCATGTAGCTAAGCTATACAAATAGGTTTTCCTTAAAGATATTAGACTGATACAAAGCCAGTACTCACATGATATCCTTCTCTAATATAATACAAGTTGTTCTGGATTCTGCCTGTGGTGTTTTCACTGCTAAGTCAGTTTTCTCCTTGGAAACTGAGCTTGATGATGAGCCAAATAATTTGTTCCAAAACTTTCTGTTCCATAGCTGCAACTTCTTTTTCCTGACAGCATCAAATAACCTGCGTACTCCAGGCTTACTGATGCCAATCTTCTCAAGGTCTTCTGCATGCACATAGTCAAAATGTGCTAATCTTGTTATCTAAAAACATAAACAATGTAAAAGTTTGTTTGTTTGTTAACACTAAAACATTTATTTTTATAACAAGTGATTAATATTTACACAAAAAATATTTACATAATCACAAATAAAGAAAATTATATCATAGTATAAAACTATAAACTAAAAGAGGACATTAAAATATTCCTCCATACACTAAGATATATTTTTATTGAATACTATAGTTATTTTATAAAATAAAAGTTGGAGGATATGTTGTAACTAAGTGCACAATAATAGTAAAAATATTGAAATGTGTAAATAAACTGTTGTTTACCTGCAACTGATCTCTGATAGGTAAATAAAATTGTTCCAGTTGAACATTCTGTAGAATCTCACAGAGCCAATCTGTCCCCGATTCCATTTTAGATTATTCTTCACTAAACTTTGGGTAAACATCAAATAAATGCATCTCGAGCAGGAAGTAGTCGTTGCGAAGGATGCGAGTGTCCGAATGGCTGTTACTTACACAAACCAGAATTATGGTTTCAAGTTATTACAGCAGACCCAGGTACATTTGTGAATTGCGATCCAGTTTTTTCTGTTACACAGGAATGAAAACCACAGTAGTAATGATGAATTAAATACTTATTAGAAGTTCGATAAATTCACATTTGCGAGGAAAAAACTAATTACCAAATCGAGTTGAGACCAAAGAGACACCTGCTATTCATCATTATATTTACCCGTGAATGACAGTACTTTTTTTTTCTTATATAAAAATAGAGTAGTCCAATGAAGATTTCAACACTCAGTTTAGTTGGAATAGAAGACTCACACACCATAATCGACTAAAAATGTTTAATTATAAAATGTTTTGAATATGTAATCATAGACATTATTATAGATTTATTCTTTGAAATTTATCTTTGAAATTATGAAATTTATTCTTTGATTATTTAAAACAAAAATATATTAATTATAATTTATTGTTTTGTACAACAATCTTTAAATAAATACATGGTATGATTAATAATATCCGAATTATGCTCTTTGGATGTTTCAGAAAAAATGGCGGTCCATTTAAAAAAAACTACATTTCTTGTCGAACGCAAGACGAAAGCGAAACTAATCTCTTTATTTGCTCTATTGACTTTATTTTCATACTACAAACGTATATTAAATTTTATAGCATTTTCTAGTGATGGCAAATAATCCAATGCAATGCATCCCAATATTGGAGAATCTTTCAGACGGAAGTATATCTGAAGTGAAAGTAGTAAATTTTGGCAATATTCCTGTAGACAACGCAATCGTAAAATACATTACAGTTGAAAATACTAATGAGGCAAGTAATTTTATTACGTCTTTGTAAATTAAACTTTAAATATTGACGATAACAAGTTTACTTTAGATTCCTTTATTAGAGAAGACTCAAGAATAGTTCCACGTTTAAGTATTAGTTGGTGTATTGACTTGATGTTTACTAACATCCCCGAAAGCAATATAATTATCATTAATAGAAAGAAGGCGGAGTCGACGGCACAAGCTTAATATCTATTAGTTAACTCCTGCTGAAGACCCTTGGCCTACACTAGCGTACAAACAACTGGAAGAAAGGAGAGGTATTCTTCGAGGGAGTCTTTGGGAGAGTAGGCTAATGATAAATAAATATACACTAGGAAGTACAATTATTGACCTGTCGATATACAGGGTGCAAAAAACGAACTCCGCCTGGAAGGAAAGGAAAATGGGGTATCTCCTACCTTAAATATTATTGAAGATAGCTAATTTTGCTAAAAGGCGATTGCGTTTATAGATAAAAACAGTCGCTTGGATGCGATGGGAATCGACCTGAATAGTACTGAATCGCAAATCCTGTATCTATTAGGATCAAACAAAGACATATACATACTACTTTTTATGTCTGTGGGACCAAATATCTCTAATAAATATTATGTCTATTAGTGAGATTTGATCCTGATTATTGACGCTATTGAACGCTAGCATGAAATAAAAATACGGGTGATATTTTTTTGCGTTCGTGGTAATTCGATTCAAGGCGCAATGCCAACGACTTAAAAAGTAATTAATAAAGCTTTTTTACCTACGAAGTCTCCTTTGATTAAAATTTGCTATTTTCAATATTTGAGGTAGATAGGTACTTCCCACAGGCGAGAGGTCCGCCGAGGGTTGGTGGACCGGGACCTGCCGGGGTTGCGGTGCATGCTTTTGCGAATCCCGCAACCCCGGCCGAACTGTCAGGAGAAGGAACACCGTTGATTTTTAGCCGGTAAAAGTCCGGCAGACCCCCTTGCCTTTCCCCGGGCGAGGGACATCCGTGAGGATTTTCCAACGAAAAAAAAACAAAATAAAAAAAAAGGTAGATAGGTAGGTACTTACTTATCACTCCGGGTGGCGTTCGTATTTCCACCTGGTATCAGTTCCTAAAGTTCTGTAGTCGAGCAAGATAGGAAGCCAATGAATTACAGCAGTATCAATGTATTATTTATTACATTACAGAAAACCTTAACATACAGGGTGTCAAACATTTATATTCTGAACAGCGTGGATCGCGTGTTCAATCTGTCAACTTCAGGGAGTTTTGTAAAACCGGGCGAAACCGCGCGAATTAGGATTGTGTTTAAGCCAAACATTGTCGGGCAGTCGTTCACTGAATATTTCCTTATAGACGACACCGGTGGCAATACTTATAGGCTAACAGTTACTGGGAAATGCTATGGTGAGAATAATTTTCTAATGAAATGTAGAGTAGCTCCACTTGTAACAAATTTTTAGAATGTTGTATTGTCATGGATAGCCGGGTAGCCGATGAGAGTATAGCTCCCATGTAATAGTTCTGTAGCAAGAAGGGTTGTATAGTGATGGTTCCATTTCCAGGACCAAAAGTGTCACTAGATAAAAGAAAGCTGATATTTCAAATATGCAAAAATGTAACAGAGAAAAGAAAAGAAGTCATCAACATAGTGAACAAATCTTCTGTCGATACGACATACCAGTGGTACATGCCAGCATGTGGTCAAGGATACTTTCAAGTAAGGCACACCTAAGTAGGTAGGTACTTATTTTAGTTTAAATTTTGATGTATCTACGTAATAAATATATACGAAACCAATATTTAGTTTCTGTAGTGGATGTATCCGATTGCAGGTATTCATAAAATTTATGTGTTAATAATATAGACTTTGCCTTTAGATTTCGACAGGTAACTGTGGCCTCATCAGGGCACTTGAGACTATTACTACCACAGTTGTTTTCACTGGAACTGCTCTTGGAATATATACTGCGGAATTAGTCTGTTTGGTCCTTAATCAGGTGAAGTATGATATAGTACCTAACTACTTCTAACAATGCCAACTTCGTTAACACGGCATGCATACTTGTTTAATCCAAACCGAAACGATGCCAAGAATAACATTTCAAAACTTATTCTTGCTGCCTAGAACGGCGGTGCCATTTCTGAACACGAGTTAGTCGTAGAATAAAACGGTTCAATTTTCTCATCTATTGTGAGAGGTCCAATTTGTGCCTATTATTGTATTGTCAATGCAGTTGACGCGTAATTCCAGGATCCCTTGTTCTTGAACGTGTTTGCAACAGTATTTCTGCCGGGAAATCCATTATTCAGTATTCAAGAGCACGTTTTCGAGAAGAATTGGAAACGGAAGTCTCGTTACGTTCATTTAATGGAGAACAGTCTTAATCGCTTAAACTTTTTACCGTCGGCTTCTGTGTTTGAGAGGTATCTTGACTTTGGTACGGGAAGTATTGTGGACGTCACCCGGAATATATCGCAAACTATTTGTGTAACTAATCATGAACAACAAGAAGGCTACATACAATGGATGCCAGGTCTGGTTAATTTTATTGTTTAAAATGTCAATTGCATACCTTTAGTCCTTTACTACTCGGAGACGTTCAGGTAGTAAGCAGCGACACTTCATATGGCTAAACATCACGCCCGGGCGCCCGGGGCCACGCAGCACTTACGTTTGACGTGTTCGGTGCACACAAGCGCTTGCATGATAAACGCGCTGCTCCCGATGTTAAAGCGTCAACTACTGCTTGGAATTCAACGATCGTTGATATAAATTGATGCGATCAACATATCTAAACGTAGTTGGTGCTATTCAGGGTTACGAAGTCTTGATCTTACCTTATTGCACTGCTGGTATGGTGCTTACATTATTTTGTCATCTCCAAGCACGTTGCCCGTGGCCCTGCTAGACATTTTCGAAGCGGGTTTTAGGACACGTTGGATTTTTAAGGAAATTTGGCCATATATTAATTTTAGTTCAAGAATCCATATGATTCGAGACGGCTTATTGATAGGTACTCCAATTCTCCAAATTATATCTACAGCATATTATGTTTAAGGACTTTGTTATAGTCTATCACCTATATTCTAAGACGTTCCTCCAAAACTTACTCGACTCAGAACGGCCTCGAAAACACCTTCAAAATTGTATTCTTAGTCGCAATTTCGGGTGAACTTTGAGGTTCCTCGACGGTGTCATTACGTTATAATTTGAATTATCTGCATCGCGCAAATAACGCCGCGATAAAAATTGTAAGGATTATCGTAAGCATATTCGATAAAGTCTTCAAAATAAATTTTTATTACATACGAACTTTGAAACTTCCTTCCTTAAGGTAGGTTCCGAGGTACCTACCTTGAGTTTGACAGATGATTCCTTACTTCGACTGAGGAAAAATCTCGAGTCGAGGACGTTTATGTCAAGTCGAGGTGGAGTAGAGTCAAGTAAGTTTTGGAGGAACGTCTTAGAATATGGGTGTATGTAATTTTCAGATCCAGATAACGTATTTTTAGTGGATCCTATCGCTTCTATAATACCTCCAAATGAGTCAAGATTATTTACAGTAAGATTCAGGTAAGAATTGCCGTAGCTGTCGTCCGTAGATTTTTATTTTTGACTACCCTCTTGATATTAATATAATAAATGTCACTAGGCCTAAAATCGATAACGAAGTGTATGGTTACTTAATGTGCGGTGATTATCAATACAAGAACTACGACAGTTTAAATGAAGTGTTGAAGTTGAAACACACGTGGTTCCGTATTCCTTGTACGGGGAACACGTGGTTGCCTTGCACCGAATGGACGACGGAATGGGAGTGTCCTATTGAGGTGACCAATCCTCGTTTATATAATGTGTTTGGGTTTCAGTAATACAGCTTTTATGGCGGTAGGTATATAATTATGTCGTAGGATAATCGGAAAATTGCATCTGCGATAATCCTAGGACGATTGCAAAGGACTTAAACGTACGTCTACATAATTATTCAAACACTCGCAACTTAAAACCTAAGTCTCACAGGGGCGTGATTTTTGTTTTGTAGACCACTCAGACTAATAAAAAATCCATAAAAGAGTTTAAAAGACGTATTACCCCCTGTTGTTATGTAGTATTTTAGTAAAAGCAGAAAATATGTGTAAAATTATATTTAAAATTTGAATTTCATGTCTCATTACAAGAACAGGTTATTTGATGTATGTCACTTTGGTATTTCTTTAGGTAGTCTAAGCTATAGCATTTCAAATTATATTATATTTACGCCTCTGTGAGGCCTAGGTTTTACGTTGTGGATGTTTGATTATGTAGAGGTCGAAATAGGTAAGTCAAATTATAAAATTGCTCTATCTTTGGCGGGGTGGGGAATCGACCCCACAAATCGAAACTTTTATTACTATATCCCCGGATATAGTAGGTATATATATTCTATGATATGGTAATAAAGTAGATATATAGGCTTCTACATCAATAGCAAGTGGCCTGTCTGCCGAAGAGCCTATAGTTGTTGCAGCAGACGAATCCTTTAGTGAGTATCGCAAATCTGCAAATCTAGGGAGTTGGGATACCCCCATGTCGATAGATCGATGACCTAAAGAAAGATCGTTGGGCCACACTTGATGCGGAAGACGGAGAACCAGGTATTGTGGCGGATTAGGAGACTCCTATGTCCAGCAGTGGATTATGATAAGCCGAGTCTATTGTTCAATAACCCGTTTAAAGCAACCAGCAAGCGTAGAAACTGCTCTTACAAATTGCAACGGGTATTAAAAACCATCAGCTGTTTGTCATATGGCGTAAAGACCCCATGTTACGACTTGGTACTGCGTCAAGGTAATATGTACTTAGTATCTCGTGTTGTCTAGGTAATTCTACCACCCACGGTGCCAGCACGAACGACGTTTGCCAATTTCATGTTGTCGAACAAATTTGAAGTTCCTATGCATTTCAAGTTTGACCCGCCTTATAGCACGTAAGTATTTCTATTGATATTTCAAGGACACTTTTATTTTAGCAATTAATCAGTAATTAGGTAGGTACTTAATGATCACGTTTTATTTCAGGAATTTCGTAGTGATGCCCATATGTGGAATTGTCCAAAGCCGCGGGTGGCAAATAATATCGGTGGCTTTAGAACCAAAGTGCTTCGGAGATTACTGTGAAGCTTGGGATCTTATTATAAATAAAGTGCAAAAAGTTAGTTGATTTGTTTTTCTTCTTCATTCTTCTGCAACCGTTTCTTATTTATTCCTGCAGATATGTCTTCCAAAACAATCATTCTATTTTTGAAGATCAATGTTAAACGAAATTATGCTCCTACTTACTTATATACTTAGGCCGCAAATTTGGAACGGAGTGGCGTGCAGCGTGGCGTTTTCTCAAGCGTTACTTAACACACAAACCAGTATTGAAGTGTCTTCGTAAAAGCGTTGACAGCGTGAAGCTAAATGTATGCACGCTCAATACAACGCCTGAACGCCCCGCTGCTCCGAATTTGCAACCTTACTGTCCGAAGTTTGATTTGAGTCCAAATGAAAGGCGATTTCCTTCCGACCTAAACTGGTCTTCACTGAAGAGTTCTCAGTTATACTAGATACTTATACCACAATGCTATCGGGACTGTAATTATTAAAATTGGCTTGACACACTGCCGTGTGCAATGTGCCTGCGGTAGTGCAACCTTTTTATCTTTAATCAGACGCGGATCAGCTTCACGGGCAATGCAGAGTTGAGCCAAGTGGAGGTGATGTCTCACGGATACTATCCGGACACACACGCGTCGCTCGAGTTCCCGCCCACCATCACCGGATGCACCAACTACTATACCTCCTACCTTCACAACCTGACTAGAATGGACATACAGTACGGTGATATTGATGACATTTTATAGACTTTCATTGAGACAATGCTGTTGCAGGACAACAGTGAAAAACGACCAAAAAGATGGCATCGTTTAATTTGAGTTTCTTCTTCAGCTTATTATCATCTGCTGGTAGATCTATGTCTTGTCATAATTGCGGCACTGTCCTCTGTTTCGCGTTATCCTTTTAATTTGAGCAAAATAGAAAATACCTTATGAGGAATCATCAATATCTATTTAAATTTCAGCATACGAGTGTTATGTAGTGCCGACTGGTTGGGAGCAGACGAATGTGGATCCATAGTGCTACCTCCCAAAGAGATCATCCATTACCATTGGTGGTTCTTTCCCAAAATCGAGGATAAGGTCTACGAGACCACCATAACTTTGTCTTGTGTGTGCTTGATTAATGGCAGGTGAATTACCTAATACAATTCAATTATAAACGGACCTATATATTTTTTTATTGCGTATAAAAAGGGTAACAAACTTCTTTCAGGCCAGTTGGAGAGCCATCAGAAGTATTCATTGCCATTTCAGGGTTTTCTGAATTTCCTGATTTGAGGGTAAATAGTCCATTTGTATATTTTACCCAATGAGTCGTCGTGACTGGGAGCTTGGCGTATTTTTCCATGACTTGATTCCATGTTTTTATGTTATAGATATTGCCCAAACGGAATAATCTTAACGACATTGTTGTTGGAGAAAGTAAAACGATTCCTATAACTCTGTATAACTATGGCTCTTGCTTCTTCTCTTCTAAGTTGTACCATCAAATTGATGGCATGGGAGATGACTTCAGCGGTGACAAACTTGAAATTGATTCTTCAATTGTGAGTTCTTTTTTTGCACATACGTAATTTAATGCGCATAAAAACGGTATAAGTGTAACATAATTTAGAAATTCGGAATCCCTTCTATTATTTTGCTAGTTTGCTGCAGTAAAATAAGTAACTAAGTACAAATAAGCCAAGAAAATGTATTTTTGTGTTAGTTCTTACTCTAGCTAATGCATACGATCGATACAACTTCTGATATAAAGATGTTTATGAAAAATTTGAACGGTTTTTCGTTCGATTTTATTATAACCGTCAAGACAATGCATTTACTTCTATCTAAATCCAGAACTGCCTAAGACCATCGCACCACTGTGAAGTACGAATGACGGTGACGCCAGACGGTGCTGGGTCGCGAGAGCTCAGCATTAAATACACCGTGCTCTTTCGCACAGAGTTTGACGAAATTAAAGAGATACAGCCGATAAAGAAGAAAATCTGTACTATATGGTACGATGGGATTTATCCTACTCTGAAGGTACGTTTCTTAATTAGAAGTATTTGTTTTAACGCTATTAGGTATCAATTACCGATGTGATGTAAGTTAATTTGTTCCGGTTGTCAAAACCGGCTATGGAGTTATTGGAGTGTTCGAAGCAAGGAACCAAATAGAAAGAAAAAAATGTTTAGTACCACCATAAAAATAAAATATATGCATAAGTAGGTAGGTAGGTACTTAAAAATAAACAAAGTTATGCAAAAGGAGCGGGGCTAAGAAAATGTTGATCCGTGAGCAGCATAACTGCACCACGGGTCAACGTTGGTTTTCAGCCCGCCCCCTTAGTCTCACTACTTCGATTTTTCAATCTACGAAATTAAAAATAGAACCGAATGCAGTTCAAAGGACCAACGGCTTATGTGTAGCAGATGCGGATCGTAGTTTTATGGTGTTTGTAAAAAACAAGATAAGTAAGTACAACACTAATCTAATCAAACGAATCAAAGAGTTAAGGGATATCCTGATCGTGGTAATGCGTCAAGTGGGTAAATTAGGAATTCACGAGCGGGAAACTGCCGTATTCGCATCTACTACAATATACTTTTCGTCTGCGCTATAATAGGAAATAGATAAACCTATGGGTTGCACAGCCATCTCACAAAATACGGTAAGATGTTTCATAGGGCTACACTTTCGATGTAAACCTCTACCCCGAATTTCAGAACGTAATCAAACAGACTAGCCAGACCAGGTAATCAGACAGAACTGCCTCGTTGGTCTAGTGGTGGTAAGCGCGACTGCTGATCGTGGGGTCCTGGGTGTGATCCCCAGGTCGGGCAAAGTGATATTGGGTTTTCCAAAAGGAATTTCTCAGTAGCAGCCCGGAGTCTGGATTTGTGCCTGGTTAATGACAATAGGCTCGCCCCCTATTACATGGAACTTAAACATAACTGGCGAAACGAATGTGTTACTATACACCTCTGACCAACCCTTCGGGGAATACAAGGCGTGATGTGATGTTATGTTATGACGTCAATTTTCAGGTGAAACGCACAATAGCAGTGAAATGTCCAGTAATTTTGAGCAATCACTGTGTTTGGAATATCGTCAATGTGGAAGAGTACGTAAAAATTAAACTTAATACGACGACGACCTAGTCGTAGGCAGAAATTTAAAAAAGTATAATTTCCAGGCTAAATCGGGCTTTCGTGGACTGTCGACCAAATAAACAACTCACTGTTAACATTTACGCTCCTGACTTGTGTGCGAGATCCAGCGAAGTCGAGCTGGTATTTGTAATGGGCTGTGTGTACCGGGCGATGGTGCCTTGGAGCCTTCGCAGGGAGAAGATTTGCGAATGTGATATGATAGAGGTCCAAGTAGGGACCTCCTTATATGAAATGAGGCACAACTGTGTACACAGACCTTTGGTGGAACTGTATCCTTTAAGCGGGATCGTTACGGTAATCTATTTTATTCTTAAGAAATATTAAGCAGTAATGTACTATCGTGTTAAACGTTCTTCTATATCGGTCCTGAGGCAACCATAAGAAATGGTAGACTTACCAGACATTACATGTGAATGCAGCTGTCCGTGATCTGAATTCTGAGACTTTAACATATTCAAGGAAGGTGTAATTTTGAAGGACTCCATTTATCCAGATCACTTCATTATATGTAATTTGGTTCCACTATCTTCGTTTGCAGCCAGAAGCCCCTAATCTCCTCTTTCTGAAATTTAACTACCACGAGGAAGGAGTAAATACATTATGCTATTTAATGACGATGCCAAACCAGAGAACTATTTTAATAAACGTGCAAATCTATACTTACTTGAACACTAGGGGATTACTTACACCGTTGCGCCGCCCCGTGGGAATAGACGAATATCTGGCCGTATTAGACTGTGGAAGGGTGCCTATTAATAATTTGGATCCAGTCATAAGAGTAAGTTCAATAATAAATCGATTTTTGAATGCTACTTATAATCTAATTTAGCTGTCTATACAAGGTTAGTCCGAGAGGGGATACTACGCCGCGGGCCACCTAAAGTATCACTGATGACTATTTTAATACAAGTGTTAAAATTTTAAAATTCGATAATTTTTATTTGCTTGCAATAGGATTTTTATTTTAGTTTTTTTTTAAAAAAAATCATACCTGCTTTAGTTATGAATTCAGAAAATCAATTTTCTAATCCGTGACCCCAAATAATGACCTAAATTGTAAAAACAGCTGATCATAGCTATGGACAGATAGATTTTAGCATATTTTTACGAAATATTTGAAAAGCTATTTCTCTTAAACTATCGAGTTTTGGGGAAAGTTGTAGAACAAAAGTTATCCATTATTATAGGTACTGATGCGGAGGTCTGATGGCAGTCGCTCCGTGTAAAATACTGGTATTCAGCCGCATCTGGTTAGACTGGAAGCTGACCCCAAGATAATTGGGAAAAAGGCTAAGAGGAAGATAGGCACTTTAACACCCTTTCGGCTTAGTACCCCCTTTCCGACTAACCTTGTATAACCTGCAGCCTGTGGGTGTTTGGACTGAGAAGTTAGATGGTTAAAAACCATCAGTCATGTCAGTCGTTAGGGCTTTCGATCACAAAAAGAGTGCAACACGTAGTATATTTTGACGTTTCACGAAGCCTCATTTTGTCTAACCTGACCTAACACAAGTCAAAACCGTAATAAACTTTTCAGATCGTATGGCTATACAATCCCACAGAAGTGTACACAACTTGGCGTTTGCTACGTGGGAACAATATTAGCCCTGATGCCGTTATCCGCTGCTTACTCTACTTTGCCGAAATACCGCCCCTCGGAAAATTGGCCATACCCTTCGCATATATGCCTACAGAAATGATCGATCATGAGGTAATTAAAATATAGTGATTACAATACTTGTCGGGCAACCCCGAAATATGCAACTGAGTAAACCGTAAACAATCAATACAGATACAAAAGCTGTGGACATAAGACAGAGCGATGCGAACTACGGTTAGCGGCTGACTGTAAGCGATCTACATATCTTCTTCTTCCTGCCCTTATCCCACACTAGGTGGGGTCGGCACAACATGTATTTCATAAATCCATGTTGTTAGAGGTTTTGCCGCGCGGTTGACCCAATGTGCTTGCTGATATTATGCACTGGGTCCCAAAATGATATGCATGTCAATCTTATTGCCAACAACTAAACAGTCTATGTTCTTCTTAATGGAGTATACTTGCAGTTCCTTGACCCACTCATTCAGTTTTGCTAGGGACTTCGGTTCTGACACATCGTAAATCGTAGCACCGTTAGCTTCTCTGTAAAAACTTGCTGTTAATGTTCTGTATCGGTAAGCGATCTATATATAACAATATAATACTGCTTGCACTATTATCGATTATCTGTTAATGTTCTAGCAAGTACTTGATCGCAGATATTACCAAGTTTAAAGAGCCAATTTTCCTTTAACTTCTTTTTACTTTGCTCAATTTAGGAGTCAGCTCACAGATAGGCATATATTTATTCATATCTGGCCTCATCTGAATTATGCAACAATATAGGTGTATTTAATGTTTTGATTGCCCAGGCGGTTTTCTTTTGCTCATTTGGTTATGAAACCGTCAAGATCTTAGTGAAAGGACAAGGAGGTTTACCAAACTGTATCGAGTCAAGGCTGGATATTCCATATTACACCGAGAGGGTAATCAGAGCGGCTTATAGAAACGAAGTGGTAAGAATAAATGTTTATTTTAGTTTCCTTACATTCTAAACGTAGTTGTAAACATTTTAGTACTTAGTTACATTGTAAAAATAATTTTGGTTCCGGATTAGGAGTAGGAAAATATATTTTCATTGCATTGATGCCGTAAATTCGGGAAAGCTATAATGGTGTCGATTCTGTTGGCCTGCGCTTACGATATGCACATGTTACCCAGGTGTACTTGTCAATGGAACACATCACGATACCGATCATGCCGACGCATTCCTTGTCCAGAGACATAATAAGCATCTGCAACGACACTGACCATGTCATGAGGTTCATTTGGTTACCGTAAGTTACCCAGATTGATATTAATTTCGTTGATGACACATTACACCTTTTTAAGTTAAGGACATAGTATTGTAGCACGTGCAGTACACGTATACAGGGTGTAAAATAAATCACGTAATTCTTTCAAACCTTGTGATGTACTGCTGACATAGATTAACCCTGTAGGGGATACTTTTGGAATTAATAAAATTAAATTACAAGAAGTAAACATGTGTTATTGAATTCAAAAGTGCCCCGTTCAGGGTTAATCTATGTCAGCAATACATCTTTACTACCTCTTAGCCTTTTCCCAATTATCTTGGGGTCAACTTCCAGTCTAACCAGATGCGGCTGAATACCAGTATTTTACACGGAGCGACTGCCATCAGACCTCCACAACCCAGTAACAAGGCAATGCCGATATCCTAAGGTTAAACTGTTTGTCAGACTTTCGGGCTTCTGACTACCCGTAACGACTGTCATAGGTATTCGTATGACACCCGGGACCGACGGCTTAACGTGCTCTCCGAGGCACGGAGGGATCTCGATGTGTAACAAATGGTCACCCATCCACGGACTGACCGCGGCAAGCGCAGCTTAACCTCGCAAATCGTAAGATCGGCGCGGTTGTTATTTAGCCACGAGCCCCTCTATGTCAGCAATACATCACAAGGTTTGAAAGAATTAGGTACATGATTTCGTTAACACTAAAAGAAATGTGCAATATAAATAACTAAATAGATAATAATGTAGGTATTGGTTAGCACATTATTAAATTCTCTAATAGTTTCTAATAGTCTAATAATTATAAGATAGTATTAAATAAAGTAAGTGTACATAAATTAGTATTTAAATAACTAAGCCAAATAAACTTGCAATCTTAATATTTAAATAGATAAACAAATAAGTACTCTAAAAAGATAAACAGGGTAAATATAGTAATAAATAGTATAATATAAATAAATTATTAAACTCCGAATATAATTTGAAATACATAATTATAATTTAAATAAATAGGACAAAAAAAAAAATTAAATAAAGGCAACTAAATTCAAAAAACCAAGTTATCTACCAACATACAAAACAAAAAAAAAAAAACATAACTATACTTCATACTGAACTTCTATTTGTTTTAAATTTTATCTAATTTAATAATGATCCTCCTCTCTCCTACTTTGCTGTGCCCAACAGGGTCCACAATTGTAACATAATTTTCTATTACTACCACCTAAGTAACATTGTGGAATACGCAAATAAATATTGAGTATTGAGTATTGAGTACAACCTGTATACAGGGTTACTTCAAATTGACTGGCGGAACTTCACATTGTTATTAGGTATCATTAATAGAACACATTTAAATGAAAAACCCTGAACTTTAGTTAAACGCGTAGATTTTTGTTTTTGATACAGTGTGTATGACTTTATTCTTCTTCTTCCTGCCCTTATCCCACACTAGGTGGGGTCGGCACAACATGTATTTATGAAATCCACGTTGTTAGAGGTTTTGGCTTATTGTTTTATGACCGGCCGCCTGCCTGACATCAACCCTCCTTGGGAATATTCGTTGCACCGTCGCGTGGGTGACCCATTGTGCTTGCTGATATTATGCACTAGGTCCCAAAATGATATGCTTGTCAATCTTATTGCCGACAACCAACCAAACTATGTTCTTCTTGGTGGAGTATACTTGAAGTTGCTCGACTCACTCATTCAGTTTTGCTAGGGACTTCGGTTCTGACACATCGTAAACTAATATAGCACCATGATCGATGTCAATGTTCTGTATCGCTCCTGTCCCGCTGTACCCCAAATACCAAGCTTGACTTTGAACACTGTTCACGTCCATGAGTTTACATTATTTTGTAGTCAACTCCGACTGCATCTGGGAATTATGAATTGTAGTCTCCCGTTGTGAGCCCTAGTGTGTATGACCAATGTTTACAAATCAACATTCAAAATATCAGCACCACTAGATCGACCGTTTTTCGATTATTATACATTTTCACAGATCAATAAGACTTAAGGTTGAGTTTTATTCCATAAAGAGCTTGTTTTGCTTTATTTACCTTAAGTCAAGGAGGAGTCTCGATGGTAACGAACGGTCATCCATCCACAGAGTGACCGCGGCGAGCGCAGCTTAACCCCACTAATCGTAATTTCTGGGCGGTTGGTAATTAGCCACAAGCCCCTCGTTGGTTATGGCTTTTAATTTGATTACATCTGTTTAGTATTTTAATACATACATACATAAACTCACGCCTTTTTCCATGGGGGTAGGCAGAAACTATAGAACCCCACATGCTACGACCCTTACATACCCCTTTCGCTTCATCCACATTCATACATCTTGTCATACACGCACGCCGGTTGAGAGTACTACGCACCTGACCTTATTTTAATTCTTTCTTCCTAAGGTAATCCAGATAAACTGCTTCTTAGTTAATAGATTCCTAATTGTAGGGAAAGAATAGCCAACATTCTAAACATAGTGATGACTCCATGTTGGGGAGTGATTCAGCCAAAAAGCGCAGAATGGATAACGATGACTGTTTACTCACTGCAAGAGCCTGCCACTTTCACGTAAGACGCTTTCTTAATTTTCTTGTGAATAAAAACGAGTTAGTTACTAGTTTTACAATTTGGGATGGATGACCCATGAAGGTAGAGTTGCCATCACCTAAACTGCCGACACCGGACAAAGATTTAAATAACCGGGCATTTCTTCGAAATTGGGATTTTTCCCCAGACGTAGGTACTTGAAAATATAAAATCCAGAGAAATTTTCATTTTATATGTATAGCCAAAATATAAAACGAACGAAAATGTCAACGCGACCGACGTCCGGGTTTCATCCGGTCACTTTTTGGGTACCCCCCCGGACGCTATCCCAAACTAGGACAAATCCGGGGAAACCCGGATGGATGGCAACCTTACATGAAGTTATAGGTAAAAATGGAGACCACACTATGAAAACCTACTAAAAGTCGAAACCATGAATATTTACTTTGGAATTGTCTCTTTCTAAATATCTTATTTATTAAGAGATAGATTTCATCTTTTTTTGTTTATTTAGCAAGAGAGAATTTTTCAAGGTAACATTTTTCGACTTCAGTTACGTGTTCGTAATGTGGTCTCCATTTTTACCTATACATTCATGGAATAACCGGATAAGCGATTGCTTTCGATTTAGTCACATCAGCTTAACATTTATGGAGGGACCTTATTATGTTTAACTGATTTAAAAATACCTATAGGGCGACAGTGGCGTGTGAAATTTTGGATTTGACTGAACGAAAGAAATTTCATCGCAACGAACTTTTAAGACAACATAAAATTGAGAAGTGTAATCTGGAGTTTATTATAACCGAAGAAGGAACGTTCCGACCGGTAATACATCTATACTAATATTATAAAGAGGAAAGATTTGTATTTTTGTATGTAACGAATAAAATTAAAAACTACTGGACCGAATTCAAAAACTATTTTGCCGTTAGAAAGCTACATTATCACTGAGTAAAATAGGCTACGGGCAGAGCCGTGAGGACACAGCTAGTAATTAATAATGGAATCTATAGTTAAAGTAATATAATAATTGTGTCGAATTTTATAGGGGATCAACGATTCACCGCCGTATGTGGAAGAATTACATAAACCAGAACCAAGTTATTTGTCGTTTACAGTCTCTGTATCATCTAAAGGCCAGCGTGATGGATATCCAAGAATGGGCTTGAGACAAATGTGGGAACAGGTAAGAACTTATAAAGAAAACAACCAATATCAGTAGAAGAAAAAGGCCGCTAATGAAAACCAACGCCATTATTTTCAGCCACCACCGTACGATTTATTATCGTCGGACGCGACCGACGCAGTTGAACGGTCTTTGCCACGTAACAGCATGACGATGTCGGATATTATTAGAATTATAGACGGCATATTATGGTATGATATTTAAAGATATTCAAATCGTCCATGTAAAGGAGGTGGGATATTACCTGACCACCTCTTCTCAACCGGTAGCCTAACCCTGAACCCTCCAACAATGTGCTCAGAGGGTTCAAGGCTAGACAAAACCACAGCGGGCTCAGACTATCGCCCTGGAATATACCTCGCTCAATCCTTATTGGTTCTCCTCTCCCTTGAATTTGCCGACACCCTGGATAGTGAAGGACTGTCCTCCATTGCCCCATACATGACGTCAGGAAGGCGCATAGAGTTGTATTCACTTTATACAACTCTAGCACCCTCATGAGCCATGTATGTGGCACCGAGACGTAGGCCTTCTTATAATCTATCCAACATGTCGACAGATTCTTTCGGGATCGGCGAACTTGTTGGCTAATGGCCATATCAATGAGGAGTAGCTCCTTAGTACCGCGGGACCCATTCTTACATCCATTTTGAGAGACGGACATTATAGAATTATTTGCAATATGTTTACTAATTTTTGATCTCAAAATGGACGTAAGAAGCTTATAGACCGTCGGCAAACATGTGATCGGTCTATAATTTTTGGGTTCCGCAGTACTACCTGATTTATGGAGCAGGTGGGTAACTCCTGTCGTAAGGAACTGTGGAAGCGACCCTGATTCCAAAGACGACTGGAATTGTGAGGCCAAACGAGCATGTGAACTGCGTAACCATTTTAGCCAGAAGTTGTGCAGTCCGTCTGGGCCAGGGGATTTCCAATTCGCCATTGGACGGACTGCACTGGTTACGTCTTGGGGGACAATAGTTATGTCCCCCATTTCCTCAATCGGTTCACATGCTCGCTGGACCTCCTGCATCCAGTCACCTTCAGTGTGAGTGACAGGCATCGACCAGATATTGCGCCAGAATGTATTCATGACATCATTATCCGGTAGATGCGTATCACTCACATCGTGATCAGGTCGCTCCCAGGTTCTGTATACCCGCCTTTCATCGCTATGAAACATGCGATTCTGGGTATATCGCTCCACTCGCCGCTTATACCTCCGAATACGGTTTGCCCATGCATAAACCTTCTGCATCAGGAAGTCGATGCGCTCTGTGACACGGGACATGTAATCTCGAGGATTGATATCAGTCCCCGAGAAAGCCCGCCTCACAAAGCGCATCACTCTAGGGCGAGTGTTGCCTTCCCTGAAGCAGATTAGTTTGCCAATGAGTGCTCTAGCCTCGTTGATACGACGTTCAATCCTGCACTGCCAGGCTGGTACGGTGGGTTTTGGTCGTGTAGCTCTGTCATTATTATCAAATTTGGCGTGAGCTACACGACATGCCGCAACAGCCGCGCAGTACAGGATTGAATGAGTAAAAAGATATTTTATTATTATGCTATTAATATTTCGCGCGTTAATTAAGGCAGTAGCTAGGAAATCAAAGGAATGAAATCGATGAAAGACGCGCCATTATAAGTGCTGCTTTCTGTCTGACGCGGTTGTGGTTAGTTATCCTCGCTGCGCCTACAAAATCCGCTGTTTTTATTTGAAAATCTGTCTTTGATACTATTTTCTTTTTATTTTACTTTTTGTTTTAAAAAGACGTTGCCCCACATTAGGATTTCTCCTGTATCGTGGGTGCGTTTACAGACACAAATTTTCACATGCACAAACGCCCAGACCCGGAACAATTATCTGTAGGCCATACAAATATTTGTTCCGTGCGAGAATCGAACCCACGACCGTAGCGCAGAAGCCAATCGCTCAGCCACTGCATTAAACGTGTCGTCATTTTACAATAGTTCTCAATCCACGTGCAACTGTAAAATCCGTTTTCTAATCATTTATTTTGTTATCTTCATAACCAAATAAATGATTAAAAAACAGATTTTACTGGTGCACGTGGCTTGAGAACTATTATAAAATAGCATCAAAGACAAATTTATATCGATATAATAATGATACCTGAACACAAATATACAATTATTGTATATAAACTGCCTCGTTGGTCTAGTCATGGCAACCGCAACTGCTGATCGTGAGGTCCTGGGTTCGATCACCAGATCCGGCAGTGTTATTGGGTTTTTCCGTGTGGAATTGCTCAGTAGCAGCCCGGAGTTCGGATTTGTGCCCGGTTGATGGCAATAGGCTCGCACCCTATTACATGGGACTTACAACATAACTGAGAAATGAGGGTGTTAGTCACTTAATTAACTCTGCTCAACCCTTCGGGGAATACCGGCGTGATGTTATATAGGTATATTTCTATATTGTACGGTGGAATTTTAGGGATGCAATGCACAGCAAAACATTCCGGTACCAATTAGATTATTATTCGAAGGAGGAAATACCTACATATCAACAAGTGATGAGAGTATTTAATATCGATAAAAGACTACGTTTAAGCCCAAGGTGAGTGAGGCGTGCGTTTATTTTTAACCTGCTTGGATTTAGATATTTAACATTCTACCGATATTATATAAAACAAGGGGACTAGGAATAAAGGAGATCTATTTTGAACTTAATTTTGGTTCCATCGGGGAGAATCTATACACGGTACTAGCACCCATTTAACTTAATTGCGAATCAACAGAACAGTCGTGTTGGACTTTAAGACAAAAATGGGCGGGGCTTATGTCCCGAGCTGCCATACTACAGGTCGGGACATGAAAATTCGAGCTAGCGCATTCTTTTGAATGCAGGTGATTGTTTTACACAAATAAACTCGTCTCAACATGGCGGCCTGAAAGCAGACTCTTGGAGAGGAGCTGTCAAAAGTCAAAATGTTATCGTCATCTGGATTTCATACATTTAACTTTTTTCTATTTAAGATCTCACTATAGTAACATCACTTGTTTAGAATAAACAGAGGTAAAACACCTTTTTTACGTATGGATATATTGACGTTAGGCACGGTATTGACAAGTGCCTAAACTTTTGTAGTACGACTCTCATTACGAATGATACATAAAACATAATTAGCCCATTAACTATCCCACTGCTGGGCACGGGCCTCTTCTCAGAATGAGAAGGGTTACGAATGATGGTCTAAGTAAAATCCAGGTATAAAAATAGCCCTGTCTCTTTTGCCATGTCATATATCAAAAAGAGATATAATGTTAAAAAGTGATGGGTATACTTTAATTTGTCTTTGTTTAAACCAACTCTCGTATTACGTTTACAGGGGGTAAACGTTTAGTTACGGCAATGGAGATTAACTAATCTGTGATTCATATTTCAGGGTCACCTCTGGGATATGTGACGCCATAGTCAACAAAGCAGTATTCCACATTTATGGCCTCAATCCTAAACAAATGCCTATTCTTGAGGCCGAATAATTGCACTTCTATATTTGTTCGTTTCTTAATTAATTAAAACATTATTCTTTGAATATGATTTACTCATTTAATAACTTATTCTACGTCGTGTAATACCACTAACAAGAAAAACATTACCTATTGGTATCAGTCTAGGATTTTGTCCAATCTTAATTGTATTTTCTTCGGTTTTGGTGATGCGATCACGGTGACAGCGACTCTATCGCCCAACTTTGGCGTCTGATTGCCTCCCAAATTGCTTCTGTGGATAAGGCCGTTGTCTCCCACTCCGCAGTCGACGAAACAACCGAAGGGAACCACGTTACGGACAACACCTAGAACATAATATTGATCGATGTATGTTTTTAGCTTATTGGTCTAGTGGTCGCATGCGCGACTGCTGAGTACAGGGTGTTGGGTTCGATCCCCAGACCGGGCAGTGTTATTGGATTTTTCCATTAGGAATTTCTCAGTAGCAGCCCGGAGTCTGGATTTGTGCCTGGTTAATGGCAATAGGCTCACCCCCTATTACATGGGACTTAACGTGGGTTTACTAAAAAAACATTTTTACAAAAATAAAACCGACTTCAACAAAACGAAAAAGTAATAAAATAATTACCATATTATAAAAGTGACAGATTCAGAAGCCGATGCTAATCCACGCTGAACCAAATTAAAGGCACCGACTTCTGAATCTGTCACTTTTATAATATGGTAATTATTTTATTACTTTTTCGTTTTGTTGAAGTCGGTTTTATTTTTGTTAAAATGTTTTTTATTTCATTCATTTTAGTGGCCTTAATTAAAACATGGTTGGACCTGCTAAAGACGCTGCTCGTACACATAATCACATCATCACATTATGCGTACTGTTCGTCATTGAGGAGTTCCATTGTTTATCTCCGAAGTTCTTTATCAGATCTTCACCAAATTTAAATGGGACCATTTCGAAAGAATACTCTTTCAAACAAAAGAAGAATTTTTCAAATCGGTTCATAAATGAGGGTGTACTGCGGTAACAAACATAAAAAAAACAGACGAATTGAGAACCTCCTCCTTTTTTTGGAAGTCGGTTAAAAATCACCTCTGCCGAACCCTTTGGGGAATATAAGGCATGATGTTATGTTATGTATGTTTTTGCTGTATTAAACCGCCATCCCTCCCATTATAAAAAGCGCAAGAGCGTCACATAACGGCGAAACGAATGGCTCTATTTACGGCGTCTGCGCAAAATACCCAGCGATCTGCTATCACAACGTCAACGCGGCATTAACGACCGTATAATTAAGATAAGAATAAACGAAGAATTTTATTTTTTGGTTTTTACCTGTCAATGTCGTGCCTTCCATTATTTGTTCCATGTTTAGCACGGCAACAGAATAAACAGGTTTACAAAATGTAATCACGTTGTCTTCATATTTCTTTTGCTTGAACGCATTTATTATGAGCTCCAAGGTACAAACATCAGTCTTTAATTCTTCGCTAGTTTGGTTAATATTAATTGTTAATATTTTGCTTTCAACTAATTGAGGAAAATGCGGTTTTACTAGATCTTTGATATTGACGCCAATCTTCTTCGCGAATCTTAAAGTAAAATACTCTGGTTATTCCACACAAAAACATCATAAGAAAAATCATAAAGAATAATATAATAAACTTACGATTTAGCTATTTTATAACTCTCTGGGTGTATAATAGTCGTATCTAAGGGCTCAGAACTTCCCAAAACTGTCAAAAAACCGGCGCATTGCTGGAATGTAATTTTTCCTATTCCTGTAACTTTTAAGATCTCGGCTCTCGTTTCAAAGCCACTGTTTTCTTGACGATATTCTATTATTTTTCTGGCTCTTCCTTCGTTAAGCCCTGATATTCGCCTGAAAATATAATGACAGTCAGATTGTTACATACTCGAACAAATGTGTGATGTTTCACAAGTGGGTGAAATATAAAAAGTTGTAAATAAAATAAAAGTAATACATGTATTTAAAGTAACTAATAAAGAAGTGCTTATACCTTAACATTGCTTGGGATGCAGTATTAATATCAACGCCAACTAAACTGACTACCTTTTCGACAGCACAATCTAAGCCCGTTTCGAGCATTTTGGGGGGAATATCATGTTGATATAAGCCAACCCCTAAATTTTTAGGATCTACCTATAAAAAAGTGTCTCTATTATAGTCAAATACATTTGAAATCATGTAATATTTGGATTCTAGTATGCACGGTACTTACTTTTATAAGCTCCCCCAGAGGGTCCAAAACTCTTCTAGCGATTGATAAAGCAGATATTAAGTTAGGATCCATATTCGGGTGTTCCTAGGTATTTTGAAATAATAATATATTAATTTTGATTATAAGCATACACTGTTTATATTTGTGTAGTCGCAGATTTATAACAATTTATAAGACCGGCTTTACATCTGTAAGTTTTCCTCACGTAAGTCCCTTACGTAATTAACTTACGACAAATTTGCAGAAGCAAGCAGCAATTTTACAGAAGCAACTTACAAGTGTATTGGCGGCGTAAAGCAGATAATCAAAAAAACATCTTTTAGGTTATTATAGTTATTTTGGAGCAATGTCTTTCTTTCATATAAACTCAACTACCGAATTATAATAACTACAGAATAATACTTTTTAATCAGACATACCTTTTGAGCTTCTTTGCTTATGGAGTAAATAGATGCGCCTTGTTCAGGCACTATAATAATAGGGACATTATCAGAAATCTTATTACTTTTTAACCATAATTCTGTTTCACGACAAGCTGTACCATTTCCTAAACCAATTAATTCGACACTGTAAAGACAACATGTTAGATCAGTATTTTATTTCAGAAAATATTATAATCTATATTAATGTGTATTGTAATCTATATTAATGTGTATTGTAATCTATATTAATGTGTATTGTAATCTATATTAATGTGTATTGTAATCTATATTAATGTGTATTGTACAGTTATCTTTACCTATATTGTTTTATCAAGTCCTTTAACTGTTTAGCTGCTGGATCATATGTTTTGTGCTGTCTCAAATCTGGAAAGATTGTACAAGCTTCCAGTTTCTCCCCATTAGAGTTAATAATACCAACCTGGAATAAATAGTTTATTATAATGATAAAAATGTTGGAAAATGTTTTTTATAATTTTTATATGAATTCATTAGGATAAATAACTACACCTTGCAGCCAGCTCTAAAACCTGGATCTAAGCCCACAATAGTTCTATTTTTGATAGGTTCTGTCAAGAGGTACTTTTCTAGATTTGTAGTAAATGTTTTTACTGCTTCCTTTTGTGCCGTAGTTGTTAGGTCCGACCTTACATGCCTGGATAGCCAAGGCTTAATAAGGCGAGTGTAAGCATCACCCAGACCTTTGCGAACCCAGAAATTGCTCTTCCATAAAGTTAGGCAAAACCTTAAAAGTAATCGTTTAGATTAATTACACTGTAAAACTGTGCTACCCTAAACTGTAACTGTATAGAAAGACAGCGTGAGATCGCAACGCGATAGCACGGGACCGCACTCACGCTGTCTTTCTCGCTCTATTACTATTATTTATCTACGTTCCTGAGCGATAGAAAAGGATAGAGCATGAAAAAACGCGATTCCGTGCTGAAAGTTGTGGATCAACTCTTATAGTCCGTGCTCGTCTTCGCCTGAGGTATGAGAGAGGCAGGAGGGGGTTGCGAGACAATAGGCGCGCTTTGTCAGTTTGCTTTGTCTTGTCTACCGCGAGCACCCTCCCCCTCCCCCTGCTGGCCCTTGCCCCCACACATCGGGCAGTGACTAGTACCTGCGCGCAGACTATTTTCATATTTATGGTAGTCAGTTACTCATATTTTGTGCATAAATACCTTTCAAGTTTATTATAAAACCAGTCGGGAACAACTACTTTAACTGATAATATTTTTTCATCTTCCCCTCTGTTCAATGCTAAAGTTTGGTGCGGTTTCACAAACTGACTGGGACATTTCCAGTCAAAATACAGTTTATAAGTATCAGGATCTGATTTATTATCCATTTTCTTCTTATCATCTACCTTTTCTTTAGTAGAACTCTTGGTTCTACTGCTTTGGATTGTGAATCTAGTTTCTTCTTTCCTGGGAACATTAAATTTATAAGAATTGTTTTCAAAACCTACTTAACCTGTTGGAGGGCCCAGTCTGATTTATATGACAAATGTTTTAGTTCCGTCGCCTGTCGTATAAATATGTAATAAATTTTTATTTGTTGTTTAAATCCAATAGGTCGGTAGGGGCGGTCAGTAGCTTAATTTATTACATTAGTTAAATCAACTTACAAGCTTCTCATTTGTTCTAAAACCCTTGTATCCTTGTATATTATATCAGCTACTATATGAGTTATGTGAGATTCAACTTTGTCAACTGATTCCAGTTCATCATTATTACTACAGAGTACATTAAGGTCAATGTATTCTCCATTTAATGCTCTTATTGCATGTGGCTCCAAGCCAAGATTACGAGCCCTTTCAGCAAGGGACAATGAATGTGATTTTAGTGGTGCATACTAAAACAGATAAATGACAACATATTAACCATAGTAAATGACTTTAAAAAGAACCCCTAATGAAATAAAGATTTAATTATTCTTAAAAGAGACTAGAACACCCAAATGTTAGCTTTCTATCTTCAGTATGCCATGTGCTGCAGCGCTGTACGAAGCCATAATTATGTCAAGACTTGACACTTTACCTACAGGTACGAGATTTTTATGATTGATCTGCACGATCGCACACCATTGCGCCACATGCCGCTACATGTTACTTGCTTTATAGTGTGGCGGCACCTATCGCGCCACATGCAAACTATCCTGCATCGCGGTATCAAAGTTTGACACGCAGATAGTATATATACAAGTTCCCAACATCAACCGTTGGGCAGTGGCCCGCCAGGCACAAGACTCCGCTTGGTAGGAGGATCCTCCCTCCCTTTTCGTTGGAGGAACACGATACCTCGTTCCTCCACATTGGTGACGCCGACGTGATGAGTACGCACGCCCGCTGCACGCACGCACGCACGCTGCACGCACGCACGCCCGCTGTACGCACGCACGCACGTACGTAGGCTCAAGCACAAACACAACCACAATCGACCTCCGGTCTGGGGGGAAGTAATGTGGCGGCACCTATCGCGCCACATGCAAACTATCCTGCATCGCGGTATCAAAGTTTGACACGCAGATAGTATATATACAAGTTCCCAACATCAACCGTTGGGCAGTGGCCCGCCAGGCACAAGACTCCGCTTGGTAGGAGGATCCTCCCTTTTCGTTGGAGGAACACGATACCTCGTTCTTCCACATTGGTGACGCCGACGTGATGAGTACGCACGCCCGCTGCACGCACGCACGCACGCTGCACGCACGCACGCACGCTGCACGCACGCACGCACGCTGCACGCACGCACGCCCGCTGTACGCACGCACGCACGTACGTAGGCTCAAGCACAAACACAACCACAATCGACCTCCGGTCTGGGGGGAAGTAATGTGGCGGCACCTATCGCGCCACATGCAAACTATCCTGCATCGCGGTATCAAAGTTTGACACGCAGATAGTATATATACAAGTTCCCAACATCAACCGTTGGGCAGTGGCCCGCCAGGCACAAGACTCCGCTTGGTAGGAGGATCCTCCCTTTTCGTTGGAGGAACACGATACCTCGTTCCTCCAGAATAGAAAACATTCTTTTATTGGTAAATTTTCTAGGTTGTGCATAGCAGAAAGCAGATGTAAGTTATTTATAGACTAAGTTAATGAAATGTTAGAGAATGTTTAAATGAAAGTAAGTGATCTCTTTTTGGCTGAGGTAAAATAACCATTAAATTAAAACAATACTAAAATGGCTGAAAATTAAATAAAACAATTCGTAAAAATAAAAATGTGTGACAGTGTTGGTCAAGCTGAAAGCTGATCCTTGGCAGCAGCTAGTATGAATCAAGCTTTGGAAGTATAAATTTAAAAACTTACTATCAAATCAAGTTCAGACAAGTTACGGGCATTCAGTATACCTTTTTCAACTTCTGGTGTTAATTTCTTAGACTTCTTTAGAGTTTCAATAACAGACTTCACTTTCTTCTTTAGCTGTGTAATGTTTTCATAGCTTTCATGTAGCTCTTGAAGGCTAAGAAATAGAACTTATGATTAGTTAAATTTCCTGTTACAATTTTTTTTCTATATTCAATCACAAATATTATCAACCAGAACTTTTGTATGTTAGTTTGATATTTACATAAATTATATTTATATTATACAATGATACAGTCTACAAAGGATCTAGTTAATACCAAAATAAATAAATAACACAGCAACTACATTACATCCACAGGGATTCTACCCTGTGGCCACTAGAGCTTATTTAAACATATTTACCGGTCAGGCATCAGATTATCTATGGCAGTTTTCCTGTATCTGGCAATAAAAGGAAGGGTGCAACCTTCTGTGAGAAGTCCGATTAAATTTTGTGCTAATTTGAGCGGAATTTTCTCCACTTGTGCTAACATTTCAGCCTCATTCCAAACATTGGGAATATTATCATCCATTAAGCCAGTATCTTCATCGTTTTCTTCAGGCCCTTTGGTTGCTTTACTCTTAGATACCTTGGTTTCTTTGCTCTTCGATATCTTCTTGGTACTTTCACCATTTTTAACGCTTTTTGAACTAGTCCCTGTTTTAGCTCTTGAAGGTTTCGCGACCGTTTTGACTTTTTTCTTAGGAGAAGTATCAATATCATCTTCTGTGTATTCTACAGCTTTACGCTTTCTAAGTTTTGGAGCAGCAGTTTCCATGGTTAGTTTCTTTAGATAATATTTAGGCAACAAAAGAAAATAAAGTAATACTGACAAACCGATATTTTGAAATCAATTTCGTAAATGTCATTTTTATTTTGACAGTTTGATTGACAGATTTAAAATTCCAATAGACAATAGAGTCTAGAGGTCTCCGACTCCGAAAGCTGTTTATCCATTAGTTAAGTTCATCAAATTCGACTAATGAGAATGTTAACCTAGTTGCTCATTTTTTTTACTTTGACAGTTGACTTTAGGTTTTTGTTGTTGTTGTGAATGTGTGTGATTGTTTTTGGTAATTTTTGGTTAGATTTTGTCCGTCTGCAATTTATTTATTTAAAATAAGTAAAGATTTCATAGTAATAATGTCAACTAAAGCTGAACCTAGAGACTTATTATTGAGACAGCTTATCCAAAACTTCTATAAAGGAAATCTAAACTTTTGCCTAAAGGTAAGGTTGTTTTGCATTACAGTTATCTCTTCTACTAATTTACTCTCTCTACTACTCTAAACTTTTCTGAACGTCATAGCAAGAAGTTTCATAAAACATAATTTATTCATTAAAAATCTACTATCAACTTTTCATATTCTGTTTCAGCCAGAAGATGTTGAAAATATGGATTGGGATTGGCAGCAGGCTTTCCTAGATGAAACAGTTAACAATAAATTAATAAAGAAGTACCCTATAAGTGGTAAATTTGCGAGTTTATTTCTAAAGAAATTAATCCAATATCTGGAACCAAGTCAAGAAGTTCATGATGATTTCTACGCACAGTTGTGCACAGCCATGAATGAATCTAATAAAGATGGATTTAGTTACCGACATTATGTAATAGGAAATGATACAAATAACATTGTTACAATAAAAGAAACCAGGAATATGGTTGTCAATGGTACAACAGGGTTGAAGACTTGGGAGGTATTTTAATCTGTTAAATAGGTTTGTCATTTTTGATAATAAGTAGATTTAGCGTTCATGTTAGTGAACTGTTATAATTAGTATGAGATTATTTGTAAATGTTATAATATTCAATGTGAAATGTGAGCCTCCTTTTGAAATAATTTTGCAAATGTATTAAAAAATGCTCCAAATTGTAAATAATGCAAAATTTACCAAAACTATTGCAAGCTACTATACACCTCTGCCCATCCTTCGGTACAGGCGTGATGTTATGATAATTATGTTGTTATGTTATTGCAAGCTTTTCTGTTTTCCAGGCTGCACTAATGTTAACAGACTGGGCATTGTGCAATCAAGACTTATTTACAAATAAGAATGTTTTAGAATTGGGCTCTGGTGTGGGTTTCACTGGTATAACCATCAGCAAACTTTGTAGTGTTCAATCTCTGACGCTTACTGATTGTCATACTGATGTGTTGAAGACAATATCTGAAAATATTCAAATAAATTTTCCACATCTCAAACAAGAGGATACCGGTGACATCAGTTTATTCAAAGATGAAAACAAATCCCTGAGTATGCATTTCATTTTATTTTACACAAAAAATATTTGTAACATTTTGCTTATTTAATTAATTAAAGTCTTCTTTTTTTTAAGGTGTAATGATGCTGGATTGGAATGCCATTGTAGATTTACCTGATAGTATCATACCAGATATATTGATAGGAGCAGACATAGTATATGACCCTTCAATACTCCAACCCCTATGCAGTGTTATGCAAACCTTCTGCACTAGGAATAAGCAATTAGAAGTGTATATTGCAAGTGTTATACGAAATGAAGAAACCTTTAATGGTTTCTTGAAAACTTTAGGTGAGCATAATTTGTATATATTCTTAAAAACAAACACTAAATAAGTGTTGAATTAACCATTGCAGATGTTCAATGTTCCTTTTTATCGTTTCAGGTGACATGAAGTTGGACTTTGAAGAAATAAAACTATCAAAGAGTGTATTTATTGAATGGGATGAGAGTATTCATAAATGTTTATTGAAAATAAAAGCAAAATTAAAGTACTAGTGCTGTTTGTTATTTGAAGTTGCCATAAAGCTTTTGAGCAAGTATTTGATTGCATCACATACATGAACTACTGTAGGTCAACAGTAGCCTGTGAAACATTCAAACAAGTTGAAGAAAAGTTGGGGAGACTTGTTGCTATTCATTTTGTTGTACTATGTTGTTTGTCCACTGGATTGCTTGAATGAATCCAGTTGTTTTTCAGAATAGACAAGCAACATAGCTACTCATTATTTGCGATAATTTGAGCTCACTGTTCAAAGACTTCTTAGTTTCAAACTATGTATTTTTTATTCGAGTAAACTTTTGACATAAATTCCTGGTTATGTGAGTGAGCTTTTGACGCAAACTGTTAGTTTAGTTTGTAGCATAAGCTCACTGGGATAACCAACGCTACAATATTAGATCATAACCAAAATACAACGCATTAAGTCCAAAAAAAGAAGTTTATCTGTCAATGTCACGCATGTCCGTCTGATCCATAGACACATTCTATCTCAATGGCCTGACCGTCTGTCATCCATCCATCAGTGACCAGCAGTGCTGCCAATTGCGGGGAAAATCCCCGATTTGCGGGGAATTGGGGGTCTGTGCGGGGAAAGAGTGGGGAATGAACAAAATCGGGGAATTGGCAAGAGTCCCAATATTTTAGGTTTCGTGTTTGCAAATGCCGCCATGAAAAAAAGATCGTCCGACTATCTTATCACGTTCGCACCTGCACCAAACAAATAAGGGAGAAGCGTCTAAAAAAAAAGGTCGTCCGACTATCGCTCACGGATGAAAAAAGAAAAGAAGCGGGGAATTTCGTTTCGGGGAATCGACGACACTGACGCGGGGAATTGAGAATTTTTTATTGGCAGCACTGGTGACCAGTGACATTTGTCTATCAACAATAATAATAAGTTATGAAATTTTATACGAGTATTGTGCAACTGCAATTGCTCTTAATTTAACAATAACAACATTATTAAGTTGTTGTAATCACGATCACATTTTTGGGAATTCAATTCCTAGTTGTGTATCTGCAACTGAAAACGTTTTCATTAATCTTTTAGTTCGGAAGAGAAGATAACCTGACTCGGACCTAACATCAACTGTAAATCTTTAAAAAATGTCTGAAGAGAATAAAAACCCAGCACCAGAAGCTAAGGCTACATCAGACAATACTAATAGCAGCCAAACAAATACTGGGCCGAAGAAAGAGGAGGCGTGGGGTTATGATTTGTATCCTGAAAGACGCGGTACTTTTACTGCGAAGTTCGGTAATATACTAATTGGTAAAGAAGGAAAAGAGAATATTGACAAATTCAAGTGCGAGAAGCATGTCTATGAATGTGTTAAAAACAGTAAGTAATTTATTATTTTTTAATAATAAAATATCCAGTAGCTATTCCAATGTATTTTGTAATGTTTGTGGTAAATGGACTCTGATATACAATATTTTCTGTTATCCAGGTTCAATTGTAAAGGTTATGATGGCCGCTCTAAAGAGTTCTGGTTGGTAGGTGTTTGATTCATATTACATAGAAAGAAATAGTCTACTGTCACTCATGAAATTAGCGTTTTATTATGCTTGCTTTCAGTCCCATTGACATTCGGAGACATATATCATGTGAAGTATGTGACTACTCTGTTAGTGGTGGCTATGATCCAGAACTGAATCAGGTACAATACAATCTGTTTTACAACAGTGAAGTGCGTCAAACTTTATGCTCTGAAGTTAGGCGAATGCTTGCATGTGCAGTAGGAAAATCTCAGTACTTTGTTACTGTGCAACCACCTCACTTCAGAGCAGTTATAAAGTTTGGCTTGTACTGTGTTATTATTTACACTTTAACAATTGTTGGTTTATAATAATTTTGCTTAATATAATTCCCACTATCATGTAAAAAATATCTTGATAATTATTAATTTTTTCTCTTATCTTCATGTAAAATATAAAATTTAAATATCTTTTTTCTCTTAATAATGTAAATCCCCATGAAAAATTTAGTTATGTTGATCTTTCAACTTGTTACTGAAAAATAAAATAAATAAAAATCTTGTCATTCACCTGCTAAATAAACTGAAAATAATAAACAGCAATCATTAAATCTTACAGATAGTAGTTTGTCAAAATGTGTCAACCCGTCAAGGAATGGTGCAGGGAGTCCTAGCTCACGAGATGATCCATATGTTTGACTACTGCCGGAACCAGCTAGACTTTAAGAATATGGAGCATCTGGCATGCACTGAGATACGAGCGGCCAATCTCACTCACTGCTCATTTGCCAGTGCATGGTCACAGGGTGATGCTTCATGGGGCAAGATTAAACAAGCTCATCAGGTAAAAACAAAAAAATATGTTGTTTTTGTAATCCATAAAGTTGCCTGTTATGCGAACAATTTCAGATTTTTGTAATAAAATAATTGGTTAATTTTTTTTTCAACCCATATATATCATAAGGCCTTATCATGTGCAGTTAAATTTTATGTTCTACCATTATAAATATAGCAAGGTTAAAAAAAAACATTTGATAAGTAGGTATATTGTAGCTCGCTGAGATGTTTCTTCAAGAGGTGAGACAAAAGTTATTTGAAAACTATTATAACTAAGGAACATAATATAATATACTAGCGACCCGCCCTGGCTTCGCACGGGTGCAATGTAGATACTAATGTGGGGCATATAAACTTTCCTCTTGAATTACTCTATCTATTGCTGAAAACTGCATTAAAATCCGTTGCATAGTTTTAAAGATCTAAGCATACATAGGACTTTGTTTTATACTATGTAAAGATACACACATTTCTTAATAATCCTTTGAATAATTGATTGTTGCTTTAATTTTTATAAAGATTCGTTTTTGTTTCAGGATTGTGTGAAAACCAAAGCATTATACTCCGTCCTTGCTGTGAGACAAATTGAGATGAAGGAGGCCATAGATATCATAGAAAAAGTATTCCCTAAATGTTATGATGATCTTGAGCCAATAGGACGAAGAATTAGAAGAAATTCTGATGACATGCTCAGAGCATTCAAAGAAGCAGCATATTATGGATATGAATAAACAATCATTGTTGAATTTACAACCCAATTACATAGAAAATGGGATGGAAAATGGCGGCGCTACTCAGGGTAGACTCTTACCCGGGGTGCATGGGGTGCCTCTGTGCCGGCCTCTGAAGGCGGGTGTTGAGGCTATAAGGGCGCCGAGGCCCGAGAAATTATTTTATTCAGCAGTCAGCTTAAACTTACACAGGCCACATATAATGGCTGCTACATACAGCACTGACGGGGGAGAGGCTGATGGCTAGGGAGCGCCTAAGTTGCGCATTAGATGACCTAGAGACGGCCCTGGCGCTACTATTGTTGTCGTCTCGCTCACGCACGTACTCTATGACAGAAAGGCAAATAGTGGATCCGCTTTTTCTAATCTCATTCTTTAAGCAATGTGATTGTATGTAGATTATTTATGTAGATAGTGTAATATAATAATTATGTAAAAAGTCCGTAATCGTGTAAGGCACAACCTTACAAAATAAAACATCTAGAAATGATTTAAAATAATGTCTTTTATTTCATTATTTTCTTTATTCACTTAATAATTATGTATTGCCTAAGTTTTTTAAGGATTTTAATACTGCCTTTCCAGTTTCGTTTAGGTAACAGATATGAATCACAAGCGTAACCCTATGTCTTAATTAGGCAAGTAAATGACTGAAAGGCACACATTTTGTTCAGTATGATAGAAGTTAATACTATGAAATTGAACTTGTATCAACAATAATCAACATTCACCCTTTGTCCGCCACGCTATGAACAGTAAATAGGTAACTTCTAGAACGCCTAGTATAATAGAAGATACAGATATCGTGTCATATCCGTAATATTTGAGTAATATCACCTTTTACAACTAGATAGGTATATCTAATAAAACTATATTATAACAATTTTTAAACATGGATAATAAATAATAGAAACTATAAAAATAAAAAAACGAATTGAATATTATAACGCAAAACTCATGCAGATGGCAGCACCTCCCTTTAATGACAATAAAGACGCGATTCCTTAGGCAAGTTACTTGTATGCCAGTTGCAAATTGTATACAACTTGAACAAACCTGCATACAAAATACAACTTTATGAGGTAGTTTGAACTTGTACATTTTTTTATTCAAGTGACGTGCAAATTGAACGGGCAAATGTTAGTTGTACGTTTCGAATTGCGAACGAGGGACGTGTAGGTACGCACATGGTTGAATCATATCGAAACATAATGGCTGTTAGGTGGAGGCAAGAAAAAAAACCAGCACCGACCACAGCAGCACGTCTTCAACCCATGATGTCCTACTCAATTGTTGAACATCTCCACTTGTATGTAAGTAAAACCTGCATGCAATTTGCACAATGTCGAAAACATGTTTCCAATGCAAGCAACTTGTACGCAAATGTCACGTCATACTTGCATGCAAGACTTGTCTAATGGAATCGCGCCGATCTGTCCGTTCGGGGATATTAACGTGATCACCACGTGTTGCAATATAATTTGGGATCAGACGACCCGAATGACGTATAGTGCTTGGCTTTGTAATATTGGTGTAGATTCTGTTGCGCACTTTTACATGACTAAATTAAACTAAAGGCTCATTTACACGGTGCAAGTTTCTTGAAGCAAGTCGCATGCTATCTCTGTTTTTTCATAGAGAAAGACAAAGATAGCATGAGACTTGCTTCAAGAAACTTGCACCGTGTAAATGAGCCTTAAGGGTGTTTGTCTATTTCTGTTTCAATAGAAAAAGAAAGTGACAGTTGCGTTTAGTCTAGTTTAGTAGTGTCAAAACGTGCAACAGACTCGACACCATTGTCACGGGTTTGATACCCGGACGAAATATTTCTTATAAAGCCCTTACACGTCCGAGGCGGTTAAAAGTTAAACTGACACGATACTTATTGCTTACATCTTATTGATTTATCATCACACAATGCTTCGTTTTTTCACTATGACATAATTATGACAGCTGCGGGAACAGGATTGTACCCACAATGATTCGATCAAAAGCATTTTGTGCATAAAACTGATTTGTGCTACAATTTAATGACTCTTAATGGCCACCATGTAAACTTAGAAATGAGTTAATGACATACACAATTTAACTTATCACCTATTAAGATCATAACCGCATAATGACTAGTTGGGACAAATAAAAACAGTTTTTTTATAGTAAGTAGATAAGTTAATTGGCAATGATAAAAATTGATTGGCCTTCGCTTTATAAATAAGGTAGATAGTTATGTAAAATTAAGAAACATACACTCGAGAGCAATGAATCCGGGCCACCAACATAAACTTTGATATCTAAGAAAACAATGTTAAACATTGTTTTGTTTATGTTGGTGAACCGGATTCATTGCTCCCGAGTGTAATATACATTGGTATCGATTCTGTTGCGCACTTTGACAAGACTAAACTAAACTAAGGGTGTTTGTCTCTTTCTGTTTCAATAGAAAAAGAAAGTGACAGTTGCGTTTAAACTAGTTTAGTACTGTCAAAATGTGCTACAGAATCGACACCATTGTAGATAATAATATTTAATTGTTGGTATTAGTTACCAACTTTATCAGATTGTACACATTAGGTAAATTTGTCAGTTACTACAAATTAATTGAAGTTTCTGATAAAATAGATCGTTATCATCAACGACTGATTCAACTGCGGTTTATAATAATTACGAAAAACCCCATCCATGATGGACGCCCGAAATAATCACGTGAAGCGAGTTTTTGGATTTAACCTTAAGAAGAAGTTATGAACGGAGTTGTAACTGTGAGTACCTACTGGTCTACAGGGGGGGGGGGGGGGTACCTGGTCTGAGATTGGATAGGATAGGAATCCTTGCAATCTTGCAATTGTAGCGATATCTATAATACCTCGATGGCTGAAACTACAAAACAGGATACATTCGCGATTAGTCTGTGTGATAACGTCGGCAAATCCTGAATACCTTCGTTGCGCCTGCAAAATCCGCTGTTTTTTTTTTAAATTTATTTTTGATGCTAATTTATAATAATTTATTTTGCTATCTTCTTAACCACATAAATGTTTAAAAAACAGATTTTACAGGCGTGGCTTGACAACTATTATAAAATAGCATCAAAGACAGATTAGAAAAAAAACAGCGGATTTTGCAGGCGCAGCGACGATACTAGGTACTTATACAGTCGATATAGGTATGTTACTTCAAATTAACATCATCAATTTATGAATACTGCAGAAAACCCACCTGGTTGGATGATCCTCCCTTATCTATGGAGTGTATGAACGTTGCACACTATTATTATTAGAAGTACAATGTGTAACATCAATAATGAAGTAAAAATCTTAGAAGAAAAGTAGAGAAAGGCTCTATTATTCTATTTTAGTATACTTTGCTATGAGTAACAAAGTGTGACCAGAAAGAATATGTCCTAGGTACCTACCTATTACAAATTTTTATCATGCCCAAACAAAACTGATGATTGAGATATTAATACAAAAAATCGATTACAAAAAAATATGTTCGCCTTATGATGAAATAAATTGTTCCATGAAATTAATCGTTTATAAAGCGCTAAATCCACTTACAAGTTCAATTGGCTAACCTGGAACTAAAGTGGTCTATGATACAAAATAAACATTTTCAGATAACAAACGAAAAATCCACTTTAGAAATTTGTGTGTGGTATTTTAATGATAATCTTATTTTGATGACGTAATGACACATAGACCACTTTTGCCCGGATTTATTTATCGTTTTTATGTTCAAAGATGCTCATAGATGGATTTAGCCAAAAATGTTACATAGACCACTTTAGTTCCAGGTTAGCCAATTGTGCAAGTTGTTGTGGAGTTAACGGTAAAAATCAATTGCAAAAATCAAGTTACGAAATTTAGCTTGTTAGTGGATTTCGTGCTTAAGGTATAAAATTATATAATGATGACAACCTACAAGCTATTTATTTTAATCTATACAAATAATAATAAGTTAATAAAACTAAATGAGCACTACAATCTCTATGATATCGGTATTATCTCAGGCCTTAGTTATTAAATATTTACTTGCTAGACTTACGTAAGATTATATTACAATGTATACCTACCGGTAGGCATTTTGTCTAAATGCCATTTACGAGCTTAGGATCAAATTACAAACATGATCTATTTAATACGAAAAATGGCTTCCAGAAAAATAAATAACAAGGTTCACAAAATTATGTCTATGACTTAAATAACAAAAAACAATAAAAGGTATCTATAGACATAGGCTATTTAAAAATACAACTACAGGGTGTAAACGAAATCATGTAATTCCTTCATACCTCGTGATGTATCTACTGCTGACATAGATTAACCCCGCACGGGATAACTTTGGATTCAACAAAAAAAAATTACAAGAAGTAAACGTGTGTTCGTAACGTGAGACATTTTAGCGCCCATAGCGAATTGCGTGGTTATCGCTCGCCGCGCGGTCATTTAACTCGGGGCGCTAGAATGCCTCACGTTAAGAACACATGTCTAATTCTGCTGGGTTACTCTATGTCAACATTACACACGAGGTTTGAAGGAATTACACGATTTCGTTTACAACCTGTATAGTAGGATTATTAATTCGCTGGACTAAATTGACAGGTCCTACCATTGTTGTATGACGGTAGTGCATTGTTGTTTGACAGTAGTGCATTGTTGTTTGACAGTTGTGCATTGTTGTTTGACAGTAGTACATTGTTGTTTGACATTAGCACCTGTCAGTTTACTCCAGCGCATTCTTGCTCGTACTTTACTTAGGTTTTGACGCAATAGATAAGCAATATAGAAACACTCCATAACAAATATTTTGTACATTGTAGCTATAGGTATATTCGTTGCACAAGGCTTGTTTATTTATTCCGAATATATATAGATAGGTAGATATAGAAAATCATCTTCGGTAAAATTCGTTGGAAAAACACAAGGCAAAAGGCACCCGATTTAGAAAAGGCATTTTTCTTAGAATAGTTTTGTACTATTGAGCTCAACTGTGGTCCCCATGCCCGCTTACGTACTTATAGATATTATTGTTTTCATTATGCTATATATTTTTAAAACCTCTCGAAATGATTTCTTTATTCTGAGCATTTCTAAGATTTATAATAATTTTAGAATTTACTAGCGTCAGTAATCAATCTTATTGAATTAAAACCGTATTCTTACAAGGCACATTTACAGCTCTAACTATAGTTAAGATAACTATATTAACAAACGTACTCTTTGAACGAAATCTTCGTTGGAACCTAATAAACAACCGCGTACGAAGAACCTCTTAATAACATCATAACTTCACGCTGAAATGTTGAACATTGTTCAACAATTAGAAGGTACAAGAGAAGAAGGTACAGATCTTACAAATATAGGGTCACACGATTATATTAATAATTCGCCTAGTATTTCGTCTAATATATACAACAACGTCACAAGGTCTGCATAGGCACTGTAATCACAAACTTGGTGATGTAATCGTGCAAAAATATTGTTCACTTAAATTTTAACTTTCACTTCAGTCGTGAAGCACGATGTGCCTCACTGAGGTATGTGGTCCAGTAAACGATGGTAAAGAGACAGAAACACATGGGGAACACCATGAGTGCGAACTTGTCGAGTGCCCCATGTTGGGCGCCACAGAACATGACGCCGCGGTCCACCTTCGCAGACAGCCGTATCAAAAAGCTGCTAGGACCACCGTTCCCCGACGGCATTGACTCCAGTATTGGTGAATCCTAAAAATAATAAATAAATAATTCTCACAGTATTTTTGTTGCGTTATCTTGTTAAAACTTAGCTTTCCAAGTTATTAACACGGTCTAAACACAGTCTATGAACCGTAGCCATTTCTAAAGTAGGTACTCTGACATCAAGGTTCCTACTCCTACCGTTGTTATATAACACAGTGATATTAAGCAGTGCGAATTTGCTTTTTGTTATACTTTTACCTACTTATAATCTGACTAGCTTAAATTAGCCAAATATATTTAACTACTGAGTACCTACTGCAGTGATTTTAATCTACTCTACAAATCATACCACCACCAATAGAATACCACCAATACTTAAAAATAATGTTGTAACAGTTTGTTTTACTGGCATGCACTATGCTTGCCTGCTATTATTTAAATGAATACCAAATTTGCAAGGGATATTATAGTGTCTAAACTAGGTAGTATTATATAATTACAGTTCTGTGTGTCATTTGCAGCGTTTTACGATAGCCACACTGTGCTGTGTTTTTGCTTTAAGTTCATATTTTACCTTGCTGACAGATCTTGTTTCACATCCAACCTTATTTTGTCTCCAATTCCTTCCCGAGAGAGACTAGAAATTGGGTGGCCTAAGTTTAAAAATTAATGCACCTAAATAATACGTGGTATGTTAAAATATTTTACATGCAGTGTAATACTACACTGAGGTACTTGGAAGTTACGGTATATATTCTATGTTATTAGCGATTTCAGGCGTAGTTCTATTTACCCTCTGTATGGTTTGGTGTTCCATCTGTTGCTTGAATCCGTCCTCTTCGACGCTCAACGTTGGCGAGAACATTCCGCCCTGCGGTGTGCCAGTTACCGGTGTACTCAGCCTCTGCGAAGGCAAATCTTCGCCCTTTAATGTCGCCGTATGCTTTGTTTTTTTTTGCACGGTTAGTACTGTATGGATTTCGTCGTATGTTATAGAAGATCCTTAAACTCCAAGGAATTTGGTTCATATAGTGGTGGAATGATTCTACGTTCTAAGCGTTTGTTTAACACTGACCTGTGAATGGTTGATATGTAATGGCGGAGGCGCGAGTTGCGCGGCAGACGCTGCCCTCCTAAGGTCGGCTCGCCGCCGGCTCCAGCTCTTGTCGTAGCGGATACCAAATAACACTACAAAGTACTCCATGAGCGCCAGGAACACGAATATGGTGCATGAGATCAGCCACACTTCGATGCACTTCAGCTCTAGCGCATCTGGCGAATTTGTGCTGGAATGTAATAGGTCCCTTTTAAATTTTACCTAAAAGGCAATGTCATAGAAAACTGCATATATTATATCCTCTTCATATAGTCTTATTTTTAGGGTTCCGTACTTCAAAAGGAAAAATATAACCCTTGTAGCAGGGGTGGCCAACCAGTCGATCGCGGCTCTTAATCCAGTCGACCATGGTAAGGCAAGGAAACTTATAAGTTTAATATAAGTTGAATGAAGAGGTACTGATTATGTAATTGGTAGATCGCACAGAGTCTACTCAGTAAACAGTAGATCTTGGGTCGAACCAAGTTGGCCACCCCTGCCTTATAGGATCACTTCGTTGTCCGTCTGTCTGTCTGTCAAACTTTTGCTCAGGAACGCGTGGAGATATCAAGTTGAAATTAATATTAAATACTTAGATCAATGGAGCTTCCCTTGGAGCTGTGAAAAAATCAAACTAAGTCAACGCAATCAGAAGAAACGGCCATTTATGCCATATTTTGACACGCGCAAGGGAATCAAAACCTATAGGGTACTTCCCGTTGACCTAGAATCCTGAAATTTGGCAAGAAGCAATGTCTCATAGCACAAGTAAAGAGGAAAATCCGAAAACCGTAAATTAGTAGGTAGATCACAAAACAAAAATTGTACGGAACCCTCGGTGAGCTAGTCCGACTCGCACTTGGCCGGTTTTAAATAAGCAATAGGGTGTAAAATATATTATTCTACGATTCAACACAGTTTAACGCGATCAACACTGTAATGTGCATGATTGGGAGTCCTTACTACCTGACTGTGTCGAACATGGTCACAAGTGAGAGTAGCGTGGTGACGAGCAGCACCATACGACCGGGCACGATCTCCGGGATCACGCAGAAGCTGCCCCACGACATGATAACGAACAGTGACGAAGGCAGATAGCTCTCCAGAAGGTAACTCCGGAGCTCTCGGGACAACTTGATCTGCAACCGCGCTGCAGAATGTTCACCTGACGATGTGAAAACACATTGAATATTTAACTTTTCTAATATGTCCTACCTACCATCATAAATTGTGTTTAGTGGTTAGTGCAAGTGAGTACCTACCTAACATCTAGTACAATTGCTATCAACTAAAATAACTAAACACAGTGTTTTCTATTACTAAACTTACCTAAGCTTAACTCTCAGTGCCAGTAGTTACTTTTGACTGGACTCTTGCAGTAGATAGTTACTGAGCATGTGTAACAACAATGCGAAAAATGTAATTCACTATTCGGGTGGTTCTGCTATGACATCAATTATTGTCATAATAAATTATTGCTGTTAATGAATAAATACGAATTGTTGCAACAATTTTATTTTGATTACATCAAGAACATTAAACAACAACAAAATACAAATCGTGCGTCACAGACGTTCACAGAAAGGAAGATGTTGCGAGGCACGGATGTAATAACACATTTAAAAAATTTAAAAATTGAGATATTTTTGCACGGTTTTTAAAACTTGTATAATAATGATCCATTGTGATCATCCGCGCCAAGCAGTGCGGGCGACATGCCAGCGTATAGCAACAGCGCGTTAGCGTTAATAGGTACATAGTTAGTTACGAGGCGCAAACACAAGCGCAAAGCAATAAATATACATTTACCTTCACCAAAATTTCGAATATGATTACTTGTGTCCGTGACGAAGGTGACCACATATTTGGGCAGACGGAACTGGCTGCGTTGCTCGCTGCCCACCGGGCCGATGCCCAGCCACGGCGCGACCTCCCGCCACTCGAAACGCACGTCTTGCGTTGTGTATTTATCTGAAAAAAAATAGCCATTAAAAATATACAAGGTCAACCTAATCATCGTAAATTTGTAACAGTGCAATCGTTAACGATTTAATAAGCGACTTGAAAAAAAATCTTTAAAAACATTTAGGAATCAAAGTCGAACAACTGGCGTGTAGACAAAACATGTAATTTTGTCTAGCATTCAAAAATCACAATGTTTTTTATGACTCTGAAACTTTCAGCATGTTTCTTGAAGATTTTTGCGAGTAGGGTAATTATGTTGGAGTAAATGACCGGGATAGCTCGCGCTAGGACACTTTTTAATAGAATTTACTGAATTATATAATTGCAATATCATTAGAAACTTTGCTTGCAACGGGATTTGTCGTTTCGACATTAGGTTGCGTACCTCTGAAGTTATCACCCAGGGATACTCAACATTGTCTAACAATATACTTACAACTACTGAAGTCGATGGCGCAGTTCTGAACGTCCAAAGGGTACAGAACGAAGTCCATCTCACACTTGATTGTTATTGTCGCGCTGTAAAAGTCAATTATAATATTTAATGACAAGTGTCCATTACAAACACATTAGATGCACATGACGAATTTAACGTTATTCAATTTAATTTAATTCACAGGAAGTAAAATTTTAAAAACAATGTCATTATGTCCTCATGAGTTCGTTCTGCCTACCCTTTTCCCAATTGTGTTGGTGTCAGCTTCCAGTCTAACCAGATGCGGCTGAGTACCAGTATTTTACACAAAACGACTGCCATCAGACCTCCGTAACCCACTGGGCAATGCCGATATCCTAGAGTTAGATCAGTTGTCTGACTTCCGGGCTTCTGACTACCCTTAACGACTGTTATGTCCACATGAGTAAAACGGTGTTTGTTAATTCCCATACCAAATTGACGTCATTTATCAAGTCTTTACAATTTGCGAGGAATAGTTGACTATGCGTTAAAAATGTATACTAACAGTTTATAAATAAACTACGTTAGATAAAAATGTAAAACTCTGAAGGCGAGAGTTTTATTATGATGACTTTTGGACGTTAATTTGATGTATGTTTATGTTTCAAGATTATGTAGACAGTAGTTTAAATAGTAGAATAATATATAAAGTGATGGACGAACCCAATACTGACTGAGACGGTGCGGTTTGAGTAGAGCCTCAGCGACGCCATCTCTTGGAGGACGGAGAGTATCCTCATTGTCTGGAGCTGCCAGATGTAGAGGTCTGGCGTCCAGATGAGCGCGCGGAACTCCCACGGCAGGTCGATGAAGGGCATGTTTGGTGGCACGTGCAGCCTGCTGTCTGCCCATGACACTTGCAGGAACACGTCTAGCGTTATCTCCTGTGGAGAGGAGGTGGAGTACCTATTACGTATTGCATATTAATTGAATACCTGAACTCAAAACGTAGGTTCTGCCTAGCTTCCAGTCTAACCAATTTCGGCTGAATACCAGTATTTTATACGGAGCAACTGCCATCAGACCTCCGCAACCCAGTTATTGGGCAATGCCCATATCTTAAAGTTAAACCAGTTGTCAGATTTATGGGGTTTTGATTTCCCGTAACGACTATCATAGGTATTCTTATGATACCCGGGCCTGAGGATTTAATGGGACGAGGGGCCTCGATGTGTAACGAACGGTTACGTATCGGTAATTTATATTTCTAATTGGCACTAAATGCAGTCTTCGCAGTCTGCTCAAAAAAGATTTGCTAGCTTTGGCAATATGTGTCTATCGCACCGTGGTCCATCTTGCGTTACTTTCGGTCATCAACCCATGTAGCGTCTGGTCTCGGCATTTAACTTGCCTGCTCACAAAATAGGAATACATAGAATGCTCCTTATACCACCATATAGGTATGTACTACACTATTTCTTTTTAAATGGGTAGAATTATGATAGTAAATAGTGTTAAACTTACCTCTTTATTTTCATCAACTCCAGATACCCGATTGACATTCACCCCTACGTATACCGTCGTGTTTTTGTCTGGAAAAACAATATAAAACTTATACATTGCGTTCCTTGAAATAATGACACATTGTTGGGAAATAATAGCGCCTAATCAATGGTTTTATGGCGGTCTACAGCGGAGATATCACGGCCGAAACCCGGTATATTAGCTAAGCCACGTAGGTCACCAAACTTGGCTCTCCAAACTGTACGAAGACCCTTGACAAATTAAAATTTTCATTAGTCTCTACTCGAGTTGCATTTGGAGTGTTTTTTAAAGGATCAGTGTTATCAACGCTCTAAGCTATATGTAGTCTTATACGCACTAACGGTTGACATAGCCGTCGCGGTAATTTTTTTTTTGCCATTAAGAGGAAACGCGGTCAGCAAAATATTAATAATTTGAACAGATTTTTGCGATCTATTTCCGTCCCACCCCTTCTGCAAACCTTCCCAACTGAGCGTAAAAGAGACACCTGCATCTCGGACTGATTTCTCCTGTGCAATATTAGCCAAATCGTACTTTCGTATTTCCTTCTTCAAATCTGAACCGATTCTAATAGTTTTTTCTGTAATAATTTAAGAAAGACTTCGGTTATGTCTGTGTTTTTCTTTTATTTTTTATATTCGTCAAATTTGTTTGCCAGATGTTTGAAAACGGTGGTAAAACCGGTCGATTTTTGTAAAATTTAAACGTTTCTAGTTCTTTTAATAATTATTTTTTTGACAAAAACAAAACATAGGGACATAGTGGTGGTAGAGATATATCTTATGGTAAAAAATATTTTCTCTAGTGACATTATCCAAGGAGGAAACTGAGGATTACGTTTGTATGGACTAAACGCCGACCGCATTTCCTCTTAAGTGCGGTTTAGCGCGTACTTACAGCGCGGTTTCATATTAAAAACAAACCGCGCGGTTAACCGCTTAGCCGGTTAGCCGCTAGTGCGTATGAGGGCTTAAAATCTGAAGAAATTAACATTATGGAATTCTCGTTTTTGGATTTTCAGACCAGTGTTCTTAGTCTTTCGTTTGAAAACTGTAACTAGTTTATGAAAATTGATCTAAATCTATTATATCGTCACATATTCAGAGGTGAACGGGGGCATGAGTAGTACAGACAATAATAGTTACCTACAACAAACATCAAGCCATCCGACATAATTCGACAACTTTATGGTTCGTATATCAGTGTTATTCTCTTTGGTTCGTATTGTCTATGTTCTTGTATGCATTAGTATTCACAACTTCACAACGCTAATGCTGGTGCAAGACCGCGAGCGGAACGGAGCCATTAAGGAGTCCGCTTAACTCGTAACTCTAAATGAAATGAGGTTCCAGATGAAAACCAGCGCCAAGTACTTGTGACTTGGCACTAAGCTGATCTGGAACCTATTTGGTCCAGCCGTGAGACACATACCTACCTACTTTTGTTTATGTTAGTATTTTTCATTTATTTTGTATTGTTTTTTGTGTTCTATTTTGCTGTACCTAATTGTCTTGTCTGTGTCTTATTTGTGTTGTGTCCAAATAAATATTTTTCATTTTTTCATCATTTTCATAAATTCCAAAGATGCGTCTCGACTGAAAAAGCGGCGTGCGGAGTGCTTAAAAGAGGACTCGTTTGTGGTTCTATTGAAAGCTAGTTGTGAACGGACTCCGCTTGCTCCCCACGTCCTATTACAGCTGTTCATGTCTCTATTGCTAGTGAAGTCGTAAGTCGAATGATTTACCGATAGCAAACGTACGTATAGTACGACACAACTAAGAAGTCGCATTGGCAAACGTTGTAAAACCGATCACTTCCGAACTGTGTGCGACTTCAAGACCACGAACGTTTATTAGTACTGCAATAAGTGTAAATGAGCGACTGCCATTGGTTGTTCGATCAAGTTTGCCGATGCGACTTCTTAGTTGTGTCGTACTGTACGAGTATTCTTCAAAAAGATGGAGGAATTTACATAATTACAAGTAGACTGTCCCACAACACTGACTCTTTCACATTTAGTTTGAAATTCTTTTTTTATCGATGCACGTCGGCTGTTCGTCATTTTCAACTCATTACTCGCTCTGTTCTCCTCACATATTTCCGCTCGCGGTCGAACACCAACATAAGCTTTGAACTCGGCCAGTGTTGCTAAGCGTTGCTGCTCTTACGACGGCTAATAGACAGAGTGATAAACATGTCCAATTCTGTTATTGGGATCTCATGGAAAGATGATGAAAATTCGGCTTAATGCACTCAGTTCAGTTCGTATGAGAAAACTGAAAATAAACTTGTTCTAGTCTCCATTTCTTTATACATTGTTACCAAAATATACAGATATCACGTTTTAAAGATTTATTCTTTGTTGTCGACGATTCGATAAACCTAGCTTACAGATATTGAAAGTATCTATCTATAGGTAAACGAACGTCCGTGAAGGTTCGTGATGCAAGACCATTAGGATTACTGGATTTCAGTTTTACTACTTTTGTTTTAGACATAGAACGTCTCGTCGCTTATAAAATATGATAATTATTCTGATTCGGTAAATTGTTCATCAAAATTAGTTAGGCACGTGTAAAAAGGAATCATAATTTAAAAATGGAACAATTTTCTTTTTAATTTATTTATAGATGGCCAGTATCTGAATCCTATTTATAGCAATAAGGTTGTAGTAATAAGTTGCTTCGTAAGGAGAAGGCCAATTAACAGCGATCGTTGACGTACGACAATCACCTACAGCTTGAATAATGATTGGTTTTGCGGCCAAGCACCGGCAACTGGCGAGTTTGTGCTGAATAATATCCGGTCCTAAGTGGATAGCCGCTTGAGGGACGAGCTCATATCTACGCGTGACTTTATAAAAATATGACCTACCTAAAAAATCTAAATAAAGTGTTTTTAAAAATAGATTGTCCGTCAATCATATTTTATACTACAGAAACAGCTTGTATTATACAAAGGGTTAGGCAAATTGAAGGTATTTTTGTGTCCGATGACGTAGTCGTAGGGGATGAAGGAGATATCTTAACAGAAAAACTTAATATCGTTTTGCTCGACCAAGCATCTGACGCTAGTGACGACCAGACTAAATTGATCGAAGATTGTCATAAATTCGGATAATTTATAGATATTATAAAAACAAGTGTTGATAAAGGACTCACCGGGTGGAATGTTTCTGTTGTAGCTTTTTGGAATATCGTATACGTGCTGGTCCATGTACAGGATCTGGCTGAAAAAAAGTTAAGATAAATTAGACACCTAAATAATATCAGTTATTAACTTGCAATATGAATGACAATGTGTTTTAATTGTAGTTTTGTTGCAAGAAACATATACATATATATATATTTTCTTAAACAAAGGCAATGTAAAGCGGTCTTTTTTTTAATTGTTCGGTTTATTGTCATGACTGTTAGTTTAAACTAGCGGCTCGTCCCGGCTTCGCACGGGTGGCCAATTTTCCCGTTTTTCCAACATTTTTCATTTATGCTCCGCTCCTATTGGTCGTAGCGTGTTGTTATATAGCCTATAACCTTTCTAGATAAATGGACTATCTAACACAAACATATTTTTTCAATTCCAACCAGTAGTTCCTGAGATTAGCGCGTTCAAATAAACAAACTCTTCAACTTTATAATATTAGTATAGATATTAAGTGTATAGGTAACACATTAATAACTGTTTTTTTTAATACTTGAGATAATGTAGTCTCCAGACACATGAGCAAAAAATACACTCTCCGCCCGGGTTTGAATACACAGTAAACTTAGCTAAATATCATAATAGGCTTATGACCAAATACTCAAACGCTACTCAATTTGGTTGACCTTTAATTTCGTGCTGTCACTGTCAATTCGCCTTAAAGTAAAGCGTTTGAGTATTTGACCACTAGGTAGGTACATAATTATATAGGATTACTAAATCATTCACACAATTGCTGATAATAATGACAGTATCATTGAAAACTTGGTTTCCGCGAGGATTTGAAGAGTTCAGTCACCAATCTAAACTTTACTTCAAAACTATAGGAACTCACAATATTGTGATGGTAAGAAGCCTAGTCTAAAGCCTTCCAGAAAGAGATTTGTTTTTTACATTTTGATACTGGATGTCGGTGAGCTAGCGACTAATAAAAACATGTAAATTTTAGTCTATAGCATGCAGTTATGTGTTTCCGTTTGTCCTTCCTTTTAGTAGGTATGAAACCTTTTAAGTCCAATTATACACGTGTGTGTAATAGATAATCCTCTACCTTGTAAAATACTACCTATAATTCTATATCCTAAATTTAGCGATAGGAAAATTAAGTTACTATCAGCCTAGTCTCTTTGAGGGGCTCATAGCTAATTATCAACCGCGGATCATATTATTTGCGAGGTTAAGCTGCGTTTGACGCAGTCAGTCCGTGGATGGGTGACCGTTCGTTACACACCGAGACTCATCCGTGCCTTGGAGAGCACGTTAAACAGTCGGTCCCGGGTGTCATACTAATACCCATGACAGTCGTTACAGGAATTCAGAAGTACGAAAGTCTGACAACTGGTTTAGACCTTAGGATATCGGTATTGCCTAGTAACTGAGTTGTCCACAACTCAGACCTCCAGGTCTGATGACAGTCGCTTTGTATAAAATACTGGTATTCAGCCGCATCTCATTAGACTGGGAGCTGACCTCAACATAGTTGGGAAAAAGAAAGCAGAACAGAGCTGCCTAGTCTCTTTCTAACAATATTGTGGTTCGCTTTCAGTCTTAACAAAATGCGGTTGAATGTAAGGATTTTCCAGGAAGCGAATGCCATCAGACTTTCGCAACCCAATTAATGGGGAAAGCCGAGGTTGTCAGACTTTTAGACAAGCCGTTACAACATAGATATTTGTATGACAGCCGGAACCGACGGCTTAAAGTGCTCTCCGAGGTAAATGAAGTACTAAATACTTATGAGTAAGATTTCATGTACCTACTGCAAAGTCTGTGACGCTATCAAGCAAATTTGAACAGAGCTTAATTTTCATCTGCTAATGCTTACTTCATATATCTCAGGTCTACAGCTAACATTTACACCCATATTCTAAGACGTTCCTCTAAAAGTTACTCGCGTCATACTCGACTCAGGACGGCCTCGAAAACACCTTTGAAATTGTATTCTTAGTCGCAATTTCGAGTGAATTTTGAGGTTCCTCGACTGAGGGGTCCTCGAATGAGTCGAGGTAGAGTGGAGTCATTACGTCATAATTTGAATTATCCGCAGCGCGCAAATAACGCCGCGATAAATAGTTGTAAGGATTATCGTAAGCATATTCGATAAAGTCTTCAAAATTCATTTTTGTTACATACGAACTTTGACACTTCCTTCCTTAAGGTAGGTTCCGAGGTACCTTGAGTTTGACATATGATTCCTTACCTTGACAGAGGAAAAATCTCGAGTCGAGGACGTTTATGTCAACTATAACTACCGATTCTAGTGAGAAAGACTGAGTCGAGGTGGAGTCGAGTCGAGTAAGTTTTGGAGGAACGTCTTAGAATATGGGTGTTAATCCCAATAATGGATTTAATCTCGTGTAATTGTTACACTGACGTGTCGTTACTGTGGCTGAGGGCTGAGACAGGCTTGCGTGGCCCAACAATAATTAATTAGACAAATATCTTGTTCATATCCTGTGACGATAATTGCTGTATTTTTTCTTTCACAGACAATCAATGACTTTGTCTTTGGAAATTATCGTAAGCGTGCTAACGAAAACATTGTATTCCTACATTACCTACTAAGTAGGTACTTACTGAAATGCAAAATTAATCTCAATTGTTACGATGACAGATTTTTAAAGTATTAGAGTTTGTTAAAAAGACTACAAAACATTTAACTACGATCTTATCTTTATAATTATGTATTCTGATGAAAGTTAATTCAAAATGTATATAGTGTTCAATTATCATCTTGATTGCCCATTATAAAAATCTTTAAATCGAGGACACGAATAGATTTTTCGACGTTTTTTATAGAGCGCATCTGCGCGTGACCTCATCTTTCAGGTTTTAGGCTGTTAGAAACAGTTGCTGATATCACAGAACAGTTGAATCTACTTTTCTTTCATTTGTATTATATATTAATTACTAGCGGCCCGTCCTGGCTTCGCACGGGTGGACATTTTTCCCATTTTTGCAACATTTTTTATTTATGCTCCGCTCCTAAGGGTCGTAGCGTGATGTTATATAACTTATAACCTTCCACGATAAATGGACTATCCAACAGAAAAATATTTTTTTTATTCCAACCAGTAGTTCTTGAGATTAGCGCGTTCAAACAAACAAACAAACTCTTCAGGTTTATAATATTTACGCCTGCAATTTTTTTTGATATCGGCAAGATGCGACTTAATTTCAGACTGGAGTGTCGCGGGTAGTTTAATTAGCATTGTAAGCGTAATCATGCCGAATCAATATCACATCGTGTCTTGTTGAGCAGCCGAACGTTGGTCGGACGAAGGTTCAGCAATAACGTATTACACACACTTTGTATTCAATGAGTTTTTACACCATTACAAGACACAATGTTTGGTGACCGAATCCTTTGAAAGATCTTGAAACACGCTAAATCAAAAGAGTAAATTACTTTGTGAGTAATTTCAGCCGCGTTGGTCTAGTTGCGGCAAACGCGACTGCTGATCGTGAGGTTCTGGGTTCGATTCCCAGGTCGGGCTCAGTGTTATTGGGTTTTTCCGTGTGGAATTCTTCAGTAGCTGCCGGGAGTTCGGAATTGTATCCGGTTGATGGCAATAGACTCGCCCCCTATAACATGGGACTTAAACATAACGGCGAAATGAGGGTGTTACAATACACCTCTGCCCAACCCTTGGAGAAATACAGGCGTGATGTTATGTTATGTTAATTTCAGCCTAGGCGTGTCGTTGCAACTGAAAACGTCGACATGTCATAGCAGCCGCCGAACTGCGGTCGCGTAAGTGGTATGTTTGTCGCTACGCTAAGGGCCTGTTTTGCATTTGTCGGATAACTGTTATCTGGGAAATTAATATGGCGATTTGGCAGATTTTATAGTACTCTGTCAAATCGCCATATTTATCTCTCAGTTAAGAATTTAACCAACGGTTGTGGAACAGGCCCTAATGGCCGATTCCTATGATTTATCGAGCGTTATGGGTTAAATATTTAGACTCTTGTATCTGTATCAATAATGAAGCATATACCCTATAGCTTTGCATCTTTGTATAGTAGACCCTCCCATAAATGTTAGTAGCTGTTCTGCCTAGCCTTTTCCCGACTATATTGGGGTCAGCTTCCAGTATAACCAGATGCGGCTGAATACTAGTATTTTACACGGAGCGACTGCCATCAGACCACCGCAACCCAGTTACTGGGAAAACGCCGATATCCTAAGGTTAGACCGGTTGTCAGACTTTCGGGCTACTGACTTCCCGCAACGACTATCATAGGTATTCGTATGACACCCGGGACCGACTATTTAACGTGCACTCCGAGGCACGGAGGGATCTCGATGTGTAACGAACGGTCACCCATCCACAGACTGACCGCGGCAAGCACAGCTTAACCTCGCAAATCATATGATCCCCGCGGTTGGTAATTAGCCACGAACCCCTCCCCATATGTTAGCAGCTATCACAGGTAAAATTTGCATACAAGTCTATGTATGTGCCCAGTATGGCAATAGAAAATTCTACCAATGCTACCTAAAACGATTCGTTATTATTTATAGGATCCGGGCACAAGAGTACCTACGGATCTTATTCCAAGTACCTTTGTTTTTCAGATCTTTAATATAAGGCGTTCAACAATATGTTAACTCATGATGACACAATGTGAGCATCGCGTAGAGCTGTAATACAATTATGGGCGAAGGTAAACGGTGCGCTGCATGAATGGATTATAGCTATTATAGGTGGTAAGTTAAGCCCATTTGTGGACGATGCAATTCACGAATAACAAGTGTTCTGCGATTAAAGCCAATTATTGTTAGTAATTATATTAAACTAGCTGTGTCCTCACGGCTCCGCCCGTAGCCTATGTTACTCAGTGATAATGTAGCTTTCTAACGGCAAAAGATTTTTTGAAATCGGTCCTGTAGTTGTTTAAGTTTATTCGTTACATACAAAAATACAAATCTTTCCTCTTTATAATATTAGTATAGATTAGTATATTAGCATTAGTATAGATAGTATAGATTATGGATGCTGTGTGGGTTTCATAGAAGGGACTTACGCCTAGTTTCTATGACCAAAAACGAATAGTTCTGATTACCAATGGTAGCATTCTTTATCAATCACGCCTAGCCTTTTCCCAATTATGTTGCGGTCAGCGTCCCGTCTAACTAGATGCGGCTAAATACCAGTATTTTACATGGAGCGACTGCCATCAGAACTCCCCAACCCAGTTACAGCCGATAAGTATCCTAAGGTTAGACTGGTTGTCAGACTTTCGGGCTTCTTACTTCCCGTAACGGCTGTCATAGATATTCGTATGACACCCGGGACCGACTGTTTAACGTGCTCTCTGAGGCACGGAGGGGTTTCGATGTGTAACGAACGGTCACCCATCCACAGACTGAAAGCGACAAGCGCAGCTTAACCTTGCAAATCGTATGATCCGCGCAGTTGTTAATTAGCCACGAACCACTCGTAGCATTCTTTATATAGCACGTTAAATCGTCGTTCACGGTTGTTATACGAATATCTATGACAGATCGATATGGGTAGTCAGAAGCCCAAAAGTCGAACAAACCTTACGATATCTGTATTACCCAGTAGGTTGGACTGACAGCAGTTGCTCCGTGTAAAATACCGGTATTCAGCCGCATCTGGTTAGACTGGAAGCTGACCCCAACATAGTTGGAAAAAAGGCAAGGAGAATGCTTTGTATGTTATTATAGGAATTTTCTGTTCTAAAAGAAAATATTTGTTGGTCACATATGGCGTTTACAGCGTCACTGGGCGCAGCATATTTGACCCAATAAAGACCGAACATAGTCCACGGAACTTCAATTTACCATATCGTGTTGGTATATAACTGTATACCAAATGTATGCACAAGCTGTTTATAAACAAATAGGCTATTTTTAAATTGTAAGTAATATACAAGGTTAGTCGGAAAGGGGGTACTAAGCCGAAAGGATGTTAAAGTACCTACCCATAATAAGGGATAACTTTTGTTCTACAACTTTTCCCAAAACTCGATAGTTTAAGAGAAATAGCTTTTCAAAGATTTCATAAAAAATATGCTAAAATCTATCTATCCATAGCTATGATCAGCTGTGTTTACTATTTAGGTCATATTTGGGGTCACGGATTAGAAACTTAATTTTCTGCATTCATAACTAAAGCAGATATGTTTTTTTTTTGAAAAATCTAAAATAAAAATCATTATGCATGCAAATAAAAATTATCGAATTTTGAAGTATTAACACTTGCTTTAAAATAATCATCAGTGATACTTTAAGTGGCCCGCGGCTTAGTACCCCCTTTCCGACTAACCTTGTAGAGTTCCGGACTGAGTTAACATTTATATTTCTGTAAGAAACTATTTTATGAAAATGCAAATTTTTAATCGTTTTATTAACCACCGCACTGGTGCGAATTAATGTTTCATTTAATAAAACTAACCTTTTTAATATTACTAAGTTAACAATAATACTTTGTATGAGTTATTAAAGTTGAGATGTAATGTAGTTTTTGCATTTAGATCTGATATAGGACTATTTTCAGAAGCCTTCTATTTCAGGTTACACAAATAGATTCACACAGTTCCATAGTAAATACGACGCGTTTTTTAAGTGGTTAGGAAAACTTTCAGGCACAATTATAATGGCTATAAAAAGCTATTGTTTATGAGATTTAAATTAGCTACGTAAAAAAAGGATAAAGGTACTTATGTCTCTGGTAGTACCTACCTATGTTGATTCCGTTTTTCATACTTCTAAAACTCAGCGAACAAAAGTAGGGGCAAAGTGAATAAATATCGAAAAGTAGTAACCAATAGTATCCCTATGGAATAACAATTAATTATTATTGTTATTAGATTATACTGGTTACTTTACTTCTACTATTAAAACGAATATGTTCAGTTTTTAAGGATTCCCTGCCTACTAAAACACAAAATTAAAGTCAAAGTATTTATTTCAATTAGGCATATAAAAGGCAATATTAAACGTAGAAATTTACAAAAAAAAAATGAATTGATTCTAGTCGCCCCTTCCAAAAAGTAGTTTCGTATGGAGAAGAATGGGCAAGAAACTCCACCGTTACTCTTTTAAAATGTCTTACAATATTTTGTATACTTAGGTACATTAATTATACAATTAAATGAGCAAGGTATTTCAAATCGCGTTTCAGTTATACTTATGAAAAAAGTTAGTTTTATACCTACATTAATTAAGTTCATTAATATTCTAACGACACATTTTAATGCCATTTTTAATAATGACTTTCCTTGAAAAAGTGTAATGTAACTGCACTGGCATCGAATTAACCTTGTATAAAGGTACATAGGCGAACTATGTTAGGTTGTAATTACCGCGACTTATGAAAATAGCATGTTTAGAAAATAACCCGGAACCACGTGACAGAGTAAGACGAATAATAATATTTATTTATCGTTCTAGGTCATCGTTGCAACTTTTTTATGTTGAAATTATAATGTGCTTTGGCTAATATTGTCACGCGAGTTTTCTGATTACTTGTAAGTGAAAAGGTACCTAAGTATTATTTTTCAGAGTAAAATTATTATACACTGGCCTGCAAAAATAAGTATCACACTTTTAAAATTTCAATTTTTTCTAAACTATAGAAGTTAGAGATTTAAAATAAAAAACGTTTTATAGCAATTTTTATCAGCTTTCTTTGAATCTATAGTAACAAAGTTAAACTCTTTTTTGAGTCCTTTTTGTTTCGAAAATATATCTTGTGTACCTAAAAAGTTATTGCAATTTTAAAAGTGTGATACTTATTTTTGCAGGCCAGTATAGTTCGTTTATTCATCTTTACATAGTATAAAACAAAGTCGCCCCCGCTGTACAGACGCTTAGATCTTTTAAACTACGCAATGGATTTTAATACAGTTTTCAGCAATAGATAGAGTGATTCGAGAGGAAGGTTTATATGCCCCACATTAGTATCTACATAGCACTCGTGCGAAGCCGGGGAGGGTTTCTAGTTCATTATAAATATAAGTTACATTTTTAAATATTTCTATAAAAATTAAAAATATAAAAATAGCAGCCCACCGGCATCGGGAACGGGGTCGAAGCTACCGGTGGTCAAGACCTCAGAGAGAGGAACCTCCTAACAATAGATACGCACCGTGTCCAGCAAGTCAGAATTATATTATTATAACATCTGATGAGGCTCTCGTTGGGCGGCTGGATCAAGGGATATCTACACATACTGAAAGTGGTACTTCTGAACACCGCGCGTATTGTTAGGAGGTTCCTCTCTCTGAGGTCTTGACTACCGGTAGCTTGGACCCTGTTCACGATGCTAAATTTTTTTATATTTTTAGTTTTTTTATAGAAATATTTAAAAATAACTTAGGTAAGCAAAATCGATTTATTTTCGGGTACCTACTTATAGGACCGGCCTTTGTTTTTGAAATAATAATATGTGTGATGGCCAAATACTAAGAAAAATAATGGTCGTATAGTCTTGATATATAGATTCTGTCAATTGCCTAGGATACAACGGTTTGTCAAGCAGCAGAAGTGCAGACAATACCACGGCTCGCCAATATTAATGAAATCATTTATCATGCTCTGTCAACTACTGTTTCTACTATATTATCTTATATGACACCTTCGTCACGGTCAGAAAAGATCCAGCGTATGATTTTTAAAGGATTTTCTTTAATGCTTTACACTAAAATTAAAGGTAGGTTAGTGAGCAATTCATTTGTTTGTTTCCGAGAGTTTGTGGCATAAACACAAATGTGGCAGCATTGGTGGTGAAAACAAATACACATAGATGCATTTGCTATCCTGACTTGCATCGTCATGTCTTGGTGAATATGATGAAAGAACCATGAAATTAAGTAAAATACACTCGAGAGCAATAAATCTGGGTCACCAACATAAACAAAATACAATCAATGTTTAAATGTTTAACAATGTTTTCCAAAATATTAAGATTTATGTTGATGCCTCGGATTCATTGCTCTCGAGTGTACGTAGGTAAGACAAAAGTAACGGTGACTGGAAAAGATAATGAATGAAGAAAGATAGAAGATGACGAAGTGTAACAGGTAAATGGGTTTGTATATTTTAGAAGTATGTTTATGATAAGATTGATGCAGATGCAGAAAGATGATAGAATACGAAGAAAGGTGAATGAAATTGTGCATGCGGTTGTGACCCATCAGTCTAGGTCGAAAAAAACTCGATTGGCCGTGCACAATGCATGCAATGGTGTGCTTACTTATGTTTTGAAGCGGAAAGTGTGGCAGAAAAGTTGAAAACTAGATTTTTTCTATGATGTCGAAATCATGAGAAGTCGTCGTGTCATGTGTGTATAGTTCCAATTTTTTTTTGTATCTTGCATCGCTATTTGTAACAACAGCTTTTTTCTGAATAATTTTCAAAGTGCTTAGCAGAGATTTATATTACCTATCAGCAAAGAATTTTAAAAGAGCATCAACCTATTTCGTATACCATGCAGTAGGTAAGTGTTAAAAAAAAAACAAAAGACGATCGCGAAGCCGACTTGAATTATAATTTGTTTCAATCGTTTCAATTATTGCATGATTCAGTTTGTTTTAACTAGTGAAGATGAATCTCAAACCAGACTCATTACAATGCTAGAACCAATTACCACGGCTATTTATAAAGATGTTCAGTAATAAATTGTTCTATTTTTGTTCTTGATTCATGATTGCCTATGATTTGTTGGATATTTATGATGCATGTGTCATTTAACCTTTTCTCCTGCACGAGTTAAGTATCAATAACTATTAATAGTGAAACATGTGGTTCCCGCCAAAAAATAGGTACACCCTCTCGTCGTAAAAGATGATGCATAAATTATGACTGTCTTGTTGATCTAGTGCTCGCAAGTGCGACTACTGAGCATGGGGTCCTGGGTTCGATCCCCAGGTCAGGCAAAGTGTTATTGGGTTTTTCCATTAAGAATTTCTCAGTAGCAGCCCGGAGTCTGGATTTGTGCCTGGTTGATGGCAATGGGCTCGCCCTCTATTACATGGGACTTAAACATAACTGGCGAAACGTGGGCGTACTAAAAACACCTATGCCGAACCCTTCGGGGAGTACAAAGCGTGATGTTATGTTATGTAAATTCCAAGAGGATGGTCAGCAGCATAGTATGTAGCACACATAAACAATCTGTGATAAATACCCTCCAATTAGTTGCAAGTGAAAACAATAACCTTCTGTTACTGGTATATTTTTTGATACGGATACTCAACGATAATAATCCTTTAAAAAAGCTTTTAGTTTTAACGGTTTTATCTTGCAGTACCCCTGCAGCACAAGGATATGAGGATTGAAGGTTGAAATTATTATAATGTTGTACTGTCATGGCAATTCAATTTGTGTGCGAAGTTTCAGGAGAATCTGTTCAGCAGAAGTATTTGAAAATATTTGTTGAAAGATTTGAATCAAACGAATGTACGAAGTGAAGCTAATTAAAACCGCTTAATAATAAAAAATAACAATTTTTATTTGCTATTTGGTCAATGTATCCTACAATAGCAAGAGATTTATTATCATTATATTAACACCTTGCTGATGTCCTAGATATATGGGCTTTGCCGGGGTTGCGGTGCATGCTTATAGGAATCCCGCGACCCCGGCCGACTGTCGGGAGGAGGAACACCGTGGGTTTTTAGTCGGTATGAGTCCGGCAAACCCTTCACCTTCCCCGGGCGAGGGATATCTATGAGAATATTCGCAAGAAAAAAACAGAAAAAAAGTATAATATGGGCCTTTCAATATTCCACAAGAATAATCTTATGCGTAATAATAGTTACCTTATGTATGGCCATAGTATATAGGTATGATTCTTTAATTGCTAAATCAATGCGGAAGTTTATATAGCATTTAATGATGACAGTATATTTATGACCATACCCGAAAGTTAAGGTTATAGGCGGAAGAAATAATAGCCGCACGCAATTTAATAACGTATTATTTATTACACGCACTTATTATTATTTCCTTCCAAATTACCGCAACACATTTTTTAAAGACAGCGCCATTATTCATAAAGTTAAAATTATATATGCCTCTGTTTTTAAATGAGGTTATTAAAGTAGGTAATGCTCTCAAATAAATAGCCATGTGCAAGAGTTATTTATCCGTATCCCAGTTGTTAATTCGCGACATTACTCTCTTGGTTTAAACACGGCACAATGTAATTTAGTGGGTGCAATATAAGATGTATCAAGTTCGATTATGGAGATCGGAAATGTGTGAGTTTTATGGAATCTGGTGAACATCAGAGGTAAACGAGTTCGTTTGATAATTGTGTGTTGTAAGTGTCGGACGGACAAAGACGTCGCGACGGCCGCGAAGCTGGCTAGTGGCCAGGGCGTCTGCCGGAGTACGCCCCGTTTATTACTTTGGCATATCTTGTGGAAAAATATCAACATTGGTGTTTTATGTCACTACATTGAGGTTGACGGACTACATGCGTCCTGATTGAATTAGTGAACTTAAATATATATATTTATAGCTCATCTACATATTCTATTCTTCTGTATACATAAACGGAGGAAACTGACTGCTGACTGATCTAACAACGCACAGCCTAAACCGCTGGGGTTACTAACTTGAAATTTTGACAGTAGGTACCTTTTATAACGTAGGCATCCACTAAGGAAGGGTTTTTGAAAAGACTTCCCTAAAAAGGGGTGAAAAAAAACACGCCACCGAAGCTATGTGCAAAAGCTATTTCGAATAATTAATTTAGACACATTGAGACCCCTCCGTGCCTTGGGGAGCACGCTAAACCGTCAGTCCCGGGTGTCATACGAATACATATGACAGTTGTTACGAGAAGTCATAAGCCCGAAAGTCTGACAAGCGGTCTAACCTTTGGATATCGGCATTGCTCTGTAACTGGGTTGCGGAGGTCTGGTGGCAGTCGCTCCGTGTAAAATACTGGTATCTGGTTAGACATGAAGCTGACAGCAGCATAGTTGGGAAAAAGGCTAGGCAGAACCATATCTGTGTTTTACGAAACTCTAAAATAATTCACTGACCACACCAGCAATCATGTACACAATCGTAAGGACATGACCATGGTCTTTCACATCAAGTCTTTTTCTTTAGACATTACTAGTACTAATAACTTGTATCTACATGGGGAATTATGTTGTTTTCCCTGAAGGTGGCAAAGGTTTAGCACAAAAGGGTCCTGGAGATCCCGTTGCCCCTCCCTCATTTGTGCTGAGGACGGCAACTGGATGGTTTACGAAACAAAAAGGATCGATGTGATAAGAGTGGGTTTAACGCTACTCAATTTCAAGTTGCCATTATACCAGGTTCACACGATTCGATTCAAATCGCATGCAATTTGAACCGTGAGAACAGACTTTCAATCAAATTGAATCAATTTGAAGGAACAAAACGTTTCAACTTTTGTTGATCAACTAAAATCGAACCGTGTGAACCCGCTATTAAGTCTCGTGCTGTCACTGTCACTTTAAGGCCAAGTGACAATGACAGCACCAGCAACTTAAAATCGAGTAGTGTTTGAGTGTTTGACAATCAGTCTTTTTAAACTATTCATGTTAAATAGTGGAACTTGCAAATTCTCCATTAAAAAGTACACCGTTGAACTAATCACTTTATTAAATTATTAAACTTTGCATACTAATGGGGTAGGCAACTGTGGAACTAATGGCGCCACTTTCGATTGTTCCACTGCAATCTTATTGGTTGCAATGTGTTTGGCATTATTGTTAATATCAACCTGATGGTTCTGATTGGCTCAAATAACTAAGTATGGGGGTGCTGCCATCTGCTTTAGTTCTGCGTTGCCTTCCCCATTGTTTACTTCATTATACAACAGAACACGAAGAACAAACTTGTGTCACAGTTCATTATAATGTTATAATTAAAAGTGCAGTTATTGTAGATACTTCTTTACATAGTATAAAACAAAGTCGCTCCCGCTGTCTGTCTGTCCCTATGTATGCTTAGATCTTTAAAACTACGCAACGGATTTTGATGCGGTTTTTTAAATAGATAGAGTGATTCAAGAGGAAGGTTTATATGGCCCATATTAGTATCTACATTGCACCCGTGCGAAGCCGGGACGGGTCGCTAGTACCTAATAAAAGTTAGTACAATCTGTGTTTTTTTTTCAGTTTCCGGTTCTACTGTCTACACAAACCAACTACAGTTTTACACTAAGTTTGGTTGTATAGTATTTCCAGATTATCCAGTGTAGTTGCTATACAGGAAGAAAAAAAGAATTCTTCCAGGTGGAGGGAAAGTAGGTACTTTAACTTTACTTACCTAATAATGGAGAGAGCAACAGGATGGTAAAAAAGAATGATACCCTCCAGGTGGAGGGAAAGTACTAAATAATGAAGATAGCAAATTTCTCCCAAGGTAAACTATTATATTTCTTAAAGCTACATTAACTGATATATTTGATTTAAAAAAGTCGCTTGTATGAATCGCGAATCGAACTGACATAACAGTAGGCTAATACAGCTTTTTTTAAATTTGTTTACTTTTCGCAAACAAATAAAAAAAACCGGCCAGGTGCGAGTCGGACTCGCGCACGAAGGATTCCGTATCGTTATCTATAAAAACGGCAAAAAAGTCATGTCTGTTGTATGAGAGCCATCTTAAATATTTATTTAATTCTGTTTTTTAGTATTTTTTGTTACAGAGGCAACAGAAATACATCATCTGTGAAAATTTCAACTGTCTAACTATCACGGTTCATGAGATAGAGCCTGGTGACAGACGGAGACGGAGACGGACAGCGGAGTCTTAGTAATTGGGTCTCGTTTTACCTTTTGGGTACGGAACCCTAAAAAGACCTGTATTAGCCTACTGCAAGTGCTATCTTTACATGAGTCCTACTTTTCTCCAACTACGAACAGCTACTTCTCTCCAAATACGAATAGTAACCTCTATTTGCAACAGCAAATGGAATACATTACCTTACATTATTACATGTCAAATAATATAATCGGCTTTACATTAACTAAATTAATATTCTCCGATTAAACCTCCTATTTTCGAGAAGATTAGTAATAGCTATCATAGTACATCATTGCCGGTTCAACACAGAAATAATTGAGTACCTATAATAAATTTTCCTATATTTACAAATGGATGCGGCGCCGATTAAATGTATTTACTTTGGCCTTTCGCGCCGGATGAGGCATCGGAAACTTTAATATGAAGCCGGCGTGAAGGACCACAGTCTAAAAAAATATCTAAGTAGATGGTAGCCAAGCTGTTGGACTAATTTCAGTTTTATTACGATCGTAGATAGTACTTGGTATAATTATTTTTTCTGACGTTAACGATGTGTGTGAAAGACGCTATATTTCATCATAAATGTAACACAAAATTATATACTATTGCAAATAAATTGCATATCATCACATCGTGTCACGTCCGGTACTATGTTTTACGATCACATGACGACTGAAAAACTCGACTGTCTGCTACAAAATAATTCAATGATATAAATAAAACAAGTTTTTATAATAACACTAAATTGCTACGTCGTACAATCAAAGCTTGTTGAATGGGGCAACCTTACCGTCTAACAGAACTATTTGCACGAAATAAACACGTTTTGCCAATCACAGTGTGCAATAATATTATTTGCTGTAAAATTATGTATTGGTACTAGCGTCTCGGTATATGATTAGTACGGAGTGTGCAAGCCAAACGTGTCTGCGTACACTAGGCCCGACACTCGACAGACGCAATGCTAGCCGCTGCAAAGAGGTATTCAGAGCAAGGGTTTATTTCTGTTGTCACAGTTACCGCAACCGAGCACTTGGGTTTATATTTGGGTTATTAGTGACGCAAATAGCTGTGATAAACGGGTTTAATTTTGGCGCGTCTCTCTCCGATAGCTATTGTTGTCGATAGGTCATTAGTGTCTTCTTCGACAAGGTTGTGTCTGGATTACCTTTGATGATTCCGTTTGCTTGATAAAAAATGTACACAATTTCTCAGATGCATTCAACACGGTGGTTTCTCGATTTCATCCAAGATGGATTTACTGCGGGCTGTTCGTTAATTCGTCTTTTTGATTGGCATTTTTATTTCGACTGGTCAGTTTTTAGCTCAGAGATAAAAACAACTGGTAACAATAGAAAATGTATCAATTTTTGCATATTTGATATTCTGATTACCTTTCAGTTGAAAGATGGAGGTGTGGGTGAAAAGATTTTTGGCACGTTCTGTGTTTTAAATAATTAGCGACTTGCTTTTACTACTTTACATTATGTTTTTTGTTTTGACGGCCTTGTTGGTCTAGTGGTAGCAAGCGGGACTGCTGAGCATGGGATCTTAGGTTCGATCCCCAGGTCGGTGTAATTGGGTTTTTCCATTAGAAATTTCTTAGTAGTCCGGAGTCTGGATTTGTGCCCAGTTAATGGCAATAGGCTCACCCCTTACATGGGACTTAAACATAACTGGCGAAACGATATACTAAAAAAACCTCTGCCGTGCATAAGTTTATGATATTTTATTTTCACGTACTTTGAAAAGAGGCTGTATACTAGTTGTTTAGTAAGTTTTACCTTTAGAAAACACATTGGTTATTAATAGCGGGTAAATGTTTACTATTGAGCATCGGCTTAGACTATTCATTGTACTGGACTTTCCTTTTCACACGCAATAGTTCATGGACTTATTTACAGTAAGGAAGAGATTAAGATTGAATACAATAATGGTATTAATATTGACTACATCGGGTACAAAAGGTGCAGATTGTCGGAAAATCGAGCGTCTAAACGGAATCGTTCTAGATTTTGACTGATTGTTTCTGTCTTATCCAGTTCTATCGGCGTATCAGGAACAGCGTCAATTTATAAAATGGAACTGTGACTGGGAATTTATTCTGTGTATTTACTGTACATACAATATACAAGGTTATTTGGAAAGAGGGTACTAAGCCGAAATGGTATTAAAGCACCCATAATAATGGATAACTTTTGTTCTACAACTTTCCCCAAAAGTCATTAGATTAAGAGAAATAGCTGTTCAAAGATTTCATAAAAAATATGCTAAATTCTGTCTATCCTCAGCTATGATCAGCTGAGCTAACACTTTTGGTCATACTTGGGGTCATGGATTAGAAGCTCCATTTTTTGAATTCGTAACTAAAGCAGGGATGAGGAATAAAAAAAAAAAAAACTAAAATAAAAATCATTATGTATGGCAATTTTTTTCATTGAATTTTGTAATTTTAACACCTTCTTTAAAACAATCATCAGTGATACATTAACTGGCCCGCGGTTTAGTACCCCCTTTCCGACTAACCTTGTATACATATGTAAAGGACATAGATTCTTGTGTTTCAAAATTCTAATACACTCGGGAGCAATGAATCCGGGTCACCAACATAAACAAAACAATGTTAAAATGTTAAACAATGTTTTCCGAGATAAGGTTTTGTTGGTGACTCGGATTCATTGCTCCCGAGTGTAATTGGTGAGAAATGTTAGGCTGCATATTGACTAATACCTGTCAAAAGTTATTGTTACCTTGGAAACTACGTACAAAGAAATAGATTTTCAGTCATTTGATATATGAACTTATTGTGTATACCTAGCACGAGACAGTCCAAACTCAAGGTTTTAGGTTTTCTGGCAGTCATTCCTTCATCGTATTACACATTTACAGTTCGACAGAAGAAAATAGAATAAGAATTAATATTGATCTCGTTCGTTCTGCCTAGCCTTTTCCCAACTATGTTGGGGTCAGCTTCTAGTCTAACCAGATGCGACTGAATACCAGTATTTCACACTGAGCGACTGCCATCAGACCCCCGCAACCCAGTTACTGGGCAATGCCGATATCCTAAGGTTAAATCGGTTGTCAGACTTTTGGGCTTCTGACTACTCGTAACGAGTGTCATAGGTATTCGTATGACACCCGGGACCAATGGCTTAACGTGCTCTCCGAAGCACGGATTAAATGATAATAATTAATATTGATCTATTGTTATAATATTACTTTCTTCTTCATTTTTCGTGTCGCCACAAGCTATATGAGAATAGTTCATGCTGTGGTAAAATGATTAGCTGGTCAGCAAGGTTGGTAGCTGGGCTGACTGCCCAGGGTGCGCCAGACGTACTTAGGTATCGGCATTCGTAGAGGGTCTTTTAATACATCCTAATAATACTTTGAAATTAATTGATAGATTGATCAGTAACTAGTAAAATTTTACATAACATAACATCACGCCTGTATTCCACGAAGGGTTAGGCAGAGGTGTATAGTAACACCCTCATTTCGCCCTTCATGTAATAGGGGGCGAGCCTATTGCCATCAACCGGGTACAAATCCAAACTCCGGGCTGCTATTGAGGAATTCCACACGGAAAAACCCAACAACACTTTGCCCGACCTGGGGATCGAACCCAGGACCTCAAGATCAGCAGTCGCGCTTGCCACCACTAGACCAAAGAGGCAGTAAAATTTTAATTTATTAATTTAGACCATGGTCCCCAATATGGGTCAGAAAACGGAAGCTAAAACATTTTAAAGTTCGTTCTCTGTTTAAGATAAATGTATCAGTGGGATGGGATGCTGTCCTTACTTTGTAAGTTTTAAAAATTGTCGTCCTTACTTGATAATAATTTAATCTAGATAAGCTGAACAATTAAAATGTATATTATCTAGAAGATAGGATGAGACAATTTATTCTCAAGGTTTCCAGACAGAATTATCCTTAATATTAATATACTTAATATTTTAATGCTTTATGCACTTATTGACATTTTGGAGGAAGTCTAAGATTAAACTGATAATACCAACTGCGGGTACGTGTCACTGGTGTTTAAGGTTATTCTACACATAAAATCACGCCTGTATTTCCCGAAGGATTAGGCAGAGGTGTTACCACACCATCATTTCGCCGTTATGTTTAAGTCCCATGTAATAGACCCATAAACTCAAACACCGGGCTGTTACTGAGGAATTCCACACGGAAAAATCCAATAACACTTTGCCCGACCTAGGGATCGAACTCAGGACCTCACGATCAGTAGTCGGGCTTGCCACGACTAGACCAACGAAGCAGTTATTCAGTTATTCTACAAATGATTAAATGTCGTTCTCTGCATCTATAATAATAACTAGCGGCCCATCCCGGCTTCGCACGGGTGGACATTTATCCCGTTTTTGCAACATTTTTAATTTATGCTCCGCTCCTATTGGTCGTAGCGTGATGTTATATAGCCTATAACCTTCTTCGACAAATGGACTATCCAACCCAAAAAGATTTTTTGAATTCCAACTAGTAGTTCCTGAGATTAGCGCGTTCAAACAAACAAACAAACTCTTCAGCTTTATAATATTAGTATAGATTAAACTGAGACTGGCCGAACTATTAGTAAGTATTAGAAAATAGGACAAGACAGTTTAAACTCAAGGTTCCTTAACGAATTTGGCCGTTTGACAAAACCTAATCATTGTTATTGACAGATAATGAAATGTTTCTGGGGAAGTCAGATCTATCCACCTGTGGTGTGTATTAGCGTGATGTGTTGCTGTTTACCTAGTGGCCAGCTAGCCTTGCCAAACGACGCGGCCGTGGCGGGTGACACCGGCGCGCGCGCACGCGTGTACCGTCTCGCGCTCTTGCCAGAATTCTACGTAGATATATATGTGTATATACGCGATATTTATATTTGTGTGGGAACACTGAATCTTATTTCATCTGAAGGGGTCGCAGCTGAGACGAACTCGCCAGACGTGATTTGCTGTTGTTGGATGTCACCAAATGACACTCTATCTTTTCTAATGTTTCAGTTTCAGTCTACCATTTGTAACTCAACCATAATATAATAAGTCATTAAGAATGCCAGGGACTTTCAGCCAGTTGATCCCAATTTGTCGTAGTACCTTGTTTGTTTTGTAAATATTTCAAAATCACATACATACATAAACTCACGCCTTTTTCCCATGGGGGTAGGCAGAAACTATAGAACGCCACATGCTACGACCCTTACATACCCCTTCCGCTTCATCCACATTCATACATCTTGTCATACACGCATGCCGGTTGAGAGTACTACGCACCTGACCTTTGTGAAGAACATCACCAATAACATCGATGTATGTCCTTCTAGGACGTCCTCAACCGGCGTTTCCATTGACATCCGCCTTATAAATTCCTTAAACTTTCCTTGACCCCTCCTTTCCTTTCAAAATCACCTTAGTGTTATTTTAAACTCGCAAATAAAGTTTAGACTCACAAGACGACAGGCCGTTTCAAGGTTTTTTTTTAATAAGACAGAAGTCTTATTTTAATGGAAATGTTAGTGTTATAAAATGTTATATGTTACAAGTTATATTTCATTGTGGGTGCACCATAATAGACAACAGACAATGAGAGTATAAATCTTTTTTCATAATAAATATTGTTAAATATTACACATTGCACAAACCGCGCCTTCCATACAAACATTTCCATTTTTATATTAGAGGAAAATTCTAAATTAAGAAATGTTCCGAATCGCTAACATAATTGAATTAATTCTTTATGAATTAATTACAATGTTTCTATGAAAGTTATGTAGTAAACGCAGAACAATGGGCAGACGTCATTATGTTGCGTGCCCATTAAAATTATTTTTGTAGCTCATTTGTAGGTCCCAGCAAAACTTCGCGATTGATGATAACATTTTTTCGAACTTATGTTTATTTAAGTATGTTTGTGGTGGTATGATCGGGTCGCTGTTTGCATTCGGCATAAACGAACCTCGCACATTCAAGCAAGTCCCTGTCGGGCGTGAAAGCGGCCCCTCCGGCGAGCGTCACCACCGCCAGCAGCGGCGGCAGCAGTGTCCACATTTCGGGCTACGGTCGCGATGGCCGGGGCCGAGCGTCACCTCGCGCGCATACTCTCACTTCACTCACTCGCCGCCTACACATCATCGGCGAAATGAACGCGGGCACATCACTACACTGGGGGGTGGCGAGTCCTCGTGCTCCAGGCGGTGAGCGGGCTCCGCGCGTGGGTCGAGGTCCGAGGATCAGCGAGCGCGGCGCGATACTGCGCGACTGCGGCGGGTGGCCGTTATCGCGGCGACGGCGGGCGGGCGCGGTCACGGGCGCAACCTTCGCTTCCGCGCGATCTCACCCTGTGACGCGACTGACGCGCGACGCGACTGACGCGCGACGCGAGAAAAACTATTGCTACGCAACCGGCTACGAGACGAACGTCCGGCGTCTGCGACGATATGCAACGATCATTAACTGTTTAATTCATATTTTAGTACCGACTGGACACGTCGACCATGACGTGGCTGGCCCACGTGCTTGACTTGTGATAACTAATTTTACACATCAAACCGATACGAGTAGTTGCAACAAAGTACTAATGTTGATGATAAAGCCGATGTTCAGTGCTCTAAGCGGGTTGCGCGGCGTGTCGAGCTCGCGTGACAGAGCCTGCCGTGCCCAATCGTTAGACAACATTTGACTTTCGCAAATCTACTCGGAGTGACTGTAACAAAAGCGAATAAACTGCTAACAAGATATTAATTTCCAAGGGCACATAACCGCAAGCAACGCCAGGACTGTTATATTTTTCATAATATTCTAAAATTTTCAATCTCGTTGCTGCTTCAAATCCCGTATTTATCGTTCTCTACCGCACGTATATCCGCACATGAAAGCTGCAGCTCCATGAGTAATATTCCTACGTATAAATAACAGCTTTAGCTCATAAACTTACATAGGATTATTTCACTTACACATAAATACATAAGATTTACGTGCATAAAAATTTCAGGAGTAGGTATACCAAAATATAAAAGTCAAAATATGCCACGATACTTGTTTGAAGTCAAGTAGGTACGAATACTCGTTCATAGTTACGATATTTTGATGAGAGCATTCACATAAGTAGCAGTGGAGTAAAACCAGTAAATTAGGGAAGCTATCAGCTTTACTCATCAGGTCGTGGTTTGCGTGCAACATCGGGTATTTATTTAATTTCATTGCAACATCAGCCGTGGTACACAAATAGAGTGAATGGTAAGGAGACGCCGCCGCGTACCAACGTTAAATTGATTCGAATGCCATTCAAACGATCAGGCTTTATCGAGCCGCATGGATTATACCATGTTTTGAATCTAATCTATAAAACGCAACGTTGTTTGTTAACATTTTTCATTGCAAGACACACCTTTGAATCAGCGAGAATCGGAAAGCCTGCATTGAATTCAAAGGAGACTATATGACCCGTCCGTTCGTTCAGCTTCGACGTTCTTTTTAGGGTTCCGTACCCAAAGGGTAAAACGGGACCCTATTACTAAAACTCCGCTGTCCGTCCGTCCATCCGTCCGTCACCAGGCAGTATCTCATGAACCGTGATAGATAGACAGTTGAAATTTTCACAGATGATGTATTTCTGTTGCCGCTATAACAACAAATACTAAAAAATAGAATAAAATAAATATTCAAGGTGGCTCCCATACAACAAACGTCATTTTTTGCCGTTTTTATAGATAATGGTAAGGAACCCTTCGTGCGCGAGTCCGACTCGCACTTGGCCGGTTTTTTTCAGGAATCGTGTTACAATTTCATAATTTCTTTGACTGCAAAACGTAAATATATTAACATCGTATAATAAGTACACTATCACGTAGAACCCTTACACTATCTGACATGTTTGGAACAGGTCCAACACTGGATGTACACGATCCCATTCGGTAGGTATTATTTATTCGTGATAATCCTGCTTCGTTGAATACAAAACTGTACAGTAGAGTTAGTGTTAGTTTATTAATAAAACTACAGTAACTACTATACCTATTCTAGAAATATTGAATGAAAACTGACCGCTTGGTTCTGTCGATTTTCGTAACAAGTCATGACAAGTGGAACATAAATAGAATCTACGTTTATGTTTCTACATTCTTTGACTGGGTCTCCTTTCTCTTGACTTAATCCACATGTTGGCAAATAAACTAATATGTGTTAGGAAAAGATGAACACGGATATATTGATTTTGTTGTTATTGACTTCTTTGTTAGTCTAGAGGTCGCAAGCGCGACTGCTGAGCATGGGGTCCTGGGTTCGATCCCCAGGTCGGGCTAAGTGTTATTGTGTTTTTCTAATTGGATTTTTTCAGTAACAGCCCGGAGTCTGGATTTGTGCCCGGTTAATGGCAATAGGCTCGTCTCCTATTACATGGGACTTAAATATAAATGGCGAAACGAGTGTGTACTAAAAACACCTCTGCTGAACCCTTTGGGGAATAAAAGGCGTGATGATGTTATGTTTTTATTAAATAAGTTGTTTTAGTATTAACTCTTAATAATCCCTTAAAAAAGCTTTTAAGTTAAACAGTTTTACCTTCAGTACCTCTGCAGCATTAGCATTTGAGAATTGAAGGTTGAAATTATTATAATCTTATATTGTCATGATAATTGAATTTGTAAGCGAAATTTCAGAAGAATCGGTTAAGCAAAAGTAGTTGAAAAATGTGTCGCAAGATTAGAATCAAACCGACAAACAAATATACATAGCTAATTAAAATCGTTTAAAAATAAACAAATATTATATACACAATTACGTTTCTACTCAGTTTAGCAGTCCACTGCTACTAGACCGCTGGGCATAGTTTGCTTTCAAAACGGGAAGAAATGCTTCGGCTCTGACGATTATCAATTTGGTAGATGGCGGAAAGGGAGCTATTTTAGAGAAAGAGAACTGAAAGTATGGATGAAATGCAGCGGCTTACAGCCATAGATCTAGTTCTCTATCATTGGTCAAAGGCGCTGTCACCGTTTAGGATATTGTAAATAATTGAAAGAAAAAAGGAAGAAAAAATGTTTATTACCATAAAAATAAAACATATGAAAATTAACAAAAATAACTGCCTCGTTGGTCTAGTCGTGGCAAGCGCGACTGCTGAGCATGAGGTCCTGGGTTCGATCCCCAGGTCGGGCTAAGTGTTATTGTGTTTTTCTAATAGGAATTTTTCAGTAACAGTCCGGAGTCTAGATTTGTGGCCGGTTAATGGCAATATACTTAAACACAACGGTGAAATGAGGGTGCTACTATACACCTCTGTACATCCCTTCGGGGGTATACAGGTGTGATGTTATGAATATGAGTAAAAAAACTTTTTTGTTATTCAAATTTCTGTAGTATGTCGTATGGCGTGGGCTCAGCAAATGGTGATTCGTGAGCATCATACCTACCTCTCATCTTATTCATTGACTTCCTGTTCATCCAAAGGTTGTCTGGTAGATATCGCTATCAGCGATAAGACCGCCATTGTACCCTTTAATGTTTGTTATTGTATAAGAGCTGTGTTACAATTTTGGTGTACAATAAAGTATATTCTATTCTATTCTACGTCACGGGTCAACGCTGGTTTTCAACCCGCTCCTTAATCGCAGTTCCCATAGGTAAATAATGAGTAGTGTTGCGAAACAACGTACTATTACCGTCTATTTAAGTGGCAGTAGAGCGTGTCGCGACCCGCGGTGTAAACTTGCACTTGATCGGATTCCCTTCGTCCTAGCTGTTAGATAACCGGTACCGACTACTTTCCGGTGTGATCCACTTATACTACACGTATGTTTATGTTAGTTCGGAAGTTGAAGGCGATGGAATGTACTAGCAGATTAGTTCTTGGACGATTTGGCGATGAAATCCCTGGATTTCTCATCTTTGTGAGGTTTCCGGTATTGAATAAGTCTCTCTTCTTGAGTGTTAGAAATACATACATACATAAACTCACGTTTTTTTCCCATGGGGGTAGGCAGAAACTATATAACGCCATGCTACGATCCTTCCATACTCCTTTTGCTTTATCCACATTTATACATCTTGTCATACACGCACGTCGGTTGAGAGTATTACGCACCTGTCCTTTGTGACGACAGTTTACGACTAAGGAATTATGTCTAGATATGGTCAAAAACGTAATTATTACTCCTTGAGCACTTATAACGACTTACGATTATCAATTCGTCTGCCGTGTGAAATTCCATGATGCGTACGACTGATCATCATGAAGGCATGTCAGCGGTGATTACCTACCTATAGGTACCCTATGATATTAATATGATAAATCATTTAGTTGTGGGATGTGTTGGAATAAAAACGTCTTCTTATCTCTTATACCATGATGATACTATAATAGCAATATTCAATATGAGTGTTATTGCATTTTAATTTGCTGATAACAATATCTTAATTTGTTTAAATTCGTTTTTAATTAGTTGATAAGAATATCTTAATACTTATGTAAAATATTAGTTTTTAATTAGTTTTTAGCTGTATCGTAATACATAATGTAACCAAAAAATATGATTTTAGATAAGAATTGACATGTGACTGAATTAAATATTGAATCGGAAGGCGATAAAAAACAGGATTCTGATTGGACGCTGAATATTTCCGGTATACTAGCTAAATAAACGAGAGTATCGGCATTGCCCAGTAACTGGGTTGCGGAGGACTGATGGCAGTCGCTCCGTGTATAATACCGGTATTCAGGCGCATCTGGTTAGACTGGAAGCTGACCCCAACATAGTTGGGGAAACTAATTAGGCAGAACGAACTAGCTAAATAAAATATGGAGTGATTGTGGTATACGAAGATTTTGTGACTAACTACACAGAACTAATTATTTGCTCGCTGAAAGGTACTTTTATTTTGATTTAATCCATTTAAGTTATACAGGAATTATCAAGATTTCCCTAATAACATCAAAATTTGACACCTGGAGCCCATTTCATGAAACTACTCTGCAAGTCTGCACTCCATATTTTGGAACTATTCAGCTGGATTTGTGTACCAAATTATGTAGAGTAGTTTCGTCAAATGGGCCCCCAGTTTCATCAAATCAGAAACTCTTTAAACCATTTGAAACAAACGTACTCGAACCAAAGAGTTACCGCGGGAAGTTTTGTTTAGATACAGAATACCTACAATGCAATTGCAAAGGTCAATTTTTTTCCCAGGTCATAGGCTCTTAAATCCCTTAGACTCTTGAAGCCAAAGCCTCAGGGCATAGGGCCTAGAGCTTTTGGCTTTATGACTTTTTATTATTGGTATTCAGATAATGTATGATTAGTTGTGTATTATTTTGTTTCTATTCAACAATTACATTGTATTTTTTCGGTCTAATGTATGGGTTTCATAATAAGCATGAATTGTACTTTATCAATATTATAAACATTATGACAGATAGGTACTCATTTGTATTTCACGGTTGGCTGATAAGCACTTTATATAACATGCATTGTTAACAATAAACAAATTTGCATGCCAAATGACGGCGGTCGTAAAGTTATGACTGGCCCGTTTACGGTCTGCGACGACGGCGACATTTGTTTGTAGTACTTCTAAAATATAGCCGACTGTATCCACCTGGCTACATGCTTTGTCTAAATTATATCTATAAGCTTGCTAACGGTAAAATGGGTCCTCGATGACGGCAAAGATATCGGTGTCTTACGTTGTACACATAACATTGTTTGCTCTATAATAATAAAATTCAGTCTGTATTCTTTTGGTTCCTTAACTTTATTTTAACTGACTCGTTGGTCTAGTGGTGGCAAGGGAGACTGCTGATCGTGAGGTCCTGGGTTCGATCCCAAGGTCGGGCAGTGTTATTTGGGTTTTTCCGTGTGGAATTCCTCAGTAGCAGCCCGGAGTTTGGATTTGTGCCCGGTTGATGGCAATAGGCTCGCTTCCTATTACATGGGCCTTAAACATAACGACGAAATGAGGGTGTTACTATACACCTCTGCCCAACCCTTCGGGAAATACAGGCGTGATGTTATGTTATTTTGTATTGTCAAACGGAATCGAATAGTTGGAATCAACAGCTTGTCGCAATTCCCAGCTAGATCAAAAAGGAGGAATCTAGGCGTACGGGTTGAGCGATTAGTGTTTCCATTACCTTTTGACATGAACGCTGCCATTATTAGCAGCAATGAGCAAAATATTTTACTATAACGATAAATGAAATTTCTTATTTTCGGTTCCGCTTGTTATTTGGAAAAATTTAACCGTCGTTCGGTCGTGTCGATGGTTGTCACGTCACACGAATTGTTTCACGACGTTGCACGAGGCGTAGGCTGGTTTTTTTCTCGTCTGGCGGCCGGCCAGGTGTTTTGGCGGTCTTTGTCAATGTTGAATTTATTAATACCCTACATCGCATTGTTTTTTAGTCGAGGTTAGCGACATCGCTTAATTGCACGCCCTTTGTTGCATTTATAGCTTTTCGTGTTTATTGCGAAATGCTAATATAGTTATTATTTTTATTCGGTCTTTAACTTTTCTACGAGCACTAACTACTGTACTCTGCCTAGTTTACGTTGTCGTATAATTCAATAGCGTTGGATTCATACTTGCCAACTAGTTTATCGTTTTCTTATAGCATTTAGTCGTATCGTCTGCTGCAAGTACAGTGTCAATTGAAATTGCGTAACGTTGTCTGGTATTCAAAAAATTTAATTATTTGGGTGTTGGTAGCGGGTGATCAAAATAAATCCGGCATGCGAGTGTGTGCCAGATCGAAGAAGCGCGCGCGCCGCCCGCCTCGCCGCCGCTCGCCCGGGCAATGCGCGAGCGCAGTGCGACTTATTCCCAAGAACCGGTTTGAACCGGAAATATGTACGACAATTAACACCTTCAGCTCTGATCCCCCTTTTAACTCGACTAGGGATTTGGGTAGGTGTTCATTGTGTTCTATTGATGTAGAATGGTTTTATTTATTTTTAAACAAAATGTTTCATAAACTTCTAAATAACGCTGCTACCCAACCAGAAATACGACTGCCTAAAAAGCCCGATATTAATGTTACTAGTGAAGACATGTAGAGTTGCATAAATGCATTTAGTAATTAAACATTATTAACATGTACGAAAATTCGTCATTCTTGTTGCATTATTAAACATATTGAAAATCGTAGAATTTTTCTGTTTTTATCACCTTGTTGCAGATGATTTGCATTTGAATACCTATGCAGATTTTCGTCTGCCAATTAGATTTGGTTTTTAATCATGATGCAACTGAAAAATAACAGATGAATTTTATTTTACTCCGTCAATGTTTTTAAACGTTCGCGATTCGTACACATTATAAAATACTGACTCGGGTCTAATCGCGTAGAAAATTTAAAGGCACAATACCTTTTCTATCGCGACATTTCGGCCTGATTACACCGGAAAGTACATAATTATTTTATACTGAGCAACCTGTGAGTTAGAACTTATGCATCGATTTTATGAATCTTTTACTTCTTCTTTTCGTGTGGTTAGTGACTAAACTGGTGTCAGAGTTTATGCCGCCCATGGGCTTCTAACTTGGCTTCACATGCCGTCGAGAAATATATCTCAGGTATCCTAATGATGTTTTCCTTTACCGTTTTTAAGAATGTGATAACTATACAATACGCACATGAATCCGGAAAGTCAGAGGTACGTGTCTTAGGTTCGAACTCGAGACCTATAACTTAGCAGTCGGTCACAAATGATAAAATGGTAAATGATTTTTATTTCTGTAAATAAATCTGTTACAGACACTTTTATAAGTCAATGTAATGTTTTTTTTAAGACAAGATGGCGCCGGCCTTTCCTATCTGACTAGCTCTGAGAAGAAAAGCCGAAACAAACTCAGAGATCAAGGTCTCTTTTAAAGTCCAGACATTGTAGTATAAAAACGATGCGAGTGAAACGATCTAGGGCAACGTCTGGAATGGCCACAACACTACTAGGCAATCATCAATCTTTTAGTGTAATAAGTAGTTATGTTACATGCATAAGCTAATGGTCAAATACTCAAACGCTACTCAATTTTAAGTTGCCGTTAAATTCGAGCTATCTCTGTCACTTCATCTTAAAGTGAAAGTGACAGCAAAGCAAATTGAGTAGCGCTTCAGTATTTGGCCATATGTCTCTATCCGAAGAAGCCCGTGGCTCAAACATGTCACTAGTATTTTTGTCTATCCATATGGATTGTCCCGGCCTTGGCTCTGCGGTCAACACAAGGATTTGGCTCCAAACTGGAATGCATTGACCGGATTTAAATGTCAGTTAAAAATATTTTACTAAAAGTATTTTTGTCAATTAGTAACTATTTCAGAAATGCCCTTGCGATACTTTGCGTTCCGAAGAGCGTATGGGACGCTTTATCATCTCATAAATAAGTACCCATATAAATAAATTTATGTATATTGTTACCTTGAGTCAATTCAGGCTGTATCAAGAATAGTTCTTCTAGATACAGTATTGCCGTTCCAAGAATTGGAACCGGAACCGATAGTACCGATAGTAGTAGTAGAGATACTTGTGAAAGAGCTCGTCTGGGAAAGTACTACTACCATACCTATTTCTGCCGTCAAGCAGCATATCTGTGTTCCGGTTAGAAGGCTTTCAGTGCCAGTGAAGTTACAAGCATAATTACGAAATTTTCCAACTTTGTCTCCAAGGTTGGTAACGCATTAGCAAACCTCTTGGTGTTTTCTTTTTTTTGTCTATTCGACTGCTTGTTGGTCTTGCGGACCGTTTCTACGAAACCGGGCAGTTATTGGCAAGACCCGAAGGGTCTCCAAACAATGAGGACGAGAGTAAAATACTTAACCTAGCTAACTAACCTCTTGGTGTTGTAGGTGTATACACCTATATACATACTGGCGGCGGTAATCACTTTCCATCAGGTGGGCTGTCGACTTGTTTGCCATCATGTAGTATGTTTGCAATAAAAGAAACAACCATTTAGGCACTTATTAGTAAACAGCTCTCATTTGAGAGATCTTCCTACAGCAGCATACCATAATAAAATACGTCTCAAATGATGTTAAGACTACACTCAAGAGAGATCTCTCAAATGAGAGCTGTTTATTAATATGGACCTTAATATTATTTGAATTTCATTTCAGTAATTGTTTTCTGCATATATGATGAGTAGTTACATCAGCCTTCAGCATATAAATACTGAGAGTAAGTAGTAGTACCAAGTCTACGCTTGGGTGAATCGCGTGACTAAAAACCATAAAATTTTAAACTTCAAAATACTTAGGATTCCAAACAAATACTTTGTGCCTTTGATGTTATAAAGCTAGACAACTATTTTACTACTGAATTACTGGAAATAGCTGTTTAATTATAATCGTCACCGGAAAGCCAATACTACTTAAGCGCCATTTTGGCTAAAATCACTTACGTATTATATCTTTGGATTGGATTTTTTTTTCTGCGTCGAATAGTTGGGGTTTTGTATTTTATTCTATTATATTACGAAATACCAACTACCTACTCGATGTAGAAAAAAAATCCAATCCAAAGATATAATACATAACTCATTTTAGCCAAAATGGCGCTTAAGTAAGGCTTTCTGGTGATGATATATAATATTTATCATTCAGACTTAGTGAAAAAATCAGCTCTTCGTGAGTTCAGTTAAATTCTTAATGATATCAAAACTAAAGATGAAGCTTCCTAAAAAAGGCATACTTTTATCTATAAATGCAAGTTTGGATCACAGACAACCCCTCTCTCTAACCATATAACTTCTGTAGATATTTCATCAAATATTCCCAGATACCATTAGTCTCTACATATCAACCAAAGGCTGAAAAATAAAACTGGGTTCAACTCATGTCAAGATTCCAAATTAAGTACCTACTTTGTAGAATTGTAATTATTACCCTCCTGGAACCGTTCGTAATCTACAACAGACCATACAAACACATTTTCAGTTTCTTTAAATCCCAACTTTATACAGACAAAAAAATCAATAAGTACGTATCGAACCGTGATACGATTTCAAACAGTCGTAGTACTTGTAAGTCCATGTTGCATGATCATAAAGTTTGTAGTGACGTTATTTTCATCGAGTAGGACGCGGGCTTCGGGCTCTTCACGCATGGGGAAGTGGGTCATAGGCCGTGGCTTGTCAATATGATGCAGGCCTTTGTGTCAACCGAAAAGTTATTATAGAGTGATGATACTTTGATTGGGTATTTTGTTTTTGGAATATAATTAAGTAAGTAATTAATTATAAAGTTACCAGTTACTGAAGCGATCATTGATGATGATGATGAAGACGCAGTGGAGTAAATTGTGTAGGAAGACGAACTCTGTCAAAAGTTGGCATTAATAACAGACAGAAAAAGATTATAATTGTCACAATTTATTTGCATTGATGTGTTATTATAAGTCGTAACTGGGTTATGGAGTCTGATGGCAGTTGCTCCGTGTAAAATACTGGTACTTATACAGCTGTATCTGGTTAGACTGGAAGTTGGCCATAGCTGGGAGAAGGCTAGGAAGAAGATGTGTTGTTATAAATATACCTTCTAAAATATGGTAATCCGGTCTACATCTGGTAGTAAAGATTGCCGAGAGTTGTAAAGTGTTGATTGGCCGAAAACACGTTTAGGTAGTCTTAGGGGGAGACCTAAACCAGCAGCGAATATTTCGACGGTCCCTACGTACACTATCGAAACTACAAAATCTCAATTTTTATTTTATCTGCTTAAATGTGTGAAATTATGTTATCTTAAAGGTTATAAAATAATAAATTTTTATGGGACCAAATCAAAGAAGCATCTATTCCGCATCAAACTAAAGAAGAATCACGTAAATCGGATCATAAATCTCAGCGTAATCGGTGTACATACATAATAAAATAAAAACTGAGATTTCGTAGTTTCGATAGTATACGTAGGGACCGTCGATTTTTCCAGGCGAAGTTGGTCATCGTTGGCTCATACCACCATCATGATAAACCAGTGATGATAGATAAGCCACTGCTATGCATAAAACCTCATTAGGTAGACTGGAATATTACCTTGCAGTGTACAGCGAAAAAACAAAACAGTCAACCATTTCCATATACATTGTCGGGAAGTAATGTGTATCGTTAACCATACACGAGTGACGTAACCTGCTAACCCCTTCACTTGTTCGTCCTTGACAATGCTTGGTATTTGAACCATTTCGCGTGCTCACTCAAATTATAAGAATTCTCTAATACTCATGCCTAATCTGCCCACATAAATTAAATGATGAATAACTTGTGTGTGTATGTGGAAATTACATAAGTATAATCTTACGTTAAGAATGGAGCTGAAGATATAAATGTATAGGTACATTATAATGCCTGTTTACAAACAATTTTTGTCCATTGACAGAGACGTATGAGGGGCTCGTGGCTAATTATCAACCGCGCGGATCATTATATTTGCGAGGTTAAGCTACGTTTGCCGCGGTCAGTCCGTGGATGGGTGACCGTTCGTTACACATCGAGACCCCTCCGTGCCTCGGAGAGCACGTTAAACAGTCGGTCCCGGGTGTCATACGAATACCTATGACAGTCGTTACGGGTAGTCAGAATCCCGAAAGTCTGACAATCGGTCTAATCTTAGAGTATCGGCATAGCCTAGTAACTGGGTTGCAGAGGTCTGATGGCAGTCGCTCCGTGTAAAACACTGGTATTCAGCCTTATCTGGTTACACTGGAAGCTGACCTCAATATAGTTGGGAAAAGGCTAGGCAGATGATGATGACAGAGATGTATGAAAGACGATGACCTAGAGAAATGCAGGGTAGTAATGGTTGCAGGGGTCAAAGCCGTTGGTGGTGGATTTGGATATCTATGATGGAGGTCCATGTGTAGCAGTTCATCTCTTGCTTCCGACATGATGATTATATGAGTAAATTAGTATTTGCCGCTTGTCCCACTATCTATAATATAATGTTTTGTACATAATGTATATAATAAAAATATATTTTTACCTGTAATGTGTCATAACGTGTCGTAACATGTCTTTTAGCAAACAAAATGCATGCAAGTATATTTCCTCATACAATGCAATATTTCTTCAAAAGTAAATAAAGGTAGACCTTTCGTGTAGTCGGATGCCGCTCCCGCATTGATTCACCAAATTGAACTTTAAAATTCTACGGTAGCGGCCTCCCTGACATCTCGCTGACACGCGGCTTATATCAACTTATTGATTTTGTTTAATTTTAGAAGATACTATAAACCTTTACCAAACCTTAAACTTTCAATTCGTGATTAGTTTGATGACGCACTGAACGTACTTTATATGCAGGCGTGTGCTGCAATGATTTTGGTTTACAAGTTACCGTAGTCCACTGCTTTACGAAGACCTTTCTCATGTAGAACGCGAAGGTCTCATGTGACAGCTTGGAAAAACAGGTCGATGCTATGTCAGTAGCTGTAGAATCAGCCCTTTCACTTTGGTGACATTACTACCTATCACCGTTTTGGTGTTTTAGGCTGGTACTCAGCGTCAGCCAGTGCAACTGAGGACGATGCTCTGGAAAGAATATAATTAGATTTGTTAGACCAGTTGTGAAACCATCATTATCATCCTCCAAGTGGAAGAGCGGGGTCCACGGAAGAGAAGGTCAAGGACACTTAAAGAAAAAGAAGCTGTCTCTCTTACTTCCCGAATATCTTACTAATAGGAAAAGTAGTATTGAGGATTTCAAAATTGTTGCAAGTAACACGAGTTCAGTTTAAAGAAGCATTAGAACGAAGCATAAGTACATTCATGTACGCTAAAGGGTACAGTTGACGGCAAACACGCTACAACACGTCACGACATGACACGCCAACGTGCTTTACAATTATTGCTAAGCTTCTGAAGATTGTAGCGTTTTATTATTGATGTCCTCAGCATAGGTCTGTATTGATTTGAGAAACTAGCCGGACTATGGCCATTTGCGATATGACAACTTTCTGTATTTCGGATAGCCGTCGCATTCAACCTGCAATTCTTAGAAATCCTTTTTACACCATTTCTGATAGTTACTGCCAGCGCCGGCCCTAGACTTTGATCAGGGTAGAGCAAATGTTTCAACGCCATTTGGTCGACGCTTTCACATCACATAAATTGTATTTCAGTTTATGTTCAATAAATAAAAATTACCAACATTTTCAAAAATGAACTTTTGACGCCTCTTTCCACCTGGCGCCTAGAGCTCCTCTCGCTCTACCCCAGTGCTGGCACTGGTTGCTGCTGTCTATCTTTTGTATCAGCTAATGTTGTTCCATTCTTGGACAAAAGCGTTGGAAAGATGCCTCCATTTTTCCACCTGTCGCGATTTCTAGCTCTTTCTTGCCAATTTCTAGGAAAGAATCAGTCGTCTCGCCATCGTCTTGATTTGCCGCAACTTCGTCTCAATGGAACCAACTAAAACTTTAGACGTCTTTATTAATCAATAAATAGTAAATTACACTATATTGCCTTCACTAATCTACCTACCAATTTTGTGGCTATAATATTTCGCGCGAAGACTTTTTTATGTAGCGGTCCACAGAAGAGGTTGATGTTTAGCATTAGACAACGAGAGACGGTTTAGGCATTGCGGATTATGTCTTCAAATCTGCAGTAACACCTGCTCTATAAAATATACAATGGTTTCTGGGTCGATTGAATGAAGTCCAAATATAGCGAACAACAGACGAAGCAATAAATCATAATGTGTATTGCGAGCTCTATAACCGTCTCTCTGAATTTAGAATAACTATAACAATATGTAAATTATTGTTATTTGTATTATAGAGACGAGATGGGAAATATTTTATACGCTATTTTTATATTACTCATTACCTTTACATAGCTGATGGGTAGGTCATGGTTTGATTACTCCCTGGGCATTAAATATGACTAATGTTTCGCGTGAAATATTATTTGAATACCTAAAATATTCATTGACATTCAGCCTCGTAAAGTTCTGGTTTTTTCAAATCAGTTATTTTTATCAAACTATTCTGTATCACCACAAAGGCTAACTTATTTACTGTTATGTTTATATGGGTGACTTTTATAATCTAAACAAACTTTAAGCTTTGACACATTGCTGATGAAACTTCCGCAGTACAGTCTGCGTGTGATTTTCGCCAAAAAAGGAGCCCAAGGACGTCGGTTAATGAGTTGGGCTGCGTGACTGCGTCCAAGGCTCTTTCGATTCACCAGTTATTTGTTGCTGCCCCCAGCACCGTTACGTTTGTCGTTTGCATGGATATATCTCTATCACAATTACTATTACACATACAACTGGTATTATTGTTTATTTTTTGGAGAAATGCGAAACTTGTAAATTTTTTTGCGTTTTTTATTTCTTTTGGTCTTTGCAGCATTGTTTCTTCAATGCCACGTTATGCTAAATTAAATAATATTTTGATGAAAAATTATTAATTACATACATAACATAAACTCACGCCTTTTTCCCATGGGGGTAGGCAGAAACTATAGAACGCCACAAGCTACGACCCTTACATACCCCTTTCGCTTCATCCACATTCATACATCTTGTCATACACGCACGCCGGTTGAGAGTACTTAACTACGCACCTGACCTTTGTGATAACATCGATGTATGTCATTATGTCAAGTACATATTACATTTAAAACTAAACTACAATACACAGGTTATCTAATGGCTAAATAATATAACAAAAAAACCATAATAATTTATTTTCAACAAAATCTTTCGGTCCTAGCTTTTCACGAAATCTCGTGACATCTAGCGCCATCTACTACGATTGTAGGGAAACATTTCAGACGAAAGTGAGTCTGAAATACAGGCGAGCGCCTGCAAGGTTTTCCGCTTGTAAACTCGAAATGCGCGGTATTCAGCTCTGTGTTGTCTAAATACTCTACTAGATGGCCATCAAGGAGCATACAGGAACGTCTTTCAGGGCTGTTTTCGTGCTTCAGGCGTAAACAAACGATAGCTTTGTACAAGTGATTAGCATATTTCTAATTAGATTGTCATCCAATTGGTGAAGCATGAAGATATTCTATCTACCTACAGTTTTAGAGTAGCTCTATGAACCATGTTGCTAATTTTAATTTCAATAGATTAATAATTAAATTCATTATGTCCGTGGGCGGACGGGCTAAGAACACAACTCCCCTCCATCGCCGGGCAAGCGAATCTTATGAGGCGATACACCATAATAACATAACAGCACGCCTGTATTCCCCGGAGGGTTGGGCAGAGGTGTATAGTAACATCCTCATATCGCCGTTATGTTTAAGTCCCATGTAATAGCAAGGGGGCGAGCCTATTGCCAAAAACCGGGCACAAATTCAAACTCCGGACTGCTACTGAGGAATTCCATACAGAAAAATTCAATAACACTTTTGCCCGACCTGGGGAGCGAACCCAGGACTTCAAGATCAGCAGTCGCGCTTGCCACCACTAGACCAACGAGGCAATAATTAATGACGATGGCTCTTATTTGGATTTGTAGCTATTATTTCAATGGACCTCTTGTTTAAATATACTTACACATAACGTAATTAGCCCATTACTGTCCCACTGCTGGGCACGGGCCTTTTCTCGGAATGAGAAGGGTTTAGGCCTTAGTCCATCACGCTGGCCCAGTGCGGGTTGGCAGACTACACACACCATCGATAACTTTATGGAGCCCTTTCAGGTGTGCAGGTTTACTCACGATGTTTTTCCTTCACCGTTAACGCAAGTGATAATCAAATTCTGATCCACACATGAATTCGAAAAGTCAGAGGTACGGGCCGAGACCGAACTCAGACCCTTCTGCATGGAAAGCAAGCGTTCAGCAGCTAGGCTATCAAAAACAAAAAAACTTATAAATATACTTACACAAATTAAATTACGTACCGATCCCCAGGGGACGCTGAACATAGCCCGTATTACCATAACTTGGTGAATCTAGTAGAGATGTCTTTACTAGGCATCTGCCTAGTGACATCAATACTGCATGGTACCCCACCAATGTGTATAAAATAAATAAATAAACAACCAAGTGGGACATTGTAAACAGTACCCATTTTACATTTAATTAATGACAATTTAAAGTCAACTGAACTGTAAAGTCTCATCAAAATATTTGTTGATCACTACGTATAATTTCCGTGTCCGGCCTACCGCCTGTTCAATTTGCCTCGTTGCGAGTGGCCGACGTAAATTTACACTGGCTAGCAAATATTTACCCACCCGGCCGGTAGCTCGCCGCTGAAAGCCACTGTCACATCGGTTCGACCCCTAGTCTATTCAAGCTACAAATAGTGATTGACTTTTCATAAGCTTCCACGCCTTTGTACACTCTGCCTTTGAATTATTTAGAAAAATATTCTTGTCACTAATCTTTTTCTTAGGGCCGGTTGTTTCACGACTACATTACTAACGGGTAACAGTAAAAAATAGCGTTAACGATGGTTAAATAAAAATAAGCGTTGTTATACGCTTTGTCCACAGAGTACTTTTTAATATAATATATATATGCTTTCATATTATGAAAGCTTTGTCGTTCTTGACATACGTCAAAAGACACAACGCTCTGCGTTTGACGGATGTTAAACATTCTACGTAATAGTTAATATTTGACTATGGTAACATACTTTTGCTGATCGTTTGAAACAACCGGCCCTTAGTGTTTTTAAGTATCGAGAGGAGTTTTTATTATTGGAATAAGTTAGACTCAAAACAAGATCATTCAATTTTATTGATTTAATCTTGACAGTATTGTTAGAGTAACTTAATGGCACTTTACTATAGCTAAACTTCATTGAAAAATCGTTGAAAGAGAAAGACGCAATAGAAATAGACGCAACTCAAACAAACATCCTCCCACTCCTATCGAAATACTCTCAGTAGTCGCTCCTCATGCAAATTAGATTTTGAAGGCGCCCCAATTTTCAATAAAACCAGCCCACGCCCTGAATGGAGACATTAGTAACTTCTTAAAAGAATTACCCCCTGTGGTTGAGCTTATCTTTCGTCGGCGTTTGTCAGGGGTGGCACCAACTTTTAATGCTTGGTCCAAGCTGGGAATCTTGAGGAAACGACACTAATGTCGCTTCAAACTTAGCAAAACTCTTTGAAGTTTTTTAAAAGAAATCTGAAAATAAATTGGTGGCGGCTTAAAGCTTGTTATTATCTCATATTCGCAAACTTGTAAAGTTCTGGGTCAGACCTCAAGTTTGTAAGGCAAGCGAAACACGTTCGTCTTGGCAAATAATGGTAATTGATCTCGCGAACTCCTTGTAAGACTTCCGTTTGGCAGGGTTGGGTTTACAGAACAGTGAAACTTCTACATTGATTATCCATTATAACAATGCTGTGGTGAAATCTGGACGGGTTAACTCGTTATAACAAGGGAGGGATACGAACAGATCAGTCAACTCCTGAATTTTTAGATCATAAAAAATAGTAATACCAACCTGAAGTTATCTTATCATAATGTTAAAAAATTGTAATTTAATTAATTCAGTCATAGAAAAGGTTAGTCGGAAAGGTGGCCACGGGCCACTTATTGTATCACTGATGATTGTTGTAAAGAAAGGGTTAAAATTAAAAAAATTGGTAAAAAAAATCTTCATGAAGAATTATTTTTATTTTAGTTTTTTCTAAAATTCTTCATCGCTGCTTTAGTTATGAATTCAGAATATCTAGTTTCTAATCTGTGACCCCAAATATGACGTAAAATGTAAACACATCTGATCATAACTGAGGATAAATAGAATTTAGCGAAATTTTTGAACAGCTATTTCTCCTGAACTATTGACTTTTGGGGAAAGTTGTAGAACAAAAGTTATCCGTTATTATGGGTACTTTAACACCCTTTCGGCTTAGTACCCCCTTTCCGACTAACCTTGTATAATATTAAATTCATAGTAAATCTAAAACTTCCTAATCTTTATTGTAAAGGTTGTTATCAAAATTTGCATGCCGCTTTGCCGGCGAGACGTGTAGATCTGTACTTGCATTATTTTAAGACCCATGTAAGTACCGTGTTTCTAGCAAATAAATATCTATTTCTATTTCAAGTATTAGTATCGTTTTTATTCCAGTCAGCCTGTCAGGGTGAACCTCGAAATCTACAACTACAATGAACGATCAAGACATATTGCGGATGCATGATCGAAATATAAGCTTATAAGGATATCATTGCCCAACTTGTTGATATAATATCCAACCTGTTGTCTTAGCCGCGTTTACAACACTTTCGGAAGGAGGGGGTGGCTTAGTAGGGCTGTTCTTCACTGGGTGCAACACCTTTCCACATAAGGGTGGTGAATACGGCAACGATGTACCTTGTAGCTTGTAATAATGTTTCGGATACATGTTGCTTGCTGTTTCCGCAACATCAAGTAAATGTTTCAAGAAACAGTGTTTCGGAGGTTTTGCCGTCGCCATAAACATGTAGTGAGCTGTGAGGTCAGTGTTGGGCCGCAGTTAAATAGGTATTTGTTTACTCATATAAACATTATCGTTTACCGTCCATTGTTGAACATGCCTCCCTCCCATTGACGGTAATAATGAACCAAGGGGCAATTACCATAATGACCAGGACTAGCAGAAGGTTTGGTGATCGCATAGCATAATTTCACGCCTGTATTCCCCGAAGGGTTGGGCAGAGGTGTATAGTAACACCCTCATTTCGCCGCTAAGTTTAAGTCCCATGTAATAGGGGGCGAGTCTATTGCCATCAACCGGGCACAAATCCAAGCTCCGGGCTGCTACTGAGGAATTCCACACGGAAGAACCCAATAACACTTTGTCCGAACTGGGGATCGAACCCAAGACCTCACGATCAGCAGTCGCGCTTGCCACCACTAGACCAACGAAGCAGTTGGTGATCGCAGTTCGTTGTTATTACCAAACAAGAGGACGCTGCTGCCCATCTTCTTGACGTAACCTTGGTCGTCTTTTCCGACATCAACAGTTGAATAGTGGTGGCCTGTTCTTTTACGGGAACCATACGGAGCGGTGATATATGATATGGCAGGGGTCGCCAAATGGCGGACCGCGGTCCGCATCCGGACCGCCGACCCATTTTGTGCGGACCGCGTGAACACAGCAACATGCACTACAGAGTACGTAATTTAATAAAAATGTATCCCCCGCATTACCTTTGCTGAAGTCAATTAGAAAAAAAAACTATAAAATGTTGAGCGGACCGCGATGGTCATTTCATTTCTTAAAACGGACCCCGAGCTAAACTAATTGGTGACCCCTGTGATATGATATTTATTTATTTCTCAGTATACGGTACATTGAGATCTTAATATTATAACAGTTTCACTCATACTACCGTTGCCGGTGTAGAAATATTAAAATTGGAGTACGTACAACAAATTAGTTTGAAATATAAATAGGTAATTTTTGTGCCAACAATGTCAAGTTTATAAGTACAATTTCTTTAAATTATTTATGAATGACATATCAAAATTTACTAATTATATAATGTTAAATGCTTTAAAAATAAAGAAAAAAATCATACAAAATAGAATTCAATATAGGTACACACACACAAAGTATTGATATAATATCAAGTTAAAATTTGTAATTTAAAAATTCGGTAACTGAATAGAAACAGAATTATTACGGTTATCTTATAATACTGTGGCGGCATCTATCACGCCACATGCGAACTAGGCGCACGACGAATGTCTAGCAGACAACAATGACAGCTGTCAGATGAAATGTCACAAATCCTGCATCGCGGTATCAAGATCTGACACGGAGTTAGTATACAAGGTGTAAAAAGACCCTTCACGAAGCCGTCAACCATGCATTCAGTACATCAAACAAAGTAACCCTACGCAAAAATTGTCGCTGGGAAACGACTTTTTTTTTTGTTGAAAAATTTCGTTTTACTGTAAAGCTCAATGTAACGCACTCAAAACGCTGTGCTGATAGATGCAATGAGTAGTAAACGGGTCATGGAGGTATTTCAAGTACATTTGCAACCTTCAAAACTAGTATTTAAAAAAAAGTTGTGAAAATGTTGGAAGTTTGACCTCCAATATCTCCGTAATTAGAAAGTTCCCAGGCATACTCTAGAACAAAAAAAATATCGGAATGACGTGGAGAATAATAATGCCTTTCGGCTTCGTTAAGGGTCTATTTACACCGTTTATATACAACTTCCCAACATCAACCGTCGTTGGGCGTCACACCGTTAATTCAGCCCTCATCAAGCTGTCTTCCTCCTAGTCCTCTCGCAAGCAACGCCCTTAGTGGTGTTGTTGCTATCTAGTCATGATGTTAGTATAGTAGACGTAGTAATAGTAGTTAGCTTAGGTTAAGTATTTTACTCTAGTCGGGATTGGTTGGAGACACTTCAGGTCTCACCAATAACTGCCCGGTTACGTAGAAACGGTCCGCAAGACCATCTACAAGCAGTCGAATAGAAAAAAAAACAACCGTTGGGCAGTAACCCTCCAGGCACAAGACCTGCCTGGTAGGAGGATTCTCCCTTTTCGTAGGAGGAACACCATACTTCGTTCCCCTACAAATACAATATTATCATCGTCAGCCCATTACCGTCCCACTTTACTGTATGGGCCTCTTCTCAGAATGGGTTTAGGCCTTAGTCCAACACGCTGTCCTAGTTGGTGGACTACACACAGCATCGAGGACTTTATGGAGCTGTCTCAGTCAATCCATTAATATAATTACATTCAATCCCTCGGTGACTAATGCGTGTGTAAAGCGACTGATTATAGCAGTAATCAATGCTTCAACATTGTGGTTGCGGTCAATCGCTCGGTGGCCGACCGATGTTCTGTTGCGGGCGTGTTCCGGCCATTGATTATGTTATAACTGTGCGTTTATATGTATTATTGGTTACATGGATTACCAGTGGCGTGTGGTTTCCATCCATGAATACGTCAACTTCTCTCTACAAGGGGCAGCTTCATTAAGTACGCTTATAATATTAAACAAATAAAATATAAAAAGGGTGAGGTGCATGAAAAGAGTCTTCACGAGTGACGGTACTTTAGTAGGTACGTCCGGGACACCCTGGGCAGTCAGCTCCGCTACCAATATTGCTGACTGGCTAATCTTTTCAGCACGGCAGGAACTATTCTTACATAGCTCGTACTGACACGAGAGAGAGGGATAATAAAATAAAATACATTTATTTCAGACTTAGAATGTCTATACAATGTTAGTTGCGAAGCTCTTAAAACTATGTTAGTATTGCATCATGCATACAATTCTGATTCCATTATGAAGTCAATTAAAAATACTAATGTCAAAAAAAACCATAACGTCATCATATAGGGATAGCACTGCGGACTCCGACCTCTGAGAACTCATCTTTAGAATTCGGTTGGTGTTCCCCGAATTCGGCGCATCATAGAAGCTGATTTTTTACATATGTCTAAGCAGTGATAGCCTAGCGGTTGAACTCATGCCTTCCATGCAGGAGGGTCTCAGTTCTATGCCAGTGCGTACCCCTGACTTTTCGAATTCATGTGCTGATCGGAATTTGATTATCACTTGCGTTAACGGTGAAGGAAAACATCGTGAGGAAACCTGCACACCTGAGAGTGCTCCTTAAAGTTCTCGATGGTGTGTGTAGTATGCCAACCCGCACCAGGCCAGCGTGGTGGACTAAGGCCTAAACCCTTCTCATTCTGGGAAGAGGCCCGTGCCCATCGGTGGGCATATCTTATGGCATAAAAATGCTGTTCTCGGACCGTTCCCTTATCGGGTAATTGTTGAATGTTTTACAATCTGACGCCGTGAGCATCTGATCTGTGGATTTAAAGAAAGACTAAGCTCAGTAATTTCATTAGGATTTGATATATTTAATATCTGTCTAGGGCCCTTATTACCCGACTGCGCGACGCAAAGGCAGGGTTATGTTATTTATTAAACCTTGTTAAAAATCTCATGTCTGCGATCGATCTCAAGTGTTTTCTTGATAACATGATGCAATTTAGAAAGTCCAGTCTCGCATCAGCAAACATGCCCGACGCGCTGCAGAATCGAGAGAACCTCACCAGAATCCTAAAGCCGTCGTTTTATTGTATGCGAGGAGTATTGTAGGCCCGCTAGGTGTAATTGGTCTATAGAGCGCTGGCGTAAAAGCTTTCGCAGTAGGCCTTGAACAGTGTCTCTTTAACGTCTATTATACACCTAGCAAATCTAGTATGTACCAAGATGTTAGCACGCACCGACTACGACAAACATAACATCACGCCTGTATTTCCCGAAGGGTTAGGCAGAGGTTTATAGTAATACCCTCATTTCACCGTTATGTTTAAGTCCCATGTAATAGGGGGCGAGCCTATTGCCACCAACCGGGCACAAATCCAAACTCCGGGCTGCTACTGAGGAATTCCATACGGAAAAACCCAATAACACTTTGCCCGCCCTGGGAATTGAACCCAGGACCTCACGATCAGCAGTCGCGCTTGCCACCACTAGACCAACTAGTTCGACTACAATAATGTTCTGATATTACGTATCTATCCGTTAGCCAAACGTGGGGATCATATGAACTACCCACCAATACGCTCCTCAGGGCTGCAGATAGACTGCCGGGGTTGCGGTGCATGCTTTTGCGAATCCCGCGACCCCGGCCGTACGGTCAGGAGAAGGAACACCGTTGGTTTTTAGCCGGTAAGAGTCCGGCAGACCCCCTCGCCTTGCCCGGGCGAGGGACATCCACGAGGATTTTCCAACGAGAAAAAAAAAAAGGGTTGTAGATAGAAGACATTAATATAAAACTGATAAGTACCTTTTTTTTCGACTTCACCTTTCACTGGAATTTCTCTTGTATTTTCTTCTTCTTCCTGCCCTTATCCCCCACTAGGTGGGGTCGGTACAACTATTTTCATAAATCCATGTTGTAAGAGGTTTTGGCTTATTGTTTTATGACCGACCGTCTGCCTGACATCAAACCTCCTTCGGGTTTCTCTTGTATCGTGGGTGCGTTTACAGACACAAATATTCACATGTCATCCAGAACCGGAACAACTACCTGTAGGCCATACAATATTTTTTTCCGTATGGGTATCAAACACGCGACCCGTAGCTCAGTAAGACTCGCTCAGCTACTGCGCCAAACGTGTTGTGATCCTGAAACTTTTCCATTATAGACCGAGTGTTTGTAAGAGTTTTTTAATATGTTGATCTACGCTCAACTTAACCTGTACGTTTTTATAATTAACTTTGTTGAGATCATTTATCAACGCGTAAGTAATATTAATTGAAGAGCCGTCGAAAGTTATCTTCTGCTTCGTATGGAAACTGCGAGGTCATGCAATGCCGGAAACTGACATATCATCTTCTTTAAACATTGAAGAGTTTGGTTTATTATAATACTAGCTGTTGCCTGCGATTTCACTCGCATCCTGGGAGAACTACTTCATGTACCCGGATAAAAAGTATCCTATGTTTCAATCCAGTACATGGTCTATCTGTGTGCCAAATTTCATCTAAATCCGTTCAGCAGTTTTTGAATGAAAGAGTAAGAAACATCCGTACATAGGTACAAACTTTCGCGTTTATAATATTAGAAAGGAAGTAAGGATTTAAATTAATAATGTTTATATTCGCGGATGTATGATGACGTGGACGTAAAATAAGTGGGAAGTAGATATTTGTTCCATTCACCATAAATCTTCCTGGAAACAGTCACTATTGGCTCTTATTACTGCTATACGGGGTATAAACGAATTCGTTTAATTCCTTAAAACCACATAACATATTTCTGGTATAGAATCTATACTATAGATTATGTGTAGGTACGGGCAAAATCCTCATGGGATATAGATTGAGTAAAAAAAAAACTTTTTTATTTTGTGATAAATGATCGTATCTAAACCACGTTAATATTAAGATTTAAATAAAAAAAAAATGATAGAACATTTTGATGTCACGTACACATTAACAAAAGCACGGCATGACAGCTGGCGGGCACGACTAGCGCGATATCGCTCCGCGTAGTCAGGTAGCTCGGGGTATTAAAATGAATCTGGTTCAGAACAATATGCTTTCTTTAAGTTGAATTTGAATAAATCCCTTGCATCGTCAATCTGTGTCACCAGTAGTAGATCACGAAGTTTGACGAAATTACACGAATTCGGATACAGCCTGTATAATGAACGACCATAGGAGATATTGCCGTAATCACACACTTGGCCGATGGATTGGTTATATCACTATAGGAGACAGCAGGAGACTGATGCCCATCCTCTTAACAGACTCCATTTAACGGCACCAACCGGTAGAGGTCGACCAGTTCTTAGCAGGGAACCACATCGTAAAATACCCGGTACCGAAATTAAAATAACCCTGAATGGGATTCTTTTGAATTAAACAAAAAAAAAGAAAACAATAAAAATATGAATGTTTTCATAACGCGAGGCGTTTTAGCGCCCCGAGTTAACTAACCGCGTGTAGCGATACCGTGATAATGTGTCGAGTACATGCAATTATCGGTGCTATTATGCGTGTAAAGTACCCACCGCTGTTTTTAAATAAACTGTACTTAAATGAAACACAAAGTGCCTTCGGACGCCCAATTTTCATTAAATCTAAGATTTGTAAAAAAGTTACAGAATACTTGGAAAATTAAATTGGTAGCTCGTGGTCCTTTTGTACTGTGTCAATCTTAAATTGGATAAATTACTTCACTTTTTACTTAAATTACTTCTTCATAATAATAATAATAAGACATTAAATTCTGACGTAGTCCAAATCCTGTTAGTACATACAAAAAACAAAGCCACAGAACGAAATAAAAATCACAAAGTGGCACCGCACAGGAGTGCCAGTTTATGTCAAGCCCTGGACACGACCACCCGCAGTGTGTAGTCGCATCCAGTACCGCCATATCGGCGAGTCCCAGTGGCCCACGAACACACTCAGAAGGCTGTTCGAGCTGGCCCGCATGCTCTTCATAAGAGACGCACAACGCTTTCGCATTTATAATGTGTCGGCAAGGGTCATGAAAGTCTAGCTCATTCCGTAGTGAATAGATTGGCGAGTCAGCAAGATAGGTAGCCGGGCTCACTGCCAAATCGATGTATGTCCAAGATTGAAACTTCGCCCATACTTTATGCTTAAAATACAGTTTTTAAGCGATCATTCTGCCAATTCGTTCGTTCGTTCTACCTAGCCTTTTCCTAACTATGTTGGGGTCAGCTTCCAGTCTTACCAGATGCGGCTGTATGTATACCAGACTACCATCAGACCTCCGCAACCCAGTCATTGGGCAATGCAGATATCCCAAGGTTAGACCGGTTCTCAGACTTTCGGGCTTCTGACTACCCGTGACGACTGTCATAGGTGTACGTATGACACCCGGAACAAACGGTTTATTATGCTCTCCGAGGCACGGAGGGGTCTTGGATGTGTAACGAATGGTCACTCATCCACGGGCTGACCGCGGCAATCGCAGCTTAACCTTGCAAATCACATGATCCGCGTGGTTGTTAATTAGCCACGAGCCCCACAATATACAAGCTATTAAAAATAATTAGAAACGAAACATAAACTGACAATTAATAATATTCTTGCAAAATAGAATCTTTCGTGAATCTTTCTTTCTTTTTCTTACTTTTTTAACAACTATCAGTATCGTTTTATTCAATTAGTAGCCAAGTTTCATTATCAGCTTAAAATTGTATAATATTGCGTATAATGATGGAATAGTCGCCCGAACAGATTGTCTTTCATATTTAATGCATTGGGCGCAGTGTAAATCAAATCTCGAACATTGTGGCGAATTAATTTCATAAAGGTATTTATGTCATTTTATTTCGTTGGTAACAGAGTTTTGATATCAGTTAAGTAACGGTCTTGTGAAAATAACTAAATAATCGCCTTTTGACTATTAACGATTTCACCCTATATAGTAGTAGTATTAAAATAGTAGTACAAATAGTAACATCGTGGCGGAGCTCGTGGCTAATTACCAACCACGTGGGTCATACGATTTGCGAGGTTAAGCTAGCTTGCCGGGGTCAATCTATTGGATAGGTGAACGTCTGCCGGGGTTGCGGTGCATGCGTAGGCGAATCCCGTGACTCCGGGCGACGGTCAGGAGGAGGAACACCGTTGGTTTTTAGCTGGTAAGAGTCCGGCAGACCCCCTCGCCTTCCCCGGGCGAAGGAGATCGATGAGGACTTTCCCACGAAAAAAAAAATGGGTAGGCGACCGGTCGTTACACATCGAGACCCTTCCGCGCCTCGGAGAGCACTTTAAACAATCGGTCCCGGGTGTCATACTATGACAGTCGTTACGGGAAGTCAGAAGCCCGAAAGTCTGACAACCGGTCTAACCTTATGATATCGGCATGGCCCAGTAACTGAGTTGCGGAGGGCTGATGGCAGTTGCTCCGTGTAAAATACTGGTATTCAACCGCATCTGGTTAGACTGGAAGCTGACCCTAACATAGTTACGAAAAAGCTAGGCAGAACAGTAATATAAATAAAAAGCATTACTTAAATTAGCTCCAGTCTCGCGATTTCTTCAGAGCATGTGTTCGTAAATACGTAAAGGTTAATAGGAGCTGCGGCAGGCTTTGATGGCGCAGTGAAGCGCCCGCCTAGTCTGCCCGCTCGACTGTGAACGACCGGATCTTGGAACCTACGCCCTGCAACGTGATATTCACTTACTTCTGTACCTATTTTAAATGAATAGCTAATATGTGCCAATTTGTTATAAGTCATACGTATAGACATAACATAACACCACGCCTTTATTCCCCGAAGGGTTGGGCAGAGGTGTATAGTAAAACCTTAATTTCGCCGTTATGATTAAGTCCCATTGCGAGCCTACTGTCATCAACCGGTCACAAATCCAAACTCCAGGCAGCTACTGAGGAATTCCACACGGAAAAAACCTAATAGGTAACATTTTGCCCGACCTGGGGATCGAACCCAGGACCTCACGATCAGCAGTCAGTATAGATATTTTTCGATCATAACATCATAACAGTGAAAAAGCATTTGTTGAAACTCCATTTTAATTATTATTTTTACTTGGTCGCGTTTGACCCTAGTCTCATCTGATGGTAAGCGCAGACAGGGTCTAAGATGGAGCAAATGTATCTATGGAAAAGACATGTAGAAGGATTCCCGTATACCCGTCTGGCTCCCACGTACACACGACGGAAAACAGTAAACTGCTTGGCGCCAGACTTTAATGTGCGACTTTATTGTTTATGGATTGGGTAAAAGTCGACTTTTCGACATGACTCGCTTTGAAAATGCGTCCATAGAATTATACATATAGTAGGTACACAGCACGATATATTTCCATTTTATTAGCTACGTGGAATGAGAAAGTAAATCAGAGTTTATTTCTTTTCTCCTAGATCAGCGTCGGAGAAAATATGATTATTTTTCAATAAAAATTTGTTATTTAAATATTAGTTCAGTCGCTCCTTTCCCAGCACAGTAATTATCCAAAATTCATAGTGAAGCCGGCTTTTCACTATGGAATATATATTACATGCCGGGATATAAATTAATATCGCTCACCGCAATGATATTATAAGTAAAAAGGTGTAGATAGGTTACCTACACAACATTCGATCTTCAAAAACGGCACACTAACACACACATAAATAACTAAATATTGCAATAGCACACTTCATTACGATTACACGTCAAGACAGGATGGCACGATTCGATTATCGCGAACGAAAAAGAGACAAATGTAATTGCGTGAGTGAGTCGTCTAGTGTAGTAGAAACGATGTAGAATAAATTAATCAGATATGACATTTTACCTTACACCGTGGTTTATGCCTAAAATGCGATTCACTGATGAGTTAATAAGTAATAATAATATTCAAGTAGACGAAGTCGCTATAAAAATGCAACACTAACAAAACCGTAAACAAATTACATCCAAAACAGGAAACGCAGATTTTTTTAATAAAGTGTATCCCTTGCCAGACGTGTACTTGTCTTCGACTTTAAAATGAATGGATCATATTTTATTCAATTTATTCGGTTGCCAAAATTCTTCATTTCTCTGTTTGCGGACTATATCCATCCACTGGATGCACCTTAGTTCATTTGTTGGAAATCTAGAAACAATTTATTTAATACTTACACTTAAAGATAAACATTCTACTTTACCACACACTAAAATTTATATTTTGATTCAATGTTTAATGTATCCTCCCTCATCATAACAAAAATAAAAACATACATTTGAGTATAAATAATAATATAATTATGCCACCATTTGTACCTACTGTCAGGCAACTGACTTGTCTGTTTCTTAGGCATCATTTTACTCTATGATCGGTAGTGACGTTTTAGGAATATAATGTTTGATTTGTTAAAATATTAAGATAAATAGGATTTTACGAATGATATGTGATTCCTTGACTTTTAGAAGTTTTGCTAGTGCAATATCTCATAACACACGACGGCATCTTCGGAAGTTTAGGGTCACTTTTAATGCACTCGGTACGTGAAGTGCACCCGTTGACGCTGGCAACGTGACACTGACGTCAAGTCTGGCTAATTAGCCACATTTTAACGTGTCGCTTGCTGAGCTCTTATAACCTATCTACACCTTTTTACTTATAATATCATTGGCTCATCGTAATTTTTAATAGAACCCTTTACACTTAGATATAATATACATATATTATATTACAGTCGTGGGATTTCATTTATATCGCGTGATATAATATATATTATATCTCATAGTGAAAAGCCGGCTTTATTCATGATATATCATTAGCAAACCAATGTTTATCTTTTAACATTAACCTTAAGTAGATAGTAAAAGAACTCTGAGAAAGAGTTCGTCCAAGGAAGTACTACTATCATGCCACCAAGCAGCATTCCTGTGTTCTAGTTTGAAGGGTATGGGTGCCGGTGGTACACATTACAGGCACATGAGGCTTTCCAAACTATGTTTCTAAGGTTAGCAATGAACCAGCAGCTCTTTTAGTGTTGTAGGTAGGCGGTAATCACTTTCCATAGACTGTATTGCTGATCTATTACATAATAACCAAACCAGGTTTATAGTAATTAATGAAAATATGTACCTAGTTTAAAAAACTAAAAAACACGTTTAAATGTACTAAAAATTATAATTGCAGAGTTTCACTTATCCACCTCCTGGCTTCATCATCAGATCAGCTCCAAGATACCAAATTATAGTATTGTCATCCGAACTATACCTATACCTATACATACAAAGTTTTATTTCTATACGACAATTAGAAGTAGATTAAAATTTACTTCCAAGATTTTAGTTAGTAATAAGTGAAGCTAATATAAAGCGTGTATAAAATTATTCATCTCCACCTAATATGAATCGATTATTATCATTTTTACTATACGGTACGTGGTGGCGATGCTTGTTGCAGATTCAGTAACGTTATTTAACGTAATCCTCTTGTCGAATCAACTCATGTGAACGCGGTAAATATAATAAAAACCTACGCTATCACCGCAAGAACACGGGTAGTAAAACAAATGGTCCAGTAAAAATAACGGCCCGTTACAAACTATGAGCGCCAATATCGTTAGCAATAGCTCTCTATAGAATATGCGATGTCATCTTTGGATATTCATAGACTTATTATAGCATGACATCGAAATGCAAGGGATTTCTATTGCAAGCTAGCATCCCATCCTAGCACGACTCGTGCTTGCTATTTACGTGTTTGCTATCTATGACACTCCGCACAATTTCCGTTTCGCGTGACAAGGACAGAAAATGCTCACTTCAAAAGCTTTAACAGCATGTATCTCATCTATTTATTGAACGTTTTTTTTCATCAATGTATAATTTCTATGCATAAATACATAAACTCACGTCTTTTTCCCATGGGAGTAGGCAGAAACTATAGAACGCCACATGCTACGACCCTTACTCCTTCACTTCATCCACATTCATACATCGTGTCATACACCCACGACGGTTGAGAGTAGGTACTACGCACCTGTCCTTTGTGAATAACATCGATGTATGTGCTTCTAGGACGTCCTCTACGTTTCATTGACACCCGCCTTATAAATTCCTTTTGTTAATCGCCGTTCACTCATTTTTTCAACATGAACAAACCACCTAAGCATACTCCTTTAAATTTTTGTCACTACATCATCTTTTAAACCGCAACTTTGTCTAATCTCATCTTTCCTCAATCTATCATTCAAAATTACACCGCACATACTTCGCAAGGAACGCATTTCCACGGCATTTATTCTACTTCCTTCCTGTACCTTTGAAAAAATGTAAATTGTTGATTATTTTTAAAGTAATCATGGAACTTAAAATAAGGTTTCTACTGAAACTCCTAAACAGTATAGCCAAATAACACCCTAGACCAATAAAACAATTTTAGATCTACCTCTTAAATTATTTAGACGAAGCTGAATCATTTAATTTTAGACTGTTTTCATACCAAGATAATTAGATTGGTTTAGGTTAAACTGGTTGAATCCAACCCGCTGGAGATGAATTGGGTTAGCTTGGGAAAAACTAATTTGTTCTAAAATTGAGTTTGGACAATAACATTATAAAACGTCGGGCTGTGTAAACCGTTTTAGTAGCAATGACCCTGAACAAATTAGAAGATCTTAGGATTCCAGCGAGTATATAAATATATAAAACATACTATAACATAACATCACGCCTGTATACGCCGAAGAGTTGCGCAGAGGTGTATAGTAACACCCTCATTTTGCCGCTGTATTTAAGTCCCATGTAATAGGGGGCGAGCTTATTGCCATTAACTGGGCACAAATACAAACACCGGGCTGCTACTGAGGTATTCCACACGGAAAAACCCAATAACACTTTGCCCGACCTGGGTATCGAACCCAGGACCTCACGATCAGCAGTCGCGCTTGCTACCACTAGATCAACGAGGCAGTTAATTTCTGCTTTGGGTCAGTACATTCTAAGCAGATTTCGGAGCCCCCTCCTAATGAGCTGTGGATGGCCACCGTGTTGGATTTGTCGGTAGGACTCCGACATAACCCTTCTTCTTCCCCAGATGGAGGGTATCCATCCCTCCATCCATCCCAGGGGCAAAATAAGTTGAACTTCTGGTGGGTACATGACACGTGTAACAAATGCGGTTGGATATCAGTGCTCGACACTAAGCGACCTCATCTGACCTCCGTAACGGGGGGATTTCGATATCCTAAGGTAAGGCCGGTTGTCAGACTTAGATAAGATAGGGGATTGTCTGACAACCTGTCCCTGTCTCTTTTTATTATATGCTAGGGAACTCGAGTGGTACAACAATAGTTTAAACTGTATCTAACGTCAAATTCCATATATAAGTCAGTTAAAAAGGGTTGATAGCCCTGTTGAGCCCTGTTGTAGATATAATAACCACGATGATAATAAAAAAAGCAACGAATTCAAAATACACTGGCCTGCAAAAATAAGTATCACACTTTAAAAGTAAATACCATTAAAAGTGTAGTACTTATTTTTGCAGGCCAGTATATTATATCGTTGGAAATTCAATAGAGGAAGTAATTGTGATGGAAAAGTTGCGAACTTTTTCAATTAGGTAATTGCTCAAGCGTTCACGTTGCTATTCTATATACTTGCGTCTTTAAAAAAAAAACGCAGAGATGGAAACGTGCGCTTATAGCAGAATTATAAACCTGGTATGGAGTAGAACACTATATTGAAATTAAGACGAAATTATTCTGATATATGTAGTACTAGACTATTACCCGCGGTTTCACCCGCATCCTAGGGGAACTTCTTGATGTACCCGGATAAAAAGTATCCTATGTGTTAATCCAGGGCATATCTGTGTGCCAAATCTCATTCAAATCCGTTCAACCGTTTTTGCGTGAAAGAGTAACAAACATCCATACATACAAACTTTCGCGTTTATAATATTAGTAAGAATCTATTTAGAGGGGCTCGTGGCTAATTAACAATCGTGCGGATCATAAGATTTGCGAGGTTAAGCTGCGCTTGCCGCGTTCAGTCCGTGGTTGGGTGACCGTTCGTTACACACCGATACCCCTCCGTGCCTCGGCGAGCACGTTAAACTGTCGGTCCCTGGTGTTGATACGAATACTTATGACAGTCGTTATAAGAAGTCAGAAGCCCGAAAGTCTGACAACCGGTCTAACCTTAGGATATCGGCATTGCCCAGTAATTGGATTGCGGAGGTCTGATGGTAGTCGTTCCGTGTAAAATACTGGTATTCAGCCGCATCTGGATGACTAGACTGGCAGATGATCCCAAAAAGTTGGTAAAAAAGGCGAGGACGAATATAGGTAGTATCTATTTTTTTGTGTTTTGAGCTTTGGGAATTAAGTGAATTAAACGGAGCCGAGCATGAACTGTTTTTCATATCGTGGAATATAGTAGATTTTAGTATTAGGGATGAGCAAATTAACTTTTACTATCACGATTTACTTAATTTAAAACTCTATTGCGACGCAATAATGAACAGGGATTTTTTATTTAGAAATTATAAAGTCCCAATTAACAACACACCTGAACGAGTAGGTTAACGAGTTCTCCATTGTATATTTTATGGACTTGCTGACTGGATGATGATAAGATATGATGACGTTGTAGACATTTTTTTTTAAACTTTGTCCCACACTAGGACTTCTCCTCTATCGTGGGTGCATTTACAAACACAAATCTTCACATGCACAAACATCCAGACCCGGAACAACTATCTGTAGGCCATACAAATATTTGTTCCGTGTGGGAATGGAAATCGAAGCCAATCGCTCAGCCACTGCACCAAACATGTCGTCATAATTATTATCTACAACTTGAGTCTATCCACTGTTTAGCATCTGAACCTTTAATGCCATCGGTATAAAAACATGCCACTCTAAGGAAAACGTGAAACTATTTGCCTTAAGAAGCAAACTATTTAGCAATTCAAATATTTTTTTACTAGATTCCAGCGTCAAGAAATACTCATTAACTTTCAGATTTCCTCAACCATAAAAATCCACACGTTAATGACGTCAAAATCCCGTACCCGGCATAAATATATAATATTGTAGAGATAAAGATAGGCGGAGTGTCAAGTACTCGTATCATTAATTTTCTTTTCCATTTCATACTTCCCTACCTATCGCGAAAGTTCACGTTGCCATAGAAACTGGTAGTGTGCTCATTAGTAAATGTATGAAGATTTCTTTCATTAGAAATAGGACGAATTTTTGCGGCATTTAACGACTATTAATCTATCTAGGGAAATCAGGTTTTTCAATCTTGAATGTAGTCCACATACTACTATAATAATTTATTAAGTTTGATGTGATGTTGGTGATTGCTGATGATTGATTAACATTTGCTTTATACGTAAGGAAAGCTTAATTTTCACCTGAACGTCATTGGATTTAATTCAGATTAGGTAGTTTTTTCCGTTCTTCACTAGTTCCTTCGTGTCGGTACATTATTTAAATCTTACTTTATTATGATTTCATCTACAGATCTTTATATCTGACTAGCTGTGTCCTCACGGCTTCGCCCGCATAAGAAGTTTTATTCCAGTAATAAAAATAGCCTATGTTACTCAGTGATAATGTAGCTTTCTAACGGCAAAAGATTTTTTGAAATCGGTCCAGTAGTTTTTATGTTTATTCGTTACATACAAAAATACAAATCTTTCCTCTTTATAATGTTAGTCTAGATTAAGTTTTGTTCTCTATTGAACCATCACCCAAAATAAATTAAATTTCCAATTTTTTTTATATTTTCCCACTAACAAACATTTCAAAAATCAGGAGAATCATCAAATATAAATAGCTAACAAAATACGAGGCTCTGAACATTCGGCGCAATTTTATTAGCGTGTTCTTTGACGTTTTGCGTTTTAATTACATCATGGACGGCTCAGTGTCCAGGCTGGGTCGCGCCGGTTGTACCTCGTTAATAAATTTGATTACAGTTTATTTCAAGCAGAGGCCGCCACGTAAAATTATAAGTATGTATGTAAGTACAAGATTTTCTGTTTGATCTCATTGTTCTTTTTTCAACGACTCGCGTTCTTTGTCGTCTTATCGCATTTCATTGTGGAACATAGGTCTCTGTAAACTTTCCCTTTGTCACTTGTTCCTCCTCCTTCTGCATACAGTCTGTCTTCTTCCTTTGATATTTTTTTAAGTTAATGTTTTCATAAAACTTTTGTGAAGGTATTCTTACCAGAAAATCATTAGAATACGTTTTTAGCGTTTATATGTGTGGTGAGGCCCAGATGTCTGTAAAAAATCAGAATTACCGTAGAGTATGCAGGTAACTCTAGTATGGATTTACGTATTATTATGTTACCTCGTTGGTCTAGTGGTGGCAATTTCGACTACTGATTATGAGGTCTTGGGTTCGATCTCCAGGTCTGGTAAAGTGTTATTAGTTTTTTCCATGTGGGATTCCTCAGTAGCAGCCCGGAGTTTGGAATTGTGTCCGGTTGATGGCAATAGGCTCACCCCCTATTACATGGGACTTAAAAATAACGGCGAAATGAAGGTGTTAACTATACAGCTCTGCAAAACCCTTCGGGGAATACAGGCGTGATGTTATGTATGTTTTGTTTTGTATTAATTGCTGTTACGTAAAATATGGCCGTTTGTTGTAATAACACTGTCTTTGCAATGTGGTCCGTGTCTCAGCGTAGTTTAACCAATATTCTCTTTTAGATGAATAAGATGCAGCGTTTGTGCACTGATGAGGGATAGCACACGGCTCTTGTACGAAATAGTCTATTGCAACTGATATTCCCAAAACGTTCAGCAATTAGTAAAAATACTCGAAAAGCTGTAGGAAATCTAAAACAGAGGTAAACAAAAGGGGATGACGAGCGAAAATCATGATACATGGTGCGGCGAGGCGTGCGACAGGCCCCCCAGTTTCATTCCGAGTGGGCTTCATCGTTAGTTAGTATTGTTCAAACGTATCGTTCGTCAAAACTGCGTCTATTTTTTCATAAAAATTTCATTGAGTTCTCTATTGTGGCGAGAGCGGTATTTTAGCATTTCGCGTCGGAATGAAAAACGAAGCTCTTTTAGATCGTTTGTATGGCTGTCAAATGGGAGTTTTCTGAAATGAATTGATTGAATAAGTATGGTTTTCGGAATTGTAGTTAAGCGTTTGTAATAGATTTCAGAAAAAGACATTAAACATATAAAGATTTTTCTGTGTGTTCTTGGTAGACTGAAGTTATTAATAGGTATTATTTTGTCCAAGGTGAAATTATAAACTAGTTACATACCAACGCCTTTAAAGTAAAATGTACGATAAAAATTAGGACACAGTATTTTTATTTTGTTAATTCACTGGAAATAATTAGCAACACTGCAACTAAACTGCACTGGCCTGCAAAACTAAGTACCACACTTATAAAATTGCAATAACTAAAAGAGTAGTACTTAGTTTTGCAGGCCAGTTTAGTTGATTAACTAATATAAATACATTAAATGAGCAAGTATCAAGTTTACCTTGCTTATTTAATGAGAATTGGAAAGCCAAAATTTATTGTAGGTATGGTAAGAATGTATAGAAAGTGTCTTCACTCTATAAACGTTCTTTTGCATAATCATTTTGGAATTTAAACAAACACGGACCGGTGAACCCACTTATTGGAACTCGATTTTCTACTTACCGTTTTAATAAGAAATTTTCTTAACGAATTTGGTACCTAAATTAAAGTCCTGGTTGAGTTTCAATACTTGCTTAGAACTTAAGGATTAGGTAAGTACTTCTAACTAGAATATAGTTAGCCAAATAGAATACCTAATTAACTTTTATATTCTTCTCTTCCAGATCTTTATACAGGCAATAAAAATAATGATATTTTCAAAGCTAACTCAACAATTCAGCCTAGTTTTGTTAGAAGGGTTGAAAAAAGTAGATAAATCAGCGAGATAAGAATAACAGCAGCCGAGATCATTGTATTGTGAAACAAAAGAAGTTATTGCGAATAATGAATATATATTCTGCGAACAAAAGAAGGGTCGCTGAACAGAATTTATCGTATATATTATATATACCTAGGCTAGGGTACAAGATACAACAGAATATTGGTTATGATTCCTAACCCACAGAGTCCGCACCTTTATCGAGACCTTTTGTGTCTGTCTGTATATCTCTTATTGGACGTCTTATATTACAATACACATTTTATATACGAAACCGACCCTGAAACGTCTGAGGTAAGATTACTATTTAATTTAATATCTGTCGTAATAAAATATTTGTTTGTGAATGTTTTCAGGTTTATTCATATCTTTATAAGCAGAATTCTAAGTAGGGTCTAATAGTGTCTATGTGAGAGAAAAAAGAAATTTCACATTTGTGAACATTTATTTTACTCGTTGAATATTATATTAAATAGGATAATGGTAATCAGATCTAATAGTCTGTGGTTTTCAATCAAACTTTAGCATAAGTAAAATCTCTTCTAATCCATCCTTTTTTTTAATAACTAAATTCCTATACAATCCCAATACTTTTAAAGCTCTTATTTTACAAGTAAAAACAGAGCTCAATGGATTAATATTTTAATAAGTTTTCAACGCCTGCAAACCAACAGGGGTGGATAACATCTATGTAACATGAAAGTGCTGGATAATGTAGTAAAAATGTCACAGCGGGGTTGCGAAGAACTAATATTGTAATAAATCTTACCGATATCTTGACGTAGTGCTAAGCATATTAAATAGTTATAGTTTCTGAAATAGCATTATGTCTGTAAAGGAACAGTGACAGGTAAGGGAACGTACCCGTACTACGTGACCCATTTTTGTAAATTTTTTACCCCCCTCCCCCCATCGGTGACCACCCGTAGAAGTGACCAAGTGCCTCTGTGACCAAGCATGGCATTTTGAAGACCCCCCCCCCCCCCTTGAACGGGTCACGTAGTATGTATGAGTACGTTCCCTAAGTAGGGCTGCGGAAGGTTAGGCTTTGGTTTAGCTCACAGAAATCTTAACATTCATGGCTAAATACTCAAACGCTACTCAATTTTAAGTTACTGTTAAGTCTCGTGCTGTCACTGTCACTTTAAGGCGAAGTGACAGTGACAGCACGATATTCTGGGGCTGGGCGTTTGTGCATTGAAGATTTGTGTCTGTACACGCACCCACGATACAGGAGAAATCCTAGTGTGGGGCAACGTTTTTTTTTTAACAAAAACAAAACTTATAATTGGGTAGTGTTTGATTAAATTTATTAAATACTAGCTGTGTCCTCACGGCTCCGCTCGTAGCCTAGCCTATGTTACTCAGTGGTAATGTAGCTTTCTAACGGCAAAAGAATTTTTGAAATCGGTCCCGTAGTTTGTAAGTTTATTCGTTACATACAAAAATACAAATCTTTCCTCTTTATAATATTAGTATAGATGCGGCAGACACACCGTTTATGGAATTGAGTATAGCATTACAATTCAGACCAATGTTTGCTTATCAGAAGGTAAAACGGGTATTTGGAAAATAAAACCAGCACTGAGAGTAGGTACTTGTATTTGGGTTAGTGGTTAGTTACAGAAGCTAGTTCACAATATATCACAATATAATAATTTACACAAGATCAGACAATAAGGACAAGCTAGTCAGATATAAAAGGTCAGACTTCTTCGGCTGTTCGATATGGAATCCCTCGCTCCGTCGAATGACAACTGTTTTTATAACGTCGGATAGGTACGTTGATTCATCTTGACGAGTACCCTCCTTTATTTTCTAAATGATTTATTCTTCGACAAATAAATTATTCTCTATGTAGCATAACATTTTGTTATTGGAAAATGCAACCTTTTTCCTTATCCGGATAAATGTTACATAAATGGCGAGTCGTGGTCGAAATAATTTTGGGATGCCATTTAAGTTTTTATTTTATTTTTTCATAATAAACGGCTTTAATTTTCTTTTTTTCGTGTGTGTTGGCTTGTATTATTAGGTGTGATGGTATTATTTAAGTAGAACCTTTTTAACTAATGCCTATCTTTACGTTATGTTTAATTATTTAACGACCTTCAATTGTTGCTTTACTAAAATATAATCAGAAACATTCAATTTCAAAATCTTAATCAACATGTAAAAACATTAATACAGTTCACGGTGTGACATTAATTAATTCGGTTATTATAGATATTGTCGCGAAATTCTTTTACAGAGTGCTTTTTATGCCTGTTTTTTCCCACTACTGGGCAAACGCCTCCCTCCTTTCTTCCACGTTTTCTGGTATTTTGCGATTTGTGGCCATATCCTTTAAGTAGGAGTCCAGCTCATCCCGCCATCTCTCACTGGGCTTATTGCGTATGTATTACCGATTGTACATAATAATAAGTTCAAAAAGCTTTTTGTGGATAACTAACTAAACACACCTCTGCCTTACATCTCAAGAGTTATTGAACCTGTTTGTACATACCCTATTTATCAGAACCCAGGCACTTGAACCCTTATATGTAGAGCCGCGTCAAGTGCCATTCTTCGTGGTACACAGATAGTGTCCACTACAATTCATTCCTCTATAGCGTAAACACTCTAACATCAAAGCTTTTTGACTGAGTCAATAAATTATACTTTAAAATTAAAAGATGTTTTTTGAACACCGATGCATTAGAAGATCTGATTAATACATCAAATTTTTTGTAATCTTCTTCTCAATTCTTATTAAGCATATAGGTACATAAAGATATTTTATCTTTAGCTACGCTTTTCTTCTCTGCTAGATATTGTCATGACTTCCTAAGCGTGTTCAACATGGCTTACAGCGCTTTTACCGATATAGAAGTACCTACTAGTGTAATTTTGGCAAAAAAAACTACGTTTAAAAAAACCGACTTCAAAAACTAAAAGTATAAAATAACTTAATAAAGATTTAATTTAATACACCTCTTATGCAAACCTAATACCTTTACAGTTTCAGAAGTCGGTGCTAATCCACGCTGAACCAAATTGAAGGCACCGACTTCTGAAACTGTAAAGATATTAGGTTTGCAAAAGAGGTGTATTAAATTAAATCTTTATTAAGTTATTTTATACTTTTAGTTTTTGAAGTCGGTTTTTTTAACGTAGTTTTTTTATTTTTTACTTTTTAGTGTCTGTAATAGGTTGTTCTGTAAACTACAGTAGGATTTTTCTAGATTACATCAGGTAGAATAATTACATCGTCCACGTAAACTAAAATGTTCATAAAAAATAAAAATATTCATAAAATGGAAACTACTGGGCCAAACTATGTTAAATTTTTATGGGACCAAATGGCAACTATCCGCATCTAACTAAAGAAGAATCACGTAAATCGGATCATCAATCTCAGCGTAATCGGTGGACATACATTTAAAAAAAACCTATCGAATATAGAACCTCCTCCTTTTTGAAGTCGGTTAAAAAATGCCGAAGTCTCTCCAACTGTTGGTGATATTGTAAGAGGCGACTAAGAATCATTACGCACTGGCAACTTCACTGGAGACCAAGCCGAGCAACTTGACAAAAAACAAAGATTGCCTTCTATACCTTTTGTTCACGTGTGGTGTCCTCAAAAGTCGTTCGACGTGTGAAAGCGTCCATAAAAATAAAACGATCACCAAAAACCTGTCAAACCTGGTGAACGTTCTTCGTTCGTTCTTCTATACTTAATATTATAAAGAGGAAAGATTTGTATTTTTGGATTTTTGTATGTAACGAATAAACTTAAAAACTACTGGACCGATTTCAAAAAATCTTTTGGCGTTAGAAACCTACATTATCACTGAGTAACATAGGCTACGGGCGGAGCCGTGAGGACACAGCTAGTATTCTATAAAAAAACACTATCTGAATCTATCCAGCCGTTATAGGGTAATTGAGTAACAAAACTTTTGACTTATAATACTATAAGAGGGACTAAAACCTCCAACCTGTGCCTCCAACAATTAAAACAGGCCTTTAATTAGGATTAGCCTTTTGAGTGGAATTTTCGGAAATATTTTTCTTGTTAAACATTTTTCTTCAGAACTGGTGCGACTTACTTTGATTTAATCTGGAAGCGGAAAATAAACAAATTGGTGTGACCGCTTATCCTCCTACGCTAATAGAAAAGGTTAGAATAATAAAAGAAAAGGGCTAGTTTGGCCTCAGGCCGGCAATCGCAATCTTTTCATATTAGTATAACCTGCACACCTGACAGGGCTCCATAAAGTTCTAGATGGTGTGTTTAGTCTGCCAACCCGCACCAGGCCAGCGTGGTGGACTAAGGCCTAAACCCTTCTCATTCTGAGAAGAAGCCCGTGCCCAGAAGTGACACAGTAATGGGCTAATTATGTTTAATAGTGTATCACTAGTAGATTAAGACAACATTAAATACGATAACTGCTAATAACAACACCCTGACAAAGTATTACCATCTCACAGCTAGTTCACACAGAAACTGTTTACACGATCTGTTTTAGCGGATCCGTTTTTATTCTGGTCATGGCGCCTGTAGTTGTTTGAGCGAGTTCACATACACGACAGTATTCCGAATCCAGTAAAAAATACTGGATCCGTTATTTTTATCACATCCTGTCTGCCAGATGCGACGCAGTTGCCCTTTGTTTAACTGATCCGTCGGTACTGATGTGAACCAGTACCGACTGATCCGTTAAAACGGATCCGTTGTGTGAACGGGCGATTAGGTAGCCACCTCACGTAATCAATGAATGAATAGTGCTCCTTCCTTTTTTCCTTCGTATCGCCACCAGTTATACGGGAATAGTTCATGCTGTGGTGAAAACATTAACGAGTCAGTAAGGTTGGTAACCTAGTTGATAACCTGTTCCTAGGGTTTTGCCAAAATCAACCCTGGTAGGCAAAGTGGTGATCGATACGAAATTGTTCACAGCGAGGGTGCTGGGGCGACAATGTAGTTTCCCCGGTACGTGCCTAAGGCGAGGCACAAGAGGGCTAACGGTCCATACCACTGGAGACCCCGGACCTGTTCTTTTGTGCTGAGACCAACCACCGGGCGATTTTAGTTGGCAAGAGGTTGGCAGGAGGAGAATTGGTTTTTTTATGATTTTATTATCCCTGTTTTATTATTATAATTTTATAATTTGACATACTTGCATATCCTTGACATTAATCATTAGGTTATCTAATTTTATTAATCTGATTTTGTATGCCTATCGGCGGGACATGGTTTGTACACTAGACATTTATATTAAAAAACACCTGTAAGAATCACCTATGTTTCACAAAGTAAATAAATGAAATGAAATGAAAAGAGTCTGACAAACCCTCGCCTTATCCATAAGGAACCCACACGAGGAATTACACTCGAAAAAAGCACATAGCTTGTAGGTATGTGTGTTTTGCGTGTTTCCACGTCAATAGAGCACAAGATAAGACAAGACAACGCGGCTATGTAATCCTACATAAAAGTAATTTTTCAATTTTTCAATGACCTGCGTCAAATGGCTCATATTTTATGTCCCTTGTTATAGTTTAGTACTTCAAGCGCTGCAGCCCTATATAGCCTTTATGTCAGCATAAAGAGTGAATGTAGGTTTATGGCCTTTTTTTCTACGTCATACGAGTAATAACCCTCGTTGTAAAGTAAATAGATGATGAAATGACAACTCGACATAAAATACAGGCGTAATAAACCTTTCATTAATATGAAAAGAATAATTTACTGTACTTCATAATATTCGCTTTAAATTCAGAATCATGTATATAAATGTGTCTTAATTTCCACACACACTGACATTCATGGAACATTAAATATAAGTACGCAGATAAAAACAATGGCGTAAAATAGCGTACAATGTTAATTATTCGTAATAAGTAAGAGATATAAACAAAAGTCATAAAAGATTACACTTATAAAAACAAGACGTGATTTTTTCTTGGCAGATGACTGCTGTTTTTGAGGTCCTGGGTTCGATCCCCAGGTCGGGCAAAGTGTTATTGGGTTTTTCCTTGTGGAATTCCTCAGTCGCAGCCCGGAGTTTGGATTTGTACCCAGTTGATGGCAATAGGCTCGCCCCCTATAACATGGGACTTAAACATAACAGAGACATGACGGTGTTACTTTACACCTCTGCCCAACCCTTCGGCGAATACAGGCGTGATATTATGTTATGTGATTTTTTTCAAATCGAATGGATTATAAACAAAAAATGCGTATTAAAGCGCTAAATCCACAAGTTAAATTGCGCAAGTTATTGCAGCAAGTGCTCGTTTAGTTCGTAAAAGTTCCAGAAGTCGACATGCTGCGGGTGTATCCACATTTGAAAGCTAGTTGCAGAAGTCATCTACCGCAATTTATCTTGTGGAAGAACGCTAGTAACTACGTATTTTGCTCTCAAATATTTCCCGAAACAAATTGAAAATAGATTACCATGAATGGCATGAATAGAAAAAAAAATAGACGATTACGAGCATAGAACCTTTTTTTTATTTAATCCTTTTGGCGTTTCGAAAAGAATTTCTGGCGGCGCGGCGGCGCACTCTACACGTCAGATCGTTTTGGAGCAAACATGCGAGTTGGGCTTTGTGAGTTCTGATGGACTTTTTGTTGCTTGTTTCAGTATGCGGGCTTTATATAGGTATATGTTTTTTGCGATAACCTACTGGCTGCAAGTATGTTTCCGTATTGTTCCGGATATTAAAGTTTTGCTGAGTATTGTTTTATCTGTGGCACTCGTGCAGCGGGAGTTATAACTAAGTGAGGAAAATGGAATATCATGATGTCATTGTGTTTATGTTTGATAGTTGAATTATAGTTAGGTAGGGGCTCATGGCTAATTGCCAACTGCGTCAATCATACGATTTGCGAGGTTAAGCTACTCTTGCCGCGGTCTGTCTGTGGATGGGTGACCATTCGTTATACATGGAGACCCCTCCGTGCCTCAGAGGCCACGTTAAACAGTTGGTCCCGGGTGTCATACGAATACCTATGACACTCATTACGGGAAGTCAGACGACCAAAAGTTTGACGACCGGTGTAACCTTAGAATATCGGCATTGCCCAGTAACTGGGTTGCAGGGGTCCGACGGTAGTCGCTCCGTGTAAAATACTGGTATTCAGCTGCATCTGGTTAGACTGGAAGCTGACCCCAACATAGTTGAGAAAAGGCTAGGCAGAACAAATTTAATTAGAACACATTTGCAGCGATATGTGTATGTTGTAGTCGTGCAAAATCAATAATACCTACCTATCTATTACTTATATTATAGGTATATTTCCCACACTACGTTACTACACAGAGCACTTCTTGGACAGGTACCTAAACGGTGTAAATAGACCCTTAACGAAGCCGAAAGGCACTTATTCTCCACGTCATTGCGATATTTTTTTTGTTCTGGACTATGCCTGGGAACCTTCTAGTTACGGAGATCTTGGAGGTCAAAGTTCCAACTTTTTCACAACTTTTTAAAAAAATACTAGTTTTGAAGGTTGAAAATGTACTTGAAATACTTCCATTACCCGTTTACTACTCACTGCATCTATCAGCACAGTGTTTTGAGTGCGTTACATTGAGCTTTACAGTAAAACGAAATTTTTCACCAAAAAAAAGTCGTTTCCCAGCGACAATTTTTGCGTAGGGTTACTTAGTTTGATGTACTGATGCATGGTTGACGGCTTCGTGAAGGGTCTTTTTACACCTTGTATAACTACAATATTATGATTAATTCAATATTCAAAGATTGAAATAATAAACCATCTTCGATGTATGTTTAATAAGTAGAACTAGTATGTATACAAGGTAACATCGTTTCTCGTTAGCATTATTAGAAAAATAGTAGTTAATCGAGTGTCAGTTGGTTGGCATGCAGAGCGCCCGTCGATACGTGTCGTCTGACAGCAAATGTGTGTAAAAATATTACATCATAACACTTTGACTAATGAACTGTGACTTAACCGACGCTGGCATTTGCAGCCTCCGCGGTAATAAATCATCACTCGTGAAAAATGTTTACATGTATAGGTAATGGATGACTGAAAATTCGACCCGTTTTATATTATTTCACTCGATCACAACCTTTTTTGGAAGCTTACAGCATTTATTTAATACCATTCGATTGACATTCATTATTTAGAGCTAAAATCGGCACTCAATTCGACAATGTTGGACAGAAAAGGGTTTTGTGTCCGTCGGTGTAAGCGGATTACGTTTTAAAATCGCAACTAATTATTCATATTTCCAGCGTTTGAGGACTACCTATTTGTAATGAGGGTTGGTATTAATTTTGTGTCAGATATATTAAGAAATATTTTTAATTGGGTTCTCAGTACTAAACATACACAAAGTTTACAGCTATAAATGATGAAATATCTCTGAGAATATGGTCCTATTTTTTTTTGTTATTGGGTTTTTCCATTAAGAATTTCTCAGTAGCAGCCTGGAGTCTGGATTTGTGCCCGGTTAATGGCAATAGGCTCGCCCCCTATTACATGGGACTTAAACATAACTTGCGAAACGAGGGTGTACTAAAAATACCGCTGCCGAACCCTTCGGCGAATATAAGGCGTGATGTTAAATTGTTTTTTTTTTCAATTATTTTTCGAGTTATTAGCCCACTTTTTCGCGACTATGAAAGCCTCATACGTACTATTTTATTAATTAAAAATAACATTAAATATAAAAGAACAACATACTTAAAAAATAACAAAATATAATATCGACTATTTATAACTTTACACGATTCTTCAGTTAAAACTAATGAAGGTAAACGCAACAAATGTGCAGACTCTGCTTGGAAATCTGTTTACGCCATAAATGAGACATGATGCACGAGGAAAATTTGTACAATTTGCATAAACGAAATATACATGACATGCAAATACATCGTGCATAATTGTGCAGTACAAGAACATACTGATAAATTCCAAGCAGGGAACCTCACATTCATGCAACACTGTAACAAAATACAATGTACACGTGGGCAAATTGTCTCACAACTTTCTTCAAAACCTGAATCCAGCCTCGCCTTGCAAAGGAAAACTGAATTTACTTACAAAAGTTCGTCGGAGGCCTTTCGTTTTAAAGATAAATGTTATTTTAGGTGTGAAAAACGCTTAACTTTAATTCTCAACGAGTTCTTAAATAACGAGTTTCTCGGAACTTTATGTTTATATAAAAATTAGGTACCTATATAGTAGGTATCTGTGGCTATTGATAATTTATTTTATTTTATTTATTTATTTTTACTTTAATTAAAACGGTCTTAGACCAATTACAATAATTAAAGATAGAAAAAGGAACAGGAATGGAAGAAGATACATACAAAACAACGGAACGAAAAATAATGATTAAAAAAATAAATAAATAATGTTCTGTTCACGTTAAGCTGTGCTATGACTTTATTAGGGTAATTTGATACAAGGTTAGTCGGAAAGGGGGTACTAAGCCGCGGGCCACTTAATGTATCACTGGTGGTTGTTTTAAAGAAAGTGTTAAAATTTCAAAATTTGTTAAAATAAAAACCATGCAAAATGATTTTTTATTTTAGTTTTTCAAAAATTCTTTATCCCTGCTTTAATTACGAATCCAGAAAATGGAGCTTCTAATCCGTGACCCCAAATATGACCTAAAATGTATACGCAGCTGACTATAGCTCAGGATAGATAGAATTTAGCGTATTTTTTTATGTAATCTTTGAACAGCTATTTGTCTTAAACTAATGACTTTTGGGGAAAGTTGTAGAACAAAAGTTATCCATTATTATCGGTACTTTATCACCCTTTCGGCTTAGTACCCCATTTCCGACTAACCTTGTATAATGGGATACTTTCATGAAAATTTGGTTTGAAAATGTGAAGTAGCACGATTAAAGTGCTCTCTAGTTCCTACTTGCACATTTATACCACATGCAATCAAATTTTACATAATATATAATATAACACCAGCCCTGTATTCCCCGAAGGGTTGGGCAGAGGTGTATAGTAACAACCTCGTTTCGCCGTTATGTTTATGTTCCATGTAATAGGGGGCGAGCCTATTGCCATCAACCGGGCACAAATCCAAACCCTGGGCTGCTACTGAGGAGTTCCACATGGAAAAACTCAATAACACTTTGCCCGACTTGGGTAACGAACCCAGGACCTCACGTTCAGCAGTCGCGCTTGCCACCACTAGACCAACGAGGCATTTAAATCAAATTTTGTATAATTAATTAAAATGATTACTCGACCGGATCCAGTTTCCATTGTACCATAGTATAAAAAAATATGCAGGAAATTGCACATTTCCACGAAAATATTAACTCGTTCACCAAAAAACTTGATCGCCGCGGGGTAGTTAATGATTTATACCGAATAAACAATGAAAGGTAAACGGAATACAATTTTATTATAAAAAATATTTGCACAAATACATTTTTTCCTTCATTCGTTTTATTTGGACTGTCCAAAGCAGCTAGAAAAAAAGTGAAGCCGTCGCAGGACGCCTGGCAGATGTGAAACATCAAAACTCATCTTTACATAGTATAGGTATATAACAAAGTCGCTCCCGCTGTCTGTACGCTTAGATCTTTTAAACTACGCAATGAATTTTAATGCAGTTTTCAGCAATAGATAGAGTGATTCAAGAGGAAGGTTTATATGCCCCCCATTAGTATCTACATTGCACCCGTGCGAAGCCGGGGTGGGTCGCTAGTCTTCTTTACATAGTATAAAACAAAGTCGCTCCCGCTGTCTGTATGTCCCTATGTATGCTTAGATCTTTAAAACTACGCAACGGATTTTGATGCGGTTTTATTTAATAGATAGAGTGATTCAAGAGGAAGTTTTATATACCCCACATTAGTATCTACATTGCACCCGTGCGAAGCCGGGGCGGGTCGCTAGTTTTGTATAAAAATAAAATCTGGCCGAATCAAACTGAAGAGAGCCGATGAGTTACGAAGGTCTGCCGTCGTGTGTCTGCCATCGCGAGCGTCGCCACGCAACAGCCGCTCTCACACCCGTACCGCTGCGTTAGATGTTTCACATCAAAACCCCGGTTTTCATTTTTTTATCTAAGTCAGCAATAAAATAGCAAAAACGAAAGAAATTATTATCTTTCTCTATTTTTTTTTCCTTTAAATTCAAATTGCAGTGTATGCAAAGAGTCGGCTTTTTTTTAACCCTATATTGTTGCCAGCCTATAAACTAATATTTACAAATACTCGTACATCCTACCTTTGTTTTCGCTGCCTATTTGTGGTGGAAGCAAATTGTTCCCGGGTGCGAAAAACTATTGTTATGTTAGCTGTTGTCGTTTAATTATTCCGAACGGTTGGTGCGAATTTAATCCAATTATTTTCTCCTAGTTTTCGTTCTCCGTATTATCGGGTTTAGCCTCTCAGAATAATGAGATCACGCGGATGTTAACCTAATTTGAGTGGATATTATATTAGGTGGGTGCAAGTGACACTAACCGCTATTTCAAGACCCATGTTATCTATGTATACTTAGGTATTCGATACCTTCTACCGATTAAGTTTGCGAAGTTTGGTTTTATACAAAGATAATAGAACTTTCATATTTATATGGTTTTATGGATATGATTTACATAAAGAAACCTAATTTGGTGCCAAAACTAGAAATATAAACCTCAACTCTTCAACTTTGATAGGTTTGATATATTACCAAAACATACAAAACATTTTCTTAGTCTGAAATTGGGGAAAACCTACTTTATAACCTAGGTAGTAAGACTTCAAGTGATTCTGAAACTAACAGGTAAGCTACCATTCGAAATAAATTCTTGATTTATAAAAAAACATTTACCTACTATATAATACTGGGTTCGCTACTTTTTTTATACGTTTAATAAAGTGAATCCATAACAAGAATAGGTATTATATTCGCTATGAATTCATAACATTTTACAAAATGACGATGTTTATAAGAAGCTTTACATTTAAGAAATAGATTTTTCATAAAATGAAGACATCAGATCCTGTGCTATTATTGCGCAGTTGAGTCCCGACGTAAGTACCTACATATATACAAAGATATTTCATATAAAAATGGTTTTCTTTATTAATTCATTCATAAAGCTTCTTATGACCAGTACCTATTAAAATTTGTAGAAATAACAATATTTATAAACATCTGCTAAAAAAATACTAATGCGAGACTTTTTAGAAAAATACTTTGCTGACCATCTATAGGGCGTGAAAATTAAGTATTAATTAGTTTAAAGAGAAACTATAAAAAAAACTGCAAAAGGTAAAAAAAAGTAACATTTTTGGAGTATAACAGTAGTTATGTTCAGACATTTACCTATTAAAATAAGTTAAGGCCATTGTAGCGAGTTCATTTCTCCCGTGTCATCTTATCAGCCGACAGCGGGAAATTCTCGTATGGTAACGGTAAAGCAGATTACCCATCGTTGCCCATTTTTGTATTTTCTGGCTAAAAATGAAAGCTTGACACCAAGTAGCTACCTATCTATATAATCTGTATAACCAAACTTATTTAAAAAAAAGAAGGTTACCAATCTTTTGGTGATTTGTCTCCTGAAGGAAGTATCATGCTTACTGCAGGTGAGATGACTGTGTACCTACCATACATATAACAGTCTTGTAAAACCATATCTCTAGCGAATAAATGATTCTATTCTATTCTATTCATTTGGGACCCGCAATTATTTTATTAGAAATTTTCTTTGAGAATTGGGTGATATCCAGGGACTCGAGGAAGGGCTCGTGGTTAATTAACAACCGTGTGGACCATACGATTTGCGAATTTAAACTGCGCTTGCCGCGGTCAGTATGTGAATGGGTGACCGGTTGTTACACATCGAGACCCCTCCGTGACTTGGAGAGCACGTTTAACAGTCGGTCCCGGGTGTCTTATTACCTACGACAGTCGTTACGGGCAGTCAGAAGCCTGAAAGTCTGACAACCAGACCGGTTGTCAGATTTTAGGATATCGGCATTGCCCTGTAACTGGGTTGCGCAGGTCTGTTGGCAGTCGCTCCGTGTAAAATACTGGTATTCAGTCTCATCTGGTTAGACTGGAAACTGACCCCAACGAAAAGGCTAGGCAGAACGAATTGGGTGACCTGCTTTACTATCACGTTAGTGATGTTATATATATCAATAATATATAAATATATCAATTTGTATATTTGTTTATTTAAATAACTTTTGAGTGACAAACTCAACAAACGCGTTGACGTAATAACGTTCCCGTTAATTAAAGTAATGAGAATGTTAAGTAAGTATCCGAATTCAAAACCTATTGTAACAAGGCTGTACATGATGTTAATGAAAAAGGTTCTCACGTTCAAATTGATTGTTGGAGGACCGTTTTGATACTTATGCCTATCAAGAAACAAAATCGATTAGAAGAAAAAACGAAATTGCGTACCCCATTTTCAACATAGGTACGTGCTCAGATTAAAACCTTTTCCTTCTTAGGCAACAGTTTTCCTAAAGCACTGCTTGAATAGCTTCTTTAAACTTTCAAGATTGCTACTAATTTAGATTGCAGTTCTTGTTCTAGTGAATTTTTAGATCGTTACTTTCAGTTCTGCAATATTTTTTCTCGGTACGTTTCACTTCGTCCATTTACTTACGTAGTTACTTTAACCGTGTTTATGGTGACAATTTGATACTTTCTACGTGTTTTGATATTTTTACGACTGTAAAACTTGTTGTAGCTTTAGTTTTGATGTATAAAATGTGTGTTGTTTATTGCTTCCAATAAACTATTTGGACATGTCAAAACATGGTCGTCGGTATTTACTGCAGCAATCTTGTTACCGTCATAGATGCGTTGGTACTTTTCGAGTACCTAGGTAATAGGAATTTAATGTTACTAAATGTGACTTAATTTTCCACATATGAAGCTTATAATTACTATGTTTTGTTTTGTTTGAGAATGCAACTGCAAAAGTACAGAATGCAGTCGTACTACCGATTCTATTGTAGCTTCTTGCTTTTGTAGCTTAGCAGCAGTCCATCTATACCATATTAAAAAAAAAACATATATAAATAGAAAAGTATTGTTACCAAAAAGCATGTTGACCTTTATACATACGTTTATAAAAAATCTCATTACTCCTTAGCAATAAATTATATACGAAATGTTGCAAACGTGAAAATACGGCTAACCGCAATCGTCCCGTGCGACAGGAGTGATTATCGATTGCGGACTATCAGCCGCTCAACAAGTGAGAGGGCATCGTACACTGTCGTTACTATGTACTTTTACCTATATTATACCTATACATGAATCACAACCAAATGATTTTTAATTTTACTGCGCATTTTCATTGGGGTCATAATTATGGCTATTTCAGATCGATCATACTGCGTGTTTAATCATTGCCTGCCGCCACATTGGGTGACAGTTCTTTAAAAATTGATTTTTGTGCCTCTCCATGCCTCTGAGAGCAATTAGGAGCAGGAAAACGTCGGGTCACGTACTGGCCAGTTGACAATCAAGCTATAAGCCCGACATCCAATCTAACCGTAGAATAACGGTATTACCCTGTCATCGTCTTGCAAAGGTCAGAACGTATGTGGTTCGTGTATAATACTGACTGACATTTAGCTTAGGCACTGGGAGCTAATAATCCCTTCTCCTCTCGTGTTAGCAAGAGATTTAAGAGAATAGCTCATGCCGTGGTGATAAGATTACCTTGACTGGTTAATCATATCACCACGCAAGTTTGGTAGCGGGGCTGACTGCCCAGGGTGCGTCATGTGTATTACTAGCGACCCGTCCCGGCTTCGCACGGCTGCAATGTAGATAATAATGTGGGGCATATAAACCTTTCTCTTGAATCACTCTATCTATTGCTGAAAACTGCATTCTAATCCGTTGCGTAGTTGAAAAGATCTAAGCGTACAGACAGCGGGAGCGACTTTGTTTTATACTATGTAAGCAACTATCGTCATAATATTAAATGACTGCCTGCCTTATTGGTCTAGTGGTCGTAAGCGCGACGGCTGAGCATAAGATCTTGGGTTCGATCCCCAGGTCGGGCAGTGTTATTGAGGATTTCCATTAGGGATTTCTCAGTAGCAGCCCGGTGTCTGAATTTGTGCGCGGTTTATTGCAATAGGCTCGCCCCCTATTACATAGGAGTTAAACATAACGGCGACATGCGGGTGTTACTATACACCTCTGCCCAACCCTTCGGGGAATACAGGCGTCATGTTATGTTTAATATTAAATGGTTGAGCAAAAGACTAGCTGTATCTGTACAGTATACGCATCAATACATATTATGGTAAAGGTCAACCCTCCTGTTATATACGAAGATTAAAATTATTATGGTGAAACCCTTGCGTGATTGTGTTTTCTCCGTGTAATTTATTGCTCCAATAAAGTTTACCTTACTTTTAGTAGATTCTTCATATTTCAAGGGATTCTGTAGGCACTGTTTTGCTCACTGATTTGCTTTCGTTTTGTATGGAGTTCTTGCCGGTTCTTCTCCATAGAACCTACCTTTTGGAACCGTGCGCCTAGTTTTGACGTTTTAAAAGTGCCTGAAATCTGGTCTATTTGAAATAAAAAACTTTGACTTTGACTCACCAATAATAATATCGGTTGTACTGTCTCCTTATCGCTTCGACTGGTGTGCGATCTTGTGGTCATATGTCCACTGATTATAATCACGCTTTGGTCTAACAGCTGAACGCTTGCCTTCCATAGAGGAGGGTCTAAGGTCAACCACGGCTCACACCTATGATTTTTCAAATTAATGTGCGGATCAGAATTTGATTATCGTTTGCCTTAACGGTGAAGAAAAACATCGTGTAGAAACTTACACACCTGAGAGGGCTCAAAAATGTTCTCGATGGTGTGTAGCCTGCCAAACCCCACCACACAAGCGTGGTGAACTAAGGCCTAAGTCTTTCTAGTTCTGAGTAGAGGCCCATGCCTAGTGGTAGGACAATAATGGGCTGATTATCTATGCCACCACGCGTGATTGTAGTGTATCGTTATAATAGGCCAAGTTCAGCAGTGTTCGTTTACTCACTTAAATTGATCCAGTTCTTATTTATTTATTGTATTTATTATTTATGTAGTAGACTGCCTTGTTGGTCTAGTGGTCGCAAGCGCGACTGCTGAGCATAGGGTTCTGGATTCGATCCCCAGGTCGGCTAAAGTGATATTGGGTTTTTCCATTAGGAATTTCTCAGTAGCCCGGAGTCTGGATATGTGCCCAGTTAATGGCAATAGGCTCGCCTCCTATTAGATAGGACTTAAACATAACTGGCAGAACGAGGGTGTTACTAAAACACCTCTGCCGAACCCTTCGGAGCATACAAGGCGTGATGTTATGTTATTTGTGTAGGTACACATAATATCACTTGAAAAGAAGCATTCTTTTTAAACGTTCTTCTCTTTACATTTCTATTTTCCAGGGATCAAAAAGGTCGAACATTTTAATTCATGAGCTTTTTGTTCATGAATGTTAACATCAGTTTACGAAGTTTAATTCTCTATCTTCGAAGCTCTCATCTGTGAAATAGTTGCGAGATACGATTAACACGATTTATGCGGTATGTTCCAAAACTAAGTCGCTTTCTGTAAATATATGCCTCTGTCCCCCGAGGGCATTATCAGAGGTGTATTGTTCTACATTACGCCGATGATGTATTCTTTCCCATGTTCGTTCAGGCAGCAAGTTTACCATTTTTTGGTCAAAATTCCAAATTAACTACCTCGTTGGTGGAAAGCGCGATTGCTGATCGTGAGGTCTTGGGTTCGGTCCCCATGTCAGGCAAAGTGTTATTAGGTTGTTCCGTGTAGGATTCCTCAGTAGCGCTTCGTAGTTTGGAATTGTGCCCGGTTGATGGCAAAAGGCTCGCCCCCTATTACATGGGACTTAATTCAACATGACGGTGAAATGAGGATGTTACTATACACCTCAGCCCAACCCTTCGGGGAATAAAGGCGTGATGTTATGTTATTAACAACAAGGTTTATAACGCAAGTTAAGTTCTGAAACCGAGTTGAAATTGACGACACACCCACAGCAAGTAAATTTCTGCAATTTTTACGAACTCAACTAGCACTTGCTACCATTACTTGCGCAAAAGAACTTTTTAGTGGACTTCGTACTTGTGAACTCGAAACCAACGACGCATTTTTGAGTTTTCTATAAATCTATAGGCTTTTTTTATCTGTTTTTGTCAAGGCTTTAGTGCACTTTACGTGATTATGGAACCCTCATACCTTCTATTTATACCATAATACTTCGGATCACACTACATCCTACCTACACGTGTGTTTCCCGCCGAAGACTTCTCTAATGCGCGTGGGAATCGTAAATAGTGACTAAATTATTAATGCCAAGAGAATAGACACCGTCATGTCTCTTTTCTCTAACAACAATATATTGCGATCACCAATCCATTTACTACGTGTCGTAAGCATGGTAATTCGTCACGACTGCTCTTTAGGGCGGTCTACTACGAGGGCGTGTGATCATTGCATATCCAACTCCTTTTCAGCCGTTGTTTCAAAAGTTTCACGGTGTTTTAAAAGGAAACTTAGGCAATTACGCCAAGAGATAATTACGGACAGAATCGTAACAACATGTTGTGATCACTTATTTGCCAACCTATGTTCAGCTGGGAAATTGATACATAGGTAGATTTGATGAACAGATGTGGCTTACATAATCAGCCTATTACTGTCCCACTGCTGGGCATGGACCGATTCTCAGAACGAGAAGAGTTTAGGCCTTAATCCACCATGCTGGCCTGGTGCGGGGGGAGTCCGTTTCTACACAGTAAAACAGTGGTCAGGGGTAAGGCTGTTCTAATCTTATCCCTGGTGTTGAAGCAATAAGCTATTGTGGATTATGCAGCGCAGCTGAGTCTACCTCTCGAGTCTCGACAATCGAGTCGAGTGGTTAGCCCATGTGGCAATTGTAATAACGGCATCGAGCCATCCAGTAGGCATTCAGGCCAATATGAGTCATTGCGACTAGTTGAAGAAGTCACCCAGTAAGACGGGGGCTTATGTAACACTGAGGAATATGGCCTGGTGTGGGTTGGCAGACTACACACACCATTGAGGTTTATTGTGAAGCCCCTTCGCGTGCGCTGGGTTCCTCACGATTTTTCATTCACCGTTAACGCAAATGATAATCAAATTCTGCCACGCAGCTTATCTAGTATTAATATGAGTTATGATTATCGGCGCCGGCGTCGAGTTGACTGGTCAGCGACCGGGCAGGCTTTAACACCCAAGTCGCATGTCACACGCGATTGGGCTCGATAAGGCAAATAATTGCGAAACTAATGTTTTGATGCTTATCATAGAGTGCTGTCAAAGTGTGTGTGCGTTATTTTTGTGAGTAGAATATTTCATCAGGACCTAGCTACACTCTGCCAATAAATCTGAGATACAGTGATGCTTATTACCTACTTACTAGGTACTATAGTCGCCGGTAACTTGGCAAGGTTTTGGCATAGTGGGAGTAAGTTTGCGCATGTACACTTAGTGCAACAAAAAAATGGTCACTTTTATTGTTTGTTATTATTCTATGGCTATTGCCATAATTTATTTTTAAACATGTCTATTTAGAAGAAAAGAAAAGAAAGGAGAGGAATTATCTTCTCTACTCTTGCCGTGTTACCGACGACTATGAGAAGAGGCAATATAGTTTAGGTATTGATAATTAATGGATCATTTGATTCTTAATAATTATTTCTTCTTGGAAAATTGGTTGTAGGTACCATGCGAGATTGGAACTGCATACCTATAACAAAATTACTTATCGTGCAGGTACTTACAGCCCAGTGTCAACTCACCTTTTCTGTACATTATTCATTATAACAAGAAGTAATTACAATTAGTTATGCGAGCCTCTCCCATGATGTATAATTAAATATAGGTATGCAAATGAATTTCTAATAATTAATGAGCCTGGCTGTTCCTTTATATTAACAACAACTAGTTTCCGTTAGTGCGTATTTAGTGATGTCACTTAAAATTATTCACATTTATTATGAAAGTGGGTCTATAATTATAACTGGCCTAGATCAACCTAAATTACCTTTAAAAAAACAAATTCACACGCGCTGCGGCGCGCAATCGACAGTATGGAGGCGTAATTTATAAAGAGCACTTTTAATAAATGATAATAAATAAATTCTTTATTGCAATAAAAACAGGGCACAGAAAAATGTGAGACCTTGGCTCCAGAGCTAGGTTAGATCACCTGTATTTCAGGAGCCAGTGACTTCTTCCATTTAGGTTACAATTGGGCGAGTTTTTTGCAGCAAAAGGTAAAAAAAATTATATTACTTAAAATTAAGTTTAATAGTTAACCTTAACCGTTAATGATGCACAAAAATAGAATTAGAGTAAAAGCAAGTTAAGTAATCTTATTAGATCAAAAACAAAATTCGAATAAAATTGATTTAGCATTGATTTACATACATAAATACCTACATAAACTCACGCCTTTTTCCCATGCGGGTAGGCAGAAACTATAGGACGCCTCATGCTACGATCCTTACATACTCCTTTCGCTTCACGCACATTCATACATCTTGTCATATACGCACGTCGGTTAAGAGCACTAAGCACCTGTCTTTTGTGAAAAACATCATCAATCATTGATTTATATCTATAATTCCCAAAGTTCATATTTGCATGTGCATTAGCAGCAAAACGAAACTTTAATTATTATAGACACATGCCAATTCTGTTTATGGCATTGTAAATTGCGCTTCCATCCTCTCCAATGTGTTTCGCCAGGTGTGAATCGTCTGGCGGTGAGGTGTAACGTTGTATACGAAATGTGTGAACAGTACCTTACAACGCCACATCGCACCCTGTAAACCTCTGTCCTGTGAATGCAGCCTTAGCATGTATATTGTCTCGATATCATTGAAACTAAATGGCAAGTATGAGGAGGTGGTCGTCTCAGTATTTTGAAAGTATAGCGGGTTACAGTCTGAAGCGCATGCGTCACGCCTACAGGTGACAAGTCGTACCCAAGAACTCTCTTTATTCAGTCTGTTACAAAGCCAGGATGCATGAACATTCGACTTTGTCACAGCCCAGCTAATAACACATCGTGCGTGTAAACGCTTTGACGTTTCCATCTTACGTTTCTACATCAGGAAGCAAAGGATAACAATAAATTGACCCAATACTCGTTGTTTGATCTTTGTATTGCGCTCTTGTCAGCTGGAAAATGTTTTCTCAACAAATCAGAACAGGTGGGATTTGTGAAGTTACACGATTTTTCGAGTAATACATGACCAATCAATTGGCCCTTTCACTGAACGAGGAAAAACAATATTTTTGAGAACACGAGTTGTATTTTTAGCAGGTGTATGGCTGTTTCGGGTTAATGTGTTTTTCCCAAATCCGCAATAACTATTGGTTAGGATTTCAAAGGGAAAATAATGTATTTTGTATCGTCAGATAAAATATGAGGATCACATGAGGGACGTAGCTGTTTTCTTCTATAGTTTTTACCATTTCACCGGCAGACATATAAGTAATGCGTAAAGTATTGAACAGATTACTTAATTAAGTTAAATACCTACCTCGCATTCTACATAATTATCATAGTAATAGACTCTTCAAAAAGTTGTTAAAGTCTAAATATTTATCGCACTTTCCAAAAGGCGTTTTTGACGGCAAGGTGAACCAGAAGTGCTTGCTATCAGAATTTAATATCGGGGTGGAGGAAGGGTAGTAAGTGGTACGTTTTGTCTAGTTCAGGCGTTGAGAAGTTGACTGATCAGCCAACAACGGCTACTGATATACAGCTTTGAGAAAAAATGAAATCTAGGACCGGGGAATAAAAATTAGAAGACTTTTTCCAATCACGGAAGTAATTGGAAAATAGTTGGCTTTGTTTAAAAACTTTTTTTTACTACTTGAAAGATTGTTTCTGGATTCGTTTGAAATTAAAACTATCTTGGTGTTTCAAATACAGAGAAACTCACAGATTACAGGTGCGGCTGGAGATCGTGGGGGTATCGTTTGACTCCAGTCTCGGGCAGTATTATTGGGTTTCCTATTAGGAAATTCTTAGTAGCAACCACAGCCCAGTGCTTGAATTCGTGCCCGATAAATGGCAATCGACTCACTCGCCACTATTATTTGGGACTGAATACCGTTTCCGGCGAAGTGTTGGTAACTATGCAACAGTACAACCTCTGGAAACACAGGCATATTATGTGTATTTACATAACATAACGCCTGTATTCCCCGAAGGGTTTGACAGAGGTATAGTATAAGAGGTATAGTTTAAGTCCCATTTAATAGGAGTCGAGCCTATTGCTATCAACTGAGCACAAATCCAAACCCCGGACTGCTACTGAGAAATTACACATGGAAAAACCCAATAACACTTTGCCCGACCTGGGGATCGAACCCAAGTACCTCACGATCAGCAGTCGCGCTTGAAGTAAGGGTAAGTAAGGGTAAATATTTTATATAAGCGCTTCATCCTACTTCCTACATTATTTATTTCAACCAACTCCTAAGCTGTTGGACTTAGATTGCCACATATTTATGACGGTTCCAAGTTACATTATGACATACACCCATCCGTAAATATCCTGGATGATGAAAACCGCTTGTAATGAGAGCCGTCCTTTTACTTAAATATAAATGAGCCCACAATTCACGTTGACTAATATGAGAACTTATATGAAAATACTGTTCCCACGTTAGTCTTTTAACCTTTCGTTTTGATATGGTTGGTGTTTTTGGCAAGGTTTATTCATAAATGACGTTGCTTTTTTGTTTACTTTTTAAAATTTGGCCCACCCTATGATTTCTTCTATATCGTGAGTATGTTTCCAGACGCAAATCTCCCATGCACAAACACTCAGATCCGGAACAACTATCTGTAGGCCATAAAAAAATTTGTTACATACGTGAATGGAATCTGTGACCCGTAGTGGAGAAGCCAATCGCTCAGCCACTGCACCAAACATAACTTATTATGTCGTACAATACTTATTATGTCCAAAAAATAATTATTAATGCATATCACTTAGTGAGTGAACGGCGATTAACAAAAGGAATTTATAAGCGGACGTCAGTGGAAATGCAGGTAGAGGACTCCCTAGAAGCACTTACATCGATGTTGTTGATGATGTTTTTCACAAAGTACAGGTGTGTACTCTCAACACTAGCGTGCGTGTTTGACAAGATGTATGAATGTGAATGAAGCGAGAGGAGTATGTAAAGATCGTAGCATGTAGCGTTCTATAGTTTCTGCTTATCCCCATAGGAAAAAGGCTTGAGTTTATGTATGTATCACGTTGTATTTTAGCATATATTTTAGTTTATCTCCTCAGTGGCTGAAGTCTTACAAAACATTTCCTTTTTTTTTTTATTGCGTTTTTTCAAATGGACGTAGTTAAGCGAAAAGGATCCAACCCACAAAATTATCGAAAATGGATTATATATATCAAAATACCCCTTAAATTTGTTAAGCGAAATTACACATAATAACATTTTAACAAGTAAAATATTATACATTTGTCCCTTAATTACAATAAAACCAAGAAATTTAAATCAATGAACCAATGAAGAAATACAGTTTAAACTTAAAAATTGAATATCTCATAACTGTGGGTTGGATCCTTTTCGCTAAATTACGTCCAAATCACTTAAATTATTGTAAAGTAGGTACCGTGGAATCCGATTATTACAACTTCGCTTATAAAGACCAGCCGCTTATAGCAACTTAGAACATCCTTTAGTTAGGTTTTCTTATCTGGTAATTACTGACGCTTATAACGACGTCCATTTAGTACGACCAAAAATCGCCGTCCCTTTGTTGTCGTTATAAGCGGACTCTACTGTACAAACATATTTTTTTTTAAATAATCTGTTACGTTTTCATATATTTATATTATCTGTGATAATAATGTCGATGTTATAAACTGGAAAATTAATAGGTACTACAACAGCCTTTGGTTCCGTTCAATTATGTTAACTAAATTAATTAAGAGCCTCATAATGCCAGTATTAAACATCACCTGTAGGATGTGAAGCTACTAAAACAATATTTGAAAGTTGTTTTTTAAACAACATAAAATAACATCACGCCTGTATTCTCCTATGGGTTGGGCAGAGGTGTATAGTAACACCCTCATTTTGCCGTTATGTTTAAGTCCCATGCAATAGGGGGCGAGCTTATTGCCATCAACCGGGCTCAGATCCAAACACCAAGCTACTACTGAGGAATTCCACACGGAATAAAAACTTTTTTACAAAAAATTTAAACTGACTTCAAAAAAGAATAAAATAATTACCATATAAAATTAACAGTTTCAGAAGTCGGCGCTGATCCACGCTAAACCAAATTGAAGGCACCGACTTTTGAAACTGTTAATTTAATATGGTAATTATTTTATTCTTTTTTGAAGTCGGTTTAAATTTTTCGTAAAAAAGTTTTTATTTTTTTCATTTTAGTGGCCTTAATTAAAACTTGGTTGGACCTACTAAAGACGCTGCTCGTAACATAATCACATCATCACAATATGCGTACTGTTCGTCATTGAGGAGTTCCATTGTCTATCTCCGAAGTTCTTCATCAGATCTTCACCAAATTTAAATGGGACCAACTTCGAAGTATACCCTATCCATTAAAAAAAGAGTCATCAAAATCGGTTCACAATTGTCGAAAATATCGATGAACATACACAAAAAAAAAAACATACATACAGACGAACATAGTAACCTCCTCCTTTTTGGAAGTCGGTTAAAAACCCAATAACACTTTGCCCGACCTGGGGATCGAACCTAGGACCTCACGATCAGCAGTCGTGCTTGCCAACACTAGACCAACGAGGAAGTTTTAAATATTTAAGCCTTCGTATTATATTAATCTTTGCAAACACTTCGTTTTGATTGAAAAAATATTAAATTAACAATTAGACTATGTTTACCTCAAACAAAAGAAAAAACAAATAATTTAACGTTTTAAAGACGAGTAAAATACAGAAGAGTAATATATATTGTATAAAAGCTGTGTTACAATTTTGGTGTACAATAAAGTATATTCTATTGTATTCTATTCTATTCTATTCTAAAATACGTGCTTGAAATTCTTTATCTAGTTTAAAAGTTCGCCTTATTGCTATTTTGAATTTAAAATTAATTGAAAGGGAAAGAATAATAAAGATTAGTTGCCGTCATTGTTAAGAAAAAGATCCTTTGAGGGTGAACGTAACGACCGGTTTCAACGTAGGCTTAAAATAAGGAGGCCATTAATTTGAAAAAAATATATTTTAGTTTATGATCTCTTTATGTAATTTGTACTCTTTAATATTGAAATATATTCTTTAATCTTTAAAAAAGAAAGCTTTAGCGACAGCGAACAAAAATATTATTGCTTAGTATCTTTTAAAATGTAATAATCTATACTAATATTATAAAACTGAAGAGTTTGTTTGTTTGAACGCGCTAATCTCAGGAACTACTTACTGGTTGGAATTGAAAAATTCTTTGTGTGTTGGATAGTCCATTTATCGAGGAAGGTTATAGGCTATATAACATCACGCTACGACCTATAGAAGCGGAGCATAAATGAAAAATGTTGCAAAAACGGGAAAAATGTCCACCCGTGCGAAGCCGGGACGGGCCGCTAGTACATAATATCGAGCTTCAGTGTATATGTTATAGTCAAAGACCGATATGTAGTCTCTTCGCGAAATAACAGGTTTATCCTAGGTTTGATGAACGCCTTTCGGCAAACCCCAAAATCAATTCCAATTTCTGCCTTTGAGTGATGTATTTTTAGGCAAACCTAGAAGTACCTTAGTTTTGAGTCAAACGTCAAAAACAAAATAATCTGTTTCAGACTTTGCCTAGTCTATCCTAGGAGCGACTAAGGCAAATTCATCAAACGTCGATTTGTACTGCACTTGTTGCATGTTAAAACAGGTTTATACATTATAAAAAATAAGGTATTTTTCTGCATTATAAATTTTCTACGCGATTAGACCCGAATTAGTATTTTTATAATGTGTACAAATCGCGAAAGTTTGAAAACATTTATAGGTTTATACATGTTAGCCTAACTCTTCGCGACCGTCTAATAAATTCATTTGTAATTCCATATTACTAGATTGAAGACTATTGAAGATGAGTGAACCAAACTCATAATATTGGAACAATAAACTTTAAAATTAAGAAACATGTTTTTTTATACCCAAGTCTAACAAACTAACACATTCCTGTACCTAATTTAAGTCTGAGGTGTTATACCCCGATTTGATTTTATTGAGTTTCGGTGTTTGACTGTCCAAGTTGGTCTCACCTCGAATTAGACATAAATTCGTCAGTCAAAAGCTGAAACACGCTATTGGTTTGGACTTTGAATAAGACTTCTTGTCAGACTTGAAGTTTGATTAGCCAAACCTAGAAGCGCCTGAGCTTCGAAGTTTCACTATAATATACAGCGTGTTACAAAAATACATCTAAAGCCGAAAGGGGGTTAAAAGGTCCCTTGTAAAGAGTCTATTGGCAATATTTGAAAACCGTAGTATGACACAAAAAAAATGGATAAAACATAAAATAATTATCATTGAAACGCAACCCTGAAAACAAAACTACAGAGTAGACTACCCAGGAAGTTATTTACATTCTTACCTAATTTCCTCTGAGAGGTAAATGATACCAGAAAAGACTATTTGATTATTTACATTTTTCATGGGGAATTATGTAACACGTTGTATACAGCAGGGCTCGTGGCTAAATAACAACCGCGCCGATCGTACGATTTGCGAGGTTAAGCTGCGCTTACCGCGGTCAGTCCGTGGATGGGTGACCATTTGTTACACATCGAGACCCCTCCGTGCCTCGGAGAGCACGTTAAGCCGTTGGTCCCGGGTGTCATACGAATACCTATGACAGTCGTTACGGGTAGTCAGAAGCCCGACAGTCTGAAAAACAGTTTAACCTTAGGATATCGGCATTGCCCAGTTACTGGGTTGCGGAGGTCTGATGGCAGTAGCCCCGTGTAAAATACTGGTATTCAGCCGCATCTGGTTAGACTGGAAGCTGACCCCAAGATAATTGGGAAAAGGCTAAGAGGAAGGAAGTAAGTTGTATACAGCAACAGCGTGCTAGGGCTTCAAAGTGGTACACCTGCAATGTGCTACGGTTGCAGAATGCTACAGCTACAATGTGCTACGGTTGCAGAATGCTACAGCTACAATGTGCTACGGTTGCAGAATGCTACAGCTACAATGTGCTACGGTTGCAGAATGCTACAGCTACAATGTGCTACGGTTGCAGAATGCTACAGCTACAATGTGCTACGGTTGCAGAATGCTACAGCTACAATGTGCTACGGTTGCAGAATGCTACAGCTACAATGTGCTACGGTTGCAGAATGCTACAGCTACAATGTGCTACGGTTGCAGAATGCTACAGCTACAATGTGCTACGGTTGCAGAATGCTACAGCTACAATGTGCTACGGTTGCAGAATGCTACAGCTACAATGTGCTACGGTTGCAGAATGCTACAGCTACAATGTGCTACGGTTCTAGAATGTAACAGATACAGTTCGCTACAGCAACAGAGCTACGGAGTTCCTTTACACTGTAACCCGATACTACAGCTTTTGAATGATTACATATTATTATACAAATACAGCATAATTATTAAAAAACAGGAGCTCCTTATATTGTGATTACATTGGTATATTTATTATTCCAAATTATAAAAGTTTTACAATCAATCTCAAGTTTCTTATATACAAACGTGATTGAAAAGAATGAGATCGTTTAACTCGAGTTGAGCGGGAGCATGTTTATAATATTTGATGTAATTTATATCGTCGTTGTTGTCGATAAAATGTTCTGATATCATATTTTCGTGTAATCATATTTTTTTTTATCCTGATTCATTTCGCTAGCTTTAATATTTTTAAGATTAACATTCGTCGCCTTTATGGAGGGGTAGGTAGAAATTGTACAGCCCCCCCCCCCCCCCGGTTGGGTTCCCGCATTGTCGTTGCGGGGGGGCTTAGTAGCCGTGGCATTGAACCCCACGGTGAAGCGAAGAGGAACCCAAGGAAGGGCCACTCGTCGGGGCTTGGGTCTGGTAGCCCTCGATGTAGCGGCCAAGTAGGTTGCGGTGTCGCTTCGGCGACATCGCAACTGAGGTGGGCCGCGATGTCGTTTGGAACGCATCGCGGCTGAGTGCGGGAGGCCGCGGCGGGAGAGGAGTGCCGGTATTACGGTGCGCCGTTCTCCCTACCTTCCGCGGCCTTGACGGGGCCGCCACCGTCAGATGGCGGACGCGGTGGGGCCGCAGGGGAAGAGGAGTGGCGGTGTGTACCTGGCCGCCCTTTCTATCCTCTGCGGCCGAAAAGTGGTAGGCGGCGGGGCCACTAATCTGACCCGTCGCAGGGGGACCAGGGGTGCCCAGACACGGGGTAGTCTGGCACCCATGTACTTGTTTGGTCCCCGGGGTGGTCACGGCGTACCATGTGTTCTGGTGCGCCGGTGATGTGGGGTGCCCCCCGCGCCTCTCAGGAGGTCGTGGGGTGGGGCCCTACAGTGGAGAGGTCCACCAGCAATTGGTGGATCAAGACCTGCCGGGGTTGCGGTGCATACAATAGCGAATCCCGCGACCCCGGCCTTAGGTCAGAAGGAGGGACACCGTGGTGGTTTTAGCCGGTAAAAGTCCGGCACACCCCCCCGTCTGCCCCAGACGGGGGATAGTCCATGAGGATTTCCCACGTAAAAAAAAAGGAGAAAAAAAAAAGGTAGAAATTGTACACCATGCTTAGTTCCAAGTAATAAAGGGCACACCTTGTTGCACACGTCTCTAAAGTCTAAAGTCTGGGCTGGTACTAACAATTTCCTAACAGACAAATCTAATAGCATTTTGCCCGACCTGGGAATCGATCACAAGAGACTATAGAATACTACATTTCTCAACAGACTTAATTTATTATTTATATTCAATGAGATACCTACCTTCAGGTTTACTCCTCCACAATTTAATGTGAAGGATTACACTGTCTCATAAAATAATTCTTACACGTACTTTTTATTAAATATAAAAGATATAAACGTCATCATATAAGAATTGATGGCAACATTAATTGAAACGGCGAGGTCTGTTTACAACGTTTTAGTATTGTGTCAGCAGTTAAGTAAAAAGTTGCGCGGAACCCGCTGACAAGGGTCATTTAATTAAAAAAAAGCTAGTAAATAAATACCCCAGTACTCTGTTCAGTATTGAAGTTTGTTCCCCAATACAAAACTTTGAGGTACGTACACGTCAAAAGAAGTCTTATTATTTATTATTTTTCGGGACTGTTTTTTGTTAATTTCCTTTGGTTTCTCTTATTGAATATTTGCTGTAAACAATATTTACAATCTTTATCAAAGCTTTTATAAGACGTAAAGAAAATTTTGAACGAATGTTGTTATGCCATTTGAATAAGCTTACACAATTCAATGTTTCAATTGAAATACCCAACTTAACAGAAGTGTATTGAACATTGAAAGCGTTTTTGAAAGGTGGCGTGCTTACAGAATCAATCAACGAAGTTATTTAACTTGTCACAATTCCACAGTATTTCTTGGCAAAGATAAATTAACTTTATAAATGGTAAAAGCAACGGGAGCTCGCAAGTACGGCATTGTCATCCTCCACAAAGCACGTTGTTTATTATGCATGCAAGTTTATGAAAAGAGTCTCACCGGAGACGCGGTTTATATTCAACAATATGGCGAAATACTAGATTTATGTAGAGGAGCAATATTTTAAATTAAATAAAATTCTAAAATCTCGTAGCTTGGTATCAGCAGGGTTGTATCGAACGATCGAGTGTAATGACTCGGAATGTGGGAGGCATTCATTGTACGCGGGCCTACGCGGCTACGCCTTGCTACGGATTTGCGCGCTAATCGGTTGTAGCACATGTGTTCGGATATTAAGCGCGAACCTCAGTTCGTGCGGAGTTTCATAATGAGGCGATTAATGCATGGGTGTATATGAATAAGTATTACATATTATTTTAAGCTGTGAGGACGTACGTTGTAGACCAAAATATTATTGTGTAAAAATGTTTACGTACAAGTGATTAAAAAATTTAAAAGATATGGGTATACCAGTTTCAATTTCATCATTTCTCGGTACCTGTTGATACTTGAAAGTATGCAGCACCACGTTCAAGTTTCCCAACGAATCCAATAATTTCTCTCTTTTATTCATTAGTGCGAAGTGAAAGCTCCTCGACCGGAATAGCCTCCCGGCGGGGACGATTTATGAAGACTATAAACCTGACAACGCCACTTAACAGAATTTGAAAACGGCTGAATTTCTCCTTAACAACTTGTAATTTTAAAATGGAGACCATCATTTTTATTATTGTAGAAAAAATATCAAAAATGTAGTTTTAATTCTATGGTTAAGACTTTTTTCTTGATTGTATTGATGACAAAGGGTGTGAGGATGGTTTCGGCGCTGAATAGAAAGTGTCTGTAGGCTGGGGGGTGTGAGGAGGCGGCAGGTGGGCGCGGCGGGCAGAGGGGGGTATCGATCGCGCGCGCTGCGCAACAAGTGCCGCGAGGCGTCCGCCGCGTGCCGCCAACACACCGCCCGGGCGCCCCACGCACTCATCCGACATGTGCACTGCACAACACTGCGTTCAGCAACAAACTTCTGTGATAGCGTAATGTGTAAAGGTTGAGTCTCATCTGATCGCATCGAGCTGCACGGCGCGCATCTTCCATATTAAAAGTGTGTTTTGTATGGGAAGTAACCGCTGCCGTCACCGCACCCTTGCCACCTGATGAGACACACGCACGGCGTATTGACTGCTGGGTTTTGTTCGAACTAAATCTGAGCAAAAACTGTCTTTTTATGCTTTGTTTTTCTGCTCTCAACTGTGCTTAACTTTCATAAAATTCCAGTTTGAACAAAAATAAAAGCTCATTAATCGTATTGTCTTACTTTGACATACTTTGTCTCTAATAAACTAAATTATAAAGTTAAACTGCCTTTTTGAGTATTTTGCGAAAATCTTTCTATTTTTCATGACATTTCCAAACAAATCCAAGATAAGAAATAAGTATTTATTGAAACAAAATAACCACGTTTCAGAAGTTAGTTATTTTTATTCAGAGACAATTTTATTACATCGGTACAAATGTTGAAGTAAATACCTGTATTTGAAACATAGATATATAAATATTAAAAGTAATACTATACATAAGTACGCGACTATTAAATTGAGTGGAAAATTAACATCTATAGGTACACACACTACACATGTCAAATCCTTCTGTGCTAAGTTTCACGAACAGCTCCGTTTATATATTTATACAAAGGATCATAAAAAATCTTAGATATATTTTGTTATTTTTTAATTTTCGTAATTAAATGGGCGCGGAACGCTGCTAAAAGTAGGTACGTCAAAGTACAAACATTGATAGACCACATATTTTTTTAAATGTTTATATTATTTAAATTCAATAGTAAATATAGATTTATATCTATCTTTTTCTAATAAACTAACTTTAAAACTACGTATGCATCTGAAACGCAATAGAAGGAAGCGAACACATTTTTCTTTCATAAGCGGAATTTGGAATTAGATTTTACACAAATATATTTAAATTCATTCAACAAAATCTACATTATCAACTAAGAAGACTACTCTTTTAAAAAAGGCACATCCATATAATTTGAAATATTGAAGTAGATACATAATTTAAAAAAATGTTTCTATGGAATGAAAGATTTATAAATAGTCTGAACAAAATTCCAATTTGGAGAAACTACTACTTAAATGTGCAAATAAAAAAAACAATGGGGCTCGAAAAACATACCTAGTAAAAGATCACAATAATAGCACAGTAACCAAAATAAGTGGTACCTTAATAATTAATTACCACTCCCAAGAGATTAAAATAAAATTAGGGCTGCACCTTTTACTGAGAAAAAGTAAGTAAACATTTTTAAAATTTTTAACCGATTTGGTGATATTGTCACTTTTGTTATAAATGAGAAATTATATTTATAAACCAAAAATACGGTGGTGGATTATAGCACTTATTTTGTTAACCCTATCCTCGCCTTAAATATGCAAAAGTTTAAGACAATCTTAAAGAAGTAGTAGTTTACGCTAAGGGGTAGCGTTATATGTTATTTGAAAGTGGTCAATTTATAATGATGTTGAAACAGGTTTCGACCCAGTCTTTAAATAAACTCAATCTACCTTAGGTTTCTTTTTTTTTTTCCTAATCGACTGCTTGTAGATGGTCTTGCGGACCTTTTCTACGTAACCGGGCAGTTATTGGTGAGACCTGAAGGGTCTCCAACCAATCTAACATTAGGATATTTCAAAATGTATATATACGAAAACTTTAACTTTATATTGCACGGAATACATCGATTATTTCGACTTTTAAATACAAGTCAATGTTGCTTTTTATATTTTTTGAGACTAAACAAAATTGTGTGCACACCTTTATTTTGTGCGTTGTTATAGTATTTCTTTTTTATATCTAAAAAAATTCTTGTTATAGAACTAACAATTTTAGAACAGAATATATATATAAAATTCACGGGTTGGAAAATAAAATGCAATAAATTCCGTAAGTACATCCAGTCTAACACAATAACTGGTTGAGAGAGAAACTTATGTCTTAAGTTAGAGTTACGATAAAAGTTATTCCTAGAATATAACGTTCAGTTTAAGTCAGAAAATAGTATAGTATTTAAATAATTACAATTAACAATTCACGTTATTCTAATACTTTGAATGTTTATTTTTTATCAATTAGTTACACATTGATATATGATCCACAAATTTATTAATACTGGTTTGGCAAACGGAATGTATTTGGTACATAGACGTTTCTTATCATAATGCCAAGTAATCGGATAGCCCCTGTTACATTTGCGGTTGTTACACTCATTAGTACATTATTCTTTTCCGAAGTAATTTGTGTAACGAGATCATCTCACCCTTACGGCGTATACACACCTCTCACAAATATTAAGAAAGACAGATCCAATACCATCACTTATTATCTCTTGTTTATTTTGATATATTATGGAACACTCAGTCGATTCGTGGCTCCTTCTTTACACACCTCTACGTCCTTATAACTTACCTATAAGATAGAATAATTTTATTATAATCCTAGAGTATAAACCAGTCACGAATACCCGTCACTTCTACATTATCACTTTTCCCTACATTGTCACTCTGTTACACTAAAACCTTAACTCTAAAGGTACAATATTTGTATGTTGGCGTTATTTCCACTACTTATCTATACACATATAAAGTGAAACATCACGGAGGAATGGACAAATCTTAATAGATCTAAGTATCACGTAAGAAACGTTTTTATTGCCTAACATAATCGTAAATTAGTGGAACGTTGAACTGGGCGGGGACGAGGCTGATGACGTATGCTTGTGAACATCACATGTCATACCTACGACATATGGTAAACAGATATATTTTTCAAAAATAAACCTAATATAAGTTGGTAACTTGATATTTTATTTCACTAAATAAGTAATATGATTTACTTAAAATTTGATACATCCATTTATCTACAAGTGATAATTTTATCACATTAGTTTGGGAATATACAAAAATAATAATATTGGAAAAGCTAAAATTTATACAGAAGACTGCTGTAAAGATTTATTGTTGGTTTATTCAGGAGGTTGACTATCAGATGAAAATTAAGAGGAAAATATTACGATAGCGAATGCTAATGAACATCTAATACAAAGTCCACTTTAATGGAGGTTTATATAAATAACTTGTATCGGTACGTATAGAAAATTCGAAAGTTACCCGTGATCCTTAACTAACGGTGAAATTGCGAAAGATCGCGCTATGTAGATCTAAGAGATGACGCAAGAGTTGCGTTTATTGTTGTGTCGCTCACGGATCTGCTGGAGATGCGCGAGCTGCGCAGGCGACGGCACGTGGGGCGCGTTTGCGGGCGGCGTGGGGCTGGACCCGTGGGGACCTTGCGGCCCCGTCGGCAGCGACTGCCGCCGCCGCCGGCGCAGGGCAGGCGACAGGTTGTACTTCACCTTCGCCTGAACCAACAATTCCTTGAAGATTTGGGACACGTTCACGTTCTCCTTTGCCGAAGCTTCCACGAACCCGTTCTCCCAGTCTACTGTCACCACGGATTCTGTTGTGTGAAATTCGACCTGTAACAGAAATTTAATTTAGGAACAAATACTATTAAAGGTTTACTATTGAAATTAGGTATACTGCCACAATCGTCCCTGCTTGGCAGGGCTAGTGAGGTGAGGGTGCACAGTGTAAGTTATTACGACAAAGTTATAAGAACTTTGTCGGGACCTTCAGCAAATATAATAAAATGTTGTTTTTATTTCAAGACACGTACCCACCTAAGAGCGGAGGTATTCATATAATAAAAAATGAAAACAGAGGTTGTTCGTGTGATATTTATCTTGAATATTTCAGAAGCATTTTACCTCTGTAGCAGATATTGAAGACGCCATACCGCTGCGTCAACATTTCCCGAGGCTCTTTAGCCTACAATCCCAGTTTGAGATCGAGTCTCAGCAAAATGCGAGCATTGGCGAAAATGTTCTCCAATATTTCTTATGCGACGTAATATTTTGATAAATAAAAAAAGTATCCGAAATGAGACTAACATTAAGTTGGAATGTACCATAATTGAAATTGGAACACCGATGTTTTTGACAAATTCATTATAAGTTTTATTAATTAAGTTTAAGATGAAGTGGAATGAGAAACGAAAAATTGTTTAAAGAATTTTTTATAAAGTTTATTGAGAATCACGTAATTTCAAGTGATCATCAACTAAGTTTTGGGAATAAATTCGTCAGTAATTAGCATATATCTTAGTCGGGAAATCGACTTCTGTTTTAGTTAACCTAAATGAGTTTCTTACAGATTTATTCGCTAAGTTTTGTTTTATGAGTTAAGTTTAAAGTATTCCCCAAACATGTGTGCCGAAACTACGCGAGAGAAACCCAACTCTCGGGTTTTCGGATCGGCAAGTAGTATCAATAATGAGACTTTGGAATATTCAAGAGTAACGTTATAAAACAGAAGAGTTCGGTAAGCTTCTTCAAAAAATTTCGGATCTTAAATCAAAAGATTTTGACACGACAAAAAGCGAGCCGACAACGCTAACACAATCATAAATAACGAAAGAAACGCGAAGAGTTATTGCAATATTCTCTAATAAAAAGGGCGAAGACAGTCAGCGGGTACGGATCTCCATTAAAGCGCCCGTTTTTCTCTTCAATAAAAACAAGGTTAGTGCACAGTGCGCAGCGGTGCGGATATTGGCGAGTCAGCGGATGCCGGCGGCCATTGTGCGCGGTGTTCCGGACACAGCTATCGCGGAACCAGGAGACGCGTCCGGGAGGACGGACTAACTTCGTCACGACTCACGCGGCTTATGGAATATACATGCTGCCGACGTTTAATACTACTACCTACGTCCTACTTCCCTAGTAGTTCTATGTGAATACACTTTGGAAGTTCACTGATATGAACTAAAATTAAGCCGATTTCGCTCGTTCGTCACATCGTCTGTGTTGCTGTGAAGCACCTATTTCATATTTTAAAATCCTAGTTCTGTAGTATGCATGTTGAAATTTTAATATGAATTTTTCAATGTTAACTGATATGAAATGATATAAGCCGATTATGACCTATAGGAACATAGTTTGTTTTGATGTGTAGTTGACAAAGTGTTCGATACTAGTTACAAAGTTTTATACATCAGTTAGTGCATCATCATTGTAGTCTAATGTAGGACTTTTAGTAAATTAAAATTTAACCAGTGGATATTCCAGTATCCATACAAAATGTTGCCAACAAAGTTACAAAATAATACTGACGACAAAAGTTTTCGCTTTTGTACTCTTACAGAAAGCCAGACAATAAGTCCTACATTACAATTTAACAAAATAAATTAACTTTGTTTTACATATTGTGTATTAAACTTTATTATGCTGGCGAGTTCAGAAGTAGACTTTGAACAGAAATTTTGACAATTATATTTCGGGGGGCTTGTGACTAGTTACCGCGCGGATCATACGATTTGCGAGGTTAAGCTGCGCTTGCCGCGGTCAGTCTATGGATGGGTGACCGTTCGTTACACATTGAGACCCCTCTGTGCCTCGGAGAGCACGTTAAACAGTCGGTCCTGGGTGTCATACGAATACCTATGACAGTCGTCATGGGAAGACAGAAGCCCGAAAGTCTGACAACCGGTTTAACCTTAGGATATCGGAATGCGGAGGTCTGGTGGCAGTCGCTCCGTGTAAAACACTGGTATTCAGCCGTATCTGACCCCAACATAGTTGGGAAAAGGTTAGATAGAACGATATTTCGGTGGTTTTGGTAATATTTTAATACCATTGATGTATCCATAAGCATAAAGCATAATCAACCCATTACTGTCCCACTGCTGGGCATGGGCCTATTCTAAAAAAGCTTAGGTCTTAGCCGTGCAGTACTTATGGAATGTCTGCTAACAAATCATAAAACGACACAACAAAATTCCATTTACTGTCTAGAACGAGTAATTTCGTTTAGAGAAGAAAAATAAAAGAAAGATATTTCTATAAAATGCTAGACATACCACACGATGCTTAATTTTTTAATTGGCATTGTATTAGCCAATGAGAAAAAGCTCGTTTGCTCTGACGGTAAAGTGAAATAGTTATATAAACCTTTTTAAGTCTGTGTAGATGAAACTGCTTTGTTCTTGGATATTAGATAGTAGAACAAATTACTTCGGATATAATTGTTTTCCAATGTGGCACTAACTTAATAAATTACTAACCTTATTATACAACTTTAGCGTCAGTTTATGAAAAAAAAATAACTTAATATTTAAATAAGAGTTGAAAATTGTGCGAAATTGCTTTTGAGCGCAAATTAAATTCAAAATAATAATTGCAATTTGCGTGGTATAATTACACAGAGCAGTGCTATTGCATATTATTTTTTTTCAAATTAAAAATAAAGTTTTTTTGCTAATTACTTAGTTTTGATTTAGGTAGATATTTATGTTGAGATTAAGGGAATATATTCGTTTTGTAAAAAAGATTCTTTCGGAGAGCGTGTCATTGTTTTTCTTGTCCACTGCCGAAAGAAAATTGGTAGTTATAAGTATATCGATTAACTACTTAAGGTCCGTACACAAAACTGCGATGCGAATTCGCAACGCAGAAAACTGCGACGCAAATTGCTGCGGTGCGATTTCGTGCGGCAAGGCGTCTTCCTTCTAAGGTTCGGGTGACCACTCCCTCGACGATCGTCAACTGTATTGAACGTATTTTTTACTAGGTAGAATAAATTTCCTCAAAAAGATTTGCGCACTGCTGTTACTGATAAGAAGATATAGGATTAATTACGCGATTCAATTCGTAAGTTCTTGCGATGCGTCGTGCGAGCTCGTATATTTCTACGATGCCACGTCACATCACAGTTTTGTGTACGGACCCTTAAAGAAAATCAACGAGCTCCCGTTGTTAGTCTCATAGTATAGTTTCGTCTAGAGGAACAGAAAAACCATCTCTCCTTAAAACTTAATCTTAAACACTTTTTAACTATTGGCAGTAAATAAATTACAGAAATGGTTCAATATTTACACTGCAACGCAATCTCTATTTACATGATTCACGTAAGCTTAATCGCTTTGCTAATGGTATAAATCCTTTGTTATAAAACATAAACAATCTATTGTTTGTTACTAAATGCTCTAGTTCCGGGACTTTGCAGTAGTTAAATAGTACATAATACAGTTTAAAATGCTTTGTTGTTTATATTGTTTCAAAGTTAACAGTTTCCAAGTTTAAATTAAACTATGCAGTATATAGTTAGTTACATAATTTTATAGTATAGCAACTTTTATTAAGTTGTCACATCCAAAGTTAGAAACTTATCCAGTAACATGAAATGACAACCTTTACTAATTTATTTTTAGTTTACTTCGAAATATAAAATCTTTTAGATCTAACCAAATTCATTGACGCATTTGAATCATATAAGATTGAGTAATCAATGAAAAAAAAAATGTATTTATAACGCAAGAAAATACTGACTGATTCCCCATAAAAATAAGCTAGGAGAAATGCCCAAAGAAATGCATGGGCCACAATGGAGACCATTACATCACTTTGAGGGTTGCGTCTGAGCTGGTTTCGTCACATCCCGTAGACTGCCGAAGTACCAACCTTGTCAGGTTTCACTGTGACCTTTTACTTCACATATTGCAACTTCTGACATCGCGGAAATTCAATTTTCCACACAACACGTTGAAACGAGTTCATAGTAAATGTGCAGTCAAATGCTTCAGATCGGCTTAAAAAGATTTGTAACGTTAATAGTATTTTATATGCACTGGATTGTGATGCACGGTTTTCAATTATAGATCCTATATTGCAGACTACTGATTTATGAATTCGTTTTGCAACCAATCACGAATAAGCCACCCTTTTATCCAACGAAATTCTTTATTTGTCCACGCGTATTTACATAGTAAGATTTTCTATTGTTTTCAGCCGATAGATTTCTTTGAATATTTGAACATATCCCTCGGGGTTGTGTGATACGTGACACCCGCCTGATCCGCTTCACCCGTCACTTTGTTATCCAACCTTCATCACACTAAACTATGTAGCTGTATATACAGTACAGTCAACAAACAAGAGAGGCAAATATTGAATATCAAAACATCGAACGCGTAAGGCAAAGAACCTCCCGTACATAGTCATGAACGGCTTAACCAAAGTCTTTACTTAAGCCGTTCATGACGCCGTCGTGATAATATCGCATAATATGAGGCAAAACTTCATGTCTAGAAGTTTCATGAAGAAAAGAATTATTGCTTACCTGTCTCGCGCCAGTTTCCGCCAGGTCCACCTTATTGCCGACCACGACAATAGGAACGGCCGTACTATCTTTAGTTTCATGGATTTGATCCCTCAAAGTCCTCACTTCAGTAAAGCTGTTTGCGTCTGTGATGTCGTAGACCAATATGAAAGCATCTGCGGACTGCATAGACAAAGTCCTCATTGCGGGGAACTCGTAAGCCCCCGAAGTGTCTAATATATCCAGTGTTAGTCTCACACCGGACACGTTGAAATCCCCGTGATGCATTTCCTCTATTGTTCTCTTGTATTTTGTTGAGAATGTGTTATATAGAAACTGGGATATGAGCGACGACTTGCCAACTTTGGCTGCTCCTAAAACTACTATTTTGTGTCGCACCGCGTTGTTGGTGAGGTTCCCACTGCTCGACACGGTGTCCTCCGTCCGCTCAGTCCTGAAAATAAAAAGCTATTTACTACCCAATATCATGCAAATATGAGATTTTATGTAAAACCAATTTCATGAGCGATTTATACGGGTGCTTTTATTGTGTATAACACAAGTGAATGTTATCACCTACATGAAAACAGATCACTAAATTTGGGCCTAATTTAACCGGTGGAATAAATTGCGCCATAAATTTTATACGACATTGTGCGGGATATACTTTGGAAACAAAACGATAATCATGCAAATCAAGTTAAACGAGTTAGAGGCTTACGATATACCTATTTTCAGAGTTCTTCGATATAACCTTGCAAATACTGGCATGACGGTCTAGTTAATATATTCATGTAGGTGGTAGATAAATAGCGAGGGCACTAGACTCCTTATCAACGGAACTAGGCGTATGACACAGCTAATTGACAAACATATCGGGTAAACATTAGTAATTACGTTCAGGGGGCTGATTCAGAACCTTCGATTAGTCAGATGTCGAACGAACAAATAACATAACATCACGCCTATATTCCCCGAAGGGTTGGGCAGAGGTGTACAGTAACACCCTCCTTTTGTCAGTTATGATTAAGTCCCGTGTAATAGGGGGCGACTCTATTGCCATTAACCGGGCACATATCCAGACTCCAAGCTGCTACTGAGAAATTCCTTCTGGAAAAACCCAATAACACTTTGCCCGACCTGGAGATCGAACCCAGGACCCCATGCTCAGCAGTCACGCTTGTGACCACTAGACCAACGAGGCAGCAAGGTGTTATCTCGTTTGTTCCCGTTCCGGGAATCTTCGACAAAAAAAGATAAAAAACCAAATCGGTCGCAAACTAACTTATCGAAACCTTCTGGATCTGGGCTGAATAGGAAATTCTGTCATAACATTTTTATCTGAATTTAGATATCTAGAATATCAGTGGTAACGTGTATCATTAATATAAATAAGATGTGTCATCAGCTTATCAGGAAACAAAGCGATCAATAATGGTGCGTACAGTTAGAATGTTATTTATTGACAAGCTATTAACTACAAGTACTTGGGTATCGATATTCCGAGTTCCTGGAAAATGTGGACGGAGACTCAGGTATGTTAACAAACTTGTCGGGGCGGTTGCAACGATGTTCAAACGATATAAACTCTCGGGTCAACGGAGACACATTGTAGCTTTTAACCTGTAATCTACGTCACATTGACCCATTTCCTTGGGTTTACTCTTCTTCTTGCGTTGGATGACAAATAGATTCCTGTAGTGAGGAACGTATTTGTCGATTTGATCTTTACACTTTTATGTTCTACTAGCACTTAGCCCGCGACTTCGTTCGCGTGAATTTTACATACAAACTTCTATCTCCTATTTTATCCCCTAAGGGGTAGAATATCCAAAAATCCTTTCTTAGTGGAAGCCTACGTTACAAAAGGAACCTACTGTCCAAATTACACGTTTCTAGCTTCATTGGTTTAGGCTCTGTTGATGAATCAGTCAGGACACGTAATTTTGTATTCTATATTTTTATTAAGGCAAAGATGGTCCTGTGTATTGGCTAGAAAATGCAAGGAACAATAGAATTATAGCTATGCAATCCTTCTTTTTAGGGTTCCGTACCCAAAGTGTAAAACGGGACCATATTACTAAGAGTCCGCTGTCCGTCCGTCTGTCACCAGGTTGTACCTATCTCATGAACGGTCATGAACCGTGATAGACAGTTGAAATTTTCACAGATGATGTATTTCTGTTGCCGCTATAACAATAAATACTAAAAAAACGAATAAAATAAATATTTAACGGGGCTCCCATACAACAGACATGATTTTTGTTGCCGTTTTTATAGATAATGGTACGGAACCCTTCGTGCGCGAGTCCGACTTGCACTTGTTATTTATTAATTTTTTTCACGTTACCCTAATTGCATAACAAACTCACAATACAATTTATTTTGACACTACAACAACATTCATTGCGTGGTGTTAAGTAGTTGAGAAGACGGATTGTTAAGACATACGGTGCAATGTACATTGAACTGTCAATATGAAGTCAATCAAAGTTTCGCAATTAGAGTGCTCGTTGTTAACACTAACTGTTGTTCCTCAAGCTCTAACTTTCGTCTTATTGTTTAAAGGTAGAGGCAGTGACATAGTTTGATCTATTATACTCTCTACGACTAGTTCGAGTCGAGTTTTTGTGGTAGGTACCTATGTATTATTAAGTTTGTAGCTATAATAATAATGTTTTTTAGTATTGTCAAATGGTGCTGGGGCTCGTGGCTTAGTACATACGATTTGCGAAGTTAAGCTACGCTAGCAGCGGTTAGTCTATGAATGGGTGACCGTTCGATACATATCGAGACCCCACCGTGCCTCGAGGAGCACGTTAAACAGTCGGTCCTGGGTGTCATACGAATACCAATGACAGTCGTTACGGGAAGTCAGATGCCCGAAAGTCTGATAACCGGTCTAACCTTAAGATATCGGCATTGCTCTGTAACCAGGTTGCAGACGTCCGCTCCGTATGAAATACTGGTATTCAGCTGCATCTGGTTGGACTGGAAGCTGACCCCAACATAGTTGGGAAAAGGCTAGGCAGAATAGTATTGGCAAATGGTGCACAGAGAACCACATATTATCAACTACCTCGACTTGAGGCTGATTTACACGGTGCAAGTTTCTTGAAGCAAGAGTCGTTCTGCCTTTGTCTTTCTCTACGACAAAAACAGAGATAGCATGAGACTTGCTTCAAGAAACTTGCACCGTGTAAATGAGCCTTATGACCCACAATTGTATTACCCATCTGACTATTCTTTAAACATCGAGACCCCTCCGTGTGTGTCCCTTCTTGTCATTCTAATATACAGTGCATTAGATTGACAATTGGGACAGACATTTTAACATTCTCTCCGAGATACGGAGGGGTCTCAATGGGTGATTTAAAAGAGTAGTTAGAAGTCCGAAAGTCTGACAACCGGTCAAACCTTTGGATATCGGTATTGCCTAGTAATTCAGTTGCGGAGGTCAGATTTCAGTCCCTCCATGTAAAATACTTATATTAATCTTATGGTATAATAATTTATACAAGGCGTATTTCCGGGATGGCTTGATCTGTCACATGATTTGTAATATTTCCGTATAGTAATCCTATTCTCATCAGTAATTATGAGATGACGTCAGTGACGTGAACCAGCTGTCACGGGAAAAGAATATATTTTTAACCATGATTAATCAACACGGTTAAAAAAAGGTTAGACAGAATGTAACACTTTAGGGTGGCTTTAGGAGTCAACCCTCAACTAGCATGTGCACATAAAAATTTAGCAGGCGTGTTCTTACGGGAGGATAAAGAATAACACTTGTAACCGTACACTATATACCTACTTATATATTTAATTAAGAATTACAAAATAGATCAACGGGGCGTGGTTCGTACAATGCAAGGAGTCCAGGGTCTTCTTAAACAGTTAAACAGGTGAACACTTAGCTTGGTAACTGCAGCGGCGCGAGAGGGCCGATCTTTTTTTTTTGTTTTTTTCCTATTCGACTCTTGTAGATGGTCTTGCGGACCTTTTCTACGTAACCGGGCTATTATTGGTGAGACCAGAAGGGTCTCCGAACCAATTTCAACTACTCTAACTACCTAGCTAACTACAACGCTAACTACTGTAACATCATGACTATGACTATTATAGCAGCAATACCTCTAAGGGTGCCCCCAAGGGGGGACTCGAACCTCTTAGGGTGTTGAATGCGAGAGGACTGGAAGGGATACGACAGCTTGATGAGGGCTGTATTAATCGCGTCGTGGTGACTGCGTGGAGTCAGAAGGGACGACCGGCTCCGCGGCTGCGGCGGGTGAGCACGGTGGATCGAGGGCGGCGGCGGTGGGACGTCGCGAGGGGCCTCGTCGGCGAGGGCGATACGCCGGTCGGCGGCGGCGGTGTACATGTATAGTGCTAGTCGATTTATTCGCCTCCTGGAGGAGGGTGATCTCGTCATCGGGCTCTAGTAGCGCATGCCTGGGACGGCGTACTATGCTAATTTGGGAGGGTTTATTATCGGACGCGGCGGTCACGAGGGGGTTCCGATGCCTCGAGGCATTGTCGAAGTAACGTTTAGACGTGCGTTTGAGGTATTGCCTTACGGTTGGCATTTTTAAATCTAAATGAAGCTGTACGTTGCGCATGTACCACGGAGCGCCCGCGGCTCTGCGCAATACGCGGTTTTGCAAAATTTGGAATGCTTTAAAGCGACACGGCCTAACGTGTGCGAATACGACGCTGGCGTAAGTTAATATGGGGCGAATGCACGTCAGGTAAAGTCTCAACTTATTTCTAAGCGAGAGTTTACTGCGCGCCCTAATCATCGGGTGGAGCCGGCCCACAAGGGCCGATCTGCAGTGTGCCCGACCTTTTATGGGACCGGACCCCCGCCGGTCAGCCACCACCCGTCGCAAGAAGAAGACATAACATAATATCACGCCTGTATTCCCCGAAGGGTTTGGCAGAGGTGTATAGTAACACACTCATTTCGTCGTTATGTTAAAGTCCCATGTAATAGGGGGTGAGTCTATTGCCATCAACCGGGCACAAAGCCAAACTCTGAGCTGCTGCTGAGGAATTCCAGATGGAAAAACCCAATAACACTATGCCCGACCTAGGGATCGAACCCAGGACCTCACGATCAGCAGTCGTGATTGCCACCACTAGACCAACGTGGCAGAAGAAGACTTGTGTAATAAATCGCCGCTCGGCAGTGAAAATTTCGTAAATAAAATTTTCTTCAAAAGCGTTTTATTTGTTCTTTAGATCGATAAATTCGTCATACACGTACTAGTATGTACAACGAACTTTCAATTCAAATACTTCTAAGGTATCTATAACGTACGATGACAAACTTGTATAAACATTTGATCGGCCATTTTTTTGCAGGAGACAGTTATTTCTATCTCTTTAAAAAAAAAGTATTTTACACATACGTAGTTTTCACTGCCGACCGACGAAATGGAAAATATTGTGTAAAAGCAGCTTCGAATGTCATTTATTATTAAACAAACCTTCTCCATTAAACCAAGAGCCGCTATTGTCATCGAGTTGTTACTTTGTTAGTTACAATAGAACTATGTTGAGCAGGGATTTCCTTTGTCAGTACCGGTACGAAGTGTTAAGCGCTCGTTATTATCGGCAGAATGTTTCCGGTTGCGGTGATTGCACCATTGTGCTCGCCGCCTAAACAGGCTAGTCAGGGAGTTGGGAATGAAAACGAAACAATCTTGTGATCGGTTCGGTGAAGGAGATTGTGTGTGTATGAATTCTGATTGGATATTGAAATTGGTGGTTAGGCGATTTGGGAAAGGAACAATAAATATCAATGAAATAGGAATTTTGCCTAAAGAAACTTAGGTACACATAATATGTTATGTGTCATCACGCCTTGTATTCTCGTTTCGCCAGTTATGTTTAAGACCCATGTAATAGGAGGCCAGCTTATTGCTATGATCCGGGCACACATCCAGACTCCGGGCTGTTATTGAGAAATTTCTATTGGAAAAACACAATAACACTTAGAAACTTGAAGAAAAACTAAACTAAAGAAAATTGATATAATCTTATGTAAAAATAAGGATAATGTTCGGTTCTAGAATCTGTATTATTTTCCCAAAATAGAGACACATACACAGATCGTACTAAGTGAAGCTAAGATTATTAATAATTATTAATATCATTGTGTCATTCATTAATAACAACTTACACTCCATACATAACATAAATAATAAACCCATTACTGTCCTTCTGCTGGGCACTGGCCTCTTCTCACAATGAGAAAGATTAGGCCTTAGCCACGCTGGTTTGGTGCGGGTTGGCAGACTACACACACCATCGAGAACTATATGGAGCCTTCTCAGGTGTGCAGGTTTCTTCACGATATTTTTCCGTCATCGTTAACGCAAGATACAAATAACTTAATAAAATTGTACCTAGCTCCCTAACCATAAATTGGCTTGTGGTCATCAAGTTATGAACATGTTTGTAGACTTGTTTATTAAAATAACTTCTATATACATGTATATATACAGAGGCACATTGCAAACTCCATTTGGAATTTAAATTGTGTTTCTGCAAAGTATAGGGGTAAAGTAGAAACTAGGATACCGTGATAGCGTGTTTCAACTTTTAACCCCCTCTGCGTTGAATTGTTATTGTAAAGTCAAGTTATGTACTTTACAACCCTTTCTCACCCCTTTAGGGGTTGATTTTCGTAAAATCCTTAAACACGTATTTTAACTATTTGCTTTAGAGATTATTTATACCAAGTTTCTTGTAAATCGGGTCACACAACTTTGTCCTATACCTACAAACTTTAACACACTGTTGCACCCCTTTTTAGGACAGTTTTTGGAAATTAGGTATATACATTATTATTCACTTTCTTCTTCTCTTCACTTTTTTCTAACTGCCTCGTTGGTCTAGTGGTGGCAAGTGCGACTTCTGATCGTGAGATCCTGGGTTCGATCCCCAGGCCGGGCAAAGTGTTATTGACTTTTTCCGTGTGGAATAATATTTTTAATATTTCGGATACGATTATTTATCTCTGAGTTATGAAAGTTTTAGTGCAAGTACCTTTTCATGTATTTTCCTGTACCTTACCTTACCTTTTCATTCTAAAGAAAGAAAAGGTACTTGCATTAAAACTTTCATAACACAGAGATAAATAATCGTATCCGAAATGTTAAAAATGGAAATTGTAGGAGAAGACCTTTACTATACGATGGTATTATCTAATAGACGCAAAAAAACGAGATACGGCATAACCTCAAAAACTCGTAAAAATTGCTGTTTTTGAACAATAGGGAACATTTTGGAACACTGACTCGATGCGAAAAGTTGAAAACATGGTCATACAAAATGCCCATTTTCTATGTGTAAAATGAGTTTTGTTTAAACCCTTAAACAATGTTAAATAGTTACCATTGCTTAAACTATATTCTTCCTCTTAGCCTTTTCCCAATTATCTTGGGGTCAGCTTCCAATCTAACCAGATGCGGCTGAATACCAGTATTTTACACGGAGCGACTGCCATCAGACCTCCGCAACCCAGTAACTGGGCAATGCCGATATCCTAAGGTTAAACCGTTTGTCAGACTTTCGGGCTTCTGACTACCCGTAACGACTATCATAGGTATTCGTATGACACCCGGGACCGACGGCTTAACGTGCTCTCCGAGGCACGGAGGGGTCTCGATGTGTAACAAATGGTCACCCATCCACGGACTGACCGCGGCAAGCGCAGCTTAACCTCGCAAATCGTACGATCGGCGCGGTTGTTATTTAGCCACGAGCCCCTCAATTGCTTAAACTATATTATGAATTCAAATTTCTATCTACCCTTTCCCTCATATAACTAAATTACTTATCTAATCGTCCCTATTCATAATTCCTTAAGCTGATTGCTATATTTTCTTAACCAGCCATTAGTTAGGATAGAGTTTATCCTATCCCAACTAATGGATAAAGATATTGGGCAGTTAGGCCTGCCTAAATGTTAGCTAACTAATGGGTCATATTTAATAGGATTCGGTAACGGTAAAGTGGAAATAGATTTTAGTAACTATGAAAGGTTGGTTACCTCGTTGGTTTATTGGTGGCAAGCGCGACTGCTGATCATGAGGTCTTGGGTTCGATCCCCAGGTCGGGCAAAAATGTTATTAGGTTTTTCCGTGTGGAATTCCTCAGTAGCGGCGTTTGGATTTGTGCCCAGTTGATGGTAATAGGCTCGCCCCCTATTACACGAGACTTAAACATAACGGCGAAATGAGTGTGTTACTATACACCTCTGCCCAACCCTTCCGGGAATACAGGCTTAATATTATCTTAGTAGTTGCGGATCAGAATTTGATTATTAAGAAAATGTAGACTAAATACCTACTCCTATTTCTGTGCGTAGGAGTTTCACCTGCTGTCATAATGGCAAATTATCCATTAACGCCTCGTAAATACCTGAACCTAATTTCTGGGAACACATTAACAGTTCTATAGTTCCACGTAGATAGAACTGCGAACACCGCCCTAGTTATTCAAATGAACGCAATTATATCAGGGTGTTAACGAAAGACAATTATCTAATTAGTTACGAAAAATACCAGGTCTTTGTTGGCTATATTAGACAGAACAATAGATCGAGGGTGAGGAAGCAATTAATCAAATAGGGCTCAGTCTACTGTAGGCGCTGAGATGACAATAAAAAATGACCTATGTTGAAATGACATTAAATAAACAAAACAATTGCTACTGGCAGTATACTTTGAGTATAGATATACCTTTCAATTAACTTTTAAGCCGATTAAATTACCTGTTTTAGACGAAAGGCGTTTGTCCAACCGAATAACAGATATTACAGAATAACAATAACAGTAAACACCTATATATTTTTTCAACACACTTGCTCATAAAGTGGCTTTTATTGGACCGCTTTTAGGTCCGTAATGTAGCTTATTGCGGACTAGTCCGGTGAAATCTACCACAGATTAATGATAAATGTCTACGAATTTTACTTTACACTTAATTTTTTTAAATCTTAGCAAAGCTTTTTTGTGCCTAAAAAATAGTAAACTGTTTTGTTAAAAAAAAGAATAAATAAACTGTGTTAATTAAAATATGATAATAAAAATTTAATTTCATCGAATTATTTAGAATTCACAATAAGTTATGTTGTAATTCGAAAATATTCGCTGTATTATATTTTTAATATTGGCTGTATGTCGATGTTGTTTGTGCCCTTGCTGCAAACAACGCTCGCTTTGTGGCGCGGCGCGAAAAGAAAAAGAAACTCAAGAAACTTGCACGCCATTTTCCATAAAATATTTGTTAACGTTTTCGCTGTGTGGTTGATTATTATCAAAAATGTCGACTTTAAGTAGGAAAGAAAAGCATTACGTACATTTGATACCGCCGGAGTTACTAATCAAGGCACGGAGCGCATGTGATAGCCTGTTGCCACCAAAATCTAGAGGTAAATACGTACCTAGCGGCTTACGAAACTTTCATATAATAGAAAATCAGCAAAAATGCCCAGTCATTTTCTGAGAACGTATTTTTGGCTTACTTCAATGAACTGGTAAAGAAATACAAGCCCAGGTCGCTTTGGTGTGTCTATTCCATGTTAAAACGCACAGTTAAGACCAAAAATGATATTGATATACCAATGCCATATCACAAACTGTAAAAATGCCAACAATGTTCGGTATCATTTTGAGAATTGTACTTTCACTAATTGTTTCAATAATTAAAAGTTAATAACAATACAAGTCTGTTTTTTTCCTCGCAAGTGTGTTGAAAAACGTCGTTTGATACGCGTGTGTATTGATCATTACAATCTCGGCTCACTTATCGCACTCGCCTGCGGCTCGCGTGCACTATACCGCCTCGACCGTAATGACCAACATAGCACAATTATATCATAATGTACTATTTTGGTATTGGCAATACCGATATTTTATGGTTTTATAAATACCACCACCGACCATAAAAATATCCCCTACTACTTAAAACCAATTAAGAACACTTCCGTTCTCATTTCGATCGCTATTGACATTGCTAATTCCTTTCAGAAAATACCTGTTATTATTTTAACAGCGTACTAGGTAATTTCCTTAGGTTGTTTCACGATAATTTCCTTAGGTTGTTTCACGATAATTTCCGGTTGGCTAAAATCACTCTGATATCTTCGTTATTTGTTAAAGTACAGGTAAAAAATTTAACAGCGCTTACTCAGAAAGTAATATCAATTTCTTACAATTTACGAGAAGAACGCTAGAAGGCATCGGTAAAATACAAAGTCCACCGGGATCAGATATGACGAAGGTAATACAAAGATTTCGCCAGTTACCTCATACGAGTAAGCGCGAGTACCTACACGTTAGGCGTTTTGAAGCGCGTGCTTTGGTAACGCGCGTTTTTAGAATAAAGAGGTTGGTCGAAGGTGTACACATGCAAGCGCGCGTTTCTTCTTGTAATTTGCAACGCGCGTTACCAAGCGCGCACTTAAAAGTGCTTAATGTGTACTAGCTCTAAGGCTCAATTCACACCAAAATGGTAGCGGCCAGCAGCGCTTAGGTCGGCAAGCGGTGATTTCAAGAGAAGGTGCGCGGCCGTTCGCAGCGCCGCGCGGCTTATACAATTCTTTCAACCGATACTATGCGTTTTAGTGATAAAGAAAGTTGAAAATCGTTTGACAGTAAAACTGCCAGCCCCTTCGGTGTGAATTGAGCCTAACAGGTTATGTAGAACTCAGATAACGTGTTATTAGGCCTAGGAAGACCGCAAGTATTACATTTCCGTTACCATAGCTTCGGGACACCTACGCACTGACACGCAAGATAAAGTACGCAGAGTACATGTAAGGAAAACTAGGTAGAGTAGGTACTATAGGACATGAAAAATAACACAATGTTTTTTAGGGAAATTTGTTTATAAGTAATATTAAAGTTACAAGTACGAAAGTTTTGTACCGTTTGCATCGAAGGTAAGTGATCATTGAAGTTTCAAAAGTGGTTTATAAAGTTAAAAAGTTATTATTATTGTTCGTTACAAATTAAAATACAGTGCTTAAAATAATAGTATTACCTATGTTAAATTAAGAACAATAATAAGCTTCTGTGATAATTAATTTAATTAACTTGAATTTTAATTAACTTGTGATGCTCACAGTACCTATTTAGACATTTCAAAAAGTTACATAAATAGTACGAGCAACTAACCGGGGAACTAAATAAGTTTTTTATGGGCCTATTACTTGGCCAGTAAGCCAAAATACATTATACAAATAGTGATACACGCCTAGAAATATTAGGAACACAGAAACGAGTGGATATCACGCAAGCCTTGCATTATGAGTCTCGAAGATCACTTGATCTGACTTGAAAGGTTGTGAAATGTAATTATATAGCTAGCTAGCTAGGAAATTTGCATGCTGATTTCGGGATGAAAGGGAACAATGTTTCGGGTGCTTATCTTTTCACCCAGCTGTTTGGATCAACTAGTTTAATTGTTTATGATATTGGAAAGCAAATGTTTAAATAGTAGTACTTACAGCTAGTTCACACAGAAACTATTTACAGGACCCGTTATAGCGGCTCCGTTTTTATTTTGGTGTTGGCGCCTGTAGTTGTATGAGCGAGTTCACATACATGACAGTATTCCGAATCCAATAAAATACAGGTCTTCAAAAATTGGATGCCGGAATAGTATGAAAAACGGAACAGTAATCCGAATCCAGTAAAAAATACTGGTCCGACATTTTTACACACAAAAACTGGATGCCGGAACAGTATAAAAAACGGATCCGTACATAAAGATGTATGGAGAAGTATGGGTGCGTCCTAGGATTTGTATCCTGAGTTCCCGATCCCGGGAATACCGGGGAAAACTATCGATCCGTTTTAGTGGATCCGTTTAAAACTCCGCTGTGTGAACGGGCACTTAGCCATTCTCTTTAGTTAACCCTAGTTCTGCTGTCATTATCCGAGTCTACGGAGAGTATGTGAAAGTATAAAGAGGCAAAAGTTTTTATACCGTTTAAAAAATAACTTTCTCTTCGTTACATTGTGATATCCGTACGTGTATACAAAATTTTCCACTATGCGAACTTTTCTAACACTTTCAGAGCTCGTGTATAGTTTGCTCGTGACAGGCGAGCGCAGGTAGGTACATCTGTGACAAAGAACAGCGCGCTCTGAAGTAGTTTCAGTTCACTTTTTTCCGTGTTTCATATTTCAGACGGATATTTTCAAACACGTGTGTGTGACGCATTGGACACCCGACACTAACAGTAGGGTAAGTGTTGGTAAGAATTTTCAATAGTCAAACTCGTGTCTTCGTCTATACATCCTGCAATAACATAGCTGTTTCGGCTAACGGTACCTTCACACGGCAACATCCCGTTTTTTGCAGGTACGGTTTCTTGCAGGATTCCGTTTAGTGGCGGATATATCGTCCGTCGGTCGGAATCATTACCAGTATATTTCAAATTATGCTGTTTTTAGATATTCTGAAAGACTAATTTTATTGACATAACTTTTAATAATCTTGATGTTTGATACATATCGTAAAAAAAATATAGTTTATTATGAGATTGTTACTAACTATGCAATATTTTTAGTTTTTTATTTAGTAGTCCAAAACACAATTTTGGAGATGTTCCAACAATGACTCCGACCGATGATATTTAAATACTAGTGTTCACACTGGCATCCTGTTTGCGGTATCTAGCAAAAAAGCCAACCCGTTGAATTTTGCAATTCGGTTTTGTCACTACAAACTGAATGAGTTCAGTAAAAAATTTGCAATAAATGAATTTGAATTTGAAAAAACAGCATCCTGTTTAATGACACATATATTTCAATGCAAGTGTTCACACTATCGTCCTGCATACGGTTTTTCGCTGGATGAGGAATTTTTATAAACGTCTGCGAGGTCTATCGTACAAAAAACAGGATGCAAACTATTGTGTGTGAACACACCAGTCAGTTTTGCAGGATCCCGTAAAAACCCGAACCCGCAAAACTGGACGCCCGTCAGAACGGGCCTTAACCAGGATCAGGCCGTAATAAAAATTGATTTACAAACTTTTTTATGTAGTTATATACAAGGATACAAGTGAAGCTAATAAAAGCGTGTTAGAAATAAATAAAGTACTTGAGAGAGGTCGTAGATGAGCTGCTGTAAATTACTCTGAGCACAGTATTAGTGTCGTAGACGTGCTTGTTGGCACTTTACGATCAAAGCGCTTTATTTAGCAGCGGGTGGCATCATATTAATTTTATTGGACTATTGTAACGCTGAGTAAATGTCGCCCTGGAAAATTTTACTGTTTACAGTATTGTTTCACATTTATTATGAACCCTGACGACCAAAGCCTTTTCAGAAAAAAAAAAACACTAAGGTCTTTGTACTTTAGTAAAAAATTTGAACAGTAAAAATAATAATTTAATATTCTTCACAAAAATATTGCAGGTCCTTTTTACTTTTAGGTACTTTTCTATCTCGGGAATTTTTGTTACGTCGGCGTCGGTAAGTACCGTTATTCCTTTAAAATACAACTGCGAATGCTAAATAAGTATATCTGTGTATTTTTTCTGGAAATTTATACAGCGGTGGTGAAAGGCCGGTCTTTTTATTTCGACAATGTGACGAGTTTCACAGAAAATGCCGACGCGATGCCGCAATGTTTTTAAAAACTTTACGAGTTATATTTTAAACGCTAAAATACATGTGGGATGAATATTTAACTAGAACAAAAAGTAGTAGTACCTAAGTATATATGTTCACAACAGTTTTAGTACCTACTCTACTCAGTTACTTAAAAAGTAATCCCATTTTCCACTTTGTTTATAGTGGCAAGTTCAGCTACTCATATACAAGGTTAGTCGGAAAGGGGGTACTAAGCCGAAAGAGTATTAAAGTATCCATAATAATGGATAACTTTTGTTCTACAACTTTCCCCAAAAGACATTAGTTTAAGAGAAATAGCTGTTCAAAGATTTCACAAAAAATACTCTAAATTCTATCTATTCCTAGCTATGATCAGCTGTGTTTACGTTTTAGGTTATATTTGGGGTCACGGATTAGAAGCTCCATTTTCTGATCTCATAACTAAAGTAGGGATGAAGAATTTTTGAAAAAACAAAAATAATCATTTTACATGTTCTTTTTTCCATCGAATTTTTAAATTTAAACCCTTTCTTTTATACAATCATCAGTGATACTTTAAGTGACCCTCGGCTTAGTACCCCCTTTCCGACTATCCTTGTATACGACTCAGATAGATCAATCTTCAAGCATTTTGACAGTTGATACAACAGACTCGCAGGCGCGGATAAGAACAAAACAATACCGTGATGACAGAATTAAGGTGAATAATGAACCCACGTATGCAACGTATGCGATGCATTATGTCATCTGGGAAAGTGACGATGCGAAAATGTTCTATGAAGTACATGATTTAGAAACACACTTGTCCTACGCAATGAGGGACTCATGGCTAATCACCAACCGCGCGGATTATACGGTTTGCGAGGTTAAGCTGCGCTTGCCACGGTCGGGCCCTGGATGGGTGACCTTCGTTACATATTGAGACCTCTCCGTGCCTCGGAGAGGATGTTAAAAAGTCGGTCCCGGGTGTCATAAGAATACCTATGATAGTCGTTACGGGTAGTCAGAAGCCCGAAAGTCTGACAACCGGTCTTACCTTAGAGCATCGGCATTGCCGAGTAACTGGGTTACGGAGGTCTAATAGCAGTCGCTCCGTGTAAAATACTGGTATTCAGCCGCATCTAGTTAGACTAGAAGCCGACCCCAACATAGTTTGGAGAAGGCTAGGCAGATACACTTTTCCTACGCAATGCAACGTGTAAAAAGTGTGTTTTTAAACATCTTGTACTTTCATAGAAAATGTTTGCATTGTCAATTGCTCAGATGTCATAATGCATAGCATACCTACGTTACATACGTAGGATCAGTTTGACCTTCAATATGACACTATTGTACAATATCTCTAACCACTGTTAACTTATTATGTATGTTAGTTTAAGTGTACAAATAAACATTTTATTACTATTATATTATTATTGTGTCTACCTTTAGGGTACCATGATACCATTCCTCTATAAATACAAGGTTATTCGGAAAGGGGGTACTAAGCGGAAAGGGTGTTAAAGTACCCATAATAATGGATAACTTTTGTTCTACAACTTTCCCCAAAAGCCATTAGTTTAAGAGAAAGAGCTGTCCAAAGATTTCATAAAAAATACGCTAAATTCTATCTATCCTCAGCTATGATCTGCTGTGTTTACATTTTAGGTCATATTAGGGGTCACGGATTAGAAGCTCCATTTTCTGAATTCGTAACTAAGCAGGAATGAAGAATTTTTGAAAAAAGTAAAATAAAAATCATTTTGAATGGTTTTTTTTATCGAATTTTGAAATGTTAACCCTTTCTTTAAAACAATCATCAGTGATACAATAAGTGGTCCGTGGCTTAGTACCCCCTTTCCGACTAACCTTGTATATTATGATACCTGCATTGAATTTTCGTAACTTACCTCACTTTAGATAGGGACTCGAAGGGACAAATAGCTAAGCAAATTCATTTTCTCATAACTGTAGCACAAAATAGATAGGTACAGAAGTCAATCTACATACAAGTGCGCTCGAGCAACGCACACATAGACACTGCTCACGGACACGATATCTCGGACCGTTTGGAACCAGAGAGCGAGTGAGTGCGAGCGCGAGTGCCATGCGCTTGAGAGAGATAGATAGCGACCGGCGATCGTAGGTATGAAAAGTGAAGTACATACGTGTGATTGACTTCTGTACCTATCTGTTTTGTGACTCTAGGTAGATATCTTAAGTATCGGTAGTAATTACCCCACCAAAGATGTACAATTATTGTTAAACAGCTATCATTAACGTCGTAAATTGGGACTTAAAAGTCGAATTAAAACCCACTAATTATTTCACTTTTTGCGATAAAAGAAACAAATCGATTACAAAAATAGCTTAGCATTTCCCATTCGGATGAAAATCATTCAGCGATTATTTCCAGGCTGGCTGAATCGGATACGATCACGGTTCAGGGAAATGTAATCACTTTTCTACGATTACCAGTTCCATGTGTACTGTTTTTATATTATCTTCTCATTTTGAGAACATCTGTTATTGAGTAATCATAGTATAGTCATATATACATAATTAGCCCATTATTGTCCCACTGCTGGGTAGCCTCTCCTCAGAATGAGAAGGGTTTGGACCCTGGCTTGGTGCGGGTTGACAAACTACACACACCATCGAGAACTTTATGGAGCCCTCTCAGGTGTGCAGGTTTCCTAACAATGTTTTTTCTTCATCGTTAACGCAAGTGATAATCAAATTCCGATCTGCACATGAATTCGAAGTCAGAGAGGTACGGGCCGGGTTTGAACTCATACCCCTGTATGGAAGGCAAGCTTTCAACCGCTAGGCTACCACTACTTTACAGTAAAATACAGTCAGCATTAGTAAATAATAGTACTTAAGTGATAATTGTACAATGTTTTGAAACTGTTCTATGTATAAAATTCAAGATATTCATACATCTTTGATTCTGATTGTACCTAAAAACCGTACAGTATAACAAGTGCGTAAGTAAAACTCTTATAACATTTTGTGTTCCTAGAGTACTGGATTTAAGTCGTTACTTTATTTTTATAAGTAACCTGTTTCCATTAATTAAATGTTAATCCTGTTTCTCTTAGGATCCGATAAAAAAGCAGCAGCTTTGAATATTAATGAATTTTCTTTATAATTTTTTTGTGTTTTATTCAATAAGTTTAACGAAACTTGCTTTTAATTTTGAGGTAGAGTAAGCTAATATATTAAAGTCTCTAACTTTGTTTTTAATATCCGTTGTATCGTCAGATTTTATAAAATTTATAATAATTAAAAAAAACTTTCGCTTCTTTCTTAAGAAGAATATATTCATTTTTTTTAGTTAATCCGAAAATCCTAAAAATAGGCTTATTGCTTGAAAACTCCTTAAAAACATCATATATTTTTATGTATTTTTTAAGACGCCTATGGAGTGTCCCACTGCTGAGCAATAGTACTCACTGAACACCTGAAGGAGGACGTCATCGTCGAGGTCGGCGGCGGCGTAGGTGGCGTGATGATCTGGACGTGTTTGCGTGTTTATGGTTAGTAACGGCACAAAATAGGGAGGTATGGAAGGCAAAAGTGGAGGCCTTTGCTCAACATAATAATATAACTTAAATATTACAGGCTGTTTCATTAGGGTGACAGTTACTTACAGCTGAAACAAATTCACCCCTAAGCTGTTTTCACCTGTAGTGCCCATTAGCCCAGCTAAATAAGGTTTAAGAATATTTATTCCTCATAAGAATTACAAAAGTTATTCAATTAAACATCATAGTAATATTACAATAATAAAACAGGTACATGTAGTTAATATTTTCTATACTAATATTATAAAGAGGTAAGATTTGTATTTTTGTATGTAACGAATAAACTTAAAAACTACTGGACCGATTTCAAAAATTCTTTTGCCGTTAGAAAGCTACAGTATCACTGAGCAACATAGGCTACGGGCAGAGCCGTGAGGACACAGCTAGTTTATATATAAAAGGATAAACTGACTGACTGACTGATCTATAAACGCATAGCCTAAACCACTCGGGTTAGAAACTTGAAATTTTGACTGTAGGTACCTTTTATAAAGTAAGCATCCACTAAGGAAGAATTTTTCAAAATCCCTCTCCTAAGGGGATGAATAATATAACGCAAGCGAAGCCGCGGGTAAAAGCTAGTATTTTGTATTTAACCGTTCGAGCGGCATAACGAACAATAATAAATCAAATGATACAAGGATGGATAGGTCAGACGATAATATAGGTATATACGATCATAGATAAATGTATCTGTGTTTCAGATACAGTGCATAATCAATATTTCTCGGAATTAGGTTATGTTTATATAGACAACGCACCAATAATGAAACGTGGGCCGTTAATAGGAAACAAGGATATTGCTTACAGAGAGCTCTATTCAGGTATTAAAGACGTTGTAGAGAATAAGACGTAATTTAGAAATACGCATTAGGCGTAGGTTGGTACTTGGTACAGTACCTACCTCTCCAATATTATTGTTTCTTTTTTAATTTTACAAAGGGTATAGTGATGTCCTTGGTCTCAACTCAGGTAAGTTTGTTTATGTCCCAATAAAATGCCAAAACCGTCTTCGATGAAGAAGCATGCTGTCTGATGAACTTAATACTTACAACTTCAGTCATAACAAATAAATACCAGAATATTAATATTATTATCCTAACAGCAGTGGCGTGCCTAGGGTCAACATTAGAGTAAGCTCGTTTTTTTTTCGGTTTTATTTTTTATGGCATAAAAATAACATTAATAAAGACAGACAAATGCCAGCTAGTCTGGACTACTAACTAGCCTAACAGATTGTCAATTTTAGTTCATATTGTTTTAAGGTCATAACGATTTTTGGAAAGGGGCTCGTGGCTAATTACTGCGGTCTGTTTGTGGATGGGTGACCGTTCGTTACACATCGAGACCCCTCCGTGCCTCGGAAAGCACTTAAACAGTCGGTCCCGGATGTCATACGAATACCTATGACAGTCGTTACGGGAAGTCAGAAGCCCGAAAGTTTGACAACCGGACTAATCTTAGTACATCGGCATTGTCCTGTGACTGGGTTGCGGAGGTCTGACGGCAGTCACTCCGTGTAAAATACTGGTATTCAGCCGCATCTGATTAGACTGGAAGCTGACCCCAACATAGTTGGGAAAAGGCTAGGCAGAAAGAATAACGATTTTTGGACCCTAAATAACAGCTGAAATATTGGTCGTAGGTACATAATATTAACCGCTCTAACAAAAAAATAGGTAACACGCTCTACCGGAATATATATATTAAATTCAGTAGCCCGCCTGATAGTTTCTTTACTAACTAAAACTTTTAGTTTTTGGTTCAAAATTAATAATGTCCTTTGGCTTTCCTTTATGGAATGAATTAGTTTTCATTACAGCATTACTGCCTTGACTGCTTCATTGGTCTAGTGGTCGCAAGCGCGACTGCTGAGCATGGGGTCCTGAATTCGATACCCAGGTCAGGCAGTGTTATTGTGTTTTCCATTAGGAATTTCCAAACAGCATTCCGGAGTCTGGATTTATAAGTCAGTTTATAAGTCTGTTATGGCAATAGGCTCGCCCCCTATTCATGGGACTTCAGCATAAGTGGCGAAACGAGGGTGTACTAAAACACCACTGCCGTACCCTTCAGGGAATACAAGGCGTGAAGTTATGTCATGTTTCGCATTAGTTAAAGATTCACTTTCTAATTCGTTTGAATGTCTAATTAAAGTACTTTTAGACGTTAACATGAAGGTTTCCTTTACTAGCTTAAGTGTAAGTGCTACAAACCCTGCAAAGCATATTTGCTAGTCAAAGGGGCGTCATTCCTAACACGTGCTACGTCAGTTTACGAATTCCCAGACTAAGCTACTTCAATTTTATGTAAAATACTAAGAGCCTGTTCACACCACGTTTTTTAAACACGCCGACGACGCGCGTTTACGTCAATCTCCATATATAAAAAACGATACACACATTTTTCAGGTTCACGGCGCGTTTTTATAAAACTGGTGTGCACAGGCCCTTACCTATACGTGTTATACGAGAAAAGTTATCGTCAGAATATAGTAAATTCTTTTTATTAAAAAAAGCTTATTTGAATATTTGAGAGAATATTATTTTGTATGAATTGAGCAGCGAGAGCATCCCCCTTAAGCGCGAACTGTACAAACCAATTAAGGCAAATTTAATAACGTAAGAAGACAACCCAGCGCTTGTCAGTTTTAAGGCGACGTTTTTTCATTCGAACATTCAGACCATTACGTTAAAAAGAAAGGTTCTACGCTATTATCTCCGATAGAATCCAGAATCCTGAGAGACTGACACCTAATTAGGATTGAAACTGTTTTCTAGAACGTCATTTCTCATGCAAAACTCACGTAAATACTCTTGTTAGTGTAATAAGAAGAAACCGTTGCTCAATTTTCACTTATAGTAGGTATAGGATCCCAGTATAGAACGACCTTCACCGAGCTGGTTAATGGTAAATGCTGTGTTTATACCTGCCTACCCAAGAGTTGTGACGGAAAAAAAATAGTTAACCTAACGTTTACATATTCTATAGGCTTCATAATTTCGATTGGTATGGAATTTGTCTATTAAACAAATCAGATAAACGATTTAAAAAAAAAATAAGTCTGGTCTGAAATTTTTTAGTCAACCCATTTGCAATATATTTAATTTGATATAAAATACTTTTCATCCATTAACCAGCTCGGTGAAGGTCGTTCTATACTGGGATCTTAGACTATTACGAGTTCTATTTGCCCTTGAAATCTGTCATTTCATCTGGATGACGTTAAATAACTTTGTCATATAACATTTAAGTGAAAAATGTATATGAATGTAAAAAAAACGAACAAGCTTGTATCTCGTGATATATTCGCATTTAAAAACGGATAAAAACACGTATTTGAGCTCGTAACCAGTGCCTAACGATTACATCAAATGACAGGGAGTCGTATTTCCCCACGCTTTACAGATACGAATGTTATCTGGAATTGTGTGAATATGACCGACAAAAGAATTTCTTTTGTTTTTGTACAACCCTAATAATTTTCAGAGAAATGTTTGTTAAAACAAGTGAAATATGTGTTGTCATTTTATGTTAACATAAAGAGTTTGTTACGGAACTTTTTGTACACGAAAATGTGATCAAAGGCCGGAATTATAAAATGGTTGTGAGTGCTTAAAGTTTTGGCTAGGAAGTACAGAGCAAGCCATGCAAACATAAAATAAATTGTATTCAACTTTTGAACTTGTGCCAGTTTTTGAACTTTATCTCAGAATTGCTTTAAACATTTATGCGGTCAACGCCCTCTTATTTTACGAATAATACGCCGGACATTAAGTTTTATCAAAAATATAATAGCCGATTCATTTGATTTACCGAGCGTTATTGATTAAAATAAATACAAAATAACATCACGACTGTATTCCCCGAAGGGTTGGGCAGAGGTGTATAGGAACACCCTCATTTCGCCGTTATGTTTAAGTCCCATGTAATAGGGGCGAGCCTATTGCCATCAACCGGGCACAAATCCAAACTCCGAGCTGCTACTGAGGAATTCCACACAGAAAAATCCAATAACACTTTGCCCAAGACCACACGATCAGCAGTCGCGCTTGCCACCACTAGACCAACGGGGTAGTTAAAATTAACTCTTGTTATATTTACCAACTAGCTGTGTCCTCACGGCTCCACCCGTAGCCTGTGTTACTCAGTGATAATGTAGCTTTCTAACGGCAAAAGAATTTTTGAAATCGGTCCAGTAGTTTTTAAGTTTATTCGTTACATACAAAAATCCAAAAATAAAAATCTTTTCTCTTTATAACATTAGTATAGATAATGAAACAACACCCCATAGCTTTCCATAGTACACCCTCCCCACACGTTAGTAGTATCACAGATAATCAAATATACCAGGAATCCAGCCTGACATAGGTTACTCCGAATTAGGTCTAGTTCGGATTTAGGCGTAGTTGCGAGATAGATCGATCAAGTCATAGTTAGTTGGATTATTTCGGCTCGCTCCTGACCGAGTTCTACGAACCACTGCGAAGTTACGGACAGATTTGGCAGTTTATGGGATTGAAACCAAACGGTACATCGTGTCGGTTTGTTACGATTTATTGATGTACCTAACCTAAAATTTAGGGGCTACATAAATTTTACTTTGAATTATTGTTACATGACCTTTTCGAAATGCGTTTAAAATTAGTGAAATCACTTGCAAGTTGTGGACACTGGGCTCACTAAGTGCTGTTCAGCCTACCCTTTTCCCAACTATGTTGATCAGCTTCCAGTCGAACCAGATGCGGCTGAATACCAGTATTTTACACAGAGCGACTGCCACTAGACCCCCGCAACTCAGTTACTGGGCAATGCTGATACCCTAAGGTTAGACCAGTTGTCAAACTTACGGGCTTCTGACTTCCCGTAACGACTGTCATAGGTATTCATATGACACCCGGGATCGAATGTTTAAGGTGCTCTCCGAAGCACGGAGGGGTCTCGATGTGTAATGAACGGTCACCCATCCAGGGATTGACCGCAGCAAGCGCAGCTTAACCTCGCAAATTGTATATTCGTGGTTGGTAATTAGCCACGAGCCCTTAAGTTACTGGGCTCACTAAGTATCACTAAGTATTTTCAGCTTTCCTTATCATCACATTTTCTTGCTTCTCGTCAGGGTCTGCCTTCGTAACCATTAACCAGTTTCATTCAACAGTACCTATTATAACAATTCTTGTATCTGTCAAATTCTAAGAAAAAGCAAATGTTTGCAGAAAGATATTATCAGTGTTAGGTTTCCGTTATCGTTATTCTCATCCGTCTGATAGCGTCTTAATCGCTGTTTATGACGCCCTCGGGAAGAGACGAGGGTTTTTCATGAGGTTAGATACATCTTGTATAAGTTTAAAAGAAATATTCTAACCATTTTGTAATATTATAATAATAATAAAACACTATTTCAACGTTGTACCGTTGTACGTATTAGAATAAGAGTACCAACATAAGTAGCAGTATTCTTGAGAAATGGCCTCATGTAGTAGGTTATACAAGAAGTTATTTAAATAACGCAAAACCTTAGACACCTCAACAGGTTTTTTTTATTCTAATTGTCTAGCTTTAATTTATTTATTTTTGTCAAGAAGATATTTGTATTTTTTGCTGACCGGAAAACTCTGTTTCGAATTTTCTGGTCTAATTATTTTGATCGGCCAACTTACCCGTCTCGTCCCGCTGACCACCCCTAACTTACCTACGTAATGAATATTAGTCTAGGTAAATGGTTGCGTGGTTTGCGATAGTTGAGAAATGGAATTGTATTTATTTTTTTATATACAAGGTTAGTCGGAAAGGGGGTACTAAGCCGAAAGGGTATTAAAGTACCCATAATAATGGATAACTTTTGTTCTACAACTTTCCCCAAAACACGATAGTTTAAGAGAAATAGCTGTTCAAAGATTTCATAAAAAATACGCTAAATTCTATCTATCCTCAACTATGATCAGCTGTGTTTACATTTTACGTTATATTAAGGGTCACGGATTAGAAACCCCATTTTCTGAATTCATAACTAAAGCAGGGATGAAGAATTTTCGAAAAAACTAAAATAAAAATCATTTTTCATGGAAAAAAAATGTATCGAATTTTGAAATTTTAAAACTTGCTTTAAAATAGTCATCAGTGATACTTTAAGTGGCCCGCGGCTTAGTAGCCCCTTTCCGACTAACCTTGTATATGGTCATACAATAAAAACCGATTCTACTCTCGATACTGAACAAACTATTTTCAGGATTTACGCTTTCAATAATACGTTGTATGATTGATGTAGTCTGGCCATAAATACTGTTACAATTAAAAATAAGAAAGATATTACATTTGAATTTGGAATCTGTCATTTTTATACAATTGTTCATTGTGTTTTCTAATTTTGCCGCCAATACATTGTACAATATTTTGCGATATTAAAATGGAGTGGGGTGATAAAGAGAACCGAATCGCTGTGATTGCATTACACAAAGTTGGTATGGAGCCAAATGCAATTTTTAAAACTCTCCATACGCTTGGTATTAGTCAAATGTTTGTGTACCGGGCTATTAATAGGTACAATGAGACCTCCTCTGTTTGTGACGGAAAAAGATCTGGCCGTCCACGTAGTGTTCGTACGAAAAAGGTGGTCAAAGCAGTAAGGGAAAGAATTCGAAGAAATCCTGTCCGAAAGCAAAAGATTTTATCTCGGGAGATGAAGATAGCACCCAGAACCATGTCGCGTATTTTAAAAGATGACTTAGGACTTGCAGCCTATAAGAGACGCACTGGTCATTTTTTAACTGATAATTTAAAAAAGAATAGGGTGGCAAAATCGAAACAACTACTGAAGCGGTACGTAAAGGGAGGTCACAGAAAAATTTTGTTGAGTGCAACGTGGGCATTATCCGACTTAAGTGATGGTTTGGTGGGGTGCTATGCTAAGCTATGAAGAAGTGACTGAGCCATATTTTTGTGAAAAAGGTATCAAAACATCGGCACAAGTGTATCAAGATACCATTCTTGAGAAGGTAGTTAAGCCCCTTAACAACACCATGTTCAATAACCAAGTATGGTCCTTCCAACAAGACTCGGCGCCGGGTCATAAAGCTCGGTCCACGCAGTCTTGGTTGGAAGTGAACGTTTCGGACTTCATCAGAGCTGAAGACTGGCCGTCATCTAGTCCCGATCTTAATCCGCTGGATTATGATTTATGGTCAGTTTTAGAGAGTACGGCTTGCTCTAAACGCCATGATAATTTGGAGTCCCTAAACAATCCATCCGATTGGCAGTGAAGAATTTTCCCATGGAAAGAGTGCGTGCTTCTATTGATAACTGGCCTCAACGTTTAAAGGACTGTATTGCAGCCAATGGAGACCACTTCGAATAAGCTTTTTATATTTTAAATTGTTTTATATTTATGTATTAAACTAACACACTGTAAAAGTAATAAATACTATTTGCAATAAAAAAAAATGTTTTTCTTCATGACAATATTTATGGCAAGACTAGATATAGTCGGTTGTTTAATCGAATAGGTGGAGCATTTCTGACGACTGTCGATCCTTGTTTTTTATAAGCACCAAAAAACTTTTTCGACTCATGAGGATAAAGTACTAAGAATGTTAGAAAACGCGTGCTCCGCGTGTGATAGGCATTTTTCTTGAGAGTTGCTGTTTTTCTCGCTAAATGTACCATTTTTCAAAGTCTGGGAATGTCTTTAATAGTTTTCGACAGTCTCTTTTCTGTAACTACAACGGTTAAGGTAGCTACCCTTACTGCCTCATCCCACCCTGTACAGTCGGTTAAAATACCTTAGGCTGTTGTTAGTAATGAGCTTTCCTGTCACGTCGCCCCGGAGGCCCAACATTCATTTGGTTCACAGATCATCCATTCCATTCAATTCGTTCATCTTCGTGCTGCTATTATCCAGGAGATTTGCTGCGGAATCTAGACTTAAACAATGACTGAGTACGCTTTATCTGAAGATTCTGAAGCCGCTATGAAGTCGAAATGTTGTCTCGTGAATATAAATGATTTGGGTCCGATTTTTTTGTGACGAACTGTGATTAGTGTTCTAAATCTATTAACTTGGTTACACACCGAGTGATTCCTAGCAATAATCCTCCGGGCATTTTGTTTATGTGGGTGTTGTTTGCGAAGATATTTAAATCAACGAAATCTGGAAGCAGAATTTTACATGATTGCCTAATTTACGAAAAATATTATTCTCTTGATAATATGAAACTTCATGAAACAGTTTGAATTGAATGCGAAGGAGATGATTAGGTCATTTTGGCAAAATTTATAAAAATATATTTAGGTATCTGAATTGGTAAAACACTATGTTCTGCCTACTAGGTACTAACGAGGGTGTTACTATACACTTCTGCCCAATCCTTCAGGGAATAGGTACAGGCGTGATGTTATGTTATGTATGACGTATGTATGTTCTGTCTAGCTTTTTCCTAACTATGTTAGGGTCAGCTTCCAGTCAAACCAGATGCGGCTGAATATCAGTATTTTACACGGAGCGACTGCCATCAGACCTCCGCAACCAAGTTACTGGGCAATACCGTCGATCCTTAGGTTAGACCAGTTGTCTGACTTTAGGGCTTCTGACTACCCGTAACGACTGTCATAGGTATACGTATGAAACCCTGGGTTAATTAAAACGCTATAACTAAAATTATTAATATACCTTTATTTTAACATACTAATAAACAAATTATACCTACCAGTTATATTTTAATTACCCACAAAAGCAATACAGAAACACTTTTCATGTTCGAAAACTAACAGTTAATTATTATTTTCGTGGAAATACTTCTCGGTAAGTGGTAAACCATGTTTCATTTTATTACGATCCTTCAATCGAAAAGTTGTAGAGGCGGGGAAACTGCAAATGACTTTGATGAGCCATCATTAACGTCAAAGGATAAATTAATCGTTATTACCAGTTAATACCGAGGTTTAAAGTTAATAACTGTTTTAAAATATTGTACAAGTGATGTTCTGCCTACCTTTTTCCCAACTATGTTGAGGTCAGCTTCCAGAAAACCAATACAGTACTTCCGTAGGAAATCGCGCACATACAGACAGACACGGCGAGGGACTTTGTTTTATAATATGTAGTGATGAAGTACAAAGTATAACTTCAAAATTCAAACTCAGTAATAATGATGATAAATGTACGAAAAAAGTAGACAGACCTCATTATCGGCTAAGACACACCGCACAGTGATTTATAAGCATGAAAAAAATAATAGATAAACGATTTCCATCTGTTCTTTACAAACGCTTTTCCTTTCAACATTCCGGTGACGTTTAGAAAAAAGTCTTTTCATAGCTACTCGTCGTAAAAGTACGCACAAAACATTTTTGCCTTTACTTTTTTCACAATTTTGTTTCACGTCTGCCTTTGGACTTAAAAGCGTCCCCTGGTGGCAAATTGGAGTAACTAAGGGTTACGATCAGCCGACAGACACGTGGAAACTAAAGCATTGAATGTAAAAGCCTGAACAATGTGTCAATTTGAAACGATTTCATGCAGTAATCCGAAATATTCGCTTGTATAAGAGAAATAAAAATTGTAGAGCACAATACCGACATTCGTAAATTGATTACTTCTTAGTAATAATGGAGTGGCAATAGTGTAACGATAGTTGGCGTTTGAAAGAAATCTTCACATTAACTTGAAAAAATCTCAATCTTAGTGAGGTGTTATAGCTATTACAACTGTATTATGTAAACAAATATAGTTAGTTTAGGTCGTAGTCAGTGCAAGTAGATTATAATTTAGCCATTCTATATGGATACTTAGATCAGCTTGTGCAGTTTTGAATACTTTTTCCACGACTCCTTATGCAATATAACGATATCAGCATTGGCTATATGTTGACAAATCATATTATTATAGGTGTACCAGGAAAAACGTGCGGCCCAAAATACTGCCCTGTGGTATGCCAAATTGGACTTCCTGTGGGGAAATGACGAAGGCATTTACTTTCGTGTATTTCTTCCAACTTGTGAGGTAACTATTGAACAAGTCTTGGACAAGGCCTCTAATTCTTATACTCTCGACCTTTCCTTAACTAATACGGAACTGTCACAGTATCGAATGCCTTCGTCAGATCCAAGAAAACCTCCACACAGGAATGTCTCTCATTTAGATGTTTGGAGATGATGTTAGTCAGGAGAAATACTGTATGCTCAGTGAAATTGACGTGCCGGGAACCAAATTATTGCCTGCTTGATAGTCTACTCCTATTCTCGTGACGGCACGAGCTATATGAGAATAGTTTATACTGTGGTGAAAAGACAAGCCAATCAGCGAGGTTGCTTGAAATGAATTTATTAGATTCTACACTCGGGAGCAATGAATCCGGGTCACTAACATAAACCTTAATATCCAGAAAAACAGTGTTAACATTATTTAACATTTTAACAATGTTTTGTTAATGTTGCGACCTGGATTCATTGTTCCCGAGTGTAAAAGTGTTAAAATTGTTAATAACAAACAAAAAAGTGAATAAGCTGTGTGTAAATAAATAAACACAAGTACATAAACGTACCTAAGCTAGTATTTTAACCAATTAACAAACATAGAAGTTCATTAAACTAAAACCATGTTCGCTGATCAAATAAGCTGACATAATCTACTACAAATACATTTTATCGAATCCGAGAGCGATGCAGACGAAATGAAATCGAAGGTAGAAGTTATTACTACTCTACATCGACTTTTAATAACAATTTGATTTGTTCGTAAGCTTCGTAGAACAGAATAGGACTGTATTTGTATGGGATGCATGTGCGGTTTCAAATAACAATTTGTGGTATGAAAACCGTAAGTCATGTTCCAAGTTATTCTTTTGTATGTAAGGTAGACTATGTTATTTAACGGAATAATGATCCGAAATAAAACTTGTGCTGTTTGAATATGTAATATGCAATTTATATTTTATATTAAATTAAGCATTAAGTTTTTATATTGAAAATAATATTGCTGTAGGGAATCCTGCAATATTGGAACATTTTACAATGTTATCTCTGCATTTTAATTTAAGTTTATTTAATAAATTACCTACATAGGTACCGCAGTTTTTAATTAGTCTGCTTTTATGGTAGAGCATTGTATTAAAATTAAATTCAGTTGCGTAAAATGAAAATGTACGATATGGTATGTTGCTGTGTCGTTATTATCTATAATATATCCTTAGGGAATATCCTTGTAAAAGTGTCAGCTAGGGAAACGCCCCTTCTTTTCCCTTATCGCGGTGTTTCGCGAAATATTCACTTAAAAACAGCATCTTCAAATATTTTACATAGCCACATACATATTTATAACTTGGTTGTTTAGCGCACATACTTAAAAACTTAAACACAAGTCTGTTAAATATTTAAGAGACCAACTCGCTAAATTGTTGAGTAGTATTTTGAGTGTCATCCAGAAAAGTATGAATTTTACCTATGACCACAAAAACGTCTTTATTTTTATCTAAAATAATACCTTACTTTATTGGAGCTAAAATCTATAAGCACTCATTAAAGTTTCATGGGCTTGCAAAAATCTTACTTATCTATAAATACTCTATAGGCACGTATCTGATATATATTGTATACCTGCCTGTATGATTATGTATTGTTATCACTGTTATCTTGCTTCCAAGATAGCGTAAGTCGATAAAGCCTGGAGCTTTCGGTGGCTCCTATACACCCTAACAAAAAAAGCTTAGCTATTTTTAGTAATAAATCAATGCAGAGTGACACTTCAAGCAAAAATAGAAATATACCGGTAACACACTGACGTGCAATAAAATGGGAACACCTCACAGCGATATCTATATATATTTGCACTATAAGCACTTTGATAAAATTTATATTTCGAAGAATTGGAGATGTAACGCGGTCGTTTTATGGAACTGACTGCATATTTGTTATCAGTTAGAAATGCGTAGGCACATCTCGCTGATAAAATCCCATTTTGTAAATGGATCATGACGATTGGTACTTTTCATGCATTAGTAACGTTTCCGATACCAAAAATTATGTTTTATTGAATAATTTAGAGCCAGATGTAAAGAAATAGCATACTACGAGAATATGAGCTTGTCTTCCAACGTATGTTCTTAATCATGACTGCAAGTATCTAGTCGACAGGGATCTGATATGCTACTTTACATTTGTCAAGTAGTAAGCTATCTCCTTTGCCGATTAGTAAGTCAAGGCAATAATAACGGCGTATTCGTAGATGGAACACTAACATATTATTACATGTTCACACTGCGGATCCGTTTCCTGGATCCGTTTTAACGGATCCGTCGGTACTGGATGTGTTGTTCACATCTGTACCGACGAATCAGTTAAACAAATGGTAGCTGCGTTGAATCTGCCATGCAGAATACGATAAAACAACAGATCCTGTATTTTTTTACTGGATTCGGAATACTGTTGTGTATGTGAACTCGCTCATACACAGGCGCCATCACCAAAATAAAAACAGATCCGCTAAAACGGATCCTGTAAACAGTTTGTATGAATTAGCTGTTACCAAGGCGTAATTTATTGTACCAAAACACATGGTCATGGAGGGCAAATTACTTTAACTATTAAAAATAGCAAAATTTACTTTTTAAAGGATATTTATTTTTATTTTTAAATGTAAAAAACACTGCTTTCAAAGTTTTTCAAAAAGTCTCTTGACTAAGCCAGGATTCCAACTAATAAAAACGTGAAAAATATCACCCTTTGTGGTCTGGGACACCCGGTATATTAATATTATACTAACACCCCTAAATAGGCTTCAGCAGAACATTTAATATTTTTACGTTTTAGCCTTTAACAGGTTTACCGACCCTGTAAGATTTAAATAACACGTCTGGCGAGTAATGGGTATAATATCCATTCTTTATGGCGTTCATTGCTCTGCCACACCTCTCACTAGCAATAACCAGAACATGGCTCTATTACTTACTTTATAAATGGTAATTTTATGGCGGTCGATAGCCGGGAAAACTCTACTGCAAATTTTAAATCCGATAGTATATTACGACATTTTGCTTCGAGCACCCTTACATATTACATAAGTAAGTCTAAGAATTTTTCTCAGTGGAACGGGAAATGGTAATAAATACAGCGCTTTATGCCCGATAAGGAAAACGACCATACGGCCTGCCTGATATGGAGTGACAGCGGGTTAACAATATAGCTTTTACGTTTTGTTTAATCCGATGTAATAATACAATGTTGTCTGTATATAAGCATATTCTATCTATCTTTATTTATTAAATAAAAACATGATAAAACGTGCAAAATGTTGATTAAATTAATAAAGAATTCCAACTTATTATATCAGTCGGTGAGAGGTACGAAAATGTGTTAATTTCGGTTGAATGAGCAGGTGTCAAAACTACCCGTGAACTGAAAGAGGGTGCGACTCCGTGCGACGTCGACGCCGCTTTTTATTCACACATAAATCTCATAGTTTTTATATATAGAAGCGCTGACGCATCATGTATTGTACAGCGAAAGGTTGCGGCCAGGTCAAACGACTTCACATACCCTTCATAAATATAAACTTTCAAAATATAAATAGATTCATACTACATTTTTTTCTAAGAATGTATCTACTTCAATTATATCTATTAAATGCGCTGTGGCAGACTCTTTTGTTAATAAAAAAGGCAATACTCGAGGCGGCCAAGCAATTTGATAGAAATCTTGTTAGGCCGTCTCAGAATGCGATAACATCGACTTGTTAACCCAATGCAGATGCAAAATGCGCACCGCAAGGATTTGTTCGAAAATTTATTCAAGTCAGACGTGAATAAAATTTGTTCTGGATATTCTAGAAACGTCTAGAAAGATTTTCTTCTTATATCGGATATATTCTGAAGTTGAAAAGATATCCTATCTGTACTTTCCTTTAGCTTTCCTGTCAGACGTTTTTATTTATATTCTGAGATATGAAAGAAGTTTCATTTCGTTGAAACTAAATTGATATCTTGAAAAACGTAGTGCATGAAGATTACTAAGCAGCATTTGGATTTACGTTCTTCTCTCTATTGTATTTTACGTAGCGTGTTTATGAAATATTTTTGCATCTATGTAAGTTCTTATACCTACCATAATGCCTGAATGCCGACCGGAAACGTTTCAAACAGGCATATTGATGTTCGGAAATCGTTATTTTACGAGCAAGAAAGCTGTTATTCCATATTGTAATATTTTTTTTTGTATTTTCATTTCTTTTATGCTAGGTGGGTTCCGACGACCTTATCAGAGCTACCAGAATAAGGTAAAGCCGCATTTAGCAGTGGGGTATTTGGGCTGGAAAAGTCTGAGCGAAACGTGGTTCCCTTTGAAAGACTAAACTTAAACAAAATGGCAATACAGAATACAAGTTAGTTATTTTTTCTAAATTGTTTTTCATGATTTTAAATGTCCCTATGTTGATTAAATCAGTTGTATTTTGTCACTGATTTGTTTATTATTATCAATAGGTAACAATTCTCTTCAGTAGTGTATTATTTAACCATGTTTTAACGACATCAGATTAAAATGCATGGAATGTTTATAAACAGTCTAAAATAAAAATATATCATTTAATAAAAAATATCCAATAAAATAAAACACCTTAAAAATTATGTGGCAAAAAAATCACGTCCCCTTCCGTCGCGATCTTATCGAAATATTCATTGTAGAGATGAAGTCGGGCCGAAGGTAAATTGCAGAAAATTGCTTTCCCTTCTCTTAGATAACGAGTTTCCCTGAGAATGAGGCTTGTCGTGTGAACATAACGCATTTTGCAAACGTTAAACGATAAGAAAGTTATTAATGTGATACGCAAACACAACGTTTATTTAATACATTTATCAGCGATATACTTATTATGTACATTAGATTATCTTAAAAAAACTGTGACATTGAAGAGCTTTAACTAATGTGTCAGTTTTATAGAATACATTAACTAATAAACGTTTAAGATTTTTTAGAAAAGGTATTGTTATCTTCTTTCTGACCTTTTAATATAAAAACATCTCAAACTTGCTCGTAATTGAGTTCTAATATTAATATTTTGGGAGTTTACGTAGCGCACCCAAACAAAACCCCTACGAAGCGCTACGCGACGTGCCTGTCTACGAAGACGGTGCTACGAAGGCGTTTAAGATTACGAATATTTGTATTGAAGTTTTAACTAACATTCACTTATGTAAAGTTATAATTGTGTATTTTATTCTTAAATTATAGTTATAGTATATCATCACCTGTGAGGTCTCCGCTCCTCCTCATGATCCTCTTTCATAAACGATGGTTGCAGACTAAATCTGCGCCTGAACTGATGACGACCCTTCATATTGGCAATCGTTAATTCACTTAGCACATACTAGGTACAGTTCCAGTTAGTCCACAACGCAATGTTTGAGTGCGTGTGACGATAAGCGCGAGAGCGTCGAGAGGCGGGGTCGCGACGTGTGCGGCTCGGGGCGGTCGCAGGACGAGTGCCGCTGCCCGGCCGACACGCTGCCAGCCACGCCACACCAACATAAAACATTTCAAAACGCATGCATCTATTGAAAATATACTATCCTATCTATAATTGAAAATGTATAATTTAAATCTCATTACTAACTATCGAATTTCTAATTATTAATTCAGTTTTAGCTGCTAATAGCCAACACACGAAATATTATAATCAGGCAACAAATCAATGTTTATGTTAGCATTTTGGGCAAACGCCTATACAAAATTGAAATTATATTGCAATAAAGTGTATCGATCGCCGGAAACGATAGCAATAACCCAATCAATATGCAATAAATGAAACATCAGAGCGTCGCGTGATACAACGATAAAGGGCCAATGGTCTCTAGTAGATTGCGTTGGAAAAAGTTTACACAACTAGTTTATATTCTGGAAAATAATATGCTCTAAACAGTTCCATTTACATTGTTCATATCTTCATAAAATACTATACAATAATTGTTTTCGTACAACACGATAGTCCGAAAGAAAAACGTACCTAGGATAAGATAATACCTGTAGAGGCGGCACCTATAGGCATGTAGGCACGCCTGTTGCTGCCGGCCACCCCTACAATAAGTGGATAAAGTGTTCCGTTTACCTAAACTTTTCTCAGGGATATTGTGGCTTGCGCGACCGTACGCGGCCCACGACACACGACGAACATGTTCCCCAATATATTACACAACCTCTCCTCTTATTGTCATCAGTAGATGGGATTTTTATTGCAAAGTTCCAAACGCACAGGCATCATAATAGAAAAGAAATAAATTTTCTATGAGTCTGCGAGTACCTACGTGATAAAAATACGTGATATAAGAAATGCTATCAAATCGTAGGTACCTTACCAAATTGCTATCGATACTAAATTCTGGAGATTTTAATATCGATCAATAAAATATAAGAACCTTTAAACATGTTCAAAATAATTAAAACCGTTGAGCAATCTTGTAAGGTTTATTTCGTATTCATTACGAGTAATTTTATGTGTCGCTAGATTCGCAATATGTTAAAATCCCTGTCGAAAAAAGGAGAAAAATGTAAGATATATTTTTGTTAAGAGCCTACCGTTTTCACGCTTATGAACAATTTCATGTCTTGCTTTTAGGGTTCTGTAAGCTATAAGAATAATATATTTAGAAAATCTTTTCTTTAGTATCTAGTCCCTTTGTCCGCTCCATAACTCGTTATCCCTCTAGAATTGCGACCCTTTCGCCAAATCTAAAAACCAATTTTAACTAGAAAATATCTTCACTAATAAATCTACAATAAAATTCGTGTTCGGCACATGAAAACACTTGGCCATATTTCTCTGTTACGTTTAGCAATAAAATATTTATGACTACAAGTCATACCGAATTTATTCTGTTTTATTTAGATGAGTACTTATAAATATGATATTATCTCCCAACGTTCCATCAGTGCCTGTTTCGGTTATTTGATGGTGATGAGGACTTACAACTTGTAAGCGTGGGACTTAAAATTTAAGGATGTATCGTTTCGCCCGCATAGATAAATGTGGGTTTAGCTAAAAGGTCACGTTTTCAGCAACAATGAAGTCGCGTGTCATTTCCCACGATATATCGGTCAAGAAAAAATATATATTGACAAAGTAATTAAATATTTCGTTACAGCAAAGTGACCTAAACCTCTACAAACAATTAAATCGCTCGGTTGTGTGAAGGTGTTGTCAAACAAAACTTGATGAAACACAAGTGAATTAGGGTGTCTTCCGCAAGTGGTCGTATGGAGACAGAGGGATGAGGCTCGGAGGCCCGGGAATTGCAAATTAGGCTCGTGCGGTGGATGCGACGGAGAGGGGAGGGGGGAGACGCCCTGCTCAGATCGGCGCGAAAAATAGCGCTCAACAAGTGAGAATCTAACCCTTCGAGGCAGACAGACTCAGACAGCCGTAATATACACCCATATTCTAAGACATTCCTCCAAAACTTACTCGACTCATACTCGACTCAGGACGGCCTCGAAAACACCTTCAAAGTTGTATTCTTAGTCGCAATTTCGAGTGAACTTTGAGGTTCCTCGACGGAGTCATTACGTCATAATTTGAATTATCTGCATCGCGAAAATAACGCCGCGATAAATACTTGTAAGGATTATTGTAAGCATATTCGATAAAATCTTCAAAATTCATATTGTTACATACGAACTTTGACACTTCCTTCCTTAAGGTAGGTTCCGAGGTACCTTGAGTTTGACAGATGATTCTTTACCTCGACTGAGGAAAAATCTCGAGTCGAAGACGATTATGACAACTATAGGCTGAGTCGAGGTGGAGTCGAGTCGAGTAAGTTTTGGAGGAACGTCTTAGAATATGGGCGATAGAATCCTGCGATGTTATTATAACCTTGACAAAAGTTAATTTTGTAACGATTGCGTTTGAATATAAATCGATTTCCAGAAAAAGCACACAGGGGACTTCCGAACAGATACAGGAAATTATACCAACATGCTTTAATGAGGATGCACTAAACTTTTCTTTGGTAACTTCTTACTTTACTGTGCCAAAGTTCCGAAGTTGGTTAATAGGATCTATAACATTGGGTAATCATTATTAAATTAGTTATTCGTACGTAGAACTATTTTAGACAGGTGTAGCTGTACCTACCTATTTAACTTTAGAGTATGTTGTTAAGTTCATCAGGTGCTTTTGTTGATTATTTATTTGTCTAACGGCCTAATTACTTACAGCTAGTTCACACAGAAACTGTTTAGAGGACCCGTTTTAGCGGATCCGTTTTTATTTTGGTGATGGCGCCTGTAGTTGTATGAGCGAGTTCACATACACGACAGTATTCCGAATCGAGTAAAATCAAATCAAATCTTTTTTATATCACTTAAACAAATACAGGTGCTTATGAAAAGCCGAATTTAGATGCACGGTTCCAATTAGTCGTTTCCTATGGAGAAGAGCCGGCAAGAAACGCCATGGTTACTCTTTTAAAAATAAAATATCCTTAACAATTTCAGTGGATACAGTACAATGATTTAGGATAGTGAGAGAACAATGAAGTCCTGACCACATACCAATGAGACTGGATGCTGGGGACTGGAAAAAAATACTGGATCCGTTATTTTTTCGTATCCTGCCTGCCAGATGAGACGCAGCTGCCATTTGTTTAACTGATCCGTCGGTACAGGTGTGAACAACACATCCAGTACCAACGGATCTGTTAAAACCAATGCGCTGTGTGAACGGACTCTTAGACGTCTAATGGCCGATTCCTATAATTTACGGAATGTTATCGATTAAAATTGAGACTCTTGTATCTTTATCAATAATGATAATAAAATAAAATGGATATAATTATGTCAACGCCTCATCTTAACAGGAAGTGCGTACCGCGCCGCCTGCTATTTCAATTGCTATATTTTTGATTAGCTGTCACAAATTATATTAAAAGTAGTTTTTATTTTTTATTATATTTTTGTAGTTTATTGACACATTATAAAACACTTTTATCCATTCAAGTATAATAGAATATATATTTAAAATTAACTACCTCCATCCGTGTGTCACTGCGGGGGTGCCAGCTGAAAATCAGCGCTGGGTGTTTTGACGCCTAGCATATGCTGAGTTGGTAACCTTTTCGGCATGGACATGCTCGACAGCATAAAATTTGTGTTTAATTCTTATTATATTGTTCTTTCTTTGTTTATTTTATTTATGCTGTCAGTGTTCTTGGCTGAATAAATAAATTTTCTTTCTTTCTTTTCTTTCTAATGAAGCAAAGACCGCTTGGCTTTGTATAGTAGACCCTCCCATATGAAAGTAGCTATCACAGGTAAAATTACTTACGAGTCTATTTATATACCCAGTTTGGCAATAAAAATGCTACCATTGGTAAGCAAAACGATTCGTTTTCGTTTATAGGAAGCGGCCATAAATGGTGTAAGAGCAGTTTAATTAATGGTGGTTAGTAGTAATTCATTCTCCATGAACCATTTATACATAATAATACATAACGTCAGTGGAAAGGTAAAAAGACTAAAGCGCCAATTTTTTTAAGAAAATAAACATAGTTATTTTACTTATATGTATATATTATAAAATAATATCAAGAATAAAGGACCGTTTGAACAAGAATATCAAGATATTTCTAGTTTAAACTGACGGGTTATTTAGAACACAATTAGTTCAGTGTAAAAATATACATACATATTTATTCTGAAAAGATTACCCCGCGTTTCGTATTAGTAGGTATTTATTTTATAAAGATCAGGAGCCCTGGGCTAACCGAATAAATCCCTGTCATAGCCATACAGATTTCGCTTTAGCCAGGGGTTAAACGATGATGAGCAAGAAGAACTTATAACGAAGATTATCATAACATAACATGACGCCTGTATTCCCCGAAGGGTTGTGCAGAGGTGTATAGTAACACCCTCATTTCGCCGTTATGTTTAAGTCCCATGTAATTTGGGGGTGAGCCTATTGCCATCACCCGGGCACAACTCCAAACTCTGAGAATTCTGCAGGAAAACCCAATAACACTTTGCCCAACCTGGGGATCGAACCCAGGACCTCACGATCAACTGTCGCGCTTGCCACCACCAGACCAACGAAGTAATTAATAAGATCTAATCACTAAATTTTTTACATAGCAACATAGGTGTCTTCAGTAGTAAATATACTTTTCTTATTCTGACTACATAAACCTTAAAAAGGAATGGCCAGTACATGTATCTGAGATAAAAAAAAAGAAATGAATGTAGGTAAGAAAGACAAAGGGGACACCATGTACAACCCCTAATAAATTACTTGAAACGCCACTCTGGTATCGTCGTGATTCCAGTTTTTATTCTCTCCACTGCAAAAGTAATATCGTTTTATATTTTTTATTACTTTTCCAAAACTCATTACAGCTTTTGTAATTAAGAAACTTTGGTATTCATCAGAATTGCGATAAAAATACGCAAAAAATACAAACAATTTAAATATCTACTCGATCTTCGTTGAAGAATTTGAAACCTTATGGAGAGATGGTATCCATGGTGTTGTCTTGTTCAAACATACAACACATTATTCAGCTAGGAAATCGTAACCCTAGTCTGTACCGTATGTAGGTTAGGGAAATAGGTTATACAACTCCAAGACTGGTCTATACGATCCAATAAGAATGAAATAGTATCGTACCTGGACAAACCAAAATACCTGGACAAACTTTTACACAGTGGTCAATACGTTTAACTAATCACGTCTATGTAAAAAAAACGAGATCAAACTGTTTGTTTTCTAGCCAAAAAATAATAACGTTTTAAATTGCCTGTACTCTCTAAGAATAAACTCATCCGTTTATAATGCATCAACAGCCATTGGGGCGTGCGCTAATTCCGTGCCGTGTTTTACCTAAACAGCGAAGTGAAAAATGTAAAAAAACGTAAAATTACGGTTGAAAAAAATTTTTGGTTAGAAAAAAAAACACTTGGATCTCGTTTTTTTTTGCATAGATATGTTCAGTTACACTTACTGAACACTGTGTAAACGTTTGTCCAGTATTTTGGTTGGCCCTTATATAACACAACTCCCAATGTATGGTACAAGAATTTAAGTAACGCGCGAACAGGACTTTATCGCGTTCGGAAATACTCAAGTTTAATCAGAATAAGTTTTCGAACAAACAACGGGGATGTGGGAATAGCGTGAGATCCGTCCCGAAACCACATACCAATGGTGGCGTTAAATCACACCCCGAAAGGGGGAAATGTCTTAAGAGATTTATGTTCGCAGTATGAGTAAGTAAGCATGATGATGTTTTGCTATAAATAAAATTGGAACAAGAGGAAAAGTTTTTGAAAGGACTGATATACACACAAATTTTGTAATAGTAAAGCCTATAATAAAGTGATTGTTCTGGAGGGTTTTCTTCAGTTTTATTTATTCAAAGTAGACCAGTAGGCAAATTGGCAGTTCCCACTTTGCAAATGAGGGTCTTCTTCTTTTCCTGTGGTTAGAGACTAACCTCTGATATCAGGTTAGTCACTAACCTGTCATGGGCAGTACCATTGAACTGTGTCACTCAGACATCATACCACTCTTCTTCTTTTCGTGTGGTTAATGACTAACCTGATGTCAGAGTTTATGCCGCCCATGGGCCTTTGACTTGGCTGCACATACCGTCGAGAAATATCTCTCAGGCATCCATCATCATTCCTCACGATGTTTCCCTTCACGGTTTTAAGCAATACACACATGAATCCGAAAAGTAAGAGGTGCGTGCCTTGGATTTTTTGCTTTGGGTTGACTTGGCAGTCCGACAGTCACACCACTAGGCTATCACTGCTAAATAAGAGCGATAGCCTAGCGATTGAACGCATACCTCCCGTGAGGGTCAGAGTTTTATCCAGGGTCTCTCCTCTGACTTTTTGAATTGATGTGCGGATCAGAATTTGATTATTACATGCGTTAACAGTGAAGGATAACATCGTGAGGAAACCTGCACACTTGAGAGGGCCCCAAAAAGATTTCAACGATGTATGTAGACCGCCAACCCACACCAGGCCAGCGTGGTGGACTAAAGCCTAAAGCCTTCTCATACGGAGAAGAAACCCACGTCTAGCAGTGGTACAGTAATGGGCTATCAACTTATAGTATATTGCTATCTACTGCTCGTTTGAAACGAGAACACATCTCTTCCACGAATGCTAAAAATAAAACCCTTTTATAGCAATTTATTTGCAAGTCCAGTAAAATATTTTCATAGAAGTAAGAAAAATAACTACGTAACGCAATTAACTACTGTAGTCGGTTGCTCTACAATCTACAACTAGTTTTGAGAGACTATCAGACTTCTTTATCACAAGAAACTTTATACAAACAGTTTGTGTTTCTGTAATTGAATGCTCTGAGCCTTAGTAGGGAAGGGTTTGTCACCAACATCAACCCGTCATCGCCGCCGGGTCACAATTGTACAGAATTATTGAACGATAAAATTTATTTCCTCCAATGTTCGTTTTGTGAACTATTTGTCCGAGCAATATTGCTTTTAGCATCACCGAGCTTTATCATGCAAAGCTCATTCCGTTTTTAATGATAATTAAAATTTTATTGCTTGATGTTATTGCGGGTTTTTTATTCGAATGAAACACAGCATTAGCCAACTAATTTAACCACGTGGTTTTCAGTAGAATATAGGTCATCCAGTGTCGTAAGAGGCAACTAACATACATACGTAAACTCACGCTCTTTTCCTATGGGGGTAGGCAGAAACTATAGAATGCCACATCCTTACATACTCCTTTCGCTTCATCCACATTTATACATCTTGTCATTTATACTAAGGGATTATGTCAAGATAATTAGCAGGAGTACCTTCCTCCAACAAGCGTGTTAACGACAACATGCTATAATCACCAATCCGTCTACCAAGCGTGGTGAAGGCCTGTGTCAAGGGACAAAATGTTACTCAACATGACCCGCAAAATTAAGTCTACGTGACGCTGCAACGTTGCACACTGCCCCGCAACGTTGCGCGCAAAATTGTCCCATATTTCTACGTGACGCGGGACATGTTACAACCGCCGCTTCGAGAGTGTGTGTGATCAAATTGTTCCGCAAGATTGTCCGCGGGACATGCACGTAGGTGACCCGAGTCAAGTCTCACGTATACCTCCATTTATCCCTTAGCGAATCCAAAGTTTTAAGCATGAAAACATGCTGATGCACTGCTTAGCCTTCGGAGTGTTACAGCTAGTTCACACAGAAACTGTTTACAGGACCCGTTTTAGCGAATCCGTTTTTATTTTAGTGATGGCGCCTGTAGTTGTATGAGCGAGTTCACATAACACGACTGTATTCCGAATACAGTAAAAAAATACTGGCCCGACATTTTCACACATTCTGTTTTGTCATAAAAAAAACTGGATTCCGGAACAGTACAAAAAACGGATCCGCACGTGAAGATGTATGGAGAAGTATGGGTGCCTTAACACACGATCCGTTATTTTTATCGTATCCTGTAGCGCAGCTGCCATTTGTTTAACTGATCCGTTGGTACAGATGTGAACAACACATCCAGTACCGACGGATCCGTTAAAAACGGTCCTACGGAAACGGATCCGCTGTGTGAACGGACTCTCACTTAACAGAAAACCGATCAGAATTTTAGCGAGTGACCGAACCGAATTGTAATAAACGCACGAACGCACGGCGGCGAGAGAACACTATCGCGTAACACTAAAACTCAATCCGAATACGCGGAGCAGTAATTTTTCTAGTTATTAGTACGGGATTAAAGTTTCGGTACGTAGTCTGTGAGTGGCGATTATGGCAAAATAATAGCGTTTATGTTGCATGTTCAGTCTTTCGAACTAAAAGATATATTGGTAAAATGAACTGCTATTAATAAACCTTTATTGAATTGCGGATAGTTATTAATATAGTAGCTCTCGATATGCATATTTGTGTAGGCGGTGCAAGTAGCGGTACCAAGAAACGATCTGGTAGGTATGGATTCTGTTGCACATAACTATGTTTTTGAAAACAGGATAAATAATATAAAAGCAATATGTACTAATATTATAAAGAGGAAAGATATTTTGTATTTTTGTATGTGTAATGAATAAATTTAAAAACTGCTGGACCGATTTCAAAAATTCTTTTGCCGTTAGAAAGCTATATTATCACTGAGTAACATAGGCTATATTTATTATTGGAATAAAACTTCTTACGCCAGCGGAGCCGTGAGAACACAGCTAGTGATAGTATATTAGAAGTATGTACTCTCAAATAATTTTAAACTAATTAGGTGCGTATATTTGTTATTTTATTCTGGTTGGCTTATCGTGGGATCCTACGATGCTATAGGGTAGATAAATATGTACTTTTTATTAAAAATCTCTAAACCTCGTTGGTCTAGTGGTGGCAAGCGCGACTGCAGATCGTTAGGTCCTGCGCTCAATCCCCAGGTCAAGCAAAGTGTTATTGAATTTTTCCGTGTGAAATTCCTCAGTAGCAGCCCGGAGTTTGAATTTGTGACCGATTGATGGCAATAGGCTCGCCCCCTATCACATGGGACTTAAACATAACGGTGAAGTGAGGGTGTTACTATACACCTCTGCCAAACCCTTCGGGAAATACAGGCGTGATGTTATGTTAAATCTCGAAACGTATATAAAAACATAACTAGATCAGAGACTAGAGACTAGATTATAAATTTAAAATTATTCACAGACATAGAACTGCCCGATGACGTCATACCTCAAAAAGTCATAGTAACTTCACATCACTCCATACAATGTCCGTTTCATGCAGCAAGGACAGAAAATGCCCCTCCAAAAACTTGGTAAGCGTGTATCTCTCACCCCTTTTTTAACCGACTTCCAAAAAGGAGGAGGTTACTATGTTCGTCTGTATGTATGTTTTTTTGTGTATTTTCATCGATATTTTCGCCAATTGTGAACCGATTTTAATAATTCTTTTTTAATGGATAGGGTATACTTTGAAGTTGGTCCCATTTAAATTTGGTGAAGATCTGATGAATAACTTCGGAGATAGACAATGGAACTCCTCAATGACGAACAGTACGCATATTGTGATGATGTGATTATGTTACGAGCAGCGTCTTTAGTAGGTCCAACCAAGTTTTAATTAAGGCCACTAAAATGAAAAAAATAAAAACTTTTTTACAAAAAATTTAAACCGACTTCAAAAAAGAATAAAATAATTACCTACCATATAAAATTAACAGTTTCAAAAGTCGGTGCTGATCCACGCTGAACCAAATTGAAGGCACCGACTTTTGAAACTGTTAATTTTATATGGTCATTATTTTATTCTTTTTTGAAGTCGGTTTAAATTTTTTGTAAAAAAGTTTTTATTAATGAAACTAATCTACGTAATACAGAGTAGGTAGAGTATTTGTAGAAGTAATACTAAACAGATACAGTATACCATAGGCACGCTTTTTATATCGCTGAAAGATTATACATGAAGGTTGAAGGTTGCACCTGTGTTATACGTATTCTAGGTAAGGAGATATCCATATCCTCAAAAATGTTCCTTCTACTTGACCTCTGCATTCAAGTTCAAGAAAATAACCGGCTTACGATTCCAGACTAAACAAAAGAAATATAATAGAAAATTCATAGCAGTTTTCTATTTTCTAACATTTTTTTTTTATAAAAACATTTCCCCTCTCTACGATTTGATCCTGTATCGTGGATGCGTTTGCAGACAAATCTTCATATGCACAAACGCCCAGACCCGGAACAACTATTTGTAGGCCATACAAATATTTGATCCGTGCGGGAATCGAACCCACGACACGTAGCGCAGAAGCCAATCGCTTAGCCACTGCGCCAAATGTGTCGTCAAATTTTGTTAAATAACATTTTTGTATTATAACTTTCATGAGAAAAAGGCCTCGCCGCGTGTTCAACTCATGATTAAAGGCTTCGTTTGGGTCTGAAACGATTCGGGCAATTTTGAAAAATGCACGTGAGTAAACCGTAAATAATCGTTAATATCTACTTGAATAACATGACAATTGCCTCGTTTGTCTAGTGGTGGCAATCGCGACTGCTGATCGTAAGGTCCTAGGTTCGATCCCCAGGTCGGGCAGTGTTATTGTGTTTTACCATGTCGAATTCCTCAGCAGCAGCCCGGAGTTTGGATTTGTACCTGGCTGTTGTCAATAGGCTCGCCCCCTATTACTTGGGACTTAAACATAACGGCGAAATGAGGGTGTTACTATACACCTCTGCCTAACTCTTCAGGGAATACAGGCGTGATGTTATGTTATGACTACTCCATAAAATACCTTCAGTAGTAAGTTTATTTGAAATTTTAATTATAAAACAATTTATATTCAAGTCTGAATGCCGTAATTTAGTTAAATGTACTTATCCCGTAAGTCTTAAGACCCTCTTGAATAAACACAAGTAGTTTTGTATCAAAACAGCTCCCACAAAGTTTCGGTTAACGAATTGAGTGAACAAGTGAAGTGTTAAGAGACATATCGGATTGTAGTGATTCTGAGGACCTTTTTGAGAACTGTGAAGTTTCTACAAATGTTAAGGTCTTAGGTCGTGTTCATATAACACGCTCCCGCGCCGCGTCGTGTCCGCTTCAATTAGTGCTGTGCTAGTATTTGCGTACGATACTGGCCGAAGCGCGGGCGCAACGAGTGGTCGCGGATCGAGCGCGAGGGGAGCGCGTTGGTGGTGCGAGGTGGGTGCGGGGCGGGTGCGGGGCGGGTGCGAGGTGGGCGCGGTGACATCGACAAAATATAATTCGAGATTTATTAATGTGTCATAAGACTCAAATTATAAGCAATGTATTTTAAGGCGACTGAGACGCGGGTGCAGAAGCGAGTAGCGGGCGCTGAGCGGGAGCGGCTCGTCTGAACGCGCTCTTACAGCTAGTTCACACAGAAACTGGACCCGTTTCAGCGGATCCGTTTTTATTTTGGTAATGGCACCTGTAGTTGTATGAGCGAGTTCACATCATCATCATCATCTTTCTGCCCTGGTCCCAAGTTACTTGAGGTCGGCGCCATATGTTTTTCTCTTCCACTCTTCCCTGTCAGCCGTCTCATTATCATTTACTCCCTTATCTTTCATATCCTCCCTCATACAATCCATCCATCTTTTCTTAGATCTCCCTCTCCCGCACCATCCATCAACATTCATATTCATCACTCTCTTAGATGTGAAGCGAGTTCACATACACGACAGTATTTTGAATCCAGTAAAAAATACTGGCCCGACATTTTTACTTGTTCCGTTTTGTCATAAAAAACTGGATGCCAGAACAGTATATAAAACGGATCCGTACATGAAGATGGATGGGTGCCTTCACACACGATCCGTTATTTTTATCGTATCCTGCCTGTCAGATGCGACGCAGCGGCCATTTGTTTAACTGATCCGTCGGTACAGATATGAACAACACATCCAGTACCGACGGATTCGCCAAAAACGGATCCACTGTGTGAACGGGCTCTTATATGTTGAGTTTCGTCCTACGAGTTATTCTTTGATTATTTCTACACGAAGAATAGAGAGGCATTGTTTAAGCCTTGCCCCTGAAAATGTTTTAGTAAAGTAGTCTGATTAATAGTCGAACAGTATCAGTCGTAACGCCAGATATGGCATATGGAATATGGCATTCGAGTTTCGGTTGCCCGCATCACTCGTACAGTCACATGTAAATACATAGCGAAATTAAAAAACGGACATCCGTTTAAACTATCTAATATTACACACAGTTTCTAAAAATTATGTTACAAGTACATTTTATATGTTACAAGGTATTTACCTACGTACGAATTATGGTTCTGTATAATTCTTAATTACAAATTATTCTCTAATATACATTCGCTTCTTACGTTTGCTATGTTTAGGTATGTACCGGACTGTACTCCAGTACTGCCCGAATCACTTGTATTTACGACTAGCTGCCCGGTAAACTTCGTACCACATTTTTTTTTTATCTTTTCCAACTATTCTTTCTTCTTAAACCACCCCAGTAATGAAGCGAAACAAACAAAAAAAAAAACAGTCGAGCCATTTTCGAGTTTTTGGGAGACTAACGCACGGCAATTGATTTTTATAAGGTACATTATAGATTTTCCCGGCATTTTACTTGTAGCCAGCCAGCTGTTTGCGGTCAACAACCTTTGTGTAAGTATACATACTTACCTACCTGCTCGTATAGTGTGCAAATTGTGTAACGTTATCAAAAACAGCTGTACAGCATAACGCGACTCGTGACACGCGGAGCACTGTACAGTCGAGTTCCAGTTTTTATGGTGAACAAAAAGAGACTGCCTCATTGTTCTGCTGATTGTCCGGTCCTGGGTTCGATCCCCAGGTCGGCCAAAAGTGTTATTAGGGTTTTCCCTGTGGAATTGTTCAGTAGCAGCCCGGAGTTTGGATTCGTGCCCGGTTGATGGCAATAGGCTCGCCCCCTATTACATGGGACTTAAACATAACGGCAAAATGAGGGTGTTAATATACACCTCTGCCGTGCCCTTCGGGGAATACAGGCGTGATGGTATGGTTGTTAACCGTAACCGCCTTATTTTCTAGATTCTACTGCACATATTACGTGTGTAACAAAGTTTTCTTTACTACAAAATCACTTAGCATACCTAGTCTTGTAACTCCTAACGTAGTAAGTAGTACAAAGTAAGAGTTACGCTCTCAGCTTCAATTCCCCACAGGCACTCATGCACGGGGCACAATCTCAAGTACTTTAGAGCATACACTGTATGCACCAACCCCACTTCATCTAACTAATAGCAACAAAGAGAATAATTTACGTTTTATTTTTACTTTGCAGTATTTTGTTTTATACTCTCGGCGTTATAAATTTCCCACGCTCAGTCGTTAACTAATGAACATCTAAAACTTTATTTACGTTGGCGTTCCAAGCCCAGCCTCGCTTAAGCGTGGGATAATAGGAAATACAGCTTTCAGCTTTTACGTGGCTCCGAGAATAACATCGAATAATGGCACGAATAAACTGTCTTATTATCATAATACTAGCTACTTAAACTTACGATCTGCCTAACCGATCTTATCAGATCAAAAAACAACAGCAAAATGGCGTCGTTTAAAAGGCAAATTATAAAGATAAGATACCCCATATTCTGAACGTACGCAGGTTACCCCACATTCATTATGTAGAAGACAAAAAGGGACAACACAAAAACCTTAAGACATTTTCTTAAAATAGCCAAAAATAAAGCAATAGAACCATAAAAGTATTTTACGATAGTCGTAGATAGAGAGATATTAAAAAAATGTGAAGCATTTTGCCCTTTTCACGGCACGGGTGTGACTGAAAATAACGTCTGTGTCGGGACACTATATCAACAGTCTCGGGTGGCTCGTAGGATATCGAAAGAGGATTATAAAATTCAATAACTTTAATGTGATACTTTAAGCTATTGGTTCTGGTCCACAGGGATAATGCAAGAATATCTGAAATTGCTCAAACGTGAGTTGGCAGATCTACGAATAGAATTTAAAGTGGAAATTACATCACCTTTTATTGTTATTACCTACGTAACACGCTCAACCGAAATCTAATAGGATTGTAACGTTACAATTTGATTTTACCCTACTTTAGTGAAACACTTGACGTCTTATTGTCATGAGGTTACTTTACTCTCGGCACACTGAACGAGTGTAAACATGTCTTTTCCCATTCCAGAGTCTATCGTTTGTTTGGAAGGGATTAAGCGGTGCTCTCCGGGTTCATTCACCTATTGTATGGACAAGGCTTTAAGTATCTATTGACAGTAATTGAATGCGTATTCTATATTAAATGTTTCTGTGTCAAATCAAAGCGTCAGCAATTTATAGGATGAAGTATTCATGTAATGTGGAATGACATACATCCTTTGATTCTACATTACCTACCAATTATTATTATTAATGTGTTCATTATCCCCTTGATTTCTGAATTAATATGATTGACACACTTCAGTGGGTGTCAATAGCTGTTATCTAATTACGCAAATCCATGATTGAGCTGTATTGTAGCTTTGTTACGTATATATATGTTACGTAGCTGAAGCCAGCGGCTTCGCTCATATGGTGCGTCGATAAAGTGCATCGTATATTCTTCTCCGGGTGTCAGGCTATCTCTGTGCCAAGTTTCATCAAAATTCATTCAGTAGTTTAGTCGTGAAGAAGTAACAAACAGACAAACAAACTAACATTCGCATTCATAATATTATTAAGGACTAGCTGTGTCCTCACGGCTCCGCCCGTAGCCTATGTTACTCAGTGATAATGTAGCTTTCTAACGGCAAAATAATTTTTGAAATCGGTCCAGTAGTTTTTAAGTTTATTCGTTACATGCAAAAATACAAATCTTTCCTCTTTATAATATTAGTATAGATATAGATATAAATATCACAGACATATAAATATCTTTACATAGTATAAAAACAAAGTCGCTCCCGCTGTCTGTACGCTTAGATCTTTTAAACTACGCAACGGATTTTAATGCAGTTTTCAGCAATAGATAGAGTGATTCAAGAGGAAGGTTTATAAGCACCACATTAGTATCTACATTGCACCCGTGCGAAGCCGAGGCGTGTCGGTAGTAAAAAATATAAAAACATTAGTATATATTTAGTGATGTAATATAAGTGTAATTAATCAGTTACTGTGTTGGGAGGCGGCCACCCGGCGGACAAGCTCCTCTCATTAGTCAAGTCTCGGCAGGACCTTTATTAATTGGGGCGCCTAGGAAACAACCGATGCTAATTTTTATCAAATTACGTTGTTAAGGATATTTTAAGATACTGAGACGGGGTATATAGCTGTATACAACGTTAGTAGGAAAGGGAAACCTAACCTAACCCGAAAGGGTGTTAAAATACCTCTAATAATGAATAACTTTTGTTCTACAACTTTCTCCAAAAGTCAATAGTTTAAGAGAAATAGCTGTTCAAAGATTTTTTTTAAAATACGCTAAAATCTAGGTATCACATAACACAATATCATGCCTGTATTCCCCGAAGGGTTGGGCAGAGGTGTATAACATCATCCGCCGCTAATTTCGCCGTTATGTTTAAGTCTCATGTAATAGGCGGCGAGCCTATTGCCATCCACCGGGCACAAATCCAGACTCCAGGCTGCTACTGAAGAATTCCATACGGAAAAACCCAATAACACTTTGCCCGACCTGGGGATCGAACCCAGAACCTCACGATCAGCAGTCGCGCTTGCCACCACTAGACCAACGAATCTAGGTATCCTTAGCTATGATCAGCTGTGTTTACATTTTAAGTCATATTTGGGGTAAAGGATTAAAAGCTTCATTTTCTGAATTCGTAACTAAAGCAGGGATGAAGAATTTTTGATAAAACAAAATTAAAATCATTTTACACGGAAATAAAAATTATCGAATTTTGAATAAATAATAAATTAATTTTTTTATCGAGTGTTAAATATTAACACTTAGATAAATAATGGAATCAGGCGTTACTTTGCGGAAATCCATACACGCATACAGCATTCATTCTTGATCAACTGTTTGGCGGAATTAACACTAAATATTGTTATTATATATTTGTATTTTAACACTTTCTTTAAAACAGTCATCAGTGATGCTTCAAGTGGGCTGCGGAATAGCCCTTGTCCACTAACTTTGTATGAGCAGACATATAATACAATTTTAAATTGTAAAAAATAGGGTTCTTTTGCAGACACTTTGACAAGTCTCTGTCACAGCACTTCAGGCTGCAACAAAGTAGAAGTATCCATTTTCACCAGATTACATTAAGCGGTTGATTTACCGACACATAACCACTTAATATGATGGTTGTAGATATTACACATACACATATCCAAGATGATGATGTCACGTTTAATTATGCAGAGGCCTCTTTAGAATGTCATGCAACACGTGAAAGGAAATTCTCGGCAGTCCTCGAGAGACAGGTATTAGATAGCAACATTAGTGTTTCTATATAATTGTTATCCATAGGTACAAAATACCCTTGCCTGCTCTAAATATTAGTCCGCTATTAATATTTTTTAATAGACAAGAAGACGGTGCTGCACATTTTCTTGATGTAACCCTTCAGCCGCCTTTTAACATACCCATGGATTGAGTAGAGAGTGGCCTATTCTCCTTCGGGTACCCATTGCCCGCCAGCGCTTTTTGCGATGTCGCGTCAGTGTGTTCGCGGTTGGGCAAAAAATATTGACCATCTATGTAATGAGCAAAAGTTATCGTGTCGCAATAAAAACTAACAAAATGATGGACTGAGTTTACTAAACGACTATTTGTCTTCAGACTTTTCACTGTTTCATAGTAAAAACTAACAAAACACTGTGTTCAGTGCTATATTAATGTAATTACATTGTTGTCTTTTTACCTATATTTCTATCCCTCAAGCGAGGGTTGTGTGACTTTTGTTTTAAACAATCATATATTATAGAGATTTTTGTAGAAGACGCATATCAACATTGCATTTTATTTAGCAATGTTTTTTATACTATTGTATTTCTATACTAATATTATAAAGATTAAAGATTTGTATTTATGTTATTTTGGATTTTTTTATGTAACGAATAAACTTAAAAACTACTGGACCGACATCAAAAATGATATTGCCGTTAAAAAGCTACATTATTACTGAGTAACATAGACCTACGGGCGGAGCCGTGAGGACACAGCTAGTTTATAATAAAATAAAAAACCTTGGTGGTTAGCCAGCTTAATTCGCAGATCATTTTTACGGAATGGCAATATAAAAGTTAGATCAAAGACTACAATATAAGTTAGATATCATTTCACTAATGTCAACAACAGCTCTCGCCTTTAGCCGTCAGTTTTGACAGGTAATGTCATTGCTTCGCGCGTATTCTCTCCCAGTATTTTCTCTTCCTCTATGGATGTTTTGCTTGTGTTGGCAAAATCGTTTTTTTTCCTGTTACATAACAAATACGTGTTTTTATTTCCTACTCCCATCGTCTTTAATAAATTGGTAAAATTCCAGAAATTTTAGAACTAAGGTTGTTTGTTATAGAATGAGTCTGTTCATCCCAGAAAGTTTTCCAGGTAATATCTACAACGTTTTGGTAAGTTTTTCTAATGAAAAACTTACGAAAACTAAACCTCATATAGTAAAGCCAACATTTCCTAACAAATAGCTTGTGTGCCAATACTGCAACAGATAAAGTAAATTACCCGAGAGCAAACGATACGATTCCTCATCTATCACGAGCTCTTTTAGGAAAAGAATCGCAAACGGTCAGATAACGTCGAGCTTTCCTTATTGCCGACATTTTGATAAATAGCGGATATAATTTATAAATGTAGTTGGGAGTGGGATATTACGGGAGACTGCAGTTGAGTCGTATTCATTGGAATTATGAATAGTTCGATATTATTATTACTTTTTGAGTCAAGAATATCCTTCATATTTTACGTAGCTATTTTAAAAATGAATTTAATTCATTCATGATAAACTTGTAATAAAAATTAATAATTATATGTACCTATATCATAAAAATATATAAATACTGATAAATCTATACTAAAATTATAAAGCTGAAGGGTTTGTTTGTTTGAACGCGCTAATCTCAGGAACTACTGGTTGGAATTGAATAAATCTTTTTGTGTTGGATATTCCATTTATCGAGGAAGATTATAGGCTATATAACATCACGCTACGACCAATAGCAGCGGAGCATAAATGAAAAATGTTGCAAAAACGGGAAAAATGTCTACCTGTGCGAAGCCAGGACGGGCCGCTAGTGCTATATAAGTATAAAACATTTTCAACAATTCGTTACATCCATTGAGTACATCAAACAAGAGCCGTACCAACGACATTGATCGTCTACAGTTATTTGTACTTAATAAAAAAAGATTCACCATCAACTTCATCAAAGTCACTTAATAATTTTCTCGTTAACAGTATTATTTCTGTTATCGAAACTTTTCCGATCCGATCATGCGATACCTACACAAAGGAGGCATTACCGTAATTATATGCAATGAGACATGGAAAACCTTTCTGTTCGGATTGCGCAGCCATTCGAGCCTAAGTAGGCTATATAATAAATTATTCAGTCTGACGATCGCACTAGTAAAACAATGGCGCCGCTTGTTCAGTAGGTAATAGGTACAAAGCTAGCTAACTTTAAGGGCGGTAGCCCACGACGACTTTTACAGCGATATAAAAACCAAGCAACCAACCAACCAAATAAAAAACCGGCCAAGTAGGAGTCTATAAAAACGGCAAAAAATCATGTCTGTTGTATAGGAGCCCCCTTAAATATTTATTTTATTCTGTTTTAAGTATTTGTTGTTATAGCGGCAACAGAAATACATGATCTGTAAAAATTTCAACTGTCTAACTATCACGGTTCATGAGATACAGCCTGGTGACAGACGGACGGACAGTGGAGTCTTAGTAATAGGGTCCCGTTTTACCCTTTGGGTACGGAATCCTAAAAATTAACATCGAAGTTTCGGATCGAAATAAACAACGATGAACATGAAACTTATAATACGATCAAAGTAGGTATTGTCAAACATCGAAAAACAAGATTTCAATTAACATTTGGGTGTAGGGAAGACAAAATGTCAAATCGCGAAAATCGAATCCTACGTCGGATCTGAAACACGATCGTCAGCCGAACCTTGGTAGTTCGATTTTCGAATTTTCACGCGTTCACGGAACACACTACTGGGGAGTAGCGTGTTCCGTGAACGCGTGACTGCATCGCATGCAGGGTCAATCTGTGTTACCAGTAGACTACAAAGTTTGAAGGAATAATTCGGATATAACCTGTATAATAAAATATCTTCAAAGGTGTGATTAAAAGAGCTTTTAGACCGTTTTAAATTTTATCATTACTACAAGAAACAAAAAAACGATGAAGAGAATAAAATAATTACCATATTATAAATTTAACAGTTTCAGAAGACGGTGCCTTCAATTTGGTTCAGCGTGGATTAGCACCGACTTTTGAAACTGTTAATTTTATAATACGGTAATTATTTTATTCTTTTCATCGTTTTTTTGAAGTCGGTTTTATTTTTGTTAAAATCTTTTTTATTTTTTTCGTTTCAGTGGCTTTAATTAAAATATGGCTGGACCTACTAAAGACGCTGCTCGTAACATAATCACATCATCACATTATGCGTACTGTTCGTCATTGAGGAGTTCCATTGTCTATCTCCGAAGTTCTTCATCAGATCTTCACCAAATTTAAATGGGACTAATCTGGAAGTATATTCTTTCAAATAAAAAAAAGATTACCTAAATCGGTTAATAAATGACGGAGTTATGAGGTAACAAACATTAAAAAAAAACACAACCGAATTGAGAACCTCCTTTTTTTGGAAGTTGGTTAAAAATAGTCTTAATCGTAATTTCAACCTTATGCACCTGGCATAAGGCATATAGGTGTATTTACACAACAATAACCATCTTTCTGACTGGTACTTACTATAGAACGTATTCATTATTTCTGAGTAGATACAACAGTTATACCAATACTTAAAGTAATTTATGTTTAGTGTTAGATTTGTGCCCGGTTGATGGCAATAGACTCGCCCCCTATTACATGGGACTTTAAACATAACGGTGAAATTAGGGTGTTACTAATACCTCTGCCCAACCCTTCGGGGAATACAGGCGTGATGTTATATGTAAAGTAATTTAAAAGATCGTTGTAACCTATATAGCAAAAAAGGCATAAAAGTAAGACAGCATAACTTATTGCGATAGAAAAATGTTTATTATTAGAATCAAGTTACACAATTTGTTAAATCAGGGTGCAGTAGCAGTAGGTAGTGTCCCGCCAAGTTCCAAGTCACACAACCCAAGTTCCAAGTTGCTCTATTGGACATGATAATATACCAAAATAGATTAATTCTGAGCTTCTCCATCATTCGGTAAGAACTGCATGTTTTCAAATGTATAAGTTCTAGTTCTAGCATCTGAAAATAATAAATACGTATAGTCATATTATTATAGAGGGGCTCGTGGCTAAATAACAACCGCGCCGATCGTAAGATTTGCGAGGTTAAGCTGCGCTTGCCGTACCATTTGTTACACATCGAGACCCCTCCGTGCCTCGGAGAGCACGTTAAGCTGTCGGTCCCGGGTGTCATACGAATACCTATGATAGTCGTTAGGTACGGGTAGTCAGAAGCCCGAAAGTCTGACAAACGGTTTAACCTTAGGATATCGGCATTGCCCAGTAACTGGGTTGCGGAGGTCTGATGGCAGTCGCTCCGTGTAAAATACTGGTATTCAGCCGCATCTGGTTAGACTGGAAGCTGACCCCAAGATAACTGGGAAAAGGCTAAGAGGAAGATAGTCATAATATTATAAACTTAGATTAGATATGCTGACTATTCAAAGTGTGTTTTCACGTTTTTAGATAATATTCTGTCAAATTGTATCAAAATCGATTACGCATTTAGACGTAACCAAACGTACAGCAGACAGACAAATTCACCCCTCATTTATATATTATTTCATGTAAGCTTTTTTTTTATTATATTTTAAAACTGGAATGAGCCCATTCACAGATTTTCAAAAAAATATATACAATCGGTGACAAAAACGAAAGATTTCACATAAAAAAATTTGCTCTAAACTTTCCCCTCTTGTTGTAAGGATCGAGACTTTTTCGGACCAACTGAGGTTAGAGTAGGTACTAAAAAGGTAGAAATAATTTAAAAAAAAATTATACAACGACTATTGTATCATCAATAACCATCATCATCATATCATACGTACACCAGTAAACGTCCAGTGCTGAACATAAGCCTCCTAATGATCACAACATTGGACGGTCAAAGGGAAAACCACGCTTAGCAAAGGTCATTGGGATATCTGACCCGCTTTGCGAAGAGTGGCGGACATTAACCAAAATTATTTTAAAATAAAGAAAATAATGTGTCCTTTCATTGTATATAATTGTTTGATTAAAAATCGATGGGAGAAACACGAGCCGAATGTTTTCTTAGTAGAGTATAGACGTATATAGGTATACTGCAACAGGTTTTAGGACTAGGTTTCACCCAAGACATCTCGTTGAGCTAATAATTGATTTGGATTAAGTTGAATAATAAATAATAAAATTCTAATTATGTATAGGAAATGAATGAACAAAAACAAAATGAATTAGTATTTTATTTATTTTCCCTACATTAACTTTTTGTTTTTAGAAAACGTAAAAAGTAATTCGCGAGCAAGGATTCGAACCTGCGGCCCTCTGGTTAAGTACACCAGTTCCCTACATCACTTTAGTAACATTAGTACAACGAGGACATACTAAAGTTGTATTACCATATTTTTAAACTAAAGTGCCCAATGACCACCACGCCACCTTGTATACCTACGACACCAAAAGGATAGCTGATGCGTTGCAAGCTTTACAGACGAAGTTGGAAAGTCTGATATGCTTATAATTTCACCGGCACCCTTCAAACTAGAACACAGAAATGCTGCTGGTGGCAGAAAAAGGTATGATGGTAGTAGGTACTTCCCCGAGCGACCACTTTCACAAAACAAACTCATTCAAAACGACTACTGCTAAAACGCATGCAATTAATGCTGCTGGGATGGCGTACCACGAGTCGAGACCATATCATATCTGCGTAGCCTTTTCCCAACTATCTTGGAGTCAGCTTCCAGTCTAACCAGATGTGGCTGAATACCAGTGTTTTACACGGAGTGACTGCCATCAGACGTCTGCAACCCAATTATTGAGCAATGCCGATACACTAAGGTTAGACCGGTTGTCAGACTTTCGGGCTTCTGACTACCTAAAACGACTATCATAGGTATTCGTACGACATCCGGGACCGACTGTTTAACATGCTTAGCAGTTCGAAGCACGGAGGGGTCTCAATGTGTAACGAACGGTCACCCATCCACTGATCCACCGCGGCAAGGGCAGCTTAACTTTGCAAATCGTATGATCCGCGGGTTTGGAAATTAACCACGAGCCTCTCCTCGTAGTAATCCTAAGTGTTTGGCCAGACTGGCAGCGCGGTGCGGGGAGCGGCGTGGGTGCGGGAACGCGCGCGATTTACCTGTCCGCTGTGGAGCGTGGCTTCGTTCTGAGCGTTGTCGTGTCCAGTGTTTGTCAAAATATCATATGGATGAAGAAGACTTATTTTTACTGGAAAATTCTTACTAAAAAACGATGTTTCGACATGCAAAGTGCAGATCGTGCTTGAATAGCACTTATTAATTCTTCAACATTTAATTTTGAAGACGCCATCACAACAACGCGCGTGGTCAGCTCGAACTAGTTTGAGATCCCCCGCTCCCGCGCGGATTGTCGCTTGCCGCCCGCGCTCTCACTGCGGCCACTTGTATGAACGACCTATGGCGCGAGCTACCCGCGCGCTCCCCGCGCCAAGTAGCCCGCGCCGCTTTCCGCGCCCGCGTGGCCACTATGGACACTCAGATGAAGTTCTTCTGTTTGAACTCGTCGCACCGCGTCCGCCCCGCGCCCGCGTTTGCAGTCTGACCAAAGGCTAACAAAAGGTTTATACTACCAGTGAAACTTACCTCGGACATTGTAACTTCTCCCTCTGAAGAAATTTATTATAGCTATAGGAGTCCGTCGCCAAACGAGTAACATTATAATTCCAGCAGTTACTACTACTACTATTGGTATCAAAATGAACATCCTGTGTTGTTGTACCCTGAAAAGTAAAGACACCATGTTTATTCTTTTGTTTGGTTTCGCAATAGTTGGCAGGCAGCTGAAGTTTGGTTGGTATGAAACACCATGAGAAAAGGCAGGACCAGAAGGCAGCTAGACGTAAACCTAGTAAGACAACATATTATTAGAAAATTACACCAGGGCGTCCCATGGTGGTACTAGGATTTAGGCCGGTACTGCAATGGTATTGGGAATCTGTATTTGATTAGAGTTTTGGAATCAACTGACCTTTGATGTAACCTAAGGCGAGCAAATTGAGCAACCCGGATTGGCTACCTAGTTTTATCATGTGATTTATCCATAAGTGTAGCATTTATAGTGATGGCATTACGTATAGAGCTGGGAGAAAGGGGCATTAGTGTATAATTTAAAAATTACAGCATACTCACCATGACTTTGCCATCGATTCGCCGATTGTAACATTAGAATTTGCTTGATCATCATCAGCATTTCTTAAACTGTAGTTGCTTTCAACATTCTTCTCAAAAGTATTAAAACTTTCTGTTTCATTAAAATATGTGTAACTACTCGTCGTTCTGAATGGATGTCTTACAGATGTGCTTGTAGTGTATTCGTATTTCGTTGTAGAATTTTCTTCGGCACATTCGTTCGGAGCAATGCAAGTGCTTCCGCAATCAACGCAGATTGGTCGGCACACCACCCCCCGTATATAGCCCCATTGTCTCATAAAATCAATGTGGTATCCGCTAAAGCAGCTGCAACTATTTGGATAATCACACGTCCCGTTCCCACACGGAGCTTCACATACAGGAACACACATGTTGGACTCCCCATCGCTTTCCTTTTTTGCCAACCGCCACCCAGTATTACAGCCATAACTTTCAGGAGCTTCACAATATCCATGGTAGCAACCGTTAGAGCAATAAGGTTCACAAACATCTTTGTCAGATTTTCTATAGCCGGGGAGACACTCGCATGTTTCTGGGGATAAGCAGGTGCCATTGTAACAAGGTTCCGTGCAAACAGGCTGACAAGTTTTGTTCACAAGTTCGTATCCAGAGTCGCATCGACACGTTTCAGGTGCCACACAAGTGCCGTGCCAACAGCCTTCTTCACATAAGGGTTCACAGATATCATTACGTTTAGTGTACCCGGAATGACACATACACCTTTCAGGATATTCACAATATCCATTAGTACAAGCCGACGTGCATACTGGTTTGCATGTCCTTCCGCTAAAAGTTTACAATATGACATTAATCAGTTTACATCACTTTTGGCTTACTCCCGGACTTAAACCCAAAATTTGTGTTATTTCTTGATGCTAGGAAGATACTCGTAATTTGGCAAAAGGAATAAACGAGTTAAATGTAACCAGTTGTATAAAGGCAACTGATTACTTTTGTATTTTAACAAAGTTAGGCGTGAGTTGAGGGTTCAAGTCTTTGCCATTGTCTTGTGTATAAAAAGTTATTTCCTACGCCATGACAGTTGCCAGCGTGGTGCATAGTTATTCGTTATTTGCCTGTATACTTAATTCTTTTGTTGTGTGTACCTGTACCTAGATCAACTTCACGACTAAAATGTTCGATTTGCATAAACCATTTTGGATGTTTTTTTTTTATTTTATTCGAAATTATTACCTGGCTTCCATATCGTCGTCATCTTTTCTGTATCCCTTGCAACAATTCTTTACATACTTAATCACTGTTTTCTAAAAGGTAAGCATTGTTTTAAACATTAACAAACAATCATGACATAAGCTGTAAACATCCACTGGCAGTTCTGCTAGTGGCCACTAAAATTAAAGGTCATTTCACCATGCTTGATAGATGGATTGGTGTCTGCAGTAACTCATTTATTTGTAGGTAAGAGGACTCTGTTGCTTGTTCCCTTGAAATTATCTGTTAGTCACCCTTTACGATTGTGTGTTCTGCCTAGCCTTTTCCCAACTATGTTTGGGGTTAGCTTCCAGTCTAACCAGATGCGGCTGAATACCAGTATTTTACCCGGAGCGACTGCCATCTGACTTCCGCAACCCAGTTACTGGGCAATGCCGATATCCTAAGCAGTGCTGCCAATAAAAATTTCTCGATTCCCCGCGTTAGTGTTGTCAATTCCCCGCTTCTTTTGATCCATTCCCAAGCGATAGTTGGACGACCTTGTTTTTAGACGTTCACCTCACTCTTTCGATTTCTCCTGTATCTTGGGTGAATTTACAAACACAAAACCGAAAAATGTAAATTGGTCTCAATTCCCCGATTTCTGTCATTCCCCGCGCTAACCTCCAATTCCCCGCAAATCTGGGATTTTCCCTGCGATTGGCAGCGCTGTTCCTAAGGTTAGACCGGTTGTCAGACTCTCGGGCTTCTGACTACCCGTAACGACTATCATACGTATTCGTATGACACCGCAACCGACTGTTTAACGTGCTGCGGACATCAATCCGTCTAGCTAGAAGACCAAACGGTAAACCTATCTATGAATAAGTTCTACATACCGGAACATATTTCTGCATCGTATTGGTCTCCCATCGCGTGTGTACGTTAGGACGACTGTAACTTACAAAATAACTATACGTAAACGTTTCTTGCTCCATTTTCGTGACACTGAAAATACATTTAATAATTTGGTTAACATAATATTATATTGTTGGTCTGCCTCATTGGTCTAGTGGTGGCAAGCGCGACTGCTGATCGTGAGGTGCTGGGTTCGATCCCCAGGTCAGGCAAAGTGTTATTTGGTTTTTCCATTAGGAATTTCTCAATAGCAGCCCGGAGTCTGGAATTGTGCTCCATGAATAACAATAGGCTGGCCCCGTATTACATGGGAGTTAAACATAACTGGCGAATCGAGGGTATACTAAAAACACCACTGCCTAACCCTTCAAGGAATACAAATGCGTGATGTTATGTTATATTATATTCAATCAATCAAATCAGCCTATCATAGTCCAGTGGTGCCGTACATGTACATTTTATAAAATTTATTTTTCGCTTCTTTTTTTTACATTTATAAATTGTTAATTATTTTATTGGTGAGTGTGGTGTGGGTAAATCCGGCATAATCCTAGCGTTCACAACGAGAGACTACAATCCATCATTCCTAGCTACAATCGGAGTTGACTACAAATGTAAAGTCATGGACGTGAACGGTGTTAAAGTCATAGAAGAAGCTAACGGTGCTACGATTTACGATATGTCAGAACCGAAGTCCCTAGCAAAACTGAATGAGTGGGAGCAAGGAGGAGTCAAGGAACTGCAAGTATACTCCACCAAGAAGAACATAGTCTGTTTAGTTGTTGGCAATAAGATTGACATGCATATCATTTTGGGACCCAGTGCATAATATCAGCAAGCACATTGGGACAACCGCGCGACGGGCGCAACGAGTATTTCCAAGGAGGGTTGATGTCAGGCAGGCGGCCGGTCATAAAACAATAAGCCAAAACCTTTAACAACATGGATTTATGAAATACATGTTGTGCCGACCCCACCTAGTGTGGGATAAGGGCAGGAAGAAGAAGATAGTCCAGTGGTACGTTTATAGGCCTCTTGCAGGTTCCGCCACAACACTCAAAGTCAAGCCTAAGTTTTTTATTATAAAGATCAGATTACAGGTACTCATGAAACGTCAAAACTAGGTGCACGGTTCCAACAGGTAGGGCTCTCCGCCATAGGACCTACATGGATACTCTATGTTCATGAAAATTCCACTGCAGTAGTGTGAAACACTGAGGCAAATAGTCAAAAAAATAAACGTCACTCCTATATTTAGCGAACAGGTAGTAAGCAGTGGTGTACCCTCTTGTAATACGAGGAAATTCTATTGCCAAGCTTTTCCATATTTTTTTCGGAGTTGGTTATTGCGATAGGTTTGGTCCACCTCTTAATTGTATACAACCTTATATCGTCATCCGATATTTGTGACAACGTCATCAGTAACTGCTTATTGTTCTTCGAGGAGTATAAGTGCGATGCAATAATTAAACATCATACCATGCCATTCAGGGTGGGGCAGATGGGGCGCTTGCCTCACCCTGGCACAGTAAAGAATAGGCAAATGGTCAGATTCAGTCAACTTGCCACCCATGTCCACAGAACAATTACCCAAAATAGGCAGACCAATGCCCGACTCCGTCTATACTTATTTGGACCTCAAAATTAAGATTATGGGGTAAAATTGCCCCATAATCCCATTCTGCACTTCCAGGTTTATTGAAAAGACAAATATTTACTATCTGACTGAGTCATGTCTGACTAAGACAAAATCCTGGCTGCGCCCATGTCTTGCCCCAAGTTACTTGGGGTCGACGCAACATGTTTTCCTTTTTCATTCTTCCCTGTCAGCCATCATAATTATCATACACATACATACATAAACACGCCTTTTTCCCATGGGAAAAGCATAAATTATAGAACGCCACATGCTACGACCCTCACATACCCCTTTCGCTTCATCCACATTCATACCTCTTATCATACACGCACGCCGCTTGAGAGTACTACGCACCTGACCTTTGTGAAGAACATCACCATTATCATTTACTCCCTTTTCCGTCATATCCTCCCTCATACAATCCATCCATCTTTTCTATGGTCTCCCTCTCCCTCCATTCATCAACATTCATGTTCATCACTCTCTTAGTCACTTGCTTTTCTTCCGTCCTATATCCCGGTGCAATACTTAATTAAACAAAACAGTGTTAAAAGTTACTTACAATACTGGTGCCAGGCATACTTGAGAGTGTACCTCGTCTAATAAAAACACTAAAACGAAGGAATTAATCACAGCATTAATAAACATTTTAAATTTCGAAGACGAGTGCCCACAGTCACCCCGAGAGACCAACTAAAATATTAACTGCAAAATATGCAAAAAAGACAATAAAATTATTCTTACGTAGGTGTCAAATATGAATGACAAATCTCACATCCGCTACGGAATTGCCAAACCCTGTGATAACGCGGGATATTCCTAGTTCCTTTAAAATGGTCCTTATCGACATTTCATCATATTGCATACTTACTTTTTATAACTGCCTCGTTGGTCTAGTGGTGGCAAGCGCCACTGCTGATCGTGAGATCCTGGGTTTGATGTGGTCGGAAAAAGTGTTATTGGATTTTTCCGTCTGGAATTCCTCAGTAGCAGCCTGGAGGTTGGATTTGTGCCCGGTAGATGGCAATAGGCTCGCCCCCTATTACATGAAACTTAAAACAACGGCGAAATGAGGGTGTTACTATACACCTCTGCCCATCCCTTCGGGAAATATAAGGCGTGATATGTTAGTACAAACTGTAACTAATATCTGCCTATCGATCAATTAGGCATACTAGACTTAGGTAAATGCACTATAGTGTATAGTCTTAATTACAAATAACGCTATGCCATATAAATGGATGCTGTTAATCTTTCATACTCGCTTTTGCCGACGCAGCAATAATTTGATTTAGCTTGAGTTTTCATCTCAAAATTCGTATTCAGCTAACGCCTCAAGAATCTTCAATCCACAAAAGTAATCAACCAAATTAGCTGAATAAAATATATTTAATGTGGCAATGTAACCTTATTTATGATTAGGTTGGTATTATCAACTAATTGCTTGATTCATTTTGTTCGTAAACTTCATTTTTGATTTTTCTATCAGCGAAATCAGAAAGATTTTTTAAATAAAGCCTCTTGCTTGAAATATTGTTGTCCATCGTATCTGATTGCCATCCTCCTGTTCAGCGGTGCTGTTTGTCTTCGTCTCTCAATAATTAATACTATGTGATTACTCTTAAATACGGGTGCGGAAGTCGGCCACAGCGGCAGTCGACATGACTAATCGCTTCGTTAGATTATAGCGAAAATCGCGACTCCACTGTCCCTGGCCTGCGCTTGAGAGGTTCCAATTAAAATATGTATTATGTGACTGACAGAATTCATTTTATCTGCTTGTATCTTTAATAGAATATTCCTCGTAGAATATCGTCTTTATATTGTTTTAATATTAAAAGATAGCGTGTGTGAGCAAACAAGAAAAGGCAACAATCTATTCTTGAAACATATTAAATAGATTTCTTCAAGAGTAATAATAAATTAAAAAGATATAAACAAAACAGAGCGAGGGGCAATGACTCGATTTTTTATTGGATTAAAAGTTGGAATACAGTGTACGAACACGAAAATGAAAGGGACGAAGGAATTAAGGAAAAACTTATTAACCGTTCTTCTAGGGCCCTCCAACTCTGCGCTTAACCTTGATTTAACTAAAGATGCTAAATAACATGAATACGTTTTTTTCAGTTTAAATAGGTTTGAAATAGCGGTTATAGGTAGTTGTATCCTACATCCGTATAAATCTGTAAATACAACAAATTCCAGTTAACAGTACATACCCAACATCGAGCAATGAATGGCATCTCCAGGGATTGTCATCTAAATTCCAACAGTGAATAAATTGAGTGTCAGACTTAGATATCCCACCCTTGGGTCAATAGTCTGTATTTACGACAGTTGGTAATTTAGACAGTGAGAAATATAAACTTAATTACCATTCCGCTCCACCGTATACTAATTGCTTATTCGGAAGTTCCTCTAGAATGATTAATTGCCAATGATTAATTACACAGTAACGTGTCAAGCAAAAATAATAAATATTTTCCAACTGAATATTTCATTCTCGAGTTTATCAAATTTAAAAACTTAAAATTGTTTCATATTGTACTTTATAATCTTTTGAAATAAGATGATAATGAGATTAGTTTTCAACTACTGTTCTAAAATAGTTATTAAAAAATCTTTTTGTAAACATCATAATGCTATTATAATAAAATTAAGCACACAAGTTCTCACATTAAATAAACAGTAGATACTTTGTGTTTAAAGACTCTGCTTCCAAGAACGATTAGAACGAGAAAGTTGAACGCTTAACAACGGTAATTAATAAAGGTGAACTCCGAAGTAACCTAAGTATCTCAGCACAAGGTATTTAATCCACAGGTATTACTGGTTATATTGAATTTCGAACGAAGGATTAGTAGGAGTGGCAGTTTCTGTGTAAGTAAGGTGGCCGACAAGACAACTCAATTACGCAAGTTGTCCGCGCCACTGCTCTGTTCCGAAGACACCCGTCAAGTTGTCGCTGAGACTCGTGTGATCACCTCCACTTTATGCGCATATCGAAAATTGCTTTAGTTTACATATAGGTGGGTAGCTTATACGTTTACGGGATAGCTTTCTTTTGTGAGTTGAGTATAAGAGTGTTTTCGGCTTCGTCGTCATGTTTCTGGCCTATTCATCGGTACACGTTATTTAAAAGTGTCCCTTAAAATGTAATAAATAAATTGTTTTATTTGCACTCAAAGGGTTGTACAGTCAAACACTTACAAACAACATTATGCACATATAAACAAAACGCATAAGAACATAACAGTCGGTATGTAATATTTGTATAAACTCTAGTACCCAAGGAAAGATTTAACTTGTATTATGTGCATTTTCACATTAATATAGACTCAAAAGTTACATTGGATGCATCAGAAGTTAGATTATTAGTTGGTTGTTCTAAGAATGATGAGTGAAAAGCGAAAATAGCCTTTTGATGTGTCTTTGTGAGTGTGTGAATATGGTGAGAGTGTAGGTGTGCAAGAAGAGTAGTGAGGGTGGGTAAGTGTGTGTGTGGAGGAGGATGCGTGTGGTTGTCAGTATACGCGGATAGACGATTAAAGACGACTTACGGGAATTATCAATAACTCTATCGATGGTTTGCCTTGCTAGAGATAGTTTAATATTAGCTCCGTAGAAGTAATGTAAAATAACTCAAGTAGGGCAAACCGCCGATATAAAGGTTATTAAAAGTGGCCTTAGGATCATATAGCAGGTGTAGAGGTATACAAGGTTAGTCGGAAAGGAGGTACTAAGCCGCGGGCCACCTAAAGTATCACTGACGACTAAAGCAAGTGTTAAAATTTCAAAAATCGGTAATTTTTATTTTCAAGCAAAAGTATTTTTATTTTAGTTTAAAAAAAACATACCTGCTTTAGTTATGAATTCATAAAATAAATTTTCTAATCCGTGACCCCAAATATGACCTAAATTGTAAAAACAGCTGATCATAGCTATGGACAGATAGATTTTAGCATACTTTTTCTAAATCTTTGAAAAGTTATTTCTCGTAAACTATCGAGTTTTGGGGAAAGTTGTAGAACAAAAGTTATCCCTTATTATGAGTTCTTTAACACCCTTTCGGCTTAGTACCCCCTTTCCGACTAACCTTGTAGGTATATGTTTCTCAAAAGTTACCTCAAATAACCTATACCATTTACTCGAACAATATGTGAATAAAATATAATATTATAAATCATAACACTCGATTGTGGGCGTTACGCTCTAAGAATTCATAACATCACGCTTGTATTCGTTCAGAGAGTTAAGGTACCTACCTACTTATATAGTTATTTGTTGTACTTTTACAAAAGGCCAATGACTATAAAAGGTAAATATAAATATGTAGGAGTGAGATAATAGCCATAATATTCCTCCTAGTTTTTTGTTCCATGTTTGGGGTCATCTTCCAGTCATTTCATTTATTTTAGTAACTATTTTTACATCGTATCGAAATTTTACACAAAAAAAAATTAATTAAAAGAATTACAACATAAATCATTATTAAAACAGTAACCAAATTAATTAATTTAAAAAAGTAAAATATATTTGCAATTCCCCTGTATACATATAATGTTAAATGTCAAAATAAAAAAAAAATATAAAAAACAAATAAGTCTAACCAGATGCGGCTGAATAACAGTGTTTTACACGGATCGACTGCCATCAGACCTCGGTAACCCAGTTACTGGGCAATGCCGATATCCTAAGGTTAGACCGGTTGTCTGACTTTCGAGCTTCTGACTACCCGTAACGAATATCATAGGTATTCGTATGACACACGGGATGGACAGTTTAACGTGCTCTCCGAGGCACGGAGGGGTCTCGATGTATAACGAATGGTCACCCATCCACGGACTGACCGCGGTAAGCGTGGCTTGACTTCGCAAATCTTATGAACAACGCCGTTGCTAATTAGCCACGAGCTCCTAATATGAATTGCCATGTATCGGGTACAATTAACAGTCATTAACGGATAATTTTCTCACAGAAAACAAAAACAAAAAATGTTTATAAAACAATTACATCTTTACATAGTATAAAACAAAGTCGTTCCCGCTGTCTGTACGCTTAGATCTTTTGAACTACGCAACGGATTTTAATGCAGTTTTCAGCAATAGATAGAGTGATTCAAGAGGAAGGTTAATGTGCCCCACATTAGTATCTACATTGCACCCGTGCGAAGCCGGGGCGGGTCGCTAGTGTCTTATAAAATAATATGTTTACTCTTTAACATGTAAAAAGAATAAATACTTATGGTAAAAATATTCACGTATTTTTAGGGTCTTTGACTGCCTTGTTGGTCTAGCGGTCGCAAGTGCGACTGGTGAGCATGGGGTCCTGGGTTCGATCCCCAGGTTGGGCAAAGTGTTCTTAGGTTTTTCCATTAGGAATTTATCAGTAGCAGCCCGGAGTCTGGATTTGTACCCGGTTAATAACAATAGGCTCGCCCACTATTATATAGGCCTTAAACATAACGCCGAAATGAGGAAACACTAAAAAAATCCACTCTGTCGAACTCTTCGGGAAATACAAGGCGTGTTGTTATGTTATGTTTTACAGTAAATAAAAACACGAGATAAGTATAACCCGTTAAAATGAAGCTACATTTTAAAATAATAGAGTCTAAAATAAATCTACTTACAGTAACTAATACCAAAGATAAACTGTTGACGAATATAAATTTCCAGTGAGAAGCCGATAGCACATTGTAAAGCCGAAAGCCAACGAGACAGGAAATAAACAATTTTCTTCTCAGTTTATATGCATGGGAAGAAATGGCGCTGGCGCAAAACTAGAGCCGCATAAATCTTTACTGATGAGGTGTGGCGACGGAGCCAAGGTATTGATTATATTTTGAGGAGTGAATGGTAAAAGCATTGTATTTTCTCACAGGGACATACATAATTGGTGTGTGTTTGTTTTTTTGTGAGTGCCAGCCTCGTTGGTCCGGTGGTGGCAAGCGACTGCTGATCGTGAGGTCCTGGGTTCGATCTCCAGGTCGGACAAAGGGTTATTGGGTTTTTCCGTGTTGAACTCCTCAGCGCGGAGTTTGGATTTGTGCCCGGTTGAAGCCAATAGGCTCGCCCCCTATTACATGGGACTTAAACAACGGCGAAATGAGGGTGTTACTATACACCTCTTCCAATCCTTCGGGGAATACAGAAGTGTTGTTATGTTATAGTACCAGTCAGTTACATAGTTTTCCGCTGACTGTTGTAACCTGCGTTTTTTCGTGTGTATATAGAGAAAATACCTATTTATCAAAATTTATAGAACAGAAAAAAGAATACTTGAAAAATCAATGATAGCTTAGCGGTTGAACGCTTGCTTGCCATACAGGACGGTCTGAGTTCGATCAAGGCCTCTAAGTTTTCGAATTCATATGTGAATCACAATTTGGTTATCGCTTGCGATAATGGTGAAGGAAAATATCGAGGAAACCTGCACACCTGAGAAGGCTCCATAAAGTTCTCGTTGGTGTGTGTAGTCTGCAACCCGCACCAGGCCAGCGTGGTGGACTAAAGCCTAAATCCTTCTCATTCTGAGAAGAGGCCCGTGCACTGTAGTGAGACCGAAGTACCTACACCTATGATTATAAAAGTACATATTCCAGCAGCATTTTCAGTATGTAATATATACAAAAATAAATCAAATATATTGAGTTCCCAACGTTGAGTGACAGTCGATTTATAACCGTCACGTTACGCCCACAAGCGAATAATTTGAACCGAGGTTTGCAGAGAAACTTAGAAAATAGAGAAAAATCAACGACCCTTCTATTACTTGTCAGAAACGACCAAACGAAACGCGGTTTATAATCGTATCCTGTGAAAGACGGTTATCTCAGACTGTCGGCGACTTTCTCCTTGACATAGGGAAAATGTTTTAACAGATAATAAAATGTTTTTCTAACGTTTCACGCGGCGAGATCGACGCGGCCCGGAGATCGAACGCCTGAGATTTAATCAATTTGTCGGAAAACGTCCGAGGGAACCGATCAAAAGATTTATTAGACCAAAGGACCTTTTTTTCGCCACCCCAATGCACTTTATTCAGTAGAGCCGATAAGCTTAAAGCGGTAATTAGATTCGTCGATTTAAAGTTTTTTAAACGCAATCGAATGCAAATTTGTTTTCCTACAACAGCAATTTTAAATTAAGGCTGAGAGTTGTTTAATATTCAGAGCAAGTACAATAAAATCCGAAACAAATCTACCTACGGTCTGAAACAAGGACACGATATTGAATTTTGCGAAGCTTGAGATTACACGAATAAAATAGGTAGTTTATCTACATACCTATACGAAATAGACTTAATGACGTAACTTTTTTTCAATGATTATTATTATTTTACCATCGCCTTATTTTTTTTTTTACTTTTTTAATCAATTGTGAATGTGAGTACCATGTAGGGTAGCTTTATACACGAATTTTGTAAACGTCTGGCGGTTCTTGAGTTTTTTTTTGTGACCCACACAAATGTCCAGCTGATTGATAGTGTTGTGCAGCGGTCGGGTTGTTGAGCTCCCTAAAATAAGATTTGAGCTCCACGATGACTGATGCAGATGTGCCGTCAGTTAGGACAGGTCAACTCGAACCTATTATGGCACTTTCCTCAAAAGGCCATTCCAGACGTTGCCCTACATCGTTTCACTCGCATAGTTTATATACTACAATGTCTGGACTTTAAAAGAGACTTTGACCTCTGTGTTTGTTTCGGGTTTTCTTCTCAGAGCTAGTCAGATAGGAAATGCCGGCGCCATCTAGTCTTAAAAAAAACATTACATGACTTGTAAAAGTGTCTGTAACAGATTTATTTACAGAAATAAAAATCATTTATCATTTAACATCACGCCTGTATTCCCCGAAAGGTTGGGCAGTGTAATACCCTCATTTCGCCGTTATCTTTAAGTCCCATGTAATAGAGGGCGAGCCTATTGCCATCAACTGGGCACAAATCCATACTCCGAACTGCTACTGAGTAATTCCACCAGGACAAACTAAACTTAATAACACTTTGCCCGACCTGAGGATAGAACCCAGGACCTCACAATCAGCAGTCCCGCTTGCCACCACTAGACCAACGAGGCAGTTCACTTAGGCAGTTATAACTTCTTATACCTTCCAAGGAGTCACTGTACATAAAGACCAAAGTACGACCCTTTATTTTTCTTAAGTAAATCCTACAAATTTCTCAGTACTTATTGCTGATTCTGGTAAATAACAAAGCAGTAAAACATATCTGTGCAATACCTGGAACGTTAATAATAGCACCGGCGCCTCAGTTCGCCATCAGCGGTGTAACAAGAATAATGTTTAAAGTAGCACACGACGTCGACATACATAATGTTTGTCCGAGCAATAAATAGAGCTTGGCAAACTGTCTACCCAGTTAATGGTTGGTCGAAGGGCAGGTAACTTGATAACGTAAGGGACAATGTATTATGCACTTGTGGTCTTGTCTTATTCAGTGGGGTGCTCAGTTTATTTGTTGTTGAAAGTAGTTTTATCGCGGTTTTAATTTAATTTATTCTTATATTGTCTTTGGGGCGTGCTTTTGAGCAGTAGGGTGTCGTTAGATGAGAAGGTTCTAATCATATTAATCATCAGCATCAAGGGCCTCTTCACAAATGAGAAGGGTTTGGGCCTTAGTCCACCACGCTGGCCTAGTGCGGGTTGGCGGACTATACACACCATCGAGAACTTTATTGGAAACCTCTCAGGAGTGCAAGTTTCCTCACGATGTTTTTCCTTCACCGTTAACGCTAGTGATGATTAAATTCTGATCCATACATGAATTCGAAAACACAGAGGTACGGGCCGGGATCGAACTCAGACCCTCCTCCATGGAAGGCAAGCGTTCAACCGCTAAGCTATCACTGCTTACAGTACAGTTTATTTGTCATACATTATTCACCTTTCGAATTGAGAGTTTATAATTATATTTTCTCGAAACAAGTACTATAGGTATATAAACACAAGTATATTTACGTTAAGTTAATAATTGAATTGTTTCAAGCGTCGACAGCTCATTTTCTCGGAAGTGTATAAGAGTACTGTAGTGTAACTCAGCGGGGGCCAAGTCAAAGCTAAGTGCATACAGTTCTCGTGGCCATAAGCAAGTTAACTCACTTACGTCATATATGAGAGAAGTAGTCGTAGAAATAGTATACAAACGGCTTAACTTACAAATTGTTATAATAATTTTAGCTAAAACTAATTTATGTTGTAGAACCAGCTTAAGTTTAATAATGTCGCTTGCTAAAATTAGCGAAAATACACATGCCATACTCAGTGGCTTACACTGGCTTTGCAATAATATCTTATTCGTTTTAATCCCCTCAAAAGCGCTGCACGGCGAATCAATAAGCGCAGGCGCAAATCAGGCGTTACATATATATATCCCTTTTTTTATCTTTGGAAAATCCTTATGGATCTCCCCGGCCAGGGAAGGTGAGGGGCCTGCCGGACTCTTACCGGCTAAAAACCAACGGTGTTCCTCCTCTTGACTGTTCGGCCGGGGTCGCGGGATTCGCAAAAGCATGCACCGCTACCTCGGCAGAGGCGTTATATACCCCTAGGCAAACGTCAGCAACACGTCGACACATTAGTCAGGGTGTGATCCTTGATGATGATCCATACCTGACCGTTTACTGTGTCGGTTTATTAAGAGGCCGATTGGAAGTATGTTTAATGGTCCGATTACACGTAGCGACTTGCATGCGCAAAAAGTTTGCCTTACTTGTGCGAATTAGAATTTGCGCAAATAAGAATAAGCTTGTAGCCGAACCGTAAGGGCGTAGGTTGACCGTAGGTAGTTATACAGAGATGGGCGCCATCTATATAAAAGTAACTAAATAGATTTTGTGGCGCGTATAATAACTAAGCGTAAAAGTTAAGATATAAATAAAATTATATCTAAATATTATAAAATAACTTGCTATTTCAACATTTTCATTATAATATTATGCCGCATAACTTGTCTAAGCTTCTAAAGGTTAGTGACCGGCCGCGGGAACTCTGGGATCAAGTTGCTTAAAGTTGCCGAGTCAAGACAGATTATGTAATTAAGATACCAATTAGAAACTTTAAACAGCGGTGTTATTAATGCAGCCGAATAGTTAACAAGTTGAAGCATAATTTAATAATAGCATTAAATTGTTCAGGTTTGGCTTAGGACGCAGTATTTAGTTGTTCTAACATCATTGACGCTAAAAATGCTACCCAGTTTCAGAGTAACTTGGCTGGATATATCTATCTCACGTCAGCAGGTTGACTACCATAGATAAGGATTTTGTCGACTGAAAAATAGACAAAATGACTTACATCGATTTACTACTTCTAGTATCCTTAATTAAAAATATTGTGTATTAAGAATAACAATAGTCAAGAATTAGGCACTATGTACCAAGTAGACACATAAGTAAAATTATAAATATACTTTTATCTAATTAGAGCCCTCAAATACTGCAACACCTGGAAAAGGTTGCTATGCTGTACCTACTCTGTATTGTCATTTAGTCTATTCTTCCGTCGACAAAACCCACAGCTAACAAGCTAAAAGAACTACTGAACGGTTCTCACTTAAGCTGGCTTCCCACGGTGCGTGATATTGCGGACGGACGCGGACAAGCCCGCACCGATGCACCATGGGAAGAGTATCGTCCGTGGTAGCGCAGACTTGTCTGTGGCCGTGCGTCCGATCCGCGGCGAGTCAGTAACTTCAAAGGTTTGGTACGAGCTCGTGCAAGGTGGTGCGAGGTCGTTCGCATAAATACAGACTTTCTTTAAAAATACCACAAGAACCGCAGCTGCAGCGATACGTTCTATTTCACTATGCATTTTGGAATGACAAAATAGCTTCGAATCTCAAGATCCACACAGAGTGACATGCACATGCATAAGAGCCTCGTGTGCGGTGCGTGTCTGTCCGTGGTCGTCGGCCGTCCGTGATAATCCACAGAATCACGCACCGTGGGAAGCAAACTTTAGCGGTACAGAGGCGAAGAAGACGGGAGGAAAAAGGCTCATGCAGCAATCAAAGCAACCTTTCAGCAGCCAAAGTGTGTGGAAAAATGAGAGAGGTTATCGTCTGCTGTGGGATAATGCAGAACCATAATTAAATAAATGATAGTATTCAGAATTAAGATACCTTCGGTAGATTTTTTTTTTCCTTTTTTAAAAAAACGTTGCCCCACACTAGGATTTCTCCTGTATCGTGGGTGCATTTACAAACACAAATCTTCACACGCACAAACATCCAGACCCGGAACAACTATCTGTAGGCCATACAAATATTTGTTCCGTGCGGGAATCGAACCCACGACCCGCAGCGCAGAAGCCGATCGCTCAGCCACTGCACCAAACGTGTCGTCGAATTCATTATCAGATTGCGATGGCAGGTACATAATTGTGTTATAGCCGTGGCTGTAAGTGGACCACAGGGCCTACGGGCTACGAGCTTCGAGCTACGGCCTACGGACTTCGGCCTACGGTTTACTCCCCGCATTACCAAATTAACTCTCCAACTTAACCGCCCGAGTATCATCCTTACATTTCCTCTGTGAACAATAGAACCTTTTGCCCTCAGATAACGCGTATAAGCACTCAAGATTTCTACTCGACTCGCTGCAAAAAAAAGCTATAGAAAATGTAATACCGAATTGATTTCCTTCAGACCTGCGGCAATTTGTTCACGACTTTTTCGCTTAAACGGAATATTTAAATTAGGTGCTTTTCGTTCGTCATGACCTTACTCATGGATTTTATTTAGTACTTAAAATAATAATGAAATATATTATTTGAGGAGCTGGCGAACAGAACCGGAGTAGTCCACTATAAATTCAAAAGGATTTTTTTTTCGAATCTTGATTTCCAAGACCCGTTGCGTTGATCCCTGTTAATATTTTCAATCAAAACCGGCTCTTAGTTGGCCAAAAAAGGCTTTAAAAAGTGCATTTTCAACTTAAACCGGATTTGTCATTGTTTGACGTTTGCATTCACAACCCGATAAGTCCACCTTTTTCATACAAAACCAGATTAGTACATTTTTATTTCTTGAATAACTTCTAGAATAAATTTTTTTAAAAATAATAATTACTGATGCAACAATAGATCTAATCCACCTACCTATAATAATGCATTGTTATGTTATTAATCACCTCCAAATATATTGATTTTAGTTTTTTAGCCAGTGTGTAAAATTTATTTTTGCGGACTAATCCGCTTCTGTTCACCAGCTCCTTATTTAATTTTTCGAAACAATATTGAAATAGACAGACTGTTAAATGAATAAGCTAATATACTCGCTGTTAACGAGTGATATCTCAAATTCGCAGACTTATTCGTAATTATCTAGTGTTCGTACTTATTTGCTTAATAATATTATGTACCGATTTTACGAACAATATTTGAACATCATAGGTATATGTAGCTAAGTATATTTTAAAAGCAGTGAGCCCCCGATCCACCGTGCTCACCCGCCGCAGCCGTGGAGCCGGTCGTCCCTTCTGACTCCGCGCAGTCACACCGTTGTTAATGCAGCCCTCATCAAGCTGTAGTATCCCTCCCAGTCCTCTCGCATTCAACACCCTAAGAGGTTCGAGTCCCCCCTTGGGGACAACCTTAGTGGTGTTGCTGCTATAATAGTCATGATATTACTGTAGTTAGCGTAGTTAGCTAGGTAGTTAGTTTAGATATTGGTTCGGAGACCCTTCTGGTCTTGCCAATAATAGCCCGGTTACGTAGAAAAGGTCCGCAAGACCTACAAGAGTCAAAGGTCTACAAGAGTCGATTAGGAAAAAAAAAAAAAAACACTGTTAGCCTAGCGGTTGAACTCTTGCCTTCTATGCAGGAGCATCTAAGTTCGATCTTGGCTCGCACCTTTATAGTATAATTTGATTATCACTTGCGTCAACAGTGAAGGAAATCATCATAAGGAATCCATCGTTCTCGATGGTGTATATAGTCCAACCCGCACCAGGTCAGCCTGGTGGACCAAGGCCTAAACCCTTCTCATTCTGAGAAGAAGCTCATGCCCAGCAGTGGGACAGTAATGGGCTGATTATGTTTATTAAATATAGCTGCAAAAAGTGGTCTAATATTTTTTTATTCATAATGTTTATAAAAGAAAAGTACGTGATTCATATTGTTTACTGGTTCGATTAAGAGTCCGAATAAGACTGATAAACACCAAATTGTATAAATCGTTTATGACTTTATCAATATTTAGTTATAAAATTTAAATTGAAAAGATGTTTCTGCTCTCGCACATTTCCAGTAACCTTACCTAATTCGATCATGGACTTAATTCGTTTATTTGAAAATCAAGATTGCTTTATTAATTATCAGAAGTCTGGCGATTGGAAATCCTCGTCACGATTGCCTCAATTCGAATTTATTAACCGGCATTCACAGAACAAACGGATCTTATTTTAAACATAACATAACGCCTTACATTCCCCGAAGGGTTCGGCAGAGGTGTTTTTTAATACACCCTCGTTTCGCCAGTTATGTAATAGGGGGCGAGCCTATTGCCATTAACCGGGCACAAATCCAGACTCCAGGCTGCTACTGAGAAATTCCTAATGGAAAAACACTATAACACTTTACCCGACCTGGGGATCGAACCCGACCCCATGCTCAGCAGTCGCGCTTGCAAATCAAATCAAATCAAAAGTTTTTATTTCACATAAACCAATACAGGTGCTTATGAAAAGTCGAATTTAGATGCACGGTTCCAATTAGTCGTTTCCTATGGAGAAGAGCCGGCAAGAAACTCCATGGTTACTCTTTTAAAAATAATATCTTTAACAATTTCAGAGTACAATGATTTAGGATAGTGAGAGAACAATGGAGTCCTGACCACAGACCAATGAGTAATGTAGAACAAAAATTTACAAACAAAATAGAATAAAAACTGTGTGAATAACAGTAATTTACAAATTTATAGAGGCAGGTCCACAAAGTTCTCACATTTACAAAAGTGATAAGGAAGCTAAACTATATAAAACAATTGACATAATTAAATGTCATCAACCATGTTGCGACTACTAGACCAACAAGGCAGTCAAACTTTTTTTAAACAAAAGTGTATAACGTGTTTTTCAGTATTAACATGTTAAACCAAGCCTGTTTCATGCTGGATGATGTATTGTTGTTCTGACGGTGCAACAATAAATACGTGTGAGTACTCCATACATTTGCGGTGTAGCGCCAGTTTACACGCGGAGCCTAATGTCTACACACTTCAACTTTTCATGGTTATACCACCATTATCACGTACGCAACAATACATCGTACTATGTCGCGATAAGGATCATTGTCGCTTGTACAAACTGTTCTCTAAGAGACATAACCCGCTTCGTCCGTCGACGTACTCAACAAGCAGGTATTCATCATTCTGTAACTGGCTGTCAGGCTTTACAGCTGAAAAGATTACTATGTGAAATTCACAAATGTCCCCCGTGAATATTTTTAGCCAGCTTTTTGTGGAATGACGTACGAATTACTAGACATTTACGAATGGCCGCCGGCATTGTGGCAATTAATAACGTTTATCTTAATGGAAACATTAATGCTGACTCGTTAATTATTACCTTTTATGACGGCCAAGCACTTTGTGAATACTTAGGTGTGTATTCTATGTTTGTCGATATTTTACGCACGTTTCGTCTGGTCCGTGTCTCTCTCTATCTTCTTCTTCTTTTCGTATGGTTAGTGACTACCCTGGTGTCAGAATTTACGCCGCCCATGGGCCTCTGACTTGGCTTCACATGCGAAGAAAATACCTATCTCTCATGCATGCCGGTTTCCTCACGATGTTTTCCCTCACCGTTTTTAAGCAAGTGATAATTATACAATACGCACATGAATCCGAAAACTCAGAGGTGCGTGCCTAGGGTTCGCACTCGAGACCTTTGACTTGGCAGTCCGACGGTCACACTACTAGGCTATGTCTCTATCTGCAAACCATGTTTCAGTCATGAATAAAACTTATCGTATACTAATAATATTCTGGCAAGCTTTTTCCCAACTATGTTGCGGTCAGCTGCCAGTCTAACCAGATGTGGCTGAATACCAGTATTTTACACGGAGCGACTGCCGTCGAGCTCCGCAACCCAGTTACAGGACAATGCCGATATCCTAAGGTTAGACCAGTCGTCAGACGTTCGGGCTTTTGACGTCCCCTAACGACTGTCATAGGTATTCGTTTGACACCAGGGACCGACTGCTTAACATCCGAGGCACGGAGGGGCTTTAATGTGTAACGAACGGTCACCCATCCAAGGACTGACCGCGGCAAGCGCAGCTTAACCTCGAAAATCGTACGATCCGCGCGGTTGGTAATTAGCCACGAGCTTCTTAGTATACAATACTAATAATATGAACGGTAGTTCTGGACAATAAAAAAAAAACAAAAACATCTACTGCTTTGTTTAAACTATCTTTTTTAGTGTATCATAAAACAGTATTTTATTTAAACGAAAGTTTGCTTAGGCTGTAAATACAGCCTACATTTTCAATTTATACAACATAATTATTCCTCGCCGTCCATCGTGTCATAGATCTCCCGGCGCAAACAGGTTGGTTTTGAAGACTCCGCCACTCCGCCTCCTAATAAGTTAATCTCGGTTGCCCTCCGCCGTTTAATGAAATAATATTACTGGTGAATCTTATTCGAAGAATCTTAATCTAAACCAACGCAATATCTTAATGTAAAATACGCACTTTTATGTAGAGAGAATTTAAAGTACCTACCCATTAATTATAGTATAACAGTATTTTGTTTTGAGAACATTATTATACTTGTAGGTATCTCCACCTACTCGCGATTAGACAGAAAAACAATCATTACTAAGAAACCAACATAACATCACGCCTTACATTCCCCGAGGGGTTCGGCAGAGGTGTTTTAAAACACCCACGTTTCGCCAGTTATGTTTAAGTCCCATGTAATAGGGGGCGAGCCTATTGCCATTAACCGGGCACAAATCCAGACTACAAGCTGCCACTGAGAAATTCCTAATGGAAAAACCCAATAACACTTTGCCTGACCTGGGGATCGAACCCAGGACCCCATTCTCAGCAGTCGCGCTTGCGACCACTATACGAACAAGCCGATAAAGCAAATGAGTAGGATTTATTTGATATTCATAAATAGCAGACTTCATACCATTTTTATAACCATAGGTCGTAGGACTATTGCGATTTAAGGCTTAACTTCGTATATGTTAACTTACATTTTCATATCTAATTAAATAAAGTAAAATGGATGGGTGACCGTTCGTTACACTTCGAGACCCCTCCGTGCCTCGGAGAGCACGTTAAACCGTCAGTCCCGAATGTCATACGAATACCTATAACAATCGTTACGGGTAGTCAGAAGCCCGAAAGTCTGACAACCGGTTTAACCTTAAGATATCGACATCACCCAGTAACGTTGCGGAGGTCTGATGGCAGTTGCTCCGTGTAAAATACTGGTATTCAGCCGCATCTGTTTAGACTGGAAGCTGACCCCAACATAGTTGGGAAAAGGCTAGACAGAACATTGAATTCTTGTAAAAATTGGTGTCTTTTTTTTATTATTTATACACCCAAAAGCAGTTGTGAAGTGAAATTTTAAAACAGTCTAGAATTAGACGTTTTATTACTTTGGCGTTTGAGATACCAGTTCGAGGTTTCAAATCCTTTTACAAAATATAATTATAAAATGTATGTACCCTATTAAACAGTATAGATGTAATTAAACTGATAGTATTACGCCATTATTATTCTGATGTCTCATTTTAGAGTTTGAATTCATTAACGTCGAATAATTTGGGAGTTTCGAAACATGTTATCAGTCTGTGGCATCGTTGTTTAGGCACGTTTTGTTGTATTTGATGACTTCATTAACAGCCAGCCAATATGTACCTCCATTGTAGTAATGAACTCCGTTTTATGGAGTAGGTACAATTAGTATCGGCAATGACGTCATTTGAATGATCAAATGGATAATAATATTAATACGTGTATGCGTAATTGGAATATAATCTACGTTTGAAGCTAAAAGTACGTCACGCTTCTCTGCTCGTCAAAGTACCGCAAATTAAAGTCCAGAGGGTCTCAAATATGTATAAGTATCATTAAACCGTTCGACGGCGATTTTCTGTGCGTAGTCAAATAGATTAAGAGTCCGAACCTTTTCGAGCGATTCATAAATTCGCTTAGCCGCACAATTTGGCTGCGTGAATAATAAATAAAGTGAGTCACTGGAACACTCGGGTTTGCTCGCAAATCTACAACTCATATGTTACTAACAAATTGGTGTTTTCCCCATTTGTGTTCCACTACGGCTAAATTGGATATAGCGCTTATTTCACGCATTGTCAAGCGACGACAGCGATATAATTTGCAATATGGGTTTCATTAATGACAAAACTGATGTAGGTAAGTGGTATAAACTTTTAGTTACTTTTTTTCTTCTTTTATCGGTAGCTGGTAACACTGGACAATGTTGATAAAGAAGGGTAATGGTCAAGATGAATCAACGTACCCGAAGTTATAAAAATACTGGTCATTCGATATAGCAAAGGATTCCATGTTGAACAACTGAAGAAGTCTGACCTTTTATATCTGATTTGCTTGTCCTTATTTTATGATCTTGTGTAAATTATTATATTGTGAACTAGCCTCTGTAACTAACCGCTAACCCAATTAATTATAAGTACTCTCAGTGGTGGAGAGTCTATGTTGGTTTCATTTACTTTATTTACCATGCTCCCAATCCTGACATTCCGATATTAGCTAAGTATAACTGTAATGATAGATTCACCCCTACAAGATTCTGTTGTATGTATTTTATACTTCACCTGTTGTTTTTTAATTGTACACAGACCCCTTGCGATTTTTATGTGTCAAGAAGGGATTTGCCCAAAAATGAGTCAGTAAGTCTTATTTCGCTAACATAAGCATACATACATACCTAGATGTATAACCGGTGACCTAAATATTCAGATGAGGATTTTCCTCGTTGTTCCTTTATAGAGGGTGCTTCGTAATGAGTGCTGTAGAGATGAGGGGCGGGGCGGGGCTTAATGAACATGTCAGTCAGAAATCTGATGCGCTCTTTACGTGCACCGCGAGTCTCGTAATATATTTACAGTTAACTCGGAGCCCATCAGCGCAGCTGCAGCGTTTACAACACAATTATCTAGCTCGGTGATATTTCAGCAGCCAACTGTAAAATAACTTACCTACTGAGTTTTCACTTTGCTTCACAATTATTCATATTCACTTCCACTACGCAATCTTGTAAATTGTAGCAAATAACGTTATTAGACTTACTTTATTATTTAACTGCCTCGTTGGTCTAGTAGTGACAAGCGCGACTGCTGATCGTGAGGTCCTGGGTTCGATCCCCAGGTCGGGCAAAGTTTTATTGGGTTTTTCCGTGTGGAATTCCTCAGTAGGAACCTGGAGTTCGGATTGGTGCCCGGTTAATGGCAATAGGCTCGCCTCCTATTACATGGGACTTAAACATAACAGCGAAATGTGGTTGTTACTATACACCTCTGTCCAACCCTTCGGGAAATACAAGTGTGATGTTATGTGTTATAGCTTTATTATACGAACAGAAGTTTACATTTTCTCGTTGTCAATTAAAAGTCTAGTAAAAATATAGGTATCAGCTCGTTATAAATAACTGAAACATGATTCTATACGTTATTATTTTCGAATTTCAAAATGTATTAACCATTTTAACGTAGCTGTTATTTAAAAGGCTTTCCTAATTGGGCACTAAATTACTAACATTTAACTGTAAGTGAAATATAATTTGACGTGTTCAAGCTACGCCGTAGCATTTCGTAGCAGAGCGACAATGACAAACGGTTTGCTGAGAAGAGGCCCTTCGTTGAGAATTCACTAATGATGTACTTGTAGCTGTTAGCTACGGGCCCTTTGAAAGTAATAATTACTTAGTCTTCTTCGTTTCTCTTTTCACAACTCGTAGGCTGTCGGAAATGTCGAACGTGTCCGGAGCTTGTGTTTTAGATACTTGAAGCGTTGTTAAACAACTTTTATGAACCTCTAGCGGTGCTCGCAGTTTTGCCTGCGATTCATATTTTTAATTTACTTAAATAAAAAGTTACCCTTTGTCTTTTTCCGGATGGTTGCGGTGCATACTTTTGCGAATCCCGCGACCCCGGCCGAACGGTCAGGAGGTGGAACACCGTTGGTTTTTAGCCGTTAAGAGTCTGGCAGACCCCATCGCCTGCCCCGGGCGAGGGATATCCATGAGGATTTTCCAACGAGAAAAAAAAAAAAACTTTTTCCGGATATCAAGTTACCTCTCTGCCAAAAAGTATTGTATTCTGATTGATAGGTAAATCATAAAAACGCGGCGAACAGACAGACAGGCAGACTTTTTTTTCTATTCGAATGCTTGTAGATAGTCTTGCGGACAGTTTGTACGTAACCGGGCAGTTATTGGCGAGACCTGAAGGGTCTCCAACCAATGGGGACGAGTAAAATACTTAACCTAAGCCAATTACTACTACTAACATCATGACTACTAGCAACAACAGCACTAAGGGCGACCCCTAATAGGACTTGGTCCTCGGCTTAGGGCGTTGCTGGTGTCAGGCAGACAGACTCATTCTCACATGTATGCTTGGTTTTACTGAAAATAAACAAAATAGGTACTTAGTTTTTCAAACTACCGGTTCGAGGGATTACAAATGCAAATGATTCATGTATATAGAATCCTATATAATAATATTCTCCTTACATTAGTGCCGTAGAACTTATCTTAGTTGTAAGTGGGTGTGTATAATCTGCGTAGGTTAATTACGGCTTACGCATTTGAGAATTTGATGAATATTCAGTCTCACGCTAACACCTTGCCAGACCTCGCATAATTCGCATGATCGCTCTAGAAATCTACGCGTATTTACCAAACTGGGTAAGTATAATTGTAAAAGGTTAGTAGAAGTATAAATCCTTGGCAGAAAGATTTTTATTAAAGATTTGCAGTATGATTAATTTTATTATATTGATATAAAAAAAATTATAAAGTCTCTATATATATTCACGGAACGAAAAAATAAAATGTAAACAACATTTGACTACTCTTTATAGAGATGTTTTCTGTAAAATCGATGAAAAATTGTGTTTCAAATAGATTAACATCACACAATTTATTTTTGTTAGACCATTAATGTTATGAAATATTTTACAGAAATTATTTTTATTAACTGCCTCGTTGGTCTGGTGGTGGCAAGCGCGACTGCTGATCGTGAGGTCCTGGGTTCAATCCCCAGGTCGGGCGAAGTGTTATTGAGTTTTTCCATTTGGAATTTCTCAGTAGCAGTCCGGAGTTTGTATTTGTGCCCAGTTGATGGCTCGCCCCCTATTACATGGGACTTAAACATAACGGCGTAATGAGGGTGTTACTATACACCTCTGCCAACCCTTCGGGGAATACAGGCGTGATGTTATGTTATTTTTATTAAAAATAGTGAAAATGTTGTTTATATTTTATCTTTTCGTTTCCGAATAGGGTATAGCTGAAAGTCACAGCCAGGCCTGCTAAGAAGGATACCTGATTAACGCAACCAAGGGGCGCAAATGATCAGCTCTGTGTACTTTTTTCTATCCTTTGATGTTTGTTTAGTCTGTGACTCTTAGGCTCAATTGCACCAACTAACTATAACCGTAAACTTGCTATAATTATTTGTCTTGTATTCATTATAGCAAAGAACATAAAAATTTAATGAAAGCACAGAACATAAAATAAATATTATTTCGAAACGGGATATTTCATCAAAATATTATGTATTATTATTATTATTATAAAAACGGCGACTAAATGTTCTTAAATAAAATCATGAAAATGGGAACATGTTTTTATACCAATATTTATTTGAAAATGTTAATATTATGTGAGTGTATAATTTATATTAGTGTCTAGATCTAAAACATTGTAGGAATAACAGGTGTGTATTTTATTACTACATAAGCTTATTACTTTATTAATTAACGCGTTGGGTTCACACCGGCCCGACCCACGTCTCTCCTATATTTGGAAACTATATCAATTTATTAACAATAGTTAAGATCTAACCGACCATTTTGACATAAAGTAATATTGGAAACAATTTCATGCAAATTGTAAGACCTCAAGATGTTTAACAACCATTTGCGAAGTGAATGTATAATCGAGAGCGGTTTTGTGTAATTATTTCTGTGTCTATAGCTATGAATGCTAATCAGTGGATTTATTCATCTCACCGTTTACCTAATTAAACCGCCAAATCTACTAGCAAGTTTAATTGAGCAAGTTGACTTGTGTAACCGACATTCGAATTCCGACACAGCTGAAGCAAGACTTCTGCAAGTTTTACGAACTAAATCACCAATGGAGTGCAATTAGCAGCGCAGTAAAATATGGTAGTGTGTTTTGACGCTTCTGACTAGCCTGGTGTCGAGTTTATGGGCCTCTGACTTGTCTTCACATGCCGTCGAGAAATATCTCACGGGTATGCATTTTCTCACGATGTTTTTCGTCACCGTTTTAAGCAAGTTATAATGATACAATACGCACATGAATCCGTAAAGTCAGAGGTGCGTGCCTTGGATTCGAACTCGAGACCTATGCCTTGGCAGTCCGATGGTTACATGACTAGGCTTTCACTGCTGTTTACGATTTTTGTTGATATTCGAAGCTAACTGGTTTAAAATATATTTAAAAAAAAAAAAACACACAAGTGTTATTGCCATTCCTAGTCCATAATCCAGCACTCATATGGGTTTGCTGAAAGGTCGAACCATGAAAACCATATAAATTGATCAATGAGCCTGAGCGCTCGAAACGGAATTTCTCCTATTTATTTAATTTTAATCAGTAAACGTGAGTGAAACACGTAAAATAAAAATCTTAATAAAATATTTCATTTACGTCATAAGTGTCATAATTGATATTTCATTGGAAAAAGCGTTCGGTAAAATAAATCTCCGTAAAATAAATATAGACACGAAACGCAATATACTATTTTTATAAAGCGGCATTCAATTTACCTGTGCTAGGCCCTGAATTGAGATGAAAAAAAAAACATTGATATTCGTAGCACAGGCTGCGCGTTTCTGAGTGAACGATCACAGTCACGACACAAATTCCCGTCGGAGTATGTTCGGAATTCAAATAAGTAACAAAATATCAGTGGTGTCTTGACATTTGCGAATCAAACAGATCTACACAGCGCCCACGCGACGCGCCCTGTGATTGGCTAAATCAGGACCGCTCCTTGTGCTTTAGTTTTTTCTTATATCTCTAACTGGTGATGATGCAGGTAGTTTAAGAAAACCGATACCTTTTCTGTCGATATACGGCAATGTCATCAGTTAACATGCAACGTTTTATCATTATAGCAGAATCTCTCGAAATGTGTCACTATCTATTGATAAATGTATTCCACGAACGAATATAAAACAGTCAATGTCGCTACGTGTATTATTGAATTAACACCAATCACTGGAAACGGCGTAAAATCTGTTAAAGTTCAAAGGTAACCAAACCAATTGATTTATTATGCACTTGTTTACGATTCGAACAAATTCCATCGTAATGGTTGGCGCAGGAGGCAATAAAAATACGCCGAGTGGCCTCTAAATGGCAGACCTATTACCTGCCATTATGCTCCACAAAATACAATACGGTGCTTGTCTATTTACTGCGTGGGTTAACAGGTTCAAAGCGTCTCTCGTGGGGCTTGCGACGGCCACGTACACCGTGCAGGCTTTAATTGATGCGCTCTAACGACCACAGCTCTCTGCGGTACACGTTGTACCCACTCCGGCAAATTGATTGTATCTATCGAAGGGCAAAGTCAGTGAAACTATTCAATTACGCATTATCTACCACCAGTACTTATGAATATGTTGACCCGAATTAGATACGCTACTTAGGTCTTACGTGACCGCTATCCCTGTTGTAGTAGCTTTATTACTAATGGTATTAACTAATTAATAGATGTTGTTATGGATATTTGACGTAAAAGGTCAAGGTGTCTTGTTGAAAAATTAGGTACCTATTTTATATTTTTTCTTGGTTTGCAAAGGAAAGCTAAAGCCAAGAGTTTTATTAATTTATCAATGAAATGAAGCTATTGTGGTGTAATTAATAAGAATCATATAAACCTGTAACATATTTAAACAAACCTAATTTATATTTAAAAAATCTTAGCCTTACTATTTGGTAAAGATATTTCCCGAGATCAAGGTTTTAGATTTCAAATATTCACTACGCTTTTCCAGGAAAAAATACAAGATATTTGACAGATACCACTACGCATTCAAATTTTTAATACTAGTTCCAACCTAGGCCAAAAAAATCCTACTTATATTTTAAAGCAAATACTTCATAGACTTTGCTTTAGTTTGTAAAAAAAATGTCTAGAGAAGACAACATTTCAAAAATTAAGCTCTATTGTATTAAACATTTAGATGATTAATTTATAAAAATTTGTTCTTTAAACTTAAGAAATTATTGTGGTTGTCACAAACTGGTTTCATAACTTCGTAAACGAATTATAATATAACTATGATGTAAATCTACATTAACAACGGAATAACGTACCTGCAAGTGACGGTACGTAAATCCGGCGTACCCTGGGTAGTCAGCCCCATTACCGACCTTGCTAACTGGACTGAATATTCTTTTCTTCACATCATGCACTATTCTCATAAAGCTCGTACTGACACGAGTGTAGAAGACACTGATTTGTTTAGCAGCTTCGCTTGCGTGATTTTTTTCACCCCCTTAAGGTAAGAATTTGGAAGAATCCTTTCGTAGTAGATGGCTACCTTTGAAAAGGTACCTACTGTCAAAATTTCAAAATTCTAACCTAAACGGTTTAGGTTGTGTGTTGATAGATCAGACACTTAGTTTCTTCTTTTATAAATGCTTATAAAATTTTAATCCGATCATATTACGTCTTCACGTATGCAATCTTATAGAAGACAGTAAACATTTTATAATGATTAAACTGACTGTATGTCATAAAATTCTGAGCGAGAATCACGAAGTGACAAATGAATCACATAATTCACCGCAATCGCATAGTTTTTCATTCATTGTAAAAATGTTTTCATGTTAAGCTGGTTTCCCACGGTGCGTGATATTGCGGACGGACGCGGACCAGCCCGCACCGATGTACCATGGGAAGAGGTATCGTCCGTGGCAGTGGCGTAGCGTGGGTGTCGGCTGCCCGGGGCCGAAGAAAATTTTGCCGCCCTCTTATTTAGGTATTTCAATTTAATGTATACTATACATTACATAATTTAATTATAGATAACTTTTCGGCAAGAACAGTCATCATTATTTTGTATTGTACAGGTTAGATTTTAAATAAAGAAGTTTTTTATTATTTATTGTTAAACTTTGCCGCCCCCTAAAAAGTGCCGCCCCCACTACGCTATGCCACTGGTCCGTGGTAGCGCAGACACGTCCGTCGCGATACGTCGGTTCAAAGATGCGGTGCGAGCTCGTGCGTGGTGGTACGAGCTCGTCAGCATAAACACAGACTTTCTTTTTCTTCATTTTGTTTTTATTAGAGCACATATGCTTATTGCTAACAAATATCACAAGAGCCGCAGCTGCAGCGATATGTTCTCTTTCACTATGCATTTTGGAATGACAAAATGGCTTCGAATCTCAAGACCCACACAGACAGACACGCGCCGTTGGAAAAACCTTGTATGCAGTGCGTGGCTGTCCGTAGTCATCGGCCGTGCGTGATAATCCATAGAATCACGCACCGTGGGAAGCCAGCATTAGATGTCACGGTGAATAGGTTGTTATATGATAATAACGTGTGGTAAAACAGGGGTGAGGGTAGGGGGTTGCATTCCAAACACGGTCGGTGTTTTAGAACGCTATTTATATTAAATGTGCATTAACTTCGTTAGTTTTGTTTCGTTTAGTTTTCGGCACGTGGCTATAATTACCAACCGCGCGGATCATACGATTTGAGAGGTTAAGCTGCGCTTGCCGCGGTCAATCTGTAAATGGGTGACCGTTCGTTACACATCACAACAGTCGGTTCCAGGTGTCTTAAGAATACCTATGAAATTCGTTACGGGAAGTCAGAAGCTCGAAAGTCTGAGAACTAGTCTAACCTTAGGATATCAGCATTGCCCAGTAAATGGGTTACGAAAGTCTGATGTCAGTCGCTCCGTGTAAAATACTGATATTCAGCTGCATCTAGTTAGGCTGGAAGCTGACCCCAACATAGTTGGGAAAAGGCTAAGCAGAACAAACCTTTTTTAGTTTTTAGTTAATATAATCTTCAAATGCCTGTTCAAAGTCCTGTGTATATTGAAGTATATCATACACTAGCGGCCCGTCTCGACTTCGCACGGGTGGATATTTTTCCAGTTTTTGCAACATTTTTCATTTATGCTCCGCTCCTATTGGTCGTAGCGTGATTTTCTATAGCCTATAACCTTCCTCGATAAATGGACTATCCAACACAAAAATATTTTTTCAATTCCAACTAGTAGTTCCTGAGATTAGCGCGTTCAAACAAACAAACTCTTCAGCGTTATAATATTAGTATAGATTCTGATTTAAGAATGTGTCATAAGATACATGTTGCTTCTCTCTTCAATATCTTGCTTTAAAAGCTACCCCAGTAAGGTGCCTAATCCCCCAGTAGCTGCAATTAGTCTAACTGTTGGCTAAAGTCGTGTCTCCGCCAAAGGAAAATTGGCAAATTTTGTGTTGTCAACACGAGTTTTCTTTTGCGGAGACTCGGCTACAAAAAAAAACACGTGTTGACAACACAAAAGTTGGCAATTTTTCTTTGATGGAGACACGGCTTTATACACCTAAACTTTAATTCCTGTTTTGTAATAGCAATATAAATCTTAATTCCTAATTTTGACGTGTAAATAAAAAAGAATTAGTCAAAGTACTTAACACAACATCACGCCTGTATTCCCCGAAGAGTTGGGCAGAGGTGTGTAATACCCTCATTTCGCCATTATGTTTAAGTCCCATATAAGGCGAGCCTATTGCCATCAACCGGGCACAAATCCAAACTGGGCTGCTACTGAGGAATTCTACACGGAAAAACCCAATAATACTTTGCATGACCTGGGGATCGAACCGAGGACCTCACGATCAGCTGTCGCGTTGCCACCACTAGACCAACGAGGCAGTAGTCAAAGAAATGTTTTATAATATTAAAATTAATTAACAGCATAGATCTAAATATAATTTGAATATCGTTTCCCTTTGAACTTGGCAGTAATATCCGCATCTAGTATAATATTTGCCTGAAATCTTCGTTCCTAATCATCATCATTTTATCAGATTTGAAAAGAAACCAAACTGTTCATTACAATTTTATTAATTTCCGTTGTAATTTTACTATAAATAACACAAAGTGGGAATGTGTACACGCTCTACCCAATTTGGTATCAGAAAATAATATTAGTCATAGATTCCTACAAGCGACCGACAGTCCTTGAAACGGGGATAGTGCCCTACTGTGGGATGTAACAGTAAATATTATTCTTGTTATTGCGAAATACCTTACATAATAAGACGTTATCAAGCTCAATTTATCTGACACAATTTGTTTTTCATTATTTTTCAGGTAAACAACAAACTTACAGAATACCGATAACGTAATAAAATATGTATATCCCATTTTGTTTTGGTAAACCATATTGTAAACAAACGACTACCTACCCTAACAATAGTTTTAATATTAAAAGAGGGTAATAGTTTGTTTAAATTGAAACAAATGATCTATAGTTTATAGCATATAAGTAGGTACAAAGTGTAAAAATAACCTTAACGAAGCCGAAGTCTATGCATACTGTACATCAAACTAAGTAACATACAGCAAAAATAATTGCTGGAAAACGACTTTTATTTTTCGGTATTCAAAAACAACTTTTAATTGTAGCGCGAAAAACATGCGCGCGCGCAGTAGACTGTGGCTCCATTTCAAACATGTTCATAATGTTGGTTTAGAAGAATCTTTAATAATAATATTTTAATTTACATTTCGTAAAAAACGTTTAAAAAAAATTTTGACTTTGACCTTCAATATCTCCATAACCAGTCAGTTCCCAGGCATGGCCCGATACAAAAAAATCGTCGTAATGATGGAAAGAATAAGTGGATCTCGGCTTCATTAAGGGTATTTTTACACCCGATATATTTTTTATAGTTTATATAGTTTTTACATCCGAAAACCATGAACTTTGCTCATCATTCTGTACAACTTTTACTATGGCACAAACACGGAATTTGTGAAAACAGCTGTTCCATACAAAATAATCATTGTTGCTTAACAGAATGTATGGAATAGCTATTTTTGTTTTCACGAATTCAGAGTTTGTCCCTCATTCATGGTTTTTGGATGTGAAGCGACTAACCAGTCATGCTGTATTAAATTAGACAGTTCAAATATAAATTACCTTAAAAGATAAACAATCACAGTAATAATAATTAACCACAAGATTGTACACAAGACAAACTTATAAACTTATATTCAGGCGATCGAGTAAGATCGTTTAAAAGCCGCGTGCCTTCTACTCCTGCAGAACCTACGTTTAAACTTTCGTCTTGTATGAAAAATTTTAAGTTTCTCATTATTCGACAACTCTATAATGTCCAACCATTTCTGATCTAAATCTTCTGGTGGCTTGTCATTCACTAGAATTATAGGAAGACGATTATATTCGACTTCTGAGCGAACATTTTTGTCTCCTTTCATCAACACTGAAGATATTTCAGTCCAGTTGTTTGCGGTGTCCTCAGGGGATGAATTGGATGGCTCCTTGCTAGACACGACAGATATTTCTACGTTGTTTTGCGTCAGTTCTGTTATGGCAACATCGCCGTCGGCTTCACCCTCTGCCGCGTTCTGCCCCATCTCCACGTCGAACAGACGGAACTGAAATTACAAACGTTATACACAGTTAATAACGTGGAGAAAACATTTTATATTTGGAACTACAGTCTTCGAAGAACGCTTATAAAGTTTTTTTTAGCTTGGTAAACAGATAATTAATAATTGCCGCATTATTTTTTTTAGAGCAAATGGTTTTGATGGTTTCCAACGACGTTTTCTTGTCTGGAAGTTGCATATTAATTTTTTACTTAAAAACTCCAGGATAAATCAAAATATTGAAACTACAATGCCTTTTGAACATATAAAATTAATTACCCATTGGTAAAGCTTTAAATAACATTATGTAGATTGAGTACAAACAACATTTACTGTATAATAATTTTAAATGCCAACCAGAACGCTGTATAAATTGTAATGAAAATTCATTACAGTTTATATTTAGAATACAAGGAGTAACATTGTGGAGGTAATTGTTAACGAACAGATTCTATTGTCGAACTGCGAGTAAACAAACAGCACCGAAGTTTGTTTAAAACGTAAATATACAAGTATAGGTACTTTTACACGCTATAGGTACACTGATACACACACATTTATTATAATATATCGACGATCGGCAGTGAAAACCACGTATATGTAAAAGACAAATTTTTAAAAGAGAGAAGAAACTGTCTCCTGTAAAAAAATGGCCGATCAAAATGTTTATAAAAGTTTGTCATCGTACGTCATGGATAGCTTAGAAGTATTTGAATTGAAAGTTTGTTGAACTTGTACATGTATGACGAGTTTATTAATCTAAAGAACAAATATAACGCTTTTGAAGAAAATTGGATTTACGAGGTTTTCTCTGCCGAGCATCGATATATAGGTATACAAGGTCAGTCGGAAAGGGGGTACTAAGCCGAAAGGGTGTTAAAGTACCCATAATAAGGGATAACTTTTGTTCTACAACTTTCCCCAAAGCTCGATCGTTTAAGAGAAATAGCTTTTCAAAGATTTCGTAAAAAAATATGCTAAAACCTATCTGTCCCTAGCTATGACCAGCTGTTTTTACAATTTAGGTCATATTTGGGGTCACGAATTAGAAAGTTAATTTTCTGAATTCATAATTAAAGCAGGTATGATTTTTTCATAATTATCTTTTTTCATGCAAATAAAAATTATCGAATTTTGAAATTTTAACAATTGCTATATAATAGTCATCAGTGATACTTTAGGTGGCCCTCGGCTTAGTACCCCCTTTCCGACTAGCCTTATATATATACATTAGCTATTGACCGCGACATCAATCAAAGCATGAAACTTTCTGACTCCTTTATTGGGGTGGAATTTCAAGAATTTTTTACGAGTATCTATAAACTAAGGGAGATATTCGTGTCATATTTCTAGCATGTAGGCTTTTTAGTACGGTTGATTTCATGATGAGTCACTGAGTGAGTAACTCTGAATAAAATTATGTACATCAAACACACGTTGGAATCCACAAATGCGTCGTAAACCTGTAATGTGAAACAAATCCCATGAGTATTGGGCCATTGGTGCGATTAACGCAAACTACCGAAATACGCGGCTAATGAAGCTGAATCTTACGCGCTTTCATTGCTTATTGATCACGTTTTACCGACCAATTGTTGCTCAAACGGCCGTAATTAGGCTTAAAAGAGACTTATGTGGGTCTGGCATAGAATATCCGGTCGTACGGTCTTAAAATGCTACTAAGGCAACAGTGTCCTCTTTTTGTGTTTATATATATTAATACAGGTACCAAGATTACCAATCCGTTTAAAAAGGCATATTAATTATGAAACTAATTACTCAGGACCGTCTATTATAGCGGTCTAAGGCCCACATCCAGCAAGTGAGCCTTTGAAGTGTTGATATTATGAGACCAATGAAAAAGGTAAAGAGTACTGCCTCGTTGGTCTAGTGGTGGTAAGCGCGACTGCTGATCGTGAGGTCTTGGGTTCGATCCCCAGGTCATGCAAAGTGTTATTGGGTTTTTCCGTGTGGAATTCCTCAGTAGCATACCCCAGGAGGTGACTAGCACTTTCGCACTGACTATAGGTAGATCATCATTATCCACCTGCCCTTACCCCAATTTATTTGAGGTCGGCACAGCATGTCATATTCTTCCATATATCTCTATCAGCCGTTACCTCACTCATTATTATCATCTTTCACACAATCCGTTCATCTTTTCTTTGTTCTGCTTCATTTCTTATAGTATTCTACTTAAAACTTTTTTTATAATATGCTCCTCTCATACTTATGTAGGTATTTCTACTTACACCTGTAGGGGAACGAGATATTGTATTCCGCCTACGAAAAGGAGGATCCTCCTACCAGGCGGAGTCTTGTGCCTGACGGGCCACTGCCCAACGGTTGATGTTGGGAACTTGTATATATACTATCTGCGTGTCAAACTCTGATATCGCGATTCAAGATAGTTCGCATGTGGCGTGATAGATGCCGCCACATCACTCCCCCCCAAGACCGGAGGTCGATTGTAGTGATGAGTCAGCAAGTCGTTGCATGTTGAGATGCTTGCCAGGGCCAGGTGAAGGTTCCAGTGAGTCGGAACCGGATGCCGCGTCGTTCACGGTGAGTCGGAACTGTGAGCGGTGAGAAGTGGCTGGCTGCTGGCGTCGACCAGGAGAGATGTGCCTCTGCTAGTTGACCGGTCGAATTTGCAGCGTGCTGTGCCATGTTGCTGAAGAGGGCTGAAGGTGTGACCAGGCTTGCGCGTACACTGCAAGCTAGTGGTGACACGATGAAGCCGAGGATGCTGGCTGGCTGTGGGACTTGCTGCTTGCTTGAATGTCGAGCAGAGGGGAGTGATGATGTTGCTGCCGATGTTTATAGGCTGCGAAGGTTGTGTTAGTAATCGTCACCAATGTGGAAACATTGTCTGTGACGATCACGTCGGGGTCACCAATGTAGGGGAACGAGATATTGTATTCCGCCTACGAAAGGGAGGATCCTCCTACCAGGCGGAGTCTTGTGCCTGGCGGGCCACTGCCCAACGGTTGATGTTGGGAACTTGTATATATACTATCTGCGTGTCAAACTCTGATATCGCGATGCAGGATAGTTCGCATGTGGCGTGATAGATGCCGCCACACACCTAGTTCACACAGAAACTGTTTACAGGACCCATTATAGCGGATCTGTTTTTATTTTGATAATGGCGCTTGTAGTTGTATAAGCGAGTTCATATACACGACAGTATTCTGAATCCAGTAAAAGATACTGGATTTGTTATTTTTATCGTATCCTATCTGCCAGATGCGACGCAGTTGCCATTTGTTTAAGTGATCCGTCAGTACAGATGTGAACAACACATCCAGTACCGACGGATCCCTTAAAACGGATCCGCTGTGTGAACAGGCTCTTAGGCTAAGAACTCACGGAGCGATTTTCACCCGCGTCCGCCGCGGTTGCGGGCCCGCAGCTTCTGTAGAATGCAGATATATATGTAAAAAATTAAAGCACATCTCACGACGCGTTTTACGCCCGCGGTGTGCGCGGTTGTTTGCAGATCCCGCTGCACCGGCGGGCAACTAGTAGAATCGCGCGCGGCAACTAGTAGGTTGCGCCCGCGCCGTCTGCGATCGGGTGGCGGGCGACCGCAGTGGTAAAGAGTAAGAAATAATCCATAACGATCACTATCCTGAATCAGTGGATGCATCCAGAACCTTTTGGGTCTTCTTTTTTTATTCTTCTGTGAAGTAAGTATAACGCAACAGCTCGTTTCTGGTGTGCGATAACTGCCCGTCTTGCAACCGCCCGTCTTGCGATCATCGCCCGCCACGTTTGCGAGCGATGATATCAACCGCGACGGCTGCGTAACCGCGCAAATAACCGGTCTCGTGAGTTTAGAAATAAAACCGCAGTTCCACCACCACAGCGGGCACGGTACAAAATCGCTCCGTGAGTTCTTAGCCTTACTCCTCTGATTTGACCTCTAACATGCAAAAACATATCGATAAAAAACATCGCCTCCAAAAATATTTACACATTAATACCCGAAATATGAGTATGTAAATATGTGTAAAAAGATAATCCTCGTTTACATCAATGTCAAATAAAACGGATATTTACAACGAGCCCTCTCGATCCGCCTCCATTGATACGTAAACGATTTTTTATATAATCACAACTTCAGTAAATCGCTGTAACTGCAAACGACAGATTTCCTTTAATATTTCTTGAAAAATCAATAGGTTCTCCCGTTCATTCTAGATATAGAACTGCTTTGCATTATATGAAAGAAATCTTGGGAGGGAAGAAAATCAGCTCAGAGTGCTGTTACATCTTAGACATAAGTCTTGGTGCGAGAAAACACTACGTAGTCATCAAATCTGTTGGGAAATAATTAATTTAATTGTGATTATCGTCAGTGTTCAGCGAGTAGCAGCAGTGATAGCCTAGTGGTGTGACCGTCGGACTGCCAAGTCATAGGTCTCGAGTTCGAACCCAAGGCACGTACCTCTGACTTTTCGGATTCATGTGCGTATTTTATAACTATCACTTGCTTAAAAACGGTGAAGGAAAACATCGTGAAGAAACCGACATGCCTGAGAGGTATTTCTCGACGGTATGTGAAGCCAAGTCAGAGGCCCATGAGCGGCTTAAACTCTGACACCAGGTTAGTCACTAACCACACGAAAAGAAGAAGAAGAAGCGAGTAATTTCAACACTCTGATTTAAGGCATGGGCCTCTTCTTAGAATCAGAAGGGTTTACGCCTTAATCCACCACGCTGGTCTGATGCAGGTTGGCGGACTACATACACTATCGAGAATTTTTTTTACATGTACCTACAATGTCATCCAGGACTAAATGGGATTATAAAAATGTTCTGGTTAGATTGGTAATCGCACTTATTATAGTTCTTCTTTGCGTGTGGTTAGTGACTAGCCTGGTGTCAGAATGTATGCCACCCATGGGCCTCTGACTTGGCTTCACATGCCGTCGAGCAATATTTGTCAGGCATGCCGGTTTCCTCACGATGTTTCTTTCACCATTTTTAAGCAAGTGATAATTATACAATACGCACATGAATCCGAAATGTCAGAGGTGCGTGCCTTGGGAGACTATCACTGCTTTATTATAGTTGGGAAAAGGTTACGATGATAAAAATAAAACAGAACATTTGGCACGTGCTTGAAATAAGAACAGTTTCCCAAAAGGCCGCACTCTAAGCATTACTGTGTAGGTACAAGCACAAAACAGATAGGTACAGAAGTCAATCACATGTATGTACTTCACTTTTCATATCTACGCTCAGCGGTCGCTCTATCTATATATATAACTATCTCTCTCAAGCGCATGGCCCTCGCGCTCGCACTCACTCGCACTCTAGTCCCAAACAGTCCGAGATATCGTGTTCGTGAGCAGTGTCTATGTGTGCGTTGCTCGAGCGCACTTGTATGTAGATTGACTTCTGTACCTATCTGTTTTGTGGTACAAGTATATTGCACAGTTTGAACGTTCAAAAAGATATTCAACGATCATTAACTGAACATGGTCGTTCGTTACAAATGATCGGAAACGATTAGAAGCGGTCAGTATGCCGCACCTGGAACGACGCCAACATGTGATCCGTGACTTACGATCCGTAGTTACGGAGTTACTTGAGGTTCCTCTCGCGTTCATAATATACGAGTAGTTCGATTACTCTAGTGATTTATACGAGAATTTGTTACATTGTAACTGATGGTAGGTACTTTTTTTCGCCATATACCTCTTGAAATAGTAAAGCTATTAGGCAATCCTGGTGTAAATGGAATAAATTCTGCAGTTAAAGAATTACAGTTTTTTAGATGAACTGTTAAGGATCTTGACTTGATAATTCACGCGGTGTGTTAGTTTAAATATTTAATACTGACAGCCAATAACCAGTAATAGTTAATCAGTTCACTATAGCTAATAGCTATTATTCCAGCTACAACTCAAGCAAATCGTCACGGGTGAATCCAGTTGAATCTGGATTCTTTAGAGAAACTGGCTTTTAATGAATGAGTACCGGAAACCGGCGCCTGTTTAATTAAATCCTATGGTGAAAGAAGCAAATCGAATAACTATATAAAGATCGTAGCAACATGATTTTGCGTAATTTCCGCTTTTCTCTGTGGAAAAGGGCGGTATGTTCATAAAATGGGGCCATGATGTTTAGAGTGGCGTAATAGGCATTTTTATAAAATCGTGTTTAAATCTTTTAATGGTCGTAAATTATGAAAGTAATAAAGCCACAATTGCACAAGTGTGCGTGCGGTGCCATCTATTGAAAAATTAAAGAATAATTTTTAGGCCATTGTAACTCTATTACTTTCATCGTTTATTTACGACAATAAAAAAAAGCATTAGGCCCCTTTGAACCTCATGGTCTCATATGTGGGTATATAAACTTTAAAAGATATATTTTTTTAGTTAAGAGTTTCTTCTGTTTACCTACGCTAAAATAATTAAACGTAAGCCTTCGCCGAAAGCTATAACGTCCAGGAATATTATTTATTGCGAATTAAAATGTAAACTTCTATTTTTTTATATTTCTTCATTGTTTACTTTTGTACCGAAAACAGTTAATGTTCAATTCTAAATTTATAAACATTTAATTTTAGGTACAAAGCAAACCAATTTAATGGCGCTCTTGACTTTGTTGACTTAACCTTGCTGAGTTATTATAATTTAAGTTTCATAAACAACATATCGCGAAGGTAAATAAACTTCGCGCCTTTCAACTCGTCAATGGACTGTAGAGTCTGCGAAACTTTAATATCGCTGTCAAAATGTTGGCGTATCGATTGAGTGGTGATGTACGAAATATAATTGTGAACCTTGAAGAATTTGACGTATACCATCAACATTTTACAGTTCTTTAACACCACGCGATGATTTTGTATAAACAATCTCTTCGGTTACGAAAAATATTTCTTACGCATCATTTATCAAGCAGGTACGGTCAACAACGAAAGTTGGTTAACACTGTTATTTATTTATTTAGGTACATTCTTACATCTACCATTACAGTCTCCCAATTCGGTAGTGCAGTAACTCAATAATAATGAATTGATTAAATACATAATTTACAACACAAAACAATAAACATTAAAAAATAAAAAATACAGGGTTCATAAATAACACAATATATAACGTTATCCTTGTGAACTCGCTCAGTGAACAGGAGAACAAATCCAATTCGTCAGCAACCAAATTCAGTGTGTACTACTACTAATACTAGTGTATGTTACTTTTACATAACATCTAAGACACAAAATTATTCGATACATACACTGCTTTTCAGAATTTCATATAATAGTCAAGAGTTTGTGTTAATTTATTGTTACATGTGTTCCGATTATATTTGAATATTATTGTGTTCAGTTATGATTTTAAAAACTGAAATGTTAACATACTTTTGTTGCTGACTGTACGTCCTGTAATAAGATGACGTAGTGACAAAAATTGAAAGGAGTATGCTTAGGTGGTTTGGTCATGTTGAGAGAATGAGTGAACGGCGATTAACAAAAATAATTTATAAGGCGGATGTCAGTGGAAACTCCGGTAGAGGACACCCTAGATGGACATACATCGATGTTATTGCTGATGTTTTTCACAAAAGACAGGTGCGTAGTACTCTCAACCAGCATGCGTGTATGACAAGATGTATGAATGTGGACGAAGCGAAAGGAGTATGTAAGGATCGTATCATGTGGCGTTCTATAGTTTCAAAAGGCGTCAGTTTATGTATGTATGTACGTCCTGTAAAACACTCGTAATCGTAATATCTTTGATTTTGACAGTTCAACATTGCCCATTGCACCATATGTTTTGACAATATGTCTCGCAATGAATATTGTTGTACTGTCAAAATGCAATTGCGAGTGTGTTAGGCAATTAGGAAGATGTGAGCATAAATCTAAATTAGAACTTTTATAAACAAATCATTTATTTAAAAATCTGAATGAATTCAAACAGATGCATGGAAAAGTATGTTAATTACAGCATTTAAAACACTTTTCTAAATATTTTTGCTGATTTTGAGTATGTGCAAAGGATATATAACGTCTAAATGTCAGTCCAGAATGTATCGGAACACGTTGCGATTAACGATTCTCACCGCATTGTTATATTTAGATGCAGACTAAACACAGGGCTAGCTTCCGAAGCCTTCAAACCAATCCGCGCAAAATGTAGTATCTAGGACATTCCAATTTGTCATGCGAATATTTGACGATCCGATTGGCGTAGTAGTTGAGCACTTGGCTATCGAAGCTTCGGATCGCAGATTTGGTTCTCACGCCGATCAAATATTTGTATTTGTGAAAGTGGTGCTGCATCGACGGTCCCAATAAAATCTTAATGTGAGCCAATATAAAGTTATAGGTAGGTAATGTTCTGCCTAGCCTTTTCCCAAATATGTTAGGTTCAGCTTCCAGTCTAACCAGTTGCGGCTGAATACCAGTATTTTACAAGGAGCGACTGCCATCAGACCTCCGCAACCCATTACTGGGGAATGCCGATAACCTAAAACTAGACCAGTTGTCAAACTTTCGGGCTTCTGACTTCCCATAATTACTGTCATAGGTATTCGTATGACACCCGGGACCGACTGTTTAAAGTGCTCCCCGAGGAAAGAAAAGAAAGAAAAACAGAATGAAATATGATTTATTGACAGAGGCACACAACAACAATAATATACAAGCGAGGCACGGAGGGGTCTCGATGAATAACGAACGTTCACCCACCCATGGACTGACCGCGGCAAGCGTAGCTTAACCTCGAAAATGGTATGAACCGCGTGGTTAAGTGCCATAAATTAAGTTATATGTACTGTCAAAGAAAAATCTGTGCAGAGCAACTGTTTTAATAGGTATCTTATACATACATAATGTATGATGTTTTCAGAGCCAAGCGAGAAAATCAGGTTACCGGGTGGCGCTGGTCGTATAACCTTATATGCACTATCGTGTTCTTAAACCCGGCACGATATTGTTATACCAACGTTCCTCGACTACGTTTTATAGTACTTTCTGCTGCACCACGAGGAAACGGAGGTTATTGCTGTATAGTTCACAGACCACGGCACATAAAATCTTCAGAACTTTCACCCGATCGGATAGTCCAATATTTATAGTATATATTTTTAATGACTGCCGATCGTGAGGTCCTGGGTCGGGAAAAGTGTTAAATGGTTTTTCCGTGTGGAATTTCTCAGTAGTAACCCGGAGTTTGGATTTGTGTCCGGTTGATGGCAATAGGCTCGCCCCCTATTAAATAGGACTTTAAACATAACGGTGAAATGAGAGTGGTACTATACACCTCTGCCCTACCCTTGGGGAAATACAGGCGTGATGTTATGTTATGTAGGTACCGTATACCTATCGTCGCTGCGCCTGCAAAATCCGCTGTTTTGCTATTTTGCTTTGTTCTTAACCAAATAAATTATTAAAAAACAGATTTTACGAGTGCACGTGGCTTGAGAACTATTATAAAATAGCATCAAAGACAGATTTTCAAAAAAAACAGCGGATTTTGCAGGCGCAGCGACGATATTCTTTTTATTCATAGAAATAAGGAAGGTTTACCTACTTATAGGCTGTCATTTAAACGGTTAGCTATATATTGATGTTTTAATCAGTGAGAATGTATAATTGATCGCCGATGCTTGATCAGTAGAGAAAACTGTGTCACATTTTCAACAACAAGCTTTTCTGAGTTGTTAAAAAGAAATAACCATATTTCTAACCTAACCTAGTCGAGGTGCTCAGACTATTTAATAGCAGATTTTTTTTTTGCTGACCAAACATAGGTATACAAGTTTAGTCGGAAAGGGGGTACCAAACCGAAGGGGTGTTAAAGTACCCATAATAAGGGATAACTTTTGTTCTACAACTTTCGCCAAAACTCGATAGTTTAAGAGAAATAGCTTTTCAAAGATTTCGTAAAAAATATGCTAAAATCTATCTGTCCGTAGCTATAATCAGCTGTGTTTACTATTTAGGTCATATTTGGGGTCACGGATTAGAAACAAAGGAGATGTTTCATTTTCGGCCATAAGATGTACATTTATCGAAAAAGGGGAAAAAAATCCAAGAATTGAAATTGAAATCATGTCAAATCAAAACATAATTCACGTAGACGTTAAATATGAAAGGTATGTGTTCTTGTACAATTAATAATAATTATTATTCTCTTAGCCATCTTTTTCGACTAATTCTAAGCTAGTGTGACGATTTCATCGTTAGAAATATATTTATTCTTCTTTTTTGACGTGTACTTCTGAACGAAAAATTCAAAATGTCAGGTCACAGTCAGTCAGTAATTAACAAATATCAATTTCTAGGTTAGGTAAACGTCATCTTTACAACCTCTCACGGCTGTCATAACTCTCACGACAAACGTCAAACATTTTTAACTTTTATTTTGTGCATAAAAAACATTTGATATTATGAAAACAAAATGTTACTGTAAGCTATTCAGGGTTTAGTTTCCCAGCTTTTCTAAAAGGTACACGTTATGGCCGGAGTCCCATACAAAAATGAAACATCTCCTTTTCTGAATTCATAACTAAAGCAGGTATGTTTATTTAAAAAAAAAACTAAAATAAATATCTTTTTGCACGCAAATAAAAATGATCGAATATTGAAATTTTAACAATTGCTTTAAAATAGTCATCAGTGATACTTTAAGTGGCCCGCGGCTTAGTACCCCCTTTCCGACTAACCTTGTACATTGCGAATCATTTTGTTACTTCTCCTTAGTATTGAGGGAACTATAATGTAAGTGCGACTGACTCGGTTCATTGTTTTAGTTAAAGTTTGTATCAGGCAGAAGTTACCTGAAGATTTACAAAGGGAATCTGAGGAAGTTCGAATATGACGTCAGTTAGTCAAGAAACTAGTCTTATTGCCAAATTCCTTATAAAACGAACAGTACAGACAGAACGCAACGCAAGCGTTGAAATTGTAAAAGAAATCAATCACCATATAAATTTATGACTTTTCGCTTTTTTCCAAAACTAAAAACAAGAAAATGGAATATTAAAATAAACCACAAAACCGTACCGTTACGTAGGCAATGCGTCTAATGATAATCGCGTTATTTATTTACTTACAGTGTATGAAGCGCATCAACTACGATCTTGACTTTGGCTGGTTCACATTTTAATCGTTCGCACCTCATTTTGTAAACATGCTGTCAAAGCAGCATCAATCGGGCTAACGCTAACGCAGATGTTTGCGTTCACATAAACGCGCGTTCGCCGGTGACTCAGCGCCCTCTAGTACTACTTTGATGTTGTTTTTTTTGGAGAAATGTGAATGACGTCATTGTCCGAATTCAAATTTTGAGTCACAAATTCATTTAATTACGAATTAATGGGGTAAAACGAATCAGGATTATAGTAGTTGGTAAATTGAGCTTTAGCTAAAGCTCTAGTATTTTTATAAAAAGCTTGTTTCTTGAATCTTTGTTACCCGCAAAATTACTAAAGCCGGGATTATCAGCTTTACTCATAGACCAACGTGGCCACCGATGAGTCGTCGACCGCGTTGTTCTAAGAACTTTACATATTTCTAAAAATAATCAGTACCTAACATTTTCTTAACTTCTTAAAAATGAAGTAAAATTATATTTAAATGAAACTAAATTAATATAGACACGTTTTAGAATGTTTGCACCATTATTCAATCTTACAGAAAGATTTCACAAGTTAATTAGATGTTATGAAAAATGATTTGTTTACACATGTGTTCTGCAAAATTAATAGCATTTACGATAAAAAAGTACTTCAACATAAACACAACATCGTATCCGGTACTCAGAAGTGCGTTATCTTTTACAAAAAAAAGACATCCAAAACTTTGTTGTAACAGACATACTCGAAACCCCTCTTAAAATGATGAATCATAATACTTATAAATAATCTACACAATGGAAGTTGTCGTTCGACAGAACGTTGGCATTCCCTAGGAAGGCGATGTTGCCCCATGCATGAATGTTGTGCAAACAAGTTGAGTAATGTGCCCGAGTAGTGACCCGCGCCCGGCTATATTTCCCGTTTTCGTAAACATGTCGACGAGGCTATAAAACGGAGAATCCTTTAATGCACTGCATCAAGCTGTGACGTCATATTTACGACGTATACAGAGCTTGCTGTAATGGGTGATATTCACTTTAGATTATTTCGATTCAGAAAATACTACTATTGTCTGTTCTTTTGACATACGGTTATGCTGGCAAAGAATACTCAACGTCCTCTCTTTTCTTGAGCGTCATAAAGCATTACGCAATTTACGATTAGCGATGCGCGCATGCACAGGGTTTGCAGCAAATTATATATTTAACCCCTTGTGAGGACGGGTTAGAATATATAACTTAAGATTCAACAAAACCCAGCACCCTTGGTAGGGTCTATACGGTCCGCCTGGCTAGCTACCACCCTCACATTAAAGTCCGGCGCCATCAGTTTACTGTGTTCCATCGTGTGTACGTGAGAGCCAGAGGGGTATAAGGGAATCCCTCTATATCTCTGTTCCTTGGATTCGTGTGCTCCATCTTAGACCCTGTCTGCGCTTACCATCAGGTGAGACAAGGGCCAAACGCAACCAAGACAAGATAAAAAAAGAAACTCCGATGGCGCAGTACGCCTACGTATATCATCAGTAATTATAGCCGATAGGCTAGACTGGCCCTACATCAGATGTTGTAGTGACTAGCACGTCACCTACAGCCGACGGCAGTTTAATTAAATTAAATAACACCAAAAATATACTGGGTGTATAAATAGCCTTAACGAAGCCGAAGTCTACGCATACTGTACCTATACATCAAACTAAGTAACACAAGCAAAAATAATTGCTGGGAAACGACTTTTATTTTTTGGTTTTAAAAAACAGCTTGTAATTGTAGCGCAATGAAAACGCGCGCGCAGCAGATTGTGCCTACATTTCTAAAATGTTGATAATGTTTGTATAGAAGAATGTTTAGTTATAACATTAAAACTTAGTGTTCGTGAAAAACGTACATAAATATGGTGACTTTGACCTTCAATATCTTCATAACCATTTGGTTCCCAGGTATGTCCTAATACCAAAAAATGTTCGTAATGATGGGAAGAATACGTGGCTTTCGGCTTCGTTAAGGTTATTTTTACACCCGATATATGAGAAATAAGTCATTGTTACTTATAAATAATAATAATTACGGCATAAAGATGGCTAAAATATAATAAAAAATTCGAAGGTCAAGCATAGGCATGGTAATATTCATTGAAGCGGTCTATTATGAGGCCCCTGTTCAGCCGTGGACGAATACGGCCATATTGTTATTTAGTTTCAGCAATTCAGTATAGATAAGTGACGGTGCCGAGGGTAGGGTACTTAAGTGTACCTGTATGCTTCAAAAACCACATTAAGCCTTTGTTCCGATAGGCCTTGTAAATATCAACGCAGCCCGAAAATGCGACAACCGATCTAACCTTTGAACATCGGTATGACTAATTGGGTCGCGGTCAGATTGCAGTCACTCTGTATAAAATATCAGGTGCATATTAGACCAGGGCTGAAGCCTTTGATGATGGTAAAAAGTGAAAAAAAAAATAGTAGGATGAAACCCATTGGAAAAGGAAGAGAATATAACAAAAATGAAAGGAATAATAATTTACGGGCGATCTGAGGTCGGGAAGTCGATGGGGGTGAGTTTTGAAGGGTAAAAAACGGTTTATCTCGATTTCCGGCAAAACTACAAGTCCTATGGAAAAAAGTTAAATCGCAAAGTTGTAGGTAATAAAAAGATCTACAACTTTTGTATTTACACTTTTTTCACATAACCTCAAAATTTATGTGAAAAACCCAAATAACCAGGTTTTTGATTTTTTATTTTAATCTTTTACAAAAAAAAATAGTTTTTCACAAAATATGGTGAAAACTTATCTTTTTATGTCCCAAACACACTGTAATTTTTTTGATTTTAAATATTTATTTTTTCGCCTTATGTTGACTTAATATCGAAAAAGCAGCCTATTATCTTTTTATATCTTTATATATCTTTTTATTACCTACAACTTTGCCATTTAACTTTTTTCCATAGAACTTATAGTTTTGGCGGAAATCGAGATAAACCGTTTTTTACCCTTCAAAACTCACCCCCATCGACTTCCCGACCTCAGATCGCCCGTAAATTATTTTTCCTTTTATTTTTGTTATATTCTCTTCCTTTTCCAATGGGTTTCATCCTACTATTTTTTTTTTGGTTCCAAAAATTATCGACCCTAGTCTATATATCCGATTAAACTAGCAAATCGACCGCCAACATGATTCTCTCAGAAAATTATATTTGTTTTTTTTAAACTTTGCCCTTCTCTAGGATTTCTCCTCTATCGTGAGTACGTTTACAGACACAAATCTTCACACGCAAAAACATCCAGAACCGGAACAACTATCTGTAGGCCATACAAATATTTGTACCGTGCTGGAATCGATCCCACGACCCGTAGCGCAGAAACCCATCACTCAGCCACTGCACCAAACGTGTCGTCAAACCTACATACCTACATTACAATCAATCAATTAGTCAATTATCAGTCAATTATTTACATTATACCCTTAACGAAGCCGAGAGCCACGTATTCTTCCCATCATTACGAAGATTTTTTGGTATTGGGCTATACCTGGGAACCGGCTGGTTATGGAGATATTGAAGGTCAAAGTCACTATATTTTTGTAAGTTTTTCACGAAATCGAAGTTTAAATGTTATTACTAAACATTCAACTATATAAACATTATCAACATTTTTAAATGTAGGCACAGTCTGCTGCGCGTGCGCTTCCATTGAGCGCTACAGTTAAAAGCTGTTTTTAATACCAAAAAATAAAAGTCGTTTCCCAGCAATTATTTTTGCTGTGTTACTAAGTTTTATATAAAAGTATGCGTAGGGAGTCTACACAGTCGTTTTCGTGAAAAAATATAGTGACTTTGACCTTCAATATCTCCATAACCAGTCGGTTCCAAGGTATGGTCCAATACCAAAAAATCTTCGTAATGATGGGAAGAATACGTGGCTCTCGGTTTCGTTGAGGGTATTTTTACACCCTGTATACCTACATTTTAAATGTCAATTGACAAATCCATTGTTATAATGAGCCCCCTTGCCATCATTAGATTAGTAGGTACACGTAGTACCAGTAGATAAATCACGTGGTGCTGCTAAAGATTTAACAACATACCAACTTTATTTAATGTGTGATACACACAGTTTATATCTCAGAATGTTTGTGTTAAAAACCTTCCGTAATTAGGGAAACTTAATCTTTTTTTTATGTTTCAGTGCCTCACTAATAACTCCACATGAATGAGTTTGAAAAAATGTTTACTGAAGCCGTAGAATTTTAAAATTTAACTGCAGAATAAATATACATGGTATGCAAGTCTTTTACGAAACAATACGAGATATTGTTTTTCAGTTTTACAGATCCATTTTCAATTTTACGGTTGATTCCATTATTAAAATGTTAAACAAAGACAGTTTTACAAACATTTCAGGAGTTGTTTTTGTGTACGATTTGGTTAATAACGCAAGATATAGCATCAATCTAACCTTTTCTCATATAGGTACGAGTATGTAGGGTCGACTTGCAGCTTAACCAGATGTAATCCAATAATGCGCAATCTATACTAATATTATAAAGCAGAAGTTTGTTTGTTTGTTTGAACGCGCTAATCTCAGGAACTACTGGTTGTAATTGAAAAAATATTTGTGTGTTGGATAGTCCATTTATCGAGAAAGGTTATAGGCTATATAACATCACGCTACGACCAATAGTAGCGGAGCATAAATGAAAAATGTTGCAAAAACGGGAAAAATGTCCACCCGTGCGAAGCCGGGACGGGCCGCTAGTATATTATATTTTTTTAGTCTTTACTTTAATAATACAGCACGTAACACAACGAAGAACAAACCTTATAATTGGTTGATGGGTAGGTAAAGTACAGCATAATCATACACTTTTTGTCACTATCCACGCTATTCACCAATATTTTTTTTCGAATTATTCATAACCTTTGTAGTCCTATCGGTTAACATAACTAACATCATCCTACAAGATCAGCTGCACAATGTAAACAAGTAAGAAATCAACATACATAAACATAATTAGCCCATTACTGTTCAACTGCTGGGTACGGGCTTTTTCTCAGGGATGAGAAGGGTTTAGGCCTGAGTCCACCATGCTGGCCTGGTGCGGGTTGGCAGACTACATATACCATCAAGAATTTAATGGAGCCCTCTCTGATGTACTGGTTTTCTCACGATGTTTTCCTTTACCGTTAACGTAAGTGATAATTAAATTCTGATCCGAACATGAATTCGAAAAGTCAGAGGTATGGGCCGGGATCGAACTCAGACCCTCCTACATGGAAGGCGAGCGTTCAACCGCTAGGCTATCATTGCTTTTAAGAAATCAATAATTTCTCAAAATCCTGAATATCATCATAGTTTGAACTATGCCCGTGTTTTCACACTGTGTGATAAGTAGATAGCATGATGAGTGACAAAAAGTGTAGGTACGATTGTATTACACTTAACCTACCCATCAACCAGTTACCCCTCATTTACACCTAGGTATAAAACATGTATTCTACATGTATCACATTTTTTTTCGATTTTTTTTTTATAAATATGCGTACTTTAAGTAGCAAACAAGTATGCAGATCTTTAAAACACTTGTTTGAAATATGTTACACATGATCATTAAGTGTTAAGACTAAGTAATTTCTTCTAAAAATACCTTTACACAATTTATGTTTACAACTTGTTTTTAGGTGTAAACGGGGGGTTACAAGGTTTGCTATTCGTTGTGTTACGTACTGTATAAGAGCCTGTATAAAAATGTGTCCAGCAATACAAAATATAAGGTAGTAAGTAACTTAATTTCTGCATATGTTGCATCTCTGGCCAAAGCCCAACGGGGCATCGTATATCAAGTGACCACGTGAACATAACACGGTTAGTTAGCCATAAATAATTACCCTGTGCTTCTCCCTGGAGGCGGTGTACATTATCCAGCCGACGTACACGAACATGATGAGGGCTGGCACCACCAGGCTGGCCACAATCGGTATACGGCGCACCCATGCGTGGTAGATGGCCAAGCAGAACAGACAAATGCCCACCAGAATGGCCATGTACCGACCAGTGCGGCGACGCTCTTCCTGCAAAATATCCGGTAATTTTTCACCATATAACGTTGTCATATAAATTGCTGTGCCTCCACCATGCATCAACGTAATAAATCGTTATTAGCCTTTTTTTTTTTTTTCATTGGAAAATCCTTATGGATGTCCCTCGCCCGGGGATGGCGAGGGGGTCTGCCGAACTCTTACCGGCTCAAAACCAACGGTGTCCCTACTTCTGACCTAAGGCCGGGGTCACGGGATTCGCTATTGCATGCACCGCGACCCCGGCGGGTCTTGGTCCACCAATTGCTGGCGGGTCTTGGTCCACCAATTGCTGGTGGACCTCTCCACTGTAGGGCCCCACCCAGCCTTTTCCTAATCATATTCCGTCGGCTTTTAGTCTATCCCGATACGTCTGAATAGCAGTAATGCCCACAACGACTTCCATTAGTACCTTTTTGTATCAAGACACGTGGGGGGAGGATTTTCCTGAGTAAAGAACGATCACGGTTCTGCTATCGTATAGCTCCCTTAAATAGATTTAAACTCCATGATGGCTAATTCATGCAGCATCATCGGGAAGGGTTAGCTCAATATCACACTTTTCACAACTATGTTGAGGTCAGCTTCCAGTCTAACCAGACGCGGCTGTATACCAATATTTTACACGGAGCGACTGCCATCAGGCCTCCGCAACCCAGTTACTGAGCAATGCCGATGCCGACTTCTGACTTCCCGTAAGGACTGTATAGGTATTCGTATGACACCCGGGACCGACTGTTTATATAATCATACACTTTTCCTCAAAAGACCATGCCAGACGTTGCCCTACATTGTTACACTCGCATAGTTTTTATACCACAATGTCTGGACTTTAAAAGAGACCTTGATCTCTGAGTTTGTTTCGGCTTTTCTTCTCAGAGCTAGTCAGATTGGAAATGTCGGCGCCATCTAGTCTTAAATAAAACATTACATTGACTTGTAACTGTATCTGTAACAGAGTTATTTACAGAAATAAAAGATATTTATCATTTATTATTTATCAGTGTAATCAAAGAAAAATAAACAGAACTTTAAAAAATTAAACTATGCACCACGCAATTAATATTTTTGTATGGGTAAAATAAAAAGCTAGGTATTGTAATTGTCAGTTACACCTATTCGGATGTACTCGTATATCTATCTATACTTTGTTCAGTGAATTCGGAATGCTAAAACGATTTACCTGATCATACAATCAGTTCGATAGACCTAGCGTGAACATTTGACGTGTAAACGTATCGCTAATGCAAGCTAATTTTGAATCGAAAATACAACTGTCCTATAACAGTTTAGTTAATTTTTTTGCGACTCACACTATTTGTATCATACATAGATATGAATAAAGTTTTCAATTTAAATATACAGGGTATAAACGAAATCATGTAATTCCTTCAAACCTTGTGATATACTGCTGGCATAGATTAACCTTGAACGGGATACTAGTGGATTTGTTTTTTTTTTTACAAAAAGTATACATGTGTGCTTAAAATGAGACATTTTAGCGCCCCGAGTTAAATGATCGCGTGGCGAGCCATAGCCACGTAATTCGCTCGAGGCGCTAAAATGCCTCACGTTAAGAACACATGTTTACTTCTTGTAATTATTCTTTTCTTGAATCCAAAAGTATCCCGTGCAGGGTTAAGCTATGTCAGTAGTACATCGCGAGGTGTGAAGGGATTACATGATTTCGTTTACACCCTGTATAGCATGTAAGAAACAATATTTCCGATTCAAAATTCACTCACATTCACCTTACGTTACTAACGTAACAGCATTCGTTCTAGACCTACTGATCATTGATATAGTATAAGCTAGGTAAGTATCGCAAATATAATTTAGATGCAATATATTACAAGTATAAGTGGACAAGGAAATTATGTGTCGAATACACACAAACTCTACATTCCCCTCTACAATTTTCAGACTGTTCACTTTCTTATTTATGTGCACGACCTTTATAAAATGAAGAAGAAAAATTTAAAAGAATTTTAAGCAAGGACTGAAATAAAATGCTACATAAATGATACGTATTTCTTAGAGCTGAGTGCAACCGGATGTTTTTGCTCTATCCCTTATTACGTCACAGATTAACATTGCTTTTAAAATAGTGGGCAATTGTTTTTTCACGTTCGTGATCAAACAAGAAGACCCGAGATATCAACAAAGCGATTTCGTGATGGATTTATAATTAGTCAACGCCAATAATAGATACTGAAATTTAGGGAATCTAAAGTACCTGATCCGACCATGATAGGTCAACCGTTAATATTAAATTTTTTTAAGTTAATTTATTTTTATTTTTGTGATTTAAATTGAAATTTCAAACAGCGTAGTTACCTATTCTCTTTTTTATGTTATACATAAAAGCTCTTCATTAATAAATATTATGATATGTAATTAATATTAACTTCTATTGCGTTGCTGATATTAGATGGCAGCCATCTTTGTCCGCAACTAATTGGTGAAGGTTAACACAGGAAAAGGATGATAACTAATAACTGTAAATTAAAATCTATATTTATTTTTTACACATGTTTTATCACATAAAGAGATTTAACTGTCTTAACTGTCTACATTAGAATAACTAAGGCCATACTGAGAGGCCCATGCCCAGTAGTGGGACATTAATTCTGATTAGGATTTGAATGTCTTTGCTATTACAGATTTTTCTTTTATTGTGTTCTATGGTTGCCATTCTGATAGGCTTAAACTGTAATCTTAATGTCTTCTAAACCAATTTATAATATTCTACATGACAAGAAGCGTCATCTATTTTTAGATTAGGGTCCTCTAACCCCTGTTATAATCCAAACATGGAGCCGATATAGCCCGTAACAATATTAGGGTTGTGATTACATTGCGTCCGTCCCCAGGCACCTGCCGGTCCTCATGTGGTCCGCATCAGCTATCAATCAGCAGCCCTGATTCAATCACGCAAGACTCACACAAGGCGCCCACACACGAGGTCGCTTAATGCAACATCAAACAATGTTTGTCTTAATTATATCTTGTTGATCGAAAGAAGGATTTTTAATAGTGTTCACGGTTATTGCCACATTAGTACAGTTAATAACAAGTTTTGTTTACTTTATGGTTGTTAGTCAAGGGTGAATTTGTTATTGTTGTCTGCTACCTACATTTCCATCTATACAGGCTGTTAAAAAGTGTCAAATAAAATTATTTTTTAATTTGTATGGAAAATAATACGCGAATTTCGAATAGTTGTTCTACGAAAGTTGTTCCATTTCCGATACCGAGTAACTTCACAAAATTCATAGAGTTAATTTTGTAACACCCTATATATATCTATCTGATATTATGTATATATATATATATATATTTAGGTATAGATATATATATATATATATATATATATATATATATATATATATATCTATACCTAACCTGAAAATACACTCGGGAGCAATGAATCCAAGTCACCAACATAAACCATAATATCTCGGAAAACATTGTTTTGTTTATGTTGGTGACCCGGACTCATTGCTCCCGAGTGTAGGTTGAAATGCTATTACAGTTTGTGCCTGTGATTCATTAATCCGATAATTTCCTCGTCCACTTATAGGCAATGAAATGATAAGTACCTACTAGACACTCTTTACCGATGAGAGTAATTTAAATAGGGGTAAAATAGACAATGAAGAAAAAGGTAGATATTATCTTTTCCTCTTAGGTAACAAAGGAGATCGGGGAGGGGCGCGGTCCATGTGGCGTCGGATGATGAGACATGTAATTTTAAAGCTCATTATAAAGGAACACTTTTTTCTATGGGTGTTAAAAAATATATCCAAGAAAAAAAAGTTATTGGCTAAAGTGAAATAATAAAATATTGAAATTAAAATATGAATATTCAAATAGTATATACATAAAGTCACTTTTTATATTATAATATTGTTCATTTGCATGTGTTTGAGTCAGAGCAGTTAAATAACGTGATATTTATTTTATAACTGCGTGAAAATGAGATATTTATCTAGATACTCCGTACGCATCACAATAAAAGCAAGGTGCTAAAGGGGACCAAGGGGCCTAAGATAGGGGCACACATTTACGCGCATAACCAGCGCGGTAATCCCTTTTTCTGAAGAAGCGAAGTTCGCGCTGGTTATGCGCGTCTTCTTCAGTCACTTGGACCAAGGCTCATACAAAAATACCCGATCTCCTTTTATAGGTTTATTTTTTAGAATATTAGCAGTGTTTTAACTATTCTAGACACTCAATTAGATATTTTTGTACCTACAAGTATATTAGTGTGTTTTCTAGTAATGTTCAGTAGGATTCACAAGCAATGTTTCGAAGTTTGATAATGAGCCAACGCCTTTCGCTTTAGGCTAGGGATACTTATTGTTATTAGCATTAAGGAGGTACTAAAAATGTATTTTATTATAGTTAGTACTGTGTATGTTATTACATGTAGTACTAACGTACCTCTCGCTGAGACCGCTTGGCGTCCAGCTCATCCTGCAAAAGAAGAGCAAAGCGATACGTTTAGATTTATAATTTGTTTCCTTATGCCTGGCTCCTATATCCAAAACAACACACTTTGGTTACCAATCATCATCAGTCTGAAGACGTCCACTGCTGAACAAAGGCCTCCCCCTTAGACCGCCACATCGAACGACAATCCGCCATTTGCATCCATCGGTTGCCCGCGACTTTCACAATGTCTTCGGTCCACCTAGTGGGAGGCCTACCTACGCTGCGCTTTCCGATTCGTGGTCGCCACTCAAGAACCTTTCTTCCCCATCGGTTATCGGTCCCTCGAGCCGTTACCAATAGTTGAGTAGTATTTAAAATGACCTGTCCTAATTTTACTGGCGGATGCTACTAACAGATTATTGGGTCTACTAAGCTAAGCTATGGAGTCTATCGGTCATAATTTGTAACAGATGAACTAGTAATAGTTCTAACCAACTAAACTTGGACTAGTGCTTATTGGTTAAAACTACGACTAGTGCTGTGTATATCTACTGAACCATAGTAACAACGGGTTACCTAAATACCCCTAAAGCCGAAAGGGAGTTAAAAGGTCCCTTGTAAAGAGTCTATTGGCAATATTTGAAAATCGTAGTACGACCCAAAAAAAAAGAATTTGGATAAAACCTAAAATAATCATCATTAAAACGCAACACTGAAAACATAAAACTAAAGAGTAGACTACCCAGAAAGTTATTTACATTCTTACCTAATTTCCTCTGAGAGGTAAATGACAACAACCATAACCAACTACTTAATCATTTACATTTTTCATGGGGAATTATGTAAGATTCCCAGAGGTAGGTATATGGGACCCGGCATTAAATAATAAGATATCCGAATTGTCTATTCCAATCCTGCAGTCTTTGTATTTGAATACGAAACATCGGACATTGTGGCCACAAAGGATGTTCAGAGACGTCTGGCTTTCAAGCTTACTGTCTTTTAGCGTACCCCCGCGGCCACAGCTAACAGTGACGTGGACAGGCTTAACGTGCTCCCCCGGGAGTCGAAAGGATAGTCGTAACTCGGGGAACTCACATAATGGGTAAGTTCCCCGAGATTACTAACTTTTATAATACCCGCAAGCCCTCATTGTTCTTCTAAAATATTTATATTACCTTTCATTCGCTTTCGACTCGCTCAAACAGCAGTATTATGTCGTAAATCGAGACAGTTCATTATTTTTAGAGAGTATTTTTATTTTATTTCATGTTCGTTTTACTTTATCTGACAGTGTTTTAGAATTGCATTTAAATAATAGTGTAATGTGGGCAGTTCATGCATAGATCATATTCCTAGAGTTGTGTTTCAGTGTACAAATCCAATGCTTCCCTAAAAACTGACTGATTTTACAATGTTTCCAATGATATTTCAATACGCAATACCGCTTGAAAGTCCTGAAAGAAATTCCTTTTCTTGAAGCGCCCATGGACAGAACACCATGTCACCACGTCTTCGATCGAAGATACAATATCCAACTCAACGCAGAAGTTAAAGACAGCTCTGGCAGTCGCGAAGTTAGGATATACACAGACGGCTCCAAAAGCTCACATGGTACCGGGGCAGGCGTCTTCTCGAATGACTTAAATATAAAAATATCAACCACCCTGGACAGAGTAAACACAATAGTCCAAGCGGAATGGCATCACCAATTGGCATCACCAGAGCGGCACAGGCGGTTGCAGCCAGAGACGTCAGAGACCTAAAATTAAAATCATCTCCGACAGTGCATCCGTACTTCAGGCCCTACAAAACAACACCATAACTTCTGTCCTTGTACTGGAATGTCATAACAGTCTCCAGTCCATCGCAAGTACAAATAAAGTAACTCTGCAGTGGATCAAAGGACACAGCAACTCGCTTGGAAACGACGCAGCTGATGACCTGGCCAAAATGGGGTCAAAGACAATAGTGTACGGACCGGAGCCGCTACTGCCCATACCCCAGGCCCAAATACAAACGTGGCTGCGCACAAAAACAGAAGAAACCCATTTATCAGAATGGACAAACAGCGAGGGCTGCAAGCAAACTAAAAATGCAATTCCAGTGGCATCAAAAAGATTGTCCCGCAACCTCATCAGATTTAAAAGGGGCGACATCCAGAAGATTATTGGAATCTTAACAGGACACTGTTCCCTAAACAAGCACCTATTTACCATAGGTGTAACAGACAGTCCCCTGTGCAGAGGATGCATGGAGACAGAAGAAACGCCGCTGCACGTGCTTATGGAATGCAGGAGCGTGGCCGAACAACGGGCACGGACTCTCCAATCTCCAGCATCGCTCCCGGAGGCATGCAACAGCCTGAGGAGGCTGATACCCTTCTGGGACGACCTGGGTTGGTTGGAGTAGGAAGGTAAGACTAAACACGCACAATGGCCCAATCAAGAGGCTAAATGCGGATACAGCCCAGGTAAACTAAACTAAACCGCTTGAAAGTATTGAACGGTTTTAAATAAAAACTGTTCATAATTGTAAACGGACTCACATGCATGTTTCGAGATAACTCGACAAGTTTGAGGCTCTAACGAAGCCCTTAATCACGAGCTCTTTACACACATGTAAGAGTAAACTCTATAGACATGAATCCGAAATCAGTGAGGCAAAAAAAAGCGTGTGAGTAAGATCGTCCACAATCATAACATCACGCCTGTATTCCCCGAAGGGTTGGCAGAGGTGTATAGTAACACCCTCATTTCGCCGTTATATTTAAGTCCCATGTAATAGGGGCGAGCCTGTTGCCATCAACCGGGCACAAATCCAAACTCCGGGCTGCTACGGAGGAATTCCACACGGAGAAACCCAATAACACTTTGCCCGACCTGGGGATCAAACCCAGGACCTTACGATCAGCAGTCGCGCTTGCCACCAACGAGGCCGTTATAATTAACTATGAAATATTAGGTACACATACAATATTAAAAAAAAAAACAGGTACTAAAGTTTAATTTTAAAATAACCCACTGCCTACAACTTCGTTAAAATAAAGTCTTATATGACTCATAAAATAGCGTGGGATGTTAAAAGCTTTTCTTTAATTGAATTTAGTGGAAAGAACATTATTTACCTGTTACGATTAACTAAATCTTTTCTTAATACCCTTTAAGATCAAAATCTCCGTGAAGAACCTTCGTCGCGGGGATAATACAATCATGATAAAATCTCGGAGGCATCAGACCGATAAAGTAATGAATATTACAGATTTGCGAAACATGGAATTAAATGTTTTATGCAAACATTTTCCATGAATACACTTGTCACACGTTGCATTGCGTATGACATAAAGCCGGCTTTTCACTATGGGATATATGTTACATCCCGGGATATAAATTAATATAGCTCACCGTAATTTTTAATAGAACCTTTTACACTTAGATGTAATATACATATTATATTATATTCCAGTCGTGGGATTGCTTTTATATCTCGTGATATAATATATATTATATCTCATAGTGAAAAGCTGGCTTAAGTGTATTATGCAGCGTACACACTTAGCTAACGAAGGCCAACGAACAATCTTCGTTTGTTAAATTTGACAAAACTTTGTATAAATCGAATCTGGATCCGGTTTTGTTAAAGATTTCTAGCGGAATCGATAACAGCAGTGATAGCGTAGTGGTGTGACCGTTGAACTGCCAAGTCATAGGTCTTGAGTTTGAACCTAAGGCACTCACCTCTAACTTTTTGGATTCATGTGCGTATAATTCTTGCTTAAAAGCGGTGAAGGAAAACATCGTGAGGAAACCGGCATGCCTGACAGATATTTCTCGATGGCGTGTGAAGCCAAGTCAGAGTGTCATGGACGGCAGAAATTCTGACACCAGGCTAACCTAGTGACTAATCACTATCCACACGAAAAGAAGAAGAAGCGGTATCGATCCCTGTTCGTTACCTAGGTGTGTACGCTGCTTTCTAAATCATTTACTTTCATAGAAAATGTTTGTATTGTCAGTTTTCCAAATGTCATAATGAAAAATGAATATGCTTAGGTGGATGTGTGGATGTAGGATGTTTATAATCTATATAAATAAAAGACTCGCAGTATGACGTCATTTGACAGGGCTGCAGATATTTCCGACAGGTTGGTATTTCTTCTTTTCCCTTTGGGAAGTAGAGAAGTGACGTAGGTATATATTTTTTTTAAAGATGTTGCCGTATCCATAATACAGTTTAATTCAGTTTCTCTCATTCATTGAATACAGAAGCATTTGATATCGAGATTGTTTACAATAAGTTTGACAACGGGAAAGAAACAGTTAGTTTTAGCAATTTTATGAGCGCAGGCGTGGATGTATTGTACACAGATGAAGTAAATACTTGCTATTTTTGATACTTCTTGAACGGATATCAGTATTTTATTTTTCGCAAGGCATACGGTAATGATACGGAATTCAGTTTTTTTTTAAATAATTTCTCAAATGTTCTGCTTAGCCTTTTCCCAACCATGTTGAGGTCAGCTTCCAGTCTAACCAGATGCGGCTGAATACCAGTATTATACACCGCGCGACTGCCATCAGACCCCCGCAACCCAGTTACTGGCCAATGCCGATACTCTAAGGTTAGACCGGTAAAATAATTTCTCAAATCTCAATACAAATATATAAGTAATAGTACATTTAATCCATGAAATAAAATGACTATTACCTCTAACTTATGGACAATGGATTACTTAAAATGAATGTGCTAATATAAGGATTATGTTTTCTCTTGCTCAATTTCTTTTACAGTGTGAACTTCAAGCCATGGCAACAATATAATTAATTAGTAGGTACAAGTATCGGAGACTAAGTGCTACGATAAAGTTACCAGTCCGTACCGCTCAGTGCCGTCAGTAAAGTGCTAAGTTAAAGTTAAACTACAACAACTGCTGTGCACGAGTTAAAACTTTTAGTTTACACACAATATTTACTATAGTAAACAGTTTTGACACCTTAATATGTCAGTAAAATTAAATATATTGAAGCAATACGTTACCTTCACAAGTGATTCTGATGATTTTTCCGTTTTAATCGAACCTTTGATGTCATTGTTCAGCTTAAGATTCATTGTAACGTCGGTTCTAAAATACAAAACAACGACTAATTAGTAAAAATCCAAATTTCCGTCCCCTATGTAATTTTTTTCGTTTTTAACCAGAACGCGGGAAATATTTATTTTTAAGTAAAAGTTGTTTCCATAGCAACGCACCTGTCACTCATAAACACAGACTATATAGATGGTAGAGATGTCGCAGCGGGCACTACGACAAGAGAATCGCGGAGTGCGTGTGCGCGTATTATCCAACACGCCGACGCGCCTACACTGCAGACGGAACAAACTTCACTGCACAATCATTATACGCTTTGCTTGCTTCGCCCGTTAAAAAACGAGTGCTAAGCAGTATAACACCCCTAGCTGTACTAACTATAGTTCCTTATACACCAGACTCCGTAACAATGATGCCATTAATCACTGACCGCGTAAATATCAGCAGCTGATGCTTTCCAGATCTGAATTTTATGGTTGTGCTAACCACATGCTGACTATAAAAGAATTTAGCTAAAAACGAAGATTTGCGAGAATGTTTTCAGTCGATATTAATATCTGAGACGTAAGATAAGATCAATCAGTAGGTAGTATTTTGTTGGCTTTCGTCTGAAGCATCATTTTTCCCTTACGGGAAGTACTTAACTGATTAATAATTATTATGCTAAAGAAATTCTTTTGATCTATCTGGTCTTATTAAATGTATATATCTGTACCTGTAAACAGGTGTTAATTAAATCATATAATTGATTACTACTATCTGTTTCTGCGGATTTAATTGATTTACCTTACGATTACACCCTCACAACACTACATATTGTCAAACTTTTTCTGGAAGATTTACCTAATATGTTCTGCCTAGCTTTTTCCCAACTATATTAGGGTCAGCTTCCAGTCTAACCAGATGCGGCTGAATACCAGTATTTTACACGAAGCGACTGCCATTAGACCACCGGCAACCCAGTAACTGGGCAATGCCGATATCCTAAGGTTAGACCAGTTGTCAGACTTTCGGACTTATGACTTACGGTAACGACTGTCATAGGTATTCGTATGACATCCTAGACCGACTTTTTAACTTATTCTCCAAGGCACGGAGGGGTCTCGATGTGTAACGAATGGTCACCCATCCACGGACTGACCGCGGCAAACGCAGCTTAACCTCGCAAATGGTGTGATCCACGCGGTTGTTTATTAGCCAGGAGCCTCTGGAAGATTTACCTAATGGCTATATCAAAACAGAAATTACGCGCTATTAAATCCTTCTTTCCTATAGGTTCGTAGTCATGAACCTGGATTTTTTCTTTTTTAAAGTGGTTTAGCCGACCCTGATATACAAGGCTTACGCGTAACAGGCAGTCTTTCACACACTCCTAGACAAATATTAGAAAAAAAAACAAGTAATCTAAAATCATTAGCGTAAAATCTTTTCACTTATCATAAATTAAAACATCAATCAAACTTCGCCCGGCACAGAGAAAACTGTGAAGCGAATATGTAGGAGTGCGCATATTATAATAAAATCACGAGACAAAGTTTATTAAGTGCAATTAAAAATCAAAAGCTAACTGCAAAGTTGACATAACGTACGCGTAATTCTGTAATGAGATTCTGCGAGCGTCGTTAAATTCAATGTCGTGAAACAGCAACACGCAGTTAAACAAGACTCGCGTTCAAGAGTTTTCCATTACTTACAGCTAATTGTCAATTGGAACGTCGAAGTTTTTACCATTTATTTGTTAACTACCGACAGTTCGACGGTCCCTATGTAATACTATCGAAACTACAAAATCTTTGTTCTTATTTTATCTGCTTAAAATGTGTGAAATTATGTTGTCTTAAAGGTTATAAAATAATACATTTTTATGGGACCAAATGGCAACTATTCCGCATCAAACTAAAGAAGAATCACGTAATCGGATCATAAATCTCAGCGTAATCGGTGTACATACATAATAAAATAAAAACTGAGATTTTGTAGTTTCGATAGTATACATAGGGATTGTCGAGTCGGGTTCCAATAGATTAATTACGGTGTATTTAGATAACGCAGATACACATATTTAACAGTAGTGATACCCTAGTGGTGTGACCGTCGGACTGCTAAGTCATAGGTCTCGAGTTCGAACCCAAGGCACGCACCTCTGACTTTTCGGATTCATGTGCGTATTGTATAATTATCACTTGCTTTAAAACGGTGAAGGAAAACATCGTGAGGAAACCGGCATGCCTGAGAGATATTTCTCGACGGCATGTGAAGCCAAGTCAGAGGCCCATGGGCGGCATAAACTCTGACACCTGGTTAGTCATTAACCACACGAAAAGAACAAGATTTATATAAACTGTAGCTGTGTGTGGATAGGGCCGCGTTCCTACTTTGTCGTGACGACAGATAGTCGTGTAGTTTTAAGTGTCGAGGCACATTTAGGACACACGATATTCACATATAAGACGACACGATGAGTTCCCTGGATTGATTGCATTTTAAGTAAAAATTTAATTACTATAGTCTTAAGATTGCGTTCCGAACATATTCCCTCGAATAAATTCTCATTTTTAATGAAAAAGGTTTCGTCGCCACACTGTCTTGACTGCGGAGTGGTTGATGATGTTTTTCATATCATAATGGAATGTGTCCGTAATGAAAATGTAAGAATTAGTGTGTTTGGCCGAAACAAAATGTATGACATTGGCATTTGTAATTCGATTCTAGCTTTTCCAATGTCAGACAAAGCTAAACTTATGTATAAGTTAGTTATAAGATAAATTGTTACTATCTATTTATAATATTTTCATTGGGCGATTTTTTTGGACAAAGCCTTTCAATAAATAAAAAAATAAAAAAAGACGACACGATAAACTGTCGTCGTTCACGACTCGTTTTTGCAGTGACGACAGATTGTCGAGTTAATGGGAACGGCTAGCACGACAGTCGTCCAACGATAAATTTATCGTCACGACATCGTGATGTATCGTTGTTACGACTATCTGTCGTGGCCACGATAAAAATATCGTCTCGTCGTAGCTTGCTACTATTTGCAAACGACAACGCGACTGTCTTGAAACGATAAAATGTCGTCTCGAACCAATGGGAACAGCTAGATACGATAGTCGCTAAACGATAAAAAAAATTGACGACAAACAGTCGTTATACTGGGAACAGCTAGAGACGACAGTCGTCCAAGGATAAATTTATCGTCACGACATAGTGGGAACGCGCCCTAAGGCCGACAAGAGATCACTACACTGCAAAGTTTGACAAAGTCCTTCTATACTTGAACTATACATGTGTGGTTTTCAAACGAAAGACAATAAAAATGAACTAGTTCAGTCGCTATAAATCTATCTAATTATCTCTCGTTCGTGTGTTTCTGAAATGAGTCAGTGTATCCGGGTGCATCTTCTGGATAATTAGGTAACTCGGAGCTTATCGGAAGAAATCGGCTTTTTTCGTTTATTCGAAGTTTAATTTTACAAACAGAACGAATATGTTGATTAAAACATTGTCTTTTCTTTTCGGTGATACATTTTGCGCATCGCTAACTTGAACGTAAATATTCCCAAACGTCTACTGCTAACCACGATCCGTTCTCCGGCAAGAAGTTATAAAATCCCCCCCCTCTCTTAGCCTTTTCCCAATTATCTTGGGGTCAGCTTCCAGTCTAACCAGATGCGGCTGAATACCAGTATTTTACACGGAGCGACTGCCATCAGACCTCCGCAACCCAGTAACTGGGCAATGCCGATATCCTAAGGTTAAACCGTTTGTCAGACTTTTGGGCTTCTGACTATCCGTAACGACTGTCATAGGTATTCGTATGACACCCGGGACCGACAGCTTAAAGTGCTCTCCGAGGCACGGAGGGGTCTCGATGTGTAACAAATGGTCACCCATCCACGGACTGACCGCGGCAAGCGCAGCTTAACCTCGCAAATCGTACGATCGGCGCGGTTGTTATTTAGCCACGAGCCCCTCCAGAGAAGTTAGAAAATAATCATCTTAAAAAAAACACGTTGGTAATCGTACACGACTATCACACACGAGGATGATACTGGCCATGGTATAAAGAAAGAAAGAAAGAAAATTTATTTATTCAGCCAAGAACACTGACAGCATAAATAAAATAAACAAAGAAAGAACAATATAATAAGAATTAAACATAAACCAATAGGATTTTCAGATCCAACAGAGTTTTTCGACTAATCACCTTCAACTACACTCTAAAGAAAAGAGATGGCTGGTTCGGCAGAGATGTTTTTAGTACACCCTCGTTTCGCCAGCTATGTTTAAGTCCCATGTAATGGGGGCAAGCCTATTGCCATTAACCGGGCACAAATCCAGACTCCGGGCTGCTACTCAGAAATACCTAATGGAATAACCCAATAACACTTTGCTCGATCTGGGGATCGAACCCAGGACCCCATGCTCAGCAGTCGTGCTAGCGACTAATAAACCAACAAGGCAGTTTAATATACGCTGCAAGAATTCTCATAAAATATTATTATTTCCTTTATTCATTAACTTACATACTAATTACATTTTTAAATATTTCTATAAAAATTATAATAAAAACATTTAAAAATATAAAAAATAGTAGCCCACCGGCATCGGGAACAGGGTCCAAGCTACCGGTGGTCAGGGCCTCAGAGAGAGGAACTTCCTGACAATACGTGCCGTGTCCAGAAGTACCGCTTTCTGTATCAGGCCCTTGACCCAGCTGCCTAACGAGAGCCTCATCAGGTGTTGGTTGAGGCTCTTGGCTATTAAGCCATTGGCCGTAACGACTATCGGCACAATGACTGCTGAGTCAACCTCCCACATGTCGACAACCTCGTGTGCCAAATCTTGATACTTAATTTCTTTATCTTTCTCGGCTTTCACTAGGTTCTCGTCATGTGGGACAGTGACATCAACAATCATTGTGAGACGCTCTGATCGATCTATCACCACTATGTCAGGCTTATTGGCAACAATAGTCCTGTCGGTGATGATAGATCGATCCCAGTACAGTGTGATATGACCATAATTGTTTGTTGTTTCGAATTTAGACAAAATAATGGAAATATGTATCAAGCCTTTATGTATGTCGAGTCTATATGTTAAAGATAGGTTATTACCTCCTCAAAAAGAAGTAAGCGACAAGATAATAACCCACTTACCTTTACGTGGAAACGAGTCAAAGGCTGTAGGTATTTCTTTTGTAATATTTGTACATAAACACACGTCCAACAAACTATGAAAATGTAGGTTAGTAGGTCTTCATATTATCCAGACATTTGTATATAATGTTGCATTAGCTTTTATCCATTGTAGAAAAGTCGTAACAGAAACTATTGATATTATGTATAGGTACTAATCTATATATACTAATATTATAAAGCTGAAGAGTTTGTTTGTTTGAACGCGCTAATCTCAGGAACTACTGGTTTGAATTGAAAAATTATTTTTGTGTTGGATAGTCCATTTATCGAGAAAGGTTATAGGCTATATAACATCACGCTACGACCAATAGGAGCGGAACATAAATGAAAAATGTTGCAAAAACGGGAAAAATGTCCACCCGTGCGAAGCCGGGACGGGCCGCTAGTCAAAGGATAAAATTTATTCTCGATCCATGTTTTATTTCTATCAGCTTTACAATGTATTAAAGCTTCTTTGAAATAAAATGCCTGCCTATCCTTTTCCCAAGTATGTTGGGGTCAGCTTCCAGTCTAACCAGATGTGGCTGAATATCAGTATTTTACACGGAGCGACTGCCATCAGACCTCCGCAACCCAGTTACTGGGCAATGCCTATATTCTAAGGTGAGACCGGTTGTCAGACTACGGGGTAACAAACGGTCACCCATCCAGATTGACTGCGGCAAGCGCAGCTTAATCTCGCAAATCGTATGATCCGCGTGGTTGCTAAAAAACCACGAGCCGCTCCTTCTTTGAAATAAAATATTAAGCGAAATAAATTTCAGTTTAAAAGTAGTAGAATTTAATTTAGGGTTCAGTGTCATTGCTCTAAGAACTTAACTCAAAGACAGCTAGGCAGTTCAGGGCTCAGCGTTGAGATATTAGATACCTCACTAACTCAGATATCGGAGCTTTATTAGCTGTCAGTCTTTTGATTGGCTGGCATGCTGGCTATACTTAAGTGTCCTTTTTTTATCTACATTCGTACTTGGATAACCTTTCAATACAAATGGAACGATGGATGTTGCCCATGTTGATTAATGAAGTGATACTTACGTGGGTGATTACTCTTCTTTTTAACCGATTTCCAAAAAAGGAGGAGGTTCTCAATTCGGCTGTTTTTTTATGTTTGTTACCTCACTACCACATCATTTATAAAGCGATTTGAATAATTATTTTTTGTTTGAAAGAGTATTCTTTCGAAGTGGTCAAAAAATATAAAATTAAGAATAGTCTGCAAAGAAAAAACAATTACAGCAATTTCTAAACTCTTCGACAAAATACAAAGGTTGACAAACGCCTAATAGATTATTCGTTGGGATCTTGTCTTTTTTGCCCCTGGAACTGTTTAAATTTGATGAAGATCTGGCGAAGAACTTTGGAGATAGACAATGGAACTCCTCAATGACGAACAGTACGCATAATGTAATGATGTTACGAGCAGCGCCTTTAGTAGGTCCAATCATGTATTAATTAAAGCAACTAAAATGAAAACAAAATAAAAATAACAAAATAAAAAATAAACATAAATAAACAACCTTTTAACAAAAATAAAACCGACTTCAAAAAACCGAAAAAAAGAATAAAATAATTACCATAATTGTTATAAAATTAACAAGGCCTCGTGGCTAAATAACAACCGCGCCGATCGTACGATTTGCGAGGTTAAGCTGCGCTTGCCGCGGTCAGTCCGTGGATGGGTGACCATTTGTTACACATCGAGACCCCTCCGTGCCTCGGAGAGCACGTTAAGCCGTCGGTCCCGGGTGTCATACGAATACCTATGACAGTCGTTACGGGTAGTCAGAAGCCTGAAAGTCTGACAAACGGTTTAACCTTAGGATATCGGCATTGCCCAGTTACTGGGTTGCGGAGGTCTGATGGCAGTCGCTCCGTGTAAAATACTGGTATTCAGCCGCATCTGGTTAGACTGGTAGCTGACCCCAAGATAATTGGGAAAAGGCTAAGAGAGGTTATAAAATTAACAGTTTCAGAAGTCGGTGCCTTCAATTTGGTTCACCGCGGATTATCACCAACTTCTGAAAGTGTTAATAGATATAGAGAGATTCCCCTATATCTGTAAATGACAATTCTTCATACACGCTTTCTCTGCCTCTGTCTCTGTCTGTTTTTTCTTTAACTGCCTCGTTGGTCTAATCGTGGCAAGCGCGACTGCTCATTGTGAGGTCCTAGGTTCGATCCCCAGGTCAGGCAAAGTGTTATTGGCTTTTTCCGTATGGAATTTCTCAGTAGCAGCCCGGAGTTTGGATTTGTACCCGGTTGATGGCAATAGGCTCTCCGTTACATGGGACTTAAACATAACGGCGAAATGAGAGTGTTACTATACACCTCTGCCCAACCCTTCGGGGAATACAGGCATGATGTTATGTTATGAATCGCTTTCATGTCGAGTCGCTGACGTAGATACGTGTATGTAGGGAGTTCCCTGAAATACACAGTGACCCTCTCGCCTATCACCAAAGGATGGCTATTGAATCTTTAAAGTAGCTATCTAATACCTATTATCGCTAAATCACACTTGAGTACTTACCTTATTTTCAGTAATATTACGCATTTAACTATTCTTTAATCATTATTTTGCGGATATTGGTGTGGGTTACACGTTTATTTAGTTTAAAACTTATTCTATCATACCTTGTGTAATGTGTAACTGTTAAATATCCCAATAAAGTAAAATAAAATAAAAATCACCGTTACGCGAATTGAAATTTCCGTCGTCGATATATAACTAGCCGTAGAGATCCAATGCTGCACATAAGGTTCCTTTCATAAATCGCAAGTGTCGACTATAAATATGTCGTTGTATATTACTTACCATATAAATAAATAATACACTTAAATTTTTTTTTAATTTAAACGGTTTTATCTTCCCCTAGTACCTACCCTTGCAGTATCAAGATTTGAGGATTGTAGGTTGAAATGATCATAATGTTGTATTGTCAAGGGAATTGAATCTGTGCGCAAGTGTCAGGAAAATGGGTTAAGCAGAAGTAGTTCAAAAAGGAGAATGGGCCTTTTGGACTATCCCGCCTCTAGCAATGAGTGATATATCAATAGAAAGGTTATTTTAAGGAGAACATTTTTTGTATTACAGCTACTGTCAATTATTAGTATTTATTGAGTTAAATCTCATTAAATGTAACCATTTAAAAACTATGTTAACGCTCAAATATTGCTATTTATTATCTTTTTTACACGTTTTGCCATAGGAACTTTGTCATAATAATTATTTAAACCTAAGTAACACACGTAAAATTGACGCCTGAATTTCCTGAAGGGGTAGGCAGAGGTGTATAATGCACTCACGTTTCGCCAATTACGTTTAAGTTCTTTTTCTTCACACATTATTTGCGAATATTATGATAAGAACGTAGCGATACTTTAATATAAGTAACAAAAAAAGAAGAAATTGTGAAAGTATGGATATAAACGATTCTTCACTTTAAAGGTGTTAAAACTCCAAAAATACTAACAATTGACTGTAGTTATGTTAGTACCAAATATTTTACTTAAAAATACCTTTCTAATGACATATCACTCATTGCTAAAGGAGGAGTAGACCAACTTCTAAACATTTCGCCCATTCTCCTTTGTCACAAGATTTGAAACAAACAAATATACGAAGTGAAGCTAATTCAAATCGTTTAAAATTGGCCAAGACTGGAGAGAACTTCTATATGTCGGAATTGTAGCCGTCAACACTCTAAATATGAACCAAAATCCAAAATATATAATATACTTGGGTACTTGCTATCTGGAAACTGAATATAAATCATTTTTATAGCTCTATTGCTTTGCTTAGCACATAACTACGTCGTACTCCTGACATGAAGATACATGGTGCACATGGCAAAGATATATGAGAAATAATTTAAAAAATCAAAAACCCGACTGCAATAAAAATATTTAAAAGTAATGCACTCAAAAGACCGAAACAAGGCTGAGAAAAGAAAAGAAAATTAAAATAAACTATAAATGAAGTAAATTCTACTTTGGTTTAACAGACTATATTATGAGCTGAAAGCCTAAGTTCAATACCCGCAGGCGGGACCCATTAATTTTCTTTCGGTTTATAATTTGCAATTGAGTCCCGCCTGCTACTAAACTTAATGCGGGTATTTAACTTAGGCTTTCAGCTCATAATATAGGTAGTCTGTTAAACCAAAGTAGAATTTACTTCGTTTATAGTTTATTTTAATTTTGTTTTCTATTCTCAATCTTGCTCAAGCTTTTTCCCAACTACATTGGGGTCAGCGTCCAATCTAACGAGATAGCGCTGAATACCAATATTTTACAAGGAGCGACTACCATCAGACCTCCACAACTCAGTTACAGGGCAATGCCGATATACTAAGGTTGGACCGGTTGTCAAACTTTCGAGCTTCTGACTTCCTGTAATGACTGTCATAGGTATTCGGGATACCCGGGACCGACTGTTTATCGTGCTCTCCGAGGCACGGAGGTGTCTCGATGTGTAACGAGCGGTCACTCATCCACAGACTGACCGCAGCAAGCGCAGCTTAACCTCGCAAATCGTATGATCCGCGCGGTTGGTAATTAGGCATGGGACCCTCCGGGTTAGGTGTATCAGTTTAATTTAATTTAACTTCATATACATTCATTAGTGGTACATAAAGCGGACTTATTGCATTGACATTCCCTACCAGTCAATCTTTGGGTCAAAATTCAGCACTTTGAAAGTGGCACAAAAAAGCATCTATAACAAATTATGGATAGCAGTCGTACGTGATGGTAAACTAACAACTATTCAAAATCAATTACAAGCGGTCTTCTTCTTCTTAGCGTGTCGATGACAATCTAAATTGAGTCGGCCCAAAACTTAGCTACAAATTTAGCGTTATCAGTAGCGATAATAAGTTCCTGTAACGAGGGCACGCAGGGCATGATGTCAGGTGTCCCATCGTTTGTGGAACAGCACCACATTTACACTCCAAGCTAGAACCGTTTATGAATCTCCACCTGAATAGGTTACATGCGGTAATATTACAATATCGATACTTCACTTTCCTCTTCGGGTTAACTCTGAAGCTACAGTAAACTCGGTGATTTAAAACAAATTCTAAGCTATCGTTGTAGCGTTCTTTTGTAGATAATAGCTATAATTTAACTTGTGGGCGCACACGGGTTCAACAAAGGGTGGCAACAGGCAATTTAATCGAATAGAAAACGTTTATATCACAAATATTTCTTTATTGTTTCTTGTAATAAGAAAATACTAGCTTCGAAATTACAGAAATCTGTTTGTCACTAGAAGTCAATTTCAAAATTTTTGTTGCCCTTATTACAATTTGTAAACATTCAAGTTGGACCTTTGAACTGTTTAGGAGTAAGTCAAAGATAATATACAAAAATAAATATATGTCGCAGACACACACCGTTTATAGAATTTTATAGAATTGAGTACAGCATTACAGTTTAGACCAGTGTCTGCTTATCAGAAGGTAAAGCGGATATTTCGTAAATAAAACCAACATAGACTCTCCACCACTGAGAGTACTTGGGTTAGTTGTTAGTTACAGAAGCTAGTTCACAATATAATAATTTACACAAGTACAGAAAATAAAGATAAGCTAGACAGATATATAGGTAAAAGGTCAGACTTCTTCGGCTGTTCGATATGGAATGCCCCACTCCGTCGAATGACAACTGTTTTTATAATGTCGGGTACGTTGATTCATCTTGACGACTACCCTCCTTTATTTTCTAAATGATTAATTCTCCGACATATATATTTTATTTTAAAGACGCTGGAGACTGATTAAAGGAAAGCGAAGTATCGATATTGTAATATTACCGCTTGAAACCTGCTCACGTGGAGATTCATAGACGATTCCAGCTTTGAGTGTAAATGTGGTGCTGTTCCACAAACGATGGGACACCTGACATCGCTACTGATAATGCTAAATTCGTAGCTAAATTCTGGACCGACTCGATTTAGATTGTCATCGACACGCTAAATAGAAGAAGACAGCTTGTAATTGATCTTGAATAATTGTTAGTTTATCATCACGTGCGACTTGTTTCCAACATTAAACTTCACATAGTATAAAACAAAGTCGCTCCCGCTGTCTGTACGCTTAGATCTTTTAAACTACGCAACGGATTTCAATGCAGTTTTCAGCAATAGATAGAGTGATTCAAGAGGAAGGTTTATATGCCCCACATTAGTATCTACATTGCACCCGTGCGAAGCCGGGGCGGGTCGCTAGTTTGTCATAAAATGCTTTTTTGTACGACTTTTGAAGTGCTGAATTTTGACCCAAAGGTGGACTGACAGAGAATGTCAAATGGCATTAAGTCCGCCTTGTGTAGGTTCCACTTATTTAAATTAAGTTTAAATAAATAAAACTGATTCACCTAACTCGGAGGGGCACGTGGCTGACTACCAACCGCGCGAATCATTCGATTTGCGAGGTTAAGCTGTGCTTACCGCGGTCTGTCTGTGGATGGGTGACCATCCGTTACACATCGAGAGTCCTCTGTGCCTCGAGAGCACGGTAATCAGTCGGTCCCGGCTGTCATACGAATACCTATGACAGTCGTTACGGGAAGCCAGAAGCCCGAAAATCCGACAACTGGTCTAACCTTAGGATATCGGCATTGCTCAATTACTGGGTTGCAGAGATCTGATGGCAGTCGCTCCGTGTAAAATACTGCTATTCAACCGCATCTGGTTATACTGTAAGCTGACCCCAAGATAATTGGGAAAAGGCTAAGAGAAAGAGATTTTACAGACGCGTAAAAGTGAGTGAATCAAAAACCCTCCAATATAAACTATTGGAAGATCGTTATCTGTTTTACTGTCGTACTTTTGCGTAGGTATCTTCATCTTAGATACTCATCAGAGATACTAGTGTAAATAATGCAGAATCAAATTTCAAACGCCATGTTCTATAAACGTAGCATTTCCATAGTATCATTGGGGTAGGTTACATTAATTTTTGGACCTATAAACTATTGCAGTCTGCATGCTTTCAGCCGCAGTTGCAGTCGATGAGTGCAAGAAAGCAACTATTCGTAGCTAGTGGCACCTGTTAACTCATTGGATTTCAAGAAAACTTTAAATTATAATATCTACCAAACCGTATATCACCACACTTCTCTCGACTTTTTATTAAAAAAAACCCAAATTCTACAATCAAATACAATTTTTTTTTAAAAAGTATAAGGCTTAGACTCTGAATTTTAATTTTATTTAGATGTGTATTGTTTTAGAGTACTTTTAAATACAAAACTAGTGACATTAGTCATCTAGTTTTTTTTAAATTACTCGCAATGTTTCGGAATATCTAAAAATTTATTAAAACTGTGACTTTACATGGTTACAAAAAAATACTTGGGTCTTTTTTTAATAAAATAATAAAAAGTCGATAAAAAAAATTCACAGGGCATGAGAGGTGTTAAAGGGTCTGAAAGGATAGCAGATGACGCCTTCAGTCGACCATTTAAATTTGGCACACGATGCACCAAACACCCTGTATAACAACTTTCCTCCATAAAAAACGTCTTGTTTTTTTTACCCAATTTCTAAATGATCGTGATGATCATTTTGATATTGGTTAATTGAATGCATTTGAATGAATTGATGATCGCAGTAGGTATTTTGTTATTTCCTCGCATTCTTTTTGTTTAGCTTATCTTCTGCCGGGAACCTTAGAACATACATTTTTGATTATAAACCTGGTGTATCATCAAAGACATGTTAATCGCTTGTCACTCATCAAAATGATCAGTCTTGGCACTCGATGAATGTGTTACTGTCTAGGTTACGCCACCTGACGCATTGCATAGAACTTCCCAAAGAGACGAGCAATGCATTCCAATCTATAACTTGTTATACGACACTGCACATGTCTAGAATTCTGTCTGTGAATTTGAACATTCCGATATTCCTGTGGAAATGAATACACGTTTTAACTCTTTGTGGCTTTGGCTACTGATATTGCCACCATCCAAAAGCTGGGCAAAGGCTCACAACACCACGGCCTTTCAGTCTGGAGCTAATAGATGTTTTTTGTTTTTTCCTTTTTTCTCTTTGTAAAATCCTCATGGATGTCCCTCGCCCGGGGAAGGCGAGGGGGTCTGCCAGACTCTTACCGGGTAAAAACCAACGGTGTTCCTCCTCCTGGCCGTTTGGCCGGGGTCGCAGGATTCGCAAAAGTATGCACCGCAACCCCGACATAGCTAGTAACCTAGCCGACATCTTCTTTGTGCATAAGCGCCTTAAGAAATTTACCAAAACTTTCAAAGTTTGTATCTAGAATAACGCGCGTACCTATCCAATTCAATCTGGAAAAGAACCTGTCCAACCTATCCAATTCAACCTGGAAAAGAACATAATATTAAAAGAAAAACATGTAGGTACAATAAATCTCATCTCGGAAGTTTTAATCAATTGGTGATCCGATCCTGCGAAGTGGGCTAGTGCGGTGCCGTTGAACCATGGCACGGTGCCCGTACATGCCGCCCAGTCGGCGACGATGCCAACACAGTGGCACCATAACTGTGCCGCGTGCGTGCCAACTGCACACACTATTGTCTGAACCCCGCCGAACGACCGCCATTCATACTACATAGTAATTTTAGGAACGCTGCTAGTGACCGTCCGAATAGCCGGCTTTCGTTGCAGAGTTGCGGTTATTTCGGCCATATTTTACCTAGAAATTTCATTTCGGTTGAGTATATGTGGAGTTTTGGGAAATGTAAAATACAATTCGCAATATCGCCGCCGAATCTTCTCTATGCTTCGTAGCCTTTCTTTGTTATTGATGTTTAGCTCGTATGCGCGAGGCTATAAACTAAGTACTAAACAATATGCAAGATAATGAACTGAATGAAGCGCAACTGCTGATCGTGAGGTCCTGGGTTCGATCCCCAGATCGGGCAAAGTTTTATTGAGGTTTTTCTGTGTGGAATTCCTCAGTAGCAGCTCGGAGTTTGGATTTGTACCTTGGTTGGTTGATGGCAATAGGCTCGCCCCCCAATGGTACTTTCAACATAACGACGAAATGAGGGTGTCACTATACACCTCTGCCCCAACCCATCGGGGAATACAGGCGTGATGTTATGTAATGAATTGTTATTGTTTACTTTATAATGAGCCCATACTGACATACTAATTTGGTCACACACACATCTTACAGCAGACGCTCTGCAGCCTGAATGTGGCGGCAGTGCACGCTACAACTTAATTAACGTTTGCATAATGATATGCATGTTTAATTAGTGCCTAAATTGAGACAATTTGCGCTCAGATATTTAATATTCCGTCGCCAATCATATTATAGTCGTATAGATAGTATTCCAGGAACATTATCTATACAAGGTTAGTCGAAAAGGGGGTACTAAGCCGAAAGGATGTTAAAAGTACCCATAATAAGGGATAACTTTTGTTCTACAAATTTTTCCAAAACCGATAGTTTAAGAGAAATAACTTTTCAAAGATTTCGTAAAAAATATGTGTATCTGTCCATAGCTATGATCAGCTGTTTACTATTTAGGTCATATTTGGGGTTTTACGGATTAGAAACTTAATTTTCTGAATCCATAACTAAAGCAGATATGTTTTTTTTTTAAATTAAATAAAAGTATTTTTGGATGCAAATAAAAATTATCGAATTTTTAAATTTTAATACTCGCTTTAAAACAGTCATCAGTGATACTTTAAGAGGCCCGCGGCTTAGTACCCCCTTTCCGGCTAAACTTGTATACCACATAACATAATCACGCCTTGTATTCCACGAAGGATCGGCAGAGGTGTTTATAGTAGACCCTCGTTCCGTCAGTTATGTTTAAGTCACATGTGGGGGCGAGCCTATAGCCACTAACCGGGCACAAATCCAGACTCCGGGTTGCTACTGAGAAATTCCTAATGGAAAAACACTGCCCGACCTGGGGTTCGAACCCAGGTCCTCACGATCAGCAATCGCGCTTGCCACCACTAGACCAACGAGACAGTCAAACATTACCTATACCTATACAAGGTTAGTCGGAAAGGGGGTACTAAGCCGAATGGGTGTTAAAGTACCTATAATAAGGGATAACTTTTGTTCTACAACTTTCCCCAAAACTCAATAGTTAAAGAGAAATAGCTTTTCAAAGATTTCGTAAAAAATATGCTAAAATATATCTGTCCATAGCTGTGATCAGCTGTTGTTACAATTTAGGTCATATTTGGGGTCACGGATTAGAAAATAAATTTTCTGATTTTATAACTAAAGCCGGTATGATTTTTTTTTTAAAACACTAAAATAATAATATTTTTGCATGCAAATAAAAATTATCGTATTTTGAATTTTAACACTTGCTTTAAAATAGTCATCAGTGATACTTTAGGTGGCCCGCGGCTTAGTACCCCCTTTCCGACTAACCTTGTATATATTTAGCTACAGGGGTGGGTAGGTACGGTTCGCTAAATTGATTTGTATACTTGATTGAATAGGTAGTTACTTGTATAAATACGAGAACCACATCAAACACGTATGGATTCAGAAATTTAATTTCTGTTTAAGAATTTTTTTGTTAACGCTGGTACTCGGCTACTTTCTGGGTAAAAATAATTGGCTAATAGATTCCTATTTGTTCAAAATGTAGGTAAGTACTCGTTTGTTTGTTTGTAGTCCTGTATATAAAATATTATTAGAGTGCCCCGCATGCCCCCACCAGTTCTATGAATAGGTCAGTACAATTACAATTACGATTTAACACTAAAGCCAAATTATATCGTTTTGACTGTATCAAAGGCGACCTCTACCGTGAAATATCAAACCAGAAGAGATACAAAATGCTTTATTGTACCTACACCCTTAAAATACAGAGAAACGCCCACTGCCCAATTTTACAGGTGCATTCATTCATACAAATAAACGTAGGTAGCAGATACTTCTGTACTCTCTAAAATATCAACCTTGTTTTATATTCAACTAGCTTTTACCCGCGGCTTCGCTCACGTGAAATTAACATTATGTTTTTCCAGGACCAAAAGTAGCCTATGTTACTCTCCATCCTTTCAACTAACTCTATGCCGAAAATCAAGTTGATTGGTTGCTTAGTTAGGGCGTGAAGGAAGGACAAACAAACAAATACACTTTCGCATTTATAATATTAGTATGGATTAGCGACCCGCCCCGGCTTCGCACGGGTGCAATGTAGATACTAAAAGGGGGCATATAAACCTTCCTCTTGAATCACTCTATCTATTAAAAAATACCGCATCGAAATCCGTTGCGTAGTTTTAAAGATCTAAGCATACATATGGACAGACAGACAGCGGGAGCGACGTTGTTTTATACTATGTAAAGAGGTACTTATAACAGAACTAACCAACTGTAAAACAAACCCCCACATGTTCCTGTTTGTTAATTCACTTATTGGCTGCCCTGCAATCAAATTAAACTAAACAAACAAACATTGATGTGTTTGTTCAGCACACAGCAGCGCAGCGCAGTGATCGTGGGAGGGTCAAGGGTCACGTTCACAATAATTTTTATAACCTAACATAATCTAGTTGTAGCCAAATCGCATCTAGCGAGTCGAGAAAGGAAAGGTTCTTGAAAAATAATTAGATCTCAAATAAATCTTAATCGCTGTATTACTGATATTCAGTTCTTTTAACTAACGAGATTGTCGACTGCAGCCTTAACTAATCATATTAAATAGGTGCGTCTGCTAAAACTACAAAAATAAAAGATAATTTATTGATCTCGAAGGGTTGGGCAGAGGTGTATAGTAACAGCCATTTCGCCGTTATGTAAGTCTAATGTAATAGGGGGCGAGTCTATTGCCATCAACTGGGAACAAATTAAAGTCCAGGCTGCCTTAGTAATTCCACACGGAAAAACCCTATCCTCCGTGGAAAAACCCTATAACACTTTGCCCGACATGGAGATCGAACCCAGGACCTCACGATCAGCAGTCACGCTTGCCACCACTAGACCAATGAGGCAATGGAATCCGTTCCAAAAGTGACTTAAGATCATATGATGGTATTACTAACTCAATTTTGTACAGTAATAAATTAATGACCCATAAAACAAAGCGCATTGTTCAGGGAAATTTACGAAACGGATTTAGGTACAGAAGATGTAAATATGTTCATCGTTCATGACCCGAATATAGTTTAGGTATTGTTGTTATTGTAGCAAACCATCAAGGATCATATAGTAGGTAGTCAGGATTTGGGAGCGACTTAAGATGTTTTTAAAAATAAATAATAATTAATTATAGTACATTACTGCCGCGGTCTGTAATGACTGCGTTGCTGGCAGCACTGATGATGGCCGAAAGCGCAGTGTATCGCAGCTCGAGGCCATCACAGCGCGGTCAGCATTGCAGCTCTTGATGGACAAGCTGGAATAAAGGCCGAGATCGAAGGTCGAGGCCTTTATAGCGCGGACAGCAAGGGCTGCAATGATGACCAAGCTTGAAGGCCGAGAGCGTAGCTAACCTAAGCTCGAGGCCATCATAGCGTGGCCAGCAGCGCAGTCATTGCGGACCAAGGCTTGTATAGTGCTTTACTCAAACAATGCGAGTAATTTAAATAAAACCAGCTTAATATAGTAAGAATATATTTAAAGTAACGATTTGTTTCTTCCCCGGGCTTTACCTTTTATTTTAATGAGTCTTTAATGATTGTGCTGCCTGTACCTATACAGCCAAATTCTGAATAAAAACTTTTTGCATCAGACTATTTTTGAAACAAAACTCAACAATAATGGATTTTCAAAGGAAATTGCTGGTGGCTAAAACTCACCAGCAATGAAATCCCATACAACTTTGCTGGCGCCCATTCAAGTAGCGCGAAAACGTCGACTTTGCTCAAAGAAGGTTGTCAAAATAATGACCACATTACAAGCATTTTTGAGTAAAAATGATTTATATTAAGATTGACTTGACGTGTGTACAGATTCAGATGCTTACACGAAGTGTCTATCCTAACTTAGTCGAACAACCATCATTTTATCTCTTCCGGGAATAATCATGCAAGTACAGTGCATCAGAACTTTTATGCTGACATACGGACTATTTGTATGGGTTGTGCTTTCATAACTAGGTAGGTACAATATCTTTGTCCTTTGTTGTACACGAACATAAATCTAGGTAGGTACTGACTTCATTGATAGTTACCTATTTATATTCCTTAGTCTATTCAATATGAAAAGACGAATGGGAGAGATACATAGACTTATCATTTCACACAAGCAATGAATGCCAACGGGAACATCTATTAGGTACAAAGGCTCCGAGTTTTGTACGCAGCTGATGCTACTACTGCGATTGCGTTAGATACCTACATCTATTCATTGAACCGGCTTTCAGACTACGCTTGCTAGGTATACCTACCTATAGCATATATTTTATAGGATTACATTATCATTCTAAGTTTGTCTGGCAGGAATCTTCATCTCCTGCCCTTATCCCACACTTGGTGGGGTCGGCACATGTGGGGAACTCAGGAACAAAAAGTGTCATTTACACTTTGAGTCGAAGTTTCTTTTGTTTCCCATTAGACTCAAAGCATTGGATTTTATCGATTTCTGAAAGGATTTGGTTCAAAAACTACCATATTGAAGAGGAAATAGCATCCCCAAGTCGTATTCTGATCAAAAAGTGATATTTATAAGGCATACAGGCCGGATTGTAAGATTTTTTCGATTTTTGAATTAAAATGAAGTGTTCATGAGCTCCTCATGTATTTCGTAAATCCATGTTGTTAGAGGTTTTGACTTATTGTTTTATGACCGGCCGCCTGCCTGACATCAACCATCCTTGGGAATCTTTGTCTGGCAGGAATCGTCAATCAAAATACAGTCAGCACCTAATAAAAAAATGCAAGCTCATTAAACGCATTTAAATCAGAACTTGCTCTACATGTAATTCAAAACAATTTTTTGTGATAATAAATTTGTGAATTCAGGTGATGTGTAATTACTAAATGTGTTAGACATTACGTGCTTCGAACGACTTTATTGTGATCAACATTGTTCTCGTGTAACTGTCTATTTCGAGAATAAAATTAAATATCCTTAAACGTAAATCGCCTAATTGCCTAACAGTCGCGTTGGTCTAGTGGTGGCAAGCGCCACTGCTGATCGTGAGGTCCTGGGTTCGATCCCCAGGTCGGGCAAGGTGTTATTGTGTTCTTCCGTGTGGAATTCCTCAGTAGCAGCCCGTAGTTTGGATTTGTGCCTGGTTGATGGCAATAGGCTCGCCCCCTATTACATGGGACTTAAACATAACGGCGAAATGAGGGTGTTACTATACACCTCTGCACAACCCTTCGGGGAATACATGCGTGATGTTTATGCTAAATCGCCTAAAGCATAAGAGCGCTCATCATTAGGTCCTACCTTTTATTTAAATAATATATATTACTTGTTTTTTGTGTACAATCAAGACCTATTTGTATTATCCCTCGTCAACATATCTACTTTTTATGTAGACACGTTCACACTTAGGTACACAAGTGTTGTTTCATAGGTGTTAAAAGTACCTACAGACATAACATACACATAACACATAGCATCACGCCTTGTATTCCCCGAAGGGTTCGGCAGAGGTGTTTTTAGTACACCCTCGTTTCGCGTTTAATATGGGGATAGCCTATTGCCATTAATCGAGCACAAATCCAGATTCCGGGCTGCTACTGAGAAATTCCTAATGGAAAAACCCAATATCACTTTGCCCGACCTGGGAATCGAACCCAGGACCCTATCTCAGCAGTCGCGCTTGCGACCACTAGACCAACAAGGCAGTCCGAGGCAGTACCTAGACTGATATAGTAATCGATTCTATCCACGTTGATATCGAAATCATGATACAAAGTCGGGGATTATTTTCCAGCACCGATGTATGGAGGCTTTGTGCGTTTCATATTTGTACCTGTTCACGGGCAACTAAGTATTACTTACAATACAATACAATACAGTACTCTTTATTGTACACAAAACAAACAAGAAACATTACTATAAAAATAGAGATGTACAATGGGCGGTCTTATCGCACTAGGCGATTTCTTTCAGACAAACTTTGGATGGACATGAAGTGCAAGAAAAAAAAGAGAGAGGTAGTTCACAGTGTAACAATTAATTAGGAGACATTAAATTATGTACGTTAAATAAACCTAAAAACACAAATAAATAAATATTATAATTATACAATAAATATGAAATAAATATATATATCTAAATATAAATATATATAGTGTAATGTGTATGTAATACATAATATAAACAGACAATAAATAACTATACATAAAGATGCAAAATTAACTATATTGATAGGTAGTGATCCTTGACGAGTCTTTTGAAAGTGACCAAGGATTGCGCACGTCTAACTGTAACTGGCAAAGCATTCCAAAGCCGAACAGCCTGGACTGTGTGTGTGTATTACTTTTCGGTTATTTAAATTCCGCGACATCGCAGCTGCTGTCCCACGCTATAATAACGCTTCAATGTTTAATGTTAACACAAGAAAACGTTGTACCTACATCTTTGTAAAGAAAAAGTTTTATTACGCGCCATGGCCTTAAATTCATGCAAGATATTAAGTTTGCATGAATTTAAAGCAGTTTACAGCGATGACTCGCCAAGCTTTCACAGAAGTTTGGACATTAACGTATGTTTTATGCAGAATTTATTACAAAACGATATATTTACGACGAAGTAAACCTTTCGAGAGCTTTTACGCGCCTCTGCGGTGCAACAGTGCGGGGTAAAATGTTGCAACTTGTATTGTTGCAGCAACGATGTTCTTTATGACGGTTACAAGCGTGATCGTTAACATACAAGCCTGTTTGGACGATTTGATGCCCTCATCTCATGGGTCATGTATAAAATTACGTATAAAATGCGTGTTTATTGTTATATAACGTTTCCTATTTACATAGTTTACCCGAAGTAGGTATCTCATATCTTTTCATCCCATCTATTCGAAAAGGACGACTTGGTTAACCTTTAAGTGCACCCAAAGGTGGTGTTTTCTATAAGAAACTTTTAGCGGGCAGTAATGAGTTTTTAATCCTCTTTATAGGTAAGTGCGCCGCAATTATCTTTGCCGCACACTTTTTGAATTTGGAACATCTTAGTGTTCAGCGCCAAAGAAATCAAACGCAAATATTGTTTGAATAAAGACTGGCTGGTACGACGGCCCATGGTCGCGAAAATGTCTCAAATGTAAATATAAGTTTTTAGTTGTTTTTTTATTATAATAGATACTATTTAATTTCAATTTAGTTGTTACTCTATGTTTTATTAAATAATAATGTTACAATAAAATATGAGGCGCCTTTTATTTTCTCATAGTGGGTGATGAAAAGTAGAGTGTATCAGTCGGGCGCAAAATATATTTTTGTCTCGGGCGACGTACTTTCAATCCCTCGCTATGTTCAGGATTCTACTAAAGAATCCCTCGCTATGCTCGGGATTCTACTCTAGAATCCCTCACTTCGCTCTGGATTCAAAAAAGCGCCCTCGCTGTAAAAATATTATTTTGCTCCCTTATAATACAATCTACTATTGTTTTACTAACGAAACAAATAAGTAATTTATTAAAGATTTTGAAGTAGACTAAAAATAGAAAACATCGAAATAAAATATTACCATAAGGGTTCTGTTTTGAGCTTTTAGGTAGATACAGAACCCTAATAAGAATTATGACTAAATAGCTTTTTAACAATGAACATCAGAGGTCGATGCGATCTATGAAGTCTCCCAATTTTGCCGCAGATTATGTGACTGGTATAAGCAGGCGGGCTAAACAAAAGCACAAGTCCCTCCGACCTAGGGTTGCCACCTTTTTTTTGAAGAAATATAGTATTTTTCCCAAAAAGATGCAAAAATATAATACATTTGGGAAATTTAGGAAAAAAAAGTAGGTACACATTTATTTTATATCGTTATGTATTTTCCATGTATATTTGTTATTGCTCATCGCTTTGGCCATCAATGATCAATGACCTTTAAAATAATTATAGAAATCTGAGCAATTTAGATTCATATTAAAATAAATTAACAATTCATTTTTAATTAAATTAATAGATGCTCTATTTATTTCTTCTCTCCGTTTTTACAGTTAACATAAAAGAGCGCGGCAGTTGAATTAGGGATAAAAATATAGTATTTTTCGTACTATATTATTTTTGTATAATATATAGTACAATTGACTGAAATATAGTACGATATTATATATTATAGTAATGGAGGCAACCCTACTCCGAACGTCATTAAAAATTGCGAATTTAGAAGCGGGATGTCTTAATCCACGATGTGTTTGAAAACCCTTTCCCAATTTAAATCTTTTCCTAGTAAAAACCAGAAACGTTCGTTATTAGTAAGAACCAGGTTCGTGGCATCAGATAGCAAACACCTACGAACAGCTTTCAATCAACATTTAGAATTGACGTGTAAGCGTGGATTTTTTCGTTCTAAGAAAATAATCTAAGTACATACTTTCGAATTTTCAAGGAATCGACGATTATTATGTCGTTCACAGAAATACTAAAGTTCTATTTGTATACCAATTGTTTAAAAACCAATGAACCGTGCTATGATTGAGATGAAGTGAAATTCGAAGTTATAAACTAGAGAATAAGGAGTCCATCAAAGCTTTCAACTACAGCGCCATAAGTTTGATTGAAGTTCGGCGTCAAGTTAACGAGCCGTTATCACTTCGTCTTGTAGGTATATAATTACGCTAATTTTAAACTAGGTACTAGGTAGAACTAGACAAAAATGAATATCAACTCGCAGGCCAAACGGGTATCTATGTACCTATGTAGGTTCATGATATTATTTTTTTGCAAATTCGACGACAGGAGATAAAACTACAAACCTCGGGACGTTGTATATGCCCTGAAGGTATGGGGAGAAAAGTACTTACTGTCGTTCACCCACAGATAGCCGGGGACTGAGGGTACCTACCTATTTGCAATTTACTGGGCCACTTTTCAAACTTTGGGACTATCGGTAATTGTTAGGAAACAGGAAAACCCAATTATACAATTTCCAATATCGAAAATAGAAACCTTTCAGAAAGCTCTTACGCTTGCAACCAAATAGTTAGCCTAGTTGCACCGTGCCATTGCGATATTATATTGTTTATTCAATAGAGTTTTATTTATACCAGTGAAATAAATCACATATTATTTACCTACATGCGTAATTCCGCCTGAGAATGATAGATGATATCAGCTGGTATTACTATGGTAACCATCCCACGCAACTTATCAGACTAGAGTAGGATGTGGGCATGAAGTGTAATATTTTAAGAACATGTAGGCGATGTGCCTCATATCAATCGCCTTATGCAGCTTTGCACAACACGCCTGTATCTCCGGAAGGGGTGGGCAGAAGTGTATAGTAACACCCTGATTTCACCGTTATGTTTAAGTCCCTTTTAATAGGCCAGTCTATCGCCATCAACCGGGCACAAATCCAAACTCTGGGCTCCTAGTGAGGAATTCCACACGGAAAAACTCAAATAACACTTTACCCGACCTGTGGATCGAACCAACTCACTATCAGCAGCGCTTTCCAGCACTAGACCAACAGGCAGTGCGAGCTATAAAAAGCTCTATAAAAACTCTGTATACTAGTACAGAACCTGCTTACTTTGATCCATGCTAGAAAAAAGCTTTTGTTCTTGGGTATATAGCGCCATTCGCCTTCAGTCGGAAGCGAGCGTATGGTCATTTATCGGGCACAATTCCAAACTCCGAGAATTTTTGCAAAGGGAAACCCAATAACTTGTATACACACAATTGCAGATTGTTGTCCATAACATCGGTCGGCAGTGAAAACCACGTATGTGTAAAATACAAATTTTTAAAAGCTCTAGAAATAACTGTCTCCTGCAAAAAAAAATGGCCGATGAAATGTTAAAACAAGTTTGTCATCGTACGTCATAGATACCTTAGAAGTATTTGAATTGAAAGTTTGTTGAACTAGTACATGTATGACGAGTTTATCAATGTAAAGAACAAATAAAACGGTTTTGAAGAAAAATATATTTAGGTACCTACGTGGTTTTCACTGCCGAGCGTCGAATAAGGTGTTCATATACCTTCACGCCCGCGCTATTATGAAGACATCCTTTCATTATCAAAAGGGTCCACCAATATTATAGGAAAAAATCAAAATTCAAACACGATGCATACTTAAGCGTTTGTAGCGTTTATTATGATCAATTCAACAATTATGTAGTTCGTACCTAATTAATATCATAACAGTGTAAAGATGAAATTCATTCTAAAACTATTGAATACAACAACTTCAAGCAGTGTATTTGCGTTAACAAGATTATTCTTATCAGTGATTTTTTTTTTGTTACTATAATTATAAGTCTTTTCAATTTCCAAGACCTTTTTTTTATCTTATTTGTAACGTCATAATCGCTAATAGTTACAATGTCTTAAATCTTTACGGTTTTTTTTCCTTGCATGGTTACTTTTCGATAATAATACTGACTTATTCAATAACTTAATCGAGTAAAAAATTACACTGGTCCTTATGTACAGATTTCACTGGGAAAATCAAGGATGCAATAAATAACCTTATTTTAATTATTATCATCATCTTCCTGCCCTGGTCCCAAGTTACTTGGGGTCGACGCAATATGTTTTTCTCTTCCCTCTTCCTACTTTAATTATTATAAGGATTAAAAATGGCGGTTCCACCACAAAGTGGAGAGATAGAACATTCTCTTTCTCTATAGTCAGACTAATCCACTTTGACCCGTTCGAATATAGCAATTTAAATATTTAATTGGAATTTGAGCGTAAGCGGATGGCGAAACTACAAGTACAGAAAAAAGTAGGTATAATATATTGCAAGTATTTTAATTAATATTATAGTCATATTTTATTTTCTTGTGTTCCTTAATATTTATTACCTTCTGAGTACCGAAGTACTAAGATTCGGCGATCACACTATAAAGGTGAACGCACACTTATCAGAGCCGAAGGAAACGAAGGAGCCGAAAGAATCCGATTTTAGAATTACTTGTATGAAATCCTATGAAACCTCGCACACTTATCCGCTCCGAATCGGACGATTCGGCCGATTCGGATAAGTGTGCGAGGTTTAATAGGATTTCATACAAGTAATTCTAAAATTCTATTCTTTCGGCTCTGATAAGTGTGCGTCCAACTTAAACGTGCACGTTCCTCGTACGCACGGCAAAAAAGGTCAATAGCGATTAGCGACAGAGCGCCAAGCGACGTGTCCTCCTTGGAAGGCCTCACGGTGGACCGTTTTGAAACGATGCGCATGCAGACTTTTATATTAGTTTTAAAATATTTATAGAAAAATAGAGCCAATTTAGATCAATTTTAAAATTTTAGTTTAAAAAAGATGTTCTTCTATTACAGTAAGCCATTATTATATTAAATTATAAGTAAGATTATATTGGTGAAAATAATAATTTTATCGACTATAATTTCTTAATAATTTCCTATGGATCTTTGCAGTTAGTTAAAAATATATCGTTTGTTAGGTTTATCAGTGATTTAGGATATTTAAAGCTTCGAAATTGACGCTGAAAGTGAAATTAAATATTAAATAAGGTTCGTGACCTTATAAATAATGGCATAGTGCTTAGATTATGATGAGTTCCATCTAATATAGGTTTGAGAGGTAATGAGGAGGCTGATAGGCTAGCAAAATTGGTGGTTACAGAATGAAAAGAATTTTGTATAGAACCAAATTATTCAGAACAATTAATTATATTCAAAACAGTTTTTTATGATAAGTTTAAAGAGTATTTTAAGGAACGAAGCAAGGAAAAAGGTATCTGGTATAGAACTACGCAATGTCAGCCTCCTCAGATACCGTGGTTTACAATAACGAAAATGAGCAGATCTCATATTGTTTTAGTTCATAGATTACGCTCTGGTCAATTTGTCTTCTTAATGAAGAAAGTGGATTCTCCAAATTGCGAAACTTGCGGGACTGTTGAAGATGTTCACCATTTAATTATGGAATGTACTAGAAACAATAAGGAAAGAGAATTACTGATGAGTATAATAAAATAATTTAAATCAATATGATAGTACTCCATACATAGGTAAACATATTAGCGCAACTTCCATCTCAAACCGCAAACTCACTTACGGATATGTTTGTGCAACATTAGTAATTCATAATGTTAACTTTTGTTTAATTCACGATGAGGCACACAAGACATGGATAAAAATCTCATTAAAAAAAGTATTAGAAGAAAAACAAAAAAACCTCTGTTCAGTTATCCCGATAGAATTCACAAATATTTTATTAATCGAAAAAAATCAACATACATAATAACATAATTAGCCCACCACTGTCCCACTGCTGGGCACGGGCCTCATTCTCAGAATGAGAAGAGTTTAGGCTTCAGTCCACCACGCTGGCCTGGTGCGGGTTGGCAGACTAAACACACCATCGAGAACTTTATGGAGCCCTCTCAAGTGTGCAGGTCTTCTCACGATGTTTTTCCTTCGCCGTTAACGCAAGTGATAATCAAATTCTGATCCGCACATGAACTCAAAAAGTCAGAAACAATATTTCCTAAATAAGTATGTAAATAATTAATATGTTTGTAACATACGTGGTCGGTGGATAATAACTGGTTCAAAAAGTAAAATTTTTTAGCCAAACAGCGGACGGAAGGTGTTAATATTTCGTTCAAGGCTACACATATCGGTGTAGTCACAGTTGAATATGGTTTCATGGAGTTGTTCTTTTATATGCTTTAGTGGACACAGCTCTTGTTCGCACATCGGTAGCTTGATGATTTTTTCTTGATGGAGAGTCAGAATATGGTCGCCGTCATCGCATCTGGGGACACAGAAAACGCATTTAAAATTGAAAATCGCTTAGGACACAAGTTTTTATGTCGACATAACTATGGTGTAATTTCTTTGACAAGAAAGAATCCTGGTTGGTCTAGTGGTGGCAAGCGTGACTGCTGTTCGTGAGGTCCTGGGTTCGATCCCCGGTTCCGGTAAAGTGTTATTGGGTTTTTCCGCATGGAATTCTTCTGTAGCAGCCCGGAATTTGGATGTGTGCCCAGTTGATGGCAATAGGCTCGCCCCCTATTACATGGGACTTAAACATAACGGCAAAATGAGGGTGTTACTATACACCTCTGCCCAACCCTTCGGGGAATACAAGCGTGATGTTATGTTATGTTTAGGTTAAGAAAGCAGCTAATTTATTTGCTCTGTGGTTTAACTCGAGATAATATTATTACATACACAGGTGTCCCAAAACACATGGTCATGGAGGGAAAGTACTATAAATATAAAAAAATGCAATACTTAAAGTCTCCATACTTCATTTTATTTCAAAGTAATACTGCACTCAAAGATTTTCAAAAGTGTCTCGCCTGATCTGAGAATCGAACCAACATAAACGCGAAAAAATACATCCTGTATTTTTAGACACCCAGTATAATATACCTCGTATAAAGATAGAAAGTAACACACCGATAATTCAGCCCTCATCAAGCTGTCTCCCTCCCAGTCCGCCCGCTAACTATCCTAACGCCCTAATCCGAGGTCCAAGTCCCATTAGGGGTCTCCCTAAAGGCTTTGTCAAACAGAACGCGTTATTATCGCGCGTCAGGGCTAGAATTACGCAGCGCCTTTGCTCTGTTTGGCGGTACATCACCATCGCAGTACAACACAGCTCGGCGTCATAGCGTCGCGTTAGGTTAGCGCCCTGACGCGCGATAATAACGCGTTCTGTTTGACAAAGCCTTTAGTGCTGTTGTTGCTAGTAGTCATGATGTTAGTAGTAGTAGTAGTTAGCTTAGGTTAAGTATTTTACTTGTCCCCATAGATTGGAGACCCTTTAGGTCTCGACAATAACTGCCCGGTTACATAGAAATGGTCTGCAAGACCGCAAGCCTTTGATAAGACAAAATAAAAAGTAGAAAGTAACATGCGACATTTAGAAGGCTCTTTCGTGTTCATTCCGATGCCATATAAATTAATAAAAAAAAATGTAAAAAATCTAAAACCCAAAAAATACATTAAAAGCAATGCACTAAAAAGACCGAAACAAGATAATATACACAAATAGAACACAAAATTAAAATAAACTATAAACGAAGTAAACTCTACGTCGGTTTAACAGACTATATTAGGCTAGGCTTTCAACTCATAATATAGTCTGTTAAACCGACGTAGAGTTTGGAACATACGAGGTTATAAAGAAATTTACATACATACAAGATTCGCGCGAAAAACAGAACCCTTCCTTGGCAGTCGGGTAATTACATCAGTATCCGTGTTTTTTAAATTACAACGAATAATGAAACAAAATGTTAACCTATTTCTCTAACAACCCGGTTTATTTTGTGTTAATGGCAGTTTTCAGCGATTGATGCAAAACATCAAGCGATAATAGTGCGGTCACAAAACATTACATTCGCCCTACTTTCAAATAACGTGTTATACTACGAAATATTATTTAAATTAGATTAATTGCTACTTCACATCTTTATGATTTGGTCTCATTCCTTGCTATTACAGAGATCGGATAATCGGATGCATATTTACCTAAAGTTAATTTTTCGCTACGAAAGTATGAAAACGGCTTCTGAAAATAATTTATTAAAACAAATAATCCTGTATCATGGGATTGCATAACTAATCGAATGCATATGATTAATTGATGTTAATTTTTAATCCCCGATGCAAAAATGTGTGTATGTAGGGTGTAAGAAAGTGAGGGGTGCATGTCTGTGTTAGTTAAAAAAAAGGTACAATTTTAGGGATGTAAATAAATAAATATGCATCCAATTCTAGGTAAATATTTGATTTTATTCCACAGAACACTAAATATGACGATCCCGGAATCGCGAGATTTTATCGATACAAAAGTGTATTCCACATTAGTCAACACGTGAACTTTAGGTAAATATGCATCCGATTATCCGATCTCTGGTTATAAATCAATAGCCTACTTACTTGAACAATACAAACGCCAAGTTAGCAGCAAAACAGTCGATATTTGAAAGCTTCCATTCCCTATCCTTCATAATCCCATCACCTCTAAGCGGAGAAGGTGGTTGGTAGAGATTCAGATGCGTCAGGATCTTCAGAAGAGTGCCCGAGTGACTGAACATGAATATTGAGCGGGGACCATCTTCTTTACTGCATAAAAGAATGACGATATTACAATTTCGTACAAATTTGTTCATTCTTGACTTGGTCGCATTGGTCCCTAGTTTCACCTGACGGTAAGCGCAGACAGGGTCTAAGGTGGAGCACACGAATCCAAGGAACATAGATACAGAACAAAAAAAAAACTCAAACAACATACAGTTCAACTCAGCTTAACTCACAAAACTCATTTGTGAGTTAAGCTCGCCTTTGTACATGAATTTACCAACGGAACTGTATTATATATTATTATTTTGTGTACAATAAAGAATAAGAATAAGAATACAGAGGGATTCCCCTATACCCTTCTGGCTCTCACATACATACGACAGAACACAGTAAGCTGCTTGGCGCCGAACTTTAATGTGAGGGTAGTAGCTAGCTAGGCGGACCGCATAGATCCAAGCAAAAGTGTGTACTTTATTCCATATAACATTAGACTAAAATGGCCCAACAAGGTATGAATGTCTTTTTTTTTTTTATATGTTACTATGCCTGCCTTTGGCCGCCATCTCGCCTGGAGCACGCTTATCCAGAAGAAACCGATTCACTCGTGACTTGAAGACACCCAGATCGTAACTGTCGGGGAACACCCACTCGGGCAGCGCATTCCACTGTTTGGCGGTTTTCACAATGAAAGTGGAATCAAAACGCTTCGTTCGGGTTTTTCGTATATCAACCATGAACCGATGGCGCTTTTTCGTGTTTCTGGCCGTCCGATAGAAAAAAAGGCAGGGGGGTATTAGATTATGCAAATCTGAAGCACACTCTCCGAAATGTGTCCGATAAAAAACCGATAGACTAGCAACTTTGCGCCGATGCTCAAGACTTTGGAGCTTGGTCTGAACAAGGGAGTCGTTTTTTCTTTTGAACCATTTCTTCAAGTAGACTTTCAGCTCGTCTTGATAGAACGTTAAGGTTCATAAAAGCATAATACTGTGTCGAATCCCTGCTGGGTGCAAATATGTTGCTTATTTCTATAAGTACATTTCCTTGCTAAAATGCTTTTTGTCTAATGTATATTAAATAGAGTATAGACGTTTATGACTGCTTTCTGGTGTAGATATATTAAGAGTTTACTTAGTTTAGATAGTAATAATGTTTGACTTCATTGTTCATAATATATTTAAGATAAATAGATACTATTTTTTAAATTTATAACTGTTTGATGTTTCTATATATTTAAAAACGTATCGCATATCGACGACCAGCAGTGAAAACCACGTATGTGTAAAATACAAACTTTTACAGGAGATATAAAAGACTGTCTCCTGAAAAAGAAATGGCCGGTCAAATGTTTAAACAAGTTTTTCATCGTACGTCATACATAGCTTAGAAGTATTTGAATTGAAAGTTTGTTGAACTAGTACGTGTATAACGAGTTTATCAATCTAAAGAACAAATAAAACTCTTTAGAATTTATTTTTTTATATTTACGAGGTTTTTACTGCCGAGCGTCGATATGTAGAATTTAGAGATGGATAAATGATAAGTGCTTGAAATCTTATCATTATCTACTACATACGTAATTTATATTTTGTCCCTTACTTCATTAATATATTCTGATGACGAATCTTACCTGAAAGTATCAAACATGTTCTTAATGGATATGCAGGCTTGGCGGTATGTTAGCTCATGTCCATAACCATCCACCCAATACGTTTTCAGATCGTGATAATACTCGAACGCCTGAAAAACAAGTCGTTTTAAAACAGCGGTAAGTACTTATTTCACTGTATACTCTTTTCACTCATAATATTAGTGTTAAAATTATTTTTAAGTCAAAATATAGACGTTTAGTGATCAGTTTATGAAAGGTTAATTTAAGTTTATTCCATTTTTTTTCATTTATATAATTTTAATTTTACTGGCAGAAAAGTGTCTTTCCTTTGAGCTCTGCCACATTGTGCGTTGCGTTGCGTCGTCGCAGCGTCAACTTTGCGTCGTTTTCCATACATTTTAAGTGACGTGCCACGTTAAAGCGTTGCGTAGTCTTACGCGACGTTTCAACGGATCGGCGGACGAGAGACGAAGCGGGGAGAGCGTGATGCGCTGCGCTGTGCTGCGGTGCGACGACGGACAGTGTTCCACTGCTAGAGGTGCGTGCGTCGTCCTCTTGCGCTGTGACGTCGTGCGTCGTCGCAACGCAGGTGTGGCATACAATGCGTTGATCCGTTGCGACAACGCAACGCACTAATGAGGCATCGCACTTTCTCATTCGATTCTATGACGGAACGATACAGGCACTGATGTGACTTCGATGTGATCGCTATTAGTATAGTCACCGGCACGTAACTTGGCAAGAGTAGAGTCAGTAGAGAAGAGAATTCCTCTCCTTTACTTCTTTTTTCTAAACAAACATGTTTAAAAATAAATTATGGCAATAACCATAGAATAATAACAAGCAATAAAACCGACCATTTTTTTGTTGCACTAAGTATACATGCGTAAACTTACTCCCACTACGCCAAAACCTTGCCAAGTTACGTGCCGCCAACTATATATAAATTACCTCTATGCTCTTTTCATCAAATGCATGACACCAAGGTGATATATGATATTTATCCCACGAAGTTTCATAGCCACAAAATTTGTACAGGGTGTCCACAGTCTCTGTAAATTCATACTATATTAGTTTAAGTATTAAGTTTCTAAAAACCATTTAAGCATCTAAAATACTGCATACATAATAAATGACAGGATAAACATAACGTTATGTGCTGGTGCTGGCTGGGCAGTGGCGTGTTAGTAACAAATGGTGGCCACAAAATGTCATTAATCATCATCTTCCTGCCCTGATCCCAAATTACTTGGGGTCGGCGCAATATTTTTCTCTTCCACTCTTCCCTGTCAGCCGTCTCATCATCATTTACTCCCTTATCTTTCATATCCTCCCTCACACAATCCATCCATCTTTTCCTAGGTCTACCTCTCCCCCTCCATCCATCAACATTAATATTCATCACTCTCTTAGTCACATGTGTTTCATACCTCCTCATCACATGCCCATACCAAGACAAACGCTTTCCTTTCAACTTTTCTGTCACTGGTGCCACTTTCAAACTCCTTCTAATATACATACTTATTTCTTACTTTATCCATTCGCGTCACTCCACACATCTATCTCAAAATGTCATTAATATGTGGGTTATGATTAGCACTGCGACAAGCCGAATAGTTTTAATGGCACTGTTCAACGTGGCGGTACACAATTTTTGATGCGCCCACAACAACGTGTTTCAAGGTTGGCACAACACTCAACGCAACAAATTGTCCAAGCAGGACACAACACGACCGCCGCGACACTCATCGCAACAGCCCGCGATACACGCCGCAACCAGTGGCGTAACTATACCATCAGAGGCCCGAGGCAAATGTATTGGATGGGGCCCCAGTAAAAATCGTCACATTATAATTTAATTTTAATAAATCACTGAACTAGCTATCCAACAGAATTACTAATATTGTGTGCATTTTAGTTAAATCTATATAAATAAAAATGAATCGCCAAATGTGTTGCTAAGCGCAAAACTTGAGAACGGCTCGACCAATTCGGCAATTTTTTTTTATATATTCCTTAAGGCACAAGGAAGGTTCTTATGGACAGAAAAAACATAACAATTGCGTGGAAAATAGTAAAAACAACACTTTTCTTTTCCCACTACAGCCCAATAACTTTTGACAGAACGAAGTCTGTCCGGGCAGCTAGTATCTAATAAATTTTATTTTCTAAAGCGGTGGGCCCCGTTGGGCCGGGGGCCCGTGGCATTTTGCCAGCCCTGCCACCCTATAGTTACGCCACTGGCCACAACGCAATCGACACGCACTGCACAATTAGAACGAAGGGTAAAATAGTAATAGTAGGAAATAATCCCATTGTTTAAAAAAGTGAAGTATGAAAATGAAGTGTGACAATGTAGCAAAGCAAAGCAAGGTTCAGCGTTACAGCAGAGCAGTTATATTCTTACGAACCCAATTTCAACACTCTATTAAGGCCCAGTTTATTAGACACGGACTTCAATGCGTCGTTCATTTCATGACTAGTACCAAACAAGTTTAGCTCCTTATATGTTTCTGGATTATTCTTTACTTGCTTTTGATACCTGACACAGTGTTTGTAAAACTGAAAAATTGCAACTGAGTGAAGAGAGAAGCTAAGAGACAAAAGATATTTACATAGTTCTGTTAAAATGAATTTAACAAAATTAAAAATTGTAAAAATGATATTTACTCTTAAAACTAGGTCTACTTTTGTGGCTGGTGCAAATATAACGTCTTGCGAGTCCTTTTTTTCGAACAAGCCATTTGTGAAGTATCTCGCACTTTGCTGAGCCCTTTGCGTTGCTGTATATTGGAACTGAAATATAAGAAAACACTATATCACATCACACTAATATTATAAATGTGAAAGTTTGTGAAGATGGATGTTTGTTATTCAATCATGCATAAACGGCTGAACGGATTTGGATGCAATTTGGCACACAGATAGACTGTGTTTTGGATATTAACACATAGGATAGGGCAGACTCAGAACGACAGTAAATTAAATTTAAAAAATAGGGCAGGAGCCACCCCTCAGTCACTGCACCAAATGCATTGTCGAATGCTTTTATTATAGTGCCTTATACAGGGTGTAAACGAAATCATGTAATTTCTTCAAACGTCGTGACGTATTGCTGACATAGATTAAGCCTGCAAGGGATACTATAGGAATCGTTTTTTTTTACATAAAGTAAACATGTTCTTAAGGTGAGGCATTCTAGCGCCCTGAGCGAATTGCGCGGTATCGCTCGCCGCGCGGTCATTTAACTCTAGGCGCTAAAATGCCTCACGTTAAGATCACATGTTTACTTCTCGTAATTTTATTTGTTTGAATCCATAGTAACCCTTTCAGTGTTAATCAATGTCAACAATACATCACGAGGTTTTAAGGAATTATATGATTTCATCTACACCCTTGTATAGTGATAGAACTACTGTTGTAATATTTACAGAAATAAATTGTGGCCTATCTAATTCTACAAGCTTCAAAGTAAAACTTACTAAAAATGTCTTGTTGCTATATTTCGGTTTAATAGCATTGGGAAATCTTTTCTGCATTCTCTCAGCCATCAGTATCATTTCATCTTGACCTTCTAATGTCAAAAACCTTTCTTTATTTTTATCAAGATGTATTGTCCAGTCATGTAGCTTCTTTAATTGCTCTTTATTTAATTCCCCTGTGAAAGTGATCAACAGAACATTTCAAATGTCATAATTTGATTACAAAGTAATTAGAATTACTTCTAAATGCACTAAATAAATTAAATGAGAGAATATAGTTTTTTATTAAACATTATGTTAAGCTTTTCCGACACACAACTGAGTTTATTTTAGCCTTGCTGCACATGGGCCATACGTTACAGCCACAAAACACCGCCACCGAGCTACATAGAACAGTTTTCGTACATTTTATATGAACTCACATCGCATGTATAATGCCGGTGGTCACTACACACCATGATAGAAAATGTTATGCTGTAGAGTGAGGCCCACGTGTGGCAAGGCATATAATACAGCAATTTTTTTGGCATTAATACTTTCTAAACCTAGGCAAGTGTATCGGGTGTTAATTATATAATTAAATTCACATAATCTCTACATAGGCATCCATCAACTAAATCTTTAAATTCTTACCTTTTCCAAATTCATGTTGTAGTAAAATTTCATACTTTAATTCAACAAGTCCTAAAGCTGCTTCTATGTCCTTATGACTAGGTAATCTAGTGCCGTGACGGATCAGCATCCATATTTTTGTATCTTTACAATCTGTAAAAATAAATTGCATATTGCAAATATTGACTATCGCATGTCATCTCAGCTATAAAACATTATATAAAATTGTTTTAAATGAAAATTGAGAATCATATGAGAGGATACCTACATCATAAGGCATTTAAAGTCGTATATGTTTTAGTCCCCAGATTACCTCTAGAATAAACTTAACAATATAAGTAAATTTATTTGTTTCAACTTACTTGGATACTTTATTCTTGAATCATTCTTATTAGCCCTAAATCTGTAAGGAGTGCGTGAACCTAAGTGATGCCGAATATCATTCGGTTTTAAGGAACCTACTGTTGCGAGGTCGTATATTAAAGCTAAGAGAAAAATGGTAATAAACACTTTCATAATTTATGTCCGAATATTAAATCTACATCATTATTCAAAGTTCGACATCAGTACTTGCTTACTGTAATCACGTCAATTTTCAAAATAATAAAAATAGAGCAAAGAGCAAACAAATTATTGACAACTTTGACAAGTATGACACTGACGTTTTTTTAACATTCGGAAATTTTGGAATATTCGTTCAGGTATGTTAAATTATTTTTAATTAATTTCAAAATTTTGCTTTTTTTATTATACGTAATTGCTTTGAAATTTCTCTAGCTATGTCTTAGCTCCGCACGCAATAGAAGTTACTTGGTTTTCGTGAGATGACCCCAGTCAGTTTAGCGACACTGGAGGAAATACTATTCACATAAATAATAAGATGAAACCAACATCGATCAGTCCCTTAGTCCCTTGCAATGTTCTACACTGGCATTGGTTATTACGTCAAGGTCACGACGCAATCATGGAATTGATAGAGGGACTGGCTAGTGACGGCATAGATAATATACTATATACTGGTAAGTGACGGGCTTTGTAGAATTATGAGAACACGTGTGTTTCTTGAGGTTGTGCACTGTCGTACATATTAAATAAGGCGGGAAATCCACTAGGCAGCACATAGGTATTACTACTGCGCAAATTTACTTCTGCAACCGACTTCCCAAAATGAGACCATCTGCTGTAAGTCGACTTCTGCAAGTTTTACGAACTAAGCGAGCAATGGAGTGTAATAACTTGGATAGTAAAACTTGCTAGTCGATTTGGCGCATAAAGAAATCCAAAGCCACACATATTTATTTTTGGTTTAATGAAAATCAGCGACTGGCGTTGTTACTTGATATTAGAACGCCTTTTCTTTTAGGTATTATATAAGCGCCCCCTTTTTTTATCGTGGGAAAATCCTCATGTATGTTAATCGCCCGGGGTAAGCGAGGGGGTCTGCCGGCCTCTTACCGGCTAAAAACCCTCGGTGTTCTTCCTTTTGACCGTCGGCCTGGGTCGCGGGATTCGCCTAAGCATGCATCGCAACCCCGGCAGGTCTTGGTCCACCGACTGCTGATGGACCTCTCCTCAGTGGGGCCCCACCCCACGACCTCCTGACAGGCGCGGGGAGCACCCCACATCACCGGCGCACCAGAACACATGGCTTCGCCGTGGGGTTCTCCTCCACGGCTACTGAGCCCCCCCGCAACGACAATGCGGGAACCCGCCGGGGGGACATAAGCGCCCCCTACCTTATGACGTAGGTACAATGATGTTATGTTAACTTGTTAAGACTTCCAGTGCGAGTGTCTAACCACATTTACAATCTCCGAACGTAGAGAATACTAAAATACAAATTAAATGAAATGTAAATAATTTTAATTTTAGTTCTGTTCTCTGACTATGGGAGATTGTAGGTAGTTGATTGTAGTCACTTCTTGTCTAGCTAGACCCTTGATTTTATTGAAGGTTTTCATTGTGATACTATTAATTTAGGATTGGTGCTAAAGTCGTCCTATGGAACTGAGGTGAGTTTAGGAGTAGACTTGTAAATAAAATTATTACTAAAATTGATTGAATCAGTTTTATTTCACAACTTACTAAAGATGTTATTCTACTTGTAACAAGACATTTGATTCCTGTAATGTAGCTTTTAATGTAAATGGTTTATTTAAACTTTCCACATTGAAAGTTTCAGTTGCAAACTCTTCATTGTCAGGGTTTTCGTGCAAAGTGAAACTTATGTTAGTAACATCTCCTCCCGCATTAATACTTTGAACATTTTGAGCATAAGGTGGAGTTCCTTCTTTGAATAGTTTAACTGTCTGATCTAAATACTTTAAGTAAATATCCTTTCCTAAAAATTCAACTTCTGTGTTCAAATCACTTAGAGAAAATTCTGGAATATCCAACAGTAACCCTGCTTCTCGGGCACATCCAATAGCAATCACTTCATCTGGATTAATTCCAGAAAGTACTTCAGCTTCAGGTAACAAATTAGCGATTGCAGATTGAAGTTTTGGTATCTTCATACTCCCTCCACAAATAACTATCTTATGAATTGGGCCACCAAAGCTTTTAATGACCTGTTGAGCAGGCTCCGTGTATGCATTTATCTTTGATGAAATTGCATTTTCAAATCTTGCACGAGACACATTTTGGCTCCAATCAACACCATCTAATAATGATTCAATAAACACGTGAGAAGAGTTCAGTGTTGACAGAACATGTTTACAATTGTCAGCATGAACTAGTAGTTTCCCCATGGCTCTTCTACTTTCTTGAGGATCCAATTTCCATTTTTGTCTGAATTCCTGTGCAATATAATCAGCAAGGTCTTTTGAGAGACACTGGCCTCCTAAATCTGATCGATAGATATTCTTTTCAACTGTCATGAAGCCACCAGACACCTTTACTACTGAGACATCACATGAGGATCCTCCGAGCCTATAAACCAAGACATTAACATCCTCTATTGTTTCTTCAATGTTATAGGCAAGGAGAGCAGCTGCAGGCTCACTTATAACTTGTAAAACATCAAATCCAGCCAGTTCAGCACACTTTACAAGCCTCTCTGTACTTGCAGTAGACCAATGCAAAGGAGCAGCCAATACAAGCTTCAAATCACCTTCGTTATTCATAGCATGACTGGCAATGGTAAATAATTTTGCATACATTTTAGTTGTAATATTATCAGGATTAGAGTAGAGAGTAGTTTCACTTGTTTCAAACTCATAAACCACTTTATCTTCATTCTGGATGCGACAAGATGAGGATGTTTCAACGTACGTGAGGTCATCTGCGTTGAAGTCGCTATTCATGAGACGTTTATTATGTTTTATGATCGATTTGGATGAGGCCTGTCCAGATTTCGCCGGTAGTCCAATCTCCCATTCTGTGCCATGGAGAGCAACAATCGCCGGTGTTACTCGATCTCCAGCATCATTGGCGATAATTAATGGTGCACCATTGGAATAGGAAGCTAACGATGCAGAGCTGTTTCCCAAATGTATACCGTATGCCGCAGCCATTTTATAGGTTGGTAATATTACCGAAACGTATCAAAATTACTTCAATTAGATGGATGTTATATTTATCACAGTATGGAGGTTTTACAGTTCTAACAATTCTGTTATTAATATATTCTTTTTTAATAATTCTAACCTAAACGTTGACACCGCTCAAAACACATTTTAATGACAATGACATTTGATCACATGCATTGACAGATGTCAGTGGTTCAAACAAAGACAAAATAGACCATTAAAAAGTTTTTTTTAGATAATCCCATAGATCCATTAAATAATTTAAAATAAATACAAATTAAATTCATATTTAATGCGGCTTAAATACACAAATCATACCAACTAAAATTGCAAATAAACCAAAATTAGCCTTTGTGTTAATTTGCCTTGTTCGTGTATAAAAAAACTAAAGTATCATGTTTTTTCCACATTTAATGGCATTGGAAAGATATTTCTAGGCAGTTTCAGCCAGATATTATGTTTTTTATATACTTACCTATCTATTATAAAATAATAATATCAACCTTCTTTTTAAAACGATAAAACCGACAAGTAGGTACCTATTTAAACTTCACTATTGTTCAATCAATATGAATTATGATGTTCGAGCTAGTAAAAAATAATATTAACAAAAGAATTATAATGTTTAAGTTCAAGTCATGTCTATCTGACCATATCATTGTATTTGTAGCGTCATTAAGATGGTTATTTTAAGATAGGTACCATGATTACCGAATACGGTTAAAAAATAGGAACAACTTGGGACCAAACGAATCAAAGAGGAAATCTGACAACTTTGTTATACCTAGGTAAAAAAAAAACGTTATGCCTTCTTACAATTAAAAAAAAAAACAGTTTTATTTATTTCAGCAGAGCGGGCTTTTTCAAACAGATAAACAGAACAATTTTATTGGCCTTCCCTCTTATTACCTGGAGGCGGTATACTGCATTAATTGTTACGCCGAAACAAACAATAAGTAGGTATAAACAAATTGAATGGAATGGATTCTAAGCAAGAAGAAGAAAAAGCTGTTCTTGATGGTCGTCTCCAAAATATACTAAACAGTTTATCCAGGTGCAAAATTGTGAGCGTAATTTATTTTATGTAAAACATTAGCCTAACTATTAGTAAAATTTTTGTTAAATAACTCTTTCAATATAATGTAAGTGTGAAATAGGATTTTACTAACGAAAATGAAGAGTGTAAGAAATTACGTGAAGCTAATTCTAAGTTAGAGCTCGAATTGAAAGAAGTGCGGGAAATGGAGAAGTCCCATCGATACCATTTGCTGACATCTCGTGAAATGATCGGGAACCTTCAGGATACTGTGTCGCAGCTGGTATATCTTAAAAGGGACGTTAAGAAGTTAAAGGAACAGATATCATCGAGGGATGCTAACATTGCGGATATAGAAAAGGTAAGTAGGTAATATTAAAAGTTGTAAAATGAATAAATCAAATTATTAGAAATCTTTGTCCAGATATTTGAATAGGGCCTATCGATAGAACATTTTGGCAGTAATATACTTTGGTGTTGTATTTTTATACCTATCTCGCTACTTTCATTGACGCGGAAGTAAACACTAAACCTTGATGTTTAAAGTGTCTATTGACGTGCATTGCGATGTAACATCATTTTGATTTACACTCATAGGTTTACTTACTCGGAGAGTGACATGCAAAGAGAAGGGCAGTTAGGTATCTACCTACTTATTCTATAGGTAGGTACCTAATACATGTTTTTCATGGTTTCTGCTTTACAGGACAAAGAAAATGCTCTAATAAAACAGAACGAAAATGTTATAAAATTGCGTAATGCCTATGAACAACAGATCGAAGAGTTGAAGGCGGATAAAAAAAGGGAAAGTTAGTACCTAAAAGTAATAAAATATAACAACATAATATATGTATTTACTTTACTTGGTAAGATTTTTCATGGCATACGGTTGTCGCCCGTCTCCGGCTTAGATAAGACTACTTTACAATATCTTCTACTTAGTACCTCGTTAAGACGCTGATTGCTAAGAGTAACTCATGACATAAAACTTATAGATACCTATCAATACTGACTGAATACTTGACTGCCTTGTTGGTCTAGTGGTCGCAAGTGCCACTGCTGAGCATGGGGTCCTGGGTTTGATTCCCAGGTCGGGCAAAGTGTTATTGGGTTTTCCATTAGGAATTTCTCTGTAGCAGCCCGGAGTTTGGATTTGTGCCCGGTTAATGGCAATAGGCTCGCCCCCTATTACATGGGACTTAAACATAACTGGCGAAACGAGGGTGTACTAAATACAGCTCTGCCGAACCCTTTGGAGAATACAAGGCATGATGTTATGTACCTATCAATAGTCTCATACCGTCATTATATCAATCCACCATAGGTGCAACCTACTTTTAATCACGATTAATGATTATCCTATTTATTTATAGCAGATAGTATCTCGGTCTAGGCACAACCGCACAATATCTTTCGAAAATTCCGTCGTTAAGGTGTCTAATTTAAAAATGTTGAGATCCAAAGTGGTACTTGGCTTCCGAAAAGAGAACTCTCCATTTTGCGAGATCACTCCCTTTTTAGTTCAACAGATACAACATGAGTGCGACGCTCAGGTGGCCCAGTTCACTTGTGTCATAGAAGAGCTAAGGGCCAAGATGAAAGAAATGGAAGCTGAACAGAGAGATAAGGTTTGTAAAAAGACTTGGCGTTTATTTTTGCAGTTTTGTTAACGTTATTTACTGTTGTTTTATACAGGTTGTAAACGAAATCATGCAATTCCTTCAAACCTCGTAATGTACTGCTGATATAGATTAACCCTGCACGGGATATATTTGGATAAACTAAACAAAAAATTATAAGAAGTAAACATATGCTCTTAACGTGAGGCATTTTGGCGTCCCGAGTTAAATGACCGCGCGGCGAGCGATAGCCTCTCAATTCGCTCGGGGCGCTAAAATGCCTTACATTAAGAACACATGTTTACTTCTGTCTGTAATTTATTTTTTAATGTATCCAAAATTAGGCCTTGCAGGCAATTTAAAACGTTATTATTTTTTGGTTAGAAAAAAAAATCACTTAGAAATCTCGTTTTTCTTTTGAGATATAGGTATTTAGTTAAACATAATATTGAACACTGTGTAAAAGTTTGTCCAGGTATTTTGGTTGGACCTTATATTTACATAAATAAAAAATAAACACTATACTCTAGATCAACGTCGTAGTACTGGAGTATGAGGAGAAGGTACAGCGCGAAGCTGCGCGTGCGACTCAGCTTCAGGAGGAGTTAGCGCGGGAGACGGCACGCACCGACCTCAACATCGATGCGTATAGACGGGTTCGTATAGATAGAAACTTATGCAGGAACAAAGTGCTCCAACAAAAAATGAGGAACTCCAAGCAGGCATGCCTGGTGCATGTCGTGCATACTTTGCTACTTTACCCATCGCGGTTCAGGATTCGTGACGTCAGGGGCGGCCTTTGGGGGTGGCGAGCAGGGCAACCGCCCGGGGCCTCGTTCTTGCAGGGGCCTCGCGCAACCACCCATAGAAAAAAATACTAGGTACTAATAGTACCAATGTTTATTTGAATTTCGCGCCTTACGCCGCGCATTATACAAACTGCATTTCTCGTCAAGCATTATCATTAAAACTATCCATAAAGACAAGGGCCTCACTAAGATCTACCCGCCCGGAGCCTCGCAATCGCTAAGGCCGCCCCTGCGTGACGTCATCATCCATTTTATTACCTTGACTGAGAAGTTTGTAACTGCATGTTGGTTGCCCCGACTCGGGCCTTTTCCTGAACCATAAAAGAGCCAACTAAAGACAGAAGATGGCAGTAACCGTAGCTACATCTATAATATCACAGACATTATAGCTTACCTCATCGTAATAAACTGTAGTTTTAGCTCCCAGCGATATAATCACATATCTGTATCTCCGGTTATTGCCTATTAAAACTGCACTTAAACCATCACATCATCGTATAGAAGCAATAACATAATACGATTATAAAACGCTTTCACTTACAATAAACACAACAATTTGTAGAGACTGGAGGAATTAGAGGAGAAACTTAAACAAACTCAGTTCAAGCAATACTTGCAAAGCAGTTACCCTTCACAATTTGAAAACCACGTCGAAAGACCTTATTCTGTCAATAGAGAACCGTACACTGACTACCATAATGTAGACTCAGACCCAGTTCAGGATACAAGTAAATTTATTATGCCACCTTCCCAAAATAAGGTACCGAAGTCTACAAACAGTTTGCAAGTAATTTATTACGACAACAAGAACGATAGAACTCCTAAACCGAAAAGTTCTGAGAAAAAAGGTCTGTTCCATATTACTAAGAAACGGAAACTCTACAACGACAAAGATTTCCAGGACTTTTAATTTGCCGAAGTCAAAGAGAAATATAATTATAAATTTGTTTAAGTTATAATTTTATAATAAACTGCTCGGATCGCCCTCCAATTTTTATTTTATCTTTTTTAAAATATTATTTTCGATAGAAACAAGTACCTAAGTATACCCAGGGTATACTTCAAAGATTTATTTGCCCAAAAGATGCAAATGAAGGTATCAACTATTTACATTACATCAAATCCTCATAAGTGCGACGATTATGGCAACCATCAACGACCAAGAGGAATAGCAACGTGTAATAGTATTAAAATGCATACTGATTGAACTCGTTGATAATATTGAGTCGATCTTACATAGCACAGAATGATTCAACAGATTTTAATCTCAAGACATTTTCAATAGAACTTGACCGTAAAATAATACACGTTCAAAAACCTTTCAAAATTAAACATAATAAAACATTATATAACAACAAAATGATCAGTAATTATTTCATTACACATAGTCTCGCCACAATAACTATTCGTAACGAAAAAGCAATTATGTTAGCAACGGTGGCTCTTTCTAAATTAGCAGTTGCTTTATCTGATACCTGTTACAACGAATAAGAATGCGATTATGAAAATAACTACATGACTACATATTCATAAGTTACATCACGAGATGACCTACATATCGTCGTTTAAATCCTACCTACTTCCCCTGAAGCGTGAATTGCTTTATTAGCCACATTATTTGGTTGGAAATAATTTATGCCCAGTAATCCTATAATTACAAGTATGCACGAAATATTAAATTGGTGTGCCATCTAAACTGTTTGGACATGCAATTTGGAGTTCATAAAGTTACATTGAATTATAAATTATGTACTTTGAATTAGGGAAAACGAACGCTATTTAGATACCTACGCAGATTCGGTTTTATAGCATGTATTTTATCTACTGAGTTGAACATCTGCAGTATAACTTTTGTGTCAAGGCACGTATTCTGCACAAAAATTCTTATAAAATATTGGAGAATCAAGAATCACAGCAGAGTTAGGCAAAAACAAGATGGGAAAGTTATACAAATAGAGGCATTCAGTTCAAATAGGCTTAATGCTATACTGTCTCATAGTGAAAGTGTAGAGAGATGTATTGCAAAGCTTATCGAGTCTAGGCTTTCGATCTAATGAAAATGTTGAAAGTTAACCACACCATAGGATAATAAACAGAAATTGATGTCAATATAACATAAACGACAGCTCGTGCCGTAAGAAAGCGTGATCTTAGCTCGATTATAATGAGGTAGGTAAGCATGTAATAACAAGAATTTTCTTGAAGACTTTTCTACTCGTTCGACTAAAAAGAAAAACTCGGGTTTCCTTGGCATAAAATAAAATGAAAACTTAAATTTTGGTATCATTTATAATGCCAGCGTTTTTCTTAAAATATTACATAGGAAGAACATAAAATTACCTAGATAATATATAAGTACCTATGTACATTATAGTACACCTCAAAGGTGATATAGGTTTCAGCCTCATATTTTAAACTAAAGCACAACAATAGTAAGACTTAAATGAAATAAACATAAGCAATATATTTTATTATCTTTGGCTACACTTAGTTTCTCAAAATTACATCATTAGATGAACAATAATAATCATTTAGCACCTAACTTGAAAACATTCTATCTTTCTACTTATGTAAGCAGCCTCTCACAACATTTAAAATACCTTAAGTACACATTAAAATTGATCTTCATTATTAACAGAGCGAAAATTGCGGAAGTTACATTCCTTAACCATAAAAATTGTGAAAGAGTGAATGAGCGTCATTTATCAACTAAGTAGTTAAATTGGTAGTTAAAGTAACTATAAGGGACCCATCACATGCGTAAGACCTGTAGAAGTCAGTGCGGAAGAAATTTCCGGTTTCAAACGATTGCATCCGGACGTGTTCTTTCTAAAGTATCATGTGCTTGCGCAGGGATGCGTTCGGAGTTTTTAAAGAATCCGGAACAAACTTTCGATCCGTTCCGTCCGTCTGATAGCGAGCGCACGAGTTTCATCGTAACTATTCTAAATTTTTAGTTGGATCAGAAAAATGCACACGATTCCGCGGCGACCGAAACATACAAATTACTTTAAACACCACTATTAACTATAATTATACGTTTGCACACAATGAATAGACATGCATGCCAGCAGTTGGATGCGTTTCGGTAGTTGTATTCAATGCCCAGGGGTCACAGTCATTCTTGTTTTGTTTTACCCTTTAACCTCGGTGTTGGCTACTGCGAATGAGTCTGTCAAGAGAGTTCCAACTGCAGGAGTAGTCAATCTGGAGGTGTCCATATCTGGACAGATGGAAGTTATCCGGAGCGGTCTTTGGGAACGGTCGCGCCCAGTCTTCGTAATCCGGAGACAGGCTCTCGTACGCGAATTGTTCATACGCATCTGTCATCCTGTTGACAAAAAATGTTGTTAGAATATTACTGAAAGAGTACCTACCTACATCCCTAATAGGAAAGCTTTTGCCTCAAATATTGTCGACGAAAAACATTAAAAAAAAACTTAGTGAATCTTGTGACCACATTGTAGAGTCCAAAAGAGATTGAATATAAACGTCTTAGTAGAATTCATATTTTTTCTTAACATTCTTTACTAAATTGCATGTAGTTATGTTTAAGCAATGCGACTTTTCTTCGTTTAGTCCATAGCAGGGAGAACATCCAATGAAGATCGCGGATTAATGTTAAAATCAACATCACTGTAACGCACGCAATCTCCCATCCGTGTCAACACACGATCGCGAGGTTGATTAGATAACAATCGGACTATTTCCTGGCGTTGCCACTTCGCACTATTTCACGTTATGACGATTATGAAGAATACGCCCATCATGAGTGGCATGACTGACTTTCTAGCTATCCGCTAAATTTACTTCACAAAGCTGCGTTCACGTAATCCGTGACTAGAAAGTGGTGTGCTACCCGAATAATTGCTCTAATGCCTGTTGTTTAAACGGTAGACTATGTTGTTTGACGGATTCTTTACTGGTCTGACCTGTTAGTACAACTTTGTAAGTATCAGAAGTGATTTCGTAATTGATAAATCTAATTATTGAGACCAATAAGGAAACGTACACGAAGCGCATACATACTACATCGTTGATATCAGTCAGTGGCTCAGTGCATACAAAATATGTTGGCAAACACAGGAATGGAAAGTGAAACTGCACTGACTGCCAAAATGGAGAATATGCAAACAGAACTTTTAAAAACAAATAATTCCATATAGATATTAGCTTACATACATTAGCATAACACCCAAGTAGTTAACGATGTTGTAATCATGATTCATTTCAAAAATTGATAATCATGTCGTTACTTCTGGCTGTAACCTAGCAAGGTTAGCAGCTCCTTATTGTTATGTTAATACTGTGGACGCAACACCATGAGTAATTACGTTAATATACGCCCACCGGGGTCAATGTTAGGAACAAGTTTCCCTACAAACATATACATGAGTCGAGCTACATTCTCACAAATGCAACTTTCATTTGTAGGAAACAAAAAACTGGTGCGCGTTCACACGACGGATGTACAATGCTTGTTATTATAATACAGAATCGCTCGCCTCACACTGCCTTTACTAACGATGGCCGTTTTTGCCGTTGAACTTTCCGTGGAAGCTAAAGTCACGCCTAAGTGCTGGGAACGCGAACTTCCCATTCACAGAAATGCAATTTGAAATGGCAAGTGGCAAACACGATTCGCTATTATTTTTATCAATTAACAATGCACTTTAACTAAAGTTTTTGAAGTCATTTGAAATAATAATAATTATACTCACTGTACATGTGAGACAGTAATTAAACAGCATGCTCTCTAATTTGAGGCTGTCTGAGGCGTAAATAATGTCTAGTAGGTAATATATTTTACTATCTCTGCACTGACTGGGTGCCATTAGCCAGTTTCACTATCAGGAGAGTGTGAGCACTTGCTATGATTACACCCACCACCGTTGACTGTAATTACGTGCACTACAACAAGTGTAGAAATCCGAGCCGCAGATGTTAACCGTGCATGTCTATTATTTATCTCATTAGTGTGAAAACGTATTCGTGTTTTGTCGTGGTAGCTGGCGGCTGGAGTGACGCGAATGTCGTGACCACAACGCGTAACTCTTCGAGTCTGCTGTTTACAATATTTTTACACATCGTTATCTCGCTGATCGATGAGTTTAACGCTAGCTTATTGAGCATGTTCAATTGCATCTTGTTTTCTTTAGCTAGATCAGTAACCGTAGGTACCTATCTATATGCGACTTGTAATTTTTTAACAATCGAACCTTTGAGGAGTAGATCAAAGTGACTATTATGTAAATCAGCTTGAGAAACAACAAATGTTTTTGGAGATATTGCGTTGAAAGCTCGATAATTAGAAGGCATGAGGATAGGGGTTATAAATCTTCGACAAACATTATGAAGAAAGAAATAAAATCTTTATTTAATGTTGCAGTCCTTGGATTATCCAGCATAAATCACAGTTGCTATCACATACTTAACAGGACATTTGGTTTAAAAACTGGACCCCTGGCAAAATGGCAACCCTGATTTGGTATTTTCGTTCTTAACAAGTAAATGCCAGAGTCGTGAAACTTCGATTTTGCTAAAGGTTATGTAAATAGACAATACAGTTCTCATTGAATAGAACATGTCTCCACGTTTTTTTAACAGTTTTTATTACACTTTCGAGTGCGGAGAGCAATAATTACAATTCGCATTAATGAAGTAATCACCTACCTTGAGCATGCAATCTAACTTGATATGCACCCCATTTGATTCTGTGATAGGTAGGTACTTATTTTTTGTATTTTTTCTATAAATATGCATGTGAGCCTTGGGCTCAGAATATTATGATTTCTTCTGGCATAATTAACGCAAGCTGTAGTAGTAAAAATCACTGTTTATGCTCATTACAGTGACTTTTACAAGTAATGCTATGCAAAACATCAGTAATTAGCGTAGAAAATATGCAAAATTAGACTATTCCAGCTCCGCGTTCAACTACCCGAGCTGTCGGACATAGGTAGGTACCTATTAGTGAATTCCGTTTGATGGGACCCTAAGTTTTCGAGTTTCTTCAATTGCAAAACGACTTTTACTCTTTGGGTCTCACAGACTTCGAAAATTCTTTAGTAAGTATAAAGGTGATAATTGTTACCTGGAGTGTCTTCTGCTGTTGGCATATCCAAGGCCAGCCATCACATACTCCGGGGGATGCGTGAGCGACATGCGGTTCCTGGGAGGCGGAGGGATGTACCCTGGTGGTATCACGCCTCCATATAGTGGTTCGTACAACATTGGGTGAGGGACGTATGTTGGCTCTTCTACGAACATGGACCTCCGGCGGTCCCCTGGAAAGCAAAGTAGTTTTTTTTAAATTGGATTGCCCGCCATATGCATCCTGAACTACTTCTTCTGTTGTGTCGGCACAGACAGGGAGGATCTTTATAAGCTATTAGAAATTTGGTGCACTCCGTGAAATCCGCCCCTGTCTACGGGCTAATATGATGATTCCTAGTTCGTTATTAGAAATAGCTGCTGCCATAAATGCATTGAGACTATTTTTGCGATATAAACCTTGGAATGTGTAGATATGGCGGACTTTCATGTTAATACGCAGTCCGATATCGATCTATTTTCAAAATAAGCGTGAAGATAAAGAAGTTAGAGAAACATTAACTGATTGCAGGAACATTACAAGCGATATCTACACAATAAAAAGATACAATTTATATGCTGATTTAAGAATCAAGGTAAATCAGATTCATCATCAGTCCAGCCTTTTACCATCAACCCATGATGGGATCGGCACCCAGTCTAAACAGATGGAACTACGTCAGCAAGTAACACAGAGCTGAGTCCCTGACTTCGTTAAACTTAATTCAGAGGTACCTAAGCTAATACACTAATTTTAGGCTCTATCTGCCCGTAACGACAACCATTGATATTCGTTTAACTGTGAACCGGGACCGTGTTTCCCGGAGCACGGAGGAACTATCAAGACCCCTGAGTAAATAATTCACCGATCCAGGATTTGCAGTAGCCTTAAGCCATGAGCAACTCTGTTCTAAGGGAAATTAGGTAAGGGAATCTAGGCCAGGGGAGGGCGTTTAAAATAAACTCCGTTAACTAGCGCTTCCCGGATTATAATCCTGCACAAGCTCAATAACACGAACTGGATCAAATTGGGCAAAAATCTGACCGATCATTAAGGGTGCTTATCACCAAGTGGGGTCGAGAAGAGGCAAAATGTGAACGTAATAAAAATAAATAAGAAATCTAGGTCATCTTATATTATTATCTGTTTTTAAACGCCGGTAAAACAGTAATTTTCTGCTCTCCGCGTAAAATAGAAAGAGCGTGACACGCTGGATCCTTCTTTTGCAATTTAAAATTTCATATAGGTACGAAATTTTTATAATTATAATTATCATCCATACATTCGACACCATAAATTGTATATCATATTAAGTTTTATTATAACGGACTCATAAAATATTTATGGTAATGTCGAATTAAAGCACGTACGTTTCGGAATACTTTATTGATAGGTAACTAGGTAGGTAACTAGTAGGAACTAAATAGTTACACCAGTGATGTTTTAAGTCGCTGAGAAAAGTTTAATAAGTAAGTAGGTAGTTGGTAATAAATCAGAAGTCTCCCAACCATTCATTAGTCAAATTAGCTGTCTTAAATGTCCCACATAATTTTAGAGGCTGAAAAAGTAATCTGCTATAATAAATTTATGTCAAAAGCAATTGAAGAATTAGTGAGTAAACAACGATAAGTTTTATTAGTCTTCATTATAGCAGTCGGTCATTTTTCAGGTATTCTTTTGACATTTTTAATCATCTAAAATTAGTATTTTGGTAGGTATGAATATTCCGAAGTAGGTGGTTTGATCTGAAGGGTTTTTTTTTCCGAAAACTATAATTTTGGACGGATTATGATAGAATGCTTGGGGTAAGCCTGGTTATGGGACTTAGGTCAACGCGCATTACCCTACCTAAGCTTAATTTTTTAATATCACACTAAATATTCTTTTTCGTGGAGCGTACCGAAAGCACTCCCGACGAGCAACTTTCCTAATTAATTTATCTAGAAGGCTCATTATTTCAATTCTATTCTATTAAGAATTATATTATAATGAACTCCTCATTCACTTTTTAAACGAAAGTTATTAATGAAGAAAACTAACACTACTTGAAGTCGCTGCACTCCTAATCATCTAATTTAGTCTTCGTCATAATTGCATTAAGTTTTTCATAACGTTTTGTAATTGATATATATATATATATATATATATATATTATAATATCTACATATTTTATTATTTGTATATATGTATTTTATGTAATTTATATTTAACTTTTGATTTCCTGATATATTCAGTCCAAAATTGTCAACTCATCTTTTTCCTGTACCTACGTATTTTGATGCTTTTCTTTTTAACCCTAAGGTTGACTGGTAGAGAATGCCTTATGGCATTAAGTCCGCCTTATGTACCACAATAGTGCATAGAAGTATAAATAAATAAATAAATAATAAAACTATTAATTTCTCATTTTCAATACGCGCGATCGTAATAACTACCTAGTCGTTACCCACATAGCATCGATCAGCTGTTTATCATAATTAAATTGGTTGACTACTTACTTATTGGTCTCTCGCCGTATATCGCTACATCAGGAGGGAAGTCGGGGATGATCGTTCTAGATACTTTTCGACCATACATCGCATACTCCGGCGCAATAACTTCTTCAGGCGGAGCCCTCTTCCACCTTGGCGGCGGCAGCGGCGGCTCTTCTCCAGAGTCATAGTTTTTCGTTGGGACGTAGTAAAAACTAGCACTGACAGGCTCGCCGGCAAACGAATTGAAGTTCTCTCCCTGGCTGGACTCCGCTGTCTCTGCTTGCATCATCCCGTACGCCTCGTTGTCCCAAGGATCCAGATACACCCGGTGATTACTAGGAGGCGTCTGGGCTTCTTCTCCTTCGCTGTCGAAATCTACGGCAGCCCAGTAGGGGCTCCCCGCGTGTCCTGGCATTACTTACAACGAAGTGATCACAAACACTGTTGGTTGTGAGCCGTCACAACGATTCTAGGATATTTTGCGCACTGAAGCACCAGTCATTTGGACACATAACTATCACCACACGTTCGCGCGTACCGTCCAGATATGGTGTTGTGTGTAATTTATATGCTTTGCTTGGAAACACCGTTTGTTATGCTCAGCACGGATCGCGTGGACATTCGACAAACGAACGATGCAATCGGCGGGAGAGTTATGAGGCACATACATATGCGCGGGCGCACGCCGCGGCACTTGTCTTCAAATGGCGAGGCGTGTGCGAGCCACCGCAACGAGCGCTAGAGAAGATGCAATAGATATTAGAAATGTAAACGAACTGAGGTTCACACGCAAACTTTGAAAGCAGTTTTTTAACGTAGTATACCTATTTCAAAATGATAAGCTGTTTAATTAATTATAGCCTGCTATCTAAACAATGTAGGTAGTAGGAACATACCTACCTACAATTTATTTGTTTATCATTTTGGTATGGTCTATAGTTTTGTCCATGAAGGTTATGATGACTAACAAAATAAGTATAAGTGGGTAGTTATTGTTATAAAATCAATCATTAATATACACCTGGGACGCGTGATGACGAGTTCGCATAGGAATTAGTAAGTAGTGGGTGATGAGCCTTTAATACTCAGTGGGCGGAGAATGAGAGGATTGCTAATTAAACAATGGTTGAACTTGAGAGATGTAGGTAGGCAATGAGTTATTCATCATACTTAATAATAGATACCTACCTACCTCTTGTTAGTTAAGTAGGTATTTAATTTTTTTTGATAAAGTAAATCTGAAATGTTTCAAGCTCTAATTGTTGTCGCGTCCCGCGTCCTACGGACGATGCCATTGCCAAGCCTCCAAGGTAAAAGAAAGACCGTGCTGGCTTCTAAATATTTATTGTTTTAAATACGTATAGAAAAAGAAATTACTGTCATCCAGACCCACAGGACATTAAGTCCTGCCAAGGACTTGTAGAGGAGGTACCTATAACGAATTCTACACTTTGGGCAGTTTTACAGCGCAACGAGCCTTAAAATATTATTATACAAACAGTAACATTAATTGAACTCAAAAACAAGCAATCGAGCTATCGTCGCGTTGCTTCAAAGTCAAAGTCAAAGTTTTTTATTTCAAATAGACCAGATTTCAGGCACTTTTAAAACGTCAAATCTAGGTGCACGGTTCCAAAAGGTAGGTTCTATGGAAAAGAGCCGGCAAGAAACTCCATGAATACTCTTTTCAAAATAGTAATTTATGACAAATTCCATTACAGTAGTGTGAGAAATAGAATGAGAATAATGCAGGTTAATGTAACAAATAAACTCACATAAGAGTAACAAATAGAAAAATATGCCTTCTAGGATTGCCATAGCAGTTAAGGGCTGACCAGTCCCGACAGATGGCACCCGTTCACGAGCATGACGTGCACATCCGCATCGGTCAGCTCAACCATATTGTAGGGAACCCAACGACCGGATAAACAACGCCACCATCAGCAAGACATTTAAGTGAGCATGACAGACTCATACTACCAGACAATAGGCAGTAATATGATATGATTATAGGTGTATCATTAATAGCTGCATGATGCTCATACTTTACAGTTTGGAATGAAGTAAAGCGATATTATTAAAATAATAATTATAATACAAAAACCTATTTTGCCAGAGTATTATACAATAAATAATAATTAAAATGCAAATTGAATAATTTGAATAATCAGTAAAAAATATTAAAATTGATAAAATAATGTACAGGTTATTTTATGTCAATAAAAAATAAGAATACCAGAAGTAAACATTAAAAATAATGTCAGGTCATACCACCGGATACGTACAAAAGATAATAAAAATAATATAATACAAGCCAGGTTAGACAGGGCCAGAGGGTCGCAATGTGCAGGACGGAGTTTCTGTTGTACGCCAGGCATCTTTATCCTCAATATATTAGCTTGGTCACTGTCGCGGTTGGCGGTTAGTTCAAATTATTTCTCGTACCTTTGTAGGGGGCAACAAAATTGGACGATGTGACGTGATTGGTTATGAATTTCGTTAATTTGTTTTTCCATGTAAGTATGTATTATGTTGTTAAGTTTATGAAGCGATATATGGACGTAAGATGTGAATATGTCAAATTCCAATTACTCAGGTTGGAGTCGTAAAAAATAAGCCAGCATCTGCGGGAGGGCGCTGCATACTGCATTCAGCCTTAATCAACTGTTTTCGCGGAATTAACACTAAGTATTTTTATTGTATATTTGTAGGTCATGGATTTCCGCAAAGTAACGCCTGATTCCATCATTTATCTAAAGTTAATTTAATTTTACCGCCTCTGTAATTCTTTTTTTATTTTGAATTTAGAATACCTACAGAAGAGAAATGTGCCAGGAACAAATTGTCGTTTAAATCTTGTTTGTATGGCCAGTGCTTTTAAAATTATGATACTAAACCTGAAATATCCCAAGAAAGTGTTGATGTGTGATGAAGCTGACTTGACAAAATCCATTAATTATGACAGTGTCATTGACGAATTTGTTAACCAATCTGTCCATCGTGTTTATTTCTTTGTATGGCCTTTTTAAGTTTTTCATTCATTATCATCATTCTCAGCCCACATCAACACACTGCTGGATTTTATTTTATGATTGAATGTTTTGCTCTTTTTCCGTTTATTTATGGGGCGGCAAACCATACAGGCCCGGGGCGCTGAATCTTAAAATACGCCACTGAGGCAATGGTTGTTAAAATATAATTAAGCGATCTTTTTTAAATGTAGTTGAATGCAGAGTATATTTTCCTCTGTGGAAATTGTAAAGGACATTTTTAGTAATAGTTTATTATTTTTTACATGGCAATAATTTAGTCGTAACGCTTTTTCGTGCGAATGTTGCCAACTTCGTAGTTTTACCACTAATACAGGTGGTTTTGACCTCCACAAAAATTGTTTTTTTAATAGAAAACTGAACGTATTCTACAGCAGCTCGACATCAAAGGTTATGCACGGTTTTTTTTATATAAATCAGTGTTTTATTAGGCGATTAAGTGTATTACGACGCTTAAATTGATTTTAAATAAATAAAACTATCCGAAGTTCAATCAGACAAGTTATGTTTAAAATTATAATATTAAAAAGTTACAAAATGTTATTAAATACTTTATTGTTAAGTACTGATTTTATATATTTTAATCTAAAACTTCAAAATCTATCATTTGGTAAAGAATTCAGTGGTTTTTTATAAGAAGAACAAAACATTTTTGTGAATTTCTGTTAAAATTTAAAAATCACTGGGCACTGCATTCCGCGCCTCTCGGCACCTCCCAGTAAACAGTAAAACAGCTAGCAACACTACTTCGCGCCAGAAATGTGTTAAATGTCAAAATGTGTTGGTTTAATTTCGATATACATATTCTGCTAACTTTTAGATTGCATTTTTGATATATTTTAACATAAAATATAAGTGACCAAGTACGTAGTTACTTCATTTTTCATATTTGATAAAGTTAATTTAGTTCCCTGTACATACATCGGTAAAATAACAGTTTGAACTTTGGCATGGTTTTGTTTCGTATTAACTACGGCTTTATCTTTTTTGTAGAAATTTCTACATGTACTACATATATTATAGCAATTCGATATCAAAGAGCTATTTTGTGTGAATGAATTTACAGTTATTCGTTAGTTGGTACTAATTACAGACATTCTTAATTGGGTAGCTTTTCCAGAAATGCCGGAGGAAAAGATGTGCACGGATGTGCAAGCTTCATTGGACAGTTTAGAACACTATTATTTAGAGAACCACCTGTCTAGAACTCAAAATTATAGTGTTATATATAAAGCATTGGAGAAAAATGATAACTTAAGCTCAGATGAAATTCAGAGGTTACTGGCGATATGTGTACACGACTTGAGAGAGGATATGCAGTATGCTGCCAGTATCATGTATATTATTCCTGCCATTTTATCCAGAGTCCAGGTAATAGAGTTCTACCTACTTATAATTTCATTGTTATACTAATTAGAGAAATAATCATAATCATGTCTTTATAATGTTTGTCAACAACTTTTTAGATGGGTAAATATGACCCACACCCAGACCTGTTACCATCAGCTTTAGGAGTGATACAGTTAATAAAAAAGATAGCTCTTCTAAATAAGGTGGAATCATTGAAGGTTATATGCTTCGATACACTGTTATCATATCCTAATGACACACTTATAGCGGCCGCAGAGCATAACGAGGAAGTGATAGAGATATTCAATCTGTACTGCCAAACAGTGATACCAACTGAAATAAGATTACAGGTATGTATTTCATTTACATAAATTATAAATCTTAAAACTTATATATTTACTTTCCCCTATTACCAATAATTGTTGTGCAAAATTATGAGAAGCTTATACCTACATCAAAAAATGTATGGCTACATTGACGTTAAACTCACTCCACTGTAGACTTTGTCACTGTCACCTCTGACCTAGTCTAGAGTCAAGAGCAAGCCCATCTCAAACAAAAAAAATTAAAAAAGAAACATTGTTATTACTTTACAGTGATTATTATTAAGGCGGTTTATGTACACACAGAAATACAATAAGAAAGATTACATAGGTATGAAGAGTAAAGGCACTGCTTATTTATTTGTTTAAGTACAGAACTTACAATTTACAATAAACTCGGTGCATTATGTATCAAAAGAGAGAACAAACAAGTGCTTGTTCACGAGCACTTGTTTCAATATAAATAACACTTTTGTTTTTCTCTTACTTAAAACACAACAGCTCAACATGTCTGGCCACATAAAGAAACTTGCCTCAAGAATGTTTTACAGCAAATTTGTTAAAAAATAATCTATTAAGCATTTTACGCTATGTAATAGTCTGATGCCCTATCTAAATGCTTGTACAAATTCTTCGTTGAGATAACCAATATTATTTAATTTACATTTTTGTTTGAAATATTGCTGCTTGCATCATGATTGTAACTACATAGTTACCCTTGTATTTATTTCAGGCATGTAGTGTACTGCACAAATTATTAAAAATACTACCACCAGAAAAAAAGCAAGTGTTTGTTGAAAAGGGAATTACGGTTTGGTTCTCTAAAATAATTCCTATAATAATGAGTCATGTATCTGTAGCTAGTACAAATTGTGATGAGGCTATAGAAAAAATTGAAGAAAATGTAGAAATACTTGAACTTTTGACCAATGAACTTGTTGCATGCGATTACTCTCAGAATGAATCGTGGCATAGTGTTCTAGAATGCATTTGTAACGCACAAAAGTAAGTGTAAATGAGTACTTATTTATTAAAACTATCATGCTTTTGATAAAAAATATTAATTTGTTCCATCTTCTTTTCGTGTGGTTAGTGACTAACCTGGTGTCGAGAGTTTATGCCGCCCATGGGCCTCTGACTTGGCTTCACATGCCGTCGACAAATATCTCTCAGGTCTCATCACAATGTGTTCTTTCACTGTTTTTAAGCAAGTGATAATTATACAATATGCACATGAATCCGGAAAGTCAGAGGTGCATGCGTTGGGTGTGAACTGGAGACCTATGACTTTGCAGTCCGATGGTCACACCACTAGGCTATCACTGCTATTTTTTGTCATTTGTTCCATTAATAGTATACTTAGTAATTATTTATTTTGTGATAAAACAAAGGGAGTATTTTATTGGGGTAGGGTTACCTCATACCTCAACTCTTGTCTTTCTTGTTAACCTGATGTCTTTCTAACTGAATAAATCCAGTTTGATTAATTGCTCAAAAACTGAATATTCATATACAGGGTGTAAACTAAATCATGTAATTCCTTCAAACCTCGTGATGTACTGCTAACATAGATTAAATCCTGCAGGGGATACTTTTAAATTCAATAAAAAATAAATTACAGGGAGTAAACATGTGTTCTTAACGTGATGCATTTTAGCTCCCCGAGCAAATTGCGCGGCTATCGCTCGCCGCGCGGTCATTTAACTAAGGGCACTAAAATGCCTCGCGTTAAGAACATTTTTACTTGTAATTATTTTTTTATTGAATCCAAAGGTATCGCTTGCAGGATTAATCTATGTTAGCAGTACATCACGAGATTTGAAGGCATTACATGATTTCGTTTACACCCTGTATAATGATATTACTTAACCCTATTGAATTTCTAGATACCCAGCTGTCATGAAAAATCTTTTACAAAAGGGGAGCAATATCTGGCACAGATTATGGATAGTTTTCATCAGACTTCTCAAAAACCAAGTAACACTGTTACTGGGTGTTATTGGAACTCCTATAAATTCTATGTTGCCTGTGGTTGAGGCAGCATTCAAAATGGATGTCGACAACAGATGTAAAGCGTTTGCATGTTGGAATGTACTCATTGACAGTTTTTCAACTGAAACTAATGAAAGCAATATAACTAAAAGAATCAAATTGTTAATAATTCCACTCAAGTCTAATAATGCCAAAGCTGAAGCAACTGCATTAGCCAAGTTTAAATGTTGGTGGCATTTAATAACAAAATTCCAAAATAAAATAGACAAGTTCCTTGACAATATTTTGGTTTCATTTTTAAATTTCTGCTTTGGAAGGCACAATGCAACTGATAAAACAGTATTAATACCTGGTCAAATTTCGGTGATAGTGAAAAAACTATGTATACAGGCTATTGTGGACATGGTTGGCCATGACAATTGTGATGGGTGCACTCATTTACCTAAATTGAAAGGCAAATTGATTACTACAAAAAATTTAGTAGACAACTGGAACCATTGGGTTTTCTCACTGACTTCTACCATTATGATGTCAGCTAATACTGATCATGGCTTTACAAAACGACAAATGACATGTCTGTGGAAATCATTTCTTATGACTATTGGTGAATTACCGGAAAATAATATAAGAAAAGATCTTTTCTCTGAAATCTTATCCATATTATTACGTTTGGTGCAGGTAAATACTATTAAATTTGCAAATTGTTCTCTCATGCTTTGTTATATGCACGTTTAATATTCATTAATTGTATGGTTATTACAGGAATGTAAATCCAATAGCAAGCTTGCTGATATCGTTTTCAATGCATTGGTACTGTCATTATTTGACGGAGATATAGGAATCAAACAGCTTCTAAAAACTAGAAACGATATAAATGGCCCACTATGCAAAATTGTCGATATTTTATTGGACCCATCATTGAAACTCGTGTATCAAAGGTAAAACATTAACAATTCTTATGATTCTGTGATTGTATTCAAAGATTTGATTCTTAACCTGTAACATAAATAAGATACTAACATCAAGCACATTGAGCCTGTATTAATTAAAAACAAACATTTAAAGAAGCTTTGTAGAAAAAAGTTGTCATACGTATGGAATTCTACTTTATGGCTGTTGAAACATTTTTCAAATGAGAACTGTTTATTAATATGGGCCTTAATGTTGCACAGTAGTGTTTAAGTGTGAGGCTTGATTGTTGTTTTTTTTTTCACTATTTTAACAGCTCATATTCACTATTTTTTATAACAATAATTTATTTTCCCAATTTCAGCTACAACTTCAGAGACATGGTAACAAAATTGAAGCCAGTAACAAATGTGGTTTTAGATCCAGTATTCAGCTCACCTAACCTTGTCATAGGTTATACTTTGAACGCCTTGTCTGAAAGTGATAATGCTTTAATATTATGGACTTCACTGGTAGAATCAATCTGTGAATCAAATTATGACGTGTGTGCACAGATTTTGTGTGATATCATGATGTGGCCATTAAAAACGATAAACTCATTTACTTATGATGTATGTATATTACTTATATGTTGTTATGCTTATAAATGTATAGATACATACAGACATAGCGAGGCATGCACCGCGAATGGTGTGTCACGCATGCCTCAGGTTGAGGCATGCAACGTATTAGCTCTGTGGACGGCGTGGATCACTGCGAGCCGCGAATCGTCAGTAAAAGCGCCTACACACGGCCCTAACATCAGAGGCAATATCGGGGGAGTGTTGGGGAGCGCCCTAGATCGCTCCCTTGATCGCCTCGTGTGTACTGTGTAGACAAATCGTAATCAGTATTATTATTATTACCCCTAACTCAGAAATCGGTTCGGGCGAGCTCACGGTTTAGGGCCGACTATCGTCTAGCCACTCAACCGCCACCGGGTACTACAGTACCCAAAGTCAAAAAGCAGTAAACCGCCATGGGTACTACAGTACCCAAAACGAAACAGTTTAAAAAATCCTTATAAAATCGACTACCGTGTTTTGTATACGAAAAAACCTTTAGTAGAGTCGTTCTCTATGAAATTATACAACGAAATAATCACACTTGTCAGCACTACTTCAAACAAAAAGTCAAACAAAAAAATTGTCAAACTTTGTAAACATCTGTTATCGCTCAAGTGGGTGCGGCGCGGCGGGGCGCCGGCGGGTGGTCGTAAATATGTCATAGCTAATCTGACATCATTGTTTATTTTTAACACTATTATACATACAAAGGATCGTAAAGAATAGTGCTACAATATTTTATTACACGTAGGTAGTTTTAGAATCTCAAGTTGCAATATTTCGCTTTTGTAAATGTTATTGTTCGCGATGAGAACAATGGCTGCCGGTTGATAAGGTAAACACAAAGAAATGTGTTTATTTTGACCAAAAATGTGTGAAAACGGAAAAATAGTTCATTATTAGTAAAATACAGGTAGTAGTAATTAAATAAATACAGGTAGTTTCGTAAAGATTCTATCTTGACTCGATATACATAGTATAAACAGTATACGGGCGCGCGAGGCCGCGTCAAAACCAGCAAGGAGTTTCTAACTTCTTATAAGATTTTCTTCTTATTGGAATAAAATAAGTTTATACATTCTGGTATTGTTAGAAAGGAAATATAATCTAGTTTATTTTAATATTGTTAAAATGGATATAAAGTTAAGAGTTATCCATCAAAAATTTCCAATTTTCAAATTTTTCCAATTTTCCATCACTGTTTTTCAAGTTAATCTTTTTTTTTGAGTTTCAAATTATAATTATATCTCTTGGTTTATAGATAAGTATGTTCCTTAATTATTCAGCTTTATATCTGTATTTTTTATTTTGATATAGCACTTGTAGTTTGCGTACGTCAGGTGTTTTTATCGCTAAGGTCAGAAGGGGTCAAATTACATAAACAAGACCGCGCGGTCCGTGGCGGTTGGCTGAAATTCGGCGGCGGGGGCCGGGCGGTTGAGTGGCTAGGGAGCGTTGTCAGTGCGTGTGTAGCGAAATCGGGACCGATTTCCCCGTAGTGTGCGTGTTCATCAGTGTTCCACAGTGTTCATCAACCACCTCTTAACCCAGGTCTTCCTCTTTTGTCTCTATTTTGTTCGCACTGTAGCAAGTGCCAGAGCGATGCATATATTTTGATGTTTTGAGAGTGTAGGCAGCATCTTGGATTGACGAGCGCTTTGCTACACGGTGGGTTACGTACTAACTGGCAGGGACGTGTGTAGAGTAGTAGCCGATTTCATCCCCGCCATCACTCTCCCGATATTGCCTCTGATGTTAGGGCCGTGTGTAGACGCTTTAAGCCACCCCGTCCACATAGCCTGAGGCAGGTGTGGTAAACCATTCGCAGCGTACGCCTATCCATTACGGCGTACGTCTCGCCATTCGCGGCGCAAGTCTCGCAATGTTTGTGAGCACCTTAATGTTCTTTTCTTCAAACCCTGAAAAAGATTTGTAATTGATTGGTCTAAGTAGCATATTTTGATTATGATTGGTTTTTGTTTGTACAGTGGCAAACTCTAATTTAGGATTCTTCTAAGGTCGTATATCCTATAGCAAGCTGATACAGGGGGAATAGACGGAATTAGCTGCAGGCATGATATTTTGATAATGAACTATGTGTATTTTATAAAATGTTAATTCAATATTTCTAAAATTATGACAAATAATGCAGATGGCTGAAGAGTTAATTTATAAAATATTAGCGACCCGCCCTGGCCTCGCAAAGGTGAAATGTAGATACTAATTTGGGGCGTATAAACCTTCCCCTTGAATCACTCTATCTATTGCTGAAAACTGCATTAAAATCCGTTGCGTAGTTTAAAAGATCTAAGCTAGCCATACTCTAACCTTTTTTTATAGGGGCCACAAACACGTTTCAGTCATGGTGTCGAGGGCCGCAAGCAAAAATTATTTAGGTCTTAATTAAAACGTAATTCCAAGTTAACGATGTAGTGCATTTGCAATAAATTTGTAACTTCAGATTGGCCAATAACGAAGGCCCGGCGGGCCGCAGGTTGAGTATAGCTGACCTAAGCGTACAGACAGCGGGAGCGACTTTGTTTTATACTATGTAAAGATGACTTCAAGTTTATAACAAAACGTCTTATCATTTAGATAAACGTGTGTGCAAATAGATTAAAATCCTGTGTGGCACTAACACATGTTTATATTTAGCTAATAAACTCTAGGGTGAAAACAAAATTAAATTCCTTTGATTTGGAACTTTCGATCTTATTGCAAATGAATGTTCTAAGAAATTTTCTATGAAATGGGTCCCAAATAAGAGAACGTGACCGTATTTGAGAGTATGTTTTAATAGTTAATATTTTAGAGAGTTAGAGACTATTTGGCTTGACCTTGTCATCCAATGGTCGAGTACAGTTCAAATTAGGTTTACATGGTTTTCAGATAATTCTGATGTGCAGTACAAACCTTATTTTCAGATAAAAATTCCCGCAATGTTGTGGTACACGACAAATGATGTATTATATTCAAAACTGATGAAGACTGATGCTTTTGATAAAGCTATATCGAAATTCCTCTTCACCTCAAAGGAAGCTACTTATTCTTCTGTATATTTCAAACTATCTGTCACACTTAGTGTGATAAAGCATAAATTGACTGAGGAGAGTTGTAAGTACAGTATTTTATATTTTTACAGGGTTTTTTTAATGCAAATAGGCAACAGATGATTAGAAAAGGCATTCATAAAGTCCCGTCAACAGCTAATTAAGCTCAGACTCGACCCAAGACCCACTCCCTGTAATCTTGGTGACCGTAGCCTCAATCTACAGATCATTGTAAAATCAGTGAGACAGAAATAACTTTAAAGAAACATAATTATTGCATTAATACATTTAATATCTTTTTTTATTTATGATTATTCTGTATATTCTATTTCCTGTAGTATAATTTATCATTTAATTAATATGCAATGCGATAGTTTTGTTTCAGTTGGCAGCAATATTTTATGATTCTAATGTAAAGAGTAATTAGAATACCGTGTTTGTTGTATAGTTTGAGACTCAATGAGGCAACTTGGGTTCAGCTTGTTACTTTGACGGGTGTTTGATGATTCTTTAGTAATATGATGTTGCTCAATTAATCATTATTAATTATATTCCTAATTTGTTCAAGTATACTAACACCTTGATCTTTTTCACAGTTACAGGATATGAAAAAGAAATAAAGCTATTACAAATTCTAACCAATCACATAGATAGTTATCAAAGTTTTGCACCGCTGTTCCCTATACTCATTGATAGAGTTTTGGCTTTAATAAGTATTCTGGTAACAAATGTGAATGAAACTCTCACTCGGAATATATTAATTTGTGTGAGGATAATGGTGACAGTGATGACTCAAGCGTGTAATCAACTGACTGACGTATGTATTAATATGTACAAGTTTGCTACATTGATTGGTTTTCATATTATGCAGTACATCTTTGAGTAACTAAATAATATTTTTCCAGGTCTCCGAAATATTGGCTTTTGTTGGAACTTTATTAAAGTCTGTAGATTCATTATTTAAAGTAGAATCGTATCACAAACTTCTTCCAGTTATTGTTACCGATTTGATAACTTGTACTCCATTTCTATCTAAACAACCTTTAACTAAAAGTTTGGTCCATGCTGTCATGATAACATTTTCAAAAATCGTAGAAAATAAAAGTACTTTGAGTAAAATAAAAACAATAATAGACGAGATTGAAAATGATACCATAGTTTTGGAAAAGAATCAAAGTTCCGATAAAAATGAATTCCCAACACCGAAAACAAAAGTTGCAAAAAAGGCAAAGAAAAAAGAAACAAGTATAGTTAATACAGTCGTGGAAAACGGAGAAGAGTATCTCGTTGTGAAATCAAACTGGAAATTCAATCCAAGAAAACTAACAGAAAATCAAAAAGAAAAGCTACAAAGGAAGAGAGAAGATATTCCTGCTTTGTATCAGGATTTATCACAGTCACAAGATGAATTTAAACTTGTATCCTGGAAGACAGATTCACAAGACACTTCTAATAGCAGTAAATCGGAAAGTAAATCTTTTAAATCGAGTAATAATGAAACTGCATCAGATATGCTTTTAAATTTACCAAGTTCTAATGTTGTTCCCAAAATCTTGGAAAACTTTTTCTCGGAAAATATGAAGAAGGAAAGTCCTGCTCATGCAAAAGACTCATTATCTATAGATAATAATGTAAATAAAATGGGGGCTGCTACTCCAAAAAATACTAAATCACCTCGTATGGCTTTGAAAGACCGAGTGTTTCGTAATGTAAGAAATTTAATAGAAAAGTCAGGAGGTATACAGAAAGAAAATAAAGATGCATCTGAAGATCTAAATAAGACTGAAAACATTATTAAGACACCAATACAATCTCAAAGTAACGACGCGGCTAACATCGTAAATTCTGCACCTCCACTGCTATCAGCTGACAGGCCTTCAAGAGTTAAAAGAAAGCCTAAAAAGTTTGATGAGTTACAATTACTTACTGCTAAAAAAAGTCGCCAATCTATGCAAGACTTCAAATCAAATGACAAATCAGAGCAACCTGATCTTGTCACAAATCCTTTGAAATCCAGCCCAGATAAAGATGTTATTATTATTGAAGACGTTGGTTCTCCAACAGTTTCTGTATATGAAGAAGAAGAGGTGAATGAGCCGGTTGATTTACAAGGATTAGAAAATCAAACCATTTCTGATGTCAATGTGGTTATTGAGAGTAATGAAAATTCACAGAAAGATGTAAGCAAAATTAACAATGCTATGGACGTAGTTATAGAAGCCCAAAACATTGAAGTTGGTCATAAAGAAAAACATTTTACTTGCTTGGATTTAGATATTAGTAGTGATACTGAGAAAAACAATGAAAAGTCTAATGGAAGAAAGGTTGAAAGTTTTAATAACATCAAGGATGAAGGTTCTATTAACAAAAAGGGTGAAATGTCTAATGACATCAAAGATGAAAATTCTAATAACAATGAAGATGAAACGTGTAGTGCCAATAGTAATGGAAGTTCTAATAACAATAAAAAGGCCGAAAGGGCTAAGGATATCAAGGATGATAGTTCTAACAACAAAAAGGGTGAAAAGTCTCATGATATCCAGGATGAAAAGTCTAATATCAAAGAGGGTGAAACGTCTAATGATAATAAGAACGGAAGGTCTAATGATAAAAAGAGTGAAAAGTCTAATTACACCATGGATGAAACGTCTATTAGCAAAACAGGTGAAAAGTCTAATGACAAGAAGACTGAAAGTACAAATGACAACAAGGATGAAAAGTTTAATAACAAAAAGGTTGAAAATTCTAATGATAAAAAAGATGAAGAATCCAATGACAAAGAAGATGAAAACTCAAGTGAAAAAGAAACAAGTTCCAGCACTATCGATCTAACAGGCGTATTAACACCACAACAAATATCGAAGAATAAAGGGATTGAAGAGCAAAAGTCTACTACTAAAAAGAAGAAATCTAGGATTGAGAAAGAATTAGCAATAGACACAGTTGAGGGACACCCATTTTTAAAAAATCAGTCAGAAAAACGTTTGACCAGAAAAGCTTTAGAATCTGCTGGCACTGTTCGAAGAAAAAGTTTAGCGGAAAAGTTGAACAAGTTAAAACCCGAAGCCAATAGCGTTGCTAAAAGTGAAAAGAAAACAAGAGGGAAAAATAAAGAGGGCGATAGTTCACACTCTTCATTTACCGTTGATGAGAGCCAAGATAAAGATTCTGAAATAAAAGATCAGACTTCATTTACGGAAGATATACCATATTCAGACGATGTTATTGAGAGTTCACAAGATTCCACTATTACAACCATATCAGTGAAATCAACAAAAAAAACTACTAAGAAGGTACCCGTTGTAGCTTTACAAAAAATGAAGCTCATTGTGGACAAAATTGAGCGTATTAATGAATCTCAGAGCATATTAGACTGCGTTATTGTCGATACTTCAGACTCGTCGTTAAAAGCCTTTCAAGAGAGTAAAGATGATATAGAATTGCCTGTGAACAAAACTGCATTCGAAGAAAAAAGTCAAAATGATATAACTGAGAATATGGACACCGAACCAATTGATGAAAAAGAACTTTCCGATGTTATTTTAATAAATGACGATGTCTCAGCACCGCTGACTATAAGCAGTAGTGAAACTGAAGTAGGACCAGAAACTCAAGAAATAGCTGAAGCCGATACTCAACCAACTGATCCCAAAGACTTTATGCACGTTGATGTGGCAGATAAAATACCGAATGAAAGTTTGACTGTTGATGAAAACACTCCTAATAAAACACCTAGTAAGGAAAATAAATTAGAAAGTCTGACTAATAATAAATCTATAAGTGAAAAATCGGTGAATCCTTCAGATAATACAACAATAACACTATCAGAATCAGCGTGCGCGTTATTGGAAAAAGAAAGTGGGTCTTCATCGCCGTCACCGTTTAGAGACGAAGCTAAACGGAAACAAGATTTCTTGAATAACACGCTAGAGATATCGCCAATAAAAAATATGAGTCCTGAAAGAAACAAAAAATCACCATCTCCTGAGACAAGCAGTGATTATGTGGTTATTAAATTGTCGTCACCTGTGCACAGTAATGGGGAACCGTTTGAAAAATGTGGCTCCCCTGAAGTTTTCACTGCAGACAAAGATTCTCCTGATAAAAGAGATCAGTCACCGCCTAGAGTAGAAGTTACAGTGATTAACACCAGCCCGAGTTCATCTCTATCTCTCAAGAAAAATAGACCTCAAGTGCGCTCTGGAGGTCGCGCAGCACAAATGTTAGGACTATGCGTACCTGGTAAACTCCAAGCTATTATGAATCCAGAAAAAATTGAATCGGAAGAAGTTAAAAAGACTAGTGCTTCAAGTACACCTGCAAGAAGAAACTTAAGAATTTTATACAATTCAGCAAGTGAAAATACAGTACCTACAAGCGAAAATGTTGACAGTGAAAACTTCTTAAAGTTCAGACGATCACTGCCTGCGGTCGATAGCAGTCCATCAGTTCCTATATTGAAGAGAAAACTTATAGAGATTACCGATGATGCTACGATATCGCCAGCCGGTAAAGTAAGTATTATTTTTAAGAAAGTAAATTCTTAAGAAAACCCGAAATAACTGGCTATATGTAAAATTATTATTTTTTCAGAGAAAGAGAGTGAGCTTCCACGATCCACCTGTGTCAACAACGATATCAGTACAGAAGTATATAGAACCGGGTGGTCTTCGATCTCCACAAAATTCGGCGAATAAACGCCTTGAAAGACAACTGCGTCAGCAGACACCATTAAAATCACCAAAGAGATTAGACCATGCATTCAAGTTAGACACTGTTTTGACTAAAGCCATAGAAAGTTTCTCTGAAACTGAAGCGATTAGTACTCCTGATGACACTCAACCATTCTCTCTAGACGAAACACCTGTTGTTGAAATTGTTAGAGCCAGCGAATTAAATGATACTGATCCCATATGCCCAGACTTATTAGATTGTAAGGATCCTATAGATAGTATTGCCAGTGAACTATCTTCATCTGCAATGAAGTCATTGCTTGTTAAAGAATTAGTAGGGAAGGTGGAAACTGTTGGTGACTTGGCAAAGATGACTGAACTTGAAGTGAACAGGTTATGCATTAAAGCGCCAAAGGTTAAGGTGGCGAAAAAAGTTTTATCAGATTATGCTTCAAGGAGGATTGAAAAGCCGCTATCTGATGTTATGGTGAAGATAGATGAGGCTATCTTTGATGAACCTATGCCTGATCCTGACTTGAAAGGTGTTGACATTGAAGTGCAAACAGAGAGAAATGCATCCAGTGAAATGGAAGTGCAAACTGTTGAAACGCCGACGACAGCTACTTTCGTACAGACTGAGACTACACCAACTGCACATATTGATGTGCAAACTGACGAGTCGGGCAGTAAATCTACTGCAGATATCATAAAATTATGTTTAGAAGAGGTAAGCACTTTTATAATTACCTAGCCTTTCCCAACCAAGTATGTTTGCATTTGAATGTTCGCGATGACTAGGCGACGGTCAGTCATGTTTCGTGTGAAAACCGGGATTACGTTGGTTGAAGTCACGAAGCAGGGTTGGCGTGATTTAATCATTTTAATTTAAATCAAATATTTTTTCAGTAAAAATCAATGATTTAATCAAGTGTATTGCTAACTTCGGATTATCAAACTTAAAAATTAAGGTCTAACAGTATCTAAATAAGTTATGTGTTACTCTGCTGTATCGCTTTTATTATGCTTCGAGGATTTTTATCAAAAATTTGAGTAGTAGATAATATTATTGTTTTCTGGGCTTTGGTTTATTTAAATGTTTCTTTATAACTAGTTTTTTTTTAAAGTTTGTTATAGTTCCATATTTGAAAAATTTCGGTCAATCGCTGGTTTACTGTAGTAATTAGGATTGTAGGAATGTAGGATTTAGTATCTACGTTAAGGCTCAGTCTATGGCATACGCAAAATTCAATGAAACTAGGTTTAAAAAAAAAACGGAAAAGCCATGATATTTTGGGATTTAATTAAGAAAATCATGATTTTTTGTATTAATTGAAAAAAATCGTGATTTTTCCAACCCTGTCACGAAGTAGTATCAATGTAAAACATGACGATTCAGTGGATGGAAGGTGCAAATGTAGAATTCTAAATCTTGAGCTTCTGTGACCTTTAGTTCCAGGAATAGATTAGATGTCGATGAAAAAAAATTGATCATCGTAATACCTGTAAATATTATTTTTTTGTGACTATCGTATATTAATGTTTTTATAATTTTTCCAGAGACCAGACTTCGTGGAGCAAGTTAGCGTACATTTAGAAGAATCTTCTATCCAGCAGATCACTGACAAGTTGCCATTCACCGCAATCACTGATGTATTAATGAAAAAGGTGACTCCCACCAACTCTAAATCTCTTTTGAATAGAATATTAGAGGAACAATGGAATAATTCCCCAGACGATAATCGTAGAAGTAAAGAATTATCTTTGATCAAAGATTTTGTATGTGACAGATTTGATTCAAAAGACTTGATTTTGTTCTGTAGTGAGGTGTTAAAGTCTGTGTATGATAAGCCTGTATATCCCTAGATTTGTAACTCTTCTGTATTGTAGACTTGTTTATATTATGGCCAGATATGCCTCACGGTTAATGGTGAACTGTGAGCTTACTGGCTTGTTTGACAGACTGGGCTTAGACCTGAATCATAGGCGCCCCGTACACAGTCAATCTCGATTGCGATCCGCGATCAAAATCAATGATCGCGATCCAGATTGATAATGTACGAATTAGATTGACGGATTGATGCATCTGATCACAAAAGAATCTGGATCGCGATCATTGATTTTGATTGCGAATCGCGATCCAGATTGACTGTGTACGGGGCGCCATAATGTTGACCAGTGCGCGTGTCGAAAACACGTGTGCTGATTGTATAAAAGCGTAGATTACGCACAGTAATCTCAACTAATGAAATACTAGGGCTCTCAATCAGTTATACACTGTGAGTCGTGTCTGGTCGTGGTCTTACTGTGTCATGATAATGATCACGTACTCTCTATATTTGAGGATTGTACGTCCACAATAATAACATTTATTTTCTCATTATGTTATAAAAATGATTTTATTTTTAACACCCAATGGCAAATTGTTTTGTAATGATGTATGTATGATACTGGTGTAATGTATGTGTTAAGTAATACTTACGCGTTTTGTTAGTTGAACGCGAGTTATGTTTTAATATTAGTTTTAGTTAAACCATGTACCTAATTGTGATAGAAATATCTGAAAATTCAAAGAGAATTAAATAATAAACACGAGGTAATAAAACTAATTTTTATTTAATGTAAAACAGGTAATATTTACATTATTCAGTCATGATGAGCGACCGCTAGGGATCACAAACATTAAATTCTTACATACCACACGGAACAAACACTAGAGTCACTTGCTGTTATTACCACAAATGCAATGACGGAACATGTCTGACAGACAGAACATTATATGTATTTGTAAGACATTAAAGTTAAATATTAGTTGTAGAATAGCAGTAAACATACAAAGTAAGACAGGGATGGAACATGGCATCGAGATATAATATCACAACTAATATTTACAGCAACCCATATATACAGGTAACGGTTAAAGCTTTATTTGTATAAACATGAAGACTTATGTTTCATACGATATTAGCACACCAAAAACTTTCGTTTGCAGAAACTGTCCGATTTATAATTCAAAAGCAATGTAACCTTATTGCAATGTGCACCTTGAAAATAATGCCATCAAAACTTAGCTTTCGAATAGAGAATCGGAACAGTTTCTGGAATAAAGAAGTTTCCGATGCGCCTATAGGCTTACACACGTATTTACACACCTCTTATAATCACCCATCCCAATTTTATATCACACTAAATAGATGTCTTATATTATTTAGACCCTAAGATTGCCAAATAAGGTATGATTGCCGAAAGCAAGTGTCCTGACTGAATCGGTATAGTAGTTTATGATGTTGTAGGAACTAGTTGTAATAAATTATTTTGTAAAATGTTTTAATGTTTCACTTGCTCCTATAAATATTCGTATAATGTATTTTTACATTTACACATGCGTAGATATACATGAAACGTTTTTTTTGTGTAGATTTTAGGCGGCTTCCTCATTTTTCGGTGCGGTATCACTATATTTTGGTTATCGATACCGCACCGACAAAGATACCCCAGGGCACAGGGTATCGCCAGCGACAAATGAAGGAGCGGCCATAGTCAGATTGGAATTGTAATATTTATTATAACAATTCAATGACCTACATATGTAACAAAAACTATCTAACTAGATATTATATTTCGGCGGCCTTTCACAATTATAGGCAATTAGTGATTAACAATCATAACCTCTCTTTATTCAGCCTTGTACCAAAATCTCAAATACTTAATAAACTACTAGTTACATTTACTAAAATTATAATAATTACATATTTTTGTCTCCCGAATCAATAACTTACTTATAGATAATATCGTTATTGAACCGATCGTACTTTGGTGTACTACTGAGCTTTTTATACACATGAAAACAAATCTTATATAGAGACAACACAGTTATAGCACAGTCTATCTGTATGTAACTCCATACAGTTGTCAACTCGAGCGTTTTCGCAAATCAACCAACGGAACTTTCGGGGTAAAGAAGCCGGCCCACGTCCCGAGCTGGTATATTGCTATTCGGGACATGAGTCTGGCTGGTGCGTCCAGATTTCAAATAACTTTGAGATTTTGACCCACTGTATGTAGTAGATAGCTATACTGTGCTTACGGGCTACTTATTTTGATTTTGGCATAAGGCTTTTAGATAAAGCTCCATTTATAGTTCTAACTAAACGTTGATGATAAACAGTTTGTATCACTCCTTATAATTGTCGCAAAAATCATTTGACACTTTCAAGAATAAGCGTTCATACATCAACTCATTGTTCTTCACTTTATAGGAAATTAGACAGTAGCATAATACTTTGGTCCATAAATTGAGCACTCGATTTATTTTAAATAATATTTAGAGAGGTTAGGCGGTCACTGTCAGGGAAAACGCATTTCTGCGACGTAGTCTAAATGATCTAAGTTGTGATGTGAGTTGGAACGACGAGGAGCGCGCGACCTATTGATGTTGTGATGTGATTGTGCTCGCATCACCCTATAGGTGCCCTCGCGACGCGGTCCAGCGTCGCTCGTTTTCCGCGTTGATGATACCCAGTCATCATCGCGTGCTCTCGACACTGTTGCCGGAGGTTTCCGGTAATTGTCGAAAACCCGGCGATTGTCTTCATAGCGCTGTCGTTGCCAATTACGATCCATATCGTGGCCATAAAGATCTAATTCGCCGGATGGCTGGAACTGGCTTGAAGAGTTCTGGCAATAACTAGATCTTTTCCATCCGTCGTCGTATTTCTTCCGGCCGTTTTCATCGTCGCCTATTTGCCGGCGTTGCGACTGGTTGGAACTGCTTTCGCTTGTGTCCTCGCCTGATGTGCCTATTCCTAGATCTTTGTCATCGCCATAAATTTTGTAAATGCCGTTCGGATTTAAATTCTTGCCGTTATATATTTGGTCATTTAGAACTAGTTGTGGATGTGGAATACAGTAGGGATTGGGATAGCATTTTTCTAGTTTTGACATTTTGATATCATTGTGCTTTCTGGTACAAGAGCCAGGGCCAAAAAGCGACAATAGGACTGGAAGTAGGAAAAGTCCATGCATTGCTCCGAAAAATATGACCATGAAAACCATTTTGAAAAATACGGAGAAAATATAACTGTCAGCTAGGAGCAAAGCAATGACACCGAGGATAGTACTGAACGAGCCTTGAACTATGGGTAATCCGAGAGCGTAAAGACATTCACTGACTTTTTCGTTAGGGGTCTTAGCTTTTGAAGCCATGTAAGCGTAGCAGATGTGGGCTGTGAAATCAACAGAGAAGCCGATGCACATAATCAAGTTAATCATGGATATGGAGTCAAGGTTGATGTCCCAGAGGGCCATGTAGCCAACTACGCCGATTTCAATAGATATTATACTGAATGCCACCCACAGAGAGCACAGGATGTTAGGGATAAATACGAAAGACGTGATCATCATCATAAGAGCACCGTAGCATAAGTTCTGAAGAGAAGTTGGCCTCACAAGTTCGAACTGAAACAAAAATAATTTATGTTATTCATTTTATAATATTCATACTGATTTTAATGTATCTATGTGTTTGTGATTTTGAACATACCTGATCGAAAAAGACGAAATAAGGATGAAATACGGAGGCGTTCAAAGAAGATTGAGCAACGACGTCTCTCAGTGCTCTGACCATTTCTTTTTCATGGTTCGTTCCGCTGATGTTAACTGCTTGAATAAGGAACCTTGAAGCTATAATTCGATTTCCCTCCTCGTTGAATTTCACGTCTAGAGAGAATGGGTTTGCTGGGAACAGCCATAACTGCAAGAAGAAACAAAATAGTGAATATCGTACCTAAATCAGATTAAAAATTACGTAAAAAATAGGGTGTCTGTGGTTAGCCGGTTACATCGCTTAGAGAGTGCTATAATTCAAGGGCGGTCTGACCATGTCTGTCGAGGGACCATTCGCCAATGGAGCAGATGAATCCTTGAGTGGAGAAAGTGAATTGCCAAAGAAGTTTGGAACGCACCCAATTATTAATCACTAGCGGCCCGTCCCGGCTTCGCACGGGTGGACATTTTTCCCGTTTTTGCAACATTTTTCATTTATGCTCCTCTCCTATTGGTCGTAGCGTGATGTTATATATCCTATAACCTTTCTCGATAAATGGTAGTCCATTTTGGATAGTTCCAACACAAGCAACACAAAAATAGTTCCTGAGATTAACGCGTTCAAACAAACAAACAAACTCTTCAGCTTTATAATATTAGTATAGATTATGATCTAATATTGATCCTGAATAGTACTCACTTCTTTAAGATTCTGAATGAATTCCTCCTCATTGTCAATAGTAACGTTCAAGTAATCGTTGTTTCTCGAAACATAGTCGACGAAGGTTCGAAGCCAAGACTCTGTGTACAGCGAGTTGGATATGTACGACGTGTTCTCCAACTTCTTGGTCAAAGCTTCCACTTCATCTTGCACTTTTGGATCAGAATAATTGTATTCGCCACATATAACCACCTAGAAAGAAACAGGAAGGTTATTAGTTACGTTTTGCATCAGATCGGGACACTCGGGTGCAGTTATTTCGTGTATGGAGATGCGTTGGAGGATTTACAAAAAGTATTAGAACGGAAACTTGCTGGTAATGGATTTCATTAATATTAGAAAGGCAACTGTCTCGTTGGTGTAGTGGTGGCAAGCGCAACTGCTGATCGAGAGGTCCTGGGTTCGATCCCCAGGTCGGGCATAGTGTTATTGAGTTTTTCCGTGTGGAGTTCCTCAATAGCAGTCCGTAGTTTGGATTTTTCCTCGGTTGAAGGCAATAGACTCGCCCCTATTACATGGGACTTAAACATAACGGCAAAATTACGGTGTTACTATACGAGTACATCTCTGCCCAACCCTTCGGTGAATACAGGCGTGATGTTATGTTATGTAGAAAGGCAAAGTAATTGTAAAAGCATATTGCTTACCTGAATTCTATATGGGAATTCTCTGTAATACAGATCTTCACGATCAAAGAACTCAACAGAGTATGAATCCACTTTGGATAGTTTCCTTCTTTCTAACCCTTCTTTGAGATTGGTCACTCCGTATCCTGCTCCTGCTAAGTACGCTATGAATACTACGATAACTAGAGCTTTTACGTAGCCGTTGTTAAGCAAATCTGCCATGGTGGTGCGGAAGAAGGCCATGATGCAGTGTTCCTTGTTATCTATAGGATTGTCAGGATCAGCTGCGTCGATTCCTCCACTGCAAAATATTCTGTACATCCACGATTTTTCTTCTGGAAATAAAATAATTATGTTAATATTGTTAAGAAGTTAGAGATTGTCATAGGAGTCCGAAGTCTGTTGTGGATCAAAACTTCTCCATCATGCTTAAGAGGAGATCGGGAGATAGGCAATATCTTCCATCAGAATTATTGGATGGATTAAGAGATGTTTACCTAAGGGTATTCTGTTTTGACCAGTGTTAGAGCGCACACCGCAAAATTGAACAATGATCGCTTAAAACGGTGACAAATGAATGAATCTCACCTTTTCTGGCCCTCGATTCTGGGAGTACTTTCATCCAAGTTATCGTATGTCGGTTTTGCTTTTCGCGGTAGCCTGATATGGCAACACATCCGGCGAAGAATGTTAGATGCCACACAAAAGTGAAGCAAACAGCGAGACCTGGAAGGAAAACATGCATAATAAATATTAAAGAACGCTTGTTGCGGTCAGTCCGTGGATGGGTGACCATTCGTGACTTATCGAGACCCCTCCGTGCCTCCGAGAGCACGTTAAACCGGCGGTCCCGGATGTCATACGAATACCTATGAGTGTCAAAAGCCCGAAAGTCTGACAACTGGTATAACTTTAGGTTATCGGTATTGCCCAGTAACTGGGTTGTGGAGGTCTAATGGCAGTCGCCCCGTGTAAAATACTGGTATTCAGAAGCATCTGGTTCGACTGGAAGCTGACCCCAACAGAATTGGGAAAAGCTAAGCAAAACGAACGAAATATTATTTATCTCATCAATTCCTAATTCGCCTACCAAGCGACTACGCTGAAGTAATCACTAGATTATGACGGTATCTTCTTAATATCAACGTAAGGTATTGAAGCGAGACCGCTTTCTCATTTCCAGTCGCCAACCTGCTTGCATTGCTAAATATTGTTTGTTATAGATGTGTCTATAGTGATTTGTGTGGCTATTATGAAGGATTATGTGTCTACGGGCTATGATAGTGATTTATAACCTATGTCCTATATTTATAGTTGTTTAGTTATCCATATAGTTAATTAAGTCGCAAATATCCACATTTTTTTTTTGGACCTCTCTTCGATGCTGTTCTCTTTGACCCAAAGGTTGACTGGTAGAGTATGCCTTGTGGCATTAAGTCCGCCTTATGTACCACCAATGCGCATTGAAGTATTAAATAAATAAATATTATTATTGACTAAAGTTCATTGAACTTACCAGAGTACATGCAGAATATTTGCACCGACGGGAACGGTGAGAAGATTCCGATGAAAAACGAAAGCATGTCCGTAACGGAGGTGATCGTAATGGACACCGCTGCTTCTGACAGCATGATGCCCATCCGCTCCGGTACTGGAAGCTTGGGGGAGGCTCGTCTCCACGCCGCCAACATCACGAACGTGTCGTCGATCCCGATACCTGAAAGATTGCAGTACAAAGTTGTGAAGATTTGTCGGAAACATATGGCCATGGATGGATGTTACAATATGCTTGGAGCACGTTCATGGTGTGCATCTATATGTAATGCCACTACAGATCTAAACAATACGTATTTAGGAAGGTACAATGTATGTACCCACCTTGTTTGAATACGTAGGTAAAGAAAAACGTGACTTAAACAAATCACACGTTTAATAATAAAAACGAATAAATGCTAGCTTCTGAGAAAGTTGATAGGTAAAGCCATGAGTCTACCATTCTGAAAGAGAACTATCTGCGCATGGATACGTATAGCGACTAGCATTTTCAAAGAACCTTGGCCAAACTTGGTCTGATGGGATCACAATAATAGGTTTTAAATAACATGTACAGAAACTTACCAATCATTAAGAAGGGTGCAGCTAAATTAATACCAATGAAGGAAATGCCTAAATATACAGCACATCCGAAGGCAGCTGCCGTTGCCATCACAGCTGAGATGTTACCCAGCAAACCCAGCCATGGTTTCGAGCGAACCCAATCGCCCATCATACATGTGACGATAGAGAATATTCCCATGAGAATGAAAGTGGAACTGAAGAATGGTATGACGGTCCTCGTGTTCTTTTCCAATTCGTGGTCGAGGGTACGTGATGCGAATCGAGCGACGGAGATATGTTTGAAGCGGCCTGTGTCTTCTGCTATGCCGACCGTGTCCAGAAAAGCGTCCTCCCATGCCGAACCTCTGTAATTAGCAAATATGGTCTTGCCTAAATCATAATTCGTAATATGTTACACATTAGTACAAATGGTTCTTTACATAACATTATTTCAGCGCATTCACATAATGTATTTCTTCAAAAACGTATCAGGAAATTTTTATACCTTACGAAATATTGACCTACAATTTGTTAAAGTCTCTGCCTTTCCATTCGTATTCTTGTCCACTATTACGCAGTGTTTAGTATTCGAAACGATTTCTTAAACCGTGTCAAGATCGAAGTCTATTATCTAAGTTATAGCGCCGTGTTTACACAAAGTGCAATGCTATTGAAATTTGAAACAAGTCGTAAAAAGCTAAATGAAGCAGAATGGACCTAATAAGTAGTAATAATAAACTATAGAAACGCTCATTGTTTCCTTCCAAAATATAATCACCAACAATCATCTCTTCCTTGTATTGCATGCATGGCTATTCTTAGTAGGTACTTTACAGTTATTTTAAAGGATATCCTCTATTACGTGTGAGATAATACTGATCTATGCACGATCTGCACTCTGATGGTTAAGTTAGTCGGCCTAGTTTCCGACGGATTTTAAATCATCAATTAATTAAAAATAATCGTAAAACGTATTCCTTACCTCTGCTCCAGCTGTAGTTTGTTGTCAGTTCTTACAAACCAGACTAGCTGGACAGCCGGTACTGACACTATGATGTCATCAACCACCTTAGAACCGCCGAAGAACACGGGAAACGCGTGGGCCTCCCATGTTACAGGATTGAACATTATGGGGAATGTCAGGTTTAGTTCGCCACGCTCTACCTGTGGGACAAAAATAATTCAAGACTATTAAAGACGTATTGCTTTAAATTAAACTAAAACTAAATCAGTGTCTATAACTGATCTACTTGTCAGTGAACTTTAGAAAAATTCCCTGGTGTCCCTGTGGTCAGTAGCATCCCCCGGTTTAACATCACCCTCCAAAGTTCTAGTTTCGTTAACAGCGGAGGTCATCTTTTGGTAATACGCGATAAACCCTTTTAGTCCGAGTTACGTCGAAAGCTTGCCATGTCTTTGATTAAAAAAGTATCTATTGGTCTTGCCCTTTTATAGAGTACACAATTAGTTCCAAAGTAGCCTTGGCGGAAGGCCGGAAAAGCACTAGGATGTAGAATGATTCTCTGCGAAGGTAATAAAGGCTAAAGGTACTCTTCAATGTAAAGGTAAAGGTTTTTCTAGTTCCTCAAAGGACAGGCATGTTTTGTGAAGGCGTGACATTCGTCTAATCACACATACAAAGAATTTCCATTAACTATAGCCGAGACATGACGAATCCTTGTGGGTACAAGATCTCCTGAGAAGGATGCTAAGAATATAAATGACGGGTGACACATTGTTATGCTTAGAAACCGACTAATTGTATATATTTTATGATGTAGTCTTTTATTGTAATTTCAATAACAATAGAAAGATTGCTACAAAGTATGTGTGTAATCTTAAAGCGTGTATTTGCCTAATATTGTGACTGAAAGTTATACCGTAACAAAATTGCGTATGGTGCTATTTGTCATTGTTCTCTTTATGGTTAAGAGAGGCACATTATGAGGGTATGATGTAAGTAGGAGTATGTTACTCTGTTCGTAATTATGTACTTGGCGTACACCTACCTACATGTAAAATTAATCTTTTACTAAATATTCACAAACTGTTACAAATTTGTAAAATCGAAAATTGTAAGGTAGGGGTTGGTATGAGCTATTTGGATATTTGGGCGATTATGATCGGTCTTTTTCTTTTCGTGTGGTTAGTGACTAACTTGATGTCAGAGTTTATGCCGCCCATGGGCCTCTGACTTGGCTTCACACGCCGTCGAGAAATATCTCTCAGGCATGCCGGTTTCCTCACGATGTTTTCCTTCACCGTTTTTAAGCAAGTGATAATTATACAATACGTACATGAATACGAAAAGTCAGAGGTGCATGCCTTGGGTTCGAACTCGAGACCTATGACTTGGCGATCCGACGGTCACACCACTAGGCTATTACTGCTATTATTATGATTGTTTTACAACTTTGAGTACGGCAAAGCCTGCATTTACGAGAACAAAGACGTAAGGAGTCACTAGTGTAGAAATTAAATTAAAATTCATTCTTTCTTACAGACCTTTTTCCTTAATAATCTATAATAACAATGCACAAAGTACAGCGTTTGTGGTCTGCGGTTAAAAGTGCATAATACATCTATGATCGAGTGTAACTGTCTATTGTTTATAAACGTTTTTATGTTTAATATAATGATTCATTGAGTCACTCCCTTGCCTTGACGCAGACAATATGGTGTAGTCGTGCAGAATTCAGTATGAATGTAAATCAGGTGTCAAAAACCCATGGTATTGACGCGAATTTCCTGGTGGCGGCAATGTCATTGACACGATTCGCCATTGAGATCTCTATTGACGCACGTCAAATAAGAATTTAAATTAAACTAGTTGCTGTCTTGTCTTCAAATTGTATTCTATTCTCCGTATTTTATAACACGCACTGTTTATTATTTTTATTAAAAAAAACTCGACGCTTTGTTCATTTTCCGTGACTATACAAGGTTAGTCGGAAAGGGGGTACTAAGCCGAAAGGGTGTTAAAGTACCCATAATAAGGGATAACTTTTGTTCTACAACTTTCCCCAAAATTCAATAGTTTAAGAGAAATAGCTTTTCAAAGATTTCGTAAAAAATGTGCTAAAATATATGTGTCCATAGCTATGATCAGCTGTGTTTGCAATTTAGGTCATATTTGGGGCCATGGATTAGAAACTTAATATTCTGAATTCATAACTAAAGCAGGCATGATATTTTTTTGAAAAAACTAAAATAAAAATCATTTTGCATGCAAATAAAAATGATCGAATTTTGAAATTTTAACACTTGCTTTAAAATAGTCACCAGTGATACTTTAAGTGGCCCTCGGCTTAGTACCCCCTTTCCGACTAACCTTGTAGAAGTATCATAGGTACCTCCTATTTTATAACGTACTAACTGAGTCCTCATGGCTCCGCCCGCATAAGAAGTTTTATTCCAGTAATATATATAGCCTATGTTACTCAGTGATAATGTAGCTTTCTAACGGCAAAAGAATTTTTGAAATCGGTCCAGTAGTTTTTAAGTTTATTCGTTACATACAAAAATACAAATCTTTCCTCTTTATAATATTAGTATAGAAAAATAACCATAATCGCACTGCTAGATTAATATTGTATCAACTCAAAATTTGATCAATTTGAGATAGCTCTTTTCTTTTTCCTTTTTAAAAAGTTTCCCCATAGGTACTAGGATTTCTCCTGTATCGTCGGTGCGTTTACAAACACAAATCTTCACAGGTAATTCATTTCATTCACTTCATTTGTAATCTATAACAGGAAGGAATTAATCAGTTTTCTGTCGTTTCTGAAAAAAGCTTCATTTTGAGTTGATACACTAGAGGGGCTCGTGGCTAAATAACAACCGCGCCGATCGTAAGATATGCGAGGTTAAGCTGCGCTTGCCGCGGTCAGTCCGTGGATGGGTGACCATTTGTTACACATCGAGACCCCTCCGTGCCTCGGAGAGCACGTTAAGCCGTCGGTCCCGGGTGTCATACGAATACCTATGACAGTCGTTACGGGTAGTCAGAAGCCCGAAAGTCTGACAAACGGTTTAACCTTAGGATATCGGCATTGCCCAGTTACTGGGTTGCGGAGGTCTGATGGCAGTCGCTCCGTGTAAAATTCTGGTATTCAGCCGCATCTGGTTAGACTGGAAGCTGACCCCAAGATAATTGGGAAAAGGCTAAGAGGAAGAAGACACTATTAACCTAGCAGTGCGATATAGGTATGTAAAAAAATTATACTACCTACCTATAAACATTAAATACTGTAAGTATATAAAAAAATAGAATGTTGACATCAGGGAACCGCTACACAATTTTTATTCCACTGGCACGGACTCCCACAACAGAGGAAACTATGTCGCTCCCAATCAACCCTCTCTAAAGAAAACAATAGCGCTCACAAATCCACAGATTATGCGTCTCAAAGAAGGGCAGACCTCAAAAACGGACACCTTTCATTCTAAACGCAAAAGTGATTTAGCTGATTTGAATTTCAATCAATTATGTCTTGTAAATGAGAACTCAATTTGAACTTCATGGGAACCATATAAATCAATCCATACAATTTAATTACTTTAGAAATTTAAGTATCCCAATGTTTTATGTCTTCAATAGTCAATACTCCTTTTTTCATAGCTAGTCGATACGTCACGCACGTCGCAATCGTTGCGTGAAGTTATGTATGTTATTGATACGGTCTGCTATCAAGTTATAAAAGTGAAATTGGTTTACAAAACATGGTGCTATGCCGATTTTTATTTCTGCTGAGTCTAGTCAGTTTAGTAGACTGGTTGTTTAGTCTTCCATTTCTTGTTACAGCCTGTCGCGAAACTAACGTAGGTAGGCGGCACTTACAATAATACCGACTGTTATCACACTGGGCATAATCAAACTCAAAACAATTTTTTTACGAAAACACAGGCACATGAAAAGATAAATTCGAAAGTCAAATTTAAGTGTTCGTTTCCTATGAAGAACCGAAAATAAACTCCTTGGTTTCTTTTTTAAAAACAATATTTTTATCAATGTTGATTAAGGGTTTTTATGAGAGAACAATGCCAGAAACAATGGTTGGTGACCACAGATCTAACCCTCTCGTACCGGTGACATTACGAGAATCTGGTTTTATTTTCGTGGGTAGCGTACGTAGGTACTCATGCGCACCTGTTTTCAAGAAACGTTGTTTTAAAGAGAAAGTCTGAAGAAAATGAAAGCAGATTGTTTATATTTACGTATGTATATGGGACATTTACGCCGGTCTCAGTTTTGCTTGACACATATTTGCACGTGTTTTGTTCAACAGGTACCTACCTACCAGGCCAGTAGATATCTACTGACCGTTATTTATTGTTTTCATTTGTTTGTTTTACATTTGCTGAGAAAACAATGCCTCATCTAGTGTACCTAAATAATAAGTTGTTTTATTAAAATATAAAGGCCACTCGTTGGTATTGACTGAGAATATCTTTTCTCGCAGGTAAAAGGGGGTTAATACCTAGCTTACACACTAGAAAGCGGTTCACCGCGGTTCACGCTCGCTCTTCAGAGCGAGCGTTTTTGGGGGCTGCCTTTTATTGTTTGAAGTAAAAAAAAAAACACTAAATTGATTTTAGGAGTACCTATGTTTAGCTGGTTTGATCATGTTGAGAGAATGAGTGAATGGCGATTAACAAAAGGAATTTATAAGGCGGATGTCAGTGGAAACGCCGGTAGAGGACACCCTAGTAGTTCTACTAATAACATCCGTCCGTCCGTACATCAGTGTTATTGGTGATGTTCTTCACAAAGGACAGGTGCATAGTACTCTCAACAGGCGTGCGTGTATGACAAGATGTATGAATGTGGACGATGCGAAAGGAATATGTAGAGATCGTAGCATGTGGAGTTCTATAGTTACTGCCTACTTCCATGGGAAAAAGCCGTCAGTTTATGTATGTATGTAAATAGATTTATAGTCTAACTTGATTAAACTATATTTTGATTTGATTTAATCAGCATTATTTCTCAAATTCCTGGATGGTTGTAGACAGACTTATCCGTATCACTTGTGAAATCGAGTGCTTTAAGTTACAAAAACATTCTACAGCATGCGAAAAGTTGAAAGAAAGCGATATGCATGTTCATACAAACTGCCCATCTATATATATAAAAGGAGAAGCTGACTGACTGACTGATCTATCAACGCACAGCCTAAACGGCTGGGGTTAGAAACTTGAAATTTTGACAGTAGGTTCATTTTGTGACGTAAACATCCACTAAGAAGGGATTTCTCGAAATTCAACCCCTAAGGGGGTGAAAAAAAATCACGCAAGCGAAGCTGCGGGCAAAAGCTAGTTTTCTAGAAAATATGAATTGATGCTGATTTTAAGTGTGTCCCTTAAAGAATCCCTTAGGGACTAACCCTAAAGAATTATGGCAAGGGGATGCGCAAGAGCATCGCGCCCTGCATAGCGGTAATTAAGATTCAAAGACGCAATTATTTATTCTGTAAATTGTTTTTTCAACACTTATTATATTACACAACACTTATTATGTTAGCTGGCTCCAGCGTTTCCTAAATTAGCTGACCAGCAGACTAGCTTTAGAAGAATCGCCGAAACAAAATCAGGGTCAAGGTCTTATTATTATTTTTTCAAGTCCTGACAATTGTTTTATTAGTGCGGATTGAGGTTTTGATCTTAGGCCCGCATGAATCAGCCAGAGGATGTATTCTGGTTGTTATGATGATGATTACACAAGGACGCAGAGATGAGTAACCGGTCCAAATCAGCGGCAAAGATAAATGCGACGATTACCGTCAGTATTTTCTAGAATTTTCTATTAGGGGGCTACAGCTAACAGGCTCAATGATACAGAAGATTATTTATATTAACATTACTCACTAGATATTATATCTACTACTCTGTTATGACTACTTTTTATCGTACTATAGACGGAAGTTTAGACTTTGCCGGTGCCAAAAGCATTTTGTCGAGACGTGTTTAAAAAAAAGTGTTATTGTTTTCACAGTTTAGTTGACATAACAGTCGCGTAACAAAAAAAAGAGGCTGATTTATTGATTTTTCTTTGATCAAAATGTGTGTATGATGATTATTATCAGCTTCTGTCGCTTTGTTAGGCAAAAGTCTTCAGCGCCGGCTTTAGCTATCTAGGCGCCCCGGGCGAGATTTTCATTTTTAACCGATTCATTTGTGGGTTAAGGTGCCGCACTAGCTTACGGCGCTCCTTTGGTCCTGGCTCCACAGACCACCGTCCGGGTCGCCTGAACCTAAATCCAGCAGTGAAAGTCTTCCTCCATTTATCCCTATGGTTCCAGTATTTATTAAACAATAAAAATGAATACTTTACCTCGCCAATAATCTTGTCCAAATTGAGAATGTCGTTGACGAAGCATTGTCCTTCCCACCGCGCGCACTCGTCCTTGTAAGTGAAGGTCTCTCCATTCGGTAGAGTCACCGTCATGTTCTGGACCAGCTCGTCTAACTGTCGCAACTCTTTCCACACTTCTGTTCGTAGCATGTTCGTGTTATTGTCTTTCGCTACGATGATCACTCTGCCGAATCGCCCTGGGGAATGGAAAATGTGTTAGAAAGTCATCTATGCAGTTTACTGCTAAATGGAGGTGTCCTAACAAGGAGGATTTGATGGAAGTTACTACGGTGGTCAAGGGGATTAGTGGTCGCAGAATCAGTCTTTTTGTCACCAATGTCGCAACCGGCCTTAGTAAAGCCTTAGTTATTGTATTGTATTGGCAAAACGAAAAAAATAAGAGTTCAACGTTTCGCCAAATATTCTTAGGCTTTGTTTGATTAATGCAATATTATAATGATAAAAAAATTTACACCCATATGAGAAATACGGCGTGACAACGACACGACGTGTGACCGGTTTTGCGCGGTTTGTTCAAAGCTGGTTTTTAAGCAGTGCTTACAGAACCATCAGAGAAGTTTATTAAAAAAAAAATTTACTAACCTGCCCGCGTTATCCTTCCAACATTAAATCTATGTGAATAATTTACTTTGAAATTTTCCTCTACTATCCTCCTTTCGTGTTTGCCTTGTCCACTGACAGGGGAGAACAGGTATTCTGGGTCCATTTCATAGTGAATTCTTTGGTAGCCTGTGATCATGAGTAATGAGAGTAGAATCGGGATGATGATGAAGTAGCCAGGCTGTCTGCCAACGACTAAGCCGAGTTTGTAGAAGGATCTGTTCAGAACATCGTCCACAATTGTTAGTCTGCAACCCATCTGAAACAAGGAGATTGTACGTGTTAAATGATTTTTATTTCTGTAAATAAATCTGTTACAGACACTTTTACAAGTCAATGTAATGTTTTTTTTGACTAGCTTTGAGAAGAAAAGCCGAAACTCAGAGTTCAAGGTCTCTTTTAAAGTCTAGACATTGTGGTATAAAAACTATGCGAGTGTAACAATATAGGGCAACGTCTGGAATGGCCTTTTGAGGAAAGTGCCATAGCAGGTTTGAGTTGACCTGTCCTGACGGCACGCATGCATCAGTCACCGCGTAGCTCAAACCTTATTTTAGGGAGCTCAACAACTGCCAACTGCCGGACGACGCGGCGACGCTACCAATCAGCCGGACATTTGCGTAGGTCACAAAAAAATACTCCAAACCGCCAAACAGCGTTAATATTGCGTTAGGTATTGTGGCGAAATTATTAGCACTTATCCAATATTTTTAAATTTTAGTTCAGTTATCTAAGCTATCGATGAGTTAACATCCTATCGAAACTTGGTTTTATATAACGCATTTTTTTCTTAGCCTGGATTGGTGGTCGATAACATGGGAAAATAAAACTTTATTGTTGATTTTTTGCAGTAAAGCCAACGCCTTTTACAATAAATAAAATGGTATTTGACGTTTGAGTTTACTTAAAAATTAAGTCGTTAGTTAAGCAAATACCTCGCATGCGTAAAAAATATTTAGGCAGGTACATACTATATTTATTATTAGATATTTCTACTAACTTTCTGTTCTTATTAAATGTAATCTCAATGATGGAAGAATAATAGGTACCTTAGTACCTAGGTACTTATATTTCTAAGGTATGGAGGAAATATAACCTATACGAGTTAGAGGAAACCCTCTGTAGTTCTGTGTGTTGGAAGAAACCTTTTGATAAACTAAGTAAGTAAAGTTATCAGGGGCTTAATATATTCATATCCAATTACAAGATATTTAAACGTTTATCGATTCATAATAATTGCTCTAATTAGGTACTGCTCGTTCTAATTTTTTACGTAAAATAACATTGGCTATTAATGGGCTATTAGAAAATTAGTTTATTTTACTAAATACTTGGGTATACATTTTATTCAATAGCCAGTCGATGTATTAGTAAATTATAATGAAGGAAGTTAAATCTATATTATTTAAACTATAACGATCCATGCCTATGCATATATATATATATATTTAATGTCGTAGTCATATTTAATAATAGCGGCCCGACCCGGCTTCGCACGGGTGGACATTTTCCCCGTTTTTCAACATTTTTCATTTATGCTCCGCTCCTATTGGTTGTATAGTGATGTTATATAGCCTATAACCTTCCTCGATAAATGGACTACCCAACACAATAAGAATTTTTCAATTCCAACTAGTAGTTCCTGAGATTAGCGCGTTCAAACAAACAAACTCTTCAGCTTTATAATATTAGTAGGTATATATGAAGTCTTAGAATAATTAAATAATAGGTGATACTGTAGAGTCGCAATTAACATTTTTATAATGATTATTAATGCAATATAAATTACTAATTATTCTGAATAAGTATATACTAAACGTGATTACTATCTGGTACCTTTGCTTAATAATGCAAAATGTTGATCGATGGTTAGTGCGATACGGAATATGCGCATTACCTACATATGTGTAATTGTAGGATTTTACATAGAAGGCTGCGCCCGTTTGGCTTAGATACCATTTCACCATAAAACACGCAAAGTCAAACATCGAATTTGGTATTACCGGATACCGGAACAAACACGAGTACTTATATGGAACATATTTTGCAATATTTATAAAAAAAACCAGAATGACGTAATATTAGAGCATTACCGGCAATGTACTTAATAGTGTGGTGTGGTAGACGATGTACGTCGTGAGAATTGTACGTAATGACTTTCAATCACCGAATCATCGTTTAAGTTTACCGCATCATGGCTGACTGTGGTTTCATATTGCGCTTGCACGGGAAATCTAGCATTATAATTATTCTCAGTTGCTTTTAATATGAAATTGGGTTTATGGATGTCGTTGTTGTCAACTTTCCCGCTTTCAAGAAATTTTATGCAGTACGTCAGGGTACCTAATGAAGTTGCGGTGCATGTATTTGCGAATCCCGTGACCCTGGCCGAACGGTCAGGAGGAGGAACACCGTTGGTTTTTAGCCGATAAGAGTGCGGTAGACACCCTCGCGTTCCCTGTGCGAGGGACAGCCATGAGGATTTTCCAACGATAAAAAAAGGTACCTAATGAAGAAGCTGCGCGTGCGCATGTGTCACATTTTCAACTTGAATTGACACAAGCCTCGGCAGTTTCGAATAACCGTAATTTAGTACCTGTATAACATGTGTAGAGTAATTTTTTTGGTTGGTATAAATCCAAATATAACTAGGTTAACACGGAACTTAGAATCAGACGATGCCGCGGGCAATAACCTGTTTTAATTGAAGTTAGTAGTTTACGACACTTGTTATTAATGAAATCCCGTACGATATAAGTAATATTTTTTGCAACACGTCCAGTTATGAGTTGCGACCTTTAACCACAGTCCAACGGTTCTAATTTTAAGCATGTCTTGGAAGAATAAGTATCATGATTTACGGTGATTCTTAAAGGACTGCAATAACGGTGATTACTTGCGGTTATACCTACCACAGAGGTTCATTATAGCGTGGTTTACAGCACTAGGTGCAAAGGTACTTGCAACACTAAGTACATTCAGTTATATACCGTAAGGAAATTGTGAATCGCCTCGTTTGCCTTGTGGTAACATTTTACGTATCAGCATAATTATGTAAGTTCCCGGCGAAGAATACGCTACCTCAATGGCTCTCCGTGTCGCGAAGGTTACAAAGGGATTGTGTCAAGAGCATGGGCAGCGACCCCTGATCCACCGTGCTCACCCGCCGCCGCGGAGCGGTCGTCTTTTCTGACTCCGCAGTCACACCGATAATTCAGCACTCATTAAACTGTCTCCCTCCCAGTCCTCCCGCCAGCAACGCCCTAAGCCGAGGTCCGAGTCTCATTAGAGGTCGCCCTGAATGCTGTTGTTGCTAGTAGTCATGATGTTAGTAGTAGTAGTTAGCTTAGGTTAAGTATTTTTCTCGTCCCCATTGGTTGGAGAACTTTCAGGTCTCGCCAATAACTGCCCGGTTACGTAGAAACGGTCCGCAAGAGCACTACAAGCAGTCGAAACGAATAGAAGAACAAAAACAAAATCATGGGCTTCGGGCATCGACGTTCTTATGTCTGTTGATAACCAATCTGTGACCACCAATCTATATGTCAAGCGTGGCGACGATCATGACCGTTAATTTAAGCGCTCATTGGGAGGCCCGTTTTAAGCAGTCGACATAATTATGTACTTGGGTTGTGGTCATAGGTATTGAAAATCCTTTCAGCTTTGTTCAGCCTATCCCTTTCCCAACTACGTTGGGGTCAGCTTCCAGTCTAACCAGATGCGGCTGAATACCAGTATTTTATACGGAGCGACTGCCATCAGATCTGCGCAACCCAGTTACAGGGCAATGCCGATATCCTAAGGTTAGACCGGTAGTCAAACTAAACTTCAGACTTCAGAGTAAATCTGAACGGGAAAGCAAATTATGAAAGCAAAATATTATTCTCCTAGTACAGAAGTCTGTACATCGACGTTTCGAGACTTGTATTAAGTCCCATGAAATGTGGTAGGTCGCGAGGGTATTGCCATTTATCGGGCAATTATGGTGCTAGGTTCATCGCCGCTTACGACTCGCTTGCCCGTCGACTGAGAGGAATTTTATTCTCAATGCGTCCCCCAAATACTGACAAAAAACTGTAGACAATATATTGTACTATTAATCTACATTACAATATTAAATAAAAAAATTGCCGTACAATTTTTTTGTTATTAATTTTTTTAATAAAAAAACCGGTTTTCACAGCAAAAACCGTGTATAATCCGTTCTGCAGAGGTCATCTCACGGCCGCGGACTTTCTTTACTAGACTCATTGCGACATTGAGTCGTAATGGTTGCAACAACCGATAATTAACTTTTTAATATCACTAGTTCATATAAATAGGATTCGGGGTCATTTGTGTTCGATGATTTTGAATGTTCACGATGAATAGACACACTAGAATGTTCTGCAGATGAAATGCAAAACTAATTGACGACACATTTGGTGCAGTGGCTGAGCGATCGGCTTCTGCGCTACGGGTCGTGGATTCGATTCTCGCACGGAACAAATATTTGTATGGCCTACAGATAGTTGTTCCGGGTCTGGATGTTTGTGCATGTGAAGATTTGTGTCTGTGAACGCACCCACGATACAGGAGAAACCCTAGTGTGAAGCATATAATACCTACCTACCTACTCGAGTAAATACGACCGAATTCTGAATAAATGTATTAATATTGTTTGAAATATCAGATAGTGCGTATTTGTCATTTGCAAATGCCATGCTTATGTAGGAGTTGATTTTTAATAATACCTTACAAATCTCCAGTCTTTATTAGTGTGCTTGTAACATATACCATCCCATTGCTGGGCAAAGAACTCCCTCGATATTTTCCAGACGTTTTAGTCAAGGCTTACCTACTATAGTGTTGTGACTAACTGCTCTTAAGTAAACTATACACTGTTGACTGCATAGTTCCCATAAAAAAACTAACCTTCTTAAACCCGCATTCTGCTTCAGGTTTAAAATCTGTAGGTATCCAAATGAGGCTTCACTGATCATTAATAACTGCGACACGCGGGTCTTTGACCAGAAGTACCATACATACTGGCTTCTAATGACGATCTTTTATTCAATTGTTTTGACTGTCAGTTTAACAGATGACTGTTGTGGTTGTAAGCTCATATTGTAAAGTACACGTACGAGTATGGTACTTTAGGACAAGGTCAAAATTAAATGTAGAAATAGAAAGACTGTGTATACTGTTCTATACAAGGTTAGTCGGAAAGGGGGTACTAAGCCGCGGGCCACTTATCGTATCACTGATGATTGTTTTAAAGAAAGTGTTAAAATTTAAAAATTCGGTAAAAAAAATTCCATGAAAAAATATTTTTGTTTCAGTTTTTTCAAAAATTCTTCATCCCTGCTTTAGTTATGAATTCAGAAAATGGAGTTTCTAATCCGTGACCCCAATTATGACGTAAAATGTAAACAAGTCTGATCATAGCTGAGGATAGATAGAATTTAGCGTATTTTTTATGAAATCTTTGAACAGCTATTTCTCTTGAACTATTGACTTTTGGGAAAAGTTGTAGAACAAAAGTTATCCATTATTATCGGTAGGTACCTACTTTAACATCCTTTCGGCTTAGTACCCCCTTTCCGACTAACCTTGTATAAATAATCTTAATATATCTTAGTGTACTCTAGGAAGGGCACGTGGCTAATTACCAACCCCGCGGGTCATACGATTTGCGAGGTTAAACTCCGCTTGCCGCGGTTTGTGTGTGGATGGCGGACTGTTCGTTACACATCAAGATCCCTCCGTGCCTCGAAGAGCATGTTTAACTGTCGGTCCCGGGTGTCATACGAATACATATGACAGCCGTTACGGGTAGTCAGAAGCCGGAAAATCTGACAATAGGATATCGGCATTGCCCTGAAACTTGGTTGCGGAGGTCTGATGGCAGTCGCTCCGTGTAAAATATTGGTATTCAGCCGCATCTGGTTAGATTGGGAGCTGACCCCAACATAGTTGGGCAAAACTTCGTTCTGCCTAGCACTAGCCTAGCTCTAGCCTCCTTAAATATGTTTGTAGGCCGTTATGTATAATGCGGGGTTACAGGCAGTTTCTCGGTTGGCTCGCTACTAAAACTATTGTTGGAAATAACATAGAATCTACATCGAACAAAAATACCGTGGTATTTTTGACATAGATTTTATTCCTACTATGTATTAGCTGTAAAGATTATACTAGCGCCTTTTTTAACAGCAGTGTTAGCCTAGTGGTGTGACCGTCGGATTGTCAAGTCATAGGTTTCGAGTTCGAACCTAAGGCCCGCACCTCTGACTTTTCGGATTCATGTGCGTGTTGTATAATTATCACTTGCTTAAAAACGGTGAAGGAAAACATCGTGAGAAAGCATACCTGAGAGATATTTCTCGACGGCATGTGAAGCCCAGTCAGATGCCCATAGGCGGCATAAACTCTGACACCAGGTTAGTCACTAACCACACGCAAAGAAGACTAGCACTTTATAAATACCTACATATTTATTAATAACGGAAAATATTAAATAACTATAGGTACATGCGTTTATCTAGTTTTTATGATACCTATTCTAAATCCAGATCGCAGTCTACCTCCGTTCAATTAGATACGACCTTATCCGACGACCTTACCTTAGTTTCGATTAATAAAATAAATGCCTAGATCTATTGGTTATTTGCTATTATTTGACTACTAATTCTATAATAGTATTGAATAGGGTAATCGTATTCGGTCTAGACTGCTAAGAAAGGATGGTTTAACTACGTAGCCATCAAGTGGCTATATTTGTGACTAGCGGCCCGTCCCGGCTTCGCACGGGTGGACATTTTTCCCGTTTTTGCAACATTTTTCATTTATGCTCCGCTCCTATTGATCGTAGCGTGATGTTATATAGCCTATAACCTTCCTCGATAAATGGACTATCCAACACAATAAGAATTTTTCAATTCCAACCAGTAGTTCCTGAGATTAGCGCGTTCAAACAAACTCTTCAGCTTTATAATATTGGTATAGATTTATGTAATGAGATATAGACTGTTCGTAATTACCCCAAAGTATTCGCAATTTATTTATTTATTTAGGTACTTGTTAAACAGCATTTGAGCAGCAGCATTGTATGTTCAGGTTCGTTCCGCCTAGACTTTTCCTAGCTATGTTGGGGTAAGCTTGCATTCTAACCAGATGCGGCTGAATATCAGTATTTTACACGGAGCGACTGTCACCAGACTTCCCCGACCCAGTTAATATAGATATTCCGATATTCTAAGGTTAGACCGGTTGTTAGATTTTCGGACTTCTGACTACTCGTAACGACTGTCATAGGTAATATGACACCCAGGATTGACGGTTTAAGGTGCTGTCTGAGGCACGGGCGGCAGCACTCATGTTTAGGTAACCAATAGGTACTCCTGAGACACCTGGTTAAATTGATATATGTGACAAATGTTCAATGGATCTGAATATCTTAATGTATGTGGCCTCTTGTTGATATGATCTTCAGTAATTTGCTTGCTGGCGTTAAAGGATGTTTTCCAATAAGCATGATAAATTACTTGATAAACATCACAACGATAAGAAGACAAACGGGAATGTAGTGCAGCGTACATACCTAATCAACAAACGCCAACGAACGAGGTTCGAACGGCTAAAAAACAATTGAAACCGGATTCGTTGTATACAAAGTTTAGTCAAATTCAACAAATGACGAATGTTTGCTGGCGTTCGTTGGTCTTCGTGGGTACGCTACATTACTGAATATCTCATTAGTATTGACAGTTTGTTCTCGTATCTACTATTACTATAAGGGACATAAGTACATGCAAGTGCAATTCCAAGACAATCAGGAATTAACCTCGTACTTAATTGTTTGTTAGTTAAACAGGTAGTGTATGTAGATACAATTCTTCTAGCAACTTCTTTAGACTAGAGTTCCGGTAACATGTTGCAGTATTTGTACTTAGGAATCCAGTTTCCGTTATTGCTTTACTTAATGTATTTTCAGCGCAATGTGTTAAGCCCTTGCAGTTTGTTGGTTGAGATCGCCAAATTAGACTAGTGAGCGTTAGTAGGGTTGTTAATAGTACACACAAAATAAAAATATATTCTATTTCTTATTTCTGAGCAGGTGTACCCAGTATACAGAAAAAGAACTGTTTATTTTGCACGCTAACGTTCTGAGGACAGTGTTGGTGCTACCACGAACCCTGCTCATCATCGATGCAGTTCTTTTCCGAATGATGGAGAAGAAATCATCGATGGAAGCATCCGCAAACATTGCAGAAGCACTGCAGTAGGTACTTGGGTTTTTTCAACACTGCCCTCAGATCGTCACTGTAGTGAACACGCAGGGCGTTGTAAGCCCGAAGCTTTAAGTACGAAGAGTGCATTAGATGAGCTATCATAGGTGACGATGCTTAAGTACGTCCGCACCCTGAGCAGTCAGCCCCACTACCAACCTTGCTGACTGGCTAATCTTTCCACCACTGCATGATCTATTCTCGTTTATCTCGTGCCGACACGAGAGAAGAAGAACGAAGAGTTATGTTGAAACATTGTCTAATGTCGATGTATTGACACAAATAACTGCCTCGTTCGTCAAGAGATGTTCGATGGTAGTTCGATTCCCGGGCCGGACAAAGTGTTACTGGGTTTTTCCGTGTGGAATTCCTCAGTAGCCTGGAGTTTGGATTTGTGCCCGGTTGATGGCAATAAGCTCGCCCCCTATTACATGGGATTTAAACAGAACGGCGAAATGAGGGGGTTACTATACACCTCTGCCCAACTCTTCGGGGAATGCAGGCGTGATGTTATGTTATATTTATAACATGAAGATAACTGTAAGACATACTTTTCTTAACTCAAGACTCTAAAAGAAGAATGGAAATGTCATTCAAGCATATATTTTAAGCGCTAGGGACGACAATTTGCATTTAATTTTGCAATTTTAACATATTTTCCGCCTGCGTTTTCCTCAAACACAAATCTAAACGATCAACTGATTAAAAAACATAAAATCTGTTAACTATGTATGTAGAACATCGTTGTGGACCTCCTTGACCGACCGTACTGAGCTACCTTTCACTTATGTACACTTAATTTATATAGTGTAAAACTTTATAAAACACTGACTGACTGTAACTAGGTCGTATTATACAAAAAAGTAAATAGATGACGTTGAATTTGTGGCGGTGTCTTCATTTTTTTTAAGAAATCTTTTCGTAAAATACCAGACAAGCTGAGTAATAATCTAAGGTCGGAAACAGAAATAAATATAAAATGTGTAAACGAAATAGGATGTTATTGATGATGTCCTTCACAAAGGACAGGTGCGTAGTACTTTTAACCGGCGAGCGTGTATGACAAGATGTATGAATGTGGATGAAGCGCAAGGAGTATGTAAGGACCGTAGCATGTGGTGTGCTATAGTTTCGGCCTACCCCCATGGGAAAAAAGCGTGAGTTTATGTATGTATGTAAAATTTTAGAAGTGACGTTTTACGATTAGTTTCATCATCATAATCAGCTTATAGCAATCGTTACGGGTAGTCAGAAGCCTCACAGTCTGACCACCAGTCGAACCTTAAGGCATTGCCCAGTCACTAGGTTGCGGAGGTCTGATGGCAGTCACTCCGTGTAAAATACTGGTATTCAGCCGCATCTGGTTAGACTGGAAGCTGACACTAACATAGTTGGGAAAAGGCTAGACACACAACAACACAATCAGTTTATAGCAGTGTACTGGTGGATATAGGCCTTTCCAACAGCACACAACTGAGCTCGATCCTCTTTCATCCATCTGCTACCAGCCGTCTTCCAAAGATTGCCGCTTTACTTAGCCTGAAGGCGTCCAACATTACATATGCCGATTCGCGGTCTCCACTCAAGAACACGTGTACTCCATCGGTCATAGGTTCTACGGCTAATATGGCCGGCCCATTGCCAACTCGGCTTGCTTATCCTGTGGGTTATGTCGATGACTTTGGTTCTCTGTCAGATCACCTCATTTTGGATTTATTCTTTTAGAGAGTCTGCGAGCATAGCCCTTTCCATAACCCGCTGAGCAATGTGAAACAGCCGTACCGTGGGTGTCATGTCAGGATCCGTAAGGATTCACTGATCGAACACTTCTTCTCGTCTTCACACTCTGCTCAGCGTCTCAATGCGTGCAATTCTCTTGGTTTCATCTCGAGATTATTTTTACCAAATTGCAAAGTTTACCCAAGGTAAACATATTCTACAAGAGCACCGCCGTTGGCAACAACCGGTTCCGGAATAACATGCTCGTTGAAAATTAACCTGGTTTGGCCAACTTCATCCGTCATCAAGTTCATTTAACGATAATCCTACGTAATCCGAGAATGCTGTATACCTATATAGGTATAACCATCCTATTTGAGATTAAAATTCTTCAGCCTGAAGGGCTTTTGCGTAATACACTGTCATGTTATTTTGGAGAACTCTTGGAAAACTCTGCTCGTTTGTATAGTAGTGGCAAGTGCGACTGCTGATCGTGAGGTCCTGCGGGTTCGATCCCCAGGTCGGGTAAAGTGTTATTGGGTTTTTCCGTATGGAATTCTTCAGTAGCGGTCTGGAGTGTGGATTTGTGCCCGGTTGGTGGCAATAGGCTTGCCCACTATTTTTACATAGGATTTAAACATAACGGCGAAATGAGGGTGTTACTATACACCTCTACCCAACCCTTCGGGGAATACACGCGTCATGTTTTGTCATCGATGTTGTCATGTTATAGCAGAAAATCTATCCAACAACCAAGCAACCTATACCCTAGACTATCGTAATCCAGGGTTTTAAAATTTACCTCGCGTAGTTTGAAAATAAACAAACACTAAGACGGGCTTGGATATTCAAGGAATATATTTTCAATGACGTCTTTCAAGTTGCTTTACTTAATGACAACATCGATAACATCGACGTCGTTATTCTTGTGAAAGATGTCAAAAATAATGCATTACCAGCCATCGATCAATACTGTAGCTTCCTTGTATCATTGATGTATTACAAAATCTAGGACAGTTACGCATGTAGAATAAAAAACTGATTTCATAATACTGATAGGCTGATGATATAGTAATTTGTGTTGAAAGTTTGAAACATGTAAGTAATAAATAGCTAGTTCATATAAGCTCTTAACAAAGTTCAGGGAAAACCAAGTGGACTGTAGGGCACTCCCCTTGGTTTTCTACTGTTTTGGAAACTGCGTTCTATTTTTAATACATTTTTTCTCGAGATCTTAATTCACTTTATTATTCACATTATGCTGAGATAGGAGCCCTTTTTAGCCTCGTGCAGGTAGTCTAAATTCTTATTCTTTCTTTTTTTAAATTTGTTTTTGTTTCTGTAACTGCCTGTGTGAGTCCAAAATAAATAATTTTCTTTCTTTCTTTCTTTCTTTCTTTCACTTTGTGTGATTATGGAAGTCACATAGGTACCTCCGGTTTTGGAGAAAAAGAAGTTCTTTTCTTCTTTACTTAATTTCTTCTACTTCTTCCTGCCCTTAACCCACATTAGGCGGGGTCGGCACAACATGTATTTCATAAATCCATGTTGTTAGAGGTTTTGGCTTATTGTTTCATGACCGGCCGCCAGCCTGACATCAATTCCTTGAGAATATACGTTGCGCTGTCGCGCGGGTGTCCCAGTGTGCTTGCTGATATTATGCACTGGGTCCCAAAATGATATGCTTGTCTTGAAAACTTGATTTGTTTACATCAAAACAAACGTGTACAATACGTGTTCGTAGTTTCGAATAATATTTTTTAGTACTTACTTATTTATTCGAGGTTGTGGAAAATAACCTACCTAATAAACTTACCTACATGTTGGTTTTGAATAGTTGGCGGGAAGATCGCGGTACCTAATTGAAATATTTTACTATTTTACGATTAACCTGGCTCAGCGAGAGTTATTGTAATTGCAACCATCATTGCATGGGAGCAGTTGTGTTATTAGTGTAATGACGCAGTCACCAAGGGGCTTCCAAGAATCGTAGCTATTTCTCAAAATACTATGCTTTAATGTTGTAAATATTGAAATGATTGAAGTCAAAATATTTAAATAGTACCTATTGTAATTGTCGACTATTTATGTCTACTACGTGACGTTTTGAATATAAATAATTGACTAATGAAGTCATTCTAGGTGTTAATTTTATTTATGGTAAAATAAATAAAAAAATGCCTAGAATGACTTCATTAGTAATTATTCATATTTAAAACCTCAACAAAATCACGGGTACGTGACGGTCCCGGCAAAGAGTAGTTCACCCGTTCCTCATCCGTGAGTAAAAGGCGGCCTTTCTACACGTCTCACGACACGACGAAATGTGGTGACGACTCCGAGCGCAATACACAGCGTGTAAACGAAATCATGTAGGTAATTCCTTCAAGCCTCGGGACTGCTGATATAGATTAACCATGCACGGGGTATGTAACTTCTTAACGTGAGGCGTTTTAGCGCCCCGATTTAAAATACCGTGCGGCGAGCGATTGCCGAGCAATTCGCTCGGGGCGCTAAAATGCCTCACGTTAAGAACTACGTACTTCTTTTAATTTTTTTTATTGCTTCATAACCTATCCCGTGCAGGGTTAATCTATGACAGCAGTCACGAGGCTTTAAGGAATTACATGATTTCGTTTACACCCTGTATATCTATGAACCCTAGTCGCGAAACAATACGACATCATTATACTCTATTTAATATAACATTAGACAAATAAGACTCATTTTAGCAAGGAAATGTATAGACATAAGTAACATATTTGCTTTCAGCAGGGACTCAACATAGTACTTAAAGCTTTTATGAACTTAAACGGTCAGTTTGACTGGAGATCCTTCAGGTCTCGCCAATAACTGCCCCGTTACGTAGAAACGGTATACAAGGTTAGTCGGAAAGGGGGTACTAAGCCGCGGGCCACGTAAAGTATCACTGATGACTATTTTAAAACAAGTGTTAAAATTTCAAAATTTGATAATTTTTATTTGCATGCAAACATATTTTTTTCATTTTAGTTTTTAAATAACAAAATCATACCTGCTTTAGTTATGAATTCAGAAAATAATTTTCTAATCCGTGACCCCAAACATGACCTAAATCGTAAAAACAGCTGATCATAGCTATGGACAGTTAGATTTTAGCATATTTTTTACGAAATCTTTGAATAGCTATTTCTCTTAAACTATCGAGTTTTGGGGAAAGTAGTAAAACAAAAATTATCCCTTATTATGGGTACTTTCACACCCTTTCGGCTTAGTACCCCCTTTCCGACTAACCTTGTATAAGCAATCCATAGAAGAAAAAAAAATTAACAGTCAGTCAAGACGAGCTGAGATTCTACTCGAAGAAAATAGTTCAAAAGATATTCGTCCATTGGTAAGCAAATTTTGTTTAATGTTATATGATATTGAATATAGTGCCGTAGTAAACTTGTCATAGAAACAATATGGCGCTTGAAGTCGTGATTATATTTTGACGTAAATGAATCGTGGGAAAACGGCCTAATGGACAACTTCAAGAAGATGGGTAGCAGCATACCATACTGCGATCACTATTTCTCTGCCAAGCGTGTTGGCAATTTCCCCTTTGACCGTTAATTGTAGCTAGAGTTGTCAACTTTTAAAAGATCAAATAATATAGTGTTTTTGACCTGTACTCGTAAAAATATAGTATATTATCGAAAAATTTAAGTATAATATTTCAAATCACTGAGCTTTTATTTCCGCATAACCATTTTGTATTTTTCTGTAGGTATTCGAAATATGATCGCCCAAAGTATGAATTTGCTTAGAAGAAAATATATCTACTAGTTTAATCTACCATGTAATAAAAAAAAATTTGTAGAATTTGTAGTTTATACAATATTATGCAGTGGGGTTGCCAACCCTATTTTAGCGGTCATTGGGAGGCCGTATTCAGTGAACGTTTACCGGCTGACATGAGGCCTCAATTTATAGAAATAGAAAGGATCGCAAAGGACAGATTAGTGAAGATTGAGATAGTTTGCATAATAGCCTTACAGCGTAATTAGTTATGTAAGAGGTCGTTACTCTTGCACACGCGCACAATGGAAGGTGAATCAAATCGCGCTGCATAGATGATAATGCTAAATATGCGAGATGAGATAAGATTACCTACGTTTTGTGAATGATGTTGATACAAAATATTATGATATAAAAAAATAAACTCGATACTCTTACGTCGATTATAATGTTTGAAGTTTTGAGTAAATTGCAATAAAGAAAAAGGAACGTGATATTAGTGATATTGGTGTCCCAGGTCGGGCAAAGTGTTATTGGATTTTTCCGTGTGGAATTCCTCAGTAACAGCCCGGAGTTTGGATTTGTACCCGGTTGATGGCAATAGGCTAGCCCCCTATTACATGGGACGTAAAACATAACAGCGAACTGAGGGTGTTATCATACACCTCTGCCCAACCTTTCCGGGAATACGGGCGTGATATTATGTTATGTATTGGTAACAAATCTGCTATTGGTAATCCAGAATTTGGCCTCGAAGTTAATATCACTTGACGGATAAGATTGAGCGATCGGCTTCTGCGCTACGGGTCGTGGGTTCGATTGCCGCACGGAACAAATATTTGTATGGCCTATAGATAGTTGTTCCGGGTCTGGATGTTTGTGCATGTGAAGATTTGTGTCTGTAAAGGCACCCACGATACAGGAGAAATCCAAGTGCGGGGTAACGTTTTAAAAAAAAAAAACATTAAATAATCATCATTGAAACGCAACCCTGATAACATAAAACTAAAGAGTAGACTACCTAAAAAGTTATTTGCATTCTTACCTAATTTCCTCTGAGAGGTAAATGACAACAACCATAAAAAACTACTTGATTATTTACATTTTTCATGAGGAATTATGTAACACGTTGTATATGTTACCGTTTTTCCCTTTTTTTCATGAATTATTAGCACAAAGTATTCGCAACTACATTTACTAGAAGTAGTTTGCACTCGGTGTTGTGAAAGTAAGCGGCGGTCAACGGCTCTTTACGTCATGTGTCAAATGACTCGTGCGCCGATCCGACGCGATTGTCCTAAGTTTGTTTATCCTTCAGTTGTAAAATAGGTAATAAGACATTTTCTTCAGTGCAACAACTGAATATAATAGTCGTGTCAGTAGCCAGGACAAATTTACTGGTGAAAACGCCCCTTACCCGAACAATCCACATAGTGAACGAAATTCATAAGAGAATTGATATTTTTTCGTGCAATTTGAGTTAATTCGCAAAGGTTCTATTAAATATAGTAAGTTATGTAAGTTAAACACTATTGCTATATACCTATTACATATAATTTTTCTTAAATAAGAGTGTTAGTTGTGTTTGTGTTTAGATACTAGCCACACTGTCGCATAAGTTATAAACCTGTTATGATAGTTGTTAAGGATTTAATTAAACAAATAAATGTTTAAACAAATGTTTATAATATGAAAAGTAAGACAGTAAATGAAAATGATTTTGTTGGTGAAGGTTGAAGGAATAGCAATTACAGGAGAGGACATACATTTTATTTATTATTTTATTTTAATTGTAATAAAGCTTGTGCGAACTTGCCCTTACTATAGATCTTTCTAGACCGAGAAGAGACAAAGTGTATCATTACAAAAAAACTGCCTTCGCTATGTAAACGAATTTTCAATCAACCAAAATCATTGATAATGGTTAGACGTTGACGTGAACGTATTGATATAATTTCGTATAAAACATTGTATATAGCGTATTTTTATGGTCACGTTTATAAAATCCATTTTAAAATCAAGTTATACATTTTAAGTACCAATATATACTTTATACATATAGGTACCAACAACTTCACGTTTTATTATTTTATTTTATGCAGAAACTCAAGTCTATCAACTTTCTACAGAATGGTAAAAATGAGATCACGTTCCTAGTGATGTCCTACGCACGCCCGCGTACCAGGTAGAATGTTATATTACGTACCAGATAGAATATATTATTTATTATTAGAGAGATGTTATTATATCGTCCCTCGTGCAAAAACGAACGTGCTACGTGCTTTAAGAAAATTTTCGACATTGAACGTACCTAATAGACTCTTGGCACATCTCGACCTTTTAATGACACTACTTTTCGGCATTTTCAAACCCTGACCTGTCTCCAAATGGATTTATGATTTTAGTGGCTGTTATTTTAACACCATTAACATTTTTTTCAGCGTAAAATGTTTGATTAATTACCTACCAGTTTAGAGTCATTGTCAGTCCATTAAACCTTGACACAGGTTGAAATAATCGTAGACTATAAACTTAATGGCGACACTTTCAATTTCTAACTGAGTTGCAAAATGACTGTAAAAATTATAAATGCGGTTACTTTTGTTTAAGTATTGTAAAATGTGCTACCAGATATTTGCCACATGTCTTTTAATTTTTTGGTACAAATGCATTAAACTTGTACTGGCGACCCGCCCCGACTTCGTACCGGTACCATTGTGTTATTTGATTGATGTTTTTTTCGTATTTTTTTGTAAAAATCGTGATTACTCAACTAATTATACACAGCCGTTTATAAATCAATGAATAAATTATACACATACGCCTTCCCCGAGAATCAATCTATTTAATTGTGAACTGCCTCGTTGGTTTAGTAGTGATAAGCACGACTGCTGATCGTGAGGTCCTGGGTTCGTTCCCTAGGTTGGGCAAAGTTTTATTGGGTTTTTCTGTGTGGAATTCCTCAGTAGCAGCCCGGAGTTAGGATTTGTGCCCGGTTGCTGGCAATAGGCTTGCTCCCTGTTACATGGGCCTTAAACATAACGGCGAAATGAGGGTGTTACTATACACGTCTGCCCAACCCTTTGGGGAATGCAGACGTGATGTTATACTTGTTGTAATTATGAAAATTGGATCAAAATCCGTTCAGTGGTTACGGAGAAAATCGCGCAAAGACAGACAGACGTGGCGGGGGACTTTGTTATATAATATTTAGTGATGCAGAAGAGAAGCGGTCTTGTCTATTAACAGTTTAGGCTTCCGAGGTTGTTGACTTAAATTGGACGGGTGCATTGATCTAAGGATGTTATGTTACTCATAGGTCACATATGCATAAGAAATGTATTTAAATAATTTACCGCTTGTCTACTCAAATGTTACCTTTTTCTAGAAATTAGCTGCGAAGCAAAAATTATTAATAACTAGACTATTATCCGCGGTTTCACCCGCATCCTAGGGATAAAAAGTATCCTATGTGTTAATCCAGGGAATAGTCTATCTGTGTGCCAAATCTCATCTAAATCCGTTCAGCCGTTTTTGCGTGAAAGAGTAACAAACATCCATACATACAAACTTTCGCGTTTGTAATATTAGGAAAGGATCCTGTGTAAGAAACAAAAAAGAGAAGTTATTAAATGATTAGATGTTTGATCAGATTACACATGTTTGGTCAGGAAAAAAAAAACTGGTATTAAATAGTCTGAACACTTCGACTAGGTTAGGTTAGGATAGAAGTGTGGTGGGGACTGGATGTAAAGGTTACGCCGGTTTCCCAGTCCCCTCCAGTCAGACGATGCGGGAATGCCGCTGGGTCGTTTTAGTGGGTATACCGGGCTTGCCCGGGGAGTCCCACATAACCCCCCCATTCCCCCAAATGGGCGGGTATGCGTAATAGCATTTTTTCCCAGTGCAAAAAAAAAAAAAAAAAAAAAAAAAAAAAAAAAAAAAAAAAAAAAAAAAAAAAAAAAAAAAAAAAGGATAGAAGTGTGGTACCCGGATATCGCTGAAGGAAGAAGGAGCCCAGATGTGGGCCACGCTGGATGGGTCGCGAATGTCTTCCGTAGCAGTTCTCGCGGCCCACCCATCAAGGCGAAAGTAGGTGCACAAGCGAAGTTTTTAGTGGGTGCAAGCCCCAAATAACCACGTGGTCTCCCCGGACGGCGTGGTATGCCTCAGGCATTTTATTCGGAAAAAAAACGATAGAAGTGTGGTCCTGCCGGGGTTGTGGTGCATGCTTATGCGCATCCCGCGACCCTGGCCGACGCGGCGACGGTGAGGAGGATTTTAGCCGGTAAGAGTCCGTCCATAAGGATTTTCCAACGATAAACAAAAATGTTAGAAATGTGGTTATTTCTTTTTAACAACTCAGAAAAGCTTATTGTTGATAATCTGATACAGCTTTGTCCACCAATCATGCATCGCTGATAATTATAAATTTTCGCTGACCAAAACCTCAATATCTAGCTATTAGGTCTTCTTCTTTTCGTGTGGTTCGTGACTAACCTGGTGTCAGAATTTATGCCGCCCATGGACCTCTGACTTGGCTTCACATGCCATCGAGAAATATCTCTCAGGCATGCCGGTTTCCTCACGATGTTTTCCTTCACCGTTTTTAAGCAAGTGATAATTTTACAATACGCACATTAATTCGATAAATCAGAGGTGCGTGCCTTGGGTTCGAACTCGAGACCTATGACTTGGCAGTCCGACGATCACACCACTAGGCTATTAGGTAAATGACAGCCAAAAAAAATTGACTTCATACGAGTAGGTTCTTCATAAGTACGGGGGTATCCATTGCACTTTGAAGGAAAGAAGACGAGAACTCGGCTATTTTCGCAAAAGGTTCGTATAAATATCGGTTTTTAATATTGAAAATGTATACAAATGATAAGTTCTTCTTCATAAACTTTGACAAACAGCTTGTCGATCGATAATGGTGTGCACTTTGACAGGACTAAACTAAACTAAGGGTGCTTGTCTCTTATAGTTTCAATAGAAAACGAAAGTGACAGTTGCGTTTAGTCTAGTTGTCTTCTTCCTGTCCTTATCCCACACTAGGTGGGATCGGCACAACATGTATTTCATAAATCCATGTTGTTAGAGGTTTTGGCTTATTGTTTTATGACTGGCCGCCTGTCTGACATCAACCCTCCTTGGGAATACTCGTTGAGCGTTCGCGCAGGTGACCCAATGTGTTTGCTGATATTATGCACTGGGTCTCAAAATGATATGGTTTAGTCTAGTTTAGTATTTTCTAAATGTGCAACAGAATCGATTTAAAGGCATACTTATTACCTATTGCAAACTACGCCTGATGGTAGTTACAGCATGCGTGTACTATGTGAGTATGAAATATCCAATTTAATTGCTTCTAGCTGTAAATTTTTTGAACCAACAACTTACCTACTGTTAGCACTTAGTACATAATTAAATACAATTGTTAATTACTAAACACCCGTCCTATTGATTTAGAAGATAAGTATTGAGGCCAAACAAATCTATATGTGAATAAATAAACATATTGACCCATCATTATATACATACAGTAGCTAATACATAGTTTTAGTATTTCGTAAAGGAATTTATAAGGCGGATGTCAATGGAAACGCCGGTAGAGGACGTCCTAGAAGGACATACATCGATGTTATTGGTGATGTTCTTCACAAAGGTCAGGTGTGTAGTACTCTCAACGGCGTGCGTGTACGACAAGATGTATGAATATGGATGAAGCGAAAGGGGTATGTAAGGGTCAAAGCATGTGGCGTTCTATAGTTTCTGCCTACCCCCACGGGAAAAAGGCGTGAGTTTATGTATGTATGTATGTAGTATTTCGTAAGATATTTACTCGTTCGCTTTGTCTAGCTTTTTCTCAGCTATATTGGGGTCAGCTTACAGTCTAACCAGATGCGACTGAATATCAGTATTTTACACGAAGCGAGTGCCATCAGACCTCCGCAACCCAGTTACTGGGCAATGCCATTATCCTAAGGTCAGACCGGTTGTCAGACTTTCGAGCTTCTGACTTTCCGTAACAACTGTCATAGGTATTCGTATGACAACCGGGACCAACTGTTTAACGTGCTCTGCGAGGCGAGGCGGGGTCTCGATGTGAAACGAACGGTCACCCATCCACTGGCTCACGGCGGCAAGCGCAGCTTAACCTCCCAAATCGTATGATCCGTACGGTTGGTAATCAGCCATGAGCCTCTCAAGATTAGGTCGTAAGATATTTACTACTGTTTTATTTATTTTTATACAAACATATGATGTGATAATGCATAGTAACTATCAAGTAAATTGAAACGTAATGACCAAATTATTTATCGCAATTATAATAGTAAACACTAAACAGCAAGTTATCAAATATAATAACGGGTTTATTAACTGAATTATGTAAGATTAGGGTCATAGGTCTCTGTTGCCTCGTTCCTAAAGAATGGCTAGGGTTGTCAATGTTCTTAATACGCGTTTCTAATTATGCGCACGCAATATTAACGAACGTTAAGTGTGCAACGGTGGGGCATCCAATGTCCTAATCGTAACTACTGGCGTAGCGTGCGCGTGCGCACTGACTGCTGGGAATTTTAATGATTATAACACAATTTTGGTGACTGCCACATAGTTTTGAAGACCTTAGTTGCATTGTTGTTGGATGTTTCGCAAAACAATGATTATAATGCCTTCTATTGTAATTATAATTGTATTAGATCTGATCCTTTGTTTTTATTTATTTCAACATAGATATTATAATATGCATGACAACATAATCATCCCTTACTGTACTGGGTACGGGCCTTTTCTCAGAATGAGAAGGGTGTGGGCCTTAGTCCTCCACGCTGGTCTGGTGCGAGTTGGCTGACTACACACACCATTGAGAACTTTATGGAGCCCTCTCAGGTGTGCAGGTTTCTTCACAATGTTTGCCTTCACCGTTAACGCAAGTTATAATCAAATTCTGACACATGAATTGGATAAGTCAGAGGTAAAAGGCATCGAACACGCTAGGCTATCAGTGCTTAATATGCAAACCACAATAAAATTGAAATGTATAGGTAGGTAGTGTACCATATTCTGTTGGTAGAAAACATATTCTGTTGGCAGAAAACAACGACAAGTTTTTATATTTCATTTTTGATAATTGGAGCGTCTACCATATAATTTTTTCACGATCCCAGGATTCGTCAGTACCGTAATTATTAGGCACATCTTTATTAACACTTTTATCACTCTGGCGCATCCTGGACAGTCAACCTGCGACCAACCTTGCTGACTGGCTAATCTTTTCACCACGGCATGAGTTATTCTCATATGGCTCGTGCTGATACGAGAAAAGAAGATTAACACGTTATGGATCTTGTAGTACCTAAGTACAGTAGGGGAATGAAAACCTTATGCACCTCACGGTTTATTTTTGCTTGCACAGTGCAAGAAACAAACTATTTTTTTAACTACGTATTGACAACAATATAGAAATAAAAAATGGTGACATGGTGACAGACACTAGTAATTTCAATTTATTAACCGTTGATTATGTCATACTATTTACAACAAAACTCCTTAAATTAAATCAAAGACATTATGTGGCGCTACTACGTTGTATGAAGGCAAAAGGCAATTTTGATCTATGCTATCAAATAATTAAACATTAATTTTCCATGTATTGGTTTGTTCCGTTCAACAATTTGAAAAGGTAACATGTACCCAAGATGTGGGAAAGGAATGAATTTGAAAACTGACGAACCTTTTGATTCCTCTGCTGTGTTCATAAGTATAACAACTAAGCAATCTTACATAATACTTGCCAGTAATAAAAAAGTACTTCAACATAAAATTTAACATATTAACGCCATTAATAAATAGTTAGCACTTAATTTTGTGTAAATTTTAATTTAATGTATGTATACTCAACTTTAAATTTATTTACAAATAGAAAGATTGCAAAGGCGCTTCTGTAATAAGCTGTGGTAACATTTAAAATTAGTACACGAAAAGGCCACGGCAATGATAGAAAGTTTATTGGTTAACGATAAGTATATAAATGATAATAAAAATGTACATTATAAAAAATGTACAGCTCATTACTGTCCTACTGCTGGACACAGGCCTCTTCTCATAATGAGAAGGGTTAAGGTCTTACGCCCATATTCTAAGACGTTCCTCTATAACTTACTCGACTCGACTCCACCTCGACTCAGTCTTTCTCGCTACTATCTGTAGTTAGTATAGTTGACATAAATGTCCTCGACTCGAGATTTTTCCTCAGTTGAGGTAAGGAATCATCTGTCAAACTCAAGGTACCTCACAACGTACCTTAAAGAAGGAAGTGTCAAAGTTCGTATGTAACAAAAATGAATATGGAAGACTATCGAATATGCTTACTATAATCCTTACAACTATTTATCGCGGCGTTATTGGCGCGATGCAGATAATCACTACCTTGACTCATTTGGGGACCCCTCAGTCGAGGAACCTCAAAGTTCACTCGAAATTGCGACAAAGAATACAATTTGAAGGTGTTTTCGAGGCCGTCCTGAGTCGAGTATGAGTCGAGTAAGTTTTGGAGGAACGTCTTAGAATATGGGTGTTAATCTGCCACGCTATCGTGGTGCGGGTTGGTGGACTACAAACCATAGAGAACTTTATGGCGCCTCTCAGGTGTTTCGGCACGATGTTTTCCTTCACCGTTAACGCAAGTGATAATCAAGGTAAGCCTAGCAAGAACGTTGTATGTAGGTATATTATCGTCAACGTATCACCGGCCGGGATCAAACACAGATCCTCCTGCATGATAGGCTATCAAAGATTTTACAAATGAATATAATCATGTGAAATCTGACAAACTAAACAAATAATAAAATAATCCCTAATGCTCGCTTCATGAATCCAAAAACGAATGGTTTTAAATACCAACACTCAATTATTATGACAATTATGAGGTAATGCCAAACTCCGATTAAAATATTCATAAGCCTATTTTACCTGCGGGTACTACTAGGTATGTGAGGGTCTACAACGCTACGCTTCATTATTGAAAAAGATAGACTCGTAATGTAACCAATAACCGTCGGTAAAAAAATAGGAACCCGGCATAAGCGTGTGCTGTTATTGTATTGTGAACAAGAACGCATGCACTTGCCTCCGCAGTCATAAATCTTACAATAAAGCGCGGCAGAACAGTACGAGTGATGTCATACCTACCGTGTCACGAACGAGCACGCAAGACCAAAACTATACACAAAACTCATATTTTACATAATATTTGGCATGAATAATGTGATAAAGATCATCTGTTACGTGAGAGTAGGTATTAAAATTCGCGGTTACAACTGTTATTGACAAACTTTTGCGTACGCGCAACCATCTAAGTAGTAGAGTCAGCGTTAAATGTACCAGTATTTTATTTTAATAATAAAATCTTATTATTTTTTGAAAAGATTTAATATAGGACACTTGTATACGATATTATGATTTTCAAACAAATTTTTGAGTTTCTGATGAAATGAATTTCAAAATTCACAAAATCATTTAAAAAAAGTTAACATCTTCGCTTCACGGTTATTTACCATACAGTTTCGCGGTGGGAGGTTCCAAGCTGTCAGAAAACGGTAAACCACGAAAATAATACGCATTAATACACACTCATAGACATAGGCAATGATAATAACTTGTTTTTTTTTGCAACACATACTCATCGTATTTTGGGTATCATGTTTCAGACCTTTGTGTTGTGATGGATCTTGACAGACGTCACAGATATATTGCATGCGCAAGGGCATTTAACAGGCAATGTACGAGCAGTTAACTATTGTAGCATACATTAAACAGTGATAGTTATGTAGAAGGTCAAACGTGATAAAGCTGTTAAGCTCTAAAAATCTAATAATATTCTCTTTTTATTGCCAAATCTCACGCATTAGTAGACTTCAGACTTTTTATTATTTTGTCTATGATCCATTTGTATCACGTATTATTACTTTACGTTGCGCAAACGCAGAACTGAAGTTGAATGTTTTTTATTTGAAAAGTATATAGTTATAACAGCTTCATCATAATATCTTTTCAGTGAGATTTTGCAAGTACCTGTTTCAGCGAACAACCTACGAAGTGTTGGTCTTTATTCATCTATAGGTATTTAATTTGATCTTATCTTTCGTATCTTTTTCAGCTTCCAGCAAAATCTGCACCGAATTTTCTAGTGACATTCGTTACAGCAGCCAATGGAACGAGGCCGCCTTCAAGGCTGGGTCGTGGCTGAGTCGAGGCAAATGGAGCATACGAGGTTGCCTCGAGGCTCCAGTGCGATGGGCTTTCCTCATTCGACGTCCACTTCCGTAACACTAATTACAGACGATTGTTATGCTCTGCTAGCCCTAATTTCGTGTGTCCTTTTCTAAATATGGACATCGTCATTTTCTTTTCGGTTTTCCTTCTAGTTTCGTCATTGTTTTTCCTCAACATTAAGTTTTTTAATTTAATATTGAGTCCCAAGCTAGAGAGGCTTCTGATTAATTAAGAACCTCGCGGATCATACGATTCTCAAGGTTAAGCTGCGTTTGACGCGGTTAGTATTTGGATAGGTGAACATTCGTTACACATCGTGACCCCTCCGTGCCTCGGAGAGCACGATAAAACCGTCGGTCCCGGGTGTCATACGAATACCTATGATAGTCGTTACTGGTAGTCAGAAGCCCGAAAGTCTGACAACCGGTCTAACTTAAGATATCAGCATTGCCCAGTAACTGAGTTGCGGAGGTCTGATGGTAGTCGCTCCGTGTAAAATACTGGTATTCAGCTGCATTTGATTGGACTGGAAGCTGACCCTATCATAGTTGGGAAAAGGCTAGGCAGAACATTGAGTCTCAAACTAGTTTGTATTATTTAGGATGATTTCAACAGAATTATTCTGAGGCGAGAACTCACTATGGTTAACCGGAGTTATAAAAATGTCGTTACTTTCTGTTGCCTTTCATAAAGACTGAGCTCTAATTAACTCAGGCTTTAATTAAACTGTATGAAACTTTCTCATTATAATTTACGTTGGCAAAATATGTTTTATTAGTACTGTTTACTATGTTCAAATGAGTGCTCATTATTTGCGTCAATAACGACATTGCTTTCAAAATTCTATTGTCCCGAGCAATGTTAGGTAGTTTCTTGTTGACATACGATGATTGTTCTTTGTTTGTTTCGCAGCAATTGTTTTTAATCGCGATAGAGCAATGCGCCTACGCCGCGTCGCGTGTCGATGCGCGCGCATCATCGCATGCATGCAGGAGTCGCTTTCTATCCACGATATACAACATACCTTGTAAAATATTATTTGCTTATTACAAATAAATCACGTTATGAAAGTATGTATACACCTACTGGATTTTATGATTGTATGTTTTTATGAAAGTGGCGGAGTTCTAGAAATGCACGTGTACAAAGTAATCGAATAAATCGAAATACCGGACAAAGATGTCGGGTTTCGACCCAGTCATGCGTGCAATCCACGCATTCACCAATTATGTTCGTATTCAAACGTTCCTTAGTTCATAATTTAGTCCACAGCACCGTTTACACAATTAACTAAGCTTTCGTCCGTGTCTCTGTAATTTCAACACCCACGGCAATGAAAGTGGCTTGTCCTGTCTGACCTACGACCGGCGCACGCGATTTCCAAGAAGCCGAACTTAAGAAAATTTGTATCCATTGTTCAGAAGCCGTTATATAAGTTAACCTCAGCTATGTATGTCATTCAAACCTTTCTTTGTTGGGTCGCGGTCGGTATCTAGATGACGATGCAATTTTTCGCGAGAATTTTTCGGTTTGTTCAACCTTCATTATTTCTTTTACTGAATATATTCAAAAACACATTTCATCATCAACTCTTTGATATGCTACAATTGTGTTCCTTGCATTATGTCTAAATTTTACATTGGATTGTCTCTACCTCGTTGATCTAGTGGTGGCAAGCGCGACTGTTGAACGTGAGATTCTGGGTTCGATCCCAGGTCGGGCAACGTATCATGGGGTTTTTATGTATTTAATTCCTCAGTAGCAGCCCGCAGTTTGGATTTATGCCCAGTTGATGGCAATACGCTCGCCATCTATTACATGGGACTTAAACATAACGGCGAAATGAGGGTGTTACAGCCCAACCCTTCGGGGAATACAGGCGTGATGACGTTTATAGTTTCTCCAGAAATATTCTAAATGTTTGTTTTATATTTACATACCAATCTATTTCACCTTTAACATTATACTGCCATCACTTATGTGTAATATCAGACAGATGCCTTTCATTGCAGCGATGAGCCACAAGCATACGGCCGCCGGTTATGTGTGCCGTCGATTGCAACAACCGACGTTGCGATAACTTTGGTTACAGCATATTCGATCCACCCAGCGTTTCCGCTTGTTACTTGCAGGTACGTTAAACTGCGGTCAGTTTCCGTTCATTTCTTTCAATATCTGTTGTCGCAAAATATTTGTGAATGTTTCTTGAGTTGCTTTTGTCAATAGAATCAGAATCTTCTTCTTCCTGCCCTTATCCCACACTGGGTGGGGTTGGCACAACATGTATTTCATAAATCCATGTTGTTAGAGGTTCTGGCTTATTGTTTTACAACCGGCCGCCTACCTGACATCAACCCTTCTTGGGAATAATCAGAATCAGAATATTTATTTGTAAAAATAGGTATTTACATAAAGGTGTTAGGTTAACATATTTGGGCGCTATTTTTGCCGTGAAGGCGTAGAAATATTAATTAAAATGTAATAAAAACTTAAAAACGGAATAAAACAAACAGTAAAAATGAAACAAAAAATAAACTAAAAAATATTAAAAATTATCTATACTTCTATACTAATATTATAAAGAGGAAAGATTTGTATTTTTGTATGTAACGAATAAACTTAAAAACTACTGGACCGATTTCAAAAATTCTTTTGCCGTTAGAAAGCTACATTATCACTGAGTAACATAGGCTACGGGCGGAGCCGTGAGGACACAGCTAGTCATTTATAAAACCTGGAATTGTTTGATGTTATTCAATATACAGGGTGTAAACGAAATCATGTAATTCCTTCAAACCTCGTGATGTACTGCTGGCGTAGACTAATCATACACGGGATACTTTTGGATACAATAAAAAAAAATTACAAGAAGTAAACATGTGTTGTTAACGTGAGGCATTTTAGCGCCCCGACTGAATAGCGTGGTTATCGCTCGCCGCGCGGTCATTTAACTCGGGGCGCTAAAATGCCTCACGTTAAGAACACATGTTTACTTCTTTTTTTTTTTTTTATTGAATCCAAAACTATCCCGTTCAGGGTTAATCTATGTCAGCAGTACATCACAAGGTTTGAAGGAATTACATGATTTCGTTTACACCCTGTTTAAGTTGCATATTATGACTAATTGAGGTAAAGCTCCGTCAGAGACTTGAGAAGACATTGACCTGTCTGTCTTAAACTTCTTTTCTTCCTCATAGCATGAATATCGAATATTAACATTTCAGTTTTAAAATCGCAACGTCATATTTCACAAGTACCATTCAGTTTCCTTTTTTTTCTTTATTCTTTTTAAAGATAAACATTGGCCCACAGGAGGATTTTTCCTGTATCGTGGGTGCGTTTACAGACACAAATCTTCACATGCACAAACATCCAGACTCGGAACAACTATCTGTAGGCCATACAAATATTTGTTCCGTACGGGAATCGAACCTACGACCCGTAGCGCAGAAGCCGATCGCTCAGACACTGCACCAGACGTGTCGTCAAGGTAAAGTAAGTAAGTAAGTAGGTAAGTTTTGTCAAGGTATTTAGTGTACAGACTACACAAAAACAATACATAAAACAGTTACCTACTATTTCTTTGTTATGCTTTCCTGGTATTTCTATAATGAGAAAAGCTGTAGAGACTACCATATCTATGTGACTCCGCTCCTACCATATCTATGTGTTAATGACTAATTAACACTGTGATGTCAGGACTGCACAGCGCAATAATGACGTTTAGGCCCCTCGCCCACGGCGACTTTTTGTAGCGATGCTGTCGCACGTTTCGTAAACGCGCGTTAGTCGCATTTGCAACGCGCTACAGAAGCAATGCAAACGCGCTACAGCACCAAAGACAACATGACTAATGTTGCCTCAACGGAGTCCATCTTGCAAATGTGGCATTTTTGTGCCGTTACTGAATCGCGTTTGCATCGCGACAGAAGCGCGACTGTATCGCGTTTGCATCGCGACAGAAGCGCGACAGTATCCCGTTCGCATTGCGACTGAGAATCGTGATGTGGGCGAGGGCAAAAGCTAGCGATCGCATCGCGACTGTATCGATGCGAACACGCGACAGCATCGCTACTGCATCGCTACAAAAAGTCACCGTGGGCGAGGGGCCTTAAAGTTGGCCAGGAAGGTTTTACTACCTGAGTTCTGTCCAGGAAGACCTTACCGCCGGGGAGGGTTAATAAGCGGTGTCGCAAGCCGTTCTGCTACGTCGCCGTCGGTGCAATGTGATGATGTAACGCGAACACGGAGTTTGTCGCTAATCGTTCACTGTTGTAGCAGTAACCACAATGTGTCTCTGTACTAACAAAATGTAACATCACGCCTGTATTCCCCGAAGGGTTGGGCAGGGGTATATGGTAACCCGCCGAGGTTGCGGTGCATGCTTTTGCAAATCCTGTGACCCTGGTCGAACGGTCAGGAGGAGGAACACCGTTGGTTTTCAGCCGGTAAGAGTCCGGAAGACCGCTCGCCTTCCCCGGGCGAGGGACATCCATTAGGATTTTCCAACGATAAAAAAGGGGTGTATAGTAACACCCTCATTTCGGGGGCGAATTTATTGCAATCTACCGGGCACATATCCAAACTCCGGGCTGCTACTGAGAATTTCCACACGGAAAAACTCAATAACACTGCCCGACCTGGAGATTGAACCCAGGACCTCACGATCAGCAGTCGCGCTTGCCACCACTAGACCAACTAGGCAGTTCTCTGTACTGTATTAAGTAAATTGCAGTCCATTACTGGAAAGAAGCTTCTAAAGAGAGGCAATGCCCGCGGTTCTCGGTTTCAGTTGTCAAATTCAATCCTGCCGTCTATCAACCGCCAAAGCCTCATTGGTCTTGCCTAAGGAGCAAATGTCCCACCTGAGACGTGCTTTACAGGTGCAGGACAACAGCATTACTTGGTTAACGGGGGGCCCGGCTTTCAGTGCGTAACAATTCAACACGCCCCGGCCACCCCCAGAAGGCTGGAAAAAAAAGATGAAGAGATCGACCTAAAAAAAATATGTGCCGTTGACGTTTGAAAAAGGTAAAGACACTATGCCCATATTCACGTATCTTTTCTATCTAAGTTAAGTATTCCCTAAATCGTGACCAGTATGTGACCAGTTTGCGAAATAGCTAAACCCGTTTGAATTCGAAGGTTCAATCAAGTGGTAAACTAAACTTGGGGAGAACAAGTTATCGTATAGGACAGGTTTAACTTAAAAGGATATTAGATATTTATTGCGAATACTAATTTACTGCAATTTAGGTTCTTAATTAATTTTAGTTAACGTTAGGTTATTGGTAGGCAATTTTAGGTGTTTTATTATAATTTATTTTATTATTTACGCTTAATTTTGTTATGCCCGGTTCCTATAGTCAAAAACGAATCGTTTTGCTTACCAATGGTAGAATTTTTTGTTGTTAAACTGGGAATATAAATAGACTCGTAAGCTGTTTTTACCTGTGATAGCTACTTTCATAGGGAGGGTCTACTATGCGAAGCTGTAAAGATAACCAGATGCGGCTGAATACCGGTATTTTAGACGGAGCGACTGCCATCAGACCTCCACAACCCAGTTACTGGACAATGTCGATACTCTAAGATTAGATCGATTATCGGACTTTCCGGCTTCTGAGTCAGCTTCTTGTCACCTATGATAGTCGTTACGTGTAGTCAAAAGTTCTGACTACCCGTAACGACTGTTATAGGTATTCGTATGACACCCAATATTGACTGTTTCTCAGAGGCACGGAGGGGTCTGGATGTGTAACAAACGGTCACCCATCCACGGGCAGACCGCGACAAGCGCAGCTTAACCTCGCGAATCGTATGATCCGCGCTGTTGGTAATTAGTCACGAGCCCCTCTCGTGTACCTACGTACATACTTTAAATTATGATAAGGTGATGATATCACAGGCCTAAGGCTATTATAACCAACTATTTTATTAGAATGATGAAATAAATACCTACCCTATATAAAAAAAAACTAAAACCAGTTTTACAAAGTATAATTATTATTTTATGTAAATTCACGGGTGTATCCAATATTAATAATAATATAATAATTTATTTTTATTAGGTTCAAAGGCATGTGATTAATGATATAATTTGTTGTATCGGCACTGGTTTCGGATGCCGTTAAACTCAAAATCAAAGAGGACTGTGCCAAATACAGTTTACAATTACCAGCCGAATTGCACTAAGGTTGGTATTTACCAACATAAATAATTTGGTTAAACAACCGTTTACTTGCAAAATGTACAGTAGAGGAATGAAAATGTTATGCACCGTAAGGTCTATTTTTGCTTGCACAGTGCAAGAATCGAACTATTTTACCGACTACGTATTGCCAACATTACAGAAATGGAAATACAAGTATTTATTGACTGGTTATTATGGTGACATTGTGACAGACACAAGTAATGTCAATTTATTTAATCATCGATTTGGTTTATGTCATGGTTTTTTACAACAAAACTCCAAGACAAATCAAATCAAACACATTACACGACACTACTATTGCTATCAAATAATTAAACATAATTTTCCATACATTGGTCTGTTCCGTTCAACAGTTTTGAAAAAGTAACATGTGCCCGCGATGTGGGAAAGAAATGAATTTGAAAAGTGACGAACCTTTTAATTTCTCTACTGTACTCGAATTTCAGATAAGCAGTTGTTTAACCAGAGATTAATGTTATTGAACACCTGCCTAAGATTGATGACCCGTTCCCATTATTTACAACCTTCTTTATAAACATTTATTCCTCAAAATGTACTTAAAACAATTTGGCATTCAAACAGCTTCGTTCGTATAGGTATTATGTAATCATTGGCAGTTTCAAATGCAAATCTCACTTAGCATAATTAAGCTGTCGGGCCTAGTACGTAATATTTTGCTAGAACCTATTTATATCAAAACTAAAGGCCGTGCAGTGAACGTATAGCATGTGGTCGGTTTCCGGAATATTAAACGAATTAATTTGGCGTGTAAATTACTTGAGTTTAGCTTAGTTATAGATGATTCAGTGTCTAATTATCCTGGGTTTTTCTGTAAAGATTCACAATATCCTAGAATTGTAGCGTGTGTAATCGATTTGTGTTGAAATACAGATTAAATATCGTTTTTGTAATGTGTTCATTCGTTCTGCTTAGCATTTTCCCAACTATATTGGGGTCAGCTTCCAGTCTAACCAAATGCGGCTGAATACCTTTATTTCACACGGAGCGACTGCCATCAGGCCTCCGCAACCCAGTTACTGGGCAATGCGGATATCCTAAGGTTAGACCGGTTGTCAGACTTTCGGGCTTCTGACTACCCGTAAAGTCGGTCATAGGTATTCACATGACACCCGGGATCGACGATTTAACGTGCTCTCCGAGGCACGGAGAAGTCTCGATGTGTAACGAATGGTTACCCATCCACGGACTGATAGTGGCAAGCTCAACTTAACCTTGCAAATCATATGATCCGCGTGGTTGTTAATTAGCCACCAGTTTTTGTATTGTGTATACAGTAGAATAATATTTTGTGATAGTTATCCTTGTTTGAATGATTAAATAAGTAATAATTAATGAATACTCGTATAAAAATTGTATAAAATACAAAATATTAATAACCACTGCACTAATATGTTAACTTCATATCTAATATATGTACAATAATGTATGTACCTATGTGCTACTAGAAATTGAGGATTTAATTTAATAAAGGCTTTTTATATTTATATTATTATACAAGGTTAGTCGAAAAGGGGGTACTAAGCCGCGGGCCACCTAAAGCATTACTGATGACTATTTTAAAGCAAGTGTTAAAATTTCAAAATTCGATAATTTTTATTTGCGTGCAAAAAGATTATTATTTTAGTTTTTACAATAAAATATCATACCTGCTTTACAAGGTATGGCTTGTGGAGTATTTTTGAAGAGTGAACCTCTTTTTGACAACTTTGAATACTAAAGAACAATGCCATGGTTGCTCTCTACAACTGTTGATCACGGCTTTTAGAAACGTTTAAATTTTACAAAAATTGACAATTTGAAATATCTGGCAAACAAAATTGACGAATATAAAAAAATAATTAAAGACATACAGACATAACCAGTCTTTTTAAAATTATTACAGAAAAATATATTAAAATCGGTCCAGATTTGAAGAAGGAAACAGGGAAATACGAAAGTACGGTTTCGCGAATATTGCACAGGAAAAATCAGTCCAAGATGCAGGTGTCTCTTTCGCGCTCAATTGGGAAGGTTTGCGGGAGGGGTAGGACGGAAATAGATCGCAAAAACCTATTCAATTTATTAATATTTTGCAGCCCGCGTTTCCTTTTAAGTTCCATCATTTGTATATTTGCTTGTCTTATTATTTAACTATAACACTTATATACATATAAAACATATTTTATTATATATTTAAATAATTATCATCTACTGAACATAGAATTTGAACGACCATTATGATACATTGTGAGATAAGTAATAATTGTCGTATTATTCAGATTTCTATGGTAATAATACGATATATAGGTATATGTCCAATATATCATTGAATGTACTTTATTTAAAAGAATGTGATAACTGGTTTAAATCGCCACCTGGCTGTAACCATGATTACCTAAGAGACCTTGACTTTAACATAAAGTTTTTAAATTGTTAATAATTAATACATATAGGTAATTATGTTTGAATTAATCAAAATATATCTCTATGAGGAACTTTTACTTATGGCGAATTAAAGCCATAAACTGGTAGAATCCAGTTGTTAACGTTTCGTGTGTTTCTTATGAGTTTTAATCATTATAATGAATAATGATAGGACGACATTAGCATAATTTGAATTTATTCCATTACTTAAAATGTATTATTTTTTTATTTAATAGGCTATATGATCAAAATCGTTGCCTGTCGACATCGAACGCGCAGTCGGCGCAGTTAAATTTTCGAATTATGAATCAAACAAAACCAGAATTTCGCAAAAAATAGCATTCAGAGCACCCAGTTTTGTAGCAAGTGTACTATGGAACTAAATTAAAATGTACTAAATTAATGTAACCTCCTTGATTGCATTTGACATAATTATTATTGACGTTTGGTGTTGCAAGCAGTGCGGCCATGAACTGTCAAGATAGGTCAAGATATTACTGTTCACCTCAGAACTGGTCACTCCGTTCATAAACAAAAGTGTTTTAACTTTTTAAATCAAGGACTAGAACCTTCCGGCCTACGTATTTCATTTCTGGTAAAAAATATTATTGCTCGTATGTACATACAATGAATAAGTTTGTGTTATCTTTTTATTAACATAAGGGCCTTTGTTGTAAACAGAAAGGCCTTCATTAAAGGTTGTGATTAAGTTATAAGATAAGTACCAATTATAAAATACATAACATAAAATCACGCCTGTATTCCCCGAAGGTTTGGACAGAGGTGTATAGTAACACCCTCATTTCGCCGTTATGTTTAAATCCCATGTATTAGGGGGCGAGCCTATTGCCATCAACCAGGCACAAACCCAAACTCCCAATAACACTTTGCCCGACCTGGGGATCAAACCCAGGACCTCACGTTGCCACCACTAGAATAATGAGGCAGTTATTATGAAATACATAGATATTAAAATACATATGTATGTAAGTATAAATATGTAAATTCACCATGTTTCATATTCACTCTCAATAACATCTAAAGTGACCTGAAATACATTCACAATTTTATTTAAATAGCATGTTATTGTATGTCGTGTGGTATATGGAAAAAAAGAGATTGCGTCCATACCTAGTCATTGATTGTGTATCTAAATTAGATCTGTCATTGTTTCGCATCTCCGCATCGCATGCTTATCTGACGACGATCGCATAGTAAGCAAGCGTGAAATTGGTACACGTTACATTTGCCATTAAATTGATGGTTATTATTTCTGTAAAATTTCCGAAACGGGGTACTTAATCGAAATAGAAAATGGCGAGTGAAATTCGCTGGCCATTGAATGAACAAAAATGTCAACAAAGAAAGTTTGTAATAATTTTTCATATACAAGGTTAGTCGGAAAGGGGTTACTAAGCCGCGGGCCAGTTAAAGTATCACTGATGACTATTTTAAAGCAAGTGTTAAAATTTCAAAATTCTATCATTTTTATTTGCATCCAAAAATAAATTTATTTAAATTTTTTCAAAAATACCTGCTTTAGTTATAAATTCAGAAAATGAAGTTTCTTATCAGTGACCTCAAATATGACCTAAATTGTAGGTAATCACAGCTGATCATAGCTATGGACAGATAGATTTAAGCATATTTTTTTCGAAATCTTTGAAAAGCTATTTCTCTTAAACTATCGAGTTTTGGGGAAAGTTGTAGAACAAAAGTTATCCCTTATTATGGGTACTTTAACACTCTTTCAGCTTACCCCCTTTCCGAATAACCTTGTATAATATGTATGAATTAAATTCTCTACTATTAAATTCTATTTTTTTTAATGGCGGGCATTGCCGCTGTCTACAAGTTTATTCTGCCAATGTCAGATGTAAAAAGAAAAGCATGACATTAAATTCTCATAACACTTAGAAAGTGACATTATGTTTAGATAAGACAATATTTATGCAGTACCTACTCTTGTATTTAATCAAAGGCAGTACCATAGGCGTATTCAGGGGGGGGCAGATGGAGCGCTTGCCCCACCCTGGCACGAGAAAGAATGGGTAAATGGTCTAGATTCAGTCAAGTCGCCACCCATGTCCACAGAACAATTAATCAAAAAAGCCGGCAATAAAATTGGAGGAATATGGGGCAAAATTGCCCCATAATTGAAAAGAATTATTGAAAAGACAAATATTTACAGTCTGACTCAGTTTGCTCCATTCTGGCTACGCCCATGGGCAGTACCTTATTAAGTATAGGTAACCACGGTGGAAGTGAAAATTTTTCACAATCTATAAAAATGTGTGAACTAAATGTCACGGTAACTAGTCATTGAACTTTTGTCAGCGATTAACTTTTACGAATCTGTTTTTTGATGACGTCGAAAAAACCGAAAGGCGTTATCCTTCAAATTATAAAAACCTACATGGTTGAAAATTACTTACAACATTATATGAAACTTATGGAGAATTAATTACTTCCTTTTGCTCGTTCTTCCGTATAAATGAAATATCAATAGACAGTTAACACTGCAAGTTACTTGGGCCGTGTTATGCAGTACCTAATGTGTCAAACCACAAAAATATGAATTTTGTGTTAACGTCATCCAGTTCTTGTGGTAGGTCTATACTCAACGCTTGAAAAAATACCCAAAACTGTAGTAAATTTAATAGAGCGTCTATCAAAAAGGTCTTAATGCAGTTTGCTTTTTTCAAGCATTGGGTAGACCTACCATTATAACTAGATGGCGTTAACACAGAACTAATATTTTTGTGGGTTGATACATTATTGCATAACACAGCTCACTTCATAGTATGGCATAATGTTGTCCTGTTTACCTTCAATGAGCATCGATTAACCCGTCATGATACTAGTCGGCCTCTTTCAACAAATTAATGCGGATGATCGAATCAGGAAAAGTACAAACGTCACGTACAAGGGATCAAATTGAATTGTCGAAATATTTATTCAGCTTTCGACACACAGATTATAAATCTGGCCTTGAATTATTGTTATGCGCGACTGAAAAATATATACTAGGTAATTATTTCTATGTATCGTATACTGTGTATAATGTGTAGATGACGGTAGGTATGTTTTCCGCATTCCATGAAAATCTCATGTCGAAAAACTTTACACTAGGTGCGAAAATCATCAACTGCTAAGCGCCCGTTCATACAGCGGATCCGTTTTAACGGATCCGTCGGTACTGGATGTGTTGTTCACATCTGTACCGACGGATCAGTTAAACAAATGGCAGCTGTGTCGCATCTGGTAGGCAGGATACGATAAAAATAACGGATCCAGTATTTTTTAGTGGATTCGGAATACTGTCGTGTATGTGAACTCGCTCATACAACTACAGGCGCTATCACCAAAATAAAAACGGATCCGCTAAAACGGGTCCTGTAAACAGTTTCTGTGTGAACTAGCTGTAACGTTAAGGTTTATTAAGTATATCCATTTATGTAAGAAGTAGGACCTTATAATTTTATCTTATTTATGTAAAGTTCGCGTCTCCATAAAACACATGTAATGCGTTATAAATATTTATTACTCCATCGATTTAATTTACAACTTTTGTATCGAGGACGTAAGTCACAATAAGAAACGTAAGTTTAATGACAACGTGTGATTTTTAATTAAGCGAAAATGTTAATGGGCTTCTTCCAAATTGGTGTTGTTCATAACCTTAAGGGTAGGCCGTGAACTCTTGTTTTATGACGTTTTATCGATATTTGATAGCGTTAAGCTAAGTTATCTAGTTAGCGTCTTTGATTATCTGTCATGTGATACTATTAATTATTTGATTTTACTTTACTTTAAGTACTACCTAATTAATATAGTGTAGTGCACAGCTCAAACTATTTTGTTTTTGTGTGGTTTTGCCTTTGACCTCCACCTCACCTGATGTTAAGCGATGGTGCGGTCTACGATGGTACACGCTTGCTAAGTAAAAACCTTCGATACTTGAAGACCACCAGATTGTACTTATCGGAAAAGTCATTCCATTAGCGCATCCGAATATATATCTATATAAATAAAAATGAATCGCAAAACGTGTTGCTAAGCGCAAAACTTGAGAACGGCTCGACCAATTCGGCAATTTTATTTTTTTATATATTCCTTAAGGCATAAGGAAGGTTCTTATGGAGAGAAAAAACATAAAAATTGCGTGGAAAATAGTAGAAACAACACCTTTCTTTTCCCACTACAGGTCAATAACTTTTGACAGAACGAAGTCTGTCCGGGCAGCTGGTTTTAAATAAAATCCAGCCCTATTTTCTTGATGTACCCATATTCACGAAACAAATATAAAAAAAAAAACTAATAACATAATTATTCTGAAAACAGAGGCGACTTACATAACAAGTTTAAAAAAAAACACCTGTTGGTAATACAATGCCGTCTGGGATGCGAATGTTAACTCGGATATTTAGATGTTTTAAACAATAGTGTTGCATAATTACGATATTACCTAACGGTATAACTTGCACGTAAATGTACCACTAGTACGGCACAGTTGTTATTGTGTACGTCAACACAACGGAAAAGAATTGCATTATTACGTCTTTAAGCTGGGTACTGAAAGGCGTTACGGGGCGTAATGTAACGTGTTACACAGCGAGCGTTCGTGCAGTCAGTACGGGGAAACAAGGCGCTTGTGACGTACTGACTGCACGAACGCTCGCTGTGTAACACGTTAAATTACGCCTCGTAACGCCGGTCAGTACCCAGCTTTACGTATCCATGTTAAATTTTTATTGAAATAAAAGATTGAAATAATACGCTTTGAAAGTATTAAGGTTGCGTTTATAGAAAGAAAGAAACAGCCTTATTGGTCTAGCGGTGGCAAGCGCGATTGCTGATCATGAGGTACTGGGTTCGATCCCCAGGTCGGGCAAAGTGTTATTAGGTTTTTCGTGTGGAATTCTTCTATAACAGTCCGGAGTTTGTATTTGTGCCCGGTTGATGACAATAGGTTTGGCCCCTATTACATGGGACTTAAACATAACGGCGAAATGAGGGTGTTACTATATACACCTCTGCCTAACCCTTCGGGGAATACAGGCGTGATTTTATGTTAAGAAAGAAAGAAAAAACGTTTGCTTGACATAATCTAGACACATTAAAAGAGATAGAACATAGACATGAGATAATATTATAGACTAATCGCTCCTATAATCTACGTAGCATTTATTGGTTAAAATCGAGACTCTTGTATCTTTACCAATAATGAAGATAAAACCTTATGGAGCTTTACATAGTAGACCCTCCCATAATATGGAATTAACTATCACCGGTAAAATTAGCTTACGAGTCTATTTATATACCCATTTTGGGAATAAAATGTGCTACCATTGGTAAGCAAAACGATTCGTTTTCGTTTATAGGAACCGGGTATAAGAAAATAATAGTGAAGGTTTTTTGTTGCGACAATTTTGCAAGATGCTAAAGGAGAAAATAAAATAAAAAGAATAACAATACAACAATAGGGTAGGTATTTTAGTTACCTACACAGAGTCGGATGTCGGACGCGGATGTTCCGTTTGGGGCCTCAGGGAGACTATTGAGCGCCCCACGGGAGGACAATAGCACGTTGTAACCACGTGCTGCTACAAGCATCGTGAGGGTGTCGAGGAAGGCAGTTCCAGTCTTCCCTGTACTGTTGCGTTCCACTGGCGATCCCGCAGCTTTTCCAGTGGTTATGTGGAATAACGACGAGGTTTTAGTGATTTAAACCCTTATACATATGCTTCGAGTTCCTCTGTGACACACATTCTAGGTTCTTGAGATCATCAGAAAATCTTAAATTAAAAATACAACAGCATACCACTTCCTTTTTAGACAAGTCCTTTACAGTTCAAGCTGCTCGCTTGTGGAATGCATTACCACTCAATGTAAGACGTGCGCAATCACTGCCAATTTTTAAAAAGTTAGTGAAGGAACATTACCTGTCACTTGAATTTGCTATTTCTTGATTATCGCTCACATTTCATCTACTTTCTTATTTATTATATATTTATTTATTAGTTTGTTTAAGTTATATGTATTGCGTTTTTCTTTCTATTTTATATATTTGTGTAATAATTGATATGTATTTTATGATTATTATTTCTAAGTAATATTATGTACGATACGTACTTGTACACCTAGACTGCTCGATATCTATTTCCGTTCTTCCAGTCCATCCTAAGGTTGTCTGGAAGAGATCGCCTTGTGCGATAAGACCGCCCATTGTACATATTGTGTAAATCTGTGTTCCTTTTATCGCTTACCGGTGTACTTATTATGTACAATAAAGTGTATATAAATAAATAAATACACTCCGGGTTCCCCCAATGAGTCGGAGACACTTAGAAGGTTTTTAAATTTCACAGGATTCATGAATAAGTCTTGTTAAAGGACGACGAGAATTCATTGATAAGAAATCTCCACAAAACATAACTGATTATTGAAAAATAAATTACCAAATTGTTAGCGAAATCGTAGCCTTCACGGGTCAATCGTATAGTGACCTTTAATTAATTCCAATTCCAGTTCAAGAACCTGTTACTGTTGGGTGTTAAAAATGTATGTATACCTACATAATTTGTATTATAATTTCTAATATTATTAATGGAATAACTTGAACATGTTATAGGAATACGTGACGTTTGCCTTCCTATTGGACGGTCTACGAAACGCTACGGAAATTGGCAATGTGAATGAGTAGGTACATTGTTCCTTTGGAACCGGAACTGGGGTAGGGTCTTGACTATTACAAATTGCAAATAAAAAAAATAATGGTGTTGGTAAATTAATTGAAGAGGTCAAAATCCGTGGTCTCCAAACTGTCTGTTAAGCGCGGTTATTATAGCAATGTCTCTTTTTCCTTTGACCTTTTTATTGTAGCGGTCATTGGGAAGCCCATATCCAGCAGTGGACGTTTATGATGATGAAAAACACATGCTGAGGCGTTTGTAATCACGCATATTTATACGATTATCTAAATATTATTATACACTCGGGAGCAATGAATCCGGGTCACCAACATAAACCTTAATATCTCGGAAAACATTGTTAAACACTGGTATCGATTCTGTGGCGCACTTTGAGATGACTAAATTAAACTAAGGGTGTTTGTCTCTTTCTGTTTCAATAGAAAAAGAGACAGTTGCGTTTAGTCTTATTTAGTACTGTCAAAATGGCTACAGAATCGACACCATTGTTTAACATTTTACCATAGTTTGGTTTATGTTGGTGACTCGGATTCATTGCTCCCGAGTGTAGGTATACAATCGTTTTTATATTAGCCTAGAATTTAGGATTGTAATAAAAATAACACAATGCAAACGAAGCCGATCCAAGAAGGCGGACTAAACACACGAACGATAAATAAATAGTGACAGGTAGACGGACATTGTGATCTTATTTCGCTAGTTATTGTGCAATTTTAACGCTCACTGTGTTGCAAATAAACAAGTCTTTTAAAATGGTTCTATTGCTATATTTACTGTGTGTAATTTAATATTCGTTGCAAATTAATTACTGATAAAGGAGAGCGCGGCCATGAGAAGGCTTTAGCCAGCAGTGAAGCAGAAGAAGATACTGAGAACTGAAATAAAAGAAGGTTGGAAAGGCAATCTATGTGAAGACCTCATCAAGCTCCTAGAATTAATGATAGGATGGGTGAACTTCAACTTACATAGATTTGCTACAAAAGTAAAAGGTAAATAAGAGCGATATGCACTGCGTCCGATCCAAATCCGAGAACATACGATCCGAGAAAAGTCTGCTACTAACCGAAGAACTTCGGGTCGGACGCAGTGCACAGCGTTCTAAGAATTTAAAAAAATGGAAGAGAAAGATAGTTTCTAATAGAGATAGTAAAAAAACGTAATATAATTAATTTTGGAAACTGTAACTTAATATATTTTCCGTATCTGGAAAGGAGATTTAAATGTAATTGGTTGGTAGACAGAAATAATACCTCACCCACTCGTTATACTACTATGTAAAAGTTGATTCACTCTAATAATTTGCATAACATTTTTGAATTCAAATGTATATTCTTACAAATCTGCAGCTATTTTTATTTCATAGAAATATTATGTAAGATGTCGCGTTCCTTGTATAGGGGATTTCATTCTAATGACCAAATAAGTTATTTAAACGTAGTCGTGCAATAGAATTATTCCATTATTATCAACAGATACTGTTCTAACTTACTGTCAACTAATTAAATGGACATAAATATAAAAAAAAATTGTCTTGGAATGGCGATCACGAACCTACAAACAGACGACAAAATGACGATCACGGGAAGCCATTGGATGGAAACGCTTAAAACCATTACAAGTTCAAATTTATAGGGGACGCCCATGTCCAGCAGTGGACGGAAAAAAGCCTGAGATGGTGATGAATAAAGCAATATATTTTTTGAAGACAAAAATGTTTTTTGTAGATTTTATCTTAAACTCAGCCTATCAAAGTAAAATGCTAGAACTATTTTAGGTCTTTGCTTCTTCGGAGAATTGAGGCAAATGCGCGAAAATAATTTTGTTGGGTGCCAATAAAATCCCCACTGTTCAAGGTACTTTACATTGTTTTATATATTCAGTTGTCGTCAAATTATGAAAAATTAAGGACATTAACCAATTTGAATTGATCTTTAAAACATATTTTTAAGGCTCTGTCCACGCATGAAAATGTGACCTTGTTTACATTACTCATAATGAAAACGAGAACAACTACGTACTCAACGTAGTTCCTTTACCTTAAAAAGATTTTTATTTCTCGCAACAGATGCCAAATAAAAAAATATACATTTGGCGCGAACGGAGTCGATCTCTCTCGAATTCACAACGTCAACCTTGATCCACGAAGTTGAAGTTTTCGAAACGATCAGGTGTGCGTGTTAGTTCTTAACGAACCAATCACAATTTATGCAAGATTACGTGACATGGGCACCGATCGTAATGTATTGTTCCATTAATTGTATGGGACATTACCGACCATAAAGGTGAGTATGAATAACTTTGCTACGTGTTACGTTTTAGCTATGAACATTTTGAAAATGCGAGTTTTATTTTTGATGTGAAACATCTACAAATTAATTATTTACTACGAAATTTTTTATTACCTTTCTTTTCTCTTATTTTATTATAATACTAGAAGACAGTAATCTTCTAAGGCTGTCTACTCAAAACTAAAATCCTTTATAAGTAATCTATCAGTACTTCTATAAATCAATCGGAAGAGCGGTTTCTTCTAACAGAAGCAATTAATTGCTTAAAAGAAGACTCCTAACACTGTAATGTAATATGTTCATAAGTTACTGATATAAACATTTTTTTTATTGCCTCGGTACGGGTGTGATAGCGGCTGTTGTGTGGCGATGCTCGCGATGGCAGACACACGACGGTAGAACTTCGTAACTCGTCGGCTCTCTTCGGTTTGATTCGGCCAGTTTTTTTATACAGAATGAGTTGTTTCACATCTGCCAGACATCTTACGACGGCTTCATTTTGTTTTCTTTTCTGTAATATTTTGGCAAACAAGCCGACGGCGACGGCCCACTTGAAAGTGATTACTGACGTCTACACCTACAACACCAAGAGGATTACAGATGCGTTGCCAACCTTAGAGACAATGTTGTTTGTTTAAAATTAACTACCTCCATCCGTGTGTCACTGCGGGGGTGCCAGCTGAAAATCAGCGCTGGGTGTTTTGACGCCTAGCATATGCTGAGTTGGTAACCTTTTCGGCATGGGGACATGTTCGACAGCATAAAATTTGTGTTTAATTCTTATTATATTGTTCTTTCTTTGTTTATTTTATTTATGCTGTCAGTGTTCTTGGCTGAATAAATAAATTTTCTTTCTTCTTCTTTCTTTCTTTCTTTCAATGTTGGAAAGTCACGTGTGCCTGTAATTTCATCTGCACCAATAACCCTTCAATCCGGAACATACTAATGTTGCGTGGCGTCAGGAATAGTTATGGTTGTAGTACTTCCCCGTACCAGCTCTTTGACAAGGGGCTCTACTGCTACAAAACAAAATTTTAAAAATGTCGTTTATTAAACGTTTTTAATGACTTGTTCCTATAAACAAAAACGAATCGTTTTTCTTACCAGTGATAGCATTTTTTATTGCTAAACAGGGCATATAAATAGACTCGTAAGTTAATTTTACCTTTGATATATAGGTATACTTACATATATGGTAGTGTCTACTATGCAAAGATACCGTCAGTCGATAGGCGAAAAGACTAAAGCGCTACCTACTTTACAGTAGATAGATGCAAAGTATTTTTTTGAGAAAATAAACATAGTTATTTTTCTTAGAGTATACATATTAAGTAGATGATTAAATTATCTATTTAATATGTATACTCTAAGAAAAATAACTATCTTAATTTTCTTAAAAAAATACTTTGAATCTCTTTACTGTAAAGTTATATTGGCACTGACGATATGATGATGTCTTTGCTTCATATTGATAAAGATACAAGAGTCTTAATTTTAACCAATAACGCTCCGTTTATTATAGGAATCGGCCATAAGAGGCCCGTTTAGGAGTAGACGTTTATGGATTGTGTACGTTTAGTTTCAAAACGTCATGCAACATGTTTTATTTGCTGAATTTCACGCTTCATCAATTTCAGCTATGTTAGTATGAGTCGGTCAGATGGAACGACAAAACATTACCATAAGTCTTTAAGGCGTATCCTACTTGTTAATTATTTTGCGAACTGAGATAGTCATGAATACAGCATCTATTTTAAGATACCATAACGTTTTTGGGCTAAATCAATATTTATAGTTTTCATTGTAGATTACTTATATGATTGATAACAAAAAATATTTTGTAAAAAAAACATTTTCAAAAGAATATGGTAATGAAAATATTTTAAAATTAACATGACGTTGAACTAACAATATTAAGATAAAGCTTAGAAACAAGTTTTAACTAACAATAGTATAACACTAGCACGTGTAACTAAACAAAAATACTAATTAAATTAATAATTACGATTTTACGTTTTAAACCGTTGCCAAATATCGGATCTTTGACTAATTTAGCTCATCTATTTCAATGCAGAAAATATGTACACTTTTAGCTTAATATACATACAATTAACATAATTTCCATAATAATATGGGAACGAGAAAAACATCTAAAGAAAACTCACTGTTCACTATAAGTTAGTTAAACTTTATTTACCTATATATGAGTAGGTACTATGAGTAATCCATACTGTTTAAAAATAATTTAAAACATAAATACCTATGTACATACTTAATTTGTTGTATTAACAATAGCAACAACATTTTTTCCCTACTGTTTTTATGTAATGGCAACACTGAGGTTTTTATTATATAATATTACTAGCGGCCCGTCCCGGCTTCGCACGGGTGGACATTTTACCCGTTTTTGCATTTATGCTCCGCTCCTATTGGTCGTAGCGTGATTTTATATAGCCTATAACCTTCCTCGATAAATGGACTATCCAACACAAAAATATTTTTTCAATTCCAACCAGTAATTCCTGAGATTAGCGCGTTCACACAAACAAACAAACTCTTCAGGTTTATAATATCAGTAAAGATTTTCTGTGTAACCGGTATGCTGTGATGTTTTGTAAAATTAATTAATACAATTTGCTGTTTAAAATCTTTCGACATTTTAATTATACACATACAATAACTCATCAGCAGCTTTGGGCTAGGCTTCTAGCGGTGAAGCCAGACGAGCGTAATTTTTTGAGTTGTGAGTCGCGTAATTTCGGTCGCGTAATTTCTGCTACATTCGGTTTCATACAAAACTCCTGTTTCGTTCACACGGCGACGCAAAATGAGTTGTCGTGATGTGTTGTGTTGAAATTAGGCGACCTAAATTACGCGACTCACAACTCAAAAAATTACGCTCGTCTGGCTTCATCCTAGTGGGCACTAGTGGCCACTTGGCACAATCCCAGAATGTTTACATTGGGCTAGTTTTTTTTTTAGTATTCTACCTCACGTACTAGACTACTCGCAGCGGCACTAATGTACAAAACTCGACTTTAGGCTTATAATGCAGCATAGCGGCGAATTGTCGGCTGTAGCCAATCTGAAGTACAATAATGAAGAACCAGCATACACGCAACGAAATATTTAAGAAATCTTGAAATATATTTTACATAGTATCTGCGAAAACATAAGGAGGGGCGCGTGGCTTATTAACAACGGCGTGGATCATATGATTTGCAAGGTTAAGCTGCGCTTGCCGCGGTCTGTCCGTTGATGGGTGGCCATTCTTTACACATCGAGACCCCTCCGTGTCTCGGAAAGCACGTTAAACTGTCGGTCCCGGGTGTCATACGAATACCTATGACAGTCATTACGGGTAGTTAATAGCCCGAAAGTCTGACGACCGGTCCAACCATAGGATATCGGCATTGCCCAGTAACTGGGTTGCGGAGGTCTGATGGCAGTCGCCCCGTGTAAAATACTGGTATTCAGCCGCATATGGTTAGACTGGACTGATCCCAACATAGTTGGGAAAAAAAGACTAGACAGAACGATCTGCGAACATAAGAGTACTTGGGATGTAGAATATTTCATAAATTAAATTAAAGTCACTTTAATTTCGCTAAGTGACTACATGTCACTGCTCATGACTGTACCGAGATCTTCAGTGTACACATTGAATAGGTTAAAGTAATTAGTCAATCCGTCTTATTATTAGTAAACACATTTAACGGCGTGAGCGTGCCTAGCGCCTGGCAGAATAACATTTAAGTACGTTACACATAGATTTTAAACGTTTCGGACTTTGGACCTCTGTTTTATCCTAAAAAAAGATGGCTTAGGCAAAAAATATACTATACTTAAAGTTAGACATCGCAGGTAACCACGTGTGGATGCCACCCTTATGTTATACAAAAAATGTTATTGTTCAGCAGGTACAAACCAAATAAAATAGATGTCCGAGGATGTTTTTTCTTTTTTTTTGGGTCATATACAGGGTGTAAGCGAAATCATGTAATTCCTTTAAACTTCTTGATGTACTGCTGACAGAATAACCCTGCAAGGGATAGCTTAGGTATCAATAAAAAAAAACTACTAGAAGTAAACATGTGTTCTTAACGTGAGTGATTGTATAACTTTGTGCGAGGTCATTTAAAAAAAATAAAAAAAATAACTCGGGGCGTTAAAATGCCTCACATTAAGAAGACATGTTTACTTCTTGTAATTTATTTTTTATTGAATCCAAAAGTATCCCGTGCAGGGTTAATCTATTCGTATGTCAGCAGTACATTACGAGGTTTGAAGGAATTGCATGATTTCTTTTACATCCTGTATAGGGATCCCCTGGTATAAATTCTCGGTTTGATTAACGACCTTTTATTTCTATTAAATAACTAGTTGTGTCCTCACGGCTCCGCCCGCGTAAGAAGTTTTATTCCAGTAATAAATATAGCCTATGTTACTCAGTGATAATGCAGCTTTCCAACGTGAAAAGAATTTTTGAAATCGGTCCAGTAGTTTTTAAGTTTATTCGTTACATACAAAAATACAAATCTTTCCTCTTTATAGTATTAGTATAGATATTGATACGTTCTACTGGTTTTAGAAGCTTTCTTGTCAAAAGATTTTTTAAATATGTGGTTGATTAATATTTCGTAATCATAAAAAAATAAACTAAAATCCTTTTGATAGGTATTACGAATGATCTTAATAAACATCCTTTTTGCTTTATGTTAAATTGAATGGAAATAGGCTACATAAATACCGATTACTAATGAGTTATTAGGCCATTGCATAATTAGCTATTATCATTAAGCCGATTCTGTAGAGGCATAATTAGGTACCCTTCAAATTAGTCATAGTTATATCTACTCTTGTAATAAGACAGGTTATGTAAGTTAATGCTAAAGATTAAAATTAAAAATATTTAAATTACGAATACGATGTAAGTAACATTTGAAAAGTTGCATTTTACAAACACTAGTTTAGCTATCGACCACCTGCGTAATCACTAATCAGTCTACTGTCGGACTGCTGGGCACGAGTCTCTTCTCAGACTGAAAAGGGGTATCAATCTGTAAAATAAATGAAGCGGAAAAAAAATCGTCGTCATATGTGAAATATTTACTAACTACGCACTGTTGCTAATCAAATTTAATAATTTCACAATCGCATTTTTGTTGCACAAGCTACAGATGTCATTTTTTGCGAAAATATAATCTTTTGTTTATAGGATATTTTTTAATTTTGAGTCCTGCGAACCTGTCGTTTCGTAAATAATAATTAGATTACCAATATTAAAACGAAAAAAAAGTAAAACTACAAGTTTATAGGCAATAAATAAATAAAATGAAATACTTTTAATTCAGGTAACACACAAAGTTAAAAAATTAATTATGTTAGCCGGCACTGTAGACAACATGCCTGCCGAATGTGAGGGCAATCTAATCTGCCAGCAATCATCGCCAGGATGGTATTGGAGCTGGCCCGCACCCTGTACACTGTACACTAAGGATGCACACCGCTTGCGCATGGTGCTGGGAAACAGTCATTGTGACAATGGTGTTAATTTTTCTGCGTTTTGTCCTGAATATTTTCATATTCGTCGTTTAGAAACGACCAAGAAAGGAATGCTACGTGATAATAGTGTATATAGTAGATTAATAAACTTTAAAATAGTCATAGGTAGTAAGAAAAACGTAAAAAATCAGTATTTCCTAATAAGCCCGTTCACACAGCGGATCCGTAAAATAAATGGCATCTGCGTCGCATCTGGCAGGCAGGATACGATAAAAATAACGCATCCAGTATTTTTTACTGCATTCGGAATACTGTCGTGTATGTGAACTCGCTCATACAACTACAGGCGCCATCACCAAAATAAAAACGAATCCGCTAAAACGGGTCCTGTAAACAGTTTCTGTGTGAACTAGCTGTAACATAGGTATGACATTAAAAACTTTGTCCTAATACACTTTGTAGCTTAGTCACTGTACACTATTGATGTACGAAAGTACCACACTTTACGGTCATTTGCCGAGTCGCCTTTGTTTACCAACTGTGCCATAGTTTTACAACAATCCTCCTTGGCGACCTTGTAAAAGATTTCACACAGATCTACGTCCTACGTGTATTGTAAAAATATATTCTACGTCAAGCGAAAGTCACCAAGTTTCATAACATAAAAGATTATAATTTTGTATAAATAAATTACCTACAGAAAATTCTATTTTTTTTTCAACAGCAAAATTTTATTTTTTCAGTTTTTTATTATTGATGAATCGCTATTAACTACTTTTACTTTTTACGCTTTAGTTAGTCATACCTATATATATACATTTTTTTTAAGTTTAATTACGTACGAATTTAAGACATAAAAATATATATGAAACGTATGCTAATTAAGAAAATGTTAATAACGTTGAAGGTAAAAAGAGTCATAAAGCATTTTAAAAGTAGAACGCTATGGCATCAATTGTTTTTTTTTTTAACTATTTGTTCACACGGTCATAGCATCACCTACTTTCTCTATGATCTAACTGATGGGATACACATCGCGATCTCGGATCCCATAATAAATCTAGTTTTCACCTATACTGCGTGTTTCTAGAATATTACCAGACTTATCACGGAATAATTAAGAGCTTTTATTGTCAATTAGTTGCCAGTCGTAAGCTACTAGGCACTAACACTTTGCACGCGACTTCGTCCGCGTGAATATCGTTACAAACTTTCATCTCCTATTTTACCTAGGGATAGAATTTCCAAAAAATGTTCCTTACGTCACAAAAGGGACCTACTGTCCAAATTTCATGTTTCCAGCTTCAGTAGTTTAGACTCTGCGTTGATGAATCAGTCTGTCAGTCAGGACTCAGGACATTTCTCTTTATAAGTATAGATAAAGGTCATAAGTTGGCCAATTCTGACTCCTCGTTTTTAGCGAAAAACAAGTTTTGATGCATATTAAAAAAAATTGGTAGTTACATGAACATGTATAATATCAGCAAGCACATTAGGTCACCCGTGCGAACTCTCAACGAGTATTCCCAAGGAGGGTTGATGTCAGGCAGGCGGCCGGTCATAAAACAATAAGCCAAAACTTCTAACAACATGGATTTATGAAATACATGTTGTGCTGACCCCACCTAGTGTGGGATAAGGGCAGGAAGAAGAAGAAGAAGAAGACATAATCATGTATAATATGTTTAAAGGAGTACATTAAAAAAGCCTCCACGAGTGACGATACTTATGTACGTCCAGCGCACTCTGGGCCGTCAGCCTCGCTACCAATCTTGCTGACTAGCTATTCTCTTCACCACTGCATAAGATATTCTCGTATAGCTGGTGTCGACACGAGAGATGAAGAAGAAATTTTTAAAACAATGTTAAGAAAAGTTACATGTTTATCTTTTTAAATATTGACTTATACCTTCATGTAACATGCTACCTTCGTGTAAAAGATGGATAATGTCTCAATTTGTTATTTTATTATTCGAATATCATCAGGAGTAGACACGAAGGTAGCTCTAGGGTGACGATTAAAAATGTCGTAGACAAAAATAAATGGAAACGAGAAAAAGAAAAAGTAAATGACGAAAAAGATTTTCAACGTGATCCTACTTTAAAAATATAATTGCAGACTTTTTTCGCTGAACGCAGTAGAGCGTAATAAAGGTTTTCTAAAAGCAAGAATATTTTTTAAATTACTTTTGGTATAGTTGGAATGTTTACGATTGCTATAAAGAGTATTTTTTGGATGGTTTTGACTTTATCTATGACAGTTCTGTTTCATGCTCCCTCCAAAATATAGATCGAAATTACGCGAAACATCGGATAGGTATATTGGGTTCTTTTCCCAACTATGTTTGAGGTCAGCTTCTAGTCTAACCAGATGCGGCTGAATACCAGTATTTTACACGAAGCGACTGCCATCAGATCGCGCGTAGTAATGTGTACGTAAGAAAATAATTTACTTACAAACTTTCCCTATTTTAATGATGGAAAACTTGGGAAAATCGACGTTTAGACAACCTGATTATCAGGTTATTTATTTAACAAGACTAGTTTCTATTTTCTCACACAAATCTAAAGCGCCTAATCCACTAACGAGTTTGACCGCGTCAGTTATTGCAAGTTCTCTCCACCTACTGCTAGGTGCTTGCTCAGTTCGTAAAACTTGCAGAAGTCGACTTGCTGTGTGTGTCAGTTTGAAAGTCGTTTGCAGGAGTCAACTTGTGCAATAAAACTCGCTAGTGAATTTGATGCATTAGATGCCGTTATCAGCAAACTTAGAGTACCTAGTCGTCATTATTACCCATTTGTGCAATTCGTAAGTTCTTTACGATATCGCCATCTTTGCTTCAATAACGTGAACAGTCTGAACGATCCTTATTTGTTTAATTCGATAATTAAAACCGCCGTATCCGATTTTTTTTTTCAAAAAACGTAGCTGCGGTATTCTAAGCGAGAAAGACACCACATTAAATGAAAAAAATTAAATCGGACACGACGGTTTTAATTATCAAATTAAACAAATATGGATCATTCGGACTTTTCAGGTTATTGAAGCAAAGAGGTGATATATAGAATAAAGATTTAAGAGTGACATACACACGGCCGATTAAAAATCATGACTACAGCCAAAGTAAGTTGCTTGGTGGTAGGATCTGTACGGTCCGCCTGGTTAGCTACCACCCTCACATTAAAGTCCGGCGCCAAGCAGTTTACTGTGTTCCGTCGTGTGTATGTATGTGAGAGCCAGAGGGGTATAAGGGAATATCTCCATATCTTTGTTCCTTGGATTTGTGTACTCCATCTTAGACCCTGTCTGCGCTTACCATTATTTGCGACTAGGGTCAAACGCATGAGAAAAAAAAACTGTTTCTATATTTAATGTGTTAAACTACTTATGATGAAATTGGTGTTGGCGCATCCTACTTATTAAATTGGGCACAGAGTAGGTGACACTTTTCATAACAACTTGAAGACAAACTACTTATTAAATAGTCCATTTAACTTCATATAAAAAGTTATAGTATACCAAAGAAAGCGTGTCAGTAGGTACTGTGACGAATTGTCAATTATAAAAATGAATCAGACTATTAGGTAAGTATTCAATTAGACGTACTTAGTTATGTAGTATTACATAAAGTAATTACAGTTTGATAACATTTTCTTAGTACTGTTAAATTAGATTTGCTACAATTATAAATGTAGCTTTTGACAAAATAGTTTTTTTTAAATATACGTACTCATCATGATAGTAAAAGTAAGTATACGCAAGTAATCAGAATGATAAAATGTTTGTTTTGATATAAAGTGATCGCGAAACAGGCGCGAGAAAGTCTGTCTACAACCGGACATTCCGACGACGTATGTTGTAAATAGTTGCCTGCAAAACGAAACCGCACTTTGCAATAAGTCGCCTCGACACCGTTGCTGTTGCCGCAACACACGAACGGACAAACAACTAAAATAACAAAACAACGAAAATTACCTTGAATTTCTAGAGGGTTGCTCCTTAACAAAAATAAATCCTTCACAAAAATTTGTTCCAATAACACTTGTTTTTTTTTTCACCTTATTTATTCACTGAACAGTTTTGATCGATTCACCTCACTTCATTCGAATACATTTTTAAAAGTTGAAAATCGAAAATGTCTCGTTTGAAAGTAGCGGTCGTATTGCGCGGGCGCGGCTTGCGTCAGTCGCGGTAGAGCGCGTAGTGCTGGCGAGCGAGCACCCCACTACGCTGTCGACTGTGCTGTTGAAACAGTCTCAGATAAGGACCACCTCCACTTACCGCTTCCCGCTGCGAGGGCCCTAATCCTTTATGAGACGGGAGAGGAGTCTATGAACTTTGTCACACAATTTTTTGTCGTATCATTGTCGAAGGAATTCTACGTATTCTCTTCAATCTTTCGAAATGCATTACGGCGTTACCTGCCCCATTATTTTGACGATTTACTAAAGTGGTTCCGATTGTGGGAATCGAAAACTTGAGTTTCGTCAAGAAGGTCTTTGTAGACTTTTGTACCTAATCTATCGATATTTTTCATTTTACGACCCAAGGATATCACAGAATTGAGTTAGGAAACTTTTTTTGTCTAATAAAGATATGCTTAAAAACGCGGAACGTGATCAAGTGCCCGCCTAATGGAAACTTGATACTTACCCTTTGTGGAACGTTTCCTCTAGTGTTGTCATGTGGGCTTTCAAGTGCAAGCCCTTATTTTACGAGATTATTATGCTATTTTAACGACAGGTTCGATAAATAGTTCCTGGTTAATATAAAATCAATATTAATCCCATTTGATGGACATTGAAATGTAAATGAGCTTAAAAGATTTAAAAATGTTAAAGATTTAAATATAATTAATTTCAACTAAATAATAGTGAAACATTTGTTGAAAACTAAACTAGTTTAACCGGAATTTTTTGTGTCGTTTTGCGAATTCTTTATTTGAAAACTTGCGTAATATCGATTACGTTTCACCGAGTCTCGTTTACTTACGATATGACCCATATCGATCTAAATATCCACTGATCCACGGTACAAACGTAACGTGCAAACAAGGTAAACAAGTATAGGTTTAATTATCGTTAACTTCATTTCATCATGATTTCTTAGAACACATTTTTCTAGGACAAAAACAGGTAAAAAGTGCTGTTATCTGGGTCAGCAGCTTTACTTGGAGATTGAACTTACTCGAGTCCGATTTAGACCAGGGACGAAATATGACTTCGTTTAATTTTGTTTTTACAACAATGCTGCACAAGCTATGCCCAAAACTGACGGAGTCTTGTATTTAAACTAGTTTCGTCCGCACGGGGCGGATAGGTACACTAAAATAATTAAAAGAATATTAAAAATACATTCGTCCCCTGAAAACGGGGCGAGTTGTACATTTTTAATAAAAGGGGTGAAATCTAAAGGCGGGTACAGACTGCTGTAACGCAACATGCAATGTAACATGAAAGGTACGTAGTACGCACGCTTAGTGTGCACGGTTCGTGCGCGCAAGGCGTCCACACTATGGGAATTCTGTTAGATTGCATGATACATTGCGACAAAGTGGACGGCAATTCTTTCATTGCGTGTTACATTGCATGTTACATTTCATATGTCTGTACCCGGCTTAAGGGGCAAGTGGTGCGTACACCTTCTGTTCTGATTAGTTTTGATCGTGTGTAATCGCCTTAATATAAAATTCAAGGTTACCACAGAATATGCACCAAACTAATGCTTCCTCTCTGACATCAAAGTCTGTCAAACACACTAAGTAACAGTTATTGCGAATGTAATGAATGACCTTACCACTTGGCGGAATTGCCAGGAGACTAGGATCTTCAGCCTTGGCTGGCAAAGCTGTGCTAATGTTTATTGTAATAGTTGAATCATGTTAAACATTTGGTCCCGGAGTCGCTACTCCCACATACACAAGACTTAAGATGGGTGCCCAAGATCCCGTCAATAATGAAATGCATATTTGTGTTCCAAAGATATTCAAATTTCCAGATTTTTTTGGATTATCTTAACGTAGTTTTGATGCACCTTTGACTGTTGTCAAGATAAACTATGTATATAAACAAAAAATATATAGAGCAGTTAAATCGATAAAACATGTTAAGGTCCGGCCACATGCTGTGTCTTGCACTTGCATGTGCAAACAACTTGTGCAAAAATTTGAACAAATGGCAAGGACGCGACGCGGCGACGGTGCGGCGGTACTGCGCGTTTTTCCGGCTATGCTTACTTGTGCAAATTAGAATTTGTGCAATTACGATTGAGCGTGTAGCTCTAGACCTTTAGAAATGTATAATATAAGTTACGTTGGCCTAAAATTGAAGTCGTTAAAAAAAACATTGCTCATAATTGTTTCACATTTCAATGTCAAAAAGTTACTTCATAATATACCTGACTATAATATAGCTAAAATTATAGTACATAATAGTTTTATAATCCTCATAACAAGTGCTTTATTACAATAATTTCAAGCCCTGTGAACTTATGAAACATTGTAAACGACGACCTTAAATCTATCTTATTATTTTTATTTACCTACCATATTTAAAGGCTAATTATTTTATCTTTAAATCAATCTACACTTGGGAGCAATAAATCCGGGTCACCAAAATAAACCTTAATATGTCCGAAAACATTGTTTAGTTCCATGATATATAATTATTATTCCTGATTCGGTCGCATTTGGCCCTAGTCTCACCTGATGGTAAGCGCAGAAAGGGTCTAACATGGAGCACATGAATCCAAGGAACAGAGATATAGAGGGGTTCCCCTATACCCCTTTGGTTCTCACATACACACGATGGAACACAGTAAACTGCTTGGTGGAATTTAATGTGAGGGGTCGTAGCTAGCCAGGTGGGCCGTATAGATTCTACCACCAAGCGTGCTGGGTTTTGTTGAATCTTACAATACGCGTCTATTCTCAGCGTGCGGTGAGGAAGTTTTATATTCTAACCAGTCCCCACACTCATTATGTATAGATACGTGATTAATAATAATCACATTTGTTATTGTCACTAAAACAAACAATGACTTAATTGTTAATATTATGACGGTAACGCAACTGTGTTACATAACTTATTCAATTTCTTTTCTAAATAAATGTATACAGCGCTTAACAGTTCGGTTTGGACTTCTATTATACTGTTATCTTAATTCCGAGTAGAGTCGGCGTGGTCGTAAACTTGCGCTCCTCCATAGAATAGAGTAGAGCTTACAGGTTCCAAGACATAAAAAGATAACAAAAGATAGAGCTTGAATTGAATGAATCTGCTTTGTTATCTTTTAGTCATTGTTTGTTTTTGCTTATTGTCTATTTCTCTGCTTAGGTGTGAAAAGTGATCTTATTGTAAAGGATTATTTTGAAGATTTATAGAAAGTTATAATATCATAAGGTCACAGTTAAAGTCATAATATAAAATGTATATATCGTATGAGTGTAAATATTGTTAGATTTCATCAATGCATGACTTATACAAACTAGTAGATAACATTATATTGATCGTGAATTAAACGTAAAAAGCGTCAAATCTACAGTCAGTGAGAATATTATGCCCATCATATTGTGAATTGTGATAGATTTTTTCCTTAAGCCGGGTCTCTTGCATCCATATTTTTGTTAAAAATTGCCCCTAATATGTTTTTGTTACAAAATTGGGACGTGGCTTGGCTGTTACTTCGTTGTAATTGATCCAAGTGTTCACATAACACGTTTGTTTTGTTAGATTTTTGTAGCAGAAGATCCGGCTTTACCTAAACAATGTTTCTGTGTACTTGCAACTTGCTACAGCATAATTCTGTGTTTGATATACATTAGAAGTTCACGCACAGAAAAATGTACCATAAAATACCTGAAATAGTTATTAATTTAGATTCTTAGCTACGAAATCTTTAGGCGTAATTTAGGCGTATAAGGTATATTAGATTTACTAGGTTATTTTCACAGTGACTTGGTCAAGTAACACATTGCAAAGTTGGTCTATAAACAAACTAGGGCGTATCAATGTCCCGTTGTTATTAAATTTCATAGGGTTTGAATACTTGAATTATTATAATAAACTATGTAAATAATTGAAACGCAGTCTTTGGAACAAATCCGGTAGGTACGCGTTGGAAAGAGAAGGGTTCTAAGATACGCAAGTAAGGCCTACTAAAGACTTCATGAAACGTGAAAAAAAAATATTTGAAAGTGGAAGAAAAATTTTATTTTTATTTTTTTAGGTTTAAATTTGAGTTTCTATATTTCGAACAGTTTCTTTTCCTCCAAATTAGATAATTTTTTGGTTGTTTGTTGAATCTAGTCGGAAATATATTCAGTTATAACCGGATTATAATAGGATACCTTTTATTAAAAAATAAAAGTTGCCCCACTGGAATTTCTCCTGTATCGTGGGTGCGTTTACAGACACAAATCTTCACATGCATAAACGCACAGACCCGGAACAATTATTTGTAGGCCATACAAATATTTGATCCGTGTGGGAATCGAACCCACGACTCGTAGCACAGAAGTCAATCGCTCAGCCATTGCCCCTAACGTATTGTCAAAGATTAGTCCACATAATACAGTCATTGGGCCTATACTCTGCAACGATTGACTAGACTGCGAAAAAAAGTAAAACACGGACCACTATTTGCTGATCTTGGGCGTGACGTTTACTTTCATAAAGGACCTGCATACCATTCATAGGTCTATGGCAAGTTAGACTCTTGGTAGCATCATCGAAGTCTCGATTATTTAGTTATCCTCTTATGACTTGCTTCCGGGCGACGACCGCACATTGTTGTATTACATCATCCTACGTGCTGTTACTATTACAATAATCTTAAGTGGTCGTAGGACCTCTTACGAGTTGTCTTAAAAGGTGGAGTAAGATGTACCTACTTGTACCGTTATAAAGCTATCATCACACTTGACAAACTCATTTTTGCTTACTTTGTGGTTCTAAAATGTTGTTTTGCCTAGCCTTTTCTCAATTATGTTGGGGTCAGCTTCTAGTCTAACCAGATGCGGCTGAATATCAGTATTTCACATGGAGCGACTGCCATCAGACCACCGCAACTCAGTTACAGGGCAATGCCGATACCCTAAGGTTAGACCAGTTGTCAGACTTTCCGGCTTCTGACTACCCGTAACAATTGCGTTTAACGTGCTCCAAGGCACGGCGGGGTGTCTCGATGTGTAACGAACGGTCACCCATCTACAGACAGACCGCGGCAAGCGTAGCTGAATCTCGCAAATCGTATGTTCCGCGCGGTGGGTAATTAGGCCACGAGCCCCTTCTTAGTGGCTATAAGTCATCATCATTGTCTTACCTATGGTTGTCCATTGATGGACCTATGTTTCTTCTGTAGCAAGTAGTCACCAGGTTGTGAAATGGCAAGTTAGATGATTTTCCTGACCTCAATCGTTCATCAGGGGAAGTATGAGGGTGCACCACGCTGCCGTTCGATTTTGAAAAGACCGTTAAGTGAGTAAACCTAATTTTAAGTAATGAGCAAAAGCGTGGAAAATTTTGTCCTTAGAAATTCTGAAGACATCCAGGTGTTTTTGTTATACCAAATTAAGCTTTTAAGCTTACATAGTATAATTTTTAATGAGTAACGAGACAAATATTGTTTTAAAAATTTTAGTTTGTGTGTGAGTTGACAGTATTTCAGGATTGTACAGTCCCAAAAATAATGCAGTTAGCCGTGTAAGTATTCCGTGGATCTCGCTACTGACAAAAAATAGAAAAATATTGACCAGAGATAGAGAAAAAGTTGCGCTTTCACGTAGATAGTATATCGTCACCGGAAAGCTAATTACTACTTAAGCGCCATTTTGGCTAAAATGAGTTATGTATTATATCTTTGGATTGATATTTTTTTCTGCGTCGATTAGATTTCGTATTTTATTATGAAATCCCAACTAATCGACGCAGAAAAAAATCCAATCCAAAGATTATAATACATAACTCATTTTAGCCAAAATGGCGCTTAAGTAGTATTGGCTTTCCGGTGAGGATATAAATGTCAAATTTGACAAAATGTCACTTAACGGCCTTTTAAAAAATGGACGGATGTATGGTTTTGGGTATACAAGTCTTCAGATCTATAGAATACTAGCTGCCCGGACAGACTTCGTTCTGTCAAAAGTTATCGGCCTGTAGTGGGAAAAGAAAAGTGTTGTTTTTACTATTTTCCACGCAATTTTTGTTTCTTCTCTTCATGAGAACCTTCCTCATGCCTTAAGGAATATATTTAAAAAAAAATAGCCGAATTAGTAGAGCCGTTCTCAAGTTTTGCGCTTAGCAACACATTTGGCGATTCATTTTTATTTATATATAGATTATTTAAACCTCGAATTTTGATTTGTTCTATGACGTCGTTGGTGACTACGTTGTTCGGTTGCATTTAGTTGTATAATTATCGCTAATTACGGTAAGCTACGTCATTCAAAATATTTCAAACTGCATTCCAAATAAAAATCGACGTGGGAAAAACCAATTAAACAATAAATTGATTCTCGGTGATATTATTAAACATTCACACGTTATGCCATCTATCTGTAACTTACACAAGAAGTTGCGATGTTGCTATTGCCTTCGCATATTGGTTGGCTACAGCCACAGACGTCATCTAAAGCTAACGAAATATACACGCAATCGCGCTTCTTATCTTTGACGAGATCAGAATTGAGCAGAATCTCGTGCGTTAAAAGTAAATAAAATATCACCATTTGTATAAATCCACATAGCTCACGCAATGGTTCCAAGTTTTCTATACTATCTATACTAATATTATAAGAAGAAAGATTTGTATTTTTGGATTTTTGTTTGTAACGAATAAACTTATAAACTACTGGACCGATTTCAAAAATTCTTTTGCCGTTAGAAAGCTACATTATCATTTATCACTGAGTAACATAGGCTACGGGCGGAGCCGTGAGGACACAGCTAGTATTTTATAAAATAGGTAGGTACATTAGTGATATCCAGAGCAAAGTAAAAAAAAGTGACGTCATTAATAAATCGATTGTAATTTATAGTAGGTACATTACATTGTTAAAATACCTCCTAGTTAGCTAGCCTACCTGCCTCGCCTAAAGCAATATGAAAAAAATAAAAAAAAACTTATTTTTTTTTAAATACAGAAAAATTCAATATAGATATAACATAACATCACGCCTTGTATTCCCTAAAGGGTTCGGCAGAGGTGTTTTGAGAACACCCTCGTTTCGCCAGTTAAGTTTAAGTCCCATGTAATAGGGGGCGGGCCTATTGCCATTAACCAGGCACAAATCCAGACTTCGGGCTGCTACTGAGTAATTCCTAATGGAAAAACCCAATAACACTTTGCCCGGCCTGGGGATCGAAACTAGGACCCCATGCTCAGCAGTCGCACTTGCGACTACTATACCAACAAGGCAGTCAATATAGACATTGTACCTAAAAGCACGTGTGAAGGTCAACCGTAAGAACAAGTGGTAGAGCTCCTCGTGACAGAGTTTGTCCAGGGAAGTACTGCCACCATACCTATTTCTGCCGCTAAGCAACATTGCTCTATTCCGGATTGAAGGGATTTGATGCCGATGAAAATACAGGAACTTGAGATTTTTCAGCTTGTCTCTAAGGTTGACATCGCATCAGCAATTCTCATGTTATAGTACCTAAGTGTATATAAGCGGCGGTCACTACCTTCCATCAGGTCAGCCTTCGCATGTCTGCCAACCTACCTACATAAAAAATCAGACACCTTTGTAAACAGCTGCAAAGAACGTTCCTGACGCAATATTATCTCCATCATCACATCTTTACGGGAAGTTAGAAACCCGAAAGTCTGACAACTGGTCTAACCTTCAGATATCAGCATTGCCCAGTAACTGGGTTACGGAGGTCTGATGGCAGTCGCTCCTTGTAAAATACTGGTATTCAGCCGCATCTGGTTAGACTGGCAGCTGACCCCAAAGTAGTTGGGAAAAAGCTAGGCAGATCGAACATCACATAGCTTACTGCTTTTTCCTCCACTTCAATGTTTGTAGGATTATTGTGAAGCTCATATTGGACAGTGTTATGTCAGCATATTTTGTCAGCGTACGATAACCGCGGCGCAGGCGCCTTTATGTAATAGGATTACAAAATGGCGCGAACGATAGGCCAACAGGTATGATTCATTACTTTACAGCTGCCGGTCATTATGGAGAAATGCTCGTCCTATTTGGGCGCCATTATTGCATGAAGAGTTATGAAAGTGCATGGTTGATGTTTGTGGAGCTGCCGTTCGGTTCATGGTCTCAAGGATCTAATGTAAGGTCACTTTCAGACTGATAATATCGGCCTGCAAGTCCAAAGTTGGCAGTGGAAGTTTGATAGTCGAACCCAATCTCCCAATAGAGTGCCTAATGAAAAGGGCTAGTTGGGCAAACTGGAAACTTGTTTGGTTTACCAGGGTTGTGGTGAATGCAATAGTGAATCCCATATAGAGTGATATCCGCGAGAATTTACCGAAGTAAATATAAAAAAGCCAAGTCCACAACATAGCATACCTACCTACATAATCAGCCCATTACTGTCCCACTGCTGAGCACGGGCCTCTTCTCAGAGTGAGAAGGGTTAAGGCCGTGGTGCACCACGTTGGCGAACTACACAGACTATCGAGAACATTTTGGAGCCTACTCAGGCGTGCAGACCACAATTATATTAATAAAACAAGCCTGTATTTATCCCACTGCAGGGCAAAGGCCTCTTACCATACCTACAGATAAGGAATTAACATTGATTACCACGCTTGGTCGTGTTGGCAAGATCACTGGGTCAGGTCTCAACAGTGTTCTCCTTCACCGTAAGTCAGCGTGTCTAAGAATAACTAAGACGGAACATAATTATGACATTGAAAAAGTCAAATTGATAAATGTCAGGTTTTGAACTTGCAACCTAATGCGGAAATAAGTTATCTAATCTCCATTTATTTGCATTAATTAGTTTGATGCCTTGACTAAAAGTTCAGCTGATGATATTATTTAAAATCGTAATCAAGTCATTCTCGTCTTTGTTATAATAATATGAGGTTGAACATCAGATGAGGCTCTCGTTGGGTGGCTGGGTCAAGGGCCTGATATAGAAAGCGATACTTCTGGACACGACGCATATTGTTGGGAATTTCCTCTCTATGAGGCCCTGACCACCGGTGGCTTGGACCCTGTTCCCGATGCCTGTGGGCTATTATTTTTTATATTTTTGAATGTTTTTTTAAATTTATATGTATGTAAATGAATAAAGGAAATAATAATATGAGGTTAGGATTTATGTACGGTTTATCTACGTTTATCTCCATTTCGAGTAAGAAGCTACCAACTAAACTATTTAGGTAAGTACTTCTTTAGTACTACAAAATAGTACTGCGCATATCGCTATTAGGAACAATATGCATCATCCGTAAAACCCAGGTGGTTACGAACTAAATCATTCACCACTCACGAACGTACACGCTAATGACAAACTGCATTCGACGAAGTTTCTAGATACGCGCAACGCGCACGGGCATGCGCGATACGTGCAGAATATTCTAGATCGATGAACTAGTAATATTTTTGGAGATGGACCTCTAAATTGCTTAATTTAAATGGAGATATTTTAGGAGTTATTTGTCATAGCTGATCATTCGGAGATTTATTGCAACTTTATTTTTGTCCAAAATTAGTGGTTTATAATTAAGAGATGCTAAATAAGAATGAGTAGGTAATAGTATTTTGCAATCTTATGAAACTGAGTCCCTATTAAAATTGCAAATTAGCGAACAGTGGTTTGGGTGCGAAGAAAAAGAAAGCAGTAAGTAGTCCAGTAAGTATAAGGAGAGGGACTGACTGTCTGCTGCTGCCGCCTTTCGGAGGCCATTTCACCTGTAGTATATCTTTGAAGTGAGATCGGGATTTTAAGAACCAGGTATTTCCGAGAATATCTCTTAGTAGGATCCTGTATAATATTGAAAGCATATGACCGAAATTACAACAACATATTGCGCCGACCCCAAGTAACTTGGGACCAGGGCAGGAAGATGATGATGACCGAAATTACAAATGACATTGAACTAATTACTTCTTTATGTCATGATTGCATAAACGACGTCTAGACGGACTATTATTCCCCAACAATCAAAGATTACATATTAACGGATATTACAAATCTCCATTTTCCCATCAGGTTAAACCTCAGATGTAGCGGATTCTGTTGCAACCGGGGCGGCGCGTACGCACACGAACGCACAGTGAAAGTGATCGAGGAAAATCCGGGTGTGTGTACATTGCGATGAAACTTGTTCATTTAGCTGTCAATATAACATGGTCGCCTTTCTTGGCTGTCCACTGAATATTGCAATGAGTTAAATTATTATTATGGTGTATACATACTTGAAAGGTATGAATGAAGACGCACGAGGAAGCGGACTGTGGGTTCAATGTTGTGTGTGTGTCACATGCCATATTTAATTTAAATTACATGTTAAGATTTAATGATGGGGGAAACATGGAAAGTGGTAAATTAGAAACTCTCCAATGAAGATGCGTTTACTAAATAATGTTGTGTATAGGTAAGTAAGTAGTTTCTATGTGATGAGGAGGGATAAAACACATTTTACTACCTAAGAGAGTGAATAAATACGAATATTAATAGATGGAGGCGACGAGGGAGACCAAAGAAAAGATGCATGGATTGTATAAGGGAGGATATGAAGGAAAAGGGAGTAAATGATGAGGTGACGGCTGACGGAGAAGAATAGAAGAAGAAAACATATTGTGCTGACCCCAAGTAACTTGGGATCAGGGCAGGAAGATGATAGGTAAGTAGTTTCAACCAGTAAGAAAAGGCAGCTCAATGGAGAAGAAACTCTAAAGATAAAGATCTGGGGGCTAATAACTTCACATTTGATGAATCAAATTTCGTTTTATATACGTAATCATAACTGCAAGTGGACTGCACATACAGTCACAACTGCAAACTATGGAACTGCTAAATGCAGCTAAAAGGCAGGTAAGATGCAGTCAGTGTAACTGCGTGACAACTGCCGACTGGATGTGCAGCTCACTTGCAGTTATGATTATCGACGAATATGAAACGGAATTATGATTCCACAAATGTGACGTTATTACCCCCCCAGGCTATGTTAACCTGATAATGTTCTTTAAGGTATTTTGAACATTTTTTTCCTACTTAAATACCTTGAATTGCTAAATTCATGTACAACAAAAAAACAAATCACTTTATTATTTTCCTCCAATTCACATAAAATTATTTTTTATTTAAATACAGTTGAAACGTTTGCAAGAATGTTTAAATAAGAAAATTAATGAAATGTTATTTATAAAGCAAATGAATAGGAATTAAGAGTAGAGAAATGACCGTCTCACGCGCCGCTGCGCACGCGTCTCGATTGCAAGTGCATTCACGCGCAGACGCAAACTGTCGACGAACACTGTTTTTTCTTAGTAGAAAACTGTTCGCCTAGTCTACAGTAGCCGTCTCGTTGGTCTAAGAAAAAATTTACAAGCACGATTTTGACTTGCTTATGTACCGGTCATTTTGTTAGTCGGTGTGTAAACAGCCAGAAACCTGTATGTACAAAACCACCATCGCAACATTGCTCGACCTAGTAAGAGCGATCGATCTACGAGCTTCACATATTTACATAAGCCGTCGTGTGCTCAAAATAAAGCCAATTACTCCAACCATGATATTCCAAGTCTTCGACGGCATCAGTACTGGAAACTTCTCGAATCAAACTCCGATGAAGAAATGAGGAAAGTTTAGATATTAATAAATATGTATTGAGGTTACTGGAGTAGTTACGTCACTATATCTTTTAATCTGTAAACACCATGCTAATTAATGTGTTGATAGATATATTAGTTATGCCTTATTTAGCTGTTAGTTTATATAGCTTAGATATTGTTTCTCGAATTTAAGTTTTTTGATACACTAGCTTCTACCCGCAGCTTCGCTTTCATGTTTGTTTTTCACCCACTTAGGGGAGGAATTTTGAAAAATCCTTCTTTAGGGAATGCTTACATTATATGTATAAGGTACCTACTGCCAAAATGATAAGTTTTTACCCCAGCGGTTTAGGCTGTGCGTTGATAGATCAGTCAGTCAGTCAGTTTCTCTTTTAATATACTCGTATATTAAACAAATTTGGAGTATTAACTTTTAGTATTTGTTTATTAGTTAGTCTTCTCACAGCATACATAAAGTAACGCCAAGCCTCAATTTTCCTTACATCAACAACGAAATAGAAAATAAAAACACAAGTGGTAGTAACTTGCGCTTTACTCAGTAAACGCTTGAAGTTAAGTCGGTTGATGCACTGGCCCGAATTCGCACTCGTCCGTAAACGCGATGCGCTTGCGTCATTTCGGCCATCTGTTTCGTACATACGTTCGACACCAATGTCAGCTGTTTAGTCAATTACTATACTTTCTTCGTTTTTTCTTTTAAATGGTTAATTAAAGGGGCGTGGTCACGTTTTCTTCATATAAATCGATCAATAAGTGAAATCGTCGACGTTGATTGGCATGACGTGCTGCCACGCCAAATGTGTCGACTTGAAGTAGAAACCGAGTTACCAATGTCGAACGATACTATTTTTCAACTCTGCCATGGTGGATCGTTTTATCGACGGAAAATAGAGGAGTAGGAAGCCCATTTTCAGTAAGTGAGCTGATTTAGATACTCGAGTGTTTGTGTCAGTTTTTTGAGCAGTATCAATTGATTGCTCTGATTTTCCACACCTATAGATTATTGTTGACGATCGACGCCATTAATGGGCCTAGACAGGACTACCCAGGCCGGAGACGTTATTCGGGGTTGCGGTGCATGCTTTTGCGAATCCCGCGACCCCGGCCGAACGGTCAGGAGGAGGAACACCGTTGGTTTTTAGCCGGTAAGAGTCCGGCAGACCCCCTCGCCTTCCGCGGTCGAGGGAAATCCATGAGGATTTACCAACGATTCAAAAAAAGTTGGAGACGTTATGGCCTAATACCACCTACTACATGGCCTGGACTACCATGGACCGTAGAAACTAAAATTAAATATTATGTCTTGAATTAAAGGAAAAAAATAAATAAAAAAGATTCTTAATCTACAAAACTAAAGTACAAAAATCGCTTCGCGGGCTGCATGTCGCCTACGGGCCATGATTTATACAGAATTAAGATGTGCAGTAAGAAAGTAAAAAAAGTAAAAATATCTGGACTTGTAATTACACTCGGTAGCAATAAATCCGGGTCACCAACATAAACAAAACAATATTAAGCAATATTTTCCGAGATATTAAGGTTTATGTTGATGACCCGGATTCATTGCTCCCGAGTGTATAATTTTTTCTCAGAATTGTGCGTTTGCATATAACAACGACATAACCTAATCCAATTGAACTTGAATTTAACTATTCAATTTTATGTAATTCAATTATATTCAACTTTGATTAGTATTCATGTTTTATTTTCTACTTCCTATAGTATTTTTTTCTGTGTTATTTAATGGTTATATACAATTTACGCAGAATCGCGTGCAGTTATGCGAATACTAGGCGTGCCCGTAATGTCGGTATTCATATCAGAGCCAAGTTTTTTGTCAATGTTTACTATTGCTGTTGATTTGCTTTACCTTGTTATATAATATATATATATATATATGTATGTATACAAATTAACTGTTTTACTTGATTTTTTAATGAATAATCTTCAAAATTTTCTCATTGAAGCTGCGATGCCCATGACTTTTATTTATTGTAAAAATATCCAGACATATCAAGAACAAGGCTACAGTAAATATTGCATTTAAATTAAATATCACTCAAAAATTATCATATAGTTAATTATAAACATCCGCATTAAATAAATCTACTAATTTAGACTGCCTTGTTGGTCTAGTGGTCGCAATCGCGACTGCTGAGCATGGGGTCCTGGGTTCGATCCCCAGATCGGGCAAAGTGTTATTGTGTTTTTTCATTAGGAATTTCTCAGTAGCAGCCCGGAGTCTGGATTTGTGCCCGGTTAATGGCAATAGGCTCGCCCCCTATTAATTAGATGGGACTTAAACATAACTGGCGAAACGAGGGTGTACTAAAGAAACACATCTGCCGAACCCTTCGGGGAATAAAAGGCGTGATATTATGTTGTTGTTGTGCCTACTAATTTAGATTTAATCACGCAATGGTGTCGAAACAGACAATAATCACCATTGCATATTTCACTCGATAGTAGCTACTCGTAACTTTCAACTGTGACCTTAAGTACGCAACGTGTAGTTTGCCCGTACAAGTGCCCAATTTGATTAGAAAGAGCGGACATCGCCAATTTGACTCGGGCCCCCCTCGACGGGCTATGCTTGCGGCAGAGCGTGGGCATGTGTTTTATATACCATACACATATACGTAGGAAAATAGATAAATATTACGACGTAATAGAAGGAAGGACTGAAATAGAACTAGGGCGTTGATCAACATGAGGAGAAAATATACTATGATGCCACAATTAAAATGGTTTTAATGTAGGTCGGAAAATGTGATGTAAATTTTTAAGATCACTGTAGTACGTCCCGTTCCATTGCATCTTTGGTAAGGGTAGGTTTACTCGTCCTGATACTGAAAACGTGACGAAACCAACACAACAGAGAGGGTACTAAAAACATGTTTTCGATAGTGTGTAGACCGCCAAACCGTACCAGGCTGACGAAGTGGACTTACACCCATATTCTAAGACGTTCCTCCAGAACTTTCTCGACTCGACTCCACCTCGACTCACTACCATCAGTAGTTATAGTTGACATAAACGTCCTCGACTCGAGATTTTTCCTCAGTCGAGGTAAGGAATCATCTGTCAAACTCAAGGTACCTCGGAGGAAGGAAGTGTCAAAGTTCGTATGTAATAAAAATGAATTTTGAAGATTTTATCGAATATGCTTACGATAATCCTTACAATTATTTATTGCGGCGTTATTTGCGAGATGCAGATAATTCAAATTATAACGTAATGACTCCGTCGAGGAACCTCAAAATTCACTCAAAATTGCGACTAAGAATATAATTTTGAAGGTGTTTTCGAGGCCGTTCTGAGTCGAGTAAGTTTTGGAGGAACGTCTTAGAATATGGGTGTTAGGTCTAAAGTATCTAAAACATTCTTATTCCGAGAAGGCCCGTACCCAACAGCGGGACAGTAATGGGCTGATTATAATAAGACTGAAAAGCATATATGGGTTTATGGCAGGGGCGATAGAATAGCGATTGACTTCGGTCGTTTTTCCACGGCGCACGCCATGACATGGCAAAGCGTGGTGACGATTCCGAGTGCCTTTATTTTTCTCTGAACCGTTTAATTAACGCTCGGATTTGCATTTTGTCGTGACGTGTGCGGTGAAAAAACGTCCTAATTGTACTTCATTAGTGCGCTTGAGCTAATTTTTAGGAAAAATTTAGTTCCGAAAAGACGGTTGCGGACTTTATGGATAGTAGTTACTTACATCGAGATGGAAACTTAAAAGATATTTAATATAGTAACTTGATAAAGACACCGAAAATTACTACAAAGGTAATGTTATGACATAAACTGCAGTTGTAATCATTTTCAAAACGGGATTCGGACCACATTCGCCGTCAAAACTGTCATTTTGCTCAACGGCGCGGCGTTCATAATTGTCTACTTTATATGACATCGTGGTTAGCTGTCGCAAAAACTTATTACTAGTCTTTTATCAAAATTGGACACGCGTCGTCGACTTGCGGAAATTACGAGGCAACTATTAACAGAGCACCTATTTGTCATCAGCCAATTGGTCAATCCAATTCGCTAACCAAGTGTTCCTTATTAGAAATTGTGAATAAAATTGATTTGCTTGCATTTACAGAATAGCTAATTTTTATTCCAAACTAATTGTCATTTAATAGAATTTTAGCGCATCAACCGACGTAATAAAATTTGTGCATAATAGGACAATCTAGAGTCTAGACAAAATCAAACTGGTTGGTATTTTAATTGTATAATTTATTTTTTAAAGCCATTTATTTTAGATTCTATGAGTAGGTTCCTTAACTCACACACTGACCTATTACTTTAAAATGTTTGGGAAAACGTATACTTTTGCAATGTTTGTAAATATGTGAGCACCATGGATCGATCACATAATTAATTTGTCATTGCTTCATTTTTAATTCTTTTTACCTATTGTGGTATAGTAATTTTATTCTAGGTGCATCGTCTTTACATATAATTGTATAATTAATGTACCTATCCAAAATATTGTAAGACATTTTAAAAGAGTAACGGTGAAGTTTCTTGTCCATTCTTCTCCATACGAAACTACCTTTTGGAAGGGGCGACTAGAATCAATTCTAATTTTTTTTGTGAATTTTAACGTTCAAAAGTGCCTTTTATGTGCCCTATTGAAATAAATACTTTGACTGACTTTTGTGTGTAAATAACTAATTATTTTTTTTAAAACGTTGCCCCACACTAGGATTTCTCCTCTATCGTGGGTGCGTTTACAGACACAAATCTTCACATATACAAACATCCAGACCCGGAACAACTATCTGTAGGCCATACAAATATTTGTTCCGTGCGGGAATCGAACCCACGACCCGTAGCGGAGAAGCCGATCGCTCCGCCACTGTACCAAACGTGTCGTCAAAATATATAAATAACATGTTTCTTTTCGTTCTTTCATTAGTGGCCGATTCCTATAATTTACGGAGCGTTATTGGTTAATATTAAGCCTCTTATATCTTTACCAATAATGAAGCAAAGAACTTTGCAAAGGCTTTGCTTAGGATACCCTCCTATATGAAAGTAGCTATCACAGATAAAACTAGCTTATAAGTCTATTTATATGCCCAGTTTTGCAATAAAAAATGTTACAATTGTTAAACGAATTGTTTTTGTTTATAGGAACCGGGCATCAGTGAATAAAACTACTACCTACTTATTTTGATCTACAGGTTAATTATATATCAGCCATACCTGCGCTGTCTCAGGTCACAGCACTGGACGATCCACTGACTCTCCAGGAAGTTGTAGATGCCATGAAGCAGCAACGTAACAAAAAAGCACCAGGTGATGATGGAATCCCAGGTGAGTTGCTTAAGTACGGTGGGGGGGAATTGAACGAGATTGTTTGGGAGTTTTTCCGCCGTATGTGGGAGGAGGAGATTGTACCAGATACTTTTACTGTGTCGAACATCTGTGCACTCTTCAAAGGCAAAGGCAGTCGTGCCGACTGCAATTCCTACAGAGGCATCTCGCTCTTATCCGCTTCAGGAAAGATCTTTGCGAGAGTTCTTCTGAATAGATTAGTGAAATTGTCCGAAAAAATACTACCTGAAACCCAATTTGGGTTTCGTCCAAACAGAGGGACCTGTGAGGCAATCTTCTCTATTCGGCAACTTCAAGAAAAGTGCAAAGAGCAATCGCAAGCGCTGGTCCTTTGTTTCGTGGACTTGGAAAAAGCCTTCGACAGCGTGCCTCGCGAAGCGCTTTGGATGGTACTGCAAAAGCTTGGGTGTACAGATAAGTTCATCAAATTGATCCGTCTCCTGCACGATAACCTGCGCTGTTGTGTCGTGGTTACGACTGAACAGTCGGAATTCTTCCATGTCACCTGTGGGGTAAAGCAAGGATGTGTCTTAGCACCTACACTCTTTGCCCTATATTTTGCGGTTGCTGTGGGACAGGCTTTGAAAGGCAATGCGAGGGGCATTCATATCCGTTTCCGAACTGACGGCAAACTTTTTAACCTAACCCGATTGAAAGCTCACACTAAAGTCTCGTACGACCTCATCACCGAGGTAATGTACGCTGATGATCTGTGCTTTGTTTCGGAATCCCCGGAAGACATGCAAGAGTTGATGGATAGACTTGATAAGTCTTGTCGCAGGTTCGGTCTGAAAATTAGCATCTCGAAGACTGAAGTCATGGCATTGGACACAGTTGACCATGGCCCTTTTGAAATACGGCTTGACGATGCTGTCCTCAAGCAGGTGGGCAGATTCAAATACCTGTGTAGTACCATAACAAGCAACGGTGACCTGGACCCGGAAGTCAACTACAGAATTGGTACTGCTTCAGCAGTGTTTGGCAGACTACGGGAGAAGGTATTCCGCTCGCATGACCTCAAACTACAAACCAAGATCAACGTGTACATGGCCATCATCTTGCCAAACGTCCTGTACTCCTCTGAGACATGGTGCGTGTATAGGAGACACATACGCGCATTAGACCGATTCCACCTTAAGTGCCTCCGTGATATCCTAAACATCAAATGGTCCGACCGTGTTAGGAACACGGATGTCCTGCGAAGGGCTAATGTCTGCGGAATTGAGGTTTACCTGATGCGTCGTCAGCTGCGCTGGTCTGGACATGTTGTGAGGATGCCTGATGAGAGGATAGCTAAGCGCATCCTCTTTTCTGAACTCAAGGATGGCAAGCGCAAACCTGGCGGCCAGTTCCTTAGGTACAAAGACGTTCAGAAAAGGCATATGAAGAGATGCAATATAGATCCGTCTCGGTGGGAGGAATTAGCGAAAAACAGACCTGTTTGGAGGCGTTTGGTAAAGGAAAATGTTTATGACTTTGAGGACCAGCGGAGGAGAGATCTCGATGGCAGGCGAGATCAGCTCAGGATTAAACCACCCTCCAACATACAATATAATTACCACAATGGCATTCTAACGTGTCCGCACTGTGCGCGTACCTTTTCAGCTAAGATGGGTTATATTAGCCACATCAGAGCACACGCCCGTTACCTATAAATTGTCGGAAAGGAAGAAAACACACACGACGACACGTTTGGTGCAGTGGCTAAGCGATTGGCTTCTGCGCTGCGGGTCGTGGGTTCGATTCCCACACGGAACAAATATTTGTATGGCCTACAGATAGTTGTTCCGGGTCTGGATGTTTGTGCATGTGAAGATTTGTGTCTGTAAACGCACCCACGATACAGGAGAAAGTCTAGTGTGGGGCAAAGTTTTAGTCACCGTAGCCGAAATCGGCATGGGATTATATATATATTTTGATCTACAGGTTATTAAGTATGAAAATAGTTGCTTGCCTTGATTGAAACTCGCTCCAAGCGATGGTGTAGTCTGCTTAAATCTGCTCAGTTATTTTCAATATTGCCAAAAATATAATCGATGTAATCATTATTGATTTGTGAAGACAATGTCAGACGATGAATGTAGTGGAAAATAACTTCAGTACCTGCAAATGCATTGGATAGAGCGAAGTGGAAGCAGGAAACTAGAAAGGCAGACCCCGTCACCATGTGGAAATAATAATTAAAGATAATAATTGCACAGGAGAGAGAGACGTAAAGATAATGTCAATAATAAATTGATTCTGAAATATTGAACAACTTGAAAAACAATAATAAATAAAAAATCTTTTAAGTTAAACAGTTTAATCTTGCAGTACCCTGCAGCATCAGAATTTGGGGATTGAAGGTTCAAATTATTATAATGTTGTATTGTTATGGGAATTTAATTTGTGTGCGAAGTTTTGAGGCGAATTGATTAAGCAGAGTATGATGTAGTGACAAAAATTGAAAGGAGTATGCTTAGGTGGTTTGGTCATGTTGAGAGAATGAGTGAACGGCGATTAACAAAAGGAATTTATAAGGCGGATGTCAATGGGAACGCCGGTAGAGGACGTCCTAGAAGGACATACATCGATGTTATTGGTGATGTTCTTCACAAAGGTCAGGTGCGTAGTACTCTCAACCGGAGTGCGTGTATGACAAGATGTATGAATGTGGATGAAGCGAAAGGGGTATGTAAGGGTCGTAGCATGTGGCGTTCTATAGTTTCTGCCTACCCCCATGGGAAAAAGGGGTGAGTTTATGTATGTATGTATGATTAAGCAGAAGAGTTGCAAAATCTGTCGCAATATTTGAATCAAACCAACAAACAATTACAATCTTCCATTGAGTCTCATAGTAACGTTATCTTTGATTAATATTTACCAACTTGGCGTAAAACAAGATAGTGCTATTTCCAATATAGTCAGGGTACATACTTCTTCCTTACTTATTGTACATTATTTGCTTAGTTCTTGAAATATTTAGTTAGTAACGGACGAATGCTTCTATGATTACGAGCCAAGACAACTCATACATGGTCCCAACTTACGAGTAAATAATACAAAGAGAATATATATATATTCTGAATTAGTATACAAAGAGCGAATGATGTGCTTAGCAATACAATCTGATTAAAACATGTGTAAGTTATGCAACTGTGTAGAATAATTAGACTATGGATACTGTAAACTGTACTCAGTTATCTAATTTTTTTTTTTAGATTTTTTCTTTACTTAAACCATTTACGCAGCGCACGCAACGGAAGCTCTCAAAAAGGAATAATTATTGCCGTTTTTGCAACATTTTTCATTTATGCTCCGCTCCTATTGGTCGTAGCGTGATTTTATATAGCCTATAACCTTCCTCGATAAGTGGACTATGCAACACAAAAAGATTTTTCAATTCCAACCAGTAGTTCCTGAGATTAGCGCGTTCAAACAAACAAACAAACTCTTCAGCTTTATAATATTAGTATAGATTAAAACATTTGTAAGTTATGCAACAGACTAGAATAATTATACCATGGAAACTGTAAACTCTGAACTCAGTTATCTAATAATTAATTCTCCTGAACACGATAATTGAGACAAAATTATTCTCTTCGCAATTTTCGAGTATCAGTCCAATAAACTGGAAAGTCGTTTTACACTGTGAGTCTTAATTAGGAATTTAAAATGGCGATGTAACATATCATAACATTAACATAATATCACGCTTATATTCCCCGAAGGGTTGAGCAGTAACAACCTCATTTCGTTGTTATTTTAAGTCCCATGTAATAGGAAGCGAGCCTATTGCTATCAACCGGGCCAAAATCCAAAACTCCCTGCAGCTACTGAGGAATTCCACATGGAAAAGCTCAATAACACTTTGCCCGACCTGGGGAGCGAACCCAGCACCTCACGATCAGCAGTCGCGCTTGCCACCACTAGACCAACGAGGCAATGGCGATGTGTCTACATCTTTTTTTCCAAGCGACCGTTTGGACAATACCAAAATGACGAATAATGACTTGCGCATGACCACTATAACACACCCAATAGAAATAAATACCGTTGTATTTATTGAATGAATTTAGTTCTCATAGATACTAATAGTTTTTGTAAATATTATTCGTATGTGCCTAATATATGTATATGTATACAGATGTAGGTAGCTAACTGTTTATTAGCGGTCAATGTACCAACCAAAACATCTAAACGGGGACACGCACTATTGTTTCTTGGACAATGCCAACCCTGTTACAGATAACTAACCCAATATTGTATTTGATGCAAATGGAGGCATATTTTGAGGTATTAGTGCTATAGGGTAATTAAGAACATGGGAATATTAGGAAAATTACAAATTTCTACTAAACCAGGCAATATTTTTTGTTCTGGCAACATAATGTTTGAATGTGTAATGTAATTTTCCCAGAGCAACATTTTTTGCTTGGTTTAGTAGTAATTCGTAATTTTCGGAATATTCCCATGTTCATAGATACCTAAAGCACTCAAAACAAATCAAAAAAAATATTTCACATAAACCAATACAGGTGCTTAAGAAAAGTCGAATTTAGATGCACGGTTCCGATTAGTCGTTTCCTATGGAGAAGAGCCGGCAAGAAACTCCATGGTTATTCGTTTAAAAATAATATCTTTAGCAATTTCTGTGGATACAGTACAATGATTTAGGATAATGAGAGAACAATGAAGTCCTGACCACAGACCAATGAGTAAAGTAGTACTAAAAGACTTGAGTGCAAAAATTAACAAACAAATATAAATCTGTACATGAATATGACATGGTTCGGTTATGTGGCACAGATTATATCTCATTTATATTCATCCCGAGACATGCATATATTAAGATTTATGAATGATTATAATCTTTCTTTCAGTCGTTACGGGAAGTCCGAAGCCTTAAAGTCTGACAACTGGTCTAAACTTAAGATATCGGCATTGCCCAGTAACTGGGTTGCGGAGGTCTGATGGCAGTCGCTTCGTCTAAAATACTGGTATTCAGCCGCATCTGGTTAGACTAGAAGCTGACCCCAATATAGTTAGGAAAAAGTTAGGCAGAACGAAAGTATTATCTTTCTATGCAAGTTTTAACAGTTGAATTAAAGGTACTTTGTAGCTAGACTCAATCTTCGATCTCTATGGTACGATGGCACTATGACATAACCAGGCTCGCGACACGTTGGATTGGCAAACGCCTTTGGCTGTTACAACGCTTTATTTTCCTTATGAGTCATCGATACACGAAACGGATTATAATCAAAAGTCTTATACTTCACTAGCACTTAGCCCGCGACTTCGTCCGCGTGAATTTTCATACAAACTTCCATCCCTTATTTTACCCCCTTAGGGAAAAATATTATTAGTGGATGCCTACGTCACAAAAGGAACCTACTGTCCAAATTTCATGTTTCCAGCTTCAGTGGTTTAGGCTCTGCGTTGATGAATCAGTCAGTCGTCAGGACAAATAATTATATATGTATAGATAGATGAAACAAAACTAGGGTAAATTCTGGTCTAAATTACGAAACCGATCCACCGTGATTCAGAATTAAGGAATTGGTGGATTAGTTATGGGATCGGACCGGAATATGTCCAAAGTAATGCACGTTATAGTCGCCGGCATGTAATTTGGCAAGGTTTTGGCGTAGTAGGAGTAAGCGTGCGCATGTACTATGCATTTCTTGAATTCCATAAATAGATAATTTTGGATAAATTAATAATATTTGAAAACAGTATTCATTAAAGAAATGAACCAATATATATAGTTAGCTTCACGACAGTAGCATTTCGTGAAGCTAACTATTGGTTCATTTCTTTAATGAATACTGTTTTCAAATATTATTAATTTATCCAAAATTATCTATTTATGGAATTCAAGAAATGACATTTTATAAAAATGAATATAAATAATAATGAAATCTATGAATAAAAAAATATAACATAATTTTTTTCACAGTCTTCTTTTGCCGGCAGTAGGTACTAATTTGACAGCTATCGTGTGAAGTTGTAGCAAGCGCGATCCTATTCTTAGTTGGCACGCATAGTACACTAAGTGCAACAAAAAAATGGTCACTTTTATTGCTTGTCATATTCTATGGTTATTGCCATAATTTATTCTTAAACATGTCTGTTTAGAAGAAAGAAATAAAGGAGAGGAATTCTCTACCTTGCCAAGTTCGACTTTACTGTACGTATAAATTTTATTGCTAGGAAAATACCTTCTTAAATCTATGCCAACCATCCCTTTTTTTATTTTTTTTAGCGTGGGGAAATCCTCATGGACTATCCCCCGTCTGGGGAAGACGGGGGGGTGTGCCAGACTCTTACTGGCTAAAACCACCACGGTGTCCCTCCTTCTGACCTAAGGCCGGGGTCACGGGATTCGCTGTTGCATGCACCGCGACCCCGGCAGGTCTCGGTCCACCAGCTTCTTCTGGTGGACCTCTCCTGTGGTGGGGCAGTTGTTCCCCTGCCCCACATCCTTCCGAGAGGCGCGCGCACGACACGACGCGCCATCCTCCCTGGGCCCGTTACTGGTCGGGCGACGGGTTCCCCAACCCGCCGCCCGCAGGCCACTCACTAGGGTGGCCGGAGGTCGTCACGCGCCCTCCGGCGCCCGGTGCGTCTAGCGTGAGAAGGGAGAGAAGAAGCGGCCTCCCTCTCCCTCTCCGCTACCTCCTTGATCGCCATCACCTCCTCGCAAAAAGAGGCGATAGCTTCCCACGCAGTCTCGCCCCCGACCATGGACAGAACCACGGCCGGATGCCAACCATCCTTGTCCCGAGTCTTGTTAACGTTTTTGTAACGTACTCCTTGACAAAATTCGTTGTAATGTCTTCTAAAGAACACAATCACCTTAACGAGTTAAATCATTATGAGGTAAGCATGTTCTAACTGGAAATACTAATGAGGAAGATTTTATACATTACTCAAGGATCACTCAGGGGTGACAACAGGTTTTCTTTACCCTACCGAAAGCTCTGCCCATCTTACGGTTTCAGATAAAACCACAATAACTACATTGAATGAAAGTCTTAACGGATTACAGCAGTCTGTACCCGGCTTTAAGCCGGTAGCCTGTAACGTAACAAGCAATGGAACATGAAAGGTACATAGTACGCACGCGTAGTGTGCACAGTTCGTGCGCGCAAGGCGTCCACACTATGGGAATTCTGTTACATTGCATGATACATTTCGCAAGTCTGTACCCGGCTTTATGATTCGACAATTGTTGACCGATTCGGTTTGTTTATTCTGTAACAATGCGTTCGCCGAAAGAATGTATTCCTGACAGTCCGTGATTTATATTATAACGTCAAACTACAATAAACTAAATTAGTTTACAGTGAAAATGTAAGCGCCCGTTCACACAGCGGATCCGTTGTAACGGATCCGTCGGTACTGGATGTGTTGTTCACATCTGTATCGACGGATCAGTTAAACAAATGGCAGCTGCGTCGCACCTGGCAGACAGCATACGATAAAAATAACGGATCCAGTATTTTTTACTGGATTCGGAATACGCTCGTGTGGAGCCACGAGGTAGATGTGGCTGAATACCAATATTTTACACGGAGCGAAAATTGCCACCAGACCTCCGCAACCCAGTAACTGGGCAATGCTGACATCCTAAAGTTAGACCGGTTGTCAGACTTTTGGGCTTCTGACTACCCGTAACGACTATCATAGGTATTCGTATGATACCCGGGACCGACGGTTTAACGTGCTCTCCGAGACACGAAGGGGTCTCGATATGTAAAGAATGGTCACCCATTCACGGACTGACCGTGGCAAGCGCAACTTATCCTTGCAAATCATATAATCCACGGGGTTGTTAATTAGCCATGAGCCCCTTAATTTAGTTCTTAACTATTTTAGTTTATTGTCAGTTGACGTTATATTATGAATCATGAACTGTCGGGAACACTACGTAATATTTACATTATTACTATTTAATATAACATTAACACTATTTAGTCTTAATTTTTTTTACAATTTTCTTTATAATTTAGTATAGTGACGGCCCCAAATAAAACCTCATTCTCAAAATTCGGCCCGGCTGCTGAAAAGGTTGGTCGGCCATGATCTAAGTCCTTCTCATTCCGTACCCAGGAGTGGGACAGCAATAGGCTGATTATTATGTATGTGTACAGGGTTAAAATGCAATAAACGCAGCTCACCAGCAGCCACACTTAGTGATCACTAATTACTAAACAATTACAGCGATGTACGGATATAATATAAATATTATGTATGTTATTATAAATAATAATTGTTATTACCTACACTATAAGCACAATGGGTCACCCGCGTGACGGAGCAACGAGTATTCCCAAGGAGGGTTGATGTCAGGCAGGCGGCCGGTCATAAAAAAAAAGCCAAAACCTCTAACAACATGGATTTATGAAATACATGTTTTGCCGACCCCACTTAGTGTGGGATAAGGGCAGGAAGAAGAAGACCTACACTACACAGGTGCTACTTTACGTAATTTTGTTTGTTTTAGTCTGAAATGTGTTTTAAAATAAGCCTTATTATAATTATGTAATGGACACGCGTGTTGGTTTGAAGAATACATTCTGAAGACGTGAGAATTATAATGATATGCCGCTGAAACGTTTTTCTGGATTGCGTCTGCTGTTCGTGAAATCTTGGTTAGTCTAGTTATTGTTTTTTTCCGTGTGGAATTCCTCAGTAGCAGCCCAGTGTTTGAATTTGTGTCCGGTTGATGGCAATAGGCTCGCCACCTATTAAATGGGACTTAAACATAACGGCGAAATGAAGGTGTTACTATACACCTCTGCCCAACCCTTAATATTATAGCGTGATATTATGTTATGTTTTTTAAAGTAATTTTAACATTTTATTTATTTCATAATGTGTAAGAGTTCAAGTAATCAGTTGCACTGTAATATACTTGCTCTATAGATGCAACCGAGAGAACTAGAACTAACAATATGATCCTAAAAATAAATTTTCTTTATGCACACGCTACTAACAACAAACATACAGTCATTCGTTGTCAGTTACCTGCTTGGCCATTATGAGTATAAAATAACCTGGTAATTACCCCAAAAGCTTGTTTAGCTATCATGTGCACACAGAACAAAGTTTAGAGTGATAAACGTCACTATCTACGGCGTGTGCGCGTGTCCTTGCGCACTGCGCAGGGTTGCCTAACATTGCTCTACGCAACTATACGGCCAGCATTATTATTAACTAGTTTTCCCTTCGATGAAATTTGAATGTTAATTAAAGATTACATTAGTGTGTATTAAGGGTATAATTTTGTTGACCAATGGTGTTGATTGAATATGTAAAGCTGAGTACTGATCGGCGTTACGAGGCGTAATGTAACGTGTTACACAGCGAGCGTTCGTGCAGTCAGTACGTCGCAAGCGCCTTGTTTCCCCGTACTGACTGCAAGAACGCTCGCTGTGTAACGCGTTACATTACGCCCCGTAACGCCGTTCAGTACCCAGCTTTACAGCTAGTTCACACATAAACCGTTTACAGGACCCGTTTTAGCGGATCCTTTTTTATTTTGGTGATGGCGCCTGTAGTTGTATGACCGAGTACTCGACAGTATTCCGAATCCAGTAAAAAGTACTGGATCCGTTATTTTTATCAAATCCTGCCTGCCAGATGCGATGTAGCTACCATTTGTTTAACTTATCCGTCTGTACAGATGTGAACAAGACATCCAGTACCGACGGATCCGTTAGAACGGATCCGATGAAACGGATCCGCTGTGTGAACGGGCTGTAACCATAAAGATTAAGTAGGCTCTATTTAATGTGTTGTGATGTGGTAACATTTCCTTGATAATCTTTTTCGGCATAATGTGTGTGAAATGTTTTGAAAAATAGTATGTAATTTGTGGTGCGTTAATGTCCTTGTTGGAAACGGATATTTTGCAAGTAACCGTCGGTTTCGACATATCCTAGTGATACATTTTTGTGAGTTTACGAAAAAAATAGTCGTAAGGGGCTAGGAATACATTAAGATTGATTTTAATTTAAGTTTGTTGGTGGTATATAATAGGTACATATTTGCCTTTAATAACTGTTGAAAAAGGCAAGTTTGGTATTTAAAATTTTCGTTCGGTAATTCAATTTACATGTATTGTTTTAAATTTCCATGGTTATTGACGTTAGTAGAATAAACTATGTCGGGATTTACACCATGTACCTGTTTATTTTTGAGACTTCGATATTTCGGCGCAGTTGCATGCGCCAACCGTTTCACCGTGACCGTTACGTCTGCCAATAACATCTACCCATACGTGACAATCGACAGTTCTTCCATGATCATGGCGCATGAAACTGCGCCGAAATATCGGAGTCTCAAAAATAAACAGGTACATGGTGTAAATCCCGACATAGTTTATTCAATTTACATGTTTGTAATTTTTCAGGTCATTAGGATAACTTCCTTCTTCTGAAAATATTCAAGGGAAAAAAAGCAATTTACTGGTAGAGTGGGAACATAACGGACTTTAAAACTTTTTTAAGACCAATAGTCCTAGCACGAAGTCTGATGAGTTACTACCGTGAATGTAACGTCAATGTAAGTGAATTTTGAATCGGAAATACTCGTTCCGCACATATTATTTAATTCAATCGAAAACTTTATTTATATCTATGTATGATAGGTTCTCATTAGTCTAGTAGTGGGAAGCGCGACTGCTGATCGTGGGGTCCTGGGTTCGATCCCCAGGTTGGGAAAATGTTATTGGGTTTTTCCGTGTGAAATTCCTCAGTAGGAGCCCGGAGTTTGTATATGTGCCTGGTTGAGTGCAATAGGCTCGCCCCTAGTACATGGGAGTTAAATATAACGGTGAAATGAGGGGGTTACTATACATCTCTGCCCAACCCTTCGGAGAACACAGGTGTGATGTTATGTTATCTATGTATGATACAAATTATGCAAGTCGCAAAAAATAAACTAAAATTTTATAGGACAGTTGTATTTTCGATTCAAAATCGGTTACATTAGGGATACCTTTACGATGAGCACTAAACGTCAAAAGTTCGTGCAAGGCCTACAGCTCTTATGAGACTTACATTACTTTTCAAACATAAACCACGCAAGTAGACGTATGATTACTAAAACATTAAAATATTACACAATAAAGTTACTGAGTGTGTTTCATAACTAATAGGCGTAATTTTTACAAGTACATGCCGCTCTCCGCAAAACACAGTTATTTTAGTAATTGTTGTAATTTAGCGCATCTTAGGCTGGTGTTCACCAACATTCATACTTTTTTTTTTTTTTTTCACGTGTTGAAATCCTCATGGACTATCCCCCGTCTGGGGAAAACGGGGGGGTGTGCCAGCTTACTGGCTAAAACCACCACGGTGTCCCTCCTTCTGACCTAAGGCCGGGGTCACGGGATTCGCTGTTGCATGCACCGCGACCTCGGCAGGTCTCGGTCCACCAGCTTCTTCTGGTGGACCTCTCCTGTGGTGGGGCAGTTGCTCCCCCGCCCCACATCCTTCCGAGAGCCCGCGCAGGACACGACGCGCCATCCTCCCTGGGCCCGTTACTGGTCGGGCGACGGGTTCCCCAACCCGCCGCCCACAGGCCACTCACTAGGGTGGCCGGAGATCGTCACGCGCCCTCCGGCGCCCGGTGCGTCTAGCGCGAGAAGGGAGAGAAGAAGCGGCCTCCCTCTCCCTCTCCGCTACCTCCTTGGTCGCCATCACCCCCTCGCAAAAGGAGGCGATGGCTTCCTACGCAGTCTCGTTCCCGACCATGGACAGAACCACGGCCGGAAGCGAGAGGTCACCGCCGATCGCCGCGACTAGCTCGCGGCGCTGCGACTCCCATGCTGGACACGCCTGTAAAGTGTGCAGCGCCGTGTCCTCGGGGCAGTCGCAGTCTCGCCCCCTATCACATGGGACTTAAATACAACGGCGAAATGAGAATGTTACTATATACCTCTGCACAATCCTCCGGGGAATACAGACGTGATGTTATATGTAAACAACCTATTGTGTCGAAAAGCTTGTAAAAGTATTAAACTTTACATTTACGTGTATGTATGCGAACATGTAGTTTCCCTTTAAGACGCCGTACTTACTTAACTTTCACTTTGCATCTCAATAAACAGGTAGGAAAGACCGTCTTTATTCAAGTAGTGGACAGGAGACCAATTCTACTAATCAAATTGTTTAAAATCGCAATCGAGTCGCATCTGAAGGACAGCTCCTTTATCTCTATATAAAAAAAAAAAAGTCAAACGGCCGTGATTCAGCTACGGTCCGACTGCGATTATAAACAATTTAATTAGTAGAATTGGCCTTCAAGACGTTAAGAAATAAATATAGAGGCTCTATATTTATTTGTAGAACACCGCTTGTCTTATGACTTATCAATCCTTAGCCCTCGCACACACACACAACACACGTTGAAAAAGCGTCCAACGCGCGCAATTGATAAGTTGCGTTAAAAAAGCGCTATCATGTGAACACATAATATACGGCTTGCTATTTGTTGTGTTAGAACGCTTTTTTAACGCGCGTTGAAAAAGCGTCCAACGCGCGCAATAGATAAGTTGCGTTAAAAAAGCGCTATCATGTGAACACATAATATACGGCTTGCTATTTGTTGTGTTAGAACGCTTTTTTAACGCGCGTTGAAAAAGCGTCCAACGCGCGCAATAGATAAGTTGCGTTAAAAAAACGCTATCATGTGAACACATAATATACGGCTTGCTGTTTGTTGTGTTAGAACGCTTTTTTAACGCGCGTTGAAAAAGCGCCCAACGCGCGCAATAGATAAGTTGCGTTAAAAAAGCGCTATCATGTGAACACATAATATACGGCTTGCTATTTGTTGTGTTAGAACGCTTTTTTAACGCGCGTTGAAAAAGCGTCCAACGCGCGCAATAGATAAGTTGCGTTAAAAAAGCGCTATCATGTGAACACATAATATACGGCTTGCTATTTGTTGTGTTAGAACGCTTTTTTAATGCGCGTTGAAAAAGCGTCCAACGCGCGCAATAGATAAGTTGCGTTAAAAAAGCGCTATCATGTGAACACATAATATACGGCTTGCTATTTGTTGTGTTAGAACGCTTTTTTAATGCACGTTGAAAAAGCTCTCGCGTGAACGAGGGCTAGATGTTGATTTCTAAGCGAAATATATATTGACCCTCAGAGCGCGTTCATATGACACGATTTCAATACGATTTCGACGTGTGCTGATAGCGCTCGGGCAGCTTTTCGTCAAAAATCGCGCAGAAATCGAGCTCGTGTGAACGCAGCGTCAGGCGAATGCTATAAGATCAATATTTATTACGATACTAGCTGCCCGGACAGACTTCGTTCTGTCAAAAGTTATTGGCCTGTAGTGGGAAAAGAAAAGTGTTGTTTTTACTATTTTCCACACAATTTTATGTTTTTTCTCTCCATAAGAACCTTCCTGCCTTAAGGAATATATTAAAAAAAAGAATAGCCGAATTGGTCAAGCCGTTCTCAAGTTTTGCGCTTAGCAACACATTTGGCGATTCATTTTTATTTATATAGATTTCGATCGCGATCCTGGATCGTCATATTTATTGAGCGTTTAGATCAGTGTATTGTCGGATTTATCGCGCAATAATAAATGATAATAAATAAATAATAATAAATGTTTATTAGTCAAAAGTAACAGCATTGACACACGTTTACTAATGGGCTACGTACTAAGCATAGCTTGTATCTGGAAGCTCAGATATCACGATCCAGGATTGCGCTCCAAATCTTATATACTTACTTATACATATAAAAATCAATTGCCGTGCGTAAGTCTTTCAAAAACTCAAAAATGGCTTGGCGGATTTGAATCTTATTTTTTTGTTTTGTTCGCCTCAACACTGGGATGGTAACTCAACACTGATAGGAAAAAGAAAATAAGGAAATATAAAAAAAAATGTGGTACGAAGTTCACTGGGCAGCTAGTATCTTGATAAATATTGACCTTAAACACGGATTAGTCTATTTATCATTGAATTGAACCTAGGTGGCAGAACTATAACAATGTATTTAAATCTAGAGCCATACTAACGTCGTAGTATAGTCCCAATCATATACATACGTACAGGCCACACGCATTTGTTTTGATTAATTAAATGTAGAGTTTTATTGATTCTTCCGTTACAAAGGGAGCAGATAACGGGTCATATTAACGGCGTCATAACGTAGGTGGGTGTACCTACATTTCTGATTGTGCCATGCAAAAGTATATTCATATCGAAGTATATATTTTGTGAATGCGACAGTGTACACATGTCAAGTATTTATTTGGTATCTTCTAGACTTACAGCTAGTTCACACAGAAACTGTTTACAGGATCCGTTTTAGCGGATCCATTTTTATTTTGGTGATGTCGTCTGCAGTTAAATGAGTGAGTTCACATACACGACAGCATTCCGAATCCACTAAAAAATAGTGGATCCGTTATTTTTATCGCATCCTACCTGCCAGATGCGACGCAGCTGGTGTGAACACATCCAGTATCGACGGATCCGGTGAAACGGATCCGCTGTGTGAACGGGCGCTTACCTAGATGTTTTTCTAAAGCTCTGTGCGCAAATAAAGACTTTTAAAGATTTTTTTTTGGCTTTTTGAAACATTTGGTGTTGAAATTGTGCGGAATCTATCATATTATGGGTGTCCAAATCCTTTAAAGTTTATTGCCATGATTGATGTAGTTCGTTAATAGTTGTAACTATTTCAGCTACCACAAAATAACTAAAGAACAAAAAGGTAGTAAAAATAAATTCTATTTTATGTTAAATCTTTTATGTAAGTCACCCAAGATGTACGTCTTAGAAGATAATGCAAACTATTCGGAGCACTTCAATAACAAAAGGTTGTGGTTTTACTTCAAAACGGGTTAATTTTAATAAAATCTTTTGTGTGCATTGGGTTAATTTTATACCACAAATGACGACCCTGTGTTACAAATTAAGGTCTTTTTATTAGTTCTATTGTTAGTAGTATAAGGTACTCTAGTTCAGGGATGCACAGACCGTGGACCGCGGGCCGCATGCGGCCCATCGTCAATATACATGCGGCCTGCCAGCGAATTAAACTCTCTATTTGTATAAAACTACTGCAATATTTTAAAGTTTTTTAAACGCCCAACCTATTTTTTTTTCAGTAAACTTCATTTCAACTTTTTTATGGTTTTTAATTGTGGTGGCCCGCTTTTTGCTCATAGTCTGCACAAGTGGCCCCTAGTCCTAATAAGTCTGTGCATACCAGCTCTAGTTTAATCCTTGACTTATCAGTGCAACAATATCTTTACATAGTATAAAACAAAGTCACTCCCGCTGTCTGTACGCTTAGATCTTTTAAACTACGCAACAGATTTTTATGCAGTTTTCAGCAATAGATAGAGTGATTCAAGAGAAAGGTTTACATGCCCCACATTAGTATCTACATTGCACCTGTGCGAAGCCGGGGCGGGTCGCTAGTTTGTGTTATAATTACCTAAATAATTATGTTCTATTGGTTTCAACTTATAATATTATGTTATGGGAACACTTGTGTTTGTGCTAGTTTTAAAAATACCTAAGTCATACTTGGCAAGAGTCGCATTGCAGCCGAGAAAGGCTTGTAAGGTCGACATGGATCGTTTATATGAGGAAAATCGTAGAAGCATATCGTTTTTCGAGGAAAATATTATCGCAAATATGTTCAGTCTTAATTAAAAATGTTTTAATAGTTATAGGTACGTTAACAAGATAGATAAGGTGAATGGAATTTGTACACGAATCCGAGTAGCAAAGATATAGAGGGACTCCCCTATATTCCTCTGGCTCTCACATACACACGATGGAACACAGTAAACTGCTTGGCGACGGACTTTAATGAGGGTGGTAGCTAACCAGTCGGATTATAAGGATCCTACCACCAAGCGTGCTACGTTTTGTTAAATCTTACAACATGCGTCTATTCCCAGCGTGCGGCGAGGAAGTTTTTTATTCCAGCCCGTCCCTACACTTGAGACCCTTTAGTTTAGTGCTCGCAAGCGCGACTGCTGAACATGGGGTCCTGGGGTCGATCCCCAGGTCGGGCAAAGTGTTATTGGGTTTTTCCATTACAAACTTCTCAGTAGCAGCCCGGAGTCTGGATTTGTGCCCGGATAATGGCAATAGGCTCGCCCCCTATTACATGGGACTTAAACTTAACTGGCGAAATGAGGGTGTACTAAGACACCTCTGCCGAATCCTTCGGGGAATACGAGGCGTGATGTTGTGTGCCTACACGGGATCCCATGAATGAGAACTTTCTAATACCTACTTTCATGCACGTGATATTAAGCCAAGGATATTATGAACTAGCTGACGGCCGCGGCATCCCTCGCAAAGTATGTCGATAAAAATATGTCTGTGCAAACAGACCGACAAACCCACTTTTGCATTTATAATATTAGTGTGGATAATCTTTCGCACCACGGCCATAGGTTCTCACAGCATTCATATAACATTTGACAGCTTATAAGTACTTATGTGAGCTTGATAGGAAAAGGGATTTTATAATCCGTTACAAAATTCTGTCTCAGATTCCAAATATCCGGCTCTGTCTTCCGGATTATCGCAAAGATTCAATTTTTCGATTATCCTACGACATAAAAGGTATTGCTATTTTCCTATCGGGACCTACTTATGCAAAAAGGAACCAATCCACACACACGCCAAAATCGAGTCAAGTACGTAGAAATCTTTAGAAATGCACCTTATATCGACCCTGTAAGGATCAAAATGATCTTAACTTTGACAGAATATGTGCCACAGTTGTCAGATCATTTTGATCTTTACAGGGTCGATAGAAGGTGCATTTTGAAAGTTTTCTTCATACTTAGCTCGATTTTGGCATGTGTGTGGATTGGTTCGTTTTTGCATAAGTAGGTCCATCGATACTGCGGCCTCTTTGCCTAGAAAAAGAAAATATTTCTATAGGTAATTAATGTTTATGGGGAATGATGCCACAATCTTAACCCACGTTAAGATAGAAACAGTGAAGGAATGATTATATTATTGTTCTGAGACGGTTCTAGTGGTATTCATTTAAAGTAGGCCTAACTATGGAACAGATGAAAGACAGGGGCCTTTTTTGGGAACAACACTTTGGAGTACTAAGCAGAACCTTCCACTATCTTGTGGAAATTTTAAAATATTATCACCAATTCTTTTATATTTAATCTTACCTTAGGCGCCTCGTATTTTTTCAACGTTTCGTAAAATAAACTCTTCATTATTATCACACCGGTTACGAACACATCGTACGACGCGGGATGCGAACGTTTGACCCGTGGTTTCGCAACTATGCGCGTGCGCAGTACTTATGATCACCGCTAAGTAACTGAACAACTAAACTATACATTTACACTTTAACGATACTATTTGTATGAATATTAATCAAGTGTAATGGTGTAAAATATACTTTATTAAAATCTTAATCGAATAATGACGTCACTTCTTTATGTTCAATTAAATTAGAAAAAAGTAAGAGTTAGTTTGTTCTAACGTTCTAAGTTCAAACGATAAACTGTACCACAGTAAATAGTTTTGCGGTTGTAGTTTAACTCATTGTTTCACATGTAACAACGCCTCCATTCCGACATGCAGAATCGCCCGTTCAAACAGCTAAAAATACTACAATTTATTTAAAACTAGCGACCCGCCCCGGCTTCGTACGGGAGCAATGTATACACTAATGTGGGGCACATAAACCTTCCTCTTGAATCACTCTATCTACTGCTGAAAACTGCATTAAAATCCGTTGCATAGATTAAAAGATCTAAGTGTACAAACAGCGGTAACGACTTTGTTTTAATACTATGTAAAGATAAAGATAAATTGCTTTCTGTTGAAAAAGCTGAACAAAAATTGGCGCCGGAGTTTTGAACGGAGCGAAGTTGAAAACACCGGCTCGGCGCACTTAGCTTTGGGGTCAATTAGACCAGCTGTTGAACCGGTTTTCCATGTACGGATGGTGCCGGAAAAATCCAGTACCTAACGTCCAAATAAGTATGTGCTGGAGATAGGTAGCTAATGGCGCCGATTCTCTACAACTAAACTACAATAGGAGACTTGCAACCACAAAAATTAAAATGCAAACATTACCCAAGGGGTGGAGACCTGGTGTCCTGAAATACAGACCTCACGTCTAGTTTAGGCACCAGTCTCCCACAGTATAATTGTTGTCGTTATGTTCTCTGTACTGATACCTCTCTAATGTACCTATATTGTGGTGAGAAATAAACGATTATCTTATCTTAACCCTTTGCTAGCAGGCAGTGCGAGAAAGGGACGGTGATAGATAAGAACTAAGTCAGAGATGTCAAATTAATTTACGCCTTGGACTTCACCGTGTTTTAGTCGACACATTCGATCACATGTCGTTTATTTTAGTTCAACTAAATTCGACAGCTCTCATTTACGTTCGTCTCTTTTTTATTTTATCAAAATAAAAAGGATGGCAATAGCCTAAATTCATTTTAGTTCGTACACAACAGAATCGGCAGCAATCATCATCTTCCTGCCCTGGTCCCCAGTCACTTTGGATTGGCGCAATATGTTTTCCTCTTCCATTCTTCCATGTCAGCCGTCTCATTATCATTTAGTCCTTTATCTTTCATATCCTCTCTTACATAATCCATCCATCTTTTCTTTGGTATCTCTCTCCCCCTCCATCCATCAATAAAGAATCGGCAGCAATAAATATATAAATGCCATTGCCACGTTTATTGGCTTTACAACTGACCCAGTATTATGTACATATAGCTGGAATTGTAAAGATTCATTACTTATTGTCGCCTCACCTTACCTCGCCTTAGGGCAAGGTTACAACAGCCCCATTAGTGACTATACGTTGTATAACGACATAAGGTTCTCCTCAATTGACCTGACGATATTACATGTAATGTTTACGTAAATTTTAAGTAGGTATATGAACATACAAATACGTATTATACTGTCGCTGCGAAGCTCAAACTGTAAGACATTGTGAAATACCTTTAGAGAATTAATTACAAAAAATCCAACCCCTTAGTTGAAAAAAACTAACAATATTTCTTTATGACCTATGGAAATATGTAAAATGGAGTGTCATTTTCTCTTAGTAGTTAGGTACTAAATTATTATAATAACGATTAAAAAGACTACACTCGGGAGCAATGAATCTGGGTCACCAACATAAACAAAACAATGTCAAACAATATTTAACAATGTTTTCCGAGATATTAAGGTTTATGTTGGTGACCCGGACTCATTGCTCCCGACTGTACATGATAATTCGTTAAAAAGTACATCCACGAAATAATCGATAAAAATTACGCTTATTCGATTGACCCGTCAATAATAATCTGCCATGTCCATCCATCTTTCCAAACTTTATCTAAGTGCTTGTTCATACAGGGGATCCGTTCTAACGGATCCGTTTTTCGTCGGTAGGTTCTGGATGTGTTGTACACATCTGTACCGACGGATCAGTTAAACAAATGGCAGCTGCGTCGCATCTGGCAGGCAGGATACGATAAAAATAACGGATCGTGTGTGAAGGAATACTTCTCCTTGCATCTTCATGTACGGATCCGTGTTTTATACTATTCAGGCATCCAGGTTTTGATGACTAAACGGAATGTGTAACAATGACGGATAGTATTTTTTATTGGATTCGGAATAGTGTCGTGTATGTGAACTCGCTCCTACAACTACAGGCGCCATCACCAAAATAAAAACGGATCCGCTAAAACGGGTCCTGTAAAAAGTTTTTGTGTGAACTAGCCTTTTATTTTTTATTGCTTCAATGAAGAATAACACAACGATTAAGGATGCGCTACTTAGTAACATGTGTATCACGTAGATCTATGCTTAGTTTAAACTTGAAGACGTATGCAAGGAGAATTACAATTTAAAAACTTTAACTTTTCTTTATCCAACCTTGAACTGTTCTTATATAAAATTAATGAGCGAAATATGGAACGAATGAATTTGTTGAATTTAAAGTGAATAGTTTTATGTTTTAATTAAATATTACTTTCATAGTTTAAGTGTACGAAAGGTCATCTATAATTAAGTTTGTGGTAAATGATTTCAATGTATGGCCTAAAGTAGGACTTGTCCTGCTATCAACTACTATTCTTCTAAATTACTGCATTAGGATAGTGACTGCCTCGTTGGTCTAGTTGTGGCAAGCACGACTGCTGATCGCGAGGTCTTGAGTTCGGTCCCCAGGTCGGGCAAAGTGTTATTGGGTTTTTCCATGTGGAATTTTTCAGTAGCTGCCCGGAGTTTGGATGTGTGCCCGGTTGATGGCAATAGGCTCGCCCCCTATTACATGGGACTTAAACAGAACGACGAAACGAGGATGTTACTATATACCTCTGCCCAACCCTTAGGGGAATACAGGCGTGATGTTATGTTATGATCATCACGGAAGGTCGCGGATGGTGGTAATTCTTCATTTTCTCTCATTTCAGCACGAGCTATATGGGAATAGGTCATGTCGTGGTGAAAAGATTAGCGAGTCAGTTAAGTTGGTAGTAGCAGGGCTATGCCCAGGGTGCGCAGAATATATTTAAGTAATTAATCAAATACTTGAAGCTTTTTGACAGATTATATCACTTATAAAGGTCGACCGTAATCAGAAGTTACTGACATTGATACTTCATTCATAAAATATTTAGAGAGCCGCGAAAAGAAGGGATTTCTCACCAATTAAAGTTAATGCCACGACCACGGCGGTAGAATGCACCATCAACATAACAGAGATGACAGCAGCATACTCGATAACGGTCGGTGCTTTTGTGTAGCTGTGACGATATTCACACGGATAACACCGACAATATTCTTGGTAGCCATGAACTTACAAGGAACTTTGGCTATGACGTCAATTGTCACGAGATACGTCATACTACACGCAATGAATTTCTTAAGTTGTTTTAATAAGTCAGAGGAAAATTCTTTTAGAATGGACGTTATGCCATATATGGCTGCAGATTTTTTTTAAATAATATACAGGCCACTTATCAGACCCATAACCGGCCGGCCACAAGTTGCGGATTAACGTTTCCATACATTAAAATTTCGCAAGGACTCGCCGCATACGTGTAGCCACGGTATCGGCCACTCGAAAAGTATGGAAACAGCGAGTAGCCTGTTTGCAGATGGCACCTTTTTCTGACACCATTGACGAATAGCCAGGGGCTCATGGCTAATTATCAACCGCGCGATTATTAGCGAGGTTAAGCTGCGCTTGCCGCGGTCTGTCTGTGGATGGGTGACCGTTCGTTACACATCGAGACCCCTCTCCTCGGAGAGTACGTTGAACAGTCGATCCCGGGTATTATACGAATACCTATGACAGTCGTTACGGGAAGTCAAAGCCCGTAAGTCTAACAACCGGTCTAACCTTAGGATATCGGTATTGCCCGTAACTGGGTTGCGGAAGTCTGATGGCAGTCGCTCCGTGTAAAATACCGGTATTCATCCGCATCTGGTTAGACTGGAAGCTGACCCCAACGTAGTTGTGAAAAGGCTAGGCAGAGATTGATGGATAGTCAGAAATAGACTTTTTGAAGCCTTCTATAGACAGCAACCTCGGTGCGTATAGTGACTGCTGGAGCATTACCTATGAATAAAAATACTTTCTTTGAAGAATGTAGTTTGGCATTACGGTACGCTCCTTAGAGAAAGTGACTGTAGACTGACACTTGAGTTAACTGAACGTGATAAGCAGACCATTTTAGTGGTCAGACAAGACTGATGATTATAATCACTACTCTCTGAAAGTGAGCGTTATACCAAAGAGATTATAGAAGATAATGCCATATTGGATAATTACTTTCGAATTTAGGTGTACGAAAAAAAATATGATGTAAAAGAATAAGGAAAATATATTATCTGTGATATAATTAGTTCAAAAACGGTTAGAATCGTTGCTAGGTATTTCAAAGAAAACGTATAAGGTATATTATTCGTGATCGGAATAAAACTTCGCCATTGAAGACAATGATTGACAGATAGACACGGGTAGATAAACGAATAGGCCGAACGTGAGAGGACTACAAGGATTTCTAGTATTGGAAAATGTTGGAAAAGATAGAAAACTCAATGTAAAGGATACGATAAAGTACCTATAATCCAACCATATTTTTTTTGTATAAAAGGTAAACTTTTGATCACGAAACATTAATTTTAAAAATACCCAAAAATATTTGAATACTATTATCATTGAGGATTAGAGAAGCAAGAACATTTTATGATCAAAGGTTTCTAGGTACCTATACGTACCTTTTATACAAAATTATAATGCCTGGACTATTATTCTATTTTTTTTAAATATAAAACGTACCTACATAGGACTTGTATTCATATTCATAGTCAGAGTTTGAAGTCATCCTAGCCGGCACGTGACATAGCAAAGTTTTTGGCGTAGTAGGAATAAGTTTGCGCATGTACAGTTAATGCAACAAAAATATGGTCACATTTATTGCTTGTCTTAGTTCTATGGTTATTGCCACAATGTATTTTTAAATATGTCTGGTTAAAAGAAAGGAGACGAATTGTCTTCTCTACTTTTGCCAAGTTACATGCCGGCGACTATACGTAGACGGAAACGTAGGTATAGGCAGACGAATAACCGAGGCTGTAAAAGAACACACTATATTTGAGAATTGAGAATAAAATTCACAATCTACATACATTTATTCAAACGTTGTGCAATTAAATTAAATTATCTATGTCTGCGTATAAATTAAATTCCGCCAATTTTATCAATATCCAATCATTAGATCACGTAAGGCACTTCAATTCATCAACATAATTCTATTTTCTGAAATTAACGCGACTCGTATTCATTGATGCAAACACTTTTAACTAATATTACATGCTAAGATGCAGCACGTAGATATTTAATATCTTCTTCTTTTCGAGTGGTTAATGAATAACCTGGTGTCAGAGTTTATGCCACCCATGGGCCTCTGACTTGGCTTCACATGCCTTCGAGAAATATCTCTCAAGCATGCCGGTTTCCTCACGATAGTTTCCTACGCCGTTTTTTAAGTAATTTATAATTATACAATACGCACATGAATCCGAACAGTCAGAGATGCCTTGTGTTCAAACTCGAGACCTATGACTTGATAGTCCGACGGTCACACCACTAGGCTATCACTGCATTTTATAAGTATTTAAGATTAAAAAAAATAAGCAATGTAATCTGTAAAGTTGTTGGCATCAACATTATTCTATAACGAAACTGCCAGGTTCAATATGTAATAAATACTATGAAATGACCCTATTCTATGCGACTTTAGCCTTACACAGTTCACTGCTAAACATAGGCAAAGAGAAAGGCCTGCAAGTAATTGACTGGAGGATTTTAATGTAAGGAGGACACTGCCATTTTAATTTCTCATTACAAGTTTGCATCATATTCTGAAACATTAAATGGAAATAATTAAATTTCTTTTTATATAAAAATTCAATGCAACACGCGAATATTTTGCACATTCTTAATTCAAAGGATTAATCCAGCCGCAAGTGTCTTATATCACAGTTTGTCAAACATCGTAAAGGTCAGAACATTATCTAACGGCATTGTGGCGCCCCACCACCTGCGCGCGCGCAAGAACCCACTGACATAGATCCGTGTCCAAGATTTCCGTCAACGCACGCGCTGGCCCACTGACCGCACCGTCGGGGCCCTTAGTTATGTAAAACGTAACACTATTATAGTTTACTTTGACAAAACCGACGTGACTTCATCACTTTTCTTTTTGTTTTCCAATTAAATCACTTTCATTTTTATTTGTTGTTTGTTTTTAGACTTTTACTTTTTATTCGGTTCACTGTTATTACTTTATTAAGAACTAGCACATCGCGACTTTGTCCGCGTGAATTTTCTTATAAACTTCCATCCTCTATTTTAACCTCTCAGGGGTAGATTTTTCAAAAATGCTTTCTTAGTGTATACCTGTCACAAAAGGAACCTACTGCCCAGATTTCATGTACCAGCTTCAGTGGTTTAGGCTCTGCGTTGATGAATCACTTCAGTCAATCAATAAGTCAGTTAGCATATTTCTCTTTATAAGTATAGATGGATCGACTTAAGAAGTTGTTTTAACGGATTATTAAACGGCCATGATTAAATAATCTGTTACATCGATGTTGGTTCTCAAAGTTGATGTATGCATGCGTACGCACAATAACTAATAACTGTTAATATCAATATCATCAATAACCATTACGAAGAAGCATTCATATTAATAAAATTTATATTTAAAATATTCTTGGACATGTGTGTCGTTTAAATTTGGTTTCTTAATTAGCTTTTGTTTATGTTTATTTATTAATTTACTAGGTACCGTAGTAGGTAATCTTTTTGGATATCATAAAATTAAATATTTTCGCAATATAAACTCGGGAGCAATGAGTCCGGGTCACCAACATAAACCTTAATATCTCGGAAAACATGTTAAACATTGTTTTGTTTATGTTGGTGACTCGGATTCATTACTCCCGAGTGTAGTAAGTCCAATAACGTTTAAGAAAATATTATCATATATCTTGATATAAATAATTATAACTCTTTTGCCATAATATAGACGCAGACTTTCCTTTGAGAACCAGTGCAATATTTCTCCATTAAAGATCAGGATTTTTGTAAACATCCAGAATAATATTTCAATGAAATGCTTATGATAATCCGAAGAATATTCCAAACAAGTAGTTCACTTGACTGTCCTAAAGAAAGCTTCAAGAGACTGAACGTGTAATTTGGAGAAACTGGTATTGCGACACAATTCAGCAAACACCTTTGAAAAAAAGTAATGAAACCTCAAGAAATTTCTTCACATCATATTACTAACTACTTTAAATTCCGCAATAAAAGATGACAGACTGGTTGAATGGACATAATTTATTGCATATCGATGGCAAATACGGTAGTCTCATTTTTTAAGCAACTTACGCAATCATCATCTTCCTGCCCTGGTCCCAAGTTACTTGGGGTCGGCGCAATATGTTTTTCTCTTCCACTCTTCCCTGTCAGCCGTCTCATTATCATTTACTCCCTTATCTTTCATATCCTCCCTCACACAACAAGCAACTTACGCAATACACCTCAAGAAATGTTTCTTTCTCTCTTTCCTTCGCTTCGTCGAGATTGTTAACAGTCTATGCAGTCAAAAGCCGGACACATGGCTGATATTAGTCACCAATCTAGATCAACAGGTGGGTAACCTTAAAACCAGACATTGCCCATGACGCTGGTGTCTGTCATTATCATAATGATAAATAATGTAAATTTTCCTCAAATATTTGTTCCAATATTTGTATAGATCCTTATCCATCTAAGCAGGAAGCTTAATCTTCGTAAACTTCGCAATTTAACACACAGACCCACTTAACTAAAGATGTCAACTTACGGAACTGATTGATACTAACTACGTTATAATAAGAGTTAGCAATCCATTCTATACAATAATGACGCAAGCTGAGTGTTATACGTACAAGAAATAATGGAGTTTCAACAAAAATAAAGCAAATTAATCTATCAATGATTGCGTTGGTAATCTTAAAGACTATAGTGTCATAATCTGCATATAAGATAATGTTATGTAAGATGAAAGGAAGCGTTGTTCGAATGATTTTAATGGTATACCAAGCTATTTGTTTCCTTAGCATAAAGACTTTAATAGCTATGAAGATAATGAGAAAGTAACAGCCTATAGAGAATAGAGTTACTTTGCATCTTTCGTTGCGTAGTGTCATGTCTGAATAATAATTGTTTTTACTTTTTTCATCGGGTTTTTATTAGGTTTTTTTTTAAATTTCGATAATAGTACTGATAATAATATTAAGCCATATATGAAAGTTTGGAAGCTAATCCTCTCATAAATTGAGGACCAGATTGGTAAAATAGTCGCAAGTTCGATCGCCGCACTGAACAAATATTTATGATTCAAATTACTTGAACGACAACGATGATTTCACTTTTTCTTAAGCATTTTTAGGCAAGTAGGTATATTAACATAATCATAGTGAGCCTAGAAGAAAAAATCCAACCTACAGAAAAGTGCTTAGACAAACTAAACAAGATACTACAACATTATCAGATTCCCTTTCATACGTAACAAAATTGACGACTTTCCACGTTTAGAGAAAGGTGACAATGCAAAATGTAGCAGACAAGCAGGCAAAGATAGAACAGTGATACCTAGTGCATTAGCCTCAGTAAGTAGCTAACAAAATAACGATGCAGAAGCTGATATCAGAAGGAAGTGAAAGTCCATACTAGAATGTGTCACGAACGAGGAAAGGACTGGCATAGGACAAGAATTTGTTAACGGCATACTTTTTATAGGAATGATGTTAACATGTCAATTAAAAGTGAAACAGTTTATCATGATTCCATCCCCCCGATCCACCGTGCTCACCCGTCGCAGCCGCGGAGCCGGTCGTCCCTTCTGACTCCGCGCAGTCACCATGACGCGAGAATACAGCCCTCATCAAGCTGTCGTATCCCTCCCAGTCCTCTTGCATTCGACACCCTAAGAGTTCGAGTCCCCCCTTGGGGACACTCTCAGAGGTGTCGCTGCTATAGTCATAGCCATGATGTTACAGTAGTTAGCTTTGCGTAGTTAGCTAGGTAGTTAGAATAGTAGGTATTGGTTCGGAGACCCTTCTGGTCTCGCCAATAATAGTCAGGTTACGTAGAAAAGGTCCGCAAGACCATCTACAATAGCCGAATAGGAAAAAAAAAAAAAAAAAAATACATGATTCCATCAAACCTCATCATCAAATCATATCAGTCCGTAAACATCCACTGATGGACATGGGCCTCCCAATGACAGCTATTATGGATGGTCGAAGGGGAAATTGCTAATACAGATTTATTGTTCGTTCTGCCTAGCCTTTTCTCAACTATGTTGGAGTCAGCTTCCACTCTAACAATAACAACGGGAAATGCCGGTATTCTAAGGTTGGACCAGTTGCCAGACTTCCGGGCTTCTGACTACCCGTAACGACTGTCATAGGTATTCGTATGACACCCGGGACCGACGGTTTTACGTGCTTTCCGAGGCACGGAGGGGTCTCGATGCGTAACGAACGGTCACCCATCCTCGGATTAACCGCGGTAAGCGCAGCTTAATCTTGCATATCATATGATCCGCGTGGTTGTTAATAAGCCATGAGCCCTATAATACAGATTTATATCGTTGTTAAACCTCACACAAACTTACACGTGCTGGTTTTTTTTCACAACAACGTGTTACTTCATATTTTTTGAAGTTTTGTATAAAAACTGATAGTATTAAATCACCGCAGTCTGCTCGTCTGTCATACCCATCAATATCAGAAAAAAACGACATTGGCCATACTCAGTTATTTCCGATGTCAATTTTTTTTTTAGTGTAGACTATAAACTCCGTAATACTTCCAAAATGGCCGTTTTAAAGTGGTTCAATAAAATTATATTGATTTACATTTAACGTTCGTTGAATTTCCGGAAAACGTATGTTACATTTGGTTTCATTTTTAATGCTCTCTGTAATCATCATCATCAGCCGCTGTCGGTCCACTGCCAGGTATAAGCCTCCTCTACGTTGTGCCAATTCTCTCCCAGACCTTTCCTACGATCGCTTCAATCGTTCCTACGATCCCATCTAGCGGTTGGTCTGCCAAAGGATCGTTTTGCCCCTCTCGATATCCAATCCGTCATAGCTCCGTCAAGAATTATGTCTTTGAATTGGTAACATTATAGGAAATACTGAAGGCTGTCGCTCTTGTTGTATGTTCTATATCAAAAGCAAAGGTCAAACTAAATGTACCTTAGATCCATAGTTATTATACCGGTTATTTTGCAAGTTACCGCTTTGATACACGTGTCCAAACATCTATATAGCTAGGTAGATCAATATATATATATTGTGTTAATGGTCGAAATTCCTATTTCGAGGCCTGTTGGATGATTTTCGGTAGACTAGGCAATTTCAAACTGATTATAACAAATTATGTAAGAGGCCTTGAAAAAATGGTGTTATGCTGTCGTTTTTTTTATAAGAAAGATTTACTTATTACATATTTTCACCCAAAACTACACAATACAACCGACAACCGGCATACCCTATCGACCTAAGGATATCGGCATTGTCCTGTAACTGGGTTGCGGAGGTCTAATGGCAGTCGCTGCGTATAAAATACTGGTATTCAGCCGCATCTGGTTAGATTGGAAGCTGACCCTAACATAGTTGAGAAAAAGCTAGGCAGAAGAACTTTCTCTATCGATATAAAAATAAGTATCTCGCACTTAACATTATATTATAAAAATCCGTCTGCACAGTTGAATAATCTATACTAATATTATAAAGCTGAAAAGTTTGTTTGTTTGATTGAACGCGCTAATATCAGGAACTACTGGTTGGAATTGAAAAAACCTTTTTGTGTTGGATAGTCCATTTATCGAGAAAGGTTATAGGCTATATAACATCACGCTACAAGCAATAGGAGCGGAGCATAAATGAAAACTGTTGCAAAAAAGGGAAAAAATGTCCACCCGTGCGAAGCCGGGACGGGCCGCTAGTAATAATAGGGATGAAATTGAATGACCACCAGAAAAACAATCGTTACCCTAAACAGCCTTATCCAAAAAAAAAAAAAAAATGTACAAATAAATGAAACCTGTACCAAAATCTTTTGGGCTATTTAAGTCATGTCTGCACTACAAAAACTTTTCATAACCCAAAAAGGCCACGCGTGCACCAAAGTTTAACTAGCAAAGTTTTGTGTCATTACTACCCAAATATATCACTACTGCGAGCAACTGGATGTAATCTGGACTTTAGGGCACCCCGACTCGGACAGGTTAGGTTAGAAGGGGATGGCGGGGTCGTGTGAGCGAGCGAAGCGAGCGAATAGACCCCGCCATCCCCTTCGTGGTTATTTTTTTATAAACCATCCAGAAGTAGGAGCCTCGTAAAGCGGGGCTCCGTCGACCAAGCCCACCCTCGACCATGCATAGATTAATTCATTTATATTTTTTGGGTAAACAATGATTTTTGTATATTAATTTACTTTATTAGGATAAAATTGTGTAACATATTTGGATGAAATTTTTAAATAAAATGCGAGTACATATTTGGTGCATGCGTGGCCTTTTTGGGTAGCTCAGCGATTATTCTGAAGATACTTGCCTTTTTTAGGTTAGCAGACTTTACGTTTATTGGTGATAATTTCATATTAAAATGGGGATTAAATTCTGGTAAGTACTTACGATTTTTTGGGCGTTATATTTCATTATATCTGGTGATTGCTTAAACCTAAGCCGTAATAATATAATTGACTATTTATAAAATAATAAATAATTATAAAATTGAGATCGAATTTGTATCTACCAATCATTCAACAGTAATTATAGCCAAATAGCTCCAAACGGAGTAGAGTTCATCTGTTATTGATTACATAAATGCGGCGTTTCTTAATAAGATTATGTACTCTCGTCGGGTAACCAACGATAGTTATTACGTCATCACCTCTCTATTGCATTCCATATAGGTAGCGGGTCCGTCAGTAAATACGTGCACAATGAGCCTTATGTGCTTAATGGAAGACGCATGACATTTAGAGGAGCAGTTCCTTATAGTTCGACATTTTGTGGTTTTCAATGTGCAAGTTGTTGCGATATCGAGGGATTGTAGAGAAATGAGAAATATTTTATACTGTTAAGCTTTATCGACTACTTTTTTGGACAGGGAATAAAAGCATTCTTAGAAGTGTAATAGAAATTTGAAATAGTATTTTAAAAGTGAGAGTACCCATTGATACCAACTTTAAGAGCGCGAGATGTCGACCGTTGACATGTCGACATCTGTTCCTCGGATCTGTTTTCGGGCTGATATGATGAATGATTTTAACATAACATCACGCCTTGTATTCCCCGTAGGGTTCGGCAGAGGTGTTAGTACACCCTCGTCTCGCCAGTTAGGTATATTTAAGTCCCATGTATTAGGGGGCGAGAATATTGTCATTAACTGGGCATAAATCTGGACTCCGGGCTGCTACTGAGAAATTTCTAATGGAAAACCTAATAACACTTTGCCCGACCTGGGGATCGAACCCAAGACCGCATGCTCAGCAGTCGCACTTGCGACCACTAGACCAACAAGGCGGTCAATGAATGATTATTCCTATCGAACTTGATCTTGCCAGATTTAATTTGTCACCGTTCATATGTATTGAAACGGAACTTTGAACACCAGTGTTTATTATTCTGCTGGTACCGCCTGAATCATGTTTCTCTTTAGCTAGTAATGTCAAAGGTATTAAGATTGTAATAGTACACAGGTTGTAGCATTATTATAAGTTACAACGACTATCACGCCTGTGATCAGTATATACAAGGTTAGTCAGAAAGGGCTAAGCCGCGGGCCACTTAATGTGTCACTGATTATTGTTTTAAAGAAAGATTTAAAATTTGAAAATCCGACAAAACAAAACCATGCGAAAATTTCAAAAAAAATTTACCCCTGCTTTAGTTCCAACTTTAGAAAATGGAGCTTCTAATCCGTGACCCCAAATGTGACTTACAATATAAACACAGCTGATCATAGCTGAGGATAGATAGAATTTAGGGTATTTTTTATGAAATCTTTGAACAGCTATTTGTCTTAAACTAATGATTTTTAGGGAAAGTTTTAGAACAAAAGTTATCCATTATTATGGGTGCTTTAACACCCTTTCGGCTTAGTACCTACCCCCTTTCCGACTAACCTTGTATATATATCTTAGCAGTGCATAGGTAGGTACGTACTAAAGCAGCGGATAATGTCGTATGATCCCCAACAGTTCCTCGATGATGGTGTTAAAGTACCTGTCTCAAATTAGTTTTTTTATGTATAAGAAGGTAAAGAATATTTACATAATTATAACTTTATTCATTTGTTGTGTTTCCTACTACAAAACTAATTAGGTGACCTTCATTACAGGTATTAAAATACCACGTAACATCCAATTTGCCATCTCATTAGTGGAAACCTGTAACCGAATAAAAATTGTGTTGTAAAATTTTATTGCTATTCAAATTATGTATCGCGAAAGCGGAATGTTCATTAATTACGTTTTACACGTGTTTTATGATTAACACAGAAATAGTAGCAAAATAATAAGTTTTGATAAAGTAAGTATGTTATTTTTTCTCTCACAACTAAGGTAAACTTTCCCATACATCATCATTCATTTATTGAATACATACGACAAATAATAATGTGACAATCACGGATATATAATATTTATGATTGAGGCATTGTTGCACCTTTACTTTTCAGCCATATCCAGAACAAGGAGGGGTTTTCGGTCTTTTTAAATTCATCAGAAGTTACTAACGTTGGGTCACCCGCGCGACGGTGCAACGATTATTCCCAAGGAGGGTTGATGTCAGGCAGACGGCCGGTCATAAAACAATAAGCCAAAACCTTTACCAATATGGATTTACGAATTACATGTTGTGCCGACTCCACTTAGTGTGGGATAAGGGCAGAGAGAAGAAGAAGTTACTAACGTTCCAAAAGCACTAACCCTAATTTGGGTCTAATTTAAATCAATAATTGTTGCTTCAGATAATTCCTACTATTCCCAAAGGCAGAGGTTATCTACGCCGATGATGAAATAGGGTCTCCTGGAATTCACAATAGTCAGGATAATTGTAGGTAAAACTTCGATAATACTTATGCAAAAATATATTTCTACGATTTGGGCGCGAAGACGGTTGGTGCATTTGGTACACAGTTGGTAAATTATGTTTTTTTTTTCAGGTCAAGGAGATGGAACTTACCTCTAATTAGGCTTTTTAGTAATAGACATTATCGCGAAGATCGGATTCGGATCTTCCTGCCACTTTATTAGTTTCCTCTTACAATCTTGATGTCCTAACAAGATAATCACTTTCGGCCGAATTAAATGACTCATACAATGAAATTGGTGAAGTAGATTGACAACACGGGGCTCGTAATTATTGTGTTAACCTTAATACAAACTGGATGTTGGACGAGTCTGCAATCTGAGACATGCTTTATTTTGCTTACTACCCAATTCGGGCTAGCCTGGTCTTTATTTTGATAATTTCAGTCCATAATCATCCGCGTTTACAGCTGAACATCTTCCTCGTAGCGTTTTTTCAAACCATCAGACCCCCGCATCCCCGTTACTGGGCAATACCTAACATTAAACTAATTGTCAAACTTAGGGGTTATGACTACTCGTTAGACTGTCTTAACCGTATGTATGTAGGGTATGTTGGGGCAAGTTCGGATATGGGGTAAGTGCGTTTAAATATATTTCGGACTAAAGCGAGGAGGAAATAAAACGGCGTCTCATGTTCCTACCATCAATTAAAAATATCGCCACATTCTGCGGAAAATCTTTTTGAACGTATTTACTCCAATGCACCTGATCATTATTTAGGTCTTTAGGTATCCTGAATTCCTGACCTAGACAACTAACACTCCACATTATTATATAAACATACACCTGTAGTATTTATAAAATAAGTTCTAGATAGTTTTCCGTACTTATCCTAGTCATAATAATCCAAAGAATTTGTATTGAACGCAAAAGAATGCGTGCTGGCGCTAAACGATTGTTTTCGAGTAGAATAGAATAAAGGGATCGTATAACATTACACTTTTTTTTTACGTAGTACCACTCGCAGCGTTTAAACTCATTAAGTACTCATTATCATTTGTAATTTGTATCATCAAGGCCCCCAGCCAGGGCTTACAAACTAGATGCAAGTTAGCATGACCGAACACTAAGGGCCCCCCCTGTGGGGTTAGAACCTCGGCTTAGTGTGTCATGAAAGGGGAGTAACTAAAATCGGGCTGGGTTGAATTATTTAGAGGCTGCTTTTATACTACTGGCTATACAACATTACATACGCTGATTAACGCATAAATAATTAATCCGCTTAACAGCGGATTAAATCGCTCGTGTCAAGCGCTGTGATTGGTGTATAATATTTAGTTGACCAATCACATTCATTAGTTAACCAGGAGGGTCTGAGTTCGATCTCTCTCTTTGACTCTTCGACTTTTCCTCTGACTTTTCGAATTCATGTGCGGATCAGAGTTTGATTATTACGTGCGTTAACGGTGAAGGAAAAACATTGTGAGGAAAGTTGCACATCTGAGAGGGCTCCATAAAGTTTTTGATTGTGTGTGTGTAGTTTTCCAACCCGTACTAGGCCAGCGTGATGGACTGAGGCCTAAACTCTTCTCATTCTGAGAAGAGGCCCTCACCCAGCAGTGGGACAGTAATGGACTGATTATGATGAATCACATTTGGTGACATGAGATTTGACAACAGAATTAATTGATCAGCCTTTCTGAAACCCGTATTGTTCACTTAGTACGTAACATAACATCATACATAACATCCTGCCTTACATTACCCGAAGGGTTCGGCAGAGGTGTTTTAGTACACCCTCGTTTCGCCAGTTATGTTTAAGTCCCATGCGGGGGCGAACCTATTGCCATTAACCGAGCACAAATCGAGACTCCGGGCTGCTACTGAGAAATTCCTAATGGAAAAACCCAATAACACTTTACTCGACCTGGGGTTCGAACCCAGGACCCCATGTTCAGCAGTCGCGCTTGCGACCACTAGACCAACAAGGCAGTTACATAGTAATGAATAAGTAATCTGTGGTATTGTCGCAGACTGGGTTCAAAATGTCAGTTTCCACGAAACGAAGAAATCCTCGCGCACTTTTTTGATGTCACTGAATAAAGAACTGTACCCTGAGTGTGAGTTTGTTGTCACATTGCGAAATACATGACGATCAAGTTAATCGAGCAAACTAATGAGCGATGGTGTTTAAAAATAGTCTGAGTGTGAGTTGTAATATGACATACTAACAACAGCTCGTATCGTCACTTGTCCGAAAGTATGCCGAACGTTTTGTTATTTTTTTAATGTTGCCTACAATGTATCCAGACATGAATTCGGCGAGATAATACGACTTAAATAAAAATCTTATCACAATCGTGTTAACAAGCGTTATGCGTGCCCTACGTAATTTAGACGTATATTATTATTTATGAATTAAATATTCCTATTTCGTTTTAACGTGCAGTGAGTAAAGGAGATGTGAAATGAGTAAGTCTGTGGTGTTATGTTTCCACTTCAAAGTTCAAAACATTCAAAAGTTTTGCGCGTTCGTAATTTCAGTTAAGGAGTTTTATTATGATATTTCTCGTGATTTGTGTTTAAGTATAAGTAATTATCTATAAAATGATTATTGTGCATAATGAAGACCAGTGCATCAAAGTTTGAAATGTTAGTTCTTAGTGTAACTTCATGGAACAGTAAGAATACTTGAACTTAATATTCAATATAACCACGTCTCTAGTTGTGCATCTACGTACTTATTTCAAATAAAAAAAAACTCTTATTTTACATACACTGAGACATACCTACATAAACCTACCATGCACGCAAAAGGTAGAATACAGCATAGCCTACTATTGTACTGGAATACAGACGATCCAAGGTTTGGAACGCTAAACAAATTTATTAAATAGTGATCATACCTACTAGGGAAACTATGAATACACAGAAATGGAAGAAGGTATGTGTAGCACATAGGTATCAATGTTATACTAATTTTAGTATTTAATTTTGGTTTGATGTGTGTAACTTAATAAACAATTTATGTAATAAGCAGTATAATACAAATAAAAACAATTACCTATTGTAACTTTTCGTAGAATGTAAATAATATGTGTATTTAATAAATAAAGTATGTTTTATTTACCAAATAACATTTCTATTTGACATAATATGTTTTAGTGTAATGGTTTTAATGTGATATATGTTAATGGAATAAGAAATAAAAAAAATATAGTTTTTGATACACATAGGTAGAATTAAACAAAGGGTTAGTAAAAATATATGTACCTATTCAAAAATATATAGCGTACAGTGGCTTGTGATTAAAAAAATTACGTGCCGTCATTATAAAACACAATTCACCACAATATTACACGCAAATAATACGAACGTAACTAATGTAAACAACATTTCACCTGCCCAACACCAAGTGAGTTACTTTACTACAAAGTTTGTGTGTAGAAACGCTTGGAAACGTCAAATTCTAACTCGCACTCGCAAAAACCCGCAAAAAGTTCTCCGAAACGGTACTTTGTGTGACAAGTTTGAAATACCCAACTATTGTAGTATCGTTAAAAATCTTACACTCGCTGTTTCAGTTTACAATACTTTCCGCCAGGGGCGCTTTTTACGTTTTCATACATTTAACACTCGATACACAAACGTGGTAGTAGCGTTTCCTTTATGAAAAAACTCACACTCGGGGTACTGAATCGGTATTGCGTTTAAGTATAAAATACGACGCTCGGGTATGCTCGGGCATACGCGAGGAAACGCTTGATGTCTGCGTTGGATTTTATACTTAAATGATCAATGAATGATAAATGATTTTTATTTCTGTAAATAATTCTGTTACAGACACTTTTACAAGTCAATGTAATGTTTTTTTTAAGACTAGATGGCGCCGGCATTTCCTATCTGACTAGCTCTGAGAAGCAAAGCCGAAACAAACTCAGAGGTAAAGGTCTCTTTTAAAGTCCAGACATTGTAGTATAAAAACTATACGAGTGAAACGATGTAGGGTAACGTCTGGAATGGCCTTTTGAGGAAAGTGCCATAGCAGGTTCGAGTTGACCTGTCCTAACTGACGGCACATCTGCATCAGTCATCGCTTACAGGCAATACTGGTATAGTTCATTATTCATTCACATCAAAAAAGTGCGCGAAGATTTTTCCGTTTGGTGGAAACTGACCCTTATTCTTATTTGAAAATAGTAGAAAAAATATTCATGTCCTTGAATTGTTTACTAATACGAGGGTAGTAGTATTTATTTTTACTGTTGTCAGTTTCTTTTTTCATTATTGTTGTGTGGTTGCTGTTAGTGGAGTTTTAGTCGAAAGGGCTACATCGATGACGAATCAGTACCTAACCCTTATTAAATTATAGTGATGTGCTGAAATAAATTATGAAAACAGTTCAGTGATTAGGTATCTACTTATGCAATGTTGAATGTTGACCTTAATACAGAAAACGAGCATTAGTGAACACTATTATATTAACACGACGCAGGAGTAATCGGGTCTGTTCCAAAGACAGTGTTACATAAGGCTGAGTGCTCCCGCGCACCGCTGCACTATGGAAAATATAGGTCGGTATCGGATCAAAAATCTGTAACTTCGTGAATTTTTGTCGTATCGTGATGAAATTTGGCACAAATATGCAGTAAGGTTTGGAGATTCAAATAATCTGTAGTTTATAGTGTTTTCTTGTATATCTATATATGTTTTTTGGCATAGAATGAAAGAAAAGGGAAAAAGTCACGATAAAAAATAGTTAAAAATTTATTTCAAGTGGAATACAAGTTTATAATGACTAAAAAGATTAAACTATGGTTAATTACAACAAGCAAAGTAAACAAAAAAATATATATGAAAACAATTTACTAAATTAAAATCATATTACTAATAGATATATCCTATACTCTGGCTTCAGGGAATGATGTAACTAGGTACAAATATAAGTAATAACTAAATATGAATATTATTTTTAACTTATACCACTTTAGGATCAGGGTCAGTAAGTAAATGTGGGTTCACTTTCAGGTGCCACGTTTATAAGACTTAGTGCCTCTTCTTCAAGATCTTTCACATTTCTTACGTACGGTTTTCTCAAACTTGTTATATATGGATCTGACGTGTATAAAAGCGTTTTAAAGACATCTTCATTTGTAGCAGATCGGGAACATTTTCTGGCATGATGAAGTCGTATGTTTCTGTAGTCTTTGTTGCGAGACTCTTGTGCGTCTTCCGATAGCTGTCCAATAGGAAGCACCGCAAAATGTTTGATAACGTTTTTTCCGTGTATGAGTATTTTATGAACGGAGGATGGCATATAATACCAATCGTAATTACTTACATAGATTCTTGCAGTTTCTATTGCATATTCCCCAAATTTTTCAGGGTCGATCATCATTCCAGAAGAAAGAACTTGCAAGATAATGTATAGGCGTTTAATCAATGCTTCATCTACACCTGTTATTTCCGATGAGCAAGTGCTATTATAGAATAATCTTCGTGCGGTATTGCCATCGTTCGTATTCCCGCTAACTTGCCGAGGTTTGTCGACGATTAATCCCAACTCCTCCCTGAAACGTTTATGAACAAGTTCTTTCTTTTCTTTTTTTAATCTCTTATTTTCTTCAGTTGAAGCAGACCAAGTCTTGAACGAAAGATTATAGGAAATATGCAATATCATTTCCATGCAGCGAATCCAGGCGTGTAAGGTGGACAATCCGTACTGGTAGGCATTTTCGTTTTCAGTTCTGGCAGTTACTTTCGATAGGTCATTCATTAGCCATGGAGTAGCCCCACATATCGTGCACGTGGAACCAGATGGAGTATCTGTAAGGACCTGAGCCACCTTTCCATCGATTATCGTAAGAAATAGTTCATGCTTCACATTTACTACAACACCATCTTTGTTTATCAGTGATGCTTGTGCAGCCCTAATTTGTTTGTTAATATCATCGACAACTGCCTTGGTTTTTTCTGGAGTTTCCTTACAAAACTCAATAGAAATGGGTCTGCAAAAACGGACAGATGAAGGTACCGGATTTTGCCAAACAACGGATCCCGATTGCACATCAACTAATCTGATGGGGACTAATGAAGTGATGAATAAATTGGCATCTGAAATTGTTTCCGACTCTTCTGCAAGTATTTGCTTGTATTGGCTTTGATCAGATGAACCATCACATCCCCATTTATAATAGAGGATCAATGTTGTATATTGTTTTTGGAAAACAGAATCGATTTTTAAAATTCTAGCAACAGTATGATCCAATAAATCTTGGATATTAATCACTTTAGCATAAGTATTCGTGATTTCGATTGTAGAAGATGGTGGATAACAGGATCTTTTTATTTCTTGTATTTTGTAGTAAGGCGGGAATATACAACACTTTCGTTCGTTGGTTAAGTTTTTCAGGTACATATATTGTGCTTTTGTTAGATCCAAATCTATAAAAGCACTCTTAATGCCTCCGTATCGGAAATAATCTTCATCTGGTCTGAGTCGTTCCACTTACTTGAGATATCTAATTTCTTTTGAGTGTCAGCGTTTCTTAATTCTTCGACAAGATGAGCTTCTGTATGCTCACGTAAAGCCCGTAGTCCCTGCACATAGGCGTTTTTTATATGCTCGATGCCATATTCTTGGAGTAGAAGAGTATTTATCCTCTTCTTGGTAGATTCTGAGGAGTCTCCATAAGCTACGCATGCTCTTCCTCGTTGGCCAGATGTTGATGGCGTAGAATATTGTTCAGAATCCGGTAAATTTAACGAATACCTTGAGTCCAACCAAGTACAATACTTCTGTAAAAATGTTTCTTTTTTCCGAGATGCCAGGGCCCAGCGCTTGTTGAATATAGGAAGAATGCGCCTTTGTATGTCACTAATTATAAAACACAAGTTGTTTTCAGAAACATTGAGTTTTCCACTAAAACTTTGGATAATGATTCCATGGTCTTGCCGCCCTCGATATAGGGGATTATGAAGTCTCGTTTGGTACAGCTGAATGAAGACATTTTAACACTTCACAATCTGCAGAAATGACAAGCGTAGGTGGGCTTTGCTTTACTTGAAGTTACACTGATGTAGATGGTTCGAATAGTTTTCGTTTCCCTTTATATACTCATTTTACAATATCGAATTGGTACCTACATCATTATTATCTTGTAATTTCCCACGCAAGCTGAGTGCAAATTTGATAAGGTCCCTTTGTTATCACGAAATAATGAAGAAAATATCCAAAAAGTCCCATATTGTTCACGTGAATGGTGTCAGTGGTAAACGGCAAAAGATACCAATTTTCGCGTTCTGACCTTTATCAATTTTTTTCTCATATCTTCTAAAACCGCAAATATCCGCAGCAATTTTTTTTTGCATTCTATTTAAGAATAGTTAGACTACTGGTTAACATAAAAAGTAGCGCTTGGGCAGACTTGGGCAACATTGAAAACCTACGACGAAAAAAAATCAAAGTGAAAAATAAGACATGTCCCTTTTTAAGTAATTACTGTAATACTTTTATTTACTTTGAAAATCATTAAGCTGTATCGCAAAAAGCATAAAATAACCTTTCTAAAAATGTATAATACTGCACATCTGTACCAAGTATTTTTTTCACAATATGGTATTGAAACATGTATACGTAAAGACTTGAGTTTGGCACTTCTGTCTTCTATGTATTTCTACCTATGAAAATAATAATAATTTCGCGCATTATGTGAAAAGATCCTAATGAATATTATAATTTGACTATTAGAAAACCTAATAAAATAGCCATATTAGCCAAATTATGACATTCGTAAAAAGCATTTTTGATATGCGCTTGTTCTACCATTTTCCATAGTGCGCTGGTCGCTCGTTTGCGAAACGCCACGTTACGTCACCAAATTTTAATCTGCAGACCATGAGGTACACGTGCTTGTATATTTTTTACGGTGACGTTAGAAGTGTAGGGTTTATTGTAATTTTATAATTTTAACCAATGAAGGCTTACCTACTGACACGGACATGGTAAAGATCATGATATTTTATACCAAGTTAGACAAATCTCATCTTTAACACCAAGTGAATTAAGTTGATTTCAGAATGACAAAAATTATAGAAGAGGCCATTAAACAATCTAAGTTTTAATAGAAATTGAACTATGTGTAATCGAATTAAGGTTCGTCATTCAGAAGCATGATTAAAATTGACTGGAACACAACATTGGACTGATTTAAAGGAATCTACCAAGACACTAATATCTTTTGAACCATTTCTTCACGTAGAGTTTCAGCTCATCTTGGTTTCATAAAAGCATCATAATTATTGAATCCCTGCTAGAAGCAGACATGTTGCTTATTTCTTTCTATTTTTTTGCTAAAATGGGTCTTATTTATCTATTGTTATAACATAACATCACGCCTATATTCCCTGAAGGGTTGGGCAGAGGTGTATAGTACCTAACACTCTCATTTCGCCGTTCTGTTTTAAATCCCATGTAATAGGGGGCGAGCTTATTGCCATCAATCGGGCACAAATCCAAATTCCGGGCTGCTACTGAGGAATTCCACACGGAAAACCCAATAACACTTTGCCCAACCTAGGGATCGAAACCAGGACCTCACGATCAGCAGTCACGCTTTCCACCACTAGACCAAAGAGGTAGCTTATTGCTATAATGGAGTTCATACTTCATTTAATATAGTACCTAGCAAAGAACATTGCCCCTTGGATATGGCTGACCCTATTTCTGGTTACCTAAAACGTCTTAGATGTTCAATGTTCTGTCTAGCCTTTTCCCAACTATGGTGGGGTCGGCTGCCAGTCTAACCAGATGGGGCTGAATACCAGTATTTTACACGGAGCGACTGGTATCAGACCTCCGCAACCCAGTTACAGGGCAATGCTGATATCCTAATTTTAGACTGGTTGCCAGGCTTTCGGGCTTCTGACTTCCCGTAACGACTGTCATAGGTATTCGTATGACGCTCGGGACCGACTGTTTAACGTGCTGTCCGAAGCACGGAGAGTCTCGATATGTAAATAATGTTACCAATCCACAGACTGACCGTTTCATGCGCAGCTTAACCTCGCAAATCGTATGATCCGCGCGGTTTGTTATTAGCCACGAGTTCCAAAAACTATAGTATAGTTTTTTTATCACATCCGTCTCTTTGTTTGGCTTTCCATGTATGGTGACGAACTGGTGACTAAACTATTTCCTTATAATACATATCCATTTAGCGATAACGGTCACTGCACTAATGACCTTAAAATGATTTTGTAAATGCTGCTCGGTATTTATTTAGGTATAAGCACAAAGCACATAAATGTATTGTCATATTTTTTTAAGTAGGTATCATATAACGGGGTGAATATGGATGCAGGGGTGAATCGAAACAAAACTTTTTAAAATGGATTTTAAAGTTTAAACAATAAATGGTTTGTTGCCAACAAGGACACTTAATTGTTAATTATAATACAGTAAACACATTAGAGTCCTTTTTGGTAACAAACCTATATTGCTTATTTCTATGTTAAAATCCATTTTACAGAAGTTTCGTTCTGATTCACCCCTGCATTCCTATTCACCTCGTTTTACTAAGATATTATCTGGGTCCGATATTAAAAAATTTGTCTAACTTGACACTTTCGGGCTACTGCCTCACTGCTGCCATATTTTTCTAAACTATAGAAATAATTAGAACAACTAAATTCGAAGTAACTAGCACATAGAAATGGGTTGTCCGGCTACCCATCCAATCTAACTTTCTACTTTTTTTTCGTAGAATCCTCATGGATACCGTTTTTCCTGGGGATGACGAAAGGTTATGCCGAAATATTACCGGCTAAAATCCCACAGTGTTTCTCTAACATACCATGTCCGGGGTCACGGGATTCGATATTGCGTAGCCCGCAAATCCAATATTAAACTGCGGGATCTCTACTTAGTTCTACTCTAACTCCTCTCATGGATGATTATGGAGTTTCTTGCCGGCTCTTCTCCATAAAACCTACCTTTTGGAATCGTGCACCTAGTTTTGACGTTTTAAAAGTGCTTGAAATCTGGTCTATTTCAAATAAAAAACTTTGACTCTCTACGGAGTAGCCATGAAATCACAAGCTCGTACAATATTATTATTTCTCAATTTCATTTCAATTTTTTTAATACGCATGCCATCTAGTGTACTGTAGAGAAACTGTTGATTAGAGAACGAACGCACAATTTTAAAAGTTCGTGCTAACGTCAATAGATGGCGCTGTTGTAGAAGTGTTTTTAGTTTCATAAAACTCCGATAGGTGCGCTTATTTTTTTATTATTTTTATAATGTTGCAAACTGCAGTTATTATTGACAATATTATTTTTATTTCAATAACTCTGCTGTCCGTTAACTAAAAGGTCGTTAAGTGACATTTTTCAAATTTGAGTTTTGTATACTACGTAAAAGCGCATTTTGTTCCCTATCGAAGTCTGGTTCATATTTTTCTATCCTATAACAGTTAAAAGATCCAGGGACCAATGTACACGGCTAACTACATCATTTTTGAGGTTGTACAACCCTGTTTGATGAAAAGTGGTCCAATAATTTGGTATTTAATAGATAACAAAAACACCTGCAAGTTTTTAGGAATTTTAAGGACAGTACTTTCCACATTTTTGCCCATTACTCAAAATTAGCTTTACTCTCTTACCGGTCTTTTAGAATCAGATTGCCTAACAACTAAAGCAGTGGTCACGGTGGCCTTAGTTACCTTTTTTTTTTTCGTGGGGAAATTCTCATGGACTGTCCCCCGTCTGGGGAAGACGGGGGGATGTGCCGGACTTTTACCGGCTAAAACCCCACGGTGTCCCTCCTTCTGACCTAAGGCCGGGGTCACGGGATTCGCTGTTGCATGCACCGCGACCCCGGCAGGTCTCGGTCCACCAGCTTCTTCTGGTGGACCTCTCCTGTGGTGGGGCAGTTGCTCCCCTGCCCCACATCCTTCCGAGAGGCGCGCGCGGAACACGGCGCGCCATCCTCCCTGCGCCCGTTATTGGTCGGGCGACGGGTTCCCCAACCCGCCGCCCTCAGGCCACTCACTAAGGTGGCCGGAGATCGTCACGCGCCCTCCGGCGCCCGGTGCGTCTAGCTCGAGAAGGGAGAGAAGAAGCGGCCTCCCTCTCCCTCTCCGCTACCTCCTTGGTCGCCATCACCTCCTCGCAAAAAGAGGCGATGGCTTCCCACGCAGTCTCGCTCCCGACCATGGACAGAACCACGGCCGGAAGCGAGAGGTCACCGCCGATCGCCGCGACTAGTTCGCGGTGCTGCGACCCCCACGCTGGACACGCCTGCAAAGTGTGCAGCGCCGTGTCCTCGGGGCAGTCGCAGTGGTGACAACCGGGCGTCTGCTCCCGGCCTATACGACACAGGTAGTTCCCGAAACAGCCGTGTCCCGAGAGTACCTGCATCAGCCGGAAGCTGAGGGCGCCGTGACGCCTCTCCAGCCACTCCTCCATCACGGGTCTTACCGCCGCTATCGCGGCGTGCCCCGGCCTTAGTTACCTTGCAGTTTTACCGACAACCAATGAATGTGAACTGCATCCCAACTACAACAGGGTCACTGCAAGATAAAACTGTGTAACTTTAAACTTTTTTTTAAAGGATTATTTAAATTCTGTGTTTAATTACTAACAGGAAATTGTTAACAGTCGATTTTCTAAAAAACTTTTTGATCAATAACTTTTTATACACGATGGTAAACACTACTATACAAGGTTAGTCGGAAAGGGGGTACTAAGCCGAAAGGGTGTTAAAGTACCAATAATAAGGGATAACTTTTGTTCTACAACTTTCCCCAAAAGTCGATAGTTTAAGAGAAATAGCTTTTCAAAGATTTCGTAAAAAAAATGCTAAAATGTATCTGTCCATAGCTATGATCAGCTGTTTTTACAATTTAGGTCATATTTGGGGTCACGGATTAGAAAATTAATTTTCTGAATTCATAACTAAAGCACGGATGAAGAATTTTTGAAAAAACTAAAATAAAAATCATTTTTCATGGATAAAATAATAATCGAATTTTTAAATTTTAACACTTTCTTTAAAATAATCACCAGTGATACATTAAGTGGCCCGCGGCTTAGTACCCTTTTCCGACTAACCTTGTAATGTAGTTGGAATCAAAGCTAGATATATTTTTAAATCGAAAAAATACTCACTAGCGCTAGGCATTGTAAAATCAGAACTCCATATTATGGATGAATAAGATCCTCGTGCGCGCGCTAAAGCGGAGAACGTAAGGATAAAAATTAAAAATATAGTAGAGTCAGTAATCTAGGGACTTAGGTATATACTTACAAACATAGGTATAATATACTTGAAGTAAAATACAGCTAAATGAGCTGTGATTTCCACCACCCTTTCTTCAACGCATACAATGCGTCTGCCGGCGGCGATTTTTCTGAAATTCATCCCCCCATCCAGGGGGGTGGATCGTTAAGGGAGTGCAAGTTAGAGGCATATTTTAGGGGGTGTGGGGCCTACCCGTGTCCCAGTCCAATGTCATAGGCGTTCGTTGGCCGCTGTCAGAGGTCGACTGAACCTAAATCTAGTAGTCGACGAATATTCTGATGTAGAAGTGTTCTTCATTTAAACTTGAACTTTATTCAAATAATCATAGGGTTGATTATGTAGAGAAATTACAGAAAATTGAAAGAGACAATGTTGTTACAATGATAAATGCATTGAAAAGCTGAAGTGACAGAGTGAGACGGTTTGATGTAGGTCCTAAAGCGTATGTCCTAACTCTAGTGCTAATGGATTTAGTGAAAGACATTTGCTAGTAGTTGGCGTGACAGCTACATTGATAATTTAAACAATTGCTTTTTTTATTAAACTATTCAATCTTAGTTTCTCTTTTAAAATATTTGCAGGGCAGGTTCCGTAGGGTTTGATAAAGACGGTTAGAAAAGAAATAGGTAGATATTTCTGTTTTATTGCGCGTTACAACAACTTTGTTTTAGGAACGTTTGGCGGTAAAATACTTATCTCTATTTGTATAAGTAAGTACGAATGCCTAACAAAGGACACAGTTTGCACCCTACCGTTTAAAACCCTTATAACCGAATAAGTGTAGGTAAATAAACGGCTAACCATTAGATTCGTGTTAATCTCAATAATGGTTTCAGAATCAATCTTTGGAATCCAATATAAGGGACCACAATCCAATTAATTAAATTTACAAGCCAATATTAATTCCTCTGGATACGAGGCCAATATGCAAGCCAGTTATGAAGCCAGTTACTGGCTTGTATCTGGCATGGTGTAAGAGGAATTTTGGAAGACAGTACAGTGTGACATCTTCTTCTTCCTGCCCTTATCCCACACTAGGTGGGGTCGGCACAACGTGTATTTCATAAATCCATGTTGTTAGAGGTTTTGGCTTATTGTTTTATGACCAGCCGCCTGCCTGACATCAACCCTCCTTGGGAATACACGTTGCGACAGTACAGTGTGACATAAGAGAGATTATTTTTGAAGATTGTTTGTTCACCAACTAAACTAAAATTAGAGAATTGCTATCTTTTACTAACACACAGCGCGAGAAAAGGACGGTGATAAATAAGAACTAAGTTAGAGATGTCAAACTGGTTTACGCCTTGAACTTCGCCGTATTTTTTGTCAACATTTCTATACTCTTAAAGATTTTTTGAATGCACATGTCGATTTGGTGCCCAGTAAAATACTGGCTCTTCCTTCTATTTCCTGTGACTTAGTCTATAGTAATATTTCAATAATTTAAATAACTGTAATCACTATAATTCACATAATTGAAATTTAAATTATTGTAATTAAAATAGTTCTTATTAATTGTAATTCAAATAGTCCTAATAATTGTAATTTTACTCAAATTATTGTTGTAAATTAACTATAATTTTGCATGACCGTAATGAGGGTGAAATATGTCCCGTACTACCTAATTTAACATCTTGTGTACCCACCATATTTCAGGCAAATAAATGATTTGATTTGATTTGAACACGTTCTGAAATTTTATTTTAACTATATTTGACGGCTCTTATTTACGCCGGTCTCTCTCTTATTTTATCAGAGTGAAAAATATAGCAATAGCCTAAATTAAACTTACTTTGTGTACTACAGAATCGGCAGTGGCACTAATGACTAGCTACATCGCTCGTATAGCGTGGCTGTACTGGCTTGCTTACTGTCTTCGCTGCTTTTTAATGATTTTATTTTCGTACGGCTTATTTGCAAAGTATTTATTGGGAATATTTTTTTCGAGGAGGAAGCTTTGTAGTTCACATCTCAAGATTTCGTTTTCCTTGTTTTTTGCTAATCGAAATTTGGCGTTTGATTGCGGGTTTAGGATTTGTTTGCGGAACTCCGGTTCGATGATTGAAATTTGAGTGTTCCACTAAAGTGTACAAAGGACGCATTTAGAAGGCTTCGCCCCATGTTTGTGTATTGAGGGCTTATTTATTCTTTTTTAGGGAAATGGAAAATTGAACTTGAAACTTGGGATTTGAACTTATATAGCTTCATGTGTTTTTGATGCGGTTAGTCACGGTTTTATTATGATCATGGCGTACAACTGATCCTCCTTTATTTATCGTGGGTGTAATAGAAATGACTGGAGGTTTATTGCAAAGGGAAAATTGGTGCATCTGCATACTGCTAAGTATAGGTTACTAGCTGTCTCCTCACGGCTTCGCCCGTAGCCTATGTTACTCAGTGATAATGTAGCTTTCTAACAGCAAAAGAATTTTTGAAATCGGTCCATTAGTTTTTAAGTTTATTCGTTACATACAAAACTACAAATCTTTCCTGTTTATAATATTAGTATAGATTAAAATTATGCTCTACATTCCTCCATAGGTAGGTACCGAATGTACCGATACGCATGCCAAGATGACAATGTGGCAAAGTCTCATCAGGATTGTAGTTCGAAGCGAATAGATGATGAACAAATAGAAATATAATTTAAGTAAGTAGGTATACTTTCTAGAAATATGTTTAACTGTCGTGTACACAACCTCAGAATTCTGCATTTTAATAATTCCAGACAATTTAGTTTCCAACAAATAAAATGGAAATTATTTAAAAAAAATTAAATGCGACGCATTGTTCTGTGATTAAAATTTGAATATCGACCTCTGCCCATCTACTTTCTCCCTACCCCCTCCCCGCGCACCAGCCGCATCGCACGCCTTAATTCAGTCAGAATTTCAGGCTTCAGACGACCCTCGCCAAGGTCGCAGACAGGCTACGCACACACGCGTTGTCTACGCACACGCGTACTTCGATACCTGCACCTCGTCCGTACACACGGTCGGCCATTAAACTTTAGGCAGAAACATTATAATACATCTATATATATATGCATCTGTGTTAGTACCTGCTGTTAGTTGCAAAAGTGTGCGTCAAATGTACGATGAAAGGGATTTTGTTAATATAAAGTCGTAAAGAACATGAAAACGTCAAATAAATGATCGTACGTTCAAATATTAAATGATATACAACGAATTAGAGTCTGATTCACGGGGATTTGGTTTTTTCAAGAAAAAAGTTCTTTGACTTATCTTTTCAAAGAATTTGGAGTCATTGATGCGTTTGCGTTGAATTAATCATAAGTAATTAAACCTACTTTTTATAAGATACAATGATCTTTTTAATTTTTAATTTTATTTATCATGTAAGTAAACAATGCGATAAACGGTTTTAGTACAAGAACTGAGGTACTTACACCTTTGTTATTTGATTTTTAGACTGGTGTTTACATAATACCTACTCGATAGCGATCTATCCAATAAAGGTACAGTGGATTAAAAACAAATAAGTACCTACACACCGGAACAAACAAAACGTTTTAAAAAAAAATGTTATCGTTTTTGTATCGATATTTTGATAGTAAGTAGCTATAATACCGCCTAATCAAAATTCTGGAAAAAATTTAATGCAAAGAAACTGAGTTTTATTATAAGCATACAAGGTAGATTTTATTGCACTATGTTATTGTCAACTGTCCAATGGCTTCCGTAATAGTTTCGGATTTGGCCCTGTATCTCAAAAACTCACCCTGTATATAAAAGCAAAAAGTGTCAACTTGTCGAGGTTTATCGCAGCTGACGTCATCAGGGCTGGCACGGCAGATGCAAGCGATACTCGAGTGTTCTCTTCGATGAAGTGTGCTCGCCGCGGGTGCATCCCTGACTCAAAGAGACCGGATTCAGGTCAATCGATAGGCGTGACTTTTGAATGATTTTTTTTCATTCCAAATGAAAACTCACTGTTTTCATTCGCCGTAGGATTTCTTTTGTTTACATTTGTATACAAAATGCTCACTACTATTCTCCGTTTATTGTTACCTGTGATTTTTCTTTGTAAAGGATACCTACAATATCGTTACCTATCTGAAGTGTGTACAATATTAATTCCAGTTCTTTTTGTTTTGCTTGAAATAAAGAACTACAGGTAGGTATAAGGTAATTGCTATATTCGTCCATGCACTTGATTGATTCGAATCCGGTATGTAGGCACGTTGAAGTTTGTTCCCATGTCCAGCTGTAAGTATACGGTAATGGACTGTGATGAATAATCTAATAAAAATAGCATTTATTTATAATATGTTAAAGTTAGCTTAGCAGTGGTTGAACGCTTGCCTTGGCATACAGGAGGGTCCGAGTTCAATCCCGGTTCGTACCTCTGACTTTTCGAATTCATGTGCGGATTATTTGATTGTCAATTGCGTTAACGGTGAAGAAAAAACATCGGGATGAAACCTGCACACCTGAGAGGGCTCCATAAAATTCTCGATGGTGTGTGTAGTCCGCCAACCTGCACCAGGCCAGCATGGTGAACTAAGGCCTAAACCCTTCTCATTCTGAGAAGAGGTCCGTGCCCAGCAATGGGACAGTAATGGGCTAATTACCTAGGTATATATGTTATGCTAAAACTAATTAGCACTTTCTGAAAGTCGACAATAAAGACAGTCCCCAAAAACGCCCACCCTTCATTGTTTCCTTGTCTATAAGTTTAATAATTTTAGTAGTTAATGTTAGTTTAATAATGTTATATTATTGCCGGGGTTACGGTGTATGTTTTTGCGAATCCCGCGACTATGGACACCGTAGGAACACCGTTGGTTTTTAGCCGGTAAGCGTCCGGCAGACCCCCTCACCTTCCCCGGGCGAGGGTAGGTAATCCATGAGGATTTTCCAAAAACAAAAAAAAACAAAAAGGTATTAATATTATCTAATAACAAAAACACTCAGGTTTACTATAATTCTTATATTTTCACTTAGATACCTTTAGGATTACCTAAGAACCACCAGGATAGAGAAACTGACTATTTCTCTGAAAAAATCATTTTTATCACCTACTCTAGAAGTTTCACGATTAGGCTGTAAGCGATTAAGCTTGATTGATTACTCCAATGTCCTAGATTGAATTTTCTTTATGTCCTTCTCTCGTCTTTCTACTGGCTGTAAGGGACGGTGTACCGAAAACTGAAACTGAATTCAGTCCATTATTCCGAATTGAAAATAAATGAAATGTTTTCACGGAATTTTCCGAATTGTCTGAAAATGTCTAATTGTTCTATATTTTATAAAATGTGTAAGTATACCTACTGTGCGTAAAAGACATCCGAACAAAAATTTTACAGTGAATTCAGCCCATAATTTTGAAACGAACATTTGTGAAAATTATCCACAAAAATATCCTGATTTTCGTATTTATAAAAATGTAAAATGCAGTGCGAAAAATTTTTAGGAAAAACCAGTTATATTTTCAATGTAAAATGATGGACTGAATTCGCCGTTTCAGTTTTTGGTACCAAGGTTTTGTTGCGCAATTTCTACCTTTTAACTTGCATGTATAATTTTAGGTAGTAATTTTACCTATAATCGTTCTCACCCTCCCTAGTAAGATACATTATAAATATGTCGTCACAATGTTATTATTTAGTTACTAACATAGTAATTGTCACTCATTGTTAGTACCTAACACTCTAAGTCGTGGTCAGACATTATTAGAGATTTATATTATTATTACCTATTATCTTCTTCTTCTTAGCGTGTAGATGGTAATCTAAATAGTGTTAATTCAGAACTTAGCTACAATATAATAATGCTACTTCGCAGTAATGCGATGGTACGGGTGTTAGAGCGACTGTTGCGTGGCGACACTCGCGATGGCAGACACACTATGGCAGACCTTTGTATCCCGTCGGCTCTCTTCGATTTGATACGCCTAGATTTTAGTTTTTTTACAAAATGGGTTTCGATGTTCCACATCTGGCAGGCGTTCCAGGACGGCTTCATTTTTAAGAACGCATTTGGATAATTTAAACTGTGCTTAATTAAGAAGTTTCGTTACTTCCACTTAAAGTATTAAAAGCAGCCACAGAGTAAAACGTAAAGGGCACAGTATTTTCAAGGATCCAGTATCATAACGTCATTAATAGCAACGTTAGCAACGTAAATACCTTCTAACTGAGGCTATAAAGACGGAGTTAGTGTGTAACAAGCTTAAGTAATTTAACTAAACGGTAACGTGTAGCAGTAAACCAATTTATAAATGTATCTATGGGGATATAATATACAAGGTTAGTCGGAAAGGGGGTACTACGCCGCGAGCCATTTAATGCATCACTGATGATTATTTTAAAGAAAGTGTGAAAATTTCAAAATTCGATAAAAAATAACCACACAGAAATGATTTTTATTATAGTTTTTTCAAAAATTCTTCATCCCTGCTTTAGTTACGATTCAGAAAATGGAGCTTTTAACATGTGACCCCAAATATGACCTAAAATGTAAACACAGCTGATCAAAGCTGAGGATAGATAGAAATTAGCGTATTTTTTTAGAAATCTTTGAACATGATTATGGGTACCTACTTTAAGACCTTTTCGGCTTGGTACCCCCTTTCCGATTAACCTTGTATAGTTCTAGGAATATTTAGCGTACCTACCATATACCAATAATACCAAATTTTAGAGGAGCTCGTGGCTAATTACGAATTGCGCGGATCATTATCAATTGCGAGGTTAAGCTGCAATTACCGCGGTCAGTCCGTGGATGGATGACCGTTCGTTACACATCGATGCCCTTCAGTGTCTTGGAGCCCGGGTGTCATAGGAATACCTATGAAAGTCGTTACATAGTCAGAAGCCTGAAAGTCTGACAACCGGTCTAACCCTAGGATATTGACATTGCCCAGTGACTGGGTTGCGGAGGTCTGATGGCAGTCGCTCCGTGTAAAATACTGGTATTTAGCCGCGTCTGGTTCGACTGTAAGCTGACTGCAACATAGTTGGGAAAAGGCTAGGCAGAACCTGACACGGTACCAAATTTTGGGTCAAAAATTGTGAATTTTTTTGCTGGCTGAACTAGCCGGTCTACATTTAACCTGCATTTTTCAGAAAATTACTACTTTCGTTCTTTTTTGTTTTGCCAGAGTGAACATGTTTTCAGCTAATCGCGTTATCAGGCAGCAGTGTCATCGGTACGAGAAAGTTGCGATCACCAACACAGTTATCTAATGCCCGGTTCCTAGGGCCAAAAACGGATCGTTTTGCTTACCAACGGTACCATATTGCCATGTCTTAAGCAAATTTTGTGCCTGTGATAGCTACCTACGTAACGTAAAGGAGGATCTAATACATGAAGCTATGGGGTGTTTGCTTCATAACATAATCAGCCCATTACCTACTGTCCTACTACCGAGCCCTCTCAGGTGTGCAGGTTTCCTCACGATGTTTTTCCTTCACCGTTAACGCAAGTGATAATCAAATTCTGATCCGCACTCGAAAAGACAGAGGTGCGGGCCGGAATCGAACTCAGACTCTCCTGCATGGAAGGCAAGCGTGCATCCACTACGCTATCATTGCTTCATTATTGGTAAAGATAGAAAAGGAATTATGCTTGGTAAATCATCGGATTACAAGGCAACTGTGGAAAATACCTTCTTTTTCAGAAGTGGATTTCTTCATTCGATTTATGTAAATAATGAATTTTTGAGTAAAGATATTTCACATAAGCTAAGTTTTTGAAGCTTTTGTCTACCCTGGTACATAAGAAACAGCTTACTACATCTAATTAATATAATGCAATATAAACGTGTTATTTAATTTGCATATTAAAAGCGTGTACAGCTGCGTAAATACCTAGATTTATTCATGTGACGTTATTATGAAATAGACAACGATTAATAACTGCGCACAGGCCTGAACTATTGCAATTAGTGGGTGACTGCTACTGCAATTAAAGATCGGTTGCAAGAGTGTGCGACCGGGCTGCGCGCGCGCGGCCCGTGTGATAAATGACAAATTCGCTCGACGAATCATGCGCAATTCTGGACGACACGTTTGGTGCAGTGGCTGAGCGATCGGCTTCTGCGCTACGGGTCGTGGGTTCGATTCCCGCACGGAACAAATATTTGTATGGCCTACAGATAGTTGTTCCGGGTCTGGATGTTTGTGCATGTGAAGATTTGTGTCTGTAAAGCACCCACGATACAGGAGAAATCCTAGTGTGGGGCAAAATTATAAAAAAAAGAAGAAAAAAATAGCTATCGCGGTTTTTAATAAAAAAAAACAATCTTTTTGATCATTTTTGAGTGCTTCGATCCCGATCATGCAAAGCGTTTCTGTTAAAAGTATTTTTTTCAGTGATTAAAATATTAAATTAATTATATGCTCATGTTATGAGTTACTACGCGTAAGACCAGACAAATAGGGATACCTACCCTTATAAAATTGGATTTTTAGTATTGGATAAGAATATTTCGCTATCTCATAGTCAGGGGTATTAAGTATGACGTTTATCTGAGACAAAATAGTAATCTTAATCTTACGGGTAATTTTATCGACTTTGCAACCTCAAAATTTTGACATTTTTGTACAGTCAGGAAATCAGTCAAAATCGTCGTATTTATTCCACAAATAAATATCTTAAGTTGGTGCAATCGGCCCTTATTAATATAAATAGTTATTACATATTTGATGTTATTTAATATTTGGACAAAAGAGTATAGACTGTTTCAAGTTCAATCAAGATGGTTGTTAATTAGTAAGTACAAAATATAACTTTTAAAAGATGAACTGCCTCGTTGGTCTTGTGATGGCAAGCGCGACTGCTGATCGTGAGGTCCTGGTTTCGATCCCCAGGTCGGGCAAAGTGTTATTGGATTATTCTATGTGGAATTCTTCAGTAGCAGCTCGGAGTTTGGACTTGTGCCCGATTGATGGCAATAGGCTCGCCCCCTATTACATGGGACTTAAACATAACGGCGAAATGAGGGTGTTACTCTCACAACCCTTCGGGTGATGTTATGTATGTATGTAAAAGATGAAATCTCGAAACTGTATGTTAACATAATAAAACAAGAAGTTTAGATTTTCACATTTCACATTTTCGTTACCTCATGTATTAATGAGTACCTACCGACTCATTATACATTAAGCACTCATGTTTTAGGACTTTAAACCTTCTCTGATTATTAGGTACAGCTATGTACTGAAAATTCGCGTCTCCAAGCATCATCTGTTTACATCTAGAGTGCCCTTAAAAGAGCTTACTTTTTCACGTACGGTCCACGGAGGATCCCTGACGAGGCACTATTGAAGCCGTCTTTGGATGGACATTTTATGGCAGAGTGTCTACAGGACCAGATAAAGTAGGCACAGACACTAATATACCGAAAGATAGTAGTAAAAAATCATATTTATGTGGGAGAACGAAACGAAATGAGTGACGAAAGGCGTGCGAGCTCAGATATTTAAATGAGTTAAACCCTTAAAAGGCAAATGGAATATATTTCCCCCCAAAATTTTTGGAAGATGTCGCGAATGCCTAGTTATTTTTTATTTATTTTTAAACCAAGCAATTTTTTTATAATATTCTTTAATAGAAAAGGAAAATAAAGGTGCACCCGACACACAATTTTTTTTGTTATTTATAAAAAAATGCCAAATTGTTTGTTATAATATACTTTTCTTAAAACCTTACGATAAAGGGTTCAATTAAGAAGAGACAATGTTCTTTTATTAACGGCCTGTTATTTTGTTTTTGGAGGTATACACAATATACGGAGTTGAACGGTCACGGTTTTTATTTTCTGCTTTGCTTTTTATTGAGCTAATCCCACATTTATGTACTTAGTAGGTACTACAATTCGTGTGTAGGTTATTTTTTTGTAGTAATAGAGCTCCCTCTAAAAGCGTTCGTTCGGGGAAGTATTGCTATCGTACCTATTTCTATCGCCTATCAGCATTGCTGTGTTCCGGTTTGAAGGGTATGGGTGCCGGTGATATTACAGGCACATGAGACTTTCAAACTTTGTCTCTAAAGTTAGAAACGCATCAGTAATCCCTTGGTGTTGTGGGTAGGGTTGCCACCCGTACTTTATAATAAAGTATTGTACGTTATTTCAGGTAATTGTACTCTATAGGTACTTTAGGAGAACAATAAAGTACACGAAAATACTTTATTTCGCATGATTTGATTTCTTTGGGATTTTGAAAAGTTTAGTCGTATATATTTTTTCGTTAAACGAAATTTATCGATTGGTGCTGAATCGATGCGCCACTCGCCAGCGCCACATCACTACTAATTTGATAAAAAAATGAAAAAGCAACAAAAAATATGTTTTTAAACATAATAATAAAGAAATATAAATTGTACTTTATTTTGATGCTATGTACTTTTTTTTCTTACCTATAATAACCTATGTACTTTATCTGCAAAAAAAAGGTGGCAACCCTAGTTGTGGGTGGCGGTTACCACTTACAATCAGGTGGGCCGTCAACGTGTTTGCCAACATAGGTAGGTAATTATATTTTTTTTAAAAGTGCATTGTACACGAATAATTAGCATTGACATAATAACATCCTTAGCAATGCATTTACACTTTTACAGTATTCATATCTCAGAAACATTGACTGCTTATCATATCGTGTACGGTATAGGCAAATAAATAACAGAACCGATTTAAATGCCTACAAACACCGAGTTAAGCTTATCATATTAATCTTATTTACACACAATTCACTTCAATTAATTAAAAAACTGATAAAAAATTGTTGTACCCCTGGTGGGACTCGAACCCACAATCCCCGGCTTAGGAGGCCGATGCCTTATCCATTAGGCCACAGGGGCGATGTGTATGTGCGCCGAATTCCCCATCAGTAACAAGTAACGTGAACCTTACGATATTTGAATATGGTTTTTTTTGTGATAGATATGTTAGTAAAAGATGCTTAAAAGTCGAGCAATCAACCAAAAGGTAGGAGCGTAGCATACTAGGTTTAGATATACGCTATCAATATCAACCAAGCCCAATATCTTGTAGGCTACATTGCGATATGGTCTGAATAGGCTGAATTGAGATTCGGCCAAACATTTGCAATGAATGCATCCGAACTCATGGGTAGCTCAGTCCCTCACTCGAACATACTTATCTCAAGAGACGAGAAACATCTGCCTAACTTAATGTTGACACGCTCCAAGGTCCAGTAAGTTTTATAGTAACCTATCTTACCTGTGTTGTTTTTTCCTATTCAAATAAAAAGAAAGCTAACGTAACGCAGTGGAAAACTTACCTAACAGGCTTTGGATAGAAATCGGGCTAAGCAGTGTTGAAGCCGCCTTGCCTCGCAGATTTTAAAAAAGGATGTAAGCAGACGAGAATCTCAGAAATAAAGAGTAATTTATCTGAACACTAGCTGAAATAGGAAGCTTTTAAAAAAGAAAGCGGAGATTTGAATATGGAACAGGGCGAATGTTAAGCCGGGTACAGACTTACGAAATGTAACATGCAATGTAACACGAAATGAAAGAATTTGCTGTCCACATTGTCGCAATGTATCATGCAATGTAACAGAATTCCCATAGTGTGGACGCTTTGCGCGCGCGAATCGTGCACACTACGCGTGCGTACTACTTACCTTTCATGTTACATTGCATGTTACGTTACAGCAGTCTGTACCCGCCTCTACAGTTTTGTGCGTAAGCTATTTGTGGTCCGGCTATACGCAGAAACTTGCGTGCGCAAACGGTATTTCTGGTAACAACAATACCGTTTGCGCAAACATTTTGCCGGACGTACATGGTTACTTGCGCAAATTAGAATCGGGCAAATAAGATTGAGTGAACTACCTCGTTGTTCTAGTGGTGGTAAGCGCAACTCCTGATCGTGAGGTCCTGGGTTCGATCAACAGGTCGGCCAAAGTGATATTGGATTTTTCCGTGAGGAATTCCTCAGTAGCAGTTCGGAGTATGGATTTGTGCCCGGTTGATGACAATAGGCTCGTCCCCTATAACATGGGACTTAAACATAACGACGAAATGAGGGTGCTACTATACACCTCTGCCCAACCTCTCGGGGAATACAGGCGTGATTTTAAGATTGAGTGTGTAGAACCATTATTGAGAACGGTATGACAAATGCTGATCAAGATAAAATATTGAGATTAATTGTTAAAAAAAAAGAAAAAATATACAACCGAATTGATAACCTCCTCCTTTTTTGGAAGTCGGTTAAAAACCAGTCCCCGAATTTATCAGATGTTAAACATGTGTTTCAAGATAATTGAGTTACAAATCACAAATAAATAATTTACATAAATATACAATTAGTTGTATTATTTGTGTATCATGAGGTACATAATACTTGTTTACTTTTTTCGTCTGTCGTTTGAATGTATCAAATTTATATATTTTTCTTGACAAATTATCTTAATTCAGATTACCTCTTTTATTACCTCTTCAGGTAGATTACACACGAGTTAGTCACATTTGCAAGTCCGATAAATCAGTCACCGATGACCTACTTATGGTTGGTTACCGGCAATTAGTCAATCGGCAGGTGTGTAACCGAATTTTGTATAACTAGTTTATTTTGTAGTTCATGTGCATTGAAATTCAAAACTTCAATGGTATATTTTCTCTCTTTCTCCTAGCCTTAACCCAATTATGTTGGGGTCAGCTTCCAGTCTAATCAGATGCGGCTGAACACCAGTTTTTTACACGGAGCGAAACCCAGTAACTGAGAAATATTACATAACATAACATGACATCACGCCTTACATTCCCCGAAGGGTTTTGCAGAGGTGTTTTAGTACACTCTCGTTTCGCCAGTTATGTTTAAATCCCATGTAATAGGGGGTGAGCCTATTGCCATTAACCGGGCACAAATACAGACTCCAGGCTGCTACTGAGAAATTCCTAATAAAAAATCCAATAACACTTTACCCGACCTGGGGATCGAACCCTCCTGGGTTCGATCCCCATGCTCAGCAGTCGCGCTTGCAACCACTAGACCAACAAGGTAGTCTTATTATTGGTTAATATTATTACTGGGTAATATTTTCGCCGACATAAAATCGACTAGCGATTGCTGATCATCTGCAATCTACCTTACTCTTCCACACTTCATAATTCAAGCCTTTCTTCATAAAATTGGTACTGCTACGAACAAAATAAACCTATAAAAGAAAACAATATTCTCTAACTAGAGCTTCAGTACAATCAATAAAGATTAGTGTAAATTATTCTCACTTACATTAAAATTAATCATTAAGTTAAACTAATGAGTGTAGTTAACTCATTCCTGGCTGAGTGAAGCATGAAGCTGGCTCCATATCATGCGATACGTACCGACGTATCCAAAGTCATAAATATCAATCAACAGCCATTAGCGGCGATGTACTCGATGCATATTCCTGCATACACCAACCTACCATCATAACATGAACCTTCACTAATCATATAACTTCCTCCATTTCATCTTTTAAAGTTCTCTCACCGGAGGGTGTAACAGCTCTATGAAAATTTGACGAACCTCGCAAAACGGTTTGCCTTGGACTGCTTCCATCTTTCTCTCGAAGTGTCCATCATTATAGCTATAAAATATTGTTTTCGACAGATTTCGACACCTTTAAATGTCGAATAAATTGCGCTCGATTAAAATTAAATACTCGACGACATTCTTGGGAACAAGAAATATTCAATTTGTATTTAGGACGATCGATTAAGACACAAAGTGTATAGCGAAGCATTTTTAGATGAACGGGGCGTTGATTTGGTATATCAATCTTTTTCTTCTTTTCGTGTGGTTAGTGACTAACCTGGTGTCAGAGTTTATGCCGCCCATGAGCCTCTGACTTGGCTTCACATGCCGTCGGGTAATATCTCTCAGGTTTCTTCACGATGTTTTTTTTCCTTCACCGTTTTTAAACAAGTGATATTTAGACAAAACACACGTGAATCCAAAAAGTTAGGGATGCGTTAGGGACTTGGCAGTCCGACGGCCACATCACTAGGCCATCACTGCTGTGGGTATATCAATTTAAAACATGTACTGTCGTACGACAAAATCGGGTTTCACAGTTGTTTAGGAGCTTTTAAACATTTTTTTATGTACGGATTTTGGCATTAGACACGGTTTTAACAAGTGACGAAACTTTTGTAGTATGACCCTTTGTCTTCAAATTATGTTCGGCGACACAAAATGCATTTAAAGTAAAAAAGGTTGGTAAGTCTAAAAATCTTGCCTTTCATGTAGAGTCGTATAAGATACTTTATCACCAAATTTTGAACACACGCCGAAACCCAGCTTAATAGAAGCACCACCTGAGTTTTCATATTAAGTTGCGAACGAAAAACGTCAAAAAAATATTTCAGTTTTTACCTAAAGCATATTTATGTCGCGTCATGTTTATCGTGGGACGGTATTAATCTTAAAAAACTGCGAGTTTCGCATCTCATGTTTATCAGCAGACCCGACCGACCATTAGTCGTCAAAACGTATCCAAAAATAAAGTGCAAAAGGCGAAAACAACACCTAAAGTTTTGGCCAGGCTATCCGTCGGTCAGACCGCCAGACTGACAAATTGTCTGCCATTCCGCTTGCGTCGGTTGGTACCGAGGAATAAGACCTCATATTTTAATACAAGAATTTAAATTTTGGCAGCCCGATTTAATGATAGCGGCCGTAGATATCTTCTTTTTGAATATTTAGGATATTGAGATACAAAAAATATTTTAAAACAAACAATGTCCTGTTTTCTTTGTTATTTTCTGTGCAAATGATTTATGTCTTCGAACTGACAAAAAGTGTTGAATGAAACTTAACTAATATAGCCACATGAAAACAAAAAAAATGATTGTTTTTTCTGTAAAATATGATTGTAGCTTCATCTGTTAGCGACAAAATATACTTAAACATACTTAGCACAATCCACATGAACTCTTCAAATCGATGAAATCCAAGACCTTTCATAACCGTAAGCATCTTATCTCAGGCCAGAGCACATGGTTTAATTTATTTTAAGTTGTCATGACTAATGACACTCGACACTGCTTCTAACGGTCAAAATAAAAATAAATTTCAATCTCGCGAAGCCTGGTAGGCGATAAATTAGGGGTCCACGTTGATCCTACGAGCTTTCAAACCTTCATTTTCATATTAATTAATCATTGGCCGGTAATGTTTTCAAAATTATTATGTTGTGCGCCTGACCTGGCCATCCTAAAATCGCCCCTGAGTTTGGACCCTCATCAATTTGATAAATTCGCGTAGGTAAGTGCAACGCCGCGCGCCGCCGAATGTGCATTCGATAATCTTGTTAAATCACGGTCGGGTTCGAAGATGAATAATATCCGTTCGATATCAAATGTATTGTGCGACTGTACCTACCCAAATTATTGAACACGATTATTTACTCCGACCTTAAGGAGATAATTAAAGTATGAAATAAGGATTCAGCGCTGTTAAAATCGATACAAATTTATCATACTTAATTTATTTTTTTAACGAACTCAGATTCACAGATTACGTACCGAAATTACTTATTCATTTCCAATACTTATCATTCCTCTTATTTTTTTCTGATCGAGTATTAAAAATAAACACAAAACTGCTCAGTATATTATTTGTGATAAACTAAATAAAACGTATACGAGCAACATTTTGAATTTAAAAGAGCATCTAGCCAGCAACGTTGTGGATGTCCATTACAAAACTTGTAAATATCGCCGGGCTGAGCGTAAGTTAGGGCAATCGTAAGTCCTAGGAAAGCGCTGTGAGCGTGGTGCTAAATGGGGAGAGGGGGCAAAGAGGAGCGACGAGGAGGGGGCGGGGAGTTAGGGGGAGGAAGGGGGGAGTATAGGAGTGCAACTTCTCAAGGTCGGTGCGTCTCGGCCGGTACCACTTTGGCTCCACGTTTGCAATGTGCCGCGAAGTAGATATGTATCGGCGCCTCGGCGGTATACGAGCGCTCTACACGTGTAACAAATGGTAATGGTTTCCACTATCGCTTTTATAGATGAGTCTCTTTACTTACACACTTTACATGGATTCTTGGACGATTTTCAAAAGTCAAGTTCAAGTACAGATTAAGTTACACGTGAAAAGATTATTGTGTTCGTGTCGGAATTTTAATGAGTCCCCTGTAAACACGATTTAGTATGAGTAAGTTAACTCGTATAATAAACTGGAGTCAATCGCTGAGATAACGCCTTCGTAAATCTTATGAGATCGGCTTTAAAACATTACACGGGTACAGCAAAGTTGTTTGTTTGTTACGAATTAACGTGACTTGTGTTCTTAATTGTTATCCTTTAATTTGTTAAACATACTTAAAGGTCAGGGTTACATTTTAACATCACAATGTCTTCACCCTTTTTCGTTAACGACGCAAGCAGATCTGTGGAGCTTTAATCTGTTCTAAATCGAAATTGCGTAGGTATCTAACTAGAATCTAACTAGATTTCAGTTTCCAGGAACTACAAATTTGTGATGCAGCGTCGGCTAATATGAACATAGAGCGATCACCAATATGCCTTGTCAAGAGTGGTGATTGTGGCAATATGAACGTCCCTTTTAGGGGTGACTGTAAGTTCCATATTTAGCAGTGTACATTTAGGGGTCGCCCTTAGTGCTGTTGTTGCTAGTAGTCATGATGTTAGTAGTAGTAGTAGTTAGCGTAGGTTAAGTATTTTACTCGCCCCCTTTGGTTGGAGACCGTTCAGGTCTCGCCAATAACTGCTCGGTGACGTAGAAATGATCCACAAGAAAATCTATAAGCAATCAAATAGAAAATAAATTGGCTGACACACTAAATTGGTAAAAAACCATAACAAAGTTTAGCAATAACATTGTACCTAATAAAAATTTCAGAGCTACAATATTATTTTATTGACAAGTTTTCACCTACCTTCTTAACGATACCTGTCACACTAGGAACCCGTTTAATAATTAAATGTACAACAAGTGTAGAATGATAACCATCTGACACCCGCCTACTTTTTGTATCAGACGAGTATGAAAATTGGCAGACCTTTGTGTACCACGACACACACAACATGATATTAAATACTTTACGATGTAGTTATATTGAAAATTTGCCGATTGCTATCATCGCATACTGTATTACTGGGACCACAGAGACTCTAGACAACATCACTTTCGAAAATACGTAACCAATAGAGAATTAACAATATTGACAATGGTGTCGATTCTGTAGCACATTTTGACAGTACTAAACTAGACTAAACGCAACTGTCACTTTCTTTTTCTATTGAAACAGAAAGAGACAAACACCCTTAGTTTAATTTAGTCCCGTCAAAGTGCGCAACAGAATTGATAGCATTGTCAAAGCATATGCCCGTTTTTGATATTTTATCCATGAAGATATAGATAAAAATGGAGACCACATTACAAACACCAACTAAAAGTCGATACATTTGACTTTGAATAAGTATTTCGACACCTCCCGCGCATTAGGTCGTATGTCCAAATTTGTGATTTTTCAGGAGAGAGATTCTTAACTTCATCTTTGTCTTGATCAGCCGCAAACGATAGTGTGGGATTAATTTTAGAATATAGCAATGATTGAAGGTTAAAGGGGATAATGAGGCCTTTTGATTGAATTAAAAACTCATATTTTCGTAAAAATAGGCAAAAATAAAAACTTACGACCTTATTCTTGCTGTCGCAAAGTCGTATCTATTTGTTACGACCTTATACCATTAAAAAGCCGAATACAGCACGAATAAGGTCGTATGTCAGACATAAGACTTTATGCTGCGTACAGATTTTTTAAATACGATAATATCGACCGCGCATAAAATCGTAACTTTCATGTTTCGACGTTTTGCGTCGGACGTATTTCAAATTATTAACTTACGAAAATAGTGATGAAAATCATTAGATACCTACTTAAAAACAATTTACTAACACGATTAGGATAAACATGCAAATCATGATAGTAAATTAAAGTAAGAAATAAACTTACCATTTTATCAACGTTCATTAGCCGTTATTTTCACGTTCGAATCATGTTGGTTATTTAAAGCTAATTTTAAATCTTTGATGACCGTACATTACTCATAGTACTAGTATCTAATAAAAACAAAACAGTAAATTACAAAACACACACAGTTTCTTGTTTTTTTAGATTTTCAAACTCCAATGTAATATTTTGTACTGTTTACATCTTACGACGTCGGTACTGTGCCGTGATTAGCCGGTGCGCGGTCCAATAGTTCAACGTAAATCGTCGCAACTGTTGGCACGACCATATGCGCGGGAATTTAAACATGATAAGACTATTAGCGGGTAAGAATCTTGGTATTTAATGTAAATATGAAAATATTGTTTTCAAGGATGTGTAGTATTTCTATAATAATGAACTGTAGTACTAAAATCTCATTTTACCAAAAAAACGTGTTACGACTTTTTGCGTGGGAGGTATCGATTTACTTCGGTGGTCTATCTCTTTCTAAATACCGGTAAAACGAGGCTATTTGAAATTAATGGGGTTAATTGGAATTCAGTTATGGAACGTACTTTTTATACATACATATTTACCATTTCAATGAAATTGTATATTTTTTATTATAAAAATAAATATTAAAAATGAAATTATTCATAGTTAGTTAAAATATATATCGAAAAATATTTTGTAAATTGTTCGTTCCAATTAACCCCATGAATTTCAAATAGCCCCGTTTTACGGTACCATATTTCAAAAGAGATAGTTTACAAACTCCATATATTATCTTTTTCTAAATAGGATATTTAGAAAGAGATATAAATAAAAATTAAATATTAAAGTAAATATTTTATAACACCAAAGTAAATATTCAAGGCCAAATATAAAATATATTCGTAGAATGGTCTCTATTTATGGTTTCTTCTTGTTTTATTTTTGTTTCGACGATATAATTGGACCAATAATTAATGATCTTGCGGAGATTTTTGGTCTAAACCAGACTATGTCAGCCCCATCATTTTATAATAATTTTCCTAATATTTAGAAGGAACTTCTATTATTTTCTTAATTAGAATGGTTGCATCGCTTTTTTTTTGACGTGTACCTTTATATACAGTGACTTTGTCTGAGAGTTTGATATATTAAACGATAATTGTCGTTTTAAACGTGTTACAAAGATATCATGGTACAGGGTAGGCTAGCCGATGCAAATGTCCGACGCGGTAAGCCAGGCGATACGCCGCGATAAGCGAGACCTAGTCGTTAGCCGGTATACTCGCACTTTCAACTAAATATATATAGCTAGTTTAGGTAACCAAGTATAAAATAGACCGACTATGATAATTTTGAAGCTATTTTGGGTGTGGTGAAGTGGATGACGTGCAAGCAAAGTGGTATTGTGATGCAAATGTGTTTTTGGTAAGTATAATGCTTCCGCAAGTATTCTTGGAGTACTTTGATAATGCCAACGTTCTTAGGCCCGTCGCATGAGACGCGGTATTTTTGTACAGCTTCTATGCAGAATTTCAGTCAAAAACTCCCCAAAAGTTTAAACAGAAGGGAGTCTGAAAATCCACCTCGCTTCGGCTTACGGGCGTTTTGACTCCTTTATCCGAAGCATTGTTAATTAAAAGTCTAGACCGCTTCCATCAATCAACAATACTAATGGCGTAATTATAATTATTAAATCTTAATATACCAGGCCGGTTCCTATAATTTACCGAGCATTATTGGTTAAAATTAAGACACTTGTATCTTTACATTTATGAAGCGAGGCCTCATGAGGCATATGCAGAGCTCTGCATAGTACACCCTCCCAATTGGAAGTAGCTATCACCTCTTGAAAAATATCCTTTAATGATACCTGATGTGAGAGAATTCTTTGTCGGGATTGACACTGAAGTCGACTACTAAGTACTTGCAAAACGAAGCGCGATTGTGATTACATATTCACTTTAAATTGAATACTATTTTAACACCTCTGAATTGAAGCCGTTATTGATTTCCAATAGAAGTTTTTCAACTCAGTGTAAGTTCTTGTTTGATATACAATTACATTTGACTGCGACCTTTACAAAACTTTGCATGAATTTAATTTGTGTCTTAGATAAAATTGTTTCGTATTGCTGGTTGGTTAGGAACACAGAATTTTGAAATAAGTATCTATTTATTAAGTCGGAAAGGTTTTTTTGCGGTGATTTATGAGAGTGTGATTTAGAAAATTCGTCTCTGTACGTCCTCCAATAATTGGGTTGCGAAATACAGTTCAGTTAAACGAATGGCAGATGCGTTGCATTTGGCAGGCAGGATACGATAAAAATAACGGATCGTGTGTGAACGCACCCATACTTCTCCATCCATCTTCATGTACGGATCTGTACGTTATACTGTTCCAGCGTCCAGTTTTTGATGACGAAACTGAATGTGTAAAAATATCGAACCAGTATTTTTTTACTGGATTCGGAATACTGTCGTGTATGTGAACTCGCTCATAGAAGTACAGACGCTATCACCAATCCGCTACAAAAAGTCCTGTAAACAGTTTCTGTGTGAAATACCTGTAACTCTGAGTGAAATACAGAAATACGAATGAGGCCATGAAATTAAATAAAAAAAAATTGAAATCTGACATAGAATGAAGGTACCTTCATGTTCGAGTATCAAATACAACGATGGATGGTCGGACGACGAAACGACACATGCAAAAGGGTCATGGTAATGGTAATGTGTCATGGTAAGCGTGTAAGGCCCCTGGTTGGACTGGAAGTAGACTATAACATACTTGGAAAAAGACAGGCTGATATTTATAATACTGTCTAGTGAGTAAGGTAAAGAACACAAGATTTTTTTTCATCCATAATGGGCTTCCATTTGACCGCTACCTCACCTGATGTTAAGCGAACAAGCGATAGTGCCGTCGACGATGTTGCACGCAATTAATATTAAATTAGATGGTGCATGCTTGGGCCGTAAAAACCTATTCCCTCTAGCCTTGAAGACTACTTACCAGATTATAACTATCAGATACGCAAGGAGACAGACACAGTAATACTCCCTTAAAAAAACTAATAAGTTAAACGGTTTTATCTTGCAGTACCCCTGCAGCATCAGGATTTGAGGATTGAAGGTTGAAATTATTATAATGTTGTACTGTCGTAGGAATTGAATTTTGGTGCGAAGTTTCAGGAGAATCGGTTAAGTAAAAGTAGTTGAAAAATCTGTCGTAAGATTTGAATCAAACAAACAAATACAGGGTGTAAACGAAATCATGTAATGATGACGCGTGATGTACTGCTGACATAAATTAATACTACAAAAAAAACTTTTGGATTCAATAAAAAAATAATTACAAGAAGTAAACACGTGTTCTTAATGTGAGGCATTTTAGCGCCCCGAGTTAAATGACCGCGCGGCGACAGCCGCGCAATTTTCTTGGGGCGCTAAAATGCCTCACGTTAAGAATACATGTATATTTCTTGTAATATTTTTTTATTGAATCCAAAAATATTCCATGCACGGTTAATCTATGTCAGCAGTACATCACGAGGTTTAAAGGAATTAAATGATTTAGTTTATACCCTGTATACAAAGTGAAACTAATGGGGAAGGCAACGCAAAACGAAAGCAGATGGCAGCACCTCAATACTTAGTTATTTGAACCAATCAGAACCATCATATTCATATGAGCAATAACTTCAAATAGATTGCAACCAATAAGATCGCACTGGTACAATCGAAAGTGGCGCCATTAGTTCCACAGTTGCCTTCCCCATTAAAATCGTTTAAAAACTGGGAACCGACTACCCAAACGACGTAAAATATGATTTCTCTTTCTCCTCTTCACTCCCGTGTTTCCCAGACTTGTCCTCTTGAACAAAATAGTCAAGATTTTAGTACCACCACACACTTAATATTCCTACAACGTTAAAGTGCAAGTTATCGACGACAATTAGATACATTTTGACGTTACGAGAAACGAATGATGTGCTAAAACTGTTAGGCATTCTAGTCACGCGGCGCGGGCGCGCGGATTGGCCATAACGACCGAGGAGTGATGGCAACAAGTGTCCCGATTTATAAGTGATTTTGTTATAAGTTACAATGATATAGAAGTGAAGATACCCCTAAATAATTCAACCCAGCCCGATTTTAGTTACTCCCTTTTCATGACACACTAAGCCGAGGTTCTAACCACAGGGGGCGCCCTTAGTGTTCGGTCATGCTAACTTGCATCTATACTGGCCTGCAAAAATAAGTATCACACTTTTAAAATTACAATAACTTTTTAGGTGCACAAGATATATTTTTGAAACAAAAAAAACCTCAAAAAAGAGTTTAACTTTGTTACTATAGTTTTAAAGAAAGCTGATAAAAATTGCTATAAAACGTTTTTTAGTTTACATCTCTAACTTCTATAGTTTAGAAAAAATTGAAATTTTAAAACTGTGATACTTATTTTTGCAGGCCAGTGTAGTTTGTAAGCCCTGGCTGGGGGCCTTGAAGTAATTTTTGGCCGCCACAGGATAGTCCGGTTAAGCAGTTAAAAACCTTAGTGAGTTTAAATAAAAGTCTGCGTGAGCGACGATGTTGACGCCACGAAATGTTGCTATATTTAAATATTATATATCATACACTTTCACATGATCCTATTTATTGCGTATTTTATCTATTTTCATATATTGAGTTTATTTATATATATTTTTACTTGCTGCACCGGTGGACGTCATCATGTCAACGCCGGCTGTCGCTGAAAACCAGCGCTGTGGCTCTGTCTCGCACGTGAGACACAGCATTATGCTGAGCGATGGCCGTTTTGCGCGGATGTGACGCATATTTTTCCCCAAGCTTCTATTCAGTTTGTTACTTTTATTTTATTTTGTGCGTCATGTTGGCGCGAATAAGTAACTTTTCTTTCTTTCTTTCTTAAACGCTGCGAGTGGTCCTACCTAAAAAATTTAAAAAAAAAGTGAAGATAATCTTCCGTGATCTTGCAAACCCTATGGATTTTGAAAAATTTGAAAATATAATGCATAGGTACCTACTTTCCGTAAAAAAATAAAAACAACATTACAATTGCTTGCAATTGCTATATATAATTATTAATATTATTGCTTAGCTCTTGAGCTAGCTAACTAAAAACTGCTTGCAAATAACAAAACGCTCAATTTAAATAACACGCATAATTTAAAATAAACTATTGTCTCAAACCTCATAAAAAGCAAAATGTCTTGTAATTACTCAGCTAACAGAGATTAAAAATTTAACAAAATTTTCTAGCAATGTTTTATTCAGTTATGTCATAATTAATTCTTGTCACGTCCTCCATGAAAGATTATATTGTACCTATGCGTATGAATATTCAAACGGTAAGTCATTGACATCTCACGATCTACTGATATAAATATAAACAAGCTAGTCCCACTAAATACTTGCGAAAATGTACCTACATAAAATTAACATAGATACAGTATGTAAAAATATTTTACGCTACTTTTATTTTACTTACTAATCTCAAAACATAGAGCGTCCTTTACGTTAGGTGTAAAGCTTCCTATCTACAGAGCTTAATCTGTAAACTGCCACAATTTAGATGGAACATGCAGTCGTGTGTTTCATTTTGTGCTCCGTGAATAGCCAATAATATACAAATGCCAAGTTCATTAATCTCCATCGTCCATACATAGTGTTGTGGCCGGGAACAAACGCGTTAGGTACATTCGGCATGAATAGTCAGACGCGAACGCTCTGTAATGTAAACAGAAACGTAACGACGTAGATATTCCGCACAGTTCGCGTGTTGTTACGGCATCATTTTATCTAATCCCACATTATCTAATATTCGATGTGGCGGGTTCAAGGTTGGTCGCGCTGAAAGCGCTTGGTGCTACACTCTACAGTGTCGCGATCGCATCCTCTCGTCCCAGGCCGTCGCGCGCCCTTTGCGCTTTTATCAATACGGCGGCGAGCGCAGCGCCGCCTGTCGGCCGCCGCCAGTACCCGCCCGGACTCGAGTGCGCACGCTCCGTGCCCCGCGACAATACTGCATTTATACCATCTAAAATCTTCTTTCTTCCTCAAAACAATCCCTCCAAAATTATCCAAATCCCAGTTCGATAACGCATACCGTGACGCTTCCGCTCACGTCACCGGTGAAACAAATCGCGCGCGATCCTCAAAAACTTAACCTAAAACGTCGTTCCGATTACGTCAATAACAGGCGATCTCCCTCGCCTCCGCTCCGCTGTTATTGTTTATTATTACATTATAAACACTTATTTCCTGATGGTGCTGTAAACCGGGCTGGTCGCGAAGCTCACAAACGGTAAGTGTTCCGAACGTACTAAGTGATGTTATTGTAAGCTTGTGCTTGTTTATGTGTCGAGGCTTGAAGCGGGGTATCTGGAAAGTATTATCTAGGTAATGTGAGCGCATGTGAGTGGTTACTTTCGCTGGGCAGCGCGCTCAGGAATGAGGACACTCTCTAAAATAAACACAGATTTTTACCGCGCGGTTTCAGCAACATCGTACATGTATACCTTTAGATGTTCGTGTAACTGCGCCTGCATATTGTTTGAGTGTTTATGTTGAGCCAAATGCACCAGTATAAACAGAGAATGCAGCATATGGTTGCAGTTTAGTGCTGCACACGGTTGATACAGTATTAAAACGTGTTGCAAGTTATTCAATAGTAATAGGTCGTGTTACGAAAACTAGGCGAATAACTGGCTACCATACGACTGCATGCCTATAGCTGTGTGCACAGATTCCATGTCTGTACGCTGCATGCGTATAAGGGAGCATGATTCGATTTGCAAACGACGGTGGCGGACAGAGGCTAATTTCAATTTCTCAAATGTTTATCCAATTTGCGAACATCCAGCGTTGTGTACATAATTAATGCCTGCACGGTAGAATGTTTCAATTCTCGCTATGTTTAATTCATTATCATCATTAAGCTGTGCTTATTTCTTGCTTAATTACTTTACTTGGTATGTCACGAATGCACTATTAGTATTTGTGTGGTATTTTAATAGTTATTAGAAGACTTATTAAACGTTAAATCCAATTACTTTATCTAAAGTGTATGAGAACCTGTGTGGGTTGTATGCACTAATGAGGAAGACTTATTGGATTCTAATTTCATTCCAATATTGGTTATGCAACGTTCTAAAAATAGATTTAGGTAGAATTTATAAAGAGAATCGGATGTGTACAATAATTTACCGTGTTATTATGGTCATATTTATTAATGATCGATTCCTATAATTTACGAAGCGTTATTGATTAATATTAAGGCTCTTGTATATTTACCAATATAAAGCAAAGACCCCGTATCTTTCCATAGTAACCCTTATGGAAGTAACTATCACAGGTATTTGCTTACTAGTCTTTTTATATGCCCAGTATGGTAATAAAAAGAGCTAACATTGGTAATCAAAACGATTCGTTTTATTTATAGGTACAGTCAACAGCAAAAGTCGATGAATATTTTGGAATTTCGATATTAATTAACTTAGGAACTAATTGCTTGTCTTTATTATCATAATATTATTCTTTGAAGAATCCTCCTCCTCTATCGTTACTTGTTGACAAAAATAATAACTTGCAAGTTTTCATTCATCAAATAATTTTGAAACTTTGAGTAATCATCACTTACTTTTGATGCTGACTGTACCAGGTATAAGCAATTTAACCTCATACTGGCGGTAACACGAACGGTAAAACGAAACCGAACTAGAACAGAATGCAGCAAAACAAATCGTAATAATAATAACAAAAAAGTTGAACTGCATAATTACTTTCTCCGCGCACTCTCCCCCTCTACGTACGACTACAATAAAAACCAAGAACCTGGTACGTAGTGCACAGTGCACACGATTGCAAGCTTTTGTATGCCAATAAAACTGATGTCGTTTATGCACAACATTCATTCTTTTGTGTCCTGCCCTTCGCACCGTGAGAATATGGGCCAAGTTCACGGTGCATCCATTGTGGACCCGATGAGTGCATTCCCTTTATTTTCTATATGAATTTGAGTATTATGAACCGGTTTCAGTGAAATGAACCACAAATTGCGACCGATATTACGAGTATTTACTGTGAACTGAATCGTTTCCTTTATGAAAAGATTGCGATCTAGTTATAGCGATGAAAGGAACTAGTCTATTGAAAGAATCTATTTGAGTTCGTGAAAGTAGTTTTTGTTGGAGCGTACTGAGAATATAATATGTTCGGTTCTAGTATTGTTATTAAACGAGTTATGGATCGAACCATACAAACAATCTATACTAATATTATAAAGCTGAAGAGTTTGTTTGTTTGTTTGAACGCGCTAATCTCAGGAACTACTGGTTGCAAATGAAAAAATATTTTTTTTGGATAGTCCATTTATCGAGGAAGGTTATAGGCTATATAACATCACGCTACAACCAATAGGAGCGGAGCATAAATGAAAAATGCTGCAAGAACGGGGAAAATGTCCACCCGTGCGAAGCCGGGACGGGCCGCTAGTTGTTTATAAAGATGTAGAGAGCTAGGGCATGATAGTCGGTTTGGAGACCCTTTTGGTCTCGCCAATAATAGCCCGGTTACGTAGAAAAGGTCCGCAAGACCATCTACAAGAGTCGAATAGGAAAAAAAAGGCATGCTAGAGGGAGATACATAACATTATAATGTAGGTAAAAAAGTAAAGATTTCTTGTAAATATCATGAAATCTCCCACGCTTATCAGAGAGTAAAAGGAAGACAAAATGGATCAGCAGCTCGTTTAAGTCGTAAAACTTGAATTACGGAAGGAGTTACTTCTGTCTAGACTAAACAGTAATACGACATCCCGCCTATATTCCCCGAACGGTTGGGCAGAGGTGTTTAGTAACACCCTCATTTTGCCGTTATGTTTAAGTCCTATATAATAGGGGGCAAGCCTATTGCCATCAACCGGGCACAAAACCAAACGCCAGGCAGTTACTGAGGAATTTCACACAGAAAAACCCAATAACACTTTGCCCGACCTGGGGATCGAACCCAGGACCTCACGATCAGCAGTTGTGCCACCACTAGACCAACGAGGCAGTTAAACAGTAACCCTTTACAATCTCCATTGGAGACGATCTTGGGATCCTGTCACTCAGTTTTATCGACTTTTAAATCAGCACATGATTTTTGGACTGGTTTTAAGTTGTATTCTACTAACTTCTTTGAGATCAGAGGCTGAAGTCACGTATTCTTTAGAGGAAAAGCAGACGCCGGATGATGATGACGGTAATGGCAGTTGCCCATAATGAACACGCGGCTATAATGTTATGTATAAGTAGTCTAATGTATCACTGCCTTGTTGGTCTATTGGTGGTAAGCGCGACTGCTGATCGTGAGGTCGTGAATCCGATCCCCAGGTCGGACAAAGTTTTATTGGGCTTTTCCGTATGGACACCTCAGTAGAAGCCCAGAGTTTGGATTTGTGCCCGGTTGATGGCAGGCTCGCCCCCTATTACATGGGACTTAAACATAACGGCGAAATGAGGATGTTACTATATCCTCTGCCCAATCCTTCAGGGAATATAGGCGTGATGTTATGTTATGTATCACTTATAAATAACTCAGCGTCTCAATATTTCAGTTATCAATTGGTAGTTGATTCGACTGCCGTTCAAAAGTTAAGTTCGCTCGAGCTTTTATTCGGACAGTCTAGGCTACGGTTTTAATTTTAACATGAACTAAGAAACTACAGAAAGCCCACCCTTTGTAACGAGCGATAAAAACTGACACATAAATAGTCACATCCGAAAAATTTGGGTAAAGTGAAACAGAATGCCAAAGCTCGCTTACAAAGCAGGCCAGCTTTGACAGTTTATACAGTGGCAAGGCAGATTTCCCGCGTTTCGTCGTCATTTATTTTATAGTAGGTATGTCAGCCACCTGCCGGGGTTGCGGTGCATGCTTTTGCGAATCCCGTGACCCCGGCCGAAAGGTCAGGAGAAGGAACACCGTTGGTTTTTAGCCGGTAAGAGTCCGGCAGACCCCCTGGGTGCCTTCCCCGGGCGAGGGACATCCAAGAGGATTTTCCAACGATAAAAAAAATAAAAAAATATGGTATGTTAGCCAGTTATCGGAGTGAACCTTCTGCGCCTATTTCATGATTTAGCGTAATAAAAGCTCTTGGACGTTGACGTCATTGCTCGATGCAGCTAGTGAGCTATTTAGAGGAAGCGCGTCATAGCTTGAGCACAATGCCCTTGTTAAAAGCCACGTTGAACAAATACCGTCAATTCGCTTGTTTAGTTGCAAGTAATGAATTGCTGAAGCGAAATATTTATGATCACATTGTTCCATATTGGTCTTAGTAAGCTGTAAGTACTGGCATTATGGAACATTAAATTAAGTAGAAAGAAACTTCGATTTCACTTTAAGATACCTACCGTTAAAAAGAAAAAAAAGATTCAATACAACTGGTCAGTATTATTATCTTTTCTAATAAAAACTATTACTGTCGTTGAAATTAGGCTTCAGTCGGCTACCGTGACCAAATCTAGACTTTCTATTGTTCCTTTCGTTTTTTACTTTTTACGGTTTGAGTAGAGTAACTATGGTATGTCAATATAATTTCTTTGAACTGTTGAAGTAGGTATTTTTATTGTGTATTATTATCATCACAACTGTATTTTATTGAAAGAATGGGCAGTTATAGTTACTGTTACTTCCCATGTAATTAAAAAAACCGGCCAAGTGCGAGTCGGGCTCGCGCACGAAGGGTTCCGTACATTCCGTAAAAACGGCAAAAAAATCACGTTTGTTGTATGGGATTTTATTCTGTTTTTTAGTATTGTTTGTTATAACAGCAACAGAAATAGATCATCTGTGACAGTTCATGAGATACAGCCTGGTGACAGACGGACAGACGGACAGCAGAGTCTTAGTAATAGGGTCCCGTTTTACCCTTTGGGTACGGAACCCTAAAAGGGAAAAACAATAGTCATTTAATGGTACTATTTTAAAACCTCGCTTGTTACTACAAGGTTCCAAAAAAACAATTAATTAGCCAAAGTACTTCGTAGTAGAGCTCCTTGTGAAGAAGATCGTCCCAGGTATATTACCACCATAAGTATCTATTTCTGCTGCCACGCAGTATCGCTGTGTTCCGATTTGATGGGTATGGATGCCGGTGAAAATAGAGGCACATGAGACTTTTCAACTTCGTCTCTAAGGTTGGCAACGCATCTGCAATCCTCTTGGTGTTGGAGGTGTTGTATACGCGGCGGTAATAATAAAAAAAAATATCTTGCCCAACTTGGAACCGGACTTAGGACCTTACGCTCAACATCCGCACATGAAAGTAGTTATTTAATAAGCAATGCAATAATATAAAACGCAAAATGAACCATAAATTTACAGAAAAGAGCTTATACAATTTTAATGCCCATAATTAATTGAAAATGGCTATAAACCCTTTTACAGTTATCAGCTTAAAATTCAACAAAAATATTTCTCGTTTATGTAATTAGAAAATATTTTATCGGAATAATTCCTCGTGTTCAAATAAATCCGAAAAGCTACACTTCGTATTTTGGAGAGGTAGTACAGAATTAAGGACCTGCGCTGCTCAATTTCATTAAATTTTGAATAAAAAGTTTTAACAAAGTAACTTTGTTACAATGTTATCCAAAAATACTTAATTACCTACTCTAATTAATCAAAAAGTGAGTTTGTCTGTTTGTCCGTTTACGTCTCGCCTTAACTGCGAACCAACTTTGAACGCCGAACCTTTTCCGAAACTGGGCCAACGACATAGGTACAGTAGGGGAATAAATAGGTTCGTCAGTTTTCAAATTCATTCCTTTCCCATATCGCGGGCACATGTTACCTTTTCAAACTGTTGAACGGAACAGACCAATGCATGGAAATTTATTTAATTATTTGGTAGCAAAGATCAAAAACGCTTTTTGCCTCCATATGACGTAGTAGTGCCATATAATGTCTTTGATTTGATCTACGGAGTTTTGTTGTTAAAATCATTACATCAATCAATTCGATGATTAAATAAATTGACATTAGTAGTGGTTGTCATAATGTCACCATTATAATTTTTAATATCCTGTTAAAAAGTATTTATATTTTCATTTCTATAATGTTGGCAATACGTAGTCGGTGAAATAGGTTATTTCTTGCACTGTGCAAGCAAAAATAGACTTTAAGGTGTATAGCATTTCCGTTCCCCGACTGTAGATAAAGTAGAAACTTTTTATCCGGAAAAAACTATAAGTGTTCCCGCGGGAGGAGTACACATACATAACATCACACCTTGTATTCCCCGAAGTGTTCAACAGAGGTGTTTTAGTACATCCTAAATCTATATAAATGTCTCGTTGGTCTAGTGGTGGCAAGCGCGACTGCTGATCGTGAGCTCCTGGGTCCGATCCCCAGGTCAAGCAAAGTGTTATTTGCGAACAGGTTTGATTGTCAGTACATTAACCACTGTTATATGATTAATGTAATGACAAACAAACAAATGACTCAGAGGCAGGCGTATTATTAATTGTTTTTTATTTTATGATTTTAATTTAATTTTGATTTTATATATAGTTATTTTAGTTAAAATTATAATTTCACTAACAATATGATCTTTAATGGATTGAAATAAATTATTTTTGAATTTTGAAATTTTGAATTGGGATTTTCCGTGCGGAATTCCTCAATAGCAGCCCGGAGTTTGGATTTGTGCCCGGTTGATGGCAATAGGGTCGCCCTCTATTACATGGGACTTAAACATAACGGCGAAATGAGAGTTTTAGTAAACACCTCTGCCCAACCCTTCGGGGAATATAGGCTTGATGTTATGTAATGTTATATCTATATCAGTTATTAGGTCTTATGTTATAGGGGGCGAGCCTATTGCCATTAACTAGGCATAAATCCAGCCTCCGCGTTGCTACTGAGAAATTTCTAATGGAAAACCCAATCGCACTTTGCCAGTTTGTCCGACCTGGGGATTGAACCCAGGACCCCATGCTCAGCAGTCGCGCTTGCGACTACTAGATAAAGAAAGAAAGAAAAGAAAGAAAATAATTTATTTGAGTCTCGTTACAGACATACAGACATACAAACATAAAATAAAAAATCAACAATATACAAAAGTTATATGCCTCTACGAGACAAAAAAAGGAGCCCATCTCAGCATAATGCTGCTACACCGAACACCGAAATATAGCAGCGCTGGTTTTCGGATGGGTCCTGTAGTGAAGCCACGGGCAGCCACGTGCAAATACAAAAATTATTAAAATAATTACATAAATAAAATTAATAAATTACAATAAATACATAGATATTTGTACGTAAATGAGTGAATATTTAAAGTGTGCCTACGTGTGCATCCGCCTTGACGTTTCACATGTGTGTGTAGATCAATAAGACAGGCCCAACCAGTTGTCATTATTTATTACTTAATACTTATAAAAGTTATTTTCATGTGTACAAAGCTACAGGAGAGAATTTATCGATACAATTACTTTAGGCGTTTTGTAAAGCGAAACTTACTCTATCGTTTACTTTGAAACTTTTGTTTGTCTTTCCCCAATACCTTTCGCTTTTTTATCATTATACTAGCGGCCCGTCCCGGCTTCGCATAGGTGGACATTCTTCCCGTTTTTGCAACATTTTTCATTTGTGCTCCACTCCTGTTGGTCGTACCGTGATGTTATATAGCCTATAACCTTCCTCGATAAATGGAGCCGGTCGTCCCTTCTGACTCCGCGCAGTCACCATGACGCGAGAATACAGCCCTCATCAAGCTGTCGTATCCCTCCCAGTCCTCTTGCATTCGACACCCTAAGAGTTCGAGTCCCCCCTTGGGGACACTCTCAGAGGTGTCGCTGCTATAGTCATAGCCATGATGTTACAGTAGTTAGCTTTGCGTAGTTAGCTAGGTAGTTAGAATAGTAGGTATTGGTTCGGAGACCCTTCTGGTCTCGCCAATAATAGTCAGGTTACGTAGAAAAGGTCCGCAAGACCATCTACAATAGTCGAATAGGAAAAAAAAAAAAATCGATAAATGGACTATCCAACACAAAAATAATTTTTCAATTCCAACCAGTAGTTCCTGAGATTAGCGCGTTGAAACAAACAAACAAACTCTTCAGCGTTATAATATTACTATAGATTAATACGAGAACATCGAAAGTTTACGTACTTTTTTTAGTTCGGCCTAGCTTTTTCTCAACTACATATGTTGGAGTCAGCTTCCAATCTAACCACATGCATTCTGCGTTATCAACTATAGCATGTAAAATTAAAATCATTAAATAATATTTATAGTAGTAATATAGTCTTAAGTGTGTGTGCTGATGCAGGCATCGACTCTATTGAGTCGGCGCATGCATCAGCGCATAGCTAAGTTATACCTGCATGTCAAAATGATGCCTGCCGGTACATGCATCGACTTTATTGAGTCAATGCATGTACCACCAGTATCAACGAAATAATGTAAATGTGTATATTATAAGAAAAAAAAAAAAAAAAAAAAAAACAATAACAATAATATTAAATAAGTAAACAAATATGACGGCGCATCGAGAAATCAACTCGATAGCGCTAGTATCGATTGTTGATTTCTGAACGTACAACTCCTGTCAAGTTACGTAACACCGAATGCTGAGGTGGCGGCCATTACATAATAATAAGAGAGGTTAAGAAAACATTGCGCTCGCACCCCACGTGTTCTGGTGGAACGTCAATAATAACCAATCTGTGTTAATAAGTGATCTCATAATATTAAGATTAGTGGATACGATTTGTACAAGTAATAAAACAGTGTGATTTGTAACAGCAGTGTACTTCTTTAATTTCATCTCCTCGCCCGCTTACCCACGAAGTTATCATGGCTGCTTCTGATAATAGCTTAGCGCCTTTATCAGAAGTGGGATACGAAGGGCCTAATCCTGAGCAGACCAGCGACGAAACTCCTGTCTCGTCGAATAGTGCAAAATTGAACAGTGATAGTGCAAGTTTTCTAACCAGCATGGAGGCACTTTTATCACGCCTACTTGCAGCGACGCAAAGTACTTCACCAAGTCATTCTTCATCACGCCTCATAAAGTTTGATCCAGATGAAGCCGATTCGGATATAGAAGGTTGGTGTAAAATAACCGAAATTATTGTGGATAGCCGAAAATTGGCCGGGCCCGAACTGCTTCTCGCCCTCACACACGCGCTAAAGGGCCGGGCTGCCAAATGTCTGACCAAACTTAACTGTGCTGAGATAACATGGCCGCATATAAAAGAAATGTTGATTGCCAAGTTTGGACGACCTATGTTAATGCAAGACTATTTCGATGATATTATGAAATTTCAAATTGGTAATAAAGAAACCGCGTGTGAGGCGGCCATGCGTCTTTGGAACCTTATTGAACGTATACCGAAGTTTGAAATAGATGAAGACGTCATCACTGGCTTTGCGATTTCTGTATTATCGCAAAAAGATTCTTTGATTCGCAGAGAGCTAAATTCACACGTTGTGTCCACACGAGCTCAGCTCTGTAGGATCCTTAATGGCATCTCACTCAAAAGACGCTACGACGAGCAAGAGACCAGTGAGATGGATCCTAAACGACCTCGCGGAACTGATACTCGATTCGCTGGGAGCTGTCGTTTTTGCGGAAGCCGCGGTCACAAAATGGAAGATTGCCGCAAGCGTCGTGACAGCATGAAACCGAAATCAACGGATAAAGAAAAAGAGAAGACTGTGACCTGTTATGCGTGTGGAAAGCCGGGACATATCAGCTCCAGCTGCCCAGACAAGAAAACTGGGGTCGATCAGGCCTCACGCAAGGATGTTCAAATCTGCGAGCGCCGGACAATGAGAGGTACCCTGTCGACATCAACTGGTGAGGTCATTTTGTTCCTTTTTGACAGTGGTTCTGCCTGTTCCCTAGTTAAAAGTAGTCTTAGCGAGAAGTTTTCTGGTACTAAACGCAACGACACCGTTTATTTAACAGGTATTGGTGGGGAAAACTTAAAGTGCCATAGACAAATTTCGAGTTCTGTTATAATTCAAGAAATTCCCCTAACAATTCTGTTTCACATTGTGCCGGACAATGCGATCTCCGAGGCAGTAATTATCGGAAGAGATATACTCGAGCAGGGTTTATGCGTAGAAATCGATAGCGACAGTCTCACTTTCTTTTTGCGCAAAGAAATTAACATGTGCCAAGATATGAACGAATTTGATCTCATGTATATTGATACAGACCTTATAGGAGCAGATAGACTAGCATTGATAAAAGTACTAAAAAAGTATAGAGAGTTCTTTATAGAAGGGGTCCCTACGCGTCGTGTCACAACGGGTAGCCTTAAAATTGATCTAATTGACCCCCACAAAACTGTTCAACGTCGCCCATATAGGTTATCTCCCGCAGAAAAAGATATTGTCAGAGATAAAGTGCAGTCTCTTCTGGAGGCAGGTATCATTCGTGAGAGCTCTTCTCCTTTCGCTAGCCCCATACTGTTAGTTAAGAAAAAGGACGGCTCCGACAGAATGTGCGTGGACTACAGGGAGCTTAACGCAAACACACGTCCTGAGCACTATCCTCTCCCAAGGATTGACGAACAAATTGATCGGCTAAGTGGGTCTCACTACTTCTCCTCCCTAGATATGGCTTCTGGCTATCATCAAATAATCGTGACACCTGATTCCATCGAACGAACTGCCTTCGTAACTCCGGACGGACAATTTGAATACATGGCTATGCCGTTCGGGCTACGAAATGCAGCATCCGTTTACCAACGTTGCATCAACAAAGCACTTAAATCTCTTCGCGACACTGTAGCGCTCGCTTATATGGATGACGTGCTTTGCTTCTCATCAGAAGTTACAGAAGGACTACGTCGTCTAGATTCTGTTCTAGGGGCTTTGTCTGAAGCCGGTTTCTCCTTCAACATCCGAAAATGCAAATTTATGAAGAAAGAAATTGACTATCTTGGTTACGTCATTCGAGCAGGTGAAGTTAGACCAAACCCAAGAAAAATTCAAGCCCTTATTGAGGCACCTGCCCCAGCCACAGCTACACAAGTTAGGCAATTTCTTGGTCTAGCCTCTTACTTCCGAAGGTTTATTCCTAATTTTGCCACGCTCGCTAGACCATTGTATCCTCTTACCAAATTAAAGGGACCCATCATCTGGACTGACAGACATCGTGACGTCCATACAAAAATCATAAAAATGTTAACATCTGAACCGGTTCTAACTATCTTTAACCCCGAAGCCCCAATAGAACTCCATACAGATGCCAGCTCGGATGGCTACGGAGCCATTTTGATTCAAAGGGATGGCAACATACCTCGGGTTGTTGCGTATTTCAGCCGTCGCACCGCCGATACCGAATCCAGGTATCATTTTTATGAACTGGAAACGTTAGCGGTGGTGCGCGCCGTAGAAAATTTCCGCCACTACCTATACGGACAACACTTCACAGTCTTTACGGACTGCAATTCTCTAAAAGCCTCGAAAGCTAAAGTTGATCTTTCTCCGCGTGTCCACCGTTGGTGGGCTTATCTACAGGCCTATAATTTTGACATCGTTTATAAGGAAGGTCGCAGCATGGAGCATGCTGACTACTTCTCGAGGAACCCCCTTCCTTCTTTAACTGCACCTTCTGCAGAATGTCCGGAACCTGATAGAAAGCCAGTAACCTCCCGTAAGGTAGTCAACTTCGTTGAGCTTCATGACAGCTGGCTTCAGGTTGAACAAAAACGAGATTGTGAAATTCAAGACCTGATAAGCAAACACTCCAACAATGAACTGCCAGAGGCTACTTCTCGCACATATGACGTGCGTAATGGTATTCTATATAGGAAAGTTGAACGTAATAAAATTAGTTCTTGGTTGCCTATCGTACCGCGATCCCTTATTTGGACTCTAATTAATCACGTACATAGCGAAATTAAACATCTCGGGTACGACAAGACACTCGACAAAATTTATGAACAGTATTGGTTTCCACAAATGGCAAAGAATGTTCGGAAATTCGTTGACTCCTGTATTGTGTGTAGGGCATCAAAAGGGCCGTCGGGAGCCCAACAACTGAGGTTACATCCTATACCTAAAATATCCGTACCGTGGCACACTATCCACATCGATCTCACCGGAAAACTAAGCGGCAAAAGTGACAGAAAAGAATACGCATCGGTCATAATAGATGGTTTTACAAAATACGTCTTACTCGATTATACTCAGTCACTAGATGCTGCATGCGCTGTAAAAGCTTTAAAGAAGGCAGTGTCCTTATTTGGGGCGCCTAAGAGAGTTATAGCTGATCAAGGAAGGTGCTACATCAGTTCAAATTTTAAAGAATTTTGTAATGAGCATAACATTGAGCTACACTTGATAGCGACCGGGTCTTCTAGAGCTAACGGACAGGTGGAGCGTGTCATGCGCACCTTGAAAACCCTTCTTACTATCATAGAAAATGATTCTAGTAAAATCTGGCGCGATGAACTTGATAATGTTCAATTAGCATTAAACAGTACGAAATCTAGAGTTACGGGATACACCCCAACTGAGTTAATGTTTGGTATTCGCGCTCAATCATTAGGCCTCTCTAAAATATCACCCAATATAAATTCAACTCATCGCGCTGACTTAGAACTTATTCGAACCGAAGCATCTAATAGTATCCAGAAAGCCGCAGAATCCGAAATCGAGCGCTTCAATCGCGGTAAAGCGCAAGTAAAGCCCTTTTCGTTAGGTGAATACGTTTTCATAAAATGCAGTGAGCGCAACCAAACTAAGTTATCTAGAAAATTTCGCGGACCTTTCGTAATTACAAAAGCCCTTAGTAACGATCGGTATGAGCTGAAATCTATCACGGGCGGCAATCGTGTCTACAAATATTCGCATGAAAACTTGCGCTTAGTACCAAAGGGTTTCGAAGGCTTAGTTGAAGTCGCGTCAACTTTAATCAGTAGCGAGGAGGCCGAGACGGCGGTCAATGGGGAGCAAGTTGACCATAAATGCCAAGTCGACAGCGACAGCGATACTCTCTCAATAGCTAGCGAGGAAACCCTGACCGCCGGCTCAGACACTCTCACAGCGTCAGATATTGAACAGCACCTAGCACTTCCTGAAATAGAAAGTCACATAAAAGAAGGTAAGCTTATAAGTTAGGTAACCCTTAATTATCGTTGTGACAGTCCCTTATGCAGCGACCGAAAGGGCGAAGGAGGCCCGGGTCAAATGGTGAGTATCACTGTAAGTGACAATTGATAGGGCTTCGCACGTTCAGTCTGTCGATGGCTGATTGAAAAGGCCTCGAACGCCTGAATCACGCCTTTACTCTGTTGGTGGCTGGTCGAAAGGGCCCTGTATGCCCGGTCCGCGCCATAGAGTTAGGAATAGCTGGTCGAAGGGGCCTCGTATGCCCGGTCCAAGCCATAGAGACAAATGGCTGGTCGAAAGGGCCCTGTATGCCCGGTCCACGCCATAGAGTTATGAATAGCTGGTCGAAGGGGCCTCGTATGCCCGGTCCAAGCCATAGAGACATAAAAGGCTGGTCGAAAGGGCCCTGTATGCCCGGTCCACGCCATAGAATTATGAATAGCTGGTCGAAAGGGCCCCGTATGCCCGGTCCACTATGGAAGTTCGCGATACTCGGTCATGAGGCACCAACTGACTTTATGTCAGGCATGGTCGAGCGAATATTTATGGCCTGCTTCGTTCCGCAGGTAACCTCCATCAGAAGGACTAAACGCACGAGGACGTGCGACAGTCAGGGTTGGCCGTGACGGCGCATCGAGAAATCAACTCGATAGCGCTAGTATCGATTGTTGATTTCTGAACGTACAACTCCTGTCAAGTTACGTAACACCGAATGCTGAGGTGGCGGCCATTACATAATAATAAGAGAGGTTAAGAAAACATTGCGCTCGCACCCCACGTGTTCTGGTGGAACGTCAATAATAACCAATCTGTGTTAATAAGTGATCTCATAATATTAAGATTAGTGGATACGATTTGTACAAGTAATAAAACAGTGTGATTTGTAACAGCAGTGTACTTCTTTAATTTCATCTCCTCGCCCGCTTACCCACGAAGTTATCATGGCTGCTTCTGATAATAGCTTAGCGCCTTTAAATATATAATGTGATGGACTCGCATAGCTTAAGTAGAATAAGTAATATTTATAGTAATATAAATAATACATGTTGTATTTCCGATACAGGAGTATCAAATAAGTAAAATAAAATAAAAAGTAAACAATTAAATATCAGCAAAAAAGAGCGCGGACGAAATGTCTGCGGTGAATAAACTCATTTAAAAAAAAAAAAAAAAAGATCTAACCACATACAACTGAATTCTAGTATTTTACACGGAGCGACTGCCATCAGATCTCCGCAACCCAGTTACTGGAATGTTAAGGTTAGACCAGTTGTCAGACTTTCGGGCTTCTGACTACCCGTAACGACTGTCACAGGTATTCGTATGAAACCCGGGACCGACTGTTTATCGTGCTCTCCGAGGCACGTCGTACTTTTTTTAGTATTCATTATAAATGATGAAACTCACATCATAAGTTATCTATTTTTTGATTTTGATTGATTTTGATTTTGATAAGTTATCTATTGTGCCATAGATGTTCACAAAAAAACAAACATGTGTGTATGTTGGCAGTAATAGCCTAGCTGTTGACTGCTTGCCTTCCATGTAGAAGGGTCTGAGTTCGAACCCAGCCCGTACCTCTGACTTTTCGAATTCATGTGCGGATCAGAATTTGATTATCACTTGCGTTAACGGTGAATGAAAAACATCGTGAGGAAACCTGCACACCTGAGAGGGCTCCATAAAGTTCTCAATGGTGTGTGTAGACTACCAAGCCAGCGTGGCGGGCTAGGGCCTAAATCCTTCTCATTCTGAGAAGAGGCCCGTGTCCAGCAGTGGGACAGTAATGCCCTAGTTATGTTTATGTTATGGAGATAATAAATGTACCTGGCTTAGTAATTTTTTTACATTAAATCTCTATGAAAGGAATAGTAATTGTTATATAGGTATAAGGTAAAAAGCATGCAATTCATCTTTCGATGTAATGCTTACAATAAAGCAAATAATTATGCAGATTCTTCTTAATTAGTATGAAGATTACTCAAGATTACTGCCTTGTTGGTCTAGGAGTCGCAAGCGCGGCTGCTGAGCATGGGGTCCTGGGTTCGATCCCCAGGTCGGTGTGTGTTATTGGGTTTTTCCATTAGGGATTTCTCAGTAGCTGACAAGAGTGGATTTGTGCCCGGTTAATGGCAATAGGCTCGTCCCCTATTACATGGGACTTAAACATAACTGGAGAAACGAAGGTGTATTAAAAACACCTCTGCCGAACCCTTCGGGAAATACAAGGCGTGATGTTATCAATACTCAACAGTATATTATTATTGCTTATAATTTTTAGAAGATTTCTAAGGATATAAAATTGTTGCAGTAAACCTGAAGGTTTGTGGCCAGCGTAGGTGAGTGATGATAGATGTAAACAATGCCTAAGGACACAATATATCAATAGATCCAGGTGACGCTGACATCATAAAACTGATATTATTAGCCATCTCACCTTGTACATTAATGCATATCAGATTCACAGCTTTTAAAATATACAAGAAGGCATATGTATAAAATTAAACAATCAATAACATTATTTTTATAGTTTGTGCTATATTGGAGTGTTTGAAGGTATGTAAAAAAGAATTTCTGGGTGTTTCTAAAGAGACGGAAGTTCATTAGAACGGCTAGGACTGATATTCGGCCGCATCTTGTCATGCTTGAAGTTGACCAAGGCCTAGAGTTTTCTCAACAAGTTAGGGTCAAATGATAAAGTTCATAACAATGTAACACCACGCTTTGTATTCCCCGAAGAGTAAGCAGAGGTGCTTTAGTACACCTCGTTTCGCCAGTTATATTTAAGTCCTATGTAATAGGAGGCGAGCACACACGGCAGGAGGCAGGAAGCGGCACAAATCCAGACTCCAGGCTTCTACTAAAAACTCTTAATAGAAAAACGCAATAACTCCGCCTGACCTGGGTATCGAACCCAAGACCCCATGCTCAGCAGTCGTGCTTGAGGCCACTAGACCAAAAAGGCAGTCAAGGAAGCTGATAAAGATCAATATTATTAATTACATTCTAAACCATAGCAACAGATTCATATATTCAGGTTTTTAGGTATTTTTTTTAGTTAAATTGTCAATAAATATGATAATTTTTAAGCAACACCTTGAAAATTGTCATAATATAGCGGCCATATGCAAACCAACTGTCTCCTTGGTCTAGTGGTGGCAAGCGCGTCTGCTGATCATGAGGTCCAAAGTTTGCAGGTCGTGCAAAGTGTTATTGGGTTTTTCCGTGTAGATTTTTTCAGTAGTAGCGCGGAGTTTGGATTTGTGCCCGGTTGATGGCAATAGGCTCGCCACCTATTACATAGGACTTAAACATAACTGGCGAAACGAGGGTGTACTAAAACACCGCTGCCGAACCCTTTGGGGAATACAGGCGTGATGTTATGTTATTCTGTAATATTCATGTAAAAGATTTACCTAACTTTCTGTATGCATATCCACTAGGCTACTACCTAAATACATAAATAAATAAATGAACCACGAAACGAAGTTAAATAAATATCTATCAATCTTATTCCATGTCGTATTTGTTCGACATGGTTCTGTAAAGTCCGTTCACATGTCCCCGAGCCTACAAGTTTCTGAACCCTCTGTGGGCGGTACAAAAAGTTCCCTAAAATCATGTCCAAATACAGACCAAGTTTCTTTTTTAACTACGTGGTCCAATAACATTGTTTTTTATGTAACACAAAAATGACTGTTACGTTTTTTTTGTTATTAATTTTTCAAGCCTACTAATAAAGTTTGTTTTATAATAAACAGAGACATAAACATAACATCACGCCTGTATTCCCAGAAGGGTTGGGCAGAGGTGTTTAGTAACACCCTTATAAGACCCATGTAATTGGGGGCGAGCCTATAGCCATCAACCGGGCACAAATACAAACTCCGGGCTGCTACTGAGGAATTCCACACGGAAAAACACAATAACATTTTGCCGGACCTGGGGATCGAACCCAAGACCTCACGATCAGCAGTCGTTATGTTAGTGTCAATCTATGTAATATACTTTTTTTATGTAATAGGTTGTTAACAACCCGACAGCCCACCTGATAGTACGTAATACCAAGAGAATTGCTGATGCGTAGACAATCTAAGACAAAGTTGGAAAATATCATGAGCCTGTAATTTCACCAGTACAATTTAAACCAGAACACAGCAATGCTGCTTGGCGGCAAAAATAAGTAAGGCGGTGTCCTGCGTAAGCGACGAAAGCGACGCGACAAAGCGATCAAGACAACGGCATTCCCTACTAGCGGCCTATGTAGCGAGACGCGACGTAGGTAACGTGTATTTGTTCCGCGTCGTATCGCGTCGCACCGCGTCACGTTTGTCGCATACGCAGGACACCCCGTAAGGTGGTAGGACTTCCCCGGACAAGCGCTACTACGACTGAACATTGTTTTAAATCGACAATTAATTTGCTCTACATACTCTTCAACAATCGATAGATCAAACCAAGTAGTAATTTAGGCTCAAAGTTCACAGCATGTTAGGCTTTGACTATATCGCTGTCTACATCATCAAAGATGTTAAGTTTCTCAGAACTTTACATAACACGGAGTTTAGTTGCTCAGTTGGTTGTCGAACAGAGTTGGGGGCTAATTCGGCTAATTTATAACGCTTGGTTTACAGTGGGCCAGCTCTGCTAGGCAGAGGGCCTGAAACCCTGCTCTAGGCATAGCAATGGCGAATCAGCGTCAAAAAAAACAGCGTCAATAAATTATCTTCTTCTTCTTTTCGTGTGATTAGTGACTAACCTGGTGTCAGAGTTTATGCCGCCCATGGCCCTCTGACTTGGCTTCACGTGCCGTCAAGAAATATCTCTCAGGCATGTCGGTTACCTCACGATGTTTTCCTTCACCGTTTTTAAGTAAGTGATCATTATACAATACGCACATGATTCCGAAAACTCATAGGTACGTGCCTTGGGTTCGAACACGAGACTTATGACTTGGCAGTCCGACGGTCACACCACTAGGCTATCACTGCTGTTACTAAATTGTAGGGAGCGGTGATAGACCCCCTGTACTGTGTACTGCAATATCATATGCACACACTATCAGAGTTGCAGAAAACAATTTGTTTAAAAGCTAGAATTAATTCCAACCAATGCTTGTATAAATCCAGACTAAAAGATTCACGCAAATTAATCTCAGACAAAGACCATCCATTTCCTTCCTAACCCTTTCGACTGGTGATTACATTTGAATAGCTCATGCTAAACCCCTGGTTGGGCCAAGTCTAGCGATAAATTCGTAGAAAGGAGGCTTGTAAGGGGACTTTCAATTCGGGCTACAGGTTGCAGCGCGGCGGTGGCGCCACAATCTGGCAACTACCGCGCCGCAACCTTCAGTCCAAATTGAAAGTGCCGTAAAGGTTATTTTCGTCAAACTTTAATAGGAAACCCTTCATAATAGTTAACAAATATTGGCTTTGTTAGGGATTATTGTCGACGACTTTCAAAGGAAAGAACACAATGTTGCGGTTCAAGGTTTATTCCTATAGAAACTAAGTTCAGTTCCTATATGATTTCAATAAAAGGCATTTGATTTGTAGTCATTTTGAAGGGGAAATGTAAAGGAAATTCTAACGATGTATAACGTAAATGTTTTTACAGAGAAGCTAACGGTGCTACGATTTACGATGTGTCAGTACCGAAGTCTCTAGCAAAACTGAATGAGTGGATCAAGGAACTGCAATTATACTCCACCAAGAAGAACATAGTCTGTTAAGTTGTTGGCAATAAGATTGACATGCACATTGGGTCAACCGCGCCACGGGTGCAACGGGTATTCCCAAGGAGGGTTGATGTCAGGCAGGCGGCCGGTCATAAAACAATAAGCCAAAACCTCTAACAACATGGATTTATGAAATACATGTTGTGCCGACCCCACCTAGTGTAGGATAAGGGCAGGAAGAAGAAGAAAAAGTATAACGTGTTCATATAGTGTGTATATAGTGTTTCAGTTATTTTGTAACCTGATATTTTTTTTATATTATTTTGTGGTTTGGTATTTAAAGGTAATAACAGGAAAAACAAAAAGAATTCTCGCGGTCTCCACTTTATCGTCAATTTAATATTTTACGGTTTCGATAATGTGAAAACGGCTAAAGTTCCCACGAGTGCTTTTCATACTAAATTAAGAACTTTCTTAAACGAGACAATGTATAATTAAGAACCTTTTGTTCAATAATTACTGCCCACAAGTATTTCCATCAAAATAGCCGTGGCTCGATAAATTCGGGGAAGCTAGCTGATTAATTACAGTGACAAATTTCTTCCAATAAAGGCACCTAAGGTCGGTATCAATCTCTTGAGAATAAATTGATTGGATTCCGTGGTCAACGCACGTCAAGGTCACCAGAGAAAGTGACAAAACTTGAATTTTGCGACTCGATTTTGGCATATAATGTGAAACAAAAAAATTATGGGTGCAGTGATCTAGAAATAATTTAAAAATAACAGTTCTATTTGAGTAATTTTAATAAGTATCTACCCGAAGAGAACACTTAATTACTTACTAATAACTTACTTATTTTACAGATTTAGAAAATATGAGTAACACAATATTAAAAAAATATGATCCATAAATAAAATGAAACAAACACACCTATGACAGTCGTCACGGGTAGTCAGAAACCCGAGAGTCTGACAACCGGTCTAACCGTAGAATATCGGCATTGCCCAGTAACTGGGTTGCAGAGGTCTGATGGCAGTCGCTCCGTGTAAAATACTGGTATTCAGCCGCATCTAGTTAGACTGGAAGCTGACCCAACATAGTTGGTAAAAGTCTAGGCAGAACAGAATAGATTTAGAAAATATGAGTTAATTAATATTAAAACACCCATGATCCATAAATAAAGTAAATCCATGTCGCAGTGGCGGTGTTAGCCGTAATCTATTTGTACATTTTGTAGCAATAATTTACATCACGAAGACATCGCCCTCATCTTAGTACTAAATTATCGCTAATTATCTTGTTCGCCATTGTTATTTGATTTAGGAGGCGAGATCTCCACATTAATCTGCACAAATTACGGCGGTCCGTTTGCAAATTAGATTCGACCAATGAGATGGGGCCTAAATGTAATTTACTGACCGCACGGATATTTCCATGAACAAGACCCTATGCCCGTAAAGGTTTTGTCTTGGATCCCCAGGCCATTAGTATTGAGGCATTGCGCGTATCAGTATCCAATTTGTAGGTACCTAAACAAGAGAAGGTTCGGCACGGTTGGAGCCATCGACCGCTCAACTAATGTATTCCTTTCAAACTCAGCCCCATTGTGAGACAATATGTATCCGACAAAAAGTTTCAAAGCAAAAAAACATTCACGACGTCCTTTAACTTACCGTCAAGGTTGCGTTTCGGGTGTATTTATACTTAAAACAATGTGGAATTGCGTCAACCGAGGCTGCAGAGCAACAGTGCAAACGTGATTCTGCCTCGTAATTGTAGATTTGACTTATATACGTCCTGTCCAAAAAAATAATTAGACTCGTACCTACTGGCCTGAAGCGCAGAGCGCACCAAAAATGTAACTCACTGACCTAATGCAACGTGCAGCTATACCTAAAGTTTAAGCCCGACTTGTTTCAAACGTGCGCGTGCGCATTGAATAGATTCATAGCGGTTGTTTCTAATGAAATCGAAGGTAACTCGGAAGATTACGAGATTCTAGGTAACATTATGTAATCTTGTAACTTACTTTCAGTTTATTTTTTAAATACCTACTTATGCTCTTTTAAAAAATTTGTCGCAACTTACTTTGTGTATTAAAGTCAGTCTGTGAATCCAAGGTACTTGCTCTATGGAATCATTAAGCTGATAGAAGCCAGTTTCTCCTAGCCAATTATCCAAGTTACCGACAAAGACAGTCGTACGTGTAAAGCTGCGCCTACGCACACTAGACGGGGAAGTTTTTCCACCGGTCATTTTCCTACAAACTGGTCACAAGTCACAACCAGGCACAAATTCTTTACATTCCGTACGTCTTTGTGGAAAAATGCGCTTTTAACACTTTCTGCGAGACATTCTTGGACTTCACATTGTTAATTTATTGTAGGTAGGTAGGTATTCGACATATTTGTGTGGAAACACGAGGTGAGGTGAGCTTCCATTTCTTTCTGTTCCTTACATAAATTCGTACTAAACAAAAATAAAAGATACCTCCGGTCAACGTTCCAAAGATATTCGGAAAGCGGGGTTTTTGTCCGATCCGGTCTGAAATCAGTGTTACGTCTCAACTTGATCTGACATCACGAATACTCGGAACCAGCTCTTGTTTCTGCGACTTTGCAAAAAATGGAAGCAAGGTAACTGCCTTGTTGGACTAGTGGTGGCAAGTGCGACTGCTGATCGTGAGTTCCTGGGTTTTTCCATGTGGAATTCCTCAGTAGCAGCCCGGAGTTTTGATTTGTGCCATGATGGCAATAGGCTCGCCTACTACATGGGACGTATACATGACGGCGGAATGAGGGTGTTACTATACTCCTCTGCACAACCGTTCGGGGACTACAGTCGTGATGTTATGGAAGCAAGGTTTTGAGCCCTGAGACAGCTAGTCGGGGTCGCGGTAGATCACGGAGGAGAGTGCGGGATGACCGAAGAAAAGACTCAGAATGAAGGAGACCTTTGCCCAAAAGTGGAACAGATGATCATAAACAACCGGGACTGCAATATAGATTTACCGAACTGAACATGTTTTTGTTTAAGTACATATTTATTTAAGTATTATGGTTTATAAAAAATGCTTTTGGCCACAATAAGATCATGCCAGTCCCTTCATATAGTAATATAGGTAATCAAAACTTGTCCACCAATCTAAGATGGCTCAATTAAAAAGAGGCCCTGACGATATACTCCGAAAAACTGTTTACTAGGTATATACTTTTTTGTTTTGATTGAAAGAATAAAAGAAAGAAGAATTAAAGGTGATAACAATACCTTTAACATTATAAGGTCGATATTTGAATATCTGACATCCATTCAATTGTACATTACGTGGAACATTGACATCATGACTTACTTATTCAAATTCCTTTCAGCTTTGACACAAAGTTACTAATAGGGTTGTTGACAATTGTTGCTAAGTGTAAACTTATCAACCTAATGAAGAAATTCTTAAACTTGACTTAGATATTGCTTACAAAATAATTAACTTAAAATTGGTAACGACCTAAGCAGTTGACTCAAATGAATCATCATCATCATCATCATCAGCCTATAATGTTCCCACTGCTGGGACATAGGCCTCCTCTCTGTGTGAGGGAATGGGCCGTAATCCACCACGCGGGCCCAGTGCGGGTTGGTAGATGTCACATGTCTTCGAATTTTTGGTTCTAGGACATGCCGGTTTGAGAGCAGTGGTGATGAAATAAATTATACAAAGTAATGCGCCTGGCTGGGTTCGAACCCACGACATACAACTCGTAAGTCGGGGCCGTTACACTGGGCCACCACTGCTCCTACTCAAATGAATACTGAAACGATACTATCAATAACGAACTAACAAGAAAAATTGAATGGAACGTAAACCATTATTGTATCTATAAATATATTCAACTGCGTATTATCAGTCGTAAACCACGATAATAATTTTCCAGCAGCCTGTTGCAACCCTACTATTCGCATATTAACGTTCATCAGTCATCGGCCCCCGTCTTCCGGTTGTATTTCATAGTTCAATGGCTCGCTAGATCCACGTCCCAATGGACGACCTTCGCAGCATTCGACGCACACATTCGCATGTCACGAATTCGAGTAAAAATACAATCACAAACACCATCGCAGTTTCTGAATGAAAAGTCACTAAAAGTTTACATGCAAATGCAGCCTTGTATACAGAATTGTATCACACAATCTCAAATAACGTCCATCGGTGATTTCATATCGCAGTGCGTGTTTAGAAGGCGGTGCAGATAATTTTTTATATTTTCTTTCAGGCTTTGCGAGTCTATAATTAAGTTTTAGCATTCAATTACACATTTGTATTGAAACTATTTTATAATAGATGCTCGATAATAAAATCTGCATAAGTAGAAGTATAATTATAATAATATACGAGCGCCATTAAGTAACATTAATTTGATATACTTTATTTGGTAAGTTACGAAAAACATCATCCAAATATGCGTACAATCGTTTGTTTCTTTAGGATCGGTGCTCTAAGGCATACTTTTGTGGGTAAAAAAGATATAATAACATAACATAATCACGCCTGTATTCCCCAAAGGATTGGGCAGAGGTGTATAGTAACACCCTCATTTCGCCGTTATGTTTAAGTCCCATGTAATAGGGGGCGAGCCGATTGCCATCAACCAGACACAAATCCAAACGTCGGGCTGCTAAGGACACACACGGAAAAACAGGACCACCATTTGACCAACGAGGCATATTTGTGTACAAACGATAAAATGAGAATCTATGATATTTTTCCTACATATAAGTATTTTACGAAATTTTCCGTAGATGGGTGAAATTCATCGATCATATTCGGAAACTTCGCAAAAGTTGAAGTTTTTTGTGATTGATGATATCTAACACTTTGTTCCCCTCGTTCCTTATACAAGTACCTACTGCCAGCATGACATGTTCTTACAACTTTTTGTAAGTTTACAAGGCGTCCGAAATATTTATGGCTAACGATAAATCTATGCAAATTAGTTCAATAAAATATTTAGCATTATTAAAGTCTACGCTCCAATTTGGAATGGACACGGTCCGACCTATACCTAATTTGTTTGTTGAGATGTTATATCGGCTACGGTGGTATAAATTATATAATTTATTTACAGCACGAATTATGTTATTCACGTAATTTATAGCACAAACTTTTTATTACAGCTTTTTATTTTTATTAAAGCGCTTTTGTTGAAACAACACATTTTCTTTTGCAACTTTCCAGCGTATTCGCTGTTTTACAAACAATTGAATTGGAATTCAGCGCTTTTCTTTTTCTGGCTGTTTCCCAAGTGATCCGATTCGGAACAAAGCGGCTGTTACGAGACTCCAGTTGCCGTGGGCGTTCAGACCAAATTTTCTGTTCGCGCCATTATGTTATTTACTCAGACGCAAATAAATCATTTTTTTATTGCGTTGGTGCAGCAGACGCTGCCGATCATTGGTTTGACATTCAGGCAGTCTAGCTAACTCATTGCATCGGTGTATCCACTTGACGGTCGACTGCAGGTCCACAGCATCCGTGCAAGCGAATTACGACCCAAATCTGGTTGGTGTTAAAGCTTATTTTCGCTAGGCCGAAATTCTCCGGAGATTGCATTCGATACCCGAGCTCACAGTTCATTATGACCGTGCATTTCGTACTCAAGGGCAAGGGTACGAATTATTCGTTCGAATCTGTTGACCGTTTCGTCTGAAAGACTTATTCGCTATTGTCGGCGAACAGATATGAATTCGCGGTCGAACCCATTGTTTCTTCGTAGTCATCACTTTCAATATATATTTTGTGGAGCGGGATCGAAATAGAAGTGTGTATGCATTTGACTTGATTAAAAGAAACCGCAAAATATCTCTCATGACATTGAGTGTCTTCGTTTTATTTTTATTTTGTGGTCCATTTGAAATTGTATTTTTATATTTCTAAACAGAATCGTGACTAGACAATTTTTTATATATATTTTTTAACAAAATTCTCTTTTTGTTTCAGGTCTAACTAATCAACGCTTACAAGTCGGGTGAATCGAAAAATTATTAAAGTAATGTTGTAGTAATATATCGGTATCAGTCAATTCCTTAAAGTGTAAGTTAAAATTTCACCCGACGTTCAGTGCAGAGTGAAAAGTGGAGAATATAACGGCAGCCAAGAGAAGCACCGGGTTCACCCCGGTGACAGACAGGTAAGCAACATGACACGTGTTCAATTATTTTTCAATTGAAAAATAACATAACATCACGCCTTTATTCCCCGAAGGGTTAGGCAGAGGTCCACACAGAAATACCCAATAACACTTTGCCCGACCTGGGGACCCAGGACCGCACGGTCAGCAGTCGCGCTTGACACCACTAGACCAACGAGGCAGTTAATTTTAAAATTATAATAAGTAATCAAAAAAATAGTTAATAATTTTACAATTATATTTATTTAAAGTAATTGAAAAATATTATTTTGAAATATGTTTTGACATGTATAAGCTAAGTTAACTGCAAAATTTTAATCGCACGACAAGCAGATGAGCGCAAACAAAACAATTTTAGTGTTACGAGGTATTACCGTAACTTGAAATTGTCATAGACTGCAGGACTATCCGAATCCCGCTCGGCTACCGCCTCCGGATCGCCTTCGCTAGCCCGCTCCGCTTTCAGTCTATCGCACGCCTAAATCGTGACCCGCGATATCACGAAGTTAATAATATACGGAGCATTCATGACATATGACCTCGCACTTTTAAAACTAATCACTTTAACATCACGCGTTTACTAAAAAGCTTTTAATTCTCGCCTGTTTCTGACATGTACTTACAACTACGTAATATTAGTTGTAATTATTAAACTGAACATGACGTAAGTATAACCAAGTAACTGCCAATTAACGACTTCCCAAAAACATTGTAACTTGATTTTAATGTCTCATAAACAAATTAGCAAATTAGTACTTAGTAAACATCAACTAGTATTTTAATTAAGGAAATAGCTGAGGGCGGCTCGAACCAGGTGTGATTAATTAGCGACTTGCTCACGTATCCAGTTTATCTATATTCATTATCTAAGCGGCGGAGGCACGATTTTGTAGATTTACTGAACGGAAAAAAGATTATTTGCATATTGACTGCGCTAAGGGTCTGCTGGTACAGTCAAACATGATTTTTCATTTGCTTTTGCAGTATTTTCTCGATATATTTCTGAAGCACTCTAAAAGTATCGCGATAGATTTGAAAATGTAATTCAATTATTTTTCATACAATTTCGGTAAAACATGACTACACTATTTGCTGTGTAGCATGGTGCGGGTGACAGTAATTGGTTTTATTTTTAGATAATAACATTTTGGCAGGGGACATTTATTTAATTTACTACAGTTATTACTTCTTCTTCTACCTGCCCTTATCCCACTCTATGTGGGGTCAGTACAACACGTATTTCATAAATCCATGTTGTTAGAGGTTTTGGCTTATTGTTTTATGACCAGCCGCCTGCCTGACGTCAACCCTCCTTGGGAAAAGAGGAACTTACAATTTTACTACAGTTATTACTGATACCGTATTTTGTGACTGTGATATTTAGGGTGCAACTGAAATATTAAGTCATGATTGTAAAGTTCGTCTAATGTCGCCCGCACCATGCTACACCGCAAAAAGTGTAGTCTTGTGTATCAAAAAATAATCATCTGCGTCGACGTTATAGGGTAATATTTATGTCCTCGCTCTAAATTTAATGTCACTATATATAATTTGATGTGTAGCGAATAAATCCAACGTAAATATTATTGGATTTTATTATGAGCATCTCATTTAACGTCTGTGGTGACAGGATGGATCCATAAAGTTGGTACGTGGTACTCGTATATACACACGCAATTTGGAATGTCATTGCTGGTTCTTCCACGAAGATTGTATGTCCTAAAAGCCCGTTCACACAGCGGATCAGTTTTAACGGATCCGTCGGTACTGGATGTGTTGTTCACATCTGTACCGACGGATCATAAACAAATGGTAGCTACGTCGCATCTGGCAGACAGGATACGATAAAAATAACGGATCGTGTGTGAAGACACCCACCCATACTTCTCCATACATCTTTACGTACGGATCCATTTTTTACACTGTTCTGTCATCCAGTTTTTGATGACAAAATGGAACATGTAAAAATGTCGGACCAGTATTTTTACTGTAATGGGAATACTGTCGTGTATGTGAACTCGCTCATACAACTACAGGCGCCATCACCAAAATAAAAACGGATCCGCTAAAACGGGTCCTGTAAACAGTTTCTGTGTGAACTAGCTGTTGCACGATTATAAATGACCCAGCACCGCAAATAAGTGGAATGGAATAACTTTTAGGATACCTACTTTAGTGGTATGAATCATGAGAAACAATCTTTCCGTCCACTAACCTAATTGTTATAATAGTGTTAACTGAATTACAGGCATCTGTTAATTGTTACCATTGGATATGCGATTCTGTAACTGGTTATACGAAGATAAAAAAGGTGTTTTTCTAATGTATATTTATAACTATCATTCCGCGCTTCCTTCGTACGGGTACCATCAATTTGCTTGAGATAATTTTCAACGGTTCTCAACTTTTTTTTTTCAAACGTACATACCTACCAGTGCTGCCAATAAAAAAATCTCAATACCCTGCGTCCGTGTTGTCAATTCCCCGCTTCTGATTCATTCCCAAGCGATAGTTGAACGACCTCTTTTTTCATTTACAAACACAAAACCGAAAAAAAAATGTCTCAATTTCTGTCATTCCCCGCGCTAACCCCCAATTCCCCGCAAATCGGGGATTTTCCCCGCGATTGGCAGCGCTGATACCTACCTACATAAACTCACGCCTTTTTCCCATGGGGTAGGCAAAAACTATAGAACGCCACATGCTACGATCCTTACATAGGTATTCCTTTCGCTTCATCCACATTCATACATCTTTTCATATATGCACGCCGGTTGAGAGTACTACTACTAAACTTTTGCATCAGAGTCATATTTGGTTTACGCAAATATGATCATGTTTCCGAATTTCGCGTTAAGCTCAAGTGGCTGCCAATCCGCCTTCGCCGGAATGCTCATATATTATCATTGCTTTACAGTGTTCTGTTCATCCCTGCAACCCCCCCTTATCTCAAAGAACGTTTTAAGTTCCTTCATGACACTCATACTAGAGACTTAAGATCATCGGAAAATTGAGACTTTCGATGCTCTCGCATTCTACCAAATTCTATGACAAATCGTTCACAGTCCAAGCTGTACGCTTGTGGAATGCGTTGCCGATGTCAGTAAGACAAGCTCAGTCACTGGATTCTTTTAAAAAATTAGTTATAGATCATTTCTTCTCTCAACACGTTTCTAATTCCTCATAAATCAGTACCTCATCATCAATCTACCTTGTTTTTCCTATCACATAATTATATATCATATATATATATATTACAATATTTATATATATAAATATGTAAGTATTATGTCTATGTATGGTGTGTAGTATATATTTTGCAGCAGTACACCATGGACTACCCCCTCTATCTTATTCATTGACTTCCTGTTCATCCAAAGGTTGTCTGGTAGATATCGCTATCAGCGATAAGACCGCCATTGTACCCTTTAATGTTTGTTATTGTATAAGAGCTGTGTTACAATTTTGGTGTACAATAAAGTATATTCTATTCTATTCTACGCACCTGTCCTTTGTCAAGAATATCATCAATAACATCTGGACAAAAATCGTGATAGCTCAGTTAATATAAACGACACGTCTATACATTATAAACATAAACCTTCCCCAAAAACCAAGCTATCTAATTTTGAAAACAGGACTAAAATCCATTTAGTAGTTACGAAGAAAATCGCGCACAGACAGACAGTTGCATTGGTGTATTAAAGCATTATAGAGTCAGCTGTTTGTCAGTTCGGCTATAGTGATAGTTTAAGCACACGATGACCGCTATTTGGTCCAACAATAGTAATTTAGTTGCGTCGATCATTGAAGATTATTCTTTCAGTAATAAATCAGTCATCATCATCTCAATTAAATTCAGTATAATCACTAGTACATCAGAATATCCATTATTTTCATCTGTTTCTCCTAATAGTTTGGTTATAGAGGTTAGATGGCAATCGATTTAGTCAATGCGTTTAAAATAGGTACCTACGATACTGTATTTTCAAATTTTCTATAAAGTTAACATCATACATATACCTACAGTGTTTTACGCATAGCTACTTTTACATACCCTCCGTAACCCAACAAGTGGGAGTTGTGGGAGATACCGATACTATATTGAAGTCGTAAATACTTAATATTGGCCATAGAGTAAACTCCACAAGAAAAAGTTAACCTCCAAGAAATCAAATAGTCTCTAGTCTATAAAAAAGTACCAGGTTCAATAATACCATGCGCACGATCAACTCATCTAAACTGTCGTTTTGTCTTCAAACAGCAGTTGCCCATTGTCACGAGCGCGCAGTTTAGTGAATCGTCGGCTAAGGGCCTGTGAGTGAACTGAGTGAAAAAGTTTCCTGTGAAGGGCTGTAGGTAATGGACTCGTGATGTTAATGCGATAAAGACATTTTTTTGCAGTTCTCTTACAAATTTCTGATTCTTCGAAACCCCGTTTTGATTAGGTATATTTCTGCCATTATTTCGTCAAATTATTTGTCATCACACGGAACCAAATTTACTAAACCTGATAGAAACTTGATAGCCTAGCGGTTGAACGCTTGCCTTCTCGCTTCTCGAACGCTCCATGCAGGAGAGTCCGAGTTCAATCCCAGCCTGTACCTCTGACTTTTCGAATTCATGTGCGGATCAGTTTGATTATCACTTGCGTTAACAGTGAAGGAAAAACATCGTGAGGAAACCTGTACACTTGAGAGGGCTCCATAATGTTCTCAATGGTGTGTATGTCTGCCAACACGCACTACGCTAGCGTGGTGGACTAAGGCATCAACTCTTCTCACTCTGAGAAGAGGCCCGTGCCCAGCATTGAGACAATAATGGGCTGATTATGTATGTATGATATAAACTTACGAATTTTTCCACGTCATTAATTATATTATTATTCACCCAAAATCTACATACGTACAGTAAAATGCAGTAAATAATAATTTGCCAAGTTCAATACACCAATAATTACATTGTAATTTATTTGCGACAAAACACGAGTCACACATTTACAAATTGATTTAGATACAACGAACAAAAAACTTTTCACAAAATGTGTCGAGACAATAATGTGTTAATAAAAGTAAACATTGATTCAGGTATAAAAAGCGAAGGATTGTAAACTAATTAAAAATTATTGTCTGCCAAAACTGTCAGTTGATCTCCATCAAACTGTCATGGAACAATAGTAGGTAGGTAAACATGGTATGTTTGTGCGGTACATTGACAGGGAAACAAAGGTTTGTTAACTCAGGCATCTGCCTACATGTCGCATGATTTCAGTCAGTTGACTGACTAAAATAATACTAATACAGTAGGCGAATGAATAGGTTCGTCAGTTTTCAAATTCATTCCTTTCCCACATCGCGGGCACATGTTACTTTTTCTAACTGTTGAACGGAACAGACCAATGCATGGATAATTATGTTTAATTATTTGGTAGCAAAGATGAAAATTGTCTTTTACCTCCATATGACGTAGAAGTATCATGCAATGTCTTTGATTTGTTTTAAGGAATTTTGTTTTATAAATAACGATGACATTATTAAATTCGATGATTAAATAAATTGACATTACTAGTGTCAAGTAGTGTCATCATGTCACCATTATAATTTTTAATATCCTATTTAAAAATACTTGTATTTTAATTTCTATAATGTTAGCAATACGTAATCGGTAAAATAGTTCGTTTCTTGCACCGTGCAAGCAAAAATAGACTTTAAGGTGTATAAGATTTTCATTCCCCTAATGTACATGTATTCGTGATACTGAACAAGATCCAAATAGGAATTGAAAGGTCTATCCTATGTCCTAATGAACACGTCCAAAATTCAAAACAAACGGCGGTTCGAATGGGTCAAAATACTCTGCAAGGCACAGAAGCTACTTAAATAATATTTGCATCACTTTTTTCCTAAGAGGATAATAATTAGCATTAATGGACTGCCAAAGGCTGTTGATAATAATTATAATGAGATCAATTCAAAATCTTCTCGTAAAATTGTAACTCATTTTAATTTGTTTTAAATAAATAATTCAGTACCACCAATAAAGGTGTATAACATGAATCAATAATTAAGATTTTTGGGATCATCGTTTTTTGTATTTGGCCATTCTTTATTAGCTTCAACACGATATCTTGTTACAAAAACAGGTCCATGACAAATGATAACATTTTCATTATTCTGACATTTACAAAAAAGCATTGTTTAGGTATAATATTGATTCGACGAAACAAAATAGACTTAATTAATTGACTTCTAAAATACAAGTGTATTTTTATTTTCGACAAATTGGCATAGAAACATCCAAGGGTCAAGTTTTCGACTCTGAGATAAAAGAAGCAAGGTCTCGGCAACCTTCCGACGATTGAACACAAAAGTGGGAAGAGATTCATGTCGAGGTCACCGCCGAACAAACATAACTTTACAACGTAAGACGAACATTAGGCGACCGCTCTGAATATATTTAATACCTATTTTCTAAAGATAATTTGGATAAGACATTGATAGTTGATACACATACACAAAAAAAATATACATCGTGTAAACGAAATCATGTAATTCCTTTAAACCTCGTGATGTACTTTTACTGAACGGGATACTTTTGGATATAACTGTAAGTGCAGTGTAAGGACTGACCGCAGCAAGCGCAGATTAACCTTGCAAATCATATGATCCGCGTAGTTTTTAATGAGCCACGAGCCCCTCACCCATGCTATTGCATATTAACTAAATAATCCTTTAACGACACCTCAGAAGTCAAAAACAGATTATTACAAAAGTTTGTAAGGTACCAGAGAGAGGACGAAAGCTTACTATCATAGAAGCTAAACCTGTTTATGCATCCATAGTGTCTATGGACTTCCAATATTGTGCTTACTATCACACACGTAGCTTGAAATTCCAAGCTTGTTACTGTTCACAGCTCCAAGTTTAATATCGGATTCGGTACACCTGGTATTAACTGCTTAGACATCGACCCTCAACGACATCATATTCTTATATGTATACTAGCTGATGCCTACGGCTTCACTCGCGTGGTATGTTAATATAAAGTATCATATGTTCTTCTCCGAGTTTCAGACTATCTCTGTGCAAAGTTTTATCAATATTGATTTAGAAATTTAGTCGTGAATATGTAATAAACAGATAGACAAAAAAAACTCAGTATAACGTTTATAATTTGCCCGCAGTATCGCTCGTATCCTAAGGGAACTCCTTCATGTACTCGGATAAAAAATATGGTCCACGACATGGTCTACTGTGTGCCAAATTTCATCCAAATCAGTTCAGCCGTTTATGCGTAATCGAGTAACAAACATACATCCATTGTCACAATCTTTCACATTTATATTATTAACTAGCGGCCCGTCCCGGCTTCGCACGGGTGGACATTTTTCCCGATTTTGCAACATTTTTCATTTATGCTCCGCTCCTATTGGTCGTAGCGTGATGTTATATAGCCTATAACCTTCCTCGATAAATGGACTATCCAACACAAAAATATTTTTTTCAATTCCAACCAGTAGTTCCTGAGATTAGCGCGTTCAAACAAACAAACGAACAAACTCTTCAGCTTATTTATTTATTTTATAAAACGGTCTTAGACCAATTACAATAATTAAAGATAGAAAAAAAAAAACAGGAATGGAAGAAGATGCATACAAAACAATGGAACGAAAAATAAAGATTTTTAAAAAACATATAACAATATGAGACACCTCTTTCACACAGCCCTCACAATGCACCTGACAATTTATTCTTCCATTCATCCGCAAACAGATCACAATTCAGTCATAAATGTATTTATTTATTTTTATAACATAAAATAACTAAAAATAAATAACTTATAATATTAGTATAGATGTGTTTAATACCAGACAGTGTTACCCACATTTTAAATAAGAACTTAATTTACGTGTTAAATTAGTATGAAGATTCTGTCTCGCGATACGAAGTTTGCACGACATGTTTCTTACATTAGCAATTTAAGGTCTCCCGGACTTCGTTGACTTTAAACTAAGGAGTTTCTCAACTACTATTAACATTAAATATGTAAACAAATTGCTCGCTACAAGTTAGTGTCTTTTCATTTTGTTTGGTGTTTACCGAGAATGAAGATGAGATGCTTTACGCCATTTTGTCTAAATAAAACGGAGTCTGTGACGGTTCTACAGCTGATGGTGACGCTGAAAAGAGCTAATGAGTGCAAGCGACTAAAAGTTTTCTAGGGAAGTCTAGGCTCCCTTAAAATGGAACTGGGCTGGTCACGTCTGCCGCATGACGGACGAGCTGTGGGCAAAATTCATTACTGAGCGGAGCATACACAACATTAGACGACGTCGCGGCAGGCCCGGAAGGAAATGGTGGGACGAGCCAGATAGTTATTGGAAGGACTGGCCGCAGAAAACAGTAAACCGAGAGGAGTGGAAGGAGGGTAGGGAGGCCATTACCCTGTAGTGGAAAGACCATGGCTGAATAATAATAATTATTAAAGCTCTCTTAATTTAGCGCCACACCATGCCGAATTACGAGGTCGAATTTCGTCATTTTTTGACAGCATTGCAAGCGTAATCACGCCGAATGTTAGATCATATAATTTCGGCAAAATATGGCACTACACTTAATGTCCCATAGTCAACAGTCTATGTCCAGCGGTGATCTTCTTGCGGTTGATTTGACGATGATGATATCATTCTAAGTATTAGAACTCGCAAAGTGGATACATCGTGTGTCTACATTTATTCGTGTGTCATTGCAATCTTCTCCATCGCAACGTTAATGTTCTTCTTCCTAACGTTTCCCGGCTTATTGTTAGTGTCCGCTTGACTTAGGATGTGGCAGCACTCGGTATTCATCCGTGGGCTGATAACATTCTGCGAAAATCTAATTTTCCTATTGAGTGCAGGACCGCGAAGTTGTCAAACCAACTGGATTCTGGAACGAGACAGAAAAATGTGCAAGGATAAAGATTAATAAGGCACAGATAAACTACAATAATTATTAATATTGATAACAATGGGGATAGGTTCGCCCCCTATTACATGGGACTTAAACATAACTGGCGAAACGAGGGTGTACTAAAACACCTCTGCAAACCTTTCAGGGAATACATGGTGTGATGTGATGTTTATGATGTTATAACCAACCATACATTTGTTTGTAAGGGTAATTAAAATTTCTGAAAGTTGTACAATAGAATATTTTTCTTCTATTCTGTGGTTACTCCAATGTTCAAATGTCCAATGATAGTCATTCTCATAAATAATTTACTTGAGTTGTGGTACACATTTCCCCTGTATTCCCCGAAGGGTTGGGCAGAGGTGTATAGTAACACCCTCATTTCGCCGTTATGTTTAAGTGCCATGTAATAGGGGGCGAGCCTGTTGCCGTGAACCAGGCACAAATCTAACTCCGCTGCTACTGAGAAATTACACATGAAATAACCCAATAACACTTTGCCCGACCTGGGGATCGAACCCAGGACCTCACGATCAGCAGTCGCGCTAGCCACCACTAGACCAACGAGGTAGTCTGGTAATGTAGTAATACATTACCAAAAAAAAAATCACTCGCTAATATTTAAGTAAAGCTTTCTCAAAGGAAATTCAGTATTTAATTTGGACAATACTACAATGTAATTGGAGATACATAAATCAGTTTATTGCGGACAGTCGTAAAAGCAGAGTAGCTCGTAACTTAATAAATAAACGTCATTTTAATCAAAATGGAGCCGCCATTGTGTGCTGTGTGCATCACAATTGAGGTTATCACTGTAAGGTGACCACTTAACGAAATTAATGCCGTAGAATGTAATGAGTGACCTACATTTTTGTGTTGTTTTTACCTGACTGCGGCGAAGCTAAAGAAAGAGGGTTAAAAATCCCAATAAAAATCTAGACCGGCTTAAATCTTCCCAATCATGGGTCCCGACTGTTAAAGTCACTGTTCCGCATTAGAATTTATTATTTGTACTGTAGGTACTTGTTTTTTTAATATCATTTTTTATTTGAAGTTCACTTTTTAAGCAGCCGGGTTTTTGTTAAAAAAGAAACTTTTATTTTGGTCCACTCATAGTAGGAAATCTTCTTCCTTGCCTGCTTACCAACCGACCAACCGACCGATTTCTGGCTCCGTTTTCTCCACTTTGCTTGGATGATAGCTTCTTTGGGGATAGGTGGTCGGCTCTTTGATCGGCCAAAAAGGCAAAATTGTATACATAATATATACTCGTATAGTCGTATTTACTCAGTAAGGGATGATTTTCACCAAACGGCTGGCATCGCATCGGATCGGAAAGAATACGAACGGATGCGGCGACAGCCGAACGCGTCCGTCAGGATGTCGACGCATACGATCGGCGCCGTACAATCGCTTGCGAACGTATCCGTTTCTGCGCCTAGTCAAATAGTTTCATTCCTACCGTGTTGACGTGTTCTAATTTTCGAAAGGATCCGATCGGATACGACGATATGTGAACGGAGCCGATCGCGCGTCGCAGCATACTTTCAGCTACGATCGCGTGTCGTGGAAGACGCCCGCGGTCAAGCAGATGTTCGTGGCTTGGTAATATAGACATTAAATACTGTGTACACGATTTAATGTCGTTTAAAGATTGTAAAATCCGTTCCGATCGGATACGATGCGAGCCGTTTGGTGAAAATCATCCTTTAGGCTCCTTTGTTACTAGCCGACACCACAGACATATGAAATAAGCAATTGATGTAAATCATAGCCCTCGTAAATTATCACTTGATTTGCCAAACCATTTATTACACTGTCAATTATATTTATGTACGGCTAATATGTTTATTACCCACGTCTATAACCATCAATGTCTTAAGATAAATAAAATAGTAGGTTAGCTGTATTCATATCAAATGGAGCACGAAATCTCTACAAATTCAAACAATATCCATAATTCAATCCTACAATTTTGCCTAAACTAATGCTCCAATCATTTAACTAGATCCGCCGACTATACATATTGGCTCGCGTGCTCAAAGCTAGAACTGAATCATATTATTGCATAACTCGCAAACGCTCGCGTGCACCGCAGCCTTGCCAGGCGTTATCAACGCTTCCCGGACCGATGTCTGGGTGACCTTTGGATTCGCTGCTCGGAAACTAGGTCGTCGGCTTCTGACCTTTTTGTTTGTGTTACAGCGGATTGAAAAAGATAAACGATCTAGCCCGAGCGCGGCCGGAGACGCACGAACTCTATTTCGGTTGCAGCCGAACTGCACGGGGGAAGCGTGTCAGTCTAGCGCTGATATGTGCATGATTAAGGCCTGCGCTGACGGCCAATTGGACTTTATTATTGTTTTAAATAAGAGACTGACATCCCAGACACTCGACGACTCATTAGTTGGTAATGCAGTTTTATTTTAATTTCTTATTAGCCAAGTACTTACTAATAAAAAGTATGTATATGATCTGTATGAGCCTCAAAACAGTGTCAGTAATTTCTAGTCATGTAGGTCGTCAATCAACATTCGCGCTGCAAATAGCGAAGGCATTTTAATACTTTCTACGTCATTTTTCATGGGAAGATATAGATTGGATTCCGGGTGCAACTTTACGCATTACAGCAATTTCGGTTTCTTCACGGCACATCTTCATCGTAAAACGAAACGAGAATTGCTACTTGAAAATAAAAAATGTTGACTACAATTTTAGCAATGATTTATGGTCTGCCAACTTTTTTATATTTTTACGATTTCTGAGTAGGTTTTGAGTATTCGAGGGCAATTAAGAGGCAACTTTTTCAGATTGATTTATCTGCTGTGTATAATAGAGTTATAACAGATGTCGTTTAGTGGATGAGAATGTGGATGAGGTTATTGAGATGATCGGTTTTGAAGATGCGGTGAGGGCACGGACATTGGAAAATTTCTATGTAAGTAACCCCTGACAAAAAAGAGGGGTGTTATAATGAATGAACCGATGGCAATACGGTTTCTTTTTTGTTTGAAAGCTGTTTATTTATTTATTTCAAATACCTATAACATGGACAACATTACAGTTAACACTAATGCGTTGTACATATAAAATATAAACAATTACAAAATAGAATAAAAATACACCAAAACAAAGTACCAAAAAAAAAAAAGAAACAAAAACCTTAGGAATAAATTAATAACATTTATCTGTCATCCATCATCTCACAAAAACTTAAACATTCACGACAATCGATAATATATAATCGAGTTGGTTATATAGGTTAAGTTTGATGAAAATCGGATTATTGAGTATGCGAACGCGACTAATATATAGATGGTCGGTTGATGGATGTCGTACAAAACAAAACAAAACAAATAAGTAACTTACACTCCAGTCCTCTTTGGATCGGCGCGAATTTTTAAATGTCAATATGTGCGTAGGGACCCATCCTTATGGAAATTATGAGGACACGGATGAGGGAGCGGAGCTTCTAAAATCAGAAGTCGCGGATCTGAAACATTTGCATATTTCTAAATTTGTATACGATATCAGTTTCAAATCCAGTATACTTATAACATTGTTTCCCCTAAAATTAAAAGTAAATAGAGACCTGTAGGTGTCGAAAGCACGCCTGAGAGATTATGTCAAATGGATGGGCAACAGATTCCGATGTCCTCCTGCGTGCTTACAACACTGCTATTATTATGACTGCCAAGCGTGATTAAGGTAATATCTCTAATGACCGATTATTGTAAGTCTTTGGGACGTCCATGGTTAGCAGTGGACGTTTATGGGTAAAGTGCGGTCGTGGTACAGGAAGAATTTCGTACAATGACACGTCACTACTTATCTCTGTCGCTCGCGCAGAAATTTCTTGCCGTCGCGCTCGCACAGATGCGATGACCGCCGTCAACACAGGTTGCAATTGGCTGTAGGCACAAAGGTCATTGTACGAAATTCTTCCTGCTCCGCGGCTTCTTTTCGTGTGGTTTGTAACTAACCTGGTGTCAGAGTTTATGCCGCCCATGGGCCTCTGACTTGGCTTCACATACCGTCGAGAAATATCTATCAGGCATGCCGGTTTCCTCACGATGTTTTCCTTCCCCGATTTTAAACAAGTGATAATTATACTATACGCACATGAATCCGAAAAGTCAGAGGTGCGTGCCTTGGGTTCGAATTCGAGACCTATGACTTGGCAGTCCGACGGTCACACCACTAGGCTATCACTGCTATATACACTTTCGCTCCGCGGCTGGACTTTAGACGTGAAAGATGAACAGTCTTTATCTTTCTACTATTCAATATTTAAAATCTTATCGTATCATATCATCATCATAATCCACCACGTTGGCCAGGTGCGGGATGGCGGACTAAACACCATCGAGAACTTTTTGGAGCCCTCTCAGGTGAGCAGGTTTCTTCACTTATTCTCCTTCACCGTAAACGCAAGTAAACAAAATCTTATACAAATGAAGTTACTAATGTTATTTAAGTTTTCAATTGGGTGTTACAAGATCACAAAACGAGATATAAAAGCAAAATAATCGTCAATTAAGTCCATGTTTCAGAGTTGAGTGAATTCGACTCTGTAGGGCGGCGGCGTCTTACCGCTTGATTGACTGCGATCAACGACAGCTTTAACGACCCTACAATTATTGAGACGACCTATAAACTGAATCTCACGGGACAAATGGCCGATTCAGCTCGTTTGAACAATATTACCGTTGGCACTGTGAATATTTCACTGAGAACTCACTGATTTAAATTGTGACTCTGATTACTTACTAAGAATTGTTTAGCGAAGCTGCAAAAACTACACGACTAAGTGATAAGTGATGATAGTAATTGTTTTCAGATGATTGTTAGGGAAGAAAAAGTGCTTGACACAAATACTTTTGAATTACTTATACTTAAAGTTGAACATGACATCTAAGAAATAAACAATAACGTGACTGCGATAGTCTGGTAACCAAACGATAATTATTGTAATGAGGCCAAAATCTAGCATATGAACCGATAGAAATAAAGTAGATAATTCTATGAAACAAAAACATAACATAACATCACGCCTTGTATTCCCCCAAGGGTTTGGCAGAGGTGTTTTTAGTACACCCTCGTTTTGCCAGTTATATTAAGTCCCATGTAATAGAGGGCGAGCCTATTGCCATTAACCGGGCACAAATCCAGACTCCGGGCTGACACTGAGAAATTTGTAATGAAAAAATCCAATAACACTTTGCCCGACCTGAGGATTGAACCCAGGACCCCATGCTCAGCAGTTGCGCTTACGACCACTAGACAAAAAGGCAGTGAAGAAACAAAAAAAAAATAAAAAAAATGCTTGGTTGAACAGGAAACTTATTTATTTAATTTGGTAAAACAAGCAGTTACACACATTTCTTAATACATGGGTAATGGTAAATAGAAGATTATACATGGATTATACATCCATATTATGTTAAACAACAAAAAGATTTTAAGGAACTATTTACACACAAGTGAAACTTAAACTGAAAGAAGAGAAAAGTCTTACTTGAAATTAATAATAATATTCTTTAGATCACTAGATGCACTAGATCATTAGAATACTCTAGTAATAACCAGATACATTAAAACAGTGTTTTTATTTCATATAATAATAGGCACTATAATAAAGAGCGCGTAACACAGTAGGTGGAGCGGAGGCGGGTTGGGGGCGAAAGCGGATGGGTGGCGTCCAACAAAAGATATCGCACAAGGTCCAGCCGGAATCCACACGAGCCGGTGGAAGGATGAGAAAATGCGGTATTTGTTATCGAAATACAGATCCCGATACATTTCGTAGAACTAGTATTTGTTAAGGAGAATGTTTGATAAATAACAAGATGACATTTAAATTATTTTGCGACACAACTAAATGGCTCGTCCACACCGGGCACATGTTGCGATACATGTACCGCAACGTCTTTCCAGGCCACAAGTTGCGATACACGATGCGCAACGTGACGCGCATCATGTAAACATGCACATGTTCAAAAAAGCATGTATTAAGACTGAAAGCCGAGTCTAAAATACTGTAAAAAGCTAGGTATATTAATACCAAGACCAACAAACACAATACCTAACTCTCTTACGTCAGTAACAAAACAAACACATTATAACTAAACTTATTAAACTTTTCTTCCTTATCCGACAAAAATACTCTACATAGTAGGTATCAACGCGATGTTTTGATGACATTTGGGTCACGTCAAGAACGACCGTGACCCAAGGTTTGAACTGTTCGATCCCAAACGTTGTATGTCGAAGGTTAGCAACACTTTTATGGCTACTGTACACAGTGGCTAATGTTGGTTACACATCAACGTTGTTATATTTTTCAAAGAAAGTGTCCTTGCTTGTTTCAATAGTATCTATAATAAAGAGAAGGTTAGCATGGCCTTTGGCTAGGGTGACTTTACAACGTAGAGAGTAATCTATACTTCGACGTTCATCGCGTAATTTGTTTACATAAAGTCCGTCAAAATAAGAATTGATACCCCAATGTAAAGTGAACTGGCTTTGTTACATCACGCGTCCGTCTGCCAGTTTCATCAAAGTTAGCTAGTTGGATATTGGATAAAGGACTCATTAATCGATTGAAAACATGTTCATTCCGACAACACATACACACGTGTAAGTTGTAGAAGTAAGTACAGTCCACAAATAAAGACAAATTCTTAGCCTTTCGCCTGTAAGTGTCGTTAAGTAACCCTCCTTGATCCTCGCAAGTTGCGTGGGAACATCCAGTTGTCTTTTCTCTCCATTCCTTCCAATAGAAATATATTTATATAAGAGAGAAAAAAAACATCTCATGCGTGAACTAAAAGACAAAGGAATTGTGTGCCAATTCAGGCAAAACATTAAAAGTCGTTTTAAATCGTTTGGAAATTAATTCTACTTCTACAAAACCACCTGGAATAGTTGTTGAGAGCGCAGCTACCTCTAAGGTTGAATCCAACACCTGGACCAAGCTAAGTGTTATTGACTTGTTCGTTACAAAATTCTCAGTAACAGCCGGGGCTTTAAATTGTGCTATAACTCACCCACCCCCTACTACATGTGACCTATTATGTTTTCAGCGAACTGTACATTAGAATCTACCAGTTCGGGGAATGCAGGCATCAAGGTAACCCAAAATATTGTATTTTCGGAAGGCCTATATCAAGCAGTGTTTTTTAATTAAACATTGCCCCAGTTATCGATTAGTCCTGTGTCGTGGGTGCGTTTACAATCCACAAATCTCACATACACAAGCACCCAGACCCGGAAAAACTATTAATAGCCTATACAAATATATATTTGATCTGAACAAGAATCCAAAAGTGTCAAAACGAGATGAAAAATACAACAAGTTTCTGTCGTAGGCGGTTTCCCAAACTGTTCTCGCATTAATTGAAAGTATGACATGTGCACACAGAAAAATTGCACATTAGCCTCCTATGACATTCGGGAACAACATTAAATCAGGCCACATAGAGGCTGTGAGCTCCACCGAGGTTGGGGGGTGGGATGACCCAGTTCCCGTGACCAGGTCGCACGCAGGCGCTCAACACTCCACCTGCAAAGTAAAGCAAATTAAACGTTTGTTTTATTAAATTGGCCGTTAATAACGTTCAATGCAACGCTGATACAATCCAAATAATGGAATGCGCTGATTGGTTTATTAATGAAACGCTTTTGCCGTTTATTGGTTTGAGAACAAAGGATTCATTGTGCTTTAGCTATACATCATTTTGTGCGATAGTATGAATTGACTGAAACTGTAAAATGTTATTTTGCGGTTTCCAAAAGGTTTGGCGGCGCTGTGCCTTTTGATAGCTTTTATACTGTGTCCGGGTTTGTAGTAATAAAACTTCAAGGGCGATATTCACACAATTTAATAAACAAAAGCGCCTTACACATGGGGTCGAAAACCCACTTTCAAAATACCCCCCTCAAGATAGAAAAATGTTAGTATTTGGCTCAGATATTTCGACAACTCAAGACCTAGATCTCACAGAGGCGTGATTTTTGTTATGTTTTGTAAAACAACTCGAAAATTAAAAAAAAAACTTAAAAAACACGTACTACGCTCTATAGTTTTAGTAGTATTTTAGAAATTGTGAAAATAATGTATAATATTTAACTTTCATGTCTCATTACAAAAATTGTTTAACTTATGTATGGCAGTTTGATACTTCTTTAGGTTTTCTATGCTGTAGCCTTTCAAATGACATTAAATTTACGCCTCTCTGAGGCCTAAGTCTTAAGTTGTGGGTGTTAGAGTACGTAGAGGTCGAAATAGATAAGTCATATACTAATTAAACTCTATCTTTGGGGGTTGGGGAACCGACCCCACAAGTGGGATGTTTTTGTTGATTAAATTGAGTGTATATACCGCCCTTAAAGTTTTCATACTACATACTGGGACACATATATTTTATCATGATACAAGGGGATGGCCATCAGCCTCCTTGGCGCTATCAATAAACCGCAATTACTTATCCATTTGCCAAGTTTGATGATTATAGCAGTATCATCCCATTTTCTGTAGTAAGCAATGAGAGGCCTATGGTTTCAGAAACCCAGTTTTCAGAAGCAGTAGTGGTATTTGGAAGCAATGTACATCAATCTTGATCGATCGATCAAGATCTTATTCGATCTTGTAATTGAGACAGGCTTATTGGGTTTGATCTAATCCCATAAATTCCAGAGCATTTCAAATACAAAACAAAAGCCCGTTACAGCGAACATAATTACATAAAATGTTAATTCACCAACGAAATGAAGACATCAAAGTATTGGAAAACTGTTCGTGTATCAAATTACTGTCTCAAGTTGAATATGTTGTGGAAAACGACTATAATCTGTCTGTTAGCGTAGCACAGAACAATGCTTTTTCAGCACCTACGTAATAGAACAACAGACCATAATGGGGGACAGAGATAGATGATTTTGTTTTTTTATTACAAATTGAGAATGCCGCCGTTACTTTGACGCTTTCAATTAAACATTTCTGTATCGAATGAAGCAGCAAATAAAAAGCTATTCCCTACCAATTGAGATGTAATCATTGGGAATTTGTAGCACTTTTTTCGCAACTTCGTCAGAAATCCTATCGCATCTCGTTTCCTCCTGTAAGCACGTGTGTTAAGTAGCATTTCTTTATACGTTTACCTGTTAACTGGCAACTTCGTCGACGTCGACGTCACGTTGTAATTTTCCAAGTTGTGAACCAAGAAATCTCGTCTAATTTCGCTTCTATGTGTTTACCATCATATCTTAATTATGGATATCAAACACTTTAATTATGTAAGCGATGTGTAATTCCAATTAACTTGAGACGTGATGATTTGGTTAATAAACTCTTTGTATTTAATACAGCCGTTATAATTGCTGAATTTTAGAACAAATTAACATCCTCATTACGCGGTCAGTGCACAAAATACGTAGGTAGAGCGGTTCTTTGTATCAGTAGCGGGTTCGTAAATTTTAGTTATTTATGAAAATACTACGTATCAGTGATAGCCTAGCGGTTGAATCCTTGCCTTCCATGCAGGAGGGTTGGAGTTCGATCCCGGCCTATAACTCTGACTTTTCGAATTCATGTGCGGATCAGAATTTGATTTATCACTTGCGTTAACGGTGAAGGAAAAACATCGTGAGGAGACCTGCACACCTGAGAGGGCTCCATAAAGCTCTCGATGGTGTGTGTAGTCTGCAAAACCGCACCAGACCAGCGTGGTGGACTAATGCCTAAACCCTTCTCATTTTCGAAAAGAGGCCCGTGCCCAACAGTGGGACAGTAATGGGCTAATTATGTTATGTATGAAAATACTCCTAGAAATAGTTGATGAGGTTTAGTCACGAGGCAAAATTGCAACTGAAAAGATCAATCATTATGCGAGGTTAGACTATACTTTAAACATCTTTGGTTCGACTTGACGGTTTTTTACACATTCCGTACCTCGAAGAGCGCTTTAAGGATGATTTCCACCAAACGGCTCACAGCGGATCGGATCGGAAAGGATATCAACGAATGCGGCGACAGCCGATCGCGTCCGGCAGGATGTCGACGCATACGATCGGCTCCGTACAGTCGCTTGCGAACGTATTTGTTTCTGCGCCTAGTCAAATAGTTCCATTCCTACCAAGTTCTAATTGATGCAACGACAGCCGAAAGGATCAGATGGGATACGACGACAGGCGAACGGAGCCGATCTCGCGTCGCAGCATACTTTCGGCTACTATCGCGTGTCGCGGAAGACGCCCGCGGTCAAGCTGCTGTGCGCGACTTGGTAATATAGACTTTAAATATTGTGTACACTATTTAATATCGTTTAAAGATTGTAAAATCCGTTCCGATCCGATGCGATGCGCAGTCAGAAGCCCGAAAGTCTACTGCGCAAAGGTCAGATTGCAATTTCTCCGTGTAAAATAATGGGATAAGCCGCAATTTTGACGACTCGAAGTTGACTCCAACATATTTGGGAACATGCTAGGCGTGGTCAGAAGTTTTTTCTTCTTCAATTAAACGTTTTTGTCAGGGAATATCTCTCATCATCGTGGCATATAGCAGCCTATTGCTCGGGTCAGCTGTGCTGAAAGTCTGCGTGCTTCTATCGATAACTGGCTGAGGCCAGTTTAAAGGACTGTATTGCAGTCAATGGATTAAACTAACACACTCTAAAAGTAATAAATATTATTTGCAAAAAAAAAAAAATTTTTTCTTCGTGATAATATTTATGGCAAGACTAGGTGTACAAGGTTAGTCGGAAAGGGGGTACTAAGCCGGAAGTGTGTTAAAGTACCCATAATAATGTGTAACTTTTGTTCTATACAACTTTCCCCAAAACTCGATAGTTCAAGAGAAGTAGCTGTTCAAAGATTTCATAAAAAATACGCTAAATTCTATCTATCCTCAGCTATGATCAGACGTATTTACATTTTATGTCATATTTGGGTTCACGATTTAGAAACTCCATTTTCTGAATTCATTACTAAAGCAGGGATAAAGAATTTGTGAAAAAACTAAAAAAAAAAAAAATTTTCTAATCCAATTTTTAAATTTTAACACTTTTTTAGTGATACATTAAGCGGCCCGCGGCCCCTTTCCGACTAACCTTGTATACATATAGGTATACAAGAATTGTTCGTTTAAAGGTATTAGATATTGTTTACATGGAGAAAGTCATATCGAGAATATGAACATCTAAGAATTCTAAGCCACGTATGTCACATGCTTGGGTTAGAGATCACGGCGGCACATCAACATGATTTATTATGTAACATTTCATATTATTTCATCAACTTCCAAAAGGTCATAATATGTATGTAAAATTACTTTGGCATTAATCGTGACTCTGCTTAAGTTGTCAGGTATCAGTAATAATCAGTACAAGTACACAATATGATAAATGATAAATAATTTTTAACATAACATCACGCCTGTATTACCCAAAGGGTTGGGCAGAGGTGTATAGTTCACCCTCATTTCGCAGTTATGTTTAAGTGCGATGTAATAGATGGCGAGCCTATTGCCATCAACCGGGCACAAATCTAAACTCCGGGCTGCTCCTGAGGAATTCCACAAGGAAAAACCCAATAACACTTTGCCCGGCTAGGGGATCGAACCCAAGACCTCACGATCAGCAGTCGCGCTTGCCATCACTAGATCAACGGAGGCAGTTATAAATATTTTTTATTTCTGTAAATAAATCTGTTACAGACACTTTTACAAGTCAATGTAATGTTTTTTTAAGACTAGATGGCGCCGGCATTTCCTATCTGACTATCTCTGAGAAGAAAAGCCGAAACAAACTCAGAGATCAAGCTCTCTTTTAAAGTCCAGACATTGTGGTATAAAAACAATGTAGGACAACGTCTGGAATGGCCTTTTGAGTAAAATGCCATAGCTGGTTTGAGTTGACCTGTCCTAACTGACGGCATGCATGAATCAGCCATCGTGTAGCTCAAACCTTAAACGTCAAAATATAGCAAGCGATAGCTGTCCAGATCATTATATATTTACCAGGCAGGGGCTTGTTTGGCTGGAAACCCATCATGTCTCGATAATAAAATGCCCGGTTACGTAGAAGTGGTCCGCAGGGACCATCTACGAGCAGTAAAATAGACAAAAAGAATAATAAAACCTCACTATATGAGTGTCTGTTAGCCCTGACCCACCAGGTCAGTGTTATGAATGTCCTGTCTAGCTTTTTCCCAACTATATTGGGGTTAGCTTCCAGTCTATCCAGATGCGGCTGAATACCAGTATTTTACACGGAGCGACTGCCATCAGACCTCCGCAACCCAGTTACAGGGCAATTCCGATATCCTAATGTTAGAACAGTTATCAGACTTTTGGGCTTCTTTCCGTAACGACTATCATAGGTATTCTTATGACACCCGGAACCGAATGTTTAAAGTGCTCTCCGAGGCATGGAGGGGTCTCGATGTGTAACGAACGGTCACCTATCCAGGGCCTGACCGCAGCAAGGGCAGCTTAACCTCGCAAATAGTATGATCTCCGCGGTTGGTAATTAACCCTTGATTTATGTAAATAGAATAACTATGTTTTATTATTTTGGCAATCCACTTTATCGTCAAAGCCCTGGTACATCACTAGCCTTCAAATTTCACGTCCTAGAGATCACGTGTTTGGGCGGATGTCCCCAGGCGATTCTAACACGAATTTCGTCCTGACATTCACGGATGATCGCATTGCCTCCGCTTCGTTGGACACGCCGATTTCGGATATCCGTTATAATTTGTTACGTAAAACGCGGCCGTGCTGGATTCGACACTTATTGCGGCTTTGTGGTTAACATTTTAAATAAAAATGGGTTTATTTTTTTATTTATCTGTGGTTGTGACAGAATTAGATTTATTGTGAGCTCTTTTGTGTGTTGTTTCTATCCGAGTGGAATTTTAATCGGTATCTAGTAACGTTTAAGCGACAAAAATGCAATTCGAATGAATGAAATGCTTGAAGAATTTATGAGTTTTGCGTCATTGTTTTTTTCTTTTACAAGCCATTTCTATTTTGTTAGTGAATCTATTTGGCGTCGAAAATAACGCGTCGCGTCGTCTTGAGCATGCGATGGAATTACGTTCGCACAACCAAGTCCTTGGCTAATGACGTGTGAGTCACAGTTCTATTTCTTATTTTCTAAGAATAAATTCAAAACTGCATTTGAATGACTCATGGCGACACTAAAATGATGCTTAGAGGGCGATGACCCGATGATCTTGTGCACATTTTGTTTTGTTTGTTGGTACGCATTTTGTTAGGCTGATGTTTACTTTAGAGTTAAGTAAGGTAATGTTTTTTTTTCAGGTAAATGCACATGCAATGTATATTTTAATGTGTAGTCCGGCCATTTATATTTTGTATAAAAACTTTGAACGTAAAACATTCATTTGGCCTTAAAATCGTTTAAAAATACAGATTTTTAAACGATTGATGAATAAGTGTTTTGTTTTTCAAAAAATGTGCATGGTTAATGGGTGCTTAAAGCGAAATGAATGTTTCACGATCAAAGGTGCGTTTATTCGGATCACAGAAACGAGGTACGTTTACCTTTTATACAAAACTTTAATGGTCGGAATATAGATGTATTGTAATGCTCGGTACTTGTTTGTTACAATTAACACTAAACATAATTAAAAAACCGGCCAAGTGCGAGTCGGACTCGCACACGAAGGGTTCCGTACCCTTATCTACAAAAACGGCAAAAAAATCACGTTTTTTGTATGGGAGCCCCCTTAAATATTTATTTTATTCTGTTTTTTGTTGTTATAGCAGCAACAGAAATACATCATCTGTGAAAATTTCAACTGTCTAACTATCACGGTTCATGAGATATAGCCTGGTGACAGACGGACGGACGGACAGCGGAGTCTTAGTAATAGGGTCCCGTTTTAAACTTTGGGTACGGAATCCTAACAATTTACAGTAGGATTTACCGGTATATTTTCAACATTATTTGCGAATTAAATTGATAATATGGTACGTTTTTTAACACTGAAAAATTTTCTTCTAGACGCTTGTTTATTTGCTCTAGCATGGGATAGTCAGTTTATTAGAGTCTCACTGTTGGACACGGGGCTCTGCTCAGAATGAGAAGGATTTAGGCCTTAATCCGCTACGCTGGCCTAGTGCGGGTTGGCGGACTACATACACCATCCTTGCTTTGTCGTTTTTTTTAATCATATTTAGGTACAACAGCTTCAAAGCAATGAATCTAAAATAATAAATATTATAAAGCTGAAGGGTTTCTTTGTTTGTTTGAACGCGCTAATCTCAGGAACTACTGGTTGGAATTGAAAAATTATTTTTGTGTTGGATAGTCCATTTATCGAGGAAGGCTATATTACATCACGCTACGACCAATAGGAGTGGAGCATAAATGAAAAATGTTGCAAAAACGGGAAAAATGTCCACTCGTGCGAAGCCGGGACGGGCCGCTAGTCTAAAATAAATACATAATTTCACACTGAACTGGTTATCAAAGAAAATTTACCAACGGTTGGTTAACACTAACATCCCAAGAGGATTGTTAATGATCATGAGGAAAACAGGTTATTATTGAGATGGGATACCACGGGTCAACAACCTCTCTCTAATTATGGGCTATTAAGGTTTTAAAGGTCCCTGTTTAAAAATAGAGTACCCCGTGACTTGCTGTGTGTGGTACAAGAGATTATAATCAAGTACCGTATTGGATGAGATTAGAATAGAATAGAGATAAGGATTAAGATAGGTAAGATTTAGGCTCTGGGTAAATGTTGTTCTACATGTGAATACACTAATGCTAGAGGTAATCTGTTTCACGTAGGTTTAGGTATATGACTTATCCTATGAACTGTGGTGAAGGCGGACGTTTTTGGGGCCTGTCTTTTGTAATATTAACAACAATAAAAAACTTATTAACAAAAATAAAACCGACTGAAAAAAAAGGAATGAAATAATTACCATATTATAAAATTAACAGTTTCAGAAGTCGGTGCTAATCCACGCTGAACCAAATTGAAGGCACCAACTTCTAAAACTGTTAATTTTATAATATGGCAATTATTTTATTCTATTTTTCGTATTTTTTGTAGTCTGTTTTATTTTTGTTAAAAAGTTTTTTTATTATCATCAATATTACAAAAGATAGTCCCCAAAAACGTCAGCTTTCACCGCAAGAACTCAATAATTCTAGTCTATTTTAAATATATAAGATTTAAAGTTGATGTTAACGTGACTAAACGACGAATATCAAAATACTAGCGGCCCGTCCCGGCTTCGCACGGGTGGACATTTTTCCCGTTTTTGCAATATTTTTCATTTAAGCTCCTCTCCTATTGGTCATAGCGTGATATTATATAGCCTATAACCTTCCTCGATAAATGGACTACCCAACACAAAAATAATTTTTCAATTCCAACCAGTAGTTCCTGAGATTAGCGCGTTCAAACAAACAAACTCTTCAGCTTTATAATATTAGTATAGATTCAAGATGAACAAAACAGAAAATTTACGTAATATCCAAGTTTATTGATCATGATGTTTAGTAATTATACTTACTTGTATCTATTGCAGTATTTAGCACTAGGATTAACGAAGTGACAACTATCTCAGTTGGTACTCATTTTACGTGAAACAATCTTTACATAGTATAAAATAAAGTCGCTCCCGCTGTCTGTACGCTTAGACCTTTTAAACTACGCAACGGATTTTAATGCAGTTTTCAGCAATAGATAGACTGATTCAAGAGGAAGGTTTATATGTCCTACATTAGTATCTACATTGCACCCGTGCGAAGCTGGGGCGGGTCGCTAGTATACTATAAGATGCGACGTAGCTCGTGGCTAATTATCAACAGCGCAAATCGTACGATCTCCGAGTTAAAGCTGCGCTTGCCGCGGTCAGTGCGTGGATGGGTTACCGTTAGTTACACATTCAGACCCCTGCAAACATTGTTGAGGCACAGTTCGCAAACGAGATCGCATTCACGCTTGCTCGCAGAATGCACGTAAAATTCACGATTCACGAGCGTAGCGTGCACGCGAGTGAATCGTGCGCAAGTGTGAACACAGCTTTAGAGTTAAATATTAAATCATGGTAGCAAATGAAGTCACGTCACATCGGCAGTCAAAAGTTACCGTCTTCAAACTATCACCGCACTGAATTGCTTTCTACCTAGCGCTTCTTAATTACAATTGGATAACTTCGGCGTGTTGGCGAAGTTCCGAAGCGTTCCGAAGTGTCCCGAAGTGGTGTATGATCGTCAAAGGAGTTAGATCCGTTGCGGCTTATCGAATGTGAAACTAAACTGTTTAAAACTAAGGTTAATATTGTTTAATCCTATGAAGTTAGAATGTTTTCTGGTTATGACTTTCGTTTTTGGATAGATACAGCTTACGTGAGTACCTAAAGTAGGTACCTAAGCTTTAACCGGTAAGCTCTTTTTACATAAGTTGGGAGAGAAGAGAGAAATATCTGATTCGTTTTATGCAGCGTACATACCTTACCAACGAACGTCAGCGAACGAGGTTCGATACTGCTAAAAGCCGAATGAAACCGGATTGGTTCTATACACAGTTTGGTTAAATTCAACACACGACTCATTTACGTACAAATATCTATGTATTTATTTTAATTCATTAATTAATTTATTTTATTTATGTAATTAATTTATTAATTTTTGTATTTGCACGTGGCTGCCCGTGGCTTCACTACAGGACCCATCCGAAAACCAGCGCTGCTATACTTCGGTGTAGCAGCATTATGCTGAGATGGGCTCCTTTTTTTGTCTCATAGAGGCATATAACTTGTGTATATTGTTGATTTTTTATTTTATGTTTGTATGTCTGTAACGAGACTCAAATAAATTATTTTCTTTCTTTCTTTTTTACGACGAACGCTCGTTGACGTCAAGCAAGTTGACGCAAGCCAACCGAACCGACAACGGACGTAAGATTCTGGGCGGGTTTGTATGAAAAGTCATGTCCAATGCTTGTCTTTTTCATACAAATGTGCGTCCCGTCCACGTCTCTTCTCCTCTGTGTGCATTGCGCCTTGAGAGAGTCCAAGACTTTTTAAACATCTCACAAAACAGGTCACAAGTTTCTATATCTCTCTCAAATATCATCAACTAGTGTAAGAATTTTTATACCCACAGCAGGCCTATGTCACTCCAAGCTTTAGATATGAAAATATGCCTACTCGCCGCTGCAACTCCGAAGTGAAACACAAAAGGAAACCGAATGTTAGTGAGTGACCGAACCGAAATGTAATAAAAGCGCGAACGCACAGCTCATTTCAAACTCTTTCACCTAACAATAAAGCTCAATTTCGCATACGCGGAGCACATTCTTCTAGTTATTTGATGAATTAGTAAAGGAGTGAGGTTTCTTTACGTAGAACCTTTTTATTATTCTGTGCTCACAGTCAGACGTCTTGCTATCTTTTAAGTTCTCGGCCACATAATCTCACAAATGCATCTAGTTAGTGTTGCACCACATTTTCAGCAGCACTAGTATTGTGCAGTCTTCCAACTTATTTGCTTACTTGTTTGTGTTGTTCTTCCAAGGTAAATATGCGATGTCGTCGTGGTACAGTGCCGCACAGAAGTTGTTCAAACATAATTTTCGTTGGTCTAATTGTGGCAATCGCGACTGCTGATCGTGAGGTCCTGGTTTCGATCCCCAGGTCGGGCAAAGTTTTATTGGGTTTTTCCGTGTGGAATTCTTCAGCAGTTGATGGCAATAGGCTCGCCCCATATTACATGGGACTTAAACATAACGGCGAAATGAGGGTGTTACTTTATACCTTTGCCCAACCCTTCGGGGAATTCAGGCGTGATGTTATTATGTTTTTTTTTAATAGATGAATTCAGTTGACTATTCATATGCACGCTATTTAAACCAGGCGCGGTCGCAGCCAAAGACTTTGGGGGGCTCATACTTACAGTAAAATTAGTTGAGCACATTAGAATTTATTGGACTATAATTTTTTTTGTAAATTTTCTGTTTTTATTTGGTTTGTCAATTTGACGTGTACGATTTAGGGGGGGGGTCGTGGCCCCTACGACCCCCCCCCCCCTCAGACCGCCACTGATTTAAACTTTCAGTTATAATTTAACATATTAAATTCTATATACTAAATAACAATCGAATCCCTTATCGACTATCAGTGTGGTGAGTGAGCAATGCATTAATAACAACGTATAAATATTGTTTTAGTGTTTCCTGTTGTTTACTAGTGCGTAGTGTTTAGTTATAAATCCACTTTTATTGGCGACTGTACCTATCGAGATTGTACCGAGAAATTTCCAAGGAGAGTGTAGTTAGTTTGACTACGTGGGTAGACGTTAAAGATAAACTATACTTGTATAATGTATCATCTTGTTTTTATTTAGTCTATCTCGAAAATTTGGCTGTTAGATAAGCTGAAGTTAGTTGCAGTATGTTTTAGATGCAGGAATAGTAAATAGTTGCATCATAAATGCAAGTTTTTATTCAAAAATATATACACAAATTAAAATTATTAAATAGAGTAGATACGTGTACCTGCAAAATTATTTTATAATTAAATATAGATGTAAAGAAAAAATTAACAGCAGTGATAACCCTGTGGTGTGACCGTCGGACTGCCAAGTCATAGGTCTCGAGTTCGAACCCTAAGCACGCACCTCTGACTTTTCGGATTCATGTGCGTATTGTATTATCACTTGCTTAAAAACGATGAAGAAAAACATCGTGAGGAAACCAGCACACCTGAGAAATATTTCTCGACGGCATGTTAAGCCAAGTTTGAGGCCCATGGGCGGCATAAACTGTGATACCAGGTTAGTCACTAACCACACGAAAAGAAGAAAGAAGGAAGAAAAATGTAAGGTCTGTAAATCTGACAGACAAAATAATTGAATACAATTACATTCAAGAAGATTATGTATTGTATGTAATGGTTTTCATTCTAATAAAAAAAATAAGTACAGTTATCTATGCATATAATAAAATCGTACCGATGCTAAAACAGTCTACTTAATATTTTTTTAAATAAGTAAGTGCATCGATGCCAACAATATTGTTTTTAGAATTGTTGTCCGTTGTCCGTTTGTATTTTGAGCTTCACGCCCGTGCTACTGGACAGATCCAGTTGAAATTTGGCAACCAAATCCTTTAAAGAGCGGGTCAGGTTGTAGGGTACAAATTATCACGCTATTGAGTGTGGGTGATGAGTAGTAAGTAATCTTGTTTCCGTAGGCAAAGCCGCGGGTACAGCTAGTTACAAACATAACATCACGCCTGTATTCCCCGAAGAATTGGGCAGAGGTGTATAGTAACACCCTCATTTCACCGTTATATTTAAGTCCCATGTAATAAGGTAAAATTCCTTGCTGCTACTGAGGGTTACCACACGGAATATCCAAATAATACTTTGCCCGACCTGGGGATAGAACCCAGGACCTCACGGTCAGCAGTCGCGTTTCCCACCACTAGATCATCGAGGCAGTTAAAAATAAATCAAAGTATAACTTCAGTAACGTTTCTACATAAAAATCAAAATGGAAATAACTTGCAAGCCCGTAGGATATCTTTCTAACGTGGACAGGCAACTTCCAGCGCACAAAGTCTTTATTATAGAAGTTACTTAACTTAGTGAAGCCAAGCGTGGATATCTCAATTTCAAAGATAGAGCATAAGCTTTAGAGGTCCTCCTTGAAGGACGTTGAAACTGCTATAAAAGCATAAAGGAAGATCGGGGACTTGATGACATTGGTAGTTGCACTACCGTTGTGCAACTCGTTAGAATATTTTATGCATGAAATTGTAATTGGTTACAAAGAGGAGAATAACTTTTTATTTGGCAATTTGACGTGTATTTCACGTGGCGATCATACAATTTGCGAGGTTAAGCAGCGCTTGCCGCGGTCAGTCCGTAGATGGGTGACCGTTCGTTACACATCGAGACCCCTCCGTGCCTCGGAGAGCAGTCCCGGGTGTCATAAGAATACCTATGACAGTCGTTACGAGTAGTCAGAAGCTCAAAGGTCTGACAATCGGTCTAACCTTAGAATATCGGCATTGCCCTGTAACTGGGTTGCGGAGGTCTAGGGCAGTCGCTCCGTGTGAAGTGCTGGTGTTCGGCCGCATCTGGTTGGACTGGAGGCTGACCCCGGCATGGTTGGAAAAAGGCTAGGAGGAATAGTTTGACGTGTATTTCTTTCGCTTTCAAATATTCTACAGTAATATGTACTTACGTATACTAGATGCGCTGCCGCTGTTTAGAAGAGCAACACGGTATCAACGAGTTGTGGTTCCGGAACCACAGTGCCATTGAACTTGACAGCTGACTGGCGGTAATTTGAACCTTATTGTCTCAATACATTTGGCACATGTTGCCTACTACGAGATAGCGTGTCTGTTTATTTTAATGTAGATATGTTTTTGATAATTTTGACTAGGATGAAAAGCAAAAGTTGGTATTATTGTATGACGTGTGTTTCATCTTAATTACAATCCAAAAATCATTTGAATCGTTGGTCTAGTGGTGGCAAGCGCGACTGCTGAACGGGAGGTCTTGGGTTCGATCCCCAGGTCGAGCAAAGTGTTATTGGGTTTTTCCGTGCGGAATTCCTCAGTAGCAGCCCGGTGTTTGGATTTGTGCCCAGCTGATGGCAATAGGCTCGCCCCCTTTTACATAGGACTTAAACATAACGGTGAAATGAGAGCGTTACTATACACCTCTGCCCTGCCCTCCGGGGAATACAGGCGTGATGTTATGTTATGTATGCTTGAGAACCGTGAAAAGAATTGAACCGTATTCGACCATCAACTTCTCACATCATCATTAGCTTGTCGCAGTCTACAGCTCAAACAGGCCTCTTCTAAAAACGAATCAATTGCCCTTAGTCCCTACTCCTTGCTAGCAAGCAATATTACGCACACGAGGTAACATAATTAAACCTTCAATATCCAACGTAATCTTCAACGTCGAAATGATAATCAAAGAAGAAACTCAAAATTATCTTTATCCCACTGTCGTATCCAACACACGTTACATAAACTAATTAAACTTCAAACGGATAGCAGTCATACCAGCCATTGCTTAATGTATATTAAACAGTCTACCTAATTACTTAACACTTGCACAAATTATCTTCAACCCTGGGTGCAACTTGGTACAGTAAGCAAAAGAAATAAATATACAGGCTACACGTAACTACACCTGCATTTTTCAGCGTTGTGAGGGTGCGTTTGTCGTCGCTTGTTTGAAAATATAAATAAGTGGTACCTAATTATTATTATTATTCATTTATTTCAAACCACTTTGGATCATACAATTAAAATAAATTAAAAATTATTACATTATAACAAATCAAAATTAAAATAATATCTCAACATTAGTCAGTACATGAACCATGCAGCAGTGGTTCACGTACTGACAGTCGAAACGTTCAGCAAAAGCGCTCAGGATACTGTTGCGGCTGGCCCGCACCCTACGCACCAGGGATGTGCACCGCTTGCGCATGATTGTGTGGAAACAATCCACACGCGCCTCGTCGGACATCCCCGATGCGCTACAGAAGCGAGACAGCCCCAAGAGCACCCTGAACGCGTTGTTGTATTGGAATGTTAGTTGGTAATGTTAGCAGGTATATGGCTGTAATCACGTGCATATTTCAGGTAGGCTTGACTAGTTCCGGACTCGACCGCAGCCCTTAGTCAAGCTCTCGCGAAGACCTCATGATTACGGGCTCCGGTTGAATTATAGTCAAACATGTTTGTTACTCATGAAAGTTAAACAGATATTCACTATTATCAACATCAACCCATAACAGTCCACTACTGGACATAGAGATTAATAAGCACTAAATACCAATGATAGTTGCCTGCACACTTTATTCTTTTGCCGTGTGTACCTAATACAACTATAGCTACAATACATATAAGTAATTTGGTATAGCACGGTGCATAACACCACCGCGTCTCCATTTAGTAATTCTCAAGCGCGCAGTGTATATCGTATTATTATAACCCTCGGTTACTGTACAAGTTGCAACGGATTATTTTAATGAATAGCCCGCTTTGTTCCTCGCGCAGCCAAAGGGTTATTTGAATAAGAAAGTGGAACTTTCGTTGCACCATCACTGGTATTTTCATTCGTAATTGAATTGGATAGATGAGTGTTTTGTTTCAACGAAATCCTTGAAAGGAAAAATTCTACGTATCCATTCAATTTAAATGTGCACTTTAATCTATAGAGATATAAAACAGAATCTTGAAATTACAGAGAAGAAAAACTTGTGGTTCAGAAAAAACGTCTTTCGTGTACCTATATTTAGTTAAGCACTAAGTATATGCTCGCTCATGTCCGTTCAAATAAATAAACAATAAACGCAATCTATAATTTTGCTGTCAGAGTTAAAACCTGAGTTACTTAATGTTGTGCAATTATGTTTTGCCAAATTCATCTTGATAACCTTTACATAAGAGACGTTGACAACCACACCAATATAATATACCTAAATCGATTTACCATACAGTTCGGCTCATTCCCCAATGAGTTCCCGAATCCAGTGCCCTTGTCCTCAGGCTGGCATCACGGCTTCTGCCTAATGAGGCGAGAAAAGCGAATACAGGCCTGATTTCCCCTGCGAGCAACACTAAATAGTTGTCAATTGAGTGCTTCAAGGACGAGCATATCGAACATTGACACACGACGTCAATTGCGTACCCTTGAGGAGCCCTTTTGTGTTTTCGTCAATAAACGTCGAGAAAAATCTCTGAAATATATTAGATCTATATTAACTGAATGTTTAGGTGGAAGGCTTTTGTTAACTCTAGATTTCACTGGTAACGGTATTAAGTCCCTTGTATGTCTTTTGGTACATGCCTTATGCCATCTGCCGGGCATATTGATTGCTACTTGCTACAGAGAATTTTGTAACAGAAAACCCAATAAAACTTTGGCCGTACTGGTAATCGTAGTCAGCAACTCCGGACAGCCGCACTTGCGAACACTACCAGTCAGTCGGCTCTAAAGTACTATAAATATCGCTCTAACAACTTGACACTTACAGGCTACCAACAAACAGTACAGAACGCGCCCAATTAAATTCTCGTCAACGTATTGACTCATAATAAAACTCCTTGATTTATATACACAATATAATTACTTACGCAGCTTAAAGATAAACGCGTACTTTATGGTCCAGTTCGCGACGATTTATACGAGGGCCATGCGTTTCCTCGCACAAGCACGCATTTATTCCGACAAGAATTTCGTTTAAATAAGCAAACTGGCACACTTAGTACACTAAAGTCATTTGCTGGATATAAAACACGGTTAATGTTCGAAAAAACGAAAACTAGAGCTACAAATTGCGCGTAATTAAGGCCAGGCGTGGCCCAAGACTATTACAGGGTCATGGCCGAGCACCTTTGTTCTTACCATGCAGTACCCTTCGGCAATCGTGGCTTAAGCACGCTCTATCTACTTGCACCGCAGGGAGGCTAAGGGGGGAGGGAGGATAAGGAGCCCCGCATCGCTCCGGGCTATTCATCCGTCTCGGACTGATAAAAGCCGTGTTTTACCCAAACTATCCTTTTTACTTTGGTTTTAGACAACGAGCTTCAATTTATTTTTATGATTGCTCCTTTGTGCTGCAAAAAGCTGGGAATGATTGATGTGTTTAATACGAGCTGAAAATTGTGCAGCGTGTAAGTAATTTATTCACGCTGTAGTGTAGAGAAACGTCTCGTGACGTTACATCAAATGGAATTTAATATATGGGGTTTATGTAAAATATTGTGTGATATTAGGACGTGTGATGTGTTGGCACGCTAGAATGGTTTGAGCGTCGATGATTGATGTGCGGTGGCGGTCGCATCACGCAACCTCTCTGCACCGTCCACAGAGATCTAAATAAGCTAATAGAAGTCGCATACTCGGATGTTGTCGGGCGTATCGTGTCGTAAAACCCCAGTGATAATATGTGTGTGTCCCAGCAGAAATACAAGTTCAAAAATGATATTTTTGTACAAATATACAATAACAATATATATGCCGAAGGTGCGATTAATAACATGCCTGTTATTAATCGCACCTTCTACATTTGCATATATTTGCAGGCATACTGCATTCAGGCTTGATCAACTGTTTGGCGGAATTAACACTAAATATTGTTATTGTATATTTGTATGTCATGGATTTCCTCAAAGTAATGCCTGGTTCCATTATTTATATTTTGCGTCTTTTGCATTACGTCTTCTGGATTTACATCAAAAAGCTAAATTTATTATAAGTTATAAGCTAACAGGTTTAAATCTCTCCCGCAAGGAGTCCAGCTATTTAGTTGGCTTACACGATGAAATGGTCCAACACACAGTCTCTATCTAGCATTTTAATCAGAAGTGGGATGGTGGGATGCCTACCCACCGAATTACTTATTAATAAATTTATTTTTATTCTATAAAAGTGTATGAATTTAGCTTCAACGGTCTTCGTAAAAATACTAAATACCAATTCTATTACCTTATTAAGATTTCTGTGGTACCATCATTATGGCTCGAGGAACTCGACGCGGGCGCAGAGATCACGGTCGTACGTACCGTGGTGCGTGTGTTCTTGTTTATATTTAGATCGTCACTATGATATAACAATGGTTGCACATTAGTATGTAATGAGTATTGTGAGGCTCCTTAAGGGAAAACCCTTGGGATGAGTAGAACTTCAAGCAGTGACAAGCAGAGATGTTTGGTTAATAAATCGCCCACACGGATGATAATGACGGTTTCTTTTAATTGCATGACATATAGAAATCATGCTCGTTTCTCAGGGTTCATCGAAATATTATGGACGAGATGTTTGGTGTAGAGGTTAAGTGATTGACATTCTGCTCTACGGATCGTGGCTTCGATTCCCGCATGTATCAAATATTTCTATGGCCTACCGATAATTTTTGTAGTGTTGTAGTGTTTGTGCATGTGAAAATTTGTGTTTGTACCCGCGATGCAGAAGGATACCTACATAGAAGGACAAAATTTGAAAAAATAATGTGATGTTTATTTTGTATGCCAAAAAATCGATCCGATGTCAAGCTCTTCAACCTAAATCAAACTTCGTACCGGACTCAATATACTTACAATAGGTACATAACCTTGCTCAAGTACATAACACGTATTCGTGTAGAAATCCCTCAAGCCACAAGGGATCAATTTCTTTAAAACTTGTTTACTTATAGTACATTTCGTCACAATACATTTACATAAAGGTAACTTAACAATGCCAACAGTTTGCTTATGTTAAACTTAAACAAAGTCAAAGAAGCCCACGTGGGCTGACGATAAACTTTGATATATATTGTGTTTGATTTACATACGTAACCCAAAACATATTATGTACTTCTACCTGCTTTTATATGGAAGTAGAGCTACCAACCACCCTATCACCTACTTCTGGGTATTGTCCGTCATATTGTTACCACGTGACTGTCGCGATACAGGACTTATTTTAAACTGTGGCCTAGTGGTGGCAAGCGTGACTGCTGATCGACAGATCCTAGGTTCAATCCCCAAGTCGGGCAAAGTGTTATTGAGTTTTTCCGTGCGGAATTCCTCAGTAGCAGCCCGAACCTTGGATTTGTGCCCGGTTGATGGCAATAGGCTCACCCCTATTACATGGGACTTAAACATAACGGCGAAATGAGGGTGTTAGTATTAGGGATGGGCCGAATATTCGTTTTATGTTCGGTATTCGGCATATTCGGCAGGTTTACCGAACAATCGTATTCGGCCGATTATTCGGCAAAAATGCCGAACATTCTACCGAATAATCGGCCGAATACGAATGTTCGGTAAACCTGCCGAATATGCCGAATACCGAACATAAAACGAATATTCGGCCCATCCCTAATACAATACACGGCATTTTTGCCGAACATTCTACCGAATAATCTTGCGTTAAAAAGTTGGCTGTATGCTGATATATGAAGTAGTATAATTATATAATTGTATCCATATGAAGTGTGTCTTAACATTTATCGTCAGTTTTACAGAAAAGTGTCCAAATGTTCGACCGCTTCCTTCCACTGATTTTATTATTTTTGGCAATTTAGAAAGAAGAAAGAAAGAAAGAAAAAACATTTATTTGTCACAGATACACTTTAACACAAAACATGATAGTACATGATATAGTTATTTACTGAATTTTAACGATTTTGTACACAAAAACAAATGCACGTCTCAATGTTTTGTCACTAACTAGATGTCGGAAGGGTCGCGTGACGTAGACTTGAATTTTTGCAATGCATGATAAAGCGTGCAATATCCTGCCGAATATTCGGCCGAATGTTCGGTTCGGTAAACTTTTAACCGAATATTCGGCCGATTATACGTATTCGGTGAAACCCTTATTCGGCGCATCACTGGTTAGTATACACCTCTGCCCAACCCTTCGGGGAATACAGGCGTGATGTTATGCAATGTATGTTGAGTTAACTGGCGAACGTTCACAGAGTTACTAGGTATCATTAATAGCACAAATTCGAATAAGAAAATATCTTATTTTTGTTAATTATATAAAAAGTTGCCTAACCAATATACGAGTAGCAGCGAAGAGCCTAAATATAGTAGGTATCATGTTATCTAAATAAAGGTTCAGGTATTTTTGCATTTAAATGTGTGCTATTATTGAAACCTAGTAAGTAGGTAATCTTGTAAAGTTTCGTCAGTTAATTTAAAGTAACCCTATAGAAAGAGTAACAGCATCAATAGGTAGGTAGGTACTACCTCACCGTCATTTCCGACCTCAACCACCACACATGCATTCATCATTAATCACACTTGTAATGTTGTATTAGGTCCTTACCTATGAAATTGGCGTTTTTTTCTCACAAATAGAGAACCTCGTCACTTCTATGATTTAAAATATATATCAATTGCTTGATATTATATCGAATAATGACCATCATAGACAACTACCAATAGTAAAAAAACCTTATTACTTATAGTTTTCTACCCAAAAAATATACCTTAAAAATGACTCCTCTTTTTGTTAGCAGAAATTACCACTATTTTTGTTTTAACTTAGCCAAAACTTATTTTGGTCGCATAATCTAAGTGGCATACGTTATCTTAGTTTTTAAACATTAGTGCATAAAAGTTTTAAAACATTAGTGTTCATAGTTGTTAAATAAATTTAAAAAATGTTAGTATGAAAAATGCAACTTCTTTAAAATTCTCCATACAAAACGCTGATTTCATAGGTGGGGACCTAATATTTAAATTTGGGATGTATTTAAAAACACTTTGAAATTAATGAAAATAACAACAAAAAATGTTTAAGCCACACTTAAAAAATAACGCTTTCCACAACAAAATGTTAATACTTCTAACTATAAAAATAATGGTCCGCACAATAATCATTCAAAAATCACTTATTACTGAACACACCCATTAAACGAATGGTGGAAAGTGATCGGCGCATCGTTTCTGGCCTAGGAACAATGTTTGTTCCTAGTTTCTGGCTAAAGTTACTGGTCAAAGTTCTAACATACCCAAACTTACCTTTCAGCTCACTGTTGGTAATTTTATTTCTTATTGCGGGAGACTTTGGTAAGAAGCATTAAAATGATAGTGCAAACAATTATTTTTAAAGTTGTAATATTAAAATTAAAATCTATTAATTTCAAAGCTAGAGCCTTTTAAAGTGGGAAGTATTATTTTTAAAGTTTATTTATATAAATACATCCCTTTAAATTTTGCAACATCGGTTGACGTTGACGTAGCATATATTATTATGTACTACATATATTATTATGTAAACTGTACCTACGTATTTATCTCTTTGCATCAGCAGATTTAATTTTACACAGATAAATACACATTCATCACTAAAAGTGGTCTATACTATAAATGGGTACACAATCAATTTATAAAGATCTCGAATCTAAAACCTGTTACAAGGTTAGCGTGACCAAAAACAAAAAAGCCTTCATTTCTGAAACAGGCACCTAGATATTTTTTACCAAAAGATAATCTTCTTTTTTGTGCCGAAAGTTAAAACCAGTAGCAGTATCGGCGGTTTTACTTTGGGTAACTTGAACCTCACTTAACTCCCTTGTAGAATATTTAAAAATAATATCATGTAAACTATACTGACGGTGATGAACAATGGAGTCGCGGAATATCGAACAATTTAATATAAATAATTGAAGATAGTTCCTAGACATTACTTTCTTTGTTGAACCTTGTGATAGACTATTGTTAGGTACTTCTTGGCGCCATGTTTTGCGTTCTTACTTAGTTTGCATTTTTCCAATGAATTCCAATAGTGCTATGCGGATAGAATATAGTTCACACAGAAACTGTTTACAGAACCCGTTTTAGCGGATCCGTTTTTATTTTGACAACACGTTTGGTTCAGTGGCTGGAGCGATTGGCTTCTGCGCTACGGGTCATGGGTTCTATTCCCACACGGATTAAATATTTGTATGGCCTACAGATAGTTGTTCCGGGTCTGGGTGTTTGTGCATGTGAAAATGTATGTCTGTAAACGCACCCACGATACAGAAGAAATCCAAGAGTGGGGCAAAGATTTTATAAAAAAAAGAAATGCTGATGGTGCCTGTAGTTGTATGAGCGAATTCTCATACCTATACGACAGTATTCCGAATCCAGTAAAAATACTGGATCCGTTATTTTTATCGTATTCTGCCTGCCAGATGCGACGCAGCTGCCATTTATTTAACTCATCCGTCGGTACAGATGTGAACAACACATCCAGCACCGACAGATCCGTTTAAACGGATCCGCTTTGTGAACGGGCTCTTGGCTTCGGCACCTCTATGGTGTCATATTCATGAGTAGTTTATTAAATTATGTTTTAATTACATAGACTACATTCGTTTACTGCCATGCATGACGCACCGAAGCCAATACAATTTGAGAACATTCTTCTAATGCATAATATTGATCGTTGGTAAGGACCACGAGCTAGCTTTATAGGGAGGAGGTACCTACTACCATATCACAGAGGAGAGGTCCGCCAAGGGTTGGCGGACCGGGACCTGCCGGGGTTGCGGTGCATGCTTATGCGAATCCCGCGACCCCGGCCGAACGGTCAAGAGGAGGAACACTGTTGGTTTTTAGCCGGTAAGAGTCCGGCAGACACCCTCGCCTTCCCCGGGCGAGGGACATACATGAGGATTTTCCAAAGATAAAAAAGATACCTACCATATGACAATGAAATCCCTTTTCTTTCGGCTTAATAAAAATACATCTCCATCTCAAATTTCTGAACTCACAAATAAGGCATGTTGCAGAACAACAGTTTATTTACGAGTCCTCAGCGAATGTCAGACGAAAATCGAATAACATCAAAGGGAAGCTTATGTATCGTGTTTCGGTGTGACTAAATGAAACGCGCCGCAGATTACATCGACTCACGCGCACATCCGGCGCACGCCCTTACAGCGCCCTCGCCCGTCAACTGGGACGCTTAAAAACAAGTGATATCATGTAAAATACAAAGATACGTGTAGTAGATATGACTATCGTTAGATCTACAAAAGTACCTACCTACGTTATGTTAACGTTGAAGGTGAAGCTAGGAACACCTTATTTTTTGTTTGATGTTTTTCTTTTTTAATAACAATCATTATACCTACTTGACGGGCATTATCATACCCAATTATCATTGCAGAAAATGTCCGGGAAAATCTGATTGTTCCCATCCTTATCATTTTTGCATGTTGATATCAGATGTTTTTAACTTTAATAATATGTTTGACTGCCTTGTTAAGGCTCATTTACACGGCGATAGTTTCTCGAAAGTCTCATGCTATCTCTGTTTTCATCGTAGAGAAAGACAAAGACAGAACAAATCTCGCTTCGAGATACTACCTATCCTCGTGTAAATCAGCCTTTAGTCTAGTGGTCACAAGCGCCACAGCTGAGCATGGGGTCCTGGGTTCGATCTCCAGGTCGAGCAAAGTGTTATTGGGTTTTTCCATCAAGAATTTCTCAGTAGCAGCTCGGAGTCTGAATCTGTGCCCGGATAATGGCAATAGGCTCGCCCAATATTACATGGGACTAAAACATAATTGGCGAAACGAGGGTGTACTAAAACACCTCTGCCAAACCCTTCGGGGAATACAAGGCGTGATGTTATGTTTGTATGTATAATAATTATGTTTCCTACTAACTTTGATTACAGGAAATCTACAACGCTACACTAACTGCAACGTCATGGCGTTAAATAGAAAGCATTAGCATTATCAATGTGAAATAATAATTTAGAAATGATATTACACACGTCTACATTAAAATACCAATACAATATACGAAGCCTACAAAAATAAACAAGCAAAGTCACCGCCATACACCGATCAATAAAAACTACATAGCAACAAACTGGATAATTGATGCAAAAAATCTTTTAAAACCAGAAAAACAAATCTGATAAGAAACCGGTATGAGTGCATCTAACCGTAGCGAGTACTATGCAAGAGAAAAAGTCGAGAATGCAAGAACGAAATAATCTCAACACTAAAACTTGCTGGTAAACAAAATAAAAACCGACCGACGGCGGGTCGGACTCGCGCAGTAAGGGTTCCGTACCACTACAGATGTCTGTGAAATAACTATTTTTATTATTTTTTATTTAATTATAGAGTATACACTGCAATCATACTAAGTTTCACGCTTATACTATGCGTGCCAACTAAGAATAGTACTGTCAAGACGCCATTTTGTTCCGCAATACTCGTGAAGTTCATTACCAAAGCGTAAGGTGTGCAAAAAAATAAATAAAGAAATTATACTCACTTTAATTATTTTTTGTTCACTTTTTTTGTATTTCTAATCAATTTTACGCCAAATTAATTACACAGTAATTATATTATTATTATGGCGATATATTAGGGTGACCAGTAGCATTTCGTGATGTTAACTATAATATTGGTTCATTTTTTTAATGAATACTGCTTCCAAATATTATTAATTTATCCAAAATTATCTATTTGTGGAATTCAAGAAATAACATTTTCAAAAATATAACATATTTCTTTTCACAGTATTTTTTGCTATCAGTACTAATTTGACAGCTTTCGTGTGAATTTGTAGCAAGCGCGATCCTATTCTTATTTGGCAGGCATAGTATATATTACCGTTTTTAAGATAGAGCAGGAACAAACGACATTGAAAAAATGTTTTTTTTTTTTGAGGTTTGTTCTAAGGGAACCCCTATACAAGAAACCTGTCCCTTAGGATTTGTCGGGTACATATACTTTTTATTATTTTTTATAATTGCCGTGATAGAGGCCATAGTAACACATATTCTGTGTAAATTTCAACTGGCTATCTATTATGGTTAAGACGATACAGCCCTCTGATAGACAGACTGACAGATGGAATAGGCTTAGTAATATGGTCCCGTTGGCACCCTTTAGATACGGAACTCTAAAAAGTGCTAGTCGTACGCCTTTGTATAAATCTTGTTTGAACTTTGCAAGGTTTCTATTCATGTAGAAAAGTGAAAGCGGCTTCTATAAGATCATTTTTTATTACTTTTGTATTTTCAAAAACACAAATAGAGCTCTTCTTAATAACATGCTATGAAAGGTGATTAATGAATACGACGCTATTCATACAAGTGACGGATAAAGATTTTAAGACTTTAATTTTACGAGTCGGGATCGTAATTTATTTTGCTGAAATATTTTGTTGAAATGTTGGAAATATGAAATAAATCTATTCTACAGGAGCGAACCGTACAGATTACTTAATTAACACAACATAACATCACGCCTGTATACCCCAAAGGGTTGGGCAGAGGTGTATAGTAACACCCTCATTACGCCGTTATGTTTAAGTCCCATGTAATAGGGGGCGAGCCTATTGCCATCAACCGGGCACAAACACTTTGCCCGACCTGGGGATCGAACCCAGGACCTTAGGTACGGTCAGCAGTCACGCTTGCCACCACTAGACCAACGAAACAGTACTTAATTATTCATTTAAATTTTTACATTTCAAGTAGGTACCTATTAACTTTTCCCAGATTGTCGTCACGGTTTGACGCCAGTGATTATTAGCGCCGAAATCGTGAAATAATCCGGAAATGTATTCAATTTCACTGAATTTAATTAGCGATAGTGTCAGAAATAATTAAACTTGGAGTTTACGCGATATTCATAATAAATGTTTGTAAATACGCAACAAGCAATCGCGTGCATTTTGCGGGCGGCCATTGCTTCGCAACATTCTTCCAACTAGATGCAACACTAACCTCTTTGTTCCCCCTTTCCCCTTTTATATTTAGAGCGAGCACTCCAATAAAATTTTACAATTCGCGAGTGAGGCAAATACGTACTTAACATTTCACATACATACGTAATGTACCTACACTTCACTTTCCTTTGTGCTTTCTTCGTAAGATGAAAATTGCGTTTTACAACTTTTTTATACGAATTCATTACAAGAATAGGTAATAGCAGACGTGTAGTAAGAACAAATGGAACTCATTAAATCTTAAACAAAGACCTCTGGACATGGAATCTACACGTCTTTCCTATTATTTATGTTACCTTAGTATTGTTGTTAATCATTAAGTAAAGTATCTACTATTTACTAAGTTTGTAAGCGCTTTAAGGGGATTTTTCTCGCCAAGGTATAATGAGAAACCATAAAAATGATTTTACTGCAATTTTATGAACGCTGGCACATAAATAAATGCCGGTTGTAAAGCTTAGAATTTTAATATATTACCCATTTTCTTAAAATTATCCATTTTCGTAGTAGGACCTAGCGCGACTGATTTGCGTGAGAACATGAAATGTCAGACCACCCGGATCCTATTCTACTGATCTTTACAACCGGATCGTTACTTAGTTTTATGCCCATGATCTTGGGTTATAGCCTGCAACTTTTGCACTGATACTTAATTTTAATATAGAAATGTAAAACAAAATACTTCATCTACATTCATACTATGTAGATCTCACAATTCATTAGCGCGCGTGAATCAGTTGAATTTGAACACTATATAAGTGTACATAAAAGTCACGCCACACGCGCTTACGAATTGAAACAACTATACTAATAATTTCAGTGTCACGTTGGTCTAGTGGCAAGCGCGACTGCTAATCGTGAGGTCCTAGGTTCAGTCCCCAGGTTGGATAAAGTGTTATTGGGTTTTTCCGTGTAGAATTCGTCAGTAGCAGCCCGGAGTTTGGATCTGTGACAAGTTGATGGCATCAAGCTCGCCCCCTATTACATGGAACTTAAACATAACGGCGAAATGAGAGTGTTACTATACACCTCTGCCCAACCTTTCGGAGAATACAGGCGTGATGTTATGTTGTGCTATTATTCATCCTAGTATTTTTCCAGCCAATTAATCAGGTCACCATCGATTGAAAATCTAAATGTCTTTCATAAGCGGAGCCAAAGTAATTTCCATCGAGTTCTTAGATTTCAAGTTTCATGTGAAACAACCACCTGTGATTCTATTAATTATAGTATATTAGCGATGCGACCCGCCCCGGCTTCGCACGGGTACAATGTAGATACTAACGTGGGGCATATAAATCTTCCTCCTGAATCACTCTATCTATTGCTGAAAACTGCATTAAAATCCGTTGCGTAGTTTAAAAGATCTAAGCGTACAGACAGCGGGAGCGACTTTGTTTTAGGTATAGATAGTATAGCGACGTATAGATATTAAGAGGTATTGTTAAAAGACAATTGAAGTTATACTTAAACTTTTAATTAATCCGTCGCATTCTTCGCCACACGTAACTTCCTCTCAGATTCTCCGAATGTAGTCAATATTAACGTCGCTACTGCCAAGTCACAAGAGAATCCTTATAGCATAGGTTTATGTGAATTATTAATTTTCATTTACTTGGTATCGCTTTTAGTAGCGTCTGTTTGAAAAATCTTTACGTCCAATGCCGGGATCTTACTTCCTTTATTCATTAAATGTACATGTAACTTATATTGTAAAATATTTCTAAAAAAAACATTTAAAAATATAAAAAAATAGTAGCCCACCGGCATCGGGAACAAGGTCTAAGCTACCGGTGGTTAGGTCCTCAGAGAGAGGAACCTCCTAACAATTCGTACCGTGTCCAGAAGTACCACTTTCTGTATCAGGCCCTTGATTCAGCTGCCTAACGAGAGCCTCATCAGATGTTGGTCGAGGCTCTTGACTATTAAGCCATTGGCCGTTACAATTTTCGGCACAACGGCTCCTGAGTCAACCTCCCACATGTCGACAACCTCGTGTGCCAAGTCTTGATACTTAATTTCTTTATCCTTCATAAAACATAACAAAATCAGCCCATCAGCCCACTGCTGGGCACGGGCCTCTTCTCAGAATGAGAGGGGTTTAGGCCTCAGTCCACCACGCTGGCCTGATGCGGGTTGGTGGACTACACACACCATCGAGAACTTTATAGAGCCCTCTCAGGTGTGCAGGTTTCTTCACGATGTTTTCCTTCACCGTTAAAGCAAGTGAAAATCAAAATCTTATCCTTTTCATGTTTAGATATTTATTATTGTTTTTTTAAGAGTATTTTATCCTAATTTAGGTTCTTATCAAGTCGCGGCTAGTGAAACAGTATTTTTTTTCGATCATATGACAGACCGGAAGTTAATGGAGTGTCTGAAGTGTCTGGTTATTTCTGTAACTCATTGTAGTAAATAAGAATACTTTAAAATTCACACAAGAATTTTTATAACGTTCATAATTAAACAACATTTTAGTGTGTGCCAAAATATATTTCCACAGATTATAAATCTTCTCAGAAAGTTGTTGGGAGAAAGTGAAGATGGAGCGAGCATAATACTTATCATTCGGAGTTTCAGTTTAAAACATGTCTTTGATATAAATCGTAATTCACAAACTTTTCCAATCCGCTAATGTGTTTGTTCACAGTGGCTTTGCATTAACTTAAAGTCTTACTTAACTTATGTAAAAGCAATGGGATTCGTGTATAAGTGTTTGGCCAGACTGGCAGCGCGGTGCGGGGAGCGGCGCGGGTGCGTGAACGCGCGCGATTTGCCTGTCCGCAGTGGAGCGCGGCTTCGTTCTGAGCGTTGTCGTGTCCAGTGTTTGTCAAAATATAATATGGATGAAGAAGACTTATTTTTACTGGAAAATTCTTACTAAAAAACGATGTTTCGACATCCACAGTGCAGATCGTGCTTGAATAGCACTTATTAATTCTTCAACATTTAATTTTGAAGACGCCATCACAACAACGCGCGTGGTCAACTCGAACTAGTTTGAGATCCCCCGCTCCCACGCGGAATGTCGCTTGCCGCCTGCGCTCTCACTGCGGCCACTTGTATGAACGAGCTATGGCGTGAGCTACCCGCGCGCTCCCCGCACCAAATAGCACGCGCCGCTTCCCGCGCCCGCGTGCCCACTATGGACACTCAACTGAAGTTCTTCTGTTTGAACTCGCCGCACCGCGCCCGCCCCGCGCCCGCGTTTGCAGTCTGGCCATAGGCTAAAAGAGAACATAGGAGACATGTATCAGTTTTTAATAGATATGTCATATTGGCAACTGCCTTGTTGGTCTAGTAGTGGCCAGCGCGACTGCTGATCGGTGAGGTCCTGGGTTCGATCCCCAGGTCGGGCAGTGTTATTGGGATTTTCCGTGTGGATTTCCTCAGTAGCAGCCCAGAGTTGGGATTTGTGCCCGGTTGATAGCAATGGTCTCGCCTCATACATGGGACTTAAACATAACGACGGAATGAGGGTGTAGATTGATTCTAGTAAGATGTCGAATTAAGAATAACATTTCGTTTCAAGGTTTTTTTTGTCAGCAGATACATTAGTTTTGACCTGAACTTAGTGAGTAGATAGGTAGGTAGTTACACTATGTAAAATATAGCTTGATTCGTGGAAGTTGTCAGAGTGACAATCTAAGGCATTACATGTAATTTAAATGTGAATTATATTACTTTTCATTTAATTGTAAATAGTAAGACAAAATGTTCTTGTTAAAAACGGATATTATTATCGAAACACTTGTTCAAAGTTGTGTTGTTGGTTGAGATATGACAGGTGTCACGTATCAACCTATTTACGAAGTTTTTTTGTTTAATAACGTTGCCCCACACTAATATTTCTCCTGTATCGTGGGTGCGTTTACAGACACAAATCTTAACATGCACAAACGCCCAGACCCGGAACAACTATCTGTAGGCCATATGAATATTGGTTCCGTGCGGGAATCGAACCCACGCATAGAAGCCAATTGCTCAGCCACTGCACCAAACGTGTCTTCAAAAAAACTTTTTTACAAAAAATTTAAACCGACTTCAAAAAGAATAAAATAATTACCATATAAAATTAACAGTTTCAGAAGTCGGTGCTGATCCACGCTGAACCAAATTGAAGGCACCGACTTCTGAAACTGTTAATTTTATATGGTAATTATTTTATTCTTTTTGAAGTCGGTTTAAATTTTTTGTAAAAAAGTTTTTATTTTTTTCTTTTTAGTGGCCTTAATTAAAACTTGGTTGGACCTACTAAAGACGCTGCTCGTAACATAATCACATCATCACAATATGCGTACTGTTCGTCATTGAGGAGTTCCATTGTCTATCTCCGAAGTTCTTCATCAGATCTTCACCAAATTTAAATAGGACCAACTTCGAAGTATACCCCATCCATTAAAAAAAGAATCATCAAAATCGGTTCACAATTGGCGAAAATATCGATGAACATACACAAAAAAAAAAATACATACAGACGAACATAGTAACCTCCTCCTTTTTGGAAGTCGGTTAAAAAGTATAGGCACTTGTGTCGATTCTGTAGCACATTTTGACAGTACTAAACTAGACTAAACGCAACTGTCACTTTCTTGTTCTATTGAAACAGAAAGAGACAAACACCCTTACTATGCTGGGATATACCACAATATAACTAACCTACTCCATACAGTGGTTCATCGAGAGTTTGACATTGACAGTTTGTAAAGGCAGTTCGGGACATGACGTCATGGTTTCGAAGGCAGCTCGGGAGATGGCGTCACCGCGATGGACGACTGTTTTGAATGGCTAGACTGTGGATATACTATGGAGTGAGACTTTTTATCCATTATAAACGCATGGAGTAATTTAAACCACAAATACTATTTAATTTCTTTGGCTGACTCATGTAAGTATCACAGACTACCATTTCCTCAGTTTAACGACTTTGAAGCAATTTCATAAGAGAATTCTTTTCATTTACACATATTTTTAGCACAATAATTCAAATGGTATATGAGGGGCACGTGGCTAATTACCAACCGCGCAGATCATACGATTTTGGACGTTAAGCTACGCTTGCCGAGGTCAGTCCGTGGATGGGTGACCGTTCGTTACACATCGAGACCTCTCCGCGCCTTGGAAAGCACGTTAAATAGTCGGTGCCGGATGTCATATGAATACCTATGACAGTCGTTACGGAAAGTCAGAAGTCTGAAAGTCTGACAACTGGTCTAACCTTAGGATATCAGCATTACCAAGTAACTGGTCTGGTGGCAGTCGCTCCGTGTAAAATACTGGTATTCAGCCGCATCTGATTAGATTGGGAACTGACCCCAATAAAGTCGGGAAAAAGCTGGGCAGAACAATTCAAATGGAATGTATATTTCATTATAGGTAATAAGTTTATAGTAAAAATTTAAATCAATCAAAAAATATATTATTATCTTTTCCTTATCTATCCAATACCTTCAAACGAGCAATTCTTGTATAAATATATGTATATATATATATAATCCTAATCTTGAAAACGGCTCCAACGATTTTCATGAAAATTAGTATGTAGGGGGTTTCGGGGACGATAAATCGATCTAGCTAGGTTTCATTTTTAGAAAACGTCTATTTACCAAAAAAGAAAACCGAGCAAAGCTTGGTCATCCAGGTACTTACCTACTTGTTTAACCAAAACAAAACGTAATTACATCACAAACATTGTGCAAATAAATCTTGAAAGAGAAAACGAGACGCCGTTGCACTAGTCTTATTAAATTCCTTTCTTTTTTCATATACATGGCTAAGTACTCTCAGTTACCGACTTACCTCGTTAATTCTCCACCGAAATTGAAAGGCACGAACCTAATTAACATAATAAAGACACTGAAGTTACTTTTGTTTTCGACATGTCGCCTTACTGTAGTATATTGTGTTATATTTATTAGCTAATTATTCTACGGACTCTTGTCTTGTTGTTACTACACGCGTTCTTTAGTCGTTGCGAGACATCTATGAAAGGCTTCAGATTCCTGTAACGCGTGCGATGGGGACCGCATACGCTGATTGTTTTTATTAGTTCATACGATAGCAGTGATAGCTAGTGGTGTGACTAGCTAGCAGGCTAGTGGTGTGACCGTCAGACTGCCAAGTTAAAGGCCTCGAGTTCGAACCCAAGGCACGCACCTCTGACTTCATGAGCGTATTGCATAATTATCACTTGCTTAAAAACGGTGAAGGATAACATCGTGAGGAAACCGACATGCCTGAGAGATTTTTCTCGACGGCATGTGAAGCCAAGTCAGAGGCCCATGGACGGCATAAACTCTGACACTAGGCTAGTTACTAACCACACGAAAAGAAAAAGAAGTTGATAAGAAATGCCTGGCCTCTGGGGTCCAACTTCGAGAAACGAACTACGAAACTTCCGCTGACAGATCGCATGGCACGTTTTCCAAATACGAAAGTGTTTCGGATCCGACGGTCGATATCATTTTCGCGATATGCCATCTTATCTTTCGTTGACCCTACTCCCAAAATTTTATTGACATATACACTATTTGCGGTGTAGCATGGTGCGGGTGACAACTATCAGTATATGATTTTATTTGTAGACAATAACATTTTGGCAGGGTACATTTATTTAATTTATTAAGTACAGTTATTACTGATTCCGTATTTTACGACTGTGATATTTAGGGTGCAACTGAAATATTAAGTCATGATTGTAAAGTTCGACTAATGTCAACAGCACCATGCTACACCGCAAATAGTGTAGTAGTTCGTTGATAATACTTTGATCGTATATGGCGCAGACTCAACGTTTATAGAATTTGATAGAATTGAGTGTAGCATTGCAGTTCAGACTAGTGTCTGCTTATCAGAAGATAAAGCAGGTATTGGTAAATAAAACCAACATAGACTCTCCACCACTGAAAGTACTTGTATTTGGGTTAGTGTTTAGTTACAGAAGCTAGTTCACAATATATCACAATATAATAATTTACACAACATCAACTTATGTTGATGGTGGAAAAGCTAGTCAAATGTAAAAGGTCAGACTTCTTCGGTTGTTCGATATGGAATCCCCCACTCCGTCGAATGACTACTGTTTTTATAACGTCGGGTACGTTGATTCATCTTGACAACTACCCAACTTTATTTTATAAATGATTTATTGTCCGACATATATTTATAAGTACGATGTTTGTCGTCTTTTCGTTTTGATCCGAAACATCGACGGTCGTTTCTCGGAGTAGGCGCCCTAGTGCGGGTTGACGGACTACACACCATTGAGAAGAAAAATTGGAGCCCGATCAACTGCCCATGTTTTCTCACGATGTTTTCCTTCACCGTTAACGCAAGTGATAATCAGATTCTAATCTGCCCATGATTTCAAAAAGACAGAGGTGCAGACCGGGCTCTATCTCAGACCCTCCTGGATGAAAGGCAAGTATTCAACCGCTAATCTATTACAGCTTACATTATCAACTAACTATTCCACAGACAGCGAGCATCTTGTTAAGTTGTAGAATTAAGAGGTAATTGCTGCAATCTGGGTGATTCAAAGTATTTTACGTCTTATAAATAAAGCCGTCTCGCTCAATTTATATATTCAGTGTTAAAGAAAGTATTTAATACATTCTCGTTGGAAGTTTGCAAGTGGAGATAACATAAGGGCCAAGCGACATCTGACGGAATATACGTCGCGTAATTTACTCGAAGAATTTTAGTAACGCACCTTTGGTCAAATGTGTACGGAATGAGATGTTTGTATGGAATTATGTGTACCGGCGGAAGGTCGGCGACGTAACTTCCGTCAGATGTGGCTTGGCCCTAAGAGAGCCTTTAGACGTTGAACTACATAATTATAACACATAACATCACGCATGTATTCCCCGAAGGGTAGGGCAGAGGTGAATAGTAACACCCTTATTTCGCCGTTATGTTTACATCCTAATACAGGGCGAGCCTATTGCCATTAACCCGGCACAAATCCAAACACCAGGCTGCTACTGAGGAATCCCACATGCAAAAACACTTTGCCCGATCTGGGGATCGAACCCAGGACCTCACGATCAGCAGTCGCGCTTGCCACCACTAGACCAACGAGAGAATTTTACTACACCTATAAGACACCATAACACTTATATTATGTAAACAATGTAGCAATTTCCTATTTCTCCCAGTATATACTTAAACATGTTATTAAATCAATTCAGCGTAAATTATTGAAGACACGTTATTAACATTTACTGCAAATTAATATTAGTTAACATTGTCTGTGTAATAGTGCTATATTAGGTACTACCGGTGAATTATCCTTAATATAGCTCTTAAAATTAAATTACCATTTTGAGTTACTATTCAAATGTAGGTGCGGATCAGAATTAGATTATCACTTGCGTTAACGGTGAAGGAAAAATATCGTGAGGAAACCTGCACACCTGAGAGGGCTCCATAAAGTTCTCGGTGGTGTGTGTAGTCCGCCAACCCACACCAGGCCAGCGTGTTGGACTAAAGACTAAAACCTTCTCATTCTGAGAAGAGGCCCTTACTATTCTTGACTTGGTCGCGTTTGGTCCTAGTCTCACTTGATGGTAAGCGCAGACAGGGTCTAAGATTGAGCACACGAATCCAAAGAACAGAGATATAGAGGGTTTTCCCCTATACCCCTCTGGCTCTCACATACACACGACGGAACACAGTAAACTGCTTGGCGCCGGACTTTAATGTGACTGGCTGCCGGTAGCTAGCCAGGCAGACCGTACAGATCGTACCACCATCGGACTTTAATGTGAGGGTGGTAGCTTGGTAGCTAGCCAGGCGTACCGTACCTACAGATCCTACCACCAAGCATGCTGGGCTTGGTGGTAAGGCGTGCTGGATTTTGTTAAATCTTACAACACGCGTCTATTCCCAGCGTGCAGTCTATTCTGACCTGTCCCCACACGGGGCTTATTATGTTTTTACGTCTATGAGTCACATACCTTCCAGATTACCCTTAATCTCGTAAAATTTTCCAGTCCTTGAAGTTGATATCGATTCATAATAATAAATATAGCGATCCGTCATGTGTAACGATTTTACCGTCCACACACGAGTATTGAAATATTTTATTGGCACATGAAGTCCCAAATCGATTAGGTTCAAACACAATTTATATTTTATATGACACCTAGTGCTACCCGCTTGAGTAAATATTCGTTCGTGTATCATATACAATTTTCTCATATATCATTTTTTTGAGAATAAACAGACTTGAGGGTGGCGTTATAAAATTGTCGATAGTCAGAATTTGGTGCATACAATTATTAAATTTTCCTAGATATGGATCAAGCGTCATATCAGACACCAAACTACCATATCATAACATCACGACTGTATTCCCCGAAGGGTTGGGCAGAGTTGTATAGTAACACCCTCAATTCGCCGTTATGTTTCAAGTCTCACGTAATAGGAGGCGAGCCTATTGTCGTCAACCGGGCACAAATCCAAACCCGGACTGCCACTGAGGAATTCCACATGGAAAACCCCAATAGCACTTTGCCCGACCTGGGGATCGAACCCAGGACCTCACAATCAGCAGTCAAGGCTTACCACCAGTAGACCAACGAGGCAGGGAGTTAGTTCTAGAAATAATGTAAAATAAAATAACACTAAATCTTAACACATTGAGGCCCTAGCGACTGAATTTGAGAAAAATAAATCTAATAAGAGAATTATGACCTTCTTCTTTTCGTGTGGTTAGTGACTAACCTGGTGTCAGAGTTTATGCCGCCCATGGTCCGCTGACTTGGCTTCACATGTCCTCGAAAATATCTCTCAGGCATGCAGTTTTCCTCACGATGTTTTCCTTCGCCGTTTTTCGTGCGTATTATACTTTTCGAAATTGTATAATTTAATTATACCTACAATACGCACATGAATCCGAAAAGTCAGAGGTGCGTGCCTTGGGTTCGAACTCGAGACCTATGACTTGGCAGTCCGACAGTCACACCACTAGGCTATCACTGCTAGAGAATGATGATGAATAAGTATAGGTCTGTTCATGAAAATATTCAGTTTGACATGTTTTGATATTCCAAATCGAGTGAAATATTTCTCCAAAAATATACGGATTAAAATAGTGATGTTATTATTTCATTCCAACATAACAATAATCAAATGTACACCACTAATGGAATAATAACATCCACCCTGCGCGCTTGGGAAGCATTTCTAAATATTTATAGTATGAAATTTGTTTGTTCGCAGATACAGTGTTATTCTGACGATATCTACAAACGCTTCCGACGGATTCGCTTTGATTAACGGTAAGTTTAGATTTTACATTTCCTTTACATAGACATACACCCATATTCTAAGACGTTCCTCCAAAATTTACTCGACTCAGAACGGCCTCGAAAACACCTTCAAAATTGTATTCTTAGTCGCAATTTCGAGTGAACTTTGAGGTTCCTTGACGGAGTCATTACGTCATAATTTGAATTATCTGCATCGTGCAAATAACGCCGCGATAAAGAATTGTAAGGACTATCCATATTCGATAAAGTCTTCAAAATTAATTTTTATTACGTACGAACTTTGACACTTCCTTCCTTAAGGTAGGTTCCGAGGTACCTTGAGTTGGACAGATGATTCCTTACCTCGACTGAGGAAAAATTTCGAGTCGAGGACGTTTATATCAAGTCGAGATGGAGTCGAGCCGAGTAAGTTTTGGAGGAACGTCTTAGAATATGGGTGATAGATTATTATGATTCATATTTCTGTCCAACATTATGTAATAATTATGCCAACAGGATACAGCCTACGAAGTATTATAATATCTATTGGATTTGAAAATAAATCTGATCCGTAATCTATACCCCGTCACAGCCTAAAAATGTCACAACGAAAACGATTGGTATACTGTCAAATCTTCCTGAAAGCTTATTATATTCGATTACACTGTGTGAACAAAAAAATCTAGTAAGGTTTTTATAGGAACCGGTTGCTACTCAAATATTAGTCATTTGTCTTAATCTCGTCTGTGAAAAGCTTAAGGTCACTTATATGCCGGAAATTTACGTTTTAATGAACAAAAACTAGATGTGTACATTTCGTGCCAAAATATTTTATAAAATAAAAATGCGTGCAAATTCAATAACGTGCAGTTTTGACATTTATCGATATAGAAATAAAGAACAACATGGTTGACCGTTCGGTGCGACGACGCTGGTTTTAACTAGGGTTGTGTCGTAAAAAAACTTCTCATACCTACATACAAAACACTTTTGGTAGGTAATAGATACATACATTAACTCACGCTTTTTTCCAATGGGGGTAGGCAGAAACTACAGAACGCCACATGCTACGACCCTTGCATACTCCTTTCGCTTCATCCACAATCATACATCTTGTCATACACGCACGCCAATCGAGAGTACTACGCACCTGTCTTTTATGAAGAACACCGCCAATAACATCGATGTACGTCCTTCTAGGACGTCCTCTACCAGCGTTTCCATTGACATCCGCCTTATAAATTCCTTTTGTTAATAGAAATTTTAAAACAATTTCAATCTTACAACTGCCTGTTTCGTTGGTTTAGAGGTAGCAAGCACGACTGCTGATTGTGAGGTCATGGATTCAATCCCCTGGTCAGGCAAAGTGTTACTGGGTTTTGCCGTGTAGGATTTCTCAGTAGCAGTTCGGAGTTTGGATTTGTGTCCAGTTGATGGCAATAGGCTCGCCCCCTCTTACATGGGAATTAAACATAGCGGCGAAATGAGGATGTTACTGATGTGATGTTCAAGATTACAAAAAAATTAGGTACACTTGTTAAAACCATGTCTAACTTTATTTGTAAAATTAATATAGTGTAGTCACATAAAAAAGCGGTGTAGCCTAAAACAATCTGCAAGGCACGGTAATGAGTTTAATTGTTTATCTGGATTTTATCCAATTTTCCATAATGATAGCTGTAAACTACACTACAATTAACGAAATAATTAAAAACTCAAACAAAACCTCTAATCCCACACGCAATCACAAAACTGTATTGTTTTGTAACTACACATTAACGTTGTGAGGCAGCCCTAAGTTTAACTTACAGGAGGACGGCGCAAGGGCACGTAATGTCAGACAGTTGAATCACCCGGCCTGTACTACACTAATTGCTAATTAATTACAATGCTCCCAGGAATATTCTCGTGAGAGTCGGTGATGGCCCATGTTATAATAGTTCCGAAACTGAGTTTTCTACGAAGGATGAATATGAGATATGGATGGATGATGGATGTGGGATGTTAAAAGGGCGGTGTTGGCAAAATTGTCTTTATCCAGGAATTACGAATTAATTCAGGTACCTAGTTGATAATGTCGAATGATAATGTCGTAACTCCTCAGTTTGAGACTGGATATCATGATCGAAAAAAAATCAGCAGTGTGAATTATTGACTGACATCTTGTTCGAGTAAATGCCAATTGGAGGTAAGTTAGGGATGTACTACACTCAACACCTACAAGAACACGTGGGGATGTAGATAACGTCTCGATCATAATATCTTTCGTCTTTTTAGCCCTTATTTATGCGAAAAGGCTTCTTCCTCCTAATTTATCTTTTTGGTAATTATCATTACATTACCAAACAGATAAAAAAGGAGCGTCAACATTGTATAATATGATTGCCATCCTTACTATCCTTACTAATATTATAAACGCGAAAGTTTGTATGTATGGATGTAAGGATGGATGTATGGATGTTTGTTACTCTTTCACGCAAAAATGGCTGAATGGATTTGAATGAGATTTTGTACACAGATAGACTATGCCCTGGATTAACACATAGGATACTTTTTATCCGGGTGCATCAAGTAGTTCCCCTAGGATGCGGGTGAAACCGCGGGTAATAGTCTAGTCTAGTAACTCATAAAGGTATCAAAGAGATTAACCGCGGTATTAAGTCGCATTCTCTAGTGTGTCTGGTCAGCTGACGACTGTTCTAAGGCTTAGATGTTTGAGATTTGTGTCTGTAAACGCACAATACTGAACAAATCTAATGTAAGACAAGATTTGTAAAAAAAAACACTGATTTATTAATTATTATTTGCCAATGCCTAAAATGATGTAGGTATGTAGATAATTTAAATTGCGTAACAAAGAATGTCGAAGGGAACGTAAACAAAATAAATTATCTATAATTAGCTGTTGCCACGCGTCAGTAGAATCTAACTACTCAAATGTTTGTAAAAGGTTGGACTGTATGTTGTGTATAACATATTATCTGCGCTAATCGTGTAAACTGCTGAACCGATTTAGATGGGGTTTGCGTCATTTTATGACGAGTCCGTCATAGACTAACACAAACATCATCCATAGATTTACTGGTATTACTACCTACTATAATTATTTTTATAGCAAGTACTTATTGTTAAATAATCTATTGGTTGCCAAAATACGAAATATTAGAAGTCGATTAGAAAAATGGAAAAAAAAAGAAATCTTAGGTGTTATTCGGATAATTTTTGGTGGTTTTCAAAGCGTTATCTAATGACTTCGAAAATTTAAAGTTGGTTTCATAGAAAACTTGGAGCCAGACAGAAATGCAGACAGACACCAAGTCTCAGCATAAAGATTCAGTTTTTAATCTTTTAGGTAAGGAACCCTAATATTGTGGTACTTAGTAAAACTGCAGACAGCAAATAGATCTAGTAAAACTTGACTCGCGACCTATTTAACGTGTGGCCTTTATTATTTATTTAAAATTAACGCAAAATCAGAATAAATTAGCTGTCAAAATATCAATAACGTTAACATCTACAGCTGCGTTTACACACGGTACGGACTTAGATACTTATAAATAGTTAAGTAGGTACATAATAACATTTAACAGCGAGAATAGACAGTGTTTACCCTGTTCCCATACAAAAACTATAAGAACCTGATCAAAAAGAAAAAAGATATAAAAATGCAAAAACATCGCACAATGAAACGGCGCGCTCACAGTAAACACTCGCGTTTTGACAGCGACATTTTTCATGCGTGCAGCGGCGACGCGCGGCGAGCGGGCAGGCCGCGAACGCGTCAAGGTCATCGGTGACGTCAGCCACAGCGCGCAATGACCTCCCGAAAACGAGTCAGTGATGGCCGCCGCGCGATTCGTCGATGCCTCAATGACACTTGTCGAGTAATTTTGTTGACACTACCAGAAACTCGGCTGTAGAATGTTGATATAGTAATAGGGGTTGATTTGCTACCAAGTTGGTTTAGGCATAATGGACTTACACCCTTGCGGGAAAGCTTTCGAAAAATCCGAAGGCCTCGAACAACTTTGTTGAACCTCATTTTTAAGCAAAAAACGGCACAGTTAAATGAAATTCGTATGAAAGCTGTCGGCGTAATTAAATAATCTTGTTTGTTCAACCGTTGAACGTGTTAAAATATTTTTCTAGTTATTCATTCGTTTGTATACCTATGTGTAGCGAAATATTTTTGTTGTCAGTTTGTTTGACCGACTTATTTTATTTTTGATAAAAATAATATTAGAAATTCTATATTAGGTATCTATTATTGATAGGCATAACGTTTTTTTTTACTTATACCAAACACTAGCGGCCCGTCCCGGTTTCGAACGGGTGGACATTTTTCCCGTTTTTAAAACATTTTTCATTTATGCTCCGCTCCTATTGGTCGTAGCGGAATTTTATATAGCCTATAACTTTCCTCGATAAATGGACTACCCAACACAAAAATATTTTTTCAATTCCAATCAGTAGTTCCTGAGATTATCGCGTTCAAACAAACAAACTCTTCAGCTTTATAATATTAGTATAGATACAGGCGGATTTACATTGAGTCAGTTACTGATTTCAAATTCAAGACAAGTCAGAGCTGACATTATACTGGCATCGTGTAAACATATAATCAAGTCAGTACAGCGCTAATTTATACGATAGCAGCAGCGAGTCAGCACTGATTCGTCTCAAATTTAAAGTCAGTAACTGACCTTACATAAATCCCACAGAACACAGTATCGTTGTGCTATAAGTGGGTGCTTGACTTAGGCACTACGCTTTCTATGTAAAATAGGTGTAGGTACCTATACTACCTATATATACTTATAATAAAGAAAAAACTGACACTGGACTGCCTTGTTAGTCTCCTAGTCGAAAGCGTGTCTGCTGAGCATGGGGTCCTGGGTTCCATCCCCGGGTCGGGCAAACTGTTATTGGGTTCTTCCATTAGAAATTTCTCAGTAGCAGCCCGGAGTCTGGATTTGTGCCCGGTTAATGGCAATAGGCTCTCCCCCTATTACATGGGACTGAAACATAACTGGCGAAATGAGGTTGTTTATACACCTCTGCCCAACCCTTCGGGGAATATAAGGCGTGATGTAAAGAAAGAGCTTTATTTGTTTACATGAAATAGCGTCCTTACACATTGTTAAGACCTCGCTACTTTTGTATATTAGGTAATTTGTGTTTTATCATGATCGGAATCCAAAACGAATCAATTTACACTGGCCTGCAAAAATAAGTATCACACTTTTAAAATTTATTTTTTTTCTAAACTATAGAAGTTAGAGATTTAAAATAAAAAACGTTTTTAAATAGCAATTTTTATCAGCTTTCTTTGAAACTATAGTAACAAAGTTAAACTCTTTTTTGAGTCCTTTTTGTTTCGAAAATATATCTTGTGTACTTAAAAAGTTATTGCAATTTTAAAAGTGTGATACTTATTTTTGCAGGCCAGTATAGTTTAAAATTGTATGAGTTACGATAGTAAAACATATTGACAAAAAAAAAATTCACTCACTGACCTTACACACAATGCTGAGTCGAAACTGCAAGTAAACGTGCTTAATTATAATTGCTAAAATAACTTTATTTATTACGTATGCGTAGGGTATTGAATCATTATTATAATTAGTGTACATAAAGTGAAGTTGAAGTATCTATGTAAAGCGCCGAATCCACAAGCAAGTTGACTTGTGCAAACTTCTTTCAAACTGTGGACACATCCGTATTGTCCGGCTTTTTACAGTCGTGTCCAGCCAAATATACAGGTTGTAAATAAAATCATGTAATTCCTTCAAACCTCGTGATGTACTGCTGACATAGATTAACCCTGCACGCACGGGATACTTTTGGATTCAATAACAAAAAAAAAATACAAGAAGTAAACATGTGTTCTTAACGTGAGGCATTTTAGCACCCCGAGTTAAATGACCGCGCGGCGAGCGATAGCCGCGCAATTCGCTTGGGGCGCTAAAACGCCTCGCGTTAAGAACACATGTTTACTTTTTAACCGACTTCCAAAAAGGAGGAGGTTACTATGTTCGTCTGTATGTGTTTTTTTTTTGTGTATGTTCATCGATATTTTCGCCAATTGTGAACCGATTTTGATGATTCTTTTTTTAATGGATAGGGTATACATCGAAGTTGGTCCCATTTAAATTTGGTGAAGATCTGATGAAGACCTTCGGAGATAGACAATGGAACTCCTCAATGACGAACAGTACGCATATTGTGACGATGGGATTATGTTACGAGCAGCGTCTTTAGTAGGTCCAACCAAGTTTTAATTAAGGCCACTAAAATGAAAGTAATAAAAACTTTTTTACAAAAAATTTAAACCGACTTAAAAAAAGAATAAAATAATTACCATATAAAATTAACAGTTTCAGAAGTCGGTGCCTTCAATTTGGTTCAGCGTGGATCAGCACCGACTTCTGAAACTGTTAATTTTATATGGTAATTATTTTATTCTTTTTTTAAGTCGGTTTAAATTTTTTGTAAAAAAGTTTTTTGTAGTTCTTTTTTATTGAATCCCAAAGTATCCCCTGCAGGATAAATCTATGTCATCAGTACATTACGAGGTTTGAAGGAATTACATAATTTCGTTTACACCCTGTATACAAGTCCGGCTTACCCGGCTTTTGTTAGGCTGTTGGTCAACCCCACCCCACCAAAAGATGCCGATGATTCCTAAATATTATAATTAAAAGTAGAGTAAGTCTCAAATGAATAACAGTAACAAATACACAAATAAAATATTTTTTTTAATCCAATTTGTCTGGCTTTCATTTTTTTTTTTTTTTTTTTTTTTTTTTTTTTTTTTTTTTTTTTTTTTTAGATGGGACCACTCGCAATTAAAGCTCCGAGAGCTTTGCTTATGCTTAACCGGACTATTCCTGTGGGTGGCCGAGAAAATCAACCGAACACTAAGGGCACCCCCTGTGGGGTTAGAACCTCGGCTTAGTGGGTCGATATGAGAATATAACAAGGGTCGGGCTGGGTAGATTATTTAGGGGCTGTTTTATAACTAGTGGCTCAGCACACGGGCTGGCTCGTCAAACAAGGGTCGGGGTTGATTTTACATGAATTCGCGGGGGCCTCGGCGGCGGGGCCGGGTGCGCGTCGGTATGTTTCTGTAAATTACGACACTGGGGCCCTGATCTACGCATTGTGGGGCAAGTTCCTGAGAGCTTGTGTGATGTCCGGGTAAGACGCGTATACCCGGGCAAGTGAACAGTAATCGCCTCTACAGGCTATAATGTCTCTAGACATTTGAATCCCTCGGGGGCTATGGAATACCCCGAAGGTGCTCGTGATGACCCAGAAGGGGTCATATGGATCAAACGCCGGTTTCGGCGGAAGAGGTCGGGTCGCGGGGCGAAGAGGGGGGGCCACGGCTGGGGTGGGTGCTCCAGGAGGAGCTCCAACGGTGGGTGGGGCCGCGAGAGGCGCGGCCGTCTTAGTGATCGGCCTAACAGGGGGCGCGGGGGCCTCCGGCGCCGGAGGCGGCGGGGGAGGTTTGAATGGACCTAGGGCCGGGAAATGGGCCTGATGGTTCAGCGCGCTCCAGGGGCTGGGGCGCTGAGGACTAAGAGAGACCGGGGGCGGCTGCGAGAGGCTAGGTGCCTCTCGTTGCCGCCTCATCTGGTTACGGTAGGCCAACTTAGGGGCCGAGGACTTGGGTGCCTTGGGGCATCCGCGGTAGTTCGCGGGATGGCCTGACTCGCCGCAGAGAACACAGCTAGGTGGTTCCGTGCATTGGGTCCGGTCTTTAGGGCGGGAGCAGTCGGCTGTTCCGTGGTCGCCAAGACACTTTACGCATCTAGGCTTCCCGTAACAGTTCCGCTGTGCATGGCCATAGAGCTGACACTTGTGGCATTGGGTTACAATGCCACTCGCGTGTGGTTTCTCGATCCGTATGCCATAGAGGCCACAGATCGTCGCGATGTTGAAAATCGGATGGTGACCTTCAGTGCGATCGCATACAACTAGAATCATGTCGTATGATTCTCCGCTCTTGCGGTGCATGCGGTGCACGTGCTGGACAGGGACACCCTGCGACTCGAGGTCGCTTTTAATGCGGTCAGTGGGGATGATTACGGGTACGCCTTTAATGACGACCCTGACGGGGCGCTCCTCTTTGAGCGAGTAGGTGTGGTAAGGCACCTTCATGTCGCGGAGGAGATGGGCCATGTCACGATAACCCTTTTCGGATGTAATCGTGACCTTAATGCCCAGCTGTACAGCTCGGGCATTGGTGTATTGGATGTGGCGATCGTTCATCGCTGAGGACACATCCAGCCACATCCCTTTATCATGAATGAAAAAGGGTGGCAGGGGTCGGGACTTAGCGGGGGTGGCCGAGGTGGCCGGGGCGGTCTTAGCCGGGGTGGCTTTGGGTGCCGCAGCCGGGGTGGCTGTGGCCATGGGGCTTGGCGGGCGCCCCGCCAGGAAGGCGCTCACTGAGGGGGGAGGGGAGGCTTTTGAGGCCACCACCTTTTTTGGTGCGGATGCGTTAGAGGGTGCCTTGCCCTTCTTCCTCTTCCCCTTTCCGACGACCGTGTAGTCGTCTTCGGAGGAAGTGGCTTCGGAGGCCGAGGTGTACGACTCTTCCGACTCGGTCTCAAATTCCTCATCGCCGTCGTCCTCCATCGCCTCGTCCTCCATCACCTCCTCCACGGTCGGGGCGGCCGAAGACGCTCGAGCGGGAGGAGGGGAGGAGGGGGCCTCGAGCACGTCGCTAAAAGCGGCGATGTTCGAGCCAGAGGGGGTGGATGAGGGCGGCGCGGAGGGCGTGACGGTAGGCGCGAGGGGCGCGGGGCGGGCGCGAGGTGCGCGGGTGGACGGCGCGGGGTGCGCGGGGGCCTTGACGGTGCAGCGTAAGGCAGCAGTGACGCCAGTGGGAAGTTGGTCCTTATATTGGGCCATAAGATGGGGCTGTTTCTGGAATATGTCCTTAAGGACATTATAAAAAAGGTCGTTAAGTACGTCCGCCATGGTGGCGGCGAAAAATAGAAAAATTAATAGAAAGAGAGGGGGGGGGTGGGGGGAGACTAAACTCCTAACCAGCCCCGAGGAGACACGTACGTGTCGCCCCGGGCGAACAACTCCCGTGTCTGGCTTTCAGGACAAATGTCCGGTTAAATATGAATCTGTGTCCATCTTTTCTATTTTTGTTTCTGGCAACCCTACACCCATAGCAAGTAGATTTCTGCAAGTTTTACGAGCAATAAAGTGCAATAATTTGCACAGTAAAACTTGCTAGTAGAATTGACCCCCTTTTTTTTGTTTTTTTTTTCATTTTTTTTTCTCGTTCGAAAATCCTCATGGCTGTCCCTCGCCCGGGGGAGGCGAGGGAGTCTGCCGGACTCTTACCGGCTAAAAACCAACGGTGTTCCTTCTCCTGACCGTACGGCCGGGGTCGCGGGATTCGCAAAAGCATGCACCGAATTTATTTAAGTAATATCTAGAGGTGACTTTTACAACATAGTGACAGAATCTCGACCATTTATAAGGTCTGTTAAGGTCAACTTGAATGCGAGTTTAATAGAAACATAGCAAGGTTATTATTATCTTCTACTTCTTTTCGTGTGGTTAGTAACTAACCTGGTATCAGAGTTTATGCCGTCCCTGAGCCTCTGACTCTCTGGCTTCACATACCGTCGAGAAATATCTCTCAGGCATGCCGGTTTCCTCACGATGTTTTCCTTCACCGTTTTTAAGGAAGTGATAATTATACATACGCACATGGATCCGCAAAGTCAGAGGTGCCTGCCTTGGGTTTGAACTAGAGACCTATAACTTGGCAGTCCGACGGTCACACCCAGTCACACCACTAGGCTATCACTGCTGTGTTAGGGTATTATGTATTCCATAGAATCACTACACTAGCGATCCGCCCGACTTCGTACGGTTACTATTAAGTTACTTGCTTGATTTTTTTTTATCAGTTTTCATCAAACATACACCAAGAATACCTTTATACCTTATACACATAAACTTTTCAATCTATCTAAACTCGACAACTGAAATGATTCTGTTAAGTAGTCACGGAGAAAATCACACGCAGACAGATAGACGCGGTGGGGGACTTCGTTTTATAGTAGCTTATAAAACAAACTGCTGAAAAAACCTTAGCCAACTAACATAATTCAGGTATCTGTACGATGTTCTGGTAAGGCGCTAGTGTCATAATTATAATTGTCACCCGCTATATCGTGGGCCGGATCACAAAAAAGGTCGGATTTAGGTAATATCATAATGTTCAAATATATTGGCCACATCACAGAACTAGAGAAAATTGCTATCTTGTGCTCTGTCGGGCACATACACGTAGAAATTTATTTGACAATATCCTGACCGTCGTTTGGAAGATGGATGAGGCTTCAGAGACCTGAAGATTCCAAACACGCTTCATTTGTCAAAGGCTATGACAGGTTAGCAAGAAAATGATAAATATCTTAAAATTAAATAAAAGATGCATTTTTGAACTTCAGCCAGCATTTGCATTTTTGAGATTGAATTTCTCATGTACTTTTATGTACTCAAGCAAAAATCATTTAGTACGTCAAGTCAAATCAATTTTTGTAAACAGAGTCTTCTTCTTCTTAGCTGTCGATGGCAGTCTAAATTGAGTCGGCCCAAAACTAAGCTACGAGTTTAGCATTATCAGTAGCGTCCATTAGGTCCTGTAACGTGCAGAAGTCAAGGTATGCAGGACAAGATGTCAGGTGTCCCATCGTTTGTGGAACAGCACCACATTTACACTCCGAGTACACTCGAGTACACTCCGAGCTGGAATCATCTATGAATTTCCACCTGTGTAGGTTTTCCTTGACGGCCAACCTGGGTCCGGAGTCTAAGCAACGTAAGCCAAGGCAACTCATATCCTGGTGGGATATTTTCAGCTGATGAGACAAATAGGATGGGTAAGGAGACAAAACAACGTAATGTACCTACAGTTCCGCTTAGCCAGCTAAAACTTGACCTATTTTCACGACAGAAATACGATTGTAATGGAAACGCCGGTAGAGGACGTCCTAGAAGGACATACATCGATGTTATTGGTGATGTTCTTCACAGAGGTCAGGTGCGTAGTACTCTCAACCGGCGTGCGTGTATGACAAGATGTATGAATGTGGATGAAGCGAAAGGGGTATGTATGAGTCGTAGCATGTGGCGTTCTATAGTTTCTGCCTACCCCCATGGGAAAAAGGCGTGAGTGTATGTATGTATGTATGTAAATACGATTGCACAATAAATGAGAATTATTACGTTGTCAGCAGCCGTTAGAAGAGTGTGAAAATTATTTAGCAGCGCAGTAAAACGCCACTCAAGTCGCGCAGTCGCATGTTACCGCGGTACACCAATGGTTGTAATCTGAAAAAGCCCTAAGAAAACCATTTGCAAGGCTTTACATTTATTTAGTGTGTAGGAGTCTACGGACAGAGGACTACGCATCCGCTTTTTAAGCACCAGGTTGCGGATTCAAAACTTGGCATGTCACATTGGTAGGTACCAATGTGACGATTTAAATGTCATAATATGTAGGTAATTTCGTAGGTCCCGGATGTCGTACGAATACCTATGACAGTCGTTACGGATAGTCAGAAGCCCGAAAGTCTGACAACCGGTCTAACCTTAGAGTATCGGCATTGCAACTGGGTTGCGGATGTCTGATGGCAGTCGCTCCTTGTAAAATACTGGTATTCAGCCGCATCTGGCTAGACTGGAAGCTGACCTCAACATAGTTGGGAAAAGACTCGGTAGATAGGTACCTGCTAAGACGATGAAGGAAAATATCGTGAGGAGACTTTGACTGACCTAGGTGGTCTAAAATCGTCAACACGCTGTGTGCAAGCATGGTGATCAATATTCGTTGTTTCTTTGTATGAGAAGAGGCCTTTGCCATGCAGTGGGACAGTTACAGACTTGTTTTACAAAGATACTATATACTCAGTGTGTCGCCATCTTACGCAAATAATGACATATTAGGTCTAATATCTATGTTACACAGAAACACTCCCCCACGCACCCTGCCCAAACAAATATTATTCTAACACGTAATAAACGGCTAAACTTCCATATTATTCATACATACGTAATATTTACGTTTGTCATACATAATCGCTAAATATTTTGTGCTAATAGAAGCGAAATTAAAATTTATTGTACCTACAATTTAAGTACGGGTCAAGTTAAGGTTGGTTGGTAGCGATTTTTCGAATACATAAAGCTTTTAAACTGCCTCGTTGGTCTAGTGGTGGCAGCGCGACTGCTGATCGAGAGTTCCTGGGTTCGATCCCCAGGTCGGGCAAAAGTGTTATTGAGTTTTTCCGTGTGGGATTTTTCAGAAGCAGCCCGGAGTTTGGATTTTTGTCCGGTTGATAGCAATATTACTTTGAACTTAAACATAACGGCGAAATGAGAATGTTATCATAGGTAACATCCTCATTTATATTTATTCCTCGCCCTATCCTTCAGAGAATACAGGCGTGATGTTATGTTCAAGCTTTTAAAGTGTGAGTTTTTTACTAGATTCACGGAAAATAGCTCAATTTCCATTTCGGAGAGGTCCGATATCCACCAGTGGACTAGAACAGGCTTTTAAATTGATGATAAAAATAAATATCAACATACAAAGTTTGTGCTCTGTTAAAAATGTAGCTGGTCTCTGAAAATAAAATAAAATATGGAGATATAAAAATGCTGAAATTTATAGGAACGCGTAAATTAAGTGCTTAAGAAAATGAGTTTGCAGAGTGGTTGTACGCGATGATCTAAATGTCCGCCATTATTTGTACATTGGCCTTATCTCATTATGCCTATAGCCTAGAGCAACCTATACTAATATTATAAAGCTAAAGAGTTTGTTTGTTTGTTTGTTTGAACGCGCTTATCTCAGGAACTTCTGGTTGGAATTGAAAAATCCTTTTTGTGTTGGATAGTCCATTTATCGAGGAAGGTTATAGGCTATATAGCATCACGCTATGACCAATAGGAGCGGAGCATAAATGAAAAATGTTGCAAAAACGGGCAAAATGTCCACCCGTGCGAAGCCGGAACGGGCCGCTAGTCATTACATAAATACAAAAATAACGCTGTCTGTCTGTTTGTTACCTCATCACAACTAAGCTACTGATCCGATTTTGATGAAACTTGGCACAGAGATAGTCTGGAATCCGGAGAAGGACATAGGCTACTGCGCGATAAACGATATCCACGCGGGCAAAGCCGCGAGCGACCTCTAGTACCTAATATACCAATAGTAATGGCGACGTGGTCCTATTTGATAAACTAATCACCTAATCGTTCTGCCTAGCCTTTTCCCAACTATGTTGGGGTCAGCTTCCAGTCTAACCAGATGCGGCTGAATACCAGTATTTTACAGTGACTGCCATCAGATCTCCGCAACCCAGTTACAGGGCAATGCCGATATCCTAAGGTTATCAGCAGGTTGTCAGACTTTCGGGCTTCTGTCTACCCGTAACGACTGTCATAGGTATTCGTATGACACCCGGGACCAATGGTTTAACGTGCTCTCTGAGGCACAAAGGGATCTCGATGAGTAACTGACAGTCACCCATCCACGGACTGACCGCGGCAAGCGCAGCTTAACCTTGCCCAAACCAATCACCTAATTAATAATACATAAAATATTTCTTATCACGATAACATGAAAACAACTACAGTAACTTTTAAATAAGACATTAATTAAAAGCGATAATTATCTTTATAAGAAAACTTCGTAAATGACTTTCTTCACTTTGTGCTTATACTTAATTCTCCGATAAGAATTAATAACAGTTTTTTGACGGGGAACTTAAGACCTTCAAGAGATTATAAAATGAATGAATGTTTTTAAATAAGATGCCTTTAATAACATTTTAATAAAGTGAGTCATACACCATTTATATAATCGGCGAAGGAGGGGTTTCTGGCCAATTAACATCCTCGCAGATTGTACGATCTACGAGTTAAGCTGCGCTTGCTGCGGTCAGTACGTAGATGGGTGACCGTTCGTCACACATAGAGACTCTTCCGTACCTCGGAAAGCACGTTAAACTGTCAATCTTATGTGTCATACCAATAACTATGATTGTCATTATGAGTAAACCCGAAATTCTAACAACGTGTCTCACTTTAGGATATCGGCATTGCTCAGTAACTGGGTTGCAGATGTCTGACGGCTGTCGCTCCGTGTAAAATACTAGTATTCAGCCGCATCTGGACCATAAACACTAGAAAACGATAAAAGGAATTTGGGGACAGTCTATTGTAATTTTGGCGTTTAAAAAGCAAGGACTTGGAAGGTAGTTCAGGGTGGCGATCGGCACTCGGCAATGACTAGTTGCAGAACCATCGTGTTTGAGCTCATACCTATGACCTGGTTATGGAAAGCGCTTTCTTTCCGCGTTAATAATAATCGCGAATAAGGATCGACAGCCATAATACAATGTCCCGACCGGTGTTTTAAAATTTTGAATTTAAGAGATATCAGTACGGTTTTAATACATTAATTTAGATTCTGTTTTGTTTTTTTAAAAGCTGTATAGTAAAATACTTGCACATTTTCCAAAAAAAGCGGTTGTTTAACTAGAGTTATAATTTTTTAGTTCCTTCTGCTGATGTTCACCAATATTAACTATCTGGTACCTATAATTCTAGTACATTTTTCGAGTATGCATTAATGTTGGTTAACTCCATCCTTATTACATAATCAGGGAAAACTTAAGTTTTACTACTCAGATTCCTCTCAATAGGTAGTTAAGTACTCTGCTTTCGTACATTTCATAAGTCTCTCTTATAAATTGTGAATGTGGAACAGCTGGAATGTAAAACCTTCTTGCTTCGAAATCAGCATAGAAACTAGGAAACTTCTGAGTATTGCAATCGTTACGAGGAAAACTTAGGAGAATAGGGCATAGGACAACCCCTCTATTCAGGTGGGAGGTAAACGCGTCTTAGGGAGAATGTTAGATGGGTGGATAGGAGTAGGTATTCCCAACGAGGGTTAATGTCAGGCAGGCGGCCGGTCATAAAACAATAAGCCAAAACCTCTAACAACATGGATTTACGAAATACATGTTGTGCCGACCCCACCTAATATGGGATAAGGGCAGGAAGAAAAAGAAGAAGAAGGACAGGAGTAGGAATCTACTCTACTTGGCAATAACAGGAGTGCATTAAAAGAGCTTCCAAACGATACTCAAGTAGGTACGTCCGGTGCACCCAGGGCAGTCAGCCCCACTACCAACCTGGCTGACTGGTTAGTCTTTTCACTATGGCGTGATTTATTCTCTAGAGCTAAGAACACTAGAGCCGACACGAGATAAGAAGGCTTGACAATGATCGTACCGATGCCTTCCACGACCATACTTTGCAGTGGTCTGCATGCCCTATATAGTATACAAGGTTAGTCGCAAAGGGGGTACTAATACACAGGGTGTGAAAGTACCCATAATAATTAATAACTTTTGCTGTACAACTTTCCCCATAAGTCAATAGTTGTTCAAAGATTTCATAAAAAACACGCTATAATCTATCTATCTCCAGCCATGATGAGCGGTGTTTACATTTTAGACCATATTTGGGGTCACGGATTGGAAGGTCCATTTTCTGAATTCGGAACTAAAGCAGGGATTAGAATTTTTGAAAAATCTAAAATAAAAATCATTTTGCATGAAAATAAAAATTATCGAATATTGAAATTTTAACACTTGCTTTAAAACCCGACTTTGTGACCCGCGGATTAGTAACCCCTTGCCTACTTACTAACCTTGTATTATCTGTGGGTCAGCAGTCAAGTGTGATTTTCAAATCGGACCTTTAAGTATGTGAATGTTTGTTGTGTGTACAAAAACAACCCAAAAAAAAAAACATTATCCATCAAAATCATCGAAATTGCAACCAACCAAAACGTGTTTAAACTAAAACATCGGACTTCTTTGCAAAAAGTCACTTTATATTTTACAACCGGACCTCACCGTCGTGTTTTATATCATTTTAATTGTTACAAGTCTGTCTGTGACTCTGTGTCACTCTGTTTGAGACTAGTGTCACGTCTCGCGAGTCCGCCGGTTAATCTGGCACTATCTGTTTCGAATATTGATGTGCCATTCATCATGGCTGCCATCGGTCATGACATGTTATTTTTTTTGCCGTCACCCTGTTGACTTTCACGCGACATTTTGTAATTAATATTCTAATGTTGAACTGGTTTAACTATAGGTACTTTAAATACTTAGGTACCTATAATAGTTTGTTCTAAATGTTGGACTGTATTACCATGTCCACGTTCTGACGACTTATAGTGTTTGTGGGTTAATTAAAGCAGTATGGTGTAGTAATAAAAGTATAGACAGACAGTCTACGATGTTCTCTCTTGAACATCGTCGAGAATGGCCACATTTATTTCTAAACATTATAAAACAAAATAATTCAGCTTATATCTCTGTTTTGATGACTCGTGTAACATCCAAGTTGATTTTTTTAAACGTTTTTGTTACAATCATGTAAGATAATTTTAATAATTTAAGTTTATTTTTACTTAAGTTTATGCAAAATCACTGGTAGACTGCTCTATTCAAATACTCAAACGAACGTAATTAAAAGATTAAACTAAAATTATTTTAAATAAAATTAATAAAAGCGTATAAATGTTTTCACGGTAATAAACTCAACACATTAAAAGCTACTTAGATTGTTATCGCTAAATACAATTAAGTCTCTGAAACTTATAGGTATTCAGAAAGAAACACTGAATAAGGAGCCCAATGTTTATTTCATCTACCTCATTCATAGATCCTGTTTTCCCCAATGTTGGGCAAAAACCTTCATCCTATGCTAACGGCCAGGGGCCGTATTATGATGTGTTAAAACCATCACTGTTCCGGTGAGAGAAAGTGACGCGGCTATGCAGGTCGTAAAGCGCTGTCACATTCTCATAATGGAACAATAATGATTTTAACACTACATAATACGCCACCTGGAGGGGTGACGACAAAGTCAATCACGGACAAAAACTCATTTAACATCACCGGATGGGAATGACATTGTTTACGCGAAGTAACTTCAATAATCAACATTTTTCTAATCTTAATTTTATAACAATAAAATATAAATCGTAACTTATTTAATCAAAATTCAACATTGTTTAGTATTTAAATTTTACCAATCACTTCAAACTGTAACATTTCAAATTATTAATTAATTAAACATTCGTCAACGGCATATTGTTTCAGTTCCACCATTACTTTCGATGGCCGTCTGTTACAGAAGGTTTTTAGGGTTCTGTATTCCCCTTGATATTCTGCGTTTCTAAAGCATTTTTTTTAAATATTAAAAGCGTTAGATATCAGAAAATGTGCTGCGTTTTTAGTCAGTTTCACAGTTGTCGAAAATAAAAAGTCCTCTACTCCATTTTGATCGTTTTTAGTTATAACCAACTAAGAATACCCTCCATATCTCCCCGTAGGTAGGCAACTGAGGCTAAAATTAATTAAAACTAAAAGCGACTTTAGTATGCTATAGTTTAGGTGACTATTTTAGCTATATAGAGCGATGGATGGGTTGCAGTACAAGATATTATACAAAAGCTTCTCTTAAGATGCGAAGATCAGACAGAAGTTGCTTGGCGTTTTCCTATACAGACAATAAACCGGTAAAATTAATTACTTAAGAAGAAAACATTATACTTTTAAAAACATCACGTATATCAAGTTTTTAAAATAAAACTCCAGCTGATACTAGAATTTTAATCCAGGGTTTTGCTCGATAAAAATAAAGTCTCCCAAAGTAGTCATTTGTGCACCTTTTACCCACATTATCCGTGTAAAACTAAAATCTACATAAATATAGTAAAGCACTTAGTGTAAACTACATTTTACAAAAGTTACTGGCAACTTACTACGATTAGTTTTGTTACATAAAAATGTTAATGATAGCTGTAATGACAAGGGAACCTTAAAATAATATTTGTTTGACACGCACTTTCCTTCCTTCTCTGTTCTATTAATAACTAGGCGTAGGTACTTATGCAAGGTATGCAAGGTAGTAATCTCATAAAAAAGATCATTTTTGAAGTCACGAAAGAACAAAATCAGAATTATCGGAAAATTAAGAGATCTTCAAAAAACAAATATCAATAGTAGTCGAGTATTGAATGCTTGAGATTTCTATGAAATAAAAAAAATAGTTTTCTTTGAGTAAAATTAGATGTCTTCATTATTTATGGTACTTTCCCTTTATGTGGCGTTTTGTTTTTTGCACCCTGTTTATTTCATCAAAAGGGCCAACGACCAAAATAGTTTCTACTATACACCAAAATGTCACTCCACTAGACCCAAATAGACCCATTGTTGGCATTTAGGCAACAATAGAAGATGAATGGTCCAACTAACAGATTGTCTCCAATGTGTTGGCATTCACATAATTGTATCCAAACCGTAAAGCTCTATTTACACGTCTCCAGTCATTAGTCCAGTGTACCAAATCACCTAGTCTTAATTTCTAAACAAAAATAAAATTTTGAAACCATCAATACACACTCTGCTAATGGCTGGAATCATGTACCTATATATTGGCGTGTAAACGGGTGCAGTTCGAAGGAAATTCTTGGTTATTCTTCAATACAAGTTGCGCAACCGCAGTAGTACCTAGACCTACCCATAATGTTTTGTCGACCCATTTTTCTTTCAGACCCAAAAGAAGCCTAACCAACGTTGCTTTACTTCTGGCCTACTTTCAAATGTTGTTGGAATTTCTTTTACTTATAGGAACAGTAACTGGATGTGCTGATTTTTTTAATAAAGACTTTGGGCCGATTTTCTACAGCACACGATGACACGACACGACATAATGCGCTGACGACTCCAAGCGCCATAATATTTCTATGAACTAAAAAGAAATTCGCGCTCAGAGTCGTGCACATCGTGCATTTTGTCGTGCACGCCACGACAATATATGATTCGTGAAAAAACAGCTTTAAGCTAAACGCGAGGTTTTGCCTATGTAGACAGCTACTCGGATTTGTTTAGACTTCGGCCCAGAACCAAATTTCTGTCTTAGGAAACCGCAGTACTGTAGTCGCCTCTTAGAATACCTACAGGAAGGGTTCAGATTATTATATCTGCTTTATATCAAGACCACACGACATTGTCTCATTTTACCACGATCACGACATCTTCAGTAATAGATGATACGACTGAAGAGGACGATAAAGAATATCTTTCTTACCACAAAACCATGTATACGAGATGCTTAGACTAAACAAGGCACACCTTTTTATGTATAGTTTGACGTTACGGTTGTAACAAGTGTGTTAACTTTTGCAGTACAACCCGAGACATTTTATTTTACACACAAAGAGTACATCCCGTCTCGCGTTTAAATGTCCAGAGGCATGAAACAAACACCTCACTTTGTGTACTTGGATAAACAAGAAACTCTCGGAATCGAATCGATTTGAATTCAATTAGAATAGTAATCATGTTTGATCCTCCGTCGTATCCGGTGGACCGCAATTATATCAAGATCAAAAGGTTACATTTTAATTAATTGAGATTCTTGCGGTTTGTTTTAATGAATAAACGCTTCTGTGATAGCTGTGAAGGATTTTTAATTGTGTGACAGATTTTTATTAATTAGTCTGGTTGACTGGATGTGATTATAATTAGGTGCGCTAAAACTATCAGTGATGTCTTTGCCTAAATGCATTTCACAGCTAACTAGTACAAAAGAAAAAAACCACTGAAAAGCTCGCCATTCATCTTTCAATTTATTGATACGATGATGTAACGATATTGCATTTCAATTACATTTACACACTTATAAAGTCATTTTAAATAGGTACCATTATAGTCACCTGTGATAGTCACACGATATTTGTAACCTCACGACACGACGAAGTCTCTAGAGCTTAACTATCCACAGAAAAAAAAATAAGTTACGTTTATTAATGGAGCATTAGCAATATAAAAGTTATACCATAACCGAGTGATATTACTTTTTATGATTACGATGTAAAATCGTTATGAGCAGTTATAATTACGAGTATATTCGCACCGGGCTACAAGCTAAGCATTTAGGCAACTAAGTGTCAAAGTTAGTCTGTTACTTACTACGCAAAGCACGTACGTTATAGGCTGTTAGTCACAGACACTTTGAATTTAAATAATAAATGCACGTAACGTCCAAGATGACCGATAAAGAGGTCGTCCACATACGAATATGAGGTAACGCCTCAATGTCGGACGGTACAAACACGTAATCACGATTATTGGATGTTTTAAGTTTACCAGATTCGTTCATAATTCACGCTGGTAATGGTGGGGTCCGCGGGGTCAGCGACCGGCCTTGCTGGCGTTCGAATGTTTTTCATAATTGCCAGTGAAATTGATAGCGTTCGGTCACGCATTGTCGTACTACAATAATACATCAACGAGTCCTTAATTGCTAGTAACGTTATATCCATTTAGCGGTCACTCCTACGTGCAGTTTACAATAGGATGAGGTCATAGTTGCAGTTTTCTCGGCGGCCGTTTTCTGGGTGCAGCAATTTGGTGGGTAGGCGCAATTGGCGCGGCAGACGGCGCGTCGGATGTTGCAATTGTCGGGCGTCCGTGTCGACCCACCGCGCCGTCGGCCGCCGCCGTCACCCAGGCAACCTTATATAAACAATGCCATCAATCATGCCATCGATAATGTCTTGAAATTAACCATAACTAGCTCAGTTTTGTTCGAAACTTAAATACGGAAAGTACGATATAAAAGTTCCGATTTTGCCCTCAATGTCCTCCCACAACTATTTAAACAACAAGAGAGCATTAACTGCTATTATTTACCTTAATAACATAATACGTAATCAGCCTATTACTGTCCCAGTACCTACTGGGAACGGGCCTCTTCACAGAATGAGAAGGATTTAGGCCTTAGTCCACGCCGACATGGCCCGAGTTGTCGGACTAGACATACCATCGAGACCTTTGTGATGTGAAACATCTAATGCGGCGGTACAGGTGTGAGAGCGGCTGTTCCGTGGCGACGCTCGCGATGGCAGACACAATTCGTAACTCGTCGGTAATTTTCGATGTTTCACATCTGCCAGTAGTCCCGCGACGGCTTAATTTTTATTTTGAAAACCTTTATTGTGCATTTTACTCACGATGTTTTCGTTCAACACTAACGCAAGTGTTATTCAAATTCTATACGCACATGAACTCAAAAAGTCAGTCAATACTTTTATAATAATACTATTGTTTAATTGTTGCCCTACAGTACGTTGATATCTGACACCAAGTGCAATATAACAGCAGTTAACAATGAACAAATGACTTATTTACCATTAATTTTCATCTATTCATATTCATTTTATAATGCGAAGGACCGAGATAATTAATATTAATGTTTCTTGAAAGACAAATAACAAAATAAGTCGCATTTATATAAAATTGTTGAGGATTTACGGAACGTGATCGTTTAGCAAATAAAAGGTTTGTTTTCAATCAGTCGTGATATAAATTCAGATCTGGCCACTAAAAGATAAGATCGGTGTATCCATCGGTTGTCATCCTGCGCCATTTTTAGAGTCGAGTTGGAAGAGGTTGGAATGGCAGCGGCTATGGCAATTTAAAAATCATTTACAGGGTTATTACTACAAGAGATCTCCTGAGACTGCGTGCCTATTGGTAGCCCTATGACAATATTAGCACTAGGTTAGAGCCCGTTCACACAGGGGATCCGTTTCAACGGATCCGTCGGTACTGGATGTGTAGTTCACATCTGTACCGACAGAACAGTTTAACAAATGGCAGCTGCATCGCATGTGGCAGGCAGGATACGATAAAAATAACGGATCCAGTATTTTTATACTGGATTCGGAATACTGCCGTGTATGTGAACTCGCTCATACAACTACAGGCGCCATCACCAAAATAAAAACGGATCTGCTAAAACGGGTCCTGTGAACAGTTTCTGTGTAAACTAGCTGTTAGCAAAGATGTTATACTACACAATAAACAGCATTTTACATGAATCTATTATGGTCTGTAAAATTATCACCCTTCGTGTTAGTACGCTAATAGCTTAAGTACCTATATGACGATAAGAATATTGAACTCTACCTCAGAATTATACCTGCTGTAAAAACAGCGCAGGCAATCAATTATATTTCTACTAGCCCATTAAAGCTATAAATAGGTATTATATTTATTCATGAATACAAAGAGTCATGTGTACGATAACGTAGCGTAAACCGTGAAGTCGAACCAAATTTTTAAATAGCCATGGGGTATTTATTGGCTTGCGCTGGCGCAGCCGACCTCCGCGCGATCATAGTGCGTTCATTCCGGTGCGTTCGCGCTGTATAATTACGCCAACACTAATGTATTGTAACCTTCGTTGTCATTATTGTAATAAAGGAAATTGAGCCAGCTGTAGACATAGCAGCCATGTAATTAATCATTTTGTTTAATTATTTTTGGCAGTTCACGAAATATGCGTGCGATTATTACTTAGTTTTAAATTACGCACGAATTATCGCGTTAGGATAGCGAGAGCTTGCACCAAAAATTTTACAAAATCTCGCTGAACAGAAGGCGATAGCCGCACGGCACGCATCGAAAAGATAAATATTTCTAAATTATATTTTTCATTGTAATTTTTAAAATATGTACTGAAATATGACATAAATAAAGAATAAGGAAAAAAAAAATAACATCACGCCTATATTCCCCGAAAGGTTGGGCAGAGGTGTTCTTAGTACACCCTCGTTTCGCCAGTTATGTTTAAGTCCCATGTAATAGGGGGCGAGCCTATTGCCATCAACCGGGCGCAAATTGAAACTCCTGACTGCTACTGAAGAATTCCACACGAAAAAACCCAATAACTCTTTGCCCGACCTGAGGATCGAACCCAAGACCTTACGATCAGCAGTCGCGCTTGCCACCACTAGAGCGACAAGGCAGTTATTGTTAACTAGTAGTAGATAATTTATTGTATATAAAAAATGTATTCACGCATAAAAATACTACTCAAGAAACAATACGAAATAAATTACCTACCAATAAAAAACCCAAACCTTTGATGCCATTCAGACACCCATACTCATTCATGCCAGTTTTTTATTATTATAGGAAGCGAATGAAACTAAAATCTGAGGAGATTGGCCCTACAGCGGTCGCTGACATGAGCACTCACCTTGAGACGGTACCATTTATGCTAATACAAGATGGATTCCACGAAACTTAACTAGGCGTATTGTCAAGTCAGTAATTATGCTGCATGGTGTGCCACCGATTATAGAAGTAGGTGAACATCGATATAACTATATTTATATCTTTTGATTTCAATAAGCGACTAATGGATTATTGTTAATGGGACGTATATCTATACTAATATTATAAATCTGAAGAGTTTGTTTGTTTGTTTGAACGCGCTAATCTCAGAAACTACTGGTTGGAATTGAAAAAATATCTTTGTGTTGGATAGTCCATTTATCAAGGAAGGTTATAGGCTATATAACATCACGATACGACCAATAAGAGTGGAGCATAAATGAAAAATGTTGCAAAACCAGGAAAAGTGTCCACCGGTGCGAAGCCGCTAGTTTGTTAATAAAGACAAAAATCCTGTGATAACCAATCCGTAACTGTCTCGTTGGTGTCGTGGTGGCAAGCGCGGCTGCTGATTGTGAGGTCCTGACTGCGATTCCCAGGTCGGGCAAAGTGTTATTGGAGATTTTCCGTGTGGAATTCCTTAGTAGCGTCCCGGTGTTTGGATTTGCGCCCGGTTGATGGCAATAGGTTCGCACCCTAATACACGGGACTTAAACATAACGGCGAAATGAGGGTGTTACTATACACCTCTGCCCAAACCTTCGGGGAATACAGGCGTGATGTTATGTTAACCAATCAATCTGCTAAGCATGGTCATTATGGCATTAGCCTGCTATGACCGTTCATTGTAGCGGTCATTCAGAAGCCCATAGTCAGCATTGGACACACACACATAGTCAGATTTTGTTATTGAAAATTGGCATGAAGTCAGCTACGAATGAACAATTACATTATTTGCTGTGCATGATATCAAAAAGAAACTAAGGAATAATTTGTCAATCATTCATTGTAGCTTACATTATAAAGTCCATGATCGTACAGCACTATAGTCAGGCCATTCAAATTTGGTATAAAATGTAAACAAACTTCTGAGCGGCTCGTAGCTAATTATCAACCGTGTGGTTCATACGATTTGCGAGGTTAAGCTGTCCTTGCCGCGGTCGGTCTGTGGATGGATGACCGTTCGTTACACATCGAGACCTCTCCGTGCTTCGGAGAACATGGTAATCAGTCGGTCCCGGGTGTCATACAAATACCTATAGCAGTCGTTACGGGTAGTCAGAAGCCCGAATTCTGACAACCGGTCTAACCTTAGGATCTTGGCATCGCCCTATAAATGGGTTGTGGAAGTTTGATGGCAGTCGCTCCGTGTATAATACTGATAATCAGCCGCATCTGGTTAGACTGGAAGCTGACTGCAACATAGTTGGGAAAAGGCTAGGCAGAACATGTAAACAAACTTCTGGTCGTGATACATTCATTTTGCTTTAAGAACACATTAACAATATTACTTTTTACAAAAATTTACGGAATATTTCACAGTCAAAGTTTTGTTTACCTTTTATTGCAAATAAATTATGGCTGAACTATAGACGTTCACAAGGTATTTATGTATGTATGTAAGGGATTATTGCCACAAGGATAGGTAGAAACAATCATGTATGTGTCAATAGCTAAATAACGTGATACAACGATTACTAATCCGCTTCCAAGGGTTCAATTCAATACATTGTTTGTCTAGGACCAATCACTATGGGCACAGATAAATGGTGAAATGATGATTGTCTTCCATGGTATAAGGCATTCTCTTTTAGAATCTATATACCATTATCAATAGTGTACAATACAAACATAAGGTCTCAAGGGAAAGCAGAAATTCTTAGAAAGCTATTCTTGTTATCAGAGTGAATGCTTGCTCTCGATACGTTCCCAATAATAGACGGAGATAACTATATCAAGAGTTGATATCAATATATTCTGTAACTTTGTTACTTTTATTGAAGTGACACTTTGATCATCACTTGGTTGGCTCTGTGTATAAATGGTACATGGAGCAGTCAGCCCCGCTACCAGTCACGCCGATAATTCAGCCCTCATCAAGCTGTCTCCCTCCCAGTCCATCCGCCAGCAAAGCCTTAGACCGAGGTCCGAGTCCCATTAGGGGTCGCCCTTAGTGCTGTTGTTGCTAGTAGTCATGATGTTAGTAGTAGTAGTAGTAACTACTACTACTAGCTAACTAGCTTAGGTTAAGTATTTTACTCGTCCCCATTGGTTAGATACTCTTCAGGTCTCGCGAATAACTGCCCGATTACGTAGAAACGGTTTGCAAGAACATTTAAAAGCAGTATAATAAAATAAAATAAATAATCAGCCGCGCTACCAATCTTGCTGACTGGCTAACTGTTTCATCACTACAAGAGCTATTCAGGTATACCTCTAGCCAACACGAGAGAAGAAGAAGTATGGTACATTGTAGTTCCCACACTTACTACTACACCAAACACGTTGGTGGAACCGTCTACCTTTCTAGTGTATCTCCTCTATACTCTGTTGAAACACTCACGGAAAGTAACGAAGTATTTTCAACCAAAAAATTTAAAAGTTATGCTGGCCGGAGGCTACGGACCAGATTACGGGTTATGAACCGGGCATGTACTAATGTGACTTTTTCTATGTCATATGTACTTTCTAAGTTAATCTAAGATACCACTGACTTCCAGTTAAGGAAAACATTGTGAGGAATCCTGGAGCAAACGTGGTGAACCATGCTCGTTTCTTCTCTATATGAGAAGAAGCCTTTACCCTGCAGTAGGTCAATTATAGGCTGGTTTATTCTTCTTCTTTTCGTGTGGTTAGTGACTAACCTGGTGTCAGACTTTATGCCACCCATAGGCCTCTGAGTTGGCTTCACATGCCGTCGAGAAATATCTCTCAGGCATGCCGGTTTCCTCACGATGTTTTTCTTCACCGTTTTTAAGCAAGTGATAATTATACAATACGCACATGAATCCGAAAAGTCAGAAGTGCGTACCTTGTGTTTGAACTCGAGACCTATGACTTGGCAATCCAACGGTCACACCACTAGGCTATCACTTCTATTGTTTATGTATCGGTCTTACATTTTGAAGGACAACTTTGGCATATCCAATTGATGTGAAATCTGTAATACAAGGCCAGAAATACGGAGCGGCGGAGCGCACAGCGGGGCGTTTTAAAGCGTTGTATTGAGCGTGCACACATACGCTGTAAACGCTACTACGAAGACTCTTCAAGACTAATCTGTGTTAAGTAACGCTAAAAAAGAGTAACGAGAAATCGCCCCACTGCACGCCACGCCGCGCCAGCGCGCCACTCCAAATACAGCCTACTTATCAGGTATTAGTGCCCAGATTTTCATAGGGCATAAGGGGCTCGTGGCTAATTACCAACTGCGCGGATCATACGCTTTGCGAGGTTTAGCTGCGCTTGGAACGGTCAGTCTGTGGATGGATGACGGTTTTTTCTTCTTCCTCCGTGCCTCGGAGAGCACGTTAAACAGTCGGTCCCGGGTGTCATACGAATGCATATGACAGCCCGTACGGGAAGTCAGAAGCCCGAAACTCTGACAACCGGTCTAACCTTAGGAAATCGGCATTGCCCTTTAAGTGAGTTACGGAGGTCTGATGGCAGTCGCTGCGTGTAAAATACTAGTATTCAGCCGCATCTGGTTATATTGGAAGTTGACCCAAACATAGATGGGAAAAAGGCTAGACAGAACCTATTTTCATAGGGCATAAAATAGCAATGAACAAAGTCCTAGGTAGCTACTAGTCTATAAATAATTTACAGTTCATGAACAATCATAACTTATTTGAACTCTGTTGTATTGAATAACTATTAAAATGTTATACCACGCTTAGATTACTTAGAATTGGTTATAGGTATGTACTACATATATAAAGGTAAAATATTATGACGTACCAGTGTTTTATTTATACGCAATAATATGTGGCCATTAACTACGGTCGGTTCATGGAAAAGCTACCTCATTGAATCCATTAAAATAACTGAGTGATTAAGCTTATAAAATTTATAACATGCAGTTTAAAAACTGCTCTCGGAGCTTTTTGGATTTTTAGGGCTATTAGGGTTCCAGGGTCCAGGCGGGTCTTATGTCTGGCGGGCTACTGCCCAACGGTTGTTTTTTTTTCTATTCGACTGCTTGTAGCTGATCTTGCGGACCGTTTCAGCGTAACCGAGCAGTTATTGGCGAGACCTGCAGGGTCTCCAACCTATGGGGATCCCAACGGTTGATGTTGGGAAGTTAATATACTAATTCCGTGTCAGAGCTGGATATCGCGATGCAGAATTTGTGACGTTTCAACTGACAGCTGTCATTGTTGTCGCTGTTGTCTGCTAGACATTCGTCGTGATGCGTAATTCTCATGTGGCGTGATAGATGCCGCCACAAACACATGGCATAGGATATTTTGCGATATATTTTTTAAACTATCTACTTTTTAAAATATTTAAATATACAATAACATTGAAATCGGAAATACATACCACCTGTGGGCGTAATGGCTTAAGAAACACGTTCCTTAACTGAATTCTGGTTACCCCGTGGTTTTTAAATAGTCCCATTTCATTTTTTAACTAGCGGCCCGTCTCGGCTTCGCACGGTTGGACATTTTTACCGTTTTTGCAACATTTTTCATTTATGATCCGCTCCTATTGGTCGTAGCGTGATGTTATATAGCCTATAACCTTCCTCAATGAATGGACTATCCAATATATAAAGATTTTTTTCAATTCCAACCAGTAATTCCTGAGATTAGCGCGTTCAAACAAACAAACAAACAAACTCTTCAGGTTTATAATATTAGTATAGATAATTTTGCTACCTATAACACCCACGAGATACAATAAAATGACAGCAAATTTATCTTTATAAGCTTAAATTTACTAAGGTCTTCAAGTTTTCATACATTCAAAATTTTTGACATAAATACGACACTCAGATTAGAAGATTGCTTGCTTTTAGGTTAGTTTGTCTTAATTCTTTGTTTTTTTATGTAATAGACAAAAATCAATTTAAATGAATAGTCCTCTTCTATCCTCCAAACGAAACCAACCACGTCTTTAGGCATCACTCACACTGGATACTTGTTGCAATAATCCAAGTTCGCTTCTCTCATTATGTTATCCTGCTGCACAGGTTTTGCTACTCGTCCTTCTATAAATAGTTACTTCAACACAAAACATAAACGACTTAAACGCGCCCAAGGGAAAATCGAAAATACACTTTAGTCCGCACTTAATACAGTCGTTATTATAAGAGCAGAGTTTGTCTTATGTTTCATTTTTACTATTAGATTATTACACGCACAGTGGCCCACTCGCAAGTGGAAGGAATGAATTCCTTACTGCTTGCACTTTCAATATAGCTTGGTTTATTAGTCGATTTAGAATTAGTTCGCCGAACAACTTTACGACATGACCAGCCAACCAAAATATAATAACAAACTACTTTTGCTTTTCGTGTATCGAATACTGATTCTTGGAATTATTCTAACATAGTATCGTTAAGAGAATGGCTGAAGAGAGGGGCTCGTGCCTAAATAACAATCGCATGGATCATACAACTTGCGAGGTTAAGCTGCGCTTGCCACGGTTAGTCCGTGGATGGGTGACATCGAGACCCCGCCGTGCCTCGGAGAGCACGTTAAATCTTTGGTCCCAGGTGTCATACCTATGATAGCCGCTATGGGAAGTTTGAAGCCCAAGTCTGACAACTGGTTTAACCTTAGAATATCGGCATTACCCAGTAACTGGGTTACGGAGTTGCGGAGGTCTGATGGCAGTCGCTCCGTGTAAAATACTGGTATAATAAGGCTAGGTAGAACAGAATCGTGTAGAGAATTCGTAAATATTGCATAAAATCAGGTTTTTATTTGTCTCCCGCGCGAATTTCTAGGAGACTACTTCTATGATTGAAGTTGGAGCGAAAATTTCAAACTTTTGATGTGAAACATCTAATGCGGCGGTACGGGGGTGAGAGGACTGTTGCGTGACTACGCTCGCGATGGCAGACACACGACGGCAGACCTTCGTAACTCGTCGGCTCTCTTCGGCTTGATTCGGCCAGTTTTTTTTTTAAATGGATTTCGATTCGCGTCTGCTTGATTATTTTGTTCTGACTTCTGTATCCAGATTTTCAGGCCGATAGCTGCCTGCATTGTTGAGTCGATATTGATGAGTAGGTGAACCGATATAGCCTACAGTATGGTATGAAGACTATGAGTAGCCTTGCAATGGCAATTAATACCTACTAGTGGCAGTGACAAAGCTGATGAGATAACATTATGTTCATGATTTTCCCATCGTCGTAGACGGCTGTTTGAAGGTCAATGACTATCTCTATTCCCATTCATAATATAACATCACGCCTGTATTCCCCAAAGGGTTAAGCAGAAGTATATAGTAACACCCTAATTGGCCGTTATAGCCTATTGCCATCAACCGGACACAAACCCAAACTCCAGGCTGCTACTGAGGAATTCCACTCGAAAAAACCCAATAACACTTTACCCAACCTAGGGATCGAACCCAGGACCTCACGATTAACAATGGCGCTTGCCACCACTGGATTTACGAGGCAGTAATCCCATTCATCTTTACATAGTATAAAACAAAGTTGCTCCCGCTGTCTGTACGCTTAGATGTTTTAAACTACGCTACGGATTTTAATGCAGCTTTCAGCAATAGCTAGAGTGATTCAAGAGGATGGTTTATATGCCCCACATTAGTATCTACATTGCACCCGTGTGAAGCCGGGGCGGGTCGCTAGTAAACTATAAAATGTACCTATTATTAAAGCAAGCATTATTTCAATATATCAAATCCAACTAAGCGTAAAAACCTTGATGACAGACAGAATAATATTTCATTTCTCAGCAAAAGGAACAAGCTATCTGCTCAGTATAAGAAATGGCCGACGTCCTTTTGGAAACGTCTGCTTACTTTCCGCAAAATCGCAGCGTCATCAGTTGCTCTTTCGAAGCATAAGTGAATAAAGACCGTGTAAATGCTGAATACCTCGTTGGTCTAGTGGTGGTAAGCGCGGCTACTGATCCTGAGATCCTGGGTAGGATCCCCAGGTCGGGCAAAGTGTTATCGGGTTTTTCCGTATGGAATTTCGCAGTAGCAGCCCGGAGTTTGGATTTGTGCCCGATTAATGGCAATAGGCTCGCCCCCTACGTCGTGGGCCTTAAACATAACGGCGACATGAGAGCGTTACTATACACCTCTGGCCAACCCTTCGGGAAATACAGGCGTGATATGATGATAAATGCCTAGTTTCGTCTGTTTTGTTGACTTGGTCGCGTTTGACCCAAGTCTCACCTGATGGAAAGCGCAAACAAGGTCTAAGATGAAACACGAATCCAAGAAACATAGACATAGAGGGATTCCCCCATAACCATCTAGCTCTCACATACAGACGACGGAACACAGTAAACTGCTTGGCGCCGGACTTTAATGTGAGGGTGATAGCTAGCCAGGTGGACCGTATAGATCCTACCACCAAGCAAAATTGAGCTATGTTATGCAATAATGTGTCAAACCCACAAAAATATTAATTCTGTGTTAACGCCATCCAGTTATTGTGCTAGGTCTACACAACGCTTGAAAAAATGCAAACTGCATTAAGATATTTTCGATAGACGCTCTATTAAATTTACTGCATTTCTGGGCATTTTTCAAGCCTTGGGTATAAACCTACTACAAAAACTGATGACGTTAACACAAAATTCGCATTTTTGTGCGTTGACACATTATTGCATAACACGGCCCAATTACAAATAAGCGGTGTTTTATCGCTGGTTGCATATTTAATGCTAGTGGTCCTCAAATATACTTTAATGACCATTTCTTCTGTTCTGCCTAGCCTTTTCCCAACTACGTTAAGGTCAGCTTTCAGTCTAACCAGATGCGGCTGAATACCAGTATTGTACACGGAGCGACTGCCATCAGATCTCTTTAACCCAGTTACAGGGCAATGCCGATATCCTAAACAAGGCAATGCCGTCAAACTTTCGGTCGTCTGACTTCCCATAACGGATGGCATAGGTATTCGTATGACACCTGGGACCGACTGTTTAACGTACTTTTCGAGGCACGGAGGGGTCTCGATGTGTAAAGAAAGGTCACCCATCCATAGACTGACCGCGGAAAGCGCACCTTAACCTCGCAAATCATATGATCCGCGCGGTTGGTACCTAATTAGCCACGAGCTCCTCAATGACCATTTCTTCTATCACCTTTTTATTCGTGTTTAAGTAGGACGTCTATCAATGAAAACATTGATCAAATAGAGGTTAATATGTTCCTAATAACAGTCATCCTGTACTAAAGCCATTATCCCGTTAAAGCCTACTGCTGAATATAGGCTTCCTACAAGACCGATATATCGAACGGTCGCTATCCAAAAAATTGCTCAAACGCTATTCTCATGGCAAATTGAGGAGTTGCCAGCCCACCAAACAATAGAACCTACCAAGATCTTTATAAAAGTTTTTTTACGATAATGTTAAGTAACTCCCACAACATTTTCCTTACATTCGCATCTTATAATAAAAAGCCATAAAAACATTCTCACTTCTATATTAAGAGCCTATAGGGCATTATCCTAAGAAAAACGGATCAAAGCGCCTTCAACAATATCCATAAAGAAAGCAGCTCAATCAAAGAATTACGAACGACAAAACAAAATGGCTTTTTATTAGAGTTTCATAAGATTTCCTCTTTTTGTTTCGTTTATTTCTTCTTTTGAAAGTTGGTGTTATAATTACGTTTATGAAGTGTTATTAGGCAAATAATATCATTGTATGAAGTGATCGTAATTGGCCCTTTGTTAAATAAAATGTTATTAGCAATATTATAAATGCACGAGCCTGGCACGTACCGGTTGTTTATACAAATCAAATCTTATAAAGAACTACATAGAGCTGTGTTATGCAATAATGTGTCAACCCACAAAAATATGTATTCTGTGCTAACGCCATCTAGTTATTGTGGTAGGTCTACTCAACGCTTGAAAAAATGCAAACTGCATTAAGATTATTTTGATAGACGCTCTATTAAATTTACTACAGTTCTGGGCATTTTTTCAAGCGTTTAGTAGACCTACCACAAGAACTAGATGACGTTAACACAAAATTCATATTTTTGTGGGTTGACACATTATTGCATAGCACGGCCCATATAAAAAATTAAATTTGTACCAAACGAAACTTTAGTAAACTACCTCGTTGCTGTAGTGGTGGCAAGCGCGACTGCTGATCTTGAGGTCCTGGGTTTGATCCCCAGGTCGGGCAAATTGTTATTGGGTTTTTCCGTATGGAATTGCTCAGTAGCAGCCCGGAGTTTGGATTTGTGCCCGGTTTATGGCAATAGGCTCGCTCCCTATTACATGGGACTTAAACATAACGACGAATTGAGGGTCCTCTGCTTTCGGGGAATAAAGGCGTGATGTTATATTATGTTATTAACACGATCCCATAAAAACGAGACAAATCAAAAAGAACATCTAGACACCTACCTAACTCCCGACATAATAATATGTTGTTTTCTAACAGTAAATTCGGCAGATGATCACCGTGACTCCGGGCCTATTATTGACCATTTCTACGAACTACACCAATTTCAGTGGCAGAAAGCATTTCAATATCGAATTTCGACTTTGATGAATCTATTATAATAAAGTGGCTATAGGAGTCGAGCACCCACCTACGTAATATAATTTAGAAAATTGACGATTCCAAGAAATATTTGGAACGCGTGTAATCTTAATCTTATTTATTTTATTATATGCTACTCATTTCTGTTACTCAATAATATTATTAACATTTGTTTTAAGGCTGAGGCTACACTAAGCAGCGAAGCGAACTACGACATACATAAGCGATTAACACAAGGGTATTAAAATTTACGTGTGTGTATAGCAGTGATAGCCTAGCGGTTGAACGCTTGCCTTCCATGCAGGAGAGTCTGAGTTCGATCCCAGCTCGCAGCTCTGACTTTTCAAATTCATAGATCAAGATTCAAGACATTTATTTGTAGAAACATGAGTATACATATAAGGCATGCAGGTTGTTATAAAGAAAATAGATCCGTCATGTTCGGCCTTTGTGGCATACAAATGTATAGGTAACCTAAGTCATTCTTAGATATTTGAACAAAGCTAAAAGATCATTAAATTGTAACACAAACTAAAAATTAAATTTAAACAGTAAATTACAAATTTGAATTAAATTGTTCTTCATTCTAATTATCAAATGTCAAAATTATAACATGCCATTAAATATTTGTTAAGTTACTAATATGACACTTTGTTATTAAAAAAATCTAAAATACTGTAGTATACTTTCCCAACTAGATATGATTTTAGCCGCTTTTTTTGTGTGTGCACTTAGTTCCCTCCATCCCTTTGGAAGTTTATTAAATATTAAAGGCGCCATGCAAAACACACTTTTCCGCATTAATGCTGTTTTGGAAACATGTGAGCAAAGCATAGTGTTATCACGTCTGACGCGACTGACTTTATCTACCATGCGTGGAAATAATTGCCGATTACATTTGACAAACATGACCACTTCGAATACGTACAGAGATGGTAACGTCAGTATATTATAATTAATGAAATATGGTTTACAACTGTCAGTCGAATCTAATTTAAACATCGTCCTAATACACCATATGGGCATATGCGAATCATCATTTGATTATCACTTGCGTTAACGGTGAAGGAAAAATATCGCAAGGAAACCTGCACACCTGAGAGGGCTCCATAAGGTTCTTGACAGTGAGTAGTTCGCCAACCCGCACCAGGTCAGTGTGGTGGACTAAGGCCTAAACCTTCTCAATCTGAGAAAAGGCCCGTGCCCAGCAGTGGGACAGTGGCTGGTTATATTTATGTTATGTATAGTATGTATACATACGTAAACATTCAATATCACTCGTCTCTTTTCGCGTCGCTGCTAATTGTAGACTGAGCCTAACAGGCAGAAGAGAAATGTGAGTGGTTTCAATAAGAATTATAATGATACTTCAAATATTACGATTTATGTCAAAGAACTATTTACTTAAGACCGGGAAACGAACTGCAGCGATGTTTGCGAAACCGCCTTCCGGAGTGGTATTAAAAGTCTTAATTAACAGAAATAACAGCGAAGAAGCAGCACTTAATAAAATCTTGAATAAACAGCAAACCGAACTAATTTCACTGAATAAGGATCTCTCCACTTTTCCCGATTTGTTCGAGTTTTAAAGAAGTTTTGATAAAAAATCGCGAAAGTTTTCGTTCGAGAGTAAAGAATTTCGGTCCGCGAGTGCGAAACTCGTTATAACTCGGCTTTTGTTTTGGTAACGTCACTAAAGTTTTAATGGGCATATTTTGGAAGTTGTCCTAGAACTAAATAATCTGAAACTTGTATACGCACAGACGACGACAAATCAAGCTTTACATTTCCAGTGTAAACTGACCTCACATTGTACGGTAATTCCGTACAGTCAGAAGCCAGCATAAACTGGATATGTATTGCTTGATATGTACATCGTGTGTACATTTTCGGATACGCCTGAAATAACGCCTTTTAAAATCAGTTCAACATTAAGTGATAAAGTTATAATATAATTTATTTTGTTGAATCCTAAAATAACTCTATAGGCAGAGTTATCTAATCTCTTTAAGTATCATCTACCTAAAGAAAATGAGCTACTGAGTCAGGAGACATGTATTGTGTACATTTTAAGACAGCTGAGAATTCTTTTCCACTCTCCTTGGCAACTTATTATGTTGTTCTACCTAGCCTTTTCCCAGCTATGTTGGCATCAGCTTCCAGTCTAACCAGATGCGGCTGAATACCAGTATAGAAGTTGACCCCAACATGGGAAAAGGCTAGGCAGAACAATTTAGATTTTGTCAGTTCAAAAATTTCCATAGCATCGTATATGTTAACAATCCGACTCCTCCGTAACTATGGACCCCTCAATGAATATTGTTTTACTATGAAAATTAAAGCTATTGTGATTGCGAGTGTAACTAAAGATGCAGGTTACAAAAAAAGAGAAATAATATCTATTCTCCCTACGGACATGCTTCGCATACCTTGGTAGATGGGTATAATATGACTAAGACATCCCTTCTATAATTCCATGCATTCATTCTTGAGTTGTGGTGACGTCAGAAGAAAGCCACCCACACTGTTACTGTCAACTTCCGTACCGCAATGGGTATGAATGGAAAAGTATATATGTACTTACATACGTTCTGTGTTTGTGCTTATAATGTATCGTCATATTCATATTTGTGTTATAAAAGCGAGAATGCGCAAGGATAAGCCTATTTTTTTACCCGACTGCGGCGAAGCCAAAAAAGGAGGGTTTGGTTTTTGCCCTTTTTTTTTTTTTTTTAATCGTGGGGAAATCCTCATGGACTATCCCCCGTCTGGGGAAGACGGGGGGGTGTGCCGGACTCTTACTGGCTAAAACCACCACGGTGTCCCTCCTTCTGACCTAAGGCCGGGGTCGCGGGATTCGCTATTGCATGCACCGCAACCCCGGCAGGTCTTGGTCCACCAATTGCTGGTGGACCTCTCCACTGTAGGGCCCTACCCCACGACCTCCTAGAGGCGCGGGGGGCACCCCACATCACCGGCGCACCAGAACACATGGTACGCCGTGACCACCTCGGGGACCAAACAAGTACATGGGCGCCAGACTACCCCGTGTCTGGGCACCCCTGGTCCCCCTGCGACGTGTCAGGTTAGTGGCCCCGCCGCCTACCACTTTTCGGCCGCAGAGGATAGGGAGAGCGGCCAACTAAACACCGACACTCCTCTCCCCCTGCGACCCCACCGCGTCCGCCATCTGACGGTGGCGGCCCCGTCAGGCCGCGGAAGGTAGGGAGAACGGCGCACCGTAATACCGGCACTCCTCTCCCGCCGCGGCCTCCACCCTTCAGCCGCAATGCCTCCCATAAGACATCGCGGCCCTCCTCAGTTGCAATGTCGCCCAGGCGACACCGCAACCTACTTGGCCGCTACGTCGAGGGCTTCCAGGCCCAAGCCCCGACGAGCAGCCCCTCCTCGGGTTCCATTTCGCTTCACCGTGGGGCTCGAAGCCACAGCTACTAAGCCCCCCCGCAACGACAATGCGGGAACCCACCGGGGGGGTTGGTTTTTGCCCTTTTTTTTTTTTTTAATCGTGGGGAAATCCTCATGGACTATCCCCCGTCTGGGTAAGACGGGGGGGTGTGCCGGACTCTTACCGGCTAAAACCACCACGGTGTCCCTCCTTCTGACCTAAGGCCGGGGTCGCGGGATTCGCTATTGCATGCACCGCAACCCCGGCAGGTCTTGGTCCACCAATTGCTGGTGGACCTCTCCACTGTAGGGCCCCACCCCACGACCTCCTGAGAGGCGCGGGGGGCACCCCACATCACCGGCGCACCAGAACACATGGTACGCCGTGACCACCCCGGGGACCAAACAAGTACATGGGCGCCAGACTACCCCGTGTCTGGGCACCCCTGGTCCCCCTGCGACGGGTCAGGTTAGTGGCCCCGCCGCCTACCACTTTTCGGCCGCAGAGGATAGGGAGAGCGGCCAACTAAACACCGACACTCCTCTCCCCCTGCGGCCCCACCGCGTCCGCCATCTGACGGTGGCGGCCCCGTCAGGCCGCGGAAGGTAGGGAGAACGGCGCACCGTAATACCGGCACTCCTCTCCTGCCGCGGCCTTCACCCTTCAGCCGCAATGCCTCCCATAAGACATCGCGGCCCTCCTCAGTTGCGATGTCGCTCAGGCGACACCGCAACCTACTTGGCCGCTACGTCGAGGGCTTCCAGGCCCAAGCCCCGACGAGCAGCCCCTCCTCGGGTTCCTCTTCGCTTCACCGTGGGGCTCCAAGCCACGGCTACTAAGCCCCCCCGCAACGACAATGCGGGAACCCACCGGGGGGGTTGGTTTTTGACCTGTATGTATGGTATGTATGTATGTCCATCCCTATGTAACCTCGTAACTACTAAACGGCTAAATCGATTTTGATGAAAGATAATTATGTCGTTAAATTTGTCTTTATTGCGCGAGTATTACTGGGTATATTAAAATTGTAAAAATCAAAATGGCGGATTTTTGGCGCCATAATGTATGTTTTCAAAAAGTTTAAGTCTATGAACTGTGTTAAGTGGGATATCATTGAATAGGTATTTGAAAATCATCTTCGGTTTCTCTTGTGATTTTTCATTTTGAATGACCATTTAGGATTTATAACGATTTAAAGTTGGTTAGCAATCAGTATCACTTAATTAAACTGTGATAAAGTTCTTATATAATCGCATAATAGATCTTATTAACGTGAAAAATATTACCGTCTTATAATTATATTATAAGGTTTCAATTCGTTTCATTTCGTATATTTTGTTTGTTAGTTTGATTAAAATGTTGCGACAGATTTTTAACTACTTCTGCTTAACCGATTTTCTTGAAACTTCGCACACAAATTAAATTCCCATGAAAATACAATATTATAACAATTTCAAGCTTCAGTTCTCAAATCCTGATGCAGCAGAGGAACTGCAAGATAAAACTGTTTAACTTAAAAGTTTTTAAGGGATTATTATTATTTATATATTTGACATCATTGTGTTTCCAATCTTTCTACTCCAGTAATACTAAATATCAGGATGAAAAGCAAATAATAAATTCTATGTATCGTCGGTCGGCAGTGAAAACCACGTATGTGTCAAATACAATTTTTTAAAAGAGGTAGAAATAACTGTCTCTCTCTCTTAATACAAGTTTGTCATCGTACGACATAGATAGCTTAGAAGTATTTGAATTGAAAGTTTGTTGGACTAGTACGTGTATGACGAGTACCTATATCAATCTAAAGAACAAAAAAACGCTTTTGAAGAAAATTTTATTAACGAGGTTTTCAATGCCGAGCGTCGGTATGTACCGTATCTATGTCGTGAAAATAATATAAAATTATACTAATACATTACGAGTAGTGGTTTATATTGAAACTCGTGTCATGTACGTTGAATGATTTCGCGCTCTATATGATAGCTACTGACAGAAACAGGTCACAGACCGATGAAGATTAAATGGAACGCTACAAATTCATTAATGTTATTGTGAAGCTATGAGCCAATCCATATTACCATTACATATCATAACATCACGCCCGTATTCCCCGAAGGGCTGGGCAGAGGTGCGATTCGAGGCGAGAGAGAGTTCGATCCCCAGGTCAGGTAAAGTGTTATTGGGTGTTCCCTTGTGGAATTTCTCAGTAGCAGCCCGGAGTTAGGATTCGTGCCCAGTTGATGGTAATAGGCTCGCCCCCTATTACAAGGGACTTAAACATAACGGCGAAATGAGGTTGTTACTATACACCTCTGTCCAACTCTTCGGGGAATACAGGCGTGATGTTATGTTTATGTTATGGGGTACATGATCTATTTTTATTTATTTTATTTATTTGGGACAAAAAACAGTTACACGTTATATAATTAACAAAGATTATAAAATATTAAAATTGCTAAACATGTAACCCACACAATAGTGTGGGTTACATGTTTAGCAATTTCTCTTTTTAACTCGTGGACAATAGTCCACGAGTTAAAAAGAGAAAAGAATCATGTAAAGTTCGATTATCTCCAATGTTATACCAAAGGAAATGATTATTTGTTACTAGTTGTGTCCTCACGGCTCCGCCCGCGTAAGAAGTTTTATTCCAGTAATAAGTATAGCCTATGTTACTCAGTGATAATGTAGCTTTCTAACGGCAAAAGAATTTTTGAAATCGGTCCAGTAGTTCTTAAGTTTATTCGTTACATACAAAAATAAAAATCTTTCCTCTTTATAATATTAGTATAGATAATAAATACGTGTTTATTGTACAAAATCAATAGAAATCATGACAAACTTAATAAATTAACCTGATTAATAGATGTTCACAGTTAATTAAATTGAGGTAACCGAAAAAACCTTGACATAAAAAAATTGTTTACGGCAAAAATATCGAAATTGGAGCCAAACATTTGTACGATAGTAGTGTTTATTCTCCAATACAAGTTGAACAAGGAATTGTACGTAAATATCATCAAAACGAAACTAATATTATAAAGAGGAAAGATTTGATTGTTTGCATTTAATAGGCTCTGAAACTACTGGACCGATTTGAAAAATTCTTTCCCCATTGGAATCCTACATTATCCCTGACTAGCGGCCCGTCCCGGCTTCGCACGGGTGGAAATTTTTCCCGTTTTTGCAACATTTTTCATTTGTGCCCCGCTCCTATTGGTCGTAGCGTGATGTTATATAGCCTATAACCTTCCTCGATAAATGGACTATCCAACACAAAAATAATTTTTAATTCCAACCTGTGTAGTTCCTGAGATTAGCGCGTTCAAACAAACAATCAAACTCTTCAGCTTTATAATATAGTACAGATGAATTAACAATCCTGAGAGTGTTTTTCTGTTAATTAACATAACATAACATCACGCCTGTATTCCCCAAAGGGTTGGGCAGAGGTGTATAGTAACACCCTCGTTTCGTAGTTATGTTTAAGCCCCATATAATAGGGGGCCAGCCTATTGCCATCAACCGGGTACGAATCCAAACTCCGGGCTGCTACTGAGGAATTTCACACGGAAAAACCCAATAACACTTTGCCCGACCCGGGGATCGTATCCAGAACCCGACAATTGCCACTTGCCACCACTAGACCAAACGGGCCCTACCCCATTCCTATATTATTGGAAGGAATAAAGATAAATTCTAGCTTAAATGCCAGATAGACATTCCAACTGCAATTGTTTTGCATTGTAATGTTTTTAAACATAATATAACATCGCGCCTGATTTCCTCGAAGGGTTGGGCAGAGGTTACGTCTGCCCTCCTACACCTCTGCTGAGGGTGTTACTATAGTAACCCAGGGATCGAACCCAGGACCTCATGATCAGCAGTCGCATTTGCCACCACTAGACAATAAAGCAGTTCTGTTAATTATTGATGAGTTTTTTAATTCTTTATTTAGTAAACATAATTGGAGGTTATTTTTTATTTCTATTACCGAACAGAGTTGTTTTAGAAATCAGATTGATTATTTATCAGTCTACTGTAATTATGTTCGGCTAATACATATTGAAATCGACACCTTGATCTAAATAGGCTTCAAGCAATTCTTGGGCTCGTATTTATAATACATAGGGTATTTTAGACGTGGCAAACGCCGGTTGTCACCTTTATTTTTGTTTTTTGGCATCACGCCACGCCATTTAGGCATATGTCAATTTCGATAACAATGTATGTACGAGTATTTATGAAGATGTACGTAACCTAATTGATAGAGTATAAACAAACTATTGGAAGAACGTGTTATCTGTTGCCAACGAAGCTATAAACATGTATAATAGACGAGAACTGGAACAGAATTCGGTGGGGTCATGGTTATTTAACGAATGTCTTTACCCCGAGCAGGTTTATTCCCGTTACGTCGAGAGGAAAGCTTAAAAACTGGCTGCATTCCGCGTCTCGTTTTATTTGTCTATACAATGTTACGTCAGGCGGTCGTTAGCCCACCACGCCGAGTTTTTACATCGAATCGGGTCAAAAATTTGGGTTGAACTCGACTATATCGGCCGTTTGTTCACCTCTCTAGGTCGCGTTCGGTGTGGACGACTCACTCACACTAAATAACAAAACTATGAACGTATAAATGTGTACTACGATTGTGTGAGACTTCCGATTGGAAGCCTTTATTAAATATTTGGTCTAGTTATGTTTTCGGGAAACGAAAAAGTTTTAGATTTTTTTGTCTTATAAGTAATAGGTTTTTTTATGGTTTCCCACTTGCCAATATCCTTCGTAATATTTTTTTATCGATGACATACTTATTGCTTCGTTATATCCTTTATAAAATACTAGCGACCCGCCCCGGCTTTGCACGGGTACAATGTAGATACTAACGTGGAGCATATAAACCTTACTCTTGAATCACTCTATCTATTGCTGAAAACTACATCAAAATCCGTTGCGTAGTTTAAAAGATCTAAGCGTACAGACAGCAGGAGCGACTTTGTTTTATACTATGTAAAGATAGCTTTTTATTTTATGGTTTCCCACTTGCCAATATCCTTCGTAATATTTTTTTATCGACGACATACTTTTTGCTTCGATAGATCCTTTATAAAATACAAACAAGGGCTCTTATTTTCTCGCTAACACATTTGTTATTATGATCGGGTGTGACATTGTAACATTAAATATACACGTATTTAGACATTGATAGAGATGAAAACAATAATAGTGACGTTATAAAATCGACTAAACTTATTTCCACACTCATTAAACATTTGGCAAAGGTATGATTGTAAATACAGCCAAGTGCATTCGTTCGGGTTTAAACCCTTGGGTCTGCCAAGACGAAGTGTGAGAATAACATAATATTTTATTTTTGAATTGATATCTTTCAATAACTAATCTCGAAACCCAATTTACGGGACTTAACTTTTCAGACTCAACTTACACATTTTTTAGAAAACATTAAAACTTAATTTTTAAATCTATATTTCAATGGTTCTTAAAGCAAAATTTACGTTTTACCGTCAAAGGTTTGTTTACCTTTAAATACAAAATTTATATGGCCGGGTTTTATTATGTATGTTGGTGTCGGCTTCCAGTGTAACCAAATGAGGCTAAATTTCAGTACTTCACACGACAGACAGTCTACGTCCATTTCCAAAAAGAAAGTTCACTTGAGACGATTGTGTCTACAACGGTATTGCAGTTCATAAATTCACCTTCACCTAAAGTAGTGACTTACCAAAATTTAATAGAATATAAGAAACAGACGAATCATTGGACACCATATCAAATCAAGCCGAACAATCTTCACATACACAGAGTTTGGTAGAGCCACCTTACAATATGCCCTGTAACTGTGTAAACTAGTAAATTTTACACACGATTGTAGGAAACTATCGCAGCTCTTCAATCGCTACGTATTCGCACACTGACCCAATGATGGACGAGTATGGTCTAAAAAGGAAATCCTACTTGCGCCCGCAACCGATACGCGAGACTCACGGCGCATTTATAACTACAATTGTAACTATTACAATTATTATGGTAGTGTTTTTAGTTGTTGAATGATTTAAAAAAGAATTAGGTATAGAAAAAGCCCGATTCACAGACGAAATCGTTAGAAGAGCGGGAAGCATTGGAGGAGATTGTGAAGATGACGTGACTGAAAAGAAACCATGAGATAATGATTAATGGATGGGTTAAAGTCAGAGTTAGTATGGTTCCTGGAAAAGAATCAGTCACTTTTTATTTATCTTAAGGGCAACAAGGGCCAGAACACTGCTTCTGTGCTCCCCACCGAGATCCTACTCTTGCCTCAAGTCTTTTCCAAAGTGACCTAGTAGGCGACTAAGAAATAATGTGAAGAGGTGTGCTATTATTATTATTATTTTTAGAAAAAACGTTGCCCCACACTAGGATTTCTCCTGTATCGTGGGTGCGTTTACAGACACAAATCTTCACATGCACAAACACCCAGACCCGGAACAACTATCTGTAGGCCATACAAATATTTGTTCCGTGCGGGAATCGAACCCACGACCCGCAGCGCAGAAGCCAATCGCTTAGCCACTGCACCAAACGTGTCGTCAGTTATTGCTTCTCCATCATCTTTTTCATCGCAATTTTTCTTCAAAAACGTTTATTATACCTTGCGATCTATGGAGTGACCCGTGCTCGATAGTAGATATAATGATGATAATCAAAGTACATTGAGATGGTCTTGAATTAATATCAATTTTCTCCATGGGCTTATCTGCTTAGATGCGCACTTTAGTAGTTAACTGTAAGCTAATTCTCGTAATTTCCTCTCTAATAGTTCGAATGTCTTGAAATCGTTGTTGTGGAAACACTTCAAAACATTCAGTAACCACTACCCGAACCTCCACATTAAGAAGCATCCAAGAAAGCTTTAACCACTTCATTAATTGCCCTTTCATGTTCACATTTAATACCACGATCTCGTACAATATCTTCATCTATTTAATGTATTTTTAAAAGCAATTTGCTATCAATACATCATCTTCTGTTTGTTTGCAAAACAAAGTCACCGACCTTCCCATGAACGCCAAGCCAAATAAATCAAACAAAAATACTGAATAATGAAGGTTTTCAACAACAGCTGCTAAAAAAACACACATAAATCATACTCCTTCTTAATTATACAATGGAAGTAAGCTTTCTGATGGTACGTATTGATTTACATGAACATTTTGACATTGGTGTGCATGTGTGGGCGGCGCGTGGGTGCGCAGGCGCCGGGGATGTGCCACTCGTTAGAGACCGCGACCTCTGCAGGTGTTAATTGCGAAGCTTGTGCAAAAAAATAAGACGAACTGCCTAACTACTGCCTGACATACTCAGCAAGCTGCAATTTGTATAAACTATGTTGTGTCGTTCCGATGGTAAATATTAGTCTTTTCCGATGGTGACTGTAGTGACAAATTGCTGCCAACTAGCTAATTGATTACGGTTATACAAAAGGTGGTAGCGCCACCGCCGTTCTTTATACACGATGTTTGTGTATATTTTCTAGAAAGATCTCAAAGTAAATGTATGCATTAATTTATCTGATCACGATCTCCAGACGGGTATTTTTTTTCTTTACTTCTCAATAGAATGAATAAAATATGATCAAGACTATAATTTGCATCATTGCAAATCGGATACGGCTTGTTAATGGGATTTCACCGGATGCCTATACAAATTATAATTATTACGATTGTATACACCAGAATTAGGCAATTTGATATCAAACATTATGCGTCAGACCCAAAAAGGTGGTTAATTAGCGCGTTTATGAAAACGTTCAAATTATTCGACATCCTCCGTCTGCCGGTCGTTGACACAACATCTCAATGTTCTAAATCGAGTGGAGCCTGTACCTTTGAAACAGAGGTCAATCGTCCGAAGTTATCTTCCCAAAGGGTACCGCAGACTTCCTTCATTGAGGGTCGGTCGCGAACAATCGCGTGAAAACTCCTTATTATGGTTACGGGTTTTCAAGTTCCACGTGTAAATAGCTTGTTTGTACACAGTTACGACTGTTTGTTAGCTCGTTTACGTTCGTACGAAATGCGAAAATGTTTCTTTGACGTCCGACAGAAATATACAAACGTTTATGTCGCATTGTCCGGTCCATGATGTGTTCAAGCCAATCAGAAGGCTTTTGTTAGCGTCGGCTTGGATCTTCACACAGGACAAAGTTCTATAAACCATCAACCAAGTACACATTTGTGTGATCAAAAGTTGTTTGTTGCTTAAGACCACACAAGCCGTGTTCCTTTTTTAGCCTTTGTTCTTGAAATCGAGCTGGTGCAATAGACCTAAATTTAAACCACTGCGTTTTGTATTCCATCAGATATTTCAAACATTTCTAAATCATTATCTTCTGTTACGGTATTCAGAATTTTGATGTGTTTGTTTGTTTCTTACACGACTTGTAGATGAATTTTCTCTGCATCCGATTCTATCCCTGCATCATTAATAACATACCTTTCCAAGATCTAATTCTCAATATATTCTAGCAAAGCGATGGGGTATTCTGATTTCTCAGTGATTTTTTGCCTGTAACCAGAATTTATTAAAGTATGAACTTCGGCCTTCACTACTTAAAAAGCTTAGCCTTAAATTACTTATTCGTTAAAGGTGCAAACTTACTGACAACAACACGACCATTTTAATTTAATTTCGCTAAAGTATGGAATGACATCCATACAGCCACAAATGCACCTGAGCGTCAGTATGTGTCATAACAATTCTTATAATAATATATTTCCATCTGCAATGTCACGCTTATTAATGTAAGAAAAAGTATCCGCTGCTGTCACTGCGGAGAATTAATCAGCTGACTTGGAATTTCACGCATTGCGCCCGCGCATCCCGCCACTGAAAGTTTTACGCACATTACTTTTTATTTCCAACTTTACGCCGTATTGGATTGTATTTTTATCTCGAAGGGAAAAATATCTGTTTTCAACAAGAATTTTACGCTTCACCGAAGTTTTTGGTAAGAAATTATTAAAGGTATCTGGTTTCTAAATTATACAAACTCAAAACGCAAATATCGATAAATCACAAACTTAATATCAACAAACACTAAGATTTGAAAACACAACACAAATTAAAAGTATCACAATATTTTTGTGGTATATAATTCCAACCATTTTATGCTTGAGTTTTTCCCCTAAGTGTTTCTGGCAATGATCGGGCGCCGGCGGAAGTCAGGATTGGCATCCCGGGCGACCACCTCTTGCAAACAGACCCATCTTTGTCTGGCCTTTAAGCGTGGCTCTTTGACTACAGACAACTGGTGATTTTTCACGACACATTTAAACGAGTTATTTTAATTGTCTTTTTGTCGGAATGAACGGGTTTATCTGTTATTGAGAAATTGTGTAGGACAATCTTTTATGAATGTATTTTTACATTATTTGTCTTTAAAAAATTATGAGTTGTGTGATCCTTCGTTTGCTTAACATTGGTTGAAAGAACAAGACTTTATGCCTGATTGAATTACATGATCTTCTTGATTGTATTCCATACTTGGAGTCGGCGCAGTCTTTTTATCTACTCATTTCTATCATTTCAGTGTTTACTTTCTTCTTAGCCATAATATGTGTCTTCTGAGCCATAATAATATCATCCTCTAAACAATCCATACGTTATTACTTTGGCCAGCCTTGGATGACATTAAGTTTATAAATTACTTTTGTATTGCATGATCATCATCGTCCTGTGCTTAGACCATTTTATTTGGGGTCAATACAATATGTCTTCTTTTTCCATTCATCTTTATTTGCAGTCATCTCAATGTTCACTTCCTTCTTGTGGTCCTTGTTTCGTTATTTTATAACCATCTGCATCCATATTTAATAATTTTTCAGTAACAACAACAAATAGACGCTTCTCATCTTTTCGTCACCGGCTCACCGAATTCATTCCTTGACTGACTTGATATTTTCAATAAATATTTCATAGTACCTCACACCATGGTAATCTTTTGATATTAATATTCTATACATTTAATTAGTTTTGATGTTCCAAAAATGTGAGTGAAGTTTAAAAAGTGCAGACGAGTAAATTGTAAACACACAAAAAAATCTTCAGTGACTTATTTTCGTTTGGGCACGTCGTGTTAAATTTAATGTTCATTATGTGATGTACAAACATTTTAAAATTATAAGCTGACTCCAATAAGGGAACAAATTTATTTTCACTGAAAGTTGACGTGCTGTGACGGCTTCAGTTGATGAGACCGCTCTTCTTTTTGTATCATTAATTTCTGCAAAGTCACTTTTAATTGCTTTAAATTCGGTGTTATAGGTATCTACATCTATTCCCTGTATAACATTACTTTCATAGACTTTTTTTTCGATAATGTAGAGGTCAATGTTTGGTAAGATACCATTAGATATTCTTATGACAGTGTTTTCGTGAGCGGTGTTCCATGACAACGACAGTGTACGTATAGTGCAACCTTGAGCCAGTCTCACAAAGAGTCGAGTAGCGACTACTCAACTAGTATTTCTCTTCAGTGACGCCCTCACTACGCCCGCTATTATTAAACGAGTTCATTGGAACATCTATTTGCGCAATTTGTAGCATCGCATCTACAGCATTTTGATGACCTTTCTGTGACTGCACGGGCTGCATAATGCAGTGATATGTGTTGTATAAGTACACAATGCACACTGAATCGGAGCTGATTTCACTAATTGACCATTGATCTCTATTTCTAGCGCTTTATCAATAAAGTCAGTTGAACTCAGTCTTCTTAGAACTCATCGTATCTATAAATGCACAGAACTGTATTTAAGTCTACACGATTCCAAGTTTCACAGGCTTGTTTTTCAATTTCCCAGCCTCGTTTTGGACACGCTAAACTACTACAGTCGCACTTGTTTGAATTTTTAGTAAGTACGGGGACGCCTCGAGGGAGTGTGCGTGGCGCATGCGCTCTCGGTGTTTCTACACGCGCTGTCCATTCACTGCGCAACCGATGCGTCCAGCGAGACACCGCAATGCTTTTGTTCAGGTTAATATTCAAGCTGACAGACTGGCTCGCGTCTTGGACGGGCCCGATGAGATTTTAAAGTCAAATTAGGTATGAAACTTTAAAATATGTTTGGATCTGGTGTGGTGGGTCCGCGGCGCGGCGTGTCGGTGTAGCGCGGTGCTGTGTCGGCGTGTGGTGTCGGCCTGTCGGCGCGGCGCGAGTGTGCGCGAGTGCGCGTGTGGTGGTGTGCCGAGGCTCGTCGCGGCGCGCCCGTCAGTCGGCGGCGGCGAGTCACGCGCGTCGTCTCGTACAGCTCTCTCCGCATTACGCTGCACTTCGCGCAGCTCACCTGCCACCGTTCAGGCTTTGCCGGCTCTCACGCTCTCGAGCGTGGAGGTCGCGTCGACCTCGCGCGTCGCAGTTTCGGTCCTCAGCGGTTTCACCTCGCGCGCCGACTGATGCCCGTGTAGTCTCCACTGCAGCGGTAGCCGCGGTACTATTGAAACGTCTGTGCTGGTGCGTGCCGTGACTCCGGCTGGCCAGAGGCCGCCGCGTGCTGTGACAGTGAAATCGTGATTCTCGCAGTATCGTGCGGATGTGCAGTGATGGATAAATAGACAGAGGCCAGTGTGCGCGCGGACCACCGACTCGACTGTATTTCTGGCTGAGTGCGAAAGCGGGTCGTCAAAATTGAGCCCAAACTGTATCTAGGTGGGTATCACGGCTTATGACGGGTGGATAAAGTAGTGTAGCCAGTGAGAGCTGCTGGCAGAGCGACGTTGAATATTTATAGCATGCAAGTTGGAAAGTTGTTAGTAGGTAAGGGGTCGGTTGCAGTCAGGCGGGTTGACAGCGCTGCTCAGCTGTTTTGTTTTCTTACGAAGGGACACCTCACATCAATTGAGCTTATTGTGGTCAATTACACATTGCATTTTATTCGTCGTGATTCCTTAATTATGTATAATGCATTCCGCGTTATTTAAGTGTAGTGCGTGAAACTGAGAGAGTCGACAGCGGTCATCACGACACAGGATACACGTGTTAATGTTGAGCTGCTGTGTTCAGCATTGCAATGACAGAAATATTTAAATTCACCACAGGATGCTTTCTCTCTTCGTTAACCGGTTATTATTCTATTTAGTTCATCATATAAATATGTAAGCTGTTTACTTTACTTATAACAATGCCTCTATCTGAAGTTGAGATTTTCTTATCAGCACATACATTCGTTAAAAAACTGGTTCTTACCAAGACTATTACAGAAAATGAACTTATATGGAAAGAATCTAAAAATACAAATTTAATTTGGAACACGCCGACCACACGCACCATTCAAATATTTCGTTGAACTTCGCAATAACATACCTGCTGAACATAACCGAATGTAGTAGTAATTTAATAGTTTAACTATGGCACAAATACATTCATCTTTGGCAGAAATATCCATAATTATCCATTGGTACTATAACATCGATGATTTAGTACTTAATATTGAACTTAGGTCAACAACTTGCAACGTAAATAGCTTAGTCTTAACTTTACAAATTGAATTAGTAAAGCCAAGTCCATTGCAATAGAATTATACTAATGCCTTCATTGGATAAGCGGAATGGATCGCTTGCACAAATAATAATACTTTTTCTAGACAAAGTTCGACTCTAAGGACCAGAAAAACACAAACAATAACATTCCGTAAAACAAAGATTATAAAAAAGCGAAATATGGAAAAGAATGAAAAATTCTTATTGGATACTAAAAATCTAAAGAGATTGCCATATTAATGGAATTAAATAACAATGTAAGAATGAATTTAAGAATATATAATTATTATGAAAGAGACTGACTCCAATATCTTTTGGAATTCGCTGCCGTTTCATCTACAATTAAAATTTAATTTTGAATTTCAATAATCCAGTTTTGATTTCAAATTGGACATTAAAACAATCCATTCATAACGATATTTGACTTGAGTCTGTGTAATATATTGTTTGTTTCTAATTAGAATTATGTCGAAATATTTCCATTTCTGTTATTTTGAGGGTAATTTTCATTTCATCAGTTACTTTTAAGAGTGGGCTGTACAACAATTTCTCTATCAGGTTCTTAGTTCTCTTCAATTAAGCTGGATTATTTTGTCTTTTGATATAAGGCCTACTTAAAACTATCTTATTTGGTCACGGTAACTTTTCATTTAAAGCATGGTGCGTTGATTTACTATCCTAACACTTTTAGCTGCAAAAGATAGAGATTAAACACATTATCTCATTTTTTTCTGTCATACTTTAAACACTATACTCTATCAATCAAATCGAAAGTCTGCCTGGCGTTGGCTATAGTTCAAAGAGTAGATAAAAATGTGCCAATCTGAGAAGCGGGACAAGGCCGCGCCCTCATTCCCCGCGCGGGAAAACTGTGGATCGCGTAATAAACTCTCAATTGTGAATGCATACACGTCTGTAAAGTAACATGATATTTCTACTCTTTGATCGAAAATTTCAAATGAACCTTTAAATAGAGATGGTGAACATTATAATGAAAAAATTGTAGAACTAGATGGTTGCTACGAAACAGCGAAGTAGCTATAGCAAATTGACCTTGTGTAAAAGTTCATTGCAACGCTACGTTAAACTACGTTGTCGCTTGTGACCTTTATTTTGTCGTACAAGCAAGCGTCCTCTAATATCGTCCCCAACTAATTTGCATATACAATTTATTAATTGTAATTAGAGGAATGAGCGACGACCCGTAAAGAACGTGACGTGTTAGATGAAAGTCTAGATAAGGCTTTACGTTTGCTTGAAACAAAAAATTAAGATTTTATAAGCGGTGTTGCACAACAAATACATTTAAAAAAATCTTATATTAAATTGTATCCAACTAACTCATACAACCAACAAAACTGAAACCCGACTAAACACAAAGAGCGGCAGCAAGCAAAACTTACAAACACATTAGATCAAATATTTGTGGTGCAGGAGCCAATAATCGTTGAGTTTATCCTAGCCACACTGAAATCTCAAGTACGTTGCACTGACACTCATTATCACTTGGAAGCGTCACGGCCGTCAGTTGCTTGTGTCAACAGCGGCCGATTGCAGGTGCCTGAGAGGTCGTTCACCCCGCACGCCACCGATATTCGGATACTATACCACCCATACTTATAGCAAGTTATACGATAACGGGCCTCAGACGGACGCGCGACGGTGGACACGTGTCGCGCGGGAAACAAAAGGGAATTCGAGGCATGTCGCCGAATACAAGCACGACTTGATCACTAATTCGATGTCACGAATCGATTTTAAGATTTATTGTTAAAATTTTTTTGGTGGTTTTAGTCTAACTTTGATAGTTTCCCATATTTTTTTATCTTGAATCAGTAATAAATAAAAGCCCAGATAGTTCTTAAATTCTACGACCTCAATTTGAAATTCTAAAAACATAAAAACCTAATAACTTACTTACAGCTATCTCCCCTCTATCATATCTTTTCGTTTTGATCGATTGCTCAAGCAACCGGAATGGAAAGTTTAAATCCGATTGTAAAAGCAATGCACTGGAGGACATTTGACCAGCAAAGTCGGGGCATAATCGGGCATTTCGTATCGCACGTCCGTCGTAGGGAGCGGGGGACAAATCTGGGACAGAGCCCGGTTATTTCGGTACTTGAATTGGGGCGACACGTTAAAACATCGGGGTTTCCGAGTCGTGGGTACGATGAAAACAAATAGTTAGTTACACGCCACACCTGAGTGGGCGTTTTTATGTCAGGCGATCCTCGACTTTATGCCGTGGGCGTAGGAGTGAGTGACAAAACCGCCGCCACCACGCCGACGCTCGACTTATATTAATGGTCGAAATCATAAGACATTGTCGAGGCATACGGATGGATTAGACATAGTAACTTTTTTTACAGTATGGGGACTTGGCTTGATTGGGTCATTTTTTTCTTTTGAGTTAGAATTATGTTGCTTTACTATTCCATAAGCGATGAGGTCATTTGTTAGAGTCATTTCATCATGTTTTGTAAGTTTTTTTTTTTCTATGAATTATAAATACCAATAAACAACATAAGTTCAACGAACTACAGCTACAAAGCCAAAAAGGCAACGAAGGAAAGCCCTTTTCGTGTGAAAGTTAAACACGGACGTAATAGGTACCTACTTTGGAAACTGGTTCACGAAATTTCACTTCAGATCATTCAAGCATCCGATGGAGGTGTACCTTTGTAGATTATTCACGACTTTTACTTTTAGTTAGCATCATTTACGTATTTAACTTAGTACACACTAACTGTATCAATAACGTGAACCTATAACACTTACGAGGGACATACACGTTTAGTGTCATCATTTATTCAGCGTTCATCGTCGCTGACGCCGCCGAACAGAATTGGGGCGAGCCTACATTTACTAAAACTGTGTCCAATTTCATTAGAGCTCCTATGCTTCCCCTTTCAGCGTTGAAAAAGACTGCTAGAGGGGTTAATGGAGGGAATACCAAAGCTCTTTCTATAGTGGATGGTTGGAAAACATATTTGACGTTTGAAGCGTATTTTTAATTTATTTATCGTATTTAGATTCATGGTTGTTTACGTGTGGATCCTAATTGCTGAAACTTCTGATATCGTCTGGTATTCAATGACGCTTGTAGCAATTAATCATTCACAGTTAACCGGATTATCCTTCATTGCTTCCTTATACAATGTTATAACAAGTGCATCAGTAAAATTGCACTTAATTTTTTTCATTTGACAATCTAGCTACTTTGCAGCATAAACAAACATCGCTAGCTAGTTAAGTGCACCTGTATTAAGTCGGTTAATATTTATATTTCAGTATCGCTATTTTTATTATTTAACATCTTACAAAGTACGCTTATTATGTCAGTTGCGTCAGACAACGTTTACGTAAAGTAGAAGGTTCAACGTGCTGCGTTAGAATTATAATAGGATGACTGTGTGTACTGTAATGTAACTAGGTAAGTAGTACCTAGCAAACAATCATGACGCGCGCCTAGGAACTATCTAGGAGGTAAACAAGTTGAATAACAACAGGGAAGCTTGATTATCCGTCCGATTCGATACACTCGGACGAGGAAATTGTGATTGATTTGACGCGAAAATTGTTTATTTATTAATTCGTTTTGTTGGTGTTATTTAGAACAGCGCTACGTATGTCAGACCAAAGTATATGAAAGTTTGCCTTACACATGTCTGTATCCGTGTCTTTCCGCATTAGAGTGACTATAAATAGGTATGTATGGTACAATTTGGTTTACCATACATGTCACTTATTAATATATTGCGTCTACGTGAAAAAACTGTGTTTGCTAGAAGCTAGAAGAGATGTTGACAGAGAATTATCATAATTATTTAACTAACGCAAACGAAACCCAATTTTTTGCTTGACTCGTTGACTGCGCGTGCGACTTACAGTGTGTTTATGTATAAAATATGATAATTTGATTACTAACCAACAGTAATAATATAAAATGAAGATCACAGCGTATGATTACAGGCAATTTTGAATTACCAAACAATTGGTTGGGCGCAGTGGAAAAAATGGAGGCTCACGCTCTGGAAGTCTTAATAATAACGTTCACTGTTTAAATACTGTGTGGTAAATTTAAAATTGGGGGATTTCACTGTGTTGAAAAGCTATTGAATCGGCATCGAAAATATTAGTGTGTCGATGGAGGCGCGGGCGGCGCGGTTGAGCACACTTTCAAATCTCGGCGTCTCAGTCCGTCCCGTGCATTCCACAACTCGCTCACCCACAGCAAGCGGACCGGTCTCGAGCATTGTACCAAACGTGGTACGCGACCAGTTTACGTAGTCTGCAGACTGCTACACGTGTCCGACCGCCCAGTGGTATTTCGCCGTGGTGGGGTTATAAGAAGCGAGGTGCGGTCTCAAGGTGAATCGCCCGGTCAACATACGCTCGATACCAACGAACGCCTAGACCAAACACTGCCCCGTGACCTAACTATAAATATATGAATGGTTAGTCTGAATTTCGGTAGTAACCCCTCACTGTTAACAATCTCAGAATAAGTTTATAACAATTTCAAGCTAATGCACATTAGTTCCGTAAACACATCACGTCGTTTGTGTTGAACAAATACATTTTTTGATTACACTAGATTGGTATACATACAATAGAGTTAATGGTTCACTAACACCGCTCGGTGGAAGCCAACAAAGCAATTTTTCGTTATTACGTGTAGACTCACGAGTAGGCTATAATGACACCATAATATAACCTTGAGAATGAAAGATCGCTATACAGCTGACTCTACCATTTTATTCATTAAATTCTTCAGCATTTTTAGGTGGGTATAATATTTTTTACTATATAAAATTTATCGACGGAAACTTTTAAAACAAAATGCTTTAAATAGGTTTTTTGATTTCGTCACGCATTTGAATAACATCCTCAACGTTGTTATTATATTATGTAGGTACATATTTAAATAAATATAAAATAATAATTTAACTTTAACTGGATACTCAGCAGGGTGAGGTTAAAGTTCTCATTAAATATCTGTGTAGTTTTTACTGATCGGCTGCCAGGAATATCTGATTGTACGCCTCGGCCCGATTCATAATAAAAAAAGCCTTGAAAAACAAGTAGTCCGAGCGTGGGTTTTGAAATCTGCACGCTCGTAAGAATAATTTAGTCGTTTGTGTTAAAACAGTAATGGTTTTTAAAGCGTAACATTTATTGAAGTTTACGGTTCTACGCTACCGTTCACGATTAGCGATACAGCCGCTTTTTTTCGAGACACAGATTAAAAAGACCGACAAAAGCTTTGTCTATGGATTTTACGGATCATCTATTACGTAGTTTTTTTTTATGGTACTGAATGTAAAAGCACTAAGCCTTCGTGTGGTTGTACTTTATTTCGGCCGTTGTAAATCTAACCCTAGAAATCGATGTCAACGGAGCGGGCACAATGGGGCCGCGCTCGGCCGTTGACCGAAATAAAAAATAAACATAAATGGTGCTAAGAAATTGGGAACTCGATCGTGATTCACAGTTCTTTATATAATACAACCACGATTGGAGGCCTTTGCCCTGCAGTTGGGACACTTAACACTTAATAATAAACATAACTTAATCAGACTTGAGGTCCTGGGTTCGATCCCCAGGTCGGGCAAAGTGTTTATGGGTTTTTCCGTGAGGAATGCCTCAGTAACAGCTGAAAGTTTGTGCCCAGTTGATGGTAATAGGCTAAGCGAAATAAGGGTGTTACTATACACCTCTGCCCAACCCTTCGGGGAATACAGGCGTAATGTTATGCTCTGTTATGCTGCGTATTTAGGAGGTTCCTCCCTCTGAGGCTCTGACCACCGGTAGCTTGGACCCTGTTCCCAAAGCCGATGGGCTACTATTTTTTGCATTTTGAAATGGTTTTTTTATTTTAAAAATGAGGCGCTCGTGGCTAATTACGAACTGCGCGGTTCATATGATTAGCGAAGTTAAGCTGCGTTTGCCGCGGTCAGTCCGTCGATGGGTGACAATTTGTTACACATCGAGACGTTAAATAGTCGGTCCCGTGTGTCATACGAATACAGTCGTTACGGTAAGACAGAAGCCCGAAAGTTTGACAACCGGTCTAACCTTAGGATACTGGCATTGCCCAGTAACAGGGTTACAGAAGTCTAATGGCAGTCGCTCCGTGTAAAGTACTAGTATTCAGCCGCATCTGGTAAGACTGGAAGCTGGCCCCAACGTAGTTGGGAAAAGGCTAGGCGTAACGTATGTATGTATACAAATGAAATAATAATTATTGTTTAGCTAGCTTGTAAGGTGAGCCTTATATCTATACTAATATTATAAAACTGAAGAGTTTGTTTGTTTGAACGCGCTAAACTCAGGAACTACTAGTTGGAATTGAAAAAAAAAAGTTTGAGTTGGGTAGTCCATTTATCGAGGAAGTTTATAGGCTATATAACATTACGTTACGACCAATAGGAGCGGAGCATAAATGAAAAATGTTGCAAAAACGGGAAAATGTCCACCCGTGCGAAGCCGGGACGGGCCGCTAGTTTCTAACTACAACCGTTTCACTATTCGGCCTTCGGCCTTAAGAATAATAATTATAAGTCAATGATCTTTAGACATAGTGTGATAATCTCTACCATATTTGGATACTGGAACCTTTAGTGTCTATTGTGACAATAAATGTCCCATTAACATTTAACTGGTAGTTTATTACGTGTCGTTCAAATCAATAAAGTAGAGTAACATGTATCTGTTTCTCAGAAGCAGCCCGGAGTTTGGATTTGTGCCCGGTTGATGGCAATAGGCTCGCCTAAACATAATTGGCGAAATGAGGGTGCACTAAAATACCTCTGCCGAACCCTTCGGTGAATAAAAGGCGTGATGATATGTTATGTATAAATCTGTGTTAATTATACTCCATTTCATATAACATTAGACAAAAGTAGCCCACCAGAACACGAATATCTTTTGAACCATTTCTTCAAGTACCTAGAGTTTCTTCCATCTTGATTGACCGTTATGATTCATAAAAGTATAACACCGTGTTGAAGTCCTGCTGGAAGCAAACATGTTGCACGCTCGTTGGTAGGATCTATACGGTCTTCCTGGCTAGCTACCACCCTCACATTAAAACCGGCCAAGCAGTCTACTGTATTCCGTCGTGTGTATATGAGAGCCAGAGGGGAATCCCTCTATATCTCTGTTCCTTGGATTCGTGTGCTCCATCTTAGACCCTGTCTGCGCTTACCATTAGGTGAGTCTAGGACCAAACGCGACCAAGTCAAGAAAAAAACAAAAAATAATATGTTGCTTATTTTTATACATTTCCTTGCTGAAATGGGTCTTATTGGCTAATGTTATATTAAATAGAAGACAGAAAATTAAGACGAAAGCCGAAAAAGCTAAGGTTTTATGTACCTACTATTAACATTGATTCCTAAAACATTTTATGTACCGCCATTTAAATGACACGTTTAGTAGGTATAATACGACACAACTAAGAAGTCGCATCGCCAAACTTCGTAAAACCGATCACTTCCGAACTGAGTGCGACTTCAAGACCTGCTTTATTTGTTAGTACTGCAGTAAAACGTTATCTTTACGCTGACGCAATAAGTGTGAGTGGTGCCAAAATGAGCGACTGCCATTGGTTGTACGATCAAGTTTACCGATGCAACTTCTTAGTTGTGTCATATTGTACCTACATCATATTTATTAAGATCGCATAGATAACTATGAGTAAGCGATTAAAATCACTTATTATTCGTCACATTTGACATTTGAAATTGTATTACAAAACCAGTTGTGTGTTGATACCTACTCATAATCGGATTATAAGACCAATCTTCTGAATCGGAAACTGCTTTCAAGCGTTTGATGGATAAACAATGAAATTTTACGTTCCCAACGATTCTATTTCGTGAAACAATGGTCAAGAAGATTGCGCAGGCGCAACGTGATTGACAATGGTCAAGCTTGGCCGGCCTATTTGTCCAGCGGAGCGACAAGTGGCAGATGTGAAAACCGGCCAAGGTGAGACCAGTTTGTGACTTAACCTGATTCAAACATCTCGTTCATACTAATTTATAGTTATGCGACAAGTTACGGTTGCTTAATAAACTTAATATTTTATTACAAAGGCACCGAGTTATAGGAAAGATAAATATCTAAAAATGATATAAATAAGTGTCCATTAATTTATATAAGTAATAGGACTGGCTCTACATTTAAGTAATGGGAGTTTTTTCTATGACTATGTAATTAATCTATTTAGTTATGGTTCAAGTAATAGGCTATTCGATGAATTAAATAATGTAAGCTCGCCTGATAGTTTAGCATTTGAACTATTTTCTTGCATGCAGCAGGTTCCGAGTTCGATCCAAGCTCGCGCCTCTGACTTTTATAAATAATACTCGGATCAAATCGGAAAATATCATGAGGATGCCAGCACCCCTGACTCCCCTGAGGGGGCTATAAAAAGTCCTAAGAGGTGGGTATACTCCGCCAACCCGTATCAGGTCAGCGTGGTGGTATACGGCCTAAACCCTTCTCATCGTTTTAGGCCGTATATATCACGTAATAGGCTGATTATGATAATAATATGAACTCACTTGAAAGGTCTGTGGTATTCCCCATCGAAAAAGAAGGTTCTTATTATTACGCCACCATCATATGACCAGTAAGATAGACTGTAACAGATTTCATATTATAATTAACATAACATAACATCACACCTGTATTCCCGGAAGGGTTCGGCAGAGGCGTTTTTTAGTACACCCTCGTTTCGCCAGTTATTTTCAAGCCCCATGTAATAGGGGGCGAGCCTATTGTCATCAACCGGACGTAAATCCAGACTCCAAGCTGCTACTGAGAAATTCCTAATGGAAAAACCCAATAACACTTTGCCTGACCTGGAGATTGAACCCAAGACCCCATACTCATACGCAGTCGCACTTGCTACCACTAGATCAATGAGACAGTTAATATTAAATATTATAATGATTAATTATTGTAATATTATGAAGCATACGATCAATATTTTAATGATATCGCGTCATGACTTTAAGGGCCTGTGCACACCACGTTTTTTAAACGCACCGGTGACGCGCGTATTCGTGAAACTCCATACATAAAAAACGATACACACATTTTTTTAAGTATGGAGTTTGAAGAAAACGCGCGTCGCCGGCGCGTTTAAAAAACGTGGTGTGCACAGGATCTTACTCATACATTCAGCTCCAACATATCGAAGTCATATAAACCAACTAGATATATTACTTATTATCGTCCCAAGTCGTAAATAATAAAGTGGTGACAACTATAAATTGTTCTCAGTATATTAGAATATTATATTTCGAATGTTTCGTTTCTAGGAGACATTTGATAGTTAGTATTATGATCACGTAACTTATTGTTAATCGCAATCCTATTTATTTGACAATCTCTTTATAATCCTAATGTTATATTGTTCCTTGAAAGACTTGATAAAGCTTATGACACAATATTATTTGAGCTGTGTTATGCAATAATGTGTCAACCTACAAAAATATTAATTCTGTGTTAACGCCATCTAGTTATAGTGGGGAACTACACAACGCTTGAAAAAATGCAAACTGCATTAAGACCTTTTTGATAGACGCTCTATTAAATTTACTACAGTTCTGGGCATTTTTCAAGCGTTGAGTATAAACCTACCACAAGAACTAATGACGTTAACACAAAATTCATATTTTTGTCGGTTGACATATTATTGCATATCACGGCCCATTTATGATATCTTCCATGAAGAATGCATCCCAATCTCGTATTTAGAAATGGATCGATATAAATTGCAGTTGACATGCAAAGTGAAGGCTTGGCAGCAGCTGCTACGTGTATACCAGATAATAACATAATACCTAAGGAATTAGAAACTTAGGGTGTAATCTAAAAAGTGCTACATCAGGGATTGCGGGAGGCGGGTTTGGGGACTCGCCGCCCGACCAGTAACAGGCCCGAGAAGGCGGCGCGCCGTGTTCCGTGCGCGCTTCTCAGGAGGACGTGGGGCAAGGCCCCACAGAGGAGAGGTTCGCCATGGGTTGGCGGACCGGGACCTGCCGGGGTTGCGGTGCATGCTTTTGCGAATCCCGCGACCCTGGCCGTACGGTCAGGAGAAGGAACACCGTTGGTTTTTAGCCGGTAAGAGTCCGGCAGACTCCCTCGCCTTCCCCGGGCGAGGGACATCCAAGAGGATTTTCCAACGAGAAAAAAAAAAGGGATGAAAACAATTTGTGAAAGAAATAAACAAAACGTTGAAACTTAATAAATAAAATACGATCGGAAAAAAAATTTTACTCTTAAAATATGTATTGCTTAGCCTTTTCTCAGCTATGTTGGGGTCAGCTTCCAGCCTAACCAGGTGCGGCTGAATACCAGTATTTTACACGGAGCGACTGCCATCAGACCTCCGCAACGCAGTTACTGGGCAATGCCGATATCCTAAGGTTAAACCGGTCGTCAGACTTTCGGGCTTCTGACTTCCCGTAGCCATAGGTATTCGTATGACACCCGGGACCGACTGTTTAATGTGCTCTCCGAGGCGCGGAGGGGTCTCGATGTGTATCAAATGGGCATCCATCCACAGACTGACCATAGCAAGAGCAGCTTAACCTTGCAAATCATATGATCCGCGCGGTTTTTAATTAGCCACGACCCCACCTTCAGTTTAAGTAATCTATCAAAATAAAAAGTTCTTCATTTGTACCAAAGCAAATCCCAAAATTTTTCAAAAAGAGTAGAATATGTACAATCAGTACGTACCAAAATAATAGCATTGATACTTATTAAAGCTTACTTATCTTATTCTGAAGCTTTAAATCTTATACCTTTAAACGAGCAATTCTTGTATATATATAATCTGAAACTCGGAAACAGCTCCAACGATTTTCATGAAATTTCGTATGCAGGGGGTTTCGGGGGCGATAAATCGATCTAGCTAGGTTTCATTTTTAGAAAACGTCGTTTTATCCGTGTTTTCAGGCAATGAAAAACTGCTACAATATCATTAGAATATGAATGTAAATTTCGCCACCATCTTCAAGGTTGTAATAATAGCTCAAGTGGGAAATAGGGCGGTCCCGAAACCAGAAATTCTCGGTTCGAATCCAAAAGACTATTTTTTTCTCTTTTTGTTTTCAAGTTCCTTCTTTATCTATTTCCCCTTTTTTCTTTCCAAAAAACACGCTTTACCAAAAAAAAAACCGAGCAAGGCTCGGTCATCCAGGTACTATTAATAATGTTTCACAATCGTCGATAGCTTTAAGTATCACCTATCTATTCCTTCTATAAACAAGCTTTAACCCGCTTAAACTAAGCTTAAGACTTGTTACCTAACGTATGCTCGATATAGTTGCAGACTTGCAGTAGTCCTGTGAATAGACTAGACGGCACTCTATTGATCGCGCGACTATGCTTAGATCACCTTTATGTAACGTTGTAACTTAAGGGCTGCTACTGGTCTAAGATCAAAAGGAAACGAATAAATTGTGCTTTGTAGTCCGAATGCTAACTAGAAGCCTTAGAATTCTTGGAGAATAAAATAGCTGAATTCCATTGAACTCCCCATAGTCAATGATAGGCTTTATCGGGCCTTTTTCTTTGAACAATTTTTACGAACAGTCTCGTTGGTCTAGTGGTGGCAATTGCGACTGATAATTGATCCCGAGTTTGATCTCTAGGCCGGGCAAATTATTATCGAGTTTTTCCTTGTGGAATTCCTCAGTAGCAGCCCTGAGTTTTGATTCGTACCCGGTTGATGGCAATAGTCTCGCCTCCTATTACATGGGACTTAAATAGAACGGCGAAATGAGGGTGTTATTATACAACTCTGCCCAACCCTTCGGGGAATACAGGCGTGATGTTATGTTATATGAAGGTTTTTTTTAACTTACAAGCCCATAGATCCTATTCATATTTCTGTGCCATAGTTATTAGTGGTTTGATAAAATGTAATCGTGTTATTTAATTAATTCCCGAAATTGTTGGAACATACCTACACTCTAAATTTTCATTTCTATCCCATTGCTAAACGATCTGATTGTGTTATAAAATGCTAAATATCCGAAATAACTCAAACTCAGGCCACTCTTCCATTGTTCCCGACACAACTCGATAAACTGTGTTGACGACTCCGACGGCCATATATTTCTATGAACCGTTTACTCGCTAACCGTGTCGTAAACGTGTCGTGATCGTGTCGGAGTCGTCACTACATACTGTCGCGTTATGTCGTGGGCCATGGAAAAACGGCCTGAAGCCTTGTACTATTCATAATACAAAGTAGCCCCTATGCCTCGCCCAGACCACACATCATCAATTCCCTGCAACATTGTAACAGAAGAATGCCTATATAACTTAGTATTTTAATGGCGTCGATTCTGTTGGCCATTTTATTAACACGCAAAATAAGAAAGAGTCGGAATATTTCGAGCTGTCAAATCTATTTCTTTTCGTGTGGTTAGTGACTAACCCGGTGAGTTTATGCCGCCCATTGGCTTCTGACTTGGCTTCACTGGCCGTTGAGAAATATCTCTCAGGCAAGCCGGTTTCCTCACGATGTTTTCCTTCACCGTTTTTAAACAAGTGATAATTATACAATACGCACATGAATCCGAAAAGTCAGAGCCTTGGCTTCGAACTCGAGACCTATGACTTGGCAGTCCGGCGGACACGTCACTAGGCTGGCACTGCTATATGTTACGCTAGCTGTAAAATTAAATTACAGCTTTCAGTATCTTTTTAGGTACCTTTCTGAGGTGTCAAATTTTAAGAGATTTTACTTCGTCAATCAGTCAAAGCATTTTTAGTATGCACAGGTATTTTCTTTGGTATTTGAAACCTAAATGCTATGAGATATAGTTCAATTTCCATTGCAACTGAAATAATTAGTTTTACAACCTTATTTATTTTAATCATAGTAACAAAGAAATGATCCTAATATAAAACATAACATAAGCTCATTACTGTCCCGCTGCAGGGCACGGACCTCTTCTCAGAATGAGAAGGGTTTAGGTCTTAGTCCACCATAATGACCTGGTGCGGATTGGCAGACTATACACACCATCGAGAACTATTATGGAGCCCTCTCAGTTGTGCAGGTTTCCTCACGCTGTTTTTCCTTCGCCGTTAACGCAAGTAATAATTAAATTCTGAATGATTTTGAAAAGTCAGAGGTACGGTCCGGGATCAAACTCAAACCCTCCTGCATGGAAGGCAAGCGTTCTGACGACACGTTTGGTGCAGTGGCTGAGCGATTGGCGTCTGCGCTACGGGTCGTGGGTTCAATTCCCACACGGGTCAAATATTTATATGGCCTACAAATAGTTGTTACGGGGCGGGGCGTTTGTGCATGTGAAGATTTGTGTCTGTAAACGCACCCACTATACAGGAGGAATCATAATGTGGGGCAACGTTTTTTAAGTAAAAGACGGCAAAATTTTTAGCTAAGTAGAGTCAGTGCTTTATAATACAGCCTCTAAACGCGACACAGTGAGGTAGAAGCCCCAACTTGACCATATAATTATACCTCTGCACCTTATCGTGTTCGCGTGACCAAGTATATTTGCACCACGCTAACTATACTAAAACGGAAATAGTTTATATTTTTTATACCAGTAATAAATGCAAAAAGTAATCATTCTCGTGGGAAACCGCGTAGTTTACGGCGATTTCAATGAACACACAATTCGGATGGTAGTTCATAATTGTCTAGTTAATGCATGAAAATAATACTGTAATTATGCGGCTATTATGACATAACATTTTCTTGTCCATGTTTTACGTAATAATTTCCGTGAAATAAACAAAAAAAGTTTTTACTTCAAAAACCCAATATTCTAAAAGTTTACAATAGAAGTTTCCACAAAAAACTCTAATTAGATTCTCTCCTTTTAGTATCTTTTTAAGCGAGTAATGAAAATAATTATAATCTTCTGTCGAACAAATTGATCTTTCATGTAAGTAAGCTAGAAGCATTGTAAATAGGAAGTGGGCTATTGATCAGTTTGGGTGGCGGGGGCAAGCGCGGCGGTGCGGGGGGTGTATGGGCAGAGGCGCGGCCAGTCGCCGTTTGGGCGGGCGGTGCGTGCCGCGGGCGGCGTGCGTTCCCCCCGGGTTCAAGGGCAAGGTCTTCGCCCATTCAGTTCTGAACACGTGCCCGAAAGTAAATATAGTACTCGTTCCGTTACGCCATCGTGCCGTAACGTACCGCCAAATGGTGTCCTTCCCGAATTTTATATAAATCGCACGTCAGAAGTTTTCGTTCCGACCTTCCCAGACTTTTTTTATAATCAGAATCTTTCTTGCGACTGAATTGACGCATGACGCGTGGATGCGTCGACTATGCACCGGATGCTCGTCTAGTGTGTTACAGACTTCGCTATTGGTATGCATGACACGATGTACTTGATTATGTTGCAGTCTCGCAATGCTCACAGAAAAAGTAGCTACATCTTCATTTTGTTAGTCACTATATACTTAAGCACACTGTGATATAAAAAGTTAGAAGAACGAAGATTTTTTTGAATTTTGATGACTTATCATTTTCTACACTAGGTCTTGATTATTCTGCTTATAAATCACATATTTCTCAATTAACGACAGCCAATTCATCTTTTAACAGAAAACATTTCATTATAAAATTCCATACATCAACATTTTCTGCTCTACTTGTAGTGTGAACGTCTTCTGATTTAGCCCTGTGCTTGGCAACCGGCCATTTAATGCAACTATGTAGGTACAACTTAGTGGAAATTGTAATTATGATTTATAACAGCGTCATAAATCAATATTAAACTCATATTTGACGTTAATTATGAATGATTATTCTTCTTTTTCGTGTTCTTTACAATGTAACTATTCATTACTGGATGTAGACCTTCTCATAATCGCACCTCCTCCATTCTTTCTCTCGCTCTCTTCTTCCATTCTTATCATTCTCAAAAAGAATAATAAATATTCTAAAATTCCAAAGTTGCTCTGGATATTTCTATTATAACATAACATCACGCCTGTATTCCCCGAAGGGTTGGGCAGAGGTGTATAGTAACACCCTCATTTCGCCGTCATATTTAAGTCCCATGTAATAGGGGGCGAGCCTATTGCCATTAAACGGGCACAAATCCAAACTTCGGGTTGCTAATGAAAAATTCCTCACGTAAAAACCCAGGACCTCACGATTAGTAGTCGCGCTGTATTCTATTCTGGTCAATTTCTACTATTTTCGGCATTATTCTTCTGAGTCACTGAATTTCACATACCATTTACTCTTCTTTAAATAGCCCTCAAATACCACCTCAATACATACCCTTATTTACCACAGTGGTAATCCTAGTAGGTAGGAACAACATTATTTCGCATCAACAGCCTCATAAAAATAGATGTGTGTAATTACGACCGGTGTTTTTCTCCACGGCAAAACCTAAGGGACGGGTCTTGAGCAAAATATATGGGCCTTGAATGACATCCTTTTCCATTAAAGAAGGAGAGATTTAAATAGCTGGTCTGGAATTTGAGTAACAACAAACCATTGGATACTATAAAATTGTGAACATGTCATACAAACTTATATACGTAACTATATAATACTAGCGACCCGCCCCGGCTTCGCACGGGTGCAATGTAGATACTAATGTGGGGCATATAAACCTTCCTCTTGAATCACTCTATCTATTGCTGAAAACTGCATTTAAATCCGTTGCGTAGTTTAAAAGATCTAAGCGTACAGACAGCGGGAGCGACTTTGTTTTATACTATGTAAAGATGGGTGAAATATCAACTCTGCATCATTTTGCACTCGGGTGTGATCAAAAAAGTATTTTTTTTAGAGTAACCAACTAATTGATACTACAAACTTATAAGAAATTTAAACCTGCCTCGTTGGTCTAGTGGTGGCAAGCGCGACTGCTGATCGTCAGGTCCTAGGTTCGATCCCCAGGTGGGGCAAAGTGTTACTGGGTTTTCCGTGTGGAATTCCTCAGTAGCAGCCTAGGGTTTGGATTTATGCCCGGTTGATGGCAATAGACTCGCCCCCGTATAACATGGGACTTAAACATAACGGCGAAATGAGGGTGTTACTATACACCTCTGTCTACCCTTCGGGGAGTACAGGCGTGTTGTTATGTAAGTAATTTAACTTAAACATCTACGTAATCATACATACATACATAAACTCACGCGTTTTTCCCATGGGGATAGGCAGAAACTATAGAACGCCACATGCTACGACCCTTACATACTCCTTTCGCTTCATCCACATTCAGACATCTTGTTATACACGCACGCCGGTTGAGTGTACTACGCACCTGACCTTTGTGAAGTACATCACCAATAACCTCGATGTACGTCCTACGTAATCATATTTCTAAGAATGTGTCCAATAAAGTCTTTCTTAATCTATAGGGAAAACACTTAGTTCATGCTTTATAATCAGTACTTTTATTAACACCTCAGTGTTAATTACACTACATAACTCAAATCCTTTTTAATCTTCGTACTAATTCACTGTTGTCGAGGAGTTGGATCGTCTCAATATCACACGATAAATCAAAACAGTACCTACCTATTGATACTCGAAAATTCCTCGCTTGATTTTTTGATCTACTCACGAAACGTGCAAAGGTAAACAGTGCTTTCTATACTATATTCCATGATGAAGGACACAAAACGTAAACAAAAAAACACCAAATAACAGTTTACGTTTTAAGCAGTTTTTAATTAGTTCACTTCGTATATTTCGTATATCCTGCTTAACCGATTCTACAAAAACTTCGCACACAAATTCAATTTCCATAACAATGCAACATCATAATAATTTCAACCTTCAATACTCAAATCCTGATGCAGCAGGGGTAGAAAAAACCGTTTGGTTTTTAAAAAAAGAAGCTTATTATTTGAAATTAGAACCTAATTTTACTTGCTAGTCTGTATTGTTCGATAAAACATTAGAATCTAAAGACTTAGTAGGTTCTAATTCGAATAAAAATAAGACATAGATACATTGTCTTTTTGTTTACATTTTGTCGCATGCGTCGTTGAATATGGTATAGGGTGGGGCATTGTATTAATTTCTCACTTAACACACATACTTAATCTTAACAAAACAAACAGATAAGAATGTTGTAATCAATGAGTAACATGAACCTTTTCATTGTGTCACTCTCTTATTATGGTTATACAATACTCAAAACACGGAGAAAACACGTCACGTTGGCCAAAACGTATCTATTTTCATATGATAATTCCTGGCCATCGAATTTGAATGAAGCTAAATTTGCTTACCCCTTCTGATTTAGATCTGTTTTACGGTTTTTGGACATAGTTTATGTCGACTTAAAACTATTTAGTTGATAACTTGTGATGTATTGATTAAAACACATTAAAATGTATGTGAAGATCCCTGTAATTGTATTTCCCGCGTCCTAAGACTAAAGGAAAAAGGTTTATTACTCCGTCCTTTATAGTTGTAGGTTGATAATAAACACATGATTGAGTTTATAACTATCCTTCCCACAATCAATACTACCTACGTGATACTAAAATCTTATGGTCTAACAAGATTATTGCACGAAGACCACGCCGCCATAGCACCGTTCGGTACAAACACACGCTTTGAAATAAAAACAAAAACGTCGCAGAATTTATAACCACGCAACAGCAAGCAACTGGCGTTCAAAGCACCCCTTGTACGTGCTCTCCTATAAACATAAACATGGAAAACGCACAAAAGCCTCTCGGGCGTCGCGTCGCGTCGCTGTCAGATAAAGTTGTAGCGTTTCTTTTGCGAGACACGCTCGCCGAGGCGCGGGTGCGACCGAGACAGAACACGCACGCCGATCGTTAGCCCTGATCTTCAGCGCGCCACAAACACACAGCCCGACCGAGAGCGAAATTGCAGCGAGAATGCACCTAGCTGTGTTATTACCGCGGCGGCTGGCTTGCGAAACGGCCTTCTTCCGTACCCAGCGCGTTCCAAACAGCACCACACGCCGTCGCCACAGGGTCGCGAATCGCTCGCAACGATGGTGAAACCGGTTATTTTCTCTGAACAAGCAATTGTGGACGTTGTCGTTGCGACATAAGTTCCGTTCGGCGCGCTGCAACGCAGGAACGCAGCGGGTCCCTGTATATTTAGCCCGCATTGCATGCGGTCGCCGTAGTGGGTGTATTAGGTCGCTCGCACGCACTGCTGAACTAGTCGGAGGGCTTCCTATTATCGATTTATGTTATTGTGTAGGACGTGGTGTCACGCCGCTTGCCTTAGAGCGTTTTTCATGAAGTTTTTCTTCATTTTCCGCTGCGCCGCGCTCAGTTTCTCTTTCGCAGAAAGCTCGAACCGAGTGAAACTTGTTGGAAAATATGATTTCACTCGTGATATTGTTCCGATCACGTACAGTCGGTACTGTGTTCTCCGCACTGATGTTATTAAGCAATTAGTGTTATTTTTATCGGAACGATAAACACAGACAGGCGTGTTGTTGATACACCATGTTTTTCATATTGATTATTAAATCTGAGAAGTGATTAAATCGTTGTAATGTAACATGTAATTTATTAAGGTCTGTGGACAAGTTTGCACGATGAAATATGACATTCTTAATGAATTTGCATTTAATATAAATTAATAGCTATGAACATAGTTGGCGTTAAAAGGAGATGTTTCATTTTCGGCCATAAGATGTACATTTATCGAAAAAGGGGAAAAAAATTCAAGAATTGAGGAAAAATATTCTTTCGTGAATTTAAACCTGATTTGATGTGCACAAAATATAATAAGTTTTCAATTATTGCCATATTCTATTCAACATGGCGTCCTATAGTTTGCATAGCCTGCTTTCGTTCTGAATCATGTCAAATCAAAACATAATTCACGTAGACGTTAAATATGAAAGTTATGTGTTCTTGTACAATTAATAATAATTATTATTATCTTAGCCATCTTTTTCGACTAATTCTAAGTTAGTGTGACGATCTCATCGTTAGAAAAATATTTATTCTTCTTTTTTGACGTGTACTTCTGAACGAAAAATTCAAAATGTCAGGTCACAGTCAGTCAGTAATTAACAAATATCAATTTCTAGGTTAGGTAAACGTCATCTTTACAACCTCTCACGGCTGTCATAACTCTCACGACAAACGTCAAACATTTTTAACTTTTATTTTGTGCATAAAAAACATTTGATATTATGAAAAAAATGTTACTGTAAGCTATTCAGGGTTAAGTTTCCCAGCTTTTCTAAAAGGCCCTTACACCTTATGGCCGGTCCCATACAAAAATGAAACATCTCCTTTATTAAGTTAATTGGAAGTTTAACTAAATCGATCATCTTCATATTATAGTGAGACGTAAATGGAAGAGTAACTCGGTACTTAATCTACGTTAAGCTACCAAAAGCATTAAGATCGCAATTTATGACTGAGCTCGACAAATCTGTCTTCAGACAGGCACTAACTTAACCAACACTTTCAAAATAGAATATCAAACAATGTTATCTATTGAAATAAATAACGTTGAACGCATCTCATGTAGTAAGTTGCATAGGCTTCTCAAGGCTTGAGGGCAGAGGGCGAGGCGAAGGCCTAGTGGGGAGAAGGGGGCTGCGGTTACACCCACACGCGCGATGACACCTCAAGAGGTGACGAGCGGCCATTACAGATAGCCGCATAACCGCTGAACACGAACCTATTGTAGCCGGGAACATTATGACCGTCTATGTGCGATGCTATGGTGAGTTATGTGGCAAGCCTTAGATTGTTCTCGGGTACCTTTACATCAAAGTTTGTAACGAACTTGGTGTAAGACCATTTTATAGGTATCGTGTAAAGCAAATCGTTTTCTAATCTATAGGTAATTATTTTCTTTGGTGGTATCTTGACTACGGATTTTCTATAAGCTTTGCAGCACTTAAATGTTGTTCAAGTCTTTTAACAACAAAAAGATAGTTTTGTCTAAGATTTATTGCAGTCTTAGTTATAATTAAGAAATGCATGAAATTACTAAGTTTACTTGCTACATTCTCTAACTTCATTTAACTTTTCTTGTATTAAGAGTAAAGTCCTTGCATATTTTAAACCTTACATATTCACATTTTCTGTATTCTTTATTTTCGCAATGTTAACAGAAACAAAAAAACAATCTCTTAGATATATTAGTCTTTGAGTTGCGTCAACACTGGACATCGATTACTTTGTCTTTTCGCCCATATTTTGTAAACGCATCAATATTTTTCCATCGCTCTCTGTTTCTTGCTTCCCTGGTCCAACATTTCTGTTGTTGCGTTTACTTCGTCCTCCTTCTTCTTTCTCTTCTTCTGTTCTTATACCAATGCCATTTTCATAATTATCAGCCTCGATTCTTCGAACATAATCTTTTTCCTTTTCTTGTACATTGTTTACCAATCCATTATTGTTAACTCAGTTTCTCTGTTTCTATTGCTAGTATGTTGTCTTCATAAAGTTCTTCTATAGAAAATTTAATGCAACGCGCAAGGGAAATGGGCGTTGGTTTCTCACAGTTCAATGTCATAGCGACAGTAACATGGTTGTTATGGCTTTCGTTACAATACTTAATAACACGTTCCTTGGTGTTTCCCTTGCAACTTGTATTTTGTGTCACATAACGTCAGGTCTTTTCAAATAAAGGAGGGTTGGAGTTAAGTATGATGTAGTCGTGTTATTTTAATACATGTTGACTTTTAATGGCGTGTGGTTTAGCTACACCATGTATAATTATTGATTATAAGATAAAATTTCATGAACTTAACAAAACATTTTTTTTTTAAGTCAAACGATGTGCCTTCTTAGTGTTATGAATGAAGATCCTTTCATGCTATAAATGATAAAATTTGTATGGAATATGCTATAGAGTAGGATGATGATAATGATGAATATATAGAGAATGCAGATGTTCTTTGTAAATCATCGTGTATTTAGGCCAAACAATGTCTACAAGGGAGTAAAAATAACATAATAGCCTAGCCCAGATAGACTAGCCAAGAATTAGATAGGGAATGTAATTGTATAGTTGTGTAGCCAAGATTTTGACAAAGTATTTAATATAATAACAGTAATAGCGTACCCACCGTAAAAATAATATAGCTTTTTAGTGAATAAGACTTAATGAAGGAATTAATTAAAGAGTTAATAAAGGGTTATCAGCTCCTAATATACCAAATAATGATAGACGGGAATGTAGATTTCGAAACTGCTTAATTTCAATTAACTTTATGTGGATTAGAAATCCCTTCCATAGGGAATATTCTTCATCTTCCATTCCATAGAATCAACAGCAAAAGTTGATTAATAATTCGGAATTTTGAAATCAATAATCATTGGAGTTTAACATTTTTCTAACTGCTTTTATAAGTATTATCTACTCCATATATGTTTAATACGAAATAATAACAATTAACAAGTTTTCAGACATATAACATTTTTGAAACGTTTCACAATCATCATTTACTTGTGATGTTGACTGCACTATACAACTACTTACAAATCCTTCAGATGAATTTCAGAGAAAGACATTTAGGAACGCCTAGGTACACAGACAAGACGTTCAACACAATAATGTCTGTTCTCGAAGGGAAATGGGCGTACATCCTCTCAGTTCAATGTCTCCCTTAGCAGCAACATCGTTATAGAATTCAACCTAGCAATTTGCAAATCATGAACCGTTTAAAATTTTCTTCACATATCGTGTAGACTATAATCATACAAGCCGACAGAAAGTGACAACATAACGAGTAGATGTAGATTATTTTTCAGTTTTCACTTTACTCGCAGAATAAGAAATAGAACTACGTACGGAAATCTTACACCCTAATTAATACTTCAAATAAAAAATATGCTCTGTGTATGCGAAATTCAACTTTAGTGTTAAGTAAAAGAGTTCCAATTCCGATGTGCGTTCTCAGTTCACGCTCTGACTATATTTCGGTTCGGTCATTCACTTGACTAACATTCGGTTCGGTTTTCTTTTGTGTTTTACTCTAGAGTTGCAGTGGGGCGTGGACAGGCATGTTTTCATAGCTAAAACGGGAAATAACACCAGCATAACTAGTTTTAAATTACGTGTCTTCTTCATCGCCTTATATTTGAGTTTACATCTTTTATATGAAAGATCAAAAATTTAAAGAGTGATTTTGAAGTTTTAATTTAGAAGTGGTCTTTAAAATATTAGTCATAAATCATACTTTTTCTATTTCGTCATTTTTTTTCAATAACTTTGCATTTTAGCTACGTAACGTAGAATGATGTTACAGAAAATAGTGGGAAATTGGTTGAAATTATAGAAATACCTACCTAATGATTATAATAATATGCTGGTACTTTCCCTCATGTTCATCAGGGACCTATTTATATCTACCATTTGCTATATAAAACGCATTTATCGGTAATGGAGCATGTCTCCAGGCCGACGTTAATATTCATGCGTCTAATTGATAACATGCTTGCAATAGCCATTTATCTTGCAAGTACTTGTGACTTGCAGGCAACTACGCGCGACAAGAAAGTAGCAATTTGTTGCCATTTGTATAAAAAGAAATATGTGGTAAAAGGTTTTTAATGTTTTGATTTATTTATTTGTAGATCACATATACTTACTTTCAAAAGTTTTTATATTTTTAACATAGTATATTACAACTTTACAACCTTTGTGTACAAGTAACAAAAAAGCATTTCTTTTTGTTTCAGTGGTAATCGTTGCCTTAATATTTAGTGAGTTAAACATTGGTGCCGATTTTCTTGTTCATAAACTAAAATTAGTGAATTGTTTTCTTAAACACAGCGAGAAAATTAAGGCCGGTGATAGATAAGAACTAAGAAGATGTCAAATTAGTTTACGCCTGAACTTCACCGTGTTTTTAGTCGACACGATCGTCTAAATTTGTGTGGAAATTTTAGTTCAACTAAATTGGACAGCTCTTATTTACGTCCGCCTCTTTCTAATTTTATTAGACTGAAAAAGATGGCAATAGCCTTAATTTTAAGTTTAGTTTTTGCATAACAGAATCGTCACCATTGTCCGTCTTAAATAAAGACTGCTATAAAAGAATAGATTAGGTATATTCATTTGACGTGGGTCATGTATTTGCACTATCATAAATGATATTATTGTGCAAATTACATACACGAATAAAGTTGTCATATAAATTAAAAGTCTCGGGGGAAATTAGGCAATATTGGAAAACGTTCACTCTATTATTTACTTGCTAATTTCATCATGTAGGTGTAGGTACCGCCAACATCAAAACATACCAATTAACGAAGAAAATTTACGAAAAATTAAAACGATGCTCCTTTTTGGTGTTTTGTACACAAAAATCTGAAGTTATATTTAACTACCTCTACACCAGACAAAAATACGCCAAGCAAGTAACCATTCATCACTAAAAGTCTACATCAAACGCAACTGAAATCAAGCTTCAAAATCGAAGGAACCACGCATACGCTTTTCAAGTACTAAAGCTAAAAACGTAGTTTCGCCGTTCAGTAAACATACTCATACATGCACAGAGAAATGCAACGCTAAATATAGGCCGGGAGAACGCAACGGCTGACGGTTGTGCGTGGTCAGGACTGTCCCCCTCTCCCCTTTCACCCAGGGTTGCCTAGCTCCCAAGGGCGCCTGTTTCAAATTGAGTTAGCAACGCTCGGTAAAGCGCTATTGGGTTGTTGAGGCAGGCTTCAAGGGTATTCGACTCGTCTGGACTAGACAAATAGGTTTTGTTAAATACCAGCTGTTTGGGCTAGTGTTTATTTCTAATATGGTTTGCGTTTTATGGTTTAGCTTTAATTGACTGTGTTTTTTTATTATAATATTTTAAATGCATTTAATTTTATAGTATCAACATCGCAGTCAATGCTTAGGTACATATTTATTTTCAAATGAATGAATGTTTTTTTAAAGAACATTTTAAAAGCACGAAATTAAAACTACAAGTTTCAAATGCACTATAGAAACGCAAAGCCTTACCCTCCATTGCTCACTCACAATCACTTAAAGCCTAGGTTCGTTCGCGCAAGCCCTAACCTGTTACATAAAGCGAGGACTGGGGAGTCGTAATGAATACATAGGGGCGCGTGTTGTGCGTGTGCGTCGCGTGCATTCGTATACATGCACTCGTGTATATACAGCGTATATTTGTGCACGACCCGAGTACGGTCAGTCGGGCATGCACGGCCGATCGTTTCAAAGTGACATAGGTCGGGAATAAACGGGAATGAATGACCGACAAAAACGATATTCAGATTTAAAATCTAATTATAGACTTAAAAGTTAATGTTTTTTAAGTAGTAATAAGGTTGAAAGTTATATTTCGACGACATATTTAGACAGAATAGTGGAGATTATTGTACTGTGCATATATGCCTTGTAGAACTTTGTTTCTAGAAGCTATAAAATTTTATTTTCGCGTAAATAACTTGCTTTAGTGCCCTTAGTGTCGGTCGAGGCGGTCTGAGTACCTGACTGGTGCTGCAGATTTATTGAATTACCTACTAAGTCCGAGCTCTGTCTAAAGGAAGTCACCTTGTGAAAAATATTTTTATTCGACCTATTCGACTTTGAGTGTATTTTTACGAAAAAAGAAGAACCAAGAATTTGGGTGCATAACGTAATTTGATTAAAGTAGATAACTTGGTAGAGTCGGCATAAAAGCGTCTAATGTTATTTTTTATAGACTAGCAATCTCTATTTTTTATGAAGACTAGTCTGAAATAATAAAAAGAAATGTCTTAATTTATTATAACCCCAATAACAAAACACCTAAACCAGTTTATAATAACACTACATTTTTTTATCGAGTTACCTAGTAAACAAGTAGGTAGATGAAATCAACAATACAATCTATCGTCATTCGAGAGTCTACGATAACTAACAAATTACTAGAACAGATAACAATATCGCTATTTTCACTTGACACTACATTTTGAGGCTACAATAACTTATAGTTAGGTACGTAAAGAGGCCGCGGACCTGCGCACACATCGCCACTTACATGTGTGCGTGCGAAACCTGTATTAGAATAATGTTCGGTAAACATCGTGTGATGTGCATGTGTGAGTATGTCGGTGTGTGGGTGTGTGAGGCATACATAATACATTTGCATGCGGCTGGTGTAGACAGATATATATGTATATATCCGACTATACAACTGAGTATTCGATCAGTATGTCACTTTGATACTGAGACGTTTTTCAATACATTTATTGCTTTATACTTTCTTATAATTATAGCTGTTACGTTGCTGCAGGCACTGAGAGCGGTTACGGTACGAGGTTAATGTACCTACCTTTAAAATTTAAGGATACCGTTTTCTTATAAAGGTTGAGCCATACCTTTATGAAGGTTAGTCAGAAAGGGGGTACTAAGCCAAAAGGGTGTTAAAGTACCCATAATAAGGAATAACTTTTGTTCAACAACATTCCCCAAAACTCGATAGTTTAAGAGAAATAACTTTTCAAAGATTTCGTAAAAAATATGCTAAAATCTCTGTCCATAGCTATGATCAGCTGTGTTTACAATTTAGGTCATATTTGGGGTCACGAATTAGAAAATTCATTTTCTGAATTCATAACTAAAGCAGGTACGATTTTTTTTTGAAAAAACTAAAGTAAAATCTATTTAAATGCAAATAAAAATTATCGAATTTTGTAATTTTAACACTTGCTTTAAAGTAGTCAGCAGTGATACTTTAGGTGGCCCGCGGCTTAGTACCCCCTTTCCGACTAACCTTGTATAACCTTTTTACGATTTCGGTACCGAAAAACATCAAGTGATGAATTAACCATACTAATGAAACATTGATGCTATCTGGGGCCACATATAATTAACTTTTTAACAAAAAAAAAACCGACTTCAAATTGTCTATCTCCGAAGTTCTTTATCAGATCTTCACCAAATTTAAATGGGACCACTTCGAAAGAGTACTCTTTCAGACAAAAAAATAATCATTAAAATCGGTTCACAATTAGCATAGATATCGCGGAACAAACATACAAAAAAAAAACATACAGTCGAATTGAGAACCTCCTCCTTTTTGGAAGTCGGTTAAAAAAGGACAGGATGGCGAGGCGGTTCATCAAAGAAAACCCTTATTTATAATAGTTTAGGTACCGATACCGAAATATACCGTTTCGCATTTTTAGACTCTATTTTTCGGTACCGAAATATATTTAAGTATCGTAATATTCGGTAACCAGAATTTAGAGGTATGACGTCATACCGTATTTTAAAGGTATCTTAATTTTGGGGTTATTCAGTCCCTGCTTTGATGGTTTTTAATTTTTCTTATTACTTTTTTAGAAAAATAAATGTTCGTGATAAATGTTGAACTACTACTTTGATACCTCCCTTTCTTCTAAGGAATTTGAAAGTAATCCCAATAAGAAATAAATAATGACACAAAACTATTACCGACATATTTTTAATATTTTTTCATCGGCATGGATCCATTTATTACGACTAATCACACGCTGACAATGACGTTCAATGCTGCCAACCGTAAAAAAATAATCAGAAGAACGCGTTCAGAATTCGAAGTTTTTATCAAAGTAACCTCCAGGAATCAAAGTCAACCCATTCTACGGTAGTTCAGTTGCTTTTAAGTGCGAATAGTACTTTGGAGTGTTAGTTTATGTCATTTTACCCCTTTTATCTAATAAAATGTTGCTTCGCGGTGGCATAGCAACAACTGACATCATTTTATTACGTAATTAAAACAAACAATCATTGACGCAGTAGACATTCCGGCGTTTATCTCTAGGTATCTGATAGCCTGCCTCGTTGTTCTAGTTGTGGCAAGCGCAACTGCTGATCGTGAGGTCCTGGGTTCGATCCCAAGGTCGGGCAAAGTGTTATTGGGTTTTTCCGTGTGGAATTCCTCAGTAGCAGCCCGGAGTCTGGATTTGTGCCCGGTTGATGGCAATAGGCTCGCCCCCTATTACATGGGACTTAAACATAACTAGCAAAACGAGGGTGTACTAATAAGACCTCTGCCGAACCCTTTGGGAAATGCAGGGCGTGATGTTATGTTATGTTTTTTATCTAATAGCCGTCATCGTTAAATACTAATGTGGAATAATACCAGCGTGTACCTAAATGTCCCACTGTATAATTTGTTTCCTATTCGACTGCTTGTAGATGGTCTTGCGGACGGTTTCTACGTAACCGGGCAGTTATTGGCGAAACCTGAATGGTCTCCAACCAATGGGGACGAGTAAAATACTTAACCTAACCTAACTACTACTACTAACATCATGACTACTAGGAACAACAACACTAAGAGCGACCCCTAATGGGACTCGTCGTCTTAGGGCGTTGCTGGCGGGAGGACTGGGAGGGAGACAGCTTGATGGGGGCTGAATTATCGGTGTAATGTCCCACTATAGGGCAAAGCCCTCTTCTTATACAGAGAAGAAACGATCATTGATCATCACGCTCGCTCACTGGATGTTGGCAGCCATTAATGTCCGATTCCTAAAAGTTACGAAGCGTTATTCGTTAAAATAGATTCTTGTGTCTTTACCAATGACGAAGCAAAACCCGTAGCTCTGCATAGTGGACCTTCCCATACCGAAGCAGCTATAACAGGCAAAATGAGCTTACTAATCTTTTTATAAAAAAATGTTACCATTGGTAAGTAAAACGATTCGTTTTTGTTTATAGGACCCGGTAATAAGACCAGGCTCTCTTACTATGTTTTCCTTTAGTGTTAGTCAGTGGTCACATTGGTACACATGGAACACGCACCTGATGCTTAAGAAGGTGGGGTACGTCAAACTTTGGGCCACCACGACTATTAATTATGTATCCAATGTGAAGTAATTTAAAATAGCAGTGATAACCTAGTGGTGTGATCGTCGGACTGCCAAGTCATAGGTCTCGAGTTCGAACCCAAGGCACGCACCTCTGACTTTTCGGATTCATAATTATCACTTGCTTAAAAACGGTGAAGGAAAACATCGTGAGGATGCCTGAGAGATATTTCTCGACGGCATGTGAAGACAAGTCAGAGGCCCATGGGCGGCATAAACTCTGACACCAGGTTAGTCACTAACCATACGAAAAGAAGAAGAGTAATTTAAATATTCAAAATATTTATTTTGACACGGAAATCTCACCTTTTAACGCTGACATACTGCCACTTGCCAAAATTACGATCCAAAGGTTGACAATTTGACATTTGATGTACTGCTATTTAATTCGATTAGGTATGTATGCCGCCTTAATGCTAACCTGGTAGAATTGGATGGAAAAGTAGGTACCTATAATCAGATCAGCTTTATGTTTAATGTTCAGGAAGGGTTTCCTTTGTGGGCCTTTAAAACAACCAATTCTGACTGATTCAGATTTTTGAGATATTTATGGTTAGTTCCTATAATTTACGAAGCGTTATTGGTTAAAATTGAGACTCAAGTATCTTTACCAATAATGAAGCAAAGACCTCATGGCTTTGCATAATAGAACCTCCCATATGAAAGTAGTTATCTATATCTATACTAATATTATAAAGCTGAAGAGTTTGTTTGTTAGAACGCGCTACACTCAGGAACTGCTGGCTGGAATTGAAAAAATATTTTTGTGTTGGATAGTCCATTTATCGAGGAAGGTTATAAGCTATATAACATCACGCTACAACCAATAGGAGCGGAGCATAAATGAAAAATGTTGCAAAAACGGGAAGAGTGTCCACCCGTGCGAAGCCGGGACGGGCCGCTAGTCACAGATAAAATTAACTTACGAGTATATGTCCAGTTTGGCAATAAAATATTCTACCATTGGTAAGCAAAACGATTCGTTTTTTTATAGGAACCGGTCATTAATTGTTCCTTCACTTTATTGACATAAATATATAATATAGTGGTAGATACAAATATGGTTCAGAAATAATATATTTCATGTCTGATTCAACCGGAAATCAAAAGAACACAGGTTACTTTTCCTTTGTCTTTAGTAAGATATAGATAAATCTTAAAAAAAAACATCCAATATAAAAGAAAATGAAGAATAAACTGCATTACTCGGACACAATTAAAATTCCCTTGAAATGTAAATGGCATGACACTGCAATTTTTTGTTTGACTGTCTCCCTGCCTGTCACCAAATCAATTACCGATCGTTAATGTTACCACCTTGGCATGTATTCAAATTATATGGTCATCGACCTCGGGGTGGTTCGACATGATCGATACGCAGGGCATACCTCCCGAATGAACCTAATGACGTAGGTGTCAAAATGTCTCCGTGAAAGACATTTTCTTTCTTCACATTTAGCCCACTTCATCACTGTTAGTTGTCAATCACGAAGTCTTGCACAAACCAAACCAATCCTTTTGAAATTTTAACCTAGAATATACTTTCATTGGTCATGCTTTCTTTAAATCCAATTTGTGGTAATCGAGATCGAATAAATTAAGCGATTACCATTCGATTGGAAATAACTCTCGATCGATAATATTTGTAACTTTCACGTTGTTAACAGTCATAAAACTAACGAATCAATCATCCTGGCCTTATCCTATTTCCAATCTAGTCAGATAAGGCTAAAAATAAGCAGCTATTAATACACTCGGGAGCAATGAATCCGGGTCACCAACATGGTTTATGTTGGTGACCCGGATTCATTGCTCCCGATTGTAGTTCTAGAGCTAGAATGTTTGGTACAGATTGACATTTCTAATTTTATACCTAAGTATGTTAAAAATGACTTCCGCGTTTCATCATTATTATTAAATCAGCCTAAAGAATATCAAATGGATAATAATATAACAACTGCTCTATACATAAGGCTAAAAATTTCTTGTTATTATTTACAAGAATTCAATATTCTTGCTTATCGCTATTAATTCCTTTAATAATTGTACTTAATGACCTTCGTAACACAATATGAAAACTGCATACCGACAGTCCCTGACTGAATGGTGTCCAACACGTCCATTTTATAAAAACCCCCACGGGTATACGGTATTGTTTACGTTTAGTTAGGGGATAGAGGTCAAAGTTAAATGGTCATAATGCTGGCAGCAGTTGTGTAATCGTTCATACGAGTGTCGTTTACCCCGCGGCCTTCGATCGAAACTTCCTACTTCGTTCAATAATTGTTTGGAGCTGCCGATCGAACAAATAAATTGATGGGAATGGGATCGAATCGCGATGAATTAAACCTTTTGTTGAATAATTAATTGGTTGTTACGATGTTATATGAAACACTTTTGATTTAATCAATACAATTTTTACCCCCCTCCCCCCCTCAGTGACCACCCGTAGTATATGACAATACCCCTCCCCTCTAATTGTCACGTAGTAATTCATAAATATGGTTTTAAACAAATTAGCCACCTGTGAATTTAAAAAGCGCTAAGCGTTGCGCGCTATATTTGAATATAGCTCGAAAAAGCGCGAGATTTTCCAAGAGGATATTGACTACGTGACAAAAACCTAAGCCCCCCCCCCCCGCTCCTATGACCAAGCGTGGTATTTTGAAGACCCCCCCCCCCCCTGAACGGGTCACGTACTATGGGTACGTTCCCTTAGTAGCGTTGGGGTTCTATCAAATATAAACCAAAACGCAATTCTATTCTCAAAAACATTCTAAATTCCTATAATTTCAACAAATTAACCTCATTTAAATGACAGATCTGCGTATTTGCAATTAGAATCTAAATTCTCAGTAAACACAGCTCAAAAGTGTGGTTGACACGAAAACTTAATAGAATTTTCGTCTTTCTATCTCGTCTTTCAATCTGGGCTTATCCGGTCATAAAGGCGTCCGGTGACGCCTACAGACGGTTTGCTTCTAACATGACATCAATAACATGTGTCTTATCTAGTTGTATACAATATCTATGTGATACGTTCTGATCCGTATCAGTGACCTCAACTATTTTGGTAGGTTACTATTGTTGTATATTACCACCTGGAACTACAATGACCCTTCTTCTGTGTCCTTCATTATTATGATCACCAAGCATGGTTATTAAGGGTTAAGCCAATATTCTCGTTACAAGCATTCACTGTAACAGTTTGAAGACTTGTTCAACAGTGATCGTTTAAGGACTCATTTCATGATAATGTTATGTACTTAAGTGCATTGATGATGATGGAATGAACTTAGCTGCATTGATAATGATGGAATGAACTTAGCTGGAACTTAAGTGCATTGATGATAATGATGATGGAATGCACTTAGTTGCATTGATGATGTTGTGATGAACTTAAGTGCATTTGATAATGATGGAATGAACTTAACTGCATTCGTGACGAACTTAGCTGCATTGCATGTATCTAATGTATTTTATTGGATTATCTAGTCAAGTTTTTACCTTATAGCAAAAGGCCAAAGTTGAGGCGAGTAGAATAATAATGAAAAACGTATAAGAACAGTACAAAGCGTTTAATTTTCGAGCATAATTATGGTGAAATAAGAATTAATTTAATAGAATAAGCCTTAGGAAAAACCGTTTATCATGATATTAACATATTATGTGAATCACAGTGTGAAGAATGTAGCATTGTTGTGAATACAAATTACTTAAGACCTTATATGTATCTCAGATATAGTACCAGAGTCGGGAAAACCGTTAGGTACCTATTACATAAGAATAAGTACATAACAGGGCTTATACCACTATGTAGGTAGGCTTTGTTTCGCCAAACAACCCTTCGTAGACAATGATAGATTTGGTACATAAGCTTTACCAATAATATTACGAAGCTTTACACCAATTCATTTGTTTATGTTACGCAACATTATTTTGTGTCGTGGTGTGTTTCATAAATCACATGGTAAACGCCCTCAGTCTGATATTTAAAAGCCCGTTGTAGGGTGACCATGTCGCCATTTTCCGGGCCCAACTGCGTTTCGTACTTCCTAGCCTTTTCCCAATTTTGTTGGGGTCAGCTTCCAGTTTAACCAGATGCGACTGAATACCAGTATTTTATACGGAGCGACTGCCATCAAACCGCAACCCAGTTACTGGGCAATACTGATATCTTTAGGTTAGACCGGTTGTTAGACTTTTTGGGTTTCTGACTTCCCGTAACGACTGTCATAGGTATTCGTATGCCACGCGGGACCTACGGTTTAAAGTGCTCTCCGACGTACGGGTCTCGATGTGTAACGAATGGCTACCTATCCATGAACTGACCGCAGCAAGCGCAGCTTAACCTTGCAAATCTTATGATCATCAATAAACAAAATAAAAAAGGCCTCGTGCCCGGCGCTTGCGACTTTTTCGACCGCTATATCATTGATTGGGAATATTGTAAAATAATTTATAGTCAAAATAGCTCATTTCATTTTTCAAGGTGAATGATACTTATTTGAATATATTTAGATGCTAACTTTGAAATGTTATTTATTGCAGATTACAACGCCGCCCCGCTGTTCGCCTCGGAAAACGCCTCCAGTGGTAAGCTAGCATAAATACTTACATAATATATTAAAACTTAGGCCTTCATAAAACTGGAATAAACCTTACTTTGTTACTAAAATCATTGATACTCTATGACACCTAGATACTCAGTTCAAAGGAATCGTTTTGTTTAAAAACAAGTAAGAAGGAGATGCATCGAATTTCAAACGCATTTCTGCATTGAATTATGTAAATAAACATTCTATTTAGATCATAGTGCTTATATCAACAAAAAATTGGACAAAATACAAAGTATTGGATAAAAACAGCTTTTGTCGCAGCGTATGAGACTCGGTCCTCTGGTCGTTTTCTTTATAACAATTGGAAGTTATGAAAGGTTTACTCAATACTATAAAACATATTTTATAGAGCATTACAAGATTAGTAGGTACCTTCATACAATTTTCTCAAAATATACAATAATATATCGCCTCTTTGCTTCAATAACGTAGCAAGTCCGAACGATCTTTATTTGTTTTATTTGATAATTAAAACCATCGTGTCTAATTTTATTTTTTCAAAAAATGTAGTGGTGCTATTTATTAGCGTGAAAGATAGGTACCATGTTTTTTGAAAAAGTCACGTTATTGAAGCAAATAAGCGATATGTTTCTAAACAGATTATAGAAGTAACCTCATAGTGATGCTGCTATAAATTTCGTTAAAATCAGTTCTCAGTGTCGTAATAATTAAAATTATTTTTTCAAGTCCCCAATACCATTCGTTTTCTATCTAAATTGCCAAACAGCTATAATTTTAGAATATAATATCTATCTTATATCCAATATTCGCTTTATAATTATTAAAACAGGTTATTAATCCATATCAGCCACAACTTCATGTCAGCCATTTCTTTTGTTCTTGACAAAAGAAATGACTGAAATGAAATTATTATAATTTCATCGACCAAAATAACTTGACGACGACAACCTCGTGGCATTTCTAGCTGTATAATTACGGAAATGAATATACCACCCTGACTCACCCCTTTGCATCGATACCGACACAACACGAATTACATGTATGTTAGTATGCTTATGTATGTATGAGTGGGCGGTGTTGTGAGGTGTAGGTGTAACATTAAAACCTATTTAGATTGAATTGACACCGTTAGAAGCCTTAATTATAGAATATGATGTCAGTTATTACGGCGTAGTAATTATAATTCGCGTATCAATTACTGACCTACGTTAGCTTACATTAAAGCTGAAAAAGCGCTTACTGTGTAATATTATAGCGTACGAATCCATTAACGAGTGGTTTGATAATAATATGATATGCATCACGCCTGTATTCCACGAAGGGTTGAGCAAAAGTGTAATACCCTCATTTCGCCGTTATGTTTAAGTCCCATGTAGTAGGGGTTACTGTAGGTTACTGTAGTTTCGCTTCTTCTCTCCCTTCTCGAGCTAGACGCACCGGGCGCCGGAGGGCGCGTGACGATCTCTGGCCACCGTAGTGAGTGGTCTGCGGGCGGCGGGTTGGGGAACCCGTCGCCCGACCAGTAACGGGCCCAGGGAGGATGGCGCGCCGTGTTCCGCGCGCGCCTCTCGGAATGATGTGGGGCAGGGGAGCAACTGCCCCACCACAGGAGAGGTCCACCAAAAGAAGCTGGTGGACCGAGACCTGCCGGGGTCGCGGTGCATGCAACAGCGAATCCCGTGACCCCGGCCTTAGGTCAGAAGGAGGGACACCGTGGGGTTTTAGCCGGTAAAAGTCCGGCACACCCCCCCGTCCTCCCCAGACGGGGGATAGTCCATGAGGATTTCCCCACGAGAAAAAAAAAAAAAAAGGTTACTGTAGTTTACTAGATACACGATAGCCTATCTAGCATCCCTTTGTGACTTATATACTGCTACATAGACACTAATATTTTCATTTATTTTGTTTCACATGATTAATAATTTTCATTAAGACCTTTTTTTCATGCCATTTGTATTCTTACACTCATCAACAGACTAATAGCACCCAAGTCTCAAAAAGACCCGTGCAATTCCAAGTTTTCTATAAAATCCTTTGAATATTAATGAGTTTTAAAGTCTTGAAAAATTACACGGCGATAAATAACTAAAATCTCGAAATTAATTAGCTAATTTATAAATCAGTTGCCGCGTGGGCGGACATGTTTTAACTAGCAAATACGTCTGGCTTTTATTTAAATATATATTATGTATAGATGTATATGCCTATTTTATTTTTTTGTGATCATATTATTGAGGGGCTCCAACCGTGCGGATCATACGATTTGCGAGGATAAGCGGCGCTTGCCGCGGTGGATGGGTGACCGTTCGTTACACTTTGAGATCCCTCCGTGCCTCGGAGAGCACGTTAAACAGTCGGTCCCGGGTGCCATACGAATACCTATGACAGTCGCTAAGGGTAGTCAGAAGTCCGAAAGTCTGACAACTGGTCTAACCTTAGGATATCAGCATTGCTCAGTAACTTAGTTGCGGAGGTCTGGTGGCAGTCATTCCGTGTAAATTACTGGTATTTAGCCGCATCTGGTTAGACTGGAAACTGACCCAAACATAAATGGGAAAAAGCTAGGCAGATATATGGATATATTATTGTCTGGTGGAGACCAGCCCTGAGGCTTTTAATTTTATCTTTACATAGTGTAAAACAAAGTCGCTCCCGCTGTCTGTACGCTTAGATCTTTTAAATTACGCAACGGATTTGAATGCACTTTTCAGCAATAGATAGAGTGATTCAAAAGGAAGGTTTATATGCCCCACATTAATATCTACATTGCACCCGTGCGAAGCCGGGGCGGGTCTCTAGTCTATACTATATACTATACTATAATATTATAAAGAGGAAAGATTTGGATTTTTGTATGTAACGAATAAACTTAAAAACTACAGGACCAATTTCAAAAATTCTTTTACCGTTAGAAAGCTACATTATCACTGAGTAACATAGGCAACGGGCGGAGCCGTGAGGACACAGCTAGTATAAAATAAATGGCTAATATTAGGTACGTATCATCCTGCCCCGCCTACGTATGTTTTATTTTCTTAAATACACTAACGTTATTTATACGGGATTATTAGCTATTTGCAGAATTTCTATTTAAAAATAACTTAGAGAATTGATTTTATGTGGGCGCTACGTCAAAATTCAGTCTCTAGTCGCTTTTTTATACCTGGACTAATGATTAAATTATATATTATCGATTAATAGAGGTTTAATAATCAGAGCTCACATTGGGTTCGTCCTAAAATAACATAATATCACGCCTGTATTCCCCGAAGGGTTGGGCAGAGGTGTACAGTAACACCCTCATTTCGCCATTTCGTTTAAGGCCCATGTAATAGGAGGCGAGCCTATTGCCATCAACCGGGCTCAAATCCAAACACCGGGCTGCTATTGAGGAATCCCACACAGAAAAACTCAATAACACTTTGCCCGACCTGGGGATCGAACCCAGGATCTCACGATCAGCAGTCGCGCTTGCCACCACTAGACCAACGAGGCAGTTCGTTCGTCCTATTTTTCTGAATACGATAAAAAATTAATACAACTTACATCCAAATTCGATAGTGAGTAAGTGGCTAAGGCCTGAATGTTCCTTTGTCTCTTATATAAAGTGCTAAATCCACTGGGAAATTAAATTGCGCAAGTTACTTCTGCAACCGACTTCCACTAAGGACACAGTAGCAAGTCGACTTCTGGAAGATTTAGCGCTATTTGAAGAGGCTCGAGGCTAATTATCAACCGCGCGGATCATACGATTTGCGAGGTTAAGCTGCACTTGCCGCGGTCAGTCCGTGGATGGGTGACCGTTTGTTACATATGGAGACTCCTCCGTGCCACGGAGAGCACGTTAAACAGTCGGTCCCGAGGATGACAAGCGTTACGGGTAGTAGAAACCCGAAATTCTGACAACCGGTCTAACTTTAGAGTATTGGCATTGCCCAGTCACTGTGTTGTGGAGGTCTGATAGCAGTCGCTCCGTGCAAAATACTGGCAGTCAACCGCATGTGGTTAGACTGGATGCTGACGCCAACATTGTTGGGAAAAGGCTGATACTGGATTTAACGCTAAAGAATTGAATGCAAAAATACATCTAATAAGTCAATCATTCCACCATCGCACCATTAAAGTCAATGAATACAATTTAGCTTTTAATCTGACCACACCTTGAACTGTATCACGCGGCACGTTTGATATTTCACAACAGTAAATCAACATGGTCGCTGTCGAAGCACTTTCACGACTAAATTTATGTAGGGACGATGAATCTAACAAATCGTGAGCACCCCGAGCTACGTAGCGTTATTATATTCCCACCGAAGATTGCATCTGAACACCTGTCTAGAGTTTATTTCAATTTCTTCGATACAGATATACTAAAGGGCTGTGGAGATATCTGAGAAAGACAAAAATGCACGTTGCTTTTTCTATTCTAATAGATATAGGTGCGTATATAATAGGTCTTCTTCTTCTTTTCGTGTAGTTAGTGACTAACCTGATGTCAGAGTTTATGCCGCCCATGGGCCTCTGACTTGGCTTCACATGTCGTCGAGCAATATCTCTCAAGCATGTCGGTTTCCTCACGATGTTTTCCTTCACCGTTTTTAAGCATGTGATAATTATACAATACGCACATGAATCCGAAAAGCCAGAGTTGCGTGCCTTGGGTCACACCACTAGGCTACCACTGTTGTATAATAGGTACCTACCTAATACATTTTTTTTTTATATTCAGCCATGATCATCCCACTGCAGGGCAGAGGCCTCCCTACCCTTCTTACATTCCTCTCGGTTTAAGGTTATCTGCGGCCAATCCTTCCAATAAGTGTCTAACTCGTCCTGCCATCTCCTTCTGGGCCTGCCTCGACGTCGTCTGACGTTGTGTGGGTTCCACTCAGTGATGAGTTTTGCCCACAGCTCGTCCGACATGCGGCAGACGTGACTTTTTTTACAAAATAAGAAGATTAACATTAAGTTCTTTGCCTCTGTACAAAATTAATGAGACAGTTTTCAAATCATATGTAGATTCTGAAACTACAGCTCAGGTTAAATATTAGAATTATGCTAAAATTAAACAAGGAAAAAAGCAACCAAAAACACAGTTAACAGAATAGAATAAATTACAAAAAATATGTGAGAGAAAAATACTTGTAAATATTCATACAAGTGAAACATTAAATCCCAAACTATTTGTAAATTTTTTTTGAGTTGCTCATGGCTAATTAACTACTGCACGGATCATATGATTTGCAAGGTTAAGCTGCGCTTGCCGTGGTTAGTCTGTGGATGGGTGACCATTCATTACACACCGAGACTCCTCCGTGCCTCGGAGAGCACGTTAAACAGTCGGTCCCGGGTGTCATACGAATACTTATGGCAGTCGTTATGGAAAGTCAGAAGCCCGAAAGTCTGATAACCGGTTTAACAATAGGATATTGGCATTGCCCAATGGCTTACGGAGGTCTGATGGCAGTCGCTCCGTGTAAAATATTGGTATTCAGCCTTATCTGGTTAGACTGGAAGCTGACCCCAACATAGTTGGGAAAAGGCTAGGTAGAACATTTCTTATATAATAATTACGCTCCTTTATTAAAAAGTTCCATTTTCAACCTTAAAGTTGTTCAAACTGTGTCGTGACACGCGATGTTTTGTTTTAAATCTTGCATTCAATTAAATACAACATTTTTCTTTATACTAATATAGTATTTACCCACGAACAATGTAATATTAATAGTTACTTAGTACGATTGTTGTTTCAACGATGTTCTGAGAATGATAGATTGGTTATCTTTGGTAACACGAGTAAAATGAAAATCGCAAAAAGTTATTATTGTCATCTACACTTCTAGTATCTATTTAACGAAATAGATAATAGACACTCTACAGATAGTAAGAATATATATAACATAACACCAGAGGTGTATAGTAACACCCTCATTTCGCCCTTAGGTTTAATTCCATTGTAATAGGGGGCGAGCCTATTGCCATTAACCGGGCACATATCCAGATACCGGGATGCTACTGAGAAATTCCTAATGAAAAAATCCAATAACACTTTGCCCGACCTGGGGATCGAACCCAGGACCCCATGCTCAGCAGTCGCACTTCCGATCTCTAGACCAACAAGGTACCTAGTCAGTCTCTATAGATAGTAAGGATATATATATTCACGCTTATTTTGTCCTTATGGGGAGAACAAAGCTTCAACCGCTACATTACAGCTGTGTTAGCTGATCTGAGCACCGTAGCCCAGAGCCACCCAGAGAAATTGATTTCCGGAATCTAGGTACTCTTACAGATTACACTGGTCAGTACCTCATACTCTCTAAATCCACCAATTCCTCTCATTCCTGCAATCTCACAAAACTCGTATCAATCGTACAGGCGAGAGATATCAGTAATATTCACGCCGATTTACTTGTTAGCAACTAAAATGCCTGGTTTCATAACCGAAGGGTTTCCTTAGAAGACAAGATGATAAGTGGTCGTGATTGCACGATATTCCAATACTGGGCAATAGGTTGTTAACCCAGTAAGATAGCGTTATCGCTCGCCAACGCGCCTGCCTACATACTTCCGATACTTACATGTGTTTGTATCGTGTATGCATCCAAATCTATTGGGTTTTTTTATGGAATGTTGTGTTAGAATTTTTAAAGCGGAAATTTAGAACACATGGGTTTTTAGAGAGAGAAAAATAAAATGTTGATCTGTTTTTTATGGAAATTTTGTGATGACAGTTTCAAACAAATGGCTCAACCTTGACCCCGTTTTGATTTGAAACTTAAACATCGGTCAGTTATCGATTGTCATAAAATACATAACATTTTCTGAAACTACCTCTTGAGGTGCATAAAGAAATGAAATTATTTTACATGATACATCTAATATCAATATTTTGACTAGTACACAAAGCTACTATATACACAATGGCGCCACCATGCTTAATCATGAATTAATCATTAGTTTAACTTTGGTTTACAATCTCTAACAGCTCCTGGTCCCACGAATCTATAAACAGAATATTTCAGAGAATTTCATATTTACCTTGCATCTGTGAGTTTTTCCCATGCTAGGATCGGATAAAAGTGCCTCTGGATATAAAGGGCTACTTATTCCTATTGTAAAACAGCTAGGGATGAGCAAAAGCAATTTTGAATCCCTGTACTATGTAGATTCCGACAACGAAACGCTAAGATAAGGACATTCTTTATTTTTGCGTATACGAGTCACGTTTGAGCGCGCTCCCTACATCGGTGCGTTATCTCGGTAATATATTGCACAAACCCGCTACAGTGCAATGCATTCCCGGAGCGGCTGCGCTTGGGCATAGATCAGAGAGAAAATGCGCGCCGGCAGCCGAGCCGCGCCGCCGCGTCCCGGCGTCGTCGCCGCCCGGTATGTATGCGCGATCTTGACGCTTGCGCCGGGACCACAAAATAGGGCTGTCACGTTTCCTCAACTCAGGCTATCAAAGAGCTTTTAATCAGAACATTTCACAGCCTACCGGCGGCATGTAGGGCTCTACTAAAAGCAGATAATGCTCGTAGTAACCATGACAAGCTGTCTTATAATTATGTCAGTGCAATTTCAAAATGTTGGACGCTACTCCTTGAGCTATAATTAGTTAATATGTTATCTAATAACCGTATGACGTACTAGTGCCCTAACCTCTCACAACATGCGTATATTAATTAATTATAAGATTTGATCTACTGGTATGTTCCACCTAAAATAACTTAATTAACATACCCTTATGAATTTAGCCGGGAAGTTACAAGTACTTTAGATCTACTTACACGAATTCAGTGAAAACAATTTACCTAGCACGTTACAGATTTCTAAATAATAAGGCGCGACGTATTAACACCTATTTTCCTATAAACGTAGCGAGTTTAACAACCCTATATTTACGTCGGCAGAGAAATCAGCGACTGGTTTACGCAGGCGCAACGAGCCTCATTAACAACATGTTTAACGTTTTCAAACACGATGTGGTTGTGTTATTAAATGAAAGTGGACGAGAGTACTAGAAAACCACAGCTTAACAAGTCAATAACAAAATACTAGATACGTCTGTCTGTTTGTCTGTCTGTATGTACGTGCATATCTCATGAACTGCTAAACTGTATTTCACGCTGTTTCCTTTGTTGTTTAGATATTAACATTCAATACTCGTGTAATCGGTAGTATTGTTTTAAAAAAACCGACAAAATTTCATATTATTAAGTATGATAAGTGGCATCCCGTGCATATTTTTTTAAGTAGCTATTCTAATTTCATATTCCTGAAACATAATGTATATTTCATTTTCAATGCCAGTGTTGTTGAAGTAAAAAAAAATAAACCATTTACGTAAACCAATAATACATATATGGGCAATCAAAACAAACACAACGTTTTGACATACATTTATTTAGATGATACACAGTATGTATGCGCACAATTTATCTAACTACCGGATGTCTGTAACAAAATAAATATAAAACAGTCCAAACAAAATTATATAATGCATTTTACCCGTTCCTTAACAAATTCAGTTACATATCATTGATTTTCTTATGCATTTGACTTTGAAAGCGCATCCAGGTGTTCTCAATCAAATCGTTCATAGTGTGCTACCTACGCTGCGCCTACGCTTGACATGACACTTCAAGAGATAAATATTCCGATGTCACTTGGGTGGTCACTGCATTTGAATGATCAAGAGATGTAGAAATATCGATATTTATGTATTTTAATCGATGCAATAAAACAGGATACTGCGTCAATCGCTCATTTAAATGCAGTTTAATCGTCGGTTTTCACTTTGTACGGTTCTGTTCTTGTGTAGAAAGTATGAGTTAAGTGAATTTTGATTGCTATGAAATATTTAAATGTTTATTGGACTTCGGTTCATGGGATCGATTGTTCATTGACTACGAAATGTAGGTCTAATGTTTATTTTATCACGATTTTCTTTTTGTTGTTGGAGAAATAAAGACATATTGTTTGAAATGAATTAATGCACACTATTTAATAAAAATATTTTGTTATATTGTATCAAAGTGATTATCATGAAAACGGCTTGCTCTATTGATAGAAAACTTTCACTAGTAAAAATCTTGATAGGTAACTTAAACATCATAGAATGTTACAAAAATATGAATTTATCTAACAATATGGAAGACTTTAATATATTTCTCATGACACATTCGTGCCCGGTTACTACATCTTACCGACCAATATTGAATAAACCCAGAACACATGCTTCTTTAAAAATACTACAAATTTTATAGCGTAGTGTAGTCTGCGTAGCGTAGCTAACTTTTCGTAACGTAGTGTAGTCTGCGCAGCGTAGCGAACTCTTCGTAGCGTAGTGTAGTCTACGTAGCGTAGCGAATTCTTCGTAGCGTAGGGTTGTAGACCGATCGCAGAGACGATTGACTGGTTACGAGTATTTTTACAAAAAGTGTTTATCATTACCAATTACAACCATTGGTAAGCAAAACGCCTAGTTTTTAGACAAAGAACGCTATAAAACACTTCATGAACATTACATAAAATAGCAACAGCAAATGTGTCGTTGTAACCCGGTACCCTCTAAATTAATGTATGCGTACAAAATCGTTTGGAAACCAACACAAAGAAAATGTTAAGTGACCGTTTTGTTTCGGCCAACCCATTTCCGGAATGAGCCCAAATCTATTTTGCCTACTTCCTCTATTGTTTCGTGTTATGTACAATGTAACAATTTTGATTTATTAACTTTATCTGATTGTTCGTTGTTATTCTAATGGGCAGCGTACTACTGTGGAATAATTTAGCTACTCATATTATATTTTTATTCGTCATCATAACAACAGTGACTACCAAGTCATAGGTCTCGAGTTCAAACTCAAGGCACGCACGTCTGACTTTTCGGATTCATGTGCGTATTGCATTATCACTTACTTAAAAACGATGAAGGAAAACATCGTGAGGAAACCTGCCTGAGAGATACTTCTCGACGAAATGTGAAGCCAAGTCAGAGGCCCTTAGGCGGCATAAACTCTGACACCAGGTTAGTCACTAAACACACGAAAAGAAAATACGTCATGATCAGAATATAAATGGCCAATGCTGAACAGCTTTTTCTCTAGGGTTGACAACGCATCGGCAATCATCTTGGGGTTGCATCCGAATATAAGCAACGATAACCACTTACCATTAGGTGGGCTACAGGGAAATACACCAACCAATAAAAAAAAGACTTCGGTTTCTAATAGACCGCTGTACAACTTCGTTAGGAAATATTGCGATAATTAATTGCCACGCTTGGAAATGGATAAGTTATAGCGCAATATGTTATTATTAGCGCACAAGGAGAATGCTGCTACTTTTATATACTTTGACCTAATTCCTTAGTCTTCTTATATAATACCCTCGGGAAGAAAGTGTGAGAATGGTCCGTTTTTGCAATATTTTCTATATTCCTTGTAGCTAATGCAGGGTGTACCTAAACGAAATCATGTAATTCCTTCAAACCTCGTGATGTACTGCTGACATAGATTAAACTTGCATGAGATTCAATAAAAAAATAACTACAAAAAGTAAACATGTGTTTTTGACGTGGGGCATTTTAGCGCCCCGAGTTAAATGACTGCGCGGCGAGCGGTAGCCGCGGAATTCGACGACACGTTTGGTGCAGTGGCTAAGCGATTGGCTTCTGCGCTGCGGGTCGTGGGTTCGATTCCCGCACGGAACAAATATTTGTATGGCCTACAGATAGTTGTTCCGGGTCTGGGTGTTTGTGCATGTGAAGATTTGTGTCTGTAAACGCACCCACGATACAGGAGAAATCCCAGTGTGGGGCAACGTTATTTAAAAAAAAGAAAAAAAAAACGCTCGGGGCTCTATAATGCCTAACGTTGAGAACACATGTTTACTTGTTGTAATTATTTTTTTATTGAATCCAAAAGAATCTCATGCAAGTTTAATCTATGTCAGCAGTAAATCACGAGGTTTGAAGGAATTACATGATTTTGTTTAGATAGACCTTGTATAGTGTGATTTTGACGTAAACAACGAGTACTAATCTGAATAGCATCCACGTGAATAGCTTCTAAGCTGTACCTCGGCTTGGTTACTATTCTTGGAACCAAATATTTTTTTATTTACAAACATAACATCACCTTGTATTCCCCGAAGGGTTCGGCAGAGGTGGTTTAGTAACACCCTCGTTTCGCCAGTTATGTTTAAATCCCATGTAATAGGAGGCGAGCCTATTGCCGTTAACCGGGCACAAATCCAGACTCCGGACTGCTACTGAGGAATTCCTAATGAAAAAACCCAATATCACTTTGTCCAACCTGGCTAAATTACTTATTTTTTACTATACCAAACCAAAAATGTCGTTTGGTGCTCTTCGTAACTGAGGTGCTATTCAGATAGATGGTCGTAATTTTTATTTTCACACGTTTTCAAAATACTGTTACTATACCTACGACAAAATAGTTGAACCAAAAAAATACATAGTTATACTCGCACGGTCTTAAAAGCCTCTTTGTCACATAAAACTCGAGTAGATTCTCTACTTCGAGATAAAATCTTTCTGTAATAAAAACGTGTTAAACAAGTAAAGTATTCTTATCACTGTGTTTCCTAATAGAGGAGCTGCTATTAATTCGAAGCAATCTATGTGATTTATCCAAGTGGCCCCATGTCGAGATGGTATCGCCATGACACATTAGCAAGTTTGCCGCGAAAATGGAATCGTATGTCACTAAGACATGTGCTAATCCTCTTATATATGTACTGTCAACTAACACGAGATGGTGTAAAATGTTTTATGCTACAACTATTAGTTATTTGCGTGCTGATATTGACCAAAAAGACTGCCTCGTTGGTCTAGTGGTGGCAAGCGCGACTGCTGATTGTGAGGCTCCGATCCTCAGGTTTGGCAAAATGTTATTGGGTTTCTCCGTGTGGAATTCCTCAGTAGCAGCCAGTAGTATGGTTTTGTGCCCGGTTGAAGGCAATAGGCTCGCCCCCTATTACATGGGACTTAAACATAACGGTGAAATGAGGGTGTTACTATACACCTCTGCCTAACCCTTCGGGGAATACAGGCGTGATGTTATGTAATTGAGAAAAAAACAGAATTTATTAGGTATTTCTTGGCGGGACAAGCTTTAAAAGGGTACTAAAGGATATGGGTTAGTCTTTACTAAAAGCCTGTTTTGGCCTTATTGCAATCGTTTTAAGACATATGACTGTATACGGTGACTTTTTGCAGCAATGCTGTCGAAACGCAACTTGCTAATAAGCCCTTAAAAGTTTTAATCCCTTCCAGCGATAACACCTTATTCAACTTAGCTTTACTATAGATACGGTTTCATCAGCCCAATAATAGAGTACCTACATGACTACTAAAGATAAAATAAAACTATTGCTGTAAAAATCTATGAAAAAATTGAGGAAATAACATGCTTTTATTTTTTTTAGGATTTATTTATTTCTAATATTTCGCTAGTAAACGCATACCCCATAAACTACGACAAACGTGAGCCTAACATACTGGCACACTATGGATGTAATTTAATGGTTACCTTTATTGTCCGTTAAAATAAAACATTGCTTAGAATTTATAAAAGCAATTTAAAATGTGTTAAGAAAAACAATTTACATGGACTTTTGTTTGTTTTTCGGGTCCAGGTCACTGATTTAATTTTATGCTAATTAATTAACTTAAAAGCTTTTTAATTAAGAAGCGAGGTTGCGATACAAAATAATATTTTTAAGGGACGTCCTCATTCAATAATATGGTAACAAAAAGATTTCCGGATATAATTATAATGGTATTTTTTTCGTTAAATAAATATAGATACCTACATCCTGTTTCGACAACTTCCCAATTCAATACCGTCATTTTTAGCAACAAAAATATAATGTAAAGTTTACGTAATGGGGATAAATGCATAGAATGAAAGAAGTTGTCAATTTGGAAAGTTGCCGAATTGGGATGTAGGCTTAAAATCCATTTAGACACAATCAACACCAAAAGTGTGTTCCTAATGAAAATATACCAATTATTATTTTTTTAACATTATTAACGACTAGCTGTATCCTCACGGCTCCGCCCGTAGCCTATGTTATTCAATGATAATGTAGCTTTCTAACGGCAAAAGAATTTTTGAAATCGGTCCAGTAGTTTTTAAGTTTATTCGTTACATACAAAAATATAAAAATACAAATCTTTCCTCTTTATAATATTATATATAGAAGTATAGATATAGATAGAGAATTTATTTGAATAAATTATGGAACTTTAAAGAGTAGTATTATGACTAGACTAGCACTGAGCCCGCGACTTCGCTCGCGTGAATTTTCATACAAATTTCCACCTCCAATTTTTTTATTTGTAACTTAATCACACACAAACGGCTAAACGGATTTGGATGAAATTAAGCACATAGATAGACTATGTCCTAGATTAATACATAGCATACTTTTTATTCGAATACATGAAATAATTCCTCTAGGATGCAAGTGAAAACGCGAGCAACAGTTAGTTTTATTATATTTGAACAACGTTATGTCTTGATTATTTTAAGTACAGTTCTGATACCTAATTATGTATTCTTCTTTTCGTGTGGTTAGTGACTAACCTGGCGTCTAAGTTTCCCTCATGCCATCGAGAAATATCTCTCTCCGGTTTCGTCACGATGTTTTCCTTCACCGTTTTTAAGCAAGTGATAATTATACAATATGCACATGAATTCGAAAAGTCAGAGGTGTGTGCCTTGGGTTCGAGCTAAAGACCTGTGACGTGGCAGTCTGACGGTCACACCACTAGGCTATCACTGCTATTATGTATTTAAAAGCTGGTATAGACCTTCTGAAAAACACCTTTGATTGTCTATTTCAATAATATTCATGTTACACGTTTCCCCATCCGTTTTTTTCATTACGCATATATTGATAAAAAACAAAATCAACGAACATTTCTTAATATAATTCGCATTCTCAGAAACGTAATCATATGTACGAAGGATAAGTACCTGTAACTCAGTAATAAAAGGCCTTATTCATTATATGATTGCCTACCTACGATTTCATTTTGTAAATAAGTAAGGTAATAAGAAGAAAATTAAATTAAGATCAATTTTCTTTTCATATAAAAGGCTTTTGTTAATTTACCAAATTTATTATGTTATTATGTAAAAATATACTTCTATACATAACATAACATCACGCCTGTATTCCCCGAAAGGTTGGGCAGAGGTGTATAGTAAAACCCTCATTTCGCCGTTATGTTCAAGTCCCAAGTAATAGGGGGCGAGCCTATTGCCATCAACCGGGCACAAATCCAAATTCCATGCTACTATTGAGGAATTCCACACGAAAAAACCCAATAACACTTTGCCTGATCTGGGGATCGAACCCAGGACCTCATGATCAGCAGTCGCGCTTGCCACAACTAGAACAATGAGCCAGTTTAGATATATATACTTACATCTAAATATGAATTAGTGTTATATAATATGCCTTCTATAAAAACTAGGTTAATATATATTCATAAAGCCTAATATAAAGAAATTGTTACATAATATCTGCCTCGATCACTCCCAATGACCATGATCTGTCAGATACATGAGCTTAGTAATGAAATCTATACTAGCTCATGTCAGAATGTGGCGCCAATATTGTTCTCATATACCTATATACACGTCTACACCCAACGGTTCTAATATTCAAGAGACAGACAGACTGACATGGGGTTCTGGGTTCGATCTCCAGGTCGGGCAAAATTTTATTGAGGTTTTTCATTAGGAATTTCTCAATAGCAACCCGGAGTCTGCATTTGTGCCAGGTTAATGGCAATAGACTTGCCCCCTATTTAACGGGACTTAAACATAACCGGCGAAATGAGTATGTACTGAAAAACACCTCTGCGGTACCCTTTGGGGAATACAAGGTTTGTTATGTCATGTTTTACAAACAGACAATAACAAAAACGTTGGAGTAATATATAAGGAAAAAAACAAAAATTTAACATTTCTAGGGAACGAACCGGTAGTTACAAACGCTCTTATGCTTCTAGGGTTAACAGAGAACCAAAAACATTAATATTTTTTACCGCACATAAAAGTTCGTGCAAACCGCGCCAGGGGTAAAAACTAGTTATAAATAAATCTATAACGTACACGTGTAGTGTCATACATTGACAAATTTGTATTTGGTTCGACCTTTTATACAACGTGACGAAGCAATAATAATATGTTTAGTGGTGGCCTTAAAGAAAGCGGGGATTTTGAACAATAAAGCAAGCGAGTAAAAGACACTTTAGAAAATTAAATGGGCGAGATTCTCGTTGCCATGTTTCAACATGTCATTTCTGTAGAAAAGAACGGGCAAGGAACTCCATGGTTACCTTTTTACAATAATAAATTCATAAGCTAATATTTGCTTGCAATGAAAACGACGCAGGAGACGGAAACATGTTTCATGATCAAAACAAAAACGTCTTTTATTGTAGTGATGACGTTATTTCGTCATTTTAATTTCAAATGAAGAATGTAAATGATTTTATTTTCTGTCCCAAGGTTGAACCTAGTATTTAGACAAGTGTGTTATACATGTTTGTTATTTAATTCATCACCGAAAACGAAAGTCTAATTTAAGTAAAAACGGCACAACTACAAAAAAGACTCTTTAGATATTAAAAATGGTATTTTCTTTTTCATAAATTCTTTTTTACGGGATAGGGTGTTCTCATTATTCTGCAACCCAAACCGCTTACTTTAAGGCCTATACACGGCATAAGTCGTTGTCAGTTACTTGAATAAAGATACACGCTATAAGGTCGACGCCTTTGTAAGCTAATACCTACTTTGTTTCTCACTTCTCTGTGATATAATGAAGGGCGGGATATATTTGGTACAACGTGAAACATAACCTGCTGTTTTCCTTGAATCCTTTTGTTCGAGATATTCTTAAGGATTGACCAAAGAAAGTTACACTCGTAGCTTTTCACATTTATGAAGAAAAAAAGTCCCTGTTTCCTAAAAGAAAACTGTATAATTAAAGGAAAGTGAAAAGGTTTTCGGTTTGGTACTATCTGCGTATCTGTAGATTAGTAATGAATGTAAAACGTTATTTTTAGGGTATACAAAGCCGAAACACGTCATAAAGATTTTTATCTTGAACATTTTTTTGTTCCCTACATACCTATTAGATGTATCCAAGTGTAATTTTGAACATATTATTGGCAAAAATATAACGTAGTATAAAACAATAGCAATGATTCTGAACTCAGTAGTTTCAAGTTTAGTGTACTACATGCAGGTAGTTATAATAACCTCATAATTACATTTAGGTTTACATGATAATATTATGGTCTTGATATAAAACACGTACCTAATAATAAATGTTTATTTGTAAACGCTGTTTATCTAAAACAACACGATTTTGTCTTTAACATTTTTATACGCCATTTTCCGGCGTCAAACAAATTTATTCCGTGTTCAAAGAGGGACACATCTCAGTACGTTTATAAATAGCTCGTATTATATTCGGGAATTGTTTTTCTTGAAACACATATTTTCGCGGTACACTGTTTGTCACTCTTTCATGAGTAATGTAAGAGCATTTTCTAAGAACATATTTCATTGTTTTACTGAAAGCTTCTACTGTATGGAAACACTTAACCAAAGTTTTGAGGCTAAGACAAAACAAATGAAAGATGTTTTTGTTTTTTTTGGGAGCTATAGTGGCCTATTATTTTTGGATTGGCATAATTATATACCCTATTCACGGAACGAAGGAATAAAATGTAAACAACCTTTGACTACTCTTAATAAAGATATTTTCTGTAAATTATTTTATAACAAAAAGAAATTGTGTGATGTTAATCTATTTGAAACACTTCTTATTCAAGTAAGTTTCGAATTTTTCGTCGATTTTACAGAAAATATATCTATTAAGCGTATTCAAATGGTGTTTACATTTTATTTTTTCGTTCCGTGAATTGGGTATTATAAACGTATCATGATCAGAAAAGAAATGGTGGAGTGCAGTTTAATGATCTACTTGAAATGGTTAGCATGCCATGTAGAAATAATTGTTAAATATAGAAAAATTCAGTTTGTGTGGATTGTAAATACTACTCCAAATATTTTTAGTGTTCACAAAAGTACTTCCTAGATCTTTATTAAGCTGAATATGCGAATGACGTTCTCTGCGTCAACAATAATGTCAACAAAGATTTTAGGCCATTATGACATCCTGAATGCCTTCACGCCATGGGGCCAAGGCCTGGCATGTCCAACAATAGAGGAATGTGTTAATGTCAGGAAATAGCATATTGTAGCGTGAATCTTCCTCATTAGGGGCTTTTGTGGAGCCCAACATTACATGCCCTTATCGGCTCTCGTATTGTGTTGTTCGTATAATTTTTCTATTTCTCTCCGATCATGTATACCTTTGTTTATTATATTTGTATATTTTTTTATATCCCTCTAAGGTTGAGGCCACACGAGCGTAATTTTTTGAGCTGTGAGTCGCGTAAAATAAGTCAGCGTAATTTTTTTGAAGGATTTAACAAACTCATTTTGCGTCGCCGTGTGAACGAAACAGGAGTTTTGTATAAAACCGAATGTAGCAGAAATTAAGCGACCGAAATTACGTGACTCACAACTCAAAAAATTACGCTCGTCTGGCTTCACCCTAAATGTGTGTTCCTATATTTCACTAGAGAAAATTCATTTGTTAAAAATGACTGTTATCGCAATTTCGAAAGCCGACAAAACATTTTGTCAAACTACTTATTAAATCTAGAAAATATTTTTGTATAAAATATTGCATGAAAATCAATACAACCACCCGTTATCCAATTTCTTTTATATCCATGTAAGTAACACCACGACTTATACTCACATTGTGCCATCCTCCAAAACTAAAGCACCTGCCAATACGATAGTGCAACCCGTCCTTAGTCTGTGGCGCCTTACAGTACGTCTTTGGGTAGGTCAGGCTCCCGAGTCCCGGGCAAGAGAAACTGAAAGTACGCGAACCAGTTCAAGTGCAGATGCGGGCCGGGACAGGGGCGCGGGGCGGGGGGCGTGACCCGGTCGCAGCCCCGGGCCCAGGCTGGGGCCCCGATATGCGTCACCAAATAATAAGGATGACATTGCGAGAAAATCAGAAAAGCGTATTCGGGACAAACTTCCTTACAACTATATACATGTTCCTTTTTCTAAAAAAAACAGTAATTACGCTCCAAGCCAGCAGTAAAAGTTTCCCATAATTGCCTGTCACGCTGTGTAAATTATTTAGCTTTGTCTCCCGCCGTCTTTTAAATGAAAATCAGTAATTAAAAACGATAGTAGCGTTTTCTTTAGTAATAAGTATTTAATGACTTATGAAATTATCCAATTATTATAAATTATATTTTACGACGACAGCTTCAAAGCTGGGATTTATGCTAGATATTTGCTGTTCATCTTCTGGGATGGTAAAAACAGTAAAAGGATGCATGTGTGGTCATTAAATAAACATAAATGAACCATGGAGGAGATAGACCATTTCAGATCGTATATGAGTTGTTTTTTTTTCTTTATATTTACTACTTCAGAATGTTTTATTAAGAATCTAGAGAACAATGACATCAGTGCCAATGAATGAGTAAACTTTTAGAGCCAATTAAATTATCTCAAAGAACTCTTTGTTATTGTATTTAATTACACAAGACTTTTATAGCGACCCTTTTATAGAAGATCAATCAGATCAATTCCTTCACAATACCTTAATTAATTATTTATTACTGTGTTACTGTTCACAGTTGATAGGTACCTAATCTTTACATAGTATAAAACAAAGTCGCTCCCGCTGTCTGTACGCTTAGATCTTTTAAACTACGCAACGCATTTTAATGCAGTTTTCAGTAATAGATAGAGTGATTCAAGAGGGAGGTTTATATGCCCCACTTTAGTATCTACATTGCACACGTGCGAAGCCAGGGCGGGTCGCTAGTACATGATAAAATTACAACCGACCTCTAAATATAGGTATTATCTGGCCAAATACTCAAAGCTACTCAATTTAGAGTTGCCGTTAATTTCGTGCTGTCTCTTTCACTTTCCCTTAAAGTGACAGAGGCAGCACGAGATTCAACGGCAACTTACAATTGAGTAGTATTTGAATATTTGGGCAAACTTAATTTATTTTTTGTTTAGCCCACAACCAATTTTGAAGGATAGGATCCGAAATTAGATTATCCGAGAAAGAACAGAAGTGACAGACATATAATTAGCAAGCTGAAGTAACAGTGGCTGGTCATGTCTGTCGAAGGAGCGATGGCCGTTGGAGCAGTGAGTCCTTGAGTGGAGACTGCAGGAAGAGACAGCGTAGGATGCCCCTTAGCCAGATAGACGGATGACCTGAAGAAGGTTGCCGGGGTGGACTGGATGCGGAAGGCTGAGAACCTAGTGTTTTGGCGCATCTTGAGAAATATCTATTAATCCAGCAGTGGGCTGCGATAGGCTGATTTGACTGTCCCACAACCGATAAAAGGTCTCCCCACATTTACACATTGCTTTCTCTGGGCAATCTTTCTCAACCATATTATCTTTTATTTTACTATTCGTGGTTTAAAGTCGTCCACACACGAACTCACTTCAAATGAAAAAATTAACACAATGTTACGGATAATATTTTAATTACAGCCATCAACACCGTACTAAATTATGCTGTTAAGTTTTAGCTAATTACGCTTTTTTTTGCGAATCTAAGTGAGCGTAAAACACGGATGGTGTTCTCGTTCAACAAGAAATGTATTAAGGAAAATGAGAACCGGTCAAACGACTTCTCAGTATCGCTGAGTCAGACAGAAAGTCGTGCGTTTTCGATGCACGGGAATGTGGTAAGATTTTAAAAACCGGCCAGGTGTGAGTCGGTATCGCGCACTAAAGGTCTGGTCAAACATAGTAATTCGCACGCGATCACCCAGCTCCCTCTCTGTATTCTGCCTCCTTAAGGGTTCTGTACCACCACACATGTCAGTAAAACAAGTGTTTTTAATCTTTTTTATTTAACTATAAAGTATGCACTACAATCATACCTAGTTTCACGTTTGTATGTATTACCATTTTTAAGATACAACAGGAACAAAAAAAATTGAAAAATTGCATTTTTTTTCAAGTTTGCTTATTTGGGGACCCTCTATGGACTTAGACTTTTTATTATTCTTAAAATCTGCCATGATAGAAGTCATGGTAATATATATTCTGTGTAATATCTACTGATTACCTATTACGGTTAAAAAGATACAGCCCTGTGGCAGACAGGCGGACGGACAGACAGACGACGTAGGTATAGTAATATGGTCCCGTTGGGCACCCTTTAGGCACGGACCCCTAAAAAAGAGCTATAAATTTAAAATGTGCTGTAGGGAAAGTACGCGGCCCGTTTACCTATATTTCCTAGAATTGATGTACCATAACATAATTGGTTTATTAATAAGAACTCGACGGAAGAATTACTTGTGAATCAGATTCTGATTCTTCAGTGCGAAAAGAGTCGAATACTAAAAATATATGGTGAATATTATAACTGTTCCTAATTCATGTCGTTTATTCCAAGCAAACATATTACAGAAGGCTTCTTCCAAAAAGGGATGACACTAAAAATAATAAAACAGTTTAAAATCGTTTCCATAAAATGTAAAGTGTGTAATTTAATAAATGTACAGCACCAATTTGCAACTTTACTTGCATTTTTTTCCCATAATTGCGTTCCCTCTCTTTAAAGAAATGCTTCAACAAATGACGGAAATAAAAGCTTATTACCTATATTAATATTTTAGTACGTTAATTTATTGGTAAATAATATAAAAAAAACACTTTGACGATTTAGAAGTTAGTCTTTAGAATCACCATGCACCAGATACATAAAATAACATCACGCCTGTATTCTCCGAAGGGTTGGGCAGAGGTGTATAGTAACACCCTCATTTCGCAATTATGTTTAAGTCCCATATAATAGGGGACGAGCCAATTGTCATCAACTGGGCACTAATCCAAACACCGGGCTGCTGAGGAATTCCACTCGAAAAAACCAATAATACTTTGCCCGACCTGGGGATCGAACTCAGGGCCTCACGACATGCGCCACATATATTAATACTGATTAAATGTAAGTAATGGCTACTTACATAACGCGTAATATACCTAAAATCGAAATTATAATACCAAGATATGTAGAAGTAACTATGGGGAACAAAAAGCTATTCAACCTTCAACAATCGTTAATATAACTTCAGGAAAACTTTCAGGTGTCCTAGTTTCTAACGAATAACTTCTGAAAGTTGGTACTTAACTACGTATTTTATAGATTTGCTCTCCACCTTATAGGTACACAAAAACTTGTTCTATGAGTCTTCTCTTAGCTATAAAAACAAGTGCTTTCATAACATGTTTATACGGTAGATTTCAAAGTCTTTTGTTTCAATCCTTAGATCGCTATTATGTATAAGGAGATAGAACTTTTATTGGCATAGCCACCATGACGCCATTTGTTTTTTTAGAATTTGCGGCCCTCTTCAATTCGGTTATATAAACGGTGTAAAAAGACCCTTAACGAAGCCGAAAAGCACTTATTCTCCACGTCACTGCGAACATTTTTTTGTTCTGGACTATGCCTGGGAACCTTCTAGTTACGGAGGTATTGGAGGTCAAAGTTCCAACTTTTTCACAACTTATTTTTTAAATACTAGTTTTGAAGGTTGCTAATGTACTTGAAATACCTCCATTACCCGTTTACTACTAATTGCATCTATCAGCACAGTGTTTTGAGTGCGTAATGGTGCGTCCAGACGTGACGAACGCGCCGCGAATACGCCGCTCGCGAGCCGTTCTCGAGCTGCGCGCGTGCATTTCATGTTCGTACGAAGCTCGCGCGCCGTCCGCGCGCAAGCTACGCGCCGTACGCGAGCGGCGGAGGTGGTGCGCGCGTGCCGCTCGTGGAACATGCCACTAACGTCTTCTGTTTTCCTTTTAGTTTTTGTCAGTAATAAAATAGCCGATGCTGCAGCAATTACGCTAACGGCAGTCGTATAGTCCGACATCTTCGCAAGCAAATTCACAACTGAGACTCATAGTTCAAACGCGAAAGAAGCTATGTGCGCACGAGCGGCGCGCCAAACGTACGCTGTAACTGCACGCGAGCAGCACGCGCGCAGTTCGCAAGCGGCTCGCGAGCGGCGCATTCGGCAGGTCTGGACGCAGCATTACAATTATCTTTACACTAAAACGAAATTTTACACCCAAAAAAAAAGTCGTTTCCCAGCGATAATTTTGCGCATTTTTGCGCATTTTGACGGCTTGGTGAAGGGTTTTTTTACACCTTGTATAGGTAGAAACAGGCGCGGTCGAAGCCAGACTTTGGGGGGGGGGTCATATTAACAGTAAAATAAGTTGAGCACATTAGAATTTATTGCACAAAATTTTTCTTTTGTAAATGATCCATTTTTAGGACGTTTGTCAATTTGACGTGTACGATTTTGGGGGAGGAACCCCCTACGAACGCACCCTCGGAATGGTAGCAATATGGTGCCCTAAAGTGTGACGTTGCCGATATATTTGGAGGTAAAGATTGCCATAGGACAATGACAATCATTAAACATGAACTACTTACGGATATAAACACGTAATTAGTTCATTTTTAATGATTGAAGACAAATATGTCGGCCACGTGACATTTGGAGATATAATAAACAAAAGTTCCACCAATGCAGCCTCGTCGGTCTAGTGGTGGCAAGCGCGTCTGCTGCTCGTGAGGTCCTGAGTTCGATCCCCAGGTTGGGCAGTGTTATTGGGTGTTTCCGTGTGGAATTCCTCAGTAGCAGCCCGTAATTTGGATCGGTTGATGGCAATAGGCTCGCCCCGTATTACATGGGACTTAAACATAACGGCGAAATGAGGGTGTTACGATACACCTCTGCCCAACCCCTTGGGGAATACAGGCGTTATGTTATGTTTATGTAACTGTAACCCAACCAAAAGTCATCTAAATAGCATCCATTGCGGTGTACCACAATTTTCGAAGGATGCAAGATCGAACAACGAACTGACCTGTATTAACCTTAATAGTTCGAAGAGATAGCATAATTATATCTGCGATCGCCAATGGAAATTAAGGGAACATGATTGTAAGTGCAAATTAATCGTAATGACTTGATTACGTTGCCATTATGCTGATGATAGCTTCGATAATGTTGCACTATTACTTGATAATAGGTTAGCAAAGGGTCTACGACTATTCAGTTATATAAGGTTTAAAAAGATTCGTTTTGTCGTTATCATAGATAGTTCTGAAAAGTTGGTATGGGAACAAAAAAAATATAACGTTTAACCTTTTGGACGCCATTGTCACACATATGTGACAAACGAAAGTTTACCCTGTACGCCAACCTCACAAATATGTGACAAAAACGATGAGATTACAGTTACCTTGGCGTGGGGGGTACGACGATGCATTTATGCTCTGGCGTTCAAAAGGTTAAAAACCTCTGACATTGAAATGGCTGAAGTGATTATCATCAAATGTAGCTAAAAATCACGCCAATTAAGAGGAAATGCGGTCGGCCTTGAGTCCAAACAAACGTATTCCTCAGTTTCCTCCTTGGATAATGTCATTAGAGCAAATATTTTTTACCATATGATATATATCTACCATCACTATGTCCCTATGTTTTGTTATTGTCAATTAATTAATTATTAAAAGAACTAGAAACGTTTAAACTTTACAAAAATCTACCGGTTATACCACCGTTTTCGAACATCTGGCAAACAAATTTGACGAATATAAAAAATAAAAGAAAAACATACAGACATAACCAAAGTCTTTCTTAAATTATTACAGAAAAATATATTAAAATCGGTCCAGATTTGAAGAAGGAAACGGGGAAATACGTAAGTACGATTTCGCTAATACTGCACAGGAGAAATCAGTCCGAGATTCAGGTGTCTCTTTCGCGCTCAATTGGGAAGGTTTGCGGGAGGGGTGGGACGGAAATAGATCGCAAAAACCTATTCAAATTATTAATATTTTGCAGCTCGCGTTACCTCTTAATCCAGCTTTAAAAAAAAACCGCATTTAAATCAGTTCATCAGTTTAGGAGATACGATCCCACAGACATCAAACTTATCGTATTTTTTGCGTCTAGTATTCAAACTAAATTTTTTTTAAAACTAATTTTAAATATAGCAGTTCGAATGAAGAGATCTCATGATTACCCATGTATTTTCTACGATGTTTTAATTGATGATGTTATTACTATGCACATAATTGTGGTAAAAAACTTTTATTAACACAAAAAATTAAATTAAAATGTAACCATAAATTGTTCGCTACCATCTAAAGAGGACAGTTTTTTATCGATATTATTATCAATAACTTCATTTGGATGAAATTATGAATGCATATTTTTTTTTTTATTCTTTGTCTATGCCTTAAATTGGATTACTGCGGAGGAAAAGCAACAATAATTTACCCCGATATGGGTACGTTTATTAAAATGTTTTTATTTTATGAAGTTCACCTTTCGTTTTATAGTTTAATATTTTTTCCATGTTTGATATTTTCGCAAATAGGTTGGACGCAAAAAAAGCAATAATATTATATACTGTTTGGATTAAAATGACTAATTGCTATATTTAACACTAGCTGTGTCCTCACGGCTTCGCCCGTAGCCTATGTTATTCGGTGATAATGTAGCTTTCTAACGGCAAAATAATGTTTGTAATCGGTCCAGTAGTTTTTAAGTTCATTCGTTACACACAAAAATACAAAAATCCAAAAATAAAAATCTTTCCTCTTCATAATATTAGTATAGACAACTGCCTCGTTGGTCTTGTGGTGGCAAGCGCGACTGCTGATCGTGCGGTCCTGGATACGATCCCCAGCTCGGGCAGTATTATGAGTTTTTCCTTATGGAATTCCTCAGTAGCAGCCCGGAGTTTGGATTTGTGCCCGGGTGATGGCAATAGGCTCGTCCCCTATTACATGAGACAAACATAACGGCGAAATGAGGGTGTTACTGAACACCGCTGACTACCCCTTCGGGGAATACAGGCGTGATGTTATGTTCTGATGCTATATTTAATTTGCTATCTGCTATTTTATTCTCATCAAATTAAAAGGTTGTATCAGCATGGATGTAATATCATAATTTTAATAAATTTAACTCTCATCGTTGGACTTTTTAACCGACTTCCAAAAAGGAGGAGGTTACTATGTTCGTCTGTATGTATGTTTTTGTATTTTTTTTTTTTGTGTATGTTCATCTATATTTTCGCCAATTGTGAACCGATTTTAATGATTATTTTTTAATGGATAGGGTATACTTCGAAGTTGGTCCCATTTAAATTTGGTGAAGATATGATGAAGAACTTCGGAGATAGACAATGGAACTCCTCAATGACGAACAGTACGCATATTGTGATGATGTGATTATGTTACGAGCAGCGTCTTTAGTAGGTCCAACCAAGTTTTAATTGAGGCCACTAAAATGAAAAAAATAATAACTTTTTTACAAAAAATTTAAACCGACTTCAAAAAAGAATTAAATAATTACCATATAAAATTAACAGTTTCAGAAGTCGGTGCCTTCAATTTGGTTCAGCGTGGATCAGCACCGACTTCTGAAACTGTTAATTTTATATGGTACTTATTTTATTCTTTTTTGGAGTCGGTTTAAATTTTTTGTAAAAAAGTTTTTAATTAATTTCATTGAAACGTAGGTACAATATTAAAGTACTGTAAACGACATACCCGTGGAATGCTCATTCATAAAATGTCAAGTACTCGTTTCATTGAAGGCTATTATGTAATACCTACTGTTTACTCCGCGAAAAATGAAACTCGACTGTCAATAACAGAGACTAGTTACCTATCGCTATACTTTCATTCTATGAACATATAGCATAACACATAATAACATAACATCACGCCATGTACTCCCCGAAGGGTGCAGCAGAGGTGTTTTAGTACACTCTCGATTCGCCAGTTATGTTTAAGTCCCATGTAATAGGGGGCGAGCCTATTGCCATTAACCGGGCACAAATCCATACTCCGGGCTGCTACTGAGAAATTCCTAATAGAAAAAACTCAATAACATTTTGCCCGGCCTGGGAATCGAATCCAGGACCCCATGCTCAGCAGTCGCGGTTGCGACAACTAGACCAACAAGACAGTCAATGCATAACACATATTGTATTATAAAGATAAAAAGACGAAATAATAAAATCAAAATTCACAGTTGAACTAAACATTTTAGTAGAGTCAAGATTTTTAGTTTATGGTGAATTGTAGGGAAAGAGGGTTAATGTTTGGTCTGCCGGGGTTGCGTTGCATGCTTATGCAAACACCATCGGTTTTTAGCCGGTAAGAGTCAGGTAGACCCCCTCACCTTCCCGAGGGACATCCATGAGGATTTTCCGACGAAACCAAAATAAAAAATAGGGGAATAACAATAGGATGCAAAGATGTAAGCACCTATATCATTGATCAAAAATGGCTGAGAAAGAAGAATAAGAGAGTAGAGATCTTTGTCCAATAGTGGTCGTTTACGAGTTAAGACAGTTTTCCCACATTTCATAATTTACAAACAAAGAATATATTAACAAAAAAAAATACACACAATGCCAACGAAATACACTGCAGTAGTTTTTAAAATGTTTCTCATACGAATCGTTATATATATTTGCGCAAGAGTGTAGCATTTCGTCGGCGAAGCACCGGAGCGCCCCACTTATGAGTTATTGCTAAAAATATTTAGTTCTGAATGCCGGTGGTCCATTTTACCTTTGGGAATTTTTTAGAGGAAATGAGAAATGGCAGGTATACTAAAATATTCGTTTTATGACCGAGTTCGACAAAATATTAAGAATGTTAAAATATCTTTTGAGAATTTGGTCTGGTTTTCAGGTTTGAAAACGTTTTACAGGCTTTCTTAGGCTTATTAACGTTTTCATAACATAACATCACGCCTGTATTCCCCGAAGGGTTGGGCAGAGGTGTATAGTAACACCCTAATTTCGCCGTTATGTTCGAGTCCCATGTAATAGGGGGCAAGCCTATTGTCATCAACCGGGCACAAATCCAAACTCAAGGCTGCTACTGAGGAATTCCACAAGGAAAAACTCAATAGCACTTTGCTCGACCTGGGGATCGAACCCAGGTCCTCACGATCAGCAGTCGCGCTTGCCACCACTAGACCAACGAGGCAGTTTCGTTTTCATTTATTATAAGAAAATCTCGATCTCGATTGGCGATGTCTGTATGTCAAACTGGATGAAAAAATCTCTTTCTGCACTTATTTTATAGCTTTCAACAAAAAAGAGCAAATGATCATTAAAATGTGGCAACAGAATTCCTTAATTGCTTAAAAAACGTATTGCATCCGCTACGTATCTTTTCATTCAGGTCGTAAAATAGTACTGAAAGAAACGTGAAATTTAATGATACTCGTAGGCAATGAGCCAGCTACTTGTCACTACTTCCACACCACTACAATATCTCAATCTAATACCTACGTCATCCGACAAAAAATCGCATGAACGAGCGCAAAGAAAATCGCATTATTCCTCCCTCGGCTTCAAACCTCATTCGACATTCACTACTAGCTACATCAAAAATAGAAGCGTCGAAAAAGCAAAAAACGAAATCCATTACCGTTTTATCACTAAGCTGGCAGACGGCAGCCAATCAAAAGTTTTAATGAAGTGCGTCCTTATCGAAGGCAACAGATACAGCGGGGTGCGTATCGATTGGTCTCCCGATGTAGGTCACAGGCTGCGGGTCAAAGGTCACGGGTAGGTCACCTCGGCCAGCCTCGTCAACGTAAATAGTCTGAAGCAGGGCTGTCACGCAATCGAAATCCTTGGGCTGAATGCATCCTTGGAACGACACATGACCGTGTGGTATTCCCCTATCTTATTATGCATAGTAACATTATAGAATCATGTATGCAAATCAGTTTGGTCATAAATTACATTATAATATTTTCAAAACATTTAATTTCTTAACAAAAATAGATCAGCTGATGAACTTAAATGACAGGGATACATTTTTTATCTTTTATAGCGGCCCATCCCGGCTTCGCACGGGTGGACATTTTTCCCGTTTTTGCAACATTTTTCATTTATGATCCGCTCCTATTGGTCGTAGCGTGGTGTTATATATAGCCTATAACCTTCCTCGATAAATGAACTATCCAACACAATTATTTTTTTTAAATTCCAACTAGTAGTTCCTGAGATTAGCGCGTTCAAACAAACAAACTCTTCAGCTTTATAATATTAGTATAGATAACTTCAAGCTCTTTTGATGCTGTGATAAGAAGAAAGATTCTTATCTTTTTCTTTCATATTAATACTGTAGATAAATGCTACATGTGTTCTCATTACTGCTTCGTTGGTCTAGTGGTCCCAAGCGGGGCTGCTGACCATGGGGTCCTGGATTCGATCCCCAGGTCAGTCAAAGCGTTATTGGGTTTTACCATTAAGAATTTCTCATTAGCAGCCCGGAGTCTAGACCTGAGCCCAGTTAATGGTAATAGACTCGCCCCCTATTACATGGGACTTAAACTGGCGAAACGAGGGGGTACTGCCGAACCCTTCGGGGAATATAAGGCGTGATGTTATGTAAGTATCTGTTCTCAGTATGTCCACATGCTTCAGATAATCAATTCTATAAATAAATGTGCAATAATAAATCCAGCCTACAGTCGGCAGCCCTGCGGAGTTCTCCCCACGACCCGCGTCTCGCCAAGGAGACTGGCAACGCCAGCTACGCCCTTTGTTTACCCCTGGCTCGTCGCGATCGTAAAACGTAGCTATAAAAATACTTTGTTAAATGTATGTTACTGTTAAACTAAGAATAGTGGTCTGTGTCGGGTGTTACGTGTATATCTTACTGTAGATGTACTAGTTCGTTCTACCTAGCCTTCAGCTTCCAGTCTAACCAGATGCGGCTGAATATCAGTATTTTACACGGAGCGACTGCCATCAGACCTCCGCAACCCAGTTACTGGGCAATGCCGATATCTTTAGATTAGACCGGTTGTTAGACTTTTTGGGTTTCTGACTTTCCGTAACGACTGTTATAGGTATTCATATGACACCCGGGACCGACTGTTTAACGTGCTCTCCGAGGCACGGAGGGGTCTCGAAGTGTAACGAATGGTCACCCATCCACAGACTGACCGCGGCAAGCGCAGCTTAACCTCGCAAATAGTATGATCCGCGCGGTTGGTAATTATCCACGAGCCCCTAATACACTGCGCTTTCTTAGCAGTGTAAATGTACTAGTAGCAGATGGTTAATATTAGGATCAGTGCTATCCATACAACCACCTCGTTGGTCTTGTGGTGGCAAGCGTGACTGCTGATCGTGAGGTCCTGGTTTCAATTCACAGGTCGGGTAAATTGTTATTGGGTTTTTCTGTGTAGAATTCCTCAGTAGAAGGCTGGAGTTCGAATTTGTGACCGGTTGATGGCAATAGGCTCGCCACCTATTACATGGGATTTATACATAGCGGTGAAATGAGGGTTACTATACACCTCTGCCCAACCCTTTGGGGAATACATGCGTGGTGTTATGTTATGGTATCCATACTGTACGACCTGTTCCAAGGCAACATTATATAGGTATATTATATGGTAGGTATCATTGAACAAAAATTACGAACCATACAATAGTGGAACGTATTCTTGAACAGTGAGTCTTGAAAATACATTGAAGTCGGTGGTTCAGATAGAAATATTTTTTTACTCAGTTTTCCCGTGGTTTTACTGATTGGGCATAACCACTCTTGTATGCACAGGGATTTTCATAATATTCTTTGAGGTAAAACTAAATTATATTTAAAAGTACGAAGCGACAAACCATAGATTTGTTATTGGAAAATTTTAAGATCCACCAACGTTCGTGCCTCACAACAACATACACTCAAACCGACTCGTAAGCGCCTACGTTCAGCATGAATGTAATATTAATTTACTGGCCACTTTGTGTAAATAGAATTGTGGAATTTTACCAGAGACATAAATAATAGACAAAGACATTACCCTATCTAGGAATCAAAGGAAAACAATGTATCTGTTGGCAACATCAACAGATTAAATTTTTGGTTTCTATGTGGTGGCAACACTGTCTTGTGTCAGTTCATCTTCACATTTCTCTCTAGCAGCGGTAGTGCGAGCTTTATTATTATTTTACCTATTTTCTGTTCTTTTCTACCAGTTTGTAACTGTTAAAGCATTAAACCGATCCAACCATTAACAATTTATTTATTGTAAATACCAAAATACAGTCCACCAAGTCCATTTCCGCGGAGTATCGACACCTTAAATTCCTAGACGGTTTATATAGGTCATTTGGGGAAAATAAAGACGTCTTTTGCCACACCTATTGGTCAGAATTATGAACTAAGCTTGGTAGTGGATGGTGGGCTAGTGATTAAGGTTATTTCCCCAGCCTTCACGGTCTTTTGTGTGGTTCTCTTTCCTCTTAAAGATATCCGAGGTATCTTTAATGATTAAAACCTCTACTAAACCTCTGTGAATCTAAATCATCTATGACACTGGCTCTAATGCAAAGTATGTTATCTTTTTTACATTAGACTGTAAGCGTCATCATCATCATCATCTCCCTGCCCTTATCCCACACTAGATGGGGTTGGCACAACACGTATTCCTCTTCCATTGCCCTCTATCAGTCGTCACCTCAGTACCCACTCTTTTCTTACCCACATCAACATTCACACAATCCATGCATCTTTTCTTTAGCCTACTTCTATGACACAAAATGAGCTGATGTTATCTAAATCGTCTGTAAACGCTTACGATGATTGTAGAACAGTATTGAGAATCACAGACCACACCATTTTTAACCTCCCGACGCATAAAGTGGGATGTTATTAGTTCGACACCTTACCCTGTTTGTCTATGACATCAAAGCTCCCAAAATATGAACCAATTTCAATGCATTTTTTTCATTTGAAGGCTACATTCAGTAAACGATCAATACCTATGATTAAAATAATAATAAACAGATATTATTTTATTATTTTTTTTAAATTTAAGTGCCTTCCTCGCTTATCATAACTAGGTATAATAAATCAACTCAGCGTAACGCGGTCTTGGCATGAACTTCTCGTAACAAGCGGCTAAAAGCCATAGTCCCCAAACTCGACAAGTCGAGGGTGACTGCAGAGCACCGTAGAGTATTTCGGCTACCAAGTATCACTAATTTGTGTTGCTATCAGAGCCTCGACAACTAATAATGAGTATTCAAAATTCTCAAGGCTATTCCCCTAGAAAAGCTTAGACTGTTTCTCAAGCCTTTTAAAGAATAAAACATTTACTAAAGAAACATTCGCTTTAAATTTCTCGCTCGAAATATTAATTCAAATTATACAACCTCTCAGCCTTTATCCGTTAGATACCAAAGATTCCAAATTATACACTGTCTAGTAAACAGTGAAGCACGTAATGTTTCACTCACTATTCATCTCGGAGCATCTCGCAACCAATCATAGTAGACATCCCAGCACATTTTCTAAATAAGAAACCCCGTGTAAATTTGTGTTGGTTATGTAAACAAGTTATGCACTTTCTCACGCTCACCCGCTTTGAATGCACAAAGCCAATTTTCCACAAGAGCAAAAACAACACAAATTCAATTAGGGAAATGGTTTCTGTTTTGCGAAACAGGAGGTTGGAATTTATAGGTGTAATGTAAATAGTGGTGCTGAGTTCCAATCAACAGATTGAACCCGTTATACTCCTGGTGAACAGAATGTATGTATATGCTGCAGACGGAAGGAAGATGAGAGATTTATATGTGATTGTATTGCTTCCGGTGCTTTGAAATGATTGAATTACATTGAAACATGTTTGCCTGAATATAACTTTATAATTTATGGCGTTTTGCAAAGGTTTACTGCTTTACGGTTTTATGCTTTAACTATTATAGAAAATGTTAAAGGTATTGATTTTAAAAGAGTTACCATGGAGTTTGTAACCGCGGCTTCTCCATAGAAAACGACAAACTGGAATCGTGCACATAACTTTTAGTACGTAAGTAAGCGCCTTTAATGATTTACGTGAAATAAAATAATAACAATTTAGATTTTTTAAAGAATTTCCTGCAAGTAAATAAAGCAAGATATTCGCTAATTCAGTGAATTGCAAAAATCCAACAAATAGACAAAGGAATGTAACATTATTTTGGAATCAACAGTAAAAACATAACAGAACATAATAATGTTGGAAGTAAGGTGCAGTTGCTAAATTGAATAGTGTCCGCTAATAATGTCAGTTTCAAATTATATTAGTAGTAACCAGACTTCGCCTACACTAGGGCATAAACACACGTGCCGCGTGCAATATCGATCGACTTTATACTTTCATCGGTTTAACGATGGCGACCACGACGGCAACTAAATGGACGAACTCTCATCAAAAATGCACCCGCCTGCATTGACGCAGTGTTCAATGAATGTAAAATGCGTTTATCTACATCGAAATTGCACGATTAGGTGACTAGGAAGTAACATTGACGTAAACAAGAAAGGAGACACCTGTATCAAATGACAATGATATCATATAACATGCATTTTTTTAAACATATTATTCTATCGCATCATCAGTAATCAGTATGCACGGATATAGACAGCAATAAAATATTGTGACGTTATAGCAATCGTTAAAACAACTAAATGTATGATCACATAATTATATTAGGAGTTGCTCGTGTGTTCAAGTCCTAAAACTCGCAATTTTGTCACCGGAATTGCAAAATTGCTCGATACAAGACTATCGCAATCTAAAGTCGTTATTAGTAATGCTCATAATATTATGCATGAGTCCGTCACGTAACCACTCAGCTAATAGTGAATTAGATATGATAGGGTAAAGTACCATCTAGTTAGTTTTTACATTCACTTTGTCCTAAGTTTTGCAATTTCATGTCGAAACTTGACGTGTGTCTAGATAAATCTGTCCCTTTGATTGCACAAAATGGTTTTACATTCAGGTTGAAGTGTTCTAGAAGTAATAATGTGGCTTTGGCAATATATTTCCACTATAAAAGATACTAAGATAGAAACAATTTTAATAGAAATATCGGCAACTAACAAAGATAGTCTGCTAGTTCCATTATCTGTCTTGACATGTTCATAAATAGTTTCTAAGAAAATGTTGAAGAACAGGAGACAGTAAAGTAGACGCGTTGTTTTAAAAAGAATCGCACATAGAGTGCGGTCTTGAAAATTGAGATGGTATAAATACGCTCGCTCAGGAAATTGGATACCGTTCCGAGGTACAGAGAACAGTTGTCGAGGAAATCGAAAACCTGAAGGACTTGAAACATTCTCGGACTGTAAATAATATTCCTTTCTTGACAAATACGAAGTTTCTATTCGAGAGTCAGAAATTCTGTTACTTATACTTGTGTGAAAATCATACAAGAGTAGGTACCTTCATTACGATGAATTTAAATTAAATAGATTTTACTTTTTTTACGTTCAAATTTTTCTCGGGGCTTTAGTTCACTTTGCGTGACTATGGAAGCCTCATAGGTACCTCCTATTTTATATAACTTAAAATAGCATTATATATAAACAAATTACATACATATAAAACAAATTATACTACCTATAAACATTGAAAACCGTATATGAAAAAAAATGTCGACATCAGGGAACCGCTACACAATTCCACCGGCACAGATAAAAGGAACAGAAAGGTACCAACCTACCAACATAAGTTTAAACCCCACACATATTGCAGTACGTACAACGACAGCAACAAATGCCGACGTCCGACAGTGCTAAACACAGAAAACCAGTAAAAAGAGCCAGTTTCACTAGAACAATATTATTTATTCACTATTCAGGATATCATCAGCCCATCAATTAGTTGAAACAAGCCAGCAATTTGTTCCTAAATTGAACCACGTTCTAAATACTTTATTGTTTGTTTTGTTCTCTCAGACACAAAAATGTGCAGCCATTATAACTATCGCCTGCATACATTCCTCCTGAAGCTTCTACATTTGCGTTATTGTGGGCGCAGTCGGCTCGGCCTGAAATGAGGGCGCCGGATCGATACAGGCAGACTGGCAGACACAACAGAAACGTTCGGCGGCCGCGCACTCAGCCTTATTTTGCGTCTAAGCTAGGACCCCTCCTCTACACATTAGAGCCCTCAAAACAACCGATGCGATGTGATAACGACTATTTGGAGGAATAGAAATTGCATCTGCAACTGCACTGAAATGGTTCCCTACGGTGTAATGTTCTTTCCATGTTGGAAATAGATTTCAAGGATCTGGATGCAAAGATTAGAAATGTGTTCTGGTGGTCGTTTCGCTTTGTTTATGTATCGTGAGAACACATTCTTTTATTCTGTTGTGTTCCTTTTTAGTGGTATCCCGACCTCGCAGAGTCCGTTTAACCGCGTCAGTAGTAGCTACAATTTGATCCGGACCATGTTTTCAGTTTCAAGGTTCTTCTAAACTACAATACTAACACATTTGTTTTCTTTATTTTTCACACAAATTTGGCCTTAGTAACACAAAAGGCATTATTGTGGGTAATATATATAATGACATGGCAACAATGTGTTTCTGGTGGTAAATTATTGTTGAAAACACCTATACAAATACGTTATTATTTGTTAAGTATGAAGGCCTTTAGGCTGTTGACCTCATGCAGCCTCAAGGATGGAAACGATTGCACGCGCTGTGTTATTTACTTGTACTGTACGTATTGAATACAAATACATGATGTCTCATTTTGAATATTCAATAACATCTTCGATTCCGCTTACAAACACTTGCACTTAAAATATAAATAGATATGGTCATAAATCCATCTTTGTAATTACCTAGGGACACTTGTTTATGTGTGTGTGTAGTTTTGTTATTTCCTTAACTGTGATTTACGATGGTGTGTGTAGCCCGCACCAAGCTAGTGTGGCGGACTAAGGCCTAAAGCCTTCTCATTCTGAGAAGCAGCCTGTGTCCAGCAGTGGGACAGTAATGGAATAATTATGTATGTAAATGTACTTCACAAAAAAATGTATTTAATAGACTACAGTAGTTTTTCTGCAACAATACAATATTATGACGAGTCTACCTTAAATGGTCATAGTTCAAAGTCTGACGAAGACAACACCATTTTCAGACCACATTAGTCACATAAAAAGTCTTCATATCTTTCAAACGGACCATACACATTCACAATATACATAACATCACGCCTTGTATTCCCTGAAGGGTTCGGCAGAGGTGTTTTAGTACCACCCTCATTTCGCCGTAAATGTTAAAGTCCCATGTAATAGGGGGCGAGCTTAATGCCATCAACCGGGCAAAAATACAAACTCCGGGCTGCTACTGAGAAATTCTTAATGGAAAAACCCAATATAATTTTGCCCCAACTTAGGATCGAACCTAGGACCCCATGCTCAGCAGTCGCGCTTGCGACCACTAAACCAACAAGGCAATCTTCGCTCAACTGCAGATAACCAATAGCTGACCACTGTGACCCCATGCACTGGCTTCAAGTCCATTTTAATAATTATCGAGTGCATAAATTAGTACCTCATCATCAATCTACCTTGTTCTCCCTATCACATAATTATATATCATATATATATATATTACAATATTTATAAATGTATATATATATACCTATATGTAATTATTATGTCTATGTATGGTGTGTAGTATATATTTTGCAGCAGTACACCATGGACTACCCCCTCTATCTTATTCATTGACTTCCTGTTCATCCAAAGGTTGTCTGGTAGATATCGCTATCAGCGATAAGACCGCCGTTGTACCCTTTAATGTTTGTTATTGTATAAGAGCTGTGTTACAATTTTGGTGTACAATAAAGTATATTCTATTCTATTCTATTAAAGCAACTTCTAAACAAACACAATGACAGTCAAAGAATCTTTTTTTGTGATTGTGACGCACTCATTCACGTTTCACGACCACTTTTTGATCGTCGTTTTATGATGTACGGTACGCGTCAAATAACTAAAACCAAGATGGCGTCGACTGCGTGATCTATGTGAGGTTCGGGTCATATCATTCGTTTTGATAAGTCCAATAGATTACACTTGGTGTTCAGGGTCTGATGATGGAGCCAAGAGGTGGATAGTGGAACTCTTCAGTGGTTCCTAGTAAAGCCCTTAAGTTTGGCAGTCGACGCCATTTTGGTTCCAGTTATTTGGCGCGCAATGTACAATAGTTTGATAGTAGCGGGTCTGAGCCAAGCCAAATATTCAAATAGAAAATGTTACTTTTATTTCCACCGCCATCTATAAGTAATAAGGAAATATTTGATTACAGATTTCCTACAAACTATTGATATTCGTTCGATAAAATTGTTATTTCTGTAAATATTCCTTTATTACAAACGTTTATAGGATTTTTATTTGGCGAGATTGTCAATAAAATATCTGCTTCATACCATAACTCGTTCGTAATGGTAATGTTACAGTTCCGAATAATAAATTTCAATGTTGGTAACATTTCTGTTTTGTGTCTCTTGATTAATGGATGGATGTTTCTGTATTTTTCTTATATTAAATCAAGCAAGTTCGTGAAAAGCGTTGCTGTTTTTGTATGTATATATCGTTTTCTGCTACCGGTTTTATTTCTTTGTGCTATTTTTACTTCGGCACGTGTAATTCGAGGAACTATAAAATTCATACTAATGCTTCCCGCCTACAATTATGCCACATGCTTTTTCACATAGACGTCGTTAGGCCAGATGGTGCGGACACATTATAGCTTACAAGAATTAATTTTCATTATAAAACCTAACTGCAAAGGAAAATAAAAGTCACTGTTTGCAAAACCAGAAAATCACCAACCACAACAACCATCAACCTCATGAAGAATTTATAGAAGTTAAGGTATTCACAGTAGATACCCTTTAAACAAAGAATTTACTAGGACTGTAAAAAATAGGTTAACATAAAAAAACTTGGACTGCCTCGTTGGTCTAGTGGTGACAACCGCGACTGCTAATCGTGAGGTTCTGAATGCGATCCCCAGGTCATTGGGTTTTCCGTGCGAAATTCCCTAACAGCAGTTATGATTTGTGCCCGGTTGATGGCAATAGGCTAGCTCCCTATTACTTGGGACTTAGATATAACGGCGAAATGAGGGTGTTACTATACACCTCTGCCCAACCCTTCGGGGAATAAAGGCGTGATGTTATGTGATGAAATGGCTGAAGTGAACATCATAAAACATAACGAAGATCTATCCGGAGTAAAACAGCTTTTAAACAAAAAAAAACGCTTTGAAATCGGTTCATCCATTTGGGAGTTACGATGCCACAGACAGACAAAGAGATCAGACTTATAACACCCGTCATTTTCTCTTTTTGTGTCGGGGGTTTAAAATAACAGAAGTGGTATCGTACTGGATTCAGAGCTATCATTCGAATTGGCACTGCCTGCGAGCGCTATTAACCTGATTCTCTTTGTTGACTTAAAACACCGCGGGACGACTCGTAACGATACATTCTACGTCCTACTTTCTGACATACGGAAATTAAATCTCTGGTAACAAATCACAAACAAAAACGTTCCCCATTCCATTTGGCCGGTTTCTATATCAAGAACGAATCGTTTTGATTACCAACGGTAGTATTTGTAATGGCCGCCGTACTGCCAAAATTTTTCAATTAAAAGTCAATTTTATCTGCGAATGCTTCTAACTGATGAAAAGTCTATTACCTTACACCAGGGCACTACGCACCGTTATTTATTACTGAGTCATCTTTTGAACAATAACCATTGCTAAGATATAGAAACCCAGCATTTGAAAAAGTAATACTTTTAATCTACCATTACTATTTTTCAGTACATTCGTTCGAAGATTTATCTGTCTGACAATACAAAGCTAAAACAATGAATGGAGACACTAGAGTACATTGCTATCTATCTAGTGCAGTAGGTATCTAGATAAATTGCACATTTGGATGTGATCTGCTTACAGACGGGTATATCATGGCGTCCGTAGCGTTCTGCATTTCGGTGCAATATCGCTGCAGCACGCTAAACAAGTTTACGTGTCTCTATCTATTTAAATTTAAAACGATATACATATTTTAGTTTCTAAATTAGAATCTACAACCAATACAGTTGACGTTTATGAATAAAGCAAACGAAAACAGTTACCTACTAAGTTGCCAATGACCTACTGAAGAGGTCTTTCTTCAGCAATGAGTACGTAAGCTTGACAGATTGACAGAAAATACAAATACCTAGATCTTAGAATATTTTTCAGACTCGAAGATTTCTAAGCTCTTTTTTACATTAACTTTTCAGTTCAAAATAAGATATTTTCTGCTATGTACAGGTTTGCAAATAACGATTTTATTCACGCATGGCTCGATGGTTGAGATAGGGGCGTGGGTCGCAGCCGTCATATCGCAAATAAAATTCTTAATTAAATTTCTACGTAATAAATCTCCTTACAGTGAAGTGGGCGTTAATTTATCGCAACCATAAAAAGATGCACAAAGGACATCATCCAGATAAGTCCCATGTAATTACGATCTGCCGCAGATTTTATACAAATGAGTAACGCGTGATTTTTACGATACTTTTTATCGACATTATTTTAAACCGATTTAAGTGTCGTTGACTTATCGTACAGTCATGATCGTCAAACCCAAAGAAGGGTGTGCAAAGATTTTTTTTATAATTAAAATCAAATTGTTATAGTGTTTCTGCCCACTACCTAATCCTTTATTCAAATTAAGGCCTTGGTGAATGGTATGATTACTTAAAAAACAATTCTGTGTAATAATTTTGCAAAGTTATTGTATAAAGATTACTGTAGGTAGATGAATTATAGTAAACCACAAGGCCTTCAGAATGAGACAATATTGTCATTATGTAATATAATGTCGTCTCAATACATAACTTAGTAGAGATTAAAGGCATACGTAAAACTAAATAATCACTTTTTAACAAAAATAAAACCGACTTCAAATGGTCTATCTCCGAAGTTCTTCATCAGATCTTCACCTAATTTAAATGGGACCACTTCGAAAGAATACTCTTTCAAACAAAAAAAGAATCATTAAAATCGGTTCACAATTAGCAAAGATATCGCGGAACAAACATACAAAAAAAAACACAGTCGAATTGAGAACCTCCTCCTTTTTGGAAGTCGGTTAAAAAGATTAACAATTTGTCAAATTCACAATCAGCCATGATAACTCGCCAGGCAAGTTAATTTTTTACCGCCTTCTTATTCCTATTCTCAAAGAAACGATCTAGCACGTTCAGCACAATACTCCCATACCTATCATTACGCATAATAAACTACTAAAGGAAAGAACCAATAAATAACACACTTGAATAGAAACGAATATATCGTTCACAAACAAGTCAACTAAACCCGAACGCAATTTAGCATCGTAAAAATATTCTATTGAGCGAAATTTAAAGAGTTTCCAATAATATTCGGAGGGAATGCAGCTGAACATGAAATAGGAGTAAAACTATTATGCAAACAGTCTAACTTCAACGTACGAACAATGAACAATTGGAACTTTATGTGAGAACTTCTAACTTTGTAGCTCGAGGGAGCGAATTTTGATGTTTCGGTGTCTAAATTTCCTACATTTGCCGTCATATGATATTATCTTGATAAAGTTTCAGCTACTCAATAAAATAGATTAATTTTATTATTAGAGATTGCAACGAAATAAAGAAATAGAGATAAAATAAAATCCATTATATGATTTCATTAAGATTCAGAATAACCAAGCGACTTACTGAAAAAGAAAATACTAATCTAAGCATTAACAGTAGTCACGAACCCCAACTTTCTAGGGCTTTTGCCGAATATCTATAAAAATTCCTTTGTCCTACACCCTTCTTAAATCTGATCTTCGGCAGTCCGCTATTGGTGCTCTTCGGGCCTATAATTCGATAACGTTATCTACTATAAATTATAAAATTACTTCTCCATTTACCATTTACTTCTAGATCACTGTTTCAGCATTGCACGACAGTGGATTGTAATTCTAGTTTAATCAACACAAACCAGTAAATTCAACAGTTTGCGTGTGAAAACAACAAAATGAAAGCTCAGTGCGATATCGTAGGACGCAAGGTCCCTCCGCCCTTGCTTCAGCCTTGCACTTTGATTAGCCTTGGTTTCATCAATGTATTCCACCACTATGGAACTGTAGAATTTTCTAGAAAAGTTCTGAACTCCCTTGGAATAGAATAACTATTTGAAGAAGACGTGACAATGTTTCAGTTGGCAATATTGCTGTAGCAAGAAATGACTTCAGTAGTCTAGATATTCTTCCCAAGACATAGGGCTAGTTTTGGAAATCGTTGTTTTTTACACAAACAAAATGAGTCTTCATTTGTTAGGTATGTTGTTGGCACTTAATTTTAAGGTTACAATAACTTTTATCCAAAGCCTCACCGGCCACCAAGTTTCAACAACTTTTTGTAGATATTCACATTAAAATAACAATATTTTGTGCTTATCTGTATCCATACTTGGACATGCATAACGACCACAGTACAGCACTTATTTACAAAGAAATACAACCCATCATTAACGATAGTAAACATACACCTTTTAAGCTAAAAATAGCATTCCTTTATTAGGAAGACCGTCCTGCAAGTTTATCTTGTACAGCATCAGTACCAATAACCTTAAACTATACAAACATCGAAGGTATGCAGATTTTAATCTTAGCGCTGTAACTAGAGAACAAAGAAAATAAAAGTAGATTGTACGACGACACACAAGAAGCCATTAACATTGGTATGGCAAAATTATAGTGTATTGAAGCTAACGATAGATATAAAATGTTCAGTATAAATTTTATGTAAAGGTTTCCAATTCAAAACATGTAAAGATTTACTTTATGGACGCGCACTTCCTCGCAGTCAACGATTTCAACATTTCGTTAGAAGAAAACAAAGCAATTCTTACTTGAATAAGTAATATAGAGGTAATACTTGATATCGAATTCCTCTTTTTGTACTACATTCGTTGTTATTATTTTCCGGTTGCGAATTTCATGAAGGCACGTGTGTCCTCGCTTCAGTAAAAATGAAATGGGTCGGAACCTTTTATCTCCCAAATAATCGAAAGGTTTGTTGCCTTTTAGTCGCTGAAGATAATTCCTAAATTAAGACGGACGAGTCTACAGTCGGATGGGTCTTTGATAAATATAAGTAGATGTTACAGATACTACAGGCAAACTATTCTTATTTACTTTCTGGATCGTCTAAAATAGATTAATCATCGTAAGATTTGAATGTCTTCAAAGTAGAATTTAAAATAGTACGCTGTTCGTTTGTTGGGTATTATATTTTACTATTGTGACATTCATTTTAGATACATTATCTTTTCCAAATCCTTGCTTTATATGGTCTGTAATAACTTCTATATCTCAATCCCCTTTCTTGTTTTAACGTGAGCAATACCTTATATTCAGCCTACCGTGCACGTCCTTTGCTAAAACGCCTCTGCAAACATTGTCGTTTATCGAACAAAGAAACTCATTGTGTAAACATTCATACTGGCTCCTTATTAGTTTATCTAGTTACCACTTTCGAAATGTTTAACGAAGCTCTGTCAAACATAATCAAACTGGTCCCCCTCTTATAATAAATTGTGCCCATATTCGTTAGTAGGTCTAATAAAAGAATTGTACCCATTGAGTCTTGTTGGGCAATCGTGGACGCAACTAAATCGAGCAATACCAAGACATAATCTGATACCTTTGGCACATGATGCATTAGATTTCAAAAGAGCTTGTGACAGAACCAAACATCTGTAAATCTTTGTCAGTATAGAATATATCTCTTGCCCTAAAATGGTTGAAGTAGGTAATTAATCTTAATCTTTAGAGGAAAACCTGAATGGGTAACACAGTTACAATTTTAACAGCGGTAAATAAGTATACAATAAATTCTGGTTTGATAAACGTAAACCTGTTTAGATGAAAATTTTCTTCGTTGCCTTGAGATTTTGCTTCTCAGTTAGATATTAACTCTGAAAATGTTATATTTAAAATCTCAGCATGCAGTCGAATCCTTTTCGTAAAAGCAGTGGTAGTGTGGTGGACCATCGAGACGGTACGATGCGCCGATAAAATAGCTACGTGATTTCCCCGCTCGGGATCCTCCAATCTTTTCATCTCTCCCCATCCGCTCAGATCGTCTCGTGTTCCAGCAAAAGACGCAGTAAACACACGGACTGTCATCTGGCGGGAATATCCGACGACTTTACATTCAGACTAAGTTTAGAAATCGCATTATTGAAGCACTCCCTCGCGGATATCAGTGCCGTATTGCCAGTCACAAATAAAGCGAACAGATTTATATATTTATTGTTACTTGATACCTTATATCCGAGGATTTTTATTACCAAGAAATTCGTTTCTTGTTTTCTATAGTTATTGCTGAAAAGCAATTCTCATTTCTCGCAGACAATAAAGTGAAAATGCAGTTTTGTTAGAGAGACGTCCCGATCCTTGATTCGTTCAATTGCACAAGAGTTCTGCATTCGTAATATAAAGTGGGTTGGTTGGAAATGTCGTTTAACTTCTTTACGTGATGAAAGTTCTCCACAGCGGGAGTGGCTTTATTGTAAATAGCTGTCTTTTTAATTAAAATATGTCTTAAAATGAGCATTTTTTGCAATTCACCTGAATTTTTCCGCGATACCATGAATTCTTCTTAAAACTTTATAAAAATGTTGTGTACATTCGTAGCGTTCCTAAACAGAAAATACTGCGCGGAGCTCGGTTAAAGTTTTATTAATATTACGTAAAACGGCCCACAAACACGACGATAAGTCCCGTGGGAACTATAACAATTTGCTCGCAATCACCTGAGCCCGGTGTCTGCCTACCATGCGCTCAACTCAATAATGCATGAAGCCCGTCAGCCGTCCACTGCGCCGAACAGACTCTCTAATTACGGCGAACAACACAAACGGTTTATTCCCACCTCGGGGCACGGTTATCGAACCTTCCACCTAGAAATATTCTATAACTACATAAATGTATTATAACAAGGCCATTAGTCTAGCAGTGACGCAACAGCAACAGCACGCCGCTGGCGAGCCAGTGACCTCGCTCAATATATCACACCGCGCTGGTGGGGTCGCGCCACTCGTAAATTCTATTTCCGCGTCATCGACAATTCTTTAATGCCACAGCAGTGAACGAGGGCCACAAAGCTTTGCATATATATTGCGACAACCTGCATGAGTCAAATACTCGGTGCGCGCCACGCCGGCTACGACACTACATCAGAGCGAGCTGCAAGCGTTCCGGAATGTTCTCAGGACGCCGTCGCCAGCACGTACTCGTTCTTTCCATAATACTTTTATGCGATAGTATATGCGCTGACCGCACCGGAGATACTTTATACGCGCGTTCTCCGCGTGAACCACCGAACCGCACCGGATTTATTTCACAGAATATTTTCTGAGCTCCAGCTCTCGTATAGTACCGCGCATAAATCAGACGATCGCAATCGCGATGACTAGCGACTCCTCGCAATGAATATTTTCTGAAAAGAAAATACAGAACCGAACGATTCCCGTAAGGAACAAGCTAGCACTTACATTCTTTCGATTGCTCTTCGCGTATTTTATTCTAACGTTATCGTAATGAGTCATAAAAGTTTATTGCTCGCGTCGTAAAAGCGAATCCTTCGTTTGGTCTGAAGGTAGGATGCGATGAGGCGAGAACATTGATGTTACGGGATGTGAGACAAAGCTCACACCGCGATGCCAGCACCAACGTCGGTGCCAATTGTCGAATAACGGCGAGATGCGATTTGTTAAAAATTAGGGAGAGCTGCTCTATAGAATGCAATTTAATTTAATGATCACAGTGGCGCCTCTGGTACTTTCTTTTATTACTAACAAATGCAGTTACACAAATCATTTTGCCACTTAAATCTTATGCTTTACAAACTTTATGATTGAAAGAAATGGCAACAATAAACGAGCTGAACACTTGAACAAAAAGGTCATTTTGTTCGTGCTATTAGCTGTTCTGCACTCCGTTAATGAAGCTGCCTTCTAAACCGGCACACTTGCATACGCTCTGATGAAGCGAAAGTGGTATATCAGGTCAGCCTTTAGATACCCGCTGATATTTATACTATAAAATTTAAAAATATCGACTTTCACTGTTGGCTTCATTGTTGCTGAAAAAACAAGCGCAAAAAGATGCGGCGGTGCAGCGAAACGATGTCAGTGTGTACACTTTTATTTTCCCCGTGTTTAAAATACATTTGCGTATCGTTTTCCATGGTAAGGTATTACGCATTGGATGGTAACTTGGCGATTACGTTGTGTTTATGCCTGCGTGAAGAGATACACGGTGAGAGAAAGCCCGGCGACATTGGGCCGGTATCGGCAGAAGTGGGTTGGTGCAGGCGGCGGCGGCGCGCGCGCAAGTAGGTGAGCGTGTCGAGGTCGTGACGTCACCCGCTTTCTCTGCGCGCGCGTTGTGCAACCGCGCCCGCGCCGCTGCTGAGCTGCTCATAGCAACGCCCAAAGCCAGTGCACCCATATCAATTTTATTTTGGAGTTTTGACTGATTCACGTCAATCAACGTATACTTATTGAAAAAAACAAAGCAACTTGTTTAAACCGGCGTTGTTTTACGACTGACTCAATGAGTCAGTCATTCTAAATAGGTTTTTTACGGAATAACCCGAGACTTTACCTAACAGTTATCCATATGATATAATTCTACTACCATACAGTTCTTAATTACCAAGATCTGGGTTACCCTCATGCTGACGTCATCGAAGAAAGGAAAACCACGTGATTCAGCGATATCTCCACAAGGTGTTATTTTCATTTCTAATGCCTTTTCCTTTTCTCAAACAAGTTTTCTTAGTAGAAGGCTTAGACCCGTATTACGAACGAGTGGATTTATTCAATTATGTTAAAGGAAGGTTGAAGATAATTGATTCATAGGAAACTAGCGGTAATAGGACAAGTAACGTTATATTAGATACTTGATGTTGTGTTAGTCATCTTGGTAACGTTATGTTGTACCTTCATTATGTTGTATTACATCATGTTATGAGGTAATTGAGACATCTATGTTTACTACGATCGATTTGTAAGAGTAGCCTTTCGCGAACTGTGTTGGGGTCGGATTTCGGTCTAATCAGATGCGGCTGAATATCTATATTTTCATCATCATAATTAGCCCATTACTGTCCCACTGCTGGGCACGGGCCTCTTCTCAGAATGGGAAGGGTTAAGGCCTTTGTTCAATACGCTAACCTGGTGCGGGTTGGCGGATTACACACACTATCTAAAACATTTTTTGTAGCTCTCAAGTGTGCAGGCTTCCTCACGATATTTTTCCTGCACCGTTAACGCAAGTGATAATCAAATTCTGATCCGCACATGAATTCTAAGTCTGAGATGCGGGCCGGGCTCGAACTCAGACCCTCCTGCATGGAAGGAAAGTGTTTAACCATTAGGCTATCTCTGTATCAATATTTTACACGAGTTAATTGCCATCTGACCTCCACATCCCGTGACTAAGAGATACCAATTTCCTATGGTTAGACCGGCTGTCAGAATTTCGGGAATTTCCGACTGCCCGTTATTCTAGACCGTACTGGATCAGAGCTGAAGTACGGACAAGGCACGGATGCGTAACGCTACATATATTTTATAATTATGGACTAGTTCACATTACACCAAGCCAAGTCCGCTTCGCGAGACGCGTTCTTCGTTGTTCGATTGACTTAGACTTGGCTTGGACTTGGCACCGCATAAATCATCTTTAAACTGTTAAGTTACCTAAAATAAAAACAAAATGTTGACTTACGTTTTTCTATGATACATTTCTAAAAGTCTCCTCAATTAATATTCAAATGTGCCGTGGAAATGCGTTCCTTGCGAAGTATGTGCGGTGTAACTTTGAATGATAGATTGGGGAATGATGAGATCAGACAAAGTTGCGGTTTAAAAGATGATGTAGTGACAAAAATTGAAAGGAGTATGCTTAGGTGGTTTGGTCATGTTGAGAGAATGAGTGAATGGCGATTAACAAAAGGAATTTATAAGGCGGATATCAATGGAAACCCGGCAGAGGACGTCCTAGAAGGACATACATCGATTTTATTGGTGATGTTCTTCACAAACGTCAGGTGCGTAGTATTCTCAACCGGCGAGCGTGTATGGCAAGATGTACGAATGTGGATGAAGCGAAAGGGGTATATAAGGGTCGTAGCATGTGGCGTTCTATAGTTTCTACCTACCCCCTTGGGAAAAAGGCGTGTGTTTATGTATGTACGAATATTCAATCCAGAAATAATCTTATGTAACGTAAGAACATATAGAACTAATAGGTACCTATATTTTTATTGTAACATATACTTAGACTAGATACACAAAAATTATATTCCACTCATTGCTACACCCGCTGTTCCATAGTGAAATCGCATATTTTATATATTTATACATTATGTTTAGTCGTAAAACAAACTTTTAAAGTAACAAAGTTTATTGTGGATCTCGTAAAATATGGACAAACATACTAACATGTATAGATCATTTGTACACACACACACGAACTTAGTCACACACACTTAGTTTATCTCTGAGTACACAAACATGTCGGCCGAACAACAGCCCAATTCATTCATAGTTAATCCGGGATTCGGTTGAACCGATTAATCTAGAGAAAGGTCACACTTAGATAATCTTGTGGACCCGTAGGATTAAATAATGTCCCGAAGTACAACACAGTACTCTCGAATCCTAAATTCTAAGAAACGGAACATTATTTATTAGACCTTTTTAGAATTTGATTTCAATGAAATCGGAAAATGAACGCTGAATACCAAATTCATACTAATGACGTTTATTTGTACGGTATCCACGTCAAAATGGTTTATCAGATTCTTATCAAACTCTTGTTATCAGATTATTTATGGTGCTTGAATTACCATAGAATATTATTTACAACGGGAATTAAGTGGAGTTCATTGACCTGAAAAACATTCTTGTCACAAATAGATAATACATACTAACAAATTATATAATAGTCTAAACATTTTAAAATACATGAAAAGCTTTGATATAAAATGAGTTGGACATTAATATAATGTGTAACAGCCTATAAATACATAAATTAGAACGAAAATCTCATAAATCGTGTCACAGATATATTTGCGCGCGAAGTCGTTTGTTATTGTTTATATCACTCAGCCAATCTATTAAATATAGGATTAAGGGCTTAATGCGTTATGTTGGTGCCACAAATAATTCAAATGTGAGCTCACAAATTATCTCTATCATCATTTCAACGTAATAGGCTTAAAAGACAGAAAATACGTCGTAAATCGTTTTAGGGAAATGTGAGCATTTATTTTTCTAAAGAAGAAAGAATATTTCTCGCAAAAAAATAAAAATGTACCACGAAAAATACTGTCCTTAACGCTACATCACTTAGATGTTCAATAGACACCTCATTTATCAATATCGATCAAGTAGTTTGGACATTTTGATCGAAAATCCATACGAACTACGTATCTACACAGATAGTCAGTCGAAAACATGACCCTTTCTTTGCCGTTATCGGGCAAATCGAAATACAGCTTGGCCAGAAAGTGAAGAAATAAAATTGGGGCCACATCCCACCTGGCCTTTTCCCAACTATGTTGAGGTCAGCTTCCAGTCTACCAGTGGCTGAATACCAGTGTTTAACACGGAGCGACTGGTATCCGCAACCCAGTTACTGAGCACAATGCCGATATTCTAAGGTTAGACCGGCTGTCAGACTTTCGGGCGTCTGATTTACGACTGTCATAGGTATTCGTATGACTCCGATGGTTTAACGTGCGTGTAGTCTCGATATGTAACGAACGGTCACCCATCCACGGATTGACCGCGGCAAGCGCGAATTGGACGATCCGCGTGGTTGTTATTTAGCCACTATTCCATCTGAATAAATTGTAAAACAGAACTTCGGACGATCTTACTTATTTTTAATCATTTATCGCCGAATACATATATAATTATTAACTAATTCATAAACATGATCATCCTCCTGCCCTTATCCCAACTTATTTGGAGTCGGTGCAACATTTCTTCTTCCATACATCTCTATTAGCCGTCATCTCAGTAGTCACCTCCTTTCTAACCATATCATCTTTCACACAATCCATCCATCGTTTCTTTGGTCTTCCTCTACTCTTTTAACCATCCACATTCATACTCAAAACATTCCTCACGACATTTTGCCTGCCTAAAAAAACTAGTACTGTTTCTAGACACTTTGGCGGAGCTGTAAGAAAATACACGTCAACACGTAGGAATAACACTAGTCGAATAGCACCAAAATACAGTTCACCATAAAACCATGCATCATTGTATCCACTTTACGACGTACACAATACACGAACAATTGTTAACATCCCGGGATTGGCGTCATCCCGGAGCGATCCCGGTTAATCCCGGGACGCTGTGGTTTATGACCGCGATCGCCTGATACACCAACTAGATTTACAATCTAGTTTGCTGAAATTTAATCTCGCTGACCAAGGAGAGCGATGCATAGAGATTGCAAGAGTGATTAATTGAGCTAGTCGTTCATAAAATGTTTATCGAGGAAATTAGTATACCTGGTAGTACATGCTTTGTCATGCGTACCGCTAAGGAGTGAAATGCCTTGTCTATGTTTCCCGATAAGTACAATCTGGTGGTCTTCAAGTTTCGAGTGAACAGGTTTTTGCTGGGCCAGCGTGTACCATTGTAGACCGCACCATCGCTTAACATTAGGTGAGGTGGAGGTCAAACACAAGCCCATGAAATATATTAATAAAAAAAAAATTGAGCGTTTATTCAAAAAGGTAGGCACCAACATGCTTGCAAAACCCATTTTCCTAGGGTTATGAAGGTCAGTCGATACAGTCAGTTCTGGTAAAACCAATTGCGGGCAAATGCAACGATAACAATATAGTTTAATATAATATAATCTATACTAATACTATAAAGAGGAAAGATTTGTATTTTTGTACGTAACAAATAAACTTAAAAAGTACTGGACCGATTTCAAAAATTCTTTTGCCGTTAGAAAGCTACATTATGACTGAGTAACATAGGCTATATTTATTACTCGAATAAAACTTCTTACGCGGGCGGAGCCGTGAGAACACAGCTAGTCATTTATAAATGCAACGTAGCACATCTCGTTGAGCCAAATGAAATGTAACTTGTCTGTCTGTAAACTTTCCACAAATATCCTCGTAAATTACTGAAATTCGTGTAATTTTTTATTATTTCGTTCATATAAAAAGTCATAGTGATAGCCTAGTGGTTGAACGCTTGTCTTCCATGCAGGAGTGTCTGAGTTTGATCCCGGCCCGTACCTCTGACTTTTCGAATTCATGTGGGGATCAGAATTTGATTGCCTTAATGGTGAAGGAAAAACATCATGAGAAACACCTGCACACCTGAGGGAGCTCCATAAAGTTCTCGGTGGTGTGTGTACACTGCCAGCCCGCACCAGGACAGCGTAGTAGACTAAGGCCTAAACCCTTCTGATTTTGAGAAGAGGCCCGTGCTCAGCATTGGCTTAGTAATGGACTAAATTATGTTTATGTCATATAAAAATCTTTTTCATTCAATGCAAAATAATCATAGAATAGAATAGAATATACTTTATCGTACACCAAAATTGTAACACAGCTCTTATACAATAACAAACATTAAAGGGTACAATGGCGGTCTTATCGCTGATAGCGATATCTACCAGACAACCTTTGGATAAACAGGAAGTCAATGAATAAGATAGGGGGGCGGGGTAGTCCGTGGTGTACTGCACACCATACATAGACGTATACTTACATATATATATATAGTAAAAGGTTATAACATATAAAAAAAAGGAAAGTGTCGTAACTCCGTAGTTAGTATTCTTTGGTTAAGATGAGCACACTTACCTCGATCGCTGAACGAATTGGACGCGGTTTCTTTACAGTGAATGTTTTGAAGATTAGTGTGTAGTGCTCTTACAAAAATAGTACACAGTTTTCAAATCTTCAAGAAATTTAATAAAGTCTTCATCATCATCTTCATCATAGCATTATTTCACTCTATTCCGTAACGATAGTTTTTTAGGAAACTCTAGAATTTCTCCTGTTTCATGGGTGAGTTTATAGACACAAATCTTCACCTGCACAAACGCCCAGACCCGGAACAACTATCTAAACGCCATACAAATATTTGTTCCGTGTGGAAATCGAACCCACTACCTGTAGCGCAGTAGCCAATCGCCCAGCTACTGCACCAAACGCGTCATATTATCACTATTCTGGGTCTTTTGCAATTTCTGTTCTATAGGTAGTTACTATTCATTACTCTGTGGCCAAGTTCCGCTTTGCATGCAAGCCTGTTCCATCAAACACACTGGGAAGCACGTACACCAGTTTACACATCTATAATATGTCTAGATTCTTTTATTTTACATGGTGTACCTGTCTTCTGACCTCCGTAACCCTCAGTAGATATTATTTAGAACTATTGAACCGCCCCGGCTTCGCACGGGTGCAATGTAGATACTAATGTAGGGCATAAAAAGGTTCCTCCTGAATCACTCTATCTATTAAAAAAACCGCATCAAAATCCGTTGCGTAGTTTTCAAGATTTAAGCATACATAGGGACAGACAGACAGCGGGAGCGATTTTGTTTTATACTATGTAAAGATGGTTTTCTGTTTCTGTTTTATCTTGAAACCCACTCGACTACATTTTAATAAGAATATTTGAATATACCATTGCAGTATTCACCCACATCATTTAGTTGAACGACCGTTCAAGATATCTGATTGTTTATTTCATAATATTATTACTAATTTTCATGAGATAAAGTAAACAGTTTTCATAAATAATAATTACTTTATATTTACGATATCAAAAACAACGAAGCACAAATTACTTTTATTGATTTATAGTAAAGTTATTATCTTTAAAATTACCTATGTTCTAAAACTTATCCAATAAATAAATCTCAATGCAAATAGTTGTATAATATCTACAGCCGATATTAATAATTATAATCGATCTCAATCCAAAATATCTAAATTGATGTAGGTTTTTGATATTAGGTAGGTACAGTCACGTGTAATAAATACTATGTATACACATGGCGAAACTAAAAAGCGATTTCCTTCTAAAATATATATTAGAATTATGATATATTCCGCACATAGTTTCTATAATTACATACGAATTACCGTTTTAAATATTTCTAAATTAAACTTTGTTCTCTAAAACAAATTCGCTTTTTAAGTTCGCTATGTGTATACATCTTATTACACGTGACTGTACTTCTATTGAATTTCGGTCAAAAATATACACCAATTCAGAGATTTTGAATTAGATCGTAATCGATACTGCAACCTACTTTCTAGTTCGTATACTGTGGTAGGTACCTACATATTGTGCCTTTTTCGAACAAAATTCAAAATATTCGGGCAACAGTAGCGTGTACTCTCTTAAACAAACAATCAAACACTACTCTCTCTCTTCTACTGTTCAGCATGGAAACTTTCTATTCGCCTTCAAATCCCTTTGTTGCCAAACCGACGGCTCTGTTTATCTGTGATGAGATCAAAGATTACAGTGGCCATGGGAACGATACTAGTTCGGTCATTCAATTGTATACTCTTGAATTATAACCGCAATATTAGATAAGGTTCACGATTATGTTTGTTCATTCATTTCTTTGGAATATCGCTAATTGATCTAGATAGATGCTTATTATTGTTACTGATAGTTGCTCGTAGCTATCCAACTTTTGAAATTACTTCACTTTTAAGCAACCCAATGCAAGTCACGTAAATCTTAGAAAAACAAATGAGTGAACATAGTTCAAACAATATTTTCGCAGTAAGTATGAAGAAACAGAACCCTACAATAGGAAACGACCAAAGATTCGTCTCTAACTTCTTGCCATCCTACACCCCATCTAAAATAATTTTCTTCTCCAAACCAAATCTTTTTCCAGAGACCACTAACTAACCCAAGCTCTCTTTTGTCCAGAAGTGTGGAGCGCGGGCGGCGGGGCCGGCGGCGGCGGGACAGCATGCGGTAGCAGCGGCATGGACTTGAAGCACGAGGTGGCCTACCGCGGCGTGCTCCCGGGCGCGGTCAAGGCCGAGCCGGGGGTCAGCCACAACGGCCACCAGGCCAACGGCCACGTGCGCGACTGGATGGCCGGCGGTGCGGGCGCAGGGTCCCCTTCCCCCGGCCCGCCGGCGCAGCCGCAGCCGAACGGGTACTCGTCGCCGTTGTCCTCTGGCAGCTACGGGCCGTACAGCCCTAATGGAAAGATAGGTCAGTTTCTTCTTCTGTTATTAAGCCATTATGTCCCGATCATGATTTAGGCGAACAATGGAACAAGAGCTCCCATGTGTACTAATATGGAAAACAGGAAAGAAAAGAGAAAAAGGTGGAGGAAGGGAATAAAACCCCTGTTTTCTGTTTTATCCATTGTGCTAAAGCTGCGTGTCAGAATTTACATGATGTAACAAATAAGGCAAAAGAATTTAGGTAGTCTTAGATTAAATTCTTATTGTTGGACATATATCAACATACCTAGAGATTCTTTTAGTAGCAGATGACTGAAGATAAAAACGGGAAAACATTATATTAGGTACTTATGTTGGTACTTGACTCTTGAACTGCTAATTTTGTAAAAAAGCGCAATTTAGTCATTCCTTTTGTAAACAACTGATTAATGTTATCATTCACCTTGAAAAAAGTTTATAGCCTCACAAAAGTAGGTACACTAAATGTGTGTTTAACGATGAAACAAACACCCAAAAAATTAATAATTTAAAACCACACTTCAATTACTGAATAATAAACAATGATGATGATAAAAGTTCTCGATGATATGTGTAGTCTGCCAACCCGCACCAGGCCAGCGTGGTGGACTAAGGCCTAAACCCTTCTCATTCTGAGAAGAAGCCCGTGCTTAGCAGTAGACAGTAATAAGCTAATTATGTTATGTTATGATGATAACGAAAGAAACAGAAACCTAACACTTCGAAGTACGTCTGACAAACCCTGGACAGTCGGCCTTGCGACCAACCTCGCTGACTTCCGCGCCGAAACGAGAGAAGATTTTGTGCTGAGCAAGGTAGCTGCGCACCTCATCACGCTAGGCATTCCTTCTAGCCTTTTCCCAATTATGTTGGGGTCAACTTCCAGTCTAACCAGATGCGGCTGAATACCAGTATTTTACACGGAGCGACTGCCACCAGATCTCCGCAACCCAGTTACTGGGTAACGCCGATATCCTAAGGTTAGACCGGTGGTCAAACTTTCAGTCTTCTGACTTCCCGTAAAAACTGGCATAGGTATTCCTATGAGACCCGGGACCGACGGTTTAACGTGCTCTCCGAGGCACGGTATCATGCTAGGCATATAGTACTATTTTACAATCTTCTACCTCACCATAGCATAGCATGTCATATTATCTTCTAAACACAGCTTCAAGTAGGTAATGATTGACACTTATTGTCACTGCATTACCCATAAATGCGTGTACATAGTAAAACACATGTCATTTCTTAACAAACAATGTCAGCTCGACCTAGTTTTCATAATGTGACCGAACATAATTGTGTAACAGCAGGGAGCTAAGTAAAGAACGGTAATCCTGCATTGAATGAATGACCCACATATGTGTAACAAAGAACTACAATGGTACGTTTCCCAACAACCTTCAATTAATAATGATAGGTTAAGGCAATAATGAATGAATAGGGCAATAGGCATCTCTTGGATATCAAAGTAACGGTTATAAAAGACATACAACAGAATCTTGTAGGGGTGAATCTATCATTACCAGAGCTCGGATAATCGGATGCATATTTACCTAAAGTTCAGGTGTGAACTAATATGGAATGCACTTTTGTATCGAAAAAATCCCGCGATTCCGGGGTCGTCAAATTTAGTGTTCTGTAGAATAGAATCATATTTACCTAGAATTCGATGTATATTTCTTTAATTACATACTTAAAGTTGTACCTTTTTTTTAACTAACACAGACGTGCACCCCTTACTTTCTTACACCCTACATACACAAATATTCGCATTAGAAGTTAAAAGTTAACTTCAATTACTTATATGCATTCGATTAGTTATGCAATCCCGTGATATCGAGTTTTTTTTCTAATAAATTATTTTAAGACGCCTTTTCCATACTTTCATAGCGAAAAATTAACTTTAGGTAAATATGCATCTGATTATCCGATCTCTGATCATTACAGTTATAGCAAATATCGGTAAGTCAGGATTGAGAGCATAGTAAATATAGTAAGTGAAACCAACATAGACTCTCCACCACTGAGAGTACTTTTAATTGGGTTAGTGATTAGTTACAGAAGCTAGTTCACAATATAACAACATAATAATTTACACAAGATCAGAAAATAAGGACATGCAAATCAGACATAAAAGGTCAGACTCCTTCGGCGGTTCGACATGGAGGAATCCTTCGCTCCGTCGAATGACTAGTGTTTTTATAACTTCGGGTACATTGATTCATCTTGACGATTACCCTCCTGTGTCAACATGTTCAGTGTTACCAGCTACCGATAACACGGCAGATAGGAATCCTGTTCTTGACATTATACTAGTATTGTAAAGAAAAGTCTTCTTCTTCCTGCCCTTATCACTAGGTGGGGTCGGCACAACATGTATTTCGTAAATCCATGTCGTCAGAGGTTTTGGCTTATTGTTTTATGACCGGCCGCCTGTCAGACATCAATCCTCCTCGAGAATACGCGTTGCGCTGCCGCGTGGGTGACCCATGTGCTTGCTGATATTATGCACTGGGTCCCAAAATGATATACTTGTCAATCTTATTGCCGACAACTAAACAGACTATGTTGAAGAAAAGTAAAAACTATAAAAGGACAAGCGTTATCATGACTCCAATGGCGAGGTAATCTAACCAAAATGTTCAGGGTTGCATTTAGGATTTTTATAATCATATTTTGTCCAGAATATTATTATGGCAAACTTAACTGCGTTGTCGGCCTAGTGGTGGCAAGCGCTACTGGTGATCGTGAGGTCCCGGGATCGATCCCCAGGTCGGGCAAAGTGTTATTGGATTATTCCATTAGGAATTTCTCAATAGTAGCCCGGGGTCTGTATTTGTGGTCTGTATTTGTGCCCCGTTAATGGCAATAGGCTCACACCCTATTACATGGGACGTAAATATAACGGCGAAATGAGTGTGTTACTATACACCTCTGCCCAACCCTTCTGGGAATACAGGCGTGATGTTATTTTATTATTATAGATTTTCGTAGATATCATTTGTGTGTAATCACACAGATTCTTAGCTTAAGATGTGTGTGTGTACCACAATACGACATATCTAAGGCACCTTAGCTGATTCTGAAAAGAAAGGAAAATGCAGATTCAACTCAAATGAGAAAAAATACATTCCGATTTTCATATCTCCATTGGTTAATCTAGAATAGAAAGGAAACGGTAGCGTATTCCTTCTCGTCGATTTTTGTGTAAAATGACAGAGTAACGAAGGTACCTATCCTACGTGTCACTGATCGGATGACATGATAGACGAAACTACGATTTATGTAGAAGGGACAATTTTCTTGATACTCTCAGATTGCCGAATAAGATGTCAAGATGGCGGACGATATCTGTGAAAAATGGTATTTTTGGAGTTATGATAATTTCCGTAGAAAATAGAGAAAATATGTTTTTAGGTGCTTATTGTAGCCGTCATTATTCATTTTGACATTTATGTGTGTTACTTTGCGCGGATCTAGTGAAACGAAATAAATGAATTAGGTACAAAATGTTTGTTCGTTCTGCCTAGCCTTTTCTCAACTATGTTGGGGTCAGCTTCCAGTCTAACCAGATGCGGCTGAATACAAGTATTTTACACGGAGCGACTGCTATCAGACCTCTGCAACCCAGTTACTGGGCAATGCCAAATTATCCTAAGATGAAATCGGTAGTGAAACCTCTGACTACCCGTGATTTTTTTTTTTTTTTTATGTAGGACCATTCGCAATCAAAGCTCTCAGAGCTTTATTTATGCTTAACCGGACTATTCCTGTGGGTGGCCAAACTTAAGGCCCCCAGCCAGGGCTTAAAATCTAGGGTGAAAAGCGACCGAACACTAAGGGCACCCCCTGCGGGGTTCGAACCTCGGCTTAGTGCGTCGCTATCAGAATTAACAAGGGTCGGGCTGGGAGACTACCCGTGACGACTGTCATAAGTATTTGTACGACACCCGAGACCGACGGCTTAACTCGCTCTCCGAGGCACGGAGGGATCTCGATGTGTAACCAACGGTCACCCATCCACGGACTGACCGCGGCAAGCGCAGTTTAACCTTGCAAATCGTAACTAGCCGCATGCCCCTCCAGATGAATTACAAAACATGATTTTGAAATCCTAAAGTAAGGAGTATCAAATAATCTCATAAAGATGTGATCACCTACAATGCAGTGATAGCCTAGTGGTATGACCGTCGGACTGCCAAGACATAGGTCTCGAGTTCGAAACCAAGACACGCACCTCTGATTTTTCGGATTCATGTGCGTATTGTATAATTATCACTTGCTAAAAAAACATCGTGAGGAAACTGGCATGCCTGAGAGATATTTCTCGACGGAATGTGAAGCCAAGTCAGAGGCCCGTGGTCGGCATAAACTCTGATACCAGGTTAGTCACTAACCACACGAAAAGAAGAAGACCTACCTACTTACCACCCACCCACCTACCTACTTGGAGGGAACACTTATGCCTGACCAAGTTTGCATGTGCAAGACCTATATACCTACAGTTTTTACCGTAGGATGGGTCCTGTGGTAACTGTTATGCCTACGGTCACGCTATCGTCATTTACGAGTTTTATAGGTATATAAAACCTTGCACTTCTATTGAAATCATTAATAAATTAGTGTGCAGCTGACACATTACATGGTTAATTAATTAATATGACATAACATGGGGATTACCGATACTATAAATTAGAAACTGTGCGTGCTTACCATTGTGGAGGTGACCGTGGAAATTCTAAACACAACCGGGGAATTACCCATGATTCTAAACAAACAAGTACTTGTGGGCGAGTAACACATACATCACGTGTTTGAAATTAATAGCAATTTTGTGGTGCAATTCGAGACAGCAGGCTAATTCAACAAAAAAACTAATATTTGGTTTGGATACGATTTGTCAACAATTTTATAGTTGACTAGCGACCCGCCCTGGCTTCGCACGGGTGCAATGTAGATACTAATGTGGCATATTAACTGGTTGCGCTGATTTGATATATTTTTGTTAGTTGGTAAACATGATTGGTTTGGTTGTTGCACTTCCTTATCCCGATCCTTTTCCCGCACACTACCTCTCGTATGCGTGCAAGCGAGACCGCTACACGCAGTGGCGCCACCCCGCGCATCTTTCGCCGCAACACGTTCGAAGATCGCAATGGCCGAACCACCACGCTCGTAACAAGTGTCGCTCCGCGTAACTTCGAAAACCCGCAAAGGAAGAAGTGTTTGTTGTGTGTGAACTCGATTGAAAGTGCTCTGTGTCGTCGCTACAGGCTACTACCTCGACAATAAAGGTATTGTGCCCCCTCCTTACACACAAACTGCTTCTTCCACATATTTTTTCCTTGCAGTTTGTACTCGTCGTCCATTTTCGCAACAACCAATTTAATTCGATAATTTTGCTCTCGCGCATCCATTTAATGGTCCTTTTCGAGCCGGATTGTAGATATATCGAATCAGTGTTAGCTATTACCTAGTCATTTAGCTAATTCTAGATAGTTCGTCGTCGTAAATCGCGTATAGGTACTTTACCGCGTCGGCGCGTGCGGCGTGGTAGGTATAATTTCGTTTCATCCGCTTCGTAATCGTCGATGATACATCGAAAATATAGTTTCGTTCGCTTTAATCCGCATAAACTTATTTACTTACATTGTTTTCGTTAGTTCAAACCGCATCATCAAGTAAATAAGTTGGTAATTAGACCTAAGTAGATAAGTAATACAAACTTAGGTACTTACATTCGTAGTTTAGTACGCGCCGCGATTTTGAGAAATAGGAATATTTCTTGTTTACTTCTGTTTCTACTGGTTCGTAACAAGTACAGACGTATTCTTACCTACGTAATTCGGTATTTAGATTGTTAAGTAGTTTTGCGTCGCGTTAATAGGTACTTACCTGTGGACTAGGTAGGTACATACGGACGTACTCTGTTCTCTACCGCGTAACAAATTATAAACTTTTTAACGTAAATATTAGTCGTATATCTTGTTTCATAAAATGGCACCTACTGCAGATGCCAAGGCAACTTTAAAGTTGTTATACGCTAAAAGAGATAGGATATTTTCTCGCATGCAAAGTATTTGTAACCGTATTAGGGATCTGGAGACCAAGTCGTTCAATACTGAATCCTTTTTGTGTGAGTTAGAAACCGTAGACTCATTACGTGAAGATTTTGAAAGTGCGCTGGATAAAATAGCTAGTCTCGAATTAAAATTAGATCCCGATTATGTTGTCGATTATCAATCGCTCTCGTCATTCGAAGATTTATTAGGTTGCGTGAAACGAGCTGCCAAAAAGTTGCAGTCGCAATCGCATACTGGCGGTGATGTCAAGCCAGCAGGCCAGCATAGGGCTCCTAGACTGCCTCCGATGGATATTCCCGAGTTTAATGGCGATATAAAAAATTGGCCGTTATTTTTTGCTAGTTTTCAAAACGCCGTTCACCATAATGTATCGCTAACGGACTCTGAGAAACTATTCTATTTGATAGGCAAATTGACTGGCAGGGCTCGTTCAATATGCGCCGGAATTACGCCTTGTGCAGAAAATTACTCGTTAATATTTAATTTGCTTAAAGGTAAATACGAAGATAAACGGCTCTCTGCCACTTCGTATTTAGACCAAATGTTCGATTTTAAACCTATCTCGTCTGCAACTCCTAACAATTTAGAAGCATTTTTAGACAAATTCGCATCGTCAGTCGCCGCATTGAAAAATATAAAGGTCAATGACCTCTCAGATTTCGTTTTCTTGTATATTGCGCTCAAGAAGTTGGACCCAGATACCGCACGTTCATTCGAATCGGACAAACGTAGTTGCGAAATCCCATCTTTCGAAGATCTAGTGTCGTTTGTGCGCGATCACATTAAAATATTACAACGTACTTCGTCTGTAAAATATGAAGTTACGAAGAAGCATCTCGATCGTAAAATAGATACAACTCCTAAGTTACTTAAGCCGTCAACTACGCATGCCTATGTAAATGCCGCATCTAGTTCAGAGTTATCTTCCTGCTCTTTGTGCAATGGTCAACATGACCAAATTTATAAATGTTCCGTTTTTAATAACTACAAACCGAATGAACGTTTTAAATTTGTTAAGGCCAATAACTTGTGCATTAATTGTTTAAGTGGTGGTCATCGTGTTTCTGCATGTGGGTCAAATTCTTTATGTAAAAGGTGTAATTCTAAACACCACACATTGTTGTGTTTTGGGAATGAACCCGTTGCTAGTAACTCGCATGCGCGCGCGTCGGCGGCATCGGGCGGCCGCGCTCCTGCCGCCGCCCCTCCTACGCCTTCGGCGGGACCTAGCGACTACAGTGCTCCTACTCGCTCCGCTCGCACTGACGACGTCGCTCTTTGTGCGTTATCAGATGATAATATTGATAACCCGAGTAACCGTTTGTTTCGCGGCCCTACTACGGTGCTAATCGCAACCGCGCGTATTATTATTGTGGATTCTCGTGGTTATGAACATATTGTACGCGCTTTGTTAGACAGCGCTTCTCAAAGTAATTTTATTACTCGTGATTGTTGTCAACGCTTAGGTTTGAACATAAATAATAGACCTGCTTGTTCCGTAGTGAAGGGAATAGGAGGTTCGAGTAAAACTATTCAAGGTTCCGTAAAAATAAAGTTTTACTCTCGTTTTGATCGTAATGTTAATTATGATATTGAGTCGTTGGTAGTAGATAAAATTACTGAGTGTTTGCCCACCGCCACGGTTGATGTTTCAAATCTGTCGAACTTTAGTAATTTACCATTGGCGGACGATACGTATTCTTCTTCTGGTCCGATTCAGATACTGATCGGAGCCTTGATTTTCCCGCATCTTCTCTTATCGAACAAGGTTCAAGGACAACCCCCGCATCTCTCGCTTTTCGCTTTAGAAACTGTCCTTGGGTATGTTATTGTTGGTGACGCTCCGGTCCGCGTTGATAGCAACGAGACCGTCTCATATTGTTGTACCACTGATCCTTTAGACTCCGCTATTCGAAAGTTCTGGGAATTGGAAGAGGTGGACTCCCCACCGTTACTCAGCCCAGATGACAAACTTTGCGAAGAATTTTATACTCGTACGACCTCTCGCGATAGTGACGGACGTTACGTAGTAGCTCTGCCCTTTAAGGGTGATGTACACTCACTAGGTAATTCTCGACAAGCGAGCGAACGACGCTTTTATTGTTTAGAAAGGAAAATGCAGGCGTCCCCGAAATTAAAGGTGGCGTATGATGACGTAATTAATGAATATTTAGAAAAGGGTTATGTCTCACCTGCACCTGAAGGTTCAGAATCGTCGGAAACTCAATCGTATTTTATACCGCATCACGGAGTCATCAGAGAGGACAAGGTCACAACTAAATTACGCGTTGTACTCGATGGTAGTTGCAAGACTAGTACTCGTATTTCTCTTAATGACCTCTTGTATAGTGGTCAAAAAATTCAAGGAAATTTATTTAACATTATCGTCAATTTTCGTTTGTTTTTAATCGCACTATCCGCTGATATTCGTCAGATGTTCCCAAGTATTGGTGTTAGAGAATGTGATAGGCGTTTCCAACGCATTCTTTATCGTTTCTCCCCGCAACAACCATTAAAGGTTTACGAGTTTAATAGAGTGGTGTTTGGACTTAAATCTAGTCCCTTCCATGCGCTACGCACTATTAGGCAACTAGCGGCCGATGAAGGTGGCTCGTACCCTAAGGCTAGAGAAATAATTGATACTGGTCTGTACATGGATGATTTTGTCTATTCGGTCCAAAATAAAGATGAGGGAGTTTCCACCGCATCTGAGATGATAGGTCTCATGAAGGCTGGTCAGTTCGAACTTGTCAAATGGACGAGTAATTCGCAACCGGTTCTAGACTCGATTCCGCCATCGCATCGCCTGCCAGCAATCAAGGAATTTGATGTGTCGGATCAACATAAAGTACTCGGCCTATGTTGGTCACCCGCAACTGATCTTTTCGGCATTAAAATTAATACACCCACTCATACCTGTACTAAACGTACCATATTGTCATGTGTCGCTAAAATATGGGATGTAATGGGGTTTGTTGCGCCTGTCGTGTTGTATGCTAAACTTCTTATCAAGCAGCTTTGGCTATGCGAGTGTGATTGGGATGACACACCGCCAGAAGATATTGTTAAATTGTGGACTCGCTTCAGGGAAGAACTCCCTTTGCTCTCTGATATAAAGATCCCACGTCATGTAGGTATCATCGCTGATAGTGTAGTAACTATTTTGGCTTTCGCGGACGCCAGTGAGAAAGCATATGGGGGAGTTATTTACTTCCACGTTCAAAATAGCAATGGTAACACTTTAAGCTTGATAACAGCTAAATCGAAAGTTTCTCCTAAGAAGGTCGTCTCACTCGCCCGACTAGAACTTTGTGCTATTCTCGTTCTCGCTCAACTCATAAAAAATATTGTAGTCGCTTGTCAAAATCGCATTATCTTTAAAAATATATTCGCGTTCTCGGACTCTACAGTCGCTCTCTGTTGGGTACATTCGTCGCCCCATCGGTGGAACACTTTTGTAGCCAACAGAGTATCGAAAATACAAGGTGATTTATCGCCGCAAAATCTGTATCACGTGTCCGGTACTGACAATCCAGCCGATTGTCTGTCACGTGGACTAACACCATCGCAAATTATAAGCCATCCGCTCTGGTTCACTGGTCCCTCGTGGGCCTGCTTAGACGTCTCACAGTGGCCTGTTGTTCCCTTTAACCCATCAATGGTTTCAGAGACTTCCGAAGAGAAGAAACATTCGTTGCTTACCTCTATACCTCGTGAAAATTCTCCTATAGTGTCGTTAGGCGGTCGTTTGTCGTCTTGGACAAAATTGTTGCGATGCGTCATTATTGTTTGTAGATTCGTAAAGCTTTTACCACATCGATATCGTATGTCAGCGTCAGATTATGATTTCGCTGAATTATTAACACTTCGCGAACTCCAACGTTCTTATTTTCCTAATGAGATCGCTAGGCTGGAAGAAGGTAAAGTTTGCAGCCGTCCATTTCAACACCTCAAACCTTTCCTGAAGGATGGGCTCATTAGAGTCGGAGGCCGCCTGAGAAATTCGGATTTAGACTATGATAGGAAATACCCTATTTTGCTTCCTAGTAAGGATCCCATTTTGAACTTGTTAATTGATTACCATCACAAGTTAAACTGTCACGCGGGTCCTGACCTGCTTATGTCGCTCTTACGGCAGAAATATTGGATACTTTCTGCCCGTAACTTAATTAGGAATAGGATTCATAAATGTCTTCCTTGCTTTCGTCTTCGTCCCAAGCCAACTTTCCCTGAGATGGCAGATCATCGTTCTTGTCGTGTCGTGCAATCTGCAAAGCCTTTCGTTCACACGGGCACTGATTACGCTGGCCCTTTTAAGGTTACTATGACTCGTTGTCGAGGTGTTCGTTCGACTAAGGCATATGTATGCCTATTCGTTTGTATGACTACACGCGCTGTGCACATAGAACTGGCCGGTGATCTAAGCACAGCCAGCTTTATGGGTGCTTTCAAACGGTTCCTATCAAGACGGGGTCCAGTAGGTAGGATTTACTCTGATAATGGAACTAACTATATTGGTGCTAAACGCAAACTTTCGGAACTTCATGAGCTTTTATGTTCGAAATATCATAGCACTGAATTTGGTCACATGTTAGCTGAAAATCGCATAGATTGGTCCCTCAATGTCCCGGCTGCTAGCCACTTCGGTGGGAATTGGGAGGCCAATATTAAAAGTTTAAAAACTCACTTATACCGTGTGATAGGTGATCAAATTTTGTCGTTTGAGGAGTTAAGCACTGTGCTTGCTCAAATTGAATCGGTCATGAATACTCGGCCCCTATGTAGAACGCTTTCTATCGATCCTTCGGAGCCTCTGGCGTTGACTCCGGCGCACTTTTTGAATCTCACGCCTTTGAAATATTTACCCGCTGGAGAAATCGATGAAAATTTAAATACTCTTTCGAGACACGATTTGCTAGATAAATTAGTTCAGTCTTTCTGGAAACGCTGGAGAACAGATTACCTCCATACTCTACAATCGCGACGCAAATGGAACACGCCGGTTGATCCAATCACCGTCGGTACGGTTGTGATTCTTTTGACTGAGAACTCACCTCCACTCCACTGGCCGTTGGGTGTCGTGGAGGAAGTTTTCCCCGATTCAATGGGAGTTACACGTATAGCTCTTGTGAAAACGGCGACTGGATCGTACTTGCGGCCAGTCGTGCGCCTCTGCCCGTTACCTAATCAGTAGCTCGTTTAGGTTTCTTTATTTAGGTTAGGTTAGGGTATTAGTAAGAGTACATTTCATATTTTGCTTATCGTACAACTTAGTTATATTTAGCGTAAACTTGCTTAGATTTAATTAACTTTTGAAGGCATCCCTTCAAGCCCGGGGGGAATGGTTGCGCTGATTTGATATATTTTTTGTTAGTTGGTAAACATGATTGGTTTGGTTGTTGCACTTCCTTATCCCGATCCTTTTCCCGCACACTACCTCTCGTATGCGTGCAAGCGAGACCGCTACACGCAGTGGCGCCACCCCGCGCATCTTTCGCCGCAACACGTTCGAAGATCGCAATGGCCGAACCACCACGCTCGTAACAAGTGTCGCTCCGCGTAACTTCGAAAACCCGCAAAGGAAGAAGTGTTTGTTGTGTGTGAACTCGATTGAAAGTGCTCTGTGTCGTCGCTACAGGCTACTACCTCGACAATAAAGGTATTGTGCCCCCTCCTTACACACAAACTGCTTCTTCCACATATTTTTTCCTTGCAGTTTGTACTCGTCGTCCATTTTCGCAACAACCAATTTAATTCGATAATTTTGCTCTCGCGCATCCATTAACCTTCGTCTTGAATCACTCTATCTATTAAAAAAACCGCATCAAAATCCGTTGCGTAGTTTTAAAGACCTAAGCATAAATAGGGACAGACAGCCAGCGGGAGCGACTTTGTTTTATACTATGTAAAGATAAAGATAAAGATTTGGCCCCCAGATATGGAATCAAGCTCACCAACCAGTCTCTAAGGTAAAGGAATACCTAATAATTTTGGCCAACACTTGCTAAGCAAGTCCTCTCAAATTTCTTTAAGCCAGAACCAAATTTTCAATTTGAAAAACCGGGAGTTTGCAACTGTGAAAAATCTTAGATTTAAGCGTTTCAGACGCTAAACCATATGTTGAATTTATTAAATTTATACTAATCTATGTCTTCCTATTCACTAAGAGATACCACAAAGAAAATGATAACAATGTAAGTAATCATGATACACAATCATGACGACGTCGATGTCATAATGCTTCAGTAAAAGTCTATTACGATTACCTACCTACTTACAATATAGGTTTAGAGATTATTTTTATCACGCAGTTGGAATTTTCATGTAGTTTGTAATCAGTCAAGTTTAATGAAAAAAAAACGCAGAAAATCTAATTACCTACACATTTTTTCCTTCTAAGTATCAACGCGTGGCGGGTGCAGTTTTTTTGCCAGTCATAAACAAAGTCAAATAAAAATGATGATAAAATATTATGAAATCCATCCTCTCACACATAAAAGTGTTCGCCACACCAAAAACGGGCGACGCGAGTGAAACATGTCGTTTACATCGCATGAGTTGTTTCGAGGAATTACTATGAAGCAGGTCACTCCAAATGCAAGCGCGAGATGCGAGCGGGTCGTGTTTGGTGTGTCGAACACTCTATACTATTCATAAATCGATTTAACATTAGCTACAGATTTTCAAATAGAGTTTTGCACGGTTTGCACAGTAGTCTGTTAATAACAACGTATAATATGCTTACAGGTTGCCAGTTTAAATATTTACAATAGTGCTCGCGACCTCTCGCGACCTCACCGCCGCTGACGATCCGCCACCAAGGACATACTTCTGTTTACTTAAGCTATTCGTGTTATTAACACACTCACTACCCATTTTAAGTAGAACTCTAGAGTAACACTCCGACTCCCCGCACCGACCTCATTCTCTAAGACTGACGGGAATCGCGAAGGATCACATGACACTGGTCGTCGTCTTTATCAGTCTGAGGATGGATTTTTTCCGTGTTTCACGTTATCGTGCAAAGTGATAATGAGGGCAACGACCTGACTATTGCGTGATTTAGATAGCAATGCCGTCATGTAGATATTTTCGTTCTCGTATCAACGTAAAAGTGTTATACACGAATAAAATTGTTACAGAGCGAGAGAAAGCCACAAAATAAATGCTAATTTCCCTGACACTAACCCCATTAACATACCGGCAACAATTCAAAATAAAATGAGTCTGCTATGGGCGTTGTTAAATCGTTAACGTCAAGTCGGAGATTTTCCATTACCCGTATACGAAGTCAAATTAGCCGCGAGGTCAAGCCGAGTTCGCGCTCCTCCGCTAACAAACCTAGGAAAACACGTTATTTGAATGTCTGAACACAACAGACGTGGATTGATGTATGTAATGAGGACTAGAGGATCGGGCATATTAGCGCCGCCGCCGGGAGCGCCCGCACTTCGCACTGAAGCCGTTGTTGAAGCCGAGTGGATATTTTAAAATATTTTAACCTTCCACGACCTCTGCTTTGACTTTAGATGTTGTTGTAAAAATAAAATTAAAATGATCTACGGATTGTTTCACAAAAATTTTCCCCACCATCCGCCGCAATGGTGCGTGGGACATTCTAACTCGATCTAAGTGATTCCACAAATCTGCGAGTCGTTAACACGGTTTCCAAACCTCCATAAACATTATGACGTCATTCTCCGACAAAAATGGGCCGATTCCGATTCAGCTACCTGAATTTAATTCGCCATTACTATCTACTGACGAAGAACAGCTTAATGATTCACACGCCTTTTATTAATTCCGAACATGAAAACAGGGATAACTTTCTCAGAATTAATTAAGAATAACTTGTACTAAGGAAAAATACGTCTGTCCCTGTTCCGCTAAAAGCATCATGTTGCAATGTGTCCCTCATTATTTTCTCGTTAAGATTTATTCGAAGATATTTCCGTCACACGAGAGCTTTTTGCCCAAATAAAAAGAGTACTAATACCGACAGACCGACGTTCATGTTTAGACTTAAGAGGGTGCGAGCAAAAAATGTACTAAACCACAATTTACTAAGATGACGTAAAAACGCATAATAAGTGCTGCCATACGTGGAAACGTACCACGCATAGCAAGAAAATATAATACAACTAGAGGTCGCACGTGGCTTCACCCGCTTGGATGTCTTTTATCGAGTATTCTGCGGATTTCGGGATAAAAGTAGCTTATGTCCTTCTCCGGGTGCCAGACTATCTCAGTACCAACTGTCATCAAAATCAGTTCAGTAGTTTAGTCGTGACGTAAATAGACAGACAGAGTTACTTTTGGATATATAAAACAATACTAATAGGATTAATAAAAATACTGCCTCGTTGGTCTAGTGGTGGCAACCACGACTACTGATCGTGAGGTCCTGGGTTCAATCCCCAGGTCGGGCATAGTGTAATTGAGTTTTTCCGTATGCAATTCCTCAGTAGTAGCGCGGAGTTTGGATTCGTGCCCGGTTGATAGCAATAGGCTCGCCTCCTATTACATGGAACTTAAACATAACGGCGAAATGAGGGTATTAGTATACACCTCTGCCCAGCCCTTCGGCCCATACAGGCGTGATGTTATGTTATGATAAACAAAAATATGAAATCAAATCTGTAATCAGAAAGAAATCAAGGCTGCCTTGCACCCTTGATATATCAAAACGATTTGATATGTAAAACAAACTGTCAGTTAAATAAATCACTGGAGATCAGTTAAGAATGAATTAAACAAAATGTCAGTTACGATAATCACTGTTAGAAGTGTTTAGCTCTTTTTGTGGGAGATGCCAGACGCACAGCAGCCAGCGATCGAGAGCACCAAATAAGATAAAAACAAAGAGTCCATATCTCCCGAGACGTTTGAGAGCGCAATCGAGGTATTTAAAGAATCCTAATTTAATTTTTAAAACGGACACATAAATGCATAGCGTGGGAGGATACAGTCATTTATATTTTGTCCAACAAAACTTTTCTTTATACTTGTTTTTTTTTATTAACATTAATTTAGTCACTCATAACTTTATTATAATAACCATAATATGTCGCGGTCGTGTACAAACAAAAATTATATTTCCTCTAAAGACCACCAATAAAATATGAAGAAATAAAATCCCAACGAGAAAAGCCAATACATAACTTTCTCAAAGCTATACGCGCCATCGATAAAACATTTCAGTGGTGTTATTTTACATAGTCTAAACTAAACATTCCCTGTGATGCAGATGTCCCTAAACATAAGGTTTTATGCTCCATCAATACATCTACAATATTACGTGTGCCCGTTCACTGAAGTCCAAGACTTGAAGATAATTAATTTTATATTTTTAATTATTATTAATAATTGTTAATGAAGGGATAAACTGTTTTTAAAGATAATTAAGAGGTATGTTTGAAATTTTTTTTGATGCATTAAAGTATGTTAATTTATGTTTTGAGTTCCATCACTGTATGCAAAAAAGACTTGAAAATATCATATTTTTTTTACTTGTCAAAATTATTTACTGTTTAAGAGATACACTGCTTTTAAAAACCACCTTTTTGACCGTTTTGACCGTTTTCAAGACATCTCCGCCTTAAGTGAAACAATAGTTTACGAGATTGAAATTTTATTATCTGCACTACAGCGAGTTAACGTCGACACAATAAACGTATTACCGATACCTTAAATCGCACTTTACCATTTTGTTTTCATTCAATACACGCCTCTGAATTGTGCAATATTTTTCTGCAGACAGTCATTGTAAATTCAATGATTTCTGCCTGTTATTGCTGTATGTATTATTCCGCCGTGAGGGCGAGACGTTTCTATACTTGTAAATCGATGGAAGAGCACTCGAGGAAAATCTAAATGAGGTACTATAATATAGGTAGATAGGAAGGCAGTAAAATGGTTCTCGACGTGGAACATTGATTTATATCTTCAATACTTCGCCGCACCTATTTGTGTGTCGTTCAACTGAAATTAAATTCGTGGTGAGGTAATATTATAGTCTACGTTTATTATTTTGTTTTGTTGTCGCCGATTTTCTTTTCATTTGAAATAGCTTGTAAAATGTAAATACATTATTCTACGTCGAAACAACAAAATGTATACGTATAGAAAATTGTTAATTTACTTTTACTGTGTAAAATAAATAGGAAATGAGGATACTTATTAAATAAAATAAATAAGTTTTACTTTAAAATCGCATACAAAATACAGGTTTTTATAATATTTCGGATTAAGGTGGCGTGACGATCTAGACGTGTTTGTGGGGCTGACTTAGAAACGGCACAAAATAGAGAGGTTTGGAAGGCAAAAGGGGAGGCCTTTGCTTAACAGTGGGACATAACAAAGGTTACTAAAAAAAGGTTGTTTTCTCTTAGAAATTTAATAGTGTTAAATATGGAAACCTGACCACCCTTCATAGTTTAAACATTAGAGCGAATCCTTACTAGACAAGCTTCTTAAAAGATGATCATTCTAGCCTTTTTGATTAATCTTCTTCATTAATCACAGAATCACCAATTTAAATTCAGTCAAGATAAGATCGAATGTTTTTAAATTTAGATTTAAATGCAACCATTTTTATAATTAACATTATCTAGTATTCGTATGATGAGACTTAGTTCTTATGAATTATTTATATTTGTGACCTATGTTAGCTTTGCATATCTAGAATTATGACGAAGTTGTATTTAATGTGAATTTACGAAGGAATTGTCTGTTATTAATTATATTGCCTACGTAAATAATGCTAAGTGCGTGTTAGTACTTGCTTACATTATATTTTTATCTATACACGAAGGGTAATCGATTTAAATTATTTCGACTTTGTATGATCCAATATTGCCTACCAAACTCGATAGTATTGCATCATCCCTCCAAGATAATCCGTTGAAGGAATATAATATATAGCTAGGTTTCATACAACCTATTGTTGAAGGAAGGCGCTAAGGCCTGTGTCCTAGCAGTATGGGACTTAAAATGTCGTAATAGGACTAAAAACGTGATTGCAAAAAGTTTGTTTTTAAATACTAGTTAAATATAAACCAAACCTACATATACCTATATAACTTGACGAGGTCTTTATACTAATAAACGTAAATTAAACGTGAAAGCCATTACTTTACTGGGCACTCCGCAATTTTCAATAAACAGTTATAAATATAAAATTATTGTCCCTAGAACTGTTATATCATAGGTATTATTAATATGACACATTTATTATGTAAATACGTACGGAGGAATAGGTCAAAATACTAAGAACATTCGCGTTACAGTCGTGTTTGCCAAGTTGGCAACGACCGTGCTTCATTGAGTTGTTTTATTGCATAAAATGTTAGGACGCTACCACTACTATTGTAGCTTGGATTAATCTGATAGATCTACTATCGCGTACCTCTTTTTAAAATTCGAATTAGAAAAATTAGAAAATCGCGTCTCCATACACAAGGGCTAATATTGTACACAATATTTTAAAAATGCATATTTAAATAACAGCAGTGATTGCCTAGTGGTGTGACCGTCGGACTGCCAAGTTATACGTCTCGAGTCCGAACCCAAGGCACGCACCTCTGACTTTTCGGATTCATATGCGTATTGTATAATTATCACTTGCTTAAAAACGGTGAAGTAAAACATCGTGAGGAAACCGGTACGCCTGAGAGATATTTCTCTACAACATGTGTAGCCAAGTTAGAGGCCCATGGGCGGCATAATTTCTGACACCAGGTTAGTCACTAAGCACACGAAAAGAAGAAGAATGTATATATTATTTAAAAAGAGTATCCATTGAATTTCTTGCCGGATTTTCTATAGGAAAAACTTTGTGGAACTATGCAACAAAATTCTCGACGATTCCAGTCACGTACTATGTGGCCTTTGGAATAAAAAATCTTAAATCTTTTTTATAAAGTTGAGCAAGTTAAAACACATTTTGCTCTAGTTTCAGGAGCTTCCCAATAACTTTGTTTTTTTAAATATGTATTTCGCTTACTCTGAAAGTTGGACTTTTTCTGTCAGAACGGCTACAGTTACTCTAGTCTCAATTACCATTCATATTCGTCAAGCCATACAACTACATAAAAGTTTTGCAAGTACCTTTGTTTGGTAACCTCATTATCCCAAATTGTTTTTACGTAAATCGTTGGTACATTGTAATATTCAAACTGATAAAATGTTCAACTACGTGCGTTATTTAATATTTTTGATGTGATTAACATGTTTAGTTTAACAAAAATACTCTTTTTTCGAGCTAGCATGCACTGCCGTGACATGACATCGTCACGGATTTCGTCGGATCCCAATACAAAATTGTCACTCTAGTGATAGCAAACCTTTCCCTCCCGACTTTCCATTCCAATGTAAAAATCCCATAGAAGGCCTATATTGAATCTGATATCTTACATACATATATAAACTCAAGCCCTTTTCACATGGGGGTAGACAGAAATTAAAGAACGCCACATGTTACGATCCTTACATACTCCTTTCGCTTCATTCGTGAAGAACATCATCAATAATATCCATGTATATCCTTTTAGGGCGTCCTTTACCGTCGTTTCCACTGACATCCGCCTTATAAATTCCTTTTGTTAATCGCCGTTCACTCATTCTCTCAACATGACCAAACCACCTAAGCATACTCCTTTAAATTTTTGCCACTACATCATCTTTCTGTTTAATCTCATATCAGCTACCTCGAAAGACTTTACCCTGCATTTTCTACAGCTAAATTGTTAGAAAACAGATTAACCTCGAGAATGATTGTACGTGAACCGTATCAGGTCTCTCTGAATCAATAGCGTGCTTTCGCCAACGATGTCATAATTACCATTGTTTATCGCGCGGGGGCCAAGGCCACAGATATCGCGCGTCTGAACCCGTGTGAACTGAGTGTGGCGCAATCTTTACTTCGTAACACACGTATCGACCAAATCTAACGCTCGTTAGCAGAGATTACACCCCTATTCTAACTTTACTGCTGGTTTTATAGAGCGTTTTATTGGCCAGGGTAAAACTGGTACACAACAAAACGGACAACTTCTATTGTTTTTTTGGGTTTATTGGTAGACTGTAGATTAGGGTTAAGAAAACCTATTTAGAACATACTGTGCAACACTATTTTTAACCGTTGCAGCTAGTTCATACAGAAACTGTTTACAGAACCCGTTTCAGCGGATCCATTTTTATTTTGGTGGTGGCACCTGTATTCTAAATCCAGTAAAAAACACTGGATTTGTTTAACTGTTCCGTCGGTACAGATGTGAACAACAAATCCAGTACCGACGGATCCGCTGTGTGGGCTGTTAGATATCCTAGATATTTAATCTGCTCTTTCAACCGAAAGATCGCCAGCCTAATCCTAAGTAATGACATTGACAAACAGTGCACAGAACCCGTGCCAAAACTTCAAGATACCCTGCTAATATACCTACAACAGAGAAAATCACGTCGGCAGAACATTATGATACCGTTGCGCAGTGACTTTGTAAAAAAGTGATGAATGGAGTGTACGACAGTACGAGCGATTGTGTGGCGTGCATGCGTGATAGCGTAGTACGACCTTGTGGATGAGGATGACACGCCATACGTGCTCTGTATGTTGGCACTTTCATTGTATCGTGTCCTCATTGCTGTTATTACTGTGGAGTCAACAGAGCGATTAGATATAGGTTTCTAAACTGGATACAAGTTTTGAGCATAAAGACAGTTCTAAACTGTAGTTAGAAAGATAAGAAAACAGTTTGAAAGAGAAAAGTTAATATAAATGATCATAAAATAAACTGTAGATACGTAATTTCTTATCAAAATATTTGACTACGGAAAATTTCAGATAGGTAGTTTAATTTAAATTATAATTACGTAATTGAGAATTATACTAACTCAAATTTATATTTGGACTAGAATAATGACGTAATCAAATGTACAGCTGTTTCAGGCCCGTTAAAGATCTAGCACAGTCGGCGTAGCGTGTAGACCTAATAATATTTTACAAGAGTTTGTTTCATGAATAACATCAAGGTCGATTACGTGAAACTTTAGTAGTACTACGAAGCTTGTGTCATTATACAGGGCTATTTAAAATACACTACCACGCTTCTAGTTGCTGTTTACTATCAGTAAAAGAACTAACATTTGTTCTATGACTTTAGAAAATATGTTAATTGTGTATAATTATGTAAAAAAAAATATGATCCGTTTACGTACTCAGTCTTATTTGCACAAATTCTAATTTGCACAAGTAAGCACGTACGTTAAGACGGCAAAACGGTACATCGCACGGAATACCGTTTGTGCAAACTTTTGCACAAGCTGTTTGCGCATGCAAGTCGCTGCGTGTAGTCTGGACCTTTTGTTTGTAAAACTGATAGAACTAAATTTGTTACTTTTAATTATAGTAAATACCACCCGAGAACGTGCTACTTAGTATTTTAATGACCTTAAACTAAAATAATTTGAAGGAATAAGTTTAATTTGCTACGTATTGCCATAAAATAGAGAATGAACTTCAGGAAATTATAAACTGAGATTCTAAACTGTTTTAAGTGTTTTCTAAACTGAGATTTTCTTGAAAATCTCTCTTACTTCATAGAATAGATGTGTATAATCTTTTATAGTTTATGCAAAGAACTTAATAGTGTTTCCTTGACACTAAAAGCCAGCAAAAAATCTAAATGTAGTTTGACTATTTCAAAGGAAAATGGGTCACACATTGTTAAAGAATGTTAATGAATAAATCTAAAGATCTTAGCGCTCACCTACTTTGCCTAAAACTATTTTTACATAACTTTTATAATAAATTAGTTCAGAAACCGCGTAATACAGATACCAATTTTTTATATTTAGAAAATATAGATACTGGTACATACACACTCACAAAATATTGTTAGTATAATAAGTATAGATACAAATTATATTTGAAATTTTTTTTATGGTAGAAAATGAATCTTAGAAAACCGTCTAAATAAATATAAACAGACTTTTGATTTGTACAATATTACAGTGAATAAAAACACAGCAAAATTGAAAGGACTGGGAGTGACTTCGGGTAAGCTGGAAACCACAGAACAAAAAAAACAGATAAATAAAAAACTAATCCCTAATACTATATATAGCTCACAAGAATTCAATTTAACCATCGATAATTTTATTTAACAATAAAATGGAGGAAATTGTTGTAAAGTCGAGATCGGATGCGTAGGCGCAGGTCTGAGTGCGAATAATGACTCGCACGCGTGTAACAAACGACGCCGACAAATTCCATTGCAGGGGATCGTGCGCAGAATTGATGCGCGAACAATTGCACTATATAATAGGGTTGACAATGTTTTTATTTTTGTTATATTTTTTGCTAGCATAGTTGTGTGGCTGTGTAGTGGAAGAAGTAATTATAAAAAAGGTCTGTAGCAATAGGCTGCAAACCTATGAAATATGCTAAAAGTTAATATTACTCGTAGTGTTGCAATACGTCCCTTTAAAAGACTTAATTCACAACTTCTCTAATTTTTCGGACTAATATTAAACGACTAGGCGGATTTTGGCACTGTTTTCAAATACATTAAGGGGAGTTCTCGGGTAGAGCTGCTTGCATTACACGTAGAATATAAAGAAGAAACCACTTTATAACATCACGCCTGTATTCCCCGAAGGGTTGGGCAGAGGTGTATAGTAACACCCTCATTTCGCCGTTATGTTTAAATCCCATCTAATAGGAGGCGAGTCTATTGCCATCAACCGGGCACAAATCCAAACTTCGGGCTGCTACTGAGGAATTCCACACGGAAAAACGCAATAAGACTGCCCGACCTGGGGATCGAACCCAGGACCTCACGATCAGCAATCGCACTTTCTAGAAACCTTTTTATAATTTACAAATATTCTTTACCTTCAAAAGCTTGGCAGGGCAATTCACAGTTACCTTCTTTTTATTTTCCTCCATTCCAAAACTACAGCGCTTGCGGTCACGACTTAGTTACGTAAACTTGGCTGTATTTCAATGTACTTGACAACCTTAGTACACTTACCTTTTGTAGTACATAAAATAATGTTCTGTATATAGGTAGGTATATGGAACAATCGTAACACACACAAAGGCAATTCATTGCATTGTTTATTTACAGGCAACGGTGCATGAAATTACTCTCAGCTTAGTTTGTCGTATAAACGATTACATCCATCAAACAGGAGTCAGACCATGATGGATGTTATGAGTAAGACAGAAGGGTTTTCGCTTTCAATTTGTAAAAGATGGTTTTGGCACCAACACCACAAAACAGATAGGTACAGAAGTCAATCACATGTATGTACTTCACTTTTCATACCTACGCTCAGCGGTCGCTCTATCTATATATATATCTCTCTCAAGCGCATGGCACTCGTGCTCGCACTCACTCGCACTCTAGTCCCAAACAGTCCGAGATAACGATATCTCGGACTGTTTGGGACTAGAGTGCGATAGACACTGCTCACGGACACGAGTCCGTGAGCAGTGTCGTGTGCGTTGCTCGAGCGCACTTGTATGTAGATTGACTTCTGTATCTATCTCTTTTGTGCCAACACTATCCTGAATGTGTTCGCGGATCGTTGGGAGACACCCATGATGCGGAGATGGATGCAACTCCACACTGAGTTTGTTTAAAAATTTAATTCTACTAACACTAGTTCGTAAGCAAATTGTTACTAACACATAATATGGATTTATCTGAAATTAATGATTATTATTATTATAGACTTTGAAGGTATCTCATTGGTCTAGTGGTGGCAAGTGCCACTGCTGATTGAGAGGTTCGGTTCGCTCTCCAGGTCGGGTAAAGAGTTATTGGGTTTTTCCGTGTGGAATTCCTCAGTAGTAGTCTGGAGTTTGGATTTGTACCCGTATGATGGCAATGGGCTCGCCCCCTATAACATGGGACTTAAACATAATGGTGAAATGAGGGTGTTACTATACACCTCTGCCCAATCTTTCAGGAAATACAGGCGTGATGTTATGTTATTTCTTTGAGCTCGTAAGTGCAATCGGTATCTTTTCATGATCCTTTGTTAAATATTTCTCAATTTCAGTAGGGTTTAGGAAAGTTTTTAGTATGTAAATTCTTTAGTCTAAGCCAGACATCATGCTGTACTGGAACTGGTTGTTCGCTAAAAAGCAAGTGTACAACCAGTTTGTGGTTCTCAGTATAACCTATTACCACTTGTACTGTTACTTCTGCTATCCTCATCTGTATCACCCAACTCACGTATTTTACCAGAAATTCTTTCTTCTTTCTTTCTTTTTTAAAAAACGTTGCCCCACACTAGGATTTCTCCTGTATCGTGGGTGCGTAAAAAAAAAAAATATATCTGTAGGCCACACAAATATTTGTTCCGTGCGGGATTCGAACCCTCGACGCAGAAGCCAATCGCTCAGCCACTGCACCAAACGTGTCGTCAAAATATCTAGCTAAATGTTACTCAATTTGTTTAAAGCACTTCAAATTACTGCAAAGGAGTACGTAAATTGTAAGGAACATAAAAAAGGTTACGGAGCTCCAATTTATTTTGTACCCAAAGTACAAAAGAAAGCACTTATTCAATAAGAATCTGGATTATGCGACTTAAAGGATTCAGGAAAAGTTCTCGAGAAATCTCTTGGTAAAGAAGTTTGTTTCAAATTAGACGGCTAAAAAATGGAGATTGAAGAAGACATTTATAATTGTTTCACGGTTGAATTTTGTCATATAAATGAGGACCTAAATTCGGTGAGATAAGCTCTGTTTTGCTTTGCATTTTGCCCCAACTTCCTAGCTATTATCCCTAAACGTGCAGCATCTCTTCCTCAATGCTATACCTGTATCGCAACATTCACAACATTCGTAACCTCTACGCTGATAATATCAATAGTATTGTGAAACTTATAATTGGCCTGAGAAAGCATAAGCGAATAACGAAAAAAAAAACTTAATGTAGTTGGTGCAAAGAAATGATAATATCTAGTTGTCTACTGAATTAAAATTCATGTTTCTTAAATGGATAGAACAAAACGTCACTGTTTTACCCGAGAGAGATATTTATTAGGAAATCACACTTACATTTTATTTGCATGCAAATAAAATTACATCATTGCCAGTCTTAAAATTAGGTACGTAAATTTTTATATCTTTTATGGGCTTTATTACTCACTAAGAAGTCAATGGCTCTTCATTTTGGAGGTTATAAATATGTATTAAAATATATATACGTAAAGATCTTTTATTTTCTTCAATAAAAAGACGGAAATAATTGGTTTGAAAAATTCAGAAAGGTCAAAAGACGACACCTCGTAAAATTATCTGGCATTGTCAGATTTCTAGTATTTAAATATAGGTAGAAAGCTCCAACAAACGATACAAAAAAAATAACTTGTTAAAAAAAAAACTCTTCGTGAGGCCTGGTCAACGCGAAGCTTAGCGTGGTATGGCAGATTCTGCATGGCATCTTCCATACATTGTCATAGTAATTCGCACGCCAAAAGCACGCGATCAACACGCGACGTAAATATCACACTCAGCCACGCTCTGTTTGACCAGGCCTTTATTTAAAATCATTTTTTTATGACAAAGTGACAGTATGTACACAAGTAAGACGCTGTCTAATGTTGACACATTACACACTTCCCAGCGCTATGTAAATAGAGTCATTACATACCACAAAACTTTAACTTCAGCTCTTCACCGGCGATAATCTCTAGTAAACGGCTGTACCTAATCCTAGGTAGGGAAGCTCCATCCAACACATACGATACAAGGCTCACTTTGCGGTAATAGTCACGAATGCTACCTGCGGCCTAATGGCGCTAACTCCAGCCAAATTGCTTGCTAAGTCCGTCTACACGTAACGGGACGAGGACGACACGAAACAACAGCTTTGTTAAGCAGAACCCGCAGGACAGAATGGTTTTGCAAAAATCTAAAGTCTTTTTGTAGTTGCACAAATTGTTCGCATGTTTTTTTTATTAAAGTCTTTCAAGACTATTTTGAAGAATATAAAACACAGTTAAATACACGATATTTTCTATTTAGACATTATCAATCACTACTTTTTTCGGTTCTTGGCTAATTAACAACCACGCGGATCATACGATTTGCAAGATTAAGATACGCTTGCCGCGATCAGTCCGTGGATGGGTGACCATTCGTTACACATCGAGACTCCTCTGTGCTTCGGAAAACACATTAAACAATCGGTCTTGGGTGTCATACGAATATCTATGGCAGTTCTTATGAGTAGTCAGAAGCCCTGAAGTCTGACCATCGGTCTAACCTTAGGATATCGGCATTGCCCAGTTACTGGGTTGCAGAGGTATGATGACAGTCGCTCTGTGTAAAATACTGGTATTCAGCCGCATCTGATTAGATTGGAAGCTGATCCTAACATAGTTGGCAAAAGGCTAAGCAGAACGAACTTAAACTACTTTTTTACTCTCAGTAAAATTCAGCATGACTCTGAAGATATCTACGTATAACTTATCATAAATCTATAAACACAAAGGATTCATACCACAAAAATGAACTGTTAACGGCAGTTGTTTATATTTCCATAATATGCAATATGAAACTAATATATTTTCCTTAATATCTCTCAACAAAATGTAACAATGCGCACACGTATTTTAAAAATCCCCCGTCTCGTATGCAGCGGCCTTAGCACGGCCATTAGAGTAGCTACACGCGACGCTCGTGACTATCTCGTAACGTTGCGTGCTAAGCGTCCTAACACAAACATTTCTCTTTTTAAACCTCGCTATCTAACCAGAATCGTTAGGGACAATATGGTAAATGAAAGGTTTAAACTTGTTGGATAAACACATCTTTTCGAAATGCTGAAGTAATTGTGGGTGGCCTGTTGTTTTCAGTGTGGTTTTCGGCAAAGAAAAGGCCAACAGCAACTGATCATTATTGCGGAAGATCAGGAGTGGTCATCACATTCAGCAGAGATCTTTTATAAAGAAATAGTTACTACATAATGCAACAAGGAACATAGTTGAGACTTTATCCTTAATATCCGACTGCGTGTATGACAAGATGTATGAATGTAGATGAAGCGAATGGGGTATGTAAGGGTCGTAGCATGTGGCGTTCTATAGTTTCTGCCTACCCCCATGGGAAAAAGGCGTGAGTTTATGTATGTATGATGTATGTATCCGACTGCATGCAGTGACTAACATGCGCAAACAGCTTGTGCAATAATTTGCACAAACGGTATTCTGCGCAATATACCGTACATGCTTACCTACTTGTGCAAATTAGAATTTATGCAAATAAGATTCATCGTGTAGCCTTTGGGAACCATGTTATTTTAGCCCTAATTTTCTAGCCTTACTAATTTTGTTATGATATGGTAAAGAAAACATGTATTTTTATATACTCAAAAAGAAACTTGTTTTTGTTCAGAGTAGAGTGCCAATTGGGATGACAAAAAATATCTATTTTTATGCAAGACCAAACCAAGGAAAACGTGACAGTAGCTTGACATCGAAGTCGTAAAACACGATAAGAACCACCACACATGGCTTCATACTAAGCAATGAAATGTAGAGACTGTTTAAAACACTATTATGAAGTTTATTACATCCGCTAACATTATTCTTTCATTGCAAACTTTATAAGCGTGAAATAATCTGTCTTGTCGAACGAGTAAAGAGTAACTCACACGTAATTACAAAATAATTAAAGATGCTTTAAGCTTTTAATCATTACGTCAATTTTATAAAATACTAGCGGCCCGTCCCGGCTTCGCACGAGTGGAAATTTTCTCCGTTTTTGCAACATTTTTCATTTATGCTCCGCTCCTATTGGTCGTAGCGTGATTTTATATAGCCTATAACCTCCTCGATAAATGGACTATCCAACACAAAAAGATTTTTTCAATTCCAACCAGTAGTTCCTGAGATTAGTGCGTTCAAACAAACAAACAAACTTCAGGTTTTTAATATTAGTATAGATTATTTTTATATTTACTATCCATCAAAGGAGATAAACGTATCCGACAAAAAGTTATATTGCTTTTTCTGGGAAATAGAATTTCGTAAAATTCTTCTTAAACCACCATTCTAAGAATTACAAATGTATTTTTTACTTTTGAACTATTTTATAAGTCCATTTTTTTTTTATACATCACCTAAAAAAACTGACACTATTTCGCGCTAAAAGTTTTTCCGAAAACCAAAAAAAATACCACCCTACCACGTCACTGTACCCAAACGTATCGGATCATGTCAGCACTCACAAGTAGGTCGTGAGGTAGGTCGCGGTATGACCCTGCGAATTGGGACGCCCAGCCTCCTTGCCCCAGTTCTACAGGGATGCTACCCGGCACGTGTGTACGTAGCTTTGTGCTCACAAGTGAAATGTTATTAAGTATACTCAGCTTTATGTTGATATACGTAGAATTAATTAGCAATTATTAATAAGTCGTATAGGATTAAAACACACAATAAGCTTTAGTTGAAAATAGTTTTCAAAGGATATTGTTGTACTGAGCTCGTCGTGTTTCATGCGGTTTTTTTTCTGTTTTTTTTTTATAACCGGACGACAAAGACTACAAAGCGACTTTGCACGAGTCTCTTTATGCATTAATTTTGAATATTTTTTATTTAAAAATCTCTGAATATTATAATTATAATGCTTTTGTTTTGGAACCACAGAATCGTTTTATTTAACATACATAACATCACGCCTGTATTCCTCGAAGAGTTAGGCAGAGGTGTATAGTAACACCCTCAAGTCAAGTTGGTCAAGTGGTGGCAAGCGCGACTGCTGAACGTGAGGACCTTGGTTCGATCCCTGGGTCGGGCAAAGTGTTATTGAGGTTTTCCGCATGGGCTTCCTCAGTAGCAGCCGCCCGGTGTTTGGATTTGTGCCCGGTTGAGGGCAATAGGTTCGCCCCCTATTACATGGGACTTAAACATAACGCCAAAATGAGGGTGCTTTATTTAAGTGTATCATATACAATGCTTTTTTTTTAATGTGATGGTTATTGCAATATTCCCTTTGAACGCTGATTGAAGCCGTCATCGGGAACGCATGTTCAGCAGTGGGAGTGGCAGTCCAAAATATTATAGTCAGTATTTTTCTATATTTTTTAAAAAGTTTGCACAAGAATAATTGCTTGATATTTCAATACATTTTTCCTGTTATTCATCTTTACGGGTCAGTGTGCCGTTCCGGGAGAGCCGGGCTGTGACCCGGTCGTAACCCGGTTTATTTGCCGTACGCCCAAAACGCCAGAAACAGAACCACTTGTTATGCCAGACTTCTAATCGAATCTGACGTTTCTGTTTATATTGTGAATATCGGAAATCTACTATGAATAGTAGGTTACATTGGTTATCGATTAAAAGCAGATTCCTATAATTTACTGAGCGTTATTGGTTAAAATTGAGACTGTTGTATCTTTACCAATAAATTAAACAAAGACTTCATGACTTTGCATAGTAGCTCCTCCTATATGAAATTAGCTATCACAGGTAAAATAACTTTAAGAGTCTATTTATAAGCCTAGTTTGGCAATAAAAATGCTACCTTAGTAAGCAAACCAATTCGTTTTACAGAAACCGGGTATGAATGTGTTTAGGTAGGTAGGTTAGTACCTACCTACCTAAACACGTAAATACCCGGTTCGGTAATCTAAACAGAATGGCATGTACCTAGTGGTACATGCCATTCTGTTTAGATTGAAGCGTATTTACAGAGACTTCAATAAATGTCAGCATAGTTAAATTTGAGATTAGTACTTCGACGAGATTTATTAATATTAGCTAATAATTTAAAGTAAATTATATGCGAAATCGATATTTTTAAACTTAAATATGAATGACACATACATAATGTAAAACATTAATAGTTCGACAGACTATTCAAAATAGATTTTGAAAAACAAAAAGAAAATTATTTTTTGATGCAGGGTTGGTAACTAACCCTGTGTCAGAGTTTATGCCGCCCATGGGCCTCTGACTTGGCTTCACATGCCGTCGAGAAATATCTCTCAGGCATGCCGGTTTCCTCACGATGTTTTCTAATAATACAATACGCACATGAATTTGAAAAGTCAGAGGTGCGTGCCTTGGGTTCGAACTCGAGACCTATGACTTGGCAGTCCGACGGTCACACCACTAGGCTATCACTGCTTATCTACCTATTATTTTCAGATTTCATTATAGTAAATACCGACGTAACGTATGCCAGTTTTGACGTCACACTTCACAACATTAGAAGCATAGCCCCAGGCAACAGTACCTAACAATATAATTTATGTAATTCCTTCATTAAGTTCCACGTTACTGAGACTGTGGTAAACAATACTCAGAATTCCTGCGCTTATGAAATACTCCACGCCCATTCTCTATTTCCAATGAATTCTCCACATACGAACATGGAAACAACTTATTAAAAGCCACCTAGCAATAAACACTTAAAGGTATTTTTATTTTACAGACATAACATCTCGCCTTGTATTCCCCGAAGGGTTCAGCAGAGCTGTTTTAGTACACCCTCGTTTCACCAGTTATGTTTAAGTCCCATGTAATAGGGGGCGAGTCTATTGCCATTAACCGGGAACAAATCCAGACACTGGGCTTCTACTGAGAAATTCTTAATGGAAAAACCGAATAACCCTTTGCACAACCTGGGGTCGAACCCCATGCTCAGCAGTCGCGCTTGCGACCACTAGACCAAGAAGGCAGACAAAAGTTTTTCAAAAAATCCTTGTAAAATAATTTCAGAATCGATTTCAATAACAGTTTACTGAAATCTGATTACTATAAATAGTAGAAAAATATTGATTTCAAATTTGACAGAGGTTTTACTATTAGGAGAGATTACTTTCACGCGATTTTCACGCGTCGGTGGTTGCTCTAGTGTGTATAATTGCTTGCAGGTTGTGGACGGTAGATTGATAGTGTTGTAGTAAACAGAATGAGTTGGAAGGCTTCGCTGGCTACTCGAATTACTTCCGCCTTAGGCCATGGCCTGGTCGGTATAAGTAAGCACTGCACTAAAATGGCCTCGGGGAGGTTGGGAGGAGTTCAGCTTAGTGATGTTGCTATAGTGACCCTTACCTATAACATCATAAGCTATAAAAGGTACCTTGCAAAATTAGATACGCGCAAAATTGTATTGATTAATACGCTATTTTGGGACCTACGTAATACATTTTTGAGCTAGACGTCTACACTTGGTAATCGATAGGTTAGTGGGTATAGAATGAGAACTTTTTTCTTGATAATACCTACGTCCTACATGGTTAGGTAGATAGCTGTTTGATAAATCATTATTAAGTCTTGGCAAGGAGGACATTATTATACCTCCCTACTTAATAACATAACATAATAACATCACGCCTGTATTCCTTGAAGGGTTGGGCAGAGGTGTATAGTAACACCTTCATTTCGCCGTTATGTTTAAGTCCCATGTAATAAGGGGCGAGCCTATTGCCATCAATCGGGCACAAATCCAAACTTCGGACTGCTATTGAGGAATTCCACACGGAATATTACCTACTTAATATGTTTTATAATCTTTTAATAATAATTGAATAAAACTTTTTTTTACCAATTTAGCTTATTCCCAATAAACAAAGTCATCACGCGGAACAACGAACGGTTCTTTTCGAAAAACGTTACACAACGCGCGAAACTGCAATTGATATTCAAAAAAAGAAGATTTTGAATATTTCACCATTGATGAGCCTCTAAAACCGACAGAATGACGCGAATGGCGACCATTGAAAAACAAATATTCGCCACAGAATGGCGAATAAACGGTGCACAACAGTATTTTGACGTGGAATCCATGAATAACAATTAGTTCTACGCTGTCTTCAAAATTGCACACGATGCAATAAGAAAACAAAGTAAAATCGTGTCAATAGGTTTTTATGTTGGTATATAAAATAAAAAACCTGAACACTCGCCTCGTAGCAACTCAATACCGTAGATTGCAATCGTTACTTTTTATATGAAAACCTAACTTAATTGAAAATAGAAGAATCGAGCGAAGTCTATTTTTAATTTTTATGTTAAAAATTAAATTGTGTTACGTTGAAACTTAAAATAATCTGTCACAATACCTAACAACTTTTACTTATAAACTAAAAAAAAATCAAAATAGCATGGTCATAAAATAATTAAGCGCACACACCCTTAGCTGCCCTCACTTTTCAGCCATGCCTCACAAACCACAGACAAAAAAAATCTTATCTATGACGTCCAAAGCTAGTCTATTCCTACTGCAATAATTACCTCATCCACAGTAATAAAAGTTAGACTATCGTTTTCTAGAATCAATAAAATTCAAATATCGAATTCAAAGAAAAAAAAGAGTTAAATGCGTTGATACACGGTACAGCTGCAATTAAATTACAAAATAAGCAAATCGAGATCGACAGAGAGACAAGATAGGTCGAACCGAGGGCGATTGCAGCGTGCATACATAAGGTATGAGCAGTTGAATGCTCATCCGTATTCAAGGGCACGCGGACCGCTTGCAGGCAATACAGAACGTTCACGATGCAGGTGACGTAATTCGACTCGTTGAAAAACGTTACTTACTGAAAGAATTGGTGATAACAAGTTAGACGGTATTTTTTGGTTTGTTTGGGACTGAAGTTAGGTGCAATTCGGTGGAATAGTCTTTGTAACCCCTGTTGTCGGATTGGCCCTCAAGTCGGCATTCAAAACATTAAGCCAGCACGCGCACATTGGTTCCCGTATTCAATATGTCTACCAAGAGGAGATGAGTTGGGTACGCTTTTCTAAGGGCCTAAACAACTGAAATATCATTACTTATGTCCTCTCGAGGCGACAAATTAGAGACGTCTTTTAAGCCACTGCAAATCCGTAGTCAATGGATCTACATTCAGCCAGCAATTTTAACTCCTACCTACAGATTATCATCATTAGTAAATTCTCCAAAATCTTTGAACATCTCAATTGCAAGTACGCAATTAAGTCATAAAAATAACTAATGATACAAAGATTGCATTAATAATGGCACTTTAAGTGACCGTAAAAGAGGAGAGCTAACAACCACAGGTAATCGAGGACGGTCCAATTTAAAGGGCTTTAGTACCTTGGACCTTGGCAGTAAATTTACTAACGTAAAACTCGGTTCCCATTTATTTGTAGCCTCTATTTTATTTGAAATTTAAAAAGAGAATATCGAATTTACTTTTCTTTTTTTTTCTGTACCTAAATATTAGTTTTAGGGCCGATTTTTCAATCGTCAGATAACTTTTATCTGGAGAATATATTTGACGTTTTGACAGCTTTTGTATAGAAAATATGTCACACCGCTATATTCATTCCTCAGATAAAAGTTCTCTAAAAAAGATAGTTTGGTTTCACAACCCAAAAAATCTTTAATCTTTTGTTCTAAAAAATGGACACTGAATTTTCAATTCCCATTGGTTATTTCAGTGCTTATTTCAAGAGGAAGGCTCTTTAAGTTAGTAGGTACCTACTGAAGAACTACTCAGACTACCGGTTGAAGTTCTCCGTAGTCGTTTAATTAACTAAAACCCAGTGCTAACTTAACTGAAATCAGGAGAAAAGTAATAAGAGAATAAATTATATGACTAGGTAGGTACGGAACATGATGGAGGTAATAAGGCATATATTAAAATTAGATTGCTTTAAGTTTGAATATCAGTGTTTGCAGTTTCACTCTTAATGGTAAACATGTTCATAATTTTATCTAAATCTATTCTGTACATTTCCGCTGGAACTGATAGACACATGAAATTCCTGAACAATTTATGTTACCAAATCTATCTGCATTTTTCATATTTTTTAAAGGAGCATTTTGGAAGTTTACCAATTATTTTACTTTTAATACATAATAATATACAGATTTAAGTGGTGTCAGTGGTAATATTCGGTCGGTCACAGGTGTTATACGAATTCGCGGATGAGTACTTACGCGTTCCCGTGTTCCCGCCATAACCGGCAGAGGAGGACACCGTGGAGTTTTAGTGTGTTTGAGTCCCACATAACTGCAGTATCGCCCCGTGGTGGTGCAGTATGCGTGCGCATTTCTCCAGGATAAAAAAAAGGTGTTATACGAATACCAATGACAGTCGTTACGGGAAGTCAAAAGCCCGAAAGTCTGACAACCAGTCTAACCTTGGGATATCGGCGTTGCCTCATAACTGGGTTGCGGAGGTCTGATGGCAGTCGCTCCGTGTAAAATACTATACAGCCGCATCTGGTTAGACTGGAAGCTGACCCCAACATAGTTGGGAAAAGGCTAGGCAGAACAGTGGTCCTGCCGAGGTTGCGGTGCATGCAATAGCGAATCCCGTGACCCCGGCCATAGGTTAGAAGGGGGACACCGTTGGTTTTTAACCGATAAGAGACCGGCAGCTCCCCTCGCCTTCCCCGGGCGAGGGACGTCCATGAGGCTCATACAAAGATAAAAAAGGCCAAACAGTGGTGTAATAATATTATGGTATACCTAGTTGATGTTAGAGCTTGACACCTTTGTGGCTTCACCATTAACCTCTCTACGTTACACGTGTAAATCATTAGTATGCGGACTTTCTCCCCATCTTTACTGTATTTGTTATATATCGTATACAATATATATACAAGGTTAGTCGGAAAGGGGGTACCAAGCCGCGAGCCACTTAATGTATCACTGATGATTGTTTTAAAGAAAGAGTTAAAATTACAAAATTCGATGAAAAAAAATACATTCAACATTATTTTTATTTTAGATTTTTCAAAAATTCTTCATCCCTGCTTTAGTTACGAATTCAGAAAATGGAGCTTCTAATCCGCGACCCCAAATATGACCTTAAATGTAAACATGGCTGAGGATAGAAAGAATTTAGCGTATTTTTACGAAATCTTTGAAAAGCTATTTCTCTTAAACTATCGAGTTTTGGGGAAAGTTGTAGAACAAAAGTTATCCCTTATTACGGGTAATTTAACACCCTTTCGACTTAGTACCCCCTTTCCGACTAACTTTGTATATACCTATATATGATATAAGAAAAATAGAATAGAATATACTTTATTGTACACCAAAATTGTAACACGGCTCTTATACAATAACAAACATTAAAGGGTACAATGGCGGTCTTATCGCTGATAGCGATATCTACCAGACAACCTAATAAAATAATATCTAATTCTGCAATTTTGGGACTCAATCAAAATTAACTAGCTGCGTGCTATTGGCCTGTAACTGGGTTGCGGAGATCTGATGGAGATCTCCGTGTAAAATACTGGTATTCAGCCGCATCTAGTTAGACAGGAAGCCGACCCCAACATAGTTGGGAAAAGGCTAGGCAGATATAATCAAAATAAACTAGCTATGGGCGTAGCTGTGTGAAGTTTTATTGGTTTTATGGAATGGAATCTTTATGTCCTTCCCCGAATTCCAAGTTACAATTCTGCTCCATGATGTGAATAAATAAATAGGAAAACACTCATGATAGGGATTGATCTTATTTGAGGGAGTTTTGAAAAGGAATCTCGATCGAATTTTCCTTCTAACCCCGCTGTATGATTTATACTTTGATCTTAAACAAAATTGAAATAATCATATTCAGTTCATACCTTCCATCTTGCTTCACAAAGAAATTTGCTCGTCAAAAAAAATGTCTCGTTGGTCTAGTGGTGTTAAGCGCGACTGCTGATCGTGAGGTCCTAGGTTCGATCCCTAGGTCGGGCAAACTGTTATTAGGTTTTTCCGTGTGGAATTCCTCAGTAGCAGCCCGGAGTTTGGATTTGTGCCCGGTTGATGGCAATAGGCTCGCCCCCTATTACATGGGACTTAAACATAACGGCGAAATGAGGGTGTTACTTGTTATACACTTCTGCCTAACCCTTCGGGGAATACAGGCGTGATGTTATGTTATCTATACTATATAATATATTATAAAGAGGAAAGATTTGTATTTTTGTATGTAACGAATAAACTTAAAAACTACTGGACCGATTTCAAAAATTCTTTTGCCGTTAAAAAGCTACATTAGGTATCACTGAGTAACATAGGCTACGGGCGGAGCCGTGAGGACACAGCTAGTACTATATAATATTATAAAGAGGAAAGATTTGTATTTTTATATGTAACAAATAAACATAAAAACTACTAGACCGATTTCAAAAATTCTTTTGCCGTTTAATGCTACATTATCACTGAGTAACATAGGCTATATTTATTACTGGAATAAAACTTCTTACGCGGGCGGAGCCATGAGAACACAGCTAGTGTTAAATAAAGTGTTCGAAAACACAATTTTTTGTAATCAACAGGCACCTCAGTTTTATTTGCGTCTTGATTTAACCACGACCTTGTTTTTTTTAAAACCCTGTGCCATTGAATCAAAAGCAGGTTTAAATAAATATCAATCAATTCAGCAGAAAGGCGTAGTTGTCATAGGTCAAAGTAAATCTGTAGTGGTTGTCTGGTAGATATCGCTATCAGCGATAAGACCGCCATTGTACCCTTTAATGTTTGTTATTTTATAAGAGCTGTGTAACAATTTTGGTGTACGATAAAGTATATTCTATTCTATTCTAAATGAATGGAAAAAATAACTGGTCAAGTGCGAGTAGGTGCAGTCTTAAAAATACTCAGTGTGGACAAGGCTATTTTAACACGAATAGTAAGCATGATTGATAGGAATAACATTTACATTTAAAAAAAAAATAAAAAAAATCGTTGCCCCACACTAGGATTTCTCCTGTATCGTGGGTGCGTTTACAGACACAAATCTTCACATGCACAAACATCCAGACCCGGAACAACTATCTGTAGGCCATACAAATATTTGTTCCGTGCGGGAATCGAACCCACGACCCGTAGCGTACAAGCCGATCGCTCAGCCACTGCACCAAACGTGTCGTCAAAATAAAGACGAAACAAACAAAAAAGGCGCTCGAGTCAGCCAGTGCATTGAATACGTCTGTTTAGGGCATTTCCATCCAATCCAATCAGCTTAAGTAAGTCCACTGCTGGACCGCTGAAGCCACTTTCAAGCTTTTCCACAACATTGAGGATTTCACTTTTTTTTTCATTCATTTTACCGCAGCCCGACCCTCCACTCATTGGTCCATTGGACACTGAAAATTACTAACATCGTCTTTTTTCTTTTCCTTCTTAAGAAACTCAAAATGTAAAACTGTCGCCGTTAAAGTGACTTCCTACAGGCTGAGCCCATTATCATATTCAGTTTTGACCTCCACGACTAGTGAATAAACCGCAGTTGACGCATAACTACGTACTGGTGTCGCTTATAAAACCAAAACAAATATTAACATGTATGACTGCCGTTGTTGCATTGAAACCCCTGATTCTTGGAGATTTTTTTAAAGAACTGTGTTTTATCGGTTTCACAATTACCTACTTTAAATGGTGTAATTACAAAACTCGGTCATCTGCCTTTCACATTCAGTGTACACCATGCACCTCTATCTGGACGTCGCCGCGTCGGCGTCGGTCCATCTAAAAGTTAGGAAGCGTCAACATAGGGTTGATCTTTGATGCGTCATTTAGTTGACATACTCTAGTATCTTTCCAATCCTGCTTAAAATGCGATACAAGTAGATATATTGTATAGTACAAACCGCAAGAACCATATAAAAGCAGTAAAATAAAAAAAAACTGCAATATGGTTTATATTTTAAACTTGGAATTTTTATTATTCCGTTCTTATTTCTAATTTAAATATCCAATTTTAATTGTGAAAAAATAACACCTGTATAAATAAAATGCCTCACGTTGAGAACACCATGTATTCTTTTTGAAATTATTTTTTATTATCCAAAAGAATCCCTTACAGGGTCAGTCTGTGCGGTGAGTAGACGACGGGGTTTATAGGAATTACACTAATTCGTTATGGTTTGCATAGCTTTGGACATGAACATAAAAATATTTGATATATGACGTATTCAATATACATCATGTCGAGCCGATGTTGATAAATGTAACTAGGTAGTTTTATTTAGTATGTGTCGAACTACTATCAATCAGTCGCCTATATAGCAGTGGTGTGCCAATCAATCACCGCTTTACATTTCTGATTGATTAACAATATCTACTAGTGCGAATTGAAATCCGAACGAATTGTTTTTTCTGTTACATAAAAACTTTTTGACAATAACAAGATAACGTTTAATTAAACGAATGACTAATGAATCTTTACAAATAGGCACCTATACTAAGAGATGTTTTTTTATTTGTGTTCCACTAAAATGTCGTCTATCTTTCACATTTTATTAAATTACATTTTTATCAAGCTACCTATTATAATTTTATAACAATTGAACATTAATAAACTGGTGGAAAATTATTATATTTTAAAAGCTATTAAACCTACATTCTCTCTCATTTCCAAAACCTTAAATAACAATGAATTGAAACTACTTTTTGGAATAAATAAAATTTTATCTCGCAATGAAAAGCACTCGAATATACATGAATATAAAGTATAAAAAAGCGAAATACAACGCGACATAATCCGTATATTAATAACGTCATTTCAATGGATAATATTTGCATAAACATTTTAATTCTGTCACTATCACAAAGGACCAAAGCATCGCATGTTCTCCCATCGCATGAAAATATACCCAACAAAGTCGCAAGTGTAGTTGAAACTACAATTTCCACATTTATATCTTCAAAAATATTTGTCATAACCATAAATTTTGGTTGCAAACACTACAAAAAGGTGCAAAAGTCCTTCGGAGCACACAGACCATTGTTACGATGGAACACAATAGCGGTCTCCAAGGCACTGTTTACTTCTATTCTATTCTAGAGAATCAATTCCAGAGTGCTATAATCCTCCTTTGGGAATCATTGAGCTATGTGCAGCCACTCTGCAGTTATTCGCTAAGGGACACTATTGTTGCGGTGTAGTACTGCAGTATTTGTAGCTGACTGTACTTGGGGTTATGCCTTAAGTACTGCATTGTGTGTTGTAATGAGTGCTATGCTGCGAACAAAAGAAAATAAAACAATATTTTAAGTTAATCAGTTTTCTGTTCACATGTACAAGAACGTAAATGTTATGATATCTATGGCATAACATATTTAAATGTTATTTATTTTGTTACAGGTAAGAATTTCTCACACGGTATTCTATCTGAATAATTAGAAACAACACGAGGTAAGTTGTATGCAAGACATGATATTCGCGTAGAAGCATATGCATCCAAAACATTGCTATATGATAAATAGAAAACAATTTTTCATACAAAAGATTTTATAAGAGGCCTGTCTGCAACCTACTTGAACCATAATGCAACTGCCTCGTCAGTCTAAAGGTGGCAACCGCGACTGCTGATCGTGAGGTCCTGGTTTCGATCTCCAGATCGAGCAAAGTGTTATTGGGTTTTTCCGTGTGGAATTCCTCAGTAGCAGCTCGGAGATCGGATATGTGTCCGGTCGATAGCAATAGAGTCGCCCCTATTATATGGGACTTAAACATAACAGCGAAATGAGGGTGTTACTATACACCTCTGCCCAACCTTTCGGGGAATACAGGCGTGATGTTATGTTATAAACGCGGATAAAAGATATTACTCCACCTTATTACGAAAATATAAAGTCTTGTCAATAACGAAGAAGAATAATTTGCGTTACATGGAGCTAAAAATTGCTATACTTGTGCGTCTAATGCTAAGCCACAAAACGCAGTGAAATCGCAGAAGAAAGTGTCGCGGTTAGCCACTGGATACGCCCTCTTATTTAAACTAGGCATCTGCAAACTGAGTTGATATTACTTTCCAATTGCACTTACAGCGATTGCTGTATGCGTAATTTTGTAATTTAGTCAAACAAATTGACAGATATTTTACGTAATTGTACGAGGAGTTTCGACGTCATTATTTTTGAGGTAGTCTGCCAGTTTTGTTTTGCCATTTATTTCGTCATCGATCAAACAATTGTCCGCACCATAACCTACACCACTGTTTCTATTCTTAAACCTATAGCTATCGTCCCATTTTGGCACTAAATATACTCACACATAATTACAAGAGGTGACTAATTGCTACGGGACTCATTGTTTGGCGGTCACGCGCCGTCGCGTCGCCAGAGGGCGCGGTATTATGCTACACAATAGTTGCAGCAGACGCGCCCTGTATTGTGAACTGACCTTATCTTCAAACCTCATCACAATGTCACGCTATACTACAATTACATGTTGTGCTAAAAAAATGTACTTACCTTCATTTACTTCATACACTTGACCGAATTGACTGTGTTGATTGGACGCTGGGCCAAAGGCTGAATGCCGTGACCAAACTCATTGAGTGAATGATTCTTTGGCGTAATGATCAAGTGCCATTAGTCCTGTCAAACAAGAATTAAGTTAATTCTGCCCATTAAATGTTTATACAACCTAAGAGCCCTAGCCGTTTCGAAGGAACCAACCAAACAGAGTTCATTTAATGAATGATAATCTAATTAACTCTATATGGGCATGAATTTTAGTTCGACATTAACCTAAGAATATATTGAGCCATAATATTTCAACATTATAAAAAACGAAACTAAAATCCGTCCAAAACTGACATAAGTTCCAAAAAAAGCAGCAGCTAAATTGTAATCAGGTAACTAATGAAGCGACCGCGCATGGTTAACACCATTACCTTTGTAAAGGGATCAGGGTAATAACATGGGCTATACCGGTTGTGTGACGTCACCGCAAAATGCCCTCATTTAAATTTTGTCACAGCTATCAAGGCATTTCGCGGGCCCTCTCGACTAATGTCGGTTAATGACAGTAATGACACCGTCATTATCTAAACCTCGTGTTGCGACTGCGGTGAACACTATGGTGCGTTCAATTTTGTAATTTAATTTGCATTGTATTCTATAACATTATTGTTTTTAGAAAGACATTTTGGAAATTGGTATCTACTTGTAAAAAGGAAATATCATTATATATTAATGCTTGATAACTTATTTGTATAGAAATCAGAAGAATGAGAAGCAAGTGTGTTTCTCGGCAAGAATGATGGAGTCAAGATTATGAAATAAGTAAAGATTTTAGATACAGATTCAACGATTTATAAATATATAAGCCATTCTGGAGAGCACGAAATGACAGAAAGCAAACATGTCATTGAAGACCTAAACATAACTAAACACTCAATGACGATGAATGCAAAAACGAGATCAAAATAGTCCCATTTGTTTGTTAACGCATCTAAACGTCTATTTCGGTTAGACTTAGTGTGAGCAACACTCAGTGTGATTGCTACCGACGACCAATGAGTAATGGCCGGTGAACTGATGAGATCACTTTCGACGGTGCTAATTCCAAGCTGCCGCCAGCAGAGTCGTTACACTTTGTTGTCGCGAGCGTTCATTTGGCAACTCATTGCATCTGTAATTGCGTTCATTTGTTTGGACTTGGTACCTAGACGAAAGTACAATTAGACAAGTCACGATAGGTAGTGAATCGGCATCGTCTAGGTGACAGGTGTGTCCAATTGTCGATGAGGCAAAAAGTTTAAAACTTTCAAACGCAAGAGCAATTTTTTGTAAATCTTTCTATTCATCAATTTTACTTTTGTTTGCAAATCTGTGTCTGATATTGTATGGTTATTAAATATTTACTGCTGTAAAATTTAAGGCAAGCGCTGGTTGAATTCCTAAAGGTCAATCGAATAACTAATGTTTGGTACATGCAAGTAATTTTACAGGCACTTAGGTAGGCTAATTGCGCGCATATTTCAAAACCAAACCTTGCCTAACCTACCACTAATTACTCTATTATACAAAATCATTCCACTGAATTTAGTAACTTAATTTTCTGTTTCGTGATTGTTATTATTGTTTCTACAAAACAGTAAATACATAGATTATTTGATTATTAGAACCAGTTCAAAAACGAAACTAATATTTCCTCATTGGAAATGTCAACCCTATGAAAATTGATTTTTTTATATGAACAGATAATAATAGTTTTGTTTGCATCAAAAACTTAAATTAAGAATAAAAGAATACCACACGTAACATTTTTTATTAGTACCTACCTACCTATTATTCATAAAAAGATAAGGTGGAAACAGTAATCTCAAACACCACGCGGTTTTTATCGCAACAACATACTGCTAGCGCCATCTCGTACAACACACTGGAACTCGTTCGTTTCACTACGTCATGCCGACATTGACCGCTAGATGGGGGCACTGGTACATGGAACGGGTGACGCGCGCGGTTAACGAACGTTCTTGACTGAGCACTCGAGTTCGTTCGACGCTGCCGTGCCGTGACACAACACAACACAACAGCGGATTGGAGCGTGGAATGGACTCGCGCATGGCGTAACAAACAACGAATAGGTACTATGCCTAGTAACAATAACATTGTATTCATTTCGGAAGTTTTACTTTGGGTTTTTTTTTATTTACGTATTAACAGCATGCTTTTTATTTTACTGTTGAAAAAGGCCTAATTAGTAGAGACTGTACATTAAAACTGTTGCTAACCTAACTAATTAAAATATATTGTTTTAAAACTTTTATTTTAATGTTGAATGGTAAAGAAAATAATAGTATGTACTTATGTAAGTTTAATTACGTAGGTACTTTTATCTCTCAATACATTTTTAATATCGGCGTAAGCCAATAGATGGCGTTGAAATACATTACAGAGTATTAAATTTAGCTGTACGGTTTCTGTTACGTTATCGGTTAAGTTTGTAATGGATCTATGTTTTTGATAGTTATTATCAGTTATTGATGTGATTTTCAGAGTTAAAATATTAATAAATAAAAACTTGCATAAGTACTTTCTTATTAAATAGTAAGCTATGAAAATATGATTTGTCTTAGTTACCTACTTATTTCCAAATATCATCATTTAAACAACATATTTTAATACTCACACGTTTTATAATTCATCTCTGCTTTTGTTTAAATCTGTTAGGGTCGTCCCGCAGAAAATAAATATAACACCTTTAATATCATGTAAAGATTCAAGATAATGGTACAACAACAGTCTTTTCGTCCGGAACGACATTGACTCGTAAAAATAATAATAAAAACACAAATGTATGAGACGTAAGTACTTAGGAATTTTTATGTCCTGACCACGGCTGTAAACTGAGGGACTAAGGTATCGAGGACTTTGATCCGCTCAAGTCTTATAATCTTGTTTTGAATCAATTTGGCTCCTCCACGGCTTTTTTCTTGCTCTCTTTGGCGAACTACAACTGCAATCTTTCTAGATTACCTACTATTTTATTTGGGAATACTTACGATTTTTAAATTAAGAATTGCATAAAAATAGCACGGTGACGGCAAAAAAAAACAAAAAAAAACAATTTGTTAACATTTCTTACTGAAACGAAACTTATTCTATATGTCGATCGAGGATAGTTACATAACATTTTATTTGATAGCTTCTTGTACTTCATTTTGTACCAATTTTTTGTCCCGAACCTCGCTTCTAAAACATTGTGGTAGCAACTAATAAAATATTATTTTGAAAACATAGGTACCTACCTATTTTGTTATGCCTTTTTTACATTTCACGCCATATTTTGGTATCATTCTAATTTTAAAAATCTACGATATAGGTAATCGTATTTTGAAAGCAGTAGGAAGTTTGAAAATAACTCAGTAACTGAAAAGTTGAAGAGTAATAGGTTAGCGTGGTAGGTATGTACATGATATGCGGAGTGAAGAAACTCATGTTACTAGAAGAGTATTAAATATGAATGTGGATGGATATACAAATAGAGGTAGGCCAAAGAAAAGATGGATGGATTGTGTGAAGGATGATATGGGTAAAAAAGGAGTGAGTAGGTACTGAGATGACGGTTGATAGAGGAGAATGTAAGAGGACGTGTTGTGCCGACCTCGCCTAGTGTGGGATAAGCGCAGGGAGATGATAGATAATCGTATTTTGGAGTCCACTAATAGACGTATAGTAATTTTCATGAGCCTGGCCTGCTAAATTGTTTTAAATATAAAATTTTCGTCGTTATAATAAGTTTGCGTCTGCCTTGCATCCGGGAACAAGCAACTTACAAACTACAGTGAAAGTATCTATAATTATTGATTGATAAGTCATTATCGATTGATGATCGTGAAGTCCTGGGTTTGATCCCCAGGTGGGACAAAGTGTTATTGAGTTTTTTCGTGTGGAATTCCTAAGTAGCGGCCCGGCGCGGCGTTTGGATTTGTGCCCGGTTGATAGCAATAGGCTCTCCCCCTATTATGTAACGATGAAATGAGGGTGTTATTATACACCTCTGCCCAACCCTTCGGGGAATACAGACGTGATGATGTTATGTATAAAGTAACACCGACCGTTGTGTTATTTGGTTGGAGACCCTTCAGGTCTCACCAATAACTGCCCGGTTACGTAGAAATGGTCCGCAAGACCATCTACAAGCAGTGTAATAGAAAAAAAAGTGTTATTATTAGGTCCCCACCTATGAAATCAGCGTTTTGTATGGAGAATTTTAAAGAAGTTGCATTTTTCATACTAACATTTTCTTAATTTATTTAACAACTATGAACACTAATGTTTTAAAACTTTTATGCACTAATGTTTAAAAACTAAGACAACGTATGCCACTTAGATTATGCGACAAAAATAAGTTTTGACTAAGTTAAAACAAAAATAGTGGTCATTTCTGCTAACAAAAAGAGGAGTCATTTTTAAGGTATTTTTTATGTTGAGAAAACTATAACTAATAAGGTTTTTTTACTATTGCTAGTTGGCTATGATGGTCATTATTCGATATAATATCAAGCAATTGATGAATATTTTAAATCATAGCAGTGACGAGGTTCTCTATTTGTGAGAAAAAACGCCAATTTTATAGGTGGGGACCTAATATTATAGAATTTATAATGTTGCTAAGTGAGTCGGTGAATGTTAATAATGAATAATATTCCAATGTTAAAACTCATGTTCAATCTTTGATGTGAATTGACGATACACGATCAATTTCTCAAACGTCAATCATAAAAATAATTATTTTAATTTATTGTTAAATATTTGTTTGACAGCACCTACTGATTGCTTGATTGATGCTAGTTTTAAAACTAGTTTTTTTTTAGAAGTCTAGATGTTTTTTTTTTCTATTTACTATGCATTATTAGAATTTTTATAACAGGAAAAACACAACCTTGTGTTAATTAAAGACATAATTGTATTTTTCCATAACGTCATAACTCTTTCTGTTCATTAATTTTAGCACATCTTTTGAACAGAACTCAACAAACTTGTCTGAAAGCAGTTAATTACAATATAATGAAATGACTTTATTAATATAATTGCTTTTCGCATCCGTGTCTTACTAGATTACTTGCTTTTAACTGTTTCACATTAGTTCACAATTTAAACTGAGCAAAAACGTTAATGACTTAATTATTTTTATTTTTATTCGGGCACAAAGTAACGTATTTGAGTGAAATTATATCCAGTATAATCTTGACTGTTCATGGTGGCGCTGCTTGTCAAGGAAAATAACAAAATAGATGTCAAATTCGGTACAAAAATTTAGTTCCCAATTTTGCCGCCTGTCAAGTTGTACTGGGCCACAGTATGTTACTAGAGTGAGACTTGACAGTCATGACTGACGATGTTTTAGTGACTGGCTGCCTCAAATTGCCTCAGTTGCGAGTGTGTATGGCGTAAGAACATTACTAATATTAGATGGCTGTTGTTTTCGACAGTGATCGTTAAACTTCACGCTCGGTGGTAAACCATTGCAACTGAATAATTAGGTATTTGTGCGACATTATTTTTCGACATAGTTGTTAAGATTTTTGTTTATTTGGTATTAAGAATAAAATGTTTTATCCAAATGCGTAAGTAATATACGGTACTTAGAATTGGAAAGGTCGTCGAGTAAAATTTGGATGTATAATCTTCCTTCAATCAATAAGTACTTCCATGTATGACTGAAGCAATTCATGAATATAGCTTTGAAATATCAAAAAAGAAAGACATTCAAGTTTCAAAAGAAATAACTACCTACATGCGATTTCAATTAATTTTTTTCCGTAGTTTTCAGTTACCTACCTACGTGTAAAATTCCAAACTACACTAGGTAGAAACTAAACAATGTATTTGCGACATACTAATTAGACAACTCATATAATATAAGTAGGTACCTAACAGCACTTTTCACTACAAAAACATTTTAAACATATTTCCATAAAACATTTTTTTTCTTTGTCATTTTCTCTTCCTCTCTTGCTTTGGAAAATATCGATGGCAGCAAAGTAGATACGGACATCTACATTTTTGCGAAAATGCTTTTATTACAAAAATGAGCTTATATCAACCCTACCTACAAGTCTGTATCAAAATTATTTCAAATTTCAAAATAATGAAGAAAATCTCGCACGTTAGTGAAGACAATCTACACTCGATTTTTAAGAAACATCGCAGCTAAATGTTCACTATTTTTTACTAAATGTGCTCTCCTGTAAAATTGTCATTTTGTAGATGTATTCTTTTAATTTGCTGCCATCGATATAGTCGTACAGTCAACGAACAAAATACATGCTTGCATCATCAACAATATCCGATTTCACTCGGCTTTCTATCTAAAAGCGAGTATCTATAAATAATTGAATAAATTTTGATCCCAACGGAACTGCACCCACCAAACCCACCCTAATATTGATTAGTGGTAGCACCATCAAACATGGCATGTCGTGTTTTAATCAATAATCGTTCTGGGAACGCCACGTGCATAGCAGTCGAAAACTCCTAGTTCATTCAATTGGAAGCTATATGATTTAAAAAAGATAGATAATTAATTTTAGGAAGCCTACACAATACTACATAAACACTTCTATGTTTGCAAAACTCTTTTCGTAAACGTTCGTTCGTTATTCAAATGAAGTAAAAATATAACGGTTTTTTAAGTAACAAGGACGAGTAGGCTTCTAAAAGCCCGATTTACATGCTCATTAGTTAAGTTGTGAGTTAACGATTTAATAAACTAAATTTAGCAATTACCGAACTTAACTCGCCAATAATGTCGACTCTATTGCGCACTTTGACAGGACTAAACTAACTAGGGGTGCTTGTCTCTTTCTGTTTCAATAGAAAAAAAAACTGACAGTTGCGTTTAGTCTAGTTTAGTACTGTCAAAGTGTGCTACAGAATTGACACCAATATGCGTCCAAATGTGGTCTTCTACTTAACTCGTATAATCGGCAAGGTGACCCCCTACTTATGAGTGTATAACTGAACAATTATTTTAAAAAAGTGGAACATTTTGTGCCAAAAACCCAAAGAACACAATTATAACGAAACTATTCTATTGTTACTATAATAACGACCGCAGAACTTCTACACAATGAAAATGCAAATTGCGTGTGAATTTTAACTTTTAGTTACCATTTGGGAATGTCATCGCGAGTCAATGTACAGTTTCATACCTAATCTGTGCCGAAAAACGTATTAGTCAACGATTTACGTAGCCGTTGCATATAAGTATTTAATAATGCTAGATTATAATTATTAAACAGCATATTCGTACCGCACGAGTAACTGGTGTTAAAAATAAATTCATATAACTGGTGTAAATGTCAAATGATTAAAAACGTGCGGATATCACCGTTTGCACGTGGAGTATTTAAAAAAATAACAGTGTGATATAGTGATATTTTTGTACCTAACTTGCATAATGTTTACCGTTGATTTAGCCCAAGTTAAAAGTCAAGGTAGTTTATCTGACTTAACACCGCCAGAGTCAACGATCATCGGGTTTTATTGACTTTAATTAATTGCACTTAAAACTTGACTTACCTAATTAAAAATAAAGTGATTTATTTTACTCTTTTCTTAAACATTGCACATACATTTGACGTATGGAATCGTAAACGTATCGCTAATGTAAGCGCATTTTGAATCAAAAATATAACTATCCTATAACATTTTGTTTACTTTTTTACGACATACACAACGCATCCTTAAATGTAAGGGCACAACTCGAAATATTGAGTTTTTGAGTTTCTGTGTAAGATGGTCTCAATATCAACTGTTCTACCACTTGGGTTTCACAGAAAGAGAAAAAGACAATATTAAAGCAAATACTGTAATTATACTGTAAGAAATACTGTGAAAACATAGGGTTCCCTGAATCTTTTAACACGTTTTCCCAAAAGTTGATATGTTCGAGTTGTTACATTACTAAGGGTGCGACAATTTGTACCACACACATATGAATAAAGTTTTCAATTTAATTAAATAATCTGTGCGAAACGAGTATTTCCGATTCAAAATACACTTACATTATCGTTACATTTACGTTAGTAAATCGACATCATTCGCCCATTTCGGCCTACATAAAGTTGGAGGAACGACGACGAAAACTGAAAGATGTTAAAAATAAATCTGCAATTCACTGTATTTAATGATATCCATCAATAAATCACAAGCTTGTTCCCCTCACTAGCTCGTTTTAACACAAAACAGAACGACACCACAAAACAGATAGGTACAGAACTCAATCACATGTATGTACTTCACTTTTCATACCTATGCTCGGCGGTCGCTCTATCTATATATCTATCTCTCTCAAGCGCATGGCACTCGCGCTCGCACTCACTCGCACTCTAGTCCCAAACAGTCCGAGATATCGTGTCCGTGAGCAGTGTCTATGTGTGCGTTGCTTGAGCGCACTTGTATGTAGATTGACTTCTGTACCTATCTGTTTTGTGACGACACTGCCTCTATTTTACATTCATGTCACAACATACCTAAGTTTTTGTCTAAGCTCAAAATTCCACCATTAACCTATAATGCAACCCACGAACGAACGATTAAGATGATCATGATTACATTATTAATAACATGATGAGATAATTAATCATTGTAAATTTTAATAATTCTCGGACAAGCTCAGTACAATATAATTAGAAGAGCATGGTATAATAATGGCGGACTAAGGTAGTTAGTAACGTCGATAACTTAATGAACCATTCTGTCTGCCTCCCCGTCCGATCAACCGTGAACCTATGAATGGCTGGTTTCTTTGTATTTTAATTGCAATTATTTTCATGCTTGGGAAAGAAGGAAAAAAATGTATGTTCTTAAGTACATTATTAGATTCTAATCACCCATAAATAATCGCCAGTGGTTAATATTAATAATAAAAAGTTAGAAATCTAAGTCTAGACACCCCTTTTTAGAAATTTAAGCTCTACGTGGCTTCAGGCTTTATTACAGTTTATCTTGTGTTATTAAAAATCAGTGATAGCCTAGTGGTGTGACCGTCGGACTGCCAAGTCATAAGTCTCGAGTTCGAACCCAAAGCACACACCTCTGACTTTTCGGATTCATGTGCATATTGTGTAATTATCACTTGCTTAAAAAACGGTGAAGGAAAACATCGTGAGGAAACCGGCATGCCTGAAAGATATTTCTCGAAGGCATGTGAAGCCAAGTCAAAGGACCATGGGCGGCATAAACTCGCTTGACACCAGGTTAGTCACTAACCACACGAAAAGAAGAAGTAAAATGATTGATTTTTGAATATCTTTCGTTGATTCATCCACCTCGCAATTTATAACAGTCTAATAAAACGATTCTGTCTTACTACTTAGTCCTTTAAATGGTCGATCTTGACCCTCCATCTTCAGATCCTGTCAATTTTATCTCTCAGCGAAATGATCTCATCACTCCATTGCAACGACCTTATTGTGATTAATGCTCTGTCGCTGTTCTTATATAAATTATACGCGGACGCTATCCGTCGATCTCTAATTGAAGGAATTGTGGCAATTTATGAGACACGGAGCCTTTTGTGTGAGCAATGAATTGAGCAATTAGCGATGTAAGAATTTTCTTGATTAAAAAATAAAGGTTCGCTGTAAAAGTCAATTAAAGGCGATCGGGCGCTGGCCGGCTTTATGAGTTAAGTCTTGGCGCTCGTGAAGCCTTTTTAATTCGAATTTTTATTAAAGGTGAACATCATTTTGTTTCATAAGCAGGTAGAGTATGTCTTCTTTCGTGTCTATTATAATAAATAATGACAGTCTGTAGACTTAATAATAATGCCGACATATTGATTTAAATTCCATGAGCGGAACGTCGCTGCACATCTATATACTAATATATAAAACTGTTTGTTTGAACGCGCTAATCTCAGGAACTACTGGTTGGAATTGAAAAAAAATTTTGTGTTGGATAGTCCATTTATCGAGGAAGGTTATAGGCTATATAACATCACGTTACGACCAATAGGAGCGGAGCATAAATGAAAAATGTTGCAAAAACGGGAAAAATGTCCACCCGTGCGAAACCGGGACGGGCCGCTACTAATATATATTTTATAATAATGTACATTGTATGTTATATATGTAGGGGCTCGTGGCTAATTACCAACCGCGCGGATCATACGATTTGCGAGGTTAAGCTGCACTTGGCACGGTCAGTCTGTGGATGGGTAACCGTTCGTTACACATCGAGACCCCTCCGTGCCTCGGAGTGCACGTTAAATAGTCTGTCCCGGGTGTCATACGAATACCAATGACAGTCGTTACGGGAAGTCAGAAGCCCGAAAGTCTGGCAACCGGTCTAACCTTAGGATATCGGCATTCCCAGTAACTGGGTTACAGAGGTCTGATGGCAGTCGCTCCGTGTAAAATATTGGTACTCAGCCGCATCTGGTTAGACTGGAAGCTGACCTCAACATAGGAAAAGGCTAAGCAGAACAGTATGCTATACATATATTGATATTTATGACTACGATTCTTTATTCTTTACCGACCTAGCGATTTTAATGTAAATATAGTTAAGTATAAATTAACTGTGATAACTGCTACTATAATATTAAATAAATATAATACTAAAGTTACTAGAGCAACTGCCTTGTTGGTCTAGTGGTGGAAAACGCGACTGCTAATCGTTAGGTCTTGCGTTTGATTCCCAAGTCGGGCAAAGTTTTATTGGGTTTTTCCGTGTGTAATTCCTCAGTAGCAGCCCGGAGTTTAGATTTGTGCCTGATTGATGGCAATAGGCTCGATTTTTTACATGGAACTTAAACATAACGGTTGAAATGAGATTTTTATTATACACCTCTGCCCAACCCTTCGGGGAATACAGGCGTCATGTTATGTTAGAGTTACGTTTAAATGACATAAAGTTAATTAGACTTGCAGAACATTACTTTAAGTAGGTAACACTATTACATATCACTGAGAACTTTATTATTCACAACACATAGAGGTTGTTACTCTTTAAGCATATTAATTTATAATTAAATATTTATTAATGTCAAAAGTTAAAATCGTCATACTATTTAACAACAAAAAATTATTAATATTCATTTGAGTAAAGATTAAACATTTTTATTATAAAAACAGGGATGTAATTACTGTTTTATACAGGGTGTAAATTAAATCATGTAACTCCTTCAAACCTCGTTATGTACTGCTGACATAGATTAAACCCAGAACGGGATACTTTTGGATTCAATAAAAAAAATACAATAAATAGGTAAACATGGGTTCTTAACGTGAAGCAATTTAGCGCCCCGGTTTAAATGACCGCGCGGCGAGCGATAGCCGCGCAATTCGCTCGGGGCGCTAAAATGACTCACGTTAATATTTGTTTTCTATTGAATCCAAAAGTATCCCGTGCAGGTTAATCTATGTCAACAGTACATCACGAGGTTTGAAGGAATTACATGATTTCGTTTACACCCTGTATAATAAAAGTAAATTCCATATTAAATTAAAAGAGTTTTTTACAGTGATCATTGTTTCAGTAATGGTAGTAAACAAAATGAACTCGTGTTTCTCAGACAGATCTCTTTCTTCTATAATATTCTGTTTACTTGTATGCACTGTTTAATACAAAAAGCTTGCTATATTTTTTGTTTTTATCATGCTAATTAATTTTCTTCTTGAGTTTATTGAAGAGATGCAATCTGTATAGACAAGACTCGTTGAGATGTTGTTAATTATAAAATTGAATTCGAAGTTCTAGACGTTATTAATTAATACTTTGATAACAAAATGAGACAGAGATTCTCATAACTATATTTATCACCATCGTAACAATATTATTTCGTCGCTGCGCCTAAAAAATCCGCTGTTTTTTTTTAATTTCGGTTTTTGGTGCTATTTTATAGTAGGTACTTCTCAAGCCACGTAGGCCTGTGAAATCTTTTTTCTAATAATTTATTTGGTTAAGGAGATAGCAAAACCAGCTATGTAATTATGGCCAAAAACGGCTTCAAAAATCCTCTATGTGTGCAAAGAAACACTTAACGTATTTTTATTTCGATGCGCACCTCTTAGAATTGCGCTTCAATATGACACATAGCGGGTTTATTATTTTAAAATAGTGTGGAAAACCCGTTAAGTGTTCCAGGAAGACCAACAATGAAAATTATCGCGGTATTTACGACCCAAAAAAATACGCTATGTGACCAAATTCACTTTAAAAAAATCCTAGCACCTGTTATATCATAGAAAAAAGCAAAAAAATAATATTTTATGATGTCTCGACATAAAGTCTAATTTTCTGCATACCTACTAAGTTTTTAAATGTTGTTATCAGTTTGGGAAAAAAACAGTTTTTTGCTTCTCCTGTAAAGTTGGGTTTTTTTCACATAGCGGATTTTGCAAGCGCAGCGACTATTTGTTATTGTTTTTTTATAAAACGTTGCCCCACACTAGGGTTTCTCCTGTATTGTGGGTGCGTTTACAGACTCAAATCTTCACATGCACAAACGCCCAGACCAGGAACAACTATTTGTAGGCCATACAAATATTTGATCCGCGCGGCAATCGAACCCACGACCCGTAGCGCAGAAGCCGTCAAAATAATATTTAAGTTTATTGCAATATTCACAGAGTTATTTTAAGATTAACAGAATAAAAGCACGTACGTAAAGATAATCTTGAATCTTGAGTAGATAGGTACTTAAAAAATTTGAAAGACGCCCACGCAAGCTTACACACACACGACCCGTAAACACTGCGCAATAAGTATGATCATTCTTCTATGATAAATTAATTTAATCAATGATAAATGATGAGTATGTTGCTATAATAAATCTAATAATTATTTCGCTCATGCGATACATGAAGTGACGTCATTCCTTCATTCGACCTCCCTGGCTTCCGGTGGCCAGCTCTTTGATCCGCCGGCCACGGACGCTAGACTAGAAATAAATAAAATAAGACACAATAGAATTACGTCAAACATTAGTGAAAAATATCAGGTAGATATTACTTAATTGTAATTTTTTAAATACTTATTTCAAACTGATCGAAGCACTGAACGAGTGGATCGCGTTTTAATAATTTCGGACTTTGTGTTCTTTTATTTAATGAAGTTAATGCAGTAATTAAAATATTTGTGTATAATTTACTTAATTACTTACATAAAATGAAACATTAAAACATTAATGAACTTATGGAGGTCTTTTATTTTAACCGACCGCGGCATCATAAAACATACATACAGCTACCATATAAGTACGAAAATATGTTTAATTTTCAAATACTTCTACAAAACGTATTATTATTATATAATTATAATAAGCAATAATAGCCTAGCGGTTGAACGCTAGCCTTCCATGCAGGAGGGTCTGAGTTCGATCCCGGCCCATAGCTCTGACTTTTCGGATTCATGTGCGGATCAGAATTTGATTATCACTTGCGTTAACGGTGAAGGGAAAACATCGTGAGGATACCTGAGAGGGCTCCGTAAAGTTCTCGATGGTGTGTGTAGTCTCCCAACCCGCCCCAGGCCAGCGTGGTGGACTAAGGCCTAAACCCTTCTCATTCCGAGAAGAGTCCCGTGCCCAGCAGTGGGACAGTAATAGGCTACTTATGTTATGTTATATAATTATAAGATTGCCGAAATCAATTCTCAAATATTTCTACATTTATGTAATGCAATACGAAATAAATAAAATTCACAAAATTCTGATTATGTATCTTCATAAAACCAAAAACGTGACTATGTGTGGCACATATGTATACAAACCATTTAAACTTTGTCTGAGAGCCCGCAGACAGAGTCACTCTTATAAATTAGTTATAATTGGCGTATCGGATGATACATACCTACTCGAAAGCTTTTAAATTCTAAACAAAGTGAAAATACATACCTACTAACTAATAAAAGAAGATAATTAATATTTCTACATCATCATTCTTATTTGAAAATATTACTGCATAATATAAATAAGTAATTACACAGGTTTAACAATCGCGGCTAATTAACAACCGCGCCGATCATACGATTTGCGAGGTTCAGCTGCGCTTGCGGCGGTCAGTCCGTAGATGGGTGACCATTCGTTACACATCGAGACCCCTCCATGCCTCGGAGAGCACGTTAAACCGTCGGTCCCGAGATACCTATGACAGTTGTTACGGAGTCAAAAGCCCGTCTGACGTTACTGGGTTGCGGAGGTCTGATAGAAATATTGGTATTCAGTCGCATCTGGTTAGACTGGAAGCTGACCCCAACATAGTTGGGAAAACACTAGGAGGAAAAGAGACAGCATTAAGACAACAGAAAAGTGTTATGATTGTCGATTTCCGAAATGTTAATTACATAAACGAAATCACACCTATTAAATTGATGATGTAACCGAAATCTGATTTCAATTTGGAAATATGTTTATACCGAAAGAAATAATTGGTACCGAAATAGATAGTCGCGGAATTAGCATTTGACGCCATGGGTGTATCAACTCCATACAGAACTGGTTTTTGGAGCCTTGACATTTCGAAATCACAGCCAATGGTAGTTCAATCGTTAGTTTTAAGTTTTCTTAATGTCAAAATATCGTTGTTACATCATCTATAGGACTGTTCTTCTTTCTTCTTTTTCGTGTGCTTAGTAACCTGGTGTCAGAGTTTATGCCGCCCATGGGCCTTTGACTTGGCTTCACATGCCGTCGAGAAATATCTCTCAGGCATGCCGGTTTCCTCACGATGATTTCCTTCACCTTTTTTAAGCAAGTGATACTTATACAATACGCACATGAATCCGAACAGTCAGAGGTGCGTCTCTGGGTACGAATTCGTGACCTATGACTTGGTAGTCCGACGGTCACACCACTAGGCTATCACTGCTATTATAGGGCTGTAAACTGAATAATATTATTAATGTTAATTTAAACCAAAAGTAAAATGCTATATAATTTATCATTTGGAGATTTCCAGCTTAATCCATTGCGAAGTTCAAAGAAACTTCATAAAATGAAGTAATTTAACATCAGACTTATTTTAAAGTAACTTAAGATTTCATGAATAATGGAATAATGCAAATTGGAAACTAACTGTGCATTAAACACTGGTAGGCAGTCTTAAAGTCGCTATTGTATTCTCTAACTAATGAATAAGACACTCGGAAATATAAGCCAAATTCTGAACAAAATAATAACTGCCTCGTTGGTCTAGTGGTGGCAAGCGCGACTGCTGATCATGACGTCCTAGGTTCGATCCCCAGGTCGGGCAAAGTGTTATTGGGTTTTTCCGTGTGTAGCAGCCCGGAGTTTGGATGTGTGCCCGGTTGGTGGCAACAGGCTCGTATAACATGGGACTTTAATAAACATAACGACGAAATGAGGGTGTCAGAGGTGTATGCACCTCTGCCCAACCCTTCAAGGAATGTAGGCGTGATGTTATGTTACGTCAAAATAAAGTAAACACTTGTAGGTACGTGTGATCACGATTCTCGGGAACACTTTTAATAATCGGATATATAAATAATTCGGGTGTTTGAATCCGTTTCCAAGGCCAAGCCACTCCGCAAAGTAAACTCTGATAAATGGATTGAATTTGTTTGTTATCCCTTCCCAACATGGCCGACATCGTGAGCTTTTAGCAACGGATTAAGGAATCACCATAACGTTTATTTGCTCATACGTTACGCTCAATTTATGAGGGAAAGTGTCTCTAAGCGTCCCTTCTGTTATCTCAGTTACGTCAGTTTACATTGGAATTAATATTGAATTCAATTAACTCGTTAAAAGATTTGAAGTATTTTGCAAACAGCATCTAGTCAAAGGAGAAGCTTAATAGATATTCGTCGTGTTTGTTATCACTTTATTTTAAAATGTTTTTTAAACAAATAAAAATAAATAAAACTGCCTCGTTGATCTAGTGGTGGCAAGCGCGACTGCTGATCGTGAGGTCTTGATTTCGATCCCCAGGTCACGCAAAGTGTTATTGGGTTTTTCCGCGTAGAATTCCTCAGTAACAGCCTGGGGTCTGGATTTGTGCCCGGTTAATGGCAATAGACTCGCTCCCTATTACATGGGACTTAAACATAACTGACGAAACCAGAGTGTACTAAATACACCTCTGCCGAACCCTTCGGGGAATATAAGGCGTGATATTATGTTTTAAAGCGTGAAATATTAGTAAATACAATTGAAAACATAAAACCGCAGGTAGCGACTATTTGATTTATCGTTGGATAGGTAAATTTCCTTAATAAGAATCCAATTAGCAGCTTATGGAATATAATTATGAGAGGTTAATCAATCACTGACTATTTAAGCTATAAAACTTGTGATATTGACAATTTACGACCGGATAACTACGATTTTTCTATAATTATATATTTGTAACCACTGACAAGGTTACAATTTTTTGGGTCAGACTTACCCAAGGTTGACAATTCCATCACATAAGTGTTAAAAGTAGTTACAAAAAAAACCGGGAAAATTGTTTTTTTCGCTTTCCATATAACCAGTTTCGTGCAGAAAATACAACCTAAATATAATTTTGTAGATTTTCATCTACAAATCAAAGGCGCTTATCGCATATCTAATGAATTTCGTTGTTAGCAAGGTGGAGGTGTTTTTTGACTGATTTATAGCATAGAAACGGCTGTATTCGAATTATTATATATTCCAATAAAGTCGTCGGACGGGATCTAAATTATTTAATTACACTCTAGCTAAGGATCGACGCCAGACAAATTGAAGCGTGCTAAAATTGGAAACAAAGCACTGAACAACGTATTTTTGTCTGTTGGTCTAATTTTAGAGGGTTGGTACATAGTTCTCGATGTGTTACCGTTCGTTACACATCGAGACCCCTCCGTGCCTCGGAGAGCACGTTAAACCGTCGGTCCCAGGTGTCATAATAACACCGATGACAGTCGTTACAGGTAATCAAAAGCCCGAAAGTTTGACAACCAGTTTAACCTTAGGATATCGGCATTGCCCAGTAACTGGGTTGCGGAGGTCTGAAGGCAGTCGCTCCGTGTAAAATACTGGTATTCAGCCGCAACTGGTTAGATTGGAAGCTGAACCCAACATAATTGGGAATAAGGCTAGGAGGACGGTACATAGTTTTAGTAAAAGTCTATTATGAATAAGACTTTTTTTGCAAGCTTTTATAAAGCCACTTAAACACGCAATCGCTTGTAACCACCGTCAGGAGCCATCATTAGATCAGCTCAGTGGTATGATCACATTGTATTGTTACCGGGACTACATTTATTTGTGCAAAATGTATGCCCGAGTAGGAAGAGGGTTAAAATTTTGAAAATAAAGGACATAAAAACAAACAGTGCACGTAAAATAAAAGCTTGTAAATATTATTCGAATCACGAATACGAGTGTCCCGATTCCGAAATAGCGACAGGAAATGTGTCTATTTTCTCAACCGTTCGATATGTTAACGATCACCCTAGTTTATTGGTTTAGGCACCAGCAAATAGTATCGAAACAAACATCGTAACCTCTACAGGAATCAGGTTCAAATACTCATTGCCAGCTAATTGTAACCGAGATACGATCTCAATAGCCTACTCGATTCATACCGATTGCTAAATAGGTATCACATTACCTTTGAGATATCGATACTCATACGAGTATTCGATTATGATCGGATCACAATCGTTAGTGGCTGTATCAATATTCAGAGTGTGCGTCATACTGATCTCAGTCACGGATGCAATGGTGGGGGAAGTGTGTGACCAGTACGTTATTCACTTTTCCTGTGTTTTTTATAATCTGTAACGATGCTTGATGGTCCTGTAATAAACACGTGTTTAAATTTTATAGCATTATAAAATTTGACATTGAATGAGAACATGGAACTCGTAGTATAATGAAAATAATATAAGTTTTTTTACTCTTCACTTCGTCGCGTTTGGCCCTAGTCTCACCTGATGGTAAGCGCAGACAGGGTCTAAGATAGCGCACACGAATCCAAGGAACAGAGATAAAGAGAGATTCCCTGGCCTTCACTTTGGATTCTTCTGGCCCTCACATACACACGACGGAACACAGTAAACTGCTTGGCGCCGGACTTTATTGTGAGGGTGGTAGCTAGCCAGGCGGACCGTATAGATCCTACCACCAAGCAAATTATTAATATTAAAACTTTTTAACAAAAAAAAAAACCGACTTCAAATTGTCTATCTCCGAAGTTCTTCATCAGATCTTCACCAAATTTAAATGGGACCACTTCGAAAGAATACTCTTTCAAACAAAAAAATAGGTAATCATTGAAATCGGTTCACAATTAGCAAAGATATCGCGGAACAACATACAAAAAAAAAACGCAGTCGAATTATTATTGAGAACCTCCTCCTTTTTTGGAAGTCGTTTAAAAAGTGACTTAGAATTACTAGAAGATTGATGACAAAAATAAGTAGCTATAATTATTATATTAATCGCACTGCAATTGATTTATGAAAATAATATATAGGTAAATTACCATTACAATCATGATGTAATTTATCAACACAGTAATTTACAAACCAGTAATCATTCACGTACCTACGTAACAATAAAACGTAATATAGTTATTGTTGGTACATTTTCCTATAAATCTTGCTATACAGGGTGTAAACGAAATCATTTAATTCCTTCAAAACTGGTGATGTATTGCTGACATAGATGAAGCCTGTAAGGGATAACGTAGGGACCAATAAAAAAAAATACAAAAATAGTCATGTGTTCTCAACGTGAGGCATTTTAGCGCCTCGACTTAACTAACCTCCTGGATTCCAGAAAAAAAATATTCGATATTATTTGAAATATATATTGTATTTGATAATATATTGTTTTATGGTATATCACGGATCTGTACACATCCAAAAATGCAAAAAATATAGTTTTTTATATATAGATTTTACTTATGTCATATATATATCTACCATAAAATGATTTGTTACGAACACAATTCTCAGATGACTTTAGAACGAATTTTTAATTCTTTATGTAATATAGGTATGACGCTGGCATCCAGGCGGTTAAATGACCACGAGCCGAGCGATAGCCGAGCAATGGGGAAGGCAACGCAAAACTAAAGCAGATGGCAGCACCTCCATACTTAGTTATTTCCACCAATCAGAACCATCAGGTTGATATTAACAATAATGTCAAACACATTGCAACCAATAAGATTGCAGTGGAACAATCGAAAGTGGCGCCATTAGTTCCGCAGTTGCCTACCCCATTCGCACGGGGCGCTAAAATGCCTCACGTTGAGAACATGTTTATTTTTGTAAAAAAAAATATTGGTCCCTAGGTTATCCCTTACAGGCTTAATCTATGTCAGCATTACATCACCAGGTTTGAAGGAATTACATGATTTCGATTACACATTGTATAGTTATTGTTGGTACATTTTCCTATTAAACTTGCTATAAATAATACAGGAGTGAACTGATTCCATAGCATTATTATATTATCTTATGATATAATTATATGTAAATAGCACTAGCTGTTGTTGACCTCAGCCTAATTTCATAACTATAAAATGTACACCATTTGATATGCAAATCTGACGCTTGATAATAATTATAATGCAAGTTGCGTTTAGGTACTATGTAAACAATGCAATAATAACAATATTAAACAGCAAAGAAAAAATAGAAAATTATTTTCGGCTCGGTCTTGGGTTGGATCCCCAGGTCGGGCAGTGTTATTTTGCTTTTCCGTGTGGAATTCCTCAGTAGCAGCCCGGAGTTTGGATTTGTGCCCGGTTGGTGGCAATAGGCTCGCCCCCATTACATGGGACTTAAACATAACGGGGAAATGAGGGTGTTACTATACACCTCTGCTCAATCCTTCGGGGAATACAGGCGTGATGTTATTTTTGGCTCTTCTAATTGATAGATTTTTGTAGAGTCACGTTCGTAAATCCAGAGGTGATAAAATCTGATATCTAAGGTATACCTTTTATTAGTTACCATATACCAGTCCATCTATGTCGAATATTAAAACCCAGAGTCTCTCTCAAATCCTTCCAAAATGACCAATAAGAGAAGCCAGGTATTATTATTTTAAATGACTTTCAACAAAAATATTATATTATTTCTGAACCTCAGTTACCGGAACCTACTTCCCCAGAAACCATACAAGAAACCATATAGTCATACATTGTACGCTTTCCTTTCAGTATAAGACAAGATAACATTAATAAATAGCTCTCATTCGCTCAAGTGTCGTTTTAATATCACTCGAGATCCTTTATTGATAAATTTAAAACAAATAATTATGTCGTCAAAATTGTATGAAATTCCGATGACGTTTATATTTTGACAGCTGCACTTGGGATGGGGCCGCCATCTTGATTATTAATCGTAAGATACTATAACTACGTCATACAATTATTATCTCGTAAGTTACTCAACACAATAGCACCAAGTTCAGCTAGACGGCGCTGATTGCATCGCGCATGCGCGAGTCAGGAGAAAGCGACCTGCAGTGCGATGACCCCGGCTAAATTCGGCCAAGGTCTACCGGCGAGACGTCAGGTATCCCAAGCCGGCTTACAAAATAGACCAGGGACATTTAAATAAGGAAAAAGCAAGTGTTTACTCTATTGTCGACGGTGTTGTCATAATCTTAAATTATATTAGAATTAAGATTAATGTTTCTGCTGTAAAAGGATTTGATTTGTTTTTAATTGAAGACAACCATTAGCGTTGGCTAAGTATTCAAACGCCATAGTTCGTTTCACTCTTCACTGAATCATGAACTATAATTACTGGATTTTCAATTTCCAGCGTTCAGTTCACTGTTTAAATATTTCCATAAACATTTTATGACCGTCTTCACCTACCATCTGGCAGATGTGCATCTATTTATAACCGTACGGATCATCAGGAAACAAAGTTCAAACATGAACTTTATCGCTAGCCGGGGAAAGTTATAAAACGCACACGCCGCCGCCGACGCAAACGCGCCCGTTCAAACGTCGAACGTCGAACTTGCGTTTAAAATCGGCCAAGGTCCCACAGCGTACACTGACCTTATACTTGTGGTTACGAAAAAACCGAATCGAGTATTCGAAATGCCTCGAGTATTCCAAACGTTCTTTTTTCTAAACAAATAAAAAAATCGAAGCCCATCCGAGATTGCGTGGTGCATTCCTCTGCGAATGGCAATAAAAGGTCCAAATCAACATGAAAACTAAATCGAGTGTCGTCGGGAGTCCATCGAACCGCATCTAAATCCAGCCAAGGTCTCAGTCAGCTGAAGGGCGGCTCGCCCGACTGCCTTTGTACTGGTCGTTTACACTGAGCGACGATAACAAAGGGTTGCTTAAATACCTACGACCTGACTCACGTCTAGCTCGAACGCGACACGCTAAAAGGACGTCGTAAAGTAAACGAGAGAATATAAAGTTTGATTGTAAAAAATGACACACGTTTGCAAATCTTAGCGGAGACCACCCGACAAGATACACGATTTGCGAAGCCTAAAACAATTTAAAACCACAAACGCATTCGTAATAAATATCATACGGCCAATGTAAATTGATCCTCAACGCCCCACCGGTGCTAATTCAACCTTGTTAAATAAAGGAAAGTAAATGAATATTGCAGGTCTGGGTATAATGGCAGTGTTTGTATACAGAGAGGCGTCTAGACGTGGTTTTGCCTGGCTGCGTCGAGATGCGCTCGTGTAGCGCTTGCGGTAGACTCCTGCTGTGTTCCCACCGTGGTGAACGCGGTTTGAAAAAAATATATTTCTTTAATCAAGAGACCGTGGCATAGCAATAAGAACAAAGATTTGACACCAATTTTATTCCACCGGTAAATATGGATGTCGAATTGTTGTGGGTAATTTGAGCTCACAGTATTAGCTTTGATTCCAATAAGTTAGATGCATTCATTCTAAAAACAAAACGAGCTAACAGGGATAAACAATTTAGCAATGCGTCAAAAATTAGTAGAATTATTTATATGCATACCCACAAATAACCTACATCAAAACAGCGAACGTATAGCTAATTGAATTACGTCAGTGAACCTTATCAAACTGAGTGACCTCCAGACCTGCCGCAACATTGCCGCATGACTGATAAACTACCCAATTTGCAGCGAACCCGTACGACGCGTCACGGTACGTCTCATGTTGCTGTATGACCTATATTTTCCCCCAGCACTTAGGGCTTGTTCGGATGCCTGTGCCTGACCTACGGCAAGTGCGCGGCGGTTGCGCGTCGTGGCTAAAATAACCGAGACGGTTGTCCCCGACCACTTCCGCACTCGCCATCGATTCAGTTTGTTAATTAACACGGTTGCACCACAGGCTGGCCGTTTGGGACTTTTGTTGAAACTTTAAATTGATTGCTTGTTGTGTTCGGTTTTATACAGTTTGAAAACTTTTATTTTAAAACTGTCGCTGTTTGGCGAGGATTTGGATTTGTCTTTTTGTTTTTGGTTAAATTTATTATCTATTATTAAAAGATGTATTTAAAGCGACAAGCTATTTTTTTCTTCAATTATTATTATTTAGCCATGATCATCCCACTGCAGGGCAAAGGCCTCCCTACCCTCCTTCCACTTCTCTCGGTTTAAGGTTTTCTGCGGCCAGTCCTTCCAATAGGTGTCTAGTTCGTCCCGCCATCTCCTTCTGGGCCTGCCTCGACGTCGTCTGACGTTGTGTGGGTTCCACTCAGTGATAAGTTTTGCCCACAGCTCGTCCGATTTTTCTTTAATATGAACTTCTAAATATGAATGGAGATTGTATCGAAAAAAGTATCATGTTAAGTGTCAGTAGGTAATTAGTTTATAATCAAATATACCTACATAAAAATATCAACGGCCAGTGATACATTACCGGAAGCTGATATGAAATAAATTAGTTCAACGATAACATTAGGTACTATCGTGAGTTATTCAGAATACCAAACGAATAATATGGGAAACCACCGAATATTTATTGAATTAAAACCGAAATGAAACGGATTTAAAATAAAAGTAAATAGAATTTCGAGTAACAAATCAAGGGATACAATTTCAATAATCCAAATAAGTGTCGTGTACACGGAACTGTTGCACGCCAGTAGCATCTATTATTGATTGGCATGGAGCGGTGCATCGTCGCATTGTTCATAGGATCGATTCCTGCGCGTCTCTGTCGCCCCCGCTTCTATTTTTACCGCTTCATTGCTTACTCCCCTCGCTGCCTGCTTCCTGCCTTTTATTAAACTATCTGTATGTTAATTAACAACGGCCTCGCTCCGACCGGCTCTGTTTATTTTTCTATTAGCTCGTTCCTACGAAACATTCGCTGTTTAAGGCGTTGCTATTCGGTACGTATGAGCGCGATCGACAGTCAGTACAGCTGCGTCCGACAATTTTCTATAGGTATCTTACATATTCGAGTGCTTGACATAATGTATCATACATCCTCTTATTTTTTCGACCTTCAACTACATTTAATTAGACGTCTCTGCATGTTGTCAAACCGATCCTCACTCCCTCAATGTTGCATTCTCTTCTAACATAAAGTTTATTAGTATGTTCGTCTCACTCGGTATAGGGGCATCTGGTATACATAAACCTGCGTGTGTTTACGTTACGTGTACGTGTTCAACGTGTATCGGTGTGCGTGTTGCAGGGGTGCGAGCATGTGTTGGTGAGCGTGGCGTTTTGTCTACAGCTGTTGTGGGTTTGTGGAGCCACGACGCGCCGCCGCTATCGACTCTTCTAAATTTATGCTTCCTCATGACCCACGCTCCAACACACTATAGGGCAGCAGATACACATTAAGCCCATGACTTGGCCCTGTTTAATATTCCATTCAAAACACCGTCTAAATAAGAAGTATAAATTCAAATGGCATTCATTAACACACCTCTACGCTGACTTTTACGTCTTTCTTTACTTATGTTAGATTTTTTATACATCGTCGGCATAAAGCCGGTACAGAATATTCTTGAATAACCGAAACTGCGAAGTGCGAAGCTACATTTCCATGGTTGCCATTGTTTGTGGTACCTACTCATTATAAGAAAATAATGATGTCATTATTCACGGCTCTTTTGTTACGGTTCGAATAAAAGCGTATACCGGTACAGCGTACGATTCCTAAGTAACCCGTCTTACCTTGTGCTTGCTTTGTAAACCACGATAGTCAAACAGCTGGCGAGAGGTCATCGACACCATGGCTTTAGTGCAAATTGTATAGTTACACATTGGAAAAGCAAAAAATAACATCCATTTTGCTGTCGGATCCGCATGCGTGCTCAGTCAAATTCTCGGAATGTTAGGGTTCGGACAAGAACGCAAATGTGTTATTTATTTTTAGATGCGCTTATCCTTGTTTCGACATTTGGGCAGAATAAACAGTGATGCCACTAGATTATTTTAGTCTTTGTATGTACTTTATATTTCATTACGTTTTTTATTTCAAAACAAAGCAGCGACTCACGGTCGTGATCTCGAGGTGTGGAACCACAAAGCCGCAAGATCTTGAGAGTAAAAAACCAAACAAACGTGTGATGTAACATTGGTATACATTCGTGCTATTGCGCGGGCCGCAGAAGGCAATGACGTCATCGTCCAAAAACCCTCGGGGTCGATGCTCGGGCCCCTACCTGCATTTTTTCGTGCATCCCCTCGTGACATTAGCGGAATCTTCTCAAAGGGATATAGATTCCTTTCGTTTAGAGCTCGACCGATTCTTACTCCTTCCGTGACTAGTTTTTATTTGTGTGTTCAACCGGAATATTCACAGCTAACCTTGTTATTGCAACAAACTTGTCGACAATTTTATAAAATATTTTTTTAGATCTAATACACACAAATGTATGATTATGATTTTATTAACACTCCTAGATCGGATTTTCTACCTAAAAAAGTGGTTCACGTCACCGTTTTGACGTTGAAAATATTGAATATTGAAAACCATGAAACAAGTGTTTTCAAATTAGTTTCTTGACTCGGTTGTAATATTATTATAATATAATATATCTATGGTTGTAATATTAACGTGTATATGATTAGGTTGTAAGTGAACAAACTTTATTGCGTCATACCTTTAGTCACCGATGGAATATTTTGGGTGATTGACATGAAGTAACATGAACTATATAATTATTATAGAAGTTACGTATCTCACCATACATTTGAAGACAAAAGACTTTTTTTGTATAGAATTCGGCATGAAACATACTCGCCAAACAAATGGATTCGAGAAAATTCTGTAAATGTTGTTGCCAAAAATGATATTATTATTTGTTTACACAAGCCTCGTTAATTTTTTATAGACTTTCACGTGCATAAAATGAAATTTGTTTTGTTTTTTATTACTTCTTTGCACTCAGCAGTGACGACATTTGATTAAAATTAATCATTTCTATATACGTACTCTATATTTCTCTTCAGAAAAACTGATAAATAACATCCATTCAAACAACATTCTTTTCAAATGCCATTTCGCTGGTTTAAAAATTTCGCTCCTAGCTTCCAAAAGTATAATTTGCATAACAGGTAAATTCGTGTTAGATAAAGACCCCCAAATCTCGGTTTATACCAAACATATAACAGGAAACATGTTCCATTTCGGATCTGATTCCCAAAGTCGATTGGCACAACCGGCTTCCCGTTGCGCAAGTCGGCGACGCAGGTCGGCGCTCCCGTACAATTGGGGCCAACCAAAAATGTGTCAAGTTGAACCCAGGTCGATGACCTCACTGTTTACGTTTACCTCTTTCGCGACCACACTCCGTGACTCGTGAAAGGCCTTTTTTGTTTTGCTTGTCTTTCAAAGGACCACACTGCCTCTCACTTTGATCTTTTGATGCACAAAGTGTTCGCGAAAGATGTAATTTGTCAACTTTTAAAGTTGCAATTAACGTATCTGTCATGCTAAATATGGCCGGCTATATTTGGGTCACTTAACTTCGTGTTTTTGGCGCATGCGTAAATAAATGCAAGTGTAAAATAATGAAGTGAATAAACTTAAGATTTTAGTGCTTGTTTCGAAAGAAAATTACGTGCACTGCTGAATTCAAAAGCACTTACACCAAAATTGCCATGTAAGAAAAAAAACTGTTATTTCAGAACGTCATTTACATTTAAAAAAATGTAGTTCTTGGTCGACCTTCTTGCTACAAAAGATCCCTAAAAGAATATTGAAAAAATGTTACACTGACATAGACGAGGAGAATACAATATAAAGATATAAATATATATTTTGCTGTGACCACCTTATCTTACTTTTTACAATTTCAAATGTTTTTAATACTTATTATTCACAAGTCGTTTCCTTCAAGTAGAAAAGAAATAATTGTAATGGTGTCTACGCGAGAAATAAATAATTCATGGAGATCTTTTGAAAAATATTATGGTCGACGGCGCGGGCGCATTATAATTGTAGATGTCGACATTAAACTCACTCTGTGTCTCGTTGCCCGTGATATCGGAGTTAGTAAAAAACTTACAAGCTGCCTGGCTTGATATGGAAATCATAAGTACCTATCTATTGTTCTTGCAAGTTGTTTTTTTTTTTTGTAAATTGGCTCTTATTAGATGAAGTTGCAATAATGATATTTCTAATATACGACATGCAACATGAAAGATTACTCTTATTTTTATCACTTACGGAGAAAGTTATTGAAAAGTGCTCTATTTCTTCTTCTCTCGAAGGCAGGGACTAATTAACCTAAAAATTAAGAAACCTTTACAATACAGTGTGACGTCATGCCCCTAAATTTTGGACTTCTGGTTACCGGAACATTACGATACTTTAATATATTTCGGTACCGAAAAGTAGAATCTGAAAATGCGAAACAGTATAATTCGAACCTTAACCTTTATAAAAAAGGGTTTTCTTTGTTAAAACACCTCGCCACCCTATCCTTTTCATAAAGCCCCAAATAGCATCTATGTTTCATTAGAATGATTCATTCGTTACCGGATATTTTTCGGTACCGAAATCGTAAAAATCGTACCGTTACCGCTTTCAGTCCTTTCTCGAAGGATTTGCTCCACCATACTAACCATAGATGACATCTTACGATCCCTTGCCCTCAAACTTCCGTTGGAACATAAACGTCTAATTTATGCTTTCCTACAATTTCTAAATCATTAGAACTTTCTCAGATAATATTCTTCTTAGAAAGCTTTATTGAATTTCGCTTTAATCATAGTGTTTATTACGATATATAATTTCTAATTGCAACCGTAATCGGTCCTTTATGACTCAACTGGTGTTTTGAACGAATCTAGATAGACTTTAAATAATCTAGTAATGAATCTTCAATGCTTAATGCAATGACGTCATTGCTGTGTGATTGGCAACATTAAAATGCAGTGTCATCATAGGTAAGCATTTTGAAATAAATATTTATGTATTTTTCAGTTTTGGAGAACGTTGGACAACAATAATTTCGAATCACCTTTGAATTCTAAAGTTTTTTTTTTATTTCATGCATTTCCTTATTCAATCCAAAAGATCCAACAAGCGAAATTCATTAGGTGTTTTAATTATTGTAGTCTGAAATTAATTTAGATTAGAACAACAAAAATACTTGCAGGTATTTAGTGCTTTAAATGTCAATTTATATTTACTAATTAATACCAACGTAGTTGCTGGTTTGCACCTGCGTCAGTTAAATACCTTTTGTTTGCGTACCGCGATATTATATAGGAATACCTACGTGCCACTGCAACAGATGTTTCAAAACGTAAAACGATTAAAATTGTTTTAATTAAGTCCTGCTCCTGCGAGGGGCGGTCGTCTTCTTATTGTAATACTTGAACAAGTGGGAGTATAAATAATAAGATCTGCAGGCAGACCACAAACCACCGTAGACATGGGTTTTGTTGACGAAAGAACAAGACAAAATGATATAACCTATTCATAATGAAAATTTCATTTTGTCCATATAGCACTGATAGCCTAATGGTGTGACCGTCAGACTGCCAAGTCATAGGTCTCGAGTTCGAACCTATGGCACGCAGCTCTGACTTTATCTATTTTTATATACCTAATTATCACTTGCTTAAAAACGGTGTATGAAAACATCGTGAGAAAACCGGCATGCCTGAGAGATATTTCTCGACAGCATGTGAAGCTAAGACAGAGGCCCATGGACGGCATAAACTCAGACACCAGGTTAGTCACTAACCACATGAAAGAAGAAGATTTTGTCGATTCCTTCGTTGATAAAACGCTTGTCTATGGTGGTCATGCTACGGCTGCTGTAGATGCGACAGAGAGTCCTGAATCAAGAGGTAATAACTTTTTGGTGTAAGAAGCAAAAGGTAGTGATAGTGATGGTATAGGTAAAACCAGTGCTGCAGTGTCATCGCCTATGTGAACCAAGATATTCTATGTTGATCGGTTAATTCTAAAAGCTTCTAGCTCCTGTACATCTCATGACTAGAGATGGGTAAGCTGATGAATACTCAATTAAACAATACTCGATAAACATTAAAAAGTTTGAAAACTACTCGTTTTTACTCTATTTAAGAGCATTTACGAGATCTCGAGTATTTATCCGAGTAAGAACCCATCTCTCATGACCAATATTTGGCTTTCTTCAATGTCCATTGTTAGGTTACTGATTTGTGTAAGGCATGACTTGTGAACAAATTGAACAATGAACGACGAAGTAAGGCCAATGTTGGTATTGTGAACAGAAGTCATTACAACCGCACACAAGATGATATGCAGCTGACATACATTTTTGTTTCATTCCCAAGTTATACATTTAATATAGGAGTTCAGTTTTGGTTTTGTTTATTTACTATACGTATTGTATTATTTACTTTAGTGACGCATTAAACAATGCTGTTTAAATCTAAAACAGGACATAACCGTCCCATATCTACATATATTCACTTACTTACATATTCAAAATTATGCCTTTCATGTTTAACGATGCTTTAAATAACCTTAGACATAAAATTCTGACTTAATGTGTCATAAAACTAAACACTTGAATAAATAAAAAGACCGTGCATGGCCACATCTCATATCCTGTATAGTTTGTTTCTTTCAAATAATAATTTTGAATTTTAAACGCAGCTGACTCTAAATCTCACTCGAGCCCCAAATCATTCAAACAATGTCAACAGCAACACAATTATACATTGTCTATTCAAGTCCATTTTCTATTATGAGATTGCGTTCTATGAACACGCCGTGTTCATTGATAGAAAGATAGTGCACGTTGCCCGGGGCAACGGCGCCCCATGCGCAGGGGGTTGGTGCCCTTTTCGGCTCACCCACAAAATACCTCGCCATGGAATTCCCCCGGTGAACTGTTTTTTTCGTATGACGATCCCATCCCGAACGGATGCGTTTGTCAAAACTCATTTTACATGTAACCTTCAATATTTACATGTGAGTTTTTGGATATCTTCAATGACACATCGGAAATCCGGAGAATAAAGGTTTATTTTGTTCACACACTATTTTCGTTGTAAGGTGAAGTTTGAGAGTATTACTAGCTAAAATATTTCCAATCCCAGTGGTCGTTTTCACACACGTTCAGAAGTTCCCAGTACGTGGTACTCAATTTCTATTCAGGTCATTTAGTCTAACAGTTTAGTTCCCTTGGCGCCGAGTCACCCGCATATCTGAAAAGAGCAAAATAAGACGCTGCAGAATCGGGAAAGTTACATGAAAAACGATGCACTTTCACACTTTTAAGATATTAAGCGCATCTCACAAATATGTAGCGACGACGTGGGAATGAGAATAGTTTGATGGTCTCAGCAAACTTTGAGCATCGCGACTAACTCCGAAGTGAATATTTTAGTCTCTCTCCACTGCTCGAGATGTGGTTGGCTTTAAAAACAGTTCTAAAGCTTTATTTATTAACGCTCAATTTCGTGTGTCTCGTGTAATAAGAAGACTACGCCCGCGTCTGCACAAAAAACTAATCTAAAATGCGATGCGGACTGTACACGAGGAATAACAAAACAACAAAGCTTATGCAACATCCTGCTGTATACGAACGCACTAAAGTAAGGGAGGGTTAGATACATATTAGGACTAAGCTCGAATTCTGTCTGGCGTGGCCTTGGTTTTTTCTAAATCGACGAGGCTGGCCTCGAGCCCGGCAGGTGATTAGGTTACATAAACTTAGTCCGACCCCACTTCCTGCTGGCGCGCTTTGCAGTTGTCGAAGGCTTCTAAGAAAAAGCCAAATTCGCAGGCCGCCTATTGTTTTGTTCCTGTTGCTTTACCAATTTTACCGGCTAAGGCTGCACGCTCACCTACCAATTTGGAGCATTTTGCTCTCAATTTATTGGTAAGTTATAAAACATTTTTTGCATATGTAACTGGTTTTATTATTTTATTTGATAGATGTTCTATGACGTTACTCTGCAATGAGGAAACTCTCCTATGTGCGAGTATGGTTCGTTTGAATTCCCAAGGTCAATTAAAATGTCGTTAAAATACTTGTGGAAATAGTAAAGCGTAGTTTAATTACGTAAATTTCATTAAAACAGAGAAATAAAAACTCGGAGTGTAATAGGCACTCAGCTTTACCAGTGGAATGGAGAACAGCATCAAACTGGTTTGGAACACGCTAGCCGGTCCCGGCGAAGGGACATGCAACGAATAAAAAGAATACCTATATGCAACTCTAGGAAACGCTGACCTTGGACACAAGAGGCATGGCACCTGGCGTTTTTATTTGCCCTTCGAATAAATTGCAAACTTATTTTATAACTCTTCCAGGTCCCTTCATTGTGGAGTGGTTCCGAGTTTTTTAGAGCTTTTGTTACGTGCTGTGATGTAATGAACTGTTTGTTAGGAAGTTAAGAGGGAGTGATGCTTGCAGGTGCTTTTTAATGATGGTGTCGAGCGGTTAGACGAGTTTCTTTTAGTGGATGCATAGTGAATGTTGGGTGTCGTCGGCGCAGGTCGGCAGCGATGCCGGCGCGCGCGCTGCGTCGATATGTCGGTCGTGGTGTCGGTTGCGTAACCGGTGTCGAGTCATGAGGAAAGTGAATGCAGCATTTCGAGGTCGCGTAGAAAGTTGCCGACGCGACCGCTCTACACGCTGCTTCTACTACGATATTAACTATCGTTTGCTTGGATTCATTCACTCCGTCTCCCGACCTGTCACTGACGGATCCTTTAACTAATTCATTAGTCTACACCACACAAACATAGCAACACGCTATCCGAAAATGATTGATGACGGCTATAATTCCGAACACGTTACTAATTTTAACGCTAAAAAACTTGAAAATAGTCCGAAACGTATTAAAATGTTGCATAATAAGATATTCAACCCAGAACCTTTTCAGAAGTATTATTAAAAGAATTCCAAGGAGCTTTGCACAAAAAGTTACACGTGCCGGTGCCAGTTCAATCGCTCTGGGCCATTGAAATTTTGGCCATGACCAAGTCGCCTGGCTTGCATATAATGGGACATCAATTCCGGCTGGGTCGTATTGAATTAAAGGGAAGAGGCATTTAGATCCTTCCACTTCCATTAGATTTAATATTGAATGCCGTAGTGCGTCGTACAGCTCATGTAACATATATTCACGTTCACATGTTAAAGCATGAAATAGTAAATTAATCCCGCTTTATTATCCATTCGATCTTCTTCATTTTATAGCCGCATTTTAAAGGCATTTGATGGACCGATCACGAGCTTGTATTCACTTGCAGTTGAAATTTATGAGCATTTTTGGTAGACGTGCGCGTTGTTGCGACTAGCCGGTGTCCATTTATCTCAGTCGGTGTCTACCTATTTACCTGTCTACATTGTATCAGTTTTGCGCTTGGAGACTCGCCGCATACTAAGCAGCCTCACAATAACTTACAATAGCCACTATAAAAAGTAGTCTGTTCTGACGCGAACACATGCGCTCCAAGTTCAGCAAACTTATGGATCGGAGGTGTCATAAAATGTCTTGGATGCTTAAAATATATCATAAAAACCCTTGCCTATACGTTATAGCCCTTTAAGCCGTAAATTATTTTATGCTTACATATCTGTCCAGTGAGTTTTATTTCTTCAAGCTCGACGTATCTTTATCTTTTGTAGTTATAGTTTTCCTCCTACATGTTTCTGTCTGTGCGGCAAATATAGCGTCTGTAAAATGTAAGTTATTGTGTTTGACTGCAGCGGTTCGCTGTTAGCTGTATGCAGCGTCCGTGTGTCTCGCATGCACGTATCAATAGCGATTTGCATATGAAACGCAAGACTCTTTCAATGTTTTGATTTTTACTCAACCGCTTGTGCAGTAAAGGTTTGCAGTTTGCTTTATAACCCAAGGTCTTCAGACTTATTGAAGGCACTGCACTTGTCGGGAAAACTGTTTGTTGCCTTCACGCCTGGTTTTATCTTTATTTCTGTTCTGTTCCGTCAATGTAAGAAAAAGTTACACTTATTTTTACGACGTGTTATTGCAACATGTGGTTTCGGGCAATACACTCAAGCACTGAAGAATTCTTTTACAATTAAAGTCTTCCTTGTAACGGGATACAAGTTGTATTGTGACAAAACTGCCAATACCTCAAAGTGTATAATAAAACTGTCTGTAACTATGTCTATAGAAGATAGACATTTACCAACACATGTGTGTACTTAACACGATATACTAATGTTACATTTTCGTCTGTTCACAATCAAGCGGATAGTTTGAAGTGTGTTATGTTCAAGTGTGTTTAGATCCAGGAAGGCGTCGTTATCAGGCGTGGCTCATCAAGTGTCCTGCTTATCGCCCATGTGTATGTTTGATCAGGTGTACTTGTAAGGAGGATGGTAACGTAAACCACATATTTGTTGCCTCAAGGTCCCTCCGTCTCAAATCGTGACCGTGAAACCGAGAATCCTGTCCTCTTTAACGATTGCTGTCACTAAAATTTATTAAAAATGTATGAGGACTTCTTTTAGCGGTCTTTTCGATCGTTTGTTATTTTTATGAGTGTTTTCGGCATCAATGGAGAGTGATCGGGTTATTGTTTTTATAAGGTTTCTTCTTGTTTGTATTATCTGATTTTTCTGTAAGTTTTTTGTCCGGCAACATGAACGGAACTCCAAGCGTTGGTAAACAAGGTATTCAAAGACAACGAGACACCTGAAACTCGAATACAGCAGGTTTCTTACGACAACAAAAAACCCGGTATTTGTTATTTGATCTGCATCATAAATACTCATTATGGAACGCATATACCTACACACATCTGTATAGTTTTAATCTCCGGTAGACAAGGTGTGTCTCGACCGTAAGCCCAAAAATTTTAATCGGCTTAGATCCCGCGTTGGATGTCAAATTGATATGTCAGATTTGCCGCAGGGATTTTGGGATTCTAAAATTACACTAGGAATTATTTATTTCAAGGCCGAAACAACGATATTGTGAATGTATGTTTTTATTTATTAATCTTCTAGTTGTGTTCTTTTGAAATTAGCTTTGATTTTCTTAAAAGAAAGTGTTTATTGATACTTTTAAAGTCATTTAATGATTGGCATTTTTTAATTGGCTTTGCTTGTTCTTCTGATTATATTTATTTTGAGTCAAGAAATTGCGTCACAGAGAAGGCCTCCGCCTTCTCAGTGACACGAGGGCGAGTGGAGCAATATCATGTAATGTTTAACTTTCTATGATTCGCTTCAATCAAAAAAGCACCGCAGGGCCAAATGGCTTGATGGGAAATCCCGGCGAGATCTAGTAACGCCCCCAGGCTTGCCTTCTGTCTGACGTGCGCTTTAGAGAGTCGATTAAGGGAAATGTATTACTATTTTGCCGATAGACTACCTATGCTATCATCTTGTCACTTCTTATGCCCTGGTACAACGTCTCAACGCACATTATTGCTGTATGATTTCAAACGCACTTTGTGGTGCAATCGCTTAGAGTGCAGGAAAAAATATGACATATTCATAGATCAGGTAAGTTATATAAGATTGCTATTTTTACAGTTAAAGGAAAATTACGTCATGTTTCCTTAGAGTAACATTTGAGGAAATAATGCTGATTATTAATTTCCTCTCTGTTTGTAATAAAAAATCCTAGTGTATTTTAGTTTAACTAGCCAGTGTGTGTTGCCCTATTTCAATTTATAATTACTATGGTTACGCCAATTACCCCTGTGTCTATCGATAACTTCATGAAATATTTTTAATTGTGGTTGCCGTTTAAAACGATTTTACCGTATAATTTAATTCCCATCGCATGGTAGGTCAGTTTACTCAAGTAGAGGCAATAGAATATTTTTTATAGAGTTCTGTGTTTGCTCACATGCCTGAACGATATTAACCCGAGGTGGGAAGTAACGGTTTGGTAACTTAATGCGAAGATAAGAGCCGAACGGTACTTAAAGAGGTGGAGTAGGGCCTTTGCAGCGAGTGTAAAAAAAGAAAAAAACCTTCGCAAATAATTGTACCATTACAATACACATAAATTACTAAGAACCACGGTTACGCCCCAAAAACTGGTGTTTTTGGAACATTTGCCGACCGAAAGAAAAACGATTTTCGTGTAGTGCTTAAAATTAATTTTGTTAGTGCCTTAGAACACGTAAATCAGCTGTTGGTTACAAAGAAAATAACAAGTTACTAAATTAAATAAGTTTATAAAATATCATGCGTCGTTTAGAAATGACATTCAGTTTTTTTATGCCTGATTTAATATAAAACATGGGACATACAGAAAATACAGAATATCTATTTAATCCTAGATTGCCAACAATGTGTCAAAACAACTTCTAACATTATTAATCCAAAACTCAGTTGATTCATTTACAAAGATGAGTGTTAATATTTTAGGATTACTCGACCATTGCACAGAGATTTTATTAAATTTTACACGCGTTTAGAACAACATTTATTAAGAAGCGAGATTATGAATATCATATTAGAAATTTTATTCGTAATTAATTTTCGTTTAATAATGAATAAATATATAAAATGTTACTTAAACATGCATACAAAAACATCACAAAATTAAGTCTGACTTCATCTGTAATACCATGTTCACACGATTCGATTCTAGTTGATCAACTGCTAAATCGCATGCAATTTGAACCGTCTGAACAGACTTTCAATCAAATTGAATCAATTTGAAGGAACAAAACCTTTCAACTTTTGTTGATCAACTAAAATCGAACCGTGTGAACCCGCTATAATACAAAATTAAAACTTTAAAGATAAAACCGAATAGAAATAAAGAAATCTAAGGTCCGTATTATAAACAGCTCTTATTTGACAGATCCCTCAAGTGTAATTCTAACATGACGTCAGAAGTATTAAAAACAATTCAAATGTCTGGAATTTTACTCTATAGTAGCTGCTGTTGGAAGATCTCTCAAATGAGAACTGTTTATTAATACAGGCCTAATGGCCAAATACTTGCAGTTAAGTCTCGTGCTGTCACTGTCTCTTTAAGGCGAAGTGACAGGGACAGCACGAGAATTAACATCAACCTAAAATTGAGTAGCGTTTGAGTATCTGTTCGTAAGTCTGTAAACTTCAACTTTTTCACATCGTTTTTCCCAACCGCTCCACTTATACCTACATTCATAATTCATGTACGATTTTTTTCTCTCCGTAAATGCAAAAATAATGATGGCTCATTCTGTTCGTATTTATTGGCGTTTCAATTTTATCGTACGAGTATATCGGTGCCGAAAGCACCCGAACCTGGCCGAAAGAAAGGAGAAAAATAAGGTCTGACCCGTCCAAGCGGCATAACTTCGTGGGCGTTGCTGAGATAAGAGAAATATATATTTGTAAAGAAATTTCCTTTGTAAAATTTATTGGAGCTTTATTTATTGAAGAGATTTGTTTGTGGCTTTGATTATAGTATTTAATGGAGCTACTGGTATGTTTAAATGTGGCTTGATTGCCATTTGTTTATGAAAAGAAATCATAGGTAGGTACCTACCACAAAAGGAAGTATGCTCCATCCTTACCATACCAATATTATAAACGCGAAAGTTTGTAAGTATTGATGTATGGATGGATGTTTGGGTGTTTGTTACTCTTTCACGCAAAAACGGCTGAACGGAATTGGATGAGATTTGGCACACAGATAGACTATGCCCTGGATTAACACATAGGATACTTTTTATCCGGGTACATCACGTAGTTCCCCTAGGATGCGGGTAAAACCACGGGTAATAGCTAGTTTCATATAATATTCGAGAAAAGTTGCCCACCCAGACTCTAATATCTTTTGAACCATTTCTTCAAATAGAGTTTCAGCTCATCTTGATTGGATGTTAAGGTTCATAAAAGCATTTATTGTTTTGCAAACACGTTGTTTATTTCTAGACATTTCCTTGCTAATAAAAGTCTTATTTGTATAATGATATATGAATAGAGTGTATACAAATATTATTACAAACATTTAATTCTTTAAGGTAAAATTAAGTATTAATAAAACCTAAATGGAATATAAACCTGGTTTTAAACACCTAAAGTTTAATCGAAAACCCATATCAGAGGTATTTCCCATTTTAGTTCCAATGAGGAAATAAAAACAAAAAGCGTATTATCGCGGATCCGCCATCGCTACCTGACAATAATTACGTTCCTGACGCTACAAAAACTCAAACTCACTTCCCATGACTGTAATACTATGTTGGATTATTTTAATCACATGTTCTATTCAATTAACTAGCTTCTGTAAATCTATCACATATATTTTATATAACGAGTATAATTTATAATATCGGAAATCTTCAGAAAAGGAATTAGTTTAAGTTCTATCTAAGACATAACGCGTTGGAAGTCAATCGATCTCAATCAAACTTCAATAAACATAATGAAGGTCTGAAATCATTTTTAAAAAATCGATCGGTTTCCGTCTGGTGTTTACTCGAAAATATTTGTTTGGTTTCCTTTTTCATAAAACTCAATCTAGATATTTTTAAATTCTATTATTAATCATACAGCACCAAAAATATTTGAACAATAAGTCTACGAAAGACGTAAAATGTGTTTTATAATATCTGTCATTTATCTTGTATGTTTTTCGTAAAATAAGGAAGTAAAACAAATATTATCACTTCCTTCAATTAAGAGTACTTGTTTACCTATAGCATAAAATAATACCTATATGTATAGGTACTAATCACATATCTATTGATGAGTTCGCGTGAAACCTCTCGCTCTAACATAAACTGTGTAAACAACATTCCATGCAGTTTTTTGGCATCGCGCTTGGCATTTGATGAAATATTTTATCTGTCCCTGTCCTTTGAGTCTCAAATGACGCAATTCTACGTGAGACGAAACTCGAAAACACCGCGCCACTAAAATTATTGTCAATAACTTATTATTGGACGAAGAGTATAATATTTATGAATAAAATCCCAACAAAGAAAGAAAAAGTCATGTTCTAAGAATCCGTTTGTGAAGTACGAATACAAAACGTATAATAGCCAACAAGATAAGCATAAACTTAATAGCGAATACAACGAAACAATCACAGCCACGATGTGAGCCTTCCTGCCACTGATGGCCTTGATCAAGCGCGCGCGCAGACCTTGACAGCACACAGACTTAAACGAGGCAACGTGCGCGCGGGCACAGTACTGCCACGAGCGTTCACTAAACTTTACAGATTACGTCACTTTGTATTTCGGTGTGTTTAGATGAATAGCCTCTAGCAGGGTTCTATGATCGAAACTCTAAATATTACCGAGTTTTTTTTGTTACGTCGTACATTAGCCAAGTGCCTTTATTATATGTAGGCACAGTGTGTGACGCCATAATAACCGAATTTGAAGACGTCAGCATACTTAGCTTTTGCCTTATTGCGATATGAAGTGAGATCATTGCACCACCATGGATAAAAAAGATTAGTCATTATTCAATCATCTCGTCTGTACAAGTTCGCACCCACTCGTTTAAGTTGGTGAAAAACAAACAGTTTGATCTCGCACCTTGACAAAAATTTATTTAGCGCGCTTATGTACCTACACATACCGTAACAAATATGTGCATACAGATTATGATTACTTTTTTAATAATCAAAAATCCACGGCCACGTCTAGTCGCTTGACAACGACAGCTTAAGTATCTTTTTTCTTGCGTGAATTATATCTTCTGTGTGTTCCTCTTCAAATGTAGACATAGTTATTAGAAAATTTCATACCTACTAAAAACCAATAAAATTAAACAAAGCCTAGAATAGAATCTGGAATAGTAAGTAGCAATTGAAAATCGCCACGTTAACGATCCCTTTCGAGCGTAGAGATAATGAATGCGGATTGTGAGATTTATCCAATCGAGAATATTCGATTCGATTGGTACCGCGAACATGGAAACTGGTTTGGGTATTTGATTCATACATCATTGAACGAATTTCCTTCGCATTATAATATTTTTTATGAAGCTTGTCAATACCAGTACCAGTTAGAATAGGTAAATAAGATTCTATCAATTCTTCCGAATGCGTTCTTAATAATATTCGTATCAAAATTAAAATCATTGTTCAATTCGTTTATGGGAAAATTAGATAAATGAAAACATAATGATTAATGATGACATACGTTGTTTATAGACAGAGATGCGAGATATCTATCTACATTATTATTTATGTGCGGTTATCACTTTATTTGTGCTCCGCCAATGTCACCGAGTTGTTAGGGAGCAACGGACGCGATATCTATACACACACACAACGCACGAATGTCACATTACTATCTACACATATGCATTATTGATATGTATTTTCTATCTGCCTACAGGCTACGTTTGCGGCGAAATGGATTATGTACTTTGATAAAAAATGGGTATTATAAATTCATTGCCCTTGCAAGCTATCTCCTGAATCACGTCTGAGCACAGTAGAAAACATTATTATATCTGTACATAATTGGATAAGTGCATATTCATTTGCAGGGAATTGCGAAATAACTATTATGTGCTTACGTGATACGTGTACACTACACGTCTCTAGAACATAGAGGTTAACATGACATTTATAAATTAAAAGTGGAATTTATATTTTTTACGCGGTTCTAAACATAATGGCCATTGCGTCGTATCGCTGTATTTGGTCAGTGCAACCACATCCTGTACCAAAAAAACACATAAATCTGTCTGCATCGCCAGTTAGTCTAAATCAAGGATTGCTTCATTAATTTGACATACATTGCGGACGTTGTTGCGTAGCTTTCAATTAAAATCATAGCACAATACATCCAATATACTCATGAGACGAGATGTATCTTCTTTTAATATTAATTCCTTATAAAACAAACTGCTTGGAATGCATATTTTATCAATTTGAATGCTATCAAGCAATGTAAATATTAAAATATTTCTGATAAAAAGCAAGAAACAAAAGATTATTGTGTTATGAATGGTTTTACGATGAACTGTATCTGCTCGTCTATACACGCCTAACTAGCGAGGTTCACAAGGAGAACTTCACAAGGTTACTAGGCATTCATTCCCATTAACACCACCAAAAAACACCATCAGCTTGACACCAGTCAAGGGGAATGAATGATGCAGTTAACTCAGTTGAGCCAGTGCAATTCATTCCCCTTGATAACACTGGTAATGTCTTTTGGTGGTGTCAACGGGAATGAATCTTAAAAGTTATCAATTAGATAACAAGATACCTAACTAATACAGTGGCGAAGAGCCTGCACGTAGTAGATAGGTATCTTGTTATGTAATTAATTAAAATTTGGGTACTTCTTTATTTGAATGTATTCTATTAATGATATGTGTAGTAACCCTGTGAAGTTTTGTCAGATACTTATTTTGAAGTAATTCAAAATACTTAATGTTTTCAGAAGTATAGTAGGTTGGTAGAGATACAGTTTTCTCATGTGCTTATGTGCTTAAGTGTTTGATATTCGACCACAATTCTGGGAACCTTTAGAAATAAATGAATATTCACCATGACAGTTCAATAGTTTGTGGTTCAAATCAAACTTCAGTGCCAATACGCAGAAATATCATTTCAATATATTCGCCCACCAATAAGATAGATTTTAAATTGTTCTATTGAAACCGTTAGGATATTGGATCCATCCAGATTTTAATCCAAAAAAATGTTTTACAAAGAAGACATATCTTACAATAGTAAACGTGGTACTCGTATAATGCATAGGACAGGTGACACTATCCGTGACCTTGTGTAAAACATCAACATCAGTTACGTCATGTGTCAAACGTTCACCATGAACACTGACCCTCGGTTAAGTACCAATGCTGCAGCTTTACTTCCTTGAACACTCAAATTTGTCGTATCATTGTTAGCTCTGTTTCGGACTGCAAACATTTCTGAGGTCTTTGGCTCGATCATCAGGTCGATCAGAGTTCAACAGAATAGTTTTTGTTGTAAATCCTGCTTATAACTAGCTGCTATAGACATTGGCACTTGGTGAGATGAAAAACGCTTGGATCTCCGAAATTCGGGCAACGTACAGGAGGTTCTCTTTTGGTTATAACAAGCATTAAAGTACCTATATTATTTTTAAATACTGTGTAAAAAAATAGCAAGTGTCGAAATTGTAAAAATCACGATGGTCCAATTGGTCCGAGTCGACATTGCCACGTGTAGCGTTCGACCGAGACGACGAGGGCTGAGCGCCGTTTGGGTCAGTAAGCATGCTCTTGCGCAACTCACTGGCTTACACGGTTAAGATCAACCATTTTGTTACAATTCTCTGTGTACGGCGAATTACTTAGAGAACATTACTTACAAAGCTTATTTTAACATCGACAGACTAAAATAGATCAATTAAACAACCATGGTTAATTAAGACCACCAGCAGAGCGTGTAATTCTCATTCTTTGAAATTATTTTAGTATCAGACTTAGTTCTGAGTCACCAATTTTATAAATCAAAAGACATGTTAAACATTGAGTACCCAATTCCGAAATTAAGCAAATTTGAATCCTTTTTTCACTTAACATTTTATCCAAATCATCATCAGTGCTATATTTGGATAGCCGTAAACAGGTAGAAGATAGGTATTTCAGATTCGAACGACAAACAATATTATCTAGAACTTTCTGCATACGTATGACGATGTAATTCTTCGTGACTCAAAACGACAATGACGAATATGATATGCTAATGAACAAACTTGTAAGACCTCCGATTTTTAGCAAACTTCTCAGTATTAAATATAACAGAACATTGCTTCCTAATATTTCGAAAGAGTTTCCTTGAATGCCAATTTTGTAGCACTTTGTAACGTAGTTTATTTTAGAGACTTAGTTTTTGCTATAAATTTATGAATACATTTTCTTGGCACCTTGTTAATAAGTTTCATTGTGTGCTGCTATTCCAAGGTGCTGCTTCAACTTTATTATTAGTTCTCTTGGTAACAGTATTTAAAGTAACATCGGTTCATATTCTAATATGACTTATTCCACTATCTGCGATACCATAAGAATTTTCTATATGTCCATCTTTATCTTACTACACTTCAACATGTTCTTCCTCATTCACAAAAATTAATTCCAAAAAACAAATGACTAAATTCTTTCCGCCTTCGCATGCCACAAACATGGGAACAGTTATAATCAACAAAAGCGATACGGTATCAAACATTAGCCTACCAATTACCGCTTCAGATGAACCTACCAATGTCTATGTCGTAACGTAACTACGCAATACAATGTGAATGGGTACTACTTACTAGATTTGGTGTGGATGCTATGGCCCCGTTATTTCATAGATGTTTACCGTTACATCGATAACTTGTGAAACTTGGTTAGTTATGTACTATGTTCTCATTTTAATGTAAGTAACATATTTTGCTTACATGGTGGAACAAGATCGTAAAACGGTTGTAAGATGCTCGCTGTTTCGTAATTTGGAATATGTTTTCTTTTGTGTAGATTGGAAGTTTAGAGTTTTGCGATCTTGATAACAATCCTTCTTAAAGTAGTAACAGCTAAAAATAACGAGTAACCAGGTACATAAAAACTACGTCCAGTCATCTTACTAAGTAATTTTGGCAGCTTTCTTTGGCACACAGTTTTCATGTTACGCCATTAATAGCTGTAACTCCAAAACAAATATTGCGTTTTATTCTCTTTGCTCGTTTCCTTCCAAAACTTCTTTAAATCGTTAAGTCTTTCATAATTATTCTTAACGTTTTAAATAAACGTCTGAACATTTCGTGGAGACTAAAATTTTTCCTCTTCAGTTTCGCTTGAAAGATATTTAGGTCAGGAGCTCAAACTATTAATATCCGAGAAAATACTCAGTAAAATATATTATATTGTAGTAATATGAGACTTCTATATCGAGTCACAAGCCGATGTTTCGTGTTGATTGCATAGTTTTCTCATTTTATCACAGAAACCGTCGCGCGTCGTAAAACTGTTATTGAGTTTAATATCGGTTCACCTTTTGACCCCAGAATAGACCCGTGAACCGATTTTAGTTATGAAATCTATGTTTATGTAAGCTAATGCTATTTTTAGGATAGCGTATCTGTTTTCTTTTTTATGGATAAAGCCGAGTTAGAGCCATTAATATAAAATGAATAGATCGTTCTGTCCCAACGTTTTGTCTTTTTCTTTCTTTTCCGTCATTCTAAATATAATTTTAAATTCATTTCGAGTCTATTTTAATCGGTGTAGCAACATTTAAACCTTTTTGTTTATATATTGTTTTTAGATTTGTCTACATCTGTATCCTTTTTAAAATATCTATAATTCTCCACCAAGAAACTAGATAATTGTATCTACAATTTCAAATCAAGTCTGGATTTATAATCGGGTTTTATATCTATAATTGTGTTTGCTTGTTAGCAAGAAGTTCTTGGACGTGATTCCCTCTTAATTGATGTTCCTTCTCACCCTTGCTGTATAGGCTGTACTCGTTCAATACTGTTCCGCCATAAACATATGTATTGCGCTTGTTTCATTGGATGTATTCATTATCGAGCTATGGTTATTGCATCAATCCTAGTAATAACGGCCCGTTACACTCAAAACCAGGTATTATAATTTTGGATTACATCTGTACGAGGGTTTGCGTAATGATCTCTGAGATTCTAACGTATTTCTGGCTTTCTATGTCAAATATTTGCACATGTAAAATTGTTTTGTTGCCCATTTTTGTAATTGATAAAATGTTATAATTTTTAAAGCACTTCAGTAAATTAAAATGTAATCTAGGTTCTCCAACGAATTCCAGGAAATCGCATTTAAGATAACGAAAGTTCAATTGAATATTTTTAATGTCATACCTAACAATTACTAAATTTATTATTAAACATTTTAATGAACGTTATAAATCTTGTAATATCTAAAATTGAGTATTTAACAATACGTAACACATCGTAGAACGAGTAAACAATTGTAACCTCGGATAGATAACGCCGTGAATTGTGGAAAAGTCTTAACCGATAGGCGAATGTCGGCAACCCCTGACTGACCGTCCATCATACTGCCAGTTAGTGCCTTCTTAAATAGACGTCAATTACACCGACAAGTTATAAATATTATTGACTTATGCACTTTCGTATAAGTATTGATTGTCAATATCAGGGTCACGGTGTAATTCACCGCTAAATAAAACAAGTACAGAGGTACAAAATAAGTGTTATAGTAGATAATTATGACTTATGAGTACTCGTTGACAGATTAAAACGTTTTAATAAAGACATATTGGTCAGAACTTGTTTATTAACTTTTTCTTTTATTTTCTTGAATCAACCACATTATAATTCAACTATATGCACGTATACAAATGCCAGATCTATTAAAGACACACCTGTTACCTGTTATTAATTGAGATTATAATAGTTATATGCCGTCGATGCATAGTTTGATAGATCTTAAATAAATAAATACTGCCACGTTAATCTTGTGGTGGCAAGCGCGACTGCTGATCGTGAGGTCCTGGGTTCGATCCCCAGGTCAGGCAAAGTGTTATTGTGTTTTCCCGTGTGGAATTCCTCAGTGGCAGCTCGGAGTTTGGATTTGTGCCCGGTTCATGGCAAAAGGCTCGCCCCCTATTACATGGGACTTAAAACATAACAGCGAAATGAGGGTGTTACTATACACCTCTGCCTAATCCTTCGGGGAATACGGGCGTAATGTTATGTTATGTTAAATAAATAAATGTATATTACGTCAAACAAAAAAAAGGCTGAAATGCAACTTACTTTAAATAAAACTACTTTGAGCAAAATTCGGTCCTATTGTGTAGATACAGCGAGTTTCACGAACTAGTGCAGTCTCGTAAATAACACGACAATATCTTAACAAAAGTTTTATTTTTATTCATTTTCGCCGTGTAAACAACATTCATATCTACAAACTATAAGAAAATGTGGACTTTGAAACTAAATTGGTAAAAATAGAAGAATGTATTTTAGTAGAGGAGCTACTTACTTAGGTGATTTTGCAAATACAGATTCTGATTATCGTTTATTCTGTTACCGTTTGTCCATACCGAAAACAATGCTCAAAGTTATCAATAGTAAAAAACACATCGCTAAAACTGCGACCATGTAACAGGCGATCTAACTGAAACTATTTATAAATTCCATCCAGGTGCGGCGACGGCGCAGGTGTCACATTGTCCACTGCAGCGTATGAACTTTGCATAAAAACAGTTTCTGCTAGCCTCCTGCAACATAGCAGTGTATATTTTTATCGCTTGTTTACGACACAACCCGACGATTAATCATACAAGTTTGATGGAGTTTCCACACAATATCTGGCCAATTGCTGTTGGGATTCCAAGTCTATGTGAATGATAATTCTCTTTACAAATTTAGAAAATGTGGTTGGCTGTTATTTATACTTACACTAGCGACTCGCCCCGGCTTCGCACGGGTGCAGTGTAGATACTAATGTGGGGCATATAAACCTTCCTCTTGAATCACTCTATCTATTGCTGAAAACTGCATTAAAATCCGTTGCGTAGTTTAAAAGATCTAAGCGTACAGACAGCGGGAACGACTTTGTTTTATGCTATGTAAAGAAGATGTAAACATAAAGTTCATAAGGGGAGATAATAATTATACTTAGTTCTATCCTGAACCGAGCGTTACGAGATTATTCCTAAATTGTGTGACTCTTGCTTGAGCACATCCCACAAAAGCAACATTCCATAATGAGTTGTTCATTATGTACAAATTTTTTTTTGTGTCATTGTGTTCAGAGGCTTAATCAAGACATCATTTTGGGTTCAGAAACACATGATCTTCATTTAGACACCTCAATTCAATTAGTTTAGGTTCAAATAATACACCTTGTCCCCGCATCTGCAACAATCCAAATAAAAATTTGCACAAGGAAATACTAATATTTCCTTATGCGAATTATCATTCTTAAAAATACAATGTTAGGATCATTAAGATGCAGCCGAAGTAGGAACACGTTAACAGACGTTAGCGAATTTGTCATAACTAACGCGCTCAAGGCTATCAAACGTTTTAACTTTTTAAGTTGTCCGACAGATTGAAACGACGTTCAAACGGTACTCCGCTTCCTCTGTCGCCTACACTCGATAGCAACCTTCGCGTTAATTGTTGCTTCTCATTGTCAGATAATCTTTTGATGTTCAACCTTCATTGTTCTAACGTTGAATCATCGTCTCGTAATTCATTTTCGGGATTTAGACTTTATGTCTTATGGAAATGCGCACAATAAGAACTGACTACCATTCAAAGTTACCGCTACGCGCCGCCCAGTCATTATGCTAAAAAATCCTAATAGTACATAATTTGATCTGCGGCTAGATAGTCATTGTACGTTTTTTGTAAGACCAAATTTCGGCAGTCATATCTTATGTTGAATCGACAGACTACCAAAAAATCGCATTAAGAATCTAAATCGAATCACGTAGAGTTGATTGGTTTTTATGTTAAACAAAATGTTTGTGTTTATTGTATTTATTTGTAAGCTTATTTCCGGATTCGTTACATAATCAGCTCATTCCTGTCCCACTGCTGGGCATGGGCTTCTGCTCCGAATGGGAATTTTAATCCTTAGCCTACCACGCTGGCCTGGTGCGGGTTGGCAGACTGCACACTTTATCAAAAACTTCTTTTTATTTATTTCATTTTCAAGTACAGTCATTAAGCGTCTGCAGAATTCTTTTTATTTCATCACGCGGTACGGATTTTGTATTCTTGCAGTCAACACATTGCAACATTGCATCCATGCGCATATCTATTTTGCATTCCGAACCAGATACATGAATACATTTAATATTATCACAACATGACTGCAAATATGAATTACGATCAGCACAGCAGGCGAACAAACAAGCATGTTTATCAGATGGCGACGATGTGCCCGAGATAGCGTAGTAAGTGGACCAAGGGCACTGGACTCAGATAACGCAAGGTTGTCGCAGTGTGCACTTCACTGTACCTTGTGCATAGTTTGCCGACTGCCTAACTATGTCGATTTAGATTAGTTATGTTAAATAGTGCAACGGAATTACTTAAATAACGGTACATTTAATTAGCCTCCCGTTCGTGAATAATGGTAATACATTTTCTATCGTTAGCGACAAAGAGTTATTATCACCCTTAATCTGACAATAAATTCACATCTAACCAGAATATCCTTAAATAACGAAATATTTACATGTTTGAAACATAAAAAGATTAACTTTTACATGAACGTCGACATTTCACAAATGTAAAATATAATAAATTCTGTCAGAACCGTCGATAGCGCCAACCCCTGACCCCATACTACGTATCTACTAAATTATACACACATGATATGGCTAATCTATATCTTTATTTAATAATATTCAACCGGAATGTTTGCATGTTTCTTAGGTAAAGTACCTAACGGTCTGTTTCTCAGGATATTTATTTTCCAAGCGGTAGGATATTGCAGGATATATTGATAGGAGAAATGGGGTTTATCCTCGACTGATAATAAATACTACTCTTAGCTTCCTTGCTTGAAATTGCTTGAAATGCAGGTGTCCACATCCACAATACTTTGAACTGAATGTACTTGAACAAATCCACTGCCACCAGTATAAAGATCCATTAAAATAATGTAATTTAGAACCGGTTACATGAACAGTTATTAAAGCAACGAAAAATTCAAATTTTATTAATAAATATTTTAAAACACGCGTGATTGATCACATCATTAGAATACATAAATAAACAATAATCTCGGTAAGGTTATATTTGACAGGTAAGGACAGAGTAAACTGTTTGTCCAAAGTTATATTGAATTAATATCTTGTCTGAATGTTTAATAATCTTATTCGTTTTAAATCTTCGGCTCCATGAATATTTTTAAAATGTCAAAGGTCAATCGTCGCATTAAAAATAGGTTAAAGGTGCTCGAACTTTAAGCTTATTGATATTATAAATTATAATTTTAATACCGTCTCATGATTTCCTGAATATATAAGAATAATAGAGGGACCTTTTCGTATCAGATTTTAAATGACAACAACACAATCTAAACTGCCTAAAATAGGAAGGTCATATCGATAACTTAAAATGCATTTGTTTTTATTCCTCAATATTGAGGTCGCGATTGATAAGAATTATCACGGCCTTAAGTGGACGCGGAAGAAATCGATCCAATATAGCTCTGCCAAATTATAAAGACGTTTATCAGTGGAACATCAATATGGTATGTATGGTCACATTTTTTGTCGGTTAAACTTTCGGTAAACAAGTCTACGAAAGAACTCCAAGGTTGACCTCGTAGATAAGGCACGATAATTTGGGACATTACTTGTGTGTGCATTAAAGGATATTTAAAAGTGACGCAGTCAGCTTTAAACATTTTAAAATACCTTTTTTGTAAAAGTTTGAACCACAGTGTAAGTGGCGATAAAAGTTAGGAGAGATTTATATTTATTTCCTATGGAGCAATACATCAGGCTGGTTGGAAGACCATAAATAAGAGTGGAGGCCACTGCAGGCCCAGAAATAGCGGCGAGCTGGAGTGCGCTTGATAGAATAATGTGTCCTCGGCAGCCTTGGCCCCGATCCGCGGCCTAGTTACCGCGCCGAGCAGGATGCGCTTTTTAGCGACTTGTCGACCTGATTGAAATTTCAGTAGCATTAAATTTGCACCTCATGAAATTGTTGTGTGATTTCATCAGTCTGTTATATCATTCACTGATGTAACACGTCGTTTTGCTAGGATTTTTCATAAGAGAGACTTTACGGTAGTTTAGTTGCATTAGTTTTAAATTATCTGATCAATATGCATCAGCATCAACAGTAATGAGGCCCATGACATCCACGTGCGCCCTACAATATGTATTTACAAAATGGTATGACAAATGACCCTACAATGATACTAAGTAAGTAGGTGACTGGTCATAGGAAAATGAGCTAGTTCAAGGAATAGTAGTAATAGTACTATTGACCATACAACAGGTCATTTGTCCGTTGATTACGAGTCTTATTGGTGACGTCACTGCGTGGGCGCTTATCAGTAGCTGGACAGTGGAAGTCGGCCACTGTCCGCCAGTGACGGCGCTGCACGAGAAGTGCACGGCGCAGGCGCGACACCTCTGACTCACAGCGCATACGCGGGGTCAAGGCTGCGCCAGCGACGACGCCCGCGCGCCCCGACAATTCTGGCCCGGTTTCACTGAAGTTCAATACCGTCGCCGTCGCCTAAATATGTCGTTTTACGTTAATATTATTCACGTTTCTCCATTCATCGAGACTTTGAACCTTCTTAGATCGAATCGTGACGTCAACGTTTAATTCATTGTGAGTATATAAAGATAGACACAAGCTTGGTTATCGACTCGCCAGTTAAAGTTCAGATTAGAAACGATAATAGAATTATAATAATAGTTTATATTAGTTTTGCAAAACTGGTAAAAATAAACAACATTTATTATCAGACAGTACTAAACGCAATAAAGGCCAATTCTTATCAAAACTTTGCCTTCTAAATTCCGTTGGTGGAGACGAACGATAAAACCTATTTGTATACCCTCAAAATGGCTTCCGCGGTAATATTATAAGTTATAACCATATTTTACACAAACGCCTCGGAAACAAAAGACCATAAAATGGTCGCCTAGTTTGACTTCAACTAAATGTGCTATGTTTATTTTCCTTGTGCAGTTTATCATAAATATACGTGAAACTTATGCTCTAGGCGTCATTGACTATGTTTTGAAGCTGACCTGGCTTGTCAATGGCAGGCAATTTATGATACCCGTGACCCAGTTTCATCCCCTCGCGATCCCCAAGTGCCTGCTCCCAAGTGCGGCAATTGTCTAGATTTATGTAGGTATCCGATTTGCTCCGAATGACCTACTTTGTATTAACGATTTGTCATGACAGCAGAAAAATGATTTTAAATCTACGACAGTGATTTTACTAACTCATTCTTTTTTATTGTTATTGTTTTTTATTTCACTTCATATATTTGTTTGTTTGGTTCAAATCTTGCGACAGATTTTTCAACTACTTCTGCTTAACCGATTCTCCTGAAACTTCGCACACAAATTGAATTCCCATGACAATAAAATATAAAAAATATTTCAACTTTGAATCCTCAAATCTGCAAGATAAAACCGTTTAAACAAGTATTTTTTAACGGATTATTTAAGCCCAGTTTACGCATAAAATGATTACTTCGTCCTTTTCTTTTATCTTTTAAGATTAGGTACTAGAGCAAGTGGCTAGTAAGTTGCACATTACTAATATCCCTATAAACTCATCCAACTGTGCTAAACAATAAAAAATGTTGTCCCAGGAAAATAATAAATTGAAAAACGATCAACACTTTTTGTCTATTCGTGTCTTCTAAAAATACTAAATAATTCGCATTTTAAATTGAAAAATGGCTGTTTCTTGCGATAATATTAATGCATAATTCCACAATTTCTTATTCTACAAACACTGCATTTTGCCTATTGTATTTTTATAGATACATTTATGGCATCAGTATGGAGATTATTTCTATCAGTATTACAATTTCAGTCAAGACTTCAATGTATTTCTGTAACATTCAATCTTACAATAAAGATTATTTTATTTTATTTATTCCTGTCCTCTATACTAGAAATAGATGTTATAACGGCACGCAAGATTATCAGAATAGTTGCATTGTATTGTTGCTATATCGACTATTGTAATCTAAAGAGTTCGTGCGATTATACTGCGTAGAAACAAGGTCTAGAAGCAAATTGTTAAAACGAAAACATGTAGCAATATCCGTAAAGTTTATTGCTTGTCACAGTTTTGTTTAAAACTAGGGTGAAACTACCAACAACGGTCCATAACATAATACTCTTCAGGATTGAAGTCAGCTCTAGTGTTGATCAGAGTTTAAAGTTAAAAAGAAAAAAGATATTCTTTATCTCTTAAAAAATTATCACTTTGATTTTTCTCGACATAATTGAATAAATATCAGGAATTTTGTTATCACGTAGGTATCTAGTAGGTACGTAAATAATCAAACTGATCACTTAAATGACAAACATTTCTAATTAGACACTATAAAAAGCATAATCAGCCCATTATTGTCCCACAGCTGGGCAGCCTCTTCTCAGAATGAGAAGGGTTTAGGCCTAAGCCGTATTCCACCACGCTGGCCTGGAATTGACACCATACTAATAAAAATTACATGAATTACAATCAAATCAAATTGGTGTTTTAAATGCAATGTAAGTTGCTCTACCATCAATTGGTGTTTGCAGCATTTATTCATTTATGTTCATAACTGAGCCACTTAGCCATCAATCAGTCGTATCACCCTGCTATTCCAACATGATGGATAAATACCTGGAATTTATTGCAACTTTGCAACATTACATAACCGCGACTCGCCTATCGACAAACACTTGGTTATCGCACACAAGGCCAAGACTGCGCGGGCGCAGGACAGCAACTTGTTAATGACATGAACATGAGTGTGTCGTCATCACGAGCATCTGTTGTCTATGCCTGCATTCCATAGATAGTGTTAATGTTGACTTTGTTGATGTTTAACCTCACTTTGGGTTTGTGGAAACGTCTTTGGGTGTTTTACAGAGTCCGTAGTCAAGTTTATGTTTCTGATGATACACAATCATCAATCGTTTCAGGTACTAAATACATCGGCAGGCTTTAAATTTAAATAAAATAACGAGAGACATTCATTCACTTATTAACGTACAAATTCAAAAGAAACGTCGCTTGTTTGCCTCTGAACAACAGATTTATGCATTTACTTAGATGCAAAAATACAGTCGGTGGCCATAATAAGCGTACACTTGTAGTGATTTATTATACTTAGGTATGTCCCGTTCCGCCCACGATTCGTTAGCTCATACGTCATTAGTACAGAAACAAAAATGAGGTTTTAATAGCTCTTTTGGTGGATAATAAGATGCTAGAAACAATGTAACGAGCTTAACTCCTGTTACAGAATTAATGGCACGTTCTATAACAACAAGGACATAAAGATAATGATTTACAAACTCGGAAGCGTACTTCGTAATTTACAGACGATTTTAACTAGCCATTCTTAAGTAGAGAAGTTATAGCTGAAGATATGATCGTGCTTCCTACAAACTGATGGAATCTGATGTATTTCTGTGCTGTGCCAACGGTAGCTATCAATCTATTTTCGGCTAAATAATTTGACGATTTACTCTCGCCAAAGCAAGCGAATACGTTATTTCTATTGATAACCAATTGAGTATTGTAAGATGATTTGGCACACTTGTTTCTATCTCTTAGAAAGGAGAGTACGTTTATTTATAAACGCAATCTGTTTTTTATCTGTTTGAACTTGAGACGAAGTTGGGATTATGGATCCTGGCTTCTCATGCCCCTGTTAAAAAACATGACTCTATACAAATAAGACGAAAATAAACCATCGAGGGGTGTCCCACCCTCTCTTCCTCTTGCTATAATATTGTGTTTATAAATAGCAGCTTTCGATGACATGAAATATATTCCTGAAACCGCCCCGACATTTAGCCACGGACAGTTTAAAAATTGATGTATTCTACAAACCAGACTATAACTCAACTGTTAAGTCTATAAAACAAGAAAATATTTTTACTGAGAAAACACTTAAAGTAATTTGCCATACAACATTAAAATTTTAAATTTATTACTCAGAATTTACACTTACAAGAATGAAATGACGTTTCCTGTATTACGGATGCATTAGACCTAGGTGCATTAAGGATACTATAACGATCAAAGTTATAAATGCAATACCCGAGTTAGTATTTAACCGCACCGACTAATTATTTAGACGCTAGACGTTAGACAAGGACGGAACATCATAGACCAAGGACAAGACAAGGACGGGAGATTATTATGGCAAGTAATTATGGCGATAGGTGGCCGTTTAAATGTCAGAGTTAATGTGAAGTATAAAAGCTACAGTAAAAAGTCGACACCCGCCGCGGACGTGATCTGTGTGTACAACTTGTTACATGCGAAACAATTTATTATTTTGTTATATGGTAATAAAAACCTATTAAAGGTATCATAGATATAAACTATGCTGATTGGCCACTACAAACTGCCAGTGCATGCGGCTAATGCCATTTCATTCACAACAATAAGTACAATAACCAACGGTTGATAAAATTACTACTTATACCGCGAGGGAAGTCACTTGACAATATTTTATATCGTTAATTTTATAGTAGAAATGTTACAAAAGGAAATATATGAACGACAATGATTTCTGAGACAGAATACAAAGCTTCACGAGCTTAAATAAATGCAACAATTCTTTGAGTCAGCTGAACGTAAACAACAGCAACAATTTTATCTTGATTTCATATTGGGTGAATGAAGCGTCTCGCAAAATGATTTACCAGACTTTATTAAAGGGCAGCACCTCGAGCCAGGCAGCTCTCGAGCTGAGCTATTGTCCGCTCTGTTCAATAATTAAAAGTCAAAAGGTTTCGCCATCGCGCCTTGTTTATGGTCGTCCGTAATTACAAGTCTCTTATACGTTCACAACCAATAAATTGCAGTTCGACGACATCTCGCAATTTCTGAACTAATAAATCTTACAATTAAAACGTTACCCAAGATTTTAGCGCACAGTCACTAAGAAACGGCGCTGTTATGACACAAAACATCTGCGATATAGGAAATATCAAGAACATAGTTGTATGCAATGCAATGCGGCAGTAAAGCTCAGGTATTATTGCTTTACCAATACGAATGAGAAGAGAAGTTAAAACAAGTGCACTTATTGGCGACGCGAGCCTTTGCGACTATTCCACTTTTATTCCTAGCACGAACAATAGGCCTGCCGGTAATATAGCCGGTTTTGTTGCCTTCCGCCGATCATTGGTGCAAGTTACGATGCTATAAATACAGCAGGACGTGCCCGTGACCCGGGCAACGCGCGCGCGCACGCACGCCACGCCACACCACACAACTAAATGCACTATTTTGATATTTTTCGCGTTGTTCGCAACGTTTTGATTGAGTTACTGCGAACTATGATCGTTACTTTGCCTTCATACGTGACTGAAAATGGAAATAATATTATTGTAAGTCTTATAATTTTACGTTAAAAACTTTCTCGTTTCAAATTTGTGTAAACAAGAACAAGCCCGACTGGTTCTGCTATTCAAATTGTACTGGCGCTGGCCATATTTAAATAACATCATTTATGAAGCTCACTTAGAGAGATGCCTCTCTGCAATTTGTATTTATGGAATCAAGATAATGATATGAAGCTTGCACGAATTGAGATATCTGCGAATACCCAAAGCCATGACTAGACAAGGCCTTGGCGTTGTTCCAGCACAACTGGGGCAAGCTCTCATAGGTGACTATCGGTAGACCGTTTGTTGGCAATCGCCTTAATAGGTTATATGGAATTCTCGACGCTGACTACATAAATTACTCAAGAGTTACTTGCACGGGTGAATGAAATGCTGTTGCTCCTTGAAAACAAATAAATACGTAGCCATTCCGTGAATGCATACTGCCTCATATGAATCTGTTTGAAGCGTACATCAAAGATGTAGATCTTATTTCATACTTGTTTGCAAATTGTCGTCATCGTTTTTCGTGGATTTATGAGGTGGGGCGGCCCATCCATCTGAAGTGAGTACAAAGTAAAACAATGACTGTACGATACGAGATGTGAGCACGATGATATAATAACTTAGTTGAGGTAACTAACGACAGACCTTCAGTCCACCTTCCCATGTTATTGCTTATTGGTGCTTATTGGCCATGACCGTGACTCGCAATTAGATATAATTACCTTCAATTTGTACTGCTACCAATGTTATTCGCGGTGGTCTGGACTGATGTCTAACTAGTGCTCTGCAATTATTTTGCCTTTGCAAATTAAACCTCGTTAGATTACCGCGGAAGTTTATTTGCTCGGAATGATATTTTTATTGCGTAACTCGCCCTTTCCTATAATAGAACATGTAACTGACTGTAACAATGTTAAATAAAAAATACCCGAGCCTTGGAACCCGAGCAGTTGCAGGACATCTGGCGGAACAGTCTAAATGTGTACTATGATCTCAAAGTAATTACTAATTTGCAAATAATCAAACTTCCCACATGTCATATAATATTTTTAATGTGGTGGCGAGTTAGTTTTTTCTAATTACAAAGTTGGCAAGGAAGTGGCAGACGACATAGGCTGTCACCCTGGTACTATTATAACCCGCAAGTTTGTGCTTTTTGGCATAATCTCCTCCTCTGCGCGGAGTCAACGTTTTCTCTGACAGTCGACACGGCTCATGTCAAAGAAATAAATAGGTAGGTAGTTTTACTAGAATTAAAAATAAAGAAAATGTCTTGCAATCTTATTGTTCCGCTGTGATCGTGAATAATTGCTGTTCACGAGTATTTTGATGGGATTATTTTCAGTGCTATTTAATTTAAACTCTTGTGACCTAGCTGGAATTTCTGTGCTATTTTTGCTGTCTGAAAAAAATACTTAAAAAGCTCCCTTAGCAACAAAACCGACCTAAATGCATGTTATCGTTGTGTCATCGCACCTAATATTACCAGTAGCGAAGACAATGCATTACGCAACGAGTGCGCCTGCATCGGTAGGCGACGCACGCGCACCGAGCAACGGTCAGCCGCGCCGGTGCATCGTAGCTTCTGTGACCCAATTGCTGTTTGATTCCAGTAAACACTATTGTACTTTATTTGGCGTTCTTTTATAAGAATCAGAATGAATGGGTCATGTTACTATGTCAGATTTGTAGTTGTAGCTCCGATGATTCAATGTCGCGTCATAGTGGCTAACAAAGTGATACAATTTTATTTTACAAAGTAATGACGTAAATATTAACTACCTATGTATTTTTAAACAGAAAAAAATCAGGACGCTATACTGATATTGAAGGTTTTTTCAACTCTACAATCTGTTGTTTTATAATTTACAGCCTCAATTTCGGTAGGGCGTCTTATAATACCGTTAATATCCTGACAGCTCGGTAGGTTGTTTACGTAAACTCGTAATAAAGCCTGCACAAACACCTAAAACAAACATCGATAATTCACATTAAGTTTGTTTTCACGAAAAAAATATAACGTGCTCACGGAGAACTCGTAAATAAACTCGTAAAGCTCTGCCACACCTAATTATTACATTTTGCTGACTTTAATCATGATTAATATCCGTTTAGCCATGTTGCGGTGTCAAAACAGGATATTATACGAATTTCCAAATTAGACATATCCTTCTTCAGGCTAACTGCCTCCCATTACAGAGCAACCGTTGGTAGAGACTCGAGAGCAATCTGATATATCGTCGAATATTGTGAAATCGTGATCGTAAATAGTTATAGGTACTGGGTAATCAGAAATAACAGTTAGCTATTTCTGTGTTTAAGCACCCCAGTAGTAATTGGCACAATGCACGCATCAATACCTCGTAGTTCATTCCCAGGGACTACAATACGTCGGGACCCGGCAGGCCGCGATCCAACTCGCAATTTCATATCACTACTCGGATTCAATAGTTACATCACGTAAATGATAGTATGAAAGCAAAATACCAAGAACGACTTAAACTAAATCACTTGACATTGAAAAGAAGAACTTCTGCTAACAAGTTTAAGGTTCTATTTTCCTATCTATCACATTCTAAACTCATTCGAATGCGAATACTTGAACAGCGCAGTGCGAAATGCATGCAAGCGAAAGTGAAGCCAAGGTTTTAACACAAACAGTCCAAGTTTACTTAACGCCGGTTAACATTGTCTAGGTTGCATTATGTAAGTGTTCGTGTGACTGCGAGGAACGGTAACATGGTTCCTTAGCAGGTCACATTGGTGCGAATGACATCAGTCGCTGTCAAGTGCATAGGAGTCAACGAACAGGATTTAGCATTGCGTATGCAGTAGACGCATCGTAGCCTTGACTTCCTCCAGTACCTAGGATGGCTCACGGCCAGAACCATTCACTGACCCACTACGCGTCTTCGGAAACTCCTGTATTATTTTGCTTTATAAGCAGTCATAAACTTAAGCTTGTACCAGAATGGCTCCGCATTAGCATTCTCGGCGCCCGCATACTCGATTCCGGCCACATTAAAGGTAATAACGCGGCCGAAGAGGAATGAGATGTCTAGGCGCGGTTGTCGTCTTATTATGTCGCGGTAATGCTGAACGAATGGCCGGTGCGACGTGGGCAGTTAAAGCTATGCAGCCGGCGTGTTAACCCTGCTATTATCTTTTAATACCATCGACTTCATTATTCGCTACATTTTTTTTGCGACCGCAGCGAGGTGCGGCCGGCATCGCGAGTCGCCGACACGGGTTTGATAACCCGGAGACCTTGGTCTTAATTGCGCTTGCTCGGACCATTCCGCCGCGGCCACTTTTTATGCGCCTGCACATCGCTAGTAAAAACACGACAACGACGCCTACCCAGCCGGCTCTAAATGGTGCAATAACTCGAACAAAGCTCAAACTGGTCGACAGCTCCTCAAACTCGTTGGTTTACCTCAAGTGCGCTCTACCGAGAAAACCACACTTAGACATACTGAATCCTTTGCAGATCTTACTCGATAAATCAACTTTCTTGTTATTATGATCACGAAATGGCATAAGTTTCAAGTAGACACAGACAGGGCAACGCGAATAAACCATCAAGACAGACATTATGACATTTCCATAATAAAACCGTCTGAAAGAAAATGTTTTACTATACCTACTTACAATTTGACTTACTAATTTGTTTTATTGTTGTTGTTTCAGGTAAGGAATCGTTAGACACATGTCATGGTAAAAGGTGCTACAAAGGTAATTTAGCTACTTTGACTCAAGCTTCCAAAAGGCTGTAAGTAAAAATATTTAATTTGTATTTTGATGCTTTCCATCTTTCTCTCGAAAGCCACAACAAAGGCACGATGGCATGCAGCCAACTTTTGGCTATATTAATCATTCCTCGGTACGTAAAACTCGCCATTTATAAATCCGTACATACCACCTAATGATAGCCCAACATAAAAGAAAACAAAAGTTTTATTTATTTCGATGAATATAATTAAAAACTTGAATGGGCCAAAAGTATATTAGCCATTAGCGATCAATTTATGAGATAACTATAAAAGCTTTTGATTATAAAAGATTTAAAAATAAATTCTAAAAAGATGTAAAAGGAGTTTTGAAGCGTTCAAGAAAACAAACTAAACGGCTAAGCAGGTAAATATTAACGAAAAACAGCCAGGATGACGTCATTACACAGTGACAAGTAGTTATCTCTAGTAACCTTGACGCTAGCACTTAGATCGATCAATTTCATCTCTAATTTACATTTAATGGAAAAGCTGAGAGCAAAAAAATGGCAACACTTGAGTAGAGCTAGTACGTACCGGAATACAGACACAAGGCTGTATCGAATCGTGGCTGGAATACGTTTGAGACCATGCAAGTTTTTCTACTGTTGAAATCAAAGAGGTATCGTAATCGTCTTTGGTTTTGCAATTCTTGACAATGGCCTCTTACTGGTGAGAAAATTACTCAAAAACCAAATAAATAACCAGCCTAAAAACATAGGTTTATATTGCAGTATGTAATTAGCGAAGTATAAAATCAACTTCATTATCTTAAATCTCAATTGGATTCGTATTGAAGTGGTAATAACAAGCTTTCTGACTTGAACTTTAAACAATGGAACATGATTAACGGGTTATATCCAGATAAATGCTGAACTGAAATAATTTGAGTAATTAATTCATTGATCGTCACTGTTTTTGAGATCAGCCGAACTTATTGCGATACACACAGGCCTACAGGTATGGTTCTGCCGGGGTTCCGGTACACGCAATAGCGAATCCCGCGGCCCCGGCCATAGGTTAGAAGGAGGAACACCGTTGGTTTTTAGCCGGTAAGAGACCGGCAGAACCCCTCGCCGTCCCCGGGCGGGGACAGATCCATGAGGATTTTCCCACGATAAAAAAAGACCTACAGGTATGGTTACGGTGAATGCAATAGCGAGTCCCGCGACCCGGGTCATAGATACTCGGAAGCACACCTGGAGGTTTTAGGCTGGTGTTCATTAACATTAATTCTCTGTTTAAACAACCGTTTTCCTAAAAATCTAGTACATTTTTCGAGTAAGCAGTTCTTTAATTAAAGAACAAATGTTGAAACACCAGCCTAGTCAGAATCGATAGAAAAAGGCCTCTAGGTATAGGGCGAAACATGTTTTAACAATCGTAAAATTGCACAAATTGGACAAGGTAGTTTCATATGACTTTATATAGGCACCATATTAACCTGATTACTTCGGGTCCCAGAACAGTGCAGGGAATGAGGGTAGTAATCCCTGGTAGATCAGGAATGTTACATTCAGTGCCAAAGCAGTGTTTGGAACAGCGTTTGGCATACATGTTACGGCTTCCAAGTTGATAAAGTTCCACAATGTAGAGACACTTCGCTTAGCTACTGTAGTTAACTGGTATTTATTCTATATCTACTCGTTCATGTATCTTGTCCAGGAGCATTTAACGTCTTACTCTTGCTTTACTCCCGATGAAAAGCAGCTGTTAAATCCCATGTTTTCCATTTTCTTCCAAATGTGTTAATAAAACGCGATTTTTATATCGGTAGAGCAGTGCTATCTAAATTATTTTTAAATAGGCCGATGTTCTATACCAATTGGTCGGCAAGGTTGCTACAATTCGGCAAAGAGGACGACCTGGTGGGGGGAGGGGGGTACAGGAACCAATCGAGCATTCGAGCATTTTACTGCACGCACGATTGGAGCTCACGACTCCACTGTACAAACACTTTGCACGGTACAGCCGAGGAAAAAAGACATCGGCCGTCCGTGATTTTTGTTTGTTTTCCAAATGAAGCTGCCGGCTACCTCGAGTAAGTGAATGCGTTCGTTTTTCGTTTTGTTAAAACGATGCCTCCAAGATGAAACGCAGGCTCCTGGGTTTTTTTGTCTGTTACAATTTGTTGTGTTCTTGATTACTGTGATTCGGGTCGTTACGTTTGTTACAAAATACAGACCTCTAATAATTTTAAATTAAATTTCATCTTGACCACCTTTGTCCGATCTCATTTATATGTAAATTATGTATAAACCATTTTCTTTTTGGAGGTTTTGTGGCGAGATCCGTATCAATAAAATATATTTTAGCACTGCTGTACACAAGTACACAAAATCATGACGAAATGTTTCAAATCGGATAGCTACAAACAAAATCGCTTGTCATTTATTCAGCAATCCACAGTACTCGGATGTAAAAGATAAAACTGGTAGAATTATATTTCTTTTGAAGATTTATTATTTGGTATTGATTATTTTTGTAAGGAGAGGAAATGAAATATTAGCCATCATGTGACGCGTCTCACTAGGTAGGTATTACGACACATTTAGCACACTTAATACATAATCACTCGGATTGGACGTGATAAATCGAATAAAACTTAGTTTGGAACAGTTCATTTCAATAGCTTTGATTCGGATGGTGCACCTTAGAATTGTAGAATATTCTTTCATGTCTCAGTTAGTGTACCAGATTGTTATTGTACCGTGATAAAAATGCGGTAGCTATTTCAGATATTAAGTCAGATTAGTCGTCAATCTATTTAAAAATAAATCAACGTGCGAAATAGACAAATCGTCTCACACCTACGTAATCGCATACAAAATGGGTGCTAAACAAAAATAATAAATTATTAATTTCAACTTGTACCTACCTATGCAGATAAATAGTTTTTTTTATTGCATGACGGATACGTTGGGCACGGTGATGGCGGTGTATTTCCAAAACATGGCGGGTCAACGCTCCGCGCGAACACGTGATGCTGTGACGCTAAACAGCGTTCGCTACAATCATGGCTCACTCGTCATTCTTACTTCTAATCTAATCTAGCCGATGACGACTCCCCAAACAAATCGTTATACATCGATGCTCGCACGGAAACACGCCACAGTTCATGCGAAACACGCAACGAAGTGTAATCTAAACACACAAATATTCTCGCCGTAAATGTGTAGATAATAAAAAAAATGACCGCCACACCTTTATACATTGCTGCCGAAGAGTCAGATAACCTGAATGCTGCAATTTAGGCCGTCGTTCCATTTTGATGGAGGACATCAGTTGCTGATTTGTGTCAATGTGTCACACATGTCTACCTAACAAAACAAACGATGTAGATAACTACGTTGTGTTTATCTCTCTATTAAGGGCGTCTGCTAAAATGGGTCTAGGTTTATAAACAGTTATGATTATTAACAATAGGTACCTACTATCTACCTGTCTGTAGCTGAACAGAATAGGTACCTACCTAACCATTCATAGTGTAGTTGTAATGAATGTTTGTCTCTATGATACCAAACCAATTTGATAATAACGTAAACAATTTATTCGCGACTTATTTGAAAAAATAAAAGTATTTAAAAATAGGCACTTGAGAAAAAAAAATACTAGCGTAGATAACAATTAGAAATAAATTTGCTTTGATTTAAACAATAGGTACCTACTTAGGTACGTACCTACCTTAATTTTTAATATGGTAGGTAGTTGTTTCAGAAAAAAGCCTCAAAGAGATTGTTTTGTTTACCTTTTTATTAAATTGCTTTGATGTAGAGACAACTATAATTATGATAATTAATGAACGAAGCATCTAGGTGCAATCAATTAAAATGCACTAGTGACTTTGAGGTTACATACTCAGCTCCATTTGTATTACATTATAATATTGTATAAGACCTGTTTTAATTACTGGAGTAGGTACTTATGTATTAAATAACTGTGTGCCGCTTATAAAATAACCTAATAAATAGGTAGAGAAAGTAACAAGTAGACCCTATATAAATCTCAAAGAAACCACCTAGCGACACTAACGGATAATCAGGAAATCGGGAATGTTTACCATTACATAATTTCGCAAATAACTTTCTCAAGTTCAAAAGTTGCGTAACAAACAGCGAAGTTGTTTTGATAGAACGAGTCTTCATAAATTGAGGGTGTTTTATCGGCGCGCTACATTCTGTCGCCGGTGGCTTGACTTTCTGTGCCACGGTTGCGCGCGGGGGCCGGCGGGTGGCAGCGCGGGGCGCGGGGCGTCTGACGTCACGCCGACCGTGGCAGTGAGTAGTGAGAGCGGCCGCGTCGCCGTTCGCTCGCTCTACGTACTCCGCTGACGACGGTCGCGCGCGCGCAACGTACTCGTTTTTACTGCTCGAGCAACGCGTTAACCCCGTCTCCACATCACCGGACGAACTCGTGGGACTCGCGTGCTCTTCTCACCTGTTGCTCGGATTGTGTTGTGACTAGAAAAAAGTTGTCGCCGCCCGAACGAGACTTCTGAGTCCTATTGGATTGCACGAAAGTCGAGACAGTGGATAGCGATTCGTTTCGGTTTGAACGTTGCGTAGACGAGTGGTGCATGTCCATAGAGTCGCGTTTAGATAGTTTAGTGCGAGGAAAAAGTGAAGTGAAAGCCTTCTTCGGAGGATGTCCCTCGGCGCTCGTGGATACCGGAGCGTGTGACACGCTCGCAGACATGAGACGCCGCTGGTATAACAACGGAGGATTCCAGACGCTGCGAATGCTCGAGGAGAGCTCGTCTGAGGTGACGTCGTCTTCGGCGCTAGGACTGCCGCCGGCTATGGTGATGTCTCCTGAGTCGCTCGCGTCGCCCGAGTATGGCGGCCTAGAGCTGTGGGGCTACGACGATGGCATCACCTACAGCACGGCGCAGTCGCTGCTGGGCACCTGCACTATGGAGCAGCAGCAGCAGCCACAACAACAGCAACAACCACAGCAAACACAGCCCTTACCGTCGATGCCGTTACCAATGCCACCGACCACACCGAAATCAGAAAATGAGTCGATGTCATCAGGTTCGTATTTTTTAAAAAAAGCTACAATATTTTAGGGTGTAGATTTTTATTTTGAATACCTATTTAAATATGCAAAAAAAGGTTGCGTATATTTTGGCGGCAAGCGTAGCGCTCGGCCGCGAGTGAGCGATCCGCGGCTGTCATCGACCTTTGGCCCGGATACCTTGACCGGCCGCTACGAGCCGATGTCTCCTTGCCCTTACAACAATCACAATCGTTTTGTTTACCTACATTCAGTTCGACGAATGGTAGGGTTATCATGTTTTTGTTATATTGTAATAGCATTTTGATTACACGTCTGATCATTTTATACGTTTTATCGTATCGAAGTGCTATAGAAGGAAACAAATTACACACTTTATTTGAAATACACGATGGTGTGTATTAAAGAAATAGGTATTTTAATGAATAATCTAGTAAATAGGTATAACTAATAATGGCGATTGCATTTTATTACAACACCATAACAATACATTTGAATGTGCGAGTGTACGTCTGACTCTGACTAATCAAGGAATGATAGACTGTGGGCGCGCAGCTAAAAATACTTGAGTATCTATTTATGCTAGTACCTAGTTCGTACGAGTACATGTAGGTATTGCATTAGCAACAGTGACATCCAGGTGCACCGTGTTATTTGCTAATTTTATAAGGAAATCATTGTTACCTAACTAGCGCATCCAAAAATACGACTTCTGAAGCACTAAATCAGCTAGCAAACGCAAGTTGACTTTTGGAACGGACTTTTAAACTATGCACACACAGCAAGTCGACTTCGGCAAGTTTCACGAACTAAGCGAGCACTTGCATGCAAACTTGCGAGATTAAAACTACCGGCAATGTTTTCTCGTATGAATTCTAATTTGCGTTAATTAGTTTGCTCCTAGCTCCTTAGTAAACAATAGTTTACGTCTTGCTATTTGATTAGCGACCATCGCCTAGCGTGGGAGGATCAGCGCTGTATGAGTAATTCTTATCGCAGCTAGGTACACGTTCAAGGTTACCATGGAAAATTTACTATATTGCATTCTTTGCGAAATTCCTTGCGGAAATTAATTAATTGGTGAATTAGAATACTAGATAACGTACGCAAAACCATTAAAAGTCGTAGTATTACTATGAACAGTTGGTATCATTGATTGTTTAAATGCTGCACTAATTACCATTGAATTACGGTTGGTAATCTAAGTGGAGGTTATTAGCACAGAAATATGATTCACATCTGTGCCGATTTCATTTCGCTCTGATTTAATAATGGCTATAATTTTAAAAATTGACCTCGTAACTCAAATTGTGTGAGTCACGTGTTTCTAAATCATAATATTGCATGGATCTTGCGTCATAGTGCTCAGATGCATCTAATAATAACTTAGCGACAAATGTAGATATGACTTAACGAAACACTAAATCTTCTTCAAGGTTTCACGAATACGGCGAAAATATATTTCCAGAATAATGTATAATGCTTAATCTATCATCAATCGCCGAGGGAGGCAAATGGGAAGGCGTAGGGACGAATAGAGGGCCGCACCCTCCCAACCTACCAGCATAAATGGTCTATTCTTGTAACGAAGCTATTTACAAAAATAACAAGACAAAAGAATGTTTCAAAATAAAACTAAGTAAATCCTTACGTTATAGGAATCTACAAAGTAAACACCTACTTAATATTCTGCATATGCAACCATTGAAAACACGAGTTTGGCTATCCGTATATATCGCCACTAATTTAAACTGTAGAAAAACCTTGGAATAAACTTTATTTTATTTTGTAAAACTTTGTGCCAGGTTACATGAAAATATGGTAATAAAGAGCGAACCTCGGCAGCAGTGAGTGTTGAAATTGTTTCAATTTGCTAAGAAATACTGTATTAAACAATTTAAGAGAGCTGGTTGCATCGGAGGTTCGTCGAAGCGACTACGGCCGTGCCCGTCCAACCGGTTTCAAGACTACTTCTGATGGTAAATCGCATCGCCTGACAAGGCACGTATGCACATGATATACTTAAACTAACTATATGTGAAGATGTTACAAATAAAAGGTCGGATATCCAAATTGTGATCTCTAAATGTGAATCGAATCGATTTAATTCCACTTCGCAGTCGCACTGTTCGTCTCGCAAGATGAATATAGCTGAAAACGACTTTGTGAAGTTTGTTTGGATCATTGAATAGGAATGGCGTTGAAAATTTATGTATGGTAGAAATCAATATCAATGAGCAGTCAACCTACAAATACTATCAATCATTTTGATTTTCTACTACATCTCTTACTTTAAAGAATACTATTTTAACACGGTTTTATTAGCTTTATTTATTTATATTTCTGTACAAATTAAAATATATTGAACTTTGTATTATTTATTTAGAGAAAAACTAACTTTATTTCTTACTTGTGCCCGGTGAAACACTTGCGATAGTGTAAAATCGTCACCCCTTGCAGATTTCCACTTTCTTCAATGCGCGGCCATGCGATAAATTCAAGTTTCACGTACGTGGTACATATCTCGGTAATTGCTAATGTTTCATAATTAACTATTCAGAATCAACTCTCTAGAAAATTAAGTAATGTATCGTTGAAGTGACAATTAAAAGGCAGACAGCAGACATCTCCAAAAAAGGTTTCTTTTAACTTTGGCGATAAACAAAAATGTATTAAAACCCTGAATGATGTTTGTTGTACATTACTCAGAGGTATTGTAAGGCACTTGCGGTTAGATTAGATTGTGTGCTTTGCTATTTCGAGCTCGCCAGGGTCTCTTCCGAGTTTGGCAGAGCTTGCTCAATGTCCTTCCTTGTAAATCTAGCGTATTTGTACATATCGGCGTTAATTGGTACACATTGATGTCATGCATTTCAAAGATTAATCATCAATTTTGAATATCGCTCTCAAATACTTTGTACACCGGAACAATTGTTCTAAAATACTTCATCGAAGGTATATTTAGCGAAATGATTGTCCATGTTGAAAGGTTGCAATAATGCCGTCGAGTGTTGCCAGATGGTTGACCGCGTGTGACGGGAATCCATTCCCTTTAATTAAGTTAAACAATTACTATGCTAGAAAAATAAGCAGTCTGCTCCTTGATTTACAGATATTATTTTCTTTTGCCTTATTAAAGCGTAGCGAGTAGTTTTATATGGTAACAGCCCGCATGTAACAGTTATCTGTGATGTTACTATTAGCCGAGGCTTCGGAGTTAGTTTTATTGACGCATTTTGTACAAATGACGCGTATGCGGGCTACTTTATTGGGGATGACTCTTTTTACATCTTTCCTCATTTTATTAACTTTATTTTGTACTTAATTTGATCTCACTTAATTTTAGCTAAACGCTACTATGAATATATTACTTACACCATTGGATATGGCGGGTTGTGTAACATTTTTTGTGGGAAAAGATTAATACTTTTGGCTTATAAAATTGTTGTTACTAAATTAGGTTTTAGTGAATAATAACGCCGTACTTCGTCATTATAGCTGAACCAATCCATCAAGTTTTACATGCGATATGTAGGTACTAGGTCTGTAAATAAATTCGGTAATAAAATAAAGGTACCTACCTCGTTATTCTTTCAGAACAATCAAGAATCGGGTCAATGCCACTCTTTCAAAATTTTAAGTAAAAATGTTTAAGTAATTTACTGAATAAATAGGTAATTATTTACGAAATTTTGTCTGTATTATATCTGTCTATTAACAAAGTTTTTGAGTAAGATTGCCAAAACAACTCTAAATCTTAGTATTTGTTATTTAACACTGAATAATTCTCTTAAATTATGACGATAAATATGATTAATTTCGAACTTCTAATAAGATCATTTCTCTATTCTTCTGTAAAATCGCGAATTACTAATTGAAAAGATTCCGCAGATATTGGTTGAATCTATTGAAAAGACTTCATCATAAATTTTGTTACTTAGCTTTTAACATTAAAGTACGTTACCAACTTTTATAATAAGTCCATTAAGTAACAATAGAATAAAATGTTATCTAAGTAAAATTATTAAATATTTACACCCACAATAATCGCTCACTGATTGAAGAATTTATTCATTGTGTTTAGTTACAAAGATTCCTTTTAAAAGAGTTTTAGAAATCTATAAAGCTAAATATCTAACAAAAATATTGCCTAAAAGGTACCACTTACACCTTGATACCTGTTCATCTCTGAGGAATGAACTGGGTCAATCAACACTTTTGTAATTCAATAGTAAGGCGTCGGGCCGCATACTATTATGATATTTGGTATGTTTTGAAAGGCCATACTAATTCCATGCAGATTTCGTTGTAACTTGGAACTCAAAGAATATTTTCTAGTTTATCTGTAAAATTACGAATGTATTTATTATTTATTAAACTTACTCTTTATTGTATATGTTGCAGTCAAAACTCTTAACCAGTCAAAAATACTATTGACTAGCAAAATCAGTCAAAAGTACTTTTGACCGTATGCTTTAGTCAATAATACTTTTGACTAAAATAACAGTTAAAAGTACTTTTGCCCAATGGAGCTGGTTAAAAGTACTTTTGACTAAGTGATTCCGTCAAAAGTGGTTTTGACTGGTCGTATCAGTCAAAACTCTTAAAAAGTTAAGGTGGTCGATAAAAATAACGACATACGCACATATAAACTTTTTAAGTGTATGTTTTCTTTGTATTGATTGTAATGCCAAATTTTTCCTAATAAACGATTTCACATTTAATAATAATGCTTTTGACTGATGCTTTATTGCAGTTATAAAAATACTTTTGACGAAGAGCGTCAGTCAAAAGTACTTTTAACCGCAAATTTGCAGTTAAAAGTACTAATAACCAATAATTTTCAGTCAAAACCACTTTTGACCAACCTATTCAGTCAAAAGTACTTTTGACTGATTTTGCTAGTCAATAGTACTTTTGACTGGTTAAGAGATTTGACTGCAACATATACACCAAAATAAAAATGCAGGTACAGTAGCAGACTTATAAATTGGTATTAATAGGCGGTCTTATCGCACCCAGCGATTTCTTCCAGGTAACCTTAGGATAGACTATAGACTAGTGTAATTAAACATGACATGATGTGTTGAACACTTTTACAAATACGTAGCATTTCTATCGTCATTGTCTAGCGTTTAACATACCACGCTTCGGATAAACCCGTAAAGAAATATCCCAGGAATGTCCATGTACGGCTCTCGATGCCAGCTAATGAGTGACTTATATTATCGATAGTTACGAAATCAATTGCAAAACAAACGTAGGGTACACTAGAACCCCACGGGCCTCACCTGAGGTGAATGTATCGGCGCGTCCGCGTGGGGGCGCCAAGGTCACAGCCGTTTTTTGACACGTCGCATATAAATAGTCGAGAAGTCAGCCAGTGTACACGGCACTAATTATTTCATGCCACTAAATATACCCAGTTCACTTAGCCGGAAATCATTTGTTTCTCAATTTGAATAATCGTTTGTTTTATCGCAGCGAAAGGGTTACGAACCTCGGCGGGACCTTGCCGATTTGACAGCTGTGGCTAAAAAAAATAATCTTAATATAAACGCGACAGATCTCCAACTGATTAATTTTGAACAACCTTCGTTAACTAGTATGTGATTAATACTTTTTGTTGTACAGAAAATATTAACCAATCGAGTATGTTAGATACGGTAGAGCAGATACTTGTAGATAGGTACTTGACTGTATGACGTGTAATGGTTTCAATAAGACCACTAGAATATTAATGTAACAAGCAGAACATGACACCGAAATCCCATTTATAACGATTGCTTTGCGAGCAAACGTTTTCAATGTGTGAAATGTGATACCCTCTCAGTTGTTGAGCTATGCATGATTGATGATTCCTTAATCAAATGGGTCGTTGAACTGTTGGAACAGCATAGTGATAGCTTATGACTTCATCTGATTTAAATAAAACGTGTTATGTAACGAACGAGCAGCAATCACGTAACGACGTTGTTATTCTTCAATATACGCGTATATTATATGAATACCATAATGTAGGTTTCCGTCCATATAATTGGTCTCCGAATTAGCATATACAAATCCGATCAACTCGGTCGCTATTAACTACATCTAAGCCGGGCTTAGTGTTAGAATAATATTAATCTATAGTGAAACTCGCAGCTGCTTCTAACATTTGCGAGGGTCATATATTTTCAATAATAAAAACGTTTTTGGCAACCCTTTTGACTGTATAATCTAATGGTCCATCTGACCCCCTATTTTCTAAGCACGCGGCTTTCATAAGAGTCGTGACTATTTTATTGTTAGCAACCCCTCAAATTAGGAGTGGGTTAAATGTAATTATGTTACTTAATGTAGTTTTTCATCGATAGCCAAATTTCTGGGAACCGATCGCTGTTTGTAAAAAAAAAAGTTATAATGTAGGTTTTTCAATCTGTTTAAAATAGAGTTCGTTGACACTAAGTTGATATTTATGCTTAAAAACACGGACCACGCGTCATATGAGTTTTCTCAATTTGATAGTATAATGCCAAAGAGGTACGTAATGTATAAATAATAATATTTAGTTACTTAATCGTTTTCTATGTTGATTTGAAGGCGGTATTATCAGGATTACTCAACATTCTGATGTCATGCGTCGATAAGTTGTACCATAATTACGTAAACATTAATGACCATTCTGATGGCCGTTTCCTCAAGTAAAGCACGTAATTTAGTGTTCAAGCTCTAAGGACACATTTCCTATTAGCTACGCGCTATGTTGCTTTGACTAGTTATTTAGGAGCTATTTATAGTCAGTTAAAAGATAAAAACGACTTTAGTGCTGAATTTAAGCTGGTATTTGAAAAGGCTAACTTGGATTCCAAGGAACTCATGTCTACGTTGAAAAGTGAATTACATTATAAAGCCAGAGAAAGAAGGTTTTTCTAATGACGATGAAGTGAATCTAGGAAGAGGCATAGCGGCGGATATGCGGTCGAGCGCGCGTCTCGCTCGGCTGCGCACGCGCTGCCATCGCGTCGCTTGTTACTTCTATTATCTCAACTCGAGGCGGCCGCTGTAACCATCTTTGAGATCGAGTATCTTGAGACAAATCACTGGAGTTTGAATTTCTTGGTAAACCAACGTTTTATAATGTATTCTGATATGTTTTGATGTCGCGTTTCAAAAGAGTAACAGTTTATATTTTTCGTTCATGTTTAAATGTCTGACTTTTATGGCGATGGATGGTTGAGTTCGTATCATTCTTTAGTGTCGTCATTTTGAAGTAAGTAGTGCAACCTAAAAGACCGTTGTACTATTTTGTATGATTTATATTATTTATGCTTCTATTTTGTTTCGCCTTTTATTATTAGGTACAGTTACTTATAGGAGTAAGAATCTAAGCGGCCTCATAAACTCGATAATTTTTCTATTAGGTATTAATTAATCGATAGATCATTGTACTAAATTACATTCCACGACTTTCGTGGTTCTTCAATATTAATTGAAGTTTTCTTTTACCGATAACATCTGTTATCGATTGAAACTTTAACAAAGTTGGCATTGTTGTAGTAACTGTTTAACTGTGCACACATCCCGGATCTCACGAATATCGATCTAAATCGAGTGATCAATAACGGACGCGCTAAATCTCTGCAAGCCATTGTATAGCCATAATGTATAGCTATAGCATTGTGTTGTTAAAACGCGTAGCTTTAAGCATTGTCAATCAAAGACATGGTACTGCTACGAAGGGCGATGATCTTTATTATGATCACTGTATTGTTGCAAATCCCGAGAAGTAAAACCTGTTATTTGAATTTATTAGCACATACCAGCCATGCAATTTGCCTCACAAAACGTTATTAAATTTAACAGGTTTTATTATACCATACTTATTTTATATACCACTGTGATCTCTAGATTCGATAACACGAATATTTTCGGTCTTGTTTTTGTAATAGCGAACTATAAAATGTTGTCGAATAAAATACTCGTTTACGCACAGTAACAAAGTAAAATCGGCTCTATTCTTATATTATTAGGTTTGGTGTAGATTTTAATAAAAAAAAGAGAGTACTTGCAGTCTGAGGCGTCGTGGGATGCAGTTAATCAAAATCGTGCAGAGTAGAACAATTCGCGCAGCTCTTCACTTCAAGGCAACACCACATTTTATGTTCTGAACCTACTTACCGCATAATGTTATACCACATCTCACACTAGCAACAAAATCAGAATATATTAGTAAGAATAGAGAGTTACGCGATGTAGACGAAACGTCCGGTAATAGTGCCCTGCAAGTAGAAGTCAACTCACCCGTTGATGGTGGCAGAATTACGCCTGTCGCAGGCGAACTGTGCACAATAAGCGCTCCATTCGTTCTTACTCCATGTTTACGCATACATGCGCCTCTTTACACGAGACTGGCACTTAGTACACACGTAGCCTCATGTAAGGCATATAAAGTAAGCTTACGTGACACTAAATTTGGTCGTCGTTGTGGTCTCAGGACTCGTAGTGGACGAAATACGCCTTCACATTACATTTTATTGTGTAATGTTTGCTCGCGAGACAAGAGTTATTCAAGTTCATATGAGACAAATAAAGGACCGTTTACATTATTTTGTGCCTATTATTGGAAATAATATCTTGCGCAGGTATTTCATACATCGTATCTCTCGAATCAACAAAAATGTAAAGAAACCCTAACAAATGACAGATAGTGTTGTGATACCTAAGTCTCGCATAAAATATAGCTTTATCTAACTCTGACGTTTTTATTATATTTAATTTTCTTTTTACGTGTGCTCAAAAAAGTGTTACGTTATGTGGAGGGCGACGGCCTGTGTTATTATGACGAACGAACTTTGTTCTCACAGTAAAACTTAGGTAATTGTTCCAAACACGTAGCTAATGTCTATTAAAAGTCAAAACCTGTTTATGACCAGTACGTTGACATTATGAATCGTAATAACAATACGGAAATAAATGGAATAAAACACAAAATATTGTTAGGCGTCGAATAATGTGCTATGGTAATTTAATTACGACTCATTACTATAAAATTGACACATGTTTGATTTCTGAACCGAGATTTTGGATGTTGTGCTTGTCGTTGATTTATCTGTATTCCGGAATTAAACAGCAACACATTAGTTATGTAAGTAATTAGGTATACAAAAACATTATTTTTGAAAACACTAGAAAATGTAAACTTTTATGTGTGTAAAATGGTAGATTATTACACAAATAAACTAACATCTTGCTTTAAGTAGTGGACGAGGATAACAACCTTGCTAATATTATTTCAAAGTTCAAACGTAGCGTCGTCGTTATGTAAATAATGTTCAATAATTATATCGTATATCGTATTGCTTTAATTAATTGACATCTGTCTTTTACGATGATATCGCTTTGGATGAAAACATCCTCGTGTAAATCTCGAACTTTAATGAGACGAACAAAAACATCGCATAAAATGAAGTGCATGTTTTAACACTCCCGATATTATGTCGAGAATAGGGTTTATTTATGTTATTTAATTAAAATTTAAAATTCGAATACAAATAGAACGGGTTTTTTTAAATTTCTAACTGACGTAGAGTGCATCACTAGAGTAATTCGAATTAAGAATGAAACTGCATCCATTTTGTTTTTTTATACCACGTTCATTAACAAAATGAATTTAATGAACAACAGAGTATTTTGCACTTGTATTAAAATGACATTATTATAATGAAATAGTAAAAGTGTACATAAACTGAGTATTTATGATTTCACATTATAAGTATTCGTTTATATCGCACTTGTGATAATTCAGTTCGCTTGGCCTTGGTCGCTGAACGCCTTATCGTGTGTTGAACTGTTCTATATCTATTCTACCAGACGTGAGGACCCACACCGCTATAGAAACTCCCAATTTATTTTTAAACACTGATTTTAATGCACCAGATGCACATTAAGGCGTCTTCAGACGTCCCAAGTTATGAGATTTACGCGCGGTGATTAACTGGAAAAACGTTCGGACCCAATCATAGATGACGGGAGTAACCACCCTTTTTACCTACAGACCCATATTTATAGGAATTTCGCTAGATCCTTGTAGATTTTAACTGTTGTAAGCCGTCGTCTGTAAGCTCGCTTATGTTTTATTCAGACTAATAATATTTGTGGGGCACTCATTCCTTGCACCGCTGTGTATGCGTGTGTGTCTTGATATACGAGGCAGTAGTCAAGGTCGACAGTGTCATTGTACGAGCGAACCCGATGCAAATTCACACACACTCACACATTACACATGTGTGCTTATGTAGTGAGTATTGAAATAATCTTATCATTTAGGTCACCTTACTTTGTAGATAGTCGTTACACTAGCTATGCACCAACGCTGCACGAGTAGAAATACATCGTGTAATAATATTTAACGATTTTTTTTATTTTAAGGCCAGCTTTTGTGTTCAATATCTCAATTAAAATATTTTTAATTAACAAAATAGATTGTGCGTCGTCGCTTATAAGAATGCAGAACTTAGTAGGTACTATTCAATTTACGAGTCTTGCGTTCAATGCTCACGGTCGCAAAACAAATACAAGTAATTATACCTTGAACGTTTTACGGCGACGACAATAATGACCGCGATGTCACTTATAACCAAGATAACTAAGAACATTTCTTTGTTTCTACAATAAATATTCTTTATGAACATCTTTTATTTGAATCTGAAACAAATGAGAGAGAATTTCACTCTTTCAAAGACGGAAGATGGAGATTGATATCACAGTAAAGACTCAGTGCTAATGTCGCTAATTAAAATTACAGCTTATTATCTTCTTTAGAAATCGTGGCTCTATTTTAGAATAGGTGTCATCAAAACTTTGCCACCATGTTGCTTTAAAAAAAGGAAAATTACCGCGGTTACTACGTCACTGTAGAACGTCATTACATTTGTTGAATGGATTCACAACCTAAAATAATTAATCGCGTCATTATTCGTATTCTAAGTTTTCCGTTCTTTAGTCGGTGTTTGTTCTGGTAGCTTTAAATAGTACAGCAGTAAGTCAAACGCGAACACATCAATGGGTCTGAAATGAGACTGGCGTCGTTACACCGTGCAAGCGATTGACGCAAGCGGCATCAGTTGTTTACAGTACAACCGCCTCAAGTTATTTACATCGGGGTCACAGACACGCCGAAGGAGACTGAAGTTCAATCGATATAATTATCTAACCTGCAACTAGCGCTCAACCTGCGGCTGCGAGGCGAGCGAACGTTCGTATAATGCGACAATGACCTCCATCGACATTAGTGGGTCGTTTATGCAACAAATTGGCAAACGACGGCTAAAGTGGGTGACTCCAGCGCGAACAGAATGTAGAGATGGTTGAGTAAGGCCATCTCGCAGTTACGAACCGAAAATGAACGATGTGTTTCGACTTTCGGTTTGATTGCTCAAGTGTTTCGTTGGGTTGCGTTCATTGTGTGTCGAACAACGTTATCGTGCGCCGAAATATCGCTTATCTCCACTACAGGTGCGTGTGTGATAGTGCTTGTCTATCAGCCACACTTCCCGGGGTCAACGCTCCCCACTCCACGTGGTTCGTTATATTATGCAACGGTCGTGTCCTCTCAAAGTCGACTAGCTCATGGGCCTGTTATTGGGTCACTTGCAGCGCGAGGAATGTGACGCGTTCGCGAAACGTTTGTGGAAGAGGGTAGATTGGTATTCGTAGTGAAAGTGAATACCGCGAGTACGCTCGTGAGAGCAACTGCCCGCCCGTTTAACTACTTAACAGATTTTATCGACAATGTTTCTAACTTGTGTCGGCAATGAACTACTCGCATGCCAGTAATAATGTCTGCAGATACAGATCTGCAACTCACCGCCGCGGCTTTCTTGCATTTGTCCAGAGGCAATCCGTCAGTCCATATCTGACTACTTGCTGCATTGATTAGATTGTTTTATGGCTCTGTCAACGTGTCAACTCTTAACAGGCCTATTGTCTAGATAATATGTAGTTGTCTATAGACGAATAAATTGCTCTAACAACACAATATGTCAGAGAGAACAAGACCTGTTCAAATGATAAATCACGAACGTATCCTGTGTTCAAAGTATCGACCAATTTAAATCTGCAAGGTTTTGTAGTTGATCCCTGGTCGCGTCGCTTGGGTGCATAGAGTCGGGAGATATTGAAGCTTAAGATTATACCTTAGTATTGGTAACTGAGTTTAGAGTAGAATATTATTCGTGTAAAACGTTTAAAAATGGTAGCATTAAGATGGATGGTTTGCAGCGCATCTATTTATATCTGGTCCAGCCATAAACAGGCAGAGTGGAACCGGTCCGGCCGGCTCACAGGAATGCTCTTGCTCTCGCTAACTACACTGGCTATCACTACCCGACAGCGATTGCAAATGCGCTAACAATGTATTTTGTTTCAGTAGCTGCTATAATAAAACTTCTCCTCGTATGGAGTTCCAATTGGAGCTCGTTACCTCGCCAGTTGCATTGTAGTGTCTCTAATAGGATTAATAAATAGCGAAGCGTTTTTGAACGATGTTCGAACGTGGGAACGTACTTGTAGAAATAATAATTTATTATTTTTCTATTCATTTTAAAAACATCTTTGTTATCAGTTGGAGAACCGGAGAATTATATAGTAAACGGTATTATTATAATTAAAGTTTCGAGAACAATCAATATTGCAATACGCATCGACCAAATATAAATTCAATCAGCCTTCAACAGTGTTTGTTGACACCTACTTATAGGTTGCAAGTATTACTTGATGTTCGTAATGTCGTCGACCTTCCTACCTGGCTGTCTGCCGAATTTTAACAATGCCGCCTAGACAAGTGCTATTTTAGTTCGACATGATGAATTCCACTGAGCTCAAAAGGCGATACATAATAAAATGAGATGTCCTCGGTAATACTTTAAGAGTATGACGTTAGATATAGATAATAAATAATTTCCGTGTTTCACATCTTTTGAGAGGCGTAGGCGCGCGTTGATGGGAGGTTCCGTTAACGTTGTCAGGAAGACTGCTGAAGCTTTAAAGATTTTATGAGTACTTATTGGAAATGACTACTTGGAATTGCACTTTAAATTGGATAAATAAAAGTCGTTGAAGTTCGTGATAAGTTTACAACAGGTAGATACGACAACAACCTGAACAAGTGCTCAAATGAATCTAATTTGTCTACCTACAATCTTATTTTCCAGTTCCAAGATTGTTCTCTTGAGAAAATCAAGTTTCTCGGACGTGTGGAAACTGTTAGAACATTACAAATTTTTGAACCTATACAAAGACGAGTTACCGTTAAACCTCTTTACGGGGAATACGCTTAGTTTTGTAAATGAATCTTATATGAGGTGATTAGCAGTTCCGTCCATATTCTTGCTGTAAGCGGTAATGGCGTTAAATGGACGAAAGGGGCGGTGAGGTGGGTCGGGGAAGTTTGGTATCTACTACGCCTCGTCATTGCAGCTCCATCCATCATACTGACACCAACGATTATTATTTCTCCGCTACCACCGCGTACTTGCGCACCTTTCACAAAAATCCATGTGGGTTTAGAAAAGGGTTTTTTGTTGGAGCTCATAACTCATTTTCGTAATGTGATACAATGTGGTGTAATTTTATTTACGTAGTAGCTGCGCGAAAATCACGTACCTAGACACAACGGCTTTTGAATAAACTTTGTAAAAGAAAAAGTGTAGGATCCAAAATGGCTAACGTCCGGTGGTAACGGTGACTCATGGAATTTTCTGTGTGGACTTTCGGTCGTAAACGGCAGACTATTGAGTAATGAGTCCGTCTTGGAGGGCGGGTGACCTTCCGCCGAGCGTGGGCCGAGCCCATGACACAGTTCACGAGATGTGCCACCACAAACGATTATTTCTGTCTCATCACTTTTACGTACGAATACCTCGCGACATTGTTGCGAATATATATATACTTTCGTTCGTCTTAATTCAAGAAAATTGCTAATTTTGTTCTACATTAATTTACTCTCGTGTAAATCTGCTGAAATATTTGGCACACTTTGTTTTATTCGTAAGTCCTATAATCTACATCGAAATATAAGCTTGGTCATTTTAAAATCTCCTATTTTATTTTGAAGCTGACTTGCTTTTTGTACCTCCAAAAATAACATTCCGTGTAATACCTATTTAGCGTACCAAATTATGACGCGCACAGACTTGAAGTAACTAATGTACCATACAGTTTTGTTACCAGTAATACTTGTCAGACCTTTTTTTCCATGACCGCTTCAGTAATGTTGTATCAAAGTTTTTGCTCGTTACTGAGAGCTGGTCACGCGGCTGAGACCCTGGTAGTGTGACCACTTTACTCTGAAATTATATTGACTAACATTTCGAGGTTATGTGATGTTATAATAATCGTTTTTCGGGTCGGCTTTTAAACTCCGCTGCTTGTCTTGAATAGCAACTTACATACTCAACTAGACCTTAACGATAATTTTGTTTGTATTTTCTTATCTCAAAAAGTAATCGATTTTATTACAATACTTATATTTTCACCATTATCTTTGAACTGGTAGGTCAAAACTAACTAACTGTTATCACTGTACCAACCACAGACTGGTTTTGGTATGTAATAGCATTTGGCCATTAATGACAGCAAGGTAGATAAAAAGTAGTTTGGAATTAGAGTTGGTATGTAACTTGATTGATTTAATCAGTGCGGTTGTTTGGCGTCAAATGCTTTAAAAACAAAGGCGTTCTTTGTCGGCGATAAGCGCTACGACGTTGGCTTATCTCGACTGATATTCGGTCACTGACCTCGACCATACCCGGACGAATATTAAGCTACACTTTAAATACAGAAGATACTTTTGTAAAAGGTGCGCTTTTTCGATTCTCAGCAATTAATTTCTTTGCCGGTGATTGCGAGCAAGACCACAATTATATTATTTTGAGCGGTTGAGAATATTGCCCAAAATAAACGTAGCAATGAAACGTGAATGTGCTACTAGCACTGGTTACTTAACTGGGACAAATATTTTGTTATTTCAGCCTCGATATTACTCGATGAGTGCTACTCGACCTACTTAGCGATTCCGTCACATTATTTTCCTCGTTTACGTTCGCCATTTTCTCAGAAATTCAGTGTTAATGACCTACATAGAGAACGTTATTGAGATAATTTAGTAATAAACAAACTTCGATCACAATATTGATGGAAGATTTTCGCTGACACGTGCGTGATGATTCACATATTGATTCGAATCCGTGTTTTTTCGTACAAATATGTAGGTATAGAGCGTGCAATGTTAGATACGTTATCAGCATCAAGAACAAAGAGTCGTTGACCCAATTGGTAGACCCAGTCCTTTTAATTTAGCCCTTAAGCGATTATTATAGGTGATAATTGTCGACGTCACCGAGTTTATCATGCCTTGGCCTACTTACCAGCAAATATGTTTAATAAATAAGGTTAATAACAATAATTAAATTTATTGATTATGCGTAAAATATTAACTTTGTTACATAGGTGTAATAAATAGTTGATCTGTGTTAATAAAAGCCAGATGGTTGACAATCTGTTGGTGTCAACGGCTGCGCGTTATGACCACGAGGTCGCGTTCTGCGCGGGAGCAGGGCAAGGGCAGCGATACCGAGTCACGGTCTGTTGCGCGATGGCCCTAATGCGTCACAAAGCATAGTTCACAAGTCAGTAAAAACAGAGGCTGATTTTTTTGTAAGTGTTGCTAAGCGTTGCTTAACCTATTCTACTTGACTGACCGCCTCTGCAAATGCAATTTAAATTGCATTCTTATGTTCACATTAGAAATTATGAAGTAATATTTTTTAAGCTGACTCGCCAATCTTTGCGTGCGTTTACTATAATGTCAATTTTATCGTTCTTGATAATTCCAATCAATGAATGCTTCAAAACTCCATTACAGTTCTGACAGCACGCAGCATTTATTCTAATTATATCTCCCTCCCTTTTCTATTTACCCATTCCCATGTTTACTCGAAAAGGCGCGCCGGAGCGTGGGTGCGCGCTCAACTAAATTGGGGAGTAGACAGAGACAAAAAACCTAGTTTTATCTATTAAGTATGGCATGGGGAAGTGAGAGGGCCCGACATAAACCAACACTCTGTCAATAAATGGAACAATCTGTTGGGGAGTTGTGGCATATCCATTACGTTCACCTCGTACCGTATACCGCATGTACGTGATAACCGGCCACCACTTTCTAATTTGTTTGGGCGATGACGAAACTTAAAGGAATCTCTCGGTGCTCTACCAACTAGCTTCCGTCTATACTTATTGTTCATGCCTACATTGTCACCGAAATACAATTGTTATAATTGATGAGAAAAAAGTATGTCTGAAAAAATCTACTTGAGAACAAATTATTTAGCAAAGTCGGAATAGCAATTTGCGTCTTTGATTTCACTATTCAAGGTTGGCTAAAAAGAAACTGTCTGTGTAAAATAATAAGGAAGTGTCAGCACTGATTATAAGTGTTCTTTATACTTTTTTACTTGCCAAATCACATTTTGTATAATTCGGCATGACTTTCACACTAACATGCCAGAAATATTTGTAACATACAAAAAATTAGAGAAATTCATGACAGTAGGAATTTTAGAGCATGCAGCTTAACTACACCGGATGGTGTGCACTCGGCAGTCGGCACTGCTCGACTCTCGACGGATGTAAACACTTCCACGTGCGTCCGCCCGACACGTCCGCCCTCCTCGCTGAAGATCACTCCCAGCACACCAGCCGCACGTTTCCTGATTCCCCTCAAATATAGATCACGTCACCAAAACCGAGGGAAACTCAACTCGTAAAATGTGTGTTAAATATAAACCACTTCCTAAAATATAGAGTGACAGAACGAATATTTTGGAAATCTGAAACATGTCAATAATTTAGGAATGGTCACAGCTACTGCTAATCTAATTAAAATGTATTTTATCAACAAAGTTTCCACGCTGGCGTGTAGTGACGTGAAAATGGCGATTTTCTCCGCGATGCGATTTCTATTTCAATCCGATTTTCCCGGCGCGCGGAGAAACCGATCGCTCTAGTTGCGCCGGCTCCGGCCCACATCTCTTGCTAGAAAGTATCGTAGAAAGTAACATCGCGACTCTGTCTCCGCCCAGCCGATGCATCGATCACGTGTACACCACTTTTTCTGCTTCAGTTTTTTCTGTCGGCCGACTGCCCGCTTATATCAGACCGACGCGTGCCAACTTCGATTTATTGGAATGCTTCTCGATTCTTATCGTGTATCACGTTTCTCTTAAAACCTTATAAAGCCAAATAAATGGCATATATAGTACAATCAATAGGTATGTACGTATGCATTTGATTACCAAAGATGTTGCCTATTACCTAGTTGAGCGCTATTCGACATCGTTTGAACACAACTTCACTACTCACTCTCATGAATGCCAAATAGGCCCTAAATGTGATGTCACAACACATAGAGCAGCTTACTTTCGCCGCACCCGAATTTCAATTACGTGTGCCATGTAGGCTTGTGCAATATCTACTTTTGGGTAACTTTCACTAGGCGCTTACGCGGCCCGCCTGCGAAATGATTGCGTTGTCTGTTTTCTGAGGTCAGTGAAAGTTGCGTATTGTTTAATCAATGCTTCTCGTCGTCTCTCAATATGCGTCAGCTTATAATAGCTTAAAATCGTACTTTTGTTACTTTCTACTAGTGAAAAAGTACATTACGTTGATGTCCACATATTTCCAAACCGCAAAGCCTCACTTTGCAACATTGCTTGAAAGATTGTTAAAGACATGATGATTTGAAAAAAAATGAAATGGCGTGAGAGGAAAAACGAGTTATTATTAGTTGAAGAGAATCGCGAGCTTGCTTCGAGCTCTGATGCTATCATAAATAATGTGGCTGCGCGGCGAGCGTGGCGAGGAAGTGGGGAAGGGGGGACGCAAGAGTCAAGGCCGCACGCTGCCCCCGGTCGACGCTCGCGCCCCACTTGTCGCTCTTCAAGAGCCTCTCGCTCGCACGCACGACCGCGCCCGAGCGCCGCCGAACTGCCACGAACTAGACCTTCCAATGCGCGAGCGCAACACACTGAACAGCTGAGACGTAATAACATAACACACTGACTCGGTCATCCGTGCATTCAACTTTTGATTAGCTTTCTTTTTCACGGACAGTGATTTGATAGTACTGCTAATTATGGAAGTTTGGTTATGACTACGATATGACGACGCCTATGATAAATAAGATAAGAATTCTATAATTTTATTTTATGATACACAGATAAGGCTTATAATTTTGCAACCTCTGTAAACAAGTTTAAGTAGGTAGTCGATGGCAACCAACTTACATCAGTCTAGTTTTCAAAACGCCGCACCGTGATATTGCGTCAACTTACATGTTATTTAATTCGGGTAACCTAATGAACGCGGTCGTCAATTCTTAATCGGAAACACACCTACCTGTGAAGTAGTGCCAAGATCTTGTGCAACTACGGCCAACGGTCATTCGGTCAAGTATTTTGAGTATGCGTTTCTAATGTGAACACAGTAAATACCTATACAGCAAAGTAATCTGCAATTAAACATAGCCATTTGAATTTTGCTTCGATAGAATATTTTATTAACACAGCAATGATGAAAGCCTAGAATAAATTGAGCAAAAACAATCGTAATAAAAATAGTTGTTTTGTATGTACATAGTGCGTAGGTCAGTGCAATGTGAAGATACTGGGTGTTGTTATATTGAACAGTAGATGGTGTTCATTTGGATGTAAATAACTTCGCGATAAAACGACGCACTTGACCTCTTTATTGAGACATTTTTATCGAGTGAATTATTACGGCCGCCTTGCACGATACATAATTTCAGCAATCAACGTAAAAGTGTAATAGAAAAATTGGCACGCAGCGGGCGAAACACGAGTGAATCGAACTATGGGCTAACGTTATGTTTACAACGTTACCGCGGAATAAATAGATTGCTAAAGTTTTTCTATGTAAATAACATTGAAGCTTTTAGAATGTACCTATAACAATGTTTTCGGGTCATTTTCGTGCATTGAGAGTGGCAGTCGTTCGGTCGCTGGCTCAGATCCCACGTGGAACTAGTTTTTTGGCAGCGGCTATAACAGCCGGTTGCGTAACTCAGGTACACGCGGCTGCGGCCACCGACCCACGGCCGCGACGCTTAATGGACACCATAAAATGTAAATAAAATTAATGAGGAGAGGCTTAAACGGACCCCCGGTTAATACGCTAGAGCCCCGTACTGGACCGACTTAATCATTGTCGTTTGTTCATCCGCCCATGTCAAATAGCGTTATTTACGCTTTTGAGGAATAAAAAAATAACAAATGTTTACTTTTTATCATTAGTCATTTTATTCTCTAAAATATTTTTCTTTGGTAGCGGTAGAGAAATTCAATGCGTTCAAAAACGAATCAAAAATACCTTTGCATAGAAGCCTACTTATAAATGAATAACTAACGGATTTCTGGCCGTGGGGAATATTATGTTGCGTATTTTCAAAGTCGATAGCCATACCTACTAGTCGAAGTTGAGGAGGTATTATTAACAATTCATTCGTTACTTTTTATGGAGTTCCGACTGCGTGATTGACAATTGCCGATTACATTTCCAGCGCGCATCGCACCCCACTCCCGCACTGCTCGAATACCAAAACTGAATACTGAACCTCATCTGTATGCGGACGTCGCTCTAGCCACCTTTGTTTGGGCAGGAAATGTCCACGCTACTGTCGAAAATTACTTGCGAGTATTTCGTTACGAAAACATCTCTTCGACGAAGGAACATCGCGCCGAATGTAAAAACGAAAAATAAAACGAGCTTCATTCGCTCGCCGACTCGACAAATGGTTCATGAAATGTATGCAAATTTTATAGCGTCCGATTTTAGATGTTCTCGACACGGCGCCGCGTGGCCACCGGACTCGAGTCTCTTTTATTACTACGCAGTTGCATTCCACAATAGAAGCTAAACTTCTGTTTCATATTGTTCTAGGTCGTGAGGAATTGTCACCAGCTTCGAGTGTTAATGGCTGCAGTACAGATGGAGAAGCGAGGCGGCAAAAGAAAGGCCCCGCACCTCGGCAGCAGGAAGAGCTATGTCTCGTCTGCGGCGACAGAGCCTCCGGGTATCACTACAACGCGCTCACATGTGAAGGATGTAAAGGTATGAATAGTGAATACTATTGTTCAATGTCGGACATGTCTTGAGACTCTGAACAAACAAATACATTACCTAATGCATAACAAAAGACAAGCAAGATCCTTCAATTGAATTGAATTACGATAAATACCATTCACCTAAGTAAGAGGATTGCAAAACATGTAGGTAATGCAACAACAAATTTGTTCTCGGAACACTTTTAGCGTAACTAGGTCATGTGCGTTGCTAACCTAGATATTTCACACATACGTAGCCCTTGTGGCTCGCCCACGAATGTGCCAATTCAGCTTTAAATTGGCGCATTGTGCCGAGGTTGTTATGAGCTGCGCGTGCATGTAACAGACAGTTAGTCGTCACAATAGCTGTCTGCAGGGCGTCTACTTCACGACTCACCGACGCCTATCGGAGATCTCCGTGTGTCTCCGCCAACCTTCACTGTCGACCCGAGAATAAATATGCCTATTTTATACAGACCGCTGAATAAACCCCGAGCGAGACCGTAATCTGCCTATATTATAGAGACTCATACCTTGTCCATACCAATTATGTTCAATTCAAGTCATTTGCGAGCTATCCGTCTTGTTTGTTTTGTAATAAAAATCGGCAGTCATACAGCTGTCAATGACCCCCGCCTTTCAGGCGACCTTAACGTTCATGACTCCATTATCTTATCGTTAAAAACTGGTTTCACAAATGCTACATCATCATCATGCATTGTTTTAGATTACTAATAGATAATCTTTGCGAATGTTGTCAAAAATGCTAATAATTGCGAACTTGTAAATTCCAGGCTTCTTCAGGCGGAGTGTAACCAAAAATGCGGTGTACATATGTAAATTTGGACATGCATGCGAGATGGATATGTATATGAGGAGAAAATGTCAAGAGTGTCGGTTGAAGAAATGTCTTGCGGTTGGCATGAGGCCCGAGTGTGTGGTGCCAGAGAACCAGTGTGCAATGAAACGGAAAGAGAAGAAGGCACAGAGAGAAAAAGACAAATTACCCGTCAGTACGACGACGGTAGACGATCACATGCCTCCCATCATGCAATGTGATCCTCCGCCCCCAGAGGCCGCAAGAATTGTAAGTTCATTGTGACTATTGCTCTTCATTACTCGACTACGGCGTAATTGAAAATATGGAGTATGACTCTAGATTTATAAGATGCAGTACAACAGTTGGAAAATGGAATACAATGGTTTCCAAAATATGTACTGAAATGCATAAAAAATGCTAATTGTACCTACTTAAGAATACTGTCGTACTTTTTTTTGTAAAGTCATCTTGAATATTAAAGCGAAATTAATGGAATACTGCTTCATTATTCACGTTTGTGTGAGACCGTGGTCGGGTTTTATGAATTGGTAATTGTAACTTGTATTTGAAATGTAAATGAAAATTGTTATACTGTGCCGTTTGCGGGACCGACTACATACTTTGCTTCTTGTATTATCATGATCTTCTCATGCATGCAGTTTAGGAAAAACACTATACATTTGTATTAAAAAAAACAATGTAGAATACACACATCCTACATTGGATTGATATAAGTAACCAAAATTTTACCAAAATATATTTTCATAAATCATTCAGTTTCTCAAATTATTTTCACACTTCTTACTTTCTTATCAATTTGTCAACTCTCACAATTCAGTACAAATTCTAATTCAACATTCAGTTCTGAGCTAGTCCCCCCATCACTTAATATTCGAAGCAAATAATAACCCGACTGTTTCCTACGTGAAGCTGGAATGTTTGCAGCACGAGGTGGTGCCGCGGTTCCTGAACGAGAAGCTGATGGAACAGAACAGGCTGAAGAACGTGCCTCCCCTCACGGCAAACCAGAAGTCGCTGATCGCGAGGCTCGTGTGGTACCAGGAAGGGTACGAACAACCTTCCGAAGAAGACTTGAAAAGGGTTACGCAGGTAATTATCATTTGTTAGAATAATACTTACTGTACGCCTAAAAGCTAACTCTCGATATAAAAATCTACTTATTGCTTTTGACCCAAAATGTCGATTTGGTAGTTTTAAGTTATTAGAGCTATGAAACCAACCTTTTTGGTCATGGGCAAAAATTCGAAAGTATATTTTCACTTCCGAATATTGCAAAAGCAAACTAGAGTAGCTTCGGGCTGTATATTACTGTACGATGGACGATATCATTTATCGATAATATAAATTTTTCAAAATTAAATAAAATGAGAATTTTACTGTACAAAATTGGCAAATAATTAACCATAGCTTTGTTAAAGCTATGAGTAGCAAAACGTCATTTATTTATAAATTAGTACTAACCAAATTAGTACCAAGATTTTTTTTATAAGAAAATATAATTTTAAAAATATGGTCTAGCAAGACCTTGATGACGTAACAGTTTTTGACACAGCCTCAGTAACATTCTTATTTTAAATTGTATTATATCGTTAATGATATCTATCACTTTCAGACCTGGCAGTCGGACGAGGATGACGAAGATTCGGACATGCCGTTCCGCCAGATCACCGAGATGACGATTCTCACCGTGCAGCTCATCGTAGAATTCGCAAAAGGCCTACCAGGCTTCGCCAAGATCTCGCAGTCGGATCAGATCACGTTATTAAAGGTAATGAATCCTTTATTTGCAACAAGCGACCCACCCCGGCTTCGCACGGGTGCAATGTAGATACTAATTGGGGCATATAAACATTCCTCCTGAATCACTCTATCTACTACTGAAAACTGCATTAAAATCGGTTGCGTAGTTTAAAAGATCTAAGCGTACAGACAGCGGGAGCGAATTTGTTTTATACTATGTAAAGATGTTTTGTAATCTTGTTTAAATCGAAATACAAATCGTCAACCGTATCATGTGAAAAAAGATTTCCATCATAAACTTGAATGAATTCTCTATCTATGAACTTCTTACAAGCTATGTTATTTCAAACCAAATAGTTTCATTAGCGGTTCTAGAATTTTAGATTTTGAAGTGTTATTTTTCGAATTTTTTTTTTGGAAGTTGGACACACCACTTTCAAATAGCGTGACCAGCGCCATGTCTTTGCAAGAGGGTTTACCCTCGTACCTTATAAACACGAATGTTTTTCTTTTCCAGGCTTGCTCAAGTGAAGTGATGATGTTGCGAGTGGCCCGGCGATACGACGCGGCGACGGATAGTGTGTTGTTCGCCAACAACCAGGCCTACACGCGCGACAACTACCGTAAGGCGGGCATGGCCTACGTCATCGAAGACCTGCTGCACTTCTGCCGGTGCATGTACTCCATGATGATGGATAATGTGCACTACGCGCTGCTTACGGCCATTGTTATATTCTCAGGTAAGCTTCTTGTTCTAATGCATGTCTGAAAGTAATTTATTACAAATGTTTTGTTGGTGTACTTACTATTCATCACTCAGTTTCCGTGGATATCATAAAAGGTGGATAAGGAGTTATTTTAGGATGGGTAGGAGCATCCGCAGATAACTACTTACTGCGATCAGTCGATTTTAACAATATGGTGCATCTACAGGCCGATATGATGATATAACAGTAAAATAATATGAAACTGATTGATTCCAGACCGGCCCGGGCTCGAGCAACCCCTGTTGGTGGAGGAGATCCAGAGATATTACCTGAACACGCTGCGGGTGTACATCCTAAACCAGCACAGTGCGTCGCCGCGCTGCGCAGTAATCTACGGCAAGATCCTCGGAGTACTGACGGAGCTGCGCACGCTCGGCATGCAGAACTCCAACATGTGCATCTCACTCAAGCTGAAGAACAGGAAGCTGCCGCCGTTCCTCGAGGAGATCTGGGACGTGGCGGACGTGTCGACGACGCAGGTGCCGCCCGTGGCGGTGGACTCGCCGGCCCTCTAGCCCCCGCGCCGCCCCGCCCGCGCGCCCCGCCCCCGCGCCACCCGCGCGCCCCGCGCCCGCGGGCTCGTGTAGCGTGTTGCGCACGCGCCGCCGCGCCTCAGGAGAGAACGCTCATAGACTGGCTAGTTTTAGTGAAGTGCCCGGACACTGACGTCGGACGTGATCAACCTATTTATAAGGACTGCGAATTTTACCACTTAAGAGGGTACCCCCGTACCCGATTTCGTACGTATTCGGTGACCGACGACGATGATGTGCGAGAGATTAGTGAATATATGTGTTGTTGAACGTTTGGAGAATATATATTAGTGTTGATCGTTACGGGCCCGCGCCGTCGCCGGTCGCTAGCTCGACCGACGTCCGCCGCGGCTCCGATTTTATTTCGTTTACGACTGGATACTGAGTTGGTCACTCGGATACGACTGTATGATAAGACTTCGTTCGATAAGTACACCTCCTAAATTACACATACTTACGTACGTTACGAGAGTTATTAGAGACAAAGTAATATATGAAGAGATGTTTCTATTGGGTGAAAAGTTGATAGTTATGTTTATTTACCAAAATTAACAATATGTTGATTAACCTTTTGACTATATAATATTGTGATGAGTCGTCCGCTGTGTCCACGTCCTCGTGGTGATCTACGACATGTTTGTTTATATATAGTTTATGTGAGGCGTGTTATCGTGTCCTGTCGATTTTAGTTCCGATTCATGTTCCATCGTCCTGTGCCCGCGTCCCTCGAGTAAACGAGTAATTATAATTTATTGCTGTGATTACATTTATAACATGTTGATTATCTACCGTAGGTTGATATATGTGTGTCTTATTACAATACAGACTGTATGTCGTTGAAAGCTTTCACACATGCAAGCCTCTTCTCTGTTTAAGTAAGTGTTTTTACTGACATGGACACTCGATTCGCAATAATAAACGATGTTCATTCACCACACTTACGGCTAATATCACACCACTTTAGTATCTAAACGAAACACCGTATTGTTAACACTTAAAGCTTAGATACTGAAGCCAGTAATAATTTGAAATATCAGTGCAATTTAAGGTTACGTTCATAATCATATAATACAATAACTAGACGTACGTGAAATAGACTACTTGTGTCCCATTACGCTTAGGTGAACGGAGACAGGTTTGGTTAATCCCAGTTATTTGTTCTGGTCTTAACATTATGTATAAATCGTTCTACTTATTTGTTGACATGACATTGCGTGCATGTACTAAGGCAGCTGTAATGTAGGTATGGAATAATAACGGTAGAGCCTAAAAATTAAACCATTAATCTTTGTAAGTATTTATTTTATTATTTAGATGCAACATTCCTTAATTTCTATGTATATTAATAAAAAAAGTACAAAATGGCAGCTGAATTACCTCTATTTTATGGCTTCAATATAAAAAAAGAAATACTACTATCTATTTGGCCGAGCTTACTCTATGGGAACAATATTGGTGTAGTAGACACTAAAGTGTAACATGTTGATAGATGACATGCACGCAACGGTGTCGAGGGCAGCCCCGAACCTGTCGCCGTGAGTACATACAGTAAGAACCTCGTTATAGCAATATGAACACATTATTATATACTACTTATTCGACACAAAAGATACTGCCCATAAAGCGATATGACTCACATACGAAATGCCTTATTTCGCGTTACCTGTATCGTGTACCTACATTGTTAATGAGAGGAAAATCATAGTATATAGAACATAAAATTAATCGATCTCAATTACCGGTAAGCGTTGTTAAAGAATACGTTAAGCGTGTTTTCCGTTCTGGGCGTCCGTTCGTTCACTAACTGAATTCGACGACGCATTCCCCCTTGGTACTTGTTCAGTGTCCGTCTCGAAGCCTTCTATGTCTGTCGCAATGTTTAATCATAGTTAGAACACCAGTATCGTGTAACGTTCATCTCGATGTCACCTATCGCGACACTTCACCATCCATTACATTAATCGATAAGTAACTTAAGTGTCTGTTTGGTGCGTGTTGAATGTGTCTTCTTTACATGCCATTAAGTGTGTTGTATATTTACATAATACATATATGTTTGGAGTTTTGGAAATGCATTTCTTAATATACGTATAAAATCAGCGTGAGACGATCGGGCTTGCACCGCGGACCGCGCGCTAGTCCGCTTATAAATGATCTTTTCGATTAACATTGTATAATTTTATTGTAGCATTAGGCGTTTCTAAAATAGCAAACGAAGCACAAACGTCACTGGAGTGTCTTAGGTGTCTCTGCTGAAATAGGGGCGTATTGATAACAAACACACTGCCATTATAAACGTATAATTACTGCATGGTGTGATCTTGTATGCGTGTTACAGCGGGTTTTTCTATTGATTAATATGTTTCAGTTGTGAACTATAGATGATAGAGGTGAACATTCATTAAAATCTAACGCTACTATACGTTGCCTTATAACTGAGATGCGCGGGCGCGCGTGACCGCAGCAGTCCGCCACGCTGCACGCGCGATCGCGGCGCTGCGGCCACGCGCACTCGGTACGACCTGCGGCCCGCATCTCAAGTTTGTGACAAATATAACTGCCATTCGATAAGTAATTGTTATACATCATTCGACGCGTAGAGTTTCATAAATAGCTTCATAGTTTTCGGCTTCTGTCGGTGCACAGCCGGTCGTATTTGATACATATTATTCAATTTCGAAATTGTAATAGATTTATTAAGTATGTAATAATCTCACATGAGAAAGTAATAAGTAATGAGATACCCTAATATAATTTGTGTCTTTAGCTGATAATGGAACATTAGTAAGATAATAAGTTTATATCGCTTGACGAGATGTAATTGTGAAAGAGATACGATACGGCACACTGGAGCATCAGTCAGCAGGCTGAGTCGATAGGAGGTGGGCGGGGAGACTGGACCGGCGACGGTTCCGCGAGACAGTTCATAGCACGATGTTCGGCTGTTCCGAGCTGTTGCCCTTCTTCGATGCCTTTTGATCTGTATTTTAGTTCATATTGTTCAGAAGCACTGAGTATTGTAGTGACCAAACGTGGCAAGTCCAGTCTAATAAATAAAATATGGTGGATTTGATAAAGTCTACTATGTGTCCATTAAACTTTGTACATAGGTACCTTTAGATTCTATTGTCATATGTTTGACATATGTACGTTTAATTTTATTCATCTAAGAAAGTACAGATGGCTGTTGTTATTTTTATATTATTTGGGTAGAAGTATATTTTTTGTAAATGACCTCTGTATTTATCTTTTGTAAGCTTTGTAAGCCATAGGGACTTAGAATAGTGTACGAGCTACGAACATTGTGATTGCTATTTACTTTGAATTTGTATTTACTGAGATATTTTTGTTCTGCGTATATATTCTTCGTTTCGAAAGATATTCTTAATAATTTTTGTTACTTCAGAGTGCAATATGTACAAATATTTACATATTAAATATAAAATGTACAGTCAATTTTTTAGTTTTAATGTGTCAACGCAATATGTTTCGCTATTCATTCGTTGAATGTACACTAGAAGGCATAATAAACGATATCACAAGTGAGTTGCAACGCAACATACACTCTCACTATTGTGTTTTTCTAATACTTAAGTGATTAATTTTATGATAGACGGACTAGGTGATCTTTGTATTTAAATTTGCTAATTTTTTGTAGCAGATTAGATTTGTTTACATGGATAAGATGAATAATGTACATTTTGAATTGATTTTAAAGTGATTTAGTTGTTATTTAGTAACGAATTTTCTTATTAGGTGTAACTGGCAGCCTCGTGGACTGGCTTGGAGTCCACTGATACCAGTGCGATGTGTGCAATGTCTAGTAATACGTATCCGCCGGGCAGTCTGTCCGATACTTTTGCACTAGTTGCACGCCGAGCCGCTGCGGCACGCTAAGGCCAAGTCTGTCACATAATAGTGCCACGTCGAACGATGGGAAGGCTGATATTACGAGATAAGGGCCCATTCCGTGTTCATCGAAACACAATAATTTTGTATAATTATTATTTCTTAAATCTTTTAGTCCGCAGTAACTATTTTATTTTCCTCCTAATACTTTGCCTTAGTAAATCCTCTGTTATTATTACATGATTTAACAACAGTGGTGAAGCGAATTAGATATAGGGAACAGACATGACGACATGTTAAAATTTAGAGAAACAACTTTTATAAAAGATAATAACTACAAAAACAAAACCAAGAAAGGTGTGTACAAAATGAGGAAATTTGTATGAAACATTGTTAAATGCGAATAAACTTACACCTCAAGATAAAATTATAAAAAATATCTATTGTCTTTTATTTCCTATCCATCGGATCTGGAAGTTCATCCAATATTTTGAATCCCGATTACAATGGTACATACCCACATAGGGAGAACAACACACAGAAACACACTCATAAACGTAGATACGACAAATATAACTGAGTTACTACTGACATAAATTAAACCAAGACGGGATACTTTTGGATTCAATAAAAATAAAATTACAAAAACTAAACATGTGTTCTTAACGTGAGTAGCGCTCCGAGCGAATCGGGCGACTATCGCTCACCGTGAGCCATCTAACTCGGGGCGCTAAAATGCGTCACGTTAAGAACACATGTTTAGTTTCTGTAATTATTTTTTTATTGATTCCAAACGTATCCCGTGCAGGATTAACCTGTGTCAGCAGTACATCACGAGGTTTGAAGGAATTACATGACTTCGTTTACACCTGTATATCTGTACTAGTGTTGCCGAACAATCGACAGTTTCACTATCGATAGTTTAAATTGAAAATTCACTACTCCATCGATAGGACTATCGATAGCATGGTTCACGTCAATACTATTGACATGCATAAATAGTATGGATACTATGGAAGCTCCTAAAGATAATACTATCAATCGTATCGATAGGTACTATCGATAGTATTATTTTTGAAAGCTTCAATAGTATTGATAGTATCGATACTATCGACAGTTATACAGAATCGATAGTGGCTTGTATTTCGATAGTATTGCCTTTCAGAACTTTGATAATATCGATAGTATTGCACTCTGACAGTACTATTGCCACCTTCTTAGCTATCGATAGTATCGATACTACCGACAGTATCGATAGTCATACTATCGTTGAACTATCGATAGACTATCGTACAGTCGTACTGCTATCGATATTCGCCTATCGATCGGCAACACTAATCTGTACGTCTACCACGAACGTTTGACGTATAGTAGGTATCGTAAACGTATCGCTAATGTAAGCGAATTTTGAATTGGAAATACTCGCTTCGCATATACTTACTATTTTATTAAATTGAAAACTCTATTCATATCTATAATATGCTGCAAATTGAGCATGTCGCAAAAAAATAACCAAAATGTTATAGGACAGCGAATGCGTTAATTACATGATTTTGCAATAACTCGAGCTAGGGTCAGTTGTATTTTCGATTCAAAATTCGCTTACATTAGCGATACGATTACGATGCTATACGTCAAATGTTCGTGCCAGGCCTACTGAAGGTAATGTTAGGTACAACTTTGATTAAGTTTTTCAAATCTGTTTACCAATGGAATCAACACGTCAGTAGTTTAAAAATACGAGCCTTATCTTACTTGGAGCTACTATGAAAGTCAAAGGTGATTTTGTTGTAAAATCAAAGATGTGTCAAAACTACAAACAGCTCTTTTTATTTTATTCTTGTCTAGGTCGCGTTTGGCCCTGGTCTCACCTGATGGTAAGCGCAGAGAGGATCTAAGATGGAGCACACAAATCCAAGGAACAGAAATTTAGAAGGGATTCCTCTGTTCCCCCCTGGCTCTCACGTACACACTACGGAACACTGTAAACTGCTTGACCCGTACTTTAATGTGAGGGTGGTAGCTAGCTAGCCAGGCGGACCGTAGATCCTACCACCTACAGAGAGAGTAGGTACCTACAGTTAGTCTACTTCTGCTTTTTTATTGAGATATTGATATCATACCCACCTACGTACCTATAAGGCATAATTTTCAGGCTTTCGCTCTCATTTGTAAGAAAGATATAGGGGGCATAAAAGTGCCTTGAAGACTACCAAGCAAATAAACAAATAATTATTTATTTCTCACGAAAAATAAACCACATTGGTAACCGGCTTCTTTAATTTTTTTCATAGATTTAACACGGGTCATGGTCGTCGGCGCCAGTTCAGGGTGTGGTCATATCTCGCGTGATAACCGTCACTATTTCAACTGCCTTTCACAGTCTACTGCGAGTCATAGGTCATCCACAAAAAAGAGATCAGATCAATCGTTGTAAATAATGAAATTTGGATAAGCTACATTTTCCAAAGAAGTCCCATAACTAGGTAGGTACATAGGTCCGAAAGATATTTTGTTCGTAAACTGATTACCTAAAAACTATATTGTACTTTTCTATATGTACCTGTAGTTAGTCGAACGAACATTCGTGGTAAGAAAATAGTGAGTCATCGTTTTGTTTTTGCAACCTTACTGGTCGAGGGGCGTCCCCGACGAATCAAATTGCAAAAAAAACGATGACTTGATGATTTTCTTTTGACTATGGAGCCCATTCAACGATGTCTCTTATTATTCGACAATCAATCTGTAAATTCCCCGCAACTAATAACTCATATCTTATTTTTTTTGTTATTCATATTACCACAGTGTACCTACTACATACAGTGGTTCAATGCCCATACATTTGACAGGTCTTAAGAAATGTCAAAATTTGTATCACTTGTCAAAGGTTTGTCACATAAAACAAATTCCACAAACTTTATCAAACTAACGTCCAAATTAATTAACGTTTTATAATAAAAGCGACACGCCAACAAAAAAGCTACATACTTAACCGCATTTGCGAAATGTTGACGTTTAACAAAATAATGCAAAGGTAAGTATGTTAATTTTGACGTTTGTAAAAATAATGCAAAGGTAACAGCAGTTCATTCATCGTTGTTTGTAGAGGATTAGATCTGGGCATGTACCAACTAATAGTTTTTTACATTTAGTAGGTAGATATCAGTCACCTTTCTGTTACACTTGTCATAACAAAATTGAAGATTTATTTCACCTATTAGTCGAATGCACCTTATATGTCGATATTAGGGTATTGTTGTATCGATTCATTGGCGCCGATTTTTATAATTCTTAGTCGACCTCTTTCGAGGGAAGCGGTAGCTTGGGCTTGATTGGGAGTGTCACTGATTCCTCTGTTGTGAGAGTCCGTGTCGGTGAAATTGTGTTCCCCGATGTCGATATTATATATTTTCTTGTTTTTTTTTTATGTATTTGATTTTTATATTTAATGTTTTTCTTTAGTATCTAATAATATAAGACGTACACAATGAGGCTTGCATAGTCGCTGAAGGGCGAACTAATGCCTCGGAAAAATATTTGAAAAAAAAAAAAAAAAAACCTTGTATTAGACACCGATGACGGCTAATTCGATTTTTTTATAGCCGCTATCTTGGAAATGGATTTTGACTTCATTTTCGGTATTAGCATCCCCGAAAACTATGGAAATGACACCCATGACGACTAATTTGAATTTTTTATAGCCGCCATCTTGTATTTTGGTTTCGACCTCATTTTCGGCATCAGAAACCACGAAATCCATGAAATTAACACCCATGATGAGTAATTCGTCAATTTACATAGCCGCCATCTTGGTTTTCAAAATCGATAATACATTTTGTGGTATTAGCTCATCCGAAAACCTGGAACCTTACACCCACCCATGAAGAATATCTTGAAAATTCACATGGCCGCCATGTTTGTTTTCTGAACCGCTCTCATATTACCTTAATTTAATGAAACGTTATTATAGTAGGTACCTACGTCCTCTCTTATGAACTATTTCACTTGTATCTGAAATTAGACAGCGAAAGCCCTGCAATTTATGGCCCCAGCTGCCATACTACAGCTCGGGACATAAATTCCGCCCACTTCCCCGTAACCCCCGCACGATTGCTCTGCAACAATGTTCTACGTTGACCGCCTGTAAGGAGTAATATATGGGTAGACTGTGATATTACTATAGGTACCTATTTGTCTGAGATATACTGTATATAAGTAGGAACATTCAAGACAACTTTGGAGTCTGCCGCTAGACGCAAACTAAGTCGGATAGTTACCAAGTACAACAATGTCTAAAAATGTGTTATTCTTTCTTGTAGTGTACTTCGTATCGGAATTTGCAAGTGAGTGTTTCTATTTTGTTTTCGTTATTTTATGGTTTTAAACACCGCCAATGGTTATGTGATCAAAGGATCATCGTAAAATGTCGAACGTCTTATTAATGTTTTTACTTACATACATACATAATTACCCCATTACTGCCCCACTGCTGGGCAAGTTCTCAACTCAATAATATCCACCTCGCTGGCCTGGTGCGGGTTGGCGGACTCCACACACCATTCAGAAAATTTTGAAGCCCTCTGCTCGTTTCCTTATGATGTTTTCCTTCGCCGTTAACGTAAATTATAATCAAATTCTCATCCACACATGAATTCAATTTGTTTTTACGTAAATAAATTAAAATGACAATTTCCGTTAAAAACCAGACGAAAGCAAAAATAACTATGCTCATCTATCGGCTTTTCTCTTGTCCACTCCGTAAAATCTACATCAATTTCTCTGTTTGTAGATGGCCAGCAGGATAAAAGATTTTTCCGGAAGGACTACACCTATTTAGAAGAAACAGGGGATTTCTATAAGATTCACACAATACCCAAGAGTTGGTATGATGCCAAGAGGATGTGTGAACTCGAAGGGACCAGTTTGTTTTATCCAGAAAACGACGACGAAGTCCACGCCGTGGTATCGTTTTATGAGAACAGTACTCAGCAGTCTATCGCGAATGTGGTGGTAGGGATATCGGACCTAATGGCTGAAGGAGTATTTGAGACTATCGACGGTAAGTCTACGGTATATTATGTTATTCTAGTATTGTCTTGTTGTGTATTGGGGCTCGTGGCTAATTAACATCCGCGCGGATCACACGTTTTGCGAGGTTTAGCTGCGTTTATCGCGATCGGTCGCGACCCCTCGAGACGGCTCCGTGCCTCGGAAAAGACGTTAAACAGTCGGTTCCAGGTGCCGTACGAATACCTTTTTTTTTTTTTTGACGCTGGGGAAAATGCGTTACGCATGCCCCCCCATTGGGGTATGGGAGGGGTATGTGGGACTCCCCGATCCAGATGGGACCGGTATACCCACTAAAAAACCCAGCGACTTCACCCGCCTCGTCCTCGAGGCGGTGGACTGGGAATCCGGCGCAGCCTTTGCGTCCAGTCCACCGCCGAGCCGTACGAATACCAACGACAACCGGTCAAATCTTAGGATATCGGCATTGCCCTGTAACTGGGTTGCGGAGGTCTGATGGCAGTCGCTCCGTGTAAAATATTGGTATTCAGCCACATCTGGTTATACTGGAAGCTGACCCCAACATAATTGGAAAACGGCTAGGCAGAACATTGTCTTGATGTTTACTCTTTAGCATTATTCAATTTAATACTTTTAAATCACTAATGCTCGGTTCCTATTCATATTTCTAGGTAACCCAGTGTCTGATGTATACAACACGTGGTACCCAGGCGAGCCGAATAATTTGGATGGTGCAGAATATTGCGTAAACCTGAAAGCAGATGGAACCCTCAATGATTACCCCTGTAACTTAAATAATAATTTCATTTGTAAGAAGAAGCTATCGTCCTTAGAGTGGAACCAGAACTGCAATATACCTAATTTAGGTAAGTCGGTATTCGTGTCAGGAAAGGCATTACATACTGCTTTCACATTAGTCAACTGCATGCACTGCACCCAGACGCTGACCAACAAATTGCTGATGACCAGAATCATGCATATGCCGCAGTAACGTGGTTTAAGCCATTATATAATCATGTTCTTCGGTAATCGCCCTAGAAAAATGATCATCACAGTAACACGATCACATCGTCCGATAGACAATATAAACACTAGGAAGCGGTGAAGGTGGCATTTTTCTAGTCTACTTTGAATACATGAGTTTTAAACCTTGAAATGATCATATATAACGGCTGTAGCCATGTTACTGCGACACATAGATAGGTACCTAACCGTTAATCTTGCCACATAACATAACATCACGCCCAGAGCCGTCTTAGGCTATGCAGGAGCCCTTGGGCACAGAGAATTGGGGCCCCTTTTGGAAAGCCAAAAAGAACGTGAATAACATCAGAATGTACTTTTGTTCAGTGACATAATTGGTTATTACATTGACACTAACTTGTAGTTCAAGTTGTTTTAATATGGTAGTGAAAAGTTACAAAGTCTGAAGTTAGCAGCAATTTGTCTCAAATTAAAGAAAACTTCTGCTGCGCAACGTTTTGCTGCGCAACCCTAGTTATCTGGGTGCTTTGTTAATGATGCGTTGAACTAAGAAACCGATGTGTTTTTTAAAATTGATTTAATCAAAAATACATGGTTGCACTGGGTTTCGGCATTTCGAGGCCCCCTTCAGACCGGGGGCCCTGGGCTCGTGCCCCACGTGCCCTTATGGTAAAGACGGAACTGATCACGCCTGTATTCCCTGAAGCGTTGGCCAGAGGTGTATAGTAACACCCTCGTTTCGCCATAATGTTTAAGTCCCATGTAATAGTGAGCCTACTGCCATCAACCGGGCACAAATCCAAACATCGGGCTGCTACTGAGAAATTCCACACGGAAAAACCCAATAACACTGCCTGACCTGGGGATCGAACCCAGGACCTCACGATAAGCAGTCGCGCTAAAATATAATTGGCAATAACACTTTTTGTTCATTACATTTTGCTACACCGCAATTATTGTCTGTTCCAGATTACAATTACGGTAAGGACGCCGGCAACTGTTACAAGTTCCACAGAACTCCATTGACCTGGAGTGAAGCATATGCTGTGTGCAGTGCAGAACAATCCCACCTAGCAGTGATAGACTCTCAGTTAGAAGCCGATTACCTCGTGAAGTTAACGGAAGCCGCACCGAATGATATAGTCAGGGGAAACTACTTAAGAGGAATATATCATTTGGGCTTTTATAACAAATTCAATGAGGGTTGGCGTACAGTTACAGGTACGTGATGAGTGTGTAATTTTATGTACACTTGGGAGCAATGCATCCAGGTCACCAACATAAACAAAATAATGTTAAAATGTTAAACAATGTTTTCCGAGATATTAAGGTTTAAGTTGGTGACCCGGATTCAGTAGGTAATCCCGGGTATAGGTATTCTTTTTGGCAACTCCGATTTTCCTTGGAAGCACGCTTCATACTAACGTGGCAGGTTTTATCATGGTTACACAATCCACTAGATCAGGAAATAATTGAATAATATTTAAAATAATTGAGATTTAATTCGAACTGATAATTTATAATTCTTTGGAAATGTTTTTTTCTGAGGGCTTATTATCGACAGCTTCGAGTTATGAACCAATCGAATTTATTCGAATTAGTGTCAATTCGAAAACGCACGATAGTGTGGAGATTCGAATTGAAAATTAACTAAAATAAAAAATAGACGTTTCAATTCGAGTTTCCGCGCGATAATGCATTTTTGACGATTTCAAGAGTATCAATTGACACTAATTCGAATCAATCGCGATTAATTTAGAACTCGACGAAGCTGTCGGGAGTAAGCTCCCTGGCCAGATTGATGATGGATCAAACAAGACTGATGATGGCTTAGACATATTACTAATAGCGAAGAGACTAAACTGTTGTTGATGATGGATTTGATTATTTTTTCTTTCATATCAGGTACTTCGTTAAAAGAAGGTTACTACACCTGGTGGGGCAACTATCAGCCCGACGGAGGCATTCATGAGCAGTGTGGCTCGATGTTCTACAGCGGACATTTAACCCACATTGACTGTGACACGAGATGCTTCTTCATTTGTGAACACGAAGTGTGCAGCTCACCGTTCGCCGAAGAGGGCAAAGACAACGAGGTGACAAGAAGGGTGACAGTTTAGATGTTTGTGAATTTTTGCGTTTGTGAATTTGGATATTTGTTAATCAATCACGCCTAACGGCTAAACGGATTTGAATGAAATTTGACATACAGGTAGACCATGACCTACAATAGGACATAGGATACTTTTTATCCGGGTACGTGAAAAAGTTTACCTAGGATGTCAGTAAAACCGCGGGCAACAACTTGTGTAATATTAATAACAAACAAAATACAATAAGTTATTCGTCATTATTAATTTTGTTGCTGTTTTTTTTTTTAAATTACATTAATATCTAGTTATAGTTAAGGTGTCAAAGCCCCAGGCCAGGCTACACCTACGTCTACGACCAACGGCAATCCATCCAATGGTAAAATTAATATAATACGATGAGACTGGATGCTCAGAGCAGTGTAAATAAATGAAAATATATATTTTACTAATACAATAGAATTGTTTTATTTTATTCGATAATTCTACAACATGATTTGACAGGATGATGTGGAATGTTCGTAGACCTCTGTAGCCATCAGCCTCTGTAGACGAGAGTCTGATCGTAGGGATACTAACTTAGGATACTAGCAGTGTGGCTACATGTTCTACAACGGACGTCTGAACAATATCGTTGGGATCTTTGGCTGAGTTTTGATCGCCCAACTTCGGCAGCTAAAAAAAAACTGAGTTAAACTTATGGTGGATGACCTCTCATCATTAATTGGTTACTAAAAGAAAACGCTCAAATCGAAATTACTGCAATTTCGGCCAAAGGCAAATAAGGATTGAATTTATTGAACTCCAAGCAAAAAGAGATGACGTGTTAGAAGCTAGTCACCCAGTTATATTTTCCTCTTAATCGTGTTATTATGCTTATATAAACTTACAGCTCAAGATAAAATTATAAAAAATATCTATTGTTTTTTAAATGATAAATGATTTTTATTTCCGTAGGTAAATAAATCTATTACAGACACTTTTACAAGTCAATGTAATGTTTTTTTAGGATTAGATGGCGCCGGCATTTCCTATAAGTAGCTCTGAGAAGAAAAGCCGAAACAAACTCAGAGATCTCTCTTTTTTAAAGTCCAGACATTGTAGTATAAAAACTATGCGAGTGAAACGATGTAGGGCACCGTTTGGAATGGCCTTTTGAGGAAAGTGCCATAGCAGGTTTGAGTTGACCTGTCCTAACTGACGGCACATCTGCATCAGTCATCGCGGAGCACAAACCATTTTTCAGGGAGCTCAACAACCCGACCGCTGCACGACGCTACCAATCAGCTGGACATTTTTGTAGGTCACAAAAAAAATACTCAAGAACCACCAACCGTTTACAAAATTCGTGTATAAAGCTAGCCTACATGGTACTCACATTAAGAATTTATTAAAAAAATAAATAAGGCGATGATATAATAATAAAATAATTATTGAAAAAATAATTCAATAGTAAAATGTCAAAAGGATAAAATATAAAATAATATCATGTTATAAAAATAATTTCAATAATTACAATGATGCGTCTGTGATAACAGCAAGTGGCTCAATTCCAAGCATTTTTACAAGCTTTTACTTAACTTGCAATGTTTGTATATATGTATGTATGTTCGGTTGAAATGTTGCAACTGAATTTTGAACCACTTCCTCTTATCCTACGGAGTTGAAATTTTACATGTTGGTTCAGTTCCAATGACAATACATTTTTATGGTAGGCATGACTTGAATTGACATCCAGGATTAGCGCCAGATGAAGGAACTCTTCAACGGTCAACAGCACAGACACAACATTTTGTGTACGCATTTTATTACGATAGCCGGTTTTAAGTTTTACCGTGACATTGTTGCTGTACTCAGGTTTGGATCCTGACGAGGGAACTCCTCAATGGTTAGCAGCACAGACATGAAATGTTGTAGGTATACGCATTAAATTGTGACAGTCAGTTCTAAGCTTAACCATGACACAAAAAAAAATTGTAAAAAAACCTTTTTATAAACAATCTTTTATTTAAATGCTCTAAAAAGAATAAAATAAACTATAAATTAATAAAACCCATCAATTTATTACACTATACAATTAATTTATTTATATGATATAAAAGCTTGTCGCGAGATACTAATATAAGAATACAATAATACCTATACTATATGTAACATGACCTTGACACAAGTAATTCTAAGAAAAAAAATATGTATTTCATAAAATTGTTAATCTCGCGACAAGCTTTTATATCATATCAATAAATTAATTGTATACCTAATGTAATAAATTGATGGGTTTGATTAATTTAAAGTTTATTTTATTCTTTTTAGAGCATTTAAAAAAAGCTTGTTTTTAAAAATGTTTTATTACTATTAATTTTATCGTCCATATGATCTTTAATTTTGTAGAAACCCTTTTCACATAGTTTCTGGTTTATAGGACTCAAATTTATTAAGACTTAAGTTTTGAATATTGTTTGGAATTTTGATTTAAAAACGTTTATTTTGGCACCTAAATGAGTTTTTTAATTTTTTGGACCCTAGTCATTGGTAGGATAAGTTTATTTATATTTATAGTATTAACGTTATGGATGTCGCTGTTCTTAGAGAACAAACTGATATTTTTCTTTATCTAAATCAAATTTTCATAAATATATTGAGATGCGACCGTCATTATACTAACTGCTTAAAATTTATCCCTCAGTGAATGCCTAAAACTAAAGTTATAAGTTGCTCGAATAGCTCTCTTCTGCAAAACAAAGATAGTTCGAATGTCGGCAGCATTTCCCCACAACAAAAGGCCGTACGACATAACCCTATGGAAGTAACTAAAATACACCAATCTGACTGTCTCTACATCAGTTAGGTGGCGTATTTTGTAGACCGTGTAAGCTGCAGAGTCTTTTCGACAATTTATCTATATGTGGACCCCACTGCGAATCTAAAGTTATAACCAAGAACATAGTGGTGTCCACAAGATCCAACTCGTCTCCATTTATTACTACACTGGTTTTCACTTGCTTAACATTAGGTGTCAAAAATCTGATACATTTAGTCTTTTTCTCGTACGAAAGCAAGTTATTAACATTAAACCAGTGCACTACTTCAGAGAGAGCGCTATTTACATCGTCCGTAACCGGCTACTGCCGAAGTTTAAATAATAGTGATGTATCATCTGCAAATAACATAATTATCCTTCGGATCTGAAAATGCATCCAATGTTTTGGATCCCGATTACAAATTATATACAAGGTTAGTCGGAAAGAGGGTACAAAGCCGAAAGGGTGTTAAAGTACCTATAATAAGGGATAACTTTTGTTCTACAACTTTCCCCAAAACTTGATAGTTTAAGAGAAATAGCTTTTCAATGATTTCATAAAAAATATGCTAAAATCTATCTGTCCATAGCTATGATCAGCTGTTTTTACAATTTAGGTCATATTTGGGGTCACGGATTAGAAAATTAATTTTCTGAATTCATAACTAAAGCAGGTATGTTTTTTTTTTTTGAAAAAACTAAAATAAAAATCTTTTTGCATGCAAATAAAAACTATCGAATTTTGAAATTTTAACACTTGCTTAAAATAGTCATCAGTGATACTTTACTTGATCTGCGGCTTAGTACCCCCTTTCCGACTAACTTTGTAGGTATATTAATATTATATTTAGGACCCACATAGGGAGAACAACACACAGAAACACGCTTACAAACGTAGACACGACAAATATACTATTATATCTGTAGGCACGTATAGTATCGTAAACATATCGCTAATGTAAGCGAATTGTGAATTGGATATACTTGCTTCGCACATACCTACTATTTAACACACACACTCAAACACGCACACACAAACACACGCACACATACGCACCTATCTGTTTTTATTTACATAATGTATTATTGTGTCCACTAGTATATGAGAGGACACTGATTTCTGTAACACAGGTCTTTTGTACCTAGCTCAGGAGTCAGGGACTTCATTGTTATTTGTGTTACTTTTATGTAAATAAAGAATTTATAGAAATTGAAAATTTTATTCATATTTATGTATAATACAAATTGTGCGTGTCGCAAAAAAAATAACTGAAATTTTATCAGACAGCGAATACCTACGTTAACTGCATTAATTTCGCAAAAACTCGTGCTAGGGACAGTTGTATTTTCGATTCAAAATTCGCTTACTTTAGCGATACGATTACGATGTTATACGTCAAATGTTCGTGCCAGGCCTACTGAAGGTAATGTTAGGTACAACTTTGATTATGTTTTTCAAATCTGTTTACCAATGGAATCAACACGTCAGTAGCTTGAAAATACGAGCCTTATCCTACTTGGAGCTACTATGAAGTCAAAGGTGATTTTGATTGTGGTGTAAAATCAAAGATGTGGCAAAACTACAAACAGCTCTTTTTATTTGATTCTTGTCTAGGTCGCGTTTGGCCCTGGTTTCACCTGATGGTAAGCACAGACAGTGCCTTAAATGAAGCACACAAATCCAAGGTATAGACGGATTCGCCTATACTCCTCTGGCTCTCACATAAACGACGGAACACAATAATATGAGGGTGGTAGCTAGCTAGGCGGACCGTATAGATCCTACCACCAAAAGAGAGAGTAGAGTTAGTCTACTTCTGCTTTTATTCTTTAAGATATTGATATGTAAAGTACTTACCTACATACCTTTCGCTCTCTTTTGTAACAATGGTATAAGGGGTTTAAAAGTACTTCGAAGGTTATTAAGTAAATAAGAGGATAATTTCTTCACGGGGATAAAAATCTAGCGCTCTGCTACACAAAGCTTCCAATCTTAATTATCTCGGGGGGAGGTCAACGGCGACCAGATAGGCAACCTGCTTCTTTAATTTTTCCATAGATTTAACACGGGTCATTATCGTCGGTACCAGTTCAAGGGGTGGTCATGTTTCAAGTGACCACCGTCACTATTCAACTGCCTTTCACAGTCCACTGCGGGGCATAAGACTTCCACAAAAAAGAGAAATTTGGATAAGCTAAACTCTCCAAAGGAATCCCGTAAGTACCTACAATGTTTTCGAAAGATATTTTGTTCATAAACTGATTAACTAAAAACTATAAAATTGTACTTTTCTATATCTACACACTTACACTACACACACTTTACAGCTAGTTCACACTGAATCTGTTTACAGGACCTGGTTTAGGGATGATTTCCACCAAACGGCTCGCATCGCATCGGATCGGAAAGGATGCGGCGACAGCCGAACGCGTCCGTCAGGATGTCGACGCATACGATCGGCTCCGTACTGTCGCTTGCGAACGAATCCGTTTCTGCGCCTAGTCAAATAGTTTCATTCCTACCGTGTTCACGTGTTCTAATTATTGAAAGGATCCGATCGGATACGACGACATGCGAACGGAGCCGATTGCGCGTCGCAGTATACTTTCGGCTACGATCGCGTGTCGCGGAAGACGCCCGCGGTCAAGCTGCTGTAGCTAAGCTAAGCTTGGTAGTTATAGACTTTAAATACTGTGTTCATGATTTAATATCGTTTAAAGATTGTAAAATCCGTTCCGATCCGATGCGATGCGAGCCGTTTGGTGGAAATCATCCTTTAGCAGATCTGTTTTTATTTTGGTGATGGCGCCTGTAGTTTTATCAGCGACTTCACATACACGGCAGTATTCCAAATCCAGTACAAAATACTGGATCCGTTAATTTTTCATCCTATCCTGCGACGCAGCTGCCATTTGTTTAACTGATCCGTCGTACAGATGTGAACAACACATCCAGTACCGACGGACTGCTGGGTGAACGGGCTCTTAGTCGAACGAATTAGAGCCCAATGAACGATTGACCGATCAATGTATCTAATAAGTAAGTTAAATGAATAAAGGAGATGATAATCTACGTAAAATATACCTACATTGAAGGAATTCTATAGATGGACAAAAATATTATGATTTGTATAAATTGTTGTTGTATTTGTATGATTTGTAAAATATTATGATATGGGAATATCCAGCTGACCCTTAATCCGTAAATACCCCGCAACTGATAACTCATTCTATTTTATAGTTCTGATAAACTAATTACTACAGGTACCTATATGTCTGAGATATACTGTATATAAGCAGAAACATTTCTTGACAATTTTGGAGTCTGCCGCGAGACGCAATCTAAGTCGGATAGTTACCAAGTACAACAATGTTGTTTAAAACTTTGTTATTCTTTCTTGTAGTGTATTTCGTATCGGAATTTGCAAGTGAGTGTTTATATTATTTTTTTAAACTCCGCCAATTTTTATGTGATCAAAGGACCGTCGTAAAATGTCGAATCAGCATAATTTGTAAATAGTTGTTACCAACATAACGTCTTATCAATGTTTTTACTTACATACATACATGATTAGCCCATTACTACCCCACTGCTGGGCAAGTTCTCTACTCAAAATGTGTCTCAAATTAAGGCGTTAGTCCACCTCGCTGGCCTGGTGCGGTTGGCGGACTCCACACACCATTGAGATAATTTTGAAACACTCTCAGTTGTGCTCGTTTCCTTACGATGTTTTCCTTCATTGTTAAATCAAATTCTCATCCGCACATGAATTCAAATTGTTTTTACATAAATAAATTAAAATTATAATTTCCGTTAAAAAACAGACGAAAGCAGAAAAAAAACGCTATGCTCATCTATCAGCTATTGTTTTGTCCACTCCGTAAAACCTACATCAATTTCTCTTTTTGTAGATGGCCAGGCGTATGAAATGTTTTTCCGGAAGGACTACACCTATTTAGAAGAAACGGGGGATTTCTATAAGATCCACACAATACCCAAGACTTGGTATGATGCCAAGAGGATATGTGAACTCGAAGGAGCCCGTTTATTTTATCCAGAAAACGACGATGAAGTCCACGCTGTGCGATCCTTTTATGAGAACAGTACTCAGCAGTCTATCCAGTTTGTGCTAGTAGGGATATCGGACCTAATGGCTGAAGGAGTATTTGAGACTATCGACGGTAAGTCTACGGTATATTATATTATTCTAGTATTGTCTTGTTGTGTATTGGGGCTCGTGCCTAATTAACATCCGCGCGGATCATATGATTTGTGAGGTTAAGCTGCACTTGCTGCGGTCAGTCTGTGGATGGGTGACTGTTCATTATACATCGAGACCCCTCCGTGCCACGGAGAGTACATTAAACAGTCGGTCCCAGGTGTCATACGAATATCTACGACAGTCGTCACGGGAAGTCAGAAGCCCGAAAATCTGACAACCGGTCGAACCTTAGAATATCGGCATTGCCCTATAACTGGGTTGCGGAGGTCTGGCGGCAGTCACTCCTTGTGAAATACTGGTATTCAGCCCGATCTGGTTAAACTGGAAGCTCACCCCAATATAGTTGGAAAAAGGCTAGGCAAAACATTGTCTTGTTGTTTATTCTTTAGCATTATTCAATTGAATACTTGTAAATCACTAATGTCCGGTTCCTTTTCATATTTCTAGGTAACTCAGTGTCTGACGTATACAACATCTGGTACCCAGGCGAGCCGAACAATTTGGGTGGTGTGGAACACTGCGTAAACCTGAAAGGAGATGGAACCCTCAATGATTGCCCCTGTAATACAAATAGTAATTTCATTTGTAAGAAGAAGCCGTCCTCAGATTGGAACCAGAACTGCAATATACCTAATTTAGGTAGGTTGTTATTGGTGTCAGGAAAGGCATTACAAGTTTCAACTGCATACACTGCACCCAGACGCTGACCTATGAATTGCTGATGACCACAGCCATTTTTTTATCATGGTGCACTTCCTCGTCGATGTCCCTCGCCCGGGAAAGGTGAGCAGGTCTGCCGAACTCTTACCGGCTAAAAACCCACGGTGTTCCTCCTTCTGACCGTCGGCCGGGGTCTCGGGATTCGTGTAAGCATGCACCGCAATCCCAGCAGGTCTTGGTCCACCAGCTAATGGTGGACCTCTCCTTTGGGGGGAGTATCCCCCATCACCGGCGCAGCAGAACACATGGCACGCCGTGACCACCCCGGGGACCAAACGAGCACATGGACGCCAGACGACCCCGTGTCTAGGCACCCTTGGGCCCCCACCGATGGGTCAGGTTTGTGGCCCCGCCGCCTACCACTTTTCGGCCGCAGAGAATAGGGAGAGCGGCCAACGAAACACCAACATTCCTCTCCCACCGCGGCCTCCAGCCCTCAGCCGCGATTCGTCTCATACGACACGGCAACCTACTTGTCCGCTGCGTCGAGGACTTCCTTGCCCAAGCCCCGACGAGCAGCCCTTCCTCAGGTTCCTCTTAGCTTCACCGTGGGTGGCTAAGCCACCGGGGGGGATGACAACAACCATGCATATATCGCAGTCACATGGTTTAAGCCGTTATATGATCATGTTCTTAGGAAAATGAACACTAAACACATTCAACATAAGATAACAATAAACACTAGGAAGCGGTGACGGTCGTATTTTTTTAGTCTAGTTATTTTGAATACATGAGTTTTGATGTTTAAAACGCTTATGATCATATAAAGGCTGTAGCCATGTTACTGCGACACAGTTACCTAGCCGTTAATCTTGCCAGTCCCAATATACTATTTATTATATTAGTCGGAAAGAGGGAAGGTACTAATCCGCGGGTCACTATGTACCTACTGAGTTTGATATATATTATATTGCTCTTACTTTAAAGTTTAATATCTGTGATGCAGCTCTTATCTTCCAGTCTTCTTATCTTCGAAACAGTTTTTCCTAAACTATAGTATAAGGCTAACTGCCGTTGGGTTTTCACACCGTATCTGCAAAATATCAACAATTTAATTTACAACTTGACCTCTAGTTCCTAGTTATCTGCAAAGTCTTGACCGGAAGACTACCCCACCCCCACATTTGAATTTTAGTGTAGGCAAATGGCGCGCGTGGTTTGCGGGTATTTAGAAATTGCATAGTGTTTTTTTACATACATTAAAAAGCAATTGACAAGAATCGATCCTACTCCGGATTCTGCACCAACTACTTTCAGGCATTGTGTTCTTTTATTAACATATACTTAACAAAAAATAGTTTTATTATAACAGAAAACAAATTCAAAAAATGTAAATGGCAATAACACTTTTTGTCGTATTGGTAATTTTATATTCGTTGTCCATTATATTTTGTGCCTACACCGGTGGTATCTAGTAATTAATTCTAAACACACATTGACCGTAACATATACTGTGATGTACACAGCAATTATTGTCTGTTCCAGATTACAATTACGACAAGGACGCCGGCAACTGTTACAAGTTCCACAGAACTCCATTGACCTGGAGTGAAGCATATGCTGTGTGCAGTGCAGAACAATCCCACCTAGCAGTGATAGACTCTCAGTTAGAAGCCGATTACCTCGTGAAGTTAACGGAAGCCGCACCGAATGATAGAGTCAGGGGAAACTACTTAAGAGGAATATATCATTTGGGCTTTTATAACAAATTCAATGAGGGCTGGCGTACAGTTACAGGTACGTGATGAGTGTGTGTAATTTTATGTACACTTGGGAGCATTGCATCCAGGTCACCAACATAAACAAAACAATGTTTTCCGAGATATTAAGGTTGATGTTGATGACCCGGATTCATTATTCCCGGATGTAGGTATCCTTTTTGGCAACTCCGATTTTCCTTGGAACGATGCTTCAGCTTACTTGGCAGGTTCTCTCATGGATACACACAAGTATTAAAAAAAATAAAAAAATATATATATATTTAATGTGATCTACTAGATCAGGAAATAATGATTAATATTTTTAAAAAATTAAATTTAATTCGAACAGAAAATTCTTTGGAAATCTGCATCTGAGTTCCGAAGGCTTATTATCGACAGCTTCGAGTTCGAATTAGTGTCCATTTGAAAACGTACGATAGTGTGGAGGTACGAATTGAAAACTATGTTCTAAAATAAATAACAAACGTTTCAATTCGAGTTTCCGCGCGATAGTGCATTTTTGCATTTTTGACGATTTCAAGAGTACGTACCAACTATTGACACTAATTCGAATCAAACTCGATTAATTCAGAACTCGACGAAGCTGTCGGGAGTAAGCCCCCGGGTCAGATTGATGATGGATCCAAGAAGAATGACGATGACGAGGCTTAGACATATTACTAACAGCGAAAAGTCTAAACTGATATTGCTGATGGATTTTGATTATTTTTTCTTTCATATCAGGTACGTCGTTAAAAGAAGGTTACTACACCTGGTGGGGCAACTATCAGCCCGATGGAGACGAGCATGAGCAGTGTGGCTCGATGTTCTATAACGGACATTTAACCCACATTGACTGCGACACGAAATGCTTCTTCATTTGTGAATACGAAATGGGCAGCTCAGGGCCTGCTGAAGAGGTCGCAGACTGGAACCGGAAATATTACTGGACTTCGGCACCGTAATATTGGAAAATCGAATCTATCATAAATGGGACAGTTTAGGTATTATATAATTTATCATTTATTCTCTCTTCACTAAGCGGACTTTAAGTTAATGTGTACAAAAAATGTCTAAGCTGAATTCCACCTTTGAGAGAGACTGGTGCCTGACATAGGTTTTGGGGAACACCAGTGTTACAGGTCACCAAAAGGTGTTAGGTGTTTGTGAGTTTGTGAATTTAGATAATTGTCAATCAATCACGCCTTAACGGCTGTACGGATTTGGATGAAATTTGGCACACACGTAGACCATGACCTACAATAGGACATAGGATACTTTTATCCGGATCCATGAAGTAGTTCCCCTAGGATGCGAGTAAAACCGCGGGCAACAGCTAGTGTAAATAACAAACAATATACAATAAGTTATTTGTCATTATCAACTTAGTTGTTTTTTTTTTTGTACTTTATATTAATACCTAGTTATAGTTAGGGTATCAAAACCCCAGGCTAAGCTACGTTGACGGGTACATTTGGGACCAACGGTAAACCATCCAATGATAAAATTATTATGATACATCCAGTCTCGGTGCAGTGTAAATAAATGAAAATATATATTTTACTTTTATAATGGAATGGTTTGATTTTATTCCATAATTCTACAACATGGTTTGGCAGGTCGATGTGGAATGTTTGTAGGCCTCTGTAGCCTTACAAGAGTCCGATCTTAAGGATACTTACTTTGTACACTAGCAGTGTGGCTACATGTTCTACAACGGACATCTGAACAATATCGTTGGGATCTTTGGCTGGGTTTTAAACGCCAAACTTTGGCAGCAGAAAAGAAAAAAAAATAGTTTGGAAAAGTAAACTGAGGTGTATTACTGGCACCATTAATTGGTCACTAAAAGAAAACACTCAAATCGAAATTGCTGTAATTTCGGCCGCAGGCAAATAAGGAATGAATTTATTAAACTCCAAGCACAAAGAGATGACGTGTTAGAAGCTAGTCATCCAGTTATATTTTCCTCTTAATCGTGTTATTACCGTATCTTATACCTTTAAACGAGCAATTCTTGTATATATATATATATAATCTGAATCTCGGAAACGGCTCCAACGATTTTCATGAAATTTAGTATGCAGGGGGTTTCGGGGGCGATAAATCGATCTAGCTAGGTTTCATTTAAAAAAAATGTCGTTTTATCCGTGTTTTTAGGCAATGAAAAGCCGCTACAATATCATTAGAATACGAAAGTAAATTTCGCCACCGTTTACAATGTTATAATAGCTCAGGTGGGAAATCGGGCGGTCACGAAAACCTGAAAACCCTGGTTCGAGTCCTGCTGATTATTTTTTTCCCTTTTTTTTAAGTTCCTTCTTTTTTTTACAAGCTTTTATAATTTATTTTTATTTTTATACGCTTTTATTTAACTTGCAATGTTTGTATGTACGTATGTTCGGTTGAAATCTTGCAACTGAATTTTGAATCACTTCCTCTTATCCTAAGGAGTTGAATTTAAAAATGTTGGTTCATTTCCGATGACAATACATTTTTTTGGTAAGCATGACTTGAATCGACATCCAGGATTAGCTCCAGATAAAGGAACTCTTCAACGCTCAACAGCACAGACACGAAATGTTGTGTACGCATTGTATTATGATAGCCGGTTTTAAGTTTTACCGTGATATGGTTGCTGCACTCAGGGTTTGGTCCTGACTAGGGAACTCTTCAATGGTTAGCAGCACAGACACGAATTTTGGGTACGCATTTTATTGTGATAGCTGGTTTTAAGTTTTGCCGTGACATGGTTGCTGCACTCAGGGTTGGGTCCTGACTAGGGAACTCCTCAATGTTTAGCAGCACAGACACGAAATTTTGTGTACGCGTTTTATTATGATAGCCGGTTTTACGTTTTACCGTGACATGGTTGCTGCTCTCAGGGTTGGGTCCTGACTAGGAAACTCCTCAATGTTTAGCAACACAGACACGACATTTTGTGTACGCGTTTTATTATGATAGCCGGTTTTACGTTTTACCGTGACATGGTTGCTGCACTCAGGATTGGGTCCTGACTAGAGAACTCCTCAATGGTTAGCAGTACAGACATGAAATGTTGTATACGCGTTCAATTATGAAAGACCGTTCTAAATTTCAACATGATATACCGACTAAAAAATAAATAAATGAATAGTACAAAAAACATTTTTAAAAACAAGCTTTTATTTAAATGGTCTAAAAAGAAGAAAATAAACTTAAAATTAAATCTATCCCATCAATTTATTACATTATACAACTAATTTATTTAAATATTATAAAAGCTTGTCGGGAGATACTAAATAAACAAGAATGCAATATGTATGTACAATAACTAATAAATGTAAAGTGTAGTAATTCTAAGAAAAAATGTACCTATGTACTTCATAAAATTGTATTTCTCGCGACAAACTTTTATATTGTTTTAATAAATTAGTTGTATAATGTAATAAATTGATGGGATCGATTTAATTTAAAGTTTATTTTCTTCTTTTTAGACCATTTAATTCCTTTTTTTTTTCTAACCAAAAAAGAAGATTTACCAAAAAAAAAACCGAGCTAAGCTCGGTCATCCAGGTACTTATATATAAAAAACAGTTCTTATACTATAACGTAAGTAGAATTATAATTTAATGAACATTAAGGGTGTCTGGCAAGGGGTTGCCACGATGTTAGTGTCTGGCCATGAATGACGTGATTTTTAATAATATTCTGAAGGTAATACCAAAACATCACACTTTATTATTTGACGAATTTAGATCGGTATTTTACACACCTTTAGTACCGTTTACCTGCCAAAGCCACGGTAACCCAAACTTCATAATGGTCCATTGTTTTTACCTGTGTTGAAAGCATGTGCTGACAAACTTTCAGCTTTTATAAAATGACGAAGGTCTGGGGTTTACGGGCTCTTAGACCATTAGACGCATGTCATCCAATTATATTTTCCTCTTAATCGTGTCATTAAAAATAACAACTTTGATAGAAGCCATCTACAATGTCTGCGGACATACTTGTTATTATATATTAGTTTATGTTAATTGTGGCGTCTGCCGGAAAATCTGCTTATCGTCCTCATACGTATGCCCCGCGCGGTTCAAGACGCATGTCGTATCGTTACGTTATAACAATGTTTTCTAAATCTTTGTTAGTGTTTTTTGTTGTGTTCTTTGTATCGGATTATTCATGTGAGTATTTTTGTATGGTTATATGGTCCATGGATCAATAATTTATTAATTATTTTTTTAGTTTGTTGAAATAACAGAAATATATAGGTATAAGTAACTGAGATAAACATTGGTTTTTATTTTTGTAGATGGACAAAGAGATAAAAAGTTTTTTCGGAAGGACTACAGATACATAGAAGCGTCAGAGGGTTTTTATAAGATCCATACGATACACAAGACTTGGTCGGATGCCAAGAGGATGTGTGCTCTTGAAGGAGCAAGTTTATTTTACCCAGACAACGATAATGAAGCCCACGCTGTGCAATCGTTTTGGACCGACACTCAGCCTTTTCACTGGGTGTACGTTGGTATATCGGATTTAATCGCCAAAGGAGTATATGAGACTATCGATGGTAAGTCAATAATTATGATTTTAGTTTTAATAATAATCTTAATTACTTACTACGTGATTATAAAAAACACAAGTACAAGTTCATGACTACCAATGAGATATTCAGTTGAAAACATTTATTTGTTAGTCTTGTTTACTTTAATGTATATCTTTAAATGTAATACTTGTTATTATGTAGGTACCTACATATTTGTGTTTTTACTAATAAAAAAGGTTAGGTTAGAATTAAGTTGCGTTCAAGTTAGGGTAACCGAAACCGAATAAACGATAAGTACTCTTACCGCTTAATTTGGTTGAGCAGAAATAAATGCTGTTTTTAACCGACTTCAAAAAAAGAGGACGGTGTCCACTCGGCGCGCAAGCTTTTTTTTCTATGTAGGTATGTACACGGATTTTTCGTAATAATTTTTTTGTTAGAAAGGGTTTCTCTCGACATGGTCCCATTTTTATTATAAATGGCCATTATTTGAGGAGATTTTGGATGTCGGTTTAAAAAAAAGCTTGTAAAACATTAAATTTAAATAAGATACAAAGAATTAATTAAAAGTTCCGCCACCTCTCACAAACCTACTTAAAAAAAGATCGACATTCTTGAGTCAACATTTTCCTTATATGCTACTTCCACAAACATTTTAGTGTCGAATTAACCAATAGACTTCTTACTTAAAGGCGTCATATAAGATACTTGTTAGATATTTTTCTGCTCCAGTGGATTGATCGCTCCATTCGGACTAACCAAATAACTAATTGAAAATCTGCTTGGATTTTGTTCACCTCGCGAATTTGATCAGATCAGCAATGAAAAGTCGAAAACCTTGGTCAATGATGATGTTGGTCAGTGTTCTCGAAAAAGCCTAAGAATCTGATGTAATCTCATTTCATAAAAGAGAGGAAAAAATAATTTCTTATTATAGACTTATTATAATTCTGTTAGACACAATGTTTAATATTTCTAGGTCACCCAGTCTCTGACGTGTACAATAACTGGGGCCCAGGCGAGCCGAACGATGCGGGCGGCGAAGAAGACTGCGTGATAATGAGACGAGATGGCACCTTAAATGACATCGGCTGCTCCAATAAGAACCCTTTTATATGCAAGAAGAGCCTCCTGTCCTTAGAGTGGAACCAACAATGCAATTTACCTAATTTAGGCAAGTTTTAATTTTTAAAAGGAAACGCACTTGGTCCGTAATACTTCCTGTTGACGTCATTGTATGCACAGCTTCCGAAAAGGTTTTTAACATCTGACGGCTGTCTGATCACAGAGTTGCGTAGATAACTTTTTAACTTTACCAGCCCAAATTCCAATATGTCATCTTTGTATGTTCGGTCTGAGTTCGACCCAGGCTCCTCAGGCACCTCTGACTTTTAGAATTCATGTGCGTATCAGAATTTGATTATCACTTGCGTTAACGGTGAAGGAAAAACATCGTGAGTAAACCTGCACACTTGAAAGGTCTCCATAAAGTTCTCGATGGTGTGTGTAGTCTGCCAACCCGCACTGGGCCAGCGTTGTGGACTAAGGCCCAACCCTTCTCATTCTGACAAGAGGCCCGTGCCCAGTAGTGGGACAGTAATGGGCTGATTATGTTATGTTGTACTGTATTGTCGGCCATGGTCTACCTACAGCGTCATCAGTGTTAGAGGGCTGTTGTAGTCCCGCTGTGGACTACACGTGCGCTTTTAGCTGCTGTTTTCGGCATTACCCTGTAACTAGGTCTGCGGAGGTCTGATGGCAGTCGCTCCGTGTAAAATACTGGTATTCAGCCGCATCTGGTTAGACTAGAAGCTGACCCTAACAGTTGGGAAAAGGCTAGGCAGAACAGAACCTAGTAACGTTGTAAAGTTTGACAATTAATTCGAAGTAACCCTGTATTATGTAGAGATAACGGATAAACGCTTGCCAACCAAACGTCGCGTTTAAGACTTTATCAAGACAGTGAGTGTGCACCCTGTTACGAACTACAGTAGAGACCAATACTAGAATTAATTTGAAGTAACCCCTATATTCTAGTACAGTAGGGGGGGAATGATAAGGTTCGTCCGTCTTCAAATTCATTCCTGTCCCACATTACCTTTTCAAACTGTTGAACGAAAAAGACCAATGCATGGAAAATGATGTTTAATTATTTGGTAGCAAAGATCAAAATTGCCTTTTACCTCCATATGACGCAGTAGTGCCATATAATGTCTTTGATTTGATTTAAGGAGTTTTGCAGTAAAAATCATGATATCATCAATTCGATGATTAAATAAATTGACATTAACAGTGTCTGTCACAATGGTGACACATTATAATTTTTAATATCCTGTCAAAAAATACTTGTATATTAATTTCTATAGTGTTGGCAATAAGTAGTTGGTAAAATAGTTTGTGTCTTGCTCTGTGCAAGCAAAAATAGACCCTAAGGTGTATAAAATTTTCATTCTCCTACTGTACTAGCTACATACATAAGAAACGTTGGGTTGCATGAAAAGAGCTGTGTCCACGAGTGATGATACTTTAAGTACCTTCGCCGGGCGCACTCTGGGCAGTCAGCCCCGCTACCAACCTTGCTGACTAGCTAATCTTTTCACCACGACATGACCTGTTTTCATATTCCTCGTGCCGACACGACAGAAGAACATAAGAAACGTTGCCTGATTGCGCCAGTTGAATACTTTGACCTCCTGTAAGGTATAAGTAGGTTTATGACTGCTGTCTCATTGGTCTAGTGGTGGCAAGCGCGACTGCTGATTGTGAGGTCCTGAGTTCGATCTCCAGGTCGGGCAAAGTGTTATTGCGGATTTTCCGTGTGAATTCCCTCAGTAACAGCCCGGAGTTTGGATTTTTGCCCGGTTGATGGCAATAGGCTCGCCCCCATAAGACATAAACGTAACAGCGAAATGAGGGTGTCAATATAATGCCCAACCCTTCGGAGAATACAGGCGTGATGTAGGTTTTTGATGCAAACATAATAATAGGTAAGTATTCATGGATTAAATAAAGGTTTACTTTTATAGATGTACCCAACAATATTTACATAATTAATTCTATACAAAAAATATTAATATTCATAATCATTATTGAATATATTGAGCACTCTCAGTCTAAAGTTGGCATGTCAACAATCTCTTAAGGATTTCTCCCATCTACCTTAAAAGTTTCTTCTCAGCGGTCACCGTAAGATTAATCGAATTTTGGGTTTTTACACCGTATCTTGATAAAATTAATAACTAACTGTACGACTTGATCTCTAGTAGTTATATCTTCGATAATGATATGAAAGGAAAATCCGGATCATATCTGTCCTTCATTGTATGAATTAATGTTTTTTTTTTTACATTTTAGGTATTAATAATATAATGTTCTTGTTCCACATCTGGTTGGATGGCAATATACAGTGTGCAAAATTATTCTTGTTGGTGCTAGTTTAGAAATCACTCAGTGGAAGATATGACCGTTCACACAGCGGATCCGTCGGTACTAGATGTGTTATTCACATCTGTGCCGACGGATCAGTTAAACAAATGGCAGCTGCGTCGCATCTGACAGGCAGGATACGATAAAAATAACGGATCCAGTATTTTTTACTGGATTCGGAACACTGTCGTGTATGTGAACTCGCTCATCCGCCATCACCAAAATAAAAACGGATTCTGTGAACAGCTTCTGTGTGAACTAGCTGTAAGCAGTGGATTCATAAAAAGGTGTTTAGACTTGAATTCTTTTTTTGGATGTTATATGGAATATTTCTTCTTATCTTTTATAATATAATATATACATATACATCCGTGATACCATAGTGGTGTGACCGTTGGACTGCCAAGTCATAGGTCTCCAGTTCGAACCCAAGGCACGCACCTCTGATTTTTCAGATTCATGAGCGTATTGTATAATTATCACTTGCTTAAAAACGGCGAAGGAAAACATTATGAGGAAACCGGCATACCTGAGAGATATTTCTCGACGGCATGTAAAGCCAAGTCAGAGGCCCACGGATGGCATAAACTCTGACACCAGGTTAGTCACTAGTCACACGAGATGAAGAAGATTGACATTATCAATTAAAAATAGGTAAAGAGTAGTGTTAAATCTTAATAACTTAATAATGTGGTTTATTTTTCAAAAGAAATAATGAAATAACGGTGGTCACTGAAACTATAATTGCATTTATTTTATTATGCTTGAGATAGTGCTATAAGAATGGACATAGATGGCCTATTAACCGTTGACCCTTGAGTTATATTGCTTGTAGATAGCCTAACTAACAGGATAAAGTTGATTTATAACTACTGTTGACATTTTTATGCAAAACCGAACCATTCATTTCATTTAGCCATTTTTTTTAAATACAGGTTTTTATTTTTAAGAATTCGTAAATGTGAGCCCGCATTTGCTTGCAAAGTTATGCATATTGTCATCAAAGACGTAACTTTTGTCTCGTGATTCTGGTTTCACGCCTTAAGGTGAGTACACATTAGAGCATTTACTTGCAATCTAATTTTCCTGCGGATGTTCGACGCTGTGTTTGATGAAGTGCGCATGACGCGTAGCACGTTTCGCCCGCGCTCGTGTCTTTACTCGACGAAATGTTACACAGATTCGCTCGTAGGTAGTTTGTAAAATAACGAGTATCGTGCTCGATGTTCGGTTCGTCAAAGACTAACACATTGAACAGCTCGGTGTTCTGTTATAAGTAAATGCTCTAATGTGTATCCACTTTTAGATACCGGTTCAGTGAGCATACTAAACATTTATGAACATTTCGGAATTTCAAAATTCATCTATCTACATATATCTAGTACCTTTAAACGAGCAATTCTTGTATATATATATATATAATCTGAATCTCGGAAACGGCTCCAACGATTTTCATGAAATTTAGTATGCAGGGGGTTTCGGGGGTGATAAATCGATCTAGCTAGGTTTCATTTTTAAAAATCTAATACCTTTAAACGAGCAATTCTTGTATATATATATACATATATATAATCTGAATCTCGGAAACGGCTCCAACGATTTTCATGAAATTTAGTATGCAGGGGGTTTCGGGGGCGATAAATCGATCTAGCTAGATTTCATTTAAAAATAACGTCGTTTTATCCGTGTTTTTAGGCAATGAAAAACTGCTACAATAATAATGCTCTAATGATAGAATACGAAGGTAAATTTCACCACCATCGACAAAGTTATAATAGCTCAGGTGGGAAATCGGGCGGTCACGAAACCTGAAAACGCTGATTCGAGTCCTGATGATTATTTTTTCCCCTTTTTTTAAAGTTCCTTCTTTTTTTATAAGCTTTTATTTAACTTGCAATGTTTGTATGTATGTTCGGAGGGGCTCGTGGCTAAATAACATCCGCGCCGATCGTAAGATTTGCGAGGTTAAGCTGCGCTTGCCGCGGTCAGTCCGTGGATGGGTGACCATTTGTTACACATCGAGACCCCTCCGTGCCTCGGAGAGCACGTTAAGCCGTCGGTCCCGGGTGTCATACGAATACCTATGACAGTCGTTACGGGTAGTCAGAAGCCCGAAAGTCTGACAAACGGTTTAACCTTAGGATATCGGCATTGCCCAGTTACTGGGTTGCGGAGGTCTGATGGCAGTCGCTCCGTGTAAAATACTGGTATTCAGCCGCATCTGGTTAGACTGGAAGCTGACCCCAAGATAATTGGGAAAAGGCTAAGAGGAAGTTTGTATGTATGTTCGGTTGAAATCTTGCAACTGAATTTTGAACTACTTCCTCTTATCCTACGGAGTTGAATTTTAAGATGTTGGTTCATTTCCGATGACAATACATTTTTTTGGTAAGCATGATCTGAATCGACATCCAGGATCACCTCCAGATAAAGGAACTCTTCAACGCTCGACAGCACAGACACAAATTTTGTGTACGCATTTTATTATGATAGCCGGTTTTAAGTTTTGCCGTGACATGGTTGCTGCACTCAGGGTTGGGTCCTGACTAGGGAACTCCTCAATGTTTAGCAGCACAGACACGAAATTTTGTGTAGGTACGCGTTTTATTATGATAGCCGGTTTTAAATTTTACCGTGACAAGGTTACTGCACTCAGGGTTGGGTCCTGACTAGGGAACTCCTTAATGGTTAGCAGCACAGACATGAAATGTTGTATACGCGTTCAATTATGAAAGACCGTCCTAAATTTCAACTTGATATAGATACTAAAAAATAAAAAAATAATTAATAGTAAAATAAACATTTTTAAAAACAAACTTTTATCTAAATGGTCTAAAAAGAAGAAAATAAACTTTAAATTAAATCTATCCCATCAATTTATTACATTATACAACTAATTTATTTAAATATTATAAAAGCTTGTCGCGAGATAATAAATAAACTAGAATACAATATGTAGGTATGTACAATAAGTAATAAATGTAAAGTGTAGTAATTCTAAGAAAAATGTACCTATGTGTACTTCATAAAATTGTATGTCTCGCGACAAACTTTTATATTGTTTAAATAAATTAGTTGTATAATGTAATAAATTGATGGGATCGATTTAATTTAGTTTATTTTCTTCTTTTTAGACCATTTATTCCCATTTCTTTCTTTCCAAAAAACAAGATATACAAAAAAAAACCAAGCTAAGCTCGGTCATCCAGGTACTTAGTATTTCAACTAGTTTAGATTTATATTGTACACAGCTATTAGGGTCTTTATTTAGGTATATTGAATATAAATTCTGTGCCTCGGAGAGCACGTTAAACTGTCGGTCCCGGGTCTCATTAGAATACCTACTAATGAATTATTCCTAAGGTGTTTATGTTTCTTTTTTTATATTTTTAATACTTGGTTTTGGTGTATTTTTATTCTATTTTATAATTGTTTATATTTTATATGAACAACGCATTAGTGTTAACTGTAATGTTGTCCATGTTATATTTGAAATAAATAAATAAACATAGTTGGGAAAGGCTAGGAGGAAGAGGTGTTTTGAATATCTATCTCTGTTTAAATAAATATATATTTGAAGTTTGATCGCAATTAATTAGTTAAACACTAAATTATCATAATTTATCACTATTATAATTTGTTATATAAACGATTGCCAGTTTTCATTAATCACTTTTGAATAACAACAACAACTACAATTAAAGCTACTGAAGTACTGATAAATTAGAGTCATTCGATGGCTGCGTTGCTCTAAGACTGATAAAAATCACGTAATAGTGTTCCTATTTTGATATTTAGATTCTAAACACATCAAACGTTGCATAGGAAAGCAAAATAAAAGAAAACGAGAAAGAAAATCGTGTTTGAAGGTGTCGACGAACGGCACAAATTGGCTCACGATCGGTAGGGTCCCTACCAATCGGCATGTCAACAGGCAAGTTGGCCCAGCCAGTAATAGGCAAGTTGGGACTTAGGAACCTTACCGACCGGCCCTGCCGATCTTGAGCCAAATAGTTCCGTTTATAGACTCTTTAATGTCCGGTTCCTATAAACAGAAATGAATAGTTTTGCTTACCTATGATTACATTTTTATTGCTAAACTGGGCATATAAATATACTCATATATTTGCAAACATAGGTACCTAAGATACATAGATATTTTTCCTTAGAATGAAGTTCTCCATATTTAACCATCACATGGGTATGCAAATAGTGTAAAACAATTTAAAACGATCAATAATGTCTACTAAATTCAGTAAATCACAAGTCTAAAAAAAACAGTAATAACTAAATTAAATAATAATACCTAAATAATAACATACCCAACAATTAAATTCAGAATAGTCAATATTAATTACGCTCAAAATAATAAATAATATTTTCCCAACATAATAATCACATGTAGCAAGACTTAGCATCTTTCTTTTAAATACTCAATAACATTTCGCAACTAAAAATTCGCTCGCAAGCTGATTTTACTTGTGATAGCTACTTCCATATGGAAGGGTCTACTATTCAAAGTTTATTAGTAAAGATACAATACAAATTAATCTATACTAATATTATAAAGAGGAAAGATTTGTATTTTTGTATGTAACGAATAAACTTAAAAACTACTGGACCGATTTTAAAAATTCTTTTGCCGTTAGAAAGCTACATTATCACTGAGTAACATAGGCTACGGGCGGAGCCGTGAGGACACAGCTGGTTATTGGTAAAGATACAAGAGTCTCAATTTTAACCAATAATACTTCGTAAATTATAGTAATCGGCCATGAACCAACCGTTCACATCAATTTATCTTCACGAGTGACGACGATACTTAAGCACGTCTGGCGCACCCTGGGTAGTCGGCTCCGCTGCCAACCTACATGGATCGGCAAGGTCGGCAAGTGAAAGTGAACTAAATTACAAACGGAGAATTTAATTTCATGTTTTCTCTAAAATTTTAGAATCATTTTATTACATAACTGGCGAAACGGGGGTGTACTAAAACATATCTGCCGAACCCTTCGGGGAATACAAGGCGTGATGTTATGATTATGTTATTTTGTTATATTATGAGCTTTTGCCAACGCAGTCTCTCACTCCTAGCGGCGCTCAAGATCAGAAACAAACGTTTAAAAATAACAATTTGTTATAATTTACTGAAAGAATAATTTATCGGTACTATGTAGGTACTTACCAATTCTTATTATTTATTCCAGATTACATATTTAATGAGGCGATAGGCAGATGCTACAAGTTCCACAAGACTCCATTGTCCTGGACTGATGCGTATGCCGCGTGCAGTGCAGAACAATCCTACCTAGCAGTAATCAACACTCAGGCAGAAGCGGATTACCTCGTAAAGATGACGGAAGTCGCACCGAAAAACAAAGTCACAGGAAACTACCTAAGCGGAGCAGTTCATTCGGGTTTCCATAACAGACTCAATGAGGGCTGGCAGACAGTAAGAGGTAAGCAACGATTTCTTCTTGCTTTCTATACCATACTGCGACCATCGATCCGTCTGGTTATCGAGAGGTCACGAGGCCAAGGCACGCACCTCTGACTTTTCAGATTCATGTGCGTATAATTATCACTTGCTTAAAAATGGTGAAGGAAAATATATGTGGAAACCGGCATGACTGAGGGATATTTCTCGACGGCATGTGAAGGTAAATCGGAGGCCCACGGACGGCATAAACTTTGACACCAGGTTAGTCACTAATCACACTAAAATTAGAGAATCGAGACATCTGTGTTTAGCAGTACGGGGGCTGATATAATGATGAAAGATTTTTTTATCTGTCTGTAGTTTTCGCAAACTGTCTGCCAAGCGAGGTGATTATTGCAAACCGCGCTAAATCTTTTTTAGGAATAGTCCAAGTGTGTCTGTGCATATCGTCACCGGAAAGCCAATACTACTTAAGCGCCATTTTGGGTAAAATGAGTTATATATTATATCGTTGGATTGGATTTTTTTTCTGCGTCGATTAGTTGGGATTTCGTAATAGAATAAAATACGAAATCCCAACTAATCTGCCCGATTCTGCGGAGTCTGCTGGACTCTTACCGGTTAAAAACCAACCGTGTTCCTCCTCCTGACCGTTTGGCCAGGGTTGCGGGATTCGCAAAAGTATGCACCGCAGCCCCGGCAGGTCCCGGTCCGTCAACCCCTGACGGACCTCTCCTCTGTGTGGCCTTGCCCCACATCCTCTTGGGAAGCATGCATGGAACACTGCGCGCCGCCTTCTCGTGTTTGTTACTGTTCGGGCAGCGGGTTCCCTAACCCACCGGCCACAGGCCACACACTAGGGTGGCCGGAGGCAGTCGCGCGCGCGCGCCCTCCTGCGCCCGGTGAGTCTGGCGCCGGAAGGGAAAAGAGCAGGAAGCTCCCTTTCCCTCTCCGCTCCTTCCTTGGTCGCGATCACCTTCTCGCAAAAGGAGGCGATGGCTTCTCACGCACCCTCACCTCCGACCATTGACAGAACCACGGCCGGAAGCGAAAGGGGCTTAGTTTAAACCTAAGGTGTCAGCTCTCATAGTAAATTAAGCTTTCCTTTCGTGATCGATTATATAATCTTCACAAGTACAAAGTGCTACAATTTTCTTTTTTATTTATTTACAGGTACATCTTTAGATGACAGTGGTTATGTCCGCTGGGGCAACAATCAGCCCGACGGAGCCGACCAAGAGAAGTGCGGCTCAATGTTCTACAATGGACATCTGAACGACATCAGCTGCGACACGAAATGCTTCTTCATTTGTGAACACGAAGTGGACACGCTAAGCTCGCTATTTGACGATCGGTTTGGAGATGCTACGATAACGTATTAGTATCGTTTATAATTTTGTTTATTTATTCGTAACGTTCTCAGTCCATCTATCTTCTATCTATACCAAGGTATACATATAATAAATCTGTATAAATAACGTGCCTGTACATTGAAAAAAAAATGCGGTGGCGTTAAAGGATAACCAATGGAGACCATTTCAATACTTTTAGGAATGTTTATCTGTTTATCGGTTTGTCGGTTTGTTTGTGTACGCCGTACGTAATAAGTACCGAATCAATGCGGTTGACTTTTATAGACAAATATTGTGCGTATCTCAGAGTAACATTTAGTTTTAGTTTCATCGTAATCGGTACGCTCAATCAAAAGATATTAATTAGAATTTAAAGTTACCAAGAAGAAATTAGCATTATTTGTTTGTACCATATTTGCTTAATAGATAGCGTGACGCGTATGTTAAAACGCGTTTGTAATTAATTTTCCGTTTAGTTTCAAACGTGTAGTCTCCGGTTAGTTTATGCTATGCTATAAACATTAACAAGGCACAGGGCCAGACACTACGCGTTGCGGGTGTAGATCTTAGTGTCAGCTGCTCCTCGCACGGTAAACTCTATGTGGCTCTATCCCGTGGCTAAATTAGATAATTTTTATATGATAAATATTAGGGAGTGCATCCGCTACCGGCGACGATTTCCGAACTGGCTGCCCGCGCTGATATGGTTTACTATCAATTTTCATTAAAAAAAACCGCTTTAGAATCTATCCGTGTCGCCGATTTTCACTTTGGGTGCCGGCGCCCGCGCCGGTAGCGGTAGTTTTAAATCATGACTGTCCGCAGTGTTAGCTAGAACCGGTTCCCAATGGCGTTATTTTTGGGGGCCGCTGTGAAAGCATTTCATAAATTATTATAAATGTTGATCATTCCTTATTCTAGTCATAATTGTGTCCCATTCTATTTGCTCCATAGAGAATTAGAGTAAAATAAAATTAATAATTATTATTTTGGTGTTTAATATTTAATACGTATATTTGGTTCGAGTATTATAATATTATACAAAAATATATAAAAGTATATTTTACAGCAAAGTTGTGCACAAATATCATACAACTAAAATAATACGAAACGCTTTGATCACCTCATTAAGTACCTATTTAAGATAAATTCTAGTTGTCAAAAAAATATAATAGTTACATTTATTATGACATCGACGGACAAAGTAAAACTTAAAAGTGTGAACATTTATCAAGTGTTCTCACTTCATACTCTATTATTAATATTTTCTACAATATTGCAACTATTTACAAAAGTAAGATTCTAATGAATACAATACGCAAAAAAAAGCCAATGAAGAAAAACATTGTCAAAACTATAGTTACAAAAATAAGTCTTGATAAGATTACATAATAACCTGATTAATTATTGTAAATTCATTACCTTAATATAATAACCTACTCCAAAATTACAATATTCATTTAATTATTTAATTCATGTGTCCTTAAACACTGCTTTACCGACAAGGGGCAGGTACCGTACAGCAGGTCCACCGTACGACAATAATACCCTGGCCGGCTCGAAGTACGACACGATCCAGTACAGAAGCACCACGTAGAAGAATAGGGACACCAGACGATCCAGTATGTACAAACTGGAAGACAAAAATAATACTATAAGTCATCATTGTAAGAATTACATCAGCTTATAATAATAAATTGATAGGTTCTGTTGTTACACCAACAATATAATTTATATAGCGAAAAAATAGAAAGGGCCCAAGTGCGGTCCCTTGTGGTACTCCAAATACATTCCCTTCCTATGAGGATTGATAAGTGGTCGGGTTTAATATCATTTGCGAAATTATTTATTTTAACAGCTACATTCTGTGTATCAAGCAGCTGTCTTGAAATCCCATGATGGTCCTCTTAATGTGTTCGAATATCTGTGTCAAACGCCATGCTCACATCAAACAATATTACAGCAATAAAAAAAAAGCGTCAATTTTAATTTTAAATTTAAAAAGCCAAATAAGCTTAGTTATTATTCGGTTATGGCTCTTGTTATAACTGAATACATGAATAAACATCGTTTGAAACAATAATCCATTTTGTTCACCGTCAATTAAATTTGATGGTCTGCTTAATGATTTGTATTGTATACAGCACTCGAATATTGAAAAGATCAGCGGTAAGAGATTGATTGAATTGTAAAATTAAATGCTGTTAAACGGTGACGATTGTGATTGTGACGATTAAATATGCAAGTTAAATTGAGAAAAGACACAAGACACCTTTTTTCAAATTAGGTAGTTAATAATACAACTTTTTAACAAAAATAAAACCGACTTCAAATTGTCTATCTCCGAAGTTCTTCATCAGATCTTCACCAAATTTAAATGGAGACCACTTCGAAAGAATACTCTTTCAAACAAAAAAAGAATCATTAAAATCGGTTCTCAATTAGCAAAGACATCGCGGAACAAACATACAAAAAAAAATACATACATTCGAATTGAGAACCTCCTCGTTTTTTTGGAAGTCGGTTAAAAATACATTTCGCCTACCGCACCTTGAAAGCCGGATATGTTTAATGGTTCGTTGGCAAATGTTCGTTTTGAAACTAAACACCGTACAACGCATATATCGTTGCCCAGTCCTTTGAGTATCACATGAGCTGGTAATGAGACAGGTAAAAAATTAAGAATAAACTTACATATGATTCTGCAGCCTAGCTTTAGGCAAATTCTCCAACTTCTCCTTCAAACAATATAGCTTCCCTCCAATCATACAGCTCTCTATATACGGTTCATCCTCTATGATGGTCAGGTCCATTGGGAAGGTCTCCTTATCAGTTGGATTCAGTAGACCGACCAGAGCCTTGAAGTTGTTGGTATCAAACCACCATTCCCGAGTCGTGAAGTATTGGAGGACCTCCAGACCCACTGATATTCTGTTCTGGATGCGAACCATGCTGGAAATGGACAATAGAGCGGTCAGAATGCAAAATTATTTATAGATTTTTATACATTTGTAAAGATTAGATTCAATAATGAGTAAATCTTGCTTCCCCGGTGTAAGAGAGTAAAGGCCACAAATAGCCTGTAGTAAGTTAATATCAGTTATAACTCATGGTTGGACATGACCTATTCCTATTAGGCTTAATATAAAACCAAACAGAATGGTTGTGTTAAAATGAGATACAACTTGCAAGTTGGACATTAACTTGTTTATATCGTTGTTACCTCTCTCACGTTTATAAGGTCAATAGCGCTGACCCTTAATAATGAAGCAAGTCATATAGTTATGAAACTAAATTACACCTATAATAATAATAATTTATTTTTAATGAACTTATGAGTAATAAGACGTGTAATGTGTATTTAATATGTGTGGTATTAAAAGAAGAAGGCCATGGCCCTAGTAATCGATTGCGTTCTAATTCAGAGTCGAACTTCCCTGGAATCCATTAAACATATTAAAGACATTTCCAAAACAGTTAATTTGGAAGGTAATCGGGAAATTCCCAATTCATCCACTTCAAAACCTCTTTGAAAACTTTTGTTAAAATCAAATCCTGGTTAAGTCCATGGTTACAGTCCCCTTAGACCACTATCAATAAAAATTAAACCACAAGTCGCGCTGTAAAAAAGATGTGGAGCAGGTGGCACAGCGAGTGGCAGGCACCCGCTGAAATTCTGACGCCGTGGGTGACGTATGCTTTAATCTATACTAATATTATAAAGCTGAAGAGTTTGTTTGTTTGATTGAACGCGCTAATCTCAGGAACTACTGGTTGGAATTGAAAAAATATTTTTGTGTTGGATAGTCCATTTATCGAGGAAGGTTATAGGCTATATAACATCACGCTACGACCAATAGGAGTGGAGCATAAATGAAAAATGTTGCAAAAACGGGAAAAATGTCCACCCGTGCGAAGCCGGGACGGGCCGCTAGTAAAAATATATTATACTCACAATCGTTTCTGCCTGAACAAAAACATCAGGAAATCGATTAAGTAAGCTGGGATAATATGGTAGAAGAACACACAGAGGTCGTGAATAAACTTGTTGGGTCTAATGTTGCCGTCGGGGTACCACAGAGGACCCTCGAAGGGGAACTTGCGCACGGTAGCCTTTCCGATGTCCAGGACTTGTTTCCACGTCGTATTGCGTTCGTCGCCCGTCGTTATGTTGTACACTGGAATCTCGGCTTGTCTGGAAAGGATTGGATTGAAGCCTTAGATCGTTGTATGATTTTGAATGCTGGTAAATGTGTAGATACTAACGAATAGACTTCCAGGTTGAACGGTTTTGGTAGCAAATAAATAAATTAACTAGTAAATGCATTGCTTGTCGCAGTACGATGCTATTACGTTTTTTAAACCATTTTGACAGCTATAAGTGCATATTTCGAATAATGTTATATAAATATATAAAAATATTTTTTACTTTTAATATTAAAATCTACCTCTGAGTATCCTTGCCAGTCTTATACGCGATGATGATGATGCTGTTGATAGCTATGTCGACGGGGATGACCTCTGCGTGGTAGTGACCGCAGCAGTGCATGGACCTTATGACGCCCTTGCCTGCGCCCACCATGAGGCCGATGGGACCATTCAAGTTGTCCACCCAGCCGGGAGTAGGCTCCTTGTACGAGGGAGTTACTGAAACAAGTACCTATTATTTTAATCTATGGCACGGCAAAGAACAGGCCACCCTTATCTTCAGTGGATTGGTTAGGGTTTATGTGACCGTAAGCTTGTCCGGTCAGCCTGGCTAGCTACCACCCGAACATTAAAGTCCGGCGCCAAGCAGTTTACTGTGTTCCGTCGTGTGTATGTGAGAGCCCAGCGGCGTAGCGTGGGTGTCAGCTGCCCGGGGCGGAAAAAATTTTGCCGCCCTCTTATTCTTATTCTTATTCTTTATTGTACACAAAATAATAATATATAATACAGTTCCGTTGGCAAATTCATGTACAAAGGCGAGCTTAACTCACAAATGAGTTTTCTAACAGCAAACCTTAGAGCGATAGAGAGATTTGATGTTGAGGAGAACAATTACCTAAGTGTACAAGTTATATAAAATTACAAATCTCTTATTTAGGTATTTCAATTTAATTTATACCATACATTACATACATTAATTATAGATAACTTTTCGGCAAGAACAGTCATCATTATTTTGCATTGTACAGATGAGATTTTAAATAAAACCGTTTTTTATTATTTATCGTTAAACTTTGCCGCCCCCTAAAAAGTGCCGCCCGGGGCGGGTCGCCCCTGCCGCCCCCACTACGCTACGCCACTGAGAGCCAAAGGGGTATAGGGGAATCCCTCTATATCTCTGTTCCTTGGATTCGTGTGCGCTATCTTAGACCCTGTCTGCGCTTACCATCAGGTGAGACTAGGGCCAAAGGCGACCAAGTCAAGAGTAAAAAAAATGCTCTTAATCACAAGTATCCTCATGATCAGTACCTTCACCCGATGTGACATTCGATTTTACGTGAAGTGACAGTCTCTAACCGAATTTTGTGGAACCAAGATTCGCGCAGAATGATTTTAATATTAGGTCCTTACCTATGAAATGGGCGTTTTTTTCTCACAAATAGAGAACCTCCTCACTTCAATGATTTAAAATATTAATCAATTGCTTGATATTATATCGAATAATGACCATCATAGACAACTACCAATAGTAAAAAAAACTTATTATTTACAGTTTTCTAAACATAAAAAATAACTCAAAAATGCCTCCTCTTTTTGTTAGCAGAAATGAACACTATTTTTGTTTTAACTTAGCCAAAACTGATTTTTGTCGCATAATCTAAGTGGCATACGTTATCTTAGTTTTTAAACATTAGTGCATAAAAGTTTTAAAACATCAGTGTTCATAGTTGTTAGATAAATTAAGAAAATGTTAGTATGAAAATTGCAATTTCTTTAAAATTCTCCATACAAAACGCTGATTTCATAGGTGGGGACCTAATAGTTCACAAGTAAGTGCTCTCCCATTGAAGGAATCGGGTTCTTGAAGTGCGCATTACTTCAACGGTGTTCACACACACAATATTTTTAACACAACCTCTTCATGATGTGCTACAACATCAACAAAATATCATGGTTTTGCTCACCTATGCTAGGTCGGACAACAACAGAAGGCAGTTGAGGGTAGCTTTCTCTGACGAGTGCTTCTGCTAGCCGCTTGGAGTACGTGTAGGAGTTGGGGTGCTTCTGGTAGATGGAAGGTGCCAGGAGGTTCAGCTGTTGTTCTGTCAGCCAGCTTGCCGCGCGGAGCACCTCGTGCGGATCCGTTGGGGGGTCGAACACCTGGATAAGTAAAAGATTTGCTAAATACTGTCGGTGTAATGAGGCGTACTGAGTACGTAAGAATCCTTTAGCCAATTAGAATAACAGAAATGAAGGTCTTCTAAATAACAGTCTAAATATTATTTTAACAGTCTTTTTAGTTAGTACCCGTACGGACTCCATACGGTGATCTTGGTCGAGACCTCTTGTGAAATAATATTAGGATTAAAATATGTTTAAATAAATATTCTAGAAGAAAGTTGCCATAATCCGTTGAAATAATTCACTACCAAGTTCAGAAATAATATACACACATCCACAACATATCTAATTTTATATAGGTACAAGTCCAATATAGCTCTTAGAATTCACCTTTTCCGCCATTCTCTCGTAGTCAGGATAACAGAAAGCTGTAGACAAATGTATAAAGGCGACGAGCTTCTTCGTCTTCTTGGCCATGTCGAGGACTCTCATGGTGCCTCTGGTGTTCATCTCCAGACCTTCCTTCAGCGGCGCCTCCAGCCGCAAGCTAGCCGCAAAATGGAAGACTATTGACACCTGGAATAGAAAAATATTAAAGCGAGGTTCACATTTGAAATGAAAAATCCCATAAAAGTCAATGTTATTTAAACTGCCTCGTTGGTCTAGTGGTGGCAAGCGTGACTGCTGATCATGAGGCCCTGGGTTCAATCCCCAGATCGGGCAAAGTATTATTAGGTTTTTCCGTGTGGAATTCCTCAGTGGCAGCCTGGAGTCTGAATTTGTGCACGGTTGATGGCAATAGGCTTGCCTCCTATTACATGGGACATAAACATAACGGCGAAATGAGGGTGTTACTATACACCTCTGCCCTACCCTTCGGGGAATACAGGCGTGATGTTATGTTATTATTTAGATTTCGTTGTAGAAGTCGTCTTAAACTTTGTTTCGTCATAATAAGCGGTTCATCCTGCAATAGGTATATCTGTCGGTAGATAAATGGTCTTTAGTTTTTACACCGTATTAGCACAGTAGGTACAATTAGTGTAGCCACACTCGGAAGAATACAGTTATACACACAAAATAAGAATATAGCTTCCATCTATATCAATATTATAAAGAGGAAAGATTTGTATTTTTGTATGTAATAAATAAACTTAAAAACTACTGGACCGATTTCAAACATTCTTTTGCCATTAGAAAGCTACATTATCACTGAGTAACATAGGCTGTATTTATTACTGGAATAAAACTTCTTACGCGGGCGGAGCCGTGAGAACACAGCTAGTCCTACATAATTATGTTCGGATTTTAAATACGCGGAGAGTTGTGATCATTATACTATTATAGTCTTTGGGTGTAATCAATAATAATCGCTACGCTAGCAGTGCGTAAAACTGATGATATAATTCCATTGGCCGTAGAAAGTGTTACAACGCCTAATATAGTAGTATCTAAGCAATAAAACAACTTAAAAAAGCGGGCTAGTTACATAACTGTTTCTATCGTAGAATTATTATGAATGGGTTGGGTAGCCTCTGTTAGTATGTCATAATTATATAAGTGGTGCTACATAATAGCGAGCGAACTTGATATTACAATGTCGACTATATAAAATATGCATAACATAACATAAGATAACATCACGCCTGCATTCCCCGAACGGTTCGGCAGAGGTGTATAGTAACACCCTCATTTTGCCATTATGTTTAAGTCCCATGTAATAGGAGGCGAGCCTATTGCCATCAACCGGGCACACATCCAAAACTCCGGGCTGCTACTAAGGAATTCCACAAAGAAAAACCCAATAACACTTTGTAGGTCGGACCCAGGACCTCACGATCAGCAGTCTTGAGTATATTATTTGCAGGTTGATCGCGTTAACGCTGGGGCTCGTTGCTGTTTTGAAAACTTTATGGTATGTCAAATTGTCAACATTCTGTTTTGCTTGAATTTTTGTTTGTTTGTTTTACCAACTTAAGTAAAAAACTGTTGATTTTAAAAATTCTGTTGTTAACAGTTCTGTCCAAAACAACGTAATGACTAAGCTCTCGTTCGTTGCTTTAAGCTACGGTCCCACAGCCCTTAAACTGACAAGCCGCGCCGGACGTAGCCACGCTCGTCGAGGTCTGTCCCGACCCGTGTCGAGCAACTTTGAACCTACCGACTCCCGACGGATCGGACGGGCGACGACAGGCCACCGCACTGCCTGGCCTGCAAAAAAACAGGCCGTGGGACCGCAGCTTTACGAGTCGCGTTGCCATTCTAGACTCAGAGCAAATACCTAAGTAATATTCGATTCATCATAAAAATTCAATGGTAGAAGTTGTTGTCTCGACGCATTTAACATTTATGGCTCATAAAGAAGAGTATTTTTCATTCATGCTGTTTGTTTAAGCAATCCATAAGGTATAGCGAACAGTTATGATAGTCGAAATTCCGCGGACAGGTTTTGCCGGCAAGAATCAAGAGTGATTTAAACACGTGGTTGCACTTTCCTTTACATTGCAAACCGCTTTCACTGTTTACACATATCTGGTTTTATATACCTGCTATTTCCACAGGATATTATGGGATGTTAATAAATTGTTAAATGTATAAAAGCAAATTATTACCCGACTACGCGACGCAAAGGGATAACAATATAGACCGGCTCAAATTTTCCCAATAATGGATCCCGACTATGGTTACCATATCTCAGGATTTGTCGTGAGATTTCAGAGTTTTTGGACTCTTCTCAGGATCGGGGCTGGATTTTGCAAATCACACGAAATCTCAGGATTTATGAATTTTCAATAAAATACAGCTTACAAAATATACGTAAATATCCGCAGTGTATAAAAACGATAATATTACGACTTTTTAAAATTGTTAAGTACCTACCTTTTAGAGAAAATTCTCAAACTGTAAAAAAATTGCCTGATTTTTCAATGGAAATCAGGCCTTTTCTCCGGAGTTTTGTTTTTTTCATCTGGTAACCCTAATCCTGACTGTTAAGGATGACTCACGCTAGACCGTATCGGGTCCGAGCCGAGTGTCGGCCGTAGCACGGTTAACTAATATTACATATATTTTGTATGGACACACTCACGCTATACCGAGCGGCAACCGAGACAAAATTATATGTATCTAATACTAGCTGCCCGGACAGACTTCGTTCTGTCAAAAGTTATTGGCCTGTTGTGGGAAAAGAAAAGTGTTGTTTTTACTATTTTCCACGCAATTTTTGTTTTTTCTCTCCATAAGAACCCTCCTTGTGCCTTAAGGAATATATTTAAAAAAAAAATAGCCGAATTGGTCGAGCCGTTCTCAAGTTTTGCGCTTAGCAACACATTTGGCGATTCATTTTTATTTATATAGATTAGTTGACCGTGCTACGGCCGACACTCGGCTCGGACCCGACCCGGTCTAGCGTGAGTCATCCTTTAAAGTCGTTAAGTTTCGCATTAGAATTTAGTATTTGTTTTATGTGTGTATCGATCATGAAACTAATTCAATGGTGTAGTTTTCAATATTACTTAACAGAATTCTAGACTACTGGACTTGTTTTTTCTTTTCAGTTTTCATTTAAACTTTAAATTTTTACGCAGCCGGATTTTTGATTTCTTTAATTTACTTTTTTTGTTCGTTTTTGACCGCCGTTCTGTAGGTAGGGACTAGGGACGTCGAAAATCGAGCATAATTATGTACCTGTAGTGATGTACTGGGGTACATCTTTTTCAAAGGCTGACAGATACCTAGTCGATCGATAATATGGATCAACTCGTTCTGCAGCCGAACAAATATTGAATTTATTTCGCGTAGGGATCGAATTCGCGTCCGTTAGCAAGGGCCAAGCGCAAAGCCACCATTCAAACGATACGTCAATCCGCGAATTGTTTGTCTTTTGTACACAAGGTGCTGGACCTTGACCTGTAGCCAACCATGATCATGAGGTTGAGGTCCCAGACAAAGCTGTATAGACGGAACCAAAATTGTGTGGCATTGACTACAGCTTTAGTAACTTAAGTCCCATACATTTTTATCATTACACTAGCGGCCCGTCCCAGCTTCGCACTGGTGGACATTTTTCCCGTTTTTGCAACATTTTTCATTTATGCTCCGCTCCTATTGGTCGTAGCGTGATATTATATAGCCTATAACCTTCCTCAATAAATGGACTATCCAACACAAAAATAATTCTTCAATTCCAACTAGTAGTTCCTGAGATTACCGCGTTCAAACAAACAAACTCTTCAGCTTTATAATATTAGTATAGATAACATAACATCACGCCTATATTCCCCGAAGGGTTGAACGAAGGTGTATAGTAACACCCTCATTTCGCCACTATGTTCAACTTCCATGTAATAGTACACAATCCGGGCACAAATCCAAACTCCGGGCTGCTACTGAGGAATTTCACACGGAAAAACACAATAACACTTTACCCGACCTGGGCATCGAACCCAGGACTTCACGATCAGCAGTCGCGATTGCCACCACTAGACCACTGAGGCAGTTTTATCATTCTTGTTAATAACAGTGTCGATGTCTAAGCATTAGAAGCATAGTATAAAATAATCAGCCCATTACTGTCCCACTACTGGGATAGGGCCAGATCAGTTCACACACAGCGTCTCTTTATGAAGATTAAGGGTCAAGCCACATCTGTGACTTTGATTCCTGGGGGTTACTTTGATCAAAACTTCGTTTCGTAATAAAACTCAAATTGTACGAATTCTTCCGATATTTTTTTACGGTTGGCAACATTGAACGTCATTGATCAGTCGTAGTGGGTGGATCCTTGCCGGTTGATGAAAAAGCAATTAAAAATATGTCGGTAATAATTTTGTGTAATTATTCATTCCCTATTGGGGTTACTTTGAAATTCCTTAGAAAAAAGGGAGGTATCAAAGTAACCCCAATCAAAGTTTAACATTTATCACGAACATTTTATTTTATTTCTCAAAAAGTAATAAGAAAAATTATAATTTTATTCATGAAATAGGCAAAATAAACAAAATCAATGTTTGCACTTTTATTTAATTTTTTTGCTCTCCTGTTTCAAGAGAAAAATACATTACAATTTTGAAATTGATCAAAGTAGCCCCATTCTTCCATACACATAATTCCATATAAACATCTCACACCGTACACATTTGACCGAAGATGCGTTACTAAAATTCCTCGAGTAAATTACGCGACGGAAGATTGGAGACGTATCTTCCGTCAGATGTGGATTGGCCTTAACTACCTATGTATGGATGTATTTCTACATTATCAAACTTAGCAGCTACAATATGGGTGTAATAAACTGTTACCTCATTGTAGATCTCGTCCAAGTGAACAGTATTGATGCCCAGCTCCTCGTACATGATATCTCCAGTCACTGGGATCAGCTTCTTCATCACATGTGGCTTCTCCTCTCTTATTCTTTGGAACAGCTGGAATATTACACAGATAAATGTAATATGTGAGAGGAGGGGAGGGGTTCGTGACTAATTAACAACCGCACCGATCATACGATTTACGAGGTTAAGCTGTGCTTGCCGCGGTCAGTTCATAAATGGGTGACAATTTATTACACATCGAGACCGTGCCTCGGAGAGCACGTTAAACCGTCGGTCCCGGGTGCCTCACGAATACCTATAACAGTCGTCAGAAGCCCGAAAGTCTGAAAACCGCACCGGTGTTACCGTAGGATATCGGCATTGCCCTGTAACTGGGTCGCTGAGGTCTGATGGCAGTCGCTCCGTGTAAAATACTGATATTCAGCCGCATCTGGTTAGACTGGAAGCTGACCCCAACATAGTTGGGAAAAGCTAGGCAGAACGAAATGAGTTATGTGGGAGATCACATAATATGCTAACTTTAAATGAGCTTTAAATTAACTTTTAATGACCATTAATTCTGCTTAATTGATATTTAAGGAGTTTTAATATAAAACAGAATTAGTTTTCATAAGTAGGCAACACCTTAAATTGATATTCTTTATTAGGTTAGTTTAGAAAACGTTTACATTGAAGTTTTTCCATTCGTCCTCAATATTTTGAATACCATTAACATAATATTGTTTTGATTGTGTCATTAAATATAATTATTCTCTCGAAAACACAATAAAAATGCTTAGAATTTTTGTACTGACAAGTATATTAATCATTTCTAAAATTATCTATTTGTTCACGTAACAGAGGATGTATATTTCTATCATGAGTTATTATTATTGCAATACTCACGGGCAATTTCCACATTTCTTCGATGCGTGTCTCCGGTGTCTTGCCACGTTTCGACCGCACCAGTGCGTACACGCAGCCTAAATCCGGCACGCTATATAGAAGCTTCTCGATCAGGACCTTGCCCATTAACCCTAGGGCACCTGTTACCAGTATTTTCCGCCCTTTATACCATTCGTTCACTTCCGAAGTCATTTTGGGGGCTAGAAAATAACAAAAGAGTCTTACATTAATAAAAAAATATTATCAGTTTTCTTTACACTAAGTTTTAACTATTTCGTCAGTGGAAATGTAAAAAAGACTAAAGCGCCGATATACCTACTTTACAGGAGAGAGATTCATATTATTTTTTTAAGATAATAAACATAGTTATTTTTCTTAGAGTATATCTATTTAATATGTATGCTGTATTAAATATATATACTCTAAAAAAAAATGTTTAAAAAAAAACTTTGAATCTCTCTCCTGTAAAGTTATTGGCGCTTTAGTCTTTTTACCTTTCCACTGACGATTTATACATATTAATTTTATAAATATGTAATTATACTAATTACATAACATAACATCACGCCTTGTATTCCCCGAAGGGTTCGGCAGAGCTGTTTTAGTAACACCCTCGTCTCGCCAGTTATGTTTAAGGCCCGTGTAATAAGGGGCGAGCGAATCCAGACTCCGGGCTGCTACTGAGAAATTTCTAATGGAAAAACCTAATATCACTTTGCCCGACCTGGGGATCGAACCCAGGACCCTATGCTCAGCAGTCGCACTTGTGACAACGAGACTAGCAAGGCAGTCTATAGTAATTGTCTCAGAAAAATATTGAGACTTCCAACCAATCTTTGCCAGCTGTCTATTTTAAACATAATCCCTTATATAGTACATTGTGATATAAGTGTGCTATGTTAGTAATTACGGTCGAGGGGGTATAGTGCGCGCGAGCCGCAAGCGAGTGCCATAAGTGAGCCGAGACTGTAATGATCAATGCACACGCGTATCATACGACGTTTTTCAACACACTTAGGAGGAAAAAAACTGACTTGTATTGTTATTAACTTTGAATTATTAAAACAATTAGTGAAAGTACAATTGGACCTACTTATGCAAAAAGGAACCAATCCACACACATGCCAAAATCGAGCTAAGTATGTAGAAAGCTTTCAAAATGTACCTTCTATCGACCCTGTAAGGATCAAAATTATCTGATAACTTTGACAGAATATGTGTCAGTTGTCAGATCATTTTGATCCTTACAGGGTCGATAGAAGGTGCATTTTGAAAGCTTTCTACATAGCTCGATTTTGGCACGTGTGTGGATTGGTTCTTTTTTGCATAAGTAGGTCCAATTATTCTCAAAATTATACCGAACAGTTTTTGTTGGCATTTTTACAGTTTCTGTTATGGTATTAGTATATCAATATAATTTTTGGTCTTAACTGTGCTTTTTAAAATGGAATAGATACACCAAAGCGAGCTGCGCTTGTATTTATTTGCCAGTTCATTGAAGTAAGCTAAAAATACGTTCTCAGAAAATGACTAGGCATTTATGTTGAATTTCCATTGTATGAAAGATTCGTAAGCCGCTAGGTAATTATTCTCTCTAGATTTAGTGGCAACAGGCTATCACATGCGCTTCGTGCCTCGATTAGTATTTCCGGCAGCGTCAAATCTATGTATTGCTCTTCTTCCCTACTTAAAGTCGACATTTTTGATAATAATCAACCACACAGCGAAAACGTTAGCACGAACAACATTGACATACAGTCAATATTAAAAATATAATACAGCGAATATTTTCGTATTTATAACATAACTTATTGTGAATTATAAATAATTTGAAAAAATTAAATGTTTATTATCATATTTTAATTAACACAGTTTTTTTTTAACAAAATAGTTTTCTATGTTATAGGAATAAAAACGCTTTGCTAAGATTGATAAAAACAACCTAAAGTAAAATTCGTAGACATGTATCATTAATCTGTGGTACATTTTACCGGACTAGTCCGCAATAAGCTACATTACGGACCTAAAAGCGGTCCAATAAGAGCCACTTTATGAGCAAGTGTGTTGAAGTACATTACTGGCGCGGTCTGTAATGACTGCGTTGCTGGCATCACTGATGATGGCCGAGAGCGCAACGTAGCGCAGGTCCAGGCCATCACAGCGCGGTCAGCATTGCAGCTCTTGATGGACAAGCTGGAATAAAGGCCGAGACCGAAGGTCGAGGCCATTATAGCGCGGACAGCAAGGGCTGCAATGATGACCAAGCTTGAAGGCCGAGAGCGTAGCTAAACTAAGCTCGAGGCCATCATAGCGAGGCCAGCAGCGCAGTCATTGCGGTCCAAGGCTTGTATAGTGCTTTACTCAAACAATGCGAGTAATTTAAATAAAACCAGATTAGTATGTATAGTAACAATTTATTTAAAGTAACGATTTGTTTCTTCCCCGGTCCTTAGTTTTTTTTTTTAAATTAGTCTTTAATTATTGTACTGCCTGTACCTATAAAGCCAAATTTTGTATAAAAACTTTTTGCACCAGTCTATTTTTGAAACAAAACTCGACAATAATGGATTTTCAAAGGAAATTGCTGGTGGCTAAAACTCACCAGCAATGAATTTCCATACAACTTTGCTGGCGCCTATTCAAGTAACGCGGAAAGGTCGACTTTGCTCAAAGAAGGTTGTCAAAATAATGACCACATTACAATGGCTGCAATGATGACCAAGCTTGAAGGCCGAGAGCGTAGCTAACCTAAGCTCGAGGCCATCATAGCGTGGCCAGCAGCGCAGTCATTGCGGATCAAGGCTTGTATAGTGCTTTACTCAAACAATGCGAGTAATTTAAATAAAACCAGATTAGTATGTATAGTAACAATTTATTTAAAGTAACGATTTGTTTCTTCCCCGGGCTTTAGCTTTTTTTAATGAGTCTTTAATGATTGTTCTGCCTGTACCTATACAGCTAAATTATGAATAAAACTTTTTGCACCAGACTATTTTTGAAACAAAACTCAACAATAATGGATTTTCAAAGGAAATTGCTGGTGGCTAAAACTCACCAGCAATGAAATTCCATATAACTTTGTTGGCGCCTATTCAAGTAGCGCGGAAACGTCGACTTCGCTCAAAGGAAGTTGTCAAAATAATGACCACATTACAAGCATTTTCGAGTAAAAACTTTTCAGTTAAACGATTTTATCTTGCAGTACCCCGGCAGCATCACGATTTGACGTTTTAAGGTTGAAAATATAAAAAAAAAATATTGTCAGGGTAATTGAATTTGTGTGCGAAGTTTTTAGTAGAATGGTTAAGTAGAAGTATGTAGGTCCAAAACTGTCGCAAGGTTTGAATCATGATACGAAGTGAAGCTAATTAAAACAGTTTAACAAAAAATATAAAAACTTGTCTGTAACAGATTTAGATACCTACATCAATATAAATTATTTATGATTGCTTTGGCTGCCTTTTTGGTCTAGTGGTCGCAAGCGCGACTGCTGCGCATGGGGTCCTGGGTTCGATCCCCAGGTCTAGCAAAGTGCTATTGAGTTTTTTCATTAGGAATTTTTCAGTAGCAGCTCGGAGTCTGGATATGGCAATAGGCTCGCCCCCTATTACATGGGACTTAAACATAACTGGTGAAACGAGGGTGTACTAAAACACCTCTGCCGAACCCTTCGGGGTATACAAGGCGTGATGTTATGTTTATTTATGATTTATAAAAAATCAATTTAACAACCTTTGATTTTAAAGAGTTTTCAGATCAATGAGTTTAACAGTCCAAAGTCAGGGGTAAAACGCGTCTCTCTCACTACATGCGGTGCTAGGATCTTTAAAAAATTATTTCGGTTTTCGGTTTAAAGAAACTTTATTCCCAATAAAGACATTAAGTCACTTACTTGAGAACAATACTGAAAATATAGATTACAATATGTTCGTCATCAGTATTACAATTTTATAGTTACCCATCCAATGCATTCATTTGTCCAGAAGTGATCGATCCGCAATTATGTACTGGCTAAGTTGAGTTTTGAATGCATTGTAAGAGTGTACATTTCTTATACAGGACGGTAATTTGTTATAAAGCTGTGCTCCTTCAAAAGTTAGCATTTTTTTGCCATAGTTAGTTCTTGCTTTTGGTAAGACTAGCAAGCTTGCTCGCCGTGTACTGCGTTGACTAACTTGTTTATATTGAGTGAGTGTTATGTTTGAGTGAACGCTTTTGTTGAGAATATTTCTGATGAAAATGCATGTGTTGTAAATATAAAGTTGTTTTATATTCATTATTTTTGTGTCTTGATAAATTTTGCTGGTAGATGTTAGATATGGGTAGTTGAATATTATTTTTATGATTTTATTTTGGGTAGTTTGAAGTTCTGATAATTTTGTTTTAGCAGCACTGCCCCAAATTTCGATTAAATTAAGTAGATGTGGCTTTACTAGGGAGTTGTAAATAGTATACCGCAATTTTGGTGGAATACAACGAACAATGTTACGCAGTGACCCAGAGAGATATTTACATAGAATGCTGATAGTTCTTAAGTACTAGCTATCAGTTTGTCTTGGCAAATTTTCGGTATTTAAAATTCTCTGTGCTGCTAAACTGCTAACGAAAAGAAAAGGCCACGCATAAAATTTTAAAAATCATTGTAAACGGCTTTATTAATTTAAATTGTTTTTTTCCGTGCTAACTTTGGTAAATACTTTTTGCTCATTTTATTATTCAAAGGTCAGTGAGCCAAACAGAAAGGAGTCCGTGCGTATTTAATTTAAAAAAAAGGGTACAAAAGTCCAAGTCAAACTTTATAATTATCATTAATCTGTGGTCAAACTCATGACAGTCATGACAAATGTTTTAGATGAAAAATGTTTTTTTTTTAGTTTTAATTTGTTGGTAATAATAATTGTGAACCATGTGTGATGTAAGCGATTTTGTGCTCAAATTGTTACAAAAGCTGTATTAATTGATATTGAAGTTCTACAGAAAAATGTCAGGTATCTTAGAATCTAATTATTAACAACGAAAAAACATGGAGGTGAACAGTAGCTCCGTGTAAAATATAGACTGCAAGATGACTTTGAATTATTTAAAGCGGATATACATTGATCTAATAGCTGGATCCAGCGACGATGGTATCCAGCGTGGGATAATGTAAACACGTCATTATTCAGTCCAGCGTCCAGTAACCAGCGATGCATAGTTCCTCTAATACCACTAGCTGGATCCATCTAGTGATTTAATGTAAATCCGTCTTTAGAAAAACACTGAATGATTTTGATATCAGTGTCAATGATGATGATGTATCAATGATGAGTAAATGATGTCCTCTGAATGTAGGCGAGTGCTGAGTTGCTGACTACCGTAATAAAGGTAAGTGGTCCTATCATTTTGCAATAATAGAAATTGCGTATGACGAATTGCATCAATGGTGAATGCACTGGGCTTAGCAAACCTAAGTATTTCCACCGATATACCCATTGGCTATGCTTTTACATGTTGCAAATACTAAGTATTGCCTGTCTTGTTAACCTGTATGTACCTATTTGGTTATTAACGAAACCGCTTCTAGCTGGAGGCTGGAGACCACACAAAGTAGTAAAAAATATAAATTTTCTATCATTTTTTTAGGAGTGTTTGCACGGAACATGTTAGTTTATTAACTATAGATTGAACACAGCTACAGTGGGTTATGTTAACTTTGACTTCTCAAGATGATAAAATACCGCTGATACCTTTTTTTTTTTTCTTTTACATCCAGAGCAGTCTTTCGTTCCTGTTTCTGCTCTCATTCACCTTATTGATCAATTATATGTAATAAGCTAGATAGGTAAGGATCATTTCATTGTTCTATCCAGCTTTTTCCCAACTTCGTTGTGGTCAGCTTCCAGTCTAACCATTTGCAGCTGAATATCAATATTTTACACGGAGCGACTGCCATCAGACCTCCACAATCTAGTTACAGGGCAATGTCGATATCCTAAGGTTAGACCGGTTGTCAGACTTTCGGGATTCTGACTTCCCGTAACGAGTGTCATAGGTATTCGTATGACACCTGGGTCCGACTGTTTAACGTGCTCTCCGAGGCACGGAGGAGTCTCGATGTGAAACGAAGTCGCCCATCCATCGACTGACCGCGGTAAGCGCAGCTTAATCTCGCAAATCATATGATCCGCGCGATTGGTCTCTTCATCTTTTCGTGAGGTTAGTGAATAATCTGATGTCAGAGTTTATGGGCCTCTTATTTGGCTTCATAATATATGCCGTCGAGAAATATCTCTCAGGCAGGTTTCCTCACGATGTTTTCCTTCACCATTTTTAAGTAAGTGATAATTATACAATACGCACATGAATCCGAAAAGTCAGAGGTTCGAACCTTGGGTTCGAACTCGAGATCTATGACTTGGCAGCCCGACGGTCACACCACTATGATATGCTACTTATATATTACATAGAGGTAGTTATGGTGTAAACCAAAGGTGTAAAGCAAACCGTGTGACTTTATACATAGATATAGTGGGGTGAATAGTTTCATCACAACTCGAAACACGAGAGCGAAACGCGTGTTACTCAGCACTAATGCTAGAAACTTACAACAAACTTTACCTATGTCATGTTGGGTATTGTCTTGTCAGTTGCATAACTCAGTGTTTGTCTTGCAAGAGGAGTATTTGATTACTTATTCAAGTTATTAGGTTTGGAATTAGCACCAAGAAAGACACCATTTTATAAACATTAAGAAGTTTGTAAACTTTTTTCTTTTTGTTTGTAAACATTGCGGACCAAGGCTTGTATAGTGCTTTACTCAAACAATGCGAGTAATTTAAATAAAACCAGATTAGTATGTATAGTAACAATTTATTTAAAGTAACGATTTGTTTCTTCCCCGGGCTTTAGCTTTTTTTAATGAGTCTTTAATGATTGTTCTGCCTGTACCTATACAGCTAAATTATGAATAAAACTTTTTGCACCAGACTATTTTTGAAACAAAACTCAACAATAATGGATTTTCAAAGGAAATTGCTGGTGGCTAAAACTCACCAGCAATGAAATTCCATATAACTTTGTTGGCGCCTATTCAAGTAGCGCGGAAACGTCGACTTCGCTCAAAGGAAGTTGTCAAAATAATGACCACATTACAAGCATTTTCGAGTAAAAACTTTTCAGTTAAACGATTTTATCTTGCAGTACCCCGGCAGCATCACGATTTGACGTTTTAAGGTTGAAAATATAAAAAAAAAATATTGTCATGGTAATTGAATTTGTGTGCGAAGTTTTTAGTAGAATGGTTAAGTAGAAGTATGTAGGTCCAAAACTGTCGCAAGGTTTGAATCATGATACGAAGTGAAGCTAATTAAAACAGTTTAACAAAAAATATAAAAACTTGTCTGTAACAGATTTAGATACCTACATCAATATAAATTATTTATGATTGCTTTGGCTGCCTTTTTGGTCTAGTGGTCGCAAGCGCGACTGCTGCGCATGGGGTCCTGGGTTCGATCCCCAGGTCTAGCAAAGTGCTATTGAGTTTTTTCATTAGGAATTTTTCAGTAGCAGCTCGGAGTCTGGATATGGCAATAGGCTCGCCCCCTATTACATGGGACTTAAACATAACTGGTGAAACGAGGGTGTACTAAAACACCTCTGCCGAACCCTTCGGGGTATACAAGGCGTGATGTTATGTTTATTTATGATTTATAAAAAATCAATTTAACAACCTTTGATTTTAAAGAGTTTTCAGATCAATGAGTTTAACAGTCCAAAGTCAGGGGTAAAACGCGTCTCTCTCACTACATGCGGTGCTAGGATCTTTAAAAAATTATTTCGGTTTTCGGTTTAAAGAAACTTTATTCCCAATAAAGACATTAAGTCACTTACTTGAGAACAATACTGAAAATATAGATTACAATATGTTCGTCATCAGTATTACAATTTTATAGTTACCCATCCAATGCATTCATTTGTCCAGAAGTGATCGATCCGCAATTATGTACTGGCTAAGTTGAGTTTTGAATGCATTGTAAGAGTGTACATTTCTTATACAGGACGGTAATTTGTTATAAAGCTGTGCTCCTTCAAAAGTTAGCATTTTTTTGCCATAGTTAGTTCTTGCTTTTGGTAAGACTAGCAAGCTTGCTCGCCGTGTACTGCGTTGACTAACTTGTTTATATTGAGTGAGTGTTATGTTTGAGTGAACGCTTTTGTTGAGAATATTTCTGATGAAAATGCATGTGTTGTAAATATAAAGTTGTTTTATATTCATTATTTTTGTGTCTTGATAAATTTTGCTGGTAGATGTTAGATATGGGTAGTTGAATATTATTTTTATGATTTTATTTTGGGTAGTTTGAAGTTCTGATAATTTTGTTTTAGCAGCACTGCCCCAAATTTCGATTAAATTAAGTAGATGTGGCTTTACTAGGGAGTTGTAAATAGTATACCGCAATTTTGGTGGAATACAACGAACAATGTTACGCAGTGACCCAGAGAGATATTTACATAGAATGCTGATAGTTCTTAAGTACTAGCTATCAGTTTGTCTTGGCAAATTTTCGGTATTTAAAATTCTCTGTGCTGCTAAACTGCTAACGAAAAGAAAAGGCCACGCATAAAATTTTAAAAATCATTGTAAACGGCTTTATTAATTTAAATTGTTTTTTTCCGTGCTAACTTTGGTAAATACTTTTTGCTCATTTTATTATTCAAAGGTCAGTGAGCCAAACAGAAAGGAGTCCGTGCGTATTTAATTTAAAAAAAAGGGTACAAAAGTCCAAGTCAAACTTTATAATTATCATTAATCTGTGGTCAAACTCATGACAGTCATGACAAATGTTTTAGATGAAAAATGTTTTTTTTTTAGTTTTAATTTGTTGGTAATAATAATTGTGAACCATGTGTGATGTAAGCGATTTTGTGCTCAAATTGTTACAAAAGCTGTATTAATTGATATTGAAGTTCTACAGAAAAATGTCAGGTATCTTAGAATCTAATTATTAACAACGAAAAAACATGGAGGTGAACAGTAGCTCCGTGTAAAATATAGACTGCAAGATGACTTTGAATTATTTAAAGCGGATATACATTGATCTAATAGCTGGATCCAGCGACGATGGTATCCAGCGTGGGATAATGTAAACACGTCATTATTCAGTCCAGCGTCCAGTAACCAGCGATGCATAGTTCCTCTAATACCACTAGCTGGATCCATCTAGTGATTTAATGTAAATCCGTCTTTAGAAAAACACTGAATGATTTTGATATCAGTGTCAATGATGATGATGTATCAATGATGAGTAAATGATGTCCTCTGAATGTAGGCGAGTGCTGAGTTGCTGACTACCGTAATAAAGGTAAGTGGTCCTATCATTTTGCAATAATAGAAATTGCGTATGACGAATTGCATCAATGGTGAATGCACTGGGCTTAGCAAACCTAAGTATTTCCACCGATATACCCATTGGCTATGCTTTTACATGTTGCAAATACTAAGTATTGCCTGTCTTGTTAACCTGTATGTACCTATTTGGTTATTAACGAAACCGCTTCTAGCTGGAGGCTGGAGACCACACAAAGTAGTAAAAAATATAAATTTTCTATCATTTTTTTAGGAGTGTTTGCACGGAACATGTTAGTTTATTAACTATAGATTGAACACAGCTACAGTGGGTTATGTTAACTTTGACTTCTCAAGATGATAAAATACCGCTGATACCTTTTTTTTTTTTCTTTTACATCCAGAGCAGTCTTTCGTTCCTGTTTCTGCTCTCATTCACCTTATTGATCAATTATATGTAATAAGCTAGATAGGTAAGGATCATTTCATTGTTCTATCCAGCTTTTTCCCAACTTCGTTGTGGTCAGCTTCCAGTCTAACCATTTGCAGCTGAATATCAATATTTTACACGGAGCGACTGCCATCAGACCTCCACAATCTAGTTACAGGGCAATGTCGATATCCTAAGGTTAGACCGGTTGTCAGACTTTCGGGATTCTGACTTCCCGTAACGAGTGTCATAGGTATTCGTATGACACCTGGGTCCGACTGTTTAACGTGCTCTCCGAGGCACGGAGGAGTCTCGATGTGAAACGAAGTCGCCCATCCATCGACTGACCGCGGTAAGCGCAGCTTAATCTCGCAAATCATATGATCCGCGCGATTGGTCTCTTCATCTTTTCGTGAGGTTAGTGAATAATCTGATGTCAGAGTTTATGGGCCTCTTATTTGGCTTCATAATATATGCCGTCGAGAAATATCTCTCAGGCAGGTTTCCTCACGATGTTTTCCTTCACCATTTTTAAGTAAGTGATAATTATACAATACGCACATGAATCCGAAAAGTCAGAGGTTCGAACCTTGGGTTCGAACTCGAGATCTATGACTTGGCAGCCCGACGGTCACACCACTATGATATGCTACTTATATATTACATAGAGGTAGTTATGGTGTAAACCAAAGGTGTAAAGCAAACCGTGTGACTTTATACATAGATATAGTGGGGTGAATAGTTTCATCACAACTCGAAACACGAGAGCGAAACGCGTGTTACTCAGCACTAATGCTAGAAACTTACAACAAACTTTACCTATGTCATGTTGGGTATTGTCTTGTCAGTTGCATAACTCAGTGTTTGTCTTGCAAGAGGAGTATTTGATTACTTATTCAAGTTATTAGGTTTGGAATTAGCACCAAGAAAGACACCATTTTATAAACATTAAGAAGTTTGTAAACTTTTTTAGTCTTTACGAATCCTTGACCAGCTTTGAATCGTTTTGTTTACTAATAGTAGCATCTTTTATTGCCAAACCGCGTATATAAATAAACTCGTAAGGTAAGTTTATTTGTATTAGCTACTTCTATATGGGAGGATTTACTATGCGAAGCTTTGAGATCTTTGCTTCTTTATTGATAAAGATACAATAGTCTCAATTTTAACCAATAACGTTTCGTAAATTATAAGAATCGATTATAAGTCTGCTATGAGCTTCTTCTCCCTGCCCTTATCTCATACTAGGTGGGGTCGAAACAACATGTTATTTTTTAATCCATGTTGTTAAAGGTTTTGGCTTATTGTTTTATAACCGGCGGCCTGCCTGACATCAACCCTCCTTGCAAAAACTCGTTGCGCCGTCGCGTGGGTGACCCAATGTGCTCGCTGATATTATGCACTGGGTCCCAAATTGATTTGCTTGTCAATCTTATTGCCGACAACTAAGCAGTCTATGTTCTTCTTGGTGGAGTATACTTGAAGTTCCTCGACTCACTCATTCATTTTGCTAGGGCCTTTGGTTCTGACACATCGTAAACTAATATATCAAAATCATAAGTCTGCTATGAGCTCTTTGAAGTATATTTATCATACATTAAGCTATACATCATGCTTGACTTACTTACACAAGTTTATATAATGCTACTCAGACTTCACACAGCGTTTCGTAAAGGGCTTGAAGACGAGACGATTTCTAAACTCCACAAATCATGACTTCATTGATGGCCTTCCCATTTTTACGTAATAAATGTTAAATACTTTTTATTGTACGCTTCAAGTTTCTTGTCATCGTAATGGCATCGTTGACAACCCACTTCTAACTTACGAGTTGCGTAAAATAGTGTTGTGACATGTAGAAGTAAGCGGATACCATGTTTAGATGCGTAAATTACGCGTGAATTATTAGTTCGCTGTCCGTTGGCTAATGAGAGCATTTTGAAATTGCTGCGCAACTTCCCAAGAAACCGATACGGTTAGCTTTGTCGTATAATTGATCATGTCTCTTTAATTACGTCGTATAATGCGTGGTTGCGAACTTGCGAATTTATTAGAAGGTACCAAAGCTAATAGAGTGCATTGACTTTGAATTTTATGTGTTTCGGTTCATGATTTTCATAATGAGAATATAATTATGATATTTAATGTTTACCAAGATCAAACAGAGGTGTCATTGTACTTATGTTTAAGATTGTTTTTTAAATGTTTTAGTTTGGCAAACAATCCGGCAGCCCACCTGATGGTACCTAAGTTGTTAACCGTCATCCACAGCACCAAGAGGACTGCTGATGCGTTGCCAACTTTAGAAACAAAGTTGGAAAGTCCTATGTAACATAACACAACATCACGCTTGTATTTCCCGAAGGGTTAGGCAGAGGCGTGTAGTAACACCCTCATTTCACCGTTACGTTTAAGTCCCATGTAATAGGGGGCGAGCCTATTGCCATCAACCGGGACAAATCCAAACTCCGGGCGGCTACTGAGGAATTCCACACGGAAAAACCCGTCCTATGCAGTATGTTGGTATCTCATATATTTGTATATCTTTAGTTATAAGCTGTAACTACACGGTGTTACATAATGAAGGTATAGCCACTGTTTAAACATTCCACACAGTTGTCTATCGCGGTGACGTCATGTCCCGAGCTGCCTTTACAAACTGTCAATGTTAAACTCTCGATGAACCACTGTATGGACTAAGTTAAGGCTGATTTACACGGTGCAAGTTTCTTGAAGCAAGTCTCATGCTATCTCTGTTTTTGTCGGAGAGAAAGACAAAGATAGCATGAGACATGCTTCAAGAAACTTGCACCGTGTAAATGAGCTTTTAGTTACACTGTGGTCCCCAACATGTTAATTGAAAAACAATTGCATGGTTATTTTAATAGCTGGGTCACACTGGCGTAGGTCGTAACTTTTACGGCCTTTTCATTTGTGAGCCATGCGCAATGATTGAATGAGTTACGTGCCTAGGTTTTATAGCTGTATTAAACATTTAAATTTTCGTTTACCTTAGTATTTTATTTTGTTTATATTAGGTACCTACCTAGTTAGGGTTAAAGTATACATTTTATAAGGAGTTCGTGGCTAATTAACAACCGCGCGGATCATATGATTTGCAAGGTTAAGCTGCGCTTGCCGCGGTCAGTCCGTAGATGGGTGACCGTTCGTTACACATTGAGACTCTTCCGTGCCTCGGAGAGCAAGTTATACCGTCGGTCCTGGGTGTCATACGTATACCTATAACAGTCGTTACGGGAAGTCAGAAGTCCGAAAGTCTGTCAACCGATATAACCGTAGGATATCGGCATTGCCCAATAACAATCACGGAAGTCAGATGGCAGTCGCACAGTGTAAAATACTGGTATTCAGCCGCATCTGGTTAGACTGGAAGCTGACCCCAACGTAGTTGGGAAAAGGCTAGGCAGAACGGTTAAAGTATATGTTTTAGGCATGTTTAATATCATACTTAAGGGCGTGTCAGCATTGTGGACTAAAGCCTAAGCCGTTCTTACTCTAAGAGGCCCACGCCCATCAGTGGGACAGTTAATGGGCTGAGTACCTGAACGACTGAGCTTTCCTCGGTTTTATTTTTTGGTAAATCAACGTTTTCTAGAAATGAAACCTAGCTAGATCGATTTATCGCCCCCGAAACCCCCTGCATACTAAATTTCATGAATATCGTTGGAGCCGTTTCCGAGGTTCAGATTATATATACTATATATACGTACTAGCGGACCCAGTAGACGTCGTCCTGCCCGGAAAAGCAGCGCCACCTACCGGGTCCAATTGTGAATCTAAACCATCCAGGGCGCCACCCAAACGCATACAAAAAAAAACATTCAAATCGGTCCCGCCGTTTAGGAGGAGTTCAGTGACATACACACGTACAGTCGAAAGAAATATACAAGGTTAGTCGGAAAGGGGGTACTAAGCCGCGGGCCACTAAAAGTACCACTGATGACTATTTTAAAGCCAGTGTTAAAATTTCAAAATTAGATCATTTTAAGCATGCAAAAAGATTTTTTTTTAGATTTAAAAAAAAAAAAAAAAACATACCTGCTTTAATTATGAATTCAGAAAATTAAGTTTCTAATCAGTGACCCCAAATATGACCTAAAAAGTAAACACAGCTGATCATAGCTATGGATAGATAGATTTTAGCATATTTTTTACGAAAGATTTGAAAAGCTATTTCTCTTAAACTATCGAGTTTTGGGGAAAGTTGTAGAACAAAAGTTATCCCTTATTATGGGTACTTTAACACCCTTTCGGCTTAGTACTCCCTTCCGACTGACCTTGTATAAAGATATACAAGAATTGCTCGTTTAAAGGTATTAGATAGATAGATTATGTGTGATTTAAAAGTTCGATTATAGTATTGTAGACGTAACTAACACAAACTGTTGTTCATGACACGGCAATATTGTGTTATGCTACAAGTACCTATATTACGCCACGCTAGCACTCTACAAAATTCGCAATAACCGCTACATTGTATAACAGAACCAAAAAAAAAAACGATCACTTGGGTAACGCTAAACCCAATTTTAATAGACTGCAATAGTGTTGTCTGCGAGTTACTTGCACGTAATTACAATCATTGTTCTATGCTACTAGTACGAATAATAATTGATCAACTTAAACTTTAGGGGAAGATCTATAAAACCATGGTTACACCCTGTCTTGTATGGATCGGAATGTTGGGCCACAAAAAGGATAAATGAAAGGCAATTACTTGCAGCTGAGATGAGAATGCTAAGAGGGATGTGTGGTATTACGCGAATGGATAGAATTAGAAATGAGTAAGTAAGAGGAAGCCTGAAAATGGCGCAACTGACTGAGAAGTTGTGTGGAAACCGGTTGTCATGGTATGGGCATGTGATGCGGAGGAACGAGGAACATGTCGTGAGGAAAGTATTGAGTATGAATATGGATGGTTATAAGAGTAGGGGAAGACCAAAGAAGTGATGGATGGATAGTGTGAAAGATGATATGGCTAAAAAGAGGGTGACTACTGAAATGACGGGTAATAGAAATGTATGGAAGAAGAAGACACACTGCGCCGACCCCAAATAAATTGGGATAAGGGCAGAAGGATGAGTACGAATAATAATTCTACTACCCAGTAATCCAGTTTCACACGTAGAGGTACTCTACAGTATGAGTTTCCAAATAATTTCAAGTTGCTCTATGTAAGAGCATTTCTTCGAAAAAATAAAATAAACAAAAGAACCTAAACTGCAGCGGACATTAAAAAAGACGCATACATTTTGTTACTTATGCCCGATTCCTATAAACAAAAACGAATCGTTTTGCTCCCCAATGGTAGCGGTTTTATTACCAAACTGGACATATAAATAGATTCGTAAGCTAATTTTACCTGTGATAGGTACATCCATATGGAATAGTCTACTATGCAAAACTATGAGGTCTGTAGGTACTTCATTATTACCATAAAACGGGGCTATTTGAAATTCACGGGGTTAATTGAAACGAACAAGGTACAGAAGATTTTTCGATATATATTTAACCCTTTATAAGGCAAAGGGAATATATTTCCCACCATTTTGGAAGATGTCGCGAAAACCTCGTTGTAGTATATTTATTTTTTAACCTAGCAATATTATTTCTTTTTTACTATTTTCTGTAATAGAAAATAAAAACGAGGCAACTACCTACATAAAATACAAATTATTTTTTTATTATTTATAAAAATATGCCAAATTGTTTGTCATTTTCTTTTCTTAAAACCTTCTGCCCGATAAAGGGTTAAACTAACTATGAATAATTTCATTTTTAATATTTATTTTTATAATATAAATATACAATTTCATTGAAATGGTAAATATGTATAAGAAGTAGGTACGTTCCATAACTGAATTCCAATGAACCCTATGAATTTTAAATAGCCCCGTTTTACCGGTACTAAAGATACAAGAGTCTCAATTTCAACCAATACCGCTCCGTAAATTATAGGAATCTGACATTACTTGTACTGGAAATAATCGACATGGGTTCCTTTTTTAACCGACTTCCAAAAAGGAGGAGGTTACTATGTTCGTCTGTATGTTTTTTTTTTTTTTTTTTGGTGTATGTTCATCGATATTTTCGCCAATTGTGAACCGATTTTAATGATTCTTTTTTTAATGGATAGAGTATACTTCGAAGTTGATCCCATTTAAATTTGGTGAAGATCTGATGAAGAACTTCGGAGATAGACAATGGAACTCCTCAATGACGAACAGTACGCATATTGTGATGATGTGATTATGTTACGAGCAGCGTCTTTAGTAGGTCCAACCAAGTTTTATTAAAGCCACTAAAATGAAAAAAACAAAAACTTTTTTACAAAAAAATTAAACCGACTTCAAAAAATAATAAAATAATTACCATATAAAATTAACAGTTTCAGAAGTCGGTGCCTTCAATTTGGTTGAGCGTGGATCAGCACCGACTTCTGAAACTGTTAATTTTATATGGTAATTATTTTATTATTTTTTGAAGTCGGTTTAATTTTTTTGTAAAAAAGTTTTTTTCTCTATGTAGAGTCTTAACGATGTATTTGGCTATGCCTACGTCATTATAACAAATTAATGAACATTGTAGCACCATAAAAAGTTGTATAAATACCTACTATACCTACCACATTATAAACTTGAAATAAAAAGTCAATAACCTCATCAGTAAAAAACATAGTTAAGTTTATACTTTACTGTTTGTGTCGGTTTGCATTATAAAGTCTAATATCATTACGTAAGTTAGATAAACTGTAGGAAAATCCGAGTAAGTAGTAAATAGGTAGGTATGCGTGTATAGTTATTAAAATCTCAATGATGAATTGACCGGTAATATACGTACAATATTAGTTTAACATGAATAAAACCTTGATGAAATAAAACGTAATGGCGTATATAAAAAGTAATAACAAAGAAACAGGATGTCTGGCTTCTAATTAGGTACTTAGATCATTGGAATCTTTCTAACTTTAAGCGTTTATTACACAACCCGATTGTTAAAGGCCGGTTGAAAGAGTCCCAACTGAAACCCGAAGAGACCGGGCGTCCTAACTATTATTGCACTATTACTAAATAAAAGTTACGGACTCTGAAAATCTGGTAATATAATTTTAAGCCCTGTAAGAACCATCTTATAAATTCTCGATAGAATAGATCAATTACCTATATATCAAAGTAGGTATAGTACGGCCATTAAAAGTATAAAAGGATTAGAAACCTTTGATAATGAAAAATTTTTTTTCTTTATCTATGTATCCAGAAAAACATCGTAAGGAAACCTGCACACCTGTAGGCTTAGTACGATTGCTGTCTAGTTACTAACCTAAGTAAACGTAACGTTAAATAAGTGAATTATGAATCAGAAATACTCGTTTCGCAAAACTATTTAATTAAATTGAAAACACTAATTGTGCCTCGTTGGTCTAGTTGTGGCAAGCGCGACTGCTGACTGTGATAATATGGTCCTGGGTTCGATCCCCAGGTCGGGCAAAGTGTATTGTGTTTTTCCGGGTGGAATTCCTCAGTAGCAACCCGGAGTTTGGATTTGTGCCCGGTTGATGGCAATAGGCTCGCCCCCTATTACATGGAACTTAAACATAACGGCGAAATGAGGGTGTCTATACACCTCTGCACAATCCTTCAGGGAATATGGGCGTGATGTTATGTACATTGTGCATGTCCTAAAAAAATAAACCAAAATGTTTGTAGGACAGTTGTATTTTCGATTCAAAATTCACTTACATTAGCGAAACTTTTATGATACTATACGTCAAATGTTCGAGTTAGGCCTACCGAGTAGTGTTGCCGATCGATAGGCGAATATCGATAGCAGTACGATAGTCTATCGATAGTTCAACGACAGTATGACTATCGATAGCTAAGAAGGTTGCAATAGTACTGTCAGATTGCAATACTATCGATACTATCGATACTATCGATAGTAAGTATTGAAGTTCAGAAAAGCAATACTATAGATATTATCGATAATATAGATACTATTGAACCTTCAAAAAAACAATACTATCGATAGTGTCGATACGATTGAAAGTATTATCTTTAGGAGCTTCGATAGTATCGATATTATCGATACTATTGATACATGTCAATAGTATTGACGTGAACCATGCTATCGACGGTATCGATAGTGTCGATAGTCCTATCGATGGAGTAACTGATTTTCAATTTAAACTATCGATAGTGAAACTATCGATTGTTCGGCAACACTACTACCGAGCCCCAAATTGTTCTCGATGGTAAGTGTAGTCTGCCAATCCGCACCAGACCAGTGTGGTGGACTAAGGCCTAAACCTTTCTCATTCTGAGGTCCGTGCCCCGCAATGGGACAGTAGCGGGCTGATTATGTTATGTATTATGTATGAATCCAATACGTAAACATGTGTTTTTAGAAAAACTTGTTTGTCTATCGTTTGTTTTTAATGATTCTTGTTAGTAATACCTGTTATAACATTTTGTTAATGGCCAGATTACAAATGTCTCTGGTTACATACAGGTGCTATATTTACCAATACCTACTTATTTAAAATTGACTTAATATGTAAATAAATTTAAAAAAACAAATATGTCTGTCATTATTATCTAGCTAGCGGTCCGTCCCGGCTTCGCACGGGTGGACATTTTTCCCGTTTTTGCAACATGAAAAATGAAAATGAGTAATTTTCATTTCATTTTCATCATTCTTGTCATTTGGCATGTGATCTTCGAGAACTAATGCGATGAAAAACTGCAAAATGTAAATTTAAATATTTTTATATACCTACTGTTGCCAATTTTACAATACCTAACTAGTTTTGTTATTTATATGAGGTAACTAGCGGCCCGTCCCGGCTTCGCACGGGTGAACATTTTTCCCGTTTTTGCAACATTTTTCGTGTATGCTCCGCTCCTGTTGGTCGTAGCGTGATGTTATATAGCCTATAACCTTCCTCGATAAATGGACTATCCAACACAAAAACAATTTTTCAATTCCAACCAGTAGTTCCTGAGATTAGTGCGTTCAAACAAACAAACAAACAAACTCTTCAGCTTTATAATATTAGTAAGTATAGATTATGATGTTAGGTCCAAGTTTGTTTATTTCCAATATTTTACAAGGTTTTATTTGATCATGCAACTTTTTGTTAAGTAACATCACATCCTGAAAGGATGTACAAAGTTAAACACGTGAAAGATTATCCTTTTACCTTGTTTTCCGTGTGCCTACTTATAGATAATAATCTGATGGTTTTTTCAACAAGTTAACCGTTATTTCATGCCTTGATGATACCAATCTATTATTAATCTGTTCCTCCAAGCGGTTAATCGCCGTCTACCGTCAATTAAAAAACGGTTATTCCGTTACCTAATTAGTAATTAGTCAGATTATCATTTAGTTCGGAAAGACTCTCTACATCCCTGGTTTCTAAGTGTGTACCTTATTTAGAAGGTCCATTGAAAATTGGGAAGCCCAGTTCGAATTATGTTGATTGTCATTTTTAAGAACGATTTATTTAGATTTATAATCATAATATCAATCCCTTAATTGTCGCAACGCTCAAAAGATTTTCCAGAGAAGAGTCAAAATGTCCACATAAAATACCACAGCACAGGTATGGATACCAATAATATTATTGCATTTAAAAATTAAGTAGATACCTAAGTAAATACTTGAGCATCGTCGTAAGTTACAAATACAAAATATTGACATTAAATTACATAAAATAGTCAAAATATTGACAGTAAATTACATATCTTTTTTCCTTTAAAAAATGAAGTAAGTAAATACTTGAGCATCGTCGTAAGTTACAAATATAGAATATTGACAATAAATTACACTTACTTATTTATATAAAATACTCAAGCACAGATATGGAATGCCAATAATCTCTTTCCTTTAAAAAATTAAGTAAGTAAATACTTGAGAATCGTTGTAAGTTACAAATACAGAATATTGACATTAGATTACACTTATTTATTTACATAAAATACTCACATAAAACTTATCCGAGATCCAACACAAAAATTTCTACCACGCACTATTTTTTTAACCGCCAGCAGTGACGAACAACAGATTATTTAAGTAAATAGTTCTATAAACGCAACGAAAAGTGAAAATTTGTTCAGAACGCGTGAACACCGGTTAGGTCGAGTAATCCAGCAGTGCGAGACGCTGCGTGGCGTGCGCAGGCGCATGCTAACTGAAGTTGTATAACACCAAGTCGCGAGCTAAGGAATGCCGTAAGGAAGGAACTTTATTTGTCGATGGACATATAAAAATATTTAGCAACCGCTTAATTGAGTAAACAAGGTAGCTTGAATTGGTGTCATCACTTGACACTGCAGATTCTGTAACTTCGTGAAATTTTGCATAAGTAAGTAATTGCAAATATTACAGATTTGGAGACACAACACTTATAATACAACGTGTTACAATAATACCCCTAAAGCCGAAAGGGGGTTAAGAGGTCCCTTGTAAAAAGTCTATTAGCAATATTTGAAAACCGTAGTATGACCCAAAAAACAAGAAATTGGATAAAACGTAAAATAGTCATCACTGAAACGCAATCCTGAAAGCATAAAACTAAAGAGTAGAGTACCCACAAAGTTATTTACATTCTTACCTAATTTCCTTTGAGAGGTAAATGACAACAACCATAAAAGACTACTTGATTATTTACATTTTTCATGGGGAATTATGTAACATGTTGTATAAGCCTTAAGGAGTTTTAAAAATCAAAATCTTGGCTAGCCTAGTAGGACCAATAACAGAAATATTTTAAAACAAATTTCAGTGGTGTTGGGCTAGTGAAGCTTCTAATGATACCTATCTTTTGAAAATTATGTCTAGAACCAAGCCCAATAATTAGCTTGGTAAGGAAAGTGAAAGTCATCATAATTATTTACATTAAGGATAGGTAGGTACCTACCACTAGAAGATATTAAGTACGCAGTAATGAATTTTAAAACTGAATTAACACATTTTAACATATACTGTGATCACTCAGTTGCAAAGTATTCTAATTTCAACCTACAGAAAGCCTTTTAGAAATCAAACAAGTTATTCCAGTAATAATTATTACCAAAATGTGCATAAATAAACTAATCATTGAAGATTTAATTATTTTTTACCCCGTGTGGGGACGGGTTAGAATATAAAACTTCTTCATCGCGAATAGACGCGTGTTGTAAGATTCAACAAAATCCAGCACGCTTGGTGGTAAGATCTATACGGTCCGCCTGGCTAGCTACCACCCTCACATTAAAGTCAAGCTGTTTACTGTGTTCCGTCATCTGTATGTGAGAGCCAGAGGGGTATAGGGGAATCCCTCTATATCTCTGTTCCTTGGATTCGTGTGCTCCATCTTAGACCCTGTCTGTGCTTATCATCAGGTGAGACTAGGGCAAAAAGCGGCCAAGTAAAGAATAAAAAAAATAAAAAATAACAGACGTCTTTCTATCGACAGTTAAGTACACAAGTTGAAGTACATCTCTCGTACTAATAAAACTAGTTTGGACTCCTTTCCCTTCTTTGTGTTGTATCTAATGTAACAGAAATTTATTTAGTTTCATTGTATTCTACATTATTTGGAGATATTTTATTACTTGTGCACAATTAATAGGTACCTTTAATGTAGGTAGGTACTGTAAGTAGCGTACCTCTGTCGAACACTTCAGGAATTATTATTTATTTATTTTAATCGCGATACACTCGTTTGCTTTTTTTTAATATTTTTAATTTTTCCTAAGTGTATACGATCCTACAAGCCAAACCATCTAGAATAATATAATAATTCTATAGCAAACATTACTTACATACATTTAAAAAATATTTGGAATAATTCTGATTATCTCCAAAAGTTGAGGAGAGACTATTATATTGCCATATGGGTTGCAGTTAGTACTAGTCATCATCCAAAGTCATCCTGTAGCAAATTTAAAATAATAATAATAAAAAAATTAAGTGCTGAATGCACAGACACCATGACTTGAAATAACTTGACATGTAATAAAAAAACTATATAACCTTAGTCATAAACGAATCTCAGCGCGAAGGTGGCGCTATCTAGCATGATATTGATATAATAATGAGTTTCATCAGATCACAAGCCACGATTTCATTCAGTATTTCCATCTAGCGAAACACTGTAGAACCACAGTCCAAACAAGTTGGTTAGCATATCTTGTCGTTGCTACCAATTTGTATAGATGGCGTGGTAAATAAAGCTGAGGCCATTGTCTCCTGTTGGCATGAAAATAAATATAGAAGTAATAACATTTATTACCCTAAGGAAATAGTTTCATTCGACGCCAACTCTAAAGCGGATTTAGAGAAGAGCTAAGTGAAAATAGAAAGTAATATTTAAAGAGTATCTAATGCACAGAGTTAAACTATGTAGTATGAATATATAGGTACGGAGACATGCACTGGACTTCTCTAATGTAGTGACGTATTACCTACAAGTCTCGCGTGATAAGTGGCCATTGCTATACCGCTATGTCCGTCAAGTACGGCACAAATCCAATTAAAATAGAAATAACAACACTTCGGTTGACTTTACCCGGATATTCAAGATCGTAAGTCTTACTTGCTACAAGAGTATTACGCAAATAGTCAACCCCATTCTTTAATGGGTGTCATAATTATGGGTCAATTAATATTGCTACACCGCTGTAATTTTTCGATGGAAAGTGCATGCTTATGGAAACTATTATTTAAGTACTTGTAATTTCATACCATACATGATACTGCAATCCTGTCAAAATTAGGCCATCTAAACATTAGTAGGTACTGATCACCCAATGCAAAAGGGGGGGACATTTTCTAGCAAAAATAATACGTTGAAACAGACTATTAACAGATTTATTATGTGAACAGATTATTTATGTCGCATGTATAATTTTTTTCTCATATTAAGGTTGTCTGGTATAGATCGCTTGTAGCTATAAGGTCGACTACCGTACTGTGTCTCACAACAATTTATTAATTTTGGTTGTATTAATTATGTGTATAGGTACTATACAAAGTATTCCATCTATCTACCTTACACGGTGTCCACCTACATACCATAACTTTATTGTAGGTCATAATAGCAGCGTAGCATTCTTCGATAGAGTCGCAAACTTTATATGTATATCTGTGTCATGTCATAATTATAGTCTATAGCTGGTCTATAAATTATACCCTGCGATATGGTTAATTTAAAGGATTAATAAAGTTATTTATATTATTTACTAGGTGCTCTCCCGCGGCTGTGTGATGAATAATTTGACTACAACGCCACCTATCGAATCACAGCCTAGCTACAAACCATCGCCTCGACAAAGCAAATACATTGTGTAAATATGACCTCAATCGGTAAAGTCGTTCTCAAGTTATGGCGTGACCAAGGGAAATAGGGATGCATTTTTATAGATAACGCATCATCCTTCTTGTTATGTATTACAAGCAGGCCACAGCTGATAAAGATGACAATATCTATACTTTATTTTTAAAGTTCGACGACTGACCAATTTCAGCTGAAAATGATCCAGAATTACGAAACAAAGTAAATACACTCGAAGGTATATTAATACATCGGCTGTTATCCATACAAAATCTGCACGGACATGCTTTTTATTAGGATGTGAAAAACGAATTAATTGGTAGGTTCTAATTAAATTAACTGTATGCAGAAAAAATATGTTTGCGCACACACATCCTGCCAAGGATGATGTTATTGTTGTTAGTTTAACAATTTTTTTCAATAATTTCCACATGTACTATACATGTAAGGAGTATGTGGTTCGATATGTTTGAATATCTATGGAACTTGGCCTAAAAAGAGAAAGTTGTCCGCCCACAAGGCGCGTATGCAAGGCTCTTCGTATACTTTTAATACATCAAGCTTAGTAGTATTCTGTTTATCTCACGTCATACACTTGAACATATTTATTGCAAACAGAATTAACTCTATTTATCTTGCAATCAGGTAGATATGTCGCTCAAGTTGTTAACAAGTGCGTGTGAATTAGAAACAATCAGTGTCCGCAAAATGAAACTATTATATTGCGTAAAGTGTCGATATTAAGCGACACAAATCACTGCGATACATGGATGTGATATCAGACACGCGGTTAAGACCTTATTTTATAATTGAATCAACCTTAACATTAACAGGTCGTGATACGTGAACTAGAGATTAATTTATGAATCTTATCGAAGATCAGGGCGTGGGTGAACCAGCATCCTGCTAATCATATTAAATTGTCATCTGTGTACAGAAGTATCGGTAAGTCGGTCGTGTTCATCGTTGCTTACCATATGATATATCATCTGGTTGCACCCGGCCTTGTTACACGATACCGTAATTCGATCAGTTGGAATTTGATATCCATAGATCACAAAGTAAAATTACATGCTGGAGCCGTGCAATTCAGTATGTCAGTTGGTCCCGAGATCCATACGGTTCCACACGTTGAGGGAGTTGATAAAACGCGACGAGTAACACTTTGCCATGCGCCGTAAAGAGCCGCCGCAGGCCCAAAGTGCGGGCCGCGGCAAAAGTTTGATATCAACTAGAACGATGCAGCAACAGCAGCGCAAAACGCAGAGCACCAGAAGTCTACTGCCAAGAAGCTATTCTTCACCAGCGCCTCAAAACGATCCTGACGTCGCGATTCCTCAGACCGTGCACAGAGGGTATGTGATACGTAGCTTTTCTTCGCCTGATCCGAAGCATATGGATTACAGAAGAAATTCGGATTCATTTTACAGACCGAAAATTCACGGCTCAAGGAGCGAACTGGACTCTGATCTTGAGAATTTTGAGCAATTTGAAGAATGCTTCATAGATATAGACGCAGATCAAGATGAGAGTTTAGTAACTACATACAGAAGCCCTGAAAGGGATGAGCCCCGAAAAGTGGTGACATCGATATTGCCTGGCAGTGGGCTTCAGCGTGTGTCTATAAGACCCATTCACTCTACTGCAACTCAGACGCTGCATAGCGCACGAGAAGTTATGAAAAAATTGCAAAAAGATGAGTCAAAAGGTAAGCTCGTGCATGTTTTAGGCGGCTTTCATTATATTTAAGGAAATCCTGACTTCGTTAATGTAGGTACAATACCTGGGGGCCTACTCCAAGAATCCAACTACGAAGTTTCGGCTGACGGATCGCACGTTTTCCAACCACGAGTGTTTTGGATCTGAGGATCGATTAGATTTTTGCGATTTAACATTTTGGCTTTCATTCACCCTGTTCCAAAATGTTAACTTACATCTATTGATGTTCGTCGTGTTATCGTTCCGATCGGAAACTACGACGTTCGTTTTTCGGAGTAGCCCCTGTATTCTTCAAAGGGTTTTAAAGGAGTGTAGGTCGTAACTAACTACTGTCATCCGTACAATTCGGGATGACTGTATTAAGTTTTACATATTTGGTGGGCGAACTTATTTCCATTTACCGCGGCCTTAATTCTGAATTCGGCCTACCGCTGGGTCTGGAAATCGAACTTACGCCTCAATTGAATTAGGTATAATAAGTTAAAATAATTGATTAACTAGCCGATTTTCAAGCCCATAAATCTCTCAAAATAAATCATAATATCTGAATCTGTATGCCGAAAACTTTCATTACAAAGTCCAAGGAAAGGCTTGCCATGCTAAGACCCGTCTAAACAAACAGTTCTCATTTGAGTTAGCTTCCAACAGCAGCTACCATAAACTAGAATTCCATACATTTGACTTTACTTTTTTAAATACTCCTCAATTTGTGGTAAAACTACAAGAAGGATCTCTCAAATGTTAGGGAAGTGTATTCAGATGGATGGCATTCCTACTGCAGTCTGGATACAGTTGCAGTAAATGCATTTACCCTTTCAGTTGGTTTGCAGCAGTAGTAGTATTTTAAATGCAACCCGTCTTTATACACGCTAATGACAGGAATCGTAGTTCATTCGTCACATTATAACCGGTTTGTCAGAAGCTGTAACTTAAATCGATGTTGACTTAAAGCTTAACATAACATACTCATGGGAATATTTCTAACCGCCTTTGTTAATTCAAACCAAGGCTATTTATTTGTTGTGTAAGTTGTTTACTATGTCAATAGAGAGATTAGAACAACCTATGTAGGTGGTACATGCGGAGTTCAATATAGCGCTTCTTAAAAATCAATCAGCCGTAACGTTCTACTTAACTTATAATAATATTATTTTATTTGATCTGCCATGATTATCTTAAGAGTGTAGGGTTCTTCCCAGTGGACTGTTGGTTTCGTAGGTGCTGATCTCAAAGCAAACCACTTTTTACATTTAATACCGACTATTACTATTTTATTATTTTGCACTTCACATAATCAACGAGACGTCGCGTCCTCTTCCATCTGGGGGCACGGTAGTGCCCCCGCCAAGACGAGCCAAGCGAAGCGCAAGGGCACTACCAACCTTTTCTCGAAGCGCTTCGTCGTTTATTTGAATCCTCATAACTTGGGTTTGGATTATACCAAATAAACAAAATCAATAAAATATCAAAAAATATCTCGGGATATGATGTCAATAGTGGACTTATTAAACATATAAAGTTTCAATTGCTTAGCTCTTATACTTGAGATTTTATTAATAAAAAACCCCGATTTCGTCACTGACTCACCGATGATCATCAAAATTCTTAGGGTACTTCCTGAAGTCTTAGAACGCTGAAATTTTGTGTGTAAGCTATTATTAGTAGGCAAAAAATAAAAAAAAATAAAAATCTTAAAAAAAAGAAATGTCATATGCAACTTACAAAAAGAAGTGAAATCCCACCAAAAACATTTTCATGTAAAATGTTGCCAAGACCATGACCATTAATTACTCTACAAGCTCTAATTTCACAAGCTCTACACCTTAGTCAATATATGTGGCTTGGCCATTTCACTACATTCACATGGGTGTAAGGTGAAAAATTTATTCACTGTTCATTACTTATCTGTTATACCAGGGGTGGCCAACTTGATTCGACCCAAGATCTACTGTTTACTAAGTAGACTCTGTGCGATCTACCAATTACATTATCAGTACCTCTTCATTCAACTTATATTAAACTTATATTTTTCTTTGCCTTGCCATGATCGACTGGATAAAGAGACGCGATCGACCGGTCGATGATAGGCCACCCCTGTGTTATCCAATAGTTCTTGTAGTAATGAAATTACCAAGTCACATATTTTGACTAAGGTGTAGAGCTTGTGAATTTAGAGCTTGTAGAGTTAGAAGCTTGGCTCTACATGGGATCTGATAACTTTTTGACAGTGCGAGCCGCATGGTCTCGTCTTGACAACATTTTACATGAAAATGTTTTTGGTGGGATCTTTGTTTCTAATAATTATTCAGCGTTAACAGAGTTATTAAATATTATTAATGTTGCCAGCAACAAAGAGTTTTACCCGCGGTTTCAGAAAGGCTCATCAACGCAAAAATTATCCAATCAACTGTCAAATTGCTGCTGCTGCAAAGCTGTGCTGCGATTGGTTGATAGTATTTTGATAAATCAATCACATTCGTTGCCATGAGATTTGACAACAGATGAAATTGATTAACCTTTCAGAAACCGAAGGTTACGTTGGTTAACTGTTATCTAATGTTGTTTACGATCGTTAAGATTAAGTTTATGTTATGCGCTCCTACATGTTGGTAGCTTTAAAAGTATTAGATGTCCACATGTTGAATGTAAATGTTTTAGATATTTACGCATATGCTTGGGTAATAACGAATAGTTATATCATTAAATTAGCTACAAATGTAAGCATAAACTACGATTTAATTATCTCATATCTACTATACGTGTCGGTAGTTATAAAACTCGTAGAGTAACCGTGGAGTTAATGGGCCATTCTTCTCCATATGAATGACGAATGACATTATGAAACGTGACAACTAGTCTTCACTCTAAGGGTCAGTTCCCACTAAACGGAAAATCTCTCGCTCTCTCGCTCGAAACGCTTGATGTTTGCGTCGGATTTTACACTTAAAGACAATATTGATACAGTTCTTTATTCAGTGACATCAAAAAAGTGGGCGAGTATTTTTTCGTTTGATGGAAACTGACTCTCAAGCGCCAAATCCATTAGCAAGTTTTACGAATTAAACGAGCACTTGCTGTCACAACTTGTGCAATAACACTTGCGAGTGAATTTGGCGCTTTACTATTCATAAATGCTTGGAAATGACGCTTACACCCATATTCTAAGACGTTCCTTCAAAACTTACTCGACTCGACTCGACTCCACCTCGACTCAGTCTTTCTCACCACCGTCGGTAGTTATAGTTGACATAAACGTCCTCAACTCGAAATTTTTCCTCAGTCGAGGTAAGGAATCATCTGTCAAACTCAAAGTACCTTGAAACCTACCTTAAGGAAGGAAGTGTCAAAATTCATATGTAACAAAAATGATATTTTAAGATTTTATCGAATATGCTTACGATAATCTTTACAACTATTTATCGCGGCGTTATTTGCGCGATGCAGATAATTCAAATTATGACGTAATGACTCCGTCGAGGAATCTCAAAGTTCACTCGAAATTGCGACTAAGAATACAATTTTGAAGGTGTTTTCGAGGCCGTCCTGAGTCGAGTATGAGTCGAGAAAGTTTTGGGGGAACGTCTTAGAATATGGGTGTTAATAACTCGGCCAATATCGTAGTCCACCGATAAGACCCACCTGGTTGGAGAATCCTCCCCTTTCGTTGGAGGAACACCGTACCGCGTTCCTCCACAAACAAAAGACTTTCCCAGCATACTTATTCGATTAAACTAAAAAAAAACACTTTAACTCTGTTTGTTCAAGAAAATTGTTCCAAAAACAGAGTAAACATATAAATTTTCTTTTGAATGTTTTCAGGATCTTCATCCCGTCTAAACTTCAGGCCTCTGGTGGTAAAGATGCCAGCTCGCCACATCCTGCATACAGATCGTGAACCTCCGTCGCCAGGAGTTGAAGAACTGCAGTCGTCTCCACAACTGGAACTGGAATCTGCTGAACTGGACCGGGAGTTAGATATCGCTGAACGTCACTTGGACAAAGGAGTTGCTATGGCTACCGAGGAGAGCGATGCTGATACGGTAAGTTTAGAATTAATATGAAAAACTATACATATACAGTTACATGACGTTTTCTTAGATTGAACGCTGGTTTTATTTTTAAAAGAAAAACAACTTTTTTCATTATAATGTAATATTTATTTTATTTATTTATTTATTTTACTTTAATTACAACGGTCTTGGACCAATTACAATAATTAAAGATAGAGTAATAAAATATAAAATACATAGTGAATTAGACACCTTTCATGAATCTCTCTTTCAATACTTCAGGCATACTAATAAAATTTTCTTCCAATCATCCGCAAACAGATCATATTTCGGATTACAATCCAAGAATTCGTTGAGTGCGGTGAGGGTACGAGGTATTGGGGATTTAGCTCGCGCTACAGTGCGACATGAAGGCACAGCAAAAAGCTTGTGCTTCCTGTTGCGGTGTTAATTGTCCGGGTCCGGTCCGATCGTAATATAGAGGATAGAAAAGACGACAGGGACCTGGAGGAAAAGTACCCTAAAAATAGTATCCTGGAGGGAAAGTACCTAATAGTGACCAAATATTAATCAAAAGGAACATTTATTTATGTTTAAAAATAAGCATAACTGCACCCATAGTTTTTTAGTCACTTGGGAATTGGACTGACATTCATCCTAAAAAGTTTTGTATTTGATGGTGCCAATCAATAGGGTCACTAATAAGGATCAAATATCTCTTATAAACATTGTCTTTAATCAAATCTGAATAGTCATATATTAAAGTAAACATTATGTAGCTAAACATTTAGTATTAGAAACTTAAGAATTAACATTTCAAATTCTAATGATAATTTTATTAAATATTTCGACTGACTTTGAGTGAGGCATATTATCGTAATAAACTGCTGCGTACATGCATATCAAAGGAGAATAAAATAAACTTAAGTACTATGAAGTTTGAGTAGATCTCCAATTTAGCCCGTTAAGCCAAACCCAAAATAGAAGCAATGAATATAGACTGTCACAGCTAGAATTGTCTTGTTTGCTATAAATACAGCTCTTTGAAGCCGTTGGCCTTTACCTCCGACTTATAGTGAGCTAAAATCTCTTTTTCTACGAATTTCGTATTATAAGTTTTATGAAACAGACACATTACGCAATTGCTCTATGTGTTTAACTTGCTTAAATGACGTTCCGGTCCATTACTATCATTAAGAAAATAACGACCATTATCGTCAAGGTCGAAACGCCATACAAAAATATTAAACACAATTATGTTCCTTTTTTATTCCTTTTGTGTTGTACCTCTGTATGGCGAGTTGGTCTAATTTTTTAGATAACAAATTAGACAAACAATAAATCGCGTTTCGCATTCAAACCGCGATCCCAAACGAAATAATCACCAAGATTCATAACATTAGGATTTTATGCTTTTCTTTCACGCGGAAGGGTCTCAAATTCGAACCCGGCCTGCCCCTCGTGACTTTTCGAATTCATGTTTGGATCAGAATTTGATTATCACTTGGGTTAAAGGTGATGAAAACATCGTGAGGAAACCTGCACACCAGCGATGGCTCCATAAAGATATCGATGGTGTGTGTAGTCCATTAATCCGCACCAGGCCAGCGTAGTGGATTAAGGCGTCACCCTTCTCATTCTGAAAAGAGGCTCGTGCCCAGCAGTGGGACAGTAATGGGCTGATTGTTATGCTTAGGCAATGTTATCAATTTCTCTTATCCTTTTCACAAATTAAACATTAATTGACGGTTGAATGTAAAAAGGATAGCCAGGTCTGGCAAAAACTAAGAATATTGACATCTAGATAGAAGAGTTACATTATTATTTGCGTCATTGCACGCCTTGAATAGTTGGCATTCTCTCGTCTTCAAGCTCACCCATAAAACTTCTTCCACGGTGTCTGGCATATTTTTAATATACACAATAAATAAACATTATCGCTCTCGGTCAAATCGCGACCCATATCTGGATCGTAAATAGCGTGTTTCGGCGAGCGGCGCGGCGCCCGCGCTGTTTTATTATGGCGAGCGGTGAGAAACTGGAACTCTGTGCATCGTCACACCAAACTGTAATTTTGATTTGTGTCAACGATTTGTACATCGATTTGTACAACAATCAATTCAAGATTCAGAACAATGATTCGTCCGTGATAAGATAAATGGAGATAATTTTATTGTCGGTTTCAATAAAGACAATACAATACATACAATAACTCCTAAGCCACCTGATTTGAAAATGTTTAGTCAAGTTACCATAAATAAGAGCAAATATTTTAATTTAGGACATTTTTGAAAATGGGTTCTAGTAGATAGCAATTTCCCGTACGATGATCGAAGCGAGATCGAATTCGAATATGTACATACCTACGCAATAAAAAAATATAATTGATAAATGTAGATTTTTGGTTTCTTTTCACGCGACGGTGTAATACGAGTTCAGTTAAAAACTCGCTAAAAGCTTGCCTGCCGTGCTCCACATCCGCATCTCCTCAGCTAAGATTGCGACATCGAGTCAACACAGAATCCCAAACTGTTCTGTTTACATCATTACAGATGCCGAGACATTTTATATTTCCCCGATCTTTGTTCGTTACAAATTCAAAGTGAATGAAGTGTCAATATTTGTATATTTCGCTGGGGAATTTAAGCTTTTGATATGATAAATGTCTTGTTATGTAGTGTACTACCTACATAGTTACCACGACAAAGAAAAGTGCTCTTGGAATAATTCTTAAGGGGAAATAATAATGACTCCGAAAAAGAAATTAAATTGCAGCGAGCTGTGGTAAGCTATAATACTACTAAGCTGCACTAAAATAAGTTGCCAAAAAATAAACACAATATTGAACGAAAATATTAACCATATTAAACAAACACACCAACCAGATCTCATTCAAATTATGATCATATGAATTAAAAACTTTACTTCCAAAATAATAAACTAAAGTTCCGAATAAAATACTGACTTTCCGAAAACAGATAATCAACAAAAAAAAATTTTAGTTATCCGGTCATTCTTAAGTAGCCTTTTGTGAAACCCACGGTAATGACGTAAAGCATATTTTTTCTTCACAATCAAAGAGTACTTAGGTATTGTTAGAAATGTAGTTTATATACCTAGTAGTACCTAAGCTGTAGAATGAACATAATTACTATCTTTGATTCTTCATTCAGTATTAAAACCTCCCCTAAGTATTATTTCGCTTGTCACATAATATAGGTGTCAAGAATACAAGGAAAATACATCGTGTTACTATGGATCAGGACATAATAATTATAATTTTAAATAATCTTTACAAATCGCTGCTGGACTTCCTGTTAGCTAAACGATAATATACATTACAGTAGCATAAACATGTATCATCTGCGCCACAATCATTAGTTTTCCTCGACGTATGTCGTTTACGAGCAGCGCTTTATTTACTACGGTACGAGGCGACGAATACGACACGTGCGCCTCTCGCGCTATCAGCCTCCCGCGCGCGAACGATAACAAAACATTGCACGCCACAACAACACTAGTAACTAAACATTCGTGCTGACACCACACGTAGCAAGTGCAAAAATCAACACTGTTTTTACGGCAACCGATCGGTGTTAACGATTATGCAAGCTAGGGGTGTGCAAATGGCGTGACGCTATCGAGTAGGTACAGTGCCGTTCCCGTGGCAGCCAAACATAAACATCGCGTGATCGATAGCAGTTGTGAGGGTCGCGTGTTGTGGTGGTGGTGGTGGTGCGGCGCCTGGCATAGTTGTCGGGCATCTGAGCAGAGCGGTGCGCGTCTAAGCAGTGGCACCAGCGGGAACAATGAGCGCGCCTTGACCTTGCGGCGCGCGGGAGGCAGGGGCGCGCGATGACGCCAGCGCGGCCGGCCCGCGGTTCGGCTTTCGGGTGCGATCCTTCGCGGACGGCATCCGCGTAATCAGCGGTCAGTGCGATTCTGAAGTACGTCGAAAATTCCGGGGCGGGTGGGCGGCGCCGCGACGCCGGGGACTCTCACGCCGCACTCATTCTGCGAGTCGGCGCCGACGCCGACGCGCTTCGAACGACCGACCGACCGAGCCGACTCCCGCCGACCGAGTAAACCGCGACATGCGCGCGCACCGTCATGGGTAACGTGCAGTGCTGCGCCAGCGGACGCTTCCCTGTAGGCAAGCTGCCTAAGAAGCCGAAGAACAAGAAGAAAGAGAAGGGACTGAAGGGTATCAGTAAGAAGAGTAACGGTGTTGGTGGTGGCAAAGGCAACGGAGCCGTGCAGAAAGTGGTGACGATGGCGGAAGATGGCTCCGAGAAAGCGGCACCGGCTGAGACGCTGGTGCAGGCAGCACCACCCGCCGGAGACGTCCCCGACGGGATGCCTCCGGGGCAGGAGGAGAACGACATGCAACAAACTAATGACAGTGATTCGGGATCAAATTCTCCGCGTTCAGAGAGTATGGCGGCTGCGAGGGAACGTTTCTTCGGTCAGGTACTTATCGACATTTTCTAAGCATGGAACGTTTACCCATATCTAAAGCACGTAGGTATAGCAACAGGAATATTACAAATGCCGTGCGGCGTGACGAACTAATCCCTTTATCGTAGCGGAACGAATCTGCCCGACTCGGAGGTCGCTCTGCTTTACATCAGCTAATGTTGTACTCATGATAACTCTCGAGCGATATCTGTTTATGAGCATTATCTTAAGAGTATCGGCTGGCGGCAATAAAACAGATGTATGTTTTTATCTGAAGACGTCGATAGATTTTAATAGCTCACGGCATTACGTTAATATCCTTTAGAATTAATATTCGTTTGTAAAACTTGTTAAATGCTAAGAAGAATATTTCTATAAATAAATTAATTGCTTTATGGGATGAACAACGTCTTCATAATGGTTTGTTTTTGAAGCAACCCATAACATGTTTAGATTAGATCGCTCGCGTCTTATTTCGACATTCAAAAATCTGAATTTTAAGTCAAACAGCAGTGTGTATTACTTATGCAAAGTTGCCATCGTTACGGTTCGACATTTTGTGTAATTTAACTGCATAATATTAAGCAGGTGATCGCTACTGGGTCTGCTAATAATTGTTTCAAGTGTATTTTGTTTTTCCAAATATTATTTAGATTTAACTACGAATCAACAAAATATATACGTAAGATGTTGAAAACTATGGAAACTACTATTCTCCTGCGATATATTTAGACAGACTTTTTACAATAACGTAGATACGTTCTCAGCAAATTCGGAACAGACAAATCTATTCTCCTTTTATTATGATCTCCTTGAAATATTTTTTTCTGCTTTAGTAGTGATAATAAATTTTAAAATCGTCCTCTTATTTCATTACCACTCGTGGTCTGTACTTAAAGGTTACTGAACAGGTTCTGCGATGATCTAATGTGCATATATTATAGCTATCAACTATCAAGGATAGTCCTTGCTAGAGATAATCCGCAGTAGAAATAAATATTTTGTGTTAACGATCTCCTGATGCCAGTGTTCTCTGATTTTAATTATAAAAGACCATTTATCAAAATGATGTACGAAATGCTTCGTAAATCTTTCATTTGACTTTGAAGCAAGAACTTTAATTTGTATCGGTTTGAAGGTAGGATCGGCAAAAATACTTTGTTAAGCATAATTATTAAGATGTACTTAGTGTGTTTTCAGCTTTGAGTTACATTTATAACATGCATTATTTATACGAGTATTGTGCTCATTTTTGGATTTATAAAATGTAATACACGTAGGAAACCATTTTATCATTATCATGCGGATTAGTCGTGTACACAACTTTAATTATATTAGCATTGCACTTACGTGAGACTTGCTTATATTTCATATTGTCCTCGTGTCTCAAATTCCATGTGTATCACGCTTGTAATTATTAAAAAGATAGAATAGGGTGTTGATACCTACATAAAATTGCAATGCGCCATTTAAGAAATACAACTTAAAGTATGGTTGTGTATTCCTAACAAAAATCTGACTCATATGTTCTATTTACATTCACAAAACGTTCTCTGCCTGCTTTCTATCCACTCTGTCTGGGTTATTTATCTGAATTGAATCACCGATTCCGCCTATGCGATTTTTCCCGAAACCCACGCCTTATCTCGCGTCAAATTATACATGCATACGTCACCGAGTAGAAGAAATTATAAATATACGTAGTTCTCTGAAACGCTCCCGTTAGTCTTTAAAATTTCGGGATTTCTGGACCTGACTTCTTACTCACACATGTCATTGACTCAACGAGGAAAGTGACCGAGTGATTTTGATTCTACTCCCTCCACTTTTTGGAGAGAGTCCAGACGATTTCCCGAAATAACTTCGACTGTTCCGAGTTAATGCAAGATTTCATTGGTGGTTGCAATAGTCCGTTCCGCTTACTACGACGCCTACACCTTTGTGTGTGTTCGTCCCAGTTTCTAGTGGCACCGTATAAAACACAGTTTCTCAATCACAGAAAACAACTGAAAATATCGTGGAGGAATTAGTAGATGAGCAAATAACAGAGCCTACGTTTACCAATGTGACATCTTGTTTCAAACGACAATTTAATTGTATTATACATATTTTAAAAAGTAATGAGAACAAATTGCTGTATTATTTAAACTGGAATATAGAACGTCTTCTTACTAACTACGTCAACCAAAAATATTCTTAAAATCAATGAAATCATCTCCATATAAAGATTGTTAGCAGATGATCATTGATGTTTAGCATACCTACATACTAAACTTATTTACTAGTGACTAGTGATGTACCTATATAATATTAAATATTATTCTTTTGTTCACATAGTTATGTATTATGTAATTAATCGACTATTTAATGTCAGTGTTTCTATTAATGAAATGGGTGAAAGCATTTTAATTTATTTTTATTCACTAGGTGCGTTTAGGTCGGTTTCATTACAATAAGTGCATAGAGTGCATACGCCATTCCAACACGACTGACCTGTCGTAAAATGTTTATTTTATATGCTGTGTCGGTAACATGAATTGTCTAAACGTCTAAAGCCGTGTTATCGATTTTCCGATTTATTTTCAAACCAGAGAACTTATTGACATACACCATGACGTCAATTATCTACATGGAAGTGTGGACGGTACACATTTTTTTTACATTGTATTCATACAAATAAAAGTAATTATCTGTATACAATATTAAAGGAGAAACTGACTTGACTGATCTAATGCACAGCCTAAACCGCTAGGATTAGAAACTTGAAATTTTGACAGTAGGTACCTTTTATAACGGAGACATCCATTAAGGAAGGATTTACAAAATTCCTCCTCGAAGGGGGTTAAAATAAAACACGCAAGCGAGGCTGCGGGTAAAAACTAGTTATTAATAAGCGAATGAAATTAAGCGTATTTGAATTTGTGTTTTAATTACAATGAAGTTCAAATTATACAAACTTTAATCAAATAGTGCGATGGTACTTTATAGTAGCAGTCCGACACAAAAACACCACTTCGCAGCACTCAAGGGTATTTGCTTTATCGTTTAGTACAATAAAGACAGCCTTGGGCGATAACTTGAATCGAACTACCTCATTTTAATCAACACGACTATTATACACTGTGAGTGTGGTAGATATAAGTAGATTGATGATAAATACTTCGTTAAAGGGAAAAGGATAAAAGGTGTTTAGAAAGAAAAGTGAAGAAGAAAGGTGTATAGAAAGTGACGTCTCAGTAATTATTTCCGGAAGTTATCAAAACCGGAAATTTCAAAAAAACTAAGAAACGGGCAAAGGTTGTTCCAGGCTTTCGTAATATTTGTGGCAAGAATCATATCTAGTAGTTCGTTGTTGAAACTTGTATTTAGCATGAACACTTACAAGACAAGACAAGACAACAAGAAACTCTGGCAAAGACAACAACTAACAACAACAATGATTCAGTGATAACATTTATATCTTGTGCCTTCTCCAGCATACTTATCTCTAAAGTACAAAGGGTTGACCTCTTCTGAAGACCAAAACAACATCCTCGTTATTACAGCAGATAAGCCGGGCCAAATCTTAATAAAATTGAATGTTCTGTTCTGCTTAGCCTTTTCCCAACTATGTTAGGGTTAGCTTCCAGTCTAACCAGATGCGGCTGAATACCAAAATTTTACACGGAGCGACTGCTATCAGACCTCCGCAACCCAATTACAGAGCAATGCCGATATCCTCAGGTTAGACTGCTTGTCAGACCTTCGGGCTTCTGACTTCTCGTAATGACTATCAAAGGTAAATTCCTATGACACCCGAGACTGACTGTTTAACGTGTTCTCCGAGGCAAAGAGGGGTAAATAAAAAACCAAAAAAATAAAATCGAATGATATGACACATTTCTCTATCTTGTTTATACCAGTAAACTTCGGACAGGCATTGTTACACGCTTCGGAACCGTAAACATGACCTACACCATTCAAGTGAACCGCTAATTGTGCCCAGCGTAAACAATATTATGAAATCGCAGACACGCTATATCTACATAATTAAATTGTTACATGGGGGCTTTCGTTTTTTAAATAGCGATTATAAATTGGGAATTGAGAGCGTGCCAAGCAATATCTTGGAAGCACGTGAATAGCCATTCTTTCGAAATATATTTTGTTTGCAATAATTCAAATTAAGTGCATTTTGTGCACTTCCTTTTCAACTTCTTCCTGTGTTCTTTGGTAACATTCCGTGATCACTTTTTTGTAAATATTTTATCACCACGATCATGTGCGTTAAAAGCTTGGAAGACATTCTCTTGCTGGATGTTTTAGCTTTCATTGATTTCTACATTCAACAGTTCGACATAATTATCATATAGAAGGATATCATATCTGTAATGCAGCATGATATTATTTATTATTTTTAAACGGTTTTTTATCTTCATTTCGTATATTTGTTTGTTTCTTTATTTGATGGTTTAACTCAAATCTTGCGACAGATTTTCCAACTACTTCTGCTTAAACGATTTTCCTGAAACTTCGCACAAAAATTCAATTCCCATGACAATACAACATTATAATAATATCAACCTTCAATCCTGAAATCCTCAGATGCTGCAGGGGTACTGCAAAAAGGAACCGTTTTACTTAAAAGTTTTTTTAAGAGTTTTTATTTTAGATATCTTTGTTATCTTTGTGGCTTCCTACAAAACCTACGGTTTGAGTAGAGATAGAGTTGTTTATTCTAAATTCATGGAAACACGCGTTATGTTTAGTCACAGGTTTAGTTTAATATTAGCCCAAACATTTTAGTTTAGCTAAACATTAAATGCACTGTTATTGGGTATTTACGTTCCCACGTAATTTTGATTTTTAGTTTTACTATATTTTTTTCATAAAATTACTTTCTACAGCTTTTATACATTAGACTCGCTCTAAAAAAGTCATTGTTAAACGACTGAAAACTAAGATCAACCATAAAATCCAATTAGGCTTAACCGGTAGCCAGCTTTTTAACCAAATTAAAGATTTTATCTATTCTAGACTTTCACTTCAGTTCATCGCTTCCGTATAAATACTAAATAAGAGAAAAAAATTAAAAAATAATCATGGTATTTAATCAATAACTAATACGATAGGGGTGAAAGTATCAAAGACTTCGAAATCATGAAATTATAAAAGACATAAAAATAAAACGTTTTAATAATTATAAGGCTGACGTCATGGTCTACCAATTTAAATGCTTTCCATAATAAATATTCGAAGTTTACTGTTAATAACCAGGTTAATGTCAAAAATCCATCTTATAATTTCTATGAACTAGAATCTTACTCCTAGTCTTTTCCCAACCATGTTGGGATCAGCTTCCAATCTAACCAGATGCGGCTGAATACCAGTATTTTACACGGAGAGACTGCTATAAGACCTTCGCAACCCAGTTACTGGGTGATGCCGATATCCTAAGGATAAGGATATTCTTTGAACTAGAATAAGGTTGTTAAATTTTACTGTAAAACATTATAGACCTAACATAACTGTGGCGTGTTTTTACCTATCTAATTTAACTTTGGGCACCTTTGTATTGAATGCGAGCTATAAAAACTTAATATCAAATTGCTACCACCTGTTTACATTATACATAGTACACAGCTTCATGACTTTGCATATAGTAGTAGGTAGTATAGGTACTAGGTGACCCAGTAAACTTCGTACCAACTAAATGTTTTTTAAAATTTTCCTAATTTTCTTTTTTCCTAAACCACTGAAGTATTTAGGGAAACAAAACAAAAAAAATCTAATCAGTCTAGCCATTTTCGAGTCTTTGCGAGACTAAAGCCCGGTATCCACCAAAGCGGAGAGGAGAGGAGACGAGAGGAGATGTGTTTGAATAAACCAATCCGATTTCGTTATTTCCGCATCTCTTCTCCGCTTAGCTTGCGTGGAAATGGATCAAGCGTAGAGGAGATGTCTCATTTTTCTATAGAATTTTGTGCGGCGAGCGAGCAAGCGGCAAAGCAGAGCGGAGAAGTGTCTAGTCTGGCGGCCGTCTTCCTTTCGTAGACAGAACTTGACTGGTTTCGATCTCTCACAGCTCACATCTCTGCTACACAAAGCTCACATCTCCTCTCCGCTACACTTCTGCTGTCCGCTTTGGTGAAAATAATCTGCCAGCTTCGCAGCACATCTCCTCTCGTCTTCTCTCCTCTCCGCTTTGGTGGATACCGGGCCTAACGCACGGTAGTTAATTTTTACATATAAATATAGATAAGTACTTATTTCTTATTTGATTTACATACAATCCATGTAATTATAATATAATGATATTTGTAGTCCATTTTACAGCATAAAGACAACAGAACTAATTTTATTTCACGTATAACCATTTCAACTGTCCGCGGCGTAATAGAACAACTAAATATTTTCGTTAATACCTAAAAATAATCAAATTCGTAATCATTTAAAATAGAAACCCTGACTAGGGTGTATGCAGACACGATTAAAAAGCCCTTGCCAAGTTCCTACGTACTGATGCCTGCTCATCACGTTTTCGACGGCATCCAAAACATTTTTGCGGTCAATTCGCAAACAGTTTGATCACACAAGACATCATTGAAACTTCTGTAGATTAAGTATATTGTTCCCTTTGCTCCAGCTTGCATGATGAATTTTCTTACCTTAATCATTTTATCTTAAATCTATCAGCCATAGCGATACTATCAAGAGATCCGTTTATCCGACTATCGAGGTAGACGCAGGCACGGCGGGTCAATGGTGCGTGACGTCATAATTTCGGTAAATACATCAGTATTCATACGTGACACGCTGATGAGACTGGCATGCAGTTTAGAAGATGGCCGCACCCATAACGTGATCACAAAAAACTCCGTAACGAGATAATGTTTTAAATCATGGCGTTTAACTTCGAATATATTTGCTGTTGAGTACCTAATATCGAACATTTTGCATAAACAGAAACTTTATCTACGTAAAATAACGTATACTACGCCTACGTATTGCAAATTGTCTTCTTATTATGACATAAATTAGAATGTTTTGATTGAATGTGAATCATACTATTTATTTTATTATAGCCAAAAAGATTACTAACGAAGTTTTTTTAGAAGACACGTAAATTGTTAGACAGTTATTTCGCAGTAAATGTGTAAATATTCAGTAGATAATGTTGTTGTAGCACCGGTTACACGAGATCTCTCAAGCTTTTAAATAAATAATAATGCGATGACTAAATTACGAATTTAGATTTTGTACATGTCTAAAACATTTCAATGATAATAAAAATAGTAGGAAATTTTGTGATGATATCATAGATAAATCTATCATGTACAATCATACGCATTACCATTTTACTTCTTATCTATTTAAAGAAAAATATAAGTAAGTCAAACACATTCTTAAGGTGGGTTTAGACCAAAAGAGCAAATGCTCATTCTATCCCCACTCCATCAAATTATTTTGGTGTAAACAGAGACAGAGCACTCTTTCGTTATTCTATCTTGTTTACGGATATTCTATGGAATGTTCTAAGAATCCTTTAAGAATGCTCGCTCGCTTGATGTAAACGGCGCACGATCGTGCGAACGGTTGCTTAGAGCGTTGTTTCGTGTTCGGACGTGCTCGCTCTTTGCAGCGATCTTGTCAAAGCGTTCTTGTGTTCTAGCGACTTGACAGATAAATCTACCTGGATCTAAATATCTCTAGAGCATGTACAATAATTCCACTTTTTGTTTGTTGTCATTCTTGCTCGTTAGTATTCTTTTGGTGTAAATGATGAAAACGAATTATCGTATACACCAAAAAAGCAACAAACAACGACGCTCTGTGCTCTTGTTCTAGCTATAGCTCTATATTCATTTGGTCTAAGCCCACCTTTAGAATCATCTATTTATATAAAAATGTTCCCTATTTCCCTTGGTCACGCCATAACTTGAAAACGACTTTACCGATTGAGGTCATATTTACACAATATATTTGTTTTGTCGAGACGATGGTTCGTAGCTATGCTGGGATACGATAGGTGGCGCTGTAGTCAAATTAATTACGCGGGCACAGCCGCGAGAGAACAGCTAGTGAGTTTATAATTATCTAACAGTCAGCTGTTTAGCCCTAGGACAAAATTCACTAAACTATCTAATTATTTTGGAGATACGTAATAATTAAATGTATGGTGCTCCCAAACTGAGGTTATAAAATGTTATAAAACACTCATACATTCTTATACTTTTACATTTTGTTAAGGTTTTTTTGTTATATAACAAATGTTACATAACATTTCATTACCTCAATATGGGAGCAACATAACACTTGAAAGTCAGGCATAATTGTGAACTGAGTTGACTAGTTTCTACTTTAATAAATATACAATGGTTTCTAGATAAGTAAGGCCTATAACTTCCTGTAAAACAGTAGATAGGGCTGCTCGAGTGGAGTTACAATCGAACTAGTACCTAAGTAAATATTCATAACAGATAAAGAGAGTGTAACAATGAAATCATAACAATGTTAGCGCTGGTCTAACAACTTTCTAGTTGGACTGCTATTTTATGCCATTGTTCAACGCTTCTTTACCATAGCATGTCCGCGTCAATGTCTGCCTTTGAACATCCAATTATAATAAACCAAATACGTACAATATTTCAGTTGAATTCATAGAGCGTTCGTTCTGCCTAGCCTTTTCACAACTATGTTGAGGTCAGCTTCCAGTCTAACCAGATGCGGCTGGATACCAGTATTAGGTATACACGGAGCGACTGCCATCAGATCTCTGCAATCCAATTACAGGGCAATGCCGATACCCTAAGGTTAGACCGGTTGTCAGACATTTGGCTTCCAATTTCCCGTAACGACTGATGTAGGTATTCGTATGACACTCGGGACCGCCTGTTTAACATGCTCTCCGAGACACGGAGGTGTCTCGATGTGTAACGAACGGTCACCCATCCACCGACTGACTGCGGACTTCGCAAATCGTATGATCTGCGCTGTCGTTAATTAGCCACGAGCTCCTCAATTGATTTCATGGAGCATTAGTGATCCATGCTCGTTCCTTCGCCATGTAGTGGGATATAGGCTAATATTATTATTAGTAGCGACCCGCCCCGGCTTCGCACGGGTGCAATGTAGATACTAATGTGGGGCATATAAACCTTCCTCTTGAATCACTATATCTATTGCTGAAAACTGCATTAAATTCCGTTGCATAGTTTAATCAATCAATCAATCAAAAGTTTTTTATTTCACATAAACCAGGTGCTTATGAAAAGTCGAATTTAGATGCACGGTTCCAATTAGTCGTTTCCTATGGAGAAGAGCCGGCAAGAAACTCCATGGTTACTCTTTTAAAAATAATATCTTTAACAATTTCAGAGTACAATGATTTAGGATAGTAAGAGAACAATGGAGTCCTGACCACAGACCAATGAGTAATGTAGAACAAAAATTAACAAACAAAATAGAATAAAAACTATATGAATAACAGTAATTTACAAATTTATAGAGGCAGGTCCACAAAGTTCTCACATTTACAAAAGTGATAAGGAAGCTAAACTATATAAAACAATTGACATAATTAAATGTCATCAAAACTTAGCTAAAAAATCATTGTAAAGTAAGATAAAGATATCTTGAGAGCAATGATGGCATTAAAAAATAAAAATATTTAAAAGATCTAAGCGTACAGACAGCGGGAGCGACTTTGTTTTATACTATGTAAAGATAAAGATAGTAGAGGTTTTTAGATACAAAAATTGTAGACCGTACATGTATTACTCAGACACATAAAAATAACACACTCAATCATCTTGAACTCTTAATACGCAAACGCAATGCGCACGCGTCTCGTGGTAATGCAAAGCGATTTTATTCTTGATTTCAAACAAACAGTCTTCTTCTTTTCGTGTGGTTAGTGACTAACCTGGGGTCAGAGTTTATGCCGCCCATGGGCCTCTGACTTAGCTTCACAAGCCATCGAGAAATATCTCTCAGGCATGCCGGTTTCCTCACGATGTTTTCCTCCAACGTTTTTAAGCATGTGATAATTATACAATACGCACATTAATCCGAAAAGTCAGAGGTACGTGCCTTGGGTTCCAACTCGAGATCTATGACTTGGCAGTCCGACGGTCACACCACCATCACCATCATAACGTCTCAGTAATACATTCGCATATCGTCGCTGCGCCTGCAAAATCCGCTGTTTTTTTTTGAAAATCTGTCTTTGATGCTATTTTATAACAGTTCTCAAGCCAGGTGCAACTGTAAAAGCTGTGCACCTGTAGAATAAATTATTAGAAAACGTATTTTACAGTTGCACGTGGCTTGAGAACTAATATAAAATAGCACCAAAGGCAGATTAAAAAAAATACAGCGGATTTGCAGGCCCAGCGACGATGTTTCTATTATACATTGGTAGCACAGTCTAAAACCATGTAGATACAATCAACACGTTTGTCATAAACAGCCGACATGACTTGTATTATTAACAGCTATTAATGCACTTCACAGTGTATTTTACACTCATTATGTACGTAGTAAGAATATAATAGTGATCCCAGGCTTTATTGTAGCGTGTCGCAGTCAAAAGGATGTGGGCTCCGTGCGCCTGCGACTTGGTTGAGGAGAACCGGTTGCAGATTTGTGTCAGTGAAGATATTGCCCAAAAGAGGCTATAAAAACAACTGATATAAGACGTTCAAATATGCGGCCGTGTCTTTTATTTATAACATGCAACATTGTATGCGATTAGCAAACTTAATGTTTCCCTTTTTAAGGAAAAATAACTCAATATCCACTTTAAAAACGACTTATGCCTAGTTGCTATAAACAAAAACGAATTGTTTTGCTTGTATTTTTTATTGCCAAGCTAGGCATATAATAAAAACTTTTTTACAAAAAAATTAAACCGACTTCAAAAAATAATAAAATAATTACCATATAAAATTAACAGTTTCAGAAGTCGGTGCTGATCCACGCTGAACCAAATCGAAGGCACCGACTTCTGAAACTGTTAATTTTATATGGTAATTATTTTATTCTTTTTTGAAGTCGGTTTAAATTTTTTGTAAAAAAGTTTTTATTTTTTTCTTTTTAGTGGTCTTAATTAAAACATGGTTGGACCTACTAAAGACGCTGCTCGTAACATAATCACATCATCACAATATGCATACTGTTCGTCATTGAGGAGTTCCATTGTCTATCTCCGAAGTTCTTCATCAGATCTTCACCAAATTTAAATGGGACCAACTTCGAAGTATACCCTATCCATTAAAAAAAGAATAATTAAAATGGGTTCACAATTGGCGAAAACATCGATGAACAAACACAAAAAAAAAATACATACAGACGAACATAGTAACCTCCTCCTTTTTGGAAGTCGGTTAAAACTACTAGTAAGCTTACCTATTATAGCTATTTCCGTATGGGGGGGGGTCAACTATGCATAGCTATGGATGGGGTCTTTGCTTCATTATTGGTAAAGATATCAATTCAAGTAAGTCTCAATTTTAATCAATAACGTTTCGTAAATTATAGGAATTGGCCATAAGTGATTATTAATAGACAAAAAAAAGCGATCATCTTAAAACATTAACCGCAATCCAAATATGTAGCAACACAAACCATCAATATCTGATCGGCTGTTTGAATTGGTAATTAGTGTGAGACGCACACTGAACAAACCGGGGATCACCAGGATGACGTGTCATCACATCATTGGCTAGAACCACGCGGATAGCGACGTGAACGTGATCATCATCGCAATAATTGTCGCATTACGTAATTGTGATAATTTTGCCCGGAGCGAAGGGACACGAGGTGACACATTGTCGCCGCGTAGACTAACATATCCGTAAATCAGTAACTACAAATAAAATATTTACTAACGTAAATAGAAGAGGGGTTAAGCTGCGCTTGCCGCGGTCAGTCTGTGGATGGGTGACCGTTCGTTACACATCGAGACCCCTCCGTGCCTCGGAGAGCATGTTAAACAGTCGGTTCCGGGTGTCATACGAATACCTGATAGTCGTTACGGGAAGTCAGAAGCCCGAAAGTCTGACAACCAGTCTAACCTTAGGATATCGGCATTGCCTAGTAACTGGGTTGCGGAGGTCTGATGGCAGTCGCTCCTTGTAAAATACTGGTATTCAGCCGCATCTGGTTAGACTGGAAGCTGACCCCAAACATAATTCGGAAAAGGCTAGGCAGAAGCTAACGTAAACAGAAAGTAGGTAGGTACTAGGATTCTGTTAAGATAAAAAAATAACACTAAAAACGACATTACCTACTACTAGATAACTAACTACGTTATGTTTTTATGTATATGATGTGTCATCATTTATTTTAAACATCATCAATTGGCCGTCTCTATAGAAACTAAAAGGGTTTTAAATAAATATTTATTCAAGTATAGATACTCGGAATAAATTTCGTTGGAAAGTCCGAATGTAGGTCTACCGTAAAATGGAGCTATTTGAAATTCACGGGGTTAATTGGAACGAACAAGGTACAGGAGATTTTACGATATATGTTTTAACTAACTATGAATAATTCTAATATTTATTTTTATAATAATAAATATACAATTTCACTGAAATCTTAAATACGTATAAGAAGTACATTCCATAACTGAATTCCAATTAACCTCGTGGTTCTCAAATAGCCCCATTTTACCGGTATCTGTTCACCGTAGTTACCATCCCAAAACTTTCGACTGAGTTGGATAAGTAGGTACTTTAATTAATATGTATTCGAAAACAATGATATTATAAGTAAAAAGGTGTAGATAGGTTATAAGCGCTCAGCGAGCGACACGTCAAAATGTGGCTAATTAGCCAGACTTGACCACAGTGTTGCGTTTCTACTACACTAGACGACCCACTGTCGCAAATTACATTTGTCTCTTTTTCGTTCGCGATAATCGAATCATGCCATCCTATCTTGACGTCTAATCGTGATGTAGTGTGCTATTGCAATATTTAGTTTTTATGTGTGCGTTAGTGTGCCGTTTGTGAAGATCGAATGTTGTATAGGTAACCTATCTACATCTTTTTACTTATAATATCATTGTTCGAAAACATAAAACTCAAGTAGGTAAATCAAAACCAATTTATTCTCAGTTTCAACGTTGCATTTTCATTAATCAAGCAGACCCCAGTTTGCTTTTATAATTTGACATCACATAAATTCACGTGTTTTTATGTCAATAAATATATTCACATTCTGTTGACGATTCGAGGTACCTAACATTATTGCGTGATGTAGTAAGAATGATTCATACTTCATATATTTTATCATACTGTAACAGTAAACACATACTTAAATGAAATCATTAGAAATAGGACATCGATAGATTGAACAGTTTATAAGAAATCACGGTTTATATGCTGAGTAACGATGACTTCCATTTTAAACTCCGTTTGTTGAACCAAATAGCGTTGTCTAAAAATAGAGTTAACTATGTTATAATAATAATAATCCACAATACGAGCTGGCTTGAGCTATTTCTTGAACTGTTCGTCTTATCAAGGTGATAGTTACATTTTTCCGTCGGATCTTCCACTGAGAAACAATTTCATTCTAATTTCAAATTTTTAAAGTCAGTAATATTATTCTAAACGGTTATAAACATTGACGTTTCAAAGCAATGTAGGGCGAAGTTTTTTCTGCTTTTACGATTATGAATCATCTCGATACTATATTTATAGATGAGGAATTGGAATACATAGGTTGAAATAATTACCGCCCACGACGAGCCCCGGTTCAATATAATCAGCATTAAAATGAATAATGAAAATTTACGACTGACCTTGTGTTGTTGTCTTGTGTATCATAATTAAAATCACTTATGACTGCTTAATACGACAATATCAGACTGTTTCCATTGTTTTCTAAAATAGGATTGCCTTGTTTTGGGACTGCCTCGTTGGTCTAGTGGTGGCAAGCGCGACTGCTGATCGTGAGGGCCTAGGTTCGATCCCCAGGTCGGGTAAAATGTTATTGGGATTTTTCGCGTGGAGTTGCCCGGTTGATGGCAATAGGCTCGCCCCCTGTTACATGGGACTTAAACATAACGGCAAAATGAGGGTGTTACTATACACCGCTGCCCAACCCTTCGGGGAATACAGGCGTGATGTTGTTACTGTTTAGGGAAATATAATATAGTAAAACAATATTGTTAAAACCTAGATACAATATTATCTAGAGACTAATTTCCTTGGCAAAGACTCTTGATTCTTGAATTCATGAAGACTGTTGAAATCTTTACTGTTGATTTCATATCAATATTTGTTCTTTGGGATTGCTCAATATTGAACCCAGGATGTTATAATTTGCCAAGGTTAATATATTTTGCCTCGTTATTGGGTTTTTTCGTGTGGAATTCCTCAGTAGCAGCGCCCGGAGTTTGGATTTGTGCTCGGATGATAGCCATAGGCTCACCCGTATTACATGCGACTTAAACATAGCTGTGGAATGGGAGAGAGGACCTCTGAACAGCCATTGGGGGAATATAGGCGTGATGTTATTGTTTATGTTATGTTTAATTATCTACGATTGCTACTTTTAAATTTCAACTTCACAAAATTTTCAGTGTGTCTCTTCAAGCAAACAAAATTCCCAAAATTTGATTATTAGGTTAGAATCACTACGAGTTTTATTTACACGAAATTATAATCCGAGAAAAATTAGAGTTTTAAATGGGCATACACAAATACTTACAGAAAAATAGCACCAAGTATGTAACTTAATATACAAAGGCCAGTCACGAGTTTCCATCGTAGTGTTAAACCCATGTGTTGGAATGCTAATCATGTTTATATTTTGAAGATATTACACGGACGTCGGACAGCTAAGGTCGAATACATCGTAGTTCATTATCATTACTACAGAGGCGTTTATTGGACCATTGATGGATTGTTTGTTTCTGTTTGCGCAATACGCTTTGACTAGTTAACAGTGTACTTACTTACTTGTCAAAGGTAATGTTGATGAGAAATGACCAACACTTATAACAATTACATACAAACCTATGTTTATGTGTAAAATAGTGGTGATAAAAAGAGGCACAAATTCTTAATATTTTTATCAGAAAAGGCCACATATCGCAGTGTAAAGATAAAAGGGTTAAGACTAGGATTTAAGTCATTGCAAATAAGGCACCTTTATTGAAAGTTTAATTAGTATGTATCGATCATCATAGTAGCGGTTAGGTAATTTAGAAACGTAAGCTTTAGATTAATAACAATAGTTTAGAATAGGAGGCCAAATACTATCAAAATTTACAACATCTGTCAAAATGTTTGGTTGGGATGTTTTGGTTGCGATTTGTCAACAATTTTGATAGAAGAATTGGCCTTCAGCTATAGGTAATATAAGCAGTTAAACTGTAAATCATTATCTTTGAATTATGTATAGTATGTACGCCAAATAATAGAATAAAAAAGACAAGATACTTTACTATATAATACTACCTACTTACTTGAAATGTCATAATCATTTGGCGGCAAAACGGACCTGTTGTACCTAATCATCGTCTTGTCATTTGAAAATGAAAATGAGTAATTTTCATTTCATTTTCATCATTCTTGTCATTTGGCATGTGATCTTCGAGAACTAATGCGATGAAAAACTGCAAAATGTAAATTTCAATATTTTTATATACCTACTGTTGCCAATTTTACAATACCTAACTAGTTTTGTTATTTATATGAGGTAACTAGCGGCCCGTCCCGGCTTCGCACGGGTGAACATTTTTCCCGTTTTTGCAACATTTTTCATTTGTGCTCCGCTCCTATTGGTCGTAGCGTGATGTTATATAGCCTATAACCTTCCTCGATAAATGGACTATCCAACACAAAAATATTTTTTCAATTCCAACCAGTAGTTCTTGAGATTAGCGCGTTCAAACAAACAAACTCTTCAGTTTTATAATATTAGTATAGATTATAATCAGCTATAACATGTGTTTATTTAGACTATCCTTTTTAACACTGCCTATGACTTGGTTTTGTCAGGTACTAAAGTTCTAACTTCTATCATATGAGACTATGGTTCTTCTAAAGGACACTTAATTCACATCTCCGCTCTACTTTATGCTGTTTGTTAGCTCTCAGATCGACATTCGCGACATCCTGGAAGTTATTCAAAGTGTTCCTTATATACCAGTTAAAAGTAGTTATTAGGTAAAGTGCATTCCCAACGTATTCCATATTATGAAACACTCTACTTTTGCTGAAAACTGCGTGAGACTACTTACGTGTAACTTTATACCTATGTAGGTATAAAATATCAGAATAGGTAAAAATGGTTTACCTACATTTGCATATTAAGTAGGTGTTTCAAAATTTCTCCATTTACAATCATATTAATTGGTTGAAGGCCTGCCGATAACGTTTCTACGTTATTTCATGTTTCTTTTGTTTCAAGGTACTATTTCTCTATTTCTCTGTGCAACTATAAATTCTTGATCGTTCACAAGTACACGTCTGTGACTATTTAAAATAAAACCTATTACTGAAGACCCCTCAGGTCTCGCCAATAACTGCCCTGTTACGTAGAAGTAGGTAGTCCGAAAAACTATAGATAAGAAATCCATTAGAACAAAAAAAATAAGTAGAAAAATTCAACTCTCTTCATTTTGTTGGAGTTTCTATCATTTTTTTACAAACCTACCTTTCATAAGCTGATTACACTAATACCTACTAGGCTGTGATAATTTTGTTATAAATGCATAGTAAATAATTGCCAAATATTTAAAAGTACTGGTGTTGCTGATAGTAAGTAAAGTTTAAAACCTCAGTGCGTTGTATTGTTGTGAAAAAGAAAGAAATACATTGTACACAATAATTTAATAAGGTCAAGTGGGGTTAAAGTTGCATGTCGAATAGCAATAGTGATGACGTGACGGGTTTCCATTGGAAGCACAGTCTGACAGACAATTACCGCGTTGACTTTTCACCGCTATGTGGCTATATCGCGTGTGGTCCCGACGATCGAGTGTCTAAAATTAATAGGGTTGCTTCCAACACATAACAATTAACAATGAGTCGAGGTCGTTTCATTGATGATCTTAATAAACCGTGTCAATCTTATTTAAAGCTATGCGTCGGAATTAGCTCGTCCGCCGGCCATTCACGACTTCTGCTTAATTGTTACTTCACAGTTTTGTTTACAAGATTAATGAATGGTGATGTGATTGTGATAATTGATGTAATACGCGGTAGTCAATCATTGACGTGATAATACTAATAAGTTAAGTAATTGGATTAAGTTTTTTAATTGTGTAGATAAGTATGAAACGTGATTTTTAAACGTAAACTGTTTAGACACAACTCCTTCTGCACAATCACAACGGCAACTCATTTTAAAAGTGCCTACCCGTGAATCTACTACTCGACAACCCTATAGGTACAAGTATACATATGAAAATAAGTAGATAATAACTGTATGTACATATAGTTTGCACGTCAGACTCGATGTTTACGTAAATCAAGCAATCGTACTCACTAAAAAAATGTTCCTTTATTTGCTTCATTTGTGTTATAAATCAGTACTTACAGTTAAGTACTGTAAGTACAATTTGATGTTACATGACATCCGTAAGTCTAGACAGCCAACTTTAAAGGCTACGGACACATTCAACCGAAGTCGGATCTTCCGTCGTGTAACGCTGAATTTATGTAGAAAATCAAATAAAAGAAAGATTCATTTGTGCAACAAACGCGACCACTGACAACATTTTCTCCGAGTGGTCCCATTTCGGTCAACAGAAGATACGTATTATAAGTCCATTTATTATAACATTAGAAAAAAGAGGCTCGCAGAAGCAGGACTACGAAACCTTTTATTTTCAAGTTAAGTTCAAACAATTTTAATAAATAATGTATGTGCTTTTTTTGTAAGTAACAATGTATGGCATACAATAAAGCATATTCTATCTATCTACTCGTCACGATGCTTGGTTAGGTACATGAAATAAAACAAATTTTAGTAACAATCAGTTTATTAAAAACAACTTTAAAACAAACCGACAAAATAAAGAAACACGTGCTGCCACAACTTATGAAGGGACTAAGTAACATTTTAGATTTGGTAGAGTTATAGTGACATGAAAAACGTTCCAAGTACCGTCCGCCCCTGCTTCTTTTAGATTTTAATCATGGACACGACAATATTTTATGTAAAAACTAAATAATATTAAATGAAAGCTAATTTCAGAAGGTAGATAGGTTAAATAAGTACAATTAAGTGTGACAGCTGTTATTTAAATTGATTATATTTAACTCCACATCAATCTTGATTGTAATGTTTCTTGTAGGTACTTTTATTACAAAGTGTGCCCCTAAAAGAGCCTTTTTTTAACTTCTATCTAATGCTATAGTAAATGCATTATAGGTACCTACACATTTTTTGGTTATATGAGTATCTTAACAGACCAATATGTCGATATTAGCAGGTAATTGTTCTGTGCCTGTACCTAAAATTTGAAAATAATTAAAACAGTAAATAGAAGAAGGCAGAAAAGCATTACGTACCTGAACAACAAAAATCCTTGCCAGACATCTATTCTTTCGCAAAAATAATTATTATCTTACTGGTTTTCTTAAAATATTTTTAGTAAGAAATGCGGCTAACAATTCATATCTGTATAAAATATTTCGGTAATGACCGCATTTTTGTGTACCTACCAAAACAGCTTTGTAATTTGTCAATTGTGGTCGTGAAACGGAAGACAAGAATGGAGCGACGTTTCCACTTGAGCGGTGGCGGATTAACTGATAAGCACGTGCCAGGCCTCCTGTTTCTAGGGGCCCCAGCTAGGGTTACCTATGACAGTTTCTTGTGATTTACACTGATTTTTTAAAATCGCAACTGGATTAGGCGAAAAATTGCTCTAATGGTGTCGATTCTATTGCGCACTTTGACAGGACTAAACTAAACTAAGGGTGTTTGTCTCTTTCTGTTTCAATAGAAAAAGAAAGTGACAGTTGCGTTTAGTCTAGTTTAGTATTGTCAAAATGTGTTACAGAACCGACACTAATGTCACGGAAGCGGATAATATTTGAAAAGGCGACTTAAAAAGAGATCCACGACAAATAAGCATTAAGAATTCTTGTTTTAGCACCAAAATCTTTTATTAGTCGAGAAACGTTCTAAAATATTCTATGGTTTAAACACCAATTAGATTAGAAATAAGGAAGTCCTTAACATCCAGCTGTCTCAAACCACACGGACACGGTTAATGGTGCTGCTGACCAATTCACAAGGCTCTACCTCTGTCGGATGGATAGAGAAATAGCCATTTGGCCTTTCGATCAAAACACTTAAGACCGGTGGCTAAATGTACACCACCGGTGTAAGAAGCCTGGCTCTTCGGGCACTACCTTCTTATTGGGAGAAATGCCTTTGTTTAGAGCAAATGATTGTGATAACCTGTTGCGTGATGTGCATCCGGGTATCTTGTTTATAAAGTAATCTTTCGTCATACTCAAATCAAACTAAGTATTGTACGTCATTGTACAGTGACAATCCATCTCATCAAAGTGCGTTGCCCCTGGCGACCGGCGGCAGCGTCGCCGGCGCAACACACTATAAACCTAGGTACACGAATTCTGTCGCAAGTAGCCGGTGTCATATTTCCTCTTTATTCAATTTCCCTGCGTCCGCGCAAGACTGACATGTCCGGTTTGCGGGACAGCGTGGGCATTAACCGACTTACGAATTCGTTTGGCCTTAGCACGTGCCGACCTAAATATGTCGGAATGTTTTAATTCATTGCATGTAAATAAATCTTTCTTCTCTTAGGGCGGTTGGAACAGGGAAACTCCAATTGTTTTGATGAAAAAGTTAACTGTTTACTAGTGTTGATTAATTACGTTGTTTAAAAAATAAAGTTTATTAATTTCTTTTATTGAACATAAACCGAGAGATCATTAGCGCAACTTCTTAAAAAAACTAGGTAGTATCTTCTCATCAAATATTGCACTCTTCGACACCAATATTCAATAGAACCAATTTTTCGCAAGTTGTACCCTGTGGCATTCCAAAATATTGATGTTAACAGTGATAGCCTAGCGGTTGTAAGCTTTTCTTCTATGCAAAAAGGTCTGAATTCGATCTTAGCTCGCACCTCGTTAATTTTTAAATTCATGTGCGGATCAGAATTATCGCTTGCGTTAACGGTGGAGGAACACCATGTTGGTGGAGGCTTAAACCCTCTTCTCGCTCTGAGAAGAAGCACGTGCCCAGTAGTGGGACCGTAATGGGCTGATTATTACATTATACGTACATCCATAAATCCATTAAAACAATTGTTTTTTCTGACTATAATATCGGACTATTAAAAGTAAGTATCTTTCTATGCATAGAACAATGTTGACAGACACTAAAAATCACGGTCAGGCCATGGCCGTGTATCGTTTATACCATTCCACATTACTCATTGATATTTATATCAATAATACCTGCGTGTCGATGGATATCTTACCACGTACTAGCGCCTACTGCATTAATTTGTCCATCGGTTTTATTGTTATAGCGCCGCAACGCTTACGTCGACTATGCACACGCAAACCACATTTTGCTTTATATTATTTGCCAGGCGTTATAAGATAGAAACATAATTTATCGGCTAATGAAAACTAAGTTACGGCTTATAGATATTATGCGATTTCCAAGTATTTGGATTTGTTGTGATTACGTCATCCTGCATAATTTAGCTCCAGACAGATATTAAGTTGGGTAGGTATCTAAAACTCCGCACATGGGGACCTTTTCTAATTACGCATTGCTGTCTATCTTTTGATTTACTAAAACAATAAAAATTATAATAACTAATTAATTGTTATGTATTATGAGAGTTAGAAAGCATAGGTAGACTCGCAGAGTAAAATTAAACATTACAGTTATTAATAATACCAAACTCGAAGGTAATTGAAGTTAAACTGACATCGTCGGCTTTTCTATTTGAGGGTTGGCTTCTAGTCTTAACCATATTTGACCGAGGGTTACTGACCTCTGCCAGCCAACTTGCGGAATCCTTAGGTAGGTTCTTTTGGGTTTATGACTGCTGGTGTCTCGTTGGGTATACAAATGCCTTCAGACTTGATCTTGCGAAAATTGCTAAACTTACGTCCACCAGGCCTAGCATGTGCGAAGCGCGACATGATTTTGACATCGCATTATCTCGTCTCGGCATGAGATAATGCGACGACATAATTAAGTCGCGCTGTTTATGTTAGGCCTACAGGCTTCTACGACACACCCACTCTATTGCGTCTAAGGAAAACAAACAAATAATGTGGTTATTGCATGCACGTCACATACGTAACTATTATGGACAATGTAGGTAGGTTCAGACAATTCTTAACAAAGTAACATAAGAACAAAGATTTAATATCAATTCTCGGTTTACAGGCTAATAAATCAGCAACAATGTTTCTTGAAAACTTAAGACTAAGATGGGAAACAGGGTTCTCTTTGTGCGCCGGCGCCGCATTGTCGTATGACCTAGCTACTGCCACATAAGGAACGGAACAAATAAACACCACGGAACACAATTTCTTCGTTTAGTTATATATTTCTGATAAAATTGCGTGGGTAACAGAATTAATAGTCATCTAAAAGAGCTGAAGTACTTAGTATTCTAGTATAGTCAAAAGCTTCTTCAATAACCATAATCTTTTAAAAACATACCGTACCTGCTATGTATGTATGAATAATCTATACTAATATTATAAAGCTAAAGAGTTTGTTTGTTTGAATGCGCTAATCTCAGGAACTACTGGTTGGAATTGAAAAAATATTTTTGTGTTGGGTAGTCCATTTATCGAGGAAGGTTATAGGCTATATAACATCACGCTACGACCAATAGGAGCGAATTATAAATGAAAAATGTTGCAAAAACGGGAAAAATGTCTACCCGTGCGAAGCCGGGACGGGCCAGTGTTGTTTATATGGCACTGTGGTGATTTTATGTAAACATTTACACGCTTAATAAGTACCTTTTTTTTTCTTTTTTTTTTTTACGTGGGGAAATCCTCATAATGGACCCCCGTCTGGGGAAGACGGGGTGTGCCAGACTCTTACTGGCTAAAACCACCACGGTGTCCCTCCTTCTGACCTAAGGCCGGGGTCACGGGATTCGCTGTTGCATGCACCGCGACCCCGGCAGGTCTCGGTCCACCAGCTTCTTCTGGTGGACCTCTCCTGTGGTGGGGCAGTTGCTCCCCCGCCCCACATCCTTCCGAGAGGCGCGCGCAGGACACGACGCGCTATCCTCCCTGGGCCCCTTACTGGTCGGGCGACGGGTTCCCCAACCCGCCGCCCGCAGGCTACTCACTAGGGTGGCCGGAGATCGTCACGCGCCCTCCGGCGCCCGGTGCGTCTAGCGCGAGAAGGGAGAGAAGAAGCGGCCTCCCTCTCCCTCTCCGCTACCTCCTTGGTCGCCATCACCTCCTCGCAAAAGGAGGCGATGGCTTCCCACGCAGTCTCGCCCCCGACCATGGACAGAACCACGGGCGGAACGCTTAATAAGTACCTAATATGACTGATAATAAACGGTAACAACTTAATAAACCCATGATCCATATATAACTCATTGTAACCTAATTTGTATTTTTCTACAGGAAAATATAATTATGTACCGTAAACGGTATTTATCTCCTGTTAGGTTTTATTTACTAATGTCTCTACCTTTCTCCTACATTATTACACCAAAGCAAAAATAATAAAACAATACACCAATATACCTAGGTGATTTAATTTTATTTGATACCAGATGACGTCTTCTTGTTATGTCAATAAAAGTATCCTATATTATCCAAGTATAATGAAAACTGGTTTAGTAGTTTAGTAGTGAAACAGGAACTTGAAACAGACAAATAAACATACTTTCGGGTTTATAATATTATTGAAGATTCTATTCTATGTATAAATGATACTACAATGTTCTTTGATATTCATTTGAAGGATCGCTCAGTCTTCAGCTATAAGTTTCTTTGGATCAAGACAATCTGCTTGTTTATGCGTCCTAAATACCAATGTAGAAATAGATTTTTTAAAACAGTTTATTTTTATAACTAGCCGATGCTTCTAACAAAGATATGAATGTAGGTTTATATTGCCTAATAATAATATAAGGTAACTGCGAGTATACGATATATAAAACCGTTTATTCTAACTTACAATAATAATTTCCTCAGTATTGTTCAATTTCTGGCCTAAAATCGATTTTAATCGCAATACGTCAGCATTTTAAATACCCGTCGTAATATACTACACTGGCCTGCAAAAATAAGTATCACACTTTTAAAATTTCATTTTTTTCTAAACTATAGAAGTTAGAGATTTAAAATAAAAAACGTTTTATAGCAATTTTTATCAGCTTACTTTGAAACTATAGTAACAAAGTTAAACTCTTTTTTGAGTCCTTTTTGCTTCGAAAATATATTTTGTGTACTTAAAAAGTTATTGCAATTTTAAAAGTGTGATACTTATTTTTGCAGGCCAGTATAGTTAAATGTATGTATAGCTTGTTTTATAAAAGATTAATCCGAAAATGGGTTCTAAGTCACGGGCAATTTAAAGCATCACTGTGTTAAATTTCATAAAACGTTTATTTTTATTTCCATACAATTTTTTTTTATGATTTATATCAAAAATCGGAAACCCTAATTTCAGAAAATGGAGCTACTAATCCATGACATAAAATATGACCTAAAATGTAAACACAGCTAATGGAAGGGTTGGCTTAGCGTAATTATACTGACTGCCTCGTTGGTCTACTGGTGGCAAGCGCGGCTGCTGCTCGTGAGGTCCTGGGTTCGATCCCCAGATCGGGCAGTGTTATTGGGTTTCTCCGTGTGGAATACCTCAGTAGCAGCCCGGAGTCTGGATTTGTGCCCGGTTGATGGCAATAGGCTCGTCCCCTATGACATGGGACTTAAACATAACAGCGAAATGAGAGTGTTACTATACACCGCTGCGGCGCTGCCTAACCCTTCGGGAAATACAGGCGTGATGTTACGTTATTACCTTTTCGGATTAGTATCTCCTCTTCTACATTGTATTAACATAACCGAAAGTAAAATAAAATCAAAACTATCAAATATTTATCATCCTGCACAGATCGAAAAAAGGGGTAAGACTAAATTGTCACATACGCTAAGTATGTGCAGCCTTATTAACTTATAGGTATTATCAGTCATAGACCAACCACCGTTTCAAATACACCTGTATTTGAAGACATATCATAACCATGATTTGTCAGCGTATTTCTGATAGTCATGATGCCGCTGCAGATTACTTATCTGGCCAGAACTGTCGCTACACATATCATACTTACTAGAATATGACACAGATCTATTCAATGCCATTCGATAAGGATTTAGACACTACCAAGAAGTTATTTGACTAAACTGTCGTAATTCAGTTTAATCTTGTGAACAATGTCGTACGTTTTTAGTATTACTAACTATACAAACACAGTTCGTTTTAACCTCAAACTTGACTAACACCATGAATCATGCAATACCGCTACCACAATGTTGGATTCAAGATTATATTTTATTATAGACTTCCATCTTTTCCTTTCAGGTAAGCCCAAAAATACAGTTGAATATCGTGTATTAAGGTGAGTTCACAATTCGTTATAAATTGTTGGTACTATGACTCAATTACTTAGAAGCAAATCGTCACAAACCAAACAGGTAAAAGATGCAATTTGTAAGTAAACAAGTCACCAGTTATTTCCATATTAGATCATAATTTACAATGCGCGTAGGTGGCACAAAGCATATTTATTATTTTACTATGTTTGATAGATATAAATGTAGCTTTTCCCACGACAATGGGTACCAATTTAAAAGCGGGGCGCATATTCTAGAAATAGATCGAGAAGTGGGCAGTTCATGGTTTTAACACACACCAATCATAAGGAACGCGAAAATAATGGTTCAAGTACCTACAGGAAGAGCGGTCTAGAATAGTTTAGATCAAAACGACTTTGTTATTGTTTTTACATCTCTTCTAAACATTAATAACCATCGCGCTACAATGTACTTCCATACTATTCAAAGTACAAAGCTGTAGTACCTCCAAATCACCCTTCATATAATTATAGAAAAGAAACAAGGTGGCAACGAAATATCAAATGTAAACTCTGAATTTCTTGGCATCCCAAAACTTTTCTGTAAGCCATGATACTATGATGACCGTGATGATGAGTACTAACACTGTTGGCATAGACAATATAAATATAATAATAATTTTAAACCTTGACACTTTTTAAGATTGGTAGAGTACCTAATGTAATAAGTCGTTTAATAAACCATTCACAAGTCTTTAACGATCGTTTAATAGAAAGAGTACAATGACATACACATATTTTACACGCAATGACATAATTTCATTGCGTTTATGAATGAGCTCGATCACTTGACATCAACTTACGTAGTAAGAACTAATGAAATCATCGTTTGCAGCCAGTGATTCACTTAGAGCTCCAAAGGAATTTAGTAATTATATATGTAATATATTTTGAGCGACATTCTAAAATTTACATGTTGAATATTAATATGATGACATCATTAATATTTGTGCTAAAGACAAAAGGATAGGTATATTGAACTTTCGTATCACAAGAATGTTATCTCACGAATAGACACGATTTTATGTCATAATCAGTTCAACTATATTTTTTATGCCTGACGGAATAAAACATGTGACATCGCATCGTGTAATTGTATGATCTAGTATTATGAATTCAATAGCAACATTATTATAATATTATACGAGTTCAAGAATTCGTACAAGTACGATGGAAGTGTCGTAGTATATTAATTTCAACAAAAAAGTTGATAATTAATAAATACATCCTTGTTTTAGCTTTTAACCTTATATATTACCTAGTCTGGCCATAAATACTGTTACAATTAAAAATAAGAAAGATATTACATTTGAATTTGGAATCTGTCATTTTTATACGATTGTTCATTGAGCTTTCTAATTTTGGCGCCAATACATTGTACAATATTTTGCGATATTAAAATGGAGTGGGGTGATAAAGAGAACCGAATCGCTGTGATTGCATTACACAAAGTTGGTATGGAGCCAAATGCAATTTTTAAAACTCTCCATACGCTTGGTATTAGTCAAATGTTTGTGTACCGGGCTATTAATAGGTACAATGAGACCTCCTCTGTTTGTGACAGAAAGATATCTGGCCGTCCACGTAGTGTTCGTACGAAAAAGGTGGTCAAAGCAGTAAGGGAAAGAATTCGAAGAAATCCTGTCCGAAAGCAAAAGATTTTATCTCGGGAGATGAAGATAGCACCCAGAACCATGTCGCGTATTTTAAAAGATGACTTAGGACTTGCAGCCTATAAGAGACGCACTGGTCATTTTTTAACTGATAATTTAAAAAAGAATAGGGTGGTAAAATCGGAACAACTACTTTATGGTCAGTTTTAGAGAGTATGGCTTGCTCTAAACGCCATGATAATTTGGAGTACCTAAAACAATCCATACGATTGGCGGTGAAGAATTTTCCCATGGAAAGAGTGCGTGCTTCTATTGATAACTGGCCTCAACGTTTAAAGGACTGTATTGCAGCCAATGGAGACCACTTCGAATAAGCTTTTTATATTTTTAATTGTTTTATATTTATGTATTAAACTAACACACTGTAAAAGTAATAAATATTATTTGCAATAATTTTTTTTTTTCTTCGTGACTATATTTATGGCAAGACTAGGTATATTAGCGAAGCTTTCTTTACTCTAAACTTTATAGATAGCCGGTTATTACCTGGCTGTATTTTTTTATAAGCTTCGGAAATCTCATAAATATTATAAATGTGCCTATGTTAAATTCGTTTAATTAATTATTATGACTATTATGAGTTAACGAGTTTCAGACAGAAAGAATGGTACGTATGCGTAATTTTCTTTGTATTATTGAAATACCTCCATTTCATAAATCTGACGTTTTCAATGCACCACTAATATTATAAGAGCTACTTATAAAATACACCCATTGTCATTCACTTCCTACAATTTTCCAGGAAGTACGGTGGTTACAACACTTATCTAGAGACATATACAATTTTATCAAGTAGTACCTATTGTACATATCTATGTTATGATACCAGCTATACACGAAAAAGTTAACTAACAATTCGCTTTTGTCTATTGACCGATACGATATTGTTTCTTTATCGTAACATTGACGGAAGATAACGGCTAAAGAATTTTTATGCCAAACCTAGTCTTTGTCTAATTTCGTCGTAACTAATGAAACAGAAACAGGGAAATACTTCAATTGATTGTTAATGATTCACCTTATTGTGATATGTTCATTCATTGTTTGACGATAACATTACACACTTCATAGCACATAAGAATTTTCTGATAAGAAAAGGAAGGAAGAAGGGAAAACGCACGTAGATATTAAACGTTGGAGCAAATTGTTTTGGGTAGGTAACGACTTTCTGTTTTATATTCTAGCAATGTATCATTCAAAGACCTAAAACATGTAATGCCTAGGTATTTAAAGTGTGCACAGGGCTCTATAGCAGTTCCCCAACACTTTATATTTTGAGTTTATGTTGATATTCTAAGTATTTTGAAGGTCGTAATTACTCCTAATGAATCCAAGGTGGCCAGTTGAACTGCTAGCGTACACAAACATGACATAATAAACTGAAAAGCTAATAATAATCGGTGTTATTATTTCGGGTGTCAAAAATATAACACCAGTTACTAATTACATATGTAAAAAAAATAACATTGAACAATCGAGACAGTATTTTGTTAATATTAACACAGCTAATACAGATTCTATTATTCTATAACCAAAGACAGAACAAAGGTAAAAAAAACTTGAAGCGGACGATAAATGAGGTACAATAAAGCCATAATATTCTAATTTATCCCTGAGTAGGTACAACGTGGGTCGACACTAAACTTAAACAAATAACTTTACGTCGACTCTATTGGGATGTCCTGTCCAACGATACCGTCGAGAAGTTTATTTGCACTAGTGCTTATTGTCCAACGTAGTTTAAAGACGCTGTGCACAAGTGTGTCGGATTACAATCCTGATATCACGGTGTAATAGCAACACAGAATTACTTGTGTTCCCAATTGGAAAACGACTGCTATTATGTTTACGTACAATTTAGGCTTTAAGTCGACGCCTACAAATTCACTAAGGACGCTATAGCAATGTCAAACAAAATGATTCAATTTAGAATTGTAACCTCGGCAATCAATTATGGGGCAGACAGACTTCGTGAATGATTAAAAGATTTTTTATTTTCCATTAGATCTTTAGTTCAAAGAAATAATATAAGGTAAATTGTTTACATCTAATAATAACATTCGAAACAATGTAACATTGAGTGTAGCTGCATTGCAGTATTACTGAACTTGATTAAATATTATACAGAATGTACCTATTCATCGCTACAGTTCCAAGCAAGGAGGTACGTAGTCGCCTTGTTGCCGTAACTATTCATCACTATCAATATTCAATTAGCCGTTCTCAAACACAGGTGTGTTTGTGTCAATGAGACAGCGGCGTGGAACCGTTCGTGTTGTTTTGGTTAAATCTGCCTATATTTACTAATAAAGCCAGCCTAGGGTTATTGTATTAGTTATATTTTGTTTTGATACACCTTTCATAGTATTAAAATATTTTGACAACTGTTAGTCGAAGTGAACTTTGTTACAACATTGGGCCCTGGGGATATTCCCGAGAGATTTAGTCATCAAGTTTTCATAATTTCGATCCGGTTCCGTTCTGCATCCGTGTGAACACATTCACCTATGCTATGACGAACTTTGCCAATCCAAATAGTGGGGGAGTAATATTATTTTGAAACGCTGCTATATGCTTAGTACATTTTCCATTTGCATATCTTATTTTATTAATTTATCTTCTTGGTGGGCTTGTGACTAATTAACAACCGCCCAGATCATAATATTTGCGAGGTTAAGCTGCGCTAGCCGCGGCCAGACCGTGGATGGGAGACCGTCTGTTGCAAAACGAGACTCCTCCGTGCCTCGAAGAGCACGTTAAACTGTCGGACCTGGGTGTCATACGAATACCTATGATAGTCGTTACTGGTAGTTAAAAGCCCGAAAGTCTGACAAACGGTCTAAATCAGCGTTGCCCAGTAACTGGGTTGCAGAGGTCTGATGGCAGTCGCTCCGTGTAAAATGCTGGTATTCGGCTGCATCTGGTTAGACTGGAAGTTGCCCCAAACATAGTTGGGAAAAGGTTAGGTGGAAGATTAATTTGTCTTCTAAATTAACAGTTGTAACACATGGCACAGTACGTAACAAAGGCAAGAAGATGTACGTTTTGCAGAAAATGTATCTCAGCAAAGAAACAATTATTTTGCTGAATTGTGCTTAGTATCAGATTAAGTTCCAAGTCTTACGTTCGAAGTTTTTGAACGTGTCTAAATGAATTAATACGTTCTGTATCAAATAAGTTTTACAACTGTCAGCATCTTATGTTTTTGTAGTAAAGCTGAATCGTACAAGTAATTCAATATTCCATACCTACACCTGTGAAGATGTTGACTAAGTACGGACGAAGTTTTGTTATTGTTTCCTACATAATTTGCTTGGCTCATATTTGTATTAATCACACTTTTTCTTGAAAAAATCGCAACTTACGCATAATAAACTTTTGAATTATTAGAACTGTTAATCTTTTTTTGCAAGAAAACAATGACGCTATTAGCCTTTTAACGAGATAGTCTATTTTTTTTGTACTTTGATATTCATTTCTGGAATAGGTTCTAAACCAGAGTTACTACTAGGTAGGTACTTACTTCTCCATAAAGTTAGATAGTAAAATCCAGTTACAGACACATTACGTTGTACCTACGTAGTTTAAATTTAACGCTTCTATTTATAACATACTCGTACGTTTAAATACGAAAACGCACTTATCGCTGACTTGTTTGCCTCGTTCTAAAAAATAACTATCCGATAAAGTGAAAGTTTTGGTACCTACACTTAAAATAAAAGATAATAAATCAAGACAGCGATACCTGCAAAGATTCGAATTTATAGATGAAAACTTAAGCAGGTACCTAAGTACTTATAATTTTTGAAGTTACAATTATGTTAGATATTTTTGACTGTTAATTGGTATTGATTTTGGAAATCATTTTACAGGGGGCGCAGTAAATTTTGTACTGTAACTTTAAAAGTACTCTCATCAAAATTATTATCTCTATTCATTAAGATGTAGTGATTAGTCGGCACTTCCCGTGACGACACCAAACACCATCTGTGTTGACACTAGAGGCACGCGCTTTACAGATAATACTATAACTGTCAGCAGTAAGTGCGTTCACAATCTAAACTCACGTGTTTTTTACCCATTCACATTACAGAGATTAACAGTTGCCATAAATTTCACCGTGGACACACAAGAATGTCTGAAACGAAATTAGCTCCTCACACCTTTTTTTACAAAGGTATTTTAAATACCCACGTGTAAGATCCATTTGATACGTATTATTTTAAGAAAATTGTGATTTCAAGAATGATTGTGATTGGAAGGTTAGCTAGCGCACAGAATTTAGATCTACATATACAAACGTAGACAGTACTTGATCTGAGGTCGAAGTGATTTCATAATGTTCAACGACATGCAGCGCTTTCGTTCTTCATAAATTTTTCGCTTTCGCTCTCGGACTCGCCACCCTTGAAAGAATAACAGTTCCGTGCAAGATCTACATAAGTAGTAAAAGGCCTCGTCCAAGATAGAGCAATAGAGATAAAGGGCTTGGAAATAAGTCTACTATATTCTCTTGCATTTCTACGTATACGAAGAGATTGTGTCCACGTTGCCCTCTGACTGGGTCTATTGTAGACTACATAGACTGTAGTCATGCCCTAGCTAGGCTAGTCTCGGTACTATGTACACTTCGAAGATTGCTCTACGAGAGTCACCCTACATGATTTTAATCGAATATGGACGATGAGTTTATAAGTTAACTCATTGAAGTGCCAATCACTTGTTTTATTAGTTCGTTTTTTAATTAATTTGTTCTATTCCGGAGGTCATTATTTAAATTACGTATTTACGAAGCCTTGTTGCTACCTGACGTAATCTTATAGCAGTTAAGTAGGTACTATGATTTCAACGTTACATAGTTTACCTTAAGATGATGATTTTCTGTTGTTTCCCACGCGCCTCCAAGACTAAATAAATGTCCTCAGTACGGTATCTGATTTCCCTTATGTAAGCGATACCATGTTTGCTTGTATTGCTAACATTTTTGCGTGAGATTGCGTATCACCCAGAGCAAATTACGCAGTTCTTAGAATATCAAATTAGTTTACACATACAATTAAAGCCTAGTAGACTTTAGTATTATTGATGTGTACCTTAGTAGCTACTATTGCAATTCTAGGAAATTCTAGAAAGGTTATAAAACGTGACACTTTGCATGAACTATTGGTATTCGTATGTTTGTCAACAGTTTGTCACAAAAATATGGAGAATAGGAAACCCCTTTTACTCCTAGGTAGTAGGTAAATAGTTGGCCAGCAAGATACAATAGGTAATGGCTGAAGTAAATATAGTTAGAATTTAGTTTAAATATTCCAAGCACCGCAGTACACAAGAGATGCCTTCCTTGCTAAAACACTGATAAATCTATTATTAGCTATAGGTAGGTAATCTTAGTAAGCAGCTTTAGTTGTTCCGGATGGACAACTGTCTTTATACTGCATCTCAACAGCAACGTGACTCCAAATGTAAACAACACGGTAAGGCAAATGGCGAGGCGCGTGTAAAGTGCGGCTCTACCTGATTGCCGTGTAATCGTATACCATTACTACATATTATATTGAGATAAGGTATAAAATGGATCCTTACATAAAGGATTAAAGCAATTTCTTCCAAAGGTTGTCTGGAAGAAATTGCTTTAAGCGATAAGACCGCCATTTGTACTGGTCTTAATAATGTGTACTCCTTCTGTTTTATTTCTTTTAGTTTACAATAAAGTATATCTATCTATCTATCTTATTTTTAAAAACTTTCAAGAGAGAGACAACATTTGAGAGATTAAATTTCATCTTTAATGGAGATATTAAATTTTTCTTCAGTTCTAAATCCACAATCCTCACATCATTTAAGCAAGGACTCATGAACTTACCTTAATGCAAGTTTAAGTCTAAGCTTAATATCAAGAGGGGTCATATATTTTACAAGTTTGTTTTTTGTTTTGAAAGGAAGATAATCTTTAGCTTTTATCTACTTAAAGACCATCATCTCTACTTCCCTATGTAGGTATAATTTATCATTATTACAGTTTTAGCGTGAAAATTTCTACTGCTTAACGTTTGGCAACAAAACCGATATCCTTCGACTGCTGCTTCTAGGTTATCTGCTAATTAGTAATTTACTCGCTGCTCGTACTTACTTCGTTTTTTTAGTGAAATGATTATAATCGTTCAACTACATCAGTCAATGAACTACGTGCAGTCTTGATTCGTATATTTACGATATAGTTGCATTATTCTGATTGGTGTCAAAAATCATGCCTAAAGGGTATTTAGATATTATGACCGCTAGTGCATTGACCCGGCTCGGAAGTGTACCTGCCGTGACTAATATTTGAATGAATTAAAAACATGTGTGATTAAAGTCTAAAGAAATTTGGAAGGAGATAATGAATCAAAACATTCATCTCAGTAATCTTTCGAGCAAAGTTCATCGTTCTGAATTGTAGTACCAAAGTAAGAAGACGTTTATATTATGAAATTATGATACAGCATTGGGTATTACCTTTTAAGAGGTCGGTCCAGTTTCACAGCCGTCCACTCTAACTGAAGGTCTTTTATAAAGATTTAAAGAGATATTAGGCGATATTGAAAAATGTATTCTGTAGAAATCGTTCAGGATAACATTATAAATATTTGAAACATATTTTCGGCATGATTTCTTGCTTAGAAAGACGAGGAGAAAGAAAATTTGTCTATTTTTTTCTATATAAATCATGTATGGAAATAAAACTATTGTTTAATTTATTTGTGATGACATGAGATGGTGGATACACTGAATTCTACAGATTACATTTTTCAATATTACCTAAAATCTCTTTAAATCTTTAAAAATGGCTTAAAGTTAGAGCAAGACGGCTGTGAAATTGGAAAGGTCTAATATAATATTGTTTTTAGAGATCATCAAAATATTATGTACTTGACTTGATATTGGGCAATATAACAAGATGGTTCTTTTATTCTCAAAGGGAAAAAATGTTTCAAGTCATGTACTACTTTTTATTGCATAAGACATAGGAGCAAAGTTGCAAAACGGCAGAAATAAGTCGGTCGAGTAATGATTCGCGCTGATTTTTATGAAATACGCCGTCAGGATAATTTTCTTTGTTTCACTTAGCGACAGAATTGACCGTAGCATTATTTGATGCAGTCGTACGCAAATGTGCTGCGTGTATTACTACGTGATTCGGGAGGTTATTATAAAAGAAATATTAATATCGTGTAATATGAAATTGAAAAAAACAGTGACTTGTTGTATGAGAGGAAATTCGTTTTGCATCAAGTACAGCACCAAAGTTATGCCTAAGGTAATGTTGTATGTTTTATTTTAGTTAGATACCTACTTATAATTTTCATGTGAAAAACTTTTTTATAAATGTCCATCTCCATAACATCACACCTGTATTCCACGAAGGGATGGGTAGAGGTGTATAGTAACACCTCATTTCGCCGTTATGTTTAAATCCCATGTAATAGGGGGCGAGTCTATTGCTGTGTGCCCGGTTGGGGCACAAATCCAAACCCCGCGCTGCTACTGAAGAATTGCACACGAAAAAATCTAATAACACTTTGACCGACCCGGGGATTGAACCCAGGACCTCACGATCAGCAGTCGCGCTTGCCACCACTAGACCGACCAGGCAGTTCATTTCCATTTAGTAATAACAGTTGATGAGATGTTTCAGAGTGAACATTTTAAAATGTAACTTTTGTTAAGTTTACTTATTCGGCAACAACAAGCGCAGATGTGCGGTGAGGTCTGTGTTATAATAACAACAGCTAATTAAACACAAAATTGTATCTATTTAAAGTTACATTTGCGTCATTCATTGTTAGATATGTCTTATCGGATTCATGAATGGATCGTGAATTTGTTTTGAGTATTTAGCTAAGTATAACACCTAAATCTGTTTACTGACAAATAAATTTTGATTGGTAAGGCCGCTCCTCGTGTGTATGTTTAGATCATATCCGTAAAGAGTACATCAAAAACACTACAGCTCTACATTTTTCTTGGTCGTTTTAATGCTGTCCCGTTTTATTGTAGATAGAAGTGACTGTGGTCCAACTACGGCGATTCTGAAGCAAACTAAGCCTTCGCAATGTGATACTAAATCTAATCTTCTCCTACAAATCCTAAGTGGTAAAGCAATAGGTTGTTCTGCTGAACGTGATCGTATCTTCAATACTGACATAATATGTTCCTTTTATACAAAGTTGTGTCAGTAGGGCACGTCAACACGACATGTCTGAGATTTGTATCTAATTTATAACGTCAGATGTATTAACATTTATTTCTAAATTCAATATTTAATTCATTTATAAAATCTTCAAATTCATCATCACTCATTTATAAAGGCTTCAAGAAATGATTAGTTCTGACATGAAAACTCTAACAATGGATATTTTCGTCAATAGTGGATATAAGAGTCACATTTTCAGTATCTATCTGCAAAATAAATCCAAATGTATCATGTCCCCTTGCACGGACGGCGCCAGTCGGCGGCAGTTGTCTCGCCAGCCGTCGCCCCTCTGATGTGTCACTGCTTTCTATTTCCAAACAGGCGCCAATGAGTACCACCTATGATGCCCACCTCATCCTTCATGACAGGGAGGACAAATGAAAATAATACGTCCTCTTATTTCTCTAAACTTTGTCACACTTATTTACGACGGTTTATAAATCTTCTTAGGTCGTTTGCCAGAAATTTTATTTTACATAGAATCTACCGAAATTTACACTCTTGTAATATAGTTGTTAAAGTAGTCCCAGAAATATCTATTAATTTTTTATTAGTTGCTTCTACTCCTTTTAAGTCTGCCCCTCACTGCTGAAGATCTTCACAACGCTGACGTTCTTTGTACATTTAACAATCTTGGAGTGTAAAGTAGTCCCAGATATACAGGCAGTTAAAAATGAACTATAAGGCTTTTCTGGGGTTGCTCGGTATCGGAAATTTAACAACCAACAATCGGTACATTGAGGTACTTTCGTAGAACAACTTTTCGAAATTCGCTTTTTTTTATTGCTTTCCATAAAAATCAAATGCCTACCTATATTTTTTTTTATTTATAATTATTTAATTCTATTAGGCCGCTCCACCCCGGGGTCACTGCTGAAGATCGTGACCATGCTGACGTTTCTTTGTTCCGCTATGACACTACTAAAGGTCTTTGTCAAAGTTCTTTTGTGTCGGTGATTTGTTTATTATAGGATATAAAGAAAGAAGTGAAATGATTATTAGTAACTGATTTTATGTAGTCGGGTTAAAATGTTTCGAGTTTTTTTTTCAACGGCTTGTTTGTGTTTCGGTACTAAATATGGTTGGCCGCAGATTTAGTAGGATAAGTTTTAAATTCGGATTCTGTAGGGTTAAAAGGACAAAGTTGTTGTCTTTTATCCACTGTTAATACGGGTCAGATAGAACATGGTTATAATTTCATCTAGTTCTCAATCCGGTTTAAACATTTACATAGGTATCTATCTACATACATATTATAATATGCTTCTCTATTATAAACTCTACATCTAAATCCACAAATACTATAGTGGTATTACCATACGTAGCGTCAATATATACGTACTATATGTAACGTATGCCATGCATTATGTTCTATACATGCCTACTATTGCCGTGGTTATGTAATATGTGTATGTGTGAAGCGCGTTATGCTATCACTTTCTACACATGCGCTAAACCTAAAGGTGCGAGCGAGACAAAGAGGCGGGCGGGGGGAGAACCTACGTCTGAATTGATAAAAGCAACTGTTGAACGCGACGAAAATTCAGTTTAGAAAGAAACAGCGCGCGGCGTCCCGTACAACGTGGCTCGTAAACAATCGCGGCGAGGTTAAGATGTGACAGCGATATTGTATGAGTGCTTCGAATAATATTTTAATGTTGTTTTATAGTGTGCACGATCGAATATTGTAACGAGTAGGAGCTTAAGAGACAGACCGTCGCGACGACGACGGTGACGTGGACGCGTCGCGTCCAAGGATTAAAAGTTTATTGCGACGAAAACCAACTCGAACAAAAACTTTTGTGGCGATCTTAATGCGTACCATACGATTGTAATTATAAAGTGTTACTATAGATTCACTCTCACGGTAAAACACGTGACCATCGAAAACTCTAGAAATTTCAAGAAAAAATACGTTTTCTTTACGTATTACTCTTTTTGGGTAGTGTTTGCTCGTCCCGGAATTAGTGTTTTTGGCCAAATTATGGTTGTGACGAAAGTCGATAACATGGCCTCATATTCCACATACACGGGAAAACCGAAAATATTTTTTCCAAAGAAGGTAAGTCACTCTTCTGTACATACTTATCAAGTGACTAAGTTAACATTTAACGACATGGTAACAGATAACAAAATGCGATGTAAACAAACACCTTATTGACTTAACAGTAATTATTCTGCATAAGTAATTAAAGTCAATGAAGATCAATTAGACAAGTATATACCTGCATAAGTCTAATGAGATCCAACAAGACGTAACTTTAACTTTTTTTATAAAAATTAACTTCTTAGATAAATCTGCATTTATTTAATTAATTATAGTATAAAATCATTAAACTACTAAAAAATTTTTACGAAAAGACAGTATATATTGGGTCTTACCAAAGTTTATAACCAACAAAATAAAATTGTCGTTGGAAGTGAGTAGGTATAAACATTTGGTATTTCCACAATGAAACCGATATAATTATTGTTTCAGGTTAGGTTTTACATAAGCAACTGGCACACAATGTTCGTTAACAGAATCATTGCTGTCTGAACATATAGTTACATTACAACAGATGTAGATAAAGAAAGTTAAATGAAAAAACAAAGAAGTTGCTTCATTCGTTATAAATTCGTTAAGAGACATAAACACTTAAAACAAAAATTATTTACTTGCACTTGTAAGGATTTTTTAAAGTATTAAGTAGGTATTCAAACAGATGCATTATTGGGTTTTTTATAAGTAGTCTTCGAAGAAAATACTTATGTTTGAAGACTAGTTAAGAAAAACCGCTAACAAAACACATAGGTACAATCTCCATGGTAATACAAAGAAATTAACTGTGTACACAGACAGTTATCATGATGTGAATGATAATGTTTCACGTAACCTATGATTCAGTTAAAGTGTAAGCTGTTCCACTTAGTCGACCTACTTCAGAAATATTCACATTTTGGCCTTGGCGAGATTCTCAGTAATGGCAGCAGGCCATTGTTGGTTTAGTTCATAGTTTACCAGAAGTATCACTATTCATCACATGAACAATAAGAATACTAGCACTTTACGTTGCTTGACTGAACTAAAGGAAATCGAGTCTCTACATGTTAATATTTGCGTATTTCCTGTTCTAAATTAAGGTTTCTTAATTTTCTCTGCGCTCTTGTTCACACGCAGCATCCGCGTTCGTTCAAGATACTGGTTATTACACAAGGTCCCCTGTGCAATATCGGTGACCTACAAATGCAGTGAGTCGTCAGATTGAACTCAGAGTCAGCGTTGTTAAGGACTAAATTCTTCCATCTCGCAAGCAGGTCAAAGGGTAAAACCGTTCCCACATCTGGACAAACTTGTAGAACAAATGAATGTAAGCCTTGTTGTTTTAATCACAAGAAATTAAATCGTTATAAATGTAGTTCCCTTTTATATGACCGCACTCTATGATAAGACTCTACTGCGCATTCACATCAGACCTCCGACTTTATGGTTATACATTAACTGCAGTCTCGCCGTGTATGGCACAAAATTATAATTGATTGCCTTCTATATAGGCCATGGTTGTCATTGTCAACTGGAGATAGGAATCAAAGGACGCGATATAAAAGTATCATAGTTAATTTAACCCATCTACAGGTGTTATGTGGACGTGCTTGAGCCAGTTTCAAGGTCACCGTATCAATCTCTGGGGATAACAAAGACGATTGTTTCCCTAAACGAAGATTTTTAATAACAGTAATTAAAAAATGCTTAATTCACGAGGTTGTATATCCATGATTCCAACAAATAAAGATTCATATAATGCCTATTTAATAGTCATTCTCCCAAAAAGTAAAGACAGGTAGGTGTCTACAAAAGCAATTATCTGCACATAATTCAGCAAAAATTTTGGACAAGTAATTAAAATCCATTCCGAAATTGGAATTTTAAAAACATGTTTGATTATTTCTCCTGGTTGTAATAATTTCCATTTTAGTCTACATATCGTAATTGTATAAGATTGCATATAAAAAGAATACCTGTCTAAATATACATTATATCAGTTTAAATCCTTTTGCCGATTGATTATCAAGGATTTGACTCATCATGATAATACGTATATTATTTTGCAAAATTACTTTTTTGTTTCATCATAACTGGGCCCGGTGCATTCCCCACGCGCCATTATGGGCGTGGACACAATGAAGGGTATGCCGACTGGGATCCGTAAGGGAACAAATATGTGGTATGGAATGCACCGACCATCTTCCTGGCGTTAAATATAATTATTATTTTGTTTTAGTGAATTGATACACAAAGTAAAACATTTATGCATCGGTTTCTACACATTAACGTAGGTACACACGAAGTATTTTGTTTTGTCACATCGATTTGTCATTGCTGTGTGGGCAGAATAATCGCTTTATAAATGATAATAACAGACGATGTCTATTTCCAACTACTAATGTATTACTTCCTGTGTAAGAAAATATAATCAGTGTCATTTGTGCAACAAACGTATTTTCCGGCAGTCAGTAATTCATGTCTTTGTATGGACACGAACTGCATCGATATTTAATTTAACAGCATACAGACTTAAGCACCTATTTAACAAAAGAAGGATGATGGTTTCGATTTGATCAACAGTGATTGCATTCAACAAGTGAACTTTCCTCGGAGGAAGCGACGGTGGGCGCCAAAAATAGCGTTTCCGCCGAACACCGAGTACTCTTAAGTAGGAAGTCGACTAACACTCGACGGTCCACTTTTCCGGCCGCCTACAGCTGTCTCGACGCTTATTGAGTTTACAACGCACTTATGAGCTGCAATGTGCCTACGCGTTGTCTCTTAAGCTGAATTAAATTGCTCATACTTTGAAATCATTGCCCATTAAGGGATTCATTCAGACAGTTCCAAAGAAATGCGAGCTTGATACCTTGATAACTGTTAGGTCATTGACTAATATACGTAATTTAATGAGTTTTTAATTATGGCACTATGACTTCCAGAAAGGTGAAAACATCTGAAAGTGGATTCTTAATTCAGCTTCTTGTGTGATCGAAAATTAGTTTTACAGATCTTACAGACCAAAAACCAAAAAGTATACGCTTCTAAGAGCACGTAGGTGGAATATTTATCGCAAGATTAAATCGCAAACTGCATTTGCGTAGGTCGAAGATATGTATAAAACCAAATAAGGAACACGAGAGGCGGAGATGCATAATTTTCCGTAGAACTGAGACGTATTTGGTCTTAATTTTTTTTATCCTCGTTTTTGACATGTACTGCATTTTGATAAAAGTATTTGTTTCATCGATGATATTAACATCAGCTTAGGTTTTTGGTACGTTACTCGGAGTGAAACAGTTCTAAGATTTGTTTGTGAAATATAATTTGTCGCTTCAGACACCTATACTACATAAGTATACGTAATTGTTTGCAAGCATTTCTGGTAGGAACCTCTGAGCCCCACATTAATAAATAGCTCTCATTTAAGATCTCTCTTAAAGGTCGTTTCTACGTTACTAGAAATGCTAGTTTATTAAATTAAATTAATCTCCCGAATTAGGTTATAATTAAAATTAAATTTCCTACTTATATGTTAAGTAAGAACATTATTTGAAAGAGATAACATTGTACAGCGATGTGCGGGTTGTTTGTCCCCAAATGTCGCAAATAAGTTCATTTAATTAACGCAAAGGTGACACCTACAATTAGTGGAAATTATCGTGTTTTAAACAAACTGGACAGTTTTTATAAAAGCAACACAATAATAATATTTTTTGTTACGGTTGATTCATGATAATACTAGCCTAAAATTGTCACACTGCAAGGCAAAAATCTCTTCTCATAGACACGAATATTAATCACTACGTTTGTTCAGTGTGTTGCCGGTTTTTGATCTTTTGTCCATGTTTCCTCACGAGTGTTCCCCTTCATCGAAGTCAGTGGTGTCTCGATTAACTTAAACTTACTAAGGGCATAAATATGACATTTTAAATAATAACATTTTTATATGCCAGATTTTGAACCTTCGGGACATAATAACGAAATGGTTGATGAAAAAAAAGATAATTTTAATATTGATCAAGCAATTTGCTTTGCTAGTAACATTAGCGTCCCAACAATAATAGATTTTCCTAATCGTCTTTCCGTTAATTAATTAATTAGTGTTTCTGTTAGTAGCATTTCTCAGAAAAGATTTCTTTTTCATCCTTAATTCATCTAAAGTTTATTCCTGAATTATGGATGAACTTTCCAACATTAACACGTCATGCTATTGGAAGACCTACTGGAAATATCAATAACGGTATTGAACAATACGGTACATATTTGAGTGTATTTCAAATTGTGAACAGTATTATGATCTAAAATCTGTTATATACGACAACTCAAGTATATAAACATTAGCAGGTAAACGAACTATGAGTCACCGATTCAGAAATATTTTACTGACTCACAAGTCACGACAGATGAGCAAATGCACTCACCCCTGATATCGGTAAATAATCCATTAGACAAAAGAATGTTTACGTTTAAGTTAGATTAGAAGTAAATCTAGATCAGAAACTAAGGATATGCGATAATGCTATCCGGTTGGATTCGATGCATGCATGAGTATGAAAACAATAATAGTTCTTAAACAGTATTTTTTCTTTGAACCAGCGATATATGCACGCACATAAATAGAAACAGAGCCTATTCCAACACAAACATTTAACACTTTCGTAGTGTTTTAAAAAAATTTAAGATAAGTCTAATTATTCATGCAGGTGTGGTCTGCGAAATTCCATAATTTGTAAGTTTTACCTGCATTATTCTTATATTTGTAATAAATATTTTATTTTCGATACATATAAATCGTCAAGCTGGTTCAGTTTATTATTCCAGAGAAGAACTGGCAAGAAGACCTATGTTTTCTCTTTTAAAATCATTCATTAGTACAATCATTGTTATGTGAGAACAATGTAGGACAACGTGTGCACTACCTTCAAACGTCTCGGCCTTGTTCGTCGGGTTCTTAATTAGTCAGATTTCTGATTTGCCAAATTCATTATTCGTCAGAATCTGTCAAAATTGTACAATTCAATGAGAAAAATTAAGTTAATCATGAATGGACAGATCAATTCGACGTGTTCTTTTTTTGTCCTCTTCAGCTGTGAATTTCGTATGCGATTGTACGCCCCGGTTTTGTTTTTTTGGTTTGAGGAAGAAATTCCTTTATTCGTACCATTGCCAATGTCATCAAGATCTGATGTTGAGGTTACCTAAGGAACTCGTCTACCTATAAAGCATAGAAACGATCGAAGTGGACAGGGTACTACTATCTAAACGGAGCAGATATTTGTGCGATCTAGAACGAATCTGAGATGATAGGCGAGCTCCCTTGAGTAGATGCGGTTATTAGTATAATTACTTAAATAGTTTTTTTTTACAAAGAGATTAAACTATTGAACGTCTTTGTTTATTTAGTTTTTATGAAAATAATATTAGAATGATTTAGAACTCGATTTTTATTTTTTTCGTGGCTTTGTTCGGAATTATGATGAGTCCGATGAATTATGAATCCGACGAATAAGAAATCTAACAAATTAGTCCCCTTCGAAGAAAGTGCCATAACAGTTTTAAGTGGAATCGTGCTGACTTTATCTCACGCATACATCATGCAGTTGCTGTGAAGTTTTACTATTCTTAGTGTAACCAAGGATAGTTATAGTAGAATTAAAGCTCAACAAACGCGAACCATTAGAGTTAGAGTCACGTATTTCAGCTCCAAGTTAATATACGTTTTTATTTACGGTTTTATAAGCCCCCTACACAGAACGTTGCCGAAATGTAACGTGAAGGGATACAGTAACCCCCAGGCAGGCATATAAAAAGTTATAACGCGCAACTGCGAAAAGTACCCCTCATGAAGGGTGGCATGGTAATAAATCATGTATTTACATAATTTGATGTTATGCTAGAAAAGTAACTCTAGCTTCCAAAAACGATCGGAAAATTATTTTTATAGTGAAGTTCATTTTTTAAAGTTAATGTTATATTCATGGTTTGTTTCATTTGTTTCAGGTACGTTCGGAAGAGTCCCTTCTTGCCCCGGAAAAGACCTCAAAAAACGCACGATGGGTATGTTCTGCTGTGATTATTAGGTGGCGGGTATTACAGTAGCTAAAGTATTATGTTTAAATATTATACACATAACATATCATCACCCCTGTATACCCCGAAGGATTGGACAGAGGCGTCTAGTAACACCCTCATTTCGCCGTTATGTTTAAAGTCTCATGTAATAGAGGGCGATCCGATTGCCATCAACGGGCACAAATCCAAACTGAGGATTTCCACGCGGAAAAACCCAATAACACTGCCCGACCTAGGGATCGAACCTAGGACCTCGCAATCAGCAGACGCGTTTGCCAACATTAGACTAACGAGGCAGTTTTAATATTTTGTTATTAATAATGGTATTTTACATGAAAATTGCCTGCTCTACATATACCTGCTTGTACAAACATAACAATACGTATATGGAGACATTATTATTGTAACATTATTATTTTGTTTAACAAATACGTATGGGAGACAGACAAATGAGTAGATATAAATAGAAATAGGTACCAAATGTCTACAGACCTTGAACGAATGGCATAATAAGGTTAATCTTGTACTTATAAATTATTTATTATCGTTGAAAAAAGTCTTACGTCCTTAACGAGTCGTTCTAATCTGCTAAGTATATCAACTAAACAAGTTTTTGTTCGGTGGGATCGGTGAGTAACATATTATTCGCGAAGCATACCTCTGTAACGTATAGTGGCCGCTGCGTCACTAAGTAAACACATGTGGAGCGCGCGCCCGCCACACCACAGAGACGGTATATTTTACTTTAAACATGCTTGGATAAACCAGAAGTTTTTGCATGCGTTTGATCGTTTAAAGATATTAAGCAGCTAGTTCGTATTTTAAATAACGTAACATCACGCCTGTATTCCCCGAAGAGTTGTGCAGAGTTTATAGTACCTAACACCCTCATTTCGCTGTTATGTTTAAGTCTCATATCACAGGGCGCAAGCCTATTGTCATGAACCGGGCAAAAATCCAAACTACAGGCTGCTACTGAAGAATTTCACACGGAGAAACCCAATAACACTTTGCCCGACCTGGAGATCGAACCCAGGACCTCATGATCATTGTTCAGTAGCCGCGCTTGCCACCAATGAGGCAGTTTCGTAATGTAATTTTAAAATTTTAAAGAGGTCTCTTCAGAATTCAGAGTTTCAGTTTCAGAGTTCTGTGTTCAGGAACACAGTGACCTACAGCTTTTTAAAAAGAAATTGGCGGAAATGTTAACCGCCCTTTCAAGGAAACAATTCGTTATTTTTAATAACTTATTTTAGAAAGTTCATTATGTAAGTAACATAGTTACCTCAATTAGATATAGTAAGTTAATTAAACTAGCCCTGAGTTGCCTATCTTAGCTCCATATAGACCCATACTGATTTGCCTTGATATGCCTACAATGATTTAGCAACTGACATAGTATTTTTAACTAAAAAACTGCTTCCTTCATTAGATGGAAAAACAATGAATAAATCTGTCAGACAAACGGAAGATATACAACCTCATAGGTTGGCTCAGAATTGTATCGTACATCCGTTTCAACTAATACCATTCTTCCTTATTCTTGATAATTATCTAGGCTTGTAATTACCTCAGAACTTAAGCCGTAAAGCAAGTGATGTTTGTAGCTGAAAATGTCAACACGTTATCTTATGAACGAAGTTGATGCGGGATTACCTTTGAATGACATTCTACGCGTCTCATGTCTATGTATATTTGTTTGTACGGCAACTAATAAGTAATCTGTGGTAGATACAGGTCACACTGGCATTTACGCATTGTAAGTAGCTAATGTTTCAGTAATTTACTTCCAGTTTGGCACAAAATGTGTTGGTGTAATTATCCCTACTTCTATTACCTGCAGCTTAGAGCGAGCAGTGTTATTGGGTTTTTCCGCGTAGTCTTCCTCATTAGCAGCCCGGGGTTTGGAAATGTGCCCGGTTGATGGCAATAGGCTCGCCCCCTATTACATGGGACTTTACACCTCTGCCCAACCCTTGGGGGAATACAGGCGTGATGTTATGTTCTATTACCTATTGTATTGGCAATATCATCTCTATGGCAAAATAGTCTCAGATTGCGTAACAGATGATTAATAAAGAAAGAAAGAAAAAGTATTTATTTTTTCGCCCAAGCGGACGCACACGTATGCTTAAAAATTAAAAATATAAAAATTCTTAAAATTAAAAACTACAACAAAAATTTGTACTTAAATTTAAAGATATAATTACCTGGTAACCCAAACACAAAAATGTTTAAAAATACGAACTAATAATAATTATAAACAATATATATCTCAAGATAGACCGCGTAGTCTATAACAGAACAGTGTTTGTTCTTATTTTGACTCGTGCGACAACTTCCAATATTGATTTATCCGACGTAATCGAATCAATATTTGGAGTTTCCCTATTTCATTGCTTATCAAAAATAGGTATCGTACGATGATGCCATTGAGCGTAACATTATTATCAATGATTGCATGACTTCATCTAACATTTTTTTGTGAAATACTTAGTAGAAATATTTATCCTTTATCATCATCGACCGACCAAACTACATTATGACTCATGTGCGCTTTTAAATGGAGATAGGTATTTTATCACCAATGGAATTTGTAGTATAATCTTTGGAATGCTAAATTATATGTAGGCAAATAAACAAACATATAATTCCGGATACTTATACAATTATTTCTACTACATTCAGATAAGATAACATGTCAATATAACTGAGTGCATTACTTAATTTTTGATAAATTATCTAACTTAAGTCGATTATTGATCTAATTGTGTACATCCGATTTGAATTTATTAAAAAAAAAACTTTCGGATCGTACTAATATTCGTGAAAGTCCCACAAAGGCGAACAGGATATACTGTGAGTCATAGCTGGTTGTAATCGGCGCACGCGCAGGTAACATCTACTATACATAAGTGCCGTAATAACAATATGTATGTAATGTGATAAGCGGCCACGTGAACCACTGATGACTCAGCGAGTGAGTTCGAACTTCATTATGTCAATCGTGTAATTAATGCGGAAGAAATTTAATATCGCACATCGAAACAACTTTATTTGATTTTGAAGCTCTTGGTCTTCAACTGTGATTGGTATTCAACTGTGCCTACCTACTACCTACTGGTATTTAATTAATTTCAATGGTAATGTCGCGAGAACGGTGTTTTACTATGGAATTATTTAGCTATCCCATTTACCTACGTGTATTTATAATTATGTTCCTATCTTCGATTTATTTAAATGAAATATTGTGTCTATCTCTTATTTATAAGAACCTTTTATAGCTGCATGAACGAATCACTTTCCCGATAACAAAAAATATTTTAAGTAATCGTTTTAACCAATCTTGAAACAACAATTTCTATTCTACATAAAAAAACCTTTTTCATTATTGTATTATTCGACATACATACGAACGATTACGATTCGATTCTTGCATGGTATAGAGTCCACCCATATTATATTATAGGATTTCCACCCTCATCATCCTGATCTTGATTCTTCTCATTCGCTATTAAACGAATTATTTACATACTGATAAGAATACCTGCGAATAAGAACAGATTGTATTATTTCACACATAGATGACAGTAAAATTCAATAGTGCAATGCATGTAGGAGACATACTTATTGTACGAAATTTCAGTGTTTTAATGAATGAATATTAGTCACCTCCCAAAATGCAACATGTGTAGCTTAATCGTTCGTCATATCTTATTGTAAGAAATCGTAATGTATGTTATCAAACATGACACAAATTTTTCGCGCTCCATTGACAATAAAGTTCTCGTAAGTACTACATAAACTTGTGACCGCTAAACCAAAAACATTTATGAATGAAACTACTCATGCTATGTTTAGTCATATATCTGTGAAACAGTTACGCTGTACGTAGAACTGCATAATGCTTGATATGAGTCAAACAGTAATCATAACGTAGGTGTTGTTTTCTCATATTTATTCAGTGTTATCGTTTATATAATTAATTAAATCATCAATTACTAATAGTTATTCCTTGCGGAAAACGGAGTGTTGTAAGAGAAACCTCTGTCGTGCAGTGGACTACGGAAGGCTGAGTTGTTCAATTGCTAAATTTTTCAAAAAAATCTTTTTTAAATACAGTACGTAACACGAAGAGCAAACCTTGTAACTGGTTGATGGGTAGGTTAAGTGTAATATAATCGTAAACTTTTTATCACTGTACACGCTACCCACTTATCACATAGTGTGAAAACGCGGGCATAGTTCAAGCTATGATATTCAGGGTTTTGAGAATTGTTGATTTCTTACTTGTTTACATTGTGCAACTGATCTTGTAGGATGATATTTAGTTACGTTAACCGACTACACAACTGAAAGACGTTATGAAAGATGAAAAAAAGGTGAATAACGTGGATAGTGACAAAAAGTGTATGATTGTGCTATACTTTACCTTCCCACCAACCAGTTAAAGGCTTGCTTAATCTTTGTGTTACGTGCTGTAAGTGTATATTCTAATTTCAGTACCTATAAGGACAGTTATTTTTTTATTTCTGTTGTCAAATATAACGATATTTACTTTTGCAAGAGACTGCGAACTACCAGAGCGAGGAAAGTAAAATATATGCTACAACTCGTAAACACAATTAATATTTCCTCAACTCGTAATACTTGACAATATTATAGACGATATTTTACTGTCGAAAACTCTCAACCAACGTACTACAGATACATTTTCACTTCGTTGTATTAAATTTTATCGCTCTACATTTAGCGTTTTATAGCGAAGCTGCACTTTTATAGATATTTGCGGTGATTCTCAATTTACTAGGAACCACAAATTGTGCTAATTAACCACTAAACAAGTAATGTTTCAAGATTCACGCGATCCTAAATAAATAATGATTAAGTTAGAATTTGCGGCAGTCCGATTAAACCGCAATTTAATAATACTCGCAAGAGATGAATAAGGCATGGTTACTCACGAATTTAGTAAACATTTAATTAGTTACAGTGGCCCGAGACGAATCGTATACATATTATGTATGTATAGACTTAACGATTTTCTCGGATTCTGATTCATACGTTTATTGCTTTCAAGAAATTATATTGACTGAATGGGGAATACGTTTAAACAAAAAGTCTTTGTTTGTTGACACCACAGAATATACACACTAAATCTGTGGTGACCCTTTTAAAAATGAAGGATGTAAAATTTTGAAAAAATTAGAGCTTATTTGAATAGTCTTCATTTGTAACGTGGAAGTAATAAAAAGGTCAATAAGTTTTTTTTTTGTCTATTGAATTCTCTTTTTACAGATTGAAGAGGCCTTCCTATTAATTATACCACCGTAGAAATGAGTCAATGGATCAACTCGGCCTATCGCAGTCCACAGTTGGACATAGGTCTCTCCTAAGTTGCGCTACAACACCCGGTCCTCGGCTTTCAGCATGTCGTCAGTCCATCTCACTAAGGGGCGTCCCATGCTGCATTTGCCGATTCATGGTCTCCACCCAATAAGTCTCTGCTCCAACGGCCATCGATCCTTCACCAGCCCATTGTCACTTCAGTTTGCTGATTCTGCAAGCTATGTCGGTCAATCCGGTTTTTCTCCGGATAATATCCGAATTCGGATCTAATCTTTCCAATAAACTCAAAGCAGAGTTCGCTCCATAGCTCGCTTAGTGACTTATGTTACCCAGCCAAACTGGATCCTTCTGTCGGCTTCTTTCTCGAAGTTGTGTCTACCAAGCTGAATAACCTGCCCTAGGTAGACAATTAAGACATATTTCTGGACACCTTTGAGCGCCGTCCCTTCGACGAAGACTGGTCTCGGCACGACATGCGTGTTGAACATGACCTTAGTCTCGTCCAAATTTATGCCAAAATCGACACAAAGCCTCTTGGGGCTCCGTATACGCTGTGCAGCATTTCGCTCAGTCGTTCCAGCGTCTCTGCCATTACAACAATGTCACCGACAATACTAAGATATGAGATGTAGTCGCCGCTTACGTTGATATCCTTTCCAGCCCAGTTCAGTGTCTTGAAAACATCATCCAGTGCGTTGGTGAACAGTTCTAGGGATATCATATCACCCATTATCACCCCTCTGTGCAGTTGGATTGGTTTCGTGCTGTGGGCTCTAGATCTGAACAGTCATTGTATTGTGGCAGCGTTGTACAGACACCCCAACATCTCGATATGCCGCTCGTCAATATGGCTTGTTGAAGAGCATCCAGAACTGCCCTAGTTTCGATGGAGTCGAAAGCCTTCTCGTAGTCCATAAATGCCAATGTCCATAATGGTCTATAATCATAGCGGCTGATTTTACTCTTCGGTCTTATATACAGTCTGCCGAACAGTAAAGATGTGGTCCACGGTGATGGTTGGAATTCGTCGAGGCTTCTGGCAAGACGATTCGTGACAACCCTCAATATGACTCAGGAGTGAGAATAGGTCTTTAGTGATTCAGCACGGTTTTATAAACTTTTTTGAAAAATAGAACCACCGCACTCTTGGTCCCTGCCTTCGAGGTAGTGCCCTGTTGAATGACGGAATTAAACAGGCCCCTAACTCTTTCAAGTAGCTTCTCACCGTTTTCGTGAAATACAAATGCCTGTAGAAGCGATAGAAGCCTTCGAATAGAAGTTATAGAGTATATTGTACTAATATTACGTTTTTAACTCAATCACGCACCAATCAGGCCTTGCGCCGTAACGGTTGAACTGATTTAAATGCAATTTTGTACGAAGGTACCGTATACTGTATCTTTGATAATATAACACGATACTTTCCATCCTGGAACATTTGGAACTTATCACGCGGGCAGAGATGCCAACACAGATAGAGATACAATATATTGCTTGTTGCTTATTTTACAATTAGTGCAATAGGTGAGTATTATTCAAATAGCGCGGCGTGGGAGCAAAATGAACACAAAGAGTAAATTGATGTTATTTCGATAGACTGAAATTATCGCTTAATGAAAGACATTAAACCCCATTTAAGGTTATAGCGATTCAGTTTAATGATCCCATTTAAATGGATAGTACCATAATAAATTATTCTCTGTCATCATCAAATATATGAAATCGGTATTTGAAAGGAAATCAGATATATAATATTCGTTTAATTATCTGTGCCGATGATTCGCTGTGCGAGTATCTCGCTGACATTGAAAGGTCGTTGACATATTACGACGGACGACAGAAGTAGCTGGGTCTCCCTTCCCTTGCTAAGCTTTTTTATAACATAATCTATTGTACGTATGTTATATTCCAGAAGCGTGTCAAATTACATTCCAGCATGCAATAGTAACCTAAAACCTTATTGGTGCTAAAAATGGTTCATTCTCTTCAATATTTTTATCCTCATATTTATGGTTTATTACCTACATAGTTTAGCCAAGTATTTTCCTTCTTAAATTTTGATTGAATTTTGCTGCCAAACAACTTTGGAATTTGGTAACAAACAAGGGTATAAAACGTTTTAATCCTTTGCATTATCGACTGCCCATTTTGATTTAATCAATATGGGAGGAGACATTGATAAGATCCAAGTTTCTCATCAAAGTTGTCCGTGAGGCGGATGCAAAGGTCCGTGGGTGGAGCCCCTCTACCCCGCGCCTCTCTCGACTCGCCCATTCTAATTAGCCCATTGTGGTCGCCAGTTAAAGTTTGCGGCCGGCCGGCCGGCAGTCACGCCGGAGCAGCCGCCACAGTGACACGTACTCTCGCACCAAGTTCATATACACGACACGCGACTGTGATGACGATAAGTGATCGACAGTGCTCTCCGTTGATAACGACCAACTTTATCTCGTTTTGGTTATACCATTATGTGAATCTAACCGTCAGACATTTTAGTCAACGTTATTAAAGTGTTAGTGGTGGCGCAGTACAAGGTAAAGCCATTATGATCTACTCGTATTCTGTTAAAACTGGGACCATTGTACGGCTATCAGCGGATATAACAAATCCATGCCCAAAGTAGGTATGCACTTAGTTTGTACTCGGATAATGGCTGTGTTTCACTAAAAGACTTTCTGCAATAACAAGTATTCCTTGCGCTTAAATAAAATGCATATAAATTGCTTCTAATTAGCAAGAATACATTAAAATCTTGATTGGTTGTTTAGAGAAGTAAATTGATTATGCATTAACATATCAATAAAATAGATTATACTTAGGTAAAGTATGGTATGTAAGTATGTATTTACCATGCTAACAAAACCTGTACAATTTTAGTAAATCTTTAGGTTCATTGACTACTAGCCTGCACTTAATTGCAATTGCACTTAGATGCAAATACTTAGAACTTGTGTATCTTGGTGCACAAACACTAAGATATGAAAACGTTCTATCATCATAGAGTGCCTACCTTATCTTCAATCACATCTTGTTCTGCTAAGAGTCATTTGCTCAACAAATGCTATTTGTGGGTAACCGCTATTTAACAAAAATGATATCGTAATAAATGCATGCTTAAACGGAGTTAAATGTATTTAGGATCCTCGTGTATTAAACTAACCTAACTAAAACTATTACATAATTAGTAAAGTGCAAAAGGTCAAATACCTATAGGTATTATACTTACAGTCAAATTTCGCGCGTGATTCTTATAAGTAATCACTTCATCTCAAAATAGTGAAATTATAATATACTACCTGTCCTCACGGCTCCGCCCGTAGCCTATGTTACTCAGTGATAATGTAGCTTTCTAACGGCAAAAGAATTTTTGAAATCGGTTCAGTAGTTTTTAAGTTTATTCGTTACATACAAAAATCTAAAAATACAAAAATACAAATCTTTCCTTTTTATAATATTAGTATAGATAGTATAGATGACCATTCACAAATTTTCTAAATATTGTTTAAGTAGGTATATTAAATTGTTAACCATTGGTTATATGCGCTATTGGAATTAGATGACTGATTATAATCTGCCTGCATTTAGCTCAGGTATGCATACAAATTACATGCAAAGTCATAATGTTTATTATGTAATAAAGCTCTCTTGTTTTCCCTATCATGCTACATATAAAATGATTGTGCATGCCAAACTGACCTTCGGTAATAATGCTCCTTGATCGGCATGCAACGGTCACTGCAATGTGCTGCATCTGGCATTAGCCAGAACATTAAGGTGCATTATAAATGTCCGGTCAGCCGTGCATAGGAACTTGACGTCAATACAACAAGCCATAAGATGCAATTTCGAAGTTGTAAACAGCGGGAGTGGCGAGAAAATAAAATCAATTTCAAAATGCAGAATAGTTACCCGTGAAAGCTGTTCTCAGAAGTGAGCACTGTACACTTACGTGATGGGCATAGGCATTGCGGTATTATTTTGATGCTCATTAATTTCGATTTATGTCGTGTACCTATTGACTTTTGTTCGTTTCACGTCTGCCCTGCGCTTTGCTTATCTTTTATGTTTACGAGGCTAGTGCAATACGTTTTAGACAGCTGTGGATATGTTTATATTATTTTTGCATTTTATATTCACCCTATAATCGAAAACAGCAAATTAACTGCTAGTTCAATTTTATTTAACTCCACCTACCTAAGTGTTGTGTTTTCTGAGTAAATAAGTTTGATAAGTCAGCCAAAACTTAAAGTATACACGGTTTTATTCATTTTAATATGGTTTAAATAAACTACCACTAGCTATTCGTAAGTTATTTTATCATACTTGTTAGGTAGTTTGCAATCGACGTTGTATATTTAAGTAATTGCTAAGTCCCAAGTCCTTGTTTTTGTGTTGTTTACCTTTTGACATTCTCGTAGTTATAATAATTGCATGATTTCTCAGTCGTTATTTGGTTTTAAAGTCCATTCAATACTTTTTAAAGTGTCTATGCTCACTCCCGTAAAAAAAGAAAGGTTGTTTCCATATGGATACCCGACCACTAATTGGATGAATGAGAGTTCAAATATATTATCTAATTCTGATAAAAAAATGTAATCATAGTATTTTGGCGACCTCAACGCTTGCAACTCATGTTATCAAACTGTCAACAATGTTTTTAACATTGAATTTGCCAATTATAATAAAATTATGATTCATTTCAACATATAACATTTTAAAAATGATTCATTTGAGAAAACCACTTCTAGTTCAAACTGAGGGTGGTTTTCTGGTGGTAAGTGGTGGTTTTCTTTTTAACCTCCGCACAGTTTAATTCTGGCAGACTACATCTACATATCAACCCAATACTAAAACTACAAATAAGTGATGACTACTTAATAAATAAGCAAAAGCAGTGATAACCTAGCGGTTGAACACTTGCCTTCCGTGCAGGAGGGTCCGAGTTCGATCCCGGCCCGTACCTCTGACTTTTCGAATTCATGTGCGGATCAGAATTTGCTTATTACTTGCGTTAACGATGAAGGAAAAACATCGTAAGGAAACCGGTATACCTGAGAGGGCTCCATAAAATTCTCGATGGTGTGTGTAGTCTGCAAACCCGCACCAGGCCAGCGTGGAGGACTAAGGCCTAAACCCTTCTCATTCTGAGAAGAGGCCCGTGCCCAGCAGTGGGACAGTCATGGGCTGATTATGTTATGTATACTAAATAAATGACTATAGTACCTATTTGTGAACTGTACCTTAGGTAATTGAGATTGAGACCAGGGGGGCTAATAACGTCACATTTGGTGAATCATATTGTTTCATATTCGTAATCATAACTGCAAGTGAACGCACTGCACCAAGCAGAAATCGAACACAAAAGCTCAAAACTTAAGGAAATTGGATTCGGACAAACGCGTTCAATAATTATATAAACCTACTACCTACTACAGGTTATTAAACCCTTTTATTTACTAGGGGACACAGTGTTTCCCAACATGACACGCAATATTAAGTCTACGTGGCGTTGCAACGTTGCATACTTCCCGCAAAGTTGCGCGCGACTTTGTGCGGCATTTCTACGTGACGCGGGACATGTTGCACGCCGCTGCTTCAAGAGCGGGCCCAGGTGTGTGCGAGCGAATTGTTCGCGACGTTGTCCCCGGGACATTCACGTAGATGTCCCGCCTGGAGTCCGGCGGCATGTTGCTCCATTTGAGCAGTGTTATGCAATAATGTGTTAACCCACAAAAATATGAATTTTGTGTTAACGTCATCTAGTTCTTGTGGTAGGTCTACTTAACGCTTGTAAAAATACCCCGAACTGTAGTCAATTTAATAGAGCGTATATCAAAATAATCTTAATGCAGTTTGCATTTTTTCAAGCGTTGAGTAGACCCTACCACTATAACTAGATGGCGTTAACACAGAATTAATATTTTTGTGGGTTGACACATTATTGCATAACACAGCTCATTTGTTCCTTAGTGAATCCAAGGCTTAAAAGGCAATTACTATTGATGATATACAATACAAATGTTATGTAGGTTAGATTAGACAAACAAATCGTTAACTTACGATTTGTAAAAGCTCTGCATACGAATTTAGTAATGTAATCACCAAATCCTTATCGTTATCAACATGCATGAAAATTCTTTTATCTATCGTTTGTAGTAGTTTAATAATAAAGTGTTGTATCATATCCTGTGACGCTAAAATGACACTTGAAATCAGTGATCTAATTGCGTAACAGATACCTATATAGAGAAACGTTATATGATGTATCTCTGGAATTGTGACGACATTTCTGCGAAATATGAGTCATCCGCGGACTACGATTGACCTGTTGTATATAACTTGAGTTGAATAGCTTCTTTTTTGCATTGACATTACTCATCGAGACACGCGGAGCCGGGTCCTCCTTACGCACACAATCAATGGAAATACCTACGTAACGGCTATGACACAATTTATCTAAAAAGTATGGAATATTATAATCTCTTTTAAATAATTAACAATCAATCTGTAACGATTACTAACATTTTCGTATTCATGTATCCAAAAATAATGTCGTAGTCTGAACCCATACTGGTATTGTCATTTTTCTTCTAAGATTAACTATAACTTACAAATATGTATGGCCAAATTTATTTATTTGTGTATTTATATTGTAATACAAAAAAGTAGCTGTAAGACGTTACGATGACGCCGCGCCGGCCGGCGTGGCCATGACATCAGCACCGTCCGCGTCAGCGCGCGTCATCCGATGCGAATCTCGAACAGTTTCTCCGCATGATAGGTTAATCATCGCGGTGTCACACAGCCAATCAACAACGTTATCATTATTTAAATCTTGTGTTTATGCGAATGATAAATTAGAATAGCGTTTATAAATGGCAGATGACGTTACAATTCTAGCAATTCCTATGTTACGCAATCTAAAGATACCTGCGTTAATCATCGAGACACTACCATAAATAGACGTACTAACAGCACTTTAAACGTAAGAAACTGTTTTCGGTTAGATAGTTAACTTCCTACTGAGATGATGATGGTAATTCCTATATTATCTACTGCTATTAAAAAATTCTTAATCAAATATCCATTGTTTAGTATGAATTGTTGACTAACATATTTGACATCGTAGGCATAACCAAACAATCTACGGCACGGATGTATCGTAGGCGGCCCCATCAATATGCGTCGAGCATGTCTTTGCGTTCGACAATCAGACGCGTGAGCTGAGTTTCTGATTAATAGCGTTGCCCTCTTACCGGACTATCCGATGACTCACGCATTGATATTACATTACACCGTCAATGGGTCCTTTGACCTTATTCAACGGGTTCAATAAGTGCAGTAGATTGTCCTTGTGCTGAATTCGCTGTAGTTACTGTGTTCCAAGAACAACAATAAAGTTGACCTACGATGGTAATAAAACAATCTGTAATGATTAGGCACACTTAACCTACCTACATTATTATAGTAGCATTAAGTAAATTATAAAAAATCGGCAATACCTTACAACTCCACCTACCAAAATTGGAGGAGATTCAAATTATTCAAATGTAATTCATCCTATTAAACAAATATTGATAGATACTAAATGTGTTCAACAATTGCATACAATAATGAAATAGCTGTTTACGTATCAATGACTGTTTACATAAATAACTACCTATTCTATATATTTTTCCCGAATGTGAAAGAGAACGTCGATCAAACCACCTAAAGTATTAACCCAAATCTATGTTGTTGCAGATACCAGAGTTTTCGCTCGATGGGAACAACAGTATAAAACAGAACGGCAGCGCCAAGGACTTGGCTTCCGTCATGGAAAACCTGAAAAAAGGCAATCTCATGTCTCGACAAAATCAGACACTTAACACGCAGGTTACCAGTTCTTCGACACAACAGGTGAGTTTTTTTTTCTTGTTATCAGTTAGCAAACAAGTTGACTGCCCATCTGATGGTAAGTGGTTACCGTCACCTATAAACATTCACAACCCCAAGATACATTCAGATACATCATCGTTTTGAATAAAAGCAAAATGTTAAGACGGGACAATATAGTCACTGCAGTGACAAACGTAAACGTACAAAAGTTTTCCATTAGTAACCGCAAACCAAAATGGAAAAAGGGAAATACGACCTGTAGGATGGGCAGTCGAAATTGTGACAGTCGCATAAGGTCGTTGATAGCAAGCGACTGTCATAAACGTCCAAACATCCTTGCCAAGGTGTATATCCAAGAGCGCATTACCACAAATTTACCATCATCATCATATCAGTCAGAGTACAAACGCCTCCCCTATTCTCATTCATACATTTACTAATCAGTCCCGTAATCTACTTTATTGCCGGGGTTTAAATTAAATGCAACAATGCATGTATACAATACAGTAATAAGTGTTTATTGTTCTATTCATTCGAGATCGTGATTTTCGCATTTATCACTTGCGGTTGGAATTGCCTACTCTATTTCTGTAGTGATAACATGACCCTCTGACCTACATTACGGTTAAGCTATCCAGTAAAAGGTTTTTCTTATTATCGTGCGAGAGTATCTGAACACAATACAAAAATTGCAATATCTTCTACCTACACCATTAAGGAAAATAAACAAAGACGCTACTTGTACATACACTACGTCATATTCGAAAGAAAAACAGATCTAGTTTTATCTGAACAGTGTTTTGTGTGAGTACAGAAAAAAAAGTTTAAAATGTTGCTTAGTAGGTATTATCAAATTTATACAAATTGTTTGGATATATATTAATTTGGGCGAGAAAGTTGAGTGTGATGGTCGGCAAGATGAAGAATGAGCTGAGAAAGATGAATCACTATCGCAAAAGCAAGACAATAACAAAACGAAAAAACAACAGAATATTGATTAAGCTGAGAAGTAAATTTTATTAAATCCAGATAAAAGTAACATTGCCTGTGTGATTTTTTTACTATAGAGACCAAATTACATTACATTTTTGGAAATTAGTTTATGGGATAAATTATACTGAACACAAATTTGGGTTTAAATATAGATAGTGAGTTATATTCGCCTCGGCCTCGGTTTATAAAACAGTGTGTGTTTATTTTGAATTCGCCCAACACGAGTTACGGGAAAAATAAAATTTTAACGCAAATAAATGCGACTCCGCGCCGCCCGCGAGATGTATCTATTGTCGGTACTAATGACGACGAGGTCGTCAGAATGCATAATTATTGTGAAGCTGAACAAAATTAGTACGCCTTTGTTTCGGAACTAGCTCGTATTAAATAAATGGCAAGATTATTTCACTTTATGCCTGAAAATGGTTGAGTTAATTTTGACAAAACAGATATAGCTGTGAACGATGACAATTCGAAGCATTTCATACAATTAGAAAAAGAAAAAGTTCCACAATATTCTTATCGGATATCAGCTGTGAGTGAACTGACATGGTGGACTGTAACTGGCGCAGTGCCAAAGAGCATAGCGACATGTTGTAACGTAGGACGACAAACTACGTGGTTTCAACACCCGCCCTAAGGGCCTCCGACTAACTAATCTACTTGTCGAATTCACAAACATTTTTTCTATTTACAAATAACTTGTTGAGACTGAGATACTAATCTATCAATGACAGATCACGACTGGTTTTTAGTACACTGATAATGTACTTTACCACCCCTACCTTGTACATTCAATGAAACAGGTATTAAATGCAACCCCGCTTAGTGAAATCCTGACACATAGATGCAAGTAGGTATTAGCACATATTTGAACTTAATAGAATACAGCCACAGAGGACATATGAACAAACAAATCCATTGTTATAAGATTTAAAAAAAAAGGTTTTCTTAACAATACTTTTATTTAAGAAAAAAAAACTGTACTCGCAACTAAATAAACTTGATCTCCCACGCAATGGAAGACAACCGTCGCTAACGGGTCTACAACATTCGGAGTATCAAGTACGCACGAGGTTCAAGGGCATGATTTGTTGCATCCCGCCCGCCCACACACGCTGAATCATTTTTTCGCTTCTCAATCACAGTATTCAATGCCAAAATATGGTACTATTATAAGAAGTCTTAATAGTTTATAGACAGCGATTTGTAGGCTTTTTATAGTACACGTTTATATAACGTAGTCTTCAAACAAATAACTATGTCATACCAATACTAAATCAAGACCTGAACAACGATTAATAATAATTATTGCTTCTATTGTATTTTACAAGTATAATAAATATAAGGAGCACAACAATAAACTGTCGATGTTATAATAGGCGGATTTTTCATACGTGTGCTAATTTTAAAATGCCCCTGTTATTTCTGTATTTCTATTTTGTATAGCCCTGGCTTTATTTACTTCGTTCGTGTAGGTGCGCCAAGACGTGTGTGTGACGCCCAACCCAACAATCTTCTCTAGCATTGGCACTGAACTCCTCTGCAGTTCTAGTCTAGATAACGTGCTGTAAGGAATAACACAAAGATTGTGTCTCCTTGCATTTTTACGGATACCAATCCAGTGTCATAAAAATTACATGAAATAAAAGGTCAATCTCTAGTACTCGAAGTATGTACATATTATTAACTAGTGTCTATCGAACATTCTGTGAATTATTTTAATGTTTTTTTTACAGATGGTGTCAAGTACGACTTCAAGCAGCGCATCATCGAGCCAGAGGTTGCAAAGTTCATCGCAGCGACTTGCGCATATGGCCAACACCGAAAGGAAAGCGAGTTCCATGAAGTCTGACCTTACTGAACTTAAAAGCTCTATATCTGAAATGAAGACCCTAAGCAACACTGCAGCGAAAAATTTTGGCCAAAGGTTAGTTCTACATCAAATGATGTAGATGGGATTATATCTACACTGTTACTTACATAAGAAAGTCCATAACGTGCCAATATTTGTTTCATGTTCGGTCAATAGGTGTTAACACAGACGGTTTCCTGAGAACATTAAAGATACTTTTGCTATTACCCACGAACCTGTACGAACGAGCTCACCTGAGCGACCTTGGCTCTCGGCCAATTCCCACCCGCTGTTTCTCTACTCTATGTTTTCAGTACCACGCCGACAAACAATAGCAACACTACAGTTTCCGTGCAACCCTTTTCGTGCTTTCGCACGTTTAGCTTCAATTTTAATTCAAGATAATTTAGTTTTATTTCAAGTGCCACGTTAATTCAAATTATTGTTCTATTTCCAGATTAAGAAGCTCAATGGAGAACATAGTAGATCAGGATGACTTAGGTGATCGGAATTTGCCCGTCATTCGAGATCTTAGTGAAATGGATGACATGGGTGATATGAGTGACATGGGTGAACTCTCCGGTGAAGGTCCTCTAGTAACATTTCCGGAATCAGACACACCGCCCCCTATAACCGAGAAACCATCTCTGCTTTCTGGCAATAGTGCTGTTGTTGGCTCCAATGCAGCTAATGAACTGAAGTACAGTGCAGCGCGTATGACTTCAGCAAGCTCAACTCGAGTCGTCGCTGATGGATATAGTGCATCGAGGTCTGCATCTAACAGTACAAAAATGCGTCGACTACAGCATGGTGATGTACAATATGCAGAACGCAGTGCAGCTAGTGCATCACATCGATTGCTGCAAGCAGAAGGTCTAACCGCAGAGCAAAATGCAGCATCTCTTCAAGTAAGTAAAATACAAAATTTTTAAAAATTTAACTAAATATTATAAGTAGATATACTATTTCGTTTATTAGGTATATTATTATTCTATTATAGTTAGTACCTATGTTTTTATATTATTTTATTATTAAAGTTTACGTATCAAATTAAAAAAATATATTATTAAAACATAGGTAGTAGGTCAGACGACTACCACATTCGGACGTCTAGCAATACCGTCTGTGGAGCCGAAAAGGCGCGCCGAAGGACATGACCTCGCGTGAATGCGACCGATCGATATCACAGAGAACCGCCTCCACCACAACGAAGCGCGCAGTATAGTGGGATTTCTTGATACGACAACATCCAACATGTGAATGTTTTAAAAATCACGCGATTGTTTTCTCGCGTACTATGGCTGCACGAATTATCGCATGGACTAGCAGGATGCTGCGACGCGGAGGATCGCCTGGAGCGGTGAGCTCATTTATCTGCAGGCGCTTATCGCCGCAGTAACTGAACCACGCTGCTCTCAGTCAGTGCCTGAACGTCGTGCGTGCGAGCACACGCGGAAGTCAATTATTGCGCGTGCGCGCACGAGTACTCGAATAGTCGGTTTTAAATATAGAATCAGAATGTCTGCGGGAGGGGGGTCCGCCCCGTGGCCGGTACACCGTAGCGTCCTATCACGCTTTCATCCGCAGCCGCAAAATCCTTTGGTGAGAGTACATTTCCTCGGAAATTTTCTCATACGACCCTCAAAATACGTGACGTGTGTACACAAACTTCAAAACTTATAGAGAACGCACGAATTTCATACGCTTGGCCTATATCCAATAGGAACTATAAGGACGTTACAATCCGAGCCGTGACGTGGACTTCTGTCTAATATAAAAGTATTTTCATTCCGGGGCGAACGTGTCGCGATTTTATTCAAAAATACAACCATGTCTTCAAAACGACGTTCAAGACCTAAATTGCGTATCGCTATTGCCGTAACTATCAAATATTTACTTAGTGAATCATGTGTTGTTTACGTTTACTAGTGATTTCAGTGATAACACGGGTCGTTTTAGAAGTGAAATCGAAAATATAGTTTTTTTTTTCATTTAGTACCTACTTCCGAGTCTTCATAAATTTATAAGATCTTACCAAAACCAATATTAGTGATAATTAGTGTTGATTTTTACATAAAATAACGGTGAAAATGTGTATTCTAGGAGCAACGTTCGTTGAAAGCGGGTGAAGTAACAGCACAGGAAGCGAATAATATGTCAGCTACAAGTTCAAGACTACAAACGGAGGCCTTCAGTGCTGAGAAAATGGCAATGGCATCAGCACAAGCACGTCAAACAGTTACCTCGAGCGGGATGTTTAGTCACAAGGAGCACTCCAGCGTTGCTCACTCTAACATGACGATCTCAAGCAAAAACTTGTCCACCAAATCCACCCTCCACACTTCCTCTCAGGTAAGCGATTTGAATATTGTTTTTAAATTCTTATTACATCTATGACGTGCTAACAACTGAACAAAATTTAATCCCAAAATATAGGAATATCGTTAGGGAATAATTAAATCGAAGGCGGAAACAGAAAACAACTCTGATACTGCTTTTGGACATGAAAGAAATAGCATCAGAAGTTCATTCTTAATCTTCTTATTTTCACAAGTGTTAGCAGGCAATGGATGTGTTTGTTTGTCTTATCGGTGCAATGTTATTTAGTTATTGGCATAGCAAATAATTGTTCATAGTGCTGACGGTATATTTACATAGCAAGCTTGAACATTAGATATAAAAAAATAGTATAAGATCATGGTTAGCCCTACCGAAAGAAAAATAATGTAAAATTACGTTTTGTCGTTTCAGATGAGTCAATTATTAAACGGAACAATTAAACCGGGTGATGAAGACCTTTCAAATCTAACTTTCGAAGATTTAGACAAGCTCAACACAAATTCAAACCAAAAAGACGTGGAAATGGCAATCCAAAAATATTCGTCTAGAATGAATGCGTTCATCGCGTCGATAAAGAACAACCAAATGGATATGAAAAATGCATCAATGCATTTCAACAAACTAAATGAAATGTTACGAAGAGCATGGGCGGTGCCAACATACGGTCATGAACTTGGATATTCCCTCTGTAACACACTAAGAGAATCTGGAGGGCTTGACATACTTATGGGAAATTGTTTGGAGTATAATAATCCCGAATTACAATTTTCTTCGGCAAAACTTCTTGAACAATGTCTTACAACTGAAAATAGGGCTCATGTCGTAGAGAACGGTCTTGAAAAAGTAGTAAACGTTGCTTGCTCTTGTACAAAACATGCAAATTCAGTAGATCATTCAAGAATAGGTACAGGGATATTGGAACACCTATTCAAACACAGTGAAAGCACGTGTGGTGACGTAATTAAATTGGGAGGTTTAGACGCGGTCTTGTTTGAATGTAGGAAAAATGATGTGGAAACACTAAGGCACTGCGCAACAGCACTCGCTAATTTGTCTTTGTACGGTGGAGCGGAAAATCAAGAAGCGATGATTAAGAGAAAAGTACCTATGTGGCTATTCCCCTTGGCTTTCCATAATGACGATAACATCAAATACTATGCTTGCTTAGCTATTGCAGTTTTAGTAGCAAATAAAGAAATAGAAGCCGCCGTCCTTAAATCTGGCACATTAGATTTAGTGGAACCATTTGTAACTTCGCACAACCCATCCGAATTTGCCCGATCAAATCTTGCACACGCCCACGGCCAAAGCAAAAATTGGTTAAAAAGGTTAGTGCCAGTATTGAGTTCGAAGAGAGAAGAAGCCAGAAATCTAGCAGCTTTCCATTTTTGCATGGAGGCGGGAATCAAGAAACAACAGGGAAACACAGAAATATTTAGAGAGATTGGAGCCATAGAATCGTTAAAAAAGGTGGCTAGTTGTCCAAATGCCGTTGCATCTAAATATGCTGCACAAGCCTTACGACTGATAGGTGAGGAAGTGCCTCATAAGTTATCTCAGCAAGTTCCTCTTTGGTCTATAGAAGACGTTCGGGAATGGGTAAAACAAATAGGGTTTTTAGAATATGCCACGAACTTTTACGAAAGTAGAGTTGATGGAGATTTGTTGCTACAAATAAGTGAAGAAAACCTCAAGGAAGATATTGGTTTGCAAAATGGAATCAGACGTAAAAGGTATTATTTGATTTTAAGCCTACTTTCTCAGACCGATCCAGAAAACATGTACATAGGTTAATTATAAATTTCTTTTTACAGATTCACTAGAGAACTCCAGCAACTTAAAAAAATGGCAGACTACACTTCCCGAGACACAAGTAGTCTAAACGACTTTCTGCAAGGCATAGGACCCGAATACACTATTTATACATATTCAATGCTAAACGCTGGCGTTGACAAGGAATCTATTCGAGGACTAAGTGATGAGCAACTAGAGAATGAGTGTCGAATTGTGAATAGTATACATAGGTTAAGAATTTTAAATGCTATAAGAGGTAAGCAAATAATCAATATGATGTGTTTCAATATTTTTTACGAGAATGTTCTATCAACACCTTTTATCATATCAATCCATAAAAGTCGTATTGCTAACTTCTATAACCAACCGGTTTGTGGGGATATTGCTGTAATAACTATTCTCGACAAGCGAATTGGTTATCACAGGACATTGTTAAAGTACGATAGACTGTTGCTTGCTATTTTGCTGTATAATTCGTAAGCCACTTCTTACGATAATAATGGGAAATAATGGGATGGAGATCAGCAGTCTCACTTAAAGCACGACAACAAATATTTTAGAAAAATAAATTAATAACGATTCAAGTTATATAAATTCTAACGTAATCTATGCAATGTTTCAGCATACGAGTGCAGTTTGCTAAGTAAGGGCGAAGAAAATATGGAGAAGAATTTAGATGTATTCGTTAGTTACCGGAGGTCTAATGGTTCGCAACTGGCTAGTTTACTCAAAGTGCATCTTCAACTAAGAGGATTTACAGTGTTTATAGATGTGGAACGATTGGAGGCTGGAAAGTTCGACAACAATCTACTGCAAAGCATACGGCAGGCAAAACATTTCTTACTCGTTCTCACGCCAAATGCATTAGACAGATGTAAAAAAGATACTGATAGAAAAGACTGGGTTCATAGAGTAAGTACCTAATTTGGATGTCGTTTACTATAAATTTAGATTTTGAATCAATATTCTTAATAGTTATTTTAAAGTATTAAAATCCAAATAACGTATTCACAAAATAAAAATAATAATCTTTTGTTTTTACAGGAGATAGTGGCAGCGTTGCAATCACAGTGCAATATTGTACCAATTATCGACAACTTTGAATGGCCGAAAGCTGAAGAGCTTCCTGAAGATATGCGAGCAGTATGCCATTTCAATGGAGTTAGATGGATACACGATTATCAAGATGCATGTGTGGATAAGCTAGAAAGGTGAATTGACTATTATTTGAAATTATATTTTATTAACATTAAAAATATAATTATAAATAATAATATAAACGAAATACATGTTGTGCCGAGCCCACCTAGTGTGGGATAAGGGCAATCTCCAAAACTGTTCAAAACTTTAAGCAATAATCAAACTAAGCTTACTCAATTCTTACTAAGCAATAAAAACATTCCAGCTTCCTCCGAGGAAAGTCGAATCTCGCCAATCGACTTGACGGACAACTGAGAGGCCGCGGAGATGCGCAAACGCCTGGAACTGCCACCATTGGGCGAGGACCACCGAACTATCAACGCATGGCCTCCTGCGAGAGCAGAGGAAGTGATAAAGCAGATTGACTAGAGTCGCCCATACACACACTGCCGCCTGTTAGGTATGATGAATTTTGTTAGCCCTTTAGCTTTAAGTAATATAACCAATAATAACTAAAGATAATAATTACAGTTAACTGTTTTTTTTTTGTTTTGTGTCTATAATTCTATTAGCATTTATCGTAATCTACTGCTGGAAATAGAACTCTCCCAAGTAAAATCATTCGAATTACATTATCAAAAGTTAAAGATTCACCATATGAAACTGGTTTCAATTCACTGCAATACTAATTACAGTTATCTTTACAAGGTATTGAGGAGGGAATTATTGCATAAATAAATATGCTTGTACTTTTCAGACCACGAAGAAACCGCCAATCCTCCTTGGGAAAAGCTTTATTAGCCTCCTCACAAAGCTGCGAACAATTACCTACTAGTTGTAATACTTCTAAGAACACATCTCCTGAAAAATCACTATATAGTCTACCTGAAATGTTATCTGAAAGTTGTGATAACATAGACTGTCACGAAATAGAGAAATCTTCACGTAGATGCCGTAGCTGCGAAGGCATTTTAGAAGCCGAGGAACAAATGCACACGCAACTATCTTTGCCCACGCCTTTAGAAGCTGCCACACAAACGAAGAGAAAAAGAAACTTCATGGACAGATGCGTGAACAAAGTGAGACTGTGCTGATTGGTGTAATGGTTGTTTATGTATCGATAGACAAGCCAACATGCTGCAGAGTGTGTATGATCAGTGACTGCCTTATTGGACTTTAATTACATATTTATGTGAATCTAATTTTAAAGTACAAACATGTGCACAATGTGTATATATTTTGTGTATGGCTATAATTTAAAGTTTCAATGTGTGTAAACACATTACTATTGGTAATCTAATAAGATCGTAATCTCAATGAGTGCTTGTGAATTATTTTTTACTGCTGTTAGACGAGAAGTTATCGCCACCCTGCAATGCTTCAAGAGCATCGCACGAGGTGGTGATATGATTTGTTAATAAGACAGTTTGCTATCGTAGTAATATGGCAAATTGCTTATATTTTCTCTGACTCTGGTAATATTTTATTATCTCTCTATCCCTTCACTCTCTATAGATATTACAATGAATTTATGTCCTATTTTATTTTAAAATTAGTATCTTGCCAATGAAGTATTTGTAAAAAGCAAAATATTACGAAATTATAATTCACATTATGTGATAGCTTAGATCTTCTGTAATGTATAAAATATTTAAATGAATTCTCTCGAAAATATCGAAATGTTGCTAGTATGTACGTACCTAATTCATTTCTACATTAAAAATATTTTTCGAACTGAGTAATATTATTATTACTTGAACCTGTACAAAATTTTACTTATAGTTGTAGATTTTATTTTAGTAATTTTTATGAGTTAACCTTAATATAAATCATTGTACTCTGTCAAAACCTTGTATTTATGTACTAGCCTAGCTCTAACCACGAAATAAATGGCATTATTAAAATACAAGCTTAATTTTATTCATAAAGATTTCAAGACTTAATACCCCTCGTAGAAAGATAGATTACGGACCGCGCTCCGGTTTCAACGATTGTACAACAATTGTACGAAGCTTAGATTAATAATCTAAGGTAGGTACGAAGACAATTGGCATGCTATAAATACCTTCCTAAATATAATTTTACCTTGGTTTTTCTTTTGTTGTTTGATTTAATTGAAAGTGACATTAAAATTGATTCAATATCTACATGTATTCTAAACTACGTAATACTTACACTATGTACAAAATAAAATACGGAAGTCCCTCCCTATAAAAATATCGTACATACAAAAGTAAAGCCAAATTAACATATCTATTTCGTGACCTACTTACATAATATACAAAATGCGCACTTAAGTTAGGCGAAGTACTCCTCCGCATCGCTATCATCTGGAAGCGTGCCCAGAAGACTGGCAGCGTTGCCACGTAGAATAGCAACGTTATGTCTTTGACTAAAGCATAAGTCAGCCCTCTAGTCACGCGAATTATATTGAACGTGGTGGTTTGGAATGTGGACTGAAGAGAGGAACCGTGTAAACTTACACTGGAAATTTTGCGAACGCCGAGGACACAGAATGAAGAGCAGAGGTTGTATTTTGGGGGCCAAATCATCAGTTTCTTTTTAAAGTAACTGTTCTGCCTAACTCTTTCCCAACTATATTGGGGTCAGCTTCCAGTCTAACCAGATGTGGCTGAATACCAGTATTTTAATCGGAGCGACTGCCATCAGCCCTCCGCAACCCAGTTACTGGGCAATGCCGATATCCTAAGGTTAGACCAGTTATTAAAGTGAATGCCGAATATAAATTTGAAGTCTCCGAAATACCTATACGTACCTAACAAAGCTTTGTATTTTATGAAAGGAGAAAAAATCTTCTATAATTGGGGACCGTATTGCATTACTAAATATTGTCTAAAGAAAGTTGTCTGTCGCTATTGACAGAAAGACTAAGATAGTCACAACTGAGAACTGTTGAGAATTTGGCCATAAGTTTTTCAGAACCGTGTCTACGTCACCTAAAGTCGCCTCCTAGAGTAAATACCATAGATACCTAGTTTGATTATTAGAAATGAATGATTTAAAATTAATTAGGCTCACTGCCAGAGTCAGTTTTTAATGTTTGAATTGAGAGGTTAACCTGCCAGGTTAGCCTGCAGCGGCCAGTTCATGGACATACCTACATATTTATTTAGTAGGTACCTACCTATCTTTATCAAGTTAAGTAATAAATTATGAAAAGATCAGTTTTGCATCCAGGGTAGGTACCTATGTAACATCTATGCCAACAAAGTACCAGGTACGGAATTTTAAATAAAAATAAATAATAAGAAAAGAATACTACTTTCATAAATAATGTATTACATAACAATAATGTACCTAGAAAATTTTAATAGTCATTATTATTAGGTACTTATATTATTTATACATACAGCTATTTTACACTATTACTAAAGTAAATATTTAAAGTCTACAGTCAAACATAACATTGAATATTATTACATACAACATGTACCTACCATTTTTTTTTAACAGAGTTACAAGATCCAACACTTAAGTTAGCAATTTACTAAGTAAGTATCTGATGTTCAGAAATGTAAGTTGTTTAAAAAGTTATTGAGTTCAAAGCTTTATTTCTCTCTTAATTTGTCACATAATCGTAAACAATTTTTAAATATAAAATATACATATAGGTAACTGGATAAAACAGCCCAAATATAATAAATAGCAGAAATCTGTGTTTTAGAAACACAATATTATTACCTAAATTCAAAGCATTTATTTCAATTACCTGCAGCATTCACAGGCACCTTTGAATTGAAATGGAAAAGCTACTGCCACATTCCAAAATACAGGATGTAAACGAAATCATGTAATTCCTTAAAACCTCGTGATGTACTGCTGACATAGACTAACCCCCCGCACGGTGTATACCGTAAGTGTATACTTGGATTCAATAAAATAAAAATTACAAAAAGTAAAAATCTGTTCTTAATGTGAGGCATTTTACCGCACTGAGCGGATTGCGCGGCTAGCGCTCGGTGCGTGGTCATTTAACTCGGAGCGCCCCCGTAAAATGCCCCACGTTAAGAACACATGTTTACTTGTTGTAATTTATTCTTTATTGAATCTAAATGTATCCCATGCAGGATTAATCTATGTCAGCAGTACATCACGAGGTTTGAAGGAATTACATGATTTCGTTTAGACCTGTATGGACTTCCATAGAGAAGAATGTGCAATAAACTCCATGGTTAACGGTTACTCTTTTTCCTCAAATTATTACAAAAATATTGGTAACATACTATTTTCTTGGTGGATTAAAAATGTGAGAACAATGTAATGACTATGCTAATAAGAGTTAATTGTTAAAATATAAATTTTAGGTATTTAATTACATTGAAAATATATATTTGTTACCTATATATATTAAATAGTTTCTGTTAGCAATACTTACTAGTGAAATTCATAATTTCCTATACTATAAGGCTAGTTATTTAATAACACTTACATAATTTTGTAGGTACTAATAGTATATAATAAATTACAAATTCCGTAATAAATAACTACATACTACTTGGCAGAATTATCCATGATTTTTCTTCTTCTGTCACACTTGCTCTGTTCCCCTAGTACCTACGAATTTGGAAATTACCAAAATGATAACCCTTTACGTCAGCTCTCTAAACTGAATAATTGAGGCGTGGAATTTACAAATGAGCCAAGTGCCAAAAAATGAATCAAAAATTTTAATAAAAATGGATTGGCTGCCCAATGTAGCTCCTTTGACATTAAAAATATTGACTTCAGTTTTTTGGGCACTTAGCCCATTTGTAAATTCCACGCCTCAATTATAATTGTCTGTTTTTCTTCTAGGTGTCTAATAGAGTTTAGCGAGCTCAAAACAATTGCCATTTTCGGAATTTGCAAATTGGTAACTTGTACTTGTGGTACAAAGCTGTCATATGACAGATATCCAAAAGATATTTCCACTACTAAAGTAAGTATGGTACATATATTTTACATAATCAATTATAAATAAATAAACTAACTAAAATATCACAACGGTTTATTGACTTGTATAGAAAAAGAACATTCATCGCAACCAATTATAACTTTTGAAGGGATTGAATCACCAGTGTTCAACACATAAGTACCACCACACCTACATGGGTAGGTATATGTTCCATCAGAAGAGTCAAATTCCATGTCCGATAAAGAAAGGGTATCATAGAGCAAGCAATCACTGAGTTCATAACACGAAAGGGTCGCGTCATATTGTTTCCTAGTCAGTGGGTCCTTTAGAACAGACCAGGCCTTTTGTACAAGAAGGAAAGTCTCGTCATTTTGGTTTTTTACCTTGTCAGGGTGTGATGACAGTATGAGACGTTTGTAATTCTTCTTCAGTTCATCACTTGTCACAGTTCTATCACATTCTAGTATTTTGTAGTAATCAACAAAAGATTGTTGTTCCTCCATTCTAACTTGTTCTAACTACATACAACTTAACTTATAGTATTAGAAAAAGTACCTTTAATTTATTGGTTATCTTGCTGATGCTGATGTAAACTTTAACCAGACATGATTATTCTTCATGGAGGTAAAGATTCAGTTAAACACACGTAGCTTTTCACTACACAAAAACAATTGAACTCGGACCAATTAAGCAAAAAATAACAATTATTGTATCAGAATATAAACAAAAACAACTCGTTCATAAATTCGAATTTGACAATTTTGACATGGGTGTCCATAGATAATAAGAGTAGGTAGTCGGTTCTGGTTAGGATTGCCACCTTTTTTTTGCAGATAAAGTACATTGGTTAAAAGAAAGATAAGGTAAGAAAAAAAAATACATAGTATCAAAATAAAGCACAATTTATTATTCTTTATTATTATGTTTAAAAACATATTTTTTGCAGTTTGTAACAAATTAATAGTAATGTAGCGCTGACGAGTGGTGACATCGATTCAACACCAATCGATAAATTTCGTTTAACGAGAAAATACTTACGACTAAACTTTTCAAAATCCCAAAGAAATCAAATCATGCGATATAAAGTATTTTCGTGTACTTTATTGTTCTCATAAAGTATAGAGTACAATTATCTGAAATAACGTACAATACTTTATTATAAAGTATGGGTGGCAACCCTAGTTCTGGTTGCGCACCAAAGAGTATAGTAATATATGTTGCGCACTGACAGGACAAAATTAAATTAGCTAAGGCCCTCATATTACGAGATGGACTAAGAAAAACCTTGGTTTTAAAATAGCGCCATCTCTTTTTGTTATATGACGTTAGCAAGTGATGGATATATTATAAATCTGGGTTTACCTTAGTCTTGGTTTAAACCACTTTTTGTAATAAGCGCCAGGGTGTTTGTCTCTTTCTGTTTCAATAGAAAAAGATAGTTATAGTTGCGTTTAGTCTACTTTATTATAGGGAATTATAAAATGGTCGAATAAAAAAAAACTTAGCGACTGATGATGAGATACTGTTTTAATAACTTGAGCGGTATGAATTTGAGTAAGCGAAAAATTAACTAAACTAACGACGAATATTGATTAATAATAAAATCCAGAACGAGCTTACAAAAAGTGGGTTGTGATTAATCCATTTTAGATATGAAAATTCTAGCCGTGCGACTAAATTACTAAGTGAGCGACTAGAAATACAGAGAGGGCAACTTCAATATTAAGATAGAGATGATTTATCCAGTTAAGGTTTTACTTATCGAACTTTTTACAGCAAACAATCTTTAGACAATAAACAGTTTGTCAAATTCGTAACGTCTAGGTTAGGTTAGGTTAGAACTGCCACTAAGCAACGCGCGAAGGCGAGCGAGCGAATGCTAGGATCCGATAGGTGGCTCTTGGCTCTATACCTAGTCAATTTATTTACGCGATCACAGCCGCGGGCGAACAGCTACTGTTATCGGTAGCTGGTAACACTGGACAATGTTGAACAAAGGAGGATAATCATCAAGATAGATGAATCAACGCACCCGAAGTTATAAAAACAGTGGTCATTCGACGGAGCAGAAGTATCCCTGATCAACCGTGCTCACCCGCCGCGCGCCGCAGCCGCGGAGCTGGTCGTCCTATCTGACTCCGTAGTCACACCGTTAATTCAGCCCTCATCAAGCTGTGTCCCTCCCAGTCCTCTCGCAAGCAACGCCCTAAGCCAGGGTTCGAGTCCCCCCTAGGGACGCCCTTAGTGGTGTTGTTGCTATCTAGTCATGATGTTAGTATAGTAGACGTAGTAATAGTAGTTAGCTTAGGTTAAGTAATTTACTCTCGTCGGGATTGGTTGAAGACCCTTCAGGTCTCACCAATAACTGCCCGGTTACGTAGAAACGGTCCGCAAGACTATTTACAAGCAGTCGATTAGGAAAAAAAAAGAAAAACGGAGCAGAGGATTCCATGTCGAACAGCTGAAGAAGTCTGACCTTTTATATTTATTTATTTATACTTTCGTACAAAGTTTGTACAAAGGCGGACTTAATGCCTTAGGCATTTTCTACCAGTCGACCTTAGGGTGGTGCAGACAAAAAAAACATGGTAGGTGCACTAAGTAGTGTTGTGTATGTGAGGCAATACCAAATTAAAAATAAACAAAGCTTACTGTGAAACATTTGAAAAATAATATTTACATTTATAAATTATACGAATATATTAAATAAACATACATAAATATATATTAATAATCAATACCTACATACATACATACATATATATACATAGTATTATATAATACCTACAAAAATATAGTAAAGAATAAATCAGTGCTGAGATGATTCTGCCAATTTCTTGTGGAGATGTTCACGTAATTTAATTTTGAAGGAATAACGACTGTTGGCCATCCTGATTTTTAAGGGAAGCGCGTTCCAGAAAAGAATAGATTGGACAAAAAAAGAAGAGTGTATAAAGTCAGAGCGGTGAGAGGGACATTGTAAAAGACGATTATTCGAGGAGCGAAGATTTCGGTTGTGATTAGAGCATATATACTGAAAATGAGGGGTAAGATAAGGAGGGGAAGTAGGAGAGTCGAGAAAAGAGAACAAGGTAGTCAGTGCCCTCATCACTCTACGCTGACGAATAGGCAGATATCTGATTTGCTTGTCCTTATTTTCTGATCATGTGTAAATTATTATATTGTGGACTAGCTTCTGTAACTAACCACTAACCTAAATATAAATACTCTCAGTGATGGAGAGTCTATGTTGGTTTCATTTATTTTATTTACCATGCTTGCAATCCTGATATACCGATATTAGTTATAACTGTAATAATAATTTCACCTCTACACGATTCTGTTATATTTATTTTAAAGTACTAAGATATAAGATATCAAATATAAATAGTATCTTAATTTAGGGGGGCTTTCGTAACATTTTAATGTTTTTAGGTGTATTTCAAATTGTTTTTCAGCTGGGGCCCATTTACGGTCAGTCCATCGCGCCAAATGGCGTGATATACAGCCAAAATTTGATTGTGAGTGTCAAATTTTGGCACGATAGCAACCCGCGGTTTTTCCGGGCGCACCATAATCCACAGCCTAACGCCATTTCGCGTCATGCCGCACAGCCCGTGAATGTGCTAACACACATCCATTTGTGTTCATTCCACTTCATTTGTTCATTCAAATGAAAATAATTTGGAGTGAAACCGTGAGTGGCCTAAATTATTGGCGTTGATCCATTTGACTAGGCGATTGGAGCCACGCCAAATAGCGTGACAATGAATGCCCAGCGTTAGGGGTAAATTTTTTTAGAAGTTTTTAGCCCTTGCTGTTACTGTCAGCGTTTGTCTAATGACCAAAGCTGTCTTTTCAGCATTCAGTACCTAACTTGTGAAACTAATAAAACGACGTTCCGTTAGACGATTTGTATTGTATGTACCTAACGTCTCAACACGACGCTGGCATAATAGTCAACAACATCGACTCAGTTGCCATAGGAAGAGAAAAAAAAATGTAGGCGGCGCGGCGCGGCGTTGCGTTGTCAGTAGTTTTGCCAATACTCCTTTTGAAAGTCGGATAAAAAGTAGATTTAAGAAGACAGTGAAAGTGACGATGTTTGATCAAAATAAAGTTTGAATGCAAATAGTACCGATTTTTATTTCAATATGCGGATTTTTCAGATTATTTCTACCGCATCTTGGTTTTTACGATCGGCAACACTGGTTGTTACGGTTGTCACATTGTTTATTTGTTTGACAACTGTCACTCAAAGAAAGTAGAAACCTTGTAGGTTATAGAAGAGTTGAATTATAATAAACTACTTTTAAAACTACTCATTGAACTTATAAAAACTTTATTAGGTAATTGGTTACCTAATTATCGAATGTGTAATTTTTTATTTATACTAAATACTAATAATCTCATAAAATGCCAACTTGGAATCAAATACAGTCTCAACTTCGGAATCCGAACAATCCTGTTGTATTTTTTGATATAACTGTGGGGACGACAGTGAGTATTTATCATTCGATTATTTATATAGTATGTAGTAATGTAGTTAATTCTCTTCAAATAATTTATTTCTTAAATTCTCCCGCTGCAGGAAATAGGCCGTATGATTTTTGAACTATTTGCTGATGTTGTACCGAAAACAAGCGAGAACTTCAGAGAATTCTGTACTGGAGAATACAGGAGAGATGGTGTTCCTCTGGGGTACAAAGGTGCTACGTTCCACAGAGTAATTAAGGATTTCATGATCCAAGGTGGAGACTTTGTCAATGTAAGTGTCATTCATGCATTTCAATTATACAATACATCGCATCAAATTCGCGGCGTGGCCTCTGTGACACGAACTGCATGTTGCACTGTTCGCCACAGTTGCCAAATGAATAAAAACAAGTTTTTATGAGCAGTTGGGAGCTTAAAAGTTTAATATTCAGTTACCACAATCAGGTTTATTGGCAACAATAGCCCTGTTAATAAATGATAGAATTATCCCAGGACAATGTATGGCAATTTCTAACAACTAGGTCTGGTATCCTTATGTATCATAATTCCACGGTCCCTATGTATACTACCGAAACTACAAAATCTCAGTTTTTATTTTATCTGCTTAAAATGTGTGAAATACATAATTTTATCTTAAAAGTTATAAAAATAATATTTTTTTATGGGACCAAATGGCAACTATTCCGCATCAAACTAAAGAAGAATCACATAAATCGGATCATAAATCTCAGCGTAATCGGTGTACATACATAATAAAATAAAAACTGAGATTTTGTAGTTTCAATAGTATACATAGGGACCGTCGAATTATCATATGCAACTGGGGGAGAAGTTACTGAAATATCTTGTTATTTTCAGGGTGATGGTACTGGTGTCATGAGTATATATGGTGGCAGTACATTTGCAGATGAAAATTTTGTATTAAAACATGACTCTCCAGGATTACTATCAATGGCCAACAGTGGTAAAGACACAAATGGTTGCCAGTTTTTTATAACATGTGCAAAGTGCAACTTTTTAGATAATAAGCATGTAGTGTTTGGCCGTGTTATTGATGGATTACTTGTAATGAGAAAGATTGAAAATGTTCCAACTGGACCCAATAATAAACCAAAAATACCAGTCACAATATCACAATGTGGGCAAATGTAAATAAAATTCTATTTTCAATGCTTTATGTTTATTTTTCCTGTAATAACAATATTGGAAGCTGAGCTTCTTCATAAAAACATTAATAAATGTTATCATTTAATCACAATCTCAATAATTATAAACAAATAATCACAATAAATACATTTACACCTTTGTAAGTTAATTTTAAATTGAATTATGGTCTAGTTAAGTTTCTTGTCAACTCTTTAAAGCACTACCGAGTAGCAAATTTTTTGGTTGCATGGAAGCTGGTCCATACCGTCTGCCAACTTCTTTGATGAATGCTCCCTCCATCTGACGAGCGACTTGGTCAAAAAATATATTTGATAATTGTGAGTGGAACACTGAGCGGAATTCAAAGGTAATTTGGAAATCTATTACACATGACTGCTGTACCCTTTTGAGCCCAGGACTAAATCTCCAAAGAGTTAACATATGATGAAAGAGCTTGCCATCCTCACATTCTGCTTTTACCAAATTTGGTTTAAGTAGGGTGACACTTGAAGTGTAGGATTCATTTATTGGTGGAAAACCAATGATTAAATCTGCTTTAAGGTGATCAGGACTTCTCTTCAATACTATAGACTTCTTACACCATGGGAGAAAATTGTGGTAGTTATCAACATCTGATACAACTTCAAACATTTGTTCCATTGTATGTCTGAAAATTAATAAAACAAGGGATAAATTTGAGATATTTTTTTTTTAAAATGAGTTTGTAAATTCCTCTGAAAATTATTTGTATAAAAAATATTTGTAAATATATTCACGGTAGCTGAGATCATATACAAGATAACAAAAACACAACACACAAAACTTCATTTAATTTTTAAGTCAATTTAATGTTGAATTCACATTCTATAAAATTATGTTAATTCCATGACTAAAGTAAAAATGTTCACTAGAATAAGATTGCTACGTATTTAATATAAATTTATAAGCTTTAATTGAGCAAAGGAAATTGATGAATTGACTGAATGTTGTGCAACTTATGATGTTTCATGAGTCATGCAGATTTCGTCACAAATGCATGTGTTGTATGTTTTCATGCATGTGTATTTATTATAATGCATGATACACCCTCAAAAATGTGGAATGCAGGTGCCATGTCAAACACGCATCCGTGATGAAATCTGCACTTCCGAGGTTTTCCTATGTTCTCTATTGGGTTGTAAGTTAAGAAAAGCTCAGAAAGTAATGTGTAATGTAGGAGTCAAAGTTAATGTTTACAATTCAATATAAGGGGTTGTATAATTCTGTCATTCACATTATGTAAATAATCTAAAGGTATCGGAGTGTGAATAATCATGTAGGAGGTGAATTTGCAATTATGCAAATACTTTTCAAATTGTCTTGAAAGGCAATATTATTTACTTATGTATGTATGTATTGTCCTACAATAATTGAGGTGTGGAATTTACAAATGGGCTAAGTGCCCAAAAAACCGAAGTCAATATTTTTAATGTCAAAGGAGTAGCTCCTTTGTAGTATTGGACAGCCAATCCATTTTTATTAAAAATTTTGGTTCATTGATTTTTGGCACTTAGCTCATTTGTATATTCCACGTCTCGATTAACAAAAATGGTAAAGATTTTTTTTGTTTATGTATAGGATGTTTTGGATTTCGAACCACCTCTTGCAATTGAATGACAAGTTTATCGCAGATAAAAGAAGAGAGAGATGAGATTCACTAATTACTCACCCAACAAGCTGTCTCCCACGATATTCCCGTGTTCGTGCACCTTTTGGAAAACTTGGAAAACTTAGAAAAGTTCTTTTCTGTTGCTCAGTGCCATGACAATGACATCCAACGTCGCCTATATTATGTCTATTTACGTAATGACCCTGAAACCTACAGGAAGAGATATGCAATGATTATTTTAAATCAAGGTCTACTATAAAAAATAACAAATTTTCACAGCACAAATCAAATTCACAATTTACAAGTGATAAATTATAGAAATAATTTACGTACTTGAAAATAATACGTTTCGAAAAGAGAATTACACTACTAATACAACTGCTATTTGATAAAATCATTTTATATGATAATTTATTTTGAATTCTAATCGCTTTTATGAACAATAAACGTAAAGCATTTTTACAAGAATTCCATAGTGTTTTTGCAAATATACTTGAGATCCACTATTCGCGTGTGAATTACAGTGTCAAATTCAATTTAGAACTTTTAATTTGACATTTATATCACACTGACGTCACTGACAAGTTGAAAACGAGGGGGATAGAGTAGTATAGTAGACGAGGGGTGGGGTACCACCATAAACTTAAGATCCGTAGACGGAGAATAGAGTTACGATTTAATATTGTCTTTGGTACAGACCCATCGACTTATCCATAGGGGTATATCTTATAACAAATTATTTCGACGTTCGTCTCTATGGGTTCATATAGAAAATGACAGTTACTTCATCCCCTCTGCTTCATACTTCATCCCTTTGACGCCTAACGATGTTTTGACAACACTTTTGTCTATGGACATTTGTCAAACTGTCAATGTGTTTCAAAAAGTTAATAATTTAACGAAGTTTTGCATCGATTAATTTCCGTTATCATTCCTCTGTATATTTTAACATTTAACTGTAATATTCCTTGCAAAGCCACAATTATATACGATAAGACAAGTGCTGTTGCTGCATTGAGAGTTGAGAGAAGACGAAAGGACGTCAAGTTTTTTAAAAATAAGTACCAAAATCAGGACTCGTTAAAGTGCATCAAGCTGAAACATTTACGGGGTTTGAATTTCTAATGCAGAACTAATACCAAGAGCCACAGTGTACCAGTAACTCTTATTGTGATCAATGCACGGTCTTTCAATCATCATTATAAAGTATATAGGAGGACAGAAGGAGAGAGCAAACAAGTGCTGGTCAAATAATTGGTGAGTGCTACCTACCATTGAGTAAGAATGAATAATAAACACCACCAACCATTATTTGTAATTTTAACTAATATGCCTTAATAATTAAAATTATATTTAAATAAAGTTCAAGATTCAGTTATATTGTGAATGAGAAGCATGTGTAGGAACATAATTATGTAAAATACTGTACATAATAGAACAAACATAATTACTTATTCTTTTCTTAGTTTCAGATGATGTTGTTGCAATGAATGGTCATTCATTTATTTTAATTTGACCCACCACACCTGATACATGGAATTCGAAATCATTTTCTCACAAAAAACATAATAAGTAATCAAATTTCCAATAATTTGACGATGTATGTACTGTATACAACTATCAAAATTCCTGAAAATTCTTGAAAAAACCAAAAAGATGAAGGTATGTACATATTTATTTCCTGCAGACAAAAACCAATAGCTTGAGTCAAGAGAACCAATAGTCTCAGTCAATTGCAATGCCATGGGCTCCGATAGTATAAAATGTTCAATATTATGATAACTTTCAATGCTTAACAACATCACTTTTCATGGCTAGTTCATACAAGTATCTGCATTATTTACCCAATAGCCAATACAAATAAATCATCAAACAAACATGATATACATTTAAAGCTGGTTTTCATTCTTCGTTCCACTTCTCTTCACATAATGGTATTAATAATATATTAATGGTGATTTACTTTGTTTTAGGTGAAGAACTGCATCTGAGTATTCAGTAAAACAGTATCAACTACCTTATCCTACATGGCTCAGTTTTGTATGTATGTGAAATTTTAAAATAAAAGCTTAAACAATTACCTATCTTTGTATATTATAATATTCCTTTTCCTGAAATACTCCTGAAATAATACAGTAAATAAGGAGCTATGTACAGCAAAAATAAAGAGCTCAAAAGACTTGTATTCACGCCAGTTTATCCAAAACTGAACCTCCACAAAAGAAGTATAAAATTCGCGAGTCTCTATGTGAGGTCCACAGATAAGGAAAATGTTCGTTTTCTTGGTCGATAGTGCTCCGTCTGATAGTATATCCCTATATAGTTTGTGGATTTATCTAATGCTGCGACTACAGTTGGAATATACCACTGCAACGCTATAACTTACTCTTATTGCGATTTGAAATTAGCCGCCATAATAACTTGTAGTAAAACATTAGTATTATATCTAATGACAGAATAATTATGACCACTTCATCCGACCCTCTTTTTATTTTTCCTTATGTATGAGCTCATTCTGTAAATTAGTAGCAATAAGTTGTGAACTATCAAGGTTATTGAGTTGAAATGAACACAAGAATACCTGCGTATACAGGGCGTCCCACGGCTATGGGACACGGAGGGAGAGTACTTTAAATATTGTAGATAGGATATTTTACATCATGAAGACAATGGTGTCCGTTCTGCTGATGGAAACTTTAACCAGACGTCATTATTCTTCATGGAGGTAAAGATTCAGTTAAATATAAAACACAAGTAGCCTTTAACTACAGAAAAACAATTGAACTCGGACCAATTAAGCAACAAATAACAATAATTATCTTCTTTATTATGTTCTCTTTGACCCAAAGGTTGACTGGTAGAGAATGCCTTGTGGCATTAAGTCTGCCTTATGTACCACCATTGTGCATTGAAGTATTAAATAAATAAATTATAAATAAAATAAACAAAAAAAACTTGTTCATAAATTCGAATTTGACAATTTTGAGATTGGTGTCGAATCTGTTACGCACGTTGATAGGACTAAACTAAACTAAGGGTGTTTGTCTCTTTCTGTTTCAATAGAAAAAGAAAGTGGCAATTGCGTTTAGTCTAATTTTGTACTGTCAAAATGTGCTACAGAATCGACACCATTATAATTCATCTTCCCAAACTTAATGTAAAATAGGCCTAGAGTCCGCGCCACGACTGAAGTCACTTGGGCATTATGTTGGCACCACTGATTTCTCATTGTAATTTTTGGGTGAATATTCGAAATTTTTGAACATTATTTTAACAAATCATTCTTCTCCCGGGTTGTTAACGTTATAGTATTGTCAGATTGTTTTTATTCTTGTCTTATTGCTTGACGGCAGCGGTATAATGCTGATGACGTTTTCAATTTTTGTTTAAGCGCCCGAAACTGCTCGAAACAAAGACAAATCAGTGGTGCCAACATAACGCCCAAGAGACTTCAGTTATGGCGCGGACTCTAGGTCTTAAATTGTGGGTGTTTGAGTAAGCAGAGGTCGAAATATGTAAGACATATATTAAAATTGCTCTGTTTTCTGGGGGTTGGGGAATCGACTCCACAAGTGAGGTGTTTTTGTCGATAATATTAACTAGACCACGATTTACCGACAAAAAAATAGAAAAAAATACATAAGTTGTTTATTTTTGTAAAAATCTTTGTAAAAAAATCACATTTTTTTTTAATTTCTTCAAAGAACCGCGTTTTTTTAACTTGATGACTGGTTGTTAAGGGTTGCTTTTTATTTGCTATGTAACATTAACTCTTTGCCATCATTATTATTTTCATTTAAACGAAAAACATGCAATGAATAAACGTTATTCAATTTTATTAAGAAAAAACGAAAACTTCGATGTATTTTTTTTCCATTTTTTTGTCGTTAAATTGTGGTCTAGTTTCACCCATTTTCATTTGTGCATATTATCCAGGGACACACTGAATAATGTACTGCCTTTAAAATTTTATAACTAGATAACAAATAACAGTTAAACTGCGTAAGCAGTTTTGTGGGGCAATGTACTTAGCTTTAAGAAATTTTAAGTGAATAAATAATTAATTAATTCATTCATACCGTCCGGGACACATTGTGTATGTTCGTTATAAGGGCATCAACATAAGATGTCGCTAGTTAGGGCTGAGATGAGCACAGAACATAATACTCAAGAGGAGATGAGGCTCCACTATTATGGTGCGTCCAGACCTGACGAACGCGCCGCACGCGCGCCGCTCGCGCGCCGCGCGCGTGCCGTTCGCGAGCTGCGCGCGTGCATTTCATGTTCGTACAAAGCTTCGCGCGCCGCTCGCGCGCAGCTCGCGAACGGCACGCGCGCGGCGCGCGAGCGGCGCGCGTGCGGCGCATTCGCGGCGCGTTCGTCAGGTCTGGACGCACCATTAGGCATCTGTGAAATGGCAGAATGTAAAGATGGGCGATACGTATCGATATTATCGTGTATCGATTCAACGCTATGCGATATATCGATATTTTGTATCGATACACTGCCATATGATACAAAGCGATACGTATCGTATTCCTCGTCGTACGTATCGTAACTTATTTTTGTCGCTAACAACAATAAATTTACTTAACAGACGCTCAGTCATGCGCTAAAGCATTGAATGAAATATGAGTTTTATTAAAGTCTCCCGAATCTCCCGTTACATACTCGGTTTCTATAGGCATGCCTCAAGATATCACTGAGGATACTAGATCTATATGGAAGTTCCACAAACAGTTGCTATCAGAATCCTCTCAAAGAGTGCCTTCACAAACTATATAGGGATTGAGTGCCTTCAGAACGTATGGCCGAAATTTAAAAAAAATAGAAAATATCGTATATCGATATGAATGGATAATTTGCCCATATTTAGTAGGATGACGATACTCATGTCATTGACTGTTCAGTTGCCAGCATGGCAAAAATCTTTATCTCTTGTATTTTATTTTTATAAAATATAGCTAATTAGCTATTGATTAGCTTTTGTATGACTTCTCGAATAACCTAATTGCATATTTGAGCAATACTCTGTCATTATTTAGATGAGACTTTCATCACAAATTGTAAAAATTACCGAGAAAAGGTAAGTGTATAGGTAACGACAGCAATTTTTACTTGGATACTTTAAATATAACATGCATAGTTCAATTCGTTTCATTGCAGGTACCCACTGTTTATTTTTCTTGTAACAAATTACTCATCGATCAATTATTTTCCCTAAAATGGAAGGGATTCGAAATAAACTGACAACAGTGGCGTCTCCACTTATTTCACAGATAAGTCAGTGGGACTGTAGCACCATCAGCCAGTACCATTGAGATTTATATGTCTATGGCCAGCACCCACCAATGTCCATGCATGTCAATGTCGTCAAAACGTCATTACGTCAATCAACTGTCAACCTTCAAAGAGAACACGTGTTGTGCGTAGCATGCATGGTGATTACTTACAGAAATAAGTTAAAAATCAATACTATTTTAGAATTAATAAATAGTTTGGGTGACGGTAGATTGAGTTAAGAATCAGGTTTTGTTATAAAAAAGTGGCGTAGCTTAATTTATCATGGGACGCAAGGCAAAGTTTGATGAAACTAAAAAGGTGAAAAAAGGACCCGGTAGAAAAGCCCGCAAACAGCCCGACCCAGTGTTTAAAAAGGAACTGCGTAAGTAAATGAGCCGATTTTACTAATTTTATTGTTGTTTCCACACACACAGCGTAATAAACGTGAAGTCATAATGTCAGTAAAGTGTTCATAACATGCTTTTTTAGATTTTCTATTTTGAACATTCTCTATCCGTTTATCCATGAATAATAATCACAGAAGATGTTTTGTTATTGTTATTACACTTTTGATCAAATTATCTGCAAAGGAATGACGGCAGTCGGCTGCATGCAATTACATATTTTTTCCACTTAAGCATGTTTGATCCTTTCTTCCAATCTTCTGCCTGGTGTTATTAATCAGCACCTACACTTTCCAGTAGGCATTCAAGGCTGTAGCCAGGAATTTTGTTCAGGTGGGGGTTGAACCCTGAACAAGAAAATCAATGACAATAACGAGTGATACATTTGTCTGAGGTTTCGGGGGGGATTTGGACCCCCAAACCCCTCCCCCCGGCTATGGCCTTGCAGGCATTGCCCAATAAAGGTAATGGGTGTGCAACAATTCACAATAAGTATGTAAAGTTATCCTGAATACAAACAGATCTAATTTATAATTATAACTATTAGAATCCAATAAAAAGATAAGAAAAAACATTGAATGGTTGTAAAAGTTATCTAAATGGTTATCTTAAAAGAATGGGAAGCAGCTTCTGGGGTTGTAGATCTCAGATCAACGTGATCAAGTGGCCTTTTATCTGTGCTTGGGATACCCCAGTGGTAGCTATGGTCCTGACAGCATCTGTTGAAAATATCGACAAACTGCAGTTACTAGTCCAACATGAGGGATTTTTACAGGTTCATATTGGTTACCATATCATAATCATGTCTTGAGAATTACTCATAATCATAATTATTAAATTATGAATAATTCTAAAATAAGAATTATTATCAGCTTATCCTACATTGGCTTGTAACAATTTTTTTGCTGACTCCGACTGTCTATATTGTTATTTAATTTTCTTTTCTTTAAATTTACTTTCAGTTTTAAAAACTTGAGTAACTTAGATTAGCAATTAATGTGGGCTGTTCCTCTCTCCCTCTTAGCCTTTTCCCAATTATCTTGGGGTCAGCTTCCAGTTCATTATCTATATAAATAAAAATGAATCACCAAATGTGTTGCTAAGTGCAAAACTTGAGAATGGCTCGACCAATTCGGCATTTTTTTAAAATATATTCCTTAAAGCACAAGGAAGGTTCTTATGGAGCGAAAAAACAAAAATTGCGTGGAAAATAGTAAAAACAACACTTTTCTTTTCCCACTACAGGCCAATAACTTTTGACAGAACAAAGTCTGTCTGGGCAGCTAGTAAATAATAAATTGTGAATTACCAATGATTAATAAATGAATTGTTTTATATTAAAGTGGAAGACGATAGTCCAGAAAAAAAACTCACCCATAGACAGAAGCAAAGGGCAGCAAAGAGGGCAAAGAAGAAGACAGAATTAGCAGAAAAGAAGAAGGCATTGAAGCTAGCAAAGAAGAATGTTGCAAAACAAACAGAGGTGGAAGTAGATGATGCTGAGGGCATTTCTGGTAAAGAAACCACTCCAGGTAAAAATCTTCTTTATATTTTTTATAGTTTGCTGGCTTAGTGTATTAGTTATATTGATGGTCCCTACATATACTATTGAAACTACAAAATCTCAGTTTTTATTTTATCTGCTTAAAATGTGTGAAATTATGTTATCTTAAAGGTTATAAAATAATAAATTTTGATAAGACCAAATGGCAACTATTCCGCATCAAACTAAAGAAGAATCACGTAAATCGGATCATAAATCTCAGCGTAATCGGTGTACATACATAATAAAATAAAAACTGAGATTTTGTAATTTCAATAGTATACATAGGGCTCGTCGATATGTGTGGTTTTGACTAAAAACAGATTCACTTTACATTTAAGTTCTGAAGAACAGTTGATTGTATCAAAATACTTGGTCTCCTTTCCTGGTTAGTCTTCTTTGATAGTTTGGTATCTTCAGAGGATAACTGGTTTGCTTTTATTTTGGCCTATACTACACCAAGCCAGCCCTGTATACCGACTGAATGATAAATTCTTGGCTTTAATAAGAACATATAAATATCGACGCGGAAACGCTACAAAGGTCGTAAAGACCATTTTGGGCCAATTCACTTTTTGATGCAGTCTTACTTAGTTTTTCACTCTCTTTCGATCTGTATATTTAAAATTGCGCTACGGTGAAAAAAATGGTTTTTACTACCCAACATTTTCTTAAAGCTAAACATCACTTTTTCGCAAAACCGAGTCGTAAAATACATTTACTTTACATTACGACAGCAAAGTTGGTGTAACTACAAATACTTGAATTAAAAAACGGGGTAAAACACAATAAAAAAAACAAATTGTGATTTACGCCCCACAAAAAATAAATTGTGTCAACTCTTGATGTACAACCGGGGACATTTGCGGTGAATCACTTTTCAACCTTATTGCCTTAGTAATAAGGTCGAAAATTGGTTCACGGCAAATGTCCGCGAAGGTACCTAACTGTATTATAATTAACGATTAAGAGTCGTTGTTGGCAACAAACTATATTATTTCAATGTTAAAATCCATTTTAAAGATTCGTCCTGGTTCACCCCGTTACATGGTACTCTTTTGTTCAATTGTGATTGATTTAGCTATTAGTTGTTATTTCCATAAAACTTTTATTTGGAGAGTATAATTAACAATTATAACTAATAATATAAGTACAATATAGACATCTAATTGGAATCAATAGGTCAAATTGTCCATAGATAAGTGTTAAAAAACCTATGAAATAGTATTCTAGAGTCGTAAAATTAAAATGTATACTAAAACCTCGTGATTTCTTTGTAATGAAACGTAATTGTTTTAATGTAATTAATTAAAATAAAGGAAAAATAAAGATATTTACTTCTGTATCATAAACTATAATTATAATAATATACAGGGGTAAAAATGTTTATATTTTTCATAATTATGTAGGTTGCGGCATACAAGTACAACATTTAAAGACAAAATTCAAGTACAAAATTTAAGTAACAATATTTTTCAATTAAAATCTGAAAAACTGGCATAATTTTGAAAGAGTGAATGAAATATTGTGATATCCATGGCCCAACTTGCTTGACGGGACCTATAACTTACCATTTGTGATTCAATTATGTACCAATTAATAAGTGTTGATTTTTAAAACCTTTTTTTCATTTTTACTCAACTATTCATTATTTATATTAAAAATACCTAAAATCCATCCTCCTTAATTAAATTGCTCACAGAGTCATTGCATTAGTATTAATAACAGGGTGTATTTACCTATTTTGCAAAAAAAACGGTTTTTACAACTATGAAAATTAGCCTTGTAAGTGCTTAACCTGTTTTTACTGCAGATGTTTGATACCAGGCTTTTTAATTATGGGTTGTATATACCTTTTTTTTAGGTTTTCAGGGATGTAACTGCATGTTAATTTCGTTAATAACTAACGTACATAATTGTAATTAAATGAGACAAAAGACCGCCAAAATATAAGAACTTCCTTCTTAGAAGTCAATTTTATAAGTATAAAAACAAAAGAGTTATTTAAGAAACTTTTTTTTATTTTTCGTTTTTTGCTCATTGCCAAAAGTATGGAATTTGGAGTGACGCCCTTTGTAGCGGAAAGCGTCGATTATTAGTACCCAAAATAGCAAAATTAAAATCATTTATAGCTCAAAAATCATTTTACCTTTTTTATTATATCAGGTTACACTGATGACAATAAGGAATGGTTAAAACCTAAACAGAAAGGCAAACAAAATAAGAAAAGCAAACAAAAAGTGGTGGAACCCGAATCAGAGGAAGATGATGACAGTGGCCATGAGGAGGATGATGATGGAACAGAAGTGGAAGAAGACTCTGATGATGACAATGCAGCAAAAAAGAAGAAAGCTGGTGGAGAAAAATATAAGGTTAGCATAATATATCTTATTTACTTTTAAATGTGTACCCAATTGTATAAAATTACTATAGCAGATGCACACCTGGGCATCATCACCTATGCAATGCCGAACATAATCCTCACAGGCTTTGAAAGTCTATTATATATTCCACCAACATTTTGTTTGTGGAAATTACCAAGTTCTTGTGGTTCTAAGTAGTCCATTTTACATCATGTTTAATAAATGCAGAAGTAAGTTTGTTGCTCTATTTGACATGTCTCTAACAGTCAGCTACTATAAAAACAATCGAAATCTTGAATTTCTATATTAAACTTGAAACTAAGGATAATATAAATATGAAGGTTTGTTCAATATTAGCTAAGGTTTGACTAAGCATTTTGTCTTAAGCTGACTAAAAGGAAAGTTTTCTTATTAAATTAAACCCAACCTTTAAATAGACACAAAAAATTTACTTGCCCATTTCAAGCTTTAGCATTTATTAAATCATCTTTTAGTAGTAATACATTTTACAATAAATGGTAACTAGATTAAATACAAGAACTACTTTCAGGTTGGGACTCTGGATGATTTATTTAAAGATTCAGATAATGAAAATGGAGATGTTACATCAGAAGATGAAGGTGCAGCTAGTGGTGGAAAATTGGAATATGATTCCGATTCCAGTGGTGGAGATAAAGACAGTGATGATGATGAAGATGATGATGACGATATGTTGCCAATAGAAAAGGCTAATTTGAAATTAAAGAAAAAGCAGAAAATAGACAAAAAGCTAGCTGATGACGAAATGCAACTTAATATTGCTAAACAAGATGTATTCGCATTTCCTTCTGAAGAAGAACTTCATAATCCAACAAGTCTCCAAGATGTTAATCAAAGGATCAAAGATGTTGTAACAGTGCTGGGAGATTTCAGTCGCCTAAAGGAGGAAGGTAGATCACGGTGTGAATATACTGATTTACTACTAACAGATCTTTGCACATATTACAGTTACAATGAGTTCCTTATGGAAGTACTACTGCAGATATTCCCTGTGCAGGAGTTAGTCGAATTTTTGGAAGCCAGTGAAGTTGCGCGTCCTGTTACTATAAGAACTAACAGCCTTAAAACCAGAAGGCGAGATTTAGCCCAAGCCCTCATCAATAGAGGTGTGAATCTAGATCCTGTTGGCAAATGGAGCAAAGTAGGTCTTGTTGTGTACAGTTCGACTGTACCAGTTGGTGCAACCCCTGAATATTTAGCAGGGCACTATATCTTGCAAGGTGCTTCTAGTTTTTTGCCAGTAATGGCTTTAGCACCACAAGAAAATGAAAGGATATTGGACATGTGTGCAGCACCAGGTGGTAAGGCATCGCATATCGCAGCCATCATGAAGAATACGGGAACATTATTCGCTAACGACGCTAATAAAGAAAGGACAAAAGCAATAGTCGGCAATTTCCATAGGTTGGGCGTAGTGAATGCTGTTATTTGTAACCATGATGGTAGAGAGTTCCCTGAGGTAATGAAGGGTTTTGATAGAGTGTTATTGGACGCACCTTGTACTGGTACAGGAGTTATTGCTAAAGATCCCAGTGTGAAGACCACGAAAGATCCGAAAGATATTCAGAGGTGTTTCAACATACAGCGACAACTCCTTCTGGCCGCCATTGACTGTTGCAGTGCAAAATCTAGCTCAGGTGGCTACGTTGTGTACTCAACTTGTTCAATTCTCCCAGAAGAAAATGAATGGGTTGTGAACTATGCATTAAAGCGCAGAAACGTTAAGTTAGTGCCCACAGGACTTGACTTTGGTACTGAAGGTTTTGTTAAATACAGGCACCATAGGTTCCACCCCTCATTGAAGTTGACAAGAAGATTTTATCCTCACACACATAATATGGATGGTTTTTATGTGGCAAAGTTCAAAAAGTTCTCTAATGTTATTGTAAGTATGGATACATGAGAATATGCATACATATTAATTGATAAAACTTTCAAAATTACGATCTGTTTTACTAAAATTTGTTTTGTTTTTTACAATATTTCTTTCATGTTTTAGCCGGAGCCATTTAAAGACGATGATGATGAAGAGATTGACCCCAACACCACAGAGGAAGCGAAACAAAATGGAGATGATCAGTCAGGTGAAGAAAAAGCGAAACCAGATAATAAGAAACAGTCGCCAGTGAAAAGACCAGCTCCATCAAATAGTGCTCAGCCACAGAAAAAGAAAACCAAGCCGAATGCACAGATAAAGTAAGTTTACTACAGTAAATGCTGATTTACACGAGGATAGTTTCTTGAAGAAAGACTCGTTCTGCCTTAGTCTTTTTATCTACGACAAATACAGAAATAGCATGAGAATTGCTTCAAGAAACTTGCTCCATGTAAATGAGCCTTAATAAATACAGAATAATGTATATTTTGACAGTTTACATTCAAGTTTTTTTTATGTTCTTGATTTGAAATAAACTATCTTCTTTAGTATTATAAATAAATATTTAATAATAAATTATTTAAAAAAATAACGTACCGCTATCGTGCGTTTGTTGCAAGGAGATGTCGAGGACTTGTCCATTTTTCATCTGGAATTACTCAATTGTGATTTCTTACGAGTCGGATGCAAAGAGTAGACTTGATGCTATCACGATGACACAAGTCATAGATGTTGCCATATCACAATGATGTTATTTTTCATTTTCAGTCCTGCAAGTAATCAACAAGTTGCTAATAAGGTCCAGCCCACCGATAATAGTAATCAAAAGAAAAATAAAAAGAATTACAAGAACAAGAAAAATCAGCAGAATGTAGAAAACGCAAACAATGTAAAAGTTATTGCTCAAAATAGCAGTAGCAGTGAAAAAACAGAAAGTCCTAACCCAGTTCCACAAAATCAAGGTAACAAGAAAAACAAAAAGACACAAAAAAACAGTAAAAATAAAATAAATCCAGCAAATGTCCCTGAAAAAGTACAAAACGAAAACAACAAACCAAAATCACCTCAGAAAGCTGATGAGGTACAAACAAATCAAAGTCCAAATAAAAAGAAAAAGAAAAATAAAAAAAGCAAAGGCAAGCAAGAAGGTCCAAAACCGCAGATTCAGGCCGTCAGCAAAAATGAAGAGAAAATTACAGAAAAAATAGAAGTCGCAGCTTCAAAGAAATTAAAAGAAAAATTTAATATGAAAAAGAAACAAATCGGTCAAATAAATCCGAACAAAGATAAAAAGCCTGCGAAGAGTCAAGCACCTGGTAAGAAATTTAAGAAAAATAAATGAAAATACATAGATGTAAAATAATTTTATTTTGATAATAAAGCTTATGTTTTACCGTAATCGGTGTTTGTTTTTTGTTCTCGAGCGAGTTTCACACACTTAGATAATTAATTATTCGTCATATTGTTGACTGCCTAGGCTTAGCTAGGATTTATATTGATGTTGAAACATCATCGCAGACCGCGCAGGCAACACAGTTCTACAATCTATAGAGTATGTCCACACCAGGGCGTTTTCATGTTCATCTTGCGCCTTCAACTTTTAATTCGTCTGGCGTCAAGCGTATGCAATATTGATTGCCATAAGACGCACGCAGCTTATCGTCTACACCTGTACGCCTCGGTCAGTCGTCAAGATGGACGCGTGTGAACTTATCTGTGCGGCATATTTAGTGTTAAGTGGAAGGAAGGACCCACTTCTTTAGGTCACAACTTTTTGATGTTCCTTTGAGAAGTATGATATCAAGCTCTTTATCTTGTTTTGAACCATTTTCACGTCATAATTATGTTTTAGGCTCAGAGAAATTAACGCGTCGTTTTTTTATTTTATGTGTGTATACCTACTTTGTGCTTGTGGTCCCACAATACTTTTTTGTTCGATAATCTCCTATAAATTCTAATGTTTTTACTTTATCTGCCGCCATTTTGCCTAGTAAAACCAATATACAAATAGTCCTCTTTGAATAAAACGCTCGGAATGTTGCACGCGAACCCACCGGTGACGGATTAGCTTGCGCTAGAGGCATGCGCTGTTGTCGAACTAGTTTTAGCGCATACGCTATTGCATGCGCTATGGTGCTTCATGCATGCGTCAGGCGAAGACTCAAGATGAACGTGAAAGCGCACTGGTGTGGACATACCTATACAGTTGGGTAACGCTTACACGGGCTGCGGCATCATCCGACATCAAAGGCGTTTCCCAACTGTATAGGTTGTAAAATGATGACTGAACTTTGTTGCCAGCGCGGCTTGCTCCTTTATTTTCTACTCCACTGCTGGTCTTGTGGACCGTTTCTACGTAACCGGGCAGTTATTGGCGAGACCTGATGGATCTCCAACCAAACGGCCTGCTCCCCCGTATACGCTTAGGCTTAAACCCTAACTTTGCCTGTAAACAGGTCTAGAAAAGTCATACTGTAACATAACATCACGCCTGTATTCCCCGAAGGGTTGGGCAGAGGTGTATCATAACACCCTCATTCTGCCGTTATGTTTAAGTCCCATGTAATAGGGGGAAAGCCTATTGCCATCACCCGGGCACAAATCCTAACTCCGGGCTGCTACTGAGGAATTCCACACCGAAAAACCCAATAACACTGTCCGACCTGGAGGTCCAACTCAGGACCTCACGATCAGAGTCGTGGTTGCCACCACTAGACCAATGAGGAGCTGTATAAAGGTATGATTCCGAACTCGGCAACAAACAGCAGTGCTGTTGCCGCAGTGCTGCCACTACATATGTTAGCATAGCCATGCCGCTACATTGCTGCCGCGACATTGCTGCCTAGCTCGGAATGTAATCTCATATAAGCTTATAGATATTGTATGGGGACCAGTAGTGCCATGACAGCACTGTTGCGGCAGCACTGCTGCGTGCAGCGTGGTTCGGAATCATACCTCTAACATGAAATAAAACTTTGTAGTAATCCACGCGGCCGTTTTGAAGGCTCCCTAGGGCCTAGCATTTCAGCGAATTCATACACATTAACATACAGATACGCACAAAGAGTACCTTCTGCTCGTAAACATCTAAAACTAACTTTCTTTAAGATTAAAAATCTCAAATCCATAAAGCAGGGTACTGACCGGCGTTACGGGGCGTAATGTAAAGCTGCGTATCCATTATGCGTTCCTGGCGCGCGTGCCATGAACACCCGCGCCGAGAGTGCGTTCCGCGGAACGCGCTCCAAATATTTAAATGATATCAACTAAGCGCACATGGCGCGCGCGCCACAACCATATTATTACTATACTCTTTGGCCACAACTGAGCTTCCTTTGATGCGCGGTAAAAAACCGACTCTAGATGGAACGGGCCGCTCTAAATTCGAGCGTTCCAACAAACAAATTGGCGCGCGTTCCAAAATGGTAACCATTTCGCGCGGCCGGAACGCGCGCTAATGTTCGTCCTCTTGGAGCGCGAAGTCGATACGCGGCTTAACATGTTACATAGCGAGCGTTCGTGCAGTCAGTATCGGGAAACAAGGCGCTTGTAACGTAGGTACTGACTGCACGAACGCTTGCTGTGTAACATGTTACATTACGCCCCGTAACGCTAGTCAGTACCCAGCATTAAACATGTTTAAATTTCTATAGAAACTAAAATTGCTTAAACACCCGTCTCAACCCTTAACAGGGCATAAGATTTTAAGAAAGGTACTTAACAAAAAACAATGGCAGTTATATATGAATAAAAAAAAAGTGAAGTATTTTTTTTAACCGACTTTCAAAAAGGAGGAGGATCTCAATTCGACTGTTTTTTTTTGTCTGTTTGTTCCGCTATATCTTTGCTAATTGTGAACCGATTTTAATGATTATTTTTTTGTCTGAAAGAGTATTCTTTCGAAGTGGTCCCATTTAAACTTGGTGAAGATCTGATAAAGAACTTCGGAGATAGACAATTTTAAGTCGGTTTTTATTTGTTAAAAAGTTAATTTTTATTTTCTATTAAAGAAAATAGTAAAGAAAAACAAGGTTAAAAAAATATACAAGGTTAGTCGGAAAGGGGGTACTAAGCCGCAGACCACTTAATGTATCACTGATGAATGTTCTAAAGAAAGTGTTAAAATTTAAAAATTCGATGATTTTTTTTTCCATCAATAATTATTTTTATTTTAGTTTTTTCAAAAATTCTTCATCCCTGCTTTAGTTATGAATTCAGAAAATGGAGTTTCCAATCCGTGACCCCAAATATGACCTAAATAGTAAACACAGCTGATCATAGCTATGGACAGATAGATTTTAGCATATTTATTACGGAATCTTTGAAAAGCCATTTCTCTTAAACTATCGAGTTTTGGGGAAAGTTGTAAAACAAAAGTTATCCTTTATTATAGGTACTTTAACACCCTTTCGGCATAGTACCCCCTTTCCGACTGACCTTGTATATAACATACCTAGAGGCTTTCGCGACATCTTCAAAAATCGGTTGAAAATATATTCCCTTTGCCATATTAAGGGTTAGCAGTATGTTATTCTGAAATCAACTTAGTTCAAATGATTTAACCAACTTCAAAAAAGGAGTTTCTCAGTTTGACCTGTATCACCTGTATGTTCCTGTATGTTCGCGATTATTTCAAGAACCGTTGGTCATATTACGTTTTCACTAATCAAATAAGCTACCCCCAAGGAAGGTTTTTACATAATATTTTATAATAGGAACTCCTCAACTGTTGAGAGCCCACGGGAGGTGATTATGGTACTTAATAAATAGTTTTACTGGGTACAAAACGACGAGAATAATTATAGGTACATGTTAATAGGTACTGAGGGGTCATGACAAGATTCTGTTGACAGAATCAGGCGCTGGTGAATAGAACTCTTCAAACTGGAAACAGACGAGTAGCGATTGAAATATTCGTTTTAATGTATTGAGAACTGCTGTCACTATCAAATAAGCTACACGTAAGGAAGGTTCCTACCTATAAATAACTTAAGAAAAGTATATTGAAACAAAGTAAAGAACTGTGTATCTAACTTATACGTAGGTTCGTAATGAAGGCACTAAAAAGTACCTACCTATTATAAAAAAAATATATTAACAGTAAAAAAAGTAAGAAAGTTGACATTGGTGTATTTGCCGCGAAGCCCGTGGGTTGCTATTTCTTCCTCCTAGCCTTCTTCCCAATTATGTTGAGGTCGGCTTCCAGTCTAACCAGATGCGGCTGAATACCAGTATCTTACACGGAGCGACTGTCATTAGACCTCCGCAACTAAGTAACTGGACTAACTGGGCAATGCCGATATCCTAAGGTTAGACCTAAGCATTTTTCATTTTGATGTTTCTAACTTCAAATTCCCCCGGCAATCTAATAAATAAAAATTAATATTTGTACATCAGTAGTCAGTCGGCCTTTAAAGGTCAAAGCTTACATATCAAATCGGAAAGGGATCGTCACCGTATCAACTCAAGCCGTTCAGTATTCTCTGTATGAAAATCCCTACTGCAACGCACACTAATCGGAATCGTAACGTATCGCCTCGCCTGGGGACAAGCTCACGAACCGCGGTGCGGTGTGTGGTCAACGTGGTTCCCGCGCTTACGGCTCGTCGTCCCCGCGCTTACGTCTCTCCGTACCCGAGCTTACGTCTCTTCGTCCACCCTTGCCCCTCTCACCCCTCCCGCGGCCTGCCTGCAGCACACTATTGTTACTGCGAGCCGTAAGCGCGGCGTCGCCGCGTCGCCTAGCCGTAGCCGAGTCGACGTATCGGAGCTGCTGATCCGGTTTGGTTACGTGCTTACGTTAGGTTGACGCCTGTTTGACGGCGAGGCGAAAGGCGATACGGTTACGATCCCTTTCCGAGTTGATATGTGTGCTTTGACCATAAGTCGGCACGTGCCGCGTCACCGGGGACATGACAAGATGTTCGGTTAAATTCGGTTTTGTCGCTATACAAAACCGAATTTACGTGTGTCGACTGTTTCTAGTGTTCATCTTCCATGCATTCGTGCATCGTTCATCCGATTGATTTGAAACTTTGTACAGTTGTTGCACTTGTACGAAGGTTATTAATTTTCATAGTAAAAAAAATACTTACGCGGGTGGAGCCGCGAGGGCACAGTTAGTAAGAAATAAAATGAATAACAAACAGATTTTCCTAATGATACATATTGGTATATGAAATCTGTTTCTTAAAGTAGCTGTAGCTGATAGGTAGGTTAAATCATGGTGCGGATCATAATTTTATTATCAATTACGTTAACGGTACCTAAATGAAAACACCGTGAGGAAACCTGCACACCTGAGAGGGCTCCATAAAGTTTACGATGGTGTGTGTAGTTTGCCAACTGTACCAAGCCAGCATGATGGACTAAGGCCTAAGCCCTTCTCATTCTGAGAAAAGACTCGTGCCCTGCAGTTAGACAGTAATTGGTTGATTAGATAATATTATGTATGTTATGTATTCTTTTACGCGTCATTTGCGCTCGTCTTAGACGCCCTCGGCGCGCTTGCTACTAGGCTGGCTAACTCGGAAAATAAGTTATTCGGGATTTAATGGAAAACAATCGGGACGTGTAAAATTGGGTTTTTAATCATTACATAATACGCACAAAATCAATTTTTAAACATCTTTGTACACAGTTTAATTTAATTTATCAGGATAATTTCTTAATAGCTGATAATAAGTACAAAATTGGCTAAATAAAAGTCTCACCGCGTTAAATTGAACACGATATCTTCGAAGTCGTTTCCCTTTTACTATTTCTCATTGTCGTTTTAAAATGTGGGCATTTTGTCGCGTTTGACGCTCGTCAGGTGAGCGTACGATCAACGTCCAAAGTGTGCCCTAAACATTGTTTTAACTAGTCTAGACATTATTATTGCGGATGTAAAAGGTGTCCCATCGGGAACGTACGATGTAATTTTTTTAATAAAACATTTTTATTTTGAGATGGCGGCAGTATTTTTATTTGAAAACAAAGTATATAACATGCGATTACTTTTTAAATTAAACATCCGCCAAATGTTGTCCACAACTGTCTCTACACAAGAGTGATCTTTTAACAAAATGTTTAAAGACATTTTCACAGAGATGCGGCTCAATTGCAGCGATAACTCGTTGGATCGCGGCCTTAAGCTCGGGATTTGTTTGTGGATTGCTTGCTTATACATGTGGTTTGACAAAACCCCATTTCAAAAAGTCGCACGGCGTTAAATCACAAGAAGTTACAAAAATGTGGCCATTATTAAAATTTGCGAAGGAGTTTTTGCAATGTTGCTCTTTCGGTTTCTTATTGTACGAAATCTATAAACACCGAATCTAAAACAGATCTAAATTATATTAGACATAAATTAAAATTACAAAAAAAAAAATGTTATAATAAATATCTGTATAAATTCAAAAACTTTCGTCTGTATCATGTTCATAGTCAATGAAGTTTTTATCATTATCGGCTTCACCTGCTGTATAAGACCAGTTAAGCGAGCTTTCTTGGGTCGTATGGATTAATTTGCTCTGATCATACCTGTCTTGTTCATCCTTAAGTTGTTTTTGATGTGCCTTAATATTGTTACAATATTTACTCAATCGGTCTGCTAAGTCAGCTATAGGATCACTAGGTTGGTGTGTGACTACTTCAGCTATGCATATTTTTAGAGCGTCGCCAACCACCTGTTTTAAATATTTGTTTTCTTCCAAAGTGATCGGTTCAATTGGAGGCGGTGCATAATAAAAAGTTCCTTTTTGAATTTTTACTAGATTACCCAAACCGTCGTGTTCATATTCATCCAAAGAACTTTCCTCGCAGTATATATTTTGGCCTTCTTCGTTAATATAATATCGACCTAACCAATCGTAGTAATATTCAACGCCATCTACTTCTTCCATAACTTTTACAAGATTTCCATTATCATTAAATGCATATTCAGAAGCTCCATCATGATGTTTATACAAGCGTTGCCTTACATCATCTAAATAATATCGACCACACGAATCGTAGTCATAAATACGGTTTTCGTCATCATGAAGAGGGACTAGTTTATTATATTCATTTAATTGGTATGAAACGTCATCGTTTGGCTTCGAGTAAATCTTTCTCCCATATTTATCAACAGTGAAATTTCCATATTCGTCAGAAAATGTATTTTTTACTTCTTCAACTCTCATTATTGATACAATGGAACAACTGTCCTGTACTAAAATGGCACTGTTCCAGAGCTCTATTAGTTGTTCCACAAGACGACAACGATCGTGATGTGGCAGTAAATGATTGAAAATATGAATATCTTCATATTCATTTAAGATTTTACGGCTGGTGTCCTGTTCGTCAGCGGTAATATCTTTTTTAAGAAGATTCATTGACTTTTTAATATTTTCAAGCGATTCTAATCGTTCTTCCAAATATATCGTTTTATGCTGGAGAGCCAATAATGCAGAAGAACTTTGAGACTGAAATTGACTTATACGATCCTCTAATGTTTTAATTTTGTCAATGGTTCTTTCGATTTCTAGTTCGTTTATCGATCTAGTTCGAATTATAGAACTCGGTATTTGACTCCTCATATTCATTAGTTTAGCTACCGTTTTAGTTTTAGAAGTAGGATCAGCGACAGCTTCATCGATGATTTGTTTTAAAGTTTTCGTAAGATTACTCGGTGCAACAGGGTCTTTAAGAGGGACAACTTTACAGAACTGTATCGCTAGACTATCGTTTAGTCTATCCAACCAGTTCATAAGTTCTTCTATTTCATCGTGAATTCTAACATGGTATTCGGTTTGATCTGCCTGAGAACTGATATATTGTTGTTTCTCAAGCAGAGCACTATTAACACTTTTTTGCATATCTTTTATAATTAAAAGATCTCCTTGCATTGATTTATTTTGTTTATCCGTCATAGTAGAATGCATTTGATCGATATACTTCCGAAGGTAGTTATACCTCTCTAGGGTACATTCTATGGTGAAATCGATTGCTTTAAGGGCAACGTCACGAGGAGTTACCTTGATACTTTTTCTAAACTTTTCCACGTCCTTAACAGCGTGCAACCAGTTCATATGAAATGAGTATATGATATCTGCAACCTTTTCGGGCACTGCATCTCCTAGTAAAGCTTCACGAAGATCTACGAGGGTGTTGAAAATACTTACAGCAAAATCCTTTTGTGTAAACAATATCACTGGAGTTATGAACGAAAGTTGAATTTCTTTAGCTATGGTAAACAAAAATAACACCGCTTCATGTTTGTTCATTTTATAGATATTAAGTAAGATTATATAAAAATATATATTGATAACAAAATATGTCATTAATATCGTGTGTCAAAAGAACCTTTGTGCCATAGATGTTATTCTCAATTTTCTTAAAAATACCTTTTTACTAAAGCAGGCATTACATTATCCAATTTGCAGGGCGCTAGATTAGTGCTGCAGTGTAAGATAAAAAAGCTCACTTATTACATTTCACTAGCTAGTTAGTGAAGCTTCCTTTAATTTAGTAGAAATCGACGTTCGAACAGGACCTTCCTAGCGCTAAACGAGAAAATGGACCTAAATACCACCATCAAAATGTCAGAAAGTTGGTATTACTTTAGCATTTGTGTCGAGGTCAATTGTGATGAATAAAAAGAAGAAGAAGAGATGAAAAGAAAAAAGAGATGAAGGCGCGGAAAATGCAATCGAAAAATATTTATCGTTTAGAAAAAAAAGGTCCAGCATGAACATTTTGAAGGCACTGGAGCCATCAGATGCTCGATTTACAGTTTGAAGAATTGCTGACAGTGGTCACACCGTACATACAAAAGAACGATACGCTCCTTGGAGAATAACGGTAGATCTGTTTACATGATGCGATGTAGTGCGCTAACTAGTGCACTACTTAGATGAGCGAGCGTGGCAGAGCCCATACAATCGTACTAGATTGAAGCACTAACTGCCTTACTGTCTTTACACAATACCAAGTTAGCACACTAGGTAACTTAGTGCTCTGTAAATTGGATTATGTAATACGCGCTTAACGCTCAAGTCGATTTAGTTTTAGGCCCCTCGCCCACGGCGACTTTGTGTAGCGATGCTGTCGCACGTTTCGTAAACGCGCGACAGTATCGCTACTGCATCGCTACAAAAAGTCGCCGTGGGCGAGGGCCCTTAACCTTACTTCTAGCCACAGAAATTAAACCATAAATTACGAAGGCTCGGGTTAGAGTTTGTTCGGAAAGAGAACCGTCGTGGATTTGAGGGCGTCGCAGTTCTTCTTAGACCATTAAACCAATGGTCTAAGCAGTGCTTATTTGCTTAATTACTGTTTATGTCTTGTCAGCAACACAAAAACGGTAATAGTTAACGTGCTTAGTAAACTTGTGTAACTCAGTAATGTAATTTTTACATTGGTTTCTTTATACGCTACGAGGGTCCTCTTACTGAACAGGCTCTATCAATAATTTTCCAGAACGAATTATTATCGAAATCATAAATAAACTTTAAAAAATGGTAGAACTCGACTTAAAACAAACTGAAAAGCATATTTAAAAATACAATATACTTTATCAGATAAAGTCGGTGTCGGTGCTACGGACTTCAGAAAATGTTAAGTACTTATAACAACATAACATCACGCCTTGTATTCCCCGAAGGGTTCGGCAGAGGTGTTTTAGTACACCCACGTTTCGCCAGTTATGTTTAAGTCCCATGTAACAGGGGACGAGCCTATTGCCATTAATCGGGCACATCTCCAGATCGCTGCTACTGAGAAATTCCTAATGGAAAAACAAACAATAACACTTTGCCCGACTTGGGGATCGAATCCAGGACCCCATGCTCAGCAGTTGCGCTTGCGACCACTAGATCAACAAGGCAATAGTTCCTTATATGAACACTATTTTATGACTTTCAGTTTTATTGAAGTTGGTTTCTATTTCTTTTAAGTTTATTAATTTGAGTGGAATAAACAATAAAACAGACAGACGCAAAATGATTCAATAGTGATCTTACACCTGAAACCACTTACTAGCCTTTAAGAAAACTGCTTTTATAGTCAGTTCAATGATGTAGGGGCTGACAGCGCAAGTTCCAACGTAAGATCCTGATTGATTCCTTCGGTAGTGGTAGTCAGAAGTTGGAAGAGGTCTGATATATGTCAATAGACTCGCCCCCAATTACATGGGACACAACAGTGATAGCCTAGTGGTGTGACCGTCGGACTGCAAAGTCATAGGTCTCGAGTTCGAACCCAAGGCATACACCTCTGACTTTTCGGATTCATGTGCGTATTGTATACTTATCACTTGCTTGCTTGATAGAAACGGTGAAGGAAAACATCGTGAGGAAACTGGCATGCCTGAGAGATACCTATTTCTCGACGGCATGTGAAGCCAAGTTAGAGGCCCATGGGCGGCATATACTCTGACACTGGGTTAGTTACTAACCGCACAAAAAGAAGACATGGGACTTAATAACGCCCAAGTAACACAGACGCAATATAATGTTATAAATACTACATTACACAGTTTAAAGATGAGAAATGCTGAATTAAATTATTTTTGGGTTGTTATGAATCATAGAGCTGAATAACTTTTGTATTCCTGTGATTTAATGTCTTATAGTTTTATAAAGCTACGCTTATGTGCTTATGTATGGAAGTGAATGTTGGTCGTGGCAGAAGAGGCATGAAAGTAGAATAAATGCCGTGGAAATGCGTTCCTTGCGAAGTATGTGCGGTGTAACTTTGAATGATAGATTGAGAAATGAAGAGATTAGACAAAGTTGCGGTTTAAAAGATGATGTAGTGACAAAAATTGAAAGGAGTATGCTTAGGTGGTTTGGCCATGTTGAGAGAATGAGTGAACGATGATTAACAAAAGGAATTTATAAGGCGGATGTTAATGGGAACGCCGGTAGAGGACGTCCTAGAAGGACATACATCGATGTTATTGGTGAAGTTCTTCACAAAGGTCAGGTGCGTAGTACTCTCAACCGGCGTGCGTGTATGACAAGATGTATGAATGTGGATGAAGCGAAAGGGGTATGTAAGAGTCGTAGCATGTGGCGTTCTATAGTTTCTGCCTACCCCTATGGGAGAAAGGCGTGAGTTTATGTATGTATGTATGTAGTTTTATAAAAGTGTTTTTCAGAACTTTTAGTCAGACGTTATTCAAATTAAATAATTTGGGTCCGCTAAAATTTGCAAAGAAGTGTATCCGTCAGCAATCAGCGGTAAAAAGTGCCGGTCAGATGTAATTTTTAAGCTATAGTTTGAATAAACGCTTTTCTTTTGCTGTGCCCGACAGGGTCCATATTGGTCTTTTACTTGTTATACCATCTATGTAATACATATGGAATGCAATAAAGTATTGAGTATTTAAACGCTAAATGTTGAACTTATTTTAAATGTTATCAAGTAGTTGCTTAAGGAAAAGTCCTGAGATATTATCCAGCAAATCTTTGTAAAAAACAGAATTTAAAACTAACTTATAGCACCACATGTCCACCAATATAATATTGTCGAGTGCACCCAAATAATAGATTGTTAATTGGACACGTGTGATATTTAATCAGAAACAATAAATGTAACGGCTTTATAAATTGTTGTGCTGATTAAGACTTGGACGCCATTACTAAAATCTCGATAAAAATCATTGAGAATAAAATTTCATTTTCTTTCATCAAACAATTATCATAACACTTAAAAAGTGTGGATAACATTTTATTTTATTGCTAATTACCCAGAATTGGAAAACACGTCAAAGATATTTTTTACTTAAAACAGACCTTTGCAAAATAATTAATTTACTCTGAAAAATATAGTATTTGCGTGTGTGTGAAACTTTTGAATAAACATTTTATACTTATGCATGGTAAAGTGGCATACGGATATGATAAAATACTTCCCATATTTGTAAAATACACATGAAATGTTACCGTACCTTAATACAAATTATTCACGTCCATGATTATTTTGTCAAAGTCAGTGTTCAATAAAAACGAAACCTAAACAATTTTTTTTTATATCATTTCCCAAGTTTCAGATGCATAGTTTCTTCAAATAAGTTCAGATATGAATTAAAATGCTGGATAAGAACTGATTACCATAATTTAAATTCTCAAATCTGCATAGACGAGCTAAAACAACTGTATAAAAGTATCTGAGCGTTTATCCAGATGTTATTCAGGTTGTAGCACTATTATACAGCTTCTACTTACATAATTATCTAGCTACTTTTCAGCTTAAAGAATTTTAAAGAGTGCCTAAATTGCTTGAATGACGTCTGGGTAGACGTTTACTCAGACGTTACCCAGATAACTACGTCAGCTTAAAGTTCCGAGAAATTCTATAATTCAGAAATTATTCAGCCTTTTTGTGTTCTTGGGCGTGATGTTCAAACGTGACGGCGTACGATGGACATCAGTACAGTTACAGGCGTGACGGTTATGTATGCATTAACGAATAAATACCTAAATATTTTAAGATAAAAAATATTTGTTAAATAGAATACATGATTATACAAGTAAGACGACTTGATGCAAGAAAGTGCAGCCTACATTTTCGCATAGGCCCGTGGTAAAACACCGATGTTATTTGGACGTTATGAAGATAAATCACAAGGGCTGGGAGCTTTCCCGTGGCCGGGGCGGCGACCGTTGCTACGGCGGCGTAGCTCGGTTCCTTAATGAAAAGCGTGGCCCGCGCAGCCCCGCGCCCCCGCGCCCCCGCGCCCCCGCTCGGAGGCTGCCGCCAGTAGCCCGCGGACCGCGCTCTCGACGACACACGCGCACACACGCTCCTGACTCTCATCCATATCTATCTATCACTGTACGTCGATATCAGTACTACCATGTAATTATAAAGTGAATGTTCCCATCCAATATATCCATTTGAGTGCTTGTTTCATACATGAAAATGTGTTACGGACGAGTTGACCGGAAGAGGCTGAAACGGAGGCAGGAAGCGAGTAGGGTGGGACGCGGCTTTGTTCGCGGCGTACTACGCCCGTGGAGGCTGTAGCGCGCAGCATCCGCCCGCTCGCCATGTTGCTATCTCTACCCGCCGGGCGGTGCAACCGAAACCTAGCGATCTCGTTTACGATTTGTACTTGTAAATCGACAAGCGGATACCTCAATTAACAGTTTGCTTTATTAGATAATACTGAACTGTTCTATGAAGCAACTGTTTTGATATTACGTACTGAAGTTGTTGTCCTACCATTCGTAGTACAAATCTAGTTGAACAAGTTTTTTTAAATGCAGTTTATACGTATAATATCTACTTTTTTTATTAGATGCTCTTTAGAAATTAAAATAAGTACTATAATAGGTATTTATTTATACCAGTTTAAAATATTTAATAATTATTAAATTGGTATTTATTGATTCTGGCGCTTCCGGGGCTTGAAATGTTTCATTACAGAAAAGTGACATAACATTAAATAATAATGCACACACAATAACTGGTTTAACTTGCATAGTTAATGGTAAACGTGAACTGTGTTTAATGGCACTCTATCAGACCGTGTCTGACTAACTTCAAGATGATATATTTTTCACGCAATTTATAATTGTTTATAAAAACAAACTGTCGTAATAAATTACAAAAAGGAGGATGCACATCTTTTAAGAAATTAAAAAACATAGACGTTCTTATTGACCACAAAGTATGGATACTTAATCAAAGGAATATACATTCTACTCTTATCACGGATGTGCGTAAAGCCTGTTAAATACCTTTTTAACCGACTTCCAAAAAGGAGGAGGTTCTCAATTCGATTGTATGTTTTTTTCTTTTTTGTATGTTTGTTCCGCGATATCTTTGCTAATTGTGAACCGATTTTAATGATTATTTTTTGTTTGAAAGAGTATTCTTTCGAAGTGGTCCCATTTAAATTTGGTGAAGATCTGATGAAGAACTTCGGAGATAGACCATTTGAAGTCGGTTTTATTTTTGTTAAAAAGTGATTATCACTATTGGTATTACATGACGGTGTGACTGCGTTACTGTTCGTCTGAGGTATGTGTGGAGGTATGAAACATAAAATGCGGGTGAAATTACCCATAACACAACCAGTTGATTTATTACTACGCGTCCTACTACTGATACCGACACGAGTATAGCGGGTAAATTTAAATATATAAGTCGGTAACAGCAAACGATTCATAATTTTTAGACATACATTTAAACTTGGGCATTAAAGTAATGAGCTATAAGTTCTCAAGAAATAAAATTACAGATCGGTCTATTACATAACATAACATCACGCCTCGTATTCTCAGAAGGGTTCGGCAGAGGTGTTTTTAGTACACCCTCGTTTCGCCAGTTATGTTTGAGTCCCATATAATAGGGGGCGAGCCCATTGCCATTAACCGCGCACAAATCCAGACTCAGGGCTGCTACTGAGAAATTCCTAATGGAAAAACACAATAACACTTTGCTCGGGATCGAAAACAGGACCCCATTGTCAGCAGATGCGCTTGCGACCACTAGACCAACAAGGCAGTCGGTCTATTACTTTTCTAATTCCCGCCTTATTACCAGTTTTTGATTAGTAGAAACGTTACCTTCATCAGCCCAGCTTCTATACCTACATCGTGTTCCATAATTCCCCATGAAAAAGAAAATTAATCAAGTAGTCTTTTATGGTTGTTGTCATTTACCTCTCAGAGGAAATTAGGTAAGAATGTAAATAACTTTTTGGGTAGTCTATTCTTTAGTTTTATGTTTTCAGGGTTGCGTTTCAATGATGATTAATGTTTTATCCAAATTCTTTTTTTTTGGGTCATACTACGCTTTTCAAATATTGCCAATAAACTCTCTACAAGGACCCTTTTAACCCCTTTTCAGCTTTAGGGGTATTTTTGTAACACGTTGTATAGATAGTAAGTTATTGATATCATGCGAAGGGACAATCACTGGACTTCAATTTACCTTGGAAGCAGTTAGAGTTCCACTGATAATGTACACATGGCTGATGCTATTCATGAAGAGCTCATGGCTAATTAACAACCGCGCGGATCATACGATTTGACGAGGTTAAGCTGCGCTTGCCGCGGTCAGGCCGTGGATGGGTGACCGTTCGTTACAATCAATATCCCTCCGTGCCTGGGAGAGCATTTTAAACCGTCGGGCCCGGATGTTATAAGAATACGTATGACAGTCGTTACGGTCAGTCAGAAGCCCGAAAATGTCAACCGGCGTAAACTTAGGATATCGGCGCTGCCCAGTTACTAGCATGCGGAGGTCTGATGGCAGTCGCTCCGTGTAAAATACTGGTATTCAGCCGCATCTGGTTAGACTGGAAGCTGAACTCAAAATAATTGGGAAAAGGCTAGGAGGAAAGGATGATGCTATCCATTCACTTGAAATTATCCCACAATCAGAGACGATTAACGATAAACCATACTCACGGGATGAGTGAGATACACGTTCCATTCTCAGCCGAGGAATATGCGCCTGCGACTATCCCTCATAAACCTGCGTACAAAATTATCGTAAACAAGTAACTTTCACTAGTTGAAATTATTCCTCAGACTGATCATAAATATTATGTAAGCTATGGTCTACGTGAATATGGTTAGAGAACCTATGACGTTAAGTAACAAGTCAAGCGCAGTTACAGCCTTGCTAGATTACTTTGTAGTGCATCATTATGGAGTTATTGCATGGATGGTAGGCCGGTGCTCCTAAGTAAAAGTACATATTACATTTTATTTATAAATTTTATAAAATATGTTTTCCTTAGCATAATGATGTAGTCATTTACTCATTATGAGTATGTAATCATAATATAACATCACGCCTGTATTCCCCGATGGGTTGGGCAGAGATGTATAGTAACACCCTCATTTCGTTGTTATGTTTAAAGTCATAAGTAATAGGGAAAAACCCAATAACACTTTGCCCGACTTGGGGATCGAACCTAGGAGCTTACGATCAGCAGTCGCGCTTGCCACCACTAAATCAACGAGGCAGTATGGAATTCGTAATTTTATTAAATTGATATTTTAAACTACATAAACTCTGTTACTGTCCGTTTTGCTCTCACGTCTCTTAGGTCCGTGTGATATCAGGAATTCGACGTATTAAGTGAATCACCAGCATAAGCTAGAGCTGATAAAATGTATAAAGTAGATCCTGCAAATAGACATAGTAAACAATAGTTTATAAAAACATATTTTTTTACATTTTGCCTTCAAAATCATTGTTTACATAGTTAACTGGCACAGCGGTATTATCACAAACTTCACAGGCGAGCGTACATTCTGACGTTATCTATTACTTACTATTTAGACATATCTAAGAAAACATCTTCTCGGCATCATGATTGTCTCAGTTTCTATAGTTAAGTAAAACAATGCTGGTCGCGTATTACTTTCTCGCGCCACGATCGTTGATCGTACTTTGGCAATCACAAGTAGCAACGAAACGAAATGTTTATTGATAACGTTTTGTTATTCTCCTCGGATTCGTATTCTGTTCTGCGCCGAGTGAGATGCAATTTCTGTTGAAATGCATTGCTGTTTCGTGTCGTTTGCATTCAATACGATAGTCGGTAAGTCTTGGAGAGCATCCAGCGGCTCTTTGAAGTAAATTCTCAACTGTTTCATTGATATTTAAAAGTCATTTGCATGCGATACGCTTGCTAAAGTTATTTTGAACGAGAAATGAAAGTGAAACTTATATCAGTTGATCTTCGGCGAATTAACGACTTATATATTGCTTAATTTTATCAAGGTAAAGCAAGAAACATAACATAATATCACGCCTGTATTCCCCGAAGGGTAGGCAGAGGTGTATAGTAATACCCTCATTTCGCCGTTATGTTTAAAGTCCCGTATAATAGGGGGCGAGCCTATTGCCACTAACCGGGCACAAATCCAAACTCTGGGCTGCTCCTGAGGAATTCGACACAGAAAACACAATAACACTTTGCCCGACCTGGGCACCAGGACCTCACGATCAACAGTCGCAAACAAGAAACAATATCAAGTAATCAGTTTAATTATTTTTTGGTCTTTGTCACTAAAAGAAATGAAACCTTCAATTAACGTTAAAATAGATCTAGATTGCTAGAATTTCTGTATTTTATCTTCTTCTTCTTCTTTCTGCTCTTATCCCACACTAGGTGGGGTCGGCACAGCATGTATTTCGTAAATCTATGTTGTTAGAGGTTTTGGCTCATTGTTTTATGACCTGCCGCCTGCCTGACATCAACCCTCCTTGGGAATACTCGTTGCGCCGCCGCGTGGGTGACCCAATATGCTTGCTGATATTATGCACTGGATCCCAAAATGATATACTGATTTTTGTATTGTATGTCATATAATGCCTAGCCTTTTCCCAACAATGTTGGGGTCAGCTTCTTATCTAACCAGATGCGGCTGAATACCAGTATTTTACGGGAGTGACTGCCATCAGACCTCCGCAACACAATTACTGGGCAATACCGATATTCTAAGGTTAGACCAGTAGTCAGACTTCCGGGCTTTTGACTTCCCGTAACGACTGTCATAGGTATTGGTATGACACCCGGGACCGACTGTTTAACGTGTTCTCCGAGGCACGGAGGGATCTCGATGTGTAACGAACGGTCACCCATCCACGGACTGACCGCGGCAAGTGCAGTTTAACCTCGCAAATCGTATGATCTGCGCGGTTGGTAATTAGCCACGAGCCCCTCATTGTATGTGTCATATAATTTTGATTCAAACTAAAATTGAATAGTAGACAAGGAATGTCGGATCCGCGCGATTCACCGGGCATTTCTTGTTGTTGTCCAACAGCCCGTGTTGTTTACGCCGAAGTAATTCTTTTGTGTTCTGAAGATACTGAGGGATATTTTTGAATGGTGTGAACAGTCTTTTTTGTTGTATAATAAAAAAAAACATCGTAATTCATAATACGGTCAATTTCATGACTATATGCTGCGCTAAATCTTGAACTAAACTGCCTCGTTGGTCTAGTGGTGGCAAGCGCGACTGTTGATCGTAAGGTCCTATATTCGATCCCCAGGTCGGGCAAAGTGTTTTTGATTTTTTCCGTGTGGAATACCTCAGTAGCAGCCCGGAGTTTGGATTTGTGCCCGGTTGGTGGCAATATGCTCGCCTCCTATTACATGGGACTCAACAAAACGGCGAAATGAGGGTGTAACTATACACCTCTGCCCAACCCTTTGGGGAATACAGGCGTGATGTTATGTTATCTTGGTTAATTATACGAAATAGTTATTTTTCGGGCCTTCGTAGATCATTGCTACGAGTTTCGTAGTCCGTAGCAAGGGAAGCCTTCGCTACACTGCTACAAGGTCGGCTTGAATGGGTCTATGTTATTATAGGCTTTATTCAACCCTCATAGTCTTTTGTTGATTTCGCGCGCTTTGTGCGAAAGTGGGTTACTTTAAATTAACCTTACCCAGTTTTGGGACGTCTAGAATATTGTATTTATTTTAATGTTACCTTATGGTATTATAGGTAGGAATTTTGGTCTGTAAATTTTGCTGTAGAAATATTTTTTGTTAAAAACTTCCGTTTTTTGGTTTTTTCCATATTTATTTATAGTTGTTTTAAACCATTTATCTTCTAAAATTCTAATGAAATACTTTGTTATTGGTTATCAGCAGACAATAAATAGGCCTGGTGATCTTTGTACCTCTTTGTGAAAAGATCTAACCCTTTCAGTGTTTATAGAATATTTTTGCGAAAAACATAAAACAGTACCTCAAGTATGAAACATAGGTATACTATTTTAATACGTTACAGTACGGAATAACGAAGGAAGAATCGGCCGAGAGTCGAGATAGGTCGGGAAACATCAGTTCGGTATCTAAGAGTCTGCTCCGACCAAACAGAAAAATCCTCGCGCACTCCTGATCCTAAGAAACAGTTATTATAACGAACGCGTTTCTTTGGTAATTACTCGATTCAATAACTTTTTTAAATAACTATGCTGTTTATTGCTCATCGCACACTTTATAACAATCCATACATCTTCTCTGTAGCGTGTTTTATTCTAGAAGGAAATTTGATTCCTACCAATGTTAATTCTAATAGTAACGATCTTCTCTATCCAGATAAATCAAAAGCTGTTATCGACAAGTTACACTTTTTTCAAATACTTATAAATAGTTCCCAAACTAAAATAGTGAGATGAATAAACAAACAATTAGTCGTAAAAGGACCACACAGCTGTGCCAAAGACTTACACCCCTCTCGTAAATATTTACGTTGAAATTATTTGATGTTAACGTCCGTGGTTTGTACTGGTTCGCTCCTAAGTTGTTTAATTTTCAATTCTACTCCATAGTATTAAGGGACAGCTTAGTATGTTTGGTTTAGAGATGCGTCGTCTAGGAACAGTCTTCGATTTTGAATGATGGAAACGAAAATAGATTATGTTCGCAGACTGTCATACTATGGACAGTACTTAAGTAGTTTATGTTTTGATAAATCTGTCTTTCTATGATGCTTCCAAGTTGATGGTTTAGGTATAAGGAAATGATTCCAGTACCTTCATAAACCAAGTCAAACCAACCATTATACTCTCGTATTTACAGCAGTGATAGCCTAGTGGTGTGACCGTCGGACTGCTAAGTCAAAGGTCTCGAGTCCGAACCCTAGGCACGCACCTCTGACTTTTCGGATTCATGTACGTATTGTATAATTATCACTTGCTTAAAAACGGTGAAGGAAAAGATCGTGAAGAAACCGGCATGCCTGAGAGATATTTCTCGACGGCATGTGAAGCCAAGTCACTGGCCCATGGGCGGCATAAACTCTGACACCAGGTTAGTCACTAACCACACGATAAGAAGAAGTCTCTCGCATTGGCTTGATGTGCGTTTGACGATGTATAGAGCCTTAGCTTCATAATGTTATTGGAAATTATGTTTTACGAAGCTTTTATATTTCGAAATTCTGAAATTGATATTTTGGATGGTATTATTATAATATCAACTGCAATATTTGGTTCCCACACGGCAATATTTAACATAAATAGCCTCCTTATTTCTCAATTTACAAATCTAATTCGGTATGAAATAAACTGGCAACTTCGTAAGCGTACTTCGAGTCAGCACAAGTATTTTAATAAGACTTGTCAAAGGAAAATGTGTTGTGCAACATTAATAATATGCTTTATTTTCGTTTGGCTTGCGATGAGGTCGTGGGACCCCCGGTACGAGTACTTACGTTGGAAATAATCAAGTGGGACCACGAGTGAGCCCTTTTGCTCTGGTGGCTATTTTCCGCCGCACTTTATGAGTTAGAACTCGTTGAATTATTATGGGGATTTTGCTGTTAAATATTCATGTCTTAATTATTCTCATATGAATTAAAAATAGAAGATTTTTTCTGGATTGCTCCACGTTTTATTTTATTTTGTTCCTTTTTGAGGATTTTTGGGAATGATTAATCTGTTTTAAGTGTTATTTCTATAAATTCCTTGACTATGTTACCAAACGATATCGCGATTAGATACTTAGATATATAATTTTAAAAGATTGTCAAACGTCTGTTTCATTAGGCTAAATTAAACATGTCCAGAATATTTTTCTTTTGTTATTATTTACCGTTTATGCCAAACACAATTTAACTAGCGGAAGTAACTCTAATACCTTTATTATAAAGCCTTTATCTACCTCATTAACAACTTACGCGCTTTACAACTATATTAATTTGAGGTTAAGCGAGGCGGAAATTAAACGAATCCCCCGGTTAATTAGTGAAATGACCTGTCACATTTTCCCTGGCATCGGTCCCCGGTGCACCCTCATGTCACGGTATGACACGCTCACGGGAGTGTCACAATTTTACGTCATCCTCTTTAATGACGCTCCCGTCACTTCCGTGGGCACATTTTTATGACAGCTAGGGAGGGAATTACTTTACAAATCGTTGTTTACATTTGTTAGTTGCTTCCTTTGTCCCTTCCTTTAGTTAACAGAACGCCGGTAATTGTTTTACGCCGTATTTTGTATACACGCCCAGCATACATTAATTCTGTATGCTAAGTGCATACACTAAATGTAATGAACTCTCATTAGGGCCTTCAATGTCCCATAAACCGTAAAGCTTCTGAGATCATCGAGTTAAATTAAAATACGTGATGCTCCTATCAGATACAGCGCATATTATAACACGACAAATGCCAATGTGTTGCACAAATAAATTGCGAAGTTACACGAGGTACGACGGATCTAGTCGAGTAGGAGAGCCTTCCCCAGCGTACTGATTTGAGGCCACTACAAATTGTCCTCTTCCTCGCTCCACTGCCACTCAATAATTGTTCTTATCCTGTAGCATATAAGTCATGGTTTTATCTGACACATGAACACGGGAACGGGAGTAGCTGCAGCCACCAGGATGACGAATTGCACCGTTGTGTTGGTAACACACATTCGTTCTTAATCGATGAATTATAGGATGTGATGAATAGTTTTTGGGGAAAACTGTTATCGATTTTCTGAGTGCTTTTGCCGAGTTAGCCTTTATAGCGAAGTCGGTTTCGTGGAAAGTATTGGTCTTTATTATAGTTCCGTTTGTAAAGATTTCGTGGGCCCCGCAGGTGTTGGTCGGGGTTAGTAGTTCATTGTTCCGGTGTTATTTTATTAGCTTCGCAGACCTTGATCTAATAACACAATATTGTAGCACTTCCATTTTATCTTCACACTTGACTTTTAAAGGTTTTGTTAATTAGATATTGATTCTTGATAACAAGCTTATAATTAACTTTTGTCGTTATTGGATTTCAAGTGATATTCAGTTCAGTGACATTAACTGAAGGTCGGTTGATAGGATAATTTGATCGAAATTATAGTCCTGTGAAAAATTGCCTCGTTGGTCTAGTGGTGGCAAGCGCGACTGCTGATCGTGAGATCCCCGGTTCGATACCCAGGTCGGGCAAAGTGTTATTGGGTTTTTCCGTGTGGAATTCCTCAGCAGCAGCCCGGAGTTTTAATTTGTGCCCGGATGATGACACTAGGCTCGCCCCCTATTACATGGGCCTTAAACATAACTGCGAAATGAGGATGTTACTCAGTTATCCCTGCCCAACCCTTCGGGGAATGCAGGCGTGAACTTATGTTATGTAATGAAAAATAATTGTAATTCAGCAATTCCGGACCCATATTATAAAAATATTTCATTCACTTTTTTATTTCAACTTTATTGCCTTAACGACTGATAAAGCAGACGTGATTCGAGAACGCGAGGAAGCTGTTTATATCTTGAATTATCTTCACTGACAGTTCAAATAGCCTACCTTTAGTAGGCGTATGGTTACGAATTGCAACGGCACCCATTTTAGCTTCGTCAGTGTCGTCATCCAATTTGATTATCTCACGGTTCTATTGGATAACTGCCTGTGATAGTCTCCTTCTTCTTTTCGCGTAGTTAATGACTAACCTGGTGTAAGAGTTTATGCCGCCCATGGGCCTCTGACCTAGCTTCACATGCCGTCGAGAAATATCTTTCAGATATGCCGGTTTCCTCACGCTGTTTTCCTTCACCGTTTTTAAGCAAGTGATAATTATACAATACGCATATGAATCTGAAAAGTCAGAGGTGCGTGCCTTGGGTTCGAGCTCGAGACCTATGACTTGGCAGTTCGGCGGTCACCACTAGGTTACACCACTAGGTTACTACTGCTATATAGTTTCCTTAAATTGGAGGATGCGAGACGCAGTTTATTTCAACGTGAATGAATGGTATTCGACCATGCGTGTCCAATATAAAACGACAACGGCAAAGTTTGCACAATACTGATAGTACATCTACTAACAGATTCAGATTATTTGGTGGGCTTAACAGTAGTATAAAAAAGTCGGGAAGTTATTGGATTCGAGTTGTAGAGAATGAAAAATTTGTTTGAATTACCGTGCGTTCACACAGCTGATCCGATTTCACGGATCCTTTTTAACGGATCCGTCGGTACCTACTGTAGGTGTTGTTCAAATCTGTACCGACGCACAGTGGTTCCAAACTGAAAAAAATGTTCAAAACCGGCTACAGATTACATTTTTTCATCGATTTCCATTTTTTTTTACATACTCTAGAGATATTTTACAACAATCGCTCTCTACCCATTTTTCGATATCCTTCTCTAAAAATTAGCGACATAACCGCAAATGTTGAAAAATCATATTTTGTGCTCATAATAATCGTATTATCATCGGATTTTAAAAAATCATTTTGTCACATGAATATCTAGGAATAATTTTTCCGGTCATTATTATTATCATTTAAAATATTTAAAAAAATAAAAAAACAAAAAATCATCGTATTATGAGCACAAAATATGATTTTTCAACATTTGAGGTTATGTCGCAAATTTTTAGAAAAGGATATCGAAAAACGGGCAAAGAGCGATTGTTGTAAAATAAAAAAATTGAAATAAAAAAATAGATTTCGGTGAAGAAATGTAGGCTGTAGCCGGTTTCGAACATTTTTTTTTCAGTTTGGAACCATTGTGCGACGGATCAGTTAAACAAATGGCAGCTGCGTCCGTATCTGGCAGGCAATATATAATAAAAATAACGGATCCAGTATTTTTTCTGGACAAAATAAAAACGGGTCCTGTAAACAGTTTCTGTGTGAACTAGCTGTTAGGTATCGCAATCCAGTTTCCATATTATCTAGACGTTCACTTCCTAAATAAGCGTTGGATTTTTCAATAATAATAATCATTTTATGCTACGCAAGCTAAACAGTGATAGCCTACCGGTTGAACGCTTGCCTTTCATGCAGGTGCGTCTGAGTTCGAACCCGGCCCGTATCTCTGCCTTCTCGAATTCATATGCGGATGAGAGGGCTCCATAAAGTTCTCGGTGGTGTGTGTAGTCCGCCAACCCGCACTAGGCCAGCGTAGTGGACTAAGGCCTAAACCCTTCTCATTCTGAGAAGAAGCCCGTGCCCAGCAGTGGGACAATAATGGGCTAATTATGTTTATGTTATTTTACTATTCAAGCACTCTTTAAAACATCCGTAGGTACGGCAGAACTAAATCTATTAGTCAAACAAAGCAAGTAGAACGTCGCACCTCTAAATTAAAACTACACAATTTCCTGCTTCCTTTTCCGTAATAAAATGGTGGTAAGGAGTCGGTAGTTGCCATCGACGTGCTCGAGGGTCGCAGCCTCATTTGAGGCTCGCCACTCGTGGGCACTCGTTCCTCCTCGCTCCTCCGCGCTCCTCTACACTCCTCCGTCCGACACACACTCGGCGCACTCATCATTATCTAGCCCCAAGGCGTAGTCGTTTCTTATTTCTTCAGAACTTTTTCATGCTAGTGCTATTTTTTATTTACTTTACTCGTACGAACGTCCAAATGCTTATTTATTTACAATAGATTATTCTTGTGAAAAAAAACTAGTAAGAAAATAGAATGTTAGTTGATAGATTTCAAATAAATATAACCCTAAGCCGTTGTCTAAGCAAATGAAAACAGTGCCCCAGGTCGGGCAAAGCCTTATTGGGTTTTTCCATTAGGAATTTCTCAGTAGCAGCCCGAAGTCTGGATTTATGCCCGGTTAATGGCAATAGGCTCGCCCTTATTACATGGGACTTAAACATAACTGGCGAAACAAGAGTGCACTAAAAACACCTCTGCCGAACCCTTCGGGGAATACAAGGCGTGATGATATGTTATGTTAAAAACAATTTAGTAAACTAGGACTATGACAAAGTGAGCACTTTGCAAAAATAATGGATACAGTACCAAGTGCTGCATTTCACAAATACATTGTTTTCATAGCAGAAACAACAGCGAGCTGCTCACGCTTGGTTTCATCTCAATTTGATAACTCGCTACAGAACAATAACACAAAGTTGTAGTACTTAGCTGGAAACGTTCTCGAGAGAAATTGCGGCTGCTTTGGAAACTTACAACGTCAAGGACTCGGAGAGCACTTACAAACGTACGTGGCCGCTGTAAATAGTATTTCTGGAATCCTTGGAAACGTTTAGGAATTCGTATTCCGAACGGAAAAGGAATTCCTAAGGTATTTCATAACCGCTATAAATAAATGTCACGTTATTTCCGTTTTAAAGCATTTTAAAAATAGATTTCACAGCTCATTCAAATCTGTGATTCATTTGAATAAACTCTATGACTTCGGTCCTGCTTAAAATAACATTTGCTAACACAATCTAATACGTATTGTGTAACCATAATTAACCACAAAATCTAAAATATCATGTCAAATGTCAGGAGCTGGTTGCTTAAACTTTAATATTCATGCAGAACATTCTATTTTATTCTAAATTAGCGACCCGCCCCGGCTTCGCACGGGTGCAATGTAGATACTAATGTGGGGGATATAACACTTTCTCTTGAATCACTCTATCTATTGCTAAAAACTGCATTAAAATCCGTTGCGTAGTTTAAAAAATCCAAGCGTACAGACAGCGAGTGCGACTTTGTTTTTTACTATGTAAAGAAGTCTAATATCATCCATAATTTAAACAACCAATTCCCTGTAGTTGTGATTGAACATAGCTAATTTGTTTCCACTCCTGTGTTGTACAAATTGAGTTCTTAGTACTCTAAAGCAACCCTCCATCCTCGAGGGAATACACTCGGAGGGTAAATAATGTGCGACCTCTGATACTATATTTTCCTAGCGGATGGGTTTGGGGTAAAGTGCGAGAAAATGTATCGACTATCGATTGACGGACGTTTACTGTTTTGTGTACACACAACTTTCCAGTATGTATGTTCTGTAGTCTCTGCTTACCCTCAAGGGAAATAGGCGGGATGTTATGTCTGAAAGGAACCCCGAGAAGGTCGTGGATTTACGTCTGATGTTGTTCTGACTATCCTTTCCCAACTATGTTGTTCAGCTTCCAGTCTAATCACATGCGGCTGAATACCAGTATTTTACACGAAGCGATTTTGATAACTTTCTAATAACCCTTTTTATTGCAATTGTTTTATAGAATTATTTAAATAAGGAATGGAAAAAAGTGTCAAGGGGTTATACTATACATTTCCAACATATTATTTATTCAGTTGCATCATTAGCTACAACGAAAAGGCGATCTGGTTTAGTTTCGAAATAATGAGTGTTGTATTTTGGGGAATCTTAACGATAGGTGGACTATGACAACAAATAAGTAATTGATGAAGGCTTATGATGGCTTATAGTGGTCGTAAAACAGTGTCTAAGTTAGATAATGACTTCTAATATACAAATACTTATTATCTGGGATACAGAGCTTAGCAAATGGAATCAAAAAGTTTCAAAATGAAATTATTCGAAGCGGGTTTAAGACGACGTTAAATTATTATTTTTTCGTACAAAAAAACTGAATACAGGTATGTTCTTATTACAATAGAAGACGGACAGTGTAATAAAGAAGTCAATGCAAATTACATTGCAAACTATCTTTTTCACGAAGCTAAAGCCCCGTTGTCATGTTCCCAGTAATATAGTAATGAAAACTAGTTATAAAAGGCAATATTTGGTAAATCATTAATCATTCCTCAACTTCAATATCCCTACAGAAATTATCGATTCCTTCTTTACTTACAGTTTCGCGCTATTATCAGTGAGCATGTCTAGTGGTGGCAAGCGCGACTGCTGATCGTGAGGTCCTGGGTTCGATCCCCAGGTCGGGCAGTGTTATTGGGTTTTTCCGTGTTGAATTCTTCACTAGCAGCCCGGTGTTTTGATTTGTGCCCGGTTGATGGCAATAGGCTCGCCCCCTATTACATGGGACTTAAACAAATCGGCGAAATGAGGGTGTTACTATACACCTCTGCCCAACCCTTCAGGGAATACAAGCGTGATGTTATGTCAACAACTTTAGCTGTACCCCTATACGAATCTGAAAATAACAAAAACTGCAATAGTTTTCGTGAGCCCGCTGAGCCCGCTGTCTCTTTTACACGGGTCGTAAGAAAAAGAGGCAAATGTATTATTACAATTAGCGAGCTCATCCAAAACTATAATTGCCATTTTCGTAATTTTGAAACTCATACTAACACCCATATTCTAAGACGTTACTCCAAAACTTATTCGACTCGACTCCACCTCGACTTGACATAAACGTCCTCGACTCGAGATTTTTCCTCAGTCGAGGTAAGGAATCATCTGTCAAACTCAAGGTACCTCGGAACCTACCTTAAGGAAGGAAGTGTCAAAGTTCGTATGAAATAAAAATTAATTTTGAAGACCTTGTCGAATATGCTTACGATAATCTTTACAACTATTTATCGCGGCGTTATTTGTGCGATGCGGATAATTCAAATTATGACGTAATGACTCCGTCGAGGAACCTCAAAGTTCACTCGAAATTGCGACTAAGAATACAATTTTGAAGGTGGTTTCGTGGCCGTTCTGAATCGATTAAGTTTTGGTGGAACGTCTTAGAATATGGGTGTAAGGGTACTGATTCCCACGTTAAAAGCGAAAGTCTAGTCTAGATCCCCAGTACTAAAAGCCGGTGTGTCTGTAGTGGACAAACAATTACACAATGGTGATGGTTATTAGACGGCGGTTGCAATCGCAGGAGCATGTGATTATGTGTCGCACGCCACACATGTGCGCCCGAGTGGAATCATGAGTAACATGGCCCGTGACTTCACTTGGTTGGAATGATTATTTGTGAATCATTTATGTATCCGGCATTTTTTTGGATGGCAAAAGGGCTTCCTCTTAACAGAGATTGATTTATAGTTATTTCTTTTGTCTTATAAAAGTCGACGCACAAACTCACAACAAAGATTAAGTTCGTAAATGTTTTGTAACTGATAGATCTGATGATTAACTTAAGAAACTAAATAACAACTAGGTCCTATCTTTTATTTTATTAGGTATGCATTTTTTGGAGCAACGAGTGTTAGTTCAAACAAAACAAAATTAAATATAACATTTCGGAGTCAAACATTCATTCCCATTGCAAAAAGTTAGGTAACATTAATAGTAGTTTACTTATTATACAATCCAAAGGAAATGAATTGATATTGAGCAATCAATCAGTTCTATAATGGGTGGAGAACCTACCTATATTATACTTACGTAAGAATCCAATAATAGTAAACAAGGCTAGTCGGAAAGGGGGTACTAAGCCGCAGGCTACATAATGTATCACTGATGGTTGTTTTAAAGAAAGTGTTAAAATTTCAAAATTCGATAAAAAAACATGTAAAATTATTTTTATTTTATTTTTTTCAAATATTCTCCATCCCTACTTTAGTAACAAATTCAGAAAATGGAGCTTCTGACCCCAAATATAACCTAAAATGTAAACACAGCTTATCATAGCTGAGGGTAGATAGAACTTTGCGTATTTTTGTAAGAAAACTTTGAACAGCAATTTCTCTTAAACTAATGACTTTTGGGGAAAGTTGTAGAACAAAAGTTATCCATTACTATGGATACTTTAACATCTTTTCGGTTAGTACCCTTTTTCCGACTAACCTTGTATAATACATATTTCTAGTTAGACACTTCCATAACTTTAAAGTACCTCAGCGTTTTCTGTATAAGGTAAACACGCTTTTGAAGACTTGAAACAATATTATGGCTGATCTCGCGAGAAGTAGAAACATAAAGTACGATAATATTAGTGTGAATCTATTTCGGTTCCCTTTCGTGCAGTGGTCAACGAGCCGGTTATAGTATAAACAACGGGAACGTCATATGTGGGGCTCGTGTCAGTCCCTTCCGCGGCGTCACGTCAGGCGAATGTTGAATAATAGGGTGCGGGACGTTGGCCCTCGTCGCTTCCGACATCACTTTACTACCGGTCCAACGACAAAATTAAATTACGCCTTCAACAAAATTTTACCCTCAAGTAAACATTCCTAACACCAAATAATAAAACTTCATCATAATATTTCTACGTTTAATCAGCCAATTTTCCGGTCGACGACGTCCGTACAAATAAATACATCGTCACTTAGTCCAACTCTGTATGTAGCATGAACACGAAAGTAAAATAATAAATAACTCTTTAATCGCTTCCAGGTCCCGAAGTTCGTCCGGAGCTAATCCCGAAAGTTGCTGACATTCTATTGGGGAAGTGCGCTGTTTCGCCTGTTCCGCGAGTACCACACACAAGTGCCGTGTGCCTTGATTAAATACGAAACTGTGAACTTTAACGTGAAATCGGTTTTCGAGTGGTCTCAGTTCGCTACTGCGGGCGTTTGAAACTTTCGTGCGCACTACTCCTCCGGTTTCCCGGAGGTGTGAAGAGGTCATCAAAATAGCCAAAGTGTCTCCCATAAAGTTGTCGGCTATGGACAGTAACTCGGTGTCTCCTATGCCGGAGCTGGCGCCGATAGCGGAGTTCGACAAGTCTCCTCCGTCGCCGCCTAATGAGGAGGTGCCCATGGACGACCTGCCGCCGCCTCCCGCCACCATATCCCAAGCGGAGGGGAAGAAAATTAAAGTGTAAGTATTCAATCATTTACTGTTAAAAGATGTATTTATAAAGTTAGGGGAAGCGGGGGGAATGCCGTTCACTTAAGGGAAAAACGCTCTATTTTTTAAAAATATTGTTTTATATTAAAATATAAAAAAAATTACAAAGGTTTAACTATTCAGTAATCAACTTTTTAACACAAAACGCGTTTATCATTCACATAAAATAAGTTAAATCAGTTTTTAAAAAAAACATGTTTGAGCGCCATTACTCCTGACTATGGGGTAATACCGCTCAGCCAAAGCGGTAGTGGCGCTTCAGCCTGTTTGTTTGAATAAAACAAGTGAGATCCATTTTCATTAATCAAATATAATAGAGATCAGCCTTAAACACCTAAACTAAATGTTAAAATCATAATTGAGCATAAATTATTCTTCTTTAGAAGTAATAACTATGAGTTATCATTAGACTTTATTCTTAGGTAAGTATAATAATCACAGATGAATCCTTCTGGAGAATCCCATCCAGAGCACATAACATGAGACCACTGCCCACGTGTTGTACAACGATACCACATCTCATTATTTTGTCTAAATTCTTCGCATTTTTTATAGTATTCACCGTCCCCGTCCATTTCATCATCGCTGTCATCGTTGCAAAGAATTTGATTTTCTTCACTGTCGGACTCCAAAGAAGCGTGCTGTAGGTCTTCTTCGCTCCAAGTCGCTTTGGCAGTGGTCCTTAGACGATTTCTGGACACGTCTGTTAAGAAAACATATATAAGGTCTAACCAAAATACCTGGACAAACTTTTACAGTGTTCAATACGTTTAACTAATCACATCTATGTAAAAAAAAAAGATCCAAGTGTTTTTTTCTAACAAAAAAATAATAATGTTTTAAATTGCCTGTACTCTCTAAGAATAAACTCATCCATTTCTTATGCATCGACCGCCATTGGGGTGCGTGCTAATTCCGCGCCGCGCTTTACCTAAACAGCGAAGTGAAAAATGTAAAAAAAAAATTTTTAACTAAAATTAAAGTTGAAAAAAAAAATTTGGTTAGAAAAAAAAACACTTGGATCTCGTTTTTTTTGCATAGATATATTCAGTTACACTTACTGAACACTGTGTAAAAGTTTGTCCAGGTATTTTGGTTGGACCTTATATAACATCCATAAGGGGTAATGGCGTTCACATGAACGGCATTACCCCAAAAGATCGTTTTGTGAGTGAAATTTAAAAAAAATACAGATACAATTGTTCAAAAATTATTGCGTTATCGCAAAATATAATATTTTAGTACCTAGAAAATAAATATGATTAATAAATGAGTACTGAAATTATGGACTTACCGACAAGAATATGCAACATAAAATTAAGATCGGCGCGGCCGCAAACTAACAAACGCACCTGACTCTCCCGTGCTGCAAGCGGGATGATGTTACTTTTCGCTGCCTGCTCAAGCGACATATCCCCCGTGTGCCGTAGCCCGCTCGCTGTGTCTCTATGCACCGTATTTAGCAAGTTATTGGGGTGAGCGGTATTTCCCCGACAGCGCCATTACCCCTGCTACCCCTAATAAGTGTTCCCATGCAAGGGTGTTGACAACTATTAATTTAAATGAACAGCAGTGAAAGCCTAGTGGTGTGAGCGTCGGGCTGCTAAGTCATAGGTCTCGAGTTCGAACCCAAGGCACGCACCTCCGACTTTTCGGATTCATGAGCGTATTTTATAATTATCACTTGCTTAAAAACGGTGAAGGCAAACATCGTGAGGAAACTCGCATGCCTGAGAGATATTTCTCGACGGCATGTGAAGTCAAGTCAGAAGCCAGGCGGCATAAACTCTGAGACCAGATTACTCACTAACCACACGAAAAGAAGAAGAAGACTATTCGTTAAAGAGAATATATAGCATCAGTAGTCAAGCCTCCTCGTTCACGGATGGCTGATGGTGGCGTTGATGTAGATTTGACGCAAGTTTGAATTGTTTCACGCTAGCTCAAAACTTTAATCCGAAGCTTAGCTGACATGACATACGTATGTTCGTACAGTTGCATTAGCAAACTATAATTATTATTATGTGACATAACTATCCAATCAATATTAGAATTGCGAAACTTTGGATGCTTATAACTTAGTCTCGCTAACGACTGAGCGGATTTGGCATAACATAACTAGAATTTATCCTGGATAAGCACTAAGGGTAGGTACTTTTCTCAAACCGCAAACGACAGCCTTCATTCGTGAAGCTAAACTTCTCAAACAGGATTTGAGTTAATAGCTTTCAGTAAAACAAATGGAATACTATTTCGGTTCGATCTCATTAACCTCGACCATTTTTCATAAATGGTCAATTGAAGTCTGAAAATTGAGGTCTGAGCACGATTTCTACAAATTACAGTAAAAATTCATTCATGATTGTAAAATACTAATTTGATCCGACCATCAGAACGTTCATGAAATACGCAGACGCGAGAATTTCTTTCAACGATTTTAATTGTTAACGCAGAAGTGTCTGTAAAAGACATCAAAAAGATTTTGACTGGCAGATAATAAGACGTTTTGTCCTATTAATAATTATTACAAAGAGAAGTCTTATTTTTAGGCTAGGCTTAAATTTTTATTCTAATTAGTCTAACCTCCGGTTTCAGAAAGGCTGTAGGTACGATTTAATCTTGGCGAATCTCGTGTCAACGAATGTGTCCGAACAAAATATTAACACAGTCTATTATTATGATCACATCAGTTAAATGAGATTTGAAAGCTGTTTAGTAAATTATTGCGTTGATTAGCCTTTCAGAAATTGGAGGTAAGCGTTCTGGTAAACTGCTTATCTTAAGTAAGTGTCCTGGACCTCCCCGTGTTAGAGCATTACCATAATCTAAATATTGGTGATCAATTTTTTAAAATAATTAATTAATATTATCATTTCATAAGCAGTGATAGCCTAGCGATTGAATGTTTGCTTTCCATGCAGGAGGGTCTGAGTTCCATCCCGGCCCGTACCTCTGACTTTTCGAATTCATGTGCGGATAAGAATTAGATTATGACTCGCGTTAACGGTGAAGGAAAAACATCATGAAGAAACCTGCACACCTGAGAGGGCTCCATAAAGTTCTCGATGGTGTGTGTAGTCTGCCAACCCGTACCAGGCCAGCGTGGTGGACTAAGGCCTAAACCCTTCTCTTTCTGAGATGAGGCCCGTGCCCAGCAGTGGGACAGCTATGAGCTAATTATGTTATGTTTATGATGCTGGTTTTCGTCCTCCTAACATGAACTGCTCCTTCCTTTCTAATTGATGGTGTGACGATAACAAGGATGTCCTTTTATTAGGGCAAAAACTATTATTAAGGTAAGGTTTAAGCGCGACCACTTAATTCCACAGAACTTTTAAGGATTTTGAGTCCCAGATTTGTACCGCGGCATAAAATACTTACGGAAATGTATGCCCGAGGGGTCACTTGTACTCTTGTAAACATATAGAGCATCGCAATCATTTCATTAAGTACTTTTGACGTATTTCTTTCCGTTGTTTGTTACATAATCTATACTAATATATAAAGCTGAAGAGTTTGTTTGTTTGTTTGAACGCGCTAATCTCAGGAACTACTGGTTGGAATAGAAAAAAATATTTTTGTGTTGGATAGTCCATTTATCGAGGAAGGTTATAGGCTATATAACATCACGCTACGACTAATAGGAGCGGAGATTAAATGAAAAGTGTTGCAAAAACGGGAAAATGTCCACCCGTGCGAAGCCGGGACGGGCCGCTAGTATATTATAATAACCGTAATGCCTGTGTTTCCGGAGGCGTAGGTAGACTTGTATTTACTACATACATACAACTACGTCTGTTTCTCGTTGGGGTAGTCAAAGACGATAGATTACCACCTGTTACGATCCTGACACACCCTTTTCACTTCATCTACATTCATAAACCTTTTCACCGCTACGCACTTCAATAGAAGTTCCAGATTTTCGTGCTTCCAGCGCCACAACTTCATTAGAAGCTCTTCATTTTAACTATGTTATAAAAATAAGTTTACTGTATTTAACAGGTCATCAGCTCATCACTACTGTTTACTATATATTTCGTTATACATTTATAGCTTGGCGCTGGCGAGGCATCGCGTTCTGTGTACGTTGGCGGTGAACCTTCTTATGCATGCTCGTCGGTTTAGGGTGCTACCAACCTGGCCTTTTTTGATAACGCCCGCGATTTGTTCGTGGTACGTTCGTCGTTGTATCTACTGAAGTATTTAAATCCATATTTTACCAATTATGGTTTCAGGTGCCATTTGATATGGTGCGAGGTGATCTCCATTGGATTAGGCAAAATCCGAACCCCGAGCTATTTTCTACGTAGCATAACATCACGCCTGTATTCCCCGAAGGGTTGGGCAGAGGTGTAAAGTAACACCATCATTTTGCCGTTATGTTCAAGTCCCATGTAATAGGGGGTGAGCCTATTGCCATCAACCGGGGACAAATCCAAACTCCGGGCTGCTACTGAGGAATTCTATACGGAAAAACCCAATAACACTTTGCTCGAGCTGGGGATCGAACTCAGGACCTCGCGGTCAGCAGTTGCGCTTGCCACTACTAGACTAACAAAGCAGTTGGTTTTTTTTTAATCCGGCTCTGGTGCGATCGTATATTTGTTAGAAACAGTGACATATTTTTCTAAAAAAATTGGGGCGTGGCTAATCTGTTTGTTCTGCCTAGCCTTTTCCCAATATGTTGGTGTCAGCTTCCAGTCTAACCAGATGCGGCTGAATACCAGTATTTTATACAGAGCGACTGCCATCAGACCTCCGCAACCCAGTTACTGGGCAATGCCTATATCCTAAGGTTAGACCGCTAGTCAGACTTTCGGGCTTCTGACTACCCGTAACGACTGTCAGGTATTTGTATGACACCCGTGGCTAAACTGTTTACTGTGTTGTAATTAGTCCGAGTGTTCACTTAACATGTTTTGTTAGATTTTTGTCACAGCAGACCCGGCTGAAGACTACTTGAACCTATGCCAATACGCTCAGTGACCGCGTTTTTGAAAAAATGATGATGAATGATTGCTTCTGTTGTATATCCAAATAATAGTCGAGACTTTAGAAATAGATCATATAATTTTGGTCATCAATGATATGCTGTTTAATTATCTTTACACTTTAAATTACACGAAAAAATCGTGTTTGATCCCTTTTCTGAAAGCAAAAAATAAAAACATACACGCTCTGATACAAACATAAAGTTATTCCACGTATTTACCTTTAGGTTCAAACGATCAAAGGGTGTTCGAGAAATCGAACGCATCTACGTTTTAGGTGTTTTTATAATGTTGTTTCAGCAACATTTTATTGGCCCGGGTACAGGAAATACCGGGGAATGGTAAATAACTGAAGAGCTTTAATACAGCCGGATATTGATTTTCTTCGAACTTCAATCCCTTTGGTTAAGTACTTAGATACAGTCCGGGTAAAGGGACTCTATCTAAAGGTGTATTATAAGATTATTGGATTTCAGGATTAGGGGCTAGGATCAAGTACTGTAGGTACCTACATTATTGATATAGGCCTATTGGTCTAGTGAGTCCTGCTGCGGTTTGTGAGGTCCTTATTACAGGACCGGTTGAAGTAAAATTTTCTGTAATTCTCGTTTTAAAATACTGAGCCTCAAATTGTACCTACTTGGCAAATATCTGACTGTCTTGTTGGTTTAGTGGTTACAAGCGCGACTGCTGAGCATGGGGTCCTGGGTTTGATCCCCAGGTAGGGCAATATGTTCCTGGGTTTTCCATTAGGAATTTCTGTTAGCAGCCCGGAGTCTGGATTTGTGGTCCGGTTAATGGCAATAGGCTCGCCCCTTATTACGTGGGACTTATACGTAACTGGCGAAACGAGGGTGTACTAAAACAAATCTGCCAAACCCATCGGCGAGTGTACGCCCTGTAGGGCGTGATGTCATGTTTATGTTTGGCAAATAAGTCGATAAATCGCTCTTTATCACGTGGAATACTCTGTCATACTTTGTTGTCCTAAACAAGATCTTCAAGCCGTGTTTGTTTATCTGAAAAACATCCTGGCGATTCATAAGGTGCAGTGCTCGAAGAGAATTCGTTAAATTTGTATACCTAGCTAATTTACTGGGCGAAAAATGCGATTACTTAGGTAGAACTCAACTTGCGTGCCCGTGATCCCGCCATATGTGGCAAAGGAGGACATAGCGGAATTTTAGTGGGTTTGAGTCCCACATAACTGCACTATCTCCCCGTGGTAGTGCAGTATGCGTGTGCATTTCTCCAGGACATAAAAAAAGGTAGAATTCAACTGTTTTGCATTTTCTCTGGTAGCGTCCGAAAAACTGATATCTACCACTAACTAGTTCCCTTATCCCTGATAGTATGATAAAGCGAGTTTACAGGGACTCGATACTAATCGATTTGTCCCGAATAAGATCAGTTAGACGATTATATCTGTCACGACTCCCGGGGGAAGAAATGGGGTGAACTATTTTTATCCGATAAGTTAAAAAATCTTTTAAGTTAATGCTAAGTGACTTGCGAACAAAGTGTTGTTATCTATACCCATTATAATGTGGTACTAGCTTGAAAGAAATCATTTAAGTATTGAGAACTCTACTTTTATGCGCACGATTGCACTATCTCTATCGTTAACAATGCTGTCATCTATCGAGTTTATTGTTATTTTTATCGGCCATCTGTGATCTAAACCTTTCTACAGCGCATGAGTATAGTAACGATAGCCAGCTGAACGTTAACCTAGTACGCCTTTGTTCCGCTAGATGGCGCCACTAGTATGTTAGGTATAGATTTTTGGAAGAAATAAAACACGCGCGTGAAATTTTGTAGCCAGTTAACAATACAAGTGTAATAACAATTTAAGTATTTATTACAACAAAATAATCAAGAAAACTAAAAACTTGCGTAAATTTTTGTCTCTTTCTAACATGTTCGTAAGTATAATTGGTGATCTCTGTCTCACGCGAAAGACTGGTCACGCCGAAGTAGGGCTTGCCGCGTCCGGAGCGACTCCGAGTCGAGATCTCAGAGAGTGGCGACACGCACCTCGCGGGAAACATGCTCATGTAATAGATTGCCGCCAAAATTTGTTTTTAATTTTCGAACATTTTATATTTAATTTTCGAATATTGAATTTTTTCGAACGATTGTGTTTGGTGTTCTGTGATTTTTGAAGAATTTTATTTGTTTCGACTGTGGTTTCTTGATTTGTGATTTCAAATAAGAAGAAATGGCGCGAGGAAAAAGTCAAAAGTATGTTTATTTTTTTATTTCATTACTTAAAAATGTTTTACAGCTCTTGTTTCATTGATTCTATTTTACAAAAAATATATTTTTTCTTACACTACAGATAAAGCAAAACTCTTTTTATAGTAAATCTTTTTTGGAGAGTTTTTAAATAAATTTTATTACTATTATACTGGACCCACGTTAAATCGCTCATGGTATTTAATGGCTCTCTCCATAATTGTTTTTATCTTACATCTTTGTTTACCGCAATTACATGCGCGTGAGTGATAAGGGTGTCCTGTTTCCGGACATTCTTAAAGGTACATAATAATATAATTGTTGGGCTAAGTCCACGAGTCTGACTACTAATTAGTTTACACATTTATTTATTTATCATAGCATGTGGCGTTCTATAGTTTCTGTCTACCTACATGGGTAAAATGCGTTAGTTTATTATGCATTTATTTAAAGTAGAATAAATATATTCTACAGGACTATCCCTTAGCAAAATAAAGTTAAAATTGTATTATGTCGAATAACCGTAATCTTGAAGTAACAACTGACCATCTTGTAAGTTATAACTATAACTGAACAGTAATAAGAATTGCGTATGCAACCATCCTACTTATTGTCAAACTATAAAAAATAGGGTCTATTATTATTAGTATACAATTAATTTCTAATATCATTACAAAGTGAAAGTTTAAACCTATAAACCTGTACTGCAGACAGGATAATTGATAGGGGTGACCATACATTTTGTGAGAACTGTAATAGCACGGGAAGTCCGCAATTACGCCACTTTATGTATACTAGCAGCTCGTCCAAGTAAGGTTGCCGTTAATGTGACCATATTTTTTATCGATACGAGGATGACATAAAGTATTCATGGCTTCTAGGCGGTAACGGTTTCTAAGTCGGTTGATTTTATCACCGCTTCTTTCTTACGGGACTTGTGGTTTTTTTTTACTATAGCAAGTCTGGTTGAAAATTTGCTGCGTTAAACCCGTGACACTTAGAAGCAAAACCATTCGGCCATTATAAAAGTAATTACCAAATTGCTGCTATTACGAGCCGAAAAAAACCCTCAATTGATCGACCTTTTGACCACAAAACCACACAATACCCACATGAATGTCGACCAGTGTTGCCATCGTAACAGATACGGGTATATTCGTTCTCCAAGTGTTATCTTATTAAATCCAATAATTTGCCGAGTGGGTCGCACAGGGAACTGGGACCCGGGAGCCGGCGCGCTCAGGAAATGGAATGAAATTGACGCTGTTTATTGCAGGGAGACAGGCACACGAGACCGTGAGATGGAACACCAGTGTATAACGTTTGATATACAAGAGTAGGCCTAGCACGTTTGACGTATAGTATCGTAAAAATATCGGTAATGTAAGCGAACTTTGAATCGAAAATACAATCGACATGCACAATTTGTGTCATACATAGATCGACGGTCCCTACGTATACTATCGAAACTACAAAATGTCAGTTTTTATTTTATTATGTATGTACACCGATTACGCTGAGATTTATGATCCGATTTACGTGATTCTTCTTTAGTTTGATGCGGAATAGTTGCAATTTGGTCCCATAAAAATATATTATTTTATAACCTTTAAGATAACATAATTTCACACATTTTAAGCAGACAAAATAAAAACTGAGATTTTGTAGTTTCGATAGTATACGTAGGGCCCGTCGAGATATGAATAAAGTTTTCAATTTACATAAAATAACATCACGCCTTACATTCCCCGAAGGGTTCGGCACAGGTGTTTTAAAACACCCTCGTTTCGCCAGTTACGTTTTAAGTCCCATTTAATAGGGGGCGAGCCTATTGCCATTAACCGGGCACAAATCCAGACTCCAGGCTGCTACTGAGAAATTGCTAATGGAAAAACCCAATAACACTTTGCCTGACCTGGGGAACGTAGGTACCCAGGACCCCATGCTCAGCAGTTGCGCTTGCGACCACTAAACCAACAAGGCAGTCTCAATTTTCAGTTTTATTAAATAGTATGTGCGAAACGAGTATTTCCGATAAAACATGAAAGTTATGTTTACGTTAGTAACTCAGCAGCATTTGTGGTAGGCCTACTGCCTATAATTAATTCTTCGATAAAATCAAGTCAAGGAAAAGTCTAACAAGATTAATGCTATTGTATACTTTATCGACGTTATAGTTGAGATGTTTTATCGCCTTGCATGTATGAGTTTCATATGCATTCATTATAGAAAAGATTGTGGAATGTTTACTTTGTTGCTTTATTAGTAATCGATAAATACTAACGACAGACGACTTCCCAGTTAAGAGATTTCTTAAAATCTCATTTTGCGAGTCTATCGTCGTCAAAATTATTTTGTGTGACAATAATTTTTTGCAACCATTTAAGCGGAATAATTGATTTTAAATGACATGTTTTTTCAGTTTGTTTTACAATTGTGTCATAACCTTCATGAAATCTTCCTAAGCACAAACTACAATAAGGTTGTGACGTGTTTTCACGCACATAACATATGACATTAATGTAAATATTGTCTCTACCGTCAAATATTTGGTTACGTTGTCTATAATTAGTCTCAGTAGATAAATATATTTTACCTATCTTACTTATCTTCTAAACTAGACTACCTATACACTTACGTTTTTCAATATTTTTGAATATTATATTATGAAAAGAATTGATTTAGTCATTATCATAAGAGAATTCAATTGCACATAGGTACTCTATGTAAAATAAATCCATTAAGTTGCGTCTCGAACACAAAATATATAGTCTACTAGCGGCCCGTCCCAGCTTCGCACGGGTGGACATTTTCCCCGTTTTTGCAAGATTTTTCATTTATGCTCCGCTCCTATTGGTCGTAGCGTGATGTTATAACCTTCCTCGATAAATGGACTATCCAACACAAAAATATTTTTTCAATTCCAACCAGTAGTTCTTGAGATTAGCGCGTTCAAAGAAACAAACAAACTCTTCAGCTTTATAATATTAGTGTAGATTATAAACCTTCCACTATTATTAACTTTTATAACGAGTAGAAAATACATCGGAAGGGAAAATGACCCTGGGCATAGTTCTATTAAAAAAAAAGATTTAAAAATGACGTGTTGCATGTACCTACGACGATTATCGTGTTGCCGCTTGTCCAGTCTATACGCTATATGAAATTAAATAATTAAGGAGGTTTCTTAAATCTACTTAGGTATACAGGGTGTTAAAAAATGTACTCTAAGAATTTTGTATTTTGTATTTCTTTTTACTTCTCATACAAATCGAATGATTTTTTTTTATTTGTTTAGAAAGTAATAAAATAACGAGAATTTTGAAAAGTTGTTTTAGGAAAGTTGTTCAATTTTCGATACCGAGTAACCCCACAAAATTCACAGAGTTAAGTTTAACAGCCTATGTAATGTTCATGTGTTACCAATAAAGTTTTGCACATCTATAAAATATTATGCATCAATACCGCTCGGGAAAAGTAATGAAGTTTTTACATCATTTGCAACATCTCATCCAACTTAGCGATGTATAGTTTGATGTGATGTCAACGACTCCTATATTTCCGTTACAAAGTGAAGAACCCATAACTAGGACGGTTCGCCTGTAGGAAAAGACCACAACAATACAGGCATAAACCAGAGTTAGCTAGCAGTTAGAAGTGGTTGTATAACACCCAGTCAATTCAGAGAGGCGGCGGTATCCGCAACGGCCGCCAGATCTCGTCTGACTACACATTTGCTCTGATTTATTGCGGAAGCCGTCCACGGTGGTACCAGACGTGAAGTTATCTGTATCTCGACATGAGCACTTAGAACTTATGACAATACTGTTTTGCAACTAGTGCATATTAAAGAATTGACCGTAAAAAAACACATTATCAGAGAGTAAATTAAAAAAAAAACCAGCCAAGTGCGAGTCGGACTCGCGCACGAAGAGTTCCGTACCATTATCTATAAAAACGGCAAAAAAATCATGTCTGTTGTATCGAAGCCCCCTTAAATATTTATTTTATTCTGTTTTTTACTGTTTGTTCTTATAGCGGCAACAGAAATACATCATCTATGAAAATTTCAACTGTCTAACTATTACTGTTCATGAGATACAGCCTGGTGACAGACTGACGGACGGATAGCGGAGTCTTAGTAATAGGGTCCCGTTTTACCCTTTGGGTACGGAACCCTAAAAAAACGTATTTTTCGAAGTTTTGATATCTACTTTGTCACTATTTGATTAAGGAACGCAATAAAAAAGTATTTCCTCGTTCGGTATTCAATTTTACGATAATACCATTACATAATGTAAAAAAAAAATTACAAGCTCCAATTACAGTTTTAATTATGTAATTTATAAATGAGATTCTTAGAAATGCAAGCCTGATTATTACTGATGATCAAATGATACTATCATTACGACAGCTCAAAAGAAATGAGTTGATTATAGTATCTGCAATAAATTGTATGGTTTGGTTCCTAATAATCGCTGACGCTGTACGTCACAAGAATTACAACTATGCGCGTGCGCGTGTGCTTAGTCTGAGAAAATGATAGTTTGTTTATAAATACTTTAACTGTATGCGATGATTGTCTGCGCATTGTCTATCATTATAGACTTTATGCTTAACTGTTCTGCCTAGCCTTTTACCAACTATATTGAGGTCAGCTTCCAGTGTAACCAGATGCGGCTGAATACCAGTATTTTACACGGAGCGACTGCCATCAGACCAACGCAACCCAGTTACAGGGTAATGCTAATATCATAAGGTTAGACCGGTTGTCAGAATTTCGGGCATCTGGCTAACCGTAACACTACCGAGGCAAGAAGGACTCTCGATGTGTAATGAACGGTCACCCATCCGCAGACTGACCGCGGCAAGCGCAGCTTAACTTCGCACATCGTATGATGGTTGGTAATTAGCCACGACCCCTCTTTATGCTTATAGATAGTTCAAAATATTCATGACTAGCTGTGTCCTCACGGCTCCGCCCGCGTAAGAAGTTTTATTCCAGTAATAAATATAGCCTATGTTACTTAGTGATAATGTAGCTTTCTAACGGTAAAAGAATTTTTGAAATCATTCCATTAGTTTTTAAGTTTATTCGTTACATACAAAAATACAATTCTTTCCTCTTTATAATATTATTAGTATAGACTATAAGCGGGACATATCCTTTTTTTTTTTTTTTTTTTTTTTTAGCGTGGGGAAATCCTCATGGACTATCCCCCGTCTGGGGAAGACGGGGGGGTGTGCCAGACTCTTACTGGCTAAAACCACCACGGTGTCCCTCCTTCTGACCTAAGGCCGGAGTCACGGGATTCGCTATTGCATGCACCGCGACCCCAGCAGGTCTCGGTCCACCAGCTTCTTCTGGTGGACCTCTCCTGTGGTGGGGCAGTTGCTCAACTGCCCCACATCCTTCCGAGAGGCGCGCGCAGGACACGACACATATCCTGCAAGTTTTGTCCTGCTGGTTACCCTAGTTGAGGAGGATGACATGCAAATGTATAACTAATGAAGCAAATTAGGATTCAGTTCGATTGCTCAACAGATTCACCAGCTGTTTACTTAACCGTGTTTCCGGAGGTTCAGTTTCGATTGAATGGGAATTAATTAACGTTTCCCTCTATATTTTAAAAGGAAGTTTTATTATCACATTAACTTGATAGCCACTTGCATGTTTTTTTGTTGTTGGATAGTTATTTAAGTGAATCGTTCAATATCAAAAGTTTTTTATGACCGATTCCTATAATTTACGGAGCATTAACAACATCACGCCTGTATTCTCCGAAGGTTTGCACAGAGGTGTATAGTAACACCCTCATTTCGCCGTTATGTTTAAGTCCCATCGTAATAGGGGGCGAGCCCATTGCCATCAACCGGGCACAAATCCAAACCCCGAGCTGCTACTGAGGAATTCCACACGGAAAAACCTAATAACACTTTGCCCGACTTGGGGATCGAACCCAGGATCTCACAATCAGCAGTCGCGCTTGCTACCTTTAGAACAACGAGGCAGTTACGGAGCGTTATTGGTTAAAATTGAGACACTTGTATCTTTACCAATAATGAAGCAAAGACCTCATAGCTTTGCATAGTAGACACTCCCATATGGAAGTAGCTATCATAGGTAAAATTAACTTACGAGTCTATTTATATGTCCAGTTTGGTAATAAAAATACTACCATTGGTAAGCAAAACGATTCGTTTTTGTTTATAGAAACCGGGCATTAAAGCATCAATGATTTAGAGATGACGTTACAAAAAAAATATTCTGCCAATGCCTTGGAGTATTTGTATACAACGTGTTACAAAAATATCCCTAAAGCCGAAAGGTGGTTAAAAGGTCCCTTGTAAAGAGTCTATTGGCAATATTTGAAAACCGTAGTCTGACCAAAAAAAAAAAAGAATTTTGATAAAACATAGAATAATCATCATTGAAACGCAACCCTGAAAACCTAAAACTAAAGAGTAGACTACCCAGAAAGTTATTTACATTCTTACCTAATTTCCTCTGAGAGGTAAATGACAACAACCATAAAAGACTACTTAATTATTTACATTTTTTATGGGGAATTATGTAACACGTTGTACATTATTTGACTTCCAGACAGAAGAATGATTGTACCTAATACCAGTTCATGAACTCCTCAGATTGATGACGTACATGGTGTGTTAATGATATTGAATCGAGTGCATCTGACCATCACTTTCTTTTTAATGTCCATTAATTTAAGTATCATGCGTCCAAAGCTTCGTCACTCAAATTTCAATCCTAATTCAAAGGCAATAAGATGCAGAGTTTATTATAAGCTTCTTTAACAAGCGACAATAGCACGCATGTAGTTTAAAAATCACGCACCCAAATATAGGCTTTATTTCCAATCTCTTAATAGCCAGATTGGTGTGTTTGTATGGACAAATAGACATATTTGCTGATTTGCTGTCTGTACATAGCTTATGACGTGTGATGTCACTGAACACTTGTTACATTTTTCAGACACCAATGATAGGGGGACGGTAATGATTGTGGTCGTCACGTGATGGTAGGGTAGCTGCACAATTATGTTTCCGCTGTGTGCGACAACTTATCGCACAGATAATATCAGATACGCTCCATTACCCACAGGATTTTGAAACGTTTTCCTTGTACTTTTTAGTAATAATTGTTTTGTAAAAATATTATGAGGCACCACTGTACTTAATACGTATTCGGAATAGTGAGTATCTATCTATTATATTTATTAAGGTTAATATGAGTGCGGTCCCCGATCATGAATTATTAAATCTTATAAATATCTGTTGATATACACTGGCCTGAAAAATAGGTATCACACTTTTAAAATTTCAATTTTTTCTAAACTATAGAAGTTAGAGATTTAAAATAAAAAACGTTGTATAGCAATTTTTATCAGCTTTCTTTGAAACTATAGTAACAAAGTTAAACTCTTTTTTGAGTTCTTTTTGTGTCGAAAATATATCTTGTGTACTTAAAAAGTTATTGCAATTTTAAAAGTGTGATACTTATTTTTGCAGGCCAGTGTATTTTACTGTACTGAACCTACGTTCAATACACATATAATAAAAACAATAAAGGAAATTAAATAGCAAGTAATAAAACTCTTAATTCTAAACATTATAAATGATTACAATAAATCAACAGAATTTTAACTTAGCAATATTGTGTCTTTTGAACTTTAAATTTCTCTTAGTAGTCCGTTCACATGTTTTATACATATCCTAGTTAAACAGCGACACCTATTTAAAGCTTTATAAACCACACAATATTGTAATATACATATTCTGTTACATTTTATACATATCGCTGTTGGTTTTCTAAATAATATAACAAATACCAAATCACATCAAATTCGCATTGCAAAATCTAGTTTCTCTATATTGAATGACAGTCGCTTCAAAGTAAGTCGTGATGATGAAACAACTCTGGTTCGAAGTTAGCTATGTTATAAGGTAGAGAAGAATAGATCCATAGAGTCGTAGGATTATTGTACACTATGTATTACCATAATTTGTAATGATTTAGCAAACGATCAGTTTCAAACGTATTTATTTGATTGCTTACTTTCTCTCAGCCTTATTTATGTTAACTTTCAACTTTCTTCAACAATTATTGTAAAATACACAGATATAAATATTAAAATACAAACTAAGATCTCTCTGGACGCTACATTTTAGAATAATATTTATTTAAATTAAAAAATACACTTTGGTATCTGTTTTAACTATTTGCTACACAGAAACAAAATAGTTTTTCGTTTTGTGTTTTTGTAATTTACACTAATTACAATCTTATTGTAGAATTTAACTGCCTCGTATGTTTGGTGGTGGAAACCGCGACTGCTGATTGTGAGCCCTAGGTTCGATCCCTAGGTCGGGCAAAGTGTTATTGGGATTTTCATGTGGAATTCCTCAGTAACAGCCCGGAGTTTGGATTTGTGCCCGGTTGATGGCAATAGGCTCGCCTACTATTACATGGGACTTAAACATAACGGCAAAATGAGGGTGTTACTATACACCTCTGCCGAACTGTTCGGGGAATACAGGCGTGATGTTACCTATGTTATGTAATTTACAAATCCCTCCAAAAATATATCATGTAAAAAAGTAACCAAGTCTCGCGGCTCTTTCACTGTTAACGAGTTATGAGATCTCATGTAGAGCCAAGTTTATTCACTTACGAACTCTAACACTTTCATTCTCAGATCATTCCAAGTCTCAAGAAAGTTTTTGACTTGACCAGATATTCCGTACTCTAATTGTTTAAAAATGATAAATAATCAGGCATTCTGACCCCCCCCCCCCCAAATCGTACACGTCAAATTGACAAATATCCGAAAAATAGATAATTTACAAAAAAAAATTGTGCAATAAATTCTAATGTGCTCAACGTATCTTACTATTAACTAGCGACCCGCCCTGGCTTCGCACGGGTGCTATGTAGATACCTACTAATATGGGGCATATAAACCTTCCTCTTGGTTCACTCGTATCTATTGCTGAAAACTGCATCAAAATCCGTTGCGTAATTTAAAAGATCTAAGCGTACAGACAGCGGGAGCGACTTTGTTTTATACTATGTAAAGAAGATATTATGACCCCCGCAAATCTTTGGCTGCGACCGCGCCCTACCAAGAGTAGATGCACATTTCGGTGTAAGTACCCAGGATTTATAGTTATAACACACAGCGTCTAGCAAGCTCCCGACAGTGTTCTCAACCACCCTCGTATATTAAGACGGACATCTGTCATTGCACCAGACCTTGGCGCAATCTATTGTATCCTCTCATAAATCTGAACACCCACTCAACGTGTTTACTCCTAGACGCGACTGATTGGTGAAATTATCCTTTATATTGTAGTGAAGTATCTCCTGGGACTTTGTGTTTTAGGGAACAAAATCATCACTATTACCAACATTGTGAGGATTTGATGATCCCACATCAGGACTATCTGTGGATAGTATACTTACGGCCATTTTCAATTGGCGGTTTGCCTTTTTAGACTTTATTAGAGATAGAAAGACTTATTTTACGGAGCTTATGTAAAATATTTATAACCAGTAATAATTGCCGGCAGATAGGTTATTGGAAACGGCCGTTAATACTATACTAGTTTTGTAGTAGACAGCAACATACATCTATACATAAAAACAAGAATAAAAAATTGCTCTGAGCTTCTGTCCATCTGTGGACCTTGTTGTCGACATACTAACGTAGGTCTCGTAACGTTAATGTAAATGAATTTTGAATCGGAAATACTCGTTTCGCACATACTATTTAATTAAATTGAAAACTTTATTCATATCTACTGGTAGATATGAATATCTGGTAGCCATTCAGGATGGCTACCAGTCACTACTCCTTTAAAATGAAAGTGCGTGAGTATCTTCATAAGGAACTGGCAGAATCTCAGCACTGATTTATCTTTGTATATATACTGGCCTGCAAAAATAAGTATCACACTTTTAAAATTGCAATAACTTTTTAAGTACACAAGATATATTTTCGAAACAAAAAGGACTCAAAAAAGAGTTTAACTTTGTTACTATAGTTTCAAAAAAAGCTGATAAAAATTGCTATAAAACGTTTTTTATTTTAAATCTCTAACTTCTATAGTTTAGAAAAAATTTAAATTTTAAAAGTGTGATACTTATTTTTGCAGGCCAGTGTATATTTGTAGGTATTGTATAATATATTATATTAATTAATATATATGAATGTATGCATTTATATATAATATTATATATACATGTAAATATGTAATATGTATGTAGGTAATATTATTGCCAAAAATGTTCACTTATCTTTGTGTTTATTTTTAATATCGTATCACATGACATAGCTCTTTTTAGCGCATCTACCATGTTTTCTCTGCATCACCATAAGGTCGACTAGTAGAAAATGCCTAAGGCATTAAGTCCGCCTCTGTATAATTTTTTTTGTGCTTACGTATAAATAAATATCTATGTATGATACAAACTGTGCGTGTCGCAAAAAAATAAACTAATACGTTATAGGACAGTTGTATTTTCGATTCAAAATTCGCTTACATTAGCGATACGTTTATGATACCATACGTCAAACGTTCGGACCAGGCCTACTGGTCATCTTCTCCTTTTCTTCTCATTCTTCGCACATCAGTAGTGAGGGTAGTTCACAGTTTACTCTAGATTCTATGACATTTGGTTATAATGCTAACCGATAGTGAATGAATGTTTCATATTAATCGAACAACAAACAAACAAAGTATGTATAATGAGATCTTGAGATCACCGTTGTGATTGTCTTCTATCTTGAATGATGTTACCAGTTTCTAATTATTTATGTGTTACTCTCTCATTCGTAATTAATCAGGCACTGCTGCACTGATCTTCTCTTCTATGCTTTTATTTTAATATTAAATTTAAATGCGAAAGAGAAAAAATCGAGGCTTGAAGCAAAATAATTTAGTTTCACCGTCCACAGATTTTAAGAGGCTCTCAAATGTTTTAAAATAAACCTGTAAAAGATAAATCCGACAAGCTGATCCTTTGTTCCTCTTCTATAGTGCTGCAGTCGTGCAATTAAGGCGTTCCTACAAAGTCTGTCAAGTAGAAATAAAACTTGGAGTCTGCGAAGGAATATTACGATATTTCGTATTCAAATATTTTTTCTTCCCGCTGACAATAGCGTCTGCGATGGGTTGAGCCTCAGTTTTCTTTTTTGTTAGACGAGACGTCGCTCTTATGATAAAAGAACGAGGTTTGAATATATTAGAAAAGTGGATTATTTTGACAGAAAAAGAAAATTTATTTAATCTGTAACTGTAATTTTTATAGAGAGAATATTTTCTTGCATGTTTTCTTGACATGTTTTTCCCTGTCATGTGCAGAATCATAGACAACACGATGGAGACATAAACACACAAAAATCGAAATTGGAATCCGATAATCGCATATTCTGTTGTTGAATATTTTTACACAAAACATCAAACACCTCGTTCCAGCAGTCATTTCACGTTCCAAAGCAGACATTAATCCTGAGAAATAGGATCTGACAGTTTTAACTTTTCATTCCCATTTTCCAGTACACGTCTGTTAAGAGGAAGGTAGACACTAGACAGGAATCGGCTCTCGGACTTTTCCGGAACGCTGCGGAGCTGTGTCCGACAGACGGCATGACGTCGACGGCAGCCGGAAAAACTGGGAATGTCGTACTAATCAACTTTTATGACAACGTGATTTGTGTCTGCTCTGGGCATAACGTAAATTACTTATCTTTGTGTACCTCAAACTTCCTAACAACATTTTATGGAAGGATACTGACATTGTTTATTTTTCCGCGAGTTATCGTAACGTTTTTATCCTCATTTGATTGACGTAAACACCAAGTCAACAGAAATTAGAATTACGTAACAATAATATAGAATAATGTGAATGTTACCCGAATGTTTCCGGGATTGATTTGATTTGATTTATAAATCATAATGCCATTACTTAGTAGTCAGGTTCTATTCTAGTGTTTACAGTACATAATAATATAGGAAATTACTGATAACGATCTTACTGCACTAAGCTACCCATTGCAAGCAAGACTGTAGCAGGTCGATTGATTATTGGGCATCGCAAAAGATTTTAATTGACTACGACGTAGCGTATAATTTGGGGTTACGGCGGCTTTGTAGCTTTTCGTAGTTTTTCGTAGCTTTGCGACGACTAGACTACACTATTTGCGGTGTAGCATGGTGCGGGTGACAGCTGTCAGTATTTGATTTTGTTTGTTGATAATAAAATTTTGGCAGGGTACATTTATTTAATTTATTACAGTTATTACTGCTTCCGTATTTTACGACTGTGATAGTTAGTGCAACTAAAATATTAAGTCATGATTGTCAAGATCGTCTAATATCACCCGCACCTTGCTACACCGCAAATAGTGTAGCCTATACGCATTTGTACAATAGTTATTAGAATCATAAAATACTAGGTAGAATTATCTAAATAAATATTATTTTTGTTTAAATTATAATCTATACCTAAATATTTTATCATTAAATCGTTGAAACAAACTTATTGTGATGCAAACCAGTGCAAGTAAACTTAAATGACAGCTGCAGCACGTGATCGTACATTCTTGATCAAGCAATAAATATTACGTTACACAAGTTAGCTGGAAATACAGATGGCGTAACAGTCACTATTGTACATTTCCTACTTTTTTATACACAGACAGATAATGTCTTGTTTGGTAATATCTCCATTTATCTATGATACTTTAGTGTATTTTTTGATTTAATTAGAGATAATTTAACTTTATTTTCTGTTGGTAATGCATGAAATATATCTAATCTACATAGAATCTTATAGTTGTGTACGAACATTAATTAAAAATTCTTGTTATGACTTGAAATGATGACTGCCTTCTTGGTCTAGTGGTTGCAAGTGCGACTGCTGAGTATGAGGTCCTGGGTTCGATCCCCAGGTCGGGCAAAGTGTTATTGGGTTTTTCCATTAGGAATTTCTCAGTGGCAGCCCGGAGTCTGGATTTGTGACCAGTTAATGGTAATAGCCTCGCCATACATGGGACTTAAACATAATTGGCGAAACGAGGTTGTACTAAAAACAGCTCTGCCAAACCCTTAGGGAAATACAAGGCGTGATGTTATGTAAATTGAATTAAAATATTAAACCAGATAATTTAAAAGGAAGAGTGCGTCTAAACGCTCTACTGTCGTTTAATTCATGTCGTGTTTGAGTGATACTACACTCATGTTGCATAGCCGACGCCCGGCTAATTGGCGAGTGCTGTGGTTCATTAGTGCTGCACTCCATTTTACTTGTCTGTCTGTGCGTCTGTCGGGCAATTGTGTGGATAGCACGTGTCAATGACCTCTTGGACTTTGCCACGTAAAGTTCATACATTATGCATTGTTTTGAATTTGTTCAATCTTTACCTCAAGATGTTTTTATTAAAGTATAATTTTGTGATGAATTATTAGTGGGCTGAAAAGATATCACAAAACGTTCTATGTGATTTATTTCATAAATATACAGTATGTTAAATAACAGAAGACGTTCTCTTAAAGTCGTTAATAAAAAAATAGATTAAAATAAACATATCGGCATAGTAAAATAAATATAAAAGATACCTAATTAATTAAAATTAATATTTATTCAATTAAATGATTAAAAAATAATTAATTAATTGCGACATCGCCGTGCTTCCACGTTGAAAAGCAAGTGCGCGTGTACAGTTTAATCTTTTTTGCGAATATTTTGTTATTTAATAAAATAAAAACATTTTAAACTGCATCGTTGGTCTAGTGGTGGTAAGCGTGACTGCTGACCGTGAGGTCCTAGGTTCGATCCCCAGGTCGGGCAATTTGTTATTGAGTTTTTCCGTGTTGAATTCCTCAGTAGCAGCCCGGAGTTTGGATTTGTGCCCGGTTGGTGACAATAGGCTCGTCCCCTATTACATGAGACTTAAACATAACGGCGAATTGAGGGTGTTACTATACACCTCTGCCCAACCCTTCGGGGAATACAGGCGTGATGTTATGTTAAAACTATTTTCTTTTTCAATGGTAATATTGTTTTAGCATGTATGGACGGTATAATATTGCGGGTTAACGAGAACGCCTTTCATTAATTAACATACTGTGTATTAATTATATCAACAACCGACAATACATCATAGTTTATTACTAATAATAATCTATACTAATATTATAAAGAGGAAAGATTTGTATTTTTTATGTAATGAATAAACTTAAAAACTACTGGACCGATTGCAAAAATTCTTTTGCCGTTAGAAACCTACATTATCACTGAGTAACATAGGCTACGGGCGGAGCCGTGAGGACACAGCTAGTTACTAATAAAAGCACATAATCATATCACGGACAGTTTTCTATTTACTATAGCATCGGAGATGACTAACAAACACTTTCATTGTCACCTTTCTCTTGTTTCTTAAGTACAGTCGTCGGTTTTCGCCACTTTTCTTATTACAATCTCGTTTTACTTGTAATTTTGCGGTCTTACTCGTTTGGGTACGCATCCTACTTATAAGTATGCTTACAGCTAGTTCAAACAGAAACTGTTTGCAGGACCCGTTTTTATTTTGGTGATGGCCCCTGTAGTTGTATGAGCGAGTTCACATACAGGACAGTATTCCGAATCCAGTAAAAAATACTGGATCCGCTATTTTTATCGTATCCTGCCTGCCAGGTGCGAATCAGCTGCCATTTATTTAACTGCTCCTTTGGTACAGATGTGAACAACACATCCAGTACCGACGGATCCGCTGTGTGAACGGGCTCTTGCATATCTATTTTCTTAAGAACTTGTCAGTAATACAAATAAACTATATTGGCAGTAAATGAAGTCAAATAATATATACATAATCAGCCCATTACTGTCCCACTGTTGGGAACGGGCCTCTACTCAGTAAGAGAATGATTTAGGCCTTAGTCCACAACGCTGGCCTGGTGCGGGTTGGTGGACTGCACACGCCATCGAGAACTTATTGAAGCCCTCTCAGGTGTGCAGGTTTCCTCACGATTTCCTTCACCTTTAACGCAAGTGATAATCAAATTCTGATCCACTCATGAATTTGAAAAGTCAGAGATGCGGGCTGGGGTCCATCTCAGAACCTTCTGTATAGAACGCAATGACGCAACCACTCGGTTATCACTGCTTTTTAAAATTATAAGTTTCATTTAAATATTGTACCACTAAATACAGTTGCACTTATGAAAAAAATTACAATCTTAACTATGTTTCTTCGGGGAATATTTCCCCGAAGGGTTGGGCAGATATGTATAGTAACACCTTCATTTTGCCGTTATGTTTAAGTCCCATGTAATACGAGGCGAGCCTATTGCCATTAACCGCGCACAAATTCAAACTTCGGGCTGCTGAGGAATTCCACGCGGAAAAACCCAATAACACTGCCCGACTTGGGGATCGAACCCAGGACATCACGACCAGCAGTCGCGCTTGCCACTACTAGACCAACGAGGCATTTAACAAACGTTGATAAGAAACTATAGAGTAAAAGTAAGTTTGGCCTAAAAAGTTTGTTCACATTGACTGCAAGTTCTATAAACGAGTAGTCTACTTATAATATTGTCGTAGAGTTATATATTTATTATTCTAGTATGCGCATTATTTGAAATACCAATTGATATGTTGTGGCCTACTTTTAACAATTGTACCGTTCTCATATCGCGTTTATTTAGACTCTAATATCAAATATGTTCATGTATACATAGTCTTTTATTTACTAATTAATGTGTTAGGTGCATGTAAAAATAATGATGACACGAACACGTTATGTTATCAGCACGACCTGGCTTGGCACGAGTTACGTGTAATTAGTGCGATATTAAGAGGAATAATATTAAGAGGAAATGCGGTCGGCATTTAGTCCATACAAACGTATTCCTCAGATGAATATCTATACTAATATTATAAAGAGGAAAGATTTGTATTTTTCTATGTAACGAATAAACTTAAAAACTACTGGACCGATTTCAAAAATTGTTTTGCCGTTAGAAAGCTACATTATCACTGAATAACACACTACAGGCGGAGCCGTGAGGACACAGCTAGTAAAAAATAAAAGAAAAACATACAGATATAACCGAAGTCTTTCTTAAAATATCACAGAAAAAAATATTAAAATCGGTCCAGATTTGAAGAAGGAAACAGGGAAATACGAAAGTACGATTTCGCTAATATTGCACAGGAGAAATAAGTCCGAGATGCAGGTGACTCTTTCGCGCTCAATTGAGGTTTGCGGGAGGGGTGGGACGGAAATAGATCGCAAAAACCTATTCAAATTATTAATATTTTGCAGCCCGCGTTTCCTCTCAAGTACTTATCACTGTGTAAGATGGGGTGCATTTAAAGAGCCCCCTCCACGTGTGATCATGCTTTAAGTACGTCACCCTGGGCACTCAGGCCCGCTTCCAACCTCGATGACTAGCCAATCTTCTCACTTCGGCATGATATCACACCTATATTCCCCGAAGGGTTGGGCAGAGGTATATAATAACATCCTCATTTCGCCGTTATGTGTAAAGGCGCGAGCCTATTGCCATGAACCGTGCACAAATCCAAACTCCGGACTGCTACTGAGGAATTCGACACGGAAAAACCCAATAACACTTTGCTCGACTTGGGGATTGGACTTAAGACCTCACGATCAACAGTCGCGCATGCCAGCACTAAGCCAACGAGGCATGATCTATTGATGAATAGCTTGTACCAACACGGAGAAGACTGTTCATAACGAACAGTAAGTTCAAATACTTAGCTTTCCAGTACCATGTATAGATTTTTAACATAGATATCGGCTTCGAACTAGTTATCTCCCCCAATCCATGGCTTTCGCAATCAACAAAGAAATAAAATCACGAAAATGATAATATCATGCTGTGATTATCCATCTGCCTGCTCAGCATGGGCATTTATATAGGGGTTGACCATAGGGGAGGCAAAAGCTTTGTAGTTGACATTTATAGCCCCCATTTAATCAATTTTACGATACCATGATCAATCATGTTATGATTAAAAGTAGACAAACATAATATAAGAGCAAAGTAACTCGACTTCTCCTGTAGAGACACCGATGTCGCTTTTAATTCTTTTTTTTTAACCGACTTTCAAAAAAGGAGGAGGTTCTCAATTCGATTGTATGTTTTTTTTTTGTATGTTTGTTCCGCGATATCTTTGCTAATTGTGAACCGATTTTAATGATTCTTTTTTTGTTTGGAAGAGTATTCTTTCGAAGTGGTCCCATTTAAATTTGGTGAAGATCTGATGAAGAACTTCGGAGATAGACAATTTGAAGTCGGTTTTATTTTTGTTAAAAGTGATTATTAGATTTTGTTATACTAATGTGCCATACAATTATGTACAATTATGTGAAACTGAGGGATTTAACCTTAAATCCCTTTGAGAAAAAGGCAGAATTAGTAAAACAAAATAAAACCTAAATGGTACGTTCTGTGATTTACGCTATGACACTTCATGCGTCTGAACTTATCAAATTCTTCTTCCTTCTAGCCTTTTTCCAACTATGTTGGGGTCAGCTTCCAGTCTAACCAGATGCGGCTGAATACCAGTATTTTACACGGAGCGACTGCCATCAGACCTCTACAACTTAGTTACTGGGCAATTCTGGTATCCTAAGGGTAGATCGGTTGTTAGACTTTCGGGCTTCTGACTACCGTAACGACTGTCATAGATCAAGTTATTCGACCATAACTTTCTTAAATCTAGTTTAACTTTTAGGAGTATCCCATCAGGTAACATTATTTTTACTAATTCTGCCATTTTTTCCCAAGGATAAGGTTTGATCTCTCATTTCAGATGCACATATACAATTACATTTAGATAATATGGCAATTCGACATAGTTCTACTAATGTGCTGACTCGTTTTTTTAACGTCTTTTATTTACAACTGTTTTATTACATATGCAGATTTTTCATAATAAGTACAACTATTGATTCAGCTGTTTTCGCACTATCGCATTAGGTTTTTGACCTGTAGTACCTACTTATATAGTAAAGGACGTGTGAACAAAAAAGAAAAATTAATACTTATCATTTAATTTTGTGATGCATAATTGTAATGCATTAATTAAATATAATGACTAATAAAGTTTACCTAATTAAAAAAATATGTTTTGTACACCATCATATCTGTCTATGTATACAAGGTTAGTCGGAAAGGGGGTACTAAGCCGCGGGCCACTTAAAGTATCACTGATGACTATTTTAAAGCAAGTGTTAAAATTTCAAAATTTGATAATTTTTATTTGCATGCAAAAAGATTTTTATTATAGTTTTTTCAAAAAAAACACATACCTGCTTTAGTTATGAATTCAGAAAATTAAGTTTCTAATCCGTGACCCCAAATATAACCTAAATAGTAAACACAGCTGATCATAGTTATGGACAGATAGATTTTAGCATATTTTTTACGAAATTTTTGAAAAGCTATTTCTCTTAAACTATCGAGTTTTGGAGAAAGTTGTAGAACAAAAGTTATCCATTATTATGAGTACTTTAACACCCTTTCGGCTTAGTACCCCCTTTCCGACTAACCTTGTATACTTAACTAGCTGCCAGGTGAACATCAAATTATTTTTTAATTTTCTTTGTTATCTTTCTCCTAAACCACTCCAGTAATGAGGTGAATAAAACAAAACAAAAAATCAAATCGTTTGAGCCATTTTCGAGTGTTTGCGAGACTAACGCACGGCAATTGATTTTTATATTATATATAGATGTAGATTTACAATTCTGACGGTGCAGTTGATCAATCATTTATATGCAATATTTCATGTCTGTTTTATTTATGTTGAAAGCTAAGTCTTCACGGTCTTTTGTGATGCAAATTATATTATTACTCGTCGAACTCTCGTTAGACTGTGAAAGTGAAAACTGTTTATCAGCTGAAAAATACCGCATCTTTTTATGTTATTGTTCAAAGATGTATTGTTTGTTATAACTGCCTCGATTGTCTAATTGTGGCAAGCGTGACCGCTGATCGAGAGGTTCTGGGTTAGATCCTAAGGTCGGGCAAAGTGTTATTGGGTTTTTCCGTGTAGAAATTCTCAGTAGCAGCCTTGAGCTTGGATTTGTGCCCGGTTGATGGCAATAGGCGAGCCGCCTATTATATTGGGCTTGGACATAACGGCGAAATGAGGGTGTTACTATACACCTCCGCCCAACCCTTCGGGGAATACAGACGTGGTGTTATTATGTTTTTTATGAGAGTCGTAGAAGGTAGTCTTTCAAAAAAAATGGATTGGTATGATTTGGCTGTGAAATATGATACCTGCAGGTGACTAAACCAGAGTTATTGCGTAAAACTACGGAACTGTTATCAGGTGCAATTAAGTTAGGTATAAATCCGTATCAAGCCTCTACCAGTATTCATAAACATTCATTGGAGCGGAACCGTTGCCGAATTGCGGACACTGTTGTGACAGGTCTGGTTGTTACCACAACAAAATTTATATCGCCGTATTGGCACACTCGAGCGAACTCAGCGCACTTTATAACTAAATTTCTAAACGTGCTAAATTATTTATCTCCATAACAGGCATCAATGTCGTTTATATCTCGGAGTGTTCCCGGTATAGCTAATAGTCAATTGGACGTGCGAGGAGACCGTCCCGTCGGTAATTTGCATAAATTGATTGCACGCCACGGGCTGGCGTTGCGGACACGGGCGCGAGGTGTGCGCCCGCGCATGCCCGCGCCGCAGTCGCGCGCCCAACCCACCGACTGATACACGTTCACCCGTAATGCTTAATTACATCCTCGCCTGTCGTAATTGTCGGATAATTTAGCACTTTTTCAAGCCAATTGCAAATTTTCTAAAACTAGTTGTCCAGTGTCTGTTCAGTCGCGGTCTCGTGCACGCCCGTACCGATTGATGGCACCGCTTGTGACTTCCCGGCGTCCTGTGCGGTTATCTAGTGAATAACCCATGTTATAGTGATCTCGCCTTCAACACTGTGTTATAAGCATTACTCTTCTCTAGTCAAACGTCGTCACAATGCGTCAGAGATACCAACTGAAGCAAAGACCGTACGTATTTATCTACGAGCATAGATAAAACAAAAAGCTCGCTGCATACACTTGACCTGAAGACCACTTGTTTGACGTGACCAAACATGTTGTTATTGGTGACATTTAAATCATATACGTGCATGTGATCACAAATGCCTCCCTGTTGAATACAATAGCTAGAAAGTAACACAAATAATGCTGAACAATAGCATTCCTTACGCGTATTGATGATAGCTTTGATAATATAGTTACCACCAACAAGTCTCAGGCTCCTTGTTATTTTAATTACCTAAGACATAATTATGTTATTATTTTGTTGGCTTTATCTTTATATTGTTGCAAAGCTGTCGCGAGATCTTCGAGTACGAAAACATCGAGGTGTTGGTTGATTTTGTAGAAATTTCGACGTTTCAATTTTCGTATAGTTACAAGCAGCAAAGTACAGAGTGTGTTGAATGTTTTGTAATATGAAACATTGTTTGACGGAAAACTTGGTCGGGTGTGCAAACACTAATTGTCTTGTTTCAAAGCAAAAGTGCCCCGTATGCTGCGTTTAAACTATGATATTTGCAACATAGTATTTACATGGAATCTTGTGCTTAGTAAACACCTGTTTCATAAGCTTCATTACTTTTTGTTGATTTGATGTATTTTTCTGTTTCAGGTAAGTCCTTCAGCATGAAGACTGAGTAAGATTGATAAGAAAACTGTTTGTTTACGTTGTAAACTCGGCTTTACTTAGTTTGTAATATTTTAGAGATAACGTGAGTATGACGCATTGAATGAAAAATTTAGAACACTTGCTGCTTGGGGTTCTGCCGATGTCTTTAGAGATTTAAGATTATAATGAGCTAGTTATTTGAGAAGTCCTTTTCCTCACCCTTTTTAGCTTATACAATTCTTGGAGAAACAACGTCTTCTGCATGCGATATTATTGTCAATGCTGTCGTGCATCCCCAAGGATAAAATATATACCTACCTACGCCTATGGTCTTTGATGGTGAAACATACTTGGTACAGCGAGCCGGAGCCAATAGTAACATCGTGGTTTTATAATTTAAAGTTGTTTTGGTCTTCCAACATAGAAACTTGAAGTACTTAGATCTCTTTAATCTATTCTTAAATTGTAGGTACCTAATAGTTTTCATTATGTAGGTTTACGATAATTGTGCATACATGATTGTGTTAAATGTCAGCATCAGATGTGAACGAAAATAGTTTGTTATTCGCATCAAGTGACCTTAATTGTTATGTGCTCGAATTTTGTCATACCACTAATATAATGGACACGCCTGAAGTGTTTACCTACACATAAATTAGAATAAATGTGCTCTATCCTTACTATAGTCGCTGGCACGTAATTTGACAAGAGTAGAGAAGAGAATTCCTCTCCTTTCTTTACTTTTCTTCTAAACAGACTTGTTTAAAAATAAATTATGGCAATAACCATAGAATAATGACAAGCAATAAAAGTGACCATTTTTTTGTTGCACTAAGTGTATATGCGCAAACTTACTCCCACTACGTGCTGGCGACTATACATGAGTTTGGAACTTTGATAATGGGACGTGATAAAGTAGGTAACAACCGCGCGGATCGTACAATCTACGAAGTTAAGCAGCACTTGCCGCGGTCAGTCCATGGCTGACCGTTCGTTCCACACAGTTCCACATGAGACCCCTCTGTGCCTCGGGGAGCACGTTACAATGTGGGCCCGTGTCATACAAATATTTATGACCGTCGTTATTATGAGTAGACAGAAGCCCGATAGCCGTGCTAGTCTAACTTTAGAATGTCGGTATTATCGTGTAAAATACTGGTATTCAATCGTATCTAGATAGACTGGAAGCCGACTGAAACAGATTTGGGAAAAGGCTAGGAGGAAGGAAGGAGGGTCGTATTACACTATCTAGTTTTTTATGTAAAGAATCGAGTAGATACCAACAAAAATGTAGGTCATGAGAAATATTTAACATAACTTATCATCACGCCTGTATTCCCCGAAGGGTTAGGCTGAGGTGTATAGCAACATCCTCATTTCACCGTTATGTTTAAGTCCCATGTAATAGGGGGCGAGCCTGTTGCCATCAACCGGGCACAAATTCAAACTTCGGGCTGCTACTGAGGAATTACACACGGAAAAAACCAAAAATACTTTGCCCGAACTGGGGATCGAACCCAGGACCTCACGATCAGTAGTCGCTCTTGCCACCACTAGACCAAAGAGGCAGTTAAAGAATAGAGTAGATACCAACAAAAATATAGCTTACTAGCTGTGTCCTCACGGCTCCGCCCGCGTAAGAAGTTTTATTCCAGTAATAAATATAGCCTATGTTACTCAGTGATAATGTAGCTTTCTAACGGCAAAATAATTTTTGAAATCGGTCTTGTAGTTTTTAAGTTTATTCGTTACATACAAAAATACAAATCTTTCCTCTTTATATTATTAGTATAGAGTATATATAAAAAAAAACTATTTTCAATTATTAACGAGACTAGAAAACTTTAGCGATAAAGAGCGGTTTTCATCTTTCGATTACGGAAATTGCAGTTTTTATGAGTTTTAATAAGAGTTGTTGGCAAAAGAAAGAACCGAAAAACTTAGAACTCTAGAGGGCCATCCTCCTTTATTATACTTATCCTGTGAGTCGAAGTACTGCTAATTATGTAATTGAGTATCCTGTTCCCAACTCTCCCCAAGTTTAGTTGTTTCCTTGATTGCAGGATGTTTAGTAATCCAAACACGACACTGTCGTTTGTTTACGATGGCGAAACTGGGCGGATTTGAATTTGAAGTGAGGATAACACCGAAGTATCGTAAAGTACTCACGGCATGTCACAATTCCGCAGGGATTTTAGGGACCTTTTTAGATTTAGTACGTAATAATGGGTTTAGAATAGACTTTTATGTTCTAGCCTAGGTTGGTGCTTAGGACCAATTTGCGTCAAAGAGGCCATTCAAGTATTACGTAAGCAGAATTTTAGTAATATTTGACCCACCCCTCCCCTTTGTCAGCAAAAGTAAGCAAAGCTTTTACCCCCCCTCCTATGCTTACGTAAACATAAGTATATATTTTTTTAAATCTATTTAAGTTTATTTATTGTTATACAGGAGCAGCAGTTTTCAAGTCTAGAAAAAGAAGTAAATAAATAAAAATTGCTGACGTAATCATCATCTAGGCACTCCCGTCCCCCATGTCATCAAAAATAAGCTAAGCAAAGACCCCCTCACCCCCCTTTCGTGCTTACGTAATACTTGAATGGCCCCAAAGTATCTTTTATTTCTCCTGTCTAAATTATTTCCCTTTGCCCTAAATTAAGCGTAAACCATTTCAATGCGGGCATAGCTAATCAATTTCGGAAAAGAAGGGAAAAAAGTGAACATTTCGTGTGAAGTCATCATGTCGGGCCCCCCGACTATGCTCAATCCGAACTCGTGACCTTTCAATCGGAAGCCGACACCCGCAACAAGGTTATTGTCGCTTCCGTTGTTGAAAATGATGATTTTGAAGGTCCTGTCTGTAGTATACGAGTTGGTATTATAATTACATTCATGGGGTTTTCAATTTTTATATACTTTTTTAGTAGTCTATGGTTTTTTCCATTGCTGATCAAATACCTCGCTGCTTCTCTATTTTGAACCGTTTCTGACTATGCGAGTCCCGCAAACCCGTCAAGATTGTCACACTACCTACCTACGTCGCGGTCGACCTTGACGACGATGTCCTCTTTCAGGCGCCCAATTTTACAAAATATCCCAAAAATTAATTCCATTGAATATTTCGTATATTAGTTTTAATATTATGTAAAATAAAACTTAGTTTAAATAAAGCTTTTTCACGAAAACTTCTTATCTAAATTTACGAAATCACTAACAGGTAGCCTAGTTTGATAAAATATATAGAGTAAATCGCGAGAGGTACCTAATAATATAAAAGTATGTGCAGAATTAGGAGATAAATTTTAGTATTACATGTTCGTTTTACTTTAGTTTATTCTCAACGCAACAATTACATAAATTGATAATGATCGTTTCAAATAAAACACGCAATGAACCGCGTAACAAAAGTTGTGAAATTTAATACGCAGCGTTGTCAATGACGTCATTTTGCAATATTTTCTCACAATTGTAAAAAAAACACAGAACTTCTTTCTTTATAAAGGGCAAATGTTTCGTAATATTTAAACGTGGAACGATTGGTAAAGGGAAGCGTGGGTATGCGCGAGCGCCGGCCGGTGGACGCAAGAATGCGGAATGGTTCGCCAATGATCGGGTAAAAGGCTCGTTGTTAGGCCGTTAGGGCCAGTTCTGTCTGTAACCGAGGTAGTGTTTTAATTGATATGTAAATCGAACTCAACTAACTAGTTTTGACATTGTAGGTAAGTTAACGGAAACCTGTGGAAAAGATTTTCATAAGGGTTTTAATGTGAAGGTTAAGTTTACTGAGGTTTTCTTGCTTAAAAATTGGTCAAAACATAAAATATCGACGTTAATTAGGTATGTAGTTATTGAATAATTTTAACATAACATCACGCCTTTTATTTCCCGAAGGTTTCGGCAGAAGTGTTTTTAGTACACCCTCGTTTCGCTAGTTATGTTTAAGTCCCATGTAAAAGGCGGCGAGCCTAGTGCCATTAACCGGGCACAAATCCAGACTCCGGGCTGCTACTGAGAAATTCCTAATAGGAAAACCTAATAACACTTTGCCCGACCTGGGGATCGAACCCAGGACCTCACGATCAGCAGTCGCGTTTGCCACCACTAGACCAAAGAGTTGAATAATTTTGTTTCCATTTATTTTACTACGCTCACCTACGAGCTCGTTCAGCTTTTTGGCAACAAGTGTTACTTTTGTGGAAGAGGATGGCATTGCTCTCTACTGCAGTAAACTTAGATATGCTGTGTAGATTTCTGTGAATGATAGATTATTAATTATTTATTAAACTGAATAGACTCTTGCACCAAAACAACTTGTCCTGCCTAGCCCTTTCGCAACTATGTTGGGGTCAACTTCCAGTCTAACCAGATGCGGCTGAATACAAATATTTTACATAGAGCGACTGCCATCAGACCTCCGCAACCCAGTTACTGGGCAATGCCGATATCCTAAGGTTAGACCAGTTGTCAGACATTCGGGCTTCTGACTTCCCGTAACGACTGTCTTAGGTATTCGTATGACACCCGGGACCGACTGTTTAACGTGCTCCCCGAGGCACGGGTGTAAGGAACGATCACTTATCCACAGACGGGCCGCGGCAAGCGTAGCTTAACCTCGCAAATCATATGATCCGGTTAGTAATAGCGAGCCCCAACTTGTATTGAAACATTTTTTCACAAACAATGCAACACAAAAATGCGGCCCAACATTCCGATACTCGATCCGAATCAGTACTAGTATAAATACTTCATTGTTTTATAAAAACTCCCACAACACTACGGTTTGGTCACACGTGGGCAATTACTGCTAACGACTGGTTGCGTACTAAAAACTAAAACTCTGACACGTGAAATTGGGCATCAAAGCCGGTTAGGCGGCTGTTTCGGCAAGCCAATTGTGAATTAGATCATAGTAACTAAGTATCGACCTAGATTATCAATTTATTCGAGAAATGGGTTACAATGACTGGGGACATGCCAGTTGAGTGAGAGATTCATTGTCATATGTTTAAAATCATCGTAGAAATGATTAAAGATACGTTGAATTCCAATGACTGCCTTGTTGGGCTAGTGGTAGCTGGGTGAATATTCGAAAAATTTTAACATTATTTTAACAAATCATTCTTCTCCCGGGTTGTTAACGTTATCGTATTGTCAGATTGTTTTTATTCTTGTGTTATTGCTTGACGGGAGCGGTATAGTTTGAGTTTTCATTATCATAATTATAGTATTAAACATCTGCATTCTTAACTTTGGGATGATGCTAATGACGTTCTCAATTTTTGTTAATATTTTTCGAAGAATGCCCCAGCTACCGCGACTGCTGAGCATGGGCGTCCTGGGTTCGATCCCCAGGTCGGGCAAAGTGTTATTGGGTTTTTCCATTAGGAATTTCTCAGTAGCAGCCTGGAGTTTGGATTTGTTACATGGGACTTAAACATAACTGGTGAAACGAGGGTGTACTAAAATCACCTCTGCCGAACCCTTCGGAGAATATAAGGCGTGATGCTATGTATATGAATTCCAATGGTTTTGAAGTAGCTTCGCTGCGCTTGCTAGTAGAATCACTTTTGTTTTTCTTCTGATGACTACTCTAAACAACATGATAATATTCGATCGCCAGAGAATAGATGCGTTAATTAAATGTATGGAAATGATATTACAGGTCGCGTGACCAATTGAAAGCTTATATCAATGCAGGATATCTCATTGATGTTTCTATCCGACATACTTAGGCGTTCGGAAGTTGTCCCCTTATCTAGACCCCAACTTTTAGTCAAGTTATACTTAACAGGAGATTTCAACAACTTCTACTCACAGTTTATAAGCCCATTGTCTGAAATCACTGGAAGCATTACCTATCTTATTATATCCATTTGTATTTTATTATGTTTTTTCCAAAAGTAATTTTAGACGTATTATTTTTGAGTTATTACACTTTTTGCCTCTAAATATGCAGTGTGAATTTTTAAACAATGCTAGACAAAGAAATGCTTATAAACTAAGACAGGTTGTAAACGAAATCATGTAATTCATGAATGAATTGAAGATATTGGCGGCAGGGATTTTAATATTTCTGATGCTGAATCGATACAATCGCGCGTTGCAAATGCAACCAACGGCCAAAATTAGCGATGCAGAGGCGCGCTCACAAAACGCGCGTCTGCATTGCTGCAAAAAGTCGCCGTGAGCGACCGCCCTTAGACTGCGCGGGCTGCCTTGCGCCGGTCCATCGCACTACGTAAAGATTATCGGTGTGTGCGAGGATTGCAGGGCGCGGCGGCCGATTTGAAATTATTTGTTTATCACTGCGTCACCTTAACATGAGGCATTATAGCGCCCCGAGCGAATTGCGCGGCTATCACTCGCCGCGCATCGTGAGCATATCGCTAAAATGCCTCACGTTAAGAATACATTTTTATTAATTGTAATTTTATTGAATCCAAAAGTATCCCGTTAAATGTTAATCTATGTCAGCAGTACATCACGAAGATTGAAGGAATTACATGATTTCTTTTACACGTATAACTACAATGTACTTAGTCAACATCAGTCGACACAAAAAGGTTTCTTTTAGGAAGAATAACCAATTTGCTTGTACAGTGAGTGTAAAACCGCTCGAGTGCATGTAGCGTGTAAACTCGGTGTGAGCACAGGTGTTTGCAACAATTGTCTGTTATCCAATAACGTTACACAATGACAAATTTTGCCGTTTCGCTGTGTACCGTGTTATGTGATACCGTACATTTGTTGTTGCATACTTTTGTATTGAAGCAATATTTTCAGTGAAATAAGAATCGGTTTAGGCTCCATTTACACGATGCTTTTTTTTAGTAACAGCGAGTAGCAGTATGCGATATGCGGTAGGTAGGTACTATGTTTTTAGCATGCTGTCTGCTCGTCTGCTAAAAACATTCATAACATCACGAATATTCCCTAAAGGGTTGGGCAGAGGTGTATAGTAACACCCTCATTTCGCCATTATGTTTAAGTCCATAAGAGGTACTTTTTTATTTATGTAGTTATATATACGTAGGTATTGGACATTCATTTATTTAACTGCCTCGTTGGTCTATTGGTGGCAAGCGAGACTGCTGATCGGGAAGTCCTGGGTTCGATCCCCAGGTCGGGCAAAGTTTTATTGGGTTTTTCCGTGTGGAATTCCTCAGTAGCAGCCCGGAATTAGGATTCGTGCCCGGTTGATGGCAATAGGCTCGCCCCCTATTATAAGGGACTTAAACATAACTGGTGAAACGAGGGTGTACTAAAAACACCTCTGCCTAACCCTTCGGGGAATGCAAGGCGTGAGGTTATGTTATGTATTGACATTCCTGCATTATAAGTGTCCTCTATAAAATCATGATGAGTATTATTAATGATAATCATGCAGCTGATTCGAGTAATGATTTCTATGCAACGCGAATTAACTGCGCACACGCATTCAATGTCATTGTGGTACGGAAACCGGGTACCATTATGGAAATCCGAACGTTTGGCAACCTATCAATAAAATCCTACATAAGATTTCTAATCATTTCAATACTGAGTATACATTGACTATTCAATATCCACCACAGAGCCTCTTTTGTGACCTCTTACAATGAACAAATCCAGAAAAGTATTAGTATTAACATGTCTCTTATCTATATTAGGGCCGATTTTACCAACATCGGATAACTTTTATCCTAGGAATAAATTAGTCAATTTGACAGCTTTTATATAGAAATTCTGTCAATACTTCTAACTTATTCTCTGGATAAACGCTATCCGACGTTGGTAAAATCGGGCCCTAATATTATAAAGCTGAAGAGTTTGTTTGTTTGTTTGAACGCGCTAATCTCAGGAACTACTGGTTGGAATTGAAAAAATATTTTTGTGTTGGATAGTCCATTTATCGAGGTAGGTTATAGGCTATATAACATCACGCTACGACTAATAGGAGCGGAGCATAAATGAAAAAGGTTGCAAAAACGGGAAAAATGTCCACCCGTGCAAAGCCGGGACGGGCCGCTAGTATTTAGTAATAATACATATCATGTGACTGATGCAGCCCATTCTACCTTAGCGGCTTGTAAAAACCTTCAAGCTAATTAAGCAATTACTTAAAGTATCCCCTAGCAATTGGGTTGCAGTGGTTATATGGCTCAATCTGTCTAGCTTTTTCCGAACTATATTGGGGTCAGCTTCCAGTCTAACCAGATGCAGCTGAATACCAGGATTTAACATGGACCGACTGTCATCAGACCTCCGCAACCCAGTTACTGGGCAATGCCGATATCCTAAGGTTACACCAGTTGTCAGACTTTCGGTTTTCTGACTTTCCGTAACGATTGTCATAGGTATTCATTCGTATGACACCCGGGATCGACTGTTTAACGTGCTTTCCGAGGATGTGTAACGAACGGTCACCCATCCACGGACTGACCGCGGCAAGCGCAGCTTAACCTCGCAAATCGTATGATCCGCATGGTTGGTAATTAGGCACGAGCCCCTCTGCAGTGGTTATATGGCAAAATACCGCTATTTATCCGCATCTAGTCAGACTGGAAGCCGACCTGAACATAGGTAGCTAAGGGGGGATGAAAAAAGGCTTTATTAAAAGATCAGCAACACCTTAATTGACAGCATTATACCCCTGCTATACCTCTTTTAACTAGTCATTCATTTCCCCTGAAGGCTGAACAGCGAACAATGTTTTTCAGAGTAGTAAGTTCGGTGCTGGTGTAAATCTAATTTGTGTCCGTTTCCCGTAGCTATAGGTAGGTAGGCCTCTATAGTCGCGAGTGTTTACCGAAAGTTCTGTTAGTTTAATTACTTCGAGATCATAGTAATAAGCTTTTGTTTGTTCATTCATGTGCAGAAGAGAAGTTTTTCATATGATATAGTACGTAAGGATAATATAAGATTTATTATCAACAATGTTATGTTCTACGAATGCATTTTGATAACACCAATTATGTAGTTCATTATCATCATCATCATCAGCCTATAATGTTCCCACTGCTGGGACACAGGCCTCCTCTCTGTGAGAGGGAATGGGCCGTAATCCACCACGCGGGCCCAGTGCGGGTTGGTAGATGTCACATGTCTTCGAATTTTTGGTTCTAGGACATGCCAGTTTCCTCACGATGTTTTTCTTCACCGTTTTAAGAGCAGTGGTGATGATATAAATTACGCAAAGTAATGCGCCTGACTGGGTTCGAACCCACGATATACAACTTGTAAGTCGGGGCCGATACCACTGGGCCACCACTGCTCAATTATTATGTAGTTATTTTTTACATAACATAACTTCACGCCTGTATTCCCCGAAGGGCTGTGCAGAGGTGTATAGTAACATCCTGATTTTGCTGTTATGTTTAAGTCCCATGTAATAGGGGGCAAACTTGTGACCATCAACCGAGCAATTGAGTTTGGTTTGTTTTTTTTTAATAAAATGCCCCACACTAGGAATTCTCCTGTATCGTGGGTGCGTTTACAGACACAAATCTGCACATGAGCAGTCACCCAGACCCGGAACAACTATCTGTAGGCCATACAAATATTTGTTACGTGCGGGAATCGAACCCAAGACCCACAGCGCAGAAGTCAATCGCTTAACCACTGCACCAAAAGTGTCGTAAAAAAATATTTATGCTGCTACTGAGCGATTCCACACGGAAAAACCCAATAACACTTTGCCCGACCTGGGGATTGAACCCACGTCCTCACGATCAGCAGTCGTGCTTGCCACTAGACCAACGAGGCAGTTTTTCTACGTAGCTATAGAAAGTAGATACATTGGTTGAACTTGTTCGTTTCTGTTACATCTAACCTTTGTAAGTATCACGTAATAATTGTTTCAACAAGTAAAACAAAAAAGTACAACAGTCGTCTACATACAATCACCGACGGATAGACAATCAGATACATTTTAATTTTACTGTGTGCAGAGATTAATATCTGCGTAGCCTTTTCCCAACTATGTTGAGGTCAGCTTCCAGTCTAACCAGATGCGGCTGAATACCAGTATTTTACACGGAGCGACTGCCATCAGACCTCCGCAACCCAGTTACTGGGCAATGCCATTACCCATGGCAGATGGTAATGGTATTTGTATAACACCCGGGACAGACTATAACGTGCTCTCCGAGCGGCACGGAGGAGTCTCGATATGTAGCGAACGGTCACCCATCCACAAACTGACCGCGGCAAGCGCAGCTTAACCTCGCAAATCGTATGATGCGCGCGGTTGGTAATTAGCCACGAGCCCCTCATAGATAAATACCGATAATAAACTGAAATTCTTCATTATTTCCATCAGCCTCTTAGAGAAATAGTATTTGTTTTGAAACTAGTTAGTCGGTCATTACAAATAGATAATATCTGAATATTTTCGTTGTGCTATTACTAATCGAGTCAGGTATGCAACTCGAGTACTTGTTAAACAATCGAGTACATTCAAGGTGGGCCGGTGAAGGCAGGAAGAATGCAGTCGGCACTCAATGAATTATTGTTGTTTTGCCTTGTGAGCTTCGATTTCGTTATTTATTATTTTTTCTTTACTGGTATGCGACTTACCAGTTGGGTAGGTAAACAACCGAATCCTAATGGTAAACTAACTGCAACTTACGGTTAAACTTTGCTCGAGGTATTTATTTCCCGAGGTGTAACTTAGATGCGGTGTTCTAACTCCGAAACTTTTTTTTTCTTTGTCCCAGCTTTTTCTTAGAGTATTGCCAGGATCTACTCTGGCATTTCAAACAAAATACTCTCTAATACATTTTAGAATGAGTATTTTTTAATGAGAAATGGGCATTAAGACCGTTCTTATGTTTACAGTAATATGCAATTTACTTTAGCTGAGACAAAGTCAAGTCAGTGTGAAATATTAGGTCCCCACCAATGAAATCAGCGTTATGTATGGAAAATTTTAAAGAAGTTGCATTTTTCATACTAATATTTTCTTAATTTATTTAACAACTATGAACACTAATGTTTTAAAACTTTTATGCACTAATGTTTAAAAACTAAGATACGTAATCACGTATGCCACTTAGATTATGCGACAAAAATAAGTTTTGACTAAGTTAAAACAAAAATAGTGGTCATTTCTGCTAACAAAATGAGGAGTCATTTTTAACATATTTTTTATGTTTAGAAAACTATAAGTAATAAGGTTTTTTTATTATTGGTAGTTGTCTATGATGGTTATTATTCGATATAATATCGAGCAATTGAAGAATATTTTAAATCATAGAAGTGACGAGGTTCTCTATTTGTGAAAAATAACGCCAATTTCATAGGTGGGGACCTAATAGCATTAGCTTGGATTTTTTTACTTTAAAATAACTTGTTTTCTCCTTCATGACCTTAGGTGTATACCTACTGTCATGAAGAATGTAAAAAAACTGCGATGATAAACAAATTCTAAGGAATTACCTGAGAAGGCAGAATCTAATCACAGTTTGCAGAAATGACGCAAATTCAAGTCATCAAGCCTCCGGAGCGTATAATTTCAACAATGATTCATTACTTTAGCTCTGTAGCTACACACAGCTTGAAATTCGCCTTGCTTGATAACATTTAGAACATTAATATTTTAACTGTCATGTACAATCCTGCGCAAGTCGTATGATTTTATGAAACGTCATAACTCAGATCTTTAATTTTATTATGCTGCATAATGATTTAGCACCTACTTAATCTACTGTAAACCTACGCTATTAACTTAACGAAATTCAGTATTGCGCGATAAAATATAGCCTAAATATTTTTTAAGAATATATTATAAAAAACATAATGGTGGGATGAAACCACCGTATGACGAGCTCATTTCCCTGTATGGCAGATTCATGATGCTTATTGTTCCCTTATGTGTTCTGCCCAGCCTTTTCCCAACTATGTTGGGGTCAGCTTCCAGTCTAACCAGATGCGACTGAGTACCAGTATTTTACACAGAGCTACTGCCATCAGACTTCCGCAACCCAGTTACCGGTTAGACCGGTTTTCAGATTTTCGGGCTTCTGACTTCCCGTAACGACTGTTACCTATAAGTATTCGTATGACATCCGGGACCGACTGTTTAACGTGCTTTCCGAGGCACGTAGGGGTCTCGATGTGTAACGAACGGTCACCCATTCATGGACTGATCGCGGCAAGCGTCGCTTTACCTCCCAAATCGTATGGTCCGCGTATTTTCCCGTTTATTTGTCCCGAGCTTTATTGTTTCCTTATGTAAAATGATTACATTACTGCAGTGTAGGCGCGGTGTACATCGGCCGTGTTGCACGTTGTTGGCTAATTCCTGGACAGCGATAAAGGTCAGCCTCTAATCGTGGGCACAATCGTGTACGATGATTTGCGGCTAGTGTGTGCGGACTGTTGCACAACTATCTCGTGCATTGAATTTACTAGACGTGTCGGCTTTAATTGGCTATAAAGTGAGGAATGCTGGAATATTACTGGTAGTCCTTAAGTGACTAAATCGTTGAAGTTTGCAGGCATTGCAAAGCGAAGCTTAGACGTATACAAATGGTACCCATTCATTGCCACTTACATTTTTAAACATCATCTGCCACTTGATGTTTTTATTTAAATTGATTTAAAATATATACCTACTTATTTATGGTTTAATAAAAAATTTACAATACTTCCTCTTAGCCTTTTCCCAATTATCTTGGGGTCAGCTTCCAGTCTAACCAGATGCGGCTGAATACCAGTATTTTACACGGAGCGACTGCCATCAGACCTCCGCAACCCAGTAACTGGGTAATGCCGATATCCTAAGGTTAAACTGTTTGTCAGACTTTCGGGCTTCTGACTACCCGTAACGACTGTCATAGGAATTCGTATGACACCCGGGACCGACGGCTTAACGTGCTCTCCGAGGCACGGAGGGATCTCGATGTGTAACAAATGGTCACCCATCAACGGACTGACCGCGGCAAGCGCAGCTTAACCTCGCAAATCGTACTATCGGCGCAAAAAAAAAATTACAATAATACCTAAAATTGTGGTAAACGCACCAATAGCGTTGATGGCACTAGTGAACAACAAAAGTGTTTTGTGATTACATCGTTGAAGTTTGCAGGGAAACTTAGACGTACGCAAACGGTACTCTATAGGTACTACATTATTGTAAAGCATTTTGTTTCGAGCGCACCTAATCTGAGCATGTCTAATGCAATAGCCATTGGCAGGCGGTGTCGATGGAAGTATCGTCGTGATGTGCATATAAGTGCGGACGGCGAAAGGTTAAAGTGGAGTGTAACACAATTATTATTTACAACACCTCAATTAGGCGCACCGTTGTAGAGGAATCCACGATGTATTGTTACAAGTCCCGCACGAACAGTCTCGGGGCGGTAGCCGGGTAGTTCACAGAACTTTGATGTGCTAACATGTGCAACTAGTTGTTACCTAACTTCGTACCAAACGTCCCTCCCACAGAGCTCTGGAAATATACCTACACACTGAGAGTACAAACGGTATTTGAAATCCGATATAGCACGTACAAAGGTATATAAATTGACTTGTGAGGGAGGGTCCCACTCGACAAACTCAATTATTATTGACCCTTGATCTCAGCGGAGGCGAGTCGACCGAACACGTCCTATAAGCTATAACATTTACATATAGGGAGAGAAACTTCTGTAGGATTTAGCAATACTAATAACTTTCTGATTTTCTGCTAGATAGCTTTGGAAAATATAAAAGTGTTTTACTCTCTTTCAGTTTGACTAAGAATCCATTTGCCACTGACAAGGCTCGAGTGGCCCACTTTTATGAAAGGTAGAATTTTGAATAGTGGTTTCAAGGAGAAAATAGCTCGCGGCTTTGTTAGTGGCGGGGCTTAAAAGTGCAAATTAAATTTCTCCAGGGCATCAAAGGCCGAGCCGGCTTATCTAAATTGCATGACATCAGGTTTTCATGAATAATAGGGTATAGGACTCCGGGAAAACATCCGAGATTTCAGCGATTTTCATAATTTATGGTTACGAGTTACGAGATATCGTCATGTATCCTCGTGTAACGTAAGGGTCACGATGAACATATAGTTATAGGTCTCGTAAACCTCGAGAGATTTTCACAACAAAGGAACCACGTTGGTTTTTAAAAGCTCGGGGTTGTATAAAGATTTTTTATGACTAACAAAGACCGCACATAAGCTCACAAAAGTATTTTATGAGACTATCTTTTCGAGTTGTGAGTACCTATCTGAAATGTGGAGAACATTCGGGAAATATTCTTAGAGCTAGACTTCTACTTCTACTATAAAAAGATACATAGTACGCCCACAAATTTAGTCTATCTGTTTAAATAAAAGGAGAAACTGACTGATTGACTGATCTATCAACGCACAGCCTAGGCCGCTGAGGTTAGAAACTTGAAATTTTGATAGTAGGATACCTTTTATAACGTAGGCCAGGGGTCACCAATTAGTTTCGCTTGGGGTCCGTTTTAAGAAATGAAATGACCATCGCAGTCCGCACAACATTTTATAGAAAAAAAAATTTATTAGCAATGATAATACGGGGGATACATTTTTATTAAATTGCGTACTCTGTAGTACAAGTTGCTGTGTTCTCCCGGTCCGCACAAAATGAGTCGGCGGTCCGGATGCGGACCGCGATCCGCCATTTGGCGACCCCTGACGTAGGCTATCCAATAAGGAAGGATTTTTCAAAATTCATCTCCTAAGGGGATGAAAAAAAATTACGCAAGCGGACCTGCGGATAAAAGCTAGTGTTAGATATAACTTTCACGATCTTTCGATCTTACAGTGAATTACACCTTATGTGTACACATAATGTCGTAAGCATTTCGCTTTTCAACTTTCGATTTCAGATTCGTCTTTAGTTAATTTCGCTCTAATATTTTTTGTGGCAGTGTCTCAAGTGTTGCCTAAAGGCCACTTTATTTTCAAATCACGATTATTAGACTAGACTCAATTTAAGCATGTCTTTACTCGTTAACTATTGATTAGCGTTTCAACTTTAACAGACAGATATGACAAGTCTGATTATACTTAGAATTAGTTTTGAATTCGATTTCAATTTCGATTGCGCCAACACGATTGGTGCAGTGGCTGAGCGAATAGCTTCTGCGCTATGGGTCGTGTGATCGATTCCCGCACGTATCAAATATTTGTATGGCCTACAAATGTGAACATTTGTGTATGTAAACGCACCCACGATACAGGAAAAATCCTAGAAGGGGCAACGTATAAAAAAACCATCTATCTAATATTTCATGATTATGATATTCCAACATCAGTGTGCTTGCTATACGCTCTTTTTTAGAGCGAATATCTTCCTTAAATTTGTTTTGCAGGAAGTTGATAATTTTATATATGCTCAAATGATGACCAATTTTCAAAACTGCGTTGTTATGCAAAAAGTAACTAGATAAATGAAGATAACGTAACGCCAAATCATTGTTGATTAAATCTTGACTTCCGTAAAAGATTCGATTATCTATTGAGTATCGGATCGAAGAACAAAGGCAAGAATTAGATAAATATGATAAAGGGTCTTAGATCGATGACTTGCGAACTTTCGTCATTTATATATTTATTCGTTGGCCTTCGTGGGCGTTTGTTGACTTGGTGTGTATGTACCATAAGACCATGGGCTATAGCACCTTGTAGTATGGGTCGTCGTCCTTAGTTTCACTTTCATGAGGTATCAGAGCGTTGCCATGGTGACGGTGCCATAGCACGGCCCGTGCGTTCCGTAATTACGTAAATGCCATGGAGTCCACTCCCGGTTTCACTTTCCAAGAAATAACCACTGTTTATATGAAACTTGGCATGTTAAGTCATGTCCCGCGACTTCACTCGCGTAATTTAAATTGTATACACTTTCTGTAAATTATGATGAAAGTTAAATTATTATTTAACAGAACTCAACATATTTCTCGTATATCAGAGTGACTACTCGAAAAAAAATTACAAAAATAAAATCATAATTGTCATTATCTCAAAGTTAAGAATGTAGACGTGCTGGAATTAGTACTCGACCGACGCTGAGCGCTGACGTCGTTCGAGCGTCAATGGAACATAACGGAATGCAGCGCTGATGAATTGCTGGGCGAATATTAGAAAAATATTAACAAAAATTGAGAACGTCATTAGCATCATCCCAAAGTTAAGAATGCAGATGTTTAATACTATAATTATGATAATGTAAACTCAAACTATACCGCTGCCGTCAAGCAATAAGACAAGAATAAAAACAATCTGACAATACTATAACGTTAACCCGGGAGAAGAATGATTTGTAAAATAATGTTAAAAAATTTCGATATTCACCCTGCTACGCGCGTACAGCTTTGTTTTCATTCATAGCTACGCTCGACCGACGTTAGCGCTCACCGTCGGTCGAGCAATAATTGCATGATGAAAACCCAAGCTACTTATACCATTGCCATCAAGCAATGAGACAAGAATAAAAACAAAAAACATAACATCACGCCTTGTATTCCCCGAAGGGTTCGGCAGAAGTGTTTTTAGTACACCCTCGTTTCGCCAGTTATGTTTAACTCCCATGTAATAGGAGGCGAGCCTATTGCCATTAACTGGGTACAAATTCAGACACCGGGCTGCTACTGAGAAATGTCTAATGGAAAAACCCAGTAACACTTTGCCTCACCTAGGGATCGAACCCAGGACCCCATGCTCTGCAGTCGCGCTTGCGACCACTAGCCCAACAAGGCAGTCAATAAAATCAATCTGAAAGTACTATAATGTTATCAACCCTGGGCAACAAAGATTTGTTAAAAACAATGTAAAATAATTAGAATATCCAGCCTGCTACGAGATTTTTCAGTGTTTTAGTTATTAATCGTAAGAAAAACAAACATTTGTCTGTAAATTATTGCTATAATAAGCTTTGCCCCACACTAGGATTTCTCCTGTATCGTGGGTGCGTTTACAGACACAAATCTTCACACGTACAAACATCCAGACCCGGAGCAACTATCTGTAGGCCATACAAATATTTGTTCCGTGCGGGAATCGAACCCACGACCCGTAGCGCAGAAGCCGATCGCTCAGCCACTGCACCAAACGTGTCGTCAAAAAGAGCACATAAAGCTTATCTTACAACTCCAATACACTTGTATTGTGGTAGTAAAAGGTACTTCTGTAACTCATCCCGGCTAATTAGCTGAGTCAAGTTAGATAAGAGTTAGCTTAGTTAACCTTAACTAATGCTTAAACGGGAGGTGTACCTACTTAATTGTTATCGAGGTTGTCGGCTTGTTTACGTAATTGCTTTTGAGATAAGCTAAGATATTTGATAATGTTTGTTTTCAATGAGAAATTGGTTGTGGAAACTAGTGTTGCTCTATGTAGTAAAAGGGTAAAAGATATCAGCAAAGATATCCTACAAAAATGTGTGTTATAAAAGATATACAACAGAATCTTGTAGGGGTGAATCTATCATTACAGTTATAGCCAATATCGGTATGTCAGGATTGGGAGCATGGTAAATAAAGTAAATTAAACCAACATAGACTCTCCACCACTGAGAGTACTTTTAATTGGGTTAGTGATTAGTTACAGAGGCTAGTTCACAATATAATAATTAACACAAGATCAGAAAATAAGGACAAGCAAATCAGATATAAAAGGTCAGACTTCTTCGGCGGCTCGACATAGAATCCTCTGCTCCGTCGTATGACCAGTGTTTTTATAACTTGGGGTACGTTGATTCATCTTGACAATTACCCTCCATTATCAACATTGTCCAGCGTTACCAGCTACCGATAACAGTATTTTTTTATGAAGTAGGTAAATTAGGTAGTTATTTTATAAAACGGTCTCGTCCACAGATATTAGAGACGACTGCTTACTCAGACGATTACTTACTCGAGGTACCAAGTTAAGTTCGTTCTGCCTAGCCTTTTCCCAACTATATTGGGGTCAGCTTCCAGTCTAATCGGATGCGGCTGAATACCAGTTTTCTACACGGAGCGACTGACATCAGACCTCCGCGGCCCAGTTAGTGGGCAATGCCGATATCTTAAGGTTAGACTGGTTGTCAGACTTTCGGGCTTCTGACTTCCCGTAACGACTAGTTAAGTAATAGTCATAAAAACAATAAAGTAAAAACGAGTATTAACTAACTTTTTATTGTATCACAAGTATTTATCCGTATGGCTATCTCCATCCACAGATAATTAACAACTCTATATCTGTGGTTTCGTCTGTTTCCAATCATGATGATTGTACCTACGTCATAGGCTTGTGCGACTTTTACAGATGATTTGGACATCTTCCCAAGAAAAACACCACATCTACAATCTTTGCAAAGCTTTTCACTGTAGAACTTATCATATCCAGCTATTTAAGTAAGAAATCTTGTCGTATCAGAACTAAATCGATTTGTGTCTCGTCACCCACCAAATCCAATCAATGTGTCGGCACGCTCCTTCCTTACAGTCAGCAGATACTCGAAACATAGCTTTGAACATAGATGTAGTGTATTGGGGCGTGTTTGGCAATCGCATCTGGAGTTTAAACATGAAGCTAAGGCTACGGCCACACTACACAGGCGACAGCGACGAGAATTGAGGTGGGGTCGCTGGCTGTTAAAATGTCCCACCAAAACATTGAAATATTTCCAAACCTATGAGATCACTATTTCTGAGGTTTTATATTTCGAGGTCACTATTTAGGCACTATTTTTTAAGCTTTAATCCTTTATCAAGACTGTGGTAGTTTCTGAGTTACAAGGTGGGACGCTGCCTCGACGTCAAGCTAGCGTCCCCACTAATAGCTGCTCATAACTCAAAAACTACCGAGTCACTAATTATTTCGTTTTGGTCACTATTTAGGCACTATTTTTTAGATATAATAAAAATTCTGGAATCTTTGATGGGGACGCTGGCTTGACGCCAACCTTTTAAAAAGTAATAAACGAGTTTGCGGTTATGAGTATTGTTGTAGTTGCCATATTGCAATAAATGTGAATATTTTTTGATTTTCTTATACGCTAAACTTTCATATCAGTGCAGATACGGCATTTTATGAGTAGATACATACTTTTGTATGCTGATACAGGTGAACCAGTAAATAGTCATAACTAAGAAAAATAGGCTTATTGGAACTCAATAAGGTCTCTTTTTAAGATAAAAGTTCGTTCTGTTTTACACGATTTTAAAACACGATATGACATTTTATTAGTTATGATTTTAGTTCGAGCTTACAAGGACTAACAGCTTCTTATAATAACATTATAAGAAATTAAAAGCACAAATAAGTCAATTTGTCCTAATTAAGACCCGCTTCTCTTTAGTTATCTCATAAATGCATCAACATTGTTCAACATTAGGTACTTGTGCAGATAACGCAAACAAATGATAACAACTATAAATCTTAATAAAGGACCTTGTGGTTACTCTCTCAATAATTTCAATGATCTGGATAGTGACAAATTGGAGAGGTCAGTGACTGCGTTGCGTCAATTTTATCATAAAACAGTTTATTGTTTTGTTACTCAGATATCGTTATAATCGTGGACTCGTTGCCGGAAATTGCGTCGTTCGGAGAAAGGTAATAATTTTGTTCGAGTATCTCAATTCCCAACACAATCTTTTAAAAAGGTCATAATTATATTACTTTTCTTTTGTAAAGCTGTCGTTGGATTTCAAATGAATAGATTCAAAACAAGTTTATTTAGCGTTTATAGATATTAGTTTTATTCATAGTATAAATTAAGTTCCAGTGAGATTAAAATTGAATTGAGATAATTTAATGTAAATTTTCTGTGTGATAAGTTTTCAAATCATAATTCAGTCATTTTAATGTTTTTCTTATTGTTTCATTTTTAATTTAAAAGCCTTCTCCAGCACCGTTTAATGATCTCTTTTTTATATAACTGTATTTAATGGTTTAACAGTAAATGGACATAGTCATTGTCGGCAACTATCAAGCTCTTCGTCAATTAAGATATTAATTAAGGGTTTGAACTGAGTACTTAATTATTTATTAATTTGGTACAAGTTTAACGTCCCTATGTTAATAACCGGATTCAAGTATAAGTAGATACTTGTCCTCTATTACAGTATTGAAGAATGTAATGCACTTTTAAGTTCGAGGTCGTTTATCCCACATCGACAGGTTGAGAACAATAGCAGATTCCCTCCCACGACGCTCTCAGTTTCGTAATTTGGACATCTGTCACGAATCGCTGATGTATGCGCATGCACATCATGTTTACGTAGTAGCCGGTGAGCATGTAATCGCGACACATCTGGGCCAACATTGCGACCCTCTTTGGCAACTTCTTGCGTTTTATTGCAGAATATGACCATTCATAAGGAGAATACGTTTGTGGTTTCCTTTAAGTATTATTTCTTTAAAGTCATTTTTTTATCGTTGGTAAATCCTCATTGGTGTCCTTCGCCCTGGGGAGGCGAGGGGTTCTGCAGGACTCTTACCGGCTAAAAACCCAAGGTGTTCCTCCTTCTAACCTATGCTCGGTGTTACGGGATTCGCTATTGCATGCACCGCAACCCAGGCTCACCTAATACTCGCAAAAATATTTATTTAACGGCAGCAGCTAATACCCAGTAAGTTCGCAGATTTGGTGAGAGACTAGTTAACCGATAACCGCAACGGTAACGTTTACAGATTTTTAGAAATTAGGAATTCTTTTCTTAATTTCTAAAGCCGTTCTAGAAAAAAATGTTTGTGTTTTAATGCCTAAATAAATTAACATAATTTAGTATCACACGAGATAGAGGTGAGACATTCTAAGATCTCGGTTATGGAGATGCGGAATTCGCCGTAGACTGACAAATAATCAACTAATAGCAACAAAAAAATTAAGTCGTCTTGGGACGCCTGGCAGATGTGAAACATCGAAATTCAATTTGTAAATAAAAATCTGGCTGAATCAAACCGAAGAGAGCCGACGAGTATCAAAGGTCTGTCGTCGTGTGTCTGCCATTGCGAGCGTCGCCACGGAACAGCCGCTCTCACACCTGTATCGCCGCATCGCAAGCGGCACGCGAGCGGCGCATTCGGCAGGTCTGGACGCACCATTAGCGGAAACACTCGCCTAGGGCCAGCGCACACCAGCAGACGGAAAGCAGAGGATTTTAAATTTATCAATACGATCCGCCTTGTGTGCTGGCTCATACCCGCTTTACGCTTCGCATCCGCTCTGTGCTAAGCTCCGCGTCTCAATGAACGAGGCCTAACAAAGTCGTAGTGGCCGTAACCTAATTAGGTAATTGTAACTACCGCAAGAATTTTAACTGAAACCTTTTTCAAACATCACATCAGTTATCTTGAAGGCCGCCATTATCAGTGTCACGCTGTGTTGTTTATCTACAAGAATCTGCTCGGTGCTACATGACCTTGTGTTATCATCATTCATCTCGGAAGTTTTCTGTTTGTTGAGCTGCTACTAAATATTTTGATTGATCGCACATAAATGTAGGTGACTCTTACGCGTTATTTTAGATATTAGTGATGTCATTGGATTCTTTTGTAAAAGAAGTAAGTAATTTTTATTTATATACCTATGCTTGACTAATATCAGAAAAAATCCTTGTTTCCCGCTCAGTATCGTATAATATGATTTCTGGGGCATCAAAAAGAGTGTAGGCAGATGAATTACATACAATGCAGTTCGTGGCTTATTAACGATTACGATTTGCGAGACTTGCCGCAGTCAGTCCGTGGATGGGTGACTATTTGTTACACATGTCACACCTCTCTATTCCTCGGAGAGCGCGTTAAACCGTCGCGTCGGTCCCCGACAGTCGTTACGGGTAGTCTAAAGCCCGAAAGTCTGACAAGCAGTCTAACTTTAGGATATCGTCATTGCCCAGTGACTGGCTGGAAGCTGACCCCAACACAATTGGGAAAAAGCTTGGCAGAACGCATTCGACCAGTCTGTAAATTAACTGCAATTCTCAGCTATTTGTCAAATGCCGACTGTCTGTCAACATTTAAAAGGGACTTTTTCTGAGCAAATATTTTTTCCATGCGGGAATCGAACCCGCGACCCGCAGCACAGAAGCCAATAGCTCAGTCACTGCGCCAATCGTGCCAACAAACTCTGTCAACTCTCTACGATGTTGCAAGTTTCTAAACATAATATTTTAATTGACGCTGCTATTTAAATAAGGTTTTATCTCATGTCGACGCTATAAATCTACCTGATACCTTGTACTTATAAATCAACAACCTGCAACGAGTGCTACTAAGAATTTACTATCATTTTGCTAAAATTAATAAATCGTTTGACGTACTCTGCTATCAGTCCATATTAATTATTCGGAATAGGCAATTGTTCTTATTTATCGTGTTTGCGTGCTATAATATAAAGTTTATGGTGACCGTATTGAGTGTTGTGTTGAGTAATAATAACATTATCAAATTATTATATTGTGTAGTTTGCATTTGTGCGAAGGGCTCGTGGCCTCTGTTAGAAAACACGTGATTGGCCTTACGAAAAAAACTATGTAGGGCCTCCGTTGGTTCTACCGCCCACGCAACGATATTTAAACGTGACAAACCTCCCCGTGAGCCAAAAAACGTGAACAGAGGCCTAAAAGCAACCTAAAATTCTACTTATAGGGATATACCTACGGCTTGTAAACCACATAGGTACGATATCGATAGAGGTATGCAAGAGAAAGATTCCCGTCTGTGTCGTCCGATGCTCGGAATACTAAGCAGATGTCCTACTGCGCGTGCACGTATTGAACTTATACGTACCGTACGGAGTTACCGAGGAATGTGGGACATGACCAATGGGCAAATTTGATATTTATTATAATTAGGTATAAAAAAACTGCCTCGATGGTCTAGTGGCAAGCGCAACTGCTGATCGTAAGGTCCTGGGCATAATTCCCAGGTCGGGCAGTGTTATTGGGTTTTTCTGTGTTGAATTCCTCAGTAGCAGCCAGGAGTTTGGATTTGTGCCTGGTTGATGGCAAAAGGCTCGGCCCCTATTACGTGGGACTTAAACATAACGGCGAAATGAGGGTGTAACTATACACCTCTGCCCAACCCTTCGGGGATTACAGGCGTGATGCTATGTTAGGTATAAAAAAATTGAGAGCTTTAGTAAAAATACATCGATATCGATTTAGCTGTGGTGGTCTCCAACGCAACTACCTGTGGGTATCGTTACGGGCACCCGCCTGTACACCGGTGTGTCTGGCTCCTGAGATTGTGCCGGGAAAACACTGGAGGTTGCATAATTGTTTCTGTAACATGAGTAGTTCCTGCAACATAAATAAATATAATAGGGCGTTGTTTTTTTAAAGCCTTCCAATTCTATATAAAATCCTGTTATAAAAGACTGGAAAATAAGCCGGTAATATAATATTCCTAGTTATTAATAAAGTTGTTGTGTTTCTGGTGAATAATGGTTCCATTCATCGTAATTAGCGCCCATTGTTAAACTAAAGCATCACAAAACAAATCATTGAACTCAATACCAGAGTTATGGTTATGAACTTATTAATTATATACATTTTCTATTTTTCTTCTCATTTTCGGGTCTCTGGTAAGAACTTGATAGATACGATACTTTTTTAGGAGACCACAGATGAGACTGTTATATTGTTTGATTTTATATTTTTTTCTCTAATTTTTGTCAGAATAGAGGACAGTTTAAGCAAGCCAATACTGGCACAGCATGAGGTATTCTCTTAAACAGCGTACACACCTGTGTGTACCTAGCGTGTGTACATACCTAGTCAACGAAGGCACCTTTGCAATTTTAATTTGACCAAACTTTGTATTCAGAATTATTCGGTTGTTAGCGGTATCAAACCCCGTTCGTTATCTAGGTCTGTACGCTGCATTGTAGCTCGTGCCGACACTACAAAAGAATGACAGGTTTGTATCAGACAAGCCAGTTACTGTCCTCAAAATGACCCTATAATTTGTCTTCAAAATATTTCTATTACCAAGTCAGTTTATAGCTAATGACCGGCTTTGTAGTGTACTAGATTTTATATTTGTGTCGTGTCCGCCAACCTGTTCTGAGTTCTTTATTATAATTTTGAGATCACTACGGAAACATTCTAATTCACCCAGAACACGCAGTTGTTCATTTGCATTAAACATTATTGCTTACTTGCTAATAGAGACCGTTAGCGCGTTCTTCAAATCGTCCAAATTGCAAAACAAGTATGTCAATTCTATGCTCTGGTTGCTCTTAAAAGTTGTAGGTACCTATGTATAGGTACTAAGGTTAACATCATCGATTTTAGTAGTCTTTCAATTAGTTGTTATATAAGGTCCAACCAAAATACCTGGACAAACTTTTTACACAGTGTTCAATACGTTTAACTAATCACATCTGTGTAAAAAAAACGAGATCCAAGTGTTTATTTTCTAACCAAAAAATAATAACGTTTTAAATTGCCTGTACTCTCTAAGAATAAACTCATCCATTTCTTATGCATCGACCGCCATTGGGGCGCGCGCTAATTCCGTGCCGTGTTTTACCTAAACAGCGAAGTGAAAAATGTAAAAAAAAAATTAAAAAAAAATTAAAGATGAAAAAAAATTTGGTTAGAAAAAGAAAACACTTGGATCTCGTTTTTTTGCATAGATATGTTCAGTTACACTTACTGAACACTGTGTAAAAGTTTTTCAGTTATTTTGGTTGGACCTTATATATCGTGAGGTCCTGAGTTCGATCCCCAGGTCGGGCAAAGTGTTATTGAGTTTTTCCGTGTGGAATTCCTCAGTAGCGGCCTCGAGTTTGGATTTGTGCTCGTTTGGTGGCAATATGCTCGCTCCCTGTTACATGAGACTTAAACATAACGGCGAAATGAGGGTGTTACTGACACCTCTGCCTAACCCTTTCGGGGAATCCAGGCGTGATGTTATGTTATGTATTTTTGTATGATTTAACTTTCATTGAAAATTCCATGAGTTTTGTCAAAAACTGTCTTGATCTTTGACTTTTTAGTAATAAATATTTCAGATGAAAAGGTAGTCTAAATACCGGGGTACAGGGTACATAATATCAGTCGGTTATCACGGAAGTCTAGAGACTAATAGTGTACTAGCCTTCGAGGGCAGTAGGTTAGTCGTTGATTAGCAAACTACTACCGGTCCTTTTCCTAGCACTTTGTAGCTAACTAGATAACCTATACTATTAACTATTAGCAAAGCTATGTATTCAATGTGTACCTATCCTTTTTAACCGACTTCCAAAAAGGAGGAGGTTACTATGTTCGTCTACATGTATTTTTTTTTTTTTTGTGTATTTTCATCGATATTTTCGCCAATTGTGAACCGATTTTGATGATTCTTTTTTAATGGATGGGGTATACTTCGAAGTTGGTCCCATTTAAATTTGGTGAAGATCTGATGAAGAACTTCGGAGATAGACAATGGAACTCCTCAATGACGAACAGTACGCATATTGTGATGATGTGATTATGTTACGAGCAGCGTCTTTAGTAGGTCCAACCAAGTTTTAATTAAGGCCACTAAAAAGAAAAAAATAAAAACTTTTTTACAAAAAATTTAAACCGACTTCAAAAAGAATAAAATAATTACCATATAAAATTAACAGTTTCAGAAGTCGGTGCCTTCAATTTGGTTCAGCGTGGATCAGCACCGACTTCTGAAACTGTTAATTTTATATGGTAATTATTTTATTATTTTTGAAGTCGGTTTAAATTTTTTGTAAAAAAGTTTTTATTACTCTCGTAAATAGTTCTGCCTAGCCTTTTCCCAACTATGTTGGGGTCAGTTATCAGACTTTCGGGCTTCGGACTTCCCGTAACGACTGTCATAGGTATTCGTATGACGCCCGGGACTGGCTATTTAACGTGCTCTCCACAGCACGGAGGGGTCTCGATGTTTTAACGAATGGTCACCCATCCACGGGCTGACCGCGGCAAGTGCAGCTTAACCTCGGTGAACATAATATTATTCTTAATAAAATTTAAAATGGGAAAGTATATTTAGATGTTAGAATGTTTGTTCACTCAATCACGCCACAGTATCGGCTGAACGAATTTGAATGCAATTTGCTTCGAATTTATCTTGAGTTTGCACATAGGTATCCTACTTTTCATTTCGTAAAACAAGATCTTTTTACATACCTACAGCACGGCTATTCAATTATAAATGATATCACCAGCTCTTCTATAGGCAATGGTGTTATTTCATGGTTATAAATTTCATCCAATTAATTTGTTTGTTAGCTTATATTTTTATTGTTAGTTAACACGTCACACCTTGTCATTGGTCACGCAACTGTTCAAACACATAACACATAAACAATTGCCTATCTACATATCTACTTTGTCTGATTTACATGATTCACACGTTTAATTTATATGAAGTGACTCGAAACACTCTCATACTGACTTATTTAGGTACAATTAACACATTTTAATCCATTTATAAAAGGCAACATGAAATATATATTTGTAGATAAATTGCCTAATGGGCAAATACTCAAACGCTACTCAATTTTAAGTTGCCGTTATTTTCGTGCTGTCACTTCGCCTTCAAGTGAGAGTGACAGCACGAGACTTAAGAGGAAACGCGGGCTGCAAAATATTAATACATAATTTGATTAGGTTTTTGCGATCTATTTCCGTCCCACCCCTCCCGCATACCTTCCCATTTTAATATATTTTTCTGTAATAATTTAAGAAAGACTTTGGTTATGTCTGTATGTTTTTCTTTTATTTTTTATATTAGTAAAATTTGTTTGCCAGATGTTTGAAAACGGTGGTAAAACCAATCGATTTTTATAACATTTAAACGTTTCTAGTTCTTTTAATAATTAATTTATTGACAAAAACAAAACATAGGGACATAGTGGTGGTAGATATATATCATATGGTAAAAAATATTTGCTCTAGTGACATTATCCAAGGAGGAAACTGAGGAATACGTTTGTATGGACTAAATGCCGACCGCATTTCCTCTTAACGGCAGCTAAAAATTAGGTAGCGTTTGAGTATTTGGCCATGAGTATTACAAGTGATTAATTTCACAATTGAAACAAAGAATTGTTATGGCTTTACTACCTTTTTCAGAAAATGAAATGTCAGTCATAAAAATTACTTGTTTCATTTAGAGCTTTGTCTTAAACTCAGACACACGACGTTGTTAAACTTTTACGATATGAAGGCTGTTACAGCTGCTATTGTGAGAACTGCAAATATAATTAATATTCTGTTCGTCTTTTATTGTTATTTGCAAGCTTGTAGTACAATCAATATCATAAGTAAGTGATGATTGCACTTTCAAAACTGTTTTATAACTGAAAACTTGTTAATTTATTATTTATGTTAACAAAATAACGATAGAGAATTTAATTCTTTAAATAATAATATTGTAATTTTAAACAAACAATTAACTTCTGATAGGTGCCTACACTTAATTAATTTTGAAATTTCAAAATACTAGCTGTGTCCTCACGGCTCCGCCCATGTAAGAAGTTTTATTCCAGTAATAAATATAGCCTATGGTACTCAGTGATAATGTTGCTTAAAAACAGCAAAATAATTTTTGGAATCGGTCCAGTAGTTTTTAAGTTTATTCGTTACATACAAAAATACAAATCTTTCATCTTTATAATATTAGTATAGATATAGATTTATCAACTTTTGTTTTTGGCGAACATTTTATGAAGGTTATTGTTTCATACGAAAGATATACAAGAGTAGAACATGTTGGACATAAGAATGGGACTTTAGGTAAAGAACATCAACATCCCTTCATGAAGGTTGTAATTGTATCATTGTAACTCTCTTTACGCTACAGGTCATTACTGAGCGTTAGCCTTCCGGACAGTTTATTTTAAAAGACAAAGCTTTTTCGAACATTGTAAGTGTAAATTGTCGGTTTAATAAGTAATGTCAATCTTCTTATAAAAGTGTGATCAATGCTCGATTCCAAGTAACATAGGAAGTGGTGTATTGTATATAACTTTCACACACAAAAAGTGCCAGTTTGCATAGAATTCACATTGATCGCAATATACGCAGCTAATCGCTACCATTGTGAGAAACTGTTAGTAATGTATGTAAAGCGTATGTTTTACACAATAGATAAGAGTTTTTAGGTAGAGAATTTTACTTCTTACTATATAGTAGTATGAAATAAATGGGTTGCGGAGGTTTAATAGCAGACGCTTTGTGTAAAATACTGGTATTCAGCCGCATCTAGTTAGACTGAAAGCCGACCCCAACATCGTCGAGAAAAAGTTAGGCAGAACGAAATATAAAGTTGTATGAAGTAATTATTTTCATTAATTTCGTGTTACTTCCGGCAAACTATGGACCACCATCTGCTCTCTCGTCACGGGTATGAGTTGACTGAAAGACGACTTAAGGTTAACGTCAAGGATGGGCAACAGCTTCTTATTCACTTTCCCATCCTCCCATGTGCAAAACAACACACCAAATCAATCACCAAAGTAATCACCAAACTTATTGACAAGCGTGGTGATTGTGGTGATCAGGGGCGTAGTTACGGCCTTACAACCGTATCAATGGATTACAGGGGCCCGACGTGTGTAATTTCTTTTGTGAAAAGTATTTACCTTCCATTTGGGCTTCGCTGCAGTCGGGCAGAAGGGCCCCTTTGACAAAATTTGATACAGGGCCTGTCTAGGACAGGCTATGCCACTGGTGGTGATACTCACTAAGTTATCATTTTGAAGGTTTATGCCTCTATCTTATCTTCCCATGGGCTTAAAATAACATATATAGGTACCTATTATTGTAATCACCAAACCCATTGACAAGCGTGGTGATTGTTGTGATACTCACTAGGCGGTCTTTTTTGAAGGCTCATACCTCTATTTTATTCTCCCATGGGCTTTAAACAATATATTGTAATCACCAGTGCTTAAGCCAAGCATGGTGATTATGGTGATATTCACGAAGCGGTCTGTTTGAAGCCTCATGTTCGACAGGGACGTTTATTTGAGGCTACTATGTCTACTTTACAAAGTACACGTAACGACAAAAAAATGGTAAACATTTTGCTTATAAGGGTCGAATTATATCAATGCATCAATGATTCCACAGGAATTCCTCCGGTATCTAATAACATATGATAATATATTCTATTGCTGTTGTATACGTTTTTATTTCCACAATGATTGTATAATTCTTACGTGTAGATTATATGAGCTCTTATGTAGAACGTAATATGTCGTAGATGTCATATTAACGGGGTGTCCTGAGTAAGCGACAAACGCGACGCGACAAACGCGATTAAGACAACGGCATTCCCTACTAGCGGCCTATGTAGCGAGACACGACGTAACGCGTATTTGTTCCCCGTCGTGTCGCGTCGCGTCGCACCGCATCGCATTTGTCGCTTACGCAGGACACCCAGTAACAATGCAGTTATATAATTATGGTACATTAGCTCCGATGACTATATTCATAGCCGTATTCAGGGTGGGGCAGACGGGGCGCCTGCCTCATCCTGGCACAGAGAAGAATAGGTAAATGGTCTAGATTCAGTCAACTTGCCACCCATGTCCACAGAACAATTACCCAAAATAGGCAGACCATTGCCTGACTCCATCTATACCTACTTATTTTGACCTTAAAAATAAGGTTATGGGGCAAAATTGGACACAACCCTGACCCTGGACAAATTCTGGCTACGCCCATGTATTGTCTGGAAACAGCTCCCCAGATGTCAATAAGGTTCGATTTTTATTTCTTTCATTTTACTAGTAGACTGAAAGATTTCCTCCCTAATACGTATTTTAAGGACGTTTAAATGTTATTGTGGAACAAAAGCACCCTTAAAGCTACCCTTTATTGAATTACGAGCAAGATCAGTCACTTATTCCTAACCGATACATCACATGATCGTAAAACACTATGTACATACAAACTTTATTAACTTTGTACTACACACGGAGTTAGTTCGTGAGCCACGTACTGGTAATACCCAGTACACGTGCAGTATTCAGCCCTTTGATCCGCACACGTGTCTCTGAATAGTTAATTAGACGACCGACTGGCTTTTCATCCAGCCCGGATTACGTTGGCTAATCAAAAGCTCCCAATGAGCACTCTGTTTAGTTTCACTGGGATTATTAGTGACAATGTTTAGTATGAATTTTAGTAGGTATTCTATAAGAGAAATATGTACAATGGTGATGTTAAATAAGAATTTTCTTAGGGATGGTATGCAGGCACGGTCGCAGCCAAAGACTTTGGGGGGGGGGGGGGGTCATATTAACAGTAAAATAAGTTAAGCACATTAGAATTTATTAGCAAAAAAGTATTTTTTGTAAATTATCTAGGTATTTTTAGGAGGTTTGTCAATTTGATGTGTACGATTTGGAGGGGGGGGGGGGGTCATGACCCCTACGACCCTGCCACTGATGGTATGTTGAAGAAAATGAGAAGCCAATGGGAGTTCTTTAAGGTATTCTGTATACGGGTATAGTTAAGCATCTACAGATTATTTCAATATTTTTGAAAAATTCCATGTCAACAGGGTTAAGCAAAAATATATTCAATGTTGACTTAGATTTAGATACGGCAACGCCATATTGTATTTCTTGAACGCTGCACAAGACTCCGGTACGTGGCTTTAGAATATGCAGAACATATTTCATAGAAGATTGGTGTAATGCATTCCATAAATATGCCCAACTTCTTCCTGTACCTGCCCTGGATGTAGGTTGATGCAGAGCGACGGGGGACCAGGAATAATATACAAATGGCGGGTTTATTCAAGTGGCTTAATCTGACACCCGACAGCACCTGCATTCTAGACGTTAGTAAATGAACAGGTTCTCGCATTGGTAAGCAAGATTGACCACAAAACCGATAGTGAAAACAGGCGTAGTTTCTTTTACCGTTAGCATACGGTCAGTGGGCCACTTTTTACCATTTATTGGGCGCATCGCTAAACTGTCTGTTATACTTCACTTGGGTTACAGAATTAATGTAATTTGGGACAAGAAAACGTGTTTATTTGAAGACTGGTTTTTCGGTAAAAAGTAGTGCTACAGTTTTTTTGTTGTTTGGTTAGATTTTTATTTATGGATGCCGAATCAATAAATTCTTACTGAATCGAACAATCGGAATACATTGCCTTCTCTGTGCGCTTCTATTTACTCTAGGTACCTGTATATTTTGTTTGAGGTCACGCTGCATTTTCTATTCACATATTTATGGTTTGCATTGTTGGAATAAGCTGTAAAATATTTTATATTTACTTGTAACAATAACATACATATTACATAGCAGTAAAATGTTTCGCATGTCAACATAAAAAATCTCTAAAGTACTTTCTTTTCTATTGCAAAACGTTCCACTTAATGTCAAGGTAGACGCTTTGCGGCATTATGTCAATATTCACATGCTGCATTAAAAAATAAATAAAAAAAGCATAGTTCATTTCACTGATTACGTTTACAGCACCTTGACCTCGGACGATTTAAAAAAAGAATGCCTACTGCGATTACTATCCGCGCGTATTTCCCACGTTCATCAAACTGCGTAGCTGTAGTGTGTTTAATTTCCGTTCTTCCCACAGAGAGCTAATCCATCAATACTTACTGATGTGTAAGTTTATAGAACTCGTGAGAGCCCATTGGGAACTGATACGGAGATAGAAAAAGTTCGGGTCGGCTGTAATCCGGTCCGAGCAAATTGTAAAAAGGTCCTACTAACTGACTTATGAACACAAGATTCACCTTGATGGTAAAAACTTATAAACTACATGCTTATTGTTAAGTTACATGGGGGCTGTAGGTATAGAGAATAGAATCAATATTTTCGATAAAAACAACACCCTAATCATGACGACGGCGTAAAAATATTGATTGACATAGGTTACTCGTTTCCACGAATAATAAATAATAAAAGTCCTAAAGATTGTAGAAATGTTCTGAAAAGAAACAATAAGGTGAAATTACTAAAGGTTTCAGTTAATTGCAGTAATAATAAAATATACAAACGTAGGTAAATGTCAACTCCCACGTCAAAATTATGCCGAGTATGTCGCAGTTGTAATAAACATTATTCAATTCTAACATTCTGTGAGGGCCGATTTTACTAATGTTAGATATTTTTTACTTGAGGAATAAATATGACGTATTGATAGATTTCTTTGTTTAATTATTCTCTAACATTGGTAAAATCGGCTCTAAGACCAATAGGTACCTAAACTGTTAAAAAGTTCAATTCCACAAATTAAAATTGAACTGATGAGTTAATAGAAATAAATTGATACACGCCTATCTATCATTCAATTTTGTTTGATTACATTCCTTTATCATGATCTAAGATAAAATGTTTTGTTCCTTGTAATTATTATTTAACATCATCTTAGCTGGTTCCTTAGCTGACAAGGTATGAAAAAATCCGGTATTCCACTTATCTTCTCCTTAAATTCTTTATGAAATATTGGACCACGGTATTTACGAAATGGAATGTCTGATATTAAAACAAACAATCTTTAGACTCGTTACCTTTTTGCCGTAATCCAAATGTCTGAAGGTTCTTACTTTCCGCTGTGGATTAGAAGTAGAAAACATTATTATTAAATATGGTATTTATAAAACATTCGTATATATTTTCAAGGTTTAGGTCGTAATGCACGTTTTTATTATAAATATCAATCAATAAGAGGAAAACATTATTCTTACTTCCACGTTAGAAATAATTGTAATGTATAAAAACTGGCAGGTGCACGCAAGCCCGTTTCTTGTATTCGCCATTTCAATGTCATTTGCAAGCCTATACTCTAATGCAGCACACTGTTCTTACACATGTTGCAGAATATTAACAGAAGTATATACAATTTTAAAAGAAAATGTCCAATGGTTTTGTCGCAATGGGTAAAAAAGTTTGTTGCGCTGGACCACTGAACGTGAAGGTTTGTGGCGAGAAGTGAACGTAACAAGAAGTTTCACCAACAAGTAACAAGTTTCGTTCTTGCGGACTTATACACTAATCTGAGTCAACCAGGAGGGGCATAACGTAAGATATGTCAATATATAACAATGTATCTGATATGCACTCAGTCAAAGATAATCCAGATTTAGAAAAATGATTTCTCATATCGATAACATTGTCTCTCGTGCTCGCCACAATGAAGCACGACTTTATCATTCGACCCGCACCGCCACGGTACGTAATTTTTTTTAAACTTTGTTTTTCGTAGAGTTCATAATGTTTTATTTAGAATTTATGTCTTTTAATGTGTTTGTTGGAGACGCCTCCTAGAAACTTTGTCCTGTAACTGTAAACAACGAAACTTGTAGGATGTTCCAGTGTTTAAAGTTTGCTAAGGAACGATGCGACGCTTTTCGTACCTACGTGGACTCCGTTGCTTCACGCTAGATCCCGAACTTCTAAATCACCTGTGCACCAAAAGTCATATACGGAACTGATTTTGTTAAAAATACTTTAGGTAACCTTAAGTGTTCGTGTGTGCGTGCGTAAACGCACGGAAATTGAGTTAGATCTAAAGTAGGACTTCTAGTTATTGCTTGTAAGGTGTAAGGTCGCCAGAGCGTGGGATATCAATGCTGAAGAGAGCTCAATTTAACACTCGGCTGCGCAAGTTACATCGCACTCAATTAATATTGTTTATCGACGATAACCCGCGCATGCGTCGATTGAAACAGTCGCCCGCGCCGCTTCTTACGCCATCACCGCGACGTAATATGATTTAATTTTGTAATTAAGATATTCGTAATTAAGTGTGCATCTTGACGTGACGCAATCTCATGTATGTACGCTTGTAAGTGAATGGGATGATAGGTGGCCTCTGCAAATAAAACAATTTCATATGATTGGCAAATATGTTATTGTAAAAAAAATATGTTACGACAGAAAATTTATTGTGGCTGAGTATATAAGAAAAAACAGAAAAACAGAATGTTGATCGATGAACAGTAGGTTAAAGAAATGGGCAGCAATAGTTAACTCTTTATTTTTCATTTTAAATCATGTGGTCTTTTGGTTTGAAGTGTTAGCCACCTGCGAGAAAAACGGGCGTGCCGATGCATATTACCTATCATTAACTAACAATCAAATATTTAGATTTTATTATTAACTCCACACAAAGTTTTTGGCTATTACCATCCGCAATTATAGTGATTAGAAAACGTACCAGATGTACGTGATGTCTTAGGTGAGAAGTGGGTCAGTATATTGCATATAATGGCGCTCAAATGGCTGTAAACATGCAACGCCGAGCCACGACGACAGACCGGCGACGAATGATCATGATGTCGGAGAATTTACAAATGGAGTACCTACTAGTACTATTAAGACAACAACGTCAAGTATCAAACTCAAGTGACATTAGCACCCATATTCTAAGACGTTCCTCCAAAACTTACTCGACTCGACTCCACCTCGACTCTGCCTTTTTCACTACCATCGCTAGTTATAGTTGACATAAACGTCCTCGACTCGAGATTTTTCCTCAGTCGAGGTAAGGAATCATCTGTCAAACTCAAGGTACCTCGGAACCTACCTCAATACTCTCAATACTCAATATCTTTATTGCTTTACCATAATGTGTACTTAGGTGGTAACTATATAATTGAGATCATTATGGACCCTGTAGGGCACAGCAAAAGGGTAGGAGAGAGGAAGCCCTGTTTTAGGAGATGATGAACAGTAATATTATTGCTATATTATTTAATTATTTAATTTATTATTATTGCTAATTTATTTCATTATTAGGTCAGGGCTCTTTATTTATTTATATATTTTTATTTTTGGTGAGTCAATTGAAAATATATCATATTATAATATTTATCCATGTATATATGAATGTATCTATACGACATCCATGTATATATGAATGTATCTATACCTTAAGGAAGGAAGTGTCAAAGTTCGTAAAAATGAATTTTGAAGACTTTATCGAATATGCTTACGATAATCCTTAAAATTATTTATCGCGGTGTTATTTGCGCGATGCAGATAATTCAAATTATGACGTCATGACTCCATCGAGGAATCTCAAAGTTCACTCGAAATTGCGACTAAGAATACAATTTTGAAGGTGTTTTCGAGGCCGTTCTGAGTCGAGTATGAGTCGAGTAAGTTTTGGAGGAACGTCTTTAGAATATGGATGTAGCTGTCATTGTAACAAATTTCCCCTCTCCTTTTCTCATAAGCCATGTACGTCATACACTCTGTAACTTGACATATTGTAAATAACAATAAAATATCTGTTTCGAGTTCCTTTAATTATAGCACAGAAACATGACTTGAAGCGTTATAGTATAACATAACATCACGCCTGTATGACGAAGGGTTAGGCATAGGTGTATAGTAACACCCTCATTTTGCCGTTATGTTTAAGTCTCTTGTAATAGGGGGCGAGCCTATTGCCATCAACCGGGCACAAATCCAAACTCCGTGCTGCTACTAAGTAATTCCACACGGAAAAACCTAATAACACTTTGCCTGACCTGGGGATCGAACCGTACCTCACGATCAGCAGTGTTTTTTGTTAATACACTTCTATCTTAGTTCGTCCCAAGAATCAAGGAGTCAAGAAATTATTGTCATGGGACCTTTTCAGCGACTTACGTAGAGTTAGTACAGACGCTCATCCCGTTATTCAGCCACACATGATCACTCCATTTACTAATACTCCACGGTCATGATACTATGAAGCTGCACGACATGACGTAAATATGCAAGGTCCTTTACAACCATGTTTACTCGTTTCTATTCCCTTATTCATGGGAAGGGAATAAGAAAGAAAAGCAAAGCTCAGAGTGTTACCCATGACGAGTGTTTGGATCGTTTGACCCGCATACAACGTGGTTTTAAATTGTAATGCCACGGTATTGACGTAACATCACGCCTTGTACTCTCCGAAGGGTTCGGCAGAGGTGTTTTTAGTACACCCTCGTTTCGCAAGTTATGTTTAAGTCCCATGTAGTAGTGAGCGAGCCTATAGCAACGATATTTTTATATATTTTATATCTTTCGATATTTTGAGCAATTTTCTGTGCTCGGGGTTGACAAAATTTTGTTCAATGATCATTAAAGTCATGGTCGCGGGTGGACCCTCTTTCATTTTGATATATGAATTTTATTTATGTAATTTACAAATAGTAAAGTCACTTGGAAATTGTGTTAAAAAGTTTCTTTGATATTTCGATGACAATAATTAGCTTTTGAACATAACACTAAATAATAAAACTTTTTAACAAAAATAAAACTGACTTCAATTTTTCTATCTCCGAAGTTCTTCATCAGATCTTCACCAAATTTAAATGGGACCATTTGGAAAGAATACTCTTTCAAACAAAAAAAGAGTCATCAAAATCGGTTCACAATTAGCAAAGATATCGCGGAAAAAACAAAAAAAAATAACATACAGTCGAATTGAGAAACTCCTCCTTTCTTTGGAAGGCGGTTAAAAAGGCACAATTTAACATAAGTAACCGTAACCACTGCCATAAATATTTGAAACGCATTACTATCATAATGGGTTCGATCGTAACACAAATCTCACATGGGAGAGATTGCTTACGCGACTATATAAGCGGTACAAATTACATACGGCGGAACGGTAGCATTTCGTAACAATAATTGTACCGTAGTTTTTCTAGAGCACTTCCTCATTAAATGGAACGAACCACAGAACGAACGAATGAACGCTTTTGTGCGGAGCGTTCCGTAGCTCTGCATAGAAACAAAAGCTGTTGGGAGTAGTCGGACACTACTGCCAACAAAGGTTATTAAATAAGTTGAGTATTGCTTTCACAAATAATTGCGGTGCTTCATGTTCATGTTTAAGGAATTGTTGGTTGTTTATACAGATAAGAAGCTTTGATAAATATTTTTCATTGTTATACTGAATATTTTTTGTAAGAGTTGAGAACATGTTCTTTATTTTCTTTCTTTATTAAAACAAATATTTTGTTTGCCATATTTTGTGTAATAATTTTTATTATGAATGTTCACACACTCGTTGGTCTAGTGGTAGCAAGCGCGATTGCTGATCGGTGAGATCCTGGGTTCGATCCCCAGATCGGAAAATGTGCTATTGGGTTTTTCCGTATGGAATTTCTCAGTAACAGTCAGGAATATGGACTTAGTCCGGTTTATGGCAATAGGCCCCTTATTACATGGGACTTAAACATAACGGCAAAATAAGGGTGTCACTATACCACCTATATCACCTCTGCCCAACCCTCCGGGGAATACAGGGGTGACGTTATGTTGTTAATATTCACACCTTTCATAATCGCGATAAATAAATGAATATGAACGTGTTTTTAAACTACTTTACCGTAAAAGGCTTAGTTTTCCATACTTAGGGTACCTAAGTAATAACTTAAGTGCAGGTAGCACTTTCCAACTCAGCATCAATGGAAATCTAGTTATGTCTGTTTCCATCGACAGCTTTCATACCGCTGCGGGGAGATACAGCATTCCCATTTTTTATTTTTCCTCACCATAAATATTCATGCATGTAAAACTGACTTTAATATTAGAAACCGATTCGTATAAAATTGTTTCTGAATCGATAAAGCGTTATTATTGTAAATGTGGTTCGGGGAAAAGAGAATTTAAACCGATACTAATGTGCAGTGCACGTTCAAAGCGCACGCGCAGCTTAATGTGTTATGTTTAAAGATCGCATTAGTGTTAGTGGGTTGAATCGACTAGCTAGCCTTTGACCACTGGTTGTGGGAAATTCTCTTTGCACACATGACATTAGTAGCTTTCCTATTGATAAATGAAGAAACTTTGACATTAATAGCTTTGCATGTGACATTACGTACAAAAGATTAATGTTTATGTCATTATCGGCCTGAATCCACGAAGGGAATAATAATTATAACAGACATTCAAAAACAATGAACACCACACTTACTATAAATAGTATTAACATTAAGTACCTTAATTAAAGTGTCATGTAATGTAACTGTCAAGTTATCAGATAAAAGTGTTCATAATAAATAATAAGGTATAGTAGGTAGGTACGACACAATTAAAAAACCGGCCAAGTGCGAGTCGGACTCGCGCACGAAGGGTTCCGTACCATCATCTATAAAAACAGCAAAAAAATCATGTCTGTTGTATGGGAGCCCCCTTAAATATTTATTTTATTCTGTTTTTTAGTATTTGTTGTTATAGCGGCAACAGAAATACATCACCTGTGAAAATTTCAACTGTCTATCTATCATGGTTCATGAGATACAGCCTGGTGACAGACGGACGGACAGCGGAGTAATAATAGGGTCCCGTTTTACCCTTTGGGTACGGAACCCTAAAAATCGCATCGGCAAACTTGATTGAACAACCAATGGCAGTCGGTTATTTTCGCGCCACTCACCCTTATTGCGCTAGCTTATAGATCGTTTTGTACTGCAGTCTTGAATTCGCACTCAGTTCGGAAAAGATCGGATTTACGAAGTTTATCGATGCGACTTCTTTGTTGTGTCGTTACTGTACACAATATTTAAACACGCAGATAAGTTAACCAGAACTTGTTCTAGTTTAAATACCGCGACAGTAATGCGAGTGTCAAGATTTGTATCTACAACTTCAATGCCGAGAGAAAACACGTTATAATTAAGTACAGCAGTGAGATTCGACCGGTATTACATGGACATAAACGATAAAAAACGCAATTATCATTCTTGTGAGAAACTAACAGAAATTCTTTACTTAGACCGGGCTTTACAACCTGTAAGTTTTCCTCACGTGAGTCCCTTACGATAAATTTGCAAATGTAAACTCTCTTGTAAGTATCGAGTGATTCATAAAGTTGAATTCATTGTCATAAGTTACTTACTTATATTTTACAGAAGCAACTTACAATTAGTGTATTGGCGGCCTTATTTGGATTTGTTTTTCACAATAATAAACGGAACTTTATACTGACTCCTACCAAGCTTGTTTGAACAGGCACTGAAAAGGATCAGATAAATATATTTGCACAGAACCTTATGAAAAAGCAGTCAGTTTAAAATTAAAGGAGCTACTACTCGGGACTGAATAAATAATACTCAGATATTATTTTATATTAACATTATTACACCTAATATCTATTTCTTATTCAATGATCGAATAGAAAGCTGTTTCATTTCAATAATAATTACATAATCAACCCATAATCAGCCCATTACTGTCCCACTGCTGGGCAGCCTTTTCTCAGATTGAGAAGGTTTTAGGCCTTAGTCCACCACGCTGGCCTGTGGCGGACTACACACACCATCGAGAACTTAATAGAGCCCTCTCAGGTGTGCAGGTTTCCTCACGATGTTTTTCCTTCACCGTTAACGCAAGTGATAATCAAATTATGAATTCGAAAAGTCAGAGGTACTGGTAACAATAATTACACCATTGAAAAAATTACGCAAAATGCAATCACTAAACTAATCTAGCAGTTTCAAAGACTTTAACCAAACAAAGAAAGATCGATTATTAAAGAAATACGCAAATGGTATGTGTCCGAAAGAGCTGTTACTTGAAATATGTCGTAATATTACGTGCGGAGTAACGGACTCTGCAGACTGGCCGTCCGGTGACGGAATATGTCGACGGCTTCACGATTACTCGTTCGTAAACGACCGTGTTTACTAAAGGCATTCGCGTTGAAAGAACTCGGCATAACATTGCAGAACAGTCCCGGCGGCTAGGGCCTCCGGTTTGAGATGACGGGTCCACTAGCAGTGGTGTGTGGACCCCATTATGTGGAACAAAAGATGTGTTTGAAGTGAATGGTAAAGAAAAGTTGAAGTTGGATTTTGAACATTAAGAAAAGAAGATTAGCAATCAAAACAGAAAGAAAAAACGTGTTTTGCCGAGCAGTTAATGTTTATATACTCATGTGTATATATAAGCATAGAAAGACCCTTTGGTAGACCTAGTATATTAGTTGGGTACCACCATGAATCTCGATTCTTATGCAATCACAATTTTCGGATTGTAACTGAGGCTTTATCAAAGTAAAAGCTTTATTACTTCTAAGAAAGCTCAACGTCCAAAATTACTCGTTACCGCTGCACCAATGAGGCTTTATTGTTATAACATCAAATGCTGTCTCAAGCATGATTGTGCAGTTACTATGATAATAAGATAGGAACGGGTCGTTACATTGAATTATAATTATTTCATAATTGCTGTGCTTCTTATTTTTTATTAAAGTTCCACTTCAAAGCTACCTACGTTTGACTATTAAACGTACTGTTTCTGCAATTTTCCATTTCTCTGTTCGCTTATTAATGTAAATTTGACTTATGGAGCGTACCATCGAAAGTGGCTCTTACGAACACTTCACTAGAGTTCAAAGAAAGACCTAAGGGCTTCATTCGTCTGGCAAATTAATTACTGGATAAGGACACTAGAGAGGCGAGGCGAACTTCCAAGAACTTTCCGAATGAATGTGGTTAATTTAACGGTTCTTCTTAACAGTTACGCCGTCTTGCAAACATTTGTCAGAAGAAGGATTATGAAAACAAAGTTGTGAAACGTTCAACTGAGAACTTGATCCCTGTGCAAGCGAATCGTAACGAAGTTCTTTTGTTCCCCCACATCCCCCCCTTAATATTTAAGTTGAATGTTCATCTTTGATGTCAATCTTAATACCAGTTATGGTAAGAGCGATCGTGTTCGTGCTCTTCGCCTCCCATGTAGGCCAGGAGTACCACGGGCGGCGGGGTCGACGACCGCCCCCCTCCTGCCGCGTCAACTCTAGACCCTGCACTACTACATTTCTCTACTCGGGCGCACTGCACGAGCTATCCGCTCAAGTAGCTCGCCAGATCAAATATAACTAGTTTTGCTCGACGCTTTTTTTAAATTAGAAATCTTTACTTGATCGACCAAACACAGTTATCTGATCTTGTCTCAAATTCTTTAATTGTTGTATTAATGTGTGAACCCTGGTTGAATATTCAGAGAAAGTAATGCTTCACAGCTCGTGTGTCCATTATTTCTGAGAGGCGTAGGTACCTATGTACAAAATTTCAAAACCTGCCGTTACCGTCACGTAAAACATTTAGCTGTTTTTAACAATTTTACTATGGCCACAAGTACTATTGTCCGGTTAATTGCACAGTACTCAATCTTTAGTAAGTTTTCGTTTGGGTAATTGTAATAATTTGCGGCTTAAATTGTGGGTAATTGTGCGGCTTTATGAGATGCTCAGTTATGACTGAACGGAGCCAAAGTTATAAGTTACGCGGTCACAGATCGTGATCGGGGTTAATCGAGTTATCTCAAAGATTGCTCGGCACGGGCTGCACCGACGTGACCAAACGATTGGTCATTTACTCCTTAATTGGACCTATTGGTTGCAATTTTAATAAAAGGGCTTTACTAAGCGCTATCTCGGTTTTTTAATGTCTATTTCGTGGAGAACAGTCGTGAAGCAGGTAGGACAACATTTCAACCAGAGATGCCCAATATTTTTTCATCGTTGTCATATAATAAAGTCATATTGATACTCCAAACGACGAACCTCATTTACCGACACAAACGAGCGCCAAAACGACACTACACATAGTACACACACGAGGCCTCAGATATTCAAGTCACGTCTTTTAGATGTACTTGCAACAACAAAATAAAGACGTAGCTGTACAAAGCTTGGCATGTAAAAAGCTTGAGGCAGCAAGGTGGCATGACTACCTGCATTTCCTTTACTTTCTCGACTGACCTATCACGACTCTGGTCACTACGTTTTACGACTTTTACGTCCGTGGCAAATCATCCACCGATAATTTTCGCATTAGACATTCCATTTGCACTGAATTACGTAAAGCGAGATAAAAATGCGATTTTACTGTTTGCAAACACTAGAGTATTCCAATTTAAACTAGGTTTTACTCAGGTTATTTGAATGGAATAAACTTTTCATTCATGTTTGAAATTCGAAGAGAACTTTTTTTAAACTCGTATGTAATTTCGAGTTTAATAACGGCCATGTTTGAATTGTAGTAGGTAAATCTAATATGAAAAGCTAACAAAACGTAGATGTCATTGCCTTTTAGATTAAATTATATAACCACGTTTGCATTAACAGTAACGTTTCTATTCTAAACGCAGTCGTTTAGAGAGAAAGTTCATATTGTGTTACAAAGCACATGGAGTTGCATTCGTATAGACGTAATCATGTGCAGATGTGTCTATCGTCATTATTCCTATTATGTATTTCGCCAATGGGAAAAGTTAGTTGTTCATTTGTTTCTAGGTATTATCCGGAAATACTATGAGATTGAAGGGAGAATACGTTTATAAAGTATGGTATGGTAGACGCCCCAACAACATTGGGCATACTTAACACACAGATATAAAAGTAGTATGATGGCACAGAGTAGGTATTTTTTGAGCATTCAATTAGAAAAGCTTTATTTTATTCTTGTTTCCTCAAAATCGTCGCTTTTATGGAAGTGTGGCGGGAATGTTGGGATCAAATGGCTACTATTTTTAGATTTCTGTTTACAGTTGCCAATTTAGAAGAAAATCAAGTACCGTAGAATGACTTTGATTCCTGGGGTGACTTTGATCAAAACTTAGTTTCGTATTAAAACTCAAATTGTACGAATTATTCCGAATATTTTTTTACGGTTGGCAGCATTAAAAGTCATTGTCAGCGTGTGATCAATCGTAGTCGTTTCAAATTCCTTAGAAAAAAGGGAGGTAACAAAGTAAAAATCAAAGTTTAACATTTACTTATCACGAACATTTTATTTTATTACTCAAAAAGTAATAAGAAAAATTATAATTTTATTCTAGAAATAGACAAAATAAACAAAATCGACATATGCACTTTTATTTTATATTTTTGCTCTCATATTTCAAGAGAAAAATATATTTTAATTTTGAAATTGAGCAAAGTATTCTACCGTAACCAAATTTTTTTTTTAAATAAGGCTTCATATCTGTAACGATGATATCCGGCACTGGCATGGCGGCGGTAAACATAACTGCCAAGTCAAGACTCCTCATTTGTACACGTTGTCGTGTAATAGACACAGTATTGCGCAGGTTGGGCAGTAAGCCAATGTGTGCTCGGACAAAGCCTCAACCGCAAGTACCATAGGCTAACATAAATAGGTAGTTACAGTGCAAGTACCTCCACAAGGTACGACAGTGGTCGCTTCTGCATTTTACGCGACTTTCACCTGGCAGCGAGTAAAACTGGCACACATCATCTCATTGTTGATGTACAGCGCACTATCGACTGTAGATGACCGCTTTACAACCGACAATTGACTTTTAAAATGAAAACAATACAGGTTATAACGAAATAATGATTGTAATTCCTTCAAACCTTGTGATGTACTGTTGACATAGATTAACCCTGCACGGGATACTTTTGAATTCAATACGAAACAATTACAAGAAGTTAACATGTGTTCTTAACGTGAGGCATTTTAGCGCCCCGAGTTAAATGACCTCGCGGCGAGCGATACCGCGCAATTCGCACGGGGCGCTAAAACACCTCACGTTAAGAACACATGTTTACTTCTTTTTATAATTTTTTTATTGAGTCAAAATGTCTATTTCAGCAGGTACATCACGAGGTTTGAAGGAATTACATGATTTTATTTACATCCTGACCAGTAGAAAAAATAAATTCTTTCAATCTGACCCAAATTGCACAATAATGGAGCTCTCCAATCTTAATTTCACACAGAATGGAATTTAACCATCCTATATCCCAAAAAGAATGTGAGGGAAAGGGATTGTTAAGGAATTTTATACCTCTGAGGGTTCCATGAAACATTTTTAATCAACTTAATTTTGGCGTAGGTTGGCAAGCTAAATAAAGGCTTGAATAGAAGGTGACCCTGTCACTTGTGTTTGAAGGGCTAATCCTTTATCGCCACCTGCCCAGCTCAGGTTCGCTTATTTGTTACTTTTACCTAAATCCGTCTGACCTTTTCGTAATGCCGTTGTCCGGATATTTATTTTTATATTAAGCCAGGTTTATAAGAGACAGTTTACGGACAAAATGCTCTTGTTTCGGTTGATAGCTTAATTTGTTCGATGGTTGCTTCCAAGATTACTTGATCCAATGAGATTCTTAAACTAGCGGCCCGTCCCGGCTTCGCACGGATGGAAATTTTTCCCGTTTTTGCAATATTTTTCATTTATGCTCCGCTCCTATTGGTCGCAGCGTGATGTTATATAGCCTATAACCTTTCTCGATAAATGGAATATCCAACATAAAAATAATTTTTCAATTCCAACCAGTAGTTCCTGAGATTAGCGCGTTCAAACAAACAAATAAACTCTTCAGCTTTATAATATTAGTATAGAATGATGAACCGTATACTAAAAAATCTATTTTTTGTGCCTAAAAAAGTTTCCTATGTTCTGGGTTTCAGGGTATCTCTGTCAATCGTGAAAAAATAACAAACAGACAGACAGACAGATAAACACACTTTCGCATATATAATATTAGTGTGGATATATATGGAACGCAGTGTTTCGTCTTTAATTTTTAAAGGTCAGTGAGAAATAGGTCACCAAGGTTTTCCTACGCAACAGCCTAGTGACCTGTATTTAACTAAAAGGTGTATTTATAAGTTATACTAAGGTACCTGTACATCTGTTTCACTACAACATAACATAACATCACGCCTTGTATTCCCGAAGGGTTGGGCAGAAGTGTATAGTAATGCCCTCATTTCGACAGTTATGTTTAAGTCCCATGTAATAGGGGGCGAGCCTATTGCCATCGACCGGGCACAAATCCAAACTTCGGGCTGCTACTGACAAATTTCGCACGGAAAAACCCGACCTGGGGATCGAACCCAGGACCGGACGATCAGCATTCGTGCTTGCCACCACTACGACCTATATTTTAATATGATAAAACGTATAGCGACACAACTAAGATGTCGCATCGGCAAACTTCGTAAAACCAATCACTTCCGAGCTGATTGTGACTTCATGTTTATTAGTACTGCAGTAAAAAATGATCTTTACGCTGACGTAATAAGTTTGAATGGGCACCTGCCATTGGTTGTTCGATCAAGTTTGCGAATGCGACTTCTGTGTTGTGTTGTACTATAACAAAGTTATTTCTACATCTGTCGATGTCATTTGAAACGCAATTTCTTCGGTAAAAAGAAAAATAGCGAAACGTGTATACAATTTCAAATAACACGACGTCGCTCGGTTTACACGACGATATGAAAAATCGTAAGTTTTCCCAGCGCCAACACGTTTGCTACAGACAGTTATTACTTGTTTTCTGCAACTTTACGAAGACGGATGCAAGGGAATGAATCACATCTTCTAGTTTACTTTTTTCTGTGTGTTGAAAAGGGCAAATGTACGCATCTTCTTAGATGAAATATAAAATGTTGTATGTATATAAAAAGCTTGATAATCCATCGTTGCATGACGCGTCGTGCATCCGGCGTTGTCGCGCGAATGATCTCACGCCACCCGACACTCCTGTGTGGTCTGCAGGAATACACTGTAAAGTTTGCATACATTATACATGTACCTAGAGAGGTAGCTGGGTTCAGTATCAATGGAGCTGCGGTTTCCTGTCTAGTAACCTGCTTTAGCTTAGCGGAGTATTCAATAGGGCGGCTTTCATTGCTCGTGTGTGATCAGGGTAACTTTGATAACATAAGCGCCGATAGAAACGTATACTAGTCCATTTATTTGCATCGTTTAATCACATGCGGTTTTGTTTTCCTAAAATAGAATAGCGTATTGAGATCAAAAGTTTATCAACTTTAGAACGCACGTCCCGATCTGGAGGAGGAAGGATGTTTTGGTGCTAATGTTTATTAATTCAAATTTTAATCAGTTTTTATCATCAAACGACAGTTGTTTCCGTTGGAGTTTTTGTAATTTAGTATTATTCAGGGGGGGTTGGCTCGAGTATGCAGCATGCAAATTGATGTAATTATGGCCTCACTGGTATGGTCGTAGGTTTGGGTAACTGCGTAGAGATCTCAGATCTAGATAATCCATAATATTAATGGTTTTCTGCAAAAAACTTTAAGTAGATATGTGATAGGATTGGCTCGATTGTGGTTCGAGGTTTAGAAGCTCGGGCGGCCTCTAACTTTTATTACACTGAATCTTTACCTACGCTCGACATTAATTTGACTTTTCTTTCGTTGACTAACAAACGGTTTCCCGTGGGTGTTGGATAGGTATGCGAGATAATACGTATTTACCAGTAGGATCCGTGGAAATATCCTTCTGTACTTAATAACATCAAATAGATTACCAATCTTTAGCAATATCTGCTTAGGTCTGGTCGTAGCAAACGTTTACGGCACAGAATAAATAAAGTAGGTATTACGGCTTTACGGGTAAACCTTTTTACCTTCTCCACACAGTATAAATCTGTTGAAAAGACGAAGTTAAGGTTTCCATTCCACAAAAGTACAGTCAACAACGAAAGTAGGTTAATACTGTTACTTTTATACATCTAAGGCTCGATTTTACCAACGTCGGATAGCGTTTATCCAAGGAATAAGACAGACGTTTTGACAGAATTTCTATGCAAAAGCTGTCAAAACGTCAAATTTGTTCCTCGATTAAAGTTATCCGACGTTGGTGAAATCGGCACTAAAAGACACAAAATTATTCGATGCACTGCTTTTCAGAATTTCATATAATAGTCAAGAGTTTGTGTTATTTTATTGTTACATGTGTTCCGATTAAATTTGAATATTATTGTGTTCACTTATGATTTTAAAAACTGAAGTGTTAACATACTTTTGTTTCTGACTGTACTACCAAATAACCCCTACTGCGTCATTAGCATGAAATAGCGCTCATGCTCTTAATAAGAGAGAACCCACGGAGAGAAAGTCCACCACGAACAGGATTGATTCGTTTTTGTTTTATTTTTCTGACAAATGCTATAATGTTATCTTCTTTTCCAGCCAACGCAGTCGTTCGTACGAGTCGGACGACCACGAGAGGGGGGCGTGCGAGTGGTGCGAGTATGCGCTGGTGATCACCCTCGCTACCATCCTGCTGATCGGCGTGTCGGCGCTGACCGTGTTCTGGGTGTTCTACTACCGCGAGGGCTATGCCTGGGCCGACGACCTGCCTGATAAGCAGTTCAACCTGCATCCGACTCTTATGGTGGCCGGGTTCATCACCTTCAGCGGTTTCTGTAAGTACCTTACATAAGATTATAGGTACACAATACGTAGGTATACGGAGAGGATCTGTAATTCTCTGCCCTCAGCTTTAATAAAGAAGAAAATAATATCTAGAATGAATCCATTGATGTGGGCCATTTGGTGTTCACAAAATTAAGCGTTGTTTAAATCACATCAGCCCTTTTATTTGAGCTGATCATGGGCCTCTGACCCATGATCCAGGGCTGATAAGACCGCTGGTATAAAATGGTCGTGAGGTAATTTTGATATACACGACATTTTCTGTTCCTTATTGTAATAAAACTACGAACTGAATATTCTGAAACTACCTACTGTGTAGGTTTTACAGGCTTTCCGAGATGAGACGAGAGTAGATATTGTTTGGACCGATAAAACGCTACAAAGGTGTAGAGGCAACGTATTACAGTAGGTACTCTTACTATTGGTAATATCGCAGACTAGGAAAGCTTCATGCAATCATCATCGTGCAAGCTACCTTTTTGGCTGCTAGACTTCAATATAAAGACCAACTAAAGTTTTATTGTTGAACCAAAAGGAGTATGAAAGAATCTTACATGCCATTCTGTAGTATCTGCTCTTGTGTAAAAAAGGCGTTATTTATGTGAAAAATATCGTTATCACAATACATCGGAGCCTGTACAAGTTTACTGTTGAATATAGAACTCTAAAATGAACGATCACGATAAAAAATATTGTCATAATGAATACAGCGGGGTACGCTGCCTCATATCATCCTGATATAATCTCCGATTCGCTATTTGTGGTACTCACGGGAAGAGGGAGTGGCCTATTTCTCAAGTACACGACAAATTAACGCCTCAGGCGTTGTTGTTGTTGGAAAATGTGTCTCACCAACGCTACGCTGCATATGTCACTCGGATGCTGTAGTAGAATCTCCTTTTAAAATAACTAAAACTATAATTTCATTACCAGCCGTGCTACTGTACCGCATCTGCCGATGCTTCCGGCGCATCTACGTGAAGCTTCTGCACGCCATCTTCCATGCGCTGGCGTTCCCCTGCATCGTCATCGGATTCCTGGCGGTGCTGGACTACCACAACAAGAAAGGCATCAACAACTTCTACTCGCTGCACAGCTGGATCGGCTTCGTTGCTATGGGACTGTTTGGAATACAGGTAATTTCATCCTTTCATATAAGAATTACTCTTATCCTTTCCAGAAAAGCTTCCACCTTAGATTCCAATCGCAATAAGGATTTGGCTTAGTACTTGTATTTAAGTGGCTTGAGAGTAGAAATACCAACCTACATGTAGTTATTGGGCCGATACTATACAATATGTAAACAATTTACATAAAAACAACATAACATCATAGCTTATATTCCCCGAAGAGTTCTGCAGATATGTTTTTGTACACCCTCGTTTCGCCAGTTATGTTTAAGTCCCATGTAATAGGGGGCGAGCCTATTGTCTTTAAGCGGGCACAAATCCACACTCCAGGCTGTAACCAATTTATTTACCGTATTTTAGATGCTACTTACTAAATTTTTTTTATGTAACACCAAAAGGCGATGCATTTGGAGTTGATATCACCAAGTTTTGCGAGCAAAACAAGCGTGAAGATAGTCCTCAAGTCAGGCATAACGGCAGATAAGCAACCGGCTCGTTAGCGTCGTTTACGACAGGATGCGATAAGCTAATCGCGGATTAAATGCTGGTCGAAATTAATTAGATCTGTTGCGAGTCATCTGCATGAAAAGCTTGTTGAGAGCACTCGAATTACGCACACATATTTCTATACCATGACATAACTACTTTATCGTGTTTTGGAATATTTGAACCTAAAGGTTGAACAAACCTGCACGCCTGAGGGGGCTTCATAAAGTTCTCGATGGTTTGTGTAGTCTGCCAACCCACACCAGGCGAGCGTGGTGGAGTAAGGACTGAATCCTTCTAATTCTGAGAAGACGCGCGTGCCCAGCAGTGGGATAGTAATAGGCTGATTATGTTTAAAGGTTGAAGAAGGACAAATAATGGGGACTTAGATAATTTTGTATCCACCTCATTTGATCCTCGATCAACTGCGTATCCTTCCATAATACATGGTTAGATAAATAGGTGCTTCTGACACTTTAGAAATAATAATTTATGATACTTTTCACTATAATATCAAATGGCCCTCGTTCACTACCTACTGAACTTGAGCGTCAATCAAAGCCTGTTATAATTAATATTCTAGGGAACACGTTGATAAATATTTATGACACTCAGTAGCCGCGCTAGTGTAGGCCCATACCTATAATTATTGGAAGATGCAGACTTGATGCATTTGGCTCATTGAGAAAAATCTAATCATATTTTTCCAAAGCTAACGAATTTTGTCAATATTTTCCACAGTACGCTGTCGGCTTCTTCAGCTTCTTGCTGTTGTTGATCTGCAATAAGGGAACCGCTGGCTTCCGCGCCTCCTTGGTGCCAGTTCACGCGGCGTTCGGAATCCTGACCTTTGTGCTTGGAGTCTGCGCCTGCCTCACCGGACTTACTGAGAAGGCAATCTTCAGCCTCGGGTATGTAGAAAATCCCTTTATGGACAGGAAACCACGGCATGTTTCTTTGCTTCGATCATATTTATTTTGGCACTGTAGATTTACTTAGAGAAACCTATGGATTCTAGTATAAACCAGTTTTGAATTGACTTTTGTGACGTCAAAGCTGCCACCAAGGCATAAGCGAAGTGGAAGACTATCACCACAAACTTATACTGTGATGCCAAAATGTCTACATTTCTATACACTTTGACAGGACTAAATTAAACTAAGGGTGTTTGTCTCTTTCTGTTTCAATAGAAAAAGAAAGTGACAGTTGCCTTTAGTCTAGTTTAGTATTGTCAAAACGTGCTACAGAATCGACACCACTATCAATACCACATCCTATGCACTGCACTACCAATGTGTGTACGTTGCACGTATGCTCGTTGTCACTAGAGCATGTTATAGTTCTAGAAATGTCTATGGTCATAGTATCATCTGTTTAGTCTGTCTGTTTGTCTTGTCTTGTGTGAGTTGCTTGTAAGTGTCCGTATCCACAGCGCGGAGAGGTACAGCGGCATGGTCGACGAGGGGATAATCATCAACGCCATTGGAGTCGCCTGCATCGCCATTTTGGCGGTCGTCATGTATATCTTGTCGAGGAACAAGTTTCGCACGCCAGAGGCCCGCGGACAACACATAAGGGCCTCAGTAGACCTCTAGATTTAGATCTCTATTTATTACAAAGCTGTCAGAGCCAATGATTACTTAGAAGAATACTTAGTTATAAAAATGCGATTTAAAATTAATATAGACATGTAAAAAACTTATTTAATGTTATGTAATTATAATCAATGGCTCTGACATCTGAAAATTCGAATATTATACAAACAATTGATGTACACTAATGCCCGGTTCCTATACACTAAAACGAATCGTTTTGCTTACCAATGGTAGCATTTTTTATTGCCAAACTGATAAAAAAATGACTTGTAAGCAAATTTTACTTGTAATAGCTACTTCCATATGGGAGGGTCTACTATACAAAGCAATTGAGGTATTTGCTTCATTATTGGTAAAGATACAAGAATCTCAATTTTACCCAATAACGCTTCGTAATTTATAGGAATCGGGCATAAAAGCATAGATACATATTGTTATTTTGAATGAATTTGCATCTTGCATATTTATAGCTTTTTTATATAAATATGTACATTAGTGCAATTGGCTGCTAAGATAAGTGAGACAATTATTTTTCCATTTTATATTTACTTATTATCAACAAAGATTATATTACCTATGTACCTAAATAATACACTGAAGAAGAGGTATACAATAAATAAAGTATTTAATTCAAGAGATTTCTTTAACATATTACAAAAATTACAGAAACGAGGCTTTATTGTATCAGCTTTGGTCTGTATCAGATCAAAATAACTTAGGCATTAGGTAACTTTAGTATATCGCCTCTTTGCTTCAATAACGTGAAAAGTCCGAAAAAATATTTTTTGTTTTATTTGATCATTAAAACCGCCATGTACAATTTTTATTTTTTTAAACTTAGTTTATCTATTACTAGCTGTGTTCTCACGGCTCCGCCCGTAGCCTATGTTACTCAGTGATAATGTAGCTTTCTAACGGCAAAATTATTTTTGAAATCGGTCCTGTAGTTTTTAAGTTAATTCGTTACATACAAAAATATAAAAATACAAATCTTTCTTCTTTATAATATTAGTATAGACTAGCGTCCCACCCCGGGTTCGTACGGGTGCAATGTTGATACTAATGTGGGGCATACAAACCATCCTCTTGAACCACTCTATCTATTGCTGGAAACTGCATTAAAATCCGTTGCGTAGTTTAAAAGATCTAAGCGTACAGACAGCGAGAACGACTTTGTTTTATTATAAAGATTAGAGTAAAAGAGACCACGTTTTTTGAAAAAATAAAATCGAACACAGCGGTTTTAATTATCAAATAAAACAAATAAGGGTCGTTCGGATTTTTCAAGTTATTGAAGCAAAGAAGCTATAATTATGTAGTCTTACGAATATTTAGTAAAATAAATGACTCCGTAATTTAAGGACCTACACTGTATTTTTGTTGCATTATAAATAAATGTAAGTTACTCCTTGACTTTTAATTTTATTTTTTTATTGAAAGCAGGTAGTGTTTTTATGTTATGTAAGCTTTTTGCTTTATGTGCTTGTAAAACTCAGTGCCTGCATCTGTGTTCATGCTTGTGGTTTTGCACCGTTATTCTGATTTACTTACACTTACATTTTATATAACATGAATGTGGTGAATGTTACATAAAACATTATACAACGCCTACTTTAAACAGTATTGCAATAAGTATTACTCTCAGTTTAGCATCTATCAATTATTCTACTAACGGAAGTATCCTATTGATTCTGGGTATGGTGGTTGATATCGTAATATGTACCTATATTAATTCATGAAAAATATGACTTAAGTATATTTCTGCTTATTTATTATCCTATGTTTTATAATATGTAATTAAACACGGATCCAGATTGGTTGCAGGTTTAAGTTTTCCCACAAATTGATAAAAAATGTCTAGTTAGTAATTGCCAACTGGATATTCAGTTAAGTTTATTATTTTTATCATACCTATATTCTTTTCACGTTTTAAACTCTCCTATGAGCGATTACAGTGAGATATGAAACCTGAAGTTGCAGTCTCTCACAGTTTTAAATCGACGTATTTTATTATTTAACAATGGCACTTAATATCAATGTGGTCACACTGATAGAGTGAGATAAAGCTATACCACCAGCCAAACGTTAAAAAGAGAGCAGACAATGGTGTCGATTCTATTGCGCACTTTGACAGGACTAAACTAAACTAAGGGTGTTTGTCTCTTTCTGTTTCAATAGAAAAAGAAAGTGACGAATTTGAGGGGGATTTGCAGTAGATAATGCAACTTTAACTCCATTTTATACATTTCATTTCTTACTGCCATTTATCTTAGTTGCGTTTAGTCTAGTTTAGTACTGCCAAAATGGTTTGTCTGACATGAGCGCCATCGCTAAATAATTTACTTCTGTAAATATTCTGGATCCGTGTATATGTATAAGTATCTTACAAAGTTACAATGAACTAACCCGGGGCATGCGGTGTACAGGAGCGAGGTTTACGCGACGCTGAACAACGAGGCGATCGTCATCAACGCCATCGGCATGTCGGTGGTGGCCGTGGCCATCGTGGTGCTGTACACGGTCCGCGGGACCGGCGGCTACCGTCTGCGCAAGGTCGCCGCGCAGCACCCCAGCTAAGCACCCGGATCACCGACCGTAGCAATAATCCACAACTGTTTGGTGACAAATTCTTAAGGAAATATTGATGAGTGTGTCTTTAAAGCCTATCTAACAAGACAGAGAAATTAGCAATAATAAGGTTGGCCACAAATTTATATATATTATGGCAATAACAATCAGGTTATAATTTGGAAATGTGGGAGATATCAAAAGTTGCAAAGGAAAATATTTATTTCCAAATTTGGTAGTCTGACGGGCTTCTATGTCGCAAGAATGCAGTATTGTGTAAGAATATGTACTGAAAACAATTTGAATTCATCACACTCGTCAATTTTTCATGGACAGCAAATATTTTCAGGGTCTTTTTGTAATGATTCGACACATCAATTTAGTTGCGCGTCTCGCGACATAAGCGTCGTACGTCACAGAAAACGAGAATCAGTGAAATTTCGGTAATTATTGCGAAGGGAAAATTAAAATATAAATAAGTCTGGTTATCTATGTGGATTAAGAGACTTGATTTAGCAATTTGTCACCAATCAATTTTCTACCATTTTTAAACAGTTTGTAAGTTCGTTTTTATGCTCGAGGCGAAAGAACACCATGACTATGGACTAGTAGTAATATCATAAGCATAAAATCGAATAATAAAATAATTCTTCCAGTTTTCCTTAAGTATAGATAATTTTCATGCGCAATAAAAGACAAATATCTATATACTCTGAAACACGCTCTTATTGTGTTTTATGAAGTTTATATTCGACTAATTCAATTAAAGAATATAATTATTTAGCTCAATTTGTTAACTTTAGGTTATACAAATTCTATTGTGGTGACATTATTTATGATTGTTCTTGGGGTTGTGCGTTGTTCCATTTTTTAAATCTTTAGATAAAAATTATGGGTGAGTTGATTCCGTCTTAGTCAAAATTAATGCGACTGATATTGGAAGTGTAGTGTTTATTTCCTTTCTTTGCTAATATAAACAGCATTTTATAAGTACCTAGCTATTATAAGCTAATAATGGAAGCAGTTAACGAACGTTAGTAATAAATGCAATGGATGTGAAGGATTTTATATTCTGCTGATGAAATGTATCGAATTGGCCAGAGGTGCGTTTGTTTCCATTTCAACTTTGTACTCGCTGTTCTGTGGTAATTTAAAAGTAATATTATTAGCGACTAGCGTTAGGACAGTATTTGCCGTGTAAGCTAAGTATGGAACGAAATCAAGTGTGTAACGGATTGTCTAAACATAATCAGTACTAAAACAGAATACCCATATATATCTATTGTTTATCAAGTTTTCAAATGAAAAGTCAGAGGCCATACACATGATACTTTTTTGTTGGTATCATCTAACCTACGTAGGTTTGATTAGTTAAGATATATTAGATGTAACTTGTATATAAATTTTAATCTAATTTAATGTAATGTGCGAGTGTTCGATAGTTGTAGAATGTGATGAAGTAGTAGCAAAAATACCATTTAAATATTTATAACGATCAGTAATACATACCTTTATCAGAATATAAAGAAGAAAACAACATAAACTATTAACTTAATTGGCGCTCACTAAATTTCTGTAGTTTTTATTAGAATTTCTAAAACATATTTCTCTTTTATGCATATTTATAAATAAAAGCTACAATTTCTAATAAAAACTAGGGAAATGTTCAAATTCAAAGTAATGCTGGACACCGTTAACATTAACATGTATAATGATAGATATTTGTATAAGACAAGTGTTCATCCAAGTTGCCAAATTCGGTGTAAAGTCAAGTGGTCATATATTTGTTATAATCAATTATTACTGCGTATTACATACAAGTAGCATGTTTATCAATAATTGTAGGATAATGCTCAACGTGTTAATTTTATACGAGGGGTACCGACGCGTTCATTTCTTTTTAATGATATAATAAAAATATAATATAAGGATTCAATTTTATAAAATTGCATTCCATGTAAGCATTCGATGTCTTTAACATTCTTTGATGAATATACAATCAGTACTAAGACTGCATTCATAAGTAGGTCCTTTTGTATTCAATTACAGGATTTGCTATGATTTTTGCAAATAATATTTACAAATTAAAATAATTCTAGTTTTTGTGGATCCCTTTCAAATGTTGGGGCCAAGTTTTTATATTATATTATATTCCCCAATTGTACAGTTGAGGCAGATTTTTTTACGGTTTTATTAGTGACAAAGTTTATTACCTATTTGAACAATATGAATGAAGTCCGAAGCTTCTTTTCATTTGAAAATGCACTAAGAGATTTAAACATGGTACCTGCTTATTAATGTAATAGTTAAGAATATTGTAACAATAAATAATTTCCCGTTGTATTCATATGTTGCGAATGGTAGATAAGTTTCATATGTACTATTTCCAATTGTAATTATTTTGAATATTGAAATATAATTTCGCATACTTAGTTACGTTGATTGCAGTTATATTGGTTGAAATATGAATTTTATCACTGTTTTACATTTTGAAATATTTATACGGCATTCATAAGGTACATTAAATACTTGTAATAATTATGAGTTGTTTCATTTGTTCATCCTAATTCCTACCATCATTACGTTAGTTTAATTATTAAATTATTAAAAGCTGTGGGGCTCCTCCCGCTTAGACTAGGACATCTTTACGTCGATGTCGAGAACTGCCTTATTTAACGAGCATGACGGAAGAATCAAGACATGACGAGTACTTTGTACGGATTTATACACACACATAACATCACGCCTGTATTCCCAGAAGGTTGGGCAGAGGTGTATAGTAACACCCTCATTTCGCTATTATGATAACGTCCCATGAAATAAGCGGCGAGCCTATTGCCATTAACCGGGCACAAATACAAATTTCAGGCTGCAACTGAGGAATTCCATTTGGAAAAACCCAATAACATTTGCCCGACCAGCAGGGCTATTGCGTATCTCTGTTGACAGTTCATAGTGATGATCACTTTGCAAAGTGTACAACGATTAACTGTCAAACAGCTAGTTTCGTATCGGCTATCTTCAGTGACCAACCAAGATGACGTCATGAGCACCGACTATCACTGATAGCCACCGTAACACATTTTGACAGTTGTTTTCGTATCGATATTCGTAAGATTGCGATCGCGTAAGCATATTGGACATCAAATTCATAATCATTTTAGTTGTCATCGCTTTCGTGAAAGACACTACTCATAGGTAGTGTTTTACGAATTCTAGTGATCATCACCGAAGCTGACATTTAATAAAGGGAGTAAAAGTTGCGATTTTTGTTGTTTGATTGTGATTTTGAGGGAAACCATTATGAAAGTGTAAGTTTATTATGTGTTTTTATTATAATAGTAAAACATAATTAAGTATATTAAAAAGAAAATATTTTGATTTGTCGTTTTGTATTGCTGTTTTCAGGTTCATGGAAAAATTTGGATTTTCAGCATTATTGGGTGCATTGAGGGTGGGTACACATGTCGCTTTAATCCGTCCTATTGGTCATGAGGAGACATATTTTAATAGAAAAAAAATATCATTCTTCGAATGTTTTACTAGTAAGTGATACATTTATTATTCTACAAAGTAAAAGAAAATTTAAAGATATGTGAATAATCCTCATATTCTTTAAATAGGTACCTATGTACTATATTTAATTACTGAGTAAAATATTGACTCTTGACTCTTGTTTCAGATTTGTGATGTAAATATAAATATACTGCATGTTGATGCATCATTTGGTGGTGCTTTACATGATTCCTATGTCTGGAATCAATGCCCCTTAAAACCGCTCTTAGAAGGCTGGAAAGGAGTAGAGAGAGCTGTTGGCTATTAGGTAAAAATATAATTTTTAACATATTATTTTGGCTAGTTATTCAAATTCGTTTATATGCAGAAAAGTAAATAACACATTTGGTCTACATGTAATTAGAATTAGGTCTTACAACTTTAGTCAAATTATTGACATGCAAATATCTTAAAATTTAGGATTTTATTTATTTTGTTGGTAATGGAGTAATCAATTAATGAATTAAATTAATACATTAAATATTGAGCATTCTATTATCATAATTATATTATTTATTAATACATTACATAATACATTTGTATTAATAAATATTTAGTGAGCTCAATCATTAAATAAAACTAATATTTGATTAATAATAATATATTATTTATATTTTAATACATGACATATTATTTATATATTTTAGGTGATTCTGGATATGCACAGTGCCCTTGGATGATGACACCTATTTTAGGTGCAGCTCCAGGTTCAGAAGAACACTATACAGATCTTCATTGTATAGTTAGAAACACTGTAGAACGTTGCATTGGAGTTGAAAGCATGTTGGAGGTGTTCGTTAGGACACATGTTACTTCACTATGATCCAGTTACAGCAGCCAACATAGTGAATGCATGTGTTGTTCTGCATAATTATAGCCAATGTACGCAATGATGTTCCAATTTCTGAACCTCAGAGTGACGATGTTGACAATGAACAACAGAGCCAAATCTTTAGAGAGGTGGCAATAATCGAGGCAATTCCAGATGACTAGGAACATACTAGTCCAAAGATTATGGAATACTAGGAGTAATTTGTAATAATTATATTAAGTCATTTGTTTTTTATCTTTTGTGACATCTATAATAATTTTATTATAGTGTTTTTTCTCCTATTTTAATTTTGACATAATGTATTTTATATTCTTTACATTTTGTAAACTATTGCATTTATTATGTCCTTATTTTTGTAAAAAATGAGAATTATAATTATATAGAATCATTTTTAATGCTACATACAGATTTATGTTGCTGGGGAGTTTGTTGCGCCGTTTCTTCTTTCCAGTTTAAACACTAGGAAGCGGTGAAGGGCAGGCTTTTTAGGGGGTTGTCTTTATTGTCGACATTCAATGAGTGCTAATGGGCTTTAGCCTAAATTTAATAAATGCCATTTTGTCTTTATATTTAATTTTTTTTTATTGTTTTATCATTTTACTATCCACACAAATAATACAAACAAATGATAATATAAATAATATTGTAAACTTATTTACAATTTTTATCGTACTTATTAACTTATTCTTATTATAATGTACGAGACTTCTTCACGTACGATGTACATAATTATGTACATCATCCCATATCTCCCTCATTCGACTATGGCTCCTACTGCGGCTGCAAGTTGTGCATCAGCAGCAATACGCCGCATTTCGATGTCGTAGGCCCAGCGTGGCACGTTCTCATCTCTACGAACTGAAATTTATATAATTTTACATTGGTTTGACATTGAAGACTTATTATTACTTATTATTTTTATAACACAACATACTAACTTTGTCTCCGGACCTTCAGACTGGTAGAGAGGAGAGCTCAGCACGCCCTAAAAATCAATTTGCTTTTTAATTTTTTTCTTCTAACTACTTTTCTTAGTTTTTTTTTATTTACAATGTATAGGCTAGTGTTTGACTAGAATACATGGTTGTAAGCTCATAAGGCCTAGAAGGGAATGGGCCTCAAGTGCAGCTGCCGGAACACACCAGTGGTGGTGCTAGGCAATAGATTTACAACTTGAGGGTGTGGTAACCAGACAGGTGGGTACCTCCTACAAAGTACTTTACCACCTCACGATGTTTTCCCTTCAACGAAAGCTCAAGCTCATTGTAGGATTCATATCCACGACCTTACGGAATTCGACATCACTAGCACTGAGCTATCATTGCGTTGAAACTGTATAATTATGTATTAAGATATACTTACCAGCTTCTCTTGACGGAACCTCGGGCTGCTCGTCTGACTGGATAGAAACAGCAGTATCGGCGGGCTGTCTCTCAGCGGAGAGTGACGGCGCTAAGGTCTTCGATTCGGGTTGTAGCCCTAATGGAGATGGAACCTCGTCTGCAAGCCATTCCACATCCAGTTGAGGGCTGAGGAATACTTGTTGATGTACTGGGATAGGACATGAAAGGGTTGGTTGCTGCAATTCCCGAATCAGCAGGGGCCTGTCCCATCTATTGATAGTTTCTGTAAAATATTAAATATATTTTTTTACAATAATTTTATACTATGGTCACATTTCTATTTCAAACTTTATCCTATTGTTATATCCTAATCCTATTGAAGAAAATCAATTGGATTAAGATAGAATTAATAAATATCTACACAATCATTATAAGGATAGGCAGCTAATACTTAGAACACAATGATAACAAGCAAGCTATTTTTAGATAGTTCTTTTTCAAGTGTTTTGTGAGCCCCTGGGTTCTTAAGTGGGGTGTGTTTATGGATTTTAAAGGAACCAAGGGCAGTGTGACAAAAAATGTATGTGAAATAACTTTACTGGTATTTATAGAAATTATGAAGTGAGTGGAAATGTATTAGGTAGGTAAGTAATATTTTAAGTTGATGGTGTATTTCTAGAGGATACTTTATTAAAATGTAAACTTACTCTATACCATTGGTCTGGTGATTTGGTTGTTCCCTTTGCTACGGGGTTAAGCTGGACCGCCACGAAGCCCCACACTTCTCGGGTGCCTCGAGCACCCTGAGGGCCTCCCGAAAAGCGACCCAATGCTATATCTCCGCAAACTCCACAAGCAACTCCGTTTGTCTCATAGAAATTCTTCGTCATGCAGGCATCTTAAAATAAGATATATTACGCCATTATATTATATTATGAACTTACACTCACCTTGCGTTACATATAACTTAAAGTGTTATTTAGATGTTGAAGTTCAAAAACATAGAAATCGGTCCTCTACTAGAACAAACTTTGATACTTAACAACTTTCACATTATAAACAAAACTTCGTCATTTTAACCGGAGCATCCTTATTTTTTTGGTTTTACTTACCTTTCTTTAAGAATTTATTTTCACGCACTAAACTTAATAACACAATTAAATTTATTTACGCCGCTCGACTCTCGAGTTAAAACTACAGTGAACTGAATTTACCGCCAACTTCACGTGTCATGTGTATTTAAACCGGTTAAAATAAAATGTTCTCTAAAATGTAGCATTGTAATGCTCAAAGGGCATTACACAACTTAGCCGTATAATAGTCGATAAAAAATAGAGACGTCAAGCGGTAGGACGATGAGCACCGTGCCCCGCACGTAAGGCACCGTAACTAGATATCCACTCAGTGTGATACGCAATACCAATGTTATGAAATTCTCAGTTGTCATCGAAGTTCGGTTGTCATCAAAAGTCAGTTGGTAACTGTCAGTGTAAAAGATAGCCAATAGCCCTGCTGGGGATCGAACCCAAGACCTCACGATCAGCAGTTGCCCGCCACCACCAGACCAACGAGGCAGTCAATTTAATATTTATTTTAATAGTTATTTATTTATTGTTAGGTTTGGAATCAAGTTTCATTTGCACACTAGCAACATCCATTATTTAAGGTTGGTACGTGTCGAGGATATCTTCTCGTTATCGCAAGAAGCGCGACACGACCAAGAGACCACTTCACCCGGAACCACTGCCGAATACATACGCGACAATTCTGCCCATCCACTCAATAAAAACCAGCGCTTAATACAGTCCGCTTTATTCACGCCCACCAGCTGGCGTATTATGACGTGTTTAAATCATAATTGTTAGTCCATTGAAATGTTACATTTTTAAGGCCTTACCTTGCGTTTTTTAGAGGACGCAATTTTATTTTTTTTAATGTGTAGGGGGGGTCAGCGTAAAGCTAAAATCAAGTTTGTGGGGTCGCCACCCTTGTCCCACGGCCGCCATCTTGAAAATAGGGGTTGAAACGGTTTTTACGATATATCTCTTAAACTAATTATCTGATAAAAAAAATTGTTAACATTTTTTGTTGCAAATTAAATTCTCTATAACTTTGGTCCAGTAACTTTTTGTCGTAGAACTATAAATAAACAAGTTATAAGTGAAAATGTTCAGAAATTCGAGAAAAAAAATTATATTTTTCGATATACTTAACTTTTTTTTAATCATTTTACGAAAAAATTATATCAGACCATTTTTGTAGATAAAAAAATAAATAAAATAACTGATGACACATTATTAGTACCCACGTATAATATATGTATAGTTAAGAGTACTGAAAAATAGTACTCACTTCGGAGCGCTGTAAAACCTTAGCTATTGACTTACTGAAAAAATGTTGCCTATAAAAGTTGTTCCTTAAAAAACGATCTACAAAAATGGTCTGATATCATTTTTTCGTAAAATGATAAAAAAAAAAAGTTATATCGAAAAATATATTTTTTTTTCTCGAATTTCTGAACATTTTCACTTAAGTACCTATAACTTTTTTATTTATAGTTCTACGACAAAAAGTCACTGGACCAAAGTTATAGAGAATTTAATTTGCAACAAAAAATGTTAACAATTTTTTTTTATCAGATAAATAGTTTAAGAGATATATCGTAAAAACCGTTTCAACCCCTATTTTCAAGATGGCGGCCGTGGGACAAGGGTGGCGACCCCACAAACTTGATTTTAGCTTTACACTTACCCCCCCTACACATCAAAAAAATAAAATTGCGTCTTCTAAGAATCGCAACCCCAAATGTAACTTTTCAATGGACTATGTTCCGTTGTGAGAATGAGACGGCACTTTACGACCTGCATAGCCGCGTCACTTTCTCTCATCGGAACAATGATTGTTTTAACACGTCATTTTATGGTTTCAGTAAAACAATAAGTATGGTCCTTCGAGCCGGATCACATCACTTACCGCACAATTCCTTCACTATAAAAAATAAGCAATTTATGGTATAATGTTAAGCAGTGATAGCCTTGTGGTGTGACCGTCGGACTGCCAAGTCATGTCTTAAGTTCGAACCCAAGGCACACACCTCTGATTTTTCGGATTCATGTTCGTATTGTATAATTATCATTTGCTTGAAAACGGTGAAGGAATTCATCGTGAGGAAACCGGCATGCCTGAGAGATATTTCTTGACGGCATGTGAAGCCAAGTCATAGGCCTATGGGCGGCATAAAAACTCTGACACACGGTTAGTCACTAACCACACGAAAAGAAGACTATAAAAAGAGAGGGGATACGTTTTCTGTATAGACACCTGTTTAATTAATAAACAACAGAGACGATTGAACATCTTTTATTTATGTATATTGACAACCTTCATTCTAAATATTAATAAAGAGCTTTAATAAGAATAAACACTTATCATAGATAATTAATTTGCGCAAAGAAGCTAATGAGACAATATCATGACATTTGTTATACATTTGAACGAAGGGCCTGTTTTGACTAGATAGCAAACTGTTACATAATCAAATAAAAAAAAAAACTAATTTAGCTGCCCTGAGTTTTTTGATCATGTAACACACATCATTAATGTTGCCAAGTTTTAATTACTTTTCATAACGATTTTAGTGAGGTTTGAAAAGGTATTCATTTTTTTGGTGACATTGGAGATTACATCAATATTACATGAAGGTTTAGAGGTTCACGCATATTATTTTCATGAGGTGGATTCATTTTACAAATATTTTAAGAATTTACGTCTCTGAGCAAGATTATTGATATCAACAAATACTAATTCAAAAGAATATTTCCCTCTACATATTAGTATAATATTTCTACAGTCCATTCTTTCATGAAAATATTATGCGCGGATGTTTTTACAAAATGTTTACATAAAATGCCTGGTATTTAATTGGGCAAGTATTTGGCATAAAATTAGACGTAATTATAGTACGAATAATAATGAAAATCTAATAAAATTTGGCTGCGACTTGAGCACCTTTGAACCAAAGTGACAAACATTTTTTAACGCACATATTTTTTCTACTATCTTTAATTTAGGCCAACGTCATAATAAATATCCAAGTTAGTTTAATAACTTTTCAATAGAAATAGATAATACAGTAAATCTTATTATAATTAACATTTTTATACATTTCTGATTTTTTTTATGACAACCGAGTCTTTTTTCGAAGAATTAGAATAGATTTGTGAAAACAATAAACGATCATCATATCATGCACTTATGATTAAGTTCTACAGAATATTTATAATATTTTTTTTTTATTATGGACACCCTGAAATGTTGGTCGACGATGAAATTCATTAACAATTTGATATACTACAAGCAATCATAATTTTATAATAAATATTAAACGTACATGTAGAGACGGCAAAAAAAGATACGTAATTAATTTGTACTCAGGATTATAAGTACTGTTGTTACTGTGTCGCAGGAAGAGCTTAAAGTTTATCTTATAACATATTCTTTCCGTTAATAGTTACACTTCACAGTAAGAGTTCTTCAGCCCAAACTTTATACATTTGTCACTTTCAAATCATTTTTATACAAGGTGTAAAAAGACCCTTCACCAAGCCATCAACCGTGCATTCAGTACATCAAACTAAGTAACCCTTTGAAACGTCTTTTTTTTGGGTGTAAAATTTCGTTTTACTGTAAAGCTAATTGTAACGCACTCAAAACACTGTGCTGATAGATGCAATGAGTAGTGAACGGGTAATGGAGGTATTTCAAGTACATTTGCAACCTTCAAAACTAGTATTTAAAAAAAATGTTGTGAAAAAGTTTGAACTTTGACCTCCAATATCTCCGTAACTAGGAGGTTCCCAGGCATAGTCCAGAACAAAAAAAATATCGCAATGACGTGGAGAATAAGTGCCTTTCGGCTTCGTTAAGGGTCTTTTTACACCGTTTATATGAGTCGACCTTAATTCAATGCGTAATTTAAAGTTAACTGTCAAAGAACGTACAGGTAGTATATATTGCACATTGAGCTTTAGAAAGAGATATTGACTAGCTTCGGCTTCGTAGAGCGTCGTCTCCGTCACTCATACCTATGTGACGTTTTGTCGCTTCGTGCGACAGAGATGACGCTCTATAACGACGAAGCTAGCCAATATCGCTTTCTAAAGCTCAATGTGTAATATTTATTGACGGGTACCGTAAATAATCTATAAGTAAATTAGAGGTTTAAGCCGTCTACATAATGTACGGAAATATATTTTATATCAGAATTAAGATAGCATTATAATGTCTATTACATGTGATTTAAGAATGTGAATATTTAAAATATAATTTTAGCATTAAATTTAATTTTATATCATTACTGATGGTTGACTAGAAAAATATTACTCTGTTTTATAAGTACCAACATATGTCATATAAATAGGTATTTCTTGTGAAAAATTAGGCCCGATCAAAACCATATAACGATTTAATCTTCAAGATTTTTGCAACAATCTCATGATACGCGTCTCATAGATAAATTGTGCCAGTTATATGTTACTATGAATAAAAAACTGTATTGCTATTTTGGGGTAATAATAAAAATAATTATGAGTCTGGTTTATAGAACTAACATAATACCTACTTGTTTGATATACTTATACTTAAATATGCATTCATACTTGAATAGGTAACACAGTATAGGAGCATGCATTGTAAACGCCTTGGCACAGTCCATAACTGATGTCAAAATCAGTTATTTACATCTCCCAGCAACAAACACAACACAATAATAATACTACAGGGTGTTAACGAAATCATGTAATTCCTTCAAACTTCGTGATGTACTGCTGACATAGATTAACTCTGCACGGGATACATAAGGATTCAATAAATAAAAAAATACAAAAAGTAAACATGTGTTCTGAATGCGAGGCATTTTAGCGCATCGAGTCAATTGCGCGGCTATCGCTCGCCGCGCGGTCATTTAACTCGGAGCGCTAAAATGCCTCACGTTAAGAATACATGTTTACTTTTTATAAAAAAAAATGGAATCCGAAACTATACCATGCAGGGTTAATCTATGTCAGCAGTCCATCACGAGGTTTCAAGTAATTACATGATTTAATTTACACCCTGTATAGTCCGCGCGCGAGATCTAGACATCGCCTGCGGTATGTGAGCGGCGAGAGGGGGGAGCGAAACAATACACGCGCTCTGTCAGTTTGCTTTGTCTTGTCTACCGTGCGCACCCCCCTCCTGCCGCTCACATACCGCAGGCGGCGACTAGCCCTCGCGCGCGGACTTGAAGAAATAGGTATAAGTCATTACATACATTAGGCCGATGGATTGCTCATGAATGTTTAATATTGCGGAATGTAAACATAAATCCATAGATATTTTTGGATCGGGCATACTTTAAAGCATTATTAATTGACTGTTAAACGAGCTTGCTGTACTAGGAATTCAAATATCTTTGGTGCTAAATGGCAAAACTATACAATACATGAAATAAAAATCTTGCTACATTGTATTTCAGTTCCAAGTCACTACTTTCAGGAAAATAGGTACTTAATCTTAGTTCAATTCGGTAGTTGACTACTTTAAGAAATTAGGAAGAAGTAAATTTTTTTCTAGTTTTGGATGATGCATTTTCTGTCCATGTCGCACGAAACGGACATTGTACGGAGTGATGTCAAGATTTTATGACGTCATCGTTCGATAGTGCGGACTCCTTCTATTAACTATTTTAAATCGATTATAACTTGGGCATTTTATTATATATTTCATTAGTTTTTTCATTGTTGTCGATGTTTTTAGTAAACATTTCGAGATATTTAATTAAAAAATATTGTCAACTACCCAATTATTATTATATAACGATTTCCAGTTTATTATTTTTGTGTTTTATATTTACAATATCAAAGCTATCGCAAGTTTTAAATTTCACGGAGTATATTCTTTGTGTATTAAAACAAATTGCTTACATCCTAAGATAAATACTTTATAACGTAAAGAAATGTTAAATAGTAGACATAATAACACATAAATGCAGTGTAAATACTGTTTATGTTAATATGAGGTGAATTATTAATATTTTCATTAAAGTGATTTTTTCTAATCTAAGACAATAAATCTCAGAAGTTTGAAAATTACAAATTACATTGACAATTATCCAACGAGTATATGAATATCTTTGAATATGCATTTTTGTTATATAGGTATTTAATTTAATTATATTTCTATTATCTATTGCATTTTTTCGTATTGTGCAAATATAATTTCCAAGCAAAATATACCTCTAATTGTGCAACATTTTAAATCTACATGATAATAATATAGGGAAGAATTTTGGGCTGCAAACTGCAAAGCAAATTAATTTTCACTCAGTGACATTTCTAAGCATTATTCTCAAAAACATTTTTACGTATATATATATTTGATCTTAATCATTTATTAAGCACACGACATTGGTGTCGATTCCGTTGCACATTTTGACAGTACTAAACTAGACTAAACGCAACTGTCACATTCTTTTTCTATTGAAACAGAAAGAGACAAACACCCTTAGTTTAGTTTAGTCCTGTCAAAATGCGCAACAGATCGACATTGTTAAACTGCACTTACATTTTTCTCATATCTAATTCGCCCCACATATACATATACATAGATCTGCAGATTTTTTAAACACCGAAGCGGTAACCACCGGATTTGGGCTGTTATTTTTGGGTACATTTCGTTGTACAAATGCCTAAAGCTAGTATTCGGTTCAGTAGACATGAAAATAGCATAAGGCATCCGGCTTCCCGCTCAAGTGCGTAGACGTCCTATAATAAAACGCCAACGATAATGGTTTCCTACGCGACAAACACTGAAATAAGCATTAGATCCTAAGCCGTAAAATGCCACATTAGACGTATTTTCTTTACGAGGTAACACAGCCAATCCAAGCGTCTCCGAAACGATGTTCACATCTGAACACAGTTTCAATCCCATAGAGAGTAATACGAGATTCTTTTCTAACTTAGGGATGCCAGAATATTGCTTATATACTAAAAAAATAATTTCTGGTTAAAAAACAGAATTCCTACAACTTTCTCGAAGCTTCAGAAGCAAACATTTCCACTGGAGATCTGACAACCTGTAACTATCAAAGCCAGCTGTTACCTTTACTCTTAAGGTTTGAAGTACTGAGGGAACTCGTTGGAGATGGCTCGCACGAGTGCCTGGTCCTCGCGGCTGCACTCGCCCTCCTCACAGAAGATGCGCGCGAAACAACGGAGGAGGTCGTCACGGCGGTGCATGTGGGCACCGTATTCTGTGTTGCGGATTATACCTTGCAGGATCCGCAGATATTCTTGACGACGCTGAGGAGAGGATGAAGGACTGTTAAGTATGTGTTGTGGATTAGGCATGAGTCTGATGTACCAAATTATATCTAATATCGGTTACCATTCAAACATCGGATGAGATCGATTTGATGTTTACATCAACTATTTTCACCACATCTAAACAATCACGAACAAATGTCGATTTCAGATTAACCGAACAACGAACTCGTAATAAACAGATATAGATAACCTCCAGCAACTAGCAACCGATAGATATTGCCCTTTTCATCTTTACGTACTCCTGGCCGTGAGTAAGAGATGTAGCGAATATTGCATCCGTTGGGCTACGACTGTTTAGTTGTCGCCATATCAATATCTGTGGATATAGACATCTGAATACCGCTATCGACATCGATGAAAATCGAAATATTAATGGACAACCGTTGCTGTAAAAATCTGATATTAGCCTTGTCTATTGTGGATGTTGGACTATTAACCATCCCGTTAAGATCCACTGTTGGATTCGTCGATCGTTCAGCAAGACTGTTACACCGATCGGTTATAAGTAATGAGTGAAATATTTTAATAAACATCAGGGTTAGCGTTTAATGGACCGGCTAACTCGATAACACAAATATTACTGCCCTGTGCTCATCCCAATGATCTTATATACTACTAGCTGTGTCCTCACGGCTCCGCCCGCGTAAGAAGTTTTATTCCAGTTATAAATATAGCCTATGTTACTCAGTGATAATGTAGCTTTCTAACGGCAAAAAAACTTTTTGATTCGGTCCAGTAGTTTTTAAGTTTATTCGTTACATACAAAAATACAAATCTTTCCTCTTTATTAATATTAGTATAGATAGGTATATTACGTTCATAGAAGATGACGTTTAAATTTCGATCCTGAGTTATTTTCACTAGTATCTCTAATTAGTAAGACGATACGGGGAAGTAAGAGACTGAAAGAGATAACTATCTGTCACTTTTGGCGCGTCGGTATAATATCTACTTACATAACATAACATCAAGCCTGTATTCCCCGAATGGTTGGGCAGAGGTGGGCAGATAGTAACACCCTCATTTCGCCGTTATGTTTAAGACATCAACCTGTCACAAATCCAAACTCCGGGCTGCTACTGAGGAATTCCACCGGGAGAATCCAATAACACTTTACCCGACCTGGGGATCGAACCCAGGACCTCGCGATCAGCAGTCGCGCTTGCCACCACTAGACCAACGAGGCAGTTAATATATCTACTTCTTTTCATATATAAATATCATTGGCCCATCTTATTGAAATATTCCCTTTGTCGTTGTTTTACGACGTTCGCAAAAGATAGTGTGGCCTATTCTTTGCATAGACCCGCATGATATCTCAGTATCAGCAATGTAGTGTTTTAATAGGAAATTACGTCTTTAATTTCTGAATTACAATATGCATAAAGTAAATATGAATACCAATACTTTGCATATCCTAGCCTAGTTGGAATGTACACCCGTCAGGTGTCTGCTGCACTAAATACAGCTGTACATCATCATGAAGGCTGAATATTCAATTTAGCTGCGACGATTTATTAGGTTATTTACCGTGTCTCCGGGTGACAGATCAGCCAGCTGTCTCACGATGATATCAATGGCGACTTTCACGTCATTCGTATAGAAGTGCTCCGCGGTCTTCTGGCGACTGAATACGTCAATTGCCAGCTTTAGTACCGCATGCGCCGGCGCAGGCTCGTGGTCGAAAATGTGTACTGGGTCCTCTGTAATATTCGAAATTTTAATTATTACTAGTAAAAGATTACGAAAAATTACGTTTGTTTGGAATATTATAAAAAAAACATTATTATTGCGTAAGATCTGCCTGATACTTCTGTTATTTATCATACTAGATCGTATTACTCATACTTATTGAGCGTAAATAAATGGTCTTTTAATAAGTGGAATTTCAAGTGATTCGCAATAGAAAATCTTCAGTACTGGTGTCGATTCTGTTATACATTTCCACACGACTGAACTAGACTAAACGCAACTGTCACTTTCTTTTTCTATTGAAACGGAAAGAGACAGTTGCGTTTAGTCTAGTTTAGTAGTGTCAAAATGTATAAACATAATCGACACCACTGTTTCATTTTGAAACATTCTCTCCCAGGGGAGTGGTGGGGTTTTTGAAGAACGCGAGACAAGATAACATATTTACAAGACTCATTTGCGTCTTTTAAAGCTTCATAACATGTGTATAGTTCTCAATAATAATACCTTCACGATTAAGAAGTAGAAGAATTTTCTCACAAAACGTCTTCGCGTTGTCCCTGGTCTCCAAAGCGTTCAACAGGAGGTTCTCATACGAGTCTTCAAATTGCAAGTTATAAGCGAAGAGTAAAGTAAGGAAGAGGTCTGGTATTTGTTCATCTACGTCTGTATCGGGTGGGTTTTCTATCAGCTGCAACAGAAACTGGGCGAAGTCCACGCCGAGTATTTCTAAAAATCAATAAATTTGTTGTTATTTAATTTTTAAATCGCGTTTCTAACAAAGCTCTTCCTGGTTAAGATACGATAATATTTGACAAGAGCATCGCTATCAGAGCCTAATATGTCTATTATATGTCACATTTTATAGTTTCTCAGAAATGGCGCTAGTAATTCTCAGACTACGTTCACACGATAGTAGTGCATGTTTTAAATGTTTTAATTTACACATTGTCTTTACAACTGCCTCGTTGATTTAGTGGTGTCAAGCGCAACTGCTGATCCTGATCCTTGGTTCGATCCCCAGGTCGAGCAAACTGTTATTGGGTTCTTCCGTGTGGAATTTCTCAATAGCCGCCCGGAGTTTCGATTTGATGGCAATAGGCTAGCCCCCTATTACATGGGACTTAAACAACGGCATAATGAGGATGTTACTATACATCTCTGCACAACCCTTCGGGGAATACAGGCGTGATGTTTATGTTATCTTTACAACACCGCACGCTGTAGGCGTTGTCGATCAAATATATTATCCTCACAGATTAAAAACACAAAGTTAAAAAACACGGTGAATTAGTAAATACAAACCAAAATGTGTGATGGGTAGTTTGTCCCCCATGGAAAGTACCATAGACAACAATAGAGCGGAGTGGGACAGGCGGCTGACGGCGCGAGGGTTGTCACGCATGTCCCGCGCTATCTCCGCCGGAAGGGCCGACAGAGCCAGGGTTGCTAGTGCCGTCCGCTCTAAGCCGCACATTACGCCGAACGCCTGGAATAAAAGTGCATAGTAAGAACCTCGATACGTACGGATCCGAGTGTTGGGCCGTGAAGAAGACGGATGAAAGAAGATTACACGTAGCGGAGATGAGAATGTTGAGATGGATGTGTGGAGTGACGCGAATGGATAAAGTAAGAAATAAGTATATTAGAGGGAGTTTGAAAGTGGCACCAGTGACAGAAAAGTTGAAAAGAAATCGTTTGTCTTGGTATGGGCATGTGATGAGGAGGGATGAAACACATGTGACTAAGAGAGTAATGAATATGAATGTTGATGGATGGAGGGGGAGAGGGAGACCAAAGAAAAGATGGATGGATAGGGTGAGGGAGGATATGAAAGATAAGGGAGTAAATGATAATGAGACGGCTGATAGCGAAAAGTGGAAGAGAAAAACATATTGCGCCGACCCCAAGTAATTTGGCATCAGGGCAGGAAGATGATGATGATAATGATGAGTAAGAACCTCAATACTAGAGTTTAGTGGAAGAGGCCACTACCCAGTAAATACTTGGACTTCAACTAAAAAGGCATAATCATCATGTTGAAAATTAGGCAGCTGATCACAAAGCCTCTTGACATCAGTGAACCGGCTTCCTGTCAGTTATCGTATTTAGGCCAGTTAGTTAAGAGGCCGCTTACATAGTCTGCTTAATTGTCAGTAATAAGATTGACAAACATATCATTTTGGGACCCAGTGTATAATATCTGCAAGCAGATTGGGTCACCCGCGCGACGGCGCAACGATTATTCCCAAGGAGGGTTTGAGTCAGGCAGGCGGTCGGTCATAAAACAATAAGGCAAAACCTCTAACAACTTAAATATTTAAAGAGGTTTTAGGCGATATTGAAAAATGTATTCAATCAGCATCCTTCAGGATAATATTAATAATAACAGTATAATAATATTTGAAACATATTTTCATCTTGATTTGTTAACTAGAAAGTGGAAGAGAATGAAAATTTATGTCTTTTGTTTTTTCTATATAAATCATGTATGGAAATAAATCGCTCTTGTTAAATATTCGTGATGACACTCAGAAGGTGGATACACTGAGCTTTTATTTGATAAAATTTTTCAGTATCACCTAAAATCTCTTTATATCTTTAAAAAGGGCTCAAAGTTAGAGTGAGACGGCTGTGAAACGGGAACAGCCTCTTGAACAGTTGCATCATTGTTAATCTACGCTAATATTATAAAGCTGAAGAGTTTGTTTGTTTGAACGCGCTAATCCCAGGAACTACTGGTTGGAAATCAAAAAATATTTTTGTGTTGGATAGTCCATTTATCGAGGAAAGTTATAGGCTATCATCACGCTACGACCAATAGAAGCGGAGCATAAATGAAAAATGTTGCAAAAACGGGAAAAATGTCCACCCTTGCGAAACCGGGATGGACTGCTAGTATTAGATAAAAAAGAGTGTAGATAAAAATAGCATTATCACCTGCAAGAGAAGTTGTCGCAATGGCCACCTGGTTTCCATCTGGTAGTACTGCACTAAAGTTGTCACATACACATACTTGTGGCTGCTCAACACATGCTGTGATATATTCACGTCAGCATTAGACTGTAAATTTGGTAAAAATTACAAATTATTATAACAAATTTGTTGTGGAAAGAAAAAGATTCACACAGTTAAATGCTATTATTTTCACGGGTTGTGTTTGAAGCGATTAAAGGTAGGGTTTTTAGTGCATTTTAGAAGAACAGATAAATGCAACATACATTATGCAAAAATTTTATGGGTACTGGATACCCCTATATACATTTCTGTGTTTCATATTATGTATGTTAAGTTTATCTACATAAGATCATAATATCACGCCTGTATTCCGTTTAAGTCCCATGTAATAGGAGGCGAGCCTATTGCCATAAACCAGGTACAAATTCAAACCTCAGGCTGCTACTGAGGAATTCCACACGAAAAATTCTAATAACACTTTGCCCGACCCGGGGATCGAACCCAGGACCTCACAATCAGCAGTTGCACTTGCCACCACTAGACCAACAAGGCAGTTAAGTTTATCTATTGCCTTAATAAGAACTTAAAGGAACTAACAATTAAATTAATCTCTTACCATTACAGAGATTAGTTCCAGCAACTGCGTCTGTATATCGTGCGCGTCATCGTGCAGAGCCCAGCCTCTCTGTTGGGCATCATTAGCTGCCTTGGACAACGAGTTTAGTGCCGTCATCATTCGTAACGCGTCCGGAGCTGCGTCCATGGCGTTCTTGGGACAAGTAATGTTGCTATTGGCTTCGCGTAGAAGGGCGTCGATGATTGATCTTGCCGCTCCACCCGGTAGGAACTCCTGAGTAGGACAACAAAAAAGTATACTGTGATCATCCAATCACGACTTGTTGTTGTTTAGTAGTAGTGATAACCTAGTGGTGTGACTGTCGGACTGCCAAGTCACCCTTTTTTTTTTTTTTTTTTTGTTTGCGCTGGGAAAAAATGCTATTACGCATACCCGCCCATTTGGGGGAATGGGGGGTTATGTGGGACTCCCCGGGCAAGCCCGGTATACCCACTAAAATAACCCAGCGGCATTCCCGCATCGTCTGACTGGAGGGGGACTCGGAAACCGGCGTAGCCTTTACATCCAGTCCCCTGCCAAGTCACCCTAACCTAACCCAAGGCACGCACCTCTGACTTTTCAGATTCATATATTTATTGTATAATTATCACTTATTTAAAAACGTTGAAGGAAAATATTGTGAGGAAACCGGCATGCCTGAGAGATATTTCTCGACGGCATGTGAAGCCAAGTTATAAGTCCATTGGCGGCATAAACTCTAACACCAAGTTAGTCACTAACCATACGAAATAGAAGAAAGAAGTTGTTGTATGGTTATGACATTTTACCCACCAATTCATTATGTTAATGGGTGAAACATAGACAGGTCCAGGCAGCAGCAGCAGTTTAATAGCATTAACCTGAGTTCCAAAGTGTAACATCTAAATAATTTGATACAAGATAATGAGGAAAATAGATTATACACTTTGATTAGACTCATTGAGTGTCTAATTAGCAGACACAATAGTAAAACAATAGTTTATGTCAACAGGTGACCATAAGACACACAATAAGTAAAGCCTAAATTTTTATTTACAATGTTTAAATCGATACCTCAGTTCCAAAGTGTAACAAATTCGAATTTTGTGAAATTGAGATAAGTGTGAGAAATTGTTCCCAAAACGATAATGCACCATTTACAAAGAGTAACAAGTCGATAACTGTTATTGTCGTTCAATTGTTACACCCAATATTTTTTCCTAAGTTTAGATTATTTTATTTTCATACAGTAACAACTCTATTTGTTTCTCTGTCTCATGAAAACCTGTTTCTGAATTGTTACACTTTGGAACTGAGGTATCGAAATGATCATACTACTTTTCAACCTTGTTACTCTTTGGAACTGACAAAGATGCGTTTATGGAACATTACTTGATTTATAACTTAATGCCATCAAACAGTGGCGTACATTGCATATAGGCAATCAAGCAGTGCCTACTTCATAAGATTGAATTAACTACTCCATCTTTAACTATTACTATAAATAAAATAAGCATGTATGGCTATGATTTCTTTTGGTCAGAATTGTATTGAAATGGGCTTAAGCGTACAATTGAAAGGCGATATAGCTAGTGCCTGCCTACCTAGTCCGAAAACCAATACACGCCACTGCCATCAAACGTCAGACTGATTGCACTTATAGAACTGAGGTCTGTCTATATGTATAACTATGGATACTAATCATGTACCTACTATATTAAGGTTAATTCAATTCAAGCATCCCGCAGACTAGAGCTACAGCATCCACAGAAATATAACAATACAAAGTCCTCTTGGCAATACTTAATTTAGAAAAGTACCTACAAAGTCATTACAATTAAAAGAGTGAATTAAATTACAAGTAAAAAGTAATTAAAACTTACTCTCAAAGAAATGAGTACTGTTTCAACAGCTACTTTGGACATCTCATGGCTGAGCTGTGTTTCTTTCCTCACAGACTGCACAATTTCATAAATAGCATTTGGCTTGATACTCTCACTGCTGTCCTGACTGTCATCCTGGTTATCAGTGTCCGAAGACACCTGGTTGGACGATGTTTTGCTTACTGTTGGTTTCTTTATAACATCTTCATCATCTGTAACAAAAAAAAGCTATATTTTTTGTTGAATAATAAAACTTATTACAATGGTTACCAAACTGTCATCATTATTATCTTACTAACAGATAAACCACACCTCAAAAACTTCCATATATTAGAAGGAAATGTAATACATTATTCACAATGATAAGTGCAAAATAAATAACAGTTACAATAGAATAGAATATACTTTATTGTACACCAAAATTGTAACAGCTCTTATACAATAACAAACATTAAAGGGCACAATGGCGGTCTTATCGCTGATAGTAATATCTACCAGAGAACCTTTGGATGAAAGGAAGTCAATGAATAAGATAGGGGGGGTAGTCCGTGGTGTACTGCTGCAAAATATATAATACACACCATACACAATAGTTGTTTTATGCAAATAATGTTTTTAAAATCTTTACCTTTAGGCACATTATTATTAGGCTTAGTTGGTGAATCTCTCTCTTCACTGATGTGCTGCTGTGAAACTACAGGTCGCAAATCGAACGATGGTGACACACCATTAGGTGGAGTGCTGTCATCCAGTCTTGGTGGTGGTTTCGGAGCTTGTGCCTTCTTCCCATGGGGCTTTACACTTATCTGAATTTGTTTCTTCTTCTCATTTAACTTGGTTAGTAAATCTTGCTTCTGTGACATTGCATTATTTTCACTCGTACTTTTAATGCAATCGTTCAAGAATGCCAGATAAAACTCTTGCTCAACCTGTTTCAGATTTGAACAAAACACTGACTTTAATAACTGAAATATGTAATGTGATAATTGTGGTAATGAGTTTAGCTCGTTACCTTGACTGCGGCGACGTAATTCGAGGGCACGAATCCAACTTGACCTTTTCTATTAACGACATGCCACCAGTTCCTCTGTTTGGCGTTATTTTGTTGAAGGAAGAAAAATTCGCCTTCTGTAAAACTTAGAGTTTTGGCCAATGTTGCCTCGAAGTCGTATAGTGCTTTGAGCATTTCATGATCTTCTGTAAATAATTGTATCGTGTAGTTATTCGCATCCACACCCTAAGTATTAAACAATTTGGTATATTATAAAAAATAGTTACCCAAAGAGTTCTGTCCGTCACTCATGATCACAAAAGAGTTTATACAATTAATGTAATTAGATTTGTCGCTACATTTGTGTTAATTTCCGCTCATTTCTATTTATTTTTTAGTCGTTTTAACGTGCCTGCAAACAACACACACAACAAATCAATTTATTTGACAGTTGACAGAAGACAGTTCATTTTTTCATTTTGTCTCAGACTCTGGGTACGGGTAGTTTTAGATGATATAAATTACAATTTTATTAATGAAATTCTTCTTTTTGTATTGTTTATAATAAAATATAATTATGATATCTCATTTTTAAAATAATGATATAGATCGCCCTTCAAAATTATGTTCATAATAAAACAAATTACCCATAAGGAAATGCAAAGTAATGTTGGCTAAGATTATTGGCCAAGTTAATACCTAAATTGTAAACCACGTTGGTTATTTAAACTGCGATAATCTATTAGGTATAGGTCTACCGGAATCTGATGGCAAATAGGGAAATTAAATTTTTTTTGTGAGTAACACAAGAGTAATTTGAATAAAAAGTCTTGATACTTATAATTTTTTTTCTTTAATTTCGTCTTCATTTCTTCCTGCCCTTATCCCATACTAGATGGGGTCGGCACAACATGTATTTCATAAATCCATATTATTAGAGGTTTTGGCTTATTGTTTTATGACCGGCCGCCTGCCTGACATAAACCCTCCTTGGGCATACTCGTTGCGCTGCGTTGGGTGACCCAATGTGCTTACTAATATTATGCACTGGGTCCCAAAATGATATGCTTGTCAATCTTATTGCCGACAACTAAGCAGACTATGTTCTTCTTGGTGGAGTATACTTGAAGTTCCTTGACCCACTCATTCAGTTTTGCTAGGGACATTGGTTTTGCCACATCGTAACCTAATATAGCACCGTGAGCTTCTTTCATTTCTGTAATTATTATTGGTTTTTATTCACTTCCTGCAGTAATATATTATTTACTATAGACTGCAATATTGTATCATGAATATCAGTTCTTCTTACGTGAATTAAGAGACAGACAGGGTACAGCAGAGCTGACTACTTACAACCTGTCTTATTTATTTCTTATAACAAAATGCAGTTTATGCAATTTTATTGTAATGGAAAAGGAAACCTTGTTAAAATAAGTATGTTTATTAAAAATGTTTGAACAAGAAAACATTAACTTGAAAATGTATCAACTACAGTCATACTCGTTTTGACAAGTGACATGTTGACATTGCCATATGAAAACCACTATGTATTTGTTATTAATTTTTAATGCCATGAGATTCCGGTAGACCTATAAATACCTGCATTCTACAACAATAACAGTTTCTTTGTTATACAGGTGTAAACGAAATCATGTAATTCTTTCAAACCTCGTGATATACTGCTGACATAGCATAAACCTGAAAGGGATACATTAGGATTCAATAAAAAAAAACAGTAAGAAAACACGTGTTCTTAACGTGAGGTATTTTAGCGCCCCGAGTTAAAGGACCGCGCGGCGAGCGATACCGCACAATTCGGTCGGGGCGCTAAAATGCCTCACGTTAAGAACACATGTTTACTTCTTGTATTTTTTTTATTAAGTAAATCCAAAAAAGTCCCGTTCAGGGTTAATCTATGTCATTTGTACATCACGAGATTCGAAGGAATTACATGATTTCGTTTACACCCTGTATTAGTGATAACGATACCATGTAGATTTCTCAATGTCACGGAAAGATCATAAGCTAAGCCACAAAAAGTATTATGGAAATATGTTTTCTACGTAATATATGATATCTATGTACCTATAGAGGTTCAACTTGTAAAAAAAATCTCACACTCACACTGTGGTGTATAAATTAGTTTAGATGACATCTGTGGATTTAATCTAACTACGCGAATAGGCAATAACTAATCGAAAATAAAATAACTGAACCCTATACTTAATAAATGAAAAAACCCACGACATTGCAATGGTTCAAGTTATTTATTTATTCACTCTAAACATATAAATATCTTTACAGGCTAGACTCAATGCGATATTGTAGCACACTTAAAACTTAACCCTTTATAAGGCAGATTTTAGGAAAAGTAAATAACAAACAATTTGGCAATTTTTTTAAATACCTAGTAAATTAAAATCTAGGTTTTTTTAAAGTGAAATTTTTATATATTATTAAAAACATGTAAAAATAATTGCATACAGCCAGGTTTGAAAATAAAAATATAACAAGGAGTCTTATGCGACATTTGCCAAAAAAGTTGGTGGCAAACATATGGCCACTGCCGTATAAAGGCTTAAATAGTTCCGCTGTTTTTACCATAGCAAATTCTATAGGTATAGCTAAATTATATTATTAGTATCATCAAACATACATACTGCTAAACATCCCGAAAAACTTGAAAAACAAAAAATTACCGCATTAAATAGGTTTATTCGTTGGGAACTACGGTGCCACAGACAGACAGAGGGTTCAAAGTAGGTAATAAATATTGTCAGGGTTTAAAAAATCTGCTTTGCTCGTTTATCTATACTAATCTATACTTCTATACTAATAATATTATAAAGAGGAAAGATTTGTATTTTTGGATTTTTGTATGTAACGAATAAACTTAAAAACTACTGAACCGATTTCAAAAATTCTTTTGCCGTTAGAAAGCTACATTATCACTGAGTAACATAGGCTACGGGCGGAGCCGTGAGGACACAGCTAGTTCACTATACTTTTATTTTATGATGTACTTAATCTATGTATGTAGTTTAATAAGTCTATGCTACGCAAAGATACGCCTAGCGTAGCATTTTCTGTTCTTACCAACTTATCGCTTTGCAGATATTGCACGACCTAAAAGGTCAGGTTAAAAGATAGTCGCCAGGTTATTCCCTTTCTCCAAAGAAACATTTTCTTGTGTAGGTATCAACAGCTTCCCCGATGCGCTGTATAAATACTAGATCTGGCATAATTGCGTGATTATTTCAATAAAAGCGAGCCACAGCAACGCATTATTCGTTATGTTTAAATCAACTTTTATATTGGCTGTGTTGTCGGTGTTGTTTATCGCTGAATCAACATGTCATCCGATGTTCAAGTCTTCCCCGAGCAGAACGCTACGATCTCGTCGAGGAACTGACGATGAACCGCTATGGCTGTACAAAGGTGATGATAATAATATAGACCGGGCACCAGCAACAGGAGACCAACCCTATCTGCCAAACTACATTGATGACATTAGGACAGATCCCAATATAAGAACGGCACGCAGTTTAAGTACTCCCAGAGCCTCAAGAGGAAGTGGAAGTCGCCAGTCCTCCAGCAAGGATACAGGACCAACCCATCCTGGATATAACCGTCGCAATGCTAGAGATGTCAGCCAACAGCAGTTAGACAGCCAAGAAACTCAGGCGCGTCTCACCAGGAGTGTTGAACAACTTGAAGCTGCGAGTCAACAGCAGCTAGACAGCCAAGAAACTCTATCGCGTCTCACCAGGAGTGTCGAACAATTTGGAGCCGCGAGTCAACAGCAGTTAGACAGCCAAGAGACTCTGTCGCGTCTCATCAGGAGTGTCGAACAACTTGGAGCCGCGAGTCAACAGCAGTTAGATAGCCAAGAAACTCAGTCGCGTCTCACCAGGAGTGTTGAACAATTTGGAGCCGCGAGTCAACAGCAGTTAGACAGCCAAGAGACTCTGTCGCGTCTCATCAGGAGTGTCGAACAACTTGGAGCCGCGAGTCAACAGCAGTTAGATAGCCAAGAAACTCAGTCGCGTCTCACCAGGAGTGTTGAACAACTTGAAGCCGCGAGTCAACAGCAGTTAGACAGCCAAGAAACTCAGTCGCGTCTCACCAGGAGTGTTGAACAACTTGGAGCCGCGAGTCAACAGCAGTTAGACAGCCAAGAAAGTCTGTCGCGTCTCACCAGGAGTGTTGAACAACTTGGAGCCGCGAGTCAACAGCAGTTAGACAGCCAAGAAAGTCTGTCGCGTCTCACCAGGAGTGTTGAACAATTTGGAGCCGCGAGTCAACAGCAGTTAGATAGCCAAGAAACTCAGTCGCGTCTCACCAGGAGTGTTGAACAATTTGGAGCCGCGAGTCAACAGCAGTTAGACACCCAAGAAAGTCTATCGCGTCTCACCAGGAGTGTTGAACAACTTGGAGCCGCGAGTCAACAGCAGTTAGACACCCAAGAGACTCTTTCGCGTCTCACCAGGAGTGTTGAACAACTTGAAGCCGCGAGTCAACAGCAGTTAGACACCCAAGAGACTCTCTCGCGTCTCACCAGGAGTGTTGAACAACTTGGAGCCGCGAGTCAACAGCAGTTAGACAGCCAAGAAGGTCTGTCGCGTCTCACCAGGAGTGTTGAACAACTTGGAGCCGCGAGTCAACAGCAGCTAGACAGCCAAGAGGCTCTTTCGCGTCTCACCAGGAGTGTTGAACAATTTGAAGCCGCGAGTCAACAGCAGTTAGACAGCCAAGAAACTCAGTCGCGTCTCACCAGGAGTGTTGAACAATTTGGAGCCGCGAGTCAACAGCAATTAGACAGCCAAGAGACTCTGTCGCGTCTCACCAGGAGTGTTGAACAACTTGAAGCCGCGAATCAACAGCAGTTAGATAGCCAAGAAACTCAGTCACGTCTCACCAGGAGTGTCGAACAACTTGGAGCCGCCAGTCAACAGACGTTAGACAGCCAAGAGACTCTTTCACGTCTCACCAGGAGTGTTGAACAACTTGAAGCCGCGAGTCAACAGCAGTTAGACAGCCAAGAAACTCAGTCGCGTCTCACCAGGAGTGTTGAACAATTTGGAGCCGCGAGTCAACAGCAGTTAGACAGCCAAGAGACTCTCTCGCGTCTCACCAGGAGTGTTGAACAACTTGGAGCCGCGAGTCAACAGCAGTTAGATAGCCAAGAAACACTGATGTTGTAGACTAGCTTTACAAGGTTGATTTTATTTAATCATAATATTACAATTAAATTCTTCATAGATCATTTTTGGGTTGTAATACTTTTTAAGTTGTAATACACTGAAAATAAAGTTTATTGTCATAGTAAAAAACTATTTATTTTGACTAAATTGCTTCAAAAGCGTGCCAATGTACCTTCAATTTATTTTGTAAACATCATCCTGCACTTTTCCTGTTTGTACTGGTCATAAAAACATTTCTACTTGTAATTAAAGTTGATACCTAAACGGTGAAAAACCAAAGTCTTGATACTTTTCGCGGAGAGTTTCCGAGGACGGGCTGTCCTTGAGGGTCATCTTCAGTCACACCGAGTCAAGTGGCATCGAAGGCGAAGCGACTCGGATTCCGATTCATTGTAGTATTTTCAAGGCAATGTTTCGGAGCATTTTCATTTTGTTTGTAAATATCTAATACATGAGCCAATTATCTAAGAGTAATTGTGGAATCACAAAACTTAAACGTTTGACATACTTATGTAATATACTTAAGTATTAAGATTATGAATACAAAATACCTAAGTATCTAAACTGATTTTCACGAAATTATATTAGGTCCCCACCTATGAAATTGGGGTTTTTTTCTTACAAATAGAGAACCTCGTCACTTCTATGATTTAAAATATTCATCAATTGCTTGATATTACATCGAATAATGACCATCATAGACAACTACCAATAGTAAAAAATCCATAGGTACTTATAGTTTTCTAAACATAAAAAATACGTCAAAAATGACTCCTCATTTTGTTAGCAGAAATGACCACTATTTTTGTTTTAACTTAGCCAAAACTTATTTTAGTCGCATAATTTAAGTGGCATACGTTATCTTAGTTTTTAAACATTAGTGCATAAAAGTTTTAAAACATTAGTGTTCATAGTTGTTAAATAAATTAAGAAAATGTTAGTATGAAAAATGCAACTTCTTTAAAATTATCCATACAAAACGCTGATTTCATAGGTGGGGACCTAATAGCCTAATGACCTACTTAAGTAGCGTCATAATCATTAGCTTGTAAATACCTAGACATTATTAGAGCATTAATTAAACGCATGAAGATATCATGTGATCTTTGCTCTATATTTAAAAACAGGAAAATTATGTCTTGGAAAATAAACGAAACAGTAAACAATGATTATTCATGTATTAGTTATGTAAACTGCCTTGTTGGTCTAGTGGTCGCAAGCTCGATCCTCAGGTCGGACAAAGTGTTATTGGGTTTTTCCATTACAAATGTCTCAGTAGCAGCCCGGAGTATGGATTTGTGCCCGGTTAATGGCAATAGGCTCGCCCCCTATTACATGGGACTTTAAACATAACTGGCGAACCGAGGGTGTACTAAAAACACCTCAGCCCAACCCTTCGGGGAATACAATGCGAGATGTTATGTATAAAGGAGGGATCCTAGATTGCGGAAACTTCTTAAAAAAATACTATAAATGATCTAAATGTTTTTCCAATATTTATTTCATGTTTGCTTCTTGTATTAATTTAATGCCCATAATATTGTTTCATACGTTTGCGATTTTTACGAGAACGGTCATGTTCCACCAAGAATATCGAGTCAAGATCTTGGTCTGCGTCATCTTGAATAATTCATGAGGGTTAAACGGACAAGACCCTCTCCGCGGGTATAGCAAAAACTTGTAAGATATGTATAGTTGATAACAATGACTTTGAGGTAACATTCCCAATAATTTTAATGCATTGCATTCATTGATAAATTGATCACAAAGAGCGATAACATTGCTCAAGATACATCAAAAAGTCACAATAACCCCTATCCTTATTTATCTACATAAGTAGGTACATATGCAAGGTTAGTCGGAAAGGGGGTACTAAGCCGCGGGCCACTTAAAGTATCACTGATGACTATTTTAAAGCAAGTGTTAAAATTTCAAAAGTCAACAATTTTTATTTGCATGCAAAAAGATTTTTATTTTAGATTTTTCAAAATATATCATACCTGCTTTAGTTATGAATTCAGAATATTAAGTTTCTAATCAGTGACCCCAAATATTACCTAAATTGGTAAACACAGCTGATCATAGCTATGGAAAGATAGGTTTAGCATATTTTTTACAAAATCTTTGAAAAGCTATTTCTCTTAAACTATCGAGTTTTGGGGAAAGTTGTAGAACAAAAGTTATCCCTTATTATGGTTACTTTAACACCATTGCGGCTTAGTACCCCCTTTCCGACTAACCTTGTATAAAAGTGAATTATTGCTGTTCGTTAGTCTCGGTAAAACTCGAGAACGATAGGACCGATTCGGCTAATTTTGGTTTTGAAATATTTGTGGAAGTTTAGGGAAAGTTTAGTTTTAGGTGAGAAAATATGGAAAATATATAAAATAGTTAAAACAACAATTTTATTTTCCCATAGGATTACCGTGACGTGCATAAAAGAGACACTATTAGACATTTATACATATAAATGCAGGTGATAAGAAGTTAACCGGGGCATCTAGTTTTAAATAAATCATTTAACTAAGACGAGGAACCTTACGAATTTCAATGCAGATCCAATTATTATTTGTATGTAACCCATCTGGGTAGTAATTTTAGATTCTATAGAGATTACACGGATAGACTTTAAGCTTTTAATATTTTTAAAACAAAAACAAAAAATAATAATTTATAGATCAATTTAACAACATCGATTTTTTCGAGTTCCGCAAAGTAGAATGAGCATATCTGCCTTACCTCCAAAAAATCCAAGATACTAGCTAGGAAAGCTCTCCTTAAGAACAACATTTAATTTTGTTGTTATTACGACTTGTCTCAATCTTCTTCTTTTCGTGTGGTTAGTGACTAACCTGGTGTCAAAGTTTATGTCGCCCATGGGCCTCTGACTTGTCTTCACATGCCGTTCGAGAAATATCTTTCAGGCGTGCCGGTTTCCTCACGATGTTTTCGTTCACCGGTTTTAAGCAAGTGATAATTATACTATACGCTCATGAATCCGAAAAGTCAGAGGTGCATGCCTTGGGTTTGAACTAGAGACCTATGACTTGGCAGTCCGACGGTCACACCACTGGACTATTACTGCTATATTTGTCTCCATTATTAGTATCTTCGGATTTAAATATCACAATAAACGTTCGTACACTATTTGCGGTGTAGCATGGTGCGGGAGACAGCTGTCAGTATTTGATTTTATTTGTAGACAATAACATTCTGACAGGGTTCTATTTAATTTACTACAGTTATTACTGATTCATCACGCCATGTATTCCCCGAAGGATTCGGCAGAGATATTTTTGTACACCCTCGTTTCACCAGTTATGTTTAAGCCCCATGTAATAAGGGGCGATCCTATTGCCATTAACTGGGCACAAATCCAGACTCCGGACTGCTACTGAGGAATTCCTAATGGAAAAACTCAATAACACTTTGCCCGACCTGGGGATCGAACCCAGGACCCCATGCTCAGCAGTCGCGCTTACTATCTCTAGACCAACAAGGCACTCAATAATAATTAGTGACATAATTATTATAATATCACTATTGAGGTTCAGAACGAGTGCTCATACATAATCGCCCATCCTACTTTTTAATGAACAAAGACGAACAATTGTGTTGCAGTAACAAAAGCATTAATAGATGCCGATACCATAATTACTGAGCACCTAGCTCAATTCTTGTTCACCTGAATGAAATGAGTAATTTCCATCATGTACAGCAATTCACACAATAGTCGGCAAGTAATTAAACTAATTACAAGCCTTACATTCAAAGACTTGTGTCGCAGCAAGCTCGAGAAGGAGTAATTACCCACATTATGGACTGTTAAAAATCGCTGAGTTTCGCTTGCGTCATTAAATTTCGAGTTTAAAAGAAAAAAATCCCTTCAGAAAATGTTTTACATACGACATCCATTTCACGAAATTCGTATTATGATAAGCTCCGCTATATAACTTTTCCTTTTGAATAATTGACGAAAACGTGACGAAGTCTCAGTCGGAATCTTAATTTACATTTCGTGCATAAGTACGTGTTTCTGTTTCCATTATTATTCGTAAAAAAAATCAACATAATTACACGTCGTTGTGAGTTTGAATATGGTTAGAAAATTGTATGAACTGAAAGTAACTTCCGGCGGTAGTGGTATAAATGAGGTTCGCTACTAAAGGGGCGAGAATTTCCGCGTAGTTAGTGGTTTTCGCTACGACAAAATACTTAGCTGCAGCGTTCGGGATGGAAATTTCTAGCCCTCCCTTCTATTTAGAATTGGTACCGGCGGCGGCGTACCGTTTAATATTATGCAACAAAGCATGAATTTTAATCGTGTTAAATTCATTTTGAAGCTACTGTTCTTAATTGTGTTGTATAGTTTCGGAATAGGTGAAGAAAATTATGTTATTATGTCTGTATTCACTATATTACATACATTATCTTTATTTTGTTGAAAGAACTTCTAAAAGAGGCGATTGTACTGATTGAATTTGTATTTAATAATAACTATTGTCTTTGTATTTGCTTCCAACGTTCGACGTGTGAGTTAATTATTTAATTAATACCATTGAAATAATGTCAAGAGTAGCAATAATTATTATTGTAGAGTAGAGTAGCAATAATTATACCTGTCACTGATGTCAAATGACATTTGATATTTTTTCATAATGTTTCATGATAAATACCTATATTGTAATGTATTTTTAAGTTAAGTAATCTTTACTCGCATATAAAGGCTATTTAATTTTTAAAGCACCTTATATAAGTTGACTTTCGGGTATTTACATAAATATAATTATTATAATATCTTGTTCCTTAGAGCAACGCGTCGTTAGAAAATATTCGGCAGGTTTCTGATTTAAGAATTCTAAGATAAGTACAAGATAAGTAACAATTTGAGAATCGTTTTGTATGGAATTTTACTAACATCATGCTCAAACCTCGCTTATCTCTTGCTTACCGTTGAATACTTAATTCAGAAACCGGGCGATCGTTATATATATATATTGATGTAGGAGTTGTACTGTTTAGATAGTTGTCACTACAATCAGAGTAATGGAACTTGTGTGTCCTCTAACCACAGATGCTAATGTAATTACAACTTCAGCCACAATAACGTTGTTCTAGTGCATTTCATATTTATTATACCATTGGTTCCTCAAGTAACAACTTGGGCGGCATATTTGTTATTGATATTTAGTATTGGTTTATATTGGTTAGGGTTATCTATACGTATAAAGAGAAATGTTCCGACTGACTGACTGACTGATCTACAAACACACAGCCTAAAGCGCTAGGCTTACAAACTTGATTTTTTTACAGTAGGTACCCTTTATAACGTAGGCATCCACTAAGGAAGGGTTTTCAAAATTCCTCCCCTAACGAGGTGAAAACAAGTCACACAAGCGAAGCTGTGGGTTGGTATAAAAAAATCGACAACCCTAATTTAGTTACGAATTCAGCAATTTATCCGTGACCCCCCGAAGTATCATCTAAAATATAAATACAGCAGATGATAGGGTTGCCTTAGATTAAATTATTAAACAGTTATTTCTCTAATATTATTGTCTTTTGGGGAAATTTATAGAACAAAAGTTATTCATTATTATGGGTAATTTAATACCTTTTCGTATTAGTATATACCCCCTATCCGACTAACATTGTATATTTCCAAAAACTGCGTCTTTAGACGGTCTAGCATATTATGGGGTATCTATGTAGTATAATATAACTAGAAGTGGATATACTATGTTAATAAAAAAAGTCAAACACCATCGTTTAATATCCTATCTCCAAGGTACGGACCGTATTAATGTGAATAAACGATACGACAAGCTATAATCTAAGTTAGTACAACTTACTTGGGATTAACAAGAAAACTTGCACCCACTAACGAGAAAAAACTTACATACACTTTGTTGCAAGTCACTAACTTACTGTCACCTTATTAAGTTTCATGTGTTTATGCACCGCTGGTACTGTAAGGTATCTAATGATTAAAGAACAACAGTTTTATTATAGGTATCACTACATACCTAATAGATTTATGTGAATGAATGAAAAGTGGTGTGCGTAGCAATCAGACCACATTTTTTAAATGCGTAGGCCGTAGCAAGTTGCGTAGAGCGTAGCTAGGTGCGTAGGCTGTAGCAAGGTGGGTAGGGCGCAGCTAAGTGCGTTTGGCGTAGCAAGGTGCGAAGAACGTAGCATAGTGCGTAGCCAGGTGCGTAGTACGGTATGTAGCACCAGCAACTTGCGCACATGAGTTTGAAGGATGTCATAATAAGAATGAGCGAAGGTTTCCTTTACGGATGGTTAACAATCCTCTGCCCTTTCTTTTTGGAGAAAAGAGAGGTAGATGTAATCTAAATATTTATCATTACTAAAACTGTCATCAATTAGCCAGGGTCCACACCTAATTAACTGTAATACAATGTTAGTAGAATAAATAAAACCTACATAGGTACATTGTAACCAGTATTGATAATTTATCTGCAGTTGACATCCATTAATTAGTTTGGCAATGATTAGAGTGGAAATAGTGGATCCAATTAAATAATTACATTTTGCATTATCCGGTGTTCACTGACTAATGAATAGCATGGAACATATTGGTACATGACAATTGGCATGTTATAACAACAAGTAATACCTACAGAGTTCACTATCATTATAGCATAACATAATCAGCCGATTTCTGTCCCAATGCTGGGAAAGGGCCTTTTCTCAGAATGAGAAATGTTTAGGCCTTAGTCCACCACGCTGAACTGGTGCGAGTTGGCTGACTACACACACCATCGAGAACTTTACGGAGCCCTCTCAGGTGTGCAGGTATCCTCATGAAAGGAGGAAGATTTTCACTTATGAAATTGTCTGCAGCCGGCAGCTAGAACCCAGCAACTCAAGACACGAAGGTTTTCCTTCACCGTTAACGCAAGTGATAATCAAATACTAATAAACATTTCTTCAGACTACAAAGGTGCCCCGGATGTACTTAATTATTCATAATATCACAAAGTGTTCCATGTCCACTGTTGGACATGGGCCTTCCCATACACACATAATCAGCCCATTACTGTCTCACTGCAGGGTACGGGCCTCTTCTTAGAATGAGAAGGGTTTAGAGCTTAGTCCACCACGCTGGCCTGGTGCAGATTGGCGGACTACACACACCATCGAGAACTTTATAGAGCCCTCTCAGGTGTGCACTCATTATAGAGTGATCATTAATTGGGCCATGTTATGCAATAATGTGGCAATCCACAAAAATATGAATATTATGTTAACGTCATCTAGTTATTGTAGTAGGCACAGAACAGATAATCTGTTCTGTGGTGGTAGGTCTAATCAATGCTTGAAAAAATGCCCAGAACTGTAGTAAATTTAATAGAGCATCTATCAAAAAAATATTAATGCAATTTGCATTTTTTCTACCATTGAGTAGACCTACCACAAATACTAGATGGCGTTAACAAAGAACTAATATTTATTTGGGTTGACACATTATTGCATAACACAGCTCATTATAGTCCACTTACAAGCAGTGATACCCTAGCGGTGTGACCGTCGGACTGCCAAGTCATAGATCTCAAGTTCGAACCCAAGGCATGCATCTCTGACTTTTCGGATTCATGTGCGTATTGTATAATTATCACTTGCTTAAAAACGGTGAAGGAAAACATCGCGAGGAAACCGGCATGTCTGAGAGATATTTCTCGACGGCATGTGAAGCCAAGTCAGAGGCCCATGGGCGGCATAAACTCTGACACTAGGTTAGTGGCTAACCACACGAAAAGAAGAGAAGAAGTCCACTATAATGAATGATAATGAGGGATCATTGCCATTGTCACCACGGATGGCCAAAACCTTGGTCATAGTAATTATTATTATAGTTAGATTTACGACGCTTGTATATAAAATATGTTATGCTTTGTAATATTTAAGATATGAATAGGTCATTAACAAAGAACTTTGTAAAACTTTCGAAACTGTAACGTTGTGGTTTACGTTGCCATTTAAGATTCTAAATTATGTCACGTCACTAACTTACTTGCACGCAGATGATATTAAATACACAACATTCTAACTTTTAATTATAAATAAACACGTCTGTATTCCCCGTAGGGTTGGGCAGTGGTGTATGGTAACACCCTCATTTCGCCGTTATATTTAACCTTTTGGACGCCATTGTCACATATACGTGACAAACGAAAGTTTACCCTGTACGCCAGCGTCACAAATATGTGACAAAAACGATGGAATTACAGTTACCTTGGCGTGGGGGGTACGCCGATGCATTTATGCTCTGGCGTCCAAAAGGTTAAGTCCCATGTAGTAGAAGGCGACCCTATTGCCATCAACCAGGTACAAATCCAGACTCCGGGACACGGAAAAACCGAATAAAACTTATACAACAAATATTAGTATATATTTTGCAGCAGTACACCATGGACTACCCCCTCTATCTTATTCATTGACTTCCTGTTCATCCAAAGGTTGTCTGGTAGATATCGCTATCAGCGATAAGACCGCCATTGTACCCTTTAATGTTTGTTATTGTATAAGAGCTGTGTTACAATTTTGGTGTACAATAAAGTATATTCTATTCTATTCTATTAAAAAGAAATATAAAAAATTATACAATATATTTTTTTATTATTAAAGTAAAATGCACTTCATGATGCCTTTATCTCTCCAATTAAACTAACAAGCTTGTACTAGAAATAGTTCAAATAGGTGGGCACTTAGGTTTTAATGAAGCTCAAGTTTTCAATCGATCAGTCAACGTCTTAACCAGCGCTGGCCTGAGGAACAACTAATTGAAAACTAGAACCACCTTTTCTCCAATCAATCAATCAATCAACTCAACCTAACGAAGTCCACTGCTGGACATAGCGACTTTTCCGAATTTTTAACCGACTTCCAAAAAGGAGGAGGTTACTATATTAGTCTGTTTGTATTTTTTTTTGTGTGTATTTTCATCGATATTTTCGCCAATAGTAAATTGATTTTGATGATTATTTTTTTAATGGATAGGGTATACTCCGAAATTAGTCCCATTTAAATTTGGTGAAGATCTGATGAAGAACTTCGGAGATAGACAATGGAACTCCTCAATGACGAACAGTACGCATATTGTGATGATGTGATTATGTTTCGAGCAGCGTCTTTAGTAGGTCCAACCAAGTTTTAATTAAGGCCACTGAAATAAAAAAAAAAAACATTTTTTACAAAAAAATTAAACCGACTTCAAAAAAAGAATAAAATAATTACCATATAAAATTAACAGTTTCAGAAGTCGGTGCCTTCAATTTGGTTCAGCGTGGATCAGCACCGACTTCTGAAACTGTTAATTTTGTATGGTAATTATTTTATTCTTTTTTGAAGTCGGTTTAATTTTTTTGTAAAAAATGATTTTTATGTTATGTGCAAATGGCAAATGTGAATTAAAATAAACGTGTTAAAAAAATGCATCTTGAATACCCAAAGACAGCTCAGTATAACGTTACATACACATACATAACATCACGCTTGTATTCGTTGAAGGGCTGGGCAGAGATTTTTAGTAACATCCTCATTTCGCCGCTATGTTTAAGTCCCATGTAATAGGAGGCGAGCCTATTGCCATCAACCGGGCACAAATCCAAACCGGGCTGCTACTGAGGAATTTCACAAGGAAAACCCAATAACACTTTGCCTGACCTGTTGATCGAGCCCAGGACCTCAAGGTGAGGAGTCGCGCTTGCCACTACTAGACCAACGAGACAGTTTAGTTATTATCACAAAAAGGAACATTCACAGTTACCCTTCAGTTACCGTTCACACATATTATTTTATACCTCTACTAGCGACCCGCCCCGGCTTCGCATGGGTGCAATGTGGATACTAATCTAGGCCATATAAACCTAATGCGTTGTGCAGTTTAAAAGATCTAAGCGTACAGACAGCGGGAGCGACTTTATTTTATAGTATGTAAAGATTATACCTTTTTTTTTTTTTTCGTTGGAAAATCCTCATGCATGTCCCTCGCCCGGGGAAGGCAAGGGGGTCTGCCGGACTCTTACCGGCTAAAAACCAACGGTGCTCCTTCTCCTGACCGTTCGGCCGGGGTCGCGGGATTCGCCTAAGCATGCACCGCAACCTCGGCAGGTCCCGGTCCGCCAACCCATGTAAAGATTATACCTACAGCATCTCACTCAACAATAAGTTTAAATTCCACACTGTTCGCCACATATAGGAGAGTCGCCGTGCCCCGCGTACCGGAGGGCAGGTGCAGTTTCAACATTGATGTAATATTGAAACCGCTCTACAACGGTACGTGACTGCTATAGGTCAGTACCTAGTCCGTACCCAGTCCTACTTCTTTTCTCTTCTCACAATACCAAGTCATCTGTGTAGCTTCTTTCAACAGAATCGCTGCTGAAATTACACCAACTATTCTGTTGATGATCTGCCTCAGATCGTGAGGTCTTGGGTTCGATTCCCAGGTTGGGCAGTGTTTTCCCATTTTTGTGGAATTCCTCAGTAACAGTTCGGAGTCTGGATTTGTGCCTGGTTAATGGCAATAGGCTCGCCCCCTATTACATGGGACTTAAACAATACTGGCGAAACGAGGGTGTACTATAACACCTCTCCCAAACCCTTCGGGGAATACAAGGCGTGATGTTATGTTGTTATGTCAAATCGGTTTTGGGCTTGTTCTGCTTACCTTTTTCCCAACTATTTTGGGGTTAGCTTCCAGTCTAACTAGATGAGGCTGAATACCAGTATTTTATATGGAGCTACTGCTATCAGACCTCTGCAACCCAGTTACTGGGCTATGCCGATATCATATGGTTAGACAAGTTGTCAGACTTTCGGGCTTTCAACTTCCTGTAACGACTATCATACGTATCGCATGATATGACACCAGGGACCGACTGTTTAACCGAGGCGAGGACCGATATCTCGATATGTAACGAACGGTCACCCATCCACGGTCTGACTGCAGCAAGTGCAGCTTATCCTCGCAAATAGTTAATTAACCACAAGCCCCTTGGTTTAGGGGTTTTAATCGATATTAAAACAGATAATAATTACCATCTTTGTTTTTCTCTCACATAAGAGTACAAAGATAAAATAAATAGAAGTATATAACATAATAATACCCGACGTCGTTGAGGTTTTCCACATTTGCAGAGTATATTCCGGTGGCGTCTGTCCAAGCTGGTGTCGGCATCGATGCAATATTAAAGCGCTTTGCAGCAGAACGCGACGTGACTGCAGCTGCACTCCTGCCATATTATTACTACTGCAAATATATCTGTATTATCTTCAAAATAACGGTTATTGATGGTGAAGTACTGGGACAATTTATTGTCACATAAAAGAAAAATAGAGATTATTTTTCGTCTGCAAATGGAAAAACATCAAGAGGTCAAAAGTTGGAGAAATTGTTTCAATTCAACTCGTACAATAAGATTGCCAATCCACCTGCTCAACGTATTGATTTGGTGCAATAACTATTCAACAATGGCATCAATGTACAGTCAACAACAAAGTACATAGGTGATAATCGCTGAATGATGCAAAATTGTTTTATGATTACAAAGTTGCTTAGAGTAGGTACCTAGTTTGTAAACAAATAACGATACAATAGTGAATACTTTAAATAATATTCCTGAGATAAATAATTTTGAATCCAAAATATTCATAGACTTTTGCTGTTGATTGTACGTTCAGTCAACATCATACAGAATCACTATATATATTTAGGAATAAAATATCATAGCGGATAGTAAATATAATTATTCTCAAAGAACTATAATAGTAATCTTCAAAGCACTCTCTAATATAATTAGAAACAAAATAATAATTAAGTACCTATATGTATCATTGAAATGGAGGGGCTCGTGGCTAATTACCAACCGCGCGGATCATACGATTTGCAAGATAAAGCTGCGCTTGCCACGGTTAGTCTGTGGATGGGTGACCGTTCGTTACACATCGAGACCCCTCCGTGCCTCGGAGAGCACGTTAAACAGTCAGTCCCGGGTGTCATACGAATACCTATGACAGTCGTTACGAGAAGTCAGAAGCCCGAAAGTCTGACAACTGGCCTAACCTTAGAATATCGGCATTTGCGCAGTAACTGACTTGCGGAGGTCTGACGGTAGTCGCTCCGTGTAAAATACTGGTATTCAGCCGCATCTGGTTAGACTGGAAGCTGACCCCAACATAGTTGGGAAAAGGCTACGCAGAACAACGTATAGAAATGAAATGGAATTCAAAAGAAGATATAAAGAAAAATAAAATATATGACATCAAAAGACTTTTGAGACATTTTGATGCTGACTGTGCTATCACTGAATCGATAAAAATCAAAGCAATCTATCTACTTTGATTGTTTTTTTGTTCTACGTTTTGAAAGAAACTCCATCAATTATTTACAAGCTCTCTTTATTTGAAGAGTTCACCCATTCCTTTGTGTCATTGAATTTATAATAATATATGTTTGTCTAGTCTGGCCCTGACTGATAAATGTGTATAAAATACAATAAACAAATTGCTTTTCCAATGAAATCTAGAATTTAAAAGCACTTCTAAAACCGCGATGGCTTGTAAAATAAAAAGAGAAACATTTGAATTTTTTATGTTTTTTTAAAATTAATGAACTAGTAATCGATCCTGTGCCATTCAAATTACTGAATAATTATCAGGACATATTTGAAGAAGACTGAAAATTAAAACCACCTTTTTGTATGTACTTATGGTCCCTTCATCCCTTTTTAATAAATGATAAATGATTTTTTATTTCTGTAAATAAATCTGTTACAGACACTTTTACAAGTCAATGTAATGTTTTTTTTTTTAAGACTAGATGGCGCCGGCATTTCCTATCTGACTAGCTCTGAGAAGAAAAGCCGAAACAAACTCAGAGGTCAAAGTCTCTTTTAAAGTCCAGATATTGTAGTACACAAACTATGCGAGTGAAACGATGTAGGGCAACGTCGGGAATGGCCTTTTGAGGAAAGTGCCATAGGAGGTTCGAGTTGACCTGTCCTAACTGACGGCACATCTGCATCAGTCATCGCGGAGCTCAAACCGTATTCTAGGGAGCTCAACAACCCGACCGCTGAATATATAAAACTCTTACTCCCTACTACCCAGAATCTAATAAAACAATCTACGAAAGAGTAATACGATATTTTAATTTAATAGCTGTTATCCTTTGCATAATAGAAGGTGAGGGTGAGTAATTAACTCAAAATAACTCTTAACATTACTATAAAGTGAGATTTAGTTTAAAACCTCAATTCTAGTCTTCAATGTTAAGTTTTAAATGTAATTTTCATAATCGTTCCAAAGAGCAGAAAAATATGTTTTTAAGTTATAAACGCATTAAATTTGAAATTCCATTTGTATTTAGAATTCTACACGTAAGTCTAATCTCAGCTTTTACGAAAAATAAAATGTTTCTCGCTAACTTTTTTCAATTTCTCATATCAGATTTTCTTGTCAGAGCGCAATACACGTGAAGTTTCGGTCACAAGAGACGAAATTAAAGTCATATTTCAAAGCTTCAAGATGGCAGGCGTTCGCAATGAGCGAGCCTTGTAATGCAGCATTTACGTAAAAACGCCTAGCTGACATCGACCGAGTGCCAGCGACTCACTTAACGAACGTCGTAAACCTTAGGCTATACTATATAATTGTGTTAATAATTAACTTTTATTTTTATTTATGACGTAGGTCACTTTTATTATCTGGAAAGATATACCAACCTTTGCAGGAACTTTAAAAACGGAAAGTGATTAAAAAAAAGTATCATAATTAACACAAACCAATCGCGTTTAGGGTTACCAGACATCAGGATTTGTCCTGACATGTCAGTATTTTTAGGTACTGGTCAGGATTCCGACTAGACTTTGAAAATGTCAGGTTTTTTATTTATTTAATGAAAATAGCTTTGCATAGTAGACGCTCCCATTCGCGTAAGCGGATGTTGAACAAAAACAATCAACCCAAAATGAGATTTTCATTCGATGGACGCCTGATATGAATGGGTGAACTTGAAATTATCTTTAATAACCTTAAAACAAAATTCGGTTGTGACGTCATCTATGACGTCAGTCGTAAACTGACTTCAGCAGTTCACGACACGATAATTAGTTCAAAACTGCAAGTCAAATCGCGGCTATGCCGTTAAATATTACTTAACTGGCGTGTTACACCTGACCTAAATCAAACTACGGATCGCTTAGGTAATGTAGGCGGATACTGGGTCGATCTAAAGTTCACGAATAATGCGCTCAAGAGTTCCGAAGTAGTTGAGAATAACTTGCTTGAGATACTACGGGATATCACCGTAAAGTGAGGGTGCTGCGTTTGTATCTTAAATGTCTATGAAATGGTTTGTTTTTAACATAAGAAGGTATTATGAGCATTGGAACAAGATGAGTCTGTAATTGAAATGCACTGAATTGAAATATTGAAAAAATCCTGGGTCGGTTCTTACAACAGATACATTTATTTTGCCTAGCCTTTTCCCAACTATGTTGGGGTCAGCTTCCAGTCTAACCAGATGCGGCTGAATACCAGTATTTTACACGGAGCGACTGCCATCCAACCTCCGCTACCCAGCTACTGGGCAATGCCGATATCCTATGGTTAGACCGGTTGTCAGACTTTCGGGCTTCTAACTATCCGTAACGACTGTCATAGGTATTCGTATGACACCCGAAACCAACAGTTTAACGTGCTCTCCGAGGCACGGAAGGGTCTCGATGTGTAACAAACGGTCACCCATCCACGGACTGACCACGGCAAGCGCAGCTTAACCTCGCAAAGGTTCTGTGAGTTTCGGGCTTCTGACTACCCGTAACGACAGCAATGCCAGTCATTGTGGCAAATGCAACCCCTTCATTTGTTCATGTCCGTTGTGACATTACGTGATATCGCGTTCTCAGCTCACTCACAATGTTTTCCAACCTATCTTTTAAAGCTTGTGTTGAAACATTTTATACGATACTTGAAGGCAAACACTTCCAATCCATTGTAGACGGGGCTTAAATAAAAAAAGCTAAGTGTTTGCATAGCGGCGGCGAGGCGTGCGGCGTGCATTGTGCAGTGGAAGGTTCAGTAATTCATGCGGTTCTCTATCAAAGAAAATTACTTCTTAGCCACAGTAAATAACATCCAACATTTAAATTCACGCTTTTATTCCTTATTTTTAAAGGATTTTTTAAATTTATTTATTTTATCAACTAATGGCTGATTACTGTACTTTACAGAGCGTTATCAGTTAAAATTATGACTCTTATCTTTACCAATAATGACGCAAAGACCCCATACGTTTGCTTACACTCTCCATTACGTTAGGAGCTTTTGTCACAGGTAAAATTAGCTCACGAGTCCATTTATATGCCCAGTTTAGCATTGAAAAATGCTACCATTTGTAAGCAAAACGATTCGTTTTTGTCCATAGGAACTGGGTATTAGTGTACATAAGGTGTAAATACATATAAATAGCTCTATTAAACTTAGTTACCTTTTTCAGGCGTTACAAAATGATTCTTATTTAAACTTTTTATAAAATAAATAACAGCTGTTCTTATCTTATAAACATTTAAAAATAACAATAAAATTAGAAATTACTAGCTGTGTCTTCACGGCTCCGCCCGTAGCCTATGTTACTCAGTGATAATGGAGCTTTCTAACGGCAAAAGAATTTTTGAAATAGGTCCAGTAGTTTTTAAGTTTATTCGTTACATACAAAAATCCAAAAATACAAATCTTTCCTCTTTATAATATTAAGTATAAAAAGTATAGATAAACAACTATTGATCGTCGTATGGTTTTGATGACGCCTTCTAATTAACATGGTGGTTACAACTTCGAAAGAAACTTAGTTCCTTAAATTTGATTAGATACCTACCCCAGAAGTTTCGTTGAAGGAAAACTTGTCTGATTTCAAAAAGGTCTCACAGATAGCTTTTTAACATTGCAAATTCAGAAACTATTGTTCGAATGTAATTTTACGAAATGTCTCATAGTTAGAGTACTGGCAGATTTGAAAATCTTTTTAGCTGAATAGCATTTCATTTATTTTAAATCCGCGGCGCTGGTTGTACGCTATCGTTTCCCAGCTCTATGGCCTTTTACGATCAAGTACGTGGTATACGTGCCTACTTAAATTCTCGATATGTATCGGATTGTTGTATTTTTAATGGCAATTACATGCGCCCGCCTGTGTGCACGGAGGCGCAATGCGAACTTATTAAAGTTAAATTCACCGCGTTCCCAGCACTTACATCGACTTTTAAAGCTCGTGCAAATTGGCCGTAGAAACCTTTTACATACCACCTAAGAAAATAACGCGCGATGAAAATATAAATATAACTGCCTCGTTGGTCTAGTGGTGGCAAGCGCGACTGCTGGTCGTGAAGTCCTGGGTTCGATCCCCAGGTCGGGGAAAGTGTTATTGGGTTTTTCCGTGTGGAATTCCTAAGTAGCAGCCCGGAGTTTGGATTTGTGTCCAGTTGATAGCAATAGGCTCGCCCTCTATCATATGGGACTTAAACATAACGGCGAAATGAGAGTGTTACTATACACCTCTGCCCAACCCTTCGGGGAATACAGGCGTGATGTTGTCATGTTATGTATGTTTAATAATATAAATTTACAACGGCAATATTAAGTAAATCATCATTTAAGAAAATATGATAGCAGTTTGTAGCGCTTCTATCGTTGATGCAAAGTCTACTGTTGGTATTTATTAAAATTATTATTCAAAGGAACAGAAAACATGTTTTCTTGGAACGTTCGTTATTCCTTCGAGGTAATCAGAGAGGGCGGAGGCGTTGTTCTACTCTCTTTTTAAAGTTACTTTGTAGTCAGACGCGGGCTAAAAAATGGTCAGCTTCAAAGTATTGTTGTGTAGCAACGTAATTAAATTCAGTGTAATGAAAATGCCCTTTCTGCATAAAATAGAGTGTTTGGTTAGGGTGGCGAAAGGACAGGCGTGCTGTGAGCGGCTTTAATAAATTCAACACTCGGAGTGCCAAATTATTTTCGTGTACATTTTAAAATGGTAGGCGGCACGAAATTAAAATCAACCGCACTTCAGGATTTTTTTCTCAAGAATTAAGTATATCTACTATAACTCTTATTATAAAATGCAATTTGTAGCGAGAAACTAACATTACCTATGCTAGTAAGACATCGTATTTTGTATTGAAATCCTAATATAAAATTTTGTCAAAGTATTTTCTTTTTTGTAAATGAGTCCTCACGAGGCCTGTTAACTTGAAAAAAAGGCAATAGAAAATAGAAAAAATAAAATCACCACAAACTAATTAATTGTATAGAGTAGCAAGAGTGATTAAGCTAATTATTTACACAAATTTATTATACCGTATCTACAATTAGTCGAATGACATCATAGTGGGGGATTTGACATTTAATTTAAACATTGTCTAGCATTTTCAAACATGGCATTATTCCCTCTTATTCCCTAATAAATCGATAAAGAAAAATAACCTTAAACTATAGTTACACTGTTTTAACCACACCTCGAACACAACACACATACCTGCATCTCGAAAGTTGAAATCCGACTAAGTTGTTGATGTAGGGTGAGTTCAGTGACAGTAACATAATACTACTGAAACTATAGTAAATCCAGTACGTATGTAGTTACACAAAGAGGCTACCGCTCACCTTTATGATGTGAAACATCTTATGCAGCGGTACGGGTGTGAGAGCGGCTGTTGTGTGGCGATGCTCGCGATGTCAGACACACGACGGCAGACCTTCGTAACTCGTCGCCTCTCTTCGGTTTGATTAGGGCAGTTTTTCTTTTTTACAATATTAATTGCGATGTTTGTTGCCGGTCTAACTTTAGGATATCGGCATTGCCCTATAACTGGGTTGTGGAGGTCTGATGGCAGTCGCTCCGTGTGAAATACTGGTAATCAGCCGCATCTGGTTAGACTGGAAACTGACCCCAACATAGTTGGGAAAAGGCTAGGTAGAACACAGTTGCGATGTTTCACATCTGCCAGGCGTCCCGCGAAGACTTCATATTTTTTTGTTAGTTCTTTTATCACATACGAGGCTCTCATCATGTCACAAACCTTCAACATAAATACAATGAACACAGTAATAAGCACTAAGCAGTAATAATATAACGAATTCTAAACTAAATACTACCATAAAAGAAACAAACGATTTCACAGCAAACTGAACTTAATCATAGGTGCAATTTAACACTTTGCAGTTATAATTTGTAGCCACAAAGGAAAGATATATTAAAATAATAACACAACTGGTTATTACGAATGCAATATAACGAAGAGAAATAGTTCTGAATCGAAAAGGAAAGTTTTAGTAATAAATTCAGCACTTCATAGTAGTGATGTGGTGAGTCACCTAATTTCGGACCCGCGGATACGGATACGAACAATTCCCATCATAATTGGCGGATACACAACCGGATATGACTTGATATGTGTGAGTTCCGTATAGTAAACTCTTGAGAACGAAGGTAAATTAATTTTGTAACGAAATTCAAAGCTCTGACTACTCCAAAATTGCTATTGCTATACGATGTGTTCCGGTAGGCAGTAATAAAACTTTAAAGGCGGTATATACACTCAATTTTATTGAATTTCGAACTCTACATACTCATTTGAGAGGCTACAGCAAAGACAGCCTAAAGAAGTATCAAATTACCATACATAATGAAATTTTTATAATGAAACGTAACACGTCTGGGCCAAATACTAACATTTTCAGGGGGGGTGGAGGGGTGGGGGGGTGTAAGTGGGTTTTCGACCACATATGTCAGGTGCTTTTGTTGATAAAAAAACCACATCCTGGCACACATTGTCTCGTATATTGTATCTGAGACTATGATTTATGTTTATCAAATCTCAACTCCGTAATTGCACCGGTCATTCTACCTTTAATACTAAGCCTGTTTAGTATACTGATGTCGACTCGTATCAAGTCAAATTATAAAGAAATGCAGAATCATCATTTTCTAGAGAGGCAGTTGAAAACATTGCTTCAGGGTGTTATTAATGGTACAGGAGTGTCGGTCGTATGATAGACTTGCGAATCAACTTAGACGATCGCATATGACACCCATCACAATTTGCCACTAATATGGGCCTCTATGTCGAGAGGCGTACATTACATATACAAGGTTAGTCGGAAAGGGGGTACTAACCCGAAAGCCACTTATAGTATCACTGATGACTGTTTTATTGCAGGTGTTAAAATTTCTAAATACGCATATTTTTATTTCCATACAAAAGTAAATAAATATTATTTATTTCAAAAACTCCACAACCCTGACTTTTTTATCTATTCAAAAATGGCCGCGCACGTGGTCGTCGGTGCCTAGCCGCTCGGCGGTAAAACACAAAGCACCGGTAGGTGCCTACGAACGCCGCGCCGCCGCGCCGGCGCCGAAATCGTAGGTTACTATGGTACTGTGTATGAGGGTGTGTGCATGTGTGTGTCGTGTGTCGGAACATATCATTATCATCTAGGAACTTACCATTTCTGATGTTGACGCTGTTCTCGGCCAACGAAAACGTCATACACGTGTTGTCTTAATATCAAATAGGTACTTAAAAACACAAGAAGCACTTTTGTTTATTAACTACTACTGTATGTACGTAGGTAACCTACCTACGAATGAAACAATCACCAGTTTTATGTACTTATGTTAACACTTAATTAATCTATCACCACGGACACTACAAGAAAGGTTAATTTCGAATTGAAACACAAGAAGCACTTGATATCACTGTTTCAAGTCATAGCCACCACAAATGAATCTCCACCGCTACAAAAAAGGTTCATCTGCCACACTTGTCGCTCGATTTACAAGGTCGCGCGCCGATGTACCGACGAATGCGATCGCGTTATCTACCATAACATCTACGGATTGCTCATGATGCTCTCAAACGGAGATGCTACTCTTAGCCGCATCTAGTCTTCATTGTTCGTCAGCGTAAACCATAATAATTATCCTTAACGTGACTCCACAAGCAAAAGTCCAGCGGAGTCAAGTCCGGTGAGCGAGGTCTGGCTACAGGATCGCCACGACCGATCCACACGGGGAATCGCTCATTCCAGTACGCTCTGCAGCTGCTGCTGCGAGCATAATGAGCCGGAGCGCCACGCGGCCCGTCGTACTGGAACACAGTCCTCGAACTCGATCAAAGGGAGGACGGTTACAATCATCACGGTACAAATCACGGCCCGCCAAGAGCACACCATCACAACAACCAATAAACATCACCATGTCGTAATACTTCGTACCTATCCCTATACGTACTCAGTCGATATTTTAGAAACAACAAGAAATAATACCACGACTCGCGTAAACAATCAAAACATCGACTGTTTCCCGGGAAGCGTTGCAAGCGACTAAAAAAATCTTAGAATAATAAATAACGGAAATAAAATGTTTAGGCTAACATTGCATTTTAGAGATGCGCAATGTTAATCCCCTAAATTAAATCCCGGAGAATTTAACAACTGATTCGAATTTAGTAACTTTTTGGGATCTACCCCTACGTCATACGGGATTCGAACACACATAAGCGTTGGGTCTTGGGTTAGCAATAGGAAGCTGATGAAACTGGTTTAATTTAAGTTTGAGAGGATGAAACCTCAAATGGTCGCAATGTTTTTCTTTTGTACTCCATAATTGTAAGCAGCATCTTACATGTCAAAATGTAAACAAAGTTATGAAATACGATACCACAAATTAATAAATCTATCTCGTTGAGTTCATGTGTTTTCAAAACTTAGTGCATACATTTCTTAGTACACACAAACTAAGTACGTACGTTAATAATCATTAACTTGTTAGTCTTGTGGCGGCATCTATCACCCCTATCTTCCATAGTCTAACTAAATGACTGACATACATTTTACAATAAACTTACAATATTCACGCATTTCAAAAAAAAAATGTATTGAACCCACCTCTAAAGCGGCAAGCAGACGAAATACAGACAAGCCTAGTACCTACGTACTTTAATAATCATTAACTTGTTAGTTTAACTAAATGACTGACATAGGTACATTTTACAATAAACTTACAATATTCACGCATTTCCAAAAAAACAATGTACTGAACCCACCTCTAAAGCGGCAAACAGCCGAAATACAAAAGAGTCTAGGCAAAAGCGCGCCGCGTGCCGCGCTGTCTCGGCGGCATCTCTTTGACAATGTTTTCACTACATTTCGGCGAATTGTGACGTCATATGATGATTTATTGCAGAAGCGACATCGTGCTGTAAGTTTATTTTTGACGGTTTGTTTGTGATAATAACTTACTTATTGTACTGCAAGGCTGATAATTAATCGGGATAGTTTTCAGTGTAGGATAGATCATATGGAATTACGTGCTTTAGTGATCAAAACCTTTGATATCCAAGTTGAAGGTTTTTTATTGCCTGTTATAACGAATATTCTAGGTTGGTAGGTAGGTACAGGGAACTAAAATATCAGGTCAATTCGTTTTACACAAAAATATGCCGATAAAATTAGTCTAACAGAGAAATGCAAAATACTTTGAGGTGCAAAAGCTTTTTAGGTATAATACGCGATTGCGAATCGTCGTCTGCGCTTTATTTAGTCACGATTACCTATAATTCCGAGAAATGCAAGGGGAATAGCTGGCCGTTTTGTATTTAAAATATGACCTCAAATGTAAACACAGCTGATGATAGGGTTGGCGTAGTGTATTTTTAATGAAATCTTTGAACAGCTATATCTCTAAATTTATTGACTTCTGGGGAAAGTTGTAGAACAAAAGTTATCCATTATTATGTGTACTTTAGCACCCTTTCGGCTTAGTACCCCCTTTCCAACTAACCTTGTATATACAAGGTTAGTCGGAAAGGGGGTACTAAGCCGCGGGCCACTTAAAGTATCACTGATGACTATTTTAAAGCAAGTGTAAAAATTCAAAATTCGATAAAAAAATGCATGCAAAAAGATTTTTATTTAAGTTTTTTCAAAAAAAAATCTTACCTGCTTTAGTTATGAATTCAGAAAATTAAGTTTCTAATCCGTGACCCCAAATATGACCTAAATAGTAAACACAGCTGATCATAGCTATGTACAGATAGATTTTAGCATATTTTTTACGAAATCTTTGAAAAGCTATTTCTCTTAAACTATCGAGTTTTGGGGAAAGTTGTCGAACAAAAGTTATCCCTTATTATAGGTACTTTAACACCTTTTCGGCTTAGTACTCCCTTTCCGACTAACCTTGTATATTATATTTATTTTATTTACTTATTTATTAACTTATATTATTATTGTAATATACTTAGTGATTTAGTTGATTTTCGATTTTTATTACGTTATACGTTTGTATGCTGCAAACTGCCCTATATATTTTTCTTGACAATTCTTTCCATCCGAAGGTTGTCTGGAAGAAATCGCTTTAAACGATAAGACCGCCATTTGTACTGTTCTTAATAACGTGTACTCCTTCTGTTTTATTTATTTTAGTGTACAATAAAGTATATCTATCTATCTATTACGACACGACTAAGATGTCGCATCAGCAAACTTCGTAAAACCAATCACTTCCGAGCTGAGTGCGACTTCAAGACCTCGAATGTTTATTAGTACTGCAGTAAAAAAAATCTTTACACGTACGCAATAAGTTTGAATGGCGCGATAATGAGCGCCTGCCATTGGTTGTTCGACCAAGTTTGCCAATGCGACTTCTAAGTTATGTCGTACTATATGTAAGCGTTAAAGTTGCGTCTAATACGTATATTTATTACTAGCTGTGTCCTCACGGCTCCGCCCGTAGCCTATGTTATTCAGTGATAATGTAGCTTTCTAACGGCAAAAGATTTTTTGAAATCGATCCAGTAGTTTTTAAGTTTATTCGTTACATACAAAAATCCAAAAACACAAATCTTTCCTCTTTATAACATTAGTATAGATTAGTATAGATAACACCGAAATTGTTCGTTGAACCGTATATCCGCGGCAGTACCGAGCATCAGTACATCACTATCATTGCAGTCCTCGAAATCACCACGGACTGAGTGTAAGTTTAAATTGTAAAGGTTTAGTTAGCGAGAACTTACGTCAGTTCTGTGTAACTGCAAAGTTAACGGTATGAGAATATATTGTTCATGTAAGAGCGTCCTTACTAATTCGCATCAATGGTTTATTATTCTCTATGGAATGATAGTTGAGATGACAGTATGTTGGTGTGTTCGCTGTTATTTCGAACAATTTTAATTTCGTGTAGTTACAATTAAAATTAAATTTTTACTGAGATACATTTTTGTAGAAATACACCTATCAAATCTTGTTAACAGCAGTGATAACCTTGTGGTGTGACCGTCAAACTGCCAAATCATAGGTCTCGAGTTCGAACCCAAGGCACGCACCCCTGACTTTTCGGATTCATATGCGTATTTTATAATTATCACTTGTTTAAAAACGGTAAAGGAAAACATCGTGAGGAAATTGCTTGAGAGATATTTCTCGACGGCATGTGAAGCCAAGTCAGAGGCCCATGGGCAGCATAAACTCGTGACACCAGGTTAGTCACTAACTACACGAAAAGAAGAAGAAGGAGTAATCTGGTCATAAGATACAAATCTGGAAATTGTTTTTCTCTATGCGTGACATTAGATTCGTTTCTGAAAATTACAGGAACCTCCTCTTTATTCGTAAATGCAATAAAAGCGACTAGGAGATGTCAAGTCAAGGGGGCGAGCAACAGCATCTATCACTTATCTAGCAAAACTTTTTTATGTAGCTAATGGCCAAAATTTTTAATTTTGTAAATTTAAATTTATTTTATCGCTAAGTTTCAGGCTGTCACTGTCACTTTAAATACTGATGCTTAAATTCGTCCGGCGCACCCTGGGCAGTCAGCCTTGCGAACATCCTTGCTGACTGGCTAACCTCTTCACCACGTCATGAACTACTCTCATTAGTTCGTGCCGACACGAGAGAAGAAGACTGTCTCTTTAAGGTGAGGTGACAGTGACAGCACGAAACTAACAGGTTCAGACGGGTCGACTCGCTTTTAACAAATGACTTGATCAACAAAAGTTCAAACGTTTTTGTTGCTTCAATTTGATTGAAAGTCTGTTCAGACGGTTCAAATCGCATGCGATTTAGCAAGTGATCAACTAGAATCGAATCGTGTGAACCTGATTTAACGGCAACTTAAAATTGAATAGCGTTTTAGTATTTGGCCATAAGAAACTTACGAAACTTGAATGTAACCATACGCTTGTGTGCAAATTTGGCATCAGTAGTAATCTGTCCGTCAGTCTATGACCATATTAAACAGGACCATGATCATAAATATAGTCTATTTATACATCAAAGCCTTAACAAAAACTTACATATATAGGTAATTATTAAAATGACATATTGGCTGTTATTTATATTGGAATTGTAACTTTGAATTTGCATGCCGTAAGGTAGAATGTAGCAGAAGCACTTAGTGATGTACTATCTTATACTTGTACTTACATTGTTGGCAAATAAATGAATCTGAATCATTATATATTAGGTATGTTTTCCGGTCTTACAGAACGTTGGTGCGTAGTCTCGTCTAACCCCATCATGCGACGATTCAACACTACCTCACTTATGTTTGAGTTATCAGGGTCTCTGTAACAGCCGATGTTACTTAGTTCGCACTCGCGTTGGAGGGTTAATTATCATAGACCACAGTCATCCGGACGGCTGCTCCTTGCGTTCTGATGTAACTCTCACGGATACATATTATGATATGGCTAAGGTCTATGTACTTGTAGCAAGAAATCTTGGAGCCTAACAAAAGCTTTTATTTTACTTATCTACGTAATGCAGATGACCCCGTTAGGTGTATCTTTATTTTGAGAAAGACAAGTTACACGCTTGTCTTATAATTTAATGAAGATAAATGTATTGTGTAATGCATCAAACGTACTGCAAATCGAATGAAGATAAATGCTTTGGTAGAGGCGAGGCTCACCGTGCGATCTCGGCTACAAGACCAACATAACATCAATAGTCGTGGCTGTATTCAGTGACTTAAGAGTTAGCCATGAAGAAAGTTGAAAATAACTATTAATTGCCAGTTTTGTCTGGTGGTGGCAAGCGCGACTGCTGATCGTGAGGTTCTGGGTTCAATTCCCATGTCGGGTAAAGTATTCTTGGGTTTTACCCTGTGGAATTCCTCAGTAGCAGCCAGGAGTTTGGATTTGTGCCCGGTTGATGACAATAGGCTCGCCCCCTATTACATGGGACTTAAACATAACGGCGAAATGAGGGTGTTACTATACACCTCTGCCCTACCATTCGGGGAATGGCGTGATGTTATATTATGTAAAATTGAAAATACAGCAGTAAGTATCAAGAATCAAAAATAATGCTGTCGTAATTTTTCTTGCATATCGTGTTAGACAGTGGTTATGTACTTCGAACTAGTGTCGTAAAGTCTGCTCGAAACAGTAAAAAATACCGTATCTGTATGTACATGGAGGAGGACATGTGACGTACTCAATATTGGAACAACAAAACAAAGAAACAATGTTAGGCAATAATATTTTATTAGATGTATCAATCAGGCGATACACCGACTGATTGGGGGAGTTGGCAACTTCGTCAAACTCCGACAAACTCCGGCGAGTTTCGGAAACTTCGGTGTGACATGGACGTGACACCTGGGAACTTTGCTCTTACACAATACATGCGAGTTCGCTAAATAGTTGCCACTTCAAGCTATGCATGGAAAGTACAGAAACAGGCAAGTATCCAATTAACAAATGGAAACAAATAAACTTCTCTCAGGTTAAGTGCATAAGAAAATCTGCGGGAAGAACTTTTCTAAGAGCTAAGTTTGTTGAATTATTCTTTAGAGTTTGTGAGTTTATTAGCTGTAGAGCAGAACTTAAGTTTCTGCCTAAGTCCAGTGAAAAAACTAGACTCTTGAGTATATTTTATGTGTGTATCTTTACGACTAAAAAATTATAATATGATAGAGAACTACTGCAACCTTAAAAGTTTAATCTAAAGCCCGGTATACAAGGAAGAGACGCTGCCCGATGAATAATTCTATACCTACCTTATTTCTCAGGATTCCATAATTGAAATGAGTTCTACGTAACTTTCATTTCTGCTACAGTAAACAGCACATCGTGAACTAATTACGTAAGTAGAGTTGACATTTATGAAATTGAAGTTTCGTAATACATACATAATGTCACTTGAAGGTTCCACTGCCATTTTTCATGATGCTAAAGTAGCACTGGTAAATCTGTAGAAAAAAAACTTCACTTAATAAACCAAGGAATAAAATTATTTAAATTCTGCAAACGAGTCTCCGTTGGTATTCTTGGATGATAATTTTTTACTATTTTATACTCTCCGAGTTGAATTTTATATTTTAAACTTTTTGTAAAGGTGCCTGTAGATAGCGCGTTTGAAGCGGCTGCAAACTTTTTTACGGCGCCTCATGCCTCCGCATCGAAAGAATAATGAAATGCTTTGTTTTAGACAAAAGCGTTTTGGGTTTTGTTCAACTACCTTGGTTGTAGCCAAAGGCAGCATTATTTACGCGTAAATAAACGCATTGTACAATTGTTTCTTAACTTTTGAACTAAGTTTGTTCTTGGTATTATAACTGGCTGGTAACACATTTTTTGTTCGCAATATTATCAGAAATCTGAGGGTCTACCATAGTCTTTCGACTCAGACTAAGGCTGGCGGTCCACTGGAGAGTAACGGAGCGAAGCGGTGCGGAGCTAACCAACAGAATTGCATAAAATTCACGTCTCCACCCCGTTCTGTGAATATTGTGCATTTCTATTGGTTAGTTCCGCACCGCTCCGCTCCTCTCCGCTCCAGTGGACAGGCAGCCTGATCCTAGGTAGACAACGAACATGCCGGTTGTTCAGTTGCTAAAATAAAAAGAATAAAATCGCAATTAAAATATATTTCTAGCAAAAATTAACAGAAATCAAGTTAGTCTTGTATATCTTATCACCGCTGTAATAAAACAAATATAATTAAATATAAGCGTCACACCATCCATTATTCTCACAAAGATTGACATAATTGTTAATTGTCTAGGTAATGTGCCCACATTTTGTACCTAAGTCTGCCACAGTAATTAATTAAGTAGGAGCCTATTAGAACAAAATAAGATGGAGCTTTTTATTACTCCATCTTTATGGAATTATACAACGTAATTACTGATGAGCTCTCTGTAACAAGGTCTTATTTTTTGGTAGAGCACATTTATTTAACACTAGCTGTGTCCTCACGGCTCCGCCTGCGTAAGAAGTTTTATTCCAGTAATAAATATAGCCTATATTACTCAGTGATAACGTAGCTTTCTAACGGTAAAAGAATTTTTGAAATCGGTCCAGTAGTTTTTAAGTTTATTCGTTACATACAAAAATACGAATCTTTCCTCTTTATAATATTAGTATAGATATAGATAAATAAGTTACAAGATTATTGGCTTGTTAAACAAGATCAAATCTTGGTTGGGGATTAAGTCTTGGGGTCAGCTTCCAGTCTAACCAGATGCGACTGAGTACCAGTATTTTACACGGAGCGACTGCCATCAGATCTCCGTAACCCAGTTACAGGGCAATGCCGATATCCTGTAGTAAGACCGGTTGTCAGACTTTCGGGCTTCTAACTACCCGTAACGACTGTCATAGGTATTCGTATGACACCCGGAACCAACAGTTTAACGTGCGCTCCGAGGCACGGAGGGGTCTCGATGTGTAACAAACTGTCACCCATCCACGGAGTGATCGCGGCAAGCGCAGCTTAACCTTGCAAATGTTGTGATCCGGGCGGTTATTAATTAGCCACGAGCCCCTCCAAATTGTAGTCTATCTATGATATCAAAATTTCTTTTCTTTTATCATGCATCAAAGTGTGAAAGGTAAAAGAACGAAAACATGGATCGTAAATAACACAGTGTTGATAAATGGTTTATTTAGGACGCATATCACAGATTATAGCCGTCCGAAATCCCTATTAGGATCCTATGAGACATATTTGTTCGTCCGAACTTTTCCGGACGTCAATAAAATTTCACTTTCTTTGATCCTACGCTACCCTCATCCATTTAAATCTGGGCTATCGTTTTCCCATCTCGGTAAGAAGCCTCCTTCTTTGTCGGTCGAGTACCAATTGAAAGATTACACGTTGGTAAATAATGCCGTACCCTTGATGTTCCTATCGATTTTCAATAATTGTAAACAAACAAAAATATTGAGTAAACAAGTAAACATTTCACTGATATTTTGCGATCGTTTGGTCCTTGTAACTCTTAATACGGTAGTAAGTAATCACGCCTGTATTCCTCGAAGGGTTGGGTAGAGGACGGTGTATGTTCAAGTCCCATGAATAGGGGGCGAGCCTATTGCTATCAACCGGGCACAAATCCAAACTCCGGGCTGCTACTGAGGAATTCCACACGGAAAAACCCAATAACACTTTGCCCGACCTGAGGATCGAACCCAGGGTTTCACGATCAGCAGTCGCGCTTGCAACCACTAGACTAATGAGACAGTTTAAGTAATTAATTTAAAATTATATTAGCTAAAACTATCTGTTGTAGTACTTTTGTTAAGTAAATATAAATACTTTAAAAGGAGGACGGGAAGCAATTACTTGAAAACTATTTTCTGCTTATCTAAGAAAAGAAATAGAATCTACTGCTTTTTTTACATGAACTAATTTGAATTGCACTTTGCTAATAAAGTATCCTAGTGTAAATAACCAGATTTATGTGTGGCAAAAATTAGCAAACGGCGCGGACAAATTGTGTAGTCGGTGTGAAATCGGTCGACGAGCGAATCTCGTGTTTAACGAGACACTCGGGAAGCTCGCGACGAACGGCCGCGCATCAAACCGACGCGTAACGAGACCGACGGCTCTGCTGGGACGTCTGCCACAGTACCACGCTGCAAGTAAATACCACGAAATTTTATTTTTATTTTTTACTGGTCGCGTTTGGCCCTAGTCTCACCTGATGGTAAGCGCAGACATGGTCTAAGATAGAGCACACGAATCTAAGGAACAGAGATAAAGAGAGATTCCCTGGCCTTCACTTTGGATTCTTCTGGCCCTCACATACACACGACGGAACACAGTAAACTGCTTGCCGTTCTTTAATGTGAGGGTGGTAGCTAGCCAGGCGGACCGTATAGATCCTACCACCGAGCATTTTGGTTTTGTTGAATCTTATAACACGCGTCTATTCCTATAGTCCGCGCGGAACTAATTGGCCGCGACTTAGGTATGTGAGCGGCAGGAAACGGAAAAGAAGGAAAGGGGGTGCGAAACAATAGACGCGCTCTGTCAGTTTGCTTTGACTTGTCTACCGTGCACACCCCCCTCTCCTGCCGCTCACATACCTAAGGCGCGGCCAACTAGTTCCGCGCGGACTATAGCGTGCAGTGACGAAGTTTTTATATTCTAACCCGTCCCCACACACTCTACAACTAGAACTTAAAATAATAAAAGTCAAATGTAATTTTGTTTAAATATATTTCGGCTATATTCCTGTTGCCTCGTTTTAGGATACTACGAACTTTACCCGTAAGATTTCTCACATCGAATAAAATCTCAAAGTTTCCAGTAAACTCCACTGTGTATTATATAACAAAATAGCTCTGTTTCTCACCTCAAAAGTCTTTATCATCTAAAGAGAGACAAATGCATTGGTAACTTGTGAGGAACGAGTTGTTAATACCGTTAAGGTAATTAAGTCCGTCTAGGATAGGTATGGTATAATCTTGGCAATATTCCTAGCTTCAGTGGGCAATTAATGAACAAAGTTAGCAGTGCTCGAATGCGGTATTGTGATTTATGCAAAGAGTTTAGCCCCGTTACCACACACAGTTTGCATTCGCTTTCTCACTACATTTACAGCTGAACTAAGTAATTCCACTATCTTGTAGAACTAGTTAGCTAATATTGTATGAACCAGGATATGACCCTCACAGATTAATCCAATTTCAAATAATGATCCAATTTGCCATTATGAAATCCATATCTATGTATGCTTTATACGTTACTAGCTTTAGCCCGCATCTTCGCTTGCGTGATTTTTTTCACCCCCTTATGGGATGAATTTTCAAAAATCCTTTCTTAGTTGTTATTAAAGAAGGATTTTTCAAAATTCCTTTTTAGGATTTTTCAAAAACCTTTATAAAGAAGGCATCAGCTTTCGTTATAAATGTTTAGACTGTGCGTTGATGAATCAGTCAGTCAGTCAGTCAGGCCGTTTCTCTTTATAAGTATAGATTAATCCACTATGTCTGTTAATGAACTTATAAATATAATAAAACTAATACATGATAAAACATAATAAATTATAACGTTAAAATGTAGTAATTATCACTACATATTATTATAAGTATAAAACAAAGTCCCCTGTCGCGTCTGTCTGTCTGTGCGCGATTTTCTTCGTAACTACTGAACGGATTTCGTTCCGGTTTTCACGATTAGATAGATTGATTCTTGTAAAAGGTTTAAAAGTTGGTAATTTAGGTAATTTATAAACGTGTTTATGTTGGCTGAGCTATCACAATGATAAAAAATAATGAAAAACAAATTTGTCGAGGCGGGTCGTCAGTTTAATTATTATTAAGGGTATATTTAATTCTCCTTATTCTATCTCATGAAAATAACCCATAGTTTTCAATAACTTTCAATAAAAATACTACTATTGCTTAATTATTGGTAAAGATACATAACTCTCAATTTTACCTAAGAACGGTCGATAAGTCACTTACTGTTACTACTTCCTTTCTTTCTTTTCTATTCTAATTTCAAACGCTTATTAATTAAAATAAAAGCACGATCAAGACGAAGAGGCTTACGGTAAAACGTCTACAAACATATTAAAATTGAGCTTGGAATTCTTGAAAACTAGGTCAAGCTATAAGTTTAGGCTAGCAGGGAAATTCACAGGCCTTTGAGGGTTTTGAATCTTTTATGCCTAACGTACACAGAGGGTTCACGATGACCACACTTCGACATTCATTGCTCCGTACGTTTACAAGAAGCCAATCAGAGTAGATAGTAAATACCTAGGCTGTACTCTACTTCAATATAGAGAAGCTGAACTATTGGTCAAGCAATAAAAACGAGATATGGGGCTTCCCATCTCATGTACAATCTCGTATGCAAAACTCAATAAATATTTCGTAATTCTGAATTCAATTAGTGGTATTATTTACTTTTTCCCATTTTTTTATATGTCGTAATAATAATTAGTAACCGGTAAGCAACAGAAAGCGGTACTTCTGCACAGGGTGCGTATTTTTAGGAGGGTCCTCTCTCTGAGGCCCTGACCATCGGTAGCTTGGACCCTGTTCCTGATGCCTAGACTACTATTTTTATATTTTATAATGTTTTTTACTAAACAAGGTTAGTCGGAAAGGGTGTACCTACTAAGCGACAGGCCACATGTTTTACTGCTGATTGTTTCAAAGAATGTTTTAAAATTTCAAAAGCCGATAAGAAAAAAGTCATGCCAAGCCATTTACTATAGTTTTTTCAAAAAAAATTCATCCCTGCTTTAGTTACGAATTCAGAAAATGGAGCTTCTAATCTGTGGCCCTAATGACCTAAAATGTAAACACAGTTGATCATAGCTAAGGATAGATAGAATTTAGCGCATTTTTTTATGAAATCTTTGAGCAGCTATCTCCTGAACTAATAACTTTTACGGAAAGTTTCGGCTTAGTACCCCCTTTCCGACTAACCTTGTATAGAAATATTTAAAAATGTTTATATGTTCATTTAATTAATAAAAGGAATATTAGCCAGATTTCATTCATAAAACAAAAGTAAGTTAGCGCGCGTTCCCACTATGTCGTGACGATAAATTTATCGTTGGACGACTGTCGTCTCTAGCTGTTCCCATTATAACGACTGTTTGTCTTCAATTTTTTTTATCGTTTAGCGGCTGTCGTATCTTGCTGTTCCCATTGGATCGCGACGACATTTTATCGTTTCACAACAGTAGCTTTGTCGTTTGCAAATCAGTAGCAAGCTACGACAAGACGATATTTTTGTCGTGGCCACGACAGATAGTCGTAACAACGACACATCACGATGTCGTGACGATAAATTTATCGTTGGACGACTGTCGTCTCTAGCTGTTCCCATTATAACGACTGTTTGTCTTCAATTTTTTTTATCGTTTAGCGGCTGTCGTATCTTGCTGTTCCCATTGGATCGCGACGACATTTTATCGTTTCACGACAGTAGCTTTGTCGTTTGCAAATCAGTAGCAAGCTACGACGAGACGATATTTTTATCGTGGCCACGACAGATAGTCGTAACAACGACACATCACGATGTCGTGACGATAAATTTATCGTTGGACGACTGTCGCGGTAGCCGTGCCCATTGACTCGACAATCTGTCGTCACTGCAAAAACAAGTCGTGAACGACAGTTTATCGTGTCGTCTTATATGTGAACACCTCCATTTAAATATATAAGCCACGACACTTAAAACTACACGACTATCTGTCGTCACGAAAAAGTGGGAACGCGGCCTTATGCTTTGATGTTGTCTGTATAATACGGTACTAGGAGTACATGCGGATGCGTGCCCAATGCGCTATGCATGCCTGTTTTAATTATAATAAGGACGTGAACATACACAAACGTAAAGCCCATGTCTCTTTGCGGAGACTAAAGAGAGACTATGGATTTTGACATCTAATCGACAGTTGCTTTGTTTTTGTTTACTATATGGTATAATACCCTTTAGGCTGCGCAAAATAACCACATTATTATGCCTAATTAATTTTCCAAGCTTAAGTATTTAAGTAAGCTTCAACATTGCAATTATAACAAATAAAATTGCGTTTTTCACTTAATTAACCTCTTTGCCGACATTTGCACGACATATTTCGTTACATTGCGTTATGGAATTAATTTAAAAAAAACTCGCTTGACACTTGATTAAATACAATGCTTAAAATTGCAAGTCAGCTTTACTTTAATTAATTAATTTTCGGTACAACACTGAAAATGAAATGTTTATAGATAAAATTGGGTACAGGCGACTTTATGGTTAGTTTTCCATGAAATTTATTTCGTGGAATAACAAAAGTACTTACCTACTTGTAATTGTATAAATAAAATGTATAGTTTTATAAAAAAAATTTAGGTACAAGTATGCAGAATTGTTAAAGGGGTTGTAGAGGGGCTCGAGGCTAATTACCAACCGCGTGGATCATACGATTTGCGAGGTTAAGCTGCGCTTGCCGCGGTCAGTCCTTGGATGGGTGACCGTTCGTTACACATCGAGACCTCTCCGTGCCTCAGAGCGCACGTTAAACAGTCGGTCCCGGGTGTCATACGAATACCTATGACAGTCGTTACGGGAAGTTAGAAGCCCGAAAGTCTGACAATCGGTCTAACTTTAGGATATCGGCATTACCCAGTAACTGGGTTGCGGAGGTCTGATGGCAGTCGCTCCTTGTTTAATACTGGTATTCAGCCGCATCTGGTTAGACTGGAAGCTGACCCCAACATGGTTGGGAAAAAGCTAGGCAGAATATATGCAGTATTGTTAAAAAAAAGTATTTGTACTATCTGAACATTTGAAAAACACTGAAATTACACAATATTAACGGTTTTACCACGGTGTTTACTATGTTTATAGGATAGATATTAACAACATAGGTACCTATGGTTTTTTTTATTTGATTACTAGTCAATTTATTTAAAAACTGGAACAGTCATTCTACAAAGTAGCTTTGAAATAACAACACTATCTTACACAAATATTCCATCTGCACAATAATAAATTGACAATCAAAGTTTTTGATTTCAAATCGTATTCCAAGACGTACCTACGTAGTTGTTGAAGGACAACTGTTACGCGCAGTGGGCGTCAGTCGGCGCGACGCGGTCCCTCGCGGACCGATTTTCATAATAAAACCATCTCGCTAAATGGACCCGCAGCAAATGTCGTCATTTCACGCTCTCCCATAGCCCCGGCCAATTTGTTTTATACATATTTTTCTTATTCTCCGCGGACAAATCATTGATTTTGGTCTGCGTACAGACATGCAACGATTACGTTTGCCCGGCTTCAATTGTGTTTGTGTTTGCACTTAATTGGATTTCTAGAACTCAAAATTTGCGTATTTTTTTTATTATTATCAATTACAGGTTGTCGACATCTTCTTTTGGTCATGATTGTAATCTTTACAATTATCAAAAAACCAGTCTAGTATTATAGTATGATAACACCGCAAAATTTTAATTTCAAAACAAACAAGAAGGAAATCGCCGACATTTTTACATTGGTAACAAAACAACGGCTCAACAGCAAATAAAAATCAAAAATATTCTCCATAAATCCTCAATCGTTATTCTGTTTCAAACATATCGACTTAAAAGTAGACACAGGATATCCTTGTCGGAGCAAAGTTACCTGTCAGATGGAGGATAAAAGAAAGTGTTGGTATCGGGGTCACCGTAGAGCGCCCTCCACTGAACGAGATGGCCGGGGGCACAAAGTACTAAGGTTTGTTTAACTTATGACAGCTTTATGTAATAATATTTATTGTTTGTGTATCAAAAAGTGTAAATTACGCTTTGTGTAATCATAGAATTATTATAAACTAGCTGTGTCTTCATGGCTCCGCCCGCGTAAGAAGTTGTGTTCCAATAATAAATATAGCCTATGTTACTCAGTGATAATGTAGCTTTATGACGGCAAAAGAATTTTTGAAATCGGTCTAGTAGTTTTTATGTTTACTCGTTACATACAAAAATACAATAATAAAAGTTTTTAACAAAAATAAAACCGACTTCAAATAGTCTATCTCCGAGGTTCTTCATCAGATCTTCACCAAATTTAAATGGGACCACTTCGAAATAATACTCTTCCAAACAAAAAAAGAATCATTAAACTCGGTTCACAATTAGCAAAGATATAGCGGAACAAAAACAAAAAAAACTGTCGAATTGAGATCCTCCTCCTTTTTTGGAAGTCGGTTAAAAATACAAATCTTTCCTGTTTATAATATTAGTTATTAAGTTATTATAAAAAGATCTGGTGTCGTGTCATTATGTATTGACTTTTGTTTGTATTAAATGTTTCATGTAATACGTATTAGTTTTATTACGAAAAATAATTATTTTCATAATTATGTTAAGTGGTTGTTTGTTTCCATATATTAATCGTTACCTTCAAACATTTATTTACCCAACCTTCCGATTGGAATTAAGAAGGTTGTTCATTAACATTTTTTTTTACGCTATGCTGTTTTTTTAATGTTGTAGGATGTCACCTGCCAACATGTTGGTAACTGCCTCTTTGGTCTAGCGGTGGCAAGTGCGACTGCTGATCGTGAGGTCCTGAGTTCGATCCTCAGTTCGGGCAGTGTTGTTGAGTTTTTCCGTGTTGAATTCCTCAGTAGCAGCCCGGAGTCTGGATATGTGCTCGGTTGATGGCAATAAGGTCAACTGTTATTACATCGGAGTGAAACATAACGGCGAAATGAGGGTGTTACTATACACCTCTGCCCAACCCTTCGAGGAATACAGGCGTGAAGTTATGTATGTTGGCAAACAAGCTAACGGCCCATCTGATGGTAAGTGGTTGCCGCCACCTATATCCTCCTATAACCTAAAGTGAATTGCTGATCACCTATACCCTTCAAACCAGAACATAGGAATGCTGCTTGATGGTAGAAATAGGTACTGTGGTAGTACTTCCCCGGACGAACTCATTTACAAGGATAACATAACATAACATCACGCCTGTATTCCCCTAAGGGTTGGGCAGAAGTGTATACATAGTAACACCCTCATTTCACCGTTATGTTTAAGTCCCATGTAATAGGGGGCGAGCCTATTGCCATTAACCGGGCACAAATCCAGACTCCAGGCTGCTATTGAGAAATTCCTAATGGAAAAACCCAATAACACTTTACCCGACCTGGGGATCGAACCCAGGTCCCCATGCTCAGCAGTCACGTTTACGACCACTAGACCAACAAGGCCGTCAATCTCTGTTTATGTCCAGTTAATATAAGCCCTTACTCAAAACTCTTTTACAACACCGGCAAAAAGGGCTGAGGGTGGTAAACATAGGAGGGGAACCCCCGGCAACTTCTTAGAATATTACAGAAATCATATGAATCGTTATCCGTATTACCTTTTCCATTAAATCGAGATACAAGTACGAGTAAATCGTAAATCTTTCATTTATAGGAATCATATTTTTTACATTTATTTTATCTCATAAATAATAAAATAACGCTCGCTAATACTCTGAATAATCGTAGTTAGGTACTTGCCTGCTGGAAATATAACGAGAGATAAGAACGTAAATGTTAAATTAAAAATTTCAAAGCATAATTAATACTTTTAATTAAAACCCATCTGGGCAAAGTTAATTAAATCACAAATGAATTATGGTTGCAGTGTGGAATATTTACAAATTTTAATGATGGTTTACGCCGTTTGTGTTTTGTTCAAAACTGTTATGAATGTTTTGCATGAATATTTTAACAAGCGTCCCTTTTATGCACCGCGAACATTATTTGAAAATTAAACTAGTTTGTTTCTAATTTAGATAATGAAAGAAGTTGGTTTTAACAAGTGCTTAGATTAACCTAAGTACGTATCTTTAACTAACAGTCTCATTCATGGTAAAGCGGTCGCCAGGTGAGTTGGTGTGATGCACGTATATGACTTTTTAAATTCACGTGCTTATCTGAATTAGTTTTTTTTTATTTTTATTTATTCTTGTCTTGTTCGTATTTGACCCTAGTCTCACCTTATGGTAAGCGCAGACAGAGTCTGGATCACAAGATTCCAAGGAACAGAGATATGGAGGCATTCCCCTATACCCCTCTACAATCACTTGCGTTTGGTGAAGGAAAATATCACGAGGACACCTGCTGACCGCAGAGGGCTCCAAAAAATTGTTTATGGTGTGGGTAGTCCGCCAACCCGCACCAGGCTAGCGTGGTGGACTGAGGTCTAATTCTCAGTGGCAAGCATCAGCAAGTGAAATCGTCAGTACCCTGGAGCTAACGCTCAGCGAGATACAAGCGTATCTCATCTCTATATCAAACCCATAGCTGTAGAAGAAACTTTAGTTTTGAATTAAATTTTCAAATTCATGAGAATCTATTCATGCAAATTAAAGCAACGAGTACTAGCATCTCTAGCATGCATAAAATCGAAGTAGAAACTATCTCGTAAACAGATATGATCTTACCTTTATATACGCCTTTATAAAACGTAGGTACTTTAAAGAGAAAGGATATACACAATTATTTCTATTTGTGGGTGTGTTTTAACTGTCGAATAATGGTCGATGTCAATGATTTACCGAGCGTTATTGGTTAAAATTAAGACTCTTGTATACATACATAACATCACGCCTGTATTCCCCGAAGTAGGAAGTAAGGAGTTAAGTTCCATGTAATAGGAGGCGAGCTTATTGCCATAAACTGGGCACAAATCCAAACTCCGGGCTGCTACTGAGGAATTCCACACGGAAAATCCCAATAACACTTTGCCCGACCTGGGGATCAAACCCAGGACCTCACGATCAGCAGTCGCGCGTGCCACCACTAGACCGACGAGGCAGTTCTTGTATCTTCATCAATAATAAAGTAATATCCCCCACGCATAGTAGATCCTCTTATAGCTATCACAGGTAATATTATAGTAAGTCCTCGTTCGCACGAACGCTTTTTCAACGCGCGTTAAAAAAAGCGTCCAACGCGCGCAATAGATAAGCTGCGTTAATAAAGCGCTATCATATGAACACATATACGGCTTGCTATTTGTTGTATTAGAACGCTTTTTTAACGCGCGTTGAAAAAGCTCTCGCGCGAACGAGGGCTGAAACAATAGTCAGGTGTTATCAAAAATTTTATCTGGTAACTTTTAAATACAAAATTAAACTTCAAAAGAAAATGTTTTAAATTACTGGAATGTCACTTTGATAGTGACAATTATTTGTTTATATTTTTACAGCTGTGGACTACTACAGTCTGATATGTTTTATTACATATAGAATCAGATACACGTTAGTACACAGAAGCTAATCTATTTGTCTAATGGACAGCCCTCCGGCAGGCGTATGAATGAGGGAGCAAATAAACGGTCAAAATGCTCGGTCAATACCAGACCGGCCAACCGATAAACATAGCGACGTGCCTATTTATTTAGTACATAGTTTCCAACATTTTTGTATCGCACACAAAACCGCAACCATTTTATGAGCTTCGACGACAGATTGCCGTTTTAAGTGCGGAATACCACTATGAATTATTCACGACTGCGTGAAGGGTTTAGACATGGAAATAAAATTTTACTGAAAGCATCATCTCGTAATTCCTATACGTGCTTCTAGATGTAATAGTAAAAATATTAATAGCTACTTACTTATACGATGGCTTATAACAACTTTATGTTTGGAATATTGCTTTTTATAAATCGCGTGGAAAACGATTTCATCTAAGTAAAAATCATGTCTGTGGTTTACATTTTATGCTATGAGAAAGATAATGAGATAATTTGTTAATTGAACTTTACCTAAGTATTACGCAACAAAATTATAACAAAGTCCTATAAGTACGCTCTCTCTAGTAATTAAATTGTGTAAACTTTATAAGTACCTCATATTCATACAAAGTCGACTAGTAATAATCTTTTATACAGGGTGTAAACAAAATCATGTAATTCCTTCAAACCTCGTGATGTACTGTTAACATAGATTAACCCTGCACGGGATATTTTGGAAATCAATAAAAAAAATTAGAAGACGTCAACATGACATGTTGACGTCTTCTAATTTTTTCTAATTTTCTTTCTAATTTTTTTTTATTTAATAATAAACCGAACAATTCAAATATATGGTTTTTTGACATTTAATCAAAAAACGCATCAAGACCGCGTAAAGAATACGTACAGTTTAACGGGCGCTTGATTCGGACAACCACAAGCTAAATAAAGGACCTACCGTCTCTTTTTGTTTGACGAAGTGAGCCAATGAATATCCACAAAACGACGCCATTTAGCATTACGCTAGCAGTGACAAGAGTGAGATGTGTATGTGCCTGTTCTAATACACAATAGTTCGTTTTATTATAAAAAAGATAACTGCTTGCATTTCTATTATTTTGGTTGTATAATGAACTTTTTTTAAGTTATTTTTTAAGTTTTGCTTTTTAAAGATGGTTATTTAATTTGGCAACAATTAGATTTAATTCGGTTTAACATTATTATCATAATGTTTAACCGTTAACCGAACAGCTATCGCTTGTAACAATTTTTTATTTGTTACGCTTTATTATTCAAATTTTGCGATGTTTTTTAAAGTCTTGTATTTTTTAATTAATAAATAATAGTAATGATTTTTATACATCATTTGAAAGGCTACTCTATTGGTAATAATTAAATCATACTAGTATTACTGTATCGTTTCGGTATTTTTGTTATTTCAGAAAAATGTAGACTGCATCGTAATTGCAAAACTTTAAACGCGATTTCCCAACAATCGTAATTTTTTAATTATTTCGGTTTATTATTAAAGTTGCGATGTGTTCTTATCGTGAGGCATTTTAGCGCCCCGACTTAAATGACCGCACGGCGAGCGAAACCGCGCAATTCGCTCGGGGCGCTAAAATGCCTCACGTTAAGAACACACGTTGACGTCGTGTATTTTTTCTATTGAACCCGATATAATCCCTTGCAGGGCTAATCTATGTCAACAGTACATTACGAGGTTTGAAATAATTACATGATTTCGTTTACAGCCTGTATAGCAAAGATTCTCAAATATGTACCTACTGTTATCAGTTAACACAACACACACACACACACATACACAAGCATCAAAATGTTACAGAAATAAGGAACGATGGGATAACAGAATTAAATAACTTCTGTCGGTGTGGTCGCAACGTTTAGGAGTGAAGGACCGACTGACCGACGGAGGACGGAGGTCTAACCTTGATTAACTTATATTGGTTAAATAACACTGGACAGCCAAATCAGTTTGGAGATGTTTTTGCGTGTGTAGTAGTGTATGGTACTTATGCGAGAGGTAGCTAGCGCAAACTGGGTTATTCCGGTTTTATTCACTGTGTGTATTTATACTACAAACGCAAAAACGTCTCCAAGCTGATTTGACTTTATCTGTTAAGCTCTTGGACACAAAATAGATAGGTACAGAAGTCAATCTAGATACAAGTGCGCTCGAGCAACGCATACATAGACACTGCTCACTGACACGATATCTCGGACCGTTTGGGACCAGAGTGCGAGTGAGTGCGAGCGCGAGTGCCATGCGCTTGAGAGAGATAGATATATAGATAGAGCGACCGCCGAGCGTAGGTATGAAAAGTGAAGTACATTAATATGAATGACTTCTGTACCTATCTGTTTTGTGTCTACTATCAAAATCTATGGCGATAAATGGAAGTGCATCCTACATGCTCAACACGATTTCTATACAGAAACATATTAGACCCACTGTCAAATATTGTATTGTATTTTAGGTACGCTATTAATAATATAAGCTTATCTATTCTAGACATAAACATACTTTTTACGTCTGTATATCTGTGACCTATATGACGTCACCACCGCAAGTCAAGGGTCATCCGAGAATTTCGTTTGTCCATCGATAGATAAATGTTTAATAAAAATCACGGCATTAGAACACCGTAGATGCAGTGAATATTTGAAATAATCCACGCCATATTATTAATATGCAAGTGAATGTGTGTCTCTTTGTCTGTTTGGTACCTACATTTTCATGGCTAAACTAAGTTACCCGGTTTTGATTTTATTTTTCCGAAGAAGTAGGTACAGTAGAATGGGGTTACTTTGGTCAATTTCAAAATTTAAATGTATTTTTTTCTTGAAATATGAGAGCTAAAAGAAAAAAAAAGTCTAAATATATTTTTTGTTTATTTTGTCTATTTCTTGAATAAAATTATAATTTTTCTTATTACTTTTTGAGAAATAAAATGTTAGTGATAAATGTTAAAATTTGATTGGGGTTACTTTGATACCTCCCTTTTTTCTAAGGAATTTGAAAGTAACCCCAATAAGGAATTAATAATTACACAAAACTATTACCGACATATTTTTAATATTCAACCCACCCACTACGACTGATCACACGCTGACAATGACGTTCAATGTTGCCAACCGTAAAAAAAAATCGGAAGAATTCGTACAATTTCAGTTTTATTACGAAACGAAGTTTTGATCAAAAGTAACCCCCAGGAATCAAAGTCACCCCATTCTACGGTACCTGAAAAGAAACAATGGGTGCTTTTCATCAAAGAAAATTAAAAACTTCAAACGTGGAGGTGCCGCGGCGGCCACTAGAGTAATTTAATAATATTTTAGTTGCACAGTCAATATTTGAAAGTGTAGTTAAATATTTGTTCTAGTAATTACTTTCCCCATTTGGTATGTTGACCAAATTATATTTTGTTTGAACTAGGGGAATGTAATCATTAAATTTTCCCCAGATACCGGTGAATTACAGGAATTTTCCGCTCTCCTATTCAACCGGCATTCATGGGTTGTCTAAAAACCTTTACAACAATTTTTTACCTTTTTTAAACTCTAACGAGTTTGTGTTAATAAAATGTTTTATTTGTATCGTATTATTCATGAAAAATAACTAGCTAGCTATCTATTCAATCTGCCTAGCCTTTTCCCAAGTATGTTGGGGTCAGCTTTCAGTCTAACCAGATGCGGCTGAATACCAGTATTTTACACGGAGCTACTGCCATCAGACCTCCGCAGCCCAATTACTGGGCAATGCCGATATCCTAAGGTTAGACCAGTTGTCAGACATTTCGGGCTTCTGACTTCCCGTAACGACTATCATAGGTATTCGTATGACACCGAGGACCGACTGTTTAACATGCTTTCCGAGGCAAGGAGGGCCTCGATGTGTAACATACGGTCACCCATCCACGGACACAACGGCAAGCGCAGCTTAACCTCGCAAATCGTATCAATCGTAATCGTATGATCCGCGCGGTTGGTAATTAGCCACGAGCCCCTCTAGCTAGCTATCTATAGGCATTATGTAATGTTATACACAAGACAAAAGCTTGCTGTACCTCGATATTTATCGAGCTCAACCTATACAAAAGTCAAAATTAATTGATTTCGTGTGACCAAAACAATCAAATGTTGTAGTACTGTGACTTTGAAGAATGTGCCAGAGTCTCTCATAATTTATTTGTCATTTCAACGTGATTGATATTTGAAATTCAACCATCAAACAATAGGTTTCGTAATACATACCCTTGCTTCGTAATAATAAATTATGTAGCAAAGAAGACTGGTACGTGTCGACGGTTGACCGACTCAAGGATGTTCGACTGAAATAGAACAACCGATGGGTCACGAGAACCGATTGCATTCACAGAACTTATGCATCGATGATGAGCCCCAGTCCAGCAACAAGGTTACAGTATAAACCACACAATGTATGCCACCTACCTACGTAAGTACGTATCGTATTAGCCTCGAAAACACGTTAAATTTATTATTAGTTAGCGGCATCCGTTCGCCTACACGCGATACTAACGCTTAAATGACAAATGTTTCATGTGTATTAGTTTTCTTGATTTTGTCTGCAAGATGAGAAAACTAGAGTTATTTCTGCGAACCCTTTACTAAATGATAAACACCTACGTAATTTGGAAAGTAATTAATATAAAATTACTTGCTCAATACTACTCACTTTACGACTGGTTCTCTCTGGTGCTTTCATTGCGTCACTCGAACGAAAGTTGTTGCTGAAAATTAGCGCTGTTGGCATTAGGTTCGTCCGAAGTCTCAGCATAATGCTGAGCAACGACCTAAATTTTTACGCACCATGCGACGCGCAAATTCAGCATGTTTAAATGTTTGTATTGTTATTGTTAGTAGATTTATGATGCATATGTAACCCATGCACCACAGACTGTAAATTAGTAGCTCGTATTTTTTTTAACTATTTTGTGTATGGGTTACCAGTTAATTATAATGATATGTTAAATTTAAGTACACATTTTTGTTGTAGTTTTAAGATTTTATTTTAAGAATTTTTATATTTTTTATTTTTAAGCATTCGTGTGCGTCCGCTTGGGCAAAAAAATAAATATTTTTTCTTTCTTTCTTTTCTTTCTTTCAATACGAAATATTACGTTATTCCTTCAGCAGTCTTCATTTAGTAGTAAATCAAGAATGACGCGAGTTCTTATTATGAATTAATTCGCCTTATAATTCTGTTTCAAATATATACGGAACGCTACGGTTTGTGAAGGCGGCTTAATATTAACATATCAATCAAAATTTCGTAAAATAACGTAGGTAAATTAAATGCGCGTCCCCTGCTAATAGCTGTAGGAATGTTTGTGTGGCAGGGCCGTTGCTACCTGTCGGGCAGCGCTCCGGGGCCCCCGAAAATAAGGAGGCCCCGGGTGTGTAGGTAAAGGGCCCCTCGATCGATGCTGTCCGCGGCCCCAAAGCTTCTAACGACGGCCCTGTTTGGTGGCCTTGGGTCGGCCTGTAGGCTATAGGCATTCGTCACGTTATCTTCATGGCTAGGCTTTCATAGCAGCTGAGTTATGTAAGGCTGACGCGAGATGTCACGCAGGCACGCACACTTGCCAAACAACTATTTTAAGCGTGCCTAATGTGGCCAGATGGCGGGCTTTCTGCGGGATTGTTTTCAAAGTAAATTATAATACTGGTTACCAGACTGCTGAATATTTTGTTTTAGATAGGTACCTACGCAACTTATTTAAATGTAGGAAAGTAAGTATTGTACAATATACAAGGGAATTATAAGAACTATTTTTTTTTTCTTATGAAATTTGACGACACGTTTGGTGTAGTGGCTGAGCGATTGGCTTCTGCGCTGCGGGTCGTGGGTTCGATTCCCACACGGAACAAATATTTGTATGGCCTATAGATAGTTGTTCCGGGTCTGGGCGCTTGTGTATGTGAAGATTTGTCTATAAATGCACCCACGATACAGGAGAAATCCTAGTGTGGGGCAACATTTTTATGAAAGAAAGAATTAGATTGTATTTATTCTTTGGGTATTTCGGTTTGTAGTTGTGAGAATAGGTGCTAGATTTCTTGCTATAACACCGACAATTCATAGGTATGCAACTGATTTTAATGAAGTGACCGGTTTGCTCCTCACCTCTGCCAACACTGAGTTTAGGAGTAATACTAACAATGATTATCCCTTCAAGGATGATTGGTTTAAAAGATATCTGTTCGAAACTTGGCACAGTAAACCATTAAAAGGAACAGTTCAAATTTTTTCATATTTCCGTTAAACAAGCCAAGCTTCGATTTTCCACGGAACCGTGATTCTATATTAACAACTCTTTTGTTATTGGAAATCATACGCTACCATGAACAATACTGTTTTCTCTATATTTTAATATTTTACCTACAAACATTCAGTGTTCCAGGGAACGTAAATATTTTCCTATTACGTAATATTATATAGAAAATATTTCATGTATTTTTTAATATTGGCAGACGAAGCCAGTTAGCTGTACGCCTCTATTTTCCGAACAGGTAGGCAGGACAGGTAGGTAGAATTGGGTCGTGTTTTTATTGGTCATCTCAGTAGTTTTAGTCATGACGAGATGATGAGAAGAAGTAGCTGTTTATTTTCAGGCAAGGCCTGCAATTACTTATACCGCTTTTTTTAAAAAAAAACGTTGTCCCTCATTTATTATACTCCTGCATCGTTTATGCGTTTACAGATACAAATCTTCACATGTACAAGCACCCAGACTCGGAACCATTATCTAATGGTGTGTCCAGACCTGGCGAATGCGCCGCTCGCGAGCCGCTTGCGAACTGCGTGCGTGCATTTCTTGTTCGTACGCAGCTCCTGCGCCGAACGCGCGCCGCTTGCGCGCAAGCTACGTGCCGTACTCGAGTGGGGCAGGAGGTGCGCGCGTGCCGCCCGCGTGCTCCCTGCTCAGTTTGTTTCTAAATGCCGGAGACTAAAATAGCCGATGCTGCAGCAATTATGCTAACAGCAGTCGTATGGTCCGACATCTTTGGAAGCAAATTCACAACTGAGGCTCATAGTTTACACGCGAAAGAAGCTGTGTGCGCACGAGATGCGCGCGCGCTACACGCACGCCCCACTCGAGCCTTCCCGGAGTTGCACTAGAGCGGTACACAAAACGTAGGCTGTAACCGCACGCGAGCAACACGCGAGCGACGCATTCGGCAGGTCTGGACGCACCATAACACTTGTTTCGTGCGGGAATCGAAGCCGCCATACGTCGCGCAGCAGCCAAGCGTTCCAACACTGCGCTAATCGTCTATAGTTTAAAAATAACGATTTAAAATAAAAATAAGAAAAAGGTTTTATATTTGAACATTAAAAAAATCTTTATTATACCTTTATTTAGTTATTCATTAAAGTGTGAAACCTTAAGAAGTGAAGTTTTAATTAAAACTCAAAACATCAAGAGGTACCTTTGATCTTGAAGAAAGGAAAGCAATTTAGCGTAGATCAGCAACTGTTTCTTATTACATCCTGTTGCCAGTTAATTTCCATCATTCTTGCGGTTAGTTTGCTTGAGAGTACAAGGTTTGTGGTTTGATTCTTCAATATTTTTCCAATATTCAATATTGTTGACCTATATTTTATCGAATGAGTGGGTCGTGGAACTGCAAGTATACTCCACCAAGAAGAACACAGCCTGCTTAGTTGTCGGCAATAAGACTGACAAGCATATCATTTTGGGACCCAGTGCATAATATCAGCAAGCACATTGGATCACCCGCACGACGGCGCAACGAGTATTCCCAAGGAGGGTTGACGTCAGGCAGGCGGCCGGTCATAAAACAATAAGCCAAAACCTCTAACAACATGGATTTATGAAATACATGTTGTGCCGACCCCACCTAGTGTAGGATAAGGGCAGGAAGAAGAAGAAGAAGTTGATCTACATTTTATCGATCCTTTGACTGCCTTATTGCTGTAGTGGTCGCAAGCGCGACTGCTGAACATGGGGTCCTGGGTTCAATCCCCAGGTCGGGCAAAGTGTTATTGGGTAGCAGTCTCAGTGGCAGCCCGGAGTCTGGATTCGTGCCCGGTTAGTGGTAATAGGCTCGCCCCTTCTTCACAGGACTTAAATATAACTTGCGAAACGAGGGTGTACTAAAACTCCTCTGCCAAACCATTCTGGGAATACAAGGCGTGATGTTATGTTATTTATCCAGCAGCAATATTTTGCAGTGCGTTTCGTGTACATTTGATTTTTGATTTAAGCCAAATAATTGTATTGTAGTCAGAAGCCCGCGAAAGTCTGATAACCTGTCTAACCTTAGAATATCGGTAGTGCCCAGTAACTGGGTTACGGAGATTTGATGGCAGTCGCTCCGTATAAAATACTGGTATTCAGTCGCATCTGGTTAGACTGGAAGCTGACCCCAATATAGTTGAGAAAATTTTAGGCAGAAAATTGTATTGCACCAGAAAATATATAATATAGTCGTAGGTACATATATTCCGAGACTTGGTGTATGTATCCTACTTTTAGTGTGGTTAGAGACCAACCTGGTGTCAGAGTTTATGCCGCCTATGGGCCTCTGACTAGGCTTCACATGCCGTCGACAAATATCTCTCAGGCGTGCCGGTTTCCTCACGATGTTTTCCTTCACCGTTTTTAAGCAAGTGATAATTATACAATACGCCCATGAATCCGAAAAGTCAGAGGCGCGTTTGCTTCGAACTCGAGACCTGTCCGAGGGTCACACCACTAGGCTATCACTGCTGTTACTTGATGTATTAATGCGTAAGATAATGATGTGTGTTCTTGCTATAGGTGTGAAATATGTACATTGTACATTATATTATTTGACGATTCCGTTACTTTGTGTATGTTATTGAGACCATTAATGTAATAAATTGTGTACATCAAACGAAACACGAAACTCCGTCCTCAAACCTCCAGGCTTTCAGCTCTCGCAAGCTTACGCGCTGTTTATAGTACAAAAAGCCGCGCCATGTAAACATTGACAGCTATTATCCGACTAACACATCGTACCCACTGTCGAACAGTTGGGCCAACACCTGCCAACTGCGGCCAACTTGGGCCAATGTGGCTGTAAAGTGTGAACACTCGTCCTCCTAAATTATGCAAGTACCAGGATGAAGATGGATTATAGTGTAAATGAGAGCCTTGTTCTAAATACGCCTCCATCTTGAAGGAATGTTCTGTCTCGTATTTAGCTACCTGCTTATTCTCTGTTCGCTCTTGTAGTTAAATATTCCCTACCTCCGTCGTAGTACGGCAAAATACGTAAATTACTGGTATGTTGTTCTTTTATCTCCATTCAACCATTAAAAGCTCCATTTTCAATTTAAATAAGGACGAATTTAAATCGTAAATAAATATTATCTTTTCATCAACCGATGTACTCATGTGTAAAACACTCAAATTATTGTAAATACACCATCATTTTAATTGTTGGGTAAAATTGATGTCTTTGTGTGTGACGACATCGGATGCCGCCCCAACGTTTTCATTATAAACATGTTAACACGCGGGCGATGAAACAATGTCGCTATCTGTTAGCAATTTTCTCAATTTGGCTACAATGTTTAACTGGCTTCAAGGCCTCTACCCTTAGAGCTATTTTAGTATTAATCTTGGAGTTGTACATTTATTTTGCCTAGCGGGTGAATACTTGCCTTTCATGCAGAAGGGTCTAAGTTCGATCCCGGCCCGTACCTCTGACTTTTCGATTTCATGTGCGGATCATAATTTGATTATCACTTGCGTTAACGGTGAAGGAAAAACGTCGTGAGGAAACCTGTACACCTGAGAGGACTCCATAAAGTTCTCGATGGTGTGTGTAGTCTGCCAACCAGCACCACGCCAGCGTGGTAGACTAAGGCCTGAGCCCTTCTCATTCTGAGAAGAGGCCCTTGCTAGTGGGACAGTAATGGGCTAGCTATGTTTTGAGTTGTTGCCTTCTACAAACGATTTGACACATAAAATTTTACATGTCGCGAGATCCGCACAAGCACATCTATAGGTATACCTACTAATATTATAAAGCTGAAGAGTTTGTTTGTTTGAACGCGCTAATCTCAGGAACTACTAGTTGGAATTGAAAAAATATTTTTGTGTTGGATAGTCCATTTATCGAGAAAGGTTATAGGCTATATAACATCACGCTACGACCAATAGGAGCGGAGCATACATGAAAAATGTTGCAAAAACGGGAAAAATGTGCACCCGTGCTAAGCCGGGACGGGCCGCTAGTTCTCAATAAAACTAAACGACACAATATCCTTAGTTTCTATATATACGCTGAATACCTTCAGGTTAACTGTAATAAAAAGATTAACTTCAGTAAAAGTATTTCCAAAGTGTTCCAATAACTCACGTAGACACGAAAGCAGAAACGGTTTAAATTTAACCTACAATCTGCAGACTGATGAATTGTGTAACAATCGAGCTCTGCCTCTTAATTTAAGCTCCAGTTCTTGAAATTGGAACACTTGCTGGCACTCTATCGCGAAAATAACTGAATAGTTTAGTAACTAGGTACCATATTTGGTTAATTATATACCTTTAAACACCTACTTATGTGTAACTGAAAACAAAATGAATGGTTTAGAAACTTGCCTTGTTAAATATAACTAAATTACATAATTATAATTTTGATAACTGCCTCGTTGAGCGGTGGCAAGCGCGACTGCTGATCGTGAGGTCCTGGGTTCGATCCCCAGGTCGGGCAAAGTGTTATTGGGTTTTTCTGTGTGGAATTCTTCAGTAGCAGCCTGGAGTTTGGATTTGTGCCCGGTTGATAGCAATGACCCACCCTATTACATGAGACTTAAACATAACGGCGAAATGAGGGTGTTACAATAAACTTCTGCCCAACCCTTCGGGGAATACAAGCGTGATGTTATGATGTGTTGAATGATTAAGAAGTTTATTGTTGAAGTCGGTTAAAACACGTGAACCGACGTCCTTCATTATGCCTGAAAGCAAATATAATTTCTTTCCCTTTCCACTTGGCGTCTTGACTGTCGAGATCGTCTTCATTTATTTTTCCTTGTAGATGAAATAATATCTCAAGTGGTGAAGGCATCTCTCAAACGAAGCGTTTCAATAAACAAAGAGACCACATAATGCTCTATAATAATACGAACTTTAATATTTTAGCATTCAGTTTAATATTTAACAATTAAATTGAATGTAGAACTTTTTTGTGTCAGTAAAAAAAAATAGTTTTGCAGTTTTTAATACAAAAACTATTTTTATTCCAATTTCAAACAAAAATTCAACATACAAATACCGGTGGCAGTTAATAATTTTGTGAATAACTGTTTTGTTGATTCAGTTAACTCTAGACCACGAATAAACCTTTGTGCCTACCAATGGAACTATACTGTGATGTGGTTTTGAACTCTATTTGAAGAGACTGGAAAGTATTCCAATAAAAAGTATTTTATGTTTATACAGGCTGTACACGAAATCATGTAATTCCTTCAAACCTCGTGATGTACTGCTGACATAGATTAAACCTGCAAGTGATAGTTTTGGATTCAATAAAAAAAAAATACAAGAAGTAAACATTGTGTTATTATGTTAACGCCCTGAGTTAAATGACCGCGCGGCTCGATAGCCGCTCAATTCGCCCGGGGCGCTAAAATTGCTCATGTTAAGAACACATGTTTACTTCTTGTATTTTATTTTTTATTGAATCCAAAAGTATCCCGTACAGGGTTAATCTATGTCAGCAGTACATCACGAGGCTTGAAGGAATTATATGATTTCGTTTACACCCTGTATACCTAATTTTGACTTTGGAATAACTTTTACTGACGTCAATTGCTCTATTCTTTCATACTGGAATGTTTCCTAAACCAAACTTTATCGTTACGGTAAAACATTATGTAAATATTACAATTTGGGAACTTTCATTACTTACGCGTCCATTTTTAACATTTCCTTCAAAATTTTCTTCGATAGAACCATCCTGATTTATACGAAAAAATAATTTCAACATTCACCATACCCAAACTTTTGACCGGCTACATTTTTATTATTAATACATCACATAAACATGTGAGTAGGCTCGGAATAGCCATGATGAATGCCCAGCATAAAGAAATGGTCTGTAAAAGCGTGCTTACGGGAAATTTGAAAGGGACTTTAACTACCATCACGTTTACGGAACGTCGGGATAGCAAATGTGTTGACCCTGTTCCCGCTAAATAGGTCAATTATAAACATTGCTTCCTAGATTCGATGCTTTATCCGATTTACATTTGAACAAATAAATATTCATTAGCTTTTATAGAAACTTTCAATTGGCTCATATCAATTACCAACCGCGCGGATCATAAGATTTGCAAGGTTAAGCCGCACTTGCCGCGGTCAGTCTGTGGATGGGTGTCCGTTTCGTTACATATCGAGACTCCTCCGTGCCTCGGAGAGCACGTTAAACAATCCCGGGTGGCATACGAATACCTATGACAGTCGATACGAGTAGTCAGAAGTCCGGAAGTTTGACAACTGGTCTAACCCTAGGATATCGGCAATACCCAGTAACTGGGTTGCGGAGATCTGATGGCAGTCGCTCCGTGTAAAATACTGGTACTCGGCCGCATTTAGTTAGACTGGAATTTAAATTCAACATGTTCTTTTTTTTTTTTAAACACTGCCCCACACTAGGATCTCTCCTGTATCGTGGATGTGTTTACAGACACAAATCTTCACATACACAAACGCCCAGACCCGGAACAAGTATCTGTAGGCCATTCAAATATTTGTTCCTTGTGGAAATCGAACCCACGACCCGCAGCGCAGAAGCCAATCGCTCAGCCACTGCACCAAACGTGTCGTCAAATCAAATTCAAATCAAATCAAATCTTTAAATTGGGAAAAAGCTAGGCAGATTTGCAGGTATTTTCAACTGAAAATTATATATATTTACTAAACTCAGCAGGTGAACTCACCTGCTGAGTTTAGTAAATGAATTCATGCAGGTGTGAAGAAATGAGAAGAGTGTTGGAGACAGTTGAAATAAATTGCATTATTTAAAAGATGTCAGTGGCAACGTAGAAAAATAATGCAATTTGCCCTTCTATTTTGTATGTATATGTCGTTTACAGCGAATCTGCCATGAGATGAGTAAATCTAAACAGCTTTGAAGCGAAGTACGTTGGTGTTTCATATAATAATAGTGAACGAACTACGTTGGCTTTCATATATGAATGATTTTAGTTCATATTTCTTTTCATATCAGACCATTGTATAAACTACTCATGTAAACGTTCATTTTTCTCACTGAACTTGTATAAAGGAGGGAAAATAAATCTGCGACAAAAATACTAACGCTGTGTAAAAGTTTAAGCAACATTACAGTCAGATAGCTTAAGTAATAAATTGCATTTTATTTATTTTGGGTACGAATAAGAGATCTTATCTCTGAACGGTTTTTCTAATGCCCGGTTTCTATGGGCTAAAACCGTGGTGTTTTGCTTACGTCATTTTTTTTTTGTACGGAACGTATGGCAAGAGATCCTAATAAAAAAAATTACAGCTAATTTTACTGGCTCACGCCATTGACGGTTGGGATGGGACACCGTTTACACTCCGTAAGCCAATGAGTAAACAATCATTTTTTGCTTTACTAAGCGGGTTGTAATTCTAACGAATATTCTTCTATTTTAAAATAAATGATATCATTTCCAACAATACTAAATTTTAGATGTTAAATATGTAGGTTACGTTTGGTGGTGAGTCGGTTTCTCTCGCAGCGCTGTTTACTTATCAAACCGAATCTGAATTCATGAATATGAACCAACCGCTTCCGATATACAGATGCTATAGATAATATTATTGTGTCAGAGGTATAGCTATACACCTATTTATTAGGTGCCTATGTCAAATGAACATTGAATGAAACACAATAATATTGAATGAAATTTTTAAAACCGAGATTTTACTAATATTTAGAGATGTTCTGCCTAGCCTTTTTCTCAACCATGTTGGGGTCAGCTTCTGGTCTGAACAGATACGGCTGAATACTAGTATTTTACATGGAGCGACTGCCATCAGACTTCCGCAATCCAGTTACAGGGCAATGCCAATATCCAAAGGTTAGACTGGTTGTCAGACTTTCTGGCTGCTGTCCCCGTAACGACTGTTATAGGTATTCGTATTACACCCGGGACCAACTGTTTAACGAAATGAAAGTTTTAAAACCAAGTTTTAGTAATATTCAGGGATAATGCATAAATATTTATTTGCTGTTCAATATTATATTCGGTTACAATACTTACAATATCTCATAAAGATAACTAGTACCGAGATAGTTCTATGACAAAACTGCAGGGCGATCCTGTCTGACTACAGATGGTTCTATTATGGAAATTGTCCTGTCTCAACGTAGAGATAAGTGAAGGTTACATGTAAATTATACAGCGACCGCCGCTGAATAACTATTGCATATCGACAGGGTTTCGGCGATCTGATAAGCCGAACGTGGAAGTGTAAAACAAGGAGAAAAACGTTGGAGACGTTAAATTCGAATGGAACACATCGGCGTCATATTTCATTAGGACGTGCGCTCACGAGGCCGGCATTAGAATCCGCGGAAGCGAGATACAAACGGCGGCAAACATCGGAGGCGGCAACCCCGCGGCTCGGCGAGGCTGGCAACACCGGCGGCGGTACTCCCATCCTAGTACGGCGTGTTTATTCTGCCGCGTATATCGACCGGCGGGCGGTCCCGCGGGCGCGCGCCGCCCGGCTCAGTCGCCACCGCCGCGCGCTCCGACCCGCTCGTCTCCTACACCTGCACATGACAGCTGCCGACGATAACCCACACAACAATTCGTTGTGTTACAAACACTAATAAACTGTCACAACTGATATCAGTATTTGATTAAACCCAACCGCGCTACGAACGTTTACGCGTATGTGATCGAACCAAACAAAATATTGTGACATGTGAGAGTGCTGCTATTGCTTGCAAATCTTCAGGCGGCTGTCTAAACGGTAAGACGTTAGTTTTATTTGAATAATGATAGCTAACTTTTATCGAAGGTCAATGCTCGTGGTCGTTAGTATATTTTTGAATAGCATGTGCGGTCGAACAAGTAGTAAACATGTTACGTTTTGATCTTTGATAAGAGGTTACGATAACCATTTGATTGCCGTCATATTTACGGTTAATGTTTTCCATAAAGTGCTTAAACTTAGAACTCTAATATAAAGTGGAATTAATGTTGAATTATTTAGCTTTGTGACAAAGTAATCAAATGTTTGATATTGTTAAACAAAACTGTTCCTTGTGTAGTAGTACAATGACTGTCTACGGAGTAGTAGGTGTCTACGGCGTAGCAACTTCGTAGTAGCGTGTAGCAATTAGTGTCATATTGCCCGTTTTATTTATGCCTGCGGGATGTTTGTAAGGTGCCGTTCAATAAGTAGCAAAGCCTTTGTTTATTATCCACTTAGGGCATGTCAAGCAAACGTCAAACTTTCTTTGAAAGTCAGCTTCTACCGTTTAAAAACGTAGCTGTTTGAAATAGGTAGTTCTTCTAAAACAAGTGTACTTAGGATGTGACTTACTTACTGACTTATTTAAGGATGTTAATTAAAGAATAAAACTTGAATTTGTAAAACTATTAACTGGAAAAATAAAAGTTTTATTTACTAATTCAATGTTTATATTCTGGCCATTGTTATGCTACGTATGTATAATTGTTATCTTCATAGATAAACTTAACGCCGTCTTGTTTTAGGTTTTTTTGAAAATTGTAGGACTACGTATTATTTTATTTATTCATTAATCATAATTATCTCTCCGAGTGATCTTACGGCGCCCATTTTAATATTCGTGTATAAGTTGTTGTTCCTCTGTAAACCCCCGCCTAATTTTTAAGGAACTTATCAGAATTTGTAAATAATGACGATCGCTTTATATTATTATGAGGAAACAAGAGGAAATAGCTGCCCAGCTTCCTAATTCTATTAGCTACCTACTACGACACTTACTTGAAGAATGAGGGCGGTCTGTCTTGCAGGAAACCAGTCTATAAAGACCTGTTAATTTAATTTAAATATAGTACAAACACGTACACGTACTATTTACACATAAATATCACGCCTAAATTCCCTATAGGTTTGGACAGAGGTGCATAGTAACACCCCCATTTCGCCGTTATATTTAAGTCCCATGCAATAGATGGCGAGGCTATTGCCATCAACCGGGTACAAAACCAAACTCCGGAATGTTACTGAGGAATTCCACACGAAAAAACCCAATAATACTTTGCCCGACCTGGGGTTCGAACCCAGGTCCACACGATCAGCAGTCGCGCTTACTACCACTAGACCAACGATGCAGTTATCCTGATACATCATTAATGATCATTATAGTGACATAACAACACAATATGCTGTCAACCTGACGACGACATAATAGCTACAATAACATAGGTGCTTCCTGACTTTCAGTCAAGTTTTCCGGCTTACACGGGTTTTTATTTTGATGATAGAGTCATCATCATTATCACCCGACACGGTTGGCGCAATAGCTTGACGATTGGCTTTCTACGGGTCGCGGGTTCAATTCCCGCAAGGAACAAATATTTTTTGTATTATAACTTTACGTAAGACACATTCATATTTATGATTAATTACGGTTTACTCACGTGCATTTTCCGGGATTGCCCGACTAGTTTCGGTCCCAAACGGAGCCCTTAATCATGAGCTGATCACGCGGCGAGGTCGCGAGTCGAACTGTTCGACTTATAATAATCTATATATATAAAAGAAGAAGCTGACGGACTGACTGATCTATCAACGCACAGCCTAAACGGCTGGGGTTAGAAACTTGAAATTTTGGCAATAGGTTCATTTTGTGACGTAAACATCCACTAAGAAGGGATTTCTCGAAATTCAACCTCTAAGGGGGTGGAAAAAAATCACGCAAGCGAAGCTGCGGGCAAAAGCTATTAACCATAAATATGAACAAATAACTGTATGGCCTACAGAGGTTTTTTTTGTAATGTAACTCATGTCTATAAACACATTCATGATACAGGAGAAATGTGAAGAATAGTTTGGGGCAAGGTTATAAAAATTGATAAAGCTTTGAAATAATCAGATTGCAAAGCGTATACGTCGTTGCACTTTATAGCCTTTAAAGAAAACGGTCTAAAAAAGTTTCTTTTTAAATCGAGATGACGCCGTCGTCTTCTAACTTACTTTATCTCTACCTCCCTTTTACTTCCTGCTATATAATAAGAACTTGAACTACTCCGCACTTAATCAGAGTTTAGATAAACAATTTCCGATACTCGCGTTCAATAAAATATTAATATAATTAAAAGTTATCGGCTTTTAACGCCAAGTACAAACTATCTTGAGTTTGTATTTAAGTCTTCAGTTTACAGTTTACGTTTGTCGATATTTAAAACACTTGGAAGTTTCAATATTTAAGATCAATAAGACTGCCAGATAACTTTATTTGTACTCTGACCCAAACCAATTTGATGAAAAGCTATACATATAGCAGTGATAGCCTAGTGGTGTGACCGTCGGGCTGCCAAGTCAAAGGTCTCGAGTTCGAACCCAAGGCACGCACCTCTGACTTTTCGGATTCATGTGCGTATTGTATAATTATCACTTGTTAAAAAAACGGTGAAGGAAAACATCGAGAGGAAACCGGCATGCCTGTGAGATATTTCTCGACGGCACGTGAAGCTAAGTCAGAGGCCCATGGATGGCATAAACTCTGACACCAGGTTAGTCACTAACCATACGAAAAGAATAAGAAAAGGTATACAATCTTTTTTTCTGAAACTGCTATTAGAAATTAGAGTAGGTACTTATTGTTTTAGTCAGATCGAATTTATTTCCAACTAGCGGCCCGTCCCGGCTTCGCAAGGGTGGACATTTTTCTCGTTTTTGCAACATTTTTCATTTATGCTCCGCTCCTATTGGTCGTAGCGTAATGTTATATAGCTTATAACCTTTCTCGATAAATGGACTATCTAACACAAAAATAATTTTTCAATTCCAATCGGTAGTTCCTGAGATTAGCGCGTTCAAACAAATAATCAAACTCTCCAGCTTTATATTATTAGTATACACTGGCCTGCAAAAATAAGTATCACACTTTTAAAATTTCAATTTTTTCTAAACTATAGAAGTTAGAGATTTAAAATAAAAAACGTTTTATAGCAAATTTTATCAGCTTTCTTTGAAACTATAGTAACAAAGTTAAACTCTTTTTCGAGTCCTTTTTGCTTCGAAAATATATCTTGTGTACTTAAAAAGTTATTGCAATTTTAAGTGTGATACTTATTTTTGCAGGCCAGTATAGATTGTATTTTACATTTGTTATCTTTTCGTAAACGACGACTATTTTTAAATACTTATTTCATCATCAAATTGGCTTGAAAAAAGTCAAATAATACACTATACAACTTATTTACAGTTAGTTTATTCTTCATAGATTAGTTTATTCGAACTTTTACAGATATAGCTTTGTTTGAAATATGTGTTTGTCTTTTGAAACACTTCTTTCGTTTACGATATTACTAAATACTACTTACAAGTATGTACCTAGTTTTACGCGGAAAAACTCCCGTTTGAACTTCGTAAATTCGCCCTGACATCATGTTTGCGCCACTACCTAGCGTTCGAATCGTTCTGCTTATCAATGGTAGCATTTTTTATCACCAAACCGGGCATATAAATTAATAGACTAGGAGCTAATTTTACCTATGATAACTACCAACGTATGGGAGTGTTGCATCATTATTGGTAAAGATACAAGAATCCTAAATTGAACCAATAACGCTCGGTAAATCATAGGAATTGGTCGTTAGTCGCCTTGAGTGGCATCACAGTAAACAATAGAGTACCTACCGAACCTAATTAGTGGTAGAGATCCACATGTAAGAGATAATGGAAGCCTATTCTGACATGAGCTCACTTGGTTACAGAATGCGGCAGTACTCAATCTTAATATATTTACAGTTATAGGATAGGTTCTGCTTCATTGGTCTATTGGTGGCAAGCGCGACTGCTTATCGTGAGGTCCTAGGTTCGATCCCCAGGTCAGGCACGGTATTATTGAGTATTTCCGCGTGAAATTTCGCAGTAGCAGCCCGGAGTTTGGATTTGTACCCGGTTGATGGCAATAGGCTCGCCCCCAATTACATGGGACTTAAACATAACGACGAAATGAGGGTGTTACTACACACCTCTGCCCAACCCTTCGGGGAATACAGGCTTGATTAACATCATGCCTGTTATGTTTATAGGATCTATAAAATAATCACGCGACCAGAGCTGCGAGACGCCTTAATAATATAATACAGGTACCTAAACATTCCAAATTGTATCAAATATTATCTTAGAACAACAAAAGACATCAAAATTGGCACCAGCAAACATTGAAAGCTTCGAACCGAAACTAAATTATACATCGAAGATTTAATGTCTCCGCGAGTCTCGAATTATCAAATACATTGTATCTAGACGTTCACGGAATATCTGATTGTCTACAGAAATTACTTGAGCTCAAATATTTGATAGCACTGTGCATGCAAATATAACATTACGATATACTAATCTAAACTGTGTATCTTAACTTTTTCTTTTCGTTTAAATTGTAACCAAGAACAATACAATTTTAATATATATCTGAACCAACATGCAACAAAGGGAAACTTATTTTTTTTGTAATGTCTATTTTAAATGTCAAACTTTTTCTTTTGTTTTTTTTTATAGTGTTTTCTACCCCTATTCAGAGAACGAAAAAATAAAATGAAAACAACATTTGACTACTTAATAGAGATGTTTTCTGTAAAATCGATTAATAATTCGAAACTTACTTGAATAAGAAGTGTTTCAAATAAATTAACATCACACAATTTCTTTTTATTAGAAACTAGCGGCCCGTCCCGGCTTCGCACGGGTGGACATTTCTCCCGTTTTTGCAACATTTTAATTTATGTCCGGCTCCTATTGGTCGTAGCGTGATGTTATATAGGCTATAACCTTCCTCGATAAATGGACTATACAACACAAAAATATTTTTTCAATTCCAACCAGTAAGTAGTTCCTGAGATTAGCGCGTTCAAACAAACAAACAAACAAACTTTTCAGCATTATAATATTAGTATAGATTAATGTTATGAAATATTTTACAGAAAATATCTCTATTAAGAGTAGTCAAATGTTGCTTACATTTTATTTTTTCGTTCCGTGAATAAGGTATGGATATGTTGTTAACTAGGGTCATGATTTAAGTGGATGGACATGGCATTCTTATATGCCAACATGCCTACCTATTTATTAATCCAATGCTATTTGCCAAGCGCGGTACTTATGGTCAAGCGAAAAATCTCCCTCAACTTGCATTTTACCTGTCTCAGAGGTAGCACATACTCAGCAGTGGACATTAAAACTACCTTACGCTTTATTGTAGGAACTAAATATACTTATTAGCATCAATTCGGATTTCACTTAAAGAAAACGGACATTTTGTATAAACATGTCTACATATGTTTTCACCTTTTTGCATTGTTTTAGCTTTTGGTAAAACTGTATTATGATTTCACAAGTGATGTTCTGCCTAGCCTTTTCCCAACAATGTTGGGGTCAGCTTCCAGTCAAACCAGATGTGGCTGAATACCAGTATTTTTTTACGGAGCGACTGCCATCTGACCTTCACAACCGTTACTGTGCAAAGCCGATATCCTAAGGTTAGACCCGTAACGATTGTCATAGGAATTCGTAAGACACTCGGAACCGACTGTTTAACATGCTTTCCGAGTTACGGAGGGGTCTTGATGTGTAACGAATGGTCACCCATCTACGGACTGACCGCGACAAGTGCAGCTTAACCTCGCAAATCGTATGATCTGCGCGGTTGGTAATTAGCCACGAGCCCCTAGAGACTAAACACACCTATTACCATCAATTCGAATTTCACTCAAACTAAATGGGTACGTACTTTATATATTATAATATTAGTATAGATATAATTCTATTATATTCTATAAACACTATCTGTTTCCTCACGGCTCCGCCCGCGTAAGAAGTTTTATTCCAGGAATAAATAGAGCCTATGTAACTCAGTGATAATGTAGCTTTTTAAAATATTTTTTGCAATCGGTCCAGTAGTTTTTAAATGTATTCGTTACATACAAAAATTCAAAAGTACAAATCTTTCCTCTGTATAATATTAGTATAGAGTATAGATAGCATAGATGTGTACACATGCTTACACCATTTCGCATGGTTGTAACTTATGCTAAAACTATATAATATTTTGCAGCTGAAAGCACATGATTTCACAGGTGATGCGGATAAGTATATTTGATTTAATATCATCCGGCATTGCATGATTGGGCCCTAAACGAAATAGTTCAGCGTTCATTAAAATGCGCACGATCTTCCTCATCCATAAATTGGCGGGATTCTATAAAAACAATTGACTACGCATTTGCTGTGACAGTTTAAGGATTTTCCTTGTTAGTTTTGTAAACTAAACCTCAGTAAATAAACGCTACAAAACTTTTACTTCGTCCTTTGTTAAGTGAATTTCACTGTCACAGTATATATTTTATCTATACTAATATTATAAAGCGGAAGTTTGTTTGTTTGAACGCGCTAATCTCAGGAACTACTGGTTGGAATTGCAAAAAACTTTTTGTGGGCTATAGTTATAGGCTATATAACATCACGCTACAACCAATAGGAGCGGAGTATAAATGAAAAATGTTGCAAAAACGGGAAAAATATCCACCCGTGCGAAGCCGGGACGGGCCGCTAGTCGACAAATAAAACTTCTTATCGACGGTGAAGTGCCAATACCTCCTAACTGAAATTTTTCGAGAAATTCACTTTTTTGTAGTTTTGAATTTAAAGGCGTTATTCGCATGTTTTAATGAAATCCCCGAAGTGAAATTTTTGTTACAACAGCTTGAATTATAATATGGAAATTCTCCCAACTAAACCAATTTTTCTATTTTATGGCATGAACTCCTGTCTAACCGAATACCTACTACACTATCATAAAATATACGAATTCAGCATAATATATAAAGCATACATTATTAATATTCTAAATTAATAAATATATTAACAAATTTTTAACTTATCAAGAAATTAAACGTTTTTTCAGTTTGTGTAAATTTTTGATTTTGTCAGTTAGGAGGTTAGGCACTTCACCGTCGTTGTGTAGTTTAAATTTTAAATAACTTTGAAACTTGTGATAACTACCTTAGAATGTGTCAATTAAACCTTTCCATATTAGTTTTATCCGTGTTTATTTTTAGTGACTGTTTCAGGTTAAAAGGGTTTATATTTCAACCAAAGGATTGTAGGTCCCTACAATCCAATTTGGAACAGAAAACAACAAGACCAAAAAGCTGTACAGACAGCCAGACTGAATATTTATGCCTATTTTGGTACGCGTGGAACGTGACAAACATAGGACGTAACTTTTCTAAAAAAAAACATCAATCAATTAGAGTGTTATTTATATAACATAACATCACGCCTGTATTCCCCGAAGGGTTGAGCAGAGGTGTATAGTAACACCCTCATTTCGCCGTTACTTTTAAGTCCCATGGAATAAGGGGCGAGCCTATTGTCATCCACCGGGCTGCTACTGAATAATTCCACACGGAAAAACCCAATAACACTTTTCCCGAATTGGGGATCGAACCCAAGACCTCACGATCAGCGGTCGCGGTTGCCACCACTAGACCAACGAGGCTGTTCTTTATATAATTTTGAACATTGCAAATTTTTTAGTACTGTTTGGTCCATGAATGTAGATGAAGCAAAAAGGGTGTGTCAGGATCTTTGCAGGTTTAAATCTGGGGTCTGCTGGACCAACCGGCTACAAACCAACGGTGTGAAGAATATTAAATTTAAGTTAAAAAAAATTGTAAGACAGGCAAGGTCTCCGATCTCCATGTCGGAGGAAACATTGTATGGCAGGAGTGTGGTTTTAGTCGGTAAAAGTCCGACACTGCCCCGGCCACCTCATTCGTGAGGTGACCGGGGCGTCCATGAGGATTTCCCACTCCTGCCAAAAACAAAAAAAAAAAAAAAAAAAGAACCAATGGTGTTCCTCCTCCTGACCGTTCGGCCGGGAATCTATAGTCTCTACCTACCCCAATGGGAAACAGGCGTGATTGTATGTTTCTTTTTTTTAATTTTCCCCACACTAGGATTTGTTCTGCGTCGTGGGTGCGTTTACAAACACAAATCGTCACACGCACAAACATCCAGACCCGGAACAACTATCTGTAGGCCGTACAGATATTTTTTCCGTGCGGGAATCGACCCTACGACCGATAGCGCAGAAGCCGATCGCTCAGCCACTGCACCAAACGTGTCGTGTATGTATTTTGGGCCAAAAGCAACCTACGGGTTTACATTACAATCCAAGTCTGATTTGTAGGTTTTTACCCAAGACATATAACTTCAGAAACTTTAATCAATTCTCTGTGCCTTGACCGACAGACTGGGCGAGTACGTACCTAGTACACGGTGTTAGGCGGCAGGTGGTTATTTATTCACATCTACGTCACATCCGTCCAAGCCCGCGCTCGCGCTGCCTTTTTCTTCACCTTAACCTCAAACGTCGAGTACCTACTAGACTTCAATCGGTCAAGGCTAAAAGCTTCGGTTAGCGTGTCCTTTTTCATTGATTTAGAATCAAAATTAGACAAGAAACAAAATAAAGTACTCTTTATACACCAGGATTATCTATACTAATATTATAAAGAGGAAAGATTTGTATTTTTGTATGTAACGAATAAACTTAAAAACTACTGGACCGATTTCAAAAATTCTTTTGCCATTAGAAAGCTACATTATCACTGAGTAACATAGGCTACGGGCGGAGCCGTGAGGACACAGCTAGTGAAAGATAAAAAGTTTTTATGATATTGTATAATATTGCTGAGGCAGTGATGGCCTAGCGGTTGAACGTTTGCCTTCCATGCAGAAGAGTCTGAGCTCAACCCCGGACCACACATCTAACTTTTCGAATTTTATGTGTCGATCAGAATTTGATTATCATTTGCGTTAGCGGTGAAGGAAAACATCGTGCAAAAAGCTAATGACTCAGGCACTGCGCCAAACGTATCGTCAATTTACACCACGCTTAGCCAACCAATTGGTTATTGCAATGTTATACTTATAACACTGGAGGTTGGGGTTGCTCATACTTTTGACACATTCTCTAACTTAGGTCCGATTTTACCAACGTCGGATAGCGTTTATCCAAGAAAGGTTTGACAGAATTTCTATACAAAAGCAGTAAAAACGTCCTTTTTCTTTAAAAAAAAAGAAAAAGCCCCACACTAGGATTTCTCCTGTATCGTGGGTGCGTTTACAGACACAAATCTTCACATGCACAAACACCCAGACCCGGAATAACTATCTGTAGGCTACACAAATATTAGTTCTGTGCGGGAATCGAACCCACGACCCGCAGCGCAGAAGCCAATCGCTTAGCCACTGCACCAAACGTGTCGTCAAACGTCAAATCAAATCATTTATTCGTTTGCTAATATGGGTACAAAAGCTCTTATACAAACAATAGTGACCATTAGCCATATACTACCATGAGGCATGCAAAATTACAACATAAGTACCTATGAAACTATGCACGTATGGTACCAATGATAAAAGAAAAGAAAGTAAAAGAAGAGTTAAAAAAGTTTATCCTGTAAATATTCAGTTACAGAATAATATGCTTTTTTTAGTAACAATGTTCTGATGCTGTTTTTAAAAATAATCGTAAACGTCAGTTTATTCCTGAGATAAAAATTATCCGACGTTGCGTTGGTAAAATTGGTACTTAGTATTTTTTTATTTTTTTTTTATTCAGTCATGATCATCCCACTGCAGGGCACCTACCCTACCCTTCTTCCACTCCTCTCGGTTTAAGTGTCTAGCTCGTCCATCTCCTTCTAGGCCTGCCGCGACGTCGTCTGATGTTGTGTGGGCTCCACTCAGTGATGAGTTTTGCCCACAGCTCATCCGACATGCGGCAGACGTGACCAGCCCAGTTCCATTTTAAGCTTGCGGCTTTCTGACCATTATATACTTAGTATTAGTGGCTTTTTAAAAACTTCCACGGAAAAAAAATTGCCATACTCTAGCCGTTTATTTTTTTCTGGTATCCACACGCCACCGTAGTAACACGTGTATTCATTACAGTGGCGTGCATTGCATATAGGCAATCAAGCATTGCCTACCTCATAAGATTTAATTAACAACTCCATGTTTAACTATTACTATAAATAAATAAGCGTGTAGGGCTATGATTTCTTTTGGTCAGAATCGTATTGAAATGGGCTTAAGCGTACAGTTGAAAGGCGACATCGCTAGTGCCTGTCTAGCTAGTCCGAAAACCAATGCACGCCACTGTCATTATTTATTATTTAAGCCTCCATTATGCCTACAAACTAGAACTCCTATAATATTAATCCAATCGCTGTTTGCTACATTCAAAAACGTTTCCCTAACAGTTTAACAATGGATACTATTGCTAGTTTATTTATAAACAATAGCAAGTGATAAATACGTCCAGTGCAACCGCCGCGACCTTCGGCGTACCTTCAACTGCATTAATCATGAAGAGAGAAACATTTCAACCATTTATTTAATTAAAAACCTAACGAACCAACGCTTCCGTAATTGTATCCTTTGGAACGTACATAATATCACGTTTCTGACCTTTAACTGGGTAAGCAGAGGTAGAATTAGCCATATTTTTATTTGTGTTTGATTTAAATACCTTGCTCAACTCTAGTTTGCTTTATCGTGGGTACGTTTGCAGGCACGAATCTCAAAAGCACAAACACCCAAACCCGGAAAATTATATATCAGCCGTACAGTTACTTGTTTCGTGCGGGGATCGAACCTGCGACCCGCAGTACAGAAACCAATCACTCAACTACTGCGCCAATCATGTCGTCTAAATTGATTGCCATTTGCTGTTTCGTTTCCGACGTGCGATAGGCCATCTTCTCTCATATTGTGAGTGAAAGACGACTTAGGCATTATGTCACTAGCTTTACAATTTAAGCAGGATAAACAGCAAAAGGTACCTACTAAGACCATTGTCAAAAAAAAACCTGATCAATTTCAAGCAGTTGTCAGTAATGTATGACTCGAAAACTCAAAAAAACATAGAACGCATAACATATGTTAGGATAATTTAATTTTAATTCCGATTCTGTAATCGGAATTAAAATTAAATTATCCTAACATAACATCACGACTGTATTTCCCGGAGGGTTGGGCAGAGGTGTATAGTTACACCCTCATTTCGCCGTTACGTTTAAGTCCCATGTAATAGGGGGTGAGCCTATTGCCATCACCGAGCAAATTAAATTAAATTACTTATATTAAAATACACACCATTACTTTACTTTTAGCGCAATATTTAAACAAAATCCAGAATAAAAGGCACAGAACAATACATTACAATATAAACTGAAATGAGATTAAATGTAAATACAAGTAATAAGCTAAAAACACAACCTAGTAGAGCGGAATCCCTTTCACAAAACCTACGTGTTATATTATCAAACAAAAGCAAATTAATTAAATCGACAACAATAATATAATAGAGAAAATGACGAAGAAATATTGCTTATAATATTAACCGTTATTCATTTAACCTATTGTTCAAGAATAATGTACAACGCAAAGGCCTTTGAATACGGTGTTTTATGCGAAAAGTGAAAAGTAACAGCTGGAAATAAAACACCCTGTACATAAAAGAGAAACAGAATTCGGTAGGAAATATTTATCGGTAATTTTAAGTGACCTTAAGAAAATTGTCGGGTCGGCTTACAGTCTTGGCGTGCGTGTCAATCACGACGAACGACAACGAAACGAAAGTATCACAAATATTTTTGGATAAACGATAGTATCACAAATATGTCGTGTAACGTTCTGTAGGTAGTTATTGTGTGACATGTTTTGTTTTAGAAGTACAAATAAATGTTTATTAGATGTCCCAACAAATGTTTGTTGTTTTGCGAAATTATATTGATAATATTATTGTCTGGCTTTATGACCTTGACAGCACTAACGTATTGCTTGGAATTCAACTTATCTCATCAAATATCTGTCATGTCATCTTATCTTATACATACGTTTATAAAAAATAATGTTTATGTGTTCGTTTTCTATGCGTTCGCGCATCGTTCATCCGATTGAGTTGAAACTTTATACAGTTGTTATTGGCACTTGCACGAAAGTTCCTGTCATAGTATCAACGTCCATTAGGTGGCGTTTGAGTCTTATGGGATAATTGAACTTCTTACGCGGACAGAGCCGCGATATCACAGCTAGTTATCAATAAAAAATAATTCATGATTTTTAGGTACAAAACAAAAACAAAATTATTATTTATGACATCTTTAGGGAGGTTCTAGGTCCACTCTATGTTAGGTGTAGGGATGGTGTTGGGATGCTCGACTGTAATATCACTCGTTATTCTCCAATATCTCTTCTAGAAATAGGTATTAATATGGAAGTAGGTCGTAGTTCAGTTAAACCAGTGCCAATATGCAGGTCTTGAAATACTCTCAGCCTTTCTCCTTTGAAAAACGTGAGTGAATTTCGTCCCGCATCCAGTTCGAAGTAAATTGCGAAACGTTTGCTCCGATTCTTCGTTTCGTATATTGAATAATTTAAATACTAAGCGATGTCTGTGACATAATGTTAATCATCTATATCTATACTAATATTATAAAGAGGAAAGGTTTGTATTTTTGTATGTAACGAATAAACTTAAAAACTACTGGACCGATTTCAAAAATTCTTTTGCCGTTAGAAAGCTACATTATTAATGAGTAACATAGGCTACGGGCGGAGCCGTAAGGACACAGCTAGTAGTAAATAAAGGTAAAAAACTTCTAATAACGTCTTTATCTACCCCTAGTAGTACTCTGCAGCATCAGGCTTTGAGGATGGAAGGTTAAAATTATTATACTGTTGTCTTGTCATGGGAATTTTATTTGTGTGCGTAATTTCAGGAGAATCGGTTAATCAAAATCAGTCGCAAAATTTGAAACAAACAAATAAACATATGAAGTGAAGTTAATTAAAAACAGCTTAAAATATTTATTATTTAAATATGACTGTATTCTGAACAACAAAGCTTAATTAATATACTAAAAAAGTGTTTTTTTGTAATTTGCATTTTAATGCAAATTCTTGCTCTGGGCGAGACTGTTTTTTTTTTAAATAGCATTGACTGGTTTATGGAATCCAATTTTGTAATTTCATGCTGAGTACCGCCTATATTTTATTAGATTAGCTTGTTTGCGCGCTGTGCTCCGACATTTCGGCATCATTATTCAATATTTAATAAGACTGGGTCCATTAGAGACCCCTGGTTCGTTTCATTCGTTCGGTTCGTTCCTTTGTGAATGATCAACTGTTACGCAGCGAATTGGTCAGTATTTCAACTTGTATTTTTAGCATTTCGTCCTAAAATGTCGCCTGGTGATCATAAATTATAAAACATGGGTCCCGTTCATTTTTGTTGACAGAAAGGCTCCGGCTTGGTCATGTTGTCACGGTCATTCGCGCTTTACATACAACATTTTTACTGTTTAGATGTTTGTAGGTACATTTGCTTCTAAAATATTCCGGTTGAATTGTGTAGTACTTGTGTATACCAATTTTATTACAGAAAGAGAACAAAATTATTATTGACTCCCAATCTTTTTTTAAATCGTAACTTAAAAAAACTTATTACCTACATAACTATCTATTGTGTCTACAATCTTTCGCTTTTATTTATTTTATTCAACCATACCATCAATAGCTTGGTATTTTCCATTTGAAAAGAATTCTATAATATAATATTAGTCGCAATCAATTTAAAATGTCGTGATGAAAAGTATCGCAAACAGTCTAGACATTTGATTCAGTCTGCAAATGCGCCTAAACGTCACGTAAATAAAATATGTAAAGTGGATAATGCCTTTCTGGATAAATATTGAATAATAGCGGTTCTATGTTATGCACGCTATAGGTATTTTTCAAGATAATTGAATAAAAAAGAGTTTTCGCGAACAACAAGTAATCATGTATTAATTTTACTATATATAATTTTAAATGACAATGTTTGGTGTTAATCCCGCCAAACAGTTGATCAAGCTTAGATGCAGTGTACCGGTTTGAGTTGTTTGTTTGTTATATTGCATTAATCGCACCTTCTGGGTTTGTATACAAGGTTAGTCGGAAAGGGGGTACTAAGCCGCGGGCCACTTAATGTATCACTGATGATTGTTTTAAGGAAAGTGTTAAAATTTAAAAATTCGATAAATAATTTTCCATGAAAATTTATTTTTATTTTAGTTTTTTCAAAAATTCTTCATCCCTGCTTTAGTTATGAATTAAAAAAATGGAGTTTCTAATCCGTGATCCCAAATATGACGTAAAATGTGAACACGTCTGATCATAGCTGAGGGTACTTAGAATTTAGCGTATTTTTTATGAAATCTTTGAACAGCTATTTCTCTTGAACTATTGACTTTTGGGGAAAGTTGTAGAACAAAAGTTATCCATTATTATGGTTACTTTAACACCCTTTCGGCTTAGTACCCCCTTTCCGACTAACCTTGTATATTTGCGGGCGGGAAGGACGGTGCTGCATACTCCATCCAAGCTTGATCAACTGCTTGGCGGAATTAACTCTAAATATTGTTATTGTAATTCTGCAAAGTAACACCTGATTCCATATTTATTTTAAGCAGTAAATCTTCAAATCTGCTCTAAATTTAAAAGAAAAAAATTGTGAGAAGCTTGAAGCTGTAGAAGCCTTCTCAAATTAAAATTAAACTGTAGCTGGTAAATCATAATTTGCAGACCAGATTGTCGCAGATAAATAAAATATTAGGTATAGTCACTTATACTGCTTTTAGAAACATTCACACATGATAGTAATAGCTGCCGATTATATACTGCTCGTAGAACTGCCTGGTATAAACAATTAAACTTAAAAAATATACCTACCGATGAGTTTAAATTAAAAAACAGCTAAGACGTACTAAAATCAAATAAATTACTTGGCTTTAAAGGATATTGGGTAAAAAATGTAAATCACAGTTTAGTCAGTTAAATATTGACCGCTGTAATCCGATCGCTTACCGCTTTCTGTTTTAAGCTATTTTGTCGTACCACTTAAAACCATGACATTTTTTTCCTCGAACTTAGTTTTTAATTCAGATGAGGTAAAACAAACAATAATATAAATTATTTAAGTACATAACAAATTCTTTTGATTTAAGTAGGTACTTAAAGCATTTAAAATATTCGTTGCGAAGTTAAATGACTTCGTTTGAACAGCAGAACAGATAAAGTGTGAACAATACAAGTGCTACATGGTTTCTTTTAAAAATAAATCATTAATAAAAAAATACCATTCGAATAACATTGATATTTGACAACACGTTTGGTTGAGTGGCTGAGCGATTGGCTTCTGCGCTACGGGTCGTGGCTTCGATTCCCGCACGGATCAAATATTTGTATGGCCTACAGATAGTTGTTCCAGGTCTGGATATTTGTGCGTGTGAATATTTTTGTCTGTAAACGCACCCACGATACAGGATAAATTCTAAAGTGGGGCAAAGTTTTTACAAAAAAAAACAATCAACCCAAGTCATATACTTCTTTAAAATAATAATAAAAACTTACGCCTTATAAAGTAAAAAGAAAACCTTAAACTATCATAAAAACTGTTCCAGCGAAAATAATTCCTCAATTCCACTAAAGGATCAAGTTTCAAAGAGAATGTGTTATCTCAGTCGTTCTGACTAATGCTTTTTGAATCGTCGCTCCACGGGATATCCAACTTTATAATCTTGATCCCAACTTTTCGATGCGAAGCGAAAACTGCAATTTCTCAAGTACGAAGTTTTTATGATAAATTATCAAACTAGAAAAAGTAGCAAAAACACGTTTTCAATATATATTTAATTTTAACGATTCAAAATGTGTTGGAGTATGATTCAATATGTTTTCGATTATTGCAGCGTGAATACTTAGATATACTTTGTTGCAAGTAAATACTTTTTTATTAAGTGAAAAAGGTGGATTTTGTTCTTTTCACTTCATTGAAATTCACTTGTTCCGAGTTGAGCGTAGAAAAGCACTTGAGGGATAAAAAGGTTTGACTATTTTATTATTGACTAGTCAGCTCGCGGCTCTGTTTGCGGAAAGTCTGTTACTCTTATGCTCAAGTAGATTAAATTTAGAATTTTCTTCATTGTTAAAGCCACGTTGTATATATGCGCTTTTCGTTTTGTTTTTGTTGTTTCCTTTGTTCTCGCAAATTAACCTATTTTTTGTTTTTCCTCCTGATAGCCGTTACATTTTTTCTCAAAGAAGCACAGTAACTACCCTACATTTTCTTACTAACTTCATTTTCAGGTTCCTTTTCTTCATCAAAACAGATAAAAACATTCTCCGTAAAATGTAAAGTAATGAAATTATCGCTTGATGTAACAGCAAGCAAAAATATTGCTGGTTAACCAAAGTAAACTTTGATCTTAGCTATGTAAAGACGGTAGACGTCAGCGAAAACATTTTTAATTTAAAATAAGCACCGTATTTCTGGTATTACGCTTCATTTAATTACGTGAGTAATGCTCACACACACATTAAGATTCAGTTACAACTGATACAAATACCTAGTACCACATGAAGAGGTAACATTCCAAATGAAAGGGTAAAATTATCGCCATACAAATATGTATTTGCTAATTGTTTTTAACTTTTATTTTTATCTTGTATTTTCTATCCTACGAATTGTAAAATGAGTTTAAAACAAGGTGTTTTTAATATAATCATTGTTTAGGTTTTATACACGCGACATAAAGTGAAGTTTGTTCGTTCTGCCTAGCCTTTTCCCATCTACGTTAGGGTCAGCTTCCAGTCTAACCAGATGCAGCTGAATACCAGTAGATATTTTACACGGAGCAACCGCCATCAGACCTCCGCAGCCCAGTAACTGGGTTTGTAATTAGAGTATTTACAAAGCTAGCAAATTAAAAAATCTGTCATTTTATTGCGTTCGTTATAACTTTTCATATCGACAAAAATTTGACAAATTAATCCACGCACAATATCTGTTAAACTCCAGATGTCGCTAGCTACCTGCACATATATCTCTTTTGCCGTCTGTACCGGGTCTGGGTCAAGGCTCTCGGTGTGTGCTGGGATCTCAAATATTGTCACGCTTGAGTTATTGCTCCAGATGTGAGACGTTTGTGAGTGAACCGATGCTTGTTATATCTGAATTGCACTGGTCCACAGAAATATTGCAATTCTTCTAACAAATATCTGTATTATGAAATACATTTTTCTCTTGTCTCGTGGGATACTAGAATAATTTATTGGTTCAGATAATATACTACGCTATATTAAATTTTTGTATAGTTGTATCATCGTAATATGAAAAAAAAAGCAGAGTAAAATTATACCGAGTTGTTGAGGTTCAGGAATTATGAATGCAACGCTAATGAAGATTACCCTGAGAACAATAACAGCCGCCACAAGCAAGTCGAAGACGTAACAAAGGTATATCAATGTATATCAATCACTACATCTAGCTTCAAAGAAAAATACCCTTTTATTCAAAACAATTTTTACCTGAATACCTTCTAAATAATATATTCATTTTTCTCATCTGCAGCAATCCTTTAAAATATAAAACACATGCATATTCATCTACATGCAATTATCCCGGCAAGCGCTATGCATAGAAGAGTCTGCAAGATTGCCTATTTCAAAAAGGAAACAGAACTGAATATCCAACATCCATTATATATATGAAAACGCGGATTGCCTTTTACATAGAATCTACATTTACACTAGTAGATATTACAAGAAGTTTTGAGTAAGGAAGCCACTTTTACGTAGCCAAGTAAATGTGGGTAGGTATAGGTACATTATATTCAAACAAAACACGAAATTCAATTTGTCCAATTTCCCTGAGTCTAAGCATAAAAACATCCCCAGGGCGTTAAAATTCCGCGTCTAAAAAATATATTACAAACTGTACGATGGAAAAAACATTTCCTTTTTAGAGGCACAAAAGGAAAGCCGATTATCTGTACCTATGTCTTCTGCGTTCTCGCCGATGTCATCGAAAACCACTTAAATATTTACATGTTATACACCGATATACATATTATTACTTTTTTTGTGTACAAAACCTGAAACAAAGTGGTAACTGCCACGTTTCTATATGGCCTTTATCTACGGAGCGTTGCACACATTTCAACGTCAAATCTATACAAGTACTACTCTTCGTAGGTACGTGTTTACGAACTTGTATGGTCTTAGTAGTTTTATTTCCAGCGATACATTGTTCAAAGAAAACAATCTTAAATATTTTGTTGTATTTTACCAAACTTTCTTGACTGCCTTGTTGGTCTAGTGGTCGCAAGCGCGACTGCTGAGCATGGGGTCCTGGGTTCGATCCCCAGTTCGGGCACAGGTTTATGGCAATAGGCTCGCCCCCTATTACATGGGACTTAAACATAACTGGCGAAACGAGGGTGAAGTAAAACATCTCTGCCGAACCCTACGGGGAATACAAGGCGTGATGTATGTCATATTTTTGAATAATCCTTAGCAGTCAGCAGGCTGTATCTAATGATCAATATTTGGGTAGCTACCTGGAGCAGTGGCCGCGACAGTAAAAAATGTTTCGGTGATAATAATAACTAAGACACTTTACATTTTCTCTTTCCCTTAATTTATGACCACAGTATCAAGTCATCGTACAAGTAGAAGTTGGTGCAGTAGTCCATCAACTGTTATAAGTCCCTGACCGCATCTTACAATACCCATGGGAGCCACGGGAAGATCCGATTTACAACAAAGCGTGTTTATATAAAAAGCCATTAAAAATGTGTACCTAAATGATCATCTATATTAAAAAGAAGTAGATATGTCATAGACAGGTAAAAGTGAGAACTTAAAAACACTCCAATTGGAAAATCTTGCAGATACATGTCTCTTTCACTCTCTGTACTTTTCCGTATCTTCATCTTACTTACGGAAATGCTAGTAAAAATAATGTAGGATCGAACACTAAACGCCATGTTCTATCAATGTGACTTTCCTTAAATAAAAGTTTATTTACTTTTCTTCTGTTATAAAATTATCGAACCTTATTATTTCTATGAGCCGATAAACAAACTGAATAATAATAATGTTGCCAGTACTTCGTAATTAAAACGTGTTGTTAACCAGAAATTACTCAGGTAACGTAATATTTTTTAATTCCCAACGGCTTATCGGATTGTACAAACTTTCAAAATGTTCCAGTAAGCGAAAATTTTGCTAAATAAATTATGAACGCCCTAAATGTATTCGACTCTTTTTTTTATTTTGTCGACCTAATTATTCGTTATGTTCGTTTTAAATAAGAAAAAAGATGGTTAATATCAGCAGAAATTAATATAATAGGAACTTTTTACTGCGGTGAAATATTAAAACTGCCTTAGGTACCTACTACATAATGTTAACATAAAAAGTCTGCCTGCCGCCATTCGCAGTAATAACACGATGCCTACTAACAATTTACTTATGTAGACTCATTTATAAGATTTCTTTTTCATTTCTTTCCAAAATTGAACCTCATAGAAAGTGACATTACTTTCTATGAGGTTCAATTTTGGAATCATAAGACTCAATTTCATCCTAAAAATATTTTTAATTAGATTTTGTACCTTCGCTTTAAATACCTGGGAAGTACGTAAGTACACAAAGAAGTGACGTAAATCCTGAGGCAGAGGCTTCTTATTAAATTATACAGGTTAATAACGAACCATAACTTTTTCTTGCTACCATACTTCAGTAATTAAGTGAAATATTTTAGAAAAATTTATGAAAACGTCCATTAGGCTGTAATTTATTCAAGAACGCTATACGGTGTTTTATTCATTTTCATATTTTCTTATGTAATACTATCGTATCGACGTGAAGTCGTGAACTAAATTCTGTAGAAGCTTCGTTTTATAGCTTCCGTACTTTATGGTAATAGGCGAAAACCTCCTGTTACCACTGCTACTTCTGCACAATTACGAATAACTTACTATTTTATCGACGTATTATGAGACCCTCTACAATTACAAATCTTTCGATTGTTACAAGAACGGGTATCGAAGTAATTCAGAAAGATAAAATCTTTGTCATATAGGTATGTTATTGTTGCCGTACGCTCCCAAAATAAAGATAGGATAACGCTCCCTTGGAATGGGTGTAATAAGAGGCGAGTTGGAATTTAAATTAGGAACGTGAGTGATCAGCGGCATGGTCTGTATCTATGATACCTACCAATCTATATTTATTTTCTGCCTGGTAACCGGTGCGGTCGTGGTAATTTTAACATTATCATTTCAAAAATAAATAAGGTTATGTGGAAGTCCAATGTTTAAAATTTGTTTAAAAACGTCTATGAGACATATCTGTAGACTATATTTTCTATAGACCAGTTATATTGTATACTCGAAAAAGATTTCCAATTATTAAAGGATAATAATTGCCGCCATCATTATCCTAAAATTTCGAAATACTCATCCGAAACATTCATGAGTGTATCTTAAAGATTTCCTTTGCTTTGTGATGCCAGTAGAAAAGGCAGCAGGCAGGCTATTTATTGTACAAAGGTGTTCTCAATAGAGATACAACGTATAGACCGACCTTTCGGGCGCTCATTCACCGAACTCCGTGGCCTTTGGTGCACAATAGCTCGGATCTGAAGCCGTTGGTGGCGACACAGAAAAGTTGCTTGTTAGTTATCCACAATAGTTCGCTATATACCTATTTCTTGTATATATATCGGAAAGTCGGATAGTACAACGTTATGAACTGTCCAATTAAAGAGTTGTAAGTGTTCGTGTGAGCAGTAGTTTTTACGTCGGAGGCGTGTCTGTAAACAAAAGTTCCGTTTTAATTTACAGAATCGAAAATAACTTATTAAAATATGCAATGAGTATTTGTCATTCCCAGCACTTCACAAGGACAACTTGCTTGATGTTGACCATTAAGTTGAACCATTAACGATTCACCAGAATTTTAAGTTAAAAAATATTTCATGGAAACTGCATAGTTTATTTTAAAGACCTTCACCTTAAATTCAGCGAATAATACGTTCAGTGACATGCGAACGTACCGTGCAAATCACACATCACTCATACTATATTTGTATATATTTGTGTTTACCGCGTCATTGCAAGTCAAGACTGACGTAAGCCGTAACTGTTGTTACTAACAAGTATGGAAATATTATAACCTTCTGTCTTAAACACTCTTAAAAATTAACTCCACAAGGACGCGCCTTGTTATTACACAGCACCGTTTTGCAGCACTTGCCCTTAAGTAAAATTGCGAGGAACGAGGCACGATATTGCATATTATGGAAATAATGCACGCCAGTAATACCAACTTTAATGAAACGGCAGCTAAAAAATTCCAATGGAATATTAAGTATTTTAACGCAAGGCCAAAAATGTGGCCTTTGACACGCTTTTGAACCGTACGTACTAGGTACAGTTTATCGCTAACTAGAGCTATCTATCAAGTGTCAATTATCGGACTAGGTAGTCAACTAATGTTTGTTTGTGCTTCACGGCTGTCTGTTATTATTTTGAAATTACGATTTTATCAACTGACGAGCGGTATGGTGCTTTTCCGTACCTTGGTGATCAAGTTAAGTGATCATATTATGACTTTATGACTAACTTTGGCCGCTGTCTCCATGATTGGGTAAATTATAGAATGACTATAATGAAAAACATTAAAAATAGTTAGTTAGTTTATAAATATACATAAGCTTATTTTTGATATCATATTATTCTATCTTAATAAAGTGTGCACCTACCATGTTTTGTCTCTGCATCACCCTAAGGTCGACTGGTAGAAAATGCTTAAAGGCATTAAGTCCGCCTCTGTACTAATTTTGTGCATAAAGAATGAAATAAATAAATAAAAACGAAAACAATATGCTATATTCTAATTTTGAATAGCTAATAAAACCAAGTTAGCAAATAAAAATGGAGCCTAAATTCAAATTTAATTTTAGGCTGACCTTTATCGAATTTGCGTAGCTCGACAGGCAGGTATTTAAATTGTTCAATAAAATGTAAAATTCATTTTACAATATCTCCGAATATTTCCATTAGTAATTGTGAAACCCAACCATTTTATTTTGCATGTTTAAGTTTTTTCCCTCGATCAAATTTGTATTATTATAGGTAGGTAATATTATTTATATTTTATTGGGAATTAGGGCAGGACAACTAGGACTAACATGTACCTACGGTATCTTTTTGTTATGTAGGAGCGTACTTTATACACAAAATGTAATATCTGGTGCAGTGCGTCGGGCATGTTCACGGACGCACACGTTGACGGCTTCCACGCCGTGCTTCGCAAGCGATGCGCCGCGGCGCTCGGCAGGTTGCGCGCCAGCACCAACAACATCCTGGCTGTTATTGCGGATAGGCTGGACACGCGTTATGTTCAGCACTGGGTTAATACCCACATTAGGAAATAAGTATTTATAATGTTTTAACTACTAACACTAGTTTCATAAGTTTTACTGTACTAACATTCTATGGATTCCCAAGCCTGAATTAAAAAGTTTTTATTTTATTTTATTTATTACATAATACATAAACTTATTAATATTCTGCATACACGAGTTAAGCAATCAAACGTCAATCTAATTGCCTCATACATAACTCAGAATGAGTGTGCAGATAAAAATGACACTTCCTAGCCCAATATATTTTTAATAAAAAAAATGTATATACATTCGTAAAACAAAACTAACCTTCATCGTCTACGTTGAGCTCCAAAAAAAAGTCTCACAAAGATTCAATCCTATCCCAAAATAATTCTCCTTCCTTCAAAAGGAAAGTATTTTAACGGCATTCACGGACTTTCTTGGATCATCCGAAACTTGAACAAGTACGTTAATAATGAAACGGGTCTCCTCGATTGCCAAGTAATTTGTCATTTGACATGATGTAAAATCCGGAAGCTGTGAATTTAATTTCGGAAATAAAAAGTCTGACTCCCGTAAAAATTCAGGGTAGGTAGGTAGATACTTTATGTTGTACTCTAAAAGCCTGTTTTATGATTGGTCGTAAAAAAGCGAGCCTCCGCGAGCCAATTTCATTCTTTAATTAGGGTAACATTCTTGTTTTACATGGAACATCGGAATATAGACCATGTTGTTTAGATCGCGTTGAGGCGTATCAGCCTTAGGCGACATTAGCAGAGACGCACATAACTAATGCGTAATCACAACAGTACACGGATGAATTCTCATTACCTACCATTCGTTGTATGCTAACAACAGTCTACAGGGCCGTACACAGTCCGAACATAATTTATATCTATGAGAAACGGTACTGCAATTGCTACCATGTCTTCCTCAGAGTCAAATTAAATAAAACAACCTCTTTCAAGGTATCTTAAACTAAGATGCCAGAAATTTTACTGTCTATCCACAAAAGTAACCCTCTTTGTCTTATTTTATTCCAAATGATTTATGACAGTTTGTTTACCGTTATTATTTTCCTTAAATATTGGCAACAAAGGTATTACTGTCGCGTCTTTGGAAATGAAAAGTCCGTTTGCAAACATAGGTATGTTTAAAGGTGAGTTTTTCATCCTTGCATTTTCCTGACCTATTTTCGGAGTTCGCTTTGATTGAAGAAACTGATACTGTTGACTTTGCTCATTAGTAAGCGCACATCTCCACAGCATAGAGAGCTTCTAGCTTAAGATTTCAGTTTGATGTTATCAGTATACTGTTGGCTTATTCATAGCCAAGGACCGCAATGAGGGTTAAATTTAGCAATGTGACCCAATAATGGTAATAATACTGGATCGGCCTTCAAGCGGAAATAGTAAGGTGACGCGATCGTGGGCTCGTACGTTATTAATATATACGGCGGTGCATTGAAGCCTTGACCCGGCCTTCACCCTCCCCGCACCCCGCAACACACCCTCCACAGATATAACCAAGTTACACTAAAAATGCATTACATTCCATTTTAACCCCACACAGTCAAATAATTTCATTAAAACACCTCCCCAGTTGACCTTTCCGAAATGTGACTTATGTTCCCACAAAACCGGGTTGACGCAACCCTTTGTATATATTTATGTAGTGTGGAAATGGCAGACGAGAAACTTGTTTTATCTAAACTATGCTTTCTTACTTCATGTGGACGGTGTTACATAGTGTACAGTTTTAATAAAAAGAATTTGAATGAAATAAAGCAACAATGTTTATGCCTTTTAGAAATAACATAAAATTTTAATAGGTCACTAGGTAATACATAGGTAATACTGCCTCATTGGTCTAGTGGTAGCAAGCGCGACTACTGATCGTGAGGTCCTAGGTTCGATCCCCAGGTCGGGCAAAGTGTTATTGGGTTTTTCCGTATGGAATTCCTCAGTAGCAGCCTGGAGTTTGGATTTGTGCCCGTTTGATGGCAATAGGCTCGCCCCCTGTTACACAGGACTAAAACATAGCGGCGAAATGAGGGTGTTACTATACACCTCTGCCCAATCCTTCGGGGAATACTGGCGTAATGTTATGTTTAAATAGATTTTTGTTAAATAAATGGCGTCCAGACTCATTTAAAACTGAAGTATCTGAGCAATTTCAAAATATTATATCGGGTTAAAAAAAGGCCTTTTTTGTGGCCGCTATGAATTTTAACACAAGTCGTAACTCTCTACTTGAATTCTTCTTTCAATCTTTTACTTTATAAAATACTAGCTGTGTCCTCACGGCTCCGCCCACGTAAGAAGTTTTATTCCAGTAATAAATATAGCCTATGTTACTCAGTGATAATATAGTTTTGTAACGGCAAAAGAATTTTTGAAATCGGTCCTGTAGTTTTTAAGTTTATTCGTTACATACAAAAATTTTAAAATACAAATCTTTCCTCTTTATAATATTAGTATAGAAATATCGATATAGATTTCTATTCGTCGTCTATTGTTTAGCAACTTAGAATTTCTCATGAAACTGTAACATCCATCTGGTATTCGTTTATCTACGCTGAAACTGAAGACTACACAGTTCAACTTCAACTACAATTTGAATACCCAGCCACTAATTAACAAGTGTAGAACTAAAACAATTATTGAGTACGGATGTAGTTTTAGTTTATCTATCCAATGTGTATCTTATTCGATAGTAGCTAAAAACACTATGAACTCGTACTCCTGAAACTTCCACTTACAATTATTAGATTGAATAGATTCAGATTTGTTTGGATGAGCTCGTCGATATGCAGTTTTGTTTTGTGTTAGGGCGTGTTCCCACTATGTCGTGACGATTAATTTATCGTTGGACGACTGTCGTCTCTAGCTGTTCCCATTATAACGACTGTTTATCGTCAATTTTTTTTATCGTTTAGCGACTATCGTATCTAACTGTTCCCATTGGATCGCGACGACATTTTATCGTTTCACGGCAGTCGCTTTGTCGTTTGCACATCAGTAGCAAGCTACAAGACGAGACAATATTTTTATCGTGGCCACGACAGATAGTCGTAACAACGACACATAATTTGCCATCACGATGTCGTGACGTTGTCTTATCGTTTTACGACGTCGTGCTTGCCGTTCCCATTGACTTGACAATCTATCGTCACTGCAAAAACAAGTCGTGAACGACAGTTAGTCGTATCGTCTTATATGTGAACACCTCCATTTAAATATATAAGCCACGACACTTAAAACTACACGATTATCTGTCGTCACGACAAAGTGGGACCGCGGCCTTAGTGACGCTTCAAGAGCTAAACTTTTACAGACACACGCACGCGCGCGCTCATACACACATACGTGCATGCACCCTCACAAACAGAGAATCACACGCAAATATGAGTGAATCTGACTTATATTAACTGCCTCGTTGGTCTAGTGGTGGTAACCGCGACTGCTGATCGTGAGGTCTTAGGTTCGATCCCCAGGTCGGGCAAAATGTTGTTGGGTTTTTCTGGTGGAATTCCTCAGTAGTAGCCCGGAGATTGGATTTGTGCCCGGTTGTTGGCAATAGGCTCCCCCCTATCACATGGGACTTAAACATAACGGCGATATGAGATATGATATATGTTACTATACACCTCTGCCCAACCCTTCGGGGAATACAGGCGTGATGTTATGTTATGTTTATTATAGTCTTTTATCTAACGACACCCATAAGCATTGTTCTTGGCAAGATTAGCAATGTAGTGTGATGGTATTAGTACATGTGAAAGCTGCTTATCCCCCTAATCGCCTTTACGACAAAGAAAGTGATGGAGTGGTTAGTACGATGACGTCACTTTAGTATATTTAACCGATAACATGCCAGATTTATAACCACATAAAGTTACTTATACGCCATTAGTAAAAAGGTAAATATAGAGAATTATTCCCCTCTATTTAGGCAAACGAGCCGCGTATTAGGTGCGTAAAAAATAACCCTGTCGTCTGTAATTATAGCTGTGAAAATTGTAGAGTATGTTACCTACTAGAAATAGTTTCAGTTCTCTAAAATTCAGTTCTCTAAAATTCAGTTCTCTAAATAGGCTACGAACCATTCAACGTTGGGACGAGAATTGGATCGTAGCAGCTACGATCCAGCTACGGCGTAGCGGTTACGTTACGATATTTTTAGGTCTATAATAATAATATAGGTTATTTTTGCTGTTATTTGGTAATGTAATAAAATTAATGGGTTTCAGATGCTTATCATATAGTTGGTGGGGGATACGAGTTGAAGTTATATTTAGACTACGACACTTAGTACGCAGTAGACTTTGTGTTGACACTTAGTTTCGATTTGTGAAAGTTAGTCACATAATATCACGCCTGTATTCCCCGAAGGGTTGGGCAGAGGTGTATCGTCACACCCTAATTTCAACGTTATGTATAAGTACCATGTAATAGGGCGCCAGTCTATTGACGTCAACCGGGCACAAATCCAAACTCCGTGCTGCTACTGAGGAGTTCCACATAGAAAACCCAATAACACTGCCTGACCTGGGGATCGAACTCAGGGCCTCACGATCAGCAGTCACGCTTGCCACCACTAGACCAACGAGGCCGTTTAATATTTATTCCTTAATTACAATACAAGGTGTTTCAAGAATTGCAATAATATGATATTTTTTATTAAATACGAATACCTCGTTGGTCTAGTGGTGGCAAGCACGAATGCTGATCGTGAGGTCCTGGGCTCGATCGCCGGGTCGGGCAAAGTGTTATTGGGTTTTCCCGTGTAGAATTCCTTAGTAGCAGCCCGGAGATTGGATTTGTGTCCGGTTGACAGCAACGGGCTCGCCCTCTACTACACGGGACTTAAACATAACGGCGAAATGAGAGTGTCACTATACACCTCTGCCCAACCCTTCGGGGAATATAGGCGTGATATTATGCTACAAATAAACTTTCAAAACAAAACGTTACCTAATTCTTAACAACAAAAAACGAATAAAATATTCCAATCTTATCTTTTATTTCAACACGCTGTTGGCTTTACCCATCCGTTGCTAGAAGGCAAATGCTTTCCACCAAAATATGTACCCGTTCCTGAAATTTAGACGACCTGCAATCCGTGGTGTACACCATAGTGTTATATTATACAACAAAGGTGAAAACGTGTAAAAAGAACTTATTTTACCGCCAAGCCGTAAACCGCCACAACGTACGGTGCGCCGTTTCGTGTCGGCCGCTGTGAATTTGGGAGCAGCTGTGATTTCCTGACCACGTTCGTGTTCTTTGCCTTTTGTACTACGAAATGCTGATTTATACATAGTGAGACCACTATTGATGTAATTTTCACATACTCCGTTTGTTGTTACAGGTGTAGGAGGCGCTTGAAAGGTCATGTAATATGGTATGTCATTACTTAGTTAAGCTTTATTACACGCTAATAATTTATTGTTCCGTTTTGAAGTATTATTATGAGCCATTTGCCACGTATTATCGTGTGTTTATTTTATACACACGTTAAATTGTTTGACGATTTTGTGTTATGATAAAAGTAATAAAAATAAATATACATTAATAAATTAGTTATAATGTTGAAGTTTATGTTTGTTTAAATAACATATTCACTACGCTCGCCTTCTGTCAACGATGTTTTGTTACAGATTCTATTAAATCGATTTACGAAGAAAAAATGATATACAGCCTTTGGGCTGCGTTCACTACATTGAAAAGCTAATACTGTGATTTTGGGATATGGCTTGTAAATTTAAGATGACGTAGATGAATTGTGTGATGAAGATGTGTTAGTTTATTATGGGAGCCGCATGGAGTCGCGTGCGCAGATGAGTCACACGCTGCCGACCAAGCACCGGCCTGAGGCAACCTACAGGAGTTGCTCGCAGTCCTTGCCGCTCGATATTCTGTAAGTATCTAAACAATTTAATACAATTATTGGAATGCCATGATTTCAAATAGAACCACGCCTATACTTACATACAAGTTCCATTCACGGTTTTCTCCTTAGATGTACGTTCTAACTAAAGAATAATAAAATAACGAAATCGAACGCGTAATCCATAAAATTGATCAATGGTCCACAAACAAAATTATGAGGACGGCAATTTCGTCACACCTACGCAAAAGTGTGGGATGGCGTTCCATTACGAGGGACAAAAAGTTTAAAAAATACCGCGTTTGTAAAGTTCAACACACAGGGATTATTTGAATGTATATTTACAATTTATAAAATGTCGATAAAACGTCGTTTGTATTCGCAACATTTTTGTTACAACACGTTATACATATACAATAAAAACAATATTAAACTACGAATAAACCGCATTTTATAAAAAGTTTTTAATTTAGTACGTCATAAAAAGTTTGTTCAACTCGTAAAAACGGAACATGCTGTATGATGACTCCTTACTATGTCTGTTTAATGCTACATTGTTACATTTTTAATACTAGAAACTTTAAACGTTGCCTACTAGAGTTTTACAAACGCCATAAGTCATACATTATTTCGACGGTCCCTACGTATACTATCGAATCTACAAAATCTCAGTTTTTTTTAATTATGTATGTACACCGATTACGCTGAGATTTATGATCAGATTTACGTGATTCTTCTTTAGTTTGATGCGGAATAGTTGCCATTTGGTCCCATACAAATGTATTATTTTATAACCTTTAAGATAACATAATTTCTCACATTTTAAGCAGATAAAATAAAAACTGAGATTTTGTAGTTTCGATAGTATACGTAGGGACCGTCGATTTATGTCAAGTTATTTATACGCGGAATAAAGTTATAACAAGAATAACTTTAGATTTTGTTGAGATTATATGCTTTTAATATACTTAATTCCGTATTTAACTCTAGAACCATACCCTGGGGTACAAATCGAAAATAAATGAATAAATGTGCGTTTACTTTTTTGTTACACAACTGATCTTTTCGCGCTGTATTTGCGGGAGTTCTGTTAGTGTGCGGTTATGGCAAGATGTGCTTGGGGTACTCCAGTACCCCTGGGTACTTTGCTTTTAGAATGCATCTCCATAGAAATAATGGCGGTATAATAGGAAAAAAGCGGTCATCTGATGCCCCAACCCCTTCAGATTCAAAATCTGGAAGATGTTTATTTTGTCCCACGTCAAAAGACTGTAAATCATACTTCATGAGAAAAATGTAAAAAAAATATAAATATGTTTAGACCACCAAAAAGAGATTTGCCTCAACTGTTAAGAAAAGTTCCTTTTATTTTGGCTTAATTCTATTTTGTGAGACTGAAATAAGTGCCATAAAAGTCTATGTAAGTAGCTTATTAATAAATGATTATTCTAATGTAAAAATTATGTTTTGTTCACCGGGGTACTCCAGCTCCCCTGGGTACTGTTACTTAAAGTCTAATATGGGTACGGTTCCAGGATTAAAAGTTCGTTCTGCCAAGCCTTTTTCCAACTATATTGGGGTCACCTTCCAGTCTAACCAGATGCTGCTGAATACCAGTATTTTACACGGAGCGATTGCAATCAGATCTCCTTAACCCAGTTACTGGGCAATGCCGATATCCTAAGGTTAGACCGATTATCAGACTTTCGGGCTTCTGTCTACCCGTAACGACTGTCATAGGTATTCGTATGACACCCGGGACCGACGTTTAAACTTTCCACGGAGGAGTCTCGATGTGTAACGAACGGTCACCCATCCGCTGACTGACCGCGGCAAGCGCAGGTTAACCTCCCAAATTGTGATTCGTGCGGTTCTTATTTAGCCACGAGCCCCTCAGCTCCGTATTTATTAGTGAAACGGTTATATTCAACATAACATTGTACGCAACTATGGCGTTTGTTTCATCCTCTTAACTTTTATATCTTTACAGTAAAATTTTATTTTCCTCTCTTATCTTCGACTTATACTTTTCAAAATAGGATTCTTCTGCTTGTAGTGCCACTTTAAAGTTGCCAGTGAGCTTTCCATTTTTATTAGCAAGTAGAACAATTAAAACTTGAACGGAATATTGACACTTGACACTGTTGTTTGGTTATTAGTCGTGACAAAAAAGGAGGACATTGTAATATGTCGCAGACACACACCGTTTATAGAGTTTGATAGAATTGAGTATAGCATTACAGTTAAGACCAGTGTCTGCTTATCAGAAGGTAAAGCGTGTAATTCGTAAATAAAACCAACATAGACTCTCCACCACTGAGAGTACATATTTGTATTTTGGTTAGTAGTTAGTAACAGAAGCTAGTTGACAATATCAGGGGGCACGGCAATGCCCCCGCCAAGTCGAGCGCGAAGCAAACACTGCCGTACCATCCTTTACTGGAACCATTTCGCCGCATTTTCAGGCCCCTATTTGAGAACCTCTGGATAAGACTAGAACGCAGAAATTTTCGTCACCCAGTAAGCTATAATCACATACTTAAAATCCAAAATTTCAAGTCTGTAGGTCATTTAGTTCCGAAGTTAAGCGAAAGCAAAGTTTCGCAGTTATGACACTCACTCACTCATGATCATCAGAATAGAACTAGTACTTCCCATAAACTCAGAGAGCTGAAATTTGGTACAGAGTTAGGGTTTAATGGCCACATAAAGGGAAAACTATAAAAACTAGGATAATCGAAGATCTGGAGTATCTGGTGACCCTGATTAGAAAACACAAGAGCCCAACCAAACTATTACAAAAAATATTCAACCGGTAGGCCGCTTCATTTGATGTCAAAAATAAAAAAAATAATAAAAAAAGTAAACAAAGATTTGTAATAATAAACAAACTACTCCTAAAAAGAAAAAAACTGTGTCAAATAAGAAAATCTAATAAAATAAATCAATATGCCCACGTTTCTACAAAAAGAAGTGAAATCCCACCAAAAACATTCTGTAAAAAACTAGCCAAGTCTCGATGGAGCTGCTTGTTTATCTCTAAAAAGTAATGAAATCTAGACAAAGTCGTGCCAAGTCTAAGGTTCCTTACTGCGATTTCTTTATTATTATAGTTAATGTTGTGTGACTTGGCCGTCCCTAATATATTTACTGAGAAATACTGCCTCGCGATTCATAAACGCAGTAAGTAACATTTTGGTCAAAAATTTGTTGATCATATATTCGTAATCACAATCCTATGGTGATTACGAATATATATTTAACTCATTTTTGACCAAAATGTTACTTACTGCGTTTATGAATCGCGGGCAGAATAGCTGCCATGACGTCGACTTACATTAGTGATTTGATACAGATGGTTGCCGCGGTCGTCGTTCCGGCCGGCCGAGGGCGAGCTGGCAGACTGCGTGCTGGTGGTGGGCGTGTCGCGGCCCAAGCTCGCCGCGGCGCTGCTGTCAGTCACGCTGCTGTCGCTGTTCCTCACCTTCCATGTGCTGTATGACAGCGCGCTGTACAGCATACAGGTAAGATCACACCGGGTTGCTGGTGACGTCACGCTCGCTGCGGTGTTGCTGTCGCTGTTCTTTACCTTCCATATGCTATATGGCAGCGCACAGTACAGCACACAGACACACAAGCATAAAAAAATCTACGTTAAGTATCGATGGCAGCAAAGTAATAGAAGACATCTAGGTACAAAATCGCAATTTTATAGGAGAGCACATTTAGTAAAAAACAGAGGCCATTTTGCTGCGATGTTTCTTAGAAATCGAGTGTAGATATTTACGTGCCAGATTTTCTTCATTATTTTGAAATTTGAAATTATTTTAATACTGACTTGTAGATAGGGTTGATTTAAGCTCATTTGTGTAAAAAAAAGCATTTTGGTAAAAATGTAGATGTCCGTATCTACTTTGCTGCCATCGATATGCTAATATTTTTTAGACTAATTACATAAATAGTACTTGCATAAATACTATCTAAGCGTGAATACGTCTCTCGCGTTTGTTGACCTTGACACAGGCTATACTGCAATGACCATAAACAAATAAATTGCTTTTTTACACGACACACAGTTTTTCCAAGTGCACTAATGTTAGGTTAGTAAAAGTTTAATATAAAGTTTCAAATATACCTCCATTTCCATTCATTCGGAGGTTGACGATAAATATTAGATTTTAATAAAATCGCGAACATTTCTAGGAAACCTCTGAGATATTCTGGAATATTTTTATACAATATTGAATCACATTATAATAATATGAGCATAGGTACCACCTTTTTGAAAAGCGAAACGCTTGTTCAGCTTTTACAAAAAGATATAATATTCTTCAGTATAAAAGCACGGCATAAAAAATACATAATGTATTCTCATCCATCCACAATATAACATCAATCCGATACCATCTACTACCCGTAATACGCCCCTTCATACCAAGCCCGTACTGTAACGCTGAACTATAAATCGTACGTACAACACGCTTACCGTATCGAACGTAGTAAGCTTGCAACCCTTTCTAAGCGGCTTACTTTCCTCAAGCCGGCCCGACTTCCGCTGTGCGTGGCTTGCCGTGCCTCGAGGCGTGTCTGCCAAGCCCATGGACACCACCACCTGACTCCACAAATAGGACAGAAGGTCCACTGAATACGTGATAACACAATCTAAAAGGTGGTTCAAGATAAATATCGGTCTGGCGGGTCTGGGTGTTTGTACATGTGAAGATTTGTGTCTGTAAACGCCCCCACGATACAGGAGAGATCCTAGTAGGGAAATGTTTTATTTATAAACAAAAAAAAAATTTTTTGCACCGCGTGCCATCTGCAACTGTAGTGGTTTTGAGATGTATAAAGGCAACACTCGATTTTTGAAAGACTAATCAATTCAAAAATTAATGAATCAGTTGTTAAATCACTTATCAAGTTATGCGATAGATTGTTAGTATTTTTATCGACCAAACATATACGTTGGTATAATATTGGACAACAGATTAAATCAGCCTTCCAGAAACCGATGGAAAGTAAGTTAAAAATTAATTTTAGTCAATAAATCGTATCTGTATTTTATAAAAAAAAACCTAAAATGTAGAATCGAGTCATCCTTCATTCTAAACCGTAGTGACTATCATAATGTTAACTTCCTTATCGCACGCAGTGAGTTGAGCCTTCTGTATCTTCTTATTTTGTTCTAACTCGTAATCGTAATTAATGTTCTGAACCGTACTCTGCAGATAACATACCACCGCCCTTTTTATGACACCCTTGTTTTACAATGTAACCGAGTTTTACGACATCAACAAGTAGGTGGAAGTAACGAGTAGGCAGAGGAGAGTACATTCGGCAGATATACTGTATAGGTATTATATAGCCTTGGGGCTCGTTGCCGGAAGGGGGGAATGTAAAATTTTTGTCATGCGAAATTTTAAGGGAAAATGAAAGAGTACGTTTTTATTACATATTATTTGCCACAAGGCAAATATTATGAAAGCTTGCATGAATAATTCACAAAAATGTGAGGCAGATTTAATATTTTCTAAAATAAAAAAATTACACAACAGTTGGTTTTCATCTACTGAATAAAAAAGCATGTAGAAAATCCGAATATATAGAATTTTCAAACAGAAAACACTACGTTATACTACCACAACAGCACGCTCAATAGGAAATGATTACCGCGCTAATTAATTTAACAAAAGGATAATAATCTATGATTTCAATTAAGCAGACAAAGCAAATCCATTAGCGATAATTAGATAAGTCTCTGTTTACCGCACACTGAGTGACGTTCAACTGTTTAAACGATAATCCTGATTAAGAACCGGAGGGATCGGTTTCGGGGATCAGACAGGAATACATCCCTATTCCGTACAACTGTGACGTCAGTGAAATCGTGACGTAATAACGCTGAACGCCTATCTATCAATCTAATGACACGGGTAAATTAGCTCCGTTATCAAAATGGAACGGTAGGGAATTACGTTAAATTGAGAGTTGGAATACGTCTCATGGAATGGTTTTATAGCTTGTCGCTTGTTGAGGTTTTGCTTGGATTTGAATTACTGGTGTTTTTGTACATTTTGGAATTAAAATTGTCTTGATAGTAGTCTTTATAGTTTGGGTATGTCACGTTAGCGCCATGACTAGGGTTACCAGACGACAGGAATCTTGCTGACATGTCCGAAATTTTGGCCCTCTGTCAGGGAAACAGGGAAAATACAGTTCTTTTTTTAAATCGTTGCCGCACTTAGGATTTCTCCTGTATCGTGGGTGCGTTTACAGACACAAATTTTCACATGCACAAATGCCCAGACCCAGAACAACTATCTGTAGGCCATACAAATATTTGTTCCGTGCGGGAATCGAACCCACGACCCGTAGCGCAAAAGCTCAGCCACTGCACCAAACGTGTCGTGTTAGGATTTTTTGATATTGAAAGATTTAAGTACGTTTAAGTAATAAAAAAAATTACGACATTCAGACAACATATCTGGAAATTGACTGAAAAGTCAGGGACATTGTTAGGAAATCTCAATATTTCATCTGGTAACCCTATCCACGACCTACTGATAGTGGTGATGTGTATCGGCTTGTTGAATACCCTAGAAAAGGGTTGGCTAACTTGATTCGACCCAAGATCTACTGTTTACTGAGTAGACTCTGTGCGATCTACCAATCAGGTACATAATTAATCAGTACCTCTTCATTCAACTTATGTTTAACTTGTATTTTTCTTTGCCTTGCCATGATCGACTGGATTAAAAGCCGCGATCGACTGGTTGGCCATCCCTGCCCTAGAATATTTATAATAACTGTCATGATATTCGCAATCTGTTAAAATGATAATAAAATTGTAACTTACACTCCTCTCATCTCAGGAACATATTAAAATATGATACCAATTTCGAAAGTGTAGCATGGAATTTCTTGACCGTTCCTCTTTGATTAGAATGATTCGTTGTGGTACATGGCAAGTAGTCTCAACACTCGTTTTTTTTGTAGAAAGTAACTATCGGCGCTGTATTAACTTCTAACGGAATATAATTTATGCCAAAATTTATATTTCAAGTTACTAGCGCTTCGAATGGAAACTCCGCTCAACGCCAGACAGAGCAAACGTGTGTTGTTTTGTAGGTTGATTCTTACTCTGAATATGAACTCATTTTACTAGGCGGTAGGCTTGGGCAAAAAATATCGATATATTAAAATATCGTTATTTCTCAATACAATTATCGATATATATCGCCGATATTTTTAATCGCGATATATCGATATTCAATATTTATTTTAGAGTATCGAATTCGTATAAATTTTGATTTATTTTTTAACGCAGCTCTGGTTTCGTAGTTAATGTTACTAGATACTCCTTGCATGTTCTTCGCGTATCGTTTATTTTGAAAAATCTCGCCACAATCTTCATCTAATGGATACTATTTTAATCATGTTTATTATTTTTTACGAATTTTGAATGCTTTGGGAATATGTATGAATAATCATGTGAAAACGGACGATATATCGATATTTTTCACTCGATAATTATCGATACTGTTTAAAAATATCGATACGATAAATATCGATATTTTTTTTACTTGCCCATCCCTACTAGGCGGCGAGCATGGCATCGGCCGCGAGTGAAGGTCGCAAGATCCTGCAGAGCCAGGAGAGCAACACCCGGACCATCAACCATCCCATGGCGCTACGGAAACGGTTGCGACCTCCTCGGCAACCGAGACCCGCACGCAGACTCCCACAGGTAACATATTTAAGACAACAGAAAATGGCAATATCACTCATAGTGGTCTTTAGAAGACCTTTGCGAAGCAACGGACTTTGGTGCGTATATAATGTTTGATTATGGAATAATTCTAAATCTTTTCAAACAATTCAAGTAAGGGGCTCGTGGCTAATTAACAACGCGCGGATCATAATATTTGCAAGGCTAAGCTGCGCTTGCCGCGCTCAGTCCGTGGATGGGTGACCGTTCTTTACACATCGAAACCCGTCCATGGCTCGGAGAGCAAGTTAACAGCTGGTCCCGGGTGTCATACGAATACCTATGACAGTCGTTACAGGTAGTCAGAAACCCGAAAGTCTGACCACTGGTCTAACCTTAGGATTTGGCATTGGCCAATAACTGGGTTGCGGAGGTGTGAAGGCAGTCAGTCACTCCGTGTAAAATACTGGTTTTCAGCCGCTTCTGGTTAGACTGGAAGCTGACCCCAACATACTTGGGGAAAGGCTAGGAGGAAGACCGAATTCACAATTCAAATAACTTAAGGGTGGGTCTACATTTGTATCTTTTTGCCGAACCGATCATCGTATCCATATCGCTGACGCGTATCATGATCGCAAGTGTGGACGGGTAATCATCACACATCACATCTGTACTACGATCGATTAATGTGAACCCACTTTCACATGTCAGCCCATAAACAGGTTCTATTATGGGCCTTCCCCATAGACCAACAACGAGCTATCTCATGGGAATAATGTCTTGATAAACATTCTTAGCAGGCGCATTGCTAATCACAATGTAATGTAGCCAATCTATACTCTGTGGAACCTCTAGTTCACACAGAAACTGTTAACAGGACCGTTTTCACGGATCCGTTTTTATTCTGGCTATGGCGCCTGTAGTTGTATGAGCGAGTTCACATACACGACAGTATTCCGAATCCAGTAAAAAATACTGGTCCGACATTTTTACACATTCCGTTTTGTCATCAAATACTGGATACCGAAACAGTATAAAAACGGATCCGTACATGAAGATGTATGGAGAAGGGTGCCTTCACACACGATCCGTTATTTTTATCGTATCCTGCCTGCCAGATGCTGTCTATCGAGATCGGTAGAACGAAACGGAATTCGACAGATGTAAACAACACATCAGTACCAACAGATTGGTAAAAAACGGTCCTACGAAAACGGATCCGCTTTGTGAACGGGCTCTTACTTTTATTTTTATTTATATTGATAAAATATAAGATGTACAGCGCAACACACTTTCAAGGGTCAAGCTTGAAAGTGTTTTACCCTATAAGCTAAAAAAGCTATCTTCCCTAAAGCTTGTAATTTTTCCAACCATCTTGTTGTAGGCTCTTATAATAGGCGTAAGAAAATGCGGTACCCGCGCATTACTAGAGATGCTGTACCTCCATCCGATGGTACAGAAGGCATCAGGAGAAGTGCACTTCTTCGACCGAGACGAGAACTACGCGTTAGGACTGGAGTGGTACAGGAGTAAAATGCCGCTGTCCTTCAAAGGGCAGATCACGATAGAGAAGAGTCCGAGTTATTTTGTTACTCCAGAGGTGAGTTTAATCATGATTGAAACATCGAGAGTATTGATTCAAATTAGCTAATTAAACAGTACAGGATTGAAGCAGTGTAATAATTTGAACTGTGAATGATGTGCATGCCTGTAAGTGACTTATTTACACAGGTACTTTATGTGAACGTTTATATCTATGTATTAATTTGTAAATGAGTTGTTGATGTGCTTTGTGTGTAAATAAATAATTACATATACTAAAATAATTTTGCACAAAATCAAAAGAAGATGGCCTATATCATTGAAGTCTTTCGTTAATTTGAATAAAATAGAATAATACAAATTATTTAAGAATATGTTTCTAACATGAACAGGCTGATAAAAAAAATACTACCTAGGTTTGAAATGAAGCTGTTTTCCGTAAAGGTACCTGAACGCGTACGGGCAATGAACTCATCAGTTCGACTACTACTAATAGTGAGGGAGCCAGTAACACGCGCGATATCCGACTACACGCAACTACGCAGCCGCGCTACGCCCTCTGTGCCCGCGCATCCACAACTGGCCGTCCATCCAGTACCTGACGCCGCCAAGCCTTTTGAACATCTCGCCATCTCACCTGATGGATCAATTAATATAGCTTACAGGTTTGTCAAAAATATAATGTTTCAATCCTTGCAATTTCAGACTACCAATATAAAGACAGCATTCCAGCAACGTTACGACGATTCATAAAAAAACTTGTTTAAAAAAAATCTTAGGTACCTACTATCGACAAACGCCAGGTCTTTCCAGTTTAAAAACAATTTTGCTTGCAAGCTGCAAATATACAAGGTTAGTCGGAAAGGGGGTACTAAACTGCGGGCCACTTAATGTATCACTGATGATTGTTTTAAAAAAAGTGTTAAAATTAAAAAAATTGATTCATTTTTTTCCATGAAAAATTATTTTTATTTTAGTTTTTTCAAAAATTCTTTATTCCTGCTTTAGTTATGAATTCAATAAATGGAGTTTCTAATCCGTGACCCCAAATATGACGTAAAATGTAAACACGTCTGATCATAGCTGAGGATAGATAGAATTTAGCGTATTTTTTATTAAATCTTTGAACAGTTATTTCTTTTGAACTATTGACTTTTGGGGAAAGTTGTAGAATAAAAGTTATCCATTATTATGGTTACTTTAACACCCTTTCGGCTTAGTACCCCCTTTCTGACTAACCTTGTATATAAGCCCCGCCCTTTATTCGTTTTAGTCTAACCATTTATGGACAACTTTATTGTTATAACTGGCAGATGTTGCGTTAAAGATAAAGGACTTTTGTTTATAGAATACCGTTTAATGATAAGAACAAAATGAAGAATGAATTTTGTGCCGTTCCGACTTCCTATTGGTGGACGAAAACAAAGGACCATAGGGTTAGGTTTCTTCAATTAATCAGTTTACAAAATAAGGAACTTTAAGGTGGAAAGGCGACTGTTTTGTCGATTGTACTTACATACCATGTTAACGCTAGTCTTAAAGCCATTAAATTATCATATTGAATATTCCAATCATTCCTAACAGGCCAATAGCCATATCCCTGTACCACGCGTACCTACACCGGTGGCTGGAAGTGTTCCCGCGGGAGCAGATACTCGTCGTCAACGGCGATCTGCTAATTGAAGATCCGGTGCCGCAGCTCCGGCGTATCGAGAAGTTCCTCGGGCTGGAACATAAGATAGGTAAGGGGTATTGAATATCGTCCACGGACGTTGATAGTGTGATGTATACATAGTAATCTGTAATAATAATTGAATAATCTTGCTACTATCTGATATCGATCCAAAACTTTCAAAAGATTACTTCTTATAACATCACACCCGTAATCCCCGAAGGGTTGGGTAAAGGTGTATAGTAACACCTTCATTTCGCCGTTATGTTTAAGTCTCGTGTAATAGGGGGCGAGCCTATTGCCATCAACCGGGCACAAATCCAAACACCGGGCTGCTACTGAGAAATTCCACACGGAAAAACTTAATAGCACTTTGCCCGACCTGGAGATCGAACCCAGGACCTCACGATCCCTTGTCACCACTAAACCAACGAGGCATTTCTTCTTTAATTGCATATATCATTAAATATATCACAACAAATCTACCAATATTTTGAACGTCCGTTATATTTTGTCCAAACAGGAAGAAAGAATTTCTACTTCAACGAAACGAAAGGCTTCTATTGCCTACGAAACGACACTACAGATAAGTGTCTGCGGGAAACCAAGGGTCGAAAACACCCTCGGGTTGATCCTGCCGTCGTCACCAAGCTAAGAAAGTTCTTCATCCAGCATAACCAGAGGTTTTACGACCTCATCGGAGAAGACCTCGGTTGGCCAGAAGATTGAGAAGAAACCTAAGAATAAGGGCCATCAGCCAAGAATGATGGCCGAACTACTTCGTTGTGATGAACATATCAAATACATATCATGATACATATCACTAGTCAGTAACTTTTTTAAAGTCGTTTATGTATACATTTAGCGTAATGTAGAATAAGAAACCCGAAGAGATATATTATTTATACCTAGCAACAGTTTTATTATATTAGACATTAAATTTTAAAACGATGCTACTAGGCCAGGGGTGGGTAGCCTTACACTATCTGCGATCTACAAAAATGAAATTGGGCAACAAGTGATTGATTCGCAAGCAGTTTTTTTTTAATAACATTACCACCTCGACTCAGTTTTTCTCACTACCATCGGTAGTTGTACTTGACATAAACGTCCTCAACTCGAGATTTTTCCTCAGTCGAGGTAAGGAATCTTCTGTCAAACTCAAGTTACCTCGGAACCTACCTTAAGGAAAGAAGTGTCAAAATTCGTATGTAACAAAAATGAATTTTGAAGACTTTATCGAATATGCTTACGATAATTCTTACAACTATTTATCACGGCGTTATTTGCGCGATGCAGATAATTCAAATTATGACGTAATGATTCCACTCTACCTCGACTCATTTGAGGACCCCTCATTAGAGGAACCTGAAAGTTCACTCGAAATTGCGAGTAAGAATACAATTTTGAAGCTGTTTTCGAGGTCGTCCTGAGTCGAGTAAGTTTTGGAGGAACATCTTTGAATATGGGTGTTAGTCTCTGTCACCTCTGACCTAGCATAGAGTCAAGAGCATACCCATCACAAATAAAAAAATAAAATTAAAAACACCCGCTTGCGATCGACCGGTCGTCCGCGATCGACTGTCTGCCCACCCCTGTACTATCCAATGGTTTTATCGTTTGTGTTTCAGTCGTTTGTAATCTAATGTATGATCGAAATTGAAAGGAACGTCTAAAGAATGGGAACAACGCGAAGTTACGGTTATGTGGTATTCATTTATAAATCTAACAAATATTATTTTATAAACAAATTACAAAATAGATTATCCAAAGGCAATTTTAAAGCACTGATTTGATAGACCGACCCACTGAAACCCTGAGCAATATATTTTTATATATAATTAAGTATTGTATTAATTATACAGCGTTTATTATACAGAAAGTGAATTTTTTAAATATTTGTGATAATTTCATTTGTTAGGATTAATGAATTTTATATAGGTGTAAGTAATATGAACTTAATGTAACTGAACTACAAGGTTAGTCGGATAGGGGCTACAAAGCCGCGGGCAAAATTTCAAAATTCGATAATTTTTATTTGCTTGCAAAAAGATATTCATGTTAATTTTTTCAAAAAAAAAACATACCTCCTTTAGTTATGAATTCAGAAAATTAAGTTTATAATCCGTGACCCCAAATATGACCTAAATAGTAAACACAGCTGATCATAGCTATGGACAGATAGATTTTAGCATATTTTTTACGAAATTTTTGAAAAGCTATTTCTCTTAAATTATCCAGTTTTGGGGAAAGTTGTAGAACAAAAGTTATCCCTTATTATATACTTTAACACCCTTTCGGCTTAGTACCCACTTTCCGACTAACCTTGTATATAATATTACGTTCAAGTGAATGAGTGTTGTACATTATCGCTTACTACTTTAGGTGTCGTAACTTTTGGTCGTGCGTTGTCCTAAATGTGTTTTATTTATTAGTGAATGTGATTTTTCCGAATCTTAGATACTTAATCTATATCGTTCAAATAAATAACCTTCAGCAAAGAAACTAAATCGTAGCCGAAATATAAAAAATTATATGTATAAGTATGAAAAAAAAAACAATCAGAAAATAAAAATTCACAGTATTGTGTGTCTATAGCTAATAGTGGCCATAAACTTATCTTTGGTGTGTGTTGATTTACGCCATAGAATAGTTAAAACACGCAGACTCTACTTAATTTACAAGTTTTGGAGAGATATAAATTCGACGCGGGTTTTAGAAGTATTCTATTTAAGTGTAACGTCCAAGACTGAAGAGTTAGTTGAATAAGTCTAAGTAAAACCTATTTAGCATAAAATGTCCATAGGTAATACGCGAGACGGCGAGCCCTGAACACAGCTTTTTAAAGCTTTAAGTATCTTGTAAAATGTGAAACACCGGGTTTACATGTCTAAATGTTAACCGATATAACTTATTGTGCCGGTAACGCATTTTAGTAATAATATTGTTCTTTTTACGTAATTTTTCTTATAATTAGGGGTAACTACAACCTCTAATTATAAAAAAAATATTTTTACGTTTGCATGTAAATCTATTGGAAAAACAATTATTTGTATATCTATTGAACTTTTATATACATATAAATTTTCGTATGCCTTTTATATTGGAAAAAAATGAAGCAAATAATTTTCTTTTCATCGTGCAAAAATTATATACAATTCATTAAATTTACTTATATTTAAAAATGCACCATCATTTGATGACGGTTCAAGTACACGAAGCATTTTTAAATCGATCAACAATTGAAACTATGAAAAGTGAAAGCACAGGTTTCATCAATAGAGATCGATTCAAATGATCTAATTAAAGAACTATCGATGAATGGCTTTGATAAATAAATAAATCATAGTTAAAATACGGATACATAACTTCAAATGAGGATACACCGTGTATGATACACATTGCTTAAATAGTCCATCTTGATTCAAATATTATTTGTTTTTAATAAAAATCGTAAAAACATAACATTATAAATATTATAGTTTTTTTTATTTATAAAGTTGATTTAGATGTTGATTGTAAGTTTATTTACATTTATAAAACAAAATTAATGATATCCACTCCAAAATTCTGTAGGTTTTAAATGACACATCTGAGTGTTTCATATCTTATAATAAGAGGTACTTGATCTTTGCAAGGCAGAACACCTACCCGCAAAGTTGAGTCGGAACGAGGCGCAAACGGTGTAAGGGTGAAATTATTTTTAAGTAGAATATTTGCTTCCAAAATCCAGAATCAACGAATATTTATATGTTTTTATTGTCCCTTTTATTGGCGCATTTACGAGAATATTCGTGATGAAATTTCAGTAACCTATTGAAATTAAAATTAATGTATTTACAACGGAGTTATGAGAAGCACTTGCTGCGTATTTTATGGATGCTTGTTGAAATTATTTCAAGTACAGTGATGTAGAAAAGACAAATACTTTTTAAGAACAATTAGTAAATTAAAAAAACGGTTGCTAAGACCTACTATGAAAATACATAGGCATACATGTACAGTAGGGGAATGAAAATGTTATACACCTTAAGGTCTACTTTTGCTTGCACAATGCAAGAAACGAACTATTTTACCGACTTCGTATTGCCAACATTATAGAAATGAAAATACAGTATTTTTGACAGGATATTATGGTGACATGGTGACAGACATAAGTAATGACAATTTATTTAATCATCGATTTCATTGATGTCATGCTTTTTACAACAAAACTCTTTAAATCAAATCAAAGACATTATATGGCATTACTACGTCATATGGAGGCTAAAGGCGATTTTGATCTTTGCTACTATATAATTAAACATAATTTTCCATGCATTGATCTATTCCGTTCAACAGTTTGAAAAAGTAACATGTGCCCGCGATGTGGAAAAGGACTGAATTTGAAAAATGCCGACCCTTATCATTCCACGACTGTACAAGAACTGGCATCAAGTTACGTAATACAATTAATATCTAGGTACCTAACTACAAGTTTTGAACACTGTGTTCATATTCTACAAACGTACAACGTTGTAGATAAATATAAATTTTAATATACGTCCCTTTTCTGCAGACGACTGTACTTGAAGAACAATTTCAACAAGTTGCGTAAAACAAGAATATCAAACATATCAAAACTTTTCAATAATAAATATAGTTAAGTTTTAAATATAATGTAAGATCTATATTAAGTTAATATTTTAATTAAATAAATAAGAATCTTTATTTGTTTAGGTAATTCACTAGTTGTTAGATAACTTTAATCACTGTTAAATGTTGTGCACGTTCATAAGATGTAGTTAAAGTTTTGATTAGGGCAATAATTTTTATAGTTAATATAAAAAATTATTTAGGAACATTGAAAATCTCTAAAATATTATTTATATGACTACAATTGTTAACTATCATTACATATCTATGTTTCGCTTTGTAATACTTTCAGCTTGAATTTACTTTGACAATTTATTACTTTCTTAGATTATTTTACGGTTAGTCACGGACATTTTAAAAGTATTGACTAAATTTTAAATGTTACCTTAACACCTTGTAAATATCTTCTAAATCTCCCTTCTGTAAGTTACATTGTACCTACATCTTCAATAAATAAAATACGAAGCAACATAGTTTTTTTCTTTTTTCAATTATTCTCCATTTACATTCTGTGTCTACTGGCTAATCAGCACTCAAGAATACTGGCTTCTTCTACTGGCTGATGTAAGAAACAATGAAACTGTCAAACTCTTACCTACGGATCATACTAACACCCAGTGTACCTATCGCATAAACATTGACAACTGCACATAGGCCCTCTCACGGCGATTTAAACCTACATAGCAATCAGACTGATTCGTAATCATAGTATGATATTATCAGCATGCACATGGAAACTACCTAAATACAGACCTGATGCAATCCCCGACCTGCCTAAAGTAGCGAATTCGTCAGCGATATTTTTAATTCGAGTAAATGGTGAAGCTGCTAAGAGACACTATAGATTGTTTCTGGTTTCACCTTTGTGTCGTTGAACTATACGATATATTTTTAGTATGTATACAACATTTACAAAACCTTTTTCCAGAGAAATAAATCATCAACAAAAACCAACCAGTCTAAAATAATGTAGTATGTAACCACAGATATAGTTGAATAGACAACGCAAGTTCGACATACTATGCTTGCCATCGGTAGGAGCATTACTCCAAATTATGCTACTAGCTCAGTTCTGACTTGACCGTTTCCATTGCTGCAAGTGCGAATTATTGCAGAATGCGTGTGCGAGTGAGGCGTGTACAATGTTTACGTCTCAGCAGAATTTGTGGTCGTTACGTTGCTGGTTGGAACAAAAAATGTGATAGCTTGGTACAATTTGACAAACTTGCAGTATCTATTCAAATTTATATCTGTGTGTGTAACTAAACACATACATTTTTCTTGACCCTAAAATTGCTAGTCTTGCCAACGAGCAGCATCAATCACGGGTAGACGGACTTCGACCCTCCACGGTAAACGGAGGCAAATAGAGGCCCTTACCGATTGATATTTGACCACATAAAAAATATCGAAAACACCTGAGTTGGGTCCGTAAATAAATAGCTCTAGGCAACGAACATGTTTTATTTCGTCTTCCCTAGGGCATAGTAAGTATTATAGGTACCCAAATATTACCCAATTTCAGGTAGTTTCTGGAAAATCAATCAAAAGTGAGTTTGTTTACCTTGCCCGTTTGTTTACATTCCATATATTGTACATAAAGATTCAACGTACTTGATTACGGGTTATTTGAAAACAGAGATTTCTACCTAATTGAAATTCTGTGGTGTACGTGCTCTCAACAATGGTGATCATATATGATGCTAGGTTGAAGATGTTATCAGTAATAATATAGACGTAGGCAAAGTAGGTCGCTCTGCAGACAGCTAACTACACCTTCATGTAGAAGTGTGTGTTTAAGAGAGGCCAAATCTGTCATCGCTGGTTTGAACTTGTGCATAATAGTACATTATGTTACAAGTCTAATGATCAATGCACACACGTTTCATACGACATTTTTCAACACACTTGCGAGGAAACAACAGACATTAGGTAGTACCTACATTATGATACTAACTAGCTAAGTTGGTTATTTTGACAAGTATTTGTGAAAAATGGCGCGTGGATTTCTTTTTTCACGCGCCGTGCCTTTGGCTGAATTAGCTATGCGCGCGCAGGTAAAAGACCAAAGGGCAAACAGCCTAATAATAAAATATAAAACTGAATATTCTTTATAACACAAATTAATTAATATTAATTTGTTGAAAAAATTAAAGAATTTAATGAAATGAAATGTTTATTACACAGTTTATTTATTCACAAAAAAGTTTACTATTTATAGACAAAACAACGCTTTGCTAAGATTAAAAAAAAAATGTAAAGTAAAATGCACTAGTGCGTTAATGTAAAGTAAAAAGCATGCGTGTTTAATAAGCTGCATTATGAACCTAAAAGCGGTGCAATAAGAGCCACTTTAGAAGAAAGTATGTTGAAAAAAGTTATACGCATCAATGACAGTTGCCTGCATAGTGCATAGATGTTCGTTTTTAATATCTGCATACGTAAGCCTGTTGCCGTAAGTACATATGCGCATACATACATAACATCACGCCTTGTATTCCCCGAACGGTACGGCAGAGGTGGTTTTTTTGTACACCCTCGTTTCGCCAGTTATGTTTGAATCCCATGTAATAGGGGGCAAGCCTATTGCCATTAACCACGCACAATTCCAGACTCCGGGCTGCACTGCTACTGAGAAATTCCGAATGAAAAAACTCAATAACACTGCCCGACCCGGGGATCGAACCCAGGACCCCATGCTCAGCAGTAGCGCTTGCGACCACTAGACCAACAAGGCCGTCAATATGCGCATAACATTAAAAAACCGACCAAGTGCGAGTCGAACTCGCGCACGAAGGGTTCCGTACCCATTATCTATAAAAACGGCAAAAAAAATCATGTCTGTTGTATGGGAGCCCCTCTTAAATATTTGTTTTACTTTGTAATTTAATTATTTATTTTAAAAGTGAATATATAACTAAATATTCTGTGAATATTTCAAGCGTCTACCTGTTGCCGTTATCAATATCGAGCAAAAAAATCACGTTAGTTGTATCGGCGCCCCCTTAAATATTTATTTTATTCTGTTTTTAGTATAGCGGCAACAGAATCTCTATCTCGGTCAATAAGTCAATAATCTCGTCTATCACGGTTCATGAGATACAGCCTGGTGATAGACGGACGGACGGACAGCGGAGTCTTAGTAATAGGGTCCCGTTTTACCCTTTGGGTACGGAACCCTAAAAACTACCCTGTCCTACATGGTATACACGCCATATTTTAAAGCTGATAACTGTCTAATTCGACAGCTCAGTCAATCCAGTATTTATGACGAATAAACTGCATTTAATGTGCAGTCTCTTATATGTTTCATAGATTGTGCAGATAAAAGTCGAAACTTGCTATTACGACAGTTATGAACTATAAACGATGTCGCACTTAAATGTATTTGTGATTACATTTTATCCTGAGTCATCTAAACGTGATCTTAAAACGGAGTTTGCTTACAATGTAAAATATATTATTTTACTAGATGAACTTTGTACCACCAATTTTTTTTAATTTTTCCTTGCCCTCCCCGGTGTTGAGGTGAAAAAAAAACAAAAAAAAACAAATCGGGCGACCCATTTTCGAGTTTTTGCGAGACTAACGCATGGCAATAGATTTTTATATATACAAGGTTAGTCGGAAAGAGGGTACTAAGCCGCGGGCCACCTAAAGTATCACTGATGACTATTTTAAAGCAAGTGTTAAAATTTCAAAATTCGATAATTTTTATTTGCATGCAAAAAGATTTTTATTTTAGTTTTTTCATAAAAGTCATACCTGCTTTAGTTATGAATTCAGATAGGTAATTAATTTTCCAATCCGTGACCCTAAATATGACCTAAATTGTAAAAACAGCTGATCATAGCTATGGACAGATAGATTTTAGCATATTTTTTACGAAATCTTTGAAAAGCTATTTCTCTTAAACTATCGAGTTTTGGGGAAAGTTGTAGAATAAACGTTATCTCTTATTATGGGTACTTTAACACCCTTTCGGCTTAGTACCCCCTTTCCGACTAACCTTGTATATAGACTATGTTTATAGGTAATTCTTGGTGACCCAGAGTTTACGGACCCTCTTCCTAGCGAGCACTAGGTTTCGGTTCAAAATCTAACATATAACAATGTGATAATTTCAAAGCCAAATGTACTTTTTAAGTAGACACCACTGACACACGGTGAAAACACCGTGAAGAAACCTGGACTTAATGATCTGTAATCGCCTAAACAGGCGTAGTGATTAGCGCACGCTCCTTCTCTGTACAAGAAGAGACCTTTGCCCTGCATTAGGGCAAATATAGGTTGGTATTATTTTTATGTTTACATAGTATAAAACAAAGTCGCTCCCGCTGTCTGTCTGTCCCTATGTATGCTTACATCTTTAAAACTACGCAACGGGTTTTGATGCGGTTCTTTTTAATAGATAGAGTGATTCAAGTGGAAGGTTTATATGCCCCACATTAGTATCTACGTTGCACCCGTGCAAAGCCGGGGCGGGTCGCTAGTGATATATAAAATTGATTAATAAAATGAGATTTATAAAATCTTACTGAAAGTAAATGTAGCTTCATAATTAAATAGTTTTTTTTTAGAGACCTAACATTAAAATTTATCTTTTTGTCTTTATTAATCCGTTTGTAAGATTAATAAAAACAAGTAAAAGAAAAACTTGTAAAAAAAGCAAGTATAATAAAAATACTAACAAGTTTCTAAGTTAATAATTCAGTACTTATAAAAGTCAAAGCTTATGTGCATAAAAAATGGCATTTGTCCTCTGAATATAGGTAACATGACTTTTTAGTTCTTTCGACCTCTTTCTAGATAAGTTCAATGTAATGGCTTTCCATTTCAAGTTTTTATTGTCCAATCTTCGTACAGTATTGTACAGATTATGCAGACATGTAAAATAAGCAGAGACAGAAGTTTTATTTCGTTTTAATACAAGGTTAGTTAGAAACTGGGTACTAAACCGCGAACAATTTAAATTATCACGGATGACTGATTTTTTTAGGTTAAAATTAGAAAAAAAACGTTAAGTATTTTTATTTATATAAAAAATCACACTTATTTTTAATAGCTTCAACCTTGTTTTAGTTACGAATCTGGAATATGCAGCTACAGGTACCTACGTAATCCGTGGCCCCAAAATATGACTAAAAATGTAAAAAACGCTGATGATAGGGTTGCCTTTAGCGTATTTTTTATGAAATCTTTGAACAGCAATTTCTCTAAAACTATTGACTTTTGGAGAAAATTGAATTGGATTAGGACCCTCTTACCGACTTACCTTTTAGAAGTTAGAGATTAAAAAACATTTAATTCATGTGAGTAGGTATATTAAGATAATCACGCTCAGTATCAAGTCAACAAGACTCTTTTAGAACCAGCCATCATGTAGCCTCGAGTGATAACATCCATACAAATTGACACGATTATGAAAATTATATGAACGTAATAACGAGTACTATTAAATTAAGTCATTACGTAATTGGATAATAGTATGTCTGGCTGTACGTTATCATTGGAGCCGATCGATTGCAGACAATTTTCATCAATGTAAATCGTATAACATCATAATAGGCAAGCTGTACCCAGGTTTTGACGATGACGTATTAAATCTCACAACACGGGCAAGTCTATTGCATTTACCGGCCCTATTCGAAACTCCATGCTGCTACAAGGCATTACCTAACGCAGCAACCCAATTGGCAAACCCAAAATGGTCGGCAGCTGACGGCAGCAACACGTATTTGTAAAAGGTAGGTATATAAATAATATCTTATGATTTATAGTCAATTAGCTGACACTCAAGGCTTTCCTCTCGTAGTACCCATGTAGATAAAAATACCATAAGTCTTTCTCCAGGTTTCAGGCTATTTCTGTGCCCACTTTCATCAAATTTGGTTCAGAAATTTAGTCGTGAAGAAATAACAAACAGACAGACAGACAAACAAACCCATTTTCGCATTAAAAATATTAGTGTGGATATCAAGTTTACAAACAAATTAAATGATTTAAAACAAGATTACGTATCATTACTAACGAGACCGCTTTTATATTTCCACAATAAAATTGTAAATAATGAGCAATTATTAAATATGTAACAGGAATATTTTGTTACACTTTGATCAGGATTTATATTACCCGCCGTTGCTCACTCAAATGTTATTGTTATGCTTTTAACAATTGAATCGGTCATTTCAAAAACCTCATATGACACTCAATTAGAATTTTTCAGTAATCAATAAAAACTGTTTCATTCACAAACAAATGAGTTTTAAAGGATTATTTTATGCTTAATTTAGTATTTGAGTAGTAAAAAATTAAAATAGCTAATAACCTTTACAGTTTATTAATAGAAATAATGAAAAAATCCTGAAAAGCTGTTCTTGACTTATATTGTTTTAGCGAGAAATAGTGGTACATAATTTAACCAAAACAATCATAGTAATCATATTTTTTATTATTGAAAATTACACTTAAAAATAATCTTATGTATTAATTTGTCATGTTTTAATATCTTTAAGATACATAGTCATGTTGGAAAAAAATGTGATTTAAGAGGTTTTTGAAATGACCGATTCAATTAAAACCATTTCAGATTTTAATAACAATTAGTATAGGTATTATATTACGTTGTCTCACACATGTATTCTGTGATGTTTTTTCATGAATGTAACAGTAGGTATCTGGTAAATTACACCGTGACTACACACAGTCCATACCACAACAAAGAGCAACCCTTGTAGCTCCTCCTTGTAGATAGGTTAAGTGTATAATCGTAAACTTTTTGTCACTATCCACGCTAATCACTGATCACACAGTGTGAAAACGCGGACATAGTTCAAGTTATGATATTCAGATAAGAGAAATTGTTAACTTCTTACTTGTTTATATTGTGCAGTTCATCTTGTAGGATGATGTTAGTTATGTGAACCGGCTACAAAAGTGAAAGAGGTTATGAAAAATGAGAAATATAAAAATTGGTGAATAGAGTGGATAATGACAAAAAGTGTATATGATTATGCAATACTTTACCTACCCATCAACCAGTTACAAGGTTTTCTCTTCGTTGTGTTACGTACTGTATATTTTCTGCCTACAAATGGACTTATTACTGGCTACCTGGTTGGTCTTGTGGTTGCAAGCGCGTCTGCTGAGCATGGGGCCCTGGGTTCGATCTCCAGGTGGGGCAAAGTGTTATTGAGTTTTTCCATTAGGAATTTCTCAGTAGCAGCCCGGAGTCTAGATTTGTGCCCGGTTAATGGCAATAGGCTCGCCCCCTATTACACGGAACTAAAACATAACTGGCAAAAAAAAATTTGAGAGTTTTATGATACACTTCTGCCCTCCCTTTCGGGGAATACAAAGCGTGATTTTATGTTATGTTAAATGGACTTATTAACAATCACAACTTTTTTTGTTCCTGTATCTCTGAAACCATGTAATTAATAAAAACAAGTTCGTAAATTAAAACGGTATCTAACGTAGAGGTACTTTTCGCGGATACAATACTTATTGTTCAATTCACAGAACGGCTCTCAAGCAAACAAACGTGAAAATGTAATGAAAAGCTCCACGATTTTAACAATGAATGAATACAATGAATACAATGATGCGAAGAAAAGAATCAAATTAAAAGAATAATGCCGTCTAGCAAACGTTTTATTGTAAATTAATTCTATTCTTAAATGGCTTTTACAAATATTTACAACAAATCAAAGTTTGCACGCAATGAAATATAGGTAGTTAGGAAAACCCAAGGTCATGCACATTTTTCTTTTAAAACAAAAATATTAGATTACTTTATTAAATACTAGCTGTGTCCTCACGGCTCCGCCCGTAGCCTATGCTACTCAGTGATAATGTAGCTTACTAACGGCAAAGGAATTTTTGTAATCGGTCCAGTAGTTTTTAAGTTTAATCGTTACTTACAAAATTACAAATCTTTCCTCATTATAATATTAGTATAGATAAACAACATAATCAGCCCATTACTGTCCACCTGCTGGAAACGGATCTCTTCTCAGAATGAGAAGAGTTTATGTCTTAGTCCACAACACTGACCTACTGCGGGTTAGCAGACTACACACACAATCGAGAACTTTATGGAGTCTTCTCAGGTGTGAAGGTTTCCTCACGATATTTTTCCTTCACCGTTAACGCAAGTGATAATCAAATTCTGATCCGCACATGAATTCGAAAAGTCAGGGGTGAGGCCTGGATCAAACTCAGACCCTCTTGCATGGAAGGTAAACGTTCAACCGCTATCACAAAGATTCAATTTTTAAAACATTAGCAAACTGTTAAGAAAGTAGTAAAACGATTACCAACCTTTCCATTTGTACTTAATAAATAATAGGGGGCAATGACCCGCACTGCAAGGCTGTTATTACCAAGACGGTTGTGACGATGCGGTGCGGACGGAGGCAGTGTTCCCGCACTTGCATACCCTTTGTGGACTAATGAACCGGTGAGTCTGGATTGCTTGTAAAGGACGATACCGCACGAATAGATACACCGTGTAATGCCACTCTTATTTTGTAGTGCAAGTGAAATAAAATATAAAGTTGTACAAAGATTATTATCGTGTACAATGTTTGTTATTTTGAGAATGATTAGAATAGAATAGAATATATTTTATTGTACACCAAAATTGTAACACAGCTCTTATAAAATAATAAACATTAAAGGGTACAGTAAAATATTTAATAAATTACCAAATGATCTTCAGAACGAAACAAAAGAAATAGTATTTATTAGAAAATTAAAAACATATTTAATAGAAAAATGCTTCTACTCAATCAACGAATATTTTGAAAATAAATAAAGTTAAAAACACCCAATATAAGCAAAAATAACATAAACCTAAATAAATAAAACATACAATTAATAATACACCTATACCAATACCTATTTACCTACTCGATAACATATCACTCGATATACTATGTTGTTTTGGTTCTAGTATCCTTAATTAAAAATATTGTGTATTAAGAATAACAATAGTCAAGAATTAGGCACTATGTACCAAGTAGACACATAAGTAAATTTATAAATATACTTTCATGTAATTAGAGCCCTCAAATATTGCAACACCTGGAAAAGGTTGCTAAGCTGTACCTACTCTATATAATAAGATCTGTATTATTTTACCTTAGTGTGCAAATAAATATTTTGAGTTTGAGTTTACAATGGCGGTCTTATCGCTGATAGCGATATCTACCAGACAACCTTTGGATGAACATGAAGTCAATGAATAAGATAGGCTGGGTAGTCCATGGTGTACTGCTGCAAAAAAGATACTACACACCATACATAGACATAATACTTAGTAATACATAATGATTAGTGTGAGTACATAACATAACATCACGCCTGTATTCCCCGATGGGTTGGGCAGAGGTGTATAATAACACCCTCATTTCGCCGTTATGTTTAAGTCCCATGTACCTAATAAGGGGCGAGCCTATTGCCATCAACCGGGCACAACTCCAAACTCCGGGCTGCAACTGAGGAATTCCCACTTTTCCCGACCTGGGGATCGAACCCAGGACCTCACAATTAGCAGTCGCGCTTACTACCACTAGACCAACAGTTAGTACATTGACCTTTCAAATAAACTTACTTGTTATACTTGCCTAGATCTATAAGTAACTTCAAGTTCTTAAAACTCCCACGTAAGCTAATTAGGGAATGGTATTAGGTTAGAAGTATAAAGTTACTGCTAATATGCTTAAGTGTTCTATATTTACAAAGCATTTTAAGCTCCCTGTATCAAATTTTACGCCCACACTTTCAAAGTGGAAAACAAAAGTAAATGATGAATAATCAAAGAGCATTTTATAATTACAATACTTTCTTTAAAGTATAATTATACAAGTACAAAGCTTAAAATTACAAGAATCATAATGAAGAACTATAAACTGTTTCGTTGGTCTAGTGGTGGCAAGCGCGACTGCTGATCGTGAGGCCCTGGGTTCGATCCCCAGGTCGGGCAAAGTGTTATTGGGTTTTTCTGTGTGGAATTCCTCAGTAGCAGCCCGGTTAATGGCAATAAGCTCGCCTCCTAACATAACGTTGAAATGAGTGTTAATACACCTCTGCCTAACCCTTAGGGGAATATAGGCGTGATTTTATGTTATGTTTATGGTACCTATATGAAGAATAGGTTAGTAAATCTTTTGCCTCGGCCACATTTACATAGTGTCTTTAGTTCAAAAGTTTATATACAGGGTGGCAAAATGAACGCCAGCTGGAGGGAAAGTACCTAAAGGAGATTTTTTTGTTGATTTACTTCTTCTTCTTCTTCCTGCCCTTATCTCGCACTAGGTGGGGTCGGCACAACATGTATTTCATAAATCCATGTTGTTAGAGGTTTTGGCTTATTGTTTTGTGACCGGCCGCCTGCCTGACATCAACCCTCCTTGGGAATTTTTGTTGATGTATATTTACAAAAAAACTCATCCCTCGATAAATATGCTGCATGTACCGTGGAGCAGAGGGACAGGCAAACATGCATTTTGCAACAACACAAAAGGTAACAAATTGAACAATTCCGTAGAGCATCCACCGCTTATTTTTGCTCAAAGTTATGCGAATTTCAAGTGAGAATTATCTGCCTGCAGTCTACTCTGTAGTCCCATTTGGTCATTATGCAATATCTCGCGGTCCGTGGTCCCGTGGTCCCGTGGTACCTGCATACCGTATTCATTACCTAGCTTCATCCTAATGAGACAATGTATTCCAAGTTTGTATTTCCGCGGCTGAGGACTTAGCTGGGCTGAGGTTTACCTAATTGTTATTCCGATCGTGTGTGTTTACTGTGCCACCTGTGTAAGTACCTATGTAGGCTTAATTATAATGTGCGAGGAATGAGACGCAAATATACGGTGAATGTGTTATGTAATAAGGGTTGCGATTAATGGTGAATTTAAGAAGAAAAAACATGTTCTTCTTGGTTTGTGGCTTGGCCAATGAACTACAAAGGAGTTACAGATTATAATGCTGGGGCTATACTACAGGGCTTTGGTGAATATTCATGTTATCGTGATACCTTGAATACAAGAAATTAAAGTGTGACCCCGGGGTAATAATTGCAGATTTTTTATTTTGTGCTTCTTAGACTGAAATCTCAAATTGACCTCTCTGTAGGTAGGTGTTTCTTGCTCCTTGACTTACATTTGTAAATGTAATACAAAGACAAGTTTGGGTGGCTGAGCGATTGGCTTCTGCGCTATGGGTCGTGAGTTCGATTCCCGCACGGAATAAATATTTGTATAGCCTACAAATAGTTGTTCCGGGTCTGGGTGTTCGTGCATGTGAAAATTTGTGCTTGTAAACGCACCCACGATACAGGAGAAGTCCTGGAATGGGCCAACGTGTTTTATTTAAAGTAAAACAAGTAGTAATATGCTAAATTCAATTTAAAAAAAAACCGGCCATGTGCGAGTCGGACTCGCGCACGAAGGGTTTCGTACCATTACCTATAAAAACGGCAAAACAATCACGTTTGTTGTATGGGAGCCGCCCTGACGCAAAATACGCGCTCAGACGTGGAATTGCGGACACCAGCCCGTTATACCATATACCTTATGGGAGCCGCCTTAAATATTTATTTTATTCTGTTTTTTTAGTATTTGTTGTTATAGCGGCAACAGAAATACATCATCTGTGAAAATTTCAACTGTCTAACTATCACGGTTCATGAGACACAACCTGGTGACGGACGGACGGACAGCGGAGTCCTAGTAATAGGGTCCCGTTTTACCCTTTGGGTACGGAACCCTAAAAAACGCTAGCGTCGAGAACGAAGGATCGATTGACCAATACTTTCCAAATTTTAAAAAGTTTTAAATATTATTACGGGCTGTATAGTGTATAGAAGCTTCTATGTGCTCTTATAAATCCTTAACTAACCATGAGTGCAGTAGCAACAATACTTCATAAATATTCCCTTTCACATAAATTCAATCCAATCCCGACAGATTCAAGCTACGAATAGGTAGAGTTTAACCAAATTCCTGTGAGACTGAACTCATGCTCTAATGCACCAGAGTCCACTGCAAAATATATGGTGCACGAAGGATGGCAAGTCGGGACGGTCATAATAATCGCGGCGAAACGCGACGCGAATATGAATATATTTGTACGAGTATTATCGCTGCGGAGATAAAGCACGGAGAAATTGGGACGATAATAAATAATTCAAAATTTGACTAACGGCTGCTTAGGCAATTAGCTGAATTCCAGCTTCAATTTTGCTTTATAGTATCTACTTAATACCATAGACATTCGTACTGATTATTGTTTAGACTTTTTAGTTGACCAAATGTTTTTTACGTATTTCTTTTTCCTAGCGCCCCACTTATATTTCTCCTATATCGTGGGTACGTTTACAGACACAAATATTCACATGCAAAAACACCCAGGCTCGGAACAACTACCTGTAGGCCAAACAATATTTGTTGCGTGCGGGAATCGAACCCACGACCCGTAGCGTAGAAAACTAATCTCTCAACCACTGCGCCAAATGTGTCATCAAAATTATTATTATAAATAACTAGCTGTTCTCCCGAGGCTGTGCCCGCGTAAATAATTTGACTACAGCGCCACCTATCGGATCCCAGCATAGCTACGAATCATTGTCTTGATAAAACAAATATATTGTGTAAATATGACCTCAATCGGTAAAGTCGTTCTCAAGTTATGGCGTGACCAAGGGAAGTAGGGATTCAAGGGAAGTAGGTTTGTTATAACCTACTACATGTTTCATATTATAGATTAAGTACCCATTAATAATGTACAAATACCTGTTTTGGAAATAAATTTATATTTATATACTAGCTTTTACCCGCGGCTTCGCACACGTGGAATTAATATGATGTTTTTCCAGGACCAAAAGTAGCCTATGTTACTCTCCAATCTTTCAACTAACTCTATGCCGAAAATCAAGTCGATTGGTTGCTTAGTTAGGGCGTGAAGGAAGGACAAACAAACAAACAAACAAACACACTTTCGCATTTATAATATTAGTATGGATATACCTAGATTAAGTCTCTAATGGCCAAATACTAAAACACTAATCAATTTTAAGTTGCCGTTAATTTCGTGCTATCACTATCAATTCGCTTTAAAGTGACAGGGACAGCACGAGCCTTACGGCAACTTAAGATCGAGTAACGTTTGAGTATTTAGCCATAAATATAGCAAATTATGAAAACAAAGAAAATAACCCCTAGCTTAAGGCCGTATTTCTGTAAAATGTTTGTAGGGTGATTTGTAGGGTGAGGATGATGTAGTGACAACAATTGAAAGGAGTATGCTTAGGTGGTTTGGTCATGTTGAGAGAATGAGTGAACGGCGATTAACAAAAGGAATTTATAAGGCGGATGTCAATGGAAACGCCGGTAGAGGACGTCCTAGAAGGACATACATCGATGTTATTGGTAATGTTCTTCACAAAGGTCAGGTGCGTAGTACTCTCAACCGGCGTGCGTGTATGACAAGATGTATGAATGTGGATGAAGCGAAAGGGGTATGTAAGGGTCGTAGCATGTGGCGTTCTATAGTTTCTGCCTACCCCCATGGGAAAAAGGCGTGAGTGTATGTATGTATGTATGTATGTTTGTAGGGTATCTTGATAATACCTATTTATGTTCAAAATACCGTAGGTGCTTTTCCTGAAAAGAGAAACGTTATCTAAATACTTACCTTGAAATACATAAACTCTCTAAAATCAATGAACGAGATCTGTCTGTCTCTATATTATTTCGTTGTTTATGTTATTTACCTAAACATTAAAATAACTAGCCACTCATACCTACGTAATTATTACATAACATCACGCCTGTATTCCCCGAATGGTTAGGCAGAGGTGTATAGTAACACCCTCATTTCGCCGTTATGTTTAAGTCCCATGTAATAGGGCGCGAGCCTATTGCCATCAACCGGGCACAAATCCAAACTCCGGGATGCTACTGAGGAATCCCACACGGAAAAACCCAATAACACTTTGCCCGACCTGGGTATCGAACCCAGAACCTCACGATAAGCAGTCGCGCTTGCCCCCACTACACCAACGAGGTAGTCAACCTAATTATTATAGATTTTTGATTCTTGTATTGACGCGGCCATTATGAAAACAAAATGTTTAATAATTTCTAATAAGTATAACTCTTTAGTTAAAAATACGAGTAACTAATTACTATCGTTGAATTATTTAGTAAGAAATGACAACCTTTTTCATTCCGGTATACTTAATAAAAAATCTATGTAAAGAACCAACAGAAAGATTGAAATTAAATATTAAAATCTAAAAGGTTAATTCATAATTTTTACTGTTCCTTTTCCTCAACGCAGATTTCCTAAGATTAATTAAAAATCCGGCCAACCGCGAGTTTAACTTGAGTGCTAAAGGTCAGTACGGTATTTTAACTTTAAAAAAGCTGACATATTGACCTTGTAACCTACTTAATGTACTTAAGTCACGTTAACTGTGTCTCATGGAATGAGTGTTATGCCGACCACAAAAATTAACCTATGTATTATTAGGCTTTATAAGAATATCAAAATAAAATTATTAGTTTTATAGTTTAAAGTTTCTTTCATTTTTGTCTTTTATTAAAAAAACTGCCCCACATTTGATTTTCTCCTGTATCGTGGATGCGCTTACAGACATAAATCTCTCATCACAAACGCCGAGACCCGGAACAACTATCTGTAGTCCATACAAATATTTGTTCCGTACGGGGATCGAACCCGCGACCCATAGCGCAGAAGCCACTGTACAAAACGCGCCGTCAAAACTGTCATAAAACCATTGTATATCTATCTATCTATCTAATACCTTTAAACGAACAATTCTTGTATAATTATGTATATATATAATCTGAATCTCGGAAACGGCTCCAACGATTTTCATGAAATTTAGTATGCAGGGGGTTTTGGGAGCCATAAATAGATCTAGCTAGGTTTCATTTTTAGAAAACGTCGATTCACCAATAAAAAAACGAGCAAAGCTCGGTCATCCAGGTACTTACCGTTTAAGAGTGTTGCATGTCCAAAAATGTACTTGTGTTCAACCTACCCTTGATCAAAAAGATATGTACTCATATAGTTTTCAGCGCGATGCACTTTAAAAAATAATATCGGAACAGACAAACACACACGAACGTAAATCCATGAGTGCTCCGCATTTTCAATTTTAGTAGAGAATTCTAAAGCACTTCCGCGAGTCATTTCCTGGACATTTGCTTTTGTCAGATAGAAAAGGAGATGTATTCTAGATAACCTGCTGTTTTTCGTATTACGTATGTAAACGTATTTGCGTTTTATAACTTCGAATCAAGTTATTTCTTCTTCTTATTCTTCAATTATATCTATATCATGTCTCATTTGTTATTTACATAATTATGTACTTTGTTAATACGTGGCAACCGAATATCAATTTGATATTTAATAAAATTTACTTTTCGAGTTTAAAAAAAAAAATATTGATTGCTTATTTTAAATCGCCGTTTATTTCTATTGTAAACGATGTCGAATAGTAGTGTACGAGTGTAGTGTCTAGTACGAGAAGTTTCAAGTTTTCAAGACAAGCATATCATTTTAGGACCCAGTGCATAATATCAGCAAGCACATTGCGCCACCCGCGCGACAGCGAAAGGAGGGTTGTTGTCAGGCAGGCGGCCGGTCATAAAACAATAAGCGAAAACCTCTAACAACATGGATTTACGAACTACATGTTGTGCCGACCCCACCTAGTGTGGGATAAGTGCAGGGAAAAGAAGAACTTTTTTAATTAGAAACAACCATTCCTGCATACATTGTTACGATAAAAATTATAGCGAGTTTTTATCTTAACAATGTGTACAGTAATGATCGTTTCTAATTATATAGCCACTACTGTATATACAGTCGGCTTGCAAATATTTTTTGCTGATTAGCTAAATAAAAATAAATAAAACTATATTTGTAGATGTTTTCTAGAATACTTTGTTATTTACTAACACAATGATAAGTCAATAACTAACAGTATTATATATTTTATAATTATATACATACCGTGCGATACTCGTTCGAACTTTTACTAATTACTAATGTTTCTCATTGTAAGTGAATAAATTGTATTCTGTTTTGAGGAATAAATGTCTTAAACCATACTTTAACAGATATTCAATAGAATGAATGTGAAAAACCTACATCTATCCAGAGATTATGGATTAAGATCAGTTGGTAATATCGGCCGTATATCAATAAACGCTATCGACGGTTAGTTATTGCAAGAGGCGACAGTTTAATTAGCGAGGAGGGTTGAAGCACCGCGCCTTCGCGACACCTAACTCGAGAATATCGACCTACTGATCAACATTAGGCCTCATTGGTCTAGTGGTGCAAACACGACTACTAATCGTGAAGACCTGGGTTCGATCCCCAAGTCGGGTAAAGTGCTATTGGGTTTTTCCGTGTGGAATTTCTCAGTAGTAGCTCAGTTGGATTTGTGCCCGATTGATGGCAATAGGCTCGCTCTTACATGGGACTTGAATATAGCGGTGAAATAAGGGTGTTACTAACACCTCTGCCCAACCTTTCAAGGAATACAGGCGTGATCTTATGTTCTACGTTTAACAGGATCGGGACACAACACACTTAAGTACTGACGTGCAGGTGTCTGAAGTGTCTTTGCAGGTTTCACAAAGGAGCTTCCACGACCTAAGTATGTCCGGCGGATCCCGGGTAGTCAGCACCGCTACCAACCTTGCTGTCTGGCTAATCTTATCACCCTGGAATGAGCTACTCCCGTATAGCTCATGCGAGAGAGAGATGAGATGATAATTTCATCTATCATTATTTTTTACTAGCTGTGTCCTCACGGCTCCGCCCGTAGCCTATGTTGCTCAGTGATAATATAGCTTTCTAACGGCAAAAGAATTTTTGAAATCGGTCCAGTAGTTTTTAAGTTACCGTTACATACAAAAATACAAGTCTTTCCTCTTTATAATATTATAATATAGATATCTCTTCCCGTAGTTTTCCGAACAGTAAACTTTTATTTGTTGCAGATAGAATACTGTGAAATAAGATATCTGTTTGTTAACTTATTTACTAGAAACTGTAAACTAGAAAAAATGGATAGTGGACTAGTTGTGCTTGTTTGTGACGTGAAGCTGATCCAGACTAGGCATTAGACTAAAAATCACAAATCTTTATCATCTTTGCAGTAATAGGCTAGCGGTTGAATGATGGCCTTCCATGCAGAAGCGTCTGAGTTAGATCCCGGGCCGCACCATTGACTTTTCGAATTCATGAGCGCATCATAATTTGATTATCTCTTGCATGAACGGTGAAGGAAACTTGCACATCTGAGAGGGCTCCATAAAGTTCTCGACGGTGTTTGTAGTCAGCCAAACCGCGCTAGGCCAGTATAGTGGACTTAGGCCTAAACCCTTCTCATTCTGAGAAAAGGCCTGTGTGAGCACAGGCCTTTTCTCAGAATGAGAAGGGTTTGAGGGCAGTGGGACAGTAATGGGCTGATTATGTTATGTAATGTTATCATCCTTGCCTTTTTCCGAGTGTTTTGATCGGTTTCTCCATCATCATCTTCCTGCCCTGGTCCCAAGTTACTTGGGGTCGGCCCAATATGTTTTTCTCTTCGATTCTTCCCTGTCAGCCGTCTCATTATCATTTACTCCCTTATCTTTCATATCCTCCCTCACACAATCCATCCAACTTTTTTTTGATTGGTTTCTCCATGTGTTTACCTAATTATGTTTCTAGATCTTACGCGACGGTTCCCGAAAAATTCTGATTAATTTTACTAAGAAATCTCAAGTTACTAAATTAAATCAACCTCTTTGTACAAACGTAATTTATCTTGTTTTATTTTTCTATCAAAAATTCAAAAGAAGACAAGTAGTACTTCGCTATTGTCATTAAAAAATCACACTCGGTTAATTAAAATGTATAACAAACTCAAAGGAAACATACTTGCCTATTAATATTCTTTTACACATTAATTAGCTCCTATGATGTTTTAAAACAAGACAGCAGATAATTACCTAACAAAAGTAATTTCCTTATAATATACAAGGTTGGTCGGAAAGGGCGTACTAAGCCGAAAGGGTGTTAAAGTAACCATAATAAGGGATAACTTTTGTTCTACAACTTTCCCCAAAACTCGATAGTTTAAGAGAAATAGCTTTTCAAAGATTTCGTAAAAAATATGCTAAAATCTATCTGTCATAGCTATGATCAGCTGTGTTTGCAATTTAGTTCGTATTTGGGGTCACGGATTAGAAACATAATATGCTGAATTCATAACTAAAGCAGGTATGATATTTTTTTAAATCTAAAATAAAAATCTTTTTGCATGCAAATAAAAATTATCGAATTTTGAAATTTTATCACTTGCTTTAAAATAGTCATCAGTGATACTTTAAGTGACCCGCGGCTTAGCACCCCCTTCCCGACTAACCTTGTATAGATAAATAAATCCTGTGTATAATAGTAGAATCATAATTGCTTACGTAATAGTTTAGATCAATCTATAAATTAAATTAGATATCGGCATTTGGCGCCTCGAACTTGTACAACAATAATAGGCCAAGATCCGTGTAGATGAATGGCCGCCTACGCGCTACGGCGTAACCCGCCTACGCGCTACGAGCCGCCTACGAATCAGACGGTACGATCTCAATATAAGAAGGTATCTACCGTAGTCCCATTCATCACAAGGCTTTATTGAAAGACTTCTTTTTACCCTAGTGATTGAGCGCTTGCTTTCCATGGAGGGGGGTCTTAGTTCGATAACGGCACGCACCTCTTTTTTCGAATTCGTGTACGGATTAAAATTCGACCATCACTTGCGTAAACGGTGAAGGAAAAACATCGTGAGCAACCTTCTTCTTTCTTTTCGTGTGGTCAGTGACTAACCTGGTGTCAAAGTTTATGCCGCCCATGGGCCTTTGACTTGGCTTCACATACCGTCGAGAAATATCTCTCAGGCATTACGGTTTCCTCACGATGTTATCCTTCACCGTTTTTAAGCAAGTAATAATTATACAATACGCACATAAATCCAAAAAGTTAGAGGTGCGTGCCTTGGGTTCAAACTCGAGACCTATGACTTGGCAGTCCGACGGTCACACCACTAGGCTATCACTGCTAACCTGCACATCTGAGAGAGCTCCAAAAAGCGTGGTGGTGGACTGAAGCCAAAACCCTTCAATTCAATTCAATTCAATTCGTTTATTTCGTCAGAGATATGGTACAAATGGTGTTACAAGAAAGTAGTGCTTTACACATCTCACCTATATAAAGTATGCGAAAATTTACTGATAGGTACAAGATTCATTCTCAAGTAGTAGTAGTAGTCTATAATAATAATACAGTTCTTTACAAATTATAACAAGTTACCTTAAGATTAAGTTTTACAGTCAAAAAATTCAGTTATGGAATAAAAACAGTACCTTCTCATTCTTAGAAGAGATCCGTGCCCAGCAGTGGGACAACAACGGGCTGATTATGTATGTTACGCAGATTCAAGCGTAGTGATTATGTCACTATATTTATAATGATATATGAACGTTCACTGTGGAGCCCGTGAGGACATTAACGGAAACATAGGTATATACAAATACAATCTGGATAGGTTTTTTCGGCGTCTGAGCATGCGTAAATTACACGTTAATTTAAAATTTTAAGATAACATAACATCACGCCCGTCTTCCCCGAAGGGTTAGGCAGAGGTGTATAGTAACACCCTCATTTCGCCGTTATGTTTAATTCCCATGTAATAGGGGGCGAGCCTATTGCCATCAACCGGGCACAAATCCAAACTCCGGCTGCTACTGAGGAATTCCACACGGAAAACCCAATAACACTGCCCGACCTGGGGATCGAACCCAAGACCTCACAATCAGCAGTCGCGCTTGCCACCACTAGACCACCATCATCATCCTCCTGCCCTTATCCCAACTTATTTGGGGTCATTGCAGTATGTCTTCTTCTTCCATACATCTCTATTAGCCGTCATTTCGGTAGTCACCCCATTTCTAGCCATATCATCTTTCACACTATCCATCCATCGCTTCTTTAGGTTCCTCTACTCTTATGACCATCCACATTCATACTCAAAACTTTGCCACCACTAGACCAACGAGTTTTAATTCTTCTGTTATCTTCTGTAATGTCTGTATTGTGGCACAATGTACAATGTGCGTTTGTGGGTGACCACCCACTCGCACGAACGTGACTCGTTTGATATTTCGATCGTTCTTATAAGCGGCACAAAGAACAAATTATTCACAAGTCCAGCCGAATTAGTTGTTCGGGGTATTTGGTATTTTGTGGATCAAGTTGTTGTTTCTGAAGATTTTTATGTGAATTATACTGGTATTGTTAAGTATGAATACATTTGTATCACGCACGCTTGGTGGTAGGATATACAGGGTGTAAACGAAATCATGTAATTCCTTCAAACCTCGTGATGTACTGCTGACATAGATTAAAAGTGCAAGGGATACTTTTGGATTCAATAAAAAAATAATTACAAGAAGTAAACATGTGGTCTTAACGTGAGGCATTTTAGCGCCCTGAGCGAATAAAATGCCTCACTTTAAGACCACATATTTACTTCTTGTATTTTTTTTTATTGAAATAAAAGTATCCCTTGCAGTGTTAAACTATGTCAGCAGTACATCACGAGGTTTGAAGGAATTACATGATTTTTCGTTTACACCCTGTATACGTTTTATCTAGCTAGCTATCACCCTCCAGGCGCCAAGCAGTTTACTGTGTTCCGTCGTGTGTATGTGAGAGCCAGAGGGATATAGGGGAATTCCTCTATGAATTTGTTACTTGGATTCATGTGCTCCAACTTAAACCTTGTCTGGGCTAACCATGAGGTGCGATTAGAGCCAAACGCGACGAATACAAAGAATTTAAAAAAAATATGTAAAAGAAAAAAAAGCAGTAAAAGTAGCAGTGATAGCCTAGCGGTTGAACGGTTGCCTTCCATGCAGGAGGGTCTGAGTTCGATCCCGGCCCGTACCTATGACTTTTCGAATTCGTGTGTGGATCAGAATTTGATTATCACTTGCGTTAACGGTGAAGGAAAAACATCTGGAGGAAACCTGCACACCTGGGAGGGCTCCATAAAGTTCTCGATGGTGTGTCTAGTCTACTAACCCGCACCAGGCCAGCGTGTTGCACTAAAGCTTAAACTCTTCTCATTCTGTGAAGAGACCCGTTATGTATGTTGTATTATAAAAGTTGTAGTACAAGACGACAGATGGCTTTTGATAAGGCTGTCTTCTCTTTAAACAGAAGTCAATTATACGAACTTCACCCCTCGTAAAGCAAGCTCAATTGTTAGAAAACAAATATACAGTACATACGTTATACTGTTCGTTACAACACAATCGTCTTAATTGTCTCATGACAAAACTTTTCCAATTCTATTTACAACTCCTACCGAAATACATTTTAATTAATTATCTCCACGATTAATCACCATAACAGTTCTAATTACTAACAGAATCACCGTTAACGTCTGTGGGGTACTATTGTACACTAATCGGGGTGCAATGTCTTGTCGGAAGGAAGGCGTAAGCACAGGGGTCAGGGATATCATCAATCTTGTCAGATTTACGACCTCCGACCAACGAGTTTATCTCACAGCCTCCGACTGGCGGATTACTGCAGCCTACGCGCTCATATTCATACAAATGTACTCAATAAATCTTCGTTTTTTGTTTAAAAATATTATTCTGTATTAGTACAGTATGAATATTTTTAATATTTTAAAAACGACATTTAATATTCTCTGTATTTTTTTCATTCTTCTGTGCTACCATATTGTCAACCTGTAAAACTCAAAGATGTGAGAAACTTGTATTATTAAATGTTTCATGTTTTTTCAGCGAACAAGATGATCTCCCAGCGTTGCAAAGTGTGGTACCTATAGACCGCGGTCCGTTCACCCCTCTATAAATAAAAAAATCAATATATTTACCTAGAAGTAACTCCACTTTCTTAGTACATATACAGTCCATACATTACGTCATGAAGACAGATTAATCGTAAAATCGGCCCTAACATTAACTTCTTTTCCGATTTGATCGTTTTTGCGTGTTTTTGTATTTCAGTGTTATGAATTAAAAGAGAACGCATCATAACGCTCATTTGGTGCAACAATGGCATAATTACACTTTTAGAAATTTTACAGGAGATGTGTCTCCCGATGTTAATAGGCTTTCCGCACATTATGACATATTTGACTTGTTTTAAAAAAACGTAATTACGCCATTGTTGCACCAAATTAGTGATTAAGAGCTTTCATTGGTGACGATACGTAAGTGTATCCGGAGCACCCTGGGCTAGCAGCCCCGTTTAGTAACTTTGCGGATGGTTAATCTGTTCATCACGACATGAGCTATTCCTATATGTATAACATAATAAACATAACATCACGTCTTGTATTTCCCAAAGGGTTCGGCAGAGGTGTTTTTAGTACATCTTCGTTTCGCCAGTTATGTTTAGTCCCATGTAATACAGGGCGAGCCTGTTGTAATTTACCGGGAACAAATCCAGACTCCGGGTTACTACTGAGAAATTCTTGGAAAAACCCAATAACACTTTGCCCGACCTGGGGATCGAATCCAGAACCCGATACTCAGTAGTCGCGTTTGCGACCACTAGACCAACAAGGCAGTCATACCATATCGCCAGTGGAAAGGTAAAAAGACTAAAGCGCTAATATACCCACTTTACAGGAGAGAGATTGAAAGTATTTTTTTAAGAAAATAAAACTTAGTTATTTTTCTTAGAGTATACATATTACATTTATTATTATATTATCTACTTGTATTGTATACTCTAAGAAAAGTAACTATGTTTATTTTCTTAAAAAAATAATTTAAATCTCTCTCCTATAAAGTAGGTATATTGGCGCTTTAGTCTTTTTAACCGACTTCCAAAAAGGAGGAGGTTACTATGTTCGTCTGTATGTATTTTCTTTTTTTTTGTGTATGTTCATCGATATTTTCGCCAATTGTGAACCGATTTTGATGATTCTTTTTTAATGGATAGGGTATACTTCGAAGTTGGTCTCATTTAAATTTGGTGAAGATCTGAAGAAGAACTTCGGAGATAGACAATGGAACTCCTCAATGACGAACAGTACGCATATTGTGATGATGTGATTATGTTACGAGCAGCGTCTTTAGTAGGTCCAACCAAGATTTAATTAAGGCCACTAAAATGAAAAAATAAAAACATTTTTTACAAAAAATTTAAACCGACTTCAAAAAAGAATAAAATAATTACCATATAAAATTAACAGTTTCAGAAGTCGGTGCCTTCAATTTGGTTCAGCGTGGATCAGCACCGACTTCTGAAACTGTTAATTTTATATGGTAATTATTTTATTCTTTTTTGAAATCGGTTTAAATTTTTTGTAAAAAATGTTTTTTTACCTTTCAACTGACAATATGTATAAGTCGTGCATATTTGCTCTATTTTTTTTTTAGTATCTAAAGAGTAAAAAAACACGTATCCATATTAAACAATGGGGACAAAAACGGGTCGCCATTGGCGGCATCGCGTTGTCGGAAATAACGCATGACATCGTAACCACACATTTTTACCCGCCGAGCCATCGGGCAGGATACTAATGATCAGGGCTTATTACATGCCATTTGTACGGAACGAACAAATAAAAGTTTACAATGTATGGTGTTTGTTTATTTTACAGGTAAACTCAGGTATGGTACCTTGTTACTGTTGTAGAAGAAAGAAAACGTTTTAACAAAAACAAAACTGTCTTCAAAAAAACGAAAAATAGAATAAAATAATTACCATATTATAAAAGTACCAGATTCAGAAGTTGGTGCTAATCCACGCTGAACCAAATTGAAGGCACCGACTTCTGAATCTGTTACTTTTATAATACTCTTTCAAACAAAAATAGATTTTTTTTAAATTGGTTCTTTAATGAGGCTCATTATGAACCGATTTTACCGGCTGTATGTTTTTTTAATGTTTGTTACCTCAGTAACAAACATTTAAAAAAACATACAGCCGAATTGAGAACCTCCTCCTTTTTCGGAAGTCGGTTAAAAAGACGACACAGGTTGTTAAGTAGTTGAATTAAAAAAGATCGAAGACAAAGTATTCTGTTATTAATTTCATCTAGCGGTTGTTTAGACCGCAGACTGTGAACAATAGCCTCTGAAAAAGTAATTAGCGCCTCCTTTCCTTGAACATACAATTATTAAAATTTCAGCGAACGAAATTTTCAACTGATTCCTGATCGTGCATATTTTAAGTCTTATAATTAAACGTTAATATCCTGTATTCATTTTTTTATTTTTACAGAGTCCAAAATATTAACTTTAATTAGTTTAATGTGCCTCGGACAGCACGTTAAACAGTCAAACCCGGGTGTCATAAGAATATCTATGACAGTCGTAACGGGTAGACAGAAGCCCGAAAGTCTGACAACTGGTCTAACTTTAGGATATCGGCATTGCCCAGTAACTGCGTTGCGGAGATCTGATGGCAGTCGCTCCGTGTAAAATATTGGTATTCAGCCGCATCTGGTTAGATTGGAAGCTGACACATTTGGGAAAAGCTAGACAAAACGAACAGAGTCCAAAATATGACTTAAATACCTCTAATAAGCAAAATTCGTTTTGGCTATAAAAACGGTTGGCTCTCCCACCATCAACCACGTTAACCACCCGCAGCGCTCTGGCCCTGACACCGCCATCTACACAATACCCCCAAAAATAACTTATTATTGTACAAAACTGTTTCATTCACGAAGGAGACAATAGTAGCCGAGTCGTAGTAAATGAAAACAATATTTCATATGATACCAAACCATTCAAACAAATGGATGGTATTTGTCACGTGAAAGTTCCAAGACCACTGTAATATAAGTATTGACTTTTTACTCGAACGAAAAACGCAAGGACATCAACGGATCATCTACTGTCTAATTAATCAGTATTAATCAAGAAGCATCCTTTAATGGAATTCGAAATAATGTGTTGCGGTCAATTAGTATTTAACGTTCATCATTAAATCCCGAACCAAAAGTATTTTATCCTACAAATTGTTGGCCAATGAACGATACGCTTAAAATAATCATCAAAATACCAGGAACCGGGAATTTACTACTGGATTCCAACGCGGATTACGTTGAATTATTTAAAATTGATTCGAACCATGAAATAACCTAATTACGTAACTTCAATGACATTCAAATTCGAATCCATTCGACGATTTCCATCACCTGCCGTATCTTTAAGCATAGTTTGTATTTTTTTTATTTCTTCATTACCTATTATAATGGAATAAGATTCTATTACTTTCTATAAGTACTTCTCTTTAAGATTTTTTTTTACAGTTGTATTAGCTCGACAACCCCTAGGAAGTAATAATTCATTTGCGTCGTCGCGCGTCGTCGTAAAAATACAAAGTTAACAAAGTTTCTTTATGAATATTAACGGCACTTACTTGGTACATAAATATGTGTTTAAAAAGTAAATTAGGTACTTAAATTCGCTTTGTGTTGTCTTACCCCTGAGAGGATGTAATTACGTTTCATTTATTTTGAACTTAAATAATTTTGTTACAAACAGAGGCGCAAATATAGTAACCTCATTGGTTGCTATGATTTTGAGCCGTTTGGGGTCGAAACGCTCGGGCCATGGGATCCGAGTACACATCTTTTGTTTAAAGAAATTGCCCAAAGGTTGGTCGACGCTTCGCGTGACCAGAGGGCTGGCTTATTCTTTGGCCAAAGAATAAGCGTTGCCATCCAGCGTGGCAACGCTGCCAGTCTTCTGGGCACGCTTCCGGATGATGGTGATGAGGAGGAATATTTTGACGCCTAAGTGATATTTTTGAATAATTTGTATTTAATAATTTTGTATATAGGTAGTTAGTTTTGACTTTAGATTTGTATGTTTGTAGTTTAGTTTTATATTGTATATATTAGGTTCAAATGTAAATGATAATTGTGTAAATAAACATTTACAAACATATTCTTTAATTTGTACAAACAGTTAATAATTTTAATCTCTTTTATTTCTGTGGTACGTACTAGACGATGATTAATGGCCGATTCCTATAATTTACCGAACGTTCTTGGTTAAAATTAAGACTCTTGTATCTTCACCAATAATAAAGCAAAGACCCTGTAGCTTTGCATAGTAGACCCTCCCATTATTTAGTAGCAATCGCACTTAAGATTAGCTTAAGCGTCTATTGATATGCCAAGTTTGGCAATGAAAAATGCTACTTACTATTGGTAAACAAAACGATTCGTTCTTGGTCATAGGAACCGGGCATAAGCTCTGTCACTGCAAATAACAAAATAGGCTATTTTTAACATTAAAGACAAAATTATAATGAACGATTATGTACGAAGCATTAATGTTTAAAACTAGAGGAGTAATATATTTTTATATACTCGTGCAAATACCAAAACCCTGAAACAAACTGTTCCAACCAATTTCGCCGTCTCATGTTAATATCAAAACTCGTACACGCAACGCTATCGACACGGCAGTATTACGTACAATCTCGGCAAATAGTCGGTTTAATCTCGCCAGAGCTAAAACAAAGCTAGTAGCCTCCCGGGACTCATATGGCATAACGTGACGAATAGGCTTGCCAGATCCCTTTAATTTAATACCCCGGCACGATCTAACGTTTCGCCGACCGCGGACCAACTAATTCTACAGTGCTGCCATTTCATAACATAAATCTTTGGGATACACAACCCTTGGTAACGTTTTTGGTAGGTTGACTTTGCTCACGAATATTTCTGGGTCTTGTTCGTCAGATTAACTAGCAACTGTATTTATTACGAACGTAATCAATTGTACACCTAGACTTAGTTAGCAACTAAACGGTAATCTGGCGTCTTTGTTGTCAATGTTGTGTTTACCTATAATTGGCATGTATAAGGTCCAACCAAAATACCTGGACAAACTTTTACACAGTCTTCAGTACGTTTAAAAAAAACATATCTATGCAAAAAAATGAGATCTATGTGATTTTTTCGGCCCAAAAAATAATAACGTTTTAAATTGCTTATAATCTCTAAGAATAAACTCATCCATTTTTTATGCATCGACCGTCGCCGGGGCGCGCGCTACTTCCGCGCCGTGTTTTACCTAATAGGCGAAGTGAAAAATGTTAAAAAAATATAAATTAAAATTAATGATGAAAAACATTTTTTGGTTAGAAAAAAAACACTTGGATCTCGTTTTTTTATTTGCTTAGATATGTTTAGTTAAACGTACTGAACACTGTGTAAAAGTTTGTCCAGGTGTTTTGGTTAGACCTTATATATTAGAATATTACCGTACGATTTACTATCTGTATGTGTATGTATGCGCAGTGGGTGAACCTTTAAGTAAATAGATAAATAAGGTGGGAAAAATGAAAAGTAATTTGGAAAATAGTTTCGTAAACTAATTAGTACATTGCAAACGTGTCGATTTATTTGTGATAATCTTTAAATTTTTGAACGTCTCGTGGGTAATGAACAACCACGTGGATCATATGATTCGCGAGGTTAAGCTACGCTCCATTCGTTGCAATCGAGACCCCTCCGTGACTCGAAGAGCACGTGTCGTAAGAATACCTATGACAGTCGTTTGGTATTCAGAAGCCCGAAAGTCTGCCAACCGGTCTAACCTTAGGATATCGGAATTGCCCAGTTACTGGGTTGTGGAGGTCTGATGGCAGTAGCTCCGTGTAAAATATTGGTATTCAGCCGCATCTGGTTGGACTACAAGCTGACCTATGATATTTGGCAAAAGATTAGGAGGAAAAAATAAATTAAGTCTTTAAATGCACGTATCATCTTTTGGACATGTATTAAGCATACAAAACTCCATGCGTTTATTATTTTTAGTGTTGCGGCGAATACTCGAATGCGCTGAAATCCGTTTTTTTACTTATACTATGTTGAATACTAAAATAAATTAAGCAAAGTAACAGTTTACAGTGAACTGAAATAAACATTATCTAAGTGATATCATTACTAGTGTAAGTAAGTATACTTCACTCAGAATGAACGGACAGATATTTAAGCAACAATTAGCAAGCTATGGTCTGCGGTTTAATCTCAAATAACTGGTATCGGACGATGTATCACATCACTATTCGTTTTCATTAACGAAAGAGAACCGCAGAACATTTCTGTTTGTCCGCTACATGCCTACATGTAGCCCTTGTTAATGCCGATTGCAATGTTAACTCGTGATTTTAAAAAATAAAATACTTTTTAACAAAAATAAAACGGACTTCAAAAAAACTAAAAAGAGAATTAAATAATTAATATTATAAAATTAACAGTTTCAGAAGTTGGTGCTAATTCACGCTAACCAAATTGAAGGCACCGACTTCTGAAACTGTTAATTTTATAATATGGTAATTATTTAATTCTTTTTTTCGTTTTTTTGAAGTCGGTTTTATTTTTGTTAAAATGTTTTTTCTTTTTTTTTTCATTTTAGTGGCCTTAATTAAAACATGGCTGGACCTACTAAAAACGCTGCTCGTAACATAATCACATCATCACAATATACGTACTGTTCGTCATTGAGGAGTTCCATTGTCTAATTCCGAAATTCTTCATCAGATCTTCACCAAATTTAAATGGGACCGTTTCGAAAGAGTACACTTTCAAATAAAAAATGTTTTTTTCAAATCGGTTCATAAATGAGGGTGTAGTGAGGTAACAAACAATTTTAAAAAAATACATCCGAATTGATAACCTACTACTTTTTTTGGAAGTCGGTTAAAAATTAGAATTTCTCGTAACCATCTTCCGCATCGAGACATGACACTTAAAGTCTCGAAGGATCCTCTAAAGTCAAAACTTCTATCGGCGGGGGAGTGACGGAGTCATTTCACTTTACTACCCTGTTCGTCATTCGTAGGTACTAGCTACCCTTAAACGGCAACTTTTCCCTGAATTTAGCAAAAGACCTTTTGAATATATTATCTGTGTTTTATCTTTAGTAATATTGACTTAGAGTACTGGCCCTTTCCCCGACTCCAGCTGATGCCTTTTTTAGACTCTTATCATTACAGGAATGTGTTATAAATCGTTACCTATGTTAATATCTAACTGTTGCAGGACCCACTCTGCGTTTTGTGTTGTGACAAGTTTAATTTATATTTTATGTTGTGTGTCTCTAAATCTAAAGTATGTTATTTAATTTTATGGTTTAATTAAAACATTTAATTGTATTAATTTGTGTAGAGTTTATATTGTTGTGAAACTTATATTTTAATATTTGCATGCCAATTTATGGCGAAATGTGTCATTGTACTAAAAAATTATTTATATACCATCTTTTGTTCCACATTTATTGCAAATAAATGGCTTTGACTTTGACTTTGCAAAAATAACTTTGGAAGTTATTTCAATCCAGAAAAGTTAAGTCAGATAAATAACTAAAAATAACTATAGTGGAGTTCAATGTAAGAAGTTTAAAATAACTTAATATTATTTTTTGTTTTAAAAATAACTATTAAATAATCTAAACTTAATAGAAACTTTTTAGATTAAAATTCTACATGATTTTTAAAACAGTTTTATTTCTTATTTATTTATAAAACTTCTAACGTAAGTAATTTGCTGAAATAAAATAAGATATTATCCAGTGACAAGTTTGACTGCCACTCTTAATAAAATAAAACTTAGCGATCAATATTAACATTTTAAACATAACATCACGCCTGTATTCCCCGAAGGGTTGTGCAGAGGTCTATAGTAAGACCCTCATTTCGCCGTTATGTTTAAATCCCAAGTAATAGCGAGCGAGCCTATTGCCATCAACCGCGCAAATCTAAACTCAAGGCTGCTACTGAGGAATTCCACAAGGAAAAACCCAATATCACTTTGCCCTACCTGGGGATCGAATCCAGAACCTCACGATCAGCTATCGCGCTAGCCACCACTAGACCAACGAGGCAGTTTCAATCAGTATCAATATAATAAGAATCTAAAACTACTTATACACACGTTGTGTAGCGTTTCAATCCATCAATTAAACTATACGCTCTTTTAAATTGGTCCGCAACATCTGGTACTCGTATTACTTATTTTAATAATACCTAATTATTTGATACACTGTTACACCCATATTCTAAGACGTTCCTCCAAAACTTACTCGACTCTACTCCACCTCGACAAAGCCTTTTTCACTACCATCGCTAGTTATAGTTGACGTTCTCGACTCGAAATTTTTCCTCAGTCGAGGTAAAGAATCATCTGTCAAACTCATGGTACCTCGGAACCTACCTTAAAGAAGGAAGTGTCAAAGTTCATATATAACAAAAATGAATTTTAAAGACTTTATCGAATATGCTTCCGATAATCTTTACAACTATTTATCGCGTCGTTATTTGCGCGATGCAGATAATTCAAATTATGACGTAATGACTACGTCGAGGAACCTCAAAGTTCACTCGTAATTGCGACTAAGAATACAATTTTAAGGTGTTTTCGAGGCCGTCCTGAGTCGAGTAAGTTTTGGAGGAACCTCTTAGAATATGGGTATTAGTGTACTTAAAGAGCTCAATTTACCACATAGCAGTAGTCAGGAAACATATCGAAAAGAAATACCCTATAATTAATTTAACAAATGGCATGTGTAAGCAGAGTTAGTACATTGTGTGATAATTATAATAATATTTTATGCTAATAAAGTAAGTTCGCGCTACTTCATTAACTTTCCAGTTGGAAGTAAGCCAGGCTAGTAAGTGGAATATTTCTGAAGGAATGTACTTTATACTAATTGCTGAAGATAATTGTTTGGCTCATTTCTTTGCTTATAATTCAAGAGACCGCGACACATTATCGACAAAAAAAAATGTTAGTCAAACTCTCATGAGTAAAATAATAACAAAACACAGCATAGTACCTAGTCGTGCTGAAAGTGTATTTTTAAAATGTTTTTCAATAATTTTACACATTTTTAAATTCCTTGTCATAACATGAAACAACATGTTTGCTCACACTATTAAGATTACCATCTTTTATACCATGTTTTTAGCAAATGAAGGATATTTCTATTTCATAACATCACGCCTCGTACTCCCCGAAGGGTTCGGCAGAGGTGTTTTAGTACACCCTTGTTTCACTAGTTATATTTTAGTCCCATGTAATAAGGGGCGAGCCTATTCCCATTAACGGGGTACAAACCCAGACTCCAGGCTGCTACTGAGAAATTCCTAATAAAAAATTAAATATTTATATAAAATATGTAATTATACCTATTTCCTAATACGAATTCCTAATTTACATAAAAATCAATTGCCGTGCATTATTCTCGCAAAAACTCGAAAATGACTCGATCGATTTGAATACATTTTTCGTTTTGTTTGCCTCAATCTGGGGTGGTTTAGGAAAAAAGAAAATTAGGATAGACTGAAAAAAATTAATTGTGTTGGTGCGAAGTTCACCGGGCAGTCATTAGATAAAAATCAGAAAACATTTTATAAAGCTTTATCTATTGCTTCAAAACTGTTAGTTTGATACAGCAAAATACGAACAACAGAAAACAAAATTCGCAAGAAACAAATATTCCAATTCCCGATGCCAACAAATAAATCCAGAGAGATTTTTTTCCACGGCGCAAAGCTTAGACAAAGGTATCTACCAATCTGCAGCCACACTAATTCGACCCAACAATTTGTTAACTTCCTCACTCGACCAAATAGAAGAATAATTCGAGCCGGAGCCCATTTAATTCGTATAATTATTGTCCTGGCCCACCGATCGGACGTAATGTGGGCCAATTAATTCTCGAATCCAATGTAGTAATGGAAACAGATGCATTCGATTGTTTACAGATGTGAATAATGTTAGTGGATGTGAATCGTGATTGAAATAGTTTTATTGTAATTGAATGCCGTTGTGGTGTTTAGGGTTTGATTGATCAGTACAATATGTTCTCTCAGCTTCGTGTTCAATTATTAGTATTATTTGGGAGCCCGTTATACCATCTCAAGTTTCCAGTTCATAGGGGAACATAAATTTGACGACCACGAAGGAAATATGAAGCTCGTTTCTTCTGCCTAGCCTTTTCCCAATTGTCTTGCGGTCAGATTCCAGTGTAACCAGATGCGGCTGAATACCAGTTTTTTTTTTAAACCTTGTCCCACACTAGGATTTCTCCTGTATCGTGGGTGCGTTTACAGACACAAATCTTCACATGCACAAACATCTAGACCTGGAACAACTATCTGTAGGCCATACAAATATTTGTTCCGTGCGGAAATCGAAACCACGACCCGCAGCGCAGAAGCCAATCGCTTAGCCACTGCACCAAACGTGTCGTCAAACTAACATTCACATGAGAGTTACAACAACAGTTGATCAGTACAATATGTTCTCTCAGTCTAGTGTAGTAATTATTAGTACCTATTATTTGGGGGCCCACTATACCATCTCAAGTTTCCAATTCATAGGGAAACAAAAATTAGACGACCACGAAGGAAATATGAAGCTCGTTTGTTCTGCCTAGCCTTTTCCTAATTGTGTTGGAGTCAGCTTCCAATCTAACCAAATGCGGCTGAATACCAGTATTTTACACGAAGCGACTGTCATCAGACGTCTGGAACCCAGTTGCTGGGCAATGATGTTGATTCTGTTGCGCACTCAGACAGGACTAAACTGGACTGCCGGGGTTGCGGTGCATGCTTTTGCGAATCCCGTGACCCCCCGAACGGTCAGGAGAAGGAACACCGTTGGTTTTTAGCCGGTAAGAGTCCGGCAGACGCCCTCGCCTTCCCCGGGCGAGGGACATCCATGAGGATTTTCCAACGAAAAAATAAAAAAAAGGACTAAACGCAACTATCACTTTCTTTTTCTATTGACACAGAAAGAGACCAACTCCCTTAGTTTAATTTAGTCCTGTCAAAATGCGTAACAGAATCGACACCAATGCCGATATCCTAAAGTTAGAATAGTTGTCAGACTTTCAGGCTTCTGAGTACCTACTAAGGAAATATTAAGAACTCAAAAAGCAGACGGCACAAATCACAACGAAAATTCTAAAACCGTATTTATAAAAGATTTCATGTTCGCACTACTTCTACATGTTCTACTTGATGTCTACTACTGTCCTTCTTCACGCATCGACTATTTTTCCTCTTTTGAAAATCTTCTTATAAACTTTACCCCTTCTTACAGTCATACTATCATAATGGGGGACTTCAATACTTGCCTTCTTAAACAAGATTCGCGCTGTTCTTCACTCCAAGCCATTTCGCAATCCTGCAATTTATCTCTTCTTCCTTTAAGTGCCACGCATCACTTTCCTAACTGTTCTCCTTCGCTTCTTGACCTCATACTCGTATCCTCTACTCAACATGTCGCTAAACATGGGCAATGTTCAGCTGACGCTTTCTACTATCACGACCTTATCTTCGTCTCTTACAAAATTTGCCCTCCAAAGGCTAAACCTAAGATACTCCTTCAGCGCAGTTTTGGTGGTATGAACCTTGAAAACCTTCGTGAGGATGCCGGCAACATTGACTGGTCTGATCTTATAGCCGCTGAGTCTATTGATGATAAAATCAACGTTCTTAATACCAATATTAACCGGCTTTATGACGTCCATGCGCCTGTTCGGTCTGTAAAAATAAAACATCTACCGGCACCGTGGCTAACAGCCGATCTAAAAGTCGCTTTGCAGAAGAAAGCAGCAGCAAAATCAAGATTTAAATGCAGACCTAACTCCATAAGTCGTGAAAAGTATGTTGCAATCCGCAATCGCTGCAATTTGGTATGTAGGGATGCTCAACGCCGCCATATTCACAAGTCCGTTGAAAACAACGATTCAGCTAAAGTCTGGAAATTTCTCATATCAATGGGAGTTGGAAAATCGCGTCAAGATTCTATTCCTAAAGACATAGATCTTGAATTACTTAATCAACATTTCTCAACGTCACATAATTTCAATGGGGCTATTAAAGCCAAAACTTTAAATCTTCTTTCATCTCTTCCCACTCCCGATTACTCACCATTCGTCTTTAATCAATTCTCTGCTTGTGATGTTAAAAAGAGCATAGCATCTATTACGTCCAATGCTGTTGGAAGTGACTGTGTCAGCCGCAAAATGATACTCACTGTTCATGACGAAATTCTCCCAGTTATTTGCTATATCTTCAATTATTCCATATCCTGTGGTGTCTTTCCTTCTTTATGGAAAGAAGCCCAAATTACCCCTTTGCCAAAAAAGTGTAATCCTATTTCCTTTTCTGAATACCGACCTATCTCTATCTTGCCATTCCTATCCAAAGTTCTAGAACGCCTCATCCATAACCAGCTTAGTGACTTTTTATGCAAAAACAGTCTCCTTAATTCCTTCCAATCCGGGTTTCGCTCAGGACATAGTTCTACCACAGCTCTTGTTAACATTACTGACGATATTAGATTGGGTATGGAAAATGGAAATCTGACGGTTCTTTCCTTATTAGATTTCAGTAATGCTTTTAACACCGTCGATTTTGACATCCTGCTTGGAATGCTCTGCTCTCTTAACATATCTCCAACGGTGATTGATTGGTTTCGTAGTTACCTGTGTGGCCGCCGTCAACGTGTTCGCATTGAAGATTCTTTCTCTTTATGGTGTGATACTTCTGCCGGCGTACCACAGGGGGGCGTCCTCTCTCCTCTTCTTTTCGCAATATTTATAAATTCTATTTCCAATGATCTTCTCTCATCCTACCACCTTTATGCTGATGATGTGCAAATTTATTCACAAGCACCCTTAGGTGAGTTGGCTGAGGCTGTAAATATGGTGAATAAGGATTTAGCACGTATTTCTGAGTGGAGTATGGCTCATGGATTAAAGGTTAATCCTACGAAGACTCAAGTCATTGTTGTCGGCAGCCCTAGACTACGCTCAAAAATTGACTGGTCACAGCTTCCCCAGATTATTTTTGATGGTTTGACAATCCCTTATAGTGACTCAGTGAAAGACCTGGGTATCTATATAGACAAAAACTTCTCTTGGCATCCTCAGTTGCAACAAGTAAGCCGCAAATTGTTTGCGTCAGCGGGGTCTATACGGAGATTGCGCAATTTCATGCCAACTGCCACTAAAACTGCGCTCGCCCAATCCCTTCTTCTCCCAATCCTTGATTATGCTGATGTCAGCTATCCTGATCTTACTGAAGTGCAGCTAGATAAGCTTGAGCGACTCCAAAACTTTTGCATCAGATTCATATTTGGTTTACGCAAATATGATCATGTTTCCGAATTTCGCGTTAAGCTCAAGTGGCTGCCAATCCGCCTTCGCCGGAATGCTCATATATTATCATTGCTTTACAGTGTTCTGTTCATCCCTGCAACCCCCCTTATCTCAAATAACGTTTTAAGTTCCCTCATGACACTCATACTAGAGACTTAAGATCATCGGAAAATTTGAGACTTTCGATGCCCTCGCATTCTACCAAATTCTATGACAAATCGTTCACAGTCCAAGCTGTACGCTTGTGGAATGCGTTGCCGATGTCAGTAAGACAAGCTCAGTCACTGGATTCTTTTAAAAAATTAGTTAAAGATCATTTCTTCTCTCAACACGTTTCTAATTCCTCATAAATTAGTACCTCATCATCAATCTACCTTGTTTTCCCTATCACATAATTATATAATATCATATATATCTATTACAATATTTATAAATGTATATATATATACCTATATGCAAGTATTATGTCTATGTATGGTGTGTAGTATATATTTTGCAGCAGTACACCATGGACTACCCCCTCTATCTTATTCAATGACTTCCTGTTCATCCAAAGGTTGTCTGGTAGATATCGCTATCAGCGATAAGACCGCCATTGTACCCTTTAATGTTTGTTATTGTATAAGAGCTGTGTTACAATTTAGGTGTACAATAAAGTATATTCTATTCTATTCTATTCTACTTCGTTGGTCTAGTGGTGGTAAGCGCGACTGCTGTTCGTGAAGTCCTGGGTTACAACCCCAGGTCGGGCAAAGTTTTATTGGGTTTTTCCGCGTGGAATTCCTCAATAGCAGCTCGAAGTTTGGATATGTACCCGGTTGATGGCAATAGGCTCGCCCCCTATTACATGGGACTTAAACATAACGGCAAAATGAGGGTGTTACTATACACCTCTGCTCAACCCTTCGGGGAATATAGAAGTGATGTTATGTTTTTGTTTCATGTTCGAAGCGGTAAGCTACACACGATAAGCCACGTGTATAACAACAAGTAACAAACATTAGTTCCGTCGAAATACAAATAAAATTACATTTTGAATCTCTTTGTAGGAAGCAAACACTGCATGTGGCCCCACTAATATTCCGGTTCACACCTAAGTTTAATGTGTTGGAGCGCTAGTTTCATACAAAGTTTTACCTTTTGACTGCCACCGTTAGAAAATAGCCACATGCAGGGCCGGACTGGCCATACAGGCAAATAGGGCAAATGCCTGATAAGTCGGATACCCAATAGGCTGTTGTGGCCGCTCACACAGTCGGAGAAATCAAAAGAGTGAGGGTAACGTCAAAAAAAAAAGTCGTCCAACAATCAAATCATCTTCCTGCCCTGGTCCCAAGTTACTTGGGGTCGGCGCAATATGTTTTTCTCTTCCACTCTTCCCTGTCAGCCGTCTCATTATCATTTACTCCCTTATCTTTCATATCCTCCCTCACACAATCCATCCATCTTTTCTTAGGTCTCCCTCTCCCCCTCCATCCATCAACATTCATATTCAACACTCTCTTAGTCACATGTGTTTCATCCCTCCTCAGCACATGCCCATACCAAGACAAACGCTTTCCTTTCAACTTTTCAACTTCCTTTTTCTTTTTTCGTCCAACAATCAAATCAAAAGTTTTTATTTCACATAAACCAATACAGGTGCTTATGAAAAGTCGAATTTAGTTGCACAGTTCCAATTAGTCGTTTCCTATGGAGAAGAGCCGACAAGAAACTCCATGGTTACTCTTTTAAAAATAATATCTTTAACAATTTCAGAGTACAATGATTTAGGATAGTGAGAGAACAATGGAGTCCTGACCACAGACCACTGAGTAATGTAGAACAAAAATTAACAAACAAAATAGAATAAAAACAGTATGAATAACAGTAATTTACAAATTTATAGAGGCAGGTCCAGGTATCGCCTATCGCTTGCTAGATACAGGAGAAAGAGTGAGGGGAGCGTCTAAAAAAAACAAAAAAACGTCGTCGGCTAATCGCTTGGGCCGACCGTCTCTCGAATGCCCGGGTCGATTTCAGGTCCCAATCCGGCCCTGGCCACATGTATTATGCAGCTAGCTGTACTCGCGGCTTTGCCTGCGGAAACAAGGTTACTGCTCATCACCCACACTCAATAGCGTGATAATTTGTACCATATAACCTGACTCGCTTTTGAACGGTTTTGGCTGCACAATTTCAATTAGATCTGTCTAGTAGCACTTTCTTTATTCTTTCATTCTTTTTAAAAAAACGTTGCCCCATACTAGGATTTCTTCTGTATCGTGGGTGCGTTTACAGTCACAAATCTTCACATGCACAAACGCCCAGACCCGGAACAACTATCTGTAGGCCATATAAATATTTGTTCCGTCCGGGAATCGTACTCACGACCCGTAGCGCAGAGGCCAATCGCCCAGCCACTGCACCAAACGTATTGTCAACTGGCGTGAAGATCAAACATACAAACAGACACAAATTCCAAAAACGACATTTATGGCATGAGTATCGGTCCTAAGATGCGTGGCACTTATTTTTTTCCAAAATTGTTTAATGTATGTACCTATATAGCGTATGTATACAGGGTGTAAACGAAATCATGTAATTCCTTCAAACCTCTTGATGTACTGCTGACATAGATTAACCCTCAATAAAAAAATATTTACAAAAAGTAAACATGCGTTCTTACCGTGTGGCATTTTAGCGCCCGGAGTTTAATGACCGCGCGGCGAGCGATACCGCGCAATTCGCTCGGGGCCTTAAAATGCCTCACGGTAAGAACACAGTCATGCTTACTTTTTGTAATTTTATTTTTATTGAATCCAGAAGTATCCCAGGCAGGGTTAATCTATGTCAGCAGTACATCACGAGGTTTGAATTAATAACATGATTTTGTTTACACCCTGTATAAATTAAAATGGTTGAATAAATACACCTGTAAATGCTGTACTATTTCGGTAATCCTGTATAGATTACCGAAATAGTACAGCATTTACAGGTGTATTTATTCAACCAATACTACAATAATATTAATTATGCCAGTTACCTCCACGTGCCAAATGCCTTTCTATAAACTTAAATAAGGCAATATAAAAGCTCCCGTTTCTATGCTGATGTCTGACGGTTTGTTACCCGCGGTGTTACCATAAATAAAGTATTTAAATATTCTAAAACAGGGACTTGCCGCGACATCCCCGTACCTCACGGCCTTGACCGTTTAACCCTCTTAATTAAAGCAAATAGATGCACGAAGCTAATTATTAAGGTACAGGGATATTATACAGCGGTCATAAAAACGGCGGGTCGGTTTGGTGAAGTTATGACAGTTTGAAGGCGAGCACCCTCGTCGAAGGTCGGCTAGGGGCCACGCAATCCGGACACGCCAAACATCAATGTCGTACATGCAAATATAGACGTAACAGAAACACAACATGCTCTCTATTGCGTGTTCGGAGAACTGGAAAAGTTTGTTTTATAGTTCTATAACCAAAAGGCGAACCTTGGAATGTATTTTCTTTTATTATGTTGAGTTGTATTTTTTATTAATATCACACCTAATTACAAGGCTAAACGACAACGGACAAGGTTAGTAATATTTTTTTTTTTTTTTTTTTTTTTTTTAAATGAGTTTATTCACCGCAGACATTTCGTCCGCGCTCTTTTTTGCTGTTATTTAATTGTTTAGGTACTTTTTATTTTATTTTACTTATTTGATACTCCTGTATCGGAAATACAACATGTATTATTTATATTACTATAAATATTACTTATTCTACTTAAGTTATGCGAGTCCATCACATTATATATATGTTTACTTATTTAATATTATTATTATTGTTTTTTTTTTTTTTTTTTTTTTTTTTTTTTTTTCTTATAATATACACATTTACATTATTTCGTTGATACTGGTGGTACATGCATTGACTCAATAAAGTCGATGCATGTACCGGCAGGCATCATTTTGACATGCAGGTATAACTTAGCTATGCGCTGATGCATGCGCCGACTCAGTAGAGTCGATGCCTGCATCAGCACACACACTTAAGACTATATTACTACTATAAATATTATTTAATGATTTTAATTTTACATGCTATAATTGATAACGCAGAATGCAAAGGTTAGTAATATTATCAAAATAAACCTGAAAATGAACATAACACGTTCACTTTATTACATTAATTGAAATTTAGTTCAAAAGTATTTGCAAACAATTTTAAAATAAATTTAATCATGTAATGTAATAAATTAGAAGTGACAGTAAACATTTATTTTATTGACATTAATAAATAAATAAATGATTTTTATTTCGGACAACAATACAGATCCATATTTTCACTTTACTAACAAAATATGGATCTGTATTGTTGTCCGAAATAAAAATCATTTATTAATGTCAATAAAATAAATGTCTACTGTCACTTCTAATTTATTTAATCGATTTAATTCTTACAAGAGCAATCACAGGGTACATACGCCTTTCATTGAATTAGCTTTTACTTCATTTTGGTGCTACCTAATACACTATTATACATACATAATTAGCCCATTAATGTCCCGCTGCTTGGCACGAGCCTCTTCTCAGAATGAGAAGGGTTTAGGCCATAGTCCACCACGCTGGCCTGGTGCGGGTTAGCCGACTACACACACCATCGAAAACTTTATGGAGCACTCTCAGGTGTGCAGGTTTCCTCATAATGTTTTTCCTTAACCGTTAACGTTAATAATCAAATTCTGATCCGCACATGAATTCGTAAAGTCAGAGTACGGGCCGATCGAACTCAGACCCTCCTGCATAGAAAGCAGGCGTTCAACCGCTAGGATATCACTGCGCCTTATTATACATTCCATAAAATCTAACTTAACTCAAAGATAAATTTAGAATCCACGGAGTCTAAAATACATCCCAGCACAATTAAGTTTTGATAGCAAAATAGATTAAATATCAATACAAACTAAACCACGTAAAATCATATTAGATTTTCCTTCAAAAATCAAGAACAATTCAAGACTAACTGAGGAAATATCGTCATCAAGAACATAATTCATTATATTGTAACAACGACAATTTATTACAAAGACAACCACTGTCAGATATGGTCGTGTTACTTCTCTTAATGAAATTCTCATGCGTTAAGAAATCTAAGCAACATCAAAGCGCTGAGGTCACAATGGTCACATCTGCGCCGTCGTCGAAATTACGTGAAAATATATTAAGCTCACGAACAAAAAGCATTTTGTGGGAAAAACAAACCATAGACACAAATAAGGAAAGTGAAGGCGCTTATTCTTATTTACATTACACCACTTTGGTAAAAATGCTAACGAAACTTCGTCGACGAAATAGCCGTAAATTACTCGATTACGATGGACAGCCTACATTATATTAAAATGACTTTATATTGCGTCGTTTTGGTGTATCTTATTTACGTAAAGTATGTTAAGTTCTCCCGGGACGACATGATATTCATATATTTTTCCAAAAATAAATCTGGAGTATCTAAAAATATAACTCTATTTTTTCCTCTGTGATATGGTAATAGGGTCTGTATAAGTGAAAATAACATTGAAATTGATTCAACCTTTTCACAAGTAGCAGGTTATTATTCATACTAGTTTTCACGGCTTGAATTAGCGGCGTATTTGTAAAGAACGAAGTAAAGTGAATTTTATTCTTTTCTTCGCTGCAATGTAGTGCAAAAGCAATCCCTCACTGCGAAACAAACGTGTTCCGTGTTGGTAAAATTCAAAGAAAGATAATAAATCAAGTCCACGTTAGTATTGCGAACTATAATTACCCGGTACTCAATTATGAAGCATGTATTTACCGGGACGGCGAGCGGCGTTTGTTCCGTGTAACAACACTAGCAGTTTTAATTAGTTTTATTTTACTCAAACAAATAGAGGCGTAAGTTCAGGCGCGGGACATTACTCCGGGAATAGCGGGACAGGAAATAAAGGGTATGTTCCTTTTGTTTCCCGTTAGCGTTTTATGGTTTTAATTAAATACACTATTTTGTGGTAGCTTAGTTTTTTCTCTTTGCTTCTTTGTTTTTTTATGGGGTTTAAAATGCTTAGGAGAGGTAGCAAGTTTTTTAATGTTCCTTGAAGCTCACCTGTATTTTTAAAACCTGCAAATATTAAAATATATGTTGTATAAACAAGAAAACAGGGTGGTGTGAGTAAATTAGCAATGAAAAATTACGTCCTCTTCATAATGACGATACTTAGACGTTAAGTAATACTCTCGCATGGAAATATAAATGTTAATGCTAAAACTTGTAATAGTTCAATTTGGCTCCAGGTCGGGGTTGATGGCACCACTATGTGGGTGACAGCTGACGGATGGCAAAGAGCAATTTAATACGCGCTCCCCACTTTGTTCGGATAGAGTAATTCCAATGACAAAGCAGTATCTGGCCGTCATTACCTGGGCGTGTGGGCGTCGCCTACGAGATTTGATGCTTAAAGGGTGAAATTTTAAAGCGCTATCACAAATACGCTTTCATCAACTCGAGAGGTAAAAGGGTGATGTTGTTAACGCTATTAACCTGCTGAGACAAAGGAATTTACTTACCTGAATAAATGTCGGCCGGGTTTTATTTAATAAGCGGTGGATTTATTGAAAGGTTCGTAAACCGATAAATTACGGGATTTGTTTTCTAACGTTGATTTTATCGACTGTTGCTATAATTCTAAAAATTCGATAGCCATATCATTAAAAAGAGCCTTTTAAGATAAAGTACTTACAGGGTTGGTAAAAAAGAAAATGACCTATTCATTGTTATCCTAAATAGATACCTATTTCATTAAATAAAATGGAGACATAAATCACACGTTTTAATTCTCTCCGGAATAAAATATAAAAGTCGCAAAACCAACAGTTCGGAAAAAGAGCTTCTTTCTTTAGCGTGAAAAAACCGGAAGAAACTCGGCGCAGCGTTCTTTTTGTATCTTTCAAGTTTCCGACTATTTAGTTGCTCTCGTAACTATTTATTTTTGGTTGGAGTTAGCAAATAAATGTAGCGTAGTTGCGCTATAAAAAACCGGATGGAAAAAGTGTGACAGAATCTTTATTTACGGACTGAAATATCTTGTATTTTCTTATGTTAACGGGCGCGTTTATGGTGGTGTTGCCATTACTAGTATTCGAGCTCTTCTTATCCCCAAGTCCCGACTCCAATATCAAGGGTGCGAGGTAAAACCCAATAAGTACCAAAAAGTTCCTATTCAGAAAATTGAGTTTGAAATTTTGATGACGTGAAAGTAGGTGTCATTATGATAAATTAGATGCAAATTCTTAGGCTGAGTTGCACCAACTTACTATAACCGTAACCATACCAAAATATCTGTCAAATCAGTACAAATTTGCCATAAATATGTCAAGTTAACAGTAATAGTTAGTTGGTGCAACTGAGCCTTAATAATTTAACAGTTAAAAATATCTCGATATACTACTACTATTTTTATTTAATCTTTATTCATTATACTACTACTATCAAAACCAAGACTTTTGTATCTTTACTACGAATAAAAAATTATTTCTTTATTTTCTTCTTTTTTTAAAACATATGCCTAGGATTTCTTCTGTATCGTGGGTGCGTTTACAGACAAAAATCTTTACACGCACAAACATCCATACCCGGAACAACTATCTGTAGGCCATACAAATATTTGTTTCCGTGCGGGAATCATACCCACAACCCGTAGCGCAGAAGCCGATCGCTCAGCCACTGCACCAAACGTGTCAAAAGTTGTCTCTATAACGTGTCGTCTTTTGACCCCTCCCATCGCTAGGTTAAGATTCCAAGTTGTTTGGGCAAAGTTTTGCCCCACCTACTACTATTAGTAAGCAAAACGATTCATTTTTAACCGACTTCCAAAAAGGAGGAGGTTACTATCTTCGTCTATATGTATTTTTTTTGTGTATGTTCATCGATATTTTCGCCAATTGTGAACCTATTTTGATGATTCTTTTTTTAATGGATAGGGTTTTGTGCTTCGAAGTTGGTCCCATTTAAATTTGGTGAAGATCTGATGAAGAACTTCGGAGATAGACAATGGAACTCCTCAATGACGAACAGGACGCATATTGTGATGATGTGATTATGTTACGAGCAGCGTCTTTAGTAGGTCCAACCAAGTTTTAATTAAGGCCACTAAAATGAAAAAAATAAAAACATTTAAAAAAAATATTAAACCGACTTCAAAAAAGAATAAAATAATTACCATATAAAATTAACAGTTTCAGAAGTCGGTGCTGATCCACGCTGAACCAAAATTGAAGGCACCGACTTCTGAAACTGTTAATTTTATATGGTAATTATTTTATTATTTTTTGAAGTCGGTTTAAATTTTTTTTGGATCTAAGAACCTATTGACGTACCGATAAACCAACAGATAATAGTTAGTATAATTTTAGTGTAAGTTGTAGTAGGTACTCGGTAGTTGGCGGGCATCCGAGGCACGTAGCACCTTGCGCTGACGGAGGGTACTCCAGTTAAACTGGTCGCTGCGATAACTTCGGCCTAACTGCTCTCGCGTCAAGTGTCCGCCGTCTTGTACCGATGGCTCTCCAGATTTGGCTTTTGTATACAACATGAGATTATGACCGTTGCTTCCACATAAGTTTGTTTCCTTTGTCAGCTTTGTTATTAACTTATATGACACTTCAAAATGACAGTCGTTGAGGATTACTGTTTACATCAATAACAGACTTGAACAACATTTGCTATAACACAGTACCTAACATTATGAAAGATAAAAATTAACATAATATAACATCATGCCTTGTATTCCCGAAGGGTACGGCAGAGGTGTTTCAGTACACCCTCGTTTCGCCAGTAGGGGGCGAGCCCATTGCCATTAACCGGGCACAAATCCAGACACTGAACTACTATTGAAAAATTCCGTATGGAAAAACCCAATAACACTTTGCCCGACCTGGGGATCGAACCCAGGACACCATGCTCAGCAGTTGCACTTGCGACCACTAGACCAACAAAGCAGTCAAAATTAAATTAAAATATTTACAAATATTAAACCGGATTCGTTCTATACAAAGTTTGGTCAAATTCAACAAAATGACGAACGTTCGTTGGCGTTCGTTGGCCTTCGTAAAACAGGTGTGTACGTGACTTTTTTTTTGGTCGCGATGGCCCTGGTTCCGCTTAATGGTAAGTGGTTTTATTTTAATAAAAAGAATCACTTTTTAACAAAAATAAAACCGACTTCAAATGGTCTATCTCCGAAGTTCTTCATCAGATCTTCACCAAATTTAAATGGGACCACTTCGAAAGAATACTCTTTCAAACAAAAAAGAATCATTAAACTCGGTTCACAATTAGCAAAGATATCGCGGAACAAACATACAAAAAAACATACAATCGAATTGAGAACCTCCACCTTTTTAGAAGTCGGTTAAAAAAACAGTAGCTATCGGTAAACCTAAATTAAATAGAAACTTTAATTGGACGAAAAATAGTGTCCTTGCAAAAAAAAAACTGCTCTGGCGCATTTCTCGTTTCATTATTCTAGCGACGGACATAAATATTGGTAGACACGTCATATTTTTCTAGAATGCTACTGTTTGGATATATAACTGTCACAGAAACGGACTTCTACAAACAAAGAAAAAGGAAGCTTTTCTTTGCAAGCACGAATTTCAGTAAATACAAGGTAAGTCGGAAAGGGGGTACTAAGCCGCGGTCCACCTAAAGTATCACTGATGACTATTTTAAAACAAGGGTTAAAAATTCAAAATTCGATAATTTTTATTTGCACGAAAAAAGATTTTTATTTTAGTTTTTCCAAAAAAGAAACATACCTGCTTTAGTAATGAATTCAGAAAATTTATTTTCTAATCCACGACCCCAAATATGACCTAAATTATAAAAAACAGCTGATCATAGCTATGGACATAGATTTTAGCATATTTTTTACGAAATCTTTGAAAAGCTATTTCTCCTAAACTATCGAATTTTGGGGAAAGTTGTAGAACAAAAGTTATCCCTTATTATGGGTACTTTAACACCCTTTCGGCTTAGTACCCCCTTTCCGACTAACCTTGTAGGTATAAGTAGATAAAACGACCTACTTTACTTGTTCTGTTCTGCCTAGCCTTTTCCCAACTATATTCGGGTCAGCTTCCAGTCTAACCAGATGCGGCTGAATACTAGTATTTTACATGGAGCGACGCCATCAGACCTCCGCCACCCAGTTACTACCGATATCCTAAGGTTAGACCGGTTGTCAGACTTTCGGACTTCTGACTTCCCGTAACGACTGTCATAAGTATTCGTATGACACCCGGGACCGACTGTTTAACATACTCTCCGAAGCACGGAGGGGTCTCAATGTGTAATGAACGATCACCCATCCACGCTCCGATCGCGGCAAGCGCAGCTTAACCTCGCAAATCGTATAATCCTCGTGGTTGGTTTAGCCTCGAGCACTTTTAAGGTAGATATATAAATGAAATAGAATTATGACGTCAACAGTTCTTCCAAAAAAATAATAATCAGAACCTAATAGATTCATAATAAATCATAGGTAATAAATTAACTAACCTCTGACATATTCGAACAGCTATGACCTTTTCAGATCATGAAAAATTCAGTCGTTGATATTTAGGCGAAACACACACTGCCCCGCGCTACGCTGCGGGATGCGTGGCGACGGAGCCACAACACTGCGCGTGAATGCGTTTTCTGTGTGTTGCACTACGCGTGTTTTCTATACAAACACAGATACTTGCAAACAACGTAAGAACGCGCACTCCCGCGCTACGCTGCGTGATGCGGTGCAGTGTGAATCGCCTTAGGTTACGTCACGATGAATACGGTGTTCGAACCACTTATAGTAAACAAACAAACCATTATACCTACTTGATATTTTATGGAACAAGTAGAAACCTAAATTACCTCGCTCGGGTAATACATATGTAGGTACAATAGGTTTAAGCGATTTATTGTGTAAGTTAGGTAGGAATGCGACTATTCTCACTTCCGACTACCAACCATGGCCAGCCAGGAATGGTTTTAGTTCTGAACCGACGAGAAAATAAAAATAATTCTGCTAGAAACCACTTACATTGAGGTAGCAAACTTGTGATTGTGTACTGTTATCTTTATATATATCTATATAATTCGACTGTACGTGTGTATGTCACTGAACTCCTCCTAAACGGCTGGACCTGGAGCTGGTGGTGCCCTGGATGGTTTAGATTTACAATTCGACCCGGTAGGTGGAGCTGCTGTCGGTATGTCACCAAATTTTTAGGGCAGGACGACGTCTGCCAGATCCGCTAGTATAAATATAGTTTTAGATTGTTTCTCTTGTAAATAATCCCTTAAAAAAAGTTTTAAGTTAAACGGTTTTATCTTGTAATACCTATCCTTGCAGGATCAGAATTTGAGGGATTGAAGGTTAAAATCATTACAATGTTGTACTGTCATGGCAATCGAATTTGTGTGCGAAGTTTCAAGAGAATAGATTAAGCAGACGTAGTTGAATCAAACAAACAAATAAACGAAGTGTAGCTAATTAAAAACCGTTTAAAATAGATCTTGTGCATCGGAGGAGCCGTGAGTTGATTAATTGTAACTTTGTTTCAATTTTTTTTTTTTGCTTTATTAGTAACAACCGCTCAATGTGATTTATTTATCACTTTGACCTCGTAACTTAGTTTCTATTAATAATGACCGATAAATATTAATAATTTTGACATATAAATATTTATACCTCTGATACCTTCAAAGGATTATCTTTAAGGATAACAGCATGACAGTTATGTCGGAACGTCAAAGGCTACCCACATATAGGTACCTATACTTCTTCCTCTCTGTTCCAATTCCCAATGCACTGAAAACAGAATTAATTCTCTACAAAGAGGTTTATCCAAACAAAACAAAGGTTAGTAATGCACATACAGATGGATCATGCAATGTTGGAACAACATCTAGAACTAAGAACAATATTTAGCTAAGTTTACATTTCTTGAGATCCTACGTATTTGTGCTACTGATTCTTTCACCGTTCGACGAGTTGTTGTTTAATTGAATTATTTCTATTTTCCGAAGAAACTAGAGAGTTCCTTTGTTTATAATACATAATTTTAAAACAGAACAGTCATTGAATTTCTCGAAATTCAATTCAATCAGTAGGAAAATAATACTTGCAAACTATTAGAAGAAATAGTGATTGAACTGATTTGGAGACAGAAAACAGTCACAAATGGCACCATGCTTAAACAATAGATGACTCAAATTATGGAAACAAGGTAGGCGTGCGAAAACTATACGAAAGCACGGACCCGGATGATGTAGCATAATTAGAGAGAGCCCTGTATCAACATTGGTCTATTAGCGAAATTAGGCTCAACAATTGAAAACAGAAATTAATTATTCAACCACACCGTTTGCGACCTTCTGAAATAAACTATTCTTCTTTAAATTATTAATAAGATACTACGGTTACTGGCGGTCCGGACTAGTCTACATCGCGTCAAACCCTCTTGATATTCCAGCTGTAAGGTATCCGAAAGTAATTAACAAAGTAAAGCATAATCAATTTAAAATTACGTACAAAGGAATACACAGGGGGCGGGGCCTTTTAGCCGTATACCGGGTATCAACGATTTTACCCACGAAATTAATCGAATAAAGTGGCGCGTAACACGTAAACAAGAGTACCTTTTTGCAATGTCGTAATTAGGCAAATTAGTTATACTAGGGCTATGTGTGTATAATGGAGCTAACAATGTAAGGCGGAGAGCGGGTTTCGTAAGGATACAAGACATTTAAATTAAATAATTAGTTGTGTAATTAGTAAATTGGCGTTGCTGGTGAAATTACACGAGTTGAGCATCTGTTTTCACTTAACTCAAGCATCTAGCTGAGATGTTGTGTTTATTGGCTTAAGAGTTGAGGGATAACTCCGCTTGAACACTGTTTTAAATGACGTGTCGGATTTCCTTTCAAAGGTGTGTAAGAATGAGTAATTCTGTCATTAGAAATGTTTGATATGTGGCCGCATACTTAGGCAGGGACTCAAGGAGGACCTCGAGTGCTGCTCACAATACCCACTAAGTTAAACTTACTGAAAAAGTTCGATCTCGAAATAAATAGCTGCTACTAACAAATCTAGAGATGTCCATAATTATTAAGCGTGGAGCATGGTCTAAAGAACGCAGTACATCGGTACAAAATCTTGATAGAATTCCTTAATTGCCTTTTACCGCACTATTGCAGCTCATAGCCAACGCCATAATTCCAAGCGATGCTAATAGTGTATGTTCTGTAAGTAACCATGCATTTAAACGCACGCATTTCGAAATCACCATGGTAAATACATACCACCGCTTTTTATTCAACTTGTGTATATCATTAAGAAAATATAAAAATATGTGTAATCTATACTAATATTATAAAGGTGAAGAGTTTGTTTGTTTCTTTCTTTGAACGCACTAATCTCAGGAACTACTGGTTGGAATTGAAAAAATCTTTTTGTGTTGGATAGTCCATTTGTCGAGGAAGGTTATAGGCTATATAACATCACGCTACGACCAATATGAGCGGTGCATAAATGAAGAATGTTGCAAAAACGAGAAAAATGTCCACCCGTGCGAAGCCGGGACGGGCCGCTAGTTAATTCATATAAGTAAGGTAACTTATCTACCGTATATAAGACAAATATTGTTCTCTCATTTTTAAAACCATTATTTCTTCCATAACTAGCGTATTACAACTTACAACCGCCCTACGGTAAAAAAATGTTGATTTGTGAATCAACTTTACATTTTCGTTTAACTGCTTAGTTTAAAATAAATGTTGTATTATACTTTTTTTCTTATTACCAGACTTGTCGACGGCAACGTTTCGCCACAGAGAAACACAAATAAAACTATACAACTAAGGTTTTTTAGCTACGTTAAACATTTTCTTTGTCAATATTTTCATTCCCCAAGGACATAGTTACAGCGAGAACAGTTTTTTTTTAATTCGAAATAATTGTTGTAAGCACAAGGAGTGGGCGTATTCCTTAGGCTAATATAAAAGGTTCAAGTACGTAGGCTGCGTGGGAGTCGAACAATTTCCATAATTGATAACAACCCCTAATTATGACGTCACTTGGGACTGCTTAAAGAAGTCATAATCTTTCTTATCTGCCTGTCCAATATCACAAAGACAACAGGACTGGCCACAAAAAAAATAAAAAATAAATACATTTAGTTTCTACAGATATTATGTGAGTAAATAGTTGCCGTAATTCTGGCGTCGCTATAGTAACGAGCCGCAGCGGCCCGGCCCTGATTAGCCCTGCCCACTACCCGCACTACCGATATTTCGCCCTAATTGTTACTTACGACAATATATGAAACGGTCCTACAGGGTATTAAATTCTCGAGTCGTGAAAATCGATTGGAGGGTTTCCGAGAATCGATTGGAGGATATCGGAGAATCGATTTTGCGATTGGGGTGTTTTGGTTAGATAATGTAGGACTCCAACTTTTTTGAATTATTTTTTATTTTTGGAATAACATTTGAAAGATGATATTTTGTTATTAATCTGTAGAATATTGTCAAAAATGTTTGTACCCATCTATGGTCCTAATTACTTCCTTTAGTCATAATATTAAAGAACGGTTAATGATGATCTCGGTGAAAATCTTTGGCTGTGTTATTTCAACTAAACAAACCACCCCTTTGGATGAACGTGACCTCCCATAGGCACCATAAAAGAAAACCAAGCAAGGGATCGTGTTATATCACAAAATAGATAGGTACAGAAGTCAAACTACATACAAGTGCGCTCGAGCAATGCACCCATAGACACTGCTCACGGATACGATATCTCGGACTGTTTGGGACTAGAGTGCGAGTGAGTGCGAACGCGAGTGCCATGCGTTTGAGAGAGATAGATAAATAGATAGAGCGACCGCCGAGCGTAGGTATGAAAAGTGAAGTACATACATGTGATTGACTTCTGTACCTATCTGTTTTGTGGTTATATGCATATAAATTTGGGGTACCTACATAATATGCCTCGTGTAAATATCATGCTGCGTTCACCGCCGCTCAATCGGCGTGGCAAACATTGGCATGTTAAATACATACATACATAAACTCACGCCTTTTTCCCATGGGGGTAGGCAGAAACTATAGAACGCCACATGCTACGACTCTTACATACCCCTTTCGCTTCATCCACATTCATACATCTTGTCATACACGCACGCCGGTTGAGAGTACTACGCACCTGACCTTTGTGAAGAACATCACCAATAACATCGATGTATGTCCTTCTAGGACGTCCTCTACCGGCGTTCCCATTAACATCCGCCTTATAAATTCCATTCGTTAATTGCCGTTCACTCATTCTCTCAACATGGCCAAACCACCTGAGCATACTCCTTTCAATTTTTGTCACTACATCATCTTTTAAACCGCAACTTTGTCTAATCTCTTCATTTCTCAATCTATCATTCAAAGTTACACCGCACATACTTCGCAAGGAACGCATTTCCACGGCATTTATTCTACTTTCATGCCTCTTCTGCCACGACCAACATTCACTTCCATACATAAGCGTAGGTACCAACACACCATTATGGACAGCCAGTCATGCCTTTTTGCCGTGCCGTTAATGTTAAATAATAAGCCAAAACTCATGGTGGAATTATTATGAAATATCCGTCGTATTATTATTTCATACATACTCAGGCTTGTAATCAAAACACGCTTGTAAAATAGGAAGAGGTAAGCCAGAGGTGCTCTCTTATTACAGGAGATTCTCCCATTATAATTAGTCCCATGTAATAGGTGAGGAGCCTATTTCCATTTTTCGGGCACAATGGTGCCAGGTTCTCTTACGACTAGGGAATTGTATTCTTAATCCTCCCACGGACTAATTCTCAAAAATAAACATAAATAATAATGATTGCTAATATCGCTAATTAACTAATTGCTAATTGACTGCCCTGTTGGTCTAGTGGTCGCAAGCGCGACTGCTGATTGTGAGGTCCTGGGTTCGAATCCCAGGTCGGGCAAAGTGTTATTGGGGTTTTCCGTGAGAATTCCTCAGTAGCAGCCCGGAGTTTGGATGATGAATTTGTGCCCGTTTGATGGCAATAGGCTCGCCTCCTATTATATGGGACTTAAACATAACGGCGAAACGAGGACGTACTAAAAACACCTCTGCTGAACCCATTGGAGTTAATATAAGGCGTGATGTTATGTTATGTTTATGATTGCTAATAAATATTGCAATACCTCATGAAACTCTAATTTTGGATATTAAACATGACCTAGGCATATGACTCGGAATTCTACAGCTTATTAATGACGAAAGGATTTTCAAAATCGATTTTTTAGTTACCGAGATTACCCTCTCCCCCATTAAACAAACTTACACTCTCTTTGTAATCGATTCAATAGTTTCTGAGATTACTCTAGAACATAGGTACCTATATTAACAAACTTACACTCTCTTTATAATACGAATTTAGACTTTGCCGTTGTTTATTGAAATAAACAATTTTTATAAGCATAGCTTCCAGCTACGACCTGTCTTAACAATCTCGTTGGTGTTCAGTTAAGTATCGCATAAAGGGAAGAACCCACTGGACTACCATAAGGACAATTCACATCCATTTAGCATTATCCCAGTTTTGTTTGGATTATGTTAAAATTAGGTGGTTAAGGTTTCTTACGTTTAGTATTTTTTTAATAAGAAATTAACTTAACGCTAAATTATATTCGAATTGTAATTAGATTAATTGGAGGTTTTTATATTAATTAAAGTGTTTCCGTCAAGTTGATATTAAATCATTAATTGCTTATTCTTCTGTTGCTCATATAAGACTTATTAGTAGAGGTATAAATACGACAGATCTCAGTTTGACTTCCTGTCGTTTCGGTTCTGTAACATCAAACTATATGACATCGAACTTACATTGCCTTCAGTTTTCAGCATATAATATTACTAGGTTTGTATCTTCATAACTAAAATTCGCTTTTTGTAATGATAAAATTAAGGAAGTTCAATCTTGAAGCATAGTATAATAAAAGGTACTAGGTACACACGACGACGTTGGCGGACCGGGACCTGCGGCGGGTTGCGGTGCATGCTTTTGCGAATCCCGTGAACCCGACCGAACGGTCAGGAGGAGGAACACCGTTGGTTTTTAGCCGGTAAGAGTCCGGCAGACCCCCTCGAAATCCCCGGGCGAGGGACATCAATGAGGATTTTCCAACGACAAAAAAGGTGCCCTCTTCAACAAATGAAGCTATAGACATCCAGTATAAGCAGACCTCTTATTGTATGGAATTACAGTACAATGAAAGGTCATCTTATACTGGCACTTTACGTACAGAAACCTCATTCCCTAACTGATGCGTCAATTAGAAAAATATACTCCGCTTAGGTATGCGAAATTGAGCTTTAGTGTAGGGCGAGAGAGTTCCTATTCCCCTCTGCATTCGAGCTCTTAACACATTTCGGTTCGGTCACTCACTAACATTTGCTTCGGTTTTCGTTTGTATTCCACTCCGGAGTTGCAGCGGCTCGTAGGCATGTTTTTATACTTAAGTGACACAGGCCTTCTTGATGTTACGGGTAAGTTTACCGGAGCCAATACTAAAGTAATATCTATGTAAAACGAAAGTACGCCTACAGCCTTTAATACCCACAAATAGGTTCTTATGCTGAGCCAATTTTTAACCCAAAGTTATTTGCCAAATAACCTTTTAAAACGCGAAAAAATACCTAGCATATAACTCAGTTAATCGTTGTGAAATTGTACATAAAATGTACACCAAGGTATTACATGCAGGCATATCGAATTACCAACGTTTTGGCTCCCAATTAACAAATAGGCCGGCTAATCCGTACTGCAGTACTCTGAATGCATACGTATTTTAAATGTAATGTTTAAACATTTCCAATTACCTGTACCACGAAATGTATTTCCTTCGCCGTTAACGCAAATAATAATAACATAAACATAATGAGCCCATTACTTTCCCACTGCTGGACAAGGTCCTCTTCTCAGAATGAGAAGGATTTAAGCCTTAGTCCACCACGCTGGCCGGTGCGGGTTGGCAGACTGCACGCACAATCGAGTACTGTATGGAGCGTTCACAGTTGAGCAGGTTTCCTCACGATGTTTTTCCTTCACCGTGATAATCAAATTCTGATCCACACATGAATTCGAAAACTCAGAAGTACAGGCCGGGATCGAACTCAGACCCCCATGGAAGGCTAGAGTTCAACCGCTAGGCTATCACTACTTACACAATAACATAACCTACATTAAATCGAAATGTCAGAGGTGCGGTCCGGGATCGATATTGACAGCTTCTGACCTACAACTGATTGGTCATCAGAGATGATACTGATAATCTCTGATTGAACGCGTAGTGCTGTGTGGTTTCAGCTACAAATTGATTGAGGATAAAGTTTATGTCTATTAATTATCCTCAATTGAGCTGTGTTATGCAGTAATGTGTCAACCCACACAAATATGAATTTTGTGTTCACGTCATCTAGTTCTTGTGGTAGGTCTATACTCAACGCTTGAAAAAATGCCCAAAACTGTAGTAAATTTAATAGAGCGTCTATCAAAAAAATCTTAATGCTGTTTCCATTTTTTCAAGTGTTGAGTAGACCTACCACAATAATTAGATGGTGTTAACACAGAACTAATATTTTTGTGGGTTGACACATTATTGCATAACATGGCCCAATTATGACTATAGGTATATTATATTTTTTATTTTTATATTGCTATCAAGATATCTTTATCTTATTTTACAATGATTATTTAGCTAAGTTTTGATCACATTTAATTATGTATGTCAATTGTTTTATATAGTTTAGCTTCCTTTTTACTTTTGTAAATGTGAGAACTTTCTGGACCTGCATCTATAAATTTGTAAATTGCTATCATTCATATTGTTTTTTTTATTTCATTTTTGTACTCAAGTCTTTAGTACTACTTTACTCATTGGTCTGTGGTCAGGACTTCATTGTTCTCTCATTATCCTAAATCATTTTACTGTATCCACTGAAATTGTTAAAGATATTATTTTTAAAAGAGTAACCATGGAGTTTCTTACCGGCTCTTCTCCATAGGAAACGACTAATTGGAACCGTGCATCTAAATTCGACTTTTCATAAGCACCTGTATTGGTTTATGTGTTTTTTTTTTTTATTTTGATGCATTTTATATAACTACTCTGTTTAAGGCAATTTGCCAGACGTTTTACACGTGCGGCCTGTGGACCCGTTATAGTTTGCGTGCATACAGCGATCTACGTGTCCAGTATAATAACGCACTCCGGATACTGCTGGAGCTGCCGTGGAAATGTAGCGCGTCAAAAATGTTTGCAGACAGACATATAAATGGTTTTGCAGCCATTATGCGTAAAAGGTATACTTCCCTTAACGCACGTCTCCGCGGCAGCACCAACACTATATTGAGTGTATTCACAGACAGATGGGAGTCTCCAATGCTGCGACATTGAATGAAACTCCATACTCAATAAACCTTTCACCTTTGTACTAACACTAGTTATTAAGTTAAAATTGTTACTAACACTATATGGGTTACCCGAAATAAATGCTTATTATTATTATTATAACAGGTAAACGTGCAGCACTATCCTTACCATTTATAATATTACCTTCTTCTTGGCGTGTCAAAGGCAATCCAAATTGAGTCGGCCCATATCTTAGCTATGAGTTTAGCATTATCAGTAGCGTCCATTAGTTCCTATAACGTGCAGCTAACAGGGCACGCAGGGCATGATGTCAGGTGTTCCATCGTTTATGGAACAGCACCACATTTACACTCAAAGCTGGAATCGTCTATGAATCTCCTGAGCAGATTTTCCTTGCTTCGATCAACCTGGGTCCGGATTCTCTTTAAAGACTTCCAGGTTAGCCAAGGCAACTCATGTCCAGGTGAGTGATTTTCAGCAGGTGGGACAAGTGGGATGGGTAGGGAAGCACTATGACGCCACAGCTTTATAATATACCGCGGCTATCTACCTATTAAGGGTGGTAACTGTAGCAACAACCCCACACCGTTCGTTACAGCGGTCTACGAAGAGGCCCGTGTTCATTATAAAGATAACAGCGTTCCTACTAAGTGCAATTTAATGCAATTAGAGTCTAGAGGAAGGCCGAAACTTTTTAAAATATTTCAGCACGGTTCTTCGAATTACGAAGTGTAACCTACAATGCTAACATGATCGCCTGGTAGCCACATCATTGCGGCTATCGTAACGACATCTGACTCGTTAACTGTAGCTAACTGTAGTGAACGGTCCCCGGTTCCGCTGTAACCTTGTAGAACTGTAGTAATGCGACAATTGCTGAAAAAATAACTTCTGTAATTTGTCGATTAAAGGTATTTACATGTCATTCTGTTTAGATTTTAAAATACAGAGTCAATATAAAATTAATTTGCTACGACATGATGTGCTTTAACGATACTAGCTAATGACATAAACTATAAAAACATCAAGCCTGTATTCCCCGAAGGTTTGGGCAAAGTTGTATAGTAACACCCTAATTTCGCCGTTATTTTCATAAATACCATGTAATAGAGGGCGAGCCTATTGCCATCAACCGGGCACAAATCCAAACTCCGAGCTGCTACTGAGGAATTCTACACGGAAAAACCCAATAAAAAAAAACTAAAACAAAAACCGAGGTATTTAAACTTGAATGTGAATGAAATAACACTTGTGCGACAAGCTCTACTCTAACAAGTAGGCGCAAGGTGGGTAGTGTAAAAGGGTTAACAAAATTGCCAGTTGACATTTGCAATAGGTACTCGAGTGGTGACACACGATACTCCCCGTGGGTGTATATTTGTAAGTTGTGGGTGTGTACTTCTTTTATTTTTTCCGTGTCGTTAACTATTTATATAACTGATGGATAGAAAACAAGACCTTTTGTATGTTGTATATATCACGTTATAGTACAGTTCCTGGTGTAATCACCATTATCCCTGAAATCGTTCCAAGTGATTACTGTTCACAACATACTGGAGCGACTGTGCGTGCGCGTACATCCCGGTAGAACGCGTTGACAAACTAAAATGTAGTAAAAGATAATAATTCGATAATTGACAACTTTAAAAACTTAAGAAGAATTTAATTGAATTTGTATTATATTAAAAAGGAAAGAAAACGATAGTTGAAAAAATAAATAAAATCAATGTAAAAATGGTAGAGATTTCACGTATTTCAAGTTTTTGAATGGCGTAATGTCAAGTTACTATGAATGTTTTGAACAATGACGTCATCGTTCAACAGTGCGGTCTCTGTCTATAACTCGGGCATTTTATTTTATATTTTTCATTGATTTTTTCATTGTTGCCTGTGTTTTTTGCAAATATTTCGAGACAATTAATAAAAAAAACATTGTCATCTAGCCAATTGATACTTTATTGAAATTATCCACTAAGGCCCATATTACACTATCATAGAAATATGATCATAGATGTATGAGTCATTTTTATATGAAGAACCTATGACAGTGTAATAACTACATATGATTCATATATTTATGATCATATTTATGGGATCCTATTTGACAGCAAGCGTACAAATATGATCATATATCCGTCGAATCCCAAAAATGGCGTCAAAATGCAAGAATTTCGACTGGAATATCGAAACAACAAAAATATTAATTAATATTATTATTATTACATTTTATCTTCCAATCTAAGTTCTTCGAGTATGGTGTTATGGACCCCTCTCTTTGATCGCCTTACTACCCATGATCTAACTCAAATACGTCTTTTATTTCTTGTTTTTTTTTAATCGTTTTTATCTTCTTTTTTAATGCAATTAATAAAATTGCACCCATAGCAACGGAAAACACGGCTAAATCTTTATCCACCTTGATTAAATATGACGTTTATATGATCATAAGTGTAATATGTAGATATGAAGAACAGCATCATATAATTATGATCATAGAATTTGACAGATATGACATCATAATATATAAATGATGAATATATGATAGTGTAATATGGGCCTAAATATAATTATGGCCTGTTGTCTATATTTTATTTTTTATTTATTTAGTATATTAATCTATTAAAGCCTCATTTGTTTTAAACCTTCATTGTCTATGGATTATTATCTACAAAGGTAGAATATGTACAGGCGCTTTCAATAAGCATTTACCGTGCTAACTATTAAGTAAGCTGTGTTTCTGTCCTAATACAATGTAGCCTAGTGTTTTTATTACTCTTAAATCTTCATAAGCAATAGGTAATTCACCAGGAAAGTAAGATAAATTACTGAAAGATGAATTCTCAATTCCCTTTATTTACCTACTGAAATTATTATCGTAAATTCGTTAACATTATTTTCAGTAAACTTCCTTCTGGCTAACCTTTTCCCAACTATGTTCGGGTCATCTTCCAGTCTAACCAGATGCAGCTGAGTACTAGTATTTTATACAGAGCGACTACCATCAGACCTCCGCAACCCAGTTACTGGGCAATGCCGATAACCAGTTATCACACTTCCGAGCTTCTGACTGCCCGTAACGACTGTCATAGGTATTCGTAAGACACCCGAGACCAACTGTTTAACGTGCTCTCCGAGGTACGGAGTTCAGTAACCATAACATAATAATTGTTTAATAATAATTTCCGTTTTCACTGAACTAGACGGCCTTAAGAAGTTTTCAACAAACAAAATTAATATTATATATAATTAATTTTATAATACAACATACAAACGCAATCAGTATACAGAAATAGCCACATCGTCCGCCAGTCCACTCCTAAACACGCTCTTGGGACGTGGACGTGTCTAACGAAATTGCTGACTATTACACAAAATTATTCCAAATATGTTTGTCCATTACCTTTAAAGGCAAACGGCTAATATAATACACGCATTGATTTTTATCGACACTTTTTACGGCGCAATAAAATATTATACGGCAAGCATTATTTGCTAATGCAATGCTTATTGATATAAAGCATTACAGTCGTTATGTGAAATGTTCTGTCTAGCCTTTTCCCAACTATGTTGGGGTCAGCTTCCAGTCTAACCAGATGCGGCTGAATATTGGTATTTTACACGGAGCGACTGCCATCAGACCACAGCAACCCAGTTACTGGGCAATGCCGATATCCTAAGGTTAGACCAGTTGTCTGACTTCCCGTGACGGCTGTTATATATTTATGTGACACTCGGGACCGACTGTTTGACGTGCTCTCTGAGGCACGCAGTTGTCTCGATGTGTAACGAACGGTCACCCATCTACAGACTGACCGCGACAAGCGCAGCTTAATCTCATAAATCGTATGATCCACGCAGTTGGTAGTTAGCCACGAGCTTCTACAGTCATTATGTGAAACATTAAATTAAAATCTACGCTATAAATGCTAGACTTTTTCCCTCTGCACTTTTTCCAACAGTCACGTCGAATGAAAATACCTCACCATAACTGCAGAGCATCAAACAATCTACTCGGCTAAGTAGACAAGCTACATAAAAGCCGAAAGCTTTCGGTTTACTCCTGTAGAACATAATAGAGACCTGATTTACGTAAAAAATATAGCAGGTGGAGTGCTGCTATTCAGTTGTGAGTGGTTTGTCCGTCCACCGCTCGAAATTTGTGTCGAGTTTCACTTCACATTCAAATATACAACAGCATGACTTGATAACTTCGGGGCCATGACGTCACATATGGGAACACAAATTCGCGCCACGAGAGGTAAATTCATCTATTTCACTGACGTACAAACAGTTTCACAAATCACTACAGATTTCAGTTTCCATCAATTACTGTGAGTGTATACATTCATACATATCTACCGTTTGAGGTAGAATTCTACCGAGAATTACCAATGCAAGCCAATCTTGGATATTGTTTCCCAACGCAATAACGAAAAGTAAGATAATCACACTTTAGATACGTATATCTTCGTTATCGTCATAGTTAAAGACAATCCAGTTAACTTCAACCATTTCGCTAACCGTGGAAATGTAATAAGAGAAGGGGTGGGTGAATGAACTTTGCAAAACATTGCAAACAACGTCCACTTGGAAAATGGCCACCCATTTCTATTAGAGAAATGGCAGTACAGTGCATGTCGGTACAAATAAGGTAATAAACGAGAGGAATGGATATTGTTGAGGACGCAAAGGGCATCCATCACGGGCTGTGGTGTGCAGCTGCCGACGTGCGCAATTTAATTGATAACCCCTCCTCGCTCGCGCCACCTCGTGCTCTAAACTTCAAACGCCGGTACAGACACCTGGGTTTTGTTCCACTAATTTATTGCGCCCCTAAGCTTGTTAGATAACATCGATGAATAAGTAGCGTTAAACTTGTTATTGTTCGTAGAAATAATAACGTATGGTATATCATTTTTGAGACCTTAGGCCACCAATACACTTGTAAGTTGCTTCCATAAAATTTATGTAAGTGACAATTAATTACTTACTTAATTACAATTAATTAATTACTTATAGAAAACTACTTACAAGAGAGTTTACATTTGCAAATATATCGTTAGTTAATTACGTAAGGGACTTACGTGAGGAAAACTTACTGGTGTATAACCGGCCTTATAAAACATGTTGTTTTTGAATCGTAACATGAGCGGATAAAAGTAATACTATATTCAGAATAAGCAATCTTGATTCCTTCATACCCAAAGGACGGACTTCTGCCAAAATGTTGGGAAATTAGACGTATCGTAGACGCGAAGCTACATAATACTGACAGTGTGATTTAGACAGAGAACGGGCGCCGCGAGACATGAATTCAAATCGACACGGTCTCAATACAAATATCATGGGCCAAATAGAACAATATACTCATATTTCAGAGGGATCCGACTTGAATATTTCACTGTTACGTGGTTACGTAACCTGAGCATGGCGTAATGTGTATTTATGGTGATGTAACGTAAGCACCGGTGATCATTGAGGCGACACTTCGGTTAACTAAGCTTCGTTACGCTCCGTTCGTATTTTTATTTCGTTTTAGTTTGCCTCCACTTAACGTTGTCATCCGGCCCTCGGATCCTTTTAAGTGGTTTTGTGTTTAACAAAGTCTTGCTGTTTTATTTTTTAAATAAGTGTTACATGGGTGGAGTATCTAATAAAGATTTTTGCTATGTTAACTTCATAAAAATGGTTTTATATACAAGGTTAGTCGGAAAGGGGGTACTAACCCGAAAGGGTGTTAAAGTACCTATAATAAGGAATAACTTTTGTTCTACAACTTTCCCTAAAACTCGATATTTTAAGAGAAATAGCTTTTCAAAGATTTCGTTAAAAATATGCTTAAATCTATCTGTCCATAGCTATGATCAGCTGTGTTTACTATTTAGGTCATATTTGGGGTCACGGATTAGCAACTTAATTTTCTAAATTCATAACTAAAGCAAGTATGTTTTTTTTAAACTAAAATAAAAATCTTTTTGCATGCAAATAAAAATTATCGAATTTTGAAATTTTAACACTTGCTTTAAAATAGTCATCAGTGATAGTTTAAGTTGCCCGCGGCTTAGTACCCCCTTTCCGACTAACCTTGTATATTATATGATTTCATGAACATAAGCAATACTGACGCCTGACTGTTACAATTTCAGTATGAATGAAGAATTCTGGCTTTGAGATAAAACAAATATTAAATGAAAGTAACATTTTCCACGTATTCGTGTGTATTTTACCATCGAAAACGGGAATTCAAAACGGAGCTAACTTGTTAAAAATTTTAGAATTCAAACGTGATGAATATAAAATACAAATCCATTATATTTTTCGCGCTGAATGTGTACGGGATGGAATCACATTTTTTAATATTCAATACCACGTAAATTTTTCACGTGCACATATTTTTTTCATACATACTAGGAAACGTTATACTTATATAAAAAATCCGCGAAAAAACATAACTGCTTCGATGCCTATGGAAATTAATATTTTCCACAATGTAAATTTATAAAAAAGAGCACAAAGCAGAAAGCAAACCAGTTTAAAAAATGGATATCTACTTCAGATAAAATTAGTAGTTCATAGTTTCGTGGAGTTTAAGAAATGAGAACCAAATTGAAATTTTATTAGGAACTACGAAAAGATTCAACAGCTAAAAGTATGAAAATGGATAAAACAAGAGCGAGACGTTACAGTTGAATAAATTCACAAAACTATCAAATATCCTGCTCGATACACGCCATTTCATACAACCATTTCATAAATTCCTTTACTTTGAGGATGTCATGTTGGAATATACCTAGCTCACAATAAAAATTCGATGTCCGCCAATCACGTATAGACCATGAGAATAAAACAAGCATTCTCTTTGCCACAGGGAGGGGGTGATGGGGGGGGGGGTGTTGCTGCAAAATACGATAACGTCAGTGGAATTGTGTCTAGCCGTTCAGTTTCATGTATGCGGGAATTTTGCTTAAATTTTAAACCTACGTACGTTGCGCCGGCCGATACCGACATATGGGGAAAACTCCATAAGGTTTTTTTTTCCGTTCACATCCGCGGAACAAAGGGACGCTCCCAAAATGTCGTGTCCAAACAAATATACATGTTAAGTTTTTTTTTAAAGCTAGTGCGGTATTTCATTCCTCCATTTATGAAAACGTCAAATTATTTTAAGGACGTACATACTTTTATCGATATATGAATATTTAACATGCTTTTTTAAGATGCTAATAGCCAATAATAATATTTTAAGGCGTGTAAATGTGTTGGTGAATTAGTTGTTGAAGTGTCGTAAATAAATAAAAATTGCTTACATTTTAGAGGACGTCCTAGAAGGACATACATCGATGTTATTGGTGATGTTCTTCACAAAGGTCAGGTGCGTAGTACTCTCAACCGGCGTGCGTGTATGACAAGATGTATGAATGTGGATGAAGCGAAAGGGGTATGTAAGAGTCGTAGCATGTGGCGTTCTATAGTTTCTGCCTACCCCCATGGGAAAAAGGCGTGAGTTTATGTATGTATGTATGTATGCTTACATTTTCTGATACATTTCTTCGAAAACATAAACCATGCACGTATTTTATACACATAGGTATCTAAAAAGATCTCACTTTTCATATAAACACATACAGTAGTCTAGAATTTATATGTGCACAAAATATATTCGATTACACCGAACTAATGATGCAACTTATAAAGTTAACAATGTACTGCAGATATCTACTATCAACAGTGAAGCGATCCGTTGTCTAGTTGCGGAGGTAAATAATTGAAGCCTTCCGGCCATGCTCCAGTTTTAGGAAACAGTTTTAAAAACATGCTAGGTATGTTAGGCAGTAGCGGCCACTTTATCAAGAACTTTACATTCCCTTAAGATCTCATACTATACGACACTCTCCACGGTTCTTCCGACCTGGTCGTACCGAGAGAAGTGAGATTTTACATACTTTATATAGCAGAATAGCGGTCCAGTGAAGTTTAGACAACTGATAGAGCCCTAACTTCGTCTGATAGTAGCTAGTAGCTCACTGTAATGGTGAATTTATATTGGATAGGGTATTACGATAAGAACTCGATATAAATTGATTTTTGGGCGAACACTTGATTCGGGAAAAGAAGGTTTATCGACATAGAGGCGGTTTATCTACGCATTCCAATCTTTCAATTATGTACCATAGACCCCAGTTTAAAAAACAAACATCACTTTCTTTGATATTTTTAGGGTTGCTGCCCATTTATCGTCGCGAAGGGGCTATCCATCGCTGGCCGTGTTGACCGCTGGTCGTAAACGTCCACAAGCCGGTGACGTCCCGTCGTCAACTAGTAATTTTACTGCGCCCCTAGTTAATTGTTTTCAGTGCTTAAATGACTGCGGTTGGACAGCACATTGACGCGAACTTGTGTCGCGCGGAACACAAGGGACGTAATTTAGTTGTCAGAAGGAAATTCCTTAACGACGTTAGAGTATCTAAGCTATAAGTGGTATTTGTATAAGAAATTGGTTTAGGTTGGGCAATGTTGATCAAACGATAAATGTGTAACATCCCTTTTAAGCAAATAGCGAAACTTTCTTCTTCTTTTCGTGTGGTTAGTGACTAACCTGATGTCAGTTTATGCCGCTCATGGGCCTCTGACTTGGCTTCACATGCCCTCGAGAAATATCCCTCATGCATGCCGGTTTCCTCACTTTGTTATTAAGTATCGTTAATAGAACACATTCAAATACAAAAATACTTTAGTTGATAAGATAAAAAGATACGGTATCTTGTTATCCGTATGCGTCCGCTTGGGCGAAAAAGTAAATACTTTTTCTTTCTTTCTTTATTTCTTATCTCATTAACAAAAACTTTGACATTTTTTATTTGAATGTGTTGTATTAATGACTATACCTAGTACCTAATTCTATCAAGTAACCCTGTAGGTTTCTTCGTTCCTATTGAAATTTAACAACTTTCTATATAGACATATGTATATATAGGTATGTATAGTATATATGTAGATAACCGCCTCGTTGGTCTAGTGGTGGTAAGTGCGACTGCTGATCGTGAAGTCCTGGGTTCGATCCCCAAGTCGGGCAAAGTGTTACTGGATTTTTCTGTGTGGAATTCTTCAGTAGCAGCCCCGAGTTTGGATTTCTGCCCAGTTGATGGCAATAAGCTTGCCGCCTATTACATAGGTCTTAAATATAGCGGCGAAATGGGGGTGTTACTACACACATCTGCTCAACCCTCCGGAGAATACAGGCGTGATGTTATGTTATATGTAACTAATTTCGTCTTTCTACCTTACCTCTGACTGGCCATTGCCTCTGACGCGTTTTGTTTCTTTTTCCATCAAAGAAGTAGACATTTAATAAAACAAACAGTTCCATCCTTCACACACGATCCAAACATAGTGAATTCATAATTCCCGTAATAACATTTACAAAACCCGTTCGCCACTTAGGTACATCCTGATTTCCAGATAGTAGTTGGTCGTGCCTTCGTCCAAACAAATTCTCGGCGGCACCACGAAGCGGCAGGGCGGGGGGCGAGGGTTCATGCAATTTAACTTTTTACAGAGCGGGCACGACGACAACTTTGTCTTTGTCTCCGCTTATTCGATTAAGTGTGGAAATCATAGTTTTTTTAAATAGAATACTGATTTTTCTTTCTGTTTTATGATAACTGTAGAACTGTAGAATGGTTTTATACTTTTTAGTGACTCCATTTATTATAACACTAGCGGTCGACCTCGGCTTCGCCCGCGTGGATTTGTTTATCGCATATTCCGCGTTTTTCGGGATAAAAGTAGCCAATATCTTTCTCCGAGTTCCAGACTATCTGTGTACCAAGGTTTCATCAAAATTGGTTCAGTAGTGTAGTCGTGATGAGGTAATAGACAGACATAGTTACTTTCGCATTTTTAATAGTACGTATTAGACAAAAGTATCCCTTCAAGACACTAATATCTATTGAATTATTTCTTTAAATAGAGTTTCAGCACATCTCGATTAAGGTTCATAAAAGCATTGTACTGTGTTGAATCCCTGTTGGATGCAAACATATTGCTTATTTTTGTACATTTCCTTGCTAAAAAGTATCTTATTTGTCTAATATTATAATAAATAGAGTAATAGATCAATAGTAACCAATCAGAATAATTAAATATAGTCTGGCATTTGGAAAACTGAATCGTAAGCAGATACGATTTCCTACGTCGACTGGTATCGTTTATTGTCAAAATTGTGTAATTAATCTATGCATCAACATTCCTCATGCAATTTATTGCTTAGCCAGACTAGACATATAAAAGTACTCTGTGGCCTGACGAATATTTAGGGCAACTGTCAACACAGGACAGCAGCCACAATAATGAAAACAAAACTTTTACATTCCATTCGAAATAAACATTCCCAAAAACAGAATTACCCCGTTTCAATGAATAAAACGACTGTTCATTAAGTGTTGCATGTTGTAAATAAAACTATTGAAAATACACAGTACAGAGGCGGATCCACCTCGTTTGATTATCGAGGTTCGTTACACGGGCGTAGGCAATTTTCATAACTTAATAATAACCATCAAAAAAGGTCATAATGAACCTAGGTCGTTGACCCGAAATTGTTATGACGGAAAATTTCAAGTGAACTGAAATTGGTAGTTCTTATTATTTGTTTTGAGGTAGGGTAGGAAAATGAAATTTTAAAAGAAACGCTAATTTGCCAGAGAAAAATGGTTGGTTGAAAATTTTCGTGGCATGTCAGTTTCGCGAATTGAAATTGTACAAAGAATAAAAAGTTACCGAGATTTTCCTTTAGAAGACTCAAAAATACATTGGTGCTTCGTTTGTGTTTTTGGGCTTTTATTCAAAATAAATACTTACATTTTTATTCATTCGAGTCTAGTTGGCTAACCTGGAACTAATGTGGTCTATGTAATATTTTTGGCGAAATCCATCTTTGAACATAAAAACGATAAATAAATCCGGGCAAAAGTGGTATGTGTCATTACGTCATCAAAATAAGGTTATCATTAAAATACCACTTTAGAATGTATTTGATATATTAAAATTTTAAATTTCTAAAGTGGATTTTTCGTTTGTTATCTGAAAATGTTTATTTTGTATCATATACCACTTTAGTTCCAGGTTAGCCAGTTTGCATCCTAAACGATCTATTGATTGAGCACTTGAAGGCTCTATTATTTTGATATTGATACAAAGCGCTCCATCAGTTCTTACACAGGACCTATAACGCAGGAACTATTGGAAAATAAGTTGCCTCAAGGATGATGTAGTGTTGTACCAGGGACGATTAAAAGAGTCTACTTGAGTGACGATAGGTACTTAAGTACGTCCGGCGCACCGTAGGTAGTCAGTCCTCTTACCTACTTAGCTGACTGGGTAATCTATTGACACGACAGAAGAAGGGTTGTTCTTCGATGTAGGTGAAAGCTGTTGCCAATGTCCCTGTTAAGTACAATTGTAACACTTTAGGGTGGCTTTAGGAGTCCACCCTCGACTAGCATGTGCACATAAAATTTAGCGGGCGTGTACTTACGGGAGGATAAAGAACAACACTTGTAACCGGACACTATATATATTTAATTAAGAATTTACAAAGAGTACAAAGAGAACAACAGGGCGTGGTTCGTACAATGCGAGGAGTCCAGGTCTTCTTCAGCAGGTGTGGCACTTAACTGAGCAACTGCAGCGGCGCGAGAGGGCGACCTGCAGTGCGCCCGACCTTTTATAGGCCTGGACCCCCACCACCCGTCACACAATTAAAATTAGACACTTGGATCTTACATCAAAGTTTTATGTCATAGAAACCGCGCTGCGCCGGGATTTAGCTCGTTATACAGATAGACTCCCGATTTACCGCTCAGCCAAACTTCGGCGGAAGTGTTCAATCTACGTAATTCTCCTCACCGCTTTTATGAAATAAAATTTGCATAGCTGTGAACTTGAACCGTAACTGTTTATACTAACGTTAAAGGGAACCCTGCGAGAATGTACGTTGAGCGAAATAATAAAATGAGGTTATTTACTTTGAAGGTTTTTTTTGGCTTCCATTCAGTTGGTGTGTGTAATAAAAAGGGTTTTCAGTGTTACGTACTACCTAAAAAAAAACTTACAGCGACTACGGTCTGCATATCATAATTACATGACGAGCCCAACGTTTAAATGTGGAGAAACCTTGTCGGGGTTGTATTTGATACTCACTTAGTTCAAGACCAATCACTTAACGCTTGGAATTTTTTGTCTTTAACCAAATATTTTCTTTATAGAATTTTATGGCCCTGCTATAATATACCCTTTTTTATCGTTTGAAAATCCTCATGGATGTCCCTCGCCCGGGGAAGGCGAGGGGGCCTGCCGGACTCTTACCGGCTAAAAACCCACGGTGTTCCACCTCCTGACCGTCGGCCGGGGTCACTGGATTCGCTTAGGCATGCACCACAGCCCCGGTAGGACTATAATATAGACTTTTTTTTTATCGTGGGGAAATCCTCATGGACTATCCCCCGTCTGGGGAAGACGGGGGGGTGTGCCGGACTCTTACCGGCTAAAACCACCACGGTGTCCCTCCTTCTGACCTAAGGCCGGGGTCGCGGGATTCGCTATTGCATGCACCGCAACCCCGGCAGGTCTCGGCACACCAGCTCTTCTGGTGGACTTCTCCTGTGGTGGGGCAGTTGCTCCCCTACCCCACAGGACTATAATATACCCTATTCACAAAATGAACTGACACGCCAATTGTTAGAACACACGTTTATACAACCGAACATCATAGGTTAGTAATAAGTACTTTATTGTAGCCAAAAACAGTTAAAAAAAATTACAATGATTTTATCGTTGTCTTTTTACTGAGAGTTCACCGGTCAAACCTTAGGTTATCGGCATTGCCCAGTAACTGAGTTGCGGAGGTCAGATGACAGTCGCTCCGTGTAAAACTCAGGCCCATCTGGTTAGACAAGGAGCTGACCCCAACATAGTTGGGAAAAGGCTAGTGCAGAACAATTTACTGACAGTTCAAATATATCTTATAAATCCATCCCACAGCATACCTAAACCTAAAGAATTATTAAAAATATTTTTTATCATTGATGAGAACAGAGAAGTAAGAACAGTAAATATTCAACTGGGTTCCTGTAACATTTATGATGGCCATTCAGATCATCACGAAGCAGCCTGGTATCCGAGATGATTTGAATGGTATATTTCCAAGATTGTTCATGGTAGTGGCTTATGAGCGAAGTCCAAGATCAGTAGAAAATGTTTATAACATAGGTAACATCACGCCTGTATTCCCCGAAGGGTTGGGCAGAGGTGTATAGAAACACCCTCATTTCGCCGTTATGTTTAAGGCCCATGTAATAGGGGGCGAGACTATTGCCATCAACCGGACACAAATCCAAACTCCGGGCTGCTACTGAGGTATTCCCTACAACACTGCTCGACCTAGAGATCCCTGGAATCCAGGACCTCACGATCAACAGTCGCGCTTGCCACCACTAGACTAACGAGGCAGATTATTTTATTTCATGTTCATTAACTTTTTAACCGCGTGAGTCGCATTTCTGCGACAAATATTTCCGTGCCCCTAGCGCGCGTGTCGTATTTCTGCGACAGAGAACATGTATGGCTTTTTTGTTCTATTTTCGTCCTATGAAAACTGCGTGGTACAACTAAAACGATTATTCAATAGAGATATGATTTACAACAGTTACTTAAAATTGTTTCATAGCTCTAAGTATTGAAAAAGCTTAATATATTTATTGTAGGTATTATTTAATCGATTCGTAGTCGCGCACTAGGGGTACGGTAATTGATATTTAGAAACGCGCTTAAAAGGTTAATAAATTGAACAGGTATGTATGTATGTCTTTACATACATGCGTTCATACCAAACGTCACAGGCATATCGCAGAGTAACAATTAAGCTCAATCACCGTTTCAATTATTCATATCAAAGTCTTTACTGAGGGTTCGGGAGTGGGGCGTCGGTAATCAATTTAAGGGCCCCTGGTACGGGCAAAGTTTCTCTCGTCACGTGCCCGTGCCCGATCGTCGCTAACTACGAAGCTAAATTGTCTTGCCGACTGCTCTACCTCGTTAGTGTTTTAAGCCGAAACTACTAATTGAATATCTTTTAGACGTACGATAAAGTAGCTGTAAATTACCTATTATTGATGTATCTTCCAAATTTTGAAACTGTCTGGGTGCCGCCCTTCAAGGCCGATGAATGCCAATATTTAGTAATAAAAAGTCATGAGAAGAGGAAGCGCGTCTGCCGAGGGTGAAGTCCTGGATTAGATTTTCAGCTCGCGAAAAGTAATTTAAAAAAATTCTGCTACATTTTATAGCAGTCCGAAAGGAGACGAGCGAAAGTTCATAAACTGTTGGGCCTATCGTTACAGTAACAATTATTGCATAATTTTATTTATATTTTAATACTATTACAAAAAAACTAAAATGTTTACAACTGCTCCATGGTAGAAAAAAAAATAGGATGTTATTTGTTTGTACAAAAACAACGTTTTTGCTTCTTAATTAGTTATTTTTATACTAAGCTCTCACGTTATACTTTAAAAAAAGAAGTACCTGGGTCGTTTTCAAAATTAATGTACATTTCCTTTGGGTTTATTTTATGTTATCGTGACACAAAAGTAACACAATTGAAGAGTAAGGGCAAAATCACAACGCAGTATTTAAAAACGAATTTGGTACTAGTAAATCAGTTTAATCTTATTAATATTTGACAAAATCACGTGTAAGAAACTTAGAAAGTATAAAAAAACAACGAGGTATCTATTTATGTCTTAAACATAACAAGGTCATAAAAATCACATTTAAAAATAGTTAAACGGTTTTAGCAGTGTTGCATTATTAATATATACGCTTTATTTAACGTTTTATTCATATTAGTTTTAGAATATTTAACAATCAATAACTCAAAAACTTTGTTTTTATTTTCTTGTGTTATGTTATTATATCTTTTTTTATACACTTTTCGACACAATTTAGTTTCATCCGATCTTTCTTCTGTTAAGTTGACGTATCGGTATGTAGTTATTTTTAGTTCTTATCAAATTCTTCTCTTGTATTTCTTTCAATTTTTGTGGATCATTTAATTTCAAACGCTCTCGGTAACGTCTTTGCCGTTCAGCAGGCGTTAACGGCATCTTTCCTAAAACCGAAAATGGAATTACTATTCACACAGGTGAGTATACTATAAACAAGCCCTAACCCATTCCATTGTGTAACGTGACACAAAAATAGTAACACAATGGTCACACAAATGAACAAAATTAACGTGTCCCTAACCTACAAATAATAATATTCTTGTAATTTCACCCTCGAATTACATGTGAAACATGCATTTGACTATAATTTACCATCAACTACACTCACCTGCTGCACTGTAAAGTATAGTACTTACCGAATTCACGTAATTTAGCACTTTAAATCAAATTTGTATTGTCCTTTTTACGACGCGCAGAAAGTGAAGCCATCAGTCACAAAACAAAATGGCGCGGCCGCAAGAAACTACCGCCCTCTTGTTGTAACTATTTTGCCACATGGAGTTGCCATACTAAATTTGGAATTTACTTCTATTTTTATAAAATATCAACGTTACAAAAAAGAATAACACAAAAGAATAGAATATGAGACACGTGTTTATGGGCAAATAATTAAATGGTTTATTATAATTACATTATTTTATAGTATATTCCTTATAACTTACCCGTTCACCTTTCAAAATAATGTTGAATCAGGTTACTTATTGCGTGTATTATTTATTATTCACTGCATTTTTCAAACATGCGCGACTGTGGACATTGCACTTTTGTATGGAAAACAAATTACGACAGGAATTGAATTTAGTTTTTTTAAACAATAGAACCAATTTCCATATAAAAAACATTTCTATGTTTGCTATTTTATTACCAATTAGTCTGAATGTTGATTTATATGTTTACATTTAGAACTGTATTATATTTTATTTTACCAATAAGTGTCATGGACACATAATTACAACAAAATGTACATTAATTTTGAAAACGACCCACCTATCAGACTATTGTAGACTAGTATTTACCAGAATATATTGTATAGTAACAGATTGAGGATTCAAACGCCGTCGAACTAGATTATGAAGGTTTCAGATAATTATATAAGAGCAGAGGGAGTATGAATTAAAAACACATTCTCTTTTAGTGATTTATTAATCGTCAACTTCATCATAAATTATTAAAATATAGTCTAAAAACTGTGCAGGCGGTATTAAGGTCTGTTGATGCCTTGCCCAGTACCTGACAGTAGCACCTGACATTGACATGAGTTCCAGTTTTTGCCAGTAAAAAATAATATGATTATCAATTGTGAAATCGATTTTAATATCAATTTATTATTACGACGAAGTGACATTGGGTAACCGAGAAGATTTATCTAAAACAAGAAGATATATAACAGTAGTATAAAAAGTATTAATGGACACACGTATAATTATGTATAATTATACTATAAATAATTAAATTATATATGAATTTGATAAATCGATTACTTAATTCATTTCATCTGGCAACATTGCGTAAACGTGAAAATGAGGTACAGATGAGGGAAATCAGTAATATTATTATTAAAAATGTAATTTCTTATGCCATGACAAAACTGCTTAATATTTCGCGATTAACTACTAAAAAACTGAAAAAAAATATTAATAAATTTTTTTTTTGTGTAACGTTAGGCCCAGATTCGCCCGTCTCCTTTATAGTACTAAAGGTACGTAGAATTTCCTTCCGCTATCAGGAAAATGTGGGTAGCAATACACTACACCCCTACTTACTCCTTCAGAATTTAGAAAATACAGACGTGATCTATACTAATATTATAAAGAGGAAACATTTGTATTTTTGTATGTAACGAATAAACTTAAAAACTACTGGACCGATTTCAAAAATTCTTTTGCCGTTAGAAAGCTACATTATTACTGAGTAACATAGGCTACGGGCGGAGCCGTGAAAGACACAGCTAGTGTTATATAAACTTACTATAATCCGAGAAGTTTCCACAGTTCCAGTACTTGATACGGGCTAACTAGCGTTCGTTAGAAAGTCCGCTGTATGTTTACTACTCAATTACTTCTCAAAGCTACGTGTGTTGATGAAACTTTGCGAAGTAACTTCGCGAAAAACGGCACCTGCACTGCACACTTCTTCCGGAGTGAACCGAGTGAAGCTACCCGCTTGGAAAATACTAAGAAAATTACCTATGGCTCTCTCGGGATACGGAGTGAAAAATTATTTCCCTCTTTGTTACCCAATCACCTCTCGAATGCTAAATAACGAACAAAATGCAACGTCGGTAGAACCTTGGCTAAACATGATCGAGTTGAATAACATTGGAAACTTTTAATGAGAAACAAACAATCTGGAATATTTGATGATATTTTCTGGGTATAAAGATAATTAAACGGGTAAACAGTTAAAATTAGCTGAGTATCGGTCGTCGTGCTGGAAAGGAAACCTTATCAAAAGGTGTTGACTTCAATGGTTCCTGTTCACCGTAATTGATGTCTCGTGGTTTTTATCCGAGGGCCAAGGCAGGGTTATGTTTTTCGCGCGTATCTTGTATGTATATTTGTTTGTAAATTTCTTTATAACCTCGTATCTTGCAAACGGCTGGATGGGTTTCAACAGTTAAGATATCGTTACATCCGTCTTAAAAACCCAAGTGACCTTAGATAGGTGCTTGAAAAAAAAACAAAATGGCGGATTTCAGGCTCTAAATAGTAATAGGGAAATAAAAAAAAATTACTAAACTTATCGAGTAGGGTATCAAAATAAAGGAAATTAAAACGGGATTACAAAAATATATATAAGTTATATTTTAAATATAGTTAGGAATAAAAAATTGGTTTTAAAAGTTTTTGATAGCGTAAAAATGGGCCATGTTTGTGTCGGACGTCGTGCTATCACGAGACACTAAAAAGTATAAAATAAATAATTAAAAAATCAAAAATCAGACTGCAAATAAAATGATTTAAAAGTAATTATATTTGCAGTCGGGTTTTTGATTTTTTAAATATTTTTTTTATTATACTTGTGTAGCTTGTGGCTAATTAACAACTGCGCCGATCATACCGCACCTTTAAAGACAAACCGTTACTAACCGAAAATTTTCATGAATTGAGTTATTAATGCCATCTTTCATAAAATTACGTAAACTACAAGGTGAACTTGATACTTTTTTAAAAATCCACTTTTAGAGGGCGTAAAAAATAATCTCCACTTTTAAACGGCGTAAAAAATCACAATAAACAAAGTTCTATTTAATAAAAATACTTTTCTGTAATCGTTAAAATCGTTAAAATGTTATAGTGTACATAAATATCCATCATATGACCTCAAAAAATGGCTCAGAGCATCATGTACTTAAATTTTATTGCGAAAAGGTTTTTTTTCTTTTTGCTCCTGTGTAAAATTTGATATTTTCGTTTAGAAACGGTTTGTCTTTAAAGGTGCGATACGATTGGCGAGGATACAATTCTACTGAGATTTTCGTAACAGAAAAACGCAATAACAAGTGGCGATCGGAAAATTAAACCCGAGTCATCACGCCCGTACGGCAGCGAGGACGGCTTGCGACCATAGAGAGATAATACCCACGACCTTTTTTTTGTTTATTTTATATCTGACATGAGCAAAATGACTCAAATGAATGGATGAGAGCCTCGTGGCAAATTACCAACCGCGCGGATCATACGATTTGCGAGGTTAAGCTGCGCTTGCCGCGGTCAGTCCGTGGATGGGTGTTTGTTCGTTCATCATTAGTAGTGTTTGTTCGTTCGTTCGTTCGCTCATCGAGGCCCCTCCGTGCCTCGGAGAGCACGTTAAACAGTCGGTCCCGAGTGTTATAGCGGGGTCACACGGTTCGATTTTAGTTGATCAACAAAACTTGAAACGTTTTGTTCCTTTAAATTGATTCAATTTGATTGAAAGTCTGTTCACACGGTTCAAATCGCATGCGATTTGGCAGTTGATCAACTAGAATCGAATCGTGTGAACCTGGTATTAGATGAATACCTATAACAGTCGGTACGGGAAGTCAGAAGTCCGAAAGTCTGACAACTGGTCTAACCTTAGGATATCGGTATTGCCCAGTAACTGGGTTGCAGAGATCTGATCGCACTCGCTCTGTGTAAAATACTGGTATTCAGCCGTGTCTGGTTAGGCTGAAAGCTGACCCCAACATAGTTTGGGAAAAGATTAGGAGGAAGGAAGGTTTTTATACTTGTCTAGCTCTTCATGCGAAATAGTAGGCGATGACAATGAATGGACTTTGAATTTCAATCAAGATCTTGTATGATATTTTAGAACAAAGGCACAAAAAAAAGAAACTTTACCGATAATCAATGCACCTGCCATTTGATGGCTTCAGACTATGAGTAAAAGTTAATTTACCAACTAAAAAACTGTATCCACTTTTTTTCACACGAACATTTAAAATTGTCATGCTCCTGGCACCGAATTTAATTAAAATACACAGGCATATGTGGCCAAGTGTGTCGGGCCGTCGGGCCTACATATTCATACCGACATTTATGTCCGGCTAACAAACACATAGGTCTTACAGCGTAGCGCATGTTTGCGAAATTATCATAACTAAATTGTATGCAGAGACGCCTGTTGTAAGCTTAACCATAATGTCGTATACTATCCAACCTTACTAACAAAGGTTTCGTTACCACCTCTTAGAATAAGAGTTAACAAAATCTATTTCTTTCATTTATTTTTAAAAGAAAAATCTTTGCCCCCTTTAGGAATTCTCCTGTATCGTGGGTACATGCACAAACACCTAGACCAGGAACAACTATCGGCAGGTCATACAAATATTAGTTCCGTGCGAGAATCTAACCCACAACCCGTAGCGCAGAAAGCCAATTACTTAACCACTGCGCCATGCGTGTCGTCATTCGTATTTTTATTATACAGACATGCCCGGACCTTTCTTGTCGATCTATTATTTTTTTCCGGCATTCAACATACTCAAAAGACGAACTTTCAGATTACACTAATAGAATAGCAGAACTTTCACTGTACGTGTTGCAAAAAAGCTTAAAGACGCGTTCCCACTATGTCGTGGCGATTAATTTATCGTTGGACGACTGTCGTCTCTAGCTGTTCCCATTATAACGACTGTTTGTTGTTTTATCGTTTCACGGCAGTCGCTTTGCCGTTTGCACATCAGTAGCAAGCTACAAGACGAGACGATACTTTTATCGTGGCCACGACAGATAGTCGTAACAACGACACAATCATGATTTGCCGTCACGATGTCGTGATGTTTTCTTATCGTTTTACAACTGTCGTGCTAGCCGTTCCCATTGACTTGACAATCTGTTGTCACTGCAAACACAAGTCTTGAACGACAGTTAATCGTGTCGTCTTATATGTGAACACCTCCATTTAAATATATAAGCCATGACACTTAAAACTACACGATTATCTCTCTCACGATTATTATAAAGTGGGAACGCGGCCTAAGGCCCAAGCCCCCCCACAGGCAGGTGCTTCGCTAGGTGCTTAGAGGTACGCTGCGTGCTAGATGACATTCCCTAACGAACCGAGACACGGCTTATTATCGCAATACCCACACTGACGCTTGTAGCCGTGATGCATGACTATTACTCTCCTAGTGAGCGGACGCATCGGCGTGTCAACAGTAGTAGCATAATATTTTAGCATGCCACACTGCGCGCTTCAAGGCACGCTATTAACCAAGCGAAGCAACCGCCTGTGTGGCTTGGGCCTTACGCTTTTCAAATGGTATCAATAGGTATGTCTAATCTTTACATAGTATAAAACAAAGTCGCTCCCGCTGTCTGTATGCTTAGATCTTATAAACTACGCAACGGATTTTAATGCAATTTTTAGCAATACCTATAGATAGAGTGATTCAATAAGAAGGTTTATATGCCCCACATTAGTATCTACATTGCACCCATGCAAAGCCGGGGCGGATCGCTAGTAAGCAATAAAACTAAGCCCATACATTATACTCCTTGATATATTTTATAATATTAAATGTTCTTTCACATATTTAACGAATTATATTCTTGTTAAATAACTTCATAAATCTCTGTAAGCTGTCAAAATTAATAGTAGTCGTAATGGCTGCGGGTGCGCTTATCTCTAATAATAGGTAACTAAATTTATTTCTACTTGTAATTTAAATGCTACAGATACAGACAGAAAATAATAACGTTACGCATTTATATTATACTGTATATCAATATTATTTAAAGTTTTTTAACGAATCTCATAAAATGTATATAAAATTGAGGCAAATCAACATTTATTTACGTGTTACATAATTCCCCATGAAAAATGTAAATAATCAAGTAGTCTTTTATGGTTGTTGTCATTTACCTCTCAGAGGAAATTAGGTAAGAATGTAAATAACTTTAGTCTACTCTTTAATTTTATGTTTTCAGGGTTGCATTTCAATGATTTATTTCAATGTTTTTTTTTTTTTTAAATCATACTACGGTTTTCAAATATTACCAACAGACTCTTTACAATGGACCTTTTAACCCCCTTTCGGCTATAGGGGTATTTTTGTAACACGTTGTATAAGGTTTTTCATATTTGACCCGCATCGTTGAATTTAACTTTGTTATCGTGAACATAAAATATCGATATCCACGTATCAACGACTGCATTTTCCTCGTATATCATGTTAACGAATATTTATTTGTTCATATTTTCGAGCCGTGATGCGAATTCGACTCAAATTTTATTATCAACTCAATAAATATAGGCCCGAAATATAAATAATACCAACAGAGGAACATAAAATTTACAAAAATATGGAAAATATACCCAATTTATATTCTCGCGGGTTAAGGAAACAACTGTCGTAAAAATTAACTTTTTCATTTGTTGAGAATTTGAAATGGCTTCTAAAATATAGGCTTTGAAAGTCCAGCAGTATTTTTAGCATTGGAAGTTCAACAAACCAGGCTGAATAAAAGCCATGTTGGTATTCAGAATGAACGAATAGGATGAATGCGACTGTCGTACCGCGTAAAAATATCACGAGCGGAGACCAAACGATATAAAGTTTAGATTTAAATAATGGTGACAAATCGACTAACTTTTTCAAAAAGATATAAACAAAGTGAGAAAGAATAGAACAATAGAATGCCATTTGTCAAAAAGGGGGCGAGTTTTCAGAAAATGGATGTACCTTATTGATGTATGTATACTGACCAAACTATTCCGTAGAAACGAGCGCTATACCAAACTGTCTATTGACTGGTGATTGAAATAACATAAAATCACGCCTGCATTCCCCGAAGGGTTAGGCAGAGATGTATAGTAACACTCTATTTTCGCCGTTATTAAGTCCCATGTAATAGGGGGCGAGCCTATTGTCATCAACCGCGCACAACTCCAATCTCAGGGCTGCTACTGAGGAATTCCACACGGAAAAACCCAATAACACTGCCCAACGTGGGGATCGAACCCATGACCTCACGAACAGCAGTCGCGCTTGCCAACACTGACAACGAGGCAGTTATTGAAAGGTCACTGGGCATATTTGACCCGCTTTGTGAAGAGTGGCGGACATTAACCAAAATTATTTTAATTTAAAGTAAATAATGCGTCCTTTCATTGTATATAATTGTTTGTTTAAAAATCGATGGGAGAAAAATGAACCGAATATTTTTTTAAATAAAATATCGACGAAGAAATCTACTTTTTTGTTTTTAGAAAACGTAAAAATTGATTCGCAAGCAAGGATTATAACATGCGACCCTCTGGTTAAGTACCCCAGTTCCCTACATCACTTTAGTAACATTAGTACATCGACGACATACCCGTACTAAAGGTATATTACGATACTTTTAATTTTTTCAATATTCCCACTACCCACATTAATGCGACTAATATCATAGTATATCAGAGCCATATATCAATACATTCTGCTATATTTCATTTGTGTCCGCCGTGGGTAAGGTTTTCATACTAAAGTGCCCAATGACCTTTACCTATTACATTATGTTTAATTATTTTTTATTTATTTTATTTTTTTTTTTAAATACATTGGCCCACACTAGGATTTCTCCTGTATCGTGGGTGCATTTACAGACACAAATCTTCACATGCACAAACTTCCAGACCCGGAACAACTATCTGTAGGCCATACAAATATTTGTTCCGTGCGGGAATTGAACCCACGACCTGTAGCGCAGAAGCTGATCGCTCAGCCACTGCACCAAACGTGTCGTTCAATAGATGTTACTAACAACTACGTCTCAATTATTATTTTCCCGTGTATTTTCTAGTATACCATAGACCAGCATTTTAATTGAGACCTAATTACAACTAACTGTGAACCCCGATCTGTTTTCTTAGTGTAGTTATCATGACCAATAACAATCGTCTAACTGTAGCGATCGTTGATTATTCTTGTACCTACAAAAAAATTATATCTAAATCCTTCAGCAACAGGAACGTGGCCGGTACCATCCAGCGTTAATTTGTGATTCAGCCGGCGCCGACACTCGGCAGCTTCCCTGAATATTTGCAATTAGATTACCTACTGAGTGTACAGCGGCGAGATTTAAATTATCAGACATATGGGAGCACATTACCGCTTGCAGACCTACACGTGAATGTATTATGCAGCTGCTGCAGAGATATGTTAAAGCGCTTTATATATGCATTAGCCTGCCGATACAACCTGAGTAGACTCCCTAAACCGTTTCTTAGATTTACGAGTTAGCGATAGATTCGTTACTTGAACTTCAGACAGAAATCTTCCTGCCCTGGTCCCAAGTTAGTATATAGGCCAATATCCCCCCCCACCCCTCTAGTTTTCACGTGGTAATATATAGATATGGTTTTAAATCATTTTTTGCAAACAGAAAGTTAAAAGAAGAAATATTTGAGTCATAATTATGTGCAAGTGTTGCCACCTGTGAGTTCAAAAAGCGCTAAACTCTGCACGCCATATTTGAATATAGCTCGAAAAAACTCGAGATTTCCCTAGAGGATATTGACTAGGTACATGACGAAAACCTAAGACCCCCCCTCCCCCCGCCCCTGTGACCAAGCGTGGTATTTTGAAGACCCCCCTCCCCCCTGAACGGGTCTCGCAGTATGGGTATGTTCCCTTACTTGGGGTCGGCGCAATATGTTTTTCTCTTCCACTCTTCCCCGTCAGCCGTCTCATTATCATTTACTCCCTTATCTTTCATATCCTCCCTCACACAATCCATCCATCTTTTCTTAGGTCTCCCTCTCCCCCTCCATTCATCAATATTCATATTCATCACTCTCTTAGTCCCATGTGTTTCATCCCTCCTCATCACATGCCCAAAACCAAGACAAACGCTTTCCTTTCAACTTTTCTGTCACTGGTGCCACTTTCAAACTCCCTCTAATATACTTATTTCTTACTTTATCCATTCGCGTCACTCCACACAGAAATATTGGGTTCATTGCCCTCACGAAAGCAAATACAAATGAAGTTAGAATAAAATGTCGTGATACTATGCTCAGTTATGCTACAAACTTATACAAGCACGTACCTAACTGACGGAAGTTTTCAGCGACAACACACAAAACGATCAACGCCTATAGCATACCTATACCTTTCCCAGGAATACCAATCCGTTCTCTAACTTTATAACCTCAAAACGATACACGACATAGCGCGTATTTTTCGTATTTTCTGCGTTCACACAACCAAAATTCCCTAAGAAAAGGGAATCATTATCTAAACATTCCTTTTCTTGAATATTTTCTATAGAGATAACTCGATAAACGGAATAGATAGCGCTGGCCCCCGGCGTGTGCGTACTGTGCAAATTGAGCAAATATCTGAAAAGATCGCACTTAGGTACCTATTTTTTATTCTGCCCAACTTTTTCCCAAGTATGTTGGGGTCAGCTTCCAGTCTAACCAGGTGCGGCTGAATACCAGTACTTTACACGAAGCGACTGCCATCAGACCTTCACATCCACAACCCAGTTACTGGGCAATACCAGGTTAGACCAGTTGTCAGACTTACGGGCTTCTGACTTCCCGTAACGACTGTCTTAGGTATTCGTATGACACCCGGGACCGACTGTTTAACGTGCTCTCCGAGGCATGGAGGGGTCTCGATGTGTAACGAACAGTCACCCATCCACGGACTGACAGCGGCAAGAAAGCTTAACCCGCGACGTTGGTAATTAGCTACGAGCCCGTCAGAAGAACGCACTTACGATTGCAAAATAATGACTCCATGGTGATACTGCAGCCTTAAACGATACGAGTAAGAAGCTTGTTATATCTGTGTGTATAGCTTTCCCTATAAACACGCCTTCTGTTGCTCACGCTATGTTATTCAGCGTGATTTGCACGCGGTTTCAAAATAATTCAGGACAAATTTTGTGAAATGTGGGACGATGTGTGTAAACTGTAAATATCTATACTAATATTATAAAGCTGAAGAGTTTGTTTGTTTGTTTGAACGCGCTAATCTCAGGAACTACTGGTTAGAATTGAAAAAAATATTTTTGTATTGGATAGTGCATTTATCGAGGAAGGTTATAGGCTATATAACATCACGCTATGACCAATAGGAACGGAGCATAAATTAAAAATGTTGCGAAAACGGGAAAAATGTTCACTCGTGCGAAGCCGGGACGGGCCGCTAGTAATTAATATATTAATTGATTAAGCCTTGAAGGAAATTATTATGTTATGAACTGCCCACCAACTGCTGACACACAATCAATCAAATAAACTTATCCCAGACCAACTTACAGTACTAGTAGAGCGTCTTATGAAAGAGTTTGTCTGGGGAAGTATACACACATAAACTCACGCCTTTTTCTCATGGAGGTAAGCAGAAACTATAGAACGCTACATGCTACTATCCTTACATACTCCTTTCGCGTCGTCTACATTCATACATCTTGCCATACACGCACGTCGATAGATAGTACTACGCACCATTCCTTTGTGAAGAACACCACCAATAACATCGATGTATATGTCCTTGTAGGGCGTCCTCTACCGGCGTTTCCACTGCCATCCGCCTTATAAATATCTACCACCATACCTTGTTCGGCCGCCAAGCAGCATTGCTGTGTTCTGATTTGAAGGGTATGGGTGTCGGTTAAATTACTGTTATCGGTAGCTGGTAACACTGAACAATGTTGACATAGGAGGGTAACCGTCAAGATGAATTAACGTACCCAAAGTTATAAAAACAGTGGTCATTCAACGGAGCAGAGGATTCCATGTCGAACAGCTGAAGAAGTCTAACCTTTTATATCTGATTTGCTTGTCCTTATTTTCTGATCTTGTGTAAATTATTATATTTTGATATATTGTGAAGTAGCTTCTGTAACTAATCACTAACCCAATTAAAAGTACTGTCAGTGGTGGAGAGTCTATGTTGGTTTCCTTTACTTTATTTACCATGCTCCCAATCCTGACATACCGATATTAGCTATAACTGTAATGATAGATTCACCCCTACACATTTCTATTTCTATTTTATATTACAAGCACATGACAATTTCAACTTTGTCTCTAAAGTTGGCTACGCATCAGCTATCTTCTTGATAAGTACATAGAAGGCGAAAACCAGTTTTTTTCAACAATTTAACAAATAATTGGTTTTGCGACAACGCATTTTTGGCTGCCCTTTCAAACAGGCGAGTCGCTTATATTATGCAGGTTATAATAAAAATAGTTAACCTACCCCTTTTCCAGCCCCATACAAGTACATTAGATAACACCACCTGAATAAATAATAAGTATCTTTAACATCCATTAGAGCAGGTGATAAAGTAGCCAAGATATAGCCTGTAAACAGAATGAGGGTAGGACAAGCATTCCATTTGTCGCAGGAGCTTCCTTTAGTAATATTGTTAATTTGACATTGAAAGGTAACATGTGTAGTAGCCCTGTAGAATGTTACTTACATAGTAATTGAATATGCGGATAAAATGGCCGTAGTATATTTTGAAAGTGTGATATTTATTTAGTAAGTAAATTATAATGTACCTATCTGTAACTGTCGGGACAGTGTCTTCTCATGTAACTGTCAGGCTATTCTCAAAAACGATTGCAGAAGCATGCCTAATCAGCCCATTGCTGTCCCACTGCTGGGCACGGGCCTCTTCCCAGAATGAGAAAAGTTTAGGCTTTAGTCCACCACGCAGTCCCGGTTCATGTTGGCGGACTACACACACACTAGATCAATGTACCTATTGATTGTTAAATGCATATAAGCATCACGATCCAGGATCGCGATGAAAACATTGTGATAAATATTGAACGTGTAACATGCGCCTTACTAATCTTTACTAGTAAATACTAATCTTTATACAAATAACTATCTATGTCCTAACGGCTCCGCCCGCGTAAGAAGTTTTATTCCAGTGATAAATATAGCCTATGTTACTTAGTGATAATGTAGCTTTCCATCGGCAAAAGAATTTTTGAAAACGGTCCAGTAGTTTTTAAGTTTATTCGTTACATACAAAAATACAAATATTTCCTCTTTATAATATTAGTATAGATATATGGATATTACTATCAACTATACACAATGCGCGGAACGAAAAAAATAAAATGTAAACAACATTTAACTACTTACTCTTAATTACATGTAAAATCGATGAACATTTCCGAACTTACTTGAATAAAAAATGTTTCAAATAGATTAACATGACACAATTTCTTTTTGTTAGAAATTAATGTTATGAAATATTTTACAGAAAATATCTCGTCAAATATTGTATTTTTTTTTTATGGAAAACATTGACCCACCCTACGATTTCTCCTGTATCGTGGGTGCGTTTACAGACACAAATCTTCACTTGCTCAAACATCCAGACCCGGAACAATTATCTGTAAGCCATACAAATATTTGTTCCGTGCGGGAATCAAACCCACAACAAGTAGAGCAGAAGCCAATCGCAACAAAAAAACAAAGTTGATTACATTTTATTTTTTCGTTCCGTGAATAGGGTATAGTTGATATAATAATCATATTTTTATAAAGATTTAAATACTATAGTCTACATATAATTATTATTTATGGCCAAATATCCAAACACAACTCAATTCTAAGTTGTCGTTAAGTTGCCGGTAAGTCTCGTGCTGTCACTCTCACTTTCAGGCGAAGTGACAGTAACAACAAGAAATTAACGGCAACTTAAAATTGAGTAGCATTTGAGTATGGGTATTAGAGGTTTTTTAATCAGATAATCCATAACATAACATATAACATCACGCTTTATATTCCCCGAAGGGTTCGGCAGAGGTGTTTTAGTAACACCCTCGTTTCGCTAATTGTGTTTAAGTCCCATGTAATAGGGGGCGAGGTTTTTGCCACTAACCGGGCACAAGTCCAGACTGCGGGCAGCTACTGTGAAATTCGTAAAGCTGGGTACTGACCGGCGTTACGGGGCGTAATGTAAAGTGTTACACAGCGAGCGTTCGTGCAGTCAGTACGGGGAAACAAGGCGCTTGTGACGTACTGACTGCTCGAACGCTCGCTGTGTAATGGTGCGTCCAAACCTGACGAACGCGCCGCAAATGCGCCGCTCGCGGGCCGCTCGCGAGCTGCGCGCGGACAGCGCGCGAGCTTTTGTACGAACATGAAATGCAGGCGCGCAGCTCGCGAGCGGCGCATTCGCGGCGCGTTCGTCAGGTCTGGACGCACCATAACACGTTACATCACGCCTCGTAACGCCGGTCAGTGCCCAGCTTTATGGATAAACCTAATATCACTTTGCCCAACTTGGGGATCAAACCCTACCTTCAGCAGTCGCGCTTGCGACCACTAGACCAACAAGGCAGCCAAATAATCAGTTAATCCGTTCTATATAAACTTAACAAACATACTAAACTTCCTCTTTATAATATACGTGTACGGCAATCTCCATCTTATATTATAAGTACTTAGGATTATTCTTTTCGCGCATCGTCTGTTGTTTATGATAGTATATTCTGGTTTACAGAGAGTTACAAAAAAGTAATGCTAGTAAATCTTCCACGCAATATAGGTAAGTACGCCTTCCTACTATTACCTCATAAATTCCTTTCTATTTACTTGAATATTGTAGTATATTTGCGTGAACATTCGATACTTTGCGCACACAAAATGAACTCCAGTGTCTATCTATGATATGAGTATATTTTTTGTTACTAGACTAGACAGGGGTCGGCAACCTTTTGAGACGGAAGAGCTAAAAGTTGCAATTTACGAAATTTAAAGAGCCACAAAAAAAAATCGTTTCAATATTATAATATTTGCTTAAACAGGGTGTCCTGTAATTAATGGATAACCTTGAAATGGCACTTAGCAAAAATAATTACTTTTAAAAAAATACAAAACTAAAACACATTTAGACATAGTTACTATATCTATCTCTCAGTCATACTATATTATAGTACTCAATTATGGATTGCACGATTTTAAGGGTTAAGATAGTAATTTTTTTTTTTGCGTTTGGATCTGTAGAGCCGCAACTTTACATCGAAAGAGTCACATACGGCTCGCGAGCCGTAGGTTGCCGACCCCTGGACTAGACGATGCAAAAATCAAATTTTTATAAAGATTGGTCATAACCTTTAACTTAACATAACATGACGCCTGTATTCCCCAAAGAGTTTGACAGAGGTGTATAGCAACACCCTCATTTCGCCGTTATATTTAAGTCCCATGCAAAAGGGGGCGAGCCTATTGCCATCAACCGGGCACAAATCCAAACTCCGGACTGCTACTAAGGAATCCCACACGAAAAAACCCAATAACATTACCCGACCTGGGGATCGATCACTGGATCTCCCGATCAGCAGTTGTGCTTGTCACCACTAGATCAACGAGGTTGTTATATGCTAATAAGTACGACATTTGTATGCTAAAATAGCATTGTTTGTGGTTATATTGTTATAGACAACTATACAATAAATTACCTAAGGAGGTGAAGAATGCGAACTCGTTTGGTATTTTTAAAGCTAAACTGAAAAATCACATACTAAATGATCAAACATTGCTAAAATGAAATCAAAATAAAACTAACTTGCCCTACTGCATCTTGCTTTATTGTGGCACCGCGTTCGCATTCATTATCTATTAGCGACTACGCTAATGACTTATTTTGCGGGTGGATTGATAAGTTTTAGTTTTGTGTTTGTGGATCTCATTAGTATACGAAATGAAATGTCAGGTACTTGCATAAATTAATTATTAGACAACAAAAACAATAGTTTGTATGTCAAAGCTTCTATAATATAATATTTAAGTACTAAAAATGTTCTCAAGTAAGTGAAATCTTTGTAATTTCTTATTGAGAAATAAATTTCTTTAACCATAAATTATAATTTCCTCGCTGGTCTAATGGTGGCAAGCGCGACTGCCTAGCCTTTTCCCAACTATCTTAGAGTCAGCTTCCAGTCTAACCAGATGCGGCTGAATACCAGTATTTAATCGGAGCGACTGACATCTAACCACCGCAACCCAGTTACTGGGCAATGCCGTTATCCCAAGGTTAAACCAGTTGTCAGACTTTCGGGCTTCTGACTTTCCGTAACGACTGTCGTAGGTATTCGTATGACACCCGGGACCGGAGGGGTCTCGATGTGTAACGAACGGTCACTTCACGGACTGACCGCGGCAAGCGCTGCTTAACCTCGCAAATCGTATAATCCGCGCGGTTGGTAATTAGCAATAATCCCTTACCAATAATCGTTGTTTAAACTTATGTCAAGCTTAACATTAAACAGCGTTATAAGTTTACACAGCGATTATATTAGTAACTCGGTATGTATACCTATATTAAATCTTTTCAACGCGCACTCTTTTGGCTTCACCATACCTAATCCCATTTCATTTTATTTTGACCGAATTTTCCTAATAACCTGTGAACGGCGACCACACGCAATACTTTTAGCGCCTAATTCGTATGAATTTTGTGATCCTTCTGATATGTTTCCGTAATAAACTTAAGTATTTTCACTTTAAGTGCCTCGTTGGTCTAGTGGTGGCTAGCGCGACTGCTGATCGTAAGGTTATGTGTTCGATCCCCAGGTCGGGCAAAGTGTTATTGGGTTTTTAACCGACTCCCAAAAAAGGAGGAGGTTCTCAATACGACTGTATGTTTTTTTTTGTATGTTTGTTCAGCGATATTTTTGCTAATTGTGAACCGACTTTAATGATTCTTTTTTTGTTTGAAAGAGTATTCTTTCGTAGTGGTCCCATTTAAATTTGGTGAAGATTTGATGAAGAACTTCGGAGATAGACCATTTGAAGTCGGTTTTATTTTTGTTAAAAAGTGATTATTCCTTATAGAATTCCTCAGTAGTCAGCCCGGAGTCGTATTACATGGGACTTAAACATATCGATGAAATGAGGGTGTCACTATACACCTCTGCCTAACCCTTTAGAGAATACAGGTTTGATGTAATGGGTTTGTTATTTTCACTTCAAGTAGGTACAGGGTTAATCGATATTTCATTGCTGATATAATAAGGTTCGTATTGAAATATTCGTTTTCTTCATAATTTTTTTTTCATTCTTCACTTGTTCGCTTTTGACTCTAGTCTCACCTGATGGTAAGCGCAGACTGGGTCTAACATGGAGCACACCAATCCAAGAAACTGAGATATAGAGGGATTCTTCTATACCCCTCTGACTCTCACATACTTACACACGATGGAACACAGTAAACTGCTTAGCGCCAGACTTTAATATATGGGTGATAGCTAGCCAGGCGGACTGTATGGATCCTACCATCAAGCAAAAAGCCTTACTTCTTTCTAAGCCTAACGTTAGAAACTGCAAGACACAAGTTTCTTCATTATCAATGCGATGAGTTTAATGTGTTACGTAGCTAAATAAACTACGATAACATGTCCCGCCCCTCCAAAATTCAAAACGCTTCAATGTATTTGTAAAAGTATTTATAAAGACGTAAAGATGTGACTAAACACATTGAAATAGTAATTTGGAGGGGCGGGACATGTTATCGTAGTTTATCTCTACGTAATGCAGTTTAAATAAAACATGAATTCAAACAAATCCATAGCGAAATATTTCTACATGACCAACTAAATCGCAAATAATTGTATTCAAATTCTTAACTCGTTCACCAGAACGCCTTAATAGGATTTAACAACTAAATCCTAGTATCGATAATCAGCATCAGACGGCTTAATGGACTCAGAGGCACCAGAAAATTAGATGAGAATCCCAGGAGTTTACATATTTACTTTATTACAAGTACCGACATTGTTTATGCAGTATATTGTATGTTATACTAACATATTGATAAGCTATTGTTTAGCATTTAGATCCTTCATTGTGTACTTCTTATTTGTATGTTTTTAGTTTTTTCTAATACCTCTTTATAAGGAGGATTTATAGGACTTTGTACAGGCTCTTTGTATTCATATGACGTTTGGCCTTCTAGCAGCAGTGGATATGATGTATCGGAATCATAGGCGCTCAGATCTCCACATGCATTGAATGGTACTATGAACCTGTTAGGACCAGTGAATTGATTGAAGTAACAATACTTAAACGTGTAAGTATAAGTGTAAGTATCTAATACAACGTGTTACATAATTCCCCATGAAAAATGTAAATAATCAAGTAGTCTTTTATGGTTGTTGTCATTTACCTCTCATAGGAAATTAGGTAAGAATGTAAATAACTTTCTCGTTAGTCTACTCTTTAGTTTTATGTTTTCAGGGTTGCGTTTCAATGATGATTATTTTGTTTTATCCATTTCTTTTTTAGGTCATTCTATGGTTTTCAAATATTGCCAATAGGCTGTTTACAAGGGACCTTTTATCCCCCTTTCGGCTTTAGGGGTATTTTTGTAACACGTTGTATAATGAACGTAAAACTTGAAAATAGTTTGTAAAGAATCGGCTACTGAATCGATTTCAGCCATTTTTAATAATATGTGAATTTCTTTAAATATTAACATAACATCACGCCTGTATTCCCAAAGGGAGGGGCAGAGGTATATAGTATGACATTTCGCCGTTATGTTTAAATCCCATGTAATAGTGAGCGAGTCTATTGCCATCAACCGGGCACAAATCCGATCTCCGGGCTGCTACTGAGGAATTCCACACGGAAAACCCCAATAACACTTAGCCCGACCTGAGGATCGAACCCCGAACCTCACGATCAGCAGTCGCGCTTGTCACCACTAGACCAACGAAGCAGTTAAATATCAGAAATAAATAAACTAAGTAGGTACGGTCAGCAACAAAAGTTGCTTAACACTGTTATTTTTACATAACATCTAAATTGACCCAAAATAATTCGTTACACTGCTTTTCAGCATTTCATGTAATAGTCAAGAGTGTGTGTTATTTTATTGTTACATGTGTTCCGATTGAATTTGAATATTATTGTGTTTAGTTATGATTTAAAAAACTAAAATGTTAATATACTTTTGTTGCTGACTGTACCTATTTCATCCAAAAATGGCTACCTGGCCCTTGAAACATACATCATAATTAACAAACTAGGGTCCACAACGCGGACATTACGTATAATTATTTTAGTCTAGCACTAAAACAGTAGGCTCTACACATATTACCTTAGCCTCGTATACTCCCTAGAGCATTCAAAACCCAGACATGAACTACTTAGGGCGGTCTGACATATGACAAGGCCTAGGAATAGCTAGCGGTATCTAAGATGTAATTTGTAGAATAACATATCAGCTTCGATCGATAACGTTCAAGTATTGTCTTAGGAATATCCATGTGTATTTGACAGGGTATCGATAAAGCGTCTGTTTGAAGGACAGAGGGATTGCATGATTTGCATTTATCTATCAAATATGATCAAAAATAAGAAATTTTATCAACCCCTTGCCCAACGTAGTAATTTCGGTTATTTCTTTACTTTTTGGGAGACTGTTATGTCCATCAGTTGACTATAACATAACATCACACCTGTATTCCACAAAGGCTTCGGCAGAGATGTATATTAACACCCTCATTTCGCCGTTATGTTTAAGTCCCATGTAATGGGGGCGAGTCTATTGCCATCAACCGGGCACAACAAATCAAAACACCGGGTTGCGACTGAGGAACTCCACACGGAAAAAAGTCAAAAACACTTTGCCCGACTTAGGGATCGAACCCAGGACCTCACGATAAGCAGTCACGCGTGCCACCACTGGACCAACCAGGCAGTTGACTTATCACAGACTGAATAGATACAATTGATAAGAATCAATTTGAAAATATAAAATTAATATTATCTTATGACTTATTCCTATGATTTATCAAGCGTTATTGGTTAAAATTAACTTTTGAATCTTTGCCGATAATGAAGCTAATAGGTACCCCATAGCTTTGCATAATAGACCCTCCCTTGCTATCACAGGTAAAAAAAGCTTACGAGTCTAATTTATACGCCCAGTTTGACAATAAAAAATAATACCAGTGATTAGCAAAACGATTAAATGGTAAATTAATTTTTATACTGTAAATAAATCTGTTACAGACACTTTTACAAGTCAATGTAAGTAATGTTTTTTTAAGACTAGATGACGCCGGCATTTCCTATTTCACTAGCTCTAAAAAGAAAACCCGTTTCGTTTTGACCTTAGGAACTAGCATTGTTAACTATAATTTTAAATACAGTTCGTAGGTGATATATTGATATATATTCGCGGAATGATACCTAATGTTATACACCTTAAGGTCTATTTTTGCTTGCACAGTGCAAGAAATGAACTACTTTATCGACTACGTATTGCCAACATTATAGAAAAGAAAATACTAGTAATTTTTGACAAGATATTATGGTGACAGACAAGTAATGCCAATCTATTTAATCATCGATTTGATTGATGTCATGGTTTTTACAACAAAACTCCTTAAATCAAATCAAAGACATTACATGGCACTAATACGTCATAATGGAGGCAAAAGGCAATTTTGATCTTTGCTACCCAATAATTAAACATAATTTTCCATGCATTGGTCTGTTCCGTTCAACAGTTTGAAAAGGTAACATGCGCCCGTGATGTGGGAAAGGAATGAATTTGAAAACTGACGAACCTTATCAGTCCCCTACTCTACCATTCTATTACAGCCTCGTGTGAAAGCGAATCTCGACGATCTGTTCGTTCGATTCCATTCAAAACGGAGCGTCTTTCGTACCATAGCACCTATGCAATACACATTTCAGTCGCAAGGGCGGCGCCTATCCCGACACTTTATTAATTGCCTTCTATTAACAAACCCATCTGGATGATATTCCAAGTAATGGTTATGTATCTACGGGCATCTGAGATTTATTACGTGTAGGTATCTATGGCTATTGGTATTTATTTACGGAATGAAGGGAAACCATAAACTTTTACGTTTCTATGTTGGTATCTAAACCGTAAACTTCTATTTTACGAGAAATTCAAACGCGACGAGTTTCTATCTAAATTGAATATATCTGATAATCTAGATTTAGGAACACAATATATGATACGATTGCCATTTCGTGAAAATGTCGTATCAGGTGACCTAGAAATAATATCGAACATTTACTTACTCTTGTGTGTGTTTATTAACAATATCGCAACAGTTTTACACCCATATTCTAAAACGTTCCTCCAAAACTTACTCGACTCAGAACGGCCTCGAAAACACCTTCAAAATTGTATTCTTAGTCTAAATTTCGAGTGAAGTTTGAGGTTCCTCGATGGAGTCATTACGTCATCATTTGAATTATCTGCATCGCGCAAATAACGCCGCGATAAATAGTTGTTAGGATTATTTATCGTAAGCATATTCGATAAAGTCTTCAAAATTCATTTTAGGTTCCGAGGTACCTTGAGTTTGACATATGATTCCTTACCTCGACTGAGGAAAAATCTCGAGTCGAGAACATTTATGTCAACTATAACTACCGAAAGGCTGAGTCGAGGTGGAGTCGAGTCGAGTAAGTTTTGGAGGAACGTCTTAGAATATGGGTGTTAGTCCATCAAAATCACAGAAATTAAAATAATAAGACAATTCTGTAGTCTAAATAAACTGATTACCTATTAGCAATTAACGAATTTTATCAATCCCGGCCCGCACCTCTGACTTTTATGTTCGGATCTTTGATTATCACTTGCGTTAACGGTAAAGGAAAACATCGTGAGGAAACCTGCACACCTGAGAGGGCTCTATAAAGTTCGCGATGGTGTGTGTAGTCTGCCAACCCGCAGCAGGCCAGCGTGGTGGACTTAGGCCTAAACCCTTCTCATTCTGAGCAGAGACCCATGTCCTGCAGTGGGACAGTAATGGGCTTGTATTAGCAATATCCCCTTAAAATCGTTTATACAAAGTTACTTCAAATAAAGTGGTGAAACTTCACAGGGTTACTAGGTATTATTAATAGAACACATTCAAATAAAAAATACTTAAACTTTAATTAATTTGGTAACAAGATACGTAACTATAATAGCGAAGAGCGAGCACATAGTAGGTAATGGTAACTCTATAGTACCTATCAATATTAAAGCCTGTTTAACCATGAATACATACAGCCAATAATACGAGAATAACAATCACACACATGCATAATACAAAAGTCATTACTCAAGCCACTATTCCTACTAACTAGTTCCCATTTAACTGCGCTATCGTCAGAACAGAGACTTAAGTACTCAAACCAAGATATCTAGCCGCTTTAATTACATACTGTATGTAGGTCCAAGCTGTCGGGTTAATTAAAGGAAGTTGGTACGAGTTCTTGCGAGTCCGTGCGAGTTCGTGCGAGTTGTTCGAGTTCGTTATAATGACGATGTGTTTACGCCAGGAGTTTGCATGACTATGGAAATTATGGACTGCACGCAACGTGAAATGCCTTTTCTTCGCCCTCCTATTCGGCGGGTTAAACTTTGGTGTATATAGATTTGTGTAACATTAAATATTTTATGGGTGTCGTCTAATTTGTATACGGGATTTTGAATATATTAAATACTTTCGTTTATAGACATGTTTTTATGATATAAATACACTCATCTTGATTAAAACTGATCTTAATGCATTTTATGACGTTCTGCTTAGCTTTTTCCCAACTACATTGGGGTCAGCTTCCAGTCTAACCAGATGCGGCTGCGACTGCCATCAGTCCTCCGCAACCCAGTTGCTGGGCAATGCCGATATCCTAAGGTTAGACCAGTTGTCAGACTTTCGGGCTTCTGACTTCCCGTAACAACTGTCATAGGTATTCGTATGACATCCGGGGCCGACTGTTTAACGTGCTCTCCGAGGCACGGGGGGTTTCGATATGTAACGAACGGACACCCATCCACGGACTGACCGCGGCAAACGCAGCTTAACCTCGTAAATCGTATGATCCGCGCGGTTGGCAATTAGCCACGAGCCTCTATGCCACTTTATGACAAGAAGAAAAAACTAGTAATACTAGAAAAAACTAATTCAAAACCTGAAAATACATCTTGGGTACCTGCATTTTAATGAACTCTAGATTAGGTATAGTAATCTGTAATCCTTATTTATATATTATAGGTGTGTTAAGAAGGAAATAACAAAATCTAACTATGTTAATAAAATTGTAGCAATTCTAAGAGTTTCAATCAGTATCATACGAATGAAATAATGAAATAGTTTACTTTGAAACGAAACAAATGTAATCACATAAAATTATACGTAATTAAGAATTTAAACACCCCGGTACGTAACCATCGATTATGTAAATAGTAAATCCATAACCAGCCGGATAGTGATTGTATGCACAAGAGTTAATTAACGAGTGATCCAATAATCGAATCTCACCCGGACACGGACAGTCCGTACAATCCGGACACGAGTCACGGGGACCGCTGCTCGACCGTTATAATTGTATTTATTTTATTACCGTCGTAACAATTGTGTTACCGGTAGAACAATATGAATATTATATTATGATTCTACTTTTATAATTTAATATTGGGGAAGTGTCGTACGTGTTCTATGGGGTTTTCTTACCCTCGCCAATGGAATATGTTAGGGGTTGGGCAACAGTCATGCACTATATTTCGGTAATCTTGTTTCGGTAAGATTTGCGGGGGTACAAGCCTACAAGGGTGGCAACTCGGTATTATTTGGGACTCACCAAATCATGGTTAAGGGAACTTGATGGTGATTTTGCTACTGAAGATACGTATAGCATACACAACATGTCAGTTTGTAGAGGAAAAACAAATGAAAATCTAATATAGGATATTAAAATCACTTGGTTTAAGAAGAAATATAAACTACAGCCTACAATAAATATTATCTAATTATTGGTCTAATACTCAATTTTAAGTTGCCGTGAAGTCTCGTGCTGTCACTGTCACTTTAAGGCGACGTGACAGGGACAGCACGAAATTAACGGCAACTTTAAATTTAATAACGTTTGAGTATTTGGCCATAGTGATAAGCAATAAGGAGAAAGAATTATAAATTAAATGTTATTCTATGTATACATAACATACTTAATTAGGCCATTACTATCCCATTGCTAGGCACAGACCTCTTCTTAGAATGACAAAGGTTTAGGCCTTAGTCCACCACGCTGGCCTGGTGCGGTTTGGCGGACTACACACACCATCGAGAACTTTATGGAGGCCTTTCAGGTGTGCAGGTTTCCTCACAATGTTTTTCCTTCACCGTTAACGCAAGTCATAATCAAATTCTAATCCGCACATGAATTCAAAAAGTCAGAGGTACGGGCCGGGATCGAACTCAGACCCTCCTGCATGGATAGCAAGTGTTCAACCGCTAGGCTATCACTGCTTAGCTTGCTTCTATGTATATTGAAAGAAAATTTGTCGACTTCTAATTCTTACCCATAGTATACATATAATATACACCTACGATTTGAATCTCCTATTTCAAAATCAGCATAAAACTTCCCCTTTGTATATTCTCAAAGCAATCTCATCTATTTGTGTAGAATGTTCATTGTTAATTTATGCCAAACTGCCTAAACTGACGAGTCTCAATAACTATTCCGTTCCCCAGACAGTCGGCGAACTGTACAGCGCTTAACTTCTTATTTTTATACCATCATAAAACAAATAAGATTTTTGTTCTAGCCAATAAACATTTTGTTAACAAAGTTAAAGATTTAGACCAGCTCATCGTTCTCCAGGGACAGTCGTCTTCATTAACAATGCAAAAAAAAGTATTTCAACTTTCTGGTTAGCATTTTCCCCCTTGGTTCGTATTTCATAGAAAGTTTGCAAGAAGAGTGGGTTACGCGGTGACCCACTGCTTCACATAAATTTAGTACTTACATAATTCCGACTGCCTCGTTGGTCTAGTGGTGGCAAGCGCTATTGCTGTTCCTTGAGATCCTGGGTTCGATCCCCAGGTCGGGCAAAGTGTTATTGGGTTTTTCCGTGTGGAATTCCTCAGTAGCAGCCTGGAGTTTGGATTTGAGCCCAGTTGATGACAATAAGCTCGCCACCTATTTCATGGGATTTAAACATAACGGTGAAGTTAGTGTTACGAAACACCTCTGCCCAATCCTTCGGGGAATACAGACGTGATGTTATGTCTATAATTCTGATTATCCGCTCCTTATGTTAGAGTTATTAGATTATGTTAGACATACTTTAGGTTTAGAAACAAGTACATAGCTTCGTAAACCTGGATTAGCAACTTAAAACAATTTCCAAGAAACTAGTAAGAAACTACCATCCTATGTAAATACAGAGCGTCCCAAATTAGACACGCTAGTTACTGGTAGGCACGTACATGTATTACATGTTATGACGAAAAAATATGTAGCGGTAAGTTAGGTTGTTACAGTCTACTGTAAGGGATGATTTCCACCAACCGGCTCGCATCACATCGGATCGGAAAGGATACGAACGGATGCGGCGACAGCCGATCGCGTACGGCGGGATGTTGACGCATACGATCGGCTCCGTACAGTCGCTTGCGAACGTATCCGTTTCTGCGCCTAGTCAAATAGTTTCATTCATACCATGTTGACGTGTTCTTATTTTTGAAAGGATGCGATCGGATATGACTACAGGCGAACGGAGCCGTTCGCGCATCACAGCATACTTTCGGCTACGATCGCGTGTCGCGGAAGACACCCGCCGTCAAGCTGCTGTGCGCGGCTTGGTAATATAGACTTTAAATACTGTGTACATGTTATCGGTAGCTGGTAACACTGGACAATGTTGACATAGGAGGGTAACCGTCAAGATTAATCAACGTACCCGAAGTTATAAAAACACTGGTCATTCGACGGAGCAAAGGATTCCATGTCGAACAGCCAAAGAAGTCTGACCTTTTTATATCTGATTAGCTTGCCTTATTTTCTGATATTGTGTAAATTATTTTGTTGTGTCATATTGTGAACCAGCTTCTGTAACTAATCACTAACCCAATATTAAAAGTTCTCTCAGTGGTGGAGAGTCTATGTTGACTTAATTTATTTACCATGCTCCCAATCCTGACTGTGTAACTGTAATGATAGATGCACCCCTATAAGATTCTGTTGTATGTCTTTTATATACACGATTTAATATCGTTTAAAGACTGTAAAATCCGTTCCGATCCGATGCGATGCGAGCCGTTTGGTGGAAATAATCCTTAACTGGCCTAATAAGGACACGCCGTAAGTCGACAAATCCCTAGAGATTGATGTCCACCGACCAACATACTTTCTAAGCCGCCAAATACATGTTGTTGCTAAACATTAACGTTTATAGAACGTATAAACAGAGCCCACCCGAATTGGGGAGGTGGGACTAATTTAAAACGTTACGCGACGCCATGATAAAACGACGCCATTATCAACTCAAAGGGTTGTGTACGAAAAAGATATTACACCACCGAGACGTTCTGGTGTCGTTATAAATATAATAATTGCGTACTTTGCGGTAACGGTTACGATACAAGGATTTGGTACACGAAGATTCTGCGAAAGAAATATATTTAAAAAGTAATAAATTTGATTTCTATATGAGCTCTGGAGGTCTGAGACCAGTGCCTCTGCATTAAAAAAGAATCTGCATAAATGATTTAGATAAAGATGTTCTGTCTAGTTGTCCAGCTTTCTCCCAATTATTCTGGGGTCAGTTTCAAGTCTAACCAGGTGCGGTTGAATACCAATATTTTACACAGAGCGACTGCCATCAGATCTCCGCAACCCAGTTACTGGGCAATGCCGATATCCTAAGGTTAGATCGGTTGTCAGACTTTCGGGCTTCTGATTTCCCGTAACGACTGTCATAGGTATCCGTATGACACCCGGGACCGTATGCTTAACGTGCTCTCCGAGGCAGGGAGGGGTCTCGATGAATAACGAACGGTCACCCATCCACGGACTGACCGCAGCAAACCCAGCTTAACCTCGCAAATCGTATGATATGAGCCTCTTTCTTTAGATAAAGAACAAGACTGTACTGCTATGAGAAAACCCCGAAAAACTATAATTTTGAAGTCATGGCTTTCATTTCACTATTCTATGCAAAATTCTATTCAAAACGCCATCTCGTAACTTACAAGAAAGTTTAATATCCGCCTTCATAACGTCATGATGTGGGATCTGGTGATCTGTTATACAGCTTCTACTGAGTTCAAGTCCCCTTATAATATTAAAATATAGATAACTTGATGCAATGAGGGTAAAATAGTCAAGGTGGAGTGTTCGTTTTGGGAAACGTATGATGCGGGTATCAAGATATGCTTTTATGACGTATGACCTGTATATACTTGTCGGAGAATAAATCATTTATAAAACAAAGGAGGGTAGTCGTCAAGATGAATCAACGTACCCGACATTGTAAAACAGTTGTCATTCGACGGAGCGGGGCATTCCATATCGAACAGCTGAAGAAATCTGTCCTTTTATATCTGACTAGCTTGTCCTTATTTTCTGATCTTGTGTAAATTGTTATATTGTGATATATTATCAACTAGCTTAGAAAGTGGCGCCGGTGACTGAGAAGCAGTGCTGCCAATTGCGGGGAAAATCCCCGATTTGCGGGGAATGGGGGGTCCGTGCGGGGAATTATGGCTGGAGGAAAAAGAAGTGGTACATTTATCGCTCAGGGATGAAAAAGAAGAAAAGCGGGGAATTTCGGGGAATCGACAACACTGACACGGGGAATTGAGAAATTTTTATTGGCAGCACTGCTGAGAAGTTGTGTGGAAACCGGTTGTCATGGTATGGGCATGTGATGCGGAGGAACGAGGAACATGTCGTGAGGAAAGTATTGAGTATGAATGTGGATGGTTATAAGAGTAGAGGAAGACCAAAGAAGCGATGGATGGATAGTGTGAAAGATGATATGGCTAGAAAGGGGGTCACTACTGAAATGACGGCTAATAGAGAGATGTATGGAAGAAGAAGACATACTGCGCCGACCCCAAATAAGTTGGGATAAGGGCAGGAGGATGATGATCGTGAACTAGTTTCTGTAACTAACCACTAACCAAAATACAAGTACTCTCAGTGGTGAAAAGTCTATATTGGTTTTATTTACGAAATACCCGCTTTACCTTCTGATAAGCAGACACTGGTCTAAACTGTAATGCTATACTCAATTCTATCAAACTCTATAAAAGGCGTGTCTGCAACATGCTTATATATGCATTGTTACTATGTGTATGGCATCCATAACATACGATGTCGTTGTCTTCAGCTTTGGATAAAAAAAGGTTTTTTTATGTTATGGCCCACCTGAAGGTAAGGGCGTACCGCCGCCTATTATACACCTACAACCCGAAGAGGATTGCTGATGTTTTGCCAACCTAAAGATAAAATTGAAAAGTCTCATGTGCCTGTAATTTCACCGGCACACATACTCTTCAAACTGGAACAGAGCAATGCTGCTTGGCAAAAGGTGTAATATTTTAGATACATTTATTCTAGTTTAAGATAAGCATACTGTGGTAATCAACACACTTGGTCTAGCATAGTACCTGCAGCAGGCCGTAATATGCCGTTCTCATAAGAAACAATAATGCATCTTCGTTTTTAGAACGGCCTATGTACTACAAGAGTGGACTGTGATAGAAATGAAAATAAACCTATTTTTTGCCTCCATTTTTTTTTATATACACATGTCAGCCTACCCCTTTGACCACTAATAGTGCAGCTCTATGGTGCCAAAGCTCTAATTGAAATCACGTTTCAGTCACGCACAGCCAGTGAAAACTGTACATATTGGCAGCATGCCAGTCTTACCTATCTTCTTAGTTACCTCTGAATCCATTTTAGGGAACGTACCCATACTACGTGACCCATCTTTTACTATTTTTTACCTCCCTCCCCCCCTCGGTGACCACCCATAGTATATGCCAATACCCCCCCCCCCAACCCTCTAGTTTTCACGTGGTAATATATAAATATGGTTTTAAATCATTTTTTTGCAAACAGAAAGTTAAAAAAAGAAATATTTGTGTCATATGTGCGAGTGTTGCCACCTGTGAGTTCAAAGAGTGCTTAACTCTGCGCGCCATATTTGAATATAGCTCGAAAAAACTCGAGATTTCCCTAGAGGATATTGACTACCTACGTGACGAAAACCTAAGCCCCGCCCCCCCGCCCCTGTGACCAAGCGTGGTATTTTGAAGACCCCCCTCCCCTCCTGAACGGGTCACGTAGTGTGGGTAAGTTCCCTTACTTATACCATCTAAAGAAGACTTTTGTTTCAGCTTTCTTTTCGAGTTTTAATTATAACTCATACAATTTTCGAAGCAGAAAAACACCACTTTTTTTCACAGAAACAAAGAAATTTGTTAACAAAGTTTAATTATTACATTTTGGTAGAGACGCCGTTGTTTATTATACCGTAATTAATACCCAACTTGCTACGCCAGGCATTACTTGAAACCATTGGAATAATTAATTTAAGGGGCGACACCGGTCGTTTTAATACAATAAAAAAATTTTTACAAAAAATTTAAACCGACTTCAAAAAAGAATAAAATAATTACCATATAAAATTAACAGTTTCAGAAGTCGGTGCTGATCCACGCTGAACCAAAATTGAAGGTACCGACTTCTGAAACTGTTAATTTTATATGGTAATTATTTTATTCTTTTTTGAAGTCGGTTTAAATTTTTTGTAAAAATTGTTTTTACTTTTTTCATTTTAGTGGCCTTAATTAAAACTTGGTTGGACCTACTAAAGACGCTGCTCGTAACATAATCACATCATCACAATATGCGTACTGTTCGTCATTGAGGAGTTCCATTGTCTATCTCCGAAGTTCTTCTTCAGATCTTCACCAAATTTAAATGGGACCAACTTCGGAGTATATCCTATCCATTATAAAAACAATCATCAAAATCGATTCACAATTGGCGAAAATATCGATGAAAATACACAAAAAAAAAGCATGCATACAGACGAACATAGTAACCTCCTCCTTTTTGGAAGTCGGTTAAAAAACAAGTAAAAAGAAGTTAGTTTCTCGGTTCCTTGATGAGATTGCTGTTAAACCTTTACCGACGTTGCTAATACCTTTCTAATTCGGAACTGCCGGTTTATTGAAAAGGGTAATAGATACAGCGATAAACAGGTAGGTAAGTGAACATTTGTGTTTCTTCCAAGTTAGTTGTTTGAAGTTTGTTTAATTATAATCTGATCATACGGACAGATTGTTTTAATCATGTAATAAATTAATAAAACATCTCTATTTTTTATAAACTTTTTTATTTATTTTTCTTCAATTACAATGAACGTTTGGGATATAAATATAATATAACTTTTTAACAAAAATAAAACCGACTTCAAATTGTCTATCTCCGAAGTTCTTCCTCAGATCTTCACCAAATTTATATGGTACCACTTCGAAAAAATATTCTTTCAAACAAAAAAAAACATTAAAATCGGTTCACAATTAGCAAAGATATCGCGGAACAAACATACAAAAAAAAACATTCAGTCGAATTGAGAACCTCCTCCATTAACGGAAGTCGGTTAAAAATTAGGTGAACGGCAAAACTGTGAACTAGTCTTATTTTTTACATTTACTTATGTTATTGGTGAGATCAACTTCACACCAGACTCAGTTTGCCAACCCATGCCTCGAAGAGCACGTTAAGCAGTCGGTCCCGGTTGTCACACGAATATCTATGACAGTCGTTACGGGAAATCAGAAACCCGAAAGTCTGACAACCGGTTTAACCTTAGGATATCAGCATCGCTCAGTAACTGCGTTGCGGAGGTCTAATGGCAATCGCTCCGTATAAAATACTGGTGTTCAGCCACATCTGGTTAAACTGGAAGCTGACCCCAACATAGTTGGGAAAAGGCTAGAACGAACTTAGTTTGCCAACATTCAAAGAAGAATTTCACTAAAAAAATCCCCACAAACACCCACATACGGATTAACGAGCGATTGTTTAAGTTTTCCGACAAATTAGGTGCTTACGATTACATATTCGCTTGAGTTGATGTTTGTCACACTTTATGCCCAATGAACTGAGATAACTCGCTGGCATTGAACGAGACGAGAGAGTATAAACAAAACGACATTATTAATAGCTAGGGGAAGCTGTGTTATATAGGGACTAGTTGAAGGTCGAAATCAACTGTCTCTTGGGAAAGTTGGTCCTTGAGTAACTTAGGAGGATGATACGACTTTTATTAAAATAATGACAACATATACAAGGTTAGTCGTAAAGCGGGTACTAAGCCCCGGGCCACCTAAAGTATCACTGATGACTATTTTAAAGCAAGTGTTAAAATTTAAATATTCGGAAAAAAATATTTGCATGCAAAAAGATTTTTATTTTAGTTTTTACAAAAAAAAACATACCTGCTTTAGTTATGAATTCAGAAAATTAATTTTCTATTCCGTGACCCCAAATATGACCTTAATTGTAAAAACAGCTGATCATGGCTATGGACAGATATATTTTAGCATATTTTTTACGAAATCTTTGAAAAGCTATTTCTCTTAAACTATCTAGTTTTGGGGAAAGTTGTAGAACAAAAGTTATGCCTTATCGTGGGTACTTTAACACCCTTTCGGATTAGTACCCCCTTTCCGACTAACCTTGTATACACTATACATGTATGTATTGGAACTAATGGAACAACAGACAAGTGTCAAAAAATAAATAAATAAAGTTATCGGAAATAAAATACTCATTATAACAAACAACTTTTGGAAAACTTTTGTCAGCCTCGTTGGTCTAGTGGTCGCAAGCGCGACTGCAGAGCATGGGGCCCTGAGTTCGATCCCCAGGCTGGGCAAAGTGTTATTGGGTTTTTTCATTAGGAATTTCTCAGTAGCAGCCCGGAGTCTGGATTTGTGCTCGGTTAATGGCAATTGGCTCGCCCCCTATTACATGGGATTTAAACATAACTGGCGAAACTAAGGAGTACTGAAACACCTCTGCCGAACCCTTCAGGAAATAGAAGGCGAGATGTTATATTATGTTTTGGAAAAAAAAACACATACCCATAAACTGTAAGTTCAAGCTGATTTATTAAAGGATGATAAATTTTTATTTTGGTACGATAACATACATACTGTGTAGGCTTCCATCAATCAGCGTTGCAAATGTAGGGGCTTTTTGGGATAAATATAAACGAAAAATGGGCTTTAATGCCAAACCCAGCTCGGGAACAACATGGTGCAGGATAAATGGACGAACAACATAATCCCCAATCGTGCATCGAATACGAACAACAAACCTGCGTGAATCAGGGATTGTTGTTACCACAGAATTATAATGACGCAGACACGTAACGTACTTCGTGTTGTTCCTGACAAGGAATAGGCCACACTCTGTCTATGGATAAAATGTTTAGGAAAACGTATACTTTTCCAACCTATACTTTTATAATGTTTGTAAATATGTGAGCACCATGTATCTATCACATAATTAAATTGCCATTGCTTCATTTTTAATTCTTTTTACCTATTGTGGTATAATAATTTTATTGTAGGTAGGTGCATCGTCTTCACATATAATTGTATAATTAATGTACCTATACAAAATATTGTAAGACATTTTAAAAGAGTGGAGTTTCTTGCCCATTCTTCTTCTATACGAAACTACCTTTTGGAAGGGGCGACTAGAATCAATTTTTATTTTTTCGTAAATTTTAACGTTCAACATAAACTCACGCCTTTTTCCCATGGGGGTAGGCAGAAACTATAGAACGCCACATGCTACGACCCTTACATACCCCTTTCGCTTCATCCACATGCATACATCTTGTCATACACGCACGCCGGTTGAGAGTACTACGCACCTGACCTTTGTGAAGAACATCACCAATAACATCGATGTATGTCCTTCTAGGACGTCCTCTACCGGCGTTCCCATTGACATCCGCCTTATAAATTCCTTTTGTTAATCGCCGTTCACTCATTCTCTCAACATGACCAAACCACCTAAGCATACTCCTTTCAATTTTTGTCACTACAACATCTTTTAAACCGCAACTTTGTCTAATCTCTTCATTTCTCAATCTATCATTCAAAGTTACACCGCACATACTTCGCAAGGAACGCATTTCCACGGCATTTATTCTACTTTCATGCCTCTTCTGCCACGACCAACATTCACTTCCATACATAAGCGTAGGTACCAGCACACCATTATGGACAGCCATCCGTGCATCTTTGGGCATCGACTGGCTAGCCACAACCGCATGCATAGCACCATCTACTTTATTTCCCGCATTTGCTCTCTTTTCCACATCTTCGTCAATCTTACCATCTCTTGTAAACATACTTCCCAAATAAACAAACTCATTCACCTGTTCAAAACTTTCATCTGCTATCTTTACTTTACACGTTCAAATGTACCTTTTATGTGCCTAATTGAAGAAAAATACTTTGATTTTGGATATGGGATAGGCAGCATTTTAGCCGTAATTAAAGGTCTCTGTTCAACAATAAACATTTACGAGTTGATATGTTTTTTTAATGTAATAGGTTGACAGGCAGATATCTGAGATAAAGTTTTACCCGCCGCCTATATAATACATCTACAAAACCAAGAGGATAGCTGATGCGTTGCCAATCTTAGACAAAAAGTTGAAAAGTCTCATGAAACTGTCACCTACCCCAATTTACAAGATGCGACTGCCTTCTGACATTCGCAACCCAATTACGGGGTTGACAACCGACTGTCACACTTTTCGGGCTTCTGAGAGCTCGCTACGACTGCCGTTTGAGGTCGTCATATTCTGTCAAATCAAAGCGGTTTTGGTATAAAAGGGAAGCTAAAAGTAGACTAAAAATATACAACGCACTGAAAGGTCAGTCCATCGCACTGTCAGTTCTATTAGAAGTAAAATATATTTTTAGCATTTTATTTTAGAACCTTTATTCTAATTATACCTTTTCGTAACCGTTATCAAAAGCCGTAAAAATCTATATCGACGCTCGGCAGTGAAAACCTCGTAATTTTTTTTTTCAAAATCGTTTTATTTTTTTCTTTAGATTGTAACTCGTCATACACATACTAGTTCAACAAACTTTCAATTCAAATACTTCTAAGCTATCTATGACGTACGATGACAAACTTGTATTAACATTTAATCGGCCACTGTTTTTGCAGGAGACAGTCTGTTATATCTATCTCTTTAAAAAAATTGTATTTTACCCATACGTGGTTTTCACTGCCGACCGACGTTATGTAAAACAATGTTTAGTTAAAATTAAAACTGGACATAAATGAGACTGGTTACTTAGAATTAATGAGAATATGATAAGTAAGCAATGCCAAGAAGCTTTTACTCATATAACATAACATCACGCCTGTATTCCGTGAAGGGTTGGGCAGAGGTGTATAGTGTAACAAACGAATTGAAACACTCAGGTAGTTGATTATACACTATTTATTTATGACAATAATTGGACAGAGTTTTGGCTTATACTCTAGTGTACAGACAGAATCACATAAAATGAGCTCCCCAGACTATATAATCATAATTCCCCACCCTAAATCAGGTGAAATGGCGATGGTAAGCCGGTTGTGACGTCACCACCAATCAACTGCAGGCTCGACGTAATAAGTTCGACGCATCTTCCTTCATCTTCATGTCGTAGCTCGGCTGGCATATGACGAGGCGTTACAATAGTAACACCCTCATTTCTTCGTTATAAGTCCCATGTAATAGGAGGCGAACCTATTCCCATTTTAAACGTCGATTGTACACCCATGTATGTATTCGGATAACAATAAAAAAATCTATTGTGTCTACAAATTGGCGTGCGACGGGTTAAATGTCTAATGTTAAGTTACCCTTTTATTTTTAGTCTTGCATGTTTACATTGTCTACATCTCGATTGCAATATAAATGATAAGTGGAAGTGCGGAGACTCCTAAGGCTCGATTTTACCAACGTCGGATAGCGTTTATCCAAGGAATAAGACAGACGTGTTGACAGAATGTCTATACGAAAGCTGTCAAAACGTCAAATTTATTCCTCGATTAAAGTTATTCCACGTTGGTAAAATCGAGCCTAAGACGAGCAATCCTTTGCTTAAAAGGTGATCTCCAAATATGTGTATCTGTAAGCTCATTGTAATCGAAATAAACATTTTTATTTTATTTATTTATTCCCATCAACCGGACACAAATCCAAACTCCGGGCTGCTTCTAAGGAATTCACACGGAAAAAGCCAATAACACTATGCCCGACCTAGGGAACGAACCCAAGACCTCACACTCAGCAGTCGCGCTTGCCACCACTAGACCAACGAAGCAGTTACTGACATATAAGTTTAGACTAAAAATATTGTAGGCCGAAAATTCTGACGTGCCTATTTTAGATCTTATCTTGTCCACATGTTGAAAATTTGTACCGTCTCGTAGAGTCGTTGACAATAGCTAGGTACGTATTCCTATCGTGGTAACTATTAAAAATGTTTATTTACTTATTCTTTATTTTGTCCAATATTATAGGTATACTTAATTGAAAAACAAATCCCAAACTTCACGTTCAGCAGTCAAACTTCATTTTAATTTAAGATAATAAATGATAAAATAACATCACGCCTGTACTCCCCGAAGGGTTGGGTAGAGGTATAGGTATAGTAACACCCTCATTTCGCCGTTATGTTTAAGTCCCATGTAATAAGGGCAATCATATTGCCATCAACCGGGCACAAATCCAAACTCCGGGCTGCTACTGAGGAATTTCACACGGAAAAACCCAATAACGCTTTATCCGACCTAGGGATTTCTATCGTGATAAATATTAAAAATGTTTATTTATTCGTTCTTTGTTATAGCTATACTTACTTGAAAATCAAACTCCAGACTTCATGCTCAACAGTAAAACTTGCTACCAAAAGACCAAGGCAGTTAGTATAAAACAATGGCATCTAAATTTAAGATCACCAGTGTTTAAGTTATTTACTGCTTTGTAACAAGTACACGACCAAATTTCAGATTGTTGCAAGCTTCTGATTATTGTGTAAAAACGTTAATCTTTAAAGTAATTTGGTTACCAAACACTGCAGTCTGCAATATCGACCAAGTTTTACAAGCAAAACCTAATGAACTCATGGGACCATTAATAACCATTAGACTATCAGCGTTACAGTACTTAATAGCTTTATAATACTCGCATACATTAAACTTATTTATAACTTTATAACGATACTTATATATTCCATGAAATGGTAGGCAAAGGGTGTTTTACACACCCTCATAGTACGCCTACGACAGTAAGTTATTATTAGATTCAATATAATAAAAAGCGAACAAACTCTACACTCCACTTTAGATATTAAAATCTTTATTCAAAATTTTTACATAACATCACGTTAAACCGTCGTCGGCCCGGGTGTCGTACGAATATCTATGACAGTCGTTACGGTTAGTCAAAGCCCAGAAGACTGACCACCGGTCTAACCTTAGGATATGGACATTGCCCAGTTAGGGTTGCGGAGGTCTGATGGCAGTCGCTCCGTGTAAAATACTGGTATTCAGCCGCATCTGGCTAGACTGGAAGCTGACCCCAATATATGTAGTTGGGAAAGAGCTAGACAGAACAGATCAAGTATACACACAACTATAATCTTCGATCCCAATTTACTGAACAGTGAGACTCCATGGGGTACGTGAGCAATGAGCACAAACACATACCATCCCTCGGGTCACCTGGTTAATTGAAGTGGAAAGCGAAGTGAAATGAAACGGCATAAAATTTAATGTACCGTAATGTGCGATTGCTATCTATACACCACCCACCTATATGCCATGGCTGTAAGGGGTTCAAACGTCTCTAAACGTAAAAGAAAAGGGAAAAAGAGCAAAACATTTAACCTAATATTAATGCGCTGATTAGAGACAACTTGCAACAACTGAAGCACGAATTTCGTCACTACCAACGCCACCTTTTTTTTCTATTTTATTTATCGTGGGTAAATCCTCATGGATGTCCCTCGCCCGGGGTAGGCGAGGGGGTCTGCCGGACTCTTGCCGGCAACCCACGGTATTCCTCCTTCAGACCATCGGCCGAGGTCGTGAGATTCGCCTAAGCATGCACCACAACCCCGGCAGGTCTTGGTCCACCAACTGCTGGTGGACCTCTCCTCAGTGGGGCCCCACCCCACGACCTCCTGAGAAGCGCGGGGAGCACCTCACATCACCGGCGCAACAGAACACATGGCACGCCGTGTCCACCCCGGGGACCATACAAGCATATGGGTGCCAGACGACCCCGTGTCTGGGCACCCTTGGTCCCCCTGCGACGGGTCAGATTAGTGGCCCCGCCGCCTACCACCTTTCGGCCGCAGAAGATAGGGAGAGCGGCTAACTATACATCTACACTCTTCTCCCGCTGCGGCCCCACCTCGTCCGCCATCTGACGGTGGCGGCCCCGTCAAGGCCGCGGGAGGTAGGGATAACGGCGCACCGTAATACTCCTCTCCCACCGCAGCCTCCAGCACTCAGCCACGATGCCTCGCATAAGACATCGCGGCCCGCCTCAGTTGCGATGTCGCTCATGCGACACCGCAACCTACTTGGCCGCTACATCGAGGGCTACCCGGCAAAGCCCCGACGAGCGACCCCTTCTCGGGTTCCTATTCGCTTCACCGTGGACCTTCACTCCACGGCTGCGGAGCCCCCTCGCAACGACAATGACCCCCACCGCCGTCTGCGCCGTCCCGCGCCCCTTGGTCTCTCTTCTATGAATGAAAACGACCAAATCCCGACTAGCCCCGAACTCCCGAGTAGTCCCGAGTTGCGATGCGCCACGTACAAACTTACAACCAATTGAATTGTAGTTTTTGTTAATTACGTAGGCTTTCTTTTCATTTCTTCAGGCATATAAAGTCAAAATATCTGAGCGAGGTGCCCCTTGGGCCGCCCCTCGCAACCTGCCGCCCCGGGCCATGGCCCTTTTGGCCCTAGGGTAAATACGCCCCTGCCTATATCCCCCGAAGAGATGGGCAGAGGTGTATCGTAACACCCTCATTTTGCGGTTATGTTTAAGTCCCATGTAATAGGAGACGAGCCTCGCGAGCCTATTGCCATCAACCGGACGCAAATCCAAACTCCGGGCTGCTACTGAGGAATTTCACACGGAGCGCAATAAAATTTTGTCTGGCTTGGGGATCGAACCCAGGACCTCACGATCAGCAGTCGCGCTTGCCACCACTAGACTAACGAGCCAGTTATATAACAAAAAAGTTGCCTTAGGCTGCGTTCAGACCCCCCCCGGTGGGTTCCCGCATTGTCGTTGCGGGGGGGCTCAGTAGCCGTGGCATAGATCCCCACGGTGAAGCGAAGAGGAACCCGAGGAGGGGCTGCTCGTCGGGGCTTGGGCCTGGAAGCCCTCGATGTAGCGGCCAAGTAGGTTGCGGTGTCGCCTGGGAGACACCGCAACTGAGGCGGGCCGCGATGTCGTATGGGAGGCATCGCGGCTGAAGGGTGGAGGCCGCGGCGGGAGAGGAGTGCCGGTATTGCGGTGCGCCGTTCTCCCTACCTGCCGCGGCCTTGACGGGGTCGCCAACGTCAGATGGCGGATGCGGTGGGGCCGCAGGGGGAGAGGAGTGTCGGTATGTCGTTAGCCGCTCTCCCTATCCTCTGCGGCTGAAAAGTGGTAGGCGGCGGGGCCACTAACCTGACCCGTCGCAGGGGGACCAAGGGTACCTAGACACGGGGTAGTCTGGCGCCCATGTGCTCATTTGGTTCCCGGGGTGGTCACGGCGTACCATGTGTTCTGGTGCGCCGGTAATGGGGGGTACTCCCCAGAGGAGGGTCCGGTGACGGACAGCCGCGGCGGGTTCGCGGATGAGTGCTTACGCGTGCCCGTGTTCCCGCCATAAGTGGCAGAGGAGGACACCGTGGAGTTTTAGTGGGTTTGAGTCCCACATAACTGCACTATCTCCCCGTGGTAGTACAGTATGCGAGTGCATTTCTCCACGATAAAAAAAAAAAAAATAGGCTGCGTTCAGACGACACGCGCCCGCTAAGCGCACGCCACGTACATCAACACCCGCGTCTAACACGCTTTGAATTTTTTTGTGTATAATTTGAGTCTTATGACACATCAATAGATCTCAAATTGCAGTTATCGAAGCATGGCATGAGGCGGGCGCGAGGCGGGCGCGAGGCGAGCGCGAGGCGGGCGCGAGGCGAGCGCGAGGCGGGCGCTTGGCGTGCGCGGTTGAACTTCGATAAATGCAATTTGAGATCTATTGATGAGTCATAAGACTCAAATTATATACAAAAAAAATCAAAGCGAGTTAGACGCAGGTGTTGACGCGCGTGGCGTGCGTTTAGCGGGCGCGTGTCATCTGAACGCAGCCTTATGCGATAAAATATAGGTACAGATAGAACTCTGGTATCGACGGAACCCCTATGCACACATCATGAAATCACATCGAGACCTAATATCGACCACAAGAAACTTATATTTTTTACCTAATGAAAGGCTATATTTGTGTTGTTTGCTAAGGCGGACGGTTACTGGAATACCTATGTGCGCGGTTTATGCGTAGATCGGTATAGCCGAATCACGGACTTTGGTTATAAGAAATTGGTTTGATTTGTTTTTGTAGGAAAATCACCACCAGTAGGTAGTGGAACCGTGAAGTAGATTCTATGTAGAAACTATGTTACTGTAAAATTCCGTATAGATAAAGGTTTACTTTTCTTTTTTACAACGAAGTAAAGAATAATGATATTATTTACCTATGTTTTACTTTGTAGTTACGTGTTAGTCGTATTGTGATAATGCTATATTATAAATAAAGTAGCACTAAGCCCGCGACTTCGTTCGCGTGAATTTTCATACAAACTTCCATCCCCTATTTTACCCTCTTAGGGGTAGAATTTCCTATAACCCTCTCTTAGTGGATGCCTACATCACAAAAGTGACCTACTGTCCACATGTCTCCAGCTTCAGTGGTTTAGGTTCTGCCTTGATGACACAGTCAGTCAGGACAAGTAATTATATATGTATAGATGCTGGCGCTCAAAGTATTTGGCCATCCCCAAGAATTAAAAACAGTTCTGACGACAATATCGTAAGAACCACTTTATTGACTAAAAATACAATATAAAAGTTACCAGCGCCACATAATACAAGCTGAGACGTCACTATTCTTAATCCAGTGCACCATTAGTGCTATAAAGCGTGGTCTCGCCAGATATAAGGAAGCTGTGCACCTAATGCACCATACCACTTAAGGTCGAACTACGCGCTCCGGACGTATCTCGACGTCAGACGTTATGGCCCGCACGCTCTGCGGAAAGTAAACTCGACCATTAGCACGCTGTTGCAGAAAATAATAAAATCTTACATTAAATGCTGAGGAAGATCACGTTATTTGAACTTTGAATATAAAGGGTAGTGATGATCGTTATATTAACTCAATTTTACTATTATTCTGACGTACCTATTCAAACTAAAAGATTGCTACCTATTAATATTGATATAAATTTCATAGGGTAGGTACGCCACGATGTTATCTTTTATTTTCAGATTTCGTCTTAGTTATTACTTAATTTTTTTATTATAACGTAGCGTTTTCTCAATTAGTGTACTAACGCACTGTAGTTACCTACCTGTTTCTATTTTTTAATGTAACGCCCTGTAGTTTACCGAGCAAAAAAGTATTGTCGGTTTTTTCGGGCACAATTATTATGATGCAGAGTTATATAGATTATACAGAAAACTTTTTATATTTTAATTTAATTTAAAAAAATGTAAGTCCGAAGTTTGAATTATGTTAAACGATAATTCAGAATCTAAATATGTATCTTACAAACAAGCTATAGCATAAGCTTATAGGTATAAGGCATTAAGAAATACAGTCACAGAATAAATAATAACACAAGTCTTATAAACAGCCGCCTTTGTAATGAAACGACTCAAAATTTTGTTCAAAAATGTTAAAATGTAAAGTAGGCTGTAGGCATATTAACAACAAAGACCAAAAATCTAATACACCTTTCTGACTGAAACTGTCAGTCAATATCAATTTGACAGCTTAGCAGTACTGCCAACATAGCTTCTGTCTGATTGACATTGACAATGTTATAGTCAAAGGAATTCAACAAAAAAGAAGTGCTTGGAATTATAATTTCAATATACCTAGCTAAGAAATAAAACAAAACTAGGATTAACCAAAAAAATGGTCCGCCGTCAGCGTGAACAAAGCACCACAGAGGATGAAATCGTAATTGGTAAATAATCTAACCTTTGTTTTGTTGACATTACCAAAAGCTCAAAGTATTAATAATAAAAATGATAATTTATAGACACACCGCCGCCGAAAAAACATAAAAGGCACAAACACAAAAAGCATAAGAAGAGAAAAATAGAAAATGAATACGATAGCGAATCGTCAATCGACGTATCGTACGAAGACGCGCTGGACAAGTCCTACAAAATAAAGGTGAAAGGGCGCGACGTCCCGGGTACTTCTGCCGCAGACTTGCTAAAAGCACAAACTATGAAGTCGTCATCCGACTCCCGAAGGTCAATACCTGGCTCTTCATCAAGCACCCCACCGAAAGCATCGTCATCAAAGAAAAAGAAGAAAGGCAGAGACAGTGGCACCTCCAGCGAAGAAGAAAGATGGCTCGATGCTATCAAATCTGGCAAATTAGAGGAAGTAAGTAAAACTTGCTATCAGATATTTTTTAAACTAAGATTTATGGTATTTTATCACTTTAAAGGCCTTGGGAATAGATTTATGTTGAATGTTATTAAGAACATCAAATCCAATTTATCTTTCAGGTTGATGAAGAGCTCAAAAAAATAAAACCGAAAGACCCGAAGATGATGACAGCAAGGCAAAGGGCTATGTATGAACGAGGTACTGACAAGGAGACGAGTCCCGGAGGAGAAGTTCTACTTGCATTGCCATCAGGGTACAAAGAAAAGGTTATGACAGAAGAAGCCATACAGAAAGCCGCCTTAAAGTCACAGAAACGCAAGCAGATGGCTGATGAAAAAAGAGAAAAGGATAAAAAGAAAACAATGGACAGACTACTTAAAAAACAAGAATCGAAATTTAAAAATATGTCAAAGGGCAGACCGACTAGGAAACTAGAACCAATGATTGTTTATAAAAACAATAACAATGAAATATCATTATCATTGCCACCTGGTGTACCGTTTCCATTAGAAAAGAAAACTCCGATTGACCCCCCAAAACCAGTGAAGTGTGGTGTGAACGGTTGTGACAATTTAAAAAAGTATAACTGTTCAAAAACTGGTATTCCTTTATGCAGTTTAGAATGTTACAAAAGAAACTTAATTTCTACTCAATAAAATATTAAGCTAGTCATAATAATTGTAACTGTTGCTTTATAACCTACACGGCACCTAACCACTTATAAAATAGATTGTATTACCAATGCAGTTTGCAGATGTGCAGACTCTGAACACACAGAGAAATTACATGCATGCAGAAGTCTGTCACAACTGGTATAATTCTGATTACTGATTTCATAATGTACTTATGTAAGTATCTACAAAAACTATTTTAATTAACCATTTAACCACTTGAGTCGCATTTCTGCGACAAATATTTCCGTGCCCCTACCGCGCGTGTCGTATTTCTGCGACAGAGAACATGCATGGTTTTTTGTTCTATTTTCGTCCTATCAACTGCGTGGTACAACTAAAACGATTATTCAATAGAGATATGATTTACAACAATTACTTACAATTGTTTCATAGCTCTAAGTATTGAAAAAGCTTAAAATATTTATTGTTGGTAATATTTTATCGATTCGTAGTCGCGCGTTAGGGGCACGGCAATTGATATTTAGCCACGCGTTTAAAAGGTTAAGGAATTATTTCTAATTCCTATGCTACACATGACAACAAATGTCTTACTTTACGACTCAAGCACAGAATAAGATCTCCTTCATACTATGACTCAAGCTCTGCCTACCCCCTCTACAAATACCTATTAGTATGTCAAATATATGACAACAAAAACAGGGAAGCTTTTTTTTAGTTAATTTTAATAGTAACTTCATCTACATTTAGCTGTTCAAAAACTAAAGCAATATTTCATTCAACCGTGAGTTGTTACAATGTGTAGCCGCAGTCTTGAACCATGAAGACTGCTGGTGTTGCCTACCCATTAGTAGGATTTCTAGTGACTATGATCTCTTTGTTAATTATGTAGTATAGAGATACACTTATGGCATCATTCTTTCATTATACAGCGCTATACACATCTTGCAAATAGTTTGCTCACTTTCAAAACTAGAAATCGAATTTATACATACTTGTAACAAGCCTTGCATGTTAATCATGTTTTTATACAAGGTGTAAAAAGACCCTTCACGAAGCCGTCAACCATGCATTCAGTACATCGAACTAAGTAACCCTACGCAAAAATTGTCGCTGGGAAGACTTTTTTTTTGGGTGAAAAATTTCGTTTTACTGTAAAGCTAATGTAACGCACTCAAAACACTGTACTGACAGATACAATGAGTAGTAAACGGGTAATGGAGGTATTTCAAGTACATTTGCAACCTTCAAAACTAATATTTAATAAAAAGTTGAAAACAGTTGGAAAGCTGACCTCCAATATCTCCGTAACTAGAAAGTTCCCAGGCATAGTCCAGAACAAAAAAATATTCCAATGACGTGGAGAATAAGTGCCTTTCGGCTTCGTTAAGGGTCTATTTACACCGTTTATGTTGATGAACACTCAATTCCATGGTTGATCAGCTGGATCTTAGGTCTGTATCCACTGTCAAAAGAGCACATTCTGCAGTCACATAATATACCCTGTAATTTTCATAATACATAAAATAAAACAATCGAAGACAGCTAAACAGTGAGCATATTATATTTCGTAAGGATATAACAAGTTATTAGTGTTATACATTTTACAATAATCATCATTCTCCACTCAAACGGCTTCTATCGTAATGAAACCAGTCTTGCTATGTACTAGGAGGGACTCCATACTCAATCTTATTTTGTACAATGACCAATATTACTAAATTTTAAATCCAATCAATTATATTAGCCTCTAATTATAGGTATTCATCATTCTTATTTTAATAAAAACTACTTTTTTATGTATGAATAATGTCTTTGCCGTTTGAATAAAATCAATCTATGCACTATGGACACTAACATACAGGTCACACAATGGAAAGTACGACGAGGCGCCGCGTTTCTCTAATATTTTCAATATGCAGCGTCTTAAAATAAAGACAATGTGCTATACACACATTACCATCTCTTCACATTACAAAAAGTCAAATGGAACAATAAAATATCAGACTAGACTGTGCTTAATAAATCTGAGTAACTTTAATCATTCCATACACTTTTTTACAATAATTACAATTCTCAAATAACTACAATCACATTAGCTATATAATTTGGCAAAATCATACACACCATGACTTACATTACTAAAGTGTAAGAATTTATCATATGGAACAACTTTACTTTCTATTGAAGACTGTCTATTTAATGTTTGTTATATTATGTTTTTATTACTGCCTGTATTTACAGTTCAATGTATCAAGTATATGGCAATCAGGTGACAAAGAATAAAGGAAGAGCAATGCAGAGATCTATAAAAAAACAATTAATAATTTGCATGAATATTGAATAGAATAATACACCAATTATTGAATATACATTATTTCACTTTCAACCATAAGGAGGAAGTAAGGATAAATCTTAACAAAAAGTTTGTATTAAAATTATGAGCTTCATCCTTCAAAGATGTATCAGGAACAAGATTCTAATACTAGACAACATTGATTTGGCAAATCACTTGAGCTGTGTAAGTTGTGTGATAATAATAAGCGTAAAATTACTTTTTATTATATTAGAATTAAGACATAGATGTACTGCAAAGCTTGTACACATTGGTTCACATACAATCTTAGAGAGTAGATTACACTATTTTACACTTGTATAAACATATCATGCAACATTTATTAATATACATTAATGCTTCATGACCCATAAAATGCCTGCCACTATAGGCATGATGCATATGACAAGTCTTTAAGCATTAATTGCATGTCAGCATTTTTTACACCTAATAATTTTTCACATGAACAACGAATACTGTAGATTTTTCAAAGACATGAATCGTATACTATACATCAACCACATTGTAGTTTTACAGATACACTACAAAAGGTACAGACTGGATCAGGAATCTAAGATATGTTTTACTGCATCATAATTTGCACTATACATTATGTCATATTTTCTTCAATTTAACTTCTTCTGGCATATTATACTCACTAGACACAGAACAGACACATAGTATTAGCAGAAAGTTGTCCATAGTATGATCTGACTAATCATAAATGCCTCATGCCATTTTCATTCCTCCACAATCAAGAGAGCCATGGAAAAGTGGTCAAAATGACCAATATTGAAGGACACAGCTCAGTAAAGTCTACAGACCAAAGCACGACAGCCAGCAAAATGGCAAAAAGAAGCCAGCCTGGTATCAGACATTAGTCCGTTTCGAGCTTCGAAGGCGCGCCAAGCCCGACTGTAACCGCTAAGATTGATTATTCTGTTTATTTGACCTCAGTCGCGCTAAGCCAGACCGCTCCTCCTCCTCGTCACTTGTGCAGGAGAGTCCACCGACAGCGCCGCGAGATGACGTCGCCTGTATCAAATCTTGATCAGGTCCATTCCGACTCTCATAAAGTAAGATTCCCAAAGTCTCTTCATAAATTCTTGCTTCAGGGAATTCAACTTTTGTGTGCTTCTTGTCTGTAGCATACACAATTGATGTGCAACAGACTTCAGCACATTTCTTGCCATGTCCGAAGAATGACCAGCAACAGATTTCGTTTGAACCAATCACATCCTTTATGAATAGCACTCTGCCGCTGAAGCGCAGAGAGAGCTTGTCGAACAACTCAATATTCTTCAACAAGTTGTCATCAGATGTGCTTGTGTAGGAATATTTATTATTGTGTCTGTTTATCAGGAGTTTGACAACAGGCTGAAATAATAACAAAATATTTTATTAACATTATGAATAGCAAGTTTTAGATATATTCTAATGGCTTACTTCCTACAAAACATTGACAACATCCTGAAACTAAATTAGTCATTCATTGATAAAAAAAGAGCAAGATTAGATAATGCAATTATTTTCTGCAGGACACTAAGATAACACAATTTGAGGTAAGTTTCCCATGTATTGTCTTTAAGAAGAGAAATATTACTCTCTATGTAGGTACCTTAGAAGTTGACATAATAAGCAGTTGCTCTTCTTTGTGAGAAGTAATCAAGGGGACTCTGCAGATAGGTTCCGCTTCTCTTTCCTTCTTAGCCAACGCCTGTTGACAAGATTCAGTCAGTTCTTCAATCAGAAAGTATTTGGCTTCTGCCAGAAGTTCCATGATCTCACGGTAGCTGTCAGGCAGGGCCACTGTACCATCACGTAGGTAATTTAGTATAGTGCCGAAATGTTTTCCGCAACGGTCAATTAATATCCACCCTAAAACAGAAAACACGTTAGTTTATCCAATTGTGTATCCTTCAAACAGTCTACTACGTGCCTTGATAGATAAAAGCGATATAACAAGGAACAATCTGAAAAATGTGCACATACCTTCCGAATCTGTTAGTACTTCCATTCTGCCACTGAACATTGTTCTCAACATATTATCACTCTTGGTCAGAGTGCCGATAGTTGTATAAAACAGCGTACCGCCCACGTTCAGCTTCACATACTGCGATGGGCTGCCTTTTATCAGTGTTTTGTGGTCGCCCGACATTTTAACAACAAAGTATAAGTACGATGGTGGAACACAATACGAGTTTTACAAAAAATATGACGACACCCCGTGTTTACTACAAGTCTGATCGAAATAGGGATTATTTATTTCGAGTTGTTTGCATTTTCACATATTTCACTACATATTCCTATTTCATTCACTGATAGATAAATATAAATACAGTAGACAAATCCCGTAATTAATAAACTCTATATAATTATTTACTCACTCAAAGACTAACAACAAAGAGTCGGATGAGTTTATTAATTATAAATAATTATTTAGAAAAGTAAAAATATACTATCTTCTTTACTGTTTGTCTTTGATTCTAATACTTTGCTCTGTGATTCTATTCTAATACTCGCCTAACCCAGCATATAAAATTCACTCCTACACTCTTATTTTTTAGTCGATTCAAGAAAACTAAGCTCAGTTTATGGGCAATTTTATTTTGTATACTAGTAATTACAATAACATTATTGTTTGTCTATACCGTAGTCTATGCCAAATATCGAGACGGAGACCTACTATTTACCAAAAAGTTCCTATTCAGAAAATTGAGCTTGAAATTTTGAAGACGTGAAAGTAAGTGTCATTATGTTAAATTAGATGCAAATTCTTAATAATGTAACTGTTAAATAATTAAGAATTTGGATCTAATTTAACCTAATGACACTTACTTTCACGTCTTCAAAATTTCAAGCTCAATTTTCTGAATAGGAACTTTTTGGTACTTATTGGGTTTTACCTCGCACCCCTCGATATCATAAATCTGTGATATTCTTTCGGCATTCGGTAATCAACTATTCTAATTAAAGCGTATCCCAGACATGAAAAAATTTAAAAAACCCCCGACGCAAAAAAAACGAACTTTTAATAAGTCAAAAATAATAGTATCGTTGAGCCATCAAATTCGATTGAGTAACACCTATATATTTTAATTACAGAAATTGATGGATGGCACGATAAGGTTTGCTCGTTGAAATGGCGATATAATATCGCGTCGGGGTACCTACCGCTAAAGTAAGTCAGACCCTTCATTTAATTGACCATCTATTAATTTACTAGCTAGCTAATTTACTTAGCGGTACCCCGCCGTGATATTACGCCATTTCAACGAGCAAACCTTATCGTGCCATCCATCAATTTCTGTAATTAAAATATATAGGTGTTACTCAATCGAATTTGATGGCTCAACGATACTATTATTTTTGACTTTTTAAAAGTTCGTTTTTTTTTACGTCGGGGGTTTTTTAATTTTTTTATTTAATTTTTATTTTAAACTTTTTAAACTTACTACGGACCACCATTGCATTGTATGTAGAATCAAATACTGATCAAAACGAATCCAAACACGACATATATCTGCTATTATTTTTTCAAGAGTGTACTAGTGTGCTGGATATCCTGGCTGCAGCATCAGCTCATCATGCCGCCACCATTGAATTGCATTAAAATCAAATACTGATCAAAACGAATCCAAACACGACATATCTGCTATACATTTTTCAAGAGTGTACTAGTGCACTGGTTATCCTGACTGCAGCATCAGACCAAGAATTTTATAATCTTGCATAGTTATATAGCATACATGAGTGGTTCAAATTTTATTTCACTCGTAGTTGGAAAGTAAAGTAATACACATTATGCGTCTAAGAACCCTACCGCAGCTAACAAAACAGCTGATAACCTTGAAATGGCAGAACCGATTTTAATAAAATATGTCTAAGATCACTCGCTAGAAAACCAGCTTTCAAATAAAAAAAACCGCACTCAAATCGGTTCACCCGTTTAAGAGCTACGGTGCCACAGACAGACACACACACAGACAGACAGACAGACAGATAGACAGACAGACACACATAGCGGTCAAACTTATAACACCCCTCTTTTTGCGTCGGGGGTTAAAAACTACCTACAACGTTTTTTTAATCTTGGAGACTAAATTGACAAACACAAATGTCAAACTTGTTTTTTTTTTAATAGTGTAGTGGAGTCCGCACCACGACTGAAGTCTCTTAGGGCGCTATGTTGGCACCACTAATTTGTGATTGTTTCGGGCGCTTTTACAATAAGAAATCAGTGGTGTAACTTCAGTCACAGAGACTTCACTCAGGTATCATTAATCTGTGGACTTCAGTCGTGGCGCGGACTCTACATATCTTGCCTAATATGTCAGCCTCAATATGCACACTGCTCACAAGTCTCAATTACCTATATCATTAATCTATGAGTCTCACAATCTTCTTTTCTTGTGGTTAGTGAACTAACCTGGTGTCAGAGTTTAGGGCTTGATTTGGCTTCACATGCCGTCGAGAAATATTTCTCAGGCATGCCGGTTTCCTCATGAAGTTTTCCTTCACCGTTTTTAAGCAAGTGATAATCATACAATACGCACATGGATCCGAAAAGTCTGGGGTGCGTGCCTTGGGTTCGAATTCGAGACTTATGACTTGGCAGTCCGACTGTCACACCACTAGGCTATCACAGCTATATAAAGTCTCACAACAAAAACTCTGAAACGGAGCCATAAAGACACGAAATAAAACTTACAGTATCCATAATAAAATTCACTTTTGTCATGTTTCTATTAGTTGCTTAACATTAAGTAATTTTTATAAATTTTATAATGCTGGAATATTCGAGTCGATTGTTTCGTCTTTCTGTTTTACCGACGTATACGTTCGACTACGTCGTCCAAATCTTTGGGCGTCTTCTAAGGTTTCTGGTAGCTTTACATTCAAAGTTTCAGGTAAAAAGAATGACGTTAAGACTCCGCCAAACAGAGTCGTGACAATCAATATAGCATATGGATAGCGATCATCAAACCGACGGCCCTAAAAAGATTTATGTTTGTTAAAATACATTTATAGGTACATATACTCATGCTAGTAATCATATAGAAAGTATTCTGTGCTATATCTGAATGGGTAAGCTAAGCAGAAGAGTTCTCCTATTACAGGAGTCTGTATACCCACGTTTCGCCTCTTGTATGTGCCATGTTAGGTGGTGGGCCTATTGCCAGTTTTCCGGCACGATTAAGGTGCCAGGTTCATCGCTTCTTACAACTCGCTTGCTTGGCGATGGAGGGGAATTGTCCCACCACGGACAACCATGAACAAACATTACAAATAATATTATAAAAATATTTTCCTTTAATAGAGATATTTTGTATATGAAGGGTCATTTTGCAGGTATATGAAGGGTGCCGGGGTTGCGGTGCATGCTTTTGCGAATCCCGCGACCCTGGCCGTACGGTCAGGAGAGGGAACACCGTTGGTTTTTAGCCGGTAAGAGTCCGGCAGACCCCCTCGCCTTCCCTGGGCGAGGGACATCCATGAGGATTTTCCAACGAGAAAAAAAAAAGAAGGTATATGAAGGGTACTGGTACTTATTCTATCCCATTTTTAGAGTGTTTAAGCGTAAAGATAAAAAGTGCTCTTAAATAAAACTTTTCAACAAAAATAAAACCGACTTCAAATTGTCTATCTCCGAGGTTCTTCATCAGATCTTCACCAAATTTAAATGGAACCACTTTGAAAGAATACTCTTTCAAACAAATAAAGAATAATTAAAATCGGTTCACAATTAGCAAAGATATCGCGGAACAAACATACAAAAAAAAGACATACAGTCGAATTGAGAACCTCCTCCTTTTTTGGAAGTCGGTTAACACGAATGATCGAATAAACATCTAAATCATAACGATACTTACCAAATATAAAACGTAGGGTGCTAATGCACCTGCTCCACCACTCACTACATTGCCTAATGACATTCCTGATTGCCTGAGGCACGTGGGATAAAGTTCCATGTTGAATAAATTTATAATATAATATGAAACTGTTATTGTCAGTCTGTTTGTAATAACTAAGAAAGTACTTAGCCATTCGCTTTTTAACCATAACGTATTACCTGAAATTAAAAATGGCGTTTCAATCATATTATTGACAACAACTAAATAAATCCTGCTCATGATACTTACTAATCTCACGACAACCATATACGATCCATATAAAAGTTGTTAATGCCGATGAAATAATTCCAGTATATCGTCGACCAATACGATCTGCTAGCCATGATCCTATAAAAAACCCGGGTATTTCGGCTAAAGATTGCCATGCGAAGTCCAAGAATGGATTTCCATTAGATTTTTCCGCAGAACTCATTAACACCACAGTGTAATTTATAGAAACGGAGACCCTTTAAGCAAAAAAAATAACAAAGTATATTCAGATTTAAAAAAATAAACAATTATTGCACTATATATTTTTTTGAGCTATGAGACATACTCACCACAATAATAGTTGTAAAATTGTATTAATGGCTAACCGCCAGCCAGAAAATAATGCTAACGCTCCTAAAACTTCAGCGTTACTGGTGTGGTTACTGGTTATCGCCGGGCCACTTGTTAATAATTCGTTCTCGGTATCAGGACCTAATTTAGTTTTATTTAATTTGGCTATATGCTTTAGTTTTTGGATACATTTTTTAGATTCTCCGTTAACCCAGAGCCATTGTGGAGATTCTATTAATTTCCTGAAATGATTTTTCAATGTACCTATCTATCTATAAAGCTGGGTTTATGTAACAGAGCCACGTGCATCGTGCAGCGGTGTAAAACTCGCATCAGCTCACAAATCGTATATTCAACGCAGTACGGTGCACGCGCCGCTTTCTTGTGACCGCAACCGAATAGAATATTCGTTAAACAAATTGATAAAATTAATTGAAAAAAATAATTTTATGTCAGAAAAGTCGTTAATTACCAAGAAAGCAATAAATACGGCAACTGTGTTACTGTTGTTATAATAACAAAGGATTTCCAATTTCTAAACCACCAGTAAATCAAAGGCATTAAGAACAATCCGAAACTACTGGCTACCAATCTTAATTTTGCGATACTAGCTCGTCGTTTCGGAGATATTTCCAAGGATATAATAGCTGTACTCTGTGTAGCTGACCACGATGGAAAAGAAGCTATTATGCATCCGATTGCAAATAATGCAAACGACGAACTTGCTAATACTGATAAAAATCGACCAATTATCAGCATAGCTAAAGATATAATATATGTGGGTTTGCGTCCGTATCTGAAAATAAGACATATTGAAGTTTTAGTTTACTTATTTTACTTAATATACTTAGGACTTCTCTCACGCACTGGCGTTTCTTACGCATGCGTGTTTAACATGTGCTCGCAGTGCATACGACGCAGTATCTGCGCACTGTGTCAGTCAGCACGATATCGGAGCTATCCCACTAACACTAGCACTGGTCCAGCGTGTGTGCCGTGTGCACGTTCGAACAATGCATATGTCAAACGTCAGTTTGATATGCAGTCTAAATCAGGCGCTATCTATAAATAATAATTACATATTATTATGTATATCTATACATAATAATATGTAATTATAAAATGTGATATTTTTTACCTTTTAGTAATCAATTGATAAAAAAGAAAAGTAAATAGTATTGTACGAAATAAAAGCTTTAAAAATATATGTATAATTATGTGTAACTATAACCTGCTTTACAATGAAAATTCTTAACTACTTAAGTACTTACACATCTCCAAACCATCCAAAAAATAAAGACCCAACAGTCTCTCCAATTTTGCTATAAGCAAAAGTATTCGCCACATATAAATCCTTCTCACAAACCCAATCATTTTCGGAAGGGACTGTTGTTTCAAACCAAGTCTTGTCGTAATCATACATATGGCATCCTGGAAATGAAATATTTAATGAATTTGGTTTCGATATCAGTTAAGTAATTAATACGAAAAACACACAAAAAGTCCTTTTATTAACAAGTCAACAAGAAGATTGAGGCTTCGAACGGACCTCTGCTGATGTAAGCAAGAGATTTCGTTACTACGCAATGCTAACACTACGTCGCCGCGTCGGCACTATAGTTGCAAAACTTCTGAAAAATTCTGAATAATTCCGGAATACTTCTGGGAAAGTTTCTTTAAATCAGAATTATTCAAAATGAATTTAATTAAGATTTTTTTTTTGCTGAAAAATCGTACTTCGCATCGATCGTCGATCGCCGCCGCCGCTGCCCCTCTGTGCGCCGGCCGCTGCCGCTGCGCTGGCGCCGCGCGGCCTACCTACTGGCACGAGTCGCGTTCGCGTGCGGCGTGCAGGCGATGGCGTTGCGGGGTGCGGTAAGAGGGGAGATGCTCCCCGGAGAAGTTTTCACCCGCGCCAGAAAGATTCGTACCCCGCAATCGAATGTTTCCGAATATTTCGCCCGAATAATTCAATGGGAATAAAACGTGTTTGTTTGTGGTGTGGTGTGTGAGTTAAATTTTATTGTTCAGTGGCACATACGTAAGTAAAATATAAATGTTTATTTTATTTTATATGGGATTGATTAAGTAGGTAGGTATATGTTGATATTTTTATAGGTAGGCAGATATGTTAGCCTGCGATTAACAGGGTTTTTATTCTTTTGTTTTTAGGTAGGTAGGTACCTACTTATTTCGAAATCAAATGCTATTTTTATAAATGTCAGTTGTGGAATAAAAAACCAGGCCTAGCATATTTGATTTGTTTTTTGAAAAAGGGTTACCTATGTTTTTGGTTAGTTTGTATGTACCGTAAAACGGGGTGAATAGGGATGGAGGAGTGAATCGGGACGAAACTTTAAAAAGGATTTTAATATATAAATAATATAGTTTGTTGCCAAAAAGGACTGTAATGTGTGTACTGTATTATAATTAGGTACCGATTAAGTGTCCTTGTTGGCAACAAACTATATAATTTCAACGTTAAAATCCATTGTGCACTCACAACCATAAACTTAATATACCTACCGCTCACAACAGTCACAACATACCTAACTAAAGATAATATAATTTACAACTTCCAAGCGCGAAATGGGTAGTAAGGTCGATTTTTCTGGTTTTTTTTTGACAGTTGAAATATTCCCAAAGTTTAGGAATATTTCGGAATACTTCCGAAGTATTCGACGGGAATGATTCGGAATTTTTCCCGCCAGCATCTATATCGGCACTCGGCAATTCCGTCACCATCCCGCAATGAAAACATGCGACGAGGCGACACGGTTCAATTTTTGCCTATCAGTGAAAATGGAGCTGTGATGGCCAGCGGGACGCAAGTGCGCTGCAATGACCGCGACGTGCGATCAGCGCGTGACTTTAATTACGTCACAGCCTGAAAAGGCAACTCATACGTCACGAATGTAGAAGGAAAGTTACGCGAGGAAGACTTCCCAACACTACCCAAGTACTAGGCCACCGCTGCTTGTGTGGCATTGCGCCTACTCTTAAACCCAATAAAGTCGGTGAGACCAGCTTTATATTGTTGGAAGAAAAAAAGTCGCATCTCAACGTAAACGCAATCGCAACAAACATGGCGACGCGACGAGGATGTACGAGCTGCAGCGACAATCATGCTCGTCTACCCCTCCTGGTTAGACCTCCAGGCATTGGGAAACAAGCTCCACCAATACTCAATATAAAGACTTAATAATAATCAAGAGGACTCAAATCGATGGACAGGCGATGCTGAAGCTGAAGCGCATTTTGTCCAGAAGGACTACACATTTCAAATCATAAAACCTCCATATTCCCGCAATACATAAGTCCGTATTCTTCAGCCTAGGCTTTTGGCTGGCAGGAGTAGGGTTCCGTAGCTAAAGGGCAGCGAGGCCGAAACCAAATTCCCAAGTTCAGTTTAGGTGCAGTGTTTATATAAATATATAGTATTATGTATGTTTAAGTTAATTATCTATCGGCCTCTGTAACCTATTAATAAACAAATAAAATATAAACAAGGTATAACGTTACCTTCAGTGATATTATTTTCTGGACTTGCGTAAACTAAACAGTCACTAAATTTTACTCCTCCTGCTGCATCTTCAACTCTAAATAACAACGTAATCGATAAAAAGATAATTTATGAATACACAATTATAATTATTATTCACATATTAATTCACTATCAGAAATTGGTTAGCTTACGTCGGAATGTATTTCAATTTCCATAAATATTCACTCATATTGTCGGGTTTTTTGGGAAATCTACACACATGTGGTGTAACCGTAAGTGCTAGTATTATATTATTATATGCCATAGCCCACAATGCGGCAAACACAACATTATAAATAATATCAAATTTAGTTTGAAATATTCCATCTTGGCCCACTTCTGATAGCGCACGGTCGTAAAATGAATCCATGCTACCCCTATCACTCTTGTGTTCTGATTGTAAATACATCGTAGTTATTTTTATGTTGTACTATGAGATAAAATATCGATACAGTAAAATCGGTTATTTATAAGTCACTAATTGCTTATTTGTCTCGTCTCTTTTATCGTTCTTATCATAAACTTCGAAGTATATCGTGAATAATATCATTAGGCGCTAAATCCACTTGCAAGTTAAATTGCGCACGTTGTCTTCTGCAACTGAGTTTCATTGTGAACACACTCGCAGCAAATCAACTTTTGGAAGTATTACCGACTTGCCACACGCTGCCCGTGAGTTTTAACCAAACTTGCTTTCAGTATAAACAGGTAAGTACCTAAGCAAGCACTTCTTGAATAACTTGCGCAACTTAATTTGCTAATGAATTCAAGGTTTTAGAATATTTTAAGATCAACCTATTTGTTAATCTACATTATTTGTAGGATAACGTCTCGGAGATGCATTCTGCATGTCTGCTAATAACAATATACTGCAATTACCAATCCAATTGCCCCTTTGACTGTTCACCGTGTTACAGACATTGGGAGGCCCATGTTCAGCAGTCGACGTTTACAGGCTTATACATATATAATATGATTAAAATGAATGATTCCATAAAACTCGTCTAAGTTATTATAAATTAGACTTCAATGCTGACCCATAAACCTAAAAACTTGATAAATTTCATATTGACACACAAGTCTATGGTCCAATGAACTAAATATTAATAGAAAATTATTTTAAATTAATAACTGCGGAATTACTGTGCAACTTTATTAATCTGTCAGAATCTGTTACAAACAATCGGTGTGAACTTTCATCTTTGACCCAGAAATTGCCCGCTGAAATTGATTCCTTATCAATGGGAATAACTAAATAGAATAATAAAAAACGCGAAAGCTAAAAGCGGAATTTGTTTCCATTTTAAAACTACACATTTTACTGGATTGTTACAAATTAAATGCAAAGTTGCTATATCTAGTGAATACCGTTCTGCCTAGCCTTTTCCCAGCCATGTTGGGGTCAGCTTCCAGTTTAACCAGATGCGGCTGAATACCAGTACTTTACACGAAGCGACTGCCATCAAACCTCCGCAACCCTGTTACTGGGCAATACCGATATCCTTAGGTTAGAACGGTTATCAGACTTTTTGGGTTTCTGACTTCCCGTAACGACTGTCATAAGTATTCGTATAACACCCGGGACCGACTGTTTAACGTGCTCTCCGAGGCACGGAGGGTTCTCGATGTGTAACGAATGGTCACCCATCCACAGACTGACCGCGGCAAGCGCAGCTTAACCTCGCAAATCGTACGATCCACGCGGTTGGTAATTAGGCACGAGCCCTTCTATATCTAGTGAATACCATCGTTCTAAATTATTTTTAAACGAAATTAATACAACAGTCGTGGCCATTGAACTAGGTCCATCGATAGTGTTTAATACATGACAATAAATTAGGAAAACAATGAACTTCTAATAAACCTTACAATCACTTTGCAAACAGGGAGGTATTTGGAACGAACTGCACATAATATATTGAGAAGGACAATTTATTATAATTTCTTTTTTTAGGTGTTTATTCTTCCTAAAAACACATGAATAATATTTTTAAATACATATCATAAGAAGAACTAATTTAAAAATAATATAAAAAATTGTAGCCAACTGGATCGGGAACAGAGTCAAAGTTATTATAAAAAAATATTGTTGGAATGCCTTTTACCCCCACGCTTTTTTCTGCCACTAGAGCGGCGCCACTGACAGCCGAGGTAAAATGAAGTCCAAACTGCTAAATTCCTTGCGATTTTCCGTCATACATTTTTTATTGTTGTGCAAATTGTCAATGAAATCGTCTCATCATGAAGGCTTATCTTATAGCAGGCATAAGTAAAAAGAGTAAATATCTGTTTCTTTTTTTCAAAAACAATTAATCCTTATTTTTATTTTATGGTAAAAATAAACCTAAAAATTGAGCTTAGTAAATAGGTAATTACTTTTTGAATCATGGCAGCCCCATTCTCGGCGGTTGACTGAGTCGGGTTAGCTTGCCGCCTGCGCGATTTTTCAGAGGTTTTCGCGCCTCAATTATTTATTTTATGTAATTATACTACATGTTTATAACATTCCAACATGGGTGCGTATTTGTCTGAGCCCGTTACAGAAAAAGTGTCCAGCGATGAAGCTAACGATAAACTCGATTGCGGCGCAAGCTCCATGCAGGGATGGCGTGTCAATCAAGAGGTACTATATTGTTTCGTTCATGATTGTATATTTCAGTCTTTGGAAATGCTGCCACTAAGTGCTATTTACTAATAGCAATCGCTATCTCCACACGATCAGTTAACAATGTACAATTCTAACGTTGTGATATTTACCGATTGTGGTTGGCGCTATGTTAAAATTTCTAGGCATTTTACTATGTCCAATGTCCAATGCACGAGCTATATTTTATTGGGAGATTTTTTACCGTAATTGGGTGGAGGCGATTAGATATTCTATTTGAGATGCTTACGCATGAAATAGTGAATATAGTTGTACGATTATTTAGGTGTAGATCTGGTAGAAAACTTACAATTATATGCATCTTTACCACTGCTGTTATATCCGGTATTAGATACTATCGTATAGTTTGCTAATATGGATGTTAGTTTTATAATCTAAACCATTTATATATAATTCTAGGATGCACACAACACAATTCTAGAGTATGATTCAAACACATCACTCTTTGCTGTGTATGATGGGCATGGAGGAGCAGAAGTGGCCACATATTGTTCACAAAATCTGCCAAACTTCATAAAAAACACAGATGCATATAAAAGTGGAGAGCTAGTAAAAGCTTTGGAAGATGCTTTCCTCGGATTTGATGCTACAATTGCCTCCAAAGAAGTCATGGACATTCTGAAAGAGCTAGCCGGTAAGTTGCTATCATTTTCATAACAATTTTATCATTATCTAAGCAGTTTTGCCAAGTACATTCAACACTAAAATTATTATACAATCTTGTATTGTCATAAGTGAAATGGTGCTTAAAATAACCTACAAAAACATTTGTGATTTGTTTTTATAGAATAATTAGAGGTTATGATAACTTCACTGGGTGTACTATACAACTGCTAGCGTTAGTAATTTGTTGATAGTTCTGGTGTAAATTCCACAACATATTGCATGTTCAAGCTATAATATTATAATAATGTTAAGGCTTATAATATGAAAATCTATAGACTTATTGTGGGTTTGAAGTAGGACAATGTGGCAGAGGTCAAATGTTTGCATAATGACTTAGAATACTTCATGAAAATCAAAGATTTTATGATTTCTCTTTTATTTAAATATAAATTGTGTGGTTATGTTCAAAATTTGATAGCAAGCATAATTTTATGTTGTAGAATATTTGTATTTATTTTTCTATTCCCCGTGTTATTCTTTTGTTACATTAGACAATGTTTTCCTAATTTCATTTTTTTACACAAGTACCCCGATTTCCTGTTGAATGACCATGTTTATCTGTTAGATGTTAAGAAATTTGTGAGATGACCATGCACTTGCTCATTTTGTCTGCAGTTTTGTTTATGTACGTAGAGACCATGGTAAAATTCAATAAGCACACCTACTATAATAGTGCATTAATTTGTTAATATGTTTGTGCCAAAATGTGTAAAGGGCACACTATTTTACTGTTAGTTGCGTAGGCAAACTGCAGATGGAATACAAGTTGTTTAAATTAAAATGTACGCTTCAAAAATACTGTAACACTTCCCCGTTTACAGGCATACTGCATACACACTGAAATTTAGAATTCTTTACAAATGTTTTTTTGCTCTCAAATAGCAAAAATGTCCAGTACCAATAGTAGTCAAATAATATTTGCAGTGTGAATGAACTATTATCGTATACAGAATGGAATTTTTTTACTGCACCTGGAGGGAAAGTACTCTAAATACTGGAAATAGCCAATTTTACTCAAAGGAAACATTCCTTTATTTAAAAAAAAAAGCAAAACTGCTTTCAATGATTTTTGAAAATATGCTTGCTATAACCACATTTGATACACATCAAACCAGCTAAAATCCAACAAAATAACAGCCTGTACTTTTATGGCATCAATTGCTAATCAATTGTACGGATCTAATCTCTATAACAAACATCATCATCATCATCATCCTCCTGCCCTTAACAAAGATGGTAAATGAAATAAAATGAAGTGGAAAAGCATGAAATCTAAACTTAAATTAATTGAACGCAAAAAAAAAGAGTAAACTAATTAGTTGCTTGAAATGAGCTCCATTTTGTTGGATACATAAATTTATTCTCTTAAGGAATTAATGTTATTAATTTATCTTATTTTGTCGGATTTTAGCCAGTTCAATGCCCGGGTGTGGCAAGAATATTTTCGTAAAAATAGGAACACAGTTTTGCTTCTTTTTAAAAATAGAGGAATGTTTCCTTTGAGTAAAATTGGCTATCTCCAGTTTTTAGAGTACTTTCCCTCCAGGTGCAATTAAAAAACTCCACCCTGTATATTAACTCGTACAAAACCTTAACTTCTGTCTGCCCTATTTATTAGAACACAAATTTTAAGGAAAGTAAAAATAATATCAAATAGGTAATTAATTCGGCTTCAAATATTTGCAGCCAATCTGACTAGTACTAACATTTCTCATTCAGTTTGAAATACATCCCTCTAGTAATTATGATAAGTATTTGCTACAACACTTAATTCATTAATTGTATGTATTGATATATTTTGATCAAAAGTACTAATGTATTTTGTAAGTAAATGAGATGAAACATTACTTTAAGGATAGAATTTACTCTCATTCTATTTTGAAATGGGTGATTTTAAGTTATGTAAAGCCGTTTCTCCACCAATGAAAAACTGGCGACTTTTGTGTTGTCACACATGTTTTGTTTTGCTAGCTGAGACTCCACAAAATGAAACACATGTTGACAACACAAAACTTGCCAATTTTTCTTCAGTGGAGACACGGCTTTACTGACTGGCTGTTATTTAATTGTTTAGGTGGTGTATGCTTACAGCACGAAAAGCAGTTTTTTGTTTTTAGTTATTTTTATGTCTGCATGGTAGAAAAGTGTTTTTGTTAAAATTTCTTTTATGATGAATCTTTTAGGTGAAATAAATCCACCAGGTCCAAGTGACAATGAAGAAGAATCTGAAGATGAGAATGTGAGCAACTTATATCAAGAAGCAAGACTCCCATTACAGGTAAACTAAATTGATTTATGTTGTCTGCTATAGCTAAGCTATGTAGTCACAAAGTCTTTGAAGAGCATTGCTCATCTCATAGGTCAAGGCAGGCCAACTTCAGGCCCGCAGGCCATAGACAGGCCCGCCAACTCACTTGAATTTGCCCACAAAGCAAATTCCGAAAACTATGAATGCAGATAGATGAAAAAATGATGTATAGTCCCTTAAGAATATTTTCCTGTAGCCACAACTGTTAAGGTAGCTGCCCTTAGTGCTCCATCTCACTATCCACTCTGTATAAGCTCATTGTTTGATATTATCATTTATCTTATTAGAATAGTAAGTTACCTATAAGGGGAGTTGCCCGGCCGCCACAACGTAGCAGAATTTTGGCCCATTTTAAAAATGGGTTGACTAGCCTCGTCATAGGGCAATAGATACATGATGAGGTAGGATGGGATTGTGAAGCTAAGCAAGCTTGAAGTATCTTGTATATATCTATTTGATTTGGAACACAAAATAGAGGGAGGTCTTGCTACCTGATGCAGTTTACGTCTTACTAATCTTAAAAATGAGCAGCAAGTATAGGCGACAAGAGAAGAACTGCAGCCACCACATCCAATAAATCAGCGGTGTATTTAGAGGCTTAGGTACTACATACATCGCACATGTCATAAAAATTTACTGAAGGATTATGTCAGGAGAATGGAATGTAACCTTCGCTTGTGGATAATAACGTAAAACTATGATCACCATTCCTTCTGCTAAGTGTGGTGATTAAGCAATCAGTCCGATATGATGATGAAGATGATGATGATGAATGTATTTATAGGAAGTATTGGCCAAATACGAAAATAAACTGAGCACTCTTCACCGTGCGCGTCTCGGAGACACTGCCACTCCATTGTCGCCATGCCTTCGCGCCAAGAAGAACGCGGAGGAAGCTGGTGGTTCAGGTACACAGACATGCTTAAGCATAAATAGCATTGATGTACTTAATTATTATTTCTATTTAGATACATTTTCTACTCAGTTGGATCAAAAGTTCCCTTAAGAAACACCTAAATATAATTTAATCCAGCCAAGTATAAAATATTGTGTTCTGCTTCGTAGGGGAACTAGCCACCCACTTTATATAAACAAAAATAGAAAAAAGAGACATAATCTCCAATGAATCTGTACTCATTTTAAAAATTCTCATCTTTCAAAAAGCAAAATAAAAGCTTTTTTACCGGAATATGCTTTTCATCGAGAAATATTTACATATCGTGCATTCAAAATAATAGGTGTCGCCGGTGCATCAAGCTCTGAACAGCCCAGCGGAGAAGCTTCATCCAGCAAGAACGGTTTGTCCTCTACAAAGGAGGTTGCAGAGGGCAGTAATGCAGAGGACGACACTGGAGGTGTATCCTCCACAAACTCCTATGAAGATAAAGATGTGAATGGAGAAGTGAGTTTTGATTTCACCACATTCTTTCATTAGTCATTCAGGGTTGTAAGGTTGAATACTGATGGACAGGGCCGGACTGGGACCTGAAATCGGTCAGCCCAGTGCTGGCAAAAAAAAAGTTATTCCCAAGCGATTACACGGACGACATTCTTTTTTAGACGATCCCCTCAATCTAGAGAGCATTTACAAACAAATTTGCGGCTTCTTTTTAAGGCGATAGTTGGACGAGCTCTTTTTTTTTTCTTTGCCGTCTCTCTTTCGATTTCTCCGACTGTGTAATCATTATTTGACGGAGTTCATTACAGCCATGTGAGGTTAGTACCCTAACAAAAAAATCAATTCTGTAAACATAGAGTTATTGAACTGTGACACCCTGCAGTCTTGTCTTGGATACTATTCGTTTTTCTAAACACCATGACCAGTCTGCATCGTATGTGACAGTCGTAACATGCAGTCAGAAGTCCGAAAGTCAGTCTGACATTTAATCTACTGTGATTGAGATGTGGATGTGTGGTTGGACTGAAAGCCAACAGAGTCAAGAAAAACCATGATATTTATAGGAAGGTAATGATTACCATAATTTTTACTTTTAAGGTATCAACCAGTGAGCCTGCCGAGAAAGCAAAGGAGCCGGTTGCTATGGAGGTCGAAAAAGCTAATTCGACTGCCCCAGACAGTTCTGAAGATAACTGCCTCCAACCTGAACAGAGTGAGGATGCCAAGAGCTCAGTGCCTGCTGGAAATGGTGCCACTTCTGAAGGCTGTAACGGAGAGGTCACAGACTCGAAGCAAGTTGATGGCGAAGAAAGTAATATCACGTCATCCAACGGTTCCGCCGCGCATGCGAAGTCGGGGAAAGCCAAAGGTAATTCATTTCCGTAGACTTCTTTCATTTTCAGTTTTTTTATCTTGACTACATACACTGCATCGCCTGTTTTTTTTTACAATTTCTTCCAAATTATAGATAAAACAGCGGCAGTATCAAGTTCAGATGCCAAGGGCCGGGACAGGCCAAAAGAGGCAAAGATCAGGCGTGCCGCCGCCGCCGTGTACGAGTCCCTACTGCGTCAGGCCGCCGAGGAAGACGACGACGAGAGCGACTCCAACGACGAAACCTTTGAAGGAGGGGAGATCAACTCGTCTGATGAGGAAAATGTTAATGGTGTTGAGGAATCTTCAAATGATGGTAAGTTGCTCTATGATTTGGAAGGTTGCTCAAGCCTCGCTTTACATGTGTGCGCAGGCGCAATGAATTTGGCTGTCATTCCCCTACTTGTATGTCCTGTCTCTTGCCGCGCATATTATTCTTGATGTTTTTAAAGTCGTACGGATCGTGCGTGACGAAATTCGCACGACTCTAAAACGCCCTTAGGGCCTGGCGGCTGGCTGTCGTGATGCAACAAGTATAATTAAATTTGTGGCATAAGCTTATACAATAGCAATTAATAATCATATAATATTACAGGAGATGGCGAGGAGGAAGAAGATGAGGAAGATTTGGCGGCTGAATCAAGTGACGAAGATGGAGAGGAGGACATCTCCATGAATGAGGAGCCTGGCAATGACAGTGGCTGCACAGCTGTGGTAGCACTGCTCAGGGGTAACATACATACAGTCTTGGACTTATTGCTTTCTTCATTAATATCTGCAATTTTATGACATTATTTTTGTATGTTTGCAGGTAATGAACTGTTTGTGGCAAATGCCGGAGACTCGCGCTGCATCATTTGCAGAGAAGGTAAAGCGGTAGATATGTCAATAGACCACAAACCAGAGGACGCTCCGGAACTTGAAAGAATCACCAAGGCTGGCGGAAAAGTGTCGAATGACGGCCGCATAAACGGTGGTCTTAACCTGTCCCGTGCCATCGGCGACCACTCGTACAAGCAGAATAAAGACTTGGGTGCTAAAGAACAGATGATCACAGCGTTGCCCGACGTGAAGACGTTAACAATTGATCCAGAAAATGATCAATTCATGGTACTGGCGTGTGACGGTATATGGAACTTTATGTCTAGTCAAGACGTTTGTGACTTCATTCAGCCGAGGTTGACCGAAGGTCGAGAGAGACTGTCGCAGATTTGTGAAGAGGTATGTATCGTTTGTTGACATTTAGGGTGTTTTTCGAGTCATGCGATTTACGTCACGCATGCCCTAATTTCACCTTTTCATACATGGTGTTTATTATGATGCGTGATAGGTGAATTACAAGCACCATGCATGCAGGTCAAACCCGCGTGCGAGACGATATTCGTAAGACTATAAAAACGCCCCTACTATACTAAAAAAAATCAGCCATTTTATTAGAACTATTTCTGGCTACAGATGTTCGATCACTGCTTGGCACCAAGCACGATGGGTGACGGAACTGGGTGCGACAATATGACAGCTATTATTGTAAGATTCAAAAACGGAGTAATAAGTGAGGTAGGGCAGCACACGAGTAACGCAGAAGGTGCTAAGAAACGCGTCGCTGAAGAAGAGCACAGCCACGAGGAGCAACAGGACTCGAAAAGGCAAAAAATCGATGATCCCCTCTCAAGTTCAGTAGTGACTTCAAGTGTCTAAACCTTTAAACATTATAGACAAAAGTGTTCAAACCACACATAGTATTGTGAAATGTATGGTGGAGACTTTGTAATTTAAATTATGATTAATAGACAGGATGTCACATAAGGGTTTCATTGAGCATATTCTACTTATTAATTGGTAATAATTTATCATTTATATTGAGCAGTATTTTGCTGCAAAAATCTCCCTCGATCTTGATGAAATGTGTAACGTGAATATTTCGAATATGTCGTGTCGGTATTGCCACCCGGGTCAGATGCGACCCGGTGTTTGTTAATCGCCAGTGTCTTTAGAAATAGTTGTGTTGAAATAACTCGATTACTAGACAAGTAGATGTACGGACAAAACATAGCAATTAATTATGCATGCACATAGTCTCGTTGACGTAGTAATGTCAACGACATCGGACACCAACGCAACACGGTCGACTGTCCATCCAATCGCGTCACTTTTAAAATATTTTCAAGCATTTATTTATTAAATGGTAGTTTGTTGCAATTGATAAAGAGATTGAAACGTAAACTTACTACAAATGTACAACTTGAATAAGTAAAAAAAAAATGATTGTACCTTGCTATTAGGAATATCACTGCCGTATTGTCAAAATATGGGATAAGATACATTGTAGTAAGTGTACTGTATAGAGGGAGAGAATTAATGATAAATTCCAGAACTGATTGTTGACGATAGCAACTAGTTAGTAAGCTAAGCTGTAAGTGTAAGTTACAGAATTTAATATGTACGATCTAATTATTTTGAATCCCACTTTAAATATTACAGAGTAAAGATTATTCTTGGTTTTTGATGCTAGAACTGGCATTTTTGTTCTCCTTTTATGATAATGAAACTCAATATAGATTCTAGTAGTATTTTAATATAGTATGCTTATAATAAAATGTGCAAAATTTTGTAAGTAGTAAAGCTTACGTCACATCGATTTCCTAACGGCAGCGTTGACTCAGTATACTGAACTTATTCAAAACAGTTAAATTTATATTAGTGCCAATATTATTTATTGATTTTCAACATTTCATAAAAGGACTTTTTGTTATAACGAAGTGATTAAAATGTGTACTTTGATTAATATAATAAATTGACTAATAATCCAATATTGGCTCGTAAAATCTCAAATATTGACTCTTTGTTTCCAGTTAAGTCAAGACAGAGCCTTATTTGGTGTATGGTAAATGTAAAATTATGACATTAGCATGTTCCTACATAAAATTAATGTTATAAAATTTGGAATCAAGGGAATATGTATATTTCAATTATTTAACTGTGTTACTCTGTAGTAATAAGTAGTTATATTTTTATAATCACAGGTATTGTAAAAAAACTTAATTCCTACTTAGTTTTGTGATTAAGTTGACATATTCCAAATTGTGACTTATGTACTGCAGTAGAAATTAATTAAATAATTTATACAATTAATTTCAAGAGAATCCAGATAACCCCATAATAATAACGATGATTTACAGTTTGACTATAGAAACTGTGTTAATTACATGTGTGTTTCAGTGAAAATTACATTTTTACCGACTGAATCATAGTTTTATTTAATTAGGTCAAGTATTTCTTTTGAGCATGTGACATGCGTTTGACTTTGTACGATCATAGCTGATCGTTATTTACGCAACTCAAATGTACTATATTATAATGAATCAAAACAGCCTATTAGTCGTAGTTTCCATCTGGACATAGACAATCAAATGCAGTCTGCCCAATTGACTAAAGGCCTACGCAGACCGGGACGGCATGGCAAGGGATTTACATATTTACTACTTTTTTTTTTGCGCTGACTGCAATATCCCTTGCCATGCCGTCCCGGTCTGCGTAGGCCTTTACTATTTGACTCGTGTATCACACGGTATTGTATTAACGTACGAATTCATAAATAATGTATTTATTTATGGAATGTGTCAAAAATTACTAAATAAAATAAATATGATTGATCATCACACCACACCACGGGTTGCAATTTGTAGAACGAAATTTAATATTTCTGTATCTCTTATTATCTGATTTGCGTCAAATACTCAATAGTTTCCATTTGCGTTGCTTCTAAAATCTGAAGGGCATCATATTCACTATCCAGCTGCTCTAGTATCATAGCCTTGTCGTTAATCTCAGCCTGAAAATATTACAAAAATATAGACAGGAACATTTCGTATCGTGTAGTTTACAATAAAATTATAGTGACGGCGCGGTGCAGGGCGCGCCCCGACAGTACCCATACATACATAGAAATAGAAATAAGTAGATCGGGAAAAATATATATATATATACTTGGTACCTAGGTTTCAAATGTTTTAATTATTCCGTTTATTCATCTATTTACATATTTGATACATTTTTAAATATTTCTATAAAAAATATAATTATTATTGTAATTATTAATTAGTATTCCTAATTATTATTAGGAAAACTTAATAGGTTAGCATTGCATCGAAAAATTAATTCTATTGCTTTTATACAAGGTTAGTCGGAAAGGGGGTACTAAGCCGCGGGCCACATAAAGTATCACTGATGACTATTTTAAAGCAAGTGTTAAAATTTCAAAATTCGATTAATTTTTTTTCCATCAAAATAATTTTTATTTTAGTTTTTTCGAAAATTCTCCATCCCTGCTTCAGTTATGAATTCAGAAAATGGAGTTTCTAATCCGTGACCCCAAATATGACCTAAAATGTAAACACAGCTGACCATAGCTGAGGATAGATAGAATTTAGCGTATTTTTTATGAAATCTTTGAACAGCTATTTCTCTTAAACTATCGAGTTTTGGGGAAAGTTGTAGAACAAAAGTTATCCCTTATTATGGGTACTTTAACACCCTTTCGGCTTAGTACCCCCTTTCCGACTAACCTTGTATAATAATATAAGTATTTAAAGAAATATATTTCGTCATTGAGGGCTAGATAATGAATAGCACATCGATACCTCAGTTCCAAAGTGTAACAATTCAGAAACAGGTTTTCATGAGACACAGGAAACAAATAGAGTTGTTATGTACTGTATGAACATAAAATAATCTAGTCTTAGGAAAAAATACTGGGTGTAACAATTGAACTACATTCAGTTAGGTATCGACTTGTTACTCTTGCGAAATAGTGCGTACAATCGTTTTGGGAACAATTTCTCACACTTATCTCAATTTCACTAAATTTCGAATTTGTTACATTTTGGAACTGAGGTACCTATCGACATGAAATGTCAACTTATAGCTTCTCCTCATTAGTATGAACACAAAATGGATAACTTACTTGCAGTTTAGCTTGCTCCGCCTCTCTTTCTTTCGAAATCGATTTCAAGAGGTTCATAGAACCTATGGCTGCCATTTTTTTCTTCTCGACGTTATCTCCAAGTTCCTTTAGCACCTCTAATAAAGCGTTGATAATTTTGCCAAAATCTTGAATCTCTATAAAAAACATTTTTTAGAGTAGGTAGATATTAATATTTGATTGTTATGAGTTTTGTGTAATCGATATGGTATGTACTGATGGTAAAAAAATCTTTATTTCATATTTAATTCCTAGGTATATTCCTACACATTTCACGAACGCGCGTGGAACAGTTGAATTCGAACCCTATGACAGTTAACATAAAAGTCACGCCACAGGCGTTAGTGAATTATAAGAACTATACAGGTGGTACTGGTATGATAAGAGATTGGACACCAAAAAAGTCATAATTTCATATAAAATAAATACTAGCCCGTAACTGCCCGACTGTAGGGCAAAGGCCTCTTCTCATATAGAGAAGGATCGAGAATTAATCACCATGATTGCTTATTGCGTGGTTAGCGATCAGTGATGTGTACGGGAGTAGTGCAAATCAGCACCCAGGACACGAATAGTCATGCTTGCACGTAGCGCAACCTGTCGCGAACTGATGAGGCTCTTGCGATGAATAGATGGCTGCAAGGCCAGAGCCTAATTTAGGGTTTGAGCCGCCCCTAGGCTAATATAGCCCCTCCACATGCGTCGTCCCCCGAGGTTATTTTGATGTGACCTGCCGTTCGCATGTTCTGCTCGCCTGCTAAGGATTGCTGTAGGGCAGGATAATCAGTCTTATCAGCCACACTAGTACCTACTGTACCAGAGACTACAGCCAATGTCTCCTCCTTTGGTCAAGCCTATCCAGCAGTGGATTGAGATAGGCTATGGTACAAGACAACAAACTGTTCCATCAATAGACGTTATAACTTAGGGTGTAAGTATTTTTTTATTTAACTGAAAGGTAATTTATAGAGTTAAGCCTTCGGCACACCAAATGCAGGTCACTAATCTGTGATGCAGGTCGTGAGCGGTGCGTGTCGTTAGTGGGTCTGCGCAAGTTGTATTGTGAATATAAGGTAGATGACTATGGGTGATCTGCACTAACTTGTGTCATAATCCTTGCACGTGTCTTTTAGATCCTCAGTTTCCTTTAGGACGTTACTTTCTATCACTCTGATTTTGTTAATATCATCATAATACAAATGGACCTTCTGTAGTTCTTCTGCCATTATTAATTTAGATAATGATAACTATGAAGAAGTTACAATATATTAAAGTAATTTGATTTATGCAACGTTGCTAAGCAACGATATCACAACACAATCGAACAATAAATAGGTAGGTAAAAAGTATATTAAGTTGTTTAAAAGATTATTATTAATTAAAAATAATGATTTTAAATATAGGTATTAGATAATAATTATATCCGTTCTCCTGTATTCTGTTATAAGTACATATTTATAAGTGGGTACGTCGTGTTGTAAACTGTTCGGTTTATATTAAGGGGGTGATCCATTGACGAGCCGGCGAGCTAACGGTATAAACTGTTGGCTTTTCAAGCATGCACGAAGAGCCAACCTCCGGCTCGCCGGTTCGCTTTCCCTATATATATAAAATTACTCTGTGCGGTTCGCTGGCCAGATTGTATCCCTAATCCCCACAAACTATCTAAGGTTATGCTAATCCTTAAATTATAGTTTGTGCTGGCCAGTGCTGCCAATAAAAAAATCTCGATTCCCCGCGTCAGTGTTGTCGATTCCCCGATATTCCCCGCTTCTTTTCTTTTTTTATCCTTGAGCGATAGTCTGACGACATTTTTTTTTTTTTATTCGCTCCCCTCTTTCTTGCGATGGTTAATCGACGTAATACGTCTTAAAATCAGTATTGCCAGATGCATTGAACCTTTTATCTGTAGTAGAAACTGCTAAAATCTGTATTAAATCTGTATGCTATTTTAACTTCAAATCTGTATGGTCAAAAGAAACAAAACAGAATAATATACCTACTTAACCTTATGCAGTCAAGTTACTTTGTTCTGCTTCTTTGGAAAACAAGAGAGTAGGTTTGGTTATAAATCGTACATTAAATAAAAAATAGAGACTAATTAATTAAATAGTTTATTATTTAAGTACTTATGAACACAATCAATAACAATTAACATTAAAAGTTTGTACGATATTAATTATTTACGACAAATGCATCACTATAATGCAGTATCTTAGAGAACACGCAAATATCTTTGGTTCGGGGATTCCCCGTTTGAGAAATAAGTGAAACTTGTAATGTCATGCTATAAAAAAACAGATTGTTAAGAAAAGTTTACAATTAAATAATAGAAGCAGACAACGTGGCATTTTACCGTAGACAGTAGTTTACTCTGTCTACGCATTTTACTGTGTCATTTATTTAGTTACTATTTTTCAAGAGAATGAGAAAATTCTGTATAAAAATCTGTAGGTATCGACTGGTAATCTGTATCCCACATCGAAAATCTGTATAAATACGGAGAAATCTGTATATATGGCAGCACTGCTTTAAATTTGCTACCTTAAGGGGGTAATCCAAAAAAACCTAATGATAACAAAATCGGGGGATACAGTTTAGCGTTGTTGTTTCGAATCTATCCTCTACATCCAAAATTAAATTATACCACTGGATAGCTAAAGTACCAAAGAATTAATTACGATAAACGAGAACAGTGACGCATCGCGCGCGGTGGAGGGGGAAGCGCTGCCATTTTGAGGTTATTTTGCTGCGTATCCAGATTTGCAATTAGTATAACCACAGAGTACATTATAATATACTGAGTATAACTTCCGACTCGGAGGAGCTATGATGTTCTTTAAGTTTTAATCGTCAACTATTATAACACAATAATTATTTGTTACCTTGCTTTTATCCTAAATACATAAATAAAAATATTTTATTTAAAAAATATAACCCGTTACATAGACGTATTCACGTCCAACATACGGCCGTGTCAATGACACAGCCACACCCCTTTTTTTTGTTTATATTCAACTGATTTTAGATGGTTTTGCGGACCGTTTCGTTCCGTTGGCGAGACCTGAAGGGTCTCCAACCAATGGGGACGAATAAAATACTTAACCTAAGCTAACTACTATTACTACTACTAATATCATGACTACTAGCAACAACAGCACTAAGGGCGACCACTACTAATGGGATTCGGACCTCAGCTTTGGGCGTTGCTGGTGGGAAGACTCGGAGGGAGACAGCTTGATGAGGGCTGAATTAACGATGTGATTGCGGAGTTAGAAAAGCGGCTCCACGGCGGCGGCGGGTAAGCACGGTGGATCAGGGACAGCGGCGATGGGACGTCGCGCCGGGCTTCGCCGGCGAGGACGGTATGCCGGGCGGCGGCGGGTGGTTTAGATTTCCAATGAATCACCACCTTTAGGTATGAGCCATGGATTAAGAAAAATAAATTAAAAAGAAATTAGTGTTGCCAACGTAGAATTTTATTTCTACATAAAGGCAAACTGTTTCTAAGCGAAACAGTTTCTTTAGCACAATAAGTACAATAATTTTAGTATACCCAATACGCTGTTCACCGATATAGTGTGAAAACCCCAATAGCTTATGTTATAAAATATATTATGATATTCTCCTTTCATTAGTAGCTATCTATATAATATTTTAAAGAAGTGATACAAAAATATATTTGTTTTATTGATATTACTGGTTAGAAATATAATAAAATATGCAAAAAAAACACCATACGTTGGGGATTGTTTATTTATAGTATAGTAACCCAACATTTCGCTGTCACTGTCACTGTCAGCTGAACTGAACTGATCATTTTATTGTTCTTCTTGAAAATTTTAAATTGAACTTTATTTTAAAGTGCGTAAAATTCATATTTCATTAGAGAAAAGGATGACTTTAACATCGAGTGTATTTTTGTTTTGTGCGAAGATTGTTGTTCATTGTTCGAGCATTTTGTAAAATAACAATCTAAACGGTGCATCAATGTTTTGTTAAATATGGAGGGATTAACTCAAAATGAGAAAATTATATGGTCGTGTTGGAAAGAAAAGTCCCCGAGAGATGTGGTCAGGGAGGCGGCTGCGAAAGGAACTCATATCGACCTGGCGATCTCCTATCTTAAAGAGAAAAATGGATGGAACGAATCTACTGCCAGAGATTGGTTTCTGGCGGAGGTGAATAACCTTTATATTTACACTATACGTAATAGATATTAAATCTGAAACTAGTAGGTACATAAGTACTTAAAATTGCTATATGTTGTAAAGAGAACTCAGAAATTTTATGCTATTTTACATTGCCATTCTGCCAAAACTATTGTTCTCTATTTTAAATAGGTTCCGGTCTGTTCTAACTATAAACAATACAACAAAATTACTCTTTATTTACTCAAATGTTTTAGGTGAAATCGTGGACAGTCCAACTTCTATTAAGAAAACAGATATTCAAAGTTCTGCACATACTAAACAAAGTCAAAATAAGTCCTGAGCAACACCTGATGAACCTCGCTCAGGATTCTGCCCAAATTGAATACAGAGATTTCATTGTTGAACATCTAGAGAAACTTTCTAAAGAGATGAGTAGTGATACACTGGATAAATGGCTTGAATTCAAAAGACATTGGAATCTCCTGAGGTATCTTGAGAAATCATTTGAGAGTGATGGCACATTCAAACAAAACAAAGTTTTTGGCACAGGCAAAGACAGAATAGTTGTTAACGAGAGTGAAATCAAAGCTTTAACGATTGAGAAAATAGAGAAGTATCCACAACAATGGAAAAGTAAAATTGCTACAGCACTGTTTTTTCATTGTTTTGGTAAGTAAAATTAAAATTTATTGATCATTTATATTTAGAGAATTATATTTATTATAATGAATATATTTTAAGCATTAGGCCTATAATTATTAGCTTGAGTAAAAGTATTGTTCCATAAGATACTAAAACTGCAGAATAGGATTCATCTGGTCCTTAGAATTTTATCAAAGGATCAGATATTTAATTTGTACAGAAAACACACTTGCTAATCAGATGCTCCTATGCAAATAATCATACTAATAGGTGTTACCCAAGAAAATACCTAGTTGGTGCTGTAGTTTCGAGTTTCTAGTATTTATATTGAATATATTTATATTGCATATGCTACATTCAAAACTCATACATAATGCAAGCGAGTAAGGACTTTAATATTATCTGTAAAGAGTTCTCATTTGACCCATTTACCACCAAAACCTATTCTGCACGCACTCTGCTGAATGCTGACTTTTTTAAAAGTGCATGTTTCTTAAATTTATAAATGTACTAGCGGCCCATCCCGGCTTCGCACGGGTGGACATTTTTCCGTTTTTGCAACATTTTTCATTTATGCTCCGTTCCTATTGGTCGTAGCATGATGTTATATAGCCTATTAACCTTCCTCGATAAATGGACTATCCAACACAAAAATAATTTGTCAATTCCAACCAGTAGTTTCTGAGATTAGCGCGTTCAAACAAACAAACTCTTCAGCTTTATAATATTAGTATAGATTATTTTCTATCATGCTTGTTAGTGATCCTAAGATTTCTACTATTTTTTGTGTTTTTACCCGTGGGAACCTGTAATTGACTCTATGTTTCATACTCAATTGTTATTCATTTGTTATAGCTGTTGGTTCTCCTATAAATGAATAAATAAATATTTTATGCATTTAGTCCCTGGGGTGACGATTTAAGAATACAATAACTCCCCCCATAGCGGGCAAGCTAATCGTAAGAGGCGACGAACATGGCGCCAAAATGGTGCCCGAAAAATGGCAATAGGCTCGCCACACAAATATAAGAGGCGAAACGTTGGGTGTACAGATTCCTGTAATAGGAGAACACCTCTGCTTACCCCTTCGGAGATTTAAGGCGTGAGTATATGTATGTATGTGTATTTAATGCATAACAGGTCACCTACAGGAAATTATATAACATTATTAGCTAGCCAGTATCTACCTAGGCAAACATTTAAAGGAACTGGGCTATATGATAACACAGGAACTCATTGCTTGACTACATAATTTTGAATTGATTACATAATATTGTTTATTCATAAACGTTAATGTTCATTATTTATTAGTACTGATAATATTAAGTATATTTGAGATCAATACATAAGTTATCTTTATATTGTTGAAGTGTAGTAAACTAGTAAGTGATTTATTTTGTATGCTTAGTCATTGACTGCATCTGTGCATAATTTTGAACCATAATTAAGTAACATAACATCATTCCTGTATTCTCCAAAGGGATGGGCAGAGGTATATAGTATAACACCCTCATTGCGCCGTTATGTTTAAGTCTCATGTAATAGGGGCCGAGCCTATTGCTATCAACAGTGCACAAATCCAAATTCCGGGCTGCTACCGAGGAATTTCATATGGAAAAACCCAATATCACTGCCCGACTTGGGGATCGAACCCAGGAGCTCATGATCAGCAGTCGCGCTTGCCACCACTAGACCAACGAGGCAGTTAATTAAGTATAGTAACAGGGGCGTAGCGTGGGTGTCGGCTGCCCGGAGCGGAAGAAAATTTTGCCGCCCTCTTATTTAGGTATTTCAATTTAATGTATACTATACATTACATCATTAATTATAGAGAACTTTTCGGCAAGAACAGTCATTATTATTTTGCATTGTACAGGTTAGATTTTAAATAAAAACGTTTTTTATTATTTATTGTTAAGCTTTGCCGCCCCCTAAAAAGTGCCGCCCCTGCCGCCCCCATTACGCTACGCCACTGTATAGTAACAAAATTATTCATATTTTTAGTCTTACAATAATTGTAACAATGTAAATGTAAATTGTAAGTTATTTCTTTTCATTTCAGAGTTTTCCTTATTAGACTTCTCAGCGCCTGTAGAAATGTGGAACTATTTAGTAGAGAACAACAAAGCCATGATCTTAGTCCGCTGGATCAACGTGCAGACTTCTGAAGTAGTCCGCGATATGAACGCGCGATACAACTTCTTTAACAACGACGGATTTGTTAAGAAACTCCTCAATGTTGACACCATAGGTTTTGATACGCACGTTTTAGAAAACCTAGACGAAATATTTCGCAAATGGCCAGTTACTAACGAAATGATCGAAAATGTTTCTAATAGTAACTGCTTCGTTTACACTAAACTATGCATTTATGACACTTTGTGCTCATATGGCATCGTGAATGAGAGTGAACGTAATAATTTGTATTTAATCATATCCAGATTATCACGCACACAGAACTTGAAACTCATTGACGACATCTTTACTGAATCATGTTCGACTATCAGTCGACAGCACTTCTATGTGGAGTTAGCGAAGTATTGCGTCAAAAATAAGTTATATAAAGTCTTGACGTTATGTGTTGAAGGTAATATATTAGATACTGACTTATCTGAAGTGGAAAAGGAAGCGAAAGATTGCATAGAACTTTGGTTGTTATTCAAGAGCATTGAACAAACTTCTGATAGACAAAGCCACGTGCTGCCAGTATATAAAACTTGCGTACAAATCGCTAACGAAAATATCGACGACTATGTTTCTTCAAATCCACATTTAGTGTTAGGAATGATCCTTCTCGAGGATGCTAAAAAGTTATTTGATATATTCTCCAAAGAAGATTTTTTACAGTTTAAAGACTTTAAATTGCCAAATAAGATATATAAAGACAAGCTTCCACATTTGTATAATGTTTATAAAAAATATGTAGATGCGAATCAAACGTACGAGTGTAAAGATGTGAATGTTTATCAGCTTTTGTCTGGTTACCGTGGTTTAGATGTGTCCAAAATATTTGAATTTCAACTGGTGAATCAGAACACGAACAGTTTGCTCACTGATAAGCCAGACAGACGCAGCCTGGGAAGTCTGCTGTCAAGCGACGCAGATGTTAAGGCCGCCAGTATAAAATCTTTATCGCAAAGAGCTATGGAGATGCCAGATTTTGCTGACGAGAAACTTATGAAAAAATATGGCTACGTTGCCAAATTGAACCATGTATACTATTTGAAACAGTACCGCCCTTGTAACGCGAGTCAGGCGTTCGTATCGCAGCAGTATCAGACATACAATCGCTTGCAGGACAAGAGCGTGAAGAGCGCATGTTGTGAGGCCCATGCGTTGGCCTTGCAGAACTGGTCCGATGGCGCTATGACCGCATGCACTGTATCATTTATAGCAATGATTGGATGTAATCCGACCAGGTGTAGAGTTCACATTTCTGCTGCTAAAATGATAAAGAATCACATGATGGAATACAGAGGCTATCCTGAAGAAAAAGCAAATAAAACCGTCAACGAATACATGTCGAAACTGATACAGAGTAATGACGAAGCTGCCAGAGAGATGTTGCGGTACTTGGAGGAAATAACTTTGAACAGATTATCTGAGAGACAAAAATCTGATGGGAAGGTGGATATTTCAGTGGTTTTGTATGAATCACAGACGATGGTCAAGTTTGCCACATTACACAACTTACCATTGCCAGAACAGCAGTTGCGCGAGTTCGTGAAGACTAACTCCTGGTTCAACTTCCTCGTTTTTGGCGACATGTTCCGCTACCCGCTCAGTCAAATGTTGCAGTTATCACAGGAGTTCGACAGAAAGTCTTATGCGGAGCATTTAAAACATATAATGCTGCACCGAACCATAGACGATGGTGTCGAAAAAGATAATAAGATCAGTTCCAGTAATGGACAAAGACGAGTTACGAGATTGAATTCTGTAGAAATTGTAAGTTTTTTTGTCGCTTTAATGTTACACTGTTTTTAACCGACTTCCAAAAAAGTAGGAGTTTCTCAATTAGACTGTTTTTTTTGTATGTTTGTTCCTCGATATCTTGCTTGCTAATTGTGAACCGATTTTAATGATTGTTTTTTTGTTTGAAAGAGTATTCTTTCGAAGTGGTCACATTTAAATTTGGTGAAGATCTGATGAAGCACTTCGGAGATAGACCATTTGAAGTCGGTTTTTTTTTGTTAAAAAGTTTAATTATTCAAGATTCTGTTTATAAAATAATTTGCGTCCCCTTACCCTGAAACCCGGTGTAATAGGTAAATAGGTTGTTCAGACTCAATTTCTTCAATGTCCTGAATTGATCTGAATTCTTAATAATCTTTGGAAACTTATGTCATTCCATCTAGGGTTCTGTTCTCATACAGAGTCCTAGTCCGACCCAGAGCAGTAGTTTCGAGTTCCCATCGAGTGCCTACATGGGTCGGGAGCTGTGGGAAGTTGCGGCCGCGTGCCATGGCCCGGAGGACCCTCCAGCGGCGCTGCTGAGGGCGGCTGACATTTGCAGGGAACCCCTGCTTGTTCTTATCGCTAGCTGTTATGAGGTATGTACCAATATCTGACTCATTTACAAAAGAAAAAAAATCAATTTTTATGTAATTTGCTTCCTGGCAAGTGACGTCACTGGCCAGGCTGCGAACATGTACTTTGTCAATACATGTACAGTCGCCGTAGGCCGCACGTAATTTGGCAAGGTTTTGGCGTAATGGGAGTAAGTATGCGCATGTACCTACACTTAGTGCAACAAAAAAATGGTCACTTTTATTGCCTGTCATTATTTAATGGTTATTGCCATAGTTTATTTTTAATTTAAATATGTCTGTTTAGAAGAAAGAAATGAGAGGAATTCTCTTCTCTACTCTTGCTAAGTTACGTGCCGGCGACTATATTTAATTATTAAGCTGCTGCGTATCAGTGTGTAACCCAACACATGCAACTAATGTACGTAAGAAAAAAAACTAGACTTACATTATTTAAAGTTTTTATTTCCACTTTACAAAGCGCTTATCAGCTTTATTCTTATTATAATAAACTTTATTCTTCTTAGCCAAACGCCATAGATGTTCTATGGCCACAATGGATCCTATCCTCCTTGTCCCCGAGCGCCCGCTCTCAACGTGTGCTGCAGCAGCTGATAACGCAGCAGCACGTGGTCGTGGTCGCTGAACAATTTCAACGGGTCGCGGAGCTGTGTTTGTTAGAGGGCTATGTCACCACGTTGCACGAAGCCATGCTGATATTTATGCCAGTAAGTTGTATTGTAATGACTTTGGTAGACAATGGCACACGACAACCATAATTATATTATGGATCATCGCTTTCGTCTTATAAGATATTGGGTTCACCATAAGACCGCCCGCACATTATAAAAAATATCTGTCAGAATATTCCTGAAAAGTACTCTTCGCATAAATACTACTTCGCATATACATATACTAGACCCCGCACACTGTCAGAATTTTCCGGAGCCTGCACCCTGTGAGCTCTAATTCAAAACGTATGCGCAAAGGGCATTCGCGCACGCGTCAGATATTTTATGACAAATTTCTGATTATGTGCGGCCGGGCTTATAACTACTCATCAGATACTATTTATCACTGCTACACTACTCTTCATCACTACTTAGCCTTTTCGAGAAAGATTTTGCAGCCTCAATTGATTGGTTGATGAGGATTAAATATACTATAAGGCAATTATAACACCACTGATTTTAATTTTCAGGAGAGTCCCCTAACTTTATTCACATCGTTCCTACATCGCTGCATTCGCCAGCACAACTTCGATTCTGAAACTACGAAACTCCTCACGAGTTTCCTGCAACATGCCCAGCGTAAATATAGCGTGGGTGCCAGTGGCGTACCTTGGCAGCTGTCCAAAGAGTCCCTGCAAAGAGTTGCGGTGTCGCTAGTGAAAATTGCACTGAGCCACAACTTTGATAGCGCCTATCATCAGAGAGAGTTCCTCAAGTGTTTGGCTGTCAATCAGTTCGAGAAAGGATTAGTGGGTAAGTGATTTTTAATCATTGTTATATTGTTTAGTTTCAAATCATTTTTGGTGTATATTTCAAAGACTAGCGGCCCGTCCCGGCTTCGCACGGGTGGACATTTTTCCCGTTTTTGCAACAATTTTCATTTATGCTCCGCTCCTATTGGTCGTAGCGTGATGTTATATAGCCTATAACCTTCCTGGATAAATTGACTATCCAAAACAAAAAAAAACAATTCCAACCAGTAGTTCCTGAGATTAGCGCATTCAAACAAGCAAACAAACATAAGTAGTAAACAGACATAGTCAAAATAATAGAAATAAGGAATGTTCATTTTTCCAGTGCCGTCGCCAAACTTCTCCACACTGTACGAGATTCTCCAAATATCAATGGAGACATCTTTAGCCGTTAATATATCCAAAATGCTTCAGGACGATTCCCAGCATTACTTAGAAGAATGTGTCGAAATGTACACAGCTAATCGAAACTACGACGTAGCATTGAAGATCGCTAAGATTTCTGGAGTACTTGTCAATGGCATTTTGATAGCTGAATGGACGCATAAGTACGAAAGTCTTCTTGCAAAAGATGACATGTTAGATGACAAAGCTATAACGCTTTTTATAGCGGAGTGTAGCGAAGCCTTCAAGAAGGCAGCAGTCACGTTCAAAGACGCTACCGAATTCCTTGTGTCTCATGTCAATAACATCTCAGACACGACACAAAAGTTCTATTCATACAGAATCATAATGAGTTGGTTCGAAGAGAACTTAGAATACGGACGAAGGCGCGAAGAGATCGAACATCTCATGTGGGATGCTTACTTCAAAAGCGAATCACAAAACAGCATATTCCTTAACTGCTACCATAGCACTTTGCATTTTATAATCAACGGGCAGAAAGACGAGAATATCTCGAAGAAGATTGGTAAGGCTAACGCAGAGAAACCGTTTTCTATGATGCTCGATGAAATAGAAATTGAATGTGATGTCAGTAATATAGAGAATGTCGTGTTATTGGAAGAGCCTGAGGCTGTAGACAATTGGAGACGAGTTATGAACCAGTTACTTGAGTTAAAGCTCCTGGTCGACGCATTTCGGTTATCGGCTTTGTTTAAAAATCCACCGGAGTATAGGTACAGACCTCCAGCCTGTCCTGTGCAGATAGTGAGGACTTGTTTGAAGCTGGCAGAGGGGACATGCTCACCGTATGAACTTCCGCAAGAGTTGAGGCTGGTGATTTCCTCACCTGTGCTGCAAAATAAGTTGTCACGTAAGTTACCAAAACCAAATGATGTGGATGCTGATTTTACTGTTTCTGTAGAAGTGTTTTTAAGAGGCCTTTCCAGTTTTACAGCCGTCACGCTCTAACTTTAAGCCTTTTAAAGATTTAAAGAGATTTTAGGTGATATTGAAAAATGTAATCTATAAAAGTTCAGTGTATCCACCTTCTGAGTGTCATCACAAATATTTAAACAATAGTTTTATTTTCATACATGATTTATATAGCAAAAAAACAGAAGACGTAAATTTTCTTTTTCCTCTTTCTAGGCAACAAATCAAGACGAAAATATGTTTCAAATATTTATAATGTTATCCTGAAGGATTTCTACAGAATCCATTTGTCAATATCGCCTAAAATCTCTTTAAATCTTTATAAAAGACCTTAAGTTTTGGATTCCTCGAGTCAGGCTCGATCTAGTGTGGAGTTCATAAGCAAAATGTTTCCTTTGTGTCCTTTAAAATGCTCGTAAAATGTATAATTGATGTAGACTTTAAGGAATTGTAAAGCACTGTTTTTGGCAAATAAACAATTATTATTATTAAGTTAGAGGGAGACGGCTGTGAAACTGGAACGGCCTCTTAATAGTCAATTGCCAAAACCCAGGAATGTATTAAAACTTATTTCTGGTGTAATTGTGCACAACACAAATTGCAATTGTTTTCTGTTTTTCATGAAACCTATTTTCAGTATCAGGTATATCAGACGCAAGTTTCGAGGAGCTGGTGGTGATTCAAGAAAAGCAGGAGAATGTACCAGAGAGTGCTCATTTAGCGGTGCGCGAGGAAGCTGACCGGTTGTCTGCACTCGACGCTCTGGCTGTTAGGAGCGGACTGACGGTTGCAAAGCAGGTAAAACGAAGTCTGAATAGATATCGATATTGATGGTTTCTTTACCGAATTATCTAACTGAGTCTGTGTGTCCGGTTGCAGTGCGATCGAGCCTTAATCGTGTTGCAATTTAAGATTTGGTCGAAGACTTCCTGTAGTTACCTGCTATAATGTCTACTGATAACAGTGGGCTAGTTTGTGTAGAAAATCAAAGGTCATTATTATCTTACACCGATGCAGTATATATATTAGCCGAAGTGACCCACAAAACCCTTCTTTTTGCCTTTGATTAGTCGTTTCTGTTTTGCTGTTATTTGTTTATTGACATGGATAACTCAGTTTTCTTCTTTCTAGGTTGCCAGTTACTTCCGCATAGCACTACAAATAGGCTGGGACTATACCTCGGTGTTAAAGTATCAGAACCGCGCTGTCGACTTCATCAACCTCGTGAGTGGACGAGCAAGGATGTCTCTTGCTAATCTCGTTTTCAAGACGTTCAATATACCTTCCAAACAGGTTAGTGTAACAGATATTCAAAACAAGTTCCCAACCAATCTATTGTCTGTTGACTACGACTGACGGCTTTAGAATTTTTGATGATAATCACGTGTTCACTTTGAACAAAAGAAAATATAGAACTTAGTGATTTAGAAGTTATACAGATTGTGCTATCTACGAAGACGTGCGCCACTCTTACCTTCACCTAAATCGCGTGTTCTCTCTCACTCTAAGATGAAGAGTGAGAGAGAACACGTGATTTGGACGAATAGTGGGGCGCGTCTTTGTGGATGGCACTATCTGTAATTAGAAATTTACGCAATTCCACAATCAAATTGGATGTGAAGTCATTGATCGTGTGCTGTGCAGTAATAAGGTTAGTATCGTGTTTGTGTGATTTGATAGTGCGTGTATCGAGTAAATGACATATGTGTAGTATGATTGGTGCCATACATAGCTCGATACGTTTAATAAAATATAGACCTTGTTACAAAGCCAATAAGGTCGACAAGAACGGTAAATAAAAGTCGACACATGTGTAAAGCGAGTTAAGACTACTCTTCCTTTTAGGTCGCCGAGTACCTCTGTAAAGAAATAGTTGCGGCTATAATATCGCCACACCTAGTGAAGACATCAACATTCAGACAAAAGGAACACTTCCAATACACTTTATGGGGCTACGCACTCAACGCCGACATCGAAATGTTCCTCAACATGCGACCGGACGCATGTAGTCATATAGGAAGACTTATCTTAGACCATCTCATGGCCTTTCAAAAGATATACAAATGTACAGGAACTTCTAAGCTACCAGAAAACCTTTTAGATGACAGCTGTCTCGATGTAGAAACTTTGATAGACGAAGAATATCAAAACGTGGAAGGTGATGAGGCAGAATCAGTTTTGACTGAAGAAGGGACTATAATGTCAGCTGAAACTGAGTCAGTGTATTCGGTGTCCACTGTGTATACAGTTTACAGCAACAAAATGTCGAGAGATTGCAGAAGGAATTTGTTCGATGTGATCAATAAGAATAACATCCACATTCGGTACGAGGTGAAGTCGAATATCAGGAAGATAACTAAAGGAGCGAAGTTGTCTACGAAACAGGTATGTAATGAGTCCTTTGTGTTTACGAAAAATCCCAACGTCAGTGGTAATTTTATGTTGAATACCTTTTTATAATTTTACACTTATCCTAGCATCTTTGGCGTAAAGGTAACCTCTCGTCGTTTCCGAGTTGGCGAGTTCTCACTTTTTATAAGAATATCGGGTTGCACGACACACTTGTGAGCTCTGTGCCCGCATTGAACGGATAACGCTTCCGAGGACATCAAAAATATTATTTCCTAGTCTTCTGACTATTATAAAACTACCGACACGTCATCTTTTAATTGTATAACATTTTCAAGGTGAACATAATCTGCCTGGAGCTGTTGGTAGTCGCCCACGAGTGCTTCGCGTGCGCGTGCGACACGGAGGGCGTGGCCACCGCGCTGCGGTCTGCGCAGGCGCTGGCCGCGCGCCTGCTGGCGGCGCGCTCGTGGAGACTTATGGTGCGGCTACTCACTGGACTAGCACGCTACACTGAGTGTGCTTATGTGTTTCAGGTAAGTGACTATAGATCAAAGTAGATGGCTGCTTTTCAGACATCTAACGGAACACTGGTCTAAGTGAACAGTGGTGATTGGGGGAACATACAACGCCGTTCACCTCCATAACCCGCTCGCTTATCAGAGTCGGTCTAGGTCAGGGGTGGCGAACCACTGGTACGCGTGCCATTAATGGCACGCGACGCAATATTTTGGGCACATCACTGATCACAAAATTCATTATGCACTGCGAAAAAAGTGTGAAGTAGGTATTATATGAACCAATAATCCCCAATAATCACAAAGTCAAAATTATTTGGTGGCACGTCTAAGACCACATTAAACATTTCTCTAGAAAAATGGCACCTTGATACGTAAAGGTTCGCCATCCCTGGTCTAGGTGAATTCTTTTTACATGTCTCCTACGATACCTTCAAAACGAGATGAAACTATCTTAAGCCAAGGAACCATATTGTTGAACTTCATCGTATCATGTAACATTGAAGTCGTTAGATACATCTCTGTCTTTATTTCCAACGCAACCTTCTTCATTTCCAGGCGTTACGTGACAACCACCAGTTCGAATACCTTCTCGGTCAATTTGACTACATGCTGGGACAGCAAGTGGACAAAATCGCTGAGTTCAAGCAAGGACTCCTTGACTTTCTCAAGATTCATTGTCCAGGAGACACTGACACGTACATAATGGTCGCGTTGCATTTCAATATGTATACCGAAGCCGCTAATGTGAAGAGGAAACAGGCTTTCAATCTGATCGATGATTTGGAGAAAATGGCTTTAGACTCTGCCAAGGTATGTGAAGTTTGTGTGTTCACATAATGTAGAACATCTATAATATTTTTTTACTACAATCTTGTCTATTTATAGGTGTACATTTCTGTATGACAGATTAGTATAGTGATTATTAATATGGGCCATTAATTACTCTTAATTTGCTGATAATGGAATTCATTCCATGATTACATGCCCCTATTACGGGGCGAGCCTATGCCCATTTACCGGGTACCATTCCAAAATCCGGGCTTCTACTCAAACTTTCCACAGACTAACCTAACACTGTAAGACTTCCAGAATTATTTAGTACATTACTGCCGCGGTCTGTAATGACTGCGTTGCTGGCAGCACTGATGATGGCCGAAAGCGCAGTGTAGTGCGGCTCCAGGCCATCACAGCGCGGTCAGCATTGCAGCTCTTGATGGACAAGCTGGAATAAAGGCCGAGACCGAAGGTCGAGCCCTTTATAGCGCGGACAGCAAGGGCTGCAATGATGACCAAGCTTGAAGGCCGAAAGTGTAGCTAACCTAAGCTCGAGGCCACCATAGCGTGGCCAGCAGCACAGTCATTGCGGACCAAGGCTTGTATAGTGCTTTACTCAAACAATGCGAGTAATTTAAATAAAACCAGCTTAGTATGTATAGTAAGAATTTATTGAAAGTAACGATTTGTTTCTTCCCCGGGCTTTAGCTTTTTTATAATAAGTCTTTAATGATTGTGCTGCCTGTACCTATACAGCCAAATTATGAATAAAAACTTTATGCACCAGACTATTTTTGAAACAAAACTCGACAATAATGGATTTTCAAAGGAAATTGCTGGTGGCTAAAACTCACCAGCAATGAAATTCCATACAACTTTGCTGGCGCCTATTCTAGTAGCGCGGAAACGTCGACTTTGCTCAAAGAAGGTTGTCAAAATAATGACCACATTACAAGCATTTTTGATTAAACATCATTTTCTGTTTACCAGGCAACATCCAAAAAGCCGTTTCAACCGCCGACCTGGTTGCAAATTCATGACAACGCGTCCACCAGGTCTCTTCTAGACACTGCGTTGATTCACTGCACGGATGCCGCAGAGTTATATCTTCAAGGCGGCTGTACCGGTTTCGCAGGAGAAATGGCGGCGCTTGCGCAACAAATAGCGTTACAAATATCTTTGTTGAACGCGTCGCCGACGAGGCTCATATTAAATAGGAGCACGGAACAACTGTATAGGCTTGTTACTGAATATTTGAGGTGAGTTGACTTTATTTAGGCTCTGTCCTATTGGTGAAACGCTTACAACGAATCAAGTGCACGCTAGCTTTTTCTGCAAGGATTCACCAATAACCCTTATAGTTACCTAAAAATTGACTACCTTACTAGTAACCGCGGCGGTGGGATGAATAACACTTTTGAAAGTATTTTTCAATATTCGTGCGTATTGTTAAAGGTGACTAAGGGAATATATCAATGGGATAGCAGGCAGCCTCCTTCTTTGTGCTATTAATAACTATCACCAAATCTGTGGCCAACTATGGCGACATTCCCTATAACCGTTCGTTGTAGTGTCAAGTTGAGGTCAATATTAATATATATTCCAGTCAATATGGGTTATCAGTCCGACTCAGTAGACTGGAAGCTGACCCTAACATAGTTCGGAAAAGACTAGGCAGAATGATCGGTTTACCAGTCCGTGTTTATTGACTTTAATTGATAATTATAAATTTTAAATTCCAGTTTCATGGAGGGTCTAGTGCTGCTGGCGGGTCGCGGCGGCGAGGCGTGGCGTGAGCTAGCGTACAGACGCACGCTCACCAACGACCAGGCGTATCTAAGGGACATGGCTATGTATAGGCCAGATGTCGCGTATGACTTTCTTAGCAGGTATTTAAAAGAGTTCTTTATCAAATTATGGACATTTTCATTAATAATGGTTTTGGGGGAAATATCCTATTTATTCTCTTGTACTTTGTTGTTTTAATTGATTAATTATGATAAAACGTGGTTTGATTTCATTTTTCAGATTCCGTGAGTGATTTCAGAAATGAAGTGTATTGTCGTATATTTAAACTTTGCCTATGCCCATATTATTAAGTCCTTAGGCTCAATTAGGCTCAATTCACATCGAAGTGGCAGCGGCCGGCAGCACCTAGGTCGACAAGCGCAGACGACGTCAAGACGTCAAGACAAGGCGCGCGGCCGCTCGCGGCGCCTCGTGACTTATGCAATTCTTTCGACCGATACTATGCATTTTAGTGATAGAGATAAAGTCGAAAATGGTTTGACAGTGGAACTGCCAGCCGCTGCGCTGCCCGCCGCTGCCACTTCGGTGTGAATTGAGCCTTAGTGTTAAGAGGAAACGCGTTCTGCAAAATATTAATAATTTGAATAGGTTTTTGTGGTCTATTTCCGTCCCACCCCTCCCGCAAACCTTCCCAATTGAGCGCGAAAGAGACACCTGCATCTCGGACTGATTTCTCCTGTGCAATATTAGCGAAATGATACTTTCGTATTTCCCTGTTTTCTTCTTCAAATCTGGACCGATTTAAATATTTATTTCTGTAATAATTTAAGAAAGACTTTGGTTATGTCTGTATTTTTTCTTTTATTTTTTATATTCGTCTAATTGGTTTACCAGATGTCTGAATACGGTTGTAAAATCAGTCGATTTTAGTAAAATTCAAACGTTTCTAGATCTTTTAATAATTAATGTATTGACTAAATCAAAACATAGGGACATAGTGGTGGTAGATATATATCACATGGTAAAAAATATTTGCTCTAGTGACATTATCCAAGGAGGAAACTGAAGAATACGTTTGTATGGCCTAAATGCCGACCGCATTTCCTCTTAAGGGCCTACAATTATATCTAATTCAGGATTTGCAATAAATAAATCAATGCCATCAGACAATAACTTGATACATTGTTGCAGATATAAGATGGAAAGAAACAAAACATCAGTGTCCCAAGCAGCCATGACAGAGCTTCGCCATCTGTGTAGATGATGTAAACCAAATTTATTATCTCCGAGACAGGTAGATCTCAGCTATTTCTAATGCTCATTCGTAACTAGGAACTAAGTTTCAAAATATATTATACCAAATATCATGTCTTACTAAATTGCTTCTATGCGTATTTTAATGTTATTTTTCATTTTAAAGTTTAATAAAATGTGTAATTTAAATCGATCGCTGTGATAATTTTGTTGACTTGACTGATGAATTTAAGTGTATTTTTGTATCGTGTTTAAACATATATGTAATAAATATTATTATCCTTAACTGTTTTTACTTAATTATACATTAATAACCTCTTTAAAAATTTGTAGTCATATTTATGGGTAATCACCAGGAAATTAAATATGAATCCAAGCAAACTGACATTCTAGTTAGTGAGTTTTGGATTCAGATATAATGGCCAGCGCTCACCAACGGCACGCCACGGCAAAGGATTTTGTAAGCTCAAGTAATTTTAAACCTTATTTTAATACTCTTTAGGACTCGTATTTACCATCGATTATTTATTTATTTTCCATCCCGCGGTTGGCTAAGCAAATACGAGTGCTAAGGGTATTAAAACAAGTTTTAAAATTGGTTGGGTTGGAAAATCTTTGCCAAGCCGTCCTGTTAGTGAGCGCCGGCCATAAGATGCACTAAGTTTAGACTTAATTGAATTTAAATTAAACCCATTATTAAAGAAAAAAAATAGAAAGTATGTCTGTTTATCATAGTTTGAACATAGTCACATTTGTGAAATGACAGAATGACGAAACTCATGACATGGACAATTACATTCAGTTGCCAGCACGGCAAAAATCTTTACCTATGGTTTTTGATTTTTATAGAATAACTACGGACCCGCCCCAGCTTCGCACGGGTGCAATGTAGATACTAATGTGGGGCATATAAACCTTCCTTTTGAATCACTCTATCTATTGCTGAAAACTGCATTAAAATCCGTTGCGTAGTTTAAAAGATCTAAGCGTGTACGCTTAGATCTTTTAAAATAAAATTAAGTATAAAACAACAGTATAAAACAAAATCACTCCCGCTGTCTGTAGACAAGAGCGATTTTTTTGTTGTGTTTGTTAAAGATAACTAATATTTTTACTACTGGCAAGAAATTACTTTCAAGATTGAGCCGTCAAGTCAAAAAAAAAATTTTATACAGGCTCTCTGGTCAGGACAGGCCAAGAAAAAACTTGGCAAGTGTTATGTTAGCCAAGTCGAAACGTGCCAAGTTTTCTTGGCCTAGAATTTGGCATAATTTCTACTTTTCAGTTATTTATTGATCCAAACATAATCCTAACGAGTAAGTAGTTAGTGAGTTTTGGGTATAGGTTCAGAATAATGGCCAGCGCTAACCAAATTAATTTCAATTTTGAGGCATCGAGGGGCAATTTTTTTTTTAATAAAAGCCGGCCGTCCTCAGGTCAGGTCAGGCCAAGATAAAACTTGGCGAGTGTTGTGTTAGCCAAGACCAAACGTGCCAAGTTTTTTCTTGGCCTAAAACTTGGCATAATTTCTACATTTCCGTTATTTATTAAGATCAAAACAGTCCTATAGAGTAGTTGACCTGTTTTTCTTAATGTATTTTTGGTGGGATTAAACCTAACGTGGAACAATCGCTTATGGCCGATTCCTATGATTTACCGTCAGTTATTGGTAATAATTAAGACTCTTGGCCTCGACCAACATCTAATGAGGCTCTCGTTCGGTGGTTGGGTCAAGGGCCTGATACAGAAAGCGGTACTTCTGGACACGGCGCGTATTGTTAGGAAGTTCCTCTCTCTGAGGCCCTGACTACCGGTAGCTTGGACCCTGTTCCCGATGCCGGTGGGCTACTAGATTTTATATTTTTAAATGTTTTTTTATAATTTTTATTGAAATATTTAAAAATGTAAATAATAGGTATATAGATGAATAAACGGAATAAGACTTGTATCTTTACCAATAATATAGCAAATTCCCCATAGCTTTGCATAGTAGACCCTTCCATACATTATAGTTAGGCCGTTTTGAACTGAGTCGTCAGGCCACAAATGTTTTTTGTCTAGATATCTGTCTCGCTCGCACCTTACGGAGCGCGCTAATTATGTGGGTAATAGTTGCGAATGGATATCGATAAGTTGTGACGTGTTTTTTATACAACTAATAAGTGATCAGCGTGCGTAATGATGGTTATTATGACTGAGACCGCGCGTAAGCAGCTAGCAATTATCGATATTTCACAGGTAATTGGCACATTCCTATTGTTACTGACGTTTATGATCCGACGATTCAGTTCAATACGGTCCAAGTAGCTATCTCGGGTCAAATTAGCTTACAAGTCCATTTATGCCTGGTTTGGCAATAAAATATGCTACCACTGGTAAGCAGAACGATTCGTTTTTGGCCATAGGAACTGGACATTGGTAAAGTACTGAGAGTACCAAAATACGTAATCATGGAGGGAAAGTACTTTAACCTTTTGAACGCCATTGACGGCTATAGGCGTCAAGCGAAAATGTGCTCGGGCCGCCAACGACGTCAAAGGAGTGGAGAGAAGTGCTCACACGTCTATAGCGTGGCGTTCAAAAGGTTAAATATTAAAAATAGCAGATTTTACTTATTGCATTACAACTACATGTTATCTAATAAAACGACACCATACTTAAAATAGATTTTATTTATAAATTAAATCAAAACCCAACACAAGACATTGGCTATACTCTATTACATAAAGTGAAAGAGATTATAAAGCCCTAATTTAGGGTACAAGTGAAAAGAACCTCAGTCCTTCTAATACTTGAACATACACGCGATTCAGTACCAATTTGTATAAACTATAAAAATACAAAGGATACAAGAATTAAGTAACATATCAACGGTACTGAACGCTGAAAACAACATTATATACAAACATACTGAAGTAAATATTAAATATTTATATCTAGTAACAACTTGTCACATAGTGTTTGAGATTGTCGTATAATAACAATATATATTTATTTATTATATATAGTATTAAATATAAAGTAAAACGAATAAGGGCGACAATAAGACAAGGTACATTTTATCATAATTTTGATCTGCGATCTTGCCTTATACTCTCGTAGTTCAAAAGTATCAAAACGAGACATGAATTAGAAGGTAAATGTCTCATTAAGAAGCTGTTGACCAGGGACGCACAGACCCGGATACGGCCCTTCATCAATATACATGCGGCCTGCCAGCAAATTAAACTCTTTTATGCATTTGTATAAAAATACTGCAATATTTTTAAGTTTTTTAAATGCCCAATCAACTTTTTTTTCAGGAAACCTAAATTCAACTTTTTTGATTGTTTTTAATTGTGGTGACCCGTTTTTAGCTCATAGTCTGCCTGAGTGGTCCCTAGTCCTAATAAGTCTGTGCATCCCTGCTTTTGAACTTATATAACAGTATAACCGCGATTTTTTCATACTTACGAAATTTCAGTAATCATTTACCTAAGTCCAAATTTTTTTACTAATACTTTAAAATATAAGTAAGTAGGTACTTCGTTTTTAGATAAATATTTACTGTTTCACGGAGAAGCCTATACAAAACTAATTTTGAAAAAATCACGCCTGTAGCTAACACTTCGACCCACATCGATACACCGACGACGGACTGAGGACTACATAATACAAATTGGAATGTAAATTATTCGAAGTAAATGCTTTATTTACAAAAAATATCACCTAGAAAGTGTAGTCAGAGTATATTTTTATCAAGTCACAATAATTTTGTTCCCGAGGTTCAGGTTTGTATGTACACGAAATATTCAAAACAGTAGTCTCTAAAATTGAATAAATGTAGGTCCCTACAACAATAGATTTAGTTTATAATGAGGCCTACTTACGTTAAACAATGGAGATGCATTTTCATAAACTTTGAAAAATATATGGAATATACAAAATTGTCTAAATAAATATATGATCTGGAATATATCTGTATCTAATAACACGAATAACAATTTCTGTATAGGTAATGATTACAAAAATCCAAAAAAAAAATACATATAAACAATTATACTTTTTTATATACAGAATGATAAAATATAATAAAGGCTGATTTACATGAGGATAGTTTCGAGACTCGTTCTATCTTTGTCTTTCTCTGCGATGGAAACAGAGATAGCATGAGACTAGCTTCGAGGAACTATCTCCGTGTAAATAAAACTTAACAGTTACTAATTTTCATTTCAACAACATACATAAATATACAACAGTTTGTTCGCTTGGTTACTAAAGAAACATGATTGTCAACATAGACTTTAAGTTTACAAAAATACATCTTTACAATAATATTTACTACCTGATGTAGAACATTGGAGTTTCAAGCAATGAAAATAATTTATACTTATTACGTACTTACATTAAATGTAACTATTATGCAATGTAGATAATTTATTACATAATTGACTTCGGTAACGTTGTAAGCTACTTCTACGGTCTAGTTATTGTACTTAGTGGTAGCTTTGCAAGTCTTAATTAATAAATATATAGTAACGAGATGATAAACAACGTGTTTGTGGTTAAAATTAAGCTTAGTTTTCTTGGAGAAAGCGGTGCCGCTCTTTAGCGGCCTACGTAAAAAACTGACTTGAATATTGAAAAGAGTTTTGTTTACTCTGCATAATCAGCCCATTACTGTCACACTTCTGGGCATGGTCCTCTTCTCAGAATGAGAAGGGTAATAGGCCAATCCTGGTCTGGTGCGGGTTTGTTGATTGCGTGTCTTCTCTGATTATTAGCTAATGACAATTTAAGTTGGCATCTCTCGCTATTCAGCCGGTCGTTTTATGTGCAACATTTCACAGCCGCTAGATAGCGCTACCGCTCTCTTCGGAACCCAAAGCTTTAGGGCCGAACCACATCTGACGGAAGATACGTCGCCGATATTCCGTCGCGTAATTTATTCGTGGAATTTTAGTAACGCATCTTCGGTCAAATGAGTACGGTGTGAGATGTTTATATGGAATTATGTGTAGGAAGATCGGTGACGTTCTTCCATCAAATGTATCTCGGACCTTAGTGTTTGGCCAGACTGGCAGCGCGGTGCGGGGAGCGGCGCGGGTGCGGGAACGCGCGCGATTTACCTGTCCGCAGTGGAGCGTGGCTTCGTTCTAAGCGTTGTCGTGTCCAGTGTTTGTCAAAATATCATATGGATGAAGAAGACTTATTTTTACTGGAAAATTCTTACTAAAAAACGATGTTCCAACATCCACAGTGCAGGTCGTGCTTGAATAGCACTTATTAATTCTTCAACATTTAATTTTGAAGACGCTATCACAACAACGCGCGTGGTCAGCTCGAATTAGTTTGAGATCCTCCGCTCCCGCGCGGGTTGTCGCTTGCCGCCCGCGCTCTCACTGCGGCCACTTGTATGAACGACCTATGGCGTGAGCTACCCGCGCGCTCCCCGCGCCCGCGTGCCCGCGCCGCTTCCCGCGCCCGCGTGCCCACTGTGGACACTCAAATGAAGTTCTTCTGTTTGAAATCGCCGCACCGCGCCCGCCCCGCGCCCTCGTTTGCAGTCTGGCCAAAGGCTTAGTGTACGAGTATTGGATAAAATTTGTTTTGTGTCCATTGCGCTTCTAAGTCAAGGTAGCGTTATAAATATGTAGGTACCATACCTACAGATAATGCAATTAACATATTGAAAGATTTTTTTTCGGACGTACTACATGATAAAATTAATTCTTAAACAAACATTTGTCATACGCTTTGGCAGTAGAATTTATACAAAAAAATAGTATCTAAACATTATTCGTAATTAACGAATTGCTTTTGTTTTGAGCAAAGTAATTTATTGCGTGAGTCACGCAGTAAAGCAAATTGAATGAATTTCATAGAAAAATAAGTTGGTTTAAAGAAATAACGTTTTCAACGTTGATATGTTAAATATTGGGACGAGGTATAGTTCCCTATGGGCTCTGGCATATATTGCGCCGCGACAAAAATTGACAGTGAAAATGAGCTTGATTCCATTTGCCCCTCATTATAGTAATTTACTAAGTCTTATGTTTATAGGCATTAGTAGTCCGCGCGGCGTTCCACAAAAATTTGCCAGAGCATTGCATTTCAGAAACAAACAATATTCTTATCCTAAAAATATGTACAAAATAATATAAACACCGTTGCGGCACTTGCATACATCCACAAACATATGTATTAACTATAATATTTTCATACTAACATCATCACAGTCTTCTCACAGGCTCTTATACTAATCTACAAGATAAAATTTTGACACTGGTTTTGTCAATTTGTTTAATATCAATTAAATTGAAATTCTGAGTAATTAGAGTAGGTAGGTATGTACAAAAGATTTATTTATAGAGATAGGCATCTGAGTCACGTTAAGCTTAGGAACAATAAAATAAAATCACAATGTCATGTTGTAGCTCAGCAAAACGATATAAAATAAACAAATAATAAAAACAAAACCTCATATACTGTACGATTATTACAGTGCGCGTCAAGTAACTAAAACCAAGATGGCGTCGACTGCGTGATCTATGTGAGATTCGGGTCATACGACTCATTTTGGTCATTTGATGTGTCCAATTTGCACTTGGTGTTCAGGGTCTAATGATGGACCTAGGAGGTAGATATTGGGACTCTTCAGCGGCTACTAGTAAACCCCTCAAGTTTGGCAGTCGACGCCATCTTGGTTTTTGTTATTTGACGCGCACTATATCTCTATAGAGTTGTTCAAAGTTTCTGGGACAAACATATTTTTTATGATGCATTGGTTACGTCATAGTGTTGTCATAACTAGGCTTTTATTCAAATGATCATAAGTCATACTTTGTTGAGTCTTCGCAAATAAATTGCTAGTTTTGTAATTTAAAGACGTTAATAAAGGCTAATCGTACCTATAGTTAGGCAATTAGAAAATACATGGGCAATGAAGAAAGGCAAGTTCTTTACATTATTTTAATTTTTTTGGTCTACACTGGCCTGCAAAAATAAGTATCACACTTTAAAAGTAAATATCATTAAAAGTGTAGTAGGTACTTATTTTTGCAGGCCAGTATAGTTGACCACTTTCATTCTATTCGAGTACATTCCTGATTTTATTGACTTTATAACATAAATTCCTGAAATTCTTAATCATCTACAGACAAAAACAGAGTTGCTTATGGCCAAATACTCAAACGCTACTCAATTTTCAAGTTGCCGTTAAGTCTCGTGCTGTCTCTGTCACTTTAAGGCGAAGTGACAGTGACAGCATGAAATTAACGGCAACTTAAAATTGAGTAGCGTATGAGTATTTGGTCATTAACTTTTTGACCGTGCCAGTCGGCTTTACACGACAAATGTTTTCGTGCCCGTGTCGCCTCGTAAATGTGTCGTGTCGTATAAATATGACTGAGGAGACGCGGGCACGAAAACATTTTTCATTGTCGTGTAAATCCGACTGGCGCGGGCAAAGGGTTAATCTACTTGATGAGCTCCGTGCGTTGGAATTATTTTATTGGCAGCTACAAAACTCAGTTAAAAGCAGGCAATATCAATTCGGCAAGTTACGTTTCAAGACTAAATAAAGGCATATCCACATTGTCCTTGTTAGATGGAAGTCCCATCTCTTTATTGGACTAAACAACCCCGCACGACTGTCCACTCACTAAATAGCTAAAATATATTTTAAATATTTGTTTTTCCTTGTTACACTTCATCAGCGTGTTGCTTAACTTTAATTCCAGATTGGTTTGCATTTTATAAAATAAAACGAATGAATACAAAGTTTTTTTTCTTACAAAGGTTCAAAGAAAATCAGTCACGTCGTCTTTGCGAGAGACAGATAGCTATACTAATTTAAGTATAATTACATGCCGTTTAATGTGTCCGAGCATTCATTCTTTTACTTCGTCTTCTCCTTTTGGTTCGTGTATTAGACCTTGTGCCTTATGTCTAATTACTTCATAGAAGCCTTTGGGGTATGTCACTACATTTCACACTTTAAAGACTCTGTCTTTAAAGTTAATCAAGCACAATCTATTTCGCTGGTGTCTTTTGTATAATATTTGTTTACAATTCAAGTCTATTTATTTCTCACACTTTGAAAGTGTTTTCTCCTCTGCTTACCTATCTATGCGATGCGCGTGCGCGTATAGCGGTCTCATTAAGCGAGAATAGCGCGGTAAATGTTTTGAACGGTGGTCCAGAAACATGTTGCTGTTCCATAAAGTCTTTAGGGCAAGCTCATAGCTGTCAATGTCAGTTTGAATTTCGAAGAAGCCTTCAAAATGTTTGTCTTACGTTATTTGAATTTGGAGCTGGTGCTTGACCAGCAACGTCACATATTACACTCCTACTTATTCCACAGAACAATTATTGATTGTCACTCAGTTCAATTCAAGTCTATCTACTTCGGTACCTCACAGTCTACACAGTATGTGTGAGTGTATACCGATGTCGTTCATCCAGCACGGTGCGCATGGTGCGGTGCACGTTTTCTGGCAGATGGTCCAGAAGCATGCGCGGCATCACTTGCAGCTCCATGAAGTCTTCGGGGCAGGCCCACCGCATCTCGTACGTGGGCTCTGTTGTGCGCACTTTCCTGTAATAGAGTGAGAGTTAGTTTAAGTTCTTGTTGGGGCTACTACGAAGGAAATGAGCTTTGAATTCGTTATGGAATTGTATGCTTGCAGGTTGCGTGATGTGATGAATGTCTTCAATTAATAGCTGAATAGCATTTAGTCGAGTAAGGCCCAATTTTACCAACGTCGGAGAGCGTTTATCTAAGGAATAAGTTAGACGTTTTGACAGAATTTCTATACAAAAGCTGTCAAAACATCAAATTTACATACATACATAAACTCACGCCTTTTTCCCATGGGGGTAGGCAGAAACTATAGAACGCCACATGCTACGACTCTTACATACCCATTTCGCTTCATCCACATTCATACATCTTGTCATACACGCACGCCGGTTGAGAGTACTACGCACCTGACCTTTGTGAAGAACATCACCAATAACATCGATGTATGTCTTTCTAGGACGTCCTCTACCGGCGTTCCCATTAACATCCGCCTTATAAATTTCTTTTGTTAATCGCCGTTCACTCATTCTCTCAACATGGCCAAACCATCTAAGCATACTCCTTTCAATTTTTGTCACTACATCATCTTTTAAACCGCAACTTTGTCTAATCTCTTCATTTCTCAATCTATCATTCAAAGTTACACCGCACATACTTCGCAAGGAACGCATTTCCACGGCATTTATTCTACTTTCATGCCTCTTCTGCCACGACCAACATTCACTTCCATACATAAACGTAGGTACCAACACACCATTATGGTGGATATCAAATTTATTCGTGAGGTAAAAGTTATCCGACGTTGGTGAAATCGATAATAAGTTTTTTATTGTAGATCTTAAAATTACTTTTAATTAGGGGTTTAGTTAGGGTTACTATCACCCATATTCTAAGACGTTCCTCCAAAACTTACTGGACTCGAGTCCACCTCGACTCAGCCTTTCTCACTACCATCGGTAGTTATAGTTGCCATAAACGTCCTCGACTCGAGATTTTTCCTCAGTCGAGGTAAGGAATCATCTGTCAAACTCAAGGTACCTCGGAACCTACCTTAAGGAAGGAAGTGTCAAAGTTCGTATTAATAAAAATGAATTTTGAAGACTTTATCTATATATACTTTTTTACTTTAATACTTTTATTATTTATCACGGCGTTATTTGCGCGATGCAGATAATTCAAATTATGACGTAATGACTCCGTCGAGGAACCTCAAAGTTCACTCGGAATTGCGACTAAGAATACAATTTTGAAGGTGTTTTCGAGGCCGTTCTGAGTCGAGTAAGTTTTGGAGGAACGTCTTAGAATATGGGTGTAGGTATATCAGTTTCTTACTTAATACATTTTTGCGCAATAATGGTTTGGAAACACAATAATATTAAAGTGACATGGCCGTAATTGATGATTCAGAATGAACGTTAAATCTAACTATGAAATCACTAGTTTTATTTTGTGTATTTCGTGGCGTCTTATTGTTGTGCCATTAAACGCATGTCTACAAAAAATATTTACCTACAGCTCGAATGCTATAATTAGATATTTTTTGTGTTTTAACAGGCAGGTGAGAAATCTCGTTATTTTCAAACGGCTCCTAGTTAGAATTAATTAAAAAATAGCTGTTTGATTTCGAGAAGGATGTCGTTAATTAATTATTGTCAGCTTATAACTTGATGATTTATAATTGTCTATTTTTTTTTTGACATCACGATTTTGATATGTTTATACTTTTGTGTTACTTTTCAGTAGTTTTGTCGGATCCGACAACATGACCGCTCGTATTTGCAACGCGAGAACTATATGCAATCAGTCAACTTAATTATACTAACAAAATTGTTTAAAATCGCAATCGAACTGGTTTTTTTTTCTCACAGTGGTAAAGGTCAAACGGTCGCAGTTCATTTGCGGTTCGATTGCGATTTTACACAATTTTGTTCGTAGAATTGGCGTCCACATAGAACCTCTTCTTTAGATAAGCTTATATACACATAAATATAATAAAACGTTACCTTTCCTCGCCTCCTTCATCACTGATCAGACATGGGTGAAAATGCGTGAATAAAAATTAACCGTAGTGAAAAGTGTTTAAAAATAATAAAGTGAATATTGGTCTAGATACATAAATGTATTTTTGAAGACAAGCATGCTAACGTGTCGATTTTCGCTTTTAGCTTCGATCAAGTTATTGATCGAAGGCTTTTAGTGTGCGTAGAACTTTATAGGACAGCTTCGTTAAAAGTCTAAAGTTCCTTTCATTCATTCATAAAGTGCTAGAACAATGTTGAACTACTACAAGAGCATTGTTAAGTGCCTGGAACATTATTAAACTGCAGGTGACGACCATTTCTTTTTGTTCCATCTATTCTATAATTTTAAAGTCTTGATTCTGCGCGTGCTCTAATGTTCTTTGGTTTGCTTTTAACATTGTATTGCTCATTATTTACATAAAAAAGGATAAAGCATACATACATATTACAAAAATGTTGAGAACTTACTTTTCGATACCCATGCGCTTGCGCCGCACGATGTGCAGTATCCGCCCCGGGGTGAACAGTCTCGCTGAGGAGAACCGCCGCGCGAACACGTCGCGGGAAACTAACGCGGCTTCCTATAACACACATTGATTACATCTTATTATCTATATACATGAAATGTCTGACTTATTTCTTGGTAGGGACATAACATATCTGTACCTATTTTTATCAAGGGAAAATCCTCATGGATGTCCCTCTCCCAGGGAAGGCGAGGGGTCTGCCAGACTCTTACCGGCTAAAAATCCACCTGTTCCTCCTCCTGACCGTTGGCCGGGGTCACGGGATTCGCATAAGTATGCACCGCAACCCCGAAAATATCCGTACCTGGGTCTACCCCTGGTATGTATAACTACGCCTGCTATCCTCTTCCCGCGATGTTCTCATTCCCACCAATAACAACAAAGTTTGACAACAGAAGCCGAAGCTTATCGGTTCATCAGTAGCTATGACTTAGATAATGGCAGTCACGCGATCTAGCCGTCACGGGAAGAGACAACCTGCATTGTTATACCATGGCTGTACCCTATCAGTAGATAGCTAGTTGGGACAAGTGGACGTCCTCCGTGCACGACATCAACATATTGTATTTGGTTCAAAATTCATACAACAATTTATTAATCATATCGTTAAATTGACGGATTTTCCTTTTAAATGATTGTACTGAAATCAATTGTATCCTTCCAAATTCTGACAAATATAGTGTTCGTCCGTCTTCACCAACTAACAACTAAACACTATTAAACCGTACATACTTATTACATAAATATTTACTTTTTCAATTCTTATGACAACAAAATTAATTTACTTGATTTAATATAAAAAAAAAAGTTAATTAATTATATTAATAGGCTTCAATCTAGAATATAATTAAATAATAGATACATCTATCATAATAAAATATATTAAGCATTTTCTAAAAGAAAAATTATTCCGCAACCGAAAATTATAGACTTGGATTCACTAGGGGACAAAATGTTCCTCAACATGACACGCAACATTAAGCCTACGTGACACTGCAACGTTGCACGCAACACTGTGCGGCAGATCTACGTGATGCGGGACATGTTGCAAGCCGCCGCTTCAAAAGCGGGCGCACGTGTGTGCGAGCGAACTGTTACGCGACATTGTTCCCGGGACATTCACGTAGATGTCCCGCGTCGAGTCCCACGACGTGTTGCCCATTTTGTCCCTTAGTGTATCCAAGACTTAAAACATGACACACTCAAATGCAAACCATATACAAGGTTAGTCGGAAATTGGGTACTAAGCCGAAAGGGTGTTAAAGTACCCATAATAATGGATAACTTTTGTTCTACAACTTTCCCCAAAACTCGATAGTTTAAGAGAAATAGCTTTTCAAAGATTTCCTAAAAATATGCTAAAATCTATCTGTCCATAGCTATGATCAGCTGTTTTTACAATTTAGGTCATACTTGAGGTCATGGATTAGAAAATTAATTTTCTGAATTCATAACTGAAGCAGGTAAGATTTTTTTTTGAAAAAACTAAAATATAAATCATTTTTCATGCAAATAAAAATTATCGAATTTTGAAATTTTAACACTTGCTCTAAAATAGTCATCAGTGATACTTTAAGTTGCTCGCGGCTTAGTACCCCCTTTCCGACTAACCTTGTATAAATAGTTAAAAAGAAACATAAAATAGATAAGTAAATACAAATGGTCAAAGATAAAATGTATTAATTTAAAATATGCTATTCTCCGAAGATAGAGATAATATTCCCCCACAACAGTTTAATGTACCTTGTAGAGGGCCAATGACTGATATTGTGTGAAAAACAATCTGCTCTACGATAAACTATGTCTCAGTTATATTTTTTTGGATACAATGAAACCGTGAGGTTCGCTTATAACAACCGGAGATAATAGGTATATACCTATTTACTGGAAAGAAAATAGATATCTTTATATCAGATTTAAAGTAAATAAAAACTAGAATAAAAAGGATAAGTGACATTAATGATGATATTTTGTGAGAATAGTATTAAACAAATAAACATATTGCCTCGGCATGTAAATGAAGATGGCGCCTATCGTGGACTGAGCTTTTTAATCCATAAATACAATTTTAATCCCTTTGTTACAAAAATTATCACACCGAAAATATTAAAATTCTATGAAAGAATCTCACATGGGATGAGCTAGTTTAAATTTTCTCAACAGTATAAAAATATTCAGCGTCTTCTTCCAACACCGCTTCAACTAGATTTTTCAATAAGAAACCCCGAAATTAAACCTCAAGATAGGTGTTATTGCACGGAGGGCTTAATATGAACTCTAATTACGTCAGTTGTAAGCCAAAACAGTAGCTTGATGGCCAAATCCTACTTAATTTTAAGTTGCCGTTAAGTCTAAACTTTCACTAGAACCTTAAGGCGAAATGACGGTGACAGCATGCAATTAACGGCAACTTAAGGAACGTACCCATACTACGTAACCCATTTTTTACAACAATTTACCCCCCCCCCCCCCCCGTCGGTGACCACCAGTAGTATATGCCAATACCCCCCCTTCTAGTTTTCACGTAGTAATTCATAAATATGTTTTAAATAAATTTTTTTGCAAAAAGAAAATTATTTGGCTCAATGTGCGTCAATATTGCCACCTGTGAGTTTAAAAAGCGCTAAACGCTGCGCGCCATATTTGAATATAGCTCGAAAAAGCGCGAGATTTCCCTAGCGGATATTGACCACGTGACGTTTTCGTCGTGAGGTTTTCCTAAGCCCCCTCCCCCGCCCCTGTGACCAAGCGTGGTATTTTGAAGACCCCCCTCCCCCCGCTGAACAGGTCACGTAGTATGGGTACGTCCCCTTAAATTGAGTGGCGTTTGAGTATTTAGTTATGAGACTTTTTACTGACTGGTAATTAGGTTTCTTATTGAGAACTCGCAGATACCTTACGCAAAACACTTCATGAGATCCCAAATAAATTGTATGTGATGCATAAATAAATAGAAAAAGAAGCCTTACCACTACACGAAAAAAAAACCAAAGCTCACAGAAGCGTCACTCGCTAGTATAAAGGTGGTAACTGACAGCACTCACTGTGGACACGCTATGGACCAGTAGCGCGTCGGCCGAGTCATCTGAATGTTGCGCCTCCAGCTGCTCTGGCCGCCGCCATGTTGACTCTAGGTCCCGCGCCGGCACGCCGAACAACGCGTAGCCGAACCCGTTCAACATTATCCGGTACTGGAACAGAAAATAATACTGTTTTACTAAGGTAAAATAGGAAGGAGCAGTACCTAGTGCTTATAAGTATGGAGGTCTTTTTGGGTTGAGTTAAAAACTAAACCCGAAATATCTTTCGAGCCAAGCCACATGTGACGGAAGATACGTCGCCGACCTTCCACCGGTACCCATAATTCTATACAAACATCTCATACCGTACACATTTAACCGAAAATGCGTTACTAAAATTCCTCGACGGAAGATCAGCAACGTATCTTCCGTCAGATGTGGTAAATCCCTTAGTGTCGAGTTTATTTCAACCAAAAACACCTTTTGAGGTTGAGTTAAAATTAATCATCTAGAAACACCTGCGTACCTACTCTCACACTGAAATCACCGCTTTATTTCTCCAAGTAAAAAAATCCGCGTAGTTTGTTTAAGAAGTAGAAGAAAATTTATTTATTAGCACACAGTACAATCAATGAAAACACATGAAAAAGACAAAAAATAAGTTCCAAAAAGACCATCATCAACTCAGGTGATTTTACGCAGATTTTCAGCTGCTGGTTTAATATGCATATATACGAGTACATCTTCAAGATCACTTTGAAAAAAATCATAGTGCAATTTTAACGCAAACTGCTGAAAATATTAACAATAGGTTATTAACTGATGAACCATAGAATAAAGTTTTGCTATTTCTGAAATATATTTGTAACAGAACGTTACTATGTTTACCTTAGGCAATTTGGTGGCGTGTATGGTCTGTATGATCTTGGTCCTGAGGTTCTCGATGCTGTGCACGGACAGCCTCATGACCAGGTCGTCGCCGACGCCCACCGTCATCACAAACGTCTCCGTGAACCGCGCCGCCTCACGACTTATTAGCCCGGCTGGAAACCGTCAAATATTGAATTAACTCTAGGTAAAGGAGGTTCGCTCTTCGAAAAAAGAGGCAGTAATCGTCAACCAGAGAGCGTGGCAGTTTCTGTGTGGCGTCTTCCATACATTGTCATAGTAATTCGCACGCCAAGAGCATACGATCAACACGCAACGTGAATATCACACCCAGCCACGCTCTCTGTCTGACCAGGCCTTTACTCTAGGCAAAAGGATGGGTAAAAACGTGATGCATCATCAACTTATGGCAGATTCCTATGATTTACCGAGCGTTATTGGTGAAAATTAAGACTCTTGTATATACCAATAATGAAGCAAAGACCTAATAGCTTTTGCATACTAGACCCTTCCATACGTTAGTAGCTACCACAGGTAAAGCTTACGAGTCTATTTATATGCTCGATTTGGTGATAAAAAATGGGACCATTGGTAAGCAAAACAAGTCGTTTTCGGCCATAGAAACCGGGCATTAGACAATCATGTGATGCAATATTCTAAAATCATAAAAAAATGGGTACGGTAATTAAGATATAAATACCTACAAGTAAGCATCTCGGCTTAACCTATTAAATTCCTAAGGTAATAAGGATTCTTTTATGGTAGTTCCCCTTCTGAACCATCCCGTAATAACTTAAGCTTTTAAGACAACAAGCGTGCCAGGAGATTAAAAAGGATCCAAGTAATCGTAAAAATATTTTACAAAACAACGCACTTATTTTACCTTCTGGGAAAATGAGATACAGGAAAAGGGTTGAAAAATTTAATGCCACTGTATTTTTCAGGAAAATTTATGTCGGTCGCAGTTGAAATACATGAATATTTGGAACCCCTGTATTAGTTAAAATTATGGTCACATTTGCGCATCGTTAAGGGATGAATGGGTACATATTTCATAATCGCAATTTGGTATATTAAAAATAAATTACCTGGTGTTGAAAACGCGAATACTTTGAGATGTGGATACCGTGCTCTTAATTTTAAAGCTACTAATACTGCTACACCCGCGCCAAGACTGTGACCTGGGAAACACAAAATATAAATAAATGTCAAGCTTTCTTTCTTTCTTTACCTGTTTATGTATTAGGAGTTATGAATCAAAATAACCTTCAAATGCATACATGTCTTCAAAGTTCATATTTGAAATAAAGAAACTACCCGCAAATCGCATTGAAAAATACCTTCGCTTGCGAGACTTGATAGAAAACACCACCGAATTAACAGCATACTCTGGTTCGTTCTGCCTCACCTTTACCCAACTATATTGGGGTCAGCTTCACGTCTAACCAGATGCGGCTGAATACCAGTATTTTAAACGGAGTGACTGTTATCTCCCAGTTACTGGGCAATGCCGATATCTGGTGAATAATATTCTGGGACTAATATTCCATAAGTTTCTCAAATACTTTTAAATGCTTACCAGTGAGTATGAGATCGTAGTGCGGGAACTGTGCGAAGGCGCGGTCGAGCACGGGCAGGAGTCGTTTCAACATCTTAGCTGCGCCCATTGACATACCCTTGTGAGCTGCTGTGTCTTCTGGCAGACCTGTTATACACTAATTGTTTAGAGTTTTGGAGATGCATAAAACAATGGTCCATAAAATGGTGATTAGCTTAACGTGATTTGCAAACTGCCTAGGTGGTCTAGTGGTGGTAAGCACGACTGCTGATCGTGAGATCTTGGGTTCGTTTCCCAAGTCGGGCAGTATTATTGGGTTTTTCCGTGTGCAATTCCTCAGTAGCAGTCAGAAGTTTGGATTTGTGCCCGGTTGATGGCAATATGCTCGCCCGCTATTGCATGAGACTTAAACATATCGGCGAAATGAGGGTGTTACCTACTATACACTTCTGCCCAACCCTTATTCTTATTCTTTATTGTACACAAAATAATAACATATAATACAGTTCCGTTGGTAAATTCATGTACAAAGGCGAGCTTAACTCACAAATGAGTTTTCTAACAGCAAACCTTAGAGCGATAGAGAGATTTGATGTTGAGGAGAACAATTACCTAAGTGTACAAGTTATATAAAATTACAAATTAAATACACAATAAATATACACATCTACATAAACTAAACAAATATGTGTATAGTACACAATACATAAACGTAATACATACAATATAATATATAAAATACTACATACATACAGGTCATGTAGGCAGGAAATGTTCCCTAATTCTTTTCTTAAAAACATCTAACGACGGGCTATCACGTAAGGAGTGAGGAAGAGAATTCCAAAGGCGCGAAGCACGAACAGTAAATGATCCATCATAACGACTCGAGGTGTGGGAAGGCATACGAAGGAGAAGAGATGAGGATGAGCGACAAGGTTTCCTTCTAGGAACAAGAAATTCAAAGCGTTCTCGAAGATACATAGGAGAATTAGGATTGTGGAGAACAGAAAAGAGAAAAGAAAGAATGTGAGTATCACGACGTTGCCGAATAGGAAGCCACTTCAGCCTTCGGTGAATACAGGCGTGATGTTATGTTATGTGAATTGCAGCAAGTGGACGGTAGTCGTTTCTAGTGATGGCTTCACCATGGAGTACAGTCCGAATTCTACTAGTCGTAATCAGACATATACCTAGTGGTTGTAGGGACACGTAGAACTAAGTATTTACAAGATTTAAAGCTGAATAGATATAGCTCTTAAGTCATTCTATGGTTAAGGGCACATAATATGCACTATCTACAATAATTATGATCCAAATTCAGGGAGTACGATATGAAGGAGTCGTCGTTATATTTGTATGTATATTAACGATTGTACTTCTTGTGTTTACTGCATCCGATTTGGAGCCCCTTTGTTATAGAATGTTCTTTGTGTTCGGCAGGACATTCTTGGACCGTACTCGGATTCGATCGCAAGTTGTGCACGAGAAACTGTTTGAGAACTACGGTCGTGTATTTTGATAAATTTAAGAAACCATTTTTTTTCTTACCCTCAGCTTCGAACTTCTCTGAGCCAGCCGTGAAGTCTGTGAAGATGTCCCTTAATGATATGGAACCCCTCACAGCAACCACAATGCTCTCACGCTCGTGGTCCGCTATCACGCAGAATGGGAGCTGGACAGCAAAAATATAATTGAAAATATTGAAACCATGTGTTTCTTTTAAGCCCTACAGATATTTTCTAAAATCATTGTGAGAATTATTAGGAAAATCTAACAAGTTAAATGGTCATAAGATAACCTATTGATTGCCGGTATTTTAAGATTATTCTGTAAACCGTTCTGGCTGCGAGCAGCATGTATACCGGGTGTAGATACGAGACTACGGGACGGTGTTCCAAAAACTGAAACAACGAAGTCAGCACAATATTCTGAATTGGTTACCTACTATATTACACTACCCGTCGGTTAGGGCAAGTCAACTCAAACCTGCTACGACACTTTCCTCAAAAGGCCATTCCAGACGTTGCCCTAAATTGTTACACTCGCATAGTTTTTATACCACAATGTCTGGCCTTTAAAAGAGACCTTGTTCTCAGAGTTTGTTTCGGCTTTTCTTCTCAGAGCTAGTCAAATAGGAAATGCCGGTGTCATCTAGTCTTTAAAAAACATTACATTGACTTGTAAAAGTGTCTGTAACAGATTTATTTACAGAAATAAAAACCATTTATCATTTACTATTGTGATTTAAAACTTAATATTCTTAGTTCAGTTTACAGAACATATTTTCATTAAGTATAAAAAAAACTGGCATATTATTAAGTTGGGTTATTCAAAGACATTGTGCATTGTGTTTGTCAGGAGACTTCACGGTCACATCACCGTCTTTGAACTGCCTCGTCATCGGCGATGACACCGTGTCGCGTAAGAATCGGGGAATGAATCACATTAATTATTCATAGCGTATTTATATTAGATGTTGTTATTTTTATAACTAGCTAATTCAAGGAATCTACCCCGCTACATTTTCATTTGTCTATGCACGCGTAGATATCATTAGCAAACCGTAACATATGCATATAAGAGCTTCTCAAGACGCTGCACAATTTAAAATCACTTAGGTAAATCACTTTAGAGAGAGGCAGACATTGCGTTGCGAAGTATTCAATAAATTAATAGTTACGCCATAGTGGTAGAAGAAAATAATTATTTTCAATCCCTTAAGGATTAAGAGGACCAACGTTATATACCTCCTTAGTTAATAAATAGATCTACATTTAATATTATTTTTAACCGACTTGGAAAAAAAAGGAGGCGGTTCTGAATTCGACAGCGTTTTTTTTATAAAAAATACCGAGCAATCAGATAGATAATTAAACTTTTTAACAAAAATAAAACCGACTTCAAATTGTCTTTCTCCGAAGTTCTTCATCAGATCTTCACCAAATTTAAATGGGACCACTTCGAAAGAATATTCTTTCAAACAAAAAAGAATCATTAAAATCGGTTCACAATCAGCAAAGATATCGCGGAACAAACATACAAAAAAGAAAAAAAATATCATATAGTCGAATTGAGAACCTCCTCCTTTTATTGGAAGTCGGTTAAAAAGTAATAACTGAATTCCACAATCGTCATGTTATCGTGAAGTTTATGATTAGGTGTGAAAAACGGAACGCAGTTAGTGAAGATGGAGTACGTACTTCAAAGACGCGGTTGTTGAAAGAAGCGAAGATGATATCGTCGGCGGCAAGGTTTGACATGTACTTGACGCCCGCGAAGTTACACATGCAGCAGTTATCGTCCGTCACTATGGAGTTCTTTGGCCTGTAGACAAAACACTTCTTTATTAGAAAATAACTTGATAAGTTACCAATCTTCTTTTCGTGTGGTTAGTGACTAACTTGGTGTCAGAGTTCGTGCCGCCCATGGGCCTCTGACTTGGCTTCACCTGCCGTCGAGAAATATCTCTCAGGCACGCCGGTTTCCTCACGATGTTTTCCTTCACCGTTTTTAAGCAAGTAATAATTATACAATATGCACATGAATCCGAAAAGTCAGAGGTGCGTGCCTTGGGTTCGAAACAACTAATCTTCTTGGGTTAACAATTAATTTATGCTACTTACAACTTAATACCTATATTTTTGCTGAATCCTGTAAAGCCGGGTCTCCTGCGACCACGTTTTTGTTAGAACTAGCTCCTAACATGTTTTTTTAACAAAATTGTGGCGTGGCCCGTGTTTACTGTGTTGTAATTGGTGCAAGTGTTCGCTAAACATGTTTGGGTAGTTTGTTTTGTTAGATTTTTGTTGCAGGAGACCCGGCTTTAGACGGAAAGCCAACCCCAATATTTGGGAAAAGCCTAGCTAGTTAATCACGTTAACATTAATTCGAAGTTCTGTAATTTATAATTCATATATTACAAAAAAATTATGGTCTAGTAGTCACAAGCGGTTCGAACCCCAGGTCGGGCAAAGTGATATTGGGTTTTTCCATTAGGAATTTCTCAGTACCAGTCCGGTGTCTGGATTTGTGCCCTGTTAATGGTAATAGGCTCGCCCCCTATTACATGGGACTGAAAAACATAGCTGGCGAAACGAGGGTGTTACTAAAACACCTCTGCCTAACCCTTCAGGGAATACAAGGCGTGATGTTATGTTATGTTATTTACAAAAGGCATTTTACCAATAGTCCATTAACATCTAGTAACATGTTATGTATTCATTATAATGACTCCCTGATCAGTGAGTGGCACTTTAGTCAGTGAGCATTACTCTCATGAGCTTACGAATTTTTCGTCTCATCGGACTATTAAAGAAGATTAGCAATGCTAAAGTTACAGCTAAGCTTCATTTGGGCCCAAGATAAGTCGGGTTAGTATAACGAGCCTATAGAAAATTTAGGGCTTGATGAAACGAACAATAAAGAAAGTAGGAAAAGCTCGCCTAAGGGCCCGCAATTTCACAAGCCTGGATTATTATTGAACCTACAGAATTGTCAGGAAATAAATGAATTTTCTAATTCAAAAAGAAGTGAAAAATTAATTTTCGTTTTGTTTCCTTTCCAAAGATCACAAAAAAATTGTTTTGGTCCAAAGTTTCTAAAATGCGTTGGGTAATCAGCTGAAAAATTAATCCAATCTTCTCTTTGACGAGGGTAAAAATACGTAAAATTTTATATACTACAGTTTATTAATTAATATGAAACCCGACCTTGTCAGCACATCAAATGAAGTGAATATTAAAAGAACTTTGACAAATCAATTTTTAAAATGCTCTGATGTGGTTTTATGTGTCAAGGTCTCTGAAATTGCTTTTTTAATGCAGAATACATAACGCTGTATCTTTGTTCTTGTTGTGGTATCTAAGTTGCGTATTTTTATCTTTTTTGTATTCTAAGGCCGGAGATTGAAATGTAGCCTGCTTAATTGATAAATTATGAAAACTCATCTGTTGAGTGCCTATGCACTATACTAAAGGCTATAGCTATCTATAGCCTTTAAACCACCTTACGACAAATGCTTTTTAAAAATTGGACATTTTGAATTATTCTTGGATTTCTCTTATATCATGGCTACGTTTACATGTACAAACAACTAGACCCAGAACAGCTATCTGTAGGCCATACAAGTTTGTCCCGTATACTTTGTCGTTGACGTTGGCAGGTATCAAAGCCGCGATCCTTAGCTTAGAAGCCAATCGCTCAGCTACTACGCCAGTCATGTCGTTATACATTTACAGATGATAGTTTTGTAGGATCTCATTTTGGGACCCAGTGCATAATATCAGCAAGCACATTGGGTCACCCGCGCGACGAGGGTTGATGTCAGGCAGGCGGCCGGTCATAAAACAATAAGCCAAACCCTCAAACAACATGGATTTATGAAATACATGTTGTGCCGACCCCACCTAGTGTGGGATAGGGGCAGGAAGAAGAAGAAGTTTTGTAGGCCAGTCGTATAGTCTCCGGCAAAGAGTGGACCTCCATATTTCTAATTATAGGTATCGCCAAATCCCACTGAGAGGTTATGTCAGGAGTACCCTATAAGCAAACAAGAACAAAATACTGCGGTTGCCAGCCCCTTTGACAAGGGTAGTGATTAGATATGGCAATTACACACGACGGTTAATTGGAGGTCTATAAAGGACCCATGATAAGGCTGTTCTGTTGAATTTTTTGGAGTTTGGACACGGTAAAATAAGATTGCAACATTCTGTCATAAAAGCATCTCAAATAATCTATACTAATATTATAAAACTGAAGAGTTTGTTTGTTTGAACGCGCTAATCTCAGGAACTACTGGTTGGAATTGAAAAAATATTTTTGTGTTGGATAGTTCATTTTTTCGAGGAAGGTTATACGCTATATAACATAACGTACGACCAATAGGAGTGGAGCATAAATTAAAAATGTTGCAAAAACGGGAAAATGTACACCCGTGCGAAGCTGAGACGGGCCGCTAATCTTAAATAAAAAAAGTATCGACATACTTACATTTCACTTAAGAATATTGGGTAATAAATAATATGTAATCGTATTCAATGTTAATCGACCTTTGTTTAATTATTACGAGATAAATGATTTGCAACGCAACTTAATGAATCAAAGGCTGATTCATTAGTTGCATCAATGCGTGGTCTGATTCTAGAAAGTCTGACATGAGCGCAATACTGATTACAGCGTGGACCGAAGTAATTTTAATAATTATTGTAAATGTAGTAAGTTACCTATATTTGCGACAGTGTTTTCCACTTTTACGACTGTGCTGTTTAAGTTTTTGTTTATTCATAATTAATTATTATTCGTGTAGATGTAGATTTGTAGAATACCAAATGATATAGGTATGTTATAAATATTTGTATCAGTATAATGTCACAGAAAAATTATATTACTCTTATTTCCGTGCATTCGTTTGACTCTTATCAAGTTGTAATTTTATTCAATAACTTATTGTGTTGAAATTTTCATTGACTTTTTGTTAATTTTTAAACCTTCAGGGATCTACAAATTTCTAGAAGTCACCTAGAGCAAAATGTGTCATTTACCTTCTATATAATATATATATATATATTTTATTTAAAAAGCGTTGCCCCACACTAGGATTTCTCCTGTATCGTGGGTGTGTTTACAGCCACAAATCTTCACATGCACAAACATCCAGACCCGGAACAACTATCTGTAGGCCATACAAATATTTGTTTCATGCGGGAATCGAACCCACGACCCGTAGCGCCGAAGCCGATCGCTCAGCCCCTGCACCAAACGTGTCGTCATATTATTTGTATAATCCTGGTCTTGAATATTTATATTCCCAATGATGTTAGACGAAGTATAGACTACAATACAATTACAATGTTTGAATATAATTTTCGTATAATATCTACGATCGGGCATTGCATTCCAATGTCAATGTCGTTGGAATAACTTAATGACATGATAATGATAGTCATAATGTTGGTATAAAGTATCCGCATCATTATGGAATAATTTTCAAACATGATAATGGATGCTACTTGTTAATAATTTTGAAGTTGTAGGTAAATTGAATTCGTCAATCAGATTCTGTTTTGAGATAGCAATATTTTTATTTTATTTTTTTAATATAACAGGTCCTTTGGATTTTTCCTGTATCGTGGGTGCGTTTACAGACACAAATCTTAACATGCACATAACCCAGACCCAGAACAACTATCTGTAGACCATATTTGTTCCGTGTGGGAATCGACACCGGAATCCGTAGCGCTGAAAGCCAATCGTAGCCACTGCGCAGAACGTGTTGTCTAATTAGCATTTTCACACGTAAAACTCGAGTGTCCATTCATTTTCATGCTAGTTATTGTTAAACAAAGTATATTGTACGTGTTTGGAAAAGCGATTGAAAACATTATGCAAATATAGTTGAACTTGACCGCGCGGTGAGCTCGCTACATAATACTGTCACACGAACTTGGCCCTTTATACAAATGTGCTATTGTTACTCATGCCACGTTTGTGTCTGACATAGATAATGAAGTGATTTTAAAGATTTTTGGATTGGGAATAAATTGTAATTTTTTTTTCAGTTTGATCTTCGTCTTTTCGTGTGGTTAGTGACTAACCTGGTGTCAGAGTTTATGCCACCCATGGGTCTCAGACTTGGCTTCACATGCCGTCGAGAAATATCTCTCAGGCATGCCGGTTTTTTCACGATGTTTTCCTACACCGTTTTTAAGCAAGTGATTATACAATACGCACATGAATCAGAAAAGTCAGAGGTGCGTGCCTTGGGTTCGAACTTGAGACCTATGGCTTGGCAGTCCGACGGTCACACCAGTAGGCTATCACTGCTTTCAGTTTGATGAAGGGATACGATGTATCCAAGCTGTTTTATTAGGTTACTGTTGTTGAAATTTTAACAAAATTAATTTAGATGTTTTTGCTTTCAAAATGATCAATTTATCAGATAGAAGTATACATCCACAGTATGCTGATGTCGGTATAAGGTTCGTTCTAATCAAATTAGTTATTTAGTTGAACAGCCTCGGTGGCTATGCGCTTGGCAACGTCAGACGATAAATGGCGATCCATTTATCAAGATCAATTGCAATCCCGGATAATACCCGTAAATTTATAGAAAAACATCCATCTATTACCGTATTACCCCTCTGATGGGTTTATCGGCTTAGCGGGTTATACTATTTATCCTATTTCTAAATTATAAAAATGTAGTATCAAGAGTTTACGAAAGTATGCGTAGTGGTCACACAAAAAGGCGCCTCTAGTAGATGTTGACGAACAAACTAAAGCTAAAGTTACTAGTTATAGCATCGCATAAACAAGTGTATCAATAAATAAAGTTACAAACTTAATATGGAGGAGGAAATAAAGAATTAAATATTGTACAATATTGCAAAATTATTATTTCCTTTATTCATCTAATATACATACTGCATTACCTACATATTTAAATGTTTGTATAAAAAAAATAAAAATGATTACAATTGTTATTTTTTTAATAAATATTCACATTAATTACAATGAGGTATGTCACAAATTGTGACATTTTAAATTTGGCAATGTTATCTTCTATGTATAATAATTATTTGTACACCAGTATTATTGGTAGAACTTAGGGACTAATTTTTATCATAAGACTACGTACACCTATGTTCGCAAATAAAGATTGATTAGATATAGAAAACCTACCAATTAAACAACTATGACATGGCCCGAGATTAAAGCCACCACGCCGAAGAAAATGAAAGTACTTGGGATCAAGATCCTAACGACCAAATTATTGCAATTAAATGGAATTTCGTATAACTTCCTCATCGCAATAAGTATAAGCTCGGGTTCCAACCGATTCACAAAGTAGGTCACTTTCTTATTTCGTATATAAGGTCCAACGAAAATACCTGGACAAACTTTTACACAGTGTTCAGTACCTACGTTTAACTAAACATATCTATGCAAAGAAAAACGAGATCCAATTGTTTTTTTTTCTAACAAATTTTTTTTCGAGTAATATTTATTTTACTTAACTTTTTTTACCTTTTTCACTTCGCAGTTTAGGTAAAACACGGCGCGGAAGTAGCTCATGCCACGGGGCGGCCGATACATAAAAAATGGATGAGTTTTTTCTTAGAGAGTACAGGCAATTTAAATCGTTATTATTTTTTTGTTCGATAAGAAACACTTGGATCTCGTTTTTTTGCACAGATATGTTTAGTTAAACGTATTAAACACTGTATAAAAGTTTGTCCGGGTATTTTGATTGGACCTTATATAGTAGGTACCTAATAAAATGATTACCTAATTGTTTTTGTATTTTAAAGAGTTGTCTAAATAGAGGCCGGGAGTTAGGTGTCTAAGTTTATAGATATTTCATGTTTTTAAACATTTCTTGAAATCGTTACAGAATTAAATCAATATAGGTACATTATGACCAGCGATGACATCAGACTGTATTGTTTCGTGCTGACTATCCTGTTGATTCCATAAATAGTTCACGTATCGCGTATTCCCATTTTATTTTGAACAGTAATGATGACATCAGTCTGTCGGTCCCGGGTACCATACGAATACCTATGACAGTCGTTACGGGAAATCAGAAGCCCGAATTTTTAACAACCCGTCTAACCTTAGGATATCGGCATTGCTTAGTAATTGGGTTGCGGAGGACTGATGGCAGTCGCTCCGTGTAAAATACTGGTATTCAGCCGCATCTGGTTAGACTGGAAGCTGACCCCTAGTTGGGAAACGGCTAGGCAGAACAATGATGATATCAGTAATGAATGTCTTAAAAGTTAATCTGTACTAATATTATAAAGCTGAAGAGTTTGTTTGTTTGTTTGAACGCGCTAATCTCAAGAACTACTGGTTGGAATTGAAAAAAAAAATGTGTTGGATAGTCCATTTATCGAGGAAGGTTATAGGTTATATAGCATCACGCTACGACCAATAGGAGCGGAGCATAAACTAAACATGTTGCAAAAACGGGAAAAATGTCCACCCGTGCGAAGCCGGGACGGGCCGCTAATAGTAAAATAAAAATTAAGGACATACCTATTTATTATTAAATTTTTTATTCCCTACATTTCGTAAAAGCAATGTGATATTACGGAATAAATAACCTTACCTAACTGCTTAATAGCAACAGTTCGTATTGCTATCTACGATAACAATCAAGGAAGAATCTAACTGACATTTTAATAAAGCCTCATTATTTTATTCCGGGAACAGGCAACTAGTGGTGGATTATCATAATAAGAAATATCGTATAAAAGACAAACGATTGTCAATGATTGCATAAACTCAAAGGTACGTGCCGCGTATTATTATATGACGGAAGTATTATTGTAAGCTTTATAAATTGGATCGAACTTATATACTTCGTTATTGTCGATCTTCTTATATTATGGAACGCTTTTTAATAGCGAAGTTTACTTTCTCAAGAAAAGTAAAAGTAGGTACCTATATTTAGGAATTATCGTGTAAGTAGGTATCACATTATGATAACGTAATTATTACGTTATTATTATTAGTATTCGTAGTACTCGTATAAATAGGTCTAGGTAGGTAAATAATTAAGTATACATATTAGGTACTTGTATGGAACGAGAAGGCTACAGGTTCTACAGTAAAAGGAAATAGGAAAGTATAGAATAAAGTTTCTTGATATTTTCTAAACTTCTTGTCTTTCAAACCGAACAACCCACGCGAGAAACTTTTAACAAAATTGTGATACAAAAGTTTTTGCGCAAGAAATAATATAACAAACTTACCGACAGCAGCAGCACGTCAGATGCCTCGCCAGCTTACAGAAGCCAGTAAAACAGTGCCGATACAGGACATAAGGCCACCCATACGCCGCTATCGACAGCCTCAGGTAATGCAACGCGTCCTCCAGGTTCATCCACGGAGGAGTCTCCGAGAATATCTTGTTCACATCTGTGGTGTAAATCGGTTCTTCGTCGTTTAGCATTTGGATCCTCCTCATTTCTCTAGTTTCTCTCTTTTGTCGTACTCTGAGGAGGACGCAGCCGGCGACCACGTCTGATGGTACTAGGTCCGTTGATCTGAATAGAGCGCTGAGTAGAGCTGAAAAGAAAAGATTGGATTAGCTTATAATTGTATGTAAGATTTTCACCGTCTTCTTCAGATCTGCCTACTATAACATACCAGAAAGTACATTTATAATCTTACGTCATCATTCATTGGGTACAATTTCAACCCCATAAATTTTCCAGAAAAATAAAAAGAAATACAACTTGGAGACTGAATAAATGAGGCGATTTCTAAAGTTTTCACCTTAAGGTACAGAAAAATTGCAAAGAAAAACAGTCCACAGTTTCCATAAAATATTCCCTTAAAAAATCTTTTTAGTTGAACGGTTTCATCTTGCAGTACCCCTGCAGCATCCGGATTTGAGGATAGAAGATTGAAATTATTATAATGTTGTATTGTCATGGGAATTGAATTTGGGTGCAAAGTTTCACGAGAATCGGTTAGCAGAAGTAGTTGAAAAATCTGTCGCAAGATTTGAATCAAACAAACGAATATATGAAGTGAAGCTAATTAAAACCGTTTAATATATGTATGCTGAATTTATGCTGGGATATGCATTGACATCATTTTACAACTTAGTACAACTTGGTATGGTAATAACAATTAAATATTAACTAGTCGCTTTACAGCATATATCATGTTCAATCATGTATGTTCATTACTTCCAAATTATACGAGAAAGCGTTGATATGCCCAAATGCGTTCCTTGCGAAGTATATGCGGTGTAACTTTGAATGATAGATTGAGAAATGAAGATACTAGACAAAGTTGCGGTTTAAAAGATGATGTAGTGACAAAAATTGAAAGGAGTATGCTTAGGTGGTTTGGCCATGTTGAGAGAATGAGTGAACGGCGATTAACAAAAGGAATTTATAAGACGGATGTTAATGGGAACGCCGGTAGAGGACGTCCTAGAAGGACATACATCGATGTTATTGGTGATGTTCTTCACAAAGGTCAGGTGCGTAGTACTCTCAACCGGCGTGCGAGTATGACAAGATATATGAATGTGGATGAAGCGAAAGGGGTATGTAAGAGTCGTAGCATGTGGCGTTCTATAGTTTCTGCCTACGCCCATGGGAAAAAGGCGTGAGTTGATGTATGTATACGAGAAAGACGCTCTATTTACACTGCATAAAGTAAAATATAACTATAACAACCATTCTGAACTCATTATGGATTCTTACTGTAGGTATTTACAAATCAATTCAGATATACAGTTTTTGTAAATATATCTTAATTTGGGATAAATCATTACGGAAAGAGCGGTTGCCTAAAGTAGTAGTGGTCAGCATTGTGGCGACAATTTTCGGAATCAGAGCGGAACACGTGCAGAGCGAAAAAGTCGGTCAGTGCACTTACTATCACGTAACCAAATATGTTTCCTGAATAATAATATGTATATTGGAAGGATGATATTGACCCAAAATAATGTAAATAACATGTCTGTTGGTCCCCAAAGGGCTACACACGTTCACAGTTTGCCGAAATGCCGATGACGGTCTTTACCATAGATATTGAGTCAAACAGATACGCAAAAAGTTTTTTTAATTTTTTGTATCAACTACCTACGTAATGAAGACAATTTAGTGTTGGGAAATAAACATTGGGCAAGCCTTGCGCGCGTTTTCACGATATACTTAAGGTCGCGCACACGCATCCACCAAGCAATTCGACCTTCCAGAAAAGGGAAAGGTCAAGAGGGGGTGACAGAGAGGTAAAATGTAGGAGGATTCGTCCTACGTTATCTATTTAAAATTATATAATAATATATGTGGTCCTAGCTGTGGTTTTATGTTCTTATTTTGCGATTGGGAATTAATTTACCACAATCAGAATTTTTTACTTACTTTGACCGACGAGGATCTACAACCCAAATCCAGAATCATAAGATGGCCGCCCTTGCCACTATTAGATTAATGAGCAATATTATTTTATCTTTTCATTTTGAAATAAAAATATTGCTGCAAGATCCTTAAACACGTTTAAATCTTTACTTTACTGTTTGTTAAAGAGCGAAGAGAAAAAGCCAAAACTAATTTAATAGCTAGCCTTTTGTTTGTGAATGCGAGTAGAACGTTGGAATGGAAAATCTAATAAGTTTTTCTTTTCACTGTCATAATTTTTTCTTCTCGACGGTAAAGAAGGCTTGTAAGAAATGAATGATGTGATTTTTATGGAACTTACATCATTAAAATGACATATAGAGGAATTGGTTGCATTTGACGATTTTATTATTTCGTAAATTTTATGCGATATAAATTTTGATTTTACTTGTTATTGGAATTTCATCTCAAGCTTATAACTTCTACATATAACCAGTTATTTATCATAAAGTTTCTAACAAACTATTCGATAAGAAACGGGTTAACTTCTGAGAATAAGTTCAAATTTAACTTTATGCTTCCGTTTCCAAACACCGTTATCGTTATGTGAGTTATAATACAAAATGCCGTGTGGTTTTTGTTAAAAAAGACAATCTTTTTTCAAAGTCAGACTAATGACCGACTCCTATGATTTACCGAGCGTTATTGATAAAAAATAAAGGTTAATCTTTATCATCTCATACGTTAGGAGCTAATCCAAAAACTAAGTTAGAGATGTCAAACTAGTAACAGATTACGCTTTGAACTTCACCGTGTTTTTAGTTGAGACGTTCTATCGCGTAGTCTAAATATGGAAATTTTAGTTCAACTAAATTTAACAGTTCTTATTCACATCCATCTCTTTCTTATTTTATCAGAAGCCTAAATTAAGTTTATGCACAACAAAATCGGTGCCAATATCCAGAAAAAATAACAAAAAATATACCTGCGACTTGTTGAAAAGCTTCTTTCCCATGTTCATCCCTTTTCAACCAGCAGAACGCCCATCGAAACCTCCGAGACCAGAGGCCGGTGACCTTCCTATGATGCCGGACCTGGTTGGGCGTGTCTTGCATGTCACCATAATTGACTGAGCCCAGGGGATCGAACACCATGAATAGACCGAACACCGTGAGCCCTAATTGTACCCAGTTGAATAGAACTATACCTGTGAAGGAAATAATAGTATTAGATCATCATAACAGCCAGCATAGCGTATTATGAAGAAACGGTGTCTGTGTGACTTCGAGCATAAAATGAGCCACCCACTCTCTATCCGTGGGTGTCGAAGAAAACCAAGAATATTCAATATAATTTTGCGGTAGTACTTAAGTACCCTTCTGTGCGCGAAGGTATAGGTAGGTATGAGTAAAACTGGAGACCAGACTACTAACACCTAACTGAAGTCGAAAAATTTAACCTTGAAAAATTATATCTTTCTAAACCTATACTATAATATTATAAAGCTGAACAGTTTGTTTGTTTGAACGCGCTAATCTCAGGAACTACTGGTTGGAATTGAAAAAATATTTTTGTGTTTGATAGTACATTTATCAAGGAAGGATATAGGCTATATAACATCACGCTACGACCAATAGGAGCGGAGCATAAATGAAAAATGTTGCAAAAACGGGAAAAACGTCCACCCGTGCGAAGCCGCGACGGGCCGCTAGTAGGCATATAGAAAGGGATAGAATTTTTAAAGCTTAAATTTTTCGACTTTAATTTGGTGTTCGTAGTATGGTCTCCATTTTTACCTATACCTTCATGGCTGGTAGGTACTAACTACTAAGTAACTAGAACCAGAGACGTTTCGGCGCAGGCATCACCGTAGTGCCTATAAGGAGACCTGTTAGTATAGGCTTTATACATAGAATGTTACAACGAATGATGGTTTTTGATTTTTTTGTTATAATTACCGCGCTTTTCAACCGGTTTGTTAATTTGTATTCTGTTGTAACAAGTTGGTACGCTGGTACCTAAGTAGATGACTCTCTGAGATATCTCTTACGGTAACAGTAAAAAAGTTGGTAGCCAAAACAGCACAAATGATTGACGACGGGAAAATATTTACATAAATAATTTAATTGAATAATTAAATCTTTCACAAAAGGAAATAAATCATACAAAATGTATAGTTCCGACGTTAAAAGGTCCCGCTCATTGTGCTTCGCTGAAAGCCGCCCCATTCACAAAGGGTGCGCTAATTTAGAACCAGAGGGTTGCGAAACGGTAACTCACTTTGTATGACTATGCTGGAGAATTTGTCTTCAACGGAACATTGTATGACTTCGCAGAACATCCACATAGTCCCCATTACGTTGAGGGCCGTTTCTGGGAACACTAGCAGCACTCTGCAATAAAAGACGTATTTGTGAACGGTCGTAAATTTTAGGTGTACTGTACAGGAGGAACACGTTTTCCGGATTCAGTGGGTATTGGTAGGTTTTCTTTTGTTTAAAAGCATTTAATGGTCTATTTTTAAATGTGAGAGAATATAAAAATATATTAAAAGGTAGAAAATACAAAAACTTTATTTAGAAGGACCTCATTCTATACAGAGACACTTATAATTGGATCTAATATCTCATTAGGGATCGTTTGTTATTGCCAATAGTCATTGCAATGATATGATATATATTTAAAAACTCGGATTAATTTATATCTTCTTCTTTTTTTTCGTGTGGTTAGTGATTAACCTGGTGTCAGAGTTTATGCCGCCCATGGGCGTCTGACTTGGCTTCACATGGCGTCGAGAAATACCTCTCAGGCATGCCGGTTCTCACGATGTTTTCTTTACCGTTTTTGAACAAGTGATAATTATACAATACGCACATGAATCTGAAATGTCAGAGGTGCGAGCCTTGGGTTCGAACTCGAGACCTATGACTTGACAGTCAGTCGGTCACACCATTAGGCTATCACAATTTATATGTTATCAGAATAATTAACCTTTTCTTATAAATACCTAATACTTTAGTTTAACTTCTTATCAAATACAAGTAGGTAATTAGTCAAAATATTTCAAGTTCAAATAAAACATATTCTTTCACAATAGTTCACAGAGAACATGTGTATAGTAGGTCAAGATTATAGAACAAACATAAACAAACAATTTAAATACGTTTTGTTATCGCCGAGTGGATAAATGTTCATTCATTAGACACACTGCTTATAAATATACTTCGAGACGCTAAAAATAGCTCACTATAATAGTCTTATAGCTCATAAAATTGGAGAATATTACCGCCTATGATAGTAGAAGTCGAGCATCCCACTTTGCTTTGAAATAAAACTGTTTAATATTCAATGATTACATTAAGAAAATGAGGCTAAAATACGTTGAATTATGAATATAAGATAACCTAATGTTAGCAAACCTACAACTGTTAATAAATTTAAACATGCTATTTTAATTACCGAATCGAATCTAGCCAGGAACTAGAAATGTGTGCCAAACGACCAACGCAGGTGTGTTTGTTTGTTATATGAAGGTGAGCACAAAATTGCGGAATATAACATTCTTCAAAAACTTTTGGGTCTTATAACAATTCCGCAATTCACTCAAATAAGTTTTCGTAACTTCGATGGTTATTTTTATTTGTCCCGGAGTGTAAGCAATCACATACCAGTTGTATTCTTAGTAAATGATGCGGTGACGTGAGTGTGCTCAACTATTGTAGGTTATTAGCGCCTAAGATTAGAAACTTATTGCCACTTCTAATGCACTAGCTGCGTTGAATAGAGAAAGTAAAATTAACTACGTTTTGTGAAGAGAGAAAATGTATGGGGCGAAGTGTTTACGGTTATATTTATAACGTTTCTATGCCGACCTGAAAACATAAACAGAATAGCATCAACAGTTTATATTTCTACAGAAAATGATTTAACTATGTTTATTTATTTATTGGCATATAATAACAAACACGAAGATTATTATGAGATTTTATTATTTACTGATTTCCGTCAGTTATTGTTATAAAACCAATGTAAATATTTTCCTCGATTGTTGGGTATTATTTATCTCCCGCGATCTCTTAAGCCCTTCGTGGAGCTCCCGGTCACGCCGGTCGTGTCTATTCATTACCAAGGGCTTGTTGGTAAAAATAGACGGATTAATTTGTAAGTGGCCTAATTGAATGGCAATGTATTGATAAGTACGTATTAGATAGGAAGTACCTAGCATCATCAAGATCGAAACGGATATAAAAGATATTATAGCCTTCATAATTGTGGAGGGGCTCGTGGCTAATTAACAACCGCATGGATCATATGATTTGCAAGGTTAAGCAGCGCTTGCTACGGTCAGTCCGTGGATGGGTAACTATTCGTCACACATCGAGACCTCTCCGTGCCTCGGAGAGCACGTTAAACCGTCGCCGTCGGTCCCGGGTATCATATGAATAACTATGATAATCGTTACGGGTAGTCAGAAGTCCGAAAGTCTGACAACCAGTCTAACCTTAGGATATCGGCATTGCCCAGTGGTTTGCGGAGGTCTGCTGGCAGTCGCCCCGTGTAAAAATACTGGTATTCAGCCGCATCTCGTTAGACTGGAAGCTGACACCAACATAGTTGGGAAGTCTAGGCAGAACATGCGCACTAATTTAAATCACACTAAGAGCCCCCGCAGACTGCAGATTAAACTTCGCCCGATAGTTGGCCGATTATCTTTTTATAAGGGAAACCGAATCCCACCTAATGTGCGTACTTGCATAGATCTTCATACTGATTAAGAATCCGAATGAACTATCGGCTGATAGAAAATCTGTTGTTTGCTGGGGCTCTAATAGTATTTCAAATACTATTGGTGTGATTCGATTGGTGCTATTCAAATTTGTCAATGGAATGCCTCCTTTTTAGAGGCAAGTAATACTATCAAAAGATTCTCCGTAAAATAAAGTTGTCAATCGGCTTTCTGAATTTGTATGGATAAATGGAAAGAAATGTTTCGCTTGCAAAAGACGTAGAACAAAAGTTACATGTGCAGGGTGTAAACGAAATCATGTAATTCCTTCAATCCTGACTGCTGACATAAATTAAGCCTGAACGGGGTAGGTACTAGTAGATTTGGATTTAAAAAAAATACAAAAAGTAAACATGTGTTCTTAATCTGATACATTTTAGCGCCCCGAGTTAAATAATCCCGCGGCGATAGCCACGTAATTCGCTCGGGGCGCTAAAATGCCTCACGTTAAGAACACAAGTTTACTTCTTGTAGTAATTTTTTTATTGAATCCAAAAGTATCCCGTGCAGGATTAAAGTATGTCAGTAGTACATCACGAGGTATGAAGGAATTGCATGATTTCGTTTACAACCTGTATAGCTATGTAATAATTTCTTAAGTTTTTCTAGCGACCGAAAAAGCACGGCGTGCTTTGCTTTCCCTAAAGAAAAGATACTACACAACATACTTTATAAGAAGCAGTGGTGACACCATCTTCCTGGCATCGATGTCCGTGATGGTCCCCCGCGCGGACTGCTGCGCCAGGGCTGACAACAGCAGCATCAGCGCAGCCTGCAGCGTCAGCATCCCGCACAGGTACAGCCTCACGAACGAGCCGCCTTGCCAACCCTCCGACTGGCACTGCCATGTCACCGGATACAGTACTTCGACTACTAGTGCTATTAATACTAGCCTGTGGAAAAAATATGAATATAAATAGGAGTGTTACGAGTAGGTACCTATATAAAAAGGCATTACGTAGCTATTGATCATCACAGTACCTATCATAACATCATTCCTGTATTCCCCAAAGGGTTGGCCACACGCCTCATTTCTTCGTTATGTTTAAGTCCTATCTAATAGGGGGCGAGCCTATTGCCACCAACCGGGCACAAATCCAATCTCCGGGTTACTACTGAGGAATCCCACACGGAGAAACCCGATAACACTTTGCCCGACCTGGGGATCGAACCCAAGACCTCATGATCAGCAGTCGCGCTTGCCACCACTAGACCAACAAGGTACAGATGTTCATTTAAATCAACGCTGCTCTTGAAGATGGGTAAGCAGCGTCCTCCTGTCTGCTATAAACAACAAACTGTGGTCAATCCGTCTACCAAGCATGGCGATTATTTTAATTTCCCCATTGATTTCGGGTGAAAATAATGTTTTTTTTTAACAAATCGTTATTGTTTATACCCTATGCACGGAACGAAAAAATAAAATGTAAACAACATTTAACTACTTTTAATAGAGATATTTTTTGATGAGGAGGGATGAAACACATGTGGACTAAGAGAGTGATGAATACGAATGTTGATGGATGGAGGGGGAGAGGGAGACCAAAGAAAAGATGGATGGATAGGGTGAGGGAGGATATGAAAGATAAGGGAGTAAATGATAATGAGACGGCTGACAGGGAAGAGTGGAAGAGAAAAACATATTGCGCCGACCCCAAGTAACTTGGGACCAGGGCAGGAAGATGATGATGAATAGAGATATTTTTTGTAAAATATTTCTTAACATTAATTTCTAACAAAAATAAATTATGTGATGTTAATCAATTTGAAACGCTTGTTATTCAAGTAAGATTCGAATTTTTCATCGATTTTACAGAACATATCTATCTCTATAAAGAATAGTCAAATGTTGTTTACATTTTATTTTTTCGTTCCGTGTAAGGTTGTCATCATTATAGCAGATTCAGTGTTTTTTTATTCTTGTGTCATTGCTTGACGGCAGTGGTAGAGTTCGCGCAAGATAACTCTGCGCGCGGCCAAAATCGGAACTAATCATGTTCCGCCATAATGTTGCCGTTTTATTAACTTTGTCACTACATCTACCTGATTTTAGGAATAAAAGAAAATATAATAATAAAGATTATAATAGACCTCATCAGCCGATAATAATCATCCTGCATTCTTATTCATTCACGGCACATTTATAACCTTAGTTCTTTTCCTTTGCAAATTACGTAAAAATACGAATTAATTTAATTGATAGGTAGTAAATTTAAACGTACATAACTTAGCTCAATTAAAATATAATAAACAGCAAGAGGGCTGCCCAATTTTAATGCTCACGATTTCCTTGAAAAGTAGGACTTTATATTTTTGCGATCATGGCAACATTTAGCACGCCCTCCGTCGCGCGCAGAGTTATCATGCGCGCACTCTATTGTTTGGGCTTCTTTGAAGTCAACAATCTTAACTTTGGGATGATGACAATGACGTTTTTGTTAAAGTTTTTCAATTATTCACGCAGTAACGGTCATTGGAAGGCCCATGTTTAACAGTGGACGTTGACAGGCTGATATGATGATAACGAACGCCTCTTAAGACTTAGAAAACCCGATACCGGCAGTAACTTTATTATAATGTACCTACTTATTATAATTAAACGGGTGGTTTGCTCGTTAGAAGTCTTATGAAACTAATTTATGCTGTGGCTTTTTAGATATATATTCTTTTTGAAACTGTTCATTATGGAACAAAATTATTCATTAAATAGGTACCTGTGTTAATAATAAAGCTGCAGCCGTTAGAACAAAGAACATAATGATGCCACAAAAACTTTGTTTTGACGCCTTGAAAGACATCAAAAAGTGTTTGCCACATATATCAAACTGATGTATTGTGTAAATAAAAATCCTAATACATCTCTGATAAATGGCATACCGCACTAAATGAGACGGAAACCGCATTATGTGTTATGTTACATCATGATTTTTGCTTGAGGTATGTCTTGTTAACAGAATTTTCAAATTAAATACTATTGCAGTAACGGTGGCATGATCAAAAAATGTAAATATAAATAAACTTTGTGTATATATTAGGTCCCCTATGAAATCAGCGTTTTGTATGGAAGATTTTAAAGAAGTTGCATTTTTCATACTAACATTTTCTTAATTTATTTAACAACTATGAACGCTAATGTTTTAAAACTTTTATGCACTAATATTTAAAACTAAGGTAACGTATGCCACTTAAATTATGCGACAAAAATAAGTTTTGGCTAAGCTAACACAATAATAGTGGTCATTTCTGCTAACAAAAAGAGGGGTCATTTATAAGGTATTTTTTATGTTTAGAAAACTATAAGTAATAAGGTTTATTTTACTATTGGTAGTTGTCTATGATGGTCATTATTCGATATAATATCAAGCAATTGATGAATATTTTAAATCATAGAAGTAACGAGGTTCTCTATTTGTGAGAAAAAAACGCCAATTTCATAGGTGGGGACAAAAGCGCGAGTGTTCAAACCATTTGACCTAAATCGCAAGATTTTGAATAATTGTAACAATTCCTTCATTGAATAAGTTAGGTTCATTAGCAGAAGCGGACGGTCAATCTAACTGTTGGTTGTTGCGACAATTTAAAATTCATTACTGAGCAATCAGGCCGAGATTCGAAGGTCGGCTGAAGTGCAGAGAAATTGCGAGTCAATATTGGGAGGGAAAGCTCATTCATATTAATGTGGATGGCAACAAGTGAGACACGGGAGCTGAAGGTCCGTGCGCCATGTTTGAACAATATACCAAGAAGATGTTTGCCCTTAAATCGATTTTCTCAAATATTATTACGTTCTAAAAATTGTTCAGAATGATTAATGGCTTTCAAAGATTTTCTTTATCATTTCTAAGAACTTCTATTTTAATGAAAGAAAGGGTAAATTCGGATACTGTTGCTTCAAAACCTTCTTTTAGTTCATCATTGTTATTGAGTTTACTGAAGGAAAGACTAAATTAATTACTTTCATGATATTTACAGTTTTCCTTTTCTACTCTCTCGTGTTACAAAGTTTGAAGTTTTCCGAGAATTTTCTCTACAGACTCATTGTTTTTATATTTGCTGTCGAATGTTTTGTTCGCGAATATACCCTTTTATAGAACTTTATTTATCGGTTAATACTTGAGGGAATCCATTTTATCGGCAAAGTTTTTATACGGATCAGTTTTATCGTCTGTATTGCAACTCCCCCTTGTTTGATCAAGTTAGTGGAGATCGTAGATTTACATACACATACATAGATTTATATATAAGATATTTGTTTTGTAGTAGTCTAAGGCTGCCTATCTACCGAAGCGGAGACGACAAAAATCGACCAATACAATCGAATTATTTACACCGCTCATCTAAGTGATGTGATAACATTAGTATCCTGTTGGTAATTTCTTATCGTCTGTGCTCCGGTGGACAGGCAGCCTAAAGCTTGATTTTTGTTCAAAATATTGAATCGTAATGAAATGTCGAAGATGATTCGTTCGTGCAGTATGTATAATTATCTAACTAGGTGGTTATGTGAAAGTGAGCCACTGATGTAACTCCTCAGCCCGAGATGTCCTCACACATCGCGGTCAACGGAAGTATGTACCGAAACTGAACCGTCTAAGAAAAAGTCATTATCAGCGATTATTATTCAAGACTATGGCAATTATTGTATTCCTTTATCTGTGTCGACAGATCTACAATAATTAGTAAAAAAGATAAGATGTCACTGACTAGAATATTGGCTTGGTTGTTGTTGGCATTTTAAACAGTCATGATTATATTTAATTGTCCAGTTTGAAAGTATATGCAACCAACTTACTATTCTATTCGCTGTGAAGTATTTTATCTATACTAATATTATAAAGCTGAAGAGTTTGTTTGTTTGTTTGAACGCGCTGATCTCAGGAACTACTGGTTGGAATTGAAAAATTATTTTTGTGTTGGATAGTCCATTTATCGAGGAAGGTTATATAACATCACGCTAAGGCTATATAACATCACGCTACGACCAATAGGAGCGGAGCATAAATGAATATGTTGCAAAAACGGGAAAAATTACTACCCGTGCGAAGCCGGGACGGGCCGCTAGTGTAAGATATAGTCCCCGGCTAGAGTAGAGAATAAAATTCTTCTCTTTTCTTCTAAACAGATATGTTTAAAAACAAATTATGGCAATAACCATAGAATAATGACAAACAATAAAAGTGACCATTTTTTATTGCACTAAGTGTACATGCGCAAGCTTACTTCCACTACGCCACACCCTTGCCAAGTTACGTGCCGGCTATTGTACCTCAATTTATGTAGTATAACACGAAATAAAACTCAGCTGAAAATTTTCTAAAGCATCTGCATTTTTTGGACATATACGTCTCTAGTAGCCCTGCAACTGTTATGCCTGCACAAAATTTGATATTTCTTTACTTCTTTTTTAAATAAAAAATAACAAATTCATACCGTTGCAAAATTAAAAACCCTTTTACGAGATTTATGCGTTTGTTTTGAGATTTAGCGTTCGTATAACAATTTTATATTTCAGTAGCACTCAAAATATTTGCATGAAAAGTAAGTACCTACTTCAATTATTATTGATTTAAAACGAACAGAATTAGTTACTAGAAGTTTGCTTCCATTAAGTAATAATTACATAACATAACATCACGCCTATATTTCCCGAAGGGTGGGCAGAGGTGTAGGTATAGTAATACGCCCATTTCGCCGTTACGTTTAAGTCTCATGTATTAGAGGGGCGAGTATATTGCCATCAACCGGGCACAAATCCTAACTCCGGGCTGCTACTGAGGAATTCTAGACCGAAAAACCTAAAAACGCTTTGCTCGACCTGGGGATTGAACCCAGTACCTCACGATCAGCAGACGCGTTTAAGTTCATAATTAGCGAAATAAACAAACTTAATATTGCTATGTATTTCTAGCAAAACATGTAGCACACTACATACTATTGTAACATCTGATATACCATGTTTTAATGCAAATAAATATTATGATTATGATTAATAATAACTTTATGTTTATTTCACTAATTATAAATGCGAAAGTTTTGCATGCCCGGACTACTTATATGTTTATTATAAACCTATGCTATGCCGTAACGACAGGCAGAATTAGAATGAAATTCGGTACAAAGGTAAAAATATCCAGGAATAGCAAAAAGGTTTCTATTAATCCCCGAAACGGGGGTGAAGCATAGCCTGCTGATAACAGGAAAGTAACTATATTAATGATAGATATAGTCAGATCTGGGGGGCTTATAACGCCGCGTTTGGTGAAACATATTTTGTTTCATATCCATAATCATAACTGCAAATAAGTTGCAGATCTAGTCGCAACTGTTAACTATGCAACTGCCAAATGCTTGTAGGCTATTAGGATGTAGTCAGTGCAACTGCGTGACAACTGTTGACTGGATGTGCAGCCCACTTGCAGTTCATCATCATCCCCCTGCCTTTATCCCACACTAGGTGGGGTCGGCATAACATGTAATTCGTAAATCCATGTAGTTAAAGGTTTTGGCTTATTGTTTTATGACCGACCTGACTTGCAGTTATGATTACGAATATATATATTCTACCTAGCTTTTTCCCAACCATGTTGGGGTCAGTTTCCAGTCTAACCAGATGCGGCTGAATACCAGTATTTTACACGAAGCGACTGCCATCAGACCTCCGCAACCCAGTTATTGGGTAATGTCGATATCTTAAGGTTAGACCGGTTGTCAGATTTTCGGGCTTCTGACTTCCCGTAACGACTGTCATAGGTATTCGTATGACACTCGGGACAGACTGTTTAACGTGCTCTCCGAGGCACGGAGAGGTCTCCCATCTATGGACTGACCGCGGCAAACGCAGTTTACCTCGCAATCGTATGATCTGTGTGGTTGATAATTAGCCACGAGCTCCTTATGGCTACGAATATTAAACGAAATGTGTTTCAACAAACGCGGCGTTATTAGCCCCTAGATAGCTTCAGAGAATTCGCAATATTCTTATAACTAGCGACCCGATGCTTCGCACGGATGCAATGTAGATACTAATGTGGGGCATATAAACCTTCCTATTGAATCACTCTATCTATTGCTGAAAACTGCATTAAAATCCGTTGCGTAGTTTAAAAGATCTAAGCGTACAGACAGCAGGATCAATAGAATAGAATAGATTTATTTGCAAAAAACATAGGTAAGGACAGTTCTACATAAGTCACAAAAGTAGAGGGAGCGACTTTGTTTTATACTATACAAAGAAGAAGAAGAAGATATTTCGTAATATTCTTATAGTATGACGATCTTCGAATGTTGCGGCCAGTTTGTTTTATTATCACTAGGTACTTGATTCAATGTATATTTTATTGCTACCACTCAAAGTTTATGGTACGAATCCTTCTGTGCGATTCGAGTACGTACCTAAGTGGTTTTATCTATACTAGGTATCTAATGGCATCGATTCTTATGTAGGTACTTAGGTAATTTAACTTTGCTATTACGAACAATCCGTATTCTACTGTTTCGTTTGCGGTGCGTAGTACTCTCAACCGACGTGCGTGTATGACAAGATGTATCAGTGTGGATGAAGCGAAAAGGGTATGGTAAGGGTCGTAGCATGTGTCGTTCTATAGTTTCTGCCTACCCACCCCCATGGGAAAAAGGCGTGAGTTTATGTTTGTATGTATCTAATGGCATGGATTCTTATGTAGGTACTTAGGTAATTTGACTTTACTATTACGAACAATTCGTATTCTACCGTTTCGCTTGTAATCTAATCTTTAGACAATTTCTGCGTTACTACAAAATCGTGTTTAGCAGTTGTTTAGATTAAACAGGGCAAAAAGCCTTTTTTATGCATGGAGTTTGATGGTAGACACGGTTTTAACAATATCTAAACTTTTATAGTATTAATAAAATAATATAATATTTTTACTTCGTTAGTTTTTATATCAATTTCTATTGCGCGAAAATATAGAATGAAGTCTAGTCGCTTACCTTCTACCTTCTTCCTTTCCCGCCAAAACGCAACCAAATGCTTAAATCCAACAGATTAAAAATAATAAAGTATATCTTCCATAGACACAAAATCTTCACAAGTGCATTCTTAATTTAAAATGATGCACAATTTATGACGCAAGAACTACATACAATACCCTGATTATTACTTAAAAAAAATATATATGATTAATCGTATTCATACATGTTCTAATAACACAGGGTGTAGGGTATATCCTACCTACGTATTCAATATTTAATAATATAATACAGGCCCGGACTGGCCAAACGAGCAAATCGGGCAAATGCCCGATGGGCCGGACGGCCGATGGGCCGGCGTGGCGCCTGATCACACAGTCGGAGAAACCGAAAGAGTGAAGCGAACGTCAAAAAAAAAGTTCGTCCAACTATCGCCTATCGCTTGAAAAAGAAGCCGCAAAATTGTTTGTAAATGCACCCAAGATACAGGAGAAAGAGTGAGGGGAGTGTCAAAAAAAAAACGTCGTCCGTCTAATCGCTTGGGAATGATTTTTTTTTGCCAGCACTGGGCCGACCGTCTCTCAAATGCCCGGGCCGATTTCAGGTCCCAGTCCGGCCCTGATATAATATAACATCCTGCTCAAATGACATCATAATTTATTTATTATTATTGCAATACTGAGAGACTCGTTACTCGATAAAGATGATTTTCAATAGTATTCCGTATTTATCAACAAAAGCCACTTGAATGAAACTGAAGATATAAGCCATTGAATGTAATCCGTAGGTGTACCTACCTACGTAATATTGATTTGTTTATTAATAATAGCGTTCTAAAAATTCATAAAAATTCCGTCATCATGTTTGGTCTGATGATTGACAACAACTAGAAACTGTTTGTGGTGATAACTAATTATAAATGAAAAAAAAATCTTTAAATAAAACATACCAAACAAATCTGAAGAGTAGTTCGAAGATGCTGGGGAACACGAGATCGTCCGAGGCTGCCAGCCATTTTCGCCCCAGCAGCCGGAGCGCTGGCATCCTGAAACAAAAACACGTTAACATTATTTTTTGTTTATCACATAAGTGATAATATAGATATTATGCCCCATGAAGAATTTCGAGAATTTTACACTTTGAGTAACTTGGCAAGGTTTTGGCGTAGCTTGCGCATATACGCTTAGTGCAACAAAAAAATGGTTACTTTTATTGCTTGTCATTATTCTATGGTTATTGCCATAATTTATTTTTAAACAAGTCTGTTTAGAAGAAAGAAAGAAAGGACTCTTGCTAAGTTACGTGTGCCGGCGACTATATCTACCTGTGTTTTGTTTTTTTTTCGATAGGCAGCAGTGCTTACATACACATAATTAATAAGTAAGCTATGAGGTGTGTAGGTTTAACTTTGCGTAAAAATTTGTGTAAATTTAGAACTTTTCACATGGATCCATTTTTTTTTAAATATTGAATGGGCCCGCTCTTGACCTCGATCTCCCCTGATGGAAGGTGATAATAAATAATATCCTATAAAGAACATTACAAGGGAGCGATTGCTTAGCCACTCATACGAAGACTGCGACTAAAATCCAGCAATTAATACCAGCATTTGAGAGTAATGTGAGAAAAACTGTGGGACCCTTCCAGAAAAAGCCGGGATAATGAAACTACTGGCAATTTCGTCGCTAGTGTTGTCGCAAAAGCTATTTGTGACCCACATTAGTCCTCACTATAAGGGTAAGGAAAATTACTTTTTTTTTTTTTTTGTAGCCGACGATGGCCTGTGGTCAGGCTTTATGTAAAAAAGCGAGATGGCGATGGCAGTTTGGGCCTAAACTGGTAAAACTACTTGAATACTTTGGGTTGGTAGTACCAGGCATTTACGCAGTGATTGACACCTCGATTAACAGCTTAGCCGACTTCTCAAAGAGTCCGTATACTTTTTATTAAAATTGAAAGGTCGATGTTATGTAACTGTGTGTTTTTAGTTTATTCGTGTAAGGAGGTATGTATAAAGTGAACGAAGTAGTAGAGGCAGCTATTATGAAGGCATTTAGTATATAAGTATTCGGATTATTTCAATGGTCATGGTATACCTGAGTAAGTAATATAATGCTGACGGTGGCCGCCGAGAGAATTCCAACGTTGTTGTGTAACAGCCACTTTGGCGTATGTTAATTGTCGTTAATACCGAACAATTTGCAAACTTAGTAGAACGCATGTTTTTGCGAACACAGCACTTGCTTATATTCCAAGAATTCGATGATTTTATGTATGAAGAGTATAGAAGATGTGTTATGAAGTGTATGTATAAGAATTAGCCAAGTTATTTATATAGTTTTGAGCTTTTAACTATAATAAATGATTCCACAAAACTTTACAGACAATTCACAATAGCCTAATTCACTATTGTGTGTTTAAGTAAAAGAAACAAAAAGTTTCGAACCAGTCCATTTGTATTCAGACTGGCCCACTTTTTGTACAAAGTTTCGGCTAGACTTTAAGTGTCCCTGAGCTTAAAAAACTCAATTATGAGACCAAACAGTTCTCCACTCAATCTCAACAGCTGAATAATTAAAGGCTTGGGATTGCGGAAGAACCTCATTAAAGCCACACTTAACAAGGCCTGCAAAGTAAATAATGTGCTACATAATAATTACGCAGGTTACAGGCAATTATGTAAAGCCTTGTTTCATCATATTTAAGATCTGTATAACCCATTGCGATATAAGAATTATGTTTTAATGTCTCGACAAATTAGCATACATAGGCATCTATAGTTTGTAAAGGACGACTAAGATTATGACAAGTGGATGGGCAGCAGAGTAGGTACTTACTCTTGTTTGCTATGAATAGGGTTGCCATCATCTAAACTGCCGACACCGGACAAAGGTTTAAATAACCGGACATTTCGTCGAGATTGGGATTTTTCCCCAGACGTACCTACCTACTTGAAAATATAAAATTTTCCGAAGTATTTTTTATTTGATATGTATAGCTAAAATATAAAACGAACGAAAATGCCAACGTGAACGACGTCCGGGTTTCATTCGGTCACTTTTTGGGAACCCAAACTACGACAAATCCGGGGAAACTCGGACGGATGGCAACCTTAGCTATGTACAACATACAGCGATCATTAAGCGTTCGTGACAATGGAAATATATGACTCTATCTCTCTCTTTCTTTGGTGTCGGCACGAATGAGAATAGCTCATGCTATGGTCAAAAGATTAGCCAGTCAGCAAGATTGGTAGCTGGGCGGATTCCCCGAGGCGCGCCGGACGTACTTAAGTATGACCCTATGACCGTTTATTGTAATGGTAATTGGGAAGCCCATATTCAGCAGAGGAAGTTTACGGGCTGACGAAAGGTTCTACTTTTACGACTAAGTACCAATTTACATTTATGTAAATTAAATTCATGTATCATTTATAATTGGACTGCTTTAGAGAGAAAGTGTTTACAAAGAAATCTAGAATTTCGAGTTTTGTACAATTTAAACTCAAAAATACGCGAACAAAATAAAATGATAACATCTGATATATATTTGTTTTAAAACCGCTGTAATAAATTGTTATCAGAATAATTTATGTTAAAGTCAAATTGGACAATTTGTATAATTTTTGAGATCTCTTTAGAAAACATTAACATAAGACTAAATCTATCTAATGCCTTTAAACGAGCAATTCTTGTATATATGTACGGCTCTAACGGGTTTCATGAAATTTAGTATGCAGGGGGTTTCGGTGGCAATAAATCGAACTAGCTAGGTTTCATTTTTAGAAAACGTCGATTTACAAAAAAAAACCGAGCAAAGCTCGGTCATCCAGGTACTGTGCTTTTAAATGAGCAATTTTCCATGGCATTCTGACATCATAGCCTTCATACTATAAATAATCCGGATGAAAATTACGTAAAATAGCATTATTATTTGCGTAACGTAACATTGAATTCGATCCAAATCACGTTCACACCGAGTGTCGGCACGTGTCCGTTACAGTCACATGTGTCGTATAGCAACCGTGTCACCGTCTGCCGGCCGTCAGCCGCACGCGTCTCGTACGGTGAACCCGCCGAACTCGGCCCTGGGGGCCTACTCAGAAAACCGAACTAAGAAGTTTCGGTTGACAGATTGCACGTTTTCCCACCATGAAAGATTTTCGGATTCGACTATCGATTAAATTTCCGCGATTTGACACTTTGTCTTTTTAGGGTTCCGTAGGTACCCAAAGGGTAAAACGGAACTCTATTACTAAGACTCCACTATCCGTCCGTCCGTCCATCTGTCACCAGGCTGTATCTCACGAACCGTGATAGTTAGACAGTCAAAATTTTCACAGATAATGTATTTCCGTTGCTGCTATAACAACAAATACTAAAAAACAGAATATAATCAATATTTAAGGGGGCTCCCATACAATAGACATAATTTTTTTGCTGTTTTTATAGATAATGGTACGGAACCCTTCGTGCGCGAGTCCGACCCGCACTTGGCCGGTTTTTTTCACAGTACTTATCCCAAGTGTTAATTGACATCTAGTAGTTCGTTGTTTGATAATACCTTGATCGTATGTAAGTTCGATGTTCGTCGCTGTTTCGTTTTAATCCGAAACTTCGAGGTTCGTTTTTCGGAGTAGGCCCCCAGGTATTTCGGGACGCGGACCGCACTCGAAACTTTTTACACTTTATTTACCCGAATTGCCTAATGGGTCCCGGTCAGTAGGGTACGGTATTTTTAACTGTATCAAGCAGTTGTTTATTTTTACTTTCCACAGATTACTCCGATAAATCCGTTTCGTGCTCGCAGTATTACGTTCTAAACAGCTGATTAAACAGTTTGTAATAAACGTTGCACGATTCTCATTTCTGTTTTATTGGAGATTTATTTATTTTTGCCGAGCCAAGCGATCACGGCAGTGCAAAGGCACGGTCTACGTAACACGACGTACTAACAATGGCATTTCGATTGCGTTACTTATAATAACATAACTTGCTAAGTAAGTATTGTACAATATATGTACAATAATTTGATATATCTGTTAAGCAATATACTTACTACTTGAACAAAATCAACGAAATATAAATAACTTTGACGAGAAGTTCATTAAAATTGGTATGTGCGTTGCTTTTACGTCAAACGTTAACAATGATGATTTTTTAATGGAGATGTGATGTGATGATTTCAATGAAGATAAGCATAAAGTAGTATATACTTCCGACTATTGTCGAAGTAATAATAATAAAGTTTAACAAAACCACGATTACAAAAAAATGATTTGCGCAGATTCATGCATTTTTTGTTTATTTTTTTGTTTACAGCGCTTAGATACTTCGGTTACTGCTTCTATGGTCTATGTAGTGGATAGTCAATAAAAATATCTATAAAACGGTCGTAACTACTTATAAAATTATATTTATATCTTATTCAGTGAGAAACAATATATTCTAGTCTGTTGAAATTATATGTACATAACCTTTACATTTGTATATAGTGGGTACATCATCACCATTACTTCTATACTATCTCTACTAATATTATAAAGAGGAAAGATTTGTATTTTTGTATTTAACGAATAAACTTAAAAAATACTGGACCGATTTTAAAAATTCTTTTGTCGTTAGAAAGCTACATTATCACTGAGTAACATAGGCTACGGGCGGAGCCGTGAGGACACAGCTAGTTAGTAATAATTTGATTGTACTATGCTATATATAATATTTCATAAAAGATCTTATTTTTTTGTTTTACGGATAACAAGCATAAGCATAAGCAACCTAAGTAATCAATTTTATCTTTCACAAAATTTTGTTCTAAAAGAATACTGTTTTGAAATAGTGCAGACAGATTTTTATCTTTTTAACTTAGTCCATCACTATATTAGTGTTTGTTGTTGTTTTATCAAACTCGTATCGGTTTTTGTTCATTGACAATGTCGTCGTATTGTTGTGTCGTTGTTCCATTCGTGTAGTGACCACCGGCGTAACTAAGAATCGTGAGAGAGCAAGCCTCAAAGGCTTAAGAGACAGCGTTATGAAAGCCTCGCTGAAAGGGAGGTTCAAGCAGACAATTTGTCTTATTGTTAGTGCTTAAGCCTTGTCACCGGTGGTATATGTGAAAGTTTTTGTGTTCCAGAGCGGTTTAGGAAATAGAGAGGGTCTCAACCTGTAGTTTCACCGTTGTTTATTTTATTTCTTACCTTTCTACAGATTTTATGATATGACAAGCAAATATGATTCAGGTACGAAGTGTAAAATCAAATTGATATTCCCATCACGTTCTGCTCCTAACTATTTATAATGTATTTATTAGTAAGGTTATCCGATATCTATATATATAAAAATGAATCCCTATTTTCCTTGGTCACGCCATAACTTGAGAACAACTTTACCGATTAAGGTCATATTTACACAATATATTCGTTTTGTTGAGACGATGGTTCCTAGATATGCTGGAATCCGATATGTGGCGCTGTAGTCAAATTATTTACGCGGGCACAGCCGCGGGAGAACAGCTAGTTTCTAATAAATTAACTGTAAGACGTAAGAACATAATTTATGAAATTGTTCGGGCAAATACATTTTGTGTCATGTAATTCGACGATCGAGCTAAAATATTGCCTTCAAGGCAATCTTATAATTTATTACACTATGGTTTTAAGTACCTACGCTGGCAGCTCGCGGGTTGAAACTTTGACAGCTATATACTCGTAATTACTTTCTATTTCGCGCCTCTATGTGGTTATTAAGCCTTTCATACTTAGAGCCATATTAGACTATCATAGAAATATGATCAGAGATATGAGTCATTTTTATATGAAGAACCTAAATAACCTAACTCTATGTGCTTGGCCAGAGTGGCAGCGCGGTGCGGGGAGCGGCGCGGGTGCGGCAACGCGCGCGATTTGCCTGTCCGCAGTGGAGCGCGGCGTCGTTCTGAGCGTTGTCGTGTCCAGTGTTTGTCAAAATATCATATGGATGAAGAAGACTTATTTTTACTGGAAAATTCTTACTAAAAAACGATGTTTCGACATCCACAGTGCTTGAATAGCACTTATTAATTCTTCTACATTTAATTTTGAAGACGCCATCACAACAAAGCGCGTGGTCAGCTCGAACTAGTTTGAGATTCCCCGCTCCCGCGCGGTTGTCACTTGCCGCCCGCGCTCTCACTGCGGCCACTTGTATGAACGACCTATGGCGTGAGCTGCCCGCGCGCTCCCCGCGCAAAGTAGCCCGCGCCGCTTCCCGCGCCCGCGTGACCACTGTGGACACTCAAATGAAATTCTTCTGTTTAAACTCGCCGCACCGCGCCCGCCCCGCGCCCGCGTTTGCAGTCTGGCCAAAGGCTGAGACGGTATAATAACTACATATGATTCATATTCTCTATGATCATAGTTAAGGGATCCAATTTGACAGCAAGCATACAAATATGATCATAGAGATCTGTCTAACCTTAAAAATGGCGTCAAAATGACAACGGAATACACGGCTAAATCGGTATCCATATGACATTTATATGATCATAAGTGTAATATGTAAAAATGAAGAACAGCATCATTTAATTATGATCATAGAATTTAACAGATATGAAATAATATTTCTATGACAAATATATGCTAGTGTAATAATACATCCTTAATACATCGGCATAAGGTTATTAGAGGTCATGATAATCCATTATTAAGAGCAGATTTTAACAATGTTAGATACGTTTTATCTGAGAAATTTTGCTATACATTCCTTTGATAAAAGTTATGCGACATTGGGCGTTAACGGTACATGTACTTAAAATAACTTTTATGTGAACATATGAATAAATATATCTTGGATATAATATAACACAACATCACGCCTGTATTCCTCGAAGGGTTGGGCAGAGGTGTATAGTAACACTCTCATTTCGTCGTTATGTTTAAGTCGCAAGTAATAGAGGGCGAGCTTATTGCCATCAACCGGGCACAAATCCAAACTCCGGGCTTGTACTGAGGAATTCCACACGGAGATAATATAATACTATTAAAAAATACCTCAACGTTTCGAAATTCCTTTACGACTACTGTTACAGCTGTTTCGACTTTTCTATTTCAGATTTTCTTTAAATGCGACTTTTTTAACCTGTAAATGTTATTTTTCAAAACATATTTATTTAGTTACACAAAACGTTCACAGCCTACTCTTTCCAGCTACGTCAATATGGTGAGCCAGTAATAGGTACTTAGTGACGTATGGTGTTTACCGATATCCCATGACACAGTCAAGCTGGCGCCAACAATCCTGCTCCTGAATATTGTCACTAAACCCTTTGAAATACTTATTATTTATTTTATGAACTTTATATTTCAAATGAAGGAACTAAAAAGAACGTTGTTGAAAAATTCATGTTTGCAATTACATGAATTTCGTAGGCACGCCGCCGCCGTGGTACCTTCAAATTTGAATATAATTAAAACTTGGTTTTCGTTGCGCATTTTTTACTTATTATTACTTTTTTAGGTTTTATATATATTTATGTCCTGATAACCTCGATTACTATTATAAATTTATTAATGTTTCTGATCCGATTATAAAACACTGATAACTTTGATTTACAACGTGTATTGCTACAAGTATTATACATTTATCGAGATGCAATTTGCATATAAATAATAAAATTAACATGCGAAAGAACAAGTTAAGGTCAATCGCCTCTTTAAATAAATGCGTCCGATTATGTTATCATCATCTCACGCTCAAGTGGGTAAACCATGGTTTACCCCATTAGCGACCCAGAGTCCATAAGGTTTTATGAACGAATAAAATATAACGCTTATATATTTTATGTCACGCACGTGTAAGGGTTGCCACTTGCCGCTTAAAACAAAGAAAACAGGAAAATATTTATATTGCTTCCGCTATTTTCTTTTGTAGCGTAAGAAATTCCTCTATAGAGGAACAAAATTCCGGCAGAAATACAGTGAGACACAAAAACATATTCAGCCCACTGTTGGGCACGGGCCTCTTCTCAGAATGAGAAGGGTTTAGGCCTTAGCCCACCACGCTGGCCTGGTTCGGGTTGGTGGACAATGACAGAATCATAGTATTATTGGACCGATATAGGTATGGTAGCTGTATCTATTGAGATAAATGCACATCGGGGTAAAAGCACACAATAGAATTCTTGCATGTGATTTTATCAAGGCAATATGTACAATGTTGTTTCTTTGTTAGTAGGTACAGGGGAGTGATACAGTCCCAGCCTTAGGGGACATCTCGTTCATTCGTTTGCGTCGCACTGTGGACTCCGACCGCCCTTATCAGTTTAATAAAACATTTTACTACGTGCACTGGGGTCACGGTTAAGGGAAAAGGAGATAAATAAAAGAAGAACATACATAGAAGATATCAAGCTGAATATCTAACGAGCTGAGTTACTAACTTTACAATGAATTGACAACGACTATGTTCAGGGTTGCATTTTTGTTGAATAACATAACATCACGCCTGTATTCCCCGAAGGGTTAGGCAGAGTTGTATAGTAACACCCTCATTTCGCCGTTATCTAATCTAATCTATCTAATACCTTTAAACGAGCAATTCTTGTATATATATATATATATATAATTTGAATTACGGAAACGGATCCAACGATTTTCATGAAATTTTGTATGCAGGGCGTTTCGGGGGCGATAAATCGATCTAGCTAGGTTTCATTTTTAGAAAACGTCGTTTTATCTATGTTTTCAGGCAATGAAAAACTGCTACAATAACATTATATATATGAATATGAAGGTAAATTTCGCCGCGATCGAAAAGGTTAAAATAGCTCAGGTGGGAAATCGGGCGGTCCCGTATTCAGAAGACTCGGTTCGAGTCCAGCTTGTTATTTTTTTACCTTTTTTTTCAAGTTCCTACTTTTTATTCTTTTTCCCTTTTTTTCTTTCCAAAAAACACGATTTACCAAAAAAAAACCGAGTAAAGATCGGTCATCCAGGTACTGTTTTTTAAGTCCCATGTAATAGGGGGCGAGCCTATTGCCATCAACCGGGCACAAATCCAAACTTAGGGCTGCTATTGAGGAATCCCACTCGGAAAAACCCAATAACACTTTGCCCGACCTGGGAATCGAACCCAGGATCTCACGATCAGCAGTCGCGCTTGCCAACACTAGACCAATGAGGCAGTTGCAGTTGTGATGAATAATTTCAAAAAATCGACTTACGAATTGCATAAGATAAAGAAACAATTGAATTCACTGTAAAGGTACTCTTGATTTTCCAAATAAGAAACATAATATAAGCTAAGACACTTAGGTATTTAATAATAAACATGTAGGTCCCGGTTCTGATCTGAAGTTAATTAGAACAAAATAAAACAACCATTTTCGCTTAAAATTAATTGCTTTACCCAATTTAATATACAATTTCCCAACAGGCAACCCTATGGCGGGAAAATAAGAGTTAGGTACACTTAATGCCGTCAGTTATAGTGGGTTAATTGGGTAATGGCGCAGATAATTAAAGTCAAGTAATTATTGCCACAGTGCCCCGAGATCTTATTTGTATAGCTATATGATAAGGTCGCTAGAGATTTAGCTTATCGTTGATTTATCTCTGATATGCAGCTTAGTTAAGAGCAAATATTTTGATTGGCTGTTTGCTAGGGCTGTCTAAATGTCTTTTAAATCTGATTATAATTATTTGAAGGTAGAATAAAATACTTTTAGTTTCCTATATAAGTCTGCCTAACCTTTTTTCCAAATATATTGGAGTCAGCTTCCAGTCTAACCAGATGTGGCTGAATACCAGTATTTTACACGGAGCGACTGCCATCAGACCTCCGCAAACCAGTTACTGGGTAATGCCGATACTCTAAGGTTAGACTGGTTGTCAGACTTTCGGGCTTCTGACTACCCGTAGCGACTGTCTAGGCATTTGTATGATACCCGGGACTGACTAATAATCTGATACATAAATTTGGCATATTATTAGGTATACTTGTATAAATAATTGTAAACTAAAACAAACTGGTTTGGATTATAATAATTGTAAGTTGACCTTTTATCAGTCAAGTGCAAATAAATAACTTATAAAAAGAGAGAAACCCAAAGTACGTATTTCTTGATGAGATTTAATACAAAACTTTTTACATTATAAAGTTTTTTTTGCGTAGCGGTGTACCCAACCAGGTTTATTTAACACGTAATTTTGTTTATACCATTTACTTTTAGGTGCTTATTTTACGATTTTGTAGCAGCGTTAAAATCTTCCATACGTTCCTTCTGCCTACCCTTTCCCAACTATGTTGTATTTCCAGTCTAACCAGACGCGGTTGAGTACCCAGTATTTTACACGGAGCGACTGCCATCAGACCTCCGTAACCCAGTTACTGGGCAATGCCGATATCGTAAGGTTAGACCGGTGGTCAGACTTTCGAACTTCTAACTACCCGTAACCACTGTCATAGGTATTCGTTATGTCACCAGGGAACGACGGTTTAACGTGCTATATCCGTGCTGTATAATGTGTTATCCAAGTCACGGGCAAAAATTTAATCATTTGTATTCAACATTAACTTGCAAATTACTAGTGCGGAATACTTAATATATATATAGACTTTTTAAGCCGGCTTTTCACTATGGGATATATACTACATCCCGGGATATAAATTAATATCGCTCACCGTGATTTTTAATAGAACCCTTTACACTTAGATATAATATATATATTATATTTCAGTCGTGGGATTTCATTTATATCTCGTGATATAATATATATTATATCTCATAGTGAAAAGCTGACTTTAGAACGGCTGAAATAGTTCGAAATTATGAATTATTGCACGGTACGAGCTGCAAGCGTGGGCTCTACGCCTCTACTACGATTTAGTTCATCGAACGATAAACCGTGGGATACAACAGTATCCCACGGAGTTTAATTAGTTGACGTCATTGCAAGTATTCTGACCATCAGTTTTTATGCTTACATTGCTTACTAACTACGTAACTTAAGCTCCACAGCTTTCAGTAGGTGAGCAGAATTTAAAGATATCGAAGGCTATCCTGAGTCCAGTAACTTTAGGTAAACTGTGCCTCAAATATCAGGTCATCGAATCAGATGACTGGACGTTGTATTTAAAAAGTTTGTAGCTTTTTCTCTATTGATGATATTTGGACAAAGGACACTGCAAAGTAGAGATTTAAAGCCATGAAAGCAGACTTTTTTCTAGAGTGAGGTAAACTTCAGGAGGCTGAGCTGTATTCGACAATATTATAACATAAGTAACATGTAAGGCAATGTTCGTCGTATTATTATTAAATACATATCGATTGAATCGATTATATGCCAGTCGCGTGACCTTTGCAAATCGATTAGTTAACAGTCGTATCGTGGTTCAGCATACATGGTATAAATCAAACGTTATTTTTGATATGGGTCAGTAGTTTTTGTTAGGATTGATCACACAAAGATACGCCAAATATTCCAACCACAAATAACTACTATGCAAACTAATATTAAATTGAAAGGAAAGTGGAATGTTCCTTTGACTCTGAATTCATCGTTTTAAACAATCGAATGTGGATGGAAAACTACTCTTACACATATTTTTTATACAAATTATAAATGAAAAACGCAAGACGTCATAGCTTCGTTCTTCCTAGCCTTTTCCCAACTATGTTAGGGTCACCTTCCAGTCTAATCACACGCGGCTGAATACCAGTATTTTAGACGGAGCGACTGCCACCAAACCTCCGCAACCCATTTACTGGGCAATGCCGATTTTCTAAGGATAGACCGATTGTCGGAGTTTCGGGCTTCTGACTTCCCGTAACGACTGTCACAGGTACTCGGGACCGGCTGTTTAACGACGTCATACCTTCTTTGCATTTAATTCAGAAGCACATAAGTCGCAAAAATATTAATTGAGGTATCCTAATATAAAGATAAATGTCGAAGTCGTATTTTATACTGAACATTTCATGCAAAAGTCTGCCGAGTAGTATTTCTTTGTTACTTAAATAAGTTTCTACGGGAATGTCGATAAAACTTAGCACAAAAGAAACTAATTCACAGTAAAGGATAGAAGCCACTTTTTGTAAAAGTTAGTCTGTTCGAGGGGGATACGGATCAACTTGTAGATGTAGTTAGTCGAAAGAAGTGCAAAGGGAGACAAGATAATGCCGAAGATGTCGCTAGTTAAGTAATATAGGTTGTGTTCTACTTCAGATTGGTTGCGTTTAGAACTTACGTAGAACAATAATTTGGTAACTTTTTTACATTAAGTAAGTCATAAATAACCTGATTTAAAACTCGAATGCCTAGGCAAACTATGTTTTTAGTATTTTACGAGCATTTAATTAAAACTATGTAAAATTATGTGTAGCTAGGTACATTTTACACATTTTTTTATCTCTATTGCCGCTTGTAGAAAATTATATTTATTGAATGCGCGGGCGTCATAAGAAACAGAAGGCTCATTTGATAAATTTATTTTGGTTTAAATATCGCAACCTATGCCTAAAACAAAAAACATATCTTTTTAAAAAAAATATTATTAAAATTGCGTAATGTTGCGTTTTGAATTCCTCCCGCTGCTCTCCAAAAAGAAGGTACAATCGACTGCAAAATAATACGCATCGCGATAAAAAAACGCAAATTTCTTATTAATACTGACCCTGGCGAGTAATAAAATCAGCTGTTATAAGTCAATAAAGTAAAAAAAAAACTTGTTTATAATGAATCTTAGATAAAACTGACCGACCGCAAGGTCTAATAATTTTTTATGAATTTTAACATCGTGATTACGATCGCTGTAATGTTCATTACCTTTTAAAATAACTTTTCGCAACCGATAATATTGATGTGAAATGACTTTTTATGCTCTACGTCCAAACACTCGATTACATTACCGCAATATTCTTCCTGCTAAATCTCAATACACATGGCGGAATAAATACCTATTATGCAAACTGTACTCTCAATATAAAATCTGTGACGAGCATTTTGCGTAGGGAGTTAATAAAAATTATATTTCAAACATGGAATAACTAAAGTTTCCACCAAAGGACCTATTAAGTAGGTCATGAAATTCCAATATTTGATCGATAATTCAAGTTCAGAGAAGTCACCAAATCAATCCAATTTGAAGGAAAATGTCCTCAAAGTCGTATATTATTAGGTATTCTTGGAATAAGGATACAGGAGTCGAGACTACGCACTGACGTCAATCTGCCCACAAGCGGCTAAATAGAAAAACGACACGACGCTCATTTAATAAGCTTACGGCCACGTTGTAACATCAAAACAAGATTATTATCCAATTATATCACTCTCACAGAACAGGGTGGCTATATTTTTTTGTTGATGTTACGTCAATATCGTGCATAGTCCTCGTTTTATTGATACCTAAGCCTAAGGCTGGACATCCACCAGAGCTGTGCGAGGAAAATGTGCAGTGCGAAAATGTGTAGCGAGGATGTGAAACGGTGTGACCCTTTCCACCAGAGCTGTGCGAGGAATTGGTAATGTGTAATGCGTAATGTGTTAATGTGTACAAATGAGTGGTGCGAGGATAGGTAGCGGACTCTTTTCGAATATGCGGCGGGAAATATGTGACGGGAGCGGTACACATTCCTCGCAACACATTCGTCGCAACACATTCCTCGCTCGAATTTCTTGCTTGTTTTGTATGAACAAAAACCTCGCGCCGCTAAGCCCATAGCTCCACCAGAGCTGCGCAGAGCGAAGCTAGGTAAATGAAGTGATTCTATTGGTGCTTACAAAACACATTCCTCACTACGCAGCTTAGCACAGTTCTGGTGGATGCTCAGCCTAAAGATTAAAATATATCGATGCTTTGATTAATCGTGGCTCTATTGGCCGTTTTATTCGCAACTATTCTGGAAATATTGGAAATCTTCGTTAGTAAAAACTGTTTACTGTTTTTGTTTGTTTCGCTGTGTGGTTAGGACAGTGATTTTACAGTTTTGTGCTACAGTTATTTTTCTGTCCGTTAGCTTACGGTCTGTTAGAAGCGACTTTAATTGTTAACCATTTTCTATTCGAACAAGACGAGACAGTATTTATCACATAGTTTAATGTTCTGTCAAGATTATCAATCATTATTTAATAGCGTTCTTTCCACGAAAATAAACCAGGCAGTCGAAAATTTAAAATAGCCAATGGTGTCCATTCTGTAGCACATTTTGACAGCACTAAACTAGACTAAATGCAACTGTCACTTTCTTGAAAATATACAGAATTGTATATCTCTAAATTGTGTAATTTACACTTTCGCCGTTATGGCGTGATCTGAATTATTTCTAGCGCTAATTGGTTGGATTTCTAAATTTATAAATGGACGCTTTGAGCAAAAGAATATTCTGATACAAACATTTGCCTAATGTAGTCAAGTGTAGCTACTAACCTATTTCTTGAAAACTATTCCGTATAAAACGACCATATGTTAAAGGCTCTTTAACATACGTTATGTCATGCTCATGGTAGACCATTTGTCGTCTATATCACAAAACAGATAGGTACAGAACTCAATCACATGTATGTACTTCACTTTTCATACCTACGCTCGGCGGTCGCTCTATCTATATATCTATCTCTCTCAAGCGCATGGCACTCGTGCTCGCACTCATTCGCACACTGATCCCAAACAGTCCGAGATATCATGTCCGTAAGCAGTGTCTATGTGTGCGTTGCTCGAGCGCACTTGTATGTAGATTGACTTCTGTACCTATCTGTTTTGTGTCTATCCTTTAGTCTACTTTCATATCATCTAACATTATGTATACAATATTCGTTGAATAAGAAGTCTACATAAATTCCGAAGTTAGATCAAAATTCTTTTAATTCTTTTTTTATTGTTATATATAGATATATATAAAGTATATATTTTGTTAGTACTTATGTATTATTTTGTAATAATTTTTATTTACCTACCTATTCAATATTTGTTTTAAATTCTTTTTTTGTACCTTTTTCGAAGTGCTTAATTTTTGACCCAAAGGTTGACTGGTAGAGAATGCCATTGGCATTAAGTCCGCCTTATGTACCACCAATTGTACATGAAGTTTAAATAAATAAATAAAGGCATAAGGTATCTTAATCCTACTTTCGAGACTTGACCTCGTAAACTATACGTAAACTCGTAAATAAATAAAGAGAAACCAGGCAACATTACAGACGGTAATAAAAGTGTAGCTGTTAATATTTCAAACGGAGAACTATAACACCGGGCCGAAGGATATAAACTGAAGGTTAAACGAATCATGCTCCTTCATTATACAGGGTGTAAACGAAATCATGTAATTCCTTCAAACCTTGTGATGTACTGCTGACATGGACTAAACCTGCATCGGAAAAAAAGGGATACAATAAAAAACAAATTACAAGAAGTAAACATGTGTTCTTAACGTGAGGCATTTTAGCGCCACGAGCGAATGGGGAAGGCAACGCAATACTAAAGCAGATGGCAGCACCTCCATACTTAGTTATTTCCACCAATCAGAACCATCAGGTTGATATTAACAATAATGTCAAACACATTGCAACCAATAAGATTGCAGTGCAACAATCGAAAGTGGCGCCATTAGTTCCACAGTTGCCTACCCCATTGCGCGGTTATCGCTCGCCACGCGGTCATTTAACCCGGGGCGCTAAGATGCCTCACGTTAAGAACACATGTTTATTGAATCCATTGTTTTCCCTTTCAGGTTTAGTCTATGTCAGCAGTACATCACAAGGTTTGAAGGAATTACATGATTTTACACCCTGTATACGACTATTTGCATATACGACTTTCTATTCCAGTTACGGCTAACATTTGTCAGGATTTTAACTGATGTGTCCGAACTTTTATCCAATTATAGCGAGCGAAAAAGAGGGTAATGTTTGCGCGTACGCGTGTTTGTAATCTTAGGAATCTAATGCATATTTGCTAGGCAGTCCTTGCAATGTAGTTTTATATTACGTTGGTTCCTGGACTGGTTGGACTAACGTGGGTCCCTGGTACGAATACCTATGACAATCATTACGAGTAGTCAGAGACCCGAAAGTCTAACAACCAGTCTAACTTTAGAATATCGGTATTGCCCGGTAATTGGATTGCGGAGGTCTGGTGGCTCTCCGTATAAAATACTGGTATTCAGCCGCATCTGGTTAGACTGGAAGCTGACCCCAACATAGTTGTGAAAAAGCTAAGTAGAACAAGTTACATAGGGACTACCCCTCTCTTTTCGTGGATTATTAAAGGTTAGAGGTAGTTTTAATAACTATTGCGATTATTATCAACATATTTCAAACAAATTATGGTAAAATTAGGAGACTCATATTTAGTAATGGATATTTATCATTTCTATTTTATGGTCAGGGGCGAACTTCGCTTTATATTTCTGTGCATTTTTCGCGACGCGTCCTATGTCATTATGGTAAAAGATCCTCCTGGGCGATACCTCTATAATGCAAGTATCAAGGATCCTAACAAAGGTTCTCACAAAATGTTTGACACTTTAAACAATTAGCGGTAACCCTGTTCCACTTCACATGATTTAACAAATTTCGGGTCAGATCACAATCTAAGTCACGTATGTACTACAACCTGCATGATATCGTCACTATCGCCGCACATGGACGGATCTGTATTATACCAATTATACCTCCGAGACAAGAAACCTCTTTAGTGCTACCTCAAGGATTATTGGAAGACCTTCAATAAAGTATGAATGTAATATTATCCAGATAACAATATTGATTTACGAGAGGATTACAACTGACTTTTCCAGAATCCGTCGTAATAAAATATTCCTATACTTTAAGGTAAAGATTCAATAAAGGAATCAAAGGAGACGATTTTCGGATTCCACGTTTCGGTCTTATTGGAATACGTCACGTGTCCTTTTGACCCTGAGTCTATTGTTGTCTCCATTGATCGGGTTCGTTCGCACGTTCAAAATTGTTCAAAAATTACACGCTACCCTTAATCCGGATCTGTGCGTGATTATAAAGTGGGTGATACAAGTAATTGCATTCTGTCTCAAGGTTAATGGTTAGTATGTTAGTAACAATTGCATCTATTATAAAGTATTGCAAGACGCAGTTGTTTATTATATAAATGCAATTGTTATTTGATATTTATTTACTCGAGGCTATGCTATTGGTATTCATGCAGCGCTATTTTAAAATAAATGTGATCAGTCTTAAGATTCTTGATTATTTTGTATAATAATTTATTTGTAAATAGCCTGCCTTGTTGATCTAGTGTTGGCAAGCACGACTGCTGATCGTGAGGTACTGGGTTCGATCCCCAGGTCAGGCAAAGGGTTATTAGGTTTTTCCGTGTAGAATTCCTCAGTAGCAGTCCGGTGTTTGAATTTGTGCGCGGTTGATGGCAATAGGCTCGCCCCCTATTACATATAACTTAAACATAACGGCGAAATATAAGTGTTACTACACACCTCTGCCCAACTCTTTGGGGAATACAGGCGTGATGTTATGTTGTAAACCGCTTATTCTTTTTTATAAAAACAAGCTGGGTCTGTCGCCCTGAGCTTCTGACTTCCTCTTATTATTATTCAGACTGTTTCAGTGATTGACTGATGTGGTTAAAAGTCAGATTCAGATATTCCCGCCTTGTAGATTGTTATACAGATAAATCTTAACACCGCAAGGGTATGATGTACCTACATCAATCTTCAGGATGCGGTGCGGTGAGGTGCCTTTAGAACAAAGTTCAAACGAACTTACAGCAAGAACATGAATTATTCGGAAATTCTTTCGTTTCTCGGCAGAGAGAGATAGAGATAGAACAAGCAGTTACTTGATGTTTTTTTATGTTCTAGCTTTAAAATCTGTTTTTTAACCGACGAAAAAAACGGAGGAGGTTCTCAATTCGCCACGTATATTTTTTTTATGTTAGACCATGCATAACTATTGCTCTATTTTCATTTGTTTTTAACCGACTTCAGAAAAGGAGGAAGTACTCTATTCAGCGGAGTTTTTTTAATGCATGTACCTACACAGATTTCTCCAAAATTTCTAGGCCAATTTACGTTTTTTTTGTTTGATATAGGTATTATTCGAGTATAGGTACTCCCGAGGTGGTCCCATATCATTTCGGAGATAAAGAATATAACTACTCAACGTCGAATAGCACACGTATAAGTCGATGCCTTTAGGTTTCAATTCTTCGTTACAGTGTGGCTTACCACCGACTTCAGAAAATGTTAATATAATGACCATTATTTTAATGCTCACTTCACCTTTTACTGCAAAAAACTTGCCCAATTGTAACCTACGGCGCTCCACCCACTGAACCGCGCCCCGTCGCGTAGCGCGGGATCGCAAACTGCGCGCGGAACACCTTCCCGCGCATTTCTGCGTCGGCAGTGTGTTGTGCTAGGCGTGATTTCTATATGTATAAATTGAGATACTTGCATACAATGGTAAAATCTGCCATCCCGCGCTAAGCTTCGCGGCGCGGTGCAGTGGGTGGAGCGCCTAAATGGAAGAAATCACTGGCTCCTGAAATACAGGTGCTCTAACCTAGCTCTGGAGCCAGGGCCTCAAAATTTTCTGTGCCCTGTTTTTATTCCAATAAAGAATTTATTATTATTATGCTTTTCAGTTTTTTTAATTTTTTTTTGATGCTGCCAGTCATCCTTAAAATGATTCAGTAATGAAGTCGCCTTTACCACGCGTCACACACACGTGCTTTTGTTTTTGTTTTACTATATACCTATCATGATAACTTATCAAATGTAAATAAACTTATCGTACACCGACCTAATGTTCATACGATACTATACTTACATATATAATTTTATTTAACGCGTTAACTTAGGTCAGTGTTTCAGGGTTATTTACGAACAATAAGATTTTCTTCATGAGTTTTCTTAATGAAAAAAAATAAACAATAGATACGCGTTACTACCTTATTAAACTCTTGAAATAAGTGGAATACATAAATCATTGTTTCTCAATGTAATTTATTTCTCAGCTTCGTATATTAATTGCTTCCAAGTTAACTTATTAATTCTGAAGTAGTGTAATGCAAATTAAATGTAGGTTGTTACAACACGAAAATGTAACAGTAGTTTAGTTTATTGCCTGAACATTTATACCTAGTAGTTTTTTTTCCTTAAGATTAATTATACGTCAAGTAATTGATAAATTAGGTAGGTATGGTAATGTTGTATTAGGATACAGCAGTTATTAGCCTAGTGGTGTGACCGTCGGACTGCCAAGTCATAGGTCTCGAGTTCGAACCCAAGGCACGCACCTCTAACTTTACGGATTCATGCGCGTATTGTATAATTATCACTTGCTTAAAAACGATGAAGGAAAACATCGTGAGGAAATCGGCTTGCTTGAGAGATATTTCTCGACGGCATGTGAAGCTAAGTCAGAGGCCCATGGGCGGCATAAACTCTGACACCAGGTTAGTCACTAACCACACGAAAAAAGAAATTAGGATACAAGAAATTACTAAGTAATATTACTTGTAAGTTAATAAAATAGAAACATACGTGTCGATTTTAGCTTTACTAACAGCGTTAATAAATATGTTTAAAACGCCGTATCTGCGTTATGTACAGATAATAATATAAAGTAAAATAAAATCGAACGCATATTGTTGCAAACACCAATCAATCTGCATATTTCACTGTGCATACAAGTAACGAACGAAACTCGTCCGCACGTGTAATAATTGGTTTACATTTTCAGTTGAATTAAACTGCTCGGTGCTACCTATATCATGTCAATACACAGGGGACCAAGTGAACAGTGAACACTCAGCTCAACATCGTGTTGCCGAGGAAAACAAGACCGCACAACTTGGTATAATTGAATTAGCTCCCTTGTTCGCCAAACTCATTTAGCTCAGTTAAATGCGTATAACCGTCGGTCTCACCCGTCTCACCGCCACGCCAAGGACGTTTCCACAAAATGATTTACCGAAAGGCAAAATAAATTGTTTTACGCCGAACCAAATGGAACACTCTTCGTGCCAATAAAATTTAGCTTTCCAACTTTTTACTGTGGGCGTGGGGGGTGTTGTTCCTCAGAGAAAGTGACTCACACAATAGGCCTGTTCCACTTAGAAATTATATTATTGAAGCATAAAACTTATCAGTATTCAATTAAACGTCTACCAGATACAGCCGACGTTTGCCATTGATAGACTGGAAAACTAAACGTATCTCAGTTTATGACTAGACTAGATCTCGAGACTGTGATTAGAATCAATTGCAATAAGACTTAAGATGTTAATAGCCTATTTAACTACAAAGTCTGTAGTTAACGTTTGAGACGTATGTTTTACGTCTTGATAAATAATCATAAACATTGCCGTCGGTACCTATTGAACACTAACCTACATTTACCGTTTCTGGTACCGTCTGCAATTTAAGAGTAGGTACTCCTAAAACACTCTGCTACAACACAGTGCCACTGACCTCAAGTACAGTCAACTTCAGAAGTCAAAACATAAAAAAGAGTTGGTACTATTCACGCATTAAATTAAAAATTCAAATTGATATAATCAACTAAAGAACAAGACATCAAAGTATCTCCAATTCCTTTGTGTGCCGGATTGTATGTTGTCCTCGATTATTTCAGTATCGATAAATAATATAAAGCGTTAAGTATCTGCTGTACGTCTAAGCCGAGAGGTGGAACATCACGATTGACGTCATAGCAGGCCAATGACCGACTTTGCTGCATTTAACTATACTCTCGAAGAGGTGAAGGCACTACGTATATATATTCAGAAGTTATCGCTTAAACTGAAACAGCAGTTTACAACAAAATGTTAAACTATCAAGTGGCTACGCTTTGGTAAGTTTCTGCAGAAATATCTATATTAAAAATGAAATGTCTGTAGAAATCCTTTAGGGAACACCATGGAACAAAGTGTTCGTTTGTGTATCTTCAATCGTCTAAGTTCTACCAACAGTTTTATATAGTTAAGTACTCTCTTAATGTAAAGTTTGATAATTGCGCTTGACCAATAGAATTTATTTCTTAATGGGACCTTGAAATCGATGGCTTTGTGCAAACAGAGACCACAACGCTTGACACACACAAACTTGAGTGACCACACTTCGACACTGAATGTCAAAACTTGTTTGAATTTCATGTAATAAGACAAAAAAACCCATGGTCGCGACTGCATCCAAAATTACTCCGTATTTTATCCTCAAATCTATCAAGAAGTCTTGATTCATAACATCACGCCTTGTATACCGCGAAGGGTACTGGCAGATGTTTTTTTAGTACACCCTCGTTTTGTCTGTTATGTTAAAGTCCCATGTAATAGGGGGCGAGCCTATTGCCATTAACAGGGCACAAATCCAGAATCCGGGCTGCTACTGAGAAATTCCTAATGGTTATTATTATTATTATATTCGGTTATTCGCAGCGGGCATATAGTGACCTGCGTGTCCAATATAATAATGCACTCAGGGTACTGTTGGGGCTGCCCGTGGCGATGCAGTGCGTCAGGGATGTTTATTGAAGCGCGGGTTGATGGGTTTGCTGCCATAATCCGGAAAAGATGCCCCTCCCTACTCACTCGCGTGCGCGGTAACACCAACACTATATTGGGTGTTTTTACAGATCGGTGGGAGCCCCCATGCTGCAAAGGTGAATGCGGCTTCATGCGGTAATGTAAATATAGTGTATTCAATACTAAAATTAGATTTTTAAGTATATTGTTACTAATATACTATGGACCTAGTCTGAATTAAATGTTTTATTATTATTTTTAATGGAAAAACCCAATAACACTTGATTCAATATATTCTATTTATACATATAGTTGGACTAAATTCCACTTCTGTTTTTAAACGTCAGCAAACGATCAAAACTTTCTGTTAAACTTTTTCGCTTTTAGCTGTTACTGGGCCCAATTAGCTTTGATTTACTTTGATCGTTAAGTCTTTAAAGATACAAAGGCCAACTTTTCTTTATGGTCTTCAATGTCTTTATTTTGCACTTGTTAGAATTAGTGATCGAGTTTATTTACTCGTAGTATTCGATGATAGAAACCTCTTAACACTAGGAACTAGTAAGCGTAAGATGTCCTCTGTTAACATATTATACATAATTATACCTATATATTTATCAAGCTTGGCTAATGGCGGAATTACTCGGTTTTGTATCTCATAAGCTTATCCTCTGTCAATAATTTTTAGTTCTGCGGGAAAACGTGAAGTAATTTTATATACCTACATATCGAACGCATATCTTATGACTTCAATCTTTTTATAAATAGTACAGAGAAAGCTGAATACCAACAATTACGAAGAAACTCTTTACAAAAACCAATCAATCAATTGTAATAACATAACCGGGATTAGTGGCCCGTTATATCTAGGGATAATATTAATTAGTTAATTGTTTGACAAAACCGGCGACAATACCGGCGAGGGGCGAACACGATCCAATTAATTCAATTAACTAGGGACAAACATCCAGCTACTCAAATTAATTGAGCCGATGAAACCTTCAATTTGATGGAATATGATAAACCGTCGTCAGTCAGCTCATCATAAGCCCTGTGAAATCAAAACATAAACATAACATCACGCCTATATTTATTATTTATTTATTTAAACTTCATGTACAATTGGTGGTACATAAGGCGGACTTAATGCCAATGGCATTCTCTACCAGTCAACCCCTATATTTCCCGAAGGGTTGGGCAGAAGTGTTTAGTAACACCCTCATTTCACCATTAGGTTTAAGTCCCATGTAATAAGGGGCAAGCCCCACCAACCGGGCACAAATCCAAAGTCCGGGCTGCTACTGAGGAATTCCACACGGAAAAACACAATAACACTTTGCCTGACCTGGGGATCGAACCTAGGACCTCACGATCTGCAGTCGCGCTTGCCACCCCTAGACAAACGATGCAGTTAATTCAAAAGTACCTAAATATAGATACGCAAAGTACTTATTGACACGCATATTATGTGATAGCGAACGAACGCGACTTCGTTACACAAAACTTTTGATATCAATACTTTGAAGGTATTAGGTCCCCATCTATGAAATCAGCGTTTTGTATGGAGAATTTTAAAGAAGTTGCATTTTTCATACTAACATTTTCTTAATTTGTTTAACAACTATGAACACTAATGTTTTAAAACTTTTATGCACTAATGTTTAAAAACTAAGATAACGTATGCCACTTAGATTATGCGACAAAAATAAGTTTTGGCTAAGTTAAAACAAAAATAGTGGTCTATTCTGCTAACAAAAAGAGGAGTGATTTTTAAGGTATTTTTTATGTTTAGAAAACTATAAGTATTAAGGTTTTTTTACTATTGGTAGTTGTCTATGATGGTCATTATTCGATATAATATCAAGCAATTGATGAATATTTTAAATCATAGAAGTGACGAGGTTCTCTATTTGTGAGAAAAAAACGCCAATTTCATAGGTGGGGACCCAATATTTAAGTCTTCATTCTAACTCTACAGCCTGAAATTAGATCTTGGGCTTCCAAATTAGAAATCAATATTCCAGTTCTAGAATTTCCTAAATTGAGAAATATTAATAGACTCGACACGAAGGTTAGTATACTTTGGTATAAATGAGATTATGACCAAGGGACGCCGTTGGTTTCAGGGTTATTTAAACTGTAATATTTGCAATATTATCTCATTATAACATTCTCGTTAAACAATCGGTCACGGGTGTCATACGAATATCTAGGACAGTCGTTACGGGAAGTTAGAAGCCTGAAAGTCAGACAACCGGTCTAACCTGAGGATATCTCTGTAACTGGGATGCGGAGGTCTGATTGCAGTCGCTCCGTGTAGAATACTGGTATTCAGCCGCATTTAGTTAGAATGGAAGCTGACCCCAACATAGTTGGGAAAAGGCTAGGCAGAACAAACATCTCATAAAAACATGATCGAAAAAAAAAACAATGATTGGCATATTTATGTGAAAGAGTTTGTTCAAGAAGTTCTAAATGGAATCAAGTAGATAAGTTGAATGAACATGATTCCACTCCCACAGTATTAAAATTACTGAAAACAAAACAGTTTGACAGTATTTGTTTCTTGCGGAAGGTTTTTCAGCTTACTTTAATTTGTTTTTTTTCCCCACTCATCTTATATTCTTCGGACGTAAAGAGAACGTGGTTCAGAATAGTCACGTGTTTCAATATCTGTTGCCGTTTGTCAAAAGTTTGTACCTAGAGTTCCATACAACAACAAGAAAGGGAATCTTTATGAGATGTTGTTTGTGTGCAGTAAACGACAGGGTAGTCTCGCCACTGTGCACTGTACAGCACAGATAGGTACCACAAAACAGATAGGTACAGAAGTCAATCACCTATATGTACTTCATTTTTCATACCTACGCTCGGCGGTCGCTCTATCTATATATATATCTATATCTATATATATATCTATCTATATATATCTATCTCTCTCAAGCGCATGGCACTCGCGCTCGCACTCACTCGCACTCTAGTCCCAAACAGTCCGAGATATCGTGTCAGTGAGCAGTGTATATGTGTGCGTTGCTCGAGTGCACTTGTATGTAGATTGACTTCTGTACCTATCTGTTTTGTGTAGGTACCTACAATAAAATATTATTGTATAAACTTTGCATATAAGTGTACTATATTGAGGTTCTATTTAGAGGGAACAGACAACAACGCCAAAAATGTGGGCGAGCATTCATATGTATGTAAACGCAAAATTCTATTCACACGGACCACATTAAATTTCGCAGTTAACATAGAAAGAAAGAAAGAAAAACCGTTTATTCACGTGAAAGTGACGCACATAACATAGATTTTGTTTATTTTTACGTAAGCCCAAAAAATCAAAAACAAAAAAACACAAAACATCGTCGCTATTTATCATACATACTCTTACATACTCTTAATGTTTTCCTTCGCCGTTTTTAAGCAAGTGATAATTATACAATACGCACATGAATCCGAAAAGTCAGAGGTGCATGCCTTGGGATCGAACTCGAGACCTATGACTTGGCAGTCCGACGGTCACACCACTAGGCTATCACTGCTATAAACATAATAATAGTAAGTATCTAACACAGCAATAACATAATATCACGCCTGTATTCCTCAAAGGGTGGGCAGAGGTGTATAGTGACACCCTCATTGCGTCGTTATGTTTAAGTCCCATGTAATAGGGGGCGAGCCTATTGCCATCAACCGGGCTTAAATCCGAACTCCGGGCTGCTACTGATGAATTCTACAGGGAAAAACCCAATAGATTTGCCCGACCTGGGGATCGAACCCAAGACCTCACGATCAGCAGTCGCGTTTGCCAGTGCTAGATCAACGAGGCAGTTCAACATAACAATATCATTTCATTTATATGTTCCTGCTGAACTTATTAAAAGTTAGCAAAGAGTTACATGGACGAGTAGATCGCTTTAATCCATTTCTGAGTTTAAGCCACTTGTACACCGACACAAAGGCTTTCTGGGAAAAGTGGAGCGGCCTGCAACTTTGTATAACACATAACGAACAGCTACATAAAGTGTTTTATGTATATATTACATGTTAATTCAATTAGCGTTCAAAGCAATTGAATTAAAGCTCGATGTGGAAATTCTTAGTAAAAATAATTACTACCACTTAAAAATAATTTGGATGAAAATGAAAGTAGCTTATATATTAACAAATTTACCTACCTACTTAAATAAAATTTATAAAAAAGCTGAAAATAATTTGGAACATCTGGAAACTAAATGCGTTAGGGACGGTCATTTAACAATATTGCAAAGGTAATCACTAACTTAGTTACTAAGATCAATTAACCGCCCCCAAATCTTATAGTTTCCAGATGTTCCGAATAATTTTTAACTTTTTAGTGGGTACATTTTATTTAGTAATATGTTGTACATTTTTTAAATAAATACTTCTTTTTTCCATATTCCTAATTTCTAACATTAAAAAGCTATCTATTACTATATATATATATACGTAATTAGTTAATTCCCATTGAAATGCATTTGTATCTACTGTGAATTGCCATGTATTGTCTGAACTAACTCTTCAATAGTTATTACATACCTATGTTATAAAGATTTCTCAGAAGAAAACTGACTTTTTCGGAACTCTTATAAATAATAGTGATAACGAACGAGATCTTCTTCTTTTCGTGTGGTTAGTGACTAACCTGGTGTCAGAGTTTATGCCGCCCATGGGCCTCTGACTTGGCTTCACATGCCGTCGAAAAATATTTCGCAGGCATGCCGGTTTCCTCACGATATTTTCCTTCACCGAGGAACGAGATGAAATAAATTGAATATTTTTTTACAACTTATGAAATAACTTCAACTGTTATAAAAATATGAACTGATTGAATAGTTCTCATTTAAATAGACTTCTCATTAATACACAGAAATTATGTCATACAGTTAAAACGTTGTATTATTCTTTCATCCCGACCAAGTTTGGATAACTTTATTTATAAAACCACAGAAATTACGGTATTGAGAATAAGCTTGTGCAAACACTTTATATATATATATATAGGTATATAGTACAAGATAAGATATCCGATACTGTTTCCACTGCCTTCAGACCGAATCCGATTACCTTGCATAATATAGGCGCCACATGCCAAAGGGCGAAGGAGGAACGAAAGCAATAAGTGTATGAAATAAATATGATTGAGGTTATTGGGTTTCTTTCAATAATATGTACGTGAACGCCCACGAGCTTTTCTATAACGTTGTAGGTACTAATAACACCGTATGAATACAAACAAATCTTTTATATATACATTTAAATCGTTTATACATTTCTATAAATACGTTTTCCTCTCCTTTTATCTCAGGCACTCGACCTCTGAGCAAAGGAAATCTTAACTTCATCGTTGTTATTATCTACAGCTCTCGTTTACCTATAAGCTTATTTTATTTCATGCCAAAATATCTCTAGCCATTCGTACAAACTTTATAAAAAAAATACAAATTACATTTAGGTATAGCACGACACAACGAAGAAGTCGCATCGGCAAACTTCGTAAAACCGATCACTTCCGAACTGAGTGCGACTTCCAGACCGAGAATGATTACTAGTACTACAGTGAAAAATGATCTTAACGCTGACGCAATAAGTGTGAGTGGCGCAAAAATGAGCGTTTGCCATTGGTTATTCGATCTCGTTTGCCAATGCGACTTTTAAATTGTATCGTTCTATACGCTATTGTCGCAACCGAACATTTTATCAAATGACGACTAAAGTTCTTAACGTTTTCCTGCACGGAAACCTTCTTAGTTTCTATCAGTAAGCTTAAATCTGTCCTTTGATGTGCTAAGGGTCTTCCTCAGCCTTTTCACAACTCGCCTTTGCACTGTCGTCTTTATCACTCATAGTTACTACGCCCCAAGGGACACTTTCTTATCGAAAGCACTTTATTTTACACCAGCCATTTTCTATTCCTATCTCTATTGTATATTTTACTGACGACACGGCTTATGACGCGGCGTTTTTATCGTAGCAGGTATGTGTGTGAAAAAACGACCTAAAAGGTACGACGACGTGTGTTTTTAATATTTATGGCATCGTTCTTTTTTTTCTATTCGACTGCTTGTATATTGTCTTGCGGACCGTTTCTACGTTACCGGGCAGTTATTGGCAAGACCTAAAGAGTCTCCAACCAATGGGGACGAGAGTAAAATACTTAAACTAAGCTAACTACTATTACTACTACTAACATCATGCATGACTAGCTAGCAACAACAGCACTAAGGGTGACCCCTAATGGGACTCGGACCTCAGCTTACGACGTTGCTTGCGAGAGGCCTGGGAGGGAGACAGCTTGATGAGGGCTGAATTAACAGTGTGAGGCATCGTTCTGTCACGACCGTTCATTTTAGTGGTTTATTCGTGTTTAGCAGTGATCGTTTATCGAGCGATGTGAAGATGTACTGATTTTATTTTGTACAAGTTTGTCTCGGACGAGCTGTGGGCAAAACTCATCACTGAGTGGAACCCACACAACGTCAGACGACGTCGCGGCAGGCCCAGAAGGAGATGGCGGGACGAACTAGACACCTATTGGAAGGACTGGCCGCAGAAAACTTTAAACCGAGAGAAGTGGAAGGAGGGTAGGGAGGCCTTTGCCCTGCAGTGGGATGATCATGGCTAAATAATAATAAAAATTGTCTCTTTAGGTAAAGTATTAGACGTATTTATATATCTAAATTATATGAGTATACATAAACATAACATCGTGCCTTATGTTCCCCGAAGAGTTCGGTAGAGGTGTTTTTATTACACCCTCGTTTCGCCAGTTGCCATTAACCGGGCACATATCCAGACTCTAGGCTGCTACTGAGAAATTGCTAATGGAAAAACCCAATAACACTTTGCTCGTCCTGGAGATCAAACCCAGGACCCCATGCTCAGCAGTCGTGGTTGCGACCACTAGACGAACAAGGCAGTCATATAGTATATTGGTATAATTTATATATTAGCATACACTACATAACCCGAATGACGGTGCTCAGGAATTAGATATAGATACGTCCGGCACAACCTGGATAGTCAGCCCAGCATACCTTGCTGACTGGCTGATACTACAGACACTACGGCGGTATGAGCTTTCCTCGTATAACTCAAGCCAACATGAAGAAGATGACATAATGGGGAAGGCAACGCAAAACGAAAGCAGATGGCAGCACCTCCATACTTAGTTATTTGAACCAATCAGAACCATGATATTCATATTAGCAATAATGTTAAACACGTTGCAACCAATAAGATGGCATAGGAACAATCGAAAGTGGCGCCATTAGTTCCACAGTTGCCTACCCCATTTTGTCATTTGCATATCGACCCTCGGCAGTAAAAACCTCGTAAATCCAATTTTCTTCAAAAATTATTTATTTGTTCTTCAGATTGATAGTCATACACAAGAATACTAGTTCAAAAAAAATTCAATTCAAATACTTCTAAGCTATCTATGACGTACGATGATAAACTTGTAATAACATTTGATCGACCATTTTTTTTGCAGGAGACAGTTATTTCTATCTCTTTTAAAAATGTGTATTTTGCACATACGTGGTTTTCACTGGCGACCGACGATATCGTCTCTAAATTGGCAAATGTCATATCTCAAGCACTTCCATTTTTTTACGACAAATGACCCCCTGTCGAACGTTCGTTATAAGACTAAAGTTTTTTTTTTATAAATAACAGTTAATAGTGTCAATACACTATTCCAATAATATTTAGTGTTTACTGTACCCTGAAAAGTTAATAATATTATTGCTAGTCCGCAGACGATAACTCGTATAATATCTAACTCACAGCTATTCAAATGTCTTAAAAACACGTTATTGTAAAAGTGAAAAGGAAGTGTCATCCGATCTGAGTCAACCCACTTCTTAGCAGCAACAACGTTCTCCATCCGTACCCACGTGTATCGAGGCCACACGATTGCATTCTGTATTAACGGCCGTTCTTTATTTAAAACGAACTAAAAATATTCACCTATTTTGGCTTTGGTTTCTTATTTACAAGATAATGCAAATTCACCCAGTTCAAAGATCTCTCTACCTGAAATATTTTTAGGTAACAATTTGTTATAAACGAGTTCTCGCTGACTTCGGATAAAATTTGATAAAAATGAATATCGGGTCCTTTGTATCGCTTTAACTGACGTCAGCACCACCTTCCCATGCAGTCAATCCTCACAGTGGAAAATTAAACATTAAAGTATGTATCCCAATTTGCATCAGTTCGTTGGCGCGGCTACAGTTACGTTGAATATTTGAGGAGCGCGCTCGCAACATTACGCCCGGTGAAATGAGAGCACTCTCAAATACGCCGAGTTTTTCACATTTCACCGACATTTTCGGTTGTTTCAGGTGGTTTACGAATAACGTCCGTGGGTGACCTTTCTTTGGCACATAAACAAGCGTCGCTTTTCAGTCAGCCTCCGTTTTTACTTTCATCGTTTTATATCGCAATGTCGTTGATGTAATGTAGTGAAGTAACGAGTGTTTTTATTAGTTTCATGAAAATACGACGGTGTTGATGTAAATAAAGGGTATTTATTGCGTATTTTCAATAACACTGTAACCTTTGATGTAGGTGCTCAAAATTTATGAGAGTTGCTGCATATTTACCAGCGAGGTATTTGATACTATGCTGTTGTATGTGTAATATATAAATCTATTGATTTACTATGGAAACTTAGTGTGTACCGTGACATTATGGGACAAGGCAGACAGCATTGAGCAACATTGCCGGGGACAGATACCTACGCAATACTTGTCGTTAATTACACTTCTTGGAAACTTGTAGTTAGAGAAAGTTATTTATGTTTTCGCTATAATATCAAGTCTTAAGTTTATACGAGCCGTTAGTGTTTATGTGAACCGTGATCGTTAAAACTGATGTTTGTTTACAAGTAGCGATCGAATGTCTATAGTCTTTACGATTGATGTATTTTACGAGCTGTCCTCATAGTTTCATTGAGACAGTACCTACGTCTAGTAGCATATATGTTTGTCATGTTGGCGACACCTAGCGTGACGTATTACTCGGTATAACTGATCTCTGACAAGTGACAGCGTCATGTCGCAACTCACAGCACATTTCGCTCGTGTAGCCCGCCTTATCGGTGTCTGGGGAAAAGTAGCGCGTCACTCATGCGGCAAACCTTCAACGAGTTAAGGGGTAAGTGGATGCTTGAGATGCTTCGATTTCTTTTCTTATAAGTACTCTTGAAAAGGATTTCATTGGCAATGTAACAGGAATAGATACCCTTGAATGGGATATTAAAGAAAGGATTAGATAAAAATATTATAAACATGAACTATAATTATTATTCTCAATATGAATCTAGAAACTGCAGTGAAATTAAATAAAAGAATTTAGTACTGAAATGTTTCGAAAAAGTTGGAATCATGATTAGCATAAAACCTACATTTTTTTTAAGTCTAACAACAAATTAATTATATTACTACTTTGTTTCTAAACGCATGTAGAACCATTTCTACAAATAGTTTTCTTTTGTTTCATCACTGATCCCCCTAGACCAGGGGTCGGCAACATGCGGCTCGCGAGCCACATGCGGCTCTTTCGATGTAAAGTTGCGGCTCTCCAGTGCCACACGCAAAAAATAACTGTTTATATAAAAAATCTCTAAAAACTACTACTATAAAAATCTTTAAAATCGTGCAATCGATCCATATTTGAGTACTATAATATAGTATGACAGAAATATGCTGACAATGACTGAGAGATAGATATACCTATATAGTAACTATATCTAAATGTATTAACGTTTGTATTTTTTTAAAGGTAGGTAATTAGTTCTGCTAAGCGCCTTTTCAAGGTTATCCATTAACTACAGGACATCTTGTATAAGCAAATACTATAATACTGAAATGATTTTTATAGTGGCTCTTTTAAAACTGTGAAATTTAGTATAAATTGCAACTTTTGGTTCTTCTGTCCCAAAAGGTTGCCGACTCCTACCCTAGACGAAACTACTTTCTGTGATTGATATAAATTAAACGTACGACATAAGCATAAAAAATACGAGATCCAGAATGTCAATCCCTCAGGTCAATTGTCAATCCTATAAAATTTCATTGACGTTTTTACCAATGTTTATAGGATACGTAAAGAAAAATACTTTGTCTAGGGTCCCTGGATATGGCAAAAGCAATTGCTCAGTATGTTCAGTCATCTATTAACCTAATAGCAAGCGCCTTAGTACGCCATACAGAATGTACGCGCCATTTATTTCCCCACTCGCGCTGGTTAGCCGGCGGAACGAAGTGAAACGTCACGAGACAACTCAACTTATTGATGTAATCTCTGGTATTTGTACATACAAATCATACTATAGGAAGAAATAAGAGTTTCCGGCTTACAGAAACTATCAGTTTTGTTTAGTTCTAGCATCTGCCCTCATTGGCAAGAATAGCTGTATCGGGTCCACGAGAACGAAGAACATTATCAGAGACAGGTTTCATGTAGAGCGACAGCTGTTTGTTCTGTATAGTTTCTGATGAAGACCAGGAGCCTCGTACGTGTGAACGAAAGATAATTTACCGATTTGCACGTTGTCAGAAAACTTTATACTTTTCTATAGCTAGTCGAACGAGGTAGCGGTAAGTGAACTTTTGGCTGAATCAAAGTTTTAACGAAATTTCCGTTTCTAAACTATCCAAATCGGGGTGCTTATATCTCATACATTATACAGTCATTTGTGTTTCAAAAGGCAAGGTGTCAAACTAACTAGACGATTTCATTAATTTGCCACTTCGACCAAACATTCACTTACCGCTAGTTCGTTCGACTAACTATAGAAAAGCATAAAGTTCTTGACAATGTGTGATTCGATAAAATGTGTTCCGAACACATGTACGGGACCGGTTAACTAGGCATGGTAATTTTTACAATATGCACAACCGACCGTTCATTTTAGAGTTCTCTTAGGCTCATAGTCATCAGTGGACGTTTTGAGGATGATAAAGATAAGTGAAATGGCCGCTGCCTGACCACGCATGTAGCATAAGGAGCGAGTTTACCGCCACTAAGGCTTAGCTCGCACATCGAAATCTCACCGCGCGATTATCCCCGCAGGATTCTGTGACATAGAGAAATCGAATGAAGCCGCACGCACTTGCGAAAAAAAACCGCGCGACAACAATTCCGCAACCTAATCTGTGTTTTGCCACAGAAACGACCACGCCACGGTGCGATCTAAATTCACGCGAATGTTTTGCGCACTATGGAGGTATAGAAACTGACAAAAATCGCGAGGATTATTGTTAAGATTCTGTACGCGGACTATTAACCACCAGATAAAATATCGTGCGGCGAGACATCGCGGTGCGGTATAAGTCTAACAGGGAAAAGCCACATGGTCTTCAGATAGGTACTTCAATTTATCGCCGAATGGTAACCCAAGACCACGTAAAGCTGCATTTCCACCAGAGATGTGCTACGTTGCTAAGTTATGGATGTGTGTCAAACGCATCAATATGATCGCTTGATTTTCATAGCTTAGCTTAGTTCTGGTGTAAAGGGGTTCAACGAAGCTATGTTTTTTACATACTAGTTGAAGGGAGGAATGCGAGCGAAGGATGTGAGCTAGGCCTGCGCGAGTAGTGTAGCTATGGGAATTACGGAGCAGAGCTGGGTAGACGAAGTACTACGTAGTAAGCGCAAAGCGCATCTTCATAGCACATCTTTACCAGCTCCGCTACACCACTAAGCTTTGGTGGAAATAGAAATTTAGTTTCGTAGCTTAACTTTAACCTCGCTCACCGTTTAGATGCCGCGCACATCTCTAGTGGAAAGGCAATCTAAGTATTCACGATCTGGAGCATACATTCATTCGACGTCCGCATGTCACTGCAGGGATCCAGCAGAATATCAGCGTCAGGTATATTTGCCTGACACATGCTGAGCTGGACTCCCATTTGGTGCAATCTTGAGACGCACACCGCACCTTGTTTTTTTTTTATTTTTGTGTATTGGCACCTTGTTTTTATATGTATAGATTCGTGTATTTTTTTATCTAATAACAATTGTGCTATTGTGTGATATGCTATGTCTTTTGTGTGCACTGAATAAACGTATTACTTACTTACATTGATACGAGTATTACTAAGACGAGAATACAAGATACTGTCAACTCAGTACGACATACGTTTTGTAATTGTTGTCTATATTTAGTAAACAACATACAATCAATTGAATTCCGATCGCTAGTAGTTACTTGGCAACTTCCGACACTACAACAATGGTCGTGTTTACTATATCAATGTTGATCACAGAAGGGTTTGAGTGGAACCTTTTACATCGCACGTTCGACTGTCATGTCTATTCTGCCATTGTTCAGAGGACTTGTACAAGTAAATGTATTTACTTGTACAAGTTCTACTTTGTTGTATAACATAGTGATGGCAGTTTGACAGCTGATTATCATTGGGTTCCGTTCAAGTTATATTGTGTGAATTGTAAAGTTCGCAACAGTGCGCAAGTAGGGCGAATTGCAAGAATATCGCTTTAGCCACACCATGCTTCCGTGTGTTGCCACCGTATGAAACACACCACGTTATGAGACAATAACGACTTTAACATTGGTATTCTTCATAGCGAATCACCATGGATTGCACCTTTTCCCAACTATGTTGGGGCCAGTCTAACCAGATACGGCTGAATACCAATATTTAACACGGAGCGACTGCCATCAGACCTCCGCAACCCAGTTACTGGGCAATACCGATATCCTAAGGTTAGACCGGTTGTCAAACTTTTGGGCCTCTGACTTCCCGTAACGACTGTCATAGGTATTCGTATGACACCCCCTACCGACGGTTTAACGAGCTCTCCGAGGCACGGAGGGGTCTTGGTGTGTAACGAACGGTCACCCATCAACTGACCATTTGTAACCATGGAGTTTCTTGCCGGCTCTTCTCCATAGGAAACAACTAATTGGAACCGTGCACCTAAATTCGACGTTTCATAAGCACCTGTATTGGTTTATGTGAAATAATTTTTTTTGATTTTGATTTTGATTTTGACCGCAGATAGCGCAGCTTTACCTTGCAAATCGTATGATCCGCGCGATTGATAAGTAGCTACGAGCCGATTTTTAAAGATTATTATAAAATTTTATTCTTAATCGATATTGCCTTAGTTACTAACACAATGTGATTCAATGCATGGTTAAACCCAACGATAAAAAATGCATCAGTAGTCAGCTATAACAGAACTATTAACAACGTATTGTTAGTTACATTTTTTTTCCATTATACCTGTTTTCTTTGAGTTGATTTATAATTTGAATAAATATGGCCTAATTACTTTATTTATACAGGGTGTAAACGAAATCATGTAATTCCTTCAAACCTCGTGATGTACTGCTGACATAGATTAACCCTGCACGGCATACTTTTGGATTCATTGAAAAAAAAATACAAGAAATAAACATGTGTTCTTAACGTGAGGCATTTTAGCGCCCCGACCGAAATGCGCGGCTATCGCTCGCCGCGCGGTCATTTAACTCGGGGTTCTAAAACGCGTCATGCTAGGAGCACATGTTTACTTATTGTAATCTTTTTGTTTATTGAATCCAAAAGTATCCCGTGCAGGGTTAATCTATGTCAGCAGTACATCACGAGGTTTGAAGGAATTACATGATTTCTTTTATACCCTGTATAATAATGAGATTTATTAGGTATTAGCTGTGCCAACGTATTCGCGAGTGACGTGCCTAAACATAGTAAACTTTGATTTACGAATACCTACTTGAGCAAAAGACTCCGTGAACGGTTCCCTTTATAAATATTTGAATATGGAAACATTGTTCGGTTAATATTATGTTTATGATGTAAAAATGAATTGTTCATTTTATTACTTCCTTGGGCCTTTTAATTCCACGCAGGTACGATTTTATTCGTCCTATGACAGAAGTAGGTTTTTTTTTACATAAATACTAGTATTCAAAAAAGTTGGTTGTATCCGCATTGTCGTAATAAAACCTTAATATTGTATGTTTATGTGAGACAGGTGTAATAATTATTTCAGTTGCAAGGACAAAAGGTCCATTCTACTTTATGTACCCGATTATAGTCATAACTTCACAACAACTTATTGAAATATTAATAAGTACTATTTATTATATTTTTATTAATATATATTATACTTATTGTAATATTTCTACAAAGCTCTAAAAAAAGTTAAAAGTATGTAGGTATGACGCCAATGTTATCCTTCAGTGTACGTATAAACTGTTTTATTATCCAAACCTTAATAAGCCACAAACAAAACCTTTTTTGCCTGTCTGTAAAATCTGGATGAGCTTTATTATTTTACTCGTTATAAAGTAGTAAAATGTCGTTTTTCATTATCAAACTAAGCCTACTTAAATACATTTTTTTTACCAACTACTATTTATAAGCGATTTGCTAGCATCACCCCTTACGGGTATATTAACCCTAAAAAAGCATGTTTAATATCAACATTAATATCAACATTACATAAAGCTTCGTCCACAATGTCGTCACATGAACCCGATTCATTATAACTTAACGAAGGTCAGTTAATCTATATTCAATAAATTTGTGCTGCCTTTGTTACCAAATCAACCCCAATTTAAATCAATGACGTAGGAAATGCGGAGATGGTAGGTAGGTATAAGTATTTAATGATAAATCGACATGCTCAGTCATTGTTGAGTGCAATGCTTTATGTGGCATGTTAATGTAAAGGAATCCGCATCATTGGCTCAATTGTTAAGTTCGTAACATTAATTGATACTGAAAATTTATTGACGCAACTTGTGTATGGAATTTGTATGTTACATACACACAGATTGCATACAATAAGCGTTATACAAGGGTAGTCGGAAAAGGGTACTAATTCTAAAGAATGTTAAAGGACCAATAATAATGAATATGTTTTGTTCTACAACTTTCCTCAAAGGTCAATAGTATAAGAGAAATATTCCTTAGCTATGATCTGCTGTGTTTACATTGTAGGTCATATTTGGAGTGACGGAGTAGAAGCTCCATTTTTTGAATTCGTAACTAAAGCAGGGATGTAGAATTTTTGTAAAAACAAAAATAAAAATCATTTTGCATGTAAATAAGAATGACCGTATTTTGAACGTTTAACAAATGATTTAAAACAGTCGTCAGCGATACTTTAAGTGACCCGCGGATTAGTACCTTTCCGACTTACCTTGTATACGCCGATATCTATACTAATATTATAAAGAGGAAAGATTTGTATTTTTTTATGGAACGAATAAACTTAAAAACTACTGGACCGATTTCAAAAATTCTTTTGCCGTTTGTAAGCTACATTATCACTGAGTAACATAGGCTACGGGTGGAGCCGTGAGGACACAGCTACTACGATATAAAATGATCGCTTTAAAAGACGTATTTTAATTCCAAAAATGAATAAATTATTATCGCAGAATCTGAAAGTGCTCAATTGTCTCAATAATACAAAAATATGAGGATAAATACTCAATCTCCAAGCATAGTCAAATAACAACAAAATCAGAGCAAGGCTTAGGTAGATACCTTACCTTAGTGTAGCATATTCAGTGCCAGGGCTGCCTCGTGTATCAGGATTAAACGAATTACATCACTGCGCGCATGAATAAGCCTCATGCATATTCATAAATATAAGTCGGGACAAAATCTAGTGCAAAGTTAGGGTTATGACCGCACAAAGGACTCAACTATAAGTACCTACACCCTACGTACATCAGAAGACTTTTACTTTATACTACGTAGTAAGTGGAAAGTTAAATAAAACAGACATATAATGGTAAAATGTTACCTCAACTCTGGATCCCAAGATACAGGCCCACTTAGTTTGGGAACCACTGTCATTACATGGTATCTGTCAATGTAACAAAGGACCAAACTAAGTAGAATTACCTAGAAGTTATATACGCAAGTCGAAATAGAATTAATTTGTTAATAAGTATAACGCCGATGTATTAAATTTCGTTCGGTTGCGAAAGAAAATTCATTACTATCGAATTTTGGAAGAATCGTATTTTTTTCATGAAACCATGCGTACCATGAGTACCTTATCTACCTACCTTCCTCCATTTACCTAAGTGCATGAGTGAGACAATTTGTCTTCCATTTACGATGCTCGCATGTTTCCCTGTATATACGATATAAATTATGTAAGTGCAACACTATAGAACAAGAGCCCGTGAACCCCAGACCTTCGTTATTTTATAAAAGCTGAAAGTTTGTCAGCGCATGCCCCCAACACAGGTAAGAACAATGATGAATGAAGATAACCGTTTGTTTTATTTATAAAAATACCATATTTCCGATCTGAAGCGATATTTCAAATATGAGAATGTCATCAATATTTCTTTTGGAATTGCTCCTACGCGTCGCTTTCAATCAATTACAAGAGATATTACGTTCGGAAGGTGTATCGTATCGCAACATGATCCATATATCGCTCGAATTCAATTTAAGGGGGGAAATATCTTGCGTGTCTCCCGTCATACGAAGAATATCACTCTACTTAAGGGCCGGACATATTTCTACTTAGAATGAAAAGGTAAAATGGCTGTTATTAAGATGTTATGCGAATGTCAAGCTTATTAACAAACAATAGTTTTCTTTAAAAAATAAGAAACAAAGAAGAATAATGGTTAAATCTATACTAATATTATAAAGCTGAAGAGTTTGTTTGTTTGTTTGTTTGTTTGAACGCGCTAATCTCAGGAACTATTGGTTGGAATTGAAAAAATATTTTTGTGTTGGATAGTCCATTTATCGAGGAAGGTTATAGGCTATATAATATCACGCTACGGCCAATAGGAGCGGAGCAAAAATGAAAAATGTTGCAAAAACGGGAAAAAAGTCAACCCTTGCGAAGCCGGGACGGGCCCTAGTGTATTATAATTGACCTCAGACAGCTAGATAGCTAAAATTATGTTTGTCATAATACAAAAAACCTGACACAAGTGTGCTTGAACTTTACTACTATACAAGTAACCTTCGCTAATGAATTGCTTATGAATAATCTGATTAATCACATGAGGGGCATATGATTTGCAAGGTTAAGCTGCGTTTGCGTTTGTCCATGGATGGGTGACCATTCACACATCAAGACCCCTCCGTGCCTCGGAGAGCAAGTTGAACCGTCGGTCCCAGGTATCATACGAATACCTATGACAGTCGTTACGGGTAGTCAGACGCCCGAAAGTCTGACAACCGGCTTAACCTTAGAATATCGACATTGCCCAGTAGCTGGGTTGCGGAGGTCTGATGGCAGTCGCTCCGTGTAAGATACTGGTATTCAGCCGCATCCGGTTAGACTGGAAGCTGACCCCAACATAGAAAAAGGTTAGGCAGAATGAATCTGATTTGTCACATAAAATTATTGCTAGAATCAAATTGTAACATAATAATTTCAGTAGACTCAAACCAAACAATGGTAGTATTGATCGTGCAACGAGAAATGTAGTTACTTTCCATTTATGCAAACATAACCTTCGTAGCTAGGACATTGCGTGTTGCGGTAGATGGTTAGTGAGTAGCCGCACTTTATATTGTGTGAGAACAGACAGGTGCATCCTCTTTATCTATGAATTCAAACAAGGAATGGAAAAACCATTGCCGAGTTCTTCTTCAGAAAAATACGGTGCAAATATCCTTTGTGTTGATGTATTGAAAACTTGTTTGTTTTGTAATATCGACACGCATCATTGAAATCTAATGAGTGTATGTTTTTCAATTGAAATTTTGCATAACAATCTGTATACAATAAACATTTGTGTAATGATCTGTGTTAGGTACATTTAAACGCATTTAAGTTCAAACTTTGAAAGTAGTGAAGTTGCACAAAATATTTTTTTATTTGACGACTCGTTTGGTACAGTGGCTGTGCGATCGGCTTCTGCGCTACGGGTCGTGGGTTCGATTCCCGCACGGAACAAATATTTGTATGGCCTACAGATAGTTGTTCCGCGTCTGGATGTTTGTTCGTGTGAAGATTTGTGTCTGTAAACGCACCCACGATACAGGAGAAATCCTAGTGTGGGGCAGCGTTTTTTTTAAGAAAAATAAAAAAAAGCTTTATAATAACGTATGCAATTTTATTATAACTCAATTAATTTTAGTCTTCGATCATTTTAAAGGACAAGTGAATAAACATTTAAAGTTTGCTAATAGAAAGTTAACATCGTAACAGCAAGACTAATAATGAGAGTTTGTCCATACTTTAACGTCCTTTGATGGAGCTTTCTATAAAGTTGTATATTCTTTTTTATTTCATACTAGCGGCCCGTCCCGGCTTCGCACGGGTGGAAATTTTTCCCGTTTTTGCAACATTTTTCATTTATGCTCCGCTCCTATTGGTTGTAGCGTGATGTTATATAGCCTATAACCTTCCTCGATAAATGGACTATCCAACACAAAAAAAAAATTCAATTCCAACCAGTAGTTCCTGGGAGTAGCGCGTTCAAACAAACAAACAAACAAACTCTTCAGCTTTATATATACTGGCCTGCAAAAATAAGTATCACACATTTAAAATTGCAATAACTTTTTAGGTACACAAGATATATTTTCGAAACAAAAAGGACTCAAAAAAGAGTTTAACTTTGTTACTATAGTTTCAAAGAAAGCTGATAAAAATTGCTATAAAACATTTTTTATTTTAAATCTCTAACTTCTATAGTTTAGAAAATTGAAATTTTAAAAGTGTGATACTTATTTTTGCAGGCCAGTGTATTAGTATAGATTGGACAAATTGTATCATGTAACAGTAGTCGGTCCTCTGATACAAAGGTATTACCAAGCTCAGAATGCATTTTTTCATAGGTATTTATTAAAAGAATAGCAAAGATTATTTTACATTTCTATTTTCGTTCTATACAGGGTAAAGCTGGACAAAGGGAGAGCTTCCAAGAAACGATCTCTGCCTAGAAGAGGTGGGAGGTTGCATCGCGTAAATGTGGGGGTAGCGTTTGAAAGAGATCAATGACGCTGCAGATCCATTTATTTAAACTTCCCCCGAACATAACATTTGCGTGCCCAGCGTGGGCCATTGTGTGCTGGAGTAACGTATTTGAAAATGTCAATATTATCACGTATCTCAACCCTCGGTGTCGGTGTTGCAAACAAACAAACTCGCCCACGCTTTATCAAAGTTAACTAAGTAAATAAACTTGCTATTTACATAGGAACCACACTTAATCAATGCATACAAAATCGTAAGTATGTAGGTATATAGATTCCAAGGGAATATTAAATCGGACTTACATCAGCGCATGTTCCAGGATTGTTATTACTGACTAACAATTTTTTAATAAAGATCTTGAGAAAATAACCCGGGTATGGATAACGCTATTTCAATGCAGTGGTACCTAAAAAATCAATATTTCGTATTAAATGACGTGCCTACATGCCATATTCACCTGTTGAGTCAATTATTCCATTATTTATGCAACTATATGATTATTTAAAAAAATATAAAATAATGCCTTGTCGGTCTAGTGGCGGCAAGCGCGACTGCTGATTGTGAGGGCCTGGGTTCGATCCCCAGGTCGGATAGTATTATTGGGTATTTCCGTGTGGAATTCCTCAATAGCAGCCCGGAATTTGGATTAGTGCCTGGTTGATGGCAATAGGCTCGCCCCCTATTACATGGACTTAAACATAACGGCGAAATGAAGGTGTTACTGTACACCTCTGCCCTACTCTTCGGGGAATTCAGGCGTGATGTTTATGTCTTTTTAAAATAAATAGCTGTGTCCTCACGGCTCCGCCCGCGTAAGAAGTTTTATTCGAGTAATAAATATAGCCTATGTTACTCAGTGATAACGTATCTTTCTAACGCCAGAAGAATTTTTAAAATCGGTCCTGTAGTTTTTAAGTTTATTCGTTACATACATAAATACAAATCTTTCCTCTTTATAATATTATAGTATAGAAGTATAGATATAGATATTTAGATTTTTAGTTTTGAGAATAAATGAACAAGAAATAATAATTGATAAATACTTTTTATTTCAACTACCCAGACTAATCTGGAAAATACAGATTTCTGGTTTTAATTAAAACCGTACTGGTCACTAATTTAAAATCCTTTCAGCGTAGGTAATTATTTTTCAGACCTCAAAGCGAACCGTCCGACGTAGTGCACGTCGTTGAATATGCGAGTTATAACTAGGTACCTACCTATATGTGTTCGTATATTTTATGTTTTACACAGACTGTACCTAATTGCGTTCTGACTATTTATACAAGGGTAGTCGGAAAAGGGGTACTAAGCCGAAAGGGTGATAAAGTACCCATAATAATGGATAACTTTTGTCCTACAACTTTCCCCAAAAGTCAATAGTTCAAGAGAAATAGCTGTTCAAAGATTTTATAACATTTTCTGCATTCATAACTAAAGCAAGGATGAAGAATTTTTGAAAAAACTAAAATAAACATCTTTATTTCACGGATTTTTTTTTTATCAAATTTTTAAATTTTAATACTTTCTTTAAAACAATCGTCAGTGATACATTAAGTGGCCCGCGGCAAAGTACCCCCTTTCCGACTAACTTTGTATAAAGAAAACACAACGGCCAATTCATGTAAAGCGATGAAGAGGAAAAAAAAGAAAAGTTTCTGAATAAAATGTAAAAGTTCTTCTTTTGTTTGTTAAATGTCAGACAAAAATGCTATTCCAAGATAATTTTTTGTCGTCCGTAGTGTGTTATTTTAAACTTAAGAGCACTAATATTATAACGTAAAATTGTTACGAACTATGAAGAAACAGACGAGAAAACTCATTTTCATAATTATTTTAATCTCAGACATGTCCAACGCTTTGATAGATGATTCAAAACACGCAACAGAGAAATAAAGGGAGTCTGATACTTAATCGAATTTATTAAAGCAATCTCTGTAATAATAAAGGATAAAGGCTTGCAAAATCAGCAGAAAAACAGCATTCTATAAGTACATTCTGACCTCGCCTTTGCTGATATAGGTACACAAACCATTAGCTATCTAATGCCGCCATGCGCCATAACACTGGTCCTTTGCAAATATCCGAGTAAGGTTTACAAATGGCCGGTCTTTATTGGGCGTTATATGGCGATCGCGGCATCCCTGACACGAATATCAGTGTACGTACTCTACGTAGTAAAGAACACGCTACTTTGAGGCTGTTCGCTTTGCGATGCAGTAGGGTTAACACCTTGTTGAAGACACCTTCGATTGATTCCATTACCCGATGTCAGATGAAGGATTGTGTATGAATGTTCTTTTCTCTTATCTTCTTCTTCCTGCCCTTATCCCACACTAGGTGGGGTCGGCACAACATGTATTTTATAAATCCATGTTGTTAGAGGTTTTGGCTTATTGTTTTATGACCGGCCGCCTGCCTGACATCAACCCTCCTTGGGAATACTCGTTGCGCCCGTCGCGCGGTTGACCCAATGTGCTTGCTGATATTATGCACTGGGTCCCAAAATGATATGCATGTCAATCTTATTGCCAACAACTAAACAGACTATGTTATTCTTAGTGGAGTATACTTGCAGTTATAATGTTATTTTCTCTTATATCGAATTAAAAAGTTACGTATAGAGGAAAAGGACATCTCGCTTCTTAAAATCAATTGGTTACAAATAAAAAATAACACAGAAAAAAGATAATTTCCCAAGATTCCCCACCGTGTATTTTTTTTAGAAGAAAGAAAATACAAGCCTCTGTACAATGTTTTAAATGGCTTTCATTCGAAATATCAAAGCGTCTCAGTATAGCATGAATGGCATTAAACATGACGGAACGCATCAATTAATAAAAAGCGACCAAGTACGAGTCATACTCCAGCAAACTGGGTTTCGTACCAAAAAAGGAAACGTTGAAAAGTAAGAAAAACATTCTAAAGCTCTTTTATGGAGATCTCTTTTGGGATTTGCCAAGATTCATGCCACAAAATCATATAATCTGTTAACATTTCAATAGGCTTCTTACGGTTGTCGGGATATACCCTTGTGGCAGACGAACAGACAGTTGGACAGAGAGCGTAGACTGATAGGGTCACGTTGGTACCCAACCCTGAAAATCATGAATGCGGCAAATCAATGATGAAGAATTAAATTTTAATGCGGTGTTACCAAACAGCAGTATAACTTATCAGGCGGTTACATAGGAAACTATACTCCATTTTATATAACACTAGCTGTGTCCTCACGGCTCCGCCCGTAGCCTATGTTACTCAGTGATAATGTAGCTTTCTAACAGCAAAATATTTTTTGAAATCGGTCCAGTAGTTATTAAGTTTATTCGTTACATACAAAGGCAACGAGGAAGACAAAAATACAAATCTTTCCTCTTTATAATATTAGTATAGACTAGCGACCCGCCCCAGCTTCGCACGGGTGCAATGTAGATACTAATGTGGGGCATATAAACCTTTCTCTTGAATCACTCTATCTATTGCTGAAAGCTGCATTAAAATCCGTTGCGTAGTTTAAAATATCTAAGCGCACAGACAGCGGGAGCGACTTTGTTTTATACTATGCAAAGGTTAGACAAAAGTGGCCCAACAAAATACGAATATCTTTAGATTCATTTCTTTAATGCCCAGTTCCTATAGCCAAAAACGCATCGTTTTGCTTACCAATAGTAGTATTTTTTATTGCCACACTTGGCATAATGCTCGTAAGCTAATGTTAAGTACGATAGCTACTAACATACGGGAGGGTCTTCTATGCAAAGCTATGAGGTCTTTGCTTCATTATTGGTAAAGATACACGAATCTAAATTTTAACCAATAATGTTCGCTAAGGGCAATGCCTCATTAGTGCGTTGCGTTGCGTCGTCGCAAGGGATCAACGCATTGTATGTTACACCTGCTTTGCGACGACGCACGCACCTCAGTCAGTCTCGTTTGCCCCTATAGCAGTGGAACACTGTCCGTCGTCGCACCGGATCTCCGACGACGCAACGCTTTAATGTGGCATGTCATTTAAAATATATGGAAAACGACGCAGCGTTGACGCTGCGACGACGCAACGCAACGCACTAATGAGGCAGAGCTCTAAATCATAGGAATCGGCCAGTAGTAGAGTCATCTTGATTGACCGTTAAAGCCCATAAAAGTATAATACTGTGTTGAATTTCTGCTAAAAGCAAACATGTTGCTTATTTCTATACATTTCTAACATGGGTCTTATTTGTCTAATGTTATATTAAATAGAGTACAGATTTAAATATATTTGCCTTTGCTTTGTTTCTCATTAACAACCCTGCAGATCATCATGCGATAAATGATTTTTATTTCTGTAAAAAAATCTGTGACAGACACTTTTACAAGTCAATGTAATGTTATTTTTTAAGACTATATGGCGCCGGCATTTTCTATCTGACTAGCTCTGAGAAGAAAAACCGAAACAAACTCGGAGATCAAGGTGTGATTAACAAGGTTAAGCTGCGCTTACCGCGGTCAGTCCGTGGATGGATGTCCATTCGTTACACATCGAGACGTCTCCGTGTCTAGGAAAGCACGTTAAACAGTCAGTACTGGGTGTCATGACCTATGACGATCGTTACGGGTAGTCAGAAGCCCGAAAGCCTGACAGACGGTCTAACCTTAGTAGATATATCGGCATTGCCCAGTATCTGGGTTGCGGAGATCTGATAGCAGTTGCTCCGTGTAAAACTCTGGTATTCAGCCACATCTGGTTAGACTAGAAGCTGAACCCAACATAGTTGGGAAAAGGCTAGGCAGAACGATTACAATTGAGTTTTTATCTACGTCACGTCATTTGAAGACAAAAACTAAGAGCATTTCGCTTTGATTCAAGAAATAATAACTCTGTAATAACAATTTATGTTTAGCAATAATAATTGAGAGGTATTATAAGTAATCTGTTTTACTAGCATTCCGTTCTAAATTGCTAGTAATCTTATCTGATGTAAACACTTCGGTTTATGCCTCCTTGTTCAACAGAGTTAAGTGGAATTGGCTGCTACAATAAATGCACAATAAAATGTACAATAAAATTTATGAAGGCACGAAGGAAAAGGCAGAAATACGATCAGTAGTAGTGCCTTGAATATAAGTTTGAAGATAAACTATTGACGCTAATACTGCGCTTGCGTTTAAGCTGATTGAATTAAACGCAGACGCTGAAACCTACTTCGTACCGTTACTACCACCGAATATTAGAAATAGGTACCTACATTTACACTCAATTTTGCAAATCCCTTACAGCTAGTTCACACAGAAACTGTTTACAGGATCCGCTTTAGTTTATCCGTTTTTATTTTGGTAATGGCGCCTGTAGTTGAATGAGTGAGTTCACATATACGACTGTATAGCCAGTAAAAAATACTGGAGCCGTTATCTTTATCGTATCCTGCCTGCCAGACGCGACGAAGCTGCCATTTATTTAACTGATCCGTCGGTACAGATGTGAACAACACATCCAGTACCGACGGATCCGTTTAAACGTATTCGCTGTGTGAACGGGCACTTAATCGAACAGAAACTACTTAAAAACTTTGTTTATTTATCTTGGTTGTTTTAACGACGTACTCTATATTAAAATGTTACAAAACTTACTATAAATTTATCTATTTAGATATATTTTTTGTTGAATATAGTCGTTGAAAACAAGGTCTAGAATATAACGCAGTCGCCACAAACAATTTGTTAAATATGAGCGATAAATAATATTTTTTGTTAATATTTTTATAAGCAATGAAGCTGTAATTTAAACAGGAAATTTATTTTTATACCTGTGTAAATTGATCGATGTGTCTTTTTGTATAGGTACCTATGTATAAAAAAGGTTGACCCTTAGTCAGCCTCCAGACAAATTAATCTTTTATCGAAAATTGCGTACGATTTTGCTCACACTGAAAAAAATATTTATATAACCGAGTCTAGCAAAACAAGTAGACGGTGTAATAAACATGAGGTCATAAAATACATTAAGTCTTACCCCGCTAAACAGCTTTTTACTCGATTGAATCAGGAGTGTCGAACTCTTGATGCGTGAAAGGTAGATAAAGGTAAGCGTTCACAGTTGCGTATCGTACGCATCGGACGGATCGGACGGATCCGTAAAGTGTAGTGCGTCTGTATTAGCAGATTCGGACGTCAATGTGACGCTTACCTTATGATAGTATCGGTATTCACTACCTATCCGGTACTTGTAACTACCACTGTTGAACATCCACACAACTAATAAGCACAATGAAACGGATATTTTAAATTGAATGCCATATTATGCAGGTGCATAAAGCATGAAACAATCAGATTTGAGTACCTTTTGTAATCCACCACCAGGGTACCAGGGTCTGGTGGTTAGGCCTTGAACTACTACATAAAGGCTATTATTGAGTGGAGGATACATTGTTGGTATCGGAACCAAAATTACATAGCGATAACAGGTTTGGAAAGTGTGTCGTCGTAAAATTTACATGGGCGGTCTCATAATACATATTATGATAGCTCGCAGAACTAAAAATTATTTCTCAAAAAGAATGGGACCAATAAATTCTAGGCCTCGTTAGCTATGGTAGAAATCCTCATGCAGAGATAAGTGGATAAGTACATTCTTACATACATACATAGGTTGATAAACACATTACCCTCCTTTGCGTGGCATAGTCGGGTAAAAAGACGCCTTCCCTCTGCAGTAGATAAACACAATCTATAAATAAATAGATCAATGATGATGCTAAAAATAAATTACTGGCGACTGATTTTATTTAATCTATTTTTATTATCGCATCAGTAGCTGTCAATATCATAACATAACAATTGAAATATATTTCATAACATAACAATTGAAATATATTACAATTGAAATAAATTATTATCATAACAATTGAAATATATTTACCTATTACAATTTTAAGTAGTGCTATGTCGTCACGGTCAGTTTAAAACACAAAATTCTTTCAACTAGTGTTAAGAAAGTGATATTGTAGTAATTTCAAGTACTATAAAATGTAGTTCTAGTTCTTCCATATCGGATCAGTTCAGTCAAGTCCCTAAAGAAAACGCTAAGCTTATGATTGGTCTAACACTTATCTTGATGCACTTTGCATGTCACAAATTGCATTAACTCCATCCACGAGTAACCAATTTACTGAGTACATCCGTCAATCATAGTAAAACGATTTCGATAACTGTCATGTTGATGTCGCCGTGACATCACGTAATGATTGCTATAGCGCACGTGCGAGTGTGCGCATGACACAAATATTGATGCGACGGCGCACCCGACCACGCGTAACCCGAGTACGCAATGTGTACCTTTACATACTCGTTTGAGCGTCTTGCAAATGGCAAATCATGTTTTTTAATTTCTTTGTGTTAACCTTTTCACCACCACGATAATGAGGCCACTGGTCTGACTCGCGTCTTCTGTTAAAATCGCTAGTCTATACAGGGTGTAAACGAAATCATACAATTCCTTCTAACCTCGTGATGTACCGCTGACGTAGATTAACCCTGCACGGGAGACGTTTGGATTCAATAAAATAAAAAATACATAAAGTGAACATGTCGCACTGATAGATTAATACTGTATCAACTCAAAATTTGATAAATTTGAGATAACTCTATTATTTTATTTTATTTTAAATTGGCGCCACGCTTGGATTTCTCTTGTATCGTGGGTGCGTTTACAAACACAAATCTTCACACATAATTCATTTCATTCACTTCAATTGTAATCTATAACAGGAAGTAATTAATCAGTTTTCTGTCGATTCTGAAAAAAGCTTCATTTTGAGTTGATACACTATTAATCTAGCAGTGCGATGTGTTCTTAACGTGAAGCATTTTAGCGCCCCGAGTGAACTGCGCGGCTATCGCTCGCCGCGCGGTCATTTAACTTGGGGCGCTAAAATACTTTACGTTAAGAACATTTATGTTACTTCTTGTATTTTTTTTTATTGAATCCAAAGGTACCCAGTGCAGAATTAATCTGTGTCAGCAGTACATCACGAGGTTTGAAGGAATTACATGACTTCGTTTTCACTCTGTATACAGAATCAATTAAAAAAAGAAAGAATTTCATTCGATCAGTGATTAATAAAATAGAACCGTGTTAATTGACGATTACAATGGATTACATTAGATCGATTTGAAGACGAGAAACTGACAACTGAAACAATAGTACAAATTACACGTTTGGTGCAGAGGCTGAGCGATCGGTTTCTGCGCTACGGGTCGTGGGTTCGATTTCCGCACGGATCAAATATTTGTATGGCCTACAAATAATTGTTCCGGATCTGGGCATTTGTGCATGTGAAGATGTGTGTCTGTAAACGCACCCATGATAAAGGAGAAATCCTAGTATGAGACAATGTTTTAAAAAAATATATATACAAGGTTAGTCGGAAAGGGGGTACTAAGCCGCGGGATACTTACAGTATCACTGATGACTATTTTAAAACAAGTGTTAAAATTACAAAATTCGATAATTTTTATTTGCATACAAAAATATTTTTTATAAAAAATCATACCTGCTTTAGTTATGAATTCAGAAAATTAAGTTTCTAATCTGTGACCCCAAATATGACCTAAATAGTAAACACAGCTGATCATAGCTATGGACAGATAGATTTTAGCATATCTTTTACGAAATCTTTGAAATGCTATTTCTCTTAAACTATCGAGTTTTGGGGAAAGTTGTAGAACAAAAGTTATCCCTTATTATAGGTACTTTAACACTCTTTCGGCTTAGTACCCCTTTCCGACTAACCTTGTATATATAAAAAATCAAGATAATTATGGTTTTGATACAGTGCAGCATTACACATTAAGTACCCATAATTTCTTGTAAGTACTACTACCATATTTTGAGAGCGTGGCCTTATTATTAAGTAGGTGCTAATTTTGCTTTCGAAGAACCTAATAAATAAAGCCAACACGAGTAAGATTAAAGCTAATATTTATTTTCTTCTTGAACAGTTTCACAACCTTAATCAAGCGTCGAGAAAATCCAAACAAATCTTCAAATAAATGCGCTAAAAGAAATCGGAAGCCACTGAAATGCGAAGCGTCGAGATATTTGCCTTCACTGAGGAATCTTTGATAAGAAAAATCCGATGCTCAACAACTTTCTACCTACACTATAAATATTTCAAAGCAATAAATGTATTCGAGGCGTAGCAAATACTGTAATTTGTCTAAAAAAGTAATGTGATTACAGCCTTTCTTTTTTTTCGTGCTACTCTGAAATATAAAGGTATTCTGTACAATGTGTGAAAGAGAATTGTAATTAGTTACGATCTGTTGGAGACGAGAAAACACCTTAAAACAATGTCATTTTTTTTAATGCGTTTTAGGTAAGGCCCAGTTCTAGAACAACCTAATTTAGTTCTACATTTATTATAGTTGACTGCCTTATTGGTCTAGTGGTCGCAAGCGCGACTGCTGAGCATGGGGTCCTGGGTTTTATACCCAGGTCGGGCAAAGTGTTATTGGGTTTTTCCATTAGGAATTTCTCAGTAACAGCCTGGAGTCTGGATTTGTGCCCGGTTAAGGGCAATAGGCTCGCCCCCTATTACATGGGTTTTAAACATAACTGGCGAAACGAGAGTGTAACTAAAACACCTCTGCCGAACCCTTCGGGGAATATAAGGCGTGATGCTATGTTGTGTTATTAGTTATTTTCTTTGTTCATTTACAATACATACCTAATTACACTTTTAAATATTTCAGTATAAAAATAAATTAAAATATAAAAAATAGTAGCCCACCGGCATTGGTAACAGGGTGTAAGCCTCTACAGTTCAATAGTAGTCTATGGTGTAAGCTACCGGTGGTCAGGGCCTCAGAGAGAGGAACTGGGATATCAATATGCGCCGTGTCCAGAAGTACCTACCGCTTTCTGTATCAGTCCCTTGACCCAGCAATTATTATTATTAGTAATGTATATAACATGAAATTAAATCATACTATAGAAATATTAGGTCCCCACCTATGGAATTGGCGTTTTATTCTCACAAATAGGGAACCTCGTCACTTCTATGATTTAAAATATTCATCAATTGCTTGATATTATATCGAATAATGACCATCATAGACAACTACCAATAGTAAAAAAACCTTATTACTTATAGTTTTCTAAACATAAAAAATACCTTAAAAATGACTCGTCTTTTTGTTAGCAGAAATGACCACTATTTTTGTTTTAACTTAGCCAAAACTTATTTTTGTCGCATAATCTAAATGGCATACGTTATCTTAGTTTTTAAACAATAGTGCATAAAAGTTTTAAAACATTAGTGTTCATAGTTGTTAAATAAATTAAGAAAATGTTAGTATGACAAATGCAACTTCTTTAAAATGTTCCATACAAAACGCTGATTTCATAGGTGGGGACCTAATATATTAAGTTTGGTGCAGGATTAAGTGCATGTTGCATAATATAGTAGGTACATACCACGGAAAAAATCCATGACTTTGGGAAACATAAAAGAAACTATAAATAAAGTACAAAACGACGCCAAGAGAACATAACAATAAAGACAGGGCTTCTAAGTACACACTTAAATAAACCTTCATCTTGATTTGTCAGTTAGATATAACTATATCTATAAATTTCTGTACTTTTTGTTGAATCCCCTGAAGATTAAGTGGGATCTCAGGATCCTCCACCAGAATAAATAGACTGTTTTCAGAGCGGGATGGCGAAATAAATTACTTTTAATGGGAATTCAGTGGAATGTAACAGAATACCTTTTGATTCTGCCTAGTTAGTCTATGAAACGTTAAAAGTTAATTAACTTTCTTTTTCTAGAACTTTTTCTTCTAAGCCTTGAATATATTCGCAGTTTTTTACCATTAACTGATACAGTTATAATGGGTTAACGAAAACACACGCTTTACTGTAACCATATACACAAAACGTAACAAGTGAAAGAACCAAAAGAAATTATATCGTCACCGGAAAGCCAATACTACTTAAGCGCCATTTTGGCTAAAATGAGTTATATTATTATATCTTTTCGATTAGTTGGAATTTCGTATTTCATTGTATTATATTACGAAATCCCAACTAATCGACGCAGAAAAAATCCAATCCAAAGATATAATATATAACTAATTTTAGCCAAATTGGCGCTTAAGTAGCATTGGCTTTCCGGTGACGATATAGACCTAAGCATTTGTTTAAAAACTGTAACTCGACAATGAGTAACATAACAACATCACGCCTGTATTCCCCGAAGGGTTGGGCAGAGGGAAATAGTAACATCCTCATTTCGCCGTTATGTTTAAGTCCCATGTAATAAGGAACGAGCCTATTGCCATCAACCGGGCACAAAACTAAACTCCGGGCTGCTACTGATGAATTCCACACGAGAAAACTCAATAACACTTTGCCCGACCTGGGGATCGAACCCATGAACTCACGATCAACAGCAATACTTGCCACCACTAGACCAACGAGGCAGTTACAATGGGTAATTAGTACGTTATTTTTTGTAGGCATGTTGACATATATGTATAGTGTAGTTTTGTATGTTAGGTACTTATGATAAAAGACAGTTTGGAAGTAAATGCGAAATGATTTTTTTTTCCGATTTTTAGTTGTTTAGCAACTACGAAGGGATACATATTATGGTGTTCACATATTTATTTACATGCGTAGGTAACGTAAGTGTCCATCTACAGTCTACGAATTTCGAAAGTCTACGTCGTAGACTCTACGACGTAGACCTTCCAATGTTCATTAAATTATTATTTAATTTTGGTAAGGAAAAATTATATCTTATTATTATAGAAAAACAAAACAGAGGTCATTCTTGAGAAAATGTCGTTATCCACGACAGTAACATGCTTTACAAAATTATTTTTCTTCAAAGCCGAAGTTGTCTATGTTAACAATTAAAAAGTTTTTACATCAGTGAGCCGGTAAACGTTTTGAAAGCAGTTAAGTTGCTTCTATAACATATTAAAAATGTTAGTTGTTAGTTATTTTTTCATAATTTCATGGAGACAGTAAATATAATTTTCAATGCCAATTAATTTAAAGTCTGGCAAGTTTATGATGGTTTTGCTTATGTTATTATGTATTTATTTACGGTGTTAACTCATAGAGGGGATCCACTTAGATGAGGTTAGAAAAACAGCTAAAATGTGTTAGAAGAGTGATATAAACACTCTTGTTTCTCCCCGATAGCATTGTACCCTATTGGTGTTTTATTTTAATTCCACATTCCTGCGAAAAGTAGGTTTTTGCAAATAGAATTGATGTTATCAGTAAACAGATATGTTATCTATGTTCTGGTCCCAATACGACTTATTATTCCTATCCAAGCATTTGACACACTTTTATTTCACTCTACAATGTACTAAAGTTTCTATGTAGCACTAAAAGTACAAGAAATAAAATTCTCTACTGTTCCGGCAGTTGAATTTTCAATTATAAAATTCCTCTAGAATATGGAATCTAGTTTGAAACTGCTATCTAATGTTTGCGCTTCAAGAAATCCAGTCATGAAAGTTTTGAGATTCTGAATAAATAAAAAGTTTCATTTTATAGCTTCACGCTGGTCTTTTATTTCGCTTAAAACGGTTTGAAAAATCTATAATATTTTCAAGCCATTTTTAAGCACTATATTCTTTTAAGCTATGTGGACAATCAATGCATCTAAGAAGCAGTAAATTATTAATTCTTCTTTTTTTTTATTTCGCTTAAAACGGTTTGAAAAATCTATAATATTTTCAAGCCATTTTTAAGCACTATATTCTTTTTAGCTATGTGGACAATCAATGCATCTAAGAAGCAGTAAATTATTAATTCTTCTTTTTTTCTAGCAACTTCAAGCCTCGCGATACGTCGAAGAAAAAAAAAATGGAACATGGAAATAAAAACCCGATTACTCTATTTACTCTTTAAAATCTGGAGGAAAGAGAAATGTGCCGGGTATACTATGGTTTCCTTTGATTCTATAGACAGTAGAATATTATGGAATTTATAGACAAAATAACTATTACTCTAAAAACTATACATGTCTGTCACTATGTGTTATGCATATTAGAAACATGCAGATAATAATTTTGTATTTTAATTTCATTTATTTTTACATTGACGTAAAAAACTCATAGTAGGTACAATTATATAAAAATTACAAAAAGAAATAAGGATACCACACGCATATTCTTCGCAGTTTAGTTTATACTTTATAGCATCATTCAAACTGTTGTAAACTATGAAAGTAGCTCTTTCGTGACTAAATAGATAAAATCGAGCTTGATAACGATGTAAATTCAAATACTAGACTTGTCTTTACGATCCTATAACATTACAAAGTATGACATAATAAAACTTTAAAAATAGAATGTAATAGTATGAAGATCCTAGTAATAGACTCTTTCTCTTTCATAGAGAGGTCCAATTGTCACCATCTGCTTGGAATATATCCGCCGTAAGATCTCTATGGGCAATGGACTTGGATCCTGCCTATAAAGCCTATAGTAACATTACAAATTATTGCCTAATCAAGTAAAATGAGATGATTTTTGTGCCACGGCTTGAGCTATTCGAGAATATCTCATGCCGTGGTGAAAATATTACCCAGACAGCAAGGTTGATAGCGAGGCTGACTGCCCAGGGTGCGCTGGACATACTTGAGTATCGTCACTCGTGAAGGCTCTTTTAATGCAAGTAGTAGGTAGATAAAATCTGATGATGATGTTCCGTAATGACAAAAATATGAAGAAACCCCACACGTAATAATAATTATTTCTGATGACGTCTGACAGTTAGGACTTTTATTATACAAACATCCGGAATATGATCTCCGTCAAGAAAACAATTGACATTACATTAAAATGTCAATTAATTCTCAATTTAAAATAAAACACGTATCCGCATAATAATTATACTATCATCGTCATGAAGTGCTAAGTCCGTTTCCACATTTTCAATGTGATTGGAAATGGACTTTCTTCAAAACTGTTTTGGTCTTGAATGTCTTATGTCTTAGTCCTAACCACCACGGTTGCAAATCGGGTTGACGGTCCTCGCAAGCAATTTCCGATGCACGGAAGGGCCTACGGAGGGTGGGCTACGATGCTACGTTTTATTTTACTGTTATGAGATAACTGATCCAATAATACACATTTACGCTTCATATTACGCTCTTATTATAAATCCTATATTTTAAATTTCTTCTTTATCATAAAGTACTCTATCAATATTAATAATAAAGTAATGCGGTTCATTATCATTAAAAGGTCTTGTCTCTTCGATAAGGCCGCTTACTTTTCTGTTTAATTAATATTATATTCTTTACTTCCTCTTCAAATGTATGTCATGTACAATAAGCGATCGACACTCACCATCCCTATATATTACTATACTCTTTGCTCACCATATACCCCTTGTAGAATTATGAAAATCACAATTCTGGGCAAATGAAGTAAAATAGAATCAAAAATGTATAATAATGTTTTGGTAAGCTCTTTAATACTGCTTTGATTAGATTGGATTAGAATCGGCGCAGGGATTAGGAATCAATTTTGCCAATTGTGGCCTTCATTGAGCCACCGAAATATTGGCTTCTGGAGCCAATAGGAAACCTTATACCGTCTTTACCATAGCTACAGGTAGATAATATAATACACGAAATATCAGTTACTTAAATTACTGTTTTGTACTTCTATATTGTGCGTTGTTTACGTCGTTTTTTCTATTTTTTTTTCTTATACCGTAGTTGGCGGCATAAATTTCTTCAACCAAAGCGTGTTTAACTAAACATCGAAGTAAATTACCGATGAAAGTAGTGGTACTTTGTTATAAATGTTATCAAACACAGCAGCTATATCTATTTAAATAACTCGTTTCATTCAGATATCTGTGTTGTTTTTTTTTAATTGCTATTGTATCAACATTAAAATTTGCCGTTACAAAATATAATATTTAGTTAATTAACACAAATGACGATAACGATTCAATACGATTAGTAACTAATTGTCATTAAAAGTTAAAACTAATGATAAATTAAGCGACCTTGTGGAAACTATAAACTAGTACGAGTGTATGTCAACAAAAGTTTTAGAAAATGACTTTTTATTAAATACAATGTCTACATTGATATCTGAGGCCATTATAATATATGATAATGATATTATTGCCAAGTTACGAAGTTGTTGATAAAGATCAGATAAAAAATATCTTGGTACACTTGACAGCAACTCAAAACAGTGTTTATAATCTCAGACACTTTAGCAATCTTAAATCGCTTGAACCCAAGTGATATGACGTCGGAGATAAGAAGACACTCATGTAATATATAAACAAGAAATATACATACGTTGAATTTAATGATCACAGAGGAGCAATCAGGAGCGAAGCGCTTCGAATCGAAACGGGTCCGGCGCGGCTGCGGAGTGGCTACCACTCAATCAGCACAATCTCGTCGGCGGAGCACCGGCACTCATAACTCAAGTACATAATGCACAGTCGGACAGACGCTCCACTTATTCATCTAATATAAAATGACCGCAGCACAGTTACACACCGAATCGCTACTTACAACGGCTCCTTTCACTGCAAACATCCAAATAACATAGCTTTTAACCTGGCTTTATTATTGTCTAAATTCATTGTAGCCGGTCGTCTAGATTTATTAGTCACTGCGCGTCGGAATGTATCCGAGCGATCGGCGATACTAGCAAGTAGGCTTTAACTAGTTTTCATTGAACAATTAATGTATTTCTGTCAGTAGAGTATGATTTGTTTATAGCGGCGGCGATGCGGAGCGGCGTAGCGCGGCGTGCCCGGCGGGAGTGCGCGCGGCTACCCAACGGAGCTACCGGCTACGACTACCGCTGATTTCCACCGAACTGTACCGAACCTAGCCGAATATAGAATGCACACTTGCCGCCAAATCGTGTAGCGTCGTACTCACTCACGCTTATCTTCACTTGGCGCGTCAGAGAAAGATATCAACAGAAATTATGGAGAGAATTTAGAAGACATTTATCTGCTATAGAAATCGCTTTAAACTGCATGCCGACCTCATATCGTGTCGTTCTCATGCAACGCAGGTGACGTTGGTTATTGCTATTGCCCACTCTGTAGACGTAGTACCCGTAGTGCCTGTTTGTTAAGTGTTAACCAGATTGGCTTACGTCTATACCATGAGTCAGTTGTTTTGGCTAGTAGAATGCTCTTAAATATCGTACGTTACGAGTAGTCGTGTACGATAAAGTTATAACTTTTTGTTCATGTCATTACGGTTAACACAAAGATGATATTCAGATTTAGCGCCGCAATAGATCAGAAACCAATGGTTAATTTGACGATTCTCTAAGTAGCAGGAACGACGTCATATCATAAAATTTTAGAGCATAAAAATCCCTTCTGAAAAATGTCGAGATACTTGACTAATTGACGCCCATTTTTTCGCTATAAATATTATATGATTGATTAATTTTTGTATACCCATCGTTTTAGATGATCTAACGAAAGTTTATAGCTATAATAACTTATGCAGACGGTTAAAATACGTTTTAATATTCTCCTGAACAGTATAAATATATCTTTTCAATGCTTTTCTCTTTGACCCAAAGGTTGACTGGTAGAGAATGCCTTGTGGCATTAAGTCCGCCTTATGTACCACCATTGTGCATTGAAGTATTAAATAAATAAATAAATAAATATAAAAAACTTTTCTGTAAGTAAAAGTATGTTGAATTGGTTCGCGTTTGTTTGATAATAAACAATAAATCTCCATTGATATGATTTTATTTTCTGAAAGACTCGTTTACGTGGTTATGAATTTAAATGGACTTCGTTAGACATTGTTACGTCCGCCTACGGTTATTCTTGCAAAACACATTCAAATGGCGTTGAATAATTTTGTAAATTATATTTTACTAGCGACCCGCCCCGGCTTCGCACGGGTGCAATGTAGATACTAATGTGGGGCATATAAACCATCCTCTTGAATCATTCTATCTATTGATGAAAACTGCATTACAATCCGTTGCGTAGTTTAAAAGATCTAAGCTTACAGACAGCGGGAGCGACGTTGTTTTATACTATGTAAAGAAGATACCTTCTCGATTATGGTAAATTCTTCTTTTCGTGTGGTTAGTGACTAACCTGGTGTCAGAGTTTATGCCGACCATGGGCCTCTGACTTGGCTTCACACGCCGTCGAGAAATATCTCTCAGGCGTTTCCTCACGATGTTTTCCTTCACCGCAAGTGATAATTATACAGTACGCACATGAGTCCGAAAAGTCAGAGGTGCGTTCCTTGGGTTCGAACTCGAGATCTATGATTTGGCAGTCCGACGGTCACACAACTAGGCTGTCACTGCTATATGGTAACTACATAAAAAACTACAAATACATATTTAAGAACGACCTAATACTAAATACTCTCTAAATAATAATGATCCACGAGGAACAAGATATCTGATTAACTGAAAAGGCGCCAGTTTTATTTGCTGAGTTTATTTATTTAGCATTGTTCCACTGATCCTTTTCGCTATGGCCCTCCCTGGGGGCCGTATTATGACGTTTTATTACCATCACTGTTCCGGTGAGAGAAAGTGACGCGGCTATTCAGGTCGTGAAGCGCCGTCACATTCTCACAACGGAACAATTATGATTTTAACACGTCTTATTACGCCACCTGTACATTATTATAATTCAATTTTGATAGATTTAATAGTGCAATGAAATAAATTTGTAGTGAGTTTACTTTTATTGTGTTAAATTTATTACAGTGTACAACTCGATAACGTTCACAGAACAGACAGAACAGACTATAGTACATGAAAAAGGCGCGAAATTTTACCACAGATTATATTAATACTTCAACAAATTTTCATTTAAATAAAACTATATTTTAGCGGTAAATTCAATGCTCTCTTGCGAAAAAAACTTTATGAAAGCATATTGATTTGTCTTGGTTAAAAAAAAGAAAATATTATTATATTTTTCGAAAGACATGTTTACGTGGATATGAATTTAAATCGACTTCATTATCTACATGCTGTTACGTCCGCCTAGACGGGTTTTCCAGGGAAACATATTAAAATAAGTGTGGGTTGAATTTTAAAACGGGCATTTTCATTAATCGAGATTGATTTTCCTTTTTTATTTCTAGATTCTTTACAAATTTAAATAGTAGGTATATCTGGACTAGACATGAGGAAGGGGAAAAAAGATAACAACGCAATTTTTTCATCTTATTGTTGATCCCATCCGTTTTCAGGGTGTGCATTTGTTGTGAAAAACTGGTCGCGCGGAACAGTTTTTTGTTCCATTTACATGGAAGGACTGCTTCAGAATTCCATAATAATTAACTTATTTATTCTTATCTCAGTTTATACGTTTTTTATTAGTAAGACAACTGAATTTAGCAATTAGAATTTTGTCCATTAATAGCAAAAGGCGTAGACAGATATATGTATGTACTAGATACGGTCCTACAGTTATTCAGAAACGATATTAGGACCAAAGAGACGTAAAAAAATGCCACATACTTCTTGCTTTCCTAGAGGCTTGGAGAAATTGGCCAAAAACAAGATAATTCTAAAATTACAATGAGAGTAGATTAGTTTTATAATTTGTCAGTTGATATTGGGAGCAGCTGCGAAACAAAATGTGCGCTAAAGAGAAATCGAGAAAGTAGATTAATTTAGCTTTCCTGCGAAGATGCTTATTATATTATTTTGTATCGCCAACAACTGGTTCAGATTATGTCAATTATTAAAATAACACTGTATGTAGTAGTTACCATGAAGGTATAGTCAAAAATGGAGAGCACACTACACCTACTGAAAATCAAATAATTTAGCCTTAAATATTTACTTTGAAATTCTGCTTCATTCTAAATAAGTACCCTAACGTAACACATAAGTTTACAATAAACTAGACTATTACCCGCGGTTTCACCTGCATCCTAGGGGAACTACTTGATGTATCCGGATAAAAAGTATTCTATGTGTTAATACAGGGCATAGTCTATCTGTGTGCCAAATCTCATCCAAATCCGTTCAGCTGTTTTTGCGTGAATGAGTAACAAACATCCATACATACAAACTTTTGCGTTTATAATATTAGTAAGGAAGTAAGGATTATTAATAATATTAGTAAGGAAGTAAGGATTATTAATAATATTAGTAAGGAAGTAAGGATAGTAAGGACTATTTATTGCTTTTATTTAGTAGTATTCTAATTTAATATTGTACGTAACATACATATTTATTTATTAATTTGTGTCGTTATTGCCCGTGGCGTCATTATGGTCCTATCTGAAAACCTGCGTTGCGACATTTACATTTTTTTTTGTATATGTCGCAGCATTAAGCTGCTATTAGGGCTCCTAGCCCTTTTTGACCTCGTGCAGGTAGTCTTAATTTTTTTCCTTTCTTTTTTTAAATATTGTTTTTGTTTCTGTAACTGCCTAAGTCCAGAATAAATAATTTTCTTTCTTTCTTTACTTAGAAAAAGATAGAATATTTAATTTGGAAATCTATATCTTACTAAGTAGGGTATTTAGAAAGAGACAGAATTCTAAAGTAAATATTCAAGGCCAAATGTTTCGATTTTCAGGAGGTGTTCGTAGTGTGTTCTCCGTCTTTACCTATACCTTCATGATAGCACAAAACAGATAGGTACAGAAGTCAATCACATGTATGTGCTTCACTTTTCATACCTACGGTCGGCGGTCGCTCTATCTATATATCTATCTCTCTCAAGCGCACGGCACTCGCGCTCGCACTCACTCGCACTCTAGTCCCAAACAGTCCGAGATATCGTGTCCGTGAGCAGTGTCTATGTGTGCGTTGGTCGAGCGCACTTGTATGTAGATTGACTTCTGTACCTATCTGTTTTGTGATGATAGTTAGACGTTTTTAAAGCCGTTTTTAAAGGTTACGTTTGAAAGAATGAAGCGCGGGACGTCTGGCAGATGAGAAACATAGAAATTAATTGTGTAAAATGCACCTGGCCGAATCAAACCGAAGAGAGCCGACAAGTTACGAAGGTCTGCCGTCGTGTGTCTGCCATCGCGAGCGTCGCCACGCAACAGCCGCTTTCACACCCATACCGGTACATTAGATGTTACACATAACAAAACTGCTGTAAGTTTACATGTATTTTCTGCTTATTGTGCAAAAAAAAGATTACATGAATAATTTACGAGCAATAAATTATATTAGTTGCAGAAGCGTTTTTTGTTTTTTTTTTCATTTCGCACCTAGATAAACTTTTGTATAAAAAGTAAGTATAAAAAGGAGTATATTTAAAACCGTCGTTGTAATCTTGTTAACACGTACCTACGTAATAACCTCCACCATGATTATGCAGAATTTTATCAAAAAGGCTTCCCAGCAAGATAATAAAGTTGCGTTTGCACCAAACAAACGTAGAACAAGAACTGAGTTAACTAGAGTAAGAACTTTTCGGTTAGGAATGTAATAGTACATTACTGCCGCGGTCTGTAATGACTGCGTTGCTGGCAGCACTGATGATGGCCGAAAGCGCAGTGTAGCGCAGCTCCAGGCCATCACAGCGCGGTCAGCATTGCAGCTCTTGATGGACAAGCTGGAATAAAGTCCGAGACCGAAGGTCGAGGCCTTTATAGCGCGGACAGCAAGGGCTGCAATGATGACCAAGCTTGAAGGCCGAGAACGTAGCTAACCTAAGCTCGAGGCCATCATAGCGTGGCCAGCAGCGCAGTCATTGCGGACCAAGGCTTGTATAGTGCTTTACTCAAACAATGCGAGTAATTTAAATAAAACCAGCTTGGTATAGTAAGAATTTATTTAAAGTAACGATTTGTTTCTTCCCCGGGCTTTAGCTTGTTTTAATAAGTCTTTAATGATTGTGCTGCCTGTACCTATACAGCCAAATTATGAATAAAAACTTTTTGCACCAGACTATTATTGAAACAAAACTCGACAATAATGGATTTTCAAAGGAAATTGCTGGTGGCTAAAACTCACCAGCAATGAAATTCCATACAACTTTGCTGGCGCCTATTCAAGTAGCGCGGAAACGTCGACTTTGCTCAAAGAAGGTTGTCAAAATAATGACCACATTACAAGCATTTTTGAGTAAAGAATATTGATATCTCAACGAAAAAAGCAATTAAGCGACTGCGAGTCCTGTCCTTTTCTTGCTAACGATTTGAATCATATAGTTTCAAAAACTCACAAGTGAATTTTTTGGGTATCGATCCGATACAAAGAAAGAAGAAGAACTTCAGTTTTTGAAACTACCTATATACTATTAATACAATTTTAATGAGACGATCTGTTTAATGACTGCATAATTTTGATCAATAATTAATTTAAATAAAATATGTAATTTTATTCTATACTAGCTGTGTCTTCACGGCTCCGACCGTAGCCTATGTTACTCAGTGCTAATGTAGCTTTCTAACGGCAAAAGAATTTTTGAAATCGGTCCAGTAGTTTTAAGTTTATTCGTTACATACAAAAATACAAATCTTTCCTCTTTATAATATTAGTATAGATATAGATTTGCACGCTGAAATTAAAGGCAGAATAAGAGAACAATTTTGTACATTTTACCAACTTTCTGTATGCAAATAAATGATTATGATTTTTTTGTTTTGTTTTTACCCCTCATTATAACCTAACAACGAAATAATTTATGTTCTCGTTCTGTGTTCGTTACATCTAAACTCGCCTTGACTATACGATCAATACCTCGCTAATTTTAATCGCATCAAATATTAGCAAGAGTTATAAATATCCGTTTTTGCTCCGGTTCAACGATTGGTTTAGAGACTAGAGTTATGATCAAGAATGTTACAAAAAAAAAAACAAATGGCGTAATTCTCATATGTCCATGATTATAGGAAAAACTAACAATGAGGAGTAAAAAAGCCGGCAAAATTTCAAGGATGATGACCATAAAAAGGAGACCTCCGCATATAAAATTAACACAATAAAGCAAGCTCGTAAAAATAGTACAATTTTTTTTAAAGTTTTTCATGTTGCCATTCTTGTCAAGCTTAATGTTTTCTTGTAAAATAAACTAGACGACATTGACGACACGTTTGGTGCAGTGGCTTAGCGATCGGCTTCTGCGCTACGGGTCGTGGGTTCGATTCCCGTACGGAACAAATATTTGTGTGGCCTACAGATAGTTGTTTCGGGTCTGGATGTTTGTGCGTGTGAAGATTTGTGTTTGTAAACGCACCCACGACACAGGCGACATCCTAGTGTGGGGCAACGTTTTTTAAACAAAAAGAAAAAGTAAACTATGTTTGTGCAATAAGGTTCTCGTCTGCTGATCTGCTAATTTGGACAATTTACTTGTTACCTTTGAAATAAATTAATAATATTCATCTGATAAAACCACCCAAAAATTGTTTACGTTTATAAATAAATTGCAACATTTAACTTGGAGTATATAGTAGGCACTAATGTATATTCAAAGTGTCCACAATCATGCTTCAAAAGGAGTTACATCGAATTACAAATTACTCTATAAGTATATTCCACCGCCAAATTAGGTAATCCAAATAAATTAACTAACAGTAAAACATTGCAGCGTGCAATGCTAATAAGAGCACTAAAAGCCGATTCCTATGATTTACCAAGCGTTATTGGTTAAAATATTAAGACTCTTGAATCTTTACCGACAATGAAGCAAAAGCAACATAGCTTTACATTGTAGATCCTCTCATACGTTGATAGCTATTATAAGTAAAATTATCTAACGAGGCCATTTATATGCCCAGTTTAGCAATGAAAAATTCTACCATAGGTAAGCAAAACGATTCGTTTTTGATTATAGGAACTGAGCATAAAACGTCAACGGTCGCAGTCAAGAAACTATCTATAACTGCCTAGCTTTGTCCCAACTATGTTGGGGTCAGCTTCCAGTCTAACCAGATGCGGCTGAATACAAGTATTTTACACGGAGCGACTGCCATCAGACCTCCGCAACCCAATTATTGGGCAATGCCGATACTCTAAGGTTAAACCAGTTGTCAGATTTTCGGGCTTCTGACTACCTGTAATGACTGTCATAGGTATTCGTATGACACCCGGGACCGACTGTTTAACGTGCTCTCCGAGGCAAGGAGGAGTCTCGATGTGTATCGAACGGTCACCCATCCAGGGACTGACCGCGGCAAGCGCAGCTTAACCTCGCAAATTGTATGATTCGCACGGTTGGTAATTAGCTACGAGGCCCTCGGTCGCAGTCAAGAAACCAAAGTATATAATTTAAAAACTAAAGTTTTCTAAAACGGAAAGGACAATACTATGAGCACCTAATAAAACAATGCTGAACAACAAGAAAAAACAATATAACTCGTAATAAAATAATACTCCAAATTTTCCCTCGGAAAAACTTTCAGCTCGGATACAAAGATATACGGTCGGGGCGAATTTTGTCAACAAAACTTTGAAATTATTGATTAAAAGTTGTTGACATGTAATCTGTTTACGGTTTGGAAGCACAAAGAAACTTAAACGATCAAACACCCAACCACGACGGTAAAGGTAACATACGATCAATACTAACCAAAGTAAATTATGTGGAGTTCACGGCAATTATGCTCAGCGGTATACAAAGACTTTGTTTCAAAGAGATTTGTGATACATGTTTTCTTGACCGTCGATGTAAATATTGTGATCACGTACTCCCGTCAAACCGAAATCATGGCGACGACAGAGATCTGTATCAGTTTGTTATTCTCAAATCATTTATAAGAACTTTTATTTAGGTTGGATTTCCCCGGAATAACAACAGTCCTTTCCAGTTAATTCTCATTACGAACTAACTGTACCTACTTATAGTAAATCAGAACCAAAAAACTAATTGAATGATGTTTGCATACGACATACATAGTTTTTCGGGCCTTCGATAGCCTTAATTAATAAATAATTTTATTCTTCTTACGTGTGGTTAGTGACTAATCTGGTGTCAGAGTTTATGCCGCCCATGGGCCTCCGACTTAGCTTCACATGCCGTCGAGAAATATCCTCACGATGTTTCCCTTCACCGTTTTTGAGCAAGTGATAATATAATTTATACAATACGCACATGAATCTGAAAAGTCAGAGGAGCGTGCCTTGGGTTCGAACTCGAGACCTATGACTTGGCAGTCTGACGGTCACGCCACTAGGCTATCACTGCACAAATATTTTTTTAAGTAAAATATAGACTCATTAGAGAATATGAATCAATCATTACCATAAAAAATTTGCCAACATCCATTCCTGGTCATGGGCGTTATTCCTCATACAACAAGTCTGCAAGGGTAGCATGACAACCTTACCATGGGTTTTGTCGACAGAAAAATAGACAAAATAACATATTGTCATTGTGAATATTAATTTTGTCTATTCTTCAATCGACAACACCCTTGTCTACGGTTGTCATGCTACTCCTGCTGGAAGATTAAACAGAAAACTTTATCAAAGTCAAGCTAAGCTAACCCTGCATGAGAATTGTAATGGCAACACTATAAAGAACAACTAAAATCTTTACAAAAATCGTCATTTTCCAATCCAAAGTTTGGCTAAGTAAGTCCAGATATGGCAAACCCAACTCTGATTGGAATAATGACGACACTGCAAGGATTTTTACAGTAATTGTTTGCAGGGTTGCCATAATTTCTCTGCAGAGTTAGCTTGGCCTGACTCTAAGGGCCTGTGCACACCACGTTTTTTAAACGCGCCGATGACGCGCGTTTACGTCAAGCTCCATACATAATTTTTTTTTTAAGTATGGAGTTTCACATTAACGCGCGTCAACGGCGCGTTTAGAAAACATGGTGTGCACAGGCCCTAACCACAAAACAGATAGGTACAGAAGTCAATCACATGTATGTACTTCACTTTTCATACCTACGCTCGGCGGTCGCTCTATCTATATATCTATCTCTCTCAAGCGCATGGCACTCGCGCTCGCACTCTCTCGCACTCTAGTCCCAAACAGTCCGAGATATCGTGTCCGTGAGCAGTGTCTATGTGTGCGTTGCTCGAGCGCACTTGTATGTAGTTTGACTTCTGTACCTATCTGTTTTGTGCCTAACCGTCTCCTGCGATAAACCCTCAGTCTCCATTAACGACACCTGTGGGAAAGTTGGAGATAGTAAATTCGCAGGCATGATGTAATTTAATGACCACTCACCACAACAAGGTATTATAATAGACACTTAATACAATTAGTTTATTACAATTATTTTACATTTCAATGTTATTTATGTCGCATACGTGACTATTTACGACATATTATAAGGTCTAAATAAAGGCTATTTAAGCCTTGACACGATCACATGGGATTTTACGCCAAACTCATTAGCGAAGTAATTATGCGGTCATACTTACTGCCACAGTATTCTGTTCAAAGAGCATACTGGAATCCCCAGAGAGAGAGATCATATTTTCATTAATTTTAACTAAAAATGTTGTTTTAGTTGAGACTATATTACTACATATTTTAGTTTTAAGTAAATAATAACCAACCGCGCGTAGCATACGATTCGCGAGATTAACCTGCCCTTGTCGCGGTCAGTCCGACCGTTCGTTTCACATCGAGACCTCTCCGTGTCTCGGAGAGCACGTTAAACAGTCGGTCCCGGGTGACATACGAATACCTATGAGAGTTTTTACAGGTAGTCAGAAGCCGGAAAGTCTGATAAGGTTAGACACCTTAGAATATCGACATTGCCCAGTAACTGGGTTGCGGAGGTCCGATGGCAGTCGCTCCGTGTAAAATACTGGTTTTCAGCTGCATCTGGTTAGACGAAGCTGACCCCAACATAGTTGAGAAAAGGTTAGGCAGATAATAATTTAGTTTTCAGTAACTATTATGTTTTGCTCCTCAAATGTTTTGTAAACAAGTAATTCGCGTCACGTATTTTCGCCCCTTCTTTTTTACCGCTCTGACGTATGTAAGTATATCTTTTCGTCTTATTTTATTATTACTAATGGTTTCGGGCGAAACACGTTTGTCTTGTCTCATCATGTTTGCGTACTCGTTGAAGACACGAAGCATGTGGTTTGAATACGAAGATATCAATATTAGTTCTCACCACTTTTACCGGCGCCAATCCGGAACGACTGATGACACACACTTTGTTTTCAGGATGTATTTTAAAGCAATTTCAAAATTAATGATAATAACAACACAAATGTTGGCACACTTCAAAAATAATGCATTCCACAACAAAATAATAGTTGCATTTTAATTTTAATACCTATAAATAATGGTTCGCAGTATAATCAATCAAAAACCACATTTATGAACGCACCCATTAAAGGAATGGTTGAAAGTGATCGGCTAATCATTTCTGGCCTAGGAGCAATGCTTGCTCCTAGTTACTGGCACTCGCCGACCGCTGCCGCGGCACCGCTCGCTTGGCTCACTCGGCTCGTGCGTTGAGTAGTCAAAGATCTAGCATAACCTAACCTACCTTTCGGCTATCTGTTGGTCATTTTGATTCTCAAAAATTTCGAAGTTAGAAGCATTAAAATTAAAGTGCATACTATTAATTTCAAAGCCTTTTAAAGTGGGAAGTATTATTTTTAAAATTCATTTATAAATTATATCCTTTGTTTTCTCTACAATGTTTTTAAAAGTACGAATTCATGTAGTTTGTGTTCAGCAAAATTTTTGTTGATATTTTTATGATACATAATATTTACGGATGGATTTTATTTTGAATGGTCGTAGTAAAGTACTGAATGTTTTTCAGTAAAAATGTTATATCAAATTTCAACCTACCATAGGTTACATAAAAGATGTATCGTTATATCTACTACTCTTTTTCGAACCTTTTCTAGGTTCCAGTGTCTCTACGGAGCTGGTCGTGACTTCGAAAACAAGAACTGAAATTTCGTAATTACTAAAATTAAAAATTTCTTTTTCCAAATTACGACACAAATCTCTAAGGTTTAAATTCGAGTTTAACATTTAACATCAAACAAGCTACCAGCCACTTTCACATAAGCTGACACGCATAATAATATGACGTCACCAAACACAGCGCTCTATTGACGTCTGCACCAAACCTGTTTCTACAATCCCGTTTCAGAAGATTATCATTGGAAATTTAGACGTGATTCATCCTCCATAGGTAACCTCTAGACTACAGACTTCATCAGCAGATTGAATAATCTTTAGTCTACGGGGAGCCTAAGTAATTTATAATTACGAAAGAGTAAATACGAAACAGCAACATTCTCGTGTCAATAACGCTTTCCTGTTTTCCTGGAAAATTTTAACAATTAATTTTGCCCTTGCTGGAAAGTTTGTGGAACTGGAACTAAATATCATTTAACAATAAGATAATGTTTATCCATGAAGGGACGGACCAAGAATATAATTCCCTTTCAACATCGGGAAAACTAGTACTAAGACGCGACGAACTTGGCACCATTTTACCCGTAAAATTGCTATTTTCCCGATGTTGTGTTAGGTTCGCCACATGGAACATATTACGTGGGTCAACACCAGAGGCGAAACGTGGGTGTACAGACCCCTGTAATACGAGAACACCTCTGCCTACCACTTCGGGGATTACATGCGTGGGTACACATGTATGTATGTTTTTTTTATAAATAATAATCATAATTTTTGTTTTAGGATATTTTGCTAGTAGGTACATGCGAAATTGCATTCTACGTCGATTAGCATTTAAAACTAAAAATCAACAAAAACGAAGTTATTAAGTATTGGTATTTCATCCTTACTTTACTTTATTATAAACGCGAAAGTTTGTATGTATGTATGGATGTTTGTTACTCTTTCACGCAAAAACGGCTGAACGGATTTTGATGAGATTTGGCACACAGATAGACTATGCCCTGGATTAACACATAGGATACTTTTTATCCGGGTATATCAAGTAGTTCCCCTAGGATGCGGGTGAAACCGCGGGTAATAGTCTAGTCGTCGATATTGTTTTGGGATATTTTGCTAGTACCTACATGCGAAACGTCGATTGGCATTAAAAACTAAAAATCAACAAAAACGAAGTTAGGAGGTATTGGTATTTCATCGTCGGTATATTCTGACTGCCTTGTTGTTTTAGTGGTGGCAAGCGCGACTGCTGATCGTGAGGTCCTGGGTTTGATCCCCAGGTCGGGCAAAGTGTTATCGCATTTTTCCGTGTGGAATTCCTCAGTAGCAGAACGGAGTGTGGATTTGTGCCCGATTGATGGCAATAGGCTCGCCCCCTGTTACATGGGACTAGCGAAATGATGATGTTACTATACACCTCTGCCAAACCCTTCGGGGAATACAGGCGAGTTGTTATGTTATATTCTGTGTAAAATATGGAAACACATTACCGTTACGATCAATTAATTATATCAAATTCTCTTCATAATATAGTTAGGTATATTAGGTATATTTTTCATAAACTTATCCAGAGAGAGCTGTGATGATTATTTCTCGCTTGTGCATAATTTCCCTTTGTCCAGGTAATTTAATCCCCGGCTGAGTAGGGTTTTGCTTTAAATCCAGGCCTTGTTTAAATACGCGTTGCTTTTGGAAATAATATTCATGCGCATGCTAATTTCGTTTTGAACTTAATTAATTCTACAGTACATGCTTTGTATTGTCTTTTAAGAGGAAACGCGGGCTGCAAAATATTAATAATTTGAATAGGTTTTTGCGATCTATTTCCGTCCCACCCCTCCCGCAAACCTTCCCAATTGAGCGCGAAAGAGACACCCTTATTTTTGTTTTTTTTTATCGTTGGAATATCCTCATGGATGTCCCTCGCCCGGGGTAGGCGAGGGGGTCTGCTGGACTCTTACCGGGTAAAAATCCACGGTGTTCCTCCTTTTGACCGCCGGCCGGGGTCGCGGGATTCGCAACCCCGGCGCGAAAGAGACACGTGCATCTCGGACTGATTCCTCCTGTGCAATATTAGCGAAATCCTGTGCAATATTAAGAAAGACTTTGGTTATGTCTGTATGTTTTTATTTTATTTTTTATATTCGTCAAATTTGTTTGCCAGATGTTTGAAAACGGTGGTAAAACGGGTCGATTTTTGTAAAGTTAAAACGTTTCTAGTTCTTTTAATAATTAATTTATTGACCAAAACAAAACATAGGGACATAGTGGTGGTAGATATTATCATATGGTAAAACATATTTGCTCTAGTGACATTATCCAAGGAGGAAACTGAGGAATACGTTTGTATGGACTAAATGCCGACCGCATTTCCTCTTAAACATATAAATAATAATTTGTCTTCAATTATACTGTTTAATATAACATTAGACAAATAGGATATGGATAGCAGTGATAGCCTACTGGTGTGACCGTCGGACTGCCAAGTCATAGGTCTCGAGTTCGAACCCAAGGCACGCACCTCTGACTTTTCGAATTCATGTGCGTATTGTATAATTATCACTTGCTTAAAAACGGTGGAGGAAAACATCGTAAGGAAACCGACATGCCTGAGAGATATTTCTCGACGGCATGTGAAGCCAAGTCAGAGGCTCATGGGCGGCATAAACTGTGACACCAGGTTAGTCACGAAGAAGACAAATAGGACTTGTTTTAGCAAGGAAATATTTCTATAAACAATACGTTTGCTTGCAGTCCAGCAGGGACTCAACACAGTATTATGCTTTCATCAACTTTTATGAAATGCCTTAAAATATATACGTGCCTTGGTGGGCAGCTTTGTCCAATGCTGTATTAAATGGACTATACGTAATTTTTGAATACAATATTTAAACTTTGTAAATGAGGTGAATTCTTAGCTACGCACCTACGGCGTAGCAGAGGATTGATATGCACGTGTTCTATAATAGTCAAATTCACTTGTTTCTCTGGTGAGACGAGCAGAATTTTCTGACCATCAAAGCAATATATTAGTTTTAAGTCCATCGCCTACTTGTAGTAAAGTCATCGATTTCCCAGTTGACAGCTGCAGCTTGATCGGAACCTGGGACGATAACACCTGGTACCGGGCGTCGCTTTGTTTCTGCTACACGTTACAACAACAAAAACAACATAATAAAAACATTCTGACTTTTTAACGCGCAAGCTTACAAACATGGCGTCAAATAATATAATCGACACAAAAGGTCAATTTAGAAAAAATATGTTAGGAATTTTTGAATACTAAAAATAATTGGCGTTTTAATTTAATTTTAAATGTAAATAAAATGTATCCATACGATATACCTAAAGCAACTACTTGCCTTTGTTTTGTTGATCTAGTGGTTGCAAGGGCGACCGCTGAGCATGGGGTCCTGGGTTCGATCCCCAGGGCAGGCAAAGTATTATTGGGTTACTCTATTAGGAATTTTTCAGTAGCAGCCCGGTGTCTAAACCTGTGCCCGGTTAATGGCAATATGCTCACCCTCTATTACATGGGACTTAAACATAACTGGCGAAACGAGGGTGTACTAAAAACACCTCTGCCGAACCCGGTAATACAAGGCGTGCTGTTATGTTATGTTTTAAAACTTTAGTATGAATGAAACCCATTAGTTTAGAATAGAGAACTAGCGTCCAATCATTTCGTGACGATTCTGATTGCCCTTGATTGTACCATTGTGCGTCGTTTAGCAGTAATGAAGTAATCGCTCACATCGTACGATACGACGATCTTCAAACGTGCAGTTTGACGTTCAAATAAAGAGTGCCGACTGCTAGCACGACCTTCGCTTGAGCAAATATCGGTTTCTCCGACAGTCCGTCGATGATGCACGACCACTTACGTAAACAACATGTTTACATATACTTATAAAGGACGAATATAATGAAAATATGACTGAACACGTCTGCGTGGATGTCTTGCGAAATATAAATATGTACATTGAACGTATAGTTAGGATTGAAATGTAATATGTAATCAATTACTCACCTATCGTATTGTTAATTAATTCTAAAGGTAATTGACATTATGATTTTTATGATTGTACAATTATAAATCACGTGCATTTATAAGGATAAATCATTCAATATAGTGGAACAATTAACTTGTTTGAGCCTGGCGGTGAAATACATTATCTATGACAATATCAAATCTCCGCTATCGAATTTAAAGAAATCAAATATTGAATTAAATAACTTTGAATAATAAATCAAAGAGAAAGTTATAATATATATACGTAGTATATATATATACATAGTATAAAACAAAGTCGCTCCTGCTGTCTGTACGCTTAGATCTTTTAAACTACGCAACGGATTTTAATGCAGTTTTCAGCAATAGATAGAGTGATTCAAGAGGAAGGTTTATATGCCCCCCATTAGTATCTACATTGCACCCGTGCGAAGATCGGTTCGCTAGTACTTAATAATTTACATAAAAATTAGACCACAACTTGTATGTCAAGAATCTACAATATTAGTTTCGCAGTGTCAGCAATTAAAAAGTATGTACCGCGTTTTATGTATCTGAATCTAGGTCATCATTTTGCACTTTATGAATATTTAATAAGTACATCCAAGGTGGTGCAAAAGTACAGTAGGGGAATGATAAGTTTCGTCAGTTTTCAAATTCATTCCTTTCCCACTTCGCCGGCACATGTTACCTTTTCAAACTGTTGAACGGAAAAGACCAATGCATGGAAAATTATGTTTAATTATTGGGTAGCAAAGATCAAAGTTGCCTTTTGCATTATGACGTATTAGTGCCATGTAATGTCTTTGATTTGATTTAAGGAGTTTTGTTGTAAAAACCATGACATCAATCAAATCGATGATTAAATAGATGGCATTACTTGTTTGTCACCATAATATCTTGTCAGAAAATACTAGTATTTTCTTTTCTATAATGTTGGCAATACGTAGTCGGTAAAATAGTTCATTTCTTGCACTGTGCAAGCAAAAATAGACCTTAAGGTGTATAACATGTTCATTCCGCGACTGTACATAGGTATTTTGTATATTTTTAAGTCATATACATAATTAAACATTTGGGTCATTGTAACGCCGCTGAGCGTTTGTATTCTATAACAGATACAGAGGATTTTTTTTCTGCGGTGCTCGACGTAATTTGATTTCAATACCTACATAATAATCGCAAGTGCACAATTATTATCTTATAAACATAACATAACATGACGCCTGTATTCTCAGAAAGGTTGGGCAGAAGTGTATAGTAACACCCTCATTTCTGCGTTATGTAAAGGTATAATAGGGGGCGATCCTATTGCCATTAACTGAACATCACAAATCCAAACTCCGGGCTGCTGCTGAGAAATTCCACACGGTAAAACCCAATAACACTGCCCGACCTGGGCATCGAACCCAGGACCTTACGATCAGCAGTCCCGCTTGCCACCACTAGACCAACAAGGCAAATCTTATAATCTTATCTTATCTTCTACCTTTAAACGAGCAATTCTTGTATATATATAATCTGAATCTCGGAAACGGCTCCAACGATTTTCATGAAATTTAGTATGCAGCGGGTTTCGGGGGCGATAAATCGATCTAGCTAGGTTTCATTTTTAGAAAACGTCGTTTTATCCGTGTTTTCAGGCAATGAAAAACTGCTACAATATCATTAGAATATGAATGTAAATTTCGCCACCATCTTCAAGGTTGTAATAGCTCAGGTGGGAAATAAGGCAGTCCCGAAACCAGAAAATCTCGGTTCGAATCCAGACGATTATATTTTACCCTTTTTGTTTTCAAGTTCCTTCTTTTTCTATTTCCCCTTTTTTTTCTTTCCAAAAAACACGATTTACCAAAAAAAAACCGAGCAAGGCTCGGTCATCCAGGTACTTATATTTAATTGACACATTTTTTCTGTCTACGTAAATCTTGTCTGTACTATGTGCACTAGGAATTTGGTAAATGTCGAGGTTAAGGCTGATGCGATATTATTGCGATAACGTTGCACTCTTGACCTGCACCGCTCATTGAACAACTTGGCCCAAAAAAGGGAAGAGCTATCGCTACTACACTAGTTGGCATGACACCATATCCGGTTCTCCGGATCCTCTGGTTGGTATCTTATCAGCTCTTCTATTTCACCGAGCGTTGGAACTATCATTTTTATTTTATTTATTTTACTTTAATTACAACGGTCTTGGACCAATTACAATAATTAAAGATAGAGTAATAAAATATAAAATACACAGTGAATTAGACATCTTTCATGAATCTCTCTCGCAATACTTCAGGCATACTAATAAAATCTTTTTCCAATCATCCGCAAACAGATCATATTTCGGATTACAATCCAAGAGTACGTTGAGTGCGGTGAGAGTACGAGGTATTGGGGATTTAGCTCTCGCTACAGTGCGACATGAAGGCACAGCAAAAAGCTTGTGCTTCCTGTCATATCTCTTTTGTTCCGTTGCATGCACTTCAGTCGTTTCATATTTTCTATAGACCTCTAGATACAATTTAAATCATATTTAGCACATTATTGCAGACTGGTGAATGCATTGTGACCCACTTGTGAGTTTCACACGAGGACGTGAAAGTAAGTAGGTAGTGGTAGGCAGTCTCAAACAAAAGGATATTGACAATGTGAAGGGACCATTCAACTGTTCCAATTCTTTCTTACCTTTACTTTGAGGGAAAAATGTAAAGCATTCAATTTAGCGAAAGGTTACAATCGACTTTTTTATACATAGGTACTTTAACTCACGCCTTTTTCCCATGGAGGTAGGCAGAAACTATACAGATCGCTGCTACGATTATCTATACTAATATTATAAAGAGGAAAGATTTGTATTTTTGAATGTAACGAATAAACTTAAAAACTACCGTAAAACCTGGCAACTTTGCCCAAAAAATCAGAGTATTTTTGCATTCGTTGAGTTATTTCCGAAAACGTTAATGTATTTCATATTATTTTTGTACCACACAATACTATATGTTCATATCTCGATATTTATTATTGAAAATATCCAGAAAAATGAATTTGTGTGTGTAAAAAACACAATTATAATTGTTGGGCAAAGAATCACAGGTTTTTGGCAACTTTGCCAACTTGTAATATTTCAGATACTATAAACCGTATCATTATTTTAAAAATGGCTGAATATAAATACAGGGCCATAAAGTATAGTATCAAATTATGAGATGAATGAACATATTCGTTGTCCTTCAAAATTGAGTGGGCAAAGTCAAAAAGCCTCCTAGTACATTTTTCTTACCATAATGGTCAATATCTAAGGGCTGTCATCATTGAATAAATGCTACATTTAAATACTTAATGATAAAGTTTTTGATGTGGAATATTTCTATTGAGATAATCATAAATTCAATAAGTATGTAATGGATACAAAATGAAGATATACGGTATATTGCCAGTTAAGTTATATTGCTACGATATATTACTAACTTTAAGGTAGCCAAAAGACAAAATATGTGACTAAACATCTACACAATATGTCGGAAGACAGTCACCAGTTGCAGATACTGTTCGAACTAACAAATTCGATGAATGCCTATTTATAAATAGTTCTACACATGTATTGCTGGGAATTGTTTCATTAAATATGTAACATCAGGTTTCTTTTCTTCCAATTTGCTAAAAACTAGCGTTTTCTAGTCCAACTTGATCATTGGACAACCTTATTCATCAGAAGCCACCAAAACATTTACAAGTTTTTCTCTTTTAGCGTTCTATTAGTTTGTGCATAGGTACCTCTTAAAATTATAATAAATTTAAAAATTACAGGTGACAACCCTACGGAAAAAAAATTGGTGGGCAATGTCGTCAACCATGCTCAAAAAACATGCATGTGACTTTGCCCATCAATATATTTTACAATTTTATCAGATGTTTTGTGTGAAATACCAGTCTATATTATTCATTTCATACATATTAACGGTGGCAAAAAAATTAATTACCTACTGTATCTGCAACTATCACTTTTTGATAAAGTTTTTTGACTGGTTTTTGCCCGCTAAAAACAATACCAACTTTTAAAGGTTCCTGACAGCCAACGGAAGTAACATAGGTGACATTACGTCACTTGGTATTGTCAGAAAAATAATCAATTTTCTACCACAGGCAAAAGAATACTCCTAACTATAGACAAATTTGCTATGCATCAAATTTTAAAAAAAATGCACAGCTGGGCAAAGTCATACCTCAAGGGCAAAGTTGCCAGGTTTTACGGTACTAGGCCGATTTAAAAAAATCTTGTGGCGTTATAAAGCTACATTATCACTGAGTAACATAGGCTACGGGCGGAGCCGTGAGGACAGCTAGTTTATTTATAAAAATAAAAATGTTTCTGTAGGATTGAAATAAGAAGCGATCTCAAGTAAACTGAACATCTTAGAAAAATGTATTAAACTTTAAAAAAAATAACGACTTTAATTCTGCATACAAAGATGACTTAAGATTAAATTAAACGATCGTATAGGAAATAAATTTGATATCAATCAATTACCTACGTTGCTAGTGGCGTTTACTTAGCAAACAACAAAAAGTCATTCCTAACATTAATATGTTAAAGAATCTACTTAATACGAAACCTAATGATAATGAGCAAATATTTAAGACCAACAGATACCTACTGGCAAACATAGCACATCAATAAAACATCTAATAACAACCAATTAAAATCTTGTTTGACTACAATCAAAAGATGGGGATTCACAGTGAACCTCAAAAGTCTAGCTCTGAAAGCAATTATTTATAAGGTAACATCGAAGCAAGTAACGAGGTGTATAGCTTTGACTACAACTTTCATGTTAACAACTTGTTTGAAGTGTTCCTTTGAGTAGATAACGGTGTAAATGTCCTTCTAGACGGTTATTTAGCAGCTTTCAATATTTGTAAACAAATGCTAACAAGACGGCAACTCGGCACAGCGCCAACGGGCGTGGAATAACTATTTCTATAAAGTATTCTTTATGTCCTCCTTTGAGGCTTTTGCATATGTTTTATTGCATATTAGTCATTTGTTTATTATGTAGGAAGTTATGTAGAGCATTTGTACGATGTTATTTATAGTTTGTGATATTATGTAATATCAGATAAGGATGAAATCAATTGTGTTTATGTGTATTTATTTTATACTCACAATATAGCAGCGATAAATGTAGTTACCATACAGCAGTAATAGCCACTAGGCTACAGTGTGGCAGTCCGACAGTCACACTACTATAGTGTGACTGTCGGACTGCCAAGTCATAGGTCTCAAGTTCGAACCCAAGCCACGCACTTCTGACTTTTCGAACTCATGTGCGTATTGTATAATTATCACTTGCTTAAAAACGATGAAGGAAAACATCGTGAGGTAATCGGCATGCCTGAGAGATATTTCTCGACGGTATGTGAAGCCAAGTCAGAGGCCCTTGGGCGGCATAAACTCTAATACCAGGTTAGGCACTAATCACACGACAAGAAGAAGAAGATACACAATACGTTATGAATAAAGAACTACTGTTATGTTTATCGAAAATAAATTAAACAAAATTAATGTTGCAAAGACGTCAGAGAGCTCGCCAATGAACTCCTTCTAAATAAAAATATAAAATTGACTTCTTAAATTGAACTAAACCTGTTTGCAGCATTTAAACTGCAGGTCTTCGATGTATAATTATAAAAAATTCCATGAAAAAATCACTATTAATAGATTTTATATTTCTAGAGCAAATAGGTACTCAATATAGATCTAGCTAGTCTATCCGGCTGTTATCACAACATTGGTCTAACAACCGGAAACAGTGATGGATTTTCTGAATGTTTTTATATTAGTTCAATCTCATCGTTTAAAATCAGTAGGTAACAAAGGATGAATTTACGTAATGAACATCTTTCAATTTCTTTAATAAAACTGCCTCGTTGGTCTAGTGGTGGCAAACGCGACTGCTGATCGTAAGGTTCCGAGTGGAATTCCTCAGTAGCAGCCCGGAGTTTGGATGGTTGATGACAATATGCTCGCCCCCTATTACATGGGACTTTAAACATAACGGCGAAATGAAAGTGTTACTATACACCTCTACCTAACCCTTCGGGAAATACAGTCGTGATATTATGTTATCTATATCTATACTAATATTATAAAGAGGAAAGATTTGTATTTTTGTATGTAACGAATAAACTTAAAAACTACAGGACCGATTTCAAAAATTCTTTTGCCGTTAGAAAGCTACATTATCACTGAGTAACATAGGCTACGGGCGGAGCCGTGAGGACACAGCTAGTGTTTAAAAAAATTATTCAGAATTTTTCGTTTCGTTTTACTGAGCATACACATAATTAATGAATTTATATTGAATGTGAAATACTTATATAACAGAACTGTTTTGATGAGGGCTAGTGTTACAAAAATGTAACTAGAAAATCTTTGTTTTATATAACAGTTCAACAAACACATTTAGTTAATTATATTCGCTTGAATTGACATTATATCCGCATTCAATAGAGGTAAAAACAATATTATTGCAGTTAATTTTCCTAGTTGCTGAAAAGGAAAAAGTATTTAGTATTATAAATGTGGCTCAGAAGTAGGTACTCAAAACAACAATGGTCATAACAAAGTTATTATTACTTTATGGTAGAAGTCTTGGTACAAGGCTATTGTACTTGCTGTCTTTAATAGAAAGACTGTGCTGAAATACAGTTTCCAGTTTAGAAAATAGTAACACGTTCTAATTTACCTATATATACCTACACGTACCTTCTCTTATTTGTGCTTTCTTATAAAGGACCAGAAATGGCGTTTTCAAAAAGAATTTTGACGGTACGTTTGGTGCAGTGGCTAAGCGATTGGCTTCTGCGCTGCGGGTCGTGGGTTCGATTCCCGCACGGAACAAATATTTGTATGGCCTACAGATAGTTGTTCCGGGTCTGGATGTTTGTGCATGTGAAGATTTGTGTCTGTAAACGCACCCACGATACAAGAGAAATCCTAGTGTGGGGCAACGTTTTTCCAAAAAAAAAAAAAAACAAAAAGAAATTATTGAGAAAATGTCTCATCTTTCTTCACAGCGCATTTTATCTCGGCAGTCACAAGGTTCTAATCTCAGCCCAATCTTCCCCACCTTACTTGGTCTTCCACATCCTAGATTACCAATCCTTAACATATATACGAAAAATAAAAGTTACGTGAAATTTGGTTGTTTCATTAAATTATGAGTGTGTGTTGCCCTCCGCATGTCTTATGTCATATTCAAAATTGAGCAATTTGCTCACCGTCAGTCTAGCTAGCGTGATGGTATGTGGCGTTTTTTGATCAACTTTTGGAACTGCGTTTCGAAAGTTATTTTTTAACTGGTGAAAAAGAGAATAGTAACCGCTTCATAGAAACATAGACTTTCTATAGTTTCTTGTATAAAAGAAGCATCGTAGTCACAGTTGCGTTAGTTCCAACATTATTTTTATTTATTCTACCGTCACAAAGTGAATACATATGTAGTACCTACTTAAGTTATTATGCATGTATTGATTGATTTGTCCTTAATGTAGGTTTAGGTATTACTCACTTGTTCTATGCGTCAGGTCTCCTTACATAAGCACGTGTGCCCGTTTTTTACAGGCGCATGAGCACGTTCGCCGAGCTCCTCATAAACCAGATTTCGACATTTTAGCACTTATTTTCATTACAACACAGCACAGAGAAAAACACCTACTCAGCCAAATTCGGTTGACACACGCTTGACCGCTTTCGCTCGTTTGTGCAAACACAGCCTCTTGCCACTTCTCCAAGGCGGACACAATTTTAAACACTTGTTATAGCGAGTTGGTGCACTTGTTCCTCAAAAACACTGGAGAATTTTTAATATAGATCTGTACTGATGAAGGGTATTCCGAAAAATCCAGAGCGCATTGCTCAAGCGCACGTGAAATCGCGGTTATCGGAACGAACGACGGCGACGCTGCAGCCGCGGGCGAGGTGACGCGCGTCGTAGCAGCAGCGGCACTGAGAGACTGCCGCACTCCGGAGCCCCTCCGCCACCGCCGCGCGGCACTCCGGAGAGGTGGTCGCGACGTTGCACTCACCAATAAAAACAGCCAAACAGACTGGCGCGATACGTCCTAGAAACGGACGCCGGACCGTGGCCGCCGCGCCGCGGTCTCACTGACTTTCGCTGTCAGACGTCCCATTTTCATAACAAGATTTTCTCTCTAGAATTTCATATACGAATCCACCATGCATCAGCAGGTCACACTGAATGATGTAAGAAACTTGATTTTGTGTATGATTGCATTGCTTCGTGGTACATTTTGTGAAACGGTTTGGGACCTACCCACAAATAGAAACAAAAATAAATAAAGTAAAGTACCTTTGTACCTCCTTACTTATAAAATAGAAGCAAGGAAAAGAGAAAAGACTAATTTAGATATTAATAGTGTAATACAATATTTTGTCTACGTTTATATTCAATTCATTAAAATGTAATTATGTAGGTTAGGTAATTTTGATACATAACTATGTAAGGAAACGCAGTTGTACGCAGGGGAAATTGTTGCAATAAATCGGTGTAGTAACAACATCCAACTAAAGTAAAAATGCATGCAACTTGCAGAACGCTGGATTATCCTCATATTATGTGATAATGTAATGCAACATTCAAAAGCCAATTAAACTCTACGAATGCATTCTATAGTTCAGTCTTTTGTTTACCCATCTTCTTCTTTTCGTATGGTTAGTGACTAACCTGGTTACAGAGTTTATGCCGCCCATATGCCTCCGACTTGACTTCACACGCCGTCGGGATATCTCTCAGGGTTTCCTCACGATGTTTTCCTTTACCGTTTTTAAGCAAGTGATAATTAAACAATACGCACATGAATCCGAAACTCGAGACCTATGACTTGGCAGTCCGACGGTCACAAGAAAAAACACCAGCACCATTTAAAAAAAATCGTTATTTAATTTTCCAAAAAACAAGACTGTGAATACCAGGGTATGACCTTATAAACATCTAAATTGCCAATCCAACTACAATCAAGTCATCAATAGACCAGTACAGCAATGCGAGAGGGCTGATTCTGCAGTTTGTGGTCAGTTCTCAGCAATACGTGTTTAGAGAGTGTAGGATAATATAATAACAATCGAATGAGTCAATCAATAAATAAATACATTTATATCTAAAAATTGCTGTCTTCATTCCGTTAGTCCCTACGGGCTACGGCAGGCGTAGGCGTTGGTGTAGACCAGTGATACCCAAAGTGGTCTATATCAACCCCCAGGAGTCGACGACGACCTACAAGTGGTCCATGTGGGTGAAAAAATTAATTGGGGGTCCGTGAGATGTAAACAGGGGTCCACGATAGTGGATCTCATTTAAGCAGGTTGTGACTTCAATTTTGACTTTCCATTAATGGAATAAACCACACATACAGATGATTTGTTGCTTAGTTTTTATCTGAAAACGTAACAAACAGACCGACGACAATAGTACTATTGTAGGTACTGACGTAGGTTTAATAAATGTGTAAAACTTAATGTGTCTCACTACAGTGAGAAATCAGTCAAAAATACATTTGAAATCAATAAATTTGCAAAATGAAATATTAGCTAAACAGGAGGGGGGGGTCTACCCAAAACAGAAAAAAATGGCAAGTGGTCTATGAGACAAAAAAGTTTGGGGACCACTGGTGTAGACTTTAGAGGATACCCTAATGTATTGACCTGAGATTGAGGTGGCAATGAAAGAAAGAATGAAACGAATGATGAATGATTTCTGTAAATAAATCTGTTACAGACACTTTTACAAGACAATGTAATTATTTTTTTAAGACTAAATGGCGACGGCGTTTCCTCTTTGACTAACTGGCGGCATTCATGGTTTAGCCATCGTGTAGCTCAAACCTCAACCAAAATAATCCCATAAACACCTAATTTATATAAAGTAAGTAAGGTACTACTAAGGTTATGGGGGAAACCCTCAGTAGCATGTAAGAGCTATGATTGTACCACTTAAAACTTAAACATACATACGTCATATGTATGTTATTACATTAAATAATAATATTATATAACTTTCAGTTATATGTATTGCATAGGTAATAATATTTAATTCTTCACGCAAATTGAAGTTTTGAGACAGGTAATTAATCAAATCTTTATAATTTATGTGTTTGATTTCTTCCGGCGGATTGTCAAAGACCGTTTAACATGCAATCTACGGACATTATGGAAACCTGTTTTGCAAAAAACGGTGAATGAAAGAAAGTGATGGGAGTGCCGACATGCGACGCTTAAGTACTCATATAACAGAAACAACTTGTTGCTATGTAGGTATGCTTAAGTTGTACATTGTAATACCCGCTGAGCAGTGCAGCAATAAATTTATGATAACGTACCACCAGTGCTGCCAATAAAAAATTCTCGATTCCCCGCGTCAGTGTTGTCGATTCCCCGAAATTCCCCGCTCTTCTTCTTTTCCCTCTCCGGGCGATGGACGGACGACCTTTTTTTTTTTAGACGCTACCCTCTTATCGCCCTTTCTTTACCGTTTTGTCGTTTTGTCCAGCTCTTTCCTAGTCGGTGTCTTGCCAGCATTTGCGGACGCAAAACCTGAAATATGCCAATTCCCCGAAATTCCCCGATTTTGTTCATTCCCCGCTCATTCCCCGCACGGACCCCCAATTCCCCGCAAATCGGGGATTTTCCCCGCAATTGGCAGCACATCGTACCACCCATCGCACCAATATGGTGGATTTATGCTGACAAGATTATAAGTCTGTTCACACCAATCAAGCCCGAAGTCTGTCAACTGGTCTTACCTTAGGATAGGGTTCGATGGCAGGGTAAATAAGTAAGATTGTTATTGTTATTTTTATTATTAATTTCTGTCAATCTTCTTCCGATACTCAGACGCAACTAGTTACACTGAAAGTTGACTCCGTCACGGTCATGAATGTTGAATTAAGATACTTCGTACAAAGTCTCCTCATATAAAATCAACTTGTATTTTACTTCCTTTTAATCTAGGTACCTACATCCCAAACTATCGTGAAATAGTTATTTATATCTATAGGTAAAACTGGATAAAAGTTCCCTTTGGGTAAACAACAGTGGACTGACTGGATAAAATTTCCCTTTGGGTAAACAACAGTGGACTGTGATGGACTGATTAGATACATCTACATAGGTTTATCTGCTCCCCTAACATTGTTTCACACAGTCCCATTAACAGACCAAAATTCCAATTACATTTCGTATCATGTAATCTAATTGGAATTATTCAGTAGGTGAACTTTAGTAAATAGCAACACATTTGCCGCGAGCCATCGCGGCCACAGCCCCATAAATCTAGATTAGGTGGAAAACCGCCTGGAAAGATTTGTTGAGGGTTTAAGGGCCATAGGTTACGTAATACTTTCCCAATGTAGGCCACGGCCCCCTTCTGATAACTTCATCACTTCACCGACCACCGTAAGCAGAGCGAGAACAATTACTCGCTTAACGTTTGACTCATGCCTCTGCATATGGAAGTAGCTATTAATGTAGTTGGTACTTTATTGATGTAAAAATATCTCGTGGTAGCAAGAAAGTCTGTAGAATCTGGTATCGTGTTTATTCAAGCTTCCTCCCCTATTATTTACGCTGGATTTTCTTTTATTCTTCTTACTTATTTCTGTTTACTAACCCATATGGATGATGCTTATCCGAAATAAAGTATATTTTATTTTATTTATTTATACCTACACAAAAATAAATTACTTATCATTATCATTGAAGATGAGGCAATATCATTTTAATGTAGCATAGGTGACACTGGATCGGAAGTAGCTGCGTTTTGAAGAAATCAGGGCCGCATTAACTTTCTAATATTACAAATCAATTTATTACTTTTGTTTGCCTTTCCTGTCTTACTTAAGAACTTTATTTTTAGTTATACTTAAAAACTTCGCTTTGTTGGTGATGTTTCTGGTGCAAAGTTGTACGCTCTTGTTCGAGGTTAAAACTAGATAGGTACCGAAATCCTTTTAGTAGGTTTCCAAAAATAGTCTGCACCTGAACCTACGACGGACTCGATCAAAATCTTCTTCTTCTTCCTGCCCTTATCCCACACTAGGTGGGGTCGGCACAACATGTATTTTATAAATCCATGTTGTTAGAGGTTTTGGCTTATTGTTTTATGACCGGCCGCCTGCCTGACATCAACCTTCCTTGGAAATACTCGTTGCGTTCGTCGCGCGGTTGACCCAATGTGTTTGCTGATATTATGCACTGGGTCCCAAAATGATATACATGTCAATCTTATTGCCAACAACTAAACAGACTATGTTCTTCTTGGTGGAGTATACTTGCAGTTCCTTGACCCACTCATTCAGTTTTGCTAGGGACTTCGGTTCTGACACATCGTAAATCGTAGCACCGTTAGCTTCTCTATAAAAACTTGCTGTTAATGTTCTGTATCGCTCCTGTCCCAATTCGACTTACCTATTGTAAGAATCGATCAAAATCAATGTCTTACAATAGGTATGACAAGATTTTATATACCTACGTCAATGTTAATGAGATTTTATCTGTTATTGTAAATCACAAAAACCGCAGCCACCACGTTTAAGCTTGTTGTAGGAAAGTTTGCACGAGCGGGCATTATCTCGATCACTACAAGTATGATAAGTATACGGTCTTTGCGGTTTTCCTTACGTACAAAAAATAAACGTGTAAAGGCAACTGCACAATGCACAAGTAGAACGCGTCACATTTTTGTTTTCAATATTAATTGTTACTATTGAAGGCTGCAATTTAAAATTTACAGAATTAACCAGCTTGAAGTACGTAAATAAAAGACTAACTTGAACCTCAGAGCATGTCTAAGGTATAGGAAATTTTTGTACAGTACCTATTGTTTAAAATTTGGATTTACTTGATCAACTCATTTATCGTAATGGTGTATAATAATATCTTGGTAGTTTATCTTACGCCAACGTGTGAAGCGACCTTATTCGACTGACGTCATGGGGTTTCACGGCCAGACCGTCATTTCCAAGAATCAGGGAACTTAGGAGCAATAACACTAGAATTGCAACTTGTATCTCATAATTCCAGGCCCTTAATATTAATTTAATTACTGTGAACGGAAAACCTCTAGTATCTTGGTGGCTAACGTGTTCTTAAAAGCTATAAATAAGTATGAGTTCTTAGTTAAGCATGGGTTTTACTATAGATAATAGCTTTTGAATTATATAGCTCGTTTGTGAATATCTGTGGTAATAACCACTTAGCATAAAGGTATACAATTTTGATAGAGTACTAACGGTGCATAAGTGTACGTAAGTAGGGAGCATTAAAAGAGCCTTCAAGAGAGCCTATACGGGTGGTGACATCGCTTGACATCAAAGGCGTTGCCCAACTGTGTGGATTGTAAAACTGTGTTGTCTGTGCGGCCTACGCCGCAGTACATATACTTCTAGGCTTAAGTACCTACGTCCTCGACAGTCAGCACTGCTATGAACCTTGCTGCCTGGCTAATCTTTTCACCACCACTTTATTTGTATGTTTTGTGAATCCTGCCTTAACAAACATCTGTTGTCTTAATTTGAATAAAATAAGTAGTAGGTATTTATGTGGTTTGAATTCATAATAAAAGTCGGTTGACCTCTCGACACAAAACGTGAATCGTTCTTTACCATTGCACATTTACCTATATATCGCGGACAGAAGGACCAAAAAATATTTCTTCAAGATCCTGAAATATTTTCGCGTCACTGTCAAATTGGCCTCGTTAGATCTTCAAAATCGACGCCGTAAGCAATTTGGGCTACCTATAAACATTTTACTAGTTCAGAAACCTATTAACCCGTCGGTGGCGCACGGGGTGGTACTGTGGAGGAAGGCCACGACAAAGGGCGACCACACAAACAATTCGCTATAAAGTGTAGCGGACACGCGAAGCCCGACCTTGCCCTTTCTAATGAGCGTATTGGAGATAAACGCTGCACGATGGCAACACGTCAGACCCGCGTAATGAGCAGGGATTATATGACATGACAAGTGATTTCATTTGCAAATGCGTGTGGACACACAATAGTTGATAGCAATTGTGGCAGATAAACCCTTCCACCGAGTTTGTGTGTTTAGATTAGATCAACACAGGGTGAAGTTAGCTACTATTAAAGGTATTAGCTAGAAGTCAGACGATGTTGTCTGTGCCATAATAAAATTATCTGCCATCATCAATTTACCTAAAAAACGCGGAACTATGCGATTTGCTGTTGCGTTGAAAATATGTAAGCAATTATTTTTAATATGGAGGAGCAACTTTAGTAGTGGCCCAAGTAACACAGAAGTGCTGAATAAAGGTTGAGTAAAAGCAAATCGTCAAGAGCATATGCTGAGTACTAAGCTGAATAACGTCTGACTAACGTCTATTCAGATGCTATTCAAGCAAAAGGGGTCCCAATTTTGAATGCTTAACGCTAAATAAAATCTGAGCAACATCTGAGTAGGAGCTTAATAACGTTTTAATTAGCTTAACAACTTTTGAACATCAGCTCACATTGTGTTTATTAAGCTCTTATAATTGAGTTATTCAGCTTAGTCGAATTGGTTATTGTATTCAGAATTTATTAAGCATTTAAAGGATTGTTCACATTTTTACAAACAATATACATACAAATTGTGAAAAGAATTCAATTGGTTTAAATATTTTAATGTCGATGTCGAATTTAAATGTTTATTTGACATGGTGAACTTATAAAATCGGTAAGTAAATTTAAATTTACAAGTTAGAGGTCTGCTATATGTTAATTGATACTGCGCAACTAATTTTGTCGTGAATAGTATGTTTTTTTTTCATTACCTTTGACGCGCCGCGTGAATAATCAAGATAACAGATAGTAAATAGTATTTTCATACTTACATACGAGGTCTAACAAAAGTACTTGTGACGAAATAGATAATACTAGCAATTTTAATCCAACAAAATAATATGAATCGAGTTGAAAATGTTGTAGTTGTAAGATTAAGCATTTTGGTGATCTCGTAAATTCTTCGTAAGTATAAATTACAAAGATCTTTAATGGCGATCGATTATTTTGCTTTATAATGCTGAATAAAAGTGCACACATGTCTTGTTACTAAGCTATAACTTGAAAAAGAGTAGTCTCATCACACTAACTTCTCAATAACAATTATATAGCAGATCACATTTCTACATTACTCAGATTTTTAGGGTTCTCTAATCGAACGAACAAAAACCTTTTATAATGTGAAATTTTTCCGCCGGGCTTTCACTAAATTGATTACATTTCAAATTACTTTGATGACCAGAAACACTTGGACAATTACTAATGCTGATATTTAAATATTATTTTAACAATTTTCTTTTGATATAACCGGTTCTCTTAAGTTTTTTTCCACGACTTACGATCCATGACGCAAAAAATAAATACGTACAATAATATTTTAATTAAGCTGGTATAAAGCTGTGGGCGCTATAACAATACAAATATTATGGTCTTTGATTTAAATAAGTTAGTTTGAAACTCTCTATTATACTGAAAAAAGCTTAATAAAAACATAAATAATATTGTTTTTTCAGCAGCTGAATCATTAGTAAAACATAGAATCTTATTCAGTTTAAAGATCAAATAAAAACAATTATTCCGTACCAAGCTGTATAATAGAATTATGTAACAATATTATTCAGAAGGTGATACTTTATTCAGCAATTAGCTGTTTCAAACTCTACTAACTTAGTACTGCTTTAATAATAGCAATACAGAGTATGCAGACGGGGCTGTTTTTAATAATAGCAATACAGAGTATGCAGACGGGGCTGTTTTTAATAATAGCAATACAGAGTATGCAGACGGGGCTGTTTTTAATAATAGCAATACAGAGTATGCAGACGGGGCTGTTTTTAATAATAGCAATACAGAGTATGCAGACGGGGCTGTTTTTAATAATAGCAATACAGAGTATGCAGACGGGGCTGTTTTTAATAATAGCAATACAGAGTATGCAGACGGGGCTGTTTTTCTGCTTTAAGCCACCGAATGCGTAATGCTAAATAACATCCGTATAGTAATCTTACGGTGATTGGTTATTAACCGTAAAGAAGGGAAGGACAGAAATACAGAATTTATTAAGTGTTAAGAATTTTAAGGGTCTGAACTCAACCTAATTCAGCATTTGGCTATTCCCAAAGCTGTTATACAGACTATATTCATCTTTGAACTGTAAAATGTTCTAAATGTATACTGTTATCTTGCTTATGTGTTACCTGGGGGCGTTATGACTGAATTCAGATTTCTAACCCTTAATAATATTAAATGTATTCGAATTGGTGTGGATACAAATAGTATTTTATGGAAGTATGTACGATTGTACGTACATACTCAGTACATACTACATACTTAGTTATATTCAAAGCGACACACCGGTATTAACTGGCGTAAGTTTAAATCGGTTACGATTGCATAACTGTGGTGGTGAACCTACCTTGACATATTCTCCCTTATTACGAGAGATTATTTAACCAAGACTTAGGTAAAACCAGATTTTAAATATGGCATCACTTTCTAACGTCATATAACAAAGAGACGAAGCTATTTTAAAACATGATTTTTATATACTTAAACCATGTTTTTTAAGAAGAAGGTTTAAGTTTTACCCACTTAACCTTTTAAGCGCGTGGATAAATATCAATTGCCGTGCCCCTGGCGCGCGACTACGAATCGATAAAATAATACCTACAATAAATATATTAAGCTTTTTCAATACTTAGAGCTATGAAACAATTTTAAGTAATTGTTGTAAATCATATCTCTATCGAATAATCGTTTTAGTTGTACCACGCAGTTCATAAGACGAAAATAGAACAAAAAAACCATGCATGTTCTCTGTCGCAGAAATACGACACGCGCGCTAGGGGCACGGAAATATTTGTCGCATAAATGCGACTCACGCGCTTAAAAGGTTAAAAGCAATATTTTCATCAAAATATCAGGCAGGATATTGTAAAATACAATTAGCTGTCTATATCAAAGATGTTAACCATATTTTTTGTTGCACTTAAATCAGTAGGTACTAATTAATGTACTGACGCATCTAGCTAGCAAAAGCACTTTACTTTTTCAGACTGATTAATGCCTGTATTCTTTAAAGGTTTGTAGGTACTTATTGTTTGTACGTCATGAGCGCCGTATACGTTCGTCGTATTATATACATATATGGAAATGTCTATTAATGAATTTCATTAAATATACCGAAGTTTTCCATCAGTTTATTCCCGGTTCCTATAAACAAATCGAATAGTTTTGCTTAACAATGGTAGCATTGTCTGTTGCCAAACTGGACATATTAAATATACTCGTAAGTTAATTTTACCTGTGATAGCTACTTCCATATGGGAGGGTCTACTACACAAAGCTATGAGGTCTTTGCTTCGTTTTTGGTAAAGGTACAAGAGACTTAATTTTAACCGATAACGCTCCGTAAATTATAGGAATCGGCCATTAGACTTGCTACTTTTTATATGGTACCTAGATCAGGTATGTTAACCAAAAACAATAACGGAAAAACCCGCACAACACTTTACTTTTAAAGCTGAGTTAAATAAAAACCAGTCAGACAATACCACTTTTTATTTATTTTACATACATTGAATGTCCAATTGTATTTATGCATTTCATTATAACATATTCTTCTATTTAACGACACGGCCATCAAATTGAAGAATACATTACTCTTTGACGTTGTAATATAAACGTCTAAAATTATGTACAAGTTATGGGCACTTCGGTGCAAATGTTCATTTGCAGTGTGATTTATATATCTAAACAACTTGTTCGTTTAACTAAAAATAAGTCATGTTGATGAAATATAAAAGCTACTTCGCTCTGTCTATACAAAATTAATCTCGTAGAACACCTAGAAATTATATATACATTAGAAATGTCTACATATATGTAATTATGTAACTAGCGATCTTATTTGTATCACCACACGAGCCCACAGTCGGGCTAGCACTAAATACCGATTAGATATCACAAACACATGGAAAAAATTAAAACAAATAAAATGGAGTTAATACAGTCTGAGTACATAATAATTGTTGCATTGAAAACGATGAAAACATAGTCTTAATATTTTACACAATTACATAGTTTAACGAATAGTTATAATTCATCAAAGTGATATAAATTATTCAGTCACACGTAAATGTTATCAGATTTATTTTAATAAACTTAATTATAAATCTAATCTACACTTTAAAGCTTTCATAAACTTACTAAAAGGTAAGTAGGAATGTACATGTACCTACGTAGTACGTTTGGGAGCCTTTTACGAAAATAAGACGCGCGACGCAACGAAATTTAGGTAGGTACCTACGAGATATACACGAATTCCTGCACCCTTAGTGAACATTTTATTCGTAAAATTCGTATTTTCGTAATAGTCTCCCCAATTTTAATTATCACCTAACAGCCCATTCGTAGCAAGAGTTCGTAATTTGACTGAACCGTTAATTACTTATACGATTCGCAGGGTCCCATGTGTATTTGTATGAGTGATTTGACTGAACTCAGATTCAGCAACATTGTTTTACCGAACACGATATATGCGACTCACTGAATGTAAAATAAGGGGTCCAGTGAAATTATCGGACAATCTCCACATGACCAGGCTTTTACTCTATAACCCTCAAACATTGTATTGAGAATTATATACTATCTTTAGATATGGTGTTGCGTAATCACTGACATAATAGCTATTTTATGACAGCATAAAATAAGTACAGCAATGCTGCCGATTCTGTTGTACACAAACTAAACTTAATTTCGACTATTGCCATCTCTTTCACTCTGATAAAATAAGAAAGAGACGGACATAAATAAGAGCTGTTAAATTTAGTTGAGCTAAAAAATCCATACAAATTTAGACGACACGTCGGAACGTGTCTACTAGAAACACTGCAAAATTCAAGGCATAAACTAGTTTGACATTTCTAACTTAGTCCTTATCGATCACCGTCCTTTTCTCGCGCCGTCTGTTAGTAAAAGATAGCAATTCTTTAATTTTAGTTCAGTTGGTGAATAAGAGAATCGACGCCAGTATCAGACAAAACTAAAACTAAATAAGTATTATTGATGGCACCACCATCCACAATAGAATCATAAATAAGAATCTTTACATAGAACTAAGGACGACCACTACACTACGCATTCCTCGTACATTCAATAAAAAGAAACTTGTAAAATTACTATACACATCACTAGATAGCGTTAATAATAAAAACGTTAATTTTGGAACTTTTGATAATGATCACGAAGCTCAGAACCAACTAGGAGTTATATACGTTACAGATTAGTTTGTTCTAGAACAATCAAAATTCAAGTGTGCGTGACATTAAAACTGCTCTAACAATTACCACTTGAAAGTAGCAAGTTTTGAATGAAAGATTTGGGTTTATACCTTGATCTCATAATATGGGAGGATTGAAAACAAAATATTTTAACGCGTGAGAATATTCGAGGAAATGGACAAATGTAATGCCGATGTAACATAGTCGCAAATGATAGTAAACAATACCATCTTTGTTAATAGAAGTAACAGAAGAAACTGATTATAATGTCACAAAAGTTTTCTTAACATTAAATGAATTTAATTCGAAGGAAGGTTAATTATGTAATCATTATGTTATCTCTGATATTTTGGCCTTAGTAGCTCGTAAACTATAAAATATATGTATATAATGGTACTTAATTTTATTTATGTGTCCACTACAAATTATTTTCTCTGTCAACTGTTAGACGTTGAATATAGTCAACCTTGTTATTTACGATTTTATTACTTTTCATAGCCAAAAGATAAAGCGTTTATCTTAAATTAAATAAACTCAAGGAAAATCTGTAAAAACTGCCTATAAGACAGATCATGATAATAACGTTATTATCCCTGTCCTCTTAAATGATTTGTTTTATTAACAGAACATTAAGCTATTTGTTAAAAAAATAACTTGTCTAACAGTAAAAAAAAAAGTGTAGTCGACACATCTTTTTACAATTCAATTCTTGATCTACAACATCTTTTAAAGTTTTACTATCATTATGTACTTCATGTAACTTTTGCTACGGCCTTCGCGCACGAGTTCCGAAATAAAAAAGGCGAAAAATACAACATAATTTTTCATTTGTTTAGTTGAGAAGTTCACTAAAATTAAACATTCTAATTACTCGTGGAATAAAAACACATCGTTATAGTCACAAACCATCTTTTGTAATGAAACGTACGTATCACTGGAAAAAATAAAACAAAGTAATATTTCAGGACAAAAATACACAGCTTCTTTGTTTTAAGTAAGGTGAATAAATTTTTAAGCACCTACATCCTTACGGTACCTTACCGCTTTAACAAGAGAAGCTGAGAGATAACTGAGAGTTTGTGACAGACGATTTGAAATATAAACATTTCCGATATAATATTAACAGCGTATTCTATACTTTTGATACTTTCTTATTCGAGAAAGTTACAGCCACAAAACGTTATCTTGAGAATCAACAATCGTTTAACGGAGCTCAAGATTTCAGTCTCAGTAAAGGTACTTGAAGCTAAATCAATAAAGAATCGACTCGACAAATTGCGTTACTAACATCTAGCGAAGCGATATAATCGTTAAGAGTATCGCCAATTAAAATGAGATCTGATACCTCAGTTGACAATTGTCGGAGACGTAGGGAAGTTTTCGCGTTGTTCGAAGTCCATTGCTCAGTGATAATGGGAGAGCTTGCCGGGCCTCCGTGGTGGTGCACTCTCGTACTCGTAGTAGTTGGACTGCGGCCGCACGCCTCCTTCCCTACAGGAGCGCTGTGAGTGGTAGCCACCCGCCCCTGCCCGACGACTGTCATATTAAAAACAATCATTAAGCCAAATTGGTTTGTGAATTTTAAGTGGAATTATTTTGACTATACGAGTAAGACGGCTGGTGAGTATTAACCTACAAAAAAATTACAATTTAGCAATGAAAGTGGTACTTATACATACAATGTGATATGGTAATTAATGAAGATGAAATCAAATGTACACTTAAGTAATGTACCGCAAAAAATATAACTTCACGATGAATATGAATACTATCTAATGAATTTAAATGAATTTATTGTAGCAATTGTACGTATACTATTTTTTTCCTGCTAGACAAATACTATGCAAGTTAACTAGAGACTTATTTCGTAACAAAATCTTGAAATAGTTTACTAAGAAAAGGTCTAGCGACTTGACTAATGATTGCGCGGTTCATGCACTCAAAGTTCCGTGCATATAATGAGTCATTAGATTTTTTGTGCAAAAGCAATCTACACATAAGTAAACCTACATCATTATTTTAAGGATAATAAGTTTTTACAGATTGTCTTTACCGTGACAGTGTGTAAGAAGTATAATGGCGGATAAATAGGACCCAAATTATATTAGGACCACAACAGGAACACGAACAGAGAGACATGTAAGTATTTACAGAAAATAATATAGAATTATAGAAAAATGAAATACTTTGACAATAAAAACTCTAGTCTCATGGCAAAAAGAATTGGCCTCCGTTTTCAGGATAGCCAAATACTGCATTTTTAAATTACTTTATTTAATTCAGTGTTATCCATTACAAATGCTTACGCATTCTTCTGAAATGAATATTAAAATTACGAATTTAAGCTAGCAAAGTAAGAAAAAATGCTAATAATTGACTTTAAAATAATTTTCGAGACGTTTATTAATAAAACAAAAAAATTAACCAAAATTTTACTAACTATGTATCAAGCAATTTTAGCCATTCATCTTAGAGGAAAAACTCAAGATTAACAAATATAAAAAGTCCAAGGTTTCATGCTCACATGTCACTTCTAGCTAGATTTCTTAAAAATTTACATATTTAGATACTTACATGGAAGTTTAGTATACAGCGTAATGTTAGTTTCAAGAAGTATAAACCACAAAAGATTTATTTCTATGATTATGTTTATGAATACGCCAAATTTTAGATCTAGCTTTTAATTTTTTTAACGATGCGGAATAAAGGTGTTTACGAGTATGTTTATCTATCCATCTTTCCAACTAGCCAACTGACGTTGGTATCGTTTCCAAATGGGTGTAAAATTTTGATATAATAAAAAAGCTTTTTACACTTTGCGCAAACAGTTTTTGCCACATCAATTTTTTGTTGGCAGCGGTGTTAGTATATTAGTATTATTGTATTGGGGCCACGTTATGAGCTTACCGTAATGAGTGCTCACGTTATGAGCTCGACTGGTCATTAGAGACAGGTCAAATGTTCGTCAGGTTGTTGGAGCGACATGTTAGAGGTCCGACAGGTCGTTGCAGCGACAGTAAAGATATGGTTATCAAGCTTATGTTGACTAACACCTGGTGCCTATGGCCAAAAACGACTCGTTTTGCTTAATAAAGGTAGCATTTTTTGTTGCAAAACTGCATATAAAGAGTCTCATAAGCTAATGTTACCTGTAATAGCTGCTAAGGTATGGGAGGGTCTAATATGCAAAGCTATGGGGTCTTTGTTACATTATTGGTCAAGATACAAGTCTTAATTTTAACCAATAACGCTCGGTAAATCATAGGAATCGGCTATAAGTCGACGGAGCCCCGCAGAGCGGGGCTCTTATTTCTGTATGTTCGTAAGAAAAACCCTTCGAACCTATTAAGTTGGGGTTCTACAAGTCCCGAGCTCGCTTTCTTCGTTCTCGATTTGGCTACTTTTGCAATGGATGCCATTGACTGTCGTTCCAAAGACCTCTCGACCTGTAGAATATTTGACCTGTCGTTTTAACGAGCGGTTGAACTAAAGAAATGTCGCGCACTTCTTTGTAGAACCTTTGCCATGGAGTGTATCATAATATATCGGGCACAGTTGCAATCCCATGATAGCTGAGTATTTTCAAAATAAACTAGGATTTTTTGTAGAACGAGAGTAAGAGTTGAATCCCATTGCTAATGTCGCAAAGACTACGAAGCAACACATGAGCATGCTACCTTCAACCTTGTTTACGAGTAATCTTACAAAGCACAAGCATCTTACCGACGCCCAGGAATTTCCAGAGGAAGAGGAAAACAACGTAATTTTAATTATTACAACGCCACGTCCATTATTAACTTCGTTTATCTAATTACTACTTGTAACGAAGGAGACTTGTCATATTATTTTATTGTTTGGTGCTTATAATGATGGAAGCCGTCATTTTATTTTAATACACCAGTTTACGTATAAGTTTCTTAGAAAAAAAGGTGTTAAGTTCAATTAGCATGTTGAGACGTTTACAACTGTTTAATGCTGAATTTGATTTTATCCTTAGTATTGTGGCTGATGACGCCAGTATAAATGCTAGTCTAGTTTCTAAACAATTTTATGGTTGAGTTGTTAAATGTGCCAATACGATAATATTTTATAACACACTAGCTTTTGCCCGCAGCTTTGCTTGCGTGATTTTTTTTCACCCCCTTAGGGGTTGAATTTCGAGAAATCCCTTCTTAGTGGATGTTTACGTCACAAAATGAACCTACTGTCAAAATTTCAAGTTTCTAACCCCAGCCGTTCAGGCTGTGCGTTGATAGATCAGTCAGTCAGTCAGTCAGCTTCTCCTTTTATATATATAGATCAAGGCAACTCATAGTTGTTATAACATTATGAGAACTATAATAACACGAATCTAAGGACCAACCACAAAATTTCGAATGTACATTCGAACATTTCGTTCTTGGGTCACAAGATGCTGGCACTATAGGTACTATCAAATTTTGTATAAATTTTAATGTAATTATTATCAAACAAACTAATAGAAAACGTATTTCGAATAATTCTACATCTACCTACATCCTCGCTAAGTTTTAACACCGCGGATATCACAAAACTCAGTAATATACATTTTCATGAATTGCAAAAACTTATGACGTGAATTTGACTAGCCTTGGTATAACATTTTACTAAAACATAAATAGTTGCACTATTTGTTAATAAGTACCTACTTAATTACAATAATTGCGCAGTTTTGAAACTTAGCGGAGCCGACGTTTTCCTTTCTACATTTTCTACTTTTGAATAATGTTTATGATATTCACCTCTCCTCCTCGGCTTTGGCTCTCTGCGCGTGGACCTGTCGCCTCATCTGTCCTATCTGCACCTCGCTCAACTTCTCGCGACGCGCGCTGTAATATTATGAGCGTTTAGTTTAGGACTTGATTTGGTCCTTCGGTACATATGTACTGTTATACTGGCACAAAAGCTTTTAAATAAAAGAAGTATTTGAAGTAGTCTCAATAAATAGTCAACCGTCAAGTCTAGATACAGAAATAAGAACGTGTTGTATAATTCACTTCTAACAGTTAGGTGCAACGTTAAACCGTATTTTTAGTTTTAATAGTAAGCGCGGCTTTGGATTAATATTGGCTTCCCAATCTGGGAAACATAATTCCGGGTTTTGATAGTATAGTTCTCAGCTATAACTGGAAATTGAAACTGTGCTCGATATATTGCAGTAAGTACGCCCCTCTACGCTTTTGGGATCTCAACGACCGATTGTAGTGTAAGAAAATAGATAGAAACAGGCTCTTCTAGGAAGAGAAAGAAAAAATATGCAGGTAGACCAAATCCGGATTACAAGACATTATAAGACAAAATTGTGTGAAAAACATGTAATTAATTAAGTTGAATTTATTGAATCGTTCAAAAATAGTAGTGATTACGTGATTGCTTCGCATATGCAAAGCAATCACGTAATCTAATTAGATAATCGTATTTTAATTAGAAAATTCGAGAAAAATTAGCAATGTAAAAACAGTGTATTATTGTACTCACTTTAAATTCTGTTGTATTTCTTCATAATTGACGTAGTGACCGGTGGGGCCCCACGCGCTGTCCATTGCCTGCTACACAACAGATACAAGTTTTCTATACAAAACTACTATCCCTTACGTAATTAACTTTAATAATTATTCATATTACCCATATCAATAAAAAAGCTCTATTAAACGTATCCACTGATGAGATTATTTAAAAACATGGTATGGGTTGGCACACTAAAAGATAAGTTTCAAGAAATAATACATTACAACAAAAAAAAATTCTTAAGGAAAATTCCTGTTCTGTTTATTGATTTTAGTTTCGGAATTCTTCATTCTGCCTTTAATTTCGGAGGTTTTGACAGACTTATTGTAGAATGATCATCATCCACCGTACCATGTCAGTCATGGCACATCTGTGTCTAAAGTACTTAGTAGCACGTAAACTTGATATACAGTCATCTAGCGCATGAGTTGCGCGGTGAGGCAAGGAGTCGTCTCTAGTTGTAAGGTGTAAGGTTTTGGCAAATAGATATAATTTAAAAACAAAACGGATATGCAAAAACTATTTAAGTAGGTAATACTTGAGGAATCCCTGTAAATGTGACTCTGTAAGTAAGTAGCTAGATAATATACAGGGTAAAAAAAAGAATACCATCCGGAGAGACAGTACCACGAGTACCTTAAATATTGAAAAAACATTTTAACAAAAATAAAACCGACTTCAAAAAAACGATGAAAAGAATAAAATAATTACCATATTATAAAATTAACAGTTTTAGAAGTCGGTGCTAATCCACGCTGAACCAAATTGAAGGCACCGACTTCTGAAACTGTTAATTTTATAATATGGTAATTATTTTATTCTTTTCATCGTTTTTTTGAAGTCGGTTTTATTTTTGTTAAAATGTTTTTTATTTTTTTCGTTTTAGTGGCCTTAATAAAAATATGGCTGGACCTACTAAAGACGCTGCTGATGCGTACTGTTCGTCATTGAGGAGTTCTATTGTCTATCTCCGAAGTTCTTCATCAGATCTTCACCAAATTTAAATGGGACCAATCTGGAAGTATATCCTTTCAAATAACTTTTTTTTTATCTAAATCGGTTTATAAATGGCGGAGTTATGAGGTAACAAACATTTAAAAAAAAAGCAAAAAAAAAAAAAACATACAGACGAATTGAGAACCTCCTCCTTTTTTGGAAGTCCGTTAAAAATAGTATTTTATTCAAAGGAGATATTCTATTATTGTTTTAAATTTTGCTTTCTTTAATATTAATATTATTTAAGTTACCTACCTTCCCTCCAAGTGGTGTTCGTTTTATCCACCCTGTACAATAAGGTATATAACAGGGGTCACCAATTAGTTTCGCTCGGGGTCCGTTTTAAGAAATGAAATGACCATCGCGGTCGGCACAACATTTTATAGAAAAAAATATTTATTAAACAAATGTAATTACATACGGAAATAACAAAGGTATTTTTTACATATATCACAGGTTTTACATGTCAAGTTGCTGTGTTCTCGCGGTCCGCACAAAATGGGTCGGTGGCGACCCCTGGTATAGTATAACTAGCTATCCGCCCCAGCTTCGCACGGGTGCAATGTAGATACTAATGTGGCGCATATAAACCTTCCTCTTGAATCACTCTATTTACTGCTAAAAACTGCATTAAAATCCGGTGCGTAGTTTAAAAGATCTAAGCGTGCAGACAGCGGGAGTGACTTTGTTGTATACTATGTAAAGATAGTTACCGGGTGTTGCTGGTGCGGCGGCGCGCGGTAGGGCGGCGCGCGCCGCTCCGACTTGTGCGCGCGCTCGCCGCCGCTGCCGCTGCTGCCTTGTCGCACGTGCGATGCTTCCGCCCTAGTGGGACAACTAATGATTCTTACTACAAATTTTCAATGTCAATTTCCGCAATTTTAATGGTCTTTTGCTGTTGATTGTAAACCTATAGCGGATAGCCGATGATGGTATTATTATAAGTAATAAGAATAAACTTTCATACATTCTGTTCTGAGCTATACCTACAGGTTTTCTAACCCAATCTGTTGCCAGTCATCAGAAGACTCCTTGGACTTCAATTTAAGACATGCTGTATCAAACAAAAAAAGAAGTCAAGAAGTAAAACTTACCTCTGCTGTGACTTTGGCTTGGGTTCTTCTTCTTTGTCCCTCTCTTCTATCCTGTTATGTCTCTCTAACGCATCTCTTGACAATGACTTCTCTGAGGACCGCCCAGGCTGTGATCTTCCGTACACTTCTGCTTCCGTTTTCTTGTGAGGCTTGCCTATCCTGTTAAATTAAAAATGTCTCACTTTAAAATTACATAATAACAAAATAAACATAATTAACCCATTACTGTCCCACTGCTGGGCACGGGCCTCTTCTCAGAATGAGAAGGATTTAGGCCTTTCCATCGCGCTAGCCTGGTGCAGGTTGGCAGGCTACACACACCATCGAGAACTTTATGGAGTCCTCTCAGGTGTGCAAGTTTCCTCACGATATTTTTCCTTCACCGTTAACGCAAGTGATAGTCAAATTCTGATCCACACATGAATTCGAAAAGTCAGAGGTACGGGCCGGGATCGAACTCAGATCCTCCTGTAGGAAGGCAAGCCTTCAACCGCTAGATTATCACTGCTTAGACACACTTCAAGATTACGTCAAATTATTTACTTTAACACACCTAACCTAACCTTAGGACATCGGCGTTTTCCCAGTAACTGGGTTGCGGAGGTCTGATGGCAGTCGCTCCGTGTAAAATACTGGTATTCAGCCGCATCTGGTTAGACTGGAAACTGACCCCATCATAGTTGAGAAAAGGCTAGGCAGAACATTTACTTTAACACACCCAATGCTTGATAGTGATAGTGTCCAGAGCTTTCCCAGTTTTACAAATAAGTTACGACTTACTTGTAACTTAAGTTGTTTATAGTACGATTTTATACCTACATCTATTTTCATGTTATAAAACAATAAGTATACTAACTATGTAGATTACCATACTGTTGTTTCGTATACTCTATGTATATTTATGTGTTTCATTGTCTTGGTTACTTTTATAACGATAAATCACAATAATTAGTGTGGCCACTGAATTCATTATTTACTACGAAACAAAAGCGTGAGAATGAATGCAAAATGTATAAGGTAGTTCAAAATAAAGAGTTAATTAGCAAACTATACAATATCAAATCAGAATGTTAAAATGTCTTTTCCACATAAAGAAATAATTATAAAGGCCTTTGTAGTTTAACGCCTTTGGGTTTTTTAAGACCTCTCAGTTATGCAAGTTTTCTTACAATTTTTTACTTCACCGTCAACGCAAATAATAATAAAATTCTGATCCGCATATAATATGATTTCGAAAAGGCTGAAGTCGGGATCGAACTCAGACTCTCCTGCATGTAAGGCAAGCGATCAACCACTAGGCTGCTTCTATCTTCAACTGAAGAACAGAATTAAAATACGAAAAGAAAAAAAAGTTACCTAAACATAGTCGATAATGACTTGAGTAGGGACGGCTTCTTGTGTGAGAGTGAGGACTGTTGCGGCGAGCCTCGTATCATGTCGGGCCCGTTGTTGTCGTCCGTCAGCCAGTGCTTCAACGCTGTAACAATTACATTTTTGCAATAATCCTGTGAGTCTTCGGGCCTGCGCCCACAGGCGGCACGAGCGACGTGGCAAAGAATTTTTAAGCTCAAATAATTTTAAACCTTTATGTTAATACAATTAGCACTCATATTTGCTTAGGACACCGCGGGATGCCTCGTCGTACCGCGGCATGCCGAAGCATCCCACGGTACGGTAAATACGAGTTCTAAAGGGTATTACAATAAGGTTTCATATTATTTGCCCTTAAAAAATCCTTTGCCATACCATGCCGCCTGAGGGCGCATGCACTTAGGGACCTGTAATCTTATCACAGTTGGAAAAAATGCAGTATTACATAACATCACGCCCGTATTCCCCGAAGGGTTGGGCAGAGGTCTATAGTAACACCTTCATTTCGCCGTTATGTTTATGTCCCGTGTAATAGGGGGCGAGCCAATTGCCATCAATTGGGCACAAATCCAAACTCCAGGCTGCTACTGAGGAATTCCGCACAGGAAAACCTAAACACTTTGACGAACCTGGGGATTGAGCCCAGGACCTCACGACCAGCAGTCGCGCTTGCCACTACTAGACCAACGTTGCAGTATTAGTAAACTCTAAACTAAAGTATAATTCCATCCAAAAGGTATTATCGTAAAAAGTTAAATGATTACTGTTGAAACAACAAAAATCTCTCTATAAATGCTGCGACAATAAATCGAATAAATTAATCGAATAACTGTCAATTAAGCTATTGATTGCGCTAATAACGTGGTTGACTCACGTGGGTGCGCACGCGCATAGATAGGTTCGTTGCGCGGGTTCCTTTGTGTCTCCTGTATGGCAGTCTGTAGCGACTCCAAACTCGATGATTTTCTCATGCCTAATGATGGACCCACTTGCATTGCTGCAACGAAATGAGTTTTTAAGTTTCTCTTAAAATTAAAAACAAAGAATTGCAACCACAAATAGATAAACCTCCACAATTTGCGTTAAATAGATGAAAGAATGTTGTCGAGGTCGACAAACTGAGTAGATTTATAGGTCCCATCGTACTTCCCTGCGGGACTCCACAATCGATAGGTTAGACATCACCTATTATTATTGATTCCCTATTTAGATGCAAGCAATCATTCAAAAAGTGAGTCAATATTATTAAGAGCATGCTTTTAAAATTAAACGATTAAAACTTGGTTTTACAAAATAGCATACAGACGTATGCTTGGTAATTTGTGTAAAACAAGTAGGTGATAATTTAGCAAAGAAAGAACCAACTTCGATCCATAAATAAATACAAACTCGAACGTGCGTATTTGTTAATAGAAGATATCATTATAATCGTGAGAATACAGTTTATTTTTTTCAGGATTATAAGAAAACTAATGAATGGATTAAAAAAAATATAGACCGGTTGTGGACCAAGCCTAACACAATACGATTTAAATCGTTTCAATCGGTTAAGGCACCTTCGCGTAATCGGTGTACATACATATACAAAAAAAAAACACATGTCGAATTGAAAACCACATCCAATTTTATTCGAAGTCGATCAAAAATAGAGACAGACAGTTTCAAAAGCTTTTGCAAGATCTAAAAACAATCCTAGATAATTTTATTCTACATAATTATAATACAATTAATTAATAGTAATCTTAGGACTCACAGTTAACAGCCTTTATCTCTTTAATTTTCTTGTATGTGCCAGTGCTCTTGGCGTCCAGTGCGGCGTGTCTCTTCTCCGACATGGAGCGTCGCCCCACGGCGTCCCGGCTGAACCCCGCGCCGCTCTCACTGCCCGACTCCCCGCCGCACCCGCTGCCGCTACCCCTGGGTGGTAGAAAGGTTTATTATTAGGAACTGTGTTGTTGACCGACAACTTCTGTATTTTTCAATCATTTATAATCTGTATTTATTTATAAACAATTCAGCAAAATTAATATTAATGATCATAGGTAACATTAACCTGTTCCTTGAAAATAATATTTCTATGTATAAATAGCAATTGTACTATCATATATTTATAATATTTATTTATTAGACCAAAAAACATGTATACACATTTTTTTATGAACTAGTATACGCAAGCCTAAAAATAATCTACAATTGTGTCTATATTGTCAATTATATTCATAACTAGATCGAATTCTTCAAAGAAAAAGTGCTAACACTAACCTCGTTGTACTATAATCCTCTTCAATGATCACGTTATGATGCGCAGGCGGCGACCTCGACATGTGCACATGTCCTAAATTCTGCCTATAGTGATGTCCATTAGTGACCGGGGCATCGATCTGGGTAGCCATATAATAACTTTCATTTCTTAGCCCAGTCAGCCGATCTATCACAGGGTTCCATCCATCTAGCCTACTCCATTCGAAACTGTCTCTTTTGTTATCATGAGGTGGCGCATCCTTGTCTCTTTCTAAGTAACCTTTACTATCGTCTGACTGGTTTGAGACCCAACTAGTGTTATTATTTATAGTGACTATTGAAGCGTGTTTCTTGCTAGTTCTTCCGTCGTGGCTGTCAATGCCTTCGTTTTGGTTAGCATCATATTTTTGGCTGTAGTTATCTACTGGTTTGTTCTCCTTGTCGCTGCTCGCGTTGTAGATCACAGTGTTGTAGTTCTGTGAGTTTTCATTAGAGTTGGTGGTGTCGTTGCCGTTAGGTGGCGTGTCATCTTTCCACCTTGCTAGGCTGTCCATACTGTCTGTAAGTAAGAAATAAAACGTCAGTCTATTCTTAAGATAGGGTTTCTTTTTTTATTCTTGATTTGGTCGCGTTTGGCCTTACTTGGTGTCTCACCTGCAGGGCTGGACTGGGACCTGAAATCGGCCCGGGCATTTGAGAGACGGTCGGCCAGTGATGGCAAAAAAAAATTAATTCCCAAGCGATTACACGGACGACTTTTTTTTATTTTTTAGACGCTCCCCTCACTCTTTCTCCTTTATCTTGGGTGCATTTACAAACACAAACAATTTGCAGCTTCTTTTTCAAGCGATAGGAGATAGTTGGACGACCTTTTTTTTTTGTCGTTCTCCTCACTCTTTCGATTTCTCCGACTGTGTGACCGGCCCATCAGGCATCCGGCCCATCGGGCATTTGCCCGATTTGCCTGTATGGCCAGTCCGGGCCTGCTCACCTGATGGTAAGCACAGACAGGGTCTAAGATGGAGCACACGAATCCAAGGAACAGAGATAGAGGGATTCGTCTATACCCCTCTGGCTCTCACATACACACGACGGAACACAGTAAACTGCTTGGAATTTGGATTAAACACACGTCTATCAAGGGATAGGCCTTGGCCAATTGTGACATCAGACGGAATATAAGAATTAAAGATTAGTTAATAATATTATGAAGTACTAGCGGCCCGTCCCGGCTTAGCACGGGTGGACATTTTTCCCGTTTTTGCAACATTTTTTATTCATGCTCCGCTCCTATTGGTCGTAGCGTGATGTTATATAGCCTATAACCGTCCTCGATAAATGGACTATCCAACACAAAAATAATTTTTCAATTCCAACCAGTAGTTCCTGAGATTAGCGCATTCAAACAAACAAACAAACAAACAAACAAACTCTTCAGCTTTATAATATTAGTATAGATTCGTTTCTTACCAGTCCGCCTGGCTATTGTGAGTGTGATGCTGCCTGACCGCTGCGGTCTAGCATGTAACAACGCTCGTCGTAACGTCTCCATAGCCTCTGCGTTGCTCTGGCCTACAAGCGTCACGCCGTTTACGCTTAGGAGCTGGTCGTTTGTGTGTAACCTGTAGGTAAACGTACATAATTATTAAAAATGATTATTGCTTAGTTAAAGTTTCATAATTTAAATAGGACAGGCATTTATTTACATTTTGATATGACTATTTGCCTTTCACTCGCACACATTTTCTACGAGCGAGAGAAAAAATAAAGAGTATAATAGGTAATTGTTGTGCAACTTAGTCATTCTCTGAAACCTACCTTCCATCTCTAGACGCAGCTCCCCCGTTTAGCACGGACTTGATGAAGATGCCCAAGTCTTGAGGATCGGGCCCCACGGTGACCTTCCCCTTCACACTGATGCCCAGCCCGGCCTTCTCCGAGTCGTGAACCGGCACGTCCAGCCGAAGTATTAGGCGGTTCCGGAGACCTAAAACCTGGAGAAAAAAAAGGATATCAACAATTACTGGTCAGAACTAAAGAAGACCATTTTGGGACGCTTATTGCTAGACAAAATGTTCCTCAAAGCTGCCTTGTTGATCTAGTGGTAACAAATGCGACTGCTGATCGTGAGGTCCTGGGTTCGATCCCCAAATCGGATAGTGTTATTGGGTTGTTCCGTGTGGAATTCGTCAGTAGCACCCCGGAGTTTTGATTTGTGCCCGGTTAATGGCAATAGGTTCGCCCCCTATTAGATGGGACTTAAACATAACGGCGAAATGAGGATGTATACACCTCTGCCCAACTTTTTAGGTTGTTATGTTATGAGTTGTTAAAATCTTCCCTCAGACAAAAACAAAGCATCCCGAAACCAAGATTTTATTTAACTACAGTATTTTTTTTCTATTGGACTTTCTATAAAATTATTATTAGATTGTTACACATTCTTAATTGTAGTCACAACACCCTATTAATCTACTTACCGAATTAGACGAGGAGTATAGTCTCTATCAGAGCACTGTCACTGCTCTGGTCTTTATTCTGCTAGTCATCTTTCGAAGAACTCTTGGGTTCTCTGCCTCTCATAGAACTATCTATAACTAGATCTTATATTTAATTATTCAACTTACCGAATTAGACGAGGAGTTCAGAGCTTCCTGCAGCGCCATATCATTACTCTGGTCTTTATTCAGCAGGTCATCTTTGGACGAGCTCTTAGGTATCCTGCCTCTCATGGAACTGTTGGCACTGTTCTGGTTGATGGCGTTGACTATGCTGGACACGCGGCCGTTGTCTGAAGACTTGTTCGCTTCCACTGGGTTGGAGGGCGGCGGCCCAATCGCTTTTTCTACGTATTTCGTTGGACTTTGTTGGGGTTCGACCCTCTGGAATTAAGATAAAGATGGTTAATAGGTACCGGAGCGTAACGTCTTCTGATCGCAAGGTCCTGATATTGATGGGATATAAATCTTCATAAGGTTAGGCAGAGGTGTATAGTAACACCCCCATTTCGCCGTTATGTTAAAGTTCCATTGTAATAGGGGGCGATCTTTTTGCCATCAACCAGGCACAAATCAAAACTTCTAACGTAGGGTGTTACTATACACCTCTGCACAACCCTTCGGGGAATACAGGCGTGATGTTATGTATTAAATCTTCATACTTTGGTAATAAGACATTGTTATAACAGTTATAAAGGCAACAACAAGAAGGAAGAAATGTAATGGAGGAAATGGATCATTGACAGTAATTTCACAGTTCTCTTGACGACTACATCGACTGTGGAGACTAAGAACTAGCTTTACACGACTCGATGGTGCGTGGGATATTTTTCTTTTACATTTGTCCTACACTTGGAGGACTTCTGTATCGTGGTTGCGTTTACAGTTTACACGACTCGATGGTGCGTGGGATAGTTTTCTTTTACATTTGTCCTACACTTGGAGGACTTCTGTATCGTGGTTGCGTTTACAGTTTACACGACTCGATGGTGCGTGGGATAGTTTTCTTTTACATTTGTCCTACACTTGGAGGACTTCTGTATCGTGGTTGCGTTTACAATTTACACGACTCGATGGTGCGTGGGATAGTTTTCTTTTACATTTGTCCTACACTTGGAGGACTTCTGTATCGTGGTTGCGTTTACAGTTTACACGACTCGATGGTGCGTGGGATAGTTTTCTTTTACATTTGTCCTACACTTGGAGGACTTCTGTATCGTGGTTGCGTTTACAGTTTACACGACTCGATGGTGCGTGGGATAGTTTTCTTTTACATTTGTCCTACACTTGGAGGACTGCTGTATCGTGGTTGCGTTTACAGTTTACACGACTCGATGGTGCGTGGGATAGTTTTCTTTTACATTTGTCCTACACTTGGAGGACTTCTGTATCGTGGTTGCGTTTACAGTTTACACGACTCGATGGTGCGTGGGATAGTTTTCTTTTACATTTGTCCTACACTTGGAGGACTTCTGTATCGTGGTTGCGTTTACAGTTTACACGACTCGATGGTGCGTGGGATAGTTTTCTTTTACATTTGTCCTACACTTGGAGGACTTCTGTATCGTGGTTGCGTTTACACTTTACACGACTCGATGGTGCGTGGGATATTTTTCTTTTACATTTGTCCTACACTTCAAAGACTTTTGTATTCGTGGAAGCGTTTACAGTTACAAATGTTCACATAAACAAACACTAACCGCCTGTTCACACAGTGGATCCGTTTTAACTGATCCGTCGGTACTGGATGTGATGTCCACATCTGTGCCGACGGAACAGTTGAACAAATGGCAGCTGCGTCGCATTTGGCAGACAGGATACGATAAAAATAACGGATCCAGTATTTTTACTGGATTCGGAATACTGTCGTGTATGTGAACTCGCTCATACAACTATAGGAGGCGCCATCACCAAAAAATAAAAACGGATCCTGTTTCTGTGTGAACTAGCTGTAAGATCCAAAACAATTATCTGTAAGCTATACATTGTATGGCCTACCGGTAATTTGTGCACAAGCGGAAATTGAACCTGCGACCCGTTACACGGTAGCCAATCGCTAAGCCACTGCGCTAATTGTGACATTATTTTCAGGCGGTCTTTCTCATAAATACAGCCTTTATGTGGTAGTTACATACCTGTGTCCTGTTGGGCACAGTTCTTTCGATGACGATCTCGACAGTTGACTCGGTGGGAGTGTTCCTAAGTAACGTGACGACTTGTTGCTGCGTGAGGCCGGACACGGACACATTGTTCACTGACACCAGTTTGTCGCCAGCTCGTAATCGGCCGTCTGTTACTGCTGCACCCTATAAATAAACAATACTTAGAACATAATACCTCGTAACAATATCGTTGGCGATTATCTGAATGAAGAAAATGGAGAACCGAAATGATTGAATGAACAGTTTTAGTTTTTAACCGACTTCCAAAAAAGGAGGAGGTTCTCAATTCGTCTGTATGTTTTTTTTGTTTTTTTTTTAATGTCTGTTACCTCATAACTCCGCCATTTATAAACTGATTTAGATATTTTTTTTTTATTTGAAAGGATATACTTCCAGATTGGTCCCATTTAAATTTGGTGAAGGTCTGATGAAGAACTTCGGAGATAGACAATAGAACTCCTTAATGACAAACAGTACGCATAATGTGATGATGTTGATTATGTTATGAGCAGCGTATTTAGTAGGTCCAACCATATTTTATAATTAAGGCCACTAAAACGAAAAAAATAAAAAACATTTTAACAAAAATAAAACCGACTTCAAAAAAACGATGAAAGAATAAAATAATTACCATATCATAAAATTAACAGTTTCAGAAGTCGGTGCCTTCAATTTGGTTCAGCGTGGATTAGCACCGACTTCTGAAACTGTTAATTTTATGATATGGTAATTATTTTATTCTTTTCATCGTTTTTTTGAAGTCGGGTTTTATTTTTGTTAAAATGTTTTCTGACAAGTCAAAACCATTTTTCATACCTTTGGCAGTATATTCTTGATGTAGATAGGACAGTGTCCGCCCGTGGGGTTGTCCCTGGTGGTGATGGTGAAGCCGAGTCCCTTCTCGCCCTTCACTAGCTTGACGCACACGGCCTGCGTCGCGCCCGACTGCGGCTTGCTGCAGTTACTGGGACTTACTGGCACCTCCATGCCCGATATGGCGCGCTCACTGCTGCCGCCTGGAAAATTTAAAATAATATAATAAAAACACGATATTGGGAATAGGAATTTAATTAAGAAAACAAAGCTCTGAAGAAAAGATCCTAAAGCCTTTCTTTTTAACTGAAGAAATCACTGTAAGAAGATTGATAAAATACGCGATTAAGATAATGGAACCAGAGATATAACATAATTAGCCCATTACTGTCCCAGTGCTGGGCACGGGTTTCATCTCAGGATGAGAAGAGTTTAGGCCTTAGTTCACCACGCTGGCTTGGTGTGGGTTGGCAGACTACACACACCATCGAGAACTTTATGAAGCCCTCTCAGATGTGCAGGTTTCCTCACGATGTCTTTCCTTCACCGTTAACGCAAGTGATAATCAAATTCTGATCCGGTAAGAATTCGAAGAGTCAGAGGTACGGACTGGGATCGAACTCTGACCCTCCTGCATGGAAGGCAAACGTTCAACCGCTAAGCTATCTCTGCTATCATGGAACCATATAGTGTCCAATTTCATAGATCTAGGTCCTCAAAATGAAAAACGAATATCCTAAAAATACCCTTTTTTCTGTCAGACTATTTGTAGATAATCCTTTCGGACTACTTCTATGTAACCTAGCAGTTATTGGCGAAACCTGAAGGGTCTTCAGCCAAATCTCTAGTAAGCCCCTCTCCTTTATAAGTTACTAGCGACCCGCCCCGGCTTCGCACGGGTGCAATGTAGATACTAATGTGGGGCATATAAACCTTCCTCTTGAATCACTCTATCTATTGCTAAAAACTGCTTTAAAATCTTTTGCGTAGTTTAAAAGATCTAAGCGTACAGATAGCGGGAGCGACTTTGTAAGGATGAAAATAAATGACAACATTTTCCACATACCTTCTGGTAAGAGATCAAGTGGACGTTCTTGCACAGGATGTACACTCGCCACGTTGTTGACACCTGACACCCACCGAAGCATGTCTTCTACCCTGGGAATTGGCAAAGAAAAAACAAATTATGAAATCGTACAAACAAAAAATATTTTCGGAGATGTCGTTAACATAAGGAATTACGACAGCTCCTTCTTATTTATTTTCCAAAAAAAAAAAAACACAGCTGGACTTTATCCATATTCAGTTATAAGAATTGATAAATTTAAGGCCGTTTGCAACGGCTTCCAACACGTCATGACGAAATGTGATGACGTATCCGAGGGTGGTAAGATATGAAGTGGTATAGAGCAAGATGTGCCAAACGTTCACAGCTTACTATCATACTATGGCCGACAAGACAAAATGCAGTGATGACACCGGTTCCATATATTTCTATGAACCATTTACTCGGGAAAAGGCACGAAATTACTAGTGTCACAGTAAATGGTCACCACATATTTTGTCGTTTCAACCATAAATGATCGTCGTTATGATGCAAGCTCCTAATGTTTGGGTCCTTCTTCGAGCCACTTCCTATCTTAACACTCTTAGGTCCGTATTACAGAACGAAACTCAAGCATTAATCTCTGTTTAAAACTAGTTTTGAGTCGAATTTTAATTTTAGATCATTCCTCAAGCATAGATTCATTGATCATAGTTAAGCTGAGTTTGGCTTTAGGTATTCTAGATCGTTACTCAGTTTGTAGATTCGACCCCAAGCAGTGATTTGATCTGTAATCAACCAATCTATTAGCTTGATTTGAGTCTCGTTTCATCTGAGTATAGATTGATTGCCGTTCTGGAATAAGACCGTTCCTCAAGTACTCATTCTATACTTAAACAGTGATCAACTGATTAAAGATCAAACTGGACTTGAGGAATGTTCTGTAATACGGACCTTAGAAGTTTGATGATTCCATTCATAGCCTACATCAGTTATAATATATTATGTAACTAACTCTGCTGTATACACATTCGTTTGTTGTTTATTATCATAGTAACCTACTGTTACTAACAAGTAACAGTAGTAAGCAATCGTTACGCAATTAGCGTACAAACAATAAGTGTACATAAACATCTGGACTATATACAACGTGTTACATAATTCCCCATGAAAAATGTAAATAATCAAGTAGTCTTTTATGGTTGTTGTCATTTACCTCTCATAGGAAATTAGGTAAGAATGTAAATAACTTTCTGGGTAGTCTACTCTTTAGTTTTATGTTTTCAGGGTTGCGTTTCAATGATAATTATTTTATGTTTTATCCAAATTCTTTATTTTTTTGGGACTTACTACGGTTTTCAAATATTGCCAAAACCCCCTTTCGCCTTTAGGGGTATTTTTGTAACACGTTGTATATATGTAGATACATCACTAATTAGTGACACATGAGCATTATTAAAGCTGACTTACACGAGGGAAGTTTCTTATAAATTCATGTTATCTCTGTTTCCATCGCTGAAAAAGGCAGTCAGAAGTAATCTCGCTGCGGGAAACAATTCTCGTGTAATTCAGCGTTTAGAAATAACAAGAATAATAGCAAAAAAAGACCGAGAACCGGGTGTTGTGGTAAAACTTAGGAGAGGCCCATATCTAGTCCTATCGCTGTCTAGTAGTGGACTGTGATAGGCCGAGGAAAAGAGATTGTTCTAAGTTTCATGAATTTAATCTATAATTATTATATTTTGTAAATAGTGATAAAGTAAACAATACTGTAAAGTCGAATATTATTGTAAATTCAACCTCCCAGACTTTTCTCAGCTATGTTGGGGTCCGCTTCCAGTTTAACCAGATGCTAAATACCAGTATTTTACACGGAGCGACTGCCATCAGACCTCCGCAACTCAGTAACTGGGTAATGCCGATATCTTAAGGTTAGGCCGGTTGACAGACTTTCGGGCTGCTTAAGTATTATTGTAAATTTAGAACAATTATTGGTTTCTACGATAATTAATTTCAAAATACCATTATATGCATTGACTCTTGCTATTGACCGTACCTACTGATGCTGAAGTGTTGAAGTAACAGGAATTATGACTATTATTATATTACCTATGATTCTGATGATTGTTGACAGGCGTGTCTTGTCCTAAGGGCTCTCTCCGCGCGTCTCTAGGAAGACTCTTACTGCCATAACTTTGTACCCGCTCTGCTGCGTCTAACCATATACCGCTTCTGAAAATAGAAAAAGACATTTAATTGTTAATTCAATTTTTAGATCGTTGTAAAGAAAAGAGGGAGGTGGACTAACTTGATATGTAGACCTTAAAATGCAATGGGACTGATGCCATGAGAACATAACATCACGCCTCTATTCCCCAAAGGCACAAATCCAAACTTCGGGCTGCTACTGAGGAATTCCACACGAAAAAACCCAATAACACTTTGCCTTACCTGGGGATCGAACCCAGGGCCTCACGATCAGCAGTCGCACTTGCCACCACTAGATCAACGAGGCAGTGCTAAGAGAATGATGATGTGAATAAGTGCATAGTGCGTTCATAAAACGCACCATGATCAGGTGATCACCAATACGTTTGCCGAGCATAGATGAACGTTAAATGTAGCAATTATGGTGGACGTAGCAGACTCATATGATGAAACTTTGAATTTATGCAAATCAACAAAACAGCGTCCTAATTGCTTTAGCTACAGAATGTATCCGGATTTATTTTAAATAACAGCTGTTGTTGACTTATAATGATTGCTAAAGTTAACAAAGCTTAATGGAGATTAGTCTTTAAATTAAATTTGGCATCTTCTATTTGTAGAAGTTAGGTTTAGTTAGATCCATAATTCGCGACATTTTAGGGAAAGATTTACCATACTACCTAAAATTTCCAAATGCTAGTGTTAGCTATAAAGGTATTTTGTGTGGAGTTGGCGCAATAAAGTTTCAATCCCAAGAAACATTACTTTTGAATCAAAAATATTTGTATTGTTGACCGACATCAGCAACTTATCGCAGACTACTTCCAAAAATATGTTTATCACTAATAGAAAGGTACAGGACCTGACGTGCCAAACATCTAATTACCTCTAACTCAAAATTATGTTTAACGATCACAGATTTGTTTACCTTGTATGAATGTGGATGAAGCGAAAGGGGTATGTAAGCGTCATAGTATGTGGCGTTCTATAGTTTCTGCCTACCCCCATGGGAAAAAGGCCTGAGTTTATGTATGTATGTATACAAAATTTTAATGACTAGACTAGGTACATTCCCAACTGCGCAATCACTCGCCAAACTTTAGAACGATCTAGAAGTTTGGCGTGGCTTCGCAAGCAAATAGACGAAGGCTGCACTGAAGACAAAGTGATGTCTTAAGTTCTAATCACATCTTACCCAGGCCCAGAAAACTGCATAGACAGGCGATTAGACTGCCTCTGGAAGTGCTGTCCGTGCCGGTCGACGGCCACGTCTGGCGGCCGGCCGTCCGGCAGCGGGTGCACCTTCTGCGTCACACGGCTGCTGTCGTCCCGGCACACCACCGCCGCTGACCAGCGCTTCGTTTGTTCCGACACCTGGAATGAGAGCTTCAACTTTAGTACAGAAGTGAAATGTGATAAAAAAATATTGGTCCTTTGTTCTTTGAACACGATTGTTCGAATAAAGAATTCAGGACAACGCTCATGACGTAAGGCGTCCCTACCTTCTGAATGCATTGTTCCATATCCGGATATTGGTTAATCAATCGATCGATCAGAGTAGATCAAACAGCGAGATTAATAGGAACGTTGTTGGAGGAAGCCTTAGAATAATGAGTGTTAGTTGTTTAAATAACGAGATTCCTCCAAAACACTTCGAATCCCGAACTTCAAAACTTCGAAAATGTATCTGCGAAAGGAACTATGAATATGATTGACGGATACAGGATCGAAGTATCAAATTAATCTTAATAGAACAAGTTATTACCTGTCTCTGAGGTGGTAGCGTGTCCTGGTGCAGCGTGGGTTCACTCCCGCGCCGCACCTGAAGGCCATTCGCTCCGTCTTCCATGTCTGCCGCGCCGACCTCCACGCAGGAGTCGGTGTCTGGAACACACATACTGCCGCCGACGCCACCGCCACCCTGATAACAAGAATATTACGTTCTATCGCATCATTGAATCACCATCAACGCTAGTCGATAAACATCAACTAGAACCGTCGATCTTCGTCCTTGGGTAGACCGCTAGTACAAACGTCATCCCATCCCACTACGCTTAGGAGGCAGATGCGTAATAGCTATAGGATGCAACGAAATAGTAACTATTACAAAAACCCACACGTGTGGATGAGGCAAGCCATTCTCCAGGTGGTACTGCGTACCTTGAGATAAGGTCAACATAAGAACTTTTTCACGTTATGTCATTGAAATCTAAGAAATGCAATAGCTCAGTTCACACTAGGCCTTACAAGATCAAAAAACCTTTTTATTCAACATGCTTAAAGACACTATTGAACAAGAGATATCAAGGCAGATAGGTAATTAACCAGTCCACGTCCCTCTTTTTCTGATGCACGATCTAGAAGCCAACATAACAGAGCGCCTTAATTAAAATATCAAATCATGCTCATGTAATTATTACCCACAGACGTTACGAATAAGTTACTTGTACCAGAGCTTGCATTCTATGGAACCACTAGAGCGTGACCGATCTCGATAATCAATTATGAGATTCAATACAAATTGCTTTAGTCTGTTTATGCATATAGCAATCGAATCACTCTCTAATGCTTTGCAGACTATACAAACGTATTTTAAAACCCATCGCACAATGCAGATTATATGTATATCAATCAACGCTTAAATCGTCATTTGGCTGAGTCTCTGTCAGTATTATTTCCTTTGTCGATTTAATATCAATGATGCATGTGCGCAGTAGCAGAATAATAAATGAGTCGGAAAAGATCGATGGCCTTAGAGAGTTCAAGAATAGAGCCAATGGGGCCTGAGGCCCGTCAGTCCGTCGATAAGCCCGTCCTCCCTAGAGATTACGATTAAAGTGGCACAAAACAGAGAGGAGATTTGCATTATTTATCCAAATAATTAATGGAAATAATATTTGAAGTCAAAATGTTTAAAGCATTGACATGATGATTATGATGTAATTTCGAACACTGGGTGGGTATTAAATACCATTTTAACTTAACTGTCGACCAATATAAAAATATGGAGTGTGTGAAGTGTGAAGTCTCTTACACACAACACTTACGGTTATATTAAAGTCTATATTTAAACGTATAACTCGATGATAAACGTATAGGTACGCTCTGCTTGCGAGCTCAGTAATCCTGTTAGCCCAGTTTCAGCTTGTTATCTACTAAATAGGTATGCGGTAGGTACGACGTATACTGTTGTATGAAAGAGGCGTGAACGCGTGAATGCAGGCATTCGCGCCGCCCGTTATGTACCGTGATTCATACCCTATTTGTTATACCTACCTATGTTGTATATACGTGAATTAGTTTTATTTTATTCTTCGCAAATGTATTGTGTTTTCAATACGCTATGTACCATTATAGTATTGTACTTGCCGTGTGATCTCAGTTTAGAACACACTACGTTGATTTCCCGTGGCAAATTCAATAGTAGAGGGCTACGGAAGATGGTTCCGATTTGCTGGTCTAATCCGCTGATATCATAGTCTCATGAGAAGAGCATAACATACCTACATAACATTACGCCTTGTTGTATTCTCTGAAGGAATCGGCGGAGGTGTTTTGTTTTTTAGTACGCCCTCGTTTCGCCAGTTATCTTTAAGTTCCATGTAATAGGGGGCGACCTTATTGCCATTAACCGGGCTCAAATCTAGACTCCGGGCTGCTACTGAGAAATTACGAATGAAAAAACTCAATAAGACTTTGCCCGACCCGAGGATAGAACCTAGGACCCCATGCTCAGCAGTCGCGCTTGCAACCACTAGACCAACAAGGTACTCATGAAAAGACCAATTAAAATTTATACACAAAAGGAGAATAACGCTTAAATTTTTTGGCTGGAGTGGTGCGTCTCATATGACATGACAAGACTGGTTTTGTCGCGTTCAAAATTTGCTCGACCGATAATTGCAAAATCTACATGGTCGAATCAGCTTATCGGATATGCAAATCAGAAATGTTACGGACCCTCACGGATTACGCACTTGTCTTCAGTTCAAGAATCCCGTGCTCGGTTTCATAAGTTCATATACATTTGCGATCTGAATGGATAAACATGATAGCAATAAGATGAATAGCAGCATTAATCGGCGTGCTAATAGCTTCGATTACTAATCTGCCTACCAAGACTAATTATGACGATAATATTTCTCCAAGATTTGTCGCCGGAGGGGACCATACTGGTGGCCCTCGTTGACTGTGGACATTTACTGGCCGTAATGATGATAATGAATGATTACTCACGATTTTACTAAGCTTGTGCAATCGTTAAATGTATTAGCAAGATAAATTGCGCAAGTTATTGAAACAAGTACCTATTTGTTTACCTGTTTACATTGAATGCAAGTTTTGTTAAAACCTTCACGGACTACTTGTGGCAAGTCAGTAAAACTTCCAGAAGTCGACTTGCTACGGATGATTTTGCGTACATACATAAACATAACATCACGCCTGTACTCCCCGAAGGGTTACGCAGAGGTGTATAGTAACACCCTCATTTCGCCGTTATGTTTTAAGTCCCTTGTAATAGGGGGCGAGCCTATTGCCATCAACCGGGCAAAAATCCAAACCCCAAGCTGCTACTGAGAAATTCCACAGAGAAAAATCCAATAACACTTTGCCCGACCTGGGGATCGAACCCAGGAACTCACGATCAGCAACGATGTACGATGATCTTGTCCAAAGTGAAAGACGGTTGCAGAAGAAAACTTGCGCAATTTAACTTGATAATGGATATAGTGCTTTACGTGGGGTACTTATCAACAATAGGTAATATAAATAGATCTTGAAACACGCACATGACAGTTGGTCTAACAGGATAATTTTATTGCAAAATCATAACCTGAAGTACGTACTTAATTCTTATTTCATTCCAAGTCGATTTACTAGGAACTGGAGCTACTGGCATTACTAGTAAATTATTTACAATACTAGCCACTAAATCCTTTCATTTTCCAAAATATTATTCTGATTTCTGAACACGTAAGTACTTAGCAGTAGTTGGCATTGGTTTTTATTTCAATAACAATGTATTTTTAACTCACCTTATTAGGATTTTGCGCACAAAAACACTGCGAGAAACACAAACCCATATTGAGACTGTAATTAAACGACAAATTGACCTCTATGCTTGTAATCGACATGTCACGAAATGATCTTATTTGTGCGCTGCAAATAAATCTACAACAATCAACAAGTTCCGACAAGACCTTCAGAATAAACTGAATACACCCCGCGCTTTCTTTCATTGTTTTTTTTTTAGAACACACGGCTTTGCCTTTGTACATTCGCGCATTCAGCCTAGATCTAATAAAGATTGTTTTTTTTTATTAAATAATTATGATAAAGTTTCGTTATATTATGCATTAAATATAATATAAGTACGGCTTTGATACAATACGGTTAGTTGATTTTACATGCTTCGTGGGAATTTTATAAATGTTGTGGCTACGTCGCGTCGGGTACCTATATGTCTGTGTTACTAAATAGTATATTGTTCTTCAGTAAATGCGATGATGATAGAGTGCTATTTCACACTGCGTTTAGCTTAGAATTAATTATTTCTATAGGTACTTGATTCTGTGATCCATTTACTTAGTATGAAAAAATTGATTTTATTTCTCCTTTCTAAAAATTACAAGACCTTATAAATTAAACTATTAGCAAACATTCAACATAAAAAATACCTTTTAGCGAGTTCCAGTTCTCTGTAAAGTAATTATAAAAAAAACTATGTATCGATTAATTTTTTTATGAATCAACTTACCCGAAACATGTCAGGGGAGGCGGTGCCGGCGGAGGATCCACTAGCGCCATCTGCCTGCGCGGCGCGTGGCTGCGGTGCTTGGCTGGCGCACTCCGCGGTAAGGGTCTCCCGGTCATCCGCCACGTCACGCACGCGGTCATCCGGGTCTAAAATACCCCCTGAACTGGCGCGCAACGCTCGCACTCCCACCCATGTCTCCGGACCCTAGAAAAAGGAGAAAATACGTTTAGACATGCTAAGTTTGTGAGAATATTTTTTATTAACTAAGATAAATCCTCAACTTGCAAGAAATAATTAATGCACGGATGTACGCCAACGCAATTGATTGTTTTATTAATGCACCTTTTACTTAAAATATTATTACTGGAAACCATACACCGCTGTTTCTCGTATGAAAGTGGCAAGAAATGTAAAACATCACGTGCATGCTGCTCTTATAAAACTAAAACCTCATAACGTTATACGACACCTAACGGATTTACACTTGCTGCGAAAATTAAGAGAAATAACTGTAATAATGTGCGAAAATGCACATTGTGTTAGTTTCTTGAATTTGTGTGTTTTTCTTATAGCAAGATAATAATAAACAGGAACGGTTGACGTTCCCACGCCGCGCAGAAACCGCGCTCACTTCATTCAACTTGCTCTACTCTTGTATATCTACACGTACCTCGACTGTTTTGTCTGCGTATTCGTCAGGCTTTGTTCGACTGTCAACATGAATCAAGTTGAATGATATCAAAAGGTTTTATGCGAATTTTGAAAAGGCTTTTGCAATAAAAACGACCAGGGAAGACTTGATTATTATCTCTATAAAGAAAGACTTTGTCCAACGGGTAAACAAGGATTGCTTAATAAACAACCTTTTCAGTGGCTATGTGGTTTGTCTAATAAAACTCTGTGGTAAAATAATATGATTATAAATATTACACATCTTCTCACAAATGACAAACGTGTTCGTAAAATCTTATAGACTGGCAATTTAAATTTTGGAGAAGGTAAAACATTATCATGAAACATTCATTTTGCTTTAAGAATCCATTTAAAATGTATCCACCCATTTAGAGAAAAAAAATGCTTTTTAAATGGTTAATTTTTAAAACAAAATTAATGTCTCACGGTCAAGGTTTTGTTTACCTTTTATTTGAATTTAAAATGGCCGGACTATAGTAACAAACACGTGTAAAATTCATACCCATGTCACAGACTTTCGTTCCGGTTGTTTTGAAGCGGCCAATCGAGCCAATTTCTTCAATCTCGGCGGAGGTACGGGCTCCGTAGCCGTCCCAACTTCCATCGCACTGCCATCCGACACCGCGCGTTACCACTCGTCACCTCAACATCTTTATTTTCACCATTATAATACTTTATCAAATCGATTTCACTAACTTCGGTAATCGAAACCGTGAAACGAGAACATTTCTTGATACTATAATAAGAAATAAGATCTAATTTCGTGACAATTCGAATTTAATAAAAACAACTGGACCGTTATAGTGGTACTCAACGTTTGATGTTTAGGAGTGCTAGGGCAGGTCAGTGGCGCGGGTAAAGCCTTGACCTTCGCGGTCCACTGACCAAACACAGTCTATGCTCACGCGCCGCCGTGCACCAGATGCTGCGCCCATAAGAGACGCTGTGGAACATTATGCCTTTAATGCTCAATTTTATCTGGAACACGACGCCTACTATGGTACAAAATTAGTAAGAATGTTGACGCCAATAACTGTGTTATTTTTGTTCTAACTCGAGAGTCACATTGAACTGTAAATACATGAGTGTGAGATAGGGCTGCCATGCGTCCGGATTTGTCCTAGTTTGGGGAGGCGTCCGGGGGCGTGCGGGGGCAGTTCTCAAAAAGTGTCCGGGTAAAACCCAAACACCCATCGCGTTGGCAGTTTCGTTTTATTTCTATTCCAGAAATTAGTTCCACACAGCACACAAGCACGTGTATGACTTACGTGGGTACAAAAAATATATTATGGCTATTATAATACATAACAAATTAAATTTCATATTTTTTAATATTTTTAAGGGTATCCGTTTAAAAACCGGTTTCGATACGTCCGGTGTTTGGAAATCTTTGTCCGGTGGTGGCAATTTATGTGATGGCAGCCCTAGTCTGAGACATTCTTACGAGTGTTAATGATTGTAGGGACAGATAAGTACCTGACAAAGAGTAAAAGATCTCAAGTCTTGTAAAATTTGAACGCATAATAATATATGATCACTCAATAAATAATGTTTTGTCCTCAACATGTATTATGGTATAGGAAATAAAAACTGTATGTCATTCTAAATCAACCATTTCGACCGAAACTGATTTAGGTGCTAATGAAATATCTACATATTATAATGTTTTAACGAAACGAACTGTTATAAGCGTAAAAAACCGACTCTGAACATTGCCAATATAAAATTACGAATGAAGTTGTAATCCGCTCTAGAAATACGCATGATCAAGTTGTCCATATTCCAAGAATGTGTTGAACAGCAGTGGCGCCCGCGCACGCGATCCGTTTACCTTCGGGGAAGACTAACTCGGACGTTACAGAAAAACGATATTTGTCGACAGCCTGCAACACGCGTGCTTACAAACATCAGGAAAATAACCAGAAAAAACTGCACTGTGCAGTTCGAACTTATCATTAAAGTCCTACTGTTTCAGGCGTCTACGCCCAGTAATGACTATTCATGAAGTATTATCTAAGTTGACTGATTTGTCCATGCCCTAACGCGGTATAAGCCAACGGAAATGCACACCTTTATGGTCTGTAACGTGTGTGCCGAATGTTAAATGGTCCACGTTGCGTCAATACACGGCTTTTGTACAACAATCTAATGAAAATACATATTTATGTGCTTCGAGCACAGTTTAAATTGATATGTTAATTTGAACAACATACCATTCAGTAATTTAAAAAAAATGGCAACAGTAGTCTATAAAAAATATTAATAATTATGCAAAAATGTAGAGATTATGAAGTTTGTACATAGATTTCTATGTTTTTATCGTAATACATATATCAATTAAATTCAATTTCGATCGATAAACACGCAATGAAAAGACAAGACTCTTAATTGTCGTATGGGCAGGAGCACGAAATGAATTTATAATCAGCAGTAACAAAAACAAATACCTTCACTAGTTCACTGCCGTAATTAACAGTAATTAATGTGCCCCTAATACATTTTAATGTAGCTTTTTATGTTTTTAGTAACTTAGCGTGGTCACCTTCAATCAATCTTTGTCAAGCGTGTGTCTATTTTCACGAGTCGAGTGGTCATCTAGGCGGTTTATTGTAAACATGCCTCAAGGCAACTCGCGAAATTGTTATGCAAATACAACGTTGCATTCATCCACTCCGTTTGTATGTATTTAATATTTACTTTAGTGCAATGTGTTAAGTGAAATGTTTGTAACATTTTGTCTAGACTTTTGTTTAGAATACACCTATAGTGAAATTCTAATGTAAAAAAGATGTAATGTGAATAAAAATAAACTTATCTTTGTCTCTCTCAGTTGCATTTATTAATTTCCATAGCAAGGTGAAAAGCAATCGATATTAATAGAAGTGCGTTTTCGATTAGTTTAAGATTTATCAACACGTATCGTACAGTCAGACTAGGTCATTGCCTACTAGATACATTAACTTATCCGTTCCCCTAGCCTTACAAAATGTGTTCTTACTAATTTGTTTTAATGCCACTTGCCACCCTAGATTTGAATGACCACCACACATTAAATTATTAACAATTTGTAGATAAATAAGTCTTGTTTAATAAACTTCATTAAAGTAAAGAAATATCGCGATCTCAATTCGCGCACAATTCAATCCAGTTGTTTTTTCTTTCAAACTTTTTTTCACCAATAACTAATAATGTAATATTAATCTTCTAATTTTAGCACATGTCGATTATAAATACACATTATTATCACGCACTCATTAGGGTTTTATCACAAAATATTTTCTTTATCGTGGTTTTATTTCGCGTGTACAGAAATGACACACACGCGGCGCCGCGGCACAACTCCTACTGAAGCCGACGATTAGAAAGATCTTCAACAATGACCGCAAACAAAACGAATATTCTACTGAACCTCCAATATTTTTCAAGGTTTGCGGTTTGCAATAACAAAAAGTTAAGTACAACGCGATTACCTAACGGACAATAAAAATATATCGAGATTAAAATTTTTATAACAATAAGGAAACCTTAAGTGAACGTTATATTTATCAGATTTTTATCATTATTGAAAATTTCACACGTAATAACACAATAAAAAAATAATCGGATCACACCTTCTTAATGAATGTAATGTTTATGACGTAATGTTATTAAATGTAGAGTCATAACTGCCTCGTTGGTCTAGTGGTGGCAAACGCGACTGCTGTTCTTGAGGTCCTGGGTTCCATCCCCAGATCAGACAGTGTTATTGGGTTTTTCCGTGTGGAATTCCTAGTAGCAGCCCGGAGTTTGAATTTATGCCCAGTTGATGGCAATAGGCTCGCCCTCTATTACATGGGACTTAAACATAACGGCGAAATGTGTGTTACTAAAAACATCTCTGCTCAACCCTTCGGGGAATACAGGCGTAATGTTATGTTATGTAGAGTCATTCAGTTGACTTGAAGAAAGTCTGGACAAAGTAAGAATCAGACATAATTTTAATAGAGCTGTGTGTAAAGTTCCAGTCCTCGTGATGCAAGCCTGGAAATCTTTTAATTTATCTAGGTACTATATAAAATGAATGAGCAGGACTATCAGTCAATCTGGTTCCTTATGATATGAGGTAAAGCTTTAGAAAATAATATATCTCCAGAACCTTTTTTCTACAAACAATTGTATGAGATCTGCTCTCTTTAAAATAACAAACGAAACTAATCAATTCGGAAGTGTAGAGTCTATTGAAATTACCGACAAACTAAAACAGTTGTTATAAATGAATATCCGTCCAAAAATAGAAAACCTGGCTTCGCACATAATGAACAATTTTTAATAAACCACTTAACAGCATTTAATATATTATAATGATACTGCTTCCCTACCCATTCCATTTGTCCCACCTGCTGGAAATCCATCCTACCTGAACGTGAGTTGCGTTGGCTAAATAAAGTCTTTAAACAGATTCCGGACCCAGGTTGGTCGAAGCAAAGAAAACCTGCGCAGATGGAGATTCATAGACAATTCCAGCTGGGAGTGTAAATGTGGTGCTGTCCCACAAACGACGGAACAGGTGATATCATGCCCTGCGTGCCCTGATACCTGCACGTTACAGGAACGTCTTCTTCTTCCTGCCCGTATCCCACACTAGGTGGGGTCGGCACAACATGTATTTCATAAATCCATGTTGTTAGAGGTTTTGGCTTATTGTTTTATGACCGGCCGCCTGCCTAATATCAACCCTCCTTGGGAATACACGTTGCGCCCGTCGCGCGGTTGACCCAATGTGCTTGCTGATATTATGCACTGGGTTCCAAAATAATATGCATGTCAATCTTATTGTCAACAACTAAACAGACTATGTTCTTCTTGGTGGAGTATACTTGCAGTTCCTTGACCCACTCATTCAGTTTTGCTAGGGACTTCGGTTCTGACACATTGTAAATCGTAGCGCAGGTACAATGGACGCTACTGATAACGCTAAACTCGTAGCTAAGTTCTGGGTCGACTCAATTTAGATTGTCATCGACACGCTAAGAAGAAGTATTTAATTTAAGTTATCGTTCAGGTGTTCATGGGAAAATTTAACTAATATTGTATATTTTCAGAATTTCTGAATGGTTTTTCTAAGGCTTCATAACATAAGACGATTAGAGGATTATAATAAGTATACCAAAGACAAGGGTAGCAATATTTACCTGCCTACAATAAGACGATCACTACAAATCCGTCTGCAAGTCATGGTATTTATCAATGAACACACAGATAACAAAGGTTTTTCCCAAAAACCTATATCAGGCACCAGTCTCTCACAAAGGTGGAATACCGATAAACCGGGGTTACTTTGAATCCTGGGGTAACTTTGATAAAAAAAATTGTTTCGTAATAAAACTCAAATTGTACGAATTCTGAACGCATTCTTCCTATAATTTTTTTTACGATTGGCAGCATTAAACGTCACTGTCAGCGTGTGATTAGTGGCAGTGAGTGGATCCTTGCTGGGAGATAAAAAATTATAAAAAATATATCAGTAGTAGTTTTGTGTAATTATTTATTCCTTATTGGGGTTACTTTCGAATTCCTTATAAAAAAGGGAGGTATCAAAGTACCCCAGTCATAGTTTAACATTTATTACCAAAAAATTTTTTTTCTCAAAAAGTAATAAGAAAAATTATAATTTTATTCAAGAAGTAGTTAACATAAACAAAATCTATAGTAACATTTTTTTTTGCTCTCATATTTCAAGAGAAAAATACATTTCAATTTTGAATTTTGAAATTGATCAAAGTAACCCCGGTTTACGGTACCTACATCTTAGACATTTTTGGTACACATTAACTTTAAGTCCCCATTGTGAAGAGAGAACAAATTATAATGATAAATAAAACTTGCCAAACTTATACTTACTTAAACTTATCTTTGGGCAGTGTATGGTAGAGATAGTACGACTTCCGTCGACATCTTCATATTACACATGTGAAAAGATGTACTTGTATGGGTATTGTATGGCCAAGTTAGCATATATATATGCATTTCACTTGAGATAGTTCTTAATTACGTCATTTAATACCAAGTTCCTGTTTACATCAAGCATTTTTATGATACACGTGTAGCCGTCAGCGTATATCCATGAGATATTATTTAATGGCTTCTGTGGACAATGGTCTATATCTATAGTAGGTATATATATATATATATTAACTTTCTTAACCTAAAGCGGCATAATTATCCACTTACAAGTTACTTAGTTATTGCACTACATTGCTCGCTTAGTTCGAAACTTGTAGAAGTCGACTTGCGGCAGGTGTGTCCACAGTTCGAAAGTTGGTTGCGCAAGTCAACTTGCGCGGTAGTACTTGCTAGTTGATTCGGCGCATAAAAGTCTTATCAACTTACTTTTAGAGGACCAATGTGAAATCAATTAATGGATGATTTCTATGATTTATCGAGCATTATTGGGTAAAATTAAAACTCTTGTATCTTGACCAATAATGTAACAATGACTCCATAGCTTCTGCCGGGGTTGCGGTGCATGCTTAAGCGAATCCCGTGACCCCGGCCGACGGTCAGAAGGGGGAATACCATGGGTTTTTAGCCGGTAAGAGTCCGGCAGACCCCATCGCCTACCCCGGGCGAGGGACATCCATGAGGATTTGGGTGAATATTCGAAATTTTTTGACATTATTTTAACAAATCATTCTTTTCCCGGGTTGTTAACGTTATAGTATTGTCAGATTGTTTTTATTCTTGTCTTATTGCTTGACGGCAGCGGTATAGTTTGAGTTTTCATTATCATAATTATTATAGTATTAAACATCTGCATTCTTACCTTTGGGATGATGCTAATGACGTTCTCAATTTTTGTTAATATTTTTCGGAGAATGCCCCATTTACCAACGATAAAAATCCCCCATAGATTTACATAGTAGACCCAGGTAAAATTACCTTACGAGTATCTTTTATGCCCAGCTAGGCAATAAAAAATTATAACACCAGTAAGGAAAACGAATCCTTTTTATCCATTGGAGCCAGGCGTAACTGAATATTTTATTATTCTACTAAATGTAGACATATTGAATTAAACTTTAGGACAACAAGCCAGAGATAAAAGAATACTTCAAAACCTTCCTAATACCATTTTATATGGTGGTAAAACCGTACCAACATTCACTTCGATTCCAAGAAGTAGAGGAGAAAGCGGACAACGCACAGCTTCCCCGAACATCAACCACACCTTACCTTCGCTTATAATATTAACATTATTTTTTGTAGGAGGCATAGACGTCTGGCAGCGTCGACTGTGATTGGAAAACTGATCAGTACTAACAGACAAACCTACAAACTTTGCCTATAAGTATTTCAATTAAATAATAACTGACTTACCTTAGAGGACAGTACATAAATGTCCTCCATCAACTTAGAGATCAAGTATAACTAAGAAAAAAATACCCAAAGAGAGGGACGAACTACTAACCACGCGACGTCGCACGAGCAAAGTCGAGAGCGGAAGGTAGTTTTATAATAGCTAGTGATTATAGCCGTCTTGTGACCTAGTACATACTTACGTATGCAAATGACAGCATAAAGTCTCATCTTACCTGCTAAGTACTTCCCATTAGTTTGAAGATTACAAACAATAGAAATAGAAAACAACACGGTTTTTCCAGATTAGCTATAATTTACATGTCACGCTCGCTATGTTTCGTATTGTTTACAATATAAATCATCACATATGGCCGATAACTATAATTTACGCGCGTTATTAGCGTTATTGGTTAAAATTGAGACTTGTATCTTTACCAATAATGAAGCAAAGACATCATGGCTTGGCATAGTAGACCCCCCCAAATGGAAGTAGCTATCACAGGTAAAATTAGCTTTCGAGGCTATTTATAAAAAAACTTTTTAACAAAAATAAAACCGACTTCAAAAAACCGAAAAAAGAAATAAAATTAGTACCATATTACAAATTAACAGTTTCAGATGTCGGTGCCTTCAATTTGGTTCAGCGTGAATTAACACGATTCTAGTCTATGAGTCTATCTCCGAAGTTCTTTATCAGATCTTTACCAAATTTAAATGGGACTACTTCGAAAGAATACTCTTTCAAACAAAAAAATAATCATTAAAATCGGTTCACAATTATCAAAGATATCACGGAACAAACACACAAAAAAAAGAAAACATACAGTCGAATTCAGAACCTCCTCCTTTTTTGGAAGTCGGTTAAAAATACTACCATTGGTAAGCAAAACGATTTGTTTTTATTTATTAGGCGTAATATTGATATATTTCTATCAATTGTCTTTACTGTCACGATTGTAATCCCAGAAGGGTAAGGCAGAGGTGTTCATTAATAGAGTGCCGGTAAGTTAACGGAATGAGGTCAGATCCCATGAGATCGGATTATGGTGCACTGGGAGGCTACCGTTTTGCTAATTACGAAGCACAAATTTTTACTTTAGGATATAACTAAAGGTTCCTTAAATTCAATCGTAGTCCAAGTTTCGAGTGTAGGTAACTCAGTACCTGGAAACTTTTTCGAATCTGGAAATCCTATCCAGCTTCTCAATAACTCAGTTGTCGAACTATTCGGTTTGTTATCTCCTTTTCTCTCGCTACTTGATCTCGTTCTCAAAAGTCGTAGACAAAACGAGATTAACAATCCGAATTGGTCGACAACCGACGTATCGAAACGTTCTGATCAGGGGACAGAACTTCACTTCGAGCTTGTTAGCCATGCTTGGAGACCTATGTAAATAAGATGGTTCAGGTTCATAGCACCCTTTGAACATACCCTTAATAAGAGTCAAATGACGGAAATCGTTGAGGTAGAGTTTGCACGCTCGTCCTACCAATCAATCTGTTACTGCTTATGGGAAGTCGTGACATGATCTTTAACCCCAAGACATTGTTACTACATGCGGCTTCCATGCCTTAGAGATTCTGACTGTACTTGCAAAGTAACAATTGGTATTTTGAATTCGAAACAGCAAAAATAAATATTAAATAAAATCTTGATGGTACCCTTCTTATAGGAAGTTCTTATTTCAATAACTGCCAGTGGATAATTGTTTGAAAAAATTATACCAGTCCTAACTAATGACAGCTCCACACGTCGGCACAACATGTATTTCATAAATCCATGTTGTTAGAGGTTTTGGCTTATTGTTTTATAACCAGCCGCCTGCCTGACATCAAACCTACTTGGGAATACTCGTTGCGCCGACGTACCGCGAATCCCGATCTTACGCGGATCAGGATAGCAGTATCATTTAGAAGGTGGCATTTTCATTGATGTGAGCGCATTTGTTGATGGCGAATACGACTAATGTCAGTCGTTACAAGTCAGTTAGAAAAAAGTGTTACCATAAGGTATCGGTATTGCCTCAGTAATGTGGTTGCCAGTGTCAAATCGGCAGTTGATTCGAATATTATAGAATTTAGCCGCATCGACACTCGGGGGCAATGAATCCAGGTCACCAACAAGAACAAAATAATGTTTAATATTTTTTTCGGGGATATTATGGTTTATGTTGGCGACCCAGATTGATTGATCCCGAGTGTAGTTAGCCAGAAGGCTGACGGCAATATTGTTTGAAAAAATTTATACTGATGGCGACTGATCTATGAGGAATGAGTCCCTGCGTAGTAAAACCAATAGCTATACTTGTATGATATGGTAAATTAACTAGTACATGTTTCAAAGACCTTCATTTCGTCCCCTCTCTCATATCTGCTCAAACAAGTTTTAAAGGCTTGGTTTAATGTTTATACATAATTATCATAGAAATCCATTGCTAACATAAACAAACCAAGCCTGATCATGATTCAATATTTACCTAAGGATCAATGTTTATGAATCACGTCTACAAGACTGAAGCAGAAAAAATATTCAAAATACAAAATATGAAAAGTAAGCCACTTTAATATTTTAGGGATGATAGTTAATGACCAAAATTAATTATAAAATTAGCTCGTGAATTAAAAGTAAGTATCGCTTTGTAGAAGAGCGTAAAAAGAAAGAAGGAATACACAGATATCTTCGTTCGTTCTGCCTAGCCTTTTTCCCAGCTATGTTGGGGTCAGTTTCCAGTCTAAACAGATGCGGCTGAATACCAGTATTTTACACGGAACGACTGCCATCAGACCTCCTCAACCCAGGTACAGGTTAATGCCGATATCCTAAGGTTAGACCGGTTGTCAGACTTTCGGGCTTCTGACTACCCTTAATGACTGACAGACAGACAGATATCCTCCAACATCAGATTAACACTACCTAAATGGTAACAGCAGTTTCCCTTCAGTGCTCACGTTTACGAGGTCGCACCAACCAAGGAATATTGGAGCACTAACATAGGATCTTTACATTTAGTATTCCGAATATCCTGAACAGTTATTCAGAGCGGTACTTACTACCCTAGTGCCAATACAATAGTCTATTGCCCATCGATTTCGTATATATAAATTTTATCGCCCTATTGTACTTCGATTGTTTTATTAATGTTAATATCGTTTCTGTCTACGTGCGGTAGGACAGGTGTTATCAGATGATACTATCATGTCGTTAAACGTAGTCCGCTTGGAATGTCACTGATTGCTGTACAAGGTCGATAAAGTAATTAATCAACACTAAAAATTATGTAGTCCAATTAGTTTGATCGGTGCGTTAATCTAAGGTGCATGACGAGTAAATCTCGAAATCGTTAGTTGCATCTTAAAGATTAGATTATTCTTTTTTGTAGAAGATTTAAATTATTTCAATCTTCTTCTTTTCGTATGGTTAGTGACTAACCAAGTGTCAGAGTTTATGCCGCCCATGAGACTTAGCTTCACATGCCGTCGAGAAATATCTCTCAGGCATGCCGGTTTCCTCACGATGTTTTCTTTCACCGCTTTTAAGCAAGTGATAATTATACAATACGCACATGAATCCGAAAAGTCAGAAGTGCGTGCCTTGGGTTCGAACTCGAAATCTATGACTTGGCAGTCCGACGGTCACACCACAAAGTCATCACTGCTGTTATTCTTTAAATAGAGGTGGTTAAGTAAGGATTAACAATAGTTTGATTGGACGGACACAAATTGGTGCAGTCTTTAATGGAATCCGCGGGATGTTAGGAAGTAGTCTATTAAATTCTTAATCTAGATTACATCACACAATCATGGATTTTTCTATATGTCATGTTCATCTTACTCTATTTTTTTTTTTCGTGACGTTTTAGTTCACTTTGCGTGACTATGGAAGCCTCATAGGTATAGTCCCGTCACGTAACTTGGCAAGAGTAGTGAAGAGAATTCCTCTTCTTTCTTTCTTTCTTCTAAACAGACATGTTTAAAAATAAATTATGACAATAACCATAGAATAACGACAAGCAATAAAAATGACATTTTTTTTGTTGCACTAAGTGCAAACTTACTCCCACTACGCCAAAACCTTGCCAAGTTATGTGCTTACTATACCTCCTAATCTTTCTCTAGCTATAGGTACACAGTGTAACATTTGCAAAATATTCAACGACATATTGTTTGTATTCTATAAAATCTGCTTACACAACTAGATTGTATTTTCTTTAAACTATAGAAGTAACTTATTGAGTAATTTAAACTTCGTATGCAACTCATACGCAGAGTTCAACGTCCGTGTCGCGTGAATATACAGAGAGGTACCATCGACAACGTAATTGCGACTTATAAGTGAGTTGATTTAATGAAGTACTTTCCACTTTCAGATCACAAAAGAGCTCCGTGAAAGTAATTGGCAACAATAGTAACATCGACATGCGTACGTAACGAGGCTGGCGACATTGTAGGAAGTTATTAGGAGTTATAACAATAAAAAAATGGCGTGGTTTTTCCCGGGCTGATCGTTGATTTGTTGCTATGCAATGTTGCATATTACATAATTTGTTAAAAATAATAGATACTAGCGTGGAATAGGAAGCAGTATTCTTTTCCTCTTTTTTTTCACATGGGTTATTAAAGGTACGCTTTAAAAATAGGCATAAGTATCCAACGTACGCTGATCATTCCGCACTACATATGCAAATATTATTTCCGCAAAGGACGTCTGAAAGCGAAAGCTACGCGATGCTACGCTTCGGGACGACAGCGTAGCAGGATGGCACATGAAAGGGAAAAAAGGAACATAAAAAAAATTGTTTTACCACTTTCCTGTTTTGACGAATTAAACTGTTGGTTTGGTATCGATTTTATCATAATTACAATACACATTAAATTTCACCAGAAAATCGTCAATCAAATCTATTAAAGATTAGCTAACCTGATTTAATTAATTTTCCTTACAATACAAGCTAATGATATAGTTATCTTTGCAGTGACTAATTCGTTAGTTGGCGCCTAAAAAATATTAAACACTGGTGGTTTGTTTGTACTACTTATCTTGTGAAAACAAACAACGATGAATAAGTTAATTAATTTAGTGCCTTCAATCATAGAGCTAGGAAAATACCTAGAAAAAAGTGTGAAAATAATTCGGTACGTGTAGTGTTTTTCCTAATGAATCAAATTGTGAAATACAAATCATTTTAAAAATCTAAAGCATTGCACAATGTTATTATTTCTATTGTTCTGAATAATCTTACCGATTCATTGGTCTGGGGCAGTATACTCCTCTGGAGTTTCTGCACAGGATATGTCTGTCTCCATCCAAATAGTCGCACCAGTTTATCAGCCACGTCTTCGCATCTAGGAGTAGACTCCTTCATCTTAACCACCACTAAGCACTGAATTACAGTTTTAATTCAGGGAAGATTGGCATTGTTTTATAAGTAACTGTTGTGTTCACCCAAAAATAAACAAAACCGTTGTAAATATTTAGAAAAAGTTCAAAACAGACGTGTGCACCAAGAATGATTAAAATAATGGAGATTGATTCATAATGTTGAACTACAACTCATTTCACTGACAATACCACTGATATACGTGTACACAAGTCACAATAACACGACCGACAACCTTGTAGCTAGACATGCAAAAAGTGTTAAAAAAATAGTCGAGTGAGGCGACCGACCCGCTGAGCCGGCACCACTCGGCACTGCGGCGCGCTCTCCGCGGCCTCCGCCCGTTATCGCTGCCATCGTTATCTGACTATCACCGCCCCTCCAACTACTGCACCTTCACTGGCTTCACTCCCAGACACAATGCCTGCTGTATCTACGATCAACTTGCAACGCGCGGAAATCTTAGCGAGGCTTTTGAAGTGCGAACGTCGTCGTAGCATAGGTTACGACGTCGACCCGGCCTCCATAAAACAACGCCGACAAACGAATACTAAGCAACTATATACTACAACCTACTCATAAAACAAGAATTTGTGAAAATCCTCTTCCCACGAACAGCCCATCTTCGAGATCTTACATAATATGATCGAAACTTGTACATTAATAAAAAGGCCCAATTTCGTAAAGCTGTTAGACAACTAAATCAATATTTCCAAAGCGATACAAGTACGGAAAGTGAAAACTCAAAATGCCAATCAACGATGAATTAGACAATGTGCCTGTTTTAGCACTCGACAATCTGTTATAGTCATATCCAATAACATGCCGTAGATTGGACATAATAATGGTTTTGTAACCCAGTACGAAGCTATGTTTTGATTAGACTTCCATTCCAGTGAATATCCGCAAACAACGCAGACTGAATTGCCGTCCAATTTACTTTTGATGTCACCAGTTGCACAACGGACTCCACGATATTAATTTAGTTGAACCTAATCCAGCTCAAGTAAACACGTTACAATCTAATACAGCTTAGTACTGCATTTAAATTGCCTTATAATCTGTTTAACATTTTAGCAATGCTAATGATGTCATTCTACGTGCTTATTATTTAATTTCAAAGCAACGCAATGATGCATAAACGTATATTTTCATGAAATACTGCAAAAACTCCTGGAGAGTTCCAACTAAAGGCTCGCAAACTCGCAACATGCAGGAATAATTACCACATAGTGCACATTAACGCATAGCTGGCAAAACGTTGACTCCGGCGGTATGCATGCCTTTGTCACGCGGTTTTGAAATACGATGGGAGTAAAATTTTCTCTAAAGGTAAAATAATTTTACAAGAAAATAAGCAGAGAAAACTACTATTTAAGAGAGAAAATTCCATAAAACAAGTCTTTTGTCACGTTAGTGTCTCAATTCATCATACTATGCGTTAGCGTATTTGTTCCTACATGTTTAAACGTTGACTGCACTAACGTCTATAACTCTTGTAACTTTATTATCATCAGTGTTAGATCGGATGACTGCAATCGAACGAACAATCGCCGATTAAGAACAAGCCTTCATCATTCAAACAGTAACAGCGAGCCATTGTCGTCGGTTGCGAGGTGCGTTAACGAAATTACGTGGGACCCCATTTGTTTCATGTTACGATAAGATGCGCATTACTGAGCTACTTAATTACTAGTATGTAATGCTTAATTATTTGTTGCAGATAATAATAAGACTTCTTTAGATCTTAGCCCACTTGTATAAGAACACGCAATCATGAATACCTTTGTCGTTGACTACAAAAGTTTTGTAGACGAAAAGTCAGCCAGATATTAACCTTAAATTAAAACGTTTAATTTGATTTCAAGTTTTTTAACTGAAGTAATTTATATAAATATTGTAACTTAATAGTCGTATGTTAATATAGTTCTAAATTATATCCTAAACTTATAGTTAAGATTCGAATGTGTTATGTGCTGATGATCTTTGAATGAGTGGTTTTACCATCAAACATAACTAAGAATCATCCCGATTAAACTAGCTTTGGAGTTAAAAAGAAAGATACGGAGCGGAGTAAATAAATAAATATATTTGATAAGCAAGTTTATAAAGAGTGTCGCGAAGTCTCACGACGCTTTCTACCTCGAGATCTGGGTATCTAGATCGGCGCCAGAGTAACTATTATGTTACTGATCGCTCTTCAAATAACAATGGCAATACAAACCCGTGGCAATGATACTGATTAGTAACTGTAGACGCGACGTGTTGAATTATGAGAAATTTACAATAATAGCAGCTCATTTTCTTTGCCTTATTGAACTAACAGTCGATAAAGTGTGTCAACTGATGCCGTTGAAGTTATGTATTCCAAATAAATAATCGCTGATGCTACGTAAACTAGTTTTTTCGCAAAAGCGAAATTTTGTGTCAAAAACGCGGACATTTGTGTAAATAAAACGTGAATCAGTATTTGTTTCTAGTACTTTATTTAATTATAAACTCTATGCGTTGAGTCAGGTCCTTAGCACTTACGGTCATGGTTCAACGGTCACGCTATGCTTCATGTGCTCTAGACCAATCACAATGCCTTGATTTTTTCCATGTACATAGGTGCAACGATCCCTGAATCAGAAACTTGAACAATTACAGAGTTTCTTATTTGTTATGTTTTTAACTTTCAAGCATTAATAGACGTAGACACGCAAACTATCAAGATTACAAACGAAAAATATTTATTGCAGAAGAAAACCTAGTTACTCAATCCATTCAAAATAAAGAATCTAAAATTTCGCTGTCTGCAAATTCAGATAATGTGAAATAGCAGAGGAAATTTAATCAGTACCTAATTTCCCACAGACAGGCTTAAGCCTCAGGATGCATACTATGACGCAGAAAAATAAACGATACGTCACTCCATTGTCTACTCTGTTATCACAGGAACCAGCTGTGCAACTTTTGTGCAAATGCAAAATAACTGAGTGGCAAAGGCATACAATGCCACAATGCCTTCAGCGCAGAATGGGAACATTGGTCACACAACAGCTACGTTTTCAACCTGCCTCACTAGTCGAAAAATGTTCACAGGCGTATCACTTGCACCACAAAAAACATCGAATATCGGAAGTATTACTAGGTAGGTATAATTAGCAAAGGGGTAAACGTCACATAATTTATAATCGATGTAAACAAGCTGGAGGCTGCGCGGCGGGCAACTGGCTTGGCTTTCTGCGCGTGCGCCGGTCGGCGGCGCCTCCGCGGTGCGGGGAGGAGGGCCAGCAGGTCACCGCTCCCCCTGCCCCTGCAGGTAGCCGAGCCAGACCATTGAGAGGTGGTGCTCGCACGCCGTGTAAACAATCCTCCCACCTGTGCAATTACAAACAAATGGCACCCAATCGTCTAATACCATTGGTCTGAAAATTACCACAGTTCATTTTAATCAATTTAGGAGCGGCATTTAACTTCATGATATTTCTGAATGAATTGATGAGTAACCACAACAATTGTTTCCATAATTTAGTCAGTTAACGAACTAAAGATCCTTGTAGCTGGTTTCCTCCCGGATGTTAGTCCCGGAGGTTGTATTGTAATTCGTTAAGGGCTCTTTCGTGGGGAGGTGTGTGACGAGGCAGGGGTCAGCGGCGCGCAGCGCGTGGCGGAGCGCGACGGACGCACGGGGGCACCTAGCGGAACGTCCGCGTCGGCGTGGGGTGCCAAGTGCCAACCGTCGCAACTCGCACCACCTCCAATAACCAAGGTCGATCTGAAGGAACATCACACTTTCGAAACAAGCGAATAAGCTTGTTTTTTTTGCCAAAAAATTACACATGATTTGAAAAGATGGTAAGTAATAACTTACATATGCCAATAAGATTGTATTAATGCCGATAATACATTCTCGTATTTCAATTTATACAAATAATTATCTAATATAAATAGGTACATTTGTTCCGAAACAGCAGTATAAAAAGTTTTCTGCAATTAACGCCATCTATGCGAGTCATGGAGAATTACACTGTTAGCAGCCTGGCAAACTACTTTCAAGGTAGGTACAAGACAATAAGCTTGTCAAAAGTTTAGTCTGATTTGATCAAAATTGGACAATAATGAGTAAAATAATGGTTTTATAATGAATGATGTTAACCTTCGAAGTTAACCTAAAAGTAAATTATTCTAAGTAAGTTTAAGCGTCTACATTAGATTTATGTGCATGTAGGATACTTTTATACCTTGACAACAGATGGCACTGTATGCCAAATAAATTCGCTGAGTTTAACTTAAGAGCAAAAGTGAGTACCTACGGTAGATACTTATAAAAATTTTTAAGAGTTTTAGAATAAATGAATAAACATTATTCAACATTTTTCAAGGATAGTTAGTTAACTATCCTTGAAAAATGACTGCACTGTAGACAAGTTTATCTACTACTCTCTTAACTAATTATATTAACTTGTATGTATACTTCTTTTATCGACTTTTTCCTTAACTATATGTGGAGGCTTGTTATTAGCAAATTTTTTATCTATTGTGTATTTCATTTGTTTGTTAGTCTGTAAGCCTTCTTCAAAATAAATAAAATAAAATAAATAAAAATAAAATATTATAATTTGCAAAAATTCTGTATAGAAAATTTAAAATCTTAGGAAACTAGTTTTAATTTAAATTAATATTTAAACCATGATCACGCAGGTCTGTTTATTTATGTAATAATTACTCACTTAATTCATGATTTTACAACCATGAGGAAGGAAAATAATTTGAAACAATACCGAGTATTTATCGACCGTCCTCATGTCACCTAAACTTGATAACAATTCTGAAACGTCGTTAACATGTAGGAACTTAGGAAAGTAGGTACCTCGGTACAATTAATTTAAGTACTTAGGTACTATTATTTTTATTATCAGTTTACAGTTTAGGTAGGTACCTATGTAGGTAAGTTTTGTTCGACACCAATATAATTATTGGATTTTAACAATTTGTTGCTTTCTTCCTGTCTGACTGTAGCAGAAAAATAGTCATCAGTGTTAGGGGGGGAATCCGCGACAATGACAATGAAGTTCCACAAAATGTTACAGGCAATAAGTCGACGGTCCCTACTAATACTATCGAAACTACAAAATCTCAGTTTTTATTTTATTATTTATGTACACCGATTACGCTGAGATTTATGATCCGATTTACCTGATTCTTCTTTAGGTTGATGCGGAATAGTTGCCATTTGGTCTCCTAAAAATTAATTATTTTATAACCTTTAAGATAACATACTTAGCCTCAGTTGCACCAACTAACTATAACCGTAACCAGACCAAAATTTCTGTCAAATTCAATACAAATTTGACATAAATATGGTATGGTTACGGTTTTAATTAGTTGGTGCAACTGAGCCTTAATTTCACAAATTTTAAGCAGATAAAATAAAAACTGAGATTTTGTAGTTTCGATAGTATACGTAGGGACCGTCGAAGTATTATAATTATAAATGCAACGAGGAAAAGTCAGTTAGTTTTATTCACTTGTAAAGAATCAGAAACCTACTAAATGCTCTCGTAGTTGTCCTATCGGGAATCAGTAATGTTAGTAAGCCCTTTACGGGATTAGTTAGCACACATGCATACATTTTATACTTAGTCGTAATATTATAGGTAAACTATCGATTTCTTGCCACGCTCACTTATTAACATAAATTGCTATGCACAAGGTTCGAAAACTGGATCTAAATGTGTAACAAAGTTTATTGACATAGAAAATGAAGCTATAAAATTGTCAAGAGATCAAAACAAAATAAGTACCATATATACACGAAGGGCGAATTAATTTAATTGAAACAGTCATTCAAATTATGCTGATCTCATAAGCTAGTTTATGTTATATTTGGTCTTAATTTATAATAACACCTGCACCGATAAATCATAGTTAATGTGTGCTAACTAAAGGTTTACACTACAAAATTCAGAGCATTATCTCACAAGGTCCTTACATTTTTCCTTTGTTGAGCTAATTCGGCTATTCTGGCATTTAACATAGTGTAGGTAAACATTACTTTATTCGATTCGTATTCATGGTTCTAATAAGGCAATTTGTATTTCTAATCGATACGACAATATGTCATATTATTTAACATTCCATACAAAAGTTTTCCACGTCCCTATTTCCATGCATTAGAAACGCAATTTCCCATTTGTTTCGCTTAAAGACAATGCAATCGTTTTATGAAAACCATCATAAAGTTTGAGCAATCAAGTATCTATCTGACATGTCTTCAGCTTCAAACTTTCACGACTTACAATGTTTACAATATTACAAACATTAATTAGCTACTTGCATACAATATGAGATAGTAATCTAGTTAATAAGGCGATAGAACTTATAATTCTCGCATGAGATTGGAAATCGAAAACATCTCCTTTTTATTATTATGATGCATTAATTACTAATATGCTTTCTTACTGGAATGAATAAATTATTTACACACATAACATAACATCACGCCTTTAGTCCCCGAAGGGATGGGTAGAGGTGATTAGTAACACTCTCATTTCGTCGTTATGTTTAAGTGGGTGAAAAACTCAACAACACTTTGCCCGACTTTGGAATCGAATCTAGGACCTCACGATCAGCAGTCGCGCTTGCCACCTCTAGACCAAAGAAACAGTTCTATGAATTCTTTATTCCACATAAAATAGAGTAGGTACTTTATGGTATTGATTGGATATTTATTCGTTGTTCTTCTGCCTGGCATTGGAATTGTTTATATTATGCCGATTTTTCAGCGTTCGCCTACATAATGATTTTCTATTACAGTATTTCAACCTTATTAAAAAAAGACAAAAAAAAGACAGGAACTTGCAGAAACGGACTTTAGTTGAAGACTGCAATTATTCTGAATGGAAAATCTTTTTTTTTTATTGAATATTATTATTTAAATTTATATTATAAATTTTCCCAGGCGAGAAAGCCCAAACTTACTCGATTAATGAACTTATAAAATTAAAGAATAAATTTAAAAGATTTCGCTATAAAAATAGGTTTCGATAATGTACAGGAATTAAGATTTTGTTCCTGTTTACGTCTAACAAACTTCAATACCAATCGAGTGTAATATTACCTTAACTATAACTACAAATTGTTAATAGAACATATCTACATAGACCAATGGCCGAAGACATACAAAAGCTTACGATCCTATAACGAGACATAGACAGTTTTATTAGAAATTATTTATGTAACATAATCTAATCATTTTAACTTTCTACAATTTCAAGCATGGAGAATGACTAAGACTGCCTAAAAATAGTAAGACAACTTCTATTATTTCTATTCACATTCTAAGGGACAAATATTATGGAACTACGTTGTTTGATTTTATGGAATAATGTCTCATATTGTCAGGTCATATCCTAGCGACCATGTCTGTTAATTCATGCATATCAATCACATCACTACGCCCGCGGGGTCAACGACCGGGCCGCGTCCGCGAAATGCTTGACCTTCGCACGTGGAACTCTCGTTAGTAGTCTAAGAAATATAACAATTCATGACAAAACGTCGAGGTAAAACCATTGGCAACGAGCAAGCTTACATTATCGCAGAGAGTACAATGTTGAAACGCTACCTACTGTTACAAATTGCTAACTTTCACATGAGAGTGAGACATTTAAAGAAAAATGTCAAGCTAGACTATCGCGCTATCGAAACAAATTAACATAATGCAAATATTTATTACATTCCTTTGAAATAACTTATTCACGCCATTCCGCGCATAATTCATAAAAAGTTACCCAATAAAAATTACCTATATATATAAGAACATTTTAATTTATATTTAAATTCGTGTCTTCGTGCAATAAATTCTGCAAAATGGACGTCAATAAAAGTTAAATGCAATAAATATCACTTTCGTGCAAGTCGAACGGAAACCGTCTGTAAGCCGATAGCTTGCACTAAGCATTCGCTCGTATCGCTCGCTTGTTTAACATTTTCACGTGGTTTGCGCCAGTGCGGGGTGGGCAGCAGAGGGTGACCGACCGTGGGAGAAAACGAGAGTGAACCATGAACCATTAGAGGTTAGCAAATATTTAGGTCTGTATCTTTAGTACGGTAAATATGGATTGCTTTTCCGTGGTGTCGGAATTTCATCACGAATTTATAATAGTTTTTATTGCATTAAAATACTGCGTGATTGGTGTTTCCAACAGGGAGAGAACTCGGAGAAGTCAGTAACCCAGTATATCAGGATTCAGGAAGTTTGGTCCGGTCTCCTACTAGATCGTATTTAACACTTTTACATCATAATGAGAATTATAGATAGTCCTTATAATTATTATATTGTATGCCGTACGATCGAGATGCATACCCCTGATGAGCAGGAACAATCACACAAAATGTTAAAAAGTAAAAATACTCCGTATAAAGTTACAGATTATAGTTCATCGCTTGCCTTGGAAAAATACATAGGTACTGGCAGTTTTATAAAAAAATACATAAAATACATACTGACCTGTGGGTGCAATATTTTTGGTTCATAGAAAATAGGCTCGTACTTAGTATTATAGTGTTCCAAAAGTTTGTCCTATAATGAATATCATATTGTTAGCTATCCTATTATGAAATATTTATCATTCTATATAAGATTACAGTACCTACTAGCATCTGGCAAGCGAAATGAAACTGTTCCAACGCCAGAACAATATCAAATAACTAACTGCATTTTGTAGATAATGGATCCATTGTCATCCGACAAAAAGGGCAGAAAATATCAATGATTACGAAAATCAATGGATTCAACACAAGCGTTTAAATACATTGTATATGTGTGTGTATTATATGTAGGTAACTACTCAGCTTATTGGTAGCATTTCACTGCTGAATACAGGGTTCACGTGGCCGTGGCAACCACGTTGGGCAATGAAAGGTGGTAACAGATCTGAACCTAGGTTAGTCGGAAAGGGGGTACTAAGCCGCGGGCAACTTAATTTATCACTGATGGTTGTTTTAAAGAAAGTGTTAAAATTTCAAAATCCGACTTTTTTTCCTAGAAAAATCATGTTTATTTTAGTTTTTTCAAAAAATTGTTCGTTCCTGCTTAAGTTACGAATTCAAAAAATGAAGCTTCTAGTCCGTGACCCTAAATATGACCTGAAATGTAAACACAGCTAATCATAGCTGAAGATAGATAAGTAGAATTCAGCGTATCTTTTATGAAATCTTTGAAAAGCTATTTCTCTTAAACTATTGACTTTTGGGGAAAGTTATAGAACAAAAGTTATCAATTATTATGGTTACTTAAACACCCTTTCGGTTTAGTACCCCCTTTCCGACTAACCTTGTATAGTCTATTTATATGAAAATAAAAACTTACAGATAGAACTACTTAAATGTAGATTTCAAGCAGCAGCAAAAATATCAACCATTGCTTCTCCAGGCCCAAGGGTACACCTTTATTTTAAAGTTTTGAGGACTTCATGGAAATCCTAATCGTTAAAAGTTACCAACGTTTAGAAAACCCGTACGTTTCGAAAACCCAAGGCACGAGTCATGAACGTAACGAACACACATCAATCTATTAACATAAGTCATCCAAAACATGAACTTTGTGTTTTTCTAGTATATTACATTCATTCATAAACAATACATAACCTGCGTACCAACTTTACTGTATTGATACAAAACAGGTCTACTTTTCTGTATTTTCGGGTTTACCTCGATTACTTCGGGATTACCTAGCATGTAGGCTAGCATTGTACCTACACTATTTTTTTAACTGTTTGGCGGTTTTGAGTTTTTTTGTGACCTACGCAAATGTCCGGCTGATTGGTAGCGTCGTGCGGCAGTCGGGTTGTTGAGCTCCTTATAATAAGGTTTGAGCTACGCGATGACTCATGCATGCGTGCCGTCAGTTAGGACAGGTCAACTCAAACCTGCTATGGCACTTTCCTAAAAAGGCCATTCCAGACGTTGCCCTACATTGTTACACTCACATCGTTTTATATCACAATGTCTGGACCTTAAAAGACACCTTGATCTCTGAGTTTGTTTCGGCTTTTCTTCTCAGAGCTAGTCAGATAGGCAATGCCGGCGCCATCTAGTCTTAAAAAAACATTACATTGACTTGTAAAAATGTCTGTAACAGATTTATTTACAGAAATAAAAATCATTTAACATTTACTACTAGATATATTTACAAATAGTAAGTACCACCAGTAAGTACCTAAATAAGTCGAGGTACTAACGTTTTGATGTATTTTATTCTAAGCGTGCGAAAATCACTGGGTCTCGAGTGTACCTTTGAAGAAATACACATTAACCTTAATACACCACACCTTTTGGAATAGGCTTTACGTCATGAGGAAACACGGTAAACATGCACAACACACCTTTATTCGCCATTTTATTTTTAGGTCGAAATTACACACCGAATTCTGTTATCGGGCAAATAAAGTAGAGCGCACACCATGCGTTGGTGATAACAACCAATCAATAGGTAACCTGAGTGGACCGAAAGCCAGGTCTGAGTGTAACTTGTACCTTTATATCTATACTATACTATATTTGTATATTCGGCCTCATTTCCTATCAATCAGCATTATGACTCTATATTAAAAAAAAAACAACAAATGTAAACAATTCTTTGCTCCAAAATTACTTGAATGCAAATGCCAAATGCATTGGAATTGCAATTTAGTATAGATTTCAGAAGTTTCATAAGTAATAGGAATAATTTTCGGCAAATGACCATAGGCTCGCACCAATTATATTTAATATAGCTGCTCTCCCGCCGCTGTGCCCGCGTAAATAATTTGACTACAGCGCCACCTATCGGATCCCAGCATAGCTACGAACCATCAACTCGACAAAACAATTATATTGTGTAAATATGACCTCAATCGGTAAAGTCGTTCTCAAGTGATGGCGTGACCAAGGGAAATAGGGACTCATTTTTATAATATAGATTACAGACCTACAAGCTCCCACCTTATCACCTGGAACTCAGTACTACCAATGGCGAAGTACGGGTGTACAAATTACATCTCTGTGTTGTGTCTACCCTTTCGCAGAAACAGACGTGGTGGTATAATTATATGACACAAGTAATGGACGCTAGCCAGCCATTAAAGCCACATGAAGTACAGTCAGGGAATGATAAGGTTCGTCAGTTTTCAAATTCATTCCTTTCCCACTTCGCGGGTACTTGTTACCTTTTCAAACTGTTGAACGGAAAAGACCAATGCATGGAAAATTATGTTTAATTATTGGATAGCAAAGATCAAAATTGCCTTTTGCCTCCATTATGACGTATTAGTGCCATGTAATGTATTTGATTTGGTATAAGGAGTTTTGTTGTAAAACCATGACATCAATCAAATCGATGATTAAATAGATTGGCATTACTTGTCTGTCACCATGTCACCATAATATCTTGTCAAAAAATACTAGTATTTTCTTTTCTATAATGTTGGCAATACGTAGTCGGTGAAATAGTTCATTTCTTGCACCGTGCAAGCAAAAATAGACCTTAAGGTGTATAACATTTTCATTCCGCGACTGTACATAGCTTTGGAGCACAATAATGCCGGATTCACACAATACTTACGCATCGTGTCGTGACGCATCAGTAGGTGCATCTGACGCTATCGGATTCATATATTTTGTATGAAGGCGTGCAAACTAGACTTACGTGTGTCGCGTAGCCATTTCCCTGAATGGACTCTAACAATAGTCACAGGATGAGAAGTAGGTGAACTATAATACTACCTGTATTGTTCTGTCCTGTTCACTATGAGTCGTATGCCCACCGACGATGCTTATCAATAATAGTGGGAGAACGGCAAACAATGAGTTTACATAAGATAAAAGTATAAGGAGAGCCCTTAGGAACTTGGTGCAGTAAAAATTGTTATCAACCACAAAAAAAAACTCATTTACGTGTGTTTAGAAAATAAGGACTGGATTTCCAAAAAAAATGTTTTTCTTTGTTTGTAGATACTAAGGTATAGGATAGTATTACCCTGAAGTTTGTAGGATTGGCTAGAACTGAATATGAATGCAACAGCCTACACAGATCTTAAGAATTCACCATCAACTTATTTTTATTATTCATAGTGAGTGCGATTTTTTTGCGGTCATTCCATTGTATTCTTATTGTGATCTTTAATCCCAAGTGGAGATCACTGTTATGAATAGCGTTGCGAGAATGCAATATTCTACAGATTGCATCAATTATGTAAATAGTAGATAAAGATGCTGTTGCAAGCATTTTTATCCCACTATAATGTATGGCAAACGAGTGTAGTAGCAGGTTGCGATTGTGACGCAATTTTGGGAGAGGTTCATGTTCATTGTACACCAGTAGACTGCAATGAGTTGTTAACAGTGCTAAACTTGATGTCAAGTCATTGTAGCACTAACTTTACTACATGTCAAAAACTGTACCATAACTTAAATTTTGCAGATACACAAATTTTGTCAGTAGGTAGTATAATTTAAATAACGCTAACACGTGACGAAGGCTCACGGAAACTGACTGGCGCGACACGCAACGACAATGCGTAGGTCGCTAGGACAACAATACACAACGCTCAAATACTTTACCCAGTGTTTTCACATTGTTCCCCAGTACCTGCGCTTTTGTTCCACAAATATAAACGTCCAGCGAATATTATTGTAACTCGTGTTAAACAAAGCGCTCAGTGGACGTATCAAGCTACAGTTATATGCTAACTGAAATTACATTGTGCAACTGAGGATACATAAACTTGTATGTACAAAATGCGTTGCAGCGTTATAGAAACTGTGTTACAAAACTGTAGTATCATACATGATTGAAAACAGTATTTACTTAATCGGCAATTTGCAGTGAATCTTCACGATGTGTAATGAAGAATAACTTGTTTACAATAACTAGGTATCTACGCTTTTTTACAGTACCAAGTAAACAGTTACGTGCTAAAACTTAGTTCAGCGGTCTATAAAGTATGAATCAACGCACTTATAGCAAGCTTACGTCATTTTATGTATAGGGAAGGAAACTGACGCACTTCATGTATATTGAATATTGTAGATACATACTTCGTTTTGTTAATATTTTGACGTTTTAGTAACGTTCAGGTACGAATATAATAATACTTCATCTAAATTCGATTTTTCTTATGCACCTGTATTGGTTTATGTGAAATAAAAACTTTTGATTTTGATTTTTGACTTTTGCTCTAAACCACTCTAGCGGTTTCAGGTAGCCTTTCCTTTTAAGGTTCCGGACCCATAGGGTTAAACGGGACCCTATTACTAAGACTCCGCTGTCCGTCCGTCTGTCACCAGGCTGTATCTCATGAACCGTGATACTTAGACTGTTGAAATTTTCACAGATGATGTATTTCTGTTGCCGGTATAACAACAAATACTAAAAAACAGAATAAAATAAATATTTAAGGGACCCTCTATACAACAAACGTGATTTTTTTGCTCAATTTGCTCGATATTGATAACGACAACAGATAGACGCTTGAAATATTCACAGAATATTTAGTTATACATTAATTTTAAAAATAAATAATTAAATTAAAATAAAACAAATATTTAAAGGGGTCTCCCATACAACAGACATTATTTTTTTTGCCGTTTTTATAGATAATGGTACGGAACCCTTCGTGCGCGAGTCCGACTCGCACTTGGCCGGTTTTTTAAATGTATGACGTATACACCTATAGCTCATCTTAATTTAATTGTAACACACATTATTGCTTTTTCTTTTGCATTTTTATACAATAAAAACTAAAGCCTTAGTACAATTATCAGCAATGCTGCAAAACTGCACGTACTCGTACTTGATAATTTGTGAAGCTATGCTGCCCACGCGCATGGCAAAGCGTAGGATTTGCGCACAGGCATTCGCACACCACACCCACTTTGTAGATCTATCAAATACTGATTGATGTTACCTTGCAAAAAACGTTGATTCTATAAATGGAACATTAAACTTGCTGCACGTTGATATTGATTCTGTCGATAAAAAATATCGCACACTATAATCTTGCTTATTGCACAAAGCAGAAAAAATACTAGAAATTAAATTCAAGTCAATGTATTTCAAGAGATAGATTTCTAAAACGCAAATATATTATTATTTTATTTATTTATATACTCTTTATTGTACATAATATGTACACCGGTAAGAAATAAAAGGAACACAAAGATTTACACAATATGTACAATATACTAACTTGCAGAAAGTACCTCGCTGGCATGGTGTTTCCGGAATCCGCATTGTTTTGGAACCTACTGTTTAAGTAGGTACCTATTTTATGCAATAACGCAAAATTATAATTAAGACCACAATTATATTAACTGCCTCGTTCATCTAGTGGTGGCAAGCGCGACTGCTGATCGTGAGGTTCTGAGTTCGATCCCCAGGTCGGACTAAGTGTTGTTGGGTTTTCCGTCTGGAATTCCTCAATAGCAGCCTGGAGTTTGGATTTGTGCCCGGTTGATGGCTATAGGTTGGGTTCGCCCCCTTTTACATGGGATTTAAACATAATGGCGAAATGAGGGATTACTAATACCTCTGCCCAAGCCTTCGGAGAATACAAACGTGATGTTATATTATGTAGGTATATTAGGACCAACTTACTTTAAACTACTGTTTCAACATAAAGTATCGTCCATACTCCTTCAGTTTAGTCTTGTTTTGCCCTTTAGTAAATTTATGGTAACTATCTACAAAACGAGAACTTTAATAGGTACTTTATACTGTACTGAGTGTGCAACCACGACATCAACATACTCACTTTTGTACACACTAGTTGGAAATAAATAATAAATCAAGCATAACTTTTTCCAAGCCGTTATCTTAAAACTTTCCTCTACACAGTACAAATACAATACAGCGTTGCACCCAGATACAAATCCAAAACTCTCTACACTTGGTTCCACTCTGAGTATAAATATCCCCGTATCATTGTAGACAGTAAGGGCAATAGTGGTGCTCCATAAATTGAAATAGGATGGCAGGTAACATTCCACGGCGACTGGCCCGGGCAAGTCCCCTCCCCCGTGTAATTACCACGCCGAATAAAAACAGACTCTAGACGAAAGACATTCTCCATACATCCTTATTTATAAGGTGTCCATTGACATATAAATATAAACTAAAGTGGGCAGTTAGGCACCTGCCTGTGGAAGTAAAATATTTTGGTTTGGAATTTATTCCTATCTTTAGGATTTACAACCTCTTGTCGTTTATTGATGGCTAATACGTTCGGATACACACCTAGGTTAAAATAATTGTTCTAAAATAATCACTAATAAATAATCACACTAGTACATAATGGGTTAATGTCTGCCTCTTCTACAAGACATATTTTGTAACAGTGTAGTATGTATTGTTTTATAAAATTTCAAAAATATATGTATTGTTTCGAGAACAAGTTTAATTTAAACACATCTTTATTTCAAAGTGTATGAAATAAAATATATGTAACTAAAGTAAGGAATTATAAGGGCTAGCGCATCCACGCTATAAATTAGGAGTTAATTTATTTACGTACACAGCTGCATTGTTTCTTCGGATACCATTACAGATTCACGTTCAAAAGTCGTGTCCGACAAATCGTGACGGTGTACCGTGGACTCCAACACTAATGACTGGTAATTTAATCGAATTATCCATCACGATACTCGGCTTGGCATCCATTCTAATCTCGAGATCGAATAGATTCGGGTAGCGACAAAAACACATGAATACTTTTTATCCAAATCGTAGCTTAACTAAAAAAAATGGATTCTTGTAAAAACTCTGTTAATGATCGAAAGGGCTGGTATACGGCTTTACCTGAGTGGAAACAAACAGGGTACATAAATACACGGTCTATTTGTGCAGTACGATGGTACAAGATGTTTATTAAACCTCATATAAATAAAACAGTGAAGCCGTTTGCAATCAGAGACAGATTGGATTCACATCCTACATTTAATTTTGAATATATACTCAAGGTACTATAACTACTGGTAAACCTGCAGTTACCACTCTCGCGTACTGGAAACCAGTTTTTGTATAGAAGCCATGTTAGTTACGTCTTTTTTTCTAGAGAAGCGGATGCAGAAATTACGGCATATCCTGAGAATTTACGTGTTCACGCATATATTAACAAAATTGGAACCACTGGAGTCGAAAAAAGGAAATGTCTATTTAAATCGTCAGAATGATCGATCAATCGCTATTCGCTGGACCAAACAGCTTTGATTTACTTAATGTTTATTTTAGCTTTCCATAAATCTGGACTTAAAAGGCGACGTGCAGTAGATCCGTCACATCAAATTATTCTTGTATCCGGACTACATACAAAGAAGCTTTCAAGTTAAATCTACGTAGCTGCTGTTATTTACAAGAAGTCCACACACTTTTTCTTAGTAATTCTCCGTCTCTTTCTCTCATATGTGTGCAAGTTATAACCAGAATAGCTCATGCCGTGGTCAAAAGATTTGCCAGACAGCAAGTTTGGTAGCGGGACTGACCGCCCAAGTGCCAGGGTCCGCTGGACGTACTTAAGTAGTACTCTTGGTGATTGACCGTTTTAATGACCGATTATAGTTTTGTGGGGCTTTGTCATACGTGTTACAGCTAGTTCACACAGAAACTGTTGACAGGACCCGTTTTAGCGGATCCGTTTTTATTTTGGTGATAGCGCCTGTAGTTATGAGCGAGTTCACATAAACGACAGTATTCCGAACCCAGCAAAAAGTACTGGTCCGACATTTTTACATGTACCGTTTTATCATCAAAACCTGGATGACGGAACAGTATAAAAACGGATCCGTACATGAAGATGTAAGGCAAAGTATGGAAGGTGCCTTCACACACGATCCGTTATTTTTGCTGCCATTTGTTTAACTGATCCGTCGATACAGATGTGAACAACACATCCAGTACCGACGGGTCCGTTAAAAACGGATCCATTAAAAGGGATGCGCTATGTGAAAGGGTAGTTAGTGTATACTATATACTTTTTATTGGTCTGAGACTATACATGCTAAATTTAAATAATAATATGCACCCTTTCTTGAGAAATACAGAAGAGCAGTTACAAACAAATAAATGTTCCTTTTAAACAAAAACTTAAGTGTTTTAGTTAAATTAAGCGCTTAAAATAGAATATAGGTCTGCTTTATATTAGTTTTCCAAGAAACTTGTTACAGATCTGCTAAGCAAAGCTACCGGCTGGCCTTGAATATGCAAACAGTCAAATTCTAAGTTATTTTAGTGAGTGTAATTTTTCAGGAAATTACTTGAGAACAATCATGAACTTTGAACAAATATGCTGTTCTATTGCCCATTGTTATATCATCTTTACATGAGATCATTTTACCACGGTCTTAAGGTGTTACCGAGATAATCTTCAATTACAGTATTTTTACGAAACCAAAAGTATTTTAGGACCATAACGAAAACAATACAATGCTCATCTGTTAGATTATGTGAACGTTTTTTTTATCTAGTCTTATCGTCTATTATATTAGCAAAGCTTCCACGTTTCCAATCGTAATAATGGTATTCAGAATATAGATTTGGCATTAGGTCGAATGTTAAAGGTTAGTAAACTGTATGATTGTACTTGCATAACGTTTTATTCTTCCAATTACCTCAAACAAATAGACACTCTCAGATAATTTTCCTGTTGTTTACAAATAAAAAAAAATTATATACACTAGCACAATTTTTTATTTCCATTATTTACTCGCGACCGCTACACGTGTTCGAATGATGCCATAAATCATAAGTTACAGATTACATCCAGATAAGGCAATGCGAAGAAATTTACAGATGTAGGTAAGTACCCATTATGTTCTTGACTTTATCTTCAATACTCTCATACTTTCTGATATCTATCTACATATCAATATACAGGGTGCAACTTCTCAGAAAGTTTGTACACAATTTATATTTGGTTGACTCCATCAATGAAAAAGATGACTTACTGCTTTAACTAGGCCTAATTAAGATGGATACATGTTACAGTCAAAACTCATAACCGGTCCAAACAATTTTTGCCTGCGAACATCAGTCAAAACTGAAGAACTTTGGTAAAAACTAGTTTTGACTGATATTAATGTGTATTATTAATGCATTTTAGTCTATTTATTGTCTTCTTCATCTTATTTGAGAGATGTAGGAAAATTCACGAAAGTTTTGGTTACCGCCCGTTCACACAGCGGATCCGTCAATACTGGATATTGTTCACATCCTGTACCGACGGAACAGTTAAACAAATGGCAGCTGCGTCGCATCTGGCAGACAGGATACGATAAAAATAACGGCTCCAGTATTTTTTACTGGATTCGGAATAATGTCGTGTATGTGAACTCGCTCATACAACTACAGGCACCATCACCAAAAATAAAAACGGATCCTGTAAACAATTTCTGTGTGAACTAGCTGTTAGCTTGGAGTCTACTTATAGCTTTACTAAACAATAAATTCGATATATCCTACTAGATTGGATTTTAGGTTCAAATTTGCTTGAATAATTGGATCTAAAGATACACCGTGTATAGTGCCATAAAACATCTGCTACAGAAGGACTAGAATCTCATAAAATAGATAGTATTTACTTACAATAAGATCTTTTGAACAGCGTCTAAGCGTTCAGTAGCTCTTTTCCGTTTAAGAAACAGCGGAAATATTGGAGTTTAATGTTTAAGAGACTTGTCAATTGTCATACACTTGTATGTCCTATATTGTGTTTTATATTTCTCAGCAAATTTATTAGTGAACAGCTAGAGTCAGTAAGGGACTTCTAAGAACCTTACCCAGATGGTCCGTCAGTGATCAGTGTCATACATGGAGACAGTTTTTACTTTCGTAAGACATTCTACAAAATACGGTTCACATGTCGCATCACTGCAGTGCGTCCTGCTCTCGGCAGGAGTCGGTAATACTTGAATGAACTGCGCAAATCGGTTCAAATAACAAACATAAGTGATTATTACATAACTCCAAAACACAATTCTAACGATTTATCACATACTTGTGAATAGCTTGTGTAATACCTACACTACACATAGATATACATATAGGCTTAGTTTAGTACGATTAAGTGTGGTTGAGACCGAAGTGCGTCAAAGTGACTCATGGCCTCCGTAATAATCACACACTAGTCAGTCGTAAAACCAATTGTTCATTAGTTAGATGTTACCGTGACTGCTCATGTACCATTGAACTTGCTCAATGTTCTGTAAGCAAACAAATATTTTGTTAATTGTAATTTGAAGTAGCGGTTTAGCTATGTTCTTTAAATTAATGTTTTTTCTGGGTTTATAAGTAAGTAATTAAAATATACCAGGAATTTTATAAGAGGAAATAGCTCATAATTTGGCTTGTTATGTTATTAATCATACCCAGTGTTGTTTGAAGCAAAACATTTATCTATACTAATATTATAAAGAGGAAAGATTTGGATTTTTGCATTTTTGTATGTAACCAATAAACCTAAAAACTACAGGACCGATTTCAAAAATTCTTTTGCTGTTAGAAAGCTACATTATCACTGAGTAACATAGACTACGGGCGGAGCCGTGAGGACACAGTATACTTATACCTATATAGTTAAAATCATGAAAAGGTAGGCTGCTCGTACGCTTTTTCCTTATTGCAGGATAAATAACTAAACGGTATTTCAATTAGGCTTTAATTGCCTCGTTGGTCTAATGGTGGCAAGCGACTGCTGATCGCTGATGTCCTGAGTTCGATCCCCTGGTCGAGCAAAGTGTTATTGGGTTTTTCCGTGTGGGATTCATCAGTAGCAGCTCGGAGTTTGGATTTGTGTCCGCAATAGGCTCGCCCCCTATTACATGGGACTTAAACATAACGGCGAAATGAGGGTGTAACTATATACCTCTGCAGTGAATACAGAAGTGATGCTATGCTATGTTTAATAGAGTTAAAATGTCTTTCCCATTTGAACTTTGGAATTCTTGGCAAATATATTCTTCACAGGTTCAGTCTATTTTAATCAGTGATGAGAACAAGAGAACCAATACCAGCCAATACCTACCTATTGTGCTATTGATCATACAAATTCTAGGAAACATAATTCAAAAGTTAAACAAAAGGATCGTCTTAAGACTGCTGAGAAACAAATTCTATCTGAACAAAGATCAAGTTTCATAGCGTCAGGAATGTTAAAGCTCAGAGGTAATGCAAAGTAGCTATTTGTCGCATAATTGGACATGGGACATGACTTGGCGGCGCTGCACGTGCGCATGAGTCAGTCCAGCCAGTCTGCGCCCACGCACCGCCACACTGTGATCGTGGACAGATCTGATCATAACTTTCATCAGTACGCCACTCAAATAATTGCTAGAAATACTGAGAATTCCAGAACAATGCCAGACAAGTGTAACAGAAAAAGGTACCAGTTAGGAGAACTTTGGACAGAAACCGATTTGAAGTTTCAGGAGTTAGATAGTTACATAACCATCACGCCTGTATTCCCCGAAGGATTGGGTAGAGGTTTATTGTAACACCCTCATTTCGCCGTTATGTTTAAGTCCCAAGTAATAGGGTGCGAGCCTATTGCCGGGCACAAATCCAAATTCTGGGCTGCTACTGAGGAATTCCACACAGAAAAACTCAATAACACTTTGCCCGATCTGGAGATCGAATTCAAGACCTCACGATCAGCAGTCGCATTTGCCACCACTAGACCAACGAGGTAGTTAGATAGTTATGGCATATTATTCTACTTCTGAAAATAAATATTCTTCGGAACAAGTAAAATGTAACCATACGTATGTACCTACTGCTAAAGTGTAGATCTTTCTAAATATAATATGAGTATGACTAATCATTATTATATACACTGACTATCAACAACATAGGTATGTAACAAATATAAGTGGGAATTTTTATTTGAATACCTAGTCTTATTTACAAATACATATTGAAATGATAAATGAATAAATACACCATTGTGATTTACTAGTAATGCAGACATAATATTACTAAGATCCACAAACGGCAAACAATAATGTTGTGGAACTTCCTCAACGCACAGTACAGTTAGTTACACATATACATATATATTTTTGTAGGATGACTATTATTTCAATTTAATAATGCTAACTGCGGTAGCTTTACGAGCACTACACACGGACACGGTGGTCTAATGCGGCATGTCCTATGGGTCTTATAATGTCAAGTGCTCGGAACATCATAAATGGCGCGAGCATCCGCCATGGACAGCATCGAGGTCGACTACTCTGTAATCTACTGCCCAGCGCAAACCAATAAAGATGTACTCTCGTTATAATGCTAGAGATCGCGTGGATTGACGCTCCATCATCAAATTTCCTTATGTGAATGTGAAAGTATCTATGCCCCACTTCAAACCCCATGTATTATAATATCTCTCGTTTACATGATAAATAGTTTTGAAGCGGGTATCATTAAGTTATTTTAACAATCACTGTTAATTAGTGCACTTATAAACAGGAAAATAGTAGAAAATATTCTGTAGATCATCATCATCTCCCTGACCTTGTCCCACACTAGGAAGGGTCGGCACAACATGTATTTCTATCAGCCGTCATCTCAGTACTCACTCCTTTCTTACCCATATCAGCCTTCAGACAATCCATCCATCTTTTTTTTGGCCTACCTCTACTATACATATTATATCCATCTATATTCATATTTAACTCTTCTAACGACATGACTTTCTTCCCTCCGCATAACATGCCCATACCACGCTAACCTATTACTCATCAACTTTTCATTCACTGGCACTACTTTCAAACTTCCTACAACTTTGAAAATGGTATAAGTTTTGACCACAAACAGTTTGTTATTAACTTGGACATTTGATAATTTGGAAGTTTGACATTATATTTTACATTATATGTGACATTGATTTGACATAAGATTTAATTATGTATTACTAATTAATTGGATCAATGTTTTAATTATTATTTCAATTGTATTTGTTTCTCCGTTTAATTCAATTTTTTTTATGTAAATTTTAACACAATGCAAATTGTTATGAATAAAGAGTAAATATTCTGTAGATAAGTAAAAAAAATTATAGAGTTCCTGGATGACACTTTTTTGTAGGTATAGGTACAAAAAATGTTGTCTTTGTTTGTCTTTAACTTCAGTAGTACTCTACGGCCTACTCACCTAATTACGTTAACTGCTGATAAGATTAAAAGTAACTCGTAAAAGACGGGAATTAATACAATGACCTCCATCTTTGGTTATCATTTTACTCGTGGAACTCAAACATTTAATTATTTTTAAAAAGTTTATAATCAATTTAGATATCTACCATGATGTAATTTTACAGAAGATTTAAATAAACATTGTTTATAAAACAAACATTTCCAAGTGTTTAAAATCTGCAAATGTGTGAGCACTTTATATCGTTCAGTATAACTGAAGTAACCAAATGCAACATGTGCAAACGATTAAGTAGACTGAAATGAAGAAAAAATTCCTTTTGCTTCGGACAAAGACCCTGGGCGATAACCACTTGACGAGAAGCCCGACATATGGTGGTATGAGAAACGACTTTTGTTATTTTTTCCACGATCACGTAGGTACCTACATTGGCTGCTTATTTTATAAATTTTCTATGTTTACGACCAGCCATGAAGAAGAATAACTTGTCAGGACTCACGTGTCTTATCCTATAAAAAGACTTCAAGGCAGACGCACAAATCATACACTAAAAGTTGAGGTAAAACCATTTTTGGGAATCGAACAATAGTGCTCATTGTTATTCTAAGCGATTTACGATGGGCGCGCTGACGACCACCAACTTGGTTATGGTTTTCCAATAACACTTATCTACGCCTGTGTATCTTTCGAAACCATTGATATACATAGATATCAATGTTCGAAACCCAATAAAACTGCATGTGCACACAAATGTGGTGGAGAAGAGCTCGGTTTAACCATGAATTACTTTATACGATAGTCGTATCTCAAAAGAATGTCTTGTCATTTTTCCGAGAACCGGTCGTTGGACGAGATTCGTAGTGAGCGTCGCACACCATACAGCACGGTACAATAGGTGTTTCGAGTTTTCAAGGCGCCCGTTCCTCTTGCATACCTGGCGATCAGGTCGGCTCGACGCGACAGCGGTCCCATTGTTTCACCATCGAGTTATTTCGAGAGTTTTGACTGTTTTAACAAACTGAAAATTTATTACGTTCCAAGGTAGGTATAATACGTGAGGGCACAGTAGTCTTGCAGTAATAACATTTTGAGTTTTTTGTTATATAATAAAGGCGCCAAACGTGCCTTAAAAGGTCAACTAGTAATGGAGGTTATTGACGTCCACGTCTCGCCTTATTTTTTGTTTGAGATAAACATTCAGTGTTACTTCAGTTTCTTGAAGGTCTAGTTGATACTACAGAAAACATTGTCGATGAAGTTGTGACATTTTATTGCTCATAATTTTGCCTTACTTAGATAGTGTGGGAGGAGAGTTTAACTTAATATACAAAAGAAACGGTACAAGTTGTACGATCGATTCATTTCGGTATTCCCAGCAATATTAGAAACCGGCGCGTGTCTTGATATCATATCGTTTCACCAGTGGAGCAGCAAAAGTATAGTTTACCGGTCGTTAACCACGCTCGCGACCTTTTGCGTTGTGTAATAACCGTCAAGCAATCATGCAGAAATGTAAACGTTTGCCAAAACTAACACCTACCTGCATGATTAACTTTATAATATTATGTGATTGATGCAATCGGGTTTAATCCATGTTGCATGAGTTGCGGATGCAACGCATAGTTGATTGTGTATAAGCGTCACCCTCACTCAACAATGAAGTTAGCAGACGACTGGATTATAGTAGGTACTTAATGATAATGATTTCTAAGATCTGAGAACTATAAACTATAGGTAGGTACACGTAGGCACTAACAACTACAATTAAGCACTGCTTAGTATTACTTCCCTTTTCAGTATTCAACGGTAGAAAACTGATGTAACAAAGCCATTCCGGGACGCGACTCTGTCAGGATGTTTTTTTTGTGATGTTTTCTAAAAGGAAGCTGGTATTAAAAGAGTTTCACACAACACACGTAATTAACAACAACATGTTTGTAGTATGTCGGAGTACTGACAGCTGCCAAGGTCGGCCGCTTCCTACGAGGACTGAACTTAGGAACGCATGTAGGCAGCAATGCAGGAGCAGGTGAATGTCTAATGTTAATGCGAATAAAGAAACACCTGTCCCATCTATGGGCTATTACGAAATTACTAGAACTGCTGTTGTACAAAAGACGGTGGAATTTTAAACGCTTTTTTCAAAAACAAATAGCGACGACCTTCGTCCAATTACCTACTAGATCTGCCTACATCTAGTGAAGGTCTGTCCATAAAAATAATGAGCTGTCGAATGTGGCGTCTGTATTATGAAACTAAAGCGTCTCATGGTTAAATCTAGTTTGACAGGTAGGTAGGTAAGTGTAGGCACCGCTAATGCTGCAGTTCACTCTGTATGGACACATTGTCGCGAAAGCGGTTCTTGCTCCCAGCACCGTACATTCCATATAACCAAATGATCATTAGTGCAAAAACAAGAGGTGATTACAACACAACCTATCTCAACATTCTCGAACGAGCTTTGTAGCGAATATCGATAATAGTAATCGTGAAATACCAGGTAACTCGGTAAATTCTATAGCGAACTGGGCAGGGCATTCGCCTGGCAAGAACACGGTAAGTTGGTCAAACTGACAGTTCCCATTATAGTTTAATAATAATTTTGATACCTTGCAACATTCGTAGAACTTTATGAGGCAACTATACTTTGTGTTACCAGAAGTCTTTATCCTAATTTATTTAATTTTATTTATCTTCACGCCACTTACCTGGTAGGCAGAGTTCTCATTAGCTTTACGTGTTTAGTTATTTGGGATAGATACAACTTAGATATGTAAAACAACATAACTACCTACCTACTCAGAAGCAATTCCACAATGACCTAACACTTGATAAGTAGATAACATCTGTCATTAATCATCAGTATTCACATTCGTCATCCTGTAAGTAAGGTTTAGTAACCCGTTACCATTTCACTGACATGAAGTAGGTAGTATCTCAACTACCTACATTATGTAGGTAGGTAGTAAAAACTGCTTAATTGGTACGTAGCTAGTACATAATCGACTACTGACCAGTTATGAGTAATAGGGAAGGTAAACAAACTTGATGTTTAACCAATAAAAACAGTAGAAACCCCGCGTAAACTACCCACAGTATGGATTGATGTGTAGACTGACCTGTCCAGTAGCTTTCTTATAGCGGTTCGTAGCCTCCCGCACGAGGTCCCTGACCAGCAGGTCGCCAGCGCCGCACGGCACCAGCACCCGCACAGACCCGAAACACACCGTCACCTTCATTTCGTCACTATGATTCACTAAAACACAACGCCACTCCGTCGCAATATCCACTAGCTAGCATATTAGTTTGTCGTCAAACTAATAGGAGCATAACATTATCTGATGCACATGGCAAAGGTAACCCTGTGTCGAAGCCGATCACGAAGCACCCGCGATACAAAAAGAACAAAAACACCAGATCGTCCGTGTGTTTTCATAGCGCAGTTGGAGCGTCTCGCTACACCGTCGGTCTGGTCAACCGTACACTTTTTCTAATGTTAAATTCACACATCAAACACTAGATTCACATTCAACATCGAGCACATATCGATAAGATTACGCGAAGTATGGGCACATAGTGCGCGCGCTCTCAACGGCAGCAACGGTCGTGGCAAGGAACATGAATAAGAATTTGAAGTTGTTTGTAGCGGCGGAGCGCGGGGCAGGGCGGCGGGACGCGGCGACCGGTTCCCGCGCGCAGCCAATCGGTGGTGGCGCGGCGGCCCGCAGCTGTGCGTCTGTGGTGGTGGCCCGCCGAGCCGCCGCGTCATACCTGCCTCGCTCCGGTTTGTATTTCACTCGTATACCGACTATTACACATTATTTTGAATGAAACTGTCCCTGATTTCTGTCTAACTGAGTCATTAAGTTGCGAGAACTTGCGATAAGTGCGAAACTGGTAGTGTTCAGTCTGTTTCACAAGCGAGCAGCGTACTTGTTTTTTTACAACTTACTACTGCAACGTTGGTATTCTCTGTAGACACACCACTCACACACATACAATATAATCACAGTACAAATCTTAGTATCAGAAGTGATCATAACTTGGAATTGACGTCATGCAATCAACAAGACATAACTAAGTACTTATCTACTTAAGTTTGCTAAGTTGCTGTCTGATGGTGTACCTTCCTTTGTGTAATCAATATCACCATGGCAACCACTGTTGTAGATAACATGCCCCTACGACTTAAGCAGACCATTCTATAAAAGGTGTTGTTGAAGTACTGCTCACTTACTGCCAACAAGACCCATAGGTTTCTACTATGGAAAGATATGAGAAAGGGTGTCAGCTTTTCTCATATTTTAACAATTTTCAATGAATAATAAAACAATAGATGTTCTCATAAACTTGTTACTATTCTGCACACAAATGGGCACATACATTATGTAGATGCACAGAGTTGGGTGTGCTTTGCATAGGAATGCAGTTTACTTTTTCATTATGCGCATTCATACAATAAAGTATTATCTTGTTAGTAGGTACCTGCTTATTTATATTGAAATCAGTGTTAGACAGAGACATAGATAATGAAATGTTATGTACTGGAATTTTTATTACTTGAATGTTAACACCGCGACAACTAGCGATCAAAATATAACATTATATTTCCCACACGATACCTGCTTAAGTAATATTAGTTAAATGTTAAATCACCACGTGGGTTTGTAACAATATCCGTTGATGATGCTCGCGTGGTTCGGTTCAAGGCGAAGGGCATTTGTATGCGGAACACAACGCCCGTAACCGACACTCTTATACCTGACCCGCAAACCTATGTGACATAACAACCAAGACAAAGTTACACTGCCTCTATATTCTCAGTTAAACCTTTTTATTAAGTAAACTAGCGACCCGCCCCGGCTTCGCATTGCACGAGTGCAATGTAGATACTAATGTGGGGCATATAAACCTTCCCCTTGAATCACTCTATCTATTGCTGAAAACTGCATTAAAATCCGTTGCGTAGTTTAAAAGATCTAAGCGTACAGGCAGCGGGAGCGACTTTGTTTTATATTATGTAAAGATGATTTACACCTGCCACAAGGAGCTATGTAATTTATATTATATCCTGTTCACTTTTGCCATTATCCTGTAATTTTAGGGTCTGGCTCCTGTCGTACAGTCTATACTAGCGTAGTAGCACAAAACAGATAGGTGCAGAAGTCAATCTACATACAAGTACGCTCGAGCAACGCACACATAGACACTGCTCACGGGCACGATATCTCGAACTGTTTGGGACTAGAGTTCGAGCGAGAGTGCCATGCGCTTGAGAGAGATAGATATATAGATAGACCGAGTAGGTATAAAAAGAGAAGAATATTAAGTCAATATAGATTATACATTTATACAAGGTGTAACAGAAAGGTGGAATAATACTTTAAGGGGTGAAAGCACCCATGAATATGAATATTTTTTATTAGAGAGTAATTCATAGTCCGAAAAAAAAGCTGCTGTTCTTAGAAACATCGATGCCCATCCAACTAAAATGTATGTAACAACTTTTTTTTTAATGTCATGAATACAAAATTGATACCACACTAAAAGTGGTTCTTATTTATGGGTGCTACCATTCCCTAAAATATTAATACAACTTTTTGTAACACCTCTTATATCTACAAAGCATTTAATAAACGCAGCTAAAAGGACAAGAAAAAAAACAAGTTCCGGTGATGTAAACCACTTTTTATTTGTAATAAGTAATTAATATTGCTTAGGTAATTGAATTTAAATAAATAAAAATACACAATACACTTGCTACATAAGGCGCAATTCAAATACCCTACATAAAATTATATATGACAATATAATTTTCTATGAGATAATAACATGTAGGTAATCTGTATCCAAGCTGTTACTTATTCACATTAAAGCTTAACAACAGTTTTTATTAAACTTTGTGCTCAGAAGGTCATGGTTGTGTCTAAAGAATCCGCGGTTATGTACTCATTGCATTAGTTTGTAAATAGCATTAATGTGAATACCACAGCAAAAAATTGAAAATGTTTCATATTCTACAATTTTTTATTTATTTCATAATGCGACTGTCCGATACATTGAATTACTATAATAAAGATGCAGTAATTCCTCAATGAGTATATTAAAAACATTTGAAATATTGTTCAAACTACTTGTCTACCAAGATACACTAGACGTCAGATCTATTTTGTCAATTTGAAACTTTTTATGTTTGAATTTATATCAAGATGAACTAGTACGCTTTTATATCAAAAACATAACATTATCTTAGCATCAAATAAATAATATGTAGGTAAGTCATTTTGATTACAAGCGTATACATAAAAATAGTTTGGCACTATGTGTAGTACATCAACATGAAAAACATTAAATCGAAATACTGAGAATAAAAATAGCAAACAAGAGAATTCCTTCAAAAAATAATATATCTTCACAGCGTGGTACACTTAGGTATAGGTATGTATTGTAAGTGGAATAGCACTTGACAGGTGAATAACAATATTTACAAAGATTAACAATCTCTAGATCTCACTGGAGCACTACACCGTGCTCGTTCTATTTACAATTCTCAGACATTAACATCTCTCAACCCACTTGAAGCAGCCAAAAATATTAAAATGAGATGTTTAATGCATAGGTACTAAAAGCACAAGCCATAATAAAATTTACTTTCAATCGGAAAATGATTTTTTATTGCAAACTGTAAGTACATACATAAGACATATTAATAAAAAAGTACTTTAACTAAGGCCAATATAATCAGTACGACCAAAAAAAACTGCCCAGTTTCATGACTGATAAATTTTTGCGGATGGGCTATTAAGTACATGCTTAATCAAGTAACGCTGCGCTGCATAATATGTACGTACAATCAGAGGCTACATGTGCCTCAAATGAGAAATACTTATGTACTTTTTTCAAATTGCTACCGTTATGTTTTACTCTAAAATAACAATAATTACATGAAATTGACACAAACTTATATTAAGTTTAAATAATAAAAAATAATTGATATTTATTAATACAGAGAATATTCTACAACAAATATTCGCTAGTGGTGTTTTATGTATTGGTTGTACTTTCAAGTCTCACGGCTGTTTACTTAAGAACTACATGATATTACCTCACCTCCATTTATTAAGGACATCTCATCATTAAAGTACACAAGAAAAAATTACGGAGACTGACAATGGCACTATTCGTCACAAAGAAACGACCAAACTTTAGAAAACCATTAGTGACTAGATTACGGAAAGAAAATGCCAAAAGGGTTTATATTTATAGCAAAATGTTTGTGAAAATAGACAGAATATTGCAAGGTCTGTCTTTATATATTATATAAGATACATAAGGCAGATAAAAGAATACTACAAAGCTTAATCATCCAGCTGTGGTAACAATGTTTACTCTAAAGATAGTTTGAAATGCATTATATTTACGTACTTACGTAGTTACTTCACACCACTTACTAAGTCCTCCGTCTCACAAAACAGAGAGACAAACTAAACTTTACAGGACAGGGACCAGCCCTTACACTAGAACACTGACATTAACAGAGATTGGTCGCTCAAATTCGAATTCCTATACCGTTATCACAAGACAAACCATAAATAATTCTAAGTCAGAGCACCTTATGATTGTAGAGATCATCGCATACTCCTACAGATGATGCATCACGCCATCACATGGCACATTCAGCTGTACATGAATATCATACAGTGTAACATTAATAGGTACATATTGACACAATTTACATAGTACAAAATCATCAAAGTACAGGCACGTCAGCAATTATGATAAAATAATTAAGTCCGCGTATGCGAAAAACGACGCGCTTCGTCTATACGACCACAATTGTCTAGAAATAAACAGCGGGGAACAAAGAAAACGTTTTGAGTATTTATTTCTTTTTAATAGAGAGCCTAATTAACTGTTCCTCCGATTAATGTTCCAAATACGTCAGAGTCTCTGTCATGATAGTTCAATAATTTGAGATTTTTATTATCACAATTGACCAAAAGGCAGTACACAAGAGAAATTGTCGAAAAGTACACGGTACACAGTCGATTCATAAAATCGAATATTATCACAACTCGCGACATATCACAGTATCACTAAACATCACTTTCGCCGTCGGTGACGTGCGCGGGCTGTCCGAAATTTCTCGTGATAGATTCGCTGACGGTACGAATGTTCGCGAGATACCTATGTGCGGGTTCGTCGGAGTCGTAGATGGCGCTGAGCGACTCGAGGGAGACGAGAGCCTCAGAGTCAAGCAGGCGGGAGGAGGCTCGTGACGATACGTCGTCGTCGCGGTCGAAGTAGCAGGAGTTGACGTCGCTAAGTGCAGCCTCGGCGTCGGTGAGGCCAGCCTCGTTCAGCATGGACACGTTCTCGAGCGCGGGGTCGTCCGTCGTGTACCCCGTGCTCTCCGGCTGCCCTCCTTCCCCGTCGCCCTCGCCCTCTGAACACGATGAACTCCATTCGGATTGACTCTCCCCGTAGAGACCCATTTCTCTGTGATGAGAAGCGGTCACCTAGAAGTGAAATTACGACATTGGCATCGGCAAATAATAAAAAATTACTCCGTCAATGTTACGAACCGTCAAAAATTTATTAACTTACCCGGTGGTGTAGTCTCTCCTGGACTTCTTTCTCTCTCTCCTTCTCCCTGGCATGAATAGCGTCCGTTTTCCTTTCGCACGGCGGACTACGAATGCAAAATAAATGTATAAGTTTTTTAATACTAGGTAGGCTTACGTTCTATCACACCTGATGATGCGGTCGAATTCCAATGCACACGCCGAAATCTATCCGATAAAAACCGATAAGACTACCAACTCTGTGTCTATGCTCAAGGCTCTGAACATAAACAAGTAATTTAACTATAAGGAAGTTTTCTGATTTATGCTGATATGAGGATGCAGAGCGAACAGTTTTGTTTCCAAAAGTTGGAATAGTTCCAATTGAAGTGCATACTGAATGATTAAGTTGGGCTTTGTAGAACTGCTTCGTTCGTCAGTGTCTGATTGGTTTCTCTTGCGTAACAAGAAGTGAGTGAATAGCATGCTCTTTGTTGTGATCGAAATAGTCATGATCCAAACCTGGGTCGGTGTCGTTCATGTTTCGGCGAGGGCAGCTGCACGACGACGTCTGTGGGCAGCACGCCGGGGAACTCGGTGGGCGCGGGCGGGCGCGCCGGGCTGGCCGCGTCGTGCCGCGCCACTTGAGTGATGGCGGCTAAGCCCACCGCGTGTAAAGGGCTGCTGTTATTGTTGTTGCAGATGCGCATCGGCTCCAGGGCTGGGTTTGCGCCCCTGTGGGTGATGTATTTTAAATGTAAAGCTCGACAGAAAGATATAAATTTTGGGTAGTTATTAAATGGAAGTTTGAAACAGATCTTGAGAAGCTCTTTTAAAACTACTTGGACATGTCCGAAAAATTTACGAGCCGAAAACCACAAACATAATTTTTTTAAAGGATTTTCTATATAGCGAATTAAATCAGCATGAATGTATTAATGCTTGTTATCCTCACCTGAGTTCGAGCTTCAGCTCCTTCCGCTCCGATTTTGGTGGATTGATTTTGATAAGATTCTTATCATCCAGCAGCCGTTGGATTTCTCTTTCGAAGGGCGGCACGCACGCCACGTCCGACGGACTCCTCTTCGCGAACGGTTCCCGGCCGTCATGGTTTAAATGCTTCAAGTTCGTCGGTCGGCCGCCTGAACTTGAGAATGAGTCCGCCCGTTGGCCGAGCCTGCTCGCTACGTCTTTCTTGTCAGTTTGACAGCAACCATCACGCTTCGCGGAAGCCTGCAGCATATTTATTATACTCCGCTGAAGCTTTTCTTCCTCCTTCTCGAAATCAACGCTGCCATCGAGGAACTTGTCTTCTAAAGACGGTTTTCTTGCGATTTTATGTTTTGCGTACAAATCGTTGATATGGTTGACGGTCGGCTTGCCGGGCCGGATGGGCGGGTAGTCGTACGCGGGGCTCGGATTGGCGCGCTGCGGCCGCGACGGGGGGATCCACTGGGAAGGCCGCGGCGGGGAGGGGGAAGCGTCCGTCGTTCGCGAGTAGCTTTCGTCGGATGAGCTGAGGCTCGGGGAGCGAGTCAGAGAGCTGAGCTCGTCGGCTGAGGAGTGCACGCGCGGGCTGCGGGCCAGCGGCAGGCTCTCGCTGGAGCGCGGGCGCGGCAGGCGGGTGGGCGCGCGGCGCTTGTGCTGCGCGGGCGGCCGGGCCTCCTGCGGGCGCGCCTCCTGCGGCCGCGGCCACGGCGGGACCAGCGCGCGCGGCGGCGGCCAGCGGGGGTTACCCGACACGCCGTGAGGCGGGGGCGGGGGAGGACTGTCGTCACTCTCTTTATTTCTCCGACCTTTGCTGCCTTTATTGTTCCCATTATTTTGATGCCCGTTAGTAGGTAGAAGGGGTTCGTTCTCCCCGGCAACTGATGACTCTCTCAAAGGTGGCAGTCTTGAAGGCTGTGCGGCCGCTCTTCTTGCAGAATTCTGCAGCATGGCAAGTGGCGTAGCGACTCCGCCGTACGCCGTGGGCGGAAGGGGCGTCGGCCCGTTGGACGTGCTCTGTACGGTCCCATTCGCGGGAGCTCTGTCTGTTAGGAAGTAAGTAGTCATCTCGCCCTTTCCTTTTACCTTCACCTTTCCTCTACATACGAACTGGTATGCCATGTCCTTAAGAAACTGATACACCTCTTCAGTTACTTGTGTGTGGTTCGGTAGTCCAGTGGAATCCATTCGAGATGCTACGTTGACCGTGTTTCCCCAAATGTCATATTGTGGTTTCCGTGCTCCAATGACACCGGCCACTACTGGACCAACATTTATACCTACAAAAAAAGATATTTAATTCTCACATATTTTTACACATTATTATTTTCAACGTTTTTCATCTTCTAATGCATAACTTTCGTATACTGTCACTCACCGTGCCTCGGAGAGCACGTTAAACCTTCAATCCCGGGTGTCATACGAATACCTATAAGAGTCGTTACGGGTAGACAGAAGCCCGAAAGTCTGACGACCGGTCCAACCTTAGGATATCGGCATTGCCCAGTAACTGGGTGGCGGAGGTCTGATGGCAGTCGCTCCGTGTAAAATACTGGTATTCAGCCACGTCTGGTTAGACTGGAAGCTGACCTCAACATAGTTGGAAAAAGGCTAGGCTGAACGAACTTTACTCACCGACTCGTAACATGAAGTTATTATACGAGTTATCGTTGATATCCTTCAGCTTATCTCTCATAGCGAACACGAACTCGACCAGAGTCGCTATATGTTTCCGAGTGCTGGCCTCATCGGTCATCTTCCTGTCAGGAATCAAACCGACGGCGGCCATATAAGTCGAGCCAACAGTCTTGATCTTGTCTATTGCACCGAAACGATCTTCACCCAAAAGCTGAAATGTGTAGAGCTTGTAAAATATGAAGTATAATTATGAAAAAAGTAAGGCTGATCGCACATGGGCCACTAAGGCAGCTGTTCATCAACATTAATTATCTGATTCAATAACCGTTTACTCAAAAACTGCTTTATTGGTCTAGTTGTGGCAAGCATGACTGCTGATCGTGACGTCCTGGGTTCGATTCCCAGGTCGGGCAAAGTGTTATCGGGTTTTTTCGTTTTTCTTTAGTAGCAGCCCGGAGTTTGGATTTGTGCCCGGTTGATGGCAATAGGCTCGCCCTCCATTACATGGAACTTAAACAAAACGGCGAAATGAGAGTGTTACTATTCTCCTCGGCCCAACCCTTCGGGGAATACAGGCGTGATGTTATGTTTACTCGAAAAATTTACTAGAAATTTAGGTAAACGATTGTTTATGCAGAGAGTTAATGTTGGTGAACACCAGCTTAAGTTGTTTGAGACACAATATTTCGCCATTTGTTCTTAGCTGTAAGCTAAACACCAAACGGTAACTGCAGCTACAAAGAAATAGCGATTAACTGTGTCTCGAGCAATTTAGTGGCCCATGTGCGATCACCCTAGTCAAAACGATTAGACTTTTAATATTCTAATTGGGTTCTCCATAGTTTCATAATATTAGTGTACCGATTAAGAATTAAGTCAGGTTTATTGGCAGCAGTGACAGTAATAACATTCTAATGTGGCAATCAATACTGTAAATAGGTAATGATAGTTTTCCATTATCCCCTAAAATCATTCTCTATTGCAATTTGTGACACATTTATAAGTAAAAATAAATAGTCACAATCTTTAACCGATTGCAATCATAATTATTTTTAATATAAAAAGCGTTTCCCCACCCCAGGATTTCTCCTGTATCGTGGGTGCGTTTACAGACACAAATCTTCACACGCACAAACATCCAGACCTGTAACCCCTCATTTACACCTAGGTATAAAACATGTATTCTACATGTATCAGATAATTTTTCGAAAAAAAAATTACTAATATGCATACTTTAAGTAGCAAACAACTATGTAGATCTTTAAAACACTAGTTTAAAATATGTTACACATGATCATTAAGTGGTAAGACTAAGTAATTTCTTTTAAAAAGACCTTTACACAAATTATGTTTACAACTTGTTTTTAGGTGTATACGGGGGGTAACAACTACCTGTAGGCCATACAAATGTTAGTTCCGTGCGGGAATCGAACCCACGACCCGTAGCGCAGAAGCCGATCGTTCAGCCACTGCACCAAACGTGTTGTCAATTATAACAGTAGTACCTACTATTTCAGTGTGCTTACAATACAATTTCTTTAAACAAAGAATCCAAAAACATATAATCACCTCATCAAAATCAGCGATGATCTCATTAAGCAGCCGCAGACACTCCATGCCCTGGTTGTTGCCGTCGAGCTCCATGTAGAACTCGTGGTAGTTGGTGATGGAGGCGAACACCACGCCCACGCGCTGGTACGACTGGTGGTACAGGTCCTGACAACCGCGCCTCTTGATCAGGACAGCGTGCAAGCCGTGCGGACACGTCAGAGTGGGGACAGTGACAGTGGGAACGGGGCTTTATATTTAATGGGAATTCTTTGTTAAGTGGACTCATTGATAGAATGTGTTTTTAGTTATAAATGTTAGAATGCTAACATATTAATTGGGCTGTGTTATGCAATAATGTGTCAACTCACAAAAATATGAATTTTGTGTTAACGTCATCTAGTTCTTCTGGTAGGTCTATACTCAACCCTTGAAAAATACCCAGGACTGTAGTAAAAGAAATTAAATAAATAAAAAAAATTAAAAGAGCGTCTATCAAACAAATCTTAATGCCATTTGCATTTTTTCAAACGTTGGGTTGACCTACATAAGTACATAACTACATAAGTAGATGGCGTTAACACAGAGTTAATATTTTTGTGGGTTGACACATTATTGCATAACACAGCTCAATTAATACCTTGTTTTTTGAATACGGACTAATCGATACATACTACATAAGGTACATACTTTAGAAATGTGTTTTTGTTTAGGTACCTGACAATAGCTTCCGATTCAAGTTATTTTCCTGCATATTTTTAATAGTAATTTGTGTTTTTGATGACTTGTACAATTCTATCAAATAAGGCAAAGTATCATGTAAGGAAAGAATATTGTGTTAAAAAATCTCAGTTTACAATTACCCAAAAAGAAACTAGTGGTCGATGAGTTTTATTGGAATATCCAATACTGTCATCAGCCAACTGAGTGTACAGTTCCTACATCAATGCCTCATAGGTATTAAATGCGACTTCAATTAAAGATTTGTAGATAAGTAAGAATCTGTCACTAGACCCCATACGTTGTGCGACATAAAAGCAACGCGATAAACCACGAATGAACACCAAAATGAATGAGTGAAGATTGGTGAAGTTGAATAATTTGAATGAATGATGAGCGATGTAAACAGTGCAGTGTCATGCTTTTGTAACTTTAACCCTTAGGCCACAGTTACCAGGCTTTGGCGAGAATTGGTGTTATTGCGGTGATTGAAATACAAGAATTGTATGCCACACTTTGCGATAATACGAATCTTCATAGAAGCCTGGTAACTGTGGCTTCAGCAGGTACATACTAACCGTAATGTCTGCCGGCCTACTATGAGCGGGGTTGGGTAAAGTTTCCATACATTTTAGATCCTATGTTCACCGACGATAAGGAAGTGGGGAAAACGATACGCAATAAGATTCGGCCAGCAGACATTACCTGCGCTTTATGTGAACACTTTTCAAACATTTAACTTGTAAGCTGTGAGCCAAAAAATAAGCAATAGTCTTGTCTTTTGAAAATACCAAAATACTCGTTGACTTGTGTTTAACATTTCGTAAGCGACAGAAAGCTGCGTTAATAGTTACCATGTTCGTTCTAAACTGATTGTCCAAGAAGTGCGTTGCTACGTGCGCTGGTAGGAGATTGAAGAGAATTCTTCTGTTCGACGCCTGAAATTAAAGGTCTCGCAGTTATTTCAGAATGAAAACTGAGCATAGTAAATGACAGAATTTTTAGGTATCGAGAAGTGTTAAGAAGCATTTTACGTACTCATTGTGAACTTGCATTAAACTAACGTTAAAATGTTATAGAAAGTTTTTAATAACTCTACCACATACTATGTTTTGTAATTAATTGGTTTTGTGACGTTAATTTAAATGTGGGACAAGTAAGCGTTATAGTTTTTGCTTCCGTTAAGTCCAAAATGACCAGCTAGTACAGTGCGCGTCAAATAACTATAACCAAAATGGCGTCGACTGCCAAACTTGAGGGGTTTACTAGTAGCCACTGAAGAGTTCCACTACCCACCTTCTAGCTCTATCATGAGACCCTGAACACCAAGTGCAATATATTGGACTTAACAAAACGAATCATATGACCCGAAACTTACATAGATCACGCAATCGACGCCATCTTGGTTTTAGTTATTTGACGCGCACTGTAGAATGACGTTTTATTATCGGTCTTTTATTCTGTGTCTATGGAAGTGTAGATTATGTACGATATCTTACTGCACCTAGATAAGGAAATTCTAGTATTGCCAATAAATGTCAAGGGTTGATATGTTTAATTGGTATGTTACTTTACTAACCTGCAAAGCATCCATATCTCTCTTCTCATCCCTAGCTTGCGCCTGCCACAAGAAGTCGAGTCTCGCCGTCCACTCCGTCTGTCTCGCATGTAGTAACACCGCCAGAGCTAATGCTACGGTCCATGCGCTCGCGACGTATGCGGACCCCACTGAACCTGAACTGAAAGTTGATGATGGCTTTGGTATAAGAGATATCGAGCCAGGAGGTAGACACTGTTAAAAGTGGGAGTTAATTTATTGCAATTAGAATAATTATGACATTCTTGAAACTTATTTATTTTTGGCTGGAGACTGGTCTCGCCAATAACTGCCCATACATACATACATAAACTCACGCCTTTTTTCCATGGGGGTAGGCAGAAACTATAGAACGCCACATGCTACGACTCTTACATACCCCTTTCGCTTCATCCACATTCATACATCTTGTCATACACGCACGCCGGTTGAGAGTACTACGCACCTGACCTTTGTGAAGAACATCACCAATAACAGTTACGTAGAAACGGCTCGTTAGGACAATATCCACAAACAGCCCATAAGAAACAAAAAAAAACTTATTTATTTGACTTTTTATGCACACACATACCATTAGACAGAAAGATGAAGTAGGAAAATAAAGTAGAAAAGTACTGCTTTGTTTTAAGAAATCTCTTCTAGCAAATAGCGAGAGAAGAGTTGAATAAGAATTTATTGGCGTGATGAATTTTTGGGTGCTTTTAGACAGAATATGAATAATCAGAGTTATTTTTGATGAAAAGGGAGCTGCGGGCATCAGCAGTATACTAAATGCATTCATGACCACGCCTAGGAATAATGGCAACTTATTATGACTTACACCAACTCAGGTAGACACCTGAGCTATTTAATCCTACAAGAGTTAGACAGATCACGTTTCATTAGTTGGTTCTAATCCTCTTAGAACCTGTAGGTTTTCTAATATTCGATGTGTCATAACGTTGTAAGTTCATTAGGGTCTTCCCTAACTAGCTTAGAAGGTTATTTGCACCTAATATCAAGTTATCGAACGATGTCACTGATGACAGTCGTGACGATTGGATTTTTAACGCTTGGCTGTTATATTGCGATACTTATATAACAGTGATAGCCTAGTGGTGTGACCGTCGCACAGTGGACGGAAAAACAAGGTTCCCTTTCATAGGATTTTTGAAAAATAAAATGTTTTATTTGATAGTTTCAAGTATACAGTTTTGTCGAGTATATAAAAACATTGAATAAATTAGTAGTTAGGGGTTTTTTTCGAGTCTATACCATAAAAAATGACTATATATTTCAAACGTATGAAAATGGAATTAGTTTTCCTCATAACTTTTTTCTGTCCTGGATTGTAAAGCTGAAACTATTAGGTATTGTTGCCGAGCCTATAAAAAAGCCACCTGACCTTTGACCTTGACCTCGAACTTCCCCGTTCAAAAGATATGAATGAATTAAAAATGCATATTTGGACGATGTTTCAACACGCGGTAATGTACCTCGCGGCATAAACTCTGACACTAGGTTAGTCTCTAACCATACGAAAAGAAGAAGAATGTACATACGTCCCGCGCACCCTGGGCAGTCAGCCTCGCTACTAACCTCGTTAACTGGCTAATCTTTTCACCACGGCATGAGCTATTCTCACATAATTCGTGCTGACACAAGAGAAATTCCAAACCTATCGCTAAATACTTGACCTGTATTACATAATACAAATGAATCTAAACTAAAATACTCACTCAATCATAAGATCGTAACAGTCGAAGAGGGCCTTATGGAAGCCCAGTATGACACCCATGTACCCTGCCGTCATCACAGATAGCAAGATTCCCTTCACCAGAATCGGTAACCTTAGGAACACAGCTACGACCAGCATACTGAGGCAGCAACCCAGCGTGATGTATAAAGGCACTGGGCAGGCAAGGTGCTCCGTGCGGCTCGACCAAAGCTTTGCGGCTACGTCGCCACTCATTGTTATAACCTCGTCCATGGTTGTTGTGTTGCCTGTTAGATTTCGGCATAACTCTATGTGTTCACATGTTACCTGCAAAATTAGAAAGTTTTGTCAGATTTTTTTCAATTTATTTCGCATCAATAACAGATTTTTTTCAGTCCTTATTAGGGTTTTCTAATCAAGGTTTTTTATTTTTGGTACAAATGTATAGAGTTATTTATATTATACTAACTTAAAAAATACTAAGTTCTAGTAACTTACTACATTAACTTGTCCGACAGCATATCCAAGTACAATAGTGAACGTTGTAATAGCATTCCTCAGAGTGAACGGTCGGGATACGTCACAGGGTATAAGTCTGAGCCTCGCCGCCAATGTCAAGGCAAGCACTGCGGCAGACCAGGCAAAGGCCGTGACGAACAGAATGAGGAGAATGTAGGTCTGAGGTAAGATGGAGGCTTGTAACGCTCCCGCTGCGACCAAGGCACACAGTGCTGCGCTCAGGGAACCAGCCCAGCCGCCGTCTGTTGATGCGCGGTACTGGAAGAACAAAATTTATATATTGTTAGAGAAAAGATGTTACATTTTGGGAGAATACTGTCATAATCACTTGTTTAGGGAACGGATTGGTAATCTAAGTAAACAAGTTATTATTGCACATGAAGATGTTGCTGCCTATCATTTTATGAAATGTAGGTACCTATCAGTCGCCTTAAGGACGCCAGCGAGAAAGGAGAAACTTCTTTAGTAGAGGTGGCGGATGACCAATAATGTAATAAATCTTGACTAATTGTTGTACAGTCGGGGAACGAAAATGTTATACACCTTAAAGTTTATTTTTGCTTGCACAGTGCAAGAAACAACCTGTTTTACCGACTACGTATTGCCAACATTATAGAAATGAAAATACAAGTATTTTTTGACAGGATATTAAAAATTATAATGGTGACATGACGACAACCACTAGTAATGTCAATTTATTTAATCATCGAATTGATTGATGTAATGATTTTTATAACAAAACTCCTTAAATCAAATCAAAGACACTATTTATGGCACTACTACGTCATATGGAGGCAAAAAGCGATTTTGATCTTTGCTACCAAATAATTAAACATAATTTTCCATGCATGGGTCTTTTCCGTTTAACAGTTTGAAAAGGTAACATGTGCCCGCGATGTGGGAAAGGAATTAAAAATTGACGAACTTTATCATTCCCCTAGTGTACGTTTCCAATCACGTTCATCTCACCTGGGCTTCCTTATCAGCATCCTTGAAGCAGAGCGTGAGCAGGTGCACGTGCGTGGCCTTCTCTCGATGCACGGAGCGCGCGTCGATGGCCTGCGCCAAGTACTTGTTCACGCGGTTCGTGGGCTGATGGTACACAGACGAGTGGCGCTTTTTCAATGGACGCTTAAACTTCTCCGTCACTTTGTTCTGCAAAAACCCATATGCTATGTCAACACTACCGATCTTTAAAAGTTACAGTTCAAAGTGACTTCTACCACCGATTTATACAACGAATATAATGGAACACATATCTGGTCACACATCGATAAGGTAAAGTTAAGGTACACTGAGACACAAGGGTATGGCCGAGGTCAGGGTACACATGAGGGCCATGCCGACTCCATGCTTCACAATTTGGAATTTAGAACTGACCTTAGAATACAAAAGATCCGGAATCCAAAGCAGCATCACGTTATTAGAATAGTAATGAAATGAAGTACAAATAAAATATAGACAACGACAGATACTTTTCAGACTGGCTAGATATTGAAGTATTACTTTGTAAAGGTAACTCAGACTGCATTGAAATTTATGAGAATTTTCTTTACGATAGATCGAGAGTAGTTATCAAGACTTAAAACTAAATAATTTCGTGTTTGATTATTTCATAAAATAAAATTAAGTAAGAGACAGATAGATAGTAAGAAGTAGAACTAGAAAGCAGTGGAAATAATCAAGCACCAAATAAAATCAAGTCTAAAACAATGGTGAGAGGGCAAGTGACGTCATGCAAGTTAGTCGACAGTCAGGGCTCATGCCATGCTCTAGTGCTCGAGGTGACTAGTCGGGGTAGCGAGTGAAACACAGTTCGGTGCATCCGGCTTTATTATCGAACATTCTATAAAACAATCTCAAGTTTATAAACAGTTGACAATTTTGAAGTAAGAAACAGTGATAGTGAGTGGTTGTGTGTGCTCACGTTGATATTAGTCGTCCCCTTTCCTTTTAATTGATTCACAGTGAATAGAAAAAGAATGAAAACGTATTCGCGGCAGGTGCGACCCACAGACATTGCTTGTGGTGAATTGCGTACCTACAGTCAAGTAAAAGGGAATTATAAACGTGTTGCCCGGTAAATGGTGGAAAACAATAATACACATGAACAACATTTTGTCTGCGCTTACTGTTTCAGCGGGTATTTGTTGTGGAACTAATGTCCAAGGTCGGAATATCTGAAAATAATGAGCAGACGTCTCATGTTAGTCGCTGGTGTATTTCAGTCTTCCACACAATGTTCAGTTGGGATCAGAAAGTTTGAATGAATACTGAAAATATATGAAGGACAAGTCAAAGAGAGAGTACCAAATGCAATTTTAAGAAAGTTAAATAAATTCTTATATTGATATTGAACTTTAATTTGTAATACAATACATAGAATAACAATGAGAGAAGGCTTGAACAGACCAGCAACTAAATGAACATTCAGGAAACAATTGGAAAAGTTGGAAATAACGACTTTGTGCTTAGAGGTACCTACATGTGTAAGATTCTATATTTCGGTTGGGGAGTAATAATAAATTACTGTGTTTGATTGCTCGTATTGTATAAATATAATGAGTTCGGCAGAAAAAGAAAATCGCAAATGTGGTGCGAAGCATCTTTAAACATTCTTGAAGTTCCTCGTAAAATTTATTTCTGTAGTACTCGTGAAAAAGCTTCAGTGCACACCTTAAAATGTAAAAAAGCAGCATAGATTTAGTTCGAAAACCACCACTCAAACCAAACTAACTACTAGGAAACCATTAAGCGAGGTTATCATTCGACACACAGTATACGAACGAAACGCATCGCCATCGTGACATCGATGCGTCTCGCGTATCAAATAATATCTGAAGCGTGAAATCTCTGAACCGCGGGAGAAATAGCAATATGGTTTCATTTAATACTCCTAAACTAGACCTAAGGCAAGAACCATATACTAAATCATCCCTAAAATGCTAGTGTGGAACGAACGCACGCCGCAACACGATATCGCCCTCAAACGTTCAGACACATGTGACGGCGAGCGTACGTTTACTACGTATACGCACTATGCAAAATCATCTGTGCCAGATTAGTTCAAACTTTCGGTGATCGCGGAAATCGATGCAAAGTTCCCATTATAATCGTAATAAAAATAGCACAGGTCAAACAAAAGGTGCGTAATTGCGTATGCATAATATTAACATGTGCTGGGGTGTCGTCGACGGCGTGCGTGCGGAGGGCGTGGTGCTGCATGACGGCGTCGAACGTGTGGTGGTGCGGGGCGGAGGCGGGGGCGGGGCTGGCCAGGGGCGCGGAGGGCGCGGGGGGCGCGGGGGCTCGCATGGCGTCTCTCACGTCTTCGGCCCGCATCGCCGCCAGCCGCAGCGCCTCCGTCGAGCCGGGCTCCGCGTGCAGCGCGCGCCGCAGGTCCAGCACCTGCCGACAGCGCGCGCTAGTACCGGGGGCAGCGCAAAACGTACCAGGACAGCTGACGCCCACTGATATCATTGCACTACACGCACGGGCCGAGTGACGACGTCCGCGAATTTTATTAAAGACTGTATGTTTCAGTATTTTATTTTCGCCCGACGTCGTCCCTCGCGCTTTAGTGATGCCTCACATAACACTCAACTTTACAGTGAAATAGTGTATATTTATATTTCTAACTACATCATATCCACTGATAAACATTTATGGCTTCTTGGCCACCAATATTTCGGATATACTTCACATTCAGATTTTTAGAAAAATATAAAAACAGTATCAAATAAAATGAAAGAAAAGAGAACTTACCTTTAAAAGTCGAGAGTAGACCACCAATACGAGAAATTATATCACTCGAGACAAACATTCTGAAGAGCGAGATAAAGCCGTGGACATTTAACTCGTATTATTTAGCCATGTCCATTCAGGTGCAAAATTTTCGCAAAATAATTAAAGTGCAAACAGTAAGATTTTAACATTTTATGTAACGAATAAACTGTTGGAAGAGTTCCTCTCGATGTAGATAAATACGAAAACCGGTGGCGCCCTTAGTGCCTTCCTGTCATATTCACGTGCCGGTATCTACAGGGCGCAAACGATTTCCGTCGCTAGTGATTCAAGAGCAACTGTTCCGTGAAGTCTTTTTGTTCGTTCTCGAGTTTGACATACGTGTTGTACCTTCCTAGCGGCATTAGCCTTGAGCTCCTGAGGGGAGGCGGCCATGTTTGAGAAAGGGACATCGACGTTGAACTTGATGGAGTGTAGCAGTTGTACGACCACGTTGGACACGTTCTTGAAGGAAAGCTTCCGACGAGATGCAGAGCCGAGGCCCACCCCTGCTGATAGACACATCTGCAAATATTACGCACAACTATATTTCTTTCAAAACGCGTAGGAAAATAAAGAAATACGAACACAGTTAAGAAAAGAATTTAATTAAGAGGTATCATAATATTGTATAGCTACTAATACTAATAAATATATGTTGGTTTTATTCAACATTACCACAAAATAGATAGGTACAGAAGTCAATCTACATACAAGTGCGCTCGAGCAACGCACACATAGACACTGCTCACGGCCACGATATCTTGGACTGTTTGGGACTAGAGTGCGAGTGAGTGCAAGCGCGAGTGCCATGCGCTTGAGAGAGATAGATATATAGATAGAGCGACCGCCGAGCGTAGGTATGAAAAGTGAAGTACATACATGTGATTGACTTCTGTACCTATCTGTTTTGTGACATTACAATCAAAAGCCACTCCCTAATTTTCCCTGCTACACATTTCACAACAACTAATCTCATTTCGCCGATTGGCCTAAACTAATCTCGTAAAAAATTAATCAAATAAATGGCAAAAATGTCCCTATGGATTTCCGGGAAGCTTGTCGAGAATTACTTTTATGTTTGGACCTACTTTTCTCCGTCTTGGCGGCGGAATGATGAAGTAAGTCTGCACCGAATGGTCCCGGAGGTACGCGTTGCGACTGCCGCCGTGACCCGGCTCCACCTCGTATGCCCCGCCGAGGCACTCGAGCGATGCTTGCGTTATGTGCACACGCCTGAAAGGGAATTGTGATATTGTACAATACGTTCGATATAGAAATATCCGTTCTTTATTTATTATAGATAAATAACATAACATCACGCCTGTATTCCCCGAAGGATTGGGCAGAGGTGTATAGTAACACCCTCATCTCGCCGTTATGTTTAAGTCCCACGTAGTAGGGGGCGAGCCTATTGCCATCAATCGGGCACAAATTCAAACCCCGAGCTACTACTGAGGAACTTCACACGGAAAATTCCAATAACACTCTGCCCGATCTAGGGATCGAACCCAGGACCTCACGATCAGCAGTCGATGCCTAAATATGTAAGGATATAAAATGGAGAATAACAAAAAATTCAAGGCATGGGTATGTAGTATAACTGTGCTCATCAAACATGATTCACACGTGACGAAGCACATTGGTTCAAACGGAATCAGATTGCATCATGTCCTGACGCATGCTCGAGCATCCTCGCGAATGCATTAATCCTGATATATGTCAGCGCTGAGTAAGCGAAATAGTAAATTATCGTCCTATGAAATCAGTATTAAAGGTTTAAGTTGTAGCTTGCTGCTGAAGAATCCTTAATACGTACCCTGGTTCACCGCCAGCTTCCATGTTGTTGGCGAGCGTGACGTCATTGGACCAGACGTCGTACTGCCACTTGCGCAGGCCCAGCACGCCGCATAAAACCCTCCCTGTATGGATGCCCACGCGCATGTTTAGCTGCACGTCCGTCGCTTCCACCACAGACCTAAAGTGAGAGTATAGACATGTTATAAATAAATCGAAGTGAGATAGCAAAAGCCGAGATTCAGGTAAACCCCTGTTTGTTTGGCGTATAACAGGCCACAGTTATTTAGTAGTATAGTGTCTATTTGACATGTCTCCTATTCATTCCACAGTCTTTTCAAAGCGAGCAAGGAAATTATTTTCTGCTCTGTATATTACACTGCTAGTTATTATCAATTCGCCAGCTAAGGGTTGACATTCCCTCTTATTATGGTTTTAAAATAGCCTCGTCTTTTTTTAACCGACTTCCAAAAAAGGAGGAGGTTCTCAATTCGTCTGTAAGTTTTTTTTTTTTTTAATGTTTGTTACCGCAGTACACCCTCATTTATGAACCGATTTGAAAAATTCTTCTTTTGTTTGTAAGAGTATTCTTTCGAAATGGTCCCATTTAAATTTGATGAAGATCTGATAAAGAACTTCGGAGATAAACAATGGAACTCCTCAATGACGAACAGTACGCATAATGTGATGATGTGATTATGTGTACGAGCAGCGTCTTTAGCAGGTCCAACCATGTTTTAATTAAGGCCACTAAAATGGATGAAATAAAAAACATTTTAACAAAAATAAAACCGACTTCAACAAAACGAAAAAGTAATAAAATAATTACCATATTATAAAAGTGACAGATTCAGAAGTCGGTGCCTTTAATTTGTTTCACCGTGGATTAGCACCGGCTTCTGAATCTGTCACTTTTATAATATGGTAATTATTTTATTACTTTTTCGTTTTGTTGAAGTCGGTTTTATTTTTGTTAAAATGTTTTTTATTGTAATATGACGTTAGAAAGTGATATGCTTATTTTAAATCTGGGTTTACCTCAGACTTTGTTTAAAACATCTCACGTAATAAGAAGGATTGTGTTCAGTTACCTCGTTCCGAGATAAGCTCATAATTATCTAGAAAACATAACATTTAGTTATTAGAACTGCAGATAGTCGACGTACAGAACTGTATCACATTAAGCCAAAAATCCACGAACTGAAAAGGTACTACCTACATTCAATGTTACCATGTTCCGAAAATGTGTGATTCTTAAAACTGGCGGCTGTTTTTGTTACATTTACTGCGAAAACCTTGTTTAAAAGTGTGTTCAGAGAAAAACAGATTAGTTAAAAAGTTTGTGTAGATTATTTAAAGTTCCGGGAGGAAAATTAATAGAGCTCCCGTGTTGAAGAAGAATATTAAACTTTAATAGGCACGTTAGAACCCGCGGGCGGAAACTGGTTACTCATAGAATTTTATGATAAAGGGCAATTATTTTGGGTAGGTACTTTATAAATATGTTTAAGCTTATTTAAGGCCTGGTCAGACAGAGAGCGTGGCTAGGTGGGATATTCACGTCGCGTGTTGATTGCTCTTGGCGTCCGAATTACTTTGACAATGTATGGAAGACGCCACACAGAGACTGCCGGACCACTCCAAGCTTCGCGTGGCAGCCTCGTACAGATCAACACGAGACGTGAATATCACACCCAGCCACGCTCTCTGTCTGACCAGGCTTTAAGAGCTAGTTAATTAAAGTCACTTCTCAATACCCTGTTACAAAAAATCTGTTAACCCTTTCTGCATTAACAGATTTCTTGTCATCATAAAACTTTATTAAAACTGTCTGGTAATTATCCTCACCTGGGATATGGGTATGAAAATTCTTGTGTTTTATCAGCAGGTTCATGTTTACTGCTAAACACGAACTCTTCGTATGAGACTATCCATGGACCGCTATTTAACGTACATTCTGGAAGAATGTAGAATGTGTGTCCTAGAAGGACATAGGTACCTACATCGGTGTTATTGATGATGTTGTTCACAAAGGACAGGTGCTTAGTACTCTCAACCGGCGTGCGTGGATGACAAGATGTATGAATGTGGATGAAGCGAAAGGTGTGTGTAAGGATCGTAGCATATGGCGTTCTATAGTTTCTGCCTACCCCATGGGAAAAAGGCGTGAGTTTATTAAATGTATGTATGTATATATCTACATTCTGGAGCAAAACTCCTTTTTTCATCAACGCGTTTGGCAGACGAATTGGTACCATTTGTCTATGTGGCTTAGTAACCAGTACTGGGGTTAGCTAGCTAGATATGAACTGTGAATTAAGATTTCAATAATCATTGAGTAATAACCATACATTACCTACATTAGAGATTCTTTGCACTTAGAACTTTAGTTATCTCAACACATCGTACATTATATTTTTATATCTGCATTAGAAGTCCGCTCAAGAGATGTGCCATCAATTCACAAGAGTCGTAACATAACATCACGCCTCTATTCCCCGAAGGGTTGGGCAGAGGTGTATAGTAACACCCTCATTTCGCCGTTATGTCTAAATCCCATGTGATAGGGGGCGAGCCTATTGCCATCAACCGGGCACAAATCCAAACTCCGGGCTGTTACTGAGGAATTCCACACGGAAAAACCCAATAGCCCTTTGCCCGACCTGGGGATCGAACCCCAGGCGCGACTGCTGATCGAACCTCACGATCAGCAGTCGCGCTTGCCACCACTAGACCAACAAGGCAGTTAGTTCCTAACATACGTGTTTTTTACTCGGATATACATTAATTTAACTTCACATTGTATTTATTGTGTGGCATTCTAACTGTGCCCGTGGCTCCGCTTGTGGAATAGTTCGTAGGTAAGTAGTATTTCGGGATGAAAAGTATATCATGTACCAATCAGGGCCGCCGTAAGCGGGCGTGCAAAGCGTGCACCGCACGCAGGCGGCAAACCGAGCGACTCATCTAATTGAGACAAATTTCATTTTTTTCGGTTTTGTGTCACTCAAGATACAGGAGTAATCGAAAGAGTGAGAGGCGCGTCTAAAAAATAAAAAAAAGCTCGTCCAAGTACTTATGTATCGCTTGGGAATTAATCTTTTTCATTCGGTATTGCACGCGGGCGACGAAACAGCTAGCGGCGGTCCTGTGTACCATGCAACTGCACCTTTCAGCCAAATCCATTTATTTTCAGTTACGGCGTAATTGAAAACATTAAACATTTCGCATTTATAATTCTTTGATCATTTGTAAAAGTATCATTCGATGCTCATGAAAAAATTTGATAAATTGAACTGACTTAGAAAAACCAAAACAAAATAAATAATTGCGTGCATTATTAATAGATTATCTAGATAAACAAGCAGCTCATCCTAGCATTTTCCAAACCTACTGCCAAAATCTTATAAATGATGAGTTTATTGCTTTACGAGGAACAAATGCCATCTGGCCTCCGTATTTCTCAGGGAGATCTCAGGTTCGTAGATAACAAGTAATCTAGAAAAAAAAATACAATTGATTTACAGCCATTTTATATTTTTCCCCAAGTTTTTTTTTTGCAAAAGTTTTAATTCAAAAAAACCAGTCGGACCTTGTAATATAATCCTGTTTTTAGTGGTATATTTATGAGGATGATGTCACTGAATTCTCATATTTTTTATAAATTATAGAAGAAAATGTATTTAACAAAATTAAATGTGTACTAGCTATCGTGATCACTGATCAGGTATGCAGACAACCAAAGTCGTAATTCTAAACAGAATTACACGCTTCTCCATCTGTAAATGCGGAACCCTAAAACAGTACATAAATCAAGTAAACGGTGGAAAACGTTGCTAAAGTGGAATTATTTACTCGCGTTATAAATCTCTTCAAAACACTTGGGTTGTAACTCTTTCACATTAGATAGACAACGTAAGTAAAAGACGAATGGCGATAAACTTGGCAGCAGTGCGCACGAGTCTGAATGCTACCTACAGTGTTCCAAATAAAAATGTGCAGATGTAAACATCGCAGTCGGATACAAATTGCTGAAATAAGTTTATTTTACTTCACACTGGAATTCGTGAAAGCTTTTTTACCAGGCTGCGTTATTAAATTTACGTTGTCACGTATAATGTATCTGGTCACAGTATATGCAACGGATTTTAAAACACGGAGTTCTACAGTGCTTGGAATAATACATTTTGGAAGTGTATCAAAACAGCGTAGACAAAAGCTACAGACATTATGACATATTGTTTAAACGAAATTCTGTAATATATTGGCACGTTTCAAGCTAAAATGAATGTTCTACAAGCGATATTAATTGAATTCGAACATTGTTGCTTGCATTGTTGTGGCTTGACATAGACATTTGTTTATACCTCGAACAATTTAATTTATGTATACCTAAATATATTTAAATGTAGAAGGTGGCGCTTATCCAATATACTTCATGCGCAATGACAAAGATTAAGATTGGTAAGATTAACGATGTAGGCGTAGGTAGGCGTAAGCATTTACGGACGTAATCATTTAATGTAGTTTACATAATGTGTTTTCTAATTAAAGATAAAACATTCAGCGAAACTAACTACTCTATGATTTCAAATATTTAAATGTAAACTTTTCTCTAGTTATTTTACTTAATGGATACTTTAATAGGCGAGTTTGTTAATGAAACTCGAGTCGAGCACTCGGTGCGGGATTCCTGTAATGAGACCGTTTCTCGTTTACAACGTACAAAATCTTGGTAATTTTCCCTGATTAATTCTTAATGTTTCACAAAGCTACGAATTAAATTAAACGAGGTTATTAACTTACTGCAGTGACAGTAGTCGCACTGTTCTTTTCAACGTAATTAAAAGGGCAGGCCGTCGTTAGTGCGACAATGATTTAACGTCACCCTGAACTTAGAAATTTATTGTTGATTGCCCTCGTATTTATGCAATAGAAAAATATTCAAATATCACGCAAGAACCACTCGGGGACTTCTCTTAGCTAATGAACCATAACTAATTATGGCCAGTTTTACGGTTTCCTTTGTTGTTTATTAACGCCAGCTTGATTTTATAGCAATGGGTTTTATCGGTGACAAATCGACCTTGCTTTACCGTATTTTTACGATCCATTTCGTTCTGTGTAATGTGCATATGAAACCATAAAGGCCGAGGATTCATTCCTGACACTTGTTGCCAAAATACTTCCTAATAGGTATATTAAAATAAAAATGCTATACAATTTTAACGAATAACTGTGCAATTTACGTAAGTTAATAAAGCGGCCGTCAGACAGGGACGGCCAGGACTCATATTTTTTCATTAGTTTACGACAGTAAGGCGGCGCATCGAATTAAGTCTTAAAGTGACTAACAGCTTTTCAGAGTCTTAGAAAATAATATACGTAAACGCGCTATGTAGGAAGCTCCATTTGTCCCCTTCACAAATCTTGTGCATACGGTCATCAATCACGCTGGAAATACGTAGGTACCCCCGTAAAGTAATATAGCGTGCGCCAACACTGAATTCATCTTCATTCGTCAATCATTTGTATGAAATATACTTCAGTGGAGTGAAACGACAGATTAATTACCTATTAGTTGGATTACTTGGGAAGTGGGTCAACAAGCGTACTATCCAACAAGATAGTCTGGATTTCATTCCGCAGTTGGCTGTCAATACCAGTAATGAGTTGCGCGCGAAAGGGAAATACATTTATACAAATATTTTATTCCGTTTCACAGATTTCCCGTCCGCATTGAATTGCTACTCATTGATGTATTGAACAGATACATCCACAATATCTCATTATTATCGATTTTGTACATCAATGTGATAAATGTTGTTTAAAATAATCGAATAATCCTATATCTTACGCTAGCGACCCGCCCCGGCTTCGCACGGGTGCAATGTAGGTACTAATGTGGCATATAAACCTTCCTCTTGAATCACTGTATCTATTGCTGAAAACTGCATTAAAATCTGTTGCGTAGTTTAAAAGATCTAAGCGTACAGACAGCGGGAGCGACTTTGTTTTATACTATGTAAAGAAGATTTAATATATTCATATAGGTACTTAATTTATCATATCATTAATTTAAAATTCAAATCTAAGGTCAGAAGTAGTTAAACAAGATAATAAAACTTGATTATGACTAAGGACTAGACTCTAGACATGTCTAGAGAATTAATAATAATAAATACGATTTATTATCCATAATCGTAAAACTTAATCTCTGAAAATTAATTAAGGCATTAGTTCTTCTCTGAAGAACACTACAAGAACAGCTCCAATAACTGCCACTTCAATTGACATAAGTTAAAAGTTACGACAATTTTTGCGAGTTAACCAACTTAAAAGCTTTTAAACAATTTAGGTTATGTCTCCTCTATGTAGGCTACCAATGTTTTATAACATAATAACATAGTTTAAAACAGTTTATTTGAAGTGAACATGAGCTCGAGCTCTCTGATGTTACAAGAGAAATTAAATTATAATCTGAGCGCAGCGGCGTAGGCAGATGAGAAGTTAATCCGAGGACGCCTAACGCAATTATGATATGTTAATTTCCCTTTGTTATTGCTTCGCCCCATCGCTAATAGTGTTACGAAATGTTTGGCCAATACCACCGATATAACAGCTATTGTTACGTTTCTTTGTTTTGTGTCTTGGAAGTTAGTGTTGTTCCAGTTTTTCCTTTCTCGCTCGTCCCCTAAATGGCAGTGGGTTGAAAGGGGAAAATGTCACTATCGACGCGAGCATACATTCCCTGAATACGAATTTACCCGGGTCATTGATAGCAGTTTAGAAACAGTGCTTATTTGCTCGAAGCCTCTAGAGTCCACTCATCGCTCGGAGTAGCGACGTCGACAGTTTATGACTTATCATAAAACAAAAGCGAGTTTTTTGCTGTTTTCCCATACTTTTATTTGCCGTATGCCCATTTGCATAATTTAATATCTTCTTCAAATATCATTGAACGTAGTTGTAGTCACTAGAACTAATGATTTTACGATTTAAAAAATGTTCATGTTCTACGAAATCTTAACAACCATTACATAAGCAATATATTTACATTTTTATAAGCATTTATAACGTAGGTATGAGTGTTAATTAGCGTTAAAACGCTAAGATAGTATTTCAATGTGAGCACAAAATCTAACAAAATGTAAATTACGCTAAAAATACAATTAATTGTAACAAGTAGCTTTTAGTCGTCTGACGTTAACGAATACCTAAGCGTTCCTACAGTAAATGGACTACAAACTTGGCAATATTAATTGTACTGAATGTTGTTCACGTCCCGCACGCGTAGACCTCACCCCGCTCTATATATACTAGTTTAAAAATATCTAGAATCGGCAGAAATAATTTCAACATGAAAATAACTTTATTGGACTAATTTCGTTCCCGACACACACTAGTTCAAACAAAAATACATTTTATTACGGTCTACATCATACAAAAAGATTATTTACAAACATTTTCGCACTCTTCAGCATGCATTCATAATTCTAATTAAAAATTATGTATGATATTTTTCCGTAATATAGGTCAATTACGCCCACATTTTGAAAGGTCAATCCAACATAATTTAATTGATAGGAAATTAAATGTTACGACGCTGTCGACGAATACCAGCGCAGATACGATTAGATGTTTCATTACAACATTTACAACGTCATTTGAGTTTCCTCCGTGTTCCAACATCATATATTAAATGTAGGAAACATGTAAATGTGCAGTGAACACGCTTGCCCCTTTGCTGGGCGGCGGTGTATCAACAGTCTACTGTGCATAACGGACGTTGTCAACAAATTGTATATTTGAGTTGTGTATCTATTCTCCCGGCCGTCGCGTCGCTGGTCAACACAGCTGCAGAGATTGCGAAAAAATACCGCCACTTGTATATTTTCCCTGTGATATAGGACTCCCAAATACGACACTGAACGTGCGGCGTGCATCAAGCTTGCATGTTTGTGAAGCAACGTAAGGGGAACACTATTTATAGATCACATTTTGCGAACGAGACTCGCAACTAGCGTGTTAATTGATGCCAGTCTGAAAATACGCACCATTGACAGAAATCATGCTTGTAGCATATATTTGACAGTCACCTCTATTGTGGTTATTTACGTGAATCCACAAACGAGGGATAGCATTTAGGTCAAGAGCAATAAGTACATACAGTTTCAATGACGTGCTACATCGACCGAATATCACGGTACAAATTGTGTTGACAACTATTTATGTTCCATATTTTTTTAGATCATAAACACTGTCTATCAAAGCGATATATGTTAACATTGATGGTAGTAAATAGATTTTTTTAAGAAACCACAAATATATTTCAGTTTTATATTTCTTTGTGAACTTTGTGTGGTATAAAAGACGCAATTCAATATATAATTTGGATGAAAAGAAAGAAATACGAAATGATACGCATTTACACTTGATGGAGCAGCATGTCCTTCGATTTGGTTTGGGATCATAAAAGATATTCACGTTACGCTTGGCAAGTTTTCTACGTGACTCTGGGTACTGTCTAAAGCTGTTACAAACTTACACAGTTGTTGACGCCGTCGTGCTAACACAAGTTATGATTTCCAGACGTGTTTGATTTTTGCGCACCAAAGGAATAGAACTTTCCAAATGTTTCCGAATGACTTCTGCCTAGCCTTTTTCCAACTATGTTGGGGTCAACTTCCAGTCTAACCAGATGCGGCTGAATACCAGTATTTTACACTGAACGACTACCATTAGACCCCCGCAACCCAATTAATGCCGATTTTCTAATGTTAGACCGGTTGTCAGACATTCGGGCTTCTGACTTCCCGTAACGAATGTCATAGGTATTCGTATGACACCCGGGACTGACTGTTTAACGTGCTCTCCGAGGCAGGTGCTCTGGATGTGTAACGCACGGTCACTTATCCACAGACTGACCGCGGCAACCGCAGCTTAACCTCGCAAATCAAATGATCCACGAGCCCCGAAATCGAATGTTTCCGAATGAATAGTACGAAATTTTCATAAGGATAACATTGAGCAATGCTCGTAGAATCCTGATATATTTCGCGGAAAATTGGCATAAAACTAGATTATATCATTCTCATGCGCATCACAAAGATTCGGTTATTCGTGCGCCTGACAAGGCGGATATGTCCTTTCGATAACGTACAGATGACGGCAGTAAACGTGACGCGTGTCTGAAACACTACCCGTGGTGAATACAGATAGATGTGTTCTGCTTGAGGTTTGCGGCCTGTGGTCGGACCACGGGTGTTGATTGCTTACCTCTTATTATAAGTCCGCGGTCTACTTATGCACACAGTTATAATGGAGCATGAAATTTCTGACAACAAAGTTTTATGGTTCGGTCTCAACATTGCTTTAGAGAGCCATATCGCCTGAGTCGGTTTCAAAATGACGGCATCTAATTTCATAATTTCTATATAAAACAACATTGACTCTCTCAAGAGTACACTCAAAGCAGATATCAAAATGAATGTGGATGATTAAAAACGCCAGAATATTTCTGAAAATATTTGAAATTGAAACAACGTCTACAAAAAATAGCATTGAGACGATCTCGCAATATTTGCTACGGATAAATGCGATAAAACTGCAACATTCCAGGCTGGCCTACTGACCTTCACGAACGAGGGAGGGCCACCCAGGATGTCAGCGGGGGCCACGATCACAAAGAGTATATTTAGCTGTCTCCTTTGATGAGCCATTGCGCAGATAAGCGCGTATCGCGACATGCTCCGATGCGCGTGCCCTCGTACTACGGCCGCCACGCGCCACACAGACCTAGCTTATTAATTAAAAATAAATATGTGTATTACGAAGAGATGAGACCACTCTCTCCGCCTTGCTTAATAACATCTTTCGATAAATATTATTATTAATTATCACCCTGTAGGTACTATAAAATGTATTTTCAGCAATCGATCATTTGACTTCATATTTCACTAAAGCTACCAGTCAATATGGTATGTTTTTTCACGGACAGTAAGCTAAGGTACGCCGGCTGAAATGACCAATTAAATTTTATTGTAGACGGCCGCCATAAATTGGCGAGTCAAGGTGGCGCAGTGTTTGTTTGTCGTAGGCGTGGGTCGTTTGTGGCTTCTCGCGTTTATTTTAGGTTTAGGTTTGTAGATATCACTCTATTTTTTGACGGAAAAGTTGGTATATGGCTGTGAAACTGAAAATTATTTGTGAGATTAAAGCCCTGGTGACCGTTCTTGCAGCTGGAGACTATCGCGCAGAATTACAATGGTTTAGCAACAACTTCTTCACACATTGAGATCTCATCATAGAGAGCCGATTAATTAGTCGGTCTCGGCTGTCATGAATTACCTTCATTAAGATGACCTGTAAAATGACGAATGACTGATCTAACTTCAGAGTACTGGTTTTTCGAACTAGTTTGTTTGCGGAGATCTCCTATTATGTAAAGAACAGGTATTAAATTTGTAAAATATACTCAGCCACATCTGGTTCTGGTTATACTGGAAGCCGAATCTAACGTACTACTAGGGAAAAATGGAATAATGATAATATTTTGTTATGACTCACGCAATAGCATCGATCATATCCAGCCCCATCTCGACAGTGCACCGGGCATGGTCTGACCGCGGCTCGGGCAGCCCGGACACGCAGTAGTAGCAGTCGCCGAGGATCTTGATGCGAAGACAGTGGTTATCCTGTACAACAAAGTGGGGATATAAATATAAATGGTTCAAGCAAGACTCCAACCACTACTCTAGGTCTTCACTTATCGGGCTTCGGCGAATATTCGTGTTCTTCCGATACCACGAATATAATATGAAAGGTTTGACGATACTGGCCATACTTTCATGATCCGAAAAAAATTAACACCTTTTTGAAAAAAGTCAGTTTAGAACCGGATTGCGTGTCACATTAAATATTCATGTAAGTACTTTGCCGATGACGACATGAAGAGGTTTCCCCTTCGTGAATAACCTGTGACGTATACGATGTAATAACATAAACGACAACATTTCCTGTAATAGTTCCATAAATTATTACTCACATTGGCAAGCTGATCGAATCGCCCGAAGAGTTCGTTAAGTAATCGCACCAGCTCCTGAGCACTGCACTGCGATGCGAGCACCGTGAAGCCCACTATGTCGGCGAATAGGATACTACAACAAAAGAAATACTATTAGATATCTACTATTAAAAAAGTTTGAAGATGATAAAATTATCGATAATGTGAAAAGTAGAAGCTTGAAGTGGTCTTCCCGTGCCTAGAATGTTCGGACTATGAAAATACGCCAAAGTCAGTTAAGTATGCCACGTAGGGCGTGCCTAGATTCGGAGATACAACTAGAGCAAATAAATAATTATAGCACAATTTAGGAGAAGTCTACGTCCAGCGGTGGACTGGAGTGACTGTATTGCTTAGGCTGCAGAGTTCCCATTAGTGCTAATAAGGTCCTATAAGGATCACTATTAGCTAATGCCTAAGCGTCATGAAACGACATTTGAGATCTTGGCCAATTGCCCAAGTTCTTAAATGGACGTTTATAAGCTGTTCAAGTTGTAAGAGCCTTTCACATAATATTTTATCTTAAGATTACACTCAAAATAGGTAGTTTCCACTACGTCATGTTTCAATTTATTTTCCAATATGCAATGTGTGCCTGTCGGCTGTGAAAATAGACGACACGTAAATTTTTTTGCGCCACTCTCCGCTGAACTAGGAAGATACAAGGGCCGTACAACTTTCTAGTATTAGTTTTAATGAAAAGTTCCTACAGGCAGAGCAGACTACTAGCCGCCACATATTACGTTTTTATTCTAATTAAGTTGTTTCAAGTTTTTCTTTCGCTTTTGATTCAGTTCCAACGTGAAAAGTTTTTAATGTTGAGTTAGTTTTATAATTAACAATTTCAGTTTTCAACATTAATTTCTGTTTTAACGTATTTTTATTTTTAGGTTCGGATTTTCTTACGTAAATTAAGAATAGGTTCTTATTTATTAGGGCCTATTACTTCAGACAAAATATATACGAAACTGTCTGTATATCTGTTATGAATGTGTTTACATAAGCTTATGTTATTATTAGACTACAAATTCAAAAGGAAGCACTGTGAATATACTTGTACAAACCGCGTATTGTAAACATACGAATAAATGTCTATTATCGGGAATTGTCGCGTGTAAATTGCTTCTATAACAACTTTTATGTGTAGTGTCTGTATGCATAAGAATTGTACACATGATAAATTTTTATGCGCATTATATTTGTACATTATCACATATTAAGTATTTCTTATTCAAGTTTTAATAGTGTTTTGAGTTCATTACACTATGTAAGTCGGCTTGCAGATGGCAAGGATTTTAATAATTACAATGCAAGGAATTTCTTGTCTACCTGGCTGCAACCAATATTGAGCTGTCGCAAGCAGACAAAAAATGTCAAAAGTAATAACTAACCCCTTCAGTCTCCTTTCCCCGATTACAGTTGCTCGGGGATGAGCAAATACAAAGGTATCAGATATTTTATATAACTACGAGCTTTGCTTACCGCCTGCTGTTGTATTAATATCAATCAGAAAAATGAAAACCACACGGTAAAAACCTTTTTATATTCAAGGACAGAGGTGTATTAAAGGTTGGAATTCGTCATGTCACGTTACAGGTAAGAATGATTTGGCCAAAAATACTAGAGCATTATTTTACTAATGAATTTGCTTGCATGTACACTATAGCTCTACCAGTTTAAGTAGTATGGCGAGCCGCAAGGGAGAAAAGTAACCACGTAGTGGTAGTTGTCCAAACGCCGTCACATTCGCTTACCATAAAAGCAACTAGTGTTATCAAAGTGTCAAGAAAGATTAGTCAAATCTTAAAATAACAACACTATTTTGGAAGTAAACAGGACAGTCGACGAAATAGAGCTGAGCTCATTGTGATCACAATGGATTTCCGATTGCGGCACACGCGCGGTACATTATGCAACTGAGAGTGTTTTTCTATGGGCACTCGCCAAGTCGAATCGGCGACGTGACTCGTACAACGTGTTTTTTCTCATCGAAAAGACGTTTGATATAGTAGCAGCCCTAGATATATTTAGGATTTGTGTTATAAGCAAGTTCATGTGCAGGAATGTTTAGAACTACGCGACATTATTGCATTTCTGGCGTATGCCTGGTTATATCGATCATCGCTACTGCATGCTTTGAGAAATTGGTCTGTAACTAGCATACGTTGTTGTAGATAACATTGATTCTATGTAGCAAAACAATCAAATAAATAAAATTAACTGATATACAACATTAATATAAAACAAAAAGAATATAAAGTGTATAAAAATGTATTTCAAGACAAAATACCTTTGTTCAGTTAATGTTTACCCATAATCTGTATTGAGACGCGGCAGAGCATAGATGTGATCCAATGGGTTGAACACAGGTATCGCATTAACACACCTTTTTCATATATATAACACGTCTCGCTAAAAATAAATGAAAATAATGCCGACGGAATTACTTTGACATCTGAATGACGGATATTTTATTCTGTTTTTTATATGAACAAGTAAATAAAATGTACGTAAGCATTAAGTAGACAAGAGTACCTACGTAAAGCCACAAAGAAGCGCCTGGAGACCAGGGACCGTCCGGGTAGTCGTTGAAAGGGTTTTTGAAGGGGTTTTTTTAAGCGCTTAAATAAAAAACCCTATGGTACGTGTTACACCCTTGAACGGGTGCAATGTTACCGCTTCTGAACTGGTAACCCTTTCAAAACCCTGTAACACGGTAACAGGGTAACCCATTCCGACCCAAAACATTGTAATATAAACTCTTAGTAATCGACATTAGTTTGAAAATTGCATATCCACGACCGCACATGACATGCTCCTTCTCGGCGGTGCCATTGTTGCATGTACCGAGCGACTTGTAAACGTGGAATAATAATGGTTATTTTTATGTAAGTACAGTTCAATTTTAATTTTCGCACATACTAAACATTGAAATATTTCTTTTTTTCGTGTCAAAACTTGTTTATTCTCATCATTCGTCATATAAGTCGGAACACGGAAGTGATAAAAGTATTTCAGAGGTGTTTTAAAAAGTGTTTATGTTGTAGTACCTACCTATTATATAGCAAATATTTTAGTTATTCTTTCCATCTATGAAAATGCCACAGCCGAGGCGAGATGCTGTACACCGCTATTATGTACTAGCTTTTGCCCACAGCTTCGCTTGCGTGAAGTTTGAAATCCTCGTTAAGCCCATTTTAAAGTGACATTTTAAAATCCAAAAGTTCGTCTTTTATCACCCCCAGCGGTTTAGGCTGTGCGTTGCTAGATTAGTCAGCCAGTCGGTCAGTTTCTCCCCATGCTTCTTACTTCAAAAGTAATAGATTTCTCATACATTTTTTCAACACTTATTTCACCCCCTTAGAGGTTGAATTTCCAAATATGTGTACATTTATTCCTAACCAGAAACATTAATATTTAATTTCATCTTTCTTACTTCAAAAACGACGGACTTACAAACTTCAACCCCCCATTTCACCCTCTTAGGGGTGGAATCTCCAAAAACCCTCAAACAACTATACGTTTATTTCTTACCAAAAGCCTAAATATTTAATTCCATGTTTCTCACTTCAAAAATACCAGATTTCTCATACAAACTTTCAACACTTATTTTACCCCTTTAAGGGTTGAATTTCCAAAAATGCTCAAACAGGTGTACGTTTATTTCAAACCAAAAACCTTAATATTTAATTTCAAGCTTCTTACTTCAAAAATGACGGACTTACATACAAACTTAAAAACCCTATTTCACCCCCTTAGGGGTTGAATTTAGAGAAATCCCTTCTTACTGGATGTTTACGTCACAAAAAGAACCTACTGTCAAAATTTCAAGTTTCTAACCCCAGCCGTTAGGCTGTGCGTTGATAGATCAGTCAGTCAGTCAGTCAGCTTCTCCTTTTATACCTGGTCTTGCCATAAATATTGTCACTAAGAAATTTTTTTTTTATTGCAATTAATATTTATTACTTTTACAGTGTATTAGTTTAATACATAAATATAAAACAATTTAAAATATAAAAAGCTTATTCGAAGTGGTCTCCATTGGCTGCAATACAGTCCTTTAAACGTTGAGGCCAGTTATCAATAGAAGCACGCACTCTTTCCATGGGAAAATTCTTCACTGCCAATCGTATGGATTGTTTTAGGGACTCCAAATTATCATGGCGTTTAGAGCAAGCCGTACTCTCTAAAACTGACCATAAATCATAATCCAGCGGATTAAGATCGGGACTAGACGACGGCCAGTCTTCAGCTCTGATGAAGTCCGAAACGTTCACTTCCAACCAAGACTGCGTGGACCGAGCTTTATGACCCGGCGCCGAGTCTTGTTGGAAGGACCATACTTGGTTATTGAACATGGTGTTGTTAAGGGGCTTAACTACCTTGTCAAGAATGGTATCTTGATACACTTGTGCCGATGTTTTGATACCTTTTTCACAAAAATATGGCTCAGTCACTCCTTCATAGCTAACACCCCACCAAACCATCACTGAAGTCGGATAATGCCCACGTTGCACTCTGTCGACTAATTGGGTGGCTTCTTTAGAGCTTTGAGCATAAATACGGTCATTTTGTTTGTTAAAATGTTGCTCAATTGTAAAGATTTTCTCATCCGTAAACAAAAATTTTCTGTGACCTCCCTTTGCGTACCGCTTAGTAGTAGTTGTTTCGATTTTACCACCCTATTCTTTTTAAATTATCAGTTAAAAAATGACCAGTGCGTCTCTTATAGGCTGCAAGTCCTAAGTCATCTTTTAAAATACGCGACATGGTTCTGGGTGCTATCTTCATCTCCCGAGATAAAATCTTTTGCTTTCGGGCAGGATTTCTTCGAATTCTTTCCCATACGCTTTGACCACCTTTTTCGTACGAACACTACGTGGACGGCCAGATCTTTTTCTGTCACAAACAGAGGAAGTCTCATTGTACCTATTAATAGCCCGGTACACAAACATTTGACTAATACCAAGCGTATGGAGAGTTTTAAAAATTGCATTTGGCTCCATACCAACTTTGTGTAATGCAATCACAGCGATTCGGTTCTCTTTATCACCCCACTCCATTTTAATATCGCAAAATATTGTACAATGTATTGGCGCTAAAATTAGAAAACTCAATGAACAATCGTATAAAAATGACAGATTCCAAATTCAAATGTAATATCTTTCTTATTTTTAATTGTAACAGTATTTATGGCCAGACTGGGTATATAGGTATATGGATTATTATGATGCATCAAGTAATACAAGCAAATGTAGTTTACACACATCAAAAAAAGTTTGCGATCACTATGAAAAACCGACTTTTTTTGTTACGGTAGATTATATTATGGTTTCTTCTTCTTTTTAGATTCTTTATTTAAAAAAATAGATTTAGAATATAAAACAATAAAAAAAATTCAATTGTTTTTCGATATAAAAAGGCTTTCAGTCCTAGCTTACGCTCATTCAGAAATCAGATTTAGTCTATTTTACCGGATTTAAAATAGATTTCGCGGAAAGTTGTGATTGAAAAATGCCAAGAGGATTATCAGAAGTTTTACGAGCAAGAATAGTAACTTTGAGGGAAGAAGGATACACCACGAGAGAAATAGCACGCAGAGTTGCTATATTCCAATCCTGTGTCGTGACCAAGTTGCAGAGGTACCACGGGATGGGTAATTTAGCTGACCGACCCCGCAGTGGTCGCCCAACTGTTTTGACTGCTGGCCAAAAGCGCTATATTAGATTGCTGGCAGCCCGTGACCCAACAATCAACGCCACTAAAATAAAAGCGGAAGTTCGGGCCGCCTCTGGGCTTGAAGTTAGCACTCAGACCATTCGGAATTGCTTGCACCAGGCTGGATTACGAGCACGGAGGTCTTGGCGAGCTCCTCTGAATTCCCGGCAACGTCAACGACGGAGATTAAAGTGGGCTAGGCTTCGGCAAAATGAAGAAGAAAACATTTGGCAAAACTGTCTCTTCGTTGACGAATCGCGAATCAGTACTCATCCAGATAACCGACGTGTCCCTGTCTGGAGAAGACCGTGAAAGGCAAAGAACTGCCACTCGAACAGTTCAGCAAGGCGGGAAATCGGTGTCCTTTTGGGGTGGTATTATGATTGGAGCTAGAACGCCTTTGATCCCGTATCGAGGCTTCATGACTGCAGATGCAGATTCATTCATTCAGACAGACAGCATGTACAGAGCAGTTGCTATTGATGAAATTGTCAGACCATTCCGAGTAAACCATGGGCACCAATTTGTACTGGTCGATGATAATGCGCCCGCCCATCGAGCTCAACGAGTCAATGCTGCTCTTCGAGAATACGACATTACAAGGTTAGACTGGCCTGCTGGCTCACCTGACTTAAACCCAAAAGAGCACGTGTGGGATGCTCTTAAGCGAGCTGTTTGGAACCGTCAGCCACGTCCCCAGACAGTGCCAGAGCTCAGGGAAGCCGCTATTCAAGAATGGGACAGATTACCCCAAGAAATGCTGGATAACTTGATTCTCAGCATGTCAAGGAGGATTTTCACATGTGTTCGAGCCAGGGGAGGAGTTATATTATATTGAATATAAACCTTTTATTAATAAATTGTTGTTTAAGTTTGGTTAAACAGTCTTTTTCTTTCTATCAAATTTCTGTTACAATTACATTATGATTAATTACTCATTTTTTTTTATAAAAAATAAGGAATAGTTTTATTTTTTAATTTCAAACTGGGTATTTCTATTTAAAGAAAACACACAACAAAGATTTTTTTTCTTGATAAATTTCAATTTAAAAAATTATATCAGCTTATGCTAGTGATCGCAAACTTTTTTTTTTTGATTTGTCGCACGCACACCGATACGCGGTCTTTACACGGCGCCGCGGCCCGCGAGCGTTTCATCGAGTGTCGCGCCATAATTACCTACTGTGATTCCTCGTTTTTCTAATGTATTTTTTTTTAAAGTTCGTATAAATATTGAGATTATTGAGTGAGATTTTTATTACGGATATTTTGATGTAGGTAATTATTGCTTAATTTGACAATTTATTACCTAAAATCTAATATCGAAAAGATACCAAATACTTAGCTACGTTATAGTAGTAGCAGGCTTTGTTAAAAATCCGATATCTTTATCTATTTATCTTTTATCTATACTTATAAAAAGAGAAGCTGACTGACTGACTGACTGGGTGACTGATCTATCAACGCACAGCCTGAACGGCTGGGGTTAGAAACTTGAAATTTTGACAGTAGGTTCATTTTGTGACGTAAACATCCACTAAGAAGGGATTTCTCGAAATTCAACCCCTAAGGGGGTGAAAATAAAAACATGTAAGCGAAGCTGCGGGCAAAAGCTAGTACATAATATAAAAAGAGAAGCTGACTGACTAACTGACTGACTGATCTATTAACGCACAGCCTAAACCGCTAGGGTTAGAAACTTGAAATTTTGACAGTAGGTTTCTTTTGTGACGTAGACATCCACTAAGAAGGAATTTCTCGAAATTCAACCCTTAAGGGGGTGAAATAGGGGTTTTATGTTTTTATGTATGTCCGTCGTTTTTGAAGTAAGAAGCATGGAATTAAATATTAAGGTTTCTGGTTAGAAATAAATGTATACGTGTTTGAGCGTTTTTGAAAATTCAACCCCTAAGGGGGTGAAATAAGCGTTGAAAGTTTCTATGAGAAATCTGGTACTTTTAAAGTAAGAAACATGGAATTAAATATTTAGACTTTTAGTAAAAAATAAACAAACATGTATTTGAGGGTTTTTTGAAATTCTCTCCTAGCTCGCTAATCTGTCGTCAACTCTTTACTCGTTGCCGAATTTGTAATAACTAAGTAAAAATAATAAGAATGAGGCGCGGCTCGGGTGAAACTGCAAGTTTCAAGGTCACTCACATGCAGCTCAAGTTTATTGGGTAATTTTGGGTAACCCGAATAAAAGCTTTTCATAAAGATAACCCCTTCAAAGGCTTAAGTCATTGAACGGGTTAACCCCTTCAAGGGGTTATCACAATGAAGGTGTTAACCGTTTTGCTGGGTTCCGAGGATGAAACCCGAATAAAATGTAACACCGCGATATAAGTTACCGCATATACGGGTTACCCTGTCGAAAGGCTTAACTCTTAACCGGGGTTGTACGGTCCCTGCTGGAGACACGCAAAAATCAAATTTTAGCACACGCCGCTCCGTCCGTGGCCAATACACAGTAGCAATGAAAATTCCTTTGTAAAAAAGAAAAGACATCAAAGAATTATTGCGGGGCCTAATGTCGTTTTGCGTACAAACGAAATTGATGTGACAGACTTTTTTTGCGGGAAACTAAATGAACGTAACAGTAATGATTCGAGACTAGCGTAAGTAGGTAGACAGACAGACAATCCTATCAACGGAATATCCGTTTAGCCTAAAAGGATCAAGTGCGGTGCGATGCGGTGCGGCGCGGTAATAGACTTCCTGGCTACGTGACGTCACACCGTTCGGATACGTTGCGCAATCGTACGGATACGTGACGGGAAAGTTAATGCATTATAATGAGATCCCAGTGTCTTTAGACAGCCTGCTCTACAGGAGAGAATAACTAATATACAATTGAATTACAAATTAAATTATCGCCGAGCTCCACAACGGTACGGTTTCATTTAAATTCAACGCAAAACTTGTTAATGACATATAGTTAATCCAATATGGCATTTGATTAAAGTATGAAGAAGCAGCCTGCAAGTAAAGACTTTTCTGTAAACTAAAACAGACGCTTTAACTTAAACGAAATGTTCAAATACTTACTCGTATAAATTGATTTAAGGGTGCACTCACAATATGTAGGTAAAAGAATATTGATGCTAATAAGTTGCGCCGCAATAAATGTCTTACATTCTGTAAATTTCGACAAAGGGACGCCGGCGCCGTGTGCGCGAAATTCAATAGAACCTCTGAAGATAAATCGGAAAATGATGTTCATTTGGCGAATTTATTGGTTCTACAAATTATGACGTATTTTTCGCTTTTATAAATTGATATAATTTGTGAATTATTTTATCGGTGTGTGCGGTGTGGGTAAATCCTAGCGTTCACAACGGGAGACTACAATCCATCATTCTCAGTTACAATCGGAATTGACTACAAATGTAAAGTCATGGATGTGAACGGTGGTAAAGTCAAGCTTGTTAGTTGTCGGCAATGAGACTGACAAGCATATCATTTTGGGACCCAGTGCATAATATCAGCAAGCACATTGGATCACCCGCGCGACGGCGCAACGAGTATTCCCAAGGAGGGTTGACGTCAGGCAGGCGGCCGGTCATAAAACAATAAGCCAAAACCTCTAACAACATGGATTTATGAAATACATGTTGTGCCGTGCACTAGGTGGGCCTAGTGTGGGATAAGGGCAGGAAGAAGAAGAAGAAGACAAATTATGACGTAACAACAATACCTCGCGTACCGCATGGATATTGTATAAAATATTTTAAGGGTGTAGGTACTTACAACCCTCGTGTTGGTACCACTTTAGACCGGTACAGCATTAATGTAATGGGATTTATACAGATAAGATACAAACAATTACAGGTAAATCTTAAGAGCACTCTGTAACCCATTTAACTTGATTGATTACTTCTAACGCAAAAAATAACAAAGTGCTATGATTATTATCAGCTATCATAACAAATAATAATCAGTTTATTTAACACCATTCATTATAATCATCACTCAACAAAAATTACACAATGCAATGCGATTATATCAACGTACCAGTGTAATAATTTTAATAGATTCTCAAAACAAATAATGGTAAGTGGAAATATAAAACCAAATAGCAATTAAAATTGTCCCCAGCCAATCCCACGTTTGTTCAATGAAAATGTAATATCAACAGCGAGTTGATTGCATTTTAATGGACGTAAATATTGTAGTAGTTTGGCGTTTAGTGGTGAACACATAAAAAGCTCAACATCTAATTTTCGATGATCCATCAATCATGTTTATAACAGAAATGTTTTTAATATAAATAGACTGCTGCACTGTAGATAGCCGCTGGTAGCCATTGATTTGGTGCGTTCGATCCAGTTTTTTAAATAAATAAAATATTGTTGTAAAGTGTGTCATGTTTGTTTAAGTTTTATAACAATAATCATTTATGTAAATTCATTCATCCAAAATTTGGTAACTTTGTAGTATCATAAACAAAATAGGATGAACAAAAGCACCGGGTTTTAAGATGTTTTGTTGATGAAACTTCAAGTTTCGCAGAATTAGGTCTTTACACAATTGCTGCGTGCTTGTCAGAATATAATACAAAATCTATTCATTTACATAATGAGACATGACAATGTCTACAACACTAAGCTTATTCTACTGTGCTGACAAAAGCAGATGATGGATTAGAAGTATTAGAACACTATGTATAATTTGATAAGCAGAAAGCGTCCATCGCGTCATACATATCGATTAGACACGCCTACTGGCCACTGAGGGGCTTCTCCTTTGTAGGCAAACTGATACCTGTCCACTTCGGGTTCATAATTAATGTCCTTTCAGCTCAGCCGCTGAATTAACGGCAGTAGGCCAGCTGGTGCGGTCATGACCTGATATTAGCAATTCATACCGAGCAAACTGTTGTCTAATAAGGTATTGTGTTAAAGGCCAAAATAACAACAACGAAATGTTATCATTTCCGATTTGGATACGTAATAAATTATGTGTATTGCACCCAAATCGGTATTAATACCAACCTCTTTTTGTCTTAATATGTTTTTTAACTCATATTTCCTTATTAAAATTTGGGTCATGCTCGATTTACATTACTTTGAACTGTCATAAATACGAGTAGTATAAGTAGTTAAACAAATGCGACTGTATTCATGCCAACATTATATCAAATGCAAACCACTAAGATAGTCTTTAGAAGATGCATTAACTCATCCAGATGATTCACTAAATGCGCCACTGGAATACATAAATAACCCCAGGACTTGTACCAACTATTAAGACATGCGAGAGTTAAAACAAAAAAGTAAATATCTTTCTTTATCTTTTTATAATATGGACATTTACGATTAAGTTTACCTTATACCCAAATTAAACCTTATTTTTACAAACCGACCTCTGTTTGTGCCCCTATGATGAAAATAGATGACTTTGTTAAATTCAATACATACTTGTTTATAAACAAATACGCTATAAATATTTTATATTATGGCGTAAGGTCAAATTGATAATAAATCAGATATTTATTGTCCAAACGCTATAAAATAGCTGCGAACAGTTAACAGCCCGGCCCTTATTTCGAATGGCAACATTTTTCAAACCACTGTACATAAATAGTTAAAAAACGGTTCATTAAAATATTTTTATAATACTTGTGTTTGAGTGTTTGGAAAACCGCCAAGGAATGACAAGTAGAGTCAATAAATAGGTATGAGCGCCGCCGCTGTTCTAAACTTCAATGGAACATTTCCTGTTATAGTTAGTAATTCCTGTTACACCAATATTTACATGATTGATGAGTTTCGCGCTCATAATACAAGTTGTTTTCACAAAACCACCGTACTTGTTCCATAACGAAACCGCTAAATGACTAGAATTTTGCATGAAGTTTAAAACAAATGGCTATAATATTTAACGCAATACACCTGTAACATACTTCTAACAAAAAACGTTATAGTTTTATGAAAAACTACACGTCTGTTTTGAAATAGCAACATTTTAGAAACTGTAATTTCGTAATACTTTCTGAGAAAAAACAAAAGGTGATAAATCCTTGCAATGTGTCATTCACCAGAAATTTATTTTCACTTACAGCTTAGGTTCAGACTTCAGGGGCTAGAGGCTTAGCGTGGCACTCATTTCTATATAGCAGAGGACACAAAGGAATATAACCCTTGTGGCTTGGTGTTACGTACCAAAGAGGCCGGATACTGGCAGTGGAGAGAGACTGGCGTTTAAGGCGCTAAAGAAAGGATCGCTGCACTTGAGCAGAGACGTCAAATTAAGGTGAACCAGTAAGAGGTTGTTGTTGTTGACGTGTGAGTAAAAATAAAGGGAATCGAATTTGTCCCGAAACTTCTAGATATTGATGGCTTTTTGTGTGTACGATTTGTTTTTGGAAATTTAATTTGGTTAACTTTCCGCATACAGTATTCCTGTGTAAGTTTAAAAAGCGCACTGATTAGAATAGATACTTGTATAAACATCTTCTCTTCTGCATAGCCTTTTCCCAACTATGTTGGGGTCAGCTTCCAGTCTAACCAGATGCGACTGAATACCAGTATTTTACACGGAGCGACTGCCATCAGATCACCGCAACCCAGTTACGGAGTAATGCCGATATCCTAGAGTTATACCAGTTGTCAGACTTTCGGGCTTCTGACTACCGGTATTGACTGTCATAGGTATTCATAATTATGACACCTGGGACCGACAGTTTAACGTGCTTTCCGAGGCACGGAGGGGTTTGATGTGTATCGAAACGGTCACCCATCCACAGACTGACCGCGGCAAATTCAGCTTAGCCTTGCAAATCTTATGATTTGACGGTAGGTAAATAGCCACAAACATACCGTACGGAAATCTTGAACACGCCTCATATATTTCGTCGGAACCATTTTGATGATCTTCTAAACAACAACAACATTATTAATACCGACGTAAAACAAATAGCCGTCATAAAAAAGACGACTGAAAGAATGCTGAAAAATAAAGATCGTGTTCTCAACTTCATCGACGAATAATGTTTGTAGAAAAAGCAGTGACATGTAAAATGGAATGGGGAAAGACTTTGTATTTTGTCTGCACTGAGCATAACATAAATTTGTGTAAAAATAGGTCCTAGTTTGTAAACAATAACAATGTTTTAAGAGGAACGTTACAGTCAGACGTAATCTTAGAGATAACGCAGTTATAAAGAAACGATTCATACGAAAATAACTCTATGTAAATACACGTACAGCACCACTATAAACAAAAGCACCTGTACCACGACCGGATCTCCGCATGAACAGCAAACCCGATGATTCGTCCTTATGGAAATAAGACTGTGCAAACACAATGTAATAAACATGAACAAACTGCCAGAGGCTAAATGAGCACAATGATTCACCCAACGTCGGCTGACTGCCGGTGATTCGTACACAAGAGACGCAAAGACCTCATACAAAAGAACTTGATTCATATAACATAAGAATTTACATTACAAATTAAACAACGAAAACATTATTCAGGAACAATGATGTCTGGTAGCTTTCTATTTAGACACGAAGAAATGCAATGTCAGAAGCTGTGCACTTTTACTAGCAAGAAATGTATCTTCCATTCAAGTCCAGTGACAACAACTTATAAATAATTCATATTTGATACTAGCTTTTGCCCGCAGCTTCGCTTGCATGATTTTTTTTCACCCCCTTAGGGGTTGAATTTCGAGAAATTCCTTCTTAGTGGATGTTTACGTCACAAAATGAACCTACTGTCAAAATTTCAAGTTTCTAACCCCAGCCGTTTAGGCTGTGCGTTGATAGATCAGTCAGTCAGCTTCTCCTTTTATATACACTGGCCTGCAAAAATAAGTATCACACTTTTAAAATTTCAATTTTTTCTAAACTATAGAAGTTAGAGATTTAAAATAAAAAACGTTTTATAGCAATTTTTATCAGCTTTCTTTGAAACTATAGTAACAAAGTTAAACTCTTTTTTGAGTCCTTTTTGCTTCGAAAATATATCTTATGTACTTCAAAAGTTATAGCAATTTTAAAAGTGTGATACTTATTTTTGCAGGCCAGTATATATGTATAGATTGGCTAAACTAAAGTGTCAAGAAATAAAAAGAAAAGAATTGAATTATTATACATCTTCTTTTTAATAAAGTAGAAGATTTATCTATGGCATTCATTTGGTTTGCAAAGCAGCTACTTTACAGCCATATAAACACTAGGTGATAAAGGGTAGAAACATAATTCATTCAGACAAGTACCTGTTTAATACAAATTGGGTGTGACGTCAATGCTAAGAGCATCTAAAGTGCTGATTCCATTCATATTGTATTTAGCGAGAGCTGGATTAAAGCAGGGCTTTGTTAATCTTAGTTCTATAGCTATGTACAAAGATAATATAATCGTACGTAAGTAAATAAATCTTTATTCCTAGAAAATTGTAGTCTTGACTTCAGCAGCTCTATGTAAAAGTATGAACTGCTGAAATTAATGAAATAGTTTTGAAATCTGCTTCACACCATAAAATAGTCGCGTTATTAATTGAAACACGTTTTAAGCACATACTAATAGAAAATGAACACAACGTGTTACCAATTAATATAAACGATGTTAGAGAACACGCGTCTATTGTTATTACAAGTAATATCATAACCATTAAACCTCAACGTAATTCTGAAGTATTCTCTCAACTCAACTCTCAACCGCTGCTCGAGTATCGTAACTTTCTTTGTAATATAAAGCGGTGCTTATTGTATTGTTACCAAAGAGAATTTTCCTCCAGTTTTTGATACATTTTACCTATCTTATAAATATTTATAGAAATCGAACCGGAGGTCGGACTCATGTCAAGATAAGTTGCGTAACATTTACTTAATTTGCTAGACTTGTCGATAGAAAAAATGTATCCATATTGTGTTAACATACCGACAAAAACTAAGAAATGTTTGCTGTGACTAATTTGATTTCTTATGATTACGAAGACGGTACATAACGACTTACGTAACTCCATTACTTTTAAGATGCACTTTTTAAAACGAGCTCTAACTAGGTAGTTCTCACGTTAATTTAACTTGGTTTTGTCAAGTTTTTTCACAAAGACAATAAAACCTAGACAGAAAAAAAAATGTACCTATTTGTAATAAATGTGTCTCGGCAAGAGCAATGATAATACAGAGGAAGTGATAGAATATTGAGAAATAGATAAACAAATATTACTCTATTTGTAACCGATAATTGAACGTTTATCGGTCTGTTAGCCGTCAAAGGCAATGACATCATGTGAACACTCCACAAGACAGCAAAATCATTAAGAAAAGAAAATAATGAAGAAAGTCAAATAAAAGGCGCCTAATCTTCTCGATTTTAATCCGAAACGATTGTCTGCAAAATAATAATAAAAACTTTATCCTACAAAATCGGCTCTCATTTTTCTACTTTCAAAAATAATTATTTCACAATATTTTCATACCATCAATAAACTTGTAGTGATTTTTCTAATAAGTCCCAAGTTGTATTTTAAGAAGAAAAGTCATTTTCGGTAATGTCAGAAGCTTTCAGAAATCTGAACCGGAGTCCTTATTACAGATACTCATCGAAAACCGCCGTAACGAACATAAAACCAACTCATCCATAATAACACGTCGAGGTAACAGACTTAAACAAAAAGGGTTCATTCTAAAAAGTGATAAATGAATGTCACCTGATGACGACAGCTAATTCTAATACATTCAACCCGCGCATAGTTGTTGTAGCTATTCATAAACGGTACAGTAAGTAATTAGTTTGTGATAACGCTGTTAATCATAATGCGTAGTCCGCTTAGCGTGGCGGGCCTCGATAGTGTGAGCCAACGTTAACAATTAGTACGGGGCACGTTGATGGGAACTTTTAACAGATAGCAATATGTTTATACCAAGAAACATGAACGTAATTGCCGTGGAGAAACGATGCACGCTACAAATAAACTATTATGAAATAATAATGTTATACTTTACGCATCATTTTACGTTTTAATCATATCAGTAAACGCTCAAGTCCCACATTATTTGATCCAATTTACATTATGGCAAATTATTTATACGCGTAAATCGAAAACCCGGTAGGACTAAATAAAAAATCAATGTTCTAATGTAGATACTCTTTTTTCCGTTTTGTGATGAGGGAACCGGATAAATCATCCAAACACAAATGAATAAATAAAGATCACAACCCAACTCACCCTAAAACGCCTGAATAAATCAACGAATTAACGGCCACATTTCGAACAGTGGTATAACGCATTCAAAGAAAAACGTATCAATATTGAAACAACCACTACAACGAACAAATTCGGAATCATTAAAATGAATCAGAGAGTCGCAAGAAATGTCAGTTTATCTAATATTAAACGGTTTACTTTAATTTAAACTCATCGATGTGGATTTAGCTCGTCTTCAAATCGAATAAGTTATTTTTACCTTCTCGATTTTCCTCCATATTAAACACCCACCAGCCATCCAAGCGTATTCCCAGTGCAATCTTGCTTTGCTCAAAGTGTTTAATTCTCCGTCTTGATTGACGCAGAGCAACGACTGTCTTACTTCCGAAAACCTTAGGAAACCAGGTTTTCACAGTTTGATATTTTTGTATGGGATGCTGTTGCCATCAACTTACAAAATCCATTCGTTTAGATTATACATAGACGGAACCAGATGCGGTTGTCCTTTTGTAACCAGAAACCACACCACATAACGTTTAATAGACCTACTATCTACTTTTGTATAAAATTAATGGGAAGTGATAAGGGTACGCCATTACTCTCATTTATTTGGAAGTACACTTGACCGTCTTAATTTACTTTTGAAGAGCACCGATTTCCTAGGCACGAGCATTCTGTTTTGGCGTTAAGATTTTACCAATAAGAGCTGCCAAACTCGGCCGAACTGTTCGTGTTATTTGATTCAAAAAGTGCATGTGTTAGACATATAGCAAAACGATCTCCCTGTCATATAACTCTGCATGCAGCTCTGTCAAAATGTCTCTGAAATTCGAAGTAATTGCACAGTTCTCCACTGATTGACGTCACGACTTTAATTACTCATAGATATATGACCTGACTTGTATAGGAGGTATTGAATCGGAGAGAGTCGTTTCGAGATCAATTTGGAGGTAGGCCAAAGTCGTGTCGCGTTCAAGATGAGGTACTGCCACTAAATTGGCGAACATAACCTAATTAATTTCAGCTGTATATTACTGTATATGGCACAAGTATTATTTGATTATTACCTAATATAGTGTAAACTTACCTGACTTGTTCATGCTTTTGGATGTAGATCTTATGGAATTGGCCCTCCACTGGTGAGATGATATCGTTTTTCATTTCCATGGCCACGTGTTGCGGCAGCACCGACAGCAACAATCGTTCCTATAGAAAAATGAAATAAATAAATATATTGTTTCAACGTTCATAATCTAATCATGATTACGACTTGCTGGTAATGAAATGATTTTTATTAGACGTTTGGCAATAGACCCAGTCTGAAAAAATGAGTCCAGTAAACTCATAAAACTATGAACTTATCGTCTGTGGACAATAAATGTTATTAAAACATTTGTACATAACATCTTTCTTTTTAGCGGCGATGAGACATAATTTATGTCTATTCGAATACATAAAACAGTATTCCCCGAAGGGTTCGGCAGAGGTGTTTTAGTACACCCACGTTTCGCCAGTTGTGTTATGGGCGAGCCTATTGCCATTAACCTGGCACAAATCCAGACTCCGAGCTGCTACTGAAACATTCCTAACACTACATTCATAACTCTTTGCCCAACACGGGGATCGAACCCAGGACCCCATGCTCAGCAGTCGCGCTTGCGACCACTAGACCAACAACAATCAAAGTCTATTCGAATACTATTTCTAAATATTCAAAGCTATAACCATAATCATTTTACCCATTCCCTTGCGTGCAAAATAATAAAAAAATATGTAATGACGGCAATTATGGAAATAAACCTACAGAGTTGATAATTACAACATTAAGAAAATTAAGCCCATAAGTATATGCGTAAAGTAAGTTTTTTGCGAGGCATGTATGAGCAATTTGTTTTAAAACGTTCTAGTTATCTGCTACAGAATCTTATAGAGACGTTGCCAGTGCTAGGTACTATCAAATTGAAATGCGTCAAGTACACCCATATAAGTCGCGGCTCTCTTGGCAATTTGTTAAAGCGACTACAATATAGGCGACTAACAACTTTTTTATACTAGGTTAAACACCATGAATAAAACAATATTGTAAACGGGATTAATGTTTAATCCAGTCGCCGAGATTTACATATTATCTAACAAAATGTAACTTGTTTACAACATAACGGACCTTCACACTTAACTGAGTTTGTGATAGAGAAATTGTTAGTCATTTTATGTTACTTAATTTTCTATCGTTACTGATAATATGGAAATGTGTAGCAGTTTATTTGAAGCCAGCTTTTCCAGACACATGAATAAACATGTTAAATGAGTTTGCGGTTTTAAAATAGACAGATCAAGTATTTGCTTCTTTTTAAATTAGACTTCAATGTAAACAACTGTTCGCGGGGTATTTCGTAGTGTGTTTTTATCTTTAATAGCCTGAACTGAACTCATCCGTAAGAGGAAACGCGGGTTGCAAAATATTAATAATTTGAATAGGTTTTTTGCGATCTATTTCCGTCCCACCCCTGTCACAAACCTTCCCAATTGAGCGCGAAAGAGGCATCTTGGGACTGATTTCTCCTGTGCAATATTAGCGAAATCGTACTTTCGTATTTCCCTGTTTCCTTTTTCAAATCTAGACCAATTTTAATATATTTTTCTGTAATAATTTAAGAAAGACTTTGGTTATGTCTGTATGTTTTTCTTTTATTTTTTATATTAGTCAAATTTGTTTGCCAGATGTTTGAAAACGGTGGTAAAACCAATCGATTTTTATAAAATTTAAACGTCTCTAGTTCTTTTAATAATTAATTTATTGACAAAAACAAAACATAGGGACATAGTGGTGGTAGATATATATCATACGGTAAAAAATATTTGCTCTAGCGACATTATCCAAGGAGGAAACAGAGGAATACGTTTGTATGGACTAAATGCCGACCGCATTTCCTCTTAAATAACTTTTTAATTATAATTTGTTTCTTTACGCGCCAAATAAGTTATTGCACTCCATTGCTTGCTTCGTTCGTAAAACTTGCAGAAGTCGACTTGCTGCAGGTGTGTCCACAGCTCGAAAGTTGGTTGCGCAAGCCAACTTACGCAGAAAGACGCGCGTGTGGATTTGGCGCTTTACAATTAGGTACTCTGCTAGATAGTGACAGAAGAGTTAGCATATTTTATTCCGGATGAGTGGGCTAGACACCTAAACTTCATAAAAAAATCAGGCAAAGAAATCCAAGCACGTATTATAATTAAATAACATCTAATACATAACGTGTTTATGATGTGTTCAGTGAGCATCATATGCTCAACGAACACGTTAAAGTCCAACGTATAAGTTTTTTATTTTTCCACTTTCTCGATTATACCTACTTAGGAATTACTAATAAACACCATACTGTTCCCAGTAACACCTATTAGTTTCTATAATACGTAAGCAGATGACGTATTTTTCAATATTACACTCACTGCGCGGCATTGCAGTTAATTGCAATTAGTGTTTTACGGTTTCAAATGAATCATATCCTATGCCGTAGATCCCTTCCGTGAATCAGACCAGTTGGCTTTACCCTACTAGAAGAAAAAGCGAGCTTTGGGTCTGTTACGGTAACTACCGGAAAAGGATAATTAATAGAGTATCCCGTTTTTTCTATTGGTGCCTGGGGCGCATCCAATAATATTATCTTTTATAATGAGTAAACCACGAGTCGGTAAAGCTCAAATAGCTTTGAATACGCCTAACATTTATAGAAGCGGGTTTTTATCAAGTCCTAATAACCGCGGCAACATTTTAAGGTTTACGTAAAAGGTCTCTTGTGAAAGATTTTAGTGAAGGAACAGGATAGGAATAATTTTTATTGAATAACCCGCCGCTATTTATCACATTTTCACCAACAAGATGGCGGTAAAATACACTTTCAAAAATTGCTTTTCTTCTAATAGAATCTAAAACTCCAAATGTTGTTTTAGCATTATTTACGAGTTGATAAGTAATTGTTTGTGACAAAAGCGCATATATAAGTTAATTTTAACTTAAATACGCTCCGTTAAGCGAGGTCTGAACACGGCAGCTTTTATAAGTTCAATCATAGTCCGTTGGCCATTGGTGTCATACGAATCGATTAATTATACCAAGTAGATGGGCCGCAACACCCAGCTATAAGCTAATAACATTTTAAGAGAAATTAAGGATCAATTTCTTGCGAAATTAAGACATCCCTATGGCCGACAAAAAACCATAAAGAAATAGAATAATCTGGACACAAATCTATGAATTACAGTAATATCCCGCTTTACGCGACCCCGCACAGTGCGAATTCGTTATAACGCGATTATTAAAATTCGCGCTAATTTAGCCCGCTTTACGCGATTTATTCAGGCCTTCAAATTTTAGAGAATTCGTACATTGATATCAATCGCATTATAAGTGTTCGGCAAGTAATACAAAACAGTGTTGTTTGCTACGAAAGACTTTTGCAAGAACGCAAGCAAAATGCTACTCAAAAAACATTAGACAACTATTTCTCATGTAATTCTAAGGACTAAATAAGTAAAAACTTTTCTGTAACAATTAATAGGCTGATTCTGCTTCATTTTTGCAATAAAAGCACTTTAATTATTTATTTGGCTTGTTATTTCATCATATCCCGTTATACGCGAATTTCGCTAACGCGATTTTGTCCGGAACGCATCCGTCGTGTAAAGCGGGGTATTACTGTACTCGTTTCATGACTACAACCTTACTCTTCTTCTGAGTAAAACAACAATACTTTCTTCCTAACTCCTCGTTCTGCCTAGCTTTTTAACAACTATGTTGGGGTCAGCTGCCAGACTAACCAGATGCGGCTGAATATCTAAATTTTACACGGAGCGACTGCCATCAGACCTCCGCAACCCAGTTACTGGGCCATGCCGATATTCTAAGGTTAGAAACAGTTGTCAAACTTTTGGACTTCTACTACCCGTAACGACTGTCATAGATATTAGTATAACACCCGGGACTGACTGTTTAACGTGCTCTCCGAGGCACAGAGTAACGAGCGGCCACCCATCCACGGACTGACCGCGGCAAGTGCAGTTTAATCTTGCAAAACATAATATGATCTGCGCGGTAGTTAAATAGCCACGAATTACGTTAATTCCTAACTCCTTGGCGGAAAATTTTGGCTTACACGGCAAAATGACAGGTCTTCAAACCTATAAAATGAAACTTCATATAATATTTACCAATTTCTCATTCTCGTCTTCCATATCCAGCCTGGCCGCGATGCAGTTCCGTGTGTCGAGGAAGGCGCGGCGCTGCGCCGTCTCCATCAAGGAGTGCATCAGGGCACCCACCACGTTCACGCACACGAACACCACTACATTGCCCACCATCTGTTAACAACACATATAATTATTTAGTTTTACATATAGTTCTACATCTGATGTTGAAATAAATCCGTTCGCGCGTATTTAGTTCTTCCTAATTACTTCCGGGAGCTGTTGTTTATATTCGTTTAGTGGAACTGTTTTTTTACGTTTCATTTTTTAGGAGTTGATGGCTGCTAAATTACCCTACGCAATTTTTATTTATCGCCACAGAATTGATAAGATGGTAACAAAAAAAAGTCTGAAAATCTAATTTGTAGAGCCTAAAATATCGCTGACGACGTGACTGAAGCGTCCAATGAATTTAATTTACGATAAATTGGAATATTGTGTCAAGTAAAATAAATTTGATTGACACCTTTCGGGAAACTTGGAATAGTAGGTAGGTACAATAATTATAGGTACCAGAGTAGTGAGTCGAGTGTCTCAGTTGTCGTTAATTCATAAACAACATGTGTGTAAAATGGTAATATCACTAGTGTTACGGCTTTTCATATAAAAGTAATGCGACTATACGCTGTAAAACACAACGTTTGAATAACATCAAAGCTCGGAATATTATAGTTTACGTCGTTCTGCTCTGTACAACCTTCAAGAATAAATTCGGCGTCACCGAGTATGACAAGAAACTTTTTCTTTACAATCTGATATCACAAGAAAATGTGACCATATTATCTATTCTGTGCGGTAACCTATAACAATGTGACAAATTGAATACATTTCATCGATTGTTGTCACTGATAAATGGAGCGTCATCAATCAATGTACTCTCATGGCGTTATAATTACGTGTCAAATTGAATAACAGACTCGCAATATTCATTCATTCGGCAAGTCCATCTACGAAATCTCTTCAATTCAACGAAATATCTCAAGATAAATCTTAATAAGACTATTATTATACCTATCTATCAGAGGCTTGGGAAGGCATTATAGAGTTTAGTTTCAATCAAGTTACGTCTGCCAAGCGTAAAACAAATGATGTACATAAAAAAGTCATTGGGTCTATAATTCGTGTCGTTCGATAAAGTTTTCACAAATGAAAAACGCAAATACAAATTGTTTATTATTTATGTTATGAATATGAAGCGAAATACAAAACAAGCGAAGTGTAAATACATTCGAAAACAGAAATTCAATTAAACATAGGTACTCGTAGACAGAAAACACTCGCTGTTTTAAAAAAGAACGCTGGAGCGAGGGTTGCAACACACTCGCAAAGAACGTAAAACAAAAATAGTATAAAAATGAGCTCGAACCACCTCGGGAAGCTCATTAATATAATTAAGTATTGTTCCAGCGCCAGTTGGAATATCAAGTGCAGAAGTACTTCATAATATTCTAAGTTTGATGTTCACCAACATTAATTCTTTAAAATGTAGTAGAATTTTAGGTAAACGGTCGTTTAACCAGAAAATTAATGTTAGTAAACACCAGCCTAAGTTATTAAGATTGGATAAGTATTCTTTAAATTACGGGAGTAATAAAAATGTGAAGTTAATGACGTAGCGATTAGGGCCCAGATTTAAACTTGAACCCCAAGTCTTATTACTTTTACCCTGTGCGCCCGATCTTAGTAAACGACTAAAACGACATAATTATAATGTAACTGTTATAGGCGCCTTAGCAATGTGGTATAATTTATCCATAATAAATATCTAAGACGATGTTATTTAATGTATATCTAGCTAAAAGTTTACGCTCTAGAAGGTAAAGCTTATTGCAAGTAAACTGCCATAATAGGAATCATGACACACCTATTATAACTTTATTGAGCCAGTGATCTGTGTGGCCCAGCCACTGAGCGTTTAATTTATTTATAGCGTTTATGAGATAGGCAGCGAGCCGTGCACTATCCAGCCCGAGTTATGCAAATAGAACCTGTCGCCGCTGGCGTCGCCTCTCTCGCCCCCACAATTTGACTCATCTACCAATTACTAAAATATTCAATGTCAACAATCTTCCATACATCTTCCAGGTACTCAAAATAAGCCAAATAGCTTCGGTTGTAACGAAAGCGCCGCGCCGATTGCGTGATATTTTATGCAATAGGGACGAGGAAAGCAACAATTTTGCAAAGATTAAAATCAATTTTGAACCAAGCTTCGGTCTGGTTTTATTATAACAATAGCGCGATCCATTTATAATTTTGGCGTGAATAATTTCAATGAATGTCAAAAACAATCTAAGCAATGTGAAGGATCGACCAAGTCCAAATAAAAGTTTAATTTTGGGTCCTCAATTGTCGTGGACTAAAAACCTTTTGTGAAAATAGTTCGGCAAAACATTCCTTGAGAAAAATTTCATACAAAAATCTGAACAAGAAAATAGGTAGATACTACGTAGTTACATTTCATGATTTAAAAAAAACATACTAATATAACATTTTCATGTGGTTGTGGTGTAAATCAGCAACGAATTATAGGAATCACAAAGACACAAATAATTTTATGAAATAATTAAGTTTTGAAATTCATTTAGAACTGTAACCACGGTACCCTAAAGCCACACGTCAATGGTTTTGTAGAAACAACTCTTCCCAATAAGTGTTTCTAATATGAACATGATCGTGCGTTTCACAACACTAGTCACTTTGACAAGAAAGCTCACCTGTCTGACTGCATTACGTGAAATTGTAAATGGCCGCGATCGAGCCGCGAGACAAGACGTGTTTATTAGCATGCTGTGTATATAGCGGCGCTGGCGCCTGCAAACACTTTCTGATGTACTTAATGATAGCAGAACGGGTGAAGGATTACTGTTGATTTGTAGTTGAAACAGGCCAATCACTGATTTCTTATCTTAATACTTAAATAGTCAAAGTTATTAGGCGTAACGTAAATGTTATGACATCCCATCCCGATTAACATTGCTAAGAAACTGTTATTAACCATCACAAATCTAGAAGGGGACGGATCAGAAAATCATAAATCACCCTGTGACCGGAGCTCTCACGGTGTAAACGCGACCGATTGAATTATGCGAATTTGCTTCAGATATTATTCGGCCGTTCGCAATCCATTTCCGCTGCACACGAGTAAAATAATATATTTTTCAGCATGTTGAAAACATTTGAATACAAAATCGGTCTGCGTGACGTGCGCTGGAAAAAATTCGAACAAATATTTGAAGCTTTACGTATAGGAATTTTGAAAACATTTACTTTAGTGGTAATTTTTTTAGAGAGCAATCAGGATAATCACTTATTGAACATGTTTAGTGAAGTGACATCAGCGTGACCTGACACGGCGTGTGAATAACGAGCAACTGTGAATAAATTTCACGCACATCGCTGTATAATACATTATTATTATGGAAATGCGCGGTGAACTCGCTCCGGGGGAAACATGTTCCACAAATGTGTTTTGGCTTCCCCTTGAGGCTGAGCGGTGACACGGGAGCGACCACAAACTGCCCAACAAATAAATATTTTATACACAAAGATAATACGTAGGTAAACATTAAGAATTTCTCCGCAAATATTCAAGCCAAAATTCATGCAAAAATGTAGACAATCGTAAAAATAACGGAACATTTTTATTTCGAATACATTAGTAGTTCAACTTCTTATGTATTCGGAATAGAAATATCTCGTATGACTAAAAAATATTCATAGATGCTAATTTATCATATTGCTAACTTCATAATATACCTTTTTATTGTTTGTTTTTTTAGCATTCTTTAGAATAATACGAATAAAATTATTATGATTTTAACGAACTAACAACTGATAAGCTTTCACAACTGACGACGGGAATATAACTCATCGTAATCGACGTAAATCGCCAGGATAGTCTTGAGATAGCCTTAATTACTGTACTTAACAGATTGGGAGTAGCAGTTAAGACGATATTAGTATGGGAGCACTCGCTGCCCATCCTTACAGGCCCCTCTTACGGCATCCGTTAGACCAAGTGATAGCGGACCTATACAGTGCGGAAGCCACACCAATAAATAAGGAGCACTTAGCTTAATCTATACAACATAATATATGCTGTTAGTCATAAATGCAAAGCTCTCCTACCCGCAATTACGTTCCGAAAATAAACAAAGTGAGTTATTTAAAATCTAGATGAAACGCAAACCCCGCTAAGGTCATGCCTGCTGAACATTTGTTACAGTTCACGATATCAATCATTTTTATTGCCAGCCCATTCATTTATATATCGTTGTATGCACAGTAAGGCAATGAAAATGTTATACACCTTAAAATATATTTGTGCTTGCACAGTGCAAGAAACAAACTATTTTACCAACTACGTATTGCCAACATTATAGAAATGAAAATACAAGTAATTTGTGACAGGATATTAAAAATTATAATGGTGACATGATGACAGACACTACTTGACACTAGTAATGTCAATTTATTTATCACTAGCTGTGTCTTCACGGCTCCGCCCGTAGCCTATGTTACTCAGTGATAATGTAGCTTTCTAACGGCAAAAGAATTTTTGAAATCGGTCCAATAGTTTTTAAGTTTATTCGTTACATACAAAAAACCAAAAATACAAACATACAAAGATACAAATCTTTCCTCTTTATAATATTAGTATAGAAGTATAGATAGAATTGATTGATGTCATGGTTTTTAGAACAAAACTCCTTAAATCAAATCAAAGTCATTACATGGCACTACTACATCATATAGAGGCGAAAGGCAATTTGATCTTTGCTACCAAATAATTAAACAATTTTCCATGCATTGGTTAGTTTCGTTCAGCAGTTTGAAAAGGTAACATACGCCCGCGATGTGGGAAAGAAATTAATTTTGAAACTGACGAAACTTTTCATTCCCCCACTGTACATATTTAATATAATATTAACATGACCACATGTAAAATACGATGGATAATATGATTGGTAATTTGAAATTGTAAAGTGCAAATCAAATTGAAGCGTCTGTTTATGATATCGGGATTAATGGCCAGACGTTTAGGTAAATATGATTATAACAGATTTTACCAATGAATTATAGGCTAAACAATTAGACAACACTTTCGGCAAATCAAAAGAGAGAACTGAGAGTGTTTTAGAATTATATAAGGTCCAACCAAAAAACCTGGACAAACTTTTACACAGTATTCAATACGTTTAACTAATCATATCTATGTAGAAAAAACGAGATAAAAGTGTTTTTTTTTCTAACCAAAAAATAATAACGTTTTAAATTGCCTGTACCTAATCTCTAAGAATAAAGTCATCCATTTCTTATGCATTGACCGCCATTGGGGCGCGCGCTAATTCTGTGCCATGTTTTACCTAAACAGCGAAGTGAAAAAAAGGTTAAAAAAGAATAAAATTATAGTTAAAATAAGTTTTTGGTTAGAAAAAAAAACACTTGAATCTCGTTTTTTTTTGCATAGATATGTTCAGTTACACGTACTGAACACTGAGTAAAAGTTTGTCCAGGTATCTTGGTTGGACCTTATATATTAAACCTTCAAAGACCAGAGATCTAATCGATCTAATCGAAAAGAAGAGATCTAATTGGTCATAATAAAATCAAAACAATAAACGCTTCTCTTCAAATATAAAGTCACGAAGAGTATTATTGATAGTTCTCCTGTTAGTTAAATAATTCCTTAAAAAACTTTTAAGTTAATCGGTTTTATCTTGCAGTAGTGCAGCATCAAGATTTGAGGATTGAAGGTTGAAATTATTATAATATTGTATTGTCATCGGAATTGAGTTGTGCGAAGTTTCAGGAGAATCGGTTAAGTAGAAGTAGTAGAAAAATCTGTCACAATATTTGAATCAATCAAACAAACATACTAAGTGTTGCTAAAAGCCGTTTAAAAATATGAACTTGCTCCTGACACACTGGAACGAAATAAGTACCTACTCTTACTTTTTTTATTCTGTGTTATTATGTAATTAACTATGGCTGCACGATGATGATACCTCTGGCTCTGCCACAGAAGCAATTATTTCACACCCTGCTTTACCCCTTACCACACTTGAAATTGTTTAATTTACAGGTATCACGTTCAGGAATCTTCTTCTTCTTCCTGCCCTTATCCCACACTAGGTGGGGTCGGCACAACATGTATTTCATAAATCCATGTTGTTAGAGGTTTTGGCTTATTGTTTTATGACCGGCCGCCTGCCTGACGTCAACCTTCCTTGGGAATACTCGATGCGCCGTCGCGCGGGTGACCCAATGTGCTTGCTGATATTATGCACTGGGTCCCAAAATGATATGCTTGTCAGTCTTATTGCCGACAACTAAGCAGGCTGAGTTCTTCTTGGTGGAGTATACTTGCAGTTCCACGACCCACTCATTCAGTTTTGCTAGAGACTTTGGTATGACTTTGTATCACGTTCAGGAATATTTATTAAATAGGATGAATGCAATAATAAGCATTGAACTAAAACAAATCGCACCTAATTCTACCTACAAATTGGTTCATTGATTTATACAAACCAGATGTTACGAACATAGTTACGATCTATATTTGCACGGCAACGCAGTAAATTACAATACTATCTGTCAAATAATATGTTACTGTCTATTATGTTACGTGTTCATGAATTTAGCAATTGGTTGCCGACTGCACACATTGAGCTTTAGTAGCATTCAGATAGTCAAGGACCATAACATAACATAATCAGCCCATTACTGTCCCACTGCTGGGCACGGGCCTCTTCTCAGAATGGGAAGGGTTTAGGCCTTAATCCACCACGCTGGCCTGGTGTTGGCAGACTACACACACCATCGGGAACTTTATGGGGCCCTCTCAGGTGTGTAGGTTTCCTCACGATGTTTTTCCTTCACCGTTAATGCGAGTGATAATCAAATTCTGATCCGCACATGAATTTGAAAATTCAGTGGTACGGGCTGGGATCGAACTCAGACCCACTTGCATGGAAGGCAAGCGTTCGACCGCTACGTTATCACTGATTACCAAGAACCACTTCTGAAAAAGGCCGCCGCAATAATAGGTCGGGGGGATTATTATTATAATCTCAGCCCTCTTGGATTGGTGATCCCAATAGCACAGGAAGATGCTGCGATCATACTCTTCACAAAATCACTCAGGCCATATTAATAAACAGTTCCCATTTGTGATCTCTCTCTTAAGTTTGTCGTTTTGATATCATTACCTGTCAGAGAGTGGAGCTCTCACATTTTGACAGCTCTTTTCCTCTCTACTCTTACGCCGCCATGTTGAGAAAGGTTTATTAATACCATGATCGTTTTTTCTAACCGACGCACGGGAAGACAACAATGATCTCAATTTTTTATAAAATGTATCATACTTTTCACGCCCGTCCAACTATTGTTCATATGTCATAATATTTATCGGAAATCTATACTGATTTAAATGGCGCCCGGTTCATAACGTAGTTTGATTAATTTCAAACAAAAAGCTTTTATGCCTTCAATGCGATTGACGTAGCCTTCATAAATATTTATAAGCGAACCTATTAACTTCTACAGTGTCTATAGCTGTGATATGGGACCTACAAAAGTCTGAAATTAAACTATAGTCAGTATTATCGCTAGTTACACGTAAAAACAGAATAAAATGCGAAAATGCAAGAGACCTTTAATTTGTAAAGTTCCCCTTCAGTTATAATATCGATATTCTTTAAGCAATAGGTATACTCTTGGTGGAGTCTGCTAATGTAGTTGTGCTAACCTTGACAGCTAGTATCTCGGCAGATTTCCTGTCTTCGGGGATGCGAGTTCATTCCCCACGGTCGGGGCAAATATTTGTATGGCGTAAATATATTTGTTCCAAGTCTAGTCGTCATTTGCAGTTACGTGATTAGTGGGTACGTACATAGGGTATCTCAGTGCAAAATTCTAGATGGCGTGGAACTAGAAGGTGAATGGCTAGCTCTTAAACAGCACTTTAAACAGATTATTATTAATTTTAGTTACATTCTAAAAACTATAACAGAATTATTTATAGGCACTTTAAGAAAATATCGTCGCAAATAGTCTATTTTATTGTTGCTTGCTGTAATGCAAACGACAAGCTTTATGTTCAGTTCAGAACGAACAAGCGGTCGTGATGTGTTTTTAACGAGACGGCTACATAAAACTATGTAAATAAATACATATTATTATGTACACACTACAAACACATAAAAATTTCACAAATAGATGTACAACAAACGCTCCGTTTTATTGCGTTTTTATATATAAAAAATTCTAAATGACTCTTTCTAATCTTGGATCTGTTCCGAATAACAATTTTACGTCTTGTTAATAAACTTTGCAATTCCTAAAGAACCTATTAGTCATCACAAACATTATGTAGCTCACCATTATCTAACAGATCTGATTTGCATATTTTCGTATAAGACATAATGTACTATATTCGATGGTAGATGGAGGGTTATGCCAAGTTTGTTTAGACAGCAAGGATGACGTAAGCTTCGCACGCGAGCATAGCAACCCTTATTACCGTGGAGTGAGGCATAATAAGCGAGCCCCACGGTGGGCGCCAAGAGGGCAAGGCTACGACCTCCGATCCGTATGAAACTACTCAGAGAAATCGTGTACTTATTCCAACCTAATTTATAAAGCAATAACTTTGCATAGGTAACGAAATTCTACTTAAAGTTTTATATTCAGCAACCATTTCCTTCCTTACTTATCGGTATAGCAATCATAATGCTAAGTCCGCTTAAAACAAGGAGATAGCAAGTTTGGTTACAAAGATCTGTGACTAAGTTGCGTCACATTCTCTAAAACTGAAAACCGATTCCTCATTTGTCTTTCTGTTAGAAAAACGAGGGAGACCGTGCGTTATATGTAATCATCAATCTTCTATTAAATCCATCAACTCTCTTTCGACAACGTATTATTCAGCTCTTTTGACAGTGTATTACATAAAAATATGAAGTGCCAATTCCATTTGCCATAAAAGAAACAAGAATTATTCATCCATTTACCAAAAAGTTTGGCCTTCACGACATCTTTTATAATGTCAATGGGAAAGTAAAATGGTAGATCTACGAACGCGATTATATTTACACCACATATAACACATATACAAATAACTAAGATAAATAAGATAAGATTTATAACTGGTTATAAGCCAACTTAACAAGCATTAACTTTTACAACTTACAGAAACGTAAGCAGCTCTACTCTGGTTATTGGGTAGCTTCCCAATTCGCAACCATCGTGGCCCAAACTATTATTTTTTTTTTTTAAAACCGACTTCTTAAAACCAAAAAATTAATGAAATAATTACCATATTATAAAAGTAACAGATTCAGAAGTCGGTGCTAATCCACGCTGAACCAAATTGAAGGCACCGACTTCTGAATCTGTTACTTTTAAAATATGGAAAAAAAAACCTTTTTTTGAAGTCGGTTTTATTTTAAATGTTTTTTTTTCTTCATTTTAGTAGGCTTAATTAAAACATGGTTGGACCTACTAAAGACGCTGCTCGTAACATACCTAATCACATCATCACATTATGCGTACTTGTCGTCATTGAGGAGTTCCATTGTCTATCTCCGAAGTTCTTCATCAGATCTTCACCAAATTTAAATGGGACCATTTTGGAAGAATACTCTTTCAAACAATTTTTTTTTCAAATCGGTTCATAAATGAGGGTGTAGTGAGGTAACAAATATTAAAAAAAAAACACAGCCGGATTGAGAACCTCCTCCTTTTTTTGGAAGTCGGTTAAAAATATAAACCCAATGATAAAGATTTTACCGCACCCGCTATGGACATTTAGGTAGCTATTATACTCGTAACAACTCGCGTATTATAGGTACCTACTCGCGGCGTCGGGCCCGTGTCAAGGTCAAGTTTGTGAAGCTAACATATTGCGAACAGACTAACCCTAAGCTAATATAAATGTCTGGTTTTATTGCTACAGTCATGTCGAATCGCACGATGAACTCCAATCGATAAGTAGGCGAGGTACTTACTGTCCGTGCTTGCCTAAGCTTGAACATTCTATTGCATAAACTAATTCTTAGTTATGTAGAGCTCCATAAACTGATTTCATGTCACATTTTACGTCAAAGATATACACTTGAATATTATATATAACTGACCTGCTGCCAAACGTGGTAAGGAAATCGATTAGCGACGAGAGCTGATGCTATAGTGTGTGCCGTGGGGAGAAGGATGCCGAAGGCCGCGGCGACTGGAGCTCCGACAGGTAGTAACGCGTATGCGGCGAACACGGCCCACACCACGTGAGCAGCACCTTCAGCCGCAGCCCCAGTATTCCAGGCCGGCAGCGTAGCGGCCAAGGCAACACCACCTCCTGCCAACGCCAGCCAGCAAGCCCGCGGCAAACGCCTTTCCGGAGCCACACCGGCGCGACCACACCACCACGCTAACCCGCTACAAAGTAGTGCGTGTGCTGTCAATACGCCGACCTGAACAACAGAAAATAATGGATGAATATTCACTACAGAATTCGGCATTGTCCTTTTCGACAAACACAAATGAAAAGCTAGATTTCAGCGCGAACTGTCTTCCTCTTCAAGACATATTATTATGAAGTTTATTTCGGGCTAAATTATGCGAGATTGATCCTAAGATGCAAAATTTAAAACCTCTTGAAATAAGATGCCATGAGCTAGATTTTAGTATTGCAATTGAAGCGCAAGTAATTTGGCACCACTCGCGGCATAGTAACCTTATTGTCTACAATAAAAGTTATTTACTTGCACAGCATTCCTTTCTTTGTTCATGTTTCTCAAACTTATAAACGTAACACAACCTTCTATGTGTCATCCTAATAGTTCAGGGTTACATAATTCACTACAAAAAAAACCTAGATATGTTTGGATTTCCAGCTACCTTATCAAAAAGAAAAGAACTGGACTAAGTTTGCTAGACTGGGGCATTCTTAAATACTTCCAATCTGTGTATTATATTCAAAACGAGGTTTTAGGACTTTGTAACTAAATCTGTATTTTATTAAAATATGTTTTCAATTTATTAGGTAAGTATATAGATCATAGGTATGAAGCCTATGCTACTCTTTAGCCAAATGTCAAAACATTTTATGATCACCTTATTCGAATGCTTTACTCGTTTCTAGCTTGTCTTTGTGTAAATGTTAGATACCTGAGGTGCCCTCCGCCAACCGCGGGTGGCATCGACGGCGGCGAGTGCGGCGGCGAGCAGCGCCCACAGGGCGAGCGCCGAGCCGACGGAGGTGCGCTGCAGCTTGCACGCATAGCGCGCGTACAGTTCCTCCAGCTCGGCCGACTCGAAGCGCCGTCGCGCCACCAGCCGGGACAGCGGCCCGCGCGCCGACATCGCCTTCACCGCATGGTCCATGCCGCTCCCGCTGCCTCACCTCGCCGCCGCGCGCAACACCCCCCGCCGCTTCATCTAAAACAATAAAATGCGACATTTTGTTTTAAAGTTCCCATAAAATCTACAAATGTATCTAACAGACCACAGTTGAAATTAGTGACATCAATATCGTCATCATGAAATGCAACATTAAGGTTTTCAACAATACATAACTTAATTTTAAGGATGTTAAATTACATTGTGCTGGTAAGACCAATACCTAATGTAGAAAAGTTATTTCATAGTAGGTAATTTTATAACCACCAAATACAGCCAACCTTTTATAAGAAAGAAAATAATAATAAATTAAGTACACCTACGCATTATTTTTATATAACATCCCGAGTGTGGGTGAGTGTAATAAATGGTTAGCTTTGTAAAAAAATCTTATATTCTATCAATAAAATTAGGTACAACGATCGTATCACTCCTCAATAATCTCGAATGAGAAAATAGTCATATTACGAATGTCAAAAATCTAACAGTAATAAAAAAAGTCAGTGATATTAGAACATTTACGTGGGCAGATTTTATACCTGATGTTGCTAAATCCCGTTAGTTTACGGTATAACGTAAGGTTTTCAAAATATTAACAATAACAACCACAATCTGGACACGGATATATCTCTAAAATATTCAGTGTAGCATGCAAGAGGTTCATACTCTTGAATTTGAAATCAGAAATACTGGATTTGTAGTGGGAGCACTGTGCCGCCCCGGGGTAGTATAGTGTTGCCAACTCGGGCCCGGGTGAAACATCGTACGAAGCTTTTAAAATACGATCGAGTGGAGTTTGTGAGACAGCTCCCTAAGTGTTCTTGGCTTTTAAAATAAAGTGACGTCTCAAAAGACCTGGTCGACACTCTCAAGTCAAACCACACTAATAAAACAACAAACATTATGGTTCGGATGTCGCATTAAAAGGGAAATTTTACGGACTATTCAAATAAACGTAGGGAAGTAAAATGTTATTTTGTTCGTGTGATATATTGTTTTAAGTAGATACTTCATCACTAACTAAAACAGAGTCTATCAATGAAAATAAGTTAACTTCCAGGAGAATACAATCATCCCCCAAATAGATGATATATTGTAAGTTAACAACTGTGAAGCACAACTGTGTTTCAGGATTGTTATGTAGATATGCAGAAAGTTGGCTTTAATCAGTACCTCGAAACAAGGCGACGGAAAATAAGTCAATTATAACTCAGCTTTGATCAACTCGGGTACCTACTAGGATTTACCTGGATTCTACCTGTTCATTAACAGTATGACAAAGCAAGTGTCCTTGGATATCAAGATTAAGAACCGGTTCTTAAAATATTAAGACTAATATGGCGCTTAAGACGGACAAGAGACAAATTCTTAAGTATGTTAAAGGTAGACGAGATCCCGGCTACCTGTCGACCAGCAATGGAAAAGTTTAAGGGTGCCCCATAGCTTGCGGTTACGCCACAGGGACACCGCACTTACAGCTACTGTGGCAAGAATGAGCCTGAACTTAAAAGCAATTCAGCTTCATGACACAAACAGCATATTTAATACACTACTAGCGGAAGCACGTTGAAATAGAAGAGAATAAAAAGAACACATAAAATTCAAAGGAACTTGCCGTTTAGTCAACTATTTTCCCCGAGTCCTTTGTAAACAAAACAAGTTCTTAAGTTGCTCTCGAACCAAGTAAGTTTTAAGATTAGTACAACTTGGGATATGCCTACTTAGTAGATTAGCCTTAATAACTGTGTGCCATTTGGTTGTGAGCAAACTATTGCGTAGTTGTATATCTAGGGTAATCCATGTTTTATTGATTGTAGAAAAGAGCGATGAGTAACGGATTAAATTAGTCTCCGGCACGGGCGAGGCTAGACGCTTCGCGAGGAGACAATCAAATTAGCATAATCGAGTCGCGCTCCTACATCCGATAGCTAATGAACCACGATACCGATGTTGAAATATTTATCGTACAATTACCACGTGCTGGTGTTTCGTGTAGGTACAACACTACAGTTATGTCAGTTGGTACAATAACGATAAGTTTGAAATATACGTGGGTAATAAATATCGATCCCAGAAAAAGCACCATCATTTTATCGACAATTTTCGACTTAATTTTACCCAATCAACACCGACGTAAAAAAAAAAACAATTACTAAAAGAGCACAAAGTAAACAATAATAAATAATCTGATGAGCCCGTGAAAATTGCCCGTATAAAGTTTTTAATTTGACTTTGATACTTTTTTAATGGTTTTAGGTCAAATACTTTTTAAGTATCATGTTAATATCCCTACCTGGTAAGCCGAGCCGCTCAGTCAGAATGTCAGCCACCGTTGTGAATACTTGGCAGCTGAACACGATGTGACCGCGCTGCGCCAATAGTTTATGACCGACGTAACACGTGGCAGACCGATACGATATTTTCATGGTAGAGTGCTATTCAACAGACAATGTTTAACCTACTTTAAAAGGTGAATTTCCTGAATATATTCAGCATCAATTTGTAGGATTATTTTAACCAGGTCCCACATTATTCTCGAGCGACTTAATTGAAATGTGCTATGAACTTGTAAAAATATTTTTCTATGGCCGGTATCTTAGGTAGGTACGTAATCAAATATTTTCTTTTCAACCTCTAAACTTGCGAACTGAGGTCGACTTGTTCCTTTGAACTTTGAATTCCGTAATCCGGACATGACACTTTCGTCCAGACATCGGTTACTGGCCGAATAGCTGATAACCTAGGCGCTGCCAACAAATATGCCTAAGAGCTATTGATGTTGGCCTGCTGGAAACTATTTTAGAACTGGTTGCTTGAGAACACTGTGTGGTTTCTCTAAGATCTTATAGTAAATGCCTCATTATTACATAAAGCTTCTTAAATGTGAGATAACATAACATTCTAAACGAGTCCCAAACCAAGCGACCATTCGGTCTGGCAATACAACCCAATTAGAGATAAAACGAGGCGCAGACGTCCATTACGTAGGAAATTTCTTTATCTTTATTGAAATAAACATGTTGTCAGGAAAGGGCCTGATAAAGCTTTTATGAAATTTTCTGTGTTGTGGTTATTGATAGGAGCCAAGGCGCTTTATGTAAACAAAGACAACTGAACTTTAATAATAAAAGATGATCGAATCTGTTTAGTAAAAAATAATTCATTTAATTAAATCACCATCATAGGATTATCGATAGATGAAAATAGCAAGTTAAAAAATCTTTAAAGTTTTAGAAGAGACGACTGACATTTACCATGGCGCTTGACATATTGGAATACCTACAAAGAAAACAATATAGGTACACGTGTAGAGGAAGTAAAATAAAATCCTCGTGATATCACCAAATCGAAGCAATCGTAAAGTTGAGCCTATTGTATCGGCAATAGCCGACGGATAGTACAAAACAAGGCGAGCTTGAGAACAAATCAGAAAACATTTTCAAACCGCGGGGAAGATGGTTAGAAGAGGGGAAGGGGGGTCACGGTCGCCGGGTCAATAAACCTGGCGGGTATAGCTGTGGCGAATAAAACGCGCCGCGACGCCAGCCGACGACTCGAGCCCTCCACGAGCCGCACTCATGAATTTCAGTCAATGAAAGCGCAGGTTGCGGCCAAACATACCTTTATTACGACCGCCGGATCCGGTGCATTCGTAGGTTGAAATTACTTTCCGTTGACTCATAATACCTATATGTATTTGACCGCATTAACTGCGTGTCTACAAGTAGAAAACGTTCAACTAATTAATTTAATTAATTGACTACGTATAATGCATTCCGTTTGGTTGAAGGTTTGCAATAGCTTAAATAATCCGATAATTCGTAAAGTCTAGCAAGTATCTAACCATACATGTAGCAGATAGGGTACGTAGTCACAACATTAAAATAATAATTATTCCTCATAACAAAAATAATTAAATGAAAACTTTCTCAAAAGATAATCAGCAAACAGAAAACTTGAGCACGAGTTTTGAAATTTTAACCAACTTTGTAGTAGTAGAGAAGTTATGACTTCGTTAACATAACTATTGAACAAGCTAGGAAGACTGTCTTAATGATAAGCAAACTATACAATACATTATTAGTGGGTGTTAACTATGTAGACATAAACCGCTTTTTTAGACAAAGAATACTGAATAAATATTTGAAAGCGAAAATATTGAAAAGATTAACTCGAGACTCTATAAGATCAGTTTTTATTTCTTAAAAACCAATTCATTAATGTCATATCCGTTATAGAATTCTGATGTATGTATAAGAAAATTTAGATTTTATGTATAAAGTTAACTGAGATGAAAGCTAGACATCTCCCACGTGAATTGAATAAAGAAAGATTACAGCTAACAAGCTAACCTCCTTCTCATGTATAATTAACGTCATAATTCTTTGTTAGTGCATAATATTCTGAGAAATATGACGAAGATACTACAATTATTTGTCGACTGCATTGAAATCCAAATTCATCATGACAGGATGAACAACGAAGTCCAGAAATTCAGAAGGCGCTTCCAAATCAATAGCTTTGATAGACAAGCAAACGGTAGTATAAAGGTTAACATACCGATCAAATGACGAAGTGGTATTGATTTTCCTGGTCTGCACCCATATCATTATAATTTTACTGTAATAGCCTTCGATTTCATTTAACATTTGGAGTAGGGGAAACGACATATGGAACCGATTCCTATTACTATTTAATAAACATGCGTCGGTCATAGCTCAGACATAAGAATACAAATGTCCAACAAATGCTATTCAGTCCGATTGTTATCGAGAAGCACGTATGTTTGCCAATAGTTTATTCTCTCTCGGACTGCATAACGTAGTCTTCGAATTAGAATAGGTCACACAATATCTTATCCGTTGATCTTGTAAGAATGACTCAGAAATAACATAATGTAGATTGTGGCAGCATCATCCACCAATGTAAATGATGATATAAATCATACGAGGAAACCTGATTTCCTTCAAGGTTGCGGAAGTCAGACAGGTATGTCAGTGTACCTTCTTTTTAAAAGATAAAAAAACTAGTCCTACGCTTGTAAATCAGGTAATTGTCGCAATTAAGCTTTAGAATAGCAAGGATCACGAAAAATCTCAGCTTCATTTATTTTTGGTATTCATAAAAGCACCAAAAGGTACCCATCCGTCCGTTAATACAACTTGAGCCATCGGTAGTGGAACGCAGTGGTTTAAAGATTTCAATAACGTATTACGTAGAGATAGATAGCTCTGAGAATCAATGTGACCTATTTCTCTCAGTGAAATCCCAACATACCAGGCGCGAGAAGATTAGCTGTTAATACCATATGTTTTCCTTCTTAGATCCAGATCAGAGGGGGATAGTTTGGAACAAATGCAACCAATTTGGTTTTATAACACAGCAGTGTTCACTCTGTTCATTTTAAGACGAAGGCAGTTTTGAACGTTTTGAAACCGGTTTTGTTAGTAAACTCAAAGCAAACAAAGCTCTATTGAAAAAAAACTCAAAGAATTTACAGAGTTTAGAATATGCGTATTCTCTACTTTTATAATTTTTTGTTTTTATGTCAATTGTATTCATTTCAATTGTATCGCGTCGCCCAAATTGCTTATGGTAACGTTAAAAAATAATACAATATACCTAAGTATATTGTTTACCTGAAAACTGCATTTATTTAGCATATAATTTGTTACATTCGAGAATTCTATCATTGTCATGCTTTTTACGATAAGGATAAATCACTAATGCAGTCGAACGGTCTAGTTTTTTTAAGTCACCAGATATGGGGACTTACTTTAAATCATAAGGTTTTTGTTCTTGTTAACTTTGGGTAATCTTATTGTCGTATTTTGTTTTTGTCTCAACAGGCATCAGTGTGGCCTAAAGCTGACAGCCCTAATAGTTTTATGGTATCAAGATGCCTGTCATGCAGTAAGTAGCTGCCGATAAGTACAGTTATCGCATTACCAATGATATTAGCATGGTAATAGACACAATTACGGATCCAGACATAATGAGCTCTTTGTTGAAATCAATTTGATGTGACAATGTAGTAAAAGAAGGAAGGATAGTAAGCGATTCATCAAACTATGACGTCATTTATGCGTATACTGACACCGACTGCCTGCGGAACAAAAGAATTATACCAAGACGCCATTCAACAATATACTACTATTAATTTTTTATTGTTATGACTCCAAATTCAGACAATAATGCATTAATTAAATCATTTCTAGGAAAACTGTTTTAAAAGTACGAATTATAATTCAAATTACCGTATGGTTGAAAAATTAACGCGAGGACGGAATGATTAAAAAAATATGAACATAAAATACTTATCCTACGACTTGACACAAAAAGTTATGACAGCAGCGTCATAGTAGACAGTTAAAGATTTGTAAACATTCATATTGTAAAGATAATTAAGTAACAAGAGTTATGTATATGGAGCGGCTGACTGTGTTGTTGTTGTGATATTATCGTGTACACCCAGACTACAGAATAACCGATCGAGTAATCACTTGGTCTTCTTTTTTGTGGTTAGTGACTAACCTGGGAGTTTATGCCGCCCATGGCTTCACATGCCGTCGAGAAATATCTCTCAGGTATGCCGGTTTCCTCACGATGTTTTCCTTCACCGATTTTAAGCAAGTGATTTATACAATACGCACATGAATCCGAAAAGTTTGCGGTGCGTGCCTTGGGTTCGAACTCGAGACCTATGACCAGACCCGGACTGGCCATACAGGCAAATCGGGCAAATGCCCGATGGGCTGGTGTGGCCTGATGGGCCGGTCACACAGTCGGAGAAATCGAAAGAGTGAGGGGAACGTCAAAAAAACGTCGTCCAAGTATCGCCTATCGCTTGAAAAAGAAGCCGCAAATTGTTTCTGTTTGTAAATGCACCCAAGATACAGGAGAAAGAGCGAGGGGAGTGTCTAAAAAAAAAAGTCGTCCGTGTAATCGCTTGGGAATGATTTTTTTTGCCAGCACTGGGCCGACCGTCTCTCAAATGCCGGGGCCGATTTCAAGTCCCAGTCCGGCCCTGCCTATGACTTGGCAGTCCGACGGTCACACCACAAGGCTATCACTGCTGCTAATCATTTGGTGATTCGTAAAAACAAGACACTACAAGGAGATGATTTGTCTACAACATTACCATTAAGCAATAATTACAGGTAAATGTAAATGATATTTACGTTGAAGACGAGCAAACGGTAACAGGCAGCGTGATGGCGACTTAAATACTCGTTAGTGTTAAAATAAACATCTAATTATATCTTGCCCTTTGTGCAAATATCCGCTTTGTAAACGCAAATATCCGTGGGCTGAGTCGCCATATAGTCGTAACTCTTACGTACTGGAATTATTTACCAAACTTACGTAAACGAAAATCATTCACAGGTTAATCACCTAAAATTCTTATATTAACCTAACCTTGTAGTTTGTCTTTCAGTGTTGAATGACAGTTCTTGTTTGATTATTTTCAGTAATGTTTTAGATAAATATCATGTTTTATTTATCTTATAGTGTTTTCTTTTATTTATGCCAGGGACTCCCGAAAAATAAAAGATACCTTTAAAATACGGTATGACGTCATACCTCTAAATTCTGGTTACCTGAATATGGTACCGAAAAGTAGAGTCTAAAAATCCGAAACGGTATTTTCGGTATCGGTAACTAAACCTTAAATAAGGGCTTTCTTTGATAGACCGCCTCGCCACCTTTTTACGTTTTTTTTGTATGACCACTTGCGAGTGCAACAACTCTCTAAGGTTGAAACTGCTTAACGGGACAATCCTGTGGTGTCCTTTTTATGAGGCCCCAGATAGTATCAATTTTTCATTAGTATGATTCATTCATCTCTCGATGTTTTTCGGTACCGAAGTCGTAAAAACGTTAAATAAAGGTAGGCCCAATCGTTATAAGAAAACGGTATCCTTAAATTTTAAAGTTATCGTTACCCCGTACCGTAACCGCTTTCAGTACCTGATTTATGCCATACCTGCAAATGTGGCAAATTACAAAATTATTGAAAAATAATGTGAGTTTACATAATATCTTTTACATATTTGTTCCATGAATAGGAACCAAATATAATATTACCAAGCATAATATAGTATGTTCCACAAGATGCATACATAGGAAATTAAAAAGCCATTCATTTAATTAATTCAATTCTTCGGTTATTATAACGTTAATAACATACGCGGATATAGAACCAGTGGTAAACACACGAGTCAAACAAATAAAACGTCTACAACTTTATTGGCTGCATGAGCAATATCATCATCAAAGGATGACGCTATGAATCTTTTCGTATGGGAATGCTAAAACGTTCTGTGTGTACACGAGGATCTGTCATCACAGGCCAGCGCTGGACGGAGACACTAAAATAGACTGTCACCTCGAAATATGAATAAATGCTGAGGGATATTCACAGTGCAATAACATTGCTTCCGTCTACAAAAATAATTTATCACGCGTAAGCTCACGCCCACATTGTTGATCTAATTTATTTAAAGCAACTAAACTGAGTTACATAAATATCAACATTACGTTATTTAACCTTAATTCACTTTACTTACGTTAATCTATCAATGACTTAGGCCTACTAATGTAATTAAATATATATTTTAGTAGCTATCTACAAGAGATAAATGATGTTATGACCGTAATTTATTTATGTTTGGACCATTAAATAAAAATATACGCGGTCAATATGTCTGCTTTAAATTATTTTTGAATAGTTTTGCAAGTAAACATCTAAAGTTATTCATAAATATTTCTCATTTTTAAATAAATCCGTATTTATAGGTTATATTGAGTAATTGTAGATATTACCTACCTACATTGTAAAACCTAAAAAAAACTGAGTGTCACAAACACAACAAACTTTTAGACATGTTTTCTTTTTGCATACGTCAATTTAAAACTTTTAAACAAATTAGCTTTACTTTATTTCGGCTACAGTGATATGCTTATAGGTTTTTTTGTCAATAAAAATAAAATATCATCCTGTTGACATGGTTGTTGGCCCTGTCGCACCAACTCTTATAATATTTGGCTAGTATTCAAAATATTAGAGATTCGATGTCGCCATCGTCTCTCTAACGTCCTTACATTGTGAACTTGTCCTTACGTTGACCCCCTAGCCGAGTTTGACGACAACATTACCAATTATTTGCTTTGTTACATTGCCTTATGAATATAATTATAGAACATCTGATTTAGATTACAGAAATGTATAACAACAGTACGTTGATCTTTCTTATCGTATATCATGTATGAGCTGACGTAGATACTATATTTTTTCATTAATGTCGGTTTAACTTGTATTATGTACGTAGAACTTCCGTGTTTTTTAAATATGAATTGTGATCAATCTGGTAATACAAATCTTTTATCCTACTACCTTATCAATTCAGATAATCGTTACTTTACCATATTCTAGTCTCATACTTAAATGTCAATTGGAACTAATTCCTATAATTTATTGAACATAACCAGCTAGTTTATGTGGTAATAACTTAGATACTTAGCTGGTTTTCCAATGTTTTCGAAACAAAGACGTTGTAAAACGTCAAAAGAGATGACACTTCGGGTCATAATAAAAAAACTAGTTACTTATACAACCTAGAATTTGATCGATCACAATAATTAATATTCTTTCTGCGGACATGTTGGTGTTACGTAAATAAAATGTTTATTTGTATATAATAAGCAATTAGTAGTATCGTAATTAGCTCATAAATAACTACACCGCGGAGTGGTGGCAGCCCACGGTGACAGGTGACCGTCATTACTGAACCCACTTCAACGTATCTAATTAAAACAACACACTTATACACCAGTGGTTATTAGCCATGTCACCACTGTTAAACGGATTAACTATACCCAACTGGTTTGCTGTCAATAAAATAGACTTTAATATACTAGGCTCTAATTATGTCACAGCGATTTGACTTAAATATTTAATCGAAAATCACCATTGAGAACCGGTAAATACACTTAACCTATATAAAGAATCAATTATTGTAAAATTTATTCCAGTCTAGTCACTTTGATATTTTCTCGCTAACAAATTAACTGCATACGTGTTTCTTTATATTTTTTATCGCTATCGTTATTACTATGAGTTTACCTGCATTAGTCACTACATAACTATTAAATTACTAACTCTCAGTTGGTAAAATACTTATGATAGCACATTCAAAGCATACTAATTTTAATAATTATAACATTCTCTCGCAATCACAAAAAAATATCGTGTTTTGTTAATTAACAGATTTTGTAATAACCTATTACTCAAACGATTGGTCAATTATTTTATTCTAAGATTATTTATTGTGTGTATAAAATAAAAATTATACATGCGAACTGGTTCATAAAAAATCCAAAGTTAAGATACACAGTTTCGCACATCTTGCCTTAAAGACGTACCTATTTGTTTTTTTTAATTCACACTAAGTTCTCACATAACCGACAAACAAACAACTCGACACAAGCACAGTAAACAGACTTATAGTAAGTGTAAATAATAGGTAATGAACGGCTTTTCACACATTTTTTCAGATCATTATTCTTTAATAAGAAAACGTTGATGGAAGGTAAAGGGCTCTTTCTCATGAATTGGTAAGTGTTACCGCTACGTTAGCTGCTCATCATATTATGGGGTGAATATGTTATTGCTTATTAATGAGGTAGATGATTTCATTCAGAAACCCCGCACATTATCAGAAAGCTGGATATGACAGTCTGCGGATCTAGTAATAAATGTATGCGAAGAGTGCCTTCCGGCGCGCGTCAGATATTTGCTGACAGAGATTTTCTTACATTGTGCGGCCTGTCCTAATTTTTGAATTAGACGAAACAGGATGGTAAATGTACTCGGAAACCCCGCATATTATCAGAAATTTGCTGGATCTGACAGTCTGCGGATCTAGTACAAAATGTATGCGAAGAGTCCGGCGCGCGTCAGAAATTTGCTGACAGACATTTTCTTAAAATGTGCGGCCAGTCCAATGTTTAAATTAGACGAAACAGGATGGTAAATGACGATTGACCCAAAATATGCATCAAACTGCGATCACAAGTGAAAAAGTGATGAGATGGACCTACGTTCTATGGACTATAATTACACACTATAAAATATTCAGAAGTTAATTTATTAATCTAATATTATACATATTATCAATTTTACGTTAATTATCCCTATTGCCCTATTTATAACATAAATGTATAACTGATACCGCAGCTATGAAACTGCTCTCAACCGTTCAAAATAATTAAAATGGCACATACAATACAGTGCATATAAAAAGAAAAGTTAATTAATTAGAGATACATTATCTACTTTAAACAATGAAGACATATTCGAAGCGGGGCAGAAACGAATTATCTTGTAATACTTATCTTTGGTCCACTTACTGGCGAGGCTCCCGGGATATTTATCTTGCTTAAACCACATGAGAATTAACTGCGTAAACTTTGTTTAATTTTAAAACTACAAATTTTAACGTTTGCAGAACGTAATTAGAAAATAAATGAGAGTTTACAGTCAAAACAAATTAAAATCCCTTGATGTCAGCTTTTTTTATTTCTTCCTTCTAATTAATAAATAATAGCCACTTTAGAAAACGATTCATTACAATATTGTCAGATGAAGCCGTCCCCACGATGAATTGAAATGGTAAAGAGGGCAAAAGATTGGTAAAACGAGGTTTGTAGTTTGCGGTGCAGTGCAACATGCAACTTGCTAGTATAATGATGTCGTCAAATTTCTATATCTATGAAATTCTATGCTATAAAAAGTTGGGAAAGGATATCGTTCCTTACTCAACGGATTTTTTGCCCGCGTGCTGCAATGCAACGCAAACGCAGCAGCACTTTATCAAACATGTAATATTATTAAACGAATGAAAACAGCTTTAATCGCCCTGTTGGGATTCTAGAAATATGGCCACAATTCGCAAGGATGTTTCTTTTTAAATTTGATTTACATCTTATTTACTAAGTTTGGTTTGTTTCTTGGTAAGTTTAATTTGCCCTCGGCATCAGCCAACTTCTTACGGCCATGTTTAGTACGAGACCAAAGTTACAATTCTACAAGTAAGTAATGAAAAAAGCTTCCACTTTTATTAACATGAAATTGCTTACTTTCCCGTAAAGCATCTTCGCCGTGGAAAATCTAATATATTCGTCTGTCGTTATTTAAATAAACGCTTTTTTACGAAGACAGACTTGTAACAAATCAAGTATCAGTCATTTTAGGCTGCCCTTACACAGTTGTTTTTTTTTTCTTTACATTTGTGACTTGCTGATATTTAAATTATAAGTATTATTGTGACATCAGGTAATTGCAAAACGCTATCGATGCGGATCAAGGGTACAATAATGCCAATTCAATCGAGGTGAGCCTTACTTTAATTCAGTATTTGTCATCATTAATCTTATCAATGGTTCGTTAAGCGAAACAGCGAATCAACGGAAGAACTTTCCGTGAATAATTAGCGAGGCGTCCGGTATCCATTAGAATTTCTAATAAGTGTTACTTATTATGGGACTCTGGATAGTTTTCTCCGAATAACTTTCCAGGCGCGATAGGCAACTTTGTCGCCTATTTGTAGCTCTAAATAAAGTACAAGAATCTAATAAAAATTGTTGGCACCGACTTCAGAAAATGTTAATTTTATTAATATGGCCATTATTCGATGCGTTTCAGTTTTTTAAAGTAGGTTTTTTTAATATTTATTTTATTTATCTGTTTTGAGTGGACTTAAGAGTAACTAAGCTACACGAAATGATTCGATTGTGATCTTCAGTTCTAATATTAACTCAATCATGTTACGTGTGCTGTTCGTCGTTGGGTAGGTACCTAGTTTTATTCCAGATATCTGCAAAATGCTTAGTCAGATCATGACAAAATTTATATGGAACCATCTCGAGAGTACGTACTCTTTCAGGCAAAAAAAAAGATCAAGTAAATCTCGGAGAAAACAGTTTAGCTGAAAAAAAAAACGCGCCGAATTGTGTTTCTCATCCTTTTTTGAAGTCGGTTAAATATTAGAAAGCCCCATTGACCTAGGAAACAAATGCGGTACTAACAATATTGTATTATGTTCTGATAATTATTACTGTTAAAGCATTTGACAGCTAAAGAAAGCTACGGTAGCAACTAACAATGTCGTCCTGAATTAACGTTTGCTACTTCTTAAGGTCATAAATTATTCCATAAGCACCTGAAATGTTGATGTTACTTTCCAATAGTTCGTATACCTCAAAGAGAAACTTCCTAAACTGTTACGGCAGCTTGTTCAAGTTTGCCGAGATCAGCCATAAACTTGGTGCATAGAATGAATTTTAATAAAGATGTAAGCTTATTACGTTACAATTTCCTACAATGGTGTAAGTATTGTTTATAAACTTTATAGCAGAAAATAAAGCAAACTTGACTGGTCTTCTTCTTCTTCTTCCTGCCCTTATCCCACACTAGGTGGGGTCGGCACAACATTTATTTCGTGAACCCATGTTGTTAGAGGTTTTGGCTTATTGTTTTATGACCGGCCGCCTGCCTGACATCAACCCTCCTGACTGACTGATATATTATAATAAAAAATTTAAACGCAATTTGTAAAGGTTGAGTCAATATAAGATATTACCATGTTAGCGGTCTATTCTTAGTAATAATGGCGCTTAAGCAACATCTTATGTTCTGCAAACCATTTTTACTTTAACTTTTGTAAGTTTGAACACTTCAGTTCGATTGGACAACGAATTCAAATTGGGTCAGTGGGTCCAATGTGTCCAGTTGGTCCCGATTTATAGTTCCCGATGACAATAACAATTCAAACTGGAACCATCGTAAACAGCGGTTGCGTATTTCCAAAGTACCGATTCCGGTTCCATAGAGCAGAACATTACGAACAAGCGAAGTTGAATTGGCAACCGTAGTTTCTGGACCAAATGCCACTAGTAACAACAGTCTACACATCAGATATTGTACGTAAGGGTTGTTTACTCAACGTGACTTTCTTGAAGGCAAAAAGCATAACCTTTCAAAGCCAAATCCCGCTAATAGATTCTTTCCACAAAGAACACTTTTACAACGTGATCAAATTTTCCCAATATAGTTAGATAAGAAAAGTATGACATACCTACTTCGTATTATGGACCTTTGGACTCGTACATACAACAAGATTTTTATTATTTTATCTAAATAAATCATCTTTAGGACAAAACCGTCATACTTATTTATCCCAGATTTTGGTAGAAATCTTCTTCCCTGGGAAGATTACTTATATTTTCTATTTTTAATATCTTTATCTTAGTATTTTTGTTTCTGATAGTCTTCATTTATCTGCCGTCGTAAGAAAAAGGGGCACAACTGACATTTTTTTCAAAATTTAGTTAAATACATATTTGGAATCAGCTTTTTACGCTGAATCCAAATATGTATTTAACTCAATTTTGCAAAAAATGTCAGTTGTGCCCTTTTGTATTACGACGGCAGTTATATACGCCTCGGTATTCGATTATGCGTTATTTAACTCAATAGATAATGGAGTAAGGAAATGGACAAAATAACTATGGTTATAGATTTACGAAACCATGCAATTGTGTTAAAACAAAGTGTTCACAGTTTCAAGGCGATCAAGTACTGGAGGTCATCTTGAGCTTATGTGTCAAACATAAATATTTAACAATATTGTTTTCTTTGAGCTTTATGTTTAACTAGCGACCCGCCCCGGCTTCGCGCGGGTGCATTGTGGATACTAATGTGGAGCATATAAACCTTCCTCTTGAATCACTCTATCTATTGCTGAAAACTGCATTAAAATCCATTGCGTAGTTTAAAAGATCTATGCGTACAGACAGCAGCAGCAGGAGCGACTTTGTTTTATACTATGTAAAGATGTGCGGTCTTACTTAACTCGTAAAAAGTTTGTTTACACGAATAACTAAAAGGTTCGTCATTATATCTACAATATTATTTGAAACTCGATTATTTAAAGTAAGTAAATGCTCAAGTTTAATGTGGAAGACAAGATAAAGTCGTGAATTTATTGTGCTCGTTGTATTTGGGTATGCAATAAAAACTTTTTACCCCAAATATTAACTTATTGGAATTACTTCACAGTTACGCAAGTTCGGATGATGTTATCAAGGGGAATTATTTCATCATTACTTTTAAGTAAATTGTAAAGTGAGGTTTGTATTGATTTTACAATATTTATTTAATTTATATCGGTATTGCCCTGTAACTGGGTTGCGGAGGTCTGATGACAGTCGCTCCGTGTAAAATACTGATATTCAGCCTCATCTGGTTAGACTGGCCACAGAACATTTAATTGCAGAGTTTATGTTCTGTAAACTCAGTACTACCTACCCGCTATAAGATATAAAAAACGAAATCGTTGGTACTTAAAACCGCATCAGAAATATTACGAAACGCCAAATAAGGTCTAATATAGGTCTGTTGTGGAACCAAAGCCAAACATTTAACATTTTACGAGCCGGATGCAGCCAGCCAACTAAGCAATAAACTGGGTTCAAATTCAAATACAGCACTCTACTAACTGAGACTGATCGAGTTTTTACAGTTTATTGGCGACATGCTATCAAATATCTATCATATTGCAGTGCAGAACAATTTCATGGAATATTGGAATTGTCGAATTGGATTTGTCGACACGTTTGGTGCAGTGGCTGAGCGATCGGCTTCTGCGCTACGGGTCGTGGGTTCGATTCCCGCACGGAACAAATATTTGTGTGGCCTACAGATAGTTGTTTCGGGTCTGGATGTTTGTGCATGTGATGATTTGTGTTTGTAAACGGACCCACGATACAGAAGAAATCCTAGTGCGGGGCAACGTTTTTTTTAAAAGAAGAAGTATTGCTTCGAGAATTTAAAATATACTAAATTGATAACAAGGTTACGTACTCGGTGCTGCCTACGCTTCTAGTTCTACGTACAAATTAGCGGCGACTACTCTTGATAATTACACTGTTAAACCATCCGATAGCGGAGCGTTTCACACTATGCACACAGGTGATAAATGTATTGCTCTATTTAACGAGTATCAATTGTACAATTTCAATGTTTTAGAATGATAGTACACGAATTTGATTAATGAGTGTTATCGGTAACTGGTAACACTGGACAATGTAGACATAGGAGATTAGTCAACGTACCCGAAGTTATAAAAACAGTGGTCATGCAAGAGCAAAGGGAGCAAAGGATTCCATGTCGAACAGCTGAAGAAGTCTGACCTTTTATATCTGGTTTGCTTGTCCTAATTTTCTGATCTTGTGTTAATTATTATATTGTGAACTAGCTTCTGTAACTAATCACTAACCTAATTAAAAGTACTCTCAGTGGTGGAGAGTCTATGTTGGTTTAATTTATTAATTTTATTTATTTGTTTAAAAATCACAGTCTAGCATGAATCACAAAAAGAGATTACATCAAGAAATATACAGAAAACAATTTTGGAAGTAGCGATGGGCCCCAAACTAGGCACAGACTGTATCTTGGTGGCCCAAATTTATTTTTATTTATTTACTTTATTTACCATGCTCCCAATCCTGACATACTGATATTAGCTATAACTGTAATGATAGATTCACCCCTATAAGATACTGTTGCACGTATTTAATATGAGAACAATTTCCACGACGCTATACTGAATTCCCCAGCTTTAAATAAAAAATAAACAAAAACTAACGACATCGCCCAATTTAGCCACAAATTCTAATGATTGTTGTTGTTATTTCATCTGCCGCTAGCTGTTTCTAGCAACAGCATTGACATTCGACTCAATGAATCATTTAATTTGGTTTTGTTTTTAAACTCATATATGTTGACGTTTCGCACGAGCTGTTCTTAATGCTTCAGCGAAACCTTACGTTATGTTTATCCTTTTCTTAACTTCATAAGTACTATATTACTAAACGTCAATTGTTTTCTAAGCAGCTACAAGTTTAGGCTCTATGCATTTATAAATGCGATGCTCATAATTTCTATTCCGAGGTGAAATCACCTTTTATCGTCCCTTATTAACTTTAATTCAAACAGTTCCTTCGGGGATTCAAAGGTTTACATGGCTACATGATCCTAAATAGTGACACGACGTTATATATTGTCTTTTTGGACACTAAGACAGTCTTAAATAACAAATAAATTGGAACTCGAAAGATTAGGTTATAACCCTACACAAATTGCAAACAAAATGGAATAAATTCGGTCTATGACACAAAGCTATTACCATATTCCGAGTAGTAAATGAGAGACGAGTCGGCATGACAAAACCTGTTATCTTCCGAGTCCCGACAGCCACTGGCCAGAAATTGCTTACATCATGCACGCATCGTGGCCAATGACTTCATCATTCGTGTTTTATTGTTCCCATTCTGTCGCGCATAATCTATTTAAGTAATCTTTTCAGATGTCCAGGCCGATGTCGCGTTAAGTAATATGCACAGGATTTTCGAACTGTTAACAGTTTTAAACTTCTCTATTCCAAAATAATTTAGAATAGTGTTTGGAGTCTATTCGTGTTTGCAATTATAAAGTAAACTACTAGCTGTAAGCGAACTCAATATCATAATAATAAGATTTAGCAAAAAATACTCTATTCATCATCTTGTCATAAGCGTTTAAAAATGTACATTTATTTTTATTATACACTTTTGGTACATAAATAAAACACTTCTGTGTATCCTAGAAACCGGGTAAATTAATGAACAATTTTGCCATAACAGCAAAGATGATAGATATTGCTACTTATGATTTTGTAATGTTTTGTAATAAATAGAGTGCCTTAGTACCATGGTAGGTACCTGTTTACAGGTACATGGTTTTTCTATTTGAAAATGACAAAAGATTGTCATACTGCTTCGATTATGGCAGTCTCATTTATAATTCATACAAAGTATCTACTTAGGTTCATAGAATGGTTTTTAACAAACGAAAGGTCCATCTTTTACAGTTCTAATTATCTTTTTACAATTCGTTTTAATATTTGTAACCTAAATAGAAGTATTATACTCGTACACTGTTTCATTATAGGTGTGATAATAAGCCTGTATTGTATCAGTAAGTTGTCGAGCGAATGAGCATTTCGCCGGGTGAGCTGAGCGCTCAGCAGCGTGACCCGTGAAACTGGGTTACGCTCTCGGTGCCCGCCTACCACCCGACCCAAGCCAGTTGCAGCATTAAGATACGCCAATAACACTTACACTATTATTCTTGTTATCATTGCAGATACGGAAGATTTTTTTATTTTACAGCCTCTAATTTTCTGGGATGTGGCTTACCCACATATTTAGGGTTTATGGGTATGAAAGAAGTTGTAGGTACTTAATTAATTGAAAGTTTTATTTTATAAACAAATTAGCAGTTATCTTGGTCTTCAATATCTCTATCTTCACGTACAAGTATTTTAAAGTTCCATTGTCCACCGCAGTTTCCTACCTCTCCTATCTATTAAGCAAAAATCTACCCACGTTATTTCTACTGTTGACATAGACCGAGGTAAAAATGATCCTCTGTGTACATTATACATTATTATACGTAACTTTATTCAGAAGAGGTTTCCTTAATTTTAATAACATTTAGGTTAGTTGTTTGACAATTGAAGAAGTTGTAACAAAAATTGCGCCCTGACTGACCAATTTTCGGTGAACTCACCTTATAGTCCTCAAGCATTAAACTGCTTGTTTTATTTTTGTTATGGACTACATATACGATAAAATTAAACAGTAGGTAAGTAAGTTAAAAGTTTGAACTACATTAACTTAACTTTGTATAATTAGTTTCTCAATAAATGCAACTTTTAACTTATTTTTATGCTAACAGTACCTATTTACTATGTTCTTGTAGAAGTTACTTTTATTATGTTAACTTTATGCAAAGTAACCGGATTTATTTGAACCCATCCTCGTATCGTGACTGGGGTAGGAACCGGCTTTCAGTCGGCTATAAATCACCGTTCACCGTTCTAAGTCGCGCGCTGCCCATTGTTGTTTGCCGTAGGTGTTACTGCTTACACAAACAAAAAGCTAAAATAATCAACATCTTAGCGCCTTACCTCTAATAGGAATCCTCGAGGGCGACGTCCCTCAAACACGCCGGACGAAACGGGCGGCGCGCACCCAACATAAACACTGCACCAAACGGTTAAAACATACGCGGAATATGCGAATTTGAAGTCGATTTAGTGTCAACACTGCACTGTCACTTTGTTCGATCACTGAAATCCAATTGGTTCGTTTGTTTTTAGTCACAATTTAAGAAGAACTACGCGCATGTCAGTTCAACACAGTAATATTTTGTTTCTCTTCAATAGTATCTTCCAAGACCGCCGCTCGATGACTGGCGGGCCGGGCGCGCGCCGTTCGTTTGGTCGGATATTCGTGACGCGGGCCTCGCGGGGGGGCGGTGCGGCATGTGCGGGGCATGGATGCATGCACTCCTTCTTTGAATGGTAGTGTAATATTGAAATGAATGAATGAAAATAAACAATTCATGAATCAAAATCTAATGCACTTAATAAACATGCCAAAAAAATAATCAGGTAGAAGTTATGTTTTTTTATTAATAAGAGAAACGATAAATGTTTTCTTTTATTTAATAAAGTTTTCAAATGAAAATTGTTGTCTTCCTACCTATTACCTAATGTGTTGTTGCAAACAACAAAAAGGGGTGGCTTAAAGTCTATACCGGGAACCATATTCGTTTCAAAATAGGCCACTCCCCTGATCTCCACCCGTGGTTTTTCGCCTCTATTCCGGAGATTATGTCACGGGGGTGGGCAGCCAGCGTCGTATCGTCCTGTCTGCTGATAATCTAATGACAACATAATGTGATCACCAAAGTTAGCCAAACCATCTGGGTGACCATGCCAATATGTTTGGGAAAGCACTAACCTTTATGTTCGGGTAGTTAGGTAGTGCGTTAATTAATAAAATAAGTACCTACCTAGTAAGCAGACTTGACTGAAAATGTAATCGTAAGCAAATAAATTCTAAGTTCCAATGAATAATGCAGTCAGTATTGTCTAGTTACTAGATAAAATCAATGCTGACTTGCTGACCAACAACTGCCCGTAACTTTATTCATCTCGAGTTTATTTGCTCTCGATTATATTTACCCACCTAGCTATATACTAGGTACTTTACTAATTTACGTACCAACCGGTTACCGGCTAATAACGTCACATTTCCCGAATTATTCGTTTAATTTTTGTAGGTAATCATAAGTGGGCTGGCTGCACATCCAGTTGGCAGTTGTCACACAGTTGCATTGACTGCATCTAGGGTTGCCATCCGTCCGGGTTTCCCCGGATTTGTCCTAGTTTAGAGGGCATCCGGGGAGCGTCCGGGCGGGGCTTTATTTGAAGTCCGGGTTTAAAAATTTAAAGTTTTGGGCGGCCCGCGACATACGCACTGGGCCCGCACGCCGCGATCAACCGATGAACCGAAAAAACATGTTGACATGTCCGGGTTCTGGGCTCTAAAATCCAGTGTTTTCACGCGTCTTGTCCTGGTTGCCAAATTTTAGAGATGGCAACCCTAACCGCATCTTAATTGCCTTCAAGATGCATTTGACAATTGCATAGTTTGCAGTTGCAACTGGATGTGCAGTCCACTTGCAGTTATAATAACGAATATAAAACGAAATACCTATGATTCACCAAATGTGACGTTAGTAGCTTCGCTGAACGAGAACGGTACCTATCTAACTAAAACTCAGTGAGACTGTTCTGATAAATTAGTTTAACTGTACCACAATCACACAGAAGGTAGGTATACAATGTATAGTAGGGGAATGAAGACGTTCGTCAGTTTTCAAATTCATTCCTTGCACGTGTTACATTTTCAAATTGTTGAACGGAACAGACCAATGCATGGAAAATTATGTTTAATTTATTTGGAAGCAAAGACCCAAATTGCCTTTTCCCTCCATATGACGTACCTAGTAGTGCCATGTAATGCCTTTGATTTGATATAAGGAGCTTTAATGTAAAAACCATAACATCAATCAATTCGATGATTAAATAAATTGACATTACTTGTGTCTGTCACCATAATATCCAGTATATTTTTTTTCTATAATGTTGGCAATACGGAGTCGGTAATAAAATACTTCGTTTCTTGTACTGTGCAAGCAAAAATAGACCTTAAGGTACATAACATTTTCATTCCCATATTGTACATTGTACCTTATAAATAATAATTATTTGCGTTCTTCCTCCTCACTATTATGCAGTTCAATTTACCAAAATAAATAACAACAATATTCGCTACCTATCTATAATAGCGTAACATGTTGAGTTAAGCAAATTACATACAACAACGGCAATAGGGTTGTGCTATCTGAATTTGAGAAGATGATGAATGTACATCTATAAACCTAATTAGTTATTAAAACAATATTACGGCTTTTCATTACTTAATAAATAGGTACCTACTATGATTACTAAAACATAAACATTAAGAAATCATACTCAGAGAAGAAAAAAATGGGTTATTTTATGTGTTGCTAAGCGTTAAACTTGAGAATGGCTCGACGAATTCGGCTATTTTATGTTTTTATATATTCCTTAAGGCATAAGGAAGGTTCTTATGGAGAGAAAAAACATAAAAATTGCGTGGAAAATAGTAAAAACAACACTTTTCTTTTCCCACTACAGGCCAATAACTTTTGACAGAACGAAGTCTGTCCGGGCAGCTAGTATTAGAAATAATTATGTAAGTAGGTACCTACCTACTTAAATAACGATGATAAAAAAAAAAAAAATCTAGGACGTCCTGTAATCACTAAAATATTTGGCAACACTACGCAAGACATTTTGGCGTCTTTTTTAGCGGACGAAAGTAGAAAACATTCAATATTTGGTTAAAGCTTAAAGTTTAATAATATAAAAGGAGTAAAGAATTGTATTGCGAGAAGTGTATCAGGTGCTTACTGTCATAAAGAAAGAGTTAATTCCGAGAAGTAGGTCATGAACCAGACACCCTGTCTGTGCCATTACCAACGTCCCATAACATTATACCATTCTACTTTATTAATATTACTCCTTATTTACAACGTATTGAACTGTTGATCTAGGTACCTATCTTATAAATACAATTAAAATCAATAGAATTAAACCAAATAATATGACCTAACAGGTGAGTGATACAACCTCACCTGTTAGGTCATATTATTTACATAATATACAACACAGATAATCACACTCGAAAATCAATTCGATTCACAGATATACACCCATATTCTAAGACGTTCCTCCAAAACTTACTCGACTCAGGAAGGCCTCAAAAATACCTTCAAAATTGTATTCTTAGTCGCAATTTCGAGTGAACTTTGAGGTTCCTCGACTGAGAGGTCGTCAAATGAGTCGAGGTAAAGTGGAGTCATTACGACATAATTTGAATTATCTGCATCACGCAAATAACGCCGCGATAAATAGTTGTAAGGATTATCGTAAACATATTCGATAAAGTCTTCAAAATTCATTTTTGTTACTTACAAACTTTGACACTTCCTTCCTTAAGGTAGGTTCCGAGGTACCTTTAGTTTGACAGATGATTCCTTACCTCGACTGAGGAAGAATCTCGAGTCGAGGACGTTTATGTCAACTATAACTACCGATGGTAGTGAGAAAGACTGAGTCGAGGTGGAGTCGAGTCAAGTTTTGGAGGAACGTCTTAGAAAATGGGTGATAGATTTGAGTTCGATTATGTAGTTACTTTCAACTAACGCGCAAAATATGGTACCAAATGCTTTGATTTATATCAAAGCCTATTTGCCCTGCCAATGTGCTACATACCAAGTATATTAAACCTTTCATCTCTTTTTTCAGATATTTGTCAAGACAAGGCCGAATCAAGGAAAAGGCGGGGAGAAGGTACATTATAATCACATTAAACGTTGACTCCCACGCACAGTTTCGTCAGCAACTATGTCCATTTATGTCGTATATTTTAATGGAACATATCGTTAATTCCCCCATTTCGCCACAATTGCTTCCAATTTACATAAGCGGGTCAACGAATGCAACAATAATACTGGTGCGAGAGCAGTATGCTAAAGCAAGCTGAAGTGTTGTGCAGTGTGCAGCGAGCAATATATCAGACACAAGTGCGTTGTATAAATGTCTGCTAATCTTCTATTTGACAGCTACCATTCATACGAGGACGTAAATACCCGGTATCGACGTCAAAGCGGCCGATGCTCCCCCTTTGTTGAAAACTTAGTGGCAATATTACAAACGAGTTTATTATCAAAACGCGTTCCCCGAAGAGAACAGATTCGCCCATTTACCTTGCTTCAGTTCCCCTTTGTAGCGACGTAATAATTTATACAGCAAAACCTTCCACAGACGATGTACTTCATAGTGGCACAAACAACATGAAAGATTCTAACGGCAGAAAAGCCTACGTAACCAGATACTGGAATATTTATTTTATAACCTACAAAGTCACAATTTTTTATTAAAATATCACTGCTACATGACTAATTGGATTGTTAACTTTGAACGTTAATGAATAAATGAACTGTGAATAAATGAACCAAAAAATCTTTTCGAAAGTGATAATTAAATACCGTCATTTATAGTTAACATTAGTACAATCAATCAATCAGCTCAGCCTATTGTAGTCCATTACAGACCTCTCTCACTACTTTACGCTAAAACATTTGGTCCTCCGCCTTCGGCATCAAATGCATTCTAGCTACCTTATTCATTTGGTCGTCGTTTACTACTATGTACAGTGAAATATATTTAGTGATCTACAAAGATAAACCCGAAAAAAAAAACCAAGGTGAAATTATGATTCCAGCACCAAACACTAAATTCCGCATCTCATGATAATTAGTTTCATGAAGAATGTACCTAACCCTGACGCCATAGGAGCGAAGTCAGTGCATAGTGTGCATACGGAAAGCAATTTAGCGAGACCCCCACGTATTCACATAACGAACTGCTCGACGCTCCGCTCTCTTAGAGTTTTTGCTTTTGCTGACATTTACTATCTGCATCAACAAAGGACTCCGGCATTAACGAGTTGGCGTATTTCTAGTTATGCTTTATGAATTTATGATAGCACTTCATTTGAATGAAATAGAAAATATTTCAAAGAAGATGAAATATCATCACGATTGGCTACATATGACTTGCAGTATGAGCCGATATATGAAAGATTTTACTTAAAACTCAAGCTTAAAGATGTAAAAAAGGTTTTACTCGAATGTATATTTTGGATAGCCCCAACTAGTTTCGGACTCATACGGAGACCTTATTCATGAGCTCCTCACGAGGATATGTCGTGAGCCGAACCATTATAATCAAGTCCTTGACGATTGTTTTTTATGAAAACAAAAAAAACATCTGATATTATAATGCTAGCATGCGAGTAACCTTCTTCATCTCTTCTATGCTATAAGATTGTAGACAAACGGATTACTGCAAGACGCTGGACAGTGGCTGCACTCACATTAATTAAAGATGCAATGATGCTGTTATCGTCTAGGATGCAGTCAATCCCACTGAATGCGTACCGCATACTTGCCTTTAGCAGTTATTATACAATAGTTAACTTTTCTACGATAACTACTAACTCCATTATAGCAATCTGCAGTTGGCTTGGAACTACATTGTGTAGTCCGGTCTGCATTCACTCGAAGGTGATCTGCCGATGTTTTGTACTTTTTAGCTTCGTGTGAAAAGAACAATGCATGAAATCGTGAAATGTGCATTAGCTCGCACTGAAGCAAAAATATTTAAACATTTATTATGTGTGCACTTCAAAACTAGTCTCGAATAAATTCATATTTTCACTTAGATTATTTTACAAGCAAACTTTCATTAAAAATATTATACACAAGACCTGAGAGACCTAAGACAACTTCAATCTTCTCCAAGATTATCGTGTCGTACATTTTTAATAACGAGAGAATATTTTACGTCAATTCCCTCAAGACAGAACAGATGTTGCTTCAATATTGTAAAAATCCTTGTCATCTATACTAGGAACACATGCAATATTTAGTTTATTGGTCACAGATTGATATTACTTAGAACCAAGCACGAGTAACGTCGAGTCAGATAAAATCAAATTTGTTAGCAGCCGGCGTCGATAATTCGCCATCTCAACTCATGGCACGAAAAATTTAGACACAATCTGCAGATATAACATCGTTTATTTATTTTATTTCTTACACTATATTGGAAACCAAATTCAGATCTCTACATTTCCTAACCGAATCATGATTCATATAAGGATTCCAGACAGCGGAGTCCTATTGTCTCATGACATGAGACTAAGGCAAATACAACCGCTTGTCCACAAACACTTTTCCTTGTGTTAATGGAATGCAAACATTGACAATGGCAAATTGGTCCATAAATATCAGTGAGCAGTGTACCAAGTACCAACCTCGAGAGTAATACTAGCGGTGCGCTGCGATCGCTATATCCGTCCACAAATGACGCTACAGACGCTGAATGCTGATTACTGTCATTATAATTAACAATTGACAGCCTAAAACGCTAACGAACGCTTTATTTTACACACACCGCACTGGTATACAAACTTATAAATATAGTACTAAAACAATTTTTTTCATTATCTAGATATTTGAGGTTACCTACCGCACGTATAATAAGGTTAAAGTTCAGCCTCTACCTTGAACGGACGGTATTCGATGCACATCTCATTTCTCGTGCTCAGTCTTGGGTACTTGTTGTCGATGTTAGAGGCATCACAGATTATCGTATGACATTGAAGGCGTACCTGCACGAATGCTAATGAACGTATAAATCTTCCTAATGCATTATTCTTCGGACGTCCTCTCGGAACGATCTGGAAAGATTTGGCGTCACATCCTCATCTATTTCCTGCATTATGTATGTTCCTATAATGATTTATCCTGCTAGTCGATAAATAAGAATATTGCTTAACCTTTTGGACGCCATTGTCACATATATGTGACAAACGAAAGCTTACCCTGTACGCCAACATCACAAATGTGTGACAAAAACGATGGGATTACAGTTACCTTGGCGTTGGGGGTACGCCGATGCGTTTATGCTCTGGCGTTCAAAAGGTTAAAGGTGCATTATCTTATAACAGAAAATCGAGCATTCGCTATTTAAAAAAATTGTTGAATTGAACATTCATATTTTTTTTGTCTTTTGTAACATCCGCTAGAATCCATACTAATATTATAAATGCGAAAGTGTGTTTGTTTGTTTGTTTGTCCTTCCTTCACGCCCTAACTAAGCAACCAATCGACTTGATTTTCGGCATAGAGTTAGTTGAAAGGATGGAGAGTAACATAGGCTACTTTTGGTCCTGGAAAAACATCATGTTAATTCCACGTGAGTGAAGCCGTGGGTAAAAGCTAGTGCTCATTATAAATGAAGTGAATGCTGTTTATCTGCGCCTTTACGAAAATTCGAATCTTATTTTGCTGTGTCATAAAAATATGACATATTGGACATTCGCTTCGATTGATTTGAATTCGTGCGCTGATTGTAAGTGCCGCACGCAGTGTGACCCAGTGTCAAAAGCTTTCACGACACGATACATTTATTGATTTCATATTTGAAAAGTGGAAGGAACATTATTATTAATACAATAAGAATTTTGATTCTACACATTTTCGATCCAATTTAGAAAATAAGTTCAGATGTATCGTAAATTTAGTAGAAATCTCCTGTTAGTAGATATCATCCGTTACATGAGCAAAAGATTACTTTATCAAACTATGTAGATTTAACTACAATTTCAAAGCAAGTCCTTATCCGCCTTTTCCTTCTTTGTCTTCTCAGTTTAACTAATTCCGACGAAAAAAGATGAAACGGACCTTCCAGGAAAAAACGTGCCTGTCTAAAAATAAAATCCCTGCAAGTCTGTAAAAAATAATCCGTATTCATAACTCATTACAAAATGCACAGCAATACAAACCATACCAGTACACTTACAATATAGTTTCTCGATATGCATACTTCGTCCGCGCCGTAACGAAATAGTTCTAGCTCGCAGGAAGCAACGATATCGACCTTGGCGGAAGCCTGCGCCGCGCCGTGGCTGTTATCCCAACCTACGATGGAACTAAAATAGTGCTCTCTGCCACGTTTCAAAGTGTACCGAGGTAGGTAAATAAAATATCGTAGAGGTACAATTATAAAATGGAATTTAAGATGATATTTCATTAGTTTTAACGATTACCTACTTGTTTCCCTGAACCTCTAGCGGAAGTTCACAACAAGTTCGATTTTTTTATAATGTTTAATCTTACATTTAAGGATAACGAAAATAATGAGTTCCTGTTGCATATTTGGCTCGAAACAAGTGTGTTAATATTTATGTATTTTTGTTTGCCAACATATACCTACATAATCTATTTCAACATCTCGTTACAAGATTTTGGGTTTTTAAGGTTATATTCTCATTTAAAAGTTTACCTAGATATAAATCACAGATATAGTCTATATCTGTGTTACAAATTGTGTTTTTGAACATAATCTATACCTACAAAACGGCACTGATTTTTTGCTGTAGAAATACGTTGGCTGTTGGAAATAATCCGAGTAACCTTTAACTATACCAGACACTCCCGGATTTGCCCATGATGTATTTCAGTAGCATTAATAAATGATAAGATGAAATATAGGTAGTTAATATAAATTATGATAAATAATTTTGTTGATTTATATTATTAACTCTCAGATACTCCATTGTTGCCCCACTGAACTACACAGGACGCACTTCGCAACACCCAGCCGGATATCATCGACACGAATTCTGGCAGAAATGCAGCGCCTAGGTACCTATATCCTTGCTGAGCGATTTTGCGCTAGTGGAGCAATAATATTCACGTGTTTCGGGGCTTTAATATCCTCTGCTGTACATTGGTTTGTTGGTTTAGGTCAGGGATGCACAGACTTATTAGGACTAGGGGCCACTCGGGTAGACTATGAACTACAAACGAGCCAACATAATTAAAAACAATCAAAAAAGTTGAAATAATGTTTAATGAAAAAAAAACGAAGACAGGGCATTTAAAAAAATATTTAAATCATTTAATCAGTGATCTTAAGTGGACCCCTATTGTTAAAATATTGCAGTATTTTTATACGAACGCATAAGAGTTTAATTCGCGAGCGGGCCGCACGTATATTGACGAAGAGCCGCATGCGGCCCGCGAGCCACGGTCTGTGCATGCGCTTTAGGTAACTACAACAAAACAAGTAATTCTAGAGGAAAAACTTCAAAAGGCCATGCTCGAGGATTGTCCACCGTTGATCCCGATGTGATAATATCTTCTTATTAAATCAAAGATGCAAAATGTTTTAAAATTGCTGAGTTATTCATAATGTTACGAATAAACTGTATAGAGATGTTCAATGCTACACCGCTACGTTACCTACTTAATGATCTCGTATGATCTGATGATAGATTATGTTACTCCCCCGCTCAGAGTTTGGTCGGGAATGTCGGGATAGAATTGCTATATTGCAACTTTTAAGTGAATGCCACCAGGATGGCATTCTGCAGACTTTCTAGTAAATATGAGTAAGAAAGAGAAAATTTGTCTTGGAAGACTGAAAAAATACTCACTTAATATCTTTCAAGCTTTCGCGGAAATTTAATTCTATAAAGCGCTTTTTGTTGAAATGAGTAGTGTAGAAAAGAAAAACGAGACTAAAAAATAAGTACCTACTATGCGAAAACGAGTTGCTTTATCGGATAAATGATTTACAATCAATGCAAAACATTTTTTACTTCAACGTGTGACAATAATTTATAGCCACCTTAAAGGTGATTGATTGACAACATAATTACCGCGTTTATAATTTCACCTCTGCACCGTTCAGAGCGAACAATGTTGCCTTTCTCACAAATATAGCAAACAATGGCTATCTGTCCAGTGTCTCAGAGAGCTGGAGCGTGTCAAGAATCCATTAAGTGTCACCGGAGCCTTTGGGAGCGACAATGAGGTCCCACTCCCAGCTTATATTATAGTCTCTTTAGTCCTGCGAGCTAAGCATCTTGTTTAGACGTAATGTGTTGCCATGTCATGTTAATCCACTCAGGGGCTTGCCTTCGATAGACGACAAGAGAGTGTAGGTACAGACTGTACAGTGTACATATTATGTGTAGTCATGTTAGCACACACTACGATAAGAAATGGGTTTTAATGAGTGGTTTTTGTTTTGCAGGGATTCATGGCAGGTCATGGGCTCGTCTGAAACACAGCAACAGCAAATTATTTTACATTCCGTACATAATAAAGAAATGAACACAAAAAGTTTTTTCTGCGACTGATTGTGAAGATGCGTCGCGTGTGTTCCAATTATTAAACAAGTTAACACACACATTATGCTGTGTGTTAAAACACACTTTGGTAGTGAGTACTGGAGCACTCATTTAACGATCTCAATTTGGATAAACAAACTGTGTATGTACAACACGCTCTGACGCGCTAGTTACTTATTATTACGCGATTCGTGTGGGCATTAATGAATTGTACCTTTGTTTATTCTCTATTACGAGAGTGGTGCAAGTGGTATTGATTACTTTATAACCGTTTAGATTACCTCCATAAACGACACACTGACAGGACTAATTATTTTAGTCGTTGTGGAATGAGGACAATAAAGCGTTCCATAGTTAGTGGTTCTCGCCTTTACAAGGTTAGACGAAAAGAAGGTACTAAGCCGAAAGGGTGTTAAAGTACCCATAATAATGGATAACTTTTGTTCTACAACTTTCCCCAAATGTCATTAGTTTAAGAGAAATAGCTGTTCAAATATTTCATAAAAAAAATGCTAAATTCTATCTATCCTCGGCTATGATCAGCTCTGTGTTTACATTAAAATTTTAGGTCATATTTGGGGTCACGGATTAGAAACTTCGTTTTCTGAATTCGTAAATAAAGCAGGGACGAAGAATTTAAAAAAAAAACTAAAATAAAAATAATTTTGCATGGATATTTTTTTTTTTGTATTTTGAACTTTTATCTCTTTCGTTAATCATCAGTGATACATTAAGTGGCCCGTGGCTTAGTACCCCCTTTTCGACTTACCTTGCCCTTTATAAGGAAGATGAATGAACCATGCATCTAATATTATATGGCTTAAGCTACACCATACATTATATCATATCAGCCAAATTTTGAAACATAAATCTTAAGGTAAGACAGGTCATTGATTAAAAATGTGTTAGATTTATTGACACCGACCTATATAAAGGGGGCACGAAACATGTCCGGGTATCCTCATTAATCTCTTCCTCCGTGTATCTACGTGTCCCTCCAACCTATCCTCGAGGACATGCCTCTACGTGCGACCTACCAAATTGCTAATCCTGTGTCATCCGCCCTTCAGAAAGCTCAATATCATTTATGAGAGTTTTATCGCAGAGTTCTGCTAAAATCATTGTTGCAACAGTGGTTCTTCCTTTCCTCTGCGGTGATTGATAGCCCGCAATTTGTAACAGATAAATGCCGTTAATGCACTCAACGGCGGATTATAGACAAATTATCAATATCATCAAGTAGGTAATGTAATATCAAGTTACAAAAATGCTGAATTATCTCATACAAATAATCGATGGGATGTGATCCAGACGTCGTGTTTTTAAAGCAAGCATTTAAAAGAGGAAAATGTAAGAGGAAACTTTTATTTAATTACATATTAAAGTATATCTCTAAAAGGTATTGCACCTATGTCTTTGTTATACAATTAATCTCAAAGAGCTTATGAGGGCTCCTTGCTAGGATTGCCAACATTTACAGACCAGATAGTAGGCAAGTTAATTATGACCCCAGTACCCATAATACATCGGGAAAAAAGTTGTATGTTTCAAATAACTGAGCTTTTATTAACGTTCGAACATTTTGTATTTTTTAATTGTTCAAAATATGAAGTGCCAGGTATGAATTTGCTAAAAAATATAGTAGTGTAGTTTAGCGTACTATATATTTAAAAAATATATTACCTATACAATGGCTGTAATGTAATGTAGTAGCAGGATACTATTTATATGTATAGTTGGGTCGGCAACCCTACTCCTTGCCCTTCGGGAATTTGGGCCGCCCCCAGAAAAAAACCATGTCACTGCCCTTGAATACGCTGAACTTGTTTCGACTGATCATGGCTCGATCTAAAATCTTTTAGAAGAAAAATTAAAAACCAATGTACTATAATACCTAATAACAGTGGTAGCAGTTGGTGTGACCGTCGGACTGCCAAGTCATAGGTCTCGAGTTCGAACCCAAGGCACGCACCCCTGACTTTTCGGATTCATGTGCGTATTGTATAATTATTATCACTTCCTTAAAAACGGTGAAGGTAAACATCGTAAAGAAACCGGGCATGCCTGTGAGATATTTCTCGATAGTATTTGAAGCCAAATCAGAGGCCCATGGGCGGCATAAACTCTGACACCAGGTTAGTCACTAACCACACGGTAAGAAGAAGATCTAATAATTGCAGTAATTATACATAGGTACCATGTGGATGAAGCGAAAGGAGTATGTTGAGGATCGTAGCATGTGGCGTTCTATAGTTTCTACCTACCCCCATGACTACAAGGCGTGAGATTATGAGATGAGATACCAACAAAACCTGTAAGTAATTAATTATTTTCACAAGAGCTGTAGTTTTCAAGACGATTGATTTTGGCTTTATTTACAACATCTTTAATTCTTTCTTTTTAAAAAAACATTGCTCCACACTAGGATTTCTCCTGTATCGTGGGCGCTTTTACAGACACAAATCTTCACATGCACAAACACCCAGACCCGGAACAATTATCTGTAAGTCATACAAATATTTGTTCCGTGCATTAATATACAGTAGTTAGCTAAACTAAACAATACCCTGTTCAAACCATGATATTATACCTACTCTTACGACGGGAAATGGAAAGTAAGTTAAAATAAGATTTTCTATGCATTTTATTAATACCTTACAAATTATATAAAAAACCGGCCAAGTGCGAGTCGGGCTCGCGCACGAAGGGTTCCGTACCATTATCTATAAAAACGGCAAAAAAAATAATGTCTGTTGTATGGGAGCCCCCTTAAATATTTATTTTATTCTGTTTTTTAGTATTTGTTGTTATAGCGGCAACAGAAAAACATCATCTGTGAAAATTTAAACTGTCTAACTATCACGGTTCATGAGATACAGCCTGGTGATAGACGGACGGACGGACAGCGGAGTCTTAGTAATAGGGTCCCGTTTTACCCTTTGGGTACGGCTGCTTGTTTGTTTTCTACGCAGTTGTAGCTATAACTTATTTAAAAAATAAATCAAATTAAGTAAGATTTATACCGAACTCGCGCTTTTTAAATGCAATTTGTTTTATTAAAGGAACATTAGGCACTGCTGAAGTGTCAAATTGTGAGACGACTAGCAATTTGCAACGTTTTCAAATAAATTAATTGGATATTCTGAAAAATAAACTGGATATTTAAATCGTTTTGATTTTTTATGAATAATAAAATTAATTAGACGTACCCAAAGTGCCAATTTCTTCTATAGTTTGAAATGAAATGACAGTCCCAACGTTACTTAAACTTAACCAACATAACACACCGTCTTTGTTTTGTCCTAAACCAGCTAGGTACGCGGTTCCGCACATGATAGATAGACTTACAAGTCACAAGTCTAATACATTATTTTTTGCTTGTAAGATGAGGCAGTTCCTTATCTATGTTTTATTTACTTAATTGATCTCTACTTGTTTGCAATATGAGTCGCGATGGTGACACAAATATATTAAAAAGACATGTTTGCTTCCAAACTGTCTTAGGCTAACCGATTTATATTTCGCCCACGAACTTCCAACAGGTAAACTATGAGATGAGACAATTGATGATGAAGTTTAATAATAAATAATGGATCAGGTTATCAATTTATCTATCATCCATTCTAGCTACTAAAAGATATATCGGTGGATTTGTGGCGAGGTGGAGTCGACACCGCTCCGGACCCCCAATGCACGGTGCACACAATCGATGCCGAGGCCACTTGCTCCAATAATACAAAGACGATTGAGGAAGGTTGCCGCGAATATTGGCACAAACCTCTCATTAAAGATACAGTGTGAACGCTGACCTTGTTTCACATGTCATAAAAGGTGGCTGACCTGACATTTTGAGGTGTGAACAAGGAAAATTTAATAAATTGTAAGTACTTCATTTTTTTAAGTCTTTTTGCAAGGTGGTCAATGTGTAGCTTTCCTAATTGGATTAAATTGAACAACAAAAAAACGGTCAAAAGCAAATCGAGCACTAGCAAATTGGGTTCCGTATCAGAACTTGATACGTTTTTTGTTTTAGCAAGTATATTTATATGTTAGACTGACGAAAAAAGTGTCAGTTTTTTCTGTTCTATAACTCAATACCTAGTAGGTATACCTACTCAATACAGTACCCTGATAAAATCAAAATTTTTGCTATAGCAACCTAAAAGATCAGAGAGGAACAGTGTTTTCACGTATATTTTGTACTTATCATTAAAATAGTTTTCCCTTGGAGCTACGGAACCCTAAAACACCATAGTGTAGTATAGGTAGCTATATATTTTTCAGCCATGATACAGGAATGTGTTTTAATTCAGTGTCCACCCACTCTGGATTGCGACAGCAGTGTTTAGTTAGATCTCGCCTGTGTTATTCTATCTGCAGCTTATCTAAATATTTAACTTAATATATTAAACAGAAACCGTCGGAAATTTCGCTCAAACTGACCTTTCTAAATGTCTGCAAACAACATAATAATATTTGAAAAAGTTGAGCTAATCGTCATGGCGTTAATTTCTTGTTTCTATATGTTGAGGAAAATTACTAATAATAGGAAAACACATAGTTTTCAGTAAGTGCTGCTACGCCCAAAGCTCATAAACATTATGGAGGCGGATCAGATAACATTGACATTGGAGGTGTAAGGTCAGGGGGTTTAGCCTTATGCACGCGATCAGTCAATTTTCGAGGCCAGAGTGAAATGGATCTGTTCATTGCAAACATCAAGGAATATGGATTATTATGCAATTAATCACAATTACGGGCAAAATGTCATTACGCTTAATGTATTGTATGATTTTCGTATCTCATTCGTATAATGGATAATCACCGAGAATGAAGGGCTGGTGGCTTATTAACGACGTAGAAACGCAGGTATTGTCTGCTGAAACAAACGAATTGAAACACTCAGGGAGTTGATTATACACTATTTATTTATGACAATAATTGGACAGAGTTTTGGCTTACACTCTAGTGTACAGACAGAATCCCCCATAAAATGAGCTCCCCGGACTATATGTATAATCATAATCTTCCACCCTAAATCAGGCGATATGGCGATGGTAAGCCGGTTGTGACGTCACCACCAATCAACTGTAGGCTCGGCGTAATAAGTTCGACGCATCTTTCTTCGTCTTCATGTCGTGGCTCGGCTGGCATATGACGAAGCGTAACACTGCTTTGTCTTTTATCACATTGCCAAACCATAAAGACACATCAATGATCAATGTATGAAGTGACATTCTGACAACACAGAATCTCTCATTTATAGAAGACAGGAAGACACCTCGTTGTCAATTGCTAAACAGTTCAAAACCCTATTGAACATAATCAGCAATAGCAATATCTTGTTTATCATAATTATGCTCTCCATCATCTGCAGTGAGTGAACTAGGGGCTCGTGGATAATTAACAACCGCGCGGATCATACGCTTTACGAAGTTAAGCAACGCTTGCCGCGGTCAATATGTGGATGGGTGACCATTCGTTACACATCGAAACCCCTCCGTGCCTCGGACAGCACGTTAAAGCGTCGGTCCGGTTGGCATACGAATACCTATGACAGCAATTACGGTTAAAATCCCGAAAGTCTGACAACTGGTCTAACTTTAGGATATCAGCATTGTCCGGTAACTCGGTTGGGTCTTGAGGTCTGATGGTAGTAATCATCATCATCATCATCATCAGCCTATAATGTTCCCACTGCTGGGACACAGGCCTCCTCTCTGTGAGAGGGAATGGGCCGTAATCCACCACGCGGGCCCAGTGCGGGTTGGTAGATGTCACATTTCTTCGAATTTTTGGTTCTAGGACATGCCGGTTTCCTCACGATGTTTTCCTTCACCGTTTTGAGAGCAGTGGTGATGAAATAAATTACACAAAGTAATGCGCCTGGCTGAGTTCGAACCCACGACATACAACTCGTAAGTCGGGGTTGTTACCACTGGGCCACCACTGCTCTTATGGTGGTAGTTGCTCCGTGTAAAAAACTGGTATTCAGCCGCATCTGGTTAGACTGGAAGCTGACCCCAACACAATTGTGAAAAGCTAGGCAGAATGAACACCGAAAATATTAATAAACTAATTATGAAACGTGGTACAAAAAAAATACAAGCTTTCATAACTGTATGGAATTACATGCAGATGTGTCATTCAGTAATAAAAAGTAGGCGCTAATTATCAACTTGCTTTTAACTCGTCTTTCCACGTGCACTTTTCCAGTGACGTAATCGTTTAGAGAAGCGCTTTCAGCGCGCGCTAATGAAGCTCTAGCACAAGTCATTATTAATGCAAATTGTCTACGTAGCGCCTCGCTATACGATACCGACAACCAATGAGGTAACCTAAATCTTTATCCTTTCAATTTTTATAATTATATTCGGTCGTGTGTTTGACTGCCTCGTTAGTCTAGTGGTGATCGTGAGGTCCTGGGTTCGATCCACAGGTCGGGAAAGTGTTATTGGGGTTTTTCCGTGTGGGATTCCTCAGTAGCAGCCTGGAGTTTGGGTTGGTGCTTTGTGCCCGGATAATGGCAATAGGCTCGCCCCCCTATTACATGGGACGTAAACATAACGGTGAAATGAGGGTGGTTACTATACACCTCTGCCCAACCCTTCGGGGGATATGGACGTGATGTTATGTAATTTTTATAATTATATTCAGCCGTGTGTGTTTGCTAAACAGATCGTGATACGGCGGGGATTTGTATGTAGCGTTCCCTATTAATTAAGGTGGATTGATACGAGGTAGGCTCCGCATTTACATATTAATTGTAATTTTCCATAAGTATTTATATACAGGTATAAGAATATATCGCACTGCTAGATTAATAGTGTACCAAAGTCAAAGTCAAAAGTCAAAGTCAAAGTATTTATTTCAATTAGGCACATAAAAGGCACTTTTGAACGTTAAAGTTACAAAGAAAATAGAATTGATTCTAGTTGCCCCTTCCAAAAGGTAGTTTCGTATGGAGAAGAATGGGCAAGAAACTCCACCGTTACTCTTTTAAAATGTCTTACAATATTTTGTATAGGTACATTAATTATACAATTATATGTGAAAACAATGCAATTAGAATAAAATTACTATACCAGAAAAGGTAAAAAAAAATAAAAAATGAAACAATGACATATTAATTTATGTGATAGGTACATGGTGCTCATATATTTACAATACCAATTCAAAATTAAGCTTTTTTCAGAATCGACAGAAAACTGATTACTTACTTCCTGTTATAGATTACAAATGAAGTGAATGAAATGGATTACGTGTGAAAATTTGTGTTTGTAAACACACCCACGATTCAAGAGAAATCCTAGAGTGTGGCAATGTTTTTAAAAAAGAAACTAAATAATTATCTCAAATTGATCAAATTTTGAGTTGATACCTACAGTATTACTAGCAGTGCGATATAATACCGTATATAGTAATTCTTATGGTTCAGATATGTACCTACGTAGGTAAGTCCTGCCTAGAGTTTTCCCAACTATGTTGAGGTCAGCTTCCAGTCTATCCAGATGCGGCTGAATATCAGTATTTTACACGGAGCGACTGCCATCAGTTCTCCGCAACCCAGTTACTGGGTAATGCCGATATCCTAGGGTTAGACCAGTTGTTAGACTTTCGGGCTTCTGACTACTCGTATCGACTGTCATAGGTATTCGTATGACACCGCGGAGTATGTACGCAAGTACGACAACCATATAATTTGAACCTTTCGTTTTTCTACTAACTTTGGTCTATCATTGACCTGAAGTTCCACTCACTTATATGACTAAATCCTGGTTCATATTTATAAATAACTAGCGACTCACCCTGGCTACGCATGGGTGCAATGTAGATACTAATGTGGGGCATATAAACCTTCCTCTTGAATCACCCTATCTATTGCCGAAAACTGCATTAAATACCGTTGCGTAGTTTAAAAGATCTAAGCGTACAGACAGCGGGAGCGACTTTGTTTTATACTATGTAAAGAAAGAAGATTATCTATCATTATGTAACGTACACCTAGTGTCTAAATAGACGGCTGAATTTATATTTAAACTAACATGTAGTTCTTGCTCACATTAGCTAGAAACCTTTAAAATTAATTTACAAACGTTTTATGAGCAACTGTTGCCATTAGGATGATTTCGTTCTTCCTCAACCACTCTAAATTGAAGTTATGTTCTCACGCCAATTGCTTCACTAATTTATATGCGAGCTGTGCCTACATGCTACGAGTAACACTTTTTAACCATAAATATGTGCATTCCAAAAATGAAAAACATCACAAGTTTTTAACAAAAAACAAACCTGTTCATTTTTCATACAAGGCTCCATAGGAGACGTATTATAAAGGTCAAGTTCTTGGATGAAGAGTCCGCGGCTGGCACGAGCTCACGCTTCGCCGCATGCTAGTCCAAGGCCGCTGAACATCAAAGCCCTCGGGACTCGCAAATTATCCCCTCCGTCGAGCAGGGCCTCTCGTTTTATAATTATGCCTCCTAAATGTACGGTGTTTTAGATTTTTCTGTTTAATACCGTTATTGGAAATCTTGGATTATTGAATCTCCCCTGAGGATACCGACGTCACGACACGGCCCAAATTCAGGGAAGCCGTTCGATGTCAGTTCTTTTATTCAGGGAGATACTTAGAATTTTGTTTTCGAGAAATAAAAGGAAATCCCTACAGCACAAACTCATCGTATAACCGAATGCTTGGCTGTCCTCTTAATTATGATGGAATGGAATCGAAATATATTTAACGGTTCTTCTTTATTTCTACCCACTATTATAGTAAGAGCAACTTAGGAGTGCATGATAAACTAACTATACAGGGTGTAAACGAAATCATGTAATTCCTTCAAACCTCGTGATGTAGGTACTGCTGACATAGATTAAACCTGAACGGGAAACTTTTGGCTACAGTAAAAAAAATTACAAGTAGTAAACTTATGTTCTTAACGTAAGGCATTTTATCGCCCCGTGACCGCGCGACGAACGATAGCCGCGGAAAAACGCTCGGGACGCTAAAATGCGTCACGTTAAGAACATAGGTTTACTTCTTGTAATTTTTTATATAAAATATTATATATATTATAATATTATATTAAAATATTCCGTGGTACATCACGAGGTTTGAAGGAATTACATGATTTCGTTTACACCCTGTAGTATGTACCTAGTATCCTTAACTTCCTTAAGTAACCCAGTCTTATAAAACAATCAGAAAGACGTGTAGACATATAAACCTAACATGTTACTGCCTCTTCGGCAATGCTGCAGCTTACTGTACTACAGACTTGTACTTACCTTTACTTATTTATGCTTAAGCTCGCATAAGCTACTCGTACGTACGAGTTGCACCTACATGATACGAATTTATTTGAACAGTATTTTTCAAGGCACATCAATAGTTTTGAAACAATTAATAAAATAACATCACGCCTTGTATTCCCCAAAAGGTTCGGCAGAGGTATTTTAGTACACCCTCGTTTCGCCAGTGATGTTTAAGTCCCATGTAATATGGTCAAATACAAAGTCAAAGTCAAAGTATTTATTTCAATTAGGCACATAAAAGGCACTTTTGAACGTTAAAGTTACAAAGAAAATAGAATTGATTCTAGTTGCCCCTTCCAAAAGGTAGTTTCGTATGGAGAAGAATGGGCAAGAAACTCCACCGTTACTCTTTTAAAATGTCTTACAATATTTTGTATAGGTACATTAATTATACAATTATATGTGAAAACGATGCACCTAGAATAAAATTACTATACCACAAAAGGTAAAAAAAAATAAAAAATGAAACAATGACATATTAATTATGTGATAGGTACATGTTGCTCACATATTTACAAACATTGCAAAAGTATACGTTTTCCCAAAAAAATAAAAGTAATAGGTCAGTGTATGAGTTTAGGTACTTACTCATAGAATCTAAAATAAACGGCTTTAAAAAAATAAATTAGGGGGCGAGCCTACTGCCATTAATCAGACACAAATCCAGACTCCGGGCTGCTACTGAGAAATTCCTAATGGAAAAACCCAATAACGGTTTGCCCGACCTGGGGAACGAACCCAAGATCCCATGCTCAGCAGTCGCGCTTACGACCACTAGACCAACAAGGCAGTCGAGTCGAATTAATAACTTAACTACCTACTTATAGCTTCTGTGAATTGAAAATTGCATCCAATAAGATTATCATTAACAACTGTATGGAAGCAGTGCATTAAATGCTGACCATTCGAAGATCATGCCAAACGATGTTAATAAATTGAATTAAACGAGTAGTTAACATTCCCATTAGCAGGCACGTTAATCATTCGCTGGCGTAGGGCGCACTGCCACCAACTTTCATTACGATATGAGTAATAACTTGTCACAATGCCGGCTGAACGCTTTCAAGCAAATTGCTCATGGACTCGTGGAACCGGACAATTAACAGCGAAGTCAATCAGGAAACTAGGACGAACACAAAACAGGTCGATGCGACACGATTGTCAAATAAACTGGCAGGACAGGACCCGGCGAAATCCCATTTATACTCTTGATTTCCTAATCTCGTTCCCTTGCTCTCAACGATTTCCTTCTATTAGATTCTCCTTACAGCGTTCAGCAAACAAACAAATCCAATTTCGTCAGTCATCAATTTCCCTAAAAACGATTTGTTGAACTGCAATGAAGTTTGCGTTCGTAGTAAATCAAAAATAATGCCTTATTTACTAGTCGTACTTCCTCGGGTTAATTGCACGGGTGAAGTTGCTGGCCCGTAATTAGAACTAACAAACATTCCCACTTCGGCTTCCACTTAAATTAAACTTCGGTAAATCGTATTTCGTAACTGTATTTGAGAAGCTTCGTTTCGCCATTTACGTAAAAAAATTCGATGACCGACTATAAAATCTACACCTATAGTAACGAAGATCTTAATTTTTTTCACATCAAATCACTGTCTTCTTCTTCTTCTTTTCGTGTGGTTAGTGACTAACCTGGTGTCAGAGTTTATGCCGTCCATGGGCCTCTGACTTGGCTTCACATGCCGTCGAGAAATATCTCTCAGGCATGCCGGTTTCCTCACGATGTTTTCCTTCACCGTTTTTAAGAAAGTGATAATTATACAATACGCATATGAATCCGAAAAGTCAGAGCCTTGGGTTCGAACTAGGGACCTATGACTTGGCAGTCCGACGGTCACACCACTAGGCTATCACTGCTATAAACATATACAAGGTAAGTCGGAAAAGGGGTACTAAGCCGCGGGCCACTTATTAGAATTTTCAGGATAAGTACTGTTTTGTGACGGTGATCTTGATGCTGTTTTCCCATCGCGTCATCAGCAGGAAATGAAGATGTTTGTTCAAAATAACTTTCATTGAATGGGTAATCATGATCGATCTTATAAATGCCAAAGGTGTCGTATTCAATCATAAGTGATCATAAGAAACTTCGACAGCCTTCTCGTTGATATTATATAAGTAGGTAAAAACATTATCAAAGAGCCTACCACATACCAAAGTTGCGATTCTATTTTTGTTTATAGACATTTCGAAAATTGTGAGGATGATGTAATTAGGGTTCATATACTTTCTACTAGAAAGGCTTCCAAGATCCAGTGAACAATGTAGCCATCTAGTTTAGTGGCCCAATTCAGCAGCAAATGTTTCGGATTAATAATATAAAAGAATTATATTATAATTATAATATTGTGATTGTTGATTATAATATTGTGGCGTTCTAGTTTCTGCCTACCCCGATGGGAAAAAGGCGTGAGTTTATGTGTGTATGTATGTAATAATATGAAGATATACTAATTTCATTGACACAATATGCAGCCTATGTTCCCACAATGACTGTTTTATTATGCTCAAAACAGCAAGTTTAATAAGTACTCATTCGCATTCACAAATGTAACAAGTTACACAATATAGTTACAAAATCTTTTACATTTACTCACGTGCGCCTATTATACCAATACATGTTTAATTTGATGTAGAAAGTCATGCCTTCGATAGCTCAGTTGGTAGAGCGGTGGACTGTAGAGGAAAGTTGTTGTTATCCATAGGTCGCTGGTTCAAATCCGGCTCGAAGGAATATTTTGGTAAACTTTATTGAAATGGTACTATATACATAATTGGACGGTAGTTTTGGCCCAAAAAATTAAGACAAGTCTTAAATAATTATAATTATTAACTTTGGCTCCCTATGTTTGTATTTTTTTCATCCTCAAATCTTTCTTATCAAATTAATCCCATTGGATTTCAAATATTACAATTATTTGGTAGTTCAACTCTACTAACGACTAATAACACTATTATCTAGGTCTGTAGGTATTGGGATTACTCGTTTTATCTTATCTCAGAAGCCGATTTAGCAATAATTATCTCATCATGTTCACCTACTCACAATCTCTGCCAGCTGTGTTAGTAGTCTACAGAGCAGCAGATAAACTGTGTGGCTCAACCACTTGATTATTTTAAAGAAACACTTTATTTACCGCACTGTATAGCAATGATAGCCTAGTGGTGTGACCGTCGGACTGGCAAGTCATAGGTCTCGAGTTCGAACCCAAGGCGCGCACCTCTGACTTTTCGGATTCATGTGCGTATTGTATAATTATCACTTACTTAAAAACGGTGAAGGAAAACATCGTGCGGAAACCGGCATGCCTAAGAGATATTTCTCGATGGCATGTGAAACCAAGTCAGAGGCCCATGGGCGACATAAACTGTGACACCAGGTTAGTCACTAACCACACGAAAAGAAGAAGACCGAATCCAAAAAGTACAAAACGTGCGTGTACATAGCAAAACGAAGTATGTCCTATGTAATAATTTTACCAGAACTGTGGCCCTGTGGGCTATATAAATAAATTAATCTAGATTAGTTCAAATTTTGGTAAACAAGAAGTTTATTAAAACTTGTTTTTAAAATTATATTTATAACATCGCGTAGTTTAACTAACAAAACGGCTTCTGCACAGCTACTTCGAACACCAACGACTTTTCACTTTTTCAGGCTTCAGCAAAACGTGACGTGGAACTCTAGCCAAGTTAGACGAAATTGCCAAACTAGTAAAAATAAAACGTTGCTAATTAAATATCTTTTTCAGGATTCTGAACTAGAAAACATACGTCAAAAAGCTTTTACAAAATTATGTATTTTCTTTGTTTCTGTGCACCCGTTGTAACACACAAAGTAATTTTGTCGGAAATTCGAAACAAAGCAAACATTTTTCATATCTAACTGTAATTAAAATTCCCGTTGTAACGAAGTAACTCGAGGATGACGACGAACAAGGGATGCGAAATAATAGAAAAGCATCCTTTATGGTACCTAACAAAATGTTTTCATAAAACAGTTTTTCACACTCAGTCGAAGTGTTAGTAACATATAACTCGCACAATAAAGCCGCACTTCACGACCGTTGCACAAATGCAACGAGCATTTTATTCCGCAGGGGGCGGTAGGCCCCCACCACTCCGCGGAGCCTTCCCACGAGGACCATTCATGCGGAGAAAAAACAAAGCTACCCTTTCTACTCCGTGTGAAGCCGTAAATGCAAAACATTTCTTTTTTCCTTTTTAAGGGGCATTTTCCAGGTCAACTTATAATTTTTTACGGTTGTAGAAAAAAGATACCTTTTATATTCCTCGGTATAAAATCTAATAAGTACGCATCATTTCCAACTTAAACATTAAAAGAGGAAGAAACATCAGATGTTTATTGTTGCTAAATGATTATTCGGGGTGTTTGCTTGTGTATACAGTAGGTACCTACTGAAAAGCGTAGTACCGCTTGAAGCCACAAGCAGGAACATTCATCAGAATTTCAAGAAACGTGGCTCTAGCCTGCGGGCTCACCGTGAACTGTTTGTGGTTTCTTCCTATACCCATTTATATTTTCTATAACTCAAATTCCCAGGCCTTTATCCTTGTAAAATTCTGCCTACTTATAGATTATGCGATTTCCCTTAATTCTGAACTAACACTGGAAGGAAAATAAACAGATATTAATATAACTACCTGCTTAAGTAGGTACTAATTGTATGAAAGTAGCTATTTAAGAAGCATCACCGGACCTACAACAAACATTATTAATGTGCGAACGCGAGATGTAAAAAAATACAAATCTCTGCGGACGTTGAGGAGATGCAACTCGCAAATGCAAAAACCGTAGGCTCGGGAAACTATTGAGTAGCAAACAAAAGTGGCAGCCAACCTGTGCTAGATCGTCCCTAGGGTTGCTTTCGACTGCCTTTGCAATTATTTTGAACGTAACAGTTTTGCTAAACTACAAAGTAAAAACTCCAGTGCTAGCAAAAAGATTTCTAGGTGAATTTCAGTTTTACGAGTATCTAGTAAAAATATATTTAAATATGCAAATCTTTGAGTTGCAAATACGTAAAATACATTTCTCTAATTAAAAAAACCAACGTAAAATAATTTAACACGGACCCACTTTGTAGGTCCGAAAAAAAATATTTTACTGGATATTAAATAGATCGCAGAAGTAACTACAATGTTAGTCAAAACATCATAATTAATAATTATTCAAGAACCTGAAACATAACTTTAACCTTTTGGACGCCAGAGCATAAATGCATCGGCGTACCCCCCACGCCAAGGTAACTGTAATTCCATCGTTTTTGTCACATATTTGTGACGCTGGCGTACAGGGTAAACTTTCGTTTGTCACGTATATGTGACAATGGCGTCCAAAAGGTTAATAACTGGTTTTAAACCGTAGTACCTATAAGTTTTTATTAAAATTATTATCAGTATCACATACCTAATTATTGAGGGGTGAAGCTCCGTGAAACCTTTGATTCTTCATCCTTACAAACTCGGTTTACCCAGGAAACTTTTGAATTGATGTTATTCCAGGCGAAAGCTTGAAAATTCCCTCTAATTAAAATCACCCCCAACGAGGTCACAGTTATAAGAGAATCCATTGAATAGAGAACTATAGAATATCTTCAGCCGGCAAATAACAAAAGCTTTGAGAAAAGCTTAAAGCACAAAGAATTGCTATACTATTCTCATTTATATTTCCATTTTATTAAATCATTATGTAACAGGTAACCCAATTAACGGTGAGTTTTCATTACACCCTTCTCGCTGTTGATCGTGTGCCATGGTTTCCTGATTTGTGGAAAGCACGTCAACGTGGTACCCCACTATTCTTATCTACTACATTTCTCCTGACGTCGCTTGGAAACAATATAACTACTCGCTTCTTGCCAGGTCTTTACAAATGTCTTCTACACCGCCACCACTACAGAGTAGTTTACGTTGTCCCACATCTTGTAAGTAGGTAGCAATTATTGTAAATTTATTTGATCGTTTATAAATGCTCGACTAAACACGGACGTTATATTGGTCGTTATCCTTTATTTTCAGGCACTTAGGTATCTTTAGAACTAATATTCACCAGATTAGGCGCCTACCCACCACCCTTTAAAAAAATACCTTCGTAATTTTTAAACAGCAATATTAACGGCATCTGTGTAAAATATTAAAAGTCCTATCGGTTGCTGTTTCTCCACGATCTAACCATTGGAATACGAATAAACATGCGACACGAGTGGAAAACACCCTCAGTTTGAATTAGTTTGTACAGTTCACAATAGAGGGCGTTTGGCGATTGTTTCAGTATGCTAAGATTCTTGATGTTTACCCGGTAATATTATTGTAATCTGAGCTCGCTCTTCAGTACTTAATTACTCTAGCCGTAGTCAAAGAGCATGTCTTTCTTACCGTTCCTACGCACTGGTACTGAAAACAGGGATATGGAATTCATAGCACTTCAATGAAGACGTAGGTACCTTTCTCTGGGTCTGCTATACCTACTACCTACAATATAGCGAATAGAATTTTGAAATCCTAAATTAATGATTTGTCTCAGCTGCGCTCCAACGGAGATCAATATCTAAGTTTGAAATAGACAAAAACACACGATCTTCTGTTTTTGATATTAGTTAGTTTCAGTGCGAACCTCTGTATGATCTGGCGCTTTTGTCAATTTCGAATTGACTCGAATCAAACGCAATTGTTTCAGAACATACTGGCCATAATGATTAGTACAACTTAAATTCTGACCCAAACGAATTTAACGAAGACGGTCGCTACCAGTTTCCATTTTTCATATTTTAGGTTTGTCGGCAGCAGATTTTTCCAAGATCAATATTTTATATGGAATGATAAATGGTCTACTCTTACCTGCAGGGATCAGCAACAACATCACACAACTACATCAGACAACATCTGAATGTGGTTGAAAATCGCTCATCGAGAGGTAGGAGGAGATCTACAACGAAGTACCTACCTACGTTAAGATGCAAAACAGCTTTACGGCTTTAAACTTTTAAGCGCGTGGCTAAATATCAATTGCCGTGCCCCTAGCGCGCGACTACGAATCGATAAAATAATACCTACAATAAATATATTAATCTTTTTCAATACTTAGAGCCATTGAGTTACATATCAATGCTTAGAGCTATGAAACAATTTTAAGTAATTGTTGTAAATCATATCTCTATTGAATAATCGTTTTAGTTGTACTGTTCATAGGACTAAAATAGAACAAAAAAACCATGCATGTTCTGTATCGCAGAAATACGACACGCGCGGTAGGGGCACGGAAATATTTGTCGCAGAAATGCGACTCCCCGGTTAAAAGGTTAAATATATACGTACCGCATCTTAACGGTAATGAAATGAAATGAAATGTCAGGTAGGTACTTGCATATATTAATTATTAGACAACAAAAACAATAGTTTGTATGTCAAAGCTTTTATAATATAATATTTAAGTACTAAAAATGTTCTCAAGTAAGTGAAATCTTTGTTATTTCTTATTGAGAAATAAATTTCTTTAACCATAACGTTGTTTTGCATCAATGGATACGATTCTTAGGCTGCTGTCCACTAGAGCGAAGAGGAGCGGAGCTAACTAATAGAATTGCATAAAATTCACGTCTCCACTATGCTCAACTGCTAATACTTCACCTTCTTTACATAGTATAAAACACAGTTGCTCCCGCTGTCTGTACGCTTAGATCTTTTAAACTATGCAACGGATTTTAGTGCAGTTTTCAGCAATAGATAAGAGTGATTCAAGGGGAAGGTTTATATGCCCCACATTAGTATCTACATTAAAGTCAAAGGCTCCCCCCACAATAAGAAATAAAATGACAGATAGCTGAAAAGTAGTTAGATTAGACCACTTAATGCACGAGCCGAGCGAGCAAGGCGAGCGGTGTCAGGGTAGCGGCCGGCGAGTGCCAGAAATGGCCAGAAACGGTTTATCGTTCACTTTCCACCATTATTTTAATGGGGACATTTAGAAACAATTTGATTAATTATACTTATAGTGCGGACCATTATTTTTAAAGTTAGAAGTATTCAAATGAAAAGTAACTATTATTATGTTGTGGAAAGCATTATTTTTGAAGTGTGCCTTTAACATTTTTTATTGTTGTTATTTGCATTAATTTTAAAGTGCTTTTAAATACATCCCTTAAACAGTGGTGGCCACATAATTAGAAACGATTAGTACTTCACGTCATACATTGAAAAAATAAGTACCTAAGTCACTATAAAAAATGTAAGACATTCTAGATAGATATCAATAAAAGAAAACGTTGGATGAAGTAAAGCTCCCTTATACTAAAGACACATACATGGTTCAGTAGTTCGAATACAGTAGAATCCGTTTAATACGACTTCGCTTATGACGACCAGCCGCTTACAGCGACTTAAGCGAACACCCTTTAGTTAGGCTTTCTTATCTGGTTTTTACTGACGCTTATAACGACGTCCGTTTAGTACGACCAAATATCGCCGTCCCTTTGCTGTCGTTATAAGCGGACTCAACTGTATTTCAATATAAGAATAGCCTGAAAAGAGTTTGCTTTTGTTAATTGGACAATCTTGCAATCCTTACATGCTATCGTTTTCTGCGATTCAGGCTTTCATGCAACATCGTTGGCACTGCAGAATAATTTGCAGTGATAGACCGCATCACAAACTTTAGTATTGCAGCATTTTAAATGAACAGCAACGTTTTTTAAAGAATAGTAACATTTTCAGGTCCATAAGTTTTTAAGAGTATGTACAGTCGCCGTCAGATATATATTGTAGCAGACAAGGTGACCAAATACTTCTGAACAATTTAAAATGTCAATAAGTTCCACACACTACAAGTTACCATTAATATCTCAACATTCATTACTTCATTAATATCTGAGCAGATGCTTGTCAATAATTTCTATACACACAACTAACCAAAAATATCTGAACACTTACAACGTCAAGTGTATCTACGCAGATGGGGTATTTGGTTATTTTATTGAGATCGACGTGTTCTCTTCGAATTTTCACTTTGTCGCTCATTGTTTTATCTTTGCCGCTCGCACCGCCATATTGGAAAAATGCCGCCTAATAGCAGTTTTTTGACAATATCTCCTTTCCAACTCATTTTACGATAACACATTAATGAACAAAATTAAACTAGAGAAAATTTTCTTCAATTTATGACTTCACAATTTTTTGGTAAAATCAATAGTAATTTATGCCTTTGTAGTAGAACTCTGGGGACAATGTGAAAATTCGAAGAGAGCACGTCGACCTCAATAAAATCACCAGTTTAAAAACTTTCCAGGTGAAACTACCAAATGACTGGACTAACCACAGACAGTCAAGTCGATAGTCGTTGTTGGTTCGTCCTTTATATCACGCAGTAACGAATTAGGTAAGCTCAGTGTTTGTCTGCGTAGATACACTTGACGTTGTAAGTGTTCAGATATTTTTGGTTAGTTGTTTATATAGAAATTATTGACAAGCATCTGCTCAGATATTAATGAAGTAATGAATGTTCAGATATTAATGGTAACTTGTAGTGTATGGAACTTATTGACATTTTAAATTGTTCAGAAGTATTTGGTCACCTTGTCTGCTACAATATATCTGACGGTGACTGTACGAATCACAAGTTTCCTTTGTTTAAATTTTTTGAGTAAATTACATAATACATTAAAATAACTTTTGATAACATGGAGATGATTAATAATGACGCAGAAATAAGCATTCGCCAATATTCAAGAACAAAATTATTTTAAACTGAATTTCTAACAATATAGTGGTAGTTTCTAAATATATGTCCAGCTCAGTTCGTTTCAAATGCCACCCTGTTTACAAAGTAATTGTAAGTTTTATTAGGAGTTTGTTGTTTTCCTCAATTTGTTCTCATGTATAAACACTATTGATGGGCCTACATAATGACGTAGTTAAATAACATCAATGATAGACTGATAAAAAGTTATAGCTAGTTTTTATAATAACAATGTGTGTTGTAATGATTGTTTCTAATTATAATTATGGTCACCACCTTATGTATAAATTAGTCAATGATATCAGTTTCTAGACTTGGGCCTGCTGTACGTAGTTCTACCTAGTGTAATATAATATCGCCATCCCCGGAGAATATAATATATATATAATATAATAGTATTCGCAAAAACACAACTTTTTCAGAACAAAATAAAAATCGATTTTTGACGACTGCTTGCCAGTTACAAGCTGTACTTGGCACTGTTACAAGCACTGCTTGCCAGTTACAAGCAGTACCTGCAAGCAGTTGTCTAAAATTGGTTTTTATTTTGTTGTTTTTGTGTAGTACTATTTTTTATTCGGTGCCTGCTTATCGATTACTACAAAGACTGATCGATAGAATATTGTTGTAATCACCACTATTGAAAAAATAAACGTCGTTGAACTCAAAGCTTTTGACGACTGTGGTGTATATTTTTATACGTTAACCCCTAAATAAAAGACAAGAATAATATTTTTAACTTTTTTAATAGGGATAACTTATATAATATGCAAGGGATAGTCCCAAGGATTCCTCTTTAGTGATAAAAGGATAAAACCATTCACAAATGGAGAATCACAATTTATCACCTGCTCAATAAATACAGTCAACAGTAAGCATAATCTTAAACAATTTATCTGTAAATGATATTTAGTCATTTTACAACTCTGGATATTAACTGACAAAGTTTCAAAACTAAAAAGTACGTCTACGAGAGTCGAACGACACCGGACACGGGCGCCCACGCCGGCCCTCGCCGCGCCGGCCACGCGTCAACGTCCAGCCGCACTACACAACAATATGTACACGCGCTCGCGTCACCGCGTCACTGCGCCGCCGGCTGGCGAGGGCGGCGGCGGCGCGGCTAGGAGCTCGAGCCCGCGCCGAACATGTTGGAGCTGAAGGCGCTCGGGGCCGCCGCGCCGCCGCTCGCGCCGCCCGCGCCGCCCGCCGCGCCCGCGCCGCCCGCGCCGCGCGACTTGGGCATGGGCGGCTGCAGGTACTCGTGCCGCGCCAGCCCGAACACGTCGATGCGCTCCTCCTTGCGGTACGCCAGGCACGCGCGGATGAAGCTCTGCGGGACATACACGCATACTTAATCAAACATATAAGTGATAACGACGGCCATCCCGTACTACATAATGATTTGTTATACATTTGTGTCCAGCAGTAAACTGTGATAAACTAACTTGAGCTATCCATCTCCACAATCAATATCTAAAAGTTTCTCAACTAGTCTACCCTGATGCGGATCTCATCCCGTAAACATCCATTGCTGAACTTTCCCTACCAATGACTGCTACTATTTAGAACAATATTAGGAAAACTTTGGATCATTAGACAATTTGTTAAAACCGTGTCTAACATTAAACCTCCATACATAAAAAAGGTGTTTCAAGCCCTATTTAGTCTTAACAACTGTTAAACACCATTTCATGGTAAGATGGTAGTAACAGAAGAAATTCACTATGTTTTGGTATACAGATTGGTGATCACTTAATTATTATTAGCAAGCAGGAGATCTGCTGCCCATCCTCTGGCCGTACCCTATTAGTCGCCTTTTAACACATTCGTTTCCTCCATCCACACTTTAAATAATCTAACATGGAAAAAACATATCGAAAACCTAAAGACTAAATTATCGAAATTCATATACGCATTAAGCAAATTAAAAAGCAACACAAACTATGAGACCGCGCTCTCAGCATACTATGCTTATGCTTATGCATGGTTTAATTATGGCATAATATTGTGGGGCGAAAGTACAAACTTTAATGACATTTTCATCATGCAAAAGAAGTGTATACGCATCCTTATGAACATTAAGCCATGGGAAAGTTGTAAACCACATTTCATAAAAAATAAAATAATAACGTTACCCTCCCTTTACATATTACAAATAGCCACGTTCGTACGAAAACATAGGAATTATTTTCGATCAAACATAGAAGTAAACCAAAATTATAACCGAAGAAATAAAAACAAGTTGATTACACCGACACCGAAATTAGGAATAATGAAAAATAGCCCCAACTATCGAATTGCAACAACTTATAATAATTTACCAAAATACATAAGAGATGAGGAGAATACAAATTCATTCTATAGTAAACTAAGATTACTTTTAATAGAGAAATGTTACTATACGGTAGACCAATTCTTGACGGATAAAACTTTATAGGTGTACCTACATAATTTACGAATATGACTTTTTCTTTTTCTGTAAGATTCGGTCTGATCAAGACATAAATATTGTTTATTTCAGTGACATCTTTGTTGTTTATCTTTATCAAAGAAAGAAGAAGAAATCTTTATTCTGTATTGTAAAATGACACACCATAATTCAATTTAATCACTTAAGATATTGACATGATATGATTGTAATTATTACCTATTCCTTATTATTATTGATATTATTCCATTCTATTCAATCTGACTTATTTATATGACCTTATGTGTAGTATTGTATAGTGATTATTACTGTTAACTGGACATTACGACTTTTGACATTTTTTTCTTTTTTTTTTTAATGAAATGCATTCTATTGTGTTATTGATAAGTTTGATTCAATGTATTTACTATATTAATTTAATGTTCAAAAACCCAACAGCATATCAGCATTGTGCTTTGCAGTGCCCTGACAGGGTTCATGTACAAAAACCGACAGTAATATTGTAAAATGTGTGATGTGCATGAGAGCAAATAAATAATATCTAATATCTAAATAATGATAGCACATACACAATGCCTTCATAAATTTCCCTAGTGAACTAGCTGGCGGATCCTCGGCAATATTATATGTGAGCACACTTCGTGGGTACCTGGCACTGAATAGACCACCCGTGGGTGACATAGGATGACCTATTCTTATATGATAATAATTATTTTGCATTTCATTTAAAAATGTTGTATGAATACCTTAGCCTCGTTGCTGACCGTAGGTTTGTTTGCAAACTGCACCTCGGTCGCCTTTAGTATCGTGTTCTCTTCCAGTATGGTGGCCTGACTCTGGTTGTGACCGAATGGCTTCTTGCCGTACAGGCACTGGTAGAAGATAACACCTACACTCCACACGTCCACCTTGCTACTGATCTTTGGTGGGTTTTTCCCGACGACAAAACATTCGGGTGGCAGGTACCTGTAAAAAAACAAGGAATTATAAACAATCGGTTCAGTAAATTAATTTTATTGTAACTATAGCTGACACCCGCAATATAGCCCGCGTGGGTTACTAAATCACATTCCGTAGGTCCGTTTGAAACAATTCTAAACACTTGTGAAGGAACAAACGGAACAGTGCGAATGAATAGTCAACAAAACCCAGCCCCCTTAAGGCGGGTACCGACTGCTGTAACGTAACATGCAATGTAAAGGCGGGTACAGACTGCTGTAACGTAACATGTAATGTAACATGAAAGGTACGTAGTACGCACGCGTAATGTGCACAGTTCTTGCGCGCAAGGCGTCCACACTGTGGGAATTCTGTTACATTACATGATACATTACGACAATGTGGACGGCAAATTCTTTCATTGCGTGTTAGATTGCATGTTACATTTCGTAAGTCTGTACCCGGCTTTACATGAAAGGAGCATTTCATAAGTTTGGACACAGCGCGCGCACGAACCGAGCATGTACCTACTCGCATCTGTTTCCGGTATAAGCGCGGCGAACATAGCTCAGTCTGCCGAGAACACGCGAAGAGTAGCCTCTGTCGTAGCTATCTTCTTCCTCCATTGTTCACGCACGTCCCGCAGTACAGACACACACGATCCGTCCACACTGGCGCACCGTGCACACTGCGCGCCCCTTTGTGTTCGGCGAAAAAACCGACAAATGGCGGATAGCGGCGCGCACTAGTTGAAATGCTCTGTTCGTGCGCGTAGTGTGCACGGTTCGTGCGCGCAAAGCGTCCACACTATGGGAATTCTGTTACATTGCATGATACATTGCGACAATGTGGACGGTAAATTCTTTCATTGCGTGTTACATTGCATGTTAAGCCGGGTACAGACTTACGAAATGTAACATGCAATGTCACACGCAATGAAACAATTTACTGTCCGCATTGTCGCAATGTATCATGCAATGTAACAGAATTCCCATAGTGTGGACGTATCATGCACCGTGCACACTACGCGTGCGTACTGCGTACCTTTCATATTACGTTACAGTAGTCTGTACCCAGCTTTACTCTCCAAAATAATTCTGATCGAACGGTATTGAAATAATGTCAGATTGCAGTCTCATTAGCGCCACATTTATAAAATTTTGAAGGGATTAGCGGATATTTACTGAACTAAACATAATTGGAATTGTATTGACATTGAAATTATTTTCGTGGGTAACCCACCAGGTTACATTGTTAAAGTAAGTTAGGCGGTAAATTACTACCTATCTCATAACCAACGTATATAACATAGTACTCGGTATAGTGAAGTGGATAGCACACCAAACTTACCAATAAGTGCCTGCTCCCTGACTCGTCAAGTCCATTCCGTGGTCGGGGTTGTAGTTCTCCTCATCCATGACCTTGGATAGGCCAAAGTCAGTGATCTTGATCTCGCCGCACACGTTGCCTTCGGTGAGGAGAATATTGCCAGGTTTTAGGTCGTAATGGATCACTGGCGGCTTAATCTCATTCAAATATTTCAACGCTGACACAACTTGCATAACGATTGAGCGAGCCTCGCGCTCTGGAATAGTCTTGTGCTGAAATAATAACAACTGAAATTAGTATTTATTAAAATGTCTGTCGAAAAAAATAACAAATAAGATTTGCTTTGCATTGTAAACTGCTACTAACAACAAAGTAGTATCACCAATCCACATATCAAGAATGGTGATCAGTGGTCATTGTACCAATAATTTGGATACATCTACAGGGGCTGGGCTGACATGGATTTTTTAAATTGTCTCTTTCTGCTTGTTGTAACATAAGAAACACAAGCGATTGTTACTTACCTGTTTGAGATAAAAATCGAGATCATGTCCATTACAGTATTCAAGAACTGTACAAAATGAGTTGCCATCAATTTCAAATACGTCATATAATTTTACAATGCGAGGGTGGTCTAGTGCTTTGTGAATGTTGTACTCCCGCAATGCATGTCTGTAACAAGGCATAAAAAATTATGACATATTGTATAGGATGGGACTATAAACTTCATGGGCCAAAATAAAAACTTTATACAAGATTCAAGTGGCATTTTTAACGAGTATGAAGTGATTATTGTGTTATTTTTACTTAACACATAAAAAAGCTTGTAAAAAGCCACTTGTTATAGAAGATGGCCACTGCAGTGGCCAACCTGCTAGCCCATTCTGGTGACTAAACATAACTTATTATGGTAGAGATCTTTGTCCAGCCTGCAGTGGACTGGATAGCCTAGATATGATAAGAAGGATGAATGTCTTTTGCACAGGAAGATATTTAATACAAATATTTTAAAAAAAGTTATAATGACGTATGCCACCATACACAGACTCACTTGATATAGTTGGCCTTCTTGTCTTCCTTCCAGTCTTTATTGAGTTGGTGCACCTTGCAGGCCGTATATCGTTGCTCCCGCAGGTCGAATGCCTTGTGAACTTCACTGAAGCCACCTTTCCCGAGCAACATTAGTAGCAGGTACCTGATACATTGATATTGTTGTTGAATAGTAGTCATTAAAAGCCACTTTATCTGTATATATAAAAGGAGAAACCGACTGACTGATTTATCAACGCACAGCCTAAGCCTCTGGAGTTAGGAACATGAAATTTTGACAGTAGGTTCCTTTTATAACATAGGCAACCACTAAGGAAGGATTTTCAAAATTCCTCCCCTAAGGAAGTAAAAAAAAACACGCAAACGGAGCTGCAAGCAAAAGCTGGTTTTAAATAGAAGGGAAGTGGTTATTTGGCTTTATTCTATGAGAAGAATTACAGTAATGCATATTTAATATTGTACATTTATATTCTTTGACATATTATTTTGCATTTAATATGTAAGTACAATAAAGTAGATTGTATTGCATATTATCTACACTTAGGGCAAAGCATTACTTGAAGCTTCAGTTTGCAAACATGTTGCTAGCTTATAGCCTGTGAGCACTACTAATATCAAACCCCTAAATAACTATTTGTCACACTTAAATTTTTGTCTCCTTATACACAAAGCTTAATATTGTCCACATTTCATTATCATTCATTCATTGATTACTACTTAACTACTTTGACTGGCCTCTTGCAAACCAACGGAACAAAGACGTTATTTGGTACCTATGTGGACCACTACGTACAGAAACCGTTACAACTCGCGTGACAGCAACAAGCTGATGCGATGGTTTTCGTAAAATTTATGATCAGCCGCAAAATATGCTAAATGCAAGGTACAAAACCACTAAAAATTATATTAAATTAGATCATGGTTACGCCGTTATCACATTATCTACTTCCAAAACATTTTATCTTAATATATTGTGTGTGAATATTTGCTAGTAGGATATACATCGAAGTTATTGGTGATACAATACAATACAATACTCTTTATTGTACACAAAACAAACAAGAAACATTACTATAAAAATAGAGATGTACAATGGGCGGTCTTATCGCACTAGGCGATTTCTTCCAGACAACCTTTGAATGGACATGAAGTGCAAGAAAAAAAGAGAGAGGTAGTTCACAGTGTAACAATTAATTAGGAGACATTAAATTATGTACGTTAAATAAACCTAAAAACACAAATAAATAAATATTATAATTATACAATAAATATGAAATAAATATATATATATATATATAAATATATATAGTGTAATGTGTATGTAATACATAATATAAACAGACAATAAATAACTATACATAAAGATGCAAAATTAACTATATTGATAGGTAGTGATCCTTGACGAGTCTTTTGAAAGTGACCAAGGATTGCGCACGTCTAACTGTAACTGGCAAAGCATTCCAAAGCCGAACAGCCTGAACTGTGAATGATTTACCAAAGAAGTTGGTAGAATGCATTGGCATTTTTAACGTCAGATTCTCTGATGACCTTAATGATCTCGAGTGTGTGTCATGGAGGAACTCGAAACGTTCTTTAAGGTAGGAGGGAGTAGAAGGATTGTACAAGATATTGTATAGAAGGTGAAGAATATGTGAATTCCGGCGATAGCGTATTGGAAGCCACTTGAGCTTAGTACGAAACTCAGACACATGATCATACTTGCGTAGACCAAATATAAATCGTATACAGAAATTTTGAAGACGCTCAAGCCTATCAAGTTGGCCCTCGGAGAGATCAAGATAGCTGGTGTCGGCATAGTCAAGGATAGGAAGAAGAAGGGATTGTGCAAGCGCAGTTTTGGTGCCAACTGGTAGGAAGTTGCGTAGTCTCCTCAGAGACCCTGCAGACGCGAACATCTTTCGACTGACTTCCTTTATTTGTGGTTCCCAGGATAGGGTCTTATCAATAAATATCCCCAGGTTCTTAATTTTGTCTTAACTTTGTTGTGATGTTCTTCACAAAGGTCAGGTGCGTAGTACTCTCAACCGGCGTGCGTGTATGACAAGATGTATGAATGTGGATGAAGCGAAAGGGGTATGTAAGAGTCGTAGCATGTGGCGTTCTATAGTTTCTGCCTACCCCCATGGGAAAAAGGCGTGAGTTTATGTATGTATGTATGTATTTGCTTTCAGATGGCCACGAGTTTTAATACGTATTGTTATGCTCACAAAATAATATGAGCAGAATTTCATGTAGCACACTAACACGGCTGATGTCAAGTGTTCATGCGTTGAATTTAAAAACTGCTATGCTGTATAAATATTGTATGAGGTTACAGGGCTACACTACTATACGTAGGATATTGTAATAGTGCAGTTGACTTATGTTCTGCGGTAGGGATCAGTCCTTTATGCACTTTTTTATACAATTTTATATCAGAGAATGAATATCATCGAAGCAATACACAGGTATAAACAGTGTAAATAGACCCTTAACGAAGCCGAAAGGCACTTATTCTCCACGTCATTGAGATAATTATTTTGTTCTGGACTATGCCTGGGAACCTTCTAGTTACGGAGATATTGAAGGTCAACGTTCCAACTTTTTCACAACTTTTTTTAAAAATACTAATGTTGAAGGTTTCAAATGTACTTGAAATACCTCCATTACCCGTTTACTACTCATTGCATCTATCAGCACAGTGTTTTGATTGCGTTACATTAAGCTTTACAGTAAAACGAAATTTTTCACCCAAAAAAAAAAATGTCGTTGCCGAGCGACAATTTTTGCGTAGGGTTACTTAGTTTGATGTACTGAATGCATGGTTGACGGCTTCGTAAAGGGTTTTTTTACACCTTGTATATTAACTGTACAGCATACTCCATATGAAAACTCACCGGTCAGAGAGCACAGGATGTTGTGAGAAGCGGCTCTGATCCTCATTGTGTATCCGCTTCAGTTCCCTAATGTGAAGATTTCTTTCTCTTTCTAACTTTTCCATCTCTAGCTGCAAATCTGCATCTTCCTTTTTAAGCGCACTCTGTCTCAACTGGAACAAAATAATAATAGATTTAACTTTGTAATTGTAACACGCGTCGATTAAAACAATCGTTTTAGCCTTGACATTTTGACTTTACACGAAACCGGTAATTTTATAAAATACTTGCTTTCACTTAGCAACTCAATACACAATTTACCAGCTCAATCTTACATATAAGTCCATCACTTATTTATTTATACTTCTATGCACTATGGTGGTACATAAGGCGGACTTAATACCATAAGGCATAATGACTACTTGAATAAACATTCTTGAAGTACAACAATCAGATTTTAAGTTATTCCTCTAGCTGTTATTAGCTAATAGGGGGGGTGCTGCTCCTTATCCACTTGTTATAATCGTGGTAGCATAGTCGTACATTCATACAAGGTAACTGCAATTATGAGCCACCCACTGCAAGACAGCCTGGTATATTCTAAGCCGGGTATTAAAACGCAGATCGATATAAGAAAGCAAGGATTGTTAGAATGGTACCTTTAGTATTTCATCAGCTTCATAATACTCCTGATAGGTCATGCTGGGCAGCGGGTCAGGCTTGAGGAAGGTGGGTGCGTCGGTGCCGTTGTGCAGCGGCGAGGGCTGCGGCGTGCTGGGCGCAGCACTCGAAGTGCGCTTGCCGCGCCCGCCACCGCCCTCGTTGTTCACCGGCCGCTTTTTGAATAACAGCTTTTTCTGACGATCTATTTCTTCTTTTTCTGCCGTTATTTCTTCTTGCCGCCTGTTGAAATGTAGAGTGATATTGTAAAAATAGTTTCAGCAACTGGTACGGGTGTTCAGAAAACAATTTCATCAATATACTCAGTGGGAATAAGGGAAAATCACAGGATGCAGTCCAGCAGTAGATTGGCTACCTCCTTTGTGCAGCAGTAACGTCATTACCAAATAACGGCACGTTGTAACACCTCTAAAACTGCATTTTAAAGTTAGAATAGGAAATAAGTGATTTAGTGGAATTTTACTGATGGCACATATTACTTACATAGTTGTTTAGTACTCAAATCTTTATTCATTTATTTTGTTTTGAATAGTACCTACACATTTAATTAGTACTTGTAAGTTATTATCAACTGATAAGAATGAAGTGTTTTCCATTGGAATCACTATGGTGAGACAAAAATAAAGGAAGTTTACCCGAAATATGTGATGAGTCAACAAACATACCTTGTTAATTCTTGAAATGCATATCCATCAGTCCAATTCTCTTGAAACGTGGCGCCGACACGTTGCGTCACAAACTGGCCAAGCCTCAGTCTATTCTGCATGCACCGCTGCCGAGCCTCTTTCTTTTCAATAGTGCTTTTCTCATTTAACAGTTTTTTAACAACTTCTATACATTTATTGATGTGTGATTTATGTTGCTCTATTACCTGAAACAACACTTTCACTGTTAATGTGTGAAAATAATTAATTTTACAATTATATCTTAAATTGAATTAAATCTCTATAATACCTTGCTCTGTGCTTGCACTTGATGTTTCAATTCTTCATTAGATCTTGTTAATTCTTCTATTTTATTATTTCTTAGTTCTAAGTCAGAAGATGCTTGAGTTTCTAACTCCTGTATCCTCTGACATGTCAGTTCTGTTTGAACCTACAGACAATTACAATGAACCATAAACATTCATAGGATGATTAAAAGAAAATATATTGTTGTATGATGAGTTGGTAGTATTTACCTGTTTAACAGACGTGTGAGGTCGTTGCTGCGACGCCGAACGTAAAAAATCGGCCCCAGAAGGCAGTAACGACGAGGGTGACGGTGGGTACTGAACACAAAAAGTTAATATTATTTCCTTCTTACAAGTACAAGCCATTAAACACACATCAACTGCCCTATATTAATCAACTAGCTTTTGCCCGCAGCTTCGCTTGCGTGAAGTTTGAAATCCTCGTTAACCCATTTTAAAGTGACATTTTAAAATCCAAAACTTACATACAAACTTCAACCCCCCATTTCACCCTCTTAGGGGTAGAATCTCCAAAAACCCTCAAACACCTATACGTTTATTTCTTTCCAAAAGCCTAAATATTTAATTCCATGTTTCTCACTTCAAAAATACCAGATTTCTCATACAAACATTCAACACGTATTTCACCCCTTTAAGGGTTGAATTTCCAAAAATGCTCAAACATGTGTACGTTTATTTCTAACCAAAAACCTTAATATTTAATTTCAAGCTTCTTACTTCAAAAATGACGGACTTACATACAAACTTAAAAACCCTATTTCACCCCCTTAGGGGTTGAATTTCGAGAAATCCCTTCTTAGTGGATGTTTACGTCACAAAATGAACCTACTGTCAAAATTTCAAGTTTCTAACCCCAGCCGTTTAGGCTGTGTGTTGATAGATCAGTCAGTCAGCTTCTCCTTTTATAAGTATAAGATAGTATTGTGTAAATTAGTTTTAAAATAAACATGCTGTCACAGTCATAGTGATGAAGACTCGAGAAGCCCATTTAAATCAGGTTAATAGTTATCATCAGTTAGAATTATCGCCATACTTTGGTTTGTGCAAACAATATTCTAATTTTCAATCAAGGAGTTGTTTGAATGCACTGGTAGAGTACCTACGTGAGCCATATGGTATAAACTTATATATTAACTCTTGTGAATATAAATTTATTTTTCATCTCACATACTTATTTCAGTTAGGGTCAAATAAATATTAATTGCGATTTGGAGTAGGGATTTGTATCTGTGACAGGCTTAATATTTCCCAAGGAGTGTTGACGTCAGGCAGGCGGGCGGTCATAAAACAATAAGCCAAAACCTCGAACAACATGGATTTATGAAATACATGTTGTGCCGGCCCAACCTAGTGTGGGATAAGGGCAGGAAAAAGAGGAAGATTTGTATCTGTGACAGATGCTTATACACCTTTTACAAAAACTGATTCTGTTAACCTTTACAACTAAAATGAGCATCTAGATGCACACTACTCTGTTACTAAGAAATGATTAATCTCAAAATATATTTACCATAGGATAATTCGCGCCCTGTGGCGATGGCGACTTGGCACCAGCGTGCCTTACAGGACTCGATGAGGGGTGTTTTGAGAAGTATTCCCTAATGTTTTTGTCTGATGAGTTATGCCTCTGTTTTACAGCTCCACCCCCACCACCGCCAACACCTTCTTCTCCTGAAAATAATAACATCATTCATTAATACTCTTACATAAACCCAATGCTGTTTAACTTTGTTCAACTGTAAGCTGGCCCCAATGCAGTTTTAGAAAATATAGAGTTTCTTTAATTAGTAATAGTTAATACTCTGCATAATGCTTCCCACATATTATGATAATACAGTTTAAACATGTATTAAGTACTTTTAGTGTAAATGCCAAGATCCTCATATCCATTTTATTGAATCTAGAGCTTAGGTAAATATTGTTCCCAGTTACAAATACAATAAATATTCCTTGTTCTACATAATGTTTCTTGTGATTTAACTCTAAACCATGAAGGGTTTTAATAGTATAAAAAAAATGTTTTTAATCAGCTTTGGCAGTTATGTACAAATTACAACAATAAAACGGACTTAACATTTAGATGTATGTGTAAGATATCAAAATTAATGTCTGCGGGAGTGTTAATAATATTATAAATCTAATATCAATATGCACCTTTCCGTTTCCTTTTCCTCTCTGGCATTGCTATAGTAGGTGTGGCACCGCTTGGTGGCACTAACGCAGTGCCAGGTGCAGCAGTTGAGCCTCGCATAGCAGCAGACTTTTCTGGAGTTAAAGCATCAACTTCTTTATCGCTATGAGATGACCCTGTAAGTAGTGTTGACTGTGATTATTCCTAGTAAGCATATGAGATTACATATTTGTGTCGGAAAAGCCATTAATATGGAATCATTATCAAGGATTTGCACTAAATGATAAGTGATGGATCATACCGAAGTGCCAGCAAATGTTTAAAGTACAGCCATATGCTTGAGTTTATATAATTTCCTCAAAGGAACTTGAAATAGCAAATAGTAAACCACCCTGCTAAAGTAATAAAACACATCTCCTACTTAATAAATCAGAAAGCTTTGCCGGATAAAAACTATAATAAACACATTGAAGTCTAAATAATAATCTGTCAATAAAGGCATGCATAAACAACTAAATTTAAAAACCAAATAGGGATAGCATTTTGGTAACACATTTCATGTTTTGTTTACTGTTAATTTATAGAATTATTAGTAATTGTAATCCCTGGTTAGATTAAACTCCAAAATAACTGATTATATAGAAAGTCTATGTTAATAGTAAGTCATATGTGATCAGATTTTGTAAATTGATAGTGTTGTTATTCTCATTAACTTGACCATAACATAGGACTGGTTTTATTAACTATGACTTAAGACTTGTGTCTACAAGTAAATACTACATGGATTTCAATAAATTAACACGTCAATTAAATCATGAGCAGTTAGTTAACTCACTTTTTGACAAGGAGCTCAGTAGGCCGACGTGGTTTATGTTAGCTCCACTTTTATAGTCATGCATTGTGGCACGCAATAGTCTCGGTTGTCGAGAAGAAAAACGGCACTTTCACGGTTCCTATCCGGCATCATACACTATAAATGACGTCACAATCCTTCGTTTGATGACAGTTTTTCACACAAGTTCGTCCCTCAAGAGTTTGTAAGAAAAGGTTAACCTTTGACGGCAAGCCGGCGTGAAGTAAACACTGAGAGCACTGATCACAAATCACAAACATTTATTGCACTTTTATCACTAAATCACAATTTACCTGTGCTCATATTGGAGTCCTGATTGTGTAGAGGTTGCCCCGTGTTGACAGTGGTTTGTGGTGCCATCTGAATTTGTGACCCAGCTGACATCTGTAAAGAAAGATGGCGTCTTTACATATGACTCGCCCAGTTTCATTCGTTATTACTCTTGCTCTCACTCATTTCCGACAAAAAGCCACCGATACTTACAAATTACGTGTAAGGTAATGTGTCCATATTAATTATTTTACTATTTCTCACTTCATCTAAATAACCTAACTAGTTTGACAAGTTGTAAACGAAATGCCAGTCGCGACAATCGGATACGCATCCGCGGGGAGCGCAAGGGGGGTGGAGAGTTGAGATCGTCACGAAGTTTGCTTCGAATGTAATAATAATAACGACGGGCGAGGCGCCATTTTACAAGGATACAAGGCCAAAAGCATTGTTATATCCAGTGAAATATCTGCCTGCAGTTGTGCGTTCAAGTATATAACCACGAAGTGAATAACATTTAATTTTACAAACGATTTTACTACCTAGCTCCCTGGCCGGTTCGAACGAACGTTGTGCGTTCACTCGCATTCGCACAGAGTTAGCTACAGGTCAACAGCCCGCGATTGCGATCGTGTTGTTGTTGACTAATTGGATTTTTGCACAAATTAAGTACCTATCTATTGAGCATAAATAGGGTTAAGGTAGGTAAGCTAAATTAAATATTCACTTGTAATTGGACTTAAGCAATGGCTACGAAATCCAGTTGACCGATTATTCCCGCAATGAGGTGGCGGCGCGGTGGCGACCGCGGCGGCGGGTGGCGGCGGGCGGCGTGCCACCGACCGAACGAGTAGGTACGTGATATCGGCGCTCGTGCCCCACAACAAACTGCTTACTGGACGTGTTACGTAGGCGTCTGTGCCGACTGCCGCGATGTACCAACATATAAACACAGATAGGTTTACTATGTATCCACTTCAATGTACGCACCTATAGTTAGCTATGTATTATATTATTCAACCAAGCTCCAAGCGCGATAAACTTATGTGCCTTGCAATGTTAGGTAGATAGCAAATATTTTGTTTGTTATCTTTATTTTATTACATAAACATTTTAAAATTTTGGATCAGGAGTAGTTTTATAGGTGTAGGTATATTGAATGATAACATTATTTTGCCCGTCGTACTACCTACCTGCTTACTTATTTTAAGCTCTTGTAGATATCACCTGCCAATATTCAGTATGTTAAAGAAACAGGCATAAAAATCTGTAATCAGCCCCATAAGAGTATACTGCTAAACATGAGCCGCCTCCTTAATGACTGTAAATATTTTTTGCCTTATTCTTTATTTATTACTTATTTTAAATACCGATTAAAAATAAATAAAATTATTCGTCTATATTTATTATTTAAATATAATTCTACAAACACAAAATGACTGAAGTAGGTACACACGACGACATAATTATTATTATCTAATACTAATACTGTAGGTACCTACTACTAACATTCACAAGATGTGAAATAAAAAACCTCAATTAATTCGTTATTTCTCAAAAAAGTTTGTTTATTAATAATTGAAATTCGTATTAGATACGATACGAACTCCAATAAAAAAATATCTAAAGAGTCCAAAACCAGGGATTTCCTAATTTACAGTTACTACTAGCTACTAGAGATACTTCTTATTGTGTCAATGGTTATCAAATAGTTTTTGGTTAGTGTGTGGCCACCTCAATAGTGTTAGGAGAGGCCGCGCAGAGATCGTAGATGAGCCGACTAGTCAATTAAGCCGACTGTCCGACTTCTATTAATAGTCGGCAGTTATTTTTCTTTTAATGTTACTAAAAAAAAGCAGAGAAAATAAAAAGTAATTATTTTATATGAGTCACGAATAAATTACTGTATTGTTTTTTAATTATTTCATAATTAGATAAATGCCATCAAGGTAAGTAATAACATAAAACTGATTAATTGGCCAAAAGCATAGTCTGCTCATCTCTAGTTATTACTACTAAAATACCCCAGTTTTACAATGCTGTAAAACTGTGACTATACTTTGAAACTACAGTGCATAATGTGTTAAGGCGCGTCCCCACTAGGGTCGTGCAGCTCCGTGAGGCCATGCCGCGCGGATCACTAGCACTGTAAATCTTCCTGCTAATTCAAATTGGTTGCACCCAAAAACGCCTCCACCGCGGTTCCTTTCTAATTTGCGCAGCGAAGCTTATAACTATAAAAGCTGCTGAAGCTAAAACCACGTAGTCTTCTTTGTACATTTCGAATGCAACTGGCTGGCGCAAGTATTGGACTGCTTTTATAAGTTTTAGATGGTCCTTGCGGATCTACGTAACCGGGCAGTTATTGGCGAGAACTGAAGGGTCTCTAGCCAATGGGGGCTGGCGCAAGGCTGGTCGCGACTCGCGAGGCTCTTATAATGAGGACACAAAAGTATAGCGAGGCCAGGCCTCGCGGCTCGCAGTAGGGACGCGCCTTTATGGACACGGGACAACGGTCAATGAAATAATTGAAAATTATTATATTAATTAATGAATTGGTCTATTTTATGAAATACTAGGCCCGGTCGGCTCCGTCCGTGTAAAAACTATTTTTTCCATATAAACTGTACGTACCACACCATTCACCCCCAGGGACTGATTTTCAAAATAACCTTAAAAACGTATTTTTAATTTGCATTAGAAATTGGTTATATTAGATATCGAGTTAATCGGGTCACGGAATAAGATTCTCCAAATATACATAACACTCTGTAGCACTGCACCCCTTTTTTATGACGCTTAATTTTGGAAAATCGATAAACATATATTCCATTATTTTTTTGAAGAGTTGGTATTTGTGCCGTAAGTTTTCAGTTTATTAACCCAGGTAATAATGTTATTCATATAACCTTTTCATCCCATTTAATTCCCATATAGGAATTGATTTTTGAAAATACCTTTCTTAATGTGTGGTTACGTTATGAAATTAAAAGTCTTCATTCAAGTTCCTACAGTCTTACATTAGGATATAAATAATTGTTTTATATTATACCGGTTGTCCAAATCGGGGATACGGGGGATAGTAGGTTTAGGGAATAGTAGGTTACTTTAAATAATAAAAGTTGTGAATTTTACTTAAACGAGACAATTTTTTTATTATTCAAAGTAAGAACAGTATTTATTACTTTAAATAATAAAATTGAGTTTCATGCTTGCTTGCTTTCATATAAACATTTTGAAAAAATCTTTTGCTTGGTCAATAAAAATGATGCTTATTTATAAACAACTAGCTACCCACCCCGGCTTCACACGGGTGCAATGTAGATACTAATGTGGGGCATATAAACCTTCCTCTTGAATCGCTCTATGTATCAAATTGCTGAAAACTGCATTACAATTCGTTGCGTAGTTTAAAAGATCTAAGCGTACAGACAGCGGAAGCGACTTTGTTTTATAGGTAGGTACTATGTAAAAATGAATATTCGCATATCCCTAGGTTTTAATGAATCTTTATTAATACAACGTTTTGTTGCGCACAAAACAAATATTTTATGTGGGATTTGGATTTAAATTGAATCGACCTTGTTAATAATTTGGTACAGAGCATAATATCTAATATAAAAACTAAACATATGCCTAATATATTCTGAAAGTTTCACACATCTACTGCTCACTAGAGACACTTGTGTCATTTTCTGGTACCTATCTAAACTGTAGCTAAGTATTAATTAAATTTATCGATTGGTACTTGGTACAAACGTTGAAATTAAAATAAAATTACTCAACAGACATTACCTGTGAATTGGTGATTCTAAAATCCATAGAGAAACGCAATGTACCTAAATGAATTCATATCGGTACAATCATACAATCCCTAGGCAATGAAAATGAATGCAATACATATTTACATTAGAAAGTAATAAGTACTATATTCAATATGCGATTCGTAATCTCATGCTGAGCAAAACACAGATTCTAACAATGATGGTGAATGGGACAAAGCATTTTGAAATTACACAACGTGTCTGTTTTACCGGGGCTACAGGCAAAAGAAAAAACAACATGAAATACCTCTTTCAACCATAAGCATGATCAGGGTGTCAACATTACGACAATGCACGGTGGCAGTAGAGAGAGACACGATAAAGTGTATTAGCATTATCGCGGTAACGTTGCCGTTCTGTATGTACTCCCTCCGGTGCCTCTTGCCCCTCCTCTCCCGTTCACAGCGACCACCTCCTGTATTAAGCTAGCAACAAAAGTCGCCTGCGAACGAAACGCATTTCGATTGGATCAAAACGATAAGGAAAATAAATAAGGGACGACCACGTGACTTGGCTTCTAGTTAATAACGTACATATAAGTTTCACCGATTGCTTTACTTACAAGGCTATATGACGTTATGCAGATAAGAAACTAAATTGTTATTATAATCGAATACATCAAAAAATTAGACAACTGTAAAAGTAAATGAAAAACGGAGCATTCGTTGAATTTCATGGCCAAAGAGCAGATAACATTAATATAAAACAATAATGTTTAACGTTTTAAAACATCCTACTCAATTAGTAAATCAACGCATGATTTGCTTGCAGTATGCTTATTGTCGCGTTTATTTTTAGCGTACCAACCTACAGCAATAGACGAATGGAAAGTTAGCGAGTTGGCAACCTGCGTGTAGATACATTACATACAAGTATAGTATATACGTACACGGTCTACGTCGATAATCTTACTCTTAACTGCATGAATTTAAGAACTGCACTATTTGTAATAGGAACAATAATAACCAAGGCCTCTAAATAAAAACTGCCACTTATTGTCCACGCCGCATACGTGGCGTCAAGCTGCTGACAATACACAGATAACAGAAAGTGAAGCGACGTCAAAACACTTATGCATATTTGGATTATTCTAATAACTTAGAAACCACTATCCGACTGCGTTTTACATCAGACGTATTTACAAATCTTCTATAAATAAGCTGTTTTTCAACATCTTCCGAGCAATCCGTGAAACTTAACCAGATGTTAGGTTAGTTACGGATAGACTACTTACTCCTTTTGTTTGTAAAAAGTGGAGTAAATATTTTTTAATTGATAATTTATAATTCAATAATATTAATCCGTAGCCTCGTCCCGTGAAAATGGGGTGAATTTCGGTACATAGATATCCTAACAACTCTACAAATTCTATTGTTTTAACAAATAAAAACAATAGAATGCACTTCGCAAATATATTTATAACTTTAAAAAGTGAAGAAAAAAGCCGGGTGTTTGGAATACGCACAGGTTTTGTTTTTTTTTTTTAATTTTCATCTATTTTGCTATACAGATGAACTGTTAACTGTGTGAAAATAAGGTTGATTTTCCATTGGTCATTATCCTGTAGGCCACGCTGAGTGGACTCAAATCGCTTAGCAGCAGCAATACGCAGTTAGATAGATCCCTTCACGGTCACAAAGATATGGATTCGGTCGACGGAACCGGAAATTTTACAACGAGCCTTTGGGGCGAATCACGTTTCCAGGGAAGTTGAGCTAAGTCGGTTAAGAAAGGGTTTGGAGTTTCAGAAGGAACTAAATCCAGCAGTGTCGCTATACCGACATTTGTAAAGTTATCTCTTCTACTTTAAATATAGTTTCTGTATAAAGAACATCGGTACACTTGTATATTATATCAGATTTAATGAAATTGTTAGTGTACGTGTAAAATCTGCGTGGGTGTCTACTTTCATGATGAAATCACGTTTATATTTCGATCCTATTTATAACCCTTCCATAAATTATTTTGTCTTTGAATAAATTCTGATACATTGCGTAGATAACATCATCCACATTTATCGCGTCGTTTAACGACCATTTTCAATAAACCTATCCATAGACGGTTTGGCGCACTGGAAATAGAAAATTGACATTACTTCTATGGAACGTATGTCTCATTTCTATCTCTAGTAATACAAACCGCCTGTAGATAGGTTATTGAAAGCGGCCGTTAATCATCAACGATTATCTAAAACCACTTCTTACAATAAATAAAACAGTTTAAAAGCATCCTGCCATATGAGCATTTTACTACATAGTTTTTAAAAAAAACTCTACACGAGTGACGATTTTTATGGTACGTCCGGCATGGTTAGGGATACTATTTCATGAAGGATTGCCTGTCTAGGGTACCTTAAAATGCTTGATTTTTCAGAAAAACTGTCTTTGGCAAAATGCATGGGTCTTTTTCACTATGACACATCAATACGTACCACGCAAATAACACAGGCGCTTTAAATACCATCTGAATGTGCAATCGGGAAAATAAAGTATTTATTCTGAGTTTGACATAATATATCATTTCCAAACGGCCGTAGCAAGCAGGACCACCATGAACTGCAGAGAATATAATTATAACTCGGCGCGTTATTTGCTTGGTTTTCTTAAATGTCATAGGGAATCACTAGGGCCCAGGTATAAAAATGAATGACTGTCTCAGAGCAATGCTGGCCGCGCCTGTCTATACCTTATAAAATGCCTATCAAATGAGGCAATTGCCTGCTATATGGTAACCCTAGTAGGCCCGGCGCATCTTGGGCAGTTAGCCCCCGTGCTAAACTTGCTGACTGACTAATCTTTTCACCACAACAAGAGCTTGTTATTTTTAGTATTACAGCTCGTATCGAAACGAGGAAAGAAGACTGCATAGTTTAATTATTATACATACTGGGTAATTTAATTTAAATTAATATTTGACGTGTAATGCTAAAATTGGCAAAAATTACGATGAAAAAACGAAAACAAAACAAATTGAAAATAGTACCTACTTCATAATTAAGTTTTTAACTGATCCTAGTTACTGCGCAAAATAAAAGTCGGTACGAGATAAATTCACATAAAACAAGGTATTGGGTGAACCTTTGTTCAGTTGGCCGCGTAGCATAGGCGTAGGTAGGTACGTTGATATTGATAGCGTGCATTTGCGCCGCACGAAGACTGCGACTCCAATGTGAAAGACAATCAATACTCTGTCACATCTCTGTCCCGCATTCATTGTAGAAGCGCAGTTCTGCGGACCCCAAAATCCCCTCTTCCGGTGCGGGCGTTCAGCCGCGTGCTGTTTAACCCAATTTTCTAGTGCGAAGGGTGTGCAGGCCGCGAGGTGCGAGGGGGAGAGGGCGGCGCAACTTTAGCCGCAAGTGTGCAACACAGACGAGGCGCCACGAGATTCGAACCAGAGCCTGCAATATTGATTATTTCTAGTGCTGACAGCGCTAACACCCACACATTTACTAAATTCATGCGTATCTATATGGAGCGTTTTCGTTAAAATCAATGATCGTTTATTTCTAAGCTTGTATGTACCTACATATTAACGTGCATATTTTGGCCGTGGCAGTCCACACAATGGACCTGCGCGATTGGACAAAATATTTGCGAGGTTAATTTTCAGGATTAAAAACACGAAATTCTGCACAATGTCGCTGCGATCATTATGTTTTGTGGTATTGTATTCAGTTACGTTGCCATTGTTTGATCAATTAATAAACATAAATAAAAACTACAGTTATTTCATTCCCCTGGATCACTCTTACGGGGCTTTGGCGAATGCTTGCATTGTTTACAGATCAACCCCGAAATCGTCAGAGTAAGCGTTCCGTGAGATTTCCATAGCGATTGGAAAGCTGAGGAACTTTAAAATTCTTTACTGCTCAATCCACGAATAGCTTGTGAGCGAAATTCCTATAATAGACCCATTGGTTCGATGTGCGATCCAGTTTAATCTTAAAAGGCGTCTTCAGCACCATGCAGGAGATCAATCTGTCTTAAATCATTTTTGGGAATTGTTCAAGTTCCATATAGAACTAAAGATTTAGAATACTAGGAATTTCATAAGTCGAACCCTTGTAGTGTTTTTTTTTTGTTATTGGTGCCCTTTCGAGCTTCTTTTGCTTAAACGCGGCGGATCCAGTCACGCTCAGGGTGCTACGTCTGGTTATCTCATCTTCACAGCTGCCTATATTGATAACTGACGTATGGTATTAGAGCCAAGGTAGATTTAGCTTTGAACAAAGTACCTATGTTGGTAATTTCTGGTCTGTTCTAATGGTTAGACACAGGCGAACGACTAAACTTTTAAGCTCGGGCCAAACCTAAGCGTATGCAACGCGGGAAGCGGTACGCGAAGTTGATCGAAAATGTAATAAAACTTGTATTTATTTTTTATAATCCCCGACATTGAAATGAGGCTGTCGTACCTTGTTAGCATTATTAATGTAGTGAGAAAGTGGTTTCCAAGTCGAGTCATACGAGCTCAAACAATATGGGTCTACAACTAACTGGTTATTGCGGAGTGTCGTTCGACACCTTGAGCCACCTTTTAAATCCAATTTCAGACCCTCGACAACGTATATTTTAAAAATTCTTGTCAAGGCAAGTCATGAGGCTAAATCGATAAGTCTGCCTGATAATTAGCAATTGAGGAGTAGTGCTAACAACCTTCCAATCCAAACCTTCGGTCAGATCAGCTCAATGGTAATATTATTGTATTGTCCCTAGTTTTGCAAAGTCAAATCAGACGACCGAAATTTAAATATTTATATCCTTTTCTATTGTATGGCTGAGGTCCCTACATAAACTGAAAAGAAAAGAACTGACAATATTGAAACGGCTGAGCCGATTTCCATCAAACATGGCGTATAACCATCCCGATTAAAATAAAAAAAACGCATTGAAATCCGTTTATCCGTTTGGGAGATATGATGCCACAGACAGGCAGACTGAAAGACTAATAAACCGATAATATAAAAAGAAAGATTAAAGTAAGCCAAGACAAGTAGCAAAGAGGATATTTTATAATATTTCACAATAATATTGTGAAATACAAAGTCATTTTTGCGGGACAATTAACTGAAAATAGTATTCCACTGAAAACAGCGTATATTTCAAAAACGTATTAATGTATCTTGTTCAAAACAATTGTCGATGAAAGTGTCCATTAGGTTAAAGCAAATATTCACCTAAATAAAAAGTCATTTGGTTCCATAACGACTTCATGCCATTTTTAAAAACCTATCCAACGATACCCCACAGGACGAGTTGCGCGAAATTATTTTTTTCGTCCCTTAGTTTCATGTATGTATGTAGTGCCAACTCAAAATATTTTTTTTCATAAATTTTACTAAACGTCTGTATGGCGGTTCGCAGAAGAAACCTACCTGCGAAGTTTCATACAAATTGTTTACAAACTGTATATTTTACGACTGTGTGACAGACAGACGGACGGCCAGACAGTCAGACAGACACACAGCCGGACATACGCAACTATAAGGGTACCTATTTTGACTACGGAATCCTAAAACTGAGTTAACTTGTTCATTATTATTTAAGTACCTATTTATAATGTTTAATTTATTTACGTACACAATGTAGCCGTATCGATGTGTTAATGTATTTTAAAATGTATTATTATTACGTACCTATCTTATGCGTGGTTACGTGACCTTGAAAGATTTTATACCTACTTTTTATAATACATATTTCTAGTCTTTGTTGGACCCTAACAGCTTGTGTTCCAAAGAAGACGTTAACTGTAGACTGTAGTGTATAGTAGCAAAGATCCTGGTTTATATTTAGTAAAATTTGCCTAACCATTAATGAAATATCATTTCACTGAAAAGTCGGTACGCTGGGGGAAGGTAGAGACAGCGCCGGCCGGCAAGCGGCGCGGCGGCGTGGCACGACGCGCGGCGCAGTGGGTCAGGCGAAGCAATACGGGCGGACCTTGCAATGTCGCGGCGTGACGCTCAGCTGACAGGCCGCCCGCCGCGCCGCCCCGCCGCGCGTTCATTGCCTCCGTGGCAGCGGACGAGAGCGCTCGTCTCTATGCCAGTCTCATTTAACTAGTATTTACGATTCCCTCAATACTTGCGACGATGATTATTTCGAAGATATTAGGAAGCTAATTGAAAATTGTTTCATGTGCAAATATTGTGAATATATTTACGAATACGTAGTTGCAAATGTGTGTGCGTCGTGAATATAAATTTAGTTAATACTGGAGTGCGGTGACGACCGGTGCGAAAGGTCGGCCTGTGTAAAAATAACTGCGGAACCGGGCGGCTAAGCGGTGGAATGAGGTTTGACGGCACATTGTAGCCGAGGCGGGGCGAGGCCGTGTGCGCCATGTTATAATTTCCCTTCGCGTCGAATGTGCAAACCAACTGACTGAACACTGCGCTGTGCCTACTTCTCTTTCTCTCAGTGCGGAATAAGCATGCTTGTTGTACGAGACAAGCCGCAAGTCGCACCTTTGCTTGCCAATCTGCCGCAACCTCAACGTTCGCAATTACATTAGACACCTTACGATTTTAAAATGAATAGTGTTAGCCTGTGTTAGCTGGTGAATCCTTAAATTTTGAACTTGGCTTGACACACTGCCGTGTGTAAGATACAATAACAATTCAGGGATTGTATAGAACAATTGGCATAAAAATGTTTGATTTTATAATATTAAAACTGTAAATGTGATAAACACAACATTGTCTTAGTTACTATTTACAATAAAATGTATGAAGCTAAATTAACAAATTGCAATGCTAACTACTATCTCACAACCAGTAACTAAGTACGAGAAAATGATTAAATTATGAAAATTTTATAAAAAAAGATGACACCAATAGCATAATAAAATTAAGCTATTTCTATATAAAAATAAATCAAAACTGTAGTCATAATATAATACATAACTAGTTTTTATGAGAAATGAAATCACATCAAGATTACACAAATCACACGCACACAATGACAAATTGAACGAGATATTGGTAAATAGGTAGGTACTAGGTAGCTCTATCCACAGTACCCATTAGACAGAAAGAGTGGTGCGAAAACCGCGATTTCATTTCAAGCGTTCAGTGATAGAGGTGAGGGGAGGGGAGCGGGGCGCGCCGCGTGTCGGTGACCCCGCGGCCCCGACTTGCCTACACTTCGAGGCCGGCATACTTCCCTGCTCGCTTTATCAAGTTTATCGTATTTCTACTTTTAGGATACCAATACAAAAATTCATACAACATGAGTATCAACAAGTCTTTGGTAAAACAGAATAGACAATGTAGACGCGTTATTCGAAAAGGCTTTAAATCAAACATTACCTAAAAGTATATTAGAAATCTCTTAAACAAACTTGTCAGTTAAACGGTTTTATCTTGCAGCCCTACTGCAGCATCAGGATTTTGAGTATTGAAGATTGAAATTATTATAATGTTGTGTCGTCATGGAAATTGAATTTGTATGCGAAGTTTCAGGAGAACCAGTTAAGCAGAACTAGTTGAAAAAACTGTCGCAATATTTGAATCAAACAAACAAATATACGAAGTGAAACTAAATAAAACAGTTTAATTAAAAATAATTATATCAGACCCCATACACAATCGATTCCCGAATCGATTGAACGACTAATCTTCTTTACAGACCGTAAAGATCAAACATTATTTTGCTGACAAATGGTTGTTGCGTCCATCATAATCATAACGGAACAGTTGAGTGGATCGTCAGTTCGGGCACAGATTAACTAATGGTTCGGGCCCATATTACATAATATGGGCCCGAACCATTAGTTAATGTTATTTTTTACTTATTATTAGGGACTTAAGAGACATCAATCGGAAAATAAAATGGTCATGGTTGATAGCTGTGATCCATTCATAATGGCTTATCCTCGAGCCAAGTCAGATTACATTCATGGTCAGAACCGGCCATAAATATTATTTGAAAGAAGAAAACCGAAAAAGTAACGTAACTGCCTCGTTGGTCTAGTTGTGGCAAGCGCGACTGCTGATCGTGAGGTTCTGGGTTTGATTCCCAGGTCGGGCAAAGTGTTATTGGTTTTCCCATGTGGAATTCCTCAGTAGCAGCCCGGTGTTTGGATTTGTGCCCGGTTGATAGCAATAGGCTCGCCCCCTATTACATGGGACTTAAACGTAACGGCGAAATGAGAGTGTTACTATACACCTCTGCCTAACCCTTCCGGAAATACAGGCGTGATGTTATGTTGTTTAATAGCAGTAAAAAGGTTGTACATTCATAATTTTTAATATGAACATAACTAATCGAGAACAATTAGGTCCATGTAACCATGGACCGTGACAGACATGAAAACCTGCTGCGTTGCATTGTACTGCGTACCGTGACAGGCGAGTGGCAACTAGCTGCGTACGGTGCGCTCTATACATGTACGACAGTAGGTACTATACGAAAATGGTCTCGCTGTTATTTTGTAAGGCTGCTATTTATAGGTGTGTTTACACTACACACTGTTGTATACATGTACGAACTGAGCGCGCCACGATAATAAAATGTTTTTAGGCATCCACTCAAAGGAATGTTACTTGAATCTAGCGTAATCAATAAGTATCGTGTAACGCGTACCTACTGTCGTAGATATGAACTAAAAAAAATCAATCAATATCCACTGTTTGTCGACAAAAGTCTAATCGATATCAAGGTAACCGACATCCTAAATGTAGCATGAAACGTAATAGCCCTATTAATAATGTATGCCATCATGCAATGATTTAGAATACGAGCACGTTAAAACAAACGTCTCACTTCATAGCGAATCACGATTGTAGGATATGAAGCTCAAAATTTGCGTAGGATATAATATTATTATTATCTACAATATTATCCATAAAACAACTCACCATTTTGTATTCGGGCGTCCGTCGAGTTTCTACTAGTATCTCCCTTGTGCTGACCTGTAAACACGCGATCAATGCGCTCAATGTAAACCAGCCTATTAGAAAACGTCTCCCCACTATTATAGCTGTTTGCCTTTTACAATAGGTACCTACATCATGTAATGCATTATGTTATATTGCAGGTGAAATATTTGTATTTAAGTAAATTAAAATTTTCAGTCGTTTCCGAACGTAGCTCTGCATTCGAATCGATAAGCTTATCACAAATTCATAATGTACGACAGGCGAGGCGACATAGATACAACAGTTTACCTATCAATACCTACATATTTTTCTTGATCAGTGTTGTATGCTCTAATTGCTCCCAGGTAGCAAAATGTTTTTAGGTCGATAAGTCACAACCGTATATTTGCCGAGAAACTATTTATGTCCGTCCGCCATTTTGTCGTTGAATGACGAAATGGTACATTCAGTGACAAGCGAGACTGCCACTATTAGACAATGGTTATGAATATTTATTACAAACTTATATCGATTGACTTCGCGCTGGAGTATAATATTTTCTGATTGCTTCGTCGATCTATTTAATCAACAAATTGTATCTTAAGACGGTAACTAGTGATTACTCACTCAGAATCTTTCCGGTGAGCAACAAAGAGAACGTGATCAATAACACAGATCATTTGAATAACAAATACAACAAAACAACGAACAAAACCGATGCCCTAGCTCGGCCAAATGACGCGTCATTAGGACGAAACGGGGGAGCGTAGTGTAAGCGGGGAACGGACGGAGACGAGACACATAATAGAATTACATATCTACAACATCACTTGGTCGGCCGAGACGACGATATGTGCACATACGTGATGTTGCTGGCGACCGGCGAACAGAAAGCGGGGCGGCGGCGGCTGCGGGGCAGGTGGGCATGCCTACTGGAGCTGCTACATTATCAGAGATCACGTGATCGACTCGTTGCATGTCAACATCTACTCGCCGGGGAACTGGTGCCGCACTGATATAAATATCTATGTATGGCTTACAGTCGGCATTACGTGGCGCACTCCTTTACAACGCATTTAGTTCCCCTTAGCATCTTACATCGTTAATATGAATAACGTCCGCCTGTAGGTAGTATCCAACCCTTTACCACGTATACCGAGGATGTTTCGTTAATATGAGTATGTATAATCAAAAGCAGGTTACAAGCCAAACCAGTAGATAAAATCGGCAGTTGTCTCCTATCATGGTAATGTTTAGGCAACTTTTGTTCTTCGTGTAACCCATATAACGGTAATGGTTGATCGGCATCGTATACCAAAGCTTCATCAAATAAATTCATACATTAACTTAGAAAAATACTAAGGTGTAATATTATACGCATTACTTCAAAACTACATAGGTACTTAATTTATGTTAATAAGTTGTGTTTAATAAATTACAAGCTTTTAAATAAAACTCGTGTTTTATTATAACAGCATGGTGTTCATCGGTTAGTTTTTTATAATTTACAACCTTGACCGCCAAGTCAAAGTATAGGGGTGCTTTGTAAATGGTAATAATGCGATTTCCATTCTAGTAAGTTTCTTTACTGCATGACACGCAAATGCAACCGAGTGCACTACGCAGTCAAGTTTTTAATCCAACCAAGTAGACAACAACATTGTGGCGTTACTATTACCGATAAACCAACTAACTGAACCTAACCTGCGCGCAGGAAATGTGAGAACAAAAGAATCGTTTCGAAAACAACATTGCATTCACTTCTGATTTAACAAAGACATTCCTATACAATTCGCTGATGGAATTTATACAGATGTTCACTGCAGTAATATGAAGTACTTAGTTAATACTAAATACATATTTTTATACTTTATCGTGGAAATTCCTCTTAAAACCGCCATCGTCTAGTCAAGTGCGCATTACATAATGGCATCAACTTTTAAGAAGTCGTAGTCCATTAATATTGCCTTTATACATACAAGTATGCTTTCAAGATTTTCATTCAGAGTAGATAAGCTTATTCCCGATGTTATATTTTGGTCTTCGATAAGTTCAGTTTTCTATTGTCTAGCAAACTGAGGGCTCGGGTATGAAAACCACTGAGACTAGTGGAAGCCTGAAAACAAATCTTTTCATCCAGCAAAACTCGTTTGTAAAGAAACTAAGAATAGAATTCAATGAACCACTTGACTAAACAATTCCATTCTTCTATTATTAACTCGTAAACCCAAATAGATTACCTAGAATATCCGCATCTATTCAATACCCGAGATGTTCGTCCAGAGGGAGCATGTATTTCATTCATTAGACCCTGAACAATTTTAAATCAAACTTACGTTTGAACACTTTGAACGTAGAGTCTTGTTTCATCAATTAAAATTCATATTACAGGGCATATTTTGTGTCATAAACCAAAACCTCAAACCCATTCTTGATTTACTCTTTATTAATGTTGGCTTGCGACTTGTTTAGTTATCATTTATTGTATTGATTCAAGTCACAAAAGTATAAAATTTAAAAATTCGATAACGATAATGATCCCGTTTTAAAAAAAACAATTGGTTGGTGGGAATGTGTTTGATAGAATCGACACGTGACCTAATGCAAGGTGGCGTATAATATTTGGTAGCACATATAATTTGTATATCTGATGAGGCCCACTCTACTTTTGTTTCAGAGGATAAAAATAGAAGGTACTTAAAGTAATTTCGAGACACGCTTTGAATACTGACAATTGTTTTTATTTGGTTTATGATTATTTTATCGACACAAGTCTCGTGGATCAAGATCAAGTTTAATAGCTAACGTATTATCTGAGAAATATGAGCCTCGCATTGAAGCGGAAACGATATGGATTTATCGATACCCTATGACTAAATAATGTAGCAATAGTAAAACGGGTGGAAAAACTGACCTTGGCGCCTAGGAAGCGCGCTTCCAGCAGCTCCTGCTTGCGAGGATCCAGCGCCGCTTGGAAGTGCTCCATCTTGACGCCAGCACCTGTAGAAGATGGTGCATGTTACAACTCATGTACTTATTGCATACAGACGTATACAATGACATGGCTCAGGATGATGTATAACGAAGATTGGTTGTAATCATAGCGTTATAATTATTTAGATCACTGAACGAAATGGTTAAACAACTTAGTAGCCAATTATGAGTATGTCAAAGTCGTGTAGTATCAACATCGTCTTACATGCATTTTGCAAAACCTTTCTATCCTGTAATCCTATTGAACGTTAAAATATTTAAGTCAGAATGTTGACAGAACTGTACCTACATCCATGATGACTGGAAATCATATCACAATATCCAAGCCTGAGAAACATGCCTTGATAGTACGATAAAATGACTCTGGTATTAAGGTTCTGAACGATAGCATTCATATAGCAAAGACTAGAATGTTGTCAATTGAAAGTGATCAAGATACTTGAACCAAATAGTTCATTTTGAAGTGATCAAGAGAGATAGCAAAGAAGTTACACATTGTTATTATCTATTTAAGAGCTCTCAACTCCGTGTTCTCCAGTTTTAAGAAGCAAGGAGAAGTTCATTCCTACGTTTGGGTGACTTCTTCGATTTCTAAATCTGAGCATACTAAAAACTCAGCCAATAAGCAGCATCAATGACGCGATCCCACGCGCTACCATCTTGTGTCTCTATTCTTTCAGTAAGGCTATTTATTTATATTTTAATATAATTATTTATTAATAATGTATAATTAGGGAATCATTACGAGTATATAAATCGGTCCATTAGCATTTTTATAGAGATATATCACATAGGCAAAACGATCTGGATATTATGTTGCGAAATTGCGACAGGATCAAACAATCTGAAAATCATGCCTTTATGTCCCCAATATAAAATTATCTGGTTAGTTTCAAAACCTAAGTAATGTTTATTTTAGGATAGTTTCTATGATCTGATATGATCAGTATGATAAATAGGACCTACAAAATTGATTATATTCTGCTAATGGGCAGGACGATGAGCTAGCAAGTAACGAACTAACAACCTGTCCACTGATTAAGATATACGACTACTGTAAAAATCCCTTGGCTTTCAACGTTACCAGTGGATTTCCGCATTATAAGTAGTACTAAGAATTCTGAAAAATGTACTTGATGATAATGTCATTGCTTGCCGAAAGCTTACTTTTAACTGCTCGTAGTGGCACGGTTTCGTCATAACTGTTATGTCTTCGGAAACAATAGACGTTGTAGATATCTCGGCACGATCCGATCAGATACGGTCATAAATATGTACTTAAAATGACGTTATGTGGTCTACATACAACCAATTTAGGTAGTGGCTGAGGACCCATGGAAGTGGTTATGTCACCACATCCTCTGGGCAAATATAAACGATGTTTTGATTCACCTGATAGCGTGTAGGCAGTATTATAACATTTAAATTATGATTGTTGTATGTTTTTACGTTGTAATTAAATGTAGTGGAAAAAAAATGTTTTCTTTTTTATAAATATAAATGAACAGGTTTTGGTTGATGTTCTTTGTTTAAAACTTGATCTTTTTGTTATAGAATAGGTATGGTTAGGGTAGAGGTCGGAGGGGGACAGGGTTTTGGCGCAGTATCTGGAACAGACAGTCGAGTTGCGAGAAGTTAGGTACAGTTATTTATATAGATACGTATGTATGTTCAATGTACATATCGATCGCCTCCCCGGGCCACTCGCCACTATGATCTCACCTCCATCCTTTGCGACTCCCTTCCTCCCCCACTCCTCATACCCTACCGCATAACCCCAGAGCTTTTAAGGAATGTCGTAGCCAAATGAAGCGTGTGACTGATTCATTACGATAAAAATGAAAAAGAATTACGTGCAGGAAATTGCAATAGAATTTTATGTAATATTGGGATAAAAATTAACAGACAAAAATCTGTGTTACATAATTCCATAGCAAAACAATGGGAAAAAAAATAAAAAAGTCGTTTACTTAAGAAATTACTTCGCTGAGTGGGCGACAGGATAATTGTGACGAAGGAATGTGTATGCAGACAAAGCTTGTTACATCCTGCCTGATCTAACGGTAGTATTATAAGTTGATACATACTCGCGTTATTTATACATAACAAGAAAATAAGTGCAAATAATATTATGTGAGGGAATATTATGTATTGAGAAATTATCATATTATTTTATTAAATTTATATGGGGAATTGTTATTATGAGCACATTATCATGACAATACCTCCAAACCAATATTTAAAAATAATCCTGCATGTGCAAGGTTATCAAGTTCTTATTAATATGAGAAGTTGGAATCGAAAATAATAGTACAAGATAAGCATTAAGTTGCCAAACTAGTTAAAAAACTGATCCTTTTATCTTAAAAAATCAAACAATATAAATAAATTAAATTTATTTTAGTGTTGATTTTATCGGCTACTATGTAAATATGTTTAGTTAATTTGGCCGATAACTGAGCTTGACTTTAGATGAGTAGATGTCAAAGTGCATTTTCTCGAGGTCTTATCTTCAGAAAATCATATTTATAACATGCATTAGGAAAGATGGGATGGCCTTAAATCCTCTGAAAGAAACCACACAAAATAATGCATATGACAACTTTGAGAAGATGAATCGATCAGGATTTTTGCAATTAACAAGACCATCAAGACAAGATCATCATTTGGGTTGGGTATTTTAATAATACCTGCTGTATTATATATAAGAGAATATAAATTAAATTAGCTGACAGAAATTATGGAATGTATTAGTCCTATACAAGTGCGACATTTGAAACACCTGGGCGATCAAAAAATGATGGACAACACCCGGTAATTTTTGGTCTAAGACTCTGTAATTGATTTTAGCTTTACGGAGGACTTACAGCAACTAGTTGCTCCATTCTGTTCAGCGATTGCTGTTGAGGAATTAATTCCTCGTGTAAGCCAGAGCTGCCTTATAATGCTTGCATGGAAGCTTCTATGACTCGAAACTTGATAAATGAATATGTAAAAATCTGCTGGTTCACAAAATATATTATTTTACGTGAATTCGAGTGGCTGATATTGTATATAGCTTGCACAATAATATCAGTGTAACTCGAGAGCGTCAATATCACAAATTGGATATCTAACTACAAAAGATTACGTTAAAACCTCTAATAGCCCATAATCAATTTATTCTGGTTATTCAAGTCTCATATCGTACCGATTTAATTGAAAATATTAACAGCACTATAGCTGCAAAGCTTTTACTATGGATAGCTCGTAATATGGTTTTACGTCTCAAGTTATCTGTTACTTATATGGCATTTTGCTGCTTGGGCCACTGACAGAAGTGACTCTACGACCTTCACAATTATGCTGGGAGGACGAGAGATTAAGAGTGGTGACTATTTTCCTTAAAAGGTGACCAGAATTATCGGTGAAACCACTCGGTGCATTGGCGACACTCGAACTCATAATGGTACCAACTAGCTACGATGACCTTCGTTTTTACTTATTTTAGATATTATTTTCGATCGGATTTAGCCAGTTGTAGGTAATACTTTCAAGCTGAACTAAGTAACTTTCTAATTCTAACCAAGAAGTACTTACTACTATCAATCATCTCAACCCTAAACATGTTTTTCTACTCGGTGCATCAAGTGGTAGTGGGGCCTCGATATAGATAATTTATCATAGGTTTTTTCGAAAATCAACCGCTAAATGGGTGAAAAGGGGTGGTACAGCTTATAAGAAAAATATTAGTCCCTGGGTTTATAAACTTGAAAGTTGGCACAGATACTCAATAAATAATGAAATATTCGATGATAAATTTTCCTAAATTACCCTAATAATTATGTAGTTAGGTAGTTAATTACAGGTAAAGCTAATATATAAGTGTGTTAAAAAGGGGTAGGAAAAAGGGGAAAATTATATTTCATGGCCCGATAAAAGATAAACTTTGTATAAAATAATAATCTGGAGAAAAAAAACACGTATTTGAGGATTTTTCGAAAATCAACCTCAAGGTGATAAAATGGATTGGTGGTGGTGGGGGTGTAAAGTTTATATTGAAAACCTTTTTTCCTGGATAAAACGCATGCAATTCTTTTAAATAAGTATTTATCGATTTCCCAAAACTACGTAGGGGTGCGCGCAACGGAGTATTATGTAAAAAAAAATTGGTTGTCTGTAAAGTCGGTTTACGGACGATAGTTTAACGTGACAACATCATAACAAAACATCGTGCCTCTCTATCGCTTGTTCCGCGCTCTCGGTCGCACGCTCGCCTCAGACGGAACGTGACAATGAGTCACGCTTTTTCGTGCATGCTACCGGCGTTCATCGTTTTATTAGACGTTGTCACGTCAAAAATACGCGAAATATAGCCACTCCAGTTCAAATTTGTATGGAGAATCTTATTGCGTAGCAACCCGATAAACTCGAAACTTGGTACAACTAATCTCAAAACTCGTGTTTGAGTGTTTTTTGAAGGGGTAAATACTTAGAGGTGGAAAGCTTTATTTGAAAAACATAAAGTAACTATGTATGTAAAACCTTTTAACGCAGATGGAGCCGCGAGGGCATCTAGTAAAGTGTATTTCGAAGATTTTATCTAATTACCTAATTATTTTATTAGCCTGGCCCTCTTGTAAACATTATGCAAATAATCTTTTGGCGAACTATTATCAAAAAGTTTTTATTTGTTTTCTAACGACTGATGTTTGATGTATCGATTGTTATTTATATGTTACCAATTATGAAATATTTTATAGGTGCCATGCCGCTCAATGGCAAAGTTCCCCCTACACCAAATTATCACTGGCTTACCACAATATCGACAGTTGCTTAGACCAAACCGTATTTAAACACCTTTTTAACCGACTTCAAAAAGGAGGTTCTAATTTTAACTAGTATGTTTGTAAGGCCGCAATTATTTCCAGAAACGTTGGTCAATATTCCGATGCTCTTTTCACAAATTAAATAAGCTATTCCCAAGGAAGGTTCTTGACGTAAAATATTTCAAAAATGGTGATAATTAATTTATAATATTTAGTTGGTCTGACAACCGGTTTAACCCTTGGATATCACAGCATTGCCCGGTAACTGGGGGTCTAGTGGCAATCGCTCCGTGTAAAATATAGGTATTCAGGCGCATCTGCTTATACTAGAAGCTGACTCCAACATAGTTGGGAAAAGGCTAGGCAGAACCGTATGTGACCTTGGACATTTCTGAACGGATTTGGATGTTCGTTTTGTTTATTTGGAAAAGTCCCAATGTGGTCTCATATAAATTTGGTCAAGATCTTTGGTTCCGAATCTACTCAAAGGAACTCCTCAACAGTTGAAGGAAAACGAGAGATGATTAAATGTAATAAATAGATATTGTATAGGTACGAAACGACGAGAACACATGTTAATAGGTTCTGAGGGAGGAGTCATAGCATGATTCTGGTGACAGTACTAGGACCTGGTACTAGAACTCCTCAAACCTACCTACTTAAAATAATTATCTGAAGTCGGTGCCAATCCACGCTGAACCAAACTGAAAGCACCGACTTCAGAAACTATTACTTTTTTAAAAGTTTTTTTATCTTTTAGTTATGCAAGTATGGAGTGGGAAGTTAGACACGGTTTTAACAAGTGTCAAAACTTGTATTACGAACCTCAAACTTTAAGAAAATGCTCCATTCAGCAACATTGACAACAACAACAATGCGGAAATACTGAGTTATTTTGAGTATAAATAGAAAATTAGAGAGTGTGTCAAATGCACTAGAATTCACAGAGACGCTACAGCTGATCGGTTATTTATGTCAACAGTAGAACCAGCCAATTATTGAAATTGTTCGAATTAAAAGTTCTTCGTCTATTCGTTATAATATGAATGTTCGTAAATAGGAATAAAATTATTTTAAACAATTACGAGCACAAATTTAAAGAGATGATACGCCTATCATAATAATATGCAGGGAAGGTCAATGCAGTCTAGGAAGGTATGCTACATCATCTACAGTAGGACATCTCGAAAATAATGTTGACTTTATGAAGCTGCGCCCAAACGTAAGTACCTATATGGTAATAAACGCACAAATGCCTAAGTGATCATTAATTATGATAATACCACATTACAAGGACCGCGCAACGAGTAAGTGGGCACAACAGACTACATAAATGTGTACATCGCGCAGTATCGTTTGGAAGAGGACAGATGTAGGCACGTAGCCCACGTTATGTATAAATGATGCTGTGTTGTGTTGTGGTCCACGAGCGCAGACGGATCTCAGCCGTCACTGCATGCAGACACCCACCCTTGCAGCGGGAGTTGCGCCGGCCACGCTCGTTCGGTCGATCGCTCATAGCGAACGACTCTTTGAAATGCATCTTCCAACACCGCTCCGAACTCCATCCACATTCACGTGTATCATCGGCCCGCCAATACACAATCCACTCACTGTCACCAACACGTCACGGTACCGATGTAATTCAAACCGCGGCCGGGCGCTCTTCACCCACCGTGATACGCACTCGAAACGTGCCGCATTTTCAATTTCAACACATCGACGACAAACACCAAACGTTTCGTAGGCACGAACCAATGCGACAGTCGGCCTCGGGCGCGGACTGGCGCGCGATGCGAACGGCCGTCGCCGCCGCCTCCGCCGCGAGACCGGACCTCGCGTCTCGGGGGCGAGGATGCGGGAATCGGCTTCGGCGCAATACCCGTCACGAAAATAATAGGAACAGCGAGTGCACCTCAGAGGCGCGACGCGACGCGGTCGGTGCGAGCGAGACGCGGATAAACACCAGACTGTTTACTTACGGTGTTCGAGCGCGGGGCTGCGTGGCGGGGCGAGGGGCAATCGCCTGCAATCCGCACGCTGCAATTACTGCTTTGTACTACACAATTTCATCCTAACTTGGAAGAGATCAAATAATATTTACTCACCTAACTGATATTACATAACTCTAATCACAACAAAGAAAGCAAGGGTTGGCAAATTTTATTAACAAAATAAAGGCATGTAGAGGTCAAGCTCCCATTCAAAGACTTGTAATCTGGTCTGTTATTAAGTCGTTAGTTAACACATTCCATCTAGAAGACTATAGAATCTTCCAATCCAACCATTTAAACGTGGCGACCTTTTCTACCCAAAGTCACTTCAAAGACGTACAATAAAGTTATCACTAAGCTCCTCACATTCATTATAAATGCAATATTTACGCTTCTTAGAGTTCAGAGTTCATACAATCTTTTTCCTGTGAGTTCCTTCAAATACTTTGAATCGCCTCTTCTGGGAAATCCAATAAAAGTATATCTGCTAAAGTTTAGTAGCCTGCGAGCGGCAAGTCGGAACATAAAAAACGAAGACTTGCTTTGGTTTCAATCATTATAGCTGCCAGAGTGATGCTGATGAGCATGATAAATGATGACATTATCAATATAAATACTCATTCCATTTCCATCATAACAACAATAGATTTATAAACGAATAAATAAGTATAATTTATATTAGGTAACTGTCTTTTGTCGTAAAGATAACATGAACTGTTTTAAATGAAAATTTTATACGACACCCAAGTGTATGTTTTAGCAGTTTATTTTATTTCATTTGCTATCCTTATCACTTACATTATCATCTATCTACTTCTGTGATATTGATACTTGCTAACGCACGAGTATGAAATACCTTCTTTTTCTAGTAAACTCATTTTAATTCTGTCTCCAATCAAAATAGGTGGGCAAATAACTATGTCGCAATAGTTAACTTATTTTCGTGAAGTAAATGGTGTCGATTCTGTTACACATTTTGACACAACTAAACTAGACTAAACGCAATTGTCACTTTCTTTTTCTATTGAAACAGAAAGAGACAAACACCCTTAGTTTAGTTTAGTCCTGTCAAAGTGTGCAACAGAATCGTCACCATTGACCGTTTTTTTAGAATGCGTCAATTTAAGATAGGTAACAAGGTTAAGAATACTTCTGTCATACGAATATAACTCTATTTTACGCGATTTTGTATAGTACCTGCAGCTAAATCGAGGATATTGGCAAGCAACGATTTAATGCGGTGACCGTATATTAAGTCCAATATTCATTAAAAATAGTGGTATAGTTATGTTATAAATGGCAGTACCTATGTACTACGTAGCAACGATGATTTCATTTGGCCAATGCGTTGTGCGTGTGTAAAGTAGAGCAAGAGCTTGACTTGACGATCAATCGAGCAGCTATGCTGGGTGTGCATCGAGCGGTGGTGACTGCATTCCGACGCCCCTGCCCGCGGCCCGCGGTGCCAGCCCGCACCCCCCGTCCTTCCGGCGCTCGTCACGTGACGCGCCGATTAGCCGCCGAGTGCGCCACAAACACCGAAATAGAGTGTGCACATACAAATCTCGTATCTTGTTTAAGTCGACTAAACGTATCTAAATCCTCACGCCTCCTCTCTACTGGTCCATTACGCCTACACCTCTGATCTAGATTGCCCTTCGCGACTCGCGTTTAAACGTGCTTCGTCCAATATCTTCATAAATGAAGTTATGGGCGAATTTTAATGTTTCAATACTCGTTCGTATCACCCGAGAATTATGAAAACGAAGAAGTTTTCTAATAATATCGCTCTCATAGAATAGAAGTCAAGAATAAAATAGATGGTTTTGAGGGCAAACTAAAAATTACCCAACAAATTGTTACCTAATTAATTCCACCATAAGCTTCGGCAATTGAGTATTGGCAACTTAGTTGCATTATTTAATTGTGCTGCGCGGCATAATCGTGTTTAACAACAAGAAAAAGACGACAGGATCAATACAAGCTGCAAAATGTACACGTGATCGCGCCACTATACATATAAATCCCTCCCACAACGGGCGCCCCCTAAACACCCAGTTCTCCCTTCCGCCTGTGTCGACACTAAATATTTTTTTTCTCCTAGTCCAATATTAGAAACGTCACTAAGTTCGTGATTATCTATGGAAATACATGGCTAAACTCAGTACAATCTATTATTACGTATGAAATGACAAATAAATGGCTAAGGAAAAGTATCAACGGTGGCCCGGTGGTAATGAAATAATGTTGAACCAAAGAGTCCACAAGTTGACAAGCGCTGCGTGAAACCAGTTCCCGTGGGCGAAAGGCGACGCGTACGTAGCCCATTACCGCCGCGCAACCCGACCCGCCCCGAATAACACGGTTGCCATTTGCTCGGTTTACATCAACTCCAGAAGCTCGAGAAATACGTAAATATGTTTGAAAGAATCTAAGTTTATATAAAAAAAGAACAGGTGCTGATTATGCTCTAAAGAAATGAGCGGTTATCAAGCTTCAAGTGACATTCAAACACCTGTCCTCATTTTTATTGCCAAGGTCAATAAATCAAAACGGTCGCAAAACTTTATTGGACTTTATTTAAAGCAAAACTGTACTTATAGCTAGAGAGCGAAGAAAGTTATAAATGTTTATTCACGTTATTTTTAAAGATTCCAGTGGGCGTTGAATAGGGGTCTCGCTTAACAACACAAAGGGCTGATCGTCGGTCATGCGATCGATAAGTTTCTTCGCCATGTTTTAAGACAAATTCTGGCTTTAAACACAGAATAAAAATAGTATTTACTACGCTTTTAAGTCGAAATTGCACGTCATTTATTCATTGATCTTAGAATTACAGACACTATGAAAGTACATCCACAAATCGCATTGGTGTTGCTGAAAGTGAGTGGTTCAACTTCAAAAAAACTTGATTACTTATTATAATTTTACTATAGATCAGTTACACCCTACATCAAAAGAACATAAAGGGTACACATAAAAAAATTACTACTTTTTTTTGTGACATGCATGTACCAGTCATTTCAATATTTTCTATCGTAACAAATTTTATTCGAAAACCTTTAAATTATTGTTTCTAGATATACCTAGTATGATAAAATAACTAGCTAGTAGCTACACATACTTTTAACGACCACGGTAGTTATCACCAGTATACAGTCTATTAGGTAATCTGTGGTACAGAAACCAAGTTATTCACATGCTATTGTTAATAAGAATTTAAATAGTAGGTATGAAGTTAAACACATAGAAATAAGTATCTACTTAACCTTCGCAAATTATAATGTTAGTTAGCAATAACAACAGTCATCATAACAACAGAACGCAGTGATGATCGCGCGTACAACTTTCTATTGGCAAGCCAACCTCAGTTGTAGTTTCTTTGAAAACCAGACCACTTTTTACTTAGCTAAATGAAAAAGTGGTGTATTCAGTCGACAGAATTGGTGGCGGCATCGATGCGCCGCGCAGTATTTGCAACGGATGCAGCAAAATGAACAGTTCGTTGACCTCAAGCGGACCGGGTTTCACTCGTATAGCAGCGCCCAGTTCAGTGGCCCTATTATGAGTTACCACTTTATCATCATGCTTATGTTCTAGGCGTTTAAAGAAAAAACTTGAATAGCTGTAGCAGAAGTTCAAGGCGTGAATGAGGAAGTGAAAATTCGGGAACAAGGCAACCAAGAGAATTTTTGGCACGCGTGACTTACATTCTAGCATCTGTTCAAATTTTTAATATGTTCCTACTTTCGTGAACTTGAAATTCGGATCATCATGATTGAAATTACGTTTTTCGTGCTAATATTTAACTAAATAGCGGTTTAACATTCTCTTACAACGAGTACGTGTAAGCAATGATGAACATAAATTCTATTGAGTGTGTTGGTCGGCAGTCGGCAGAAGTCTGTCCTTTTCATACGTTACGTACGGTGTTGGCGCGAGCGAGTTAACATGAGATTTAAATTAGAATGGATTGAATAGGTTTGGCTGGTGCAACTCAGCGCCACATTCACGGCGTGAATTAATCGAAAACGCGCAAAGGTAAACGTGGTTACGTGGCAACAACGCAGACTCCATTCGCTAATTTCGAGCTAGCCATTCGAATTCCACAATAATTTCACACAAAAAAGAAATTGTAATTTTTTTAAACAACTTCTACAAAATATCTTTGCCCTGTGCCCATTTTCCTCAACTAAATAAAGATATTTAGTTATACAGAGTGAACATTGAAGATGGGATGGATTTCAGGACTAAGACCCAGCCATAAGTATAGAAGAGGGGTCAAAGTAGTCAGTCGTTAGCTCGATTTTGGAGAAAAAGCATTATTAATACCGGATTTTATGTATTTAAAAAAATAAACACTTGGATTACACTGAAATAGAAAACGATGTTATTGTAAAAACAATATCAACCGGTTTTATTATTTTTATTGCACCAATAATTTAATTTATTATTGCACTAATCGATACTGCTGCTGCCAGAAAATGTGATGACGACACATCAAAGAAAATCGTATTATTTTCAATTTTGAGTAATACCTGATTTTCTATTTGCTTTAATTTCTTTTTATTTTGTCAAAAGTAATAAACTTTCAATCTACAAACTGCGTCATTAGTTTTATCATCAGTATGTGCAGTAGGAGGTGGGTGTCGGCTCCGGCATCGATCCACGTCTTATATACACCTTTTTACATACTTCCTCGCGTCCTATGTGGGGATTCAACCGCGATGCGTCAACCGATGCAAGGCACATGCACCTCGCACCGCACCTCCCCGCCTCATCTCCCCTCTTACCACGTAACTGCCATACAGACAGATCTCGCCAGAGACACATCGCCATCGCTGCTATACTTGATACTTATTGATTCCAATCGTTTTATAGCCTTTAACCTTGAAACGATGACCTTTCATTTGTGTAGAGAAAGAAATAATGTTTTTATATTTGCACACGTGCAATGATGCATTATTTTCCGAAGACTTGAAGGCTGTATTATTGTAATATAATAACTTGAGTGCTGATAGTTTGATACATTTTATGCAAGCAAAATTACGAGGCTAGTTAATTTTATGGCGTTCTGTGAGGCAAGGACATCCAAGACTTGGCTAAGATTTTCTCTTGAAACGGGAAGACGGTATGCATTATACATTAACAAGCTAAGTACGCGATCCCTTAGTTCTAGAGGTGAATGACACCTCACGATCGCATTTGGCATCGCGTTAGGCCCTCTTAGCTGGCTAGTTCAGAGCACAGATGAGGTACTTAAGATTGGCTGAATATTTGCAGGACAGGGCGTGGCACGAGACTGCGATAGTAGAATGTTAACAATGAATGCCTTTTGGTATTGCGTCGGTAAGACGAAATCAATTGTAGACACAAATATCAATTTACGACCAAGGTATGGGCGGCGATCCAAAAAATTGTCGAAGGGTTACTACTGTATGTTTGGCGTATTAAAAAATATGTATAGAGGTGAGAGGTAATATATTGAATCTGCCGCAAGCCGTATCTGTAAAAGGCGCGGTGGCGTATTCGTCGGGCCAGACTGGAATGACCTCGAGTCCTTATTGATCTGGTGACTGCTCGTGTATGACGTCACAATCACGTGACCAACTTAAGACAAAAATATCTATGTAAGTATAATTTTTTTAAGATGAATTATGGTTTTCTTTAAAATAACCGATCAACATTAAATAATAATTAAATCACGACGGTAAGCCATTTAATTCTTGCGTCTTCGAAAATTAACGTTTTTATAACATAATGCGTTGTAAATTTGGATAACACGATGTAGGCACCTATTAGTAAAAGAAATTAAAAGAATTACTCACTTGGGTGCAACACCTTTTCCGTCATGCCTGCGGATCTAAAGAGCACTTCTTCGAATCCTGAAAAAAAGAAAATTAATGTCAGGATTTTCTTCAAAAACAGGTATAAGTTTATCGGCTCGATCACAGCTGTTCACACTAACGACGTTTAATTAAAAATGTACTTATTATGAACAATGTACATAAACTTAGATACCTCGCGTAATTTGACACTTTTGCGATAACTAAATTAAAATTTAATGTGGCTAGTATATGTCAGTGTGGTAGTAAACAAACACCTATTATAAATGTGGCTACATAATGTGTAGAAAAGATGCGTCACACTCGCTTTGTACGTCTTAAGCATACTGTTGTAAAATTCCATTTTATTTTTATACCTTAAGTGTCTCTACATTCGTCTCGTTTTTAGCAGCTTATTATGCAGCGGGCAGTAAGCGAATGTAAACTCATGGAGCGGTATTTTGTCCATTGCATTCCATATAATTATCATATTCTACCTACCTACTGTTTAGTTCACGAATGTATAATTTGAACAAATCGCACCTCTCTGTCTTACTAATCCATAAGTTTAGGCGTATAAAAGGGTCATAAAGAGCTGCGAATATAATGGCGTCCTCAGGGAATAACGGAATAGCGCAGGTAGAATTCGAGCGGGCTGAAGGGGGGAGGGAGAGCGTGTGCACACTTCACTAACAAAACACCAAAAACTCACTCATTCGCAATGTTTTGAAGGTCATCACACAGTAGCCTTCCAAATCCAGAGACAAAGATGGCTGTAAATACGAGTTTGACCGACGCTCTCGGTCTATACAAATAGTGAAATATCGGAAGCATGAATAATAGGTATGAATACATAATAGGTTAGTATAAATATTATAGGTTTATTTATATGTCGTTCTTGTTTTTTTAGGGGATTAGCTTTGCTTATGGTAAGTACCTATCATAATGTGACGAATCTGGGTACCTACCTACAACGGCATAATTAAGAGGAAACGATGGCAACGTGTTTTGTTATGAAGAACGTTTACTTACGATACGAGTCGTCCCCTACACTCCGTTTCGTACTAAATATGGCGTCGCTGTGATCGCGCGACAATTGTTTTCATACCTACTACGTTGTAGCCTGCTTTAATGGTTTTGGAAGTTTTAAAATGACGTAACATGTTTTACAAATTACGTACCTACGCTACGCATTGATAAGAAGTGAGACATACTTATAGAAAAAGTAGGTACGGTCAGCATGACTAAAATAATAATAACTAGGCTGTGTCCTTCAATTGGGTAGGGTGGACAGATGTTTATTATGGAAATGTTGCATCTGCAGCTTAATCCATCAATAGTGCTTAATGCTATTCTTAATTAATAAACAGATCTTAAGCACTGCCTAGTTGGTTTAGTAGTAGCAAGCGCGACTGCTGAGCATGGGCTCCTGGGTTCGATCCCCAGGTCGGGCTAAGTGTTGTTGGGTTTTTCCATTAGGAATTTCTCAGTAGCAACCCGGAGTCTGGATTTGTGCCCGGTTAATGGCAATAGGCTCGCCCCCTAATACATGGGACTTAAACATAACTGGCGAAACGAGGGTGTACTAAAAACACCTCTGCCGGACCCTTTGGGAAATACAAGGCGTTATGTTATCTTAAGCACTAACTCCACTAGCAAGTTAAATTGCGCAAGTTATTGCAGCAACTGCTTGCTTAGTTCGTTAGACTTCCAGAAGTTGACTTGCTGCAGGTGTGTCCACAGTTGAAAGTCAGTTGAAGAAGTCCACTACCGCAATTTAACTTGCTAGTGGAGTTAGCGCTTTACTGAAGAATTATTCTATTTAATATCAAAGTTACAGCAACAGTTTTGTAAAACTTCTGTTATTATTGTAGTTATTTCCTTATCCAAAAGAAATGTATTAAAGTCATGAGCGGTGTAGCTCTATCTCTACTCTACGCAGACCACTTTTTAAACAGTTATTGACTTTGGTATCCTTAGAGTATTGATGAAGTTAGCATGTTTTATTGAAACCACTTTCAGCTACATCCTAAGGTCAGTGATTTTAAAGGCGAGAAAGGGATTCTACAAAATTAAAAATTTTAAGATGTAGTACAAGCAGCTTTCATAATAGTTGAATATTGAGTAGAATGATTAAACTTAAATTAAAATAATACAAAGCTAAATTCAAAATGTGATCAGAGCTTTCAAGTCAAGTAATGGATAATTGAAAAATGCTTGTACGGTATAGAAGAATTCATTACTTTTAAATTGTGGTATATATACATACTATTTAAACATGTGGTATCTACAATGTGCCTTACTCAATGTAATATCATGTAAAGCCAGGTTGCCAGATGTCCAGTATTGACATGGACATTCCAGGTTCTCATTGCTTTTTCTGGATGAAAATTAACGAGAGTGCTGGACAAATCGCCTCTTTACTTCAATAGCGTGACAAGTCCGAACAATCCTTATTTGTTTTAATTGATAATTAGAACCGCCGTGTACTATTTTATTTTTCAAAAAACGTGGTATCTTTTTACTCTTAATAATAGAGAAATTACCTTTATTGAAAAAATTAAATCGGGAGCGGCAGTTCTAATTATCAATTTAAACAAATAAGGATCGTTCGGACTTGTCACATTATTGAAGTAAAGAAGCGAAATGGTTATTTTTATTGAGCTAATCTAGCAACTGAATAATAATAATAAGAAAATCAAAATATTATTTGAAAACCTTTAAATTCAGTTATCAGAATATGGCTGAGTTGGTAATGTAAAGAATGAATTAAACTTTCTAAGCAATCCATATACATAACAAAGTCGGCCCATTACTGTCTCACTGCAGGGCGCGGGCCCCTTCCCGGAATGAGAAGTGTTTAGGCCTTAGTCTACCGTGCTGGCTTGGCGAGGGTTGACGGACTTAACACACCATCAAGAACTTTATGGAGCCCTCTCAGGTGTGCAGGTCTCCCTACAATGTTTTCCTTTACCATTAATGCAAGTGATAAACAAATTATGATCCATGTATACACATATAGACAGTCCCAGTTATTAAGTTTTGGATGTGATAATGGGGTCAAAAAATTAATGAAAAATGCATCAATGTCATGTTTAAATGAGGTTCCTCTTATTAAAAGGATGAACATTTCGGTGTGATCTATTTGTAGTTGTTTGAAATTATATTCAGATTTATATATGTGGATTCATGAAATACAATGTAAAGGTCTATCCACACATATCAGGGCTGTATCAGGGTCGGGACCAGACCAGAGCTCAGCATCGCATACATTTTGCACCGAAGCAAGAGCTCCATCGCTCCCGGGCTGGTCACTGACGCTAACTGAACAGCAATGAGCAACTGAGGTCATGCTTTGGTACAAAATGTATGCGATGTTGATCTCCGGCCCGGTGTCGGCCCTGATATGTGTGGGTAGAGCTTTATAGTGTTCTGTGGATACAGGACGAATCTTACAGATATTTTTATCTACAGTACCTATCTACAAATATGAAAATAAAAGAATGTTTTTGTTTTTAAGAAGATGTAAACAATTAAAAAGTTATACAAAAAAAGCGAAAATTGAGCATCTACTTTTACACCCAACAAAGTTGTAATGTGAGGGTTAGTAAAACACTTAAAATAATGTACAATTATGGTACAATAATAAAATCTACAGGTCAGGTCACATAAAATTGTTTTGAAATGCCAAAACGTTACCTACGCATAAAAAAAATATAAACAGTGCTTTTCTCCAACTTACACACGAATATAATTACGTATTATACCTAAATTTCATGAGAATTCAGAATATCCAAGGAGTAAATAATAAAAAAAACATAATTCTAACCTTAGATGCGAAGCAATGTCCAATCATGTTATAATAATTGAAAATGTTCACATTAAAATCCAGTCGCTGTTTATTTACTGTGATCACTATCACACGATATTACAGTTAAAACAAATCGAAAAGTTTCACAGCACCAAGTATGAAAATGGCGACTAATTTTAAACACAAATAATCTAAAAATTACAAACGTAACAGTTTATTCACTGATATAGAGTAAATTGTAACACTTCAAAGAATTAAAACACTCATTCACAAACTGAATTCATCAAACGATGAATTGATAAATCACAAAATAATTATTACTTTGTGGTTAAAAATAAACTTTGTAGCTATGGAAATTGTATATTTTTTCTTCAAATTCGCAACCATAATGTTTTAGATTTTAGACATCTTTTTTGTTAACCAGCCATCAACGGCATCAACCTGTGATATTTTTGTAAGCAAAAGCGTTTTTGTACAGCCTAGTATTGTCTATCGATATTTAGGTTCCATCTCTATAATCTAAATCTTTCATACTAAAGCGACTACAGAGTGCCCATTATATCTCGACAAGCGGCGAGAAAGTGAACTAAAAGACGATAGGCAAACATGTATAATAAAAGGTGGTCCTACCCAACCAATACACATGAATTTAGTGTGTTGTGATATATCATCCTAAAACAAAAAAGGTGTTTCCCAAAATATTAGGGTATTTTTACAAACGCGAACAAAAATGTGTAATAGGTATGTACTTTCCATGTTTCTAAGTTAATAAAACCCACTCTCGTTCAAGTTCAACACGGCTCGTTTGTTCGAGGATATTACACTCACCTTCTGATCCTAAAGTCCCAGGTTTTTAATCTCCGGATGCAACAAAATTTATTGTGCTGGATTACAGACATAGGTACCTATAGACTCTCTATAGTATAGAGATTACAAAATACAGATCGCTGTATAGTTTACACGTTCGTGTTATTTGTATGTAAAGCAGTAATAGCTTAGCAACTGAACGCTTGCCTTTCTTGTAGGAAGGGCTGAGTTAGATCCCTGCCCGTACCTCTGACTTATCGAGTTCATGTGTGAATTAGAATTGGATTATCATTTGCAATAACGGTGAAGGAAAACATTGTGAAGAAACCTGCACAACTGATGTCTCCTGCGCGTGTTTTGCTCTACACATAAAAATGTTTTTGCCTGCTATGTCCGAAAATGACTCAACATTTGCCCCCGGGTAGAGGGGTAGGGTGTCAATCCTTTGTTGACAACGTCAGTAAATGTATATTATTTTAAAACATGAATTTAATATACGTATACCTAGACCTTTTTATGTATTGTGTAGAGTAATACACAGGCTGGAGACACGGCTAGACAGGGATTTAAAAAAATGTTTTCTATGGTATGTGTAGTCGTACTAGGCCATGGTGGTCTGAGGCCTACCCTTGTCAACCGGAAAGGAAGCCCGTGCCCAGCAATGAGACAATAATGGGCTGATTATTTATTTATTTGTTTTGTTTATCTCCACGAATTACATTAAAGTACACAAGTGAAGTTGACAAGCAGTGGGGGCGAATTGGTAATTTGTGGGAGATCTGGAGTCTAAACTAAGCCTAGGCCTGTATTTTAGAGCTCCAATACCCCCGTTACATCACAGAATCGGAGATCGTTACAGAATTACAGATTGTCAACATGATGTGTGAGTGTGGATGAGTGTATAAATGATGAGTGAGTGAATGTGTGAGGGGTGAGTAGGTGGGTGTGGGTGTGTATATGTATGTGTGGGGGTGTTTCTGTGTAGAAATATAGCGTGCAGTACAAAAATTATGTATTTAATTATAGATTTTATCTTTATTTATGCGTATTGAATTATAGGTTTATAATGTAATCAGATCTATATATACAAGGTTAGTCGGAAAGGGGGTACTAAGCCGAACGGGTGTTAAAGTACCCATAATAAGGGATAACTTTTGTTCTACAACTTTCCCCAAAAGTCAATAAATTTAGAGATATAGCTGTTCAAAGATTTCATTAAAAATACGCTACGCCAACCCTATCATCAGCTGTGTTTACATTTGAGGTCAAATTTTAAATACAAAAAGGCCGATTTTCCCCTCGCATTTTCGAAGCATTTCTCAGAATTATAGGTAATCGTGACTAAATAAAGCGCAGACACGACGATTCGCAATCGCGTATTATAACCTAATAATGTTTTGCACCTCAGAGTATTTTCCATTTCTCTGTTAGACCAATTTTATCGGGTTATTTTTGTTAAAAACTGATTGACCTGATATTTTAGTTCCCTGTACCTACCTACCTACCTAGAATATCCGTAATAACAGGCAATGAAGAACCTTCAACTTGGATATCAAAGGTGTTGATCACAAAAGCACGTAATTCCATATGATCTATTCTACACTGAAAACTATCCCGATAAATTAGCAGCCTTGCAGTACAATAAGTAAGTTATTATCACAAACAATTCGAATAAAACAAACCGTCAAAAATAAACTTACAGCACAATGTCGCTTCTGCAATAATCATTATCAAAGAGATGCCGCCGAGACAGCGCGGCACGCGGCGCGCTTTTGCCTAGACTCTTTTGTATTTCGGCTGTTTGCCGCTTTAGAGGTGGGTTCAGTAAATTGTTTTTTTGGAAATGCGTGAATATTGTAAGTTTATTGTAAAATGTATGTCAGTCATTTAGTTAGACTATGGAAGATAGGGGTGATAGATGCCGCCACAAGACTAACAAGTTAATGATTATTAACGTACGTACTTAGTTTGTGTGTAGGTACTAAGAAATGTATGCACTAAGTTTTGAAAACACATGAACTCAACGAGATAGATTTATTAATTTGTGGTATCGTATTTCATAACTTTGTTTACATTTTGACATGTAAGATGCTGCTTACAGTTATGGAGTACTACAAAAGAAAAACATTGCGACCATTTGAGGTTTCATCCTCTCAAACTTAAAGTAAACCAGTTTCATCAGCTTCCTATTGCTAACCCAAGACCCAACGCTTATGTGTGTTCGAATCCCGTATGACGTAGGGGTAGATCCCAAAAAGTTACTAAATTCGAATCAGTTGTTAAATTCTCCGGGATTTAATTTAGGGGATTAACATTGCGCATCTCTAAAATGCAATGTTAGCCTAAACATTTTATTTCCGTTATTTATTATTCTAAGATTATATAGTCGCTTGCAACGCTTCCCGGGAAACAGTCGATGTTTTGATTGTTTACGCGAGTCGTGGTATTATTTCTTGTTGTTTCTAAAATATCGATTGAGTACGTATAGGGATAGGTACGAAGTATTACGACATGGTGATGTTTATTGGTTGTTGTGATGGTGTGCTCTTGGCGGGCCGTGATTTGTACCGTGATGATTGTAACCGTCCTCCCTTTCATCGAGTTCGAGGACTGTGTTCCAGTACGACGGGCCGCGTGGCGCTCCGGCTCATTATGCTCGCAGCAGCAGCTGCAGAGCGTACTGGGATGAGCGATTCCCCGTGTGGATCGGTCGTGGCGATCCTGTAGCCAGACCTCGCTCACCGGACTTGACTCCGCTGGACTTTTGCTTGTGGAGTCACGTTAAGGATAATTATTATGGTTTACGCTGACGAACAATGAAGACTAGATGCGGGTAAGAGTAGCATCTCCGTTTGAGAGCATCATGAGAAATCCGTAGATGTTATGGTAGATAACGCGATCGCATTCGTAGGTACATCGGCGCGCGACCTTGTAAATTGAGCGATAAGTGTGGCAGATTGAACCTTTTTTGTAGCGGTGGAGATCCATTTGTGGTGGCTATGCCTTGAAACAGTGATATCAAGTGCTTCTTGTGTTTCAATTCGAAATTAACCTTTCTTGTAGTGTCCGTGGTGATAGATTAATCAAGTGTTAACATAAGTACATAAAACTGGTGATTGTTTCATTCGTAGGTAGGTTACCTACGTACATACAGTAGTAGTTAATAAACAAAAGTGCTTCTTGTGTTTTTAAGTACCTATTTGATATTAAGACGACACGTGTGTGACGTTTTCGTTGCCCGAGAACAGCGTCAACATCAGAAATGGTGTTCCTAGATGATAATGATATGTTCCGACACACGACACACACATGCACACACCCTCATACACAGTACCATAGTAACCTACGATTTCGGCGCGGCGTTCTTAGGCACCTACCGGTGCTTTGTGTTTTACCGCCGAGCGGCTAGGCACCGACGACCACGTGCGCGGCCATTTTTGAATAGATAAAAAAGTCTGGGTTGTGGAGTTTTTGAAATAAATAATATTTATTTACTTTTGTATGGAAATAAAAATATGCGTATTTAGAAATTTTAACACCTGCAATAAAACAGTCATCAGTGATACTATAAGTGGCTTTCGGGTTAGTACCCCCTTTCCGACTAACCTTGTATAATTATAATATACCTTGCTAATCGTTATGTAGGTATTTGTAATCACAGCGTTGTTCTATAGACTTGTGAGATATTTTAGTTAATATAATTATATTCATTTGGTTAATAAATCATGTTGTTATAATTATTATAAATAAATCTACCGTTATTCATTAAGTTAAAAACTTTTATATGCGACTGTACAAATACCCGGTAGATTTTAAGATAAAGCTGTTTGACTCTTCGATAATATGATACCTTATTGCATTTATTTATGCATGTATTAATTTACCTTTTAATGGCCGGCGCTCATTAACAGGACGGCATGGCAAAGGGTTTTTTAATCTCAAATAATTTAAATCTTATTTCAATACCCTTAGGATTCGTATTTCCCGTACCGCCAGATATTTCGGCACGCCGCGGCACGAAAAAGCAATCCCGCATTATGCTCAAGCAAATACACTTGCGCTCTGTCACTAAATAGTAACCATAGAGACAAACTTTAGTAAAGACCGGAAGTCACTTTTGTGCTGGTCACACCACGTCACAGTGAAATTAGACTTTTCATTATCTATATTCAAACAGCGAAATAAAAAACGTCATAACAGAATGTCATCAATGTCATATTTCACGTATGTCAAATCTAAGGGTTGCGTTTAGAGCAAAATGTAATGTAAAAACACAAGTAATAAAACAAAATCAAATGATATGTTATATCCGAATTGAAATGTAAAAGTAAAATATCATGTCTGTCATAAACGAACCAGTGCTCAACATCATTGTGGTGGGATTCCACCATAAGAAAGGATGCCAGGTAAGCTGTAGGCTGTAGGCGTCATTACTTTCATTAATCGATATTATATTTATCAAAAAAGAGATGACAGAGAACGGTTTAATTACGGTAATAGTATTATTAGATGTGTCATCTTCCTGCCTGAGTTCTCGTGCGTTTAAATCTGATTTGAATATTGAATTTGATATGTGTGCTACGAATGCCGTGCGCCCTGCACAGTTTGATAAATACGCATATTATTAGTTTCATTTTAAAATCAAAACTGAAGATTAATCAATATTTATAGGTGGAACACTGCTATCCAGAATTAGTGCCTGGCCACCCTTCAGAGCTACCAGCTGCCTGGCGACATTTGCCTGCATTGGCTCTCCCAGATGGCTCTCATAACTACTTGTCTGATACCATATTCTTCAATTTGCCTGGACTTGCTGAACCAGCTCACACTGTGTATGGTGTATCATGTTTCAGACAAATTCCTGTAGAGGTATGAATAAAATATTTGTTTGCTCTGCTATAATATATTCTATATAAAGTTTTAGAGCTATATACCATTCCATAGGATATTTTAATAAAAGCAGCTCATTTGTGTACAGCTACAGTAAAATAGCAGTTTTCTTTAAAAAAAATTGTTAAAAATGGTTTATACTACACAACTTTTTACCTTGAGAATCTTAAGGTTAGCCTTTGTTTAAATAGATTAGTGGAAATTAATATGCAACAGTATACTAAATATTTCTAATATTCATTACTGTACATTGTGTTCTTAGAATAGAAGTGATTTATAAATAATAAACACCTCTAAATGCTATTTTTACAGCAAGTGGTGCAAAAGACAGAGGACATGACTCGCAGCTCAGTTCAGAAGAGTGTGTGTATTGTGTGCAGAGCCCCACTCTTCGGTCGTCTGGCAGTAAAGTTGGAGCTGGTAGTACGGGCCTGGTTCTTACAAGGAGATTTCTCACAAACGAAACTGCTAGAAGATGCTTATATTCATTTAAATAGTTGTCCTGTGCAAATGGATCAAATTGTAGAAGGTATTTTGAATTTGGTGCTATACATACATAGTTATGTTATTGAACATGCTTATAAAACTAATGGAGTAATTTTGGTGATACCAGTAAAGTAGTTGCCACACATATAATATAAATAACAACTTTGTTCTTTCTTAGTTGACTTCCGTCCGCTGCTATCCACTACGGTTGTATGAATGCAGATTCAACAAAAGATCAAAAAATATTCAATGTTGATCCTAGTGTTTCTTGTCTGGTCTACACAGCATTTCTTCTAGTGGTGTTGCGAAAGGCAACTAATTAATGGAACAAAATTCCATGATCACTAATCCGTTTGTAAACAATGGTTGTGGCAATATTCCCCAAAACTTATATTCTTTATCAGGATTTATTGTTGTACAGTTAATTGATAAGTGCTTAGTCATAATAGTGATTGTACACAATATTAGTAATGTTTATTTTAAAAGTACATACTTATTGAAAGATATCACTAATAGCATTAGACCTTGTTTTAACTATCAATTTTAGTAGTTTTACTTCACCTTGTATTTTGGTATATTACTTTAAATTACTGATAAGAGATATGTTTGATTGTTATAATTTATTTCCAGGTTTATCAGTTCAGAGATTAGTGGAAAACTGGAGGCATAAAGCATTGTTGCTGTTTAAACTGATGTTGTTACGGCGTAAAGTCCTTATCTATGGTTCACCTGCTGGGCCCCTGTCAACTGCTTTGTTGACACTGGTGTCTTTATTACCATACTGCTTAGAAAATGGCCTGTTGCGTGCAGCGAATGTTGTGTAAGTAGTTAAATATGTGTTTTTTTTAACAAAACCCCTCTTTTTACAGGAGATGGAAAGTCAATCTAAGAAAAACCCAGGTTTTAAAATAGCATGTCTCTTTTTGCAATATGTCATTAGAAAGTGATGAGTATATTTTAAATCTGGGTTAATTCATTCCGGAAGGAAAGAAAGTTGGTATACTTTTTGTTATTGTTACCAGCATATAAACAAAATGTTTAAAACCACGATAAGAATTAAGTCCGATGAGTGTGGTTATGACATAGTAAAATAACTGAATTGTGATTATGTGTGAGATGTGTACTGTTTTAATTTCTATTTTGTAAAGATTGAGATGCATTTATTTTATGTCAAGGTATGAAATCTAATATATCTAACAGTAAAGAGTCTTATTTGGATTCAGATAATCCAGCCTTTTCATATAAACATTCATATTATGATATTACTGTTTTACTTTTTCAGTCTTTCCAGGCCACTATCTCCAATTCCTGCTGTAGCTACAGATAACAAATTGCAATTAGAGCCTGACTGTACTGCTGAAATAGCTCAAGATCCCTTAGACAATTTACACAATGGTTTAAGTCAGATTGAAGAGCTCTCCCCAAAAGAGACGGGAAACCTTTTAGATGAGAAAGATCGCGTCAGTCGACAAAGCTTTGATGAGACTTTGCTTAGTGATGTGGTTGATAGGTCAGATTTGACAGGGGCTAGAGAAAAATGTCATAGTATTGGAGAAAAATATAAGCCACAGAAGAATGTAACAGAAGCACAACAGAGTCCAACTATGGCTAGAGACATGAGTGTTGATGGTTTACATAATCTTACAGGGCAAATTGATCAGACTGAATGTGGATTTCCCCTGCCTTTGTTTGAGGATGGCTACCTCTGTTTGCCTTACTTATCTTTGCAGTATCTTGATCTTTTATCTGACCCTGCTGTTCAAGGCTTTGTAGTTGGTGCTTCAAATGTCCTATTCAAGCAGAAAAGGCAACTATTCGACGTTTTGGTGGAGTTGAATGAAATGAGGATAGAGACATCAGACATGATACTACGAAGGCAACTAGCACTTGGCACGGAGGATCTACGGTTTGCTGATCACGTCGTGCGTCACGGTCCAACACAGGGTGATGCGTGGATAAGAGAACAATTCGCAAGTTACTTAATTTATCTGTTAAGGACATCTTTGTTACCAGGTTATTATGGCATATTATAATAATTCACTTTTTCATCACACCAAGAATGCTTACTGATAAAACATTATGACTGTTTATTTACAGAAGGCAGTCGCGAAATTGATTCCTACAATTCTCAGTTTATGACTGCTTTTAAATCAACTCCTGCGTATCAACAGTGGTTACAATCTACAAATAATGGAGAAATAGAATCTTTTATAAATCTCATACCTATGCACCCTTTCTCTGGACAGCTTTCTGTAGCTGACATGAAGTTAAAGTTTGCTCAGTAAGTATATCAAATTTTTTGTCTTTACAATATTTTAAGTATGGTCAATGGAAACCTTTGCGCTAGTAACAATATTCTGATATCTCCAATTAATTTTTTGGTAAGGATTATTAGTGAGTGTCTTTATTTCATCTGAAGTTAGTCTCTGCTTACCACATCTTCTGGTATTAAACTCGTTACAGTTATGAATAGTTTGCCATTCTTTAGAGAGGGAGAGGCCGTGCAGTGCAATAGGCAGAGTAAATTGATCGAGTGTAGTATGTATATGTACGGTATATATTTGTGCAGTACAATGTCTACGACGGAGGGCGGCAGGAAGGTGACGGCGGCGGTGGCGAGCACGGGGCGCGCCGTGGCCACGACGTCGCGCGCGGTGGGCGGCGCGCTGTCGCAGGCGCGCGGCGCGCTCACGGGCTGGTGGAGCGCGCTCACGGCGCCCGCGCCCGGCGACGAGCCGGAGGACAACCGCACGCAGCTGCGCCCCGACACGCCCGACACGCCCGACAAGTCCATCGACGACAATACCATTAATCTCAATAAAATACAGGTCATTTAGTCAAGTGTGATGTAGCATCTTATGTTTAAATCTTTCTAGTTTGCTCCATAGAACTTTTTTACGATTGAGTCGAGAAGATTATAGTAATCAGAATATTAATTAATGTAAATAAAAACTTCTACATAGCAACAACATTATAATTCATTTGAGATTTATAATATAATTTATATTAGGGACCGTCCATTAATCACGTGAGGCTTGAAAGGGGGGGAGGGGGTTTAGCAAAAATCACGAAATATCACAAGGGGGAGGGGGGTGTAGTAAGATATCACGTGTATTTATTTATTCGTCAAACGTGCGATTTTTAAACCGATAAACGGCGTGTAGTGTGACCTTGACTCGCCGTTGCCACACAACGAACGAATATGTTATATTTTTTGCATGATTACAGCATTCCTTTAATATTATTTTTATGCCAGTCAAAAACATCCTGCAACCTTTCTGTCTAGAGAAGGAGGGGGGTTGAAAAGTGCTAAAAAAGCATCATGTGATTTATGGACGGCCCCATAGATTGGTGAATTTCGTATAATATATATATTTCGTATCATTATAGCACAAAGTTGCTTATATTGTGTATATTGTATTGTAAGAAATGGTAATTCAATAGTTGTTAACAAACAGTAGTGACTTGCAATTTCTTAAAAGCAACGAAAATATTTAATTAACTACATATAAACACTAAAACACCATGTAATATTATTACTTCTTTTTAATAATATTGTGCATAATGTAAATATCAATTATTCTGGCCTGCTGTAACGATTTTAATTTATTGGTGCTCTTAATTAATCTCGAACATTCCTACTTAATTCGAATTAGGTATTAGTTGTTAGTTAGACATGTTTCTGCGAAAAGCTGCTCACAATTGGCATTTTACGTATTTTGTTCACGAGTCACAGACCAGTGACTGTACTATTACATAATATAATAATTATGCATATATTTATCGAGGCTATTTCAGAGATTGTTGTTTAGTTAATTTTATTTGCGCTTCCGTTTGTCTGTAAGTTTAACCGTTTAACTATGTATGTACATATATTATGTTGGCAACTGTAGATACTAGCTAATGCTGGATTAGGGGCCATTCGAGTATTACGTAAGCACCAAAGGGGGGTGGGGGGTCTTTGGTTGGCTTATTTTTGATGACAAGCGAGACGAGGGTGTCTGGATGGTGACTACGTCAGCAATATTTATTTGTTTACTTATTTTTCTAGACTTGAAAACTGCTGCTCATGATAACAATAAAGAAATCTAAACAGATTAAAAAAAATATTACTAATGTTAACATAAGCATAGGGGGGAGGGGAGGGTCAAAAATTACCAAAATTCTGCTTACGTAATACTTGAATGGCCCCTTATATACCTAGTTTGTGATCTCTAAAACATAGTTTGTTGTTGATATTCTAAATAGCATTATTTTTTGTTCAGTGTGAAAATAGTATTGAAGTATGTTAGAACCTTAAAACATTATCGTTTACGTAGTTATTACATAATAATTATTATTCAAAATAAGCATGTTGTATTCAATTTGTTTTTGAACTTCTAAAATATGAGAAAATGCTCTCTATGTTGTAAATCAATTTTGTAATTTGATAAATTATGCAAATGTAAGGGAGCAACAATTACATACGATTGTAAATTTTAATGATGTGATTACTTGCCAATATCTGATATTGTAAACAAATAAAGTATTATAAATGTGACATACATCAATTCTTTTTGTTCTGTAGGAGGGGATGTTTATATAAAAGGTAAATAACTTCCATAGCGAATCTTGGTTTTATTTAACATTCTGCAGACGTGGTTGACAGAAAATCACTGAGATGACGTATGTTATGAAAATTATAATAACTACAAATCGTTAATTAGGAACAAATAATCGATATTCTTAAGGTTATAGTATCACAATACTGGGTCGATAATTACATAAATGCAATATAATTCTGTCAAAGTAAAAATTGTCTTCAATTTGTTAAGGTACAGCTATTTTTATCATACAGTCGTGAATTATAAGGTATTAACTCTTCTGAACTTGTTTTCCATCGTCCTGCCAAAATTTTCTTCTAGCTACGATTAAATTATGCCGAGAACAATAAAATATAGCTTCCTACTGGAAATATAGAGACTCGGCGGTCTTCGACTAAAAATATCACACCCTAATCGTCATCGACGCGCAACAGCCGCGCGGCGGGCGGCCGCACCGTCGAACGAATAACGGCCTGGGTAGCAAAATAAAGGTCTCGTACGTCGCCACCGCGTCACACGGCCGAGTCCGGCTCGTCCCACGGCCAGGGCGGGCCAGAGTCCAGCGCGTCCTGCCGCCACAGGGCGCGCACGCTGTCCGACGTGCCGTGAGCCAGCAGCCGCATGTTGTAGGGCTCCACCATGTTGCCCATCGACGCGCCACTGTCCGCGCGCTCCAACCGCGCCGGCCGCGCCGCCCGCTCCGGGTCGCTCTTGTTGCCCGGCAGCAGGTCGAACGCGGCGCCCACGTCGCGCGGCGACTCCAGCTCCGTCACGTCGGAGCGCGGCGACAGTTCGGCGCTAGCGCTGCCCTCCGCGCCCGCCAGCGTCGAGGCTTCCGAAGGCGGGCCGGGCGACGACGGGGCCGCAGCGAGCGGCAGCGGCGCGCCCGCCGGGGATACGAGAGGTGCAGATTCGTCATCGCTGGCCTCTTCGCGTGGCGGGCTGCGCTCGCGCGATCCACCGGCGCCGCGCGACATGATCTTGTCCCGCAGGCGCGTCAGTCTCTCCGCAGAGCTGACCTTGCGGAGGATCTCAGCGGTCCGGCGCAGGCCGCGTAGCTTGAGATCGACGATGGGCGAGCCGGTCCGAGTAGAGTCCTCGACGGAGCGCGAGCGCGCGGTCAGGCCGGCGGCGTCGGGCGCATCTTCTGGCGCCACCAGCAGCGAGGAGGGGCGCGAGCGCGGAGCAGGCGGCGCGCGGCGCTGCAGCGACTCGTCCTGCGCGCGCGTGGAGTGTCGCGGCCGCGCGCTGAAGGTAATCTGTCCGTCGTCATCGGAGTCCTCCTCGTTCTCGACGTTGAAGGTGACGGCGGGCGGGTCGCCGGGCGGGCGGCGCGAGCGGAAGCTGCCGCCGCCCTTGAGGATGGACGGGTCGCGGCGCAGCGCGCGCGGGCTGCCGGCCGGCGTGCCGCACACGGAGCCACCCGGAAGACGCAGCTGTAGCGTGCTCTCCTCATCTGCAATGGACACTTTGATGTATTAAGCCGGAGAAGACAAAAGTTTAAAAACAAAACCAGGCTCGGGAGCTGGCCGCGGGAGGGAACAGAGGAGAAGGCAGGATCATCTGCGCTGTGCGGTGGGATGGGAGTACCTGCTCGTGGGGTTGGATCCGTTCCAGTCCTACTCGAGTTGCTCGCGGTGGTGCCTAGAAAATGACGAAGGGCCGAAATCAAACTACATTCTGTAACTATTGTATATTTATTACTCCATAAATCGTGGAAACGTCTGCCTAATAGAAGAAGGAATGATACATCAGGTCTGTAGTAGTACAGTAGCTAAAAAGACCGTTCCTGACGCAATTTTAATATCACAATGAAAACATCCTACAATAACATTAGAATGTTTTAAATCCTATCTACTCAGTAATTGTCTAAAGACTCTAAAACTAAAGATATGTTATTAATTACAACAATAACCTTAAAATAATGGAATAACAATTTAAGATTTCAGATTTTAAAACAATCATTCGAGTACAATAACGTGTAGTGTATATCTGCAAAATCTTAAATTGTATATTGAACATAAGTTAACCATCAATATCATTATGAAATATTTTAACTAGTAAACATTTAAGAAATAAACTGGATATCTGATATAGATAAAGAAAGGACGTTATTGATGGCACTAGATATGTTGATTCTTACATATTTTAAAATCAAACAAATGTAGTCACTTGATTCTAAAATGTGCATACTGCTAAACATATGGAATATATTACAAAAAATAAATAAAACATATAAGGGCACAGCCTACATTACTAACATAAAAATGGCAACGTTTATTGGAATGCAGAATTAAGTTAATAACTAATTTCATCTAACAAACTGTCGGCTCTTGCGTAGCGTGACTACACTACTTGTCAAAATTGTGCAAGTACTTACAACGGTACGTTAGGGTCCCATAGCTATTCTATTATTTTTGCATTTTGTGTTTATTCTTAATTTTTCTGAAATAAATACAAACCTTTTCACTACGGTACCCAAAAACATTATGAATAATTGACAAATAGTGTAAGTCTGCGTGTTGATATAATTACAGTGCGTTCAATTCACGAAGACGCGCCCCACCCACTCCTTTTTGTGAGATGTGGCCGCGTGGTGCGTGTGCACACATCATAGAACTAACACCATTTAGCAATTTATAATGCACACTTTTACACTGTAGTGATTTAGACAGAGTGTGGCGCGTTTTCGTGTATTTAAACTATCTGTAAGGTCTGTTTCACAATCGTTGGTTAACTCTTAACTCTTAAGATAAATTATGGCAATTTGAAAGTTTCTGTATTGAAAATCTGTCAAACTACCATTTTTATTTATCAGATCATAGTTATCTAACGATAGTGTAAATGGTTCTTAGCAAATTGCGATCAAATAAATTAATATTCAAATACATACATTAAAATTATTCTATAATACATTTACTAATACAACTATTTTAATAGGAATATGCATTGTTTGTATAATAGTGGAATAAAATTGGAATAGTCTCTTATTTTTAAGTATATCACTTTAAGGGCCGGTTTCACAATTGTCGGATAAATCTTATCTGGGAAATAAATATGGTGGTCTGGCGGACTTTCTATAGAGGAACTGTCAGATCGCCATAATTTATTTCTCAGTTAAGAGTTAGCCGACAGTTGTGAAACAAGCCCTAAGAAATTATAATCTGCATTTTATATGCAACAGATCACTAAAATCAAACGAAAAATGTCTTTCTCTGTTTCATGTGCAGATAAAGTATAATATCAATATTACAATAACAAAGCAAATCATGCTTTAAAAAATAGTAATTTTTGGGAAGCCGTGTTTTGCAAAGCAAGTGTTAACCAGGCTTAAGTATTTTGCCAGCACAATATAAGTACATACATTTTCTAACTTAAGATTGCATATAAATAATTATCATTGTTTTGACATATTATAAAATGCCTCTACAGTATGCTATGTAGAATAAAATAATAAGCATTGAGAAATAAAAACTCAAATAAATTGAGCATAAATACTCCTGAAGGTGTTCTTTGTCGGGTCGCCTACTATCGATCGCTACATCTTACCCAAAGTGGGCAGACAGTAATCGAGTTAGCTTCATAATATAGCATAGCCAGTATAGTATAAGGATTACAGGAAGACATCATCGGTGAAGTTGACGACGACGTGGTCGCGGCTCGGCTCGGGTTCGTCTGCGGGTGCGTCGGCGGGAGGGGAGGGGAGGGCGGAGTCCCCAGGGGTGGGAGAGGGGGGCGGGTACTCGCGGATGGTGTGGAGGGGCTCACCTGGGTGGGAGGGGGGCTCCGACTGCAGCACGTCCTCGAGCGCCTCCTCGTTTAGCGTTTGTAGCGCGCCGCAGATCATCTGCTCCTCCAACGTTACCTGCCGTCAACAAAGGTATTGGTGAGACAGCGTACAATAACCTAAGTCTGACCATAACTAAGTCTTCGCCACAATGTGCTTAATCAGACGGGGAAGTAGCGTGCTAACATCGTGTGAGGTATTTTATAAATTTTAACAGTTAATTGTACGCTCAGAATATACCCTCAAATTAGATAATGAAAACGAGATCTTACAACCAATATACGGCATTTCCTACAGGGTTTAACGTAAAATTTTATAGTTTCTTATACACATCGAGATAATCCTAATAAAAAGAAACTTAATTATTTCTGCACACAAATAATAATGCACACAGTATTCTAAACAGGCAATACATTATGTTATCTACCAATATCGACCACATCATCATTATATTAATACGTGAACATCGAAAACTATCGTATTTTGTTTTTTTAGTATTTATTATAAACGGAGGGGAATGAAACTTATATCATTCGAAAGGTACGGAGTAATAGATGTGCACAATAAAATAATCACGTGTGTATGTTGCCGTCAGGCTTGTGGTCGAATTTCGACCACAAGCGATATTAGTCTACAAATAACTAAAGTAACAAACATCTAACATTATTCATTGATTCCATTCACTGTGTTAAATATCAACTATATAGAATAAACAAAAAAATTACAATTTGCTTTGATGTATTGTAGAAACCGTTATCACTGTGCAAGGCAAGACTAACAATAAGATGTTATTTATTATATTGTTTATACCAATGACCATAGGTCTTTTGTTTATAATTAGGGACCAAACAAATATAGGGGATTTAAACCAATTAACATTTAGTGCATATTTACTCTGTATGGTTGGGGTAATGACATCAAATGATGGTGCGCTAAATTAATTCTAAGTATTTGTTAATATTACGCAAATAATCACCTGATACTCCGCGTATAGCTGTGGAACATACGATTTATTTAGTATTTTGATTTCGGTCGAAGGAAATAGCGTTCGTATATTCGTAGACAGATTATCTAGAAAGAACTAGCAAGATAGTCTTTTGTCCAGCATTATAATCTCGGCCGGAAATACGGATAATTATAAACTAATGTAAAAAGTTTGTTTACCTGTTTCTCAACATTTGAAGGTCGACTCCGTTGGTGATCTAACGCGGGTCTCGGTTTAGCCGAGTCGATTTCTACATCAACCGTTTTTTCAGACAAAACTGCAAATAAAACGATAGAGGTTTATATAGTGGAAATTGTTTCTGATATTTAAACCTGTAGTAAGGGTCGCATGAGGTATCAAATGTGTTTGTTGGAAATCTACAATCAAAATACATAGCTGAGATTAATAGTCAGTGGCGTAGCTTGTCCTAGACGGGTCTTGTATCAAAATTTGTCGGGGGGCCTTCTACCCAACTGCAGCGAAACCCAATTGGAGGGTAAAGATTTTTCACAAAAGTATACACACGTCGGGACCCTGTAGCCCTGGCGTCCCGTATCATTAGTACGGTGGTAGCTACGCCCCTTATAATAGTCGAATATTGACTCCAGTTAAAGCTATTATTGTTTAATCTAGTCAAGAAAATGACATATTTTAGAATAGAATATCAATTTATTTGCATGGAAAGTAGAAGTAGGGCTCCGTTTGGGTCTGAAACTAGTCGGCCAATCCCGAAAAATGCACAGGAATAAACCGCAATCAATCAAAAATACGAATGGTCTCACGAAAGTTTGATACAAAAATAATCGTATTCTACCTGGCACGGATGGTACAGTTGATGGCATGTTCGCTTCCAGCTCACGTAGATTTACGATGAGCAATTTGAATAGTTCCCAGTCACCAAACGGCAACTGTAGAACCTGTAAAACAAACATTTAAGATATTACAACATGTTGAGAAGGAAGTTAAGGAGCAACTTTTGTTTTTAAAGATAAAATTATTTAAAATGCAAGTTATTATTCTTTCTGGTCACAGTAGGTGTCCCCACACTGATCGATACGGAAACGGCTCAAGTCAGTCAAAAAACCGCAGCTAAATAGCCAAGGCGGTGTTGACGATGTTGTTTAGGCTGTCATCTCCTCGACATTAGGGTTCCTTTGATCGGCTTTAGCAGTTTCTGTGTCTGCGTTTGGGCCTGTAGCACACGTTTCACGGGAAGTATATCCGGTGCGATGTCGCAACCATTGTGTGGTACTCGTTGCACTGACATGATTGCGATGCCCCGCTTTCTGAACCATGGTCTTACTTTGTTTTTTTGAAGTAAGTTAAAAGTACAATTTCTGACCGACATCAATACGTACCGGTTCTAGGTCTTGTAGCCGACAGACGGCAAGCACGAGTCCGCAAACATTATGTTTCTGCAGCGCGGCCGCCGCCTGCTGGCCGCCCGCCCCCAGCGCGTCACGCACTACACTGCACAAGCGCTCGACGGTCAGAGTTGATAGACGAATGTTCGGTACGTCGGTCTGCAAGAGAATAGATACGTTTTTTTATTATATTTATGAAGTATGATTCTAACAAAATCGTGCGTTAACTTGAGTTCATTTGTTCAGCTAAACATTGGACAATTAAACTTGTTTCAAGTATTGATGTCGCTGCATAGCAACGTGTTTCCTATGTAGCGATGTTGATGTAGGTACAAAAAAAGAATAATATCATGCAGATCTACGTACCATGGCGGGGAAGGCAGTCCTAAGCATGTGGAAGGGGTTCTGAGTTGGCTGTTGATGTTGTTGCGGCTGCTGGAACTGCGGTTGCTGGAACTGTTGCGGGTTGATAGCTTGCGGAATAAACCCGCTGCCGGTGTTGGCCCAGCCCACCCACATTTGTTGCGGGGGCACCGGCCCTGCTGCGGCCGTCTGAGTCGGTGGCGAAGAGCGCTAGAGGTAGAAAATAAAGTAAATAAAAAAACCGGCAAGATTGAAGCTATATTTTTAAGGTCGTTTTAGGTATTCAGCAGCTCAAAAGTGTGATAAACAGTCTGTAACATTGGCACGCAGTAAATGAGTCGTAAAGATCAGAACTAATGATAGTATCCATATTTACGTACTTATCATCGTGAAAGACGAAACTGACGAGTTATATTTATAAATGTTTACTAAAATAGAGTTATACATTCGTATTGCAAACTAATTTCAAAGCTATGGTTCGCCAAGGTCACTCACTACAAACATATTATAGCAAATCAGTTTTAAACTCTTACGTGTTGGAATAAATAATTACGTGTAGCTAATATTGACCTTGTTTTAAATGATACACAGATTAGAATAGCTTACATTGGTATTATTACACACAAGATTGGACAGCTACTTACATGTTTTCTCGGGAAGAGTTTGGAGTGCGATTGTCGTGAATGTTGCTGAGGTCCCCACATCATGCCGGGGGCCGCGCCACCCGCACCTGTCTCTTCATCTACTCCATTTTGTAGTTGTTCCTCTGTGAATAGATGAAAAATTAGTTAAGCCCTTAGAATTTGATATCTATACTTATAAAAGGAGAAGCTGACTGACTGACTGACTGATCTATCAACACACAGCCTAAACGGCTGGGGTTAGAAACTTGAAATTTTGACAGTAGGTTCATTTTGTGACGTAAACATCCACTAAGAAGGGATTTCTAGAAATTCAACCCCTAAGGGGGTGAAATAGGGTTTTTAAGTTTGTATGTAAGTCCGTCATTTTTGAAGTAAGTAGCTTGAAATTAAATATTAAGGTTTTTGGTTAGAAATAAACGTACACGTGTTTGAGTTTTTGGAGATTTCACCCCTAAGAGGGTGAAATGGGGGGTTGAAGTTTGTATGTAAGTCCGTCGTTTTTGAAATAAGAAAGACAAATTTCTGGTTAGGAATAAATGTACACATATTTGGAAATTCAACCTCTAAGGGGGTGAAATAAGAGTTGAAAGTTTGTATGAGAAATCTGGTACTTTTGAAGTAAGAAGCATGGGGAGAAACTGACCGACTGGCTGACTAATCTAGCGACGCTGGGGGTGATAAAAGACGGACGTTTTGGATTTTAAAATGTCACTTTAAAATGGGCTTGACGAGGATTTCAAACTTCACGCAAGCGAAGCTGCGGGCAAAAGCTAGTTGATAATAAAGCAGCTGGATGAGAGAAGCCGAGGATAGAACCCAGTGGCGTGCACTTGGAGAGGATTATGTCCAGTGGTCAATATTGAATTTTATGGTGCTCCTTTGACTACTTATTGAATGGTTTTTGAAATATAAAAGAAACTTCTGGTATTTGTACAGAGCTCAGAGTATATTATTATCTAAGGCTATTATTAGGCTAAGGCTAGTATTTATGGCTAAGGCCTATACGCAAATTCAGTACATTATTTTATTGCATATTTCACTGTTCGACACGATATACATGAAATGAAATGAAATTATTTATTCTGCAAATTGGATATTTAAAAATCACTTTTACAAGTCGGTTTTCTTTTTAAACTAGATGTCGTCGGCGTTTCCTATCTGACTACCTCTGAGAAGAAAGGCCGAAAGAAACTCAGGGGTCAAGATCTCTTTTCAAGTCCAGACATATTTTCTGTAACAAAAATTTTGTGTGAGGACAATGCAGAGCAACGCCTGGATTGGCCTTTTGAGGAATGTTCCAAAGAAGTTTGAGAGGACCTGTCCCAAAAGATGGCACGCATGCATCAGCCATCGTGTAGCTCAACCCTATCTTCGGGAGCTCAACGACCCGACGCACAACATTACTACCAGCCAGGACTAGAAAGTAGGCCATACAATACTCAAACCGCCAGACATATATTGAAATACTGAAAGTATCAAACCTGTATAGTACTAAGAATATTAATAATGCCAATAGTATTACCATGAATGCCAGGAATACAGACTGCACTATAACTTGCTAGTGTAAGACTCGTAGCTTATTGACATGCATTTAGTAGGAAATTCACGTACCTTTAATGAGCTTCTTGATGTAAGGATCGAGGTTGATGGTGAAAGGCAGGAATATCTTGAGGTCTGCGGCGGTGAGCGTGGCGCGGTGAAAGCTCAGAAACACTTCTAGTTTGCGCTCGTCACGGTCCAGCTCCATCAGTGTGCTCGCCTCGCGGAGACCGCTCATTAGTGGTTTTACTCTGATATTAAGGAAGAGGAACGCTAATGTCAAACTATTGTTTAAACATAAACATGTGATGGAAGATCCATGAACCTAAATTATAGCTGTGAGTCTTCATATAATCTGAAGTACATTTTAGCATTAAGTCGACTGATTAGTCTAGGTTTTTCATATAAGTCAAAAGTGAAACAAAGACGTCATTCAGTCAAAGAGCATTTTCTATTTTTGTCATTTATGCTGAAATACTGCAAGCATAATAAATGTCTCCTAAAAAGGATCAGACGGAGCTTTTCATTGTTATCAGCTCCTTTCGTTTACGTCTGCAGCGTTTTCATATAAATTTACACCAAAACTTGGACCATAATTATCTAGTAAAGGAACTCACTTGTCATAAATATGCTTGAGTGAAGTTGAGTCATCAATGTGTTCCTCATAGGTCTCGTGGTGGTAGATAATCCAGGAAGTGCGGAACGGCCATTGCTCTGTCAGGTTCACCCACGATGCCAGCTGGTACCAGTTGAACTCGATTTGGAATGCTTTTAGAAGACGACCTGGAGGAATAATTGTTAAGTATGAAAGCCATAACTTTATGAATTATATTTTACGTCGTTCATGGAGTTTTTCAGATTTCTAAAGGCTCTAGTATTGATATGTTGGATTATACATTTTCAGGGACCTAAAACTGGGAAAGTAAGCTATGTTAGAGTTGCGTTCGCTCATGCTTCATGATATCTCGTTATTCCGGAACGAAAAAAGGCATTTGCTAACAATTTCATTTTAATTTCCAAGAACTAGAAAATAATAAGTTTAAAATGCAAGCTTTTTTTTACTGTGAATCAGTTTGAAAATTCAAAATGTTATCGTGTGGTTGCCGTTACCAGGCAAAATATGTCAGTTTCTTCCACGTTTTTATTCAGCGAGATTGATTCATATACTTCACGTTATAATTATTTAACAAAACAATCTTACCAGTTACATACAGCACATTCATTAGTCTCCTCATACTCCTTGGATTGACGTCACTGAAGTAGTCATCAGTCAGCAGAACTCTGCCTAGGTCCGCTGCCCCTGCGCCGCCTGCACCGCCGGTCGCACCACGGTGCAGGTTGGACGCGACGGACGAAGCAACAGATTCGGACGGACGGAGGCGACGCTCGCGGGCTGCTTGCCCTTTGATGCGCTCTTGACTTGACATGAGCTCCGACGTTGAGGATAGACGGCGGGCTGAGACCTAGATGTGTGATTATACTTTGGTTATTATAAGCTATAATTGTAGGACTTTTTGACGAATGGGAGACAATTGAGAAGAGTTCTCCTAATTTTCGTTCCTTAATGGGAAAGCCAAAGCTTTCTTTGTTTTCAACTTTCTTATATTCATTTCTTCATATTCATTTCTTCATATTCATTTTGACTGTAATATCGCACTAAAATATTTTTTTTATTTTCTCTTAGGGCAGCAGATAGTCAATGTCAACCTGGCAATAGCCTGCATTCTCCTGGCAGGTTATCGGAATTTATTGGGTAGCCATGACCCTGCGTAGTGCAGAGTTCTGCAAAATGCTAAGCTATGATGAGCACTCACAGATCTCTGCAGTGACGTGGAGAAGTCATCGGAGGCGATGACCTGCATCCTCTTGGCAGCAGTTTGCTGAGCAGCCTTGACCCTGCGTAGCGCAGAGTTTTGCAGGTAGAACGGCAGCTGCACCATGTTCCGCAGATAGTCCCACCCGCCGATGTTGCTCTCGCAGAATGCTCGACGGCTGTTTATTTCCACCGCCTACTCAAAATATTTTAGTGATGTAATAATATGTATACACTTGGTTATAAATGGTAATGATATTTAAATTTTATAATCTCATGTAAGTGAATTTTATTATTCTTATAAGAATAAAGTTGCTTTAAACTTATTATGCATTTATTTAAATTCAACTTCATTTATTTCGTAGTTATATTAATTTTCTTTTACGAAGTCGTGTAAGGGAACGTACCCATACTACGTGACCCGTTCAGGGGGGGAGGGGGGTCTTCAAAATACCACGCTTGGTCACAGGGGTGGGCGGGGGGGGGGGGGGGCTAGGTTTTCGTCACGTAGTCAATATCCTCTAGGGAAATGTCGAGTTTTTTCGAGCTATATTCAAATATGGCGCGCAGAGTTTAGAGCTTTTTGAACTCACAGGTGGCAACACTGGCACATATGAGTCAAATATTTCTTTTTTTAACTTTTTGTTTGCAAAAAATGATTTAAAGCCATATATATATTACCACGTGAAAACTAGAGGAGGGGGGGGGGGGGGATTGGCATTTACTACGGGTGATCACCGGGGGGGGGGGGGGGGGAGGTAAGAAATGGGTCGCGTAGTACGGGTACGTTCCCTAAGTATAAGTATGAAATTATGGTCTTTTTGCTTTCTGACTAACGTGGGTTCACAATTGGGTAATATAAAATTTGCAAGTTTTGAAAATCTGTGTATTAGAAATGTCATTAATATACTTAAGTCATTCTTTTAAGTTTGTATCAATAAAAGTCCTAAATATTACCTTCTTCCCTAAATAAAAATGTGTATGAAATCAACGTATTGTAAGAATTTTGTACATTTTGCCGGGTATTTATATATTTGGTAGTAAGGCAGTGTCTTTTTGCCCCACAGTTGCGTTTTACACACAAACAACACTCGAAAACTAACACTTTACTCCATAAAACATATGTATTTATAATTATTAATATTATATTATCCGCGCGCAATCGATAGTAGCGATGTGTTTAAGCTAATCTGAGTTATCATTTTAAAGTGTTTCGAGTTACTATTGTAAATCATTGAGAAAAGTAGCTATACAAAATATGAAAAAAAAAATGGAATAACGCTAGGAAGAAGAATAGATATCGACGGTTAACTATTAAGACCACCAAACAGTTTTTTTTACAAACTGCTTTTTTTACTAATTATCCACATGAACATACAATAGAAAAACCTCCTACATAGAATTCGCAATATTTCGGGTACTTTTAGTATCGTGGAAATACCTACTAAATATATGAGTGCAAACTTTGACGGCAATTGCTGGAGAATTAGTAAAAAAAAGTAGTTTGTCAAAAAATGACAGTTAGAAGTCTTGGTAGTTTTAACCGTCGACATAAAAATACGATGTTCCAACGTACTGAAATAATTGGAAATCTTGACATTTTAATTAGATTGTTTTGACCAAATCAATATAAAAAAAAAACATATATTCCCTTTTACAATACGTGCCCAACTTATAGAAACACATCTGAAAAGTAATTGGCATTACAAGATCCTAAACAAAAAGATTACGCGCGGATTCCGTATGAAATTAAAAAAAATACAAAATATTACGTAACATCCTAACAAAATGTCATGCAACACAGATGGCTAAAATATACATTTACAAGTATAACTTGTATTCTCATGAGATCATGCAAGTACATGATATAAGAAGGGTTTCGACACAACATCGAGTTCCACAAAGCTAATGGACATAAGGTTAACACCAAACACATGACGGACTTAACTGACCTCCATCCAAGCAACCTGTATGGAATGTATAATACTAGTAAGAAACCGGCTATAACTTCTATTTTATGATAATACTATGTTAAGTACTTGTTAAATATAGGTACTATAAAAGACATACACATAACCAAGGTTGGGCGAAGAAGACTCAAATCAAATTATCATTCATTCATCGAATAGCTAAAAGTTCTCGGATTTCATATATTAGAATATTTTTCGAACCGATAAAATCGGAAGATTATGTGTCCCGCTTTTTCTGAACTATTGGAAGATCTCAACAATCTTGGCTAAACTGATGACAGTGGTAACGATAACGATGACCATAACTCGGATAGTAGCTACATACTAGGCCTGTTTTAATAAGTCGCTTACATATACAAACATTACTTAATCAGGCCATCACGGTCCCACGGCTGGGCACGGACCTCTTCTCAGAATGCGAAGGATTAGGCCTTGGTCCGTCGTACTGGCTAGGTGCATATATATCGATCTTTATTTTTAGTTTGATTTGAAGTTTAGTCAGTTATCCTATGCAATGTTTAGAGTTAATATTAGGTCCCCACCTATGAAATCTGCGTTTTGTATGGAGAATTTTAAAGAAGTTGCATTTTTCATACTAACATTTTCTTAATTTATTTAACAACTATGAACACTAATGTTTTAAAACTTTTATGCACTAATGTTTAAAAACTAAGATAACGTATGCCACTTAGATTATGCGACAAAAATAAATTTTGGCTAAGTTAAAACAAAAATAGTGGTCATTTCTGCTAACAAAAAAAGGAGTCATTTTTAAGGTATTTTTTATGTGTAGAAAACGATAAGTAAATAAGGCTTTTTTACTATTGGTAGTAGTCTATGATGGTCATTAATCGATATAATAACAAGAAATTGATGAATATTTTAAATCATAGAAGTGACGAGGTTCTCTATTTGTGAGAAAAAAACGCCAATTTCATAGGTGGGGACCTAATATAATGTTGACAGTAATTTTAGTTATAACTCAAAAGAGTGGTTTATCAACACAGGCCTAACACGAACCTCTTGCAAAAAATAATAATTAAATAGTTGAAACAACAAACAGACCTCACTAAATAATACAACTTCATTTCCTTGGATAACATAAAGTAATTTAAAAGTACGTAAAACATTTACCTTGCTGATGATATGTGGGTCAATGGCCAGCAGCAGTATGAAGGGACTCTTGGGGTCAGAACACAGTGCGTGTACGGCGTTCAGTAATGCGAGCACTTTCTCTTGTTCGCAGCTATCTAAAGCGTCGACAACGACTACTAGGCGGGTTTGTTGTCCGGTGAATGCGTCTAGACATGATACCTGGATAATACGGAAATAAGTTGTATTCATAGTTTTACTTCTATTATTTACTCATTAAATAAATTATTTACAAGAAAAAAAAACTTAAAATAATAATAATTGCGGAATAACAGTAGATCATAGTTAACCGCCTAATAAAAGATTAAACTCCAGCCCTTTAGTGTTTTAGAAAACTCTGAAAGGTTAATCAAGGCAAAATATTACTAATTAGCTGTCAAATTTGATTGGTTGTTAGATTTTTGATGAATCAATTCCAATAGCTGACATGAGATTATATTGATCAGTGTATCAGAACTCAAAGATTGGACGTAAGCACAGAAACACGTTTATAAATACAGTTCAAAATGAAATAGATGAAGTATGATAGCTTACGACATGCGTGAGGGCCTGCACCTCCGGGCGCAGCGCCAGCGTGGGCGCGTGCGCGTGCGCCGGCTGGCGCGTGGCGCGGGCCAGGCGCGCGCGCGGCGGCATCGCCAGCGCGCCCAGCACGCGGCCGCACGTGTACAGGTTGGCCAGCAGCGCGGCGCCGCTCACTGCGCACGCGCCGATCATCAGTCCCTGTTGAATTTCACGCCGCCTGATCGACGACGACCCTCTCTCATTGAGCCGTCGCGTGGTATTGGATTGTTTCTTATCTCTAGCCTTATTAACTATACTGCTTATTATGTTTCTAATATTTCAGTTTAGCGCCTCTCAAGAAAACACTGCGGCCCTTTTTGCCTCTTTGACTTTAACAACTTTCTTTTTAATCAAAATGGATGTTACGACGTCAATATTACGGGTAATTAAAATACTTTTAAATAATCATAAAATTACAAACTTGACTAATACTTAAAATTATAACTAATACTCACTGCGGCTCTGTCTCCCGGTCGGTTAAGTACATGATGAGCACACACAGTCCTATGAGTATGCATGTGAAACACAACTCGAACGTGACAATGTGAGGAATACAGCACACACGACGCCATCTACAATGAATATACAAACGTAGCGTGTTAGTTATACAATAATTTGTATTTTTAACTCAGTTTTGAGCTGTTAAGATAATTATATTCCACTGTCTTGTTGGTCTAGTGGTCGCAAATGGGACTGCTGAGCATGGGGTCCTGGGTTCGATCCCCAGGTCAGGCAATGTGTTATTGGGTTTTTCTATTAGGCATTTCTCAGTCGGTTTATCGGTCGGAGTCTGGATTTGTGCCCGGTGAATGGCAATAGGCTCGCCCCCTATTACTCTTCTTCTTCTTCTTCCTGCCCTTATCCCACACCAGATGGGGTCGGCACAACATGTATTTATGAAATCCATGTTGTTAGAGGTTTTGGCTTATTGTTTTATGACCGGCCGCCTGCCTGACATCAACCCTCCTTGGGAATACTCGATGCGCTGTCGCGCGGGTGACCCAATGTGCTTGCTGATATTAGGTATGCACTGGGTCCCAAAAAGATATGCTTGTCAATCTTATTGCCGACAACTAAGCAAACTATGTTGTTCTTGATGGAGTATACTTGAAGTTGCTCGACCCTTATTACATGGGACTTAAAAATAACTGGCGAAACGAGGGTGTACTAAAACACCTCTGTCGAACCCTTCGGGGAGTACAAGGCGTAATGCTATGATGTAATGTCCAATAACTGTGAATAAACTGCCTCCTATATCTTCAAGTACTTTGGGAATACAGGTGTGTCGGTTACTTACTTCCACCCCGAGTCGGACGACAATGGCTTAGGTCGGAAGGCCCTCGCCAGGCGGGTGCACACTCGACCGTACTGACACTCCAGCGCCTCGCCCAGACTGGCTATCATCTGGACTACCATTGCCTCGCCTTCTTGACCTCCGCCGCTTTTCATACCCTCCGTGAAGTGGAACCTATAACAATACAAGTTTACGACTGAGTATAAGGAATTCGAGGGCGTCGCCAGCCGATGGCCCCGGTAGGGAAAAAGTTGATATATGGAGGATGGGAAAAGTATGAATTGTAGCTACAGACAAGAGCACATGAAGCTTTACACTTGTAGTGCGAGTCTTACCTCTATGGCGATTGTAATAAGCACGGTACAAAGTCCAATGTGTAAAGTTCCACGAGCTCTTGACTGTATAATAAAACTTATAGAAAAAGTTATTATATTTGAAAGACAGAATAAGTAAAAAGAATTTGGGACAAAATTGCCTCAAATGGTCTGGCCATGATGAATGAGTGTACATATTGTTTTTTGAAAATTACAATATTTTAATAATAATGTGGTTGAATCTTCGGGGGTTTTTTGCAAACTTGTCGACCACTTTATTATGAAAATCTTGTAAGTTTTCATTAATAAGTTTTCTGTGCACACTCATCATGGACAGACCACTGAGGCCATTTTCCCCCAGTGCTTCTTAACCAGGTTTTAAGTCGCCTGAGACTGCTAAACGATCGCTCTACCGTACACGTTGTGCACAGTAGCGATCAAAATTTTCATCGCTTTTCGGGTAAGAAGATTTTTGCCTCTTTTAGGACATCAACAACGGATAGATTTGTTGGGTTGAGTTTATCATACATCATTTTTTATGTTCGTAAATCATGTTGGTGAATCATAAAATTGGGCAACAGTTTCGCAAGATTCTGTGAGATTTTCGACTGCCATATGCATTTGCGCCGGGTGTAATTTAGATAATGCGAATGATGGAGTGTTTTCATGGAATTAGTGAATTTATTCGAGGTTTGACGTGCGGGAATGATCAGTCAAGCAAGTCAAGTGATTGGTTTGGTTGCTTTGCATTTGGTTACATCTTTTTGAATCTCTAGAGAGGAGCAGCGGCCCTTCCCTCCCCCCCCCCCCTTGGCGACGCCCTTGATGGCATTATATTTAATCAGAACAGTTTCAAACACTCCAGCACCTTAATTATAATATGCAGTAATAATAATAATGAGTGGCTGAGTGGCTCCACCACTAAATAAGGCGGATCGGTTTAAGCCGATGTAAATGTCATCGTTCGCTTCACCTTAGCTCGGTTGGCGCGGCGCTGAATGATGTCGTTTGTATCTTACATAATGACGAATTAAACTGATTCCGCTTCGATGTTATTCGAAGCGGAGTCTGTTGGGTGTGGGCCTTTAATATGTTATAATAAATATACTTTTAAAAATGTCGTATGTTCATACCTTATCGGCGTAGCTGGTAACGCCCTCGGGTCGTTGGGACCAGGCGGATGACAGAACACAACCTGCAGCGCTAACAACAACGAGCTGAACTTACGTCCTAGTGCCGACAGAACGCCGCCGGCCCACCACCACTCATATCTGTAAAAAAACAAACATACACTAAAGTTGGGATAATGATTATTATAAGAACATAGTAAAATATTATAACATGTAAATCATTTCAATTTTATTACATTCCCACTGATTCCACCATAAAAATGTTATAAAAACATACATAGTTTATAGAATAAGACGCTATTCTTGTGGCAGTGACCTTCAATAAAAATGGTATAAGTACTCAGTTTATTTTTTATGGAATGTTGGAGCCATCAAGACTTGCGAAAATAGTGCTCTCGTGTCGAGCCTAGTTGCAAGGTTATACATTGGCATTATAAAGTTTCATATTATTATCTCGAATTATTTAAACGTTACTGTTAACTAGAGCACTCATGAACAGCTATTTTAAATTTAGAATTAACATGCTTTGCATTTAGAAGCATTAGTTTCATGTACATGGTAACTAAAAATGTTTTATAACCTTTTTTATAGTTGTTGTCATTTTGAAATCAACTTAGTTAACTCATTCTTGAAATCGATATTTGTGTAAGTGCAACAGTGTTATTTTACATACATGCGTGAACTTTTGCTGCTGCACTGTTATTGACATTATTTGTTCAACTAGACATAGCATAATGAATACGAATATATTTAGTGAACACTTACTTATTTCCAGTGTACCACAATATGTACAAAGCAATGTATATCAGCGCGAAGAGAGCAAAGCAAAGTCCAACAGCGACGGTCGGCGGCGCGCCCGACACGGCGGCGATGGCGGCGGCCGACAGCGCCACGTGCCACGCGCCCCACGACACCGCCCACGACCACGCCCAGCCCGTCTCGCTCCACTGCCGGGCGAAGTTCTTCATCTCCTCTGTGGGGGATACAACCTGTGTCAATAACACAAGAGACGCATAGCTGGGTCACACCTCTGACAGATCTTCAATGTCAGCAACGGTTAAGAATGACAGCCATCCCTTAAATGCTCAGAGAAGGGTGATTATTAATCAAGATAGTTATATTCTTGTGGTATATTTTATGACGAAATAGAAGTGCTGACGTCGTCTCACTTCTCTGCGGAAGAAAGCATGTGTGACTAACTGTTATTGATTTTGGAGTCCGTACTTTACTACAGATCTTCATAGTTTAAACGAGCCAAATATAACGAGCTAGTTACGCCCACTTTGGCTCGCTCTATTGATGCGCTAAATGTTTCAATCTCCTGAGCTGAGGATAGTGGGTGTGACAAAGCGATGATTGATTTGTGGAGACTTATTTTATCGTTAGTCATCATGAGATGTTCTAAACGACACGACGGGTATCGTGACGAGCTGGGCGTGCCAACTCCAACACAGTTTAAAAATACGCGAAGTTCCTTATCATCCCTTGAAATGTTAGGAATTTATAGATATTTGTAGCGTCATAGATCATTGATTATTTATAAACTTTCAAAAAAGGATGCGTATAATTTGACAGAATGATAATATCTACACTGTCTACAATCAACTGTTTCAATTAATTCCCGCACGATGTTTTTTTAAAGTTAATGATTGTTTTTGTTTACAGAACGACGTAGTACAAACTTATTATTGCCTCTAAAAATGAAGTATACAACGTACAACTCATTATCAATAATGTTATCCTTTATTAATATCGTCCTTATTACAGATCACATATTTTGGCACTTTCATCCAAACATAATATTATTAATTTATCTATAACAAGAAGAAAAATAGCATATTGCCCCCTTCTACCATCGGACATCTAGACGCACTGTAAGTTACCATCCATACTTAGTTGCCATTCCACCAATTCGCACTAAGCGCTTCCAAACATCCTTCATAATGCGCACTGCAAAAGAGTGGGACTCACTACCTGCGTCTGTGTTCCCGAACGCATTTAACCTGAATCTCTTCAAAGTTAGAGTTAACAGGCTTCTTCTGGGTAAGCTCACTGCATCGTAGACTTTGTCTCTGTCTCCTCTGACCTAGACTAGAGTCAAGAGCAAATCCATTTCAAATAAAAAAATATAAAAAAATACACCGTAAGCCTTACCTTTAAGTTTATTGAGCAAAAACGATTTCCCGGATCCCCATCGCGCGTACAATCCAACAGTTATCGGTACCGACAAACTCGGTTCCGACAGCATGTCAGCTAATGCCGCGCTGTACAATTCGTACCCTAGCATATTCTCATTGTCTTCATTCGTGTTCAGCTTGCGGGCGCCAAAGATCTGGCCTAGGATCGTCTTGTTGTAACTCATGTCTATGTTGTAAGGAGTTTCGTTCAGCTTGTTCGGCTTGTATAACAGCTGGCTATTCTTCGGATTGCGGAGGAGAATCTCTACGATTTGCTGCGAAAGAAATATGTGCCTATGTTAGGGTGGGTTCACACGTGTGCGGAGTGGTGAATCCACTGTGTGTGTGTTCTTGTTGCCTTTTCCCAACTATGTTAAGATTAGCTTCCAGTCTAACCAGATCCGGTTGAATGTAGTGTCGTTAAACAATTCTGATTAGCGAATTTTGTTGCAAATTACCCATGTGTGAGTACCCTTAATGTGATTTACCAGAGTGATAATGATTGAGGATGTTTGTTGTCGAGTAATGTGATCGTTTGGTGTAGATAATAAATAATCTTGACAAGGAAAATACGTTTAACTGTGCATCCATGCATAAATTATAGATGGGATATAATGACAATTATCTTTTAAGACGTGAATATGATTTAAAAACATAGTTTATAACTATTTATTTTCCTGTTTATTATCAAGTTCAGTTTTTATTATGATCATAGAAAAAGCTTTATAATCTATTTCATAATAATAATTGTTAGTATTAATTGCTTCATCATAATTGACGAGTGAACTTCAGTGATTATATGAAACGAGTTAAACTGGACATGTGTCTATATTATAGTTATGTTGTTATTTTTTGAACTAAGGGTATCCAGTACAGCTCGCCGCTTTAATGTTCTTTAAAATTTTTGAAGAAGAGAATATTATTTGAACATCTATCAGATAGTTTGGACTGAGCGTTATTATCGAACAACTTATTTTAATTAAGAACGACATACTTATCAGAAATATAGAAAATGATATAATAAAAGCTACATATTTACCTTGGACCTGGCCCTCATAGCGATGTGTAGCGCAGTATCACCTCGGATATCAGCCACGTTGACGCGCGCTTTTCGCTCCAGCAGTAATTGTACCATTTCCGCGTGCCGGGAACGCACCGCACGCATCAGTGGTGTGTCTCCGCTCTGTATGTTAATATTATTGCAATGTAGTAAAGATTAGGTTGGATTCAATATCTTGAGACGATTATATGATCCCTGTGGTAAATTCCGTGCCTACATTTATCGGGTACCATTGTAGTCCCTGGCTGTTATTGAGAATGTTAGTTAGCAGATGAACCCAATTATTTTGGTCAATCTGGGAACCCAGAATCTAATGACTGTTATGAGTAGAGTCAACAGCAAAAGTCGATAAATATTTTGGAATTTCATAATTAACTATCTCTGGAGTTAATTATTTATATATGTCGGAGAATTAATCATTTAGAAAATAAAGGAGGGTAGTCGTCAAGATAAATCAACGTACCCGACGTTATAAAAACGGTTGTCATTCGACGGAGCGAAGGATTCCATATCGAACAGCCGAAGAAGTCTGACCTTTTATATCTGACTAGCTTGTCCTTATTTTCAGATCTTGTGTAAATTGTTGTATTGTGATATATTGTGAATTAGCTTCTGTAACTAACCACTAACCCTAATTACAAGTACTCTCAGTGGTGGAGAGTCTATGTTGGTTTTATTTACGAAATACCCGCTTTACCTTCTGATAAGCAGACACTGGTCTAAACTCTAATGCTACACTCAATTCTATCAAACTCTATAAACGGTGTGTGTCTGCGACATATAAATTTGTCATATAGTATTCTTTAAAGAATTGTCTTCTTTATCGTTATTGGCAACATAAAATAATAATTGGCATATTTTCATTCATATAACACTTTTAAAACTTTGCGCAATCGTCAATTGATAATATTGGCAATCCTTACTTAGTATGTCACAAGTTGTGACTCATGCAGTCACAATTACGTCTCTAGAAACCCTGTTATGTTAACTACGACGAGATATTTTCTATTCGTTTTTCCCGGCGACGTGACTATGACGTATTTGGCATACGTAGTTGAATTGCATCCATAATATTAATGTAGATTTCTTCATCTGGACTTTCCCAGTCTATAGGCTGAGAGGAACTATCGGGCATGCGGTTTTTAGCAACAAAACGATACATTTCCTCGTATGCATCAGAAAAGTGGTAAAGGGTAATAGAACCTTTCTGGCATAGCCACCCTGCCGCCATTTTCATTTTTATTTTCAAAGTTGCGTCGCATTTTGAATCTGGTATATGGGTAGAGAACACTTTAAGAATTACGTTACGTAATTAGTTAATTTTTAATGATTGTCATTGTTCTCACGTGGCGATCTTTGCCTCCAAATATCTCGGCAACGTGACACTTTAGGACACCACATTTCTAATATTTTTGGTTTGTTTCTAAGTGTCCTCTACCCATATGTAATAGGGTCAATGAGCGCCGCAACTTTGAAAAAATATGACAAAGACGGCCGGATGGCTATGCCAGCTTCTATAGAAATTGTTTGAACGCCTTTGATGTTATTCAGGGCATGATGTAACATCTTTTCCCACTTTGGTCAGCAGACCCTTCAATTTCTTCATTGATCCTTAATAAATATAGTTAGTTTCTGCATTGACGAGAAGCATCTAAGACTATCCTTTTTCTTCAAAGTATGATTATATTGTATAAAGGCATCACAACTGTGATGGAAACTCCATATTGGGGAGCAAGCCCGCCGCCAGCTGTTTCGTCACCCGCGTGCAATACCGAATGAAAAAGATTAATTCCCAAGCGATATTTGGACGAGCTTTTTTTTTTTGACTCTCCCCTCACTCTTTCGATTTTCGACTCCTGTATTTTGAGTGACACAAAACCGAAACAATGGGGTAGGCAACTGTGGAACTAATGGCGCCACTTTCGATTGTTCCTATGCCATCTTATTGGTTGCAATGTGTTTGACATTATTGCTAATATGAATATGATGGTTCTGATTGGTTCAAATAATTAAGTATGGAGGTGCTGCCATCTGCTTTCGTTTTGCGTTGCCTTCCCCATTGAAATTGGTCTCAATTAGATAAGTCGCTCGATTTGCCGCCCCTGGGTGTGCCGCCCGTGTGCAGTGCACGTTTTGCACGCCCGCTTACGGCGGCCCTGTTGGGGAGAGTCTAATCTACATCGATAGACTACGAAAAGCTGGTGACTAGGTCAAACAGTTCCTCAAAACAAAATAGTATAACATTTAGTTCTGAATATGTTTTGAAACATCTACTTACAACAGTACTGTGTTCGAGATCAGGATTGGAAGCCAGCAACAGTTTGAGTATTGAAACATGTCCTTTCTCAGTGGCTGTGTAGACGGGCGTCTTCTTCTCTTTGCCCGGTAGATCGACGTCCACGTGTTTTTTCAGAAGAGCCTCTACTATATTTTTGTGTCCACCTTTCACGGCATGAATGAGCGGTGTGTCTTTTGATTGGTCCTAAAAAGGTTTTAGGAATTTTTAAATCACGTTAAATTGTGGAGAAATATAAATGCTACAAACTATAATTATAGATATAAAGCATAAAAAGCATCCCGGTATTCTATTAGGTTCTGTTTATGAAAATATATTAGAAATACCAGCCAAACGATGCAGGAAAGTTATTATATAACGCTTAACAGAATTAACCAGAAACCTTAGGGAACGTACCCATACTACGTGACCCATTTTTGACAATTTTTTATCCCCCTCCCCCCTCGGTGACCACCCGTAGTATATGACCAAGTGCCCCTGTGACCAAGCGTGGTATTTTGAAGACCCCCCTCCACCCCTGAACGGGTCACGTAGTATGGGTACGTTCCCTTAGACATCCCAATTATACCCCATATTTTTTAAGAAATTGGTTTTACGTTTTCTTTGCTAAATGTAGAAAAATGTCAGTCTTGACATAAGGATTAATTTTCTTTGTCTCAATTCACTAAAAAAGTAACGTGGTTTGTAGAAAATAAGGATTTAAAAAAATACTCATAAAAAAAATGTTGAAATTGATTCTAAATAAACTACTTTCTGGCATCTGGTTGATTATGTTACACCTCGTATAGATACATAGATGTATAGAGAAAGAGTATTAATCCGTCTACAAGGCCTATTTAAAGCAGTAGACTGCAATACGTACTACATAATAAGGCTGAAAAGTAGGTAAGTTGGTGAAGCATGAATAGGAAAGTACAATAAATATATACCTACAAGGTTAGTCGGAAAGGGGGTACTAAGCCGCGGACCACCTAAAGTATAACTGATGACTATTTTAAAGCAAGTGTTAAAATTTTAAAATCCGGTAATTTTTATTTGCATGCCAAATTTTTTTTATTTTATGTTTAAAAAAAAAAACATACCTGCTATAGTTATGAATTCAGAAAATTAATTTTCTAATCCATGACCCCAAATATGACCTAAATTGTAAACACAGCTGATCATAGCTATGGACAGATAGATTTTAGCATATTTTTCACGAAATCTTTGAAAAGCTATTTCTCTTAAACTATCGAGTTTTGGGGAAAGTTGTAGAACAAAAGTTATGCCTTACTATGAGTACTTTAACAGCCTTTCGGCTTAGTACCCCCTTTCCGACTAACCTTGTATATCATTTTAGCTCAGTAAACTATTAATAATAATCACGAAATAGTCTGCAGTCTATAAAATTACCTGCACGTTAATATAAGCGCCGGAGTTAATAAGAGCCAAAGCGATATCGTAGTATCCCTCTTTACATGCGATCGCTAACGCTGTGTAGCCGTCCTTGTCTAATGCGTTCACGTTCGGCTTGTGTTCCAGCAGCATTTGGACGATCTCGAAGTGATTGCCTGAAGACAACGAAATAGAAATTGAAAACCAAAAGATAAGTTGGAAGACATCATTAGAGGAAGTGGGGCAGATAAGCTGCAAAGTGGGTTCTGGCTTCATAGGAGAAGATAACGCTAGAAAGAAGAAATAGAATTAGTTCAGAAGATAGTTCAGAAGGCGAATAAAATATCGACTTTATTGCTATGCATTTACCTGAAACAAAACAACGAATTTTATTGTTCTTTATTTTTAATTAACTTTCTTAATTTTCTTACTGACCATACTCGGGACATAAACTAATTAAGTAATTTTGTTTTCGTAAATATTGCCAATATGCGTGCTTTAGGTTTATTATAAAATATTTTCGTTGACTAACGATAGCTATGAATAAGCTCTGACATAGTGATGATACCTTTACCTTTGTTTGAATTATTTCCTAAACTCGGCGACTAAGGTCATTGTATTATAATTTAGTGAATATAAAATCATAATTCCATATAGTTTTCTATAAATCATATGGAATTGTCAATGGTATATTAAATTAGCTGCGCATAATTGTCTAGGATAATCGATTCAGTTTTTATGACACTACAAAGCTAATGAAGCAGGAAAAATTATAATTTGTATTGTCTAATATTTGTTCGCCTAAAAAACAATGATTTTAACAAACGATGCTGTACTTTTCATTGTAGGTAGTAGTGTTTAAAGTGTCAAATAATGCGACTTGGCAAAAATTATAGAAAGATGAGAGATGGGATCGGTTACCGCCCACCGCATCCGCTTGTGACCATCTAAGTGTTTGGTCAGACTGGCAGCGCAGCGCGGGTGCGGGAACGCGCGCGATTTACCTGTCCTCAGTGGAGCGTGGCTTCGTTCTGAGCGTTATCGTGTCCACACTCAAATGAAGTTCTTCTGTTTGAACACGCCGCACCGCGCCCGCCCCGCGCCCGCTTTTGCAGTCTGGCCAAAGGCTAAGCGTGATCAATGGTGGGTGACCATCATTTATGGTATTTTTTCGCAGCTTTTGTTTAAACATTTTGTAGAATAAAATAACATAACATACTACCCGAAGGGTTCGGCAGAGGTGTTTTAGTAAACCGTCGTTTCGCCAGTTATGTTTAAGTCCCATGTAATAGGAGGCGAGCCTATTGCTATTAACCGGGCACAAATCTAGACTCCGGGCTGCTACTGAGAAATTTCTAATAGATAAACCCAATAACACTGGCCGACCTGGGGATCGAACTCAAGACCCCATGCTCAGCAGACGCACGTGCGACTACTAGACCAACAAGGCAGATAAAATAATTATACTAAAGACATTGCTAACCGTGTGTAGCCTGCAGCAGCGGTGTCCAACAGTACATTCCAGCGGTATTAGCGTCTGCGCCGGCTCGCAACAAAGCTGCGCACGCGGCTACGTCACCTGCGCGAGCCGCCCATGTTAGCGCGGACGTTGCGTATTTGTCGCAAGAGTTTGGGCGCGCGCCCGCTGCTAATAAGCGTTGGACTACGCCACTGTGCTTGCGGCCTGCCGCCCATACCAGTGAGCTGAAAGAAATTAATAAAGATTTTCTATAGAATCCAAATCTTTCCAAAAGCAGTTGGGAAAAGGTTAGCATGATGATGAGACAACAAACATTAAAGTTTTCTCATCATTGGTCAGGAATCTAATTGCGGAGAATAAGGAATTTTCATGTTCAATACTTAATGGAATTTCGGCTGATATAATTATGATAAACGTATACGAATAGGCTGAATCTTGGGAATCTATCGTCTACGAACGAAATGTCGTTCTAATGTATGGAAACTTTTTGATATTCATACTAGCAAATCAATACGACGACACGTTTGGTGCAGTGGCTGAGCGATTGGCTTCTGCGCTACGGGTCGTGGGTTCGATTCCCACACGGAAAAAATATTTGTATGGTCTACAGATAGTTGCTCCGGGTCTGGGCGTTTGTGTATGTGTAGATCTGTGTCTGTAAACGCACCCACGATACAGGAGAAATCCTAGTGTGGGGCAACGTTTTATATTTTAAAAAAAAAGAAAAAGAATACAAAGGGCTAGTATGTGTACAATGTACGTACGTACGTATATCTATGCTGGTTTTGGAAACCAATGCTTAATGTTATTTCAAATGACAAGTAAAACGTCAGTGCCTCCGATTGTTAGACAAAAATATGCAATAACTCTGTATGGATTGGACACGGAGCTAACCGCAAACAGATATTTGTATGATTATTATGTTTAACGGAACAATCTTGTTCAGTGTTACATACTGGCATATGCTACAAACAATATGCCTTTGTAGTATTCCGTACGAAAAACCTGTAAACCGAAACTTGTCTGTCTGTTGCGGTGACTGTTCAATGTTAAAACTTATTTATGTTAAAGTTATACAAGGTTAGTCGGAAAGGGGGTACTAAGCCGAAAGGGTGTTAAAGTACCCATAATAAGGGATAACTTTTGTTCTACAACTTTCCCCAAAACTCGATAGTTTAAGAGAAATAGCTGTACAAAGATTTCATAAAAAATACGCTAAATTCTATCTATCCTCAGCTATGATCAGCTGTGTTTACATTTAATTTTTAGGTCATATTTGGGGTCACGGATTAGAAACCCCATTTTCTGAATTCATAACTAAAGCAGAGATGAAGAATTTTCGAAAAAACTAAAATAAAAAATATTTTTGATGGAAAAAAAATTAATCGAATTTTAAAATTTTAACACTTTCTTTAAAATAGTCATCAGTGATACTTTAAGTGGCCCGCAGCTTAGTACCCCCTTTCCGACTAACCTTGTATATAGTTTAATCATTATTCAACAAAGTATGACACATAAACGTTTGAGTTAAACCTCAAACAATAAACAATTATAAATGATGTAATCGACGTTTAAAATAATTATATTTTCCTTTTATATAATGCTGTATGATACTTTACACTGGAAAATCTTCTTCCTGTTTAGGACAATAATATTAACATACTTGATGTTATAATTGCCGTGTGCATGAACGTCGGCTCCTTTCTCCAGTAGTAAAGCTACAATTTCTTCGTGGCCCTTGTATGACGCCCATAGCAGTGGTGTCCACCCGCCCTGTGGAAGAAAATATAATTATATTTGACAAGAATTCACGGTATTATGGTTGAGATATATACTCTATCTACCTAGTTTAAGTACATCCCACGATCACGCAAAATTATATTTTTTGGCTAGACGCTGTCTAGCTTATAGCTTGAAAGGGGAATCTCAGAGTTGTTGATATCATTCCATGAATCCAAAGAACAACGTTACTTTGAGATTTTTATGACCTTTGTTTGTAACGGACATAATATTTTGATATACGGAATCAAATTTTTATTATACCTTCAAATATATTTACAATAATGCTTCCATCTACAGAACAGTATTTAAATAGGATACAACCCACACATTTCAAGTAATATCTTCCTTATTACAACTGACTAGATAATACTAATGTAATCATAGATTAGTTACATTGAAATCGTTTCTATTCACTCTGCCTGGAAAACTTATATTTTATATAATTTTAAATTAAATTGCATAAGTCTGAACACTATCTGATTTTAACTATTTCACTTCTAAAACAAGCGAAATAGTTCAGCCCGTAGACACATAATTGTTAAGGAAGATTAAAACATAGTTATGTGTTTTTATTATTTCAGTAACTGTCATTCTTGTCAGCCACTAAATCAGAACCCACACACATTCACTAATTGCGTAAATCATGACCTCATTTCTATGTTTGGCCCCTAACTAAAAATATTTACCTAAAATACTAACATAAACCATTTGTCTTATCACATCAAAAACCTTTATAATAAATTATCATCTTAACTTTTGGAATACTTAAACAAAACAATCCAGTTCTGTGTGTATTCCACGCGAATTAACAACAACACTCTAATTCGAGCAACAAAACGTTTTCCAATATTATGTAATGCAAAATATTATTGTGATTGGGTTCTTCAAAGGAGCGTAATAATTTGATAGTATAATTTTTATTTAATTTGTATTTCTAATAAAGTATCCAATAGTTACCTGAATAAAAATAAAATTAATGTATGATCACATTTTAAAGCCACGTTAAAGTAATAAGAATAACCTCGTGTTATAGTTTTTTTTTAAATACAGTTTTCTTGTGTAAGCAGTTAACATTCGACTATTAGAAATTAGGTAAACTAGACAAGGCATCAAATTGTTTGTGAGAGATTGGTTCTGGCTGGACGAACGCATTATATTTTAGCCAGAATTTAGAATGTGCTTGGATGTCAGTGACATCTTGGCAGAGATCCACGTCAAGTATAAATATACTAATTTTGAGTACACAGTCCAGAATACATTTTGGTCATTGCTCTATTATAATTATTTAGGTTACATATTGTGCATGTGCAGTGGTGCATAATATTTTTTTGTTTTTCAAAGAAAAAATATTTTATCTTATACAGTATTGTATTTAAGCTCTTCTATAATACAAATAACAACAGCCTTAAAGACAAGTTAATATTCCAGTCAGACATAACATAAATATCTGTCAAAATCAAGATCAATGACGTCAACTTCAGCCTTCAGAAAAAAAAGAGCCCAACTTATTGCAGTATGTTTTGTATTCATAAATGAATCATTTTGAACATGTGCCATGATGTTTAACAACATGTCACAGTACAGACGCTTTAAAATGAAAGAAACATCTGTTAGGCGTAGGTACCACAAATAGTTTGTTAACCAACTTTAACTATGCCTTTATCTCTCAATATTTCGTTTCCACAATCAATTCCTCTGATCTTTGCAATTTGTAAAAGTTCTTTCATCTTGATTTCTCAGACTTTTTAGTATTCATTAAAAAGCATAAGTGTGGTAATTTCTGTCTGTAGTAAATAGAGGTATAATCGCAAAGATTTTGACGTTAGTGACGTCTTCGTTACAGAATATATTAGAGAAATTGTTGAGTCAAAAAAATAAATTTTGGTACGGTAATTCCTTTCTAAGAATAAAAGAACATTATCAACTAAATGTCTAATTGCATTTGAATAGAAATAGCTCACAGTAGTACTCATTGATAATGCTAGGTCATTGACAGCTCTTCTTGATCGTTCCGTTATCCAACCCTATTGGCAGACAAATGCACGACTAATTCTTTTATTCATGATACAGCAAATTTCTTGGTGACTGTAGCGCGGAGCTAGTGTTGTCTGATACCACAAATATTTCTAGATGTTATCAGTGCTCAAATGAATGCTGCTGCACGGATATACTTAATTTACCTACTCCTTATCCAAAGAGGGTAATAGAACTTGATTAGTTTCCCCTAGTCTTCTAAAATTCATAGATCGGCCAGGCGAGCCGCTATGAAAATTTCAGCGGTCTACAGATTCAGCTTCATTGCGATAATTACAGTAAGAGAGAAATATTAAACTAACAGTGTTCCAAAACGTCAAGTTCACCTTTAACATACACTCTGACGCCCAATATAATAATGTGTCAGGAAACTATTCAACTTACTAGACCAAATACCCGGTGATGAAAATATCGTGAATGTTGCCATGAAGACTGGCGCTGTTGTTATTACTCCGCATACCGAGTGTGGCTACTATGGGCTTTACCTCACTTTTAAAGAGAGTCTGCCCCATAAGCAGCAAGTTATTGAGTTTCTTAGCTTTACATAATTAATGAACACTCACACAATCCCTAGAATCCACACGACCGCCAGCATCTAGTAGCTCCTTAGCGATGGTAAGATGGCCGCCGCGGGCCGCAAACGCCAGCGGGGTCCAACCATCCGCGTCTGCGGCTCCAGCGTCTGCACCGGCCGCCAGCAGCATCTGCGCCGCCGCCACGCGACCATTTTCACATGCGCACATAAGGGCGGTTGTTCCGTTCTGCACATTAAAAAATAGTTTTAAAAATAATACTATGAAAGGGAAGACGCTGGAAGAGGCCTATGTGTAACAGTTAACAGGGGCGAACCCCCGGTTTTGGAAAGGCTGATCAACGCAAAAATTGACTTATCAGCTGTCAAATCACATGTTAAGTGATGTCGTTGGTTGTTAGTATTTTAATCGGCCAATCACAATCGTTGACATGAGATCTGATTATAGATTAAATAGATTAGCCTTTCAGAAACCGGGCGTTAGGTATCTAAATGTCATGGTACACAAAATACGTATATGTTTATATTGGAATAATAGTTGACACACCTACGATCTGGACCTCGTAAAAGAATAATCATAAATTAAGCATCTACATTTTATGGCATTGAATTCAATTTCCTAGACGAGATTCTAAAGCTCATAATAATAAAAATGAAAAACATATTATTAATTTATTGTGATTACTGGAATAGTGAAATTTTAACAAAATAAACAACAGTATTATTTTCTTCTTGGGTTGTATTGTAGTACTTCAAAAATTTATTAGCACCATCATAGTAAAAAAGTGTAACAGGTGCTGATAGAATACATTATATATGTCCCCCTAGCCTTTGTTCCCAACTACGTTTTTGAGGTCAGCTTCCAGTCTAACCAGATGCTGTTAAATACCAGTATTTTACACGGAGCGACTGCCATCAGGCCTACGCAACCCAGTAACTGGGCAATGCCGATATCCTAAGGTTACGCCGGTTGTCAGAATTTCGGGCTTCTTACTACCCGTAACGACTGTCATAGGTAGTCGTATGACACCCGGGACCGACAGTTTAACGTGCTCTTCTAAGCACGGAGGGGTCTCAATATGTAACGAATATTCCATTAGGAACAACACTAATGGTATTTATTAGTGTAATAATAGTTATCTTTAATGAATATTTATCAAAGATATTGAAGAATGTTATTCAATATTTCTACGCATAGGAATAAAATATACAGACTTGAAAAAAACAATTCTTGTTTCCATTGATGTCGCAGTAGCTAAAATTCTAAGAATCTATTAAAAATATTTTTATACTCCTCTCGTGACACATACTTCCATATAATTTAGAGATAAGATTAAAATAAGTAGTACATTTCCCAGTAATTAAATGACCTGTAAGTGGAATGAATAATCCCTTTAAAGTACCAATCCCTCTGGAATATCTTTGGTACACGGTGTTTTTTTCAAGACTCTTCGTGCATTAGTAACTACAGGATAAAATTCTTGTACAAGTTACTGCGGAGTTCTGATTTTATGTAAAGAGTTTGGCTTCCGCGACCTTTTAGAAGAAGAACTTTGTTAGACCACATTTTTAAAGATTTTATGATAACAAATTAGAAGTTAGTGTTGCGTTCGATCCATACGTGCTGTATGGGTATAATAATATTAATGTAATTCGAAAACGTGTTCCCGCGGATCACTAGCAAGTAAGGTATATAAAAAAAAGCAATATAAAAAAACCAAAAAAATATGTTTTCCTTATTCCGTTGACTATATTGAAATATAGCTAATATATCTACCAAATGGAGACGGCTAAGCTTTAGGCAAATATGTTAATTCATCAGAGTTTCACTAGCCGTTACTGAGAAATCAAAAGTACGAAGAATATTAATCATCACTATTGCTAATAGCAACATAATGTTGAAATACAAGTTGATTCAATTGACCATCCCTCAGATACAACTTCTGAGTCGCCTTTTACGAAAACAGTTAAAAGTAATGGTTTGCTGTACAGAGGACACCTAATGGCACTCTAGCAGGTATCTTGAACGTATAGTACGCCACCTATAACGTGTTGACCATTATAATATATGTCTATGTTAAGGAGAATCATGTTACTTGCCTCATCTTTGTCGTCGATGCTAACATTCTTGTTGTTGGTTATGTACTGCTGTAGTTCTGCCAGGTTGTCGCTGTTGACGAGCTGCGAGAGCGTTCTGAAGCACGCCAGCGATACCATGGACTCGCTGCGGTGCAGGCTCTGGACATCAACAATACACAATAAGAAACTTTTATATTTAGATAAATTAGTGTTACTTTCCTAGTCTAGAGTCCTAATAAACACTTCATTTTTATCTGTCAGATTTAATCCGGATTTTTTGGCATTCCGCACATCAAAAACGTACCTTTCTTTTGTTGTTGCAAACGCTTCTTTACTTATCTTTCTGATTCGCAGTCAGTAAAACATAAATGCTGCTAATGTACATAATATACTTTACAGCAATAAACACTGAATACTTAAATAAATAATGAGTACTTAAAGAGATTTGGTACGTTATAAAATACGTCACAATTTTTATTCAAATAAGCAGGCTAGGCTACTGAAAAGGCGCTATTAAATACGGGTTAAATCTCACAAGATTAGGTACAGAAAAAAAGAACAGTACGGAACCTAGCGTGCGTGAGTGAAATTCTCACATATGAGATTTTTTTTAATGGCATACAGAAAGTGACAGCCATAAGGAACCGGTCGCGTCGGTATTAACTGAATACAATTTGGATTTCTAAGTATTTGTACAAATAAAGTAGGTATTATCACAAAAAACAAGCAAACAGATCACACATGGAGGTCAAGAAGTAGGTTATTCACTGACAGACAGGCTTCAAAATCAAAATATTTAAATAAACTATCATAATATCGTATAAAAACATTTGGTTACGCGAAACAATCTTAAAAGCAAGCAATTATTTATACCTCAATCGCATGTAAACTGAAACGTAACATTAAGGTATTGATAACTAGGTATAAATTTTGTGAAATATTCGGAAACTTTTAAAATCTATAGCCGTGAACAATGTTCTATGAAAAACACACAAGAACGAGTAAACGTTTACTCGACACAGTTCGCGACTTATAATGAACACAATTTATAGATATAGTGATAACGTTTGATATCACAAGGTAGCCCAATATAATAAATATACCGTGTACTTACACAGTATGTTATTATTGTCAACAGTGTATGCAAAATCCGAACAAGTACCTATTTCAAGAAGGATGATAAGCGTGTTTGGTGAAGCGTAATTAACTCACGCCACAACTTATAGATAACTGTAAGGTTACAGGATTTTTAAAAGCGCGTGCAAGCTTTGTTATATTTTAGCAACTTAATACAAGATATTAAGATTCCATCTCTTATTATATGTAAGTACCTATATGCAAAGATTACAAGTTTCTTACAATATTAGGTATTCAGGAAATGGAGGCTGATATCATTTATGATATTACAGTTAAGATAACAATTATCATACCTGGTTAATAAAGATTCAAACATAATTTTAGCGCATTTATAGGTTCAGGTGAAACAGGTAACAGAATATCAGGAATCTCACAATATTCCAAACTATCTGGTGTTACGCTTCATTTGTATTTTTTTTAAAAACAATACACATACATTTGTATATTGTATCCTCAATGTTATGCAAAGTAATAAAGTATGGTTTCACATGTGGTTATGTACACTTACCGGCCATTGAATGTCAATTTAATGCAGACATACTATCAAAGGGTGTAATTTTTTTACTTAATAATGAAACGAGCGCCATGCATGTAATTTGCCAAAAACAAGAGCAAACATTCATTCACACGTCGTATTATTTGTTAAAATACCACTTCAAAACAATCATATTTAGTTAGAAAAACTGTAGTTATAATCACAACACTTTTTACTCTACTTGTTATCATTGGGCAGACCGTGTTAGAATGTCTTCGAAGTGCGAAACCGTGGAAAGCAAAGCCATGGCTTAAACGGCGGTGCTCTCCAGGCGGCGCAGTGACGGTGAACCGCGGCACGTTGAGGTGCGTCCCCGCCGAGTGTGGCCCCACGTTGTCGCTGCTGCCGACCTGCAGATGCAGGAACGACGGCCGCCGACGCTTGTGCGCTTTGGGAGGCGCCAGCATGGAGCCCGCGATACTGTTGCTCTTGGCGCGCTGCGGTGGCGTCCGCATCACATCTTCAGTCGAAATCGCGTCCGATCTTTCCGATTCCGCAATGCTGTGCTCCGTGTCTGAGGATGTCGGTGATTCCAGGACCATCTCCAGCGACGGAGTAGCAGAGGGCGGCCTCGACACGTTTTTCTGTTTGTGTATGTTCGCAATGAGACATCGTATGTGTACGTACTCATTGTCACCACTGGTAGATGCATCAGGAAGCTGCGGGTGGAGGGACATGTTGTCTCGTCTCCGCGCATAATAAGACGCGTGAACCGCTCCGCTCCTGTGAGAGATTTGTGAATGTGGTGATCGAGCCGCTCTATGAGCATCGTGACACGTCTCGTGTTGGGCGGATACTATTTAGAGCGCGCCGCGGCGGCGTGGAGTGGAGATGGGCGGGCGGAGGGCGGCTATGAATGAACTCGTCTATCAGTGCGGCCAACGTACGAAAAAAGTTTCATAGAAATCGTAATAACTAAGACAGCAACATTATCATCAGACTTGATCCTAAATAAAGAAGTCTTGTTCGTGAAAATATAAACATCCTTTTAATAATCAAGACTATTTTATCACTTATGTTTGAAATTTTATAATTTACTCCATATGATGAGTGACTTTCATTTCATGTTGTCAGAAATTCCTAGGTACTTATTTCTCTTGACGGAGTTGCACTTTAAAATAAATTAAAATTCAGGAAAGCTCTTTCCTGATTTGCAACGATGCTTTCAATTTCTAAGATTGCTTAGTAACTTTGATATTTTCCTTATTGAAATACGCAGGGGGAACTGAGTCTAGGTAGTTAATTGGTTAACTATTTTGAGTAAGAGGATAATAGTTTTAATATTTCGATTGTAATAATGGTTTGATTTTTATTTCGTTAAAATAAATTCAGTAGGTACTTGGAACGCCTCCACGTGATATTACAAAACGAAGAAGCAAACGTCTTGAAGTTACGTTACTTTAAAGTTTCCTACTCACCTGCGCTCAGAGATAATAAATGACCCAAACTTTTAAAAAGCACAACAATCTCTTCAAAAGAGCTACTTCATAATTATTATAGAACGGTCGAACACGGATAGACAGATATTTCGAATTAAACGCACATACGATTACATTGTATTATCCACATTTCAAATCAAATGAAAGGAGTTATTATAAACTCGTATATACGCTATTTTAATATTTTTCAAATTAGTAATCAGTATAATAATAAATAATCAGTATAGAGATCGTAATTAAGACTAATATTAGAAACAGGGGAGATAAGGGTGCACTGTGCCGGAAGAGTTCTCCAGCGAAGTAGAAATAGCCCCCGGAGGCTATTTGCGACTTTACATAGAAAAAAACGACCCGGTCAGCAGAATACATACAAGCGAGTACATGCTGTATGAGCGCAGCGAGATGCGCTTGAAGATCGCGGAGGCTGATCGGTGCGCGGCGCGCTCTGGGGGCAGCATGTTGCGCGGTGTCTGATCGGACTGTGCCGGCCTTGGTTTACAGACGCTTAGAACCGGCACACACGGTGCTCTCCCCGCCGCCGATACCATTATGTGTACCATTCTTTATATTTAAGAATAATAACTCATAACCATGAAGCATGAACTTGAGCTTGAAACGCCGCCCGCACTGCCCGCCGCGTCTATATTATTTTTATTTTACTATTTTTGTAGTAAATACTGTCAGACTTTTTAAATAGTGCTTTTACGATACTTGAGCCAAACAAAAATGTTAATGAGATAAAATTAAAAAATAAACAAAATAGAAATCGAAATCGTAAATTACCTTATTATTTCAATTGGTTTTGCGTAATAAGAGAGTTCTAGCAGTAAAATAATTAAACTGAATATTTTTTTATTCCATCACACCCGGCTTAATGAAGAGATATACGAAAAAAAAATAGGCTGTGCCGACCCTAAAAAAATTGGCTGGAGGATGATGATGATGGTGGATGACCTCACTCCGTCGGCATTTTATTTTAGCCGACAAGACCATTTTGAGGCAGCACTTTAGAGATTTGTCGCAAAGGCAGATGGTACACGAAACTAGAGCCGCGAAAGACACTATCAGATAAATCAAACATAAAGCTCTAAAAAACATTTAATTGTTCCCCACGTGTTTTATGAAAAACCTTGAACATCAAGTTAGATACGAGTAGTTAAAAACATTATAAAATTAATTGGTCTAACTATTATGTAGGAACAGCGATCCGTTAAAAAAATGCAATTTTCCTCTAAAATCAACAGGTCAATTAATGACAAGTTAGCATTAATATTTTTTTATATTTTGACATTGTTTTACTTATTTTTCGTTAGTGTCATCTTATGTACAACTAAATTATTAGATAATTAGAATTAATAACACTTAACACTTCATGCGCATCGGGATCTTGCAGACGAGCCATCATATTTTGAACAATACTTGTATAAAATACGAACCAGTCATCATACCCATAGTCATGTGAACAGTGTTGTTACATTATTACGTTAGAAAAAGGAAGATAATCCTCCTTCTACAACATATCTATGTAAACACGTCATACTCATGGTAATAATATTGAACTCTACAAAGTTATTAGATATTAAAACTGATCATAACCGGTCTAGGATCTACTCGGACATGCATTACATACAGTAAACAAGAATTGTACCGAGGTTAAGATCCGCAGTCAAAGTAGAGTAAAAAGATTAACGGGGTTACAGGATTCCGTCCAGTCAAGCGCCACTGCTGCGCCTGCTTGACTGGAACTATGGTTACTTCATTTTTTATCTCATACAAATCATATGAGAAATAAATGATTAAACACGAACAAAAACATTCAATACCTGTGAGTAAGCTCGAATAAAAGATGCTGCACGAAACATTTTGGTGTACGAAAATTAAAACCACTCGAACTAACGAATAGAAATAATTTTTTTAGTCACCAGAGCACCTCAAGTCTCTTTATTGTATAGTTATCGTCCCAGTTCATTACACAATATACACTGCAAGGACTTCAGCTTCTGGTCATACTTATACCCTATAATGTTTTGCGAAAGCTTAAGTTCTGAGTTAATATTGGATTAGAGGAGATTGTTCTCTAAACAAAAGATTATTATGATAACGGGAAAAATACGAATGTTATAGCATAATTTGTACAGGGTCATAAATACGGGGCGATAAGGTGGATTACTGCATTTCGTAATTCTATGGTTACATAGGAATTATCGCGCACCCGGGATTTTTATTAGTAAAATTAATTACCCTAATATCATACAAATCTAAAAGTAATTATGCAAGGCAATTAGGCGCTAGGAAGTTAATAAACGTGAATAAATTAGGTAAAACATTAAGTCAATGAAAATATTAGTCGATCAATAATTTTATCGTTAAACTTTACTGTCGTACGTGCTTCATAAACGCAAATTACGTTGGAACCTTACGAGCTCTGCTATGTCGAGACAAAACAGCGTGACAATGCATATATTCTCTTCAGGAAATTGAACATGACTTAAATGTGTCGGCATTTGGGAGCAGGCTTTCAACGATCCATCAATTAAACATATGCCAGTAGAGAACGCGAGTCGCGACGTTGCCAACGCAACGTTCCGGTGCACTTAAACGAAAGGTGATCCAAAAACTGATTGTCATCACTTACTATTCACGTCCTTTACTTTGATTTATATATGTCGACGACAGATAATCACGCTATTTTCTGAAATGGGATGAAGGAAACTCAAAAACTGTGTAACGTGCGGAACCTTTTGTAGCTACTTTCATAACCATAAGCTATATCTACGTTGGCAATTAAGTAGAGACTAAAATAACATTACAGGTTTAAAGATCTAAGTTGCTCTTACGCTGTGACAGGTTGTTAGCCTATAGCCCACAGGGATCACGGTAACCTGTTCGTCTTAGGGCCGTTTTTAATAACCTATCTAACGGCGCGGTGGTTTGCCTTACTAGAGATCAAAATTTGACACTACTTCTATAGAGTTTATGACAAATTTCTATCACTAGCAGGGGAAATAGATAAGGTATTGAAAATGGCCGTTAGTTGATTATAACTATTTGCATGAAATGAATAAACATAAGCATCAAATGAGCAGACTTTGGGAGATGAATTCAAATAAATAATGAGACAGAGCTGCCTGTTGCTAACAGACTAAAGAGCAAGCTTTTAATAATAGGCATAGCTAATGTCAGACCAATAAAAATAATGTTATTAGTCTGACATATACTTAAAATATAGCATATCTGAATATGCCTGAACATAAAAGCGTAAAATCGACTTTGTTTAGCAAACCTTAAACAGAAATATTTTTGTTTTGCACAAACAATGTTGTGTGTGCAGAATGCACAAGTTTAATTATTTTATTAATTAAATTTAGAACTTATAAAATAGTTAGTGGGAATGAAAACTAGACAATCTAGATATAGGTACAATGTATTACAAACAAAGTACGTATCAAATGAATAGAACGGGTTACTATAGTGGCACTTAACTAAGCTAGTGTGTATGGGCTAGTAGCCGGTCAATACTTATGCATTATTGCGACTTTTAAAGTTTAGTTATTAATGCTGCGTGTTGCATACAAGTTACTTACGTATTCTGTACCGTTCGGAACACATACTTAGTATAGGTATGACGCAAAAGAAAATATACTTATGTATTAAATTAATTAAGAGAATACTTAATGTATTTTCTTCCATGGACATGGATAATGCATATCATAATGGTAACGATTTTTTTAAAATTTCTTTGTCATTCCAGGATTTAATAAAAACCAACGGCATAGAGCGATTTTCGTATTAAATTTTTTGACTTACGTAAACCCGCTGTATTATACATACAACCTGTATAAAATATGGACATCTTAATATTTTACGACCTAGGACAAGGTGACAAACTAATATAGATTTAATTTTCAATGTTTGCTATGAAACTAAAAATATCTATAGGTACATGAACAAAGAAAGATAACTGGCGAGTTTTATAAAGATACACGAGGTATAAAGACAACGTCATTGGTTGGAGACCATTCAGGTCTCGCCAATAACTGCCCGGTTACGTAGAAACGGTCCACAAGACCATCTACAAGCAGTCCAATAGAAAACAAAAAGAGAACGCCAACACGCTACATAAGGAACCTATAAAAAGATCGCAGTCCAGCGTTAGTTAATAAGGGTTCGTTATCCTGCACAAAATAAGAAGAATAGATGACTCTGACCTCTCGCAAATGAGAAAATAAAACATCCAAAGAATCCCAAGCTTCATTTTCTTAGAATCACCATGCAACATAAACCTACGTTTCTTAACACGCTATATTTGTCGACGAAAGTTAATAAGTAGCTACACCATTTCGTAATCAATGTTATTTATATATCGTGTTACAATGATATTACAGCGATTAAGGTTAACTGTAGCAGTACTTAACTAAATAACGTCGGCCGGGACTAATTTGACTTATAATCCAAAATGGTGGAGCGCGTGCAAGAAAGCTAGATTCGAATGAAAAACGAAGTTGTCATGTTGGGGTAGGAAGACAATTGTAATTTTTTTTTATCAAGTGAAGGTGTTTTCACGCTGAAGCGCCTCATTGAGCCAGCAAGAAATTTGATGACTTTGAAAGTAGGTATTTATTATTTCAATGATACGTATTATTAAATACTTATACAGTATAATAAAATACATAGATAGTAGATATAACAGCTAAAAAACGATAAGAACACTGCTTAGCTTAGACGAAATCCTTTTAATCAACAATTTGTGACTGAAGCCTTGTAATTACTGGTGTGTATGAAATTAGGCGAAATAAAAAACGGAAGCCATACAATTATAGGTAGGTACCAACGGTTCGTGCCAGACACGTATAATAACGAGCACTTAAGCAAATTGATTATTATTATACAATGACGAGGAAACTACCAGCTCTTTGGTGATAATTGAAGTGACATCTCGTAAGTATGATGAACGATTACAATGTTTAATAAAACGTAACACGATATAGTATGTTGTATGTGTTCAGTTAAACATCTGCAATACCTACAAACAAATAAAAACTTAAGCAATTGTTCGGCCCCGTTTCTGTACAACAATAAAACTCGGTTGTAGCTTTAGGGATTTACACCAAACGGCTCGCATCGCGTCGGATCGGAAAGGATACGAACGGATGCGGCGACAGCCAAACGCTTCCATCAGGATGTCGACGCGTACGCTCGGCTCCGTACAGTCGCTTGCGAACGTATTCGTTTCTGCGCCTAGTCATTTAGTTTCATTCCTAACGTGTTGACATGTTCTAATTTTTGAAAGGATCCGATCGGACACGACGACATGCGAACGGAGCCGATACTTTCAGCTACGATCGCGTGTCGCGGTAGACGCCCGCGGTCAAGCAGCTGTGCGCGGCTTGGTAATATAGACTTTAAATACTATGTACACGATTTAATATCGATTAAAGATTGTAAAATCCGTTCCGAACCGATGCAATGCGAGCCATTTGGTGGAAATCATCCTTTAAGATTAATGTACTATTTAAGCCTGATATTGAAGCTGATGCTTCCGAAATTTAACAGAAATTGTCACTTTCATAAAAATTTCAAATTAACTGACTATTTAAATGTTTGCAAGAATTAAATCAATTCATTACAGTTACCTTACTTCTATGGCTTAAGCGGAAACTAGAAAGTAAAAGCGAGAATGCCTAAGTAGTAATACTTTCCGTGTTTTTACCCATGACTGACACGATGTTGCTGGCATTGCGTATGGGCTCAAAGGTCTTTGAATTTGCGTATGTCTATTAAAGATTTTCTTTGAAATAATCAAAATGCGGGATTTTCCCAGTGTCTTGTTGTCTTTAAGAGAAGGGTCTTATATACCTTAGCAGTTTAGATCAATTAATCTAAGCTTAACAATTTTATTATTCAACCGCAACAAGAGGCACTGACTGTAGTCACCCATTTGTCACAGGATATTTATAAGAGTAAATAAATATATGTAGATGAGTGGATACATCTTTCCTTCATTTCTTTTGTCGTCAATAATATTTATGTTTAATTAAACTATTAGGTTAATGATCTTGTATTGATCCTGTATTTTCACGGGCCCCGGAGGGGACCACCCTCGGGATCCCACATCGTGGTAGGAGGGGTTCGCATCGGTATCGAGTCGACGATGAAGTATTTAGGACTCGTCCTCGATAGCCGGTGGAACTTTGGGCCCCATTTTCGGCAGCTTATGCCGAAACTGATGGGCGCCGCGGCTGCTCTTTCACGGCTGCTGCCCAATCTAGGAGGACCCAACACCTCCTGCCGGAGGCTCTACGCGGGGATCGTACGGTCCATGGCCCTTTACGGGTCGCCAATTTGGGCGGACACCCTGACGGCCCGTAACGCCGCTATCCTGCGGAGACCGCAACGGGCGATGGCCGTCAGGGTGATAAGGGGATACCGTACGGTCTCCTTCGAGGCGGCGAGCCTCTTAGCCGGATCCGTACCCTGGGATCTGGAGGCAAGAGCCCTCGCGCTGAGATATCGTCAGCGCGAGGAGACGCCTGAGCGGAGCGAGCTCCGCCAGATCCTAGTGACTAAGTGGGGGGAACGACTTGCGCAAACCAGCGCAGGGCTTGCCACAATAGCGGCGGTAAGACCCGTCATGGAGGAGTGGCTGGAGAGGCGGCATGGCGCCCTCAGCTTCCGGCTGACGCAGGTACTCTCGGGACACGGTTGTTTCGGGAAGTACCTATGTCGTATAGGCCGGGAGCAGACGCCCGGATGTCACCACTGCGACTGCCCCGAGGACACGGCACTGCACACGCTGCAGGCGTGTCCAGCTTGGGGATCGCAGCGCCGCGAACTAGTCGCGGTGGTCAGCGGTGACCTCTCGCTTCCGGCCGTGGTTGTGTCCATGGTCGGAAGCGAGAGTGCGTGGGAAGCCATCGCCTCCTTTTGCGAGGGGGTGATGGCGACTAAGGAGGAAGCGGAGAGGGAGAGGGAGCGGTGTGCTCTCCTCCCTTCCCGCGTCAGACGCACCGGGCGCCGGAGGGCGATCTCCAGCCACCCTAGTGTGTGGCCTGCGGGCGGTGGGTTAGGGGACCCGCCGCCCGACCAGTAACAGGCCCGAGAAGGCGGCGCGCTGTGTTCTGTGCGCGCTTCTCAGGAGGAGAGGTCCGCCGAGGGTTGGCGGACCGGGACCTGCCGGGGTTGCGGTGCATGCTTTGCGAATCCCGCGACCCTGGCCGAACGGTCAGGAGAAGGAGCACCGTTGGTTTTTAGCCGGTAAGAGTCCGGCAGACCCCCTCGCCTTCACCGGGCGAGGGACATCCATGAGGACTTTCCAACGAAAAAAAAAAAAAAAAAGGTTAAAGGTGACTCGGCCCATCTCTGCTAAGCTAATTTATAAGGAGGCACGTATTTTGCAGAATGTTATCGTTATGTTGGATGCCGAAAATCCATAAATAATAGTCATCCTGTCGTGTGATTCCATTTATCATATGGAAAGATGTGTTCCGTCGAGGAAATGGGCCAGATGATTTGAGTGTCATGATTTCCACCTGTATAGTCAGTCACACAGGTGGAAATCAGTCATACACTCGTAGGACATAGCACTAACTGAGTTCGAACAAAATCAGAGAGAAGTTTAAGCAAAAGGAACTTGTGATGGAAACTGAAGAATGACGGAGATGATTAATTAATCATCTGTCTAGGTTTTTTTTACAACTATGTTGGGTTCGGCTTCTAGTCTGGTTATAACCAGATTCAGCCGAATATTTAATTAATAATACACATATATACAGGCATTTTCGACTTATCTTTCCTGAATCGTAAGTAGCTACGTTGTTTATTTAATAAATAGTAAAATAACTGATATTCAAACACTTTTGGTATAACCTGTTTACAAATACGAAAGGTTAAATACATAGCAAATTATAAAAATATTTTGGCATCGAAAAGAAACCTTAGAAATACTAACCTATTAGAACAAAATATGTAAAAATAAACGTTAAACACTGAGAAAACAAAACAGTCTACTCTTTGAACCACAACGCGACCACGCTAAAGGTACCTAGGTACTAAAACTAAATGCATAAATTAAATAGGCATGGATGATTTGTACCATAAGAAATTACTGTCTTATCTACATGACAGATGGTGTGTTATAAATTAAATATATTTAATGAGTATGAGAAGTCTTAGACTGCACACGTTTAATTTTCCTGGATATGTTACAAATAAAAATAATAAACATGTGGAGCACAACTAATGTTGCGTAGGCTCGCAACCCAGTAATTACCAATGAGGGATACGACTGACGAGGAAGTGATCCTAGGAACATAACAGAGCTACAAATTATAAATTAGGCTGACAATCTATCATTGCACAGAGTGAGAAAGAAAGTATATTTTTATGAACTTTTAACCACTACATTTTTATCAAACCTGGTTTTAGTAGCGGTTGTGTACTAATTTTTACTAGTTAGCTCAGACCTTTAGAAATAAAAGCGTTTTACCTCGCTTTGAAATGTTTCATTTACGGTGTCTCTCACAAACTTGTAATATGGGAAGAGACTTCCGTAACTCCTGGGCACTCGTAGGCCCAATACGAGCGGGCGCCGCTCGGCCAACGGTGTGGAAGAGCCAGATTCGCCCCGCCAAGACATAGTTTCACAGTAATCACAACACTAGTCCGATAACTTTTAATATAAGACATTGTGTGCCATCTCCACATTTGCTCTACTTGCATAAACACCTACGTTTAACTGAAGCACCACTAGTCTCACTTGATTAATAGTTGAACCGAGGGTATTTTTAAATTGTTAATTAAATCTCATTTAAAAAGATGAACTAGGCCTACAGACAGCCTCAGACTGCGCTCAGCATGATTGATAAGATTTGTTTGCAGTAATAGAATTAAATTCCACTAGGAGTGCTTATCAAACTTATCGGTTTATTTGTCGAGTCCTTCGTATTTACCTACTGAGGTAAAATAACTGATATAAGTATCTATGTTTATTTTCAAAGGAAGTATAATATATAATTTGCTAGGGTTTCAATTCAATTCAGGATTGCTAGGTTTGACAATAATAATTAAATGATGTGATAATATAACCCCAGATAGACAGAATAAAATAAACAAAAATAATGACCTCGTCTAACGCCATCTAGTGAAGTATCAGGATATTACTGAGATAAAACCTGTGTAGATAAAGTCGCAAGATCCGATGCGCGTGAGCAACTTTCAGACACGAGACAGATATCGGATGTATTCGATATAATATCATAGATGGCGCTTTTCAAAACTCGTAAAAAGGTTACAGACACGTTAACTTCGCAATAGTACAAAACTACAGACTGTCCGTTATCCGCGAATAAATCATGATTTTCTGGAAATAAGATGAATCGTTTCTGTGTCCATTTCACCCCGCCTGTCTAGATAAGAGCCAATAATATATTTATAGATGTGACAGAAGAGTACATCATAATATATCGAACTGATAAATTACCTAACTTGGTACTTTGGTACGATTCAACACGTTGATCTTGATTTCACGTGACATTTAAATTATCATCATTATTATACACAATTTGTAGGAAGTACTCAAAAGTATATCTGTTACCAACTGTCGAGTCACCCGCTGAGTAATTGCATGTCAAGTGTGGCACGACTAACACAAAAACAATGAACAATTGATTTTCCTCTCCTTGACTGATTTGAATTTACTATACATCTACAAAGCTGATGCAAAGCGAATAATTCATATCGACCTAATAGTTATTGGGAAGAGTGGTGAATATTTTTTGTCCGAAATTCATTTGACTTAAAAGGTTCAAGTTATTTACTAATTACTCTAATTAATTGCTATAATATGTAAATTAAGGAATTAGGAACTTTTATTTATTTATCTACATTATGTGGTTGTATTTGTTTGTAACCAACTTTTAATACATGGATAATTAATTTGTTATTTTCCATTGATACTTTAGTACGGTATCACTACATTAAGTATGTATTAATAGATTTGATTTTAGCTACGATAAGTGAATTACTATTTATTAATACCTAGGAACCACTTAAGAATCAAAAAGATAAGGTAACTACTTATTCAAAAATATGTACGATAATCATCAATATGAGTCGAGGTTTTTGGGCTAGTCTTAAGTAGTCGTCACAAACGCAAATTCGATTTCCAAATTGGGGATAGTTTCGCTCCTATCAAGATTTATTATATTTTATAGGGCAAGATAACTTTAGCAGTAAGTAAGATTGGTATGTTCGGATACCGAGATTTACGTTAAATTTATGTGCTGACGGTTAAAACAAATGTTCGTTCTCCCTAGCCTTTTCCCATATGTTGGGGTCAGCTTCCAGTCTAATCAGATGCGGCTGAATACCAGTATTTTACACGGAGCGACTGCCATCAGACCTCCGCAACCCAGTTACGGGGCAATGCCGATATCCTAAAGTTAGACCAGTTGTCAGACTTTTCAGGTTTCTGACTTCCTGTAACGACTGTCATAGATATTCATATGACTCTCGGGACCGACTGTTTAACGTGCTCTCCGAGGCACGGAGGGGTCTCGATGTCTACTGAACGGTCACCTACCCACGGACTGACCGCGACAAGCACAGTTTAACCTCGCAAATCGTATGATCCGCGCAGTTGATAATTAGCCACGAGCCCCCACGATTAAAACTAATGTAATTTTAATTGTTTAATAAAAATATTTAAATCGATAAATTCATGTTGAAATACTTTGTATCTATGTTAGTTAGTTATTAGTTTGATTTTTTGACAACATTGGCATCGGACACATTTGGACAACGCCGGTAGTAATCCGGTAGTAAACTATCAGTTCACATTTGAGAACAGATACATATAGAACATAATAGTATGTGTGAATGGTTTATACTAGCACTCCCGATTTTTTAAACAGGTTAGCAAAAAGGCAGGTCTGGCTTTTGAGCGCCAGTACCACGACACCGATGACAGACCAGTAGGAAGTCGAAATGGAAATGAAGCCCAAGTGTCATACGATGTATGATTTCCTATCCCTACAATCAACGTTGTATAAAGGCAGTATAGATTATATTTTATAGTAAGAAAGGGAGATGTAATTAAATGTATAATCAAAAAATCAATTGCCAAAACCAAGCAAGCTTTCGACTGAGTAGAGCGTAAAGGTACCTATGAAAGATTCAAAAATAACGTATCTACTATCTATCTATTGATACTATAATAAGCTCGTACCAATCAGATAGCATATTAAAGGAAGCAGAGTGATGCGCCTTCAGCCTCGAATAAATGTAAAGTAAGCGTTTCTCAAGGATCTATCCTTGATCCTTTTTATTAAACTTGCTGTTTACCATAATTATGGTAAATTTGCCATGCCATTACATGCACATAATTTACGTACCTATTTTCTTTCGAAATGTCCCAATATACGTACATTGAGTTAAAAGTCTAGGTATAGGTAATCTGTAATAACGGACGGCCAATTATTGCTAAGGGCCGTTTTACCAACGCGTCAACGTCAGATAACTTTTATACAAGGAATAAGAAGTTTGAAGTTTTGACAGCTTTGTGTATAGAAAGTCTGTCAAAAGGTCAAATCTATTCCTCAGATAATAGTTATCTGAATTGGGTAAAATCGGAATTAAACGGCAATAAATAAATCCAATTTAGGACAGTAACAACAGACTACACAGCTTATTTTATCTGTATAATTTTGCGCACCTAGCCTTTCTAGAGCTCAAACGGATCTTACGAAACTGCAAGACTAGTATTTTATGATCCTTGTAATGCGTAAACGTTTTACAGCAAAATTCATATTTACTTCACGAGTAATTATGACTCTCGAGGCTATTAAAAGCATTTACAATTCACACGTTTCCCATGCAAATAACGTTGACCTAAAATGGTGACGTTTAACTAGGCAATCGAATGAACGCCAAGCGGGTTTACATTGCTTATGTGACACGTCCTCACAAATCAATTAGTAAGTCTGTTCGTTTACTTACTGAATTTAATCGTTTAGGACTTTTTCAGAAGGGACCTATGAAAACTTTAACTTTAAGCAAACAGATACTAAGCAAATAAGTGGTCATTGTGACAGACTGCGCAACAAGACGATAACCCATATTGCTCTCAAGTTATCAGAGAGTAAAATAGGACCGTGTAACGTTGTAGTTACTTATGATCGTAATGTCAAATTACAATATAGTAATGAGGATTTTGATGCTGAACCAAAAACGATTAATGTTGCTTTCCGAAGAGCCATATTAAATCAAGCCAATCGTATTTTGTGGGGGACGTGATGATGTCATAATCAGGAATAATGACACATAAAGCTAGATAACGAAAAGGCCTTGTGCGCTTAGTAACTGTTCAAACAACCACTAAGCACCGTTTGGACGATAGAAACAGACTTATTTACACAGTTAATTACGAAACCTAGTTTGCGAAAATTGCGAATCGCGGTTTGACAAACCCAACCTTACCACAACAGCTGTTTATAAGTAAATGAAAGGTACAAATTAGTGTTAATTGAACCCGACAATACGATTTGGCAACACTCGTACCTACCTTTTAAATTATATATTTTATGCCTGCAGCATGTAGATTAAATTGAGTACATAAAACTAATTTAACTTTGTAGGGCATTTTAAGCTTGATGAATTAGTCTGATGTATTACAAGAATAGTGGTGAAATTAAAATTAAAATCTTATTGGTTATAGTATACCGTGTATTTTTCCTGCTCTTTGATATAATGTGATTTTGTACATAGTATGATGAATTCAGCGATTTGACCTTGCAAGTGCTAGTGTGAATCACCAACAACAAAAATGCTTAGATACTGATAAATTAGACAAAAATGAAGAAGTGGTTTCAAAGTAATGAATGCGTATTAAACTTAAACACTCATCACAACAATGTTGTTCTGTGCATCTACCATGTTTTACTTCTGCATCACCCTAAGATCGACAGGTAGAAAATGCCTGAGGCATTAAGTCCGCTTTTGTACTAATTTTGTGCATAAAGAATAAAATAAATAAATTAAACAAGGTACCGGTAAAATGGCTGAATCATGAAATCAAAGACAAAGACTCCAAAGACTCCACGAAAACTGAATATTTTCTATGAAAAAATCTCGGCCTATTATTTACTGATGTCACAGAACAGATAAGCATATTATCTTGACAAGAATGTATATATCAGGTACATATCATAACTATATTCATAACATTTAGATAAACAAACATTTATGTATCTATTTCGATTTTTGTTATTTACTTGGAACACATTTAAGTTACATGATGACAAGTCTAATTTACCAAAGTGCTATGGATCTCCAAATGTGCTCTCCGAGGCACGGAGGGGCCTCGATGTGTAACAAATGGTCACCCATCCACGGACTGACCGCGGCAAGCGCAGCTTAACCATACCAATCATGTGATCCGCGCGGTTGTTAATTAGCCACGAGCCCCTAGTTCACCCACCGCAGATGATGGAGAGCATAATTATGATAAACAAGATATTGCTATTGTTGATTATGTTCAATAGGGTTTTGATCTGTTTAGCAATTGACAACGAAGTGTCTTCTATAAATACGATTATTGATTCTGTGTTGTCAGAATGTCACTTCATATATTGACGTGTCTTTGTGGTTTGGCAATGTGATAAAAGACGAAGCAGACAATAGGCGTTTCTGGTGTGCCCATGCGCCATAAACAAACTAAAATGGCACCAGGCACTCCTTATACAATGCGTCATTTCTACACGTGGACTGAAGTGGTATCGCTTAGGAATCTGCTTACGGTACGTAAGTGGTAAGGCTCGGTTCATAATTGTGTCCAAATAGCCAGTGAAAGCTAACTTGAGCTAACCGAAGAATCATGGTAGCACTTAGTAAGTTTTTGTGATTTTACTGAAATCAGCAGATACACGAGGATTTGTCTCCCATATTCTACCTACTACTTATCCGTTCGCAGATCCGTATCGTACGCATCGGACGGATCGTATTAAACGAATTGTAGTATCCTTTGTATGGTTAGGTTAATGCGTCCTATTAGTGCGTTGACTAGCCCGCATTTGAGGGAACGCACGCATCGGATCATCGGCATTGCTAATGTCGAAGGGAATTCATAGATTGGCAACTTTCACGAGCTCGCTGCGGCCTCTGCGTAAGCGTTTCCTCCCGCGCTCTACATCATGCATTCAGCACTGCACTCGCTCACTGATTGTTTTTTGGTCGCTCTAGCAAGGGAAGGGCTCTAAGCATGGACACCGCACGGCTACTGCATGCAAACTAACCAACCACGACAATGTCTTTATCACTTTCAGTTGCCAAGTACATACAACAATGTCTGGTCGCTACGAATATCCGAATGCCAATATTAAAAATCCAATTATGCATAGGAGTCAAACAAGCAATTCAAATATTTCGAATGCTGAAGATACAGTGGAAGAATCACTACGCTTTTCGGACCCATTTGGTATGATCTGCCCGATGTTTACGATGCGGACCTGTGAACGCTTACCTTTAGACAACACACGCCTCAAAATCAGTATTTCTTAGTAAGCCCATAACTGGGTATTTTTTTAATATCATATCACCCATTAGGCGACTCTCTATAAATTTAGAAAGACGATCGATTATAAAGGTAGACTAGGTACAGTTTTATTAAATAACTTATATTGACCGTCACATGTTTTTCGCTTCATTTGCCAGAAGCATTGTGCTTTTCTTAATCACTCATACTTATCAAATTGTAAACGGTCGTTAAAACAATTTGCGATATTTTCGAGAGCATGATAAAATTATTTCCTTAGGCCACATTCACTTAATGAAAAGTTATAAGTACCTACATTATACAAAGGTCAGGGACTAATAACGTACTTACAACACGCAAAACTGATTCCTTGAAATGGATATGGGTAGGTCACGAAACCACGAAAGAGCGAAGCGAAATGACGTAAAAGCACTACGGAACATTGAGCCGAACAATATACAATATGCTACAAGAAATTGTACGGAATCCAGGCAGCTCCACCATAAGCCTAATGAACCGACAAAAAATGTGGAAGGTCAAGTGGGAGGATTATGAGGTTTGCATATGACCTATTTCCCAAGGGGAACAAAGTTATTTATAATAATCATGTTAGTATGCAAATACTTTATTATACCAATCATAAACCTTGTTTGAGACGCAGGGTACTCGTCAAGTATACCTACTCTACACGTTACAATATTGTATCGGTTATATAAGTCAATGGTGATATCCATAAACATTTATTGACCATTTAATTGTTATTTTTTGTAACTTAAAAGCGTTTGACCTTATTATATTTAAACTAATGCCAGAGCGTTCTACTGCACCTATATATCTTCAAAACAATTAGGAAATCGTTCCAAAGTCAAAGTCTGAATTCCCATCGAACATCCATAAAAAGTTTGTCAGTAATTCTTTACTTCACTGGTATAAATCTACGTACTTACTTAATGTTAGTTTCGAAACCTACGGTCCGCCTTGCGTTTTATCTATCCGACCTGCAAAGTTATTTCAGAATAATACCTTTATTTAAGGCTATTCGATTGTATTTTGTTCCTTCTAATAAAAACATTATATAATTTGCTGAGTAACTTACTCGTATCAAGTGGATGCACTCATACGAGTCGAGGGCCTACGATACGAAAAAAAGGGGTTGAGAGTATCGCTCCACTAGAATAATGAGGCGATAATGTAGAAAGCAGCTGTTTTTTAACGTGTCAGCGAGAACAGCTGGAGCAATAATGATAAGAGCTCCCTTTTATAATTTAGGACACTGTACAGCAGAGGGCACTATACTTTCTAAAAAGTAAGTAAAACCACGCGTTTAACGTTTTAGAAATATTATTAACATCTATTGGTATTATTCTCGAGGTTATTCCTGAAACGTTATTAACTGTAATTACAATAAACAAAGAAATCACCAAGGCTAAGTACCTACTTCTAAACAACATTGGCATAGGTCATTATCTCGATTATTATTTTATTGTTATAAGTACCTTTGCTATTGTGAATATAACTAACTACTACCTATCTGCACAATATATAATAATTAATATTTATATTGAAAAATAAAAGTTATTCTTTGATTGTTACCGGCAAGTGTAATTGAGTACAGACTTTTTTATACCTACTAGAGATGTCGCATAATTAGTTTGAGACCACACGGATGAAGGATTTTCTCGTATTTTATTTTGCAAATGACTTGCGCGAGATTCTTGTATCTTTTATTAAGTCTGTTGAAAACGTTTCCAGCTATTAGATACCTTTGACCTTTTCTAATTTGAGTCTTTCATTCCCTATTATCAGTTTATAACCAGAATACTTGTAACTTGTGCTTAGATCCTGATTCGCAAACTGAAATTCATAAACAAAATTTAAGTAGGTGGAACATTCCTAAAAGGGAAATCGTTATACGCTACATTTTGTCAAGTTATCGGTAACAATAGTGAAAATATTCCACTCACTAGTTTTCAGGTTGGTTCTCTGTATACTTTACACGTGAATCTATAGCCTTTATTGCAAACAAGATAGGGCGTAGTCAGGATTTTGTCCATAGCAAAGCAGCTGGGTCAAATAGTAAATATTTATCTTTTCACGGAAAATTTTATGTGGTTTTTGCTTGGCTTTAGCATCGACACATTCCGAACTCGTAACAACTTAATGTTATTTTGTAAAGCGGCATTACTCTAGTCGCAGTGTTGTGTAGATTTCTTGCCAGTATATCAAGCTGGGATTAGGAAGGAAAGACAACATCCATATTGTTTGCCAGATACTGAAGACTGAAGAAAATAAACAGTCTTTCGCAACGTGGGCATCGGATTTGCTGACTTTGCAACGATCGCGGTTTATCGAGATGCTGAAATATACACCCATATTCTAAGACGTTCCTCCAAAACTTACTCGACACGACTCCACCTCGAGTTGACATAAACGTCCTCAACTCGAGATTTTTCCTCAGTCGAGGTAAGGAATCATCTGTCAAACTCAAGGTACCTCGGAACCTACCTTAAGGAAGGAAGTGTCAAAGTTCGTATGTAATAAAAATGAATTTTGAAGACTATCGAATATGCTTACGATAATCCTTACAATTAGGTATTTATCGCGGCGTTATTTGCGCGATGCAGATAATTCAAATTATGACGTAATGACTCCGCCGAGAAACCTCAAAGTTCACTCGAAATTGCGACTAAGAATACAATTTTGAAGGTGTTTTCGAGGCCGTTCTGAGTCGAGTAAGTTTTGGAGAAACGTCTTAGAATATGGGTGATAGAGTCGATATAATAACGCCACCTAATGATTTCGGATCAAATGCCAAACAATTTAATACAATTGCCTCGGTATCATGAAAGGCAATTATGAGATTTTGTGAAGAGAATGCCGAGCAGTAGAAGGCTGTGTAACAACATACTGGATCCAATGACCTGTTTGCCAAGCTTGGAAGTTAAAGTAATTTAGCACGAGAGTCCCAATCACTCCTCTCCGTAGAATTTCCCGAAACTATCCACCTACATTAAAACTTCAACAACGGCGCATAACGTAACCCGCAGTAAGGATATCTTGCATCCCCAGCGACATGGTCACTATGGTAGAATAGCAGCAATATCTGGATGAAATGCTGCAGTGCTTAAAAGGAGCCACTTGGCGTGTCAGCCCCGAAATAAACTAGGACACGACCAAGTACCTCTTCAGACTGGGGTAGCGCTTGAAAGAGCGACAACCCTGTAGATTACGGGGTTGTGCAACTTCAAGAAAGAAGCCCACGGGAGAAACAGCTTTTGACAAACTTTGTCGTCTCTATTTCATACGAGTCTTTATTCCATCTGTCCAGCATCCCGCCTATCATGCGCTACGGTGTACGTGGGCACTAGCAGCTTGTTCGGTTCTGCCTAGCCTTTTCCCAACTATGTTAGGGTCAGCTTCCAGTTTAACCAGACGCGGCTAAATACCAGTATTTTACACGGAGCGACTGCCATCAGACCTCCGCAACCTGGCTACTGGGCAATGCCGATATCCTAAGGTTGTGACAGGCTTGTACACAAATGAAAAGTTACTGAATGTGATATAGAAGAGCTATACTCGGAAGTTATCCTGAAGGATAAACTAGGCAATATCGGATCGACGCAAGACACATTGGACTTCTCATCATAGCTTGCATAATTAGTAAGCTCACAGCAGTAGTAGTGGTCTGACAATTTCTATGAAATCCAATGCCTGATGGACACGATGAATTTTTATTGATACAGACTGCCCTGTTGGCCTAGTGACTGTCTTGTTGGTCTAGGGGTCGCAACCGTGACTGCTGAGCATTGAGTCCCGGGTTCGATCCCCAGGTCGGGCAAGTGTTATTGGGTTTTTCCATTAGGAATTACTCAGTAGTAGCCCGGAGTCAGGATTTGTGTCCGATTAATGGCAATAGGCTAGCCCCGTTTCATAAACATAACTGGCGAAAAGAGGGTGTACTAAAAACACCTCTGCCGAACCCTTCGTGGAATACAAGGCGTGATGATATGTTATGTTATTGTTTGTTCCGGATGAAAATAGTAGTTGAGAAACTATAAGTGGCACCAAAATAGACATAGTAGTACACATTAAATTAATGACATTAGTTACGTTACGGGTGGCCTTACGTTAATGTGTTTGCTGACAATTCAAATAATGCAAATCACACATCAATCTTCCTATCTTGCCAATATTGTAGATCAAAGTTACTTGGTACGTAACATACGTACGATTACGTGGTACGATTTTGTGCTTTGGCAAATTGGTCACTGATAATCAGACAACTATTTTTGTTTATAACTGATAATTTGTTACAATACATGGAATTGTGAGGTGAGAACTAAGAGTTCTCCTGAATACAAATTGCTTCAGACAACTGCCAAAGCGTTGAAAGGAAACAATTCATGACAAATGACCGCAATTACTTTTGTATGCATTATTATTATACGTTCAAAAAATATTTTGACCGAATCCAGTTCAAGTGACATTACATAAAACTTAAAGAAATACCAGTACACTGTACTGTACAGTAAGTACCTATACAATTATTCATAGCTACATAAGCGCGGCTCAAGAGTATTCCCTGGTGAGATAATGTTTAAATATAAATAACTCGTCTGATGACTAAATGTAAGTACCTATTAAAAAAATACTAAATGACTTCCGTGATGTAATTCGTATCTTGCCACCGCACTTCCAAGTTGACGCCAGTTTTTGTTGAAAACCATTAACAGAAATTGATTCTGGTGGAACGTTTTGAAATAAGTTTCGCATGGCTTTCACGCATGATACCAATTTCATAAGCACACTTCGTGAGCCTATTCCTATAATGCAGTGGTGGCCAAGCAGTCGATCGCGGCTCTTAATCCAGTCGATCATGGCAAGGCAAAAAAAAAAGTTTATTATAAGTTGAATGAAGAGGTACTGATTATGTAATTGGTAGATCGCACAGAGTCTACTCAGTAAACAGTAGATCTTGGGTCGAATCAAGTTGGCCAACCCTGCTATAATGTGTACACTCTACATTATCATGAAACATTTTATTTTCTCTTTTCCTATAAGATAGTTTTACTAGGTCAGATATATCTGCAATCTATGAATCTTGCCGCATTATGATACAGGAATCAGGATTACGTAACTTTGAGATGGCTGAACTAGTTTTACAAGACTACCTTACCTATTTGCTCTTTAAAAACTGTTATGAAGTTATTAACGCCCTTTGTAAATTATTACTACACTACAACACGTATTCACATACGTTTTTGTACATTTTTCATTAAATAATCCAAGTTGTCAGACCTTTCATCGGCAGTGTCAACTAACGTTCTCATAACATACGTACTTTGAGAATGGTAACTGTTGTAATTGACACTTTGCCACCTTGTTATCTTCCGTAGTTTCATTTATAAATTATATGCTTGAAAAGAAGTACTAAATTACAATAAGTTGCTTCAGTTCAGCAATTATGATATTACATTCCATTGGATTATTTGGATAGGATTGTTACATAACACATCATGACACAGATGTAAACGAACGTCTCATGTGATGATAGTTGATTGTCAGAATTGAATTGAATGCATGCAGCTCGTTCACGGTAATTTATATCAGTCTTACGCCTTGTGTCATGTGAGTGTTATGCGTACAGTTGTAACTGTCACCACGCACTGATATACCCCAAGTATTTACAAGAATTAGGTAAAGTTGACGGAGAGATAATTCTAAGATATGATGGAACCTATGTATGAATACCTATGTAAATTTAATAGAATCATTTATGTAAGGACAAATGTTTTATCCGGAATATTAGAAAAGTCAAGTGCCACCACTATATGGACCAATGTTATGAGCTAATGAGGAAAACTGTCGAATGTTATCGTTAAAACAGCATGTTAATCGACCACGCTACGCCGCCATAATATAGGTAACAGTGTTGACATACATTTCAGCCTCGTAGAACTAGACCAGACCCTGCTAGGTCAATGGCAATTGATTCGGCTAAAACAATAATGTAAAGGCATAAGGCAGCTGCAGTTTTTATGTTCAACATTAAAGCAATTTGATATGGGTAGGTATATTGTATACGGTTTTCTCGGTAACAGAACGCACAGCAGGCTTAAAAATTACAAACACGTGTAACCAGAGTGCGTGTTCCTTATGTCAATAAAGTTTTTAGGTGACTCATTAGGAAAGTACGATCAGAAAACGGATTTACGAAAACACTGCGTTGAAAGTTAATTAATATGCTTATTATGAAAGGTTGAGGTCTATAACTGCACTGACCTTATCACAAATAGCTTTATAAATAACACCAGCGCAATCAGACCGAGACAATGCCTGGTGTATTTTTTCCATTTCACGTTTTATATCAATGACCTCTTTCAACAACTGGATGTCAACCGTGCAATCGAAGAGGAAAGACCTTTGGAAAATTAGAAATCTCAACCTTATTCTCAGTTATATGCATTCAAATACGGGTTTACACGTTCATATTAAACAAAATCAAGGGCAGAAAATGTCATCGTGCAACGAATAGATGGTAATTTTTTTTCAAAGTCGCTCATGTCTTTTTACGATCTTAACTGTAATGACATGACGTAGTTTCATTTTGTAAGAAATAAAGTGAGAAATATTAAAATATAGGAGTTAGGTTTACACAGACAACACGTTACGAAACAATGGCAAGACTTTCTTGCACGGTGCGACGACTCATTGCACAAAACAACAACAAACGACAACAACAAGTAATAGACATGCGCTATTTCAGAAGTGGTTATTACTGCCGACTATAGGATTTATTATTGTATAGAGCATGAACTTCTATACCTCGTGACCTTTGTTAGGCTCCCCGCTCCAGATATCTCTCCAGTGGATTAGGTGGTGCAAATGATTCCTGTAGTTGTGCTGGCGATGGGAGTCTCTCTTCTTCCTGGACTCGCTCGGGGAGGGTGGTGCGGTTAGGGACTCTCGACGTCTCGTCACCGGATTCACCACCACCGCCTGCAGCTGCGCCGTCAGCAAACATTCCGTGTCTGGTCCTTCATCAGACGATATACTATCCGTAAGCAACCGAGCTGACCTCGACCCGCGTACACCTTTGCTGGGACCACACTGAGAATCTTCTTTCTTCATTTTAAAACTGGTCACACATCACCAATGAGAGTAACAAACTATTTCACGAGGTAGTATTAAGGTTTAGCATTCATAATATTTCGCAAACTGTATGATGGAGGCGCATACGTCGACGAAAGTGGCGTGTGGCGCGGACGACGCCAGAGCTAGACTGCGGCGCGGTGGCCGGTGGCGGGCGCACGTGGGTGACGACGCAGCGACGTCAAAACAACGGCGCCGCCGTGACTCTTGCATCTTAAAGTTTGCAAATTTGTTCTTTATATTGTAGGCTTTTGTAAGAATTTCAACATGAGAATCTTCTAAGGTGATTATCATTTCATTACCTCTCATAATGATCTAACAATGGTTTGGAAGATTACAAAACATTTCAAATAGCCTTAGTCAGTAGTAAACAATTAGAGAACATAATTTCAAACTTTACAGACAGTTGAAATCTCAGTATTACCAAATTAGCTTAAATTAAAACCTCCAATAAAACTTTTCTATACAATTCTTCACATTTATATAACATGTATGATCTATAATGTGGGAATGGTATCATTACAGTTAAAAGCGTATGGCTACAAGTGCTGTAAAGAAACATATGGAAATATACAATAAAAAATAATAGGTTCTGGTAGAGATCACTTTTAGTGATAAGACCACACATTGTACAACTTCCTTAGCATGTTCTTTTGAGTTTAATATGGGAGTACAATAATAGTTTATTGTATTGTAATATTAGAAACAAGATAGTTGTAAGGAAAATAATTATTATTTGGATAATCAAACTTAGCTAACAAACTGATATTCATTTAAATTATTTCAAATAATATATTTTTACCTCTATTGTGTGACAATGCTGCTACAATGAAATACCTAAACATAATATTTTGCGGAATAAAATTAAATAACTTGTAATTATAAATCTGTATATATTTAGATCAGAGACATATTATTTTGTATGGACAGGAAACAAAACACATTATCTCAATTCCCTATATGGAATAGAAACTTAAAATATACCCATCGTTTTTTTAGGTCTGAAGCTATTTTGGAAATAATGTATACCTAGGTATCAACATAATATATTTTCTTTCAATAATGGTAGTTCATAAAATATTTGCTTAGAGAATTATTTTCTAATACTTAAATAATGTTTACTATACAAGACAATGCATTATCTAGTAACCACATGTTTATTTTAAGATTTGTTTTACATTACTACACCATTATGACTGGAAGATTATTAAACTTAATTAAGTACATTTATTTTATTAACATTCACCTCTCATACCTTTTCTTAACTTTGAATCCAAATTTTCGGCAATCCAAAATGCAAATTTCAAACATAGACATGGCATATATTACGAAAACTAAGTGAAACTTTAACACATTAAATAACTTTTAATAGTAGCTTTAAGGAAATTAACTTCCATGTTGACCTAGTGCATGTAACATACATTTAAATATTTATAAATACGAACTAAATATGTACTTACTTGTTGTGTGATCAATATTTGACGAGAAGGTGGGGAACAATAACCGCTGCATTTAGATCATGGTGTAGAATAACCATGAATACGTTATGGATTTTAATGTATTTACTCCTCAATTACACTATAAAATAGATTACACATTCTTTGTTTAATCAAACAATGCAAATTGTAGCATTGCGCGCATGTTTTTTTTTTTGAATTCTTGACATTTGTGACCACAGCAGAGAGTTTCACAGATTAATGAGGAGTTGAGGAGAGTTTGTGACTTTTCAGATGATATAGAGTAAACGAGAATATAGAAATATCGATATTTTTGCTCAGATGATTTGGCCAAACCGTATTTATAAATGTCTTCGCTATTAATCGCAATAAGCTGAAAAGGCTCGGTTTCGACAAAGTCCTGCATTCAATAAAAAAGTGAGAATATTAATTTTTAGTAGGTATAGATAATAGAGTCTGGCCAACGAAAGCTGTCCACAAGAAACGGCGGCAATTAAAAAAAATTCCCAGCTATCGACACTAATTATACACTAAATTAACGGTTTAATTTTCCAGAGAACTTGATTTTTGTTAGGTACATACCTTAGTGTAGATTCATTTGTAGAAACAGGTTAGTACTAATAAATAAGTAAATAATTGTCGAGATTTTTTTGAATTGCCGCTCTTTCTCGTGGACAGCTTTCGTTGGCCAGACTCTACCCTTGTTTCCCGTTCATTAATACCCGTAGACGTTAATACCTGATAATACTGTAATGGGGAAGGCAACGCAAAACGAAAGCAGATGGCAGCACCTCAATACTTAGTTATTTGAACCAATCAGAACCATCATATTCATATTAGCAATAATGTCAAACACATTGCAACCAATAAGATGGCATAGGTATAATCGTAAGTGGCGCCATTAGTTTCACAGTTGCCTACCCCTTTAAAAGTTAAAACCTAAAAAGTACTCTGTGGTTTGTGGTGCTTGATCTGTGTTCCTAGTCTGTGACTCTGTGAGTGATTGAGTGAGAGGCAGATAAATACGAAATATTGAGATTTATATTAATATTTCGAATTTTAGATTAAAATATAAACATTTTTATTTTTATTAATATTTAGATTCATTTGACGTCATCAGTCATCAGACGTCAACATAGGTATGGTAATATCACACTATCACAGTATCACACTGTATCAAATCGTATCTATGTATCGGTTTTAAATATCGGATCTATATATTTCAATCTATATCTATACTAACATAGCTAATAATATAATATAGCTGAAGAGTTTGTTTGTTTGAACGCGCTAATCTCAGGAACTACTGGTTGGAGTTGAAAAGTTATTTTTGTGTTGGATAGTCCATTTATCGAGAAAGGTTATAGGCTATATAACATCACGCTACGACCAATAGGAGTGGAGCATAAATTAAAAATGTTGCAAAAACGGGAAAAATGTCCACCCGTGCTAAGCCGGGACGGGCCGCTATGATTAATTAAGGCTGATCATGTATCCTCTTATAAATCACTACATTTGTTTGTACCATCCATATTTGCAAAATAAATATCTTTATTTTTTATTTTTATCTTTTACCTTTATCTTTTTATTTTGTCTTTCTCCTTTATCTTTTACCTGTATCTTTTGTCTTTATCTTTTATCTTTATCCTTTATCTCCTTGTATCTAATATTGGTTGAAATCCGCGTGAAGTGGAACTCTGAAACGAAAGTAGTATTGTGATTTTTATTAGGGTTCGGTTTTATCAGATTTAGGTAAGTATGTCATCGTTATATATTATTTGTAACTGTATACTTGAAATCAGTTAATGTATTGTTTGTAAGTGTTGATATTATGGCACTCTGAAATGAAAGTGGTTTTTTTTTTTGAAGGGCCGCTCGCAGTGTAAAGTTCTTTTTTACTGCTTAACCGGACTATCCTGTGGTGGCCAAAAATTACTTTAAGGCCCCCAGCCAGGGCTTACAAACTAAGGATGTAAATTAAATGAAAGTGGTACAGTTGTATTGTTTTTTTGTATTTATGTTTTTATTAATCGGGGGGCACGGCAGTGCCCCCGCCAAGTCGAGCGCGAAGCAAACACTGCCGTACCATCCTTTACTGGAACCATTTCGCCGCATTTTCAGGCCCCTATTTGAGAACCTCTGGATAAGACCAGAACGCAGAAATTTTCGTCATCCAGTAAGCTATAATCACATACTTAAAATCCAAAATTTCAAGTCTGTAGGTCATTTAGTTCCGAAGTTAAGCGAAAGCAAAGTTTCGCATTTATGACACTCACTCACTCATGATCATCAAAATAGAACTAGTACTTCCCATAAACTCAGAGAGCTGAAATTTGGTACAGAGTTAGGGTTTAATGGCCACATAAAGGGAAAACTATAAAAACTAGGATAATCGAAGATCTGGAGTACTTGGTGACCCTGATTAGAAAACACAAGAGCCCAACCAAACTATTAGAGATCAACATACCGCCTTTACAAAAAATATTCAACTTGGTAGGCCGCTTCATTTGATGTCAAAAATCGAAGGTCTGAAGTATCTGATGAAGAACCCTCAGCTGGTCTCAGCTGTATTAGAGATATGATAATGCCCCCTTCTACTATTGGTACATAAAAAAATCGACTGTCATTGCAAAAATCCAGCGTAGTGGGACACATCTTCTAATCTAATTTAATCTAGCCTATAGCGTCCCACTGCTGGGCGAATGCCTCCCCTTCTGCTTTTAATACGCATATAAATAAAATTAAAGGAAAACTCTGAATAAGACTAGACTGGCTTTTATACTTAAGATCAAATGTATTAAAAATTATGTATTTTTTATTCTTATTTATTTCGTGTCAAATAAGAAAATCTAATAAAATAAATCAATATATATAACGTTTCTACAAAAAGAAGTGAAATCCCACCAAAAACATTCTGTAAAAAACTAGCCAAGTCTCGATGGAGCTGCTTGTTTATCTCTAAAAAGTAATGAAATCTAGACAAAGTCGTACCAAGTCTAAGGTTCCTTACTGCGATTTATTTATTATTATAGTTAATGTTGTGTGACTTGGCCGTTGAAGGGTACACAAGGGTACAAAACCAGGTGCTCCATGACACCATTGCACCAATCTGTCGCCAGAACCGCTACCCATTGACGATGGAAAATTGCCACTTGGAAAACGTTGATTCAATAACCAGTCAATTGTAGGCTTGATAAAGCTGCGCATTTCAATAATACTTATGTATAGGCGAGCCTAAAACAAACAGTATAAAAAAAAATCCAGTACAGACGGACTTCTAATCATTGATAGAAGTCCGTCTGTACTTGTCCCGTTGACTTGTACCCACTAACATATAAAGAATGTTCAACGGCCAAGTCACACAACATTAACTATAATAATAAATAAATCGCAGTACGGAACCTTAGACTTGGTACGACTTTGTCTAGATTTTGAAATAAAACTCCTCACTCCAATAATAGTATTTATTCTCTTCCACAACGTACAGATTACTAATTAACTATTAATCTAAATATTAATTTACTGCTAACCAACTTATTAATAAAATGCAACGACTAATAATATGCGTCCGAACTCGACGAGCGCCAACGGAACAAGGCTTTTAAAAATCCCGCGACGCCCGTCATCCCGTTACACTGACAGCTTGTCAAAACCAACGACAATGACACAAATTGAATCGTTTCAGTGTTGCAAGCACAATTAGTCGATTACAATGAATAATCGTGTACAAAATAACTTAAATAAAAGCATCGGTCACTATAAATTATCTTAAATAGTTTAATTACACATCAAAACCTAACACTTGTCCATCCTGACAGCGTGTATGTCCTCATACACGGTATCAAGTAAAGACTTAAACCTAACACTCTGCTTACATAATATAAATTAAATGCACAAAACAGTGGGTACATACATAACTAAGAGGCTAATTATAAAAAAATATCTCCAACTTTTAGAGACAAAAAATCTCCATTTCTTTTTTGGAGTCTTTGAACTTATTCAGCTTACTTTTGGAGTTCCCCCCAACTTCTCCAACCTTTTGGAGTTCTCTAAACTTCTCCAACTTTTGGAGTTCCCCATACGTCTCCAACTTTTGGAGTTTTCCAACTTGTGGAGTTCCCTAAGCGTATCCAACATATGGACTGCTCCCCATACGTCTCCAACTTTTGGAGTCCTCCAACTTTTGGAGTTCCCTAAGCGTATCCAACATATGGACTGTTCCCCGTACGTCTCCAACTTTTGGAGTTCCCTAAGCGTATCCAACATATGGACTGCTCCCCATACGTCTCCAACTTTTGGAGTTTTCCAACTTTTGGAGTTCCCTAAGCGTATCCAACATATGGACTGCTCCCCAAACGTCTCCAGCTTTTGGAGTCCTCCAACTTTTGGAGTTCCTAAGCTTGTCTAACATATGGAGTTTCTCCACCTAACTCAGTACATATTAAATTCTTTAGTTCTCTTCTTAATTATTTTTACTATATAGTTTTAAAACAATCGCAGAAACCATACTATCATACAATTAATCAAACATAATTATCATTGTAAAAAAAAAAACATTGTACAAATTAATTCATAGTACATCACATCATACAACAATTAATTAATGAAACTATACATTCCATACAATAATAAATTCGTAGTTCTAAACGACACACTTCTTTTTTTTTATAATATATAACTCGTATCATAGGTCACGTAGTATGCGACATCATTTTACCAAAGCAATGTAAATTATAACAAAGTAAATATTATTAAAATAATACCTATACTTAATTAGTAATTCTAATTTTCTTCACAATTATCAGTCTCATTATCATCAGTAGATTCAGTACTACTTTCATTAAGTTCTAAAGCAGCTACATGAACCCATGGTAACATTCTATTAGCGGCTACTACCGTCTTACGTTTGTTTTTCGTGCTACTTAATCCGGGAATCGCAGCTAACTCATATCGATCATTTCCGAGCGACGCAACTACGCGATATGGTCCTACATAAGCCGGGAGGAGTTTTTTGCTTTTACCGTCATTGCCAAATGAAGTTTTTGTAATTTTTACTAATTCTCCTACTGCGTACGTACGAGCTGGACGTCTATTCCTATCATAGCGTTGTTTTTGTTTAATTTGTTCTTCGTCAATCTTATCTTTTACCTGCTCGCGAATAGTTACAAGATCTGTCGCGTCCCTAATGGATTGACGTATTCCATTCATACGTGGGTCTATTTCGCTACTCATATGAGTACCGAACATTACTTCCGCTGGGGTTCTCCCCGTCGTCTTCTGTACGGTATTATTTAAACCCCACTGAATTTTACCAACCTTGGTATCCCAAACCATTTCGTCGTACCCGAGATTCTGTGCCGTCAAGGAATTTAGAATAATTCGGTTGTACCGTTCTACTTGCCCGTTCGATTGCGGGCTAGCGACTGCATTCAACACGTGCTTCATGCCCTTTTCGGTACAGAATCTCTTGAACGCGTGAGAGGTGAAACACGTCCCACGGTCACTAATTATGCGATCGGGTACCCTAAAAATGTCAGAATAAAAAGAGTCTATATTTAACATATAGAACCTTTTTGTTATATGCAAATTTATTTTTTTACAACATTCTGTCAACGTGAAAAAAAAGACGAACAATGAAAATATAAGTTTAATCTCAGCTTTTATTTAAATCGTTTTATTTTACCAGTGCTTCTATCTGCAAGCTAGTGGGACTTGAGCATGTAACACCCACTACTAACAGGTTATGAGCCCAGATTACAAGGAGATGTCTATTGGTAACAAGAGTTCTCATAGAGAGCAGAACCCAACAATGGCACAAAATACGGAGTCTTCAGGCAGTAGTGGGTTGCCTTCTATAGAGAAATTAGACGGTAACAGTAATTACGCCACATGGAAGTTTTTGATGGAATTACATCTTGTTCACGATGACTTGTGGGAGTATACAAGCGTTACACCTGAAACGACCGATTTGCAAGGTATGAGAAGAGACCAAAAAGCTAGAGCAAAGATTTGCTTGATGATTAAACCTCATTGCTTGGTACATGTACGCAAAGCCAAAACAGCGAAAGATGCTTGGGAAGCATTAATGAGTGCGTTCCAGGACAAAGGTCTAAATAACCGCTGCCGGCTACTTGCAAAGCTGGTGAGCATGAAGTTAGAGCAATTCCCGTCGGTTAGGGAATATGTCACATCTGTGATGATGGTATCTCAGGAACTTCAAGACTTAGGAAAGGAGGTTGACGATGAACTGTTGGCTGCCTTACTTCTCCAAGGCCTTACCATAGAGTTCCAACCAATGAGACTAGCCATAGAAAATAGTAACGTTGTTCTTACTACTGACTATGTAAAGATGAAGCTTTTTCAAATGGAAGATACCTATTCGGGAAGTACAAGTGCAAGCCAATCGACTTCAGCACTATTGTCAAATAAGCATAAGGGTAAGAGTACACCGAAAAAGATCAAACAAAAGATCAAGTGCTTTATTTGTGAAGGACCACATAAGGCACAAAAGTGTCCTGATAACCCAAAGGGGAAGAGGGAAGCTCTTCAAGCTTTTGCGTTTGGCACGTCGATTCCACAGGCAGAAGACTGGATCATCGATTCTGGAGCATAAACACACATGACGAATCACAAATCATGGTTTAAGAGCTTAAAGGATACTCCTAAGTCTTTGAGAGTGACTTGTGCAGATGGTAATGAGGTGTTCGATGCAGGTGAAGGTACTGTAGTATTTGAGTCAGGATTGACAGTCAGCAACGTTACGTATGTACCTAAGTTAGCTTCTAATTTATTGAGTGTGAATGCAATTGCAAAAAAGGGTAACGTGGTAGTATTTACAGATAAATGTTGTGACATCTACAAAAGAAATGAGTGTGAGGTGCGAGGTAAGCCTGTTGTGAAAGGTGTGGAAGAACGAGGCATTTATAAAATCAAGTGCTGTTCACTGGGTTCTGCGCTAGCAACAGCAAAGCATGACCAGCAGGTGTTATGGCATCGGAGGATGGGACATCTTGGTATTCGAAACCTCAAACTACTGAGAGATAAGATGGCAACAGGGGTAAGTTTTCCTGATATTTCTTACAAACTGGAGTGTATATCTTGCATTATGGGAAAACAAACGAAACAGCTTTTTCGCAAAACTGGTGCAACGAGAGCTACTGAAACATTAGGTTTAGTGCACTCAGACGTGTGTGGACCCATGAGTATACCTTCTATTAGCGGGTTCAGATATTTTTTGACGTTTATTGACGATTTTTCGCGAAAAACTTTTATTTATTTTTTGAAACATAAAAGTGAAGTTTTCGAAAAATTTATAGATTTTAAGGCGTTTGCTGAAAATCAATGTGACAAGAAAATGAAGATTCTGCGCACTGACAACGGGACCGAGTACGCCAATAAGCGGATGGATGACTTGCTGAAGAATTGCGGAATTCAGCATCAACTGACGGTGGAGTATACACCAGAACAGAATGGCGTAGCTGAACGGGCCAATCGCACCATCTGCGATAAAGCAAGAACCATGCTACATGAGTCCGGATTAGAAAAACGTTTTTGGGCTGAAGCTGTCCATCACGCCGTGTTTCTAAAGAACAAGTCACCAACGATTGCGGTTAAGAATATGACTCCGGATGAGAAATGGTCAGGGAGGAAGTGTGACCTAAGCATGCTAAAAATTTTTGGGTGCAAAGCATTTATGCACATTCCTGATCAAAATAGGACCAAGTGGGATGTAAAAAGCAGAGAACTTATCCACACGGGCTTCGATGACAACGCCAAAGCGTATCGTCTTGTGCATCCTATTTCCGGAAAAATATTTAAGGCTAAAAATGTTGTGTTTTTGGAGAATCAAAAATACAAACAGCTAGAAGAAAAATTGCAAGAGGAACCAGAAATAATACTACTACAAGATGAACCAATTGTCAGGAATAGAGTAGAACCAGATGTTTTGCAACCTCAACAAGAAAATGATGATGTTAGCAATGTTTCTAGAGTGGAACAAGAACAAGAGAGTTCTTCTGAAAATCTTGTTGAACATGAAGTAGTTATTCATGAACCAGAGGATGTGGAGTTTCAAGATTGTGAGTCGGACGTAACTCAGGATCGACCACAGGTGGAACGGAGGTACCCACTAAGAGACAGGAAACCCAAAGAGTTCCCGGATCATGTTCTGTACAATGTAGTGGAAACAGAACATGATCCTACTACGGTTCAAGATGCACTGTCAAGGCCTGACAGTAGAGAATGGAAAGCTGCAATTCAGGAGGAGCTTGATGCTTTAAAGAAAAATGGAACTTAGACTTTAGTAAAACCTGGACAAGCGAGCAACGTTGTAGATTCGAAATGGATTTTTCGAATTAAAGAAGAGGCGGGAAATAAGCGAAGATACAAAGCTCGGCTTGTTGCCAGAGGCTTTAGCCAAAGATGGGGCATCGATTATGACGAGACGTTCTCTCCAGTGGTGAGACATAGCTCTTTAAGAGTCCTCCTGGCGATGGCAGCTAAGAGTGGCCTAAACGTTGACCAAATGGAAGTAAAAACAGCGTTCCTGAATGGAGACTTATCTGAGACTGTCTACATGAAACAGCCGGATGGTTACCAAGAAAAAGGAAAAGAAGATTACGTGTGTCTTCTTAAACGTTCGCTTTACGGCTTAAAGCAATCTCCCAGAGCTTGGAACAATAAACTGAACAATAAGTTATTGAAATTGTCGTTCAAACGATCCAAAAATGAGCCGTGTATTTACATGAGATCCCAGGGTAAGAAGGTCATCATTTTAGCGGTGTATGTGGATGATGTCCTGATTTTTTGGAATGACGCGGAGGAGCTGCGTAAAGTAAAGGGAGACCTTATGTCAAAATTTGATATGAAGGATCTTGGGAAGGCAGAGTATTTTTTGGGAATGCACATAACGCAGAACGATATTGGAATCAAAGTTGACCAAGAGAAGTATGTCGGAAAAGTTTTGAAGGTTTTTGGGATGGCTGATTGCAAAGTTGCTTCAACCCCATTAGTTCCTGGGCAAAAGCTTGTGAAACCTGGACTAAATCATAAACCTGATCCGATGATTCCGTATCAAAATCTAATTGGTTCGCTGATGTACATATCTGTTTGCACGAGGCCAGATATTGCCCATGCAGTTAATTATCTGAGCCAGTTCAACGCTTGCTATGCTGAAGAGCATTGGATAGCCGCAAAAAGAGTGCTTAGATATTTAAAGGGTACTAAATGTCTTGGGCTACAGTATAAAAGAACAGGAACGCATAAGGTACAGGGCTATGCAGATGCTAGTCATGCCACTTGTCATGATAGGAGATCATACTCGGGAATGGTTTTTCTGCATATGGGAGCTGCAATATGTTGGGAAAGCAGAAAACAGAGGACAATTGCCCTATCCACAGCGGAGGCTGAATATGTAGCTATGTCAGAAGCTGCTAGAGAGGCAATTTTCTTAAAGAGATTGATTTCGGAGGTCTCTGGTCAAGTTGAGATGCCAATGAAGATCTTCAGTGACAGTCAATCTGCTGTTGCTATTGCGCAGAACCCTGTACACCATCAACGCACAAAGCACATAGATGTGCGACACCACTTTGTGAGAGAGGCAGTTGAGCATGGCCATATTGAATTAGAGTATGTAGAGACGAGTCCTATGGTTGGGGATGTTTTAACGAAACCTCTGTTGAAAGGGAAGTTCAACTGGTGTACGCTAGGTATGGGTGTTGTGTGATTGTGTGATGGATAAAAGTAGAGAAATGAATTTAAGGAGGAGTGTTAGAATAAAAAGAGTCTATATTTAACATATAGAACCTTTTTGTTATATGCAAATTTATTTTTCTACAACATTCTGTCAACGTGAAAAAAAACACGAACAATGAAAATATAAGTTTAATCTCAGCTTTTATTTAAATCGTTTTATTTTACCAGTGCTTCTATCTGCAAGCTAGTGGGACTTGAGCATGTAACACCCACTACTAACAAAAATACCTACTAATACAGTTATAGCGGTCAATGTTATTGTATTTCTCACCGGTTTTACAAAAACAAATTTAGTAAAGGCATCAACTACCACCAACAAGTAAGAATTACCTTTCTTTGACTTAACGAAGGGACCAAGATGGACTATGTGGAGCGTGTGAAAGGGGATTTCTACCTTGGGTATAGGATGTAATAGGCCCTCGGACCTGCTAGACCCCTTTTTTGAATACGCACATTCAAGGCACGCATTCACATATTTTTTTACGAACTTTGCCATACGTGGAAACCAATAAGCCCCTTTTATGCGCTCCAAAGTCTTTTCAAGGCCAAGATGACCTATGTCATCGTGGTTAAGACGGCATAACTGCCACCTAGCTCCCTTCGGAACTACCCAACGAAGTTTGGTAGTGTGGTGACATTTGAGTCAATTAGTCGATTACAATGAATAATCGAGTACAAAATAACTTAAATAAAAGCATCGGTCACTATAATAAATTATCTTAAATAGTTTAATTACACATCAAAACCTAACAATTTCATTACTTTTTAGAGATAAACAAGCAGCTCCATCGAGACTTGGCTAGTTTTTTACAGAATGTTTTTGGTGGGATTATTTATAATTGTATAGGTAGGTACTAATCAGTGAATTCAACTTTCCTTCGTACTTGTCTCAGGCTTAGGACTGACTGCATTACTTATCAGCGTAGCTTTTTTTTATCAATTCTGTAATCGTATATGACAATACAACAGATAGTTTAAAAAGCGACGCGACGTGTAACTAAAGAAAATAAAACACAAAATCAGAGCATAAAATCACGGCCAAGGCCGAAAGGTCGTGTAAAACGACACGACGACACGTTTGGTGCAGTGGCTAAGCGATTGTCTTCTGCGCTGCGGGTCATGGGTTCGATTCCCACACGGAACAAATATTTGTATGGCCTACAGATAGTTGTTCCGGGTCTGGGTGTTTGTGTATGTGAAGATTTGTGTCTGTAAACGCACCCACATCCTAGAGTGGGGAAACGTATTAAAAAAAAAAAAAAAAATCGAAACTATTATTTATTAAGCATGCTAATTATTTATTATTATTATTTTTTATTTTTTAGAAAAAACGTTGCCCCACACTAGGATTTCTCCTGTATCGTGGGTGCGTTTACAGACACAAATCTTCACATGCACAAACACCCAGACCTGGAACAACTATCTGTAGGCCATACAAATATTTGTTCCGTGCGGAAATCGAACCCACGACCCACAGCGCAGAAGCCAATCGCTTAGCCACTGCACCAAACGTGACGTCAAACACGTTTGGTGCAGTGGTTAATTTAAAATCCTTTGACGTATATTGATGGTTTTCTGTTTACATTTGTGTTTCAAATGTTAAGAATGTATTCGATATTAAAATCTATGTCCCTGTAAATAATGTTTAAAATAATTATTAGACACTAGCGTATCGTACTCTTTCGCTCGTTTATATAATATAGCAATATCGTGAAAAAGAAAACACGAAACCAATTATAGTCTGCTTCTGTAATCGTTACGTGAAGGAAGACTTTATAGCAGCAGCCAGATACGCGTCTAAATCTTCCAGCATAACTACTGGACACTTAGGACTACCCGGCAACCATAAGATTTACGTGAATGACCACTTAACTATACAGAACAAGGTTCTCCTATCCAAGACTAAAAAAGCCGCCGCAGAGATGGATTTTCGATACGTCTGGATAAAGCATGCCAAGATACACATCAAGAAAACCGACACCTCCCCTACCATAGTGATAAGATCAGAAAAGGACCTCTCAAAAGTGAAATAGTGATATTAGCTACCCCAAACAGTAGCATCTCACTTAAAGTGATTGTAAAGTTTGAGAACCGCAAGGTAAAATATTGTATTACAACTCGCGGATTCCGAGAAATGTCTAACTCGTGCACGTGTTCGACGCACCTGCATATTTTTTTAGAATATTATTTTTATTTTATAATTTGTTTTTGTTTTGCCAAATGCGATCTTAATGTGTTATTTTTAATATATAGTTTCTATTTCGCTTTACTGCTGCTTGTTACTAACTGGTTCTGGTCAACATTCGCTCAATTTTTTATTGGGTTTGCAATTTATTGTCATATTGCTAGGTACTTAAAGATGAATGTTCTTTCCGTGTTACTAACACCTGTGATTTATTGTTGCTACCTATGGCTATTTTTATTAACAATTCTTACAAGGTTTTGTAAGGTTATCCGTTGGGCATTGCTGTGTTTGTTAGATTCTGTTATGAGTTCGATAAGACATAATTATTCAACTTGCTACTATTGTTATTTTATCAACATAGATATTGGTGAAGGACTAATCAATGGCTCCGCTTAATATTTATTACCAAAACGTACGTGGTCTCCGTACGAAAACAAACAACCTATTCCGAAATGTATATCTTAAATCCTACGATGTTATAGTATTTACAGAAACTTGGTTAGTGGATGGTATTTTCAGCAGTGAATTATTTGATTCGCGGTATGTGGTGTGGAGGCGCGACCGCGACTACAGCCGCACCTCGCAAACTCGAGGAGGCGGTGTGTTGATTGCCGTGCGGAATGATTTGACCGTTGTCGAGAGATGTAACTGGCGTAGTTCCGCTGAAGATATCTGGGTAACTATAACCTTAAATAGATCTAGACCTCAAGTTACATACAACATACATATCTGTGCCCTGTACCTTTGTAATGAACGTACGGGTAATTCTTATACTGCTCAGCTCCAGAATTTTACAAATAACTTAAATAATTTAATTTTAGCCAACCCATTAGACAAATTTATTGTCCTGGGTGACTTTAACTTTGGTAATGACGTAGAATGGTGTCATACGAATGACAGCGCTGAATTACTACCACAAAACTATTCAAACCGCTATCTTATTGACTTCTTCGATACTATAAATATATGTAACTTATCCCAGTTTAATAATGTACGGAACGCGAATGACAGAGTGTTAGACCTCGCATTTTCTAATGGGTCCCTGGGCATACACGAATGCCTTGACCCATTAGCAGTACCTATTGACATGCATCATAAACCCTTTACTATTCAGGCTGATTTCGTTCAGTTACACTCACTTTCAGAAAAAACCACCACTAAATATCAGTTCTTTAAAGGAGACTACGCTGCTGTCATGTCTGCTCTTGATGCCGTTGACTGGGACGAGTTACTGCGTGCTGAGTCACTAGACAATGCTGTTAGTCTTTTTTATAACAAACTCTATGAAATCAGAGATCAGTATATTCCAACTAAGTCCGTTAGAAATTCATCGCACCCTCCCTGGTATACATCTGCATTAATTAAAATCCTAAAAGAAAAATATAAATATCACCGGAAATTTAAAACTTATGGAAATATATCAGATTACCAGACCTTTTCTTTATTGCGTCATAGAGCTGCAGAAGTAGAGAAATCTTGTTACCGTACGTATATGGATAAAGTTGAGTCTTCAATCATCAAAAACCCAAAATTTTTTTGGTCCTATGTTAAAAGCAAGAGAAGTTATAGTAACTTCCCTAATATACTGAAATATCAAGACATAACCGCAGATACGGGAGAAGAAATCAGTAACCTGTTCGCTACATACTTTCAGTCAACGTTTCAAGAGCCAGATATAGACGAACAGGATCAAGCCCCAACACCATCCACGAGCACAGCAAGCATCAGCTCTATAGAGGTATGCCAGGAAAAAGTACTAAAGTTACTTCAAATGCTTGATCTCTCGAAATCAGGTGGCCCAGACTCAATACCGCCTATATTTATAGTCAGCTGTGCGAAAAGTCTAACCAAACCTATCTGTATTATATTCAAGCGGTCTTTAACAGAAGGCATTGTTCCTAAAATCTGGAAATCTGCATTCGTTACGCCAGTTTTTAAAAAAGGCGACAAGTCCCTCGTAGATAATTATCGGCCTATTTCGAAGCTGTGCTTGTTCTCCAAAGTGCTCGAGCGCGTCGTTTACTCCGCAGTTTATTCAGCCTTAAAATGTGACTTTGGTGACGAACAGCATGGTTTCCTTCGTAAACGATCCACTACCACTAACCTTATTCTTTCCAATGAATTTATCTCTGATGGTATGGAGCAACGTGCACAAGTAGATGTAATTTATACAGATTACAGTAAATGTTTTGACCGCATTGAACACAGGATACTTTTACGTAAACTTTTATTAGCTGGAATTCACGGCGACTTAAATCGATGGTTTTCCTCCTACATTGAAAACCGATCACAAGCAGTAGTACTACAGGGTTTCACATCCAGTTGGTATCTGATACCATCTGGAGTTCCTCAGGGATCCATTTTAGGACCTCTTCTATTTAATTTATTTATAGCAGACATTAAGGAATGCTTCCTTAACTCGTACATTCTATTATACGCCGATGACATGAAAATACTTAAAACAGTACGTTGTTCATCTGACACATCACTACTTCAGGAGGATCTCAATAGGTTTGTAGATTACTGTAGACTAAACAAACTTCAACTAAATGTATCCAAATGCTTCCATATGACTTATACACGACAAAAGAAGACAATTGGTTCAGGGTACGCCTTGAATAACCAAACAATCACTAAGGTGGACAGTATAAGGGACTTGGGGGTTATCCAGGACAGTAAACTCATATTCGAAAAGCATATTGACGAAATCGTACAGAAAGCGTCCAAGTCTCTCGGTTTCATAATAAGATCTTCTTCTTGCTTCAGCTCCCTAAAACCACTCAAGGTATTATACTGTTCTTATGTTCGCAGCCACCTTGAATATGCATCTCAAGTGTGGAACCCAAAATATGACGTGTATAAGTCAAGAATAGAAAGCATTCAGAAAAAGTTTTTAAGATACTTAGATTATAAGACAAATCAATGCTCAACGGATTACACTCATCGTTGCAAAAGATACCATTTTCTTCCACTGGAAAACAGACGCCATGCTAATGACATTACTTTTTTGTTAAATATTGCCAATAGTTCTATCGATTGTTCCCAACTTCTCTCCAAAATATCACTCCGAACCCATCACGTAGGCTTCAGGCAGCGGCCACTTCTTCACATTCCATTCGCATCAACAAATTACCGACAGAATGCCTTTTTCTTACGTAGCGCAGCAAGCTTCAATAATCTTCCGTCTCACTTAGATGTTGATCTATTTAGAACCAGCCCTAGCACATTAAGACGAACTATAAATAAAGAATACTTTGTTATAGATCACAATAAGTAGCACTGTGGTCTGTACATGTGTTTATACTTTCTTTTCTTATTTACTGTTTTTAGCACCAGTAATAAACTGTTACAATTGTAAAATTAATGATTAATCATTCATTTTCAAGGTCTTTTTATGTTTTTATTTTATGTTTTTAAGTTTTGTTAGAAGAACTTATTTTGTTTTGTTCAAAGAGGAATTTATTAAGTTATATTCAAGGGATTTTATTTTATGTTTATCTCTGTATGTTTCTGTTCTGTTTTAATTTTAGGTACATAGTTTATAATTTGTGGAAGCTTTTAAATGGCAATTGTAAGTGCTATTGTACATGACTTATAAAGATATTAGACTGTAAGCTTTCTGAAGAATAAATAAATAAATAAATAAATAAAATAAATAAATAAATATCACTCCCGAGCGTGTCGCGCACCGACCGTTTATTACGATACTCGAATCAGTTTGAACTTTGAATTTTTGTATCGAATCGGTATCATAGATACAATATCGCTGCGACGATATCGGATATTGTCTTATCTGTGTGGTGTTCTGTGACAGAACGCGGATGCGGATGGATACCAATGTATAGATTCAGTGCATTTCGATACATAGATATGGGTTTTTGTACCGATATATAGATATTGTATCTATATACGATTTTTATCGCCCATGCCTACGTCAACGTGTGTCAAGCTAGTGTCAAGAGTTCAAGACTCAAGATTCTATGTTTCATTCATAGTTGCGTATGAGTGTGATATTCTTTTATATATTATTAGTTTAAATGAGTTCTACCCAGGCCTATTGATGAAAAATTTATATTATTCATAACTTAGCTTTTCATTGACATGCTGATTTAGTCATGTCTCTGCCACAGAAAAAGTATTATAGACAGCGTGCACATTCTAACCCAATCGCCGATCATTGTTTTGAATAGTAAGTTTCATAAAACTTTTATACAGCTTTAAACATAATCATCTACATTAATTAAAACCCATTTACACATTACAGCCCTACTCACCCAGATGATTATGACTGGTCTGTTTTATATCCTATTAAAAACAAAGAGGAAAGCAAGGATAAACAAGTCGAATTTTTGGATGTTGGCTGCGGCTATGGGGGTCTCTTAGGTTTGTATATTAATGTAATATTTAGCAATAAGTATTAGTGCTTTTTCAACTGTAAAATTATCAAAATATTGGTCACATTTAAAAAGAATGGACCTTCACTCTAATCAACACTGATATTCCAAGTAAATGCTCTTATCTAACTAAATATGCTTATATTCAGGCTTGCCAGGTGTATGTTTGGGTACTAGTTAGGTTGTATGCACATGGATCAGAAAGTATGTTTTGGTTTGTATAGCATTCTATGTTAAAAATGCCAGAAGCAGAAGCTACTGTTGATTCCATTTGTGAAGTCTGGATTAATCTGACAATGGTGTTGATTCTATTGCATACTTTGACAAGACTAAACGCAACTCCCTCACTTCAACTCACTTTCTTTTTCTATTGAAACAGAAAGAGACAAACACCCTAAGTTTAGTTCTGTCAAAGTGCGCAACAGATTCAAACCAATGTATAGGAAATAGTTCAATTGAATTGTGGCACATCTTTAACTCAACGGCATTACAATATCAATATCATCATCCCAACATTTATTTAATACAACTTGTTTTAAATTTCAGTAACATTATCGCCTATGTATCCTGAAAACTTAATGCTGGGTTTGGAGATTCGTGTAAAGGTATCAGATTATGTCAATGATAGAATTCAAGCATTACGATCACAGCACTCGGACCAGTACCAAAATGTTGCTGTGTTAAGAACAAATGCTATGAAATATTTACCCAATTTTTTCCATAAAGGACAGGTAAATTTCAAGACATAATGGTTAACTTATAACATATTATAATACATAATATAAAGCTTCTAATCCATATAATCTTATTCCAGCTCAAAAAGATGTTCTTTCTGTATCCAGATCCACATTTCAAGAAGGCAAAACATAAATGGAGGATAATTAATAAATGGTTGTTGTCTGAATATGCCTATGTTCTTGCTGAGCAGGTACTTTACACAGAGAAATTATTTTATAACAAATTACAGCACTGCTAAAAATATGTGTGCTATGATAAGTCATTTTTATTTTCAGGGGATAGTATATACTATAACAGATGTTAAGGATTTAAATGAATGGATGGTGTTTCACTTTGAAGAGCATCCTTTATTTGAAAGAATACCTGAGGACGAATTAGTAAGTTTTTTTTTTCACTTACAAATATTTGACTTTGCATAATTTAAGCAGACCTCCTCCCTATTCTGATATAGTAGCATATTAAAAGTGAATAAAACAATATTTGGGTGTAAATAATTATGTTCTGGTTATTTCAGAAATCCGATTCAATAGTGGATAAATTATATGAGAGCACAGAAGAAGGTAAAAAAGTCACCAGAAATAATGGAGATAAATTTGTTGCAGTATTCAGAAGAATTTCTGATAGAGCATGAAATGTTAAATACTTGTTGAATTACATAATCATTTTATTTTGTTACACTTATTTACGTAATAAATTGATATAAAAGAGTAATATAATGTGGCTGTATTAATGCTAGTTCATATAAGATAAATAAATGGATTAAATGTAGTAACTCCTAAGTGGTAGCAATAAGTTCTCTACATTCATTTTATTTGAGAGTGAGAATAAGATTTCTTAACAAAGACGACACTGATTATTTAGATAGCTTCTTTTCCATAAGGATAACCCATCTACCGAGAGGTCGAGATATATTTAAGTTCTTGCGCATATATCCTGTAGCTCCCAGAAGCCAGGTTTTCTTTTCCATCCACACTTTGTATGATAAAAGTGAAAACAATAGTGCTGCCCATATTTCTGGCTGATTTGGGTACATATGGAGACCCTGTTTAGCTAATAACAGGGCCTTGATACGGTCGCCTGCCATGTGTTCGGCAATACTAGCAGAGGCCAAAATTTTCCCAAAATTACAATCATATTTACCATAGTGAGCTGAACATAAGGCTTTTTGGGCACAGCAGCTTGCAACTTTTGCCTTTGTATTAGTTGCTCTGAGGCAATATTGAGCCATACAGAACCATAAAAGGGCATTACTTGGATGGTCATGAAGACAGTCACTCAGTAGCTTTATAGCCTGATCCATGTTGTCTTCACAGACCGATAGGTAAGATTTCAAAAAGCCTATATCAAATCCATATGCACTTTCTCTCTCGTATTTTCGTAACTCGCCCAAAGCTAGCTTTGATAAACTTTGATCTGAATGTATTAAGCCCAAAGAACATATTGCAAACAAACTATGTGCTGTTGGCTTTTTCTGTGATATTTGAATGCTATGGAACAAAAGTGTTTTAGCATCATCTGCACCCTTGTACATATACACAATACCAGCCATAGCTACTAAGAGATCTGCTTTTTCAGCATCTTCATTACTCAACCAGTGAAGTGCAGTGTCATAAACAGAGTAAGATTCTTCATAAAGGCCCTTCTTGTAAAGCGCCAAGGCTAACCCAGTAGTCGAATAGAAGCTAGCTTCAGTTATTGCTTTGTATATCTTTATTGCTTCATCATATTTCTCCATCCTCACTAAAATTCTTCCAATGTTCAATAATGTGATGTTCTTTTTGTCTTCTTCTGCATATTTGAATGCTTTTTCATAAGATTGTATTGCAGAACGCAGCAGGCCATACCTTTCTTGTAATATTCCCAGAATGTTGAATGCACATGCATTCCAAGATTCAAAGTTACAATACCATTCAACCAAGTCTATGGCATATGGTATAGCATAAAGACCTTCTATTTCATATTTTGATTCTGAGTTTTCTTTGTATTTATTATTCTTCAAAGTTCTACACACCCAATCTGCATACCCAAGTGCACTCTCTGGGTGATACCCTAAACGAGATGCATGCCTAAATAGATCCATTGCTTCCTCTTCACGGATAGCTTCAGCGATTAATCCCTGACCAATCCAACTTTGTGGGTGTGATGGTAATGCAGATTGTCCTCGTGAGAAACAGTAGTTAGATAACTTATAAAGTTTTAGTTTCAAATAAAGTGTTCCTAAATTACACCATATTTTTGCAACAGACCATTTTCGAGTAACCAAGAGGGCTTTAATAAAGCAATGTTGTGCAATTTCATACTTTTTGATAGCTAAACATATTTTTCCAAGCAAATTCCAATTGCGCCAAAGAGCAGGCCTTTCTTTTATACAATTTAATGTGAGGTTGAAAGATATGTGACAATTAACAACTTTTTTAGTTTCATGGTAAAAGGCTAAGTATGCCGACGCCAAATCATACGATGACACTTGCTGCTTTTGTTTTGCTATATGTGAGTAACAAGCAATTGCTTGAGGAAATATTTCAAGTTTATCTTTCTTTGATATTTCGAAATCAGAACCACTTTCCTTTGACAACTGAGGCATATAAACATATGCATATTTATCTGGCAAGTTAGTAATAAATATCAAGTTGTCTGCTAATAGTTTCCAAAAACATAAAAATTGATTTTGTTTTGATAATGCTTTTGTTATGTAGTCTATTGCATATTGTGCACAATCTCTAGCAGTACCATATATTTTGGCTTCAACTTTTTTCTTTGCAATTCTCATCCATGTCTCAGCAATTCCTTTGAGGGCTAAGAATGAGTAAGGTTCTATTTTAAATACTTTTTCAAATGTTGATATAGCTTCTTCATATTGTGTTAACAAAGAATAAATGTGGCCAATTCTTGTCAAGCAGTGTGCAGATTTGCTTGGATCTAAAGTCATTACTCTGTTATAAGCTCTCAACGCGGACGTGTATGATCCTCTTGAATAATAGGCATCAGCTAGACACTCAAAAGCTGTTGTATCGTTGTGATTATTTTTGATAACATTTCTAAAATTCAAAATGGCATTTTCCCATTCTCTCCTGTTCAAATAATGCAAGCCTAGTCTGATGTTAACCCAGGGTTCAATTGTGGAAATATTCTTTGCTAATGTAGTCAATAACTCAAAATCGGCATCCTTCTGTTGTAGTTTAACATAAATTTCACTGAGACCCTTTGCAATATTGGGGTTAATTGTATTCAGACTATGAGCTTTTTCGTAACATTTCTTAGCTTTCTCTAAATCAGATTTATGATGATAATAAAAGTGGCCTAAATACAAAAATGTATCAGCATGATCAGGATTAAGTTTGGCTGCTTTTAGAAGATTTATTAGACATTTGTCATATTGTTGAAGTTCCCAATATGACTTTCCCAAATAGAAAACATTTAGTGGATGATCAGCTGAACCCTCTAGTAAATTTATCACTTCATCATATTTGCCTTGCTTCTGAAGCAATAGAGATTGGAGTTGCTTATAGTAATCAGTTGTTTCTAAATGTTTCATGATGTGGTCAGCAGGTTCATTGGCTTCTATATAACACTCTGCAAGATTAGCCAGCTCAAACATTTCCAGTGAATCAATAGGTATGTCTTTGGCATTATTGATGGCTTGCACCCACTTCTGTTGATTTGTCAGGGATAAAAATAAAAACCTTTTAAGAACCACAGCAAACCTTTGGTCTTTTACTTTGGTTAAAAAGTTGGTTGCAAGCTTTTGTGTGATGGACCACTTTTTTAACATTATTGTACACTTTATTATGAATGTTGCTTCTGTGATGTCTGCCTCTTGATAGTTTACTAATGGAACACACTGTTTGTAGGCTTCTAGATACAAGCCTTTATCATAGCATATCATGCTTCTTAAAAGGCTGGGATACTTAGAGTTCATAATGCCTTCACTGATTGAATCTATGTGTTGATCAATATTGAATTCACAGAATGATAATTTCTCCACATATTTTATACATAATTGTTTGCAGAGCCAATCTCTTAATATCACATTTGAGGGGAAAAAATTAAGATGTATAATCTCTTCAACAGCAGATGGAAAGTGAGATTTCTGAATGATAACTTTGCATTGCAGTATTTCAAGAGAATCCCTAGGATCTTCACTGTAGATTTTATGCAAAACTTTTAAAATGACTGGTATTGCTTCTTCACCACATGGTACATCAGCTTTTAGGAGTTCTAGAAATTGTTTTTCAGCTGACTGAAATAAAGCAGTTACAAGATCTTTGGCTAAATAATTTGCCAGTATGCTCAGGGATTCTTTACTTCTCAATGCAGAACCTAATTGGCCAAGTTTTGTTATAATCTCAATAGTTCTTTCTTCTTCCATTTGTAAATTCAGCATTTCATTATAAATAGCAAATAATTTTATTTTATCTGAGCTATTTTCTTTTCTTTCATAGAAGTTGGCAAGCCCTTGCCAGGCAAGTGCATGATCTGGTTTACTTGCTATAGCTTTTTGGTAGGCTAGTGGGGCCTGGTCAGAGTCTTGAAGTGATTTCCCGAGTAATACTAGACCAAAATAGTTCTGTTTGTCTTTCCGTAGTATATTTTTGCAACATTCTTGAGCTTCTTTGAAATTTTTATCATCTATCAGTTTTCTTGCATCTTTTAATAAAGCTTTAATATCTGCCATCTGGAAAATAATTTATTAATATCAGTACTGTATTAAGTACTAAAAAGCAATAGATGTTATAATTTCTGGAAAAGATCTTTTTTAGCATAAAATAGCACATCTATAGTAATTTTGTAAAATTCGTGATGTTTACAACCAATTGTTTTTGTTTATATTGTAAGATATAAACTCTAATACTAAAATGTTTCACTGCAGGAAGCTAAACTAAATGCAACTGGACATTATCTATAATTTCTCAGATTGGTTACCGGCTTTATTCGAAAAAACCTATTCGGAGCTGATCTAAGATGCTAGTGAACTATGTTTTTATAAATGTATGATTGCAACTCACTGTAAAAAGGGATCCTTTATGTTATCACACTTTTTGGTATTTTGAATAACACATTCCAGAAAATACTTCTTCGGCAAATAAAGTGGTGGAGGTATATAGCGATGCCACTCTAAACATCTATGCAGCTTGAATTCGAATCAGATTTTATCAGATAGATTTGGGCAAAAGTTATTACTTATTATTTTAGCAATTAGGAACTTTTTTCAGCCAAACAGCAGTAATCTAAACTGTCAAATGTCAATGTTAAACTGGTTAAACGCTCATTCAAAAACTCAACAAAGTGGATGTCAAAAATGTCGAAATAATTCAGATTTAAAACTAAGGCGGGTTTACACGCTTGCTAAACAACGGCACGTCCCTACAAGCACAGGCATTGCATACGATATTTGGTTTGGCTTGCGCAAGCTGCTGTTTGTATGAGTTTGTCGTCGATCCGTTATAGTGTCGGTTTTCGTGCAGTCCATTTATCGAGTCCACTGACTTTATCGACAACGGGAAAATATCTCTCTATCTGTACTTGAATATGTTTTGCATTTGCAATGTTGGTGTAACTGCCGATCCTTCAAAATAATAATGCGCGATTTTAGATTCTATACTTCAAGAAATACTGCTAGGTACATATTACAAATCTATCGAAATATTGACAGCTGGCAAGAAACGTTATGTTGTCAATTTTCAAATCAACTCAAAGTTGTAAACAAAACAATGCAAGAATTTATTCATGTGTATTTTCTATTAATATAAAATTATGGCTAATACTGAAATCCTTTCCATGTACATCAAGAAGCTAAGTTAGTATCAATTTTTCTTGTACACTTTCATCCATACTTTCTGTAAGTTACAATTTGAACATAAATATTTTAGGTCATCCATTGAAAGAAATTCGCGAGCGCTCACTTACGTTGTTAATTGCGAAGTTAAAGTTGGGTTGGGAACTAGATGATGAGTTATCGGGTACGAGAAAATTGTTGGAAGCCCTATTGGGATGGTTTCACACACCGCAACAATCCCTACAAAGGGAAGCACTGGAATTACTACTTAGAACTATCAAGGTACATAGATTTTTTTGTTTATATTTCACTATAATGAAAAAAGTGTCATTCTAATATAATTACATTAAGAGACTACATTCCTAAGCTTATCTCACAAAACTTCAGACATAGGTACATTGTTATAAGTAAAAGAAAATTATCTTGTATGGATGTTACATAAATTCATTTTAACCTATTACATTTCCTAAAGTGCTATATCTACTAGCAAGTTTTGCAGCTCTAGTTGACTTTTGAAACTGACTTTCAAACTGTGGACACACTTGCAGCAAGTCTCCAAGTTTCACGAACTTAGCAAGCAATGAACTACAATAACTAGCACAATAAAACTTGCTAGTGGATTTGCTGCTTTAATTGTTTTTGATAAAACTGAATGTAATACAAACTGAACTTTCAGTGAAGCAATTTATTTTAGCTAATATGCTTTTTAAACTTCATCACCATTATCATCGACATTGATAGCTTTAGACAGTGTGAGACTGCACGCAATATCACGAGACTGCATCCAATAGCACTAACACTGTCTTTCTCGCTCTATTAAATGACATTCCTGAGCAACAAAAAATTATAGAGCATTACAAAACGCACCTCCGTGCTGACAGATGTCGGTCAATCCTTATTCCACCTACTGCTGAGTATAGGCCTCCTCCCTTTCGTGTTGTTTGCTCATGGTCATTGCTAATCCCATCCAGGTCATTGTATACTTATTTCGAAGAATGTTTGTCTATATAGCCTTATATGTTCTGTCTATATAGCCTTTTCCCAATTATGTGGGGGTCAGCATCCAGCTGGCTGGATGGTTGGCTTTGATTTATTTTGAAGATCTATAAGTTGTTTAATTTTAAAAGGAGTCCAGTACTCTATCTCATTTCTGCCCAATGCAGAATAATTGTGTGGGTTGGAAGCCTAGAATGAATGTGATGAAACTTGTGACTTCCTCATTGGTCTAGTGGTGGCAAGCGCAACTGCTGATTGTGAGGTCCTAGGTTTGATCCCCAGGTCAGGCAGTGTTATTGGGTTTTTCCGTATGGAATTCCTCAGTTGCAGCCCGGTGTTTGGATTTATACCCGGTTGATGGCAAAAGGCTCGCCCCCTATTACATGGGACTTAAACATAACAACAAAATGAGGGTGTTATTGTATACCTCGGCCTAATCCTTCGGGGAATACAAGTTAAATGATGTTATGTGTTACTGCAGTCTCCTTTGCAAATAACTCTTTAAGTTTGATAATGGCATTGAATATCTTTTATCCTATAATGTTTTCATAATGTGCTATTATATTATTAATATTTTACATAAGAGCTGGTACTTATATTGCTATAGAATCTGTATGGGTTCTAAGCTTAGATTTTTTTATGATGATATACTGCAATTGGTTCATAAAAAATCACATCTTAGTTTTGAAAGTAGTAATGAAAACCTTTCATCCTATATGCTTTGCAAAATGTGTAAACAAATTGTATTTCAGAATAAACAAATTGTAAACAAATTGTATTTCAGACAAAAACTGGTACTTACATTGTTAGAGAATTTGGCATAGAAACCATTTTGTCTAATTTGAATAAAATCAGACAGAAGATTGCTGGTGATGCTGAAGAATTATTTGATGATGTTATTGAGACCCTAAAATTCATAAACACTGTTGAATCAGATATTAATGTAGTACCTCGTCTATCCCTACCTGACGCCACAAGGTATGTGGTATTGAATACTTCCTCATAATAGGTTGAACAAAAGTGTATTTATGTAGTAAATGTTACAGACTTCAGATAATCTAACATGCACCAACACCCTAACTTAGAACAATTGTCTGTAGGTCATACAAATATTTGTTCCATGTGGAACAAATGTGTTTGGATTAAATGTGCACTGTCCCAATCCTGTCATCAATTTGTTTGAAAGTTCAGGGATAAGTTATGTTGTAAGGTAAATAATTATTTTTTATAATTATATTCTTCTTTTTAGTTCAGAAAGTGATGGAGGATCAAGCAGTGGTTATTACAATATTGGACCTAATTTTCAATCATCAAAGACAACATCCATTTCCAATGATGACTCTGACATTAATAGATACAGGAGGTAAGTATTGTTTTTGAGAGATTATCATGAGAATATATATTTTGCAGGGTGTCTCTGATATTTGGTGGTGGTAAACCAGCTAAAATCTTCATACTAAGAGGCTAAATAGTGCTTAAGTGGTCAAGTCTGAGTTTACACAGGGGCAGTGGTGGATCTAGAGGACTGGTCATGTAAGACTTGACCATCCCCTGAACTGGTGCTCACAATCATGACTCATGCTTTGTTTATAAAATAATACGAAAGTTCCAAAAACAACGTGACATAGTTGGTCAGTCTTGACCACCCCCCGAGCTAAGAACTGGATCTGCCGCTGCACAGGGGATCCCTCTATTTCTTGGAGACAAGGTTATGCCTGTGGTCACAGCTGTCTCGTGAACATCTATGTCAACAAAACTTCTATATCCAGCTTTAAAACTGGGCTGTCCATGTTTTTTCGCATATGGGTTAATCAAATTATTTGTATTGGCCAAAATAACGACAGAATAGATCCCGATAACTGGGAGATGGCACGGCGCAGCGGTAGACCGCAGAAGGTGGCGAGATACACCCATATCTGCCTAGTCTTTTCCCAACTATGTTAAGGTCAGCTTCCAGTCTTACCAGATGCGGCTGAATATCAGTATTTTACACGGGGCGACTGCCATCAGACCTCCGCAACCCAGTTACTGGGCGCTGCCGATACTCTCAAGGTTAGACCGGTTGTCAGACTTTCGGGCTTCTTACTTCCCGTAACGACTGTCATAGGTATTTGTCCGATACCCAGGACCGACTGTTTTACGTGCTTTCCAAGGCACGGAGGGGTCTCGATGTGTAACAAACGGTCACCCATCCATAGACTGACCGCGACAAGCGAAGCTTACCTCGCAAATCGTATGATCCACGCGGTTGGTAATTAGTTAAGAGCCACTCCTCTAATAGTCTTCTACCTCTTTCTTATTTTATACTCAGTTACTAATACACTCGATAACAATTAAAGAGAAGGGTGAAAGACTCAGGGGAGGACTTTGCTCAAGTGGGGCAATAAGGGCTGAATATAATAAAAAGGGAAAATTGCAAATACATACCTACTTAAATAAAAATTAGTCTACTGCAATAATATCATTTATTTATTTTAGTATAAATACTACAGACAGTATAAGAATGCTACTCTTCCCTTGGGTAGAGTTATGCCAGTCTGACAAAAAGACGTTACTTCTAGTTGAAGATGCCTTGAGATTGTTGAAATCTACTAGAAGATGCTGCAGGTTTATTCGGGATGTATTTCTTCGTGACTTTTCTGCTGAAATATTTCTTAATAGACCTGAAATAATAAAGGTATTTTAAGAATAAAAACACTTTTATTCTTCCAAGTTCCTCTTTTTTAATGTTTTTGAATAACATCAAACTTTCAAAGTTGTTACATGTTTTTTTATTTGCTACACCAAAATGTTTCATGCCACTTAAAACTTTAAATATAATTTCGATGTCTTATTTATTTAGTGGCAATTATCAGTATTCAAATATGAATTATGTACAATCCAATTGACTTTAATATTACGTATTTTTTTTGAAGAATTTGTTGACATTATCGGACGGTAACCATGGCGGACGACCCGGTGAAGCCCTCTGTGTATTATTGTACATAACACGCGCTCTCCGTATGCGACTTTTGCAGCTATCTTCTTTAGACCTCATACACGAGACTAATAAGGTAAATTATTTGGAATGCGAATGTTATAAAGTCCTAGATCTGCTTTTAGATACTGACACTTACCGAAAACATTGTTTACAGGCATTTCAAGCTGGTTTTTAAATACTTTCAGCAGTTTGCTTGAATCACAAAGTATAATGAATGTTATTAGATTTCAGATACACACAGAGATATAATAGACGATGGCGTGAACATGGAATTGGAGGAGATAGCCGGTGGGAGTTGCCCGCGCACGCCTGAAGAGGAAGACGGCCTACTTGTGCTGAAACAACTACCGGCCCCGTTGTATGCTCTGGATACTTTACATGCCGTGCTGTCTATGATGGCCAGGAGCGTTGTGTTGTTCGATCCCGTTGATAAAACTGAGTTTTTAAATATAGTAAGTATTTATGGGAACAGGATAACAACCTTGAATCTTTTTTATGATCGATGGACACGTATTATAAAGTTGAACTAACAGAAATTACTTTACATGTTGTAATTTTTTACACAAACAATAAAAAATACTGCTTAATCATTTAACTTCTCTTTTCAGAGGGAATTAAACACATGCCTCTGTTTGATAGAAAATCTCATCGAGTTGTTACTAGAATGCGTTAATGACAGCTTCTGGAGTATAGATCATAATGCCAAGACTCACAGGGACATATCTCATAAAAGTTGTATGGCTATGCGATTGTTGGGAGATCTTTTAGTCAAATACAGGTAATTTAGGCATTTAATATTTCTAAATAAAATTATCCGAGTCCAACTTGGTATACACTGCCTGTTGTAGTCCTGTGCTCGATATTAAACTCTCCATTGCGTATAGTTGTGGACTCAGGCTCGGTTTACGCGACAACGTGGTGTTGTATAGAATTGCTCACACATTTTTTTAGGGTACCATACTTCAAAAGTAAAAAAGGAACCCTTATAGCAGGGGTGGCCAACTTGGTTCGACCCAAGATCTACTGTTTACTGAGTAGACTCTGTGCGATCTATCAACTACATAATCAGTACCTCTTCATTCAACTTATATTAAACTTATATTTTTCTTTGCCTTGCCATGATTGACTGGAGTATGAGCCGTGATCGACTGGTTGGCCACCCCTGCCTTATAGGATCACTTCGTTGTCCGTCTGTCTGTCTGTCTGTCAAGACCCTTTTTCAAAGGAACGCGTGGAGGTATCAAGTTGAAATTAATATCAAATACTCAGGTCTGCAATCCCTTGGGGCTGTAAAGAAATCAAACTTCTAAGTCAACGCATTCTAAAGATACGGCCGTTTATGCCGCATATTTTGACACTCTCAAAGGAACCAAAACCTGTAGGGTACTTACCGTTGACCTAGAATCATGAAATTTGGCAAGAAGCAATGTCTTATAGCACAAGTTAAAGGAAAAATGCGAAAACAGAAAAATTGTAGATACAAGCCAAAAATAATTGTATGGTACCCTCGGTGCGCGAGTCCGACTCGCACTTGGCCGGTTTTTTTATACAACACTGCGCTGCACGCGCCCTTTTCGCACAATGCAGACTTCCTTCGAAGACTCAGGACAGAGTTTTGTAACCAAACGTAGGAGAAGCCTATAACCAGGTGTGGATTGCGATAGACTGAGATTATTGCTTGAACGTCAAATTAAAAAAATGTATGCTTCCACTTTGGTAGCGTGATAATAAGTTGTTATATCGTCACAGAACATCGTTTTTTGATGACATCGATCGGTGCCACCACCGCGTGGCATGGTTACGTTTAGTGATGTGTGCTGAGAAGATGCTGCATTGGGCGCGAGACTCCGCCCTGCCGCCGACCTCGCTTGTAACTGCTTTACAACTAGCTCAGTTAGATCCTGCTATTGACCTGTTTTATCCGAAATTGAGTAAGAAAATTGAGTTGGTATTACAGGTGGGTTATCACCATTCAATATAAAGCTCATAGCCATGTCAATAACTTTTGATTATATTAGGAAATAAATAAATGTTATCTTTCAGAAAACTAGAATAACTGTAAACCAAGAATACAAAAGCAAACACAGAGAACTGAAGAAACTATTCGCGAGCATGGATGAAGCTGTCCAGTTTATAAACAATAAGAAATCTCATAAATCTAAGGAAATCCTAATGTGCATAAAGAATGCCCTGCCCGTTATAGAACTATTCCACAATGAAAACTTTTTGGTTGAAATAGCAGATATTCTGCTCCAAAAGGCCAAAGATTTAGACTTTAATGACAACGACTGGTCGATTGCTCGAAGTATTGCTTTAAACTTAATGGGTCATCATGTGGAATGGGTGCAAATAACATTTTATAAGTTATTGGCGACGATGGTGAAGGCAGTTTTAGTAGGGGATGAGATGTATCAGACAGAGAATGAGAAATCTCTTACCTTGTTATGTGATGTCGGAATATTGACGGAAATCTGTTGTCATGGACTTTCCTCAAAGTTGAAAGCGGTTAGTAAAATAGTATCATAAAAGTTATTAAACATAATCTAACACTTGGAACAAGATTATTCTCTTCTTTAGACTTGTTTTTGTTTATTCTTTGGTAAAATTAAATATGTTGGGCAACTTTCTGTTCTATGATTTCGCCCACAGTTGCAACAGAATATGCAAAATTGCGTAAATTTTTCAGAAAGTTGCTCAGTCGTAAAACGTCTCAGGTGCGAATGTTGCATGTGGAATTATGACTACGATGCTTGATAATGTTACAGGTAGAAGAAAGCTCGTCAGACATTATGTTGTACTTGCTGCGCGGGCGACTGGTACTCAGCGAGAGTTGTTGGTGGCGCCTGCTGGCTAGTTTGCTGCCTATCCTGCCGTTGTTACATGTTTATGCGGCCCATGAAACACAAATAGGTGAAATTCTTTGCTTTTTTTCTACTTCAGACGCTTCCAGAAATATCTTTCACTACTGCCACATTGCTATTATACTTGTCACTTTGTATAGCCCCCGCGTAAAGCGTTGAGGTCATCTTATCTAAAGGTGAAACATCTACAAACATCTTCCAACACGGCTTATCCAGTTGACATAACTTTGTTACTGACCGAATTAAGCCTAAGCTAGTGGTGGCAAGCGCGACTGCTGATCGTGAAGGTCTAGGTTCGATCCCGTTATTGGGTTTTTCCGTGTGGAATTCCTCAGTAGCAGCCTGGAGTTTGGATTTATGCCCGGTTGATGGCAATAGGCTCGCCTCCTATTCCATCTGATTTAAACATAACGGCGAAATGAGAGTGTTACTATACACCTCTGCCCAACCCTTCGGGGGGTACAGGCGTGAAGTTATGCTATGTTGTTAAGCCTAAGCCGATTCCGCATTTATAACTATAGCTGCACCCTTCCTCGTACATTAAATGGCATATTTGCAAAGGTTTATCTAGTCAATGGAAACGCCGGTAGAGGTCGTCCTAGAAGGACATACATCGATGTTATTGGTGATGTTATTTACAAAGGTCAGGTGCGTAGTACTCTCAACCGGCGTGCGTGTATGACAAGATGTATGAATGTGGATGAAGCGAAAGGGATATGTAAGGGTCGTAGCATGTGGCGTTCTATAGTTTCTGCCTACCCCCATGGGAAAAAGGCGTGAGTTTATGTATGTATGTTTATCTAGTGTTATTGTTACAGGTAAGGCGATCTGCAAGTCGTTGGAGCGCGACATAGCAAATTGCATGGGCGTGTCTGATGCAGAAGTAACGGCGGGATTGGTGCGGCTTCTGTTCGTGCGATGCGTTGCGGTTCAACTCGATGCAGCACACGGACTATGTCGGCTTTTGGGTAAGTAACGAAGAATATTGCAGACAATATTGTATACTGAAATATTAAGATAATAATATCGTCAGTGGAAAGGTAAAAAGACTAAAGCGCCAATATAGCTACTTTACAGTAGCGAGATACAAAGTATTTTTTTAAGAAAATAAACATAGTTTTTTTTCTTAGAGTATACATATTAAATAGATAAATTAAATTATCTATTTAATATGTATACTCTTAGAAAAATAACAATGTTTATTTTCTTAAAAAAATACTTTGAATCTGTATCCTGTAAAGTCGGTATATTGGCGCTTTAGTCTTTTTAGCTTTCCACTGACGATATGGTATTGGTTTAAAATATTTACTGTAATTATATTTTAGATGACGACCGCTATTTGCCGCCAAAGGAGTCTTTGCGTGCTGATGTCTTATTGAGCGCATTACGCCGAGTGAAATGTCAGGAATTCAATATAGACAATTCTAGTTCACCTTCTAAAGTACCACAGGTATGTATACTTTAATTAGGTAGCTTTTATTTATTTTGAAAAACATCTAAGACATATTTCAACGCTAATTTATTGAATCTCAGTTATAAATAATGTTATTTTTAGACGTCAGGTGTAACTCAAATTTTGGAAGTATTAAAACAAGACATTGTTCTCGACGAACATAGTGAATATATATCGCAGCGTACGATGCAACCTACGCTAGAACCATCATTGCGACGTAGCATGTTGCAGCAACTAGCGGTTATAGTTCGGCAACAGAATTTGCACGAAGTGTTCTTGTCATACGATGGAGTGAAGATTATTGTTGCTACGCTCAGGTAAAAAGTGTTATCAATTCTTGATTTTAAGTAATATATCGTCAGTGGAAAAGTAAAAAGACTAAAGCGCCAATATACCTACTTTACAGTACAGATATTTAAAGTTTTTTTTTAAGTAAATAAACACAGTTATTTTTCTTATAGTATACATATTAAATATACTGGCCTGCAAAAATAAGTATCACACTTTTAAAATTGCAATAACTTTTTAAGTACACAAGATATATTTTCGAAACAAAAAGGACTCAAAAAAGAGTTTAACTTTGTTACTATAGTTTCAAAGAAAGCTGATAAAAATTGCTATAAAACGTTTTTTATTTTAAATCTGTAACTTCTATAGTTTAGAAAAAATTGAAATTTTAAAAGTGTGATACTTATTTTTGCAGGCCAGTGTAGATAATTTAATTACTGTAAAGTAGGTATATTGGCGCTTATTCCACTGACGATATGTTTCTGTGTTCGCCTATAGGGAACTGATACTGACCAATACTGGAAGCAAAGAATGTACTATCTCGACACTCTCTCTGCTTATAGTTGTCGTAAAGTGAGGAGGATGGACTGCAGTATTCTCCTGCGCGATTCCCAAACTATTTTTCAAGCGTGGTAATTATGTCATTCTCCGAGGCCCCTTGCTCATGAGGTGGTTTTCCCAGAGATGCGAATGGTTTTAAACCGAGCTTACGTCTGGACGTCAGTTATGTATGGGACACCAGTGGCGCGTCAACTTCGCACCTTGCCTACGTCCGGTGCCCATTCTCTACCGTGGCAATCAATAAGCGCTTGTTGACGAGGCCGGACGTAGACACGACCCGTACTTCGCACCTTGCCTACGTCCGGTGCCCATTCTCTACCGTGGCAATCAATAAGCGCTTGTTGACGAGGCCGGACGTAGACACGACCCGTACTTCGCACCTTGCCTACGTCCGGTGCCCATTCTCTACCGTGGCAATCAATAAGCGGTTGTTGACGAGGCCGGACGTAGACACGACCCGTACTTCGCACCTTGCCTACGTCCGGTGCCCATTCTCTACCGTGGCAATCAATAAGCGCTTGTTGACGAGGCCGGACGTAGACACGACCCGTACTTCGCACCTTGCCTACGTCCGGTGCCCATTCTCTACCGTGGCAATCAATAAGCGCTTGTTGACGAGGCCGGACGTAGACACGACCCGTACTTCGCACCTTGCCTACGTCCGGTGCCCATTCTCTACCGTGGCAATCAATAAGCGCTTGTTGACGAGGCCGGACGTAGACACGACCCGTACTTCGCACCTTGCCTACGTCCGGTGCCCATTCTCTACCGTGGCAATCAATAAGCGCTTGTTGACGAGGCCGGACGTAGACACGACCCGTACTTCGCACCTTGCCTACGTCCGGTGCCCATTCTCTACCGTGGCAATCAATAAGCGCTTGTTGACGAGGCCGGACGTAGACACGACCCGTACTTCGCACCTTGCCTACGTCCGGTGCCCATTCTCTACCGTGGCAATCAATAAGCGCTTGTTGACGAGGCCGGACGTAGACACGACACGTACCTTGTACCTACAGCTATGACGGAGCTCTAGCCGGCTAGCCACCGTAGACGAATCGGGCCGGGTATAAGCCGTCTCGCCGACAACGCGTAGGTCCCATACATTTTGTAGGGTCCTATATTTACGGTCCACTGTCAGCTGTCTGCAGGCTGATATGAACAAAACTATTTTAACCTTTTCACCGCCACGGACTTCAATAGAAGTTCCAGATTTTCGTGCTTCCAGCGCCACAACTTCATTAGAAGCTCATTTTAACTATATTATAAAAATAAGTTTACTGTATTTGACAGGTCATCAGCTCATCACTACTGTTTACTATATATTTTGTTATACATCTATAGCTTGGCGCTGGCGAGGAATCGCGTTCTGTGTACGTTGGCGGTGACAAAAGTCTAGTTGCTAGCTGTCTAGTGACCCTCTGCAACTCGACTACCAATTGTATATCAATCGACTACCAATTGTATATCAATGCGTTTTTGTATCAATTCCAAGCAGGAAAACAAAACTTTTTTACACTCGTGTAGACTTTACTATCTCAACGATGTTCTTAGTATAGTTTACTTTATCTTAATCTTCTGTTTCAGAATGTCGCTGATGGTGGACGATTATCTGGCATTTCCGGAATGTGCAATCAGTTGCGTGTCTGTACTTAACAGTGTTGGTTTTACGAGCCGACACATTTTCGCCAAAATTGCCGATTTGCCTTCACTTTTGATTAGAGGTAGTTTTTTTGATGACTCCTTTGCGTGATTTTAGACGGTAGAAAGAAAGTGACCCATTATGGACTTAGAACTTGTATCTATGCTATGGTTTTGCAAACTTTTTTTTAACATTAATCCGTCACAAAGAAACTTTCTTATGTTGACGCTTTTCTTACCTCTAACTAGGCTGCACACCGCCGGCAGTAAATGCTTTGCTGTATGTTTATTAGTATTGCCAAATTTATATTTATTGTAATTTTATTTATCGAAAAGAAGTGTACATTTTTTTGTCGATAAATCCACACGGTAAACACTTCTATTTGATAAATAAAATTACCGTTATCGAATAAAAATATCATTTAACAATTCTTGGTTGATAGTGTTGGTACCTAACTGTTGGTAGTTAATTCCATTCGTGATTAACATTAGAAAAAAAAGATTTTCAACGAAAAAATTAACTTATATTTTCAACCAATAAAATTATCGATAAAAATGTTTATCAATTACTAGTTAACAGTTAAATAAATTCAACCTATAACGCCATTTCTAATGTGTACACATATTTCGCAATTGGGAAATTTGGGTGCGCGGTAAGACCAAAGATGGTAGAAGTGCTAAAAATTTACACAAACATAAATCGAATCGTGCATCGTACCTAGCGACATCGCGCCACGATGCCATGCACTGCCTGCTAGTGGATCAAAGGCTATTGTGATAGATGGATCTGCAAGGTATATCAGCTTGCCGCAGTCAATCTGTGAATGAGAGACTGTTCTTCACACCTGGGGAACCCTCCATGCTTCTGTAGCATGTTAAGCCGTTGGTCCAGGTTGTCATATGAACACTTACGACATTTGTTACGGATAGTCAGAAAAGTGAAAACCTGGTGCAAGTCAGACATCAGGTACCCTCAGTAATTAGGTTGCGAAGTTTTAATGGTAGTCGCTCCGTGCCAAATACTGATATTCAGCCATCTAAGCAATTGTGCACCTGACTACGATGACGTCATAGAGAGTTAGTATGGTGAATTAGGGGAAACATATTCTCGATCTGTGTAGAGTGGCGTTGTAGTAACGTCAAGTAATATTTCAGTGATCCTAGTATTCCCCGCCAACGACGAGGCAGTGTTGATGTCGGTGCAAGTGCTGGCGCTGATTGTGTGGGCAGGCTTCTTACTCCAGGAGTTGGATGCATCTCATCATCGCATACCAGCGCTGCCTTTGAGCGTGACGCAGAATACATCGCTACCATTCGCAGTAAACAGCTACTGGAACACCAGCCCTAATGCCGAGCATTCGTATGTAGGTGGGTATTGTTGCGTCAATTCATTATTTTTTGTGTGACAAGACTCCGAATATGATTTTGAAAGATGTTTCTTGATGTACGGCAGAATATTGCGTTTCTCTGGCAGCATTTTTACCATTTTCTCTTTTAATTATTGCCCTATGTCTGGCAGTGGCTGTGATTGACTGAGAAAACTGTTCAGTACACGAGATTTGGAAGGAATAAATACCTCAGAAATATTTTAGCGTTATAACTAATCTAAGTTCAACATACATTGTTAGTTTTGGAGTGTATTATTTTTCAAACCATCAGGTTTAATAAATAAAACACTTTCTCTCAAGAAAAGATTTTGACTGCATGATTTATTCCGGATAGACACTTTGGTAGCATATTTGAATACGTTTAGTGTCAATGTTGTACTATACATAAATTCGAGAACATTGTTCTTAATCATTATGCGATTCGTGTGTCTGCAGTTAAAGATTCTCAAGGACATGAGTAGAATTCCAGTTTCGTTACATAGTTTGTTGCCAACGTCTTATTGGATTTCTAATTAGTATATTGTGACGTATGATCAAATTGACGTCAAGACGACTTCCTCTAAACAAATAATTGTGTTGAATTTACATTATGTTTATGTATATTGTTGAATAATAAATGAAGACGTTCCGGTCATCATCTTTAGCTTATAAAGCAACCGTTTCACGGATGCATAATAATTGGTGTGTCAGGATGATGCGCGTAAAAAAACAATTTATGTATCTTGACGAGTACCTAATGTCACGAGGGTCGAATTAATAAAAACATTTTTTACAAAAAATTTAAACCGACTTCAAAAAATAATAAAATAATTACTATATAAAATTAACAGTTTCAGAAGTCGGTGCTTTCAATTTGGTTCAGTGTGTATCAGCACCGACTTCTGAAACTGTTAATTTTATATGGTAATTATTTTATTCTTTTTTGAAGTCGGTTTAAATTTTTTGTAAAAAATGTTTTTATTTTTTTCATTTTAGTGGCCTTAATTAAAACTTGGTTGGACTTACTAAAGACGCTGCTCGTAACATAATCACATCATCACAATATGCGTACTGTTCGTCATTGAGGAGTTCCACTGTCTATCTCCGAAGTTCTTCATCAGATCTTCACCAAATTTAAATGGGACCAACTTCGAAGTATCCATTAAAAAAAGAATCATCAAAATCGGTTCAGAATTGGCGAAAATATCGAAGAACATACAAAAAAAAAATACATACAGACGAACATAGTAACCTCCTCCTTTTTGGAAGTCGGTTAAAAAAGGCTAGGCGTCAATGCAATAAAATCTTTACGTCAGTCAGAATACGTAAACTGCTGGACACCACACACCTAATCAGTCAATATGTAAACGTAATACAGATTATACGTTTATTTGGCGACTTGATTACCGTAGGGACTGTGTTCAGAATTTGTTCTGTAACTGCAGGTATACAGGAGAAATCTTAGTGTATTCGGTTTTCACAAAAAAATCTATCTTTTTTGTTATTTCGTCTAACTTATGAGTTGCTTCTACAAAACAATTATGAGATGTAAATCATTATAATCATTGTTCAATACAGAGTGGTTATTAGCTGATGAAGAATGGCGGGCAGCTATTCGCGTCCGCTGGTGGTGCGCACAATCAGGTAGTTCCCGCCTCCTGACGGAGCCTCCTCCCGGAGCCACTCCGCTTAACTTGCGGCTCGCAACCCGCGACCTGGCCGCTCTAAGAGCCGCCTGCCCCATCTTTAGCTGCACGAAAGCTCTGCTTGGGCTTCAAAACGCTACCTCGCATAGACAAGTTACCGAAGCGCTTCATTTACTGGAGAGGTTTGTTTTTTCAAGTTTGATTTATCTTTTGGATTGCTTTTTTTACTTGTTTAGGAATTTTCTATAAAACTGTACGAATTACAATTTTGATCAGCAGCAATAGGGTATGTGACTATATTTTTTTTATTAGAAATCTCGAAACTATTACAAAAATGATAGGAAACAGTGAAAAAACTAATGAAATATTTAATAAAATGCCCAAGTTATAAACGATTGAAAATTGCTCACTAGACAGAGACAACATGACGCCACAATGACGTCATACCTTGCAAACTTCATAATTATTTGACACCACTCCGTACAATATCCGTTTCGCGCGACAAGGACAGAAAATGCCCCCTCCACAAACTTCGCAAGCGTGTAGCTCCTCTATTATTTCATCGATTTTATTTATTTTTTCACATATCAGTTTGTATCCATACTTTCTTTAAAATAATACTAAATTGTTGTACATTTTTAATAGTAGTCAACTACCCTATTATTGTGGCAATATTGTCTGGCTCTTTGCCTATAATATTGTAACAAATTTAATTCCAAATTGAGGCTTTTAATTCTAAAATTTAAGATACGTTATTAAACCTTTTACTGGCATACAATTATGTTGAAGTTTATTAATTTTCGCTGTAGGTAGAAATTTAGATTAATTTGTAATGTTTTTTTTTAGCTATGTATACTTAGTTCCAATGTCGAGCATCAGTAGAAAACAGTTCAGTGGTTTACCATGGCAACACACGCGGCGGTTCCTAGGCGCACCCCCCGCTTCGTCCCGCGATACTGCACTGCTTTGCTCTTTATTGCACTTTGTAATAGCGTATATGGACAATGTGCCGAATAGTGGTAAGGATTACTTAAACTAGTGCTAATTTATTACTTACATCTTTATTACACCATTCAAATACTATTGTAGATAATGTACTACGTGAGATAAGGGAACATACCCATACTACGTGACCTGTACAGGGGGGGAGGGGGGGCCTTCAAAATACCACGCTTGGTCACAGAGGCGGAGGAAGGGCTTAGGTTTTTATCACGTAGTCAATATCCTCTAGGGAAATCTCGTGTTTTTTCGAGCTATATTCAAATATGGGGCCGCAGCGTTTAGCGCTTTTTAAACTCACAGGTGGCAACACAGACGCCCATATGAGCCAATTTTTTTTATCTTTCAGTTTGCAAAAAATGTTTTAAAACCATATTTATGAATTACTACGTGAAAACTAGAGGGAGAGGGGGGGGGGGGGGTATAGGCATATCTACGGGTGGTCACCGAGGGGTGGAGGGGGGTAAAAAATGTATCACGTAGTACGTTCCCTAAGGGTACTTTCCCTAAGGTTCAATTTCAAAATACACTTGTGTGATGATGACATACAAATTATTTTCCTTACATGTTTTTTAATAGGCCACGCCATAATGCTAATGTCACAAAAGGATTAAAACTTTAAAAGATAGCAAATGGGCATCAGCATCCTTTCATGCGGTCTAACATCACACTGCGATCACTGATTCGTTTGCCCAGCGTAGTGATTCTGGCAATTATCCCTTACGCCCGTATATTGTACTAATATAAACCATACTATAGGGTGTAAACGAAATCATGTAATTCCTTCATACCTTGTGATGTACTGCTGACATAGATTAGCCCTCCAAGGGATATTTAGGATTTAATAAAAAAACAGAAAGTAAAAATGTGTTCTTAACGTGAGGCATTTTAGCGCCCCGAGCGAATTGCGCGGCTATCGCTTGCCCCACGTTTATTTAACTCGGGGCGCTAAAATGCCTCACGTTAAGAACACATGTTTACTTCTTGTACTATTTTTTTTGTTGAATCCAAAAGTATCCCGTTCAGGTTTAATCTATGTCAGCAGTACATCACGAGGTTTGAAAGAATTACATGATTTCGTTTACACTCTGTTTAGGTTCATCTTCATTTACGGGTTGATAATTCATGACGGTAAACACTTTTTGTTGTAGATGGTACAATGTTATGGATAAAGTCATCTTTCATCGGTAACGAAGCAAGCATAATTTCTCTATTGAGACGAGTCGAGTTGTACCCCCAACAAACTGTCCACGACAGCATAGAAGTGACCCAACTACATATACACATCGTAAAAGTGCTATTACGATGCATCATGATGTTAGAAAAGTGGGACGATTACGATAGCTACAAGTTGGAGAGTTTACTGAAAATTCTGCTCGCTTGCTTGGATAAACTTGATATAAGAAATTTTCATATATTAGGTAAGTTCATCATTTGTGTCATCAGACATTGAACTGTTAGATAAGATTGAGTGGTTCACAGAAATTGCTGAATCATTTCAGGATACACGTGATAACTTTCGGACTACTTTACTGTAGAATGTTTCTAATGAAGTACCTACACAATTGATAATTTTAAAAACAAATCTCTGTTGGGTATTTTTATTTATTGTTCCATTTATAAAATTAGCATCCACCGCATCAAACGGGGTTTTCTCAATGCCCGGCGCAGACCAACGCACACGCAGTGTTTTCATATTTTTTTTCATTATCGGCAGCCTCGGCAGGAGCTTAATAATGTTATATTTTTAGGATATCTGAATGAACTGATGCGTTGTATAAGATACGCTGTAAACTCCCGTTACTGCAAGCTTTCGGAAGACACTTTGAACCAGTGTTTGAGACTGGTAGCGAGGACATTGACCGGATGTGCCTCTGGTGGTGGATGTAAGGGACAAGCGTGTAGGCTCGATGCTGTGCTGGCACTGCTTGCGTTGTTGAGGCAAATTCACGATGAAGCTATACCCGTTCAGGTAATAAATAAGAAAAATGGTTTTAGATACAACACATAACATAACATCACGCCTTGTATTCGCGGAAGGGTTCGGCAGAGGCCACTGTTATATTTAAGTCCCATGTAATAGGGGGTGAGCCTATTGCCATTAACCGGATACAAATCCAGACTCCGGGCTGCTATTGACAAATTCACTAATGGAAAAACCCAATAACTCTTTGCCCGAACTGGGGATCAAACCCAGAACCCCATGCTTAGCAGTCGCGTTGCGAGCACTAGACCCACAAGGCAGTCACAACAACAACGATACCACAATGAAGGAGAATATCTTAATTTTACGTTCTTATCCAAGTATGTGGGTGGTGGTCGTGGTATTTAGAAAAATCTATATTTTACATAGAGCAAATGCTATACAACTACCGCAAAAAGTACTCTGTGCTTCACAAACTAATAAGGAGGAAATACCTACCAATATTTAAAAATTAAAACAGTCCTCATAATTGCGGTTTTATGTCCCCATTGTTATCAATCGATCACTTAACCGCAACAACGTCGCGAAACGCTGAAACTCGCAAATGGATCGGATACACGGATTCGCCAATCACGAGCATTAGGAAGATTAGATTGAGTATTTTTAAATTATTAATGTAAGCATTTTGGTTTTGATACACGTTTGCTTATATGGCGAATATAAATAAGTAAGAACAGTAATCTAATATGCTTCTAATTAAATTATTACAACAAAGAAATATATAACTAGTAATTTCTTATTTAGTATGTGCGATACTCTTACCGTGAATTCCGCATAACATCGATGAAATCATTATCGTCAAGTGTTATGCATTTGATAAAAGTGCTTAATAAAACTATATGTAGATGATAAAGCATAAATATTTTCGCCGTGACGATGACGATTCACTACTTCCATGTAGTTTAATACAGCTGTGAACGTATTTTTTCTGCGTATTCATTATCAGTTTAACTATTTCATGTTTACTTTGGGGTCGATTTTCAGTCTAACCATCTGCAGATGCGACCGAATATCAGTATTTTACAAGGAGCAACTGCCATTTGAGCTCCAAAAGTTCACAACCCAACTACGGGGAAATACCGATATCCTATATTTTTCTTCTTTTTTTATTGCGGGATAATTGTCATGGTTGTCTCTCGCCCGGGGAAGGCGAAGGAGTCTGCCGGGCTCTTAGCCACTAAAAACCCGCGTTGTTCTTCCTCCTGACCGTCGGCCGGGGTCGCGGGATTCGCATAAGCATACACCGCAAAAATACCGATATCCTAACGCTGTCATACTTACAGGCTTCTAACTACCCGTAACGACTGATGGGTAATATGAAATGATTTGTTTCTGTAAATAGAATAGTATAAGCACGTATACACGTTTTTGTTAAAATATACTAGCTTGTGTCTTCTGCGCATATTACAGTTGTTAAAATTGATGCATAAATAATAATGAATAACCGATGAAATTTTTTATTTTGTTTTTTTAGTCTTTAAATAACAGCTTACGACACATAAAACCATTTTTTATGATGTGTTAAGTGCATATGACGTTGGATGATAGTACCTAATCTTCAATTCCGTTTTATCTTAATACTGTAAAGATTGGTGACGTAATCAATGAATAAATTATGTATATCCTTGTGCAAGTGTTATTCATAAATAAATGCATTACAACTGTTAATTGTAATTCGCACCTTCGGTGGAACAAAGTCACAATAGCTCATTTTGTAATTTTACAGGAGAGGTCTTTTAAGATTTTTTCGCATTTATTTCCATATTACTGGATTACTGTCTGTAGTAGGTTAAAAATATTTAGATAGTAATCCAGTAATGTGCAATTAAACGCGAAAAAAATCTTAAAAGTACTCTCCTGTAAAAATTACAAAATGAGCTATTGTGACTCTTCCACCGAAGCTGTTAATTATCTTGCTAGCTTTACTCCTCGAAATTATTATTATGTCGGATCAGTTCATCATTTTGTAATTAATAATACAATAAAGATACTATAAAAGCCAGTAAATATCCTTGACCAAGAGATTTTTGATGACCAAGCCTCATGGAATATTGCCAAAATGCACTTGGCAGCTAGATTGGAAGGCGTCGTAAGAGGCGATCGAGCTTCCGTGTTGCTACCCACTTGCCACAAATAATATCTATTAACCATAGGATGGGATAGCCCATTTGGAATCTAGGACGACAGGAAATTTAACTGATTTGTAATAAACAATTGTTTGTAACTAGAGATGGAGCGAAAGCTTCAATATCGACTTGGTGCGCGTCGTGGTGAGGAGCATGGCCGGCGCACGCGCCGAATTGCGCGCGGCTTCTCTGCACGTGGTCGCTGCGCTTGCGCACTACGCGCAACTCATGCCGCACTTGATGCAAGGTGAATTGTAGCAGCAATACAATCGGTTATTGTTCCATATAAAAATAAGATATGAAAAACAAAGTCACGAAAACATTAATCGTAATAGGTATGTAGCACAAAAATTTAAAAGGTTATGAAGTCTAAAAAGTTCTTCCGTCCAGAAATAATTTAACAGACGCTGGTAGTGGATTAAGAAAAATATCATAATCATGTAAATAACATAACACAACATCACGCCTGAAGGGTTGGACTGAGGTGTATAGTAACACACCCTCATTTCGCCGTTATGTTTAGGTCCCATGTAATAGAGGGCCAGCTTATTGCCATCAACCGGGCACAAATCCAAACTCCGGGCTGCTACTGAGGAATTCTACACGGAAAACCTAGTAACATTTTGCCCGACCTGGGGATCTAACCCAGGACCTCACGCAGCAGTCGCGCTTGCCACCTCTAGACCAACGAGGTAGTTAAATAAGAAGTTTGTTATCTATTGCTTATGTTAGGTAATGACACAAAAAAAAATCGGTTATCACAACTGTAAAGTATGATATAAAACACATAAAAAGATGCAACTGCCCATCCTCCTGATGTAATTAATCCCTTAACGTGTCGCCTTTTTTACCGACTTCCAAAAAAAGGAGGAGGTTCTCAATTCGACTGTATGTTTTTTTTGTAGGTATGTTTGTTCCGCGATATCTTTGCTAATTGTGAGCCGATTTTAATGATTCTTTTTTTGTTTGAAAAAGTATTCTTTCGAAGTGGTCCCATAAATTTGGTAAAGATCTGATGGACAGAGAGACCTAAGACCTTGGAGATAGACAATTTGAAGTCGGTTTTATTTTTGTTAAAAAGTTTTTTTATATTTACTTTGGTGAGATGACGTATTCGCAGCTATGGAACACACAGGCTAAAGATTATATTTAAAAACATCATTGATTAATTTATACTTTGTGTGCACAATCGTACCAAACGATTAAGCTTATATTTTTTCCAACAGCTATTCAGGTGTCATCGCTCTCTGAATTTGCAGCGACTATATTTTCTCAACGGGGCGAAGCGAACACGGTGCGTGCCGCAGCTGCTGCCCTCCTCGCATCTATCGCCTCTCGGGTTTCGCCACGATCTGATGTAAGTATTGTGCTGCTTTCATCGCATTTGAGTGAAGTTGTTTCGTAAAAAAAGTATCCTTATCTAGGTATCTGTATATGGATAAAAATCAATTGCCGTGCGTTCGGCTCGCAAAAACTCGAAAATGACTCGATCGATTTGAATAGATATTTATTTTTGTGTTTTCGCCTCCATACTGGGGTGATTTAGGAAAAATAAAAAAAAAAATTTTTCGCATGTACATACGTAGTTCACTGGGTCATCTAGTTGATGTATAAATTGATTTGCCACTAATTTATTGTTCACTAGCGACCAGCCCCGGCTTCGCACGGGTGCAATGAAGATACTAATGTGGGCCATATAAACCTTCCTCTTGAATCACTCTATCTATTGCTGAAAACTGCATTAAAATCTGTTGCGTAGTTTAAAAGATCTAAGCGTACAGACAGCGGGAGCGACTTTGTTTTATACTATGTAAAGATTATGGATACTTTTTATAAGCGCGAGTGTTGAGCGTGACAATAAGTGGTAGGATTTATTACATGGCCCACTACCACCATTAGCAAACTATTATTATACTGATGTACTATTCGTTAAAAAAGATGCTACTATTTATTTAAGACATTAGATTTTAAAAACATCGTGGTAAAGAATCGAAAAAAAAGTCATGGGGAATTCTCGGGTTTTACTGAAACGTCGGTATAAGTACATACTTAGGCGTGTTTATTATCATGTTCATTGTATCAGTTAATAGTGATGCCGTAGCATCATGGATTATGTTTTCGTAAAACATAATCCAGTTGGCCATCGCATTACTTCCCATGGGCTTTGTGAGGCGTCAATGGGGTGATATCATTTGTTTTCCGTTTATTCATTCATTTCCTACTTATCCATTACCGGATATCCAGTAGATCAATAGATATTATTATGATCATCAATCCGTTTTGATTATGACATCACCATTAATGTAATGTAAGTAACAACTAGACTCGTAAATTGTTATTTTCTAAACCAAGCTCTTAATAGAAGAATATATCGTTAGCACAAAATGTTTAATTAATTATAGTGATCACAGAGGTTTTCTCTAGATGATTTATATATTAAATTATTAATGTTAAAATAATATTTACTGTAGACATAAAAACTTTTTTACAAAAAAATTAAACCGACTTCAAAAAATAATAAAATAATTACCATATAAAATTAACAGTTTCAGAAGTCGGTGCTTTCAATTTGGTCCAGCGTGGATCAGCACCGACTTCTGAAACTGTTAATTTTATATGGCAATTATTTTATTCTTTTTTGAAGTCGGTTTAATTTTTTTGTAAAAAGTTTTTATTTTTTTCATTTTAGTGGCCTTAATTAAAACTTGGTTGGACCTACTAAAGACGCTGCTCGTAACATAATCACATCATCACAATATGCGTACTGTTCGTCATTGAGGAGTTCCATTGTCTATCTCCGAAGTTCTTCATCAGATCTTCACCAAATTTAAATGGGACCAACTTCAAAGTATACCCTATCCATTAAAAAAAGAATCATTAAAATCGGTTCACAATTGGCGAAAATATCGATGAACATACACAAAAAAAAAACATACATACAGACGAACATAGTAACCTCCTCCTTTTTGGAAGTCGGTTAAAAATAGTGCAATGTCCGATAGTGACTACACACGACACACCCCGCCGCGCGCCTTTTTTATAGTTCTTTTTAATTCATGTTCAACATTTTCAAAGTATTTCCACGTTTCTATCCTATATTATTGCTAAATAAAAATATTGTTCTATAAGATCGTTGTAATAACAAAAATTTTCTTTCATCCCGGGTTTGCTGTGAAACAAAAGGGTTAATTATTTTTGGTCAGATTAATTTATTAATGATAATTTATGTGTTTTATTTTAAAATTTTGTTATCTATAATGCATTACAAAATATTACTCATTGTCTGTTAGCTCTTAAAAGTTCGCCGTATTTAATAAAGTAGTCTATGGTATTCAAACATGGTGTCCTAAACAAGCATGGGGCCATTGAGCACGCGCTATAACGATCTATAAATTACGCACAGCAGTTGCGAATACGAATGGGACCACCCGCGGACTTGCCTTTGAAAATAGCACCATGTTACAACTTATGGTATGGCGTTAACTAGTGGGAGAAACTAGCGAACTGTTCGCTGGGAAATACGTGTTTTATCCTCATATCTATAACGCAATGTGCCTCTAGAAATTTGTGTTTATGAATCATAGTACGTTTAATATAGCTATTTTACGTTTTAGTTGATGACCTGACGTATCAAAATATAATTTTACGATTAGAAGTATTTCCGGGCTTGTATAACTCTGCGGTTTAGGTATAAAAACATGCTTACGCGCCGCTGTAACTCTGGAGTGAAATATAAAAAAAGAAAACCGAACCGAATGTTCGTGTGTCACCGAACCGAAATGTTATAGGATCGCAATTGCACAGCGAAATAGAAACCCTCCCGCCTAACACTAAAGCTCAATTTCGCATGTGCGGAGCACATATTTCTGGGTTTCTGTACGTAGTATTATTTATTATTCTGTGTTATTTCACAATGTGGCTCAGTAATATGAGCTGTTTTGTGAAATGTAATCTAGAGTTACATCTACGAAGAATGCGTATACCTCCTACTCGTATGTCCGTTACAGTAACTGATGAAAATGTAATTTTGCATATTATAAGTATGTAGATACGGCTTTAGTATTCAAGACGATGTTTAATTAATAAATTACATGTACATACATAATGCACCGAAAGTAGTAACTCCTCGCCAGAATCTTGAATGCTTTTCAACAATAACGACAATATAATATTATATTACCTTATTTACTATAAAATATAGCGCATTGTTCTACATACTAAATAAAGTAAATAAAGTATTAGAGTGATGACCAGTCGTTAATTTGAAGTCTCATTCAATTACCTCCCCCATCAAATAACTCCTAATAGACTGTTCTACTTGTCCTCTGAAGGCGACTGTGTGGGTTACGAAAATAGAACATGAGTATTCGAACCTTAAGTGGTTTGTAAGAATATTTACTTTGACATTTCGTGTTTACTTTAACGGAGAAATGGACTTGGATATATTGAGCACTTACAGTAAGTAACCGTGACCCTTAGAACTTATGAATATTAATTAAATGAAATTGTAAATATACAGGGTGTAAACAAAATCATGTAATTCCTTCAAACCTCGTGATGTACTGCTGACGTAGATTAACCCTGCATGGGATAATTTGGATACAATAAAAAAACATGTAAACATGGTGTTCTTAACGTGAGGCATTTTGGCGCCCCAAGTTAAATGATCGCGCTACGAGCGATAGCCTCGCAATTCGCTCGGGGCGCTAAAATGCCTCACGTTGAGAACACAACATGTTTACTTCTTGTAATTTTTTTTATTGATTCCAAATGTATCCGGTTCCGGGTTAATCTGTCAGCAGTACATCACGAGGTTTGAAGGATTTCGTTTACACCCTGTAATACGTTTGACCAGTATGCTCTATATTTCTGACTATATACCTTTAGTTTCGTATGTTTTGACAGATGACAGATCGGTCCCCGATCCAGTGTAGAGTAAAACACCTTGAAGATACAGTTGTTCTTCCGAATGTAGTAGGTACTTATGTGCTTTATCCAAGATAATTTTCGCCTATAAATTTATGATAATTGTACACGATTTTATACGTGGGCGTCTAATTAAGATGAACCGCAATACGTTTATTTAAAGGTATTTCTTATTAGAATTCACGTTTCTGAATACAATAGTTATCGTAAGCATCGATATGTGGATACATTCGAGTCACGGGCGCAGTACATCAACACGCATGGCCTTGAGTGCATGGCGTCGGCGTAGTGCGAGTCGCGCGCTGTGACCGCGTAGGGCTTATCTTAGCGCGCGCTGGCGATACGCCTCACTTGAGTGCTGACCGCCACCGCCAGCGCTGCAGGCACCTCCGCTGATATCGACGCGCATGCTCGCGCAGTGTTGTTTACATACGTACGAAATGCCGGCTCTTTAAATATACGAGTTCGATCAAACATTTTTTGTTCAAAACTAAGTGGTAAAGCGATATAAACAAGTGTAAAAATGTGGCTCAGTGGTATTTTATTGGTGATTTTGCTATTATTGACTCTTTTATTGGCTGTCTTTCACTATTCATCAAGAGGAAGAAAGTATTGGTTCTTCAGAAATGTGCCTTACAGGGAACCTTGTCCGATATTCGGAAATTTTGGAGCTACGTTTACAATGAGAAGGAGTTACACAACAATGCTACAGTTTTTTTATGATAATTATAGAGATGAGAAATATGTTGGACTTTTTCAAGCTCGTAGACCCACCTTGATGGTTATAGATTTAGAAATGGCAAAAACAATATTTTCAACAGAGTTCCAGAGCTTTAGTGATCGCGTGTCCGTATCTACAGATATTCGGCGCGAGCCGCTACTTCGCAACTTGGCGAATATGAGCGGTGCTGAGTGGAAGGCAATGCGACATATCGTCACGCCAACGTTCTCTTCAGCAAAGATGAAGGCAATGTTTCCGTTGATAGCTGATTGCGCCCAAACTTTGAAAAACATACTGTTAACGGAATCAAAAGATGATATCAATGTACCCAGTGTAATGACACGATTTACGACCGATGTGATTGGAAGCTGCGCGTTCGGAGTAAACCCAGGGTCACTTAAAAATCCTGAATCACCGTTCCTGAAGATGTCACAGAAAATGTTTAAGATAGACCGCGCTACGGTGCTCAAACGTTACTGCCGCACCTTCTTCCCTAGATTGTTTAAATTTTTGAACCTTCGATCTTATTCCCCGAACGTGGAGACTTTCTTTACTTCTATTATTAACCAAGTTTTGTCAGAAAGAAGATCTGGAGTTCAGAGGCATGATTTCCTTCAACTTATGTTAAATGAGCAGAATACTGATTCGGGTTTCTCAATGACGGATGCTTTAATAACGTCTAATTCATTCATATTTATGTTGGCGGGTTTGGAGACATCGGCTACTACTTTGTCTTTCTGTTTATACGAATTAGCAAAAGACAAAGACCTGCAAGATACTTTAAGGAAAGAGATAATGGAATGTCTAGAGCGGCACAACGAACTGAATTATGATGCGGTGATCGCGATGCGTCTGGTGTATCGAGTGGTGGCGGAGACTTTGCGGATGCACCCACCCACGCCGATGACCACCAGGCTCTGCACAGCTCCCTGTACTCTCGACGGAGGATTAAGTTTGAAAGCCAGGGATCCCGTTTTAATACCTATTCATTGCATACAACGAGATGCTCGGTATTTTCCAAATCCAGACAAATTCGATCCAGATCGCTTTAAAGACGATTTAAATCCTCCAGGCTTCATGGCTTACGGTGAAGGTCCAAGGAGTTGTCCCGGTAAGTGAACTTTTTTAGATGTTATGTTAACTTCATTATATTGTTATGATCTTATATGACTTAGATGTATATACATAGTGGTTTATTATTATATTAAAATAATTGTAAATAATGTAGGGTTGATATTATTACAGCTTAGTCGTGGGAGAATTACTTTTTGTCTATACATTCTTTTGTTCTCATTGTGTAGAATACAAATATTTAAAAAAAATCTTTTCATTGTTTCGTTAGTATCTCTGTGTTTACTAAACTTGAGTCTGTGTCCACGTAAACAATGTAAAGACAAAAATCTTTGTTATTAAACATGTTTACGGGGATATGTCAATTTACATTATGATTCGTTCTATATGTTTAGTCGGTTCCTTGTAAATACCACATAGCAACTAAAGTTTTAAATAGAAACACTAAAACAGAAACTCAAAGTATTCACCATAACAAATATTTGTATGACGCATCACCAATGATGATTACCTAATTTATATCGGGTGATAAGTAATTCGGTATTCCGATGCATATGATAAAATTGATAAATGTTTATTGTGTAGGTGCACGTTTCGCCCAGCTGACTGTGGCGGCCGGGTTGGCTGCAATCCTGAGTACTTTCACGGTGGAGCCCTGCGAGCGAACCACTCCTCGTATCCAGTACGACCCAAGAAGTGTAATGCTAAAGAACAAAGGGGGCATATGGTTGCAGTTTGTAGCCATACAAAGTAGATAAAAGCTTTGTCCATTCTTGTTGGTGACGCGTACCTACTGAAAAGTGCAAACAAAACACTTAAGATTCAGACTGGTGTTCGTAATTTGTCCGTCATATTTTCAAAGCATTAACAATGTGACATCGGAAAAAAGGCATTTCTCCATTATACTTTGATGACCAGAAAAAATCGACCAAAATCGAATTATAACGATATAGGTACTATTTGTATTATACTAAAATATAGTAATCTCGTTGAGTAAATAATTTTGATTTCATTGTAACAAGATAATTTACCAAAATTCAAATTAAGTTGCACCTTTTAGACATTTTAGATGGTCGTGAAGGTTGAACGGTCGCTTAAAGTATGTTCGGAACACTTATCACGCGAGGCGTGGGTCGCACTAGCCGGGTTTTTACACTATGAGGCACTATAAGACTTAATAATTAACATTAAATTATCATTACTTTATTACTCTAGTATGTATTTCTATAATCATGTGATTTTGAACGTGAGTAAATTGTATAGAAAGAATTCTCTTATTTATTTTATTTTAAGTCTTTAGTCATAAAAAAATATAATTTTAATTACAAGTATTGCACAATATGGTTTTATTTTTCTGCCTATGACTACTGTACCTACAACAATCGTGGACTGTGTAAGTCGTTAGGATTATTTTCTTCACTATGTTTACTACTTGATTGATAGCGATTAGCCATATGACTCTCACGTTTTCCAAATACACTTCAGTATTCTTAGAAAACATGTACCTACTTTGTATTGATAATTAATACAAATAACACATATTTATGTCTTTTCTCTTTTACTGCGTGAATCATGCGGATGCAATTATCATATATTATTGTATTGTAATTCTATTGTTTTAGGTCACAAATTACACACCAAAGGGCTGATATAACTTAAAAGTAAATATCTAATATAGATACCTAACTATTTTATATAATTGTGTCTTTTTTCCTTATGTATCATTAGTCATCAAGTAAGTTTATTATCAGATATTCAATAAAGAATTTTGAAAGTGAATATTTTAACTGACCTTTAAGGATAAAACACGATATTTAAAAGGAAAAGACTTAAGTAAATTACTGAGAGCGCATCACAATACTTATAGGTATATTTATTTGGTATCTTTATGTATGAAATTTAAAATTAGATTCAAACGTTTCTAAGAATAAATGAATAAGAACAAAGCAGTCATGAGTTGAGTTAAGCCAAATGTGCCACATTAATAGGTAGAGTTTGAATCATTGCTTATATGAGTCGTTATTTAAAATAACATTATAAAGGTGTAAAAAAAAATGATGTCTCTAAGGCCCATATTAAGAACAGGGAGCTCGCCCACGAGCGACAATCGCTGAGCGTTTGTTATTGTTTATCGAGTATTTATTTGAGTTTTTATCCCCTTGCCCATCTCTATCGCAACTCAGCTACTGGGAGATACCTAACGGATACCTAACAATGTCATTAGGCTGTTTCAGTATTGAACTCTGAATGTTTTATATTTAGCGACAAAATATTCGCTTAGCGATTGTCGCTCGTGGGTGAGCTTCCTTAGTGTAGATTTAACATGACTTGAGAGGAATTTATAATCACTTTTTAACTAAAATAAAACCGACTTCAAATTGTCTATCTCCAAAGTTCTTCATCAGATCTTCACCAAATTTAAATGGGACCACTTCGAAATAATACTCTTTCGAACAAAAAAAGAATCATTAAAATCGGTTCACAATTAGCAAAGATATCGCGGAACAAACATACAAAAAAAAAAACATACAATCGAATTGAGAACCTCCTTTTTTGAAAGTCGGTTAAAAAAAAACTTGTCAAATGTATGGAATTCTACTTTAAAAGTAGCTGGTGTTGGAAGATCTCCCAAATGAGAGCGGTTCATTAATACGGATCTTCAACTGAGAACAGAACCCAGTTCAACTCACACAGTTAGTCAGCAAAATAATCACTTATTCCTTTTTGTAAAAAGCTCCTTTCGATGTCCAGTTAAGCACATGATTTATGTGCTGCATAAATATCGAGTGAATCGATCTACTATTAATTATGTGTGCACCGAACCGCAGAGCCGATGTTATCAATCAGCTGCATCAGTAAACAATCACTAAACATAGCCGCTGCGGTTAATTGGTCATGTAATTGCGCTAAATATCGACCGACAACAGAGGGCCTTTTTATTGGTCTTCGGCCTGTTTTGAACGTTAAATCGAATGCCGAGTAGGCTCCGTGTCTATTTTTAAGTTATTCCGTTTTTTTTACATCCACTGTTAATGTGTATCAGATATTTAACCTCATCGCTATCTGGATATCTGATACGGTAAACAGGTTTTATGGCTTGAAATAATATAAAGCGTTTTATGTAATGCATTATTTTTTAATTAATTCAATAAATTCTAATAATTAAAATAGCTTCGGAAGCAAACATCTGGCACTTGTTACTTTAACAGAATATTGTTTATATAGGCAGAAAATGCACTGAACAGGCTACCAGCTATCTAAACGCGTCAGCCAATCTAACGTTCGCAGGCCGGCTGCGTTTGCCAATGTGTTGTATAGATAAGTCACTATGATGACCTTTTTGCCATGGCATAGCAGGCGTTCGCAACCTTTTTGCCTAATGCTTAGATAAGAATGTTATCCACCCTTTTTCTTTTAAATTGAGTCATAGAGGAGGATCCCAATGAATGCGTGTGATAGTATCATAAAGTTAAAGCTTATTATGCTCCTAAACCATTTTATCCTTTTTGTTGAGTGTTTGTAATGTAAATAAATGTGTCGGGGAATTTCTCGGAAATTAACTGATGTGAATGATCCTATTTCATTTGATAAAGGTTTATCAATACTGATCAGTAGTAGTTTAAGAGATTGTACATACATACATAAACACACGCCTTTTTCCCATGGGGGTAGGCAGAAACTATAGAACGCCACATGCTACGACCCTTACATACCCCTTTCGCTTCATCCACATTCATATATCTTGTCATACACGCACGCCGGTTGAGAGTACTACGCACCTAACCTTTGTGAAGAACATCACCAATAACATCGATGTATGGTCTTCTAGGACGTCCTCTACCGGCGTTCCCATTGACATCCGCCTTATAAATTCCTTTTGTTAATCGCCGTTCACTCATTCTCTCAACATGACCAAACCACCTAAGCATACCTACTCCTTTCAATTTTTGTCACTACATCATCTTTTTGTAGTTTGATAATAATTATGTTACTATACCTACAAAAAATCAATGTCATATTGAACTAGCCTCTAGATTCTAAATGGTTATAATATTTGATACAAAACGTGTTTTAAGAAATGTTAAAGGCTTTAATTTTTAACTTTGGTAACCTTATCTGGCATATTAAGCGTGGTTTTATGTACCTATGTTTATGTAAAATTGTACATTCAATTATTCTTTTTTTCGTATGGTTAGTGACTAACCTGGTGTCACAGTTTATGCCGCCCATGGGCCTCTAACTTTGTTTCACATGCCGTCGAGAAATATCTCTCAGGCTTCCGGTTTCTTCACGATGTTTTCCTTCACCGTTTTTAAGCAAGTGATAATTATACAATACGCACATGAATCCAAAAAGTTAGAGGTGCGTGCGTTTGGTTCGAACACGAGACCTATGACTTGGCAGTCCGACGGTCATACCACTGGGCTATCAGTACTGATTCAATTATTAATTTGTTAATACTATTTTCAATAACTACTTACTTAGTGCCTACCTGATTGATTGAGTGTTTGCAGAATAGATTTTTTATAAGTTGTAGTAATACAATGGAGTCCGCTTATAACGACATCAAAGGGACGGCGATATTTGGTCGTACTAAACGGACGTCGAATAAGAGTCAGTAAATACCAGATAAGAAAACCTAACTAAAGGGTGTCCTTAAGTCGCGATAAGCGGCTGGTCTTTAAAAGCGAAGTCGTAATACACGGATTCCACTGTATATATTTTGTACCTGCGTCCTGAACTGTGCATTTACAGTATTATGGTGTATTTTAAAATAAACGAATGTAAACATGAAAATATAACTATTAACTTTCCTTATCTGTTTCCCTACGTATCCTATACATAATATAATACTAATTACATAATATAATAATTGTTAACGTATAATTTTCATTTTATTATCGGCTATTGAGTTACGCGTTAGTTCATTGTGCAGTCTTAAAAACAATCGAAAGAATAATGCATAAGCTATACAATACAAACTCATGAACGTGAATGAACATTTCATTTGTGGAATGTAAACCTTTTAAGATTCCCTTGCACAGATAGCATAAATACTTGATATACCTGCTTATAGTTGTATTAATTAAAAACAAAAGTGCTAATTAGTCAGTATAGAAGGTGTTGCATATGTATCTTTGCTTCCCATTTGTAACTCGGGTCGTGTTTCTAGAGAATACCAATATACGCGCTATTTTTGTTTTACAATGCACAGTGGTTTAGTGATTGCTATTCCGTGTGGGGACGGGCTAGAATATAAAACTTCCTAACCGCACGCTGGGAATAGACGCGTGTTGTAAGATTCTACAAAACCCAGCACTCTTGGTGGTAGGATCTATACGGTTCGCCTGGCTAGCTACCACCCTCACCCTCACATTAGAGTCAAGCTCCAAGCAGTTTACTATGTTCCGTCGTGTGTCACGTATGTAATGTAAGAGCCAGAGCGGTACAGGGGAATCCCTCTTATCACCCATATTCTAAGACGTTCCTCCAAAACTTACTCGACTCGACTCCACCTGACAAAAATGACCTCGACTCGAGATTTTTCCTCAGTCGAGGTAAGGAATCATCTGTCAAACTCAAGGTACCTCGGAACCTAAGGAAGGAAATGTCATAGTTCGTATGTAACAAAAATGAATTTTGAAGACTTTATCGAATATGCTTACGACAATCCTTACAATTATTTATCGCAGCGTTATTTGCGCGATGCAGATAATTCAAGTTATGACGTAATGACTCCGTCGAGGAACCTCAAAGTTCACTCGAAATTGCGACTAAGAATACAATTTTGAAGGTGTTTTCGAGGCCGTCCTGAGTAGAGTATGAGTCGAGTAAGTTTTGGAGGAACGTCTTAGAATATGGGTGTATACCTACCTCTGTTACTTGTATTCGTGTGCTCGACCGTCTGCGCTTACCATCAGGTGCAACTAGGGTCAAAGCGACCGAGACAAATAATAAAAAAAAAAGTATAATGATGTCGAAACAGCTGAGTCGCACCATTTTTGATAACCTAGTTGATTATAAAACGACATACTTACTACCCAATTGCAATTATCTGTAAATGCAATAAAATTAAATGTTTTCAAATTAACATTTCTGGATTTTATTTAAGTACAGTTTTTTTGAAAACATTAATTGAATACTATGAAATGTAGTAACACAATAAAAATAACCGTTTTTCATAAAATGTATAACAATTCCAGGTGTTGGAGTGCGATGTACTGGAACAACTGCATGAAAATAATTTCTTAGAAAATTGTTTAGAAATTCTCGTTGACTTCTGCAATGCCAAAGATTATAAACAATCATTCGGTGAGTGATTATCATTATAGAGACTTCAGTTCATCCTTGTAAGATTAAAAGTATGCTTTTTATAGTGATTCGCCGTTTATTTATCAGTGATAACAAAATAATAATAACATCTTATACCTAGATTAGATTTATGTTTATAGATCAAAAATTACGTGAGGTATAACATCATTCGATATTTAAAACATTAAGTCTTAAGTGAAAAAAGTGATTAGATCAAGAAAGTTAGTCATTAATTTATTTACATAAATTCTAGACTCATAAACATTTCAGAATTTGAACCGCAACTGTTATCAGAAAGGCGATAGTAAATCTCAATCATATTATTGCAATAGGAATTTTAATCACACTGAGTATTTAATCATTATTAACCGATATCAATATTACCTATTGATGGTATGATAAATCAAGTATTTTTTTGATAATAATAATTGAGTGGTAATGTGTATTATTTTCTAGAAGCGAACGTATCGTTAAGTTTGTTGGAGCGTCGCTCTGAGTTAGAAGTGCGTGCGCAGAAAGGCGGGAACGAGTATGTGTCGGCTTCACGCGTTACGCACAAGGTGCTACCGCCGCCCACCGCCGCGTTAGTGACGTCCTTAGCCGACGCACTGCACAATGTTAGCGGTTTTTCAAACTGTCCCGTCCAGGAGTGGAATGAACGAGGACTATACCGACTCTTGTTCAGGTACGATTAATTCTTAGAATTTGAATGAATCAATCTATTATAGCTTCCAGACAGTTCTTGCTACAGGTAGCAGTTAATGTTTACCTGGCGAACGCACTGCAAAATGTTAAGGTTTTCACCATCGTCCTGTTCAAGGAGAAATTCTAATAATCTAATCTTGTTCTTGTTCTTCTATTGTTCGTGGAATGTACCTATCTGAATAGTTAGTTTCAAGCGGTAGGTACTACAGATAGTATTAAAGTTTTAGATTCCCATTATAACATTTTCAAGTGATTCCAGAGAAATAGGGATTTCCACAATCAATAAGTGTTTATTTCCTCTGTTAAGTGGTGGTTGATAAACTTGTTACAAGAACTTCTAAGAATTATGCTACATAAGAGTAAACAAAACACGTAAAACCTTGCCATATAAAAATAACTGATGATGTATTAACCACAAAAGAACAGTACAGAACTGGTCGTTTAAAAAGTACAATAGTCCATTACGATTAAATGAATTAGTTTTCTTATTAAAAGTTCCCATTATACTTTATACGGTCTTCTATTAGGCTATTTCAAATCATTAATGCCCTAATATAGCTTCACTCTTTATAAACATCGGCGACGTGTATAGTTACTTCCTTTTTAAGTCGTAGACAATTATTAATAACCAGTACGAACCAGTTAAGGACATCATCCATCAACACGCGTTTTAGAATCAAAGCCATTAGCAAGTAATAAGCTTTCGCCCCCTTCATAATAGACTCAGACTGGTTTTACAACTTTTACAGGCTTCTAAAGTCTACTAGATCTCAATAAATATTCTATTTAATGGGATATACATGGTATGCCAGACGCGCGATGATGTTGACTCTGTAGGTACTGCGCATCTTTACAGAGGTGACTAATGACAAACATTTAGTTAACGCTAATGGCCACAATTAAGAGCCTTCAGCGAGGATTCATTCTGTTCCGATAAGTATGGCTAGGAAGGATATTAGTCAAATACAGCGTACATTCACAAAATAGATATAGAAGTCAATCTACATACAAGTGCGCTCGAGCACCGCTCACATAGACACTGCTCACGGACACGATATGATATCTCGGACCGTTTGGGACTAGAGTGCGAGTGAGTGCGAGCGCGAGTGCCATGCGCTTGAGAGAGATAGATATATAGATAGAGCGACCGCCGAGCGTAGGTATGAAAAGTGAAGTACATACATGTGATTGACTTCTGTACCTATCTGTTTTGTGGTACATTTGTTACTCTAGTGTTCGTGATAGCCCGAATTAATGGGAAATGTACCTATACAATATTTGACAAATGTTTTGGCTACACTTAAAGCGACAGACCTTACCTTTTTATTGAGGTTGTAGCGAAAATATAAATGTTTACCGAAGCTTGTTAACTGTGGCTTTATCAAAAGACTTTTATGGAAACTACAGTCTTGAAAACCGCAAGCAACAAATATTAAGAAGATGATGTATTGTTTAATATTTTTGTTGGTAGATGTACGTCTTGGTCCGGCGCAGAGGCAGGCGAGATATACTCAATCCGCGGCGCCACCTGCCGGGCGCTACTCGCTGTAACATCGCACAAATGTGTCAGGGTGTCCCTCGCCGCTACTAAGGACTGTCTTCACAACTTGCTAATGACTTTGACGCCTTTTGCACAAGGTACGTTACTATATCTGTATGATGTTGGGTTAGAGAATAGATTATTTGGTTTATACATATAGTATAATAAACATTGAACAGTTATAGCCCCAAATTGGTAACACCCTTTAATGTTAATACAGTGACGCTACTGTTTTTGCCTATATATGTATGTATACTGCTGTGACGTGCATTGCATATAAGCAATTAAGCAGTGCTTACCTCATAAGATTGAATTAACTACTCCATCTTTAACTATTACTATAAATAAAATAAGCGTGTATGGCTATGATTTCTTTTGGTCAAAATCGTATTGAAATGGGCTTAAGCGTACAATTGAAAGGCGACATCGCAAATGCCTGCCTACCTAGTCTGAAAAGCAATGCACGCCACTGGTATACTGTTTATTTCAAATAGTCGAAAGATAAAACTATGGACCATACAAAGATTTCTACAGATGCGAATCCAAAAAATGTAAGGCGGTGTGTGCGATAACCGAAATAGTCGAAAGCACACCCTGTGGCTGTGTTGCTGCGGCATATACTTAAATATTATCTGGTTTTCCGGAAATATAAAACTCTGTTCAAATAGTTCTTAGGTTTATCAGTGCAGTCTTGATTTTCTGACAAAACACATAAGATTATAATGTAGAATGAAGGAACTGTAGTCCCAAGGCTATCAATGTGTACTTTCAACACATATAAGCTTATGGACGTAGGTTGTTGACATGTGAATCAAGCCATGAAATTGACTCAGAGCAGTCTAGTATTTAGTTATTCATAATTTATGTTTGTCTAATAAATTAACAAGTAATGTGGAATCGAGTTGGAATAAGCAATCATTAAACATGTACCTATATTTATGAACTATAACTTATTAGATAACGATCGAAAGTACTTAACTATTCTGAGAGTTAAAATCTCCAGGACATTATTGTGAGAGTTAAAATCTCCAGGACATTATTGTGAGAGTTAGCCTGGTTATAATCTCGTTCAAGTCGGAAGAGTGGACTGAAGGTAAATTATTCTACTAAGTTATGTGAATACAAATGCAATTTGTCACGGAATAAACCACATACCTACTTAATAACATTTACCCCAATTTTGGGTTTAAGAAGTTTTTTATAGCCAAAGACTTTTGGCAGCACGTCATGTGGGCTAGTGTCTGCTTTTAACCATAGTCCGCGCGCAAGTGCTAGTCACCTGAGGTATGTGAGCGGCAGGAGGGTGGTGCGTGCGGTAGACAAGGCAAAGCAAACTGACAGAGTGCGTCTATTGTTTCGCACCCCCCTCTTGCCGCTCTCATACCTCAGGCGGTGACTAGCATTTACGCGCAGACTATACATAAATCATTAAACTGAAATAAAAAGAATGACTATAGAACTTCTAGCTATATTAAATCGATAGGTAACTGTCAGGAATATTAGGGCCCGTATTAATAAACCTCTCTTCAACGTGGCGGCGTTGAAGCAGCATCCTTAGTGTTTGGCCAGACTGGCAGCGCGATGCGGGGAGCGGCGCGGGTGCGGGAACGCGCGCGATTTACCTGTTCGCAGTGGAGCGCGGCTTCGTTCTGAGCGTTGTCGTGTCCAGTGTTTGTCAAAATATAATATGGATGAAGAAGACTTATTTTTACTGGAAAATTCTTACTAAAAAACGATGTTTCGACATCCACAGTGCAGATCGTGCTTGAATAGCACTTATTAATTCTTCAACATTTAATTTTGAAGACGCCATCACAACAACGCGCGTGGTCAGCTCGAACTAGTTTGAGATCCCCCGCTCCCGCGCGGGTTGTAGCTTGCCGCCCGCGCTCTCACTGCGGCCACTTGTATGAACGAGCTATGGCGTGAGCTACCCGCGCGCTCCCCGCGCCTAGTAGCCCGCGTTACTTCCCGCGCCCGCGTGCCCACTATGGACAGTCAAATAAAGTTCTTCTGTTTGAATTCCCTGCACCGCGCCCGCCCCGCGCCTGCGTTTGCAGTCTGGCCAAGCACTAAGAAGGGCTGTCAAAATGTAAACATCATACGAATGCATACATTTAACATAATGTTTATTTTTTAAATATATCAAGTCAGCATTTCAAATGATATTAAAATAAAGATGTAATAAAGATACTTAAGAGACCCCACTTTCAAATGAGAGCTATTTATTAATAAGAATCTATTATTCTATGTATCTATGAGTTTATTAAAAGAAATGTCTAATTTCCAGATGAAAATAAAGAAGAATGTTTGGTGGCGCGTGCGCAGGCTATATCCCTCCTCGCGTCGTTACTGGGAGAGAAGGCAGCTGCCGACAGCGTGTGGCAACAACTCAAAGATATGCATGCTACAGATTTCTTTCATCTACTGCTGCAGTGCTTAGAGAGCGATGAAATTGGTAATATAATTATGTTATGCAATATTCTTAATAATTATAATAGGCTACATTTGGAATGAAATTATATAATAGCAACATGTCATGGTTTGATTTGATATGAGAAAATTATTTTCTTCATTCGTCATACATTCTTAGGAGGCGGTATGTACAAACTCAGCATTATTACTAGAAAGTTATATTTTTTTAATGCGTATCCGATACAGCTTCATCGCTCATAGTATAGCAGCGAAAGAGGTTATCTTCTTTTTAAATCGTTTATAACAGAACATAACATCACGCCTTACATTCCCCAAAGGGTTCGGCAGGGTGTTTTAGTACACCCTCGTTTCGTCAGTTAACAGTTAATCGTTTAACGATGTAAAAGACTCTGATGATGATTAAACAGCCTTCCCACGTGAAAGGTAGTAGACAGAAGATTTTTCGTTCCGTCTCCATTTGCTATTAACGATATTTGAGATCCAATTTGATAGCACGCGATTTATCGTTACTTATTAGCCACAATTATTTGAAAATGTTACCCAAAACTTACGTCGTGTGGCCAATAAAGCAATTTTGTTTGTTAAGAATATCAGAATAATGTAACTGACTTTGGCGTCTACATAAAACATATATCTTATCTTACAGAGCTTCAAGACGCGGCCTTATACTGTCTCACGCAGCTAGCACAATCCATGTCACATAAGAAGCACAGCGACAAAACGAAGGATGAAACATGTTCAGAGTTCTATGATAACTTGAAATCTCCTTATTGGAACGGGGTGCAGATTGAGAATTATGGTGCTGGGGATAGTGCCAGAAGTAATGACTGTCAACCGGAATACTTGGCTGAAGAAATCCTTAAAGCCCTGATTAATTTGTACCAGAAGTTGTCGATAGAGAACAAGATACATAAGCTTAGTCAAGGTATGCAATATATTGTTTGTCAGTTTCGATGGAAGAATGTTCACTAGTGATAAGTTCACCATTTGTACTGTTCTTAATTATTTGTATTCCTGTTGTATTTTTTCTTCATGTACATACATAACCACACGCCTGTAATCCCCGAAGGGTTGGACAGAGATGTATTGTAACACCCTCATTTCGCCGTTATGCTTAATAAATCCCATGTAATAGCGGGCGAGCCTATTGCCATCAACCGAGCACAAATCCAAACTCCGGGCTGCTACTGGGGAATTCCACACGGAAAAACCCAATAATACTTTGCCCGATTTGGGGATCGAACCGAGGCCCTCACGACCAGCAGTTGCGCTTGCCACCACTAGACCAACGTGGCAGTAAATAAAGTCAATAATTAAAGTCTTGGTGTACAATAAAGTATATATTTTATCTCTCTCTTCCTACGAGGGTCGTAAAGTGCGACTCAGAGAATATGAGGATTTGTCGTGATTATGGCAATTCCGCCTTACGACCATTCTTTATAGCGGTCTCTGACGAGGCCCAAGTAAGGAGGATAAGTGCTGATAGTGATACGATATTATCTGGTTCAACAAAGCACGTGTTATGGTGCGTCCAGACCTGACGAACGCGCCGCGGATGCGCCGCTGGCGCGCCGCGAATGCGCCGCTCGCGAACCGTTCGCGCGCAGCGCGCGAATCGTTCGCGAGTCGCTCGCGAGCTGCGCGCGTGCATTTCATGTTCGTACAATGCCCCGCGCGCCGCTCGCGCGCAGCTCGCGAACGGCTCGCGCGCTGCGCGCGAGCGGCGCGCGTGCGGCGCATTAGCGGCGCGTTCGTCAGGTCTGGACGCACCATTAGAGATGGGATACAAAAACGGAGGTTTATGACTAGTACTGGGTAAATACTAACTGTGGATAACGATAACCATGATGATTAAGTAGGTATGTGACTACTTTGTTCGGGTGCTTTTTGTATCATACAAGTTATTTTTAGGTATCCGATCCGAAATAGTATTTTAATCGATGAAACAATTGAAACTTCATCAAAATGTATCGAGTAATTAAAGTGTACACATAATGTAGTGTTGATTTAATCTATTTTTATACACTATGTTTATACACTATGTTTATACACTATGTTTATATACCTAACTGCCTTGTTGGTCTAGTGGTGGCAAGCGCGACTGCTGATCGTGAGGTCCTGGGTTCGATCCCCAGTTCAGGCAAAGTGTTATTGGGTTTTTCCGTGTGGATGCCTCAGTAGCAGCCCAGAGAATGGATTTGTGCCCAGTTGATGGCAATAGGCTCGCCCCCTATTCATGGGACATAACATAACGGCGAAATGAGGGTGTTACTATACACCTCTGCCCAACCCTTTGCGGGATCCAGGCGTGATGTTATGTTATTATATATATATACGTGAAGGGAGGTGTATAGGTTATCAGCAGTCTTTAATTAAATCTTTCGTGTCTTGTAATACAATGATGCAGCATACGTTATGCAGTGGTAACACATAAAATTTAATCGATAAACATCTCCAAGTAATAAGTTGATATGGACATTACGATTCTTGTTTGTTTAACTATTAATAGTAGCAATAGTTACGATTTGTTAAAGATTTTGCGCTTGGTTATGGAATTAAACTCTTATTAGTGTGTGTATAAAGTTATCTATAAATATGATAACCATAATTTTCATCAGTTTATATTTATTGTTGCTGTGCTATACTGGGTGCCTAGAGGGATTATTTAATCAATACTCAATGTTGTTGCTGGTTTGACATTACTCTATGAATATTTGGGGTTGAATTCTAGAGAAGAGTCTGTATTATAATATTATTATTTCAGCGCATCGTAGGATTGTATGCAAACTAGCTCCTTACCACAATAAGCAATAAGATAGATAGTGATGGTTTCACATCAGTCGTGTAAACAATTTTATACGAAAATATTGCTCAGAAGTGACGAAACTTGATGTTTTTTGAAGTACTAAATATTATCGCAACTTTTAGAAGATGATCTAGTTATTTAGACGAGACGGGACGGTTTATAATACTATTTTGTACTCAGACGAGCGTTGGATCCGCGTGTGCTCCTGTCTCTCATCCGTCCTATCGGGGAGTGGCCGCAGTCGGCTGTACGCGGCGCACCGCCAGCTGGCGCGCGTGCTGCTGGCTACGTTGCAGGCCGTGCGGGACCATCTCTCCATGCATGGGAAGCCGGCAGACGTCATCAAGAACGCTAAAAATGTGAGCGAGGCTTTTTAATGTTTAAATTTAGATTGGGGGAAACTATCGTCTAAAAGTTGAAAGGGTAATAAATACTTGATTGATATTTTATTTTTCGGTTTAGGTTTATCTGATTGGTAATGCACAAGTTCCTTGAATGTAAACCCTGTCTATACAAGGTTACTCGGAAAGGGAGTACTAAGCCGCGCGCCACGTAAAGTATCACTGATGACAATTTTAAAGCAAGTGTTAAAATATCAAACTTCGATAATTTTTACTTGCATGCAAAAAGATTTTTATTTTACCTACTTTTTTCAATAAAAGATCATACCTGCTTTAGTTATGAATTCAGAAAATTAGTTTTTTAATCCGTGACCCCAAATGTGATCTAAATTGTAAAAACAGCTGATCATAGCTATGGACAGATAGATTTTAGCATATTTTTTACGAAATTTTTGAAAAGCTATTTCTTTTATACTATCGAGTTTTGGGGAAAGTTGTAGAACAAAAGTTATACCTTATTATGGTTACTTTAACACCCTTTCGCCTTAGTACCCCCTTTCCAACTAACCTTGTATAGGGTGTAAATGAATTCGTGTAATTCCTTCAAACTTCGTGATTTACTTGTGACACAGATTGACACTGCATGGGATTCTTGAAGATAAAAAAAAGTTCATAAAATAACCTTTTGTTCTGAACGTGTGTCAGTTTAGCGTCCCGAGTTAATTGACTGCGTGGAGCGATATCGCATTAGTCGTGCCCGCCAGCTGTGTCACCGGGCTTCCATTCATTTATGCGTAGCATCGAAATGATCTATCACTTTTTTTCGTTTTTTAAAACCAGGTGGTTCGCATACGATCGCTTACCACCATTGCTATAAAAAATATATTTTATTTTTAATCAAGTAAAATCTCGAGCAGGGTTAATCTATACCAGATCACGTGGTTTTAAGGAATTAGACGAATTCGTTTACACCCTGTATAATATCTACTACTTTGAAAATACATAAGTAATATCATTATCATATTTCTCATGTTTTTTACTTCATAACAAGTCTTGTGTAAATTTTGGTCCACTTTCGCACTCACTATACCTATTAATTTTAGTTTATTTAAATAACTAGCTGTTGCCCGCGGTTTCACTCGCATCCTGCGAGAACTACTTCATGTACCCGGATAAAAAGTATCCTATGTTTCAATCCAGTACATGGTCTATCTGTGTGCCAGATTTCATCTAAATCCGTTCAGCAGTTTTTGCGTGAAAGAGTAACAAATATCCATACATACAAACTTTCGCGTTTATAATATAGTATTATAGTATTATATTATATATTATAGTAAGGATTCCCTATGTACTCCTTAAGAATAGCTTATCTTGTGAAGTCGTACGATATATATTTAATTCATTTGGCGATCGGTAGAATACATAATGCAGAAGATGTGTTCGAAATACATAAGTAAGGTATTTATTTGTTATTCAGGATCCAGTGCTGCGTACATTGTACTGGCTTCTGATAGTGATCGACTGTTCGGTGCTGGAGTGTCCACCGGCTAAGGAGAGCTTCGTGGAGGATAACTTGACGGTCTCTCTGAGCAGGCTGTGGGCCTGGTGCATGATGACCGAAAAACTGCGTCATGCTGTTATGCATCTGATATATACGTTTACCAATGATTGTCCAAAGGGTTCGTATAGTTTAGTATTTTAGGCAGGATATAGGTTTTTATCTCAAACATTTAGGGTAAATAAACTTTGATGCAGGTCGAGTGAAGAGACGAAAGGTATAAATTATAAAATTATAAGGGCCTTTATCATAAACACATAAACATAACATCACGCCTTGTATTCTCCGAAGGGTTCGGCAGAGGTGTTTTAGTAACACCCTCGTTTCGCCAGTTATGTTTAAGTCCCATGTAATAGGGGGCGAGCCTATTGCCATTAACCGGGCACAAATCTAGACTCCGGGCTGCTACTTAGACATTCCTGATGGAAAAACTCAATAACACATTGCCCGACCTGGGCATCGAACCCAGGATCTCATGCTCAGCAGTCGCGCTTGCGCCCACTAGACCAACAAGGCAGGGCCGGACTGGGACCTGAAATCGGCTCGGGCATTTGAGAGACGGTCGGCCCAGTGATGACAAAAACAAATTTAATTCCCAAGCGATTACACGGACGACGTTTTTCTTTTTTTAGACACTCCCCTCACTCTTCCTTCTGTATCTTGCGTGCATTTACAAGGTTCTCTATTTTAATTCCTACGATTTTATGTCATAATTTAACATTGCATAATGTTACTTGTCCTAACATTAGTTACGCATAATACTCATTTGCCATAACTTTTTAATCATAATTTTTTAATCCTATTTACTATAAGCATAATATTTAATAAGCATACTATCCAAAAGCATAAGTTTACTTAAGCATAACGACGCATAACCATAACTATTATAAGCATAAAATAACATAAACCTAACCTAACCTAATATAAATACATAAATATTCATAAAGTACGTTTCCTTTATGCTTTTTGATCATTATCACAAATAACTATTAGACAAATAAACAATATGCTTTACAACTTTATGCATATCAAAGTTATGAATATAAACAATAGGATATACAATATTTATACTTAATAACACAATATGCTAACAGCAATTATGGCACACTATTATTATGACAAAGAAAATTATGCCTAACTTATTATGACAATTTAAATTAGAACAAAAACCATTATGAGAAAAAAAGGGATCCCCATTTGCAAACACAAACGGCTTCTTTTTCAAGCGATAGGCGATAGTTGGACGACCTTCGATTTATCCGACTGTATGACCGGTCCATCAGGCCACACCGGCCCATCGGACATCCGGCCCATCGGGCATTTGCCCCATTTGCCCTATGGCCAGTCCGGGCCTGCAACAAGGTAGTCAACAAGGTAGTCAGTCAGGCGCCTGTAACATATATACAACTACCTAGCGCAAGTTATAGTATCTACCTTATTTTCATCAGTCCGCAAACGTTCATAGTTGTTGCGCGGTTGTTTGGGTCTCCAGCTAGGCCGCTACGATGGACAGTCGTGAGATTTTTTTGTCATTGTCACGCCTGGCATCGGATTAGAGAATGCAGTAAATGACAACGCTGCGGCTCATCTTGCTGACACCTTAGTTATTTATGCGACTCCCACGGAATGACAGTAACTCCAATCAAAACAAGGGATGAATGTTATAAATAGATCGTTTATTGGTAGCGTGGGGCGCCATGTGCTCGTGTGTGGGCGGACGCACGCTGGTGGCCGAGCTGTGCGCGCTGTGTGCGCGCGAGGCGGCGCTGGCCACGCGCCCGCACGCGCCTGCCCTGCTGCTGCTGGCTCTGCAGGCGCTTAGACGCGTGCTGCCGCATCATCACTGCCGCACTATACTGCTCAAGGTAAGCTTAAGTTCAGGCCAAGTGTACACGTCGTTCGGCGTTTACTATTTTGAATTTTTAGTTTATTGTGATATTTGTGATTTATCTAGATAAATGTTTATACCTAATGGAAAAAACTAGTAATAATGCTAAGCAAAAGAAGACTTAGATGCTTTATCTTTTGAAGTAAATGGTGCGTTCTAAAATGGTGCGTTCTAAAATGGTGCGTTCTAAAATGGTGCGTTTTTATCTTCTTACTAGGATTACTATATCGTTCAAGACCATAATCTTGCCACGCTATTTAGTTATCAAACTACCTTTGAAATTGTCAATGTGCACCTTTCGTTTAACAACCATGTGGAAAAGTGTGTTCAAGACGCACTAACTCGACATAGTGAATCATGTCGACAGAGCTCGGTACTATCCAGCATGTACCGCCTGTGCATACGGGAGCGCGTGCGCGGCGCGGGGCTGGCCAGCGTGGCGTGGGCGCGCCTGTGCGAGGGGCTGGCGCGCCACGCGGAGGGCGCGGGCGCGCTGCTGGCGCTGCCCGCCGCCGCTGCGCCGCTGACCGCCCTGCCGCCTTACGTGCGGGCTAGACTGATGCCTGCGTTGGCCCACGCCGCACATCATCATCGAGTCACGTTCTTGCAGTCCTGTGAGTTGTGTTATTTAAGTTTTAGCTATCAAGCGGTGCTGCCCGCCGGCGCCGTAGGTATCTCTAACCACGCTGGCGTCGCCGGTGAGGGCTAGGGTGTTTCTAGCACTAGCATACGCCACTCGTTGAGCGAGTTATCAGATGGCGACACACATAATTGAGTTGAATAAATAACGCAAATTAAATACTATCTGTGCTTGAAGTTGGAACAATCCTCCAACCTGTTACGGTTCGCTCTCACCCGACACTGCAAGCGTAAACGGCTGCAAGATACGTGCATGCGTCCTCCCACTAAACCTGCGATTAGCGCTACTGACCGTGCCGCACCTGTGGGCCAGCTGCAAGCCCATCACCACCGGGTCTGTGAGTGGCTTAATGTTATGAGTATTTAAATCTTGGGAGGGCGCGGGCAGCAGCAGTCCACATGTGAAAATAACAGAGTTCACAGGTTGTGGCCAGTTATTTATGGCTGTAGCAATTGGCTTTATCTAACATCCGTATAATATTAAACTTTAAATTAATCTTAAGGCCAGTCCGTTGATGACCTTATGTATTGTTTAAGTTTGAGGTATCGACACGAAAATTTAAAATGTTCTGACGCTGTCGATTTTACCTTATTAATTCTTAATTTTTTTTTTGAGAAAATATAAAAACTGCGAATACAATGCTTTTTGATCTTGAATTTTTTTGGGTAGCACAAGGATTGTTTTAATTTCATCACGTAATACTAACAAGTGACTTAAACGTACTAATAACGTTGGCTCATCAATCCGTGTGACAATTTAGGCTCGTGCCCAGCAGTGGGACAGTATGGACTAATTATGTATGTATGTGTTGTAAAAGTATCCCTTACCAGGTTACATTCTCTTACTGTACCAAATTGAGTAACAAATATTAAAACATTTGTATAAGAATATTAACATTAGCAGGTTCGTTTACTAGAGTATGTTTTGCAGCTGATCTGCTAGAGCTGTTGTCGGGCACGCTACTGTCTGGCGATACAGCGGAGGTCGTGTCCGCGGCGCGCGCCGTCTGGGCGTTAGCTGCTAACAATCACAAGGTAATCTTTTGACTCTTTAGGCAATGCTAGAAGAGCTAAAGATTAAGATATTAGAACTTAAAAAAAATGTTCTTGCGTTGTTTTTTAAATATAATACTAAAATTACCTATTAACAAATGTGAATCGTGAACAGTTTTTGTGTGTAATGTGCCAAATTTTGATTAATTGACACTTCTATTGAAGAACAATTTACGTTTTTAAAGTTGTTGGATAATCTTTTTATCACTAGTAATTACATAATGTGTTTAAATCACTTGACTACTCTTCTGGTTATCAAGTAGATATTATACAAGGTCATTACACACACTACTACTTCACACGCATTAAACTTTAAACTAGTTTGTTCATAATATTTTTTTTATACTTACACGTCATATGTTTTCCAAAATTACGTTCAAATTTCAACTTAGTTCGCGAATAGATGACGCCTGGGGGCCTACTGCGAAAACGAATTCGAAGTTACGGACCGAAATGAAACAACGACGAACATCGAACTTATAAACATACGATCAAAGTACTGTCAAACAATGAAATACTATGTCAATTAACATTTGAAGGGATCAGGGGAAGAACCACTTTTGTCACCTAATGAACAAACTGAGATATTACTGATTAAAAGATAAGATCTTATAAAATAGTGTCATTTATACCCAAGGCACTTTAACTGTTATAGGTATAATGGTATAGGGGGGAGGGCTGGTTAGGGGTAGGGGTAGGTACAACGGTTGTTTTTCCTGAACGGTCCGGACATTGGATGTTTTTTCCCTGTATCGATATTTTAAAAGCATGAAAGCTCGAAGACTATGGATGTTATTGCCCTGTTGTTTTTGACAGAACATAGCGACAGGTATAACCATTCAGACTGCATTGCCAGTTGAAAAAAAATTAAAATGTGACAAAAGTTGTTCTTCCCCTGATCCCTTCATTTGGAAGTAGGGTGAACGAAAGACAAAATGTCAAATCGCTAAAATCGAATCGATCGTCAAACACTTTTGTGGTTGGAAAACGTGTGATCCGTCAGCCGACATAGTTCGATTTTCGGAGTAGGCTCCCTGGGACGGTTGGCTCGGTAAGTTATCGTGTATTATAGACCCCTGCAATGACGTACCTCATGCATTCGGCGTCCTGGCTGATAAACTTTAACGCAACATAAACACTTATCAGTTTGCCGCGATTAGAACTAATTAATGTCTATCCTAAGCTTTTTCATAAGTTAAAATGTCAAACTCACATAGGTAGTACATGTACATATATTAATTTGCATTCTAATCTGTCCTTGTAAAGATGATTGAGCAAAAATATCTGAATGACTAATATTTGTGACATGTTTTGATGGTTATTAACAATCTTGTTTATGCAGGCTAAGCTTGTGTTGCGAAGTGCGGGCGTGGCGGCGGCTGTACACACCACGCTGCTGCAGGTCCAGCGGGGACCGAGGGATTCCGGCACACAGCGCGCACTGCAGCTATTAACCTACACTAACACCGTCCTCCAAACAACATGACCAGTCACGAGGGTCACCCACCTTGGCTCTCTAAATGCCGTCTCTGGGTGCAGAAAGCAAACACGTGCTATAATTAACGTCTACCTATACTGTAACCAGCTCAAGTCATATGATTCTGATAATAGAGTTTGTAAGTTTTATTATGTGGTTATATCTTAATCTCGTGTTTACATTGAATGATTTGGTCATCGCGAAGTCACATGGTTCTGTATTTATTTCCAAAATTAGTTTTTCAGTAATGCAATGCAAACCGCATGAATATGGGATAGTTGAGTGGATTAAAATATATGTTTTTATCTCAATAACTGTAATTAAGTTTTTTTTCGTGATATATTGTGGGACCCCCGCTTTTGGAATGTTTGAATGTATTTGAATGGTAAGTATCTTGACATAAATATTTTCTAACATATTTTGGTTTTTAAATTTCAAAAAACGAGCATCTATATTTTTATGCTTTGCGTCTGGTTTACGCAGCAACAAGAAACACAAACATTTTATACGTTTAGAAATATGGCAGATGAATAATTCTTTAATTAAATCGGCGCAAATGCCAGTGCCGAGGTATTTTTTTTCTATTTATGTAAATAATTAATTGATATTCAAGTAGTTAATGAAAAAATGTAATTTTTAGTTAATATTATTTCTACATGATAACTGCTGATAGTTTAAAATGTATCCGATTTTTTTATATTTATTTTTTTATTTAGGCTTTGGTTTGTGTAACAGTCACAGTACAGTGGATTGAGATAAGCAGAGTTGATAACTTGATTCGTGGATAATTTACTAAGTAGCACGAACTGGAAAACGTTTGGAGAAGTGGTGAAAATTTGTGATAGTCAAAACGCTTTTGAAGAGATACACGTGTTATGTGCCTTGAATAGAAACTAGTTAGGTTTTTAATTTTTTTACACTATACGTTTAACTGCTGCTATAAAATGTAAATAAAAACCTAGTATACATCGTAAGATATCTGAACATTATAGAAATATTAAATAGTCAAAAGAGATTGCCTAGTTGGTCTTGTGGTCGCAAGCGCGTCTGCTGAGCATGGGTCTCTGGGTTCGGTCCCCAGGTCGGGCAGTGTTATTGGGTTTTCCATTAGGAATTTCTCAGTAGCAGCCGTGAGTCTGGATTTGTGCCCGGTTAATGGCAATAGCCTCGCCCCCTATTACATGGGAATTCAACATAACTGGTGAAACGAGGGTGTACTAAAAACACCTTTGCCAAACCCTACAGGGAATACATGGCGTGATGATATGATAGGTTATGTCGAAAGAGATTCTAAGAAATTTAAAATTATTATAAAATAAGAACTTAGTTATATCTGTGTTGCTATGAGACAAAGAAAAGAAAAAAATATGTTAGTCATTCCGGGCAATGCGTTCTTCGTTCCTGCACCCGTTGATTCGTATTCATCACTTTCCCGCCGATTAACATAATCGACTGCATTGATGAATCTCTTGTGTAGTCTTTAAATTAAAGGGACATTGCACTATTGCAAGCAAATCTTCACTATTTGCATAAATATTTCATCTTCTAAGACACTATAATAGGCTATATCCTGAATGACAATAAGGGTACTACGCTAGTTTAGGTGTAATAGGTCGTTTGTATGCCAATAAGAAGCGCACAATTAAACAAACATACTGTTTTTCCTGTTTATAGCATTAGTAAGTACGATATCGATAATTGAACTCGGCTCTAGTGCTTTAGGACTCGATGTTTATGTGTCTTCCTATTATTTCGCCGTCCCAGGAGAATATAATGGCATTCGCAAAAACACAACTTGTTCAGAACAAAATAAAAACCGATTTTTGACGACTGCTTGCTAGTTACAAGCTGTACTTGGCACTGTTACAAGCAGTATTTGGCAAGCAGTCTTCAAAAATCGGTTTTTATTTTGTTCTGAACAAGTTGTGTTTTTGCGAATGCCATTATATTCTCCGGGGACGGCGATTTGTATTTGAATAAGCGTGGTGAAAAGCGTGGCGATATATGCAAATAATACACAGGATTGCAGAGGCAGAAAGATTAGTAGCTCTGGCATTATCAATACAATGCCCATATAGGTACCAACGTAAGGAGTAAGAAGACTTTTCCTATTACGTAACTTGAAGCGATTCCACACCATAAAATAATTCCAACAGTCTTTTCCTGCTGACATTGGACACTAGTTTATTATAGCGTTCAAATGAAATTCATAGAAAGGTTTTAATAGTGTTAACTGATACTGATAACTAACTAAGTACTTACTAATTTAAGTATATAACATTGATTCAGAAGATAACAAGCAACAATGTCCATTGTGTATTCGTATTACTAACTCCATCTGCAGCAACTTCAATTGTTTATTTATTGAAAATTGTGTAGGTAGTTATAGTATAAATAATGGAATGAGGAACGCGTACCCGCAGTCTCCAGTGTTAAAACTGACAACAAATACACACGTCTCGTATAACCAGTCGCAACGCGGCCGGTTTCGCGATAAGGTTCGCTGTTGTCGATAGCGCACAATCGGCGCACACGGCGACCAACACAAATTTTACGGGAAGTTTACGTTACTCATTATCGGCGTAAGGAGCTATAATCCGCATTTGTAGCCGGCATCGTGCCGAAGCGTTCACGCGGCTTGCCATCGGTGTCCGCGCTCATGTCGCACTCCGCATCCGCCACGCGCTGATCAATAAGGAATAATGAGTCAACGGGACCACCGGCGCCGAACATATCGCTTCATAGTTCATAGTGGTTGTGTGCCTGTGCTCAAACCCAGTGCTAGTGTAGTGAAAACTCGAGGAGATGTCGGTACAATTCAACTTTCCGCCGGAGAGCTACTCTGCAGTTTATACTGCTGATGGAACAACAAATGCGAATGTGAGTACCGGTGAGTGGCGAGAGGCGTCGTTATCACGGTGCGACGCCGCGGCGTGCGTGTGCACACTGACAAGGCCGCGATGGCGCACACTGGTGCATTCAACTCGTTTTGCGAAACAATCTATAATTTCTACGAGCGTTACATCGCGCACTGGCCTGTCAGGGCTAGCCAGCGTCTTGCAGGTTCTGCTAATCCATATGATCATTAAAGTAACGACTGATATTTACATTATGATATGGTTTATGAGGGTATAACATTCGTTTTAACTGCAAAGACTTCTGTTTTAAGTCCGCTATAGGTACGTTTACTAGCATTAACCTGGGTCTGTTTTCGTAAAATTTTAACGGACTGGATTAAATTAATAGAATTAAATATATTTTGGACATTTCACTCGTACAATATGTATATGTGTATATTTATTAAAATACCCACTTTCTGAATTATTTGTAGAGATTTATTGTAGTTTAGGGCAAGTTGGATCAAACATTCGACCACTAATGCAACATGCAGTAGGTATTGTTTATGCAGACATTACTATAGGTTTTATTAGTAGCGCTATAAAACGAATGTGTAATCCTAACATTCCCAACAGATCGCGAACGGTTGTGTACTTGGGCGCCACATCTGCTTTGTTCTGTGTCCTGTCAAGGTTATCACAGTATTTATGTATAACATTTTGAACATACGATTCTTAACCACGTATATGTACCTAAAGTATTTACGGAAAATATTTTGACATTTACGTAGGTAATGTAGGTACACGTTATACAGAGAAACTGTTATACACAAAGTAAGTACATACTTACCAAGATGCACCCAACTGAAGCCACAAAATCTACCATAACATCATAATCATCTATTACTAACATTATTTATTATTAACATCATCATTTATTACTTTTACAGTGTGTTAGTTTAATAGATAAATATAAAACAATTTAAAATATAAAAAGCTTATTCGAAGTGGTCTCCATTGGCTGCAATACAGTCCTTTAAACGTTGAGGCTAGTTATCAATAGAAGCACGCACTCTTTCCATGGGAAAATTCTTCACTGCCAATCGTATGGATTGTTTTAGGGACTCCAAATTAGCGTCTCTTATAGGCTGCAAGTCCTAAGTCATCTTTTAAAATACGCGATTTGGTTCTGGGTGCTATCTTCATCTCCCGAGATAAAATCTTTTGCTTTCGGACAGTATTTCTTCGAATTCTTTCCCTTACTGCTTTGACCACATTTTTCGTACGAACACTACGTGGACGGCCAGATCTTTTTCTGTCACAAACAGAGGAGGTCTCATTGTACCTATTAATAGCCCGGTACATAAACATTTGACTAATACCAAGCGTATGGAGAGTTTTAAAAATTGCATTTGGCTCCATAACAACTTTGTGTAATGCAATCACAGCGATTCGGTTCTCTTTATCACCCCACTCCATTTTAATATCGCAAAATATTATACAATGCATTGGCGCCAAAATTAGAAAATTTCAATGAACAATCGTATAAAAATGACAGATTCCAAATTCAAATGTAATATCTTTCTTATTTTTAATTGTAACAGTATTTATGGCCAGACTAGGTATATTAGGTACGTCTATTACTGTTTATATAGCTAGTAAGTAAGGTAAAACTATGGTTTGCTACATGAGCTACATCATAATTATTAACAGTGTTATAGGACTGTACACTGCTGGACATGACATCCATGTATCCATATGGCTGTGTTGCTGTTGCTCCCAATTACTGCGAGCTAGGCATGGTTTGTCGACCAAGTTACCTACCTGCCTATTAATATGTTATCTATACTAATATTATAAAGAGGAAAGATTTGTATTTTTGTATGTAACGAATAAACTTAAAAACTACTGGACCGATTTCAAAAATTCTTTTGCCATTTGAAAGCTACATTATCACTGAGTAACATAGGCTACGGGCGGAGCCGTGAGGACACAGCTAGTATTTAATAAAAATATCATAGTGACCTAGTAAATCCTATCATTGTGTGGAATTATCTGATGATAATACGGGGTCTCACGTGTGACGAAATGAGGTCATCACCCTCTAATACTATCAATGGACAGACAAGCGTTGCGTTAGATCCAATCGTCTGCAGCTACCTTAGGGAAGTCTACCTATTTATGTATGGGAGATGGGAGGATCTACAACCTTAACACTAGCTCTTTCTCAATTATTTTAGTTTAATGTGTATTTTTAATACATTCTTAATGCGAACTAATGTTTTAGTATCAAAGGTTTATTTATATTATAAGTTTTAAATGACTGGTCTATACGTAGGTACGTGTAACAGCTAATAATATAATGATGGGACACTATTCTGTAGTAATTATTATAATGTAGGTAGGTAGGTATAATTAAATTGTTGCGTACCCTACGTAAATAGACGTTAACATCTATGTGTCAGTTGTAACCTCACATAAACACTAGTTAAATAATATGTCGCACTTTACAAGTAAATAAAATAAAGTACACATACGATATTGAAAACGAAACGAATTAAAATGCAAAAGCGTTTTACATACAAACTTGCATTGTAATTGCGTGCCAATATGGACGTCATTAATTGGCATAATAAAATAAATAAATAAATAAATACAATGGTTATTTAAATACTTACGTTATTTGTAACAAATTAGTTGTTTTGATTCTATTAATTATGTTATTTATCCTATGAGGATTATAGTGTTTAGGTACCTACATACCTATTGTAAAAATAATGCATAGACCACGGACAATGGCGTCGATTCTGTTGCGCACTTTGACAGGACTAAACTAAACCAAGTGTGTTTGTCTCTTTCTGTTTCAATAGAAAAAGAAAGTGACAGTTGCGTTTAGTCTAGTTTAGTAGTGTCAAAACGTGCTACAGAATCGACACCGATATTTCATAACATCCGTTGTCTACTTATAAATAAAAAAATGATTTTAAGGAAAATTGCATAAAACACAGTTTCTTTATATTATTATAGTCTATCTAGTATTCAATAGTACAGTCAGTTTACAATTTTTAAGTACCTACACTGAAAAATTAAAAAGTGAATTTAGAAACAAGTAGGAAGTAGGTACTTCGTGAATAGAAAGAATCTTTAAAGTTAACAACTTAAGTTTTCGTATATGTTGGTAGATGTTATTCATTTGTAGGTACAATAATATATATATTTCACTAGCAACTTATACATTTTATTATAGCAGACTATTCGCGGCACGCTAATAAGTAGCGTATGTGCTTGTGGTGGCTAAAGGCTGGATGTATTGAACTAGGTTCATTTCTTAGATAATTTGACCAATGGTAGGTAGTTACGAAATATTCACACCTAACGCGGAATGAGACAAGGCCTGACAGAGGTTTGCAAGAACAAAGATTTATTGAAAAACGAGGGATATAAAATATAATAATCCTTTACCAACTATTTACTTTATTTATTAACATTTCATATCTTAGGTAGGTAATGTAAGTATCTCAAATTTTATTCTCTATAAAAGAACAATTACCTACTAGTGTGGTCAATGACCGGATTTATGAATGATTGAAACCGGAGACTCACGGCCTTGGCTTGAAGACCGGACACGACATGGCGGCCGATACCGGAGAATGACCAATTCCGAGACTGACCAAATCAGGCAGTGTCGCTAGTAAGCAATTACGTCATGGGGAGCAATTAATTTAAAAAGTATTAAATTTATCACATAACACAACAATCTTAATTTAAACGCATTAATAATAACTGCCTCGTTGGCCTAGTGGTGGCCAGCGCGACTGCTGATCGTGTCCTGGGTTCGATCCCCAGGTTGGGCAAAGCGTTAGTGGGTTTTTCCGTGTGGAATTCCTCAGTAGCAGCCCGCAATAGGCTCGCCCCCTAATACATGGGACTAACATAACGGCGAAATGAGGGTGTTACTATACACCTCTGCCCAACCCTACTGGGAATACAGGCGTGATGTCATGTCATGTTTAATAATAATTATGTCTGTATTGTATTTGAGGAAACAGGTATGATGGTTCTTAGAAGCCCCTTGGTCACTTCGAGCTGCATGTATCTATTGCGATGCTTGTAGCAATATAACAGCACCTCCTTAAGCTGCAAGCCAATCATGAAATTGACTATTGTTTTGGGGGTGGAGAAAAGAACCTCATCAAGAGAGATTATTATGACCTCCGAGGTACTGACCTCTTGTGTAATTACCCTATTTTACATTCGCAGAGGATATGTACCTATGTAGAGTTACAGGCCCATGCTATAGTGTTTAATCAGTTTGCAGTGTCTTGTAGGAGCCTAGTCAGTATCCTAAAATCCTAATATGGGTTCTGGTCATTGATAGCGCTTTTTTCGTGAATACTTTTTGAGAAGCCTACCTACAGGAAGCGCCCTTGGCCAGGGGATTTTCCCAAAGCCTGATGTTTTGGTTGACTCCCCAAGTCCTAAGACAGGCGGTGGTGGTGCATTCAGGAATGTCGCCAATTGGTTCAGGCCCTAATGTGGGGCATTTCGCACCGGTTTTGGCCAGTTCATCATCCGCTTCGTTGTCCCTAATGACAGTGTCCAGGTGTACCTACTTTACTGTTGTACTTTATGAGATTATCAATATGGCATACTTACCTACCTTATACCTAGTTTCTCCGGAAAAAATCGCACAAGGTCACCTACCTCCCTTACAAAACGGTCCAAGTTAGATACTTTTATCGTTTATTTATATTTTTTCTGGCAATCACTAATAAATAAAATGTGTGTACCTAAATAAGATACGCTTTCAAAGAATAAAATATACAAAAAATATTTTCTTTTATCTAGATTGTTACAAAGATAAAGGTATTCAGTAATTGACTATCACTCCCACAAGGAATTCCATAAGGCGTTAAGACTTAAATATGAAGTACTAGACTATTACCCGCGGTTTCACCCGCATCCTAGGGGAACTACTTGATGTACCCGGATAAAAAGTATCCTGTGTTAATCCAGGGTATAGTCTATCTGTGTACCAAATCTCATCCAAATCCGTTCAGCCGTTTTTGCGTGAATGAGTAACAAACATCCATACATACAAACTTTCGCGTTTATAATATTAGTAAGGATCTATCTATTTCGTATTTTAAATTAAATATTTTCCTGTATGTATAAGTATCACCTATAGATATACCTACATATATTAACGGCCAAGTCGATAACAGGATAAACTAGTTCAGATTAGGTTAAACTAGTTTATACTTCATTCACACTTTTGGAGCTCTTTTCATTATCTAAATGTCTAGGTGGATCGACGAAACGCGGATGTGCGGGTTAGATTTTGGTAATCGACAGGCGCTAACTACGATATGTTAAATGAATTGGTTAACTTGGCTTAATTATGACACCAATGCAATGGCTTGAATAGTGTTTTATTTTTAATATGTGGCCCGGTAAAATTTAAAACCTTTCTTGGAGTAGGTACTTTTCCTGAATAGTCACAAAATGTATGTAGGTACCTATCTACCTATAATCTACAGTCAGAAGCAATAATATAGTCTAAATCTGAACATAGCTGTTGAATAGGTATGTGCCTATGCATAGAACGGATAACCGTACTATCTATCATAGTAACTTATTTACTGTCGTGGGGCCAGACATGAAGCTGTTATAGGCGGTTTTAAATCAATCGCTATGCAGATAAAATTGTTTCTAACTGCACTAATGTCAAAACAAACCTAAAAAGAAATTATTTACCGCATCATGGGGGATACAAAAATAAACTAATAATACGTCATAATTCGATTCTTTTAAACATACCTACACTGAGATTTATAAGTACCTATATAACTTAAATACACAGACTTCCAAAAAGCGCATATAATTGTACAAGAACACCGATTACTCGGAGGTGCCTTAACAAAACCGATTAAACTGTTCCATCCCAGATGACCACAATCATCGCTTTTTATAATTCTGTAGCTGCCATAGAATTAAAATTTTTTTTTTTTCATGATGGTGATGTCAATATACTTGTATGCTCGAGGGCGCGTTGATTACACTTAATGATAAAAAAAATCAGGCAGGTATTTTTTTAATGATTATAAATAATTATGGCTCTACAAAAAACGAAGCAGTGCATAAAAATCATGGAATTATTAAAAATGTAATTGGAATGCTGACAAGTGCCGAAGAGTTGGTCTGGACAGAGAAAACTTCCAAGCCGTGGTGTCCTTTTAATTCTAATAATGTGACCATACATTTTACTTGAAAAGTGGGACATGTTAGAAAAACTAAAAATATTGGGTACTTTATTAACGGAATGTAATTGTAGGAATTGAAAAAATGGTAAATAGAAAATAATTAAAGATACCACAGATAGATAGGTAAGATAGGACCTATTAAAACTTGTCTAAAGTCTACCTTCTGTCGGTAGTAGCAAAAATGCAGATGGAAAAAAATGGCCGTTTGTAGGTTACGTCATTCACAGCTTAGATTATACATAATCTAAGATTCACAGCTTCACGTGATTAAATTATATCATGTGAAGTGTTATGTAACTTGTGTCCTTATTTATAAAATAAGTTCTTAGAGAAATGATATCCCATAAAATAAAAATATACAGTCATACTTCTAAAAATTATTTTAAGAAATTTGCCTCTGGAAGGATATTCCACAACCTGGATAAGATTCCCACTTAGGTAAAACACAAGAATTAACCATCTTGGTACGGGATTTCGAAGTAATAAGATAAAAAACATTTAATCCATAATTATTGCTGACATATAATATTATAATAAGTGGTAATTTAAATTTACGTACGTTTTTTTTTTAAAAACGTTGCCCCACACTAAGATTTCTCCTGTATCGTGGGTGCGTTTACAGACACAAATCTTCACATGCACAAACACCCAGACCCGGAACAACTATCTGTAGGCCATACAAATATTTGTTCCGTGTGGGAATCGAACCCATGACCCGCAGCGCAGAAGCCAATCGCTTAGCCACTGCACCAAACGTGTCGTCAAAGAATAAAAGAAAAAAAAGAAAGAAGAAGAGTTTAAGTTAAAGAATAAAATAAATGTTAAACGCAGGAAAATAATACTTTGTGTTATGTTATCTTTGATAGTCGTAGGCAGGCCCGGACTGGTCATACGGGCAAATTGGGCAAAAGCCCGATGGGCCGGATGCTCGATGGGCTGGTGTGGCCTGATGGGCCGATCACTCAGTCGGAGAAATCGAAAGAGTGAGGGGAACATCAAAAGAAAAAAAAAGTCGTCCGTCTAATCGCTTGGGAATGACATTTTTTTTGCCAGCACTGGCCGACTGTTTCTCAAATGCCCGGGCCGATTTTAGGTCCCAGTCCGGCCCTGGTCGTACGTAGACGATTATCTAATTTACAATGTACAAAAATGACTATGAATACTACTAATTCAGTAGATTAATGATCAGTGGCCACAATTTGAAACACTGTAAGGACTCCAGTTGTTACCATGTACCTAACATGTAACCTCCTTGATAAAAATATATTGATTTTTGAGTAAAGCAGTTATGTTTTATTATTGATGAATTGTTTGTAGCTATAATATTAATTCTGTCTATTCGTCGTAAATACATATAAATTTTAATATTAAACACAATACTTTAAAAAAAAAATGAAGCCGTCGCGGTACATACGTTGGCAGATGTAATAGATCGAAAAACATTTTGTAAAAAAAAACTGGCCGAATCAAACCGAAGAGAGCCGACGAGTTACGAAGATCTGCCATCGCAAGTTCGCCACGCAACAGCCGCTCTCACACCATATAAACAATAATAGCCCATCGACATCGGGAATAGGGTCCTTATTAATACTTCTTTGTTCAAATGTTGACAGGTGGTGGGGAAATGCAACCTCACGGATTCCAGTGAAGTGTCAGGCTCGCCGCCGGGCATTGTTCACACGCCTCCTTCGTCGCTTTTTAACTGTTTTCACTGTGCTGTAAGTTCATTCATAATTATTTATACCTACGACGATAAATACAGCTACTTTATCTTTGAATATTGTACTTATGTACCTACTTATTAGGATGAACTGTGAACGCAAGAACACTAAGGCCCGTATTAATAATACCTAAGCTCTCATTTGAGAGACCCCTCTTAACTGTAGTTAAAATATGACATGAGACGCATTAAAAAAAAAGTTGTCAAATGTATTTTGTAATTTATGGTAGCTGCTGTTGGAAGATCTCTTAAATAAGAGTTGCATTTTATTAATACGAGCTTAAGTTTCTAATAAAATTAGGAATAATTTGGAGTAGCTGTAGGTACACCATAAAAATACAAAATCGCGAGGACGGAATCTTTTCTTTCTTGACAACCTTGACCCCCGATGCAAAACGAAGGGTGTTCTAAGTTTGATCCCTTTTTCTATCCCTGGCACCATAGCGCCCAATCAGAAGGATTTTCTTGCTTGAAGCTGATTTTGTTTCCATGGTTTTTTTGCGATTTTTGATGATAATCACTTCAGCCATTTCATTATTGGGAGATTAAATTTTAGTTTTAATGTTCATTTAAGCAACAAAATTACTAAGCAAATTTAAATAGAAATAGGTAGGTAACATAGCAGCAAATGTTGGAGGATAGAGATTCTTATTGCTTTAGTCTTTTTTTTGTTTTGTGCAACATTAGGTACTAGTTTGAATACACTCGAGAGCAATGAATCCTGGTCACCAACATAAACCTTAATATCTCGGAAAACATTATTAAAATATTGTTTGACATTTTAATATTGTTTCACTTCGATTGGTGATCCGGATTCATTGCTCCCGAGTGTAGTCTTGTTTCCCTCAGCAACCAGATATAAATAAAATTTCATAATTAAATCAGAAGCGACCCTGGTTGCTGTAGATAAGAAGGTACTAGGAAAAGAAAGAAGTGGGCTTACCTACAACCATACAAAGGTTATGGCCAAAAACATTATCTTGCCGCGCGAACACAAAAATATGGTTAAAAATTATTTCTTGCCATTTAGCATGACCTATAGCCAAAGCGATGTTGTTTTAATTATTTAGTTTATATATAGAATACGTTAACTCAGATAAACTGGTTCTGAGAGGATTCAAATACAGCTCCAAAATTAGGATTTAAATACCTAAGTTTTGTTTTGCCTTAGGTACCTACTTGGAGGCTAAATTTAATTATTTTTAATGAGATTTTAAAACTAAGAATACATCCTCTGCCTCCCTTACGATGATGATACTTCAGTTGTTTAAGTTTTTTATGATTGTTATTAGTTTATAATACACTAGCGACCCGCCCTGGCTTCGCACGCGTGCAACGTAGATACTAATGTGGGGCATATAAACCTTCCTCTTGAATCACTATCTATTACTGAAAACTACATCAAAATCCGTTGCGTAGTTTAAAACATCTAAGCGTATAGACAGCGGGAGCGACTTTGTTTTATACTATGTAAAGATGTGCACACTGATAAAAATAGTAATGGGACCTCAGTACTTTGCGTCACCAGTTAATTTTCTAGAATGTGGGTAGTAACGAAATGTTTTTTGTAGTTGAAGCTTTGATCCTCTATTATACTATTTCTGTGCAAGAAAGCCGACATAAAAAATGCATAGTAAATTAATATTCGTAGCACGCCTACGTCGTAGTACGGTGAGTTAGCTACATTAGGAAAGTTTGTACAGATTACTTAAAAACAATTGAGTAATCCGTGTTAGATACGATAATTTTTTCATTTGATACTTGAAGTTCGAAGCTGTTGTAACATCTACAAAAAATATGCATGTTTTTGTTACCTACTCGTCTACGTTGCTACGAGCACCACAATAACCCGTTATTATAGACAGCTTGGTAACTCGGAATTTGGAAAGGTTGAGAAGCTAATAATTGCTTTAAACTTTTTGAATTATTTCTAGACCTGTGTGAAAACGTGTTTAGTTATAAAAAGGTATGAAAGAAAATACAAAGTACCTAGTTATTTAAGTTAAGATATAGGTAATATTTCTAAAGGTTATTGAGAAGCATTGGGATGCTTCGAGATTTGTTACTGTTAAATCGTGTTTCTGGCTCAGGAATTATTGTCAAAGGTGAAGTCAGACAAGTATTTGTGAGGGAACGATGATGGCAGGCACCTAAAATACAGGTTGTAGGTACAGCAAATTAGAACTTGTGTCATGAATCGTAAGTAATTAATATTTGTTTTATTTCGCAGTTCCACAATGGAATCAACTTCACCCGGAAGGAGAAACGCCGGAAAGAAAACCACACAGTCAGTCATAAGGTATTGTCAACATTTCACGGAACTATTATTATTATTGAATAGCCCGTAAGTTACAAAAGTTGTTACAATGATTGTAAACTCAAAGAAAACCTGATTCTGTTATTTCTGTGGGCGATGAGCCAGTGATGTTATGCATTTGAGCTAAAAAAAATGTAATACGAAGACAAAACAATATAATTACTAAAGGTAGTATAATTATTAAGTATCTTTCTCACGCGATGACTTTTTTTTTCATTTACTTGTTTACCAACAGCTGTTTACACCAATATCAAGTAGGTAATTAATACATTCGAAAAAAGAATAACAGAGAATGAATGTATATTCTATATCTGTATAGGTATATAAAAGGAGAAACTGACTGATTGACTGACTGATCTATCAACGCATAGCCTAAACAGCTAGGGTCAGAAATGTGAATTTTGACAGTAGGTACCTTATAGAACGTAGGTAGAACTAAGGTGGTATGCACTAAGGAAGGATTTTTGAAAATTCCGTCCCAGGTGTGAAATATAATCACGCATGCGAAGGTGCGGATAAAACCTAGTCTTCTATATAAATAAAAATGAATCGCCAAATGTGTTGCTAAGCGCAAAACTTGAGAACGGATCGACCAATTCGGCAACTTTTTTTTTTATATATTCCTTAGGCACAGGGAAGGTTCTTATGGAGAGAAAAAACATAAAAATGGCGTGGAAAGTAGTTAAAACAACACTTTTCTTTTCCCACTACAAGCCAATACCAACTAATGACAGAACGAAGACTGTCCGGGCAGCTAGTAGGTATATAATAAAAGAACATTACTTATAGGTAAAATCCACATGTGTACTTCTCACTTACATGTTCTAGATTCACATAGCTATAAAACCAATACTCATACGATATAACATAACATCACGCCTGTATTCCCCAAAGGGTAGAGGTGAATAGTAGTAGGGGTGAGTCTATTGCCATCAATCGAGCACAAATTAAAACTCTGGGCTGCTACTGAGGAATTCCACACGGAAAAACCCCATAAGACTTTGCTCGACCTAGGGATCGAACCCAGGACCTCACGATCAGCAGTCGCGCTTGTCACCACTAAACCAACAATTCTTACGATACATTGGAATACGTGCTTCAAGTGATTTTAGTGGCCACCTGTACCCAATATAAATTTTATTTCTCAGCAGGGCTGTCCGATGCTGTAAGCAAGTACCCTCTAATAGGTACCTACTCTTTACATAAGTGCAAGGTATATTTATATAAATTCAAAAATACATTTAATGTGGTGTATTTGCCGTTCTCCACGTAAACGTTATGTGCATTATGTATTATTCATATATTAAAATTTGCCTATGTATGTACGTTACTTTGGTATGTTTAATTAGTGCAAATACAAGATATTTGGTAAATACGAGCGGAGGTTGGGGTTTTCCCAGTTCTCACTAAGAATAATATTTAACTATTGAATTGATTACTTAGATGCGTAATAGTGGAGTTTATTTGCTTTTACGCAATAAAAAGAACCCTCGATTAGTTTGAATAAAGAACCGATAATCTTCTGAAGATTTTTATCATGTAATTGCTGTGAAATTTAAGATTTACTTTATTTTAAGATTATTACTAGTTAATAACTATTTGAACGCAGATAAGCTTGATTGATGTCATTTTAGTATTCTATTGTGATTCTGAAAACTGCCGATGGTGATGTAATTTGACAAAAGGCTGTGTTCCATTTTGATATAGATTAAAAATATATTAAAAATAAACATTAGTTAAATACAAAGTTTGCAAAATTACTTAGTAAGTACTTGGTTTCATAATTACATTTTAGTTGTTCCTTGGTTTGCTGGTCATTGTGCAGAACGATCGATCTGCGAGGTAAAGTCGCGGTCTTGGACAGCAATTCATTCCCTTTCTTTACAAAGCATATCAAAAGTATGAACGTTTGAGGTCCATTCAATCATGGGATATCGGTACCCCCAGTATCTAATTGGGTTGCGAAGATCAAAGACTATCGGGCCAAACTTTAGTAAACGGGTAAGCTGATTATAACAATTAAAATCAGTCAAAATTGACTGATTAAACATAAGAAACGAGGCACTATCTAATTAAAATGTATCTCCAAAGTACGGTACTAACATCCAAAAACACGGAAGTGTTTAACACATTTTTATATTCCTGACGTCAATCTTTATCAACAATAAGCCTGGAAAACAATGAGGAATTCCATTTCGAAATAGGTAACTGATATATAATGAGGTAAATAAATAAGTTAGGCGCAGTTTTAGAAATCGAGATTTTATTTGTAAAAAGCCTACTGTGTTCAAAAAACGGAGTTTTAAATCATTTAGTAGTGCCTAGATTCCTCATAAAAGTCCTTGGTACGTTTGAAAACATTAATATTGATGATATTTGTTCGTCACTTGTCAATACGCGTATGCGTCGCGGTCTCGCGGACGGTGAGTGACCGCCGCGGCGCCGCCGACCGTATATTCCCAACTCACGTTTTCGAAGTCCAGGGAACTCGGTACAGTACAGTTTCCTTTCTTTTATTTGTTTGAATTGCACGTGACGGAATATTTGAAGTTTACATTATGCCAGAGGTAGCACGAGTGCTCTGTGCATTAGACATTTAGAATTGGTTAAGGTATAATCAATTACTCTTTTTGTCACAAAAGTGAAAACATTGGGGTTATAGACTACAGTAATATACTAGAGAATTGGGGTGTATTGACGCATTCTGAGGGTAGGTGATGTTTATTCTGTTTTCTCATACAATAAACAAAAAGTTAATCCATCCTGTAAATACGCTGTCTGTACGTGGTGTAGCTGCCTTGTTGGTCTAGTAGTCGCAAGTGCGACTGCTGAGCATAGAGTCCTGGATTCGATCCCAGGTTGGGCAAAGTGTCATTGGGTTTTTCCATTAGGGATTTCTCAGCAGCAGCCCGGAGTCTGGATTTATGCCCAGTTAACGGCAATGGACTCGCGCCCTATTGAACGTAATTGGCGAAACGAGGGTGTACTAAAAACACTTCTGCGGAACCCTTCGGAGAATACAAGGCGTGATGTTATGTACGTGGGTCCATTAATTAGTGATGGCACTATTAAGCAATGTGTTCTAGATGATCACTAACAAAGTGAAACAAGCGAAAGTCTCGGGTCGCTTGCCACCATCAGAAAATCTTCCCTCAAGCCCTAATAAAGCATAAATAATAACGATTATCTATGCCAAATGTAATCAAATAAGTGATTAAAATCAATTTTAATAACTTGTAAGTAAGCTTGGATCAATTTAGTCTCACAATGCTATCGTGGTCTTTCGCTAATTTCCGTTGAAGAAAGTAAGTTTCTGTGTAAGAAAATGCTTTTGTTGCTATGTCTTTATTTGTACCTATACTCAAAGAAATTTCTCGCAATTTGTTTTGTTTTTTTAGGTCACCTTAATTTGAATTATTTATTACACATAAAATATTCGGTGAAAGTGATTGACGTGCCTGAAAGCTGATTACTAAATAATTTGTTTTCACAACATTCTATTTAAATATTACCTACAATACTAGGGTTTCATGTCAATATCACTATGATAGGCGGAGGTACAGAGGAGACAATTGAAGCATCATTTAAATTATATATGAATCAAAATAACACCTCATTATCATTAGTTTGTTGTGCTATTTCTATTCTTTTCTCCAGTATGTCCGGTCATAGTAACGTCCCAACTAGTAAAAAAATGCCAGCAGCACGTTTCTATTTCAGCTATTGATGGTGAGACCGATCTCCAAAATGTCGAGTAAATGATTTGTGCACATTCTCTCAACGCGATTTGGGCGCACTTCTCTCTGCTTTAAGTGATGTAAATATCGTAAGATTATCGTCTGAATAGCCAAATAGTCGAAAGAATATAGAGTAATCGCAACTCAAAAGTTACTAGTATTATATTAATATCGAAGATTATTAGTAAATATCGTAAGATTATCGTCTGAATAGCCAAATAGTCGAAAGAATATAGAGTAATCGCAACTCAAAAGTTACTAGTATTATATTAATCATCAGTATGCCATTTTCAACACATTTAGCTTTTCTCAGTCGGTAGAAGCGAGTGTTTTTCGATCCATAGTCGTGAGAGTAATTGCTTATACGATCTCTTTGCTAGTTGGGGTAGAACGTAAGGCAAGAACTACGTTAGACATGTTGAGCTGCCCGGTCAAGGGTTATTTGACTACCGGGCGCCGGACTAGTGTTGCACACACCGTTAGTTGAACCCTCATCAAGCTGTCTCCCTCCCAGTCCCGCCAGCAACGCCGTAAGCCGAGGTCCGAGTCTCATTAGGGATCGCCCTTAATGCTATTGTTAGTAGTAGTCATGATGTTAGAGTAGTAGTTAGCTTAGGTTAAGTGTTTTACTTTCTTGTCCCCATTGGCTGGAGACCCTTCAGCTCTCGCCAATAACTGCCCGGTTACGAAGAAACGGTCCGTAAGGACCATCTACAAGCAAGTAAAATAAAAAATGACTAGTGTTGCAGAAGGGTGATGCACTCATAAGTCACGTCACACGTGCTGTGGCAAGTCTGTCGATGTATTTAATTAACATGAATCGTCCCATTTGTCCGTATGGTCACGGGGACTTTCAAACAGCAAATGCAATGTTTTAATTATTAATTAGGTATTTTGTTTATTTCGTGCATCACGTGCGAGCACACGAAAGGAAAGAAGCATGTTTAATGTATCCTCACTTGAGATTCATGTTATTTTAATTTCACTTGACAATACCCACGAAAGATATTTACAGTTTTTGGGTTTGTCATAAAAAAGTGGCACGTGTTATTGAGATTTTTGTTTACGTGAAATTTTACGAGGCCTTACGAAATTATACATCATGGAAACATTACTTTGTGCAGCAAAAAAATGCCACTAAGGAATCGTAGAAGTAGAAATGTAAAATGTATATTTTGAATTCAACTGGGAAATATCATTGTTGTAGTTTTGATAGTTACTATGCTGAAAGCACATAGTTATTACATACGACAGTAACATACTTTGATGATTATCTCAGTTATAATAACATCAAGGTGATTAATTGTTTATCATTAGATTACATTTTAATTCGAATATATTTTTTTCGTCTATTTCCTTTATTATTAACTATGCAAAGTAACTTAGCAAAAATCTAACAATATTCGCGAATTTTATTATTTCTTGAAGTTAATTTTACTTTTTTTGTCAGACTATACTGTTCGCACTGCTGGGCAAAGGCCAAATTTTACTTATTATTAAAGTATTTTATCTGACACAGGTGCCAACACATACTGCGCAAATTAATGAGATAGGTACATCTCAATGAAATTTTCAACGAAATTGATTAGAATAAAAAGGAAAACTACGTGTATAATATTAATAGTAAGTGTTCTCAGTCACGTTGATTTGGCTGCTTTTTCTGAAAGTTTTTGGGCATTTTGAATTGCTATCACTCGCTAGGAAAACGTGTTTGGAATTCGTTATAATATTTGAAATACTTACCTACTTTAGTTTTCACTAACTCCTCTCTCTGCCTACATTCTGTAAAACACGTTCGACAGATTTAGGCCTTGAATCTGCTTTATGATGTTCAATCTTAGGGTTATGATTAACTAATCAATTACATACCTATACTATATCATTTATATTGTTTCCTAGGGCAAAAAAAAAAATATTTACAGGCATTTGGCAGGTATTTGTTAAAAGTATTTTTCTATTTATCATCAACAATCCGATGCAGTCCATTGTCGAATAGGGGTTGTTCACGTATCTTTTTGTAGGCGGTATCTTCACTTTCTCTTTTACTATTCTCTGCTATATATACTTTTCTAAGCTATAATCGCTCTTATTGTGTAATTTGAAGACAAGACTTTGTATAGTGTCCTAGGACGTTGAACTAAAACAAAATTACAGAACATAGAACGAAGAATGTACTATTTTCTCTAAAGAATCAAATTTCATTCAATTTCATTTTTTCTATAATGCCCTAGAGCGTACGTTGACCTTTTTCATCAATTTTTTAGACGATTCAATTTTACATGTATGGTAGGTACTGTTTCCATCAATATCTACTTCGTGTATTTGAATGATCGAATAGATCAGTGCTCACTTCGCTCCTATCTGCTGCAACGGAAATAAATTGAATATTGTATTTCAACGGCTTAAGTGTTCATCAGGTCATTTCCAAGGTTACATACTTATTTCGAGGAAAAAATTGCTTGACGCTAATGTTAAAATAAGACTTTCTATATTCGTTTTTTTGTTGGTATACATTATAGTTTTTACTCAAAAATGCTTGTAATGTGGTCATTATTTTGACAACCTTCTTTAGGCAAAGTCGACGTTTCCGCGCTACTTGAATAGGCGCCAGCAAAGTTGTATGGAATTTCATTGCTGGTGAGTTTTAGCCACCAGCCATTTCCTTTGAAAATCCATTATTGTCGAGTTTTGTTTCAAAAATAGTCTGGTGCAAAAAGTTTTTATTCATAATTTGGCTGTATAGGTACAGGCAGCACAATCATTAAAGACTTATAAAAAAAAGCTAAAGCCCGGGGAAGAAACAAATCGTTACTTTAAATAAATTCTTACTATACTAAGCTAGTTTTATTTAAATTACTCGCATTGTTTGAGTAAAGCACTATACAAGTCTTGGTCCGCAATGACTGCGCTGCTGGCCACGCTATGATGACCTCGAGCTTAGGTTAGCTACGCTCTCGGCCTTCAAGCTTGGTCATCATTGCAGCCCTTGCTGTCCGCGCTATAAAGATTTATTCCAGCTTCTCCATCAAGAGCTGCAATGCTGACCGCGCTGTGATGGCCTGGAGCTGCGCTACATTGCGCTTTCGGCCATCAACAGTGCTGCCAGCAACGCAGTCATTACAGACCGCGGCAGTAATATACTATTACAGGGATACCTCATTGGTAAAAAGAATAATAAGTAGACATAGTAGGTACTTATTAACATCTGAATGTCAACAATTTGGAAAAAAACAAGTAGGTATGAGACGAGTAGGTAAATAGTTACAGAAACGTGAATTTTATTAACGGTGTTTAGAGAAGGTCAAATCAGTCTATTCGATAATATTTCTGGTGTTCCATGTAACGGACAAACGGATGAAAGATTATGGCGTTAGAAAGATTTTTAAACTCCTCTTTTTACCGTAAATAATCCGGATTCATACATTTATTTATTTGTAAGGCACACTAACAAACTATTCAAAAATTAATGTACACTTGTACTGTGACGATACAATAAATGATCCTGTGCGAATCCTGTCGCTTATGCTCAACTTCCGCAGTGCGACGAGTGTATTCAAACATTAAAACATTATAATCTTAATTACGTTTTATATGTACTAATTTTGATTGGGATAGTGTTAATAAAATTAATTTTATTAACATTAAGTACCTGAAACAGAGAGAGCATCCGACCACGGTACGCGGTCAGGTTAGTTCCCCCCTCTGTAGCCCCAAAGTATGCGCGCATGCAGTTCTCGTTCATGGTTGGAGTCCAACGCGTGCGCTGCACACTTCCACCGGGAGCGGAGACCCTGTCAGAGGCCGGTGGGCCTCGAGGTCCCAAACTGGCCGGCGGTCGGCCTCTTCCTCGCCGTCGTGGTAGTGGTGGTGAAGTCGGCAAATTAATTTTATTGTTACGGTAAATGGTCTTGTTAGGCAGCTGGATCAAGGGATACAAAAAGTGGCACTCCTGGACACGCCGCGTATTTTTAGGAGGTTCCTCTCTTAAGCCCTGACCACCGATGGTTTGGAACCTGTTCCCGACCGATGCAATTGGGCTATTGGTTTTATTGAAATGATATACACTTACCTACTTATTTAAAAATGTATGCATGTATTTTAGATGAATAAAACAAACAAAGGCTTCTACGGACGTACAATACTATCCAATAATTTAAAACATTTTACTTGTTTTGCGCTAGCGATACCTCTACATTTTGTTTCTGACCCAAAAAACTAATAGACTGGGCCGCGCTAGTTTCTTCTTACCCTATATTAATAACATCTTCACGTTTATTCATATAAATTATATTATTATATAACATACACACAAATGTATCGTTGAGCGAAAATTCGATTTCCGTGGGTTTGAACAAAAGGAGGGACAAGGACTAAACTTAGTTGTTTATGCACAAAAGCCTTTACCAGCAATGTCTAATAACAATGAATTCACGACATATAATCTTTCTTTTTCATGTTGTAAATATATAGATAAGTAATTTATATAATTTTACAGTGAGCCACATAGGGGCACCTAGCGACTTTTAAATTTTAGTGTTCTGCTAAGAAAACCTTGATAAAAAAATAACAATTGTTTTGTTCCTATTAACCTAAAAGGCAATTTTGCATCAAAACTTTATTAAAAATATAAAACTAACCTGATTGACGACACCTGATTTCAATAACCTCATTATTAAATAAATGTGAGGAATAAACATGTAATTGTTCGTTATATACCTATGTTTGTATGTAGGGTATTTTGAGTGAGATAAGCAGGCAGGAGGCAGGCGCGATGCCGCCGTTGGCAGAGGTCAGTATTGACGTCAATGCAGTCACGTGATCGCATTGTACGAGTACTAAATACCTACCGGGCGTGGAGCGACGCAGCGCGCGCGCCGCATTCATGACTGGCACGGCTCTATGCGCAAGCGTGCTTTGGAACCAACTCCTTTTCAACGATTTAGACTGTACCGACATACCTTTTTGTGTAGACACACAATAAATTAATTCTCGTATCTCAGAGGTAAACCCTAAACCTCGTAGAAATCTATAATTTCTCACAAATGTCACTCCCAAACAGGTGAGTCAATGATGAAAACAATGGTTTTAGTGAAAAGTTATGTTTTTTTTGTTAAGGATACATTTTTATTTATGTAGGTACATACCTAGGTATAACAAAAAGTGTTGTACAGCCACCTGTCCGAATGATTCAACGTTACGAACGATTCATAGTTACTGTTATTATTATCTTAACCCCAAGAAACTTACCGAGTTTGAAATATGATAAGAGTGATTGGAAGTTTTATCTTAGTCGTGCGAAAAAAGTTTTCCAGACATTTTCTTCAGGAGCTTTTCTCTCCTTTTCAGTAAATGATAAATAATTTTTATTTCTGTAAATAAATCTGTTATAGACACTTGCAAGTCAATGTAATGTTTTTTTAAGACTAGGTGGCGTCGGCATTTCCTATCTGACTCTGAGGTCTGAGAAGAAATGCCGAAACAAACTCAGAGATCAAGGTCTCTTTAATAGTCCAGACATTGTGGTATAAAATCTATACGAGTGTAATAATGTAGGGCAACGTCTGGAATGGCCTTTTGAGGAAAGTGCCATAGCAGGTTTGAGTTGCAGTGGGGTAGTTTTTGACGACACGTTTGGTGCAGTGGCTGAGCGATTGGAGGAAGGAGCGATTGAAGGTTTGTGTCTGTGAACACGAGACAGGAGAAACCTTAGTGTGGGGCAAGGTTTTATTAAAAAAAAGGTTTTTTTAATAAAACCTTGCGCTTCACAAGCACAAACGTCCAGACCCGAAACAACTATTTGTAGGCCATACAAATATTTGATCCGTGCAAGAATCGAACCTACGACCCGTAGCACAGAAGCCAATCGCTCAGCCACTGCACCAAACGTGTCGTCAAAAACTACCCCACTGTAACTCAAACCTGCTATGGCACTTTTACCGGGTAGGAGTTAGGTAGGTGTAGGTATCTACACCTACCTAACTCCTACCCGGTAAAGTGCTGATTGCTTTGTAGTCTCTCTCTCGTTTCGGCACGAGCTATGCCGGAATAGCACATACCGTGCTTAAGAGGAAATGTGGTCGGCATTTAGTCCATACAAACGTATTCCTCAGTTTCCTCCTTGGATAATGTCACTAGAGCAAATATTTTTACCATACGATATATATCTACCACCACTATGTCCCTATGTTTTGTTTTTGTCAATAAATTAATTATTAAAAGAACTAGAAACGTTTAAACTTTACAAAAATCGACCGGTTTTACCACCGTTTTCAAACATCTGGCAAACAAATCTGACGAATATAAAAAATAAAATAAAAACATACAGACATAACCAAAGTCTTTCTTAAATTATTACAGAAAAAAATATTAAAATCGGTCCAGATTTGAAGAAGGAAACAGGGAAATGCGAAAGTATGATTTCGCTAATATTGCACAGGAGAAATCAGTTCGAGATGCAGGTGTCTCTTTCGCGGTCAATTGGGAAGGTTTGCGGGAGCGATGGGACGGAAATAGATCGCAAAACCTATTCAAATTATTAATATTTTGCAGCCCGCGTTTCCTCTTAAAAGATTAGCACGTCAGAAATGTTGATAGCAGGCTGACTGCCCAGGTTGCGCCGGGCGTACTTAAGTATCGTCACTCGTAGAATTTTTTTAATGAACTCCAGAAGTAAAAGCAGATATTAAGAAAAATTATGTCTGTCTCAAAGCAATTGGCTTTTGGTGCGCTGGAAGCTTGCGAAGGTTATTTTAATGCACCCCGCTTTATTGTAATATTGATTATTTATATGTTAAAATTAACATGTTCTAACTACAAGTACCTACATTATGTTTCACATAACCAGAGAGTTTTTTTTTGTGTTGTGCGCCTTCAGTCGTCGTCAAAGCAACAATGTTTCACACGCAGAAAGCGTTTGAGTCTTTGATAGGCGTTTACAACCTTGTCGGCCTTAAGTGAATCAACTGGCCTTAAAAGAACTAATAATTGTAGTTATAGTTTTATAGCAATTGAGGGGCTCGTGGCTAATTAACAACCGCGCCGATCGTACGATTTGCGAGGTTAAGCTGCGCTTGTCGCGGTCAGCCCGGGGATGGGTAAAGTATATCTTAAATGTGTGGTACACAATGTGATATGGCGCCTAAATATAAGCAACGAAAAATCGTGAATTAAGTCTGAATACCACTACTACAGCTTATTCATAATTAATTTACCTATTGCACACTATAAAGTCTGATTATTTATTCAAACAGCCAAATTATACACCAATTGTCGTATCTCAATTAATTAATTGATATCGAGATAATTGAATAAAAAAGTATTATTATCTATATATTTTTATTTTAAAATCTATTACTTAATTATGACGTTAGGAGATTGTCCTTATGTAATCGTCTTATGATGAGATATTTTTATACCTACGTCAGGATTGTGAACAAGCCAGTGATAGATTTGTCATTAAAATTCATTTCTCATCGATAGCTCTAAAAAATATTTATGAATTCGGAAAGTTTTTCAGATTCAAAACAATCCCCAGTGAACGACATTGACCTTTGTTTTGAAAATAACAGCATTTATAAATGTGTTATTGTGTGAAAACAATTAAGTGGGATTTTGCTGGTACCTAGGTAAATTTTAAACACCTAAAAACTTTCACTTTTTTCGCAAATTATTGTTCTTCATTTACGATACGAATGGAGGTGGTCGACACTGACCTCCTAGATCACCTACATCTTTTAATATACACATTTTTTATAAATGACGCAGTGATTTTTAATGTCATAGACAGGAGGTGGTCATGTTCCACCAATGCCTAGTAGAGGTTTCTCGACCATCAACCACGAGTACGACATCTTAGGGCCGGTTGTTTCACGACTAAATTACTAACAGGTAACAGTTAAATAAAAATAAGCGTTGTTTCACGCTTTGTCGTTCTTAACATACGTCAAAAGACATAGAACGCTCTGCGTTTAACCGACGTTAAAAATCCTACGTAATCTATACTAATATTATAAAGAGAAAAGATTTGTATTTTTGGATTTTTGTATGTAACGAATAAACGTAAAAACTACTGGACCGATTTCAAAAAATCTTTTGCTGTTAGAAAGCTACGTTATCACTGAATAACATAGGCTACGGGCGGAGCCGTGAGGACATAGCTAGTAGTTAATACAGGGTGTCTGGTGGCAATTTTTACATTTGAAAAAATTATTACTTTTGAACGCGGGCAGCTAGAAGGGCGCGGAGTGGGGCGCACATGGGCACATGGGTAGCAATGGTGCGTTGGTCGGGAGAGCAGCGCGCTTTCGCTATCGAGGCGTTCTTAACGACTAGTTTTTCGCTTATTGCGGCGCAGCGTAAATTCTGTAACTGGTTCAATATTCCACAAATAAGAGATGCGCCGACATAAAGTTTAATTCGATATTGGGTAGCAAAATTTAGAGCTTCAGGCTCAGCTGCGCGTCACCAAGGCCCAGTTCCGATTGTATCAATTGAAGAAAATATTTCTGAGTCGCGTCTCCGTAGATTTACTGATCGTTTGAAGCAACCGGCCCTTACTAATTTTCCTTAAGTAATTGTCAGCTTTTCGAGGCTTGTAGCAGTCATTGAATAAACTGGCGAACGGTGAGGTTACGATGAAAAAGTGCTTTTAGAAAAATAAAGCAGATAAAACAAAGTTTTTCTCGACAGCAACCAACTAGATACTAACTAGCACTCCGTTTTAGCCGGCTAGATAAATTGCCTGAACACGTTCACGGAACGTCATCGTGACGCAGTCAGGTCGTTCTATTTGGGCGCTATTAAATTAATGTTTTTTGGTGTGCAATTCGACAATTTTATATTTTTGAGTGTGGGGTCGATCATTTGTGATGTTTCCGAATATCATTAGTGTATTTATTTGGTGTTGATTTCCTTTTGAGTTTAGTTTCCAAATTAATTAAAATCTATAAATTTCTCTGACATTACATTGACATTTAATTTACTTTACTTTTATTCAAAAACGTGATGGCCAGTGATAGCGATGACGAGGATGGCTTTGGCCATCGTCGTGCGAGTGAGATAACATTACGTGCTAATGTGCAAAATAATGAAATTTCGGATCTGGAATGGGATGACAATGATAATAATTGTCCTACTAAAAATGTCAATAAAAGAGTAAGGAATGATTCTAGTGTTGAAGAGGATAATAAACAATCTGATAATTTTATTACCGTCGGTAAGGGTGGAAAGAAGGCTAAATTAATGTTGTCTCCATCGAAAACTGCTGCGGTATCACACTATATAGATGATTTGCCTAATGAGTTGGATCAAACTCAACAAGAGTATGTGGAGGTATCAATTATTTGTAAAGAAGCTCTCCCAAAACATATTGGAATGGCAAAAATTTTGAATAATGAGAAAATTCCTGAAATTATTAGAGTAACCTACAAAAGTCCTTTTAAAGTCCTTGTAAGGCTGTTGAGTCATGATGCTGCCGAGAAAATTATACAGTCTGATACCTTCAAGAGAAAAGGTTGGTTGTGTAAGAAAACTAGCGAAGTAAACGTTTCCTATGGTTTAATTAAAGAGATAGACTTAGAGTTGGATGATGAAAGTATTAAAAATATATTAGAATGTGATCTGGAGATTTTATCTGTCAAGCGTTTGAGCAGAAGGGATAAGGAAGGGCAATGGATAAAGAGTGAGAGCATGCGCATATGTTTCAAGGGTCCTATTTTACCCTCATATGTATATACATATGGATTGAGGATGAAGGTGGTACCATTTACTTTTCTTGTAACTCAATGTTCCAATTGTTGGAAATACGGCCATATCAAAGCATTCTGTCCATTGAAGATACATATTTGTCCGAAATGTGGCGGCGAACACGAGAATTGTGAGACGTTACAATTCAGATGTGTAAATTGTAAAGGTGATCACATGTCTATGGTAAAAAGTAAATGCCCTGTATTTCTACGAGAAAAAGAAATAAGAAATGTTATGTCTAAATACAACTGTACTTACAAAATTGCTTTGAATAAGATTAAAGAAAGTAGAAAAGTTGAGGAGAGCCTGCCATTGTTTTCTATGGGTGAGTCATCTACAGTTGAAGATAATCTAGGCAGAAGATATTCAGATGTGGTTAAAGAACCTTTTCCATTGACTGAAAGTTCATTTAGTGAAGATGATTCAGAAGGAAAAAGAAGGTCACCTATATTGAATAGAAGTAATATTAAGACAGTTAATGTTAAAGAAAAATCCAGTAAGCCTAAAAGCATTAAGATTAAGACTAAGAAGGTTGGATATAAAGTACAGTCTAAATTATCACAAAACCAGTTCCTTAATATAAACAAAGGTAGATTTGAGAATAAAGAGGGTTCTTCTGAAAAAGATATAGGTGCAAATAAAGAAAGACCAAAAACTCAGAAATCAAATAAATTTTCTTTTTCCATTTTTATCCAAAAGATTAAAGAAATCTTAATATTGAATACTGATATTTCAACAAAATTAGCAATGATATTTAAGTATATTTTATTTGAAATTAAAGCCTTTGTTATGAGTTATTTTAATATTGATATTTTGATGGAGTTTTTGGGAGTCCGACATAATGAATAATAATTTGTCAGCACATGTTAGAAACATAAATATATGTCAGTGGAATGCAAATAGTTTATGTCCGAAAATGAATGAATTTCAATTACTATTGTTACAAGAAAAGATCCATATTGCGATCATTAGTGAAACATGGTTTCCATCTGACAAGAATATCTATATAAGTAATTATAATATTATTCGAAAAGATAGATGGGATTCGTATGGAGGATTGTGTATTATTACCCACAAGTCTATAAAAGCTTTACAGAAAAATTATGTTCACTCGAATTCCAGTATTGAGATGGTAGTAGTACAAGTTTTAAATGTACCTGGAATCAAAAATATTATTTCTATTTACTGTTCTCCGTCATCAACTGCCAGCCAGTCCGATTGGAATCAAGTTTTTGACATGTTTGATAAAGAAACGATAATTGTCGGGGATTTCAATGCGCATCATATATCATGGTCAAACAAGACAGATAGACGAGGTGAAAGGATATATGCCTCTTATTTTGATAATGATTACATCTGCCTGAATAATGGAAATGCCACTAGAATAAAATTTGTTAATGGCTCTCTTCAGCAATCTTCACCAGACATTTCGTTTGCTTCTTCAGATCTAGCGTTAAAAGTATCGTGGCAAACTACAAACGAATGTTTAGGCAGTGATCATATCGTCATTAAATTGAAGTATGGATATGAGTCAACGAATCATTTTATTAAACGACGTAATTTTAAAGAAGCTCGTTGGGGTGAATATCATAAGAAATCGGAATGTATTTTTACTAATTTGGATATACCATCTAATGTTCAAGAGTGTTATGATCTATTTGTATCCAAAATTAATGATTTGGCGGAAGAAACAATTCCATGGATTAAAACCTGCCAGGACCCTTCGACAAAATTTGTACCTAAGTCATATTGGAATTCTCAATTATCGATGGCAGTAGCGGAAAGACGTTTGGCACTTTCGAATTTGAGACGCAATCCCACTCCTGATAATTACACACTTTTCAAGATCAAAACTAATAAAGCTCGAAAACTTATCAAAAAAGCTCGTTGTGAAGGATGGAGAGAATTTTGCACAAATATCGATACGGAAACTTCAGCAGCAGAGATGTGGAGAAAAATGAAGTGGTTGAAAGGTGGAAGGTTTTGTAACCGTAGTGTAGACTCTCAAAAGTGTATCGAGCTATTGCAATCTTTAACCCCGGACTTGGCTTGTGAGGAGCCTCCCTTATTTACAGATGAAACAAGTCTAAATGAGGTTGATGTGGAAATATCACTGACAGAATTATTAAACTCTTTTAAGCGCAAAGACTCGGCCCCAGGTGTGGACAATATTTCTTACTCTATGCTTTACAATCTGTCTCTTTCCGGTAAGAAGTTTTTGTTACATATCTATAATTTAATTTTGAGATCATGCGCAATTCCAAGGCAGTGGAGGAGCATAAAGGTGGTTCCTATCCCTAAGCCAGGTCGGGATCCGAATGCCTCTTCTTCTTTGCGTCCTATATCTTTAATGTCTTGTTCGTGTAAAATTTTTCATCTGATTTTGTTAAAACGTCTTGAATGGTATGTTGAAAAGTTAGAACTGTTTTCACCATGTACTATTGGTTTTCGAAGATGTCATTCAAGCTTAGACAATCTTTCGAGGCTAATTACAAACGTCCAGATAGGATTTTCTAAAAACATGGCTACTATAGCATGCTTTGTTGATATTTGTAATGCATATAATAATGTTAATATCAATTACATGATTAACACATTGAAGAGAATTGGGATAGGAGGTAGAGTTCGCAAATATCTCTGGAGTTTCTTAAGTCAAAGGTTTTTACAGATTGAGAGTGGTAATAATGACATTTCCGTTAGACAAGCCAGTATAGGTTTAGCTCAGGGTGACCCATTATCCCCTCTTCTTTTCAATATTGTTACCATGGAAATTTGCAAAGTTATTTCTAGTGTTACAATCTCACAATATGCAGACGATTTTGTGCTCTATATTTCGTCTAAAAATCATAATTTAGATCCGGCGCTTAGTCATTTACGCACCGCTATAGATATACTTGTTAAACATTTAGGAGAAATTGGGCTATTTTTATCCGAGTCAAAAACATATGTATGTCTGTTTAACAGATCAAGAGTTCTGTCCAATATTCACTTTCAAATTAATAACAAAGATGTCAAAGTGGTTGATAAAATTAAGTATTTAGGATTATGGCTAGATTCATCACTTAGATGGGGCGCACATATAAATGAGGTATGTGAAAAAGCATATAAATATCTTAATATTCTTAAAGTTTTAGCCGGGAAGTCTTGGGGTGTTCATCCTAAGCATTTACGAAGACTGTACATTTCCCTTGTTAGGAGCAGGATAGATTATGCTAGCTTTTTATATGGCAATAGTGCTAAAACACATTTAAATAAATTAGATGTTTTGCAAAACCGAGCTTTGCGAATATGTGGTGGCTTTATTTGTACAACACCTATCTGTGTGATGGAATGTGAACTCTGCCTTCCGCCATTATCTGTGAGAAGACAATGGTTAGCTTGCAGGTACTGGTTGAGGGTGAGTTCATTTTCCAATAATGAAACAATTGATTTGCTTAATAATCTGTACGATTTGAGTAAGAACATCTATTGGCGAAATAAGAAAAAACCGATTTTGATTGATATTTATAGTAGATTTAAAGGAAATAGTGTACATAAATCTCCTGTTTTGGAAATGTATAGTCTTGGTACCTGGGTTTCAAATATAAATGTACGAGATTGTATTAGCTGTGATATTGATCTTTTGAATGTACCTAAACGACACACTAGTATTTCTAATTTGAGATCGTTGATTTCCACGATGTTGGCCACTAAGTACAATAATTATTACTATGTTTTTACTGATGGATCCAAGGACTCCCATGGTGTTGGAGCAGCATTTTTTGATTCACAGACAAATACTAGTATGAAACTTAAGTTGTGCCATGATGCCTGTATTATGAGAGCCGAGTTGACGGCGATTACAGAAGCTTTATCATATGTTCAATCCCTGCCATACAAAAATGTGGTAATTCTATCGGACTCAAAGAGTGCTCTTCAGCATCTGGCGCGATGTGTGTCTGGAACTCGAGGTATGCCGATAGCCTACGAGGCGCTTAAGATATTACACCTTTTACAGATGAATCTTGTTAATATAAAGCTTCAGTGGATAACTTCTCATGTAGGTATTATTGGGAATGAAATCGCTGACAGACTTGCTGTAGAAGCTATTACAGATGGTATTGACAATCCGTGTGAACCTTATTTCACAGAACTTATCCCGAGCATGAGGAGATATTGCTTTAGTCTGTGGAAAAACCACTTTGAAATTATTACTGCGGAGAAGGGTTTGTGGTATAGGACGATTCACAAGGAGTTACCTCGAGTTCCATGGTTCGATGCTTCGAATCTTTCCAGAGAAATGGTAGTTTTAGCGTTGAGGATTAGATCTGGGCATGTTCCAACTAATAGTTTTTTACATTTAGTAGGTAGATATCAATCACCTTTCTGTTACATTTGTCATAACAAAATTGAAGATTTATTTCACCTATTGGTCGAATGCACCGCATATGTCGATATTAGGGTATTGTTATATCGATTCATTGGCGCCGATTTTTATAATGGGGGAATTGGTGTTGTTCTTAGTCGGCCTCTTTCGAGGGAAGCGGTAGCTGTTTATGAGTTTGTGCTGTGTGCGTTTTTGAGAAGGTCGGCCCTTCTTTGACACGCATAATCAGTGGGTTTGTTAGCAGCTGTTTCTTTCTTTGGAGGTGGTTGATTGGGAGTGTCGCTGATTCCTCTGTTGTGGGAGTCCGTGTCGGTGAAATTGTGTTCCCTGATGTCGATATTATATATTTTCTTGTTTTTTTTATGTATGTGATTTTTTATATTTAATGTTTTTCTTTAGTATCTAATAATATAAGACGTACACAATGAGGCTTGCATAGTCGCTGAAGGGCGAACTAATGCCTCGGAAAAATATTTGAAATAAAAAAAAAAAAAAAAAAAAAAAAAATTGCCTACTTATTCTTCTCTCGCGTTGGTATGAGTTATACGAGAAGACCTAGTTCATGCCGTGGTGAAAAGATTAGCCAGCAGTCATCAAGGTTGGTAGCGAGGTTGACTACCCAGGGTGCATCAGACGGACTAGAGTGTTGTCAGTCGTGGAGGCCTTTTTAATGCATGCCTACTTATTTTACAATAATTATGCTCTATAATAAATAGATTGCTACTATGAACAATGTGTAATTGCTATAGACTTGCCTTCAAGAAACGATATGTAATGGTACACTTATTTTTTCTTATTACCCAAAAAACTGTAAAAGATCATGCTAGTATTTTTTAAATTTATTTACGGGTACCTACCGTTCTACATAAACTTCCATGTAAAAAATTAACTTGTATTTCTCATAATAAGTGAATTGTATTCTTTTTGAGGAATAAATGTCTTAAACCGTATTTACCTTCGGCAATGATGTCAATGATTGTATGATTTATCTATCTCATCATCATCAGAAGTTTTGCTGCCACTCTACAGATTTGTATTTTTATAAACAATACTCCTTGTGTAATCAATTACCGTCTCATATTATAATGTTTAATGTACTTAGGTATGCCTAAGTAGCAAACTCACTCGTAAGCCCTAAAGTTTCTGAAATGTCAAATCGCTCGCTGCTTTATTGTTTTAACAATATTTTACCTGCAGCAGACATTCAATTACAGAATAATACGACCTTACAGGATTATTATATTAGGTCCCCACCTATGAAATCAGCGTTTTGTATGGAGAATTTTAAAGAAGTTGCATTTTTCATACTAACATTTTCTTAATTTATTTAACAACTATGAACACTAATGTTTTAAAACTTTTATGCACTAATGTTTAAAAACTAAGATAACTTATGCCACTTAGATTATGCGACAAAAATAAGTTTTGGCTAAGTTAAAACAAAAATATTGGTCACTTCTGCTATCAAAAAGAGGAGTAATTTTTAAGGTATTTTTTATGTTTAGAAAACTATAAGTAATAAGATTTTTTTACTATTGGTAGTTGTCTATGATGGTCATTATTTGATATAATATCAAGCAATTGATGAATATTTTAAATCATAGAAGTGACGAGGTTCTCTGTTTGTGAGAAAAAAACGCCAATTTCATAGGTGGGGACCTAATATATCCTTCTAGCTTTCTTATGCAAGCAGCTCTTAGAAGCAGTCGATATCACGTCATAATTATCATTTAAACTGTTTCCAGTTAAAGCTTTTTGACGATATCTATTTATTTAAACTAACATCACATTGTCAACAAGTTACACAAGCATAAACATTTAATTTAACAGTTAGTCATCATAATACAATTAAGAATCCGGTCATCAAATCGATTCTGAATGTAAATCGATTAGGGCCAGGTAGATGTAAGAGCGACGTGCCCTGTTAGAAGTCACGTAGGCCCTTAGGCCGTGTAAGTAACTGAAGGCGCGTGCTCTAACTTAATTACTAACGGATTCATGTAATAATGAAACAACATTTTATGTAAGAAGAGACAAGAAAAACCGGTCAAATGCAAGTCGTACTCGCGCACCGAGGTTTCCGTACTGTTATTAGAGGAAATATTTGTTTTTATTTTCAAAATTAAATTTTCATTTTTTGTAACCGCACAACTAAGTTTAAGCGTAAAATATTTTTGGAGATTTCTAAAACACTGTACTAGTTAAAGATATCGTTTTATTTTTCCTATTTAGTATACATATTAAATAGATAATTTTAATTATCTAATTTTAATTATAATTATCTATTTAATATGTATACTCTAAGAAAAATAAGTATGTTTATTTTCTTAAAAAATACTTTGAATCTCTCTACTGTAAAGTAGGTATATTGGTGCTTTAGTCTTTTTACCTTTCTACTGACGATATAATTAATTAATTTATATGATATAAAAGCTTGTCGCGAGATAATAAATAAACAAGAATACAATAAAAATATTTAGTGTTAATTCCGCGAAAACCGTTGATCAAGCCTGAAAGCAGTATGCAGCACCGTCCTCCCGCCCGCAAATGTATGAAAATGCAGAAGGTGCGATTAATAATATGCAACACAAACAAATCAAACCGATACGACACGTGTTTCGCCCCTCCACGGGGTATCCTCAGAAGATGTTGACTCGTCGTCCGCTTGGACGCGATGTTGTATCGGTTTGATTTGTTTGTGTGTTGTATAAATATTATTAATTGCATCTTTTGCATTTGCATATATTTGCGGGCGGGAGGGCGGGGCTACGTACTACATTCAGGCTTGATCAACTGTTTTCGCGGAATTAACACTAAATATTTTTATTGTATATTTGTAGGTCATGGATTTCCGCAAAGTAATGCCTGATTCCATCATTTATCTTAAGAATACAATATGTAACTTGATCTTGACACAAGTAGGTCATTCTAAGAAAAAATTTATGTATTTCATAAAATTGTAAATCTCGCGACAAGCTTTTATATCATATAAATATATTAATTGTAAACAGTAATAAATTGATGGGTTTGATTTAATTTAAAGTTTATTTTCTTCTTTTTAGAGCATTTAAATAAAAAGTTGTTTTTCTAAAATGTTTTTTTTACTATTAATTACTATTTTGGTACGGAATCCTAAAAATGGATGGTTTTTGTTAAAGATTTTACACAAGGCTAGTTATTCCTATGGTTAGGATTTCTATGTGAATGAATGTAACGGAAATACATATTGCACTAATTCCAATAAATTACTAATAAGGGTAGGACGATGATGATTATATTTAGATACATTTAGAAACAGCTTAAGGTGCAGGGTTCAGTATTATTCTTAAATGTTTCTACATCGGAGTAAAACATATATTATATGGCATGTATAGTCCGACCGGATAACTCAGTCCTCGTCCGCGACGTTACGGGGACGCGGGGGATGACGACTAAAAGATGATTTCCAACAAACGGCTCGCATCGCATCGAATCGGAAAGGATACGGACGGATGCGAGCCGTTTGTTGGAAATCATCTTTTAGTCGTCATCCCCCGCGTCCCTGTAACGTCGCGGGCGAGGACTGAGTTATCCGGTCGGACTATAACAGATATTTAATCTTAGTAGGTATAGTTAGAAGTCAGTGCTTCTGTTATTCTTGAAAATAAATACGCTTAGTTTAATTCTAAGAAAATTTAAGCAAACAATAATTTTACAATAAAGCGATTGTTATGTTAAATATTGCAGCGTAGTCTTGTGAGGTGTTTAGATGTTCAAAACGCACAGCTTTTAAGTCCACTTTTAATACAATTACAAATGGTTTCTTATGGTATCTGAAATATTTTATGATCAGATTTAAGAAATTATATAAAATTTACAAGTTAACGTTCGATTTAAATACCTAATGGTAGATGTAGATGTTTTTAGAATGAGGGTGAGGGTGGGAAAAAGAAAATGTTATTTTAATCATAAAGTTTTCTTTTCTCTGAATAAATTTGCCTCAGTTCTTGTTGTAGCTTTTGCATTATTTGCATAGAATCTAAAATATAAATTGTGATGTAGCATAAACTGGTCCACATTCCATCATACATCATAGCTAATGATAATGAGTAATGGCATCAATTTTTGTTTGCGGTTATTAATTTATTGCCGATCGACATTAGGGCCAGTACGATTTTTATGATTGTTGCTCTCATTAGCAGGTTTTAGGATATTTTTAAACTAATTTGCTCGCAGCGTACGTGACAAAACCCAATTGTGTCAGTGCATTAGTTTCAGTGGGCGGGCCTGTTGATCAATTTTTAATTGATTATTAATTATCTACCTGGAATTTCATGTGAGATTTTCCTCATCCCTCGCTTCCATAATAGGTAGAGACAACGTAACGGTTAACAATAAGGGCGAAATTATATTTTAGTTTTCCTGTTGTTACTAACCACAAAAGCACTTGAGAAAGTATTTTATGTGCCTTAACACTCTCACCGCCATACGGTCCGCCGACGGGGCGTATGTTTTCGAGTAAAGCACTCCACTTATATGTTGTACTAAACGAGATTAGCAGGCCACGCGCTATAAAATTAATATGAAATCGCGACGTCGTAGCGGGCCGTACGGCCTGCTAGTAAAAATAATAAATAATGATAAATGATTTTTATTTCTGTAAATAAATCTGTTACAGACACTTTTTCCAAGTCAATGTAATGTTTATTTTTAAGACTAGATGGCGCCGGCATTTCCTATCTAGAAAAGCTGAAACAAACTCAGAGATCAAGGTTTCTTTTAAAGTCCAGACATTGTGGTATAAAATCTATACGAGTGTAACAATGTAGGGCAACGTCTAGAATGGCCTTTTGAGGAATATGCCATAGCAGGTTCGAGTTGACCTGTCCTAACTGACGGCACATCTGCATCAGTCATCGCGGAGCTCAAACCTTATTTTAGGGAGCTCAACAACCCGACCGCTGCACAACGCTATCAATCAGCTGGACACTTGTGTGGGTCACAAAAAAAGAAATACTCAAGAACCGCCAAACGTTTACAAAATTCGTGTATAAAGCTACCCTACATGGTACTCACATTCACAATTTATTAAAAAAATAAAAAATAAGGCGATGATATAATAATAATAATTATTGAAAAAATTATTCAATTGTAAAATGTCAAAAGGATAAATAAAAAATAATATCATGTTATTAAAATAATTTCAATAATTAAAATGTTGTGTCTGTGACAACAGCGAGCGGCTCAATTCCAAGCATTTTTATCGTCCATATAATCTTTAACTATACAGAAACCGTTTTCGCATAGTTTCTGCTTTACATGGGACTTGAATTTATTAAGAATATTCTTGAATATTGCTTAGAATTTTGTTGTAAAAGCGTATACTTTGGCACCTAAATGAGTTACAAATTTTTTGGAGCCTAGTCATTGGTAGGATAAGTTTATTTTTATATTTAGTATTGACGTTATGGATGTCGCTGTCGCTTTTCATAATTATATTGAGATGCGACCGTCATTATACTAACTGCTTTAAATTTATCCCTCAGTGAATGCCTAAAACTAAGAGCCTGCCAGCCGCCCGTATGGCCTGCTAAACTCGTAAATAGATAAAATTAAATAGATTTTTCACCGTGTACGTGTAGGCAAAGTTGCGGCCGCCGGCAGGCCGTACGGCCTGCTGCACTGAAAAATTCTATAAATGAGTGGCAGTAAGAGTGTTAATCATCGGGTAATTAGAAATCCAGTATAAACTACATTCTAGTGACGTAGTTTGTGACGTATGTAGGTTGCATTACAATAAACATGGTAATGCAGTTAAGTTAATGCCTCAAACTGTGTCTATTGATAAGTTGTATTGTAGAAGATTATGGGCACATCTAATATATTTATAAGGGTTATTGTTTATAACTTGTCGGTTTCATGCCTTTGTTCCTGCATCAGACTCAGTGGAATAGTTTATCGCAGAGTGTAGGGCATAAGGCATCGCACCATCGTTCGAGATCATATTAAAAATGTAGACGTTTCGAGGTAAACGCACTTCTGACCGAAGACCATGCATTATTCAAACGATGCATTATTGATCTCGACGATTGGACCGTGTTTGCTTTCATCAATGTTGACATCGGTCCCTTTTGCAATTGACGCATATTATTATAGCATAACCGACAAGGAAAAACCGCAACAAGGAAAAACGTCTTTGGGATAATTCGTTGTAGCGTGTTCTGTAGCAAGTGCTCTAGCACGCGCTCTAGGACTACTATTATTTTACAGATCTTCTTGTAGTACTTTGAACCAAAGCTAAAATTTCCTAGTAATGTTGGAGTCTTTCTTTCAGGGATTGCAGTACTGCATTATGTGATTGAAGAAAGATAGAATAAGTTACATTTGTGATTGCTAACACTGAACCGGCCATAAGTGCATCACGCATGCTAAATGCTTTAACCAGAATTTTCTTATCTTACAACATTACAAAATAAACATATTTCTTTAAAAAAATATTATAAGTAATAAATGTGTAACATTATTCATGACCCGCACAGAAAACTTATAAAGCTTTCGTTCTTTGAGGAAAACCCGACAAATCATAACGTCACTTTTTGTGCAGTTAAATAATGCCTAAAGTTTTAAAAATTTTCAGGTGTATCTTGTTTAAGAATATGCATAATTCAGCCGTATATTTCTTGCCAACAGGATAATAAATAAAAGAATACCTCCCTTACAAGGAAAACATATATGAATGTATGATCAATATTATAATTGGCAATTTCTGATGTCATTCACATCCTTTGGAGTCAGATGCATCCGCAGTTCCTATTAAATCAGTTTTCGGTACAAAGAAAAGCTTTTGTACCTACTCTGTTGTTATCGAGAAAATTCGTAATTAATTATATTGTATATGTGCTATTAAGTTTATTCATGGAAGATTATTCTTTATTTAAAAGCGGTTTCCATAAAAATGATAACCTCACTATATAACTATTTAAATATACAAGGTTAGTCGGAAAGGGGGTACTAAGCCGCGGGCCACGTATAGTATCACTGATGACTATTTTAAAGCAAGTGTTAAAATTTAAAAATTCGATAATTTTTATTTGCATACAAAAATATTTATAATTTAGTTTTTTTTAAATATATACCTGTCTTAGTTATGAATTCAAAAAAATAATTTTCTAATCGGTGACCCCAAATATGACCTAAATTGTAAAAACAGCTGATCATAGCTATGGACAGAGAGATTTTAGCATATTTTTTATGAAATCTTTGAAATGCTATTTCTCTTATACTATCGAGTTTTGGGGAAAGTTGTAGAACAAAAGTTACCCCTTATTATGGGTGCTTTAACACCCTTTCGGCTTAGTACCCCCTTTCCGACTAACCTTGTATATATATTATATAATTTAGGTCTGTTATGTAATTGCTTTATCCTCGTTCTATTTTAGGCTATAGGATGGCGCTAGTAGGCATTACGAAATTAAACAATAGGTAATAACTTGTTATATAATGGAAAAGCGAACTAATGACCGCAGTTATAAACATAATTCATGTGCGTCAGATGTAAAACACGTGATTATCTGAACATGGATGTTCGACAGTCACGTGATAACTGATAATGTTAGAACATCTCTGTATTTAAAGGGCCTTTTATTAGGAACTAGCGACCCGCCACGGCTTCGCACGTGTGCGATGTAGATAGTGATGTGGGGCATATAAACCTTCCTCTTGAATCACTCTATCTATTGCTGAAAAATGCATTGAAATCCGTTGCGTAGTTAAAAAAATGTAAGCGTACAGATAGCGGGAGCGACTTTGTTTTATACTATGTAAAGATTAGTTTGGCAAGCAAGCCGACGGCCCACCTGGTGGAAAATGGTTACCACCGCCTGTAAAATATACACAATAACACCATTAAGAAGATTGCTGATGCGTTGCCAACCTTAGAGACAAAGTTGGAACATCTAATGTGCCTGTAGTTTCACCGGCATGCTGCTTGGCGGCAGAAATTAGAGATAGTACTCCCCGAACGAGTTCTTTCACAAGGAACTCTCATACTACTAAAAGCCTAAGAGACGATTGACTGAATTTGGCTGATTGATTGTGTTATTATGTCTACGTCACGGCTATCGTTTAGCAAATGCATATACACCCATATTCTAAGACGTTCCTCCAAAACTTACTCGACTCATACCCGACTCAGAACGGCCTCGAAAACACCTTCAAAATTGTATTCTTAGTCGCAATTTCGAGTGAACTTTGAGGTTCCTCGACGGAGTCATTACGTCATAATTTGAATTATTTGCATCGCGCAAATAACGCCGCGATAAATACTTGTAAGGATTATCGTAAACATATTCGATAGTCTTCTAAAAATCATTTTTGTTACATACGAACTTTAACACTTCCTTCCTTAAGGTAGGTTCCGAGGTACCTTGAGTTTGACAGATGATTCCTTACCTCGACTGAGGAAAAATCTCCAGTCGAGGACGTTTATGTCAAGTCGAGGAGGAGTCGAGTCGAGTAAGTTTTGGAGGAACGTCTTAGAATATGGGTGATAGTATCACTAAGCAAAAGCATGAGCTTCCCAAGCCTGTATCTATGCATCCTGCCTATGCATAATTCATCTTACATGTATTGTATAATAGAACTGAGTAGTTGGTAATTGTTTGACTGCCTTGCGGGTTTAGTGGTCGCAAACGCGACTGCTGAGCATGGGGTCCTGGGTTCAATCCCCAGGTGGGGCAAAGTGTTATTAGGATTTTCCATTAGGAATTTCTCAGTAGCAGCCCGGAGTCGGGATTTGTGCCCGGTTAATGGCAATAGGATCGCCCCCTATTACACTTAAACATAGCTGGCGAAACGAGGGTGTACTAAAACAACTCTGCCGAATTCCTCAGGGAGTATAAAGCGTGATGTTATGTAGTTGGTAATGTAGGTATGCATGTCATATTATTACTATACATTGACGATGATACACTAAAAGATCCTACATTGAGCATTTCAGGGGTTCTGCAAACAGGTGCAACTAAAGAGCGGTGCAATGTGAACGTGCTGATGAAGATAATCAGATTTAAGTTTTAAGCAGATAAAGGTTTTACTAGTGTAATGACCCATCCTTTTATTCATGTTTTGTAACTTACCTTTGCTCTTATAAAAGATGAAATCCGTTTCTCTAGTAAGTGCTATTTTCGAACAAATCTGGACCACGAGGTGGTCATGTAACGTTGCGTGAAAATGAGTGATCGTTAACCAATTGAGGTTAAACATGGGTTAAATCATAATTGGGCATGACAGGCTCTCAGTTTTAATATAAAACGTTGTGGATAGCACGGCTTTGTCGCGTGCACAAGGTAGGCGTGCCGCACACGCACTTTCAATACGTTTACGACAAAATAACCGGTCCGGTTCAGAAAATCTAATCGATGATTATATTGATTAAATAATGATATCATGTGCTGCATGTATCGTAAACTAATTAAACGGCATGCAAATGTTGGAATGCCAACTTTATCAATAAGTCTTCTTCTTTTCGTATCGACAGTACTTCATTTTGTAGAAAGTATAGTGCTTGCGCCCAGTAGGTGGCCACATTAATTGCTGCTTCGGTAGCGCTCATTAATCAATAAGTTATCTCAATGGTTCTTGAAACTTAATTTTACTTCGAATTCGTTTTCAATGATTATATTATTTCTTTAACCTTTTGGCCGCCCCAGTCGGCTTTATACGACAAATAAAAAATTTTTCGTGCCCGCGTCTTCTCAGTCATATTTATACGACTGACGCGACACGGGCACGAACACCTTTGTCGTATAAAGCCGACTGGGGCGGTCAAAAGGTTAATATTCAAGTGAAAGTTCAAGTTAAAAGTTAGGGTATTATGTATCGGTAATACGCAAATTCAAGTTTATTTTGAAATGTTTTCAGGTGTGTAAATAAGTATGTAATTAACTCGCCACAATAATTTTATTATCGTGTTATAAATTCGGCTTTTGAGTCAGATGCATTTATTTGTTTAACGTGGATCTTGCTTTTCAAGATCGTGTAGTCCTCTAAGTAAATATAAGTGAGTTCCTAAATGAAAAAGATTTTTTATGTTAGTGTATTTTTGTTTATCTTATTGTCTTTTGCATGCCTAAATGGTAAAATATGGCTGAAGGTGTTACAATTTTTGTCATCCTTTATACCCATATTTGCAAAATAAAAATATCTTTATCCTCTTTAGTAAACGTCAGACTATTTATTCCTACATATAGTTTTACATTATTCTCCGTCATCTATTTAAGATGAAGTTTTTTTCAATATTCGGATGTGCGGATCATAATTTGATTATCACTTGCGTTAACGGTGAAGGAAAACGTCATGAGGAAACCTGCACATTTGAGAGGGTTTCATAACGTCCTCGATGGTGTGTAGTCCACCAACCCGCACCAGGCTAGCGTGGTGAACTAAGGCCTAAACCAGCCTCCTTCTGAGAAGTCATGCACAGCAGTGGGACAGTAATGGGCTGATTATGTTATGTTAACAATATTCATCATAAAACAACAAAAAGTACCAGTTGCAAACTTAATTTACCAAACAGATGACGGCAAAGTATCAAAATGACCTAATTCTGTGTAAAGACAATAAAAGATAAAAAGTTGCACGTGGGCGGAGAGCGGATGGTCGAATCAATCACGCAATGAGTCCGCGCGCCGCCAGCCGCCCGCGCATCATGCGCTACTCGCTTCAGTCACAACACAATGATTGTCGGTGCTCCACAGATCCACAACAATAGACACGTTTAAGGGAATCGCATGCCTCGTTGGTCTAGTGGTGGCAAGCGCGACTGCTGCTCGTGAAGACCTGGGTTCGATCCCCAGGTCGGGCAAAGTGTTATGGGATTTTTCCGTGTGGAATTCTTCAGTAGCAGCCCGGAGTTTAGATTTGTGCCCGGTTGATGGCAATAGGCTCGCCACCTATTACATGGGACTTAAACATAACGGCGAAATGAGGACAAACTAACTTCAAACTAAGCAAGAGGATTAGTTGACGCAAAAGTGACAAGGAAGCGCGTCTTAATATTTAGGTGACATTGGTCACTAATCTCATTGGCACAGGGTCATAATATATGAGCATTATAACCTTGCAATGTATTAGAACTATTATAAAATGTGAAACGGAAATCGTAAAAATCTTCTTATCAGAATTCTTTCATTCGTTTTATCTTCTTTTATTTCTAGGCCTATCCTCTTCTCATTTTAAGAAAAAGTGCGTGTCCAGCAGTGGGACAGTACATAATAGGCTGATTATGCAATTAACAATTTTTTCAATACACATGCTCGTAAAGTGGCTCTTATTGCACCGCTTTTCGGTTCATAATGCAGCTTATTACACACGCGTGCTTTTTTACTTTACATTATCGCACTAGTGCATTTTACTTTACATTTTTAATAAATCTTAGCGAAGCCTTTTTATGTCTAAAAAATAGTAAACTTTTTTGTGAATAAATAAACTGTGTTAATTAAAATATGATAATAAACATTTTATTTCATTAAATTATTTATTTTTGTCAACTAATTAACATTAATTAATTTGTGTTGTAAACACAAAAATATTCTTTTTTTTTATATATTAGGCTGTTTGCCCTTTGGTCTTTCACCTGCGCGCGCATAGCTAACTCGGCCATAGGCATGGCGCATGAAAAAAGAAATCCACGCGCCATTTTTCACAAATACTTATCATAATAATCAACTTAGCTTATCATTATGTAGGTACTATTATTGTATTAGGTCTAAAGTCTGTTTGTTTCCTTGAAGGGTTGTTGAAAAACGTCGTATGAAACGCGTTTGCATTGATCATTATACTCTCGGCTCCCTTATCGCGCTCGGCTGCGGCTCGCGCGCATACTACCGCCTCGAGTGTAATGTTATAGGTGAAATTTAGTTTTATTCGACGCTGGAATATATTTACGATTCGTCAAGCAGCTCGCTAGATATTTATCGCTTTTTATTAACCAAATCATTTAGGAGTCTCATTTAAAATTTTATTAAGTCCCAAATATTGTTCTCATGAAAAGAGTATGAGTTTGCAAATGTATATTTAAATTAGTTAAATCTTTTATGTCTGACGTATTTCAGTTTACATAATTGGCATAAAATATAACTAATTCTAAATTTTGGCAAATTCTATGTAACTTGATTTGAGGCCACGACAGGAGAGTGAGTATTTAAAAACACATAAAAATACAAATATTACATTAATATTTTTATTTAAACGATACCTTTGAAAATAGACAATTAAAGGGTTAAGTAGATACATACTTCCTAATAAACCGTATCTTTATCGTTCTTATAAACGCATAATCCATTTTATTGTTGAAAGCAAATAATAATTTTATTAAGTACTTAATTTAATTACTTTGAATCTGTCCGAATTTCCAAATCATTTGGTTTCAATTTATGTATGTAGTTTCAATAAATTAATGTATATTTATTATCTTTCCGAATACTGAAAGTCGTGGTCATCCCTGACCTTTCGAATGGTTACTCCCGGTCGGAAGAACGAGTAAGTACTCAGTTTCCGTTTCCATTAAATATTGTTGTGAGTCTACTTGTACATTAAAATATATTCTTGAATGAGATACATAGTTTTTTGTACTCTAAATTATGTAAATAAAACCAGGTTAGTATCATTTAAAATTACGTAGATCAAGAAACATTATACCATGGAATGTTTGTAGTAGACGATAAATAATTAACTTGTAGGTAGGTATAAAATGTAGCACGCTAATTTGATGTGTCAAGATCCAACCCCAGGGTTATTTACCTTAAGATAATTTTCCCCGATAGCGGAAGTAGTTATCAATATTCTGTCTTCGCCCTCATTCTGATTGGGCTACTCTTTCAGTCGTAAAAACTGGCATATTAATATGTTATGGTTTATTTTAAACTTTTCTTTGCTGTGAACATTAATTAAGGTCTAGGTATTCTATAATTTCTTTTTTCAATCGCTATAGTCCTCGTTTTACAGTGAAACAGGAATTTATTTCATATTTTGACTAACATTTATTTTTGAAGCTTTTTAGAACGTCGAATAATCTCAAATATCTTTGGAAAACCTTTTGGATTGCGGAGTTTAGGCTAAAGTTGATTTACGTGTAAGATACCTTTTGATGTTCAGCTGTATCTAGTTAACCGGATTAACCAGATGCAGCCGACCCCAATATCTGAAGATATTCATGATCCATACATTTTTGAAACATATTTTAATTAGCTGGCTGGTGAAGTCTTTCAAATTCCTGTCGATAATGACACAGTCAATGAATACTTCGATAGGCTGGTTTGATTGAATAGACTTAATGAGCCGATAGATTAGAACAATACTAAGTATAACATATTTTTAGGAACAGAACTACAAGTTTGAATTTTATTTTTATTATATCTTCGATTATTGTGTGTACTTGAAAGTTTAGGATCAAAATGGGTGATATCGTTCAATTGAACAATGACGTTCTATTAAGTTTATTGGGGACAGATGTATTATTGTAGGAACATTGGTCAAAATACGCCAAGTATTATAATAATATCATTGTTGTTTTAACTTATTTCCTGCGGAATCCCAAAAATACGTCGTACGGTGCGCTAGCGCAGGGCAGGCAGGTCAACCGCCCCATCTACATTCACATATCATATCTACATTCGATTATCGCTCTGATTGTCCCCCAGGTAGTATTTTAAGAAGCTTCCTATTAATATTAAACATGGTTCGTGGTGCTGCATATTCAACGCGACCTCGGCCATGGACCGGTCATCCAGCGAGTCATGTACCTACCTACTTGTGCTGCGCGGCTCAGTGAACACTGTCTGAAGACCACGCTTCCAACTTACGACCTGTCTTTATCAATCGGATTCTGCTGCGATATGTCGGAGTAATCTGCGACTAAATATTACATTTTTATTCAAAACTATTACCCGTGCTAATATAGTTCAGCACAGCTTGGTAGACTTAACCTGTAGAATGCCTGTTAGGAAATAAAATAAATGTTTTAAGCAGATTTTAGATACTGCTGAATTTATATAACTACTAATGCTGAATATAAATATCAACACGTGGTGTTTTTGTCGTATTGTAGAAAATATGAGATTAAGTCGTCTGTGTTGTCTTGTCCGAAAGTGCATGGCGGTCCTTAAGTTTGACGGGGTCGCACAGATCACACCCGGGTTCAATGTATTCCACAAAAAATATTAAGACAATGTATTCCAACTACACGTTGTCTACATCCGTTGTCGCACTATACTCGTTCTAGGAAATTTATTTAATGCCATTTTTTTCAGATGGAGCACTGACTTGTTAAAAATTCTTGTCTGCCTGCCTGAGTTCCGTCCCTCGGTACTTCTTCGACCGTCGTCTTTTATATCTCCTCCTTAGTCGTTCCTTTCGTACTGACCGATTTGGTATGGTGGTTGGTGGGGTTTACTGCATTGAGTCTTTGCTCGGACAGTAGTCACCTTTGCATTGACTACAGCTACGTAATTGCACCTAAAGCACGGAATCTACTAGTACCTAAGCTAAATTGCGCCAGTTATTGAAGCGAATGCTTGCTGTTGGTAAGACTTCCAGAAGTCGACTTGCGGGTGTAAGGTTACCAGACGACAGGAATTTTCCTAACCTGTCCGGAATTTTGGCCCTCAGTCAGGGAAACAGAGAAAAACAGTAATTGTCAGGATTTTTTTGGTATTGAAAGAGGAAAGTACGTATAAGTAATACAAAAAAAAATGACATCATTCAGAAAAAATGTCAGGAAATTTACAGAAAAGTCAGGGACATTGTCAGGAAATCCCAATATTAGATCTGGTAACCCTTTGCGTCCACAGTAAAAGTCGGTTGTAGAAGTCAACTTACGCAATTTGACTAGCTAGTGAATTTGCACTTTTGAGGTAAGGCATGGATGGTATTGATGTGATAAGCGATGACCCTATTGTACTTAAAACTTTTACATGTGTCCCGGCAGTTATAAATAGAAATGACGTGCCTTCTCTGGAATTGCTAACAACATGTAATCGCCATAATCGCGACTAAATCAGTAAGGTCGGGCACACGGCAAGTGACACTGTTTATTACACACGACCAAAATAAGTTTATGTCTATATACGCACAATTTATAGACATAATAATCTTTCGGTTTCCTTAGTTAATGAGATAATGTGATCCATGTATCATGTCACGTTGGACTAATCTAATTTTGTTTTAGTTGACATCGTGCTGGATGAGGTTCCTTACAATACCGTAGGTAACCTCTCGCATATTGATTGTGTAATTAATTCGCTATGGGCTACTGTCAGCTACATTGTACGCTTAATCATCTCGCCCACCTATGTTGACTATAAAGATAGATAATAATATATATCTTGGAATTCATTTTATTGCATTGCGTATATAATTATAATCGCTTTAATCGGATTACTTTAGATACTTAAGAGTTCGTCCGACCTTTTCTCTCAGTTTAAGATTTATATAGACGAGTCGCTGAGAATAAGTAGGACGACATTAAATAATTTGACTGATTCACAAATGCGCCCTTTCACCATTGTCTGATACATCCTGCTTTCTTTCTTGAAATATGATTCATTACTTAGTTCCGAATCCTCATTTATTGGTGTCAGAGATGTAAATAGGTACCATTGTGAATGTTGATCCGGCTCTCATGAACGTGGACCTACTTTATGCCTGTTTGTCATTCATGATTGATATGGAGTCATACCATGTAGTGGTGAATACTCGGTACCCGTAAAGGTTGCATACGTCAGACTACCTTCAAAGGCTCTATTTACTCTACGTTATGGCTAAACCTCGACATGGTCACAAATGAAGACACTACCCTAATTTTTTCGACATTTAGGAACAGGTATGAATACAACCTCCAAGGTGTCTAGCACTTCATTAATGACTATTACGGTAAACATAAAACAATAATATGAGCTGTCTGTTGCTGTCCTGTGTAAAATTATGAACTCTGGATGTGAGTGGTCTACGAAAAAGTATTATTATAATCTACAACGTGTTACATAATTCCCCATGAAAAAGAAAATTTATCAAGTAGTCTTTTATGGTTGTTGTCATTTACCACTCGGAGGAAATTAGGTAAGAATGTAAATAACTTTCTGGGTAGTCTACTCTTTAGTTTTATGTTTTCAGGGTTGCGTTTCAATGACAATTATTTTATGTTTTATCCAAATTCTTTTTTTTTGGGGTATACTACTGTTTTCAAATATTGTCAATAGACTCTTTACAAGGGACCTTTTAACCCCCTTTCGGCTTTAGGGGTATTTTTGTAACACGTTGTATAGAAAATTAAAAATTATACAAGATTTCAGATTGATTTTAAATGCGTTACACAATTATTCACGTCAACAAGTATTATTAAACACCGGATTTACGTATAAAAAATACTATAATATTTATTTAATAGGTTACTGCTTATAAACTAGAGCAGGAAGGCACTGATAAGGCGTTTGTTATTAATTTGAAAAACAATAATAGTTTCTACATCGATGAATAATGCCGTTGAGATACATTAATTAAATCGCTATTACAGTTTAACAACGTGAAATATTCTGAAAGTATTGAAAAGAAATGAGTATCTACCAATCTCAGTATATCTATATTATTTTTATGTACGGAACAATTACATTATAGCTGGGCTAGCACTTAGATGTTTTTAAAAATAGATTTTGTTTTCGCGTCGATTACTTTTTATAACTGTACTAAATCATATTAAAATCGATCCACATAATTATTTAGTTTTTTTTAATATTCTTATTATACAAAGTAATCTACTAAAAACAAAAAACATTAGGTATGGTGTATTCATTTCGAACCAGCTTCTTGGGCATTGACGTCAGCAACTGGTTCCACTCAGTAAATAATGTGAAACTGGCCATAAAAGTAAATTTGCAACTCTCGCGGTATTTATATACCTCGTCGCCATTAAATTCTCGGATCACAGTTACATAAATTATATTAATAAGACAATAATTTTATTTTGAATTTTTAGAGATAGATAAAGGTATAAGTACATTTTTCTTATTTTATCGGCCCGTATATTATGTCCACTGTTGAACATAAGTAGCCTAACCAGTAATACTTAAAACTGCCATACCCATCTTTATTCTAAGTCTTTTTCTTCTGCCTAGCCTTTTTCCCAACTATATTGGGCTGGGCTTCCAGTCTAACCAGATGCCACTGGATATCAATATGTTACCGGAGCGACTGTTTAATCAAACCTCACAACTCAGTTACTGTCCAATAACGACATCTTAATGTTAGTCCAGTTGTCAGATTTTCGGGCATCTGACTACCCGTAACGACTGTCATAGATATTTCTCTGACAAACCAGGATTGCTCTCCGAGACACGGAGAATACTTGAGTCCTTTATGCATTGCAGATGGGTTGGTGATCTGAGTATAAAATGTATTAACATGCACATAACAACAAAACTAACATTAAAAAAACTGGTTTTTAAGAATCCACATCGAAGTTCACACACAAAATACAAAATTCTTCTATTAAGTTTTGAGCTTCAAAAATAATAAATAATTTTATTAATTGAAGTAATTATTTAATGGATTCCTATTTGAATTGACTTGGTATACCCATACCTTACGTAGAATAAAATACCCAGCATCATCCTTCCCGTCTTCTCATAAAAAAATAAAAATCATAAGGATAATTTTTACTAAAAATATATATTTTTTTTTGTTTATATCCTTTTTCATCTGCAATCAATCTTCAGTACTATAAGCAGATGTGATGAGAGACATTTGATAGTTAGAGTGTGCTCTCCAGTGAGAGCAACTACTCATAGGTGTAGCATGTATTTATACTACTCAAGAGGGTGTACAAACAAAATGTCTTTTCTTTTGAGACGTTTTTGGTAGGTGCGCGTTGTTAGACCAGCAGCCAATTTATTCGGATGCCTCTCCAGCCTCTCCATGTATGTTTCGGTAGAGGTCAAGATTTCCTCTTTCACTGAGTTCATTTGAAGTTGGTTGTGTATTTCAGCATTTGTAATGAACCAGGGTCCATTATATATGGTTCTCAAGATAACATTTTGCATTCGCTGTATGATAGAAATATTACAGTTACTAGAGCTCCCCCATAGCTGAATGCCGTACATCCAGACAGGCTTTAAAATGGTTTTATATATGAGGAGTTTGTTGTCAGTTGATAATTTACTGTTCCGCCCCAATAGCCAGTGTAAGTTTTTGTAGCACAAGTTGAGCTCATCTCTCTTAGTTTTTATGTGCTGCCTCCACGTTAGTCTGCGGTCGAGGTGTAAGCCTAAGCATCTCACACATTCTTTGTGCGGTAGAACATTGTTGTGAAGCTTTACTGGAGGAGTGTTGTCTCTGCGTAGGGTGAAAGTGACCTGAACTGACTTAGAGGGGCTGACCGTTATCCGCCACTTTTGGAGCCAGTCTGATATCTTGTCAAGACCTTTTTGGAGCATTCGTGAAGCTATTTTGGGATCATGGCTGCTGGCCAGGATTGCAGTATCATCAGCAAATGTAGCTGTAGTCACACTGTCTTCTGCGGGCAAGTCTGATGTATACAATGTGTACAGGATTGGCCCCAACACCGATCCTTGAGGGACGCCAGCCTTTATTTCTAGTAGCTCCAATGTTGCTTCAGCTTCTTTAACTTGAATCAGTCGATCTGATAGGTAACTTTTCATTAGCTCAAAGTAGTTGTGAGGAAGACAAGCCTTTATCTTATAAAGTAGACCCCTGTGCCAAACGCGGTCAAAAGCCTGTTGAATATCCAGGAAGACTGAGCAGCAGAACTCTCTTTCCTCCAGTGATTTCCTGATCCTGTCGCACACCCTATGAACCTGTTCTACGGTGGAGTGCTCAGGTCTGAATCCAAATTGATGACAAGGTATGGTGTTATTTTCCTTTAGGATTGGTTGTATTCTGCGGAACAGGAGTTTTTCGAAGATTTTCGACAGTACTGGTAGTAAGCTAATAGACCTGTAGGATGTCACCTCATTTGGTGGTTTGCCTGGTTTATGCACCATAAGTATTTGTGAAATCTTCCATTCCTGTGGATAGTACTGCACTCTTAGAACCCCGTTAAAAAGTGTTGTTAGGAACACAATGGCTTTTTTTGGTAGTTGCAGTAAGACTTCCTTTGTGACTAGGTCAAAGCCGGGTGCTTTTCTACTACCAAGGTTTTTTATTGTAGCCCAAACTTCTCTGACAGTGACGGACCGTGGCGGAGGTGACATTTGATAGTCCTGATTGAGTAATGAGTTTATTTTTTCTTCAGTTACGCTGTTTGCTGCCTCATTTGGACAAAATACGTTTGCCAGGTGTTCAGCAAACGTATTGGCCTTTTCTTGAAGTGTTCTCACCCAGCCTTGGTTTTTTCTTAGAGGCGGAACAGCCACCTGGGGTCTGGTATATTGTTTTGTGAACCTCCAAAGAGAGTAATTGGTTGCTGCTGAGGGCGTGAGCGATTCAAGTTGGGCTTCTAGGGTGTTGTCATGCCAAGTCTGGAGCAGCTCAATAAAAATATGAATACACGAAAAATCCCGATGATAAAGCGATTTGAGGCAAGTTAAATAAAATATTATTAGTATATACCTATAGATTGGTTTTCATCAGTTTTTGCTGTCATAGTAAAGATTATTGAGGGGCTCGGGGCTTATTAACGACCGCGCGGATCATACAATTTGCAAGTTTAAGCAACGCTTGCCGCAGTCAGTCCGTGGACGGGTGACCATTCGTTACACATCGAGACCCCTCCGTGCCTCGGAGAAACACGTTAAACCGTCGGTCCTGGGTGTCATCCGAATATCTATGACAGTCGTTAGTAGGCAAAAGCCGGAAAATCTGACAACTGGTCTAACTTTAGCATATCGGCATTGCCCAGTAACTGGGCTGCGGAGGTCTGATGGCAGTCAGTCCATGTAAAATAATGATATTCAGCCGCAGCTGATTAGACTGGAAGCTGACCCCAACACAATTGGGAAAAAGCTAGGCAGAAAGATTGTTTCTTAAAATACTAGGTATTATTTCTAAATATTAGGTATTATTAAAGGCCGTTATAGCTTCTACGCCTAATTCTCATTTCACCGACAGTGGCATGTAGTTATCACTGCCAACCAATCACAACTCCGATAACGGTTCACATACAATCTTTCTGTTTGTTGTCATTTATCACCAAATTCACGTTTCTCACGCTTTGCAGTGTTCGTGTACGTCGCTCACTCGGATTCGTGGAGAAAGTGCACGGTATCGGTCGTCATTGACGTCAAACTAAGTGCTGCGTTTCATAATCCCATACATTGCGCTTGCGCATGGCTCGTTCGAAATCGCTGATGGTATTGCGATAAGTGATGACACCAAGCGATCGATATCTTTTATTATCTCTATTTTCAGTTAATGACGTCAATGGCACAGTAGGTAGGCAAGTATAATAATTATGTCAATCAACTCAGGTTTCGTTATTAATAATATGTTTGAATAATTTACCTACTGTCGTAAAATTGTAGAGTGGGCTCCTACAAAATTTATTATCGAAGATGTTAGATGAATAAATCACATAACTATATTGTTTTTTTTTGTTTTTGTGGATTATTGTTGAGAATGTCTGTTTTTTATAGGTAGGCATATACATGTTACTGCTTTTTCTTAAATTTTATAGTTACTATCGATCTCAATACTTCATATAAAACAGTTCATTTTTCAAAATTTTAAAATGCTGTTTTTCTTTTCTTTTCTTTATTCCTAACAGTTTCGGATTTGGCTCTGCAATACCTAGCATTTCAGAAACTCACGAAGTATACAGACCCACTTAATTAATTAGTTGTTTTTTTAATCATTCAAGATTATTATAGTTTGTGCCAAAATACGAAGTCGTAGCTATTTTAAGTGGACCACTGGTTCTGCAAACCTAACTGGTTTAAGACTAATCTTAAATTTATAGCTGATAGAAATAACTTTAATATATTCCATGAAGTGCTTTGCAAATGTGTAACCATTGTAGACTTGTAATGATTTGAATAAAACAGTCAGGATGTACGTTTAATAAAATATAAGCTTCGTTTTCTTTATGTGTTTACGGAATTGTTGTTAATGTTATGACGGTTGTGTGGTAATGTAAGCAGCTGGGCGGCACAAATCCTTCCTTCTTGGCACTGTGTTAGCGTCAATATATCACTTGCATTGGTTACGTAATGAAAAGCCTACGTAAAAAGCTTCACTAGTAGGCTGGTCACGTCGGCTTCCTTGCTCCTGTATCTGCAATAAGTCGACGGATCTCTCTTAAGGCGCACTGCGCGTGCGATCCTAATGACGTCCAGCGAGGCCCTTACAGCATAAATGATTAGTTATCACATCCTATTGTTAATTATAAGTAGGTGATTATGATATCACATAATATCTAGTGCTGAAATACTGTTGAAATAATAATAATAATTAGATTTTTTTTATCCCAATTATGCTTAAATTGAATTACGACAAATCTAAAGAATAGATCATTATCTCTATTTATAATTTGAGACTTTCGATGCCCTCGCATTCTACCAAATTCTATGACAAATCGTTCACAGTCCAAGCTGTACGTTTGTGGAATGCGTTGCCGATACCAGTAAGACAAGCTCAGTCACTGGATTCTTTTAAAAAAATAGTTAAAGATCATTTCTTCTCTCAACACGTTTCTAATTCCTCATAAATCATCAATCTACCTTGTTTTCCCTATCACATAATTATACACATAATTAGTATTATATCTATGTATGGTGTGTAGTATATTTTTTGCAGAAGTACACCATGGACTACCCCGCCTATCTTATTCATTGACTTCATGTTCATCCAAAGGTTGTCTGGTAGATATCGCTATCAGCGATAAGACCGCCATTGTACCCTTTAATGTTTGTTATTTTATAAGAGCTGTGTTACAATTTTGGTGTACAATAAAGTATATTATATTCTATTCTATTCTCTATGATTGTGATATCACAAGAAGTTTTACTACTTGTTAACGTTCATAAATATTCAAACAATTAGCAAAAAATCATGTTTCTAAAATCATGCATACTTGTTTCTCTGTAAACAATATTATTATATTCGTTTTGCGGCGTAGCTTGTTCTGCACACGCACTAACATGTGTCTGATTTCTTGATCGCCACATAATTTATCCTCATTAGTAGTATTTTTTTGCGACCTTTATTTCAATATCCTACTCCTTAGTGCACGTGCTGTGAACCAGTCCAGATACGCATACAATTTGTGTATTATATGAAACTATTATGAATCCCTAGTACCTAATGAAATAATAAATCGTCGCACAGGTCTTGTTGTAAGTACTTGAAAATTTATTTTACTGAATTATATTTCTTTCTGAAATCTCAGTTTGGGTTAGAAAGTAAAATTAAAAATAAATTACAGTTATTGATGACACGTCATTTAAGAGACATAATAAAGTCACGATCGAAATTAACTTTTAGTGTAGGCAAGTTAATTTTGACAAAACAGTATCCAGTAGAGATAAACACGTCAATGATTAAAAAAAGCTTTTTAAGTAGATAAATAAAGTTATAAGCTCAACTCTATATAAGGAGTTGAAGTTGAAATAAATGCTTTACGTGAATGAGTTAAATCGATCGTAAATATTCGGTTTATGATGACTTTTACCGTTTACTCGTTTACCTTTTGTTTAATGTATTCGTTTCTCACCTTGATCGAGTAAGCTGGACTAATATATTTTTTTCCCATTCGATTGCAACAGGCAAACAAACCGTTTGTTTTCTCGGTAGACTTACATTGTGGATTGTATAATTCCGTAATCAGTCACTGAACATCAGCCACAGCAGTGTTCTCAAAACAATTCTGTTTGTTTAACAAATGCTGAAAACTGTGGGAACGGGATTTATTAATGATTTTTTAATTGGCATGGTTAGAATGGTAAGCGTCTTTTGTGGTTGCATCGCTTCTAATAAGACTGTCTTCACGAAATTAATCACGTGGTTATTAGATGCAGTTTACTTTTGTGTAATTTTTACACAGGACCAACTAAGATTACGAAGCGTACACACCTAGCCAACGAACAATACAGCTAAAAAATTTATGAAACCAGATTCGTTTTATCAAATTCAACATATACCACGAAGGTTCGTTGGCGTTTAAAACTCATGAAAAGTCCTTTATTCATTCTATCGACTATATATTGTATAAGAGCTGTGTTACAATTTTGGTGTAGGTACAATAAAGTATATTCTATTCTATTCTATAAATTCAAGAAATTTTGGCTGTAAACATAGTCAAACATATTATGTAGATACGTACACTCGAATATAAGTGTTGGGTTTCTTAGTTCAGAAAGCAATATTTGATGTTTTCAGTTAATAATGCAACAATGCAGCTCCAAAAGTTAAAACCTTCTTTTTTCAGGTAATGTGTTACGTACAATCATTATCGCCATAAACTCGATAAATTATTTAATACTAGTGTTTTCGTAGGTATACATACGAAGACTAACCTCCGCTTTACGTAAAAAATCTTTTTTTTAAAGATGAGCTTTGATAGTCAAAAGTCGATCTGTTCTTTCTTGTTCTTAGCTTCAGTTCCGCAGCGGTATTGGCGTAGCAACGTAGCATGGACGTAAGTCGGTCAAGGCATTTCTTTTGTTAGATTACAGACTCCTAAATGTGGGTTTCATGGCGATTTTCATTCTTACTCCATTGAAAGCGTCGGTATATCCACTATACGAGTAGTAAACAAGTACATACATTTTAGAGCTTCTATCATTTTATTTATGTCTACTGATATAAACCATTCAGTTTTTCATTAACATTGATTTTATTAGAAATAAATGATCAGAACCCAAATGTATAATACATTGTTGATGGTGTTTATCCAATAAAGACATCATTACTGAAAATTTGACAGACAATCTTTCGTCTCCCAAAGACTGATCAAATATATGAATTAATCATGGACTATATAGTTTGTATTTATGTTAAATGGTCTTGGAGTATGCTCCACATTAAGAGGTAAATGTCCGTTTGTGGGTTGTCAGCATAAACGACGCTTGCGCAGGCGATCAACCGCCACGTCCCCCTCCTTGGCGGAGGCCGTTGACGTCAATCGGATACCTCGCATACATAATAAAATTTTATCGACACGCATATGTAATTATTCATTTTGAGTAGCTAAATGTAACGTACTAAGTTAGTCATGCCTTTGTCAAGTTTTGTTTCAGTCATTTACAAATGGTTCTCCCGGGGTCTAACAAATTATCCTAGACATCTTCAGAAATGTTCTAAAGAAATGGGATAGTCATTAGAATTGTAAAGATTATCTCATCCTTATCGATTGCCGAATTTACAATCGGAACTCTACGTTGATACCGTTAATTCCACCTGCTTCTCTTAGAATAACCAGAACCTTAGCCATAACGAGTAACCTGTATGGTCGTTGCGAGTAACACAGCGGCCTACAGTGAAGTGAAAACGAGATACTTCCATCAAAAACTTAAGCTACGACTAGTATATGCATAGTTCCAAAAATAGAAAACCTGATTTTGATGTGATACAACCACAGCAGTGTGTGAATTTTGAAAGCAACGAATTAGTTTTGCATTTATGTATAAGTTTTGCCAATAACATTTGAGACGCTACGATAAATTCAGAGGATCCCCATTTTCTACATTATACACACAATTATGCAGATAACATTTAAAGTATGACAATAAATTGACGATCAAAATCTTATACAAAAATAAATAATACAGGTATTTAATGTCTTGAAATATTAGTAAATATCTCAAGAGAAAATCTGGAAGTCGACGATTGCGAAGGAATATTTTCCATTTCTCGTAGCTATTTTGAATACTTTGCAAGCGCTAAGCTTAAAGGTAATTTATGTATATCGATTGATTAAATACAATGAAGATTTTAAATACCCATATAAATTGGTATTGTTATAACATTTTGAACGTCATTACGGAGCAGGTTATTTGTACAATTACCTACTGTATTCGTTCATATTTATGAATGAGAAAAATGCGCGATGTAAGTCCAATTACAGCAATTACGTATCTACACTGTCTTTATTTAAAGTTTATATTAAGTATTACACTTTTATGGGTGTCCCCAAGGAACCAAGGACATTTAGATATTCATCTCTTCTTTGCGTTTTTACTAACTAGCTTAGATTGGCATTGTACTATTCAATGGTACCTAACATGATTTTCGCCCACTAGTTTCCTAACTTAGCAGACAAAATAATGTAGTTATATTAAATTTGAACGTCTGAACTTGGTTCAAAGACAATCTGATTTATCCGATTTAGTCAGTGTACACCTACGTTTCCACAATGAATAATTATGGTTCAAAAGGAAGTTGAATCTATTTGTAGCGTGGGAATTTTTAGTATACTAGAAGATTTAGTATACTATTTACACTGCAGACGTCTTAAGTTAAGAAATAGAATGGATTAAAATAATGAACTAGGTAGAAATAAATAATTAAGTTTTACGAATATCAGAAGCATAACTAACTCTGTATTATGAAACCGTTCGTAACTATTACATAAACCGTAAGCGATAAAGCTAAATGCGATTACATACGATATGGTTTCCAAACGCATTAAAATATTGCATAAAAATTTTCGTGAGACATGCCTATTTATGATTACAGAACATGCACCTGAAAGATGCACGAGAATAAACCGTATTTAATCATAAATTTAAGTATTGTTTCAGTTTGAATTTACGTCTACTTACAAAATAGCCACAGTGTAACTTGTTTATTTGTTTAAGTCTAATTCTTGACATGTTATTTTTTGATTAACTTGAATGTTGTTTTTTTTCTTCTGACTAGGCTAATTGTGTTTTTTTTTATTTTAACTAACTTCTTGATATTGCTTATTTTATTTTTGACATTTTATCTATATTATTGATTATTATTATTATTATATTAATCCTGTATTCGACACAAGTGTATTTTTGTTCAGAATAAATAAAAAAAATAAGACAGCACAATAGAGTCCTATCACTTTAGTTTTCTTTTTTTCTATTGGCCAAATACTGAAACGCTACTCAATTTTAAGTTGCCGTTAAGTCTCGTGCTGTCACTGCCGCGACAGGGACAACTTAAAATTGAGTAGCGTTTGTCTATATGGCCATAAGCTGAGCAGATTGTGATCATTATTTTCATCACTATTAATAAACAAATTCTCAATTTAATATTAAAAGCTATAATTGACTATTCAAATGTCAGTGGATTTTCATAACTACATAAAAATCTATCATCCTCAACGAAGTTCTTATAGATTCGATTTTGATAAATTAATTTTATTAGTCATTTATGCGCATCCGAATGCGAAATCTTTCGGATCTGCCTAGGAATGTTCAAGTATGCGGCCAGTTTCGAAATCCTGTTATGGAAATGGGCGTGTCTACATTCTACATAGGAGCGGGTAATTTATTTAGATATAAGACTATTCTAGAATATAATCTACGAAGATCTAAACAAATATAACTCAATTATAGACCAGCTTGTGAGAGGTAATTGACTGAGACATCTAGTTTTATTCTGAGCTAAGGTCGAGCAAGTAAACACTTTTTTATATTATTACTGCTTTAGTTAATAAAATGTAAAAATATGAAAGGACGCCGATTGGTTTATACGGAATAGATGTGTTATATAGAATAATGTAGATAGACACTGGTTGGTGTCAAAAAATATATCTTATTCGATTTCTTAGGTCTGATAAGCATTTATTACTGCAAACTGGGCATATAAATGGACTCGTGAACTAGTTTTGCCTGTGATAGCTTCTACGAACGTATGGGGTAGTTTACTACGCAATGGAGTCTTTACTTAATTATTGGTAAATATACAAGACTCAAAATGTTTAACCAATAATGTTCGATAAATCTAGGAATCACAAAGCCACAACTGTGTGATAAAGCAAACAGATTTGATTATGCTACGATGTCGTTAAAATATAAATATAAATACCGTTAACGTCACTAAATATTATTTTAGTTAAACTACGTTAACCATATTTTAATTTTGAATCTATTTCGTCACGTTATGTCAACTTTGTCATTAAGCATTTGATTGATTTGTTTGAACTCCGGAGTACCAAATTAATTGCTAGGCTTGTATCGTCTAATTGAATTGAAGTTTTCGCATCAATTAAATTTGATTGTGTATCTATGTGAGTGTATTCTAAATTTGATTGTTTAACCATCCACGAATACAGCACGATAACAGTAATCCAAAAAACGAATAAACGTCAAAATGAAATAGACAGCTATCAAATTTCATGTCAACCGCTGTGATTGGTTGTTAGTATTTTGGCCAACCAATCACATCGCTTGACATGAGATTTGACAACATATTAAATGAATTAGGCTTTCAGAAACCGGTAGTGTCTAGCTATTTTTTTTTAAACTTTGCTTCATACTAGGATTTCTCCTGTATCGTGGGTGCGTTTACAGACACAAATCTTCACATACACAAACACCCAAACCCGGAACAACTATCTGTAGGCCATACAAATATTTGTTCTGTGCGGGAATCGAACCCACGACCAGTAGCGCAAAAGCCAATCGCTCAGCTATTGCACCAAACGTGTCGTTTCTAGGTACGCTTTTGTTATTCATGGTCCAACTTGAATGAAATAAGCAGTGTCGTAACTGGGGCGGTGCCAGTGGTGCGGTCGCACAGGGCGTAGACCCTAAAGGGCACAGGAATCTTGATCATTCCTGCGTTACAGCATTTTAGAGGGCACAGTAATAGAAACTCGCACCGGGCGCACAAAAGGCTAGTTACGGCACTGGAAATAAGACATTTAAAACGTTCATTTACAATTTCCAAGCCAAGGTACTGAAAAGGCTTTCGAATTTACGTTACCTACCTTACAAAATTAAAACATTATATCTGCTAGTTTTATTAATACTAGTTAGTGTTAGACATTAAGGAAATCGTCGTGCGTCAGCAGGCATTGTCAGCAGTTGGTTCAAAAGCATTTCGATTCATTTATTTTATGGTAACTAGCCATTCAGCATAACTTGAAATATTTAAGCGTGTCAAAGTTAAACATACTTACTATTGTTTTTGGGTTCACGGAATACTCATTCAATACTTGTTTACTATGAGTCATATAAAATGCAGACGCTTAGGCTGAGGCTAGACGAGCGTTATTAACACCACTCAAAACGAGTCGGCATTTAATTTGCTGGAAGGATAACAAGGACTCAATTTGCATCGTCGTGTGGCACGAATCGCAATATTGTATGAAACGGAACGTAACCGAAATTACGCGACTCACTTTGCGTGGCGTAAATTACGCTAGTTTAGTCACAGCCTAAGCGTCTGCATTTTGTATGACTTTACAACTGAAAATATTATAATGAGAGTATAATATTTATATTTACTTATATGCATTGTATTTACAGCTGCAACGTTTATATAATAATTTACGTAAACTGAAGTTTTACGTGCGTCATAAAAGGCAAATATATCTTTTATTTTAACCTGTCTTAATTGTTATTAGATCGATTATATAATTATTACAGTTATGTGGTTTAGTATGTTGATTTTTAGAAATTAATCGGAACAAATAGTTGCGTTTAATGAAGCGTGTCAGGGCCGCGAGACGGCGCGGACGCATTACGACGCGCGCGCAGATAAAGGGTCGCGGCCTGTCTAGGAACGCGTCTGACACCGTAATCACCCGTAATGTTCCTGTAAATGACAACTTACCAAACTATCTTTAAACTTTACGTAACAATAAGTGGAATATTTTTAAACGTTACATTCTTGAATTTGTTAGGTTGACGACGACATGTTACATATTTATGTTACAATAATGTTTAACTTACGCTTTAGGTACTTCTACGGGAAAAGTAGAGCTGTAACCGCTTGACGCTCTATTTTAAATTAGAGCTTGTGTCAATTTTGTGTAATGTTATTATATTTACAATAACAGAAATCTAAATTAATATTTTGATTATAATACCGACACAAAAATATATTAAAAAAGAAATGTTTTTTTTGTGAACTCAGATTAACTTAACTTATAGGTACTTACTTAGTGACATTAACTTTGGCTACAAAATGACAATGATCGCGTGTCTGCCTGATATCCTCAATCATAGCTCAGTTTCATTACTGACCCGTTTAAAAATAGACTAATAGCGTTGAACTGTTGGTATCAAGTGTCAATGATTACTGCTATTATTTTGCATGAGCTGCTCGTAAACTGGTAATGTTAATCTCACGTGCCCGAGTTGTGACGAAGTCAAACGTCAGTCGTTAAGGTAATTAACTCTGTAACTGTAGCTATGTTACCGAAGTTATAACGACACGTATAATATTTCCACATTTAGGAAATGTGATGGTCGTATTATGAGAATCATGATTCTGACACGTGATGCGGTAATGATCGTGTAGGTTTGAGGTGACAATGCAAAAAGTGTCCCAGTAGACTACATTTAAATAGGAGGGGGAAAATACATCACGCCTGTATTCCTCGAAGGGCTGGGCAGAGGTGTATAGTAACACCCTTATTTCCCCGTTACGTTTAAGTCCCGTATAATAGGGGGCGAGCTTATTGCCATCAACCGGGCACAAATTCAAACTCCGGGCTGCTACTGAGGAATTCCACACGGAAAAACCCAATGACATTGCCCTACCTGGGGATCGAACCCAGGACCAGCAGTATATAGCAATATGACAAAGCTGTATGTACCTACGATACATTCTCATATGAGGCCGTAAATATCCATTGCCGAGGCTCTAGTCTTTGAATTTTTTGGTTATTATGGGATATATATAGTGCCTAGCCTGTAAAATGTTTGGGTATTATTATATTTATTTACTTTATTTTACAGAAAGCTTACAGACTAATGACAAATTTAAATAATTTATAATATGCTTGTGGACAATTGCTAATTACAAGCTTCCACATATATATATTAGCAATTTGCAAATGATGAACACACAATTCACAGAATTACACAACTTTAAAGAATAAAAGAACAATACAAACGAAATGAGGAAATTGTGTCAAGCCGTGCGATACTTTCCATCATCACCAAAATATTCCCTATTTAGGATGTCTCTTATTTTACGTGCGCTAGTGTTAAATACATCAATTTCCAAGTGTGATGGTAAAATATAATATAATATTGGATTTTATTATCATTATATTTTTTGGATTGGATTGGTTCTTTTTTAGGAATCTTAATTCTTTATACAGGGTATTTCAAATTAATTGGCGAAACTTCACAGGGTTACCAAACATCATTAATACAACACAATCAAATATAATATCTAAACTTCAGTTAGTTAGATAACAAGATACCTAACTAATACAGTAGAGGTATCTTGTTATCTAACTGAAGTACGCGGACATACAAATTTCGAAACGGCGGCGGCGCGGTCTTCTCTATGATGACCAGACATCTCCAATCTAGTTACCGATTAATGAAATTGTTAGTAATTGATATCTCTGGTGAATAATGATTCAGAAGGCCGTTAATGGCTCACTAAGGAAACTGTAACTGTAGGATATCTCGCAGCTATGATTATACGAATAAACCAACACTTATGTCATGCAACGACACCCAGCATGCTTAGCCACGTGATCTGGTCCTGATATGTCATGAGTGCAGTGATAACATGTCATTTTTCTTCAGATTGTGTACAATTAACATTATGCCCCGCGTCGCAAGCTGCAAGTATGTAGAGACTTTCTACTTGGCAACGATAGTGTCAATTGGAACAAAGAAAATAATGAGTTAAGAGAATAGAGACTATTGGTACTATAATTTTGCCAGCTCGGTACATTATCTTCCAGTGTTGATTCTGTTTTATGACTCCAAAAATAAGGAGTTGTCACGCCTTGCAGTATTACTACTACTCGCAGATAATATTCCTAGTCCAAGACCAAATTGATCATCTGCTACTGAAAACAAATATTAGTATTAATTTAATATCACAGAATTACTAGTACTAATTTGTAGACAGTCATTCAACTGTCTCAGTCAATCCACAGGATAGATGAGACGAAAACATTGTTTCTCAAACTTTTGACTATTTTAAATTTCATTCTTTTACCTTGTGGTTTCTTTCATCTCGTCACTAACCACACGTAAAGAGGAAGAAGCCTATCTTAAGAGTTTTATTTATTTAGTTTTATTTTTAAGAAAAAACGTTGCCTCACTCTAGGATTTCTCCTGTATCGTGGGTGCGTTTACAAACACAAATCTTCACATGCACAAACATCCAGACCCGGAACAATTATCTGTAGGCCATACAAATATTTTTTCCGTGCGGGAATCGAACCCACGACCTGTAGCGCAGAAGCCGATCGCTCAGCCACTGCACCAAACGTGTCGTTTTGTAATAGTATTATAGTCTTGCATCGAACAACTTAATCAGAAATGCTAAACTCGTATTTCTTCTGCCATTGCCAATTTCAAATACTTATATAATGGGTACTATGTTCCATAATTGATTATCATTTACTAATATAACTATGGTGGATTAATTATAAGCTTGTGTACATGGTCCTTGTGTCCGACTTATTGGAGCGATAGCGTGGAGTGGAAAGAGCCGGAGCGGCGAGATAACCCGCCCTCTACTGCGTTGCACGCGCACGCCGCTGGCGCCTGAATATTATGTTTTTTTTTACTGCTTTACATCATACAGGAAAATGTAATGTAAACATATAACATTAAGGCAAGGTATTAATTCATACAAATATTACGTAGCAATAATACCACAATTTTCAACTTTTTTGACTTTCCTCCATAAACTTAGACATAATCATAAATTTTGGTATTGTGATTTTTATTTTAATGTAGGTATGTCTAGTTAGGTCTTAAAGAACAACACTGGATAATATCCATTACTAATTTTGTTCATAGGAACTTAGCATTTTAGAATAGAATTAGAATTTTAGAATTAGATTGAAACTGCGTTTGTGATTATCCGCACTGCACAACAGGCGTGACTGCGCCCACCAGATTTTGCAGCGGAGGATTCATTAAAACTACTTTTTCAATATTAAAAATTTCGTTAACAATTATACAAATATTAATTATTTTTACCTTTTATCTACATAAAAGGTTATCATAGTAATTAATGGAGACTCATTTTAAGATGAATTAATCGCAATTAATTGTTAGTGGCACAATTATATTTAAAAAGACGTGTTGCCACTTATAAATTATCGTGTGATCATCACGGTACAATAACATGTTCTTTTCACGTGGTAACAAGATACACTATAAACACTATAGCATTAGAGGTTAAGGAAAATAACTGTCTTTGTGAAACTATATTTAAATGGTAGCTATGTGTGTGACATGTTATTACTTATTAGTTAATTTATCCAACAAATAAAGTGTTAAATTTATGTTATTTATAGTTTAAGTCCATTTTAAAAGGCTCTAATAAGTGGCAAAATATGAGTTGCATTGTTATCTACCACTTTATTGTGACTTTGTCACGACTTGAGAAAAATAAAGAGTTTTCACAGGTTTGACGTCTGTGGGCTAAGAATAGATTCATAATTATAAGTATCGTGATAATTGGTTGGGATATTTTTAGCAATATAATATTGTCACTTGTGGAAAATTTAGGAAGTGCTAATAAGGAACTATCCGTTTGATGTAAGAGGACAACTAAGTTTTGTAACTGTTTAACTCTGTTGACCGCAAGATACGAACGTTCTAAGTGGGTGTAGGCTAATATTCAGAGCACAAAATATTGATCCGGCGTCTTTTAACCTTCTCTAGAAATCATTCTATAAATATTTTTGTTGTTCTCAATGTCGATTATGAACATCACTTAGGAGCGTGATGATTAAATATTGAGCAAAAAATCAAAATTAATCGGCTGGTTTCTGTGGTCTGAGGCTGCGATTAGAATCGATAGCGATAGTTAATTAATTAAAGCACCCAATAGTCGACGCCTAATTATAACAGGCTATCGGTCCTTCTATGGTATTTTTGTGTGGGGATGGGCTAGAATATAAAACTTTCCCACCGCACGCTGGGAAAAGACGCGGCGTGTTCTAAGAGTCATCAAAATCCAGCACGCTTGGTGGTAGAATCTATACGGTCCGCCAGACTAGTTACCTACTACCATTACATTGAAGTGCGTCGCCAAGCAGTTTACTGTGTTCCGCAGTGTGTATGTGAGAACCAGAGCCGTGTATCGGGGAATCCCTCTTTATTTTTGTTACTTGGTTTCATGTGCTCCATGTTAGACCCTGTCTGCACTCACCATCAGGTGAGAATAGAGTGAAAACGAACCAACTCAAAGAATTAAAAAAAAACAAAATGTCATTGACTACTGTAATCAAAACAATGTAAAAACCATTATAAAAGTGAAATAGAGTAACTTACAACATTTTTTTTTCTTGAATATTAATTGACATTTATCGTATCTTGAGGTTCCATGTAAAAGCCCCCGGTTGCAACCTTTGTAAAAAATAGTATGCAGTACTGCCGCGCGATTCATAAACGCAGTAAAATTTTGGTCAAAAATGAGTTAAATATATATTCGTAATCACCATAGGATTGTGAATACGAATATATATTTAACTCATTTTTGACCAAAATGTTATTTACTGCGTTTATGAATCGCGCGGCAGAGTAGGTATGATGCACAGTGTTTTTTTACGAAACCTGTGAACTTGTTAATGTCGAGTCAAAGAACCAATAAAGTTGGTATTCTGCTTAAAAAATCTTGTGACGTAAAGGTAAAGCCTAATGTGCGTCATTACTCCAATAGATTCATCATCCGAACTGTTTACATGGACAGAAGTAGTGTAAAAATCCCATAAACACAACATTTGGTATAATACGCAAAGATTGTGACGTTGTTATTTGAACTTTGAGCTTTATAAAGTTGGGTTACTTGGGACTTCGGTAATCGTTATAGAGATAGAGGAACTCGCGGTACTATTCGATACGGTTCACGACTGCGACCTGCTCGTTTGAGTGACCGAGGGCGGCGCCATTTTCTTGTTATCACTTTAAACTGGTTAAAACTGCATCAACAGAGATAATAAATAATCAGTTGCATGCGTAATTAGTTTATTATTTTGACACAGTTATGTTTTTACTTTTAAAGGTTTCCACTTCTGTAAAAAGCTTTAGTGAAGTTATAAAATAACTCTGAAAGTTATTAATGTTTTATTATCGGTTATTATTAGCACCTAGTTGTGTTACCTACTTACCTGTCGAGCGTTTTTGTTACCTTACTGTTACTACAGGGTTACTGGTAACTCGACGTATTCCTTGCAGGACATTATAGTAGGGTTAAATTGCAACAAATTAAGCCACCAAATTTTCTACCGATCGTCAGTAGTTTTTGAGATATGAATTATTTTAGATTTTTATTGAAAAATCCCAGTTTCAACCATAATTGCAGAAGTGTTTGGTATTTTTGAACTTTTAATTATTAACAGTGATCTGCTATGGCATTAGCTATGATAAAAACTTAAACAATACACTTGCACCGGACTTTCTTTTGAATTAGGCTTCAAATGGTTGAATCTGGGACTTTTTAACAAAAATAAAACAAAACTCTAAAACTACTGATTTTCGGTAGAACATTCGGTGGCTTAATTTGTTGCATTTCAACCCTTCTATAATGTCCTGCAAGGAATACGTCGAGTTACCAGTAACCATGTATACTGCGCCTAATGTCTGATCGGAGGTCTGGTGTACGATATAAGTCATTGCTGAGTATGAACTGCCACCCTGAGCCTCCAAGTCCTTATCAAGGCGAGTCTTGAGGCTAAATCGATGGTTCTGCCAGATTATTAGCTATCGAGGATTAGTGTTAACGATCTTCCGATTCAAACCCTCGATCAGATCAGCTCAATGGTACTACATATTGTATTGTCACTAGGTTTGCATATAATGTTTGAAATTTGAACTCAATTGGACCAGCGGTAGTGAAATAAAAATACATTGTATGGCTGAGATCCGTACACCAACTTTGAAAGTTGATGATATTGAAACGACTGAACCGATTTCCATCAAATATAGCTTGTTACCATATTCCAATTAAAACAAATTTCAAACAAAAAAAAACGCACTATAATTGATTCATCCGTTTGGGAGCCGATTACAGTGCGATTACAGTTACGATGCCACAAATTGACACACAGACAGACAAAGGCAACAAACTTCCAAAAGTCACAACACCCTTCTTCTTGCGTCGGGGATTAAAAAACTGATCGAGTAAAATGTTGAATGCGTAAGATTTTTTTCTTATCAGGTTAATAACATGAATTTAAAATGTTGGTTGCATTAATTGCTACTGTCAGCGATCAGTTAAACGATTTGTTTAATTCTGCATCATTTAAAGTGATATGCAATATTCGTGCTTAATTAAGTTATTACTCGATAAAGCAGTTAACTTGATTTATTATTTTATGTTTTTCTTAATAGGGTACCTATGCATTATAAATATTTTTTAAATGAAGACTAGTTATAAATTGGAAAATTATGCAGATTTCTACAATCAACACTTTAAACTGGGTAAAATGAGCTATATACCTTAGATTTATTAAACAATATTCTGTTTGATAATGTGAGATTATTCTAAAATATTAATAAAAATGTGGAATGGTTATGAGAAGAAATGAGTGATCCACTGATAATAATGTAGTTTGTTGTTATTGGAGTAGTGATAGTACGTAAATCGTTGACCTGAGGCGAGGCATATGAATCGCATCTGGAAAATAAAGCGATTATGTAAACATCGAATGATTCGTGGTCGTGACATCTTATCTTATGTATTGGGGTCAAGGCTTAGCTGGAGGGTAACCGAAATCCACCTGAGCTGGCGACAAGATAAATTATCGTAGATCTATCGCTGCCTCTCGTATACTGTTAGAGTTCATGTAACCATGAAGTAATTTACATAATATGTGTCTATAAGTATCGCCATTGACTATTAACGTGTGCGTTAAATATTAGAAATACGTTACGGCAAATTATTCGCATTTCTCTTAATTAAAAGCCACCAGAGAGTTACGTCTTTTTTTATTATATATGGATACACGTGTGAACTGACAAAATTAACATTAATTAGCAGACACATGAGGTCAAATCGTTTAAAATTAGTTTCAGGGACAAACTTAAAAACATTGTTATTCTGTTGAATACAGAAACTTCAACCAACAATTCACGCAATTTCACGCAACTCTAAAACGGGTCACACGTGATTCCATAGAATTAAACAACTTTTTAACAAGACTAGACTAGACAAGCGTACACACTGGTAGCTTTGTATCTCCCAATGCCATGTGTGCCGCATGTTGGAGGTCTAGTCTCGTCTTTCTCGCCTCGTGTGGCCTCGTCATTATATTTTTTAGGGCAGTAACATTTTGTCAAGTGTTATGTATCAGCTTAAGGCACTGTTCACACTGATTATTATTTAATTTTCGCATTTAACCCGTTTAACATTAGATCATGTAACTTTGGGTTACGGAATTTTATCAACCTGATTAACCTCGAAGTTTTTATTTTTTGTTTTTTCAATACTTAGTTATCCTTTTTTTTGCGTTGGAAAATCCTCATGGATGTCCCTCGCCCGGGGAAGGCGAGGGGGTCTGCTGGACTCTTACCGGCTAAAAACCAACGGTGTCCCTCCTTTTGACCTAACGCCGGGGTCACGGGATTCGTTATTGCATGCACCGAGACACTGGCAGGTCTCGGTCCACCAGCTTCTTCTGGTGGACCTCTCCAGTGGTGGGGCAATTGTTCCCCTGCCCCACTTCCTTCTGAGAGGCGCGCGCGGATCCTGGCCAGTGACTTTAAATGTTGTTATTATTTTAGATCACATTAGTATACCTAGATTACCTAGTAGTTTAATAATATGATTTTTTTCGTAGAATTTACTTTGCATAATCTTAAATTGATCATAATGATATGCTTTTTCTTCATTATTAAATAATGTAGTAGGTATATATGTCGAGACTGCGGGTCTGTAATTCCGTTGGGATGTTGTAATTATTAATAGATCACATTAGTATACCTAGTAGAACCTAGTAGCTTAACAATTTCGATATTGTATGTGGAATTTACATTGTAAGTATATGACCATTCTACAAAATTACAATATCGTAATTGTTAAGCTGCAAGCTGTTAAGTGATAAGTAGGTGCTAAGTAACTTAAATTGCTGATAATTATATTGATTTTATATTAAATATATTGGTCGACTAATATTTGGAAACAATTTTTTGTATAAGTAAATTGTAATATTATTGGCTTGTCAGTTATTTAGTCGGTTCACGTGCGCGCGCGCTTATCTTGAAGGTGGATCACGGCAAGCCTTTGACGTCAGCGCCTTCAGGGTCGGGCCACAATATAACCGAATCTCTAAATTAACTTCAAATAAATCTTTATACTACTATAAATGATTGTTAATTAAATATCCATTTATGATTTACGGGTCGCTCAGTCTATGATTAGATAGATATGATATATATTTAGATACCTACTAAAGATTTATATTAAGGCTTTTAAATTTTAACTACTTAAGATATCAAGACAGATTCATAATTAAAGATCAATTAATGCTATCAAATTATTAGATGAATATAAACGAAAGTTTACCGTAAAATACATATATTGATTATATTCGTTATCTTAGAATTAATGGCGTATGCACGTATATCCTTAAAAAGTCTTTGGGGACAGACAGACAACCGATTCCTACATTATAACCTGTATGTGTAGGTATCACTTAGATCAAAATCTTTCTTTACTTTGTAAGTATAAAGAAAATTGCCTCTACGAATGTAAATTTCGTCACGATTCACGTCATTTATTCAAATGCAAAATTAAAACACAAATTTTCCATTCATAAATGCAACAAAATTGTAAAGTTGTATGATATGATGTTAAAAGTAGAGATAACCTTTCTAACAGCAACATTATTCCGGTCTAACTCCTTGTCATCAGATATGTTGAAGCGTCTAGGCAATCATATAATGGTAAAATATAATGTCAAATATGTCAAGCAACATTATTACTGTATTTTATTGTTGATGGATTTAATAAACAATAGTCGCAAGCAGCGCGTACGCGAGATATTGTAGTCGATTCAATGCCGCTAAATGTCGAAGTCGTGACTCAATCTACACACATTCAGACCCCGACTAATAGATCAGATACAGTTCCAATCACCTCGCTTCATATTTTTGTATACTTTATCTCTATTGTTCGATTCGTATCGACTTACTATTTATCCTACGTCACGAGGCGCTAACGAGTGTTACCAACACAAGCTAACAAATTATCATCGCTTATTTGTACGAATACGTATGAAAATGTTTTTCTTAACATGAAAATACGACTAATAAGGTGTGTTTAATTTAATAAAAATATCAGAATATGATTCACTGTAATTTACTTGAATGACGTAGGGTATACGGTACGGTCATCTTAGCCTTTTCACGAAAATTTAGGGTCGACCTGACTGGCCGTGGAGACGGTCATTAATATTTGGGTGACAGCCTTGACCAAGCGACGCTGTGAAGGCATAAAAAAAGAATATCAAAATATGTCAATATGTTAACAGCGCAGCGGTAACCCATCCGACATTTGATGGTGAAAGCGCTGCAGCCTACTGGATTTTTTAAATTACGCGCCACGAGCCTCACATTAAATAAATTAATTCTGACTCGGTTAAACACAGTAGGTACCTAGCTTTATGTCTTCTTAGTTAAGAGTTTAACATGTTGTCAGCTGTAGAACATGTTTATCTTTATACAAGTAAATGTTCTGACATGACATCGTACACTGCTACTGCCGAACATTCTCATAATCCGTTGAAATAAAGATTTGTGAGGCTTGCGAATAGATTGGTGAACGTATTGGTATATACAAGGTGGAAGGTGCCCTCACGCTCCCGTTATATCGGTCCCAGTGCATCATCTCTTAGTTGTTCTATTGATCATCCAATTGGAGACAGGGGTCCAATTCCTTGCCAGAGACCATAGAACTATGTTTAATTAAGAACCCTCACATTAAAATCTAAGCAGTTTACAGTGTTCCGTCTTGTGAATGCGAGAGTCAGAGGAGTTTAGGGGAATCCCTCTATATCTTTGCTACTTGGATTCGTTTGCTCCATCTTAGACCCTGTTTGCGCTTACCATCAGGTCTCAAACGCAAAATCAAATAATAAAAAACAATTGTTGATATACAGCATTCTAGAATTTGCACCTTTGGACTACATTGTCTGTGGTCGGAGGATGTAACAGTTTACTCCTACCTTTTTATTTATCTTTCAAATGCTATGTGATCAAGTAATTTAACCTTCGTAACATTTTAGCATGCGCATACTATAAAATATAAAAACTGGTTGAGTGTTAGGTTAGTGCGATCTACCGAAGAACGAACTTTAATCGTGTTATTTCGGAAGCATATACTTATCGTAGGGTCACAATTAAAATCAAAATTTGTCGAGATAACGAGAGAGAATTGAATTAAAGATGAAACATTCAAAAAATAAACTTACGATTTGTTAGCTTGCCCTGATGCATCTTAGTTTATTTTATCTAGCCCTTTCCCAACTATTTTGTCAGCTTTCAGTCTAATCAGATGCGGCTGAATTACCAGTATTTTATACGGAGCGACTGCCAGCAGACCTCCGCAACCAAATTACTGGGCAATGCCGATGTCCTAAGGTTAGTTAGACTGGTTGCCAGACTTTCAAGCTTCTGACATCCCGTAACGATTGTCATAGGTATTCTAATGACACACGGGACTGACGATTTAATGTGCTCTCCGAGGTAAGGCGGGGTCTCGATGTGTAACGAACGGTCACCCATCCACGGACTAACCGCGGCAACCGCAGCTTATTTAGCCACGAGCCCCTCTGGTGCATCCTAGTTTATTAACTATTTATTTAACAACCTGCTTAGCAACGGACCATAAAAATTTAAACGTAAACTCGGTCCACCAGTCTAATCTGTGAACTTTTAAAAGTTTACTTCGAAGATTAGTATTTAATTTAACAATTAGATGCGTATGATAGTGTGTTCTTTTGCTGCAGTATCAACAAACGGGTATTAACTAGTTAGTGTTAATTTATCAAATCATTAAGTGGTTTTAATGAATTTAATAAACATATGAAGCCCGCCGTTCTAATATTTTTGTAAGCGCAGGGGGGAATTCTACTATCAACATTGTTGACAAAGCGCATTCAACTTAAACACTTTGACAATTTTTGAATATGAAACTGTCAAAATCTTTGATTTGTATGTATTTTGGATGCGGTTTGACAACAATTTTGTTAGTAGAGTTGTCCTATATAACGTACTTATTATTTCATACTTATTGTTTCATCGTGGCTTCCACAGATAAGCAGTTACTTCTTAGTATGTTATAACTATGAAGCCACACAGGCTTTTCTTATTAAAAGGATGTCTAAGCGGGCAGACAATAGCACCGACTGGGTGGTCATCCATATAAAATCTCATTAAATGCAAATAGCTGTGTGACGTTATCAGCAAATAATTATTTTTATGAGTTATTACAATGTCTGACAGATTTGGCATACATTATCAAAACAATGAATATAAATCAAATTACTATTTCATTTGTGTTATAGGTCCGGTCAAACGGAGGTAAGAGCAATGGTGTTAGATTCCCGACAGTAAATTTTACAACAATTTTACAACTCTCTAGCTAGACGAAAACATTCCTTATTTGATAATAGGCGCCGCCAAGATGAGCCGAGCCCCACTTTGAATGTCATGCGAGTTAACCGATAGAGTCAACAAAATTCATTCTTGTTACCAAGCTTGTTTTTTAAGAACTACTGTATGTACTCTATTTCATATAACATAAGACAAAAGTGGCCTACCAAGGCACGAATAAATATTGGGGTCTTGTATGTTTAATGTTATATTAAATAGAATATAAGTATATGAAGCTTGTATTAATAATTCCACAGACATTTTACCTTTATGTAGGTACCTACTTTTACTTTCAATGCTTCTTTATATTTATCTACTAATGACTTTCTCCTGCTAATGATCATTAAGATTGACGCCAGTCAGTAACCATGACCTAATCCAACTGAATGCGTTAATGTATACCTATTGAATGAAAGTAAACAAAAAAACAAATGAGGGGCGATAACAAAAACTCGTTTATGTATGACCAACTATTTTAATTTTAGTAAGTATATTTTACTTAAAATACTTTCATAAGGGTAATTTTGAGGTATTCTAGTCTCTAATGAATTATTAATTACTATCTTATCACATCACTTTTAAGAATTATAACTATTCAAAAAAAAGTATTAACGATTTTACATTATAATAGCATTTTACTTAAGTATTAATGCTGTTGCATGTAGAGTCAAGTAATTTTTATTAAGTTTTCATTGAGTATAATATGTTTATGGCAGTTAATCAGTTTAACTAAGCCAGTTGATTACTATGTTCTCAATAATTTCTACAACTCTTTACTGAAATTACTAACAAGCTCTTGGCTGCCATTTGCGATCGTTAAAAGTACCCAACAACTTTTGTTCTATGACTCTTGGAAATACCTAAAAAAGACTTCCCAAAATTAAAGATAAGCTTGTCGAGTCATAGGACAAAAGCTGTTACTTATAATAAAATAACAGCCAAGAGCTTGCTAGTGTATTTTCAACCACCCCGTATAATTACACATTCGACACTCGAAATTTTTGTCCGCCGAATGTTCACGACGCTGGGATTATTAGTAGGTTATAATAAGAATAACCGTTACGATGAACGGGAGTTCGGGATGCTTCTGAGAAACGGCAGGGGACGAGGGGTGACGGGGGGTGTTTCCGAGTGCATGCGTACCACGGACGCGCTGCTAACACACCACATTATCCCCAAAAATGTATAAAATATTACCCATCTACAAGTGAATACGTTAAAATATTCAATACGAAAGTGAAATCTGTAGTTGCGAGTGTAGCGACACTGTTTTTTTCATGTGTTTGTGAATAATTAGTGCACGTTTCTGCGAAGAGAGGTTATGTTGACAAAAGAGATATGGTCTCAAGTAAGTAAACAGTGTAACAAATAATTTCCGCTATTTTGTATAATTAACAATTTTAACATAACTAGAAATTGAATTCATATCAATGAGGTAATATTTATTTTATCTTGTTCCTTTAACGATTGCCGCTATCGACATTGGTAGCGTCGGCTTGTATCTACTCGCTGAGAAGGGTTCTCATTGGTGCTATGGCTTTTAATGGCGATATTTTTTAATTATATCAGTAAAATTATTACTAATTAACTTCCTATGACATTTACATAGTTATAAAGTAACATATTTAGTGAATAAATAAATAAAGAACAGCTGATTGATAAAGGTTCTTCTTTTTAATGTTGTTTACATTAAAGATAAACAAAGCTATCTGTATGGCTACACCTACCATGTACAAAGTATCACGTAGGCCATTTTCAATTAACATAACTGTAATTTATTACATTATTCTCGAAGTAGAGGAAAAATTCTATTGAACTAAGAAATCAATATACCGTATTTTTTATGTTATTGGGGAAGGTTAAATTTCAACAGTACAATATACATAAATGTATTTTGTGATTAACAAACAAGGTTGTAGGTTCTATGAAACACTGTTGTGGATCCTAACGACTTCTTGTTATACAAATCTACGTAAAAGCTTTTTAATCCCTAGACTGAAACTTGCATTGACCGTGCTGATAATTATGTGCAGAGATCGGATAATCGGATGCATATTTACCTAAAGTTAATTTTTCGCTACGAAAGTATGGAAAAGGCTTCTTAAAATAATTTATTAGAAAATAAAACTCGATATCACGGGATTGCATAACCAATCGAATGCATATAATTAATTGAAGTTAACTTTTAACCCCTAATGCGAATATGTGTGTATGTAGGGTGTAAGAAAGTCAGAGGTGCACGTCTGTGTTAGTTAAAAAAAGGTACAACTTTAAGTATGTAAATAAAGAAATATACATCGAATTCTAGGTAAATATGATTTTATTCTACAGAACACTAAATTTGACGACCCCAGAATCGCGGCATTTTTTCGATACAAAAGTGCATTCCATATTAGCCAACACCTGAAGTTTAGGTAAATATGCATCCGATTATCCGGTCTCTGATTATGTGGCTCAAAGTCATGTAAAAGAAGCTTAAATTAGTATCTGCTCTGCCTAGCCTTTTCCCAGCCATGTTGGGATCAGCTTCCAGTCCTAACTAGATGAGACTGAATACTTGTTTGTTACACGGAGCGACTGCCATCAGACCTCCGTAACTCAGTTACTGGACGATGCCCATATCCTAAGGTTAGACTAGTTGTTAGAATTTCGAGCTTCTGACTTCCCGTAACGACTATCATAGGTATTTGTATAACACCCGGGACCAACTGTTTAACGTGCTCTCCGAGCTACGAAGAGATCTCGATGTTTAACGAACGGTCACCCATCCACGAATAAACCGCGGCAAGCGCAGCTTAACTTCGCAAATCGTATGATCCGCGCGGTTCGTAATTATTAGCCACGAGCCCCTTCCCTTCTTCAAGCTAAATAAGAATCATTTGAATTAATTATAACTACATAAAATCGACGGGTCCTACGTATACTGGTACAACCCACAAAAATGAGAAATCCACTTTTCTACATCAATCACCTTCAAATTACCGATATTTTACTCAATTTTTTTTTAATGTAGATAATTTCGAGGTTACAAATTTGCAAACGAATGGAAATAACAGTATTATTTTATAAAGGATATATAAAATATTTAAGATCTTTAAACCGCTCTTCTATAAAGTTGTGTTTTTACACTTGCACCATTATACGTCAAGGAACAGGCAAACATACTTTTGAACGCAGTTCGTCATCAATGATAGAGTCATAATCAATCAATCTTTATTTGATAAACACATGTTAGTGTTACACAATTCGTTCATCATGTTTACAAAACATTAACTAAAACACAAGACATACATACATAGCATGTTACATAATTATTTCTAAGCTATAATACTGAATTTTTTGTAACCGAGAAAGTAATATTTCCAAGTGATCCATAGACGATTTTATATTTATTTTATAATTACTGTTGGTACACAGTTATGCACTAAATGTATCTTTATTATATCTTTACCTGAGCTAATTTATTTATTTCAAATAAAGAATTTGGGAAGCGTGGCACGAAATACATTACAGTGCATTACAGTTAACATTAAATCCAGTAGTGTTATTATTTTAGTCAAAGGGATATGTGATTAGTATATAAAATTGCTGATTATGGCATAGACAACCCAAAATTGTTCGTTGTTGTAATCTCTGAAGTGCGCTGTAGTCTCATAATTCTTGAGAACTTTTGTTCTGTAGATTGTGATAATATACTTTCAAAGGAGAACATTATGTGTACTTATATGCCAAAATAACGCATTTTCTCGGCAAGTCGAGAAACGACGATAGCATTGCTTTCATTTCAAACCTTATAACACCCGGAAGCCACAGTTCACATATAATAATAATTCACAAGTAAAACCTAGCTGGCAAAAAATTCAATCGATTCGATAATCATTTGTATAATAATGATGTACTTAATATCGGAAAACATTCATCATTTTTTACCCGATTCTGTCGAAGGCAGGCGTCAAGAGATACGTCGTTGGCATAAAAAGAACGATTGTTCCCACAGTCCCAAGGTATACGAGTAATGTAAATGTAACGTAAGTACGTTTATAGTGTATCGTCATAGTTCCGTCCTATTACAATGCATAATCAATTCAATTATCCGGTGTTGTTGGCGTGACACCATCCCTATTACCAACGGTTTCCCATGTACCTCTCGATAAACTAACATGTTTTTAGCATCATTAATTTATTATTATAACATATATTATTGCCATTATTTCCACCATTGTTATTTTAGATGAGTATTTAAACTAAAAAATAAAAGTTAAATAGGTAAATAAATGCGAAAAATCCACGTACAATAAATTAATAATTATAAGCAATTTTATTCTCGTTCTACAATTTTAACATTATTTTAAATGGTTTGTTGTAAAGATAAAGTTAAACATGGCGACATATTAAAACACGTTTATCGTATTTTCTTACTGATAACAGTTGTATAATATTGACGAATCGACGACGCGTATTTACACAGCGATAAGAAAAACATACTTAAGTAGATAGAACACATGGAGCGAACTTAGAAAAGCTGTGCAACTTCCTGTACGTGAACTTTAACATGTTGTTGTTATTGTTTATATTTAATTTGAAATACCTTCATTTAATTAAGAATAGGACAGTATTAGGTATGATAAGCAGAGATCGGATAATCGGATGCATATTTACCTAAAGTTCAGGTATTGGCTAATATGGAATGCACTTTTGTATCGAAAAAATCACGCTATTTCGGGATCGTCATAAGTGTTCTGTAGAATAGAATCATATTTATCTAGAATTGGATGCATATTTAGTTATTTATACAAGGTTAGTCGGAAAGGGGGTACTAAGCCGCGGGCCACCTAAAATATCACTGATGACTATTTTAAAGCAAGTGTTTAAATTTTAAAATTCGATAATTTTTATGTGCAAGCAAAAATATATTTACTTTAGTTTTTCAAAAAAAAAACATACCTGCTTTATTTATGAATTCAGAAAATTCATTTTCTAATCCGTGACCCCAAATATGACCTAAATTGTAAAAACAGCTGATCATAGCTATGGACAGATAGATTTTAGCATATTTTTTACGAAATCTTTGAAAAGCTATTTCTCTTAAACTATTGAGTTTTGGGGAAAATTGTAGAACAAAAGTTATCCCGTGTTATGGGTACTTTAACACCCTTTCGGCTTAGTTCTTTCCGACTAACCTTGTATACTTAAAGTTGTGCCTTTTTATTAACTAACACAGACATGCACAGAGCCGTCTTAGGCTATGCAGGGGCCCTTGGGCACAGAGAATTTGGGCCCCTTTTGGAAAGCCAAAAAGAACGTAAATAACATCAGAATGTACTTTTTTTCAGTGACATAATTGGTTATTACATTGACACTAACTTGTAGTTCAAATTGTTTTATTAGGGTAGTGAAAAGTTACAAAGTCTGAAGTTAGCAGCAATTTGTTTCAAATTAAAGAAAACTTCTGCTGCGCAACGTTTTGCTGTGCAACCCTAGTTATCTGGGTGCTTTGTTAATGATGCGTTGAACTAAGAAACCGATGTGTTTTTTAAAATTGATTTATTGATAAATACATGGTTGCACTGGGTTTCAGCATTTCGAGGCCCCCTTCAGACCGGGGGCCCTGGGCTCGGGCCCCACGTGCCCTTATGGTAAAGACGGAACTGGACATGCACTTTCTTACACCCTACATACACACATATTTGCATCGGGGGTTAAAAATTTACTTCAAATAATTGTATGCATTCGATTAGTTACGCAATCCCCGTGATACCGGGTTATTTTTTTCTAATAAATTATTTTCATAAGCCTTATCCATAGTTTCGTAGCGATAAATTAACTTTAGGTAAATATGCATCCGATTATCCGATCTCTGATGATAAGACATCATTACCGTGTTTACTTAAAGCGTTTAAGTGGTTTACAGTCTCGTATCCTATTAGCTTTATTTAAACTTTCAGTTCACAAGATTGTTTTGTTGAATATACTCGTGCTCTGTGGATGAGACTACCAATGTTCAGTCTAAAATTTGTTAGCTGAGCAATAACATAAAAATTTGATGTTGATGTATTTTTCTTTTAGTAAGGAATCTCTTGGAAAAGTTTTCTCCGTGAGATGTCAATAAATCATTTATTAATCTTATCATGTGGCGTATAAAAATAAAGCTACAAATCTTTAGAGCTCATTTAGGTTGCAACGCCATTTTATGGGATGACTTTTAATGATAAGCTTTAGGGGCCTATTATCTTGTTATTTTTTGAATCAATAAATCTAATGATAACAAACCACACAGCTTAAAAAAAAGGTTTGTATAACTTTGTTGAAAGCTTCTCTTGGTGGTTGTCTTCAAAGAGAGACGAGCGCGTAATCTTTAGCTAGTACTGCACATCAAATACTGTAGTCACGGTAAAAGCGGGTCATGTCCGTGGCCAGCAGCCGGCGTGGAGCAGGGAAAGTCATCCGAGCGTGGATAACTCGTAGTTTCATTTTTGCAAGCGTAGCGTGTTGGGTACGCATGCGCGGGGCGAGCGATACGTCAGTGTTGCATGGAACCAACGTTCACTTCGGACGCGCGAGTGGCGCTCGTGTCTATGACGGCGTTTGGTGCTTATGAATAAAGAACAAGTGTTGTTGTGTGTTGGATTGCGTTGTGATGAGCGGGGCGGGAGTGGCGTCCCGGACGGCGACGGAGCCCGTGTCCCTGCCGGCCGAGCTCCCGGTCCGGCTGTACATGCGAGCACTTCGCCAGTATCAAAAGCTTCTTGACCTAAGACGCCTATCATTCAAAGACAAAGTAAGCATTGTCGTCATAACTCCTTTATTGTCCGCTTTACCTTGTTGTAGTACCATTGAAACTATGTCTAACCTAATCAAATAAGTTAATAGTACACATTCTTTTGTTTAAGCTGTCTTCTAAGCACACAGAATCTTTATTTCTTATGGTTTTAGCTTGTTATAACTGTAGTAGAATACATAAGTTAGTTCTATGTCATGACGTTAATCTTAACCTTGCGCATGCTTTGATCGATATTTTCCTATCCCTTACTTATGAAACATTATACTTACATGACGAATGATATACCTAGCACAATAATTATGTTCTCAGAATTAAAGGGGAATCCTGGTTCTCCGGATTAGCTTATATGGATAAATAAATTCATTCATAACAGGAACTTCTGGAATATTTCAATGTGGTTTTTAAATTTTGATCACTAATAAGGAAAAAAGTAATATTTTTAATGGGTAGGTGACGTTATGGAGCCGCGTTTATGATAGTCATACATACGTGCGTAAGTCGAATGGATTAACGTTCAATATTCAATCTTTACCATAACATCCTGTAAGGTAATTGGAAGTTATTACTGCTTATATTAGTAAAAGGATTTAAACGATCTACGTAAATTGTAAAATCCGCTACATTTTCCATTACGATTATGTCCGTTGTAACTGCATCTTAATTTATTAATCTCACCACATACCTACTTTGCGCTCCGAGCGAATTGCGTGGCTATCGCTTGCCGCGCGGTCATCTAACTCGGGGCGCTAAAATGCCTCACGTTAAGAACACGTGTTTACTTCTTGTATTTTTTTTGTATTGAATCCAAAAGTGTACCTTGCAGGATTAATCTACGTAAGCAGTACATCACGAGGTTTGAACGAATTACATGATTTCGTTTACACCCTGTATTTAGAGGTTTATAAAGGTTTTAACATAACAACATCACACCCTCATTTCGCCAGTTAAGTTTAAGTCTCACGTAATAGGGGGCGAGCCAATTGCCATTAACCGGGCATAAATCCAGACGCCCGGCTGCTACTGAGGAATTCCACACGGAAAAACTCAATAATACTGCCCGACCTGTGGATTGAACCCAAGTTTTTTGTACCTAAGTATTTATATTTAGAGATTTATAAAGGTTTTCTTTATCAATAATATAATTAGATAAGTCAATACAACAATAATTCGGTGTATGCTAATTCTGATACCACGTCAGTCTAAACCAAGGTAGAGCTTTTTTTAAGCTTATCATCAAGTTCGATCGGAGGACAAACAATCATTTGTAGTATTTTGTACGTCGTTATACACTGTGTGAGGTAATCTCTGTCGAGTCGAGGGTTTTATCAGTTTCAAGGTCTTGGTGCGCCGGCGCCGCCCACAGGCTCTAGCACATTAATTCGAACGAAGCAAGCAAGATTGAAATATTTACGTCGCTGTAATATTTGCATTTTACCGTATATAATGTACTCTTCTAATGAATATTGCATTTATGATTGGCAATAAGGTCGTTTCACACACGATACATTTGATGACAAGCAAATGTTGAACATACTGTAAAATTAAGTTATTCTGGAGCACATCGTACGGCCTAGTTCATTCGTGATCATGATAGCATCGCACCGCCAAGTACAGAATTTATAATCTTGATACATTTTTGCATTGCCTTTTATCTACTTTTGTATCATAAAAACTTTATTTAACTTTTAATATTTATATGATTTTTATATATGATTTTTTAGCTAAGTTTTGATGACATTTAAGTATGTCAATTGTTTTATATAGTTTAGCTTCCTTAACACTTGTAAATGTGAGAACTTTGTGGACCTGCCTCTATGAATTTGTAAATTACTGTTATTCATATAGTTTTTATTCTATTTTATTTGTTAATTTTTGTACTACATTACTCATTGGTCTGTGGTCAGGACTCCATTGTTCTCTCACTATCCTAAATCATTGTGCTCTGAAATTGTTAAAGATATTATTTTTAAAAGAGTAACCATGGAGTTTCTTGCCGACTCTTCTCCATAGGAAACGACTAATTGGAACCGTGCATCTAAATTCGACTTTTCATAAACACCTGTATTGGTTTATGTGAAATAAAAACTTTTGATTTTGAATAAAACTAGAAATACTCATTTAGAGGATCAAGGTCGCACGGTAAATAATAGGTGTAGATACTTAATACAAGACATGTTATCGATTAGCGAAAACCGTGAGATCAGTGTTATATCAAGGGATTGAAGTAAAATTTACCTCTAGTGGTTTTTCTGTATTATGCAAGTTTTTATACCAAATAAGCAAATCGACACGTTTCTTATGATATCGAGTAAAATAGTAACACGTAGGTACTATATGACCTTATACATAATTATTAATTCATTAATCATTGTAACACAATACACATTCATCTCTCTGTTAGTTACATAGAAACTACGTATATTTAATTAAGCTATAACATTAGGTAAATATTGATTTTTCAACAATAACATCAAGGAAAACTTTGGTTTTGGTTAATTAGACATTTTAGCCTAAATAATTTATTTGCTAAATCACGTGGACAAACAATACGACACACCCAATCAACAAAAACGATGGTATGTGTAATAAGAAAAGAAACATAATGTAGGTACCTGCAATCCTATGCCGTTGATCCCTGAAAGGTTAAACAGTGGTGCAGTGACGGTCGCCCGCAGTTTATGTATAATAATATAACAATATAAACTAAGTTACTTTATTTAATATTTTAGGGTACCAATTCTATATGAATAACAAGGACCCGTATCACAAAATTAACTGCAAGTAAACCGTTGGCTCTCAATAAAACTCACCTGAAGTTTCTTTAGTATTGCTATTAGTAGTAACTAGTACCTAGTACCTACTTACATAGTACCCAACATGGGCGCTTTTAATTTCGCATCGACCGGTTTAGGTCCTACGTACGTCAAAGCCACGACTTTTAAAGTAGCGCACGATTTTAAATGTATTGGTTTCGTGACCACGTTTGGGAGCGGATTGTCGTCATAGTGTAGATAAGCTTTTATCGACTTGTCAACGAATGACAGATCGGTAATGTTTGTGCGCTTGTGACGAAGGCATCGTCCGGTGTGGCGAAGTGGTATTCAGGGTGCCCAGTATAATTTGGCAGTTCATGGCGGCGTTGTTTGCAACGGCATATATCATCAAATTCAGTATTAAAATGTAGTTCCCTATTTCACCGCCTGCCAAGATACGCTGGCCAGAGTGTTCGAATGTCGATCGCTGGCGGGCACGTCGCGTCGCTTTCCGCGTGCGGTCACTTCCTGCTGCCCGCGTGCCGCAGTAGGCCGCTGGCTCACCGCACCACGACGCCGACAACCTCTGCATTCAGCTGATTAGACACTTCCGTACACATAACTGACGAACGCGTTTGTACAACGGTTCTGTTGCCTTTTATACCCCATAAACATGAAACACAATAAGAATTTGTCATTTAGTGTGCTCAATAGTCTTACTGGCTAAATGCACGATATTATCCTGTTAAGAGTGATTATCACGATAAACATTATGAAATATTATGAAGCCAGATATTTGCATGGCTAATAGCGGGTTCACACGGTTCGATTTTAGTTGATCAACAAAAGTTGAACAACAAAAGTTGAAACGTTCTGTTCCTTTAAATTGATTCAATTTGATTGAAAGTCTGTTCACACGGTTCAAATCGCATGCGATTTGGCAGTTGATCAACTAGAATCGAATCGTGTGAACCTGGTATAATACGAATAGGAATTACAAAACTGGTTGGCTAATAGAGTTGGTAGGTACCTAGTTAACCTAAGTAGAGCAAAAATGTTAAATAGTTCCTCGCACGGTTTTGAGGGCAAGTTTTAGTGAGTCATTGTATACATTTTGTAATTTCGTGTTAGTATGTTGTCAAAGAAAAAACCTCCCATCCTAGGTTCTTTTCTCCATAAGCGTATTTCCCAAATGTGTCTTGATTTGTTATTTAAAGACTGTTGAAACTTGAAAGCTTTGAAAAATGTGAAGCAGCTCTGCCGCGCGATTTAAAACGCAGTAAGTAACATTTTGGTCATAAATGAGTTAAATATATATTCGTAATCAATCGAAATAGTCAATCCTATGGTGATTACGAATATATAAGGTCCAACCAAAATACCTGGACAAATTTTTACACAGTGTTCAGTACGTTTAACTAAACATATCTATGCAAAAAAAACGAGATCCAAATGTTTTTTTTTCTAACCAAAAAATGTTTTTCATCATTAATTTTAATTTAATTATATTTTTTTTTACATTTTTCACTTCGTCTATTAGGTAAAACACGGCGCGGAAGTAGCGCGCGCCCCGGCGACGGTCGATGCATAAAAAATGGATGAGTTTATTCTTAGAGAGTACAAGCAATTTAAAACGTTGTTATTTTTTGGTCAGAAAAATATCACTTAGATCTCGTTTTTTTTGCATAGATATGTTTATTTAAACATACTGAACACTGTGTAAAAGTTTGTCCAGGTATTTTGGTTGGACCTTATATATTTAGGTAACTAATTTTTGACCAAAATGTTACTTACTGCGTTTATGAATCGCGCGGCAGTGCTTCTTATCATGGCCATGCTTACCCTAAAATTAGAACGAGTTACAGTGTACCAGTAAAATGCGTACCAGTATAACTCGACACGTTGTCCTATGTAAATGTTGTATGTTTTTTAAGTCTTCGTTTAGATGCCAGATTAACGTTCTCTAAAACATGTATTCGATGAGTCCTATTTCATGTTATGTTTACAAATAAATTCGCAAAGGTTAATAGACCATATGGATTATTTTTTTTGCTTAGATACCTACGTGTATAATTTTGATTATATCACAAAAAGTCACATCGACGCTCGTTAACTTGTGTGTTGTCAAAAAAATATAGCAAGTTGATTATTATCTACATTTTTATGACACATGAACGTTGAAACAAAAACGTTCTCTTGACATATATAATTATTATAATGCTGCCTTGTTGGGCTAGTGACCGTAAGCGCGACTGCTGAGCATGGGGTCCTGGGTTCCATCCCCAGGTTGGGCAAAGTGTTATTGGGTTTTCCATTACGAATTTCTCAGTAGCAGCCTGGAGTCTGGATTTGTGCCCGGTTAATGGCAATAGGCTCGCCCCCTATTACATGGGACTTAAACATAACTAACGAAACGAGGGTGTACTAAAACACCTCTGCCGAACCCTTCGAGGAATACAAGGCGTGATGTTATGATACGTAATTATTATAATGTTGATTCTTTAAAAAAAACCTGTGGTAATAAGTGCGTTTATCTATTAATAAAATACTTTATGTATCATTCGTATAGCCTTAAATAAAGAAGAAAAAAAAACAATATTCTATTCTACTTTCATCTCATAAATATGGTCCTTTGTTCTTCCGACAAGACAGAATTAAGTAGAAACATGAGGAAGGATTAATGCATGTAGGTACCTACTATTACGGATTTCTTAAGCAAATCTCCCCTATTCATATGAACAAATTAACATCTTAGATGTTCATTTGTGAAATTGTGAATACAATCCCGGCTTCGCACGGATGGACATTTTTCCCGTTTTTGCACAACATTTTTCATTTATGCTGCGCTCCTATTGGTCGTAGCGTGATGTTATATAGCCTATAACCTTCCTCGATAAATGGACTATCCAACACAAAAATAAATTTCAATTCCAACCAGTAGTTCCTGAGATTAGCGCGTTCAAACAAAAATCCACAAACTCTTCAGCTTTATAATATTAGTATAGATAATATCGCCTCAATATTGCACTAGATACTACTGGAAACCCTACCCTCTTTCGTGTACCTATTTTCTATTAGAATATTGATGTTCTAAAACAAGTGTTTATTTATAACGGCGAATCATTTGTGTAACAACTGTCTATTTAAGGCTTCATTATTAGAACTAAGTCTATTTCAAACAAGGCTTCATATTCTCATAGTATCGGCGGGAGTAACTAACATAAGTATATATAACAAAGTAGTCTAAACTGTGCCATAAAAACCCATAATTATTTTCCGTGAAAAAATTACAATTAGTGTGAAGGTAGCGCTTAAAACTGTAATATTTGGGTCTGATCTATCAGTTGTTTTACAGTTTTTGCTACAAAACTTTGGTTTTCAGATTTAAAATGTTCCCCGTATACTTTCAAAATTCTATATAATTTTGTTTAAAAATAGTCCTTAGTTCTATTTATTACGACTTGTACAACTGTGAAAATGGATAGACTCATTAATCTATCGAGATTTTCTAGAAACTTTATTTAATTTATTATTACATGCTCAACTTTGTCATTTCAATTCATTTCAAAATGAAATTCACGAACTCAGAACAATAGCAGTGTATTTATTTTTGTTAATATTATAGACTTACAGCAGTGTAATAAACGGAGTGAACCAAATGAAACTGAATAGTATTAGGCTGACACTTTGTTGACATAAGATGGAATAATTATAGAGTCAATCACAAAAGGTGCATAGATATAAGCTATAATTTAAATATAAAATAAAAGGTGATTGACTGATTGACACATCAACGCCCAGGTCAAACAGCTTATGTCACAGACTTGAACTATTAGGTACTGTGCTATTACCTACTAAGATGAAAACCTCATGTAAAATAATTTGTTAAGAAACACCTTCTATTAACTGTCATTTAACATTACGTTTCATCATTCATATAAAGTTTATTAAACGACAAGAAATAAATATTAATAGTAATAATGTCAGGCCATTATTTGACGCTAGGAGATAATATTTTGTTATCCTACAAAAATAGCATTGCAATGTTTCTTCTGCGTATATTTAAACATAAGATAACCCCTGATATTGTACGTATTAATGTCATTGTTGAATAAGCCGTCTGAACGGAGCGCGAGCGCCGACGGCGACACGGTCTGGAATATGACGAGCATTGACGCACACGCAACCGATTAAGTACGGGTCAAAATCTTGTGCCGACGATGCTTTTATAAATAATATTAATGGGTCGTTTACGGGAGAGCTAAACAAAAGCAGTATTGTCTCTGACTATTCACTTTGAATAACGAATGTATAGTTTTAGATTTTTTTTTATACCAGCTGGACTTTAGGTAAATTTTATATTTTAATATCTCATGATTCTCATGCCTTATTAATATAAATATTATTTATAAGTCATTTGTTTGACTGCCTTGTTGGTCTTGTGGTTGCAAGCATGACTGCTGAGCATGAGGTCCTGAGTTCGATCCCCAGGTCGGGCAAAGTGTTATTAGGTTTTATCATTAGGAATTTCTCAGTAGTAGCCCAGAGTCTGGATTTGTGCCCGGTTAATGGTAATAGGCTCGCCCCCCATTATATGGGACTTAAACATAACTAGCGAAACGAGGGTTAATAAAAACACCTCTGCCGAACCTTTCGGGGAATATAGGGCGTTGTGTTATGTTTGTTAACGTGTCAGAATGTTTTGAAGTGAGAAAGAACTAATCCTCAAACTGTTACACAAGCAACTTTTAATAAAACCAAATGGAAGTAATATCGTGATATCTTATCTATCTAAGAAGTTTCTTTGTAGCACATAAGATGTTTTGTAGGTAAATAAATGATACCTACCTGCTTATTATATTTTCATTTTTACTTTGCACTTCAGAAAATATCATATTACTGGAGCTTAATATTAAACGGATTTATAACAGGGGTAAAAAAAGGTAAAGATAATAGCTTGTTGCGTTAGCGATACGAGAAAAACGAGAATAGCTTACGCCGTGGTAAAAAGATTAGCTAGTCTGCAATGTTGGTAGCGGAGCTGACTACCCAGGGTATGCCGGACGTACTTAAGTATCGTGGGTAACTCCAGGAGGCTCTTTTAATGCATCCCAAATATAGTGAAATGGGTAAAATGATTCCAACATGACAAAGCTAAAAATCAAACACAAAATACGCATTTCAGAGAAAGAGAAATCTATTGCCGCATCGGTCTACTCGTCGCCTATAAATAATCCCTTAAAAAATATTTTAAGTTAAAACGGTTTTATCTTGCAGTACCTCTGGCATCAGGTCAGTATTTGAGGTCTGAAGGTTGAAATTATTATAATGTTGTATTCTCATGAAAATTGAATTTGTTTACGAAGTTTCAAAATAATCAATTAAACAGAAGTAGGTAGTTGAAAAATCAGTCCCAAGATTTGAATCAAAGAAACAAACAAATAAATAAGAAAATAAATAAATAAACAAGCAAATAAATATACGAAGTGAAGTTAAACTCTTAAAAAAAACACCAACACTTATGTTTTATTTCAGGGATAAAATATCAAAGGTTAACGTTCTCACGAATCAAATCTTATTCATAAGTGAATGGTTTACTAAATTTATTCACATAACTTGCAACGTCATCTCGCTCCTGGTGACTAATATTTACACCATGGGAGCATAAACACATCTCCATTCGTGACGAGGTTGTTGTGCCCATGACGTAGCCATCGTACGACACTAAAAAAACTTACTCTGCCGTCAGATAGCGTATCATTAACACTGTTTTCCTAAAAAAACATTTGTTTAATTTAAGAAAAGGCGTGAACTCTTAATCTTGGTTTGTTATGAAATTCTAGATAATATACTTTGATATGCAAAGTCAATATTACTATTTTATAAGCCAATGTGTGAAAATCTAAGGAACTTAAGAAACATGATTTCTTAACTTTTAGACTCCTTTTTCGGATTTAAAATTGTTATTTTATAACATAACATCATTCCCCTAATCATCCTGTATTCCCCGAAGGGTTGGGTAGAGGTGTATAGTAACACCCTCATTTTGCCGTTATATTTAAGTCCCATGTAATAGGGGGCGAGCCTATTGCCATCAACCGTCACAAATCCAAACTCCGGGCTGCTACTGAGGAATTCCACATGGAAAAAACTAATAACACATTGCTCGACCTGGGGATCGAACCCAGGACCTCACGATCAGCAGTCGCAGTTGCCACAACCAGACCGAAGAGGCAGTTTTTTATAAAAAAAAATAGATCTTGTTTAGCATGCGATGCTTGATGATGCCTTGCAACTGTGTTTTTTACTATAGATACATACAATACTGCTACTTTTTACAGTTCATTTGTTACGATAGTCTTATACACAATGTATTTTTCAGTGAGTAAAAAATAGAATGGCTCTACCAAAACATAAATGTTTCTCATCTAGTCTAAATTCGATTAAATTATTGTCTTTCTGTAGTATTTGTAATATCTTGTTTATTTATTTAAATATAATTTGATTATAATAGCACAGATTTACAGTCGTTCACTTGCGATAAAATAACATAATTAATGCAATGAGTTTTTTCTTGACAATCGCAATAAAACATCGAGTTTATTGGCTAGTTTCCATTTACATAATTCTTTAGTGCTATGTTGGCACCATTGATTTTTCATTGTTTCAGGGCGGTTTTATAATGAAATAATGGTGACAAAATAGCGCCAAAGGGAATTCTTACGTGAAACGCACTCTACCTAGACTAGACTAGTACCTACAAATTTTAAACGAGATCCTTTTCTATGTCACGTAATGTTCATTGTATCTATAGCATAGAATTTAATGAATTACAAAGTAGTTGACATGTTAGTCGAGTACCTTCTACATCGGCGCTGATAATACCGGAAATCGTGGTTGTGCACACTTCCTAGTTGGCACCTTTAACCTGAAGTGTTATCTGCAATGCCGTAAACGAACTTTACATACGATTATTTTATAAAATTGAGACAATATGCTAATAAATTAACATTCACATCAGTAATACACACATACATAGTTTACAATTTATTTAAGTAAAGCCTTCATGAAAATACCTCTGTTTTAGAATAATTTAATCCCGAATTGAGACAAATATTTGAAGAAAATCTATTATGAAACATTATATATATGATTCTAAATAGGTAAATTCAATCTTTAATTAAAAGATGATTTATATGTATGAATGTTTGTATCTAATATTATATAATAGTGCGATACGACTGGTTTGATAACGCTTTGCTTCTTTATTTAGAATAGACGAATTAATACTTTTGATCAAATACCTAAATATACCACAAAATTTAAAGGTTTTATCAATTACGTTTACGTAAACTAATAAACCAGCGTTTAGAATATCTCTAAGTTTACAAACCAACTGATATCTATCCTAATATTATAAAGAGGAAAGATTTGTATTTTTGTATTTAACGAATAAACTTAAAAACTACTGGACCGATTTCAAAAATTCTTTGGCCGTTAGAAAGCTACATTATCACTGAGTAACATAGGCTACGGGCGGAGCCGTGAGGATACAGCTAGTTTATAATAAAACAATTGTCCATGATGTTGCGGTTTAGATAAGCATAGGTAGGTAGGTCAGGAAAATGATATATAGAGCAAGTTCTTGCAAGCCGATAGTTATAATACTAGGTGAATCCCCATGTTTCATAATCATTAGCACGAATACGTACATCACGTTAATCGATAAATTACACATTAAAGTGTCATACCACAGTATAGCCACGCCTCACAGTCGTCCAACGAAGTGTGATGTCCGATTTCGCTTCAAACTATCAAAAAATGTTCAGAGCTAACTTTAAAAAGTGTCAGTGTCTAATTTTCGTTGTAAGTACAGAGGGTCAAGTTTAAATAAAATTACATACGATTGTCATCCCACTGACGCCTACTGAGATTCCATTACGAATGTGACAGATTAGATATTCTGCAAAACTTCAATGTATTCTATTGAAGTAATAGTTCAATGGCAGTTGAATGACAGTCCAATAGAAAGTCAATGGAAACCTACTGGTCTTAAATAACAAATAAGTAGAATACCAAATTTCTAAATTAGCAGACTTGGACCCCTGTATGATAGTTACACTGTATTCATATGGTTGAGTAAACTGCTACTTTTCGTGGCTGTGTGCTTAGGGTCGACGAGTTCATACGACATGGCGCCACACGAAAATAATTTTCAGTATCTGTTTACATTATCGGTATATTGTAAGAATATTTTATGTGACAGATGATGTAAACGCTTTTTTACATAATTTAAGTATGCAAATAAGCAATTGAAAGAAATGCAGAATGCATGACATTATTATGCTGACCATACCGTGAAAGTTGTTAAAATTGAGGAAGTATTTTGTAGATATGTAAATCAATGGCGTGATACTATAGTCATTTTATTTTATGTTATAAATGAAATATAGGACGACTCTACACTCTACCGTCGTCGTAAAACTGTAAAAGCCATCAATACGACTTTGATTAACCATATCGACGCACGAGGTTTTTTTTAAACGGTTTTAATTAGCTTCACTTCGCATATTTGTTTGATTGTTTGATTCAAATCTTGCGATAGATTTTTCAACTACTTACTTAACCAATTCTCCTGAAACTTTGCACACATTCAATTCCCATGACAATACAACTTTATAATAATTTCAACCTTATTCAATCCTCAAATTTTGACGATGCAGGGATCCTACACGATAAAACCGTTTAACTTGAAAGTTTTTAAGGGATTATTTTCCTAGGTATGCAGTTTCAAGTCATAAGACCAAAGATATAAAAGTATAGTGTCTAAAGAACTTCTTTCATTAGCTTCTTCTTAAAATAAATATTCGAAAATGGTAGCGGAGGAAGCGCTTTGTCCTTATTTGGCAGTCTGGTCTACACGCCGGATAGACTCATTTGAATTGTTTATCGTACACGTCACAGCTCATCATGAACTGGTCCAACGCGTGACGCTGCCCACCATTCGCAAAAATATACAATACACAATTTTTTCTCTATTTCGGATTAAAAAGCTGCTCCATATTGTGATTCATTATGTCACTTGTTTTATGGTATGATGTAGCAAGATAAAAAAAAACAAGTCGAGTTAATTGTTTTTTTTGTTGCGTAGAACACGTAGAAGTCAATGGTATGCAGTAATCGTACATACATACACGAGTGTGTATGTGATAACATCTGTTTATTTAGCCATACCGCTGTTATTGTACTGGCTTACTAGCAAATATCTGTGTCTGCCGACTTTGCCCCGTTGTGTTTCTAATTATTTTAATTCCATTATCTTACTCTTAATTATTTTTTGAATAATTATGTTTGGAGTATTCCTCTATTGATGACTATGATGTACTTTGTATTCTGGGTTAAATTATAGTAAACATGGACTCATTTTATCTTTAATAGTGACTATATAACCCAAATAAGTTTATAGGTATCTACAAAGATTGTTAGTATCTCTATCTTAAATTATCACTATTAATTATTTCTGAAATGTAAATAATAAATGTAATTACAACAGCAAATAATTATAATGAGGTATTAATAAACTGGTCTGAGTTCATTACTTATTATTTAATTAATCAAAAGCATCCGCATTTTAATGAAATTATTCAAACATGTGTTCGAAACTTCGAATGCATTGATAAACAACTTATCACAAAATATAAATGTATATTCACATAATGTTCGTTCTGCCTAGCCTTTTCCCAACTTAGAATAATTATAAAATATGTTATAATTCTCTCTGGGTAGTATGTCACCCTGTTACGTAACGGGCTATGGGCGTATGGAAGGACATGCCAAGTTTACGTGTTTCAACGAACAACATTATCGATGCGATACAGAAACTTTAACAACCACATACATTTTACAGTGAGGGACAAACAACATTATTTATATTTGTACGATGCCACAATTCAAATAGTTGCGTCAGTGAAATAAAACAATACAGTGATAATATCATGGTAAACATGTAAATACTAACAATTGTTGTAATCACTTACAAAACTCACTCACCGTATACAGGCTGTTTACAAATTCGTGTAATTTCTTGTGATCTCCTGCTGATATTTAACCATGCGGATTATTTATATGAGGAATAAAATTTTATTCCCTAGAAAACACCCTTATACATACATTAAAAGGGCATTTTTTGTCTTATGCGGATGCGGGTGCGATTTTCGTCCGCATGCGGCCGTGTCAATACCTTCTTACCTATAATCAGTGTCAAGCTGAGCACGCGGAGCTTTTTACAATGCAATCCGTGTGCGGACAGAATCAGCGACCGCACCACCCGCATCCGCTTACGACAGAAAACGCCTTATATGTTCTTTAGGTACCAGCCGTGAACTTCATGTCGTCACAATATTTAATACTTTGTTTAATTTTATATCAGCAATCGATTTCACTTCACATTTGAGACGTAAAGGGAAGCCAATACTGTTACATGATTTCACAAAACAGTTTTACATTGGCACCTGACTTATCGTATACTGATGGGTGATAAACATCGTCTTATTATGCAGTTGGCATGTTTACTAGATCTCCAAATATTTTTACAGTATGAAACGTATACTCCTGTTAAGTGAAACAATTTTAGGGACAAAAAAATGCGAATAAATATTTATGCGCCGTAAGTCAATAAATTTAAGCCTGAGTTTCGAAACGTTTTGTGAATAATGTGGATAAGGTGACGCAAGCACTAGCCTTGTGGATGCGCCCCATTTCACAAGCACTCGGGTACACACACACACAGAAACTGCACGTTATGATATATGAATGTACTCACTGCTACTCTACAATAACACTACTTAATATTCATGAATGCTTCTTATCTTTGCATCGCTTCTTAACTACTATATTATCTCCAACAAAACATCACGATGTTAACTCATCATAAAGGCATTTGCCGCCTTCTGCATTCTAATATCTGAGTGCACTAACTCGCTAAACTGAAGGTTAGTCCTAATTATGCGGACACTTCGTTGTAACTTAATTTGCTGATCACGTTTATACGACAATCATCAATGTTACAAAACACGTAAAATCTGATCATATTACTTGAAAAAAAAAATTGTACACCATAATGATAAAAATGTTAATAGTGTAACATTGTTACGTTTTGAATATGGAAATAAACTTTTATAGTCTAAGAAAAAAAATTAAAACTCGACAAAAAACAAATATACCCAATTATCTAAAACGTAGTTTTTGTATGAAGTCTGTAATATTAGGTTATAATCTTTTCTGTACGATAAACTTTGCATCAAAATCCGTTTATGTTTTAGATTTATTATCTATTAATATCGCGGACGCACACAAACGTATTTTTTTTATGGAATCTTGTCGTGTGACCCCATGTTTTTTCTATGAAAAAATATTACAATTGAGGTGATTGAACGCCTATTATATTCACAAGGCTGTGAAGTTTCGGGACATATCATAAAAGTATTAAATCTAATAGTGGTCGAGTAAAGATAATATACAATGCCAAAAACTGATGTGTGGAACATAATTTAACTAATATTCTAAATCGTTAATAATCGCCAATCGTTAAGGTATCATTAAACTTGTAATACTGCGCATCTACTTACTAGTAGTTACTAATGTTGCCAAACTCAACGTCAAACTCGCGTTAACGTTAACTGTCTAACTGATTTTTATTTTTGTGTGAGTGGGCGAGACTAACAAGCCCCCTAGACAAACAGACGAATACTGAGTCTGAAGGCAAAATTAACACATTTATACTTGTATGATCTATACAACAGGACACTGGCAAGGATATAAGTATGTGAGGATGTTCGCAGTTTCCCCCTTCCGCTATGTACCCTGAATTTTGATTTATTTCACGTTACAAGTGTTTGTTTTGATATTGAATTATTAATATATCGAGAGATCTTTTTTGTTTGGCTAAAAATACGCTTAAATTATGAACTAAGCTACAATACATAGCTTCGACAATTATGAAACTTACATTTCGCTCTTTTGCGTCGAAGTATTGAAGTACATATATTTGGCTGCTAACGTTATTTAGAGATGTGATATCTAGAGATTGGTTCTTCATGTAGGTAAATATAAAGATATATCCGATCGGAAATATAATATGGAGAGAAGATGCCACTTCAGAACTACTCAATTTAATTTCTTAAGAACCGTGTTGATAAACAGCTCTCATTTGAGAGATCTCTCTTAAGTGTCGTTTGGAGATGAATTAAGAAAAATGTTGTCAAATGTATGGAATTCTACTTTATGGTAATCTCCTCTTGAAAGAACTCTCAAATAAGAGCTGTTTATTAAATCGGGTCTTAAGAAATTATGTTGAGAAGAAACTGTGAAGATGACGCATTCTCTAGGAACACAAAGTCAAAGCATTAATTTCATAATAGTAATTAGTATCTATTTACCTATAGAAATGCACAAGTCATATTATTATGACAAATCTGTTTCTTTATCGCTGGTGTTTACCCCACCTGTTGTATACAGTGATGAAAGGAGCTGTGCATTCATAACTAGCTCATGACCATCTCTTTCATCTAAATCATCTGTAATTTAACGAGTGTATGTTTCTGTTAATGCACTTCATGTAACTCTTAATCACGTCTTACGACACTTACGAGATGTTCTATTTCTGGCTGGAGACCACACGTGATGAATCGATAATTCATAAATACTGTGTCTGCGTAATAGCTAGGAAAACTTTTAGTAAGTACTTAGGTAGTAAAATATACTTGTTATACCTAATCATAACAAACAACTTATGCTCTACAAAATTTAGAAATAAAACGTCTTCCATACAAACTCCAACGGCTGATCGGTAATTTGTATGACAAATACTAAACATATTTTTTACTTGTTTTTCTGAAAGTCGTACAACAAAATATGTTAATTATAATAAGTTTATTCACCCCTAAAAGTTTATTAGCCACTAAGGAGGCAATGTATACAATGTTCATTTTTTTTTATCTCCCAACAATCCAATGCCACTTTCCATACATCATCATCATTATCTCCCTGGCCTTACCCCACACTAGGTGGGGTCGGCACAACACGTGTTCCTCTTCCATTCTCCTCTATCAGCAGTCATCTCAGTACTCAGTCAGTCTTTTCTTACCCATATCATCCTTCACCCAATCCATCCATCTTTTCTTTGGCCTACCTCTATTTGTATATCCATCCACATTCATCTATACTAATATTATAAAGAGGAGAGATTTGTATTTTTGTATGTAACGAATAAATTTAAAAACTACCGGACCGATTTCAAAAATTCTTTTGCCGTTAGAAAGCAACATTATTCCTGAGTAACATATGCTGTATTTATTACTGGAATAAAACTTCTAACGCGGGCGGAGCCGTGAGGACACAGCTAGTATTTAATACTCTTGTAGTAACATGTCTTTTCCCTCCGCATAACATAAAATAATACAATATAATGCCACATTCCATACATAACAGTAATAATTTACTGAGGCGTTATTAAACCAAAGGTTTAAGAGGAACATAGGTCCATGATTATGATTACACATACTTCTCTGTAGTAACGTTACCGCGTGCGTAATAATTACGACGAGACTGGTTTCACTGGAAGCATAGGTACTTAATTACTCATACTCATGGAGTTCGTGTAGCGGTAAATTGTTATGATATACCTACTTTATTAAATACTTATGTACAATTTCATGGTATGTGGGTATATTAGGTATGCATGGTTTACGTGTTCTTCTTATTATAGTGGTTAGCTACAACACCTCGTTTTTTACATTAATAAAAAAGGCATAGGTAGACTACTGATGAAAATCTAGGAAGATGATTCAAATCTAAGTTTTGTGTAATTTGTATAATTTACAATTTAAGCTATTTAAATCATTCATTTAATTTATGAATATTCAAAAACTGATTTACTACGCATAAATTATTAAATGAAATATATAAGTAATCTTCAATCATTGATTAATGGGTTTGGACAAACGTATACCTATACTTAATCTATTTTTGTGCCGCAAACTTAATTATAATATGAACGCATAAGTTACGAATTATTTATTTAATTATACGCAAATATAATTGTAACAAAAAAGGCTCGCCAGTAGAGGAACGTACCCATACTACGTGACCCGTTTAGGGGGGGACGGGGGTCTTTAAAATACCACGCTTGGTCACAGGGGCACTTGGTCATATACCTACTACGGGTGGTCACCGAGGGGGTAAAAAATTGTAAAAATGGGTCACGTACTATGGGTACGTTTCCTAGGCTGATGATAAATCGCAAGTAGGTACCTACCTACCTACTTTATTATAGCTAAAGTACTTATCTTCGAGTTTTTAATAATATTAATTTGAAACGCTGCACGAGGAGTATTTTACAGATATTCGCGTACGTACCTATAGCTGTATGATTCATCGTAACGCACTTAAAATTAAATAGGTACTTCCGCCACATCATTGTTTGGCACCAACTATGCATTGATTAAAAATGAGTGCGTTCAATTTTTAATGTTGTAAGATTTTACTAAGGTAGGTACAATAAACTCATGCCACAAAGTAACCAGCTTCACTTTCCATATAAAATCAGTTTGTCTAGTTTTTTACTCGACTGCGCAAAGGCAAATGCAAGGTTATGTTTTTGACCTTATGTATCATTATGTACACACACACTGTATTTAAGACATAAGAGTGTTTTGCTATATTAAGATGAGCGTATAACTATCAAAAATATGTTATAATTACTAATAAACACTTTCACAAAATTGGAGTAATGTATCGTAACACAAAATTACTTTTATTAGGAAAATCGCGTTTAAATTGATAATAATACGATAGCGACACAAAGGTAAGGTAAAATTGGTGTCTGGTTACATCAAACTGAACAATGCGATTATATTGCATGCTTCCAGAAACGAGAAATTGTTAAGATTATACAACGGAAACATGATTAGTTAATTAAAAAATCGTGCATTACTTTTAATGTTTTTTGCAGTCGGGTTTTTGATTTTTTAAATTATTTATTTTATTTTATGCTTTTTAGTGCCCCGTGATAGCACGAGGTCCGACACAAACATGGCCCATTTTAACGTTATCAAAAACTTTTTAAACCAATTTATTATTCCTAATTAAACTTAAACATATAAGTTACCTACACATATTTTGGTAATCCCCTTTTAATTTCCTTTATTTTGATGTCCTACTCGATAGGTTTGGTAATTTTTTTTTATTAACGTATTACTATTTCGAGCCAAAAACCGCCATTTTGTTCAATTTTTTTTCAAACACCCATCTAAGGACACGGGTTTTTAAGACGAATATAACAATACCTTAACTGTCAGCCGTTTGGAAGATACGAGGTTATAAAGAAATTTACAAACATACATACAAGATACGCGCGAAAAACATAACCCTTCCTTGGCAGTCGGGTAAAAACAGTCCTTCCAAGATTATAAGTACCTACTTTACCAGGCACCTTCCAAATACGCATAATGTATTCTTCTATACTTTCCAGAAAAGCTTGTACTTTTCTCTCTGCCTTTGGTCACTTTAAGGATAAGTCATAGACACATTTAAAGCCATTTTACACCGTAGCGAGTATGCAGCCGCAGCGCCTTGGCCCTGTTAGCCGGCCTCATTTATCCTCAAGCCATGGTGAGCTTATCTTCCGCTTCAGACCACACTTGGTTTGTTATTTTGTATTCGCGAGAACAGATTTCCGCTTGCCGATATTATTAACATTTGACCCCGAATTGGTAGAGTATTGTCCAATGTTTCATGCTTTATGCTCCTAGCCATACTAAATCATTGGATTCGATTGGGTTATTTCTACCTTATTCTGGCACCATAGGATTTCCGTGACGAACTTAGTGCGCTGTTTTAGTATGTCGAATTTTATTACTCGTTAAAATTAATGCCGAATATCAATATAAAATGCAGTGTTCTGTACAGTTTTTCTGTTTAAACGCTGAGATAAAATCTTAATGTAGAGACATCAAAGTGCAATTTTCGTATTTTCCACCATTGTTAATTTCATTAGCATTGTAATTGCGTGCACATCGAAAGAAGGTGCGATCATTCTACATATAATTATGGTTGCTTTGAATTAACTAGCGAAACTTCACTGGGTTACCTACTAGGTAGGTATCATTAATAGATACATGTGCTCTTCGCTAATGCATTAGTTTTCAGGTATTTTTTTTTATTTGAATGTGTTCTATGATACCTAGTGACCCTGTGAAGTTTCACCTGCTAACATAACATCACGCCTTGTATTCCCCGAAGGGTTCGGCAGAGGTGTTTTTTTTAGTACCTACATCGTTTCGCCAGTTATGTTTAAGTCCCATGTAATAGGGGGCGAGCCTATTGCCATTAACCAGGCACAAATCCAGACTCCGTGCTGCTACTGAGAAATTCCTAATGGAAAAACCCAATAACACTTTGCCCGACCCAGGACCTCATGCTCAGCAGTCGGGCTTGCGACCACTAGACACACAACAGTTTCACCTGCTAATTCAAAGTAATCCTGTATACATAATGCATAGAAGCAAACAATGGTAAGAAAGCTGCAACTGGCAATGTACTTAATACAACTGTATTAAATACTTATAAATAATCAATGGTAGCTCCCAAAACAAAACAAGTAGGTACATAGTAAATAAATAATTACGCAACAAGAGTTTCCCAGTGAGTGAGCTTCCACACAATATACATGTAAATACGATATGATTATGGTAATTAGTTAGGTATGAACAGTATGGACCGTCTCGGCACGCGGCATGCCTGCACGGCCGTTTTCTATGGCTAACGGCCCATTGTGAAACTTTTTGGACATCTGTTTGTGTACTCATGACATTACGAAAGATTTCAACTTAGCATTGACACGTACAGAAGTATGTAAAATGTTTACTTAGAAAGGGTCAAGTAAGTATATTATACGCAGGTGTGTCGATGTCCTAAGTATAAGGGAAAAACAGAACATTAATTATTGGTGGACGTCACTGTTAATTTTACATTTATTTAAAAAAAATAGAAAACGTTACCAAGACTTATGTACCTTATTAAAGTAGGGCCATTTTTAACCGACTTTCAAAAAAGGAGGAGGTTCTCAATTCGATTGTATGTTTTTTTTTTGTATGTTTGTTCCTCGATATCTTTGCTAATTGTGAACCGATTTTAATGATTTTTTTTTGTTTGAAAGAGTATTCTTTCGAAGTGGTCCCATTTAAATATGGTGAAGATCTGATGAAGAACTTCGGAGATAGACAATTTAAAGTCGGTTTTATTTCTGTTAAAAAGTGATTATAATAGGTCACATTTGACACTTCATCAAAATACTGATTTGCAACGGCAGCCATGTAATATTATAAATTTTTGCAAAGTTAGAACACAGTTGGACAACATTTTTCAGTTACTAAATATATATTTATTTTAATAATGAAAAAAAAAAGACATTTTTACGATTTACTTAGACAAACAGACAATAGTCTTACATATGTCAAATGTGACCAATTAAAATGGCCCCCTACTTTATATACCTATCGCTTGCAAAATCCGCTATGGGAAAAAACCCAATTTTGCAGGAGAAACAAAAAACTGTCTTTTTCCCAAACTGATAGGTAACAACATTTTAAAACTAAGTATGCAGTAAATTAGACTTTATATCGACACATCATAAAATATAATTTTTTTGCTTTTTTCTACGATATAATAGGTGCTAGGATCTTTTTTTAACCTTTTAAGCGCGTGGCTAAATATCAATTGCCGTGCCCCTAGCGCGCGACTACGAATCGATAAAATAATACCTACAATAAATATATTAAGCTTTTTCAATACTTAGAGTTATGAAACAATTTTAAGTAACTGTTGTAAACCATATCTCTATTGAATAATCGTTTTAGTTGTATACCACGCAGTTCATAGGACGAAAATAGAACAAAAAAACCATGCATGTTCTCTGTCGCAGAAATACGACACGCGCGATAGGGGCACGGAAATATTTGTCGCAGAAATGCGACTCAAGCGGTTAAAAGGTTAAGTGAATTTGGTCACATTGCGATTTTTTTTTGGGTCGTAAATACCGCTATATAAATTTTCGCCACATGACGGATTTATGCTTCTAGGTACTAGATAATTTTCATTGTTGGTCTTCCTAGAACAGTTAGCGGATTTTCCACACTATTTTAAAATAATAAATCCGCTATGTGTCATATTGAAGCGCAATTCTAAGAGGCGCGCATTGAAATAAAAATACGTTAAGTGTTTCTTTGCACACATAGAGGATTTTTCAAGCCGTTTTTGGCCAAAATTACATAGCTGATATTGCTATCTTCTTAACCAAATAAATGATTAGAAAACGGATTTCACAGGCCTACGTGGCTTGAGAAGAATTATAAAATACCATCAAAAACCGAAATTCAATAAAAGATACATAGCGGATTTTGCAAGCGCAGCAACGCTAATACTTATTTAAGTATCTACGTAAACTGTTTAATTATAATAATTAATTAGATTATAATTGTGTAGTAATATGCAATGAGTAGGTTACATAACTAGACACTAGGCATCAAATGGCAAGGTCTTCAATTTTGAATTAAAATCGAAATTGTGATAGCATTTTGTAGCAAAATATCAATTTGAAAACTGAATAGTACGAACTAGGAACGATATGTTTCGAGTGCAAGTGAAGATGAATCATAATGCGGTTAAAATTTAAAATATTTTTATATCACCATAGCTGAGTTGTATCAGAGCAGCTGAACCAACAGTAACACCTGCGCAGCCAAACACCATCCTGCGTCATCTAGTTAATTTCGACACAGCACAACACCACGCCGCGCCGCACGCCGTCGAATAACATCACATTCATTAAGTAAAAATAATAATAGACAATACATACATTACTTACTAACGTTATTATTGGTCACAACATATGTCACTACTTGAATGAAATTCACTCTACATTTACATACATTTATTTATTTGTAAAAAATACAGTGACGACAATCGAGAGTTTGGAGGCATCGTATAAACAGCTTTTGGCATGCGGAAATGTGACTTCACTCGGTACTTTATCAACATATTGAAATGGCACCTAGAGAAAAACAAAAAAAGGCTGCTTGTCTATTTTTAAGAGCTGCGTATAAAACGTGTTACTCAGGAAGGGTGATAAAAAGCACTATATCTGAGTATGAGCGGCGCAGGCGCAACCTGGACAAAGACAGTATTATGAGTTCACTACGATAACTAACCCTCGATTAGGATAAGGGAACACGAGACGAAAGAAATATTTAATTTAAATAATAAATCGTTTTTAACACAATGTCTAAGCATGTATTGTTTCTCTTGCGCTAACGGTAAGAAAGAAGGCTTCAAGGTATAAGGGTATGTAGTTTTAACGGATATTAGGTAATAAAAGTATCTATGAAATTATTATAAAAGCAAAGCTAAAACGTGTTCATCGTTTTAACTTATTAACAAGCTAAGTATTATCATCGGAGAACTCGTTCAGTTTAGATTTTATCATTATCCATTTATACATGCCCATTGCATGGGACCTGTTTAGGTATTTAAAAAGGTTTAAACTTAAGGTAAAAATTAAAATGTGGTATGATGACAGGAGATCACTTAAGAGGAAATGCGGGCTGCAAAATACTAATAATAGCGAAATCGTACTTTCGTATTTCCCTGTTTCCTTCTTCAAATCTGGACCGATTTTAATATTTATTTCTGTAATAATTTAAGAAAGACTTTGGTTATGTCTGTATGTTTTTCTTTTATTTTTTGCATTCGTCAAATTTGTTTGCCAGATGTTTGAAAACGGTGGTAAAACCGGTCGATTTTTGTAAAATGTAAACGTGTCTAGTTCTTTTAATAATTAATTTATTGACAAAAACAAAACATAGGGACATAGTGGTGCTAGATATATATCACAGGGTAAAAAATATTTGCTCTAGTGACATTATCCAGGGAGAAAACTGAAGAAAACGTTTGTATGGACTAAATGCCGACCGCATTTCCTCTTAAACAAACACTTAAGCCCAAATGTGCCAAATACTCAAACGCTACTCAATTTTAAGTTACCGTGAAGTTCGTGTTGTCACTGTCACTTCGCCTTAAAGTGACAGTGACAGCACGAAGTTAACAGCAACTTAAAATTGAGTAGTGTTTGAGTATTTGACCATTAGAAACGTAAAATAGTAATAGTTAACGCATAAAAGTTATTAAATATGCCATGACCTGCGTATGCGCGTGAAACCGCGTACCGAATCCATTGAACATTAATACGATTTCATAAAGGTTAACGCACTACAATGAGCTACTTTCAACGAAATTACTACTACTGGATTTATTAATAGTAAACCTGTTCAGCTGCTAACATTATTTATAGACGTTGCTTATTTATAGCACGTTGTAGAAATTACTGATTTAACACTAATAACTATCCCGGTAATTTATGTTATTAAAAGACGAAACCCGGTGTTGCAAAAAGATTATGTCGGTATATTTCGTTGATTAAAATTTCCCTTTTAGTATTAGATCTAAGTATTTGTTTATTGTAAACTAGCTGTGACCTCACAGCTCCGCCCGCTTAAGAAGTTTTATTCCAGTAATAAATATAGCCTATATTACTCAATGATAATGTAAGTAGTTTTCTAACGGCAAAATAATTTTTCAAATCGGTCCAGTTGTTTTTAAGTTTATTCGTTACATACAAAAATACAAATTTTTCCACTTTATAATATTAGTATAGATTGCATAAGGCATGTTGAGGTTGACGCATCCACATGGATAAAAACCCCAAATTAGTTTAAACATTATAAAAAAATAAATACAGACGAAACAGATTCTATATACGGCAAATATTATGTTGCCTTATTTCAAACATTGTTATCGTTTTCAATGATGAAATTGTATTGAACGTGTCTAAGCTAGAGCAAACTAATGGTTTATTAGTTGCTGTTAAACATATTTGATTTGGACATAACGAACGCTAACGCCACGACTAGACTGTAGCCATATCGCAAACATTGGAAAAGTACGCTAGAAGGAGGCTGTCGATGCGCGTGCACGATATACCACTAGCATTTGTTTGCTACCTATTTTTTTAGATCAGTGTTCTGCAAAGTGTGTGCCGCGGCACATTGGTGTACCGTGGTAATTAATTGGTGTCCCGCGGGAAAAATCTATTTCTTATAAAATTATAGAGGCGGACGGAAATAATGTATTCTTTGCTATCTTTATATGATTAAAATATGATTTTTTTATTTATGGTGTACCCCTGAAATTCCCCGATTTCGTAGGTGTACCTTGAACACAAAAAGTTTGCGGAACACTGTTTTAGATGATAAGGAAACATGATCGGTTTTGGTTCTAACTGGATCACATAATTACGTTGATAAGATTTCCAGTTTAAACGACTGCACATGAACCCTAATTACATAAATACCGGTTTCGTTTACTTTTAGAAAACAAATAAAAAAGAATGAGGCAATTACATGCAATAATAACATGTTAAAATAAGAAAACAAATTTATTAATAACTTCTGTAAATCGTACAATCTATACCTATTTGAAGTAACATAGTTGACCGTAACTTAGAGCGTTTTTACATCAAATACCAGCAATTAATTAGGTATACAAGGTTAGTCGGAAAGGGGGTACTAAGCCAAAAGGGTGTTAAAGTACCTATAATAAGGTATAACTTTTGTTCTACAACATTCCCCAAAACTCGATAGTTTAAGAGAAATAGCTTTTCAAAGATTTCGAAAAAAATATGCTACAATCTATCTGTCCATAGCTATGATCAGCTGTGTTTACAATTTAGGTCATATTTGGGGTCACGGGTTAGAAACTTAATTTTCTGAATTCATAACTAAAGCAGGTATGATTTTGTTTATGAAAAAACTAAAATAAAAATGTTTTTACGTGCAAATAAAATTATCGAATTTTGAAATTTTAACACTTGCTTTAAAATAGTCATCAGTGATACTTTAAGAGGCCCGCGGCTTAGTACCCCCTTTCCGAATAACCTTGTATGGCTTAATTAGTAACCAAGATAATTAAATGATCTGTTCCTTCTCGTTAAAGACGAGCAGATGTTACAATATAAGAGAAATTATTGATTCTTCGAGTTCATGAAAATTGTACTTTATAAACATAACATAACATCACGCCTGAATTCTCCGAAGGGTCGGGCAGAAGTGTATAATAACACGCTTATTAGGCCGGTATGTTAAATTCCCATGTAATAGAGGGCGAGCCTATTACCGTCAACCGAACACAAATCTAAACACCGGGCTTCTACTGAGAATTTCCACACGGAAAAACCCAATATCACTTTGCCCGTTCTGAGGATCGAACCCAGGACCTCACGATCAGCAGTCGCGCTTGTCACCACTAGACCAAAGAGGCAGTTACTTACAGTTGTACTTTATTGCAACAGAATAGACTGTAATATAAACGGTTCAAATGACAAATGGGTTTTCTCAGAAATAACGAAACCTACGCAAACATCCAAACATTATACCTACCTATTTTGATGTATGACCGCAATAATGAGCGGTCTTAATTATTAAGCAGACTAAAATATACATGCCTCACATGTAAATCATAAGTCCAACGTGATTGATGGAAACTGCAGGTAAAATAAACAAGACCTTTTCAATCCTTATTAATATTACGTAGGGGATTTCTTATTAACACAAATATAACCACATCCGGGAACCTCTCATGACCTAAATGAGCTCTATTTTTTTACATCATTTATTTTACAAGTGTAACGTATCTAAACATTTTAAACGTATCAAGCAACGAGTAAAAATTCCTTATGTATTTAGATAAATAATGTAAACTTCGCGGGAAAGAAATTGTTATAAGGCATTTATAAATATAAGATCAAAGTTGTCAAACAACGAACTACTAAATGTCAACTAACATTTGGGAGTAGGGTTGTGAACGAAAGACAAAACATCAAATCGCGAAAATCTAATCGATTATCGGATCCGAAACACTTTCGTGGTTGGAAAACCTGCGATCCGTCCGTCGAAATTCCGTTGTTCGATTTTCGGAGTAGGCACCCGGCCCCCAACAACGCCCGCCCGCTCTTCACATTATTCACCAGTTTTCGCAAATGTTCAGAAGATCATGCACAGTGGACAGATGAAATAAACTGTAATCTCATGTCTTGTGTAAGTACAACCTTTTACTGACACTAGAACAACGTAGAATTTTCTATAACTGTGTTTGTGGAGCGTTGTTCGTATCTTCGGGATAATGTCTGCCAATTACTTGGTACAATAATATCTAATAATAGAGTAACTACCCAATTTGTTTTGAACGCATAATGCGTTGTTTTCCACAAAATGTGTTGTTTTTTCTGAATAAGTTAGTAACATAATACGCGGCATATTTTACTATATTTTCATTGACTCCACCTATTGTATTTGCTCATCGATCATTGTGTTTTTCTGATGCCAAAACAATTTCGCAAAAGATTGCCAAGGTTTATTATATTTTTCGACCCTGTACGACCCCCTGTCGTCATAGAACAATAAAATTTTAAGTGCCTACTTACAAATCAAGTGTTTTCAAAGATTTCTTTTGACCTTTTAGCAATATGTTATGATGACTGCTGAGTGCCCGTTAATTTTCTAAGGCCACGTCATAGAAAACAAGCTTAACTGCGACGTAGTTATTTTTTTCATATTATGTCATACACGTATCGTGTATGATATCGTTATTAATGTATAAAAATAAAATTTTAGGACCTAATAGTAATAGTAGATACTTCTGAACCCGTGCACTTATGCCCGATTCGTCTATCAAAAAACGAAGAAAATAGCTTAAACTTATTGTATTAATAGTAAGTATTTGGTAATGCCAAACTGATTTTATAAAAGACATTCGATAGCCACAATAGACAGACGCTTGTAACAGATCCGTAGGGGTGTGTCTACTACGCTACGCTTGAAGCTACGCCATGAATTCTAAGTTTTATTTTTGGTTAGGTTTAGCTGAACGAGTTGTCGTTACAATATCAGTCTGTAAGTAGGTAACGCATTCCCTAAAATTACCTACCTTTATTATCAGATAGAACTAATGCCCTTTAAACATTTTTTCCAATGTATTCATGTTATGTTACTTGGCGTTGTTACGGTCAATAACAACTAAAGTAATGTATTCTTTTTTCATGTTTTGCTCTAATGTAACAAAGAGTGCAGCGACGAGATCTATGTAATCGGACGACCTCGAGACATGCGCCTGCGCATAGAGCGCATTAAGTCCACGCGCCGTCTGTGCATAATGCATCCAACTGCATCCAGGGATGCCATGTCAAGAATATAGCTGGTATTAAATCAACAGTTATAAAGAACACTTGATGAATATACCCATGACCTAAAAAAATTGCTAAAAAATGTTTAAGTTTGCACCCACTGCGTTGGTTGCAGACACATCTGAACAATTTTTTCATAGCCCCGATCAACATACGGAATTCAAAAAAATCATTCGTCTTAATACCTGTATTTTAAAAGAGTTAACCCTAAGTAAAGTGCAGTGGAACAGCGCGGTAACAAACAATAACTTTCATGCAGCGACCCTGACCTGACCTCTACTAGGACACTTGGCCACCTTTTCGCGGTTGTCTTATTCATTACACCTGTATTATTTTAAATCTAAATCTATACTGACTGCTTCTTCGACCAAGGTTCACTGTATTTTTTCACTCTCATTGGACATTGTTAGCCAACTGGTTGTGTTTTCGGGCTATTTATCTGCTATTTAGAAAGGGAGGATCCATTCATCGCAAAAAATCACTAGAATGAAGAAATATTCAATACCCTTTTGACAGCATAAGCAAAAATGTATTAACTTGTTGACCCATATCGAGCGAAATGTCATTGAATTAAGTAAGTGATATGGGAACACCGTTACTCATAAAAAATACTTCATGATCCATTCCTATGTATTAGTGAAGCTACCTACAAAACGTACCGATTATGTGCAACACAACACGCAAGATCTTATTATGTCTTTACTGTTTTCGTGAACACATTAAAATGTATGGGAAATGTTGCCTTGCATGTTATGTGATTGTGTTGGACATAATCTGTACGCGGCTTTAACTTCACAGTAATTAATCCTAATGTATTGAGATTTGTTCTGCAGAGATACATATCAGTTGTACTGACACTAGAAATTTCTTAGCTAAACAAAACTGTCTACTGTACAGGCTATTTATTGACTTTGAAACTGTATCATCACCTAACGTCATGGCATTTAGATTCCAATCGATTCGCGCGGAAATAAAATTCGATAACGATGAGAGATCACATTTGATCACTTGACACACTATTAATATCATTTTGATGATCTATTCATATCGATATCATCACACTACCAATTAGTTAAACGAGTGCGCCCACGCTTCAGTCGCGTGCATAGTTTAACACAGACCACACGCTGTTTTATCTTTATCAGTTTGTGCTCTAGTCCTTGCTGACGTACTCACGTACTTGCAGTAGGTGCAGACGAACTAGTAAATAGTCGTACACCTGTACTAATTTTTATGACGCACACAAATATTTTTGTTTATATTATCTGCTAAATATCTGCGCACTTATAAAAATCAACAATAAAAAAGGTATACCTATACCTAGTGGCTTTTGTGACTTTCAATTATTTTTTTTCGACAACCTGATTATTGAGATATCATCGTAATATGAAACTTGCTATATTAGATAACAACGATAGCTTCACTGATGGCCTTAAGCTGGTGTTCACCAACATTAATCCTTTGGTTAAACAACTATTTAATTCGTGCGCGGTCGCAGCCAAAGACTTTGGGAGTGTCATACTTATTAACAGTAAAATAAGTTGAGCACATTAGAATTTACTGCACAATTTGTTTTTTGTAAATTATCTGTTTTTAGGAAGTTTGTCAATTTGAAATGTACGATTTTGGGGGTTCATGATCCTACGACCCCTGGGACCGCCACTGGTTTAATTCTAGTTCATTATTCCAGTAAACGGTTATTAACCAGAGACATAATGCGTAATATTCATTCATTATAAACGCCATTTAATTCCTTAAATAAAGACGTTGGCCCATCAATGTTAAGAGAAAGTTCAAGTGCACTGTGCGCGCTCTAGATAGTTTCTTTAATAAGATTAATTGCCTCAGGATCATTATCTCCGTTTGTTCTTATCTTAGTTAAATATTAACTTTGTATAGTTTACATTACCGTTATCTAATAATGTGATTTATATCTACGACTCGTTATCCACATTCCTATCTTAACGATTTCTATACAACAGTCGTAGAGGGTCTCAGATTAAACTTTTATGTTACACTTTCAACATCTTTGGCATGATTGAAACTACATTGAAAAAAGTACCACGCAAATTAACTCGCGTACTTGCTTAAGCGACACAACAAATGCAAGAAAATAGAAGATATTTATTTTAAAAACGTTCCCCTGCTCTAGGATTTCTCCTATATAATGGGTGCGTTTGCGGACACAAATCTTTACATGCACAAACTCCCACACCAAACTATTTGTAGGCTATACAAAAATTTGATCCGTGCGGGAATCGAGCCCACGACCCGTAGCGCAGAAGCTAATCGCTCAGCCACTACACCAAACGTCGTCAAACGTCACATTGGGTAACTTATTTCTAATCGAAGGGCAATCATAGGTTACATAGCTGAAATTGCATATATTTTGATTATTGTTATTTACATAATCTTGCACACCTATCACTACAACAGCTACCAAGGTCTACCGCATTGGGACTCTCGCTTTCTCAACGTTCATTGTTCTATTCAGTAGTTGAGGTCATTGGTCAACCTTAATCTAAGAAGCTCTATTTACGTAACAAATGCAAAGATTCTACTCACATACCTATTACTAAATAACTCAAAGATATCTATCAGCTTCAGGTTTTAACACATTAGTGCGTCACATGACAATGTTTTATAATGAAGACTTCAGTTATTTACCTAGCTCACTTATTAATTTTAATTAAAATAATTGTCATCTGGCATCTAAACCTGTATTTTATTTAGACACAGTGAACTGTCATTAGTATCAACAATGCGCGTATAGACATAGATATGTTTGTGGCTACGTCACTATTCGAGTTAGGCGGGTCGTGCGCATTCTGCGGTCGTGCCTGCCTGGATCGCTGCCGTCATTAGTATTTGCCCGCCATACGACGCGTCTTCCTTCCCCCTGCGTCATTAACTAAGGACATTCATGATTACGTCATTCTTTCAGGCTTGTTTTACATGACTAATCTCCAAGATTTACAGAGTTTTTATATATTAGAAATGTGCGTTATAATGACAAACAAGATTTGGTTCTCACGGAATGTTTATGTATCAATAGGAAGCTGATAAATATGCTTGAATAATTTTATCAAGATTTATGACGTCATTCTTCGTTTATTTATCAATTGTGAGAGTTATAGGTGTGAAATTGTTATCAATAATGTTTGTTATTTGAGTAAAAAAAAAGTCTAATCGATTCTAATTACTAATTAATGTAGTTGCAAAATTTGATTGCACGTACCTACCTACCTTTACAGTTAGATACAGAAAATCGCCTTGACTGTTAAATATATCGCGTAAAACATTGTTTTCAAATTGCTTAGAATAATTATTTATAATAGTTAATTTCAAGTATGTAAACGAAAGTATTAACACCATTTTGATATAGTAGATAGCATACGAATAATATTTGTTCCCTCGAACAGAATTTATACATAAGTTACCAGAATGTATGCACAAGCTGTGGGAAAACAGATAAAATTAAATAAAAATGAGCGCAATATAAAACTGTGAAATTACATATTTATGTCAAGAATATAGATTGTCTGGAGGACTGCTTAGGCACAGGATTTGTGGCGCCGCTCTGGTTTGTATAACTTTTCCCGCAGCTTTGCTTACGAGTCAGTAGTTGTCACTGTAACTTACAATGGATGTTTCAGTTTCTTCTAAAATAAAAGACTTAAGTAACTAAATGTGCATGACACATGAAAAGCGATTAACAGACAACGTTGCGTTTAATTGAACTTACGTAGACTAAGCGTTGGCAAGTTACAAATTCGAGCATCATAGGTTTTAGGGAAAATCGTGGAATACAATCTTATTGGTGTATGTTAAATTAGTACTGTATTCTGGCTACGCCTGTGCTCTACGCAGCGTAGCCAGCGGGAGGAAGTTCGAGATCGAACTATGCTGCGATGATATCGCAGCGTCACACTTGAAAATCTGGAAGTTAATTTATTCACTAAACTTGTAAACTTATCCAATCTATAGAGGACCAGATGGCATTTACAAGACTAGGATCTATAGATATTATTATTTTAACATTAATAGATATTTATTATTAATAGATTATGTAACATTTCTTAAATTGCACGTTATTAGTGGGAACAAGGTAGGTATTATTGATATGTCACCACCAGACTCTACAATTAAGAATCTTACAATTTTTTTATCAGATAGTCCCTTTATTAATGTAGGCTTAAGTATACTTACAGTTAACGCCAATATTTTAGTTCCCCCGCACCGTTGATTATTTGTGAAATGGCTAGTTGTTAGAGTATTTAGAAGAATGTACGTACAATTTGCAGAAAGAACATCGTAATCTTGAATGGTGAGCGCAGTAAAAAAGACATGCATCTACCGCAGTCCAATAAATAAATGCAGTTGAGTTTTTGTGAAAAACGGAGGCGCTAGGAAAACTCAGGAGCGCCGCGGAGTGCACGCGGGGCGGCGAGCGGGCCGCGGCGCCTACGTCACGAGAAAGCCGAGGTCTCTATAAAACCGCCAGCGTCCCTCCCACTTACATCACACGCTAGCTAGCTACAGTCGTTAACTCACTCACGCTCGCTCGCTCGCTACTCGCGCTCTAATTGTTATCGCTCATTCGTGTTTGCGCCTTCTACGCACCCACTCATACGCCATGACCGTTACCAGCAAGATGAACAGTGTCTCCCGCCAGTCCGTGCTGAGTCGCCTCGGCCCTGGTGGGCTACTCTACGCTGCCAATAAAATTTTAGCGGTACGTCATCGAAATGTGCTCAGTGTTCGAATATTTGTGTGAAAGTGAATATTTCATCAGTGTTCCATAGTGTGTGACATGGTGTTTAAACGTGTGTTTTTCGTTGTCCTCAGGTCGCAGTACCTGGTAAAGAGGAGGAACGCTGGCGCAGCAAGGATGAAGGTGCGTTGTTCAAACGTTGGCGGCGCACTGCATCCTCTGTTGAAGCACCCACCTCTACGCCGGCGCCCACTGCACCCACCTCTCAACCCTCCGAGCTACTCAAGTTCCTAGCACTTGTAAGTATTACACTACCAAATCATATAATATTAACATTAGTTCAGTCTTACACTAAAAGGTTCAAATTTAAATATTAATTTAGTTTTTTTAAATGTATTTAGAATTTTGATAAAAAAAGCATTGTTGGCTGTTGTTGCACTAGTTGTTAATAGTTTTATTTCTTTTGTTACAGAATGCGTTGGAATTATCAGCACCCGCATCTGACGCGTTGCTAAAATCACGCTCCTCGGAATGGTTCCAATTGGCTGGGCATCCGGGCTCTCTGGCGCCCGCCGGCCCTGGAACCGTTTGGAAGCGCCGTGCCGCCGGTGACCACCCGGCTCACAACCCCGAGCGCGATGCGTACGAAGCGCTCGCCGCCTGCCCACATATGCGTTCGGCTATCCCGAGATACTACCGTGAACTGGAATATGGTGGCGAACGTTTCATCGAACTGCAAGACTTATTGCATGGCTTCAGAGATCCTCACGTCATGGATGTGAAGATGGGCACACGCACTTTTCTGGAAGATGAAGTTAGTAACGCTCGTGCTCGTCCGGACCTCTACGAGAAAATGGTGCGCCTAGACCCTAAAGCTCCCACCGAAGCCGAGCACGCAGCTCGCGCTGTCACAAAACTACGTTATATGCAATTCCGTGAACAGCGGTCTTCTTCCGCTGAGCAAGGCTTTCGTATTGAAGCAGTAAAGGTCCCAGGACAACCACCACTCACCGATCTGCAAAAAGTGCGCGAACCTCAACAAATCGCAACCACGGTGGCAAGGTTCCTGGGTAAAAATGAACACGCGCGTCGTGCTATCATCACACGACTTCGCGAAATCAGAGAACTTTTTGAAAAATCAGATTTCTTCAAACGTAATGAAATCGTCGGCAGCAGTATATTCATCATTTACGACGATGAACGTGTTGGAGCCTGGCTGATTGACTTCGCTAAAACTAGAAGTGTACCAGAAGGTCTTCTGGTGGACCATCGAGCTGAGTGGCAACAAGGGAATCACGAAGAAGGTTTTCTTTACGGCTTGGATAGACTCATACACACTATAGAAACTGCGAAGCTTCCGACGACAGGCGACGAAGCAACGACAGAACCGGATGTATCACGTTGAACATAATCTGGCGAGAGACCCTGGACTCGCCCCTCGGTCGTTGTCACCGTTCGCCTGGCCTTGCGCCCCAGTACCGCTCCACTAGCGCCCGACTGACGCACGGAGAGATGTATCATAAAAACTATGTATATTTTTGCATATGAAAGAGAATTGCGATTTATCGCTAAATGTTTCGATCTAGTCCTTAATTATTTAAATAAACTCGTCATGATTTTATAAAACTGGTTTCTTTTTTTGTTCCATATAATTAAACTAGGTAGTAGATACCTACATACCGAGGGACAGGCGTACAAGTAGAGGTGGCATGGTTTACGAACACCCAAACGTAAGAAATTACTGTTTGCTTGATCCAACACAATTCACTCAAATATGTAATAGACTGCCTACAATCTAGCAACTGAACGCAGGTGACGGCAAAAATCATTAAAACATTGTTCTAGTAGGTAAACTTGAGTAAGGCCCTGGGTTCGATACCCAGGTCAAATAAAATGTTATTGGGTAGGTTTGTTATTTAATATCTTAGATTAATGCACCGTAAAAGACAATATGATCGGTCCTTGAAACATAGGACCTTTATCGGTGAAACTGCTTACAGTGCTTACCCCCTGGGTACGTATAGTCTTATATTATCTGTGCCCTGGGTGAGCAGATTCGTGAAAGGGTCATGGCAAGTCAGCCGATTACGAACCTACAACCCGATTACTTAAAGAATTAGAAATGGAGATTAGAAAGGATTAGAAATGGCGGATCCACTATTTGCCTTTCGCTCACAGAACATGCGTGAACGAGAACGACGAAAATAACGACAACAATAGCAGCGGGTTGTATAATATAAAGGCGACATAACTTACCTGTTTATGTGATAGTTCCGTTTTTCAGATCCACTTTTGTACAACTAACGCCATCTCTCGTTTAAATAGTGGCTTCCTTAAAATCATGGCGTCACAACGTAGATTACGATTACATGTATGTACGTTAAATGACAATGTATTTTCAGATTTGGATAAAGCGCAGGAACAGAATTTAAAAAGTAGAGCTTCCGATATGCCATGGTGGTACAAACCAAAATCTAAAATTACACATTGCATACTGCAATAAAAACGCTACTTTTTCGAATCCTAATAAGTATTTAGCTAGAATCTATCTACACTCGCTCGGCCAAGAGTTTATTTCTTGGATACAGTGTGCATTTCCTTTACAACCGATATTAATAATAATCGATCTCACTCCAAAATCTCCGGATTGATATAGGTTTTTGGCAGATCATAACATCACGCCTTTATTCCCCGAAGGATTAGGCAGAGGTATATAGTAACACCCTTATTTCGCAGTTATGTTTAAGTCCCATGTAATAAGGGGCGAGCCTATTGCCATCAACCGGGCACAAATCCAAACTCCGGGCTGCTACTGAGGAATTTCACACGGAAAAACCCCAATAACACTGCCCGTCCTGGGGATCGAACCCAGGACCTCACGATCAGCAGTCGCGCTTGCCACCACTAAACCAACAAGGCAGAAACACATTAATAATGTTATTTATACTCTCCTGTCACTTACAATCCCTAACTGTAAGTTGCAATTGTGTATTACAGGAAAATGTTGATAAGTAAGCAGTGCTGTAACTAGGGTGGTGCCAGCGGTGCGGCCGCACAGGGCGTAGACCCTAAAGAGGCACAGGAATCTTGGTCATTCCTGATTTACAGTATTTTAGAGGGCACACTAATAGAAACTCGCACCGGATGCACAAAAGGCTAGTTACGGCACTGTAAGTAAGTATTTATAGTTATTTATATTAGTTAAGCACATACATCACCATGGAATTAGATATGCTATGCTACTGTTTGTGTCAATGTCCAAGTTGGCAAACGTATTAGGTATAAATTAGGAGGTACTTACCTAATATCCGGGAATGGTCCGGCTACTGACAAATTAATCACACGACAAGGAGTTCCTGCACACTGGGTATAAGTAATTCATTCGAAGTATTAGCTTTCCTTCAGGCGGCCAAAAGCAATGCAATTCTGAAAACCAACGAAGAGGCGTGGAGGGTCAATAAATAATTAAATTGGTAGGTACCTATAGGTAAGTATAAGTAACTTAAATGGTTATTAACATCCAACCGATGATGATCAGGTAAATAATATATTTTGACGACTATAGACATCAAAACTTTTCAATTTGATCAAATCAGATACCTATCAATATACATACTATTTAAAGAATAGGCATAATAAACGAGAACTCCACGCTCCATAGCAGGAATTTACAATTAAATAAGTTCATTGTACTTTTATCATACGTACTGCCGTTTTAATTAAAAAGGGCACAACTAACATTTTTCATGAAATTGAGTTATATATACAGGGTGTTTGGTGCATCGTGTGCCAAATTGAAATGGTCGACTGGGGGGGTCATCTGCTATCCTTTCAGACCCCTAAACACTATTCATGCCCTGTCGATTTTTTTTCATCGACTTTTTATTATTTTATTAAAAAAATACCCAAATTTTACATTCAAATACAAATTTTAAAAAAGTATAAGTCGTAGACTCTGAATTTTAATTTTGTTTAGATGTGTATTGTATGACAGTATTTTTGATATCAAAATTAGTGATATTAGCCATCTAGTTTTTTTTAATTTACTCGCAAAGTTTCGGACTTCAATTAAAGATGTCCATGTTAGAGCTATTTACATGGCTATAAAAAAAAAACCAAAAGCGACCGGGATCTTCGAACTCCCTCAAAAATTCTCTAGTCTATCCTCTTGCTAGTGATGTGCCACATGCCATAAAAATCTTTTTACAACTTTGTGAATTCGCTAGAATTGTGAATCGAGTCACAAAATACTAAATTCCAAATTCTAAAGAAAAAAAGTCTTTTTGCGTAATTGTTAATTGAGACACATGTAAAATTTGTTTTCTCACTCTCGCAAAGTAAAATCTATCTTCTATCTCTTTCTTGCATAGCGTAAACTAGTTTGAACAAACGACGAACTGCCGCCGACGCCGTTAATCCGTCATAATTTTAGTCGAGACATCACTGCCTCTGCTACCTGACGTGTGGGCTTAGTTCACCGTACTCCGCGTTTTTTTCATTTTGTTACTTTGTTTTGTTAGTTTTTGTTACGTTTTAACTTTTGGTGTTATTGTTAAACTTTGTTGACTTTTTGATGCTGCAATGGTGACAAATCCGTTTTCTAACGAAGAATATGCTGACATCATGATGGCTTATGGAGCCGCCCATAGTGTCGCTCGTGCAGCGCAACGACTTTACCAGGAACGCTTTCCAGGTAGACGATTACCTGGCCGCAGAGTCTTCCAAGATACATACCAACGCATACGCGAGACTGGCAATGTCACTTTTCATGAACCAAGGGGCCATATTGTGCGACATAATGTTGAAGTGGACGAGAGAATACTGGCACTTTTTGAGGAAGACCCTACAAGAAGTATTAGAAATGTGGCAGCACATCTTGATATTTCAATATGGAAAGTGTGGAAAGTTCTTCAGCAAAACGAAAAGCATCCAATCCATTACACTCCGGTGCAAGGTACGTAATTTTAAACTAACTTTAAACCCGTACACGCTTTGTTTGACGATGCCTTTGTTTAGCAGGTAATGGGTATAGTATGACGTCACTTCCAGGTAGTGAATCATTTAGCCCATACAGGCGGTCCTTAAAAATCTTATTGTGCAATTATTTACTGCTCAACAGAAATTTAAGAGTTCTTTGTTTGTAGGTCTTGAGGGTGGCGACTTTGAGAGACGAGTGGAATTCTGTCGCTTTATGTTACACATGGATGTGGATGATCCTAATTTTTTAAAAAGAATACTGTGGACGGATGAATCCAAATTTACCAAAGAAGGAATTCTCAATCTTCACAATCTGCACCACAGGACAAACAAAACGGAAAACCCACGTGTTAAAAGACAGAAATCATTTCAAAGGAGGTTTAGTGTAAACGTTTGGGCAGGAGTGATTAGGAATCAGGTAGTTGGACCGCATTACCTGCCCGATAACCTCAATGGCGATAACTATTTGGAGTTCCTTCAAAATGACCTGCCCGAATTAGTGTCTGAGGTGCCCGTATTTAATGAAAATGTGCCCAAAGTATTCCAGCATGACGGCTGTCCCGCGCATTGGAGTTTGACTGTGAGGGAATATCTCGACGATGTGTTCCCCAATGCGTGGATTGGTCGCGATGGCCCTATTGCATGGCCGGCACGTTCCCCAGACCTAACTCCGCTAGACTTTTATGTCTGGGGACGTGCCAAAGAGCTGGTATACGCCACGGAGGTTCCGACTAGAGAGGTACTACTTCAACGCATTGAAACGGCGTACAATAAAATTAAGGAGGAAATGCGACTTCGTACAACAACTGTGGAAATACGAAATAGATGTCGGCCCTGCATTCGCAATAGAGGCCAACAATTTGAGCAGAATATGTGATAAATATTAACAATGCTTTTTTTTTATTTCTATTAAACACCCCCCCCCCCCCCCAAGAGTGATACGAGACAGATTTTAACCTTATAAGAGTGAGATAACAGATTTAATAAGTATTTCAGGTATCATTTAAGCAAGAATATTTTTTTAAATCATAATTTGGAATTGTAGTATTTTGTGACTCGATTCACAATTCTAGCGAATTCACAAAGTTATAAACAGATTTTTATGGCATGTGGCACATCACTAGCAAGAGGATAGACTAGAGAATTTTTGAGGCAGTTCGAAGATCCCGGTCGCTTTTAGTTTTTTTTTTATAGCCATGTAAATAGCTGTAACATGGACAGCTTTAATTGAAGTCTGAAACTTTGCGAGTAAATTTAAAAAAAACTAGATGGCTAATTTCACTAATTTTGAATTTAAAAGTACTTTAATACAATACACATCAAAATGAAATTAAAATTCAGAGTCTACGACTTATACTTTTTTTTAAATTTGTATTTGAATGTAAAATTTGGGTATTTTTTTTAATAAAATAATAAAAAGTCGATGAAAAAAAATCCATAGGGCATGAGAAGTGTTTAGGGGTCTGAAATGATAGCAAATGACCCCCCCAGTCGACCATTTCAATTTGGCACACGATGCACCAAACACCCTGTATATTCGGAATCAGGAAAAAAAGGCCTATCTGTCAAATTTTTTTGTGATTTTTAGCAACAAAATTAATAGAGATAGAATAAGCTTAAAGGGCACAACTGCACCATTTTTTAAGTTTTAGTACAGGAAAAGGGCACATTGTGAGATATGACTTTTATTTCACCTTTATATTTTTAATATATTTCATTGAAACGGCGTACGTCAAATATAAAAGGCTTATGTGGCAATTGTGCTTATTTTTTATACCAACACCTTAGCAATGAATGTAGAAGAAAAGTCACAATTGGCAGTTACGCCTTTACTATTTACCCTACGTCTTAAAATTTTCTATAAAAAAAGGCACACTGGCGGTTATGCCTTTACTACTAAACATCTCTGAACGGAATTCGACGAACGGATCGAACTCTAATTATAGTGAAAAGGCACAATTGAATAAAAGTGCCTTTTCATTGTAACATTTTAAATTTTTACTCAAAATTTTACATTGAAAAGGCACATTTGGTTGTATATGCCTTTTAAACGTATTATTGCCCATTTTATGTCATTTTTTATGTTAACATGAAAAAAATAAGCTGATTATTTATTATATGCATTAAAAATAAAATATTGCTATGGTCTTATGTGTACTATATAAATGCAACTATTTACATTCACACAATTTCGAAAAACATAGTTTAGTCGTGTTTTTTTTAACAAAATTCAAAAAATATTTCAACATCGATTTTCTCAATATTTACAAAATGTTAGTTGTGCCCTTTTTAATAATGACGGCAGCGTAGGTCCTAAATTAAACGTTTACTAATGTTATGAGCATGGCCACCTGTTAGACGAGATCACTCTAAGTAATAAACTCGTTAAGGAAACTGCTGTAATTATCACGCTTTGTATACGAATTTGTGAACGTACCTAGTATTTTAGCGAAAAAAGGTGATTATTCTTTCGGCATAAATAATTAATACCTTTGTAGCCTTTTACGGCACTCACGGGTAGAGAATGTATGTCGTCCCAGTAGGGATGGGTGGAAGTGTATATACCTACTTCTGTAGGTATCCATACATCGCCAACAACGGTCCACGAAATAAGGAGCGAGTGTGACTCGAATAAGCTGTTTACTTGTATCAAAAACTACTTAGAAACCAGTTTTTTTTACTAAATTAAAATGGACTATTTTGATAAGTTTGTACTATTAGCGCCATCTAACGATTTAAATGATTAACTTGCATTACAATAGTGGTAGGTATCAAAAGTTAACAAACGCTACGTCCTATTTTGAAGGCGAATACTAGAATGACCAAGGCGTAGGCCAGAATAGACCCTCTCCTTAAAGATTCTCTAATCTATCATAATTTATCACGAAAATCAAATAATTTCAAAGTTTTTATTCATTAAACAGTTTTGAAACATTTTATGACTTTACACCATGATCTTATTACTTTCAATGCTAATTGTACGAGAACCTCTCATTAGTATCGTTTCAAAAATAAAATAGGTTTTACTAATTATTAAGTATATTATTTTTAATAAAGAATACAGTTACATTCACATGAAAGTTAATAATAACATAATTGTTTGACATAAAACTATTGAAAATTAAATAAGACAAATACTTTTATTTAGTCAAATCACTGATTAAAACGGTGTAGATACAAACACATATAAAAGACAAAAGCTTTAACAATTAAGTTTAAGACAAAAGACGAGAAATTCATGTTAGACTGTCATAGTGTGTACGTAACATTTGAATGTCTTCGGAAATCATGTGTCAGTTTACTAAAATATTATAATGTTCCTAAATCTTGCGTTCCAAGACATTAAGATTAAAATACTTATAGGTATTATATAGGAGAAAAATAATAATATTTCAGTGCATCTAAAATTCTAACCACAATTAGTAAGGTATATATAAAGTACAAGTACAAAGTTTTATATTTTATCGAATCAATATCATACCATAGTTTACTTCAAGTTATCATAAAGGGAAGACGGGGAGACTTCCCTTGTATTATTTTAATAATAATTAATGTTACAATTATTATCATGTCAATAATTATTTCAACAATAACAACAAATTAATATTATGAGTCAAACATAGTTATATTTTTCTTGGCCTTAACAACTCTGCAATTGTTAACTTGTGTGGCAAACCGTAAGGAGTTAAGAGTCTCACTGAAGCATTCATCAAATTGGTTGATATTTACCAACATAAGAGTTTTTGAATTACCTCCCAGACTGGGCATCAACAAGTGGGTTAGCTTGGAATTTCTGTAAGGGATATGAGCCTGGTTAGTCTGTAGTGATAAAATAACTTTAGACAACTCTGATAAAGATCTGTTAATATGCTTTGTCTCATCCATTCGTTGTGTGGTTTTCCCACTCTCTGATCCAGCCAGATCAACCAAATTCAAGTTGCTTGTATATTTTTCTTTGCGTTTTTCATGTATTGCTGATATTTTAATTTGGGCAACCGAGTGAGACCGGGAACTACGTTCGTTGTTAAGTGTAGCAGCTGTTTGTCTGTTACGTTGGGCAAATATCATCAGCCTGATGAAATCATGTGAGTTCTTCACTTCCTCTTCTTTTAAATTGGAGACATACAAATCACTACCTTTAGAATTGGCCATTTTAATCTCATGAGTTACTTGGTCCTTGCTAGAATTTAGCAAGTCATAAATAATTTCATTATATATTTCCAAAAATGATGCTTTTATAGTCAACTCCCACCCCATGCGTTTTAAATCTTCCATACATGTGAAAATCATGTTAAATGCTCGTGGTATGATTCCATACTGTTCAGTTCCACATCCACCCTCCATAGTGTATGTCTTTCCAGAACCAGTTTGACCATATGCAAAAATACACACATTGTACCCATCTAATGCAGACTGTACCATAGGTGAGACTTCAGCAAACACATCTTCCTGGGATGCATGAGGTGTAAATATACCATCAAAGGAAAAACCATGTTGTGGTTTCCCTTTTCTAACTGAATTTAATAGTTCAACTTTTTCAACCTCTATGGAGCAAGCATCAAGAACATTGAGATTAAATCTTGGTTTTGTTTGTTCTGAATCCAAAGGTGGCCGTATTCTGCAGTATACTCGAATGTTCCCTTTTAAGTCTTGGATAGTATTTCTTAAGTCTCTTTGCTCTTTGTGCATTGCAGCTAAAATATTCTGCAATATTTCTGATTCTGACTTATATTTGGCAATAGTTTCTTGTGTATCTTTATAGTCTAGTTGCAGTTTGTCAAATTGTATAGATATTTTCTTAAGATGATCTGTTAATACTCTTAATGCTTCTGTTTCTTCTTTAAGACTTTTGTGTTGTCTGGATAGTTCAGTAAATTCAGATTGAACTTTATCTAACTCAGCAGTCTTCTGCTTCAGACTGTTTGTTATTTCATCCAGTAAAACTGTTTTACGCTGAAGATTCTCGTTTTCAAGTTTCTGAATATCCAAATCAATTTTCATTTTGTCATACTCTGAAGTCTTTTCTCTCAACTCACTAAGAGATTTCAATAAATTTTCCTTTAATCTGTCTCTCTCGTTAATGCAAGTCTCTACTGAATCTTTAGTCTTTTCATAACTGTCAGATACTTCAACGTGTTTTTCTTTCAAGTCGTCAAATTCACTCTTCATATTCTTGTGTTTTCCCAGTAAGTCATTGAATCTTGCTTTATAGTCATAAGGTGCTATTTTAGGAGCCACAGTTGTCTTCTTTTCAACTTTTGTCACTTTTGGTGGTGGTACATTGACAGAAGATGGTGCAGTCGCAGACCTCTTAAGGCGTTGAGCTGGAACTGTAGTTGGAGGCCCACCGCGCACAGGTTTGGTATGATTCATAAGCAGATCCTTTTTATCAGCATCGCTAAGAGTACTAACCAGTGTTCTTGGGATAGGGCGGCGATTTAACAAACTCGGTTTGTTTTCTTTAGTAGCTGTTACTGGCATTTTGGGTATTCGTGACATCTGAAAATAATAATAGGTACTGAATTAAAACAATGGTATGTAGTAATTACCTAATTATATTATTTTCCATCCGTTTTACTCGCAATGTTTGTAAATCATTCGTAGTTAAGTATACATTTTATAGTAAAGGGGTTTAGGCATTTTCATGGTGGATCAGATGGGTGTTTGAAGCAGGTTTGAGTCTGGTTCTTACCTTATTCATTACAACGTGTACACAAGTTTAGTAGTACACAAAACCGTCGACGATCCTGAAACACAAATAAAATCATTTACAATGCACTTCATGGAGTTGTTTTCGAGTTTATTGGAAATAGATTTACATTGAGGCAAACTATTAAAAATTTCACATACACTGCACTTTTAGTAACAACTAGTTGAAAGAGTTTCGTTCTATTAGATTCACTGAAGTAATTACCTCCAATCTCTTCTTCAATTTCTCGTCTTGCGTTGAATTGAATTACACAATTATTTATTATTTGTCTGTTGTCAACGCGAACCACAACGGATATTTTCAATTCAAAATTCAAAAATTTACGCATGACGCTTGTCGTTATTAGTGTTGGCTGTTGCGTAAATAAAATAACACATTTTACCACGGTGGTCTGGACATTTGTCTTTTGAGTAAATTAAATATTAAGGTGTTTGCCATCATTCTGTATTCAAAAGTATGTTATTTTTTAATATTTTACGTAAAGTGTCAAGTCCACTAGCAAGTTTTATTAATTGATTTATAAATTATTATGCAGGCAGTTGAATCAACTTGTTATCAACAGTTGAGTTGGTATAGCATTCCATTGCTGGTCGACTTGCTGCAGGTGCGCCCACAGCTTGTAAGTCGGTTTTGCACATGAAGGTATTATTAAAAATGGAGACCACACTATGAAAACCTACTGAAAGTCGAAACATTTGGCCTTGAATATTTACTTTGGTCGTCTATTTTCAATAAAAACATAATTACAATAATTATGCAATATTTGGTAAGCGCAAATAGTATTTTGTTGTAAAAAGGCATACCGATTACTCCCAGCAATGTGGTACGTACGTACATGCCACGTACGGTAACCTTTTGAACGCCATAGTCACATAATATGTGACAAACGAAAGCTTACCCTGTACGCCAAGGGCACATTTATGTGACCAAAAAAACGCTGTACCATACACGAAATAAACTATTAAACCATTACTTTTGTGTGTTTTTCTTTGTATACCTTAAAAATGTAAGCTCGTTTCCCTATCTAATTGCATGAAACGAATTAAATTATACCATGGATATTGAGAAATTTGATGACAAAAAAGAAGAAATTAAAGGAGTGTTTTCACACGCCATTGTCTTCTTTATGTGACCGCTAGTGTTGTAATGTATCATCATTCTTCTTCTTCTTCTTCCTGCCCTTATCCCACACTAGGTGGGGTCAGCAGAACATGTATTTCATAAATCCATGTTGTTAGCGGTTTTGGCTTATTGTTTTATGACCGGCCGCCTGCCTGACGTCAACCCTCCTTGGGAATAGTATATCCCTATATAGTTTGTGTTGGGAATGTAACGTATCATCATTCGTCCCTCGATAATAATTATAATCAATCGTCATATCCGTCGATAATATCTATATATCTATAACTTACGAAGATAAGTGTAAAACTTTCATCTAGGATATGTTCTTTTTGTATCAGTTAGTATCTAGATAAACCAAACAATGTTTTTTAAACAGTAATATAACCGGACCAGCAGCTGCACAATCAAAAATAAAATCTAGTCAGGTCTAATTTCAATATTCGCTAATCTCATCTTCCACGCATCCCTAGCGTAACACTGATTATCAGAATAGTTATGTACCTTATTGTAATTTGATTTAACTTTCTTATCTCCTAATGTCTGCTTTTACATTCTGTAAATGCCTTGCCAGGTTAAATAACATTTTAATGTCACGAGTAGTGTTTATTTGAAAATTACAGACAAAAATAAAAACAAAGTTGTTTATCGATAAAGTTTTGGAATCCCTATTCTTTTCCCATGTTATTTATATCACTGAATTTGTCACATTGTCACATGGTGTGGCGGATACGTCGATGCGTTTACGTTCTGGCGTTCAAAAGGTAAACCCCGCACCGATATAAAGTTAGCTGCGTTTTTAAAATCAATCGGTGGAACTAAACTAATCGTGATCATGCGTTAGCACAAACTATAATTATAGGGATAGTTATAGTTTGTGCTAACATGTTGGTGGTTAAGTATAATTAACATTGGTAGAGTGCTGAAAATACATTTTCCTACTTGCCCATTGGTCAAGTAGATAAATGTTATTTAACCCGTCTTTAAATTTTTGTCGCAGGATCCGGCTTTAGAAATCGCCTATAACATGTTTTTCTAACTAAATTGGGGCATGACCTAACTGTCTAATAAGTTGTGATAGGTCCGAGTGTTCTTTAAACATATTTTGTTTTTGTCGTAGGGGACTCGACTAACCCGACTTAACAAAATCATGGTCGCAGGAGACCCGGCTTGCTCGGGTTTGTACGATGCAACTTATAATAATATAAAATATAAAAGTAAGTAAGCACTGCGAGAATACTAATAATACTCACTTATCTATAAATACATTTTCTACTTTAATTTTTTACTCTTTATATTTCTTATTTTTAAAATTGGTAACACTAGATCGTTCTTCATGAAAGCGGAAAAGTAATGAGTGCCGATACTGGTTTCTATTGGTTAAAGGTAACAACTGTATGAGATAACCACCAATCAGATTTTTAGGTTAGAGACTATACGCAGGAAATCTGGTGTGTGAAAACTAAAACAAATGAAATCAAATTGCCATTTTGCTATCCTATCAAAGTATTGCACGAAGTGCTGTGTATAATTTTTGAAAAGTGGATGGTTATCTTATTGTGTTTAAGTGTAAAGTAAAATATTTTCTTAGAATCGTTTCATAGCTTTCTAATATCGTTAAAGTATACGTTTCAGTGGCAAGTAATAATAAAAACAAACCGCATTGTTAAACTGTTTATCACCATTGACGGATGTCCTTGTAGATTTTGCAAGAACTGAAGTGGCGGCAAATTTGACTTTTTATATGATTTATTGTTTTATAATGTAGTTATCGTTGTGGTAAACAAAAGTAATGGGTAGCCCGGAAGAAAATGTGATTGCTTGTGAAAGCAACGTGGTAGAAAATGCTGACACTGAAACAGCTGGCGAAATTTCTGACAATGAAATAGGCGATTCTACAGAATCTTCTCTAAATATTACCGACTCCAATGTTCTACAATCGTGCGATGCCAATACTTCCAAGGAAGGAGATTCATCTGGTGTGGGTAATACGAAAAAGACCAAAAAGAAATTTCGTCATGGCAAGAAGGGCCATACACCTGCCAAGGACAATCCAGATAGGAGTATAATACGCAGAGTGAATTACATTGGTACCAAGTTTAAGCAGGGAAGAAAAAGGGCACAAAGCTTTCCTTCCATTTCAAAGTTTTTCTTACCCCACAAGAGACCACGTAAAGAAGTTTTTATTCCGCCTACAAAGTTTTTGCTTGGTGGAAATATATCAGATCCACTCAATTTGAATAGTCTACAAGATGAGGATATCAATCGAGCCATGAATGCAGTCACCCCAGAATCTTCACCTTTACCTACACCGCCTCGTCATAAGGCTAAGATTGATGTTATTATTCCTCCAAACATTAGGGATCCCTTGAATTTAATGGAACCATTGGATAATGAGGAGTATGAAAAGAGACTTGAAATGCAGAGACGTAAGCCACGCAAGAAGGCTAGGCTAAGGCGACGCACAACAGATAATACTTCTCCTGCAACAGAGGAAACACCCGAAGTTGTTGTTGAGGGTATAAAAGAGCCACCACCACCTGAACCTTCAACATCAGCATGTAAATCTCGTAAAAGATCTTGTAGTGACAGTGACAATGCATCACTGAAAGGGAAAGATCCTAAAAAGTTGCGGCGAATGGATTCTTTGGATAAAATAGTAAGCCCAGTAGTGCCTCAGCCCGGTGCATGGATGCGCGCTCGGCCACAGCAGCGCGCAGCGCCCCCGGAGCGCCCTGCCTCACCACATCGTACCAAACTGAAGAGCACCACTGATGAAGAACAAAAGTTGCCCACGTTCCATCCGAAGAATTCAAGATACCAGTATGGAAATTATGACAGGTAATATTATAATGTTCTTTCAAACCCACAATATTTAGGGGAAGAAGTGAAAATATAAAGATGTAAATTTTTTAAGCTGCTTTGAATTTATTCTATTATTTTGCCAGCTGGTAGAATTTGCATAACAACTATTTGACCTCTAAATAAATCTTTTGTCATTCATTATTATTGTGTACATTATGAATAAATCATTTAAAAAAGTGAAATTTCAAGGAGAGTAACCGACATCCATATGAGCTTAATAATTATCTATATCTATACTATCTATACTAATATTATAAAGAGGAAAAATTTGTATTTTTCGTATTTTTGGATTTTTGTATGTAACAAATAAACTTAAAAACGAATAGACCCATTTCGAAAATTCTTGTGCCATTAGAAAGCTACATTATCACTGAGTAACATAGGCTACGGGTGGAGCCTGAGGACACAGCTAGTTATTAATAATAATGATGTATTGTGCAATTTTATAATATAAGTTATGTTAATATTTCAGGTATTACGGTTACCGAAACTTAAATGCCATGATGGATATTCGGCTGCAAGTATTTGAGATGCATCGGCATCTATTCCAAAACAAGGATGTGTTGGACATTGGCTGCAATGTGGGACATATTTCAATAGCAGTGGCACGCACACTCGGTGCTCGATCTGTTGTTGGTATGGATATTGACCCTGTGTTAATAGGTATGTATCAAGTTTAGTAATATTAAGTTGAATGGATCTGAAATTGCAGTAAGATTTGAATAATGAAGGTCATTAACTTAACCTGATTAGATGGTATTCACTTTTGGCTGGCATCCAATTTCATACAAATGTTGTTTGATTTGCGATTGCGATTTGCGAGGTTTGTTTATTGAATACCGCAAAATTAAATTATTTTCAAGATTTTTTATAAGTACACACAACCTACATTTTGTTCTTGGTTTAATTACATTACTTTTAATTAACTTATAGAAAACTGTAATAAAACTATGTTAATGAAAATTTTAATAAATAGGGTGATAGTATAATATTATTCAATTTCTGATAAGTTTTACTGAGACTATGATCATAAAATCAATAAGGATAATAAAAAAAGTATGTAAAAAATCTAACTGGAGCGAGCGTGAGTTTTGGGGTATCTTTAATTACTTCTCATTGTTCCTTTATCTCTTACAGCAGTCTGTATAGGAAAATTGTACTGCATTTAAATACTTTTCTTTTTAATTCTTGTGCATTCAATACCTGTCAATTACTTTGTTTACATTAATAATTGATTTAATTTCCCAGTCACATTTTCATGATGGAGGGAATAAATATTTTTATTTGTTATATTATTATAGTAAGTATAGTGTATTAATCATAGAAACTTTTTTTCGATTTCAGGACGAGCAAGGAAGAATCTGAGGTCCTTCATTCCAGTTCCAGCTGAACCAAAGCGGGATGATGACAAGAAAACAGATTTAGAAGATGATAAAAAAGGAGACTGCGATAAGTGTACGGCAGATAAATGTGATGATTGTAACATCGACCAGAAGCTCGATAAGCATGAGGATTTGAAGAAAGTGTTGCCTCTGCCTGGGAGGAAACTGAGAAGACCACGAAAGAACAGAAAGGCGGTGCATAAACAAGAACATGGGCAGTGCTTCTTTCCAATGTCTATGACTATGTTGTATGGACCTCTCGGTGACTCAACCGCCGAGGTGACACCGCCGGTGTTCCCATACAATGTTACATTCAAACAGGTATGTAAACATCTATTTCATCTGATGGTGTAATATTATGCATAGGTACCATCGCGGAAATTTGCGGTGAACCACTTTTCGACCTTATTACTAAAGCAATAAGGTTGAAAAGTGATTCACCGCAAATGTCCGCGGGTGTACATATTGTGAAATTCGAAATGATAATCTTAATCACAAACGAAAATTTGTTACGACAATGTATGCAACATAAATGTAACTTTTTTATTTCATTATTGACGTAAATTATATTATTTTTTATTTAAATTTATTATTTTTCGTTTTCCAGGGCAACTATGTGCCGCGTGAGGAGGTGGCGGTGGGCAGCGGCCCCGACAGTCCTCAGTTCGATCTGATCCTGTGCCTGTCCACCACCAAGTGGATGCATTTAAATTGGGGCGACGCCGGCCTCAAGCGTGCCTTCCGGCGAATGTTCGCCGATCTGCGTCCAGGCGGGAAATTGGTGCTAGAAGCTCAAAACTGGGCTAGCTACAAGAAGAAGAAGCGTCTAACGGTATGTGTATTCTTTTTTACTTTCATATCTGTAAGCCTCATAGCATTTCTTAAAATAAACACTACATTCTAGTATCATGTATTTATTGTAAATCTTTTTTTGATTTCAGCCTACAATATATGAAAATTTCAATTCAATTGAATTATTTCCGAACAAATTCCGTGAGTACTTGTTATCACCTGAAGTTGGGTTCAGCAAGTGCTGCATACTGGGCGTGCCACAGCATGCAAGTAAAGGCTTCCGGCGACCCATACAACTGTACGTGAAGGGCGACTTCACACCGAGCAAGGCGCGCTGGTCGGATGCATACGCGCCGTCGTCGCACCACCGGCCCGAGGCCGAGCCGCCGCGTCGCACCGTGTACGCGCCCGTGGCGCCCGCCTACCGGCCCAGCGACGACGCGCCGTCCTGCGGTGCCGCCACGCCATACTCGCCTAACTTGGATTGCTGCGCTGACGACTCGCCCTTTTACAACCCGCGTAGCGATTCGTACGCGCCGTCGTACCAACCGCCGCGGCCCACAGTGTACGCGACGCTGCCGTCCCCGCTGGGCAGCGCGTCGCCAGCTGCGTCGCCGGCAGCGTCGCCCGCGCCTCACGCGTCGCCTGCGCCGGACCCGTTGTCCGCGCGCGGTTTTCCGGAACCGCGCCCCCACGATGATTAGACGCCGCAGAGCGGTGCGCTTGTATTAAGTTTAGAAGTGACCGGAACTTATAAATGTGATATTATTCACTAAATTTGAGGTTAGGACTGTCTGTGAACTCTAAAGAGTATATAAAAATTCATGCACCAGCTCGGGACCTGGTTTGCAAGAATCTTATCTGAGCACGCGAGCCTTTACCGACTGTTTTCACGATAACATGCATAATAAGTAACCGGTGTAAACCGAGAGCCGGCAGGCACGGGATATTGTCGGCACTCGTTTCTAGATTTGTAATGTCCTCCCGCCTTTCATATTTCTATGTAAATATCGATTAGAACCCATAGGATTATGTTTCGATAGGCTGAAAGTATTTTATAATATTATAACCGCACATTAATCTATTCTGGTGTTTTTATTTAACCCCGCCGCGTACCAGCAACGCACTTTTTACTTATAGTTCAGTTTAGATTATTTATATTTTTGCTTATAGGCCGGTGCGGTGTATAGAATAACTCATCTTGTAATTTCTCGAAAATCATAGATTTCACATAATCTTTATAATAGGAATTTTAAGTAATAAGCAAAGGTAGCTGTAACCAAAAACAAGTGGACAATAAAGAACAATCTATACCAATCTTGGAATAATTGTATTGTTTACAGTTTGTGTTTTATTTGTTTACAAAATTAAATATACTTACAATTTTTTTTAACTTGAATATTTATTAATATACAATGCTCAATAGTCAAAGAGTGACATCAAAACAAAATAATACAGGTATACTAATTATAATCCAAGAATATTATACATTGGGAATTGTGGTATTGATAACAGGAGACGGTGCTGATAAGCGGTTAGGCGCGTCACAAACAATCCTTGGGAGTTATTTGATTGCGGTCTGCGTGCGAAGCGGTTTTCTGCAGAGTATGTTGCTCAACTGGGTTACGTAAATTGCGTCGTGTTTGTGCTTATGATTATTACTGCTTCACTGTGCCTACGTAATAATTACGTAGGTACGCGTTGAATTCAATGTCTTAGATCATAAAATATGTAATTTTTTGATGGAATAATAAATAATATATTAAAAACCGATAAAATAAAGGCCTACTTGTTATAATATACCTAGTCTTGCCATAAATATTGTCACGAAGAAAAAAATATTTTTTTTGTTGCAAATTATATTTATTACTTTTACAGTGTGTTAGTTTAATACATAAATATAAAACAATTTAAAATATGAAAATCTTATTCGAAGTGGTCTCCATTGGCTTCAATAGTCCTTTAAACGTTGAGGCCAGTTATCAATAGAAGCACGCACTCTTTCCATGGGAAAATTCTTCACTGCCAATCGTATGGATTGTTTTAGGGACTCCAAATTATCATGGCGTTTAGAGCAAGCCGTACTCTCTAAAACTGACCATAAATCATAATCCAGCGGATTAAGATCGGGACTAGACGACGGCCAGTCTTCAGCTCTGATGAAGTTCGAAACGTTCACTTCCAACCAAGACTGCGTGGAGCGAGCTTTATGACCCGGCGTCGAGTCTTGTTGGAAGGACCATACTTGGTTATTGAACATGGTGTTGTTAAGGGGCTTAACTACCTTCTCAAGAATGGTATCTTGATACACTTGTGGCGATGTTTTGATACCTTTTTCACAAAAATATGGCTCAGTCACTCCTTCATAGCTAACACCCCACCAAACCATCACTGAAGTCGGATAATGCCCACGTTGCACTCTGTCGACTAATTGGGAAGCTTCCTTAGAGCTTTGAGCATAAATACAGTCATTTTGTTTGTTAAAATGTTGCTCAATTGTAAAGATATCTCATCCGTAAACAAAAATTTTCTGTGACCTCCCTTTGCGTACCGCTTCAGTAGTTGTTTCGATTTTACCACCCTATTCTTTTTTAAATTATCAGTTAAAAAATGACCAGTGCGTCTCTTATAGGCTGCAAGTCCTAAATCATTTTTTAAAATACGCGACATGGTTCTGGGTGTTATCTTCATCTCCCGAGATAAAATCTTTTGCTTTCGGACAGGATTTCTTCGAATTCTTTCCCTTACTGCTTTGACCACCTTTTTCGTACGAACACTACGTGGACGGCCAGATCTTTTTCTGTCACAAACAGAGGAGGTCTCATTGTACCTATTAATAGCCCGGTACACTTCGATCAACAATAGCACTAGATTCCCGATAAGCACTTCAAAAGCGGCCCGAAAAATAACAGCACAAATATTTTTGTGCTTTTATTTCAAATTAGTATGTTCCAATGATAACCAACGTTAAGACGTCAAAATGCCGCAGTGCATGTTCAAAAATCGTGTAAACAACCACTGTAACTCCAAGGTTTTTGGAAGGAATATCTTTTTTTCGATAAGTTTATATCATTCAGTGTTTTTCATAAAATAAAAACAGTATTAAATAGTAAATATAAATCAATTAGCAAATATTATGGTTGTTTGACCAATGTTTGTGACAGCTCGCCAACTATTCTAACAAACATCGACTGTTCTGGAACAGGGAATGCATAGAGTAGGTAGTGTTGTTATTTTATATTATGTTATTTTTGTTTGTAGATTTCCTTGCATCCCATTTCGCTGTGTATTTAAACGCATAAATTGAAAAAGATGCGGGCGAAACGAACACAACCATAAAATAAGCTTGATGAAACTAATTATAGAAAAATTCATTGATGTAAGATAACAATGATAACATTATATTTGTAAAAAAGAAACCGCTCAAATATAAGTTGACTCTAAAAGACAGCTTTATAACAAGCTGAATCTGTTTAAAGGTGATTAAACATACATTACGTTTATCCAAATACATTATATAAAGCATCCACCTCGCACGCACCTTCAGTCACAGTTGTTTACCATACACTCTTATTTGAAATTTAATTTAAATGAAAAAGAATTTCATTTCAATCAAATTGATTTAATACAAATATTTTTTATAACTTCTAAATCACCTCGTGGCTAAATAACAACCGCGCCGATTGTACGATTTGCGAGGTTAAGCTGCGCTTGCCGCGGTCAGTCCGTGGATGGGTGACCATTTGTTACACATTTTGAGTTTTTTGAGACTCCTCCGTGCCTCGGAGAGCACGTTAAGCCGTCGGTCCCGGGTGACATACGAATACCTATGACAGTCGTTACGGGTAGTCAGAAGCCCGAAAGTCTAACAAACGGTTTAACCTTAGGATATCGGCATTGCGCAGTTACTGGGTTGCGGAGGTCGGATGGCAGTCGCTCCGTGTAAAATACTGGTATTCAGCCGCATCTGGTTAGACTGGAAGCTGACCCCAAGGTAATTGGGAAAAGGCTAAGAGAAAGAACTTCTAAATCGCGTACAGTGGGACAGGAGCGATACAGAACATTACACACCCATTTTATTATATGGTTTGATTACAATAAGCCAACCCGCACATAATTAATAGCAAAATAACTGTTTTACTATTTTAGTACCTTCTATTTTTTTTAAATCGGTCTAATATAACCTTCGCCTAAAAAAATATATTCTGTAACTCTATGTCTTTCAGTACTTACTGTGTTCTGAGTTTCTGAATTTGAAATATAATACCAAGAACTACGTCTAAATCCAAAATGGAGTAATGATTTATACCTAATTGCTTGAATTTTAAGTTTCAATACAGAATAAATATTTTTGTACTTATTTAAAAATTACTTTTTATTTTCAAGTGATATTCTAATTTTTTTTGTTTTTACTTTTCTCTGATGACAGATGGACTTAAATATACATATTTTGCAATCGTAATTAAACTTTATGTTTGAGTGTTAAGGTTTATAATAAACTGAAGTTGTTAATATTATTAATCGTTTTTCTATATTTCGTAGTAAGAAATATAAATGTATAAGTGTGAGTAAATTTGGCCACTTCGGCGACTTATTTTTGTTCCTGATCCTTAATCTAGTACTATTATGGATAGAAGCCGATACACAAACATTTGACTAATACCAAGCGTATGGAGAGTTTTAAAAATTGCATTTGGCTCCATACCAACATTGTGTAATGCAATCACAGCGATTCGGTTCTCTTTATCACCCCACTCCATTTTAATATCGCAAAATATTGTACAATGTATTGGCGCCCAAAATTAGAAAATTTCAATGAACAATCGTATAAAAATGACAGATTCCAAATTCAAATGTAATATCTTTCTTATTTTTAATTGTAACAGTATTTATGGCCAGACTAGTTATAAATAAATTATATATTATAATAAGTAGGTTCTTTTGTATTAGCTTGTAAACGCCCCCTATTTGCCATGATCTCTTTCTTTTAAAGTTCAGCCCCGGCCCGGATCTATGATTTTTTCGAACCGGGGCAGAAACTTGATAATGGCGCCCCCTCTCTACAGAGTTAAGATAAATGGTTTAAAAAAATCTCACAACAAACAGTGATCATCGTTTGACAACCGATCGTTCGGGTTTATTGCGCTCATCTTGTGTAGCCCCTAGTTTCTAGATGCGGCGGGGATTCGTTCGAATTTGGATACGTTCATAAATCTACTGGGCATTTTAAAATCAAATGAATATAATCGATAGAACAACGTGCGCTGGATGCTAGGCGCTTTATGGAACAAGTGGTATTTTTTTCAAACATATTATATTATGATTTTGGTGCCCCCTGAAACTGCAGCCCGAGGCAGGTGCCCCGGTTTGCGCCCCCCTAGATCCGGGGTTGTTAAAGTTTAACTAACCTTTTCACATAATACTTTAGTCGTCTTTATCAACACGCCAAGAGGCCCTGGCTTATTCTTTGCGGTAAACCACACGGTACTACAGTAAGTATCTACATACAGCTGTCTATTTTGAGCGAACACTTTGGTTGCAAGAAGGGTGGTAAACTCGCATATATTGCAAAGCTTAGGTATGTCTCGTTGCAAGAACTAGAAGACTAAGATTCTTCTCCTTCAAAAGAAAAGAAAAGGAACGATAAAAAATGCTTTTTGAAGTTGATCACGTAGAGAGGATCAAGTAGGGTAAGTAGGGATGTCCAAGTGAGCCTAAATATGTAACATGACAATCTATTTATCGGATATCTAATTCAGTATGTAAGATTTTAATTATATTAAAATTAGTCTTGCTAAGTCTTGGTAAGTGGTTGTATCTAAACCACCTGATAAGGTTTATAAAAAGAATAACCAAAAAAATAATAACGTAGTAGTTTTTTTTGTACCACGCATGAATAAATTGAAACTCAGCGAGTCAGCCGGCGGGCACTGTGCGGTATTGCTCCGCGCAGTCAGTTAACTCGGGGCGCTTATATGCCTCTGACTAAGACAAAATGTATTCTTTTTCAAGTTAATTTTTTATTTTAATCCAAAAAAATCCCATGTTAGGTCAATTTGTGTCACGAGGTTTGAAGCAATTGCACGTATTCAGATGTTATCTATACTAATATTATAAAGAGGAAAGGTTTGTATTTTTGTATGTAACGAATAAAATTTTAAAAACTACTTGACTGATTTCAAAAATTCTTTTGCCGTTAGAAAGCTACATTATCACTGAGTAACATCCATACTATCCATACTTTAATATTATAAATGCGAAAGTGTGTTTGTTTGTTTGTTTGTCCTTCCTTCACGCCCTAACTAAGCAACCAATCGACTTGATTTTCGGCATAGAGTTAGTTGAAAGGATGGAGAGTAACATAGGCTACTTTTGGTCCTGGAAAAGCATCATGTTAATTCCACGTGAGCGAAGCCGCGGGTAAAAGCTAGTAGGCTATATTTATTACTGGAATAAAACTTCTTACGCGTGAGGACACATATCCTGTATAGAGGTAAGTAGGTATACGTTACGCCTTTATTTCTCAAAAGTGTAGGGCGAGGTTTATAATACCCTCACTTCGCCTTTACTTTTTAGGGTTCCGTACGCTAAGGGTAAAACGGGACCCTATTACTAAGACTCCGCTGTTCGTCCGTCCGTCCGTCTGTCACCAGGCTGTATCTCATGAACCGTGATAGTTAGACAGTTGAAATTTTTACAGATGATATATTTCTGTTGCGCTATAACAACAAATATTAAAAAACAGAATAAAATAAATATTTAAGGGGCTCCGATACAACAAACGTGAATTTTTTTGCTCGTTTTTGCTCGATATTGATAACGGCAACAGGTAGACGCTTGAAATATTCACAGAATATTTAGTTATATATTCACTTTAAAAATAAGTAATTAAATTAAAATAAAACAAATATTTAAGGGGGGCTCCCATATAACAAACGTGATGTTTTTTTGCCGTTTTTATAGATACGGAACGGAACCCTTCCTGCGCGAGTCGGACTCGCACTTGGCCGGTTTTTTTACCCGTGTGATATGGAATTTGCATACGCTGATCACCTTTCACATTTTCATTAAGTTGTAATTTGTTTGAGTAGCAATAAATACGTATTTCTATTTTCAATTTGGCTTGTGTTTACTTTCGTCAAAAGATTTCATGTTTGTCCTATTATCAAGTTAATAATTGCTATACGGGGTATCAAAATTACCGGCGGAGTTATTTTGGGTTGAGTCAATTACCTTAACGGTGGTAAAGCAAGCAAGCTTATGAAAGCAATCATGCGTGCCTCTAAAGTTAATTTCGTATGGCGAAATGAGATTAGCTACCTACACGTCCATATGAACTAAGTAACTAGGTTCCCAATCCATGTTAGGGCTGCCTACTTAAAGACTTTAGATTTCGGAGCGAAGGTACCGCATCTTCCTCGTCGACAATAGGATTCGTTGAAGAAATATAAAAGAAATTTATAAGAAAGTGGGTAAAATGGTTTTCCAATCTCTTACAATTTCCCAAGGATATTGGAGGACCCATTGAAATTCCATTCATTTTCAATTTTCGTTTCGTTTGGATGGGGATGGGCTGGACTTTTTCTGAAAGGACTGGGCCCTGGCCGCTATAGAAAAATGGAAATAAGTAAGGGAGGGATGTGGCCCTCCTGTGGGACTATATCGGCTAATCAAATAGTAAAGTGTATAAAGCAGTATTATTTTCTGTTTAAACCCGTGATAATATATACCTATATTACTTTTAATTTAATACCTATTTACCTACTTACAGCATGTCTGTTCATACAGGCAACGCAAATAGCTTTCCAGTAAGTAATCGGTAAAACAACCTTTCCTATCTGTAACTTTCACGACTGAACAGATTCTAGGTAATCGGGAATTTGATCTTAATAGACATCGTAACAGGCGGTCTCAGGGAAAGCGGGGCCTCGTGCAAAAGGTCTGTGCTAGTACCTAGGTATTACCTACACGTCGTTTCAGATAATTTTCTAGAATCAAAGTTTAGAATTTTGTAGGATTAGAGATTTTAGCAAGTCAGTCGTATTTTCCGCCTTAGGTACCTACCTAAGTTGAGCATCAACCATCAAACATAACATCACGTTTTTCAACGTTATTCCGTGTGGAATTCCTCAGTAGCAACCCGGAGTTTGGATTTGTGCCCGGTTGATGGCAATAGACTCGTCCCCTCTTACATGGGACTTAAACATAACGGCGAAATGAGGGTGTTACTGTATAGTGACAGGAGGAGGAGGTGTATACCTCTGCCAACCTTTTGGGGAATACAGGCGTGATGTTATGTTATGGAGAGATTTTAGGAACTACCGAGGTCGAATCAATTATTTATTTACTGATGATATTATCATAAACTAATAATGAAAATATAATAGCTTGTTTTAAAAGCGTGTAGGTACCTGAAAAATCTGACAATAATACCTATCCTGCAGATATTTATTTAATATCCTGATAGCCTACCTATAGCTAACCTTCACATTAGGTAACGATAGTTATCTCTGGATACGCTCTTATGTTACAAGGTAACGAGTTCATCTCTACTCGGGGATCGTACGATCCATGGCCCTTTACGGGTCGCCGATTTGGGCGGACACCCTGACGACCCGCAGCGTCGCTATCCTGCGGAGACCGCAGCGGGCGATGGCCGTCAGGGTGATAAGGGGGTACCGTACGATCTCCTTCGGGGCGGCGAGTCTTTTGGCCCTGGGCTCTGGAGGCTAGAGCCCTCGCGCTGAGATATCGTCAGCGCGAGGAGGCGCCTGAGCGGAGCGAGCTCCGCCAGATCCTAGTGGCCGAGTGGAGGGAGCGACTTGCGCAACCCAGCGCGGGGCACGCCGCGATAGCGGCGGTAAGACCCGTGATGGAGGAGTGGCTGGAGAGGCGTCACGGCGCCCTCAGCTTCCGGCGGACGCAGGTACTCTCGGGACATGGCTGTTTCGGGAAGTACTTGTGTCGTAAAAGCCGGGAGCAGACGCCCGGTTGTCACCACTGCGACTGCTCCGAGGACACGGCGCTGCACACTTTGCAGGCGTGTCCAGCATGGGAGTCGCAGCGCCGCGAACTAGTGGCGATCGGCGGTGATCTCTCGCTTCCGGCCGTGGTTCTGTCTATGGTCGGGAGCGAGACTGCGTGGGAAGCCATGGCCTCTTTTTGCGAGGAGGTGATGGCGACCAAGGAGGTAGCGGAGAGGGAGAGGGAGGCCGCTTCTTCTCTCCTTTCTCGAGCTAGACGCACCGGGCGCCGGAGGGCGCGTGACGATCTCCGGCTACCCTAGTGAGTGGCCTGCGGGCGGCGGGTTCGGGGACCCGTCGCCCGACCAGTAACGGGCCCAGGGAGGATGGCGCGCCGTGTTCCGCGCGCGCCTTTCGGAAGGAAGTGGGGCAGGGGAACAATTGCCCCACCACAGGAGAGGTCCACCAGAAGATGCTGGTGGACCGAGACCTGCCGGGGTCGCGGTGCATGCAATAGCGAATCCCGCGACCCCGGCCTTAGTTCAGAAGGAGGGACACCGTGGTGGTTTTAGCCGGTAAAAGTCCGGCACACCCCCCCGTCTTCCCCAGACGGGGGATAGTCCATGAGGATTTCCCCTCGAAAAAAAAATAAACAAAATAACGAGTTCATGAAATTTCGAACTAGTAAAAGTAGGCTAGTACGAAAATCTTTATCTAAACTGCAATTTCCTGTGAACTTTTGCGAACGTGCTTTGTCTTTAAGTTTGCATGACGTTTGTAAAGATTCAATAGGTTCGGTTGCTCAAAAAACAAATTGTGGGTTTAGGTGACTTTGACTGAATTCTAGGCGAATTGAGCACTTCTTTTAATTAACCCCATTTTTCACGAATAATTACGGTATGCAACTAACGCAACAGACACTACGACGCGAAATAAAGTCATTGAATAAAATCGTTTTCTTCTATCTCGGATCTTCACGAGAAGATCGTAAAACGGTATTGATGAAGAGATTTTGGAATAATTTACTTGGAAATGATTGGTTTGTTATCCTGTATGCATTGGGTCTAAAATACTGTATATATATGTATGTTTAACTGAAAATATGTAAGGAATAAAATCAACATGGGTATATTTAAGTGAATAAATAAATAATTTATTGAAAAACAGCCATACAATTTTATTAACTTAATTAATAAATTACTTTAACAAGGATATTTTTGAGATGAGTTAACGAGGATCTGCTGACCTCCAAACTAGGAAGTACCTGTATCTTGGAGGTCGGTAGGTTTTCTTATTAAAGGCAGTGCCCGTGTATAAACAGTGTTTCTAACTATTATTTTATATAATACAAGCGACCCGCCCCGGCTTCGCACGGGTGTAATTAAGATACTAATGTGGGGCATATAAACCTTCCTCTTGAGTCACTTTATCTATTGCTGAAAACTGCATTAAAATCCGTTGCGTAGTTTAAAAGTTCTAAGCGTACAGACAGCGGGAGCGACTTTGTTTTATACTATGTAAAGATTAAAAGTAACTACGAAGATACAAAAACAAATATACAAATAAAAAATAATGTAAAACTTACCATATAAAATAACGGCAACATTTTATTATAGGTACCTACTAGTCAAGCAATACTCAGTTCGGATTTATATTAAGTAGATAGCTGGATAGAGTACTAAAGTGCACACGGAGTAAGAGATCAGCGACCCATAGTGGGTGCATTGGGCGAGCAATCTAAAGAAATATAGTTCGATAAGATAAGTGACTGTCGACCAACATTGACCCCAAAGAGTATAGTAATAATATGGGAAATTGACCCATAGGGATTGCTGCGTTATATTTTTGTTATATGAGGCCCCGTGGTTAAAAAAGGTTATAGTATCCACAACCATTTGCTAATTTGAATCACCTGTTTAACTTGACCGTGTATAGAGTAAGTATAGTCCGGTTATTAAGATTTTGTATAATAAGTAAACAAAGCTGTGATCGTGAAACATTCATTTCGCTTAAATGTATAATACTTAACCATTTTTAAACATAGATTACCATAACACTTATTGTTCAATTACTTTTGTTTTCTAAAAAATATGTTTTAATAATTGATTATTTAAGCACAATGAATGTTTCACAATATTTATTTATTTTCCTTTCGTATGCTTGTACTTATGTGTTCTTGCGGACTATTTCTACGTAACCGGGCAGTTATTAGCGAGACCTGAAGGGTCTCCAACCAATGGGGACGAGGTAAAATACTTAACCTAGGCTAAGTACTACTCTAACATCATGACTACTAGCAACAACAGCATTAAGTGCGATCCCTAATGGGACTCGGACCTCGACTTAGGGCGTTGCTGGCGGGAGGACTGGGAGGGAGATAGCTTGATGAGGGTTGAATTATCAGTGTGATTTCACTATCAAATGCTTGTTTATCTTTTATATAAAATTAAAATGGCCGAACTCAAGGTGCCTACCCGTAGTTAATGCATTAAAATATTTTATTCTTTTATTCTCGGATCGCTGAAGAAAATCTGCAATTCTCGTTTGCATTGATTTAATCAAAGGTTAAGTAGATGTTTAGACGGGTTGAGCGTATAAGCTGAGTGTCAAATGGAATGTAAGTAGTCACTTAACCCAGATACTACGGAACAAATCGCTGGAAGTATCGACTTCTGGATTAAATACATACTTAGACATTATTAGATAATACAAATGCTCGTTTGAGTTTACAGGAATACAAATATTAAGTGCCTTTGGGAGGATTAAGTGAACGATAGATGTACTTACTGACATTATCCATCATCATTTTTATATAATTATCTGCCTAGCCTTTTCCCAACTATGTTGGGGTCAGCTTCCAGTCTAACCAGATGCGGCTGAATACCAGTTTTTTACACGGAGCGACTGCCATCAGACTTCCACAACCCAGTTACTGGACAATGCCGATATCCTTAGGTTAGACCGGTTGTGAGACTTTCGGGCTTCTGACTACCCGTAACGACTGTCGTAGGTATTCGTATGACACCCGGGACCGAGTGTTGTTTAACGTGCTCTCCAAAGTACGGAGGGGTCTTGATTTGTAACGAACGGTCATCCACCCACGGACTGACCGCAGCAAGCGCAGCTTAACCTCGCAAATCATATGACCCGCGCGGTTGGTAATTAGCCACGAGCACCTCGATCAATTATCATAGTTACAAGGTTAGTCGGAAAGGGGGTACTAAGCCGAGGGCCATTAAATGTATCACTGATGATTGTTTTAAGGAAAGTGTTAAAATTTCAAAATTCAATAAAAAAAAGCCATACAAAATGATTTTTGTTTTAGTTTTTTCAAAAATTCTCCAACTCTGCTTTAGTTACGAATTCAGAAAATGGAGCTTCTAATCCGTGACCCCAAATATGACCTAAAATGTTAACACAGCTGGTCATAGCTGAGGACAGATAGAATTTACTTAGCGTATTTTTTATGAAATCTTTGAACAGCTATTTCTTTTAAACTAATGACTTTTGGGGAAACTTGTAGAACAAAAGTTATCCATTGTTATGGGTACTTCAACACCCTTTCGGCTTGGTACCCTCTTTCTGACTAACCTTGTATATTACCTACCTATATACATAGTCTTGCCATAAATATTGCCACGAAGAAAAAAAATGATTTTTTTATTGCAAATAATATTTATTACTTTTACAGTGTGTTAGTTTAATACATAAATATAAAACAATTTAAAATATAAAAAGCTTAATCGAAGTGGTCTCCATTGGCTGCAATACAGTCCTTTAAACGTTGAGGCCAGTTATCAATAGAAGCACGCACTCTTTCCATGGGAAAATTCTTCACTGCCAATCGTATGGATTGTTTTAGGGACTCCAAATTATCATGGCGTTTAGAGCAAGCCGTACACTCTAAAACTGAACATAAATCATAATCCAGCGGATTAAGATCGGGACTAGACGACGGCCAGTCTTCAGCTCTAATGAAGTCCGAAACGTTCACTTCCAACCAAGACTGCGTGGACCGAGCTTTATGACCCGGCTCCGAGTCTTGTTGGAAGGACCATACTTGGTTATTGAACATGGTGTTGTTAAGGGGCTTAACTACCTTCTCAAGAATGGTATCTTGATACACTTGTGGCGATGTTTTGATACCTTTTTCACAAAAATATGGCTTAGTCACTCCTTCATAGCTAACACCCCACCAAACCATCACTGAAGTCGGATAATGCCCACGTTGCACTCTGTCGACTAATTGAGAAGCTTCCTTAGAGCTTTGAGCATAAATACGGTCATTTTGTTTGTTAAAATGTTGCTCAATTGTAAAGATTTTCTCATCCGTAAATAAAAATTTTCTGTGATCTCCCTTTGCGTACCGCTTCAGTAGTGGTTTCGATTTTACCACCCTATTCTTTTTTAAATTATCAGTTAAAAATGACCAGTGCGTCTCTTATAGGCTGCAAGTCCTAAGTCATCTTTTAAAATACGCGACATGGTTCTGGGTGCTATCTTCATCTCCCGAGATAAAATCTTTTGCTTTCGGACAGGATTTCTTCGAATTCTTTCGCTTACTGCTTTGACCACCTTTTTCGTACGAACACTACGTGGACGGCCAGATCTTTTTCTGTCACAAACAGAGGAGGTCTCATCGTACCTATTAATAGCCCGGTACACAAACATTTGACTAATACCAAGCGTATGGAGAGTTTTAAAAATTGCATTTGGCTCCATACCAACTTTGTGTAATGCAATCACAGCGATTCGGTTCTCTTTATCACCCCACTCCATTTTAATATCGCAAAATATTGTACAATGTATTGGCGCCAAAATTAGGAAAATCAATGAACAATTGTATAAAAATGACAGATTCCAAATTCAAATGTAATATCTTTCTTATTTTTAATTGTAACAGTATTTATGACCAGACTAGGTATATAGTGTAATAAATCTTCATCGAAACAGTTATCAATGCTGAAACAATTTAAATAATTGTAGAGAAATTATATTTACTATCGTTTATTACGACTTAGCAAGAAAAATTAAAAACGAAACTTTTTCTAACTGCTATTCCAGTTAGTCTAGATGACTTTTTCTGGTCCGCCGGGCAACGTAAAGAGAAGCTCTAATATATTTTCAGGTTAAACGGTTCGTCTTGCAGGTGCAGACAATTTAAACAAACTTTTTAGTCAAGACTTATCAGTTTACGGTGAAATTCTAAATAGTTTTTATTTTATGACTAGCTTTTGCCCGCAGCTTCGCTTGCGTGATTTATTTTACCCCCTTAGGGGTTGAATTTCGAGAAATCCCTTCTTAGTGTATGTTTACGTCACAAAATGAACCTACTGTCAAAATTTTAAGTTTCTAACCCTAGCCGTTTAGGCTGTGCGTTGATAGATCAGTCAGTCAGTCAGCTTCTCCTTTTATACAAGGTTAGTCGGAAAGGGGGTACTAAGCCGCGGGCCACCTAAAGTATCACTGATGACTATTTTAAAGCAAGTGTTAAAATTTCAAAATTCGATAATTTTTATTTCCATGCAAAAGGATTTAATTTTTGTTTTTTCAAAAAAAATGTTACCTGCTTTAGTTATGAATTCAGAAAATTAATTTTCTAATCCATGACCCCAAATATGACCTCAATTGTAAAAACAGCTGATCATAGCTATGGACAGATAGATTTTAGCATATTTTTTACGAAATCTTTGAAAAGCTATTTCTCTTAAACTATCGAGTTTTGGGGAAGTTGTAGAACAAAAGTTATCCCTTATTATGGATACTTTAACACCCTTTCGACTTAGTACCCCTTTCCGGCTAACCTTGTATATAGATGGTAGTGAATGAGAAAATTGTATGAAATATAAATTATTTTACTGAAATTGATGTAGCTGTCTTGTTTATATTATTGCTGACAAGTTTTAGAGAAAATGATACATAGTAATAATATGTAGGAAGATAAATGGGGGTTGTGGAGGTCTGATGGCAGTCGCTCCGTGTAAAATACTGGTATTCAGCCGCATCTGGTTAGACTGGAAGCTGACCCCAAGATAATTGAGAAAAGGCTAAGAGGAAGATGTAGGAAGATAAATATTTAATTGTATTTTAAACCCTCGGATTACAATAGAATATGTTAACGGTCTTTTGTAAATTGTATGGCAAAGAAATTATTCGATTAGTAAATCGATGCACAAAAGTCATTCAATTAGAAAATCTTGGATATCGTAGTTACCGAGTATAATATAAAGTTATGAAAATGAAGTTGGTCCTCGTTGGTCTAGTGGTGGCAAGCGCGACTGCTGATCGGGAAGTCCTGGGTTCGATTCCCCGGCCGGGCATAGTGTCATTGGATTTATGAGTGGAATTCCTTAGCCCGGAGCTTGGATTTGTGCCCGGTTGATGGTAATAGGCTCGCCCCTATTACATGGGATTTAAACAAAACGGCGAAATGAGGGTGTTAGTATACACTATACACCTCTGCTCAACCCTTCGGAATACAGGTGTGATGTTATGTGAAACTGAAGTTACAGCCGACTAGTTTTTCAATTTAAACGTATCTCTTCTATTGTGCTAGAAGTCGTAAAAACATTGTAAAAGAGTCCTCTGCTGTGTAAAATTTATTGGTTACATGTCAACATACGTTCCATTGTGTGTATAGCTTTTGTTGTGCAGATAATCAGTGCTTTATGTGGGTCCACAATGAGTTGTGATTTATGATGCAACTGCCATTGTCATTAGTTTAGTAGCATTAAATTATATAGTGAAGCTGTTCATGTCCACCGCATATTATTATAATGACTATAGATGACCTGCCTCGTTGGTCTAGTGTTGGCAATCACGACTGCTGATTGTCAGGTCCTGGGTTAGATCCCCAAGTCGGGCAAAGTGTTATTGGGTTTTTCCGTGTGGAATTCCTCAGTAGCAGCCCGGGGTTTGATATGTGTCCAGATGATGGCAATAGACTCGCCCCCTATTACATGGGACTCAAACATAACAGCGAAATGAGGGTGTTATTTATACACCTCTGCCCAAACCTTCGGGGAATACAGGCGTGATGTTATGTATTAGGTATGTATAGGTGAACTTTATTGGACATACCCAAAAATTAATTTGGATCAAACCCAATATAATATTATTTAATTGTTTCATCGAAAGTAATTTCGCACGGTTTTAGCCAATACTTAGGTACTTAATATAATGAAAATATAATTAACAAATTGTTGACTAGAATTTGCTGGTTTTTTATTTGATGTATAATTTTTGATTATATTAAATTAGTCAATAACTTAGCGATTTAAAATCATTATAAGTACTCAGTCTAATAACATTAATAAAATATATGACCTTAAAACTGACTTTTAATTGAAGAAGCTATCAACCAGAAAAGCAGCATTTAATTAATTTATTAGACCGTAGACGACAACTGAAGATGGACATAACAATACATGGAATGAAATAAATGGATTATAACAATACTTATCAATGTAATATTAAAACATTGATCCAAAATATGGAGTTAAAAACTCCATTCTGATATTGGTTGCGCTTCAGTTAATTTTTACGAAAAAACAAAAAAGGGCGAGGGGTCGTTTCTGAAGGAAAAACGAAAGATATTTTTATACGACATCCACTTCAACATTCAAACGATATCATAGAATTGTATTTTTGTTTTTTTTTTTCCCTATTTTTTCTGGATTCAATATGGAAGCAAATGGCATTTCTATGTAAGTTTATTTTACAGTTTACAGATCCTGTTATATTTGCATAGTGATGTCGGTGGGACTTTCAGCAATGTCGTCTGCGGTTTGGGACAATGCTTTTTCTATCATTGTGTCCAAGTCATTCTGTAGTGCGGTGGATAAGCAAATTTTTAACAGGCAGATTTGAGTAGTGTCCTAAGTTATTTGAAAAAAAATATGACGTGAAAATTTACATATTCAGATCCACGGTGTCTATACCTACAGGGTGTAAACGAAATCATGTAATTCCTTCAAACCTCATGATGTACTGCTGACATATAACCTCATGATGTACCCTGCACGGGATACATATGGATTCAATAAAAACAAAATGACAAGAAGTTAACATGTTCTTAACGCGAGGCATTTTAGCGCCCCGAGTTTAATGACCGCGCTGCGAGCGATAGCCGCGTAATTCTCTCGGGGCGCTAAAATGCCTCACTTTAAGAACATATGTTTTTTTTATTGAATCCAAAAGTTTCCCATGCAGGTTTAATCTATGTCAGCAGTACATGACGAGGATTGAAGGAATTACACGATTTCATTTACACCCTGTAGAGGTTCATTCAATTTATTTTTGGTACAGTTTTACGCAGAAAAGGAAAAAATAAAACATCAATTTATCAGTCTAGAAACGTACGCGGCAAGATTTTTCAGTTGGGAACTGGAAAAAGCTTTGACGCAAAATACTTAAAATCAATGCGCATTATGGACACTGTCTTCTCAACTATAATAAAATTGAAGAAAGAATTTAAGTGACAGTTCTGAGTAAATCTTATATAATTCGACTGTACGTGTGTATGTCACTGAACTCCTCCTAAACGGCTGGACCGATTTGAATGTTTTTTTTTGTATGCGTTTGGGTGGCGCCCTGGATGGTTTAAATTTACAATTGAACCCGGTAGGTGGCGCTGCTTTTCCGGGCAGGACGACGTCTGCCAGGTCCGCTAGTATCATATATATCAAGTCTTTTATATTTACATGGTGTCTTTGAATTTCACGAGAAGTACAATAGCCTATCCTATCTTTGATTTTACGGAATGAGGTATTTTATTCTGACAAGCTAGGATACGATAAGTGTGTATTTTTCATGAAATGTAATACTATTATGACGTACATGCAGGAGAGTGTTGTCACGGTAAATAGATAATCAGTAGCGCAACTTCGCACGCCACACCACATCTAAACTAGTTTCGCTAAACTAAACTATTGTATCTTGACTAGATTATTTTTAACAATAGTTTAGTAATATTTTTGGCGTGCGTTTGGCCGTGTTCGTCGATTCGGACATTTATTTATAGTTATACTACTGGTCTCTATCTTTTTACTGTGATTTTATCTTCTTACATTAGCGTGTTTATTTAACATGACGTGCTCCTTATACATTATCCTGTCATACCTTTTGACACTATCACTGCTTAACAAAGAGATTCCAAATCTCTGTACAACAAAGATCGTGTTGTTGTGTACGAAAATGACCGGGAACGTTGACTCGTTGCGAGTAGAACGACGTTTCTGAAAAAAAAACAAACAATTTGTATAATTGCGAAAGTTCTATGTATACAAAAGATGATTTTAATTCAATCAATCTGTTTACGGTAACGGTTGAGCTTTCTAGATTTGTATACAAGAGTATATAAGTTCCATTTAGGCCCGGTATCCACCAAAGCGGAGAGGAGAGGAGACGAGAGGAGATGTGCTGTGAAGCTGGCAGGTTATTTCCACCAAAGCGGAGAGGAGAAGTGTAGCGGAGAGGAGATGTGAGCTTTGTGTAGCAGAGATGTGAGCTGTGAGAGATCGAAACCAGTCAAGTTCTGTCTACGAAAGGAAGACGGCCGCCGACTAGACACTTCTCCGCTCTGCTCGCCGCACAAAATTCTATTGAAAAATGAGACATCTCCTCTCCTCTCCACTTGATCCATTTCCACCCAAGCTAAGCGGAGAAGAGATGTGAAAATAACGAAATCGGATTGGTTTATTCAAACACATCTCCTCTCGTCTCCTCTCCTCTCCGCTTTGGTGGATACCGAGCCTTCATCTTGGCAAATTATGAACTATGCAGGATTACTGAAAAAAACACGCAAGGCCTGGTTTATACGAGCGCAAATTTTTCGGTACCAGTTCAAAAGAGTGCATAGGACTAGTCGCGTTAAAATGCGCTGTCGTGGTGTAGGTATATACGTCTAACCTATTTTTTTACAACGCTTTTTTTAATGGACTTAGGGAGAGCGCTCATGCGAATCGGCCTAAAGGAAAATGCAGTAATATCTCATAGATATTAACCAATTAAGTTTGACTAATTTGGCTTATTACGAGCCATAATTGCTTTTGAGAACAGCTACAAGTGTGTACATTTTACAAGTTTGCTATTAATTAAACTTTAATTAAAATTAATGTGTAAACTTCTACCGCTTGAAAGGATAGATTAGAAAAGGACTGGTACGTCTAAAATCCAGTTAAATACCGATTGACCGTTTGTATAGTCACCGGCACGTAACTTGGAAAGGTTTTGGCGTAGTGAGAGTAAGTTTGCGCATGTACACTTAGGCTCAGTTGCACCAACTAACTATAACTGTTAATTTGCCATATTTATGTCAAATTTGTACTAATTTGACAGAAATTATGGTATGGTTACGGTTATAGTTAGTTGGTGCAACTCAGCCTTAGGGCCGATTTTTCAATCAAAGTCACAATTATGTGGCGTATCCTGTAAAGCAAGATTTTCAAGTGGTCATTCCATTTGAAATTTTGAGAAAAAAAAACGTTTTAAAAAATGCGTGAGAAAAAAATCTTTACGCGACCATTCTAAAGGGTTATAACAATGTTAGGTAACGCGTAGTTCAAACCCCCCCTCCCGCCCCTGTAACGCATCGTACCGTTTCAGAAGACCCCCCCTCGCCCTAAATTCGTAACGTAATACTTGAACGCTACCTTACGTGCTATACCTATACGAATTTCTCAGTTTTTGTAATGTGACCCTCAGTCTTGTGCCGTAAAAATACCACATTCTCTAACGGGCAACACCTGTTTGGTCGAAAACAACAAGATAGTTAATTTACACAATATTGAAGTATAAAACATAAATAAAATAAAAAAAACAATTTGTTTATGATAAGTATATGGCCATCAATGCATTAAACCTTGATTTAACTGTTCACTGCTATATCGCCTGCACTGCTACGATGCGCCTACGTGCCGCCCACGATGCTACAGTGCGCCTACGCGCCAGCCTCACTGTTACGCTGAGCCGACGTGCCACCCGCACCTAGCTAATATTATAACTATTATTTACTATTTTTAACCCCCGACGCAAAAAGAGGGGTGTTATAAGTTTGACCGCTATGTGTGTCTGTCTGTCTGTGTGTGTGTCTGTCTGTGGCACCGTAGCTCTTAAACGGGTGAACCGATTTGAGTGCGGTTTTTTTTATTTGAAAGCTGGTTTTCTAGCGAGTGATCTTAGACATATTTTATTAAAATCGGTTAAGCCATTTCAAGGTTATCAGCTGTTTTGTTAGCTGCGGTAGGGTTCTTAGACGCATAATGTGTATTACTTTACTTTCAAACATACGTGTGAAATAAAATTTGAAACACTCATGTATGCTATATAACTATGCAAGATTATGAAATTCTTGATCTGATGCTGCAGCCAGGATAACCAATGCACTAGTACAATCTTGAAAAAATAATAGCATATATGTCGTGTTTGGATTCGTTTTGATCAATATTTGATTCTACATGTAATTCAATGGTGGCGACATGATGAGCTGATGCTGCAGCCAGGATATCCAGCACACTAGTACACTCTTGAAAAAATAATAGCAGATATATGTCGTGTTTCGATTCGTTTTGATCAGTATTTGATTCTATATACTATGCAATGGTGGCAATTAATACTAAGTTTAAAAAGTTTAAAATAAAAATTAAATTAAAAATTTAAAAAACCCCCGACGCAAAAGAAACGAACTTTTAATAAGTCAAAAATAATAGTATCGTTGAGCCATCAAATTCGATTGAATAACACCTATATATTTTAATTACAGAAATTGATGGATGGCACGATAAGGTTTGCTCGTTGAAATGGCGATATAATATCACGTCGGGGTACCGCTAAGTAAATTAGCTAGCTATTAAATTAATAGATGGTCAATTAAATGAAGGGTCTGACTTACTTTAGCGGTACCCCGACGCGATATTATATCGCCATTTCAACGAACAAACCTTATCGTGCCATCCATCAATTTCTGTAATTAAAATATATAGGTGTTATTCAATCGAATTTGATGGCTCAACGATACTATTATTTTTGACTTTTTAATCAGACCTCTACCGGCTGGTACGGGCGAAGTATAATAATTCACGCTTTCAAGGTTATGAAGAAACAGATTTCAAACAACATAATTTAAGGTTAAAAAAATGTTGGAAACATTGGTACCTACCTATTTATTACAGTTACAGTCTCCGCATACATTAGAATCTATAAAAAACACTAGGAAATCTTTTTATTTCAATTTGCACCGTGGTAGTATTTCCGGGAAATAAGAGAAGAATTTATCGTTCCAGCTTTATCCATGGTCACCGAGGGGAGTCTAAATCGGTCAGGACCGCCGAATTAATGACTTCGCTACATTCGTTCGTTCGTTCGTTACAAAATTACTTTTAAATAAATCTACTTTCATTAGATTGCTTTGGTATTTTTAGCACACTGCGACTATTTTTCACATAGGTTTTTTTTACGTTACTTTTCAAGGATACACCGCAGTAAACTTAGCTATTTCATCTTTATAGATAATGGTGTTCAATCTTGTTTTGGTTTATAGTAATCTCACCAATACGCTATACAAAATAAGAACTGTCCCATGACTGCTGCGTGAAAAACCTATAAGCACGTTAGTTTTATAAAAAAAACAACGTAACATAAAAGGTCACCTAAGGGCTTGTTCCCACTATGTCGTGACGATACATTTATCGTTGGACGACTGTCATCTTTAGCTGTTCCCATTATAACGATTGTTTGTCGTCAAAAATTTTTGTCATTTAGCGACTATCGTATCTAGCTGTTCCCATTGTATCGCGACGACATTTTATCGCTTCGACGCGACGATATTTTTTATCGTTTATCGTGTCGTCTTAATGTGAACACCTCCATTTAAATATATAAGCCACGACACTTAAAACTACACGACTATCTGTCGTCACGACAAAGTGGGAATGCGGCCTAAGATTTACACGAATTGGTAACCAAAATGTTAGTTTGTGAGGAATATAAGAGAGATCCCAGAACATTCCGTTTCTCGAAGCGTTAAGTCGTGCGAGCGGTCCCACTTGTCACTAACAAGATTCTAACAATACCTACTATGGCGGCATAGCCTTTGATGTGCCGTCCACAAATCCCAAAAAACCGTAGGTGTCGGACTGCTTTACCGATGTAGCGTAGGTTGTCTCTGCGGCCATCACGAAAATTGTCCAGTGTGGTGCGACCGGTATTAGGTACTTTCTATTTGTGTTCGTAGCTGCGTTGAATTAACGTGTATAATGAAAACGTCACGTTTATAGGTGATAACATCACGCACTAAACAACTACTATTACTTCTTTTTTTAAAGATAAGTATGAAAATAATATCATGATTAAAAAGCAATCAAATATAACACAAATAAATCGTATTGGAGAAGATAAATCGATGGGATTTGTATAGTTGCATAATTTCACTTATAGTCATTATGGCGCATTTTCAAGCCCTTAGGCTGGACATCCATCAGAGCTGTGCGAGGAAAATGTACGGTGCGAAAATGTGTAGCGAGGATGTGAAACGGTGTGACCCTTTCCACCAGAGCTGTGCGAGGAATGGGTAATGTGTTAATGTGTACAAATGAGCGGTGCGAGGATAGGTAGCGGACTCTTTTCGAATATGAGGGTGGTGTGGCGGGCGCGGTACACATTCCTCGCAACACATCCCTCGCTCGCATTTCTCGCTTGTTTTGTATGAACAAAAACCTCCAGAGCTGCGCAGAGTGAAGCTAAGTAAATGAAGTGATTCTATTGGTGCTTACAACACATTCCTCGCTACGCAGCTTAGCAAAGCTCTGGTGGATGGTCAGCCTTATGCAACTAATTATATCCAACCAGTAATGTAAAAAGCTAACGCCAATTTATAAGTTATCCTCGTTTCTTATGTACTGTTTTAATGCTTCAAAGAACTTTGCAAATATTTTTTCTCCCTTTTGGAACGGAGAAAAGCGTCATTAGTGTCCTTCTCTGTGGCGGGATGAATTGCCAAAACGAGTCGTTTATTTTTTATTTATTCGTAGAGCTGTATTCATTTCAAACATAGACCTCATGAACGAAAAAAAATAACGATTAAGAGCTTTTCTGGATGAATTAAAACTGCCATGTTTGCTATGTCTGCCAAAGCATTTGAGTATACTATGAGCACAGAAAATTTAGATTTCTGTGACTATGTATTTTTTAAAATTTTAAAAGTATTTGTGGTCATAGTTCCCCTCATCATCTGTTCATCAGCACAATCCATCCAGGATGATAAGTAGGATTGTCTATTCCACATTATTTTTCGTTCAGAATCACTCAATATTTTGAATAATAATAGTATGTTAGGTACCCTTCGGGGAATACAAGGCGTGATGTTATGTATGTGTGATATTAAGCCTCGTAGCACATAAAATTAGAGATATCTTGAAATATGCAAGAAGGTAAATTATAGGCATACGCAGCAGGCTTAGATTAAAATATTAGTACCTAACATACTATTATTATTCAAAATATTGAGTGATTCTGAACGAAAAATAATGTGGAATAGACAATCCTACTTATCATCCTGGATGGATTGTGCTGATGAACAGATGATGAGGGGAACTATGACCACAAATACTTTTAAAATTTTAAAAAATACATAGTCACAGAAATCTAAATTTTCTGTGCTCATAGTATACTCAAATGCTTTGGCAGACATAGCAAACATGGCAGTTTTAATTCATCCAGAAAAGCTCTTAATCGTTATTTTTTTTCGTTCATGAGGTCTATGTTTGAAATGAATACAGCTCTACGAATAAATAAAAAATAAACGACTCGTTTTGGCAATTCATCCCGCCACAGAGAAGGACACTAATGACGCTTTTCTCCGTTCCAAAAGGGAGAAAAAATATTTGCAAAGTTCTTTGAAGCATTAAAACAGTACATAAGAAACGAGGATAACTTATAAACTGGCGTTAGCTTTTTACATTACTGGTTGGATATAATTAGTTGCATAAGGCTGACCATCCACCAGAGCTTTGCTAAGCTGCGTAGCGAGGAATGTGTTGTAAGCACCAATAGAATCACTTCATTTACTTAGCTTCACTCTGCGCAGCTCTGGAGGTTTTTGCTCATACAAAACAAGCGAGAAATGCGAGCGAGGGATGTGTTACGAGGAATGTGTACCGCGCCCGCCACACCATCCTCATATTCGAAAAGAGTCCGCTACCTATCCTCGCACCGCTCATTTGTACACATTAACACATTACCCATTCCTCGCACAGCTCTGGTGGAAAGGGTCACACCGTTCATATTAAACCTCATAGCAAAGAAAATGTACTCTTAGTTGCCGAGTTTATCTGTGTTCCTAGCTTCTATAAGTAGTTCCGTATTCATAGGAAGTAATCTACTGGTTAATTCGTGGCCCAGGGCCAAGGCCTCATGTTGATACATTATAATTTCATGTTCACACACAGGTCATGAGTGTGAACATGAAACGTTACATTATTTTGAGAGGAACCTACTTTTAAGATTGATATCATTTTGTATTTTTGTGATCACTGAACAACCATCTGCTGCGGAATAATTTAAATATTTTGAAAAACATTAAGCGAGCGACCGTGCAATAATTTGCATTAGTGCAAAACTTCCAATCCGCAGAAATGTTTTACTTGCAATTTTCCGCAGCTTAAGCTTAAAGTAATGGTAAAGGCAAAATGACGGAAAAGTTGCATTATTAAGCGCATTCAATTAACTAGAATTAATTTTATTTCATTTTTTATTTTAAAACAGATTCGTTTTAGTAATTTTTAAAGTTTGACGTTATTTACGCCCATTTACATCTTTATATCTAGGCTTCACAATATATAGTTAATAGAAATGTTGTAATAGATACTTACGTGTGTAAATACGTACCTACGTGTTACATTCACGTGAAAATCCCTTCTTCAATTATAATGCTCGGAGGGCAGTAGCTTCGCATCTATAAATCTTGCCTAATCCTCTTTGGTTTAACCACACCACGACTAGACGGAGGGTACTTAATGTACTGAATATTTTATGTATAGTCTAGGTGCTTTTCTTATGTTAATGGGAGTTATAATGTCTGTTTGTGTTAATTTGTCATGATTTTGAATGTTTTCATTCAAAATGCAGCTATAGACATTAATGATATCAAAGTGATTTATTGATAAGTCTTTTTTTATTAAAGAACTAGCTGCCCGGACAGACTTCGTTCTGTTAAAAGTTATTGGGCTGTAGAGGGAAAAGAAAAGTGTTGTTTTTACTATTTTTCACGCAATTTTTATGTTTTTTCTCTCCATAAGAACCTTCCTTGTGCCTTAAGGAATATATAAAAAAAAATGCCGAATTGGTCGAGCCGTTTTCAAGTTTTGCGCTTAGCAACACATTTGGCAATTCATTTTTATTTATATAGATACTAAAAATCATGCTTCTTCGATGCCCCTGTACGGTTTGGGTGGTAACGGAGATCAGCTTAAATTTCAGGAATGAAACTATTTACTTTTCCAAAGTGGCTTTCGAAAAGTGATGTCCAGAACATGTTGATTGAAATTGTGAGATTGTCACATTTTTTTTTTATTGTACTGCTTGTATGGTTTTGTGGACCGTTTCTACGTAACCGGACAGTTATTGGCGAGACCTTGAAGGGTCTCCAACCAATATAATTTTAATGTGTAATATGTATTCTTTTTATTTTAAACTCGTGGCGCTCGTTGCTAATTACCAACCGCGCGGATCATATGATTTGAGAGGTCAAGCTGCGATTGCCGCGGTCTGTCTGTGAATGGGTGACCGCTCATTACACATCGAGACCCCTCCGTGCCTCGGACAACACGGTCCCGGGTGTCATACGAATACCTATGACAGTCGTTAAGGGAAGTCAGAAGCCCGAAAGTCTGACAACTGGTCTAACCTTAGGATATCAACATGCCCCAGAAGCTGGGTTGCGGAGGTCTGATGGCAGTCGCTCTGTGTAAAATATTGGTATTCAGCCGCATCTGGTTAGACTGGAAGCTGACCCCAATATATCTGGGGAAAGGCTAGGCAGAACTATGTATTCTTGTTACGAACAGTCTCTAAAAAGTATTTATTATTTTTTTCTATCAAAGAAGCGAAAAGAATACTGTCTTAATTTATTGTTTTTGTATCTGGGTTAGTTTAGACAATGTTGTGGTTTTGTGACTGTCTTGTATTTATTGTTACTTTTCTTTGTCTTTGGTTTTGTGACTGTCTTTTGTCAGGGGACGTTCAGGCTCATTCATCATTCCGAATCTTATTAAGCTTTGATGTCCACGAAAACGAAAACCAGGTTTTTATATACACAGTAAATAATTTGCTAATTTCTCGGAATTTGGATCAAGTAGTATTCGTGAAAGTTTATTTTCATTGAGTTATTTACTTAAGTGTTATTTTTATTGGCAGAACTAATTTGTAAAGGTCACGACATTAATTAAATGAAGTACAGTAATCAGATGTCTCCTTATTTCATTTTCAGCTGAGATCAGATTGCTTCTAACTTTGGACAAGCTATAATAAATCTTTTTTACAGAGTATATCAATCTGGAATATGGAGAAATGAAAGATATTTATTTTTTTATTCAAATTCATTATTTTATAGCTTCATTGGAATACAAATCAATTAAAGAAATACTCACTTGGGTTACAATAGGCGGTTTCATCGCAATCAGCGATCTCTTTCAGAAAACATTTTACAAATCTTTTTAAATAATATTTTCTATTTCAGGGGCGTTTTCAGGTTTAAGTAAAATGTAATTTTAATTATTAGATACCTTTCTAAACTTTCCCTAGATTTTGTCGAGTCTAATCTTCTTAGCGGAGATTTGGTGAAAAGGATGGCTGAACTTGTCAATTTTAATTAAAAACTAAAATATAATCTGCACTTAAGTTTCTTTATCCAGGCAATATTCTGAATTTCTATTTCCATAAATCATAAATTGCTATACTCTTAAATCTATCGGTGTCAACCCGTCAGATAAGAGTTCCTCTTTCTTAAGATTAGATTAAAAGTATGAGTAAGTACGTATAAAGAATTTGGAAGTTTATACTTACATAATAATTAATTATTTAGTTGATTATTTAACAGCCATTTGCCGTATTTATCCACAAAATTAGGTAGATATAGGTAGGTTTTATTTTGAACAAGAGCGTCCTTGTAGTGTAAGGCTGAGCATCCACCAGAGATGTGCTAAGCTGCGTAGCGAGGAATGTGTTTTGTAAGCACCAATAGAATAACTTCATTTACCTAGCTTCGCTCTGCGCAGCTCTGGTGGATATGGGCTTAGCGGGGCGAGGTTTTTGTTCATACAAAACAAGCAAGAAATGCGAGCGAGGGATGTGTTGCGAGGAATGTGTTGCGAGGAATGTGTTGCGAGGAATGTGTTACGAGGATTGTGCTGATAGGAATGTGTGCAAGGATTTGAAAATATGCGCCTACCAGTCAGAAAAGAGTCCGCTACCTATCCTCACACCGCTCATTTGTACACATAACATAATTACGCAATACGCATTACACATTACTCATTCCTCGCACAGCTCTGGTGGGAAGGGTCACACAGTTTCACATCCTCGCTACACATTTTCGCACCGCACATTTTCCTCGCACAGCTCTGGTGGATGTCCAGCCTTACGCGGATATAAATCCTATTACGGAAATGTTTTATATCTGTTGCTAAATAGATGTTAAAATTTAGTAATCCTGTAACCTTAAACAAAATCTTTATCGAATGTTAATCGTAATTAAGAGTTAATCGTACGTATTTCAATTTCTATTTTTACTGATCTATTATTCCACTTCAGTGTTAACTGGTAAACAGGAATACTATGTACCTACTGCACTCCTAACCTACGTCTGTCTCAAACGATCTATCTTAGGCGTTTACACATTTGATTGACTAGTTCCTTAGAGCACATAATCTTCGGTAGACCGGTTGGATTGATGTGATTGATCACCAGAGATGCCCGAATCACCCCAGTAAATATACTCCCAAGAGTTGTGAGCAAGGAAAAGGTTACAACCGTTTCATGGCCGTATCTCGTAATTTTTAAACCCTGCGAAGTAATCCGGGGCCATAACTGTTGAGAGACCAATATAAATGCGACCTCAATTCCAGAAAATAAATGTTCTGCAAAAGTTACACCAACGACTTGGCGTTCCAAAAGAATTTAATTAGAAAGGATTTCTAAAGCTTTATGTGTAAGGTTAGGGTAATATACAAGGTTAGTCGGAAAGGGGGTACTAAGCCGAAAGGGCGTTAAAGTACCCATAATAAGGGATAACTTTTGTTCTACAACTTTCCCCAAAACTCGATAGTTTAAGTGAAATAGCTCTTCAAAGATTTCGTAAAAAATATGCTAAAATCTATCTGTCCATAGCTATGATCAGCTGTTTTTACAATTTAGGTCATATTTGGGGTCACGGATTAGAAAATTAATTATCTGAATTCATAACTAAAGCAGGTGTGATTTTTTTTGAAAAAACTTAAATAAAAATATTTTTACTTGCAAATAAAAATTATCGAATTATGAAATTTTAACTCTTGTTTTAAAATAGTCATCAGTGATACTTTAGGTGGCCCGCGGCTTAGTACCCCCTTTCCAACTAACCTTGTATACCTACACTATCGGTAACAAGCATTCCTAGGCATAACAATGAGATATGAAGGCACTGTTATAACTTTGATAAGACGCAAATTGAAATTGGAATCCAAAATCTATTCTGAATATGTTTCAAATTGGAAGCGTGGTTGACTGGAGAATGTTAGATACGGTTGAATGGCAAACAAATAAAATAACTGTTAGTGACAGGATGTTGGGCAATTACATCAGAGAGGCTTTCAGTTTCCTCTGGTTTATTTCTTCATTTGTATAGAATTGAAATATTATTAAAGTTTTCATTTAGTTATAAAGAGCTTTAAGAGAAACATTTGCATTGCAAACTTTTGATAGAATATGCTTACTTATAAAGTTATAATTATTGCCGACCAAATGCTTCAAGATTTAATTATTGTACATACTTTAAGGATTATAAAAACATTCAAATAGGCATATCATATCATACAATAATTTACTTAAAACATACCTAGACCTATATTATAAATATCCGTCATTTTTCAAGTAAAGATTGCTTAAACGTTAAGAAAATAATTATAACTTGTTAATTTATATTAAACATATAATTTTCTGCCAATCATAGAACTGCTCACAAAGTCTTCATAAAATAAATACAAAAGGGTGTAATTAGTTTCAGGGAAGAAAATTAGAAAATTTTATGAGCACGTCTACGAACCGCTAATTTAATATGCGCGTCGTATTGTTAGGGAAACCTTTTCGATTGTTAGGCTTCGCGTATTTTAAAACGAAGGCTGATTTCTTATCTATCTTCAGAAACAAAATTGCTGAAATGACTTACGTAGGTATTAAGGAATAAACAAACCTTTTATTTCAAATGCTCTCTTTTTTCCATAATCTTTATAAAAGAAACAACGATAAAGCGGTCAACGCTATGGCCAAAACAAAAACATTGTCTATTTGGTACATAGCTATTACCATCGTGTACAGAATTATTTAATTTTGGAAAGAGTTTGATGTCTTGTTCTGGATTAGCAGAATAAAATAAATTATAACTAAGCTGAGAAACATACTTAACACACTGAAGGATTACATTAACATATTATATAGCTATGCGTAATACGATGTGTTTATATATTTCAATACGCAATCAAGTCATGGCTTCAAAGTATGGAGTGTAACGTCAATAGAAAGTTGAGAGCGAGAGCTTTCGACTTAAGATTCCACTTCCAAATTTTCAACTTCCACCTCGAGAAGCAACGAACAAGATTCTTTCTCGCGTTCTTATTTCGTTATTTATTACTTTTTCATAACTTCTCACAGGCCCTCGAGGTTTCTGTCAACAGATTGTAAAAGATTGTTATGCCGAAGGGTGCGTCCCCGTAGATGGCACTCGAACTGCGAACGGTTCAATGAAACTGCGTTCACAGCTTCTGAGAAAGCCACGTCGATGCTTCAAACCTTTTTAAGTGCCTTTTTAGTGGTCGTTTTTTTAATGTCTCCATCTTTTGTATCGTTCTATGTACGTCTTAAGAGTCCTAAGTGTAACACGAGTATACGAAATATTGTGCACCTGATGGTATTTAACTGTGCGGTAACTTTTCCTTTTACGTGGATCTATAAAATGTTTTACTGTGTTAATTTGATGACTTTTTCATCTGTTTATTTAAAGACACTAAACTTAGTCTGATACCTGAATAAGTAAAAATCAGACTACAACAGTTTAGAGTAAACTTTATGACAAGGTCAACTAAACTAATTATTTTTCTTCTCTTTATTCACAAGCGTACTGTTCCCTTGGGCGTAATCAGGATTTAGTGCAAATTCAGTCAGACAGTAAAAATTTCTTTTCAATAAATTTGGAAGTGCAGAATGTTGCCCCATAACCTTATTTTTCAGGTCCAAATAAGTATAGACGGAGTCGGGCATTGGTCTGCCTCTTTTGGAAAATTGTTCTGTGGGCATAGGTGCAAATTGACTGAATCTAGACTAGTTACCTATTCTTTCCTGTGCCAGGGTGGGGCAAGCGTCTCATCAGCTTCACCCTGAATACGCCTATGTGTACTACTAAGTATATGCTTTGTAAACAACTTTATCACAAAATGTATATGTTTATTTTAGCCACGCCAACTTGACTTGACTTTATTCGTGATTCGGGAATCAAAGAAATACATAAAGAAAATTTCCAGCAGATAGTATTTATCTATCCACCTGAGCTCGATTCTAAAAGGTTTCCTGTTTAGGGGCTTCAAACGGTTATCATGCATATCGACACCGGAGTGCAGTTCAATCTGCAAACATAAAAGCGTAAGTTTAGTTTGTTCAGTCACGGAAGTGCCTCAAGCTGACTGTATGGTTCTTGGTAAAGAATAGGCCACTTATTTTTCACCCGTGGGTGCCGTAAAAAGCGACTGAAGAAGAAGAAACGTGATCATTGTATAATTATCTCCATGATCATTAAATACAGCGGTCACTGTGAGGCCCATGCTCAGCAGTGGACGTTTACGTACTGATAGGATTTCTCCTGTATCGTGGGTGCGTTTACAGACACAAAGGTTGCACAAAAGAGGTTTTACCTTGCAAAAGGTCCGTCAGTTGTGATTTTTGGATATGTGTTATATTTAGGTGTTCCTATGAAACTTTCAAATTTACCTACTACCTTGAGTGATCTTGGATGAATGACCCCAAAAATTAGTTTTTATTAGATAACTCTTTATCTCTGGGTTTAATAGGTCATACAAATATTTGTTTCGTGCGGGAATCGAACCTGCGACACATAGAATAGAAAGCCAATCACTCAGCCATTGCGCCAAACGTGTCGTCATATCTACTAACCTGTATTAAATCAATTATTAAAATTTACTTTTAAATATCACATTGAAACAGGCCATTGTTATAATTATTTACCAAGTTGGAAATATTTGGCTTACGAGTATAATCCGCTGTCAGCAAACCTAACCCGAGGCGAAACAGTAACAAGGATAACTTTCAAGCTTTACTTTGTCAAGTTATACAGAATTAAGTGTATTTTGTTATAATACTGTGTAACTGTACATTTGGCTCTGTATTGTTAGTATCAAACCATTTCAGTTTTTTTTATACATATTTCTTTCTTTTTCTGTTTATCTTTGTGTTTCTTGGTTTATTAAAGCTTAGTTGTCGAATTTCGGCGCAATTATAGGAGTTAGTGTTTTTCTTAATACAGAGAGAATACTTCTTCTCGCCGTGTCAGCCGTAGGCTAGGCCGGAATAAGCGGCACCGGCTTAGGTCATGGAAAATAAGCTAAAAGATAATATTATCTAGGTAAGTAATTTCAGTAGATTTAGGTAGGTACTTACCTCTTATTGTTCTTTATAAGTCGGTTTTTTTACTTATCTTAAGAAAAAATAAAGAACCGAGGGACCGCTAAGTAAATTATCATTACCAAGCTTATTTTTTTGTATTCTGTTTTTTTTTTAATTTATTTTTTAGCGGTGCCCCGACGTGACGACGCTTGAATCAAAATATTACTAGGTACTTTTAATACAGTTAAATGGCCAATAAACACATTTTATTTTTTACTTTTTAGGAGTTCTTTTTAGAGTCGGGGGCTTTTTTAAGTTTTAAATTTTATTTAATAATTTTTAAATTACTAGTAGACACCATCATCTATCTAACATCTACTCATTGAGACGATTCTTATGAGCCCAAACATGCTATATCTGTTATAAGTTGCTGAGGGGTTGGGTATCCTGCATACTACTTGATACTGCAGTATCAGCTCAAGGTTGCCATGTCTCGGAAATACCACCAAAGTAACAGTACACCAAATTTCAAATCAATCGGACCAGTGAAAGTTGGTAAGACCCTTTTGTCAAGTAGGAAATGAGCTGATGATCTTCAAACGCCTGAACAGATCTTCATAAATTATAACTAAGAACCATCTCGATTACATTAGCTTTCAAATAGATAAAACCGCATCAAAATCGGTCCAGCTACGATGCCACAGGCAGACACACACACACACACACACACACACTCAAAGACACGTCAAACTTATAACACCCCGTCGTTTTTGCGTCGGGGGTTAAAACTAAAGAAAAGAGAAGCATATTTTACCGTAAAACCGAAAACGTATTTATAGGTGTGCTTCAAACTGATCCTGCAACATAGAAACACGAGACATTTTGTATCAATATAACGTCATCGCAGCTTATCTAACCCTACTAAAACACAGTGGGACGATTTGCCCGAGACAAACTCTAACATAGACAGACATACGTATCTGTGTGCTCGGTTTAAGACGTAGTTTGCTAATATTATGTAGCACCGATAGATCGAAATATGATATTTGATATGCAATTATGTTAGACGTGATATGCAGAACCAGAAATTGTACGAACCTACATAACCTCACGCCTGTATTCCCCGAAGGGTTGGGCAGAGGTGTTTAGTAACGCCCTCATTTCGCCGTTGTTTAAGTTCGATGTAATAGGGGGCGAGTCTATTGCCATCCTACGAACCTAGACTAAATAAATACGAAATAAAAATTGAATATAGAACATCACGCTTCACGGGAACTACATACGTTATGGCGTGTCCACATTGCATTCAATCCGCAGCGAACCACTGTGGACGCGTCACTTTCCGTTATCGTATGTGCACGAAGCAAACATTACTATCTCCCATTCGTTCCACTGGCAAATACTGTTTGTAAACTGCTCACGAACAGTACTCGCGGGTCATTGCTATCCCACTGCTCGAAAGCAGTTCACGAACGCGTCCACACTTGTTCGTAGGACGCGCGGTTCGCGTCCGCGCATTATAAGCAGAGATCGGATAATTGGATGCATATTTACCTAAAATTCAGAGTTCACTAATATGGAATGGACTTTTGTATCGAGAAAATCCCGCGATTCCAGGATCGTCAAAGTGTTCTGTAGAATAGAATCAAATTTACCTAGAATTGGGTGCATATTTATTTATTTACATACCTAAAGTTGTACCTTCTAACTGACACAGACATGCACCTCTCACTTTCTTATACCCTACATACACACATTTGCATCGCAGGTTAACTATTAACTTCAAGTAATTATATGCATTCGATTAGTTATGCAATCCCGTGATACCGGGTTTTCTTTTTCTTATCAATTTTTTTTTCAGAAGCCTTTTCCATACTTTCGTAGCGAAACATTAACTTTAGGTAAATATGCATCCGATTATCCGATCTCTGGTTATAAATGCGTAGGTGGGACGCCGCTTTATATACGCTTATTTATTTAATTAAATATAAATAAACCACATTCACAGCCCACATAATTATTATACGAACCACAATTATTAATTTATATGCGTGATACAATCCTTTATTTTATTTGGTAAAATATTTTGAATTTCATAGAACCTAATGAAAATATTTTTAATAGATGAATACGAAATTGGACATATATCTACACCTACTCACAATTCTAAAATAATAATACGTATTTGTTGGGATGAAAATACAACGGTGCGGTGCGGTGTAATAACGCAAAAGTTTAACCGCAAATTAATGCGTTGCGCAATGGACGGAACATCCACGCCGTAGCGGTTGCGTAGAATGAGTCAATGACCGTTCGTTTTCATCTGTTGCGTAGTGCGCTGCTCCAGTGGCAAACTTTTGTATGATGCGGCCGTTGCGGTGCTGCACTGTACTGATATGTTTTTGCCTTTATATGATAATGACGTGTCTATAAATATATGGACTTAGCTCGAAATATTGTATTATTTGTAAACTTATTTGTAAATACCGATATCCACTCCAGCGAAGCGAAGTCAAAGTTCAAAACATTTCTACTGTCTACACGGTACACTGGTTTCCCAATTATCTATAAAATAAATATTGGAGGACTTTGTAGTAGGTAAATTTAAAACTGGCCAGGCAAAAAGTTCATACACAATAAATGTATGATATTTTTCGGATGGTGTTCGGAATCATGCATTGTTTATGAAGCATTCACTAGCTGCGTTTTGTAAACCTTTTTCAATATTGCCGCATATACTTTATTGTTTATTATAAATCTTATTTAAGTCACATACATTTTTTCTTTAGTAGCTTCATAAAAATCTGTCTACGCAAACCGCTATGTATCAAATAAATAAATTCTAAGCACTAAATATTGTACTTAACTTTGTTACCGTTACCATTACCCTTTTGTGATAGGGAACCCTAAAACGACAAGCGAGTACAAGGGCCTACCTGCCTTCAAGGTATTATAATAAAAAAAGGGATGTAGGTAACACATGTTACGAAACGTGTTTGACTCCCTTCGGAAACATTTACGACGTCATTTCCAAGTACCTATTGAATACTAATTTATTATAAAAAAAAACACTTTCGCAATTTCGCTTGATCTCTTTTCTAAATACGTTTTGTTCCTGGCATGCCGATTAAAATTTTGCTCACGAGACGTTGAATAAATATTGTCTGTGTGGTTCCTACTACGGATTAAGCTCCCCTCTCCCTTTGTATGTGTTGTATATGCCAATTAAGTCGAGAGGATTGGCTTCCGCATCCTGTGCGGTAGTATTCTTCCTAGCGCGCACGATGCAAAACGTTTATTTTTTACCATTTCCCAACCGTGGTAATAATGGTACATAACGTGGTAATTACGGCCACTCTTCGTAGTAGCCTATTAGGAGGCCCGCTCATTCGAGATGGAAATAACATAAACTACAGTAGGTAATTATTTGTGATAGATTAACATTTAATTAGTGACGAAATAAACTTGGTTGGAAAACCATCCCCTGACGAAATTTTACCTTCATGAGTCTACTAACTTTACAGCTAAGCCTTCGAGGCGCGAGGTGGCCCACGTCGTCGACACCTCCCGCCGCTTCTGCTTCTATACATACAGTGGAATTCGTTTATTACGACTTCGCTTATAAATATCAGCCGCTAATAGCAATTTAAGAACAGCCTTTAATTAGGTTTTCTTATCTGGTATTTACTGACGCTTATAACGACGTCCGTTTAGTACGACCAAATATCGCCGTCCTTTTCTTGTCGTTATAAGCAGACTCCATTGCACTTTTAAACACTGTATCAGATCTTGCCTAATTGCTTTATACAAGCCTTTTTTTTGTCGTTGGAAAATCCTCAAGGATGTCCCTCGCCCGGGGAAGGCGAGGGGGTCTGCCGGACTCTTACCGGCTAAAAACCAACGGTGTTCCTTCTCCTGACCATTCGGTCGGGGTCGCGGGATTCGCAAAAGCATGCACCGCAACCCCGGCAGTGATTTATACAAGCCTGCCAGATACTATACTAAGACAAATCAACTTGATATCGGAAGACACGTTATAATTAGTACCGACATCTACGGGTCGATCAGCATCCACGTGGGTGTGTCTTAAAAACCAACAACCTACAATTTTCCTGGACCGTACGACAATTGCGCCATTAACTAGGATGTCTGATATAACAGGAACGTGTACGGTCTTACGATACCCACGCAATATTATTCGGTGTAACATTCGTATACGGAGCTACAAGAGGCAGATTTGTCTTAGGTATAGTATTTGGCAGGCTTGTATAAAGCAATTAGGCAAGATCTAATATAAGCGTGATCAGCTGAATATAGAAAAACCACGCTTGGCTTGCATAGCGTGGTAATCAATGTTCGTCCCTTCTCTGTGAGAGAGGCCTTTGCCCTGCGGTGAGATAATTATAGGCTAGTATTATATGCTTCGCCATGGTATTAGACCTCTGCTATTGTAATAGAGTTATTCCAAAAAATAGGGTAAGTACGCATAGTATTACTCCATTTATTATAACATTTAAAAAGTGCACTTTCGCGCATTTTTTTTTAAAACGATTTATTTAAGTGGATTTTCAAGCTCATCTTGATTGATCATTAAAATTCATAAAAGCATAATACTGTGTTGAATCCTTACTGGAAGATGGGTGACCTTTCATTACACATCGAGACCCCTCCGTGCCTCGGAGAGCACGTCAAACCTATGACAGTCGCTACCGGTAGTCAGAAGCCCGAAAGTCTGACAACCGGTCTAACCTTAGGATATCGGCATTGCCAAGTAACTTGGTTGCGGAGGTCTGATGGCAGTCGCTCCGTGTAAAATACTGATATTCATCCGCATCTGGTTAAACTGGAAGCTGACCCAACATAGTTGGGAAAAGGCTAGGCAGAGCAGAACGAACCCCTGCTGGAAGCAAACATGTCGCTAATTTATTTACATTTGAAGGGATCAGGGGAAGAACCACTTTTGTCACCTAATTAACAAACTGAGATATTCTAATGTCACTGTCACAGTCGACCACGCACAACGCTTGTTTTTTAACCCCCGACGCAAAAAGAGGGGTGTTATAAGTTTGACCGCTATATGTGTCTGTCTGTCTGTCTGTGTGTGTGTCTGTCTGTGGCACCGTAGCTCTTAAACGGGTGAACCGATTTGAGTGCGGTTTTTTTTATTTGAAAGCTGGTTTTCTAGCGAGTAATCTTAGACATGTTTTATTAAAATCGGTTCAGCCATTTCAAGGTTATCAGCTGTTTTATTAGCTACGGTAGGGTTCTTAGACGCATAATAACTAAATAAATTTAAAAAAAAACAGAATACAAAAAAAGAAGCTTGGTAATGATTATTTACTTAGCGGTCCCCCGACGTGACGACGCTTGAATCAAAATATTACTAGGTGTTTTTAATAAAGTTAAATGGCCAATAAACACATTTTATTTTTTACTTTTTAGGGGTTCTTTTTTGAGTCGGGGGTTTTTTAAATTTTTAATTTAATATTTATTCCTGAATGGTCTGGACATTGGATGTTTTTTCCCTGTATCGATATTTTAAAATCATGAAAGCTCGGAGACTATGGATGTTATTGCCCTGTTGTTTTTGACAGAACATAGCGACAGGTATAACCATTCAGACTGCATTGCCAGTTGAAAAAAAATTAAAATGTGACAAAAGTTGTTCTTCCCCTGATCCCTTCATTTCCTAACTAAAATGTGTCTTATTTGTCTATTGTTATGTAAAATGAAGTATAGCTACGACAGCTAGCGGGTACGTTACCGTAGAGCCAGTTACTTTCAGCATTCACAGAAGGTTAGACATATTATCATATTGAGACCTAACCTAATCCCTTTATTTTCAAACTTTAAGTATACCTAGGCCTACCATTGTTTGTATATAAGTAGTAGTTGTTAGTTGTTGTTTGTATGTAGGACCCAGGAGTCTCATTGTTTTCCTTTGTAAAATTAACCATTCGTATTAAATTAATCCTTGTAAAAACAGTCCAATAATACGATTTAGCGTACTTACTTGTACTGTGGTTACATGCGCGAACCTTATTGAGATTTGCTTCACTAGGCTCTCAAGCAGGTACCTACTTACTCAGCGATAAGCAACTGGTAGAAACTGAATAATTTTATATTTTTTGTTTTTGGTATTAAATATTTAAAAAACTCAATTTAAGGATCAGTACTGCTCAAAAGAATGAGAATAACAATCATTATTATAAATAGCAGTGAGATATTACATGTTATATGTTTAGCTATACTTCATAAAAATATGTGATTTTTCGTTACCCAAGCAAATAACCGCCATACGTTACCTCAAAGATAAAAATAGATTGCATAAAAAGCCAAGACGTGAATTGATCGTGAGGTCTTGTGGTAGACAGCACCGTCGTCGGCCTGAGTTAGTGCCGCTTAATAAACGAGAGCCTGCGGGTCGCCGGATAAATGGCCACACTGTCCGTGTCTGGTGAAGAATAACTTTTATATTGCAGGTTCACTCACCTGGCACCTCTAGCAACGCAAATAGGTACGTGTTTATACCTCACCTTCTTACAAACTAAGAAAAACAACTAACGAAATTAATTACCAGCGTAATTCTTGTAAAACTCGCACAATTACTCCTCCTAACCTAATTTTGCTGGTTTAACTTGTAAAAATAAAGATTAGACCAAAAATACTATAGGCTGGATTGAGTACTTTTTTATGTTTTAAATTGTTATTCGTACTTTTACACTAAATTTAATGCTAATGAAGTGTCGCAAATAATACAGAATTTATCTCGACCATACATTATTTTTTAGGTGAAACACAAAATTCGTATTAAAATAAATGCGTACATACGTATCTGCTCTTGTTCTCTATCTCTGCGGTACGTTATGTGTAAATGTAAATTGCTGTAAGCCATTTGTTAACATCACGAACCTCACACAGTACTCGGGTAGGCACAATGAATTTAGGAATTAAGTCTAAAATATTAAAACGATCATAAACACACCTTTGGTTTATAATTTCTACAGAAAAAAAAACAAACAAAATTTCAAATTGAGAATGTTTAATTTTTTGTATCGGCTAACTAGACGATTCTAAATTCAAAATCGTATTGGACGCTTGGGTAACGACAATCGCCTATTTGTATTTAAAAATGAAAAAAAAGAGCTTTCGAGTACATCTATACGAATGTGGTCGCGGTACAAACCCCGCGCAAACAACTAGCAAGATTAATGCTGGCGTTTGGAGAGAACACCACTAACGAACGTGCCGAACATTATTGGTTCTGCCGGTTTCGCAGTGAAAAGGTTGGCCTGCAAAAAGAATTGATTGAACCGCACGTGTAAGTGCGCAGGTAAAGCACCTAAACGAACAGAAAAAAGCAAAACCAGAGGAAGAGGTTCATATTTATCTATGTGCTGGTCCTGTGATGGTGTGATTTAATATGTATAAGTCATAGAACGTTGTAAACCTTTAAAGCTGTAATAGAACAGCCGCGAATTGAACCATGATGGCACAATTCACTTAAAAACATCCATAGAAACTTCACAGCTTTTATGGCTGTTCCTGTGATTCACGCCACAACATGTTCCCTTGTGAGTATTATACTCTTTTTTTCTTTTTTTTTTTTTAAAAAAAAAAACGTTGCCCCACACTAGGATTTCTCCTGTATCGTGGGTGCGTTTACAGACACAAATCTTCACATGCACAAACACCCAGACCCGGAACAACTACCTGTAGGCCATACAAATATTTGTTCCGTGCGAGAATCGAACCCACAACCCGCAGCGCAGAAGCCAATCGCTTAGCCACTGCACCAAACGTGTCGTCAAATACTGAAGTTAGGTTAATTATTATGTGTGAAATAAAAATAAGCGTTTCTTAGAAATACGACGGCATTAATCCATAAACTATAGGTATTCTAAAAGCAGTGTTTATTCTGAAACGCCTAAGTATTTAACTTTATTTGTCTTTATATTTATTTTATATGTATTTATTTGTCGTTAACTTTTTATAGAGTTATTATTAAAATACATCAGCTTATTGTAGTGACTAACGATTCCTTATCTATAAATAGAGGCATTGAATTCATCGATGGTTAGGGTCTCGCCAATAAATGGCCGGTTACGTAGAAACGGTCCGCAAGACCATCTACAAGCAGTCGAATAGAAAATAAAATAAAAAATATCGTCGATGTTTAAACAGCATATTTATTTCAGAAATTTGTCAACAGGATGTATGCCGTCAGTATTTTATGCTGGATCATGTAAATTGAAGTAGCAACAGAAACGATTTAACATTTTGGTGTTAGTTTTAATTATAGGATTAATACGAATATAGATTTTCTTAGACTTTTGTACATAGACGAGCTCTTCTTTATTGTACCACTTATTATACATAATTATAATTACTTATACAATATAACTTATAATTTGCGGGAAAAAGCAGGCAGCAAAAAAACATTATGAATGTATGTATCATCCACATATCTGGTATATGAACAGACAGAGTTGAAAATAGAGTAACATTCCCAATGACTCCATCAAAAGATACTAACGTTTTGTGGGAAGGGCTGGCAAAGGGTTCTGTCGAATTTCATGTGCTTTTGCGCGCTCTGGACCGTTCTAATTTGAGGTGTCATGAAAGTCTAAATTCTCCGTGTGCTGTATAGTGCCATTCCGCTTCCGGCTTTTTATTTTCCCCTAGTTTTTAAAGCAATAGTTATAAATATGAAGTTAAACGTGCAGCAGTGACTATATGATTTTAGCTTTAAATACCTTAGATAGATAGATAGATATACTTTATTGCACACTAAAAGAAATAAAACCTGGAATACACATAATTAACAGTACAAATGGCGGTCTTATCGCTTAAAGCAATTTCTTCCAGACAACCATTGGATGGAAAGAATTGTTAAGAAAAATATAAAGGGCAGTTTGCAGCGTACAAATATGCAACCTACTAAAAACCGGGAATCAATTAAATAATAGGTATAATCACAATACATATTTTAAATATATATACACACACTCAAATAGGGTACATACATAATTAATTATACATACAGATAATTTACCTATATTAACCACTATAGAGCAAGATAATGTTCTTTAACCATTCTTTCCGTAAGATATAATAATATATAATCAAACGATTTGCGAGGTTAAGCTGCGCTTGCCGCGGTCAGTCTTTGTATGGGTGACCGTTTGTTACACATCGAGACCCCTCCGTGCCTCGGAGAGCACGTTAAACTGTCGGTCCCGGGTGTCATAAGAACACCTATGACAGTCGTTACGGGTAGTCTGAAGCCCGAAATTTTGACAACCGGTCTAACCTTAGGATATCGGCAATGACCAGTAACTGGGTTGCGGAGGTCTGATAGCAGTTGCTCCGTGTAAAATACTGGTATTCAGCCGCATGTAGTTAGACTGGAAGCTGACCCCAGCATAGTTGGGAAAAAGGCTAGGCAGAACAGATTCTGATTTAAGCTTCTTTAACATAATGTCGAGCCAACTACTTTTACTTTTAAGTTTATACTATTTTATAAATGATTGCTGTTATCAGTAACATATATTTAGCCCGATATTTAGCAGTATTTATATATTTTATTGTTTTATCCGTAGTAGTATAACAAGGTAGGGTCGGCCCAGTTTAATTATTCATTCTTCTCACAATTTAGTCTTCCCTGAAAAATACTTTCAGTATAAATATGTCGTATTAATTTCAACACCTGGATGACCAAGTTTTGCTCGTTTTTTTTTTTGGTAAATCGACGTTTTCTATAAATGAAACCTAGCTAGATCGATTTATCGCCCCCGAAACCCCCTGCATACTTAATTTCATGAAAATCGTTGTAGCTGTTTCCGAGATTCAGATTATATATATACAAGGTTAGTCGGAAAGGGGGTACTAAGCCGAAAGGGTGTTAAAGTACCCATAATAAGGGATAACTTTTGTTCTACAACTTTCCCCAAAACTCGATAGTTTAAGAGAAATAGCTTTTCAAAGATTTCGTAAAAAATATGCTAAAATCTATCTGTCCATAGCTATGATCAGCTGTTTTTACAATTTAGGTCATATTTGGGGTCACGGATTAGAAAAATAATTTTCTGAATTCATAACTAAAGCAGGTATGTTTATTTTTTGAAAAAACTAAAGTAAAAAAAAAATTTCATGCAAATAAAAATTATCGTATTTTGAAATTTTAACAGTTGCTTTGTAATAGTCATCAGTGATACTTTAGGTGGCCCGCGGCTTAGTACCCCCTTTCCGACTAACCTTGTATATACAAGAATTGCTCGTTTAAAGGTATTAGATAGATAGATTAATACAAGCAAGCGATCGACTAGTCTGTCGATAAGTTCACACATGAATATTGCTCTGTTGACACAACCATACAATTTTGTGCTTGCATGGAACAGTATTAGTGTCGTTTTTAAGTACAAAACGGTACGATTCTACATACATACATAAACTCACGCCTTTTTCCCATGGGGGTAGGCAGAAACTATAGAACGCCACATGCTACGACTCTTACATACCCCTTTCGCTTCATCCACAATTCATCACTCGGTACGATTCTAATAGTAACAAAGTTGTAGGTAATAATAATTCTTTATTTCAGATAACTAAGATCCAATGTGTTAGTAATTACAATAACGACTTACAACTATTGTTTGTAAAGTGACACGATATTGGTGATTTATTATGACATATTAATTTATCACTGACCTCACCATCTTTTTCGAAATTGGAGAGGTAAAATCCTCCCCTATTATTTTGAGGATAGGATAATCGGTTCATAGAAACACCACAATTATCGTGTCGTGTTGATTGTCTGATGTCGATTGACTATCAATTTGAACCATACTGTTGCTTCCATTTCGTTTTCTATACGCTGTCGACCCTATATATTTTATCGAAACATTTGCATGCGGTATCGGTAGAGTATTAAGGTGAGTTTAAACCAAACGAACATAGAGCTAGAGTTAGAACAAGAGCACAGAGCGTCGTTAATTGTTGTTTTTTTCGTGTAAACGATAATTCGTTTTCATCATTTAAACCAAAAGAATACCAACGAGCAAGAATGACAACAAACAAGAACTAAAATTCTTGCACATGCTCTAGAGCTGTTTTGAAGGCAGACTAAAGGCCTAGTCAGACAGAGAGCGGGGCTGGGTGTTATATTCACGTCTGCCACGCTCTCTGTTTGGCATCTTCCATAGATTGTCATAGTAATTCGCACGTTAAGAGCATGCGATCAACACGCGACGTGAATATCACACCCAGCCACGCTCTCTGTCTGACCAGACCTTTATAGGTCAAGTCGCTAGAACACAAGAACGCTTTGAAGAGATCGCTTCGAAGAGCGAGTACGTCCGAACACGAAAGAACGCTTTAAGCAACTGTTCGCACGCTCTTGCGCCGTTTACATCAAGCGAGCGAGCATTCTTAGAGCATTTTTAGAACATTCTATAGAATCTTCGCAAACAAGATAGAGCAACGAAAGAATGCTCTGTCTCTGTTTATATCAAAATAATTTTATGGAGTGGGCATAGAATGAGCATTGGCTCGTTTGGTTTAAACCCACCTTTAGAAATCGATATCTAGAATTAAACATCATTGTTTATGCAGGCCCGCCGCTAGCTGTTTCGTCGCCCGCGTGCAATACCCGCGTCAGTGTTGTAAATTTCCCGCTTCTTTTTGATTAATTCCCAAGCGATACTTGGACGAGCTTTTTTTTTTAGACTCTCTCCTCACCTTCTCTCCGAATTAATCTCAATTCCCTGATTTCTCTCATTCCCCGCGCTTTCGCCGCACGGACCCCCAATTCCCCGTAAATCGGGGATTTTTCCCGCGATTGGTAGCGCTGGTGATGAGTCGCTCGATTTGCCGCCCCCTGGGTGAGCCGCCCGTGTGCAGTGCACGCTTTGCACGCTCGCTTACGGTGGCCCTGTGTTTATGCATCATTTCCCTGAAGAGAATGCGCTTTTAATGGACACTAGAGAGCAAATGCGGCCTAAGCGACTAATAAATTTACCTTTCATTAACAAATTGGCGTAAAAATTTAACTTTTACACGTTTTATTTTACAAAGCTCTTAAGAAACTCGATAATGGTGTACTTACATTGTTTAAGAAAGCTTTTTAAAGACATGTAATAGGTACCCGACCGTACACGAAAACGTTTATGCAACTTCGTTAAAGTAGGTACCCAACTTTTGTTTGAATCTCACGGTAAATGATTCTACTGGATAATAAACTGGACTATATCACAACAAGTTAAAATTCATCCCTTGTTCATGAACAAAATTCATATTATTGTTCCAATTTTATCTCCACTCACTGATTAAAAAAAAACAACCCATCCCTTAATGAGGGAAAATAAAAATGTTAAAATGACATAGAAGTAGACCACAGCATGGTTAAAAAAGGCTAGTGATGAAAATAAACTAAAATTTCAAGTTCTCTGTGACCTTTAGAGTTTGAGATAATATATCCTAGGAATGTCACTAGACCTTAGCGAATATTTATATTAAAATAGAAACATACATGAATTTTCTGCATGTCGGCGAATAGCATATCTTCAACATTCCTTCAGGTATTGGGTCAATATGTGAAGCTGGTGTCAGCATCCATTTACCTACGTTCTTGGAAATAAATATCGAGAAGTAGACATGGCTATTTCAGTAGGTAGCCGAAATACATAATAATTATTAACAAAACCTGTAATAAATATAAATAATCAAAACTATTAAATATAAATAATAAGAATTAGGGAACATTTCCTGTCTACATGACCTGTATGTATGTAGTATTTTATATATTATATTGTATGTATTACGTTTATGTATTGTGTGCTATACACATATTTGTTTAGTTTATGTAGATGTGTATATTTATTATGTATATAATTTGTAATTTTATCGAACTTGTACACTTAGGTTATTGTTCTCCTCAACATCAAATCTCTCTATCGCTCTAAGGTTTGCTGTTAGAAAACTCATTTGTGAGTTAAGCTCGCCTTTGTACATGAATTTACCAACAAAATTGTATTATATATTGTTATTTTGTGTACAATAAAGAATAAGAATAAGACTTTGATAAGCGAAGTTTCATTGGCTATTAATATTGACCATTAAGTAGAAACAACTTAAAGAAGAAACAATTTCTAAAGGTTAAATCACGGTAAAGTACCAACAAAGAATCAGTAAAGTAACTACAATAAAATATTCATGAGCTTATACGCCCTTAAAAGTGCTCACTTATCCTGCCTCTTTAATGTTTTTGTTATTTAAATCAAAATTCGTTTACTTTGAACTGGCGTTGAACCTTTTTAGTATCAGAAAAAAAAGACGTGTCTATTTAATATTCGTCGTAACTCGTAGCTAGAATGATTAAGGTTAAACATGACGTTCTTTTAAATTATTAGGAAGATAAGAGTGAAGCGATAAAAAGCTCTGTAAAGTTTCACGAGGCAACATGAATTCATTCTTGAAATGTTAAAAGTTTTGAAGTGAGCCGTAAGTTTACAGCAGTCTACCAAAGCCTTACAGGTGCCAGAGCGAATTCTTTGTGGCTCGTGAAAATTAATTTTTAAACATAAAGCGGACTTTTAGTTTGTTTTAATTTATGTCTTAAAGCAAAATTGTTTGAAGACACGTATATTAACGCCAAAAGGATCCTGTGGATTGTTAAACTTTGGCCAGTTTAAAAGATTGGTAGAAGGAGTGAGGCATTATGTTTAAATAAAAAAATATCTAACTACTACTTGCACCATTTTATTTTTAATGACTTTTGGAAACCTATGCCACATCTTTAATTTTTTTTAAATTTCAATTTTAAGCAATGAAAAATAATAGTACTTAATAGAGCTCCTAATAAAAAATTGTTCGTCCGAGGAAGTACTACCAGCACTGTACATATGTCTGCCGACAAGCAGCAGCTGCATTCTGTAGCCCGGTCTGAAGGCAATAGGTGGCGATGAAATTACAAGCACATAAGACTTCCCATCTTTGTCTCTAAGGTTGACAACGCAACGTAATCCTATACTCTAATCCTCCAGGTAAGTCGGCCTGTCCATTATTTAAAAAATGCGCGACACGAAATAATAATTGAACAAATCGAATAGGAATTTGATATAGTAACGACGACTATTCAGGTTATTTTTGATATTGTATATTTGAGAGAAACATCTAAGTAATGCTTTCACAAAATTTTATTCAGTCACAGTCTATTTTGTAACTCAAAATGATAACTTTAAAAATTATACGATATTACCTAATAGTTGTGACCCAATTTTGAGAAAAACTACGATCTATTAAACAGTATGTTACAGCTAGTTCACACAGAAACTGTTTACAGGACCCGTTTAATCGGAACCGTTTTTATTTTGGTGATGGCGCCTGAACTTGTATGAGCGAGTTCACATACGCGACATTATTCCGAATCCAGTAAAAAATACTGGATCTGTTATTTTTACCAAATGTAACGCAGCTGCCATTTGTTTAACTGAACCGTCGGTACAGATGTGAACAATACATCCAGTACCGACGGATCCGTTAAAACGGATCCGCTGTGTGAACGGGCTCTTAGAGAAATATTTTTCTGAAAGTAAGTATAGAAAATGTGTAAGCAGTTTAGTAAATTAATTGCAGTCTTGAAATCCCAGTAGCAAAGTATGCCAGACCTCGGGCGAACATATTAGCCATGCGCATTTTTAATTAATACTTAATTCTTCTAAGCAGTAAACTGGGACTTTTGTTTCATCCATTTCGCAATAAACTGAGACAATAAGCCAGGAACTCTCGGGAGGAAGGTTCGAAGTGGTATAAGCCAATAAAAAGTAATTGGTTCTTGTGGTTTATGTAGGCTAGGTTAGGTAGTCCAGTAATAATAGGTACGGTAGTTTTAAAAAAATAATTAAAACAGTTGTTGGAAAGTGTCTCATCACCGATTTTGTTGGCATGCGCGCTTACAGATGAATTAATTTTAATAAACTTTTATGTGTGGTCGTTCGCTTCCTTTATTTCACGTAACTACTTTAATTAAAAAACTTTTTAACAATAATAAAACCGACTTCAAATTCTCTCTCGCAATCTCCGAGGTTCTTCATCAGATCTTTACCAAATTTAAACGGGACCATTTCGAAAGAATATTCTTTCAAACAAAAAAATAATCATTAAATCGGTTCACAATTAGCAAAGATATCGCGGAACAAACATACAAAAAAAACATACAGTCGAATTAAGAACCTCCTCCTTTTTTGGAAGTCGGTTAATTAATAAGACAACGATTCTCCTAAACTGTTACGTATAAAGTTACAAGTTCCAAACGGGTTCGTTTCCTGTGTAACATGGCATGGCCACGCAGACATTAAGCGGATTTCAAGCATTAATGCAGAAGCGTGTTTCCTTGTTCCGTGCGAACAATATCGGGCTTGGGCTCAAGTTGTATTCAAACTCGATTGCTTTACCTACCCGTACCAAACGATTACTATTCACAATGCTATCAACAAACCTCCGTGCTATTCTCTGGTCTATACATTATTTACGTATCTACAACGTACGTAGAAGTTCTAAAACTGTGTTTCATATTCGTAAGTAGTTTAAGAGTTCCGCTACAGTCAAAGAATTGCATGAAGTTAGATAATAGCAAGAGGATTTGTGTTGCACAGGAAATGTTGGTTCAAGGAATACTCAAAATGTGTTCAATTATTCCTTCAGTTAAAGTGAGTCAACGTGTATGGGTAGTGAGTGTAGTGACAAAGGCATGATTGCAGCACTGTGCTTGATTTCGAACTAAAGTGCAAAACTGGGATGCGAACGCAACGCAACGCAACGCTAGACCGTTGTTGTTCGTGCGTTATGATAAAGCCGCTATACACAGGAATAATACAATTATAATGTTAACAGTCAAAGAAGCAATTATAACCTCGACCATCTACCTATTTTTATCGATGTTTTATTCGATAAGGATTTGGAAAAAAAGTTTGTACACTAGAAGCTACCGGACCTTCCGATGGTTTTCTTGAAAATAAATTAATTATTTTGTACTATTTCACGAATAGCATTAACTCTACATTCTGCTAGGTGCTATTTGTGGACAACGTCGTCAAAATATTAAGATTTTACATCAGCAAGTTACAAAATAAAAAACATTTTTTACAAAAAATTTAAACCGACTTCAAAAAAGAATAAAATAATTACCATATAAAATTAACGGTTTCAGAAGTCGGTGCTGATCCACGCTGAACCAAATTGAAGGCACCGACATCTGAAACTGTTAATTTTATATGGTAATTATTTTATTCTTTTTTGAAGTCGGTTTAAATTTTTTGTAAAAAATGTTTTTATTTTTTTCATTTTAGTGGCTTTAATTAAAACTTGGTTGGACCTACTAAAGACGCTGCTCGTAACATAATCACATCATCACAATACGCGTACTGTTCGTCATTGAGGAGTTCCATTGTCTATCTCCGAAGTTCTTCATCAGATCTTCACCAAATTGAAATGCGACCAACTCCGAAGTATACCCTATCCATTAAAAAAAGAATCATCAAAATCGGTTCACAATTGGCGAAAATATCGATGAATATACACAAAAAAAAAACAAAAATACATACAGACGAACATAGTAACCTCCTCCTTTTTGGAAGTCGGTTAAAAAGAAAGAACGAAGTGTATATTATCATCATATATTATATAGTATCTTTATTCCCCGTAGCGTTATCCTGACCTATTGTCGGCCACTTCCTGATAAACTATTCTCAGTGCTATCCCAGCTTCCACTACATAGCAAATTAGTGCGTCTTGGCTGCCTATCAGAGCTTACTAGACCATACCTGTTATGATGTGCTAACTCGGTAAACGACTGGCGGAATTGCAAACGGCAAAGGCGCAATTGTAGCTTACATAATTAATTTTGACGAATAGCACGTAACCGGTTAACGAAGTCATTAAAACAAATTCGTACCAAAACGTTCCAAGATTTTCGCAAAACACACAGGAGACAACAAACAGACTGACAAAGAGAATGTTTTACAACACGCAGAGCGCCTAATTAGTGAATACTCTCTGAAAAACATAAAGTGTTAATGGCATTTTAGAAAACAATATTATCATAGGTAAGTAGTTACTACAGCAAGTTAGCGCTTCTTGGGTGTATTTTTATTTAAAGTGAGCAATCACTATTATATTTTATGGGCTTTCCTTTTTATTTGCGTTTGTATCTTACATGATAAATTTTGGCACGTAAATAAAAGTAAGGAGGTACTAAAATGTACAAAAATCCATCCTCGTTTGCAATACAGTCAGAATGACCACAGACATACGACAGAGAGAAAGTTTTACAATACAACGTATTATGACAGATTCGAGTACGAAGCTACCGCACCAAATAGTATTCCACCCTGCTGGCTTTGAGAGCCCTCGCGTGTAAACATTGATGTTCCGGTACACGGCTCGTGAAAGCCGTCCCATGACTCTCGTTTATTGGGACAAACCTTTTGGGCTTGCGGTCGGGCTTAGGGTACTTAAAGATTAACGCATATATAAAAAATAGATCATCAAACATCGTGCGGCGACATTGAAAATCGTTGGCTTACAATGTAGGTACTTATCTATACAGAGAATCAAAGTACTTATACATATATATGTATGTAACCTTAGTAAGTGTACATAAGCCAAATATTGCGGTTTTAATCCACATGTTAGGTAGAGATACGAACAGTGTTTCGCACTTCCGTATTATGATTGATGGGTCCCGCCTTCATTGAATCTGCAGCATTCTACAAATTGAGATTTCTATTAAGAACTCCAATGTTGTAACCTTTTAAAGAGTATATTACAAGTACCAATATTTATGAATATTGTGGCTTGACACATTCATTACGTTAACGAAGTACCTACAGCAGGATAATTAGTTGGCTAATTATAAACTTCTTTGCTACGTGGCTTTTGTATGTTTTTAAGATAAAACTTCGACTTCAGGAAACGTGACCCATTTCCACCACTTCCTAGTTCAGTTAGTGAAGAACGCAACTTCATCTGGAGACGGTTCAGTCCACGTTAGTTCACAAATGGTTTGTTCTGGGAAGTTTTAAACTCAAATATTGTGTTGTATAAATATTTGTGTTCATTAACGAAGCCACGTCTTTTATATAAATGTCCTCTAGAATCACCACCGAGGGAGAATGAGACGAATCTTGAAGCTCAGATCTTTAAAATTTAACTTATCTTTGTCTCTGAATAGACCGCCGCCCATTGAGACATAATATTAATGAAAGGCGAAAAACGTAGCTGATCTTGTGAAATGGTATGCTTTCTGGGAAAACGTTTTAATACTTAATAGGGGTCGGTTACGGTTACATTTCGGATTGGGAATAATTTAAAATAATGTTTATAAAATTAGCTTTTGAATCGAAAAGTTAAGGGGGGAGTCCAGTTTAATCCGTGCACCTAAATTCGACGTTTCATAAGCACCTGTATTGGTTTATGTGAAATAATTTTTTTTTTGATTTGATTGATTTGATTTGAATAGGAGGCCAACATTTTGGTGTTTTTCGTGAATTTTTTAAACAGGGAAGGAATAATCAGAATTTTTTTAAACTTGGAGGGTATTTTATTCATGTTTTGAAATACACTTTGGAATTTTTTCAAGTAATTTCCGCCGGAAATAGTGGGTTTAGAACGTGCTGTCCACGGACGATTGCCATCCGATTATTTTGCTGGTGAGGCATTCCTGAAGACGCAATTTTTATCTGTAATCATCACAACTAACTTTTTTCGTTAACAACATATTTCCTAAGAATATGAACGTCATTGTGATATAAAACATTTAAAATTGCATGTTTTTCAGGTGTTTGAACACAATATCATGTTTTTATACCATCTTTTTTTACCTTTATTGCATAAAAAAATAAATGTATTTTTAATAATAATATAATCCCAGAATTAGGTTCATATGGATTGGAATTGAATAAAGAATACTCACAACAAATTTCAGAACGATTGGTCAATAACTTTTTGAGCTAGAATGCCCACCAGTTGAAAAAAAGTCGTTTCGAGAAAAACGCGTTTGAAATAACCGTGCGCTTCGGCGCGCAACCGACGGGCGGTCACTTAAGTGCTCATAGCATCGGGAATAATGCGAATTTTGCTTTCAAATTTTGACCACATATTCTTGAGTAGTTATACTAACATTTTATGCAATAAAAAAAGTCAATTTTTTGATCGGTGTAAACTGGTGTCCCCCTTAATTAAAAGTTTACAAGAAGTACCTACGAAATATTACCTACAACCGTTTTATCTTAGTGTTATGCGTGATAATTATATTCTACATTTGACTATTATGTATCTTGCAAATATAGTCGATAAGTACTTAATGAAATAATTACAACTTTTTAAAATATTATAACAGAACGAACAAGAAAAGGAAATGGCGATAAAATATTTTTTAAGGAAATTATTTCAGCACCCAAGCAGCTATAGCTGTCGAATAGTTGATTATGTTTCCGATTTATATTTCACATTAGCTTCAATTTACAATACAACGAGAAAAGAGATATCTTTCCCTTCTGGAAATAACGTAAGCAGGTACCTACCTAATTATATTTATGATATTTTGGTAAACAAGGTTCATGTCGTAGCTTAAGCAAATAAGAAAATAATGAAACATAAAAAATTGTTTACTAAATTGACAACGTAGGAAATGTTCAGAAAAATGTACATTTTTTAATCTCTTCATAAATTTCTGAAAATAAAGCAGACTGTGATTGAGAGTGATTGAGTAATGAAGAACGTAATTATTAGACTTAATAATAGAATAAATAGGTCATAAAGATTACGATTACATCAAGACCGCTCCGCGCCTCGGAGAGCACGTTAAACAGTCGGTCCCGGGTGTCATACGAATACCTATGACAGTAGTTACACCCGAAAGTCTCGCAACCGGTCTAACCTTTGGATATCGGCATTGTCCAGTAGCTGGGTTGCGGAGGTCTGATGGCTGTCGCTCCGTGTAAAATACTAGTATTCAGCCGCATCTGGTTAGACTGGAAGCTGAGCCTAACACAGTTGGGAAAAGGCTAGGCAGAACAAAATATAACGATTACAATTTTATTTAAAGACTAACCGATAGAGAGTGTACATTTTTCTACAAATTATGAGCTTTGTGAAGTGTTTGAATTTTCAACGAATTCAATGTTGCGGACGGATTAAGGAGTATTGTGACCTAGTAAAACATTTAGAGTGGCTACAGCATGAGCAATTTTATTGAAAAAATAAATAGTAGTCTATTATCTCGTTCACGAAAAATAAATACACAAAAATAGCGATTTTTAAACGGAAGCCTAACCTAACCTATGTTAGAAGTGCAAAGCTTAAAAAAGCGTTTTTGTTTAGAATGCTACCAAAACTCAATTATTCAAAACCAAACTTGTTTTATAATGATCTTACCGAATAAGTCGAGAAACATCACGGAAATGTTTAACAGGGTACGTTTTTGCCGCACGAATAATTATTTATTTTTGTCTTGTTACAAAATAATTAAATGTGACAGTATTTGTTTTCCTTTAAGAAAATGTTTTTCATTATTGTCTTTATTTATCAAAGCGTCAAATAAATGATAATAACCGCGTTGCTTCCTGTAAACATCGGGATGCTTCGAAGGGATATAGACAAGGTAATCGACCGAATGACTGATTGAATGACGTATCAGGAAAATGGTTGATAAATCTAGATGTTTGGACAGAGTTTTCATAATGTAAGTTATCACTAGCTACCCTTAACCACAAAACAGTTAGGTACAGAAGTCAATCTACATACAAATGCGCTCGAGCAACGCACACATAGACACTGCTCACGGACACGATATCTCGGACTGTTTGGGACTAGAGTGCGAGTGAGTGCGAGCGCGAGTGCCATGCGCTTGAGAGAGATAGATATATAGATAGAGCGACCGCCGAGCGTAGGTATGAAAAGTGAAGTACATACATGTGATTGACTTCTGTACCTATCTGTTTTGTGCCTTAACTGCCCGATTGGCGCAGTGACTGAGCGATTGGTTTCGGTGCTGCGGGTCGTGGGTTCGATACCTGTACGGAACGAATATTTGTATGGCCTATAGATAGTTGTTCCGCGGATCTAGGTGTTTGTAATACCTACATATTATGCGTTTTTTCTTTATTGTAATTTAATAACTATAGTCCGCTAAAAAGTGTTAGGTGCGTTTACAAACACAAATCTTACGCGCAGGCGGTGCTGCTACTAACGGCGGAACCTTCATTTGAATGGACCGTGATATGTGAATAAATACATACTTACTATATGTTTTAATAACGAAACTTCTACATTATACTTTCAGCCTCCGCGAGTGACGATACTTAAGTATATCTGGCGCATCGTAGGCAGTCAGCCTCGCTACCAACCTTGGTGACTGGCTAATCTTGTCACACCAGCATGAGATATTCTCATAAAGCTACCGAGCTTTGCTGAGCTTTACCGAGCTGACTACCGAGTCACGAGAGAAGATTATACTTTCACAATAAATAAAGTATTAAGCACCGAAAACTTACTTTCCAGTCCATAGAAATGCTATACGAGAGGTTTTCCTCCTGCTAATCGGGTAATATTTCTCCCATTTTACGGTAAGTGCCCTGGGCACCAGCTGCACAATGCTATATTTTCATTCCGAGACTACGTGACTCTATAAAAAGTTAGATTTGACTGTCTTAAACAATAAAAGTAAAAGGTGCACTTGGCTTTCACCGCCAGCTATATTCTTTAAAGTTTCGTAGCTTCGTGACAAATTACAGTAGATATATTAAGGTGAAGCAATATTTTAAATGTCTTTTATGTCTTGCTGGTTGCGGTCTCGAAGGAAATCTCTCTTAACCTAACCTCGTTTGCGTGATAGAGAGCGACTCTACAGGGACCGGCTGGCGCGGCCGGTGCAATCCCCCCACTATTATATTTTCATGGGTTAAAGGACAGATTAGTTTTGTATTACTGTCAAACTATGCGATTTAACCAAATTATAAAATCAATAAAATATTTATGTAACTTTGGCTAAAATGTGATAATCAATTTAAATTAACGTTTCATAATTATCTTGCTATCGACAGGGGAAAGAGTAAAAAAAATAATTTATGTACCTATATAGCTATGAATTTGGTTATAAGTAGTAAGAACAGTCAGAACAATTTAATTAACCGTGCTCAAGTAACTACTTATTACTTAATCAGTAGTTAGCGAGAAAAGTTATTATCCTTCCCCCTTTCGATCGCAAGGGAATGGGCTGATTATGCTGATTTTAACGCTTCATTAGCCCCACTGCTGGGCATGGGCCTCTGCTCAGTATGCGAAAGGTTTAGACCGTAGTCTACCACACTGGCCTGGTGTGGGTTACGGGCTACATAACAATAAGAACTTTTTGAAGCCCTCTCGGGTGTGCAGGTTTACTTACGATGTTTTCCTTCACCTTTAATGCCAGTAATTAGCAAATTCTGATCCACACATGAATTTTAAAATTCAGAGGCGAGCCGGGATTGAACTCAGACCCTTCTGCATGGAAGGCAAGGTTCACCCACTGCTGCGTAAAAATCAGATATTTATGATAAATAAATACCTATCCAATAATTAATATTTATAAAAAGTTACGCGGACGTCGTAATTTAAATGGATTTAAAATGTTTTTACTTTTATTACAACTACTAGGTATAGTTAAACTAAAATTAAAGTTTTATGTCAACCATTGTCAGCGTAAATCTGGGTAGTCTGGGTTCTCATAAGATTATAATTTTCACTCAGATTTTCTAAATAAATATCAATTAATATATCAACGATCTCCGGACAAATATAAGAAATATATATATGAAAATACAAGTAAGTAAATATAAGTAAATATAAGTTCAGAATGTTTTGTAATTGCTGAGAAATATTAAAATCCCTGCTGCCAATATTTTCAATTCGTCGTCATAACCTTTTATATTTTGAAATGTTACAAGTAACTTTATACAAGGTTAGTCGGAAAGGGGGTACTAAGCCGAAAGGGTGTTAAAGTACCCATAATAAGGGATAACTTTTGTTGTACAACTTTCCCCAAAACTCGATAGTTTAAGAGAAATAGCTTTTCAAAGATTTCATAAAAAATATGCTAAAATCTATCTGTCCATAGCTATGATCAGCTGTGTTTACTATTTAGGTCATATTTGGGGTCACAGATTAGAAACTTAATTTTCTGAATTCATAACTAAAACAAGTATGATTTCTTTTTGAAAAAACTAAAATAAAAATCGTTTTTCATGCAAATAAAAATTATCGAATTTTGAAATTTTAACACTTGCTTTAAAATAGTCATCAGTGATACATTAAGTGGCCCGCGGCTTTGTACCCCCTTTCCGACTAACCTTGTATAATTAATTAATTATTAATCTTTATCTTTTTTCTTTTATATACTTATACTTATATACTTATAAAAGGAGAAGCTGACTGACTGACTGACTGATCTATCAACGCACAGCCTAAACGGCTGGGGTTAGAAACTTGAAATTTTGACAGTAGGTTCATTTTGTGACGTAAACATCCACTAAGAAGGGATTTCTCGAAATTCAACCCCTAAGGGGGTGAAATAGGGTTTTTAAGTTTCTATGTAAGTCCGTCATTTTTGAAGTAAGAAGCTTGAAATTAAATATTAAGGTTTTTGGTTAGAAATAAACGTACACATATTTGAGCATTTTTGGAAATTAAACCCTTAAAGGGGTGAAATACGTGTTGAAAGTTTGTATGAGAAATCTGGTATTTTTGAAGTGAGAAACATGGAATTAAATATTTAGGCTTTTGGAAAGAAATAAAGGTATAGATAGGTGTTTGAGGGTTTTTGGAGATTCCACCCCTAAGAGGGTGAAATGGGGGGTTGAAGTTTGTATGTAAGTTTTGGATTTTAAAATGTCACTTTAAAATGGGTTAACGAGGATTTCAAACTTCACGCAAGCGAAGCTGCGGGCAAAAGCTAGTACCTTATATACTTCTAGTACCAAGTAACAATATACATATTCGTTCCCTATGAATTTACAACATTTCCTTATAATGTGTAGGTTACACTAGATTCTAGATGTAGCATGTTTCGCTATTTGCGAAATTATGTAGTTAAATTCATCGATGAAGGGTTAGACAAATTATAATGTAACATGCGGAGTAGGGTTGTCATTTTGTATGTTGTTTATCCATTTTTCGACGGTAATTTCCCGGCCATTACTTGAATATAAAGTTTCAAGAAAATTTCAGCTTATCTCAAAGAAAACTAAAAAAGATATCTAAAAGAATCTACGAGACGACGTACAGTCCCAACAAAATACGTTTCAAAATGTTTTAAAGGTGTTTAGATAAAACTTTTCATTGAATGAATCTTGATTTTAAGTTTTCCACACAAAGAGAATCCTTGTTGAAAAATAAATTTCAAACCAGAAAACAAAGGATATTCCAAGAAAATTGTATAAGTACGCAGACGACTCGGCGACACCGCAAGTTTGCCACCGTCGCCTTTTTAGTATGGAGAGCTATAAGCCGCGCTCAGAACGTCGAATATTGATTCCGTGACCCTTGTTCCTTTGAATAAGAAGCCATGTAGCAATGGCGCCGATTCTGTTAGGGTACCGACTAAACTTAACTAAAAATATTGCTATCTTTTACTAACATGCAACACAAGAAGACGATATTTTTTTGAGTTGTTTAACTATTAAATATTGCAATAATAGAATAGAATATGGAGTGGATATCCAAGAGTTATGATACTTGAAGCATCGTGGGCAGTCCGCCCCGCTACCAACCTTGCTGTCTAAGCTAAACTTTTAATTATAGCAAGAGCTCTATTCTGTATAGCGTTTACCGACACGAGAGAAGAAGAAAGATTGTGTTTTTAGGCAGCACATTCTGATGTGTCGCCTAAAACTATATGGACGTTTTTATTCAATCCCTTTCTTTTTTTATTGGCAAGTAAGAGATTAGCAATATGTTTGGTTAAGTTTAGTCGGAGCTCAACGGAATCGGTGCCAAAAAACATTTTACAGTAGGTATTGGAATCACATGACATGCGGGTATAACAAACGTGACCGTGTAGTCACATTTATCAGCTATTCACGTATAACTAGGCCTGTACAGTCAACATCAAAAGTAAGTGACGATTGTTCAAAATTTCAAAATCTATATGTCACAGCAAGGAGGCCGTAGATTAAGAAACTTCTAAATTAACAAAAGAAGCGATTGTTTGACAAGTGTCAGTGGGGGTGTCATTCATTGCTCTGCCGGAAAACGTGTGCTGGTGATCGGCAGACCTCACGACTTACATCCATCATTTTCCATCGCGAATACTAATGTACGAGGAGGAACGCGTGCCTGGAAGTAGCTCTCGCTCCCTCGCCGTTATATACTTATTTATCTTCTTATATATAAAAATGAATTGCTGTTCTTTAGTCTCGCTAAAACTCTAGAAAGGCTGGACCGATTTGAATAATATTTTTTTTGTTGGGTTCTCCTCAACACTGGGGTGGTATAAAAAAAAGAAAATTATAATTTGGTGGTACGAAGTTCACCGGGCAGCTATAGTTGTTTTATAAAAGAAAACTTGCCAATTATTATTTTTGTTAACAAAAAGCAAAGAGAAATTAATTCTTTTAAGAACTTAGTATTATTTTAAAAGACAAACAATTTAGTCTTGAGATAATTAATTATGAAATTCCTAAATATTCGTCGGCTTCCTAATATAAAATTATTTATTTAATGGGTGAAGGTTTACTTTGAAGTTTTTAAAGTAAAAAAGCGTTTGAATATTGTAGTATGTGTTTCATAATTCATTTAGTAAGAGAAACTGCTATAGGTAATCATATCTTTTCATAATAACAATAATTGTATGTTTTAAAAAAATATTAATTCTATTAAAATGTGTTTAAAGTCCTTTCTATACAGGACGTTCACCTTAGGACCTTGAGAACAAAATCCAAGTTTATCGTAGATTTCATTACGTATTCGAAATCTTTGAATTCTGTTTTATAGACAACCTATTTTGAACATATACATAGATTTTGTTTCAAAGAATAGTGTTTATTTATTTATTTAATTATGGCAATCCAACGACTTATTCACTAATACATTATTAGGGTACTATAACAATTATACTTAAAATCTAGAGTGAATTTGTCACTTTCAGGTGTGCACAGCAGTTATTATAATTACAATAATAAATTATTGTTATAAAAACATATAATTTCAAATTTCAAAAGATTATTATCTTACATAATAATTACTGCTTTCGATAAGTTAGGTATAACTAAACTTGATAGAGTACCTAGGTACTCTACTCTTGAAAAACTGGTAAATAATGTTATAACTGTTGGCAACACCAACAAATTAAGTTTTTGTTTTATGTTGTGGCAGCACTGTTTTTTTACTTGTCACTTATTTGCACTTATTATTTCTCTCTAGCAGCGGTAGTGCGAGCTATTAGTATTATTTTTACCTATTTCTGTTCTTTTTCAATCAGCTGTGATTCTATCGAACTATTTATTATATAACTATCCAACAAGTTATTTATTATTATAAGTATTTAATACAGTCCACCAAAAAATACAATTCGCACATGTTCCTTCGAGCCGGATTTGAACCAGCGACCTATGGATCAAACACTTGGCAACATTGTAACTAGTACAAATCTAGAGTAAATTAGAATTTACCGTATTACTCCTGGAAGGTCTCAGCTGCCTTTGACTATATGTCACGTTCAAAACTTTGTAATTGGCACAATAAGTTTCTGAATCCGCTAATCCCTTATTCATACGTTCCAGTAATTTCGTATAAAAATTACAGGATTAAATAATTGCGTCGAATAACCTCGAAAACTTCCCTACTGAATCGGATATTACTCTGCAAGGTTCTTAAGACAGGAAAATTATAGGAGATGGATATACCTTATATTTTACCCTGTAGGGCAAAGTTGTTTCTGAAGGAAAAATAACATAAAGAAAAACCATCCAAAGAGAGTTCCGAGAGATTGCCCATCGATAATTATTTTGATTTTTTAAACTTTAATGCTTGAATGGACCCTGAGTGGATAGCTACTTGAAGTTACCGCTGACTTTATCTTCATCTTAACAAGTAATTATGAATGTTTTCGAATAACCTCAGAAAATTAAGTTTTGTAGTTACCAACTAATGTGGCTGACGCTTCACCTAACCTTCTTTACATAGTCTAAAACAAAGTCACTCCCGCTGTCTGTAGATCTTTTAAACTATGCAACGGATTTTAATACAGTTTTCAGTAATAGATAGAGTGATTCAAGAGGAAGGTTTATGTGCCCCACATTAGTATCTACATTGCATCCGTGCGAAGCCGGGGCATGTCGCTAGTTACATATAAATGGCTACGAATGATTAACGTCAATAAATGGACACGTACTGAAACAAACAAAAGTTGGAAGGGTTCCACGAACGTTGAACGATGCCAATTTTGTTACAAACGAACGAGGGAAAAATACTGCGGGAGAACTTGTGGCGATTTTCCGTGCCGATCACTTTAATCCACTCAAACGTCATACTGTCACATCCCTAGTCTTTGAGGCGACGTGAGTTGTGACAATAAAGAAAAGATAATGCTACATTTTAACATGTCCACTATAAATTTGACTAATAGGATGAATCGTAAAATTTACGTTTTACATTGTTATTGTAAGTTGTGCATTTTATGACACTCTGCAACGCAGATGTACAAGACATGACATGACATGTACCTACAAGATTATAGGTATGTATTATAGTAACCAAGTTTATGTTAATTTTTTTGAGAAAAATCAAATGTTTAATTTGTACATTATGGTGCGTCCAGACCTGACGAACGCGCCGCGAATGCGCCGCTCGCGGAGCTTTGTACGAACATGAAATGCATGCGCGCAGCTCGCGAGCGGCTCGCGAACGGCTCGCGCGCTGCGCGCGAGCGGCGCATTCGCGGCGTGTTCGTCAGGTCTGGACGCACCATTAGGTACTAGTATTGGGGATCAATAACAAATTAATAAAACTGATTATAGCACTCACAAGACTCGAGTAACTAAAGCAAGTTTCATTTTTCTATCTTATTTTCTATAATGTCTTTATGAAGAAAATTAACTATTGAGTCAGAATCAGCATCTAACTTAATAATTCTATTTACAATTTTACTCTTTTTCTAGAAAAATGAACAGTGATAAAACATCGTAACTTGTTCTTAGGGCCACAAAAACTTGTCTCTGCGTGTGTAATAGGCCTCTAAGTGTCTTTGAACTTTTTCCTTTGTTTGCTCTTTGGGTTCCAGTTAGAGCCCCTAACGGAACAAAAAGTAAAACAAAAGGAGACTTATTGTACCTTTTTGTGGAAGACGTTTATTAGTAGTCGAGTGGTCTGTTGTTTGAATATCTACAACTATCTAGGTTTTATGGCATTACGTCAAAAGTGACCTAGAAAACCAAAAGGCAATAAGGCCGACATTAATAAATTCGGTTTGAATTTAAAACTACTAAGGTGTCTAAGGTACAATATTTAAGGGTGGCGTAACGGACCGTTTTCCTTATATTAAATTCATTTTACCTAAACTCTAAGGGATCACTGGGAAAAACTCCCACACTAAACCACTTAAACTAATATTACGAAACGTATGAAATTCAAGGATTATGAAGCCGTGTCGTTATTTGCGTAATGATTTTCATTTTAGGAAATTTTGTAGTCATTGAAAATGGACCCTATATAATTATTGTTAACGGGATGTCACTATTAAAATTAACATTTATAATTTTCTTGTCACTTACCTACCTAATTTTAATAAATTATTATTAAGTATTTCGTTTATATGGAATAAATGTACGAGTATGAGCGAGTTTTAAGAGACTAATTTTCAATTTCACCCCTGATTAGGAAATAAAAGTATAGGCTTTTAGAAGTAATGATTTTTTAAACACACTTGCTAATAAAGTGGCTCTTATTGGACCACTTTTAGGTTCGTAATGTAGCTTATTAAGGACTAGTCCGGTAAAATGTACCACAGATAAATGATATATGTCTACGAATTTCACTTTACATTTTTTTTTCAACCTTAGCAAAGCGTTTTTATGCCTAAAAAATAGTAAACTTTTTTATTATAAACATAGAATAAATAAACCGTGTTAATTAAAATATCATAAATAAACATTTCATTTCATTAAATTATTTATTTTTGTCTGCAAATTAACATTAATTAATGTAGGCGACGCATAAAATTATATTATTTAATGTGTGACGATGACGACGGGCGACCGTCGCCCCCCCCCCCGCGGCATTGTTGTCACATTTGGTACTGTCATATTTTTTCAGTAATTTTTTTTTGCAAGCATATTTTCTTTCGCTCGCCTATTTTCTACCATTCATTGCATCCTGCTGTTTTCCTTATCTCTCGTTTATAATTAATTTGTGTTATAAACACAAAAATAATCAGTTTTTTTTAATATTAGGCTGTTTGCCCTATGGTTTTTCACTTGCGCGCGCATTGTTAACTCGGCCACGGGCACCACAGATTAATTATATATGTATACAAATAAACCCATGCGCCATTTTACACATGTTTTTTTGTATTAAAGACTTAAAGTCTGTTATTTTCCTCGCAAGTGTGTTGAAAAACGTCGTTTGAAACACGTGTGAATTGATCATTACACTCTCAGCTCACTTATCGCACAATACCGCCTCGACCGTAATGACCAACATAGCACACTTACATCATAATGTAGTATTATTAAACTCTCTGAATTTCAAGATTTCTCTTTTGAAATTATTACTTCATTATTATTTAACAGTTCGAATTGTTGACTTTTGTCTACAGTAAGTGATTTTAATAAACTTCTCAAATAATTGCCAATAAAGTTAACCTTTAAGTTGGGCCGTGTTATGAAATAATGTGTCAACCCACAGATAAAAAAAAAGATAAAAAAAGATTTTTATTCACTTCCATTGTATAAAACCCTTTTATAGACACTATTTATTTATTTATTTATTTTTACTTTAATTAAAACGGTCTTAGACCAATTACAATAATTAAAGATAGAAAAATTAACAGGAATGGAAGAAGATACATACAAAACAATGGAACGAAAAATAATGATTAAAATATATATATATATATATAACAATAAGAGACACCTCTTTCACACAGCCCTCACAATGCACCTGACAATTTATTCTTCCATTCATCCGCAAACAGATCACGTACAATTATAATTATTTTATAACATAAAATAACTAAAAAGAGAATTTAAAACGTTCGTGATACATTCCTCTCGCAGTACTCCAGGCATTCCGATAAAATCACCTTCCATTCATCAGCAAACACATCAAAATTCGGTCTGGCGTCCAGGAGAGCATTGAGTGCGGTTAGACTTCGCGGTATGGGTGATCGTGAACGAGCCACAGTACTGTCGTACTGTGTATATGTCTATCTATGTATATATGTGTGTGTATATGTCTATCGGAACAGCAAACAGTTTATGTTTTCTGTTCCGACGGTAATTATTGGGTACAAACAATCGGCACAACTCACAAATAAGGTCAGGGGTATCTACTTTTCCTCGAAGGATCTTGCACATCATTAATAGTTGGTCATTAGACCTTCTAACCTCTAAAGAGTTATACCCCAAGTAACCTAAGAGGAATTTAGTTGGGTACTTAAAAGGGTAATAACCATACATGCGCTTGTATAGGTACCTTAAGAAAGCTTTTTGTACTTTTTCTAATGAGAGTGTATACGTGCTCTGATGCGGATGCCATACACATGCACTTGACTCAAGTTTGCATCGGACCAAGGTACTGAAAATGAGCTTGATCACCCCTATGTTTTGGAAGTCGTTAGAATTCCGAAGAACAAATCCTAGTCGTCGAAAAGACTCTTTAGCCAGTGATGTGAAGTGATCATGGAAAGTGAGCTTGTGATCGAATGTAATACCCAAATCTTTAATTGTAGTAGATCTTGATATAATATTACAGTCTAGTTTATAGAGAAATTCAATGGGGTGTCGCTTCCGGCTGAAGGTCATTTGGAAGCATTTGCTGGAATTGAATTCCATTCCATTTTTAACGCCCCACTGGTACACTGAATCAATGTCTCGCTGGAGCATCAAACAATCCTCCTCATTTTTAATTTCTAGAAATAGCTTTAAATCATCCGCATAAAGAAGAGATTTCGCATATTTGATGACTGTGGGAAGATCATTTATCATGAGAATGAACAAGAGCGGTCCGAGAATCGATCCTTGACTCACTCCAGAACGCGTGTGGTATGGTCGAGAGTCGTAAGGCCCGAGTCGAACAAACTGCTGGCGATCGCGAAGATAATCAGCAAAGAAACGAAGAAGACCGGGGGAAAGACCCAGAGCACTCAGCTTTTCCAGCAGTATATCATTGTTAACCCTGTCAAACGCCTTCCGGAAGTCAAGGTACAGTACATCAACTTGCCCTCCACTGTCAAGTCGGGTGGAAATATAGTCGACAATAGTCAGAAGGTTCGTGTTAACAGACCTCTTTTGTCTAAAGCCGTGTTGTTCATTACACAAGAATGGCTCGACTTGTCTATAAATTTCTGAATGTAAAATACCTTCAAAAATTTTTGCCAATGTTGACAGTATAGCAATCGGGCGATATTCATCTACTGATGACTTCTTTGCGCTTTTAGGGATGGGAATGACTCTAGATAGCTTCCATTGTGAAGGGTAACTTCCAGTCTTTAAGGCCACGTTAAATAGGTGGCAAAGTGGATCAATCAAACATTTAATTCCCTGCTTAAGAAACCACGGGGGAATGCTATCAGGTCCAACAGAACTACCTGATTTCAGGTTACGAATACCCGTAGCTACGTCACTAGGGGTAATCTCATAAATATGAGCATAGCTGCTTGAAGTTAAGTTAGTATTTTCCACATCTAGCTTAGGTGATTCAGGCAGAAATACACTGGAGAAAAAATCAGCAAACGCCTCAGCAGCTTGTACACCGCTGAAGGTATTACCCTTGTAGTCCACATTGGGTTCAAAGCCACCCTTAGATTTCAGGTTTGACACGTGGTGCCAAAACTGGCGAGGGTTGATTTTAATATTTCGCTCAATGGTGGCAACATAGGAATCGTAAGCGAGCGCGATGCGTCTTTTCAAGTTATTTCGTAAATCAGAGAAAGATTGATATGCCTCATTAGATTTTGTTTGTTTCCATCGACCATGTAGTTTGAGCTTTAGCTTCGTATCACGTATGATATCGTTCGGATATACATATATATCACTATGCAGCTTTACAACAGAAAAGAGTGTTTTCGATGAACTCTGGCACCCAGTATAAGATTTAAGATATATGAATTTTGTGTTAACGTCATCTAGTTCTTGCGGTAGGTCTATACTCAACGCTTGAAAAAATACCCAGAACTATAGTAAATTTAATAGAGCGTCTATCAAAAAAATCTTAATACAGTTTGCATTTTTTCAAGCGTTGGGTAGACCTACCGCTATAACTAGATGGCGTTAACACAGAACTAATATTTTTGTGGGTTGACACATTATTGCATAACACAGCTCAGTTAACAGTAGGTTTGAAAGATGTATAATTTCATACATTTTAAAATCATAGCATCTATTTTAGTAGGTACATCATACTTGCAACACCATAAAAAACAAGTGACCGGAAGACCAACTTTACGTGTTTGACATTAACCGCATGTTATGTTAATGTGACCTTTGACGCTTCGCGCATCGTCTGAAACAATTTAAAATTATAAACACATTTTTTTATCGGTTAGATCAGGAATTCAGGACGCAGTGTTTACGTAATAAGATACGACCAATAATGCGTGCAGCCCACATGTGCTACATGATCTGATTAGTTTATGATTTCCTGGTAAACAAGTGGCTGTTTTGAACGAACTGGAGTTTTCAGAACGATTAAGTAAAAACACATTTTTTTGAAGTCACGTAGTCGGGTATGTTTTTCTTTGTAGCGAGTGAGTTACTTCAATGTAAGGCTTGTGCACTACTCCAAATCTAAATCCAGTGTTGCCAACTCACTAGCAAAGTTTAAAGCTAAATATTTTTAATAATATGCCAAAAAAATGCTAAACATATCGAGGATTACAGAGAAAATGCTAAATAAAATGCCAAAACAATAGTTTACCGTATTTTTTAATTTTAATTAAACAGAATATTAATATCCCCGTCAATTAAAAAGCTTTCATTCGCTGGTGAAGTTATAGGTTGATCTGATGACGTGGATGCAGTTCCAATTGAATGTGGTAGTAGAGGATCATTGCCATAGGTAGCCCTCGTTCCTATGATGCGTAACATTTCCTCAGGAAGATTATATGAATGGCAGCACTTGTCAATTCTTTTAAGGCCAAACCGAACATATAATATCGCATTTAAAGTTGTTGTGGCGTTTTTTTACAGACTTGTGATAAATGGTCAACTGCCATTATCGAGGCATGTTCACAAATAAACAGAGCTAGCGTTCCTTCTGCTTTTTCAGTGTTAAGATTTAGTTTAGCGGTAGGAAATTCAATAATTTATTAAAAATAAGTCGTTTGAAGCTTTAAAGTTCCGGGGAGTCCCCTTCGTGCATAGACAAAATCATAGACAGAAAGAACGGCGATAGCTAGCGAAAATAGAATGCGACCACAGTCTAAGTATTTTTCGAATAGGCTAGAAAAAAATAATATACTAACGCTGACAAAATTGATTAACTGGAAAAAAAAAGGGCTAGAAAATATGCTAACATGCCAAATCGTTAAAATATATGCTAACCATCATAGAAATATGCTAAATTTAGCCATAAAAATGCCAAAATGGCAACACTGTCTAAATCTGACAAAATCTAAATGGTATGAGGCGCACTGCATAACATCCGACAAAATAAAAAAGTCGGAGCCTATTTTCGCGGAATCGGACGTGACGCAAAGTATTCGACACTAGCTATTACATAAAATATCATATTACGCGTTTATACGTGTCTGTACAAGTAAGTTGACGCAGCTAACCCTCAGTACCTACTTAGCATAGAAATAGATTGCGTCGGTACTACACCCTGTTCCTATGTACTTCCGTTCACAGAAAGTGGCAGGCTAATGGACAGATACTGATTGAGCCTATTGTCTACAAGTACCGTCATAACGACCTCCTCTCAATCGCCCCTTACAACTCGCACAGATACTTCGTCACTTAATGTATTCTGAGCCTATATTGTGTTTTTCTTTTTATTGATACATTGTTAAAGTTCAGAAAGCCTTCCTGCGTTTTTTATATAAAAAGATTTACGGATATTATCCATTTATGTATCCTACTCATTTCTTGCTGGGAATGTTAGGATATAATTCCCTTTCAGTGCGTAGAGCCAGAGATCAGATACTAATAGCCATAAAAATTTTAAGGAGCATGGTAGATTCAACAGAGCTACACAATTTTTTTTTTTTTTTTTTAGTTAGGACCACTCGCAATCAAAGCTCTCAGAGCTTTATTTATGCTTAACCGGACTATTCCTGTGGGTGGCCAAAATTAAGGCCCCCAGCCAGGGCTTAAAAACTAGGGTGAATAACGACCGGACACTAAGGGCACCCCCTGCGGGGTTCGAACCTCGGCTTAGTGCGTCGCTATGAGAATGAACAAGGGTCGGGCTGGGTTAATTTAATTAGGGACTGTTTTATAGCTAGTGGGTCACCACGCGGGCTGGCTCGTTGAACAAGGGTCGGGATTGATATTACATGAACTTCGCGGTGGGCCTCGACGGCGGGGCCGGGTGCGCGTCGGTTATGTATTTGTAGCTAAGACAACTAGGCCCTAATCTACGCATTATAAGGCAAGTTCCTAAGAGCTTGTGTTATGTCCGGGTATGAGGCGTATACCCGGGCAAGTGATCCGTAGTCGCCTCTACAGGCTATAATGTCCTTAGACATTTGAATCCCTCGGGGGCTATGGAAGACCCCGAAGGTGCTCGTGATGACCCAGAAGGGGTCATAGGGATCAAACGCCGGTCTCGGCGGAAGGGGTCGGGTCGCGGGGCGAAGAGGGGGGGCCACGACTGGGGTGGGTACTCCAGGAGGAGCTCCAGTGGTGGGAGGGGTCGCGAGAGGCGCGGCCGTCTTGGTGATGGGCCTAACAGGGGGCGCGGGGGGCTCCGACGCCGGAGGCGGCGGGGTAGGTTTGAACGGTCCTAAGGCCGGAAATTGGGCCTGATGGTTCAGCGCGCTCCAGGGGCTGGGGCGCTGAGGACTAAGAGAGACAGGGGCTGGCTGCGAGAGGCTAGGTGCCTCTCGTTGCCGCCTGACCTGATTTCTGTAGGCCAACTTAGGGGCCGAGTACTTTGGAGCTTTAGGGCATCCGCTGTAATTGGCAGGATGGCCTGACTCACCGCAGAGAACACAGCTAGGTGGTTCCGTGCACTGAGTCCGGTCTTTGGGGCGGGAGCAGTCGGCTGTTCCATGGTTACCCAAACACTTGACGCATCTAGGTTTCCCGAAACAGTTCCGCTGTGCATGGCCGTATAACTGACAATTGTGGCATTGGTTGACAATGCCACTCGCGTAGGGCTTTTCGATTCTGATGGCCGCAGATCGATGTAATATTGAATATGGGGTTATAGCCGTCCGTGCGGTCGCATACAACGAGAATCATGTCATATGATTCTCCGCCGTTCTTACGGTGCATGCGATGCACATGTTGGACGGGAACGTTTTGTGACTCAAGGTCACTCTTAATACGATCGGTGGGGATGATTACGGGTACGCCCTTGATGACGACCCTGACGGGGCGCTCCTCCTTGAGCGAGTAGGTGTGATAACGCACCTTCAAGTCGTGGAGGAGATGGGCCATATCACGATAACCCTTTTCGGTTTGTATCGTGACCTTAATGCCTAGCTGTACAGCTCGGGCATTGGTGTAGTATATATGGCGATCGTCCATCGCCTTAGACACGTCTAGCCACATCCCTTTATTGTGGATGAAGAAGGGTGGCAGAGGTCGGGACTTAGTGGGGGCGGCCGAGGTGGCCGGGGCGGTCGTAGCCGGGGTGGCTGTAGTTGCCGCAGCCGGGGTGGCTGTGGCCATGGGGCTTGGCGGGCGGCCCGCCAGGAAGGCGCTCACAGAGGGGGGAGGGGTGGTCTTTGAGGCCACCACTTTTTTGGGTGCGGAAGCGTTGGAGGGGGCCTTGCCCTTCTTCCTCTTCCCCTTTCCGACGACTGTGTAGTCGTCTTCGGAGGAAGTGGTTTCAGAGGCAGAGGTGTACGACTCCTCCGATTCGGTCTTGAACTCCTCATTGCCGTCGTACTCCATCACCTCCTCCACGGTCGGAGCGGCCGAAGACGCCCGAGCGGGAGGAGGGGAGGAGGGGGTCTCAAGCACGTCGCTAAAAGCGGCGATGTTCGAGCCAGAGGGGGTGGAGGAGGGCGGCGCGAGGGGCGCGGGGGTTGGCGCGGGGTGCGCGGGGGGCGGCGCGGGGTGCGCGGGGGCCTTAACGGTACATGCCAAGGCAGCAGTGACTCCGGTGGGGAGTTGACCGCTATACTTGGTCATGAGGTGGGGCTGGTTTTGAAATATGTCCTTAAGGACATTATATAAAAGGTCAACTAGAACGTCCGTCATGTTGACGGCGAAATAATAACAATTAAAAAGAAAGAGAGGGGGGGGGGAGACTAAACTCCTAACCAGCCCCGAGGAGACACGTAGGTACGTGTCGCCCCGGGCGAACAACTCCCGCAATAAGCCCTCCCTTACGATTTTCCTAGTGGTAAACTACCGAGAAGAAAATCGCAAACAAACTCGGTAGCTGCACTAGTATGTTGTTCGATATGCCTGAGGGGCCTATGTCCTAACTCCCCAGGTGGGATAGCCCGGGGATGTGTAACCCTCCCTGTTGGGTATAAACAGGGAGGTTGTGTGCTACGGTGTGCCCTAAGCTTGAATTCCTGCCGCCAATCTTATTGTGCGGACAGGTTCCCTAAGTCCCTTAGTAACTGGGCGTCAACCCTAGTTACCTTGGGAATGCTGTGGAGAGAGCGGGTTATAGGTCGGGGCCGACTAGGAGATCCCCCAAGGCCGGTGATCCCTTCCCCTACCGGCTGACAAAGGACTGGTGTGCCGGGTCCACACCACACTTGGCTTCGTTGACACCGTGAGGTTTCCACCAAGGACCACAAAAACAGTGGATTTTCCCTTAAGGGGCCAATGTACGACGAATACACAGTGAAGAAATAATTGATTTCGTCCGCTGACTTAAAAAAGACGGCTTCGGAACTTCGACCGTAAGCGACGCACAATTCGTAGCGAGGTGCTACGAAAGGGCGGGGCTAGCGGCTGGCGGTGACGCGTTCGTAGCCATGCGCTACGCACGTAGCGCGCGATGACGACGGAGCGTGCGGGGTGCGGGGTGCGAGGTGCGGTGTGAGGCGGGCGGAGCGTGCGCACGTGTGTGCGCTGCGGTGGCCGGGAGCGGAGTGAGAGCTACACAATACCTTGTGTACACTTTATGTACCTGATAACTAACTACCTGCGTCATAGGCCTACTCGACGACACCGACTGTTCGCCACATCCCATTGCCGCACTGTGTCGCGCGCGCAATCCCCGTTGTGTCGCATGCATAGTGCTATAAACTCTTTTATGGAGACTGTTCCGGAATGTGACATTTTTAATGAAACACTCAGGGTGATAATGTCAAATTATCTTATGTTTTGTGAAAGTTATGTTTGTTAGGTAATTAAGTTATATGTTGTTGTTATCACTTTACTCGATTGTTTTTTTTTTTTTCTTTTCTTATAGTTGTTTTTAAGTATGCTTGATCTCTGACTTGTTATTTGTTTCTGAATTATGTTAATTATGTAATATGTTTAGTTTTATGTTTGTGTAGTGTTACCAGTTAATTACTGTTATTGGCGCAAGCCGTTGTAATTAATCATGAATAAATAAATAAATAAATAAATTGTGCGTACCTACCTATGTAGTTACATACTTATATTAATTTCGTCTCCTGTAAAACATATACCAATGGTAGCGGTATTATCCTTTGCGCTAGTAATAACATACTGCGGACACCAGTCTGATTGCCAAACGCGGTGATTATTACCGGTCCTTCAAAGGCCAATGGAAAGTAAAGTGACAGTTCCATTGATACCAAAGCCATAGAGCGTGAGATTAATCTCAAGTAACGACGTCACGCAACGGGTAAAAAGTGTGACATTATTCAAAAGTTTACTATCGCCATTCGGGCACATGTTTCATTATTACAACAAAGTTTTATTTCATCCGGTCTGGCGGTTTTTGTGAAAAGCTTTTCAACAAAATTTTGAAAAGCTTTTTTTAGGAATTGTTCCCAATTTTTTAACGACACCTTACGGCGAATGTTTTGGCGTCATTGTGGTCTTCTCATTTCTCTTGTGTGTACGCGCTGTACGAGAATAGTTCATGCCATGGTGAAAAGATAGCTAGCAAGGTTGGTAACGGGGCTGACTGCTCGGGGTGCCCCAAACGTACTAAAGTATCGTCACTCGTGAAGGCTCTTAATGCACCTCGACATTTTGGGGAAAAGCTGTGTATCATATTTATTATTAAAACTATATGAATTTGTCTAAAAATAACTATTTATTTACACCAACTAGCTAGACATTTCATTAATATTTCAAAGCTGGAATATAACAAAAATATCTGATGACAGTCTGGAAAGGGAATTTATTTTTAGTTGCAGAAACAGTTGGTTTCATTTCTTTTATTTTTGTCTGGAGTGAAGTTGAGCCGAGGGCCAAAATTATCGATGTTGTTCAAAACTAATTATGTCCCACGTGGACGAAAATAACTAAACTATTTACAGTAGATATTGATCCGTATGATTCCATTTGACTATTGACGGGAAACCATGAAAATAGACTTTGTTATTTTGATTTTGATAGGGATCTATCTAGTATCTAATATTGATGTTTGAAATTACTCAAACTTTGAATGAATACTAGATATTTTGTTGTTTAAAGCTTACGTATTCGTGGATTTTAAGTAATGCTGAACAAATGCCTCTACTTTTGCCTGGTTGCTCTCCATTTGTGCTGTTTACGATCACGCCTGCCGTGTGAACGCGTCTAGATCGTCACATCACCTTTGCAGTCGGCGATTCTATTAACAAAAAACTTAATATGAAATCGGAGAATTCTATTAATGTCACTAGATTATTTTTATTTCTCGCCAATCAAAGTTCTTGGTACCGAGCTGGGCGTTTCTTATCAAACTTCCACAAACAAACTTGTGGGGAGATTGCAATTTCAAATCAATGCGAAGGAGCAGATAGAGTCAGCTATTTGTAAAGTTTATAAGAATTAAATCACTAAGATTTTCTTATGAGATTTAATCGTGGTTACTTCTAAAGAGATAACTACCTATAGATTATTTAGTAGGTACCTAAAAGAATAATAACTTTACCTCTTCTATTTGTATGTAAATAAACTGAAAGTGATATTAATACTGATTTAGTGCATGGTTTTGCAAAGCATGTACGTGAGTTGCAACAAAATAGGGAAAAGGGTAGGAGGTAAGATGAAATTAAGCAATTACTTATGACAGGACATTACTTCTCATAAAAATTTGATACTCATAATGATCATTACTCATAATAATCGAAATTAATTTTATTATTTTCTTAATATTCGATCTTCATAAGTTTTTCTGATAACAATTAAAATTCATAAAATTATTTGCCATTAGGTATCATCGTTTCTCAGAAATTCGTTGGTTATACTCGTAAATGATAAATGATTTCTATTTCTGTAAATAAATCTGTTACAGACACTTTTACAAGTCAATGAAGAAGTCAATGAAGAAGTCAATGAAGAATATAATGAAGATGTCAATGAAGATGTCAATGAAGATATAAAATTATTATTATTATATCTTAACAATCAAACTTCTTAATATTAACAATGAAACGGTTCTACCACGACATAGATTGAGTACTAAATAATATTTATATCTCTAACATATTATATTAATTCGCATTACCTGTGTACTGCGCTCCCGACGCGGTACCCGCAGTGATGACACCCGAGTACTTGCTCCCAGCTTAGGTGACACAGATACTCCCTGAATTATACATGACCCGAGAGTATTTGCGTCAGCCGGGAGGTTACGACGCCATGGTGGCTCTCCAGGCTCTACCTGGTCGAACTCTATCCTACCCTAGAGTGCTGTTTTTAATCGTGTTGCTAGAAGCTACGAGTTTTACGACATACAACACGTAGTGTTTACATGAATTATGACTTACATTCACTATGATTAGGAAAGTTTAATATATTTTCTAGAATGATATGCTTTATGAATAAAATTTTTATAATTTTTCATAACGTGAAACTAAATAATAAGTAGTAACCATTATCAGAAACGATGTTTATGACTTACAATTTTATGTGTATAAAACTTATGACAATTGTGTTTTTTAGAAAACCCACAATGAATCATTTTTACTAATACCTACCTATCTATATTGTGGTAGTATTTTTTTATCATCAATGTTATCAAAGGAAATGGTGGTGTCTTTTACTAATTTATAATTAATAACATTTACCTTTACTTTTGAATTGCCTTGGGCTACTGTAACGATGGTCCACTTTGGTTCCAAATTTTCTTTTAGGTACCTAAAAGCCTCATTATTTATTTGCACAATAATTTATAGACTAAAATATAATGCTTCAATAATACAAACTAATGATTTGCTTCACAAAAGAAACAAAGTGATTGTGTATGGAATGAGTGATCACAGTTATAATTTTCTTGATAAAGCTAGATATTGTAATATTTTCATTACTATAGTATATCTGCCTTTTCCCAACTATGTCGGGGTCAGCTTCCAGTCTAACCAGATGCGGCTGAATACCAGTATTTTACACAGAGCGACTGCCATCAGACCTCCGCAACCCAGTTACTGGGCAATACTCTGAGGTTAGAATGGTTATCAGAGTTTCGGGCATCTGACCACCCGTAACGACTGTCATAGGTATTCGTATGACACCCGGGACCGACTGTTTGACGTGCTCTCCGAGGCACGGAGGGGTTTCGATGTGTAACGAACGATCATCCTTCCACGGACTGACCGCATCGAGCGCAGCTTAACCTCGCAAATCGTATGATCCACGCTGTTGGTAATTGACCACAAGCCTCTTAATATTTTCATACACTAAAAATACATAATTTAGTCATGTAATGTTTATTTTTTACATATATCTGCATCTAAAAGGAAAATAAAATATAAAGGCATATATTTAGAGTAAGGTAATTCCGTGAAAATACATTTGGAATAATGGAACAATGTTTTGCAATTCGTGCTACTTGTGATTCTTTCGTAAACCGATTACAGCATTTTCAACATGATTGAAGCGGAAGTAATGTACTTAAAGGATTTATATAAAATGCGTGATGATGAACCTCTCATTTGTAGCGATTATTTAATGGTATGGCAGAAAGACTTGGCAGATGTTTTTACTTTTATTAACAACTATTTATTCCACTGTTTTCTCAGACCACGGATTATCCCGACTGTTTTTATTTGGTACTTATTTAGCAGTTAGAAATCAATATTTGATTAACTAAAAGCTTCGGTAAAGTATCGTCTATCGTCTGAATTGTTACAATAGTATCAACCGACCATCGAATGAGTGAATCAATGCAAGCAAGGGAATAGGACTCCCTCATATTTTTTGGGGGCTGGCTTTTGTAATATTGACGTCAAAAAAGAACTAAGTAAGTAATTCTAGTCTATTTTGAAGAATTGAGTTTTGAAGTTGAAGTGTAAATGTATTAGACGTAGATCCACATAATATAACACATTTTCAATAATAAATAAGTATTTCTCACAGAGAGAGGGGCTCGTAGCTAATTAACAACTGCATAGATCATACGATTTGCGAAGTAAAGCTGCGCTTACCGCGGTCGGTCTGTGGATGGGTGACCGTTTGTTATACATCGAGACTCCTCCGTGCCTCGGAGAGCACGTTAAACAGTCTGTCCCGGGTGTCATACGAATACCTACGACAGTCGTTACGGGAAGTCAGAAGCCCGAAATTATGACAACCGGTCTAATCTTTTACCTCGAATTTTACACAGAGTGACTGCCATCAGATCTCCACACCCTAGTTACAGAGCAATGCCGATATACTAATATCGGCAGATGGCAGTCGTTTTGTTTAAAATACTGGATATTATTTATTTATTTATTTAAACTTTATGCAACATAAAAAAGTACAAAGGCGGACTTAATGCCTTAGGCATTCTCTACCAGTCAACGTGGTGAAGAGATAACATGGCAGGATGGATATTCAGCCGCATCTGGTTAGACTGGAAGTTGACCCCAAGATAATTTGTAAAATGCTAGGATGAAGTGGACCAAGGACTAATAATGTTGTATGTTACAACTTTCATCATGGAATAAAAAGATTTTCTTTACTTAAATCAAAGCGATAGCGATATACCTTATATTATACCTTTGGGTTACAAAAACTTTTAAACCAGAATCTGTTTATTATTCTTCAACAAAAGAGGGACTTTCGCCTTAATGGATTAGATCGTAACACAAATATCTATTGTATAAACTGTAAAAGCCGTTGGGAAGCCATGACTTGCAGTATTTCAAAGACCCCATCCTGACTTCAGTTGAATACTCTTGGTAATTAGTTTAAGTTTATCTCGCACCTTATTTTGAAGGTGACAGGAAGAAGGTTTATAACAATACCTACTTGTTTAAAGTTAAACGTGATTAACAATTAAGTAGGAGCTTACCACTTATTTTTATTACTTTATCTTACTTCCTAAAAGTAAACGTTAGTTACATCTTAAGGCGAATTCAATTTAAGCGGTTGGTATTAGGATACCAACCGTTTAAATTGAAAGCGACAGCGGCACGGCTGCAGTAGGCTGCAGCCGTGCCGCAGCGGTGCGGCTGTTGTGCTGCAAACGGGCGGCAAATGGGCATTTGTGTTTTTGACGCGACGAGAGAGCAGTGCGTCGTCCGTACCACGCACGCACGGCGGCAGTACGGTTGATGTGCTGCTCTCTCTTCGCGTCAACTATGTGAACAAACAGAACCACCCGTCTGCAGTACGACATCCGCACTGCTGCGGCACGGCTGCAGTACGACACCAACTGTTTAAATTGAAAGCGTCCTTAGATATAAGAACCGGATGGATTGGACTGATAATTTTTCGGTGTTTGATACATGAAATAGGTTTTCTGACAACTCACAATATGTATCCTCAGATCTTTTTTTTCTAATTTTAATAGTAGGTGCTTAAACAATACATAGTCCTTGTTACAGATTAAGAATATAATACCAGGGATATAACAAGATTTCTCGGAAGATGTTGTAGTTTTCATCATTTTTCAGTAAACCTTTCATCCCCATCTGATAAATGATTGTTCATCTCATCTCGTTCGCGATAATAACAGAGTAGGATAGAGCAGATTTTTCTTTCAGCGAATTAAGTTTAATTACTCTTTTCTTTGCACTAAGTACTATATTTCCCACATTGTCTGATTTTTCACGAAAATCTTGGCTTGAGTGTTAAATTGATTATCAAGTAATCAGCATGGCATCGGAATCCACTTGTGGACATACGTCTGTCGTAATTTGTGAACAGAACAATAATTCTATATTTAAAAAAGGAAAATAAAACAATCGTAAGCATATTACACAGTTGATCTATACGACAGAGTTCATTTGAACGTTACATGCATACATTTCCACCAGGATAACACGATTCGATTCTAGTTGATCATCTGCTAAATCACATGCGATTTGAACCGTCTGAACAGACTTTCAATCAAATTGATGCAACAAAAACGTTTTAAATTTTGTTGATCAAGTCATTTGTTGAAAACGATGCGACCAGTCTGAACCTGCCGTTAGTAGCAAATGGAAGCCTCCCATAATAATTATAGGAAAAGATTGTTGATATACACTACGCTTTATTAAATTAAAACGTTTTAAAAATGATGTGTAAGCTATGCGGCATTTAAAACAACGGTTTGTTGTTGCGTGACCTGTTTTATTCTAACAGTTTCCAGTTGATTTAATTTAAAATGTAGGTCGGAATGCTTTCAACTGGAGTCCTTACCTTTCATAAATGTATTGTCACGCTGCACTGAAGAAAAACTACTTAAACTAAGTATGCACTTTAAAAATGTATATAAAGCTTACCAACTTATTAACTTAGGCCTCTTCTTTTAACGAACGGGTAGTCATGGTAGTATGATTTAATTGTTGTATTCAGGTGTTTTTACCTTCTTTTGTTCCACGACAGGTGAATTGGGTTCAGGAAATTAAATTCCTCATTCCATATTCCATTATCCTATTTAAATAATAAAAGATAATAATAAACATCTCACGACACAAGTTAACTGCTTCGTTGGTCTAGTAGTGGCAAGCGCGACTGCTGATTCTGAGGTCATGGCTTCGATCCCCTGGTCGGGCAGTGTTATTGGGTTTTTCCGTGTGGAATTCCTCAGTGTATGACAAGATGTGTGAATGTGGATGAAGCGAAAGGGGTATGTAAGGGTCATAGCATGTGGCGTTCTATAGTTTCTGCCTACCCCCATGGGAAAAAGGCGTGAGTTTATGTATGTATGTACGAATTCCTCAGTAGCAGCGCGAAGTTTGTTTTGCCCAATTGATGGCAATATTCTTGCCCCCTATTACATGGGACTTAAACATAACGGCGAAATGAGAGTGTTACTATACACCTCTGCCCAACCCTTCGAGGAATACAGGCGTGATGTTATGTTTATGTTTATCTCAGTCACTAAATCACTAGACAGAATTTGTTTTATTAATATCTAGGTGCAACAGCAGACAACGAATATAGATAGAGAATTTTTAATTTAGTTAGGACCAAAAATTGTTTCATTATGTTTTATGTAGGTACCTATTATGTTTTCAGGCACCGACAGCAAACTTTTGGGACTACAATTATTCAGGTCGGTGCATCTATGACGTCGTGATGTCGCAGTAAATGTCAAGGTACACGACTATACACTCCAAAAGTACCTACTTACAATTAGTCAAATGTTAGTTTAAGAAACACGTAAGAAGGCGAATTTAGCAAACCTGATTTTCGCAAACTCCAAGAAATGTTTTTGCCAGGAAATTCGATTTGGCAGATGTCAGTGAACATAGCTAATTTACAATTTAAATTCTCCGTGTTCACGATTGTCGAAGCAGAAGAAAATCTTATATTAATTTCATAAACGTTTTGGGAACGATAATAATCTTTACCGTTGTATTGACTGCTTCGTTCGTCTAGTGGTAGCAAGTGCGACTGCTGGTCGTGATGTCCAGGGTTCGATCCCCAGGTTGGGCAAAGTGTTATTGGATTTTTCTGTGTGGAATTCCTCAGTAGCAGCCCAGAGTTTGGATTAGTGCCCGGTTGATGGCAATAGGCTGACCCCTATCACATACGACTTAAACATAACGGCGAAATCAGGGTGTTACTATACACCTCTGCCCAACCCTTCGGGGAATATAGGCGTGATGTTATGATGTTTATTGTTCAAGAAAGCTGTAAAACGTAGAATAAATAATATAATAACACTGGCCTCCAATATTCGATGATAAAATATTATGCTTACGTAGGCTTAAGAAGTTAATGGTAAATACAACGTGTTTAAAAAATGTTAGGTACATTTCATTTTCATTTAATTTCATTACATCTGTATATTTTCATTAAATAAATTAGGTAACAGTACATATTTTGCTTTATAGTTTATATATGTTCAGTTACACTCGGGTCGTATTTTCTGATCCGCACTAGCTTGATCTTTTCCTTACGGGATAATAAAACCTGCGCTGGAAGCTTTTCACGTCATAAATCCAAGTGCATAAAATAAACTGATTAATTTTGCAGACTACTTTTAGGACGCGTATCTGGTGAAAGGTTGGTGGTAATGAAATCTAGGTATAATAAACAATGTCCTCTGTTGCATCTGTCTGCCTAATTCGGTTTATCTAGGGATTTGGATATGGTTTCCACTATAATCTATATCTATACTAATATTATAAAGAGGAAAGATTTATATTTTTAGATTTGTGTATGTAACGAATAAACTTAAAAACTACTGGACCGATTTCAAAAATTCTTTGGCCGTTAGAAAGCTGCATTATCACTGAGTAACATAGGCTACGGGCGGAGCCGTGAGGACACAGCTAGTATTATAATAAACCGGTCGGTCCGATACTACGATCTTTACTGAAAGATCAGGCACAAGACAAAATCTTTTTTTATACCTACTTAAGATATGAGAATGGAATAAAGTAGGTTTTTTTTATATTTTATAAAACTTCGTCCGAGGTTTTAAATTTAATATATCCAAGGCGAGGCATAACGCAAACGTGTACATCATGTGGACGAGTGAACGCGCGAGATTTTATGTGTGTCACGTTAATTTTATTTGTGTCATAAAATTATATTATTCTTTGCTCGTAACATTGTAATTTTTTTGATACAGAAATTGCTTTTGTGTTTTATTTAAAATAAACAAACTATACTGGCCTGCAAAAATAAGTAACACACTTTTAAAATTGCAATAAGTTTTTAAGTACACAAGATATATTTTCGAAGCAAGAAGGACTCAAAAAAGAGTTTAACTTTGTTACTATAGTTTCAAAGAAAGCTGATAAAAATTGCTATAAAACGTTTTTTATTTTATATCTCTAACTTCTATGGTTTAGAAAAAATTGAAATTTTAAAAGTGTGATACTTATTTTTGCAGGCCAGTGTATTTTAAATTCCCGCGTATAATATTGCATTGTATTCTTTATTAATATCTCGGTTAGTTCTGTTTTTTAACCAAAATCACGGATAGTTCGTACACCATGAACGAAATACGTGTAAGTACTAAACTGTAAAGAAAAAAATAATGCATAAAATATTTGAGGATTCTGAGGATGCCCCGTGGAGGGGCGAAACACGTGTCGTATCGGTTTGTTTTGCTTGTGTGTTGCATGTTATTAATCGCACCTTCTGCATTTGCATATATTTGCGGGCGGGAAGGCGGTGCTGCATACTGCGTTCAGGCTTGATCAACTGTTTTTTCGCGGAATTAACACTAAATATTTTATTGTAGGATATTTATAGAGCATAAAATATTGGTAATAACAGCATGGTGAAGAAGAAACAAATACAATAATAAAATTTCGTGATTTAGAACACTAGGTAAATCTAGTCTTCTAGATGTAGAATAAACTATAAAAATGAATAATCGTTTGAGAGAAACTATAACATGGTCGAGCATGAAAAATGTGTGAGGCGTGCGTGTTACAGATAATAAGATCTACATCTCGGCTGAATGAATGACTGCCTTTGCTTTATTTTAGCCTCTTTTTTCTGCACGGTGGGAAATCGCTTTATCTACATCCTCGCTTGTAGCGAAAACGTTTATGCGATGACAATCTACTTATTGTTTTTTCATTTGGAAAAGTTCAAACATTCAATCTCTTTCAGTATTATAAGTATGTTGGTTATTTGTCAATAAAATGATTTGACTAGTTTTTTATGAAACTGGGTAATACTTACAAGTCTTCTTCTTTTCGTGTGGTTAGTGACTAACCTGGTGTCAGAGTTTATGCCGGCCATGGTCCTCTAACTTGGCTTCACATGCCGTCGAGAAATATCTCTAAGGCATGCCGGTTTCCTCACGATGTTTTCTTTCACCGTTTTTAATCAAGTGATAATATAATTAATTATACAATGCGCTTATGAATCCGAAAAGTCAGAGGTACGTGCTTTGGGTTCGAACTCGAGACCTATGACTTGGCAGTCCGACGGTCACACCACTAGATTATCACTGCTATAAACAGCAACTGTGTGTGTGTGTACTTACAAGTGGCAAGTAGCTCAAGTAATAAATCATGATAGTTAATGAAATTGTTCTGAAGACAAGCTTATAACAGATTACAGACTCCACGCTTCACTTCACTCAGTTTTACATGGATTACGTTTAATTAATTAAAAGATTGTGTGTTATTTACCTTTTATTGTACAGGAAAATTATTGAAGTAATTCGCTTTTCCATTACGCAAGAAGCGTGAGCGCAAACTGCAAGTTACAAGTAGCTAGCGTATTATAAAGAATAGCTTGCATGCAAGTTGCCATTACATCATTTATTTGAGACCGTCACGCAGGTGTGGTCATACTTGCGTGCAAGTTATTTGAATAGTGGAAGCGTAGCATTTGAATACAGAGGAAGAAGATAAAAACTTTGGTGTGCTGGCATTTGAAGCTCTTTCTATCTTTCAATAAATTAGTTTGAACAAATATGACCTGAGTTAACACTTAACAAATAATATTTTATGACATAATTTATATTAAACGTAAGCCCATGGCTAATTACCAACCGCGCGGATCATACGATTTCCGAGGTTAAGCTGCGTTTTCCGTGGTCAGTTCGTGGAAGGGTGACCGTTCTTTACACATCGAGACCTCTCTATGCCTCGGAGAGCACGATAATCAGTCAGTCCCGGGTGACATACGAATACCTATGTTAGTCGTTACGGGTAGTCAGAAGCCCGACAGTCTGACAATCGGTCTAACCTTAGAGTATCGACATTGCCCGGTAACTGGGTTGCGGAGGTCTGATGGCAGTCGCTCCGTGTAAAATATTGGTATTCAGCCGCATCTGGTTAGACTGGAAGCTGACCCCAACATAGTTGGGAAAAAGCTAGGCAGAAAAAATTAAATTAAACGTAACTTGTGTGCTACAAGTTCTTCCAATAGCCATAAACGGTGTAAATAGACCCTTAACGAAGCCGAAAGGCACTTATTCTCCACGTCATTGCGAGAATTTTTTTGTTCTGGACTATGCCTGGGAACCTTCTAGTTACGGAGATATTGGAGATCAAAGTTCCAACTTTTTCACAACATTTTTTAAAAATACTAGTTTTGAAGGTTGCAATGTACTTGAAATACCTCCATTACCCGTTTACTACTCATTGCATCTATCAGCACAGTGTTTTGAGTGCGTTACATTGAGCTTTACAGTAAAACGAAATTTTTCACCCAAAAAAAAGTCGTTTCCCAGCGACAATTTTTGCGTAGGGTTACTTAGTTTGATGTACTGAATGCATGGTTGACGGCTTCGTGAAGGGTCTTTTTACACCTTGTATTTACGGGTATATATCTACGGGTGAGAAAATTGCGATAGAAATATAAACAACAAAGAAAACATTTCTCATTACAAAAAGATCAGATATAAAATCCTTTTATGCTGATCAAATTAGTTCAAAACACCACGACCGAATACGAACGTGACCTTTTATTGTCTACCTTCCAAAGGCAGATAGAACACAATAACATAACATCACGCCTGTATTACCCGAAGGGTTAGGCAGAGGTGTATAGTAACACCCTCATTTCGCCGTTATGTTTAAGTCCCATGTAATAGGGGGTCAGCGGATTGCCATCAACTGGGCACAAATCCAAACTCCGAGCTTCTACTGAGTAATTCCACACGGAAAAACCCAATAACACTTTGCGCGACCCAGGACCTCACGATCAGCAGTCGCGCTTGCTACCACTAGACCAACGAGGTGGTTAAGCTGAGGCAGATAGGATTTCATCATAATTATTATACAGAGCTTTTAAACGGAGCGTTATTCTGATCACATTTTGTGTTTTATACAAGACACGTCCTGAACTATGGTTTAGTGAAACTAATTAGTAGAAAAGCTAGGTCAAAGGTCGAGATCGTGATTCACATTATTCCACATTTCTGTGTATTTTGTAATCCAGAAAAACGTCCTAAACTGTGAGACCAGGTATCTACCTAATTTCTGTAGTTTATTTATCTATGTTAAATAACTATCCCTTAACAAACACAGTGGTTTGTTTAAACGGACATTTTAATTATGAGGAGCCAACCCTAACTCCGTATAATCGTGTAGGGAGGTATAGCACATTAACAACATAAAATAAATAACATAACATTACACCTGTATTACCCGAAGGGTTAGGCAGAGGTGTATAGTAACACCCTCATTTCACCGTTATGTTTAAGTCCCATGTTATTACATGGGACCCCTATTGGGGGTCAGCATATTGCCATCAACTGGGCACAAATCCAAACTCCGGGCTGCTACTGAGAAATTCCTATTAGAAAAACCCAGTAACACTTTACCCGACCTGCGGATCGAACCCAGGACTCCATGCTCAGTTGACGCGTTTGCGACTACTAAACTACACTGGCCTGCAAAAATAAGTATCACACTTTTAAAATTTCAATTTTTTCTAAACTATAGAAGTTAGAGATTTAAAATAAAAAACGTTTTATAGCAATTTTTATCAGCTTTCTTTGAAACTATAGTAACAAAGTTAAACTCTTTTTTGAGTCCTTTTTGTTTCGAAAATATATCTTGTGTACCTAAAAAGTTATTGCAATTTTAAAAGTGTGATACTTATTTTTGCAGGCCAGTATAGTATAGCATATTAAGTTCGTATAAAAACCTAGTACATATTACATAAATAAAAGATATACGAAGTCAGACACGACTGAAAAGAGCGCAAAAAGACAATTATAACAAGGTAAGTACTAACATAAACATAATAAACAAAGACTACCAATTAGTATTTCGTCGAGTATCGAACAGTTCAGCGTTCATTACTTAGTTGTCAGGCTGCATCACACGCATGACCACTCGTCGTAATGACGATATTCCACCACACCACACCCGCAGAATAACGAAACTGTTACAATATACCTATATAACTTACATGTATGTAAAACTTCTATTTCCCTCCCACTCCCTACAGGCGCGAGGTCACTGAGTTTTGTATGTGTAGTGAAGCAATTTTTCCCTGCCATTTGAAGAATGTTAAAAGGCACCACAAGAATTTTGACAGAAGTGCATACTACTTCAACATGTAAAGTAAAGTTTTACAACATGCTCTGCATTATTACGATTAAGAATACCATTACAGGTGTTGTGTATCTGTTACAGTCATAGTGATTAAATAGCTATTATATATAATGACAAGTCAGTAATAATTATATAAAATGTATAAATGTACTTAAAATAACAGCATATTATTGCTACACATCTTTAGGCAAATTGAAATAAAACTTTATAATCTTCACCTATACTTATTTTATTACTTTATCAAAGCCTTCCAAGATATTATATAAAATAGCTAGTTAATGTGATTAATTCTGTGTCACTAATCACTTTATCTAAATTGGGTAGATAATATTATATATGTATAATGGCTGGATAGTATATATAATATCCGGATTTATTACTTTCACTGCGACATATCTACATAAACGGTGTAAAACGTTAATAATAGCTTTTTTTTGGTTGAACTCTAAAATTGCACAATAACACTCGCATCCAGTCGCTACTTTCATCAGGTCGGCGGTCAAGCTTGCTAGCGGGCACGTGCGTGTCTCGCTACGTTTCTGGATTCTTAATCTCCATTCTTGCGTTGTCGTAATTTTTCTCGTCCTCTGCCGGGTCCGCATTCCAACTCAAACTTTTTCAACAATGACATAATATCACGCCTATATTCCCCGAAGGGTTGGGCAGAGGTGTATAGTAACACCCTCATTTCGCCGTTATGTTTAAGTCCCATGTAATAGGGGCTAGCATATTGCCATCAACCGGGCACAAATCCAATAACACTTTTCCCTACCTGGGGATCGAACCAAAGACCTCACGACCAGCAGTCGCGTTCCCACCACTAGAAAAACGAAGCAGTCCACGAGCAGTCAACAATATATTAAAAAAACACCTTTAACAATAACGCGAAGAATTATCACACTGTATTTTTTTTCAAGTGTCTGCGTACTGCGCAGGAACGTTTTCTCTGAAATTATTTAATCAACGGTAAAGCAGAAATTAATATTACAAAGAGGGATGATAAAAGTTATTTTCCATTACGATGTATTATCAAAAAAATGATTTACAAAGTTAATAAATTAATAAGAGAAGGTCGCAAAATAACGTACCCACTTTGAAAATATCGGACGCGTTTCGCTGATCACGGTCACGTTTCATGACCCGACATCGACAGCCGAGGAAGGAAATATGATATTTTACGAATCAAATCACTTACCATTTTCCGATGGGATCTCTCCAAATCGATTTATCTACACTCAAATTTTAATATCGATTACTGATTCTACCGGTGAAATCGACGACGGCGGCGTCGCGTCGTCTGAACGGATATAAACACAAATTGGTGAAACACGATCCAATTAGAATTATACGGTAATTTTATATTTTACATAAAAAATATTTCGAAAATTCAATATTATGCAAGTAAGTATGTAGGTTGAATCATCATCATCATCATCTTCCTGCCCTGGTCCCAAGTTACTTGGGGTCGGCGCAATAAATGTTTTTCTCTTCCACTCTTTCCTGTCAGCCGTCTCATTATCATTTACTCCCTTATCTTTCATATCCTCCCTCACACAATCCATCCATCTTTTCTTTGGTCTTCCTCTCCCCTTCTAAGTCTGTTGAATAAATACTATATGTGTTTGTTATGGCATTTTAAGAAAACTTGCAATTTTGCGAATACAAGTAAGTACCATTAAAGTAGCATAATCATAACCACTCCATAACTATCCCACTGCTGGGCACCTGCCTTAGACCAACACGCTGGCCTGGTACGGGTTGGCGAACTACACACACCATCGAGAACTTTGTGGAGCCCTCTTAGGTCAGGTCGTTTGCCAGGTTTCCTCCCGATATTTTTCCGCAAGTGTTAAGTAATCAAATTCTGATCAACATATGAATTCCAAAAGTCAGAGGTCCAGGCCGGGGTCGAACTCGGATTCTCCTGGATGGAAAGTAAGCGTTATTTATTGGCTGCCACCTTTTATACATTTTTTCATTCACATTTTTTTGACAGAATAATTTCGTTGTCCATTTGCTTGTTTTTATATTTTATCAAAACTAGACAATTGAGACTGTATTGTATATCGTATAAAGACTTGTAGTTGTTTTAAAGTAAATAAGACTGATATTGTAATAAAAAAAAGTAATTTAATAAAAGTACCTACCTTCCTCCATGTTTTTTTGCTTCTGTTATTAAAACAAATATCAGAAAAATGCTTTCATAAAACATTGTTCATTATACATACACGGTGTTAATTATTCTACAACGAATGAATGAAAAATAAATACGTGTTTGGAAATGTGGAATATTAATATCCGTTTCACAAGAAAAAGGTAACTGCCTCGTTGGTTTAGTGGTAGCAAGCGCGACTGCTGATCGTGAGGTCCTGGGTTCGATCCCCAGGTCGGGCAAAGTGTTATTGGGATTTTCTGTGTGGAATTCCTCAGTAGCAGCCAGGAGTTTGGAGTCGTGCCCGTTTGATGGCAATAGGCTCGCCCCCTATTACATGGGACTTAAATATAACTGCGAAATGAGGTTGTTACTATACACCTCTACCCAACCCTTCGGGGACATACAGGCGTGATGTTATGTTATGTTAAGAAAAAAGGTATATTTTGTAATTCATCAATTTCATCATTATTACTTTTGATGAATATCATAACGTGACAAAAAAATTGTACCATACCTACTGTATGCAGGAAAGTTATAATGAAGAGAAAGAAGCAAATATAGTTTAGTGACATCAGAGACAACATCGGAACCTTTTTAAAAGTTGTGCAATTTCAGAGTACTTTACATTGGAGAACATCCTTAATTATATTTATATAATATTATAAACGCGAAAGTTTGTATGTATGGATGTTTGTTACTCTTTCACGCAAAAACGGCTGAATGGATTTGGATGATATTTGGCACACAGATAGACTATGCCCTGGATTAACACATAGGATACTTTTTATCTGGGTACATCAAGTAGTTCCCCTAGGATGCGGGTGAAACCGCGGGTAATAGTCTAGTGTTGTATAATAACACTAGCTTTTGCCCGCAGGTTCGCTTGCGTGATTTTTTTTCACCCCTTAGGGGTTGAATTTCGAGAAATCCCTTAGTGGATATTTACGTCACAAAATGAACCTACTGTCAAAATTTCAAGTTTCTAACCCTAGCCGTTTAGGCTGTGCGTTGATAGATCAGTCAGTCAGTCAGCTTCTAATTTTATATATATATATAGATTGTGAAAGACAGAGACTATCTTTACGTGTATGAAGCTACACAGAGTAATTGAACGGCTTGTCTGAAGCAGGCACACAATACAGATTTTGTTCATACATCTGGGAACAGAAAGTCGTCAGTGGAAAGGTAAAAAGACTAAAGCGCCAATATACCTACTTTACATGAGAGAGATTTAAAATATTTTTTTAAGAAAATAAACATAGTTACTTTTCTTAGAGTATACATATTAAATAGAGAGTTAAATTATCTATTTAATGTAACTATGAAAAGAAAAATAACTATAATTATTTTCTTAAAAAAAATACTTTTAATCTCTCTACTGTAAGTAAGTATATTGGCGCTATAGTCTTTTTACTTTTCCACTGACGATGTGTTTTTTTCGTTCTCTACCACGTAGTACGTGGTGGATACACGTACTTTTCTTGCACACGGGTACTTTTCTTTTGTGGAATCCTGATGTGCATTGGTCGATAGATCAAAAGTTTTTGCATTTTCTCTTAAGGTTGTGCACTAAGATGGAACTGTTCACAAAGAAACAGAGATTTGTAAAACAGATTTTTTATCTCTAATACTGCGAAAAATATGGTAGCAAGTTTAAAGGTTACTATAGTTACTGTTTTTTTAGGTTAATATCTCGTAAGCTTATACAGAGTGTAAAAATAGACAGAAGAATGTTTATTAATGAGATTTAAACTTAGTTTTCATGAAAAACGTACAAAAATATGGTTACTTTGACCTTCAATATCTCCATAACCAGTCGGTTCCCAGGTATGGCCCAATACCAAAAAATCTTCGTAATGATGAGAAGAATACGTGGTTCTTGGCTTCGTTAAGGGTATTTTTACACCCGATATACTGTATTAAATTATTTAGTGTCCATAAATGTTTTTTTTATACAACACGAAAATACATTATCATCATCCTCTTCGTATGTGGTGCATGAAAAGAGCCTCCACGGGGATACTTAACCCTGCACCCTGGGCAGTCAGCCTTGCTACCAACCTTGTTGACTGGCTAATCTTTTCACCACGGTCTAAGGTATTCTCGAATAGCTCGTGCTGACACGAGAGAAGATCATCTTCATACATAATAAAACTCGTTTTTGTTGACCACGTTTTTTAAACAAAACACCAATCTTACCAAACGTAAGATAAAGAAAAGAAAGAAAAGAACACTAAACGAAAGATAGCACTTTTTAAGATTTCTTACTGTTAAATACTGTAGAACTGAAATTGTAGAAATTAAGAAACCTCAATATCGAATTGGATTTAGTCTGTAAGGATATTGTTGGGAATACATAAATAAATAAATAAAGATACCTAATACTTTAGGAACAGTTAAATTCAACCAACTGGAATACTTTCTTTCATCTCTTAGCGTTTCTTTGAATATAAAAGAAAAGCTATCGGCTGTGTCTTACGTTCGCACATTGTTTGCTCCAGTATTGTTATTTATTTTCACAAACGCATTGTTTTCGAGACAATAGAATCCAAGTAAGCACGTTTCTGTAAAAAGGCAAAGTTTGAACTTTCTACTGAACACTTTGATAGGGTAATTTCATCAATATTCATGATATTAACTTTGCATATCACACGTAAATGTAAATGTGTAATTTTGGATTTCAGCTTTTGATAGATATTTCTTTTTGTATTTAGAAATTCATTTGAGATAGAAAACAACACAATTTGAAGTTTAATTATGGACTTCATGAAACCTATTATTTTGTTAAGGTACTGTTCGCTAGTTCAAGCAATCCACAAAGCAGTAAGATTTGCAACGACTGGATAACCATAAAGTTTATGAAATTAACTTAACACAAAACTATTATGCTAGCCTTTTGCCTCTGATAAAGGTTTATAAACATAATATTTATTTTTGTTATAAGGACTACGGATTCTGGTCACGTATATTCATCAATGAAGTATATAAGTTTAGAGGTTAGTAATACTGACGTCGTGCCTTCTCATAATTGAATCTCCGTACAGAAGATTGCAATTGCTAACATAATGACCACACGCTTCACATAGTAAATAATAATTCAATGAAGGTTTCTTACTTAAACAGAAGTGGAAAGTTAATCAAGGTTGTTGTCGATATTAGGATGGTTCAGCAAATATTTTTGTTGACCAAGGAATGAGTTGAAACGTGTGTATTATAACACGTTGACCTCTATCTTAGGCCGCGTTCCCACTTTGTCGTGACGACAGATAGTCGTGTAGTTTTAAGTGTCGTGTCTTGTATTTTTAAATGGAGGTGTTCACATATAAGACGACACGATTAACTGTCGTTTACGACTTGTTTTTGCAGTGACGACAGATTCTCAAGTCAATGGGAACGGCTAGCACGACAGTAGTAAAACGATAAGAAAACGTCACGACATCGTGACGGCAAATCATGTGTCGTTGTTACGACTAACTATCGTGGCCAGGATAAAAATATCGTCTCGTCGTTGCTTGCTACTGATGTGCAAACAACAAAGCGACTGCCGTGAAACTATAAAATGTCGTCGCGATCCAAAGGGAACAGCTAGATACGATAGTTGTTAAACGATAAAAAAATTGACGACAAATAGTCGTTATAATGGGAACAGCTAGAGACGACAGTCGTCCAACGATAAATTAATTGTCACGACATAGTGGGAACGCGCCCTAACACATACACAGGCTAGTGAAATATTGTCAGCGATGTTCGTGATGTGCAATCAAAAGTGCGCGTGTGTAAGCAATGGTATTCCTTTTTACATAGAATATCATTATGTGTAAGTACGTAGCAGATTAGAAGTAAAAAAAACGTTATGACATTTCTACCTACACAATGGGGTTTAAATTTACCCGACTGCGCGACGCATAGGAGGGTAATGTGTTTATCAGACTATGTATGAAAATCTAGACCTGCTCAAATCTTCCCAATAATGAGTTCCGACTGTGAAAGTCGCTAAGTTCCGCAATATAATTTATTATTTGTTTTATGTGTGTATCGATCATGAAACTAGTTCAATGGTGTAGTTATTCAATATTACTTAATGAAATTCTATACTGTTGGACTTGTTTTTTCTTTTCAGTTTTTATATGTATGAAGTTGTTTTTTTACGCAGTTGTTTTTGTTTTCTTATTTATTTATTTATTCACTATGGAAGATTATTTACAGTTCATTAGTTAATGCACCTTTTTTTTCGTTGAGATATGCACACGCATACTGCACTATCATGGGGAGATAGTGCAGTTATGTGGGACTCAAACCCACTAAAACTCCACGGTGTCCTCCTCTGCCACATATGGCGGGAACACGGGCACGCGTAAGCACTCATCCGCGAATCCGCCGCGGCTGTCCGTCACCGGGCCCTCCTTTGGGAGTACCCCCTATTACCGGCGCACCAGAACACATGGCACGCCGTGACCACCCCGGGCCCCAAACGAGCACATGGGCGCCAGACGACCTCGTGTCTGGGCACCCTTGGTCCCCCTGCGACGGGTTAGGTTAGTGGCCCCGCCGCCTACCACTTTTCGGTCGCAGAGGATACAGAGCGGCCAACGACATACCGACACTCCTCTCCTCCTGCGGCCCACCGCGTCCGCCATCTGAAGGTGCCGAACCCGTCAAGGCCGCGGAAGGTAGGGAGAGCGGCGCACCGCAATACCGGCACTCCTCTCCCGCCACGGCCTTCCACCCTTCAGCCGAGTGTGACGAGCCTGCAGGTGTGACAGGGGGGAGGGGGTCATCCGGGTTCTCGTCGGGGGGGAGAGCGGTACGGCGTTCGACCTCAGCGTCCACCCTTGCGAGGTGGGCTGGTTCTACTGGCTGAGTACTGGGTGAGCACTGGGACTCTAGGCTGTCAGCCAGACACTCGGCTTTAGCGTCGTCGTCGAAGGCGACGCTCTTATCGGGGCGAATAAGAAGGGGGATAGCGGAGGTCTCAGAGGAGCGTAACTTCCTCTGGAGCTCCCAGAAAGCAAGGTGGGTCGGTTCCAGATCATTGAGCATCTTATCCCATTGGTCATTACGCTGCTCTTTGATGCGTTTACTTACTTTGCGTTGTAAGTTACGCATAAAAGCTTTGTTACTGACACAAGGGAAAGATCTGTAGGCACGGACTGCCGCGTTCTTCTCGGTCACGAGGGCACGCACATCGTCCGGGAGGATCCAGCGACTATCAGCCACCGGGGCCTCCCTTGAACATTCGTTCAGGACGGATTGCACGTGACCCGTGAACAAGCCGATCGCGGCTTCCGTATGCTCTGCAGTCTCAATTTTATCGGGAATTTGGTCTAAGTGAGGGGACTTGTTGGATTTCAGCGATTCGCTTACTTTCCCCCAGTCCGTGATCACTTTCGTGAGGGGAGTAATTGAAGGATCATATGGACCGGATCTAGGAGCGAACTCCATGATCACTGGTCTGTGGTCCGAGTCCAGTTCGTTGATCGTTTCCACAGAATGCAATCGCAAGTTTACATTCTTCAGAAGCGCGACGTCTAGGACATCCGGACGTTGATCGGGGTCAAAGGGAAAGTGGGTTGGATGCATCGGAGCGATGACATCAAAACTGAGGGAAGAACAAAGACTGAATAAGATCCTGCCTCTGGAACTGGATGTGTGACAGTTCCAAGAGGTGTGGTTGGCGTTAAGGTCCCCCGCCAGAAGGACGGAGTCGCTTAAGCCAAGGAGGGCAGTGAGATCGTCTCTCATGGTGGCATTGATCTCCACAGAGTTGGCAGGAGGGAGATATGCTGAGACGATTGTGATGCGTTGGTGGCCTGTCATGCCTAGCCGACAGACAGAGACCTCGAAATGAGAGAGTGGTGGGGGGTCCATAGGGACTTTTTGGCTTTATTAATAATAAGTGTCCGTCATACCAGCACTCTAAATTAACGTGGGTAAATAGTCACCGGCAGCGCGAGTGTAGACGTTGTGCTCAGCAACTAGCCATACCGCATCACAGAACTGCAGCCTTTCGGGGAAGCTTCCGGTATGCAGCGTCCAAGTGTTGGAACAATATTCCTCCACCGATTAGGAATCTGAAAAATTTATGCACGTTTAGACTTAAACTATTTTTTTTATTCTTGCCTCTCAAATTGAATACAATGCAATTAATGTTGACAAATCTTTTATTTAATTAATTTAATTTAATCAGTTTAATTTAATTAATTACTGTTCAAAAATTTATTACTTAATTTTTAAAATTGAATTTGCTATAACTCACCGGTTAAATTGGACATGTAATGAATTTATTCCCCAGCATTGGAGATCATGTTCGATATATTTAACCCTTACGCTGAGTTTTTTTTTGTTTCACATTATTATTTAAGATTAGACTTTTTTGGATATTGGAATAATAATTTTGAATAACCAAAAGTGCAAACTTGCATTTTATGAGAACCATGTTATCGGGCTTCTGGTCGAGCCAAGAGTGATATAAAATGGATAGATGTCAACGCCTCATCTTAACAGGAAGTGCGTATCGCGCCGCCTGCTATTTCAATTGACATTGCCATATTTTGATTATGTGTCATAAATTTAAAGTAGTTTTTATCTTTTATTTTTATTATATTTTTGTAGTTTATCTCAATATCTACCAAGTATATGCATTGTTTATTGACACATTATAAAACACTTTTATCCGGTCAAATATAATAGACATTTAAAATTAACTACCTCCATCCGTGTGTCACTGCGGGGGTGCCACAATGATATTATAAGTAATTACTTATAATATCATTGGGGTGCCAGCTGAAAATCAGCGCTGGGTGTTTGACGCCTAGCATATGCTGAGTAGGTGTCCTTTTCGGCATGGTCATGCTCGACAGCATATAAATATAATATAAAATGTGTATGTTTAATTCTTTTTATATTGTTCTTTCTTTCTTTATTTTTATTTTATTTATGCTGTCATTGTGTTCTTGGCTGAATAAATAAATTTTCTTTCTGCTTTCTTTCCTTTTTCGCATCGAGGGTAAAAAAATACTACAATCACAATAAAATGATAATTTCTAATTCCTAAAAGAACACTGTAACTTATAAACGTCTTGGTATATACTAAATGAATATCGCATACCTAAATATATGATAAGTACTTATGTACCTAATTTTACTTTTAACATAAAGCTCGAATTCAAGAACCTCTTGACAAATGTTTTTTTGTGTAGGCTAGTGTGTAGGTATTGCTGAATTTAAATTCTGGTTCTGAAACATGTGCCGACCTCTGCACACACAAGGGGTTTTAGCCAGAGTGCCTACATCGTGTATTTTAAAAGCCACAATTCTGATTTATGAGTCCGCCGGCTTTATAATATTTCAACCGTTTCTCTGAAAAACAATTATTCTATTGTATAATTTCAACTTTAATCATGTACATTTTAGTGTGTACCAAGAACACTCATTGAATTTAACCGTGTGTAAACATAATTAGGTTACGGTAGCGTTGAAGAATTATTAACGATAAAATAAATGTATTTATTTTATGAATACTTTGTAATTATATTATGTTGGAACGGATGGAGTATTTTAGTCGAGACATGTATATTTTTGGTTTTAATAAGAGTAGTTTGTTTTGGGTAAATAAAATTATTAAGACGAAACGCGGGCTGCAAAATATTAATAATTTAAATAGGTTTTTGCGATTTATTTCCGTCCCACCCCTCCCGCAATCCTTCCCAATTGAGCGCGAAAGAGACACCTGCATCTCGGACTGATTTCTCCTGTGCAATATTAGCGAAATCGTACTTTCGTATTTCCCTGTTTCCTTCTTCAAACCTGGACCGATTTTAATATTTTTTTCTGTAATAATTTAAGAAAGACTTTGGTTATGTCTGTATGTTTTTCTTTTATTTTTTTGTATTCGTCAAATTTGTTTGCAAGATGTTTGACAACAGTGGTAAAACCGGTTGATTGTTGTAAAGTTTAAACGTTTCTAGTTCTTTTAATAATTAATTTATTGACAAAAAAATATTTGCTCTAGTGACATTATCCAAGGCGGAAACTGAGGAACACGTTAGTATGGACTAAATGCCGACCACATTTCCTCTTAATGTGATACCTATATACATATATATATATACATGTACCTACCTAAGTATGAGATATGTATATGTACCTAATAAAAGTAAGCCGAGTACGACGCTCTGTAGGGCTTTCGGTACGCATTGTCGTTACTAAACACAGTACCCACAGCTACCCTCTGAGCTTATGAAGGTCTTATTAAACCTACAAATATACAATTACAATGTATGTCGTAGATTTCCGCGAAGTAACGCCAGATACCATTATTTATCTTATCAAATCGCTCAAAGTTAGATTAAAAAAATATACAAAAAATTAAAAAAGTTTACGTCTCATGGTATATATTAAATGGAGATGTTGGTCCTGATAACTTCCACCTTCGAAATAATTTCTCCGGCGTTTTCAGTCTGTGCAAACAAAGTATATTCCTAGTTTGAATGGAATTTCACTATTACTCTCTAAAACTTTCTTATTAAATGGGTCTAAGCATACATATTACACATATTCTCTTCGAGAGTAAATCAAGTATTTAGTATTTCAAATGAGACCCAGTAGTGTCACAGCTAGTCTTTGTATTGAGTCTAAAGATTAACAAAGGATTAGTTAGTAGAGCTTGTAGACCCAGTAGTTGTTACAGAGTTTGTTTCGCCGCTTGTTCTTCCTAGCTTACATATTAGGAAGCGGTGGCGAGTGGGCTTATATTTGTGCGCTGTCTATTATAATCGTAATGTTCAGAAATTATTAACATTTAGTCAATTTTTAATAAATTAATTTTGTTTTGATTTGACCTTTTGAGGGGCTCATGGCTAATTAGCAACCGCGCCGGTCATACGATTTGCGGGGTTAAGCTGCGCTTGCCGATGGGTGACCGTTTGTTACAAATTGAAACTCCTCCGTGCCACGGAGAGCACATTAAATCGTCGGCCCAGATGTTATAAGAATACCTATGACAGTCGTTACGGGTAGTCAGAAGCCCGAAAGTCTGACAACCAATCTAACCTTAGGACAGGGCCGGACTGTGACCTGAAATTGGGCCGGGCATTTGAGAGAAGGTCGGCCCAGGGTTGGCAAAAAAATGTCATTCCCAAGCGATTAGACGGACGACGTTTTTTTTTTGACGTTCCCCTCCCTCTTTCGATTTCTCCGACTGTGTGACCGGCCCATCAGGCCACACCGGCCCATCGGGCATCCGGCCTATCGGACATTTGCCCGATTTGCCCGTATGGCTAGTCCGGGCCTGCCTTAGGATGTCGGCATTGCCAAGATACTGGGTTGCGGAGGTCTGATAGCAGTCGCTCCATGTAAAATACTGGTATTCAGCCGCATCTGGTTAGACTGAAAGCTGACCCCAAGATAATTAGAAAAAGGCCAGGAGGAAGTTTTGATTTGACCTTTCCTTTTCTATTCATATAAAACGACCGGGCAGAAGATTGGCTGAAAAAATCCTTTGGCTAAAAATGAGATTCAAAAGATCTAAATAATTTATTCCGTTGTTGAGAGTTTCGGAGGCAACTCCTTCGCGGTCAAGTCTTTGATGGTTTACCGCATTATTTACGCATGGGTAGATACCTGTTGTTGTTTTAAAGAGTATATCCATTATATCTACAAACTTGACTTGGGTTGTGATAAATGGGATATTATTATTTAAATCATGGTAATTTTAAAATTACATTCATTTGACAATGGTGTCGATTCTGTTGCGCACTTTGAAAGGACTATATTAAACTAAGGGCGTTTGTCTCTTTCTGTTTCAATAGAAAAAGAAAGTGACAGTTGCGTTTAGTCTAGGTTAGTACTGTTAAAATGTGCAACAGAATCGACACCAATATTCTAAAAAAAAAATTAGGTGCAGTGCGGTGGGAGCTGTGCGGACTTGCGGTTATTTGCGTGTGTTGTCAATGAGTGCTATCTATTTGGGTCAACCGAATAGCATAGTTCCAACTATCGACACGTTCTATTTATTTGTAGCGGTGAGGAATAAAAAGCTTTGAAAGTAAAATGTTTTTTATATCATAGATCGATTATATACCTATCGATTTTGAACCACCCCTAAAATGTTGGTCATCCCTAAAAAAGTAACACTGTATGCAATTATGTGAGATTTTACAGGGTTTAATATTAATGTCTAAATCTTTGGCCAGTTAACCTGTGTTCATCTTATTTCACCGAGCTTATAATATTTAATTAAAATACCTTATCATGTAAAAGCCCTAAATTCACATTAAAATAAATTCAAGTATACTGCAGTTAATTCAAGTTAAACACCGTGTTTCTTCAGTTAAAAGCTTTTACCGAGGGCGACGTACGCCGTGCCTAATCCGAAATGGCATGAGCTGACAGACACAACACGCTCTTATAAACTAGTACCTATTATAACATAAATAGCTCCTTGGGTACGTCTTGTTAGCCCTAAAAGCCCTGTAAGTAGACTACGTTATTTACTCCATGATTTTATTAGGTGCCTAAAAGGCTATTTCTTAAAATTTATCAAATATTAGTGACACGGACGTTAAATTATAGATTTTTAAATGCAATAAGTTGCTGCTGTTGTGTAGAACATGTTTACCAGTACGAGACTAAAATGTATTAGAGGTACTTAGTCTATATTTATTCTAGTGTCCGAAAATTTTGCATACCTCCTATTCTTTGAATTATGTACACTACAACGAACATAGGGTACCTATAAAAATAGATAGGTGCTATGACAATTTCGTCAAATTCTATGGGCCATCTTCGTAAAAAGAAGTAGGTGGGTCGATAAGCTGTGTGTAACAATAATAAAAAACGTAAGCATTTACTCATTAATATTCCAACGAAAACCAAAAAAAATAAGGGGCCACCTGTATTAAAATCTTTGTCGGAAGAACCTTCTCGGAAAAGGTTCAAAATTAGGTATTCAAATGACTAGTAAAACGACGCACGTTTAAATTTGGTTTCAGTTAGTGCGTGACCTAGCCGACAAGAAACTTCATTAGTCACAAACAAACCGTTAAAAGCTAAAATCAAAGAATTAATCTAGCATTTTGAAGCCTGAGATCTAAGTGAGTGTGTAAGCGAGGTGATAAACTTGAAAAACTACTAGTCAAGGGCAAGGTGGAAGGAAAGAGACCTAGGGGAAGAAGTCCTATGCGTTGTCCAACCAGATTCGCTCGACTCTCGATTCCAGTGTTAGCGACGCTGTCCACGGTGCAGAAGATAGAATGAAATGTCGGAATATAGTTCACAAAAAAGCAAAAGTGTTTCATAGAGATCACGTCTCTCAGCATTTAGGACGGGTACAACGACGCAAGGACCTCTTCTTCAGTTTCTTCGTCAGTATTTCAATTCACTTAGAATTCCCAATGTAAGAGAATTGAAGTACTGACGAAAATAAAAATTAAATTTAAAATTTAAAAAACCCCCGACTCAAAAAAGAACCCCTAAAAAGTAAAAAATAAATTGTCTTTATTGGCCATTTAACTTTATTAAAAGTACCTAGTAATATTTTGATTCAAGCGTCGTCACGTCGGGGGACCGCTAAGTAAATTATCATTACCAAGCTTCTTTTTTTGTATTCTGTTTTTTTTTTATTTATTTAGTTAGCGGTCCCCCGACGTGACGACGCTTGAATCAAAATATTACTAGGTACTTTTAATAAAGTTAAATGGCCAATAAACACATTTTATTTTTTACTTTTTAGGGGTTCTTTTTTGAGTCGGGGGTTTTTTAAATTTTTAATTTAATTTTTATTTAATACTTTTTAAATTACTAGTAGACACCATCATCTATCTAACATCTACTCATTGAGACCATTCTTATGAGCCCAAAGATGCTATATCTGCTATAAGTTGCTGAGGGGTTGGGTATCCTGCAGACTTCTTGATACTGCAGCATCAGCTCAAGGTTGCCATGTCTTGGAAATACCACCAAAGTAACAGTACACCAAATTTCAAATCAATCGGACCAGCGAAAGTTGGTAAGACCCTTTTGTCAAATAGGAAATGAGCTGATGATCTTCAAACGCCTGAACAGATCTTCATAAATTATAGCTAACAAATACTGATCAAAACGAATCCAAACACGACATATATCTGCTATTATTTTTTCAAGAGTGTACTAGTGTGCTGGATATCTTGGCTGCAGCATCAGCTCATCATGTCGCCACCATTGAATTGCATGTAGAATCAAATACTGATCAAAACGAATCCAAACACGACATATCTGCTATTATTTTTTCAAGAGTGTACTAGTGCACTGGTTATCCTGGCTGCAGCATCAGACCAAGAATTTCATAATCTTGCATAGTTATATAGCATACATGAGTGTTTCAAATTTTATTTCACAGGTATGTTTGAAAGTAAAGTAATACACATTATGCGTCTAAGAACCCTACCGCAGCTAACAAAACAGCTGATAACCTTGAAATGGCTGAACCGATTTTAATAAAACATATCTAAGATCACTTGCTAGAAAACCACTGTTCAAATAAAAAAACTGCACTCAAATCGGTTCACCCGTTTAAGAGCTACGGTGCCACAGACAGACACATACACAGACAGACAGACAGACAGACACACACATAGCGGTCAAACTTATAACACCCCTCTTTTTGCGTCGGGGGTTAAAAAGGAGTGCCCTTTGTTCACATAGGTGTCAAAAAAGGTGACAAAATGAATGAAATACAACCTACGAAACGAAATTGTAAATAAATCCTCTCCACACCATCGTAGATCAAAATTAATAAACAAAAATATTCTATTAAACATTCAATAAGGACAAAGTGATTTCGGGAGTACATTAAAACATAACAAAAGGTTGTAGGTATCATTCATCACTCCATAGTCGCTCGCTCGTCTTTCCAGCAAGTACTCTACTTTGTACATAGAACGTAGAAAATGTTTATTTCCGAGGAATTCCCGCAGGATTCCGAAAAAACGAATGAAGTAGGCTTCCGAATTCGAGTAGCGACTTGTAATATATTTCGGACGCCGGACGTGGATAGCCCAGCTTGGATTTACCAGCTCATAGAATCCGTTTTTCCACAACACAGCTTAGATTTACGAACACAGAGACTTTTTGCGAAATTTTAGAGGAAAATGCGCAGATACCTATATTTATGCAATGTTAAAAAAGATTTCAATATTTTTATTTCAATTTAAACGATTTTGAACGGAGGCGCTTTTGAATATTTTTCAGAAGATTTAAGTTTTGATCCCTGAGCTTGTAGGATCAATCCGGTAAAAATAAAATATTGATGGAATTGAAAAAGGTACGTAAGGGTTCTCGTCCAAAGTGGATTTATTTGGTTTTGTACGGCATCTCTCCTTTGCTTTTCTATTTATTTTTATAAATATTATCTTTAGAAAAATAATAAGTACGACCTATCGCTTAAATATATATTATAAATAACGGAATAAAATATGTTAAGAAAAAGATTAATTTCTTTTATATAGATATTTATATAATGCGTGGGGATCAAACACATCAAGGCGGGTATAGACTGCTGTAACGTAACATGCAATGTAACATGAAAGGTACGTAGTACGCACGCGTAGTGTGCACGGTTCGTGCGCGCAAGGCGTCCACACTATGGGAATTCTGTTACATTGCATGATACATTGCGACAATGTGAACGGCAAATTCTTTCATTGCGTGTTACATTGCATGTTACATTTCGTAAGTCTGTACCCGGCTTCAGAATCAAATTAGTGGTTTTTATAAATCAAATTAAATCTCAATTTACTATGTAAATCTTTCGTGAAACCTCGATTTTGTTTATTAATACAATAATCACAGCATATATCTCTTTCTCCCTCTCTCATTTACTAATGAACCTTTCACTAGCCGACGCTTCATGTTTGTCTTACTCCATTCTGTGCGTTTCCGTTCTCAGCCCCGGATCTGCTGGTACTGGGGCGAACTAAGTACGAAACGTGCCGGAAATCGTCGTTGCATGATAATGGACGCCAACCACTTAGTCTTGGTCTTTTCTAAGTTAACTTTGTTTGTTTTTGATGTGAAACATCTAATGTAGGGTATCTAAGGTACGGGTGTGAGAGCGGCTGTTGCGTGGCGACTGTCGTGATGGCAGACACACGACGGCAGACCTTCATAAGAGCTCTGCCTCATTAGTGCGTCAACGCTGCGTCGTTTTCCATATACATACATATTTTAAATGACATGCCACATTAAAGCGTTGCGTCTTCGCACGCGACGTTTCAACGGATCGGCGGACGAGAGACGAAGCGGGGAGAGGGTGATGCGCTGCGCTGTCGGAGCTCCGGTGCGACGACGGACAGTGTTCCTCTGCTAGAGGTGCGTGCGTCGTCCTCTTGCGCTGCGACGTCGTGCGTCGTCACAACGCAGGTGTGGCATACAATGCGTTGATCCGTTGCGACGACGCAACGCAACGCACTAATGAGGCATCGCCGTAACTCGTCGGCTGTCTTCGGTTTGATTCGGCCAATTGTTTTTTATAAAATTGGTTTCGATGTTTCACAACTGCCAGGCGTCCCGCGACGGCTCCATTTTTATTTAATTTATATATTTTTATATAGCTTTCTTGGCAGGCGGATCAATAACCACTTTACCACTAAACAGATAGATAGGTACAGAAGTCAATCACATGTATGTACTTCACTTTTCATACCTACGCTCGGCGGTCGCTCTATCTATATGTCTATCTCTCTCAAGTGCATGGCACTCGCGCTCGCACTCACTCGCACTCTAGTCCCAAACAGTCCGAGATATCGTGTCCGTGAGCAGTGTCTATGTGTGCGTTGCTCGAGCGCACTTGTATGTAGATTGACTTCTGTACCTATCTGTTTTGTGACTTTACGATGGTAACATTTTAAGTTTGTCAGTTGTCTTCACTGATAAGCGGAATACGCGTCTTCATAGCTGAATAGGGTATTTGACTACTATTAAAAATGTACAACAATGTAATATTATTTTAAAGAAAGTATAGATAGAACTTGATAAGTGAAAAAATAAATAAAATCGTTGAAAAAATAGAGGAGCTACACACTTGCGACGTTTGTGGAGGAGGCATGTATTGTCCTTGTCGCGCGAAACGGATATTGTACGGAGTGATGTCCAATAACCATGAAGTTTGTAAGGTATGACGTCATTGTGGTATAAGTTGTCTCCGTCTAGTGAACAATTTTCAATCGTTTATAACTTGGGCATTTTATTAAATATTTCATTGGTTTTTTCACTGCTGCTTATCATTTATGTAACAGATTCGAGATTTCTAATAAAAAAATTATAGTCAAATACCCTATTGCCAATCGAGGAATAGCAATATTCGATATTGCTTGACATTTATACTACTTCAAGGAATGGGATCATCCACTTGATTCATGTTACCAATAGTATTAAAGGAGTAAACTCAACAAGATTAATTTGCGTGAATATATTATTAAGCGTATGTAGGCGATGATTGATTTACATAAGCTGATTATGAAGGTGTTCAGTGTAATTAATATGCAACACGATAAAGAAATAAACTTGTCAGCTTATTTATGTCCAAATTGATGGAGTTGAAAGTAGCAGAAGCTTTTGATGAAAGGAAGACAGCGATTAATTTGGGTGTCAATCGGCACGCATTATACAGGTGTAAACTAAATCATGTAATTCCTTCAAACCTCGTGATGTATTGCTGACATAGATTAACCATGAACGGGATACTTTAGGATTGAATAAAGAAATAATTACAAGAAGTAAACATTTGTTCTTAACGTGAGGCGTTTTAGCGCCCCCGAGTTAAATGAGCGCGCGGCGAGCGATACCGCGCAATTCGCTCGGGGCGCTTAAATGATTCACGTTAAGAAGACATGTTTACATCTTGTAATTTTTTTATTGAATCCAAAAGTATCCCTTTCAGGTTTAATTTATGTCAGCTGTACATAAAGAAATTTGAAAAAATTACATGATTTCATTTACACCCTGTGTATAAGGCTTGGTATGCACGAACGCTGTTTAAGCGTCCGTTTAACACAGAGCAAAGGACGAGCCACGTCAATAAAGCGCAATCATAATTATCAACACAAGGCTAGCAATTTGTTCTATTAGAACGCCCGCTAAAAAAGCGCTCGTGCATACCAGGCCTAAATGATTCAACGCATAGTGCATCTAGCATTATCTGCTACGAGATCGTAGCTAGCGTAGCCGTATCATTACCGCGTCGGCTACGTCGTAGCAATTGTGCAATCTCAAGCGGGGTTTACATTAAGAAACCAGTTTCGTGAAATTGTAGCTTTGCAACTGTATACTCAACCCTCATAACGTTTTCACATGATCATGTTTGTAGATAAAGCATTGACGTTCCTTCTAAAATCTGAACAGTTTGTTTAGCAAGTAGCATCGTAATATTTGGAAAATGCTTCTACCTATCCTTTTTACATATTCCCTTAGTCACCTTCTAAAACTCTGACGGAAACAACCAGGTGTTCTATTCTTTTCCGAGAACTTACTTATCCTAAATAAGATGACTCAGTAAAATCTATATACCTATATAAAAACCAATTGCCGTGCGTTAGTCTCGCAAAATCTCGAAAATAGCTTCACCGAACAGATTTTTTTTTGTTTTGTTACCCTCATTTTTCGTTTGGTTTAAAAAAAAGTGGTACGAAGTTCACCGGGCAGCTAGTCTATATCTATACTAATGTTATAAAGAGGAAAGATTTGTATTTTTGGATTTTTGTATGTAACGAATAAACTTAAAAACTACTGGACCGATTTCAAAAATTCTTTCACCTTTAGAAAGCTACATTATCACTGAGTAACATAGGCTACGGGTGGAGCCGTGAGGACACAGCTATTAATTAATATAAGCTTAGGCAAATTAACTTATGATTTACCTAACGTTTCAAACATAACATAAAATACTTTCGGGATCACGATCCCTCTACGTGTTATCTTATTTGAATAATTTTAACTGTCGGCTTCTCGAATTTGCAACGTTTCCTCTTGACACGTGGCACATTAATATGTCTATTATAATAATAGGTATACGGTCCCTATAAACATTTCCAACGTGACTGTCTGAACTCTGTCTGTGTACGGAATCTCGCAAAGGTACGGCAATTTCGTTAAATTAATTAAATCATATGAAACTGTTTGAGTAATCAAACATTAGATAAGTAATTTCTGCCACCTATGTTATATTGAACGGGGTAAGTGGTACATTATTGATAATTGCGTTTTGGCTGAGAAGGTTGGTATGGGGCCATTCAAGTATTACGTAAGCACGAAAGGGGGGTGAGGGGGTCTTTGCTTAGCTTATTTTTGATGACATAGGGGACGGGGGTGTCTAGATGATGATTACGTCAGCAATTTTTATTTATTTACTTATTTTTTTAGACTTGAAAACTGCTGCTCACGAATAACAATAAAGCAACCTGATCAGTTTAAAAAAAATATATACCAATGTTTACGTAAGCATAGGAGGGGGGGTAAAACCTTTGCTGACAAGGGGGAGGGGTGGGTCAAAAATTACTAAAATTCTGCTTACGTAATACTTGAATGGCCCCTATGTTTTGGCAAGGGACTTTGAGATTTGTTGATTTTCATAGTACCATAACATTTAAGTACCTATGTGTTATGAGATAAAAGTCAAAGTGATGCTCATAGAAGTGTTTTATATATTCATCGTATACCTATTGCTATAAAGGTACCTACATTTTTGATTTTTCAAATTAAATAGATATTGATATTTGATCCGGATCTGGGCATTTGTGCATGTGAAGATTTGTGTCTGTAAACGCGCCCGCGATACTGTAGAAATCCTAGAGAGGAGTAAAGGTTTTTTCCAAGAAAAAAAAAACAATAAAAAAAACTTACTTCTGAGCTGCCCATAATCATAAAATAATATAAAACTTACGGGCTTAATCTATTACTGACCGCTCACACGGTCACGGTCAAATCATCACAAGAATCAGTCTTCACAGACTGATGCTTGTGACTTGTACTTTCCACAAAGATTATAAAATCCAAGGTACTTTCAATAACTACGCTAAGGTTTAGATTAAAATTTAATCATAATATGAAAGTAGTCAGTCAATCCAATAAAAAACGTACTATATTTAGCAGAACATGCCTTTTAGAAGTTCGTGGTACCGGTCAGGCGAGGTACCTCTGGTCTTTGTTTGCCAACTGACTTTAAAACAACGATTTTCTGGGAATAACACTTTTATTACATTACCTACTGGAAAATAAGGAAGGTTTCATGTTATCTTACTTCAGACTTAAAGTTAAAATTAGAGTGTATAATTTATAATTTACATTTTAAAAGTAAATTGATTGTATGAGGTTTCGGGGGGAGAGGAGGGGGTGGGGGCGCTTGAAACCCCAAAAGTCGCCCCTGGCTACGGCCTTGTTTGTAAGTATACGGTAACTACATATTACATAATCCGCAACAAGAATTCGCATCGATGATTATCGGTTACGTTAACGGTGAAATAAATTATCGTGAGGAAACCTGCGCACCTGAGAGGGCTGCAAATAGTACTAGATGGTGTGCAGTCCACCTACCTGCACCAGGTCAGGGTGGTGGACTAAGGAATAAACCCTTCTCATTGTGAGAAGACGCGCGTACCCAGCAGTGGAAAATAAATGCTGATTATGCTTATGCTAGCACCCGTAAAGCACATTGCATATTTAACTTTCTAGCTTAATTTTTGTTTTATGTTTATCGTTCAAAGAAAATAATAAGATAAGTTATGTGTTGGAAACATAAGATAATATTGTTGTTAAATTGGGGAGTTTTAAAAGACTATTAAATAGCTCCAGCTCTTAGCTCTCTTGAAAACAAATAACTTCGCGAGCAGGTGCAGGCTTGGTGCACACTGAAAACTAAGTTATTTTATTACTTTTCTTCACAATATTAAAGTACTAAGTATACCATTGAAGGACCGAGGAACAAAAGCGTTCCAACGTATAAGGAAATACCTCAACAGCAATAAAGGCTTCCTTTTGTAAACTTTTCTGTTTTTGCCACTATATTGACCTCCCTTTTTCTTTTGCTGCCATCAGACGGCCGCAACCCAGTTACAGGGCAATGCCGATATCCTAAGGATAGACCAGTTGTCAGACTTTCGGGCTTCTGACTTCCCGTAACGACTGTCATAGCTATTCATATGACACTCGGGGCCGACTGTTTCACGTGCTCTCTGAGGCACGGATGGGTCTCGATGTGTAACGAACGGTCACCCATCCACGGACTTACCGCGGCAAGCGCAGCTTAACCTCGCAAATCTTATGATCCGCGCAGTTGGTAATTCGCCACGAGCCTTCGATACCTCGTAGATACAACCAGATAACAAACCGAATCAGTCGGAAACTGATTTATTACGTTCTGAATGAGGGATGGACGGTTATTCATCTCATTAATCAGCCAAAGTTAATTTTGAGTGGGGAACCTAGTTGTAGAGAAGAGTAGCTTTGACTGGTATGATATTATATTTTGTTCTGCCGCGGTTGGTGATTAGCAGTCATTAGAGACATAACCTGCTTTGTCTCATTTTACTTGTTGACGCATACATTTTTGGCAGATAATCCGCTATACAGTCGCCATTTGATTTGAATATGTTTTGACATATTTAAGCTCCATTTAACAATGCAATGATTTTACCTTGCCAATTATCCGCGTCTTTCAAAGATAGCAAACAAGGGACGGATGGCTGCAATCGCGGACGGGCAGATAGGCAAAATAAATTTGATTGAAGTACTCAACAATTTATTACACGAACTCTTAATAATGTATTAAGTTGTCTTCTTCGTTCATGTCGGTTTGGGCTGTACAAGAATAGCTTATGCTGTGGGGAGAAGATTAGCCAGTCAGCAAGGTTGGTAGCGGGGCTGACTGCCCAGGGTGTACCGGAGTATGTGAGTATCTTCACTCGTAGAAGCTCTTTTAACGCAAAGTCGTAAGACTGTTCTTTAACTTTTAACAATAATTAATTTGTTTCAGTTTAGTCTCGTTTTCTTTTCTGTGCCTATTACGTTATAATTGAAAAGTTTTTCTATAAATATCTGTAAAGGTTTTCAACGTTTAATTGAATTTAGAAATGACAAAGAACAAAAATAATAGGAGAAAGTATCTCGTTCTACGACAGTAATATTTAAAGCATAGTGCCAAAAGATTTTCGATTTAACATAGGATAAGTTAGGTACCTACCACACGCTTAAATAAATGGGTCAGTAGTAGGTACTTACTGTGTTAATCCAGTCTAGCCCAGTCAAAAGCACAATAAACTTTACTATGATGTTCAGAACTTTATTGAAACTGTAATAGTAATTAATTTTTAAAACGAAGTTATGGAAAAGAGTTATGCTCAAATTAATTTATTTACCATCCAATTGAATTAATTAAATTCTATTTGTTAATAAAAAAAAACGTAATTAAATCACTAATAACAGATTTTAGATATTCATATTAAAGTTTTTAGCTTTGATTCATTCGAATTTCATTGTATAAATTATAATTTTGCTAAACTTTTAAAACCTTACAATAGCTTTGTTCAGCTTTTATAAAGCAGACTAATAATGTATTTATTCGAATGCGTAACATAATAATAGTAAGCCTAAAAACTAAAGTTGGAACTATATTATTGATGATCCAAGCTTAACTCAAATATATTATTTTAACAGTCACGACCTACGGCCTTAATATATTATTATAGAGGACAGAACTCGGCCTTAAATAAAAAGAAAAAATATGCGGTATAGCCATGTAATAAAGTCATATTCATACAAATGTTGTCGCAATACTTAATCAAGATTTCTTAGAGAGATTTTGTACTTACACGGCTGCCCAAACCACGTTCTTATTATGTACATAATATTTTATTTATTCATGAGAACGTAATTGGGTTGCGGAACAACAATTCCAGAGATGTAATAAGAATGTCAATTTGTGACGAACGCTTGCATTCATTTTCATAAAAAAAATATTTACACGTGTCTGAGAGACGGACGCAAGTATTATTTTAGCTAATAGTAGTATAATAATATCGTTGTGCACTTTATAAATAACTAGCGACTCGCTCCGGCTTCGCACGCACCATATAAACCTTCCTATTGAATCACTCTATCTATTGCTGAAAACAGCATTAAAATCCGTTGCGTAGTTTAAAAGATCTAAGCGTACAAACAGCGGGAGCGACTTTGTTTTATACGATGTAAAGATTCAGACCAATAGAGTTGCGGGAAGCCGTCGGTGCATTTAATGTTTTTCCAAATGGGTATCGGGTAATAGCTGGTTATCGTGTGTCGTAAAGTCATTTTATTAGTCCGTTAACGTTAACTAGTTATCAAAGGTTTTCTAAAAGTACTTACACCTTGCTATAATTGGGTACTTATCAAAAGAAGGTGATTGCAGTATGTACCTTATTACTATTAACATAAAAGCGATGCTGCTGCCCAAAATATTGTCAGAAAAGGGGATGGCATTTATCCACCATGAACCATAGACAAAAGATGTGATAAGAGGTGATAAGAGATATATTTCAAATTTTATGTCAAGATCGCTACTCAGTGCAGTTTTAAACAAATCTATTTTTACTCTGTCAGGCGTGAATCAATGTACTTACTAATTACATTTACCATGTTGATTGTTAATAATAGTACTTGTTTACAACTAAGCGATGCACGCAATTTACTAAATTAAATTAATTAGCAACGTAGAACAAATAGTTGTTTAGCACGTTAAAATGGTAGTCCTTGTAACGTTAATCACTTTCGCCGCCCACATTTAGAATTAATTTAATCTGATTTATCAAGCGCTTGCCTGAAATAAGGCAGAAAAGTACCAGATAAAGCACCGAATTAAGGGGACGTAATATCGGTTGATAAAAGCCAGAACACCACATGGGAATTGTTGGGTAAAAGCAGCGTAACGAGATTAGTTTTTCGTAATGTAATTTAGTGATAAGGAAACCAAGCTCAAAATTGCATGATTCACTTCTAAGTATTTGAGTTGGCATACTATGCCATAACATCACGCCTGTATTCCCTGAAGGGTAGGGCAGAGGTGTATAGTAACACCTTCATTTCGTCGTTATGTTTAAGTCCCATGTAATATGGGGCGAGCCTATTGCCATCAACCTGGCACAAATCCAAACTCCAGGCTGCTACTGAAGAATTCCACACGGAAAAACCCAATAACACTTTGGCCAACCTGGGGATCGAACCCTGGACCTCACGATTAGCACTCGCGTTTGCCACCACTAGACCAATAAGGCAGTTATACCGGTTTAGGTATAAGTTTTTAATTATCTAATTGGGACCGAAGACCACTAGCAACATTTGGCTAGTTTTTTTTTTTTTAGAAGGGATCACTCGCAGACAAAGCTCTTTAGCTTTTTTACTGCTCAACCGGACTTTTCCTGGGATGGCCAAAAATTACTCTAAGGCCCCCAGCCAGGGCTGGCTCGTCGGGCAAGGTTCGGGCTTGATATTACAGGGGGTCGCGGTGGGCCTCGACGGCGAGGCCGGGTGCGCGTCGGTTATGTATTTGTAGGTATAGACAACTGGGCCCTAATCTACACGTTGTGGGGTAAGTTCCTAAGAGCTTGGGTGACGTCCGGGTATGCGTTGTATACCCGGGCGAGAGAAATGAAATCGCCTTTGCAGGCTATAATGTCTCTAGACATTTGAATCCCTCGGGGGCTATGGAAGACCCCGAAGGTGCTCGTGATGACCCTGAAGGGGTCAAAATTTTGCTAGACACTGTGATTAGTACTTATAATAGTTATAGGTAATGGAAATAAGAACTAGCGTCCAAGAAGATTACGTGATGATGTACTGAAATGGGATCCAGTCTAATATGTTCTGCCTAGCTATTTCCTAACTATATGGGGGTCAGCTAGTCTAACCTTAGACCTTAGTTAGACCTCCGCAACCCAGTTACTCGGCAATGCTGATATCCTAAGGTTAGACCGGTTGTCAGACTTACGGGCTTCTTAACCCGTAACGACTGTCATAGGTATTTGTATGACACCCGGGACCGATTGTTTAACGTGCTCTCCGAGGCACGGAGGGGTCTCGATGTTTAACGAATGGTCCCCATCCAAGAACTGACCGCAGCAAGCGCAGCTTAACCTTACAAATCGTATGATCTGCGCGGTTGGTAAATTAGCCACGAGCCCCTTGGGATCCAGTCTAAAATCAAAACTCATTCATTCAATTGACTGAGAATCAGCAGGTACTTCTAAAAGTCATAATTACAATAGACAGCCCCTAAAATGCTCCCAACTCTTCACCTCTATAAAATGGTTCAATTAATCTAACCTTCGACTGAATTTTCTATACTTTTTTGATGAAAATATTGTATGGGTTCCTAAGGAGTGCTTAACTTTAGCGAAGAGAGAAGTGACGCTAATGTTACTGAAGTTTCGATGTGTCGATGCCACCTGTCCAAAATATTTGAGCTAAACTTAAAGTTACTAGAGTAGTTAAGTTATTAGAGTTTGAATTATTTCTTGCGTATGAAGTTAACAAAGTTAGAGTAATACACATATATTTTATTAAAGAAACTTCTCCCGTAGTCATATTAAATTTGGTGGATAGGTAAATTAAAATAAGTGATAATATGGCAGGAGATGGTGGACAGAGGATTGCAGTTTTTTATTTGATAGTAAACACAAGTGACTAAGTTACTTATTTTTAAAAACTATTTGAATGCTTTCTTCGACATAACCATTCTTATTGTTTAAATTTAATAGAATACGTCGAAATCAATCAAAAATTAATCACAGTACTAGAACATCTTAATAGATCATTCCAGCGCTCGCAAGCACTAGCTGCAGCGCTTAAAGCAATATAATTGTTCTAATTTGCTAGATTCTATCGATAAACGCTCTCATTTATTATATTCTCCAAGTGTAGTTAATGTTCATCAAATAAATAAATTCGCTAATAAAAATAAAGAGACATGTAACTGAATATTGAGTCTACCTTTGAAAGTTTTCTGCGCTACTAAATTATGTGTACATACTAGGGTTGCCACCCGTTCTAAATATATAGTATCGTACTATATTTCAGTCAATTGTACTTTAAAGGTATATTATAGAAAAATAATATAGTACGAAAAATACTATATTTTTATTCCTAATTCAACTGTCGCGCTTTTTTATGTTAACTGTAAAAACGGAAAGAAGAAAGAAATAGAGCATCAATTAATTCAATTAAAAATGAATTGTCAATTTATTTTAAAGGTAAATCATTGATGGCCAAAGCGAAGAACAAATATATATAATGATAAAAATTAAATGTGTACTTTTTTTCCAGAATTTCTCAAAAGTACCTACTATATTTTTGCATCCTTTTTGGTTAAAATACTATATTTGTTCAAAAAAAAGGTGGCAACCCTAGTACATACATTTTTTTAATGTATTTTCTAATAGCAATTAAAATGATGAAATTGCTAAAAGCGCGTATCGTCACAGTATCTATATCGATAAAAGGTATTGTTCTGCCTAGCTTTTTCCCAATTGTGTGAGGTCAGCTTCCAGTCTAACCAGATGCGGCTGAATACCAGTTTTTTACACGGAGCGCCTGCCTTCAGACCTCCGCAACCCAGGTACTGGGCGATGCCGATATACTGAAGTTAGACCAGTTGTCAGACTTTCGGGTTTCTGACTACCCGTAATGACTGTCATAGGTACTCGTATAACACCCGGGACCGACGGTTTAACTTGCTCTCGGAGGCACGGAGGGGTGTCGATGTGTAACGAATGGTAACCCATCCACGAACTGACCGCGGCAAGTGTTGCTTAACTTCGCCAATCTAATGATCCGCGCGGTCGTTAAGAAGCCACGAGCCCTTCATATATCGATAAAAGGTGCAATACAATACAATACAATACTCTTTATTGTACACAAAACAAACAAGAAACATTACTATAAAAATAGAGATGTACAATGGGCGGTCGTATCGCACTAGGCGATTTCTTCCAGACAACCTTTGGATGGACATGAAGTGCAAGAAAAAAAAGAGAGGGGTAGTTCACAGTGTAACAATTAATTAGGAGACATTAAATTATGTACGTTAAATAAACCTAAAAACACAAATAAATAAATATTATATACAATAAATATGAAATAAATATATATATATATATAAATATATATAGTGTAATGTGTATGTAATACATAATATAAACAGACAATAAATAACTATACATAAAGATGCAAAATTAACTATATTGATAGGTAGTGATCCTTGACGAGTCTTTTGAAAGTGACCAAGGATTGCGCACGTCTAACTGTAACTGGCAAAGCATTCCAAAGCCAAACAGCCTGGACTGTGAATGATTTACCAAAGAAGTTGGTAGAATGCATTGGCATTTTAACGTCAGATTCTCTGATGACCTTAATGATCTCGAGTGTGTGTCATGGAGGAACTCGAAACGTTCTTTAAGGTAGGAAAAGGTATCTAAATATAAATCCTCCTTTAGCAACGTCGAGTTGTTGCCACTGACAGACTACTCGTACTGGTGCAGCTGCTGCCCGACACCATGCTGGAGTTTGTTAGGGATGCAGGAGAAGCCCGGTTGCGGTGAATGCAATGGTGAATCCCGTGACCCCGGCCATAGGTCAGAAGGAGGAATACCGTGGGTTATTAGCCGGTAAGAGGGACAACCAGGAAGATTTTCAAAAGAAAAAAAAAAAAATGCTTTGTAGGAAGAGCGCACACAATATTACATTACTGCTTAAATTTCTGCTTTCTGCTGAAACATCAACCTTGGACCTTTGACCTTGACGTGCATCCCGTTGCTGCTGACCATGGTAACACTAGTATTCTCTTCTGACGATGCATACATCACGATATTTTCCCACCAATAACATAAAAGTTTGACAACAAAAGCCGAAGCTTATTGGTTCTTCAGTAGCTATAACGTAGTAAAGGTCAGGCACGGGATGTAGCTGTCACGGGAAGAGATTCCATGCAATAATATACCATGCTGTTGACGACGCTCTAACAACTGACGGGATATGCCCCGTGTGCATCCTGTCAGTGGCGATCAGTGGTCAATGGTCATACATTCTTATCAGCTCAAAGAGATTATACTATTGAATGTTTTTATGTCAGCTCAAATATCGTAACTTTTATAGTCACGACATTTAAGAAGTGTTTTCTAAATTTGAATTTATTCGTAGTGTCTACGGTCCTCTACGGCACTGCATAATTGATTTCGACATAATCGCTGTCTAGATGTCATTATTGTCTGGAAAAAAAGAAAGTGATTTAGAGTTAAATAAAAAATATGTAAATGCAATAATATTAAAGAGATACTATGTCCATCTGATTTAATGTACAGTTACGGATTATTGACTTTGTCTGATGAAATATTGGTTGAAATGGCATTGCAAATTATACTGAATTTTACGACGTAAAGCAATCAGTTGAAGACATTTTCATAAAAGCAAATAATATTTTTGTCAGGACATTTAAGACGTAGATAAGCAAGACAAATAGGAACGTATATTTATAATGTAGATATATAACATACAAATCTTATTTCTCGTTGTACAATATTTCTCTTGCTCCCATTTCGACGTGTGTATACAGAACAGTGATTATCACAGATGACTGACGTTATCTGTAATCTTTCGTCTATCACAGTAATCGGACACTATTACGTGGTAAACATATGAAATGTTAGAGGCATATTACATGAGTACGTGCCTATTATTGTTACCTTGTTTTAGCTGTTAACAAAAGCTTACAGAATTACTTTATGGACGAAGGTTCGAAACTTTGTATGTTTACATCCTTAGGCCGGGGCCGCACTGGTACGGCGACAGTGACGCAACGGCGATTTCGTGAAAACAAACTCATATAAACATATGTCCGTAGCCGCATTGCAGAAATGACAAGCGAAATTTATTTGTTCATATCGTAAAGAAATTTCAAATATTCTACAAGTAATGAGGGTGTCCGCATTAAATAAAATTATTCAGCGACCCGCGACGGCACTTGAATTTCGTACGACAAGCAGCGGTGCGACGGCGATTCGTCACGATTTGCAACAAAATATGCGGTGATGTACCTGAGCGGCCGCACTGTTTCGCGGCGTTCGTGCGAAAGAACGCGATATATTCGAGCGAAGAGGTGCGGCCGCCCATTAAGCGACGTAGCGGCGTTACGCTGGCTTCTCGCTTTTGCAATTCGGCCACCTATTTTTTCGCGTCGCCGCCGCATCGCTGTTGCCGTATCAGTGCGGCCCCGGCCCATGAATATCACTCAGAAAATTTATTCGAATAGAAGCTTTTATAAGAAATATCGTTAAAGATTGGTAATGTCCTGCTCACATGGTCACAAGGACATGTCAGATGAGAGATGCAGTCAAGAGAGCGCTTGGCGTCAACATACCATTAACCGTGTAGTTACCTCAGACAACTAAATGGAGACTAAATTGTGGTCGTGATGAAATGAGAAATCGAAGAAGAAGAAGAAGAATTTCCTTTTATCATAGTCGTAGAACTACCTGAAACTGTTGACCGCAGTAAGATGGTATACGTGCACAAGAAGATTGGTGCTGACCATTTTCTTGATGTTGCTGTTAAACCTATGTACTTACGTCCGAAAACGAAAAAAACAAGACTGTTGCCTAGTAGTAAAATATGTAAAGTAACATCCTGTATAAGCTTAAGGTCAACGAGTACTTGCGGTTATTCTAGCTCTCCGCCAGCTGACACATGTTGAAAAATATTTACATGTAAACTTACTTTGCATGTTAATATTTTTTCTACGTGTCTAGTCAGACACTTGAAAAAAAAGCGATGTGGGTACATACATAAATACTTCCAGCGAAGTTGAGGTTTCCGTGAAGCTTAACCGGATAATCTTCTTCTTTAGTGTCGGCACGAGCTATGCGAGAATAACTCTTGCCGTGGTGAAAAGATAAGAACCAGTTAGCAAAGTTGGTCGCGAGACTGCCTGCCCAGAGTGCGCCGGACGTACTTAAGTATCGTCAGTCGTCGAGACTCCTTTCATGCACCCCTACCGGATAATGTGAAAGGTCAGAGAAAGAAGAGGGGACAATAAAATGAATAATAAAGGGAAGTTAAAAAAATATTTCGAATTTTACCGAAGACACACATTTGAAATAATTTCATGGAAATTAATGGGTTCGGTTTGACGAACACGATGAATGTAAACGATGAATGTAAAGGTGCGGCTATTCCATTTTGTAATTACCTAACCCTTTTGTAAGCGAGACCATTAACTCAAAATTTCCCTGTTTGTATTACGCATGCAAAGTATGCAAACCCAGATAATTTATATGGGGTGTGCGATATTTATTATTTTTCAAATTGCATACCCACATGGTACCGATGTACGGAGGCGTGAGCCGAATACTCTGCTAATTCTAAGGTAGGTACTTATTATGGAAAATATTAACAGTGAGCAATGCATGGTAGGCGTGCTGTTATTCGTTTATATTTCATTCATAAATAAAATTTTAATAACTCATGGGATATGTTTACGTTGTCTATGGTGCGATTCTGTTGCGCACTTTGACAGGACTAGACTAAACTAAGAGTGCTTGTCTCTTACTGTTTTAATAGAAAAAAAAAGTGACAGTTGCGTTTAGTCTAGTTTAGTGCTGTCAAAATGTGCAACAGCATCGTCACCATTTTCTACGAAATGTAATTTATATATAATCTCCTTAAAATATTATTTCGATGAAGACATGTCGTTCATGAATTGTATCAAAGTCTAACTAAATGATAACCGACTGAACGATTTACATTCGATTTTGTATTTAAAGCATACAAAGTTAGAAATTAGAATACAACATATTCTGGATTGGCCCACCGAGAACTTTTATTTTTCAGAAAACTAAAATCTACACGCCTGGGTGGAACCAAGGGTGTTTATAAGTCAAAAGCGAAACCTGGAATCCTGACCTATCAGGATAATGCTTTTAGGAAGAATATTAAGATTCAAGAGCTTTGAATAAAAACATGTACCTAAGAGTTTTGAATAAAAGCCTTATTTTATAAGACTTATTCAAAGCTTTTACATTTTTTTTATTATGCCTAAAATGCCCTGTATTTAGGATTGTATTTTTACATACAAAAATAATAAGAAATAGTCTCTGATGTCTATTACATGATCTTCAGATGACATCATTAAAACTTCTGTCTAGAAAATAAATAACTAGCAGAAATATTAAAAGATGAAGCTTAACAAAATGAAGATTATAAATAATTGGCTCGAGGAAAAATACGCAGAATATATATTATTTCTCATTAGTTATTTATCGAATACGCCTACACTACTCCCTTGTAACGCTTTATCCGCCCTTTAAATATGGGTCGTCGATTTATTAGGTAGCTGATTTTACTAATTCCCTACAGAAAGAAAAATACCACGTTAGAGGATTTTGAGTATTGGGATTTGTAGAACAATTATTGTCCTGGCACGGTTAACCAAAATTGTGATCTAAGTGAATTGAATTACTCAATCGCTCTGAAGCGTGCTATTGGTGAGTGGTAGACAGCACTACACTGGGTACATTCTCTTTGTCTTGAACTAAAGCACCTATAGCACTATACCTACTAATGGATTAGTTTTCTTTGCATTTACTACATTCTACTACTGCAGAAAATATTTATTAAAAAAGTTACTCAATTGTTAACGTTTTAAAATTAGGTTACAGTTCAAAGATCAAATTATTAACTTATCACGTGAAGTATCCATTAGTCCGTCAAGTGTAGTAATAGTTTAGTTTGTTATTAAAATTAATTATCAAACATGTAGGTACGTTTGAATAATTTGATATTGGATTAATCCAAGCCGTAAGACTTCAAATTATATTTTAATTGTGATTTATGACGTTGGCTTCACATAAGTTTACATTTTGAAGTACGTTCACGCAATCTCATGTTACATACGTAACTACTGTTCATCTAAATTGTTTTACTATGTAGAAATTCAAACAGCCATGTTTCTTAAAATTTGAATTTCTTTTAATACCGAATAATCTCGTACTTGCTTATACAACGTTAGTCGGAAAGGGGGTACTAAGCCGAAAGGGTGTTAAAGTACCCATAATAAGGGATAACTTTTGTTCTACAACTTTCCCCAACACTCGATACTTTAAGAGAAATAGCTTTTCAAAGATTACGTAAAAAATATATTAAAATCTATCTATCCATAGCTATGATCAGCTGTATGTACAATTTAGATCATATTTGGGGTCACGGATTAGAAAATAAATTTTCTGAATTCATAACTAAAGCAGGTATGTTTTTCTTTTGAATAAACTAAAATAAAAATCTTTTAGCATGCAAATAAAAAATGTAAAATCTTGAAATTTTATTGCTTGCTTTAAAATAGTCATCAGTGATACTTTAAGTGGCCCGCGGCTTAGTACCCCCTTTCCGACTAACCTTGTATATCGTAAATAGGTATCTATTTATTTTTTGAGCTTACATAGGTACTTTGTATTTCAGTAGAAGTATCATCATAAACAATAAGTATAATTGATATAAAATATGATTTTGTAAACAATTTTATACAAGCATTTCGTGCCGGTGATATAAGCTGTAGCCTGTAGTAGATCTATAACGCGGTGTGTGCACGTGTGGTAATCGAAAGAGTACAGATTGTCAGCGATTGATCGATGTGTCGACAAAGTTCCCAACTTTTAGTTTTAACGTAACCACCAGATACTTTAGGGACCCACAGATATTTTACAAAGTTCATGGCGTGCCCAATTCGTGCCCCATCTGTTCTCTTAAATAATTTTCGCTACTTGATTAGTTTGGGTTTTGTAAATAAAACAATCACTTCAAAATTAATACAAATTAATCGATTTAATGACGATAATGGTGCGAACAATGAACACGTAGGTATTACCTATTATATATAACTTTGGTATATGCTTTGGTGACTAAGCTGTTAGGTACATTAGACTAACAAATGTTTGACAGGAGCAGATCAGCATACAGCAAAATGAATTATCTTAGGTTAAAACATTACCTATACGTATAAAAATGCAATTTGACAATAATATAAATTCTTTACAATATGCATAAAGAACATAATGTGTTCTTTCGAGAAATTCGATATAAATGCAAATGTTCACAAAAGTAATAAAGTATTTACATTTATTAATAAAAATTATGCTTATCATTGGACCCTAAGTAAAACTACATTAATCCATACTACGGTCGTAAATATTAAAAATAACGCAGTAAAAATATTTACAGTGTTAATTGTAACATTTTGAAGTAGGTAGTTAGTTTTTGCGTCACGGCTCATAAGACGCAAAAACTACAAATTCATTAAATAATTTACATTACAATCTTATTTTTCTAGTTTTGGCTTACAATATTTACATATCTAGTAACATGTGACTACAGCTTTATGTAATTATTATTACACTATAAGTAAATTATACATTAATTGCTACTTATGCTTGTGAACTAGACTTTCTAAATTATAGAGAGCGATGGTACCTGCAACAAAAAAGTAAGTAAATAATCGTATCTTAAAGATTGAATTATGTTTTATTTTTAAATGGTAGTTATACATACAACGTATAACAAAATAAGAAGCGTGATTTAAAAAATCAGAGGACGTAACTATGTCCTTAATATCCGTATAACACTGGAATTTGATAATTTTTGAATTTCATTGTAATAACGATTTTTTTATTCGTATCACGTATAACCTTCCTTTAATTTTATTTGTACTTCCAAATTAACATGTACGTGGAGCTTCTCTCACGCCTGTGTATTTTCAATTTTCGTATAAAAACATTCGTTTAAAACATAAAAACTGGCCAATTTTAAAACGCACCAAATCCACGTATTCAAAAATAGCTCGGTTATATTTGTTTTAATCTCCTGCAATAGACACCTGTGAAAGTTTTCAATGGGGTAGGCAACTGTGGAACTAATGGCGCCACTTTCGTTTGTACCTATGCCATCTTATTGGTTGCAATGTGTTTGACATTATTGCTAATATGAATATGATGGTTCTGATTGGTTCAAATAACTAAGTATGGAGGTGCTGCTATCTGCTTTCGTTTTGCGTCGCCTTCCTCATTGGATATCCACGTTTATAATGTACTTGCTTTTTCCCGCAGTTTCGCTTGCGTGATTTATTGTCATCCCCTTAGGGGAGGACTTTTGAAATATTATCCTTCCTAAGTGGATGCCTCCGTTATAAAAGGTACCTACTGTCAAAATTCCAAGTTTCTAACCCCAGCGGTTTAGGCGGTGTGTTGATAGATCAGTCAGTCAGTCAGTTTCTCCTCTTATATAATATGTAACATAATTAACGCACAACCTGAAAGTAGTTTGTTTAGAATCGTTCATTGAATTGATTTCTATCATTTTTAATATAGGTAATTTTTATCCCAAATTAATTAAAACTACGGAAATTAGTCACATTACCTCTGTACAGTCAAAACAAACTGAAATGGACCGTAAATCAAGGCAAAAAGACTTTTAAAAGTGCGTTTTTTTATTTGTATTAATACAAATTCCGTCATTCAATACAAAATAAAGAAAAATAAACCTTATTTCAAGAACTTTAATTTAGTAAATAACAATGCATATACATGTTAAACTAAAACTTCAGTGTATGTATTACGATTATAACATAATATTCTAATTGGGGTGTTTGAGGGTGTGCGTTAATTACGTTACGTGTTGTATAATATACAGATTGAACGAGAGTATCGTGAAGATGAAGAGAAAATTAAATTAAAAAGTGAATTAAAAGAAAATTAAAGAGTGCAACTGCCTCAATGAATTTAAAAGTAGACTTAAACAATTATTGACTGACAAAGTGTATTATTCTGTTAGCGATTTTTTTAAGTGACAAATTATAATGTTGAATTTTTTTTAATTAATTGTTTCTATTTGCATATTTAATTTAATTTACTTGTACTGACATTTTGATGTTATGTAATTTAATACATTACAGATTTTAATGTAATTAAATTTTTTGTTAACATTTTGTATGCTTAACGGCGGAACATAGACAGTCTCTGAGTTTTACATATTTTTTCACCTATTTTTTACTTATGTTCACAAAATAAATGATTTGATTTGAAATATAAAGTATGAAAATAGTTACCATCCTACGCAAGTTAATATATAAGGTCTAACCAAAATACCTGGACAAACTTTTACACAGTGTTCAATACGTTTAACTAATCACATCTCTGTAAAAATAAAACGAGATCCAAGTGTTTTTTTCTAACAAAAAAATAATAATGTTTTAAATTGCCTGTACTCTCTAAGAATAAACTCATCCATTTCTTATGCATCGACCGCCATTGGGGTGCGTGCTAATTCCGTGCCGTGTTTTACCTAAACAGCGAAGTGAAAAATGTAAAAAATAAATTAAAGTAAAATTAAAGATGAAAAACAAATTTTGGTTAGAAAAAAAAAAACACTTGGATCTCGTTTTTTTTGCATAGATATATTCAGTTACACTTACTGAACACTGTGTAAAAGTTTGTCCAGGTATTTTGGTTGGACCTTATATATATGATGATATATAGAAAGATTTTATAGGCTTGTTTTACTATATTTTTAGTTATAAAGTGTCCACACCAAGACCAACGAAGGCCATCAAACGTTCGTTATATTTGTTTAAGGCGCTCCACCCACTGCACCGCGCCCCGTCGCGTAGCGCGCGATGGCAGATTTTACCAATGTAATTTCCCGCGCATTTCCGCGTCGGCAGTGTGTTGTACTAGGCGTGATTTCTATATAAATTGAGATACTTGCATACAATGGTAAAATCTGCCATCCCGCGCTACGCGACGGGTGGAGCAGTGGGTGGAGCGCCTAATTCGACCAAACTTTATATTGAGTAGGTAAATCCAGTTTCATTCGGATGTAAGCGCTAGCGAACCCTGTTTGCTGATCTTCGTTCTCGTTCGTTGGTATGGTGGGTCCGTACCATTACTCCAATGTCCAATACCGGACATTCTTTGTATAATAATGTTATTACGCAAATATTTTTTTATAAATATCAGTCTGATATGTTTTTAATTTTGTCACTAATATTAGTGATAAAACTACAAATATTTGGTATCCGAGCCTTTAATAAGACGATAGTTTAACTTTATCTCACCCTCGAGCATCTTACTATAAACAATCATACATACACCCTCAACTTTGTAACTTGGGGTGAGAGTGTTTATGTCGACAAGATTTGGCTGCCTTCAGGCACATATCAATTGAAACATCATTCAAGAACTTCGCACGTTATACCGACTATGAAATGTATAGCATTCAATGCAAAATAAGTTAAGGACTGCACCATTTTAAAATAAAATAAATCTGTATCCATTGTAATCGTTGCAAATTGTGAGGATTAATTAAGATTATCAAGTTATTGTTTCTTCGGCAATGCGATCAGTCTATTAGGCTAGTTGGCTATTATTTTAGTCGTGCTGAAAAGTCAGCTAGAGACTAATGCCTAAATCACAAGGTGATGGTAGCATGACTATTATAACGTAAGTAAGCTTTGTATGAATTCCATTGTAATCCTTGGGCCCGTTTTGTCGCGGTATAGGTATGTAAAATGTGTGAACAGGTTCATCTGTACAAACCTACTGCTCTGTCTGGCTCCCGGAAAAGAAAAGGCCACTCCTTCCCAAACCTTGGGTATCGCAAGCTGACTAGAGAAGAAGCAGCAGCGTCCCTCTGTCAGCTAATGACAACACACTGCGATCACCAATCTGTCTGCCAAATATGGTGTTCTACCCTAGCCTTTTCCCAACTATGTTAGGGTCAGCTTTCAGTCTAACCAGATGCGGCTGAATACTAGTATTTTATACGCAGTGACTGCCATCAAACCTCCGCATCCCAGTTACCGGGAAATGCCGATATCGTAAGGTAAGACCGATTGTCAGACTTTTTGGGCTTCTGACTTCCCGTAATGACTGTCATAGGTATTCATATGACACCCGGGACCGACAGTTTAACATGCTCTCCGAGGCATCGAGGAGTCTCGACGTGTAAAGAACGGTCACCCATCCACGGACTGACCGCGGCAAGGGCAGTTTAACCTCGCACATAGCATGATCCGCGCGGTTGGTAATTCTGCCAAATATGGTATTCTTGGCAATAAAGTTTCTCACTTCATTTTCTCTCTTTGGTTCATTGTAGTGGTCAATTACGGGCTGATATGCAAAGTCGTGCACCGCGGTTGGCAGGCGCCTATTATTTTAGACATAAGATGGAAATTATACGGAAATGACATTTGCTCAACAGACGTTACGCTCGAGCAAATGTCACAGTTTGATCTTTCCGCCGGCGTTAACGTTTAAGGAAAGGGGATTTTGTCTAGGCTTCAAAGTTTTGTGCAAGCTACTATCACACAGCTTCACAGCCGAGAAGAACAGACCGAGAGAGTGTAAGAAGTGAGAGAAATTGAGCGAATGGAACCAAATTTCGGAATAAAAGCGAAAGCAATCGACGAATGGACAGCAACGATCACTATTAAATGCATATCCATCATAACTTATCTGCCTGCAAAGTGCAAAACGTGGTTATGGCGTGATTTCCCTTGTTGCAGCCGTGTATTTCGGCGGTTTATAACTATGTTAGCCGATAGATCTCTACAGGATGTCATTTCTGTACATCAAAACTGTCCACAGTCACAGACTCCTCAATATCCATACTGAAAAGAATCGGTAGCTTTTTAGTAACAAAACACGATCCATCTTTGTCACCAAAATATATATTTTATGCAAAGATATAAATAGAGAGAATTTTTCATCTTAACACCCCGTTGATCGAGTGGCTTTGGTGTACCGAGACGGGGTTTAAATCAATGTCTTGAGCTTGAAATTCTCAACAAGACTCCAATATAAATAGCCGACTATCATCAAACTAATTTGTATCTAAGAATATCTGTAGACCAATTAGGAACGGCTAATTAATTTAGGAGAGTGTTAAATGCCTTTGGACCAATAATTTATAGGTAGTTCGAATATATATTGAACTTATTTTAATATGGTTCGGCAATATTCATTACGGTTATTCTTTTTAGCCGATTAAAGTTGTAGTTCGATGGTGTCTCCATATTAAATTGCTTATCGCTTATGAGAAACCAGTAAAATGGAATAGTAACAAACTATACAATAATAATTTATTTAGGTGGCTGAATCTAGGGCCTGATACAGAAAGCGGTACTTCTCGACACGGCGCGTATTCTTAGGAGGTTCTTCTCTATGAGGCCCTGACCACCGGTAGCTTGGACCCTGTTCCCGATGCCGGTGGACTACATTTTTTTTATATTTTTAATGTTGATTTTTAGAAATATTTAAAAATGTAATTTATCCGTTATATTTAATGAATAAAAGAAATAATTTATTTCACAAAATTACAGACTGAGGTCTACAGAAAGTTTTGATGACACTAGCTTGATTATACAGACCCTAGCTTGGAAAATGAATGGCTTCAAAATTGCTCTAATAACTTTAATACCCATGTAAACTAATAAAGGTATGACATGTCAGCTAACTCCCAACTAATATCGTAAATTCGCGTCCTCGGTGACTAATAATGAACGCATATTACTCGTATTCGCAAAAGCTAATTGTAATGAAATTACTCCCTTTGGAGCCAATTAGATACTAGGTAGTCATTTTCACAAATTTATTATTTAAACAAAGAGAATTACGGTAATAGGGTGCAGGAGGACGGCAAACTCCATTAACAAACTCTTTTGTCTTGTTATTTTTTCTTAAAGGACTCACTGAGTTGTAATTTCTCTGTAGCCGTTTTCAAGTAGTACCTACTTAAAATGTAATGAAATATGATTCTGAACGAATTTGCTAGAAAAAATATTTTCAGTGCCTTGGATTTCTTAATTTCGTTTTTATATCTTGATCGTCTAGGTTCTTTTATCAATTGTTTTATAATAGCGTGTGATGGAATAACTTACATAGTTATTTAAATTAAGTGATAATAAGAAAATGGATTGTATTATATAAAAAAATCAATTGCCGTGTGTCTACTCTATCAAGAACTCGAAAAAGGCTCGACCGATTTGAATTTTTATGTTTTGTTCACTTCACTACTGGGATGGGTGGTTTAGGAAAAAAGAAAACTAGGAAAAACTTTAAGAACACTTTTTAGGTGATACGAAGTTCATCGAGCAGCTAGTACCTATGGAATAAACTTTAATAACTCTCACACAGCATACTCTCTCTACAAGTAGATTGCATCACTTTGTATTTTCAATAACCTTTGCAATAAAATACGTATTTTATGAGTTCATCTTTTAATACAAAATGTAATATTTATGAGTTTCTGTTGAAGTTTCAAAGTAGGTACGATATTTTAGGATGCCTAACAAAATGTATCAAACTCTATTCCCAAACATAGCATCCTGTTATTGAGCTGTTGTATGCGTAATTTTTTTTATATTTTCCTAGAAATACCTATAAACTCTTCTTACTGCCTCGTGAGGTCCTAGGTTCGATCCCCAGGTCGGGCAAAGTGTTATTAGGTATTTCCGTGTGGAATTCTTCAGTAGCAGCCCGGAGTTTGGATTTGTGCCCGGTTGATGGCAATAGGCTCGCCCCCTATTACATGGGACTTATCATAACGGCGAAATGAAAGGTTACTATACACCTCTGCCCAACCCTTCGGAAAATACAGGCGTGATGTAATGTTATGTTAAATATCTATAAACCATTTGTTACGGTTTCAATCATATCTGCTGGTAAACGTTCACTGCTGAACCCAATGACCGGTCAGTCACGAACGGTCATATTGTCACAATCAAGGAGTTTGGGCAGAAAGACTGGTGATGTTATTGTAAGTTGTTATTAGTAGAAACAGTAACAGCAGTGATAGCCTAGTGGTGTGACCGTCGGACTGCCAAGTCATAGGTTTCGACTTCGAACCCAAGGCACGCACCTCTGACTTTTCGGATTCATGTGCGTATTGTATAATTATCACTTGCTTAAAAACGGTGAAGGAAAACATCGTGAGGAAACCGGCATGCCTGAGAGATATTTCTCGACGGCATGTGAAGCCAAGTCAGAGGCCCATGGGCGGCTTAAACTCTCACCAGGTTAGTCACTAACCACACGAAAAGAAGAAGATTAGTAGAAAGGAGAACGCCTATCCTCCTGGCAAAGTGGCTTGTTACGTCAACCGCGGATAAAGAGGGGTTAGGCCTATTCTTTGAACCCCATGATCGAGGACGGTTTTAATTTGGCATTATACAAAATACGATAGGGTAACCCTCATCAGCTGTGTTTACATTTTAGGCCATACTTGTGGTCACGAAATTTAAACACATTTTTTTTATTTTAGCAATTGTAAACCAGTCATCAGTGATACTTTAATTTGCCAACGGCTTACCTACCCCATTTCCACGTAACCTTGTATGACATGTGTATCAACTGAAATATAGTATATTTGCGTACTTTTTTAATAAATTGTGAATGTGAGTACCATGTAGGGTAGCTTTATAGGTACACGAATTTTGTAAACATTTGGCGGTTCTTGAGTTTTTTTTGTGACCCACACAAATGTCCATCTGAATGATAGCGTCGTGCAGCGGTCGGGTTGTTGAGCTCCCTAAAATAAGGTTTGAGCTCCGCGATGACTGATGCAGATGTGCCGTCAGTTAGGACAGGTCAACTCGAACCTGCTATGGCACTTTCCTCAAAAGGCCATTCCAGACGTTGCCCTACATCGTTTCACTCGCATAGTTTGTATACTACAATGTCTGGACTTTAAAAGAGACTTTGACCTCTGAGTTTGTTTCGGTTTTTCTTCTCAGAGCTAGTCAGATACGAAATGCCGGCGCCATCTAGTCTTAAAAAAAACATTACATTGACTTGTAAAAGTGTCTGTAACAGATTTATTTACAGAAATAAAAATCATTTAACATTTATCATTTACTGTGTATATTTCTTTAACAGTCTTCTTCTTAGTTTTCATTTTAACATTTTTGTAAAACAGTCGTCATTAATTATCACTGATACTTTAATTTGCCCACAGCTTAGTACCTACCCCATTTCCACGCAACTATGTACAGTATGTACTCGTTACGTACTAACGGCATCAGAACAGCAGTCCTAAAATTAAGTCCCGCAAACTCACTTCTGTATAAAATTATCGATATCGCCATGCGTGGGTACCTTTGTTTTCCTTCCTTTACTATTTTTTTCCTGATCATCATAAAAGAAATAGGCGTCAATAACGAAGCTGTTGCCTTTCAAGATTTGTAACAAAAAAAATAAAATGATTCGATTTCCAAGTTATTACCTAACCTTTCCCTTGTTTTCCGAATTCGTTATTGGAGTCTATCAACTTACGTAGAATGGTAACTATTTTCATACTTTATATTTTTCTCTGCATCTTCACGATACGCTAGCTCAATTTGTATATATAAGAGGAGAAACTCGAGGGAGAAACTGACTGACTGACTGATCTATCAACGCGCAGCTTAAACCGCTGGGATTAGAAACTTGAAATTTTGCTAGCATGTACTTTTTATAATGTAGGCATCCACTAAGAAAAGATTTTTCACTACTCCTTCCTAGAGGGGGTGAAAAAAAATCACGTAAGTGAAGCTGCGGGCAAAAGCTAGTAATAAATAACAATAAATCAAACAAGTTTCACCAGTCGGTGTCACGTGTTGAACGTATTATTTCTAATGCAAAGTTATTTGACATACAAATAAAAACAAAGTTGTTGAATCATTTGAATTTAATACCTACGTAGCTTGAATAGATCTTCAACTATTTTGATTTGCTCCATATCTCAGCGAACGTAAGTGAATATCTCATAAACGTAGCAACTGTATTTCTCCGATTGATATTTCAGGGAACTATTTGAAACTAACACAAAATTATTGCAATTTCTGATCGTTAACGAAATAAATTAACGATTTGTTGAACAAATTGGTTAACTAATTTACTTTACTTTTCATTTACCTACGCATGCACTGATTCTGATAATTGAATAAATCGTATGACTTTAAATGAGAGTAAAGTTTTTGAATACCAATCTATACGTATACAAAAGCATTTTGTCTTTGATGAACTAAGTTGGAAGACAAACACCGTAGTTAGTGTTTATCTTTGCAACTGGTAGCGGGGGTGGCAGAGAAATAAATTACGATCGCGGTAGTGGGCGGAGGGTTAACAGCATTCTATTTAAGTATTCCTTACAATTAAACGAATCATCTGCTGACAGGCGAAATATTTTGCGGCAAAATGTTTCTAGGAATTAGCGAATCTACAGTTATGAATCCACGCCGCGCATTTTCATAAGCTAATAAAATATTTGCAAAAATATGGTTGATACAGCGAGACTGTTGTTGCAAATATTTCGTCATGATAAATATTTCCACGAATGCGAGGTGGCAGCTAATTAATTAACTCGGTCCTTTTAGGGTGCACACACCGCCCACTCGGTACAGCCATAAGTTCCCGGCCGCAAGTTGTGGAGTAACTTTTCCATACATTTCTCATATCAGGGACTCGCTGCAGAAGTGAGGCTGCCACTTGAAATGTATGTAATCAGCTTGTGACCGGCAACTTGTGGCTGTGGCAAGTGGTTCGTGTTTGGGTGACCTTATTGCTTTAAGTGTAAACTCAGCTTCTTTATATGCATGCAATATACCTAGTCTTGCCATAAATATTGTCACGAAGAAAAAAAATGATTTTTATTGCAAATAATATTTATTACTTTTACAGTGTGTTAGTTTAATAAATAAATATAAAACAATTTAAAATATAAAAAGCTTTTTCGAAGTGGTCTCCATTGGCTGCAATACAGTCCTTTAAACGTTGAGGCCAGTTATCAATAGAAGCACGCACTCTTTCCATGGGAAAATTCTTCACTGCCAATCGTATGGATTGTTTTAGGGACTCCAAATTATCATGGCGTTTAGAGCAAGCCGTACTCTCTAAAACTGACCATAAATCATAATCCAGTGGATTAAAATCGGGACTAGACGACGGCCAGGCTTCAGCTCTGATGAAGTCCGAAACGTTCACTTCCAACCAGGACTGCGTGGACCGAGCTTTATGACCCGGCGCCGAGTCTTGTTGGAAGGACCATACTTTGTTATTGAACATGGTGTTGTTAGGGGGCTTAACTACCTTCTCAAGAATGGTATCTTGATACACTTGTGCCGATGTTTTGATATCTTTTTCACAAAAATATGACAGTCACTCCTTCATAGCTAACACCTCACCAAACCATCACTGAAGTCGGATAATGCCCACGTTGCACTCTGTTGACTAATTGGGAAGCTTCCTTAGAGTTTTGAGCATAAATACGGTCATTTTGTTTGTTAAAATGTTGCTCAATTGTAAAGATTTTCTCATCCGCAAACAATTTTTTTCTGTGACCTCCCTTTGCGTACCGCTTCAGTAGTTGTTTCGATTTTACCACCCTATTCTTTTTTAAATTATCAGTTAAAAAATGACCAGTGCGTCTCTTATAGGCTGCAAGTCCTAAGTCATCTTTTAAAATACGCGACATGCTTCTGGGTGCTATCTTCATCTCCCGAGATAAAATCTTTTGCTTTCGGACAGGATTTCTTCGAATTCTTTCCCTTACTGCTTTGACCACCTTTTTCGTACGAACACTACGTGGACGGCCAGATCTTTTTCTGTCACAAACAGAGGAGGTCTCATTGTATCTATTAATAGCCCGGTACACAAACATTTGACTAATACCAAGCGTATGGAGAGTTTTAAAAATTGCATTTGGCTCCATACCAACATTGTGTAATGCAATCACAGCGATTCGGTTCTCTTTATCACCCCGCTCCATTTTAATATCGCAAAATATTGTACAATGCATTGGCGCAAAAATTAGAAAACTCAATGAACAATCGTATAAAAATGACAGATTCCAAATTCAAATGTAATATCTTTCTTATTTTTAATTGTAACAGTATTTATGGCCAGACTAGGTATAATATTGCAACTTTATTACACAATAGACTGCCTTGTTGGTCTAGTGGTCGCAAGCGCGACTGCGAGCATGGAGTCCTGGGTTAGATCCCCTGGTCGGGCAAAGTGTTATTGGGTTTTTCCATTAGGAATTTCCCAGTAGCAGCCTGGAGTTTGGATTTGTGCCCGGTTAATGGCAATAGACTCGCCCCCTAGTACATAGGACTGAAACATAACTGGCGAAATGATGGTGTACTGAAACACCTCTGCCGAATCCTTCGGGGAATATAAAGCGTTATGTTATGACACAATAATTCTTTTAAAAATTCGATTTATGATCTAAATACACAAAATCTAATCCAAAACACAACATGAAAATAGTCAAAAGCTTCATGAACCGTTTTGTGAATACATAGAACCGGTAGAGTCAAGTTTAAAATCGATTAAAGTTTTAATCAGGTCGGTTCGGTTCGGAATAAGTTGATAAACGATTTGATTATGTTCAGAGAGTTGAAATTGTGCTAGACTAAACTGACTGGTTAAACCAGAAATCATATTTTTTTTCAATCATGGGCCGCATTCTTGTTCTGGTTTTGTTAGGAGTGCCATCGATGAAGAGCTCTTTTTTAAAATGTTGCACATAATTCATACAAAAGGCTTTCGACGTCACAAAAAGAACTCTCGTAAATATTTTCAACACAAAAATTCACGGTGGGCCACACAGATAAATCCTTCTACACAAAACTGGGTTATGAAAATGCATACGTTAGTGAAAAACTAATAACATATGCAAGAAATAAAAATATTGACAGATTTTCCCAATGCAATCTGAATAAATTGTATTATTGCAAAATATTTTCCAAGGCCTTATATTAGAGTAAGCTGTTACCGTTTCACTGCCATCTCTCGCTCTAATTTAAAGCCTTTTTTAAAGATTTAAAGAGATTTTAGGTGATATTGAAAAATGTTATCTATAGAAATTCAGAGTATCCACCTTCTGAGTGTCATCACAAATATTTAAACAATAGTTTTATTTCCATACATGATTTAACAACAAAAGACATAAATTTTCTTTATCCTCCTCTTTCTAGGTAACAAATCAAGACGAAAATGTATAATTATAATGTTCTCCTGAAGGATGTTTGTACAACACATTTTTCAATATCGCCTCAAATCTCTAAGTCTTTAAAATACCTTAAGTTAGAGTGAGACGGCTGTGAAATGGGAACGGCCTCTTCAAAAAACCTTCATGTTCACAAATTAAAATATATATTTCATTTTATATTGTCTTTGAAAATTCACAAACATTTAATAGGCCTACAGATGGCGATCTTGGCCTATAGGTATATATATTTCGGAAGCTAATAAATCTTCCAAGGGGGACAGTGTACTTTGAAATAAATTGCTACGTACACGATTGGTATCTCATGTTGCTGGGGATTATATAATAAATAACTTACTTGTGTTCGTACTAAATGGATTATTGTCTAAGATCTAACATCTTGATTACACAAGGGTCTTCTTAAGCATATAGATATTCCGCCAATATTTACTAAAAGGAGCTTAGACCCAAGAGCTGCATTAACTACTTAGTAATTGAAAGTTTTGACTTAATGCATACTAAACTTTAGGATAAGGAGGATTACTAAGAAACAATGATTTGAATTAGGTATAAAATCAGATATTTCGTATGTATACAACATGTAACGTAATTAACGCACACCCTCAAACACCCCAATTAGAATATTATGTTATAATCATAATATACACTGAAATTTTAGTTTAACATGTATATGCATTGTTATTTACTAAATTAACGTTCTTGAAATAAGGTTTATTTTTCTTTATTTTGTATTGATCTTTTAAGTCTTTTTGTCTTGATTTACGGTCCATTTCAGTTTGTTTTGACTGTACAGGGGTAATGTGACTAATTTCCGTAGTTTTAATTATTTTTGGGATAAAAAATTACCTATATGAAAAATGATAGAAATCGATTTAGTAAACGATTCTGAGCAAACTACTTTCAGGACGTGCGTTAATTGTGTTACATATTGTAAAGTATCTACCAACAGCAACATTGAATCCTCATGTTGCATATTCATTAGCTTCATATGAGTGGAGGACTATTTTCGAAAAAATATCAGTATCGACACTACATGGTGATCTTCATAAGCAACCAATCGCTGTCCAGAGTGGTATATCCTCTCACTAAATTAGAAGTTTCAAAACCGTTTGAGCTAATTGCTTTTATTCGATTCAATCATATCATAGGACTGACACTAAATAACAAATGGTGATGGAAACATGGTAACAAGATATACAACTACTCAATCAGCGACGCTGTATCTATGTAAGCAAATCCCTGAATCATTTTATTCAGCATACACACATGGGGAATTGACGCTGATGCCATCGTCATCCGTCTATATTTGACGGACAAACAACAACATAATGATGTTTGTTTGAAGCTCCTAAGCATATATTTGATGATTAATTAATAACATAACATCACGCCTTGTATTCCCCGAAGGGTTCAGTAGAGGTGTTTTTAGTATACCCTTCGTTTCGCCAGTTATGTTTTTAAGTCCCATGTAGTAGGGGGCGAGCCTATTGCTATTAACCGGGCACAAATCCAGACGCCCGGCTGCTACTGAGAAATTCCAAATGGAAAAACCCAATTACACTGCTCGACCTGGGGATCAAACCCAGGACCCCATGCTCAGCAGTCGCACTAGCGACCACTAGACCAACAAGGCAGTTAAATTCATTAATTAATAATTATCAATCAATTTAGCCTATCGCAGCCCACTGCTTAAGTAGGGTTCTCTTAAGTTGCACCACAACAACACTTCACTTCGTTCAGAAATTCATATAATGCGTCATTTTGATAAGACACTATTATTAATTTACTTTGGTAAATTAATATATAAGTGAACGAAAAAACATTTTTTGATTAACAGTGGTGTCGATTCTTTTGCGCACTTTACAGAACTAAACTAAACTAAGGGTGTTTCTTTCTGTTTCAATAGAAAAAAAAGTGACAGTACGTTTAGTCTTGTCAAAATAAGCAACAGAATCGACACAAATAACTTACTACTTAGTAAAATATTACCAATAGATACAAAATAAAACACCTTGCTTACTAGTTACTAATCTTTGTAAATCAGTAGTATCTATTCTCTTTGTTACATACATTTTCCACTAATGCTTTGAGAATTAAGTGTTGTAACGAATTGGTTGGTAACTTTTAATCCGTACGATACCATCGATCAAACATGTTGGCACATGAAGGATTCAATTTCACAGCTCTAAAGCTCCAATACTTTATTAAGCGATAAAACATGATGCCATCAAACTTTTTATATTATAAGTAGATTAATTAATAATCCTGATTTAATAGATAAGTATGTACACGATAAACATGCATGTTCTTTGAGTACGTAGGTGTCATTTCTCACACAATACGTAAGCAGTTAGCTAAGGTTTTCTTACCCCTGGTTTACACCTAAAAACAAGTTGTAAACATAATTTGTGTAAAGGTCTTTTTAAAAGAAATTACTTAGTCTTAACACTTAATGATCATGTGTAACATATTTCAAACAAGTGTTTTAAAGATCTACATACTTGTTTGCCACTTAAAGTATGCATATTTGTAATATTTTTTTCTAAAAAATATCTGATACATGTAGAATACATGTTTTATACCTAAGTGTAAACGAGGGGTTAGAGAGTAGCACCGCTATCTAGCGGACGTAAAATATCACATGTGTGTGTGTTGATAATATCTTCGGGCAGCATTTCTTGCCAGTGTCGAAATCGAAAGAGCGTAGATAATGAAGTGGATTCGAAGCTTATTTCTGATGTATAAAACACGTAATTCCAATAATAGATTATTTTAAAACCAAAGTCTGAGGTTATTCATGACATAATAAAAAAGCCGCATACGATGTTCCACGCTTGAAAAGGTTAGAAGTTTTTTTGATGATCAAAATAAAAATGTTTTAACTCACCTGTATCGTTATTTATATAATACTCTCTTCTACCACCCTGATGAGGGCGGGGATTTGGCGCTATAGCGGCCCGGTGACCTGCGACCAAACAATCATTCAATCAATAGACACGTCGGCTATATCACCGTTCATTGTGACGTCACCTTACCCTAATCCTAGAGATGGATGTTACAACTAATTATAAATCCATCATCCTTCGAACAATATGGATTACATAAAGGCCGCTGAAGCGAGCTCCATCTTTGTTGTACAGTGAATTCAGGGTGTTGAACAGCTTAGATGTAATGCACAGTGAGGCGTAACAAATTTCATGTGTAATTCAAGATAAGACAAAGGCCAACCATGGGCACACAATTGATTTGCGAAGGACAGTCGGCAGGCGCTTTGTATCAAATTTTGATATTCACATCTAGTTAAACTGGAGGACGACTTCAACATAGTTGGGGAACAGCTAAGCTGATGATGATATTAAAGGAAAGCAATATTTTTCACATAAACCCATTTTAATTAATCTCACATTTGCGAAATGAACCGTCAGTAATGGGTTATCAAAACACGCTTAGCTTAAAACACAAAGAGATTGACGGATTATCGTTGTTTTATAAAAGTATCAGTATCTTCAAAAGGAACGAGATTGAAGGTCATACAGGTTTTATTTATAACTTTTTTCTATTTTATTAACTCATTTTATGAGCACTAAGTTACTCGTAAATTCAAAAGAAAATCTGATTCTCGTGAAGAGGTCTATATATAAATCTCGTTGATTTCGAGACAAGTCATAAGTACCCCGAATTATGTGGTAAAGTATATTTACGACTGCACCAGGTGGAAGGTTCATTTATTTCTTCATAAAAGCTGACTTCTCGAACATTTTATTTTCGTCTTTTTATGATTAAGTATAACAGATATATTTTGCACAAGTTTACTTAACACCCAAGAATATTATTTTTCGTATAAAATAAAATGTTTTTCATATTATATTTTGCTTCTCTATGTCGTTCATTGACATCGTAATTATTTCAATAATTTTACAAAACGCTTTCATGTTTTCGGTCTGTTAACAAATTAAAGACGTTTATCGTTAAACTGTTTAAACGAAACACAGCAAAAGTTTAGGTAAATTATGACGTTCATTCACTTTAGCTGACCTTTGTAGTAAACATTAATTCTGTTATCTTAATTGAAGTTTTGATATGAAAAATTTAGGACTCGGAGATCTATGATTCTAAATTATGTTCAGATATAAAAACACGCGTACGCTTGAATCGCGTAATCCCACTTATAAAATGAAATATGTACAATGAATATTTGATGTGATTAAATTGAAATATAAGCCTTAGTATAATAATTATAAGGAGTAGGTAGGTATTACTGCTAATGTAAATTCCTTACCGCAATATGGGTACCTATTTCAAATTCATGCTTAAATCTAAAACCAATAGAAATCCGATTGAATGGAGTGATAGTACATCTGAAGTTTAGACCTAAGATAACGATAGACCGCTTCCCAAATTCATAATGATGCCGCTAAAGTTAGGAGGATCTTAACTACGTACATTGAGGTTGGAACTTATAATTAGGATTTCTATAATCTCAATCATGTTTCCTTCAAACTGAATAATACACTGTATAGGACATACATATAGGTACATACTTTAAACTGTAGCAGCGGTAAACATCTTTAGGAAGCAGGTGGCCTAGCACGCACTACCGTGACAAGATTCTCAAGAGTTATCAATAGCCTCAGTTTTTGTATTAAAGATTTGACAAAATTTGTTTTTATTGAATCATTTATAATATTAGATAAACTTAGGGGCTAATCACATTAATTTCAATCAATTCACAAAAAGCTGTATGGTTCTACATTACATGTGAAGTCGTGGGCTTTGATCTGCGAAATGATTCTACTACATGCGTAAACGTGCTGACGCATACCAAAACTGACTTGATGCGGAAAGTTGAAAGCATGCGTACGCATGTTCATACAAAATGTCCATTCTGCTATCGGTACCTGGTAACATTGGAGAAGGTTGATAAAGGATGGTAGTCGTCTAGATGAATCAACGTACCCGACGTTATAAAAACAGTGGTCATTCATGATTCTATGTCGGACAGCCGAAGAAGTCTGACCTTTTATATCTGATTAGCTTGTCCTTATTTTCTGATCTTGTGTAATTGTGAACAGCTTCTGTAACTAACCCAAATATAAGTACTCTCAGTGGTGGAGAGTCTATGTTGGTTTTATTTACTTTATTTACCATGCTCGCAATCCTGGCATACCGATATTAGCTATAACTTTAATGATAGATTCACTACCTACAAGATTCTGTGTCTTTTACAATTATCTATGAGTGAAATGTGAATTGATGCTGAAAGTGTTTTAGGAACAAACTCGAAAAAAATCTTGACACATCATGTCTTGTCACAGTACAGCGAGCTAGGCCTGCAATTGTTACTCACAAACATTTAGAAGTCTTAACAAACAATGATTCCTAACATTGTGATACCTGCGTGGTAGGTTCTAACTTATTGGATAGTTTAGCGGGTTCCTCAGCAGCAGACAGCATCCGTCGCGCCAGCCGGGCGAACGTGCACCGGAACTGACGACTCATGCTGCAGTACAGCACGAAGTTCACTGATGACGTGAATAGCGCCAGCACGTCCATCAGGTCGCCTGGGAAACAAAAATAGATATTCATAAAATTGATGGCTGCAGTGGCTGAGCGTCAGCCTTCTGTGCAAAAGGTCGGGTTTCATTTGGGCGTGAATCATTTAAAAGGTAAATATTAATTGGCTTCATGACCCCACTGACCACAACCATGGATCAGCCACTGGTGTTATTCCTGGATCGGGACAAACATTTGTATGACTTACTATACTTGGATATTTGTTTCGAATGGGGTGACTTAGGGTCAGTTTCCACCAAACGAAAAATTCCTCGCGCAGTTTTTTGATGTCACTGAATAAAGAACTGTATCAGTATTGCCTTTAAGCATAAAATCCGACGCAGACATCAAGCATTTCCTCGCGCATGTCCGAGCATACCCGAGCGTCGGATTTTATACATAAATCATGGCATCAGTGGCATCAAAAAAGTGCGCGAGGATTTTTCCGTTTGGTGGAAACTGACCCTAACAGGTTTAATTGCGCAGGTTATTGAAGCAAGTGCTTGTTTAGTCGGTAATACTTCCAGAAGTCGATTTACTGTGAGTGTGTCCACAGTGAAAGTCGATTGTAGACATGCAACTTCCGGAATTTAACTTGCTATTGGATTTAGCACTTCAGAATGTGAGATTTGTGTATCTAAACGAACTGGGATCTCTCTCATATAATTACTAGAGAAATTCCAGTGTTTTAATTGGCTAATTAATACAAGGGACAAAATACCGTCATCGAGGAAATGTAGGTGCACATAAGTGAACAACTTACAATATGTAGGTACGTTCGCCTACCACTTCGGAAAATAATAGCCATGATGTTAAATATTGACTTTCTACGTGAATATAAGGTAGGTACTAGTTAGGTGAGGTATGGAACTAAGAATAACAAGATAAGAAGGATTACATTCCGTAACCACAAGCGGTGGAAAGACTACAAAAGATTAAAGATCGCAATGCCGCATACATTATGTGCCGCGCTCTGCTGATATTTACAAAGGCAGGAAGAGAAATAATTTTGTAGCTTGGTTGGTGTTGGTACATACAATCGATTATTCTTCCATCAACGGAATTGAATGCAAATAGGAAACAGAGTTATAAAATGGATACAAAATCCGTTGCATCATTTTTATTTCAATTGGTAAATGAAAGTAACAAACATTTTTTTGTACTACATATTTACATGTTTATATTAGTAATGATTTTATTTTTGTGATTTTACCATATTAAAAATCTGTAAACCCTTTACAATAAGTAAAAATAAATAACGATCACAAGTATTTTCCTTATTATTCAAAGAATGGTATCCAGCGCCCTTTTACTTCTTAGATAAGAAATCCTTAGAATTCCTTAGTCCGTCCTCAACTTGTTTTATAAATTAACTTCAATCTAAATTATTTGAAATTAAACCAATTTAAAGTTATCTAGCTCTATTTCAGTTGTAAATATATTTACGAATTTAGGGTTATATGTTTTTCCAGATGTGAAAATTTCATCTTAGACTTTATTTAGGTACATTCTGAGCAGACTTCAAGGTTGTCAGAACGTCACAGAGCTAAATAGCAGGTGTGTTTTGGTTGGCGGCAGCTTTGAATTATGATAACACGCGTGATGATAGGCCGTGACGTTGTAGGTATGTTACATAAAAAAGAACGGGTATTTTTTATAAAACCCTTTATGTCTAGGAAAATAAAAATTTCCATTCGTTTGTCTGTCTGGTCTAGTTGTCGCAAGCGCTTCAGCCAAGCGTGAGTTCGTCTGTTTGATTTCCAGATCGGGAAGTGTAGTTGGGTTTCTGAAGTTCGCAATAAAATTGCAAAATATGGGTTTAAGACAGTAACATCATAATCAGCCCAATACTGTCTGACTGCTGGGCACGGGCGTCCTCTCAGGAGAAGGCTTTAGGCCTTAGCCCACCACACTGGCCTAGTGCGGGCTGGCGGATTAAACACACGATTGAGAACTGATTGGAGCCCTCTTAAGTGTGCGGGTTTCCTAACACCTAAGAGAGCCGTTCACCGTTAACGCAAATGATAATCAAATTCTGATCTGCACATGAATTCGAAAAGGAGCGGGCTGATTCAACTCTGCCTTCCTGCATGAAAAGCAAGCATTCAACCGTACCACCTCAACAGTATTTCTTGAAGCTATCCTTTCGGAGAATACTGTTTAGGTATACTGTATATAACAGAAATAATAATGAATACATACGTGACGGGCATATATTATTATTTTATTTAGGTATTCGGTACGAGCTGAAGAAAATTAAAAAGATTTTTTTCTAGACTAGCACAGAATTATTAATTTGGGTCACGTAGCTTATTCTCAATACGACTGGCACTGGATGGGATCATGTAGTTTAGATTAGGGCCTGTGCTTCAAGCCTATGTATTTTATTTTACGGCCCACATCGTTCTAAGAAAATCACATAGAATTGATTTCCTTCGCAATATCGTTAACTTTCTGAAGTCTTATGTAGTACGTAATTAAGTTCGAAAACTATTAATTGACCCAGATTCACGACATTTCCTCTGAAATAAGAAAGAAAACACGTTTATCAATAACTACATTTTAATGTGAATTTAATACATAGCGTCGGCGGTGCACAAACTTTATTGGCAACGAACTCGGAGACTGATTCAGTTTATTACATAATTTCACGACATTTGAAGGCTTAACGAAGCCTTCACATTTTATTAAAATATTTTATTGTTTAAGCTAGATGTTTTTCTTGGATAATTTCCGGGATATATTTTTAGATTTCATCAATTAAGTTTATTTCTCCAATACTAATTTCCATTCATAGAACCTAGGTACTAACTAGAAAGTTCGCACATGAATTTTATGCAACCTTTTTATTAGGTACTGTTGCAGCATTACGAGAATATACCTAATGGTATGGGATAGAAATGCTTGGATGTGAGAACCATACGAGTAGTCTAGAATAATACAATTTCTGCAACGAACGTGACATGAATAACAAAAAAAACTACATGTGTTTGCCTAGTAGGTACAAACAACATCAGCAAACTTGGCGGTCGACCACCAGTAAAACTAAAAACGCTTGCACACGGCGTCCGATGGCAGCGATAGGCCCGCTGCCCCGGTCCCTTGAAACTGGATTTGTGCACTCGCCTTTTGCAACGTTCATGCATGGGTGGTGGACAGATGGCGTAATCTTTGCCCGGGAACACTTCTCACAACTTAGAAATGTCCTAATTGATAGAAGTGAAAAGTAGCGTATCGGGAGCCGTTCTGCCTTCCGTTTTCTAAAAGGCCTTTAAGTGATATTTCGTCAAATTTGACTTTTATATATATTTATTTTATTTTTATTTAATTCTTTATGCACAAAATTAGTACAGAGGCGGACTTAATGCCTTTATATACCTACTACGTGAAAACACAGTATATATAAAAATCTCTATCTATCAGTCTGTTTCATATTTTTCTTATCCCTTGTTACAAAATCCAGGGACTACTTACACGCTTAACTAAAATATGTTTGGGATTGTAAAATCTTGAAATACGTTAATTCGCCCAACCACTGAAATTTTAAAAACAATATACCTAAGTCTCGTTACTCACTTAAAAGTATACTATGTAACCTTGAAAGTAGCCCAATAATTTGGTATAACAAAAAGACCTGTATGTCTTCAGAATTTCTAAGGACAATATTTTCCACGTTTTTGCTCATTACTCAAAACTAGATTTACTCATTTAACGGTCTTTTACAAAGCTTTCAAAGTATTTTGTTGCCAAACGTACCATCGCGAACTTTGCTGATAGTACCAACAGCATTTGTCGTGGGCGAGCAGAACACTCGACAACTCGAGTATCCTCACAACAAATACAATGTTACGTATCTTCACGATTTATGTTATACCTTCTGTTTACGACGATCTGACAAGGAAAAAGTTATTTATGTAGATTTATTTAGTTACTGAATGAGCTTGTGCCCGCGGCTTCATCCGTCTGGACTTCACTTCACTCTGTACATCATTCTGTATTATGCTCAGAACTCATGGTTTTCGGATGTAAAGCTACTAACCAGTCATACTGTATATTGACAGTTAAGAAATAAAGTTTTGTTATTATGGAAAGAACATTGTAAATTATTATCTCATGGGAACGCATCACCGGGATAAAAAGTATAATGTGTTAATCCAGGACATGGTTTATCTGATCACCTTCACAAACTTTCACATTTATAATATTAGTGTGATACTTGACATATTCGAATATCTAATAATAAGTTATCAATAAAATATAACTCTTACAATAGGATTGTTATTGCTTACCTACATTTTTCTATTCACGTTTTATCTATGTGAGGATAACTTTAACTCTGAAACTACCCGAGGCACAAAAATATACGAATTCTCTAACATTTTATCTAGATTTTCTTTTTAAACATCTGCATAAATTCTCGTAAAGCTGGTGACAAAAGAATGAGCGGTGTTTCAAATCGGATACTTACCTCTTTATCCTCTTATTTATTTAATGCGCACGTTTTACATCCGCAGAAGATTTAAGACAGGACACAGTTTTTTAAATAAGTTTAATTTTTTTATTCAGCAATTTACAAGTAAGCATTAGATTATGTTGTCGCTCGTTTAATTAATTCTGTATTTATCTAACAGTGTTTTTAACAAGCTCTGAATAACTAAAATAACAAAGGCGAGCATGTTCTTTATCAAAGAGTACCTACTCATTAATTTTGTGCACTAATGAAGGAGCACTTATCTATCTATACTAATATTATAAAGAGGAAAGATTTGTATTTTTGTATGTAACGAATAAACTTAAAAACTATTGAACCGATTTCAAAAAATCTTTTTCCGTTAGAAAGCTACATTATCACTGAGTAACATAGGCTACGGGCGGAGCCGTGAGGACACAGCTAGTTTATTATAATTTTGAGTCTATAACATAGATCCAAAATATATCTCCCGTGATGCAGCGTACATACCTAGGTAACGAACGCCAACGAACGGGGCTCAATACTGCTAAAAACCGAATGAAATTTCGTTAGCTAAATGTATACGCTACATAATAAGATGCAAGTTATTCAGAAGAAAATGTCCATTGTCGTTGTTAATTTTCTTTTTTTTTAATACGTTGCCCCTCACTAGGATTTCTCCTGTGTCGTGGGTGCGTTTACAGACACTAATCTTCACATGCACAAACATCCAGACCCAGAACAACTATCTGTAGGCCATACAAATATTTATTCCGTTCGGGAATCGAACCCATGACCCGTAGCGCAGAAGCCGATCGCTCAGCCGCTGCACCAAACGTGTTGAAACGTGTTGATTCATTCATTGATAATCAACCCATACGGGCCTCTTCTCACAATGAGAAGGGGTTTGGTCTTAGTTCACCACGCTAGTCTGGTGTGGGTTGTTGGATTACACAAACCAACGGGAACATTTATCGTGCCCTCTCAGGTGTGCAGGTTTCTTCACATCTTTTCCTTCACTGTTAACGCTACTGATAATCAAATTCTAGTCCGCACATACATTGGAAAAGTCAAAGGTGCGGGCCTGGATTGAACTTAGACCCTGCATGGAAAGCAAGCGGTGAACCGCTAGGCTAACACGACAAATAATTTATTTAACGGAGAAGTGACTTAACTGCGTCGTTATAAATAACACGCTTAAGCTGCAGTTGATCCCGGCACGAGTTGTGCGAGAAACCGATCTAAGACACAATCCTCTTCAAGCCCGAAAGAGCACGTTGAAGTACCTCACTGCTCACTAGATAGCACCCGTACTGCACCTTGTAAAAATTTAAGGTGTGGACACAGAAGAAAAGCTTAAATCTAACTAGGAAGGATTTTTTTAAGTGGGTATAAAATAAGCGTAGGATACTGCGAAGTAAGTGGGTGATAATTAATTCACATTATTAACGTAGGTACCTACGTACTTCTCCTTAATGTTGTTTAACTGTGCTTTGTCTATATCTATACTAATATTATAAAGAGGAAAGATTTGTATTTTTGGATTTTTGTATTTTGGTATGTAACGAATAAACTTAAAAACTACTGGACCGATTTCATAAATTCTTTTGCCGTTAGAAACCTTTTTTTTTTTTTTTTTTTTTTTTTTTTTTCTCACGTGGGGAAATCCTCATGGACTATCCCCCGTCTGGGGAAGACGGGGGGGTGTGCCAGACTCTTACTGGCTAAAACCCCACGGTGTCCCTCCTTCTGACCTAAGGCCGGGGTCACGGGATTCGCTGTTGCATGCACCGCGACCCCGACAGGTCTCGGTCCACCGGCTGGTGGACCCCTCCTGTGGTGGGGCAGTTGCTCCCCTGCCCCACATCCGTCCGAGAGGCGCGCGCAGGACAAGACGCGCCATCCTCCCTGGGCCCGTTACTGGTCGGGCGACGGGTTCCCCAACCCGCCGCCCGCAGGCCACTCACTAGGGTGGCCGGAGATCGTCACGCGCCCTCCGGCGCCCGGTGCGTCTAGCGCGAGAAGGGAGAGAAGAAGCGGCCTCCCTCTCCCTCTCCGCTACCTCCTTGGTCGCCATCACCCCCTCGCAAAAGGAGGCGATGGCTTCCCACGCAGTCTCGCTCCCGACCATGGACAGAACCACGGCCGGAAGCGAGAGGTCACCGCCGATCGCCGCGACTAGCTCGCGGCGCTGCGACCCCCATGCTGGACACGCCTGCAAAGTGTGCAGCGCCGTGTCCTCGGGGCAGTCGCAGTGGTGACAACCGGGCGTCTGCTCCCGGCCTATACGACACAGGTACTTCCCGAAACAGCCGTGTCCCGAGAGTACCTGCGTCAGCCGGAAGCTGAGGGCGCCGTGACGCCTCTCCAGCCACTCCTCCATCACGGGTCTTACCGCCGCTATAGCGGCGTGCCCCGCGCTGGGTTGCGCAAGTCGTTCCCTCCACTCGGCCACCAGGATCTGGCGGAGCTCGCTCCGCTCAGGCGCCTCCTCGCGCTGACGATATCTCAGCGCGAGGGCTCTCGCCTCCAGATCCCAGGGCACGGATCCGGCCAAAAGACTCGCCGCCTCGAAGGAGATCGTACGGTACCCCCTTATCACCCTGACGGCCATCGCCCGCTGCGGTCTCCGCAGGATAGCGACGTTGCGGGCCGTCAGGGTGTCCGCCCAAATCGGCGACCCGTAGAGGGCCATGGATCGTACGATCCCCGAGTAGAGTCTCCGGCAGGAGGCATTGGGCCCCCCCATGCCGTTAGAAACCTACATTATCATTGGCTAACATAGGCTATGGGCGGAGCCGTGAGGACACAGCTAGTACATAATATTTTACTATTGAAATAAAGAAAATTCTTGTTATTGTATTTTGTGAATAATTTCATTATTTAATAAAACTAATTCTAACATAAATGACACATACAAATAAATGAAAATGTGTATCGTTCTGATGTCGGCCTTTGACTGCTTTGATCACCAAAAATATATGGAAATTGGATTGTCGCTATCAACATATTAGTACAGTGTAAACCGCGTCACACGCTAAATTACTCTCCCGTAACACTAACACAACAACGCGGCGTTGCTCTGTAGTTAAAATAAACATTGGATTTAGGTCTGAATTTATCATCCAATTTTTTAAATGGTATTCTTTTGTTTTGAATGTTATGCACGTAACAGAATATTAGATTTTAAACTAAAATGTTACGTGCGGTATAAATTATTCCTACTGAATATTTAACCTCTTCTATGATGAAAATTACATATTTTTCGAAAAGTACCAATTAGCCTGTCGCAGTCCACTGCAGGTGTAACAACACAATACCCGGTTTCCTGACTTAGGTACGTTTAATATAATATTTACAACCTTTTTGCATAATTATCTACGAAACACTTAACAGAGATTATGCAGGTATTGCCTGGAAGTTGAGAACTGAAGTGAGGGATTTTATCGTTGAACCTAGTGATTGGGAATAACAGGGCCTGGTAAACAGGCTAGGAAGTCTACAGGGTGTAAACGAAATCATGTAATTCCTTCAAACCTCGTTATGTACACTGACATAGATTAACCCAGCAAGGGAATATTTAGATTTCTATAAAAAAAATTACAAGAAGTAAACATGTGTTCTTAACGTGAGGCATTTTAGCGCCCCGAGTTAAATGACCGCGCGGCGAGCGATAGCCGCGCAATTCGCTCGGGGCGCTAAAATACCTCACGGTAAGAACACATGTTTAGTTCTTGTAATATTTTTTAATCGAATCCAAACGTATCCCAGTACATCACGAGGTTTGAAGGAATTACATGATTTCGTTTTTTTTTCATTTATTTTCCAATACATTTTTTTTTACATATTTAACTTAAATCTAACCTGCCTACTAGAATCCCTGTGGAGGCGGCTTGAGCCGTTTATACTTAGCACTATCTTATACTTCAGTGTTAATTGAACTTACATTTATGTTAGAATTAAGTACATATCAATCGCTAATTTATTAAAATTTATGATTAAAAAAAATATTTTTAGTATATTTTTACATTGTTTTATATTCTTACTTTGTTTTAATTTCTGCACTAGGTCTTTTGGGAAATTATTAAGTATGGACGGTAGCATAATTATATTGCCTCGTTCTTTGTCCATATCTGGTTATGTATTTTGGTAACATATATGTATAGGTATATTGGTAAGTATGTTAGGTTACGTAGGTTACATGGTCTCGAATTTTCAAGTAAAACACCTAGATTGTTAAATTCCTCGCATATTATCAGTAGTTTTAGTTTATCGAATACATTCATAACTTTACAATATCCAAATATTTTACTATAATCGTTACAGTACTGTTTTTTTATTTTAGGAGGTACAATAGTCTTTAATATAGATTAGCTATAGCTTATAAATATCTGCCAAATATGTTTTGTAACTTCGCCCGTAACTACTTAAACCATAAGAAACTACGGAATCTGCTAACGCTAGGTACAATGTTCGAAGTGTGTGGTAGGGGAGCTTATGTCTGTCTTGTATCTAGACACGCGGCAGCGTGTCAAGCCAAGTTCAAAGGAAAAAGGAACTGGCGACGCAGCAGCCGTGTGTTATATTACACGAACCATTTGATCTAGACACGCGGCAGCGTGTCAAACCAAGTTTAAAGGAAAAAAGGAACTGGCGACGCAGCAGCCGTGTGTTATATTACACGAACCATTTGAAGCCACTTTTGACCCCTTAATAACTCAAAATCTAATTAACATAAACACATGAAATTTGGTTTATTTATTAAAACCCCTTAGATCAATAAGAACCCTAAATTTCATAAATACAGCTCAAACGGTTTTGAGATATTAACGACAAAAGATCGGCATTTGTAACACTGACTGACATACAGATCAAAAACCTAACCCACTTCCAGATGACCTAGAAAGTTGAAATTTGGCGTCCAGCTGGGTAATTGTGTGTATACAAAGGAATAAGTCCGAAAACAGTGAATTGTTACGATTTGAAATATTTTTCAAAAAACGATTTTTATTAGCCAAGTCAAACTTGAGCTTCAATTTATCCCAAGTTATCTGATTAGTGTAAATTAATTTCAGGATTATCTACAGAACTTGGCACCCATTTAGATCTCAATTCTTTTGTCGGCGAAGTCGACAACCACGCATATTCTTATTATTGAACTTGGCTCCCATTTTCACATTTATGTTTTTGATGGGATAGATAATTTCGCCAATAATGCCCGTAGTCGCACACAGCATCAACCTGACTACGCCAGTTAAAATTGTTGTCTATCACTAAACCTAGGTACGTTTGTTGTGTAATTAAATGTAAATGTTTGCACTTACAGACATCATTATTTTTGATTGTATGTAAACATTGGTGTTCGTGTGCTACTATTCTCGGTACGATAGTCACTTTCGTAATCGTATATGCATCAGCTTCGTTTTGCTTGCGTTTATGACCAGCCCAACATCGTGAGCCCATCTACACACTAGGTCGAAATTGTGTTGCATGAGTTTAGTAGTTTTACACCCTGTATAAGCTTGCTAGGCCGTTATACCAGCCTCTTCAATTTGTTGTCTAGGTATTTTGATTTATTTATATCCTGTACGTCTAATTCAGTTTTATGCAAACATTTTACCTATGTATATTAGAATTTCCAGCCTACCCAATAAACAAAGCGTGACGTATCTTATCTAATTACAGCAGATAAGTAAAATGTATTATATTGTAGTATTGTTAAATAAAAAAAACGCAATCAATGTATTTATCAATAATTATAATAATCATGTATTAGGTTCAGCTCTGCATCAAGAGGCAGATCACCCTTAAATCTGTCAGAAAATTAGATATTAGGTGGCTGGATTATTTTTATTTTCTATTCGTTTATTTTTTTTAATACTTGGGAAAATTGATATATACCTATTCAACGAATAGTAAAGATACCTTTAATCACAGACAGATTCTAAACAGAAGACAGACAAAAAATACTCGATAAAAATACTTTCATTACCTATATACTTTTTATTTGGGGTTAGAATCATAAACAAGTTTATTTATGGACAGTCGTAACTAACCAAACCAAAGGAACAATTGCGTACCTACTCAAAATAAGTTTAATGTGTTAAGGTGCGTTTACACTAGTCGAACAAAGAGTAAGACCAGACCTAGAGCTAGCACATTCCTTACAGCAACATTAACACATATTCTAAGACGTTCCTCCAAAACTTACTCGACTCGACTCCAACTCGACCTGACATAAACGTCCTCGACTCGAGATTTTTCCTCACTCGAGGTAAGGAATCAGCTGTCAAACTCAAGGTACCTCGGAACCTACCTTAAGGAAGGAAGTGTCAAAGTTCGTATGTAACAAAAATGAATTTTGAAGACTTTATCGAATATGCTTACGATAATCCTTACAACTATTCATCGCGGCGTTATTTGCGCGATGCAGATAATTCAAATTATGACGTAATGACTCCGTCGAGTAACCTCAAAGTTCACTCGATATTGCGACTAAGAATACAATTTTGAAGGTGTTTTCGAGGCCGTTCTGAGTCGAGTATGAGTCGAGTAAGTTTTGGAGGAACGTCTTAGAATATGGGTGTAACAGTCTGTTGTGTGACTGAGCAACGAAATAATGTTCCGCTGTGTTCGTTTCGTCAAGGAATCTTTAAGTTTTGTGTTCGCCAAGAAAATGGTTTTCTCATTGTGTATCGCACAGACGTAAAAAAAGAATTATTATACCTATACCTACGAAATAAAACCCATCTGTTACGGCTATGAGCTAAAGTAGATATCTATTGTGTTTTTGTTTAACTATCATGAACATAACGCTCGTATTCGGGATAGTAACAAATAATACACTTTTTATTCCGTTTATTCATCTATATACATATTTTATCCATTTTTAAATATTTCTATAAAAAAAACATTTAAAAATATAAAAAATAGTAGCCCACCGGCATCGGGAACAGGGTCCAAGCTACCGGTGGTCAGGGCCTCAGAGAGAGGAACTTCCTGACAATACGTGCCGTGTCGAGAAGTACCGCTTTCTGTATCAGGCCCTTGACCCAGCTGCCCAACGAGAGCCTCGTCAGAATATACACACTTTTTTATTATTATGTTTATTCTTTTGCCTAGCACTGGTCCGATGTGTTGCCACTTGGCTGGCTTTATTTTCGGAATGTTTACAAATTCAAGTGTCCATAACTGCGAGCGATATTACACCTTTATATAGATTATCGATTGGATTTTGTTTATATTTACGTTAAAGGAAGTCTTATGAGATGTTACAGGCTAACAGTAAAGTAAAAGTTATAAATAATCCCACCAAAAAACAAAGAAGTGGGTTGCTATTAAAACTATTTAAAATAAAGGCAATCTAAGTACTTACCGAACATGCTGTAACAGCTTTTGAAGAAGTCTGGCGCCAGGGCGCTGGCTAGCCCCAGCAGGCCCTGCGGCACCTCGGTGGACAGGAACAGGCCTAGCACGGCCAGTAGCATGCGCGTCGTGCGGTCCGTGCGACTGGACCGCCGCGCGCACGCCTCCTCCGTCGCTAGGCACTGCTTTTCTGGCTGGAACACGTATTTTTATCAGTATATTTTATTATAGCAACAGATCTTGAAAGTCCGATGGAATGGTAGTTCTAGCCCGTGGCTCCACTAGTCTTACAAACGGAGAGTGCTTACGGAATCGTATAGAAAAATCCTATTTGTTATGATTAGAGAAAGAATGAACTAAAGATTTGTAAAAAAACGCAGAATGGTTACTCTTACGTCTTAAATCTTACCTACCTTCATTATCAGTTATAATAATCGTTTGTAAGACCAGTAAAAAGTCAGCATAATAAATATACGTCGTAACAAATATTACAAGTATAGCAACAGCTAGGTCACACAGAAACTGTTTACAGGACCCGTTTTATCAGATTCGTTTTTATTTTGGTGATGGCGCCTGTAGTTGTATGAGCGAATTCACATACACGACAGTAAAAAATACTGGATCCGTTATTTTTGTCGTATCTTGCCTGCCAGTACGACGCAGCTGCCATTTGTTTAACTAATCCGTCGGTACAGATGTGAACAACACATCCAGTACCGACGGATCCGCCGTGTGAACGGGCTGTAACTCGTATTTCAAAATTTAAAAATGAACAGACTGAATAGACTTTTCCTCTTGCCATGCATGGTAACGTTATGATACAAACCATCCTGAACTTTATTGACAATCGAACAACGAACGTATTTTTCGACCCACTTATTTGTTTCAAAAGCCACACAAAAACTTGGCGGAGGGGAAGTTCTGTTAAGATCACCTCAGTAGACAAGTGAAAATGAAAATTGCTCTCGCTCAACTCCGTTGTTTGAATCAATGGCTGACTGTGACTTGTTTCGATCGAGCTATTGTTTAGCGAACAATATTCCAGCGTGAGCGTCTGTAATTACCATTTTATTCAACAGTTAGGTACAGTAGACACAAAAATAAATAAATAAGTAATTACTCATTTACAAAAACAAACTTGTTTTTATTATCTCTAATTTACTAACAATTTACTTATTCATAGATTTCACAGCAACATAATATAATATCACGCCTGTATTCCCCAAAGGGTTGGGCAGAGGTGTATAGTAACATCCTCACTTCGCCGTTATGTTTAAGTCCCATGTAATAGGGGGCGAGCCTATTGCCATCAACCGGGCACAAGTCTAAACTCCGAGCTGCTACTGAGGAATTCCACACGGAAAAACCCAATAACATTTTGCCCAACCTGGGGATCGAACCCAGGACCTCACGATCAGTAGTCGCGCTTGCCACTACTGCACAACAAGGCAGTTTCATAGTAAATACCTACATTTGAAATACTGTAGATTATTATTATGTGTGTCGAATGACCGTGTTCATAAAATAGCCGCAGAGTGTAAGTTAATGAGTTAATTTTATTTTTTGATCTCGTCAACACAAATGACAGTGCGATTGTTTTCATTTATTGCCTGCCAGCAATGAAAATTAAAACAGCTTTGATAGTGATCGGTATTTCTATTTGAAACAGTTTGCCAATAAATATAACTAAATATAGTATCATTACAACTATTTCGGCTTCGCCTATCAATATTTAGGTAGGTTTGTGCTCAAGTACCTTATTTAGTTTATGTCCCTCGAGAGATCCCAAAATTATTGGCTTGAGATGATTAGAAACAAGCGGCGATCTCACTAATGAGAATCGGTTGTGGTTCCAGCCGGAAATATGCGATGGCATTAGGCCGGAAAGTTACTGGGATTAAAGGCTATTTCGTCCGACAACCGCACGGGAACCGGGAATCAGAACGGACATTTTGTGAGTAACGTTCTGTTTAATCGAGCGTACAGGCAGAGTTGATTGATTGTTACGCATAATTTAGCAATATATTACTTCATACCAATGATTACAATTTAATTTTTGGAAGGTAAACATTAATATAGATAAGAAATAACTCGCATTTATTTGTAATTGTCACATAGTAACACTGACTATCAGATACTGTTGTGAAATTTATATTTGCATGTTATTATGTTATGACGAAATATTCTGAACTAAGTACTGAATATTATTATTACCTATTATACAAAGTTAGTCGGAAAGGGGGTATTAAGCCGGAAGGGTGTTAAAGTACCTATAATAAGGGATAACTTTTGTTCTACAACTTTCCCCATAACCCGATAGTTTAAGAGAAATAGCTTTTCAAATATTTCGTAAAAAATATGCTAAAATCTATCTGTCCATAGCTATGATCAACTGTGTTTACTATTTAGGTCATATTTGGGATCACGAATTAGAAACTTAATTTTCTGAATTCATAACTAAAGCAGGTATGATTATTTTTCAAAAAACTAAAAAAAAGTATTTTTGCATGCAAATAAAAATTATCCCCTTTCGCTTCATCCACATTCATACATCTTGTCATACACGCACGCCGGTTGAGAGGGGTATGTAAGAGTCGTAGCATGTGGCGTTCTATCCCCCCCGGTGGGTTCCCGCATTGTCGTTGCGGGGGGCTTAGTAGCCGTGGCTTGGAGCCCCACGGTGAAGCGAAGAGGAACCCGAGGAGGGGCTGCTCGTCGGGGCTTGGGCCTGGAAGCCCTCGACGTAGCGGCCAAGTAGGTTGCGGTGTCGCCTGAGCGACATCGCAACTGAGGAGGGCCGCGATGTCTTATGGGAGGCATTGCGGCTGAAGGGTGAAGGCCGCGGCGGGAGAGGAGTGCCGGTATTACGGTGCGCCGTTCTCCCTACCTTCCGCGGCCTGACGGGGCCGCCACCGTCAGATGGCGGACGCGGTGGGGCCGCAGGGGGAGAGGAGTGTCGGTGTTTAGTTGGCCGCTCTCCCTATCCTCTGCGGCCGAAAAGTGGTAGGCGGCGGGGCCACTAACCTGACCCGTCGCAGGGGGACCAGGGGTGCCCAGACACGGGGTAGTCTGGCGCCCATGTACTTGTTTGGTCCCCGGGGTGGTCACGGCGTACCATGTGTTCTGGTGCGCCGGTGATGTGGGGTGCCCCCCGCGCCTCTCAGGAGGTCGTGGGGTGGGGCCCTACAGTGGAGAGGTCCACCAGCAATTGGTGGACCAAGACCTGCCGGGGTTGCGGTGCATGCAATAGCGAATCCCGCGACCCCGGCCTTGGGTCAGAAGGAGGGACACCGTGGTGGTTTTAGCCGGTAAGAGTCCGGCACACCCCCCCGTCTTACCCAGACGGGGGATAGTCCATGAGGATTTCCCCACGATAAAAAAAAAAAAAAAAAAAAAAATGTGGCGTTCTATAGTTTCTGCCTACCCCCATGGGAAAAAGGCGTGAGTTTATGTATGTATGTATGTATAAAAATTATCGAATTTTGAAATTTTAACACTTGCTTTAAAATAGTCATCAGTGATACCGTAAGTAGCCCGCGGCCCTTTCCGACTAACCTTGTATAACATCAATTGTAACCATATTTAAAAGCAAATATTGAATTTACATCTGTAGCCAAACGTCTATACATACTTCTTAACATAGTTATACCTACCCCATAAAAGAAAAGAGAAGATTCCAAAGACGAGAAGAGAGAGTCATATAATTATTTGAAGGACTAATGTTTTAGTTTACAATAAATATATATAAACAACTACATTCAGGTTTAAATATGTTTTGTGGAATTAAGTTTTTATGCGCTACCTACTTATTTGGTAGACATTTCGTAGGGTTTAGCTTTTGGCGGCCGACGTAGCGTGGTTTGAGCGTAAACTCTTGTGAACTAAGTTGGACCATTAATTCGATGCAGTAACTTGACAGTTCAAAGCAAAATAATATATACTATACTAAAACTAATAGTGTTGGAGTAGTGAACGACTTTACGAAAAGAACAAATACGAAAAATAGTTCAATTTAAACAAATCTTCACGATGCTGTTCTCTTAGACCCAAATTGACTGATAGAGAATGCCATAGGACATTAAGTCCGCATTATGTTCCACAATTGTGCATTGAAGTATTAAATAAATAAATAATTAACCTTATGGTGCGTCCAGACTTGATGAACGCGCCGCTCGCGAGCTGCGCGCGAGCGGCGCGCGGACTGCGCGCGACCTTTTGGACGAACATGAAATGTACGCGCGCAGCTCGCGAGCGACTCGACGAGGTCTGGACCGCACCATTATGTTCAGTTATTTAACGCTTTAAAAACGTCATATCAGTAGTTACTAGTGATTAAGGCTATTTTTAATAATGATATATCGTGTTTTGATCCTCAAGTTATTAAACTTAAAAAAAAAGCATGCATATAGGTATATTATTAAGTTCTTTCGATTTCATTGATTCTTTTTTTCACCTCACTACCATTTTTTTTGTCATAAACTGATTTCCATCTAACTGTCAAGTTACTGCATTGAATGGATGATCCAACTATAGCATAAAAAGAGGGGGCTTGGTATAAGCGTGTTTTCAGCACAAGACTACGTTAAACTTACAGAACTGCAAGGACGTGGTTTCGGAAAGTTTTTGCAGCGTTTAGACAGGCGGTAGAGGGTGTGTTTAGAGAGCGTAGGTTTGTAACTTCAAACAAACGTAAACAACACTATCCTATCAAGCTACGTTTACACAAACGGTACGCTGTACTTAGCCATAATCTCACAGTTATTTTTACCAGTACCTACTTAGTCGGATTTCTGCTCTAGACGCTACTCTATTCTAAGAATAATTTAACCTACAAGCAGAATTAGTAATACTTACTTAACTGTCAAGAAAGTGAAATGCGATTATTAACTTTAAAGTACCAGACATATCTCATAGATCTTACAAGAAAGGTGGTTAGATTTTAAGATACTGACAGACAGGCCCGAGCCAGAGTGAAATTGCAATAGGACCTCTGTTTAAATGAATTGTGTTCATACTATTTGCATAATAGCCCACCTGTTGCTCCGTAACCTATCAAATGAAATACCTCATAGGTCACGTCAAAGTTGGAGAGTGTCATACATACATAAACATAACGTCACGCTTGTATTCCCCGAAGGGTTAGGCAGAGGTGTATAACAATACCTTAATTTCGCCGTTATGTTTAAGTGCCATGTAATAGGGGGCGAGCCTATTGCCATCAACCGGACACATATCCAAACTCTGGGCTGCTACTGAGGAATTCTACACTGAAAAACTCAATAACACTTTGCCTTCGCGCCTGCCACCACTAGATCAACGAGGCATAGAGGAGAGTCTCATGTACCTGTAATTTCACCGGTACCCGTATGTTTCTAACCGGTACGCAGTAATTCTACTGGATGGTAGAAATAGGTATGATGAAAGCATGGTCTCTCGATCTCCAATGAAAAGCAAAAAAAAAGCCATACAAAAAACTGTTTACTGACACGCATTAAATAGCGTGATTAAAATCAATCACCAAAATCCACCAAAAGGCAACAATAAAATTTAATTGAAAAATGTATACCTATATCAAGTTACAAACAGCGATGGTTTGTGCAAAGTAATTTATTCATTCGCTCTTAGAACTCTTTCATAGAAGCGTCAATGAACTCTTTTATATTCCGACGCTACTAAATTGGTTCCGTCCATTAAAAATTCGACGTTTGTACATTGAACTGACATTCCTCTTTTGAGTGCTTGTGTTATAGATTATAGTGGCCAGACTTTAAAAAAAGAATGTTTAACTATGAGTCTGCATGATTTGAAGATGGCATCAAACGAAAGTATTAATAAACTATTCATCAACAAGTACCACTAATATTTGCGAGAAAGTCTCAGTATTGGGCCTCTAAACAGCAAATATATAGGTACAATATATGAACGTGGAAAACACGTTTGTACGATACGACTACATACAGAAAGCAAAGCTAATAGAAATTTCTATTCCTAGACAGCACGTTTCGCCGAAAACATTGTTGATAGAAAACATTGTTTGTAGATATCTCGGTCTATAGGAAGCACTGTTGACAAAGATCTCTGTTCATAGATAGCACTTCTTTCCGTAAACTTTGTTCATAGAAACAACTGTTTCACAGAAACCTTGGTTCATAGAAAGCGCCTTTGGAAAATAAACTATTAATATACAGGGCTAGTGGTAGCTCGACGTATTCCTTGCAAGACGTCATAGTAGGGTTAAAATGCAACAAATTAAGCCACCAAATGTTCTACCGAAGTTCAGTAGTTTTTGAGTTGAATGAATTAATGAATTTATTTATTTGCGTAGAATGTAGGTACACATTACAGATGGAGTAAAATATACAATATAGACCCAAATACATTTTGCCGCAACGCGACATGCAATTTCTTGACAATATTATACAAAATCCTTAAAAATTGTTAGAATTAATATCAATTATTACAATATTTAAAATTAGTTAATTATTTAGAGTAAAATGTCAAATCAATAAAATGAAATAAATCAACATAAACAATATAAATGTCAAACAATATTAATGTTAAAATAATAGAAATCAATAATTACATTATATAAATATTAGTTATAAATATATCATTTAGGTATTACCTGTAAATTCCGATATAGAATAAAAAGATTTTTCTATAAGCCAAAGTTTAAGTCTGGTACGAAACTTATACGGATTTTTTATTTTGTCAGGAATACTATTGTACACCCGACCACACATGACATAACAGTTAGTTGGATTTTTAGTTTATTTATACAAAAATCCCAGATTCAATCATTTGCAGCCAATTTACAAATGATTTACGGCGCGACTGTACTGAAATTTAAATTATTATCATAGTTGATGCCGCGGCAGATTTTTATTTATAATTAAAAGTTCAATAAAGACTAAAACTTTGGCAAAGATCACTAATCAAACATTAAATTACATTTTTTTTTTGTAATTAATGCTATTACATCATAAAACATGTCTAGTGCAAAAAAATAATGACTACGCCTGGTGTGCAAATTACTAGGAAAATATCCTTGTTTTATCGAGCCTTTAAAGTTTCAAAATATTTAGCTAAGAGTTCAACTTTTTCGAGGCATCGATGTACATAAAAAAGTATTTATGACGTCGTTACGTCTGGTCAGGTATATAAGATAATATTTTGCCTCAAATTATACCCCGTTAAGCTCCAAGATTATAGGGACCCCTAATTGCAATTTCTGCTCCTTTTCACTACTTTGAGCTTTCCGATAATAGCACTTATTTACATCATTCAATACTTATTTACGTTCTAGGTTCCACATTTAGTACCCTTTTATCCATTAACAGTTAGGTTGGGTGAACAAAGGGTTATTTAATTACAATCAATTTGATTTTATGACATTTCATATTGACATTGTGAAGGGAAAGGTTCCATTTGTTCCTTTATTAATAGGCTAATTTAATTTGGGACTTCGGTAATTAGTAGGCAGATGTCGGCGAATTTCGGCTATTAATTCGGAGTCACGTAGTGAACAAGCAGAACGAACAACGTAATAATATATGATTAATTATATCGTTCAGAACAACCCTAGTGTCAATCATATTAATATCAAAATTAGAACCCATTGATTTCAGACGTCATTCCTAAATTATATCTTACTGTTCTAATCAACTATACCTACGACTTTTGTTAGTAACAATAGAGTTGCAGTGAAGTTCGGTACCACTTCAATGTCGCATAACCACTCATAAACAAAAAATACTTAAATATAACATTAACATTTCCTAGGGAATAATTGACCCATATTTTGACTTGTTTGTTTTTCTTTACTCTACATAACTTATTTAGGTATTCTTTGGATTATGATTCTCGAAATACTCCCAAGAGAATGCGACTAAATAACACTTCGTGTCCCCAAAACGGGCCTCCAAGCGAAAATAAAAGTAAAGCAATGGCATCGCGTATCGCTGCTAATTATTCTGGAGTTCTTCCGAGGACTTTTTTCCTAATAACTACTCGAATTACCAACATTCATTAGTATTTTATCTGATGGGGTCGAGTACTTTTTCGAAGCAAAGGATACTTTATACAAAAAGGTAACGATTTATCTGACGAATGGATTATTTTGATTATAATAAAAACGTTATGGTGCGTCCAGACCTGACGAACGCGCCGCGAATGCGCAGGTCGCGCGCCGCTCGCGAGCCACTCGCGAGCTGCGCGCGTGCATTTCATGTTCGTACAAAGCTCTGCGCGTCGCTCGCGCGCAGTTCGCGAGCGGCTCGCGAGCGGCGCGCGAGCTGCGCGCGAGCGGCGCATTCGCGGCGCGTTCGTCAGGTCTGGACGCACCATTATATTTGTTTGATTTTTGGAACGTCAAATGTTATTGCAATTGTTTTCTAAATACTGTCATTATGGAACCATTATAATTACTGAAACTATTGCGATTAATAAAATGCGATTTACAGCTCATTTCATATGTAGGTATATTGCGAGAACGAATAGCTATGCTTGTTTGTTTTCAAAGGCGTGAAAATAGTACAGAAGCCATATATTTCCAATATATTCTAATTCCAACTTACCTCATTCGGGCCGATTGTTGAACGCTTTAGAAGTTTCTGCCTCTTTCTCTCAGTTGTGGTTAACTTTGATATTAAACAAGTGCTTAATATCGACAAAGCTATACTCGGCACGAGTTTTAATATTACACTATAAATCCACATTATTGCTGTTACTAATTGTACGTTTCTTGACATTTCTAAAACATAAACGGTCCGATTGTCAGGTAGAGAGAGATCCTCTGCGAATTCAGAATTATTTTGAGCTGTCACTTCACTGGGCACTATATTCATCGCGAAATATATCGGAAGACACAAAAAAGGACATATCACATACGCGCTTACTATAGCGAGAGTTGTATTCTTTTTATTGCACCACGTGCTATTCCGCTGGGGAAATGCGATTGCGACGTATCTCCACACAGCCAAAGTCACTGCTAACCAAATCGAAATCGTGTGAAATGTTTGACTGAATATGGAATGGAAATAAACAAAAACCGCCCAAGCGTAAGTGTTCTTGTTAACTTGAGGCCCTATTTTGATGTTCATGTGTAGCGCGTAAGGTATATATTCCAACATGACTAGAAGGTCTGCGAAGGCGAGGCCAGTGAGGATGGAGTTGGTGGAGCTGGTCATCTCGCGGCGGCTGAGCACCGCGATGTTGATGGAGTTGGTGGCCGAGCCGACGATGCATATCACTAGTGCGATGTAGCCGTGCAGGCGGCTGTACGCTTTGTTGAAATTGGTGGCGCCAGGCACGCAGTACGCGTCGGTCGCGTTCGACATGCTCGCGGTCCGCTCGCGTCCCGCCACGGCTTGTCATCGGCACTGCAGTGACGGGAGCCTTGCCACGAATAACTTCAACTACCTCTTTACGTACTTCGTCGTCATAACCTGTAACAAATGACGTGCAAGTTTAACACACATGTTCTCTACTTACGATATATTTGATCGGTCGTTATTGTGTAACTAAAGTCAACAAAATTTGTTTCACGTCGACGTTTAGGAGTCGTTACATGTTTGTCAGGCATTCATCATTGTATGAAGCATTATGTATTCCAACGAATCTGTAGCGTAGTTGTATAAGAAAACAATTTTCGTGAGTTGGTAAATACCCTACAATAGCCACAAGGTCATGGCTTCGCCGCGGTGCGCTGGGACCGAATATTGTTCGTGTTGTGTAGGTGGTCCATCACACACATGATAGTTTGCGTCACACGTGTGTAGGTATAATAAATCTATAGCGTATTTCAATAAAAATGTTTATGTAACGGCTGTAAATCGTAGCACTATGAACCTAAAACAGCCCATCTACTGCTTACTGCCCAGTGCACATTATTTAAATATACTGCTACAATTCGCACGTATATACTTCTAGAAGTTTTATGATACCTAATATACCTATCGTAACTGACTGTGAAAATGAAATCAAATAAATTGGAGAGGTAGAGTATTTTATTTCAGAACGTGGCGTTAAATTTCTATTCGTGCACATTTCACAATACTTAATGCGTCTGATGTTGAAGCAAATTGAAAATTTATTTGCGCAGGAAATCATCGATACAGATCAATTAACTTGTTTAAATTATTAAACCACCGACATACTGTTTATTCATGCAAATAAAAGCCTTTTAAATAATTATGTAGGTATATTACAACAATATCCTTAATTTCTTATAGTATTGTATAAGTACTCAACGACGTAATGAATAAAAAATTATAAATTTTTTGAAGAAAAAATATTATAAATTATGTCGATTACTACACAGTATCTTTATTCGATGGCGGCACGGGCAGGATAAACCTACGTTACGGAGAAATGGTAGAAATAACGCGTGACCCTTCTTTACCATAGTTGGTTTATAATGGCTTACTAAAGTATCCAACCCATCCAAGGTTCTGAGCGGTATCTCAATACATTTGATTGTGATCTACATAACTTTCGGTCTGTGAGCAAATAAAAAACCTACATATCAATGTGATCATGATCCCCTAATGCATTATTGAACAATGAACATCAAACAATACCTATATTTTCATTTAATATGCTTTGAGTTGTGTGCAACTATGGACGACCATACGTGTTTGACCATGGCTATTGTGGTAATTTCGTCGGTAGAATCAAAACGAATATTATCCTGTTTTTACCACGTATGGTAAAAACCCAAAATCTTTTCTAAAAATCGCTAACGGCTAAAGAAAGATCAGCGTTGTTATCTTACCATAGCACTCAAATGTATTTTTTTAAGTAAGTACATTTTGTTAATAATTCTTTTAGCTGCAAATATTTTACAAAGTAACAAACGGTGTATACAATTTGAAATTCGCAACTTAAATACCTTAAACTTATAGCAGCCAACCAGCGATCGAGTAAAATTTATGCTAAAATCTCGAGCATGCATAAAATCCTTTAAGTCTGATATTATTATGCAACAAGAAATTGTTGTCCTTCTAGGTACAGCAAAGTAGGGGCATGGAGCCCCCGGTGACGCATTCAAGATCCCACTTTAGCTTCCACTGATAGTGTTGAGTATGACAACATGGTCACCTCGTTTAATGGTGCGTCCAGACCTGACGAACGCGCCGCGAATGCGCCGCTCGCGAGCTGCGCACTAGGTTTTGTACCAACATGAAATGCACGCGCGCAGCTCGCGAGCGGCGCATTCGCGACGCGTTCGTCAGGTCTGGACGCACCATTACATACCTACGTCATCTTTGTGTCTTTGATAGAAACTGTGAAATGGATATATTTCAGGAAAAATACAGTTCTCAAAATATACCTTCATACATTGATGAACAAAGTAGTAGAAACTACAATAAGTAAATATATTGGCCTGTGTTAAACGTCTGAAGATATTTAGAACAAAGTTGTAAATAGCCCCGAAGTATCGTAATTCACATACACCAGTACATATAAAGCAGTACTCGAAGTTGCGATTACGAAAACTCATTTTTTTTCTCAAATTTTCTCGTGGGTTTAGTTCACTTTCTGTGACTATGGAAGCCTCATAGGTACCTCCTATTTTATAAACATGTCAGAATATTCTCCTATGTTTTAGGTACATAATCTTTACATTCCAGTTTTACGAGTGTCTATTATAGTAGCTTATTGTAGCTAATACGTCAGTTCAGTAAATACGGGGTGATAAAATATCGACGTTAGAAAGAATACAAAAACTATTTGCTGCTGCTGAATAAGCTGAATTTGCATTGACTACATGTACTACTACAATTTTGTACCTTGACGCCTGGGAATTCTGGCAGGTTCAGTAAACAATTTTATAGTTTAACAGCGCGCTTAAAACTGTTATTTTTTTAATGTTTGTACTAAACGCATTGCGTATATTTTTCCTTTTTTGTTGGATACAATTAACAAACTTTCTAATTACTTCCCGATGAGTGGGGATATTTTTCTTCATTGCGAAAGCTCATAAAAAGTTATCTTGTTACGCTTCCAAAATTGCGACTTTATGAACATGCCTAGGTGCTACTGTAACTACGCCAATTACATTAAAATGTCTTTAGAAACAATAAAATTGAGTTATTGTCGTATTTTTATACGGTAACAATAGGTACGTACCTACTTTAGTAATAAAACCCTTATCTCAATAGCGATTTAATCTCAATATCATCTTTTGGCTCTGACATATTATTCATTACTACGAGTGTACTTATCTTAATCTTGATGTCGTAATTCATTGTCATCTTCTTTCTATAAAATCTTCTAATTATAATATGCTTTTGACCAGTAAGTGGAACATCTTCAGAAGAAAAGGCTGCAGAACCTGATCACGGAGTAAAAGCCAGTGTGTGTAACACAGGCATGCGTAGGTACAAAACAGCGAATATCTTAAGTTTCGGCGACGAGCCAACCAGATGGGGCTGAATATCTGAAATTTCCTATCCTTAACAGGTTATATAACACTTCGAGACTGTTTAGGGAACGTACCCATACTACGTGACCCGTTCAGGGGGGGAGGGGGGGCCTTCAAAATACCACGCTTGGTCACAGGGGCGGGGGGGGGGTCTTAGGTTTTCGTCACGTAGTCAATATCCTCTAGGGAAATCTTGAATTTTTCGAGCTATGGCAACACTCACAGATGGCAACACTGTCGCACATATGACTCAAATTATTATGTTTTAACTTTCTGGTTGCAAAAAATGATTTAAAGTTATATTTATATATTACTAGGTGAAAATGAGAGGGGGGGTTATTGGCATATACTACGAGTGGTCACCGAGGGGGAGGAGGGGGGTAAAAAATGGGGCACGTAGTATGGGTACGTTCCCTTAAAAGATTTTCAAAATACGTATACAGCCATTCTGCAGAATGAAAACGAATAAAAATGTACCTTATCCACAGAATCTACCGCGTTTGAAACTCCAACAAAACGACAACTTTAAATGATAAATCCTTGGAAACCTACTTCTTATCTAACAACTTTATCAGAATAACACAAAGGTTGTAGTACTTTCGAAAAAAAGAAACGAGTTTAATAAAAACATTATTTTAACAGAAATATATATATTTCTGTAACAGTAACACGTAATAAACAATTAACTCGGCCTGTAATATTATAAAGTTGTGTCTTTTTTTACTAAAAAGAGCTGTCTCGAAAATTTTACAATTTTATCTTTCATTGGAAAGTGATACTGTATAGAACTTGGCTTAGCAACACGGAAACAGTGTAACATTAATATTTACTAAGACAATAGACATTGTGACGTCTGTTATGGAATTTGTAATTTAATCGAACAGGTTGATGAATTAAAAAAACACTGTTCGAACTTCGACTGCTTTCTATCATCCCGCGCTTACTGTGATAATACAAGTACCTATCTATAGTCCAGCTTTTTAAATTTTGTATAATAAGTAAACAAACTTTTGAAAGTGAATTTTGCTTTACGAATTCATTGAAATACACATTTGAACATAAATATTTGAAGTGTTAAAGTTTTCTACAAATGTATTCCCTGTTTCCCATGTCCTGAGAGGGGGTCCTTAAAGTTCTCGATAGAGTGTGTCTGTGCGTGTTGTCAACCAACCCGTAACAGTCTAGTGTGGTGGACATAGGTCAAACCCTTCTCATTATGAGAAGAGGCCCGTGCCCAGCAGTGGGAAAAAATGGGATGCTTATGCTATTTATTATGCAATAGTCACTCTTATATGGTCGGACTAAAATTTTGAATTTACTTATTCGTATTGCAAATGGAATGATATAATAATGTGCTTTCATTTGTAGTTTTAAATTATTTTAACTGAATAGTCATTCTTATACAATTAATGAAAAACATTAAATGAATTACAATTCTGAGCACTCACGCTCTTGTACAGAGATTCTTGAGGTAAAACAATTAACTCCGTTTAATGATTTAACTTCGCGTTTAACACATTAAAGTCTACTTTGTTAATCTCGTCTCATTCTGATTTACGAGGGCCATTGTCTTATTTTCTCATTACTATGCTAGTGATGTCACGAATAATTATATAGAAGTAGGATCGCTAATATTGCAATTAGTGTATTGATCAAATTACGAAAATGATAAAAACGGGAAATGGTTTAATCGCCGTATTACGTGATGAAGCAGAGAGCAGTGGTGGCCCAGTGGTAACAGCCCCGACTTACGAGTTGTATGTCGTAGGTTCGAACCCAGCCAGGCGCATTACTTTGTGTAATTTATTTCATCACCACTGCTCTCAAAACGGTGAAGGAAAACATCGTGAGGAAACCGGCATATCCTACTAACCAAAAATTCGAAGACATGTGACACCTACCAACCCGCACTGGGCCCGCGTGGTGGATTACGGCCCATTCCTTCTCACAGAGATTAGGACTGTGTCCCAGCAGTGGGAACATTATAGGCTGATGATGATGACGTGATGAAGCGTGTAAAGAGATTGTGACAAATTGTAGAGGATGAGAAAATCAAGTGGATCGATCCCTCACCCAAAATATCCTTTGAGATAAATTGGTTTGACAGATCTTCCGGTTCAATAAGCCTATTTGGGCATTCTTTACCGTAAGGGATAATAATACCACTTATCCAAAAAAAACGTCCGCCACGCTTCGTTTCAATACCAAGAGGTCTGGAGTGGGAATTTCAATCAAATTCATGCATACTTCCAGCCTTTACGAAAACCCGAAACACACTAGTGAAGTGTGTAGACACATGTAATATACACTTATACATTGCATACAAATTAAAGCCTCAACAAATTTGTATTGTCATACATACATACATAAACAATTCATTTCCAATTCCTTCGCTGTCTCAGCAATTAATTAAACTCTGGAATGTGCTTCCCCTTGATATTAAAAAGGCTCCCAACAAATTTTTGTTTAAACGCAAAGTCCATGAATACTATCTGAAATCGCTGCTTCCCTAGTTGACGTTTACAGTTTTCGTCATAATTATAATGAATATTTATTAGATATATACATTGTTCTTATTTTTTATTTTTTGCTTTCATACCTATACATACCTATTATAGTAATATTTATATATATTTATTTATTATATATTTATATATGTATTTATAACCTATGTCCTATATTTATAGTTGTTTAGTTATCCATATATACTGGCCTGCAAAAATAAGTATCACACTTTTAAAATTGCAATAACTTTTTAGGTACACAAGATATATTTTCGAAACAAAAAGGACTCAAAAAAGAGTTTAACTTTGTTACTATAGTTTCAAAGAAAGCTGATAAAAATTGCTATAAAACGTTTTTTATTTTAAATCTCTAACTTCTATAGTTTAGAAAAAATTGAAATTTTAAAAGTGTGATACTTATTTTTGCAGGCCAGTGTAGTTAATTAAGTCGCAAATATCCATAATTTTTTTTTTTTGTGCCTCTCTTTTCGATGCTGTTCTCTTTAACTCAAAGGTTGACTGGTAGAGAATGCATTGAATGCATGGCATTAAGTCCACCTTATGTACTACCATTGTGCATTGAAGTATTAAATAAATAAATAAACTCACGCCTTTTTCCCATGGGGGTAAGGGGAAACTATAGAACGCCACATGCTACGATAGTTAGATACTCCTTTCGCCTCATGCACATTGATACATCTTGTCATACACGCACGCGGGTCGAGAGTACTACGCACCTGTCCTTTGTGAAGAAAATCATCAAGTGTATTGTCAGTAAGTTTATAAATAATAATAATATCACATTTAATGTAACAAACACCTAGTAAAGCGAACACCTTTAAAGAAATCTCGATGATACTCCTAACGATAGTTAAACACTAAAGAGTTAAAGACTAGCAAGAAGTAACGTGATCCGGTCAAGTAAGTTTTATCAACAGTATCGATTTAAAACCGGACGGAGTTTCTACATAAATTATTGTTCTAGAATAGTCGGTGGCTGAAAAGTGTCGCCATATATTATTACCAAGTTGGGTAAAGTTCGCCGTGTAAGCAGTTTTGTGGAATTTTAAAGCAGCGGGCAATGCTAATGTACGTGGCTTGGAATATTTTCAAACAGCAGATTTTATACGATAAATTTTCATATGTATTAAGCGAAGCTAACTGGTACCTATGTACAATTGCGCAATTGTTAATCTGTTGCAGTATCTTGGTTTTATTTTCATACTGTATACAAGGTTAGTCGGAAAGGGGGTGGTAAGCCAAAGGGTGTTAGAGTAACCTATATGTCTATTAACTATCCTCAATTATGATTATTTATTTTTTATTAGTATCATTACTCTCAAGATATCTCTATCTTATTTTACAATGATTTTTTAGCTAAGTTTTGATGACATTTAATTATGTCAATTGTTTTATATAGTTTATTTTCCTTTTCACTTTTGTAAATGTGAGAACTTTGTGGACCTGCATCTATAAGTTTGTTAATTACTGTTATTCATATAGTTTTTATTTTATTTGTTAATTTTTGTACTATCTGTGGTCAGGATTCCATTGTTCTCTCACTATCCTAAATCATTGTACTCTGTAATTGTTAAAGATATTATTTTTAAAAGTTAAAAGAGTAACCATGGAGTTTCTTGTCGGCTCTTCTCCAAAGGAAACGACTAATTGGAACCGTGCATCTAAATTCGACTTTTCATAAGCACCTGTATTGGTTTATGTGATTTTTTTTTTGATTTGATTTGATATAGTAATTGATGACTTTTGTTCTACAACTTTCCCCAAGTCAATAGTTTAAAAGAAATAGCTGTTCAAAGATTGCATTAAAAATACGCTAAATTCTATCTATCCTCAACTATGATCAGTTGTTTACATTTTTTGGGGTCACGGATTAGAGGCTCCATTTTCTGAATTTGTGACTAAAGCAGGGACGAAGAATTTTTGAAAAAACCAAATCAGAAATAATTTTGTATGTTTTTTTTTAATCGAATTTTAAAATTTTAACACCTTCTTTAAAACAGTCACCAGTGATACATTAAGTGGCCCGCGGCTTAGTACCCCTTTCCGACTAACCTTATATATGTGTATAACTGCCTCGCTGGTTTAGTGATGGCAAGCGCGACTGCAGATCGAGAGGTCCTGGGTTCGATCCCCAGATTGGGCAGTGTTATTAGGTTTTTCCGTGTGGAATTCCTCAATAGCACCCCGGAGTTTGGATTTGTGCCCGGTTAATGGCAACAGGCTCGCCCCCAATTACATTGGACTTAGACATAACGGCGAAATGTGGGTGTTACTATACACCTCTGTCTAACCCTTCGGGGAATATAGGCGTGATGTTATGTATCCTGGTTTTCTGTCGTCGAATATTTTGATTTAAACATCCATTTTTCAAATAAAAACTGTAGACTCCTATTTATTCGGAACGCACTTAATTGAGAGTGCTGTAATTTGCTTACAGGTCGCACCTTTCTGCTCTAAAGCCGGGTACAGACTGCTGTAACGTAACATAGAAGGTACGTAGTACGCACGCGTAGTGTGCACGGTTCGTGCGCGCAAGGCGTCCACACTATGGGAATTCAACAGAATTGCAATGCATAGCAATGTAACAACATTGCATGATACATTGTGACAATGTGGACGGTAAATCATTTCATTGTGTATTACATTGCATGTTACATATCGTAAGTCTGTACCCGGCTTAAGATTGCGACTTCAACCTAATTCACTGTACAACTCTGCACTCAGCAATTCGACTTCAGTTGTGGAACACGAACTAACTGCAAATGAACTTCATCACTGCTGCATACGGGTCCATCAGCAAAGTCGTTACCCAAGAACAATTTACAGTAGTGTCAAGTTACAACAATAAATCATCCATGGTTGAACATAGCTCGTGCTCTGTTTGTTATTCAAGCCATTAGCTTCAATAGATGTCGTTTACAGTACAAATAGAAAATGATAGCTATTAATTTATCGACATTTGTGACAGTCGACGCTATTTTAATTGCCTAAGTATTGAGCGGGTGGTGTGTCACGTACCATACTATTAGGAGATTATGCTTGATAAGTGGATTATATTAGAATAGATAACTTCGAGTAGGTAGGTACCTCATATTGATTCACGCAATACCAATTCAATTTACATTATTAGATCATTTTAAAGAAAAAAATCTGATGCCGTTATCATATTTTCTTTGAAATACGTTCAATATTGGCTGGTGTTTTAATTAATCGCACGCTGTGATATTAATCGGTTAACACTTTATCGTAACGACGCTTTGATGAAGGTTTTATTAAAATATGATCATATTACGAAATCCCAATACTGGTGCTCAACATAGATTTTGGCCTCGTCCAAAATTACGATCAATTTGCTCCCGGAACGGTTATCTATTTTGCTTACACCAGAAACTCTAATAACGTAGGTACGAGTACTAGTTATAAATGAAGGAATAAATTGCCTTAGATAAGCGCTAAATTATTAATAGTACCTAATATTTATGGTATATAATTAAAGTTAATTAATTAAATCTACCCGGGGGTAAATGGCTATTGCTAATATAGTTAAGCTATCTTATTTTGAAACAGTTAACGACTCATAAAAGAGCATGTATACAGTTAGAGGAACCCTAAAACTATTTAAATTTTCAGCGTATTTATTACTCTACTTATATATTTTTAAAAAACTATTCCACTCTATCGTTCTGGGAATGGAACAAAATCTAAAGTCAAAATCCACGGGCCAGAATAAATTTGCTCTTATATCCCTCTAGGAATAACTACAAATATAATAAATAATTATAAAGGCCTAGCAAGAATCTTGTATCTTCATATTTGCACATACATTTCTAAGCTCAATACCTAACCCGCCATTTCGCTATGTTATTGAGCTGAGAAGTTCAGTTCCAGAAACACATAATAATATCTCTTAGAACTGATATGTGAGAGATAGATATGATGAATTTTAATTGCAGGAGGGAATTGTAATAATACATGAACAACACTTACGGAGATGAAGTTATACTCGTAATATTTCATAAAAGTGACTTAAATATCAAATAAAATAAAAGATAAAGGAAGCCACAATACCGATGGGTTACAATTTTTTTTTACAACTTACGTCATAGGCAAAATCCCTTTGTAATAAAATTTTCGTTATTAATAACTCTTTCAAACGGTCAAAGAACGAAATTCTTCGAATTTATGATAATTTATACAAAAAGTATTAACAAATAATGTGACTCTTGACAGCAACGAATAAAATCCGTAGGTATCCTTTGCTACAACAAAAATCGGTTCTATATAAACACGTAAATATATGAAACGGAGCGGTAGGTACAACAAGGCCGTAGAAAACACTTCTGTTTGCCCCCAAACAATACCCTTGTTAGCCGCGAGATACGCGATCTAAAGCACACTTGTGCTGTATAATGAGTTTATGCCTAAATGCATTTTCCTCAGAAAAACAAAGGTTCAAAATATTTTATCCATTGATGTTATTTTCCATTGATGTTATTTACATGTTTTGTTCGTATTTCAATGGCAATAACGGTTTTTTCTTATTTGGTTTGCATTTTTGTGCGTCACCTTGTTATCTATGTTTAGAATCCAATGTTTGTAGTTTGGGCTTGAAAGCCAACGATACCTATAGATATACATTATTTACTCTTCGTTCCGCACATATTTTCTCTTCCATGTGTTTTCTTACGGCCTTGGAAAATAAAAAGCAGTATAATTGTTTGTAGACGTTAACGCTCATCATAAATCTGAATTCTGTGTTATAGTTAGCGATGAGTTATGAAACGTATTGACTCTTTGCAGTTTTTCATAGATCAAAATTTTTGCTCTGAAATGCAGCTTCTGAATTATGTATTAACTATTTTTGACTGGAAAATAAAATATTCTCATTGCAGTTTATTGAAAACAGTTGTTGGTTTGTTGTTTGGACATATTTATAGTATATAATACTGTAAATACATCTCCAATTTTCTTTCACATCGGATTACACATGGAAAACAAACACTACGCATACACACATGTATTTACCTACATTAAGTCGAACAACGAAAAGCATCATACAATTTTATTATTAACCGTCACTCTGTACTGAAAATTATTTAAATCAATTCGTTTAATTGATGTCAGCAGTCAATAGCTTAAAATGAAACAATGCACATTTTGAAACATGAGCATAATTAACATAACAGTTAAATTAATATCTAATAAATAAAATAAATAACTCGTAATATGAATTTCGTTAAATAAATATTTCTAGAAGAGCGCAATAGAGTACGGAATGGTCTATCTGAAACTTTGTCAAATATTTACATGTACCAAAGTATTGCGAAACCACTTTTGCGGCCAACCAAGCTTTGAACGAAATTTTATGGATCTTTATATACATAATTTAAGGCTCAAATGGGAATTTGTTAAAAAGATTTTTTCTTTGTAGGTATTATGAACAACCCTGGGTTCAGCAAAACTTTCTTCCTCAAAGATACTATGAGGCAGGGTGGATTTCGACGTCCAAATTTTCTAAATCCTCCTATTGTAATATTAATCCCATCAAAAACATAAATGTGAAAATGGGAGCCAAGTTCAATAATAAAAATATGCGTTGTTGTCGACTTCGCCGACAAAAGAATTGAGATCTAAATGGGTGCCAAGTTCTGTAGATAATCCTGAAATTTATTTACACAAAGCAGATAACTTAGGATAAATTGAAGCTCAAGTTTGACTTGGCTAGTTTTTACCAGTAAATCGATTTTTTAGAAGAGTAAGATAATTATGTTGACCTTACAATATAAAAACAGTAACTTGCCTATACGCTATTGTATGTTATAACATAAAGAAGATAAGTTGATTGTATGTGAAAACTAGCCAAGTCAAATCTTGAACTTCAATTTATCCTAAGTTATCTGCTTTGTGTAAATAAATTTCAGGATTATCTACAGAACTTGGTACCCATTTAGATCTCAATTCTTTTGTCGGCGAAGTCGACAACCACGCATATTTTTATTATTGAACTTGGCTCCCATTTTCACATTTATGTTTTTGATGGGATATCATTACTTTTTGTAAAGAAATTATTATTATTCAAAGGCACGGCTGGCTGTCCATAATGGTGTGTTGGTACCTACGCTTATGTATGGAAGTGAATGTTGGTCGTGGCAGAAGAGGCATGAAAGTAGAATAAATGCCGTGGAAATGCGTTCCTTGCGAAGTATGTGCGGTGTAACTTTGAATGATAGATTGAGAAATGAAGAGATTAGACAAAGTTGCGGTTTAAAAGATGATGTAGTGACAAAAATTGAAAGGAGTATGCTTAGGTGGTTTGGCCATGTTGAGAGAATGAGTGAACGGCGATTAACAAAAGAAATTTATAAGGCGGATGTTAATGGGAACGCCGGTAGAGGACGTCCTAGAAGGACATACATCGATGTTATTGGTGATGTTCTTCACAAAGGTCAGGTGCGTAGTACTCTCAACCGGCGTGCGTGTATGACAAGATGTATGAATGTGGATGAAGCGAAATGGGTATGTAAGAGTCGTAGCATGTGGCGTTCTATAGTTTCTGCCTACCCCCATGGGAAAAAGGCGTGAGTTTATGTATGTATGTATGTATTATTATTCATCATTCAAAAGTAATCTGTAAAACGTTTATGCTGTATAGTTTTCTTTTTTGTGCTATTTTCTACATTTTCTTGAATGTTAGAAATACAAAGTTTTTTTTTATCATTTGCCTGTTAAGTATATTTTTATTTCCCACTTGAATCAAATAATCTGGTATACAAAACGATAAAAGCGACCTTTCATCGTGGAATTATGGAACCCATTCTCCTGCGAAAGAAAATGATTGTTGCTATTACAATTTCGCAAGGCGGTAGGTAATAAAAATCGATTTTTGAAAAATATTTCAAATCGTAACAATTCACTGTTTTCGGAACTTTTCCTTTGTATACACACAATTACCCAGCTGGAAACCAAATTTCAACTTTCTAGGTCATCTGGAAGTGGGTTAGGTTTTTGATCTATATGTCAGTCAGTGTTAAAAATGCCGATTTTTAGACGTTAATATCTCAATAACCGTTTGAGCTGTATTTATGAAATTTGGGATTATAGTTAATCTCAGGGGTTTTAATAAATAAGCCAAATTGCATGTGTTTATGTTGAATACATTTTGAGTTATTGAGGGCACAAAAGTGGCTTCAAATGGTTCACACGGCTGCTGCGTCGCCAGTTCCTTTTTCTTTGAACTTGGCTTGACACGCTGCCGCGTGTCTAGATTCGCCCTTCCCACGTTGTTGTAAACTTTACTGAAAACAGTTCTAATTCGCAACGGCACGTCCATCCATGACCAAGTTTTGTTTCAGTCCCTTATTTTGTCATTGAATAAATACATTAAGGTTCTTATTATTATACTTACATTGTTGATTTTGTGCGGAAACTACTAAGTCCTTAAGACCCTAACAGTTTTCTTAAGCGTCAGCACTACAATATTTGTTCTCCTCTATATTCAAACAATTACTTAATGTTGTCAACTTAAGGCTATTTGCTTTGGAAACTAACTAATTTCATGTTGTCATTACGTAAATTGAAAATACATGTGAAGGTATTTACTTTCTGGAAATTAGATTTTGGTGAATCAGTTAAATTCCTATTACTTTAAAAAGGTAGTTTGTTCATCTTTCAGCAACATTGGATAAATTATTTCTCATAAGTTAAGGAAGAAGTTACAAGTGAGTTAATAGTCTCTAGATTTGTGTTGACACCGAGCTTAACTTTTCTAGTAGGTTGCTCGCAACTTTTATGTTATAAGTATATTATGAAACTTGCTAAGGCTCTCACTTTTTTTTGCATAATATTATTTTTACTGATGTATAGGAAAACAGTTAACAATATATTACGTCGCAGACTATAACCGTAAAAAAATTCAATGATTGAACCATTTCTATAACATCTTTACATAGTATAAAACAAAGTCGCTCCCGCTGTTTGTACGCTTAGATCTTTTAAACTACGCAACGGATTTTAATGCAGTTTTCAGCAATAGATAGAGTGATTCAAGAGGAAGGTATATACGCCCCACATTAGTATCTACATTGCACCCGTGCGAAGCCGGGGCTGGTCGCTAGTTGTATATAAATATGGTTTAAAATTATTTGTAATGACATATAAGCACATTTAATTATTTTGGTTTAGCAGTGGCAAGCGCGACTGCTGATTGTGAGGTCCTGGGTTCGATCCCCAGGTCGGGCAAAGTGTTATTGAGTTTTTCCGTGTGGAATTCCTCAGTAGCAGCCCAGAGTTTGAATACAGGCGTGATGTTATGTGTAAATATTATGTGGAAAAGTATAAATACATAATTAGCTTTTCATACTACTGTATGAGAAGTAACAATTGCTTCTGTTATTCCACTAGCAAAGCAAGTCCTAAAAATACACAGAAAGTAGTAGTAGTTAATATCTATTATGTATCTTAATTTTATTTGAATAATAAGAAGATTGATTCAAGATCAATGAAATAACATTCTAGGGAATGTTCAGAGGTGTGAACATCCGGATATGAATGTAATTTGCTAATTTAGAGCGGGATACCGTGTAGAATTATTCAGGTTCAACGAACAATTTTAAATAGAAAGTGATATGATACGGAAGGGAATAGCGCTGACCGATTATTATGTAAAGTTCAACAAATTATGATCCCGGAAAATTCCTTGGAGGATTTCACTCAAATAAAACGAAGGGTAGATTGCTGTCCAGTCAAATAGGCCAATAACCTGAAGACTAGAGCAGACTGGATGCGGAAGACGAATACGCGAGACCTTCGTGCAGCGGTGATCTGCGATAATTTCAGTTGAAAGCATGATGAGCTTTCCATAGTTAGAGCTTTGTATTACAACTAAGTTACAGTCACGTAAAAGTTTAAGTTACTACATCACAAATGGATAAAATTGCGGACACGTAAACAAAAAAATCAAACAACTCATACTCTATTTGAAGGGATCAGGGGAAGAATAACTTTTGTCACATTTAAAAAATTTTTCAACTGCAATGCAGTCTGAATGGTTATACCTGTCGCTATGTTCTGTCAAAAACAACAGGGCAATAACATCCATAGTCTCCGAGCTTTCATGCTTTTAAAATATCGATACAGGGAAAAAACATCCAATGTCCGGACCGTTCAGGAAAAAAACAACCGTTGTGCGTGGTCGACTGTGACAGTGACATTAGAATATCTCAGTTTGTTCATTAGGTGACAAAAGTGGTTCTTCCCCTGATCCCTTCATTTAGTATAGGGTACCACTATGTGTAAGCAAAAAAATGTATGCACATAGTTTTGCCCCAAGCATAGATACGGGATGTGTCGTAGAAAAAACACGCAACAGCTTGAAACGAAAACAACATCTATATTGTAGATGTGTATATTTACAGACTATCAGCATAGTACCTTGTTTACATATATATCGCAGCGATATTGTAATAAAGTCAAAGTATTTATTTCAATTAGGCACATAAAAGGCACTTTGAACGTTAAAGTTAGAACATTAAAAATAGCCGCCATATTATAATAACTATAGCGATATTATAATATTACTATAAAAAAACCGCCTTGTTGGTCTAGTGGTGACAAGCACGACTGCTGATTGTGAGATCCTGGTTTCAATTCCCAAGTCAGGCAGTGTTATTGGGTTTTTCCGTATGGAATTCCTCAGTAGCAACCCGGAGTTTGAATTTGTGCCCGGTTGATGGCAATAGGCTCACCCCATATTACATGGGACTTAAACATAACGGCGAAATGAGGGTGTTACTATACATCTCTGCCCAATCCTTCGGGGAATACAGGCGTGATGTTATGTTATATTATAATAAAAAGAAATATTGTCATTCGATCATATTACTCACAATATTACTTACTGATTTTAGACTTATTATAATTTCGCTAGACACTCTTAGCGAATAGAGTTATTATAATATAGCGGCTGCGACATTTTTACGGAATAACGTTGCCATTGTGTTACCGCGCATTTCTTTTTAATGGTCAGCCGAGTCATAATGAGGCCCTGTCTGAGGTAACAACGTTTAGTCAAATATATACAGTTTCGTTTATAAAACGTTTGCAGCTAACATCTGTGATATATTTACTACGTGATATATCGAAGGTCCCTACGTATACTATCGAATCTACAAAATCTGTTTTTATTTTATTATGTAGGTATGTACCTACACTGATTACGCTGAGATTTATGATCCCATTTACTTGATTCTTCTTTAGTTTGATGCGGAATAATTGCCATTTGGTCCCATAAAAATGTATTATTTTATAACCATTACACACATTTTGAGCAGATAAAATAAAAACTGACATTTTGTAGTTTCGATAGTATACGTAGGGGCCGTCGATATGTGTGCCTATTAAATAAAACAACATGGCAATAAAACATTTTTTGTTTATAAATAGTTTCTAATATTTCCCAACTGATGAGGAAATTAAAGAAAACTAATGTGTTTCAGCTGTTTGTCTTTGTTCAATTACCTACACGCTAAACAAGTTTCATTGGTGTTTATAGCCGATTATTTTTAAAAGAGTATTGAGTGCAAAGAGCAATTTATCTCCTTATTATTTGAAGGAAAGCGCTGAACCGGCTGAACATGAAACGGCTGTCATGCCACTTTATACTCTTCATCCGGCAACGAAAAGAACGCGGAAGTATAGGAGGTAAATTAACACTGTGTGAAGATCTTTATACCATTAGAATATATTATTTAATTTAATATTTCATTAAAGATCTCTGTCAGACTTTCATAACCATCAAACACTAGCTATATTTGAAACATCGCAGGGCTTCAATGTAGCTGACGAACTTTATAGGCTCACAGTGAACTAATCGTCGCTGCGCTTGCAAAATCCGCTGTTTTTTTATTTTTCGGTTTTTGATGCTATTTCATAATACTTTTCAAGCTTCGTAGGACTGTGAAATCCGTTTTCTAATAATTTATTTGGTTAAGAAGATAGCAATATCAGCTATGTAATTTTGGCCGAAAACGGCTTGAAAAATCCTCTATGTGTGCAAAGAGACACAACGTGTTTTTATTTCAATGCCTCTTAGAATTGCGCTTCAATATGACACATAGCGGGTTTATTATTTTAAAATAGAATGGAAAATCCGCTAAGTGTTCTAGGAAGACCAACAATGAAAATTATCTAATAGAAGCATAAATCCGTCATGTGGCGAAAATTTATATAGTGGTATTTAGGTACGACCCAAAAAGAAATTCGCTATGTGACCAAATTCACTTAAAAAAATCCTAGCACCTGCAATATCGTAGAAAAAAGCAAAACAATAATATTTTATGATGTCTCGACATAAAGCCTAATTTTCTGCATATTAAGTTTTAAAATGTTATTATCAGTTTGAGAAAAAAACAGTTTTTACTTCTCCTGTAAAGTTGGGTTTTTTCCCATAGCGGATTTCGCAAGTGCAGCGACGTAATGCTCAGACAGGTTCCCTTATCACCAATTAGCTAATACAACAGAATATGGAATGTAATGGTTTCATGTATTTCTTGGGTAGATGTTAGTAGCATAAACTTTTGATACCTTTGGGTTGATACAGGTTATGGCATTTTATCTCAAAGCAAAGGTTACCCAAAGTAATATTCCTTATTTAAAGAAACCTTTTGGCAGTTCAACGTGAACAAAATTTAATAAATTATTGATAAGTGAAAAATTCATTTTACCACAAAACCAATAAATTAAATACCTAGGCAATTAACAAGGTTAATTGACTCGACAAACCTAACGAGCGTTCGACAGAATTTCATTTAAATGCCTAGAATTGAATAATTTGACGTCGAATATGTTATCAAACACAAAATTACTAGATCCCGGTATTGATTACAGACTGTTGTTTTATTCAATATCATGCATAATGATTTCCTAGTTGGCTTGTTGTATTGTAAACCGATGCATATTATCATATAACATTGCATGTTCTATGCTCAGGAGCTGGACGGTGAACCATGAATAGATTTATAAAAAAAATGGTGTATGATTTTTGTCCAGGCGTTTGGTACATGCGTTATTTAGCGATCTCATGTGATATAAGTGGTGATGTGATTAACGATGGAGCATATTTGCCTTTAAAAAGCTTAGATATTAATAACTCTCAGTTTGAAGACCCCAAATTATAATCCAGAAATAACGGTAAGGAATTCATTCTACAGCTGTGCGCATGAGGAACGTGATTTAATACAAAAAAAAATAGAAATAATACATAGGGTTTTGTGTATTATCGTCGGGCAGGGAAATATTGTAACTACTTCTATTGCGTTTTGGGAACGTATAATTTGTATCTATTCATTGGAGTCGTAATTGCCATCGCACCTATTTACGGACAAACACCTAGTGACACCTAGTGATAAAGCAACACTAATTACGTAAATGACTTGTCATCTTGTTGTATAGTTGAAGATGCCAGTAATGGACATTCAGTTACCATTAACTATAATAAACTGTAGTGATATTTTGATGGAAGTGCATACTTATTTAGCAATAAACTTCCACGAGCTGATTTATGATGATCACAATAATATTAATGATGACAAATTAATGTCATAAAGAAGTAGGTATTCATGTCGTCTCAATAAAAGATAAATCAAACCCAATGATTTCAACAATCGCTAAGATCTTGAATAAAAGTTTCTGCACTAGTTTAACCGACAGCCACTTATTCATGGAAATAAACGACTTGGTAGGTAGTAAATACCAAACAAAATTTATTTAAATAATACTAAAGATACACCAATGTTACAGTCACCAGACCATGTCAGACAAGTAGGCGTAAATAAATGCGATAGGTACATGATATATTTTACGATATCTGTCTTCATAGGCAGCTCTTAGCAAATCTAATCCAATATCGGATCCGTAGATATTCTACCGTGAAAAGGAAGGCTCTATTCAGCGAATAAGAGGAAAAATTTACACATTCTACGTGATCATTTTTTGCGTCTACGTCTAGGCAGACCCGAATTTCGAGGAAAATAAGTCTTCATTCATGTGAAGAATATGCTTAACGTTTATTTTTATGTTCATGGTAGATTTATGAGGCGGGTCTAGGTAAACATTGTTTTATAAACTTAATTAATGTAAGCAGCTAATCGATTCAGTCCCCAAACGATCAATTACTTAAGTTCCCTTATCGATGATCGTAATTGGTTCTGTACATGCATTTAAAACTTAACTAATAGTAACACGAAGGTACGCACTTAACCGGTTGTATCCATTATCAATATTAATATACAATCGTGAGAACAAATGTACCTAATTATCAACTGTTTAAGTAATTACAGAGCAATAAAGTAGAGGACCTAGTGTATAATAGCATGTGTACATGACCATGTTCTGAGAAACTAAATAACATGCTGTATAAGACAATAATATAATTGCTGATCCTAATAACATTATTGTATTTCACTTTTAATATACCTATCAATTATAGGATAATAATTTACTTACAAGAATTAACATCGAAAGAATCCAAAAATCGTAACCACAAAATTTATTACAAATCTACGCGTATTCAATGTGTTTATAATATATCGGTTAAAGTAATACTAAAACGACTTACCGAGTGTTGTACTCGATAATACACGATTTCATGGTTGTCAGTTCATACACAAATATTAGGCGCGCGCTACAGGAGCGTCAGCGAGCGCGTCGCGTCAGAAAATGTGGAAACACTGAAACTGTGCGGCGCGCGGTGCGTGTGGCGACTGCGGGCACAGAAGTCGCACTGCTACGCGGTCTGCATGCCCGTCAGTGCCCGCGTGTCCTAAACTCTATCAGTCGCTACTAAATGGCGAAAATAAATCTATTAAATAATAAAACAATCTCCTTTATAATCGGAACTATGTTATATACGTACACAGCCATTGTCTGCAACTTAGGTATTTTCTGCTGCGAACTTGTGTGTGCTACCACCAGTTGTTAAACAAATAGATCTAATTAAATCAGGATGTAGTTTTCTAGAATACATTTATTAAGATTTATCCGTAATTAATATGCACAATTTGTTCTAGAAAAAGTATTGTAAAAAGTTTATGTAATTAAAATTGATATTGATAAAAACCAGTTTCTGTGACGGACGTACTTTGTGACCTTGTACAGCAAATAAATGGAATAATATCCATTCAAAACTATTGTATTACTCGTAAATACGTGAAAATGTAACTACTGACAAACAGAGAAATAACAAGAAATAGGTACCTAATTAGTATTATCTATTATTTATGTCCCATTGTCGTATTATAAGGTAATATAGCAACATTTTCCTCTTGCAATCAGAATTGTAATTCTGAGCTGTTTTTCTAGTTTATCAAAAATAAAATAAACTAAATGGGAAATATGCAACGGTTGGTTATACGAATAATGGAGTTTGGAAATTACCATATTGGTTTACACTTTAACACGACCTCCACGTTTCTATATAACAAGAGAGCTACAAATATACCACGTATGTGGAGAATAAAACAAAGAAAATAATAAATTAATATACATTTTTATCGTTTGAAACAATACAAATATGTAACTAATAAAGTCTAGATACATATGATAAATACCGCTCGTGGTAAAATGCCAACGGTTCGCTTTGAAGCGGCAGGAAATACGTCTACCAAGAAAGATAATATTGCTTCGAGTGTGTTCGAGGAATAGCATAAAGGTATTTCAATTAAAATTACATTATATTAAGGGTGGCTTGCTCGATGAGTCAATAAATAAATTTAGCGCTAAACATAAAACATTATTATATTTCCGTCAAGCGTTTGGAGTTGATAGAAACAAGATGATGTTTTGATAATGTTTAGTGCTAATTGTATTGAGTGAGTCGTCATACAAGCGGGCCTAAATGTATGAATGAGATAGCCAACTATACCTATAGATTAGTAAACGAGTGATCAGCTTGCAAAAAAATTTTAAAATACTATCTCTCATATATTTCCCGAGAGGTGAGGCAGAGTCGTAATTTTGTCTTGCCTATAACGATATTAAGTCTCAAATAATAAGCGAGCCTATTGCCATTTATCGTGCGTAATTTCAAACTCGAGGCGGCTACGTAGAATTTTCTAACAGAAAACAAAATAATTTGGTACGACCCAGATCGAACCCAAAACTTCACGCTCAACGGCTGCGCTTGCGACGAATATACCAATTAAGCAGTTCTAAAATAGATATATTTGTAGATATATGTCTGTAACAGCTGTGTTTATGACAGAAGGGTCAACGATATAGTGTCTCCCAATTTTTAATACAAAGTGCCTTGTATATCTTGGCTCTTCATGACGGCGCTGCTTGTAAAGGCATTAATATCAACAACATTAAATCCAGTACATTTAAATTTTGTTCCCTATTTCGCCGCGGGTACAGATATACTGGACACGGTAACACGGTAGTCGTGTCTGTTACATTACATCATCAACTCAACGTATATATGATCCCAACAACACGGTAGACTGCGACAAAACATCGTAATTATATTTTTACTAAAAATAATTTTAAGAAATTGTCTTTCATTTCGTGCCAAGACACTAATAATATTTGTATACGATCGCTTATTATTTTCTCTTTCTACGTGATCTTTTTAATGTTGTTAGTGAGTTAAATACACCGATTGTGATTTATCACTTCTATAAATCAAGACAATGTTAGAAAAAGTTTTTAATAAGTAGTCTTCTTAAAAGAAAATAATGCTTTGCGAGCGTAATGCCTCAGGAAGTTTCGTAGCAAGATCATACCGTCTTCCCTCCACATCCATAAGTTGCCCTGGGTCTGTAGTCTCGACATAGATAACTATCACTTAACCATCGATTTCGTTCATGTGTCATAATGATCAATTTAAGAATATTGTAAGTAAAATCTACGTAAAAAGATTTGTAATTTCGTCTATTCGGGTCTTAAAAGTTTAACGTTATGACTTAACGATCGTATCTATGTCCAGCCTGCAGGCCCTGGTAATGCGCTTGCCAATTAGCACAAACGATCATTATCACTTAAGCATAGAGACACTGAAAATAGGTCGAGAAAGTGCTAGAAAAAAGTAGACCGTTTTCCGTAAAGGATTTTACGATTCGTCCAAATTAACCGCATACGAGACAATAAGTTCCTCTAGACACAGTCTGATATTTGTTTTTAGCTCTCTCTTATCGTGTCGACACGAGCTATAGACTAGAATAGCTCATGCCGTGGTAAAACGATTAGCCAGCCAGCCAAGGTTGGTAGCGCGGATGATTGCCCAGGGAGCGCCGGACGTATTTAAGTATCAGCACTCGTGGATACTCTTTTAATGCATCCTTGTTTTTTGCTGAAGCCACCGATTGGTACATGGAGCAACTGCTCTGGAGCTCGAAACACCGATCGAGTGGCACATACACTCGGGAGCAATGAATTTGGGTCACCAATATAAACAAAACAATGTTTTCTGAGATATTAAGGGTTATGTTGGTGACCTGGATTCACACTTAATGTTCCGGTGTCTCGTCTGCGGTCAGCCTTATTTTCATGTGCATGAGCTTATTTATTTTATACCCAGTTTAATATAGTTATTTATTGACGAGGCCTTGAGGTATGTTCGTTAGATTCTTACTAACATGATATGTATCCAATAATGGTAGATATTTTCTTTTTGTGCAACACAATAACTAATCAGTGTATCTAATCGCAGAAACGCTAATATAATGCATAGAATGATATTAACTATAATTATGTTTTCCTGCAGCAAATCTAAGGGTTCTTTGGAATCTTTTTCTAAGATAAGAAACTATTTTTTTAATAACATACATAACATGACATCACGCCTGTATTCCCAAAGGGTAGGGCAGAGGAGTATAGTAACTCCACATTTCGCTGTTACGTTTAAGTCCAATAATAGGGAGGCGAGCCTATTGCCATCAACCAGGCACAAATCCAAACTCCGGGCTGCTACTGAGGAATTCCTTAAGGAAAACCTCAATAACATCTTGCCCAACCTTGGGATCGAACCGAAGACGTCACAATCAGCAGTCGCGCTTGCCACCACTAGACCAACGAAGCAGTTTTTTTATTATAAAAGGCATTCAGTTTTTAGGTTTAAAAGTTCTGAAAGGGTGACAAATCGTAATTACCTCTACGTTAATAAAGGCCGATCCTTTACGTTGTGAATTTAAGTTGCCTTTAATCACTTTTTTGCGCCTGCATATCAGAATAAAGCACAGACGAGAATTATGCGATCCATTCATAAAATTACGAAACTAAAGACCTTTGAAAATTAAGCTTTATGACGTGCGTGAGTTTGTATTGCTTTCATAATCTGAGCAAAACATTATAAGTATTTCGTAACAATAAATACAACGTACCTACTCCGTATTTACGTTTTATTTTGACCGCGTTATAAGAAAAACACTTCAATGAAAATCCATGGTTATTAAATCTACACATTATTTTTAAATAGCAATCGCCTGCGATTTGTCTACCATAAATCACGACGTAAATTAGATACGTGATTTTTTCGTAAACATTGGGAACCTTGATATTTATACGACAATCGACTATCGGCTCAGCAGTCTCTGAGATAATCCCAGCTATCATTCACACGGCCTGAGATCGTAACATATAAATAACACATTCACTTTGTAACTCAATATAATGCAAATTGACGCGTGAAACGAAAGTACCCCTTAGTTCAGAAGTGCACTGTGAAAGGGTGCTGTTAGTCTTTTTTTAACCGACTTCCAAAAAAAGGAGGAGTTTCTCAATTTGGTTGGACTTATTTTTTTTAATCTGTGTTACGTCTCCACCACCTCAATTACAAACCGATTTGAAAAATTATTTTTTGTTTGAAAGAGTATTCTTTCGAAGTGGTCCCATTTAAATTTGATGAAGATCTGGTGAAGAACTTCGGAGATAGACAATGGAACTCCTCAATGACGAATAGTACGCATAATGTGATGCTGTGATTATGTTACGAGCAGCGTCTTTATTAGGTCCAATCATGTCTTAATTAAAGCCACTAAACTGAAAAAAATAAAAAACATATTAACAAAAATAAAATCGACTTTAAAAAACCGAAAAAAAGAATAAAATAATTACCATAATTATTGTAAAATTAACAATTTCAGAAGTCGGTGCCTTCAATTTGATTCAGCGTGGATTAGCACCGACTTCTGAAACTGTTAATTTTACAATAATTATGGTAATTATTTTATTATTTTTTTCGGTTTTTTGATGTCAGTTGTATTATTGTTAAAATGTTTTTTATTTTTTTCATTTTTTTAATTGTCGTTCCTTGTTGTATTATTTGTCTTAATTGCATCGTTGGTCTAGTGGTGTCGAGCGCGACTGCTGATCTTGAGGTCCTGGATTCGATCCCCAGGTCGGGTAAAGTGTTATTGGGTTTTCAGTGTGGAATTCCTCAGTAGCAGCCCGGAGTTTGGATTTGTACCCGGTTGATGGCAATAGGCTCGCCTCCTATTACACGGCGAAATGAGGGTGTTACTAAAACCACCTCTGCCCAACCCTTCGGGGAATACAAGCGTAATATGTTATTTGTCTAAATAATAAGACACACGCAAAGGTTTCAAGCTGGTTATAGTTATTATAGAAGAAAAGAGGTTTTAACCAAACTTCTTCTTTCCTCATGTCGGATCAAGCCATATGAGAACAGCTGCAGCTGCTCATGCCGTGGTGAAAAGATTAGCTGGTCAATAAGGTGTACGTGGAGCTGACTGCCCGCAGAGTGCGCCGGACGTATTTAAGTGTCGTTACTTGTGGTGGCTCTTCTAGTGCATCCCAAAACTAGTGTGTTAATATACGAGCTATGTATGCAGCTGTGGATGGACTGTAAATTCATATTACAGAAAAGTTCTAAACTCACATAATACGAATATTATCATATTCTTGCTGTTGCCCACGGTTTCATTCGCAACCTAGAGTAACTATTTCATGTACCCGGATAAAAAGTACTCTATGTGTTAATCTAGGCCATGTTCTGTGTGCCAAATTCATCCAAATCCATTCAGGCGTTTATGCGTGATTGAGTAACAAACATCCAAACAATCACATTTATAATATTAATATGTTTTTGGAATTAATTAAGACAGGTCATCAATACCGCAACCTGCAGCTACGAGATACGATGCTACGTAGCTACGCCTTCTAAGGGCCAATTTCACCGTTGAAAATAAACGCGATTAGTTCAACCTATACTCGGATTACGCGTTTATCGGAGTTTAGAGCTCCAAATTGAATTTCACCAAGATAAACTAAACGCAGTTAGAGCATAACTGAGTTTAAATTCTGAACGGCCGATTTTTGGCGTTTAGCTCTGTAAACGCGTTTTGAAGAGCAATGTCGCTAGCTTTTGAGAAGCTTTTAAAACTGTCCAGCCTCTGGGATGGGTACCGGAGATGGCGTTAAACTCTGTGGCGATTTTACGCCACTCTTCATTTTGTGCTTCATGCTCACGGCATCTGTCTTCTTGGACTCAACAATTAAAAAATGTGTTGTTATTAATTCAAGGAGAGCCTCTTTTTCACTAGTGGTGAAGGTCAGGTTTCTTTTTCGTTTTGTCATTATCTCAAAACACAAGATAATAATATACGTTCCAACAGCGGAGCCGTGGTCAATCGTGCAAAAGTCCAGAGTAGTCCGTAGAGCGAAGCCGTGGTCAATTGTGCAGAGTTGTGATTTTTTGAAGAATGAATAATCAAAATCAAGTACCGACAAACAATGTTCAAATGAAAACACCACGAAAGTCGAGAATTTAGCAACAAAACTAGGGATATCAATTTGACAGTTACATATGTGACAGTTTTGAAGTTGACAAACTGTATAACATGACATCTGCGCTTAGATTTAAGGCGATATTTACGCTATAGGTCACTAGGCTTTGTTTTCGTGAACGCGATCAAATCGTAGCTGGTGAAATCCGTTTAACGAACACCAAGCTTAGAAACGAACTATAAACTCGATTAAGCAAAACGTAGTTTTATTAAACTTGGTTTCGAATACAAATGGTGAAATCGGCCCTAAGTTTCAATGCACCCCCGGCTACGAAGCTACGCCGTCTACATTACACCAATATTCTTGTTCTATTACGCTAATAATAACATACGGAGTTAATTAAGCAGCTAGCTGTCTACACGTTTTCTATTTTTATTTTGTGTTAAGCCTTTCTACGCCCCTCCTGCTTTAAAAGATCGTATATATTAACAGATATGTGTAGTATCTCCTGCCCTGGTCCCAAGTTACTTGGGGTCGGCGCAATATGTTTTTCTCTTCCACTCTTCCCTGTCAGCCGTCTCATTATCATTTACTCCCTTATCTTTCATATCCTCCCTCTCACAATCCCTCCATCTTTTCTTAGGTCTCCCTCTCCCCCTCCATCCATCAACATTCATATTCATCACTCTCTTAGTCACATGTGTTTCATCCCTCCTCAGCACATGCCCATACCAAGACAAACGCTTTCCTTTCAACTTTTCTGTCACTGGTGCCACTTTCAAACTTCCTCTAATATACTTATTTCTTACTTTATCCATTCGCGTCACTCCACACATCCATCTCAACATTCTCATCTCCGCTACGTGTAATCTTATTTCATCCGTCTTCTTCACGGCCCAACACTCTGATCCGTATAGCACGACAGGTCTTATAATGGATTTGTAGATTTTGCCCTTCAGCTTGAGGGGCATCCGTTGGTCACAAGTTGTCCCTGTGACCTGTCGCCATTTCATCCAACCTGAGTTGATCCGATGCGTAACGTCTCGGTCAATTTCACCATCCCCTTGGACGAGTGACCCAAGGTACCGGAAGTCGGAGCAGACTGGTAAGGATATACCAGCGAGAGTAATATAGGCATAGGACTGGAGAGACCGCCGAAATCGCAAAACATATACTGCGTTTTGCTTCTGCTCATTTTCAAGCCAACACTCTCCAGTCTTTGCCACCATTCCTCCAATTTTCTCTGGACCTCTAGGCCACTCTCGGCAACCAGCACAATGTCATCGGCATACAGCATACATCAAGGAGCCTCTTCCTGGATTTCCGACGTAAGAGCGTCTATTATCACCAGAAAGAGGTAAGGGCTGAGAGTTGACCCTTGGTGCAAGCCTACAGCCACATTGAAACTGGCAGTCGTGGCAGTCGTGCACCACACATATTAACAGATATATATTTTTATTATTAATCATTGGTTTATTGGCGCCGCCGAGATCGGCCCAGAAAGAGGGGGAGAGATGAAATGGACGCATAGCGAGGGCTGATTTGAGGTAGTGCAGAAAAAGAATTTATGGAAGAACAGTAGAGGCTGACATAAAATAAATGGTTATTAGTTTCTATCAAATCAGAATGTATTATAGCCAATGATGTCATAAATAGACCTTTAACAAACACCGTCATTGGTCTTTAGTTCCATGACATTCTAATGAGATTACCTATTGTTATACACTTGATGGTCTCTTCGTTATTAATAACCAGCCATGTTTAATATAACTAAAAGGATTGCGTGCGACTAAATAATATCAAAATAGGAACTGATAGTATCTGGGAATGTTTTTTTTTTGTCTTATGTAGTTATGTAAAAAGCCAATTGATTAAATACCAACCTACCTACTAAAATGTTACCTATACAACATTATTTGGACTCCTCTGCATGGCCAACAGCTGTTACATTTACTTAAAAATAATTTATTTATGAATAATAAGTTGCTGTGCATAATTAGTTCCCGTTCTTGTGATAATATCCGGTAGTATTTTACAACATAACTTAACATCACGCCTGTATTCCCCGAAGGGTTGGGCAGAGGTGTATAGCAACACCCTGTTTTTGCCATTATGTTTAAGTCCCATGTAATAGGGGGCGAGCCTATTGCCATCAACCGGGCACAAATCCAAACACCGGGCTGCTACTGGGAAATTCAGCACGGAAAACCCAAAAACACTGCCTGACCTGGGGATCGTACCCAGTACCTCACGATCAGCAGTCCCGCTTGCCACCACTAGCATGTATTTTACAAATAAACATTGATTTAATTATTTAATAAACTAACAATAAAATAGATCGTGTATACAACGTTAGTCGGAAAGGGGGTACTAAGCCACGGGCCACTTAAAGTATCACTGATGACTATTTCAAAGCAAATGTTAAAATTTCAAAATTCGATAAAAAAATTGCATGCTAAAAGATTTTTATTTAAGTTTAAAAAAAAAACATATCTGCTTTAGTTATGAATTCAGAAAATTAAGTTTCTACTCCGTGACCCCAAATATGACCTAAATAGTAATCACAGCTGATCATGGCTATGGACAGATAGATTTTAGCATATTTTTTACGAAATCTTTGAAACGCTATTTCTCTTAAACTATCGAGTTTTGGGGAAAGTTGTAGAACAAAAGTTATCCCTTATTATGGGTACTTTAACACCCTTTCGGCTTAGTACCCCCTTTCCGACTAACCTTGTATAACAAATTGACTATAGTTACAGTTTACAGTATGATGCACCTACTGCGGCTTTAATGCTGCTGATAACCTCTACCTCGATGTGCCTTTATAATAGAGCCTACCTACCAAAGTTTTTCGAGAGGTCTTAAAATAGGATTAATTTCTTCCGATTACATCCAGACGACCTTGTGATGAATAGTCAACTGATTGTTATTGTTTGTTCAGTAGTAAAATATAAAAAAGTGTAATGTGTATCTCTGAAATATAAAACTACACCTAGAAACGACCCTAACATACACGAGATAAAATATATTTTTAAATAACTACAACAAAAGGAGCGACGACCGAGTAAGTGATAACCAAGATTGATCTTCGTCGGACCGATAGTAAATATGATTTTATCGTAGTAAGTGAGATGACTAACTATAGAAACTATCAACAGGTATATACAGTGTCGAAACAATACAATATTTTATGTATTTTATGTAATTTATATTTATCTTTTGAATTCCTAGTATATTCAGTCCAAAATTGTCAACTCTTCTTTTTCCTGGACCTATTTCGATGCTTTTCTTTTTAGCCCTAAGGTTGACTGGTAGAGAATGCCTTATGGCATTAAGTCCGCCTTATGTACCACCATAGTGCATAGAAGAATAAATAAATAAAATTATAATATTTTGATTTTAGAAATGGACTATACCAGGTATTGTTCTTACAATTCACGAGTGCGCGAGGCGTGACTTTTATGTATACTCTCATAGGGTTCAAATTCAACTGTTTCACGCGCGCTTGTGAATTGTAAAAAGTAGGATACCGTATCCAAAATTGTAGGTCCACGAACTGCACGTGTTTGAAACGTAGAGTTAAATTAGTCTTGCGGAAATAAAACAATAATTCAAGCTTATGCAATCAATATTTTTGTATAAAATACTCAAAACAAAAATTAGAAGACAGCTAAAAATAATATATTTTTTTTTACATATCTTCTTCGTAGGTATTCCTAACATAAAATGTCTTGAGAACTGATTATCTTGTGTAATAGAGACAAATATTATTCAACTTCCATAAGCATAAAATATGTTTGGTCACAATTCACATATTTTGTATTAAATGAAAGTCGTAGGAGTTACAAATAACAATCAATACTAAAGTAAAGTGCATTACACTAAGAAGTTATCAACATCTATTAATACTATAAATGTCTAGCATCAAACACCTGCTGTAGACAACATTACCGAAAGAGAAATGGAATACAGGGTACTATTTGATTAATTTCGTATACATACAAATAGTCACACGTCCTGTAATCCCCGAAGGGGTATGCAGAGGTGTTCTCCAGTTACAAAAGTATGTACATCCACGTCTCAACACTGACATAAGGAAAAAGGCGAGACAGAAAAAAAATCATTGATGGTAACTAAGGGAAGAGGATGGGCAGTATTCAATGTCGTGCCTTTTTATATAAGAGGTCTTTGCTCTGCAGTGGAACTACAGGCTGGTATTACATAACAATATACTATGATCACCAATCCGGTAACCATGGTTACCTTGTTGATTTCGGCTCGTGGTTAATTTACCAATCGCCCGAGTCATACGATTTGCGAGGTTGAGCTGCGCTTCGTTACACATTGAGACCCCTCCGAGAGCACGTTAAACAGTCGGTCCCGGGTGTCATATGAATACCTATGACCACAGAAATATAAATATATTATTTGGATTTCTGTGCCTATGACAATACATACGTCTGTAAGACTTTTTCTTACACTGTAAAAACCATAAATAGATACCCAATAAAAATTATAATTTCAAAATAGATATCGACTTTATTTGTGTTAAGATATATTATAAATAGCAGATAGAGTAGAGAGTATCACTCATCGTTATAAATTTTCGAAAGTTGAATTATTTATTATTAGATTATTGAAAGAGTGTATCATCGGCGGCATAATATTTTTCTTTTATGTACCTAAGTTATGGTGACGGGTGAAATAAAGTAGATATATATGAAGAAATAAATACATCATACACTTCATAAAAACATTATTTAACACACGTATTGCTATGTCGGTTATTGAATAGAAAAATCTAGAACTTTTGAATATGGTTAAAATGATTTATTGCCCAATATTCGTTTTCGACAAGAATATAAGGTTATAAGATATGTATAAGAATTTATTATCAAACTAGTGTTCTGTCTACTGATAATTAAATGTCCCCCTTTTTGTTTCTTCATTTCTCCTTCTTCGTATCACAAGGTTCCTAAATACCCTTTCTTTTTCTAACACAAATTACAATAACAGTAGAAGTTAATTGTTAATAAAAACTTTTTTACAAAAAATTTAAACCGACTTCAAAAAGAATAAAATAATTACCATATAAAATTAACAGTTTCAGAAGTCGGTGCTGATCCACGCTGAACCAAATTGAAGGCACCGACTTCTGAAACTGTTAATTTTATATGGTAATTATTTTATTCTTTTTGAAGTCGGTTTAAATTTTTTGTAAAAAAGTTTTTATTTTTTTCTTTTTAGTGGCCTTAATTAAAACTTGGTTGGACCTACTAAAGACGCTGCTCGTAACATAATCACATCATCACAATATGCGTACTGTTCGTCATTGAGGAGTTCCATTGTCTATCTCCGAAGTTCTTCATCAGATCTTCACCAAATTTAAATGGGACCAACTTCGAAGTATACCCCATCCATTAAAAAAAAATCATCAAAATCGGTTCACAATTGGCGAAAATATCGATGAACATACACAAAAAAAAAAAAAAACATACAGACGAACATAGTAATCTCCTCCTTTTTGGAAGTCGGTTAAAAATACAGTCTACAAAGGATAAAGCAGGAAAATATTAAATTACTTTGTAGCCTGCCCAGAGCAGCCAATTTAATCTCCCGTTTTTTTAAGGTATCGAAGTTGTTTGATATAAATATACTTCTTCTCTCGTCAGTACGGGTACAAACTTGCTGATTGGCTAATCTTGTAGATATAGCCTACAAGATTAGCCAGTCAGCCAAGTTTGGTAGCGGGTATAATAATTCATGGAGGCTTTTTTAATGCACCTCTATAAATATATTATAACATTATGTTATAGATTTATAAACAGTTTTGAACTAACATCTACAAAAAACTGTCTCGTTGGTCTAATGGTGGCAAACGCGACTGCTGATCGTGAGCTCCTGGGTTCAATCCCTAGGTCGGGCAAAGCGTTATTGGGTTTTTCCGTGTGGAATTCCTCAGTAGCAGCCCGGTGTTTGAATTTGTGCCCGGTCGATGACAATAGACTCGCCCCCTACTACAATGGGACTTAAATATAACGGCGAAATCAGGGTGTTACACCTCTGCCCAATCCTTCGGGGAATACAGGCGTGATGTTATGTTATGTTAACTAAGAAATAAGATATCGAAACCGAAAAGCACTAACCTAGCTAATAAGACAAGCTAATTTCTACATTCTATCCCAACAAAGTTTAAGACACGTAACGGAACTCATATAAACACAGGTATACCCCCATAATGGTACTTAGTTTGGTAGTTAATTAGCATACCTATTGCTAATTCAATGGCACGGACATAGCGATAATCGTAAATGCACGACCCATCGGTCGGGGGAGATCGTCTGTTGAATTACCTAAGTGCACGTATGCGTGTAGCGGTATAGTATGGCCACGTTTAGCAGTGGACGTTTACGGGCTTATGATGCGTGTAGCGGCAATTACTATGCTATGGTTTTATTGCATCTACTTTACACAAATGTGCAATGCGTTGGTACTACATTTCGATCGAGATATTCTAAATTATACCCAGAAATGAAACTATGAAACATATTAAAAACGTCAGCCTTCAATTCTGGTTCCTTATTGATAAGCTTGAAGTCTTAGAAACTTTATAGCTGCAACATAACATAACATCTCGCCCTGTATTCCACGAAGGGCTCGGCAGAGGTGTTTTTGTCCACCCTCGTTTCACCAGTTATGTTTAAGTCCCATGTAATAGGGGGCGAGCTATTGCCATTAACCGGGCACAAATCCAGATTCCGAGCCCGCTACTTAGAAGATCATAATGGAAAAACCCAATAACACTTTGCTCGACCTGGAGATCGAACCCAGGACCCCATGCTCAGCAATCGCGCTTGCGACCACTAGAACAACAAGGCAGTCTATAGCTGTAATCTGAATATAATTCTAAATCATTCTTAACACTTACAATGTTCAACAAAACAAGTACCTATATTTTGCAATATCACATTTTTATTTTGAAACTCTGAAGACACATGACGAATACAAAATAACCCCATTTCAATATTGTGTGTGTTTGGAGTGACGAGTGTCGCTGAAACATTCGGTTGGCAGTTATTGCGGCGTGTGAAACGACACGTAACTTTTATTATATTATATTGTTATATCATAGCGCCGGCGCATGCATACTCGGAACAGTCGGTACACAAACTCTCTTAACAAGAATATAATATCGTTCGTTTCAATGCCTGGAGACAGACAACGTAATACTCATTACAATAATATCTTTTTACCACAGGTGAAATTATATTTATGATACTTTCCCATGGATTCAGTGCCGAATTGTCCCTCTTATCGACCGCTACAACTAATAGTAACTCGTTTTGACAAACGGTGATCGTAGTATGAGTTTTTGTTAGGATGTAAGAGGATGCTGCAGCCCGTACAATTGTTTTTTTTTAAGCTTTGTGACGGGTGGTGGCTGACTGGCGGAGGTCCGGCCCTATAAAAGGTCGGGCACACTGCAGATCGCCCTCTCGCGCCGCTGCAGTTACCCAGTTAAGTGCCACACCTGCTGAAGAAAACCTGGACTCCTCACACTGTATGAACCACGCCCTGTTGTTCTCCTTGTACTCTTTGTAAATTCTTAATTAAATATACCTACATATAGTGTACGGTTACAAGTGTTATTCTTTATCCTCCCGTAAGTACACGCCTGCTAAATTTTATGTGCACATGCTTGTCGAGGGTTGACTCCTAAAGCCACCCTAAAGTGTTACAGCTTTACCCCACTTATATTTCTCCTGTATCATGGATGCGTTTACAGACACAAATCTCCACATGCACAGACGCGCAGACCTGAAATTACTATTTGTAGCCATACAAATATTTGATCCGTTCGGGAATCGAACCCACGACCCGTAGCATAGAAGCCAATCGCTCAGCCGTTACTCGCCTATACTCCCTCTTACTCGCTCTAACACCCATGGAAAAGGAGAATGATTCCTATTCTTTGTTGCCGGAAACCATACAGCTAATCTCTATTCATGCATAGTCAAAAAAATAGTTTTAACCCAATAAAACCGAATAAAATAAAATCTAATACATAAATTAAACTGCAAAGTATTTTTCTAATATTAGGTAATAAACCAGAGCTGCAGACTTGAAATGGGTAAGTCAATGAAACTATAAATCAGGTAGTGCCGACCATTCGAAATTTAATTTACTTTTGTAAAAATCGTGGAAAAATCCACACAACACACCTATCTTGTAAATCACAACGACATTTTTCAATTTCAACACGAAATTGCTATAGAGAAGGTTCATTTTAACCCGGTTATATTGCAATTTATCAAATTCTACACATAGGTAGTTACATTACAGGGGGTGATTAGATTCGCGTGGGTGTACTTGGAATCACGAGCCTCGCACGAGGGCTGTAAAAGGTATGAGATCATTAAAAGTATAGCCCTGAATAACACACCCATGTCGAAGGCGTACGTGTACGTAAACACGTGTTTAACAATATGATAAGAATGTATTTCGATTTGTGAAATTATTTTGATATTATTGCATCGCGACTGCTGAGCTTGGGGTCGTAGGTACGATCCCCATGTCGGGCAAAGTGTTATTTTCCATTAGGAATTTCTCAGTAGCTGCCCGAAGTCTGGCTTTGTGCCCGGTTAATGGCATTAGGCTCGTCCCCTATTACTTGGGACTTAAGCATAACTGGCGAAATGAGGCTGTGCTAAAAACACCTCTGCCGTACCCTTCGGGAAATATAACGCGTGATGTTATGTTAAGTTTTGATATTATTATGTTTTCTTTCGCTATGGACACAGCCGCAGCAAGTCGACTTCTGGAAGCTTTACCGATTAATAACATGACGCCTGTATTCCCCGAAGGGTTGGGCAGATGTGCATAGTAACACCCTCATTTTGCCGTTATGTTTTAAGTCCCATGTAATAGGGGGCGAGCTTTTTGCTATCAACCGGGCACAAATCTAAACTCCGGGCTGCTACTGAGGAATTCCACACGGAAAACCCAATAACACATTGACCGACCTTGGGATGGAACCCAGGACCTCACGATCTGCAGTCGCGCCTGCCACCACTAGACCAACGAGGCAGTTTAAGCACGCACTTGCTTCAATAACTTGCGCAATTTAACTTGCTAGCGGATTTAGCACTTCAAAAACGAATATTCTTTGTTTGCCTACTCGTTTGTACTGGTTAACCAACTATTGGTTAAAGATAAGGCCACCATCTCCCCACCGTGTCCTTAAAACCGATTAAAGTGTTACGTCAAGAGAATGGCCACCGATGTTCTCCTGTCAACTAATAATGCAGAACTGCGGTTACGAATTCATCTGAAATGTGAAACTATTTTTCGTTTTGGAATTCTTCCTGCAGCTTGTTACGTACAATATTATTGTAAATGGAACTTAACAGTGTTGACAAAACTGGCAAATTGCTTATCTTGTTAGGAAGAATAACGGGGTGTCCTGCGTAAACGACAAACGCGACGTGGTGCGACGCGACGCGACACGACGGGGAACAAGTACGAGTTACGTCGCGTCTCACTACATAAGCCTCCAGTAGGGAATGCCGTTGTTCTGATCGCGTTCGATGCGCTCTTACGTCAGGACACCCCGTAAGCGTTGAAAATAGAGCTGCAAACGTTACGTTCACCTACTCTTTGTACAAAAATCGGAAATAATTTGCATAGTTACGGTTGCAGTGTAATGCGGGCGGTTTTTGGAACTGTGCCACGGACTCCGAAATAAATTGCTTCATTTTTGCAAGTGAACAGTTTTGTATTCATGAAACACTGTGTTTGAAATGATAGTTATTATCTGTGTTACAGGAAAATGAAATAATAACGCATGTGTGCATTTAACTATTTTTCTTGGGAATAATTAAAAATGTGTATTCACTGCGATGGATGCACATTCCTATGCCTATTACTCTCGCCGGTATATCCTTACCAGTCTGCTCCGACTTCCGGTACCTTGGGTCACTCGTCCAAGGGGATGGTGAAATTGACCAAGACGTTACGCATCGGATCAACTCAGGTTGGATGAAATGGCGACAGGTCACAGGGACAACTTGTGACCAATGGATGCCCCTCAAGCTGAAGGGCAAAATCTACAAATCCATTATAAGACCTGTCGTGCTGTACGGATCAGAGTGTTGGGCCGTGAAGAAGACGGATGAAAGAAGATTACACGTAGCGGAGATGAGAATGTTGAGATGGATGTGTGGAGTGACGCGAATGGATAAAGTAAGAAATAAGTATATTAGAGGAAGTTTGAAAGTGGCACCAGTGACAGAAAAGTTGAAAGGAAAGCGTTTGTCTTGGTATGGGCATGTGCTGAGGAGGGATGAAACACATGTGAATAAGAGAGTGATGAATATGAATGTTGATGGATGGAGGGGGAGAGGGAGACCTAAGAAAAGATGGATGGATTGTGTGAGGGAGGATATGAAAGATAAGGGAGTAAATGATAATGAGACAGCTGATAGGGAAGAGTGGAAGAGAAAAACATATTGCGCCGACCCCAAGTAACTTGGGACCAGGGCAGGAAGATGATGATGTATTCACTGCGATGCGATGTCTGCTCATCATAGACATAATACATTAGAACATACAGGTGGTTTCTTGAATCATCATCATCATCAGCCTATAATGTTCCCACTGCTGGGACACAGACCTCCTCTCTGTGAGAGGGGATGGGCCGTAATCCACCACGCGGGCCCAGTGCGGGTTGGTAGATGTCACATGTCTTCGAATTTTTGGTTCTAGGACATGCCGGTTTCCTCACGATGTTTTCCTTCACAGTTTTGAGAGCAGTGGTGATGAAATAAATTACACAAAGTAATGCGCCTGGCTGGGTTCGAACCCACGGCATACAACTCGTAAGTCGGGGCCGTTACCAGTGGGCCACCACTGCTCTCTTCTTGGTTTCTTGAATAAATATACTAAATACCTACTACTTATGTTATTTGTAAATGGTGCTTTACTTTTCTTGATCAATGTACGTTCGTTCTTATTTGTATGTTTAGCCATAAGCCACATTTTTAATATGCAAGTAGCGTGTGAGCTGCAATTTAACTTAACTTACGTAATAGAAGTATAAGTTTCTAAGCTTGCATGCTAGTCGTCATTACGTAGAAATGTAATAATATACATTGCATAAAATTCAATTCTAAGTTACACTTAGGTGTATCGTCATGGGTACGTACTACAATACCGAAATTTAAAAGACCGTATTTTAAAATACCTATGGAAGAAATCCCGAAAAATGAAACGCCGAATGATTGTTTGGTCGAAAGTTTTAAATCCCGAAAGTTCATTTGCCCGAAAGCTTAAAATCCCGAAGATCCATAGCTTAAAATCCCGAAGATCTATATAATATATCTAAAATCAAATTATCTACAAAAGTGATATCAAAAGACCTAAATATCGAAGTACAGAGTATCGAATGTCCTAGGTTAGGTTAGAACAGTGTAAATTAACGGCAGCGGCCGCCGAGCGCCACATCCCCTCTATTGTTGGTGAATCATTTGGTTTAGATGAGGTCAAACTCCACCAAATTGTCGGCGGAACCCCGCTGTGCGGGGCTCCTATTTCAAGAGTTTAAAGGAACCTAACCAAACCAAACCTCGGGGTTCCCCTGACGTCCATATTTCGTCCATTCGGGGTTGCATCCTTTCGGGCATTTGGACATCGGTATTTTATGTTTCGATATAACGGCTATCGGCATTTAAAACTTTCGGTATTTAGAATTTCGTTGTTTTGGACTTCGGTATTTCAGTCATAGTTATTATGAAATTTCGGTATTGTAATACGTACCCATCGTCATACCTACAAGCTACTTGCACAGTGAAAGCGGGCCTTTATCAAGTGACAGGCGATAACAATGATGCAAAGTTTATTACTTCCGTACTACTTTTGCTTTATGTTTAACTCAATAGCAGTTACTATTTTATTGCATAACAAAAACCAATGTAAACAAGCTTGCCATCGATATCCATTCAATCCCGATCTGTTATAGCATATACTATCAAAAACTTTCACAAACAATGAGCCCCATTTCCATACTTCTTCTTCTCTTGTGTTGGCACGAGTTAGATGAGGATAACTCATGCCGTGGGCACGGGGCACGCCGCTATAGCGGCGGTAAGACCCGTGATGGAGGAGTGGCTGGAGAGACGTCACGGCGCCCTCAGCTTCCGGCTGACGCAGGTACTCTCGGGACACGGCTGTTTCGGGAAGTACCTGTGTCGTATAGGCCGGGAGCAGACGCCCGGTTGTCACCACTGCGACTACCCCGAGGACACGGCACTGCACACTTTGCAGGCGTGTCCAGCATGGGGGTCGCAGCGCCGCGAGGTAGTCGCGGCGATCGGCGGTGACCTCTCGCTTCCGGCCGTGGTTCTGTCCATGGTCGGGAGCGAGACTGCTTGGGAAGCCATCGCCTCCTTTTGCGAGGGGGTGATGGCGACCAAGGAGGTAGCGGAGAGGGAGAGGGAGGCCGCTTCTTCTCTCCCTTTTCGCGCTAGACGCACCGGGCGCCGGAGGGCGCGTGACGATCTCCGGCCACCCTAGTGAGTGGCCTGCGGGCGGCGGGTTGGGGAACCCGTCGCCCGACCAGTAACGGGCCCAGGGAGGATGGCGCGTCGTGTCCTGCGTGCGCCTCTCGGAAGGATGTGGGGCGGGGGAGCAACTGCCCCATCACAGGAGAGGTCCACCAGAAGAAGCTGGTGGACCGAGACCTGCCCCGGCCTTAAGGTCAGAAGGAGGGAGGGACACCGTGTGGTTTTAGCCAGTAAGAGCCAGTAAGGCAGTAAGACTCTGGCACCCCCCCCCCCCCCGTCTTCCCCGGACGAGGGATAGTCCATGAGGATTTGACCACGAGAAAAAAAAATATGACTGCCCAGGGTACGTCCCACTCATAGAAGCTCTTTTAATGCATTTCAATTTTATACCGACGCATGCGTATTTAGGAAAGTCGTCGCTACGCCTGCAAAAACCGCTATGTATTTTTTTTTTTAAAAATCTGTCTTTGATGCTATTTTATAATACTTCTCAAGTCACGTGCAACTGTACAATCAGTTTTCTAATCATTTATTTTGCTATTCTTAACCAAATAAATTATTAGAAAACGGATTTTACAAGGTGTACGTGGCTCGAGAAATATTATAAAATAACATTAAAGACTGATTTAAAAAAAAAAGCAGCAGATTTTGCAGGCGCAGCGACGAAATATAGAATACGTATAATATACTTACCCTACATTATACAATGTGTTCCAGTAAGTAGTAATAAAACTGTAAGGGATGGCATATACACACAATTTTATCAACAAAAGCACCCAACACATATGGGATCGAAAACCCACTACGACCCCCCCCCCCCCCCTCAATAGAAAAATGATAGTATTTGGTCAGATATTTCGACCTATGGATATTCAAACACTTACAATTCAAGACCTAGATCTCACAGAGACGTGATTTTTGTTTTATTTTGTAGAACAACTGAAAGATTAATAAAAAAGAAATATGAAACATATATATCTCCTGCAGTTTTTGTAGTATTTTAGAAAATGTGAAAACTATGTGTTAAATTATATCGTCAGTGGAAAGGTAAAAAGACTAAAGCGCCAATATACCTACTTTAATGGAGAGAGATTCAAAGTATTTTTTTAAGAAAATACTTTGATTCTCTCTCCTGTCAATTAGGTATTTGGCGCTTTAGTCTTTTTGCCTTTCCACTGACGATATATTAAATTAAACTTTCATGTCTCATTACAAAAATTGCTTAACTTATGTATAGCAGTTTGATACTTTAGGTTTTTTATGCTGTAGCCTTTCAAATGACATTAAATGTACGCCTCTGGGAGGTAGAAATAGATCCAGCCAAATACTAAAATTACTATATCTTTGGAGGGGTGGGAAATCGTCACCACCAGTGGGGTTGTTTTTGTCGATAAAATTTAGTGTTAAAGTTTTATTACTACTTACTGGGACACATTGTATATTTATCAGTTGTTTTTTAAATCCGTGTTCTTCGTTGGGCTTCAAGGGAAATGGGTCATTTAATGAAGCACATGTCAGCTTTGAACTTAGCGCACTGTCACCATACGTAAATAAAGTGACGTTGATGGACTTACTCCGACCGAGAATTGGGTCAAAAAATTAGATTGATTATATTAATCTATAGAATAGAACTACAAATAATTTAAGTCGTGTGCACATTGGGTAGTCAGTAAGGCCGTAGCCAGGGGAGGTTTTGGGATTCAACCTCCCCCCCACCCCGAAACCTTAGAAAATTAAATTACTTTTAAAATGTATACACTCGTTATTATAATTGATTTTCTTGTTCAGGGGGTTCAACTCCCCCGAACAAAATCCCTGGCTACAGCCTTGATTCTGTTCTGCTACCAACCTTGCTAACTGGATAGTCTTTTCACCAATTCCGTGTTGGCATGAACTGTTCTCGTATAGTTCGTGCCGACACGAGAGAAGAAGCAGAAGCGGCTTGATGTGCCGATGAAATTAGGGAGAGCGTAAGTCATAATTATGGTTGGAATGAGCGCAAGACCGGTATAAGCACTAAAAATGAAGACGGACTTATGATCAAAAGTGGCTAGGCCTGTCAGTAGGTATAACATCTTATAGAATTCAATAGATGTTCCTAGCCCATTTAAATAACAAAACAATTCAGTAACAGCCAAGTTAGATTGAAAATGTAGTCAAAGCTTTTGATTCGTATTGTTAATTCCAACATCTCGTCTGAAGTGTTTTGTTTGTGAAAATTTGGCCCATCTAATTGTGTCCCAGTTTGGGCCCCTATATTTGCCGTCCTATTTCTGTTAGACTTATCCTGTGTCGCCCGTATCCATACAAATAGATCGATAAAATATTGGTCAAGTGCGCGTTGAAGCACACCAGATAGAGGCCATGAAGTTTTATTTGTGTAGTTAGTTTTTATTAAAGCATTTGTGCTTATTATGTTGGTTGTTAAGGACACGGAACTACATTAAATGTAACTATGGGTTGTTAGACTGCAGTAACTACTAATTTATATTCTGTTATATTGTAAAAAAAAATATAAGCTATGTGACATTAGGTACATTACTAGTACTTATCCATTACTGCAGCTATGCTAAAATAAATGCTAGTGCCGAAAACCACTATAGTGCAAAGGGTTGGGATTATATTCAACACCTGTGATTCCTATTCTGAGGCTATCCTTTGGACTATTATAAATTGTAATTCAGTTGAATAGGAAAAAAATCCAAAAACGAAGGGCTAAAAGGTCGTGTTATAAGCCATCAGTCGTGACCCAGCACAATGCACCACGTCTACTTCATTTTGCTTCAGCCCTTTCACGTCAAACGTGCGGTGAAAAAATGTGTTTCGCTTAATCAATCAATCACGTATTTCAAGCCGCTTTTTGTATTAATAATGATACTCAATGTAAAACCTAAAAAACTTTTACTAAAACAATTTTAGGCTCATAAAATATATATTTTTTGAGTTCCGTAGTTAAATGGCAAAAGTGAACCTTTATACTTTCATCGTGTCCGCCCGTCTGTCTCTCTGTCTGTCTGTCGATTCGTCCATCGCCGAAGAAGATCCATTCGTTTCACGTATGTCAAAGCCCGACAACTCTCTTAATGTGGCAAGAATGGAGACAATCTGGTTCAGACGTATCTCTTTAAAGTTAGATGGAAGTTGTTAAATGAATTACTTAAACGAAACCGAAATGTTAAAAATCCGTTGGATATAATAAAAGCAACGTTACGTCTAATTTTCGTTAAACTGTCTTCGGTTCATAAGAAGATAGAATAGATATTTAATTCAAGGTTTATCTAAATCGACTGTCTAAAGCTGTTAACAGGTTTAACTATGTGAATGAAACCAGACAAAATTCCGAATAAATTACTTCGTTAAAACTAATAGAGTTTAAAGAGTCCATTCTGAAACTAAGCCTTTAAAAGAACGACGGAACGATGACTATTTGAATTGAAATGGTAGAAAACTTACTTTTTTAGCTTTACTATCCTTTAAAGCTTTTGTGTGTCTTTGTCTGTTAATTTTGTATAAAGTACACTTTAGTTTCATTGAATTATTATATATAAAAAAGACTACGAAATATATTTGCTTCTTTCTCATTTCGACAGATGTTGAAAACGAATAACGACAAAGTAAGTTAGTTTTTGGGTAAAAATATCTTTTTTCAGAACTCACGTAGGTACCTAAGTATTTTTTTCCCTAAACTGAAAATATACTGGCCTGCAAAAATAAGTATCACACTTTTAAAATTGCAATAACTTTTTAAGTACACAAGATATATTTTCGTAACAAAAAGGACTCAAAAAAGAGTTTAACTTTGTTACTATGGTTTCAAAGAAAGCTGATAAAAATTGCTATAAAACGCTTTTTATTTTAAATCTCTAACTTCTATAGTTTAGAAAAAAATGTAATTTTAAAAGTGTGATACTTATTTTTGCAGGCCAGTGTAGTTTGAGACTACATACGTTAGCTTATTCTTTATGCATAAAACAATCAAATTATTATGACAATTTAAAGTTAATTTAAACTTTTTTCTCTCCAAAGTTTTGTATTCGAATTAGTTTGTGTCAGTTGAAAATATTTGTCCTAGGAAAAGTTGATGGAATTATTAAAATGAATTCCGAAATATACTTACGTATATATTTCAAATAAAATGTTATCAAAAGCGCCCGTGAAGTTGTAAAAGGCTAATTAGGGCTTATGCTAAGCCAGGTAACAGTGCCCGCGCCGACGTCCTCCTGGGTGCTAAAAACAACTTACTGCATGCTCCTAAACCAAGCATGGTGGTTATAGTAACAACCATCAGTGTATGTTTACAGGCTGATAAGATAAGCCAGTTCAGTTACGATTGTTTAAATAATCATTATGTTATAATTCATGATTATAATTTAAATAATCGTAACCGTTGGCTGAGATCGTAACTCACAATTTTTCAGCGTCAGTTTAGGTGTGGCCAAACTCTAGTTCGGAAATAATTCAAAGTATTTTGTGTTACACAGAACCAAAGTATATTTGCTTTGTTAATGGATAGCCACCATCTTAAATGTCGTACCTAACTATTAGCGTTGACTTCGGATCAGTGGTAAACCTGTAACTTAATTAGAATCTATTAATAGTCTCCATTAATTTCGAAACATATTATATTAACCATTTGTGTGTCAACAAGACGTTTTCTAAGTGCCTACTATTTTATTTAGACTGTTGTTTTTGTGTGTGTCTGAAAATATACCTTTAGACACACAGATTAAATAATAGTTACTACGCTTTAGGTTCACCAAATAATCAATAAATATTTGATTAGAGTACCTACCTACTATAATAATGAAAAATAATAAAATATTCAAGTGCAAAAAAATTGCAGTTTTAATTTGGAATAAAGTGTTGATTATATTTGAAATTGAATCTTCATATTCAAACAACAACATTTTTGCGCTTGGGTACCTGTGGAATAGATACACCATTTTTTGTTTTTCAAATATTTTTCGAGGCATTATTTCGCTTCTCGATTGTAAAACTGTGATAGATATAAGTTTTCACTACTTACAAAACATCGAATAGGCAATGTTAGGAGTATATTTAACAGAAAATTCCCAATCTCCATTATTCCCAATCAATTCCCTACTTCGATGATTGCAATAATTGACTAATCTATTGTTTCTCCAGGAATCTATGAATTAATTTATATTGTGATAGTGGCGAATGAACAAGAAACAAATGGCGTACTTCCCACGGATTCCGTCACTGTTGTTTCAAACGCTACGAGCTTCGTTTGCTAAATTCTCCCTTCGCCCGTTTACGTCGCTGTCGATCGATCTTTCAGACAAGTCGACAGGAAAACAAGTTTATTTTATTCAAGGTAACATTATAAAATAAGCTTACCTAAGGGCTTTCTTATAACGCCTTTAATAACGATCCAGTATCCATTGATTTCGCGTTCTTATTTACTTCAGATTTTGGTTTATTTTGTTTTTAAATAAACTTTGAAGTAAAACCGTAGACACCCAGTTTACCTTCCGTTTAGGCGCGTCAAACGAGATACTAAACCAATTTTTTTTCTCTCTTCGTAACGTGAGCTTTAAATGTCATATTTCCAGAAATGATATTCATAATTAACAATAATATTTCCATGCTGATAACAAACAACATAAGATAACTGTGGGTTACTATAAAAAAAATCACGAGGTCAAAATTTACAACGGACACAAATAATATTTTCTCATTGTGTAATTGTGATAACAGAATTATTCGGTATCTGGCGCTATTTGATAATTAGACTAGGTTCGGTAATTTTTAAACCAAAAAAAAAAAAATAATAGGATGAAACCCATTGGAAAAGGAAGAGAATATAACTAAAATGAAAGGAAAAATAATTTACGGGTGATCTGAGGTCGGGAAGTGGATGGGGGTGAGTTTTTAAGAGTAAAAAACGGTTTATCTCGATTTCCGGCAAAACTACAAGTCCTATGGAAAAAAGTTAAATGGCAAAGTTGTAGGTAATAAAAAGATCTACAACTTTTGTAATTACACTTTTTTCACATAACCTCAAAATTTATGTGAAAAATTCAAATAACCAAGTTTTTTTTTCTCTTTTACAAAAAATGTTTGTTTTTCACGAACTTTGGTGAAAACTTACCTTTTTTATGTTCCAAACACACTGTAATTTTTTTGCTTTAAAATATTCTTTTATTTACACCTTATTTCGACTTAATATCGAAAAAGCACCCCAATTTTCAATCGAAAATTCTCACGTCAAAATATCAACTTTTTTTAAAAAATTCGGTGGGCTATCAGAAACACTATCAGAAAGTAGAGATTTCAATGAAAAAAATTCATTGAAATCTCTACTTTCTGATAGTGTAAAAAAATATATACATTACTATGGTAAATATTCTCAGAAAATGTAAAGAAACAAAAAAACTCGAGAACGAAAATTTTAAAACGATTTTTTTTATTTTTTTAGTTGTAAAAACCGTTTGCCAGTATTCGAGATACAGAGCAGTGAACAACATCATTCATAAAAATACACGTGCAGGCTGAGTTACTTTAAGATAATTGTGACAAATTTACTTTAAAAGAAACATTTTGGTTTAAAATCATTTATTCTCAAAAAGACAATAACCACTTACATGAGAATATAGTAAAAAATATTTGGTGTACTTATTGGTAACTGTCACCGAAACAGTTATGTTTTGTAGATCAAAACTCATTCAGAAGTTCCAATCCCAATTATCGTAAATAGATGAAAAGGAATTAGTCGGGATAATTTGAAGAAACTTTTGAAATCTACATAGCAAGGTAAATACTACCTGTATTTTAATCTGTATCAATCAGCTCTAAAATAAAAATAGTAATATTTTCATAAATAGTATGTTTAACGGAACATAACCAAAAAAATTAAAACTCGAATGATATTTTAGTACAAGATTAAAAAATTATAATTTTGGTTTATTTTGTACAAACAAATTTAGTTATACTCATGATAAAACTGTAAAGGCATTATTAATTTGATTTTGTCTTTTCAGATTATCAGTACGGATGAAACTGTTTGTATAATCTGCAATAAAGCAGATGATTAGCAAGTGTATGAAATAAAAAAAGCAGCTTTGAATAGTTAAGTGGGGTCTAGCAAGAAAAGAATCGACAATAAATACAAAAAATTTGAGACTGACATCAGACTTTGATTTCTTAGATGAAAACCCCTTTAAATCCTATCTTTAATATTTAGAACAACTATTTTCGCATGTTTTTTGCAATCTTTAGGTTTTATGGATTTGTAATTTTTTTGTTTATTAATGTAACATGGAATCTTACGTTTTTCGAGTAACTAAAGTGTAAATTTTAATAAATAGCTCAAAAATGTACATAATGATAAAAAAAAAAATTCGTGTTCGAGTTTTTTTCGTTTCTTTGCATTTTCTGAGAACATTTACCATAGTAATGTATATATTTTTTAACACCATCAGAAAGTAGAGATTTGAACGAACAAAAAGCCCACCGACTTTTTTAAAAAAGCTGATATTTTAAAGTGAGAATTTTCGATTGAAAATTAGGGTGTTTTTTCGATATTAAGTCAAAATAAGGTGAAAAAAATAATATTTTAAATCAAAAAAATTACAGTGTGTTTGGGACATAAAAAGGTAAGTTTTAACCAAAGTTTGTGAAAAACAAACATTTTTAGTAAAAAATAAAAATAAAAAACCAAAATCTTGGTTATTTGAATTTTTCACATAAATTTTGAGGTTATACCTGGGCCGTTTCAACGTCATCAGAAATTATTACTCTGGTGTTTGTATATATTTTGTATCGAAGTCCTACTCCATCTTTTCTATACGTGTCATTCCATCAAAAATGAGAAAAATAATCTTACAGTCGCCATTCTGCTCTGTTTGGTACGAAATCTTCAGGTCATTCTTCTGTAAAAATTAAAGAAAGAAAAAAAGCTTTTTGTATAATTCCCGTTATAGAAACGTCAGTATAACAAGCAATAAATATTTCTTTGTGTTAAGGTAGGTACACAGGCTTCGTAAAAAGTCTAACCAAATTATGGCGGTCTATTAACTTAGCTTATTTATAATCACATTCAACGAAAGCTTTTAAAGGTAGGAAAATCCTTTAGTTCAACAAAGGTCTTAATGTTCTCATGGCGTTAAATGCCTGGCTAAGTGCCCATTTACTAAACTTTAAAGTCGACGTATTCTGTTAGTATAATAAGCATATGATTATATTTATACCTTAACATTACGGAAATGACATCTATAAGGTACATTAGATATAGTCAGACGAATTGTTTTATCTGACAGCAAGTTGATTAAAGAACCAAATTGACTTTGGTAGATCTTCTAATCTAAATAAATAAAAATATTTAATTTATATTCTTACATATTATTGGATTAATTGACATCCTTGATAAATGGGAAAAAAGCCTATACCTATAATTGATCGTTGTTCAATGATCATACCTGCGCGCGGTGAATGCACCACTTGCCCCGCAACATTCGCCGACATTTGCGTGGCAAGACTTATGTAAAAAAAGTTGCCGTATCCAAAGCTACCGATGGCATCAATGTGTATGTTCACTTATACAAGTTTGCCGCATTCCACACCGTCATGATCGTCATCATACGTGACATCATTTTAGATAAAGCGCGGCTCGTAGTCTTTCCTCAAATGACGCGTCATTTATCCATCGCTCCTATTGGTATCATGAAGACATTATTATATCAAGCTTTCGCACAGTTTGTTAGCTGTGTCGATAAACCAATACAAACCAGCTGATCGGGGCGGCCGTAGAATTTCTCGGTCAACGACGATGCAAGGATTGCTTGATCCACACCATTCACCTGAATGCAATGCCCACAGAATCTCTTTGAAATTAATATCTTTATAGTTTGTGCCTGTGAATTCAACTATTATGTACCGACGCCAAAAGGCTTCCCGGTATACTTAGCAGGATGCTCCTCACGGTCCAATACGTGGAACATTCGCTCCTCTCGGGATGTTTCGGCCGCAACCCGACTGAACCATCCCAGAGGTAGAGCTATTCATGACTATTGACGACGCAACATTTGTTTAGTACGAGTCAAAAATTGAACACGAGATGTGTGCTTTTGAGATTGGTAGCTAAAGTAATAAGGTACCTAGGTAAAGGCAAATTAAAAATATGAATTCCACCCGCAACTACACTACGATAATCGAAGTGCACAAACGGCATCTAGCCTATGGAATTTTTACGCGCAATTCTTCATCAGATACCGCGATCGAAGCGATTACTGCGCCGCCAGCACAGAGCTGCTACGATGAAGATTACTTGTCGGTCTGCCCGATCGTGGTGATAAACACACGTGCTGTGGGTTCAGTTTCGACCACTGTTACAACCACACGAAGGAGAAAACAACGATAGGGACAGTCGACACTTGATAGATAGATAAACTGAGTTGGATTGCTGCTTTGATGATGCTGGCGAGTAGCGCGAGACGACGTCGTTGGCTCAATACTCAGCCAACGACTCTTCTGCGCACTGTTAGCCTTGCCAATACAATATTTGCGTGTGCCAACAATTAGTATAACTACGGTTTATCGTGCGGCTATCAAAGCCAAGCGAGCGGCCGTCTGCAACGACACATGGCATGCAACGCGTTTCCTCATCGCACCTGCATCATACAGTCATAGCGCAAGCCGCCAGCTGAAGCCGGCGGCGCGGCGCGGCACCCGTCTGGACCCCATGCATGAACTAAGCGATTGTTTGATCGTGAATATCCATACCATATCATTGGTCACTTTTCTCGTAAAAATAACTACCGTATATATTTCTAAGATACGATTTCGGTTACGATTTGTTTGTAATTATGTTCCGACCCGATGCCTAAAAGCCATTTAGTTAGTACGAAGCCGCGACGCCTCACATAATCTAATATGTGGAACATTCGCGGTTATCGGGATGGTTTGCCTACGTAAGAACCAGCGTAACGAAAGCCGATCTCGAAGATCGGTAGTTAAAATGTATAAGGTAGCTAGGTAAAGGAAAATTAAAAATATGAATTCCGCCCGCAACTACACTACAGCAGTCGATGAGCACACACGGCATGTAGCCTATAGAATGTTTACGCACAATTTTTGAACAGATAGCGCAATCGAGGCGATTACTATACCGCCAGCACAGAGTGGTGCGTACACCCTGCGCGCAAGATACATTGTATGCATAATGGGAACGCATATGTACCTACTCGTACATCAAAATGAAGTTATAGCCGCACGAGCAAAATATTTTAAGAGACTGTACCCACATTACTCTCCCGGACGTGCTATATAGTGAACTTTTAAAAAGCTTTTTTATGGACGCAGCTACATAATAGTAACGAAGCAGTGAATTTTTTTTTAAAAACCATGATGGATGCCAGGGTGAAGACAAGAATGTGTGCAACTGGGTAGGATTATAAAATAGAGTTATTATTTCATGCATATTTAAGAAGTGTTATAGAAATAATATTCTATTGTATTCGTTGTCAGCGTCTTCCTCAAAGTGGGGCAAATAAAATTCAATTTACCAAGCAACATCAGATTATTGGCCTCTCCTAACACTAGCCTTGGTATTAGTCAAACTAAGGTGGACATTGAATAAACCAATTAGTCAATAGTGACAGTTCACTGGTATGAAACCCACAATCATACCGTTTCCAATCATCAAACGCTATGAATTATAACGACGTTTCGGATCTTTGATTAGGTAATATGTTTTTTATTAGTGATTTGTAACTAGGTTATAATTCAGATATTGAGAATTTAGTCTAAAAATGTATGTAGGTAATATGCGTTAAAATAAGATATCTACCTACTTTAATTCAAAGAAAATTGGAAAATCATGGAATCATTAAGAGTTGCAAACATTGTCTAGGAAACGTATAGAATTCTTTATTATAGAAATAGTACATTATGATATAAGTGTGCTATGTTGGTCATTACGGTCGAGGCGGTATTGTGCGCGCGAGCCGCAGGAAAATGCGATAAGTGAGCCGAGACTGTAATGATCAATGCATACGCGTATCATACGACGTTTTTCAACACACTTGCGAGGAAAAAAACAGACTTATGTCGTTATTAACTTTTAATTATTGAAAGTACAATTCTCAAAATGATACCGAACAGTTTTTGTTGGCATTTTTACAGTTTGTGTTATGGTATTGGTATATCAATATCATTTTTGGTCTTAACTGTGCTTTTTAACATGGAATAGATACACCAAAGCGAGCTGGGCTTGTATATATTTGCCAGTACATTGAAGTAAGCCAAAAATACGTTCTCAGAAAATGCCTGGGCATTTTTGCTGATTTTCCATTGTATGAAAGTTTCGTAAGCTGCTAGGTATTTCTCTCTACATTTTGGTAGCAACAGGCTATTACATGCGCTTCGTGTCTCCATTAGCATTTCCGGCGGCGTCAAATCTACGTATTGCTCTTCTTCCCTACTTAAAGTCGACAATTTTGATAATAACCACACACAGCGAAAACGTTAACAAAATTAATATTTATGGAAAATGGAGTGCAAGTTTTTTGAGTTTCTTATTCTTTTCAGGCCGCGCCAGCGATGCGCGCACAGTTTGGTGCAAGGGCACGAACAACATCGACATACAGCCAATATAAAAAAAATACAGCGAATATTTTCGTATTTATAACATAATTTATTTTGAATTATGAATAATTTGATCAAATGAAATGTTTATTATTATATTTTAATTAACACAGTTTATTTATTCTTTTTTTTAACAATAAAGTTTACTATTTTTTAGGCACAAAAACGCATTGCTAAGATTGAAAAAAAAATGTAAAGTAAAATTCGTAGACATATATCATTAATCTGTGGTAAATTTTACCGGACTAGTCCACAATAAACTACATTACGGACCTAAAAGCGATCCAATAAGATCCACTTTATGAGCAAGTGTGTTGAAAACATAATTCCATTATCGATTTTTGCAAAGCTGACGTACCTACCTATAATGTTCTTTATGTACAGGCGGAAGAAGATTAATTCTCACCAACCAATTTCTTCCATTTCCACCACTGTAAGCCACCGATAAAAACGCCAATCAATAAGCTGGAAGTATTTCAGGAAACGGCACTGTTTTGAACTGAGATTACTTACAATCTTTTTTCCGGTCATTCCGAATCTTTTTCCTGAATAAATCGGATTAGAATCAATAAAAATCGTTCTGAATGACCTCCAACGAATAAGGAGTAAAAAAACACAATAAAAGCTAGTTGGTTAAATAAAATATAGATATTATCAAACTTCATCAAAAAAAATCACCTACAGCTTGCAGATGCAGTCACAACTAAACTGCACTAACGCCCCTGCCGTCTCTCGTGAGAATAAGTGTACCTTTGTGCGTTTACTTTTGTTGGAACACTGTTACTCATAACACAAGTTAGATCTTACTTTGAGTACCAGAGTTCAAAATACATAGTTTTGTATTTTCTTGGTACCACTTAGCGCATAATAATTACTAGTGTTATTTGTTCACTTTTTACAAAATAAAGTTTTTTTTTATCTGGGCTTTATTCGTATGACAACATATTTACCTATAGGTACATACACTAGCAGACCCGGCAGACGTCGTCCTGCTCGGAAAAGCATCGCCATCTATCGGGTCCAATTGTGTTTTTAAACCATCCAGGAACCCATTGAAATATACAAACAAAATTTTACATATAACCCTAGCTTAAACGTCAAAATATAATTATATCTATTTGGTGCGTTGGTACTTATTGTAGTTTCATGTGTTTGCCATACCAGCATGGCTCTCAGTTCTAACTCGTTTACAAACCGCTAGCCCAAATACAGTTCTCTGTGCGCTGTGGATATTAATATTTCAATGCAGTCGCGCTGTCTATTAGCTTGTCAAACTATGTACATGTTCACTTACCTAGCTTGCGAGTACAAACTCTCCTTTTTCAATCTATATTCTAATCGGCTTTTACTTTAACCAGATGAGGCTGAATATCATATGCCTTAGTAAATTGTGGTTTCTAAATATAGACAAACAGATTTTCTTTGTGTAAATTTATTAATTTACACAAAGAAAACCTGTTTGTTATACTTCTGCTGGTTTATTTTTGCATGGGAAAATGTTTTTGTATTAACTATTTATTTATTTAACAAAAGTTGTTACTTTTACTTACATACTTAATACATTTACTTACATACAATCACGCCTGTTTCCCATTGGGGTAGGCAGAGACGATGATATAGATGATGTTATATTGTTAGGTACTTTTAGGATAGTAAATGGCAGCAAAGAGCTTGCTAGTGTATTTTCAATAACAGTTACAATAATAGTTAAATATGCCTTTATACACTTTAACTGGGTAGATAGTCGTAACTTATACAGGCAGATCAAAGCATAACAATTGTTATCTTGAGCTTATGAATTATTATGAATTTACTGTTTTGTATTAACTTGTAGTTGCTGAACTAAACAAAGACTAATTAGCTGCTTATTCAACAAGCAGCAGCGTTGTTCTTCTTTTGTTTTCTCCGTTACATGAGTTCAGAGGTTTCACAGAAGTTATCATGACCAATACATTGTAACTATATACAAGGTTAGTCGGAAAGGGGGTACTAAGCCGCGGGCCACTTAATGTACCACTGATGATTGTGTTAAAGAAAGTGTTAATATTTAAAAATTAGTTTTATTTTTTTCCATGAAAAATGATTTTTATTTTACTTTTTTCAAAAAATATTTTTCCCTGCTTTAGTTATGAATTCAGAAAATGGAGTTTCTAATCCGTGACCCCAAATATGACGTAAAATGTAAACACGTCTGATCATAGCTGAAGATAGATAGAATTTAGCGTACTTTTCATGAAATCTTTGAACAGCTATTTCTCTTGAACTATTGACTTTGCGGTAAGTTGTAGAACAAAAGTTATACATTATTATGGACTATCCGACTATCCGACTAACCTTGTTTAATAAAAACCTGCGAAAAAAATAGTTACGAAGTTAATCCCAATACCAATTCCACAGTAGATACCTATTACTTCTTTTGGAAAAGTTCAAAATAATAAAATGCGTAAATTAAACGCAACTATCCAAGAAATACTCTAAATTAGTTTTAATTAGTTGTTAATTTAAATTAGTTCTTAGTAAGAAAGTATTTTTATAAAGTCCTTCTAACAAAGTTTCGGTATCTCAATATTACCTCTAAAGTTTAGATTAGAATAATCTTTAATTAAATACGTACCTATATAATGGCACAGCTAAAAAATAGCTTCGTGTATAAACAGCTGGGAGCATAAAATTAGGAAGAAACTGTTTTGGATGAACCAGAAAAAAAACAATAGCGATGGAATAATAATGAAGAATATAACTCATTTCTACTTAGTCTCAGAGTCAAGTTCTCGTAAAAGTAACGAAACATAAAGTTCAAGGCCACGTTAAGTGAAGAGTTTCAGATTTTGCTCACATATCTATACTTAATATTATAAAGCTGAAGAGTTTGTTTGTTTGAACGCGCTAATCTCAGGAACTACTGGTTAGAATTAACATTATTTTTGTGTTGGATAGTCCATTTATCGAGGAAGGTTATAAACTATATAACATCACGCTACGACCAATAGCAGCGAAGAAATGCCCACCCGTGCGAAACCGGGGCGGGCCGCTAGTTTAATAATAAAACTTTCGAAAACCTGTCATATAATAATTCATTGAAACTACAAATACAACATATCGTCAGTGGAAAGTTAAAAAGACTAAAGCGCCAATATACCTACTTTACACTAGAGAGATTCAAAGTATGCTTTTAAGAAAATAAACATAGTATTTTTTATACTAGTACCTATACATATTAAATGGATAATTAAATTATCTATTTAATATGTATACTCTAAGAAAAATTAAAACAATTCTTTCCATCCAATGGTTGTCTGGAAGAAATTGCTTTAAACGATAAGACCGCCATTTGTACTGTTAATTATGTGTATTCCTTGTTTTATTTCTTTTAAGTGTGCAATAAAGTATATCTATCTATCTATCTAAAAATAACGATGTTTATTTTCTTAAAAAAATACTTTGTATCTCTCTACTGTAAAGTAGGTATATTGGCGCTTTAGTCTTTTTACCTTTCCACTAGATGGCAATAAATCCACCCTTTTAGGTATTAGCTTAATTTAAACATAATACCTACCTATGTTCCCAGAAGGGAAAGCAAAGACAGCCACATTTCACCGAATATGAAATTAAGTAAAAACAGTACACGGCACATTACAGCTATAACCTAAGATTATATATAATACATTTCTGGTCTTGCGTCTGTCTTCTGTTGTGTGAACAGACCATTACAAGTGAAATGTAAAACGACAACGCTTGCGCAGGAAATGAAAATGTCTGCTTGTCAAATCTTTAGTAACAAGTAAGACTTCGTAGGTAATTGATTCACAGATTATGTTGATGAGGTTCGTAAACCTATTTTCGTAATAAAATCAACTGTTTTAAAAATAATGGTAGTAAAGTTTTAGGTATTTGATACCCTGTAGCAGGGCTCGGAAACCGGTTTATTTTTCGAAACGTTTTCGTCTTAAATACCTAAGAAACGATTTGATTCTGTTACGTTCGAACGGAACGTTATAAAAACGTTTTTGAAGAAGAACGAAATTTAAATCGTTTTCGGTTAATACATATAACGTTTTAAACCATTTTAAACCGTTTTTTTTCCATTTTTTGCGTTGTTCGAGAGAGGTCTCAATCCACTTCGTAATGACAAAATTTTAAAGAGAATTACCTATACTAATATTATAAAGCTGAAGAGTTTCTTGGTTTGTTTGAACACGCTAATCTCAGGAACTACTGGTTAGAATTGAAAAATTATTTTTGTGTTGGATAGTTCATTTATCGAGGAAGGTTATAGGCTATATATCATCACGCTACGATCAATAGGATCGGAGCATAAATAAAAAATGTTGCAAAAAAGGGAAAAATGTCCACCCGTGCGAAGCCGGGACGGCCCGCTAGTAAAATATATAGGGGACCAAAGGGACTCTGTATTCTACAGTCCTCTCTAAAATGTTGACATTGCGGAGTATTTAGTTAACTTTGTGTGCTGCTGAATAGGCCTTATTTAGTCTAAAGATTTACAACCTACAACTAGAACAATTAGATTTAATTAATATTTATTCGTATTTCTTGCTGACATCCTTCCATCTGACTTTTGATTTGTTAGTTTCATCATTGTAAGTGTAATAAGAGTAAATTAGATTTTTTCTCTTTCGTCCCATTTTGTGGTTGGCGTCAGGCCAGCGTCCCCACCAGCGATTCCAGGATTTTTGTTATATCCAAAAAATTTTGCCTAAACCAAAACAAAATAATTAGTGACTCACTAGTTTTCGGGTTATGAGCAGCTATTAGTGGGGACGCTAGCTTGACGTCAAGGCAGCGTCCCCACCGCGTAACTCAGGAACTACTACAGTCTTGACAAAGGAGTTTTGTTTAGTCTGAAACCCTCTGAGCACATTGTTGGAGGGTTCAGGGTTAGGCTACCGGTTGAGAAGAGGTGGTCAGGTAATATCCCACCTACTTTACATGGATGATTTGAAACTCTTTGCCCCCAATAATTTGCAACTAACTGAAACTTTCAGTAATTCCATCAGGATGGAAATTGGTGTGGACAAATCTGCAGTCATGCATGTAAGGCGAGGAGGGAATCCGTGGGAACACAACTCTCGGATTCCATACACCTTAGATCCCTCTCCTCAACCGAAACCTACAAATACTTGGGCATGTCGGAGGCGTTAGGCATCAATGAGACCAACATGTAGCAATCATTGCGGGAGCGCTTCTATGGCCGCCTGAAAAAAGCACTTAAAAGTCTTTTGTCAGGTGGAAATAAGGCCTTTAACATCATGCCAGTCTTGATGTATTCCTTCGGCATACTCAAGTGGACTCAGACTGAACTTGACGCCCTGGATAAGAGGGTCCGTACGCTGCTGACTGCATACCGAATGCGTCACCCACGTTCATCGGTGATGAGGCTGTACATTCCGAGGAAGTGTGGGGTCAAAAACTTTTTAAATGCTAAGACCCTCCACAACCACTAGGTATGCAGCCTCAGGGAGTACTTCTTCCAAGCCGACGTGGGGATGCATCGAGATCTAATCGCAGTGGACAAAGGATTCACCCCGCTCTCCTTGGTTAAAGAGAACTGGCACAAGCCTGTAGTACTGGATACTAATGGCCGCAGGGAGGTATGGCAGAGCAAGGAGCTTCACGGACGCTTTTACCGGGCCCTACAAGGGCCAGATGTAGATTTCCTAGCGTCGGTAGCCTGGCTACGTTCCGGTGATCTCTTTGGGGAAACCGAAGGTTTTGTCTGCGCAATTATGGACGAAGTTATTATGACAAACAACTACCAGAAATATGTTGTGAAGGGCGGCACGATTGACATCTATCGGGCATGTCACTGTCTCGGTGAATCCATTTGACATATTCTTTCTGGTTGTTCTCGTCTTGCTAACGGCGAGTATTTGCACAGACATAACCTAGTGGCTAGGATTATCCACCAGCAACTTTTTTTATTTTTTTTATTATTGTTATTGAATTTGACTTGCTCTGAAATACAACCTTGTGGACGCAGAAATACCATATTACAAGTATGTGCCCGACCCAGTTCTCGAGAATGGTCATGTCACATTGTACTGGGATCGATCTATCATCACCGACAGGACTATTGTTGCCAATAAGCCTGACATAGTGGTGATAGATCGATTAGAGCGTCTCACAATAATTGCACAAGTATGCAAAAAAAGAATTGAGAGCTGTTTTGGTATTTTTGCGTAATTCTTAAGATTTTGGGTGTGCTGAACTTTCATTTTGTCATAGAACGTCACGTTTTCTGACAATGTGGGTATCTATGTTAAACAAGTTATCTTAAAATAAAAGACATTTTTTTTTTAAATTTTTTGCTTAACAAAATTATAATTTTTTATCTAAAATACATTCATTAGTAAGCACTAAACACATTTCTTTTTCTAAGTGAGACTCCTTTTGGTACATTTTCGCTTGTCATCTGGAATGTCTCTCTGAAGCGTCCAACAGCAGTCTGCCATCATTGAGACGCTCCATCTTTCCTGGTATCTTTTTTCCATCTCCTTAATATCTTGGTGAAATCGTTCACCTTGCTCTTCACTCACATCTCCATTATGACTTCAAGTAAGCCCATAAATTCCCTTTTTTATAATAAAATTTTGCGTTTTGCATAACAACCTAACGTTCTGGAATTTATTGAGTATTTTTTTTAGTTTTCAGAATGCCTAAATACATAGAAAATCAGTTGAAAACATCCAGACAGCATTTTTGTTGCAGACTTGTGTTGTTGATATCACTGTTTCACATGACGAGAACCTTGTGAAAGCCGAGAAAGATAAAGAAATTAAGTATCAAGACTTGGCACACGAGGTTGTCGACATGTGGGAGATTGACTCAGCAGTTCTTGTGCCGATAGTTGTTACGGCCAATGGCTTAATAGCCAAGAGCCTCGACCAACACCTAATGAGGCTCTCGTTGGGCGGCTGGGTCAAGGGCCTGATACAGAAAGCGGGACTTCTGGACATGGCGCGTATTGTCAGAAAGTCCCTCTCTCTCAAGCCCTGACCACCGGTAGCTTGGACCCTGTTCCCGATGCCGATGGGCTATTATTTTTTATATTTTTAAATCGAGGGTTGCGCGGTAAAACTAACTAGTTAAATTATTAAGGATTTGCATCTAATTTAACAAAATTTAACTAGTTAAATTATTAAGGATTTGCATCTAATTTAACAAAATTCAACTAGTTAAATTATTAAGAATTTGCATCTAATGTAACATAATGACACTTACTTTCACGTCATCAATATTTCAAACTCAATTTTCTGAATAGGGACTTTTTGAACTTATTGGGTTTTACCACGCAACCCTCGAAATGGATTTTAATATTTTTTATAGAAAGATTTAAAAATGTAAATAATATGTATATAAAATGAATAAACGGTCTTAATATGTTCATATTTATTTATAAGTTTTATAACCATAAAGTACAGTATTACAGTTTATGAAAACTGCAATATTAAATAGAAAGTACGTGAAAACTAAAGTTTTAAGTCTTTAAAATCTAACCCACAGGGTCTTTGGCTTCTGTAGAACTCTTCAGACTTAATTTTGGACAATTCATTTTTCATGTTTGAAGAACTAATTACAAGTTTTAATAATAATTAGGATGAATTAGATTATTAATGAATCAAACTAAGTTCTCAGTAGGATTTTACATATTTAACTATATTACCTGTGGGAAAGATATCATCGGTCCCATAGAAAAAGAAAATGCTTCTTACGAGCAATGTGGGCACGACCAACGACTTTGGGGGCACATTTCAATTTTTTTAATCAAATTGCTTTATCTATTATCTATCATCGATATTTTAAAATTATACAATGCAATAATATTAGCAAATAATAACTTTTGATCATGATTGTACTTTTGCTCCTGTAGAAGTTTACTGGCTTTTTTTCTAAGTTCTAAAATTCATTGACTAATTATTTTTATATCATTGGTTGTTTTCATTACTATTTCAGCCGCTATTTATTGACGTAGTATTTTTATAGAATTACATCTGCTTTCCTTCAGATTTCTATGTGAATTTAAGTGGGAACGCTGGCTGTGAAAATATCCCAAAACATTGAAATATCTCCAAACTTATGCAATCACTATTTCTGAGGTTTTGTATTTTGAGGTCACTATTTAGGTACTAGTTTTTGAGCTTAAATCCTTATCAAGACTGTAGTAGTTCCAGAGTTACGAGGTGGGGACGCTGCCTTGACGTCAAGCTAGCATCCCCACTAATAGCTCATAAATCGAAAACTAGTGAGCCAACACAATTTTTTGGTTATAACAGACATCCTGGAATCGTTGATTCCAGATTGGTTTGACGCCAACATTTTGTGACCAAGAAATAAGCACCACTAACTAACTAATCACTCGCACGCAAGTCATAACACAACCCCAATAAACGCGCAAGCGCGTCGGAACGAATGATGTAATGAAATTATGCAATGACTACATACGGTACCTAACCTAACTAAACAAGATCACGCTTGTCGCCGTACGACGTGCGCGGCTGCGTCCTGCGGAATAAACCGGTTTTTAAACGTTCTGACAATGTTCTCATTTCGTTTTCGTTCCGACCAAAATGTTGTACAAAGAACGGTTCTAAACGTTTTAAAAACGTTATTTTAAATAACGGTTCCGAGCCCTGCCCTGTAGGTACATTTTTGAAATAACGCAATTTAATGCATGAAAACACTGCAAATAACTCAGCTTAAGCTTAAGCTCTGCTCTGCCTTGCCTTTGCATAAGCTACCTATAGTTTTAAAATTTCTTTTTTTGCACCATCGTTTAATAAAATAAATTATAACACAATTTACCTACACATAAACATAAGTATAAAATTACAAACAATTGTTGTGTGTTTATGAAAGAAATCAGATAACTATCTATCTAAAAAACAAGCCGACAGGACTAATTACTGAGAATAGTCCTTCTTTTATTAACTTCTTTTATTATTATTATTTTTTATTAACGCCATATTATTATGTATGTATTCATCTCGAAATAGCCCTACCCACTGTGTCACCTGCAGTCTTCAATAATTTGACCATGTTGAAAATACGAAATATAGATATTTATGACCAAAAACCTCTTATTATCGTGTATTTCTGTTTCTATTCATTTTACTGCCACTATTAATACGCCTTTGAATCTTTTGATTATCCAAACATTACCTACAACATGTTAAAAAGGGTTTTACATAATGGTAAGCCCATCCTTAACTGAGGGAAGTGATTCAGTACCGAAGTGGTAGGGTATCCTACATCATGTAGGTAACAGCTGTCGTTGGTGACATTTTTGGATTACTGTCAGTGGTGTTAACAGCAAGGTTACACTATCGGACCTATGTAAATGTTCCATCACGCGTAGTAAGCAGAGTTTCTAATAATTAGAATTTATTGGAGCTCCATATTCTTGAAGTTTTTTATCGCATGCTGTAAACATAACTACTGCTCATAGAAGTTAGGAACTACGCGTATGTAAGTTCTATAGGGAGCTAAAACAGAATATGTAAACACTTAGCAAAATTAAATTTTAGAATTATTTTTGAGCAAGAAGTTATTGAAATCTTCTAATATCTTCTTCTTTATTGTCAGATAGCATCTACAAACACATACAAACACTTGCTTTATATAGTTTTTCATAACAGCAATCGATATTTTATAAGAAACTCATTTTAATTTGACGAAGTTACTAAATGCAGCTTTTGTTTTCACTGAAAGCTTTACGTAATTTAGATTTAACAAAAGTTTTTTGTTTCTTTATCAAATGGGTTTCCAAAAACATACTATTGTAACACTCAGAAATTCTCCAACGTAAACACATCCCGTTTTGTTTTGGTTATTATAGATTAATAATTTATATTTTGACCTCTATTTTCGCCGATTTGATCCTGGTGCACCCAGTTACCAAGGTCCTTTCCTCGTGGATTCAATAAATCATGTTCTGAGTGGACACCGACAACCACGAAACGTCGAAAGAGGTTCCTTCCACTACATTTTGTATGAACTATTGGACAGGATATTTTGGGAGATTTTGTGTAATGTGTTTCTGTCTAAAAAAGGTACAATAACCTTTTACTAACATAAACAATGAGAATAAAAGTTCAACTAATCAACGGAACTAAAAAAACTAATTAGGTATAAAAAAATCTTAAGTTATTCCTAATTTTTGTCGAAACCTCGATATAGTATTTTACAAATAAATCATATAAAATATTTTAACTTATTTTCATCTCAAGATGTCTAAAATAAAGAAATCAAATAAAAATCTATCAAAGTCGCCTCAAACTTTCTGATCTACGTGGATAACGTGACGATTACCAGATTGACAGATAATTGCTACGTGATTAACGAGTCTAAATCCAACGTCGGTCGTCGAAATGTTAAGATAAATATCTAATGACAAATTATATATCTTCAGATTTTTTTGGGCAATCCATCTTACTAGCGTAAAGTCAAAAGGTGTATTCAGACCTTAAAGTATTGTGGAAAAAGTTTCTCCTAATTCATGGTGCATTAACGACACCTTCCATATTAGAAAATTAAAAAGAATAAAACATTCGGTTATACTTAATTGTTCTTGATTACACTCAATTTTTCGCAAAAAAATAGGTGACGTTTACGTGAACTCTTTAGCAGAATGCGCAACAAAACACTGTAATTATGTAAACAAGAGCAAAAATGTTGACGTCAATGTACCAGAACCGTTTGTTTCCGGTGAAGGCATTTAAATAATGGTGTAATCCTTCGGCGGAAGTCGTTTTGCCCCAAGTGCTGCGACCACGGGCTATATCCTTTGGAATTTCAAAGTTCCAACAGTTTTCAATCTGCTTAACTACGCTTTAAATTATTTCACTTAATCACTTTGTGATTACGTCATACTTTCGTTGATGTTTCAATACTTTGCGAATTGACGGGCTGTATTTAAGGAACTATTTTTATGTTGGTAGTGTTATCACGTACGTAGGTACATTTTCAGGGAACCGCATGAGGTACCTAATACAGATATTCATAACAGCTGTTTTAACAGGTAATATATTACGTTATTACACAATTACAAGCGTATTGGGAGTAAGAAGAAGGGATAAAATACAATTAAAAAAGATCAAAGGAAAGACTAAGTTTGGAAAAGTTCAATCAGTATGGCGCTGGATAGGATATATGCTGAGAGAAAAGAAAGAGAAATGGACCAGAATAATAACGAAATGGTACCCTAGAGAAAGCAGAAGATGTAGAGGAAGACAGCCAAAGCGATGGGAAGATGACTTGAAGCAAGTAGCTGGGCCAGAATGGTTACGTACAGCAAAGGACAGAAACAAATGGAAATCCTTAGAGGAGGCCTTCGTCGAAAGACAAGCTGTTAAGAGGAAAGATAAGCCGAATGCCGACAATATGTTTTAGTTTAAGTTAATTTATAGTTTTCTTACCTCTAATGTTATCATTTAAAAATTATGTTTAGTTAAATAAGTTAAAAATCTAACAGCAATAAAGGCTTATTTTATTTTATTTACATTACGTTTATAGAATGAAGACATAAAAGTTATATTCATGGTAGCAAGCGTGACTTAAGCTACTACTATTTCGACTTAAATTCTTAGGTTGACATTACATGATTCGTAATTTATCTTAGGAAATTTTTATTTACAGTAGTAACAGTGAAACCTAAGCGAGAGGCTGTAGTTTCGTCGATATCACGTGGTAGGTATCGAACGCCGTCACTGGTGGACTGTAGTTGCACTTCAGTCCAAGATGTTTGCCTACCCCAGTAAGGATGACAATGTAAACATTATACTTGCCAAATATAAAATTTACCTAATGCGTTTGTAAACGTTAGCATACCTAATCCTACCAAAGAAAACATTTCAGAGAATCTGATTACAGTTACGTAAAGGGACCTCAAAGTTGTTACGAGTTATCTCAGAGTTTTACATTATCTTACAGTAATGAATAAAACATTACTGGACCGAAAACAACAGCGGTGTGTACCACAGTTTATTAAAACGCACGACCAAACAGATGAGTCTTTTTCATTTTAAAAGCCAGAAAAGTCATAACAATCATAAATTCACAAATGTATTGCGTAGCTCTAGAGCTTTTTCAGTGATATATAGGCTTGGAGATAAAAACAAATCACATATATTACACGATTTGTTAAATTATTCAAAAACATGATGTTTCTCCTTCTCTTGTCAGCACGACCTATACAGGAATAAGTAGCTTATGCCGTGGTGAAAAGATTAGCCAGTCAGCAAGGTTGGTAGCGAGGCTGACTGTCCAGGGTCTGCCAGACATACTTAAGTAGCGTCACCAGTTCCATTTTTACCATAAGGGCACGTGGGGCACGAGCCCAGGGCCCCCGGTCTGAAGGGGGCCTCGAAATGCCGAAATCCAGGGCAACCATGTATTTTTCAATAAATCAATTTTAAAAAACACATCGCTAACAACGCACCCAGATAACTAGGATTGCACACCAAAACGTTGCTCAGCAGAAGTTTTCTTTAATTTGAGACAAATTGCTGCTAACTTCAGTCTTTGTAACTTTTCACTACCATATTAAAACTACTTGAACTTCAAGTTAGTGTCAATGTAATAACCAATTACCTATGTCACTGAACAAAAGTACATTCTGATGTTATTCACGTTCTTTTTGGCTTTCCAAAAGGGGCCCAAATTATCTGTGCCTAAGGGCCCCTGCATAGCCTAAGACGGCTCTGAGCGTCACTCAACATAACGTAATAAATAATGATAACATTGAAACAAAAACAGAGCATTCTGTACTGTTTATCATAATATTCATGTTTGCTCTGAATTCTAATGATAGCAACCCATTTTTTTACTCTGGCTTTCATAAAATAGGGTTATGATTTTAACTTCGTTGTATAAAAAATAGTATCTTAATGAGTTTGAATTTTAAATAAACATGTTGGTTAATTAAGCTTGCAGCCCCACACGCCTACACAACTTGTCCCATATAGTAAATTCAAATTCAAATAATTTTTATTGGAACAAAAAACTGGATTACAAATCTTAGTGTTCGTTAACAGCTACTTTAGTTAAAAACTGTGTTACAGCCATTAGCGCCCACCTCCGAAAGGGGAGACGTCGGCTTTCCAACATTAATAGTAATAAATAATCTACATAATATGCAATTACAATAGTATAATTATATTTAATTTATCATTTAAAAAAAATTAAATTAGGTTAAGGTGTTTCAGTTCTACTCACGTGTAATGTGTGTGTTTGTATGTGTGATTTAGATACTTACAGCAATAAACCAGCAACTAATAAACTTTCTTCATTCACTGTTGCTGACTCACGATATAATTGTATTGTATTAACGTCTTACGAATAAAAATCTGTTTTTTTTTTTAACTTTGTCAACAAACATTGCCGCAATATACAGTACGATAAACCTAAGTAAGTATTTTATTACGTGTTTAGCTTTGATGTCAATTATATTATAATTAACTATAGGGTTATTGAAAATACTAGTATTCACCCACTAGCAATCTCTTCGCTGCTATTTACTATCATAAAAGTAAGAATATAACATCATCTATAGTCTCTGCCTACCCCAATGGGAAACAGGTGTGATTGTATGTAAGTAAATGTACCTATGTACTACTGTAGGTATGTATGTAAAAGTAACAACTTTTCTCTGCTAATCTATACTAATATTATAAAGAGGAAAGATTTGTATTTTTGTATTTTTGTGTATGTAACGAATAAACTTAAAAACTACTGGACCGATTTCAAAAATTCTTTTGCCATTAGTAAGCTACATTATCACTGAGTAACATAGGCTACGGGAGGAGCCGTGAGGACACAGCTAGTGTTGAATAAATAGGTAATAAATATTTAAAACTAAAACATCTTCCCATGCAAAAGTAACGATCAGTTAGTCACGTTTATATAGGAAAGATAAATAACATACTTATCCAAAAACACAATTTTCATAAATTTTAGGTAAGTATACTCGACATAATTTTATGTCAAAAGTTAACCAATTAATCTTTTTTATGTCAAAATGTTTCAATACGAGAGAGAGAGAGATCTTTACAGTGGTAAGTAGAAATTTAACCTTTAGTATACCTAATTACTATTATATTATTATTAGATACCTATATTACAAATAGTTTTACCTTATTTTCCAGCTTCAAAGTTTCCTAGGTGTATCCTTTTTCGGTTTTCATTTCACCCGTTTGCCATATTCTCTTCGTTCTGCAACACTACTTTCATATTAATAATATTATTCAGATTTTATATAAAATGTTGGGAGGACTAAAATAGGCTCATGCCTCGTCGGTACTTATTCTTGAAAAAGATAAAGCTTTAACTTATAAATTACTGCTCAGCGAATTGTAACTTCTTTCTTTCTTTTCGTGTGGTTAGTGACTAACCTGGTGTCAGAGTTTATGCCGCCCATGGGCATCTGACTTGGCTTCACATGCCGTCGAGAAATATCTCTCAGGCATGCCGGTTTCCTCACGATGTTTTCCTTCACCGTTTTTAAGCAAGTGATAATTATACAATACGCACATGAATCAGAAAAGTCAGCGGTGCGTGCCTTGGGTTCGAACTCGAGACCTATGACTTGGCAGTCCGACGGTCACACCACTAGGCTATCACTGCTATAAATAATTGTAAGTTAAAGTCAAATAAGTAGGTACTTATAAATTGTATTAAGAGTCGTATTTTTTGTCAAAGGTTTCATAATAGTTACCATAGGTAAGTCTAGAATTTAGAATTTACTTTTAATTAAACCAATATCGTAACTTGGTAATTTCAACTGTTGGCTGGCAACGTTTAATTTCTTAACAAAATGTTAAACTAAACGCTAGCAAGGGCCTTTATTATTTTGACACAGGTCTGACAACTTTCAAATTGTTATCGCTCTAAAGAACAATGAATAACTTCTTGACTTTGTCATTTGAAGTTTATCGATCGTTAAAATTTATATATTATAAGCTTTGAATTTATCGAACAAAGAGTAGGTAAGTGCTTATTATGGTCCATGTTTTCGACGGTTTTCCTTCTTTCTTCGAGAAAATAAAAGCAAATAGGCAATTAATTATAAACTTATTGTAATGTCTGTTATGTCAAATATTTCATTGTTATCCTCCACTTTGATTGTTCTTTAGTCATTAACTAGAAAATACGTAGGCATTATAATGATGTACCTACCGTACCTATATGAATTACCTATTAAGTAATACGTTACGTTACGTATTTTCAGTAATTACTAATTAAATATTAAGGCGTTCATTAATCCGCCTGTCAGCTAAGGTGATTATGGTGACATCTCTGATAAATTGTTTTTTCACGAATCATGAACATCATCGATGTAGACGTAAATACATCTTATACGACGATAATGGTTATTAAGGAAGGCTCATTAAGGATCTAAATTAAAATTATGTCAACCATTAAGTAAATATTTTAATTTAAACATAACATCACGCCTTGTATTCCCCAAAGTGTTAGGCAGAAGTGTTTTAGTAACACCCTCATTTCGCCAGTTATGTTTAAGGCCCACGTAATAGGGAGCGAGCCTATTACCATTAACCGGGCACAAATCCAGACTCCGGGCTGGTACTGAGAAATTCCTAATCGAAAAACCCAATATCACTTTGCCCGACCTGGGGATCGAACCCAGGACCCTACGCTCAGCAGTCACGCTTGCGGCCACTAGACCAATAAGACAGTCAATATTTAAATTTCTACATATTAAATCAAATATTTTATCTTGTTTCCTTCTCCAGGAATCAGGATCTGGCTATCTCTGTGCCAAGTTACATCAAAATTGGTTTAGTAGTTTAGTTGTTAATAAGTAACAGACAGACTGACAAACAAACTCACTTTCGAATTTATAGTAATTATATTAGAGTTGACTGGATACCCACACTTCTTTTACTGCTTGACCTTACAATACAATACATATAGCCCACCAATAAGTACTTACAGTGCGCCTTTGTATAAGGGATTTTGCCAATAGAGCGAATAACGATGCTGTCATTCCCAAAACCTACGATTTCCCAAGTCTGAAATCCCAAAATGTCTAACAAGCATTAACATCCGCTCAATTCTAGAATCTAAGATTTTTCTGTCTAGCTTTTTCCCAATTGTGTTAAGGTCGGCTATGAGTCTTACCAGATGCGTCAGTATTTTACATTTAACACAATCATTTAATCATCAGGTAAATGTTTTTTTTTTCTTAGTCATAATCTTATAAAGGTACAAATATGAACTAACAAACTTTCTAGAATACAGTTATATTGAAAAATTTGGATGAACGTATTTTTTTTTAAAACTGTATCATACAGCAATCCTATTAAAATGTCTCAAATCCTGTGACATTAAAATTAGTGATACTAAAAAGTAAGATTTAATATTTTTTTAGGTAGGTGACGGAAATCAAATCAAAAAGGTTTATTTACAATGGAAAAACTCGTCTAATCCGGTTTTCGTCGGGTTTGATAAGGAATTGGCTGATCATTGTCAGAACCCAAAGTACCTATGTTGTTATTAACGTTCAGGAGGAAGCTACTGCCTCTCAAAACTATGCACATTGTTTATGTATAAAATGTTATTAAAGTTTCCATCACGATAAAAATCATTTTTGTATACATTGTTGTATACCTATTTATGTAGAAAGGTAATTTCAGAAATACCGTAGTAATCACATAAATTACTTGCTTTACAAACGAAATGGTATTAACCCATTCATCACTTTTTTTCCAATTACATAAAGGGGTTGTGGGTGTTGCCTTTACGAGTTATTGAAATGACCCCTGGCGTAAATAAAAAGGTACTACATATGTATGGCTACGGGTTTTCAGGGAAACAACGAGACATGCTTGTTGCTTTTAAGCTAATATAAGTTAATGACCCGTAAAATAAAGCTATTAAAGAATGACTGGCGACACAGATAAGAGTGCTGTTAACACGAGTTACACCAAATATTACACGTGTTTCATAAATAACGTAAAGTAACAGCATTTATTCGCGTGAAACATTTACCAAACATACATTTTATTACAAATTACAACACAAATAAGGACATATGTCCATAGTGATAGGTGGAAACTACAAAACGCTACGTTCTATGATTCTACCTTTTGCATCTGGCTACGAACTATGATCAGATCGTAGGTAGGTAAGTACATACCACCAATACTTCGTCATCATTTCGCTGCTTACTTATAGAACCTCCGATTAATACATTATTAACAGTAAGTAAATGGTTGTCAGACCCAACGAGTTTAAAAAAATTACAACTGTCCACTTTTAGCGCAACATTGTAACAGAAACAAGCAGTTTCTATAATTTATTCCATTAATGGCTGCTGCGTAGCTCCGTGTTATATTGCCTAAAAGTAATTAACTTCACCGTTATTAATCTTCACAGTTTGTTGGGAATACGTCACTTCAACTTTCTATCTAACTCGACCAACTTTCCGGAGATAATTTACATTCGACAATATTATAATGATATGCGTATTTTCCATTCCCAGTTTAAAGGAAAGTATGGTAAACTCCGCCTGAGTAATTTAATTATTCACATATTATAAAGTTATCATTGTTTGTCTCAAATATACTTGTTGCAAGATGTCATAGAATACGTGAATAACTTCATAATTTTTATGTCAACGGTCCCTATGTATAATCCCCTAGGTCAGGGGTCGGCAACCTGCGGCTCGCGAGCCACATGCGGCTCTTTCGATGTAAAGTTGCGGCTCTTCAGTTCCATACGCAAAAAATAATTATTTTACTATCAAAACCCTTAAAATCGTGCATTCGGTCCATAAAATGAGTACTATAATATAGTATGACTGAGATGTACTGACTATGACTGAGACAGATAATAAACTATTTTATTATTCTAGCTAAAATGTTTTGAGCTAAAAATATTTGTATGTTTTTATACATATATATATATATGAATCAATATGATTTCGTATTTAATGTCGTTTATTTTAAATAAAAAATCAAACATATATGTATAAGCAAATACTGAAACAAACAAAATATATTGAAACAAAATTTATAAGTGGCTCTTTAAAAATTGAAATTTTGTAAATAGCAGCTTTTGGCTCTTCCATCTCAAAAGGTTTCCGACCCCTGCCCTAGGTGATACGTGATTTGCATTTTTTGTTTTCGTGACCTACAGGCTACCTTATACTATCGTTTAGTTTAACTAAAATAAGTCTAATTTGCCAAATTTAACTTTAAATCCACACACGAAAGGACATGGACAAAAAAGTACATTCTATGTACTTATACATAGTAAATAATATTGTAAAATAGAAATAGAAAAATGAATTAATACGTAGTTTTTAGGCTCTTTGAACTTGTCAGTGTTTATTACAAAATAATAAGTAATGCAAGATGAATTCAAAGTACCGTTTGTCAATGTCCGCCATAATGGACCATAGAGAAAAATAAAAAAAAAATAATGGACGTTCCAAACCATGCTTACTACTTGTAAACATGTGTGATATGGAATATGGATGACAAATGCTCTTATTAGGAACATTTTACTCATACGAAACTCTCTTCATTTGTAATTGTTGCATTTAATAAAATTATCTTATCATAATTTATGTTGATGCGTAAGATAGTTTCTTTTTAATATTTCAGACGAAAAAAATACTTAAAACGGAACGCGTTTACTTGTTTGACAGTGTGTTTTTGTCTATGTCAAATGTCAATGTAATGTCATTTCATTGCAGATTCTTCATTGCATTACTGTTTGTATTTTTGAGATTATTTTCTCAATTTGACCCCCGCTTATCTACTGACCGATACCTTCTACCACTCAATTACCTTGCTATTAACACTGGACCCTGATTTGCATAGCGTTTCGGATTTGTTTTGTGAATCATTATGAAGTGCATGCATCAACTGCGGAATAGCCATGCAAAGGTTGCAGAGGCATCGCATATCCTCGATTTCTGCACACCATCAAACAACACTTTCGCGTTGGATAACCAATGCTCAACCCCAGGTATGAAGTTGGAGTGGAAAAAACTGAATCTGATTTATGATGAGCCTAATCATCTTGGACAGTTTATTAATGATTGTAATATAAACAGAAGACTAACTCTGCATTGCTGTAATGTATATTGAGTTATCTAGGTAATTAAAAGCTAACAAAATATTTTTATTTGTTTTCTCTAATAAATAAATAATTATTTATACCTACTCTGTGTTTTATTTTGTGTTTTCCTTGTTAATTGGTAATTAAACTATAAAAATACAGATAAGGATAACCTGTAAAAATGTATTACATGTTAAATTATAATTCTATACACTTATTGCCAGCGATCTGATTAAAGGTTTAGTGAAACTATTTACGTCTAGTCTGTAGTAATGACAAAGTTCTATGAGTTTTTTATTTATAGCAATTTAATGTGCCAATATTCACGAATATAAAACACAAAAAATCATTGGTGTATAATAAATTCGATAACTATGCCGACGCCCATACAAAAATTGGCCATTTCCTTTCCAAAACTACAAAATTGCCAAAAAATTCCGATGTTTTTCAACACACTTGCTCATAAAGTGGCTCTTATTGGACCGTTTTTAGGTTCGTAATGTAGCTTATTGCGGACTAGTCCGATAAAATGTACCACAGATTAATGATATAATATGTCTGCGAATTTCACTTTTTTTTAATTTTAGCAAATCGTTTTTACGCCTAAATTATAGTAAACTTTTTTATGATAAAAATAGAATAAAAAAAAAAAAATATAGTTAATTAAAAAAATATCATATATAAACATTTCATTTCATTAAATTATTTATTTTAGTCAGCAAATTAACATTAATTAATAATAAATACGACGCATAAAATTATATATTGTCTAATGTGTGAAGATGGGCGACCGTCTGCGGCATTGTTGTCACATTTCGCTTCTTTGCTTCATTAACGTGATAAGTCCGAACGATCCTTATTTGTTAATTAAAACCGCAGGTTTCGATTTTTTTTTTCAAAAACGTAGTTTCTCTATTAATAAAGGGAAAAGACACCACGTTTTTTGCATAAAATAAATCGGTCAAGGCGGTTTTAATTATCAAATAAAACAAATAAGGATCGTTATTGAAGCAAAGAGGCGATTTGGTACTGTCATATCTTCCGGTTTTTTTTTGCACGCGTATTTTCTTTTGCTCGCCTATTTTCTACCATTCATTGCATCCTGCTGTTTTCCTTATCCCTCGCTTACAATTAATTTGTGTTATAAATACAAAAATAATCAGTTTTTTAAAAATATTATGCTGTTTGCCCTGTGGTCTCTTATCTGCGCGCATAGCTAACTCCGCCACGGGCACCACAGACTATTTATACATGTTTATAAAGAAATCCACGCGCCATTTTTACAAAGTCTTTTGTATTAAAGACTTAAAGTCTGTTATTTTCCTCGCAAGTGTGTTGAAAAACGTCGTATGAAACGCGTGTGCATTGATCATTACACTCTCGGCTCACCTATCGCAATCGCCTGCGGCTCGCGCAATACCGCCTCGACCGTAATGACCAACATAGCACACATAATTATCATAATGTACCATTTTCATACTAATTATCTACGCTGCTGCGCCGTTTTGTATGAGAGAACCAAACTGTTTTGACGTTTCCAGACCCATGCTCTTGTGGGGAAAATTGCTCAGTTTTGTGAGTGCGTCAACCACTTAAATACTGATTAGTTCTTATTAAAGGATGTAAGCTGTTTTGAAGTGGTTAGTACATCGTATACCATGAATCCCACGTACAATTTAATAAATGGCAATTACGACTCTGATTAATTTAAAGACTACCACATAAAAGTCAATAAGTCCCACTTAAGCTATTTGCAATAGGCAAGATTCCGATGTATAAATAACATAAAAGTCAGTAAGTACAACTTAAGCTATTTTTAATAGAGATGTTTCCGATGCATAAGTAACTAAGTAACGAATAATATACTAAACATGATAAAATAAATCACATATTAAACCTTATTACCAAACATGACATTACGTTAAGTAGAACATGATGTACACTTGTTTGAAACTTTGAAGCGCTCTCCTGTAAAATTTGTCATTTGTAGTTAGGGAATTATTCATAGGAACCGTCGATATATAGGTCGACTGAATATAACATGGCACTGAAAAAAAATAACAACAATATTAAATACATGGCACACATACACTTTCTCACTTAATGAACACCTGTTTCGGTAGAAATCTCATTAAGGTGTGTACTTTCATAGGATTAGCTGGACGCCGACGTTTACGACTATAATACTAACTTATTACGTCATAAAACTAAAACAATTTTATGTGGATGTAGAGTACAAAAATAACGGTAGAGACATAGAATACTGTGAATATAATGAGTGCGATGATAAGCACTTTTTTACGGTGTTGAATTTTCAATAACGTATATTTTCGAAACTCCTGGAACACGTATCGAAACGAAAATAGAACACCGATTCTATAGTACAATGTTCGCGAAACATCAACAACATAAATAAGACAGGAAACCTTTGTCTGAAAACAATTTGAATCTAAAGAATATTATAGGTAAACCATTCAAAACACTTCCACAATTCATTCGGATTATCCATTTTTGCCCGAGTGCAATTGAAAACATCAGACCAAATAAACAGTAGGTATATTTATTTATTATTCAAAAACATCTACTAAATCAGTTGTGAAAGTGTGTGTGTCTTTGAAGAAAAAGTGAGTTCGTTCCTTATTTTCGGTAAAACAAAAAGCTATTCAAATATTTATTTGTGAGGTGTTTATGTAAAATATATACCCATGCAATTTGTATAGATTGATGTTTACTTAGTCCGATGTTATTGCTGCTATCGACAGAGATTCACAGAAATAGTCTTAAGGCAATTTCAGATAAAACCTTATAGTAATTGAGCTCTTCTGAAATTAGTAGCTATATTGTAATCAAACTCCATTGTATATGTAATATGTTCATCTAAATGTGAATTAAATGCGCATTCTAGTTTGTTTGTATGTCCTGTTTATGAAAAAATTACCCGCCCTTAAGATTGACCTTTCACAGGTTCACCACTAAACCAGGTATAGTGGCGCGAACACGTGAAATCTAGACACGCGGTAGCGTGTCAAGCCAAGTTCAAAGAAAAAGGAACTGGCGACGCAGCAGCCGTGTGTTATTACACGAACCATTTGAAGCCACTTTTGAGCCCTTAATAACTCAAAATCTATTCAACATAAACACATGAAATCTGGTATATTAATTAAAACCCCTGAGATTAACTATAATCCCAAATTTCATAAATACAGCTCAAACGGTTATTGAGATATTAACGTCTAAAAATCGGCATTTTTAACACTGACTGACATATAGATCAAAAACCTAACCCACTTCCAGATGACCTAGAAAGTTGAAATTTGGCGTCCAACTGGATAATTGTGTGTATACAAAGGAAAAAGTCAGAAAACAGTGAATTTTTACGATTTGAAATATTTTTCAAACAATTGATTTTTATTACCTAGCGCCTTGCGAAATTATAATAGCAAAATGTTTTTCTTTCGCAGGAGATTATAGATTCCATGATTCCATGTTGCTTTTATCGTTTTATATACCAGATTATTTGATTCCAGTGGGAAATAAAAATATACCTAACAGGCAAATAATGATAAAAAAGTTTTAGGAAGGACTTTAGATATACTTCTAACGTTCAATTAAATTAATGCACAAAAGCATTATATGCCTAGCACCAATAATATTCAATAAAATACCGAAATCAATAAAACAGTTAAACTTAAAACATTTTAAACAAAAACTAAAACACTACTTAATTGATAAGTGCTATTATACTCTAACAGATTTTCTGAACAATTCATAATGTTATGACATTTTGCTTCTTTTCAATTTATATCGATTGTTACTTTTTTTTAAGTTGGACAACACTATTGCATTGTTTAATTAAAACCTCAAAGTCCAATAATGTAATGCAATTTATATTTGTTACCTACCGAACTTCGTTTCAATTTGTAATTTGTACGCCATACTTTATTTTGGCAAAACATGCAGACCGTCATACCATGTAATTAACACCTTACACTGCAAACCACAATTTGTACTGTACACTCATGTTTTATACAAATAAATTATCTTTATCTTTATCTTTATCAAGAAAATGTAGAAAATTCGTACAAAAAAGAAAACCATACAGCGTAAACCTTTTACAGAACACTTTTAAATGATGAATAATAATAATTTCTTTACAAAAAGTAATGATATCCCATCAAAAATATAAATGTGAAAATGGGAGCCAAGTTCCATAATAAGAATATGCTTGGTTTCGACTTCGCCGTCAAAAGCATTGAGATCTAAATGGGTGCCAAGTTCTGTAGATAATCCTGAAATTTATTTATAAGATCATGAAGCTTAAGATTTGACTTGGCTAGTTTTCACATACAAGTTATCTTATATTTGGCTAATTAACTTATCTTCTTTATGTAATACGCAAGTTACTGTTTTTATATTGTAAGGTCAATATAATTACAGAGTTTATCTATCTTAAAAGCGCAAGTTTACTTGCGCGTGGAAATTCTACTTTAAAAACTATAACAAGTACCTATAACAACTATAAGGAGTACACTGTGTCGGTGAGACCGTGGTGATTAAATGCTCGTAAACGCATATTACATTACGTATCTACAAATAGTCGCGCACTCTAGAAGGGATGTAAACAAAATAAAATGGAAACATCTTTCCTCGTAACTGCTTTTATAAGTACTCCGCAGAAGCTTTAAAACTTACAAAAATAAGTAGTTAATGAGAACTTACAAAATCCCTTGCTAGTTTTTTATTATAATAATCTTACAGTTGAGGGGAATTTATTTGTTTCAGAACACAAAGAGCATTTTAGTACTATAAACGTAATTAAATAGTTGTAAAATATAAAGTATTCCAGAAAAACAAAATATAAATTATATTTATATTGCCAAAGTATTTTTACTACATAGTTTCGATACCAATATTTCATGTTAGTCCCGAGTCCCGAACATTTAGGTACATTGCAGAACTGGTCAGATCTTTTATTTTATTGTCCAATTTCAGTTTGGAATTATGCGCAGAGTTGACAGAAATACATTTCCCTATAAAACTACGGTCGTAAAAGTTGCAGGAACCAATGTTGTCAAAAGTTTTCTTTTTACTGTTTTTCACGGCGTAGGTAGCAAAGTTTGAATTAAAAATACTGAGGAATGTTATATTTTAAAGTTAAAAGACATTTCGTTTTTATGTGTTTTAGTGCAAGAAATATATTAATTAATTCTGTTCTAATCTTGATATAGACAAGAAATAACCCTGATATGAATAAGATCTTAATTTGTATAAACTGTTGAAAATGAATCTGAATCTCCCTTTGATTGCGGTACAATAAAGTATTTTCGATTCCATTCTGTTTTAAAATACTTATAATACCTAGTTTCCTACAATAAAATGGCTTTCAGAGTATTCAACGTCAAGGTTGTCGATATTTGTAATGACAAATATCGACAACCTATACAATGGTATAGCTATTTTATTTTTTATAAAAAAGTAAACTTATTTTTGTGGTAGACTGTGGTTGTCACTTTAAATTTATGTTATACTAGCTGTGTCCTCGCGGCTCCGCCCGCGTAAGTAGTTTTATTCCGATAATAAATATAGCCTGTGTGACTCAGTGATAATGTAGCTTTATAACGGCAAAAGAATTTTTGAAATCGGTCCAGTAGTTTTTAAGTTTATTCGTTACATACAAAAATACAAATCTTTCCTCTTTATAATATTATAGTATAGATTTCTTAGCCTGCGATTGTTATATTAAACTTAGATAAATTAAAATTACAATAAGTGACAGGATACTACATGCAAATAAAATATCGCTTATGATTTCTGCAACTTTGATACCCATATCGTGCACGGTTAAGGTCGGTTACACTAAAATGGTTTAGACCCGCCGCGGCGCCGCCCGACCAGTAACAGGCCCGAGAAGGCGGCGCGCAGTGTTCCGTACGCGCTTCTCATGAGGATGTAGGCTAAGCCCCTACAGAGGAGAGGTCCGCCAGAGGTTGGCTGACCGGGACCTGCCGGGGTTGCAGTGCATGCTTTTGCGAATCCTACGACCCCGGCCGAACGGTCAGGAGGAGGAACACCGTTGATTTTAGCCGGTAAGAGTCCAGCAGACCCCCTCACCTTCCCCGGGCGAGGGACATCCATGAGGATTTTACAACGAGAAAAGAAATGGTTTCCACCACATTAAAGGCAGCAAAACAGCACAGTGTAAATAGTAACCACATCTTTCTAGGTGTGTGGTATACTTATTGTGAAGGCGCATAACTGCATAGAAAGCCGTTACCCGTGTAACAAAGCCTTTCCTATAAAGTTATATTTTATGCATTTACATAACCGTTCGAGATCTAATTTAACTATTTGTCCTTAGTTCAATTGCAATTGGGACAAATGCTCGTGCGCTAGTTTATTGCAATTGTTCACCAAGTCTGTTTATAGCAACGAGTTAAATCTAGAAAACTCGCGTGCATTTTGCTGAAGAATAAAAGCATTGAGATTAAAAATAAACATACATTTTCCCATTGGTTTTTTTCCATCATATCACTCAAATCATAACACAAGTCTGCAAAAAAAAAATTGAGAGCTGTTTTGGTTTTTTTGCGTAATTCTTAAGATTTCGGGTGTGCTGAATCGGAAAATTACTTTCATTTTATCATAGAACGTCACGTTTTCTGACTCTGTAGATATCTATGGTAAACAAGTTATCATCTTAAAATAAAAGATTAAAGACTAAAATATTTTTTTTTAATTTTTATTTGCGTAGCAAATCTTATTTTTTTATCTAAAATACATTCATTACTAAGCACTAAACACATTTCTTTTTCCCAGTGAGACTCCTTTTGGTACATTTTCGCTTGTAGGAAGCATCTGGAATGTCTCTCTGAAGCGTCCAATAGTAGTCTGCCATCATTGAGACGCTCCATCTTTCCTGGTATTTTTTTTCCATCTCCTTAATATATTGGTGAAATCGTTCACCTTGCTCTTCAATCACATCTCCATTATGACTTCAAGTTAGCCCAAAAATCCCCTTTTTTATAATAAAATTTTGCGTTTTGCATAATAACCTGACGTTCTGGATTTTTTTGAGTATTTTTTTAGCTTTCAGAACACCTAAAACATAGAAATCAGTTGAAAACATCCAGACAGCATTTTTGTTGCAGACTTTAATCCGTATTTGTATCTATTGCAGGTGAATTCTAGAATTCGGCGTATTATCGTCAGCCGCAATACAAAACAGCGCTGTTTTCTAATGCGGCTAAATAACGCTCGGCAATGCATTACACACAGGTGCTGTGATGCCGCGAACATGTATTTGCAATCAGGTTAAGGGTTGGCCGCCGTTTTAGTGAACGTATCGTAACGACATTCTTGTTGAATTGACCACATTGGAAAACGGCACTATTTTGTATTCCGGCTAGATGTCATGTATCAATACCATCCTGTTTTTTTCTAAATAATTCAATAATAGGCTCGAAAATAAAAATTCGCGTCTTATACAAGTATATGGCAAACTTTGATGAAATATATATGATTATACAGTACGTACAACTGGTTAAACGAGGGAAATCATTATTGTATTCAGTATTCGACTCGAGTTAAAAACATGTAAAAAAATATGTCGTATTTACATCAAAAAAAGTTTGCGATCACTAGCATAAGCTGATATAATTTTTTAAATTGAACTTTATCAAGAAAAAGTCTTTGTTGTGTGTTTTCTTTAAATAGAAATACCCAGTTTGAAATTAAAAAATAAAACTATTTCTTATTTTTTATAAAAAAATTGAGTAATTAATCATAATGTAATTGTAACAGAAATTTGATATAAAGAAAAAGACTGTTTAACCAAACTTAAACAACAATTTATTAATAAAAGGTTTATATTCAATATAATATAACTCCTCCCCTGGCTCGAACACATGCGAAGATCCTCCTGGGCATGCTGAGAATCAAGTTATCCAGCATTTCTTGGGGTAACCTGTCCCATTCTTGAATAACGGCTTCTCTGAGCTCTGGCACTGTCTGGGGACGTGGCTGACGGTTCCAAACAGCTCGCTTAAGAGCATCCCACGCGTGCTCTATTGGGTTTAAGTCAGGCGACCCAGCAGGCGTTGTGATGTCGTATTCTCGGAGAGCAGCATTGACTCGTTGAGCTCGATGGGCGGGCGCATTATCATCGACCAGTACAAATTGGTGCCCATGGTTTACTCGGAATGGTCTGACAATTCCATCAATAGCAACTGCTCTGTAAATGTCTGCTGTCATGAAGCCTCGATACGGGATCAAAGGCGTTCTAGCTCCAATCATAATACCACCCCAAAAGGACACCGGTTTCCCGCCTTGCTGAACTGTTCCAGTGGCAGTTCCTTGCCTTTCACGGTCTCCTGGTCTTCCCCAGACACGGACACGTCGGTTATCTGGATGAGTACTGATTCGCGATTCGTCAACGAAGAGACAGTTTTGCCAAATGTTTTCTTCTTCATTTTGCCGAAGCCTAGCCCACTATAATCTCCGTCGTTGACGTTGCCGGGAATTCAGAGGAGCTCGCCAAGACCTCCGTGCTCGTAATCCAGCCTGGTGCAAGCAATTCCGAATGGTCTGAGTGCTAACTTCAAGCCCAGAGGCGGCCCGAACTTCTGCTTTTATTTTAGTGGCGTTGATTGTTGGGTCACGGGCTGCCAGCAATCTAATATAGCGCTTTTGGGCAGCCGTCAAAACAGTTGGGCGACCACTGCGGGGTCGGTCAGCTAAATTACCCATATCGTGGTACCCTGCAACGTGGTCACGACACAGGATTAGGATATAGCAACTCTGCGTGCTATTTCTCTAGTGGTGTATCCTTCTTCCCTCAAAGTTACTATTCTACTCGTAAAACTTCTGATAATCCTCTTGGCATTTTTCAATCGCAACTTTCCGCGAAACCTATTTTAAATCCGTTAAAATTGACTAAATCAGATTTCTGAATGAGCGTAAGCTAGGATTGAAAGCCTTTTTATATGGAAAAACAATTGAACTGTTTTATTGTTTTATATTCTAAATCTATATTTTTAAATAAAGAATCTCAAAAGAAGAAGAAGAAATCATAATATAATCTACCGTAACAAAAAAAAATCGATTTTTCAAAGTGATCGCAAACGTTTTTTGATGTGTGTATGTATGAATTTAAAGAATGAACACAATGTTTAATTTTAGAATTTCTTTGAAGCTGTCTGAAAACCGAATACGCCAAAAGATCTCCAGTTAGTGTTATTCCATCAATCTTACCTCGCTCGTTCCATTTGCATGCTCTGGCATCACAGCTTGCATTTTTCAACAGTGACACGAATAATATCGAAGAGAAGTTACGCAACGTTTGTTCAGGACGGATGGCACCACAGACATCCTACATAAAAGCGTATATTAAAAGCATATATTATTGTATATTTTAACAGGTAATTAAATTATTCAATGATTTACTCCCTGCACATTTTCCACGTGTAATATTATGCAAAATAAATTGTGTCTCCTGCGTTGTCAACTATTTAGACAAAAATATACAGATATCTAAGGTACAGTCACGTCAAAGCACATGTACACTAGCGTGGTCACGTTCATCACATCGTGTGCCATCTCAAAAAAATGACGCTTTAGGAGCTACCTATAGGCTTCCATAGTCAGGCAAACTAAAAGAAAGCCCGGAGAAAAAATTGATTAAAAAGAAACTTTGCTCAGTTTCTACATTTACGTGATCATCCATAAATAAATACACAGTAAATGAGTTTACGGTTATAAATCCACCGAAGGATGTTATACAAAATAGTAATATTACCTACTTTCTTAACTAAAATGTGAACTCAAACTCTGCACTTATTTATAGGCTTAGATTAATGATTGGTCCCCGCTGCGCTCCAACTGCAACGAAGACCGATCATTAGTTTTATAATGATGTTATAATTTTTTCACATACTTTTGTAAATTCAGCAAATTTTACTATAGGTACTTAATCTACTAACAACACCAATTAACGTTTTTGTTTAACTCAGACATTGCTTTGATAACGAAAATCAGAGCAATCTTCATAACCAAATGTAAAAAAAATACAATTTCAAAGACTGTACCTACCCGTTTTCACAAACAAACAAAGGATTTTTTCGTCGTGAAAAGGGGTTTTTAAACCGTTTTTATGAAATTGAAATGAGGAACGTCGGAGTAATTCTAACAGAAACAGCCGGAGGGCGGAATAGTGCAGAGCGACGATTAAAATGTAAGCTCCTTATTTCTTTTATTCCGTGGGGACAGTAATGTTTCGAATACTTAAATGGAATCCTTAAGAAAATATGACTTTTATCCTCCGTCTGCTGGAATTGTGGCCCATTGTTTAATATTTTTCTCTATTGTATAGGTACTTATGCAGTAAAAAGTCATAAGTATTAGTTATAGAACGGGACCCGTGCAAAAATCATTACAATTAGTATAATCTCACCATTCACTTGTTTCATTCCGCACATGTAACTTATCTTATAAAATAATAAAAATTATTATTATTTGCATAAACAAATAAATAAGTACATAAATAAGTTGGGCTGAAAAGTTCGTAGGCTAGATAAGAAAAAAATTTTTTTTTTTAGAATTTTATTTTATTATTCAATATAGTTCCCTTCGAGGGCGATATAACGATTATATCGGTGATACAATTTTTCGATACCATTTTTATAGTACGATTTGTCTTTAGCCTCTAAATAGGCCATAGTCCACTCGGCTGACTGTCGATTGGACTCCGGTGTGTAATGATGGAGCCATGTTTCATTCATTGTCACATATCGATGCAAAAATTCGGGTTCACCGGTTCGGTAACACTGCTCAGAAACATCAATTCGTTGTTGTTTTTGGTCGATTGTGAGCTCGCGCGGCACCCACTTTGAACAGAGCTTTCGCATACCCAAATATTCATTCACGATATGTCCAACACGTTCTTTTGATATCTTTAGGGTCTGAGCTATCTCAATCAACTTCACTTTACGGTTATCCAAAATTATTTTGTGGACTTTTTTGATGTTTTCGTCGGTAACAGCCTCTTTGGGGCGTCCACTGCGTGCATCGTCCTCGGTTCTCATTTCACATCGTTTAAACTTAGCAAACCACTTCTCAACGATTGATTTACCTGGTACAAAGTCCGAATAATGTTTATCAAGCCAAACTTTGGCTTCAATAGTTTTTTTTTCGCCAAAAAGCAATGCTTTATTAACACACGAAATTCCTTTTTATCCATTTTTTCAAACTAATAAAAGTTGCTTCACTCAAAATGCTTTAACTCACAAACTAATAGTACGACAGCTGTCAAATTTATACACGTATCTTTTGAATGTTAGGGCTAACTGAGCTGTGTTATGCAAGCATTGAGTAGACCTACCACAAGAACTAGATGACATAACATACATAAACTCACGCCTTTTTCCCATGGGGGTAGGCAGAAACTATAGAACGCCACATGCTACGACTCTTACATACCCCTTTCGCTTCATCCACATTCATACATCTTGTCATACACGCACGCCGGTTGAGAGTACTACGCACCTGACCTTTGTGAAGAACATCACCAATAACATCGATGTATGTCCTTCTAGGACGTCCTCTACCGGCGTTCCCATTAACATCCGCCTTATAAATTTCTTTTGTTAATCGCCGTTCACTCATTCTCTCAACATGGCCAAACCACCTAAGCATACTCCTTTCAATTTTTGTCACTACATCATCTTTTAAACCGCAACTTTGTCTAATCTCTTCATTTCTCAATCTATCATTCAAACTAGATGACGTTAACACAAAATTCATATTTTTGTGGGTTGACACATCATTGCATAACACGGCCCAACTAAAAATCATACCTATGGATTTAATACTAGTAGCACCATTTATGTGTCAGCCTACGAACTTTTCAGCCCATTTAATAGGTACCGATAAATAACACACACAAACAGATGGTCCATTTTGGGATAACAAGGGCCCATATCTTTTAACCCTTTTAGGCGCATAAGTTTTAGAAAAAGTAAATAACAAACAATTTGACAATTTAAATACTTCAGCAAAATTAAATTTGTTTCATTTTTATTTAAAATATTGTAATATTGCCAGTTTAAAATAAATATACATCGAGGAGGCTTTCACGACATCTTCCGAAAAAGTTGGTGGTAAAAATATTCCCGTAAAAATATTCCCTTTGCCTTATAAAGGGATAACTTATGTCCAAAGATAATACTAAGTACTTAAAATTGACTAGATCTAGTTACAATGTTACATAAATTGATAGAAATGGCCATTTCTGCAAATATGAGAGTAGGTATTAGAAAAACGCAAATGCTTCAGGGAAAATGTTATTTTTAAACTAACGACTAGTTGACAATCTGACACTTATTTTAAAAGCTTCTATTGGATATATCGATCAATCAGTTCATTTGATGGGTCGAATGTTGATTAAATTGCACTGCAGTTGGCCCAAAAACCAAGTTTAGCATGAATCTGGTTGTAAAGTAAAAGTTAAAACTTGTGTAGTACTAGGTACACAAAGTTTTAACTTTTAGATTTTCGGCAAGTTCTGAATACCATGCCTATTCCTTTAATACAAGGAGATAGGTACATAGCTATGGGTATGATTATTGTTATTACACACACTAAAAAATTATATTCCAAGATTTTTAAGAACATGCATGACCTTACTTTTGAGACAAGTATCAACTTATTTCAACTAAATTATTTATGTTTAATAACAAATATTCTAAAATCTCATCTCCCGTGCCTCGGAGAGCACGTTAAGCCGTCGGTCCCGGGTGTCGTACGAATACCTATGACAGTCGTTACGGGTAGTTAGAAGCCCGAAAGTCTGACAAACAGTTTAACCTTAGGATATCGGCATTGCCCAGTTACTGGGTTGCGGAGGCCTGATGGCAGTCGCTCCGTGTAAAATACTGGTATTCAGCCGCATCTGGTTAGACTGGAAGCTGACCCCAAGATAATTGGGAAAAGGCTACGAGAAATATAATAACAAATATTCTAAAAGTACCTTATCTACCTAGGTACCTTTAGGATATATTTCACTTCTACCAGTCACTAGGTACGCTATAGATATTTTGTACTACGCTAAGTACGAATATTATAAAAGTATACTAGAGTAACGGTTAAGGTTGTACAATAAATAGCCTTTACATTCTATATAACATCGTGGTTTTATCCGCGATCCCGTCTACAGTAGGTATTTTTACAGCGCCCATTAATCTTCCACGTAGTTAGACCGATGGCAATTTCAAACAAGTAGCGACATCTAGTTACCTAATAAAGAAACAAAAACCTTACATTCACTCCATCTAGCGCTTATATAAAAAACTATAATAATAGGTACAAAACCAGGTTTCTTTTTGAAGTGGTTATTTTACTACATAATGGCACCACTAGTTGCCTCTCACTAATAATCAATCAACGATGGCTGAACATACCTATACATACCTACTAGAAGCGGCAAATGATAGATACGAAGATAAAATTCGTTATTCGTGAATAACAAATATTTACCTAAGCATTCGATTCGTAGTATCGTGTACCTATACTACAAATAAGAATATAATTTGATTTGATATCGTGACAAAATAAGATATATCTATGAACGATAAATAACTCAGTTTTTCTTCGTATTCAGCAGTAAAGACACTCTTTTAGTTTTTTATTACAAGAAGGTCATAGGTCATGTAGGTAGTAGGTACTAGGTAGTCATACTAACTTGTCACATCTGATTTCACTATCTAAATAGATTCCCTCTTATTACGAGAAGTGGTCATAGCAAAACTCAGGTTTTAAAATAGCCCCGTTTCTCTTTGTGAAATAATGTTCAAAGTCATGGGCATATTGAAATCTGGGTTTACCTTAGACCACAGATCATATAATATACCTTAGACTTAGGTTTAAACCTATCTCGCAATAAAAGGGGTTAAGTTTTCGACCATCAACACACTAGTACATCCCTAATTCAATATTGTGATAGGTATTATCTCGCTCATATTTCCCCAGGGGATAAAAAGGCAGTTCGTACGCTATATTTTGATTTTTATTTTCCCGCACAGCATAATATGAACAATGTCGTCATTGCCCATTAATTCAGCCAAGACAATATTAATAGACATGTTATTAACGTAGATACGTATATATTATATCCCTTTTAAGTGTTCATCATTCGTTTACGGGGTAATCGTATCAACCAGTAAACTTCCACTGTTGAACATGGGGCCTACCAATGACCGCTACATCAATCAAAGCGGAAATAGGAATTGCCACGCTTGGCAGACTTAGGGTTACTCTTGAAAATCATTCCGATTTCAGTATAATATCGAAAAACAATGCATTTCCTTGAAAAAGAGTTATTATTGTTTAATTTTACTTATTTCAGTAAACATTAAACCAAAGTTTTGCCAGTGTTGCATTCATGTTATTTCCAATGTCGATAAACCGAAATTATTTTATTGTAATATGCTCTTATTAACTAAAGTATGAGTATATGCAATAACAGTAACGGCCCTACCAGTAATAGGTACCTAGTTTACTTTTTTTCATAATTTGGCAGTTTAGCTGTATTGTGGCTCACAGAGGTCAGGAATAATAAGTGCAATTAAATGAAGGTTGAATAGGTACCTATTGAATTTGTTACATAATTTAACGATATGTTCCTATAGTGATATTTCATAATTATCTTATATTACCTACGTAAAATTCCTATCATAAGATTATATTATAAGCCCTAAGTTACTGTTAAACGATATGCCAATTAATAGACATATACATTTGATTCAATATCAAGTTTCCTGACTAGTAGCTATTGATAAACTGAAACATGTTACTCCAGTTTATACCAATAATAAACAAGTGTTGCTAGTTCATTTTATATCAACCATTTCTGGTTTCCCCGCCATTCGAAGGGAACGACGGAAAACTTTCCCAGTTTGCTACTAGTTCACAAACAAGTGTTAATTTTACGATACTTTTAATGACCACATAGCGTGTGTAAGTTGTTTTGAAGATCCTAACAACTACATCAAATTAATCGTATGATTTAATTATTTGCTATTAGTAAGACACGCTAAGTTCACAGTAAAGGGTTTCAAGTCTATAATATCGATGTTAGAAATTCATATTGAGTTATAGGCACCATTAGCTAGTAGGTATTGATACTTAATTGAACATTCTTATCGATGTTCTAAATAATCCGTAACCGTATACTAGAACTTAAATTAAAAAAATCTAGGCCGGTTGGACCTTGTTTAATTAGACATTTATTTAGAAAATTATTAGGAGCTAGTAGCAGGCCTGGGTTTGGAATATGGCAAATTAGTTCAGTTGTATTAGACATGGTTCATTGGAACATTTGTTTGGCAATAATGCCGAGTTTTGGCATGGAGTTTGGTATTATACTTCTAATTTCTAAACAATGAATCAAAAGTCCAGCCATTTTTCCCCTTGAACATAACATGGTCTTTTTCCATCGAATCTTCAGATTTTCAATTTTAAAGTATAATGAAAAAAATATAAAATAAAATCAACTGACCCTTTTCGGTAAAAAAATAACAGAAAGCCATATAATACATACATACATACATAAACTCACGCCTTTTTCCCATGGGGGTAGGCAGAAACTATAGAACGCCACATGCTACGACTCTTACATACCCCTTTCGCTTCATCCACATTCATACATCTTGTCATACACGCACGCCGGTTGAGAGTACTACGCACCTGACCTTATAATATAATGAAAAAAGAAATAAAAAAAAACTCTAATGGTATTTTTAATTATTTTAACTGTAAATGGCCAGTTGTGACTGAATTGAGAACTGAACTTAAAAAGGAGGTTCTTTATTCAACGCGGTTATACTGAAGTATACTTTGATAACCTGTATAATCAAAGGAAGTAAAATTAAGTGTTTTTTTTTTGTGTAGAAATTGGAACTATTATTAGTAACTATTTAATAAGTTCTACAGAGAAGATTGTGTTAAAATTAAAAATAAATGTACCTTTTATGCAATTAATAAAGGGAAATATTCAGTGCTACATTATTTAACCTTCATAATATTAAAAGACCATGCGTGTTAGCTCGACATGCTATGAAATAAGAAGTTCTCGTAGCGGGAGGCCATCTAAATAACTTATTAATATCAACGTATTATAATATAATGTCAACCTTACAGGAAGATGACTACGGGGGGGCTTTGCGTTCCTCCTCATATGCTTCTTGTTGCATTCACATGATACGAAATAAAGAAACCTTCTTATTATTTCATCATATACTTACTTGCTTATTAAAATAAGTCGAGACTAATTATCTAAGAACATAACATAAAAGCACTTGCACTGCGGAACTAAAATAGAAATCAATACTCATCTTATTTCTTTGAAAACAAAACGTTGCCTCACTCTGGGAATTTCTCCTGTATCGTGGGTGCGTTTATAGACACAAATCTGACATGGACAAACACCCGGAACACCTATCTGTAGACATATATAAATATTTGTTCGGTGCGGGTAACGAAACCCACGACCCTAGCGCAGAAACTAATCGGTCAGCCCATGCGCCAATCGAGCCTACAAACTTTAACTTTTATCAATACAAATACAGGGTGTAAGCGAAATCATGTAATTCCTTCAAACCTCGTCATGTACTGCTGACATAGATTAACCCTGCACGGGATACTTTGACAATCAATAATACAACATGTAAACATGTGTTCTTAACGTGCGGCATTTTAGCGTCCTGAGCGTATTGCGCGGCTATCATCCGCCGCGCGGTCATTTAACTCGGGGCGTTAAAATGCCGCACGTTAAGAACACATGTTTACTTCTTGTATTTTTTTTTATTGATTCTATTTGTATCTCGTGCACGGTTGATCTATGTTAACAGTACATCACGAGGTTTGAAGGAATTATATGATTTCGTTTACACCCTGTATAACAGTCCGATTACCCTGACATGTTTTCTGCATCTAAAGATTCCGAAATTATTTTTGATTAGCAACAATACAGTAAAAAAGAATAATGATGGGTGTCGTAACTTGTTTCTTTATCTCTACATTTCCGGGTTATTACGCACTGGATGAATCTGCCTTGTCAAAAGAAATGGCTTGTGTGCTCATTACAGCTCGTTACTATGCGTCATTTTTACGTGGGGAAATCCTCATGGACTATCCCCCGTCTGGGGCAGACGGGGGGGTGTGCCGGACTTTTACCGGCTAAAACCACCACGGTGTCCCTCCTTCTGACCTAAGGCCGGGGTCGCGGGATTCGCTATTGCATGCACCGCAACCCCGGCAGGTCTTGGTCCACCAATTGCTGGTGGACCTCTCCACTGTAGGGCCCCACCCCACGACCTCCTGAGAGGCGCGGGGGGCACCCCACAGAGGCGCGGGGGGCACCCCACATCACCGGCCCACCAGAACACATGGTACGCCGTGACCACCCCGGGGACCAAACAAGTACATGGGTGCTAGATTACCCCGTGTCTGGGCATACTGGTCCCCCTGCGACGGGTCAGATTAGTGGCCCCGCCGCCTACCACTTTTCGGCCGCAGAGGATAGAAAGGGCGGCCAGGTACACACCGCCACTCCTCTTCCCCTGCGGCACCACCGCGTCCGCCATCTGACGGTGGCGGCCCCGTCAAGGCCGCGGAAGGTAGGGAGAACGGCGCACCGTAATACCGGCACTCCTCTCCCGCCGCGGCCTCCCGCACTCAGCCGCGATGCGTTCCAAACGACATCTCGGCCCGCCTCAGTTGCGATGTCGCCGAAGCGACACCGCAACCTACTTGGCCGCTACATCGAGGGCTACCAGACCCAAGCCCCGACGAGCGGCCCCTCCTTGGGTTCCTCTTCGCTTCACCGTGGGGTTCAATGCCACGGCTACTAAGCCCCCCCGCAACGACAATGCGGGAACCCAACCGGGGGGGATGCGTCATCTACCTGCGACAAAGCGATCTAACTACGGGTTTAATCGGTCAACTGGAAAGGAAACTAAACACTATCAAAGGAAAATTTAACTTTGATGTGGAAATGAGGTTTAACCGATTATCTGACTACAAGGAAATTTTTATATTTTAACTTACGTAATATGAACTTCAGTAAGTATACCGTCAAATGACACAATATGGAGCCATTATTTGCACGCTTATTACTTATTCAATAGATACACCGTACGCTTACCAGGGCAGGGATAAGAGTGTATTAGAACACGATATAACATGTCAGCAAACCCCCGTCAAATCAATCATTCATCATATTACGGACTGATCACGTCAGAATTAGGTATCTACTCTGTCAGAAATAACGCATAAACTCATTGTACATTCCAATTACCAAACACAGTATGCAAATGTTGAACGACTAACGAAACGACGTAATAAACGTAAAAGGAGAAATTTTACAACAAATGGGACTACGAAAGAGATTACAATCTTTAAACGATCCATGCTATACAAATGACATTAGCAGTCTACACGAATAGTAGACGCCTAATCTTATTTTAGGTACTTATGTTACGAGTAGGTCTTGTAGTAGATAGTATCGACCCCTGTAGAAAGAGTTTACCCAACCCTTTTTGTATTCACAATATCAAGTTTTTACTATTTACTGCTTATCTTGTGTAGTCGATACTTTTTAAAATTATTTTATTACTTTACATAACATTAACCTTGTATTCCCAGAAGGGTTCGGCAGAGGTATTTTAGTAACACCCTCGTTTCGCCAGTTATGTTTTTTTAAGTCACATGTAATAGGGGGCTCACCTATTGCCACTAACCGGGTACAAATTCAAACTCCGGACTGCTACTGAGAAATTCCTAATGGAAAAACCCAATAGCACTTTGTCCGACCTGGGGATCGAACCCAGGACCCCATGCTCACCAGTAGCGCTTACGACCACTAGACAAACAAGGCACTCTTTTCAGTACTTATTTCAAAACCTTTGAACTTTTGCCGTCAGTTCGTATTGTAAAAGACATTAATATCAATGGGTGCTTGAATTACATGAGTAATGCCTACAAGTCAATACGTTAATGAGTCTACTCCATTAGACTTCCAATTCGCGCTTTTAATTTCCTCTATCAAAACAAATATTGCGTAATACCCCGCAATATTGTGTAATACATTGACAGTTAATTTTCCTAAGTGCTTTACTAAAATCTACGCTGACATAGATGGAATTACAGATACATTTATCAAATACACCTAAGTTCGATACAAAGCTATACATAGCTAATAAGTTATGTAGCAACTAAGTTAACTGTCAAGGCTTATGCTCAGTTCCGTGAAGACGGTCCCTAAATCCCAATTTGGCACACTATCGATACTATTAATTACAATTACAATTGTAATTCAGAGCTTTTTCTTTTTATTAGAATAAACTTAGTACCTACTTACATACTTTTCTCTTACTCGTATAACAACATCGACTGCCTGTATTTCCCGAAGGGTTGGGCAGAGGTGTTTAGTAACACCCTCATTTCGCCGTTATGTTTAAGTCTCATGTAATAGGGGTCGAGCCTATTAATTCTCTTACTCACTACTAAATATAGCGAATAACTTAAATGCATAGTCATAAAAATCAATATTGAACGAGAAAAATGTAGGTAACAATCAACACAAAGTGTTCCGTTTCAAATAAAATCAGACCAAAGTTATTTTTGTAATAAAAAGGTGGCTGCATTTTTATACAACGTTGCGAACGTTTACAATAGAAAATATTACGCTCGATTGTCACGCTACTATAGTAACAGACTTATAATACTAAGCGAACAACCTTTTAACTTGAAAAACAGTTAACCAGAGAACATATTGACATCTTAACTAAATTAAACTCTTTATTGAATTCAATTTTGAAATCATGCATATTTTTTTTCACAAATTACGATTTGGAAAGACATTGCCCTTTCATTGTCGATTACTATTTATTACTCTCTGATCAATTGAAGCACCATTGAGAAATTAATTTGGGACGATAAACGGCGTCCGAAAGAAGGAGAGGACACAAAAATGTAATTTAACACCGATGTCCATAATTAATGGCCTAATGGTGAAACGGGCATGAGACAAATGTAATATCGTAATTTGCAACCAACTGCGTGTATTTGGACGGGGCGGCGATAAATAAGGGTATGTTTTTACACGATTAAACACCGCCCTACCTTTCTCCATGGGGACCTGTAAAACGGAAAACCTATGTCTTCCTTTGTTTCCCTTTTTTGTGCAACTATTTTATTATACGTATCTAAGTTTTCTTTACTGCTCGAAATACCGTCCGAAGTTACATAAACAGTTTCTTTTGTAAGATGATGATGGAATTTACATGACAGTTTCATTCATCACATATTCTACCAAGGCTTCACATAAAAGGAACATGATACACATTTTACTACAGCATACGTACTTGCCGAAAAAATATTTATTCTAGATGAAAAGTGAGTGTGGGCTTAGTTTAATTTCTATGTTCCAATACTGTGTGCCATTTATTTTGGTTCCACACAAGGGACCGATTCCGCCCCTCTTTCATTTATATCTCGATCATTTTCGTGAAAAATTATTATATATTCATTTCGTTATATTTAGTACGTATCTACGTATTTTTTAATTAAATTTTGCGTAAACTTTTTTTTTGTCCTATTAATAATTTACATAGTTACTTAGTTAGTAATCCTGTCTTGCACAGAATGTATATTAAAAGCTATTGTATATTATAATTAATATTTAATATAATTTATTTATTAAAAAGTAAAGCTTTTAGAACTCCACAAAACCGATCTAAAGCTTCAGATTCGTGTTGGAAGGGTCGAGTTTATAGATAAATCTGTTTAATAGAAATTGTCTTGATTTATAAGCTGGTGTAAGGACTATGACGGATCGGGACCATATTTTATGGGGTACGACGGCCGCGATTATTTCTATTTGTGCTCGCCTTGGGAACATGGGTTGACAAAACTCGATTGTATTAAAAATTAACGGTAAACATAAAACCTTTCAAGTCATTACTAACATAATGAACAGGAAAGTAGAGTAAATTTGCTATGTTAATGATTGGACGACGAATTTGAAAATTAAGCTTAATATGAAATGGTATACGTACAAATAAAATAGACCGTATTTTTCTTAAAAATATATATTTAAGACCCTCAAAATATCCGCCGACTCAAAACACGATAGCTGTTAACTGCTCAACGCTTTCCATTAAGTTCGTATTTCGTTATTTTTTCGTTTCTTATTATACATTTTCTTTTTACGAAGGTAAAATAAAGCAACTCATGCTCTAAATTTGAGTCGGTACGTATCGTTGTTAATATTCGATTAGTCTCCAACAAAAAATGGGATGCAAAACCAATCTCTAACTTAGTAAAAACTGTTAGAGTATGTTAATAAATAATTCATGTCATGCGTAAGAGTATCAAAAATACTAGACAAACGTAAGAGTATTAACATAAATATTTTCTCAGCATACATCAATATTTCAATAGAAATTCAATCTCGAATGATTTACTTTAAATAAAATGTATACATTTTAGAAAATTCTTAGAAGTCTTCTACAGAATCAGAAATTTGAAACAATTGACAACACTTGACATCTTTTTCACTTATCGTCGCTGAAGTTTTCTTCACAATATAAACATCAAATTCAGCGCTATGTAAGACGAGTATTATTTGCTAATCTAATGTAAAAAGTTTAGGAGAAAGCTACACAAGTAAGCTTTTTATTGTGTACAGAAAGGCAATTCATTTTTCAAAGGCATTTCAGGCAGCTATCTCCGTAGCATACGGGACACATGTAAAACTAGACTGATTTATAGCGATACAACAAAAACTATCGAATAATAAATCAACCCTAACTTTTACAAGTACCAATTCTCCCTTGAAAACGACAAGTCATCAGCCACGCGGGCCTTATATTGGCTGCGGCCTGTGCGCCTCTCTCATAAAATATATTATCCCTATTATGTAGGTTTAGGCGCTATAAGACGAATTTTGGGACATTTATTTTCTGTCCGGCACCACACATACTGTAATAGTCTCTACTGGGGTGAAATAGGTTGTCTGCGTCGGATTCCTGCCAGTCGGCCTAAAAAGGCGGTGGAATACCTTGTTAAAATCGTTGATATCCTACAAACTCTCACCAGTGGCTCCAAGTAGCTGTCTTGTACGCAGCGGCCACACCCCGGTAACCACGTCGGCTCGTGGGCGAAACCTGGTAGAGGGGGACTTGAGTGTTTTGGCACTTAAGTCTTGCGGTTACCTCCCGCATAGTGCACAGGGTCTGACTTGGCCTAATTGAGCAATCCACCTCCGGTGGCGAGTCAGCTAGGCATAGTGAAAGGCCTTAAGGGCGACGGTAGGGGACATGTAGTTATCGTTCGGCCAGACACTGCATCCAGCCCCCCTCCAGTCGTAGCGGTTTCCGTTCCACTGGATCAAGGAGGGTACGGACGAGAGAGTGCATCTGTGTTTGCGCGCACGCTTGAGCACTTAAATATATCCTGCGCAAATGACTGTTGCTGTTTTTCACCGGACTCCGATATCAAGTCCTGTGGCGATGGGTAGAGGTAGAGAGGTCCAGTAGTGATGCTCACTGGTCTTTGTCTGAAACCTGCACATAGGCGGCTTAGGGAGAGTGGTCGCTCTTGCACTGCATTGGGGTAACAGTGTGGCTCGGCAGCACCCTCTGTGACGAAGCAGCTCTATTTAGAGTGGCACTGCTTCCCCCGCTCAGCCGGGGAGGGGACTAGAAAAGGTGTCCCAAACAAACGCTTACTCCAAAATCAATATGGGAGGTAGTAACCACGGCTGCCTATGCATCCATTTCTTCGTGGTCGAAATAATAAAAATATTGAGCATAAAAAACCTTTTACTTTTGGTGCGTGGAATGTGCGCACTCTGTTGGACCGACCATCTAATCTATGCCCAGAGCGTAAAACTGCTATTGTCGCTCGAGAGCTCCGCCGCTACAATGTGGACATAGCGGCCTTGAGCGAGACACATCTAGCCGACGAAGGTGAGCTTACAGAGCGTGGTGGTGGTTATACTTTTTACTGGAAGGGAACTGACTCAAGCGAACCGAGGCGGTCTGGAATGGGGTTCGCTATTAAGACCAATATAGCTTCAAAGCTAAATGAGTACCCTGTTTATATATCTGACAGGGTTATTTCGTTACGTCTTCATCTTGAAATGCACAACTTCCTCAATGTCATAGGTGTATATGCCCCAACTCTGGATAAGGCCGATGAAATTAAGGATAGATTCTATGAGGAGGTTACTCAAGCGCTAACCAAAGTGCCATCTCGGGAGCAAATCCTACTGCTCGGGGACTTCAATGCGCGGGTTGGCCGAGATCATGAGGCGTGGCCTGCAGTGCTCGGCAGGCATGGGATCGGGAACATGAACAGCAATGGTCAGTTACTACTCAGTCTCTGCGCTCAATTTCAACTGAGCATAACAAACACTATGTTTCGACTTCCTGCCAAGTATAAAACCACCTGGATGCATCCGAGGTCTAAACATTGGCATCTTATCGACTACGCAATAGTTCGACAGCGTGATTTTGGACAGGTTCGTGTGACTCGAGTCATGCGTGGAGCTAATGGTTGGACTGATCATAGACTTGTCATCATAAAATTGGCACTGCGACTGCACAGACCCCGTAGATCTGTTAAACCTAAGTCTATTCATCTTAACTTGTCGAAATTGCAGAGTCAGGAGGCACGGGAGTTATACGAACAAGCCATTAGTGAGTCTGTGTCTAAGCTCGACGTTGGAGGTGACCTTGGCCTACAATGGCGAGAGCTGTCTTCTCAGATAACCAAGTCAGCATTGGATACCTTAGGTCTAAAACCGAAATGCAATAAAGATTGGTACGATGAAAATGATACGCTACTTACTATCGCTATAGCTAAACATCGCGATCTTTTGCGCCGTAGTGACTCATCATCACCACATCATCAAAATGATGCAATAAAAAAGAGCTCCATAGAATTGCGGAATTTTGTCCGCGGCGTTAAGGATAAATGGTGGGAGGACAGGGCACATCGCATGCAGTGGCTAGCTGACTCAAATCAACTAGGTGACTTTTTCGGAGAATTGCGTTCATTAATTGGCCCACAACATCAAGTGAATGTACCAATAAAATCCATCGATGGTACATTGCTTACGAGTAAAGAAGAGGTTGTGAAGCGATGGGTTGAGCATTTCAGCACCTTACTCAACGTTGATCGATCAGCAGATCTAAATTATATATCAGCCATACCTGCGCTGTCTCAGGTCACAGCACTGGACGATCCACTGACTCTCCAGGAAGTTGTAGATGCCATGAAGCAGCAACGTAACAAAAAAGCACCAGGTGGTGATGGAATCCCAGGTGAGTTGCTTAAGTACGGTGGGGGTGACTTGAACGAGATTGTTTGGGAGTTTTTCCGCCGTATGTGGGAGGAGGAGATTGTACCAGATACTTTTACTGTGTCGAACATCTGTGCACTCTACAAAGGCAAAGGCAGTCGTGCTGACTGCAATTCCTACAGAGGCATCTCGCTCTTATCCGCTTCAGGAAAGATCTTTGCGAGAGTTCTTCTGAATAGATTAGTGAAATTGTCCGAAAAAATACTACCTGAAACCCAATTTGGGTTTCGTCCAAACAGAGGGACCTGTGAGGCAATCTTCTCTATTCGGCAACTTCAAGAAAAGTGCAAAGAGCAATCGCAAGCGCTGGTCCTTTGTTTCGTGGACTTGGAAAAAGCCTTCGACAGCGTGCCTCGCGAAGCGCTTTGGATGGTACTGCAAAAGCTTGGGTGTACAGATAAGTTCATCAAATTGATCCGTCTCCTGCACGATAACCTGCGCTGTTGTGTCGCGGTTACGACTGAACAGTCGGAATTCTTCCATGTCACCTGTGGGGTAAAGCAGGGATGTGTCTTAGCACCTACACTCTTTGCCCTATATTTTGCGGTTGCTGTGGGACAGGCTTTGGAAGGCAATGCGAGGGGCATTCATATCCGTTTCCGAACTGACGGCAAACTTTTTAACCTAACCCGATTGAAAGCTCACACTAAAGTCTCGTACGACCTCATGACCGAGGTAATGTACGCTGATGATCTGTGCTTTGTTTCGGAATCCCCGGAAGACATGCAAGAGTTGATGGATAGACTTGATAAGTCTTGTCGCAGGTTCGGTCTGAAAATTAGCATCTCGAAGACTGAAGTCATGGCATTGGACACAGTTGACCATGGCCCTTTTGAAATACGGCTTGACGGTGCTGTCCTCAAGCAGGTGGGCAGATTCAAATACCTGGGTAGTACCATAACAAGCAACGGTGACCTGGACCCGGAAGTCAACTACAGAATTGGAACTGCTTCAGCAGTGTTTGGCAGACTACGGGAGAAGGTATTCCGCTCGCATGACCTCAAACTACAAACCAAGATCAACGTGTACATGGCCATCATCTTGCCAAACGTCCTGTACTCCTCTGAGACGTGGTGCGTGTATAGGAGACACATACGCGCATTAGACCGATTCCACCTTAAGTGCCTCCGTGATATCCTAAACATCAAATGGTCCGACCGTGTTAGGAACACGGATGTCCTGCGAAGGGCTAATGTCTGCGGAATTGAGGTTTACCTGATGCGTCGTCAGCTGCGCTGGTCTGGACATGTTGTGAGGATGCCTGATGAGAGGATAGCTAAGCGCATCCTCTTTTCTGAACTCAAGGATGGCAAGCGGAAACAAGGCGGCCAGTTCCTTAGGTACAAAGACGTTCAGAAAAGGCATATGAAGAGATGCAATATAGATCCGTCTCGGTGGGAGGAATTAGCGAAAAACAGACCTGTTTGGAGGCGTTTGGTAAAGGAAAATGTTTATGACTTTGAGGACCAGCGGAGGAGAGATCTCGACGGCAGGCGAGATCAGCTCAGGAGTAAACCACCCTCCAACATACAATATAATTACCACAATGGCATTCTAACGTGTCCGCACTGTGCGCGTATCTTTTCAGCTAAGATAGGTTATATTAGCCACATCAGAGCACACGCCCGTTACCTATAAATTGTCGGAAAGGAAGAAAACAAAAACAGTCACCGTAGCCGAAATCGGCATGGGATTATATATATATATATATATATAGTCTCTACTATTACAGTAGGTATGTGTGGTGCCGGACACTATGATCCACTTACCTTGCATATACAAGTTATATACAAGACGCTGCTTACTTAATTACAGCAACTTTTATTATCTGTGTAATAAACGACAATTACACTGAAATTATTATACCTATATATTTGTAATAATCTTTACATAGTATAAATAAAAGTCGCTCCCGCTGTCTGTTTATCCCTATGTATGCTTAGATCTTTAAAACTACGGAACGGATTTTGATGCGGTTTTTTTAAATAGATAGAGTGATTCAAGAGGATGGTTTATATGCCCCACATTAGTATCTACATTGCACCCGTGCGAAGCCGGGGCGGGTCGCTAGTTAAGTATAAAAGCAGCTGGTAATGCATGAAGCACTTCTAATTTCTTCAAAAATATGGCAATGTTAATTTAACTTTTTGGTACTGTATTGTGCTTTTAACTTTATATTTTAATTAGGGTATCTAAAGGTTGTCTTAATTTAACACATAATTATTATGTCATGTATATCGATACCTCCCACGCAAAAAGTCGTAACACGTTTTTTTGATAAAATGAGATTTTAGTACTACAGTTCATTATTATAGAAATACTACACATCCTTGAAAACAATATTTTCATATTTACATTAAATACCAAGATTCTTACCCGGTAATAGTCTTATCATGTTTAAATTCCCGCGCATATGGTCGTGCCAACAGTTGCGACGATTTACGTTGAACTATTGGACCGCGCACCGGCTAATCACGGCAAGTACCGACGTCGTAAGATGTAAACAGTACAAAATATCACTTTGGAGTTTGAAAATCTAAAAAAAACAAGAAACTGTGTGTGTTTTGTACTTTACTGTTTTGTTTTTATTAGATACTAGTACTATGAGTAATGTACGGTCATCAAAGATTTAAAATTAGCTTTAAATAACCAAAATGATTCGAACGTGAAAATAACGGCTAATGAACGTTGACAAAATGGTAAATTTATTTCTTACTTTAATTTACTATCATGATTTGCATGTTTATCCTAATCGTGTTAGTAAATTGTTTTTAAGTATATAATGATTTTCATCACAATTTTCGTAAGTTAATAATTTGAAATACGTCCGACGCAAAACGTCGAAACATGAAAGTTGCGATTTTATGCGAGGTCGATATTATCGTATTTAAAAAATCTGTACGCAGCATAAAGTCTTATGTCTGACATACGACCTTATTCGTGCTGTATTCGTTGTGCTTTTTAATAGTATAAGGTCGTAACAAATAGATACGACTTTGCGACAACAAGAATAAGGTCGTAAGTTTTTATTTTTGCCTATTTTTACGAAAATATGAGTTTTTAATTCAATCAAAAGGCCTCATTATCCCCTTTAACCTTCAATCATTGCTATATTCTAAAATGAATCCCACACTATCGTTTGCGGCTGATCAAGACAAAGATGAAGTTAAGAATCTCTCCTGAAAAATCACAAATTTGGACATACGACGTAATGCGTGGGAGGTGTCGATTATTCTTGTTTTCTGAAAAATAATGCGGTCTACATAAGTGTTTCAAGCTAGGATAGCAAGCTAGTGTTAGTAAGCTTGCTAGCAAGTAACCGTATCTCCTTATAAACAAAACTAGATTCGTTTTTGAGCTAGTAAGTAAATAAATGTGTGGTTACTGCGCCAATACTGAGAATGACGGGTTGGTAGGTAACTTAATCTAAACAGTAAAATTTAATCAACTGCAAAACCACAATGCTATTCTTGATTTCAAAGAATTTTGACAATTTATATTAAACCGTGAATTTGGGGCCATAAGCCTGGTAAATGTGTGCATTTATGAAAATAATATTATATTACTGAAAAAATTTAATTAATTATGATGGAGATAAAATAACAACGATTTTTTTATTGGTTAACAAATGTTACAGCTGTATTAAATTAAATTTTCTATTTTTTCTTTTAAATAAAGCCATATTAACCTATACAACCTTAATTAGAGCGATTAATTACAAGCATTTTTTTTCACATTTTAATTTGTCCATTTACGCATAACAACATCACGGCTGTATTCCCCGAACGGTTACGCAGAGGTGTATAGTTTAAGTCTCATATAATAGGGGGTGAGCCTATTGCCATCAACTGGACACTAATCTAAACACCGGGTTGCGACTGAGGAATTCCACACGGAAAACTCAACCACAGTTTGCCCGTCCTGGGGATCGAACCCAGGATCTCACGATCAGCAGTTGCGCTTGCCAACTCTAGACCAACGAGGCAGTTGATCTATTTATTGTTTTAGTATGCCAAGATATAGTAATATTTATTAAAATAAAACTAATTTTTTATACGTTTACACAAGTAATGACTGTGGTAAGGGTTAACCCAAAAAAGCTTAGTATGAAATCCTGTGTTGTCAGCGTCTGCTACATAAAAAGTTAATCTCATGTAACCCCTAATAACTCTTCTAGCCTTTTATAATGGACCGGATTTCTGAGAGTTTGATCAACTGGAAAAGGGATCGTGCACTTTATAAATATCGCTATATTATATGTTTATAAACTCGTTACGATTTTTAAAGTTGTCTCTCTATCTATTATATTAACTTGTTAAACAGTTGAAAAACAGCCTACAAAGTCGAGCTCGTAACTTTAGAGCAATAACGAATGAAATAACGTTTATGGCAAGATCCTAACAATTTTTTCTAAGGTGCCATTTACGTCAACCAGGAACAAGTTATAGCTCCCAAGACAGGATGATAACATAAATTTATTTAATCATCGTCGGCTCATAACTTTAATATTATTTTCATTTCTTAATGGCCAATTCAAGCGAACGTTTTTCGTTATTACAGACCTGTCTGGATCATATTAATGGACATTAATTATTATTCTAGTTATATCTACAATAATTATTTACATTCACAAGAACTAATTGTGGACAAAGGTGAAGAATTACTTCTAGGTTGTAGTTACATTTTATTTGTTTCTCAGTTTTAAGTGAAAGAACATACACCGCTTTTGATGAATATTAATATCAATTTGTTTTAAATTATACAATACATTGTATATGCACATAGCAAAGACTTCAGTATGTATACTATACAGGGAAGTCATTGTTATAGTGTAAATTAAAACTTTTTTTTATGCACTGATCACGCATCTCTACCGACCACACAACATGTAGGTACCTAATACTGGTACCAATACGAGACCTTAATATTTCTATCCATCAATTAACAGCATAACGCAGTCCGCTACTGGAGACAATGTATGCCTTTCCCTAAAATAAAGAACCCACAGAGCCCGCAGGCGCATTTCTTAAAACACAAATTTACTCAGCTGGGTTACGAAGAACTGTGGCCCCTTCAAACCCTTTTTTGAAAGTTAATTATAATTGAAGAATACCAACAATTTTATGAGAAAAATAACAACAGTATCCTGTAGATGTATATTTTTTTGTATAGAAAACGAGTACCTACTGTTATAGAAATGGAAAATTTTATACGATAATACCTCTTTAGATATAATTATAGTACTTCAAAGCTATGATTACGTTTAATAAGCCTCTACTTAGGTACTTGTAGCCTGCTATTGATAAGTAAGAATAAATATCGAACTACATAAAGGAGGACGCCCACATTCATTTTTAGAACTATTTATAAGTAAATAGCTAGATAATACAAAAAAAACAGGTTTTAGTATTTATTTCATGTAAACCTCCACTCCCTCCCTCTTCCTTTAACGACTTAAGCCTGCATTAGTTCTAAGAAATATTTTTATCTTGATACGACAGGAAGTTGGTAATAAAAACAAGAATCTGAAGAAAGACGTCGAACCATTTCTTGTTCTTTTTACCTTTTTATTATATAAAATCTTTGATCATTAAGACTGTTATCGTTTTTTTTAATCTGTGTTAGATTAGGTAGTCAAGTAGATAAACTTGCAACATCAAATTTTGTAAAACAGCTGTAAAACCAACAAAGGGAAGCTATTAACTTAGATACTTTACTCCATGAATTCAGTAACTTGACAATTTGATAAGCTTCCGCTTACCTAAATCACAGTCGACAGATGTAGATAGACAATATATTCTCATATAAGTTAAACAAGAGTAAGCACAACTGCGACACCCACTCGAAGATTCATGGTTTCATGCATGGTAATTGTAAAGATTTTTTCTGATAGAAAACGTTTAATAATAACCATTGACCTCATACAAAGGTAAAGGTAATAAAGGTATCTCGCATAAAGGTAAGCTCCTGCCCGCATTAGGATTTGGGATAACAACAAATAAAAGATAAACAGAATACTTTTTTGAAATTTTGATATTTGCTATTGTAGGTATGCTACTATTTGGTGCACTTTCAAACTAAAACTTATCTCGCAAATTTTTTGAGTTTTCAGTTACTCCAACTACAGAAAATGCATTAAATTGAATTGAAATTGAATCCGACTAAATTGCTGTTAAAATGTTATATTTATACAATGTGGTGGATCCAAGCGACATGAACGTCCCGCGTGTTTCTACCAACTTGCAGTTCTGCTCACGCACCAAGGGCGTGACAAAACATACAACACATGACATACACACATGTGCGACAAAGCATGTAATCAAATATACGTAACTCAACACGATAGGCAAATAAACAGCGAGGCTGTTATTCGTTTTTAGCTTAAAAGCAAATACCAAAAACGTTCAGTGAGTGGAAATTCTAACCTCAATGCGTTGTTCAAGCAAAAATAGCGTTTTGATAAAATTCGTATTTCGCTCCTACTGATTACTTACTACAACGCCATTTTTAAATGAACTAAGTATATTATACGCCACACCACCTTACTTACCTATTCGCCCACACCTGTGCCACACCTTATTAGAATGTCGACCACGCAGTGACATGAAAGAAAACATACCAGGTTTAGTGAATTAAAGCTATTCGTATCTATTACTATTAACTGTTCATCGTAATCCCAGCTTTAGTGCCAGTCTGCGACAAGTGTGTGAAAATACCCCTAACAAAAAAAAGAAATGTATTGCTCCAAAAGTTGCCTGAGTAGATGAAGGTGCTTACGCGTGTGTCGCAGGACCTTAGCGCCATTTATATAAAAGTCTAGAAAGCAATAAAAATAAACTTCATGTGTCTAATAATGTTTCGGTTAGAAACAATGATTTTATAAGTAGGTAAGTCATCCTATCAACCCGTTATTTAAATGTATGTAATGCTGATTAATGTTGTTTTGTATTTATGGACCTATGGCACCCGCGTGGGTAAAGAGGAAAAATACACGGTGAGTATATTCATACAAAATCATTGAAAAATACATTACATTTGTTCAGGTTACAAATTATTTCATTTGTCCCATAAAAAGTAGTAATTATTATCAGTTCTTTATCCGCACCTTCGGAAATAGCTGTCGACCCCGATATAATTGAGGAAAGCAAAGTGAGAAGGAAAATATATCGAAGATAAATCTTTCTTTTCGATTCTCTTCCTACACACATCCTGTATCACAGGATACAGATAAAGAATTCTTAAGTATATATTTTATCGAAGGGAGTGGAGTGTGTATAGGACCTTCACCAATACACACGTCCATAAAAATATATGAACTAACGAGACTCAAACAATCAAAATCCTAATCCTCACATGTGTGAATAGTTATTTTATAAACATTTTTCATAATGTTCCCACAAAAATGAAGCGAATATTTAGGTACTCTATCCAGAAAATTTTAAGCCAGTTAGGTATGTCTTATTGCAGATTCCTAACGGTGTTCCTAAGCAAACATGCAATTTCATATTACATAATAATATCCCGTCATCATATAGCGAATAGATTTTATTTTTTGCTAGCACATATTCATATTTTGTTTAAGGTAAATAGGTAAACAAATCCATGCTGATAAATCCGTACAATAATTTTATCGCAATTACGGTTATTTCCATCCAAATTGGACGACATAAATCTCCATTTTGTATGTAAACTGGATTTCTATGTTAATACAAAATGTAATTACTCAAACGGAATCATTTGCAGTCCCCAGCACAGTCATTTGGTATCTTTTTCAAGTAATGGGCCGGCTCAAGCGCGTCCTTAACTAAAGTATCGAATCAACTTGAAAACGACCGCAAATCAAATTTTCGTCTTTCGGCCCACATAATAAGTGTAAGTAGGGACGTCCGAGTTTATCTAAGAAAGCACCTTTTTAGTGTTGGTCTTTTTTAATAGTGTTTCATAATTTTTGATGATAAGCAACTGTTGCTTTATATTCATTATTCGGTAGAGCTTTCAATGTAAACCGATTTTCTCGCAGCTCCTTGAATTGTAGACGGATTTATAAACAACTTAGTTTCGCATATGCTATGGCCGTCTTTGAACCCAACACTAGTCGCTCAAAAGACTTACAAGTTCGACTTAATTTGAAAAACATACAAAAATTATATTTCGAGTCGTTAGGCAATTAGGTTGGGGCAGTTGTTTTTATTCGTGATTCGAAATCAAACCGATAAGGACATTAATTCAATTCTGCATTTAGTTTGGCTTGCACGCCGACTCACACAATACAATTAGCGCTGACCATAACTAAAACATCATTGTATTTCTGTAAAAGAGCCAGTTCTGTAACAGACCAGTGTTAATTAAAAAATTGAACAGTTGGCTTGTCACCTTCCAATTTGCAGCCAGCATTTCCATTTTCACGAAGCAGTATTGTATCACCGGCGACGCTCTAGAATATTCTGCAATGTGAAATAAACGTAAATGTGAAAAGGCATTTACGAGCCGGCAATTTAAAACCCGGGCCTACGTAAAACAAAGTCTAATGACAAGCTTTGACGCCGTTTGCGAAGGCCACCTAAATCTGATATACAAAATTATGCCTATTACACCTAACAACTTTTTTTACGCAATCTGCTGTTCTACATCATCATAGTTTAGAACTTTTCGTTTGAAAATTGCTACCTACAGCTTGTCAATAATTAGACGAGTAACCGCCCGTTCACACAGCGGATCCGTCGGTACTGGATGTGTTGTTCACATCTGTACCGACGGATCAGTTAAACAAATGGCAACTGCTTCGCATTTGACAGACAGGATACGATAAAAATAACGGATCCAGTATTTTGTACTGGATTCGGAATACTGTCTTGTGTGTGTACTCGCTCATACAACTACAGGTGCCATGACCAAAATAAAAACAGATCGGCTAAAACGGATCCTGTAAACAGTTTCTGTGTGAACTAGCTGTTATTGTTGTTGTCTCAATTCTCAAAATATTAGCTAGGGTTGCTAGGTAACAGCATAGTAGTAAGCGTCATAATAAGCTCAGTTGCGTCCAATTAGTTGAACACTACAATGTAGGTGATTGATAAGCTTGTTAGTGTTTAGTAGCCGGCTGGCCTTCAATGCCGACCGTGTATGGCAATCAGGGTAATGTAGGCTATAGCTGTATGGTTTTATTGATATAACCGCTCATGTCCAGTGCCATCTCTGTTGGATATTATAGCAATATTATGTTTAGGTCCAATAGCTATTCGTATTGCTATTTCTTCCTTGTTATTTTATACAGTGTGTGTAAATTTTACGTATCTACAGCCAGTTAGAGAATAAAATCAAGTTGTAAAAATCACATCGGGCCGATAAAACAACCCTCTGTTGATTCAAATAATTTTCAAGCTAAACGAAGGTCGGCTACTACGTCCTTCCCAATTGAAATTAACCAAATGTAAAAATAAAGCTATTTCATGACGGTAATAAAAAATCGCATCACCTTATTAGGACAATAATGAAGGAGTGTTACTGGTATTGTGCTATGCGATAAACAGAGATCTAGATAGTCTGTTTAGTGCATAATTGCAATCTTCAAGGCGTGTAGGTATTTGCTTCATATGGCTTCGACGACTATATTATTGCCGCTGAAGGTTCTTTCAAAGAGATAAAAAACGTGAGCGATCCAAATACACTCGGGAGCCATTGCTCCGGGTAGTCTTGTGTAGTTCGCGAACGAATTAGTTCGTAAGATCGCTCCCACAGATGAACTACGCGAACTAGCTCCGTCATTCCCCGCTCCATAGTTCGTTAGTTCGTGACCGATATAATTTTTTTGATTATTAAAAGTTGATTATAACTTGTTTTGCTTTTGTAATATGTTAATCTGTCAAGGAACTGAATAATATGTTTATGTAATTAACGTTAAAACGAACGTTAAAAACGAAACCTTTTAGTCACTAACTAAACTAAAGAATGTATTTATTTATTGCACCAATAAGCCTGGGTATTATTTACAATAATGATATACCTACTTTTTAAGAATATTCACTCAAAGGCTTTTGCTGTTTATAGTGTAAAAATTGTAGGTAAAAGTACAGCAATCCATAATCTTGTCACGTGCCCGTGCTTTTTTTTTTTTAAGGGACCACTTGCAGTGTAAAGCTCGCTACGGCTTTTTTACTGCTTAACCGGACTATCCTGTGGTGGCCAAAAATTACTTTAAGGCCCCCAGCCAGGGCTTACAAACTAAGGATGTAAATTAAGTGACGCGGCACTAAGGGCACCCCCTGTGGGGTTCGGGCCTCGGCTTAGTGGGTCACTGAGGGGTGGGCAATTAAAATCGGCCTGGTCACGTGCCCGTGCAGGAGTAGTATCAAAACGAGCGAACGATCTGCCTTCCTCTAATTCGAGCTGGGAGCTGACGAACTAGAAGAGCGAACTAGTTAGTTTAGGAGCGGCGAACGAAATTGAGTGATCTCCGTCGCGAACTACTATGCGCAAGACTAGCTCCTTGTCCGGGTCCATCCGGGTCACCAACATAAACCTTTATATCTCGGAAGACTTTGTTAAACACTTTGTTTTATTTATGTTGCTGACCCGGATTCATTGCTCCCGATTGTAAATAATTTTATTCGAAATATTAACGCTAGTTTACATAGAAACTGTTTACGGGACCGTTTTTAGCGGATCTGTTTTTATTTTGGTGATGGCGCCTGTAGTCGTATGAGCGAGTTCACATACACGAAAGTATTCCGAATCCAGTAAAAAATACTGGTCCGACATTTTTACACGTTCCGTTTTATCATCAAAAACTGGATGCCGGAATAGTATCAAAAATGGATCCGTACCTACATGAAGATGTATGAAGGAGTATGGGTGCTTTCACACACGATGCGTTATTTTTATCGTATCCTACCTGCCAGATGCGACGCAGCTGCCATTTCTTTAACTGATCCGTCGGTACAGATGTGAACAACACATCCAGTACCGACGGATCCGTTAACACGGATCCGCTATGTGATCGGGCTCTATAATCAAATAAATATTATATTAAGGGCCTGTTTCACAATCGTCGGTTAATACTGAGAGTAAATATAGCAGTTTGGAAGTTTGTCTATTGAAAATCTGTTAATCCGCCATATTGTTTATTCCCAGATAAGAGTTATTCAACGACTGTGAAACAGCTCCTAATTAGATTTTTTGTTATATAGAAGAGCAACATCTGCCTTTAGTAACTTCTCTGATTTATTAATTCACAGACAGGTTCTTATAAATTTAATAAGGTTACAAATTAATTTCTTGTAGCATAACTTATTTAGCTTAATCTAAACTTAGTTTTGTGATTGAACGTAGTTATTCTGAGACTTTATTTATTAAGAATACCAGTTATTTTAGCTTTCTAGACTTCATTTCACCTTCGAGACGTTTCAAGAAAAGTTAGGTAGGTAGAATTAGGTATTACACTAAAAAGACAATATTTTTTCATTTTTATATTTCTTTTATTCATAGATGGGATTGCACTTCATTATTCTTTTTGGCAATTTCTTTTTCACTTCTATTACTTTTCTCCGCTAGCTTGGCATTGGAAAGCCGTTATTCAAAACAAAACAGCCAAACTTATATAGTAATATATCTTAATTAAACCAACACAACGCGCCCACCATTGACCTTATCAATGTTAATTCAGGGAAAGCATAATCGTTTCCCGCTAGAAATAACGATTATATGACCCTAAATAATGAAGACGAAAACGAAAACTCATCGAAAACGTATTGGTTAAAAGCTTTTTTTGTAATATTTAATTCCCCCCTAGTGGCTATTCCCCCCCATTGCGTTGAAAATATTTTGATTTGAAAAGTACCTAATGTTATTAATAAAACTATTTCCAGTTAGATGAGTAAAATAAAATAGTCATCGTAACCGTTATAATTATAACAGTCCTTCATGATTTATGACATGGCTTTTATAAAACCGAGCTTTATTAAAATACTTTCTGTCTTTGTGATAATTATCAGTACCTAATATCTTGTCCGTATCTATGGAAAGTTTTATTCAAACTTATCACTTTAACTTTAAATTTTGTTCATTCTGCGATATTTTTTCAGTAATTAATTACTAGTAATATTAATTTGGCAACACTTGCCAGCAAGATATTATGAGTAACAAACGAATGAATAACACATTTTAGTCAAACAATAACATTTAGATATTTTATAATTGAATATGTTTAAGGTTTTTTAGCAACATAAACAGGAGATATAAAAATATGTGTTACGTTTTTCTTTTGATGTCCACATGTTGCCACCCCATTGATAATATCAACACACGGCATAGTTTTAACGATGGAAAAATGTACAAAGAAGTGAGTTGAGTTTGAGTTCTAAGTTTAGATATATCGACAAATGGTAACTCGGTTTAAACTCGTGTTCTTTCTATATATTTTTTTAAATGCTTATTTCGTTTTCATTAACTTACTTTGTAAAACATTAGACATACCTACTAGACAAATATAGATAAAAACGAGTTAAAATGAAGTTACTACAACATTTACTTAAAGCTGTTTTAAAATAAAAAACAATTTAATTTGAATTTAGAACAAGCCAGGCAGAAAAAAAAGGCAGCTAAGTAACACCTTTTCCGCGGTATTTAATTAAATGTATGTAATTAAATGTTTTTAAATTGTGTGTCTTGTTAGTTTCCACATTCACTTTCTCATATTATTGTAGTTAGATCCACACAGGAACAACAGTACCATCAATGACTAATATACAAACGAGTAGGTACGGATGTTCCGATGCCATTCAAAACCACATATGAAAAACCGCGGCAATGGGTCGAAGACAAGTTCAGCAGCAAGTCGGGCAGACACACGCCCTGAGTATATTTACACAAACCATTTATATAATTTATCACACTCCTCAACGTTGATCTTACAAATTCTAAGCAATTTGTGACGTTTGTTATCTATATTAAGTGCGTAGAGCCTATTTCATATACCATTAATAAATACTACCGCTTGAAATTAAGTAGGTACTCAAAGTTACGCAGATTACATAATAAAACAAAGTTTAAAAAAGCTTTTATTCAAAATAAGAACAAATAGTTACATATACAGGGTATAAACGAAATCATGTAATCCCTTCAAACCTCGTGATGTATCATGTAATACTGACATAGATTAACCCTGCACGGGATAAAGGATTCAATAAAAAAAATACACGAAGTAGACATGTTGTGGTCTTAACGTGAGGCATTCTAGCGCCCCGAGTTAAATGACCGTGCGGCGAGCAGTAGCCGCGCAATTCGCTCGGAGCGCTAAAATGCCAAACGTTAAAAGAAAATTGAATTGAAATGTATCCCGTGCAGGGTTAATCTATGTCAGCAATCCATCACGAGGTTTGAAGGAATTACATGATTTCGTTTACACCCTGTAGTAACCACGCGATGCGTTCAAAATGTCCTCACAATAGTCATTTATCTTTCTAATGAGCGTTCCAAGATTTTTCTTTAGCAAACTTTATGTAGGTACCTAATTTTCCTTATAAAATCACAAGACATAAAACATGAGAAGATGAAACACCATAATTTATTATTTATTGAGTCAAACGAACTCCGCGGAGATTCATCCTTCTTTCATTAAATTGAAACTTCCGCAAAATATTCTAAGTTACTTAGGCTCGGCATACAAACCAACAATGGTATATAAACCTTGATATAAACAGACGAAATGTACCAATTTTTCATCTCGAATTGTTTAATTTATCAGTCATTATGATCGCAAAGTCTTAGGAGAATTGAGGTCCCATTCCTAATAATTTCCTTTTGCAATAAAGAATTGAGTTTTGAATATTAATTGTTTCTATTGAGTTTTTTTGCCATTATCTTTTTTACATAAACATCATCGTTGGCAACCAAAATGTTTGTAGTAACCCTATTTGTATAAACTCAATTTATCGATGTCAATTTATTTTTCTTTGAATACGTTCAATTACCCGCTAGTCTGCAAAAATTATTCTCTTGATGGTTTGCTGTTAGGTAACTACTAAAACTGCGATATCACTATTATCAATATAGTGATCAGTACTAGATCGTGAAGCAGATAAATTGCTTCACAAGTACTTCCTTGTAGCATACGTACGGCATGCATCTCTCGTCGTTTACATTTTGTTAATCCGTTCACGGATGCGAACGTGCGCCCTTCGCGCCATATGTGAACCTATAACACGTGTTTTGTTACTAAACGTGTTGAATGTTTCCATGATAGGATATCGCATACCTACATAGTAAATAAGCAGAAACAATTTATTTTATATTAATATCTTTAAAGTAAAATATACTAAATACGTTACTATGCCAACCCAAGCTACTAATCAAAAACATCAAACGAATAATTTACGTATAATGCAAATTACGATTCATCAAAACACATGTCTGTATACTTTACATTCACAAATAACGTTATACAAAGAAAAACAACAACAAAATATATATTAGCATTTTCCATAGAACCGCAACAAAACTTTCCATTGAGGAGATTGATCGGGACCGAACCCGTCAGTGCCTACCGCTTTTACAATATTGAAAACGCTATCTATCAAGTGATCAGGACCTCTGTCCTGTCAATCGGTAGAATAGCTCTAGTAAACCCCTTTTGCGTAGCTCTACAACTGTCCAGAGTAGATAAAGCTAAAAGAACTTAGTTCAGTCGAACAATATTTGGCTTGAAATAATGTATTTCAGCGTTGAACGACGTTTCTAACATTAAAATAATTGTCTTTAAAAAGTAACAAAAAAGGTTACGATAAATGAGCGGAATACGATTCAAAATTTCGATTACTTATTATCACTAACTTTCAACTGAAACAAAAATCACAATAGTCTACAAACATAAACAAACAAAATTGCTTATACGTGTTATTATGGATATACATGACGATACGAATACATATAATAAATAAGATTAAAATTTTAATAGTACATTACTGCCGCGGTTAGTAATGACTGCGTTGCTGGCAGCACTGATGATGGCCGAGAGCGCAGCTCCAGGCCATCACAGCGCGGTCAGCATTGCAGCTCTTGATGGACAAGCTGGAATAAAGACCGAGACCGAAGGTCGAGGAGTTTATAGCGCGGACAGCAAGGGCTGCAATGATGACCAAGCTTGAAGGCCGAGAGCGTAGCTAACCTAAGCTCGAGGCCATCATAGCGTGGCCAGCAGCGCAGTCATTGCGGACCAAGGCTTGTATAGTGCTTTACTCAAACAATGCGAGTAATTTAAATAAAACCAGATTAGTATAGTAAGAATTTATTTAAAGTAACGATTTGTTTCTTCTCTGGTCCTTAGTTTTTTTTTACGAGTCTTTAATTATTGTGCTGCCTGTACCTATACAGTCAAATTCTGGATAAAAACTTTTTGCACCAGACTATTTTTGAAACAAAACTCGACAATAATGGATTTTCAAAGGAAATTGCTGGGGGCTAAAACTCACCAGCAATGAAATCCCATACAACTTTGCTGGCGCCTATTCAAGTAGGGCGGAAACGTCGACTTTGCTCAAAGAAGGTTGTCAAAATAATGACAACATTACAAGCATTTTTGAGTAAAATCAATTAACACTACTAAACTAACTCATGTTGTGACAAATTGTTGGTTTATGGCAAATCGGGCGTTCGACAATTTGCGTAACAAGGAGATAGTTCATTCTTTATTAATTATTACAGTTAGTTCTCAAAATAGAAAGAGAATTATTATCCTTAGTAAATACAAATCTGCCATCATTATTCAGACTGACAATAATTAATTCCATTACTGTGGGTGATGTGAGTCAGCTTCTGCATACTCAAATATTATTTTTAATTCAGAGAAACAATCCGCCCGGTGCAATAAATCGGTCTCAACAACATATTATTTTCTCTTTCATGTAAATACTTAAATAAATACTTCGTAGGTCGTATACAAAAACCATACGGTGTTTTCGTTACATCGTGGCAGATAATTACCTACACTGTGAGTAGCCAGCATCCATTCATAGATCGATATAATACATCTCTCGCCGTGGATTTAGCGCAGCGGCGACCTTCAAACTGAAACAGTAATAGTCGGCTTTAACAGTCCAACCAAACAAAAAGAGTTATTTATTCTGAATAAAGACCGGCTTAATAGTCCAAAATCTCAGTGTTGAAGATTTATTTAGTAGAAAGCTCGGAATTAGACAGGATAACGCACCAGTTCCAAGTAAAAAGATTTTTCTTGAGTAAATCTTACTTGAAGTCACAGAGTATTTATTTTAAATAGGCCATGTTACTGTTGAACGGAGCGTTTTTGTTAGATTTGAAACAATAAATTTGCAAATTGTTCCGGAGCTGAAAAATATTGCTTGCAGATTTTTTTTTTTCATCGGAATGCTATCATAAATTTTTACTGAATGCTAATGATGTACGCACATCATTAAACTGTGCCTTTACTTATGTAAGTAGTTAAATAAATATTCTGATTACCTACACAGTAGGTACTCAAATAGGTAAATATTTGAATTTTAAAAAAATTGTAAATATTTTTAACAAGCTTGAACTGCTCTTGCTTTGCAATTCAAGATGATTCGTATTCAAATGTTTACAAGTTTATGAATTTCTGATAAGTACTCTCAGTTTTTCAATAGGTACAATTTTTTTTTTTCGTCTGGTTAATCACTTACCTGGTGTCAGTGACTTGGCTTCAATGCCATCGTGAAATATCTTTCAGGCAAGCCGGTTTCCTCACGATGTTTCCCTTTACCTACCGTTTTTAAGCAAGTGATAATTATACCATACATAGATGAATCCGAAAAGTCAGAGGTGCGTGTCTTGGGTTCGAACTCAAGATCTATGACTTGGCAGTCGGTCACACCACTAGGCTATCACTGCTATACACACAATATTGGTATAATATTGAGAATTGCATAATCCAATTCCATAAATAAATTGTAGATACCTTTTTTAATAAACAAATACTTATGTAAAGCGTAAACCATTCATCATAATATTGTTTGTTGATATAATAAAACGAGATTAATGGAATGGGTTTAAAACTTTTTGTACGTTGTTCCACATTTTGTGTGCGAGTATTTGCATCAGACTTATTATAACAAAGATCTATATCCTGTTTAGGGTCATCTCCTGGCGTAGTTTATACGTACGTAATATGTTTTTAATTGAATATTTTCGTATCTAAATATTTTTTAATATATACCTATGTTATGGTCAGTGTGATAAATATAGTTAGTTTTAATAATTACCGGTAAGTATTAATAGTACCCGCAAGAATAGCTAAATTTGATGAGTAAGCACTTTTACCAGGTATTATTAATAATTCCCAAACTGATTTGGTTAAAGTAATAGAACAAAAGTACCCGTCACCAAATAAATCGATTACCGAAGCATATATGATCAGGAATCAGATTACCATGGAATAAGAGGTCAGGAGGGCACCCCGACTCGGTTGGTTTAGGTTCGAAGAGGCTGGTAAGCGAGCAAAGCAAGCGAACTAAGCCCCATCATCCCTTTTGAGTAGTTTTTTTTGTGACCATACCACTCTAAAATAGGAGCCGAGCCGGCCGAACGCATCCGACCGGCTGCCGCGGCATGCGGGCGCATACGCGCGCATCCGCGTGCATTCCGCGACTTTTGCCGCTAGAGCACATGCAAACAAGAAGTTTAGTGATTGTAGATACACATCAATTAATATCTTTACTTTATTATGAATTACGCTTCTATCCGCTCCGATGCGCGCCAGCGCTATGCACCAATACGCTACGCGCTTCGAGAGGTGTGAATCGTACGTAAGGAACCTTATTACATAGGTATTAATCGTATATTAATGTCGCTAATGCTTTAGGCCTTTAGTTTCGGTGTAAAGAAATTACGATGGTTTCAGTTGTTGTTTGCTGGTAAATACCTACTAGCTGTCATTATTAATGTGAGGTAACATACAAGTACAGAAACACATTCGTCATATTACGAGATCGATACTGGGTGTGTTGTATTTGTACTTATCGGAACACACCTATTGTTATTTTCCATTTAATAGTTTCCATTCTTTATCCAGTTATGTGTGCCATAAATAAATTCGTAATTAATTATTTGTCAAAAGGCTTTTTTTGCTCACCTCGGCTAGAAAGAACACCTAAAAACACATTCGTAGGTATGGAAATGTACTAAGAGCCTGTCCAGATGAGGCGATCAGCGCAAGTCCACTCGTGCGTAGACACTCGCGCGTTCCCGAGATACTAGAGCTACATAATATCCCGTCCAGATGCTGCCGCGCGTTTCCTCACTCGCGCGTAAAACGCGTGTAATGAGCGGGACTCTCGACTCGCTCGTTTTACGCGCGAGGCCGCGCGTGTTGAGATACTCGGGCGCCTTTACTACCTCCAGTACTACGCGCGAGTCCGTGGCGAACGGACGTATTTGCTTCGAAATGGAGCGTGATAACTTCGATACGGAACTTTTTATTGACAAGGTTGAAAAAAGAGTAGCCATATGAGATATGGAATCGTCAGATTATTCCAATAGACTCATAAAACGTATAATTGGATGCACGTTAAATCGTCGACTTTCTCTTCGTTTACGATGTTTCCATCGACGGTATGCAAGCCACAACACAACCGCTGTATCCAAGTCCATGTTTATAACTGGCAGGGAATCCCTCCTAGCGTAGAGACGCGCGTTAAACGCGGTATCTGGACGCAATATAAATTGAAGCGCGCAAGTAGACTCGCGCGCATAACGCCTCATCTGAACAGGCTCTAATGTAAATGTTTATTTTGGGAGTAGATACATATCCATATGTTTTAATTGCGAATTGGATCCTACTCAAGTAAACGCAAAGATAATTTCGAAAACGCAGTAATTAGGTTTCCTTCATAAGAGATAGGGTACCTACCTACAATCATTTGTTCAGTGATCAGTAATCGGTAATGTCCCGGCCACACTACCTTACCGTCTACCGCCCGTTTACCGCAATAATTATGGCATTAAATTACGGCCTAAATTACCGCGATAAGTGGTGTGGTTACACTAATGTTTACCTAGATATGACAATGAACTAGGCGGTAAAAAAAACATTTTTTCAAGATGGAAGTTGAAGCAACAACCGCTTGTTGTACTTTATGAGTGTGAATTACTATTATATGAATCTTTTACATTTTAAAACTTAGACTTTTGACTTGGTTCCGATTGGAATGCTTCCAAAAACTCGAGTGCCTTTTCATTCTACCACTCTATGTCGGTCGGCAACTCGGCGCGCGACGCTTGCGTTTCCGTTGAGCTCATGTCGCACACTGAACAAACTGTAGTGTGGCCACTCACGCAAAAATTACCGCGGTAATCGTCTTTGATATGCGAAAAAAGACCGCCACCAAAGCTATTGCCTACCGTCATATGCCATATTGATTGACATTGTAACATTATGGTCATAAATCGTGGCTACACCTAGTTGTTGTTTCAATTATGGCCATAATTATTGCCATATCACGGTAGTGTGGCCGCAGCATAACGCGGACGCAATACGCTTTTTAAAGATTGGGAGCTATCGGATTAGGGCCAAGCGTGCGTGCGCTACATTCAAATGCTCCGGATTTCTCATTCGTGCTTGAATTTTGCATTTTTCTCCGGTTACACAACACCAATATCGGCTGATTCAAAATTGAGGGCCTGTGTTCACAACTATCGGTTAACTAATTGACAGAATATAACGGTTCGACAGTGAAAAGCTGCCAAATCGCTATAGTAACAATATTTTTTTCCTAAATAAGAGTTATCCGATGATTGTGAAACAGACCCTAAGTCACTAAATCTAAACAAGGAAGTACTTTTCTTGGTTGAAAAACAGTTTCATAAAAATCACACTTTGCCAAAACCTATCAAGCTAAGTAGGTACCTACTTGTAGCTAAAAAGCATTAGGTACCTATAACTTCCTTCACTTTCAAATGTTTTAACTTTTATTTTATAATTATCTTTTACTGCTTTTACATTTCGATTTTTTATAATAAATTGAGTGTCTTGATCTAGAATAGCTAAGCTTTCGGTATAATCTACCCTACGTGTTGTATTATTCAAAAACGCCGAATCTGTTTCTTAACTACAGGTACAAGCGGCCTATAAAGGTAATTGCCAATATCCACTGGAATGGGAAGTAGTGTATAAATAGATCTAATCTAAAAATTTGTTGAACACGGCTTAATAAGGTTAACAAAAAAGATATTGTGATGCGGCCCGTTTTCTATGTATTACGGCATGCGGCAATAACTACAGCAAATTAAACACCATTTTGAAATCGTCGCTGCGCCTACAAAATCCGCTGTTTTTTTTTTAAATCTGTCTTTGATGCTATTTTATAATAGTTCTCAAGCCACGTGCACCTGTAAAATCTGTTTTTTAATATTTTATTTGGTTAAGAAGTAGAAAAATAAATTATTAGAAAACGTATTTTACAGTTGCACGTGGCTTGAGAACTATTTTAAAATAGCATCCAACACAGATTTAAAAAAAACAGCGAATTTTGCAGGCGCAGCGATGAAATATATATAGTGTATTATTCGATCTAATACAAAGCAAAGGACGCAAAGGCATTGGAATTCCATGTTTGCGTGCAAAGCAAACACCTTTCATTATAAAAGAAAACAACACAAAAAAACTCGCCAATCTAATTGGAATACATATGATACGATACATCACGTACATACCTACCTGTAACCTGATGATTCTATTGTAGTAAATTTTTTACGAGCAGTAAAAGTCAAATATAACGTGGTACTGCTCAGCCGTAATTTATTAAGTTCATGTCTGACACAGTACGATAAAAGCGGTACACAATGTACAATGTTGACTGTCGGGAGTGCGCCCTAGGGCATCGACAAAAGACCCGCGACGCAATAGATTACGACCCAGATCACACGTTTTATAAACTAAAACGCTACGTGGATTGTGGATTAAAGTAAAAAAGGTAATGTAAGTAAGTAGAGTTTATGTTGTGGTCTCCCACGAGATTCAAAATAAGAAACAATAGGTATCTGCATGTTGTCATTTTCACCAGCGCATAAAATATACAAGTTAAATTCTACCCTGTAGACCAATTGTCACGGGCAACAGAATGTAGGTAACCTTTAGTCGTGAAGCTCGTAATCAGTGGGATCTGGGTTAGCAATTTGTTTTTTTTTATATGTAGGTGGTTAGTTACCTGCTTTAAAAAAAAACAAATTGCTCACCCAGATCCCACTGATTACGAGCTTCACGACTAAATCATAAACCATTTTGATATTTTCTAGGTATAGTAATTGAACTAAAAATAAAGTTATTCTCATAAATATAAATCGAAGAAAAAAAAAAAGTAAAACATACCTACCAAAATTCCAGACTTTCCATCTCTGTTCATAGTAAAATTTGTACAGAGCTTTTATCACAACAATAAATCTTCGATTATATACAATGCTTAGGCATTCAAAGAAACACATGAAAAAGTTAATGTGTTTTGCGATCTTTATAATATACCTACTAGGTACGCGTCGCGTCGCCTACGTGCAATATGCAGCAATATGACTCGTATTCCTTGCATAAATAATTCCTCATGTTTTTTTTAAATTTAAACTGCTTTATCTTGCTGTTCCCCTGCAGCATCAGGATTTGAGGATTGAAGGTTAAAATAATAATGTTGTATTGTCATCGGAATTAAATGAGTGCGAAGTTTCACGAGAATCGGTTAAGCTGAAGTTGAAAAATCTGTTGAAAGATTTGAAACAAATAACCAACAAACACATTTGTTTGTTTGTTTATTAATTAGCTTAACTTCGTATATATATATATACGAAGTGAAGCTAATTAAAACCATTCGAAAACGGGACAGAGATAAGATATATTGCAAATCGTTAATTGCGAACTCGTGTTAAACGCATTAGTGAGATAAACAATAACAAGGTCTACATCGTACTAAAGTGTGAAGTAATATTAATGTCTCTCAACTTAGATTTAGTAACCCACACACATAAACACAAAACAGTAAAAGCGATACACAGTCAGTGCTCATATTGCTCAAAATGTAAACTTCCAACTATATTTTGAAAGGGTAAGCCTACGGGCTACTTTGCTTACTTGTTGTAGAAAAGTTACATAAACGAAACGAAACAAAGTAATAAATCATAGTTCCCTAATTTGCTTTTTATCACGGAAAAAATGTTCACCCTTTGCAGATTTCAGACGAACCTTTTCTTACACAGTGAACTTATAACTTTCCTGTTCCTACAAGGCTCTGCGTTATGTACGACGAATCGAAACAGAATCGAGAGTGTTGATGAGTGTCGTACAGCAATAGAGTTTGACGACACAATATGAAGCTCACGATTGTGCACGAGTGATGAATGTAACGATAGATTAGACCGCTACCTTAGAGTGCCTTTGTAGTCTATTCTGACTACGTTTCCGTAATCGAGAATGGATTTATGAATATAGCTTGCTGAAGAGTAAATTGACAGTATAACTTTTTTCTATATATCTATATAGAAAAAAGTTATACTGTTAATTTGCTGTGTCCATACTCGCTATCGCAGGATTTTTTGTGAAACTAAGCAGGGCAACTAACTAAAGCATTACTACTGTATGGTAAAAAGTTAATACGAAACGCAGGTGCAGATAAATGTAAAACCAAATTAATACGTAACTTTCTCCCTTCGCGTCGGTAAAAGGTATATATATTCAAAATTAAAATTAGTCAATTCTGAGCACTATTACAATAGTGCTCAGAATTGAATAATTTGCCTGGAAACAATCTCAACTTCGGCAATTAATCTGAAACTAGCTGTGTACGTAATTTGATCCGAAATTGTTTATATTCAAACTTTTGGAATCACGTAGCCTCGCTCTGAATAATTTTTCGATCAATATTTTGTTTTTTAACCCCAATTAGTTTGTTAAATAAGTAACGCTTTATAAAAAAAGTCCAATATAAATTGGTTTGCCACTTTCTTAACTTACTTGAATTTGTTTACAAGGAAAATATAGGACGCATCATATTCAAAACACGTGTACCAGTATTTATACGTTCGAGTATGCAAATAAAGAACGTAACGTATTTATCAACATTTTATCCAATTCTCAGAGGTAAATTATGAATTATTGTAGTTATCTAAAAACTATGAGAAGGGATCACGCAATCAATGATTTATGCTCAGAAACGATTTTATACAATCAAAGTCTAGAAGTTTCAAAAGCATCTGCAAGTTATTGACTTACCTATTCAAGACACAAACCTATATTTTAGCGGAATCCGCACGTCTGATGCTGCACTGATTCAAATTGTGTCTAGAATTTATTCAAGAATGACAAACGAATTTTTGCAAGCAACACTTACAGTCCCCAACCAATTTGAAGCTGCACGTAGCAAATTAAAGTCACTGTAATTGAAAAGTGAAAACAAAAGCTTATCGGGAGAAAAATAACGACAGAACGTATGTGTTGATTAAGCCTAGTATCTGAATCTAGAAACTTCTCTACCAAGTCTTAATTTTTGTTAATCCTTATGAATTACTTTCTACTTTAAAATAATAATAACTTTTCTCAATATTATGCTAAGCTAAATTATGGTATGAGAGGTGGCTGTATAAAGAAATTCATCATCGAGAATAATAAAAATATTCTGTTGTCGCTGCTATATCTAAAAATGCTAGAAAAATCGAAGAACCTTTTATGGAGCCGGAATTTTATGAGTTCTCGAGATATCCGACCTTTCTAAAGATTATGTTACAACACTCCGTTACGACACCTGTAAAGACGACGAAGAAATATCTACAAAATCTATGTATGAATAGGTAATATTAAGATACATCGCATTCACACTATTAATGTTAGGTACATCGCATTTACGCTTAAATAATGTTATATTCGAAAAGTAAACCAAATGCGCCTTTTTTATCATAAAAATGTCACACGCCAAATTGAGTTCTTTAATTAAAACCTGTGTCAAAAACAGAGCATGCGGTTGGGTCCAAAATCAGGACCTTTAATAATTAAATAATCAACAAAGATTTTTGTATTTTGTTAAATATTATACATTTATTTTCTCTGCGAGAAGAGATCAAAAGTCAGATAGGTATCTACATAAAAAAAGTCTTACTTTAAGTTTACATGATTCATAACTAAAATACTTATCTCTGAATTTATTCAAGTATTTGATCATGAAAAATTTAATTTAATTAAATACGGATCTCCCAATTTCTTCGGAACTAATGGAACATAAGTACCTACTAATAGCCTTTTGATTTTCAGTATTTCATTTCGGCATTTTTATGGCTTAGTATATTTTTATTTTATGGCATGTATTAATCAGAAAAGAGTCAATAAAAATACGTAGGTAAAGATAAATAAATCATTTTCTTCCTACGCAGTATACTCCTGTGTGTACCGATGACCAGCTACCTACAGTGCCAACACCTTGTCTGACGTGCGACGCCGAGGTTGCGTCGCTACTGTCGCTGCATCTGCATCACTGCCGTCATTGCATGATTGTTCTGTGTTGACGTTAGTTACAATTTTGATTGATTTGAAGAGTTGATGAGAGACATTTTCACCTTGTCTGCAGTAGTGGTAGACAAGTTGCAAATGTCTGGTCTCCAAGACAGAAACATCATTGACATATGTGTCAAATGACGTGATGACACGTCGACAGCTTATGTCAATCTAGTACCATTTCATCAAAGTTTCTAATCCTTGTCGTTTGCAGACTGCCATCTTGTGTAACTACTAGTATTATGATGACCACTGATGGTATAAGTACAGCCTAAGAATTTTTTGATACAGACAAAATCGTTTTTTTTAACTGGAGCACTTTAAACATTTTAGAAGAAGGCTAGTTTTTTATATTTTGAAAATTACAACCAACCGAAAGAAAATAAAACTGAAACCGTATTGTTCGACATTGCGACATGGATGAAACTACAAAGTGTCTGAAAGAAAACCTTCTACAGCTTCTTCTTACAAGTATTGTTGCAGTGGAGTGAAAAGAAACATTTGAAACGGAAACAAACAAATAGGACATCTGATTCTAAAAGATGTCAATATTTCGTATCGGAAATATGTATTTGGAGAATCTGCTCTTTCACAGATAACCGACTGTCGGCTGTTCCTTTTGCCATTCAACTCTAAAATACTTCCACTTTCGATCAATATCCCGCGTCAAATCAGAGTGCAAAACAGACTAGTTTCAAAAGGAGAGGCATCTTATCATTATAGGTGCTAGCGGTCGTCTCCTCAATACTTGATTCCATACATAATTATTATCACGCCTGTATAGCCTGAGAGAGTAGTATTAAGGAGTGAACCTTTTGTCAATTACCAGGCACAATTCCAATCTATACATAACATAATCAGCTCATTACTGTCCCACTGCAAGCCACAGGCCTCTTCTCGTCATGAGAAGGGCTTAGAGTCTTAGTGTCTGGCCTGGTGGGGGTTGGCGGACTGCACACGCCATCAAGAACTTTATGAAGCCCTCTCGAACGATACTCTTCGAACTTACTCAACGTTAATTCAATTGATTCAAATAGGCTCACTAAAAGAAAATAAGAACTAAGGAAAATTTGTTTCAAAATATAACTTTACACGTGTGTTACTGAAGCTTGGTATGAAGTAATCGAGTTTTTCAAATCAGTGGACTGCAATAACCCAATATTTTCCTCACCACTTAGATAAATCCGTATGAAAATTTATTATGCCGCTTATTAATGCTGCCGTTTAGAATTTATTTAATCTCTTCTGCCAGCACAAGAGTTTTTATTTAATATGGCATATTAAATAAAGAGTATAATATATTATAGTCTATATTGTAGACTATATTATATATATTATAGTCTATATTATAGTCTGTCGGATATAATAATGTGTTTACATGGAGAAATAAAAGATATGTCGAAATTCATAGAAGACCTCGACAAAATAATGTTTTCAATGACTGAATAAAACTTTAGTATTTCTGTTTTTCTTTACGTACTTACTACCTATTGTATTACGAAATAAAAAGATTTTTAATATTATCTTTATTGAAATAAAGCATTTATTATAATTACCATAATACTCCACAAACGTCGTTAATATTCATACATTAATTCTCTGGTTAAACAAACTTTTACTTAAAATTCTAGTAAACTGTTGTTAAACCAGAGAAATAATGTTGATGAACACCAGCCTTACAAGATCAAACATGGATATAATTATACTACATAGTTTTTTTTACTAGGTACCTACTGTCAAAGTATGAACATCATAAATTAATTATAATTACTTATCAGTATATAATAATAAAATCAGTGCTGAACGTAATTCATAATAGGTAATCTACAGACGTCCTTAATACTCATAACATAATTAAAGCCAACAAATAATTTTAAAAAATTATTGATATTTTAATCTATTTATATATATATACCTTATTAATTGTGACTTGGGAATAATTCGGTGTTTCCATGGATACATAATTTTTTGGTGTGTCAAATGAATAGTAATTATTATAACCTCCTCCTTTTCGAAGTCGGTTAAAAAGTAGAAAAGATTTTGTAAGTCTAGTGCAAAGGTATCGTGTTGTTTTGAAAAATTGTTTTTGTAAACAAATTATTTATAACATGATCGCTTATGTTAATGTGTATGTCCTACGTGATAATTATACATGTCGTTTTCGTTTTTTAGTAAAATATGAGGAATATGAATGAGAACCTCGAGGACATGTGCTTTCAACAAAACGTTTTCCTAATCGCGTGATTTCCAGAAATGCAGACTGCAATTTGGCCGCCCAGATCCTGCGACTTGCCTTTTAACTCCATGCGATTTTTTTCTATTGGGTTTTGTGAACAACCTACAAACAGTTCGAAAACGTGTTCGAAAATGTGATCTGAAGGTTCTGGTGTGCCAGCGCAGCCACGGCCGCCATTTGGCTGAGGTTATATTCCATAATTGACCTTAAAATATATTCTTTAGAAATTAATAAAAAAAAACTTACACAATGAAAATAAATGATTCTGTGTTTTATTTTAAAATTTAATCCAACGTTCCCAATGGGCCACCCTTTAATATGATGTTTTGTGGCAACAATGTAAAAAATACGAAACGAAAAGTCAGGCTATCAAATTAAAAAAAACAAGAGCGTCAGCGTCAAGATGATTTTCTTACATTTTGTATCGAGATTTTATATCTACATTTGTGCAAAAGACACAAGTTGCGTTGAGAACAGCACCAGACTTTGCAGTGATTGTGATATACTAAGCGTGCCAACTAAGAATAGGATCGCGCTTGCTACAACTTCACACGATAGCTGTCAAATTAGTACTGATAGCAAAAAAAAACTGTGAAAAAAAATGTTATATTTTTTTATTCATTGATTTCATATTAATTTTTATAAAATGTTATTTCTTGAATTCTATAAATAGATAATTTTGGATAAATTAGTAATATTTGGAAGCAGTATTCATTAAAAAAATGAACCAATACATATAGTTAACTTCACGAAATGCTACTGGTCACCCTAATATGTCGCCATAATAATAATATAATTACTGTGTAATTAATTTGGCGTAAAATTGATTAGAAATACCAAAAAAGTGAACAAAAAATAATTAAACTGAGTATAATTTCTTTATTTACTTTTTTGCACACCTTACGCTTTGGTAATGAAGTTCACGAGTATTGCGGAACAAAATGGCGTCTTGACAGTACTATTCTTCATAAAAGAACATATAGACCTGCTAAAAGAATAGTGGTGATCGCAGTGGCTAAGCGATTGGCTTACTGCGCATCAGGTTGCGGGTTCGTTTCCCCCACGGAACAAATTGCTGTATAGCCTACAGACAGATGTTCCGGGTCGGGGGGTTTGTGCATGTGAGTTTTGTGTCTGTACACGTACCGTTCCGTTCCGTTCCGTTTTGGCATAATAACGGCTTACTTTAATTATTACAATGTAACAGTTATTAAAATTTAAATTTGTGTCAAACGGTAAGGCACTGAAAAGCGAATGACAATACAAGCACAGGATACAAAATGAACGACTGGTGGTGCTGCCAGTGTGACACCGGGGTGACCAGTACCAGAACATATTTTTTCCCTATTAATAATTTACTCTCAACTAATGTGCAACGAACGGTAGCACCTGGCGTTACTACATGTGTTATTTAATATATTTATTTCAGGATACTTATCTCGAGGACGAGGTGCGACTATAATTTCTCTGTGAAATCAACCGAATTTTATCAAGAAAAGTGGCATATTATGAAGCTATGACGAAAAATAAAAAAAGCCGCACAACTATATTATATTTATAATAAGCACAAGCATAAAAACAATAATATATAGGGGAACATGTATATATATATAGGTATTTTTTTTTATTGTTCTATAGAATAGTATAAATATAGATAGATACGATACGTATAAAAGTATTCTGCTCGCTGTCGTAGTTTAGGTACACGATAATAGATGTCGCCACTATTCAATTTGAGATATCAAATTTTTCTCCAAGGCTCACTTTTTATTTTGTATAATTATTTTACTCTTTGATATAACCTCAAAATAGTCACATTTATTTGAATTGATTCTTTAATGGCTGAACAAATATTTACTAATGTCGTCGTTTCTATGGAGTTTAGGTAAATTAGTTAATGACCCTTCTACGGCTTTATTTCACGAGCTAAGACAACGCATATTAAGAAAAAAAAGCATTGGTGTTCCTCCTACTGATGAAGTCCCAACAACATCAACTCGCAATGATGTCAAATGCATCGAAATATATGATACTGTAAAATCTCCTACAACTTCTCACTCCCAGAAAAGATGTGAAAGACCGGAATCTCATTCGACATACGTTCAGGTAGGAAGTGGGATTTACAAAAGTCATGAAGTTTCCACCCAGTGTCGGGGTTCACCCGGGAAACAAAATAAATCTACAAGCATCCAGCCCATATGTCATTCAGATCGTAGCATTGACGCCTCATGTACTACCATTAAAAAACATGCTCAAACAAAGACAGATAAACTAAAAGTCTGCAAAAAACATCGTGATGTAATGACTACTCTTCAGCGATGGCCGCTTAAGGGGAAAAGAAGTGAATCAAACATAAGTAAAATTGATCAGTTGAAATCTTCTTTTACGCGGATATTTAACTCTTTAAAATTGGAAAAGATACAGAGTATACCATGCCATCGGGCTCCAGAGAAAGAAATTTTGACGATATATAAGCGTGCAAGTTTAGACCTCATTATAAATCAAGAGAAAAGGCAACAGAGAAAATTTAAAACACGAAAACCAGTTAAGGTAAATAAATGTTTTATAAACTGTGATTTTAACATAAAGTGTCACGACATTAATTATGTTCAGAAACAAGAATAACAAGGGACGTAATTTAATTTCCCCATGTCGCGTGACAATTGCCGCAACCCGGTAAAAGTAAAACATACCTAAGTATTATGTAAGAAAGAAACAAGCCATCATTATTTTATTAATTAATATGATGATTTTAATGGTATAATTTGTTAGATGCTTGAGTCTAGAAACCTCTAAAATGTGCGTATAATTTAATCAGCTTGTTGCGATAGGATAGAGGGTTCTGTTATATCAAAGTTTACAAGCTTTTACCAATTTAGAACGAAACAAGGACTGCCTATAGCAATATCAATATTACAAATCAGGTTAAGTAGCCGGTTTCTTCATAATTGCTCTCTTCTTCATAAAGTGCCTCTCCAACTAGTAAAGATTGGCAGTCAGCTTTGCATATTTTCCCTTTTCTCTCGCCAGGCGAAAAAGCCTGCAGCCTTAGATTAATGATTGGTCTCCGCTGTGGTTGGAGCGCAGCAGCACTCGTGATGCCTGTCATACCGCAGATTGTAAGCAGCCATTTTCTTCTTTATGATATTCTGCAGTTACTCGCGTTTATACCATTCCAACACGTCGCAAAACTTCCTCGTTTGTGACCTTTTCCGTCTCAATTGGAAAGCATTCTATTATCTTATTATTTTTCTATATATTATTATATTTACAACTAGTTGTAAATAAAAAAAGATTACCTTCGCTCAATGATCACGTTCTGGAACACACGGAACATTATATATTGGTCGAATATATCCAAAGGTAATGAAAAACCGCATTAAAATTAATGATATCGTGTATGTTTATTTCATCATCCGATAGAGTCAATATTAATTAACATTAAATATCTCCAATAAACATTGTACACCTTGTGCACCTCGTCAAAAAAGCAATAGAGCTAGGGGGCTAGGATATTGGTAGTCTAACATTATATCGTCCGTGGGAAGGTAAAAAGACTAAAGCGCCAATATACCTACTTTACAGGAGAGAGATTCAAAGTATTTTTTTAAGAAAATAGATATAGTTATTTTTCTTAGAGTATACATATTAAATATATAATTAAATTATCTATTTAATATGTATACTCTAAGAAAAATAACTGAGTTTATTTTCTTAAAAAAATACCTTGAATCTCTCTACTGTAAAGTAGGTATATTGGCGCTTTAGTCTTTTTACCTTTCCACTGACGATATTATCTCGGTGCCATGGTACACGTCGTAGATTGATCTACGAGAGACACCCTACATGATTTTAATCGATCGTGGACGAGACGCTTTAGATTGATGGAAGACATTTCAACTCAAGCTGGCGGAATAAACCTCCCACGAAACGTGTGTTATTATCTTATACGATAACATTTTACTTCAACATTTTTACGTATCTTGAATACCTTTTACCTGCCGTAGCCCCCTCCCCCTTACTTACTCACGGTTCATGATACCCAAAGGTTCCCTACTATTATAGTGAACACAAACAGAAAATCTTAAGCTTCATACTATAACGTATGTCTTCAGCAAACTTATGTACAATTCCCATAATTCTTTGCGGAACAAACTTTATACATATAAACGTTTGTTTTATTTTAAAAAACTGTTGTTTCTCATATGTTACATTTATGTAAATGTCGAATACCTACTGTATAATTATGGTGGGCTTCCTAATATACTACTGTAATGATGGTCGACAACCACTACGATTTTCCAACGGAATTATAATCACAGTATGCTGCATATCCTCTAGGCATTATTAATTAATTATGCTTGGTTCAAATCAATATTTCTATAAAAAAATATTACACAATGCAATGGATTGCAAAGGCTTCGCTGGTAATTGATTCTTTTCCACTTTAACTTCTGCGGAAGTCAAACGCTACGTTTTCTTGTAATTTTCAATTTCGAGATAAAGAATTAATTATGGAAATGTTTCTGTTTCTGCCTAATTGGATACTTTTAGGGCTCCGTAGTGAAACTACGAACCCTTATATTTTCGCCATGTCCATCTGTTCATTTGTCTATCTGTCAGTCTATGTCACAGCCATTTTATTCGTAGACTATTACTGCTATAAAGCTGAAATACGGTTTTAAAATTATGAAAAATAGTAAAAAGAAATATAGTACATTACTGCCACGGTCTGTAATGACTGCGTTGCTGGCAGCACTGATGATGGCCGAGAGCGCAGCTCCAGGCCATCACAGCGCGGTCAGCATTGCAGCTCTTGATGGACAAGCTGGAATAAAGGCCGAGACCGAAGGTCGAGGCCTTTATAGCGCGGACAGCAAGGGCTGCAATGATGACCAAGATTGAAGGCCGAGAGCGTAGCTAAACTAAGCTCGAGGCCATCATAGCGTGGCCAGCAGCGCAGTCATTGCGGACCAAGGCTTGTATAGTGCTTTACTCAAACAATGCGAGTAATTTAAATAAAACCAGATTAGTATAGTAAGAATTTATTTAAAGTAACAATTTGTTTCTTCACCGGTCCTTAGTTTTCTATTTAATTAGTTTTTAATTATTGTACCTACTGCCTGTACCTATACAGCCAAATTCAGTATAAAAACTTTTTGAACCAGACTATTTTTGAAACAAAACTCGACAATAATGGATTTTCAAAGGAAATTGCTGGTGGCTAAAACTCACCAGCAATGAAATTCCATACAACTTTGCTGGCGCCTATTCAAGTAGCACGGAAACGTCGACTTTGCTCAAAGAAAGTTGTCAAAATAATGACCACATTACAAGCATTTTTAAGTGAAGGTACTTTATATTTACCTACCTATAATAGTTCGGATGTTTTTTATAGGTACTGCCTTATCGTGTAGACTATCGTTGAAAAGGTATTTCAAAAATATGAGGGATATAATGATATTTTTTCAGGTATTCGTTTATGAAATATTAAGCATGGCTATTTTTTTAGAGATACGTTTCCCCACTCTCTACAAACTAAACCACTATTTCGAAATATCTAAAAGGTATTCACAATAGTAATTTAAAACAAATTAAAAGGAAAACTATCACAGCTAAGTAGACTTACGAGTAATAGTCGACGGACTTATGACATGTAGTTAAGTCTGTAAAAATTTCATAGAAACTCCAAATTAAATTACATAAATCAACTGCAAAACGTAGGTACCTACTGCCTACGGAATCTTACACTGTACGTAGTCCGACACGCACTGTGTTTTTTTCCGTTAGATTACATTCTGCGTCTATTTTCATAATTATTTATAAAATGCTCAGTAGAAATATCCTAGATTTTTTACCTATTAATGAAGTCTGTATGCCGAATCTATAGGTACATATCGTCAGTGGAAAGGTAAACAGACTAAAGCGCAAATATACCTACTTTACAGTACAGAGATTCAGAGTATTAAGATAATTTAATTATCTATTTAATATGTAGATATACTCTAATAAAAATGTTTGTTTTCTTAAAAAAATACTTTGAATCTCTCTCCTGTAAAGTAGGTATATTGGCGCTTTAGTCTTTTTACCTTTCCACTGACGATATAATAAAATCGTAACGATGATAAAAGATACAGGGTGTAAAATAGCCTTAACGAAGCCGAAGTCTACGCATACTGTACATAAAACTAAGTAACATACAGCAATAATAATTGCTGGGAAACGACTTTTATTTTTTGGTATTAAAATACAGTTTTTAATTGTAGCGCGCATTGGAAGCGCGCGCGCAGTGGTCTGTGCCTGCCTTCATTAAAAAAATGTTGATAATGTGAATAGAAGAATGTTTAGTAATAACATTTAAACTTAGTTTTCATGAAAAACGTACAAAAATATGGTGACTTTGACCTTTAATATCTTCATAACCAGTCGGTTCCCGGGTATGGCCTAATACCAAAAAATCATCGTAAGTAATGATGGGAAGAACATGTGGCTCTCGGCTTCGTTAAGGGTATTTTTGCACCCGATATATTAAAAGATGCGTTAAAAAATTACTCGCGTGGTGGCCGAAATAAGTAGGTACAAAGTTGAACACTGAATCATTTATCACGGAACTTAACTTTTCACTGAACTTACGCAGCGTTTTAATTCAATGACTATTAAAGGTCAAAAAGCTGAAGTGCTGACCTCAACGGTGGCATTGATACATCGCAGATGGTTTAATAACAACATGCTTTTTTCAAATTTTTCACACAGACGACCATGTGCCCTTCGACCTCATTGCCTTTGGACAGCAATAAATGACCGGCGTCGAAACTCGTCTCCTCCTCCCTCCCCATGTTGGTCAAATTCCAGTTAAATTATTATTTCTCTTCGTCGTTTCGACCTTAAAAAGTTTTACTCATTTCCGAAGTTCTATGAAGCACTGTTTGTGCCATTATTTGTTTATTCATAGCCTATTAATTGGATCGAAATATAATTTAGGGTTATATATAAATAATTATAAAAATAACAGCCCCCACTTTAAAGGGCTCTAGCTTTAAATTAGTAGTTTGCACTGTGATTTGTAACCGACTTCGAAAAGGAGGAAGTTTCTCCCCTGCAATAAGAAATAAAATGACAAACAGATAGCTGAAAGGTAGCTTAGGTTATGTTAGAACTGTGACCACTCAACGCACGAGCCGAGCGAGCGAAGCGAGTGGTGCTGCAGCAGCGCCCGGCGAGTGCCAGAAACGATTCACCGATCACTTTCCACCATTCGTTTAATCGGTTCGTACAGAAACAAGTGGTTTTTGATTGATTATAGTGCGAACCATTAATTTTGTTGTGGAAAGCATTATTTTTGAAGTGTGCCTTAAATATTTTTTGTTGATTTCATTAATTTTAAAGTGCTGTTAAATACATCGCTATAATTTATTTACAAAACCGTGTCATCTATGTTGAACTAATTCATGAATCCGTCCATATATTATTCGGTCCTACACTAGTTTGCAACGAAGAAATCGATCAAACCCACAGAAATCTAAATAATAATTAGATTTCTGTGATCAAACCATTATATGTATATATATAGGTAGTCAGGCCAGGACCGGTAAACTACTTAAAATGTACCGGTCTACTTAATAATTGATCAGATGACCTGATTGAACTTAAAGTTAGTCGTCTATCTTAATTTCCTTCTCGTCTTATCGTCCTCAAACAGTGATCAATATTTTATTTTCCACTCGGAAGAACATATAATTATGTAGGAACTATTTTATGGCAACTTGTCAAACTTTAAACTACTCTCCTGAAAAATTACCGACCCTGTACTTAATTAGCACACCTGTCTTCTAGACTATTGATTAATTCCTTGTATACAGCTCACGCGGGCACACTAACTAAACGCACCGCCCACGACCCCTGTTTGGTGTATCGAAGGCTTTATTTCTGTGACTGACTCCCATAGATGTCCGCTGGACCAGCAGGTAAAGTTTGCTTTTTAGTTTATCTTTACATACTATAAAACAAAATCGCTCCCGCTGTCTGTACGCTTAAATCTTATAAACTACGCAACGGATTTTAATGCAGTTTTCAGCAATAGATAGAGTGATTCAAGAGGAAGGTTTATATGCCCCACATTAGTATCTACATAGCACACGTGCGAAGCCGGGGCGGGTCGCTAGTTACCATATAAAACGCAGTGCACACACTAAATGCTACTGACGTTTGTTTATTTATTTTATCAACTCAATAAATGGAAAGTATTCGGTGCTGAAAATGGGATTATAACTATTTCAACTACCTAATAGGGCCGACAGTTGTGACAGACAGTTGGTAATTATAATCAACTTGATAAACTTCTAAAAGGGATCAGGAAGTCGGTTAAACTCATTATCTGTCGCCGAAGTAGTGGCATAAGTACCATAAGTAAATAGTTACAGTGATACGGAACTTTAGTTAACTTATGTATTTTATTATCTTCAGGCTTAAGAATGAAAAAAATGGCATTGTATCAATGGTGGTTGTAACAGTTGGTGGAGGTATGAGATATGGCGATAGGGTTCCTTCCTTCCTTTTGCTGTCAAAAACGAGGTAATGTCATGGAGTTGTGAACAAATTGTGGTCCTTGCGGTATAATTACGTAGGATATTTTTCTCCAGTTTTCTCCAGTCAACATTATAGCACTTTATTAATTTTCTTTTCTTTTTGTTCAGAACCCCAAAGAATTGTTCCAAACAACAAAATATAAAAACCTATATAAAACTAAATATAAAACTGTGTAACAAAGTAGGTAACTATTTGGGAACTATAAGAATTGTTTTGGTCCAATTTATATTCTGACCCAACAAGTAAAGAATGTAGTTATCAAGAAGTGCCTACCTAACGTCTAAATTACAGTCGTAAAAGTTTACGACATAAGAATCACTGTAGTATTGATTCTTACAGATCAACAGGATAAAGAACCAACACTAACGTTGGTAGTTGATTACCATGTTATAGATATAAGTATTTGTATGAGTTCTCTTCTCTTCCAGTTTTTGTTTGACCTTCAGGATTTGGTTTAGTTTCTTCATAGAAACCTTTTCATATCGCGTGGCGCGACAAATCGCTGCGAGCGTCTTGACCCGTGGCCAGGCTCAGTCGACAGCGCGACCAATTGTGTAAGCATTTTCTAATATGGAACTAGTTAAAGAACTTTACGGTTGTCGGCGACCTGTTTGCCAACAACTAGTCGACAGTGCAGTGTATTCTCTTTTGTTTCTATTTTACATGGCATGGTAAAAATGGGTTTAGTGAAAAACTAACAATTGTATGCTACTAATTTGAAAATACAATGACTAGAATCTTTATAGTTTTCAACAGCGTCCCGAAGAACTCGGCATTTTCCGTCAAACTTTAAACAATTCAATAAACCTATAGTTGAATACAACGAATACCAATTTTGCCGCGTGACAATAAACTTAAGGACACGTGACACTTCACGTAAACCTATTTTCTACTAGATACCACATTTGTCAAGTATAAGTTTTTCAACAGCAGTATATTACTTACTCAATTTTGTAAAACCTTTAACAAAATTGAGGTCTTGGTGGTAAAATACCGATGCCAGTCAAATGTATTCAGATATAGGGAATCTAGTATTGATTCTGGTCTGAGCGAAAGCAATAACTATAAGCTTTGGATGCAGCTGTTATGAAACGGTGTAATACGAAACATTCTATTAAAAAGAAAACCCGCATAATACTTGATGTATTGTGCGGAAATAATATACTTCTTTCTATATCTATATAAATAAAAATGAATCGCCAAATGTGTTGCTAAGCGCAAAACTTGAGAACGGCTCGACCAATTCGGCTATTATATTTTCCTTAAGGCACAAGGAAGGTTCTAATGGAGAGAAAAAACAAAAATTGCGTGGAAAATAGTAAAAACAACACTTTTCTTTTCCCACTACAGGCCAATAACTTTTGACAGAACGAAGTCTGTCCGGGCAGCTAGTATAAAATAAATATAAATACATTATTTAATATGATATTTATTATAAAGTAAATAAGTATAAAGATATAGAAATGATGAAATCGTTAAAAAAATACATCCTAGTGACATTGACATGCTTGAACCATATTCAAAACCTGCAGAGCCCCTCTGTTGGAGCTTTTCTTTTCTTACTGATTCAGAGCCTTTGTGAAAATCCCGTAAAAAGGTGTAGACAAGGCAGGTCAACCCCTGGCCCGCGGGCCACGAGGTGGCCTGCCAACGCATTTGACCGAGCGCCGCAGCACGGGGCACGGCTACCGGACGCCGCCTCCACCTGATTTAATGCTTCTTTAAAACACATGCTCCATACCCATAAAAGTAATGGCCTGGCACCGCCACAATGTATCAGAACTTTGGCACCCCAGAAAAATGGGTGGGCCAGCCTTAGAGCATATCCGGCAGTTGTTACTGACAAAAAAGCCAGTATGAAATAAATACATACGTAATAACGTTGTGTTAGCTATTTTGCCTTCAAGGCCGAAGCGAGAAACTTGCTAACTTAATTATTAGTCTAATAAAGTTATGATTTCTTGTTTAAACAAAGTTATGTTCTCTCGATATTCATCTACGCTACGAAAAAACAAAGTAACACAAAAGGAAAAGAAACATTCAAACTTCAGCAACACAAATCAACAACAGGCTATGGTAAGTGACATTATTTTATTTTCCATCTCCACAGCATCTGTAGTTATTCAAACATACGTTACGTTGTATGCCTTATCGAACTTAGATAGGAATCCGATCGCAATTTATTGGCTGTTCACTCTTCCTTTATCTCTGAATCTGTTGAAGGTAAATTTATACGATGTGTACTGGCAAAAAGGATAACATAACATAATACGATTTCTGTATAAAATAATAGTTGTAGCAATCGTCTGAAATGTAAGAAAAATGCATGAACATTGAACAATGTTCTATTTTTAGATGGTATTTTAAACACAAGGTTGCTTGTTCGTCCGTATGACCTGTTATGAAACGAATGCATATATGTATTTTGAACATTATTGTATACAACACAACACCAATACTTTTGCTGAAGTTGTTGTCTAAATCTAAGCAAGGACCAAATCTTTTGCGTATATTACATTGATTTGAATTAATTAAGCACACAGAGTAAGTGTCCGGTGCGACCAACAGCAATTAATAGGCTTTCTGTGATGTCCCATCAGAACATAAAGGATTATTCTAAATAGCGTAACTCCAAAATGTGTTGAAAATAGCACTTACGCTATGTATTTAACCAACGAAATGATTAAACTCTTTGGGCCTAAACACGGTACAAACTGTGATCCGGATAATAAATCCTCTGGATAGTCAAATTATGTGACGTCATAATAATAATTTACTGCCGTCGACGGCGGCGGCTGACAAAAGTGAACGTGACTCGACTGAAAGACTTTGTAAAGGCTCCCGATTTGATTAGCTGACTTTTGGTACTTCCATCCCTTACAAGTCATCCTTGAAACCTTTTGAAAACACACTCGTCCAAAGAAACCGTGAAAAAGGGCTGTAAAATATGTCTGATTATAAAATTCTAATATTTGACATCGACGCGTTCCGTGTGGTTCTTCGGTTATTTCTTTATGAGTAATGCTTGATGCAGATGGTGGATTTAAAACCAATATTCTAATTATAAAAAAACTACGTTTAAAAAACCGACTTACTAAAAAGTATAAAATAACTTAATAAAAATTTAATTTAATACACCTCTTATGCAAACCTAATACCTTTATCATAATATAAAATTAACAGTTTCAGAAGTCGGTGCTAATCCACGCTGAACCATTGAAGGCACCGACTTCTGAAACTGTTAATTTTATATTATGGTAAGGGTATTAGGTTTGCATAAGAGGTGCATTAAATTAAATTTTTATTAAGTTATTTTATACTTTTTAATTTTTGAAGTCGGTTTTTTTAAAAGTATTTTTTATTTTTTTTTACTTTTTAGTGTCTGTAATACGTTGTTCTGTAAACTACAGTAGGGTTTTTCTAGATTACATCAGATAGACTAATTACATCGTCCACGTAAACAAAAATGTTCATAAAATGAAAACTACTGGACCAAACTATGTAAAAAATGTATGGGATCAAATGGCAACTATTCCGCATCAAACAAAAGAAGAATCACGTAAATCGGATCATAAATCTCAGCGTAATCGGTGTACATACATAAAAAAATACCAATCAAATTGCGAACCTCCTCCTTTTTGAAGTCGGTTAAAAATGAAGTACGAGTTTTTGCGACATATCAATGACTTTTTGAGCAATTGCTGAAATTGTGGTGGTTAAATTCTAAATTTCTGATGCTAACACTCATTGCAATAGTTCGAGGACGCTTAAATTCACTTAGTGCGACGAACAATCCATTTAGTTCTGAATGTCACGAAGTTAGTTCCACAAAATATAGCAAGCGTCAAGCAGCCATAAATTCCTAGGAAAGGACAATATTGAGACTAATCACCGTATAATTTTGTTTTTAAATCGCTTCATGACACATCGTTTGACGAAGTCGAAAATTAATGTTGTGTGCAAAGCAATGAAGCAAGAATAATAGCTTCTCATTAAAAATCTAATCTCGCTTGACACCCTTTTCAAATTCTCTTTGTTCTGGAATAACAACGCAAAATTCATGTACATTTTCTTTTGAAATTTATAGTAGGTATGTACACCATAAACATCTGATTCTACTTTTGTATCTAGTCCTTTCTACATAAAAAGAAAAGCTGTTTTTTCTGTGCCTTAAATTTAACCTCAATGATTTAATAAGCTGTTTTACAAAAGGTTCGTCATTAGGTCTAACATACATACTAAGCCTGTGATGATGACACAAAGACAAAATTTTGCAATGCTAAATAATATTTGACATGTTTATTACTTACCTAAAACGAAGGAGTTAAAACAAAAACCCTACATCTTAGATTTTTTCTTTTATAAAAAGCAAAAACAAGGTGTCTCTCCCGTTTAAAAAAATCTTGTGCTTTTATAAAAGCGCACGGAAAATCTCTAACGCGAATGAAGTAGAATATTGTTACTTTTATTTTAGCTCGCCCACTCTACAACTATGTGTAAACCTACAATGTGGAAGCTGGTAACTAAGCCAGGGATAATGTTTCAGGTGGAAAGAAGATAGATTAATGATGATACATTACAAGTATTGTACCCAGGCTACCCAGTCCACGTAGCCAGGTATATGGGTGATTTACAAAATGTCGGTAATCACAATCACATTAGAGTAAGCTCGGTACGAGCAAGTCTTGGCATAATGCCCGCATCGTGATCCTATCTACCTCTAGCGTTTGTTCCCAATCCTATTACCTCATTATTGTGACATTCATGACTTAAACATAGCCGACCATACGATCCGTTTATTATGCTCATATCATATGAATTTTTGATCGCATTATTTTGAGTATTTTATAATGAGAATATATTATTTGATGATTACTTAATAATATTCTCCAGAAAAACAGGTACGTCATTTGCAATAAGTACCTACTTCTCCCGTAGCGGTATAAAATTTGTTCGCATCGTAAATACACCTTTTTTTACATACAGATTACCCATCATAATATTACTGAATCTATAAATTTTAATCGAACTTCACAAAGGCTATCATAAAAATATGATGACGCTTTTAACAACGGCATATTATTATTACGATAGCTATGATATTGTTATGTGTCGAGTCGAGCATTTACACCCCAAAATCCTCAATATGCTCGCCATTACTCTAATAAAAATACGTAATTCCAAGACGGGCAATGTTATTCTTGATTTTATTGTTAGTGTTAAATGCTAGACTACGTACTTTGGTATCTAGTTTGAGATATTATTCCCTTTCTACATATTCATTAGAATGAGGAGATCTACATAAAACAGCCATTTTACGATGACGCGCATTGTGCACCCGTTTTCATGTAAATGTCGATGGTTACTCACTCTATTAGATGTAACCTGAACGACGAACACAAACTGTCTCCAGAATTGTCAGGGCGAAATTGGTCACAAGGTAATGCCAGTTTTACCTCCTTCTTAATGTTATGAATAGGTAAATCTCTAGGTATAAAAACATAATATTTTACGATGCTGGCCCTAATGATGGTCACCAATAAACCTAAAAGTACATACATACTAATCTTCAAGTAGGTATGTTCATTGTAAAATCGTGTAGGATCATTAACCCACCATGTAATTTCAAAACCATGCCTTAATTGAAACTCTCAACTAATGTTTATCTTTCACGATCGCTTTCACTCTGAATGTACTGAAATGGAACATTTGAAGTGTTGTCTAAACAATATTATACTAAAGATATTGTACCGTTTGCTAATAAATAAGAATAATTAGATAAGTACAGACACTCTTACTTGCCTGCTTAATAATTCTGTTTATTTTCCTTTCCAAAATATAAAAGACAGTACCTACAGTGAATTTTCTAATGCATTTTTTTATTCTTTTTTAATATTTTACTTGCCATAAAAATTTTACAAGAATGACAAATTACGTTATTATATTTGGACACCAGCAGATAAGTATATTTTCTAAGGAAATCTTATGGGATCCCATTTGATAGCAGGTAATTTAAATTTTCAGGAGGGTGAGCCCTTGGGTCAATGATAACGTAATAAAAATAATTTATCACGTTGAAAAGAAAAGCTGAGCGTTTAACTTAAAACGTCGATAGGTAAACTGCAGTGGCGTAATAAGTTCATGTCGGCATTTTTTTATTTAGAGTGAATATATATTTTCAGCAGCTGTGGCAGGAAATGTCCCTGAACGCAATGCTCCCCTCATGCTCGTATAATTTCATTCTTTATTACACCCTAAATCCTATAATCGATTCAATCCTGGCAGGATTCGATTACGGTCTGCGATTACTATATTTCTTGAACGGAAGCCGTAACCAAAAGTCAAGGCCAAATTGAAGTGCAAGAAAACATTTCATTGTATATAAAATGGTCGTGTATATTGTATGAGTAAACTGTGTTGTTGTGGTAGAACTAACGTAATTTCCGTATAATAGACTCCATTTAATCATGAACAAGGACACACTTTCGCTCTAGTTTCGAGGTCTCGGGAGAAGGGCTCATCAATTCTGAAAATGAAACATTTGGTAGTTCAAAAAGTTGAATTTATGAAGGTTTCATCCGATTCACTAAGGAATATCCAGAAAGAGACCTCCTTGTCAACGATAACGACCTCGACACATTGGTTACGTTTAATAACATTTAAAAATAGAGTAATGATCCATGCATGTTTTATATTTTAAATAACATGTGTTTGTACCACCATTGAACCCTTTTCTCAAACGTGTATCATCACTATTTGGACGCTGACAGATTTATTGGTCTGTAACCCTACAAATAGCAATTACGGGCGCCGGCCTTAAGGGAGCACTAACCGGACTACTACCCAGCCACGCATAATAAGGGACCAAACGGTAATGACATATGGTTGACCAAAAGTTTAAACATTGCTCTTGATAATGTTGAAGGACTCTCTTAAGAGGAAACGCGGACTGCAAAATATTAATAATTTGAATAGGTTTTTGAGATCTATTTCCGTCCCACCCCTCCCGCAAACCTTCCCAATTGAGCGCGAAAGTGACACCTGCATCTCGGACTGATTTCTCCTGTGCAATATTAGCGAAATCGTACTTTCGTATTTCCTTGTTTCCTTCTTCAAATCTGGACCGATTTTAATACTTTTTTCTGTAATAATTTAAAAAAGACTTTAGTTATATCTGTATGTTTTTCTTTTATTTTTAAATTTGTCAAATTTGTTTGCCAGGTGTTTGAAAACGGTGGTAAAACCGGTCGATTTTTGTAAAGTTTAAATGTTTCTAGTTCTTTTAATAATTAATTTATTGACAGAAACAAAACATAGAGACAGTGGTGGTAGATATATATCATAATGGTAAAAAATATTTTCTCTAGTGACATTATCCAAGGAGGGAAATGAGGAATACATTTGTATGGACTAAATGCCGACCGCGTTTCTTCTTAAACACATTGGCACCTTTTAGTGACACGAATACAGATCCTACCACTTGAGCGAAACTTTGAAAATAATTTAGATCCTCTTGTCGGTGGCCTAAGTGCTCTTCAAGTCCATATCTGCTATTAATGGTTTAACCATTTGAGAGTTAGAATAGTTCTTGGGTCTAGAAAATAATTTGCATTAATACTGTTATTATACCCAGGATCCTGGGTCACCGTCAACACCAAACGAGATATTGGAATCAAATTATGGTTATTGTTTACTAGGTACCTATTTTCTACTGATAGCAAAGGATTTGCCACCTAAAGTACTATCGGATATTTTGAAGTAAAAAGTGGTCAGCCATTCCGACGACAGGTAGGCTGACCAATTTTATTTCTCATAGTTCTAGCATGATTCAGTTTTTTTAGAATGAGTATTTAATACCTAACATAACTTTTTTAAATCATTTGTGGTAGCTTCTATAAAAAGTTATTCAGAATTTTAAGTTTAAGCACAATGCTGATATTTTCGCTGCCTATCTCGCTGACTGGGTAATCTTTACACATCGCCAACACAAGAGTAGAAGAAAAATACAGAGAAGAATCGAAATTGATCACTACACTTGCTCACTGTTGTGCACAGTTTCCTCACGATTTTTCTTTCACCAATTGTCAGTGGTGTCTAAGATTAACTTAGGAAGTATACTATATTATGCCAATAACAATGTCACGTTACTACATGATCGGTTTTGAACCCGTTACCTCCGAGTTAAAAGAGTTATCATCACTTCGCTAAAAAATAATGACACGTATCAAACATAATTCGTCCACCCTGTGCAAAAAAGGTACAATATACTATATATTATACATTGTAACTTGAAGGTCTTTAGCACATCATCATCATCATCAGCCTATAGCAGTTCACTGCTAGACATAGGCTTCGCCAATAGCACGCCACTGCACTCGATCCTCGACCTCTCTCATCCAGCTGGCGGCTACCTACCGCTACCTTGCGAAGATCGACACTCCACCTAAATTTCGATTCGCCGTGGAGTGTTTCCGATTCGCGGTCTCCACTCAAGAACACGTCTACCCTAACGGTCTTTAGCTAAGTTTCCCGACGGGGAAACACGAATAAAAGAAGGCAATATTTTCTTTCTTAATTGCCTAACTTCAGGAAAATGGACCGAAAACGGCCTTAATGAGCATTATGTACTTATATATTTTACTCGCAGCTACATGTGTAAAAGATTTACTTAATTAAATATTTAGTATATAGTAGATTTAATGGCAATTCATTACTAAGCTTTCGACAGTGACAAATAACCTCGCATATAAAAATTGTCGATCGTATCGTATACCTGCGGGAACCTTATTTTCCGCAGAATATTATTTACCTATAGTTTGAGTTACATAATTATACCCACATAAAATATCTTGTAATCAAAAACAGTCCATGTAAGCACCTATTTATCACAGATATCGAATACTGGCGTCAAAAAAATGTATTTTTAACGTAAGAAATTATTTATAGAATACAAAATACAACCATTAGTTTAAAAAAAATTCATGGAATATTTACCGGCAACCTGTGGATTTAGGATTTGTAAATTACTATTATTATCTTTAGAGAATTTACCGAATTAAAAGGAGAACGTTTAATTACGCTAATTACTTCCAACTTAGCTTTTACTTGAGGCAATTTAATATGTTGTTCATTGTTTAGTAACATCAATTACCAGTTTACAAAATAATTATGTTGAGAACATGCTGAGTTCGCAACTGTTCTTAACACAATAATAGGTGGCTCGCTGTTTATCTAAAATAACTTGAGCATAACTAAAGTGGGTATTCACTCAAGCTTCTACACGAGAACCCATCTATTGTTTTCTTAAGCAAATGAGAGGCCTTTCAGAATACCCGGTAGACGGCAACTACGTAACCAAAACAGTGTAACAAATAATGAAAATGCTTGCTTCGACTTACCTGCTCAGCGAAATCTTGTTTTTATTTTCTACAAGAAGCATTCCAAGAATTTAAAACCTAAATATTTCACATTTTATTTACAAACATATATTCCAAATTGCTTATTTGATTCTTGGCTCAACAAGTAGATCTCAAAGAAGGTAGGTACTCTGATAACGCGGAATACAGAAACCTCTTTCAAATATTATTCCGTGTCTGACTGACACCCTCATGAGATTTTAGTGAATTTTAAACATGTCTTTGCGTAGAATTGATTTGTATGTGCAAAGATTTTATAATAAGCAGGAATTTTTATCTTCATAACTTACAGTAATTAAAAAAAACTGATCTTATTTAATAAAATGCAAGCTATTTGAAAGCAAATAACTGAAAACAGGTGAATCGATTGTTCATAATTTATTACAGTAAGGTTCTTTTAAATAGCAATGTTGGCTTTATCTACTTACATATTTAAAATGAATTGTGAGGTAGGTAGGTACCTTTGTCCCTGCATTATGAAATAAATGTCCCATAAATAACTAGGTATTCTCCAGAAATATGGCTCCTAAACGAGTTATCCGAAATAGATTGTTGTTTTTGTAAATGATTGTCTCTCGTTGCTGAGACACGCCGGAAAGACTATGCGACTTGTAGAAGATTGTTGAGGATAATTTCCGGATTAATCTGCACTCAGTTTAATCTCGGTAGCTGCGGAAGAGAAAAAAATCTAATTGCAAGAAATTGTGTCGTTCAGCAGCTCAAGCGCTATTGTATCAGACTGAAATAGAATCAGAAAAATTGCGGGGGAAATTAGACAACACTAGCATGGGAAGGGCGACAACGAAAAAAAACTTTAAGTACCTAGCATCCCAGCAGTGGGTTATTTCAAGCTGTGGATGATTATAAAGATGAGATGACAACATTTAACCAATACTTTGCGTTAGTATGCAAAGAAGCTATAAGCACTACCGACTAGTATGAACATATTTCGAAATTTTTATTTGTAACAATCTTTTTGCGACTATCATAAGTTATTAAACTATATAAAAATAGATACTTGGATACAGTGATCATAAATCTACTTAATCTAGTAAATGACGGTTAACCGGCGTTACGATCGATATCCTGTCTATACAACGTGAATTATGTTTCCATGCATACGTAATGTCCCACTCGAGCATAAGTACCTACCTACCTGTTTTTACGTTGTACTTACCCAACATCCATCGAGTATTTGCCAAACTCCGCGACTGGAGAATGTACATTTATTCGATGCTTTAAACAAACGTTTCCGCTTCAGTTACACCTACAGATCTTATTTTGTATCTAAGTTTATGGTTTAAACCATTATAAACGTCATCGAATGAGAGCTGAACTCATCGCACATATTCTGAAGAAGTTGCCGATATTTTTCTTACGCGTAGGTACAGATAATTCAATAGTGAAACTCGATTTATGTGGCAATCATGATCACACTCTACCTACGGCGACATACTGAAGATCACTCAGTGTTTCAATAACAGCTGTATAATAATATAAGTATATAATTTGAGATTTCACGGAATGTAACATTGGAACATTATTTCGATTGCCTTCGTATTCTTTACTCTAACAGGAAACATAAATGTAATTACTGGAATTCAATAAAACTAATGTTTTTGTTACCATTGCAATAGATTTATTTTATGTAGGTAGGTTTATTGGCTGCTGGAGCAGTCGTGAACGTTGCGAATTGGCAAGCGTAATAATTATGGAACGCCGAGACAAACGGATCGACGACGACCTGAACAACTTGCTGCGGCCTTGTGACGTAACTTAAAAGACTTGACCTTGGTCCAGCACTGAACTATGACAAACCGATTTGATTGATTGATTTATATTCCCCTTTCATAAGAGAGAAAGACGCACCATCGCCAAAAATGTATTATTCTTTTGAATCCGGAATAGGAACTCTAATACAATAGATATAGCTACGTATTATTTTTAATTACATAGAAATGACAAAACGTGGGAGTAGGAAGAACATTTTCGGTTTTCGATAAACATGATACGTAAATAATGTAGCGTTTGTTTAACTTTCCTTCATTTCCTTGAATGGTTTTGTTTACCTACATTTTGACTTCCTTGACGACTTATACACGACACAACGGATGCTTTTTAAACGCTTTACACAGGCCGTCAACCATAATGAATGTTTCAATTAGCAATAAAAAAAATTGTGATGATAATAATTTATATTTTCCAAAATGTTGCAAATAAATTCCTAATAAGGTTTTTCTTTAAAGATTTAGTACCGTTCGGATATAAAGCAGTTTTAATTTTTTAATTCATATTTACATTTTAAACTACTTATATGAGTCTTAAAATGTATAGTAGGTACCTGTGTCAAAAAGACAATAAACTCTAGACCTAAACTTATAAGTATCTATTCATTACCATCCATTCAATATCCATTATCATTTCAACAATCACTATTTTTCAATCGAAATGTAGTTCACTGCATACCATTGCTCGAATATTTCAATTTATAAATACACATAGCTATCAAAGAACCAACGAAATAAAAAGCAACTGACGAAGCTATGCGAGGCCAGCAGAAAGAAAAGCTGTTTATGATATATCACCGTTTTCTGAAACGCGAAATATGTGGTGTATCCCCCGACAAAAAGAGCAAGATGAATGCAATTTGGACTTTATCTCTCAAAGTCAAGGATTAAAATGCGATTTACTGTTTTGTAACAGGTTTTTTGTAGATTGCGAGTTTTTATTCTTTTCATTTTTTGAGTAAATGCTCACGTTTATCTACTGTACCTATCTTGTAAAGTAAGGAATGTAAAATGTTAGTATTGAGGGGTGCAAGACAAGGCGAGTATTAATAAAAAATATTAATCATCTTTATTTACAACACACTTATATTTATACGTACATTTTATAACAACTACACTACAAATTTCACAGTCATTTACACAGAATTGGTACCTACCTACTAATATACATTTATATCAATACACTAGATGATTTTCCGATATTAACAGCGCAGAAAATGGCATTGCGAGTTTCCAATATACCTACATTTCGGTGATTTCGGTCCTTTCACAGTATTTCTGCAACAACCGTAAGGGAATTGAAGTCCCAGTGCGCTATCAAACTATTCAATAATAAAATCTATAAAAATCTATTTTGGTACGTAGGTACTAGCCATTAATTATCATCTCGTAAACACATGCAGTTTGATTAATTTTAATACAGAACTTAAATTAATAATGACATTTCAATTTTGATCTTAGTACAATATTGTTATTTTGTAGATATACAGTCGATACATAATACATTAATTATTATTTTATTTGAACAAAAGTTTGTAAAGTCTGAATTAAAAACTATTATTTACAGACAATGTGTAAGCTGATACACAATACATACATACATAAACTCAGGTGCGTAGTACTCTCAACCGGCGTGCGTGTATGACAAGATGTATGAATGTGGATGAAGCGAAAGGGGTATGTAAGAGTCGTTGCATGTGGCGTTCTATAGTTTCTGCCTACCCCCATGGGAAAAAGGCGTGAGAATATTCATATTCGTAAGTCCACTGGAACCTTAAATATGTATAATGTTAGGGAACACCAAACAGTATGACAAAGACTAATGTAAAGCTATGGTCTGGGATCCCAAATATGAATGAACGTCATTATGCTTTATCTCAAAAATAAATAAACTTTAGTGCCAACATTAGCCTTATATATATTTTTACTTTTGATGGTTTTGTTAATAATGCCTACAGCTGTGATATCCTGGACGTATTCAGATGGCATCTGGCGCAAGTCCAATGTCTCCTCGATCTGGAGCCGTAAAAATTAACATAAATTTCGTATTTTATTATAATCACATCACATCCTTTGAAATTCTCACAAGCTGTTTACAATGTTTCCTTTTACAAACAAGATGTTTAAACCAAACTTAAAACCAAATATCAAAATATGAAATAATGGAAAAGTTGGGAACATTCCAAACTTTGGTGGAATTTGTTTAACGTACAAACAACGATTATTATATATATATGTATATAACAGAAACTTCAGATAATATCTGAAAATTTTCTCGCCTTGATTCATAATGTTTATGACATGAATATTGACAAGTTAAGAAATCCAATTTTCTAAAAGTCTATAATCTTATTACGTTCTCCATCACGCTTTACACAGTAGACATTGATTTAATACATGTATATGTTACGCTCAAAGACCGAAAGCTCTCATTGAGCGAAAAAACAGCTCATAACGCGTTGTGGTTACTGTAAAACATCCACATCGCGAAATTCGTTTTATGGCTCTTATGTAAACACTCACGACGGGTTGTGGCAATCACAGAAAGACCACATAGCGAATTTCGTGTCGTGGCTATCATGCTATACGACCACAACGCGTTGTGGCAATGAAGAAAAGCCATGACGCGTTCTGAGCACTAGTTGGTGCAACCATATCACGACGGACAGGAGTGATATGAAGATTCGAATGACGTTATTGCGGCGTACCACTCGTAAAGTTTTTCGAAATAGCGTGCGTCGTAATAACGTCATTCGAATCTTCATCAGTGATGGGCCGAATAAGGGTTTCACCGAATACGAATAATCGGCCAAATGTTCGGTTAAAATTTTACCGAACCGAACATTCGGCCGAATATTCGGCAGGATTTGGCGCGCTTTATCGTACATTGCAAAAATTCAAGTCTTTACTTGTCGAACGCATTGAATCGCGCGAGCCTTCCGACCGCTGACGCTGCTACCCCCGGACTGTTATTGCGTCATCTAGTTACCGACAAAACATTGGCACGTGCATTTGTTTTTGTGTACAAAATCGTTAAGTCAGTAAATTGACAAAAAATCAAATAAGTGGAAGGAAGAGGTCGAATATTTGGACATTTTTCTGTGAAACTGACGATAAATGATAAGACATACTTGATATGGAAACGGTTATGTAATTATACTACTTCATACAAGCATAGAGGCAACTTTTTGACGCAAGATTATTCGGTAGAATGTTCGGCATTTTTGTCGAATAATCGGCCGAATACGAATGTTCGGTAAACCTGCCGAATATGCCGAATACCGAACGTAAAACGAATATTCGGTCCATCCCTAATCTTCATATCACTCCCACGACGGACAGCTTGTAGCTTGTAGGCTCGAGTACAACGGTGCATTAAAACATTTTTTTAAATATAAGGTAATCCCAATAAATAATAATTGTCCTTTTATTTTAATGAGACGATTTCTTTATATTGTGTTTAATAATGACAAATACGTTATGCAACGGTTTTCAATTTTAGCAGCAGATAGAGCGTTAAGGACATTGTCTGTCTGGTATTTATTATAGGACAAAAAATATTTCCCAAGGACTGTAGGACTGTAGGACCCATATCGCAAATCACTGTGCGTCGTATTCTAATATGTTTCCATACGCGTCATGGCTTTTCTTCATTGCCACAACGCGTTGTGGCCGTATAGCATGATAGCCACGACACGAATTTTGCTATGTGGATGTTTTACAGTAACCACAACGCGTCGTGAGCTGTTTTTTCGCTCAGTGAGTGTTTTCGGTCTTTGAGCGTAATATAATTATAATATATTGTCAATTTTTTAGTGTGTAGGAACGTGTACATATGTTAAATATATTTGAATATATCGCTACATTAAATGCGGTTCGCAAACTGTCGAAATTCGGGACGATGCCCTCAGGGAGATCCGTTAAAACTTACCGTGTTCACACGAACCGATTTGCGTCATTTGACAAAGTTAGGTCAGGAAAGAGTTTCCTTTAAAATATACCTGTACCCATTATATAACTAATGAACAACAGTAACAAATTAATAAAAAAATCGTATCACTATAAGAGCTGATAAAAATTTACATTTTTGGTTAAAAAATCTTAAAGGTACACACTACACAGATTATTTACTACATTCTAATAAATTTCACTAATACGTCTCACATATACATAGTATGTACACCTTTTTCTGTCAAGAGTAGTTTATCTATGATAATAATTAATATTCCTATGATTGCAACGAATATACCTACGTGTGGAAAGATTCCTAGATAGTTATCTACTAATGAGACTGACTTAGAAACAGTTATAGAAAAAAAAAACAAATAGTAACGTACCTAAGTGCAGCAATTTTACTGTGCGTGACGTGTTATAAGTGAAAATGCACATAGATATTTAATAAGCGCTGATAAATAAAGATATTACATACTCCATATATGGAATAATAGTATAATGATGAATGGGGGTTATTATATTACATATATCATTATTAATGAATGTTCTTATTTCATTAAAAAAATGATTAATCATTAATCGTCGTTCAATCTAAAACACCGACAAATGAGTAGTCTGGGTTTGAAGAATAATATTTTATAGTATTTTGATATTCATATACCTAGCAATAACAACAGGAACGTATCTAAAACGCACGTCAATTTATCTATATATAAAAGGAGAAGCTGACTGACTGACTGATCTATCAACGCACAGCCTAAACGGCTGGGGTTAGAAACTTGAAATTTTGACAGTAGGTTCATTTTGTGACGTAAACATCCACTAAGAAGGGATTTCTCGAGATTCAACCCCTAAGGGGGTGAAAAAAAATCACGCAAGCGAAGCTGCGGGCAAAAGCTAGTTTACCTATACATAAACATAGATACCTACTCAAACATTAGATTTTTTACATGATATCGCAGAATAAATATTGTTATAAACCTGAACAGTAGAAGCCTCTGAAGTTTAACTTGAAGCTAAAATTAATGAAACTTCAGCCGAGTATGGAACACTGCTGTTTTATCTTAGTTTGATCCACATTTGGTACAGGTAATTACTTCTTCTGAATATTAATTTAGAAACTATCTTATAATGAGTATTTTGTCAGTAAGAGCGGAGCATAATACCTACTATTTCCACAATTAGTATAACAGTCGAATAACTATAGGTGATAAGCACGCTATTCATTTATTTATTTATACATTCGCACAAAAATTTTTTTTTTATACAGAGGCGGACTTAATGCCTTAGGCATTTCTGAAATACTGAGCCTCTTTTAACATTAAACTGTTTTTGTTTTGTTTTTTCTATATTGGTCTCTAAATAGTTCTTATTTAACGTTAAAATGACAGAAGACAACTCCCAAAAACGCCCGCCGTTCACTGGCACCTAGTGTTTAAGCTGGGAAAAAGAAACGACACAACAAACTCCAGCATTAGCTTTCTTTAAAACATTCTTCCACAAAATGTCCCAAATTAAATTCCTTTTGTTGCATACAGTTCTACAATATCAAACTTTAATCCTCGATAAAAGAAAGCCGAAAATAGGTCACTTCAAACAGGTTTTTTGGTACTCAATTGGGCCAACCCTTTAGGTCGTACTCGATTAGATCTACTTCGAACAATGTATCGGGTAAAGTACCTTTTTGGGGTCTTCCCGTGAACTCAAACAGTAAACCGAACCCTTATTAATTCATTCTGGAATCCAAGCAAGAGGACGAAGGCCGAATGTCTCCTCCGGCTGTTTACATTGAAAGCCGGTCTTTGAAAAAAGTTGTAATACGTAGCCTTAACATTTTCAGCCTATACCAACTTATATCGCGTAGTTTGTGAATACTGTTATAATAAAACAAATGTTTCTCCAAGGTTTCTGGGTATTCCTACATGAATGTTGCCAACATTAATAATTCAGCATTACGGTCACATATAAATACGTTTACTACGAATATGAGCATAGCTCAGGTCTACGGAAAACAATATCACACAAAAAAATAAGAGTTCACATTGTTCAGTTGCTTTTCTCGGCGCTATTCCGTATAGTTACCTAAATATTTTCACGTAAAATGTTGATATTCGAAAAGAAAGTACGCTGCAGTTCCTAGAGAAAACAATTAAACATACACTGCTGGTAGTTATCTTGAAATACTTTGAAATACAATTTTTCTTTATATCTTTTAATATAATAAGATACTACAAGAAGTAATATGATATTAATCGCGTAAACTTTGGGGCCTTATTTCATTACAGTGTCCGACGCGCGGGAAACGTGACCAGAAAACATGGAACACCCCGTAATTACGTTTGCTATAATTTATTTAGGTAAATAAATTGTATTTATAATTACATTATTGATGAATTAATATTAAATTACGCACGAACTCCATATAATTCCTTTCATATTGGGTACACAAGATTTCTTTAATTATAAATAATACATGCACTAACATAACATCGAATCTAATTGATACATTATAAGTTAGCACGTAATTTTTAACCGACTTCCAAAAAGGAGGAGGTTCTCAATTCGACTGTATGTTTTTTTTGTATGTTTGTTCCGCGATATCTTTGCTAATTGTTAACCGATTTTATAAAGATTATTTTTTGTTTGAAAGAGTATTCTTTCGAAGTGGTCCCATTTAAATTTGGTAAAGATCTGATGATGAACTTCGGAGATAGAAAATTTGAAGTCGATTTTATTTTTGTTAAAAAGTTTTATTCTTCAATTGATTCCAAAATACAAATTCACATTTTTTTTAATATCATTTAGAACTTAAATAAGAATTCAAGTAGATTCCTGAAATGAAACCAAGTAACGTCTCGCTGAAGTATCTACTCGTACCTACCTAATTAAAAAATAAAAGCTTCTCCGTCAAGTTACCGTTCCGCGTAACGAATTTAACTAGATATAATAAAGCGCTAAATGAATTCTGTTCAAACCTTCTTAGGGTTCCGTACCAAAATAGTAAAAAATAGTAAAAAAGGAACCCATTATGGTGTACCTTCGTCCGTCTATAGGTCTGTCTGACACAGCTGCTTATTCCAGCAACTGCTAATGCTATCGAGTGCAATAGTTTTAAATAATGCTTGCCCATCTTTATTGCAAAGGAAGGTATTTTTTTATTTTTTTCATTGCAAAAGAGACCGATAGTCTATTTCGAATCCCGCAGCTAACACTATACAGGCCGTCCCACGGATATGCCACATGGAGGGAAAGTACGTACCTTGAATATTGTAGATGGAACATTTTACTGAAAGAAGACATAATTTGTATTTAAAAAACAATTTAAACTGCATTCATAGATATTTTAAATAATTACATGGTTGAACCGGGAATCGAACCCGTTACATGAGAAAAATAATCACCCTGTAGCTTTATCATACCGATCGCAAGGCTTCATCAGAAGGATTATTTTTTGCTAAATAACATAGTATCAAAGTAAAAGGAAGACCATGAATTTTAACATTTTTAATACAAAATTAATCAATTTATCAAATGCTCAAAATGAGTCCCTTTCTTTTGAATACAAAGTCGCACTCTTTTGATTATTTCGCTCCCTGTCGATTTTTTGATCTTGTTGTGGTAGATATTTAAAATAATATGTCTCAGTTCTGCTTGTAGCTCGTGTACACTTTCATACTGGTTCTTGTAAACTAAATTTTTTTACATAACCCCATAAAAAAATCTAACGGGGTTAGATCTGGGGATCTCGGCGGCCATCTTATTTGTCCATTTGTCCCGACCCAGGGATGAAAGTGTTCATTGAATTGGCCTTTGTTCTGTGACTGTTATGAGCCGGAGCCCCATCTTGCTGAAAAGTAAGGTTTTGTCGTTCTGCAACCGGAAGATTATTTATCACATTTCTCAAAATCTCAAGTATTTCTAAATACCTTTCCGTATTCAAATGCCCTTCGTAAAAATGTACTATGAGGACCCGGTTTTTTACAATCCCACACCAACAGTTGAACGAAAAACGCACTTGATTATTAGTCTCGCGGATACGTAAGGGATTCTCCCTGGACCAAATGCGATTATTGTGTCGGTTGTACATACCATTATTGCTGAAGTTTGTCTCGTCTGACCAGATAATAAAATCAGTAAAATAAATCAGTAATATCAGTAAAATGTTCCATCTACAATATTCAAGGTACTTTCCCTCCATGTGGCATATCCGTGGGACGCCCTGTATATAATGTGAAAAATAACTATTACAGGAAAAATAAAACGTCTCTAACTAGCAGTTTTTCAGTTTTAATCAGTAAAAATCCTGTACAAACAAAAATAAAAATGCGGTCCCAAAAACATTGGAATTGAACTTTATTTCTTACGAATAATACCATAGAGGGTCTGCTATATTTTACAGAAAAAATAAAACGAAATTTCAGACATTTAGTTTCCGAAAAAAAACTAAAAAGATATTTTTTTAATATTACCTTGTACCGAACCCTCCCAGCCTCAGTGCGCCATTATGGCTCTTACTTAATCAGTTTATAAACATTGCTGAATAATATCTATGCGAAGGTTCTATAAGGGAACGTACCCATACTACGTGACCCATTTTTTACTATTTTTTATCCCCCTTCCCCCCCCTCGGTGACCTTCCGTAGTACATGCCAATACCCCCCCCCACCCCCCCCCCCCCACCCCTCTAGTTTTCACGTAGTAATATATAAATATGGTTTTAAAACATTTTTTGCAAACAGAAAGTTAAAAAAAAATTTTGGCTCATATGTGCGACAGAGTTTCCACCTGTGAGTTCAAAAAGCGATAAACTCTCCGCGCCATGTTTGAATATAGCTCGAAAAACTCGAGATTTCCCTAGAGGATATTGACTACGTGACGAAAACCTACGACCCCCCCTCGCCCCTGTGACCAAGCGTGGTATTTTGAAAACCCCCCTCCGCCCCCTGAACGGGTCACGTAGTATGGGTACGTTCCCTAAGGTGCTTTTGCATAAATAAAAGTAATAGGTATAGAAGAAATTTAAAATGGTGATAAGAGCTCGTTAAGATAAAACAGCTTACATAGAAATCGATGTATCAAAATATTATTTCTAGATTTAATATCTGCTTTAGTTAACAGACTTAGAAAATGATAACAAAAAAATGACTAGCTCAACAAAACATTTCATTTACTTACCTGTTTTTATACATCTATTTTCAAGGGAAGAAAACTTGAGCAACATGTAACTAATTAAAATAGTTTCCGATGTGTAGATTTGCGTATCCTTCGACAACAATGTTTTCAATTTGCATTGAAAGGAACTTTCTAGTTTTTAGTCAGGTGACTACTCCGAAAATCGAACTACGAAGTTTCGGCTGACAGATCGCATGTTTTCCAACCACGAAAGTGTTTCAGGTCTGACGATCGATTCGTTTTTCGCGATATGACGTTTTATCTCTCGTTCACTAGGGGGAGTAGGCTCCCACATGTTAAATGACGTGTAGTTGTTCGTTGTTTGACAATACTTTGATCGTATATTTATAAGTTCAATGTTCGTCGTTGTTTTGTTTCGGTCCGAAACTTCGACGTTTGTTTTCCGGAGTAGGCCCCCTGTATCAAAACGATAGAGGCAACCAAAAATATCTATATAGGTTCACAGAGTCACAATAGCATAGGACAATAATTGTAAAATAACATTGAATGACTAAATCTAGACCTTTTGTGATATTTCTGTGAAATTACTAGTTACTGGAAAGTAAGACATAATAAGCAAGAGTCTTAATAGACCAACTCTCCATGATACCTTTGGAAAATTCCGCAAATCCTTCTAAGTCAAATCCCTGATTGCTATTAATTGCTATACTTATGTATATCAATATCTATCTATGTATACGCTCTTTAACTTTGTGGTTTCTGAAAGCCATTTAATTTGTGTTTATCTTTAGAATCCGTTCACTAACATCAAATGTATTCACAGCCAGTTTGCGTCTAGAGTCTAGACCAAACTAGAATACTTAAAACTATAAACAAACCTGTCTGGATAAGTACTTTCTAAACGAGGTTACAACAAAAATATCAGATATCAAAAACAAAACAAAGTTACTCAAAATTAAAATACACAATCAATACGAACTATTTTTACATTGTTTATATATAATATAAATGTACAGTAGAATACTTATAAATAAGTCTTATGGACTTATTTATACTTAACGATTTGGTTCGTAGCATTAATCTCTAGTCCCTAATTACTAAAACATGTTGAACAGTAAGCACCGCTTTAACTTTTACTTACAAAATTAAAAAAGTTCATTTCTTTGTTATAGAGAAAGTCCTCCGCCACACTTTATTCACTTTTAATAAAGTCCAAAACAAACGTAAATTGTATAATGTTATTCATTACATTATTTAAACGATCATACTTAATTAAAAAGTTCGCTGAGTAGGTAAATTCAATGAGTTATATTTCACAAGTCACAACTTGAAACTTTACGTTTTGAATGGTCGTCTTAGCTGTGAATGATTGTGATACCTTGTAAATAATTCAGAGGTGCGCGACCGAGGTGGCCGCGGTGCGGGAGCGCTACGCCTTTAGCGCGGTGGCGGGGTCTCCTTGCGTGCCCAGAGGCAGCACCTTCCGCGCCAGCCTCGTGAACGTGGACCGGAACTGGCGACTCATACTGCAGTAAAGCACGAAGTTCACCGCAGACCCGACTAGTGCCATCAAATCCATCACCTCGCCTAGACCAATGCAAAACTAAGTTAGTACAAACGGCTACCTTTAAATTACATAATTGCATACATTTCGGCATTTAGAAACAGTTTTTTCATGTAAATTAAATATTATTCACTCCAATTTGACGACACGTTTGGTGCAGTAGCTGAGCGATCGGCTTCTGTGCTACGGGTCGTGGGTTCGATTCCCGCACGGAACAAATATTTGTATGGCCTACAGATAGTAGTTCCGGATCTGGATGATTGTGCGTGTGAAGATTTGTGTTTGTAAACGCACCCACGATACAGGAGATATCCTACAGAGCGGGAACGTTTTTAAAAAAAAAGTATTCTGGTTTCATAATACAATTATATAAATAAGGGTCGGAGATCGCAGAATTTGATATATCTATCTGCGTAAGAACAATTTATCAAACCAATGTTATCGACATTATATTGACATGCCCTCCCAATCCGGTGTACCTATACTTGGTAACATTAGATGAAACAAAACACCTATACTATACAGGGTATTTGTATATTCTTTTTCCGTATTATGCAAACTGTTACCAACCAAACGTCCAAGTAGATAATAATTGAAACATTGATGAGCACCCAAAACTTTGACCTTTTATTCAGTTAGAATAAAGATAAGTAATACCCAGCCAAATTCATATATATATAGCTGTTTTTTTTTTGGAAATGAAGCGTCTTCATATTTTAATAAGAAAGGTGTCGAGGAATGTGTATTGGAAACTTAATCTGGTGGAAAAGTCACGTTAGGTAATTTTAGTCGGCATATTGACTAAGTTTTGTTCTAAGACTTTCCGATGCTCGCACTGTGTTTACTTTCCTTTATTGAAATCTACGTGATTAGATAACTTTAAGACAAAGTTCAACAGAAATGCAAAACAGATTTACCCTCCGTTAACTTAGAAGTAGATACAAATGACTACTTTCAAGTTTTGGTTATATTGTTAGATGAAACATTGAATTTAACTGGCTCAAAATGTTTTGCGTTTTGCTTTTTAATATGTCTGAAATAGGTATTATCACTTCTCTTGGCAAGCATCACGTCGTATATCATGTGTTAATCATCTGACATACCTACTTAATTAATCATTTGCACTAATGTACCTTCAGGCCGCTGAATTTCATAAACAAATCAATCTAAATCTTAACGTCATTTTATCGACCTTCACAACTTGCTAAACTACTTGTAAGTAGTTTAGCAAGTTGTGAAGGTCGATAAGTGTAAACACTTATGGATTGATTAATATTTAGAGTCGACAACCGAATCGGAGCACTCGTAGTATAGTTCACTTCGCTATCTCTTATTGAATGACTTTACTTTGACTAAAAATTTTCAGTCACATGTAGGGTTGCCAGGTGCTTTTTACAGTCGTCTCCGGCCAAATATACAGTGTGTTCCTGGATAATGTGCACAAATGAAAATGGGTGAAACTAGACCACAATGTATCGACAAAAAAAATAGAAATAAAAACATAAGTTGTTTATTTTTGTAAAAATCGTTGTAAAAAAATCACATCTTTTTAAATTTCTTTAAAGAACCGCGTTTTTTTATCTTAATGACTGGTTCTTAAGGGTTGCTTTTTATTTGCTATGCAACATTAACTCTTTGCCATCATTATTATTTTCATTTAAACGAAAAACATGCAATGAATAAAAGTTATTAATTTTTATCAATAAAAAACGAAAACTTTGATATGTTTTATTTTCCATTATTTTTTCGTTAAATTGTTGTTTAGTTTCACCCATTTTCATTTGTGCACATTATCCAGGGACACACTGTATACAAGTCCGGCCCGTCGGGCTGTTATTAGGCTTTAGGTCAACCCCGCCCCGCCAAAAGATACCGAACGAAAGCGCGCGAGCGACTCACGCATTATCACACATATAAATTAAGAGTAGAGTAAGTCTCAAATGAATAACAGTAATAAATACACAAATATAAGTACACAAATTTTTCTTTCTTTTAAAATTCTGTGTCAGGCTTTCAGGGCAAAATGTCCGGCTAAATATAAATCTGTATCCGGTTTTTCTATGGGCCTGGCAACCCTAGTCACATCACACCCACTTTAGACTGAAAATGTTAGTCAAAAGTAGATTCGCCTAATTTATACAGTCAAAAGTAATTTTGACCTAGAAAGAGTTTGGTGGTAACATAATGTTAATAGGAAAAATATAATACTTTTAAGTGGTCGTCTAAAAAAGAAATTATAATATTTATCTGAAAAGTATTATTCAATTTTTTAAACACTTCTTTTATTAAGGAAGGATTATTTACCGTAATCATTTTACTAAAGAAACAAAACAAATTCATCATTTTATAAAGTAGGCATCGTCAATTCTAGTTAGTAACTAGCATATCTCGTAACATGGATCGAATCGTGAGTCACGCGAGCTTCGTATTATTTTATTTTTTAAACGACCGATCTCTTAGATTTACTCTGAGTGTACATATAGCACGTGGTTAGCAAACAAATGATTGTTACTATGTATATCAAAAGCTTGACATGCCTTCCAAGCATTAGTAACAGACATAAATAAACTCAGAGCATACATTATTTATAATTACGAATGTAAGTGTTCCCATGGTAACTAAATTGCGAAAATTCTTACGGCTACTCTCAATGTTCTAAACGTATTATGCCAGGCAAGGGCACATAATTTTCATCTTAGTACCTAATAACATTTTCATTTAATTAGCTAACTTTTAGCTTTTAATTAACGATGCCAATCATTTCGTCTCACTAAATCGGTATCATTAAGGATCGATCATTAAGACATCTAAATATACGGCTTTGGTGCACCCTAATTACAGTGCTCTGAACCAAATCATATTACTGTCTAATAATTGTATATGTGTGTGAATATGTTCGACTTAATGACTGAAAATGTCTGCGAACCGCAAGAATCGACAATCCATTATGCCTTTACATATTCTTCCCAGCACGATTAAACTGGTGTTTCGGCATCACTTTATCCCGTATAGACTAGAATATAAAACTTCCTCACCGCACGCTGGGAATTGACGCGTCTAGTAAGATTTAAAAAAACCCAGCACGCTTGGTGGTAGGATCCATACGGTCAGCCTGGCTTGCTATCACACTCACATTAAGGTCACCTGTGTTCTTCATGTGTATGTGAGAGCCAGAGGAGTCTAGAAGGATTCCTCCTATGTTCCTTGGATTCGTGTGCTCCAACTTAGACCCTGTCTGCGCTTACCATCAGGTGAACTAGAGTCAAGCGCGACCAAGCCAAAAATAAAAAATACCCTTGATTTATGACACTGAAGAGGGAAAAGACGATTATGAATACAATCATGACGTCATGGAACCAAACATTTTGAATATCATTTGAGTAGTCGAATAAATACACGCAGTTCAAACCTAATTCAATAAAGGTTACTAATGAAACAAACAAAATTAAATTAAATACAGAAAAAAATAGGTGACGAAAGCCTCCAGTGAATTTGACACCGCCTAATGATAGTAAATATTTAATTAATTATGTCGTGAAATCACGGTATTAACACAAATTTAATTTATTAGAGCCCACGCATACACTTCGTTAATAGGCTGTAGGTACCTACTATGCTTAGTAAAATTTGTTACGGCTCCATTAAAAAATTAAAGTAATTTCGCTAGGTACATAAGTAACAAGCTGCTTCCTTCTTCAGCCTAGCGTATTCTCGATCAATTTATATGCTCTACTTGGCTTGAAAGAATCAGCAGGCTACCTGTAGATACTTTTATTATCGCCAAGAAATTAATCGCCGAATGAATTTAATCGCTCATTAACAGATGCAAACGACATCAACTAAAGTCCCTAAATCACGGTTATAATATAAATTAAGTAATTATTCGAATCAATGAATCAACAGCGCCAAATTGCTACTTTACAGCGATTAATATCCATATCGTTTTACCCACATTATGTGAAATTATTTGTGTAGGTACACATACGCAAACACCAAAGAACTCGAAAGAGGCACTGATGACATAATGATTAATATTTGGTACCACAGTAGTATTTGGAATGTACTATATTATAGGTACTGCATAGCGTTGTAATGATACATGATACAGCAGACCATTCACTTACTATTTCATCAAGTGAATAGGATTTCTAAACCATGAATATGTTAGTAACTTCGACTCGGCGACCAGTCAGGTGAATTCAAACGTATAAAATATTGATTTGGCAAAATTTTCATGAATTTGAATTGACATTTTGATATTTTCAGATGAAAATAATGTGTGATAAGTAACTCTCGTCTGAGTAATGTGTTGTCAAATTGCACGAAATGATAACTATCAACTTAAGGACAAATATAATCCATTAGTAATTAATTCCCACAAAAAAATCAGTCTACATTGTTTAAAAAAATCCGATAAACCGCTTGCACGCGTTTTTTTTACTTAAGAAGTCATGCACAAAATAGTGCAAATTACAAAAATACAATAACAATATTTAGTGTTAATTCCGCCAAAGTTTTAATTCCGTAAAAACAAACAACTCAAACCGATACTTACGAAACGACGCTTTTTCGCGCAAAAATGCGTCCAAGCGGTCAACGAGTCAACATCTCCTGAGGATGCCCCGTGGAAGAGCGAAACACGTGTCGTATCGGTTTGAGTTGTTTGTTTGTTGCATTTTATTAATAGAACCTTCCGCATTTGCATATATTTGCGGGCGGGGGGAGGTGCTGCATATTGTATCCAAGCTTGATCAACTGTTTGGCGGAATTAACATTAAATATTGTTATTGTATATTTGTATGTCATGAATTTACGCAAAGTAAAACCTGATACCATTATTTATCTTAGTGCAAATTTGCACTAAGATAAATAATGGTATCAGGTATTACTTATTCAGGTATTACGACAAAATATCTTGTGTTTAATTAAACACAAGATATTTTGTCGCAGATTGTGAACGTGTTCATGGGTCCAACTATACAAGGTTAGTCGGAAAGGGGGTACTAAGCCGCGGGCCACGTAAAGTATCAATTATGACTATTTTAAAGCAAGTGTTAAAATTTCAAAATTCGATAATTTTTATTTGCATGCAAAAAGATTTTTATTTTAGTTTTTTCAAAAAATAATCAAGCTATTTATCATGTTTAGTTATGAAATCAGAAAATTAATTTCCTAATCCGTGACCCCAAATATGACCTAAATTGTAAAAACAGCTGATCATAGCTATGGACAGTTAGATTTTAGCAATTTTTTTACGAAATGTTTGTAAAGCCATTTCTCTTAAACTATCGAGTTTTGGGGAAAGCTGTAGAACAAAAGTTATCCCTTATTATGGGTACTTTAACACCCTTTCGGCTTAGTACCCCCTTTCTGACTAACCTTGTATATGCCTCATTGCAGCTTATAGTAGGTACATAGCTTAGAGGGCACTGTTACTATGATTGCTGCTGTTATACTAACGATTTATCCAAATTGGTCACGACTTTTCTTTTTATGAAACTAATTCTAACATGAACGAAACTAGTTTCATTATGTAAACTCGGCTTTACATATTATATACACCTACAGTGATTGTTACTAGAACAAACATACAATGCAGTTGAAATAGTTTTAAATTGCCTGATTACTACTGACCATACATTTCATAAAAATATATTATAACAAGTTAAAATATTATGCTATTGTATAACAGTAAGACCTTTCCTACTCCTAAATACAATTGCTTCCTTGAATAAAAAGTAAATAATAATTAACCTTAAATCATAAATTCTTTTGAAATCTCTGCTTATATTTATAATACTTTTCTATTGAAACTTTTTTAACACAGCTTTATTACGATTTAACTTAAAGATTTCCAAATAAGCAATAAATACTACCGCCTTGTGCCACATTAACGTGAATTATTCAGCTATTAGCCGACCATCATTGCTGCTAAGCCGGGTTCGCGGTTTGTCGGCTATACCTACAATTTTAAATGATTTAACTTTAACAATATCTCAGCTCACTGCTTTGCGATAAAAAACAAATTTATATCTGACATAGTTAAACAGCTAGTCAATTTTACTGACAGGCTTTCAGAAAACTATCATGTCCTTCAATCTTAGATTAATCATTGGTTTCCGCTGCGCTCCAACTTCATACCGCCGGCGTCTAAGTATTTTTTTTTTTTTTAAACGTTGCTCCACACTAGGATTTCTCCTGTATCGTGGGTGCGTTTACAGACACAAATCTTCACATGCACAAACATCCAGACCCGGAACAACTATCTGTAGGCCATACAAATATTTGTTCCGTGCGGGAATCGAACCCACAACCCGTAGCGTAGAAGCCGATCGCTCAGCCACTGCACCAAACGTGTCGTCAATTCAACTAATACTATGCTAAAGTCGACGTCAGTGTTGCCAACTTAACGGATTTCCCGTCAGATCTAGCAGATTAGGAGGAGGTAAAAACGGGATAAAATATTCCTAACGACTGACGTATTTTTTTAAAGGAAATTTTACGATTTTTATCCAATCGCGTCTATTTTTATTTTTATTACTTTAGAACTCTTTTTGATAGATTTATGAACGTATTTTATTTCTGTCAAGTCTATGGACACTATGACCAGACGTCTGGCCTTTGTGTCATAGTGCCACTATGTTTAGTCCCGTCCATACGTGGATAGGACTAGTGGTTACATACTCTGTCGATGGAACTTTAGGCGGCAAGTCTTACATTCGTTACGTTCTCACAATTGACGTTGTCGGATTAATTTTTATAAACAATGCGACTTTGCTTTCTCAATTTTGATTTTACCGTATTCAAATGCTGAAGTAGAAAGGATTTTTACTGTTATGAATGGAGTAAAATCAAAATTGAAAACAAAATGAAGGAAGATAATATGATTACTTAACGCAATTTTGAATATACTCTAAATCTATGTTAATATATGATTTTAAAAAAGTAACGCATTTTATTAACAGGAAAAATGTGTGACGTTGATGTGCCTCGTATTCTATTAAACATAATTCAAAGTGAAACTGTGTAAAAACAATACTATAAAAAATAAAATCGTTACAAATGTCGATATAATTTTTTTGCATTCGAGGAGCTATTGTTCTTAGGTAGAGCGGTAACTAGTTGGAACGCAGCGGAAACCAAACATTAATCTAAGCTTTCAAACATTTTCTATTATAATATTACATATATGGTTTGAAATTTAAGAGTAATCGAATTCACCCATACGTTTAATCACAGGGTTTTTCATTAGATGAAAAGATTTATTATACAGAATAATATACTACTGAATATTTACTACAATATTTTTTACTTCAGTAGAAAATCATCGCAATCAGGACAGCGGATATTATACAATAGTGTAATCAGGACACGAAGAAGCCTAAAAATATTTGAACAATATGACTGAGTTGATACACGCTGCCTCTACTATGTAGGTACTAGTTTTAAAAAAGTTTTTCTTATCGGTTTTTTCATCTTCCTGATAGTAAATTGCTAATCAGCGTTTTAATTTGTATGAGACGATCAAATTGTTCTTTTATTTCCAAAAGTCGTAGAAAAACCATGCTTTTATGAAGAGTATACAGGGTGTAAAAATAGCCTTAACAAAGCCGAAGTCTACGCATACTGTACATAAAACTAAGTAACATATAACAAAAATAATTTCTGGGACACGATTTTTATTTTTTGGTATTATAAGCTGTTTTTTAATACCAAAAAATAAATTGTAGGCACATTTAAAAAATGTTGATAATGTTTTTATAGAAGAATGTTTATTTATAACATTTAAACATAGTTTTCGTGAAAAACGTACAAAAATATGGTGACTTTGATCTTCAATATCTCTATAACCAGTCAGTTCCCAGGTATGGCCCAATACCAAAAAATCTTCGTAATTATGTGGAGAATACGTGGCTCTCGGCTTCGTTAAGGGTATTTTTACACCCGATATTAATCGCTGAAAGTTTTCGCCATCCATTGTTCTTACCATAAATGACAAATAATTTTACACGAATAAAGAACTCCCCTCCAGTTTGTCTAGGGAAACGGATTATTACACCATCATTACGTAAGATCAGACGCATAAATAGATTTCCTTTTAAGATAGAAGAAGGAATAGTGTAACGTGGAATTAATTACGGTAGCGTGATGCCAAACTACGCTTTCGTTCACAACGAAAGCGTAGTTTGGCATTGTAACGTTTCTTTGTAACGTTTACGGTATATACTTATCTTTTAGGTAGAATCTGTTAGGGCTCTCGTAAACGACATTATTTTTAGCAAAGCTTCATTGTCTAATCTCAGGGAATTGCATAATTAGCCGGTTAAAATAAAGAATATAATACCCTTTTTGTTATGACATAACAACAGCCAAACATGAAAGAATAGGTTTGTAGAAGAATACTCTAATAATCCAACTTGTCTTTATTTTTATGTGCCAATTTATGTCAATAGAATAAAATATGGGGTTGAAGAGATTAGAGTACAATCCAACTTACTCTGCTAAATTATTATTTTCATCCAGATGTGGTTACATATCAAATTACATAACATAACATCATAAGATCACGCCTGTATTCCCCGTAGGGTTGGGCAGAGGTATATAATAACACCCTCATTTCGCCGTTATGAGTAAGTCCCATGTAATATGGGCCATCAACCGGGCACAAATCCAAACTCCGGGCTGTTACTGAGGAATTTCACACGGAAAAATCCAATAACACTGGCCGACCTGGGGATCGAACCCAGGACCTCTCGATGAGCAGTCGCGCTTGCCACGACTAGACCAACGAGGCAGTTGCACATATCAAGTTATTAATTTGGAAAAAGCTCACACATAGAAGCTTTTTCTTACTTATGGGTTATTGACTCGAAAAGTAAAACAAGGCTACTGACTACTCGTGACGACTGTCAACAGCAGCTGTTTAAGATATTGAGTTTTCAGTCCAGACCATCAATTCTAATGCGCCCTTCACACACACAGTGATCTCGATATACCTACATATAAACAGCGTTCACCCATTCAATACTTTCACACCCCGTAGATAAATCGCTCTGGACGGTAGCAATTATGTAAGCCACGAGGCATATATGAAAAAACGAATATAGGTACAATGATGAACTTACCAAAAGCATAGTAACATATTTGAAAGAGATGCGGAGCAATAGCAGTGAGTAGGCCGAAGAGAGCTTGTGGCAGTTCTGTGGCTAGGAAGAGGCCCAGCAGAGCGACCAGCATTCGAGTGGTGCGGTCGGTACGGCCGCCACCGCCGCCTCGCTTCGCTCCATCCTCGTTTAGCCGTGCTTTCTCACCCTACACATATTAACACTGTCAAAAGAAACTACTTAATGCGTATTCAAGGTCATCTGTCGTTCTTTATATTTTGCTCCATTGTCACAAATCTGTCTGAAAGCATCGAGGCTGAGATCACATAACAAAGAAAAAGAACTAAGAACATTTTCTTTTCATAGTTTTTCTTATACATCGTTATTACACGTATTGTTTCTATTCAAAGATATAGGAGCTCAGATCCTTTGAAGACGCTATTTAGATATATAATATAGGTACATACTAGTCGAATATCATATTTTATGATAAAACTTGTAAAATAAATTCACCAAGTATGCAAAATACTATATGCACAGCTTTGTGGAATATGGAAGGATTTCATAACGACTCCCACTTCAGATGTATACAAACGTACAGACTAGTTATAACATACAATCGATACTTGCATGACCTGGTTGTTTCAAATCAGAAACGCAATTGAACTGTTTTGAATTCTAAACGAAAACGAGAAACTAAATACACGTACCTCGTTAGTAGTGATGGCAGATTTTTTCAGTAATTTCTGTCTTCTCCGATCACTCGACTTCATTTTGAGGATTAGTAACACACTTAAAATAGATAACACTACACACGGTATCAATTTTATAAATACACTGTAAATCCAAAATATAGCTGTCAGCAACTCGTTATTATCCGTCATCACTATGGCATACTCTCGCTCTCTGATCACTGATGCGTTTCTTATTATATCCGTATCGTTCAGTGTAGCGTTTTCATGTCCATCTTTCGATGTTGAAGAAATTTCTTGAATTTTCATAGCAAAATATATAGGAAGACACAATATAGGACACACGGCATATGCTACTGCTATAGCAATATTAGTGTTCTTCTTATTACATAAAGTCCTATTTTTTTGAGGAAACTTGATTGCTATGAACCTCCAAACTGCGAGCGTGATCGTCAACCAAATAGATATTGTATGAAAAGTTTGACTGAATATAGAGTGAAAATAGACGAAGACCGCCCACGCATACGAATTCCGATTAAGTTCTGGGCATATGTCGGTATAAATATGTAACGCCAAGGGGATGTAGTCGATCATGACGAGCAAGTCGGCGACTGCAAGTCCGGTGAGGATGGAGTTGGTAGACGAGATCATCTCTTTCCGACTGAGTACGGCAATGTTGACGGAGTTGGCGGCACAACCCAGGAGGCAAATAAGTAGCGCGATGTATCCATGTATCCGAACGTAGGCCCGCTGGAAGGCCTGACCCTCCGGAACACAATACGCCACGCCGTCACCCTCGATACTCGACATCTTTACTCTTCTCTCTTAGGATGTGTCAACCGCTGATTCTTTAAAAACTATCTATGAACAGCAAGCATTGTCTGTAAAAGAAAAAAAGGTTTATATCATTTATTATAAAAGATGTTTCTGGGCAATACACGGCATACGTTCAGGGAATCTAATATAAAAAATAGCGAACCGGATCGCTGTCACTCAAAAAAATAGCTACGCTAATAATAAATAAATAAAAATATCTAGGAACAGGATGATCCTGCTGCTTGTGTATTATCCAAATGTTTCCGGTTATTTATGTTCGCGCCTACAGTGGGTGTGTAATGGAATAATCATAAATAAAGGAGCGTACCCGTCCTCGGCCCTGGCACCACTTTTCTCCGATTGTCCGCAACGACTGAAATAGTTCGTATTTTCTTCCCTCTCTGATAAGTGTCAGAGAGATCCGGACAGACTTTAGAAAGCACTATTACAAACTTGGTTATCAAACTGCTTGTTGAAAGTTTAGAGCGGCTGAATTATATAAACTCAATTTATATGGCGGTATTTGTTATTATAATTTCATTTCTGAGTCTGGATTTGTGCCCGGTTAATGGCAATAGACTCGCCCTCTATTACATTGGACTTAACCATAACTGGCGAAACGAGGGTGCACTAAAAAACACCTCCACCGAACCCTTCGGGGTTTCGGGGAACAGTAGGCGTGATGTTATGTTATAATATGATTTCATTTTGTTTTTGATTATGATTTATTATTCCATTTTACTTTATGGTTTATTGAACCTAAATGTAAAATAAATATTTTTGTTTAAATCTTTAATATTAACTTTAACCGGTAGGTACTATGAAAATCATTTTTATAATACACCAGTTATCGACAGCAAGATTAACTGAGCTTGCATCATCTTCTGGCAAAGCAGGAGAATGATATGTAAATGGTGGGGTTTATCACGTAAAATAATCCTGTGGCTGTACAGAATGGTGATCCGCCCCATGATCACATATGGTACTGTAGTCTGGTAGCCCAGAACCAAGTTAGGCACAACATCGAACGAACAGACCACTGCTGAACATGGGCCTTCCGTTACAATGAACGGTCAAAGGATGTGCAACAACGTCCTCTTTCCTACACATAACAACATCAGCAGTGATAACCTAGTGATGTGATTATCAGACTGCCAAGTCATAGATCTCGAGTTCGAACCCAAGGCACGCACCTCTGACTTTTCGGATTCATGTACGTATTGTATAATTATCACTTGCTTAAAAAAAGGTGAAGGAAAGCATCGTGAGGAAATCCGACGTACCTGAGAGATATTTTTCGACGGCATGTGAAGCCAAGTCCGAGGCCCATGGGCGACATAAACTCTGACACCAGGTTAGTCCGTAACCACACGAAAAGAAGAAGAAGAAGGATAACAACATTACTGTAATCACCAATCTAAATGCCAAGCGTGGTGGTTATGGAAATTACTACTCTTCACCTCCTATCACCTAAAACTACCTACTCTACGTAACCAATCACTCCCACCTCGCACCCACCCATCAGCACCTATCTCCGATCACCTAACAACTATCGCGAAAAACCTACACGTATCACGAAAGTATGGAATTCGAAAAACATGGGAGTAACTACTCAGTATGAACTGCGCATGTCTCGTTTATAAAATACTACAAAGACTGAACTTAACTTATCTGAGAATATACAGAATAATTAACTGTGTTGTTTACGTAATATACTTAATATTAAATTATATAAGCCATGTAATCAACCCTGTGCTTACACTATGCACATAAATTTGTACGAACTCACTTACTAAACAAATCATAATTCGGATACTGAAGACTTACTAAGTTAGTAAACATTTAATGGTGCCGATTCTGTTGTGCACAAACTAAACTTAATTTAGACAATTGCTATCTTTTTCAGTCTAATAAGAATAAGAAAAAGATGGATATAAATAAGAGCTGTCAAATTTAGTTGAACTAAAATTTACATACAAAATAGGACACGTCGGAACGTGTTGACTAAAACACGGTGAAGTTCAAGGCGTAAACTAGTTTGACATCTCTAATTTAGTTCTTATCTATCACCGTCCTTTTCTCGCGCCGTCTGTTAGTAACAGATAACAATACTTTAATTTTAGCTTAGTTAGTGAATAAGAGAATCAACGCCTTCCATTATCTAACTATCTTCAAACTCACTGTTATACATATATGTATAACCCTACTTAGTTTAATATCTGTAGGGTCTTAATGTTCTTGGTGAATATTTAATAAATATTAGATAGTTGAGAGTTTACACATCGCAACTGTTTTAAGTCGCAAACTTGCTACGTGAACTCTAAATCTGTACTTACGTGACTTTACCTACATGCTAAAATTATGTGAATTTGCATGTTATTTTAAATAAGCAGTTATTCTTATAATAATTTAATATTTTCCAAAATATTCTATTATGAAGTACCTACAAGGTTCGAAACTGGATTTTTTATACTGAAATAAATTTTAAATTCAAAGGAAATTGCTGGTGGCTAAAACTCACCAGCAATGAAATTTCATACAACTTGGCTAGCGCCTATTCAAGTAGCGCGGAAAGGTTGACTTTGCTCAAAGAAGGTTGTCAAAATAATGACCACATTACAAGCATTTTTGAGTAAAAATATTAAATAACAAAAGAAGCTCGAGAGACAATACCAATAATAATAGAGGAGTATTACTCGCACGGGCGAAGTTATCCTGGAAGGCTTAGTGACAAAGTTTGTCTACTGAGTAATCTCGAGTGAATAAACTAGTTTAGTGCGTGCTTTTAGCTGATGCCAGAGGGCACCCTACAAGTTCCCTGGTCGTACCTACTTCTCTCTGTGTCCTAATATAACAATAACGTGCCACTGAGTACCTAAGTGTGACGTAGTAGTTGCGTACTAATTACATAACTGTGTAATTTACCAACCATCTAACACTGATACGCGCAACCCGGGATATAATCCACCCTTGAAAGAAAAGAAAGATAATTAATTTATTCATCCAAGAACACTGACAGCATAAATAAAATAAACAAACAAAGAAAGAACAATACAATAAGAATTAAACACAAATTGTATGCTGTCGAGCATGTCCATGCCGAAAAGGTTACCAACTCGGCATATGCTAGGCGTCAAAACACCCAGCGCTGATTTTCAGCTGGCACCCCCGCAGTGACACACGGATGGAGGTAGTTAATTTTAAATATATATTCTATTATACTTGAATGGATAAAAGTGTTTTATAATGTGTCAATAAACTACAAAAATATAATAAAAAATAAAAACTACTTTTAATATAATTTGTGACAGCTAATCAAAAATATGGCAATTGAAATAGCAGGCGGCGCGGTACGCACTTCCTGTGAAGATGAGGCGTTGACATAATTATATCCATTTTATTATTATATCCTTGAGGAAGGGTGCGATGCGTGTTGCCGAAAAATATTCCACTTTAGTGACAAGTTCGGCCTTATCGGAATTACTATTCAAAGGCACTCCAGGGACAACACATCGCGCATAAAAAGCTACAGAAAAAGGTGTGTGTTGTTGTTTATAAAACAAAATTCACTTCGTATTTATAATTTTATTAAGCTTTCTTTCGGCAATTTTGCAATATCAATCGCAATCTACGAATATCTACTGTTGAAACAAAAAACTTAAAACTAAATTTAATTTAGCCCTTTCATAGCTAACAAATCAACTCAGCGCCGGATCTTGAAAAGAGCTAATTAATTAATTACATTACACTGCCAATTAAGAATCACAAAGTGATTTAAAATTACTCTAGTATAAAAAACAAACCTTCTAAGGCTTGGATTGTAACGTTCAAGAAGAGGTCCCTACAGAACGAAATGGCTAATTACTTATATTATAATTATAATAATAAAATCTCGTAATGAAACAAACCCATCTAAAGTTTCGTTGGTACGCCTTCAGAACAAGCCTTTTCAGGTCAAGTACTTTAACATTACTTATACCTACCTCCTGTGGTAATAATACAAACTTTTTTTAAGCAGTAATAGCCTAGCGGTTGAATGATTGCCTTCCATGCAGAAGGGCCTGAGTTCAATCCGTGCCCACACCTCTGACTTTTCGGATTCATGTGTGGATCAGAATTTAATTATCACTGGCGTTAACGGTGAAGGAATATATCGTGAGGATACTCCCAAAAAGTTTTCGATGGTGTGTTTAGTCTGCCATCCCGCACCAAGCCAGCGTCGTGGACTAAAGCCTAAACCCTTCTCATTCTGAGTAGAAGCCCGTGCCCAGCAGTGAGACAGTAATAAGCTAATTATGTTATGTATCACATTTTAGTAAGTAAAGCCAAACTCACAGTCACTGTCAAAGTTTTTTATTTTTAACCCCCGACGCAAAAAGAGGGGTGTTATAAGTTTGACCGCTATGTGTGTCTGTCTGTCTGTCTGTCTGTCTGTCTGTCCGTGTGTGTGTCTGTCTGTCTGTGTGTGTGTCTGTCTGTGGCACCGTAGCTCTTAAACGGGTGAACCGATTTGAGTGCGGTTTTTTTATTTGAAAACTGGTTTTCTAGCGAGTGATCTTAGACATGTTTTATTAAAATCGGTTCAGCCATTTCAAGGTTATCAGCTGTTTTTTTAGCTGCGGTAGGGTTCTTAGACGCATAATGTGTATTACTTTACTTTCAAACATACGTGTGAAATAAAATTTGAAACTCTCATGTATGCTATATAACTATGTACTACTACTCATGTATGCTATGCAATATTATGAAATTCTTGGTCTGATGCTGCAGCCAGGATAACCAGTGCACTAGTACACTCTTGAAAAAATAATAGCAGATATGTCGTGTTTGGATTCGTTTTGATCAGTATTTGATTCTACATGCAATTCAATGGTGGCGACATGATGAGTTGATGCTGCAGCCAGGATATCCAGCACACTAGTACATTCTTGAAAAAATAATAGCAGATATATGTCGTGTTTGGATTCGTTTTGATCAGTATTTGATTCTACATACAATGCAATGGTGTAAGGAGAAACACAAAATAATTAGTCAATTACTATGTTATGTATACATAGAAGTTAACAATAAATATATGAATAATTGTACACGTTAAACAAAGAATGCGAGTTCACACTAAAATCTTAATTTATGAAACATATATTTACTTAACAATTTACGTGCTTTTTTGCCAAAAGTAAGGTTACATTTTTTACTTAATACTAAGTTTAAAAAGTTTAAAATAAAAATTAAATTAAAAATTTTAAAAACCCCCGACGCAATAAAAACGAACTTTTAAAAAGTCAAAAATAATAGTATCGTTGAGCCATCAAATTCGATTGAGTAACACCTATATATTTTAATTACAGAAATTGATGGATAGCACGATAAGGTTTGCTCGTTGAAATGGCGATATAATATCACGTCGGGGTACCGCTAAGTAAATTATCTAGCTAGTAAATTAATAGATGGTCAATTAAATGAAGGGTCTGACTTACTTTAGCGGTACCCCGACGCGATATTATATCGCCACTTCAACGAGCAAACCTTATCGTGCCATCCACCAATTTCTGTAATTAAAATATATAGGTGTTACTCAATCGAATTTGATGGCTCAACGATACTATTATTTTTGACTTTTTAAAAGTTCGTTTTTTTGCGTCGAGGGTTTTTTAAATTTTTAATTTAATTTTTTACAGGTATTTTTAAAACATCAAAACTTTATAGGTGCACGGTACCAAAAGGTAGGTCCTATGGAGGAGAACCGGCAAGAAACTCCATGTAATGGTACCACTTATTAACTTACAATATAGTTCCAAATGCAATACCGATTTATGATTATGGCTCCTTACAATATAGTTAACGTTTCAAACAGTGACTACTATTTGACACTACTGATCATTTTAACCAACTGTCACTTATATCGATAATCATATAAGTGACAATTCAAAAGATGTCGAATTGTCTCTATCAAAGAACTGCCACTTGTGAAGTAGGTCACATAATAGAGTAATACTTTCCAACATAAATAAGTCTACTACTTTGTCTTCACAACGGGAAACTTTGTGCCCTATTTGAACGTGAGTTGGCGTTAAAAAATGACCTCTATTACCATCAACGTTGTTGACAATCACTTGGGTTTTGATGGCGCCTAATGACGCAGAACGAAATACCGTTTGTTAGCAGAGGATTATTTCTTGCAAATTCATACATTTCTAGTTTTACTTTATCTGCTATATCCACCTATACGAACACGTCAATTAAAGGAATTATGTGACATTGATGTTTTACGTAACAGGTTCTTGAGACACTTTTGCTGCAATTAAACTTTGTTGGGCTTACGAAAATATAAGAAACTATGACTGAATTACGACCTCTTTGTATAAATAAACCAGATATATTTATCGAAGTGAAACATTTTTGTAACAAATATACCTTCACAAGATATTTACTATTTCCCTCCATACAGTTCAATAAACATTAGTTCTATTAGATAAAGTAAATGAAGAGAAGTTTGCTCTCGTTTTCAAAGCTATAAAATGCATAGTTTACACCGATACCACTAAACAGCTGTTAAAGCGCTGATTAGATTACTCAAGTTCACAGTTCGTCAGTTAGTAGTTTGAAAACACACATTTATTGAGACACGCTCTGAATTAGCGATTGAGTCGATGTTATTTTCTCATTATCTCAGTTTTAGTTTAGATCTTCTACGAATCTTCTATTTGAATGCTAAGAAATTAGCATATTATGACGACTATAATTCTTGTGGTACTTATGTAAAAGCTTCCAAAACTTGTGTGCACCCTTGAGAACCCTCACATTCACATTACGTGTAGGAAATCAGGTCATTTCCACCATAACCACGTAGAAATGTCTGTTATTGGGGCATCCAGCATACACGAGTAGTTATGTGCACGCTACTGCTCGAAGAATTAAGAATTCACTTTGTCCGTTTTTTTATTAAAAATTCTTTCGTTTGTATCTACATCTGTGGAATTAAGTAATCTACTTTATGCAAATGAACAAAAAAGTGTAATGGAATAATCCCCCAAGGAAATTGATGTTGTTTAATAAGCACCAAGGCATATTTATGACCGAGGCGCTAGGAGCTACATTACTGGCTTTTTGTTCCTGAATTCACACTTATTTGCTATTCATAAATTATATATCTAAGCCTCTTGATATTAGTGTTTTCTATTTATCTTAGTCACTGACGACAACAGGCAAGCCTTTGATTATTTGAGGAGTAAATAATCAAAGAGGTAAACTTTCTTAGTTCTCAGATAGCGAGTAGTAAATAATGGTAACAAATAGAGGAACGACATCTTTAATAAAAAATCTCCATAAGTACCTACCTACTCCTGCAAATCTGTAATTATTTCATAAATAAACTACCTCTGCTTCAGTAAAAAGGTTTAATTTTTAGTGCCAGGAAGACCTTTTTAATTGCTATCTTCTACTCTATCACTACATTGTAAACCCACTTCTGTTGCTAGAGAAATGGTTAAATATTCGATTATATAATATTAGTGGAGATAGAATGGATAACATGATATTATTATACATATTATTACCTGGAGCCTAAATTGCTAATAATCGAATTCTTTCAAATATGTATCACGTACCTTAATTAATTACTGTGAAAACTACTTGTAGAAGTTGTGTTTGAAACTTATATGTATAAACGGCAAATATAATGAAGCTACGTAGCGGTTTCTAATCACAGTTTACAAAGAGTGTTCTGTTTATTATATTTTGACAATAAATAATAATTAATAGCTGTATTAATTAATATATAAAAAATATTAAACTATTACTATAAGATTTAGAACCTCACAATGTAGAAATCTAACAACTAAATGACCGTAACATTTCGTCAGTGGAAAGGTAAAAAGACAAAAGAGTAGAAAGAGAGTATACATATGGTATATTAAGAAAAATATATGTTTATTTTCTTTAAAAAATACTTTGAATCTCTCTACTGTAAAGTAGGTATATTGGTGCTTTAGTCTTTTTACCTTTCCACTGACGATATGAATCCGACGATGATTTGTCAATTTTTGCATTCGTAGCACCAATAAATGTTTCGCTGCGCCGCGCCGGCCCAAACTTGTCAGAAAACATTTTGCTGAAGAACGTTTTCCTCAAACTATTTTCAAAAGTATTAAGGCCTGGTGTCTTCAATGGAGCCCTCTTGGGCTTCATTTAGATCAAGGCACATAGTTACGTTAGTTAACCTATCTACCATTTCTTGATTAGTGCGGGTAGCCTCAGCGGAATTACAATAGTTCTTCGAAATCTAATTCAATAATTAAACTACGCTACGGGTGTGGATATGGAATTAAAACACATTGTATTTCTGAATTTACCGCAACACTCCCTTTTCCCATTTTTTGTTTATTTTACTCACTGCTCGGTAATTTAAGATAGTAAAATACTCACTTTATTACTGGTTCTATCTGGTACTTTCATTAGGTACGTCACTCGAACGAAGGTTGTTGCTGAAAAGTTTAAATTCTTAAGCGCTGTTGGCATTAGGTTCGTCCGAAGTCACAGCATAATGCTGAGCAACGACCTAAATTTTTACGCACCATGCGACGCGCAAATTCAACATGTTAAATGTTTGTATTGTTACTTAGATTTATGATGCATGATGATTTATGATTTATGGTAACCCGTGCACCATAGACTAAATAGTAGCCATAGATTGTGTGGATGGCTGTATTTTTTTTCCTTTTTTTGTGTTTAGGTTACAAATTTAAGAATTATTAATAAATATTTTGTTAATTTTAAGAAATATTATATTTTTATTTTAACATGCGTGTGCGTTCACTTGGGCGAAAAATAAATACTTTTTCTTTCTTTCTTTCTTTTGTCCAGTATTTGATGTTTGCACCAAATAATAAGATTTAGCGATAGCAAAAACTCCAATCGTGGTACAAACAATTCAACACCATGAGAAGCATTCAAATACTCACATCTCCATAACACAGACTTGCAAAGCTGAAAGAAGAACGATTGTATAGTCAATACGAGAATGTGAAATGAATAAACTCCCTTTCACTCTATGATATTAGTTAGAAATGTTGGAAGAGCGGCATAGGTGATTACTTTCTGAACATCAAGGTTGAAAATTTAATTGAAGTGAATTCTTCGCAACTTCCAAAACCCGCCTGAAAACGAGCACACTAATAAAAGTGGAATTAGTTTGTTCTTTACACGTACTCGCATCGTAATTACCAATTTGACGTCTATGCGTATACGATAAAGGCAGGGAGAGGCTAAAGTTTAATTAATCCGTATTTCACCCTTATCTGTACAGACATGTGGGCATAATCTGTCGAGAGTCGCTATATAAACAATTAACTTAGATTGAGCAGCCCTGAGCCCGCAGATGAGCATTATTTTGCCTTGATACCTTTCATGAAATCCTTTAAACGAGTACATGAAGATTTCACATAGGTTAAGAATTTAAGCCGCAAACACTGATAACATGGACTAACGAAACATTGAAACGATATAGGATATAGTCGACCAAACTCACTACACAAAGCGGATGTTCACTTTTTTTTGCCTACGTAAGTTTGCGGTTTAGTTACCTAGTACAGATGCAAAACCAAAGACGTGCATTAACTTTGTAAGAGCCACAAGCCTCTCTCATGTTGATAGACGTTCCACTAACGCTGTGCATTTTAATGCAGGAACGTGAAATTCCCTAAGACAGCTCAGATTTTAAAGTCAGTTTTATAAACTTTGCTGCTTTAATGAAAATTATGAATATATTCACAAGTTATAATATATTTTTACATATTTATATCCGTTTCGCTACTGCATCTTATTATTCTAATGCAATTCTCAAATAAAACTTTTTAACAAAACAATCGGCCATATTTATGCCAAAATCAATCTGGTTCAATTAGAATTTAAGTAAGTATAAGATAATTTATGCGTTTCGTTTATTCATTTTATATCGATATTATTTACATTTTAAAAATCTTTCTATAAAAAATATAAAAAACATTTAAAAATTAATAGCCCACTGGCATCGGGAACAGGGTCCAACCTACCGGTGGTCAGGGCCTCAGAGTAAGGAACTTCCTGAAAATAGGTGCCGTGTCCAGAAGTACTGCTTTCTGTATCAGGCCCTTGACCCAGCCGCCCAACGAGAGCTTCATCAGATGTTGGTCGAGGCTCTTGGCTATTAAGCCATTGGCTGCAACGACTATCGGCACAACAACTGCTGAGTCAACCTCCCACATGTCGACAACATCGTGTGCCAAGTCTTGATATTTAATTTCTTATTTTATTGTTAACATTTATTACTAATGTAAATCATTTGACTGGCTTATTTGGCTTGTGTTGTATTGAATTTGAAACCAAAATTGCACTGTTGACATGTTGTGCAGTCTAATTATCTAATGAACCACAAAGATAATGTTACGAGTGTACTAATTGCTTTTTATAATAGGTAAATACATCAACCTATACAAAATTGTATAAGGCAAATAGTCTGTACATTAGAAATAATTTCACGAAAACCGACCAGGGGCAACATAACATAAATGTATAAATTTTGATAATGAAAGTGTCTGCCTGTCTGTCCGTTTGTTACGTGAGAAGGACTGAACGGATTTCAATAAAGCTTTTACTGTTACGTATATCTAATAGCCTAGTTTAAAAAGGAGGTACTTTTATCTCAACTGGTTGATTAGGTCGAAAGATACAGCTTGAGCTCTCTATTGTATGCAGTTCGATATAAAACAGAGGTCATGATTGAATACTTGTTTAAAATTATGTTAATTTTCGAATTTCACACGTGATTATCTACAGGCGGTTGGAAATAGGTGACTGTTAGCCGGTTATTGGTGACACGCATTGGATGGTGGTTATTAGTGATAGATGACAATTGATAGTTGTAGATGGATAAGTTAAGTATAGTGTGGCGATGGCTGATAGTAGAATGGCAATAGTAGTCGTTTATGACAAGATGCATAAACTTAAAAGAAGTAAAATGACTATTACTATCGTAAGGATCCTAGTAAGTGGTGTTTTACAGTTTCTACCTACACTCATGTGAATAAGAAAAACGATGTATGTAAAAACTTTAAGCCTTTGGCCAGACTGCAAACGCGGGCGCGGGGCGGGCGCGGTGCGGCGAATTTAAACAGAAGAACTTCATTTGAGTGTCCATAGTGGGCACGCGGGCGCGGGAAGCAGCGCGGGGAGCGCGCGGATAGCTCACACCATAACTCGTTCATACTTGAGTGGCCGCAGTGAGTGCGCGGGCGGCAAGCGACAACCCGCGCGGGAGCGGGGGATCTCAAACTAGTTCGAGCTGACCACGCGCGTTGTTGTGATGGCGTGTTCAAAATTAAATGTTGAAGAATTAATAAGTGCTATTCAAGCACTATCTGTACTGTGGATGTCGAAACATCGTTTTTAGTAAGAATTTTCCAGTAAAAATAAGTCTTCTTCATCCATATTATATTTTGACAAACACTGGACACGACAACGCTCAGAACGAAGCCGCACTCGACTGCGGACAGGTAAATCGCGCGCGTTCCCGCACCCGCGCCGCTCCCCGCACCGCGCTGCCAGTCTGGCCAAACACTTAAGATGTGGGTGGAACCACGGACACAGCTATTATTATACGTATAGGTACGTTTTAGTACCATGTAACTCGCTGTAGCGTGAAATTGCATTGCTATATATATGTATATATGGATAATCAATAAAGCCATAAGTAGAATTTGAAACCTTTTAACTACTCTTGGAAAGTAAACTTAGTTCAACCTTACTGGCTGTGGGTGTAAATTTTCTAGAAATATAAAGTCTGGCAAAATCTGATATAAAATCCAGTTGGCTCCGGGAAATTATTTCTACTGGTTATCGCAATCGAAGAGCTAGCATCTTGCTGCACACATCATTCAAAACTGTGAAAGCAATCGCTATAATACGGTTTTCCAATAACATCGACACTCCATTTTAATAACACTTAAAAAGTATAGTTCCCTTCTGATAAAAATAGGTACGTAGATAGGTATCAAAAATAACCCTAAATTATTCGGCAGATATCCGACGTGATAAATTAAATCACGTCACACACAAGGATTCTGTTTCCCCTTTTTTACGAGCCTCTATCAAAAGCCATTATTAAAGTGGGTGTAGTACATACCTCGGCAAACAAAGGTTCTTATATTATATGTATGTATAATAATGTACATAGTGGATCGCATGAAAAAGATTTTACCCGTTTCAGGCTTTTACCCAGGTCAGTGATATCGTACACAACTTTTATGTAGTTCTCATAATTCTTCTATGATGATGTTGTCTACGTATTTTCGACGCATCGTATTCGTAAAGCAGGACATTTTACCAGCTTACGTCTTTGCCAGTAAAAAGTTACGGTGGTGGCCATATAATTAGAAACGATCAGTACTGCACGCATAGTTATGATAAAAACTTGCTATAATTTTTTATCAGTCTATCATTGATGACTATTAACTACGTCATTATTTAGGCCCAGCAATAGTGTTAACACATGAGAACAAATTAAGGAAAACAAACATCTAATAAAACTTACAATCACTTTGTAAACAGGGAGGCATTTGAAACGAACTGAGAGCTGGTCAAATAATTAATAACGACAACTATGTTGGAAATAATTTTGTCCTGGAATATTGATGACCGCTTATTTCTGCATCATTATTTATCATCTCCATGTTTTCCAAAATTATTTTAATTAGGTAACTAATTTCCTTAAAAAAATAAAAAAAGGAATCTAAGTCGTAATGTGTGCCGGCAGATAGGACAGGTCAACTCAAACCTGCTATGGTACTTACCTCAAAAGGCCATTCCAGACGTTGCCCTAGATTGTTACAGTCGCATAGTTTGTATACCACAATGCCTGGACTTTAAAAGAGACCTTGACCTCTGAGTTTGTTTCGGCTTTTCTTCTCAGAGCTAGTCAGATAGGAAATACCGGCGCCATATAGTCTTAAAAAAAACATTACATTGACTTGTAAAAGTGTCTGTAACAGATTTATTTACAGAAATAAAAATCATTTATCATTTTGTGATTCATTCATACTCGTAAAAAATATGGATCTGTAAAACGTAAATATACTTTCAAAAAACATCGCTGATCATTTAAAATGCTCCAATACCTACTAAAGTTTTCAACGCGGTCTATCACTGCAAATTACTCTTCAGAGTCCACGATGTTGCACGAAAGCCCGAATTTCAGAAATCGATACCATGTAAAGATTGCAAGATTTTCAAATCCACATAAAAATACCCTTTTCAGCACCGGTCTTATACTGAAATATTCAAACTACTGAAACATGTATCTTTATTAAAAGGGACCTTTACTTCATTCAATGTTTTCTTTAATGAAATCCATCTAGCATTTGTCACACTTGTATTTAGTATTGTTTTTATATTTTCGTTGTACGGCGTGCAGTACTTATCGTTTCTAATTTTGGCCAGCACTGTTTATAAGCTATTCCAAAGTACATTCACAGGGGTAGTTACACAAAGATTGTTAATCACTTTCAAAGATTTCAAGGTTTTCAAAGTTTACATATACGTAACACCGATGCTTCTCTTACATAAATGTGGGAGAAGCAGAGGTCTCGCTTGAGACTTTATTTGCATATTATGAACAAAGCCTCAAAAGAGAATAGGTACCATTTCTATTCATTTTATAAATATAGATACAGTAGTGCATATAGGCTCATCAAATACTGACTGGATCCCGCGTTACAACGCTACATGTTTATTTTTATTTTAATATTATGTTTGATATTATTCTTGTATGCTATGTGTGTGTGGCAAAATAATGGTTCAAAAGTAATTTCTCTAGATTCAGTAAGTATATTCAGTATTTCTTAGAGAACAGACGGCAGAAAATATAATAAAATTACATTCTTTCTTTTACAGTTATCGATATCTATATATATTTTAACAGCTTATTATTATGAACAGACTCGTAATACTTATTTAAAAAAAACAATAGGGGAGCGTGAGGCTTGTTGTAACAATTTTCAGAAAAACTAATATATCTTGACAACTAGCGGTTTAATTACCACTTATTGAACATTGACTGATACTTTAACTCTTCCTATATTAAACCGAATAGGAAAAGCACCAAAACTATTTGTATTTAATTAACAGTTAATGTTTTTGCCATAAAAGAGCGATGTTACAACTTACCCCGTGTTTGGGGTTAGTTGTAAGTGTTGTAACATCTATTGGGGCAGGTAGCAACAGTAACAAAAAATGAAACGGGCCTATTTAAGCTTTTATTTTTTTGGTTTTTTAGCAATCAAATTAAACTGTTTACATAATTTGTAATTCTTACTAAACAATAAACTGAAATATACTTCGAGAAAATAAAATAAGATAAAAATAAGATTTAAGTTTTAAACTATTTCATTTTACCTAGCCTTTTCCCAACTATGTTGGGGTCAGCTTCCAGTCTAACCAGATGCGGATGAATACCAGTATTTTACACGGAGCGACTGCCATCAGACCTCCGCAACCCAGTTACTGGGCAATGCCGGTATCCTAAGGTTAGACCGGTTGTCAGACTTTCAGGCTTCTGACTTCCCGTAACGACTGTCATAGATATTCGTATGACACCTGGGACCGACTGTTTAATTTAAGTTTTTAACTATTTTACTTAATTAATTTGCAGTAAGTACTAATATAGGCTTAATATAGCCAATTTTCGGACTTTCATTATTCTTCTTTTTATTCATATAGATGTAAAGAGATACACGACATAGGCCGAAATTCTGACTCGCTTTCCGTATAAGTACTAATTAAATTGTTTTTTAAAATTTCAGCTGCAGCTAACTCGTACATCTCCTGATTTTTTGTTGCCCTCTCTGACGTTCTCTTATACTCTTATATTAGTAGAGAACAAAAAATAACATCTTAATTAAATATTAGAAATTATTAAATTCGATGTTGATACGATTCGGGACAAGTTGTAACATGTTACAACAAGCCCCAAGATTTTGTTACAACTAACCCCACAGTATATTTTCTCATATTTGTTAAAATAACTATTTAATTACCTACTTTACTAATCGTAAAAACCGTTGCACACCATCGAAGATGGTAAATTTTAAAGTGAATAAAGCACAGAAAGTTTTAAATTAGTTCATAATATTATCAACAACCATAATTTTACGAAAGTAAAATTTTACGTTATACCTGCCCAAAATGAAGCGCATGCATATAGCAACTCCCTGCGCCGTCCGAAAGGGACACTGGCTATGACGACATGATGCAGCGCAATATAAAGATAAGATTGAATCAAAAAAATGTGTTATATTGTTTTAGTTCCCGGTGAAAAAGCCGTGTTACTACTTACCCTTGTTACAACAAGCCCCACGCTCTCCTACGTATTTCTGAAAAAACGTTGTTTCCAGCACTGCAAATGCGTTCTCCCTAGAGCACTCTAATATTATTTTTACTTCGAGCTTTGTTAGAAATGGTCTCTGTGGATTTTTGCAAAATAATTCGTCTGTGTTACTTCATTGCCTCAGGTGGTCACCTAAAATGTCTTAAAGCCCGATTCACACTATAACTTCTAAACAGGTTCACGGTTCAACAAAATATTTTAGTAACCATAGACAAGCTTTTTTTTGGCTTCGCACGTCTTGTGCGTTTGGCCAAAGATATCATTGTATGGTAGAAATAAGTAACGAAGAATGACTATGTTTTTTATAATGTAGAGAAACTAAATTATTCTTTTTAAGAAAACACGTATTTAACTAAAGGCAAAACGTCATTATAAACCGGGCTCAATAAGTAATAGGTAGGTGAATATTTATTTGAGTCAAACCACGTCAACTCATTAGTGCACAGGCACAGTACACCAGCAAAGAGAACCGTTATCTAATTTGGATGAAACGGCTCACTGATCAATCGACGCAGATCGCTCTCTGCTCGAGAAGTATGTGAGTGATGAAGTTTAATTAAAGTGCGCTAGAACGTTAAGGGCTTTCGCAAGGAATATCTTGGCAAACCTAACATTACTTACGTTAATCTACACATTCTTAGGCACAAGGTCGAACTAGAATAAATACATTTAAGCCTTCCCTTGATTAACTTAACTAAGCAAGCACAACAACCAACATTTATTTATGTATATGTTACAGTCATAGTGATTAAATAGCTATTATACATAATGACTGGTCATTATATATAATGAATAAACTGTCTAGGCAGTGTGATAAATTAATCACTTTATCCGGATATTATTCATAATAGCAGGTCGAAGTTAGTCAAAGTAATAAATACGGTTTTATTTTGTGTTATGGCTAGTGAGTTTTCAAAATACTTTTTTAATTAATGTTAATTTATTATCTATGACGATGGTAATTATAATATTATACGATACAGATTTTTTTATTCACAAGGAAACCTAAAAATAAACCTATTCGACCATGCATGTTTGCTTTGCAAAAGAAGAAATCTGGTTGCGCGTAGTCGCGTTGTGTGGTTGCAGTTCTAACCTAACCTAACCGTTTCGAATTTGACAAACTGTTTATTGTCTAAAGATCCGAATCGTCCGAATCGTCGATTGTTCTATCCGTCTATGGATAAATTATAATTATTACTATTTAAAATAACAGCATATTATTATTGCTGCACATTTGCTTAAGGCAAATTGAAATAAAACTTTATAATCTTCACCTATACTTATTTTATTACTTTATCCAAGTCTTCCAAGATATTATATAAAATAGCTAGTTAATGTGATTAATTCTGTGTCATTTATCACTTTGTCTAAATTGAGTAGATATTATATATAATGGCTGAATAGTATATACCTAGTCTGGCCATAAATACTGTTACAATTAAAAATAAGAAAGATATTACATTTGAATTTGGAATCTGTCATTTTTATACGATTGTTCATTGAGTTTTCTAATTTTGGCGCCAATACATTGTACAATATTTTGCGATATTAAAATGGAGTGGGGTGATAAAGAGAACCGAATCGCTGTGATTGCATTACACACAGTTGGTATGGAGCCAAATGCAATTTTTAAAACTTTCCATACGCTTGGTATTAGTCAAATGTTTGTGTACCGGGCTATTAATAGTTACAATGAGACCTCCTCTGTTTGTGACAGAAAAAGATCTGGCCGTCCACGTAGTGTTCGTACGAAAAAGGTGGTCAAAGCAGTAAGGGAAAGAATTCGAAGAAATCCTGTCCAAAAGCAAAAGATTTTATCTCGGGAGATGAAGATAGCACCTAGAACCATGTCGCGTATTTTAAAAGATGACTTAGGACTTGCAGCCTATAAGAGTCGCACTAGCCATTTTTTAACTAATAATTATAAAGAATAGGGTGGTAAAATCGAAACCACTACTGAAGCGGTACGCAAAGGGAGGTCACAGAAAAAAATTGTTTACGGATGAGAAAATGTTTACAATTGAGCAACATTTTAACAAACAAAATGACCGTATTTATGCTCAAAGCTCTAAGGAAGCTTCCCAATTAGTCGACAGAGTGCAACGTGGGCATTATCCGACTTCAGTGATGGTTTGGTGGGGTATTAGCTGTGAAGGAGTGAATGAGCCATATTTTTGTGAAAAAGGTATCAAAACATCGGCACAAGTGTATCAAGATACCATTCTTGAGAAGGTAGTTAAGCCCCTTAACAACACCATGTTCAATAACCAAGTATGGTCCTTCCAACAAGACTCGGCGCCGAGTCATAAAGCTCGGTCCACGCAGTCTTGGTTGGAAGTGAACGTTTCGGACTTCATCAGAGCTGAAGACTGGCCGTCGTCTAGTCCCGATCTTAATCCGCTGGATTATGATTTATAGTCAGTTTTAGAGAGTACGGCTTGCTCTAAACGCCATGATAATTTAGAGTCCCTAAAACAATCCATACGATTGGCAGTGAAGAATTTTACCATGGAAAGAGTGCGTGCTTCTATTGATAACTGGCCTCAACGTTTAAAGGACTGTATTGCAGCCAATGGAAACCACTTCGAATAAGCTTTTTATATTTTTAATTGTTTTATATTTATGTATTAAACTAACACACTGTAAAAGTAATAAATAATATTTGCAAGAAAAAAAATTTTTTTTTTCTCCGTGACAATATTTATGGCAAGACTAGGTATAGGTACATAAATATTAGCATTGTATAAAAACGATAATATTACGCCTTTTTTAAATAGTTAAATACGTTTTAGAGAAAATTCTCAAACTGTAAAAAATCTCAGTATTTTTCAATGGAAATCAGGCCTTTCTCCGGACTTTTTTTTTTCATCTGTTAACCCTACTCCCATACTCGCTTTGCAGCAGTTCAAAACCCTAATGACCGTATATATCTACATTTAGATCAAAGTTTTGATCCAAGAGGGAAAGTTCACCTAACCATAAGTGGGTCTACGTATTATTTAAATTTCCATTTAATTAATCCAGCCTTTGAAATGGATAATACCAGTCAAAAACAATTTCACAAAGTCAGTAGTTACTTTTAAGCTCAATTTACAATGAGAAAGTGTTTTATCCTCATTTGTATAACATTCGTTTCAAAGTAAAAATATAATTAATCACACTAAGTAGCACTATTTAATAAAATGAAAAGTATCAAATTATATAAAAAATATAAAATTTCTTTTACAACGAGCAATAAATTAACGACTAATTTGTTTTCGGGTCGCCTGTACTAACAAAGCATTACAGGCTTAAGTTCAAGTCTTCATTCATTATTTTTTGTGTTTTGAAACGCGGTTGAGCTACTGGTATTCCAATTTACACTATGAAAGGACTACGTAAGTAGCTTGATACCGTAGTCGAGGTGTCGTACAGTAAGTAGTAACACGACAGCCGCACCTACGCACGGTCTAATTTTATGCCTCTCTGTATCCTTAATTCCGTACTAAACGTGGTCTAAAGCGGTGCGCCGCGGTTTCCCTCACAATCCCACCATGTTACGCTAAGGTTCACTAATTCTAAATCCACCAAAACCTTTTGTAGCTACGTATCTATTAATGCACCAAAAATATTTTATGGGCCTGCATTATAAATATTAATTTATTATGAGATTATTATAATGATTAGATAGCCAGAATTCACATAAAACTTAAATAAAATGGAAACAAATTCATGAATCCGGCTGGAAATACCCTACAAAATTAAATTCATTCATAGTATGCAAAATTCATTCTGAATCTCAGACTCCAGACGACCCATTCATTTTATAACTAATTAAGAGAGGCTGTATCGTGGCCTGCACACTACGTATGTGTTAATATTTCTTGGGTCCAACTAACAGTTACACAATAAGTACTTGCCCTTGGAAATAGTATATATAAACTCAAACATCAACTTGATACACAGTTCAATGAATAGTTAAGTTAAAACTACTAAAAATTTAAAACTATCTACTAATAATTAATTAAACGTAACAGTCTTTTATATGTATATCGATAAGGTGCAGGAACTTGCTGCTAATATCCCCCTCCTAGCCAAGCATATATTATAGATACTTCCAACTTGATCCCTCTGAATGTATTTACCTACTTAATCCACCGTTCATCCGGCGACGAAGTCACTCCATTTCAGTATTACTATGGTCTAAATGCTCGATAACTGTATGGAAAGCTGATTTTGATGGCGACCTCATGATTATGCCTTAGTACATCATCAATAGGTAGTAGGTATTTCGCGTTCCACTGCTGGGAGAGCCTCTCCGAAAAAGGAAGCAATTCTCGTAGTGATTGACTGACCGGCCGTTTTATAGCTTTTTAGTTAAGTTACTATGCATTTATTATATATACATTGTTACTTACAATCATATAATAATATAAATGATAATGCAGCGGTAGAGGAAACGCGAAAGCTAACTAATGTTACGCCTCTCTGTCCTACATTTTACAGATTCAAGGTCCGTGTGTAAACCAGTTCAGTCGATTGTATCCAATTGCTACATAAAGTTAAAAGGTTATACCAATAAGTGTCGAGATTTTAATTAATTTACTGTCTGATGCTATTTTTATGGCGCTACCTTTAAAGTGCATAAGTATTTCGTAATAAGTTCGATTATAGTTCAGTCTATTCAGTGCTGATAATACAGAATATAGATAGATACATACGTGACATTATTTGGACAAGTTTGGCTTAGGCTAAAATAAAATAATGTAAACCCGCCTCGTTGATCTAGTCGGTAAGATCATGGGTCCAATTGCCATGTCGAGGAAATCATTATAGGATTTTTCTGCTATAAAACTCTCAATAGTAGCCTGGAATTCGGAATTGCGCTTGATAAATGACAGTAGGACCTAGGCCCCTATTACTTCAAAGATGAAACAGACATTAGCTAACTATAGTTTGTACTCCTCCACTTACCCCATCGGAGACATAAGCGTGATACACAACATTTTACAAGAACTTTTATATGTGAGGTCTGAACTGCAAAATTTTACATTTTGAGTAAAAATCTGTCAACATACTGCGATGGACTGGCATTTTGCGCAAAAGCCAAAAATTTTATATTCATATTTGCATAGGAAAAAATATTCTAAGTAAGTATTCATAGATTCAAGTGGACCATCGTCCCTAAAGTATATACCTAAGTATAGCATACAGACATCACGTAACTATGTGTATGGCTTGTAGGTACGTAAGCTACTTTCTGAAGGGCGGAAGACCTTTAACGTATTCCAATCACGTATCGCGCAATCTACGAACCTACTGGCAAGTTGAACCTGGTACATAACATTGCAAACATTGAACGAATTATTACTGAACATAGCTCTAACTTAGCCAGTAACATAGCGTCGTTCGGCAGTGAAAATCTCGTAAATAAAATTTTCTTCAAAAGCGTTTTATTTGTTCTTTAGATCAATAAACTCGTCATACACATATTAGTTCAACAGACTTTTAATTCAAATACTTGTAAGCTTTCGATGACGTACGGTGACAAACTTGTATTAACATTTGATCGGCAATTTTTTTGCAGGAGACAGTTATTTCAATCTCTTTTAAAAATTTGTATTTTACACATACGTGGTTTTCACTGCCGACCGACGATAGAGTAGTACTTAGGGGTAATTGATCCCCGGTTCAAACAAACAACATTTGCATTTCTCTTTGCTGAAAAATTTCGTGTATAATATCTATATAAAAGCCTGTTTAATTTAGGACCCTCTAGAATTTGAAGTTACGAGGTTGAAGCGTGTTCTCAAAACATTTTTACTTTGTAATGATATTCGCTCACAAACAAGTTTCACGTCTTGAGATTTTTGATGCACATTTGAGTATATCTTGACATGAAAGAAGAAAGGATCGTCCGTGGAAAAAAGACTCGCCTAATTGCATAAAATAACTCAAACATGAATTATTCGTTAGAAATATTTTACAGACGACTTATACCTTTCCCCTTTATTAGAATTAATTTAGCGAACTTATCAGTGGAACCTTGCTTTAACTATCTACTCTACTTAGAGGAATCTACTGTACAACTGGACATAGGCCTCTTAAACGCAGAAGATATCCGTAGTCACCAAGTTTCCTAAGCCACTACGGTCATTGCATATTTATGACCAAACTATATCTTCAGCTGGCAAGAGGGTTAAAATGATATTCATACATATCAATCCATGTTATTTCCTTCATGTTTAATTCAATGCACCTGATAAGCGATTGCAGATAATATTTATGTTCACACAATAACAAACAAATGAAAAATAGTCTTCTGTATTTTACTCCTGTTCCAAACGAATCATGACCACCCGACCCATAAAGTTAAAAAAGAGATTTGTTACTTTGTGCCCCAAAAGTAATTACGATTCAGCCGATTCTGGATAGACTAGAAGTCGCCCAAACATAGCAGAGAAAAGGCAAGGCAGATGAGGACCTAATTATTACACTGTGCCTAAAATACATTCTCCGCACTCACGATACTAAAAATGAACAAAAACATTTGCAATACTTATTAGTAAAATTACATGCAGTCCCATAATGGGTGCGGCGCCATCGCTGCACACCATATGTTAGAAATAACTAGATGCATTTAGAGATTTCAGACTTAAACTACCTGTACCTACCTATCACACGTTGGTATTCTTATCTTTCCACAGCCGTAACAAAGCACATACCTACCACAACTTTATTTTTTCTGACAAGATAAAGAAGCCACGTTATATTATTACATTACTTACATCGTAGGGGAACTACTTCATGTACCCGGACAAAGTCCTATATGCTAATCCAGGTCATGGTCTACGTGTGTGCCAAATTTCATCCAAATCCCTCCAGCTGTTACGACGTGATTGATTAACAAACACCCAAATTCACAAACATCCAAACTTTCATGGGTATTATATTATTAAGTAGGAAAGATTACAGTAGTACATTTTACATTTTTTTTTTTAGTACATTTTATTTTCAATTAAAGATATTTTAAAACATAATTCAAGTAAGCCACTTTTGTGGTGTTCCTGGTTGCTACGGAGAAACAAACATTCATTTACCGTTTAATCTCATGGCTTTACCTAAATCAACTAAGACAGCGAAGGTAACTGGAGCCCTATTAACTTTAAAGCATATACAAAAAAAAAACAAATAAACACCCCCATGACGCATGTTATGTCACAGGAGGTATATCAGTAAAAAGCTTGTCAAGAAAACTATTACAATATTCTTTATTAATGTTGACGATTCCCTGATTAAAACCATGGTCAATTGTCGGCGTGGTCTGTATTTTTACGATTAGCTTCTCATCTTAAAATTTAAATACTTAGCTATGATTGAACAAATCTAATTTCTAACGCATATTTAATATTAACCTAATCCGTGTTATAACGAGTTTTGGGAAATTGCGTGCCTATCAGCATATTCTTTTTATAAAGCTTTTTTCCCCAAGCAAGGGAATACTTCATGAGTTTGTTTGTGACGTGTACTTGTAAGTTATTTATTAACAACTAGTTGCCCGGACAGACTTCGTTCTGTCAAAAGTTATTGGGCTGTAGTGGGAAAATAAAAGTGTTATTTTTACTAATTTCCACGCAATTTTTATGTTTTTTCTCTCCATAAGAACCCTCCTTGTGCCTTAAGGAATATATAAAAATAAAAAATAGCCGAATTGGTCGAGCCGTTCTCAAGTTTTGCGCTTAGCAACACATTTGGCGATTCATTTTTATTTATATAGATTAATGCAATTTTGGATTTCGCATAAATATTAGGTATGTCTAATTAAAAATCGGACCAGAATGATAGTACATACATAGTAGTTGGTTCTACTATATTTTCATTAGTCTATTCAAGTTCGCTCCAAATCCCACAGAATGCAAAGATTTAAACTGAATGCTAAATCATAGAGAATTAGTCGGCTGAATCCGCTAAGATGTTCGGTCTATTATCCATATTCCAAGATATGAGAAAAAGGTTCGAGTAATATCTTTGAATAATGTGAATTGTTCGCGGTTTTCATTGGAATTGATCATCCGTGATTTGAGAGTTGGTTTGATATTATACGGAGCGTCTGGCGTCTGTTCTTTGCAACTCGAGAAACCCTTCGAAATATTGCAGATTTAGACTAAAAAAGTGAAAATCAAAATTCAATTCTCTTAATTGTATGATTAATTAATATCAAAATCAGATATCAACTTAAACTTAATACAATTATTCCAAGAGAAAATGTTTTTAATACAAAAATCTATCTTCTGTCATTCGCAGTTAGAATATTTTTTCACGATTTGTTTTCTCGCACTTGGAGCTTTGTTTGCTGTCAGGCGCTGAAAATACACTCCCCACTCTAAACTTATACTTAAATACCTATCGTACAACAAAGTTTGGCCATTAACTTTCTTTTTTAAAACCTTGACCCCATCGGTATCCTCCTTGATTTTTCCGGATATTTTGAAGCTTTTATTCTTGAAAACTATGTAATGTGAATATAGTGTGCGTGAAAGAAAGTAGATTGAATGTATATGAAATAACATATTATTGGCTGACTCTTTGAGAACTTTAAACGTTTTAATAATTTTAGACCCCACTCATTAAATAAACTTTTTAGCGCGTTCCATCCTTCAGAATGTTGTCCCCAAAAAAATCGATATTCAATTTTTTGTACTTATATATGAGTACGTGTCCCGTTTTTCCAATTTTGTCATGGAACACTAAAAGATCCATTTCGATGATATTTTGACTTTAGCACTAACTTACGGTGCGGCGCCCGATCAAAACGAGATAGCTACTATTTAAATGGAACCTATAGAATATCGACAGATAACAGATGCCAAAACCAGTGATTTAAGGACCTATTTTGTCAGTTTTATCCAGAACATAAATTCAATCGGTCTAGTTTCCTTTAATATCTACAAAGTTACAAAGGATTTAAATGCAATTATTTCCTTGGAGAATTGGTCCAATGAAATAACTTATCTGTTGTAACATTTAATTAAGTCCTATTTAATACCCGACGGCGGCGAAGCCAAAAAAGAAGGTTATGTATTTGACCTGTATGTATGTATGTCCGTCCCTATGTTCCCTCGTAACTACTAAATGGCTGAACTGATTTTGTACTGAGTGTTACTGGGTAGATACAGTAAAACTAATAAATTCTAATGCGAAACATAGCCACTTTAACAGTCGGCACCCATTAAAAATCTAGACCGTCTCAAATCTTCCCAATAATGGGTCCCGACTGATAAAGTCGCTATGTTTCGCATTAGAATTTATTATTATTACTATACTTGTTTTTTTCTTTTCAGTTTTTATTTCAAATTCACTTATTATTTTCTGCTAGAGGTTACACAAACTGCTTTAGAAATTGATATGATACGAACACTAGAGGACACCTTCATAATATATTTTTATAGATGACTTACCATAATATAAATGCATAAAATCACAGTTATCACAAAATATTATGTTTTTCTTAGTTCTCAACGTCCGATGTAGTCTGCTCCAAAAGCTATCACGTACCAAATCAAACAGTATTAGTCGCATGAGTGCACTTTAGTAAGACATATCTGATTAATGTTTGCCCTGTCTATACAATGTGAAATGATTTTAACAGGAAAAAGTTATATTGATCGGGTACGACAACCTTAGACCAAATTTAACGCAAAGGATAATGAAGAAAATACTGTAAGTACAATATGGCTGAATATAGGTGCCGATCAGCTTTATAGTGGGTGAATATTCGGAATTTTTTAATATTATTTTAACAAATCATTCTTCTCCCGGGTTGTTAACGTTATGGTATTGTCAGATTCTTTTATTCTTGTCTTATTGCTTGACGGCAGCGGTATAGTTTCAGTTTTCATTATCATAATTATAGTATTAAACATCTGCATTCTTAACTTTGGGATGATGCTAATGACGTTCTCAATTTTTGTTAATATTTTTCGAAGAATGGCCCAGCCTGTCTATATTTTTACAACCATTAAACAATATTGTGGTACATGTAAACTATTAAAATATATTTTATTCAATGTTTTATTAATAAACCCTTCTCAATCTAAGAAGAGGCCCGTGCCCAGTAGTGAGACAGTAATGAGCTGATTATGCTTATATTAAGTAACACTAAATACTATTGTGATTCTAAACTAACTTTAGATAGCTACTTCTCCCACTGAACAAATAAGATTTTATGAAAATTAATTCTGATATTTTCGCTACATTAGCCTACTTACATTGGAAATAACAAGAATAAAATTAATTAATTTCACTATCTGAAGTCTATATTGGTTTTGAGGGATTCTGTTTCGAATAAGTTAAGAATGATAAACTTATTTTAATGACCTACGTGTTAAAAATTATTTAAGGCCGATTTTACCAATGGATAGCTTTTATCTGACAAATAAATATGACGTTTTGACAGAATTTCTATGCAAAAAGCCAACAAAGGCTGTCAAAACATGAAAATTCCTCGGATAACAGCTATCCGACGTTGGTAAAATCGGCCCTAGGCCCTATATTGGGTAGATAGGTACTATAAATCGTGAATAAAATCATTTATACCATTCAAAAGTAATGTCAAAAATCGAGGGCGTGAGACCACGTGGAAGGAAGCTAGGTGTGTCACATTGCTACGAACTTAAAAGTCCATCACATTTCTGAAATCGATGGAAATAAACCGGCCACTGTGGAAGAGTGGCAAGTATAAAAAAATATTTGTATTTTAGAATTAATCGACGGTCCCTACGTATACTATCGAAACTACAAAATCTCAGTTTTTATTTTATTATGTATGTACACCGATTACGCTGAGATTTATGATCCGATGTACGTGATTCTTCTTTAGTTTGATGCGGAATAGTTGCCATTTGGTCCCATAAAAATGTATTATTTTATAACCTTTAAGATAACATAATTTCACACATTTTAAGCAGATAAAATAAAAACAGATTTTGTAGTTTCGATAGTAGGTACGTAGGGACCGTCGTAATGTGAAATAACAGATAAGTAACTATAATCTGACTGTTAACTTAAGATAAAAATATCACAAGCCGTTTGTACGTTTTCTTTTACATCAATGCATATCTATCAACTTAATTATATTTCGTAACAGTTTACAAATTTTCCACATCGCAACAAGTTATGTAACGCAACAGGAAATGTGTGTTCGTTCAAAGCATTCGTTGTCGTAATAAACGTCTTGTTAAACTTAACAGAATTGTTATCTAGTTTTATTTTTCCAAAAACATTAATAAGAGAATACTGAAAGATTTTCTTAGGACATGTTTAAGCAATTTATCAAACCGTTTTCTTCAAAAAACATACAGCTTATACAGAAAGTCAAAATTGGGAGCTACAATACGAGCCAATAAATCTACGCTAAGTATTTTACAACCGAAAAAGTCAAAGGTCTTTTTAATCGAGCCTTTTTACCTTGATCAACTGACGTCGCATATGTCAACTAAGACTCGGAGGGTTTTTCACGAATATAATAACATAACATCACGCCTTGTATTCCCCGAAGGGTTCGGCAGAGGTGTTTTTAGTACACCCACGTTTCGCCAGTTATGTTTAAGTCCCATGTAATAGGGGGCGAACCTATTGCCATTAACCGGGCACAAATCCAGACTTCGGGCTGCTACCGAGAAATTCCTATAGGAAAAACTCGATAACACTTTGCCGGGCCTGGGGATCGAACCCAGCACCTCACGATCAGCAGTCGCGCTTGCCACCACTAGACCAACAAGGCAGTCAAGTTTCACGAATATTTCTGCTTTTAATGCCTATCTCGCCAAACGGAATATATATTTTTTGTTTCAGGTTGCCAAGTCTTGCATACATACATACCTATATACATGTAAATTAAAAAAAAAACAGTCAACATAATTTGACTTGACAACCAATTTAAATGTTACACCCCAGGCCTACACAAATACTCTCTAACTGTAACATGAAACGTAGAGTGTAACTCTTACATGGTTACGGATTAACAATCAATTTCTACCGAGACTTGACATCGTGTCAAAACATCATCATTATTCATCTTCTTCTGTCGTGTCGGCACGAGCTATACAACTATGCGAGAATAGCCCATGTTTAAGAACGTACAGATGGATTTAAGTATCGTCTCTCGTGGCCCCGAGTGACGATGCACTAGTCTTTAAATGCATCCCAAAAAACATTCATCATTCAAACATCATTCTACATGACTAAGGAATCAACGATATAAGATTTACGACTTAGAATTTTATACATGCAGTGCATATTGAAAATTCTTGCTAAGACATCTAATAAATCATTGGTTCTATAAATAAACTAAATCTTCATGAAAAATATGTCTAAACAACATTTTATATATCACAATAACCTACACGTTCCATATAATAAGTTCGACGTATTGTGATCCCAAATAAGTAGGTATTCAATTCTCCCTATTTGAAAGGATTATCCAGCAAAATATCTGAAAAGGTGGATAGTGAAGTACTTTCTGGGACCCTTAGATTGATACCCTGGGACCATTACAATACTCTTATAACACTGTAGGTAATATTATAGATATGCGAATATTACGTTCTTCGATTCAATACTTCCTAGTTTCCTACATTATATTATGTCCCAGTACGAAGCTAAACTTGTCTCTTAGGATCATATTTCATGCAAACGCGTCGTTACAATGGCTAATTAAATTTGTATGACAGCAGGGTCCATGTATTAACATAAAAATATTTATCATTTGTTTGTTATATCTATCATTTTTATGTTTGTAAATTTCTTATATTCATTCCACAACAGTTAGAGTAGGTATTTAATATATAATCAAACAAATAATATAGCCAAGAAGACTAAAACCTAAGCAGAAGTTACTTTGCAAACTTTGAAATAATTAAAAATACATTTCGTACACAAATTACGAGGAAAACCATACTTACGCGGTATTCTTCAATTATTACTTTAACATCACAAAATTGGATCTCTCATCATCACAATGATTACAAAAACATTATAGGTTTTTAGCGTTGAATTAACTTTATCTCTTAATGTTTGTCCTGGTGTCTAATTTTCAACGTTAACAGAGTCACTAAAATAACTTTAAGTGCATGAAAATTATTCATCGTAACTTTTTACGGAGCGTTGACATCGTGTCTATTTAGCGGAAAGCGAGAAGGCGAGTCAAGTACCGCGTGCTACTGCTCGGCCGGTCTCATAGGTACTGACTGGCGGAGCTGGCGAGCGTACAAAACGCTTACTGAAACCGGTGTTGTAGTGGCCGTACGGCTCTCAAGCAGTGCTTCCAGATTCACTGTAATTACAGTAGATTAACTGTATTTCAGGCGTTTCTACTGTATACTGTAACGTAAAATTACAGTGTACAGTAGAAAAGCAGTAGTTAATTTGATGTAAACAAAAAACATAAACTAAGTATATGTCTTTGTTTTTTTTTCGAAATAGTAAAGTTAATTCAAGTAGTGAGATTACTTCAATACTTACTTAATATACTTGAGTAATTATTAATCAGTAAATACAAATCAATTTACTGAATTATTCAGTTTTTGGAATTTGCTGGTTTTTTCGGAAAATTGTGTATTTTTTTTAGCTTAATGCACTGTATTTTTGCCCGAGTGCCAAGGAAGGGTTATGTTTTTCGCGCGTATCTTGTATGTTTTTGTTTTTGCAATCTGGAAGCACTGCTCTGACTGAAATACGTATACGTTTCACTTGCACCCGTCCTCACACATCACTTGCATCCAAAGATTTTCCACTAAGTACCTACTGTTTTCTCTTGCGTATGTTGCTCTTACCCTTACTAAAGACTTGATTAACGAATCTTTTTTACTTTTGGGCTTTATTAAGGACATTTCCCGTTCGTCTACAATAAAATCCTACAAGAGCGGAATTTTCATTTGTATAATGAGCAACTTTGCTTTTTCTTAAACGCTTCAAATGAAAAATATGAAATTGTAAGACCATTACATATGTCCGTATCCCGGAATGGACTGAAATCGGGGAAAATAAGAGACTTAGCGTATAGCAATAGTAAGAAGAAATTCAGGGAGAGAGTAACTAAGAATAAAGTTTGCTAACACAATGGATAAACGGTGCCGTTTATGCTCAAGAGCATGATTTAGGTTTCACTAGAGCCTGCGGGCAACTTTTTTTTAGTGTATTCCTGATTGTTCCACTAAGAGCTTCCCTCGGGCAATTTTTCTAGCTAACTAACATGAATTAATTGATGAAAGTGAATCTAAATGAAGTCTAGACAATATTATACCTCAAATATTTTGCCGTATCTTGTTAGCCCTGAAGCTAACCCTTAAAAAATTAAAAAATGTTTGATGAAATTGTTTACGTGTAATTTTTCTGCCAGCAACAGAGTTCGTGGACCCCGGAGAACCTAACGTGACGTGAGATGACTGCTCAAAGACATCATCAACAGATCTTCAATAAAAAAATCGTTTCAGGAACGTTTTCCATACATGATTAATTTTATAAAAAACTAAAATTGTAATGAAGTCTACCCCATATTTTATCTATACTAATATTATAAAGAGGAAAGATTTGTATTTTTGTATGTAACGAATAAACTTAAAAAATACTAGCCCGATTTCAAAAAATATTTTGCCGTTATAAAGCTACATTATCACTGAGTAACATAAGCTATATTAATTACTGGAATAAAACTTCTTACGCGGGCGGAGCCGGGAGAACACAGCTAGTATAAAATAATATTAGGAATAGACGGATAAAACCATTTTATTCGTTTAACAACGTGTGTTTTGAAGTTTTTTAGATTATCGTATTGATTGAACTGCAATAAATGAAGTGAGTTATTTTGTATATCAGAAACTTATAAAAAGATCTTATAAGAGTTATAAGTAATCCTTTGATTATTATTGATCAATCTTCATTTCGTACTAATCAAAACTAATTGTTTAGCAATTTGCTTAATGAGAAAATTTGGAAACAAGATTAAATTATGTGTATAAGTTGCTACTTTAAATAATAGTTACTGCTGTTCTAAATAATTTTGTCACAGCTTATTTATCTATGTAAATAAAAATGAATCGCCAAATGTGTTACTAAGCGCAAAACTTGAGAACGGCTCGACCAATTCGGCAATTTTTTTTTCATATATTCCCTAAGGTATAAGGAAGTTTCTTATGGAAAGAAAAAACAAAAAAATTGCGTGGAAAATAGTAAAAACAACACTTTTCTTTTCCCACTACAAACCAATAACTTTTGACAGAACAAGTCTGTCCGGGCAGCTAGTTTTTAATAAAATTAAATAATATCTACATACTTACTTTTAAAATCTTGAGAAGATAAGGATTTTTAACCGCACGAATTTCAAGTTCACTGCTGGTTCAGGAACGTTCCTAATTACAGGTACGTATTAAACATTAATACCTAGTCTGGCCATAAATACTGTTACAATTAAAAATAAGAAAGATATTACATTTGAATTTGGAATCTGTCATTTTTATACGATTGTTCATTGAGTTTTCTAATTTTGGCGCCAATACATTGTACAATATTTTGCGATATTAAAATGGAGTGGGGTGATAAAGAGAACCGAATCGCTGTGATTGCATTACACAAAGTTGGTATGGAGCCAAATGCAATTTTTAAAACTCTCCATACGCTTGGTATTAGTCAAATGTTTGTGTACCGGGCTATTAATAGGTACAATGAGACCTCCCTGTTTGTGACAGAAAAAGATCTGGCCGTCCACGTAGTGTTCGTGCGAAAAAGGTGGTCAAAGCAGTAAGGGAAAGAATTCGAAGAAATCCTGTCCGAAAGCAAAAGATTTTATCTCGGGAGATGAAGATAGCACCCAGAAGCATGTCGCGTATTTTAAAAGATGACTTAGGACTTGCAGCCTATAAGAGACGCACTGGTCATTTTTCACTGATAATTTAAAATGGAATAGGGTGGTAAAATCGAAGCAACTACTGAAGCAGTATGCAAAGGGAGGTCACAGAAAAATTTTATTTACAGATGAGAAAATCTTTACAATTGAGCAACATTTTAACAAACAAAATGACCGCATTTATGCTCAAAGCTCTAAGGAAGCTTCCCAATTAGTCGACAGAGTGCAACGTGGGCATTATCCGACTTCAGTGGTGGTTTACTGGGGTGTTAGCTATGAAGGAGCGACTGAGCCATATTTTTGTGAAAAAGGTATCAAAACATCGGCACAAGTGTATCAAGATACCATTCTTGAGAAGGTAGTTAAGCCCCTTAACAACACCATGTTCAATAACCAAGTATGGTCCTTCCAACAAAACTCGGCGCCGGATCATAAAGCTCGGTCCACGCAGTCTTGGTTGGAAGTGAACGTTTCGGACTTCATCAGAGCTGAAGACTGGCCGTCGTCTAGTCCCGATCTTAATCCGCTGGAATATGATTTATGGTCAGTTTTAGAGAGTACGGCTTGCTCTAAACGCCATGATAATTTGGAGTCCCTAAAACAATCCATACGATTGGCAGTGAAGAATTTTCCCATGAAAGAGTGCGTGCTTCTATTGATAACTGGCCTCAACGTTTAAAGGTCTGTATTGCAGCCAATGGAGACCACTTCGAATAAGCTTTTTATATTTTAAATTGTTTTATATTTATGTATTAAAGTAACACACTGTAAAAGTAATAAATATTACTTGAATAAAACATTTTTTTTTCATGACAATATTTATGGCAAGACTAGGTATAGAAGAAAATATGACGTACGAACGGGGGTTAACGATCCGTCGACGTCTGCACTTTGTTTTGTACCCATCCAAAGATATGTTAATATGAACAAAGCGGTTTTAGGTTCATTCGATTCTGTTCAGCTTAGGGGCATTTGTTAACTTGTCTAGCTGCGTCCGGAACTATTCGAGAAACAAGAGCTGTAAAACGTGAAATATACACCTTAATATCCGTCGTGCCGGCCACTCTCGGGTCGATATCTTCAGATACTTCACCCACACCCACACGCTACGTCTGCCAGAGTTAAGTGATACAAGTTGCCGTTACAGATGCATGCGATTGTTTTCATTCATTTTACAAGCTTTTTATTCACTTGCAATATTTGTATATAGGTATGTTCAGTTGAAATCTTGCAACTGAATTTTGAACCACTTCCTCTTATCCTACGGAGTTGAATTTTTATATGTTGGTTCAGTTCCAATGACAATGCATTTTTATGGTAAGCATGACCTGAATCGACATTCAGGATTAGCTCCAGATAAAAGAACTCTTCAACGGTCAATAGCATAGACACGAAATTTTGTGTGCGTATTTATTATGATAGCTAGTTTTCAGTTTTCCCGTGACATGGTTGCTGCACTCAGGGTTAGGTCCTGACTAGGGAACTCCTCAATGGTTAGCAGCACAGACATGAAATCGACGGGTCCTACGTATACTGATGCAACCTGCAAAAATGCGAAATCGACTTTTCTACATCAATCGCCTTCAAAACACCGTTATCTTGCTCTAATTTCTTTTGTTTAATATAAATAGTTTCGGTGATACTTTGCAAGCGAATGTAAATAACAGCATTATTTTATACAGGACAATTACCTATATATTTAGAATCTTTAAACCGCTCTCGTATAAAGTTGTGTTTTTGCACTTGCGCCAGTATATGTAGGACCCGTCGAAATGATGTATACGCATTCAATTGTGAAAGTCTGTCCTAAGTTTTACCATGACATACTAAAAAATAAATAAATAGTAAAAGAAACATTTTTAAAAACAAGCTTTTATTTAAATTCTCTAAAAAGAAAATAAACTTAAAATTAAATCAAACTCATCAATTTATTACATTATAAGTACAATTAATTTATTTATATGATATAAAAACTTGTCGCGAGATACTAAATAAACAAGTACCTATACAATATGTAAGTAACTTGATTTTGACACGAAAAAAAATGTATGCATTTCATTTCAATTGTAAATCTCGCGACAAGCTTTTATATCATATAAATAAATTTATTGTATAAATAATGTAATAAATGGATGGGTTTGATTTAATTTTAAGTTTATTTTCTTCTTTTTAGAGAATTTAAATAAAAGTTTGTTTTAAAAATGTTTTTATTACTATAAAGTTTTAAATGAGAGACATAAGCTTGTTCAAAGATGATTAAAAGTCTTTTTTTTCTATTCGTCTGCTCGTAGGTGGTCTTGCGGACCGTTTCTACGTAACCGGGCAGTTATTGGCGAGACCTGAAAGATCTCCAACCAATGGGGACGAGAGTAAAATACTTAACCTAAGCTAACTGCTACTAACATCATGACTACTAGCAACAATAGCACTAAGGGAGACACCTAATGGGACTCAGAACTCGGCTTAGGGCGTTGCTGGCGAGAGGACTGGGAGGGAGACAGCTTGAATTAACGGTGTGACTGCCGAGTCAGGAAGGGCGACCGGCTCCGCGGCGGCGGCGGGTGAGCACGGTGGATCATAGATAAATAAAAGAACGAAACGAAACGAAAAGAACCAGGCTTAATAATCTTTGTACATATTAAGTCCAAATAACAACAATTTCTTATATTGGATGTTATCAGACCCCAAATATCGAGCTTTGTCAAAATTTAAAGTCAATATGTCCTTTATCAACATGACACAAACGACGCTCTGACCACCACTGTTGGCTGGATAAATCCAAGTTTTCCGACCATTTTCGGGGACAGCAGCGTCACTGGTGCGAAAAACGTGACTGTACGATCATCAGTATGGTGACTTGGTCTATGGTAGTGTAAAGCAGAGATTTATTGATGTTGATAGAAGATTATGTATTTGCCTACGTAAGGTAGTCTTGTCCAGCAAACATATTTTTTTAGGGTAGGTCCCTCCAGTTCAAGTAAGGTTGGGGTGAACAAATTTTTCATTCGCCATGGGTATCATGTAGGGCAGTGATACTCAAAGTGGTGTATATCGACCCCCAGAGGTCGACGACGACGTACAAGGGATCCGTATGAGATTAAAAAATAATTGGGGGTCCGTGAGATGTAAACGAGGGTCCACGATGGTGGATCCCATTTAAGCAGGTCGTGATTTTGACTTTCCATTGATGGAATAATCCACATACATACACACTCACAGATGATTTGTTACTTAGTTTTTACCTGAAAACGTAATAAACAGACCGACGACGATAGTAGTTTTGTAAACAAACTTATTTTCCCAATTTTATAATATTAGTAGCGAATTAGTATATCTCAAAATAAAGAAAAAGTGGATATCACAAACCAAGGAGATTTAAGATTAAACCTTACTAAAATTATGCCAAATATTGAAAATTTATTATCAAAGAATTCAAGTCCATCCATCCTTCTCTCTAAACAGCATTATTGTTTTTCTTAGTAATTTTATATAACGTACTAAATATCATTTTGGTTCATTTTAATTTGAATTTCATTAATAAATGTATAAAACTTAACGTGTGTTTTTTATAGTTATTTCGATCTACACCTCGCTACAGTTACAAATCAGCCAAAAACACATTAGAAGTAAATGAATTTGCAAAAATGCAATATTAGTTAAGTAGAGGGTCTACCCAAAATCGAAAAACATGGCAAGTTGTCTACGAGACAAGAAAGTTTGGGGACCTCTGATTTAGGGTATCGTTAAATAGGTCTTTCAAAAATATTGAGAAATGTCATAAACACTTTTTCGATGAAGGGATTCGTTTACGAAATACCTATTAATATATAATATAATATACATTGATGATTTCAAGAGTTGACTGGATTTAACTTCCACTGGTTCTTGTCGATGGCACTACGGTCCCCGTTAGTGACAAAGTTAAGAACCTGGGGATATTTATTGATAAGACCCTATCCTGGGAATCACAAATAAAGGAAGTCAGTCGAAAGATGTTCGCTTCTGCGGGGTTTCTCAGGACATTACGCAACTTCCTGCCAGTTGGCACCAAAACTGCGCTTGCACAATCCCTTCTTCTTCCTATCCTTGACTATGCCGACACCAGCTATCTTGATCTCTCCGAGGGCCAACTTGATAAGCTGGAGCGTCTTCAAAATTTCTGTATACGATTTATATATGGTCTACGCAAGTATGATCATGTGTCTGAGTTTCGTACTAAGCTCAAGTGGCTTCCAATACGCTATCGCCGGAATTCACATATTCTTCACCTTCTATACAATATCTTGTACAATCCTTCTACTCCCTCCTAACTTAAAGAACGTTTTGAGTTCCTCCATGACACACACTCGAGATCATTAAGGTCATCAGAGAATCTGACTTTAAAAATGCCAATGCATTCTACCAACTTCTTTAGTAAATCATTCACAGTCCAGGCTGTTCGGCTTTGGAATGCTTTGCCAGTTACAGTTAGACGTGCGCAATCCTTGGTCACTTTCAATAGACTCTTCAAGGATCACTACCTATCGATATAGTTAACTTTGCATCTTTATGTATAGTTATTTATTTTCTGTTTATATTATGTATTACATACACATTACAATATATATATTTATATATATATTTATTTCATATTTATTGTATATAATATTTATTTATTTGTGTTTTTAGGTTTATTTAAAATACTTAATTTAATGTCTCCTCATGTATTGTTACATCGAGAACTACTCCTCTCTGTTTTTCTTGCACTTCATGTCCATCCAAAGGTCGCCTGGAAGAAATCGCCTAGTGCGATAAGACCGCCCATTGTACATCTTTATTTTTATAGTAATGTTTCTTGTTTGTTTTGTGTACAATAAAGAGTATTGTATTGTCATTTGTGTTAGAGTTAAGTGTCCCCACCCTCTACCAGCTAAACCGCTATTTTAGAATATCTGAAAAGTATTCACAATTGTAGTAAGTATAACGAAATTAAAAAGAAAATTATCACAGCTAAGTAGCCTCTCCTTACATAGAAACTCTATACAAAATGTCTTAAATCAACTGCAAAATAATTTTGAATTATTATGTACCTATAGGTATACATCATAGGCACTGCTTATTTCTTACAGAAATCTCTTCCAGCAGACCTGCAAGAGGAGAATTGTATCTTTTAACCTGAATTGTTTACAATACATTACACTTGACTATAACATCTTATAGCCTTATAGCTTGACTATGGAACCTTACACTGCACGTAGTTCGACACACACTTGAGTGATTTTTAAAGTTTTGAATATGGAGGTGTAGATGCCACAGCACTATGTGCCACTACTGTGGCAGTTTTGCTAGCTCATAGCTTGCAGGGTTGCAGGCAGTAAAAACCTTATGACGTATAAATAAATTTTAGGTTAGGGTTGAAGTGGCAACGAGGTAAAAGAAAGAAACTCTCAAAGGGGAACTATTTGCGTATATTTTCTATTACCACGTTCCTTCTTAATAACTAAATAATATTACTGATTTTATTTTAATCGAATTTTAGGACACAGTACAACAAAGAAAATAAACGACAAGCGACAGCTGACAGCTGACAAGAAAACATTAGATGTCATTAGTAATAGATAATGCGTTTAAGTAAGTTTGTTGTTTAAGGTTTAACTATGTGTGTTCTATGTCTATTGGTAAAATGTCAAATGGAAAATAAATATGATGTTCGTTAATTGTGGAGTGTATTTAACAATTTGTTGTGCAAAACAAATAAGCAGTGCTAACCACTACAGGGTTTAGTTACAACCGTCCGTTATCTACAGTATTAAAAAAACGTATAACCGACTTAAGACAGTTTTTGTTCCCCAGTGGCATTGGTAGGACTGTATCAACGACAAAAACATAAACACAGACTGAAGTCCTGCCCAGTGTCTGAAACATTACAATAGCTCCAAGCTATTGTACTCGTGCTTAGCAATCAGTGAGACAATTAGCACCATTTACCATAATTAATCAAAGAACCTTGAGAACGTAAGTTATAATGCGCGCGACCTTTCATGGATGGAGTCCCTATTCCTTAAAACCATTACAAAAGTAGGTACCTAAGTATCTCTGTTAAAGTAGACATAAGCTTCTCCCTTTTTGGGAGCGGCCGTAGACTGCGATAAACTCATTAGTAATAAAGATAGTAACAAACTGTAGATAGTGGAAGGTTTTAATTTGTTACACTTCCACAAGTTTTATATTGATATAGCATGGCAGAAGAGCTGTCTGCCAATTCTTTCTACCATAATCAGCAGTGGACTAGAATCGATACAATATACATTATATTTTACTCCGATCAGCAGTGAATTACTTACATAACAATCGATATTTATTTATAACATTCGTAAGACGACGTCTTGACATAATATGTGTATGATATAGGTATGAAGTATGAAGTCACGTCTACTAAATCTTAGTTAGGGGTGGCCGTCACTTGAAGCCACTCGAGAGGCGTCTACAACTCAATTTAACTGGAGCGTGTTCATGTTGGTATTCGTAGTAGTATTATGTAAGTTGTTCCCAAACTTCCTGTTGTGCAGTAGCACGAGATAATCGTGTAGGTGTCGATACTATGTCCCGAAAACCTCGGATTTGTTTTGAGTTGGTAACATAACTTCCAATGTTGTTGGCTTTGTCTTCTTCACACTAGTCTTATCGACCCGTTTGCTACGAATAATCTCTACTCTAATTCTGAACTTACTACTTTATTCATGATTGTAGTCATTGTAATTATGATCATTAATATTAGGTACATAACATCACGCCTATATTCCCGGAAGGGTTGAGCAAAGGTGTATAGTAACACCCCTATTTCGCCGTTATGTTGAAGTCCCATGTAATAGGAGACGAGCCTATTGCCATTAAGCGGGCACAAATCCAAACACCGAGCTGCTACTGAGGAACTACTTTTTCCACACGGAAAAACCCAATGACACTTTGCCCTACCTAAGAATCGAACCCAGGTCCCACGATCAGCAGTCACGCTTACCACCACTAGAGCAACGAGGCAGTTATATCATAATATTATTTAGTATATAGTCAAGATCGTGAACGGGCCCCAGAGTTCTGATACCTTGTATTATATTACTAAAAATGTATTTTCATAAAGTGCTACTAATACAATAAACATACATAAACTCACGCCTTTTTCTCATGAGAACTAGGCAGAAACTACAGATCGCCACATGTCACGATTCTTACATAGTAGATTCCTACTTCTTTCGCATCGTCGATGTTCATACCTACATCTTGTATTCTTGTCATACACACGCGCGCCGGTTCTGAGTACTGCGCACCTATCTTTTTTGAAGAATATCACCAATAATAAAATAAAGTTATTGTGTATATTTGATATAAGCAGTAAACTGTATGGTTATGTTTTAAAGGTAGTGAAATCTGTCTTCGTTTTATGTATACCATAAAGACTATCTACATTCTCTTATAAAAGTTTTTCCGAAATAACAGAATCTCTACTCGAAAAACACTGGAAAGAACCTTAACAAACAAATAAAAAATAACATCGAAACGATTATATTCTGTCTGCGATAGAAGACAATAGAATTGTCGATTGCAGCAAGTCTGTCCTAATGCACGCGGCACAACGTCCACCGCTGCGAACGTCGACATTCTCAGCACTTTTCAACGTAAAACTCTTCTTTAAAGTTTTCAGACAGCGAAAGCTTATGCACCCGTGATAAGCACAAACAAGTCATTGATTTAAATAAATCACAGAACTCTTCAATACAAAAATGCGTAAACATTTACCCAATGTTTGCCAGCGAGTGGATTGCGTTCACAACATCGATTTGAGTAGGTATGTGTAATGGCATAGAAACTCAGCTAGCAAATATAATTATGTGACTTCGGGGGTAAATGGTCCAAAAATAATGAAACCGACTGGATGAATTCCCTGTTCTTGATATTTTAATAAATACTAAGGGTAAATTCATCCGAATCAAAGATAAGCGGGGATGAAATGACGCCTTCTTATATTTGAATAAATTGCAGTGGTCAAATCGTCTGGAAAAAACTTATTGAATTTTTACTAGCCGAGTTCCTATGTCAGAATCAATAGTACGAATACAAAATAGTTGTTAACTTATGACTAGTAAAGTTAACAAAATTATTTTGTAGTTATCATCGTATTTTGAATTAGTAATGCAATACGTAGGTACCTACCGCTCTCTGCATGAACAGATTTTATCACAATAGGTCTTTATTAGGTACCATTTAGAAACTTTGTTTCTAGATTTCAACCCCTCAAATATCCCTAAGTGTTTCGGCGTAATGGATTTCCGTTTGCGGGTGGAATTAAAAAAAAACCCACGTATTATTGTGAGTAGAATGCAAATTACCATTTGCCAGGGGTTATATTTTTTGACTACCTCGAAAGTATTTTTCTCCATAACTCGGCAATTTATGGTACGTAATAACCATTGATTCGCAATTACAAGCAACACAGATGATATATTGATACTTGCACACAATTAAACATGGTAGTGATTAGAATACTTGATTGATGGGAATAGACGTGGGTGATTAGCATTTCCGTAGATGTTACGCGTTGCTCGATTTTGGCAGTCAGGCTTCCGACACCGCTATCCGGCCGTGGTTCTGTCGATAGTAGGGAGCGAGAGTGAGTGGAAAGCCGTCACCTCCTTTTTCGTGGAGGTGATATTTTGGTCACCAAGGAAGCGGCGGAAGGGTAGGGAGGCGACCACCTCTCTCTCCTTCTGCAGCAGATGCACTGGGCGCTGGAGGATGCTGAAAGATCTCCGCCCACTGTAGATAGTAGCCTGCGTGCGGTGGACTTTAGGACCCCTCACCCGGCCACGTACAGGCCCGAGGAGGACCCGAGCCTCTCTGGAAGTCAAGGGGCAACGCTCCACAAATAGAACGAGTTCACCTAGTGGCGGACCGAGACCTAAGCTGCCAGATTTGCGGTGGATGCAACAGCGAATCCCACGATCCCGGTTATAAGTCCTCGAAGGACCACCACGCGCATCAACGACTTGCCCACATTTATAAAAAGCTACAAACGTAACATGCGGAGTCAAATGTTCCATAGCATGCTTAGGAAATAAGACAATTTGCCCCAAAAATCGTAAAAAAGCACTTAAACATATGTAACAGTTCATTGCCTTATTACCTACATACATACTTTTTTTTTTAATCGTTTTAAATATTTAAAAAAACATTTTGTTCGATGTTCGTCACATATTTTTCTATAGATTACACCCACATGCGTCGCCTAGTCTTTATCGATAATTCGTAACTGTAAGCTGAAGCTCTACCATTGAAATTTTAAGCGATCATACGACGAATGTTCTTACAATACATGTGTGTACTGAATAGGAACCTTCCCATGTCTAAATATTTCCATGAAATGTGTACTGGGTGACTGGGCTAGAAATATAAAACATTTTACAGAAAGGAATCTTAATGAGCATCCACAGAGTATCTACAATGGATGCTCTTAATAAGTAATACAAATAACTCTTAATAAATAAAACTTTAATAAGTAAAACAAATGCAAAATGGAGCACAACCTTCCACGTACAATACGTACAATGCAAAATAAATGAAATACTGTTACAGTTTCCCGAAAGATAGCATCCAGAATACATTTTTATTGGTGTCGGACACAAGCATTTCCATGGGCTGACATAATCCCATTGTCAGATTTGGACTTTGGCCCATTTAGTGCTCCGGTCGCGTAGCAGGGCGCCTCCGACCGTAATCCGCATAGCTATGGTCAAGTCACAAAAAGCTCCAATAATTTATCAAAAGCAGCCTTCGCCCTTGGAACGGATATTTCAGGATTGTTTCCTTTACATTCGCACCGGCAGTGATTTTTCTCCGTTATTTGCATGATTTGAAAGAACTACAACAACAACTTAAATACCTACACATTTTAATATCCATCCACGGTAAACAAAGACATTCAATACTAAAGCAAATTTTACCTTAAAAAAAGTCTAAGAATGGTTTAGGTAGGGATGGAATATACTTGCGACATTCAATACCAGGGATTCCAAGTACGAGTATGTAAAAATACTAGGGTCTAAAACCAGAGTTTAAAATACTTGAAAGTATTTGGCAGCAAGTAATTTGGTCTAGTTCGTACCGTACTGCAACCAGCGCTTGCCCGCGCCCTGCCATCGCTGCGAGCCCCGTGCCCTCGGCTTCCAGAGTTGAAAATACTTGCATAGGAAAATGATCCGTGTTCACGTATAAATAAATAAGAAAAAAATGCTTGGAAGTTCAAAGTATTTTTATTTTGCTAATTACGATTGTGCTCCTTATTTATAGGACGACATGGACCGATTTCCTATGCAAGTATTTTTAATTCTGGTGTGTTCCACCTGTGCCGCGCCCGTCTAGCAAATACTTTTACACTTGCAAGTATTTCCCGCCCGCACCAGGGCGCCCTACTTCCAAGTGAAGCCCTGGTTTTAAAACCTGGTAGCGTAAATACGTCCCATCCCTAGTTTAGGTGTTTCCATATTTTAATAAGTCTTACTTTATTTATAAATAATTATGAACTTTAATTTATTGTTACTAAATAAAAATATTATCTTGGAAAGATCGAGGTTTAAACTACCTAGGCACAACTTTTCATTTATCTTTTTTGTAAAACCCGGCTGTACGCTGCAACCTATTTCCTTGAACATGAGCCCGTATTTCCCACTCCTCTAAATCACTACCCCTTTCTGGGTTAAATTTGAAAGGAACCAACCTTAGTTTTGCCTTCTATTCTTTGAACGGACTTATCTTTATTATGTTTCTGATCGTTTCATGTTATATAGGGTACCCCATTTAAGACTTACCTATATCGAAGCAAGCACAGGGTAATTTTATTTGAGTCACAAGATCACAAGCGCATTACGGATTTCTGAAAACTTGTGTTATGTCCAATCCCTATGTAATGCACTTTGCTTGCTATCTTAACAAGTTCCTCTGTAGGAAAAAAACGAACTAAGGAAAATATGAAACAAAAAATAAGTAATAAAACTTTACCCTATCTGAAAATCGAACCACAAACTCAACAGCCGCGTTTGTAGCCACGTACGGCCGATATTAATCTCTCGCCAATGTAGGATTTTGACTTTTGACATTACTTCTACTGAGTTTCTGTCAAAAACTTAATCAATCCAGATATTTTGGATTAAAATCAGTTATCGATATCGGCCGTTAAACAGTATTGGTTCCAACCTGTACCCCTTCTCCTTATACCTACATATAGAATGTTATGGTTCCTCACTATACATAGGTATGCATATAAACACGTTCACCTTGATCTGTATTTACGTATTATACATTAAGCCGTATTATGTTCTACCTACTTATTGTCCTGACGAAATCAATAGGCTTTGGTAGGTAGGTACGTAGAGAAACTGACGATAAAACGTCGATAACAACAAAACGCAATCACTAAGCGGGCCCAATGGAAAGAAGCCGTGTCACACCTTAATTGAAAAGCGTTTTTTATAGCTAATCAACTAATTTGCTAGTGCGCTTATCGATATTAATGTACGTTTTCGTCCGACCGTTGAATTATGCGCATAGTCAATCAATCAATCAATCAAATTTATTTCGGACAAGGTACATCCATATGTTGGTAAATTATAATATAAGTACTTACAAATATATCTTAATAATAATGAAACGGACTTACCCGCTTACTTAATTAATAGTGATGTGCCTGAGTAATTTATGAAACGGCGCCATTAATAGTACATTACGATATCAGTGTGCTATGTTAGTCATTACGGTCGAGGCGGTATTGTGCGCGCGAGCCACAGGCGTGTGCGATAATTGAGCCGAGAGTGTAATGATCAATGCACACGCGTTTCATACGACGTTTATCAACACACTTGCGAGGAAAATAACAGACTTTAAGTCTTTAATACAAAACAATTTGAGAAAAATGGCGCATGGATTTCTTTGTCAATATATACATATAATTAATCTGTGGGGCCCGTGGCCGAATTAGCTATGCGCGTGCAGGTGAAAGACCACACAGGGCAAACAATCTATTATTATTTGTGTTTTTAACACAAATTAATTGTAAGCGAGGGATAAGGAAAACAACAGGATGTAATGAATGGTAGAAAATAGGCGAGCGATAGAAAATATGCGTGCAAAAGAAAATTACTGAAAAAAATATGACAGTACCAAATATGACAACAATGCCGAAGGGGGGGGGGCGACGGTCGCCCATCGTCATTGTCACACATTAAACAATATAATTTTATGCGTCTCCTACATTACTTAATGTTAATTTGCTGACAAGAATAAATAATTTAATGAAATGAAATGTTTATTTATGATATTTTAATTAACACATACCTACTTATTTAGGTATTTTTATAATAAAAATGTTTACCTACTATTTTTTAGCGTACAAACAATTTGCTAAAATTAAAAAAAAATGTAAAGTGAAATATCATAAATCTGTGGTACATTTTACCGGACTAGTCCGTAAAAATCTACATTACGAACCTAAAAGCGGTCCAATAAGAGCCACTTTATGAACAAGTGTGTTGAAATAGTACATTACTGCCGCGGTCTGTAATGACTGCGTTGCTGGCAGCACTGATGATGGCCGAGAGCGCACCGTAGCACAGCTCCAGGCCATCACAGCGCGGTCAGCATTGCAACTCTTGATGGACAAGCTGGAATAAAGGTAGAGACCGAAGGTCGAGGCCTTTATAGCGCGGACAGCAAGGGTTGCAATGATGACCAAGCTTGAAGGCCGAGAGCGTAGCTAAACTAAGCTCGAGGCCATCATAGCGTGGCCAGCAGCGCAGTCATTGCGGACCAAGGCTTGTATAGTGCTTTACTCAAACAATACAATACAATACAATACAATACTCTTTATTGTACACAAAACAAACAAGAAACATTACTATAAAAATAGAGATGTACAATGGGCGGTCTTATCGCACTAGGCGATTTCTTCCAGACAACCTTTGGATGGACATGAAGTGCAAGAAAAAAAGAGAGAGGTAGTTCACAGTGTAACAATTAATTAGGAGACATTAAATTATGTACGTAAAATAAACCTAAAAACACAAATAAATAAATATTATAATTATACAATAAATATGAAATAAATATATATATATATATAAATATATATAGTGTAATGTGTATGTAATACATAATATAAACAGACAATAAATAACTATACATAAAGATGCAAAATTAACTATATTGATAGGTAGTGATCCTTGACGAGTCTTTTGAAAGTGACCAAGGATTGCGCACGTCTAACTGTAACTGGCAAAGCATTCCAAAGCCGAACAGCCTGAACTGTGAATGATTTACCAAAGAAGTTGGTAGAATGCATTGGCATTTTTAACGTCAGATTCTCTGATGACCTTAATGATCTCGAGTGTGTGTCATGCAACAATGCGAGTAATTTAAATAAAACCACATTACATAGTATAGTAAGAATTTATTTAAAGTAACGATTTGTTTCTTCCCCGGTCCTTAGTTTTTTTTTAAATTAGTCTTTATTGATTGTACTGCCTGTATCTATACAGCCAAATTCTGTATAAAAACTTTTTGCACCAGACTATTTTTGAAACAAAACTCGACAATAATGGATTTTCAAAGGAAATTGCTGGTGGCTAAAACTCACCAGCAATTCCATACAACTTTGCTGGCGCCTATTCAAGTAGCGCGGAAAGGTCGACTTTGCTCAAAGAAGGTTGTCAAAATAATGACCACATTACAAGCATTTTTGAGTAAATGAAATTACCTTATCATGATGTACCCACCCAAAATGCAGGCAGGCAATCGATGAGGATCGAACTTTAGTCCATATTTCTAGGTTAACGATTTGTTACATCCTGATATGGCTAAAATATACTGGACATTTAGTAAAATAGTTTCAATTCACGCCATGCGCCACTAGTGACGCTTTCTCTTCAATTTGTTTACGTGCGTGCAAGATGGCTGTGTCAAGACTTATTGAACATATACCGTGGGCAGTGATATAGAAAGGAATAATAATGAAAAGACTGAAAAGTGCATTCCAACTAAACTATGAGCTGAAACTTGCAGTTTTATGCTAGGTAGTCACGCAAAATCCGAGCAAAATGATAAAAAACCATAGACTTCCGAACTCAGTTTTAGAGATTGAAATACTTAGTTCTATTATCTTATAAACAATTTTAGTTAACTTGTTGTATTTATAATTTATGATTGTGTCCTTGTTCCCATCAATGCTTTTTAGCGGATGCTTAGAAGTAAACAGAATCGATAAGGCCTGGAGAATCATCAAAAGCTTCACATTGAACGACGGTTACGGAATAATAAAAAATATAATTTTATGAAACGGCGCTGTTTCCTGAAATGCCCATGCAAGTCATGATGTGGCCAATTCTACGATCAGACGACGACATACTATGCACCAATAAATAGCGTGTTGGATTAGACACCGCAACTGTATATCTGTCGTGCTACGTTGATTGGCTATTATTCTGCGCAAGTCGTATTGTCAATTGACCACATCCACGTGTAACTTAGATGCTCATAGACTTAAGATGTGATTTAACGTGTTTACTACCTACTAACTACGAAGGTAATAGTCCTGAAACAGAACGGAAGTATCTATTCGCTTTGGTACTATTATAGTAACTATATCCTGCCACATATCATTGAAAATTAAAGTTCAAACTGATTTAACAAGGTATGAGTACCTACTTAATGTACATATATATGGACAGGGGCTATGGAGGAACCTAAAATATTATTTTTTAATTAATGGTACATTTATTTAAGTATTAAAAATATTCATTAACTTTTAGGTTACTGAAACAATTGAATCCCCAAAGTTCTGTTGTCGATTGTTTGAACTGGCTAAGCGAAAATTAAAAATATATCTTTTAATTAAAACTTTTTTGGGATACATAATCGTATCGATTAACTTTATATTTGCCGAAGTATGCAGATATTCCATATCATATTATGAGAACAACAGTAACCCTTTCTCTCGGCCGATTTTTATGACTTCCACCGGGTACTTAGCAGCTAATAGTAGCTTTTCATCCATAGATTCAGTCATTAGGTGAATTGTTCAATCTTTTCCACTAGTTGGTATCGTTTGCGATCAGTTTTAGGTTTACGTTATACCTATACGTATTAGCTCTAACCCCACACTACTAGTTACAAATATATTATTACTGAACTTATGGTAGGTAGGTACCTAACTACCTTATTACATTTTTGTAACTAAGAGACGACTTTATACTTTTAAAGGCCGGATCCCGTACTATACCTATAAAACAAAGACGAATTCATGATATTAAATACAAATTATCAATTTCAACTGCTGAATTTCATACATTTCTCGTTTAGTCTTTCTCCGTAAACAGAGTATAGACATACTTGACATCAGTTCTTCTATTTACAATAACCTATGTATCAGCTTTGAATTATTTTAGTTTTTGGATTGGATCGTAACAATCGAGGTAGCTGTAAAATAACTCAAACCACTTAATAATAATGATAGTTATCTACTTTTTAAATGTAAAAATATTATGATCGAGCAGTTTTATTTTAATATCAGTGACCGATAGAGCTAACTCGACATAATAATATAACATACCTACTTCATATTGTTATTTCAATAATGGTCCTGTCTGAAAAAATAAGAATAAATAATGTAGTCGCCACACTTTGGAAGCGGATTGGTGACAGCATAAATTCATCACCTTCAATGTACATTAGACAAGAGGATGGCAATATCTTTAGTCGCTTCTTCTGACACCCAATGAAAGTGATGTGGGATAATCCTAGGCAAGCAAAACACTTACCTGGAGTGTAACGCGATGACGACGAGTACTTTCCGCTTGTTCACTACAACCACAGGAATTGTTAAGTAGTAAAAAAACTTACCTAAAAATATATTACGTTGTGGATTTCTCCGTTGTTTTGACCAGAGTCCTCAGTTCCTGGAACCACTGCTTCCTGGATAATACGCATTTACTTTACATTACTTACAAATCTGAAGTTGAATATAAAAATAAGCTAAAACAAATTTTGCAAACTACGTTATTAATGTCTCTATCCTGCATCACCGCAGAGGTGAATGCTAACTAGGTGACGTTAGGATATATCTGCATGTAAACACGGGTAGAGGTATAATAATCCGCGGTAGCCCGTAACGATACCTACCTACGTATATAGGATGCGACCAGATCGTTAATTGTGTAAGTATTTAATAAACAAGTAAGATAGTACTAGAATAGCTTCCTGGTTTTTTAATCAGTTAAACAGGAAGATATCGAAAAAAAGGAGCACATTCTAACGGGTTAAGCCACAATAATCTAAACAATAAAACAATTTTATTTTGATTTCTGTGGGTTAGCCTATAAAATATAATACATTATAAAAATACTAAATCGGGTCTAATCGCGTAGAAAATTTATAAGGCAGAAAAATACCTTATTTATCCCGACGTTTCAACCAAAACGTTTACAATTCTTGTACGTTTTTAGTGTCGTGAGACGTAAGACGTCGTTAGTGAGGTGTGTCGAAGTACCGACGATAATAATATTCTTAAAAATCAAGATCAAGTGAGGGTAGATGAAAATACCCTTGTTTCACGAAGATGACAACTGCTCCACCACTTCAGTCTACCCGTGACCACGGCCGGTGAAATTCGGTCGAAACGTCGGGATAACGCGATTAGACCCGATTTAGTATTTTTATAATGTGTACAAATCGCGAAAGTTTGAAAACATTTAAAATATAATACATATAAGTACTTAAGGTAAAAAATTTAAAAATAATGAAATGATTTCGAATGACTAAAGTTTGCATCTTGTATTTAAGGACTTATACTTAGATATTCTATTGAAAGAAAAAATACTTTATTCCCAAAGTACCTACTTAAAGACAGCCTGGCTCAAAAGCTTTTGTGAAACTTAAGACACTGAATCAAGTTACTTTTATGTTTCAATTCAACGAATTGAATATAGATATTGTCTAACCGTGTACTTGCCATCAACCTTGTTGCCATTAGCAATATCACCTATTGGAAAATCCAAAATATTCGAAAAATTATACATATAGGCAGGTACCTACTTAAATCTAGATTATCGTCACTTACGTAGGTATGTAGTTATAGATAGATGCAAGTATAGTATGAACTTGAAGAGCGCTGTGCGATGTGCGAACAGTTTGATCGGACATCAATCACCGTGCACACGACGCGATAGTTGATGTGAAACAGATATACGTCGCCAACAGCGTTAAAATAGTGATTGCCAGTACTTATTCTTACAGTGCTGTAACTTGAAAATACATCATAACTTTAAGCTTAGGTGCCGTAGCGGATCCACGTGGTAGGAAAACTAAGATAAGATTCGGCCTATCTTCAACTTCTACTGCAGGAAATGCCCCCTGTCTGCTGCTGCAGTGTGATTCTTTAGTAGAAAGAAGCACGTCGTTGCGGCAGCACTGCTGCGCGGCCTCGTCTACGAACTCAGCGCTGCCGCAGCGACATGTTTCTGCTAGAATATCTCATCGCTGAACGACGACACTGATAATATCCTTTCTAGGGACGGGCCGAATATTCGTTTTATGTTCGGTATTCGGCATATTCGGCAGGTTTACCGAACATTCGTATTCGGCCGATTATTCGGCAAAAATGCCGAACATTCTACCGAATAATCTTACGCTAAAAAGTTGCCTATATGCTTGTGTGAAGTAGTATAATTACATAATTGTATCTATATCAAGTGTGTCATAACATTTATCATCAGTTTCACAGAAAAATGTCAAATGTTCTACCTCTTCCTTCCACTTATTTCATTGCTTTTTGGCAATTTACTGAGTTGTAACGATTTTGTACACGAAACAAATGCATGTCCCAATGTTTTGTCGTTAAATAGATGACGCAATAAGAGTCCGGGTGTAGCAGTGTCAGCAGTCGGAACGGTCGCTCGATTCAATGCGTTCGACATGTATAGACATGAATTTTTGGAATGCACGATAAAGCGCGTCATTATCCTGCCGAATATTCGGCCGAATGTTCGGTTCGGTAAACTTTTAACCGAACATTCGGCCGATTATTCATATTCGCTGAAACCCTTATTCGGCCCATCACTGATCCTTTCAACTTGCGCCCCTAATAGACTGATGACGGGAAACCACGGTCACGTTGCTAGAGGTTTCTAGTATGGTTTTTAGTCACTAACCCTCTTCGGCTGGTGTTCACCAACATTAATTATCTGGTTACAAACTGTTTACCTAAAATTCTAGTAAATTTTTCGAGTAAACGGTTGTAACGTTAGTGAAAACCAGCCTTAGCCTGCACGGCGACCAAGGGCAGAAGGACGTTTGAGGAGGGGTCTGCAAGCCTTTAACCAGCAATGGTGAGTTAATAAAATTACCGGAAATTAAATTATCGGATTTTAGCCGCTTCGATTCCCGGGTGTGACAAGCGTATTTTCAAAAATCTTTTAAAGCACTTTTGCTTCTTTTCAAGAATAAAGGAATGTTTCCTAAGAGTAAAATTGGATATCTCTAGTATTTAGAGTACTTTCGCTCTAAGTGCGGTTTAAAAATTCCAGCCTGTATGTCTAGTGATATTTCAGAGACGACAATATTTTACTAATTTGATGAAAACCTATAGGTACCTATAGGGTTTAATGACATGTGTACCTGCATATACGTATACATATTTTTTTATCTGTAGGCCATACAAATATTTGTTCCGTGCGGGAATTGAACCCACGACCCGTAGTGCAGAAGCCGATCGCTCAGCCACTGCACCAAACGTGTCGTCAATATACTATATGCAGGTCAGGTACACATGTCATTATGTACCTACAAAGAATATGTAGACCTGTCCTCTTGTCAATATACAAGGTTAGTCGGAAAGGGGGTACTAAGCCGATAGCCATATTACTTATAGTATCCACTGATGGCTGTATTACCTACTGCCTGTGTTAAAATTTCTAAATGCGCATATTTTTATTTCTATATAAAAGTAAATAAATATTATTTATTCCAATAAAAACTCAGCAACCCAAAGGGCAACGTCCATTTTAGGCTACGCGTGAACACAATGCTACAAAATTAATAATTTTAACAATAATTATTTCATTTTTTTTCAAGTCTTTCTGATTATATCTTTGTATCAATCAACAATTCAACACTTTTATGAATATGAACTTTACCAGTATTTTATTCGATTTGTATGATTATTAATACCGGTCGTCTATGAAACAAAGGAAATTGGCAATTTTTATGAACATATAATTATCTCCACCTGCCCAGTTTCTAGATAACATATTGTTAACTTATGAATCAGAATAAAATAAAAATAATTCATAAAAATGTCTTTTATTTCACATTTGTAACCTTATTTGTCACATGTAATAGATTCTATTTAAACTCTTTTGACACTAAATCATATATTCTTTTTCTTAGGACTGCTAACTAATTAATTATTGTAAAAATATATTTGTCAATGTTTGTTCATGCCAGGCCAAAGTCTCATACTAAATGGACAATCCCCTTTTGTTATGTATTCAAAAACGGCCGCGCCGCACATGATCGTCGGTGCCTAGCGGTTCGGCGCGACGCGGCGCGGCGGTAAAACACAAAGCATCTGTAGGTACGGTACGAATGCCGCCGAAATCGTAGGTTACTATGAGACTAATTACTATGTGCATGTGTGTGTTGGAACATACTTATTATCTAGAAACTTACCATTTCTGATGTCGACGTTGTTCTTTATCAACGAAAACGCCACCCGTGTTGTCTTAATTTCAAATTGAAACACAAGAAGCACTTTTGTTTATTACCACAGAACATAATACTCAAGAGAAGAACGACAACTTCATACAATTATGAAGCTTACACGAGAGCACACTAGCGCGCCAGTTTATGCCATAGGCAACTCGTGAGGCGCGGGAATTACGAATAGATAGGTACATACCTACTATTTATATTTATTTATACCTATACTGCCGCGCGATTCATAAACGCAGTAAGTAACATTTTGGGCAAAAATAAGTTAAATATATATTCGTAATCAATCCTATGGTGATTACGAATATATATTTAACTCATTTTTGTCCAAAATGTTTCTTAGGTACTGCGTTTATGAATCGCGCGGCAGTATAACGAATTCTCATTTTGCAGTTTATTTAACGATTATGCATTACTTATAATACATATTCGTTCGGCAAAAACTGCAAAATGAACATTCGCTGTACTTAATAGAACTCAAAGAAAACAAAGTTTTTAAACATGTTTCAATATATTTATTTTTCATTTTATTGCTTGTTTGGAGGCTTCTTCAACAAACTTGTGGTTTTTTAATTTACAAAACCGTTTCAGGCATATATAGTAATTGTGCTAAGTACTTATAGTTTTTTAACTTTTATGCTGTAAAGTTCTTCACACTTCTTCAGCCAATGCCATGGTCGGAAAACAACACTAAAGCGTCAATATCGCACAAATAGGATGAGTCTCTATCTCGTAAATACAAAATCGACAATTTTGCACTGGAGTTTCTCTCTTAAGGTATTTGTTGGTTTCACAACACAACACGCACGCGTCAATTTCGCACTGTAGAGTCTATCTTGTAGTGGTTAAGGCAACAATTCTTCACACACAATGCAGAACCGGCAGAAAATACGATTTGGAAACAATCACAACAAAACAAATGTTAGATTCACAGAAAATTATACTCTCTTCGTCAGATTGTCGTAAAAAACAATAAACAAATCCGCCATACCACAAATGAGTGTGGCCATTTCATAAAAAAAAAACACCATAAATCATTATTTGATTTTTAAGTTTTTAATTCTAGTCAGCATTTTAAGACAAATGAAACACAAAATAAGGATTTTAAGTGGTTTAAATTATTGTTTTATATTATTTTAATGAACATTAAAATCATCACAGCTCATTATCTTTAATCTGCAGCTACCGAAATTATGGGTATCTATTCAATCGGGCATGTGACATCACTGATCGTGTTATCACTTTCTTTTGTATAGCGCTATCTCGTTTTTGCTTTTCATGCCACTGTTTGCATTGGCCGCTAAGAAAGCTGACTCCCCCTGTTTATTACTGTTGTATGTACCTACGTAGGTGCTACGCGAACGAATCTATCACCACGGACACAACACGAAGGGTTAATTTCAAATTGAAACACAAGAAGCACTTTCGATTATTACTGTTTTATGTACGTTAGTACCTACGCGAACGAATCTATCACCACGGACGGAAACACAAGAGGCACTTTTAATTAGGTATCATCACCATGAGTACACTCCATTGCTACAAAAACGGTTCAATGTGCCGCCTTTGTCGCTCAATGCACAAAGTCTCACGCCGATGTATGGATGCGATCGCATTACGTAACATCTGCGGATCGCTCCTGATACTCTCAAACGCAGATGTTATTCTGTGCCGCATCTCGTCTTCATTGTTGCAGTCGTCAGCATAGACCATACCCTTCACGTGACCCCGCAGAAAAAAGTCCAGCGGCGTCAGGTCCGGTGAGCGAGGAGGCCAGGCAACAGGACCACCACGACCAATCCACACGGGGAACCGCTCATCCAAGTACGCTCTGCAGCTGCGAGCGAAATGAGCCGGAGCGCCGTCGTGCTGGAACACAATCCCCGAATACTCGATCAGAGGAAACTCCTCAAGAGTGTCCTCGAGAGTCGTTCTGAGAAATTCCAAGTAGTTCTCCGCGTTTAAGCTTCTTGATAGGAACACTGGCCCTATCAGTCGCGTACCAATCATTCCAGCCCACACATTGACACGCCACCTGTGCTGGAAACTGTTGACTCTCGAGGCACGGGGATTTTCGTGTGCCCAGTAGTTCTCATTGTGAATGTTGGCTATCCCACCTCTTGTGAATGCGGCCTCGTCGGACCATAAAACTTTAAACGCGAAATTAGTATGCGTTGAAATTTGGTCGCGATACCACTGGCAAAATTCCATCCTCGGGCTGTAGTCAACGGTCATGAGCTCCTGAGTACGCCGAAAATGGTACGGATGTTGACCGTCGCGACGTATGATCCTCCACGAAGCTTTTTGTGGCACATTAAAGGTAAACCCGGCCCGAGTGGTGCTACGCCTCGGATCTTCCCTGAAGTATTCAAGGATATCGTCCTCCAGTTCCGTGCGTGCACGACCCGACGGCGCAGGCCTACCTTCAGAAGGCGGTTGGTGAAAGGACCCCGAAGAAAATAGCCGGTGAGTCACTCTCCGAAAACATCGGTAGGTATGATGGAACACGACGGCTCGGAAACCTTTGCCGGTATAATACACGAGCGGCCGAGAGTATCACAACTACTAACACACATCACCATGTCGTAATACTCTACATTGGTGTAACCCATCGACATTTTCGAAAAACGAACAATTAAATCACGACTCGCGTAAATATCCAAAATAATATCGACTGAATACCAAGCGACTAAAAAATCTTAGAATAATATTAATTGAAATAAAATGTTTAGCATGTTTAGCATTCCATTTTTAGAGATGCGCAATTTAATCCTGCAAATTTAATCCCAGAGAATTTGACAATTCATTCGAATTCGGTTCAATATCAAATTCAACATCATACGGGAGTCGAACAGACATAAGCGTAAGATCTTGGGTTAGCAATAGCAAGCTGATGAAACTGATTTACTTTAAGTACACCATACGAGAGTCGAACACACATAAACGTAAAATCTTAGATTAGCATAGCAAGCTGATGAAACTGATTTACTTTAAGTTTGAGAGGATGAAACTTTAAATGGTTGCAATGATTTTCTTTTGTAAGTGTCATCAGCATTTTACATGCCAAAATTTAAAAAAAAATATGTGAAATACAATACCACAAATTGATAAAATCTCGTTAAGTTCGTGAATTCATGTTTTCAAAACCTAGTCCATACATTTCATAGTACACACAAGCTTAGTACGTACGTTAATAATCATTAACTTGTTAGTCTAAATGAATGACATACATTTTACAAGAAACTTACAATATTCACACATTGCCAAAAAAATAATGTATTGAACCCACCTGAAGCGGCAAGCAGCCGAAATACAAAAGAGTCTAGGCAAAAGCGCGTCGCGTGTCGCGCTATCTCGGCGGCATCTCTTTGACAATGTTTTCACTACCTTTTGGCGCAATTGTGACTTTCAAGACGAATTTATTGCAGAAGCGACATCGTGGGGTAAGATTATTTTTGACGGTTTGTTTTATTCGAATTGTTTATGATAATACTTTAATTATTGTACTACAAGGCTGCTAATTAATCGGGATAGTTTTCAGTGTACGATATAAATCGTATGGAATTACGTGATTTTGTGATCAAAACCTTTGATATCCAAGCTGAAGGTTGTGTAAAAAAAATGTGGGTAGGTAGCACAACCTACCGAGCGCCGCCCGCGGCGCACAGTGGTCTGGAAATCGAGCTCCATACTCATAGAAACTTAAAGTAAAGAATTAAAAAAACAAAAATTGTATTGGCTCTGGTATACCTCCCTTTACATGTTATTAACGTATGGATGGTACAAGTCACAATACGCGTGAGAAAAAAAATATTTGTGTTTTTTTTGTATGGGAGAAAACACTAAAAGTACGTTTTTTCGAAACTTAATAGAACTGTTAGGCTGGTGCTCACACGAGCTATAGTCCCATACACGGCGATCAAGATGACATACAATTCATGTACCTTTAGGCACCGCTTAGCACGTAGCAAATTTTTGAAATTTTGAATTTTCGAAGTGTGAGTTTTCAAATCTTTGCCGTGGTTAAATGACGTTGCCGATCGATTTACTTATATTATAGTTAGGTTTAGCCTGCTAATGACCTTTATGATGACAATAATTAAAAAGATATTGATTGTATAGGTTTTTCTTTTAAATTTCATTCCAAGAACTAACTCATTTGTTAATCACCGTGATTAAGGTTAAGATATTATTACATACTAATGACATGAGCATTAACTAGCTCTAGCAGGGCCAAAAGGGCCCTAGTCACAATACAATTATATTGTCTGTAATATAGGTAACTAATTAGAGAATAGCGAACGCTAATGAGGGGTAGTTGTATAAAAACAGGACATTTTGAGTCTAATTTTATCAGTAGCTCTCAGTACTTTTGCGCGCTAACTTATTACCTTATATTTGTTATTGTGTTGTGATGAAAGGTTTTGGTACCAATTTGGATAATTTCATGTTTGTGGCAAACAATAGTAGTTCAGTCCAATGTTTTATTTGAAGCTTTCGAGAATACTGTTGAATTGTCGGAAAATGAAAAGAAGGAATTGAAACAATTCTGTCAGAGTTATGTGAGTAACTTGAGGAAGAAATGGATCTCGTGTAATCGCACGAGACATACATATATAAAAAAGTATGAGACATCAAATGGCCTGAGGTCGTGAGGGAAAAAATGACTACTTCTGTAATGTCGCTAGAGCAGTAACCATGTTCCAGTTCTGACTTTGGTGTAAATGAGGGTGCATCAACATCCTACACACCGGAGACGTGCAGTGTTGGAACATCAACATCAGTTGTGACGCCGATAAAACCATTCGTGGAGCTAAGCCCGCTACAGAAGAGAGGGAGAGTGGAAGAGCTCCTAACGCATAGCACTGAAAGCCTTGCTCATACAACTGGTTTGAAAGCACAAAACAAGAATGTAGCAGATATAATTAAACTGGTATCGGAGCATCCCGAAGAGGCTACAAAGATAAAGAAATTGTTAAATACAAAGAAAACTGTGCCTATATATTCCGCTGACAAAGCTTTAGGTATTTTGACCTCATTGAAGCTTTCGAAGTGGCAGTATATAACATTAAGATCTTGTGCAAAAGAAGAAGGAATACTACTGTATCCTTCTTATACTGCCATCGAAGAAGGACTGCTACCCCCCAAAAGATACCACAGACATCACGGAAAGAGAGGTAAAAGTAAAGCTCGAAGCAATTTTGGACAAAACTGTGGCTAGGTTTGGAAAATTCTTACGTGTGGAATCTTCGTTGGGTGGCAAAGAGTCGACACTTATATGCAAGTGGGGCTTTGATGATGCTTCAGGGCAAAGTTTGTATAAGCAAACTATGGCAGACGAAGACGATTCCAGTATTTGTATGTGTTCTTTTGTGCGTCTGCGCTTAGTTTGTGGCGATGAAAAGGTATGGGAAAATCCAAAGCCATCTTCCACCATGTTTTGCAGACCTATTTATTTTAAGTTTTCAAACGAAAACAAGTTAAACATCGTGGAAGAACAGGCTTTGATTGAGGCTAAGATTGAAGCACTGCAGCCTTCTATTATGGGAAGCCATGTTGTAAAGCACCATGACCTTATAACCATGATAGATGGTAAAAAAATTAACTTTATATTCTTTAATAAAATGAATATCAGTTTACTACGCATTTTTTTCTTTTAAAATGAATGTTTATAAAGCGTACGGAAAAACCACATAATTAAAATTCATAACCTCAAAAATTGCTACGTGCAAAGTGATACCCAAAGTTGCATTACATTAATGCTCATGTCATTAGTATCTAATTATATCTCAACCTTAATCACGGTAATTAACAAATGAGTTAGTTCTTGGAATGAAATTAAAAAAAAACCTATACAATCAATATCTTTTTAATTATTGTCATCATAAAGGTCATTAGCAGGCTAAACCTAACTATAATATAAGTAAATCAATCGGCAACGTCATTTAACCACGGCAAAGATTTGAAAACTCACACTTCGAAAATTCAAAATTTCAAAAATTTTCTACGTGCGAAGCGGTGCTTAAAGGTACATGAATTGTATGTCATCTTGATCGCCGTGTATGGGACTATATCTCGTGTGAGCACCAGCCTAACAGTTCTATTAAGTTTCGAAAAAACGTACTTTTAGTGTTTTCTCCCATACAAAAAAAACACAAATATTTTTTTTCTCACGCGTACTGACACTTGTACCATCCATACGTTAATAACATGTAAAGGGAGGTATATCAGAGCCAATACAATTTTTGTTTTTTTAATTCTTTACTTTAAGTTTCTATGAGTATGGAGCTCGATTTCCAGACCACTGTGCGGCACTCGGTAGGTTGCGCGCTAGCACCAACAGCATCCTGGCTGTTATTGCGGATTGGCGGGACACGCGTTACGTCCAGCACTGGGTTAATACATGCTAGTATATCTTCCATACAAAACTTCAATTACAGTCAAAAACGCCATCTATCACCCGCACCCAAAACTGTTTGGTCCCTATGATGCGTTCAAACAGATTCATAATTGTAGTATTTTAAAATGTTATGATTATTCTTTCTTAAGTTTATGATAATTATTAATATAAATATTTAATCAAAATTTTAAAATAGTTACGTAATATTGACATGCTTATTTAAACTATTTCTATTGTATTATTCAGAACACAGCCATATCATTTGAAGCTTCTATAAATGTTGCCCTTGTTAGCAAAACTTTTGGGTTTGTGGGAAATTTTAATATTGAAATTCAAAAAGAATATTACTTATTTAAATTAACCCCGGAAAGAATGAAAAATAAACAAGATAAGATATTTCTTCATCATAATTACAACAAATTAAAATTAATCTGCACGAATCATAATTATTACAATAATTCAAAACTTTTATTGGTTTATTTATTGGTAATTATACTTAATGTATGGTAACATCACACAGTTCATGGCCGTCACCGGGTAACTGCGCTGACGCATCTTTCTTGTGTTATTTTTCCTTTTTTCTGCTTTCTTGTGCTATTTGTGCTTCCTCCGCCAAGTACGTTGAGTGTGATATTAAAATGTGAAACCCACTGTTTAAAAATATCAAAGTTTATAGTGAAAAACGCATACAATTTCGAATTAAGGACTGGTGCAAAGAAATAAATTACATTTTAATTGGAAAAAATATGTATAGTTCTTGATAAACGTGACCCAATGAAAATAAACGTGTACTCAATGTATAATGTAAATAAACACATAGTTCTTATTTTTTGTAGTTTTATTCGCTTTACCAAAATATAAATGAAATGTATTTATTTTCATTTTCGTTAGTTTTGTTTCCCTTCTAATACAAATGTTTATATTAGAAGGGAAACAAACTATCGAAACTGAAAATAAATGCATTTCATTTACCATTATAATTTAATTATGAACTATAGATAACCCATTAGAACCGGAACCGGAAGCGGAGCGGATCATGAACTTTTGATCGTTAGTAGTACCGGATTGGGGAACTAGGTGGCAGCGTCAACCGAATATAGCGAGTTGGCCATCTATACCTACTCTTATCTATAGGTTAATACCCATAATTAGGAAATAAGTATTTATAATGTTTTAACTACTAACACTAGTTTCATAAGTTTTACTGTACTAACATTCTATGGATTTCTAAGTCTGAATTAAAAAGTTTTTATTTTATTTTATTTATAATTCTGGTTACAAAACAATTAATATTGTACTGGTGTTAAAAATCTAACCAGGGATTTGGTAAACGTTGGTCACGAAGTAAGTAGGAACCTACTTAACAATTTACATACATTATGATAAACTAGTTTTAATGACATAATATATCCGGAAGTAGCGTCTTTATACTTGCCATTGATTGCTAAATATACTTACTTGATTGGCGTTACAATAAGAATGAGTTAAAGTTAGAAGCATTTAAACTATGTAGGTTATCAAAATGTGGGTAGGTAGGTACTTCGTGAACTACGTTTACCAAATGTCTGGTTAGATTTTTCTAATAATATCATCAGCAAAATAATTATATAGGTACCTATTTTACCTCCGTATGGATAAATCACCATTCATGTAGATACTGATTTATAAACCATTTACTTAAGCTAAAACCATTTTCGTTTATTACAATTATTTATTGCATACAGCAATATAAGCTACCGTGGTAAACAATAGAAATATGTAGAGGAATGACGAGAAACATTGAAAGCAGAGGACACAATATGGGTCCTAAACGATGTATCACACTCGTGTTATGTAAGTGACGGCGTATTTCAGCTTAATGAATGGGGCTCTGAGAATTCAAGTTTTATTTAATTACGAGCTAATTCGTATCGTACCACGGAAAAAAGAATAAGTACATAGGTAGTTACTAACATTATTACATGAAGTATTTCATAATTTTAATCTTGATTTAGCACTCGTGGCATATACATATGCGGGCGTGTACTCGGCAGTCATTGTTCCGATAGTCTTTACGGCCAATGGCCTAATAGTCAGGAGCCTTGATCAACATATTTTATCAAGGAGGCTCTCCTTATTGTACAATTTCCACTTGCCGAAGCGCATCGGAGCGGATTGAAGCGCAATTTATAACGCAACTAGCGACCAGCCCCGGCTTCGCACAGGTGCAATGTAGATACTAATGTGGGGCATATAAACCTTCCTCTTGAATCACTCTAACTATTAAAAAAAACCGCATCAAAATCCGTTGCGTAGTTTTAAAGATCTAAGCATACATAGGGACAGACAGACAGCGGGAGCGACTTTTTTTTATACTATGTAAAGATTCAAATGGCCAGACTATACACATTATTACAAAGTTGCAAAGTCACATATCCTGTAACTCAGCGGCACCCTTTCAGACTGGCAACTCAACAACGCTGCTTGACTGCCAGTAATAGTGGTGGTAGTACTTTCCCGGACGAACTTTTTCACAAGGAGATAAAGATAAAGGATAAAGATAACGGCTAAATATAAAAGATAAAAGTAAAAGATAAAGGTAAAAGATAAAGACAAAAGATAAAGATAAAGACAAAAGTAAAAGATATTTATTTTGCAAATATGGGTGGTACAAACAAATGTGGTGACTTATAAGAGGATACATGATCAGCCATATTTAACCATAGCGGCCCGCCCCGGCTTCGCACGGGTGGACATTTTTCCCGTGTTTGCATCATTTTTCCCGTTTTTGCATCATTTTTCATTTATGCTCCGCTCCTTTTGGTCGTAGCGTGTTATATAGCCTATAACCTTCCTCGATAAATGGACTATCCAACACAAAAATATTTTTTCAGTTTCAACCAGTAGTTCCTGAGATTAGCGCGTTCAAACAAACAAACAAATTCTTCAGCTTTATAATATTAGTATAGATAAAGAGAATTGACATTATCTATAATGACTAACGGAGTGAAAAGATGCGGCACACCAATGTACTGCGCTGCGCGCCGAAAGTCTTCGTCGCGCTTCGCCAGAAGACGGCTAGATCAATGGTACACAGAAAGCGTTGCTCCTTTACACGGCACTCTTTGTGAAGAGATTTCTTTCCTCTTGAGTAATATGTTCTGTGTTTCTTTCACTAGAGCCTTTCTCTGGCCTGACCACCACTAGCTTGGATCCTATTCCCGATGCCGGTTACATTTTTTACATTTTTTTTATATCTTGTATTGTTTTTGCTTTTTAAATTTATTTAAAAAGTAGCCCGTCCCGGCTTCGCACGGGCGGAAATTTTTCCCGCAACATTTTTTCATTTATGCTCCGCCCCTATTGGTCGACATCTCTCGGGCCTGCCACAGTCCCGGTGAATCCATTCTACATATTATTTCTGTTTGTTCTCGTCTTGCTAACGGCGAGTAAGGCACAACCTAGTGGCTAGGATTATCCACCAGCAACTTGCTCTGAAATAGGTACAACACTGTCGACGCAGAAGTACCACACTTCAAGTATGTGCCCGAACCAGTTCTCGAGAATGGTCATGTCACATTGTACTGGGATCGATCTAACATCACCGACAGGACTATTGTTGCCAATAAGCCTGACATTGTGGTGATAAATCGATCAGAGCGTCTCATAATGATTGTTGATATCACTGTCCCACATGATGAGAACCTTGTGAAAGCCGAGAAGGTTAAAGAAATTAAGTATCAAGGCTAGGCACACGAGGCTGTCGACATGTGGGAGGTTAACTCAGCAGTCGTTATGCCGATAGTTGTAACGGCCGTTACGGCCAATGGCTTAATAGCCAAGATCCTCGACTAACATCTGATGAAGCTCTCGTTAGGCAGCTGGATCAAGGGCCTAATACAGAAAGCGGTACTTCTGGACAAGGCGCGTATTGTTAGGAGGTTCCTCTCTCTGGAGCCCTGACCACCAGTAGCTTGGACCCCGTTTCCGATACTACCGGTGGGTTACTATTTTTTTATATTTTAACTGTTTTTTTTTATATACAAGATTAGCCGAAAAGGTGTTAAAGTACCCATAATAATGGATAACTTTTGTTCTACAACTTTCCCCAAAACTCAATAGTTTAAGAGAAATAGCTGTTCAAAGATTTCATAAAAAATACGCTAAATTCTATCTATCCTCAGCTATGATCGGCTGTGTTTACATTTTAGGTCATATTTGGGGTCACGGATTAGAAAACCATAAGATAACTAAAGCAGGGATGAACATTTTCGAAAAAACTAAATTAAAAATTATTTTTCATGGAAAAAATTTAATCGAATTTTGAAATTTTAACTCTTGCTTTAAAATAGTGATCAGTGATACTTTAAGTGACCTGCGGCTTAGTACCCCCTTTCCGACTAACCTTGTATATTTAAAAATGTAATTTATATGCATATTTAATGAATAAAGAAAACCATTTTAAAATCACTTGAGACGTATTTAAAAATAAAAAATATTTTAACAAAAATAAAACCGACTTCAAAAAAACTAAAAATGGAATAAAATAATTACCATATTATAAAATTAACAGTTTCAGAAGTCGGTGCCATCAATTTGGTTCGGCGTGGATTAGCACCGACTTCTGAAACTGTTAATTTTATAATATGGTAATTATTTTATTCTTTTTTTTATTTTTTTGAAGTCGGTTTTATTTTTGTTAAAATGTTTTTTATTTTTATCATTTTAGTGGCCTTAATTAAAACATGGTTGGACCTACTACAGACGCTGTTCGTAACATAATCTCATCATCACATTATGCTTACTGCTCGTTATTGAGGAGTTCCGTTGTCTATCTCCGAAGTTCTTCACCAAATTTAAATGGGACCAAATGGAATGAAATATTTCGCATCAAACTAAAGAAGAATCACATAAATCGGATCATAAATCTCAGCGTAATCGGTGTATATACCTAAAAAAGAATTACCAATCGAATTGAGAACCTCCTCCTTTTTGAAGTCGGTAAAAAGTTGTCGTCAAATAATATGCGAAATTCAACTTTAAGGTAGCTCCTGTTAAAAGATCTCTCAAATGAGAGCTGTTTATTAATACGGACCTCAATACGCTGACTTAACCTTTTGTTGGAATCCCACTTTTAAAGCCAAGCCTTTTAAAGTGGGATCTATTATTTTTAAAGTTCAATAACCGACTTAAATCTCTTATTTTATTTACTCTGTACCATTATTCGGGGTGGCGCCACCGTCTACGCATGACGCGACTGATATGGCAAATGACTTGGTTTCAATGCTTAAAACAGAATAAAAAAATCGATTAATAAGAATTTGGCATGGCATGGTTGGTTTGCCCATGGTATAACAAAACAACGTATTCTCTTCCCGCGATGTACGCTTTTACGTCACGATTTATGATATTTTCCCACAGGCTAACAGCTTTCTTAGCTCCTGATGAACCAATAAGCATCGGCTTCTGTTGTCAAACTTTGCTGTCATTGGTGGGAAAATATCACATTTGGTGACGTAATACAGAATACGGATCTTCGTCAAAAGAGATCAAGAGAAAACCTTGTTTGTTTTATTATACCATGGATTTGCCGATTGCCGGCTGGCTGTTGCTTACCGTGTCAATATTCGGTAATAAAAGGAAATCCACTTTAAAATAAAATAACAATGCATTAACCAACTCATTATCAATACAAGTGACATTTTTATAGCTATTGACACCAGTGAGTTTATATAATTATATTACTAAAACACGAACGAGGATAGTCGTCGTCACACAAAATGTGTCAGTTGATATTTTATATCGTCGTTACTATATTTTCTCTTTTAAAAACTGCTACCGGCTTAGGTGAAATAATTTACGCGATAAACGCTGGTGGACCAGCCCATACTGATATTTATGGAATACATTACGAAAAAGATCCATTACAAGGAAGAATCGGTACCGCTTCGGATTATGGTAAACAACTGGTTATGATCGGTAGAGTGAACCCAAAAGATGAAATATTGTATCAAACTGAGAGATATCACCACAGCACATTTGGCTACGACATTCCAGCGAACAGGGACGGCGACTACGTGTTGGTTCTGAAGTTCAGTGAAGTGTATTTCAATGCGCCTAACATGAAAGTTTTCGATGTGGTTTTGAATGGAGACCACACCATTGTTGCCGACTTGGACATTTTCGACAAAGTAAGCCGTGGTGTTGCTCATGATGAGTATATACCCTATTCAATTAAGAATGGTAAACTGTATTACAATGAAGAAGAATCAGATATAAGAGGAGGTAAAATAAAGGTAGAATTCATTAAAGGTTACAGAGACAATCCAAAAATAAATGCTTTATATGTAATGAGAGGCACAATTGATGAAGTGCCTAAACTGCCCCCATTAGTGTGGCCAGAAAATGAAACTGAAGAACCTAGAGATGAGGTTGAAGAAAAGAGCTCTAAGTCTCGGCGTGCCAGTGGGCCTAAACAACCAGATCCATACTCTATGGACGAGAGCTCTGTGCTGATCCCAGTTTTTATAACTATAGGTGCTTTCATTCCACTTTTGTTCTGCCTCTGTAAACTATAATCTTCACATGATTAAAATTCCTACTTATATCATTTTTGTGTGATTGTATGCTGTTTAGTATATTTCTATTTATTGTGGGTAATGATATATTTTATTTGAATAAATCATATTGACATTATTTCCAAGCACTTAATATCAAAGCTCAATGGTGATAGTACAAAGCCAGTAAATGTGAAATGACTAGAGCCCGTCCCATGTTGAAATATTAATTAAATTCTACACTATGCGCACAGATTATGTGCTGATCAGATGCACTTTATGTAAATAAATAACTTGAGTTTATTTAAAATATGTTTTTCTTTGTGTTTTATCACCACCTTGCACCTTTAAATATTACATAGATACACTGCTCCGAATGTATCAGTTTTTCAATGACTCCATTATTTTATAGTACATTCCTAGAATCGTGATTTACCTTTTCCAAAAGCCTAGTTAACTCATGCATGAAAATAGTTTTCATATTTTACATAATTATATTTTTTATAAAATGAAAATTATAATTTAAAGTCATATTAAAAAGTTCTATGTTTCAACAGATTTTTATCAGAACTTAAAGTAGTACAAATGTTCAACAAGTCTGGAGAAGGTAGGTCTTATCAATATGGTGATAAGAAATAAATAATACACCTCAAACACAATTGAAACAATTTTATTAAGGACAGTCTTTCAAATACTTGATAGAATATACCTAAATACTCTTATGTAGCACAATTATTTATTTCACAATTCAGTATTGTTTGGCTAAAAGTACCTCAAATAGTTACTTGCATATTCTGTTGTAAATATCTCAAACAGTTTTACGGCCCTCCATACTCCCTGCCTATTTTTATTTTTTGAGCAAGCTTAACAATTCTTCTTAACCTGAAAAAAAAAGAAAGTTAAATGTTATGTTATGCTGCTTTCGGAATTAATGATTATATTTTCCCCAAAGGAATAGAGAAAAGTGAGCTGTTAATCTGGTTACATCCCCATCCTAAAGTTAAGAAAACATGCTATTGCTAGATACGCAAATATTAACTTTAAAAACATTAAGTACCGTACTTTAAGTTGATTTTAGAAAGACAAAAAATTAACCGAACAGGTCTAATAGTAGAAGAATAATTTGAATGCGATAGAAACTGAACAATGGGTAATCGAATTTAAAATTCTATCCCACAACATGTCAATTATAAATTTAAAGTGGCTGATGTATACGAAAATCCAGGCGACGTATGTTGTCCGTATCCTATTCCCATGTGATAGGTGGTGAGTCTATTGATTTTTTAAATAATTCTTAATCCTGGGCGGCTCTCTAAACCATCTCTGACATGAAAAGCTCAATAAAGCGGGGTCTGCCGCGACAAAAATCGAACAAAACTATAGGTACTATAATTTTCTATAAAAATTATATGTAAGAAGATTACTTAGCTGTAATAATTTTCCTTTTAATTTCATTATATACCTACCTATTGTGAATTATTTTTCAGATATTCAAAAATAGCGGATTAGGTGGTGACTACCAAAAATAAGGAACAACTTTAAATTTTAGATACCTATTATTTCGTAAACGGGTCCCTGTATCGAAAAAGTGTTGTAGCATTCCGTTATATAAATATTTGAATTTTTGAAAAACCTTTTTAACGATACCCTACACGATAGGGTAGATATACGAATAAAAAAACAGCCCAACTTTACATGAAGATACTGTAATTTTTTATAGGTATTGGCTTTACTTTATATCTTTTTGGCGCTTAAAATACGATGCCAAATTTCAGCCATAGTCATGAGAGATTTCAGGCATTAGTCCTCAGACATAGACATTAGACCCTTTTGTCGTTGCGACGACAAGACGAAACGGACATGGCGAAAGTTTAAAGAAAGAAAGAAGCTTTCGCAAGAAAGAGTTCCTAGCTTGACTTCGGAATCCTAACAAGTGCAGTTTACATTCGAACTTTTGAACTATTTTGGTATACTTATATCTGGAAATCAGGAAACAAAAACCAAAAACTAACAATGGTTTCTCGAATAGGAAATATCAGTGTGATAACACCAGTACCTAACTATAGGTGGGTACCGTTATTTTCCTTATTGACGATGTTAGTTAGTAGTAGTATTTAGTTAATATTTAATAAAAATCTAACCGTACCAGTGATCTAATGGTTGAAAAGCACGAATGAGGAGTTCCTGGTTTTTCTATTAGGTACCTATACATAGTTTACGAAAGTCTTAGTACCAGCCCAGGGTTTGGAATTGTGTTCGGCAAATGACATTAATACCTAGGCTTGTTCCCTATAGCTGAGGGTGCACAACAGTACACCTCTGTTTATCTCCAAAGCTTTAGGTTCTAATTACTGCCGCCCTGGTGGGTTGACGCATTGTCGTTACGGGGGGGGCTCAGTGGCCGTGGTGTGAATGCCCACGGTGAAGCGCAGAGGAACCTGAGGAGGGGCTGCTAGTCGGGGCTTGGGACTGGAAGCCCTCGATGTAGCGGCCAAGTAAGTTGCGGTGGCGCCTGGGCGACACCTCAACTGAGGCGGGCCGCGATGTCTCATGGGAGGCATCGCGGCTGAAGGGTGGAGGCCGCGGCGGGAGAGGAGTGCCGGTGTTGCGGTGCGCCGCTCTCCCTACCTTCCGCGGGCTGACGGGGTCGCCAACGTCAGATGGCGGACGCGGTGAGAGAGCAGGCAGGGGGAGAGGAGTGTCGGTATGTCGTTGGCCGCTCTCCCTATCCTCTGCGGCCGAAAAGTGATAGGCGGCGGGGCCACTAACCTGGTCCATCGTAGGGGGACCAAGGGTGCCCAGAAAAGGGGTCGTCTAGCGCTCATGTGCTCGTTTGGTCCCCGGGGTGGTCACGGCGTGCCATGTATTCTGGTGCGCCGGTGATGGGGGGTACTCCCCAGAGGAGGGTCCGGTTACGGACAGCCGCGGCGGGTTCGCGGATGAGTGCTTACGCGTGCTCGTATTCCCGCCATATGTGGCAGAGTGGAACACCGTGGAATTTTAGTGGGTTTGAGTCCCACACAACTGCACTATCTCCCCGTGGTAGTGCAGTATGAGTGTGCATTTCTCCACGACAAAAAAATAAAATAAAGAAAGCTTCTAATTACTGAACCCATACCAAATTTCACCTAGTATTAAGTAAGTAAGGTCCTTATATAGGTATTTTATTTTCATTAGGGGTCCGCCGATGTAAGGTAAAGCCAGCAAAATAAGATGTAAGGTAGCGATGAATGTAATATCGAATTACGCGATCCCAGCCATTGGTCCATAGGAGAAATACCGTGGCGCTGTACGATTTATTCGATAAGAGACCGACATAACCACCCCCACCTTTCCCAGAGTAGACTGTATCCAAGTGGATATTACCACGTAAAAAAAATACTATATTTCCGAGATCAGACTAAATATTGCGATGACTATAGATACTTTGTTTTATGAATACTCTTCCTGTACAGTCTACACTGTTTCCCAGTTTTGCAACCCCAACCCATAATGAAGAAACAAAAATCTACTCCTCATCCCGAAACGCTAGCCTAAGGACATAAACTATCCCAAAATTCCCGTACAAGTAAATTAAAAACAAATTACTTAGAAGAAAAAAATAACAACACCTATTGCAAGCGTGCATTACCCATTAGCGTCCCAATCTATACTAATATTATAAAGAGGAAAGATTTGTATTTATGTATGTAACGAATAAACTTAAAAACTACTGGACCGATTTCAAAAATTCTTTTGCCGTTGGAAAGCTACATTATCACTGAGTAACATAGGGTACGGGCGGAGCCGTGAGGACACAACTAGTCTCTAATAATTACTCAATAAAAATGAGTTACCCGTTGAGTGTAAGTATAGGTAACCCCATGCAATAGAATTCAACTTACGCATTTGATGTCCCATGCACTTTATATTCACATTTTCCTTCATTATTCTGAACAAACCCTCTTCTGCATTTATTTGTTATTGGTGACGCTGTAACATTCGTGTTATTTGAAGAATCTGGTGATATTGTCGTGAGAACATCCGCTGGGATTTGTATCGTAGTAACAACAGAATTGTTGGCAGTCTGATTCAAGGCTACATCTGCTGCCTGCACAGCAATAGTACTGCTATTCCTTATGAAAGCTTCTGTTGTCTGCTCCAAAAATGCTGTTGTAGACATATTCACATTATGTTGAGTCTCAGTGTTTAAAGTTGTTATTGTTGCATTTAACGGTTTCGGTGTTGTACCGTTCGGCGGTTTTATCGTCATTTCTGAATAATCGTAAGCGTAATCGTAATCCTGCAAAATAAATTAACAAAGCACCATGAAATTAACTATTCTTATAATAGGTACATTTAAGATAAACGTAACACGTAGATTGTACATAAAAACTACATTAATGTTGGCAACTAAGTATAGGTAACTGGTAATCAACATTCGCTAATCAATTTGTAACTGCTTTCAGACGACAACTTGTAGGTAGTTTTATCGTACCATCTTAATTAAAATAAATATACTTATAACTTTATAATACATACCACATATTCTTCCTTTCCACCTTTAAGTAATGCAATGATTTGTATGTTCTTCAAACCAATTTGCACATTTAAATCACCCGATTGTCTCTGATCAAAACTAGAAGTGCAATCTGTTGTTCTAACTAAAACAGAGCACAAAGTCAAAGCAAGAGTTATTAACTGACACATTCTGCTTTACTTATATACAATGTAAGCGTGTAAGCGATAAAGTAGGAATTGTGATCAAGTCCCGTGGTCTTGCGCGACTGGCTTGAGCCACCGGTTGCCCTGTTCACTGCTTTACACAAAGTTATTTCCAACAACATAACAGTTATTTCAAGTAACAGTGGTAAGGTCGATAGCCTCCGCCAGTGCATTGCGTTTGCGTCTTCAGATTGCGTAAGGATCGCAGATTTTATACATCGAAAATATATATATAGATATGGAATCAAAGGTTTAACAATACCTATTATGATTTAGGCTTTCGTATAACCCTGTAATAAATACAATTAAGTAACTATCTCTTGTAAAAAAAAATCCTCTCGAAAAAGTCGAGCTTGTCAGATTTTAGTCATGCCATGGTCGATTTCTTACCAAGTTACTTATGTTACGGAAATGTATTTTCTCCCTTAATAATAATATCTAATTATGCCATGCCAAGTTATGCCATGTATAACGCCAGTGTAACCATACATTTATCGATGAATAAGATTGTTAGTACCTACCTAATTTCGCGTTTATTGTTAAAGGGATTAATGTATAAGTAATTATAGTATCTATTATTTGATTCACTCAAACATAAGGTAAGTGTATACCTACTCTATTCTGTTGAATCAATGTAGAAGGAAATGCATTGTAGCAATCAGCGTAAAAGATCAACCGTAAAAGGCCAACAAGGAATCCGATGGGATTCCTTGTTGGCTAGATTCCTATAATAATATTATAACAGTTTATATAATCGACAAAATAATTATTAGAGTTCTGTATCTCAATGGTCAAATCGCAACCCTTATGGTAAGACATTACTTAGGTATATTACTATTGACTGTAACGGTGTGAGTCTTTTAGGGCTAACATAATGTCAAGAGGAAGGGTAGCAACATTGCTTTTTAAATGAACAAACTGCGATCACCGCCTATCCATTTGACAAACACGGTGATTATTGTAAAAATCCCCCACGTCGCAACCGTTAATAGCAGCGGTTTATTAGGAGTATCTGGTAATGACAAGCTTACTGATCAAAACATTGTAATGCCGCCGATGTTAGACACTGACACACTTCTCTGCCAGTGCCTAAGATCTAAAACAGAACATCAGATTATTTCACCATCCAACTCGGGTGGTGGTAATAGTGGCTGATGTGGATGAATATTGCACAGTGAAATTGAAGACGCCGTGCGCCACCCCGTGCAAATCTCCAAGATAACACTGTCGATATTCCTTGACAAAGACTGCGACAGAATATAATTCGTTGCAGCCGTATAACTACTATTCCCAAACCTATATAACGATGGAGTTTGCAAGGTGAATGCATATTATTATCTATCGATGCGCATGATTTATTAGAAGGTATTTATGCACGTTCTAGCCTTTCAACCATGCTGCGTTTTAAACTAATATAATAATTCTTCAGTCAAAGACGTGTCTACTTTAAAGAAACAAAATAGTTACCTAGGCAAAGCCAGGCTTACCCTAGGGGCTAAATAGGCTTCGAAGCGAGGATCTGGGGGACGCGACGAGAACGATCGGACGACTACGTCAGATGAAAAATATTTTGAAAGGCATTTTCAAATGGAAATTACTTAAATATAACAAAACCAGGGCCAGCCATACCATGGGGTGAACGGAACGGCTGCTCCAGGTCTAGACCGGGCGCCAAAATGCTTACCTAACTAACAAAAAATGTATTACTTACCTTATTTTTTTATCATACTCTGCTGTTAGTTTAAAAATAATTTCCCAGATAATTTTCATCGTATTTAACAGAAGACTAGTACAATAATTAGAGCAAGTATCTATTAACCATAGTAAGTTAGATGAATACGAACGTTGATTGATCTCATCGTTATATAAAAATAGCGTTTACGTCAGCTCCTGCACTACAGGATGCCGTAGGACATAATGCTGTGGAAATATGCGAAGTACGTAAGTACCTACACTAACCAAGCTGTAGCCACATCAGTCAGCTGCCTATTTTTCCTAACTGCAAATGCAGCATAACTTAACCTAGCCGACAGGGCAGTAATGTGAGCACCACAAAGTAATTTTGAATCTAGACTTATACCTAAAAATACGGTTGCATTAATCGTATCAAATTTATTGCCTTCAAGCATTAAAAAACCTACTTGCAGAACATTTTGATAGCGAAAACTTAAGGGATTTTGTTTTACTAAGTATTTAGTAAGAACTCCGAGGTAAGAACAGTTAACTCTTGATGACATATAAAAAAGTGATATCAGTAAATAAAATTATATCTAATAAATCGGTCACCATATAAGGAATATCATTAAAAGCTAGAAACAGAAAAGGACCGAGAATAGAGCCTTGAGGCACGCCCATTTTAACTAGAGAGCCCGAAGATATCGCACCGATGATATTAAAACCACAATTGTAGTAAAAACATTAAATTTTAAGTAGATAGGTATCTACGAATCTTATTAGGTGGGTAGGGTAGGGACCCTACCTACCTAATTAGAAAGAGACATATCGTTGCTTCGTTGCCTGTTGCCATGTTCAAAACTATACTCCATTTATTATAAGTATTATAACATTAGAAAAAAGAGGCTCGCAGAAGCAGGACTACGAAACCTTTTATTTTGAAGTTAAATTCAAACAATTTTAATAAATAATGTAGTTATGTGTTTTTTTTTTAAGTAACAATGTATGGCATACAATAAAGCATATTCTATCTATCTACTCGTCATGATGCTTGGATAGGTACATGAAATAAAACAATTTATAGTACCTAACAATCAATTTATTAAAAACAAACCGACAAAATAAAAAACACGTGCTGCCACAACTTATGAAGGGATTAAGTAACATTTTAGATTTGGTAGAGTTATAGTGACATGAAAAACGTTCTAGGTACTGTCCGCCCCTGCTTCATTTAGATTTTAAAGATTGACACGACAATATTTTATGTAAAAACTAAATAATATTAAATTAAAGCCTTGTAATTTCAGAAGGTAGATAGGTTAAATAAGTACAATTAAGGGCCGATTTTTCAATTGCCATATAACTATTAACTGAGGAATAAATGTGATATTTTGACATATTCTCTATACAAAAACTGTCAAAACGTCAAACTTATTCCTCAGATAAAATTTATCTGACTATTGAAAAATCGGCCCTAAGTGTGACAGCTGTTATTTAAATTGATTATATTTAACTCCACATCAATCTTGACTGTAATAATGTTTGTTGTACTTTTATTACAAAGTGTGCCCCTAAAAGAGCCTTTTTTAACTTCTGTGTATTGCATAAAAATGGATTTTATGATGGATGACTGCTGTAACCACAGAACACTTATACTCAGAGAGGCTGTAACCTGAACTTCGGCATGTAGGTATTTTAGATGCATCAAGTATACTTTGAAACTGTTTCGAGACATCTTGAAAGTTGAAGCAATATTTATACTTGACAAAAATGTAGATAGATTACTAACTACTAGGTACTTATGTTGCTGCGATGCAGAGAGTATTATGTTCCTTGCTGCGATGGGAACTATGTATGTATGTGTATAACAGTAGATAGGTACCCCTAGTAAGAGTTTGCAAATTATGTACACACATCCGCAAGAAAAATTCTAATAAATTATTTAGTTTGGATAACTCTCGAAAACTATATGCCGTTTTCGTAATTTGCAAACTACTGTTAATTCCCATCGCAGCCGCGGCTAGTGTACCCACCTAGTTGATAAGGGTGATATCCCAAAAACTAGTACCTATTTTTAATCAATCATAAATTTTTAGAAAGACCTCCAATTTTAAGAAAAGTTGTTTTTGTTTTAGTAAGAAGTACCTGGATGACCGAGCTTTGCTCGTTTTTTTTTTGGTAAATAGACGTTTTCTAAAAATGAAACCTAGTTAGATCGATTTATCATCTCCGAAACCCCGTGCATACCTACTAAATTTCTTGAAAATCATCATCATTCATTATATACATGAATTGCTCGTTTAAACGTATTAGATTCACACCTGAAACGAACAAACCTTTCGAAATAATCAAGAGTACCTATACTGGCCGCTCTTATCACTCTAAATGCTCAGTACAGATGATATGATTTGATTGACTGACAATTAAATCGTGTCATGTGGACAGCAATTGACGATTTGTTAACTTGAAGGTCGTTGGATGATCGATTTCATCTCACCCAATCTACAATGCTCATGCATAATGAGTACATGTGAGGAATTTATACGAGTCAGGGGACGACGAATACGTAGTTTGAAAAATAATCATTTCATAATAATAACACGAAATTACCGAGAACTATCGAGAAACGTGAGTTTTATTTTAATTAATCATAATTTAATCTTCTTTACATAGTATATAACAAAGTCGCTCCCGCTATCTGTACGCTTAGATCTTATAAACTACGCAACGGATTTTAATGCAGTTTCCAGCAATAGATAGAGTGATTCAAGAGGAAGGTTTATATGCCCCACATTAGTATCTACATTGCACCACTGCGAAGCCTTGGTGCTTAGCCACAACCGCATGCATAGCACCATTTACTTTATTTCCCGCATTTGCTTTCCTTTCCACATCTTCGTCAATCTTACCATCTCTTGTAAACATACTCCCCAAATAAACAAACTCATTCACCTGTTCAATACTTTCATCTCCTATCTTTACTTTGCACTCAGATACATCTGCATCTCTTTCAAAAACCATTACTTTCATCTTGCTTACATTAATTTTCATTCCTTTCATCTCATATGCTCCATTCATTATAGTCACCATGTCTTGCAACTCTTCCGCCGACGATGCAAGCAAAACTTGATCATCTGCGTAGAGAAGACATTTGACAGGCAACTCATTCATTTTCAATCCACACTCACTCCCTTTTAAATCTGTCAAACAACTATCCATGTATAGGTTGAACAGCCATGGTGACGCTACACAACCCTGTCTAACATCCCTGAAATATAATAAATACTAAATACACTGCTAATAATTTTTAATTCGCAACTCATAAGTTCAACGGTGGCTCGACAAAACGCATCTGACACACAAATGACAAAATAATTGAACGGGAAAAACGAGCTTAAGTCAAGACACGTCATATCTTTTACGTACGCGTTCCAGCGGCGGTCGCTCGCTGCGTCATGATCTTCGTTATAACCTTCGATTCAAAATTATGCGAGCCGAAGCCGAAGTCTGAGGTGTAAAATCAATCGGTAGTTTCGGCCTTTCGGAGTCGGAGTCGAAGCTCCGTAACATCCCTAGGCACGACTAACGCGATATAGCTCCGGGCAGTGAGTTAACTCTTGGCACCAAATTGACTCACGTTAAGAACATGTATTTTTTTGTTGATATGAAGATAAGAATCCCCTGCAGGATCAATCTGTGTCACCAGTAGACCACGAGGTTTGAAGAAATTACACAAATTCAGATACACTCTGTATAGGTAGGTATAATAAGAATAATTAAAACCGATATAAGAATTAACGTTTGTATGTTGATCTTCTATGCGTTCGCGCATCGTTTATCCGATTATGTTGAAACTTTGTTCTGTAGACTTTGTTGCTACCTATGAGAGTCGTAAAGATTTATATTCCTGACGGAACATTTTTTTTATATTATAACGTCAACCTACAATAAACTAAAATAGTTTAACGCTAAATTAAATGGTATTAGGAACGTATTCTCTCTCTCTCTTCTAATATTTAAGTCGGTTTTCGACCCCATATGTCCTGACATATAAAACCCATTATATCAGCAAACCACAGATGCTTTTGCTAATCAAATTGTGTGTATATTAAACCCTAAAGCCGCGTTCCCACTTTGTCGTGACGACAGATAATCGTGTAGTTTGAAGTGTCGTGGCTTATATATTTAAATGGAGGTGTTCACATATAAGACGACACGATTAACTGTCGTTCACGACTTGTTTTTGCAGTGACGACAGATTATCAAGTTAATGGAAACGGCTAGCACGACAGTCGAAAAACGATAAGAAAATGTCACGACATCGTGACGGCAAATCATGTGTCGTTGTCACGACTATCTGTCGTGGCCACAATAAAAATATCGTCTAGTCTTGTAGCTTGCTACTGATGTGCAAACGACAAAGCGACTGCCGTGAAACGATAAAATGTCGTCGCCATCCAATGGGTACAGCTAGATACGATAGTCGCTAAACAATAAAAAAAATGACGACAAACAGTCGTTATAATGGAAACAGCTAGAAACGACAGTTGTCCAACGATAAATTAATCGTCACGACATAGTGGGAACGCGCCCTATTTTTCTTCATTACTTATTTGATAATTCTACGATTTCTTTGGCGAGCAAAAGCCGTAGGTACGAAGCAATAAAAATATTTTTCACATATGACAATATTAAAAAAAACTGACATCACTGACGACACTGACTGAACTGACATTTGAAATGTAAACGTAATCCACTACTACATATAAACAAATTGTTTTCATTTTCTTATTATTGTTTACGCTTATGGTCATAAAACGCACTTATGAAGAGCTTACGTAGGTTACTTTTGCGGTTGTTCATAGCTCCAATCGACACGTATAACGAAGAATTTATACGAAAATGATTAAGTTCTGGAAAAGTGCAGGTAAAGTATTCTGAAATGAATCACATTTTTTTTTATTCTGTCCTTTTGCATCGGGGACGAAACTACGCGACTCAACACGCTTAACCATCTTTATGAATTTTAGCAAAAGGTAAATCTGGTTGTCCTGTACGGCCACCAGAAGTAAAATCAGTGAGCACACCTGATATCAAGAGTCTAATAGATGCGCAAATATTACTTGAAGAAAATGAAGGTAAGTACAAAATATAAACAGTCCTTTTAACTTTGACCAAAAGAAACACTTTAAAATTTGTATGTTTCTCTTTTCCAGATCCAAAACAAATGTTTGAAAAGAGCTCCAAGTTGTCTTTAAGTTTACATGATATTCTTATTGAAAAGAAAGCTATCAAATATTTTTTACAGTTCATGGAAACAATAGGAAAAGATGTCCTCGTTAAATGTTTGTTGGAAATTGAAGAATTTCAAAAACTTATACTAAACTTGAGCAGTACTAACGAAAATGACAATTTTTCAAAAAATTATCGAACTAAAAGTTTGGACCTTCAGTGCAAGTGTGTATTAAAACAAGACTATAAAGACATAAAGTCACAAAGATGCAGCTGGAGAGAAAGCAGTGACATGTTTACTAGTACTGCAAAATTTAAAAATGAATGTTCTATGAGTTCATGTGGTAACTTAGCAGAACATGTTAAATCTGAAAACTCGAACTTGGCCAGTGAAAACAGTCAACTCAGTGATTATACTGAGGAAGCTGTAAAAATATTCAAAAAATATGTTGCTTTAGAAGCTCCATATCAACTTGATTTACCTGATAGTTATAGAAAATCTGTTATATCCAATATATGCCAACCTGAAGGACAGATTCAAGAAAACTGCTTTAAGCCAGTGCAAGATGTTCTAATTAGTCAAATAAAAAATAATCATTTTAATGATTTTATAAACAGCCCCTTCTACATTAAAGCACAAATTGACATTTTGACCAGTGGCTCTCTAAATCTTAAAGACATTTTACATAATGAAACAACTTTGTTTTACTTCACAGAATTTTTGGAACAAGAATCTTGCAGGGTATTATTAGAATTTTTAATGGCTGTCATGCACTTCAGAGATAATTTGCTGAATGGTAACACAACAAGCCCTGACCAAGCTCAAGCAGATGCTATATCTATTTATGAAAAGTATTTTTCACTTCAGGCGACACACCCCATTGGATTTCCAACAGATACTAGGCTTAGAATTGAAAGTGATATTTGTAGAGAAGAAGGTCCGCTACCAACATGTTTTGATTTACCTTATCAAATTGTGTTTAAAACATTGACTCAGTATGTCAAGGCATTTTTAGAATCGGAGTTGTATTTCAAATACCTCTCAGAAATGATTCATTCAGTTGACAATATGTGGTCCTCGAATCACAAATCACATTCCGATTGCAGCAGTGAATTTAGTATTAGCACTCAAAATACTCTCCTTGCTATGGGAGACCCAGTCTTCCGTAAGAAGAAACGCAATCTCTCTGTACCAGACATGACAATAGACTCCAATCAGCTTTATAATGCTGATGCTTTATGGCAGAGGAATAGACCAGACGGCTTAAATCTTGGAAGAGTTAATAGTTTGGGCAGATTTGAATCTAAATTTGAACCAGACCCAGACAAAAAGGATAAATCTGTTTTAAGGAAAATGGTGAGCCGGTTTGTGCCAACAAACACATCTAAAGTAGAAGAAGAAATGGCCTGGCAAATAGCCCATATGATTGTGAAAGATGTAACAGATCTAACTATGGCCCCACCGGATAATGAACATGATGATATGTGATAATTATCATTTAATTTCATATATATTTTGTAAATCGGTAAATAAATAATGTATATATACTTGTAACTAATAAAAAATCATCTATTTCACTTAATATTGTTATATTGTGTAATTTTTTTAAATTAAGGCCCATGTTATGTTGCTGTCATGTACTATTATGCTTTTAGTGTAGACAATAACAAAAACATTTGAAAAGTCATAAAAAGGTATAATCATATAAAAAAGTATAACAAAATGCTAACAATACTGGAAATGCTTTGATTTTTCATTACAAAGTCGCATAATTATTAATACCAGGTGGGATAGGAGATAACTGTAATCTCGGTGGTTCTGAACCTAAAAGTGGAGACTGTTCATCATAAAAACAAAATTCTTTTCGCGTCTCATTGCTGAATGATTGCATATGTCTCCATTTAGTATTCCATTTTCGGTAGACAAGTGCATTTAATAAGGCTTGCATGGGATTTGTTAATGCCTGTAAAATAAAACATTATAATTATTATACACAGTAATTACAAACTATTTTTATATATGTATATGATTAAAATACAAACCATTATGTACCATGTAGTAATAATGACTTTGACTGGCATGTTGAACCACATTGTCCATAGCAGAAAGCCATTTATGAGATTCGGCAGCCAACACAAATAGAACACAACATTGATCAAGAAAAACTTTAATCTCAATGTGTCTACTACTCTTCGCTCTTTACTTGTAAACTGAAAGATACCATGACAACTATCAAAAATAAGTTCTAACATTGTTTAAATCTAGTTAACAGAATTACAAAAAAATTACCAATATCAGAAACAAGTTTTATAATTATAGTATTTGTTGCATATCTATTACGATTTTAACGCATTTACTAATACTGACGCGAATGTATATTATCAAAACACACAATCGTGCCACACAAGTTAATATTGTAACATTCTCATAATTGAATACTAAAGAAGCATAAATTAAATTGAAATAATAATAATCATAACAACCTAATATGATTTAATATAATACTTTAACTAGTAGTACCTGAGCAAGAGGAACTGCTACAGCCATTTCCACATCTTTACTTGACAATACATACATAATTGGGTTTACTATCATGACCATAGCAATTGGCAAATATGTAGCACAATAATTAGGCAAAATCTTGTACAAGGCACTTGTTACAGTTGGCAGGTTGTGACATCTATAATCATACAAATTGATTAGAATATTTTAAGGTTGAGGTCATACATTGCATTCAAGGCTTCGGTTAAATAAATATATTTGGTATCCTATTTACACATATCTGTCTAATTACAAACATTCACCATCTTTACATTGTATAAAATAAAGTCGATCCCGCTGTCTATACGCTTAGATCTTTTAAACTATGCAACAGAGTTTAATGCAGTTTTCAGCAATAGATCAAGTGATTCAAGAGGAAGGTTTATATGCCCCAAATTAGTATCTACATTGCACCCGTGCGAAGCCAGGGCAGATCGCTGTTAATAAATAAACACTAGATTAAATTATCATAGGGCTTCAGAAGAAATAGTGCTTTGATCACCATGTGTAGTAAATTGGTTGATTATCATTATCACCATATGATGCTATTAATTCTGCTGCCCATCCTGTTAATATCAAATTCTGCAACTGAAGACATTTTATTACTTCATAATGAAATTGTTCACATATTATTATAGCCATATTTAAAGAATAGCCTTGAATTGTATTTGAAGTACTAACGTTGCATTGGGAATGTAAAGAATAGATAATCCAACACCAGTAGTGGCTGCAGGTAATCCCCAGGCAATAGAGTGATACAGCAAAGTATGCGAATCACGGCCTTTAATGGTGAGCCACGTGTCTATTGCATAAAACAAGGTCCAAAACCAAGTAACTGTATAAAAGTATTGTGTCCATGCCTGAAAATGTTACAGAAAATAGTAAGGTTTAATATCTAGATAGCAAGATATATAGATAACATCATAATAATAATAAGTTACTTACCGAAGTTATGCTACAAAATAGGACACTAACATCATCATCCGGCAAAGGCATTATATTTTTATACCTGAGCCATGAGGAAGATCGTACCAAAACACCTGGAAAGGATTTTGTACTACATTCTCATAATTCCATTTTATTATAGTAGGTAATAAGTATTTTAAAGAGAAGTAATTCCATGCAATAACATGTTGATGCGAGTGTTACCAAATGACGCCAATAAATCTGCAACTGCCAACCATATAATAATTCGACGTCCACGTGTGGAGCTAATCCCTCTCTGTGCCCGACTTATGACATCTGGAAAAATCTAAAAATATTTTAATGAAAATTAAAGAATAACTTGTTTGAGTGATATTGAGAAACATATAAAAAGAAGGTTAAACAAACAGGGCATAGGAAAGATGAATGCAACTGCGTTTTATTAGGCCTCAATATCCAAACCGGTACCTAAATTGTAATTCGAGAAGCCACACAAGGAATCGAACATGTCAGTTTAAAATGTTTGTTAAGTTGATAACATTATTAAATAAATTACTCGCCTACCTGGTATAAAGATCCCAAAATTCCAACCGTAGACGATATCAAACATACGGTATTATATGAGTCCGTATTAAATTCGTCCATAATTCTCACTGCAAAGTCTTCTTTATTACCAGTATGATGGCAACAAAATGTTTGTATAGTAGGGTCCGACATATTTATCTAAACGGACTGGTTCTAAATTGTATACTTATTATATTTTTTGACGAAGAACAAATTTTAATACAATAACAAACCTCTACTAGTACATACTCTGCTACCTTTATTTGTATCGATAACGTCTGAGTTGATACGATTGATAACTGATAACACAAAGCTTATCAATAATGACAGTGACAGTTCAATCGTTGACAGTTGTCAAAGTCGCTATAAAAGTCATAGAGAATAAAACGCACGATGGAGCCCATTGAGGTAGAGTGCGCGCAACGGAGAGCGTGCTAAATGTTGCCATAAACGCAAAAAATCCAAGTGCTACTTTTTAAGGAAAAATAATATATTCGTGAGCATTAAAATTGGATAGCCCTCTTTTGCGGTTTATTATATTTTAATTGAGCTAAGTTATGTACGTTAAAATTTACTACCTACCAATTAAACTATTTAGTATTTTTACGTTATTTGGAATGGAAAAGAACTAAGCTTATAAATGTGCCGTGAATGAATAAAAATGCATTATGATTATTATCGCCTGAAGGTGTACTATAATCTATATTATTATATTTTCTTTTATTCCTAAAATCAGGTAGATCTAGTGACGAAGTCAATAAAACGGCAACATTGTGGTGGACTATGATTAGTTCCGATTTTGGCCGCGTGTAGACTTATCTCGAGCGCACTATATGAAAGGAGAATGGGCGAAATATTTAGAAGTTTGTCTACTCCTCCTCTAGCAATGAGTGATATGTCATTAGAAAGGTTTTTTTTTTTCGAAATATTTGGTACTAACACAACTAAAGTCAATTGTTAGTATTTTCGGAGTTATAACACCTTTAAAATAAAAAAATTGTTTATATCCATACTATCACAATTTCTTCTCTACTCCTCCTCTAGCAACGAGTGACATGTCATTAGAAAGGTCTTTTTAAGTTAAACATTTGGTACTAACATAACTAAAGTCAATTGTTAGTATTTTAGGAGTTATAACACCTTTAAAGTAAAAAATCGTTTATATCCATACTATCATAATTTATTCTTTTTTTGTTTCTTATACTACAGTATCGCTACGTTATTATCGTAGTATTTGCAAATAATGTGTGAAGAAAAAGAACTTAAACAAAACTGGCGAAACGTGGGTGCATTACACCTCTGCTTACCCCTACCGGACATTCAGGTGCCAATGTTACGGTGTTACTTAGGTAGGTATCTTAAATAATTATTATGACAAAGCTCCAATGGCAAAACGTGTAATAAAAGTAATAAATAGCAATATTTGAGCGTTAACATAGTTTTTAAGGTTACATTTAATGAGCTTTAACTCGATAAATACTTATATTGACAGTACCTGTAATACAAAAAAAAACTACTTAAAATAACCTTTCTATTGATATATCACTCATTGCTAGAGGAGGGCTAGACCAAAAGGCCCATTCTCCTTTATGGAGTCGCTGATGGAGGCAGGCAGAGCAATATTAGTTATTGCTCTGAGACCCAGATGGGGCTATAAACCTCACCATAACTCTAGCTAAAATTACAATTGAAGTCATAGAGCCGCACAAAGACTTAAATATAAGGCTAGCAAAGGGCCATGGGCGTAGCTAGGATTTTTTCCAGGATGGGGTGCAAAATCAGTCAGACAGTAAATATTTGTATTTTAAATAAATCTAGAAGTGCAGAGTGAGATAACAGGGCAATTTTGCTCTATAACCTTATTTTTGAGGTCCAAATAAGTATGTATAGACGGAGTCGGGTAATGGTCGGCCTATTTTGGGTAATTGTTCTGTGGATATGGGTGGCAAGTTGACTGAATCTAGATCATTTATCTATTCTTTCCTGTGCCAGGGTAGGGCAAGCGCCCCACCTGCCCCACCCTGAATAGGCCTACGCAAAGATCTTTTGGCGTATAGGACGGATAAATTATACTCCAGTATTACTGTGGAACTTATATAATTGGAGAAGATAGATGTACAATATGGCGTCAGTAAAAGTAAGAGAATTATGAGAGTTAATCACTTAAAAAGGTTAGTTGCGCAAGCACAGGTACATTATTATCTGTCAAAGGTGTTGCCAATACATTAAAATTAAAGCTGCCCATGCATGGGTCAGTTTCGCAATAAGGCGGCCCATTCGGGCTGGAAAGGCGTACGACGCCACACCACCCCCCCCACGGAGAAAGAAAAACTAAGAAGAAAGAAATTTACAAATATCTAAAACATCCCTAAATTTGACCCTCCTTCCGCTCCTAGTGGTAGCAGGAGCAGGCAGTGAGGCAGGAGTAGAGATGTCAGGCAGATGTGAAAGACTATCAAGATCTGGAGGGGAAGAGGTTGGGTCAGAAGTTGATGGAGTAAAAGAAACTGGGGCTGGCACGGGCGGCGCAGATGCTGTACTACTGCCCAATGATTCGCCAGGATCCAGATGTGCGGGTTTTACACGGTCTATGCTTACCGTGGTCTCTCTGCCATTAACATTTATTGTAAGCGTCTTGTCTCTTCTCTGTACGATACGATGAGTTCCGGTATATGGCGGTTGCAACGGTTGTCGTACCTTGTCGTCACGGAGTAAAACATGCGTTGCCGTCGCTAAGTCTTTGTAGACAAATGTCGACGGTTGTGTGTGGCGTGAAGCGGGTACGGGACGTAGGATTTCCATACTGCTTCTGAGTTGGTTTACGAAGTTAGCAACGTCGTTTGGGCTCCTGGGTGGTTGTGGAGGCACGATGAGTTCGCCAGGTAAACGGAGCGTCTCGCCGTATGCGAGCTCAGCGGACGAGGTATTCAAGGCCCCCTTGAGCGCCGTCCTCATGCCGAGAAGAACAAGTGGTAATGCCTTAGTCCATGTTTCAGCATGGCACATCAGCGATGCTTTTAGTTGGCGGTGCATCCGCTCCACTATGCCGTTGGCACAGGGATGGTAGCTCGTCGTACGAATCCGTTTTGTTGCGCACACATCCATGAGGCGCTGGAAAAGAACGGACTCGAATTGGCGTCCCTGTTCGGTCGTCAGAATGTTGGGCACTCCAAAGCGGGATATCAACCCCGTTACCAATGTTTCGGCCACTTCTTCAGCTGTGATTGTCGTCATAGGCCACACCTCTGGCCACCGCGTATACCTGTCGATTGCGGTAAGACAGTAGTTAAATCCGTTGGAGTGCGGTAATGGACCTATGATGTCGATGTGGATGTGTCTAAACCTGCCAGAAGGGCATTTGAAATAACCGAGAGGTGACATGATGTGTCGGGATACTTTACTACGCTGACAATGTAGGCAGAGGCGTGCCCACTTGCGACAATCTGTATTGACTTGCGGCCATACATAACGTTCAGTCACCAAGCGAATGGTTGCCCGCACACCAGGGTGGCTGAGGTTGTGGAAGCGGTCGAAAGCAGCATGACCTAATGGTGGTGTCAAATAGGGTCGGGGTCGACCGGTGGAAGTGTCGCAGAGTATGGTAACATTAGTGCCTGGAATGAGGATAGGTTCTAATTTCAGGGAGGAGTTGTCGCGTACTTTAGCGAGCTCCTTGTCCGTATTTTGGGACTGGGCTAGTGCAGCGAAGTCCTCTTCAAGAGAGATCGTCTCGATTCGGGACATGGTGTCTGCTACTACATTGTCGGTGCCTTTGATGTGGACGATATCCATGGTGAACTGGCTGATAAATGAAAGCTGGTTCAGCTGTGCCGGTGGAAACTTCTCCCGTCGCTGTACGAAGCCGTAAATGAGCGGCTTGTGATCGGTGTATATTGTCGCATGCTGGACTTCTAGGATGTTCCTGAAATGCTGTACGCGTTCGTACACGGCTAGAAGTTCCCGGTAATATGCTGGCCACTCTGCCTGCTTAGTATTTAACTTTTTACTAAAGTAGGCCAGCGGCTGCCAGTTGTTCTCATCATTGGTGCGCTGTTGCAAGCATGCACCAACGTGTGTGCTCGAAGCGTCGGTGAAAAGTCCGGTCGAGGCGTTGAGGTCCGGGTGAGTTAAAATTGTAGTGGACATCAAGCTCTTCTTGCATGCTTCAAAACATTCTTCCAACTCTGGAGTCCATACAAAGGGTTTAGCGCCTTTACCTTGTATGGCAGCGACGGCGTCGACCAAGGGCGCCTGATATTTTGCTGCGTCGGGTAAAAAACGACAGTAGTAGTTAACCATTCCTATGAATCGACGCATGCCTTGCACTGTCTTGGGTGGTGGGTATTCCATAAGGGTGCGAATCCTGTCCTCAGGGGGGCGCGTGCCTGCTGCACTGATTCGATACCCTAAGAATAAGACTTCTTCAGCGCCAAACACGCACTTGGCCGTGTTGATGACAACGCCATGCTCGTGCAGTCTCTGGAACAAAATCTCGAGATGTGCGGTGATGCGGTGTGCTTCGCCTGATCGCTGGAGTGCACGAGTATGTCGTCAACGTACGTGAAACAAAAATCAAGACCTCGTACCACCTCGTCGATGAACCGCTGGAACGTTTGCCCTGCGTTTCGCAACCCGAAGGTCATATACGGAAACTCGTACAATCCGAAAGGAGTTGTGATAGCGGTCTTGCAGACGTCCGCTGGGTTTACCGGAATATGCTGGTATGCTTTGACCAGGTCTATTGTGCTGAACACTGTAGAGCCAGCCAAGTTTTGAACGAAGTCAGCAATGTGGCGTACGGGGTAACGATCGGGGACGGTGTGGGCGTTTAAGGTGCGATAATCGCCGCAAGGGCGCCACGTTGAGTCCTTTTTAGGGGCGAGGTGCAAGGGCGACGACCAAGAGCTGCTAGATGGTTGTGCAGTACCAGCGCGGACCATTTCTTCAAATTCATTCTGTGCAGCGCGGAGCTTCAAGGGTGCCAGTCGGCGTGGGCGAGATGTCACCGGGGGGCCGTCTGTCGTCATAATATAATGCTTGGTCGTATGTTTCAGTTCCCGAGGTGCTCCAGGTGGTCGCGTGATGCTAGGGTATTTCGCCAGGATTGCGGTGTAAGGCGAGTCAGGGAGAGATACGACTTTCACGCTTGGCTGTTCTGCTGTAGACAGGTCTGCGGGGGAGGACAAACCAGTCTTCCCATCACGCAGTCTGCCTTGGGTGCAGTCAGGCAGTATGTGGTAGTGCGACAAGAAATCAGAGCCAATAATGCCACTGTTCACGTCTGCAACTACAAAACTCCATTTGAAGTCGCGTCTGAGCCCCAAGTTAACATTGAGTTGTACTAGGCCATAAGTGTTGATCTTAGTACCATTTTCAGCAATTAAGTCGTATGGCTGAGGCTGGTGCGTGCGTCCCTTGACATATTGGCGAGGTATGCAACATAAATCCGAACCGGTGTCAACCAATAATTTTCGGTTGGAGTACCGGTCGGTCACAAAGAGACGGCGACTGGTGGGAGAGCAATCGGTTGTCGCCTCTACCGACTGCTGTGCGCGTTTTCCTGGTTGGATGCATTTGCGAGCCTTTTCTGCAAAGCGGTCATGATAAAAACAAAGTTGTGCATTTCTAGGTCGGGAACGGCTGCGGTTGCTGTAGGAGCTGCGATCACGTATGCGACCATTTCGACCGTTGTCACTATTGGTGGTAAGTGCAGCAACAATCTTTGTTAGCTCATCCACCTTTTTGTGCAACTCTTGTATGTCATTTGTGTGCGGCGGGGCTGGGTATGATTGGCTTGAGCAGACCTCAAGTGCAGTTGGCTGTGCATTTATTTCCATAAGATTATCAGCCAGCTCACTGAGGTCAGCTAGATTCTCCAGCCGTTGGGCTGCCAGAATGGTTTGCAGGAAACGGGGTAAGCGGCTCATCCAGATGGTTTTAAGTAGGTTGTCGGGGAATGTCAGTCCAGCCAACAACTTTAGGTGCCTTAAGAAAGAGGACGGCTTCCTATCGCAAATCTGCTCCTTCTCAAGGAGGCACCTGACTTTTTCCTCATGTGAGTCCGAGAACCTTGAAATTATAGCGTCTCTCAATTTTGTATACGGATTTGTTTTCGGTGGCTGCAGTATGATATCTTCCACCTCCCCCGTGCAGTTGGTGTCGAGGTGAGCTATGGCGTAATTAAATTTAGTAGTTTCTAAGCTTATATTATTAATAGAAAATTGCGCCTCTAGGCTGGCAAACTACAGTGCAGGACGGTCCTTGCAGAATGGGGGTGTGCGGATGGACACCCTATTAACTAAAACTTTTTCTGCTCCGCTCATGCCAGCACCAGGGTTGGGCTGTGTGGAGGTCTGAGCAAAAACTTCAGCCTCACTGTCACTCATATTGCTACCACAAGAACAACAAGAATTAAAGATAAATTAAGAGAACTTACCAAGCAAAGCAGAAGTGCAAGAAAGCGTGGGAATGTGGTGTGCGTCTTAAAATTAGTAAGGTTGTCACTAACATGCAGACACTGAGTAGTATTATAAATAGCAGACAAAAACACAAACACATAAAAATAAAAACAATTGCAGGCATGCATAGGTACACCACAATTATTATTAATAGTTCACATCACCATCACCACAGTACACCGGAGCTATATTGTTATTGTAGAGGCTTTATTTAGGCTTTCACTATGATAATAATTAATGTTATTGGTCAAATAGTGACAATGACCACCATGTATAATTATATGTTATTAATATACCGTGCCGCAGCTGTGTTATTAGCAAAGTTATTAGTCTTGAAGCGTTGCGGTTGGTGTACTGATGATTCTTTATTGCTAAAATGCTCTTCTTACTAGTAATGATTAATTTTATAATTAATTGCAGGCTATTGTGTATCTCCTCCAGCTCTTTGATGTAAATATTGGATTTTGGTATCAGTTGCTCTGCTGTGTCCTGTTCACCTGATTGTATGTATCTATTGGAGCCGGTCCTTGTAGTGGAAGTAGCAATGGGGCGGCGATCGTCCCGTCTCGTCGAGGTCAGATTGCCTCGATTGGGGCGGATGTCTTGTTTGCAGCCTATGTGTTATGCCGAGTGACGAACACGTCGTCTGCGTCGGAGTGGCTAGTATACGATTACGATGATCTCGTTGCGAGATGCGACTTTGTGTCGGGGCGACGCGATGCCTGCCGCCACGTAGGTACTATGGAAGCATGCACGCGTCTCCGTGGGGTCTTCGGACGTCGGCTTGCAGTAATTAATACTTTTGTTTCGATGACGTCGGGGTCACCACTTTGGTGTATAGGACGGATAAATTATACTCCAGTATTACTGTGGAACTTATATAATTGGAGAAGATAGATGTACAATACGGCGTCAGTAAAAGTAAGAGAATTATGAGAGTTAATCACTTAAAAAGGTTAGTTGCGCAAGCACAGGTACATTATTATCTGTCAAAGGTGTTGCCAATACATTAAAATTAAAGCTGCCCATGCATGGGTCAGTTTCGCAATAAGGCGGCCCATTCGGGCTGGAAAGGCGTACGACGCCACAATCTCGTAAAACGACAGGATGAACCAAATTCTAGTCTCGTAGAGCACTCAAGGGACTTTATCTGATTAGCCACATCATTACTGGCGTGCCACAGTTAACGTAAAGTTGAGTTTAAAAAAGCATTAAAAGGGAGAATTGGATAAGGTTGATGGTAACACTCAAACAAGCCAATTTGAGAAATAATCTTGAATAACAGTTCGGATAAATTAAACATAGCATTACGCTTTTAATTCCCGAAGGGTTGGGCAGAGGTGTATAAGTACCAAATGCAAAGACCATAAACCCAGCATCGATCACAACGAAACCTATACCAATAAAAATTAATCACAAATTAGTGATATAATACATAGTATCTCTAGTTAGTCTGTGGTGATATACAATTATAGTAAGCTATAATATAATAATACACAGGCTGTAAACGAAATCATGTAATTCTTTCAAACCTCGTGATGTAGTGCTGACATAGATTAACCCTGCATGGGATACTTTTAGTTTCAATAAAAAAAAATACAAGTAGTAAACATGTGTTCTTAACGTGAGGCCTTGCAGCGAGCGAATCAGAGCGAATTGCGCGGTACCGCTCGCCGCGCGGTCATTTAACTCGGGGCGCTAAAATGCATCACGTCGTAGACATATATTATCATTAATCTGAATAGTCTGATTATAAATTCCGAGATAATACCTGATGTCTCATAAATACAGGGTGTTTGGCGCATGGACCGACAAAAATTTTTGGGGGTTTGGTGGGGCCATGTACAGTCACGTGTAATAATATGTATACACATTGCTAACTTAAAAAGCGAATTTGTTTTAGAGAATAAAGTGTAATTAAGAAATATTCGAAACAGTAATTCGTATGTAATTGTAAAAATTATGTTAAATATTTCATAATTCTAATAGATACCTAGGTATTTTAGAAGACAATCGCTTTTTAATTTCGCTATGTCTATACATATTATTACTCGTGACTGTACTAGTTTTTACCCATAGACCCCGTGTCCTATAATATGTCACTGTATCCGAGATACGATTTTTTTTGTTTGTTTTAAAAAATTACCGGAATTATCACCTTTAAAACGTTGTAACTTTTTAGTCTGTAGTGTTCTCTGATGTATTATTATTCTAAATTAAACATAAATTCATAGCACTAGATGTAAATAAAATACTTGTCGAGCTTCCAAACTCTTAAAAATGACAAATGTTAAAAAAATTAAAAATGAAAAATGTTAAATTCAAAATTAATTATAAAAAAAAGTAAAAGATTTTTTGAACTTCATTTGATTAAAAAGAAAGTCTACTAAATACCCTTTCCAACGATATGCCACATGGTCTTGAAATCTTTAATAATGTGGTCACAAACTAAAGGCCTGACCGGAGAAGACACAATGAAAGTATGTGTGCGAAACAGAGGCGGACACGTGGTACATGAATTGTAATCGTAGACTTTCTGTAAAAATAATAATAAACGTCATTTTGTACCAGTTTGTATTGTTTTATTTTGTTTTCTTACCCAAGTGATAAATTTGATGCTTAAGTACCGTTATTTTTTAGTACTACCTGGGAGCCTTTCACCAAAGTTTTTTTCTAAGAATTCGGATAATACCCTAGCTTGAAATACCTTGTTGGATAGCTAATGAAACATAGAATATTATAAGCACATCTGCAGCATGGCTGTCATAGACATTTACTTAAATATTTCCGAAAGAAAAAAATATTTTTGGCGAATTTATTTAATTTTATAATTGGACGTAGTTAAGCGAAAAGGATCCAACCCACAAAATTATCGAAAATGAGTTATTTATTTCAAAATACTCCTTAAACTTCTTAAGCCAAACTACACATAATGACATTTTAACAAGTAAAATATTATACATTTGCCTCTTAATTACAATAAAACCAAGAAATTTAAATCAAAGAACCAATGAAGAAATACAGTCTAAACTTAAAAATTTAATATCTCATAACTGTGTGGGTTGGATCCTTTTCGCTTAACTACGTCCAATTATCAATCGTCTACTACTACCCAGTTGGTTCATTTTACTGCAATTTTAGCGTTGAGAATAATAAAGCAACTTATCTACTAGATAAAAATCGCAAACACAAATAAATTAGAGGCAAAACACCCAAAAAATAGGCCAATAGACAAAAAATCGGCAATTTAAAAAAAAAGCCTTCAACTTCCAATATCTTGAAACCGGTTAGGTTTGGGGTACGGTGTTTCATAGTCAAATCAGTCAGGAGTGATGGTAACTACAACCTCTTAAAGGATCTAGGTCGACTAAACCTGTAGCCCTGTATATTGCCCGATTTTCCAAAACTAGAAAGGTAAAAAAAGAAGATTAAATTCTAGTTCTAGGTGGACGGATAAAGCTAACTTTATTCGGATTCGGATAAAGCTAACTTTATTCGGATTCGGATAAAACTAGTTCTATCCAAGGCCTTTGGATAAAGTTCGAAATTATTACAAGCTTCGAACATTATCCAGCTATTTTTCGTACTCAGAAAAAGCTAGCATCACATCTAAAATAGACTTTTCCTAATAATAATTAATTCATGTTTTTAGTTTCTAAAGTCGGTGCTTTTAACTTGGTTCAGCGTAGATTATACCTAATTATTTAAGTGTTTACATATTTTTTTAAGTCAGTTTTTACTTTTCTTTTAGTTTATTTATTTTATTGATTTTACTGTCTTCATTTGGTACGTAGGTAGGTACCTACATATCAGTCTAAGTCTTCTATATGTATAGGCGCGATTCTTACTCTGAATAGTCAGTCTTTTTCAGAATTATTTATTAGTAGGTATATTTTTATGTTTCAGATCGGGTTAAGAAAAACAACAATAAATGATGGATTAATTTCTTAAGAATACCTACATTCACCTACCTTTTTTTGTGAAAATCCTCATGGATACCTTCCGCTTGGCAAAAGGCAGAGACGCTCCCCTCACTCTTTCTCCTGTATCTGGGCTGCATTTACACACAAATAATTTACGGGTTCTTTTTCAAGCGATATGCGATAGCTGGACGACCTTTTTTTTGACGTTACCCTCACTCTTTTGATTTCTCCGACTGTGTGAGCGGCCCATCAGGCCACACCGGCCCTTCGGGCTTTTGCCCGATTTGCCCGTATGGCCAGTCCGGGCCTGGTACCTATTACTTAAAAATACTTACCTACATAATTTTATTTTTCGTTGTAAATAAAAATATCTTACAGGATTTAGGACATATATTATTTTCACCTGAGCTAAGCCGCGGACACAGCTACCTAGTAGATAAATATGAAATATCAGTAGATACCTAGCACGGATAAAAGAGATAGTGACGTTTACCACATGAGTTAAAGGTTTTTATAAGCAATTAAGTAGGTATATTTGTTTTGTGACGCTTTAATTGAATAAATTAACTACCTACAGGCTATGTGTAGATATCCATTCTAATGGAAATGTTAACATATTTAGATACTTTCTGCTTAAACTTAATGGAACTTTTGATTGGTGAATAAATACACATTAACAACACTCAATACAATAATTTATTTTTCTTGTCTATAGAAACTATACGTGAATACACAGATATATATATATATACAAGGTTAGTCGGAAAGGGGGTACTAAGCCGAAAGGGTGTTAAAGTACTTATATTAGGGGATAACTTTTGTTCTACAACTTTCCCCAAAACTCGATAGTTTAAGAGAAATAGTTTTTCAAAGATTTCGTAAAAAATATGCTAAAATCTATCTGTCCATAGCTATGATGAGCTGTCTTTACAATTTAGGTCATACCTATTTGGTGTCACGGATTAGAAACTTAATTTTCTGAATTCATAACTAAAGCAGGTATGTTTTCTTTTTGAATAAACTAAAATAAAAATCTTTTTGCATGCAAATAAAAATTATCGAATTTTGAAATTTTAACACTTGCTTTTAAATAGTCTTCAGTGATACTGTAGGTGGCCCGCGGCTTAGTACCCCCTTTCCGACTAACCTTGTATATATAATGAGTAGGTAAATAGGAAGCAAAATTCTCCTATAGTAATCGACTTATAAGACTAGACGTTTTATAGGAATCTAATAGACGTTTTGACAAGATCACTGATCTAACAACAGCATCTTCTAAGACGATTTGTGCTACAAGTATTTTCTATCTTATTACTTAGTTTTATAAACGTTTACAGGATTGCTTTATACGATTCTTACTTGCAGTATTATAAGCGCATGTTATAAATCTAATTAGCAAAGTGTCGCCTTTGGTACTATAAACGCTTTTAAATAAGATTGTTAACTTTTGTTAACGCTTTGTTACATTCTTCTATAAGACATGCACTTCTATACACATCCTGGATATAGCTGCTATAGATCAAGGACATTATAGGCATATTTTTTCTTAATTGTGACTTCTAATAGATTGTTAGCACCAAACTAGCATGGCCCCTGATTTTTATAGGTAAGATTCTATTTATATGTGTCCAACATTTGCTATTACTAGAGTAATCGGCCATTTTGTTTTCATTTTGTGATTTAGTAGAGAAAGCAAAATAAAATAAAAATGGATCTATAACGAAATCAATTTTAAAGAGAAATTTTAAATATGTTTTAAACTGATTAAAAATAACCCTACATGTATTGGCATGTGGGGTTATTTCTATTCTATTTCTCTAAAAGAACCCTAAAACTTAAATATGGTGGCGAAGTAGGTATGTCCTATAGTAGTCTTAACTTTAACTAAATGCTATTTTGATAAATGCACGTGATCCGATCCTATGGCAGCTAAATGAATTTTGTTAATTATTATCGAATAAACAATACCTAACAATTATGTTTAATTTTGAAGCGGCATGAAGATATGTTTATTATCATCGAACACTTTATCGATAAAATTATTTTCTCAAGTTGAGTAGGCATTCGTTACACAACACTCAAAATACAAAAGTTACCTATGTTATGCTAATAGATATTAATGTGGATTACTTAACCTTTGAAAATATTATATTTTATTTTTAAGGGTACACAACGTTATAAAAATAATGAAAAACGAATGCTCTAGTAATGGTATCACGCTAATCACTTTTGGATTAATTGTACCAGTAGCGATACGCCGTTAATCGTTAGAGGACTAACTACACCAGTAGCAACACAGTAACGACAGTTAGAGGAGGATTAATCACGCTTATTCAGTACGTTTACCGGGTCTTTATAGGACAATTTGTCTTGTAAACGCACCTAATAAGATAATTATTAAATCGAATTGCATGCTACCGGACTGTAAGAAATCGACTACAGGGCGTAATATTCCTATAAAGTGCGCCCAAATGCAGCTCTATAAATGTTTATACGATTTTTATAGGACTAAAAATACATCCTCCTAGAATACTTACAGGACCACATTTTGCTACTTGGGTATACATATACCTGTAAGTATGCCAACTGCATGATACTGAAATTATTAATAAAACAGGCATACTGTCTACATCATGTTTGTGTTTTACTTCTAAACAAATTAATTAATCTACAAATTCAGAAATCTATGTGTGTACCACGTTATGGTATTATTCAAAGAAGTACTTACTTATTTTATTTCGCCTTCCATGAAATATTATTAAAAGAGATACCTACTTACTTATTTTCTTTTGTGTTGCATGAAAGATACAATTTTCTGTGCAATTTTCACTAAGATAACTCACTACATTCATAAAACGACACACAGTGTTGCAAAAATATGATTCATTATTCAATGAATATTGAAAAGTGCATGCACACAGACGGTGGCAAAGGCTTTATTTGATCCACTCGATGTGTTATGAATTTATGATCAACAGTCAACGGCATGTGAAAATTCTGTGGTTTAAGAGGGAGAACTCTATCACGTAATCAAGTTACATAACAGGAAGTGAAATGAAAATTCTCAAAATATATCCATAGGAAATAGATCTAGAACCGCCGGAAACTGGCTGTGATCGCATGTAGAAGACAATAGGATTAGGTATTTGATAAAACAGTATCTCCCACCGCAGTTGATCGCTTTGTCTGATGATGATGTGTCCTAAGTATAGATGCAAAGCCGGTTTAAAACGAATGCAACCAGTAGGTTTAAAATCATGTTTTCAACACTTCATCGTATGCATATCATAATATGGAGCAGCAAATTTTGTTGTGTTGTAAAATTATTTCTTCACCCAGTATCAATCAATACAACCCATACCTACCTAATGTTATGTAAATGTCACGATAGGTTACATACATCATTTTTAGCTAGCATTTTTATGCTTAATTAATATGATGTTAACAGTTTCTTCAGTTCAAAGTTTGAGACCAAAATTTACTGTAAAACACAACACCCTCTCTTACTTCGTAGTCAAGTATTCGACCGTTTAAACCAGTTTTTTTTGAGGTTTAAACCATTAATAAATTATGCTTTTAAGTCATTTATAACGTTGTTTTACATCAATAATTCTAAGTCCTAGCTGTCTAGACATAATTTTAAGAAATAAATTATTCACTCTATGGTGCAAAGTTCAAAATATATCTAAACGTAGTGGTTATATTCTCTTTGATATATCATGGGATTTGGATGATAGATACATTACATTCGAATGCCGTCTATCTTCCAATCGGTAAATCCAGCACCAGATCAGATTATAGTTACCTGAATAATGTAAGGTACATTTTGTTTCCGCTAGCTCTAGGTTAACTTATTTTAAATTTTCTAAATTCAAAAATGTACGCAAACAACTTTTTTACACATTATAGTTTACATTTAATTATTGTTAGGAATGTAGTATTTACTACTTGCAGTATGGTATGAATTTTACATTAGACTTAAGTATAAATATAAATTATATAGAAACAAATACACAATGATAAGCCAAAGGATCACAATCATAAAAATCTTGGAATAAGTGCAGACCAATTATTGTGGAGCCTCGGTTGCTGGCAATGGAATAACAGTTAAATTATGATGAACGGAGAAACAAGGATTGATTGGGTCCACTATTTCTCCAGAATGGGGAGTGCAATTTAAATGCGCTAATGTATTCTTATTCAGATCTATATCTTCACCAGAAAGCTTAAGAGCTGTCGGTTCACTTAGAGGTGTATTATTTTCCGGCAAAGTGCTGTTTTGGTTGCCTGTCTCGCTTGTAATATTACTTATATTACCAGATTCATTATCAACCAACGGAGGTTCTGTCACATTGTTTTCTGCGGCAGTGTTTAAGAGAATTGAACACGGAATAGTGGTCATAAATTCTTGTTCAGCTTTTGTGAGCACCGTGATGGTGCACTTCGTATTGTCATTAGTGGTTCCATTAACACCAACATCTTTCACGTCAGCTTCTGGGGTAAATGAAGTAGCGATTGAACAGGGGATCGCGAGCACTTCAGTTTTGTTATCATTACTTATGGTTAAACTACAATTGACTAAATCGGCTAAGATAGAATCGGCCACAGGAGCTGTATCGTTGCCCGGTGCGACAGCTACAGGCTGACCTCTGTTATCGTAAATAACGGTATGGCGGTGATTTCCACTGGAGCGGGCTAAATTCCAAAGGGCTAAACCAGTCAATACCGTTCCAATACCAGCGCCTGCGATGCCAACTCCTGTAAGCGCGCTTCCTGTACGACTTACACCTCCACCTTTACCATAGTTTCCAAAGTATCCAGGCGCTTGGGAACCGTAACCAGGATTGTAAGAACCGTGTCCGCCGACAGCTCCATAGTTAGATCCATAATTTGTATAAGGAGGTGGCGGGCCTTGAGGGTGGTAATTGTTTCCATAATTATTTTGATAATTCTGACCATTGTTAGACGGATGATACGGTGGTGGTGCTGCAGCAGACCCAGCTACTCCACCACCGTGTTGTTGTGTGTGTTGAGGGTACCCACTACCAGGTATTCCAGAACTATGTTGTTGTGGATAGCTGCCTCCAGACTGACCACTTCCCGATAATCCAGATCCTTGTGGGTACCCCGATTGACCAGTTCCAGTATTTCCTGACAACCCAGTTTGTTGAGGATATCCACTTCCAGCACTTCCTGATAAACCATTCGAAGATGGATAAGAATGACTCGGTTGATTATTTGAATGTTGTTGACCAGCCAAATTACTGGATGCACTACTTCGTTGAATACTTTCTTGATTAGTCGCGGGTTGTTTTGACTTGTCACCAGATAATCCTGTTCCACTAGAAGGATACGAATGACTTTGACTGCCCGATGACTTGGATTGAGTGTTTGATTTTTGTGCATTTCGCTCCTGCCACCCAAACAGAGAAGGTTTTGGTGCTGAAGCTTGTGGGTAACTTAAAGATGTGGGCGCAGGCTGAGGATTGTAATTTGTCTTTTTGCTAGATCCTCGACCAGATCCAGAACCACGGCTTCTACCTGATGTTTTTCTTCCTTCAGCACAAACAATCAAAAAAATCGTGAAAACCGTTATAATATATTTTCGATTCATTATAACAGTCCTTGAATTATACAACAGTCTCAATAATTTTATCAAAGTTTATACCACACTGTATGAATTCACTTGTACAAAATACGTCTACGCTACACTGTCGTGTGTCACACTCTGTTTCTCGAATGTTAAGTGAATCGACCTAAGAATATGGTCGACTATTGACCGCCCACCCTATTGCGCACTACAGTACCTCTACAAATATTTATAATAGGTGCTGTGACCTACCTAGGTAAACGCTATAAATGGACCGCACGCAAACAACATGGACTCCTTCGTGGAATCAATATTCATCGTGGAAACCAAAACAACAGGCACAAACAAACGTAGGCTAGGTACCTACCTACCTACCACTACCAACTGTATTACACCTATCCAATCGATAACTTCAATGTAAAAAAACTCCTAAAGGACAATGCTCAAAAAGTAAAGACCAAAAACTCAGCATCGATTACAAAGAAACATACCTATCTTTAACGTAAATAGGCATCGAAAATTGTCGTAGGTAAATACTTTTTTCTAATTTTTATTATAAAAGGTAGGAATTAAACTTATATCAGTCGAAAGTTAAGTACCTACAGTCAACAGAGCAATATATGCGCATAAAAAAAACATGTGTGCATGTTCTGAGTGTGTATGTTGCAAGTAAAATAATGGTAAAATGTTGACCTCAATCGATATTAATACAAATTAATAAGCTATAATGCCTTATTAATACTGCGTAAAAGTTATATCAAATCTATGGGGTAGGTATAATAAATCTGATATTGTCTGAAAGTAACTGCATCAATAAAATTGTCTACCTACCACTTTAACATTTGCTGTTTTCAGATTTTTCCTTTGGTCTACGTCCAATAAGCCAATAACCTACCTCGATAACAAATTTCAAGTTTCTAACTGACCTGGAAGTAATTGAGGTTTGAGTGAGTGAGTCAGTCAGTGAGTGATAATAGTGTTAAATAACGTGATTTTTTCAGATGTTGAAATGATTAATTCTACATGAGCGTAGTCGAGGCCTTAAAATAAACAAAGCCACAGTGGGCTCAGACTATGGCCCTGGAATATACCCCGCACAATCCTGATCGATCCACCGTTCCCCGAATCGGCTGATATGAATCCAGGATAGCGAAGGACCGTCCTCGATCGCTCCATATTACATGCCGACAAGACGGTTCGTAGAGTTGTATTTACAATTGGTTTACAACTTCAACACTCTCATAAGCCATCTGTATGGCACCTAGTCATAGGCCTTCTTGTAATCTATCTATCTAATTAGATATTGAGTTATTCTGTATTGAAAGCCCTTTGATGTAACATAGTTTCGTGAATGGCCCCCTTTTGGTCAAACTGCCCATTATCTTTTTATACAGATAATGTTTTCTCTTTTCGGTGTGTACCGGCAAATAAAAGGCCACCCATTCCCAACCCTTAGGTGTCGTAGAAGGCGAATAAGGCATTTCGTCCAGAGCAGCATCCTCCTGTCTGCTAATAACAACAAACTGCGATAACCCACCTGTCTGCCAAGAAGGGTGATTAATAAGACAATTTCCCCATAGCACTCAGGAGGTCGTTAAGGAGCTGATATGAAAAATGTTTTTATGGGATAATATTTTCCTTCTAGAAATGAAACTGCACAGGCGCGATGAGGCACAAACGCGCCATTGGTTAATAACCGGAAATTACTTATCCACACTAGCCCGCAGGGACTAGAGTCCACGACAGTTGCTCATCTTAGTCGCCATGTTGGTTTTGGACCCTATGCGCAGAGCAAACGGTACATTTTTCTGCGTTTCAGTATCTGCGTATGGTCCGTTTTATATTTACAATCAAATTAACATATTAAGAAACTCTGGGAGCACTAACTCAGAGGTCCAGTCAATTGTTAAATTGATTTTGATAAAGAAACCAATTTGTTAAAATGTTACCTATATTATAATATTCAAGTAGAGATGCATTTATAAAATAGAGTACCTAACTACTTATCTAATTACATATTATATACAAATCAATGCCTTTGTGATAGTTAATAAAAAACACTTAGATTGATAGCTTATCAACTACGTCATTCGATTATCTTCTCTATAAACTACATGTGAAGTGATAAATACAATCAGAAACCAATTAAGATTCCTGTCCAATTGTTCTCATCTCTAAGTACGCAGGCATTAGCTAGACAAAAGAATTTCGCAATTTAGTGAAAGCAACATATAATGATTATATTCGTTACGTTTCTTTTTCTGGCTAGTACTTGTAGTGCCCGGCCTGAAGTTGACATAAATCCACAAAATGTAGTAACAGTACCAACAAATTGCCCGGACGGGCAAACGTGGGTAAACGGAGAATGCCGTGATATTTGGAAAGTTACTGCTAGTCCTGCTAACGTTGTAACGGTGCCACCAAATTGTCCCGCAGGGCAAGAATACGTTAATGGACAATGTCGCGACGTTTGGTTCAAAACTCTTAGCGAACAAAGTAACCTCGGGTGAGTTTTCTTGTTTTTATTGTAATCTAGCTGTTCGCTCGGCTTCGCTCACGTGAAAAATAGTCAATATTAACCTCAATGTACCACGTAATGTGCTACAGCTCACCACCAATACAGAAAAGCGTTAACATTTTTACCCTGTAACCTGACCCGCTCTTTAACGGACATTATTGTCAAATTTCAACTAAATCTGTTCAGTAGTAGTGGCGTGAAACTATAAACAAACAGCCAAACATACGAACAGACAGAAATTCTAAAAACTCCTGATTCGATATCAGTATCGTTCCTAGTACCTACACGAAGCAATTATATTTTTTCAAAAATATTCAATGTACAGTTATTGCTTCGTTACGATTTTATCATATACTTAGATTACGAGTAAGATAAAATCCGTCTGTGAGGAGGACCATGTTTAGTGTTTACGGGCTGATATTATTATGAGGATGAAGATAAGATACGGTGAAACTTATCTAGTAACATCTACCTAGTATGTTTTGTGCAAGTAATTTGATGTAACCCATCGTTTTTTTTAGAATAGGTCTCGTCATAGGTACTTTGCGATAGATTACTTACGAAAATACGAAAAAGGGAACTACACAGTACACTACGACACACGCAGTCGCTTGAATTTGCCGACGAAAGCGTGTCTGGAATTACGCGTCGCATTGACGATGTGTGACAAACAAACGTAAAGCTAACAATAATCTAGATCAAACGGCGCAAATGCGGCTCTTGTATAAACTATTGTGCCTTGTTGCAAACGTTCCGGACTTCGGTTATAGTGAGACGAGGACGCATTTCGGCGTACACGCTCGTTTCTAGACCAACCTGCAAACTTGCGACAGATAGGCGACTTTAACGTTCCATATAAAAACACCTTTGGGTTGCTGTACTTTTATTTAGTCAGGTTACGTAGAAAAGGTCCGCAAGACCATCTACAATAGTCGAATAGGAAAAAAAAAAAAAAAAAAATGTACGTTTATTTAGATTGCTTTGTTATCTGTCCGTCTGTTTGTTTGCTACAAATCTTGCAACTTGATTGATTACCAGTTCCTGTTATCGGAACTGAAATATTGCATATACTTACCTAGACATAAAGTTCTGATAACAATACAATTGGGTAATTGTAGGTTATTACTCGATTGATTATAAAAAGTAAAAACGAGGGCCCGTAGATCTATATGACTGCGTTTTGCTGCTGTCATGGGACTCAATTCCACTCACGATAGTGGCAATATGACCGAAAGAAAACCAACCTTATTTCTTCACGGTTAAGGTTCATTTAACTAAAAAAATATTTAAAATCTCCGTTTCATACAATCACAACTAATTTAGCAGATCCTCAAGTCTCACGGTTTAGATAGGCAGTACCCCTGCAGCATCGGGACACAGAAGTTGTAACCCGGAGTTAAATGACAACGACTTTGCTTGATTCCACAATATTATCTAAGTAATTCAAAATCATCAGATCCTCAAGCCTCACGGTTAAGGCAGGCCGTACCATTGTAACATCAGGACTGAGGAGTTGTTGAAATCCGGAATTCAACGACAAAATCTTTGTTTGATACCCACAATACTAAGTCAAAATCAGCAGATTATCAAGTCTCACTGTTTAGATAGGCAGTACCCCTGCAGTATCAGGACAGGACTGAGGAGTTAGAACCCGTAGTTCAATGATAAAATCTCTGGTTGATACCTACTATTGTTCTACCTAGCCTTTTCCCAACTATGTTGGGGTCAGCTTCCAGTCTAACCAGATGCGGCTGAATTCCAATATTTTACTCCGCAACCCAGTTACTGGTCAATGCCGATATCTTTTCGGGCTTCTGACTTCCTGTTACGACTGTCATAGGTATTCGCATGAGATCCGGGACCGACTGTTTAACGTGCTCTCTGAGGCATTATGTTGGTTAATACCTACTATATTAATTCAAAATCGGCAGGTCCTCAAGTGTCTCATGGTTTAGGTAGGAGTACCTGCAGTATCAAGACTGAGGAGTTGGAACCCGGAATTCAATAACAAAGTCTTTGCTTGATACCCACAATAATAATTAGAAAAACAGCAGATCTGTTTCAGGGTTAAGTAGGCAGTAGGTACTAGAGGTACAGTCGTGTCGAGGATAAAGCGCAGGCCACACCCCCAGCTGGCGGGCGGGCGAGCGAGCCGGGCGAGCCTCGTTTCACCTCTTTTCATACTTCGGTTCATACTACGAACTACAGAGATAAGCTACGTCAGCGATTCAAACGATGCGAACGAAATATCCGACGATGCTATCGTTCACCTCGTTAGAGTAGCTTAGCTCTGTAGTTCGCGGTGTGAACCGAAGTATGAAAAGAGGTGAAACGATGCTCGCCCCACTCGCTCGTTCGTGCGCTATGCAACTGCGCGCGAGTGACAAAGACGGAACGCTTTCTTCTCTCTTTCGCCCGCTCGCTCGCCCGTCCGTAGTTTTCGGTGTGAACCCACATAATTTAGCTCGCCAAAGCTTCGCTTAGTTTATATAGTTTCCCTCGCCTCGCTTCGCCCCCAACTCGCTCGCCAACTCGCTCGCTCGCTCGCTAGCTGGCGGTGTGGCCTGCGCTTTAGTCCTGTCGGAGATATAAGTCGTATTGAAGTTCCGTCCTGTCGAAGTTCAGGCAAGACGGAAGTCTTTCGTTGTAGTGATGGTCGAACTTCAGTCTGAGACTCCAGAATAGATACGAATTTAAATTCGATTTGATTTGGAATTGGTTGAAGTAAAAACCCAATGAGATTATCATCACATTTAACTTATTTATTTTGATAACAAAACATATCCGAAAATACTTATAGATTACTTACGTTACTAGTGTTACTAAGGCCTCTACACGGCAAATATTAAAAATAACAAAAAGTCTAAATCCGAAGGGGGTGATAAAAGAAACATCGAAAAAATGCAATTTTTTCAACGTTTTTTGTTCCTGCTCTATCGAAAACGATAATAAGTACATACAAGCATGAAACTTGGTATGATTGTAGTTTGTAGTGCATACTTAGTTAAATAATAAAAAGAAGGAAAACTATAATAGTATTGTATCCCTTTATCATCCAATAAAGCGTCGGTGGTGCACTTCACAGACGAGATTGTGAACTTTGTATATATTTATATAAATTTAGGATGTCATTTGTCTGTATTATACAGACGAGATAAGTCAGTTATTTCACACACACGTTTGGTGGTACGGAACCCTTAGTACGCAAGTCCGACTCACACCTGGCCGGTTTTTTAAGTCAGTTATCTATATCTCCGTCAATGATGATAAAAAGTTGCTCACATGATGATATCATGAGGAAAACATTTAACTTCTTATATACCTACCGGGGTAGTACCTACCTACATAGGTAAAACTTTCACATATTATAAGAAACTTTTATTTACGAGCCTAACTGCCTTCTAACTCCTTGAAATTCCTAAGCATACCCATGACATGGTTATGTTTATATACCTACTCATAAAAGTTTGTCTTACAGAGGAATCCAATCAAACTATGATTATGCGGAATACGCACCGCAAAATGTAGTGACCGCACCACCGAACTGTCGCCCCGGTCAGCAATGGATAAATGGCTCATGTCGTGACGTATGGAGGAGCGGTGCAGATACGAAAAATGTTGTCACAGTTCCCACTAACTGTCCAAATGGTCAAGAATACATCAATGGACAATGCCGCGAAGTATGGAGAAGGTACTAAATACACTGGCCTGCAAAAATAAGTACTACACTTTTAAAATTTGAATTATTTCTAAACTATAGAAGTTAGAGATTTAAAATAAAAAACGTTTTATAGCAATTTTTATCAGCTTTCTTTGAAACTATAGTAATTTATACATTAGTAACATTTTTAAGTCTAAAAAAAGATAAAACAATAAAAATAGCCACTTTTAGCTTAGTGTCATAAAACTCAATTAACATTTACAAGTATGTTTTACATGTTATTTATTTTTTAATAACTGGTATTGCCTCCTCGGGCTCTGCTTACAGCTTCAAGTCGATTACGATACTGAACACGAGGTTTCGGAGCCGATGTTGGAGAATATTCTCCCATTCTTCTATCAGGGCCTGTTTTAGTGCCCTGAGGGTAGTAGGTGGTGGTCTGCGGCTTCTGACTAGCCTCCCTAGCTCATCCCAGGTGTGCTCAATCGGGTTGAGATCAGGACTGCTTGATGGCCAAGCCATCACGCTGATACCAACCTCCTGAATATACTCTTGCACGACCCGAGCCGTGTGTGGCCGGGCATTATCATGCATCAGCATCGATCCATCACCCATATTTACTAAATACGGCCCTGAATACTCATTTAGAATCTCCTGGGCATATCTTTCCCCAGTCAGAGTGCCATTTTCTATGGCCACTAACTCCGTGCGACCTTCTGAAGATATACCAGCCCAATGTACACTGCCTCCACCGTACTGGACTCTTTCTGAGAAGCAGACTTGAAGGTATCGCTCACCAGGTCGCCTGTAGACACTTCGCCTTCCATCAGAAGTGTAAAGTGAGAATCTAGACTAATCTGTAAACAAAATTCTTGCCCATTCTTCTTGATCCCACTGTATGTGTTCACGGGCGTATCGTAGTCTCGCTACTCGATGCTCTCTCTCGAGTTTGGGGCCACTCGCTGGTCTTCGGGGTTTCAGGTTTGCTTCAGCCAGTCTTCTTCTCACTATACTGTCACTAATGTAGTCCCTTCGGGTCTGAAGAAGCTGTTGCTGGACTTCAACTGCATTTAAGTGGCGATTTCTCAACACAGTGGAAACAATATAACGGTCTTCTCGGGCACTAGTACACCTGGGTCTGCCATTACCAGGTCTCCTCAAATGGTTTCCAGTCTCTTCGTACCTTCGCTTCACCTTCTGGACCGTTCGTAACGTCAGACCCACCATTCTTGCAGTACGACGCATACTGATGCCTAGTTCCAGAAAAGTCATGATCCTAGTACATTCTTCAGGTGAAAGAGGCATGATAAATAAGTTTATGTGCTGTTGTCTAACTTAGCTTTTGTAACAAGAATCATCGATCAAGAAAAAATTTGAAAACCAAAATAGAAACAAAAAATTAATGGTATAATTGTAACTTGAAAAAGGATTATTTTTGATTTTAAAGTTTCTTTCAGCCATTTCTCAAAAGAAGGTTACCGACTTTGAACTTTTTATGTACAAAATTAAACTCTTTTTTTGAGTCCTTTTTGTTTCGAAAGTATATCTTGTGTACTTAAAAAGTTATTGCGATTTTAAAAGTGTGATACTTATTTTTGCAGGCCAGTGTAGTTTACTTACATTAAGGAATTAATCTATATATCAAACTAGCGACCAGCCCCGGCTTCGCACGGGTGCAATGTAGATACTAATGTGGGGCGTATAAACCTTTCTCTTGAATCACTCTATCTATTGCTGAAAACTGCATTAAATTCCGTTGCGTAGTTTAAAAGATCTAAGCGTACAGACTGCGGGAGCGACTTTGTTTTATACTATGTAAAGATAAAGATACTATCAACTACTTAAATCCATGAATTAATGCTACAGTACACTACACTACCTACCGCTCATCCTCCAAACATAATTTAACGGCTACAGCTATGAAGGAAAACAAAAACGTCAAAAATCCTCTTATCATTTTGCATAAATACCTAGCAATTAATATTTTGATACCTAATCCACAGTCATTATTTGCAGATAGGTAGATATCAAATTATAATTAGATACTGAATTATACACACGAGGCTGGGTAATTTTAAGCTGCGGGTGATAATGAGTCATCCTCCTCAATAAAACTAATAATAACTACCTAATTAATTTATTAAAAAAATGTTCCAGAAACCTAATAGAAAATTACATCAATGAAATGAAGAATCTTTTGACTCGTAAGAACAGCCAAGTGGACAATATTGAGGAAGTTCCAGACCAGGACGAAGCAAATAGAAATGTTATAAGTGTACCTAGCCAGTGCCCTACCGGATACAGGCCCGACGCTCTTGGAATTTGCCGCCCTATTTTTTATTAATCATTCTAATAAAAATAAACTTTACACCTATTAAATGCAAACTGTAAATACATTAAATCAGGACAAGAACTTCTGAAACACCGGGCTTTTCTTCTCGCGCCAAAGTGCGAGTTTATTTCCCGCGCCCAGTGTTGCTGACCTTTATTTTTAGATGGGTCCGGCAGTCCGGTTAAAGCTTCGCGTCCACCGGGTCGGAATCGGAGCGTACGCAGCGTACGGATTTGTTGCTTCTGCGTGCACTGGATCGGCAAATCTGCGCCAGAGACCGGTATCTCTGCCGATGACGTCATCCGCAGTGAACGCATTTTAAAATCTATTTTCATCTTCTAATAAATAAGGATATAATGTATAAAATTCTCCGAAAATAGGTCTTTTTAAGTTCATTTTATGAATATTTCGTTTCCTCTTTTTTTCTCTTCCTCCGCTGTTAATAAACTACGAATGACTACAATATCCTTGTCACTATCCGCCATAATGCGAATACACGTTCTCAAACAAGCTCGATTGCTATGAAAATACCGATATTTTTCTGTGATGTCGATATTGCCGATGCAAAATCCGAATGCAGTGGACGCACCCTATCGGGGTTTTATAAATGCCTACACTTCGTACGCTGCGTACGGTCCGATTCCGACCCAGTGAACGCGAAGCTTTAAAAACTCTCTTTATAAAAGCCCTCCGGGTTCTTCTCGAACGCTCCCCGGACGCCCTCTAATCTAGGAATCTAGGACGAATTCGAAGAAACCTGAACCGGACGGAAGTCCCATCCTTAATCACCTCTGCAAAAGTACCTATGTAGTTAGTTTTAGAATATTAGTTTCGTCGTCCATCGGTGTTATAAAATGCCATATCGAAGACAAGTTAGGCAGTAAGTTGTGCAGACACCCTGTGGGTGGGTACAAATTTTACACACCCCATTTCAATCACTTGGTCCAGTCCCCATGACTTTTCCCAAAAAAGGTAGACGTGTTCCCAGCTAGACAGACACGTCTACCTAAAGGACTGTTGTAACCTAAACTCAAATAACCTAATGACGTAACAACCTGGTTTTGGTCGTTATCGCACCAATTTTTTACGGATTAGTTTTACTTAGCTACATGTATTACCATAGACAGAGAAACCTATAGACAAAATAGCTTCCATCATATTCATACAAGAAAAAGAACAATTTACGCATGTCTTGTTATCTTGTAAAGAAACGATTCAACAATAAAAAAAAATTTTACGTGTCGCGTGCTCCGCTTGGTCTGATGTCGCGTAACGGTTTTTTCAAAATCAGTATACTCGGGCGACTTAACTTGACACCTGGCTCGAATGACGTTGGTGTAAAGCACAGTTGGCAAAAAGTTTTGGTTTCCATTTCATGTTCTTTTACGAAAATAATTTATATTTATATTTTTTTAAAGTAACATTATTATTTCGAATACATAAATCAGTATTAGGTAGTAACATAGACTTGGATAATATTTAGCAATTCAAATCTTTACATACGATATCGCGATCCATTATCAAGGAAATATTGATAAACATTAATAATTAGTATTTTTTATTATGATTTCAATATCGCGATTGTATTACGATTCTGGGATCAAGATTCAATATTATGTATTAATATGCAGTTTTAGAAAAGGGATTAAGTGTTAGGTTAGGTACCTACTCAAGTTCATATTTACAGGGCTAAGATGGCAGCCTCGAGAAAGCGCGAGATAGAGATGCGCTTCTCTCTTTCTTTGTCACTTTGAGTACGCAAGAGTAAGCGCACAAGGCCTATGTCTCCCTCTTGTGCTTTGTCTAGGCTGGCATCTTAGGGGTATTGAATTGAACAATTTGATTTAGATGGAAATAAAACAAAGGAGAATGGGCACATTTGTATAGGCCCTGGTCCAAGAAGCTAAATAGATACTACTATACCTTAATTAAGTGTTGTATGTTGGGTCCTACAAATCCCGAAGCTTATGAAATACGCTCCATAAAAAAATAAGTTATTTTTGATTTTTGTTTCAATTAAAATACTACTTCTTTGCGGTAATAATACATAGACTAGTCAGTACTATAGTTATTTACCAATACCATAATTGGGTCTTTTACTTTTACCCGCACGGCGTAAATAATTGTCTTGTTTCCATAACAAGATAATAAGTACTCCTGAAAAGCTTTAATAAGACAGGTGCGTAGTACTCAACCAGCATGCGTGTATGACAAGATGTAAGCTTCGTACGTCCATTTTGAGATCCAAAATTAAAAAGAATTATAGACCGATCACATGTTTGCCGACGGTATATAAGATTCGTACGTCCATTTTGAGATCCAAAATTAACATTCATATTGCAAATAATTCTATAATGTCTGCTCCTAAAAATGGATGTAAGAATGGGTCCCGCGGTACTAAGGAGTTACTTCTCTTTGATATGGCCATTAGCCAACAAGTTTTCCGATCCCGAAAGGATCTGTCGACATGTTGGATAGACTATAAGAACGCCTGCAACTCGGTGCCACATTCATGGCTCATGAGGGTGCTGGAGTTGTATAAAGTAAATACAAGTCATGCACCTTCCTGACATCATTCATGAGGCAATGGGGGTCAATCCTTCAATATCCAGGATGTCGACAAATTCAAGTGAGAGGAGAACCAATCAGGACTGACCGAGGTATATTCCAGGGAGATAGTCTGAGTCCACTGTTTAGCCTTAAACCATCTAAGCACATTACTGGAGGGTGACATTTACTGTGTTCATAGTATGCAATGCATAATTTATTCCACAGTTATTCGCATGTGATTATCGCAGTTTGTAGTGTTTTACTTCGTTTATACTATGTAATGCTTAATATCAGCCCGAAGTTTAACACAGAAATTGTGTAGTACTGTTTCTTACTGCAGTACTATTATGCGACATCCAGCCATCAGCACCCCAAAGGTGATTCTTTATAAAAATACAGTATATTATCTTACTGCCAATAAAATAAGGATGTTTTGATTACTTGTAAGAATTGCCGCTGGTGTGCATACTGTGTTTATGTTAAGTTATTAGTAAAAGTAGCTAGTCGTTATTCTTAAAAAGTTGTAATATGTATACTTACTATGGATAATTATGTTAAAGGGGCAAGGACAAAATAATAATTATAGTTACTGCGTTTATGTTTTTTGATTTTCGGTCTTCTAAAGTATATAGAAAACAAACGGGTCTTTGATTCTTATAGAACTCATTTCGGTGATTACGAATATATGATCAACTCGTTTTGACCAAAATGTTACTTTGCGTTTATGAATCGCGCGGCAGAACTGTGATGCTATCGCTACTCGCATGGCGACGGCGGGTCCCGCGGGGGAAAGCGGGAGGGATGTCAAATTCCGAGGCAGGTGTCTAGTTATGTCGCCCGTGTAGTACTTACCTAGCAGTGCTAAACAATTTTGACAGGTCGCCATCATTTTGTATGCTTTTTGTGAATAACAACGTTTAGGCGGGCTTTACACGCTTGCCACTTGCTGCAAGCCCCAACCGTCTGCAAATGCTCAATCATGCACATACGTGTGGATGCATCGCAAGCGCCTGCCGCAAACTTCCTTTGATTTGTACACAAAAACCGACACTAGACCGGATCGGCGACAAAGTCCTACACAACCTGCAAGCTCACGCAAGCCAAGCCAAATACCGTATCCACACGTCTGTACTTGTGGATGTGGGCGCTTGCCGCTCTTTGGCAAACGTGTAAAGCGGCCTTTGGGCTAAGCCACATCTGACGGATGCCGATCTTCCGTCGCGTAAATTACTCGAGGAATTTTAGTAACTCATCTTAGGTCAAATGTGTACGGTATGAGATGTTTTTATGGAATTATGTGTTTCGGCGGAAGATCGGCGACGCGACGTATCTTCCATAAGATGTGACTTGGCCCTTAGATGTGAATTGTGAACAAAATGTAGCAAACTAGTAACAGCGCTGCCTCTATCGAGCAATCGGTGAACTGAAATATGCGTTATTTCTATAGACAATGAAACTATTGCCGACCAGCCGGCGACAGGCGCGGATCCACCGTTGTGGGCACGATGGGCATGCTCACAACCCTAATAGACTTGTGACGTCACACTTTCACGGTCTATTGATGTCGATAGTAGTTTAGAGTCTAAGGTCCGTATTACAGAACATTCCTCAAGTCCAGTTTGATCTGTAATCAGTTGATCACTGTTTAAGTATAGAATCAGTACTTGCGGAACGGTCTTATTTCAGAACGACAATCAATCTATACTCAGATGAAACGAGACACAAATCGAGCCGATCGATTGGTTGATTACAGATCAAATCACTGCTTGGGGTCGAATCTACGAACTGAGTAACGATCTAGAATAAAGCCAAACTTAGCTGAACTATGATCAATGAATCTATGCTTGAGGAACGTTCTAAAATTAAAAGTCGACTCAAAACTAGTTTTTAACAGAGATGCTCGAGTTTCGTTCCGGACCCAAATGTGACACTGTGATGTGTAATTTTCGTGAGCGAACAAACTAACATTTTACAGGTTTATTAATTTACTAGTGTTCGCCCCACGGCTTGCCCACATGGAACTATACACTGCAGGGCCAGACTGGGACCTGAAATCGGCCCGGGCATTTGAGAGACGGTCGGCCCAAGCGATTAGACGGACGACGTTTTTTTATACACGCCGCAGTCGCCGCATTTGAATTATTTGTATGAAGTTCTATGCAACCTCTCACACCTATTTGAGCTGCGCTCCCCGCAGTACCCGAGCGGCTGAATTCTCCCAGCCACAGCTGATGACGTCAAGCTTCGGCGCGCACGTTCTGTGTACCCGCAGCGTATGCTGCGGATTACTACGTGATTTGCAGTAACCGGCCGACTGAATGAAAGCAATTCGATGCGGTGCGTGCGACGACTGCAGCGACGGGTGTGAAAGGCCGTCAACAAAAGCGATGACTGTGGCGACTGCGGCACGTACGTTGCGGACAGGTGCGCGTTCACTTTAACTTTACTTTTAGGTTACATGCAAGGCCAGTGCCTCAGAGCAATAACTAAATCGTACCCAGTATAACTTGGCATTTCAGAGTGGCGCTGCTTGCTAAGACAAAACGCGAGAATACGTCGAATTCAATACATTTTAATTTAGTTCCCTACTTCCGAGCCAAGTTATACTGGGCGGTTATAACTGCTCTGAGGCCAGCGAGCAGCGGGAGGAAGAAGCGAGGTAAAGAGAGGAACGCAAACTTCAAAATGCAGGTTAGCGCTCCTCTGCGCGTGTCTAGGTTTTTATTTTATTTAAAGATAACCTGTCGCGATATTGCAATGGCCAAAGCATTGGTCATTGTAGTAGGTGTTGACAAATGGCAAGCGAATTGTGACTTCTGTACACGCGTTGACGAGTCCGTGTCTGTAGTAGTCTATGGTCAGCGTCCAGCGTGTGGACGCATCAACCCGTGTTATGCCAAGCGCCCTTTGGACTATGTTGAAAAAAGTAAGAATGGTGCATGTACGTGCGGTAGAAGTTATACTTCGACTTTCTACCAGAGAGTTTATTTTTAAACGGTTTTAATTATCTTCACTTCGTATATTTGTTTGTTTGATTCAAATCTTGCGACAGATTTTTTAACTAACAGAACTTCGCATACAAATTCAATTCCATGACAATACAACGCTTTAGGCTCGATTTTACCAACGTCGAATAGCGTTTATCCAAGGAATAAGACAGACGTTTTGACAGAATTTCTATGCAAAAGCTGTCAAAACGTCAAATTTATTCCTCGATTAAATCTATCCGACGTTGGTGAAATCGAGCCTTAATAATTTTAACCTGCAATCCTCAAATTCTAATGCTGCAGGGGTACTGCAAAATAAAACCGATAAAAATAAAAGTTTTTTTTAGGGATTATTAGAGTTAATATTTTATAATATACTAGCGACCCGCTCCGGCTTCGCACGAGTGCAATGTAGAAAATGCGTTGCGTAGTTTAAAAGATCTAAGCGTACAGACAGCGGGAGCGACTTTGTTTTATCTATACTAATATTATAAAGAGGTAAGATTGTACTTTTGTATGTAACGAATAAACTTAAATACTACTGGACCGATTTCAAAAATTATTTTGCTGTTAGAAAGTAACATTATCACTGAGTAACATAGGCTATATTTATTACTGGAATAAAGCTTCTTACGCAGGCGGAGCCGTGAGGACACAGCTAGTGCTATGTAAAGATAAAGATAACTAATGGCGCCCCATTATTTTGTCAAACGTCAAAATTATGCGTGCGCGGTTAGTGTAGCTTTTTTTTGGCGCCGCGCTTTTGTTATAAAACCTTAATTTTGTTGAACGTTGTTTGTGTAACTCGTTTAATGTGACAACCTTTTGACAAATATTACGAATTTTGACATTTCTTAAGAACAGTCAAATGTAAGGGCGTCGAACCACTGTGTAGACTAGGTACACTGTGGTATAACTTCAATAAATACTACATTCATAATTACTTAATTTTATCGCATTCTATTTATTTAAGTATTTATTGAAGTACCTTAGAAAACGACACAATTAACTGTATTTCTTTTTTCAAACAAAATAGACTTATTATATTTGATAAAAATACAGTAAAATAGGACAGAAGATTGTATCCCTATATAGTTTGTGGACAGAAGAGTTGGTCCAAAGACATTCAATAGTACATAAAGAACGAATAAAATAACTTTGCCGCTCTTAAGTGAGGAACATAGGTGAAAGCCTGTTTCAGAGCGGCAAAGTAAACGCGTACTGTAAGTTGGTCGATCTGTAAACGTAACCAACGTCTTGACTCTCGTTAAAGACTAGATTAGACATTACTGGCATTTGGCTGTAGAGTGTTACCCAACTATCGATAGTTAATCGATCGATCGTACGAGGTCACGATAGTTTAATGACAACCAATCGAGAAACAATCGATAATTAGGCAACACTAGCTGTATAGACAGCAGACTACAGGGTAGGGTGCATCCCTAGCCAATGCCAAATTGCCAACTAACCAATAACTTAGTAATGAATATTTTAATAGAAATTCTTATTTGATTACGATAAATACGGATTAATGTTATGTATCTGGCAAAATACAAACTGCGTTTTACGTCACAAATAAAATAATAATGGCTCATTGTTATTTTCGGTGAAGATTCATAAACGAATGAGTCATAGATGATGAACGTTTTCAATTGCATATAAAGTTGCTAAAAAGTTTCTGAAATGTCTGAGAGAAAAGGCACTAAAGCTCTGGAGTTGTGGTGTAAGCGTTTAGTCAAAGACTGCCCTGAAGTGCAAATAGATAATATGACAACATCATGGAGGAATGGCATAGCATTTTGTGCATTGGTTCATCATTTTAGGCCAGATTTAATGTAAGTTTAAACATACTTATTTATCAAATTAATAAACATGGCTTTATATTAACTTTATACTAACTTATTAAGTTTTTATATTAAAAGATTACTCTTTACATCACTTTTATAGGGTAAATATGGTTAGTTCGCAATGTATTTATGTATTGGTGTCATGTTTTTCAGTGATATGTCCAAGTTGATGCCTGAAAATATATATGAAAATAATCAATTGGCATATAGTGTTGCTGAGAAGCACTTAGGCATTCCTTCTCTATTAGACCCAGAAGACATGGTTGAGAATGATGTGCCAGACCGGTTGTCCATATTAACTTACTTATCTCAGTTTTACCAACGTTTAGGCCATACAGGTGAGTTCTGTAAAATTAAGTATATTATTTTTATATAATTTTATCTAATAGGTGCCTTAGAAAACAAAAATCTTCTGAATATTGTGTTCCACTTATGGTTATTACTTTAACCAGTCTATATTGTCACTATTACTAACAATTACTTGTTTAACATTTAAATTTCAGTCAATACAAAGGTATCTGAAAGTGAGTCGAAGGTATCGCCCCAAACAACCACCACCGAGTCATCAGTTAGTACAAACATATTACTTAGTTTTTCACTTTCTAAATATCTGTGTGCATTGTTTGCAGTGAAACTACTGTTTTCTATTTTCTTTCTGTCTCACACTTTAACACCTATCTTTTTTACTACTTTGTAGGCACCAATAAGGTTTGGCAAGACTGGTCTAGACAAATGTGCAGCATGTGGCCTGCCTGTGTACCTTGCCCAGCGTCTACTTGTATCGCACAAACTGTACCACAGAAGATGTTTCCGTTGTATTAAATGCTCAGGACACTTAAATCCTAAAAATTTCGAGATTATAGAAGGATCTGAATTCACCTGTGATAGTTGTAAAAATGAAAAGACTTTATCAAAATATCTTAATAATAATGATCAAATGGGAATGCTGGCATTTACTGATACTTTGAATGAGACAAAACCAATCTCAAACGAGGAGCCAGTTAGTCCTAAATACAAATCAAGACCACAATCTATTTTGGGTGAGTGCCTCATTTTACTTACGTTCAAAACACTTTTAAACAAATAAGTTATATAAATGTCAATAGCCATAAATAAAATCATATCTTATCATATCAAACAACCTATAATATGCTACTGTTGCAATACAATGTTATTGGTGCTGCTATTGAATAAGAGTTATGTGGAATTAATAATGTACGATTTTCTGGGACATTTGCTAAAATCAACAAATTTCTACTCTGCATCATGTTCTTTCTTTTTTGACTACATACATACTGAATGTTTCTTTCAATATCTTGAAATGTTTTCTTATTAAACAGTTAGACATATAACTAGTCTAACATGTAAATAAGAGCTACATTTTGTTTAACATAGATAGAATGGAAGACTATGCTTTTGTTATGTTTGTCATGTTTGTGTGTTCTTTTTTCTATTTACCAAACCGTAATATATCAACTATTACTCCTTCCTAATTTGAAAATTGTGTTGTAGAAAAAATAAACATGTTTGAGAATATAGAAAAAGACACTAATATTGAATACAAAATATCAAATATTTCAATAAAAGACAATATAATTAATAAACCTGAAGAATATAGCAATACCAGTAAATATCAAAGTGAAATAGACTCAAAACCATTATTAGTAAGTGTGAAAACGGAAATGGAAAATGAAGAGAAAGTATACAAAAGTAATATTGATAAGTTCAATTTCTTACAAACACAATTAGCTGATGACACTATAAATGTTGGTATAAGTTCAGAAAATGTAAATGTAACACAAGAAAACAAAGACAAAGACTGTATAAATACTATTGAACATAATATAACTAATGTAGAAGTAAGTAATGACACCTGCAGCAGTGTACATACAGAGAATAGCAATGTAACAGATGACAACAGAATAGCCAATACTAGCTCATCACATATTGAGCATCCTCCTCCATTAGTACAATCTTTAGAGACACAACATGATCAAGAAATAAGTATAAGTGTTCCTCCCAGAAGAAAAAAACAGAATGCCTTAGAAAAAGCTTTAGCATCTGCTATTAAAAAGGAAAAAGAATCTAAATTAAACAATAAAGAATATCCAGACCATTTGAATCCATTCTCAGATGATGAAGAAGAGGTAATATCTTATAACGTTAACATAATTATACATCTTTTAATTAGATTTGTAATCTTATTTTTATCTTTTAGATTGTTCTTCAATCACCTACTAAAATAGTGAGCACAAATCCGTTTGGTAGTAGCGATGAAGAAGATGACGATGTACCGCCAATACAACACGCACCAAAACCTGTGAATGCAGCAGCAACACCAATGTAAGTATCAATACATGACATATAAATATATAAAATGACGCTACTTATCGGCACCGTTAGTGGTAAGCCGGGTAACAAAGCCATCACACCAGTTTTCCTCAAAAGGGTCGCAACCGTCACAGGTGCGAACCATATGATAAAGAGTAGAGCTAACAAAAATTTGAAGTGTTAAATTTTTACTCATGTTCGACTCAGCTTTTTATGTGTTGCAATTTGCACATAACATACAAAAAAATTGAATGGTAATTAAAAAACACCTATATTTTCTAAAACATATCCTGGTTTAGTCCCAAATTATCTATACTAATATTATAAAGAGGAAAGATTTGTATTTTTGTATGTAACAAATAAACTTAAAAACTACTGGACCGATTTCAAAAATTCTTTTGCCATTAGAAAGCTACTTTATCACTGAGTAACTTAGGCTACGGGCGGAGCCGTGAGGACACAGCTAGTCATTCTAAAAAACATTTTCAATGTATGTATTTAGTGAAAACGATAATTGTCTGCAAAGTAATGTGAATTTAACAAACCACATTACATAATATTATGACGACATAGAGTATATAGTGCTGCACTGCATAATATAACAAAAGAACAATAAGTACATTATATCGAACCTTCCGTTGTTGTTGCGGCTCACGTTGCGGTCGTTTTATATGGCTATTTATTAGCTCCAGTAGAATACGTACATAAACATGAAATAGATTTACTAGGATACATATTTAAAAAACACAAGTACACGTTGAGATAATCGTCATTGTCTAACGTGTACCTGGATGATTTCCTAATACATTTAATTAATATTTAATCATTACTTTTAACTGGTTGGTATTCTTGAACATTTGAATACGTGAAAAGCTTTGTTAAAGTATCACCTATAAGTTAATATGGAATTCAAAGCCGTTCAATTTGATACTTCAAAGTTAAATAACATTTAATTACAAATTCTGGATATTTTAAAAAAAGCTATAAAAAATATTTTCTCAAAATATACCGACTTTCGGCTAGGGTACATAGGGTGCTAATTTGTTGCATATATATGAATACGTGAATGAATACGTGGAATTCGAGTTAACCCTGTATAATATACAACTTCCCAACATCAACCGTTGGGCAGTAGCCCGCCAGACATAAGATCCGCCCGGTTGGAAGATCCTCCCTATTCGTTGGAGGAACACCTTACCTCGTTCCTCCACAATAGGAAGTCCATTAAATAACAACAAATAAGGAAAGGTATTTTTGAGTAAAACGTGGTGTATGATTTTTCAGAAACCTTGCATGGTACCCACAGGATGATGCGAACACGTCATTCTGTGCGTAACATACAAAGTGGCAATGTAGTAGAGTGCTATTAGGAATTTACCTCAAAAAATATAAATAAAAGTGAATATAAAACTGGAACGACTAACATAATACGTTTTTGTAACAGAAAAAGGCTTATTGCCGTTAATCCATTCTGGTCTGACGGAGAAGAACCATCGTCAGATGAAGATGAAACTCACAGCAAAAGGTAAGAATGAAGAAATGGCAACTACCATGACACTCTACCTACACTCTCAACTACACAACTACTATGACATGTGTTCTTCAACGTATTGCTGGTTCACGTACAAATCGCGGGTGCGGCCGGCGACAGGATCGGTGGTCTTGGCGAGTTCGTGTTCACATTAGCCACCAGGCATTTGCGTGGGTGTGGTTTGTTAGCAGGGGTTTCAAAATGAACGACGATCTTTTAATTTATAGCTATCGTCTCTAGCAACAAGTTCAAACTGGTTACCTGACGCCTGAATCGCATGCTCCGCCGCTACTTCGACGTGAACACCGAACAAATTCACACGTTCGATACACCCTCGAGCGCACCACGCGCGTCTCTCGCGAGCTTGCCCGCTAATTACATCGTACCTGCGTTTCGCACTTGAACACTTGGATATTATGCCATATTATGTTTGATATTTCGTGACCGCGCCCGCGTGTCAACGTGAACAAGCATTTAAATTCCATTATCATTAAGGGTACGCTCAAATCAACGCGTCCACCTTACAGCTGCGGTGGCGTGCAGGTTATAATCAGTTAGATTGCAATTGTAGAAGTAGCGATGTGTTCAAACCAAAGGTGTCCCGTTTGGTTTGAACACGTTGCTACTCGTTTGTTTTGAACACGTCGCTACTTGTTTGTTTTGAACACGTCGCTACTCTTTTGTTTTAAACACGTCTCTACTCGCTTGTATTGAACACGTCGCTACTCGTTTGTTTTGAACACGTCGCTACTCGTATGTTTAGAACACGTCGCTACACGTTTGTTTTACACACGTCGCTACTCGTTTGTTTTGAACACGTCGCTACTCGTTTGTTTTGAACACGTCGCTACTCGTTTGTTTTGAACACGTCGCTACTCGTTTGTTTTGAACACGTTGCTACTCGTTTGTTTTGGACACATTGCTACTCGTTTGTGTTGAACATATCGCTACAAGTACAATAACTGATCGCAACGAGCACGCCACCGCGCCCGCAAGCTGCGTTGGTTTGAGCGTACTTTAAGTAATATTTGAAATGTTGTATAAATATCAGTATTTTTAATAGGTATACATTGCCAATCTATTAATTATATACGGTTAGCCGGAAAGGGGGTACTAAGCCGAAAGGGTGTTAAATTTCCAATAATAAGAGATAACTTTTGTTCTACAACTTTCCCCCAAAACTCGATAGTTTAAGAGAAATAGCTTTTCAAAGATTTCGTACAAAATATGCTAAAATCTATCTGTCCATAGCAGGCTATGATCAGCTGTGTTTACTATTTAGGTCATACTTGGGGTCACGGATTTGAAACTTAATTTTCTGAATTCATAACTAATATAGGTATGTTTTTTTTTGAAAAAACTAAAATAAAAATCGTTTTGCATGCAAATAATAAATATCGAATTTTGAAATTTTAGCACTTGCTTTGAAATAGTCATCAGTGATAATTTAAGTGGCCTGCGGCTTAGTACCCCCTTACCGACTAACCTTGTATAGGGTTACTCCCAATTAACTGGCGAAACTTCACAGGGCTACGAGGTATCGTTTAGAATACATTCAAATAAAAACATACCTCTACAACATAGTTAATTATATGACAAGATACTTAAACTAATACAGTAGCGAAGAGTACGCACGTAGTAGGTATCTTGTTATCTAATTAACTAAAGTTTAGGTGTTTTTTTATTAGAATGTGTTCTGTTGACGATACTCCGTAACCATGTCAAGTTTCGCTAGTTAATTCGAAGCAACCCTGTAACTGTTAATTAATTATACTTATGATTTCCAGTTCGATGTATAGATCTTCAATGGCAACGAGTACTCCAAATCTCCCCGGAAGCACGCCACGGCGAAAAAAGGCCAAAGCGCCGCTTCCACCGCCCGCCATATCGATATCAGAGGCGCCTCGGCTTCAACACCCTTCCACATCCATGGATGACGTCGCAAGCATATCCTCCTTCAGCTCGTACAACTCTGATCAAGTAAGTGTTTTACTTATGTTTGTAAACATCTAATATTTTACTAAAAATATAAGATGTGAATAAATATAATAGTGCCCGCAGTTACGCTAACGTAAAACTTACTTAGATTTTACAAAAATGAAAAGGACTCTTTGCTAGTCATCTCCTATCTTCTATCTATATACATATAATAAAACTGTAGAAGAGTTCAATTCTGTACATTGAATAAAAACTAAAAAACATACCCTTAGGGGTCTTCATACAAGTAACACAAGCAAAAAAAAAATTCATTTTGTAATAATTGTCTGTCTGTCTGTTCTCCGGCTTTAACACAAAAACTACTAGACTGATTTTGATGAAACTTTTTTTGATATATAACTAGCTATTAGTCCTCGGCAACGTATAGGCTATAATTTATTTTGAAGATCGGAATATCAGATTGAAATTTTTGTCTGTCTGTCTGTTGTCCGGCTTTCACGCAAAATATTACATAATATATTGGTTGTCAAATACAGTCAAATATTTATGAGTGCGTTCAGAAATTTATTTTGTGTAAACTAAGAAAAATATATCAAGCTACTTAAATATAGATCAAATGACAAATGACTTAATTAAAAAACAAAAAAAAGTCAAATCGATTAGTCTGAGGTAGGGTAGGTAGGCAGGTAGTGTAGGTAGGTAGAGTAGATAAGTAGGGTAAGTAGGCAGGTAGTGCAGGTAGGTACCTACCCACCTACCCTACCTACCTAGTTAGGGTAGGTAGGTAGGTGCGCCGTAGATACCATAAATGAAAAATGTTGCAAAAACGGGAAAAACGCAGACGAAGTTGCGCGGGTCAGCTAGTATTCAATAAAATAGAGAAGGTGTTAAAGGATAACCAATCGACGGTTAACCATCAAGACCTCCTAACTAACATGTTTTGACAAACTGCTTTTTTTTACTAATTCTCCACATGGACATGCAATAGAAAAATCTCCTACATTGAATTTGCAATATTTCGGGTACTTTTACTATCGTGGAAATGCCTACTAAATATATCAGCGCAAACTTTGGCGGCAATTGCTGGAGAATTAGTAAAAAATCAGTTTGTCAAAAAATGTCAGTTAGGAGGTCTTGGTAGTTAACCGTCGCTATAACACACAAAACGCAACCCACACACCACAAACAACACTCACCACAACACTAACCACAACACAAATCACAAACACTATACAAAACACAAACGTAAACAGCGACCAACACCAGACCAGCAGTCAGCCAACAACCAGCTCCTAGCACCATGCCTATAACTCAACTCTTGGCATTCGGAGGGATCGGAGTCCCTGGCGACAGACTGCGAGGCGTGGCCCTGTTTATGAACAGGCAGGAAGAGAGGCTCGGCTTAAGCTTCTGCATAGGCACCCGCCGCGTCGGAGCCCGTCAACGCGTAACAATATCACCAGGTCTTGCCGCTCTGATAAACGGGAGCACCACAAAAACGAGCATGACAGCCAGCAAGTATACTGCATTGCCCCAAGTGGAAGTCGCCAATCACCGGTGCCGTCTAGTGCGATCACAAGAAAAGACGATCGCACTATTCGAGTGGGGAGAGGAGACTCCTTTTGCTCAGGCAAGCTCAGTGCTCCAACAAATCAGAGAGGCAGGAGAGGGCACGGTAGTCACAGCCCGCACAATAAGCGTTGACGCAATGATGGTCGGGGGGGAGAGGGGGGAAGTCAGATCGTTTCGGCTGTATAAGAGCCTCAGAACATCATGAGGTGGTCGTCTACGAGGACAGGGGGGAAACTCTGAGTTTCCTCAAAGTTCCCAAGGACGATACAGTCGCCGCGACAAACCCGTCAACCAGCCCGGCTACTCAGAGTGGCTCAGAGAGGCTGCAGCAGAAGGCGGCAGCCGAAAAAGCCGCAGCCAGCCAGCACAGCATCAGCCCGCAGGAGAAGACACAGTCGAGGAGTCGCCTGAAAGCATTCGGCACTTTCCTCCAGGCATTGCTCCCAAATCAAAGCAAACCATCAAGGCAGGAGTCAGCCACGGAAAGCTTCTTCAGAGCGCGCCCAAGAGAGATGAAACAGCAGGAGCCCATCCCAACAAGGGCCGATAAAGGGCAAGTCATCCCACCATCTCTCGCACCTACGTCGGGCCCTACGGACCACGTGAAGAGCGCCTTCCTCGAATACCTTGCAATAGTGACAGCGACCAGGGAGGTCAACCTCACGACTTGCAGGAAGATCCATCAGTCAAAACACACATCACACAAAACACCCGACGACTACCCGATAGTGGTTACCGCCAAATGCACCAGAATCATGCTGGACGACAAGATCCTCAAAATGGCGCAATCCATTCTGGGGACCTCAGATGTCGCAGCATCAGAGGAAAGTTGGGCGGTACCCAGTATCAGGTGGATAAACGGAGTCCCGGGATGTGGCAAGTCAACTTGGATTGTCAAAAACTTCGATGGGGAGAAGGACGTGGTAGTCACCACCACAACTGAAGCCGCTAAAGATCTCCGAGAGAAGCTTGCGCGCCGCTTAGGAGATCTCGCAAGACTCAAGGTGCGCACTATGGCCTCAATCTTAGCCAACGGGTTCAAGAAGTCAAATAGGTGCTACCGCCTCACGGTAGACGAGGCTCTTATGAACCACTTTGGGGCTATAGTCATGGCGGCAAAGTTGTCTGGTGCAAGCGAGATTGTCCTCATCGGAGACGTAAACCAGCTACCATTTTTGGACAGAGAGAACCTCTTCAAGTTAAGGTATACCCGCCCAAATTTGGTAGCCACCATCACGCAACAGTCGCCTTGTACACACAGCTGCCCGATGGACGTGGCTTTTGCTCTGAGCGAGATATACTCCTCCAAGTCGACACTGTCGTACGCTCACTCCCTGAAGGTGGAAAGGTTCACAGGTGCGCAAATACCGCATATCGCCCAAAACACCCTATTCCTGGTTCACACACAAGAGGAGAAGTCTTCTCTTGTAAACCAGGGATACGGCACCGGCGAAGGGTCGCGCGTCTTAACCATACACGAGGCTCAGGGACTGAGATACGACCATGTCATTGTCATAAACACCAAGACAAAGAGGCTCAAGATCCACGACAGCGTTTCCCATGCGGTAGTGGCGATATCGAGACACACAGTCAGCTGCGTCTATTACACCGACGACGCCGATGACGCCACAGGCCGCTTCGCAAAACGAGCAATGGGTGCACCAACCAAAACGGTCGTCGACTACAATCTAAAGACGGCCATGCAGCACCGAGACGCAGCAGTCGTGGAAGCTCTGCTCAAAGCCGCGAAATCCCTGGCTGGCAAATCCAAAAATCCCTAACCAACACCTTGTAATAAAAATGTCTAAATACCAACTCCAAAAACCTAAATGTGTAAAAATAAAATAAAAATAAAATTTGTAATAAATGTAATAATGCCCTCAGCATCCCGGTATCTCCATGAGAGATACCAAGAAATCAAACAAACCATAACATAATTATGTTGATGATGCATTCTGCGTTATCAACTATAGCATGTGAAATTAAAATCATTAAATAATATTTATAGTAGTAATATAGTCTTAAGTGTGTGTGCTGATGCAGGCATCGACTCTATTGAGTCGGCGCATGCATCAGCGCATAGCTAAGTTATACCTGCATGTCAAAATGATGCCTGCCGGTACATGCATCGACTTTATTGAGTCAATGCATGTACCACCAGTATCAACGAAATAATGTAAATGTGTATATTATAAGAAAAAAAAAAAAAAACAATAATAATATTAAATAAGTAAACATATATATAATGTGATGGACTCGCATAGCTTAAGTAGAATAAGTAATATTTATAGTAATATAAATAATACATGTTGTATTTCCGATACAGGAGTATCAAATAAGTAAAATAAAATAAAAAGTAAACAATTAAATAACAGCAAAAAAGAGCGCGGACGAAATGTCTGCGGTGAATAAACTCATTTAAAAAAAAAAAAAAAAAAAACCGTCGCAATAGAATCCATTTCGATATTTTTTGGAACTTTTATCTGTTTGTCGGTTTGTTTACGCCGCATGTATAAAGTACTGACTCAAACTCAATGCAGTTGACTTTAATGGACAAATATTGTGCGTATCTCGGAGTAACATTAAGTTTTTGTTTCATCTCAATCAGTTAGCTCAATCAAAAGATATTAGAATTAAATGTTATCAAGAAGAAATTAGCAACATTTGTACCATATTTTCTCACTAAATGGCGGTATGTTAAATCACGTAATCAATTTTCCGTTTAGTTTTAAACGTGTACAGTTTCCGGTCAGATTGTGTTATGCTATGACCATTAACAAGGCACAGGGTCAGACACTACGCGTTGCGGGTGTAGACCTTAGTGTCAGCTGCTTCTCGCATGGTCAGCTCTATGTAGCTCGCCCGTGTAAGTAGCCTGAGCAATCTTTATGCACACATCCCTTTTTTTTTGCGTTGGAAAATCCTCATGGATGTCCCTCGCCCGGGGAAGGCGAGGGGGTCTGCCGGACTCTTACCGGCTAAAAACCAACGGTGTTCCTCCTTCTGGCCGTCGGCCGGGGTCGCGGGATTCTCCTAAGCATGCACCGCAACCCCGGCAGGACTTGGTCCACCAACTGCTGGTGGACCTCTCCTCAGTGGGGCCCCACCCCACGACCTCCTGAGAGGCGCGGGGAGCACCCCACATCACCGGCGCACCAGAACACATGGTACGCCGTGACTACCCCGGGGACCAAACAAGTACTTGGGCGCCAGCCTACCCCGTGTCTGGACACCCCTGGTCCCCCTGCGACGGGTCAGATTAGTGGCCCCGCCGCCTACCATTTATCGGCCGCAGAGGATAGAAAGGGCGGCCAGGTACACACCGCCACTCCTCTTCCCCTGCGGCCCCACCGCGTCCGCCATCTGTTGGTGGCGGCCCCGTCAAGGCCGCGGAAGGTAGGGAGAACGGCGCACCGTAATACCGGCACTCCTCTCCCGCCGCGGCCTCCCGCACTCAGCCGCGATGCGTTTCAAACGACATCGCGGCCCGCCTCAGTTGCGATGTCGCCGAAGCGACACCGCAACCTACTTGGCCGCTACATCGAAGGCTACCAGACCCAAGCCCCGACGAGCGGCCCCTCCTTGGGTTCCTCTTCGCTTCACCGTGGCACCGTAGGGGATCAATGCCACGGCTACTAAGCCCCCCCCGCAACGATAATGCGGGAACCCAACCGGGGGTGATGCACACATCCCTGGTGGTTCTACTGCTAACATTGTTTACTGGGGAGCTTTATTATTATGGACTTGACTACTGATAGAAATACAACATATTTTGTTTAGTAAAAATCCTAAGTTTCGAATCTAACAACTGTGAAAAGATCAAACTTCTAAGTCAACGCAATCCAAAGATACGGTCGTCTTTGTCGCATATTTTGACACTTGCAAGGGAATCAAAACCTATAGAGTACTTCCCATTGACCTAGAATCATGAAACTTGGCAAGAAGCAATGTTTTATAGCACAAGTAAAGGGAAAAATCCGAAAACCGTAAATTTGCAGTTAGGTACATTGCAAAAGAAACAATTAGTACGGAAACCTCGGTGCGCGAGTCCGACTCGCACTTGGCCGGTTTTTATGTATTTTTTCACAGTTGTTGGAATAATGAAAATTTAAAAAATACCCACCTAATTTCAGTTAAGCAAGTACCTAATGTTGTTCTCCGACTTCTACGCAGACAAAGATGCGGGCATAGCTTCTTTAGAATAAATTTGTACCTTGTCCTTACTTCTTTTTATCCAATTACATCTAAAATCGTTAAGCTGTTACGACTTAATGGCCTAATTTAATAACAGATAGTTAATAACAACTTATAAACCCTTGTATTTATAATTAAGAGCACTGATTAGTCTGATTATCTATTATCTATTGCCATCTGTTAAAATACTAATGAGACGACCTTACTCAAAAGCGCTTAAGTTTAAACCTGTCCTAGATATAATAAAACAACATAATATATGTCGCGTTATTTCGTTTTGCAGTAAGGTAATTGTATCTAACTTATATTATAAACGTGAAAGTTTGGATGTTTGTGAGTTTATGAATTTTGATGTTTGTTGATTGATTAATCACGCCTCAACGGCTGAACGGATTTCTATGAAATTTGGCGCACAGGTAGACCTGGATATGATACTTTTTATCTGGGTACATGAAGTAGTTCCCCTAGTATGCGAGTGAAACCGCAAGCAACAGCTATAATTACTATCCAAGCAATAAGTAGTCAGTAAATTGACCACTATATGGATCATTCCTTCAAGTTCAGCTAAATATCTTTTTCTCGCCTTAAAACTTTACAACTTTCTGCAGGTCGGCCCCAGGTTTAAACGGAAATCTCTGGTATATGCAATGCATTAAAAGTGAACCATTACACGCGTAAAATATTTATTTATACGTTTAGTTAGATCTTTATTCTAATTCATAATATTATATCTGAAAGAAAAATATTTCTATGGTTTTGTGCAAAAACACTACATCATAAATATAAAAATTAACCGTCAAAAATTACTAGTCTTTTGTAATTCCAAATTGTAACAGTAAATTTAATGTAAAGTAATAATTTTCCTGCACTTTATAATAGTTACCTAATTATAATCTTATGTTTATACCTTATAGAAATCAATCGGTAAGTCTACACCAACTCTTAAGAAGAGACGACCCGCACCGACTCCACCAGATAGCCTCTCGACGGTGTCTGGTGGAGGAGGCTCCTTGGAGAAAAGTATCAACACTTCTGGAATGATAAGCATTAACTCCGAAGGTATGAAAGTTATGCAAACCTACGAACATAACATTAGGGTTCGAAACAAATTTTGGAAACCTTAAATTGTGTTTAAACAGGACAATTTAACACCTCAACATTGTCTTGTATTAAAGTAATATTCTTACATTTATACATAACAGTAAACAGTACCTACTTGTAATGCAATTAAATAACTCCATAATGTATTTTCATAGAGCACCAGTATAATACAATTTATTGTACAGTGGGAGGTCGGAAGACAAAGGGTCCCGCACCAGGTCTGCCCCTTCCGGAGCGGCGTGAAGTGAAGCTCCAGATGTCGCCCGAAGAGCTGCAGGTACAACTGGACCTGCTCGAGACGCAACAACTCGGCCTCGAACGACAAGGAGTTCTCATCGAACGAATGATTCGCGACAAGTGTGAGGGTAAACATATTCGTGCACATTTATTTCTATTCGAGCACCTACTGTCCTTTAAGAGACTAATCACATCAGCATCAATTCGCAGAAATGCTGGATGGTTTTAGACACACTTATCCATATCACCTATGAAATAGTATAGTTTCAGCTGCGAAAGCATTGCCTAAGCGCGCTGAAGCATGCGAAGGCTGAATTGATGTAAAAAGGTGAAAGCGTGCGTACGTATGTTTATACAAAATGCCCATTTTCTAAGAGTGGAATGCGAATTGATACTGATTAGGGTGGTTAGTCCCTTATACTTCCATTTATTTCTAAAATAATTATGTAAACTTAGTATCGAATTTACATAGCATAACATCACGCCTGTATCCCCTGAAGGGTTGGGCAGAGGTGTATAATAACACCCTCGTTTTGCCGTTATTTTTAATTCCCATGTAATAGGGGGCGAGCCTATTGCTATCAACCGGGCACAAATCCAAACTTCGTGCTGCTACTGAGGAATTCCACACGGAAAACCCTCATGAACAGCCAGTCGTGCTTGCCACCAGTAGACCAACGAGGCAGTTTATTAAAATATAATTATTGACAAAAAGATAATTTTCGTAACACATATAAATACTCGTATCTTTTTTTATATTAATGATGGCTGCTAGATAACTGTACAAGGAGTGCAAAATATTCGCCAAGCAATACGGTCGTCGGTTTCTTGGTGATTTTCTTTAACTCTGATTTTCCAACCGACGTCTTTTCCCTCAACGTGAAATTGTTTTGTCTGTTTATATACCAACACGTTTGAAATGTAGATATAAACAAATAAAACAATTCCAGCATCTGTATTATTTCACTACCTACGATCGTAGAGTTAGTACTTTATAAATAATAGTCGTATCTATGACAGGCGATGAAGCGGATACGGTGCCACAAGAGGAAGTCGAAGATTTAGTCATTCAACTCTGTGAACTAGTCAATGAGAAAAATGATTTGTTCAGAAAACAAACTGAATTGATGTACATGTAAGTAACAATAGTGTAGCGTACACGTCGCATAGTTATTTATTTCATTATTATTTCACACATTCCTGTCGGTTTTAGGCATTATGTACATTTCCTAGGAATTCTTTATAATGACGGATTACATACATTTCCGATAACATATCGACGCTCGGCAGTGAAAACCTCGTAAATAAAATTTTCTTCAAAAGCGTTTTATTTGTTCTTTAGATTGATAAACTCGTCAAACACGTACTAGTTCAACAAACTTTCAATTCAAATGCTTCTAAGCTATCTATGACGTACGATGACAAACTTGTATTAACATTTGATCGGCCATTTTTTTTACAGGAGACAGCTATTTCTATCTCTTTTAAAAATTTGTATTTTACACATACATGGTTTTCACTGCCGACCGACGATACATACCTACATATTTCTTTAGTTTTCCTAAACCTAAAGTAAATTGACCACTGCGCATTCAATATTTAAATGACAGTAACTTTATCCACTTTACTTAAAAGCAGTCACAAGGCTCATTCAGATCCCATCTGCACAAATCCTAAACACGAGGCAATCAATTCTTCATAAATCATTGGGAATGCCGCCCGCTCACCAGGTGTAGATACCGATGGAAAACCTTTCGATATTCAAGGAGATAGGATAGACTATTCACAGACAATGGTGTCGATTCTGTTGTGCACTTTAACAGGATTAAACTAAGGGTGCTGGTTTTTTTCTGTTTCAATAGAAGAAGAAAGTGACAGTTGCGTTTAGCCTAGTTTAGTATTGGTGTGGCGGCTTTTATCACGCCACAAGCGAACTATCCTGCATCACGATATCAAAGTTTGACACGCAGATAATATACAAGTTCCCAACATTAACCGTTGGGCAGTGGCCCGCCAGGCATAAGACCCGCCTGGTAGGAGGATCCTCCCTTTTCGTAGGCGGAACACCATATTTCGTGGCATACATTGGCAAAATGTACAACAGAATCGACACCAATAACTACACAACTAAACTATATTTGTATTAGGTAAGCTGAGGATCCATTGCTGCGCACACACAATCCACATCCACGCTGCCCACGTTAGGGAGCGTTAAAGTATTACGTAACGCAATTTTTGGAGATTTTTGACCCACCCCTCCCCTCATGTAACGCGCGTAAAGTTTTTCTTTACCCCCCCCCCCCTTGCCCCTAGTGAAATGTTGAAAAAAAAAAGTTTTTAAAAATGCGTCAGAAAAAAATTTCTCTACGCGACTGTTCTGAAGGGTTAAAACAATGTTACGCAACGCGTATTTCTACCCCCCCCCCCCCCCCCCCCCCCCCCCCGCCTCTGTAACGCATCGTAACGTTTCAGAAGACCCCCAAATTCGTTACGTAATACTTGAACGCTCCCTTAACTGCGCGGCCGGATACGGGTATCTACATATCCAATGCTACACACGGCCACACTTAGCTTCGGGTTTTGCCAGCCAATTGAAATCATATTTATAGGATTTTATCGACCCGCATACGATGTACGATCGGGTTATGGAAAGGATAGACAATATACAACGCGTAACAGAATTAATCAGAAAGCTCACAATCGATGCTCACACACTCCAATTGTTTTTTATTTTTTTTATAAGCATCAAGTTATTAATTTTCGATTGAGTTTGGGAAATGAATAGCAACGTTTCTTTTAATGGGTAGTATTTAATAGAGTTAGAATTCTGCACTTAACTGACGTGAAACTGATACATCTAAGCTTTCATCATCTGCACAGTTTTCTTTTTTCTTGCTCCACAAACATTCATATTTGTAAAATGTTTGGATTCCGTGCTTCAAATTGAATTACCTATTAAACTTCAAATTAGTTTATTTTTATAGGTACGGGTAGATTGTATAAATACGATTTAAGTTGTATGGTTAGCAACATTGCGGCGCACAAGTACCCTTCCTCTAGCCCCGCGTACCTCAGCGAAACCAAGCGTGCATACTATCCACTGCTACGCTGTCCGTGGCCGACGTTGGCACTACGCTGTCCGTGGCCATGTTTTTAATTGTGACGTCATAAACACACGCATTCGTGCGTAGTGTGGCCCTACGCAGCCGTGCACCCTCCTACATTTTCATAATAGGCGAAGTTGAAAAACGTATGTAGCGTGGCCTTGCGCAGCAATGATTCCCCAGCTTTGCCGTAGCTAGAAATAGCAATAATAGTAATTTACGATAATCGTTTCAGACGACGACAACAGCGATTGGAACAAGAACAAGCTGATATCGAACACGAAATTCGGATCATACAATCACGGCCTGCTGTTAACCGCATCGATGCCGACAAGGTAAAGCATAATTAATGAGTGATACCCAATTATATTTTATCCTATAGATATAATACGTTCATAGCATATGCTATCGCGTTGCAATAGTTGCATATGCATTATGTTTACTATAATAACTTCACCTATGACGAAGGACCAAGATACGGAGAAATTGTACGTGAGTAAAAGAGATAACTGACAATTAGATGCTAAGATGTCGCAATTATGTTCTTCTGAAGTCGACAATACATGTTGGTCAAACACCATGCAACGCGTACATAGGCAAATTGATACAAAGCGATTGTTACATACAGTCTACATGTTGATCAAGTTCAAACGAGACCATTGCCAACAAGGCCGACAAACATGTGGACACAACTTGCCGATTGCAGGCGAGCGTAATTGATTTGTGCAGAATAACCGACACTGTTCCGAAGTGAGACGAGTCGTGGCACACCAAACGAGCCGTAGACAAGTTGGCGTTTGCCTGCGCTCTGCCAGCTAGGCCAGCAACCACGAGCAATGGCGAGGCTAGACAAATGAGCTGTCTGTAACGTTGGTACTCGCCTTCGCTCGGCGAGCTATGGCCAACGTGTATTGCCGGCTTGAAGCTTTTACTCTGTGTTAGGCCCTGGCCACATCACCACGGCGCCGCGCCGCACCCTCTTATCGTTCCGGTGCGCTGGCCTGAGAAGTGGCAGATTCTTTCTAGATATGGATCGCACAAGACGTATTCTTCTACTCCTGCTATTGAGAAGACGCATGAAAAAAATAGAACAAAAGAAAATACTGGGTGAATCCATACAGGCCATCGCACCAGAACTTGACACGACGCGGCGCCGTATTCTCGTGCGGCGCCGCACCATTTCATGGTGCCGGCGAATAATAACATGTAAATATATGTGTGTAAATATAACATGTATACAGGGTGTAAACGAAATCATGTAATTCCTTCAAACCTCGTGATGTACTGCTGACATAGATTAGATATTTTAGGATTCAACATTAAAAATAAAATAAAAAAGTAAACATGTGTTCTTAACGTCAGGCATTTTAGAACCCCGAGCGAATTGCGCGGTATCGGTTGCCGCGCGGGAGGTTTGAAGGAATTACATGATTTCGTTTACACCCTGTATATAAAAATAAATAATCGTATTATACTATAATTGATAATAATTTATGTCTGTATGTTAAGGTATAATTGTCCTTGAACTATAAAACCTATAACTTTAATACCAAATAGTTTCGAGCCTATCCCTTTATGTAAAACCTCCAATACGCATAACAGCGGATCAACAGGGTCGGTGTCAATCTTTAGGAAGATGCGGAATTTGGTATATTCTTGTAAAATATTAAATATATCACCACAATGGACCAATTAATGTTTATTACTCCAGGCCCGCGAGGAAAAGTTGGTACTACGTCTGGTGGAAATAGTTCGCATGCGTGACGAATTGGTACAACAGATTGATGCTGAACGGCGTCGCGAACGCCAAGAAGATCTTGCTATCGCCGCTTCCATCGCCAGTAAAAGAGGTAAAATGCAAAATACAATACAATACTCTTTATTGTACACATGAACGCTTATCGCACTAGGGATTTCTGCTAGACAACCGTAAGCTCCAAATACACTAGCAAGTTTTACACTCTATTGCTCGCTTAGATCGTAAAATTTGCAGAAATTGACTTGCGCGACCGACTTTCAAGCTGTGGACACACTCGTAGCAAGTCGGCCTCTGCAAGTTTTACGAACTGAACGAGCAATGGAAAGTAATAAATTGCGCAACAAAACTTGCTAGTGGATTTGGCGCTTTAGGATGGACATCATTTACAAGAAAATAGAGCGGTAGTTTATGGTATGAGAATAAATAAAATATTAAATAAAGTACTTTGAATTTCTAACAATTCAGTTGTCGTTCTTAATAATTTGTCCAGCTCAGGTCGTTTCAAATGACTCCCTGTTTACAAAGTGATTGTAAGTATTATAAGAAGTTTGTCGTTTTCCTTAATTTGATAACATGTATACACACCTACATAATTACGTAGTTAAAAATCATCAACGATAGACTGATAAAAATGTATAGCAAGTTTTTATTATAACAATGCATACAGTACAGTATTTATAAAAAGATGCAAACAGATATAATGGACGGCATATAAGTTGAGTCAAGCTTGCCAGCTGCGTTCGCGCAGGTAAGTTGGTGTTAAAAAGATTTTTGTATGAATAAGGGTGTAAGTATGTACTAAGCGTGCCAAATAAGAATAGGATCGCGCTTGCTACAACTTCACACGATAGCTGTCAAATTGGTACTGCCAGCAAAAAAAATACTATGAAAAAAAAATGTTATATTTTTTTATTCATAGATTTAATTATTATTTACATTCATTTTTATAAAATGTTATTTATTGAATTCCATAAATAGATAATTTTGGACAATTTAATAATATTTGAAAACAGTATTCATTAAAGAAATGAACCAATATATATAGTTAACTTCACGAAATACTACGGTCACCCTAATATGTCGCCATAATAATAATATAATTACTGTGTAATTAATTTGGCGTAAAATTGGTAAGAAATACCAAAAAAGTGAACAAAAATAATTAAACTGAATATAATTTCTTTATTTACTTTTTTGTACACCTTACACTTTGGTAATGAAGTTCACGAGTATTGCGGAACAAAATGGCGTCTTGACAGTGCTATTCTTATTTGGCACGCATAATACTTACAGTCGATTCTCGATAAGTTGAAACTCAAGGAACCAGGGAAAAATTTCAAATTACCAAGAGTTCAAAATAACAAAAGTTTCATAAAGATTCGAGATTTATTATTTTAAACATTATTATTTACTGAAAAGTAGTCCGTAATTTTCTGTTGAGTGAGCGACTTCCGTCTATCATTGTCCAAAGAATTTTTGATAGCGGTGAGAGCTGCGAAGAAATCGTCACTTGTGTCGGTTCTTAGGGTGTTGAAGCGTAGGTTATTAAGAGATCACCTTGCCTCGCTCAATGTGACTGGAATTGACGAATGAATCGACAGGTCTGTACATGTATGTAAACAAACGACTTAGAGGAAACGCGGGCTGCAAAATATGTGAAGAATAGATTTTTAAGCGATCTATTGCTGTCGCGCGTCGCGCTGTGCCCCGCACCACCGAGCTACTAATGTGAACAGACTACGCGTGTTGCGTGCCACGCGCTAGGCGTCTCACAGTGGGCTGGATTTCGAGTTTCATAGAAGTTTAACTTTTGACCATTATTATGCTTCACTATAGTAAATGATATATCATATGAGATGATTGTATTCATTTGTATCTATTTAAAAAAAAACATAAGTATAAAAATGTGTGGAGCTAACGTGAAAACATCAAATATCTCCGGAACGGTATAAATAACCGTAATATCCTCACACACGGTGGTACCTGTTTGAACAATTTTGGCATTTTTCATATTTCCCGAACAGCTGCGACTTTTTTTTTAATCGCAGACTAATATAAAAACATTGTACCTATGTAGTACTTTCAGACTGTATGTTACGACTAAATTAGGTTATTCTCTAGTTATGGATAATACCGTTCCGAAGATATTTCATGTTCTCACGCTAGGACCATACTTTTTTTTTTACCTATGTGTTTTACAAATAGATACAACGAATACAATCATCTCATATGATATTGTAAAGCAAAATAATGGGAAATGAATCCATTTTTAGACAAAAAATCGAATTCGAAAATAAAGAACTTCTTTGAAACTCGAAATCTAGCCTACTGGGCGTATTGCGCGCTTCGCTCGCGGAGTGTTGATGACGTTGATGTGATCTCTGCGGTCGGCAGGTTGATAATATTATCGTATGCAGTTATTCAGTGTTTCGTTGACTAGTTTCATTTATAATTTTTGTTGCTCCTAATATTTCATTAGACCCTGGCTTTTGAGTTTTATTTTTTGACTGCATACCGAATACATCACCTACGTTCATCGGTGATGAGGCTGTACATTCCGCGGAAGTGTGGGGGTCGAGGCTTTTTAAATGCTAAGACCCTTCACAACCGCGAGATGTGCAGCCTCAGAGAGTACTTCTTCCAAACCGACGTGGGGATGCATCGAGATGTAGTCGCAGTGGACAAAGGATTATCCCAGCTCTCCTTGGCTAAAGAGAACTTGCGCAAGCCTGAGTACTGGATACTAATGGCCACAGGGAGGTATGGCAGAGCAAGGAGTTTCACAGACACTTTTACCGGGCCTTTCATGGGCCTGATGTAGATTTCCTAGCGTCCGTAGCCTGGGTACGTTTCGGTGACCTCTTTGGGGACACCGACGGTTTTGTCTAAGCAATTATGGACGAAGTAATGATGATGCAAAACTAATGGAAATATATTGTGAAGGACGGCACGGTTGACATCTGTCGGGCATGCCACTTTCCCGGTGAATGCACTCGACATTTATTTCTGGTTGTTCTAGTCTTGCTAACGGCGAGTATTTGCACAGACACAACCTAGTGGCTAGGATTATCCATCAGGAACTTGCTCTGAAATAAAACGCTGTGGACGCAGAAGTACCATACTACAAGTATGTGCCCGACCCAGTTCTCGAGAATAGTCATGTGACATTGTACTAGGATCGATCTATCATCACCGGCAGGACTATTGTTGCCAATAACCCTGACATAGTTGTGATAGATCAATCAGAGCGGCTCACATTGATTGTTGATATCACTGTTCCACATGACGAGAACCTTGTGAAAGCGTATCAAGACTTGGCACACGAGGTTGTCGATATGTGGGAGGTTGACTCAGCAGTTGTCGTGCCGATAGTCGTTACAGCCAATAGCTTAATATCTAAGTGCCTCGACCAATATCTGATGAGACTCTCGTTGGGCGGCTAGGTCAAGGGCCTGATACAGAAAGCAGTACTTCTGGACACGGCACGTATTGTTAGGAAGTTCCTCTCTCTGAGGCGCTGACCACCGGTAGCTTGGATCCTGTTCCCGGTGCCGGTGGGCTACTATGTTTTATATTTTAAAAAGATTTTGTTTTAGAAATATTTAAAAATGTAATTTATATGTTTAATTAATGAATAGAGGGCACATAATTCTATTTCTTTTACAATGTTGATGTATATTCAAAATGTACTAAGTTGGTCAGGATGTCATAAAGAATAACTAGTTTCTCTTCCAAAAAAAATGCACAGTACACTAGGTAAAGACGTTGCAAGATATCAATATCGACAAACATCACTAGAGTATCGATATAATTATCGACTACGACACGTCACCTCCCTGACTGTATACGTATTTGTTCGTCGTCGTCGTCGTCCCCCCCCCCCCCCAATTGAGCGCAAAAGAGACAACTGCAGCTCGGACTGATTTGTCCTCTGCAATGTTAGCGAAACCGTACTTTCGTATTCCCGTTTCCTTCTTCAAATCTGGACCGATTTAATTAATTTTTTCAGTAATAATTTAAGGAAGACTTTGTTTATGTCTATATGTTTTTCTTTTATTTTTTATATTCGTCAAATTAGTTTACCAGATGTCTGAATACGGTGTTAAAATCGCTAGATTTTTGTAAAATTCAAACGTTTCTAGTCCTTTGAATAATTTATTTATTGAAAAAAAAAAACATAGAGACATAGTGGTGGTAGATATAATATGTAAGTATATCATATGGTAAAAAATATTTGCTCTAGTGACATTATCCAAGGAGGAAACTGAGGACAAGGACTAAACGCCGACCGCATTTCCTCTTAACTAATGACAACAAACGCTTCAAATTATATAGAGTATGGAAGCCCGAATTTCAAATTATTCCATGTTGGCGAGCAAGATAGGTTTACTAATGATAAGCATAAAGTATATTATCATAATTTACATCGGCATAACGAAATTCAGCATAATGATCATTACGCATAATATTATTAGGCATAAATGTTTTGCCATAATGTTTATTGCCTTTATGGCACTGTTGCCATAATAATAATAATGAAGCATAATTTTATAAAGCATAATATTATAAGCACAATGATATTTACACATAATGTTCTTTGGAATAAACATAATAAACCCTAATAAATAACTCCTAACGGATGTAGACACTATTTCACATGATTGATATGACTTATATAAAACAAACATGTTCGCCGCACCTTAACGGGAGTGATATGAAGATTCGAATGATTTTATTGCGACGCACACTATTTCGTAAAATTTATGAGTGATACGCCAGTGTAAACCAAATGATTCACTTCACCAACAATAAAGAGGATCTGGCGCTCGGCGGCCGCTGCTGCGACACGCTCGCTTTGATCGCTCGCCTTCGCGCGTTAATGTGACAGTGTAACAGTGATCTTTTTTTTTTTTTTTTTTTTTTTTTTTTTATCGTGGGGAAATCCTCATGGACTATCCCCCGTCTGGGTAAGACGGGGGGGTGTGCCGGACTCTTACCGGCTAAAACCACCACGGTGTCCCTCCTTCTGACCTAAGGCCGGGGTCGCGGGATTCGCTATTGCATGCACCGCAACCCCGGCAGGTCTTGGTCCACCAATTGCTGGTGGACCTCTCCACTGTAGGGCCCCACCCCACGACCTCCTGAGAGGCGCGGGGGGCACCCCACATCACCGGCGCACCAGAACACATGGTACGCCGTGACCACCCCGGGGACCAAACAAGTACATGGGCGCCAGACTACCCCGTGTCTGGGCACCCCTGGTCCCCCTGCGACGGGTCAGATTAGTGGCCCCGCCGCCTACCACTTTTCGGCCGCAGAGGATAGGGAGAGCGGCCAACTAAACACCGACACTCCTCTCCCCCTGCGGCCCCACCGCGTCCGCCATCTGACGGTGGCGGCCCCGTCAGGCCGCGGAAGGTAGGGAGAACGGCGCACCGTAATACCGGCACTCCTCTCCCGCCGCGGCCTTCACCCTTCAGCCGCAATGCCTCCCATAAGACATCGCGGCCCTCCTCAGTTGCGATGTCGCTCAGGCGACACCGCAACCTACTTGGCCGCTACGTCGAGGGCTTCCAGGCCCAAGCCCCGACGAGCAGCCCCTCCTCGGGTTCCTCTTCGCTTCACCGTGGGGCTCCAAGCCACGGCTACTAAGCCCCCCCGCAACGACAATACGGGAACCCACCGGGGGGGAGTGTAACAGTGATCTGTTCTAACCTAACCTAACCCAAATGATTCTGGCGTGGCACTCGTAAAGTTTTTCGAAATAACGTGCGTCGCAATAACGTCATTCGATATAGCGGTTTTCAACTCCAATGTGTTTTCGAACTGGCGTACCACTCGTAAAGTTTTTCGAAACAGCGTGCGTCGCAATAACGTCATTCGAATCTTCATATCACACCTCACCTTAACCCATTCCAATAGAGTAAATAACACCTATTTTTTTTTTCTTTCACATTCATTTTAATTGCATGAAAGTTAATAAAAACAATGAATCATCTGTACTGTATTTTATTATAAAAAAATATCATTGTCCACAACTGTATTTCATTACCTAGTACCTAACATTCAACATACATTTGTTGGCTATATACACCCAATTATAACTTTTTATATTTATGGCTCATGATTATTAGACGAATAAATATTATCCCTTAAAAATTTATGCAACTTCAAATTATGACAAAACAAATTAGACCAAATTATAGTTATACTAAGCTTTGCATTATGCCAAAGTATTCTTCTATACTAATATTATAAAGAGGAATGATTTGTATTTTTGTATGTAACGAATAAACTTAAAAACTACTGGCCCGATTTCAAAAATTCTTTTGCCGTTAGAAAGCTACATTATCACTGAGTAACATAGGCTACGGGCGGAGCCGTGAGGACACAGCTAGTATGCTAATAAAAGTTATGCGAAAACATTATGCCTAACAACAATGCCTTAAAATGTTATGCCAAGAGGGGGATTACCGGCAAGATACTATTTCTTCAACTTCAAATTACCGAGGGGACCAATTAATATTGATTTTATTCAATTTATCGAGAGATTCAAATTAACGAGTTTCAACTTATCGAGAGTCGACTGGAGTACTAAAATACGGGGTTAGAAAACACGTTTTTAACACAGTTTTCACACTCGAACTAAAGATGCCGCTCACTGCGTGTGAAATTGATCACTTTCTCCCGTTGGTCAACAATCTACTACTGAAGACATGTGCTCATTTTTTTGTATTTAATTATAAGTAGATCGAGGACTGAACTCAGTGCAATTTTAACAACCTGTAACAATGTTTATACTACAATGTTTCAGGTTTCAATAGTATTTAGGCAGTAAGGTGATTTTATGTATGTTAACACTTGTTTTTATTCATTTCAGCACAAAGAAATAGTGAATCAAATAGTTCATCTATGAAATCGGTAGAAGTAATACCAACGCCCAAAAAAAGTAAAGTAAAAGACAAAGTTAAAAAACAATTTAAGAAAGCCAAGCACACATTGATTGCAAAAAAAAAAGAAGACACAAGTGAACGCAAGGAAGAGAAAGACAAGGAAAAAAAAGTTAAATAATGATTTTTGTCAATTCTGACACATAATTTCTATTAACTTTTATCCAAATTTTATCACTTTTGGTATTAAAATACTTAATTTAATGATTCTTTATGTATCTAATACAATTATTTATACGCTACAGCACATGGCGTATTGAAAGTACTTATAAGTAAGACTGAAACATTCCACTAAATATACTTATTATTTATGAAAATTAAAAATCATTGGGAGGAATATATTTTATTTCTATTAAACAAAAGCTGAAGTATAAGAAAAAGTTTGTAAAAATTTCAAAAACTGGAATGTAAAAATTACGTGCCAGAATTAGAAATGTAGAAAGTTATCTTAAGAATGTTATTGATCTGTTAAATATCATTAGTTACGCCAGCTGTTAACTGGAGTTTGCATAATTATATAATAAATGTAATAGTCATAGAAACCGCACATTGTAATATTGATTGTAATTAGCTCCAAAACAATGTTTGCGTTATTGTTTGCGCTAACAGAATAGATACCGTATATTTTAAAATATTTCCTTTAAGTTTGATAATAATGAAAAATATATTTTTAATCCTCGAAACAGGTAAAGATGATATTATAATTTTTTATGGTTAAGTTTTTGAATATATAATTTCATATTAAAATAACAACGTGTACTTAACTAACCTATTTATAAATATCTAGTGATAATAACAAAACAGATAAAATAATAAATTGTCAGTATTATATTTTACCCACTTACACAATATATTAGCGTTATGTTTCATTTAAAAGTTTTAAAAAAAAGGACTAAATGAAATTCTGACACTAGAAAATGTATATTTATTATCTACAAAAATTCATTCAAAATAACTTTGTCACAGTCTAATACATAATTTTAAAGGCTTTTTGTTCATAGTAAAAATTATGCAACATTTTTATTACGAACGTGTCGTACTGTATCTCTTTATAATTTTATGTATGCATACATCTTCTGTTTCATAATCACTCAATGGCAAGAAGTAATCAACGCATTTATAAACCATAATTGAGGCGTGGAATTTACTAGGGTTGTAACGAAGGCCTCCTTAGCAGAGGCGGATACGGAGGTGACGAGCTTCGCCTCCCCGGACGCGGAGGTTAACGGAGGCGGAGGCGGAGGTGAAAGTGGAAAAAATATAAATTCATGATTTATTAAAGTAATAGATAGTCAAAAATCTTTATTTCAAATAATATACAACGCATGTATATAATGTATACCTATGTATGGTATACATTATAATATATAGGTATAGTAATCAAAATTAATAAAAGGCATATTATATTTCACAAACAACAGTTTTGCAGCTTTGTCACCTTCCAAACGATTTCTTAAGGGTTCATAAATTAAACCAGCTGAACTAAATAATTGTTCACTTTGCACTGAATTAGCCGGCGCCGATAAATAAGTGCGAACGATGGAAGCAAAAAAAATATATTTAGTGTTACACCCCCGCCCCTACTCCCTGCCCGCGTTCCCAGCGCACAAACATACTAAGACCATGTCATGTCCATGACCATGTCCAGTATACTATTGTAGTCTTTGACCATGGCGCTCGCCAAACCCAGCCGAACGGCCGCGTCGCCTAGTGTCGCTTGTCAACGACGTAAATATACCTAACTCCGTTACAACTCCGCCAAAATTTTGCGGAGGCGAATGCGGAAGCAGAGGTACGAATTCATGCGGAAGTTCCGCAGTTGCGGAGGCGGAAGCGGAGCTCCGTTACAACCCTAGAATTTACAAATGGGCTAAGTGCCCAAAAAACCGAAGTCAATATTTTTAATGTCAAAGGAGCCACCACTGGGCCGCTAATCCATTTTTATAAAAAAATTGATTCATTTTTTTTGGCACTTATCTCATTTATAAATTCCACGCCTTAATTATTATTTTAACACGATAATTGTTGTAATCGCATAATAATATATGCTACAGAAAAACATATTTACTCTTTTTATAGTCAATTTAAATACTCGTCTTCTGAATTGTCTAATTATTTATAATTTGTTGCTAATACATTAAATTATATTTTGATTCTTTTAATTAAATATAAAAGTAAATTGATTAATTACTAGTCCTTTACACTCACATATCTCGATCGTGTTATTTTGATAAATGCAATAATCTTGTTATAATTTCTACCTTGTACAGGTAGAATTATAAGCTTATATTTCTGTAAGCCTAGTTTACGGAGACGCGGGATCCGCCGCGTATTGACATTGCATACAACTACAACTCAAAAAAAAAATAGGGGGGAAAACGCGTCTCTTTAGGGTTAATTCACATTGACGCAAAGTCGAAGCGCATCGAAGCGACACTAAAATGTTACATAGCATATTAAGCTCTATCTCCACAACGTAATGTACAAATTTCTATGAAGAAAACAAACAGAATGCGCGCGTCTGCAAACCTTTTCTTCATACAAATTTGTACATTACGTTGTGGATATAGAGGTCAATATGCTATATACAACTTTAGAGTGTCGCTTCGATGCGCTGCGACTTTGCGTCAATGTGAATCGACCTTTAAATGCTCTAATACGTCATCATATATGTGTGAATTATCCGCTTGACCCCCTGTTTCATCCGCGCTAAGCGCTCCGCGTCTCTATAAACTGAGCCTAGAGGTAAAGAGATTTACACCTTTTTCTATTAATGGACTAACTTAACATTCTTATTCTTTTTTTAACGAGCACTGTTCTATTTCTGATTTTAGTATAAGTGCACATGAACAACACAAGAAAATAAAAATGGAAACCCAACTTAATGAATTTTATTTCACAAAAAAACAATGTTTCACGGATACTTGCATTATCATAATAATATTATAATGTGAACATTTGTGACGATAGATGGGTATTTGTTACTCAATCACGCCTAAATGGCTGAACGAATTTGGATGTTTGGCACACAGATAGACAATGGCCTGGATTAACACATAGGATACTTTTTATCTGGGTACATACCTACATGAAGTAATTCCCCTAGAATGCGAGTGAAACCGCGGGCAGTAGTTATACCAAGTGGATTTATCATAAGGCTCAATCAAAATAGCGGCCCAAATTTTAAAGGAATGTGAAAACAGCAGAGAAGCCAATCTCAAATCGAGCAGTGTTAAGGCGGGTCTGCTGCAACCATGTTTTTGTTAGAAATAGCCCCTAACATGTTTTTCTAACAAAATTAGAGCGTAGCCTGTTTACCGTGTTGTATTTGGTCAGTGTTTACTAATCATATTTTGTTAGAATTTTGTCGCAGCAGACCTGACTAAGAGTTTACAATACAGCAGTGGCGCGTTGATTGAACGGTGCAAGCTTTTCTACTTATCGTATGGGGTTGTATCGAAGTGGCGTGCATTAAGGCCCAACTCGCACCGTGATGGCATCGGCCACTGGCAGTTGCTACCGGCCATCCGCCAGTAGCACTATTTATATATTCCAAATCTTTAATTCAGATAATTTATGAAACGGTTCGTCCGATTCGGCGCGGATAAGTATGCGAGGTTTCATAGGATTTCATACAAGTAATTCTAAAATTCGATCCTTTCGGCTCCTTCGATTCTGATAAGTGTGCGTTCACCTTAAATCTTTAATTCAGATAATTTATGTAAACAAATTGGAATAACAATTTAAAAAAAAATAACTTTTTATTGGTAGTTTACCAAAAATAGCGGAAAAAAAGGTTAGATTTTGTTTTAAGTACTGATTTTAGAAATAATAATTATAAAATTATAATAACGAAAATATTTTTATACATTTTCGGTTTTAAACAAAGCTACTAAAAAAAGAAGGTTTTCTGGTGTAAATTATTTTATTATACTGGTAGCACTGCAGGGGTTCCAAACATTTTCTAATTTCGTTTGTTAATGTAACAAAGTCGTATGTTAATATGTTAAGATTTCCTTCGAGTAACCAATGACAAAAGCCCAGTTATTGGAAATTGTTAAGAAAAATAAATCAGAATTTAATAAGTATGTGGTGGATGAGATGGCTGCCCAGTGCGGTGTCACTGTCCTACGACTGCCCCTTACCATTGTGCCTAAGCCCTATTGAGTTGGTGTGGGCTCAGGTAAAGGGGTATGTCGCACGAAACAACAATATTTTCAAAATGAATGAGATAAAACAATTGTTAGAAGAAGGTTTAAGAGAGGTGACACCGCAGAAATGGGTAGACTATAAAAGACATACTGTAAAAGTAGATGAAATGTGCCAACTCGACCACATAATTGATGACGTTACTGATAATTTAAAAATCCACATCACTGTTACTACACGTAAATTATCTTGTATTGACCATATCTTAAGCAACATCGCCAATGCAACTGCAGCTGTACTACCTCTCCATCTTTCAGATCATGACACAGCACAAATGTTAAGCTTTCCTACTAAGAATAAACCACAAAAACCAGCTATATACTATATTTATAAAAGAGACTACAACTTGGACAATATCCGAAAATTTAAGGAATGCTTGCAAAACCTTTCTTGGTGCGATATCTACCTGGAAACCGATGCAAATTCTGCATTCAGTGATTTTCATGCGTTGGTATGCATATTCTATGATATCTGTTTTCCTAAGGTAAGAATTAAGATTAATATAAATAATAAAAGCACACAAACATGGATAAACAAAGGTCTAAGACAAAGTTGCAAAACTAAACAGACACTACAGTATCAGTATAATAAAAAAAACTAATAAAACTAAATATAATAATTATTCCAATCTTCGAAAGAAATGTATTTATAGTTAAAAAAGAATGCAAACGTTAAATATATTAAGCAAAGACATTCAATATTTAATCTCTATGAATTTAAACAAACACGAATACTTACCACCGGTGCACTCACGTGGTTAACTAACCTAATTTGCTTATTTATTTCGGGGCACCGGAATGTGCGCGCATTTTGAGGATACGGCTCCTCGTTGGAATAGGCGCGCATTTTGAGGATACGGCTCCTCGTTGGAATAGGCGCGCATTTTGAGGATACGGCTCCTCGTTGGAATAGGCGCACACGAGGTAGCGCGGGGCGAGCTACGGAAGCCACCGCGACTTTCGTGCGGGAGTGCTTCTGGGCATTTTGGTACATGTGCCTATACTACGTACCATCACGACCTGATTTGCCTTAGAGGCTGAATAGGCTGAAGCCTGGGGGCGCGATGAGAAGGGTCGAGCGGTCAGCGTCGTACGAAATATATTTTGAAAGGCACCTTTTAAATAGCAAAAACCCAGCTTAAGCAAAACAAAACCAGGTCCAGCCCTACCATTGGGCGAACGGAGCGGCAGCTCTAGTCGCCGGAAAGGGAAGCGACGCACAGTGGTCCAGTTTTTAAAAAAGGTGGCCATAGTATCAAAAATGCATATTACACTTAACAAAAAATAGTTTTTTACAGGAAATTTAACGCTGATTAACACTTATTACTAAAACTTATCAAAAAAATTGCTCCTTCACGTAAAAAAAAAAAAATTGAAAAAAAAATGTATGGGAGAAAATCTATTTCTTTTCTCCGTTCAGTATCAAAGTATAGCAAGCAAACCTTATATTCTGATAAGTACTTGTTGTCCTTAATAAGACGACACATAAATGGCTTGCGTATCCCTGCGGCCTTGACGCCTACGATGCTTCAAAGTTTAAAATTTTAATGTTGAATTATCTTAATATTATTAACGAGTTTTTCAATTCTACATGATTTAGAAATTACTGAGAGAGGAGCCAGAGTCAAGCTTCAAGCCCTATTGGATCTGACATTCCAGAAGATTCTTCAAGTTACCGGTCAACAACACAAGCTAAGTCATTCTTCTTGTCTACCCTAAGTCTTTCGACTTATGCGAAAGTGAGTTCTTCCGGCGAATAGTCCAAAAGAGACTCTGAACGTCTTTTCTTCTGTTTGTTGCTGAGGTCAACAAAAGGCTTCCTTATCTGAACTTCGGTAGATGTGTCCACAGTTGTTGTACTTGATGTCTACGGAATCACAGCTGCTACAGTATCGATGTCAACTGAACTATTGTCTGACGATATGTTTTCGATAACTTCATCTTGGGCTTGAAAAATCTCGGATAAATTCACAGTAGAGCAATTTGGCTAACTAATATTTGATTGTAACCACTCAGCATGTCTATTCCTGAAAGTCTTCTGATTTCTGGAAGCACTTGCCCATCTGCGATTGATATTACTGATGTGGTTCTTCAAAAGGTCTTGATTATTTCTAAATCTTCCGAACATGTTTCAACTGGGATGCGTAGAATAATAGCTTCATAGAGTCGTGCCCAATTTTTCATGTCTCCTTCAACACGGAGGAAAATAAAAACGCCCAAGTTCGTAACAACACTCACGGTCGCAAGTAGTGACTGACAAAGTTTGTACCACATCTTCAACAGCCAATCAGCGTCGTCATTATCTCCGGTGGTGCGGGTTAATGATTCTTTTATCAGAGGAGCAGTTTCAATCAGTTACAAATAGGCAACGAATCAGCACGTGTCTTAAATTACATAACTAAAGTTGAAGATTTTTATTACTATTTTTTATTATAATAAAATAAACAAATACTTGCCAAATGCCTGAATGCGTATGTTTTAATTCTTGTATTATTAAAAAATGATATTTTGGATTCATTTCAATTGAAAAACTCGTTAATAATATTAAGATAATTCAACATTAAAATCTTAAACTTTGAAGCATCGTAGGCGCCAACGCCGCAGGGATACGCAAGCCATTTATATGTCGTCGTATTAAGGACAACAGGTACTTACCAGAATATAAGGTTTGCTTGCTATACTTTGATACTGAACGGAGAAAAAAAAATAGATTTTCTCCCATACATTTTCTTTTTCAATATTTTTTTTTGACGGGAAGTAGCAATTTTTTTGAAAAGTTGTAGTAATAAGTGGTTAATCAGCGTTAAATTTCCTATAAAAAACAATTGTTTGTTAAGTGTAATATGCATTTTTGATCCTGTCCACCTTTTTGAAAATCCGGACCACTGTGCGACGGGTCGTCGCAAAAAAGAAGGGAATAATACTATTCACACTTTTTTTCGTAAACAGCTATTAGTTAGAATTAATTTGAATTGTATTTAACGGAAGATTTTCATAACCAATACTTATTGCAATTATTAGTTCGCTAGGTTGATCTCATCATAAAAATGGTGATGATTAAGCTCTTTTAAATGATTTTAAATACGTATTTTTCAGTTGCATTAATTTAATAAAAGAGCCTTATTGATAATAATTGCACTATCTTTCCATTAAGACTCATTTACACGGTGCAAGTTTCTTGAACCAAGTCTCATGCTATCTTTCTTTCTCTCCGACAAAAACAGAGATAGCATGATATATGAGATAGCCTTTAGTTACCAAATATCTGCTCAAGTATTATGCGGCCATAATAATTTAATTGGGGTGCCTCCTAAATGTTATTTTTTATTTAAAATGTAACTATTTGTTCGCGCCAACACTATGCGACCAGTATTCGGAATGCGCCTCGCTTCCCATCACTATAGCGCACCCCCGCGCGTGCCCTCACGCCCCACAACGCGTCTGCGCCGAGCGAGCCGCACTCCCGCTCTCTTGCCTCTGCGACCGCCAACGACTGCACACGCGCCTAGGCGCTCCGTATCGCGTACAAACCCAATCATTATTATCTTTAACTAATTGTATTAACTTAACTATTCGTAATAACGTAACAAAGTTTAATTAAAGTCATATAGTCGTTTAGCTGACTGTTTGATTTACTTATGTAAGTCGTAACAGGCCCACGCGCTTACACTATTTTTGTAAAGACACTGTTCTCAGTTTGACCAAGCACAGTAAAAGGCGGTTTAAATGGCAATTTTATAGCACCTGACAAGAAGGGTCGAAAACCAACTGTCAAATTACCAGATAGAAAAAAAATGTATTTGGCTCAGATATTTCGACCTATGTATATTCAAACACTCACTACTCAAGACATAGATCTCACGGAGGTGTGATTTTTGTTTTTAGAGTATACATACGCATACATAGAGTATACTCTAAGAAAAATGTTTGTTTTCTTAAAAAAATACTTTGAATCTCTCTACTGTACAGTATGTATATTGGCGCTTTAGTCTTTTTACCTTTCCACTGACGATATATATATGTACCTATTTCCTTATACAATGCATTTTAGGGGCCAAGAAAACAATAGTAACAATATACTTGTTTAAATAAACGTTTTTTATTTTAGAACAAAGTTCACGAGTTTTTACTATTCCCAAAAAATACATGTAGTGTACCTATATTTTAAGAATCATATTTTTCAGATTTATAATATTTCATTTCCACATAATATAATATTTATAGGGTAGGTAGGTGTACCTTGTCAAATTCATTAGTGCCTTCTAAATCATTTAAACATATTACTTGAAAACCCAAAATAAAAACTGATACTAACATATAATTAGCTAAAAAACTATTAGTAAAGTTATAATACAAATACAATTAACTAGAATGTACACTATAAATCATGTGCATAATTATTGTCAATTTCAATTCTTAAGTTACTCTGTTTTGGTTTACCTAATTTATCTCTTAGGTCATCAGATTTCTTGTGCTTTCTTGATTTTAATACTTGACGCAGGTCACTCTGGACACTTGGACTAGTAGTATTACTGGGTTTCATATCTAATCTGGACCACACACTATTAGTGTTATTCACTTTATGCACTCTACTCATAACATTACTATCAGAATTTTCTGATGAATCATCACCTGAATGGCTTTCATTATCTTCTAAAGGAATAACTTTCTCACCTAATCGAGACTGTATACTGTGTTTTTTTTTATAGATGCTGCGTTTTTTAAACTTATCGGATAGCTTTGTGTGTTCCTTTTGACCATGACTACTTCGAGAATTCTCTACTTCAATTGACAATGCTGAATATCCATCTGGGTCTTTGGAATACTGTGAAGCTAACTTTTTCTTTTGCCTGGATTCTTCATCATCTGCATGCATCCTCATTCTAGGTGTCTTAGATTTAATTTTCCATTCTGAATCTGAATCACTATCTTCAGCTTTTTCATGGTTGTAATCATCACCATCAACATGTCTTTTTCCTAGTCTACTAGCTAAACTTTTATTTTTTATTTTTACTATTTTAACTGGTTCTTCAAAACCATCTTCATCTTCATCCTTATATCTAGGTTTGCGTTGAAAAACTTCCTGGTGGTCATAAACTCCCCATGACCTACATAGATCACCCCATGGATTCTTACTTACTGAATCCATGGTTTGGTCATAGTATTCATCAATATTTTTACTTTGTGATTTCTTCTTAATGATTTTCTTATCTCCATTAGTAGCAAATCTCATTAATATTAAATCTTTTTTTGGATGTGGCATACCTTCTCGCCAATGATGAAAAGGTTTATCAGCTAGCATTTGTTTTAAATTCTCATCTTTAATTTCCCTGGAATGGACCAACAGTGCTAATGCTGCTGAAATGTGATCCTGACAAACAATGTTACCTGAAAATAAAAAACAAACATTATTTGGTAAATTTATAAAAAAAACCCAGAAATAAAAGTTATGTTATTTGAGTTAGTGTTGGAGTTAGGTATTTCAGAATATACCCAAAAAAATACATCATCACTAACTATACTATCACCATATACACTGATGATGGCACTTAATGACAGCTTACAATATTGTTGAGACACACTTTAAATTATTATTGAAAATATATATTTGTACATATTATATCTATATATTTTTCGAGATTTCCATTCCTGTCAGGAGCTGGAGTTTATGAGTTGCGTTAAGCGTTGTTGACAAAGAATCAGTTATACAGAGATCATGCTTGGAGCTATGTGTGCCCAAAGTTATAAAAGGTAAATATGACCCATCCCCATACTCGATATAACAATTTTGCGCCATTTTCTCCATAGATGGTTTTTATGCTTTGTCATTACTTTTGGTGTTATTTTATGCTTGAACTATCATTTCTTGTTATTATAATTATAATAATAGCATTTACTTTTGTTGGTAGATTAAAAAAAATGGATCAAGGGGAAAGAGAAAGACATTGATTAATTTTTGGTATTTTTTTTCTAAAGATATCTGTCCTCGCTTTTATAAACTTAATTAAGTTTATAAAAGTGCCATAAAAAATTAAAGACAGTCAATTAATGCTAAGAAATGTGAGATTGGGCTAACAAATGCCACTGTTGTTGAATTTTACGTGTTTTTATGTTTATAGGTTTAAAGATTTAATTAAAATGTTTATAATACAAATTATTGTTTCATTTACTCCATAAAACAATAAAACCATTACCTTAAAATTATTGCTAATTTGTTTTAAAAAGGTTCAAATATCTTAGGTCAAAGTATGGGGTAGTAATGACCCACCCCTACATCCACATAGTCATTTTCCACCCCATGACGCTGGGTTAATGATTTAGTACAATCAATATTAAAAGAATGAATGAATGAATATTTTTTTTGTTATTTCCTTGTGAAGCTATTATGGGTTATTCCATCCAAACAATTCATTTAAGATACATTTCTAATGTTTATGCAGAAGAACAAGTTATCTCGAAGTTGCCGTTTAGGTAAAAAAAAGTTAGGTTAAGTTGCAGACCTATAAGATATGATAAACAGTCTTATATTATACTTACATGAAATTTCATCAATCCATTCTAAAGACAATGGTTTATAATCTTCTAAATATTGAAAAATTTCTTTTGTAGTTAGTCCATCAACTCCATTCAAATTTATTGCATCAAAACGAAAATGTCTCTCATTTCCACTTTCTATACCAAAATTGGAATAAAGTTCATCTATTTGTCTTTGTGTAATAACTCTATTTCCTGTAAGATTTAAGCCAAATCTCTTTGCTCTTTCCTCTATCTTTGAAGCATCAACCTTCTCCAACTTTTCAATTATTAGTCCAGCTTTGTCAGCTTTGTACACCTGGATATTTAAAGTTCATTAGCAATCAATATACAAAAGTGAAGTGATTAAAAATCTTAAGTCTAACAGTAAGAAGTTACAATCGTAAAAGAAGTGTTTGTTTGTAAATTTTTACATGGAATGGAATGTTTAAATTAGAGTTTTCTGAAAGTTCGTACATTTTAGTGAAATAACAATAATATAAATAATAAGTCCCGATTGACATTGGCTACAATCCGACCAGGAGATTGTGCACCGATAGAGGCCCAATTCGGAAATCACATTTCATTGTATTCAAAATAAATATTAAAGAAAACTGTATACTCTAACATATTTATTATGATGTACCCAAGCAAATATTTACTTTGGAAATGATATCTGGAAGCGAATATAACTAATGAATAAATGATTTATATGCAAACGAAACTATAATAATGATATATTTTACTCACCACTGTACAATCCTCAGTGTATGAAATAGGTTCTTTTACATCATCAACAAGCATTGCGTTATCATCACTCATTTCACCATCTTCTCTATCCATCTTTTTAGATAACTTGAAATATACTTATATAAATAACAATGTAAGCTTTTAGCGTAACTGTCTATAATAATAATTATGTACGCTTCGTCTAATAATATGTAAACGCCATTCAATCAACAGCCAGCAGCACAAAAGATGAAAGAAACAGAGCAAACTACACAACACACACACGCAGTCACGCACAGCACACTTTTGCACAGAGGAGCACAGACTAAAAAAGAGTATTGTCTATTATGAAGGTAAAGCCATAGACTTTATAAATAGACAACCTAGACTGGCGCATAAAATGGCTGCCAATGCTAGGGTTGTGTCAATCATGGAATATAGTGTTACTGTAACGAGTATCGATACTAGTACTACATAATAGTATTAGGAGTCCTACTAAATATCACGGTTGAATTATAATTCATATACGAACAGTCCGTTGTAACAGAAAAATATGAGTAAGTTTACTTACTTTCTGATATCTGAGAATAAAATTAATGTAGTGTTTTTCCTGCACAGAATTAAAAAAACGGTTTTTAATTGCATCACGTTTGCACTTTCGCTTCTTTTATATTGGTCTGTAGCCTCCGATAGGTATGCGGATCCCAGTGAAAAACAAGTTCTTCTACTAGGAAGAAGATAATGTTTCTATTAATGATAAATGATTTTTATTTCTGTAAATAAATCTGTTACAGACACTTTTACAAGTCAATGTAATGTTTTTTTTTAAGACTAGATGGCGCCGGCATTTCCTATCTGACTAGCTCTGAGAAGAAAAGCCGAAACAAACTCAGAGGTCAAAGTCTCTTTTAAAGTCCAGACATTGTAGTACACAAACTATGCGAGTGAAACGATGTAGGGCAACGTCGGGAATGGCCTTTTGAGGAAAGTGCCAGAGGTTCGAGTTGACCTGTCCTAACTGACGGCACATCTGCATCAGTCATCGCGGAGCTCAAACCTTATTCTAGGGAGCTCAACAACCCGACCGCTGCACGACTTAATCAATCAGTTTGACATTTGTGTGGGTAACAAAAAAAAATATACTCAAGAACCGCCAAACGTTTACAAAATTCGTGTATAAAGCTACCCTACATGGTACTCACATTCACAATTTATTAAAAAAGTAAAATAAAAATAAGGCGATGATAAAATAATAATAATCATTGAAAAAAATAAATAAATTGTAAAATGTCAAAAGGCTAAAAAATTATAATATCATGTTGTAAAATAATTTCAATAATTACAATGGTGTGTCTGTAACAACAGCGAGCGGCTCAATTCCAAGCACTTTTATCGTCCATATAATCTTTAACGTTATAGAAACCCTTTTCGCATAGTTTCTGCTTTACATAGGACTTGAATTTATTAAGACTTAAGTCTTGAATATTGCTTGGAATCTTGTTGTAAAAGCGTATACTTTGGCACCTAAATGAGTTACTAATTTTTTGGAGCCTAGTCATTGGTAGGATAAGCTTATTTTTATTTCTAGTATTGACGATATGGATGTCGCTGTTCTTATAGAACAAACTGATATTTTTCTTTATATAAATCAAATTTTCATAAATATATTGAGATGCGACCGTCATTATACTAACTTCTTTAAATTTATCCCTCAGTGAAAGCCCAAAACTAAGGTTATAAATTGCTCGAATAGCTCTCTTCTGCAAAACAAAGATAGTTTGAATGTCGGCAGCATTTCCCCACAACAAAATGCCGTACGACATAACACTATGAAAGTAACTAAAATACACTAATCTGGCTGTCTCTACATCAGTTAGCTGGCGTATCTTGTAGACCGCGTAAGCTGCAGAACTGAGTCTTTTCGACAATTTATCTATTTGTGGGCCCCACTGCAGTTTCGAATCTAAAGTTATATCCAAGAACATAGTGGTGTCCACAAGATCCAACTCGTCTCCATTTATTACTACACTGGTTTTCACCTTCTTAACATTAGGTGTCAAAAATCTGATACATTTAGTCTTTTTCTCGTTCAAAAGCAAGTTATTAACATTAAACCAGTGCACTACTTCAGAGAGAGCGTTATTTACATCGTCCGTAACCGGCTGCTGCCGTTTAAGTTTAAATAATAGTGATGTATCATCTGCAAATAACACAATCTCCTGATTATCTTTTATAAGATAAGGTAGGTCATTTATATAAACGAGAAATAGAAACGGGCCGAGAATTGAGCCCTGCGGAACGCCCATTGTCACAACAGACCCCGGAGATCTCTTCCCATTGATGTCTACTTTCTGGATCCTAATACCCAAATAAGAAATAAGTAGATCCAGAGCAGTATTCCTAACTCCGTAGTGATGTAATTTCCTGACCAATGTATCATGAAAAACGCGATCAAACGCCTTTGACAAGTCACAAAAGATGCCTAAAGCATCATGTGAATCCTCCCAGGCATTAAAAATATTAGCTAAAAGCTCAACACCAGCATCCGTTGTAGAGCGACCTCTTGTGAAACCAAATTGTTTTCTATGTAACAAATTATTTTTATTAAGGTGAGTTTGCAGCTCATCAAGGATTACTTTTTCAAATATTTTACTGAAGGTGGGTAGCACAGAAATAGGTCTAAAGTTAGTGGGATGAGATGTGCTACCCGATTTAAATAAAGGTATAATCTTACTACTTTTCATTAAGTCAGGAAATACACCACATTCAACACATTTATTGTAAATTACAGCTAACTCAGGTGCTACTGTGTTGATAATAGATTTTGTGGCCTCAACGGAGTTACCCCAAAGATCGGCGGTCTTTTTGACATTAAGGGTATTGAAAATTTTTACAATATCTTTACCTCTTACATATCTAAAATTGAATTCATTGTTGCATATTTTCACATTTTCTTTCAATAGAGATTCGGCAACAGTGGGGGATGACTTCAAGGATTTAGTCGTTGAAACTGGAATGTCCGTGAAGAAGTGTTCAAATGCTGTGGCAACTTCTAAGTCTGATTTAACTGTCTTATTTTCAATTGAAAGGCTATAGTCACTACTTCGATTCTTGACTCTTCCAGTCTCATTGTTGATTATATCCCAAGTCATTTTAATTTTGTTATTACTTTTCTTAATTTTTGAACTTATGTAACGAATTTTGACCATAAGACAAACTTTTTTAAATAATTTTGAATAATCTCTAACATACTGACAAAATTCTTCACTATTACTATAGTTTTTTTCTGCATATAACTCATAAAGTGTTTTCCTACTTTTATATATACCTATAGTTGCCCATTCACTGAAGGTTGCAGTACCTTTAACTGAGATCTTCTTGGGGATAAAGGTTGAGTTAAATTCTGTACAAAACATGTTAAAAAATGTATTGTATAACTCGTTAGGATCATCACTATAACACAAGTAAGGCAATTTGTTAATAAGTTTATTTTTGAATCCTTCCAAGCGACCCACAGTTTTAGGTACTACAGTAATATCATTTTTTACCACTTTCTTATCTTCCTTAAGAAATGTTATCAACTGTCCACAGTGATCAGAGTTAAGTAAATTAATTATTTGTTTACTATTAGGCACAACATCTGTAAATATATTGTCCAAACAAGTAGCTGTAGTGGCAGTTATCCTCGTAGGCTCCAGAAAAAGATTCTCAAGATTATATGATTTAAATAAATTTTTAATTTTGAGGCACATTGAAGAATCTTCCAACAAATTAACATTGAAGTCGCCACATACAAGAACATTTTTATTCAATTTGCAAATTTTTCTTAAAACTTGATCCATAACATTCTCAAAACAATGATATAATGATGACGGTGGTCTGTACACACTCAATACAACAAACCGCTCCAGCTCCACACAGGCTATTTCAATTGTCCGCTCAACAGAGAGGCTCACAATATCCGTACGTTCTTTATAATTCAACTGTTTATTTAATAAAATTAATGAGCCACATGTATAGCATTTTCTCTGCTGAACGAACTACCAACTTGGTGATTATTGAAATTGAATATGAACTGATAGCTTTTCAGCCAATGTTCTGTAATGCACAAAATGACAATGTTGTTGCAGTTCACAAACAATTCAATTTCAAGGTCTTTACTAAACATTCCTTGAATATTTTGGTGCACCAGGTTGATGGTTTTATTAGTTATTTTTGAAATAGGTTTATCATTAAACACATCACTAGTAATATTTAAGCTAGAGTATGTTGGGGTCAGCCTCCAGTCTAACCAGATGCGACTGAATACCAGTACCGGTAAAATGGGGTGAATAGGGATGCAGGGGTGAATCGGGATAAAACTTTAAAATGGATTTTAACGTTGAAATAATATAGTTTATTGCCAACAAGGACACTTAATCGTTAATTATAATGCAGTAAACACATTAGTCCTTTTTGGTACTTTACACGGAGCGACTGCCACCAGACCTCCACAACCCAGTTACAGGGCAATGCCGATATCCTAAGGTTAGACCGGTTGTCAGACTTTCGGGCTTTCGACTTTCCGTAACTACTGTCATAGGTATTTGTGTGACACCCGGGTTAGACTGTTTAACGCGCTCTCCGAGTCACGGAGGGGTCTCGATGTGTAACGAACAGTCACCGATTCAGACTGACTGCGGCAAGCACAGGTTAACCTCACAATCATAATATGATCAGCGCGGTTGGTAATTAGCCACGAACTGGGCAATTAACGTAAATGAGTTTATGTCCAACATGCGGGCTTCTAATTGCAGAGAAATTAAAACATGGAAGAAATAAGAAAATATTGGTGTCGATTCTGTAGCACATTTTGACAGTACTAAACACAACTGTCACTTTCTTTTTTAACCCCCGACGCAAAAAGAGGGGTGTTATAAGTTTGACCGCTATGTGTGTCTGTCTGTGGCACCGTAGCTCTTAAACAGGTGAACCGATTTGAGTGCGGTTTTTTTTATTTGAAAGCTGGTTTTCTAGCGAGTGATCTTATACATGTTTTATTAAAATCGGTTAAGCCATTTCAAGGTTATCAGCTGTTTTATTAGCTGCAGTAGGGTTCTTAGACGCATAATGTGTATTACTTTACTTTCAAACATACGTGTGAAATAAAATTTGAAACACTCATGTATGCTATATAACTATGCAAGATTATGAAATTCTTGGTCTGATCTTGCAGCCAGGATAACCAGTGCACTAGTACACTCTTGAAAAAATAATAGCAGATATGTCGTGTTTGGATTCGTTTTGATCAGTATTTGATTCTACATGCAATTCAATGGTGGCGACATGATGAGCTGATGTTGCAGCTAGGATATCCAGCACACTAGTACACACTTGAAAAAAAAATTTTTTTTTTTTAAAAAACATTGCCCCGCACTAGGATTTCTCCTGTATCGTGGGTGCGTTTACAGACACATATCTTCACATACACAAACACCCAGACCCGGAACAACTATCTGTAGGCCATACAAATATTTGTTCCGTGCGGGAATCGAACCCATGACCCGCAGCGCAGAAGCCAATCGCTTAGCCACTGCACCAAACGTGTCGTCAAATAATAATAGCAGATATATGTCGTGTTTGGATTCGTTTTGATCAGTATTTGATTCTACATACAATGCAATGGTGGCAATTAACTTAATACTAAGTTTAAAATAAAAATTAAATTAAAAATTTAAAAAACCACCGACGCAAAAAAAAACGAACTTTTAAAAAGTCAAAAATAATAGTAGGTATCATTGAGCCATCAAATTCGATTGAGTAACACCTATTATTTTAATTACAGAAATTGATGGATGGCACGATAAGGTTTGCTCGTTGAAATGGCGATATAATATCACGTCGGGGTACCGCTAAGTAAATTAGCTAGCTAGTAAATTAATAGATGGTCAATTAAATGAAGGGTCTGACTTACTTTAGCGGTACCCCGACGCGATATTATATCGCCATTTCAACGAGCAAACCTTATCGTACCATCCATCAATTTCTGTAATTAAAATATATGTGTTACTCAATCGAATTTGATGGCTCAACTATACTATTATTTTTGTCTTTTAAAAAGTTCGTTTTTTTTGCGTCGGGGGTTTTTTAAATTTTTAATCTATTGAAACAAAAGAGACAAACACCCTTAGTTTAGTCCTGTCAAAGTGCGCAAAGGAATCGACACCAGTCTCATTTTGCCGATGACTTATGTTCCATAGAACAAATGGGAACTACTCCCAGTTTCCGCCCATTTTTGCCTACCTATTGGATTTAAAGTATTTAAACCCTCGAACCATCTCTATTTTGGTTGATTTTTGCACTCTCCTGGAATCGCAATAGTTGCCCGTAGCCTCCGCCAGACTCATATCTCTTTCCAAATATTCGATCACGATTCGTAGCTTCGACGCGACATACTATGTACGATATTTCAGTTGTTGGTCCAACTCATCTCTCCTTGGGGGATGTATTGTGTACGGAAAGACGCAAGTACGCGAGGATACCTACTCAGTTTCGCCCCCTCACGTACTTAGGCGCTACACAGGTTCCACTGGAGATCTCGAGTCTTCTGCACGAGTTGAGATGCGCTCATTCTTGTTTCTAAATATTATTCGTACGTCGCTCGCGTCGCCGTGCAGATCGTCCGACACCGCTCGTCACACCCTCCGCGACTTCGCGCCCTTAGGCTTCAGCCTATTCAGACTATGAGGTAAATTAGGCTCTGGGTAGCAGTAAGGGACTACACATGCAATAGACAAGTAAACAAAACATATCTGTAGTAATTTTTATTAGCATTCTGACCAAGTAATGTAATTCAAGCTATATGTATCTACTACCCGTCTGTTTCGAGTTAGGAGTTACCTCCCGCGCCGTGTTTCCCATACTGCACTTCAGACGATACCCGCTTATTAGGTACCGATAGCATCGCTGTCATTGATCAACGGCAAAGAGTACAAGAGTATAGTCAACACTACCGATAGCTGAGACGTTGCATGTAACGGTCGACGCTGGCAAACTAGAGAAAGACCGGTAGTAGTAATATGTATGCACACTGATAATAATTATTTATTTCTTTATCAACTCAAAGTTTTTTTTTACACAGTAGGTATAGTAAAAAGGAGACTGGTTTATACACAGGTTTGACTTATAATTTGTGTTTATGCACACTAATAAGTCAGTTATTTAATAGGTACGCAACGAAATTGTCTTATGGTTCGTCCAGATCTGACGAACGCGCCGCTCGCGAGCTGCGCGCATGCATTTCATGGTCGTACGAAGCTCGCGCGCCGTCCGCGCGCCGCTCGTGCGCAAGCTACGCGCCGTACGCGAGCGGCGCAGGTGGTGCGCGCGTGCCGCTCGTGGAATCTGCCACCAACGTCTTCTGTTTTTCCTTTTAGTTTTTGTCAGTAATAAAATAGCCGATGCTGCAGCAATTATGCTAACGGCAGTCGTATGGTCGCATCTTCGGAAGCAAATTCACAACTGAGGCTCATAGTTCAAATGCGAAAGAAGCTATGTGCGCACGAGCGGCGCGCGAGCCGCGCGCGCGCTACACGCGCGCCCCACTCGAGCCTTGCCGGAGTTGCACTAGAGCGGCGCACCAAACGTACGCTGTAACTGCACGCGAGCAGCACGCGCGCAGTTCGCAAGCAGCTCACGAGCGGCGCATTCGGCAGCTCTGGACGCAGCATTACATAGGCTCTGCCTATTTCTTAGTCTGAGAACATAGGTGTAATATTTAATGATACGTCGTCAGTCTGCCGTGCTTAATTATATGAATACAACAAATATTACTTACTATCCATAAATCCTAGTATAATACGTCCAACACAATTATTATGAACCTACCTGCTTATTTATATAAGATGCTAGTAAAAATAAACAAGTTATGACGGAGATGCTGACGTCCGCATCGCGATATTGTAACTAGCCCTATACTATTATGTGTATCAATAAGTATCTATAACATTTATACAGACTACATCGTCTTTGTAGGTATGTACTATGAGAGCCAAATAAGAATAGTACTGTCAAGACGCCATTTTGTTCCGCAATACTCGTGAACTTCATTACCAAAGCGTAATGAGTGCAAAAAAAAACAGAAAAATTATACTCCGTTTTTATTTTTTGTTCACTTTATTGGTATTTCTAATCAATTTTACGCCAAATTAATTATACATGAGTAGGATTTGAAAAAAAAGCATGTTAATAAAAACATATTAGGGTGACCAGTAGCATTTCGTGAAGTTAAGTATATATTGGTTCATTTTTTTAATGAATACTGTTTCCATATATTATTAATTTATCCAAAATTATCTACACTGGCCTGCAAAACTTAAGTATCACACTTTTAAAATTGCAATAACTAAAAGTGTAGTACTTAGTTTTGCCGGCCAGTGTATTTATGGAATTCAAGAAATAACATTTTATAAAAATGAATATAAATAATAATGAACTCTATGAATAAAAAATATACATTTTTCTTCCCGTTTTTTTTTGCTTGCAGTACTAATTTGACAGGTATCGTGTGAAGTTGGCAGCAAGCGCGATCCTATTCTTAGTTGGCTCGCATAGTACTAAGTACACTTTAGAGCTGTTTTAAAGTACTGTAATCAATTAACTCAGCCTATCGAATTCCACTGCTAGGCCTCTCCCAAGTTGCGCCCTCACAATACAGAATAAATAAATTACAAAACTTTAAACTACTCTTATAATGGATGCCTTACTTTTAGTGCGCGGTCATGGTTGTTCATTGCTACATTTTAATGATTTTTTATGATATTGGACTGCTTGTATATGATCCTTGCGGATCGCTTCTACGTAACCGGGCAGTTATTGGCGAGACCTGAGGGGTCTCCAGCCAATGGGATTTAACAGTTTATACAACGTCTTATTTAAATACTTAACGCAAAACCTGAAAGTAGTTTGTTTGGATTCGAGAGAATCGATTCAACATTTTTTTTATGTTGGTTATATTTCTACTTATAAATATTTTTACACAATGTAATTTCTAAATTATCGCACACCACGCGCACCGTTTACCTAGGACATGTTATATTTTTGTATGGAAGCTGGGCTTTGGCTATAAACAGAGAAGAGATATTTTTTTTATGAAAGTACATAAAATATGGAGCTTTCGTATATATTTTTTATTTATTTTAAAAGCACCCTTCTGTTGTTTTTTTTAATTTAAATAATTAGAATAAAAACATAAAGTTGCAACCCACAGTTGTTAACCCATAATTATTAATTCTGGCAACACTTCTATTGGATGACATTTATTGTCATTGTCAACGTCAGTCATTGTCAAAAAGTCAAATTCAATTGAACTTATTCAACTGTTGTCTGTTATTGTGACTGGGGTTCCTGTGTTTTTGACTATGTACCATTGTTTTGAGTTTTTTTTTATTTGACCTGGCTTTTAACAACAATAGATAGCGATTTTGTGTGACAGCTTTGACATGATTAGACATTGATGACATTACTGACAATGACAAGTGACAACCTTGCTGACATACAGTAAATATTTTCTTTTATTCTATTGAGACAAGGGAATCAATGCCATACATCCAAACCATTAAGTTAATTCATTGATTTTATTTTAATTTAAGCCGTTGATATTATTTTAATATTAGGATAAATATTATGCTTTCAAAAATGATATATATAATTTTTATTTCAAGTTTTTTATCAGTTTATTAGTTTTTTAACAAAAAAATATCAGGATTTTAAATGTTTTATAATTAAATAATGGTGCTTTTTAAAAAAAAATGTTTTTGTAAGCATGTCCTAGACAGTTTTCCCTATCAGAAAAACCGCACATGTAAGCGGTTCAAAAATAAAATTATTTTAAGCCCATTTCATAACGTCCTTTGTCAAATTGTCAACAAAATTATTAATTTTATAAATAGGTTTATTACAATAATATTGGTGTTGTAGGTAGTATGTAATTATGTTGGTATTAAAATAAGTAAGTAATTTCAAAGTTTATATAGTGCACTAATATGAAATGTTTTACAAATTACTGAACAGTACTTTATGAAAAGTAGAAATATCAGGTTCAACATTTGAATTTGTGCTATACAATGCAGGTTTGTTACTGCTTCTGAAAGAACAACCATTAAAAATATTAGGAAAATTAGTTTTTTTTGGCAATATTAATTTCTTATCATTACCTGAAATCATTACCTGTTAGTTGCAGAAGGTGATCTTGGGGTTACAAGAAGGCAATTCATTGGCTGACCATCTAGCTGCCTATTATGATACAAATCAACCGCTTTTTGAGCATCTTCTTGAGTTTTATAAATAACTTCTGCAGTGCCAGGACGAACCAATCGCGACTCCAACATGCCCCCCACATCCCCAAATAATTCCTAAAATTTAAAAATGTTAACAGCGTAAGATATAATATATTATTGTGATAATATAAACTAACTTTTCTAGTACAATTGGAGCAATTTTATTTTTTTTCAAACGTTATCCCATATTAGGGGTAGCTACTCCTCTATCATGGGTGGGTTTACAGATATATTTTCGCAGGCACAAACGCTCAGACCCAGAACAATTTATCTGTAGGTCCATAACTATACAAGGTTAGTCGGAAAGGGGGTACTAAGCCGGGGCCACGTAAAGTATCACTGACGACTATTTTAAAGCAAGTGTTAAAATTTCAAATTTCAAAATTCGATAATTTTTATTTGCATAGAAAAAGATTTATATTTAAGTTTTTTCAAAAAGATCATACCTGCTTTAATTATGAATTCAGAAAATTAATTTTCTAATCCGTGACCCCAAATATGACTTAAATTGAAAAACAGCTGATCATAACTATAGCGCTGTCAGTCCGGTATAACATGTGGGCTCGCAGGTTTGCGCGATGTACTAGGCCAGTAAAGGTGACATTATTTAAGGCATAATATTGTCAGTCGTTTTACACGTGCAGCCTGTGGGCCAACTTTACGCAGCGGACTTATAGCGCACTGCGCGTGCAGTACAATAATGCTTTCAGGATACTGTTAGGGCTTCCGCGGTTTTGTAGTGCTTCGACTATGTTTGCTGAGGCGAGAACGGACGACTTTTTCGCGATCATAAGGAAGCGGAGCGCTTCACTATTAAGTCGCCTACGTAGCAGCTCGAACAGTCTCCTGAGGGTGTTTTCCGAGCGGTGGGACTTGTCCTTGATACAGAGGTGGATGCAACTTCATGTTAGCGCCTCTCCTCGTATTTTTTGACATTATTGTGTAAATTGTGTATATTGTATTGTGTTTATTATTTTTAATTTGATTTAATGTTATCTGATTTATGGACTATATGTCTGATATAAATAAATTATTATATTCCGTTTATTCATTGTATATACATATTTCTTTACATTTTTAAATATTTCTATAAAAAATATAAAAAAATCTTTTAAAAATATAAAAAATAGTAGCCCACCGGCATCGGGAACAGGGTCCAAGCTACCGGTGGTCAGGGCCTCAGAGAGAGAAACTTCCTGACAATACGTGCCGTGTCCAGAAGTACCGCTTTCTGTATCAGGCCCTTGACCCAGCTGCCCAACGAGAGCCTCGTCAGATGTTGGTCGAGGCTCTTGGCTATTAAGCCATTGGCCGTAACGACTATCGGCACAATGACTGCTGAGTCAACTTCCCACATGTCGACAACCTCGTGTGCCAAGTCTTGATACTTAATTTCTTTATCTTTCTCGGCTTTCACAAGGTTCTCGTCATGTGGGACAGTGATATCAACAATCATTGTGAGACGCTCTGATCGATCTATCACCACTATGTCAGGCTTATTGGCAACAATAGTCCTGTCGGTGATGATAGATCGATCCCAGTACAATGTGATATGACCATTCTCGAGAACTGGGTCGGGCACATACTTGTAGTATGGTACTTCTGCGTCCACAAGGTTGTATTTCAGAGCAAGTTGCTGGTGGATAATCCTAGCCACTAGGTTGTGTCTGTGCAAATACTCGCCGTTAGCAAGACGAGAACAACCAGAAATTAAAAAAAAAAAAATATTATCTCTTTTATTCACATTTTATCATATTATTTACATTTTTTAAATACATATAAAAAGAAAACAAAATACATATTTAAAAATATAAAAAATAGGGGTCCACCGGCAGCGGGAGCAGGGTCCAGGCTACCGGCAGTTAGGGCTCCAGAGACAGGAACCTCCTCACAATACGCGCCGTATCGAGGACGACTGCTTTCTGTATCAGGCCCTTGATCCAGCCACCCAACGAGAGCCTCATGAGATGTTTGTCGAGGCTCTTGGCCATTAGGCCATTGGCCGTTACAACTATCGGCACAATGGTTGCCGATTCCACATCCCACATGTTGACAACCTCGTGTGCTAAGTCAAGATATTTGATTTGTTTATCTTTCTCAGCTTTCACGAGATTCCCATCATGCGGGATGGTAACATCAACAATCATTGTGCGGCGCTCTGATCGATCTATCACCACTATATCAGGTTTATTGGCAACAATAGTCCTGTCAGTGATGATAGATCGATCCCAATACAACGTGATACGACCATTTTCAAGAACTGGGTCGGGCACATACCTGTAATACGGTACCTCCGATTCCACAAGGTTATACTTCAAAGCAAGTTGCTGGTGGATAATCCTGGCCACTTGGTTATGCCTATGCAAGTACTCGCCATTAGCAAGACGAGAACATCCGGAAATAATATGCCTGAGGGACTCGCCGGGACAGTGGCATGCCCGACATATGTCAACCGTCCCGTCCTTCACAATATACTTCCGGTAGTTATTCGTCATGATAACCTCGTCCATAATCGCACAGACAAAACCTTCGGTTTCCCCAAATAGGTCACCGAACCGTAGCCAGGACACGGACGCGAGGAAATCAACGTCGGGCCCATGGAGGGCCCGGTAAAAGCGTCCGTGTAGCTCCTTGCTCTGCCATATCTCCCTGCGGTCATTAGTACTAAGTACCACAGGCTTGCGCCAGTTCTCTCTAGCCAAGGATAGCGGGGTGAGTCCTTTATCTACTGCGATCACATCTCAGTGCATCCCCGCGTCAGCATGGAGGAAAAACTCCCTTAGGCTGCACACCTCACGATTGTGGAGGGTCTTAGCATTTAATAAGCCTCGACCGCCACACTTTCGCGGGATGTACAGCCTCATTACTGATGATCGCGGGCGATGCATCCGATTTGCGGTCAGCAAAGTCCGGACTCTCCTATCCAGGGCATCTAGTTCAGTCTGAGTCCACTTCAGTATGCCGAAGGAGTACATCAAGACCCGCATGACCCAACCGTTAAAGGCGCGCACCTTGTTTCCGCCTGACAAAAGACTTTTTAGGACTTTTTTCAGGCGGCCAAAGAAGCGCTCCCTCAACGATTGTTTCATGTCGGCCTCGCTGATACCTAGCCCCTCCGACATACCAAGGTATTTGTAGGTATCGTTTGCGGAGAGCGGACTGAGGTGTATGGAATCCGAAAGTTTTAGTCCCTCGGATTCCATAATCCTCCCTCGTCTTACATGCATGACTGCACATTTGTCCACACCAAATTCCATCCTGATAGAATTACTGAAAGTTTCAGTTACCTTCAGTAAATCCACCAGTTGCAATTTAGTGGGGGCAAAGAGCTTTAGGTCATCCATGTAGAGAAGGTGGGATACTACCTGACCTCCTCTCCGCAGCGGATAGCCTAGCCCCGACCCCTCCAGCAATGTGCTAAGAGGGTTCAAGGTTAAACAAAACCATAGTGGGCTCAGACTGTCGCCCTGGAATATTCCCCGCTCAATCCTAATCGGTTCGCCGCTCCCCCGAATCGGTTGACACCCTGGATAGCGAAGGACCGTCCTCCATTGCCCCATACATGACCTCAGGCGTAGTGTTGTATTTATTTTATACAGCTCTAGCACCCTCATGAGCCATGTATGTGGCACCGAGTCATAGGCCTTCTTATAATCTATCCAGCATGTCGACAGACTCTTTTGGGAGCGACGAACCTGTTGGCTAATGGCCGTATCAATGAGGAGTAGCTCCTTAGTACCGCGGGACCCATTCCTACATCCATTTTGAGAAGAAGACAATACAGAATTATTTCCAATATGTGTATTAATTTTGGATCTCAAAATGGATGTAAGAAGTTTATAGACCGTCGGCAAACACGTGATCGGTCTATAATTCTTGGGTTCCGCAGTACTACCTGATTTATGGAGCAGGTGGGTAACTCCGGTCGTAAAGAACTGCGGAAGCGACCCTGACTCTAAGGACGACTGGAATTGGGACGCCAAGCGAGCGTGTGAGCTACGCAGCCATTTTATCCAAAAATTGTGCAGTCCATCCGGCCCTGGAGATTTCCAGTTAGGTAACGGACAGACTGCATCGGCTACGTCTTGGGGGCTAATGACAATTTCCCCCATTTCTTCTATAGACTCACACGTTCGCTCAATATCTCGCATCCAATCACCCTCAGTGTGAATGACGGGGACCGACCAGATGCTGCGCCAGAATGAGCTCATGGCATCATCAACAGGCAGGCGCCCACCACTCACACTTTGGTCAGGCCGCTCCCAAGCTCTATACACCCACCTTTGGTCGCATTGGAACATGCGATTCTGGGTATATCGCACAACGCGGCGTTTATACCTACGAATATATGTATATATATACGAATATATATACCTTATATTATTATTATTATTATAGACAGATAGATTTTAGCATATTTTTTACGAAATCTTTGAAAGCTATTTCTCTTAAACTATCGAGTTTTGGGGAAAGTTGTAAAACAAAAATTATCCCAAAAAGGAGGGGTGTTAAGTTTAACGCGTGTATCTGTGTGTCGTCTGTCTGTGGCTTCGTAGCTTCCAAAGGAATGGACCGATTTTGATGCGGTTTTTCTGTTTGAAAGCTGATGTGATCGAGATGGTATAATTTATGAAGATCTCTCCAGGCGTTTCAAGATCATCAGCTCATTTCCTACTTGACAAGAGTCTTACCAACTTTCACAGGTCCGATTGATTTGAAATTTGGTGTACTGTTACTTCAGTGGTATTTCCAAGACATGGCAACTTTGGGCTGATGCTGCAGCATCAAGTAGTTTGCGGGATACCCAACCCCTCAGCAACTTACAGCAAATATAGTGTGTGTGGGCTCATAAGAATGGTCTCAATGAGTAGGTGTTAGATAATATATGATAATGTCTAATGGTAATTTAAAAAGTTTGATTTTTTTTTTAATAAACTTTAAATTAAAAATTTAAATAAACCTCGACACAAAAGAAAACTTTAAAAAACAAAAATTATGAGTTTGTTTGCCTTTTAACTTTATTATAAGTACCTAGCGATATTTTGATCCAAGCGTCGTCGCGTCCGGGGACCGCTAGGTAAATAAAATAATCCCACCAAAAACATTCTGTAAAAAACTAGCCAAGTCTCGATGGAGCTGCTTGTTTATCTCTAAAAAGTAATGAAATCTAAACAAAGTCGTGCCAAGTCTAAGGTTCCTTACTGCGATTTCTTTATTATTATAGTTAATGTTGTGTGACTTGGCCGTTGAAGGGTACACAAGAGTACAAAACCAGGTGCTCCATGACACCATTGCACCAATCTGTCGCCATAACCGCTACCCATTGACGATGGAAAATTGCCACTTAGAAAACGTTGATTCAATAACCAGTCAATTGTAGGCTTGATAAAGCTGCGTATTTCAATAATACATAAGTATAGGCGAACCTAAAACAAACAGTATAAAAAAAAATTCTAGTACAGACTGACTTCTAATCATTGATAGAAGTCCGTCTGTACCTGTCCCGTTGACTTGTACCCACTAACGTATAAAGAATGTTCAACGGCCAAGTCACACAACATTAACTATAATAATAAAGAAATGCAGTAAGGAACCTTAGACTTGGCACGACTTTGTTTAGATTTCATTACTTTTTACAGATAAACAAGCAGCTCCATCGAGACTTGGCTAGTTTTTTACAGAATGTTTTTGGTGGGATTTCACTTCTTTTTGTAGAAGCGTGGGCATATTGATATATTTTATTTAATTATTTCTTTTATCTTTTTTTTTTGACATCAAATGAAGCGGCCTACCAAGTTGAATATTTTTTGTAAAGGCGGTATGTCGATCTCTAATAGTTTGGTTGGGCTCTTGTGTATTCTAATCAGGGTCACCAGGTACTCCAGATCTTCGATTATCCTAGTTTTTATAGTTTTCCCTTTATGTGGCCATTAAACCCTAACTCTGTACCAAATTTCAGCTCTCTGAGTTTATGGGAAGTACTAGTTCTATTCTGATGATCATGAGTGAGTGAGTGTCATAAATGCGAAACTTTGCTTTCGCTTAACTTCGGAACTAAATGACCTACAGACTTGAAATTTTGGATTTTAAGTATGTGATTATAGTTTACTGGATGACGAAAATTTCTTCGTTCTGGTCTTATCCAGAGGTTCTCAAATAGACATAGGCAGTGTTTGCTTCGCGCTCGACTTGGCGGGGGCACTGCCGTGCCCCCCGATGAAACAGAATACAAAAAAAGAAGCTTGGTAATGAAAATTTACTTAACTGTCCCCCGTCGCGACGACGCCGACGCTTGGATCAAAATATTACAAGGTAAGTACTTATAATATAGTTAAAGGGCCAACAAACACATTTTATTTTTTACTTTTTAGAAGTTTTCTTTTGTGTCGGGGGTTATTTAAATTTTTATTATTCTCTATTCTTTTCTGTCAGGAACGTCATTTAATAGAGCGAGACCACACGCGATAGCAATCACGTTGTCTATCTCGCTCTATTAACTGACGTTCCTGACAAAAAAGGATAGAGCATGAAAAAACGCATTTTCCGTGCTGACAGATGTGGGTCAACCCTTAAGAACCACTTTATTTCAATGAGGCTTATTGGGTCAAGCGAAGAATTGACATTTTCAATGTTTAGCTGTATTTTGAGTAACTTAAACGTCTATTTTTTAAAGCCGATATTACATCGTCAAGTATCGTCGTGAAAACGCTGTCGCGACAATACTTTTGTATTATTTTCGCGTAGGTTTTTTTACTTTTTTCGTACCTACTTTCGCGACGGGCAGCACTGTTTTCGTGACAAAGATTTTAAATCGCCTACCGCGCGATTTTACCTTCAACTAGCTGCCCGTTGAACTTCGTACAACCTATTTTATTTTTACCCGACTGCCAAAGAAGGGTTATGTTGTTCGCGCGTATCTTGTACTATGCGTGCCAAATAAGAATAGTACTGTCACGACGCCATTTTGTTCTGCAATACTCGTGAACTTCATTACCGAAGCGTAAGGTGTGCAAAAAAGTAAATAAAGAAATTATACTCAGTTTAATTATTTTTTGTTCACTTTTTTGGTATTTCTAATCAATTTTACGCCAAATTAATTACACAGTAATTATATTATTATTATAGCGACATATTAGAGTGGTGCATTTCGTAAAGTTAACTATATAATTATATTGGTTAATTTTTTTAGTGAATACTGCTTCCAAATATTATAAATTTATCCAAAATTATCTATTTATGAAATTCAAGAAATAATCTTTTATAAAAATGTATATAAATAATAATGAAATCTAGGAATAAAAAAATTTTTATATTTTATTTTCATAGTGTTTTTTTGCTGGCGATACTAATTTGACAGCTATCGTGTGAAGTTGTAGCAAGCGCGATCCTATTCTTATTTGGCACGCATAGTATGTATCAGTGGCGAAGGCTCCATACAACTCGATTCCTATCGGCTTCCCTTTCGAAATATGGCAAATACTAGTATCTATTATTTTCAATTATCATTTAAACAAATAATTACGTATTTACGAAGTTACATTGCAGGTATAACATTTGCTTATGAAAGTAACAATCAAAGAAATAAATAAACGCCTACATTTTTTTCGGAGCAAAATGTTGTAATGACGCAAAATAAAAGCCGGTCAGGCGCGGCAGGAATCCAGTACATTTAATTCATAGTTTCACTTGTAGCGATCGTGACCTTGAGGCAACATAACACCGCTAGATATACGGATGATGGCAAGCCGCTACCCATCGAGTTATTACGATAAGGACAGAGATAGGAAATGCGTACGCCAGAACGAGATGGAAATAATGCTACTGAAGTTCGTAATTTGTTCAGATAGTAATATTTGGATGACAGATTCACAACAGATTTTTTCGCGCTTGTTTATATTATTGTTTTCACTTGTTCATTTGCATTTGATTTGATATATTCGTATCATAATTTAGAATCTTATAGCATTATTCATGTATTATTGTTGAAATTGATTTATTTGTGTAAACTAGTGATAGTTTTGCGAAGTGATAGTGCAGTAAAAACAAGGTTAGTGGCGTTGTATTATTTGGTGATCGTCTATTTAAATAGGTATTTAGGTAAGTAAGGATTACTAAGATAGTTTTTTTAGTTTGTAGTTTTATTAGAAAGTAGTTATTTAAGTAGTGATTTTGTTATTATTGAGTAAATTCGATACCATGGCGGCATTAGTGAACGTAGAATGCTGTCTGACAGATTATTTGTTGACTGAGGAAACATCCTTTTCAAAGTTGACTTTTGAACATCTAATTCAGTTAGGCCGTGCTCGCCTTGACATGATTATAAATTACAAACGACGCGATGGTTTTTTCAAACATTTTAACAGTTCTTTGTAAGTACCTACGACAAATACCCTTGGCTTACGGGAAGTTGTAAATTAAATAAAATGTTTTGTTTTCCTTGCATATTATTCTCAAATTCTAGTAGCTTATGGAGCCACACGGGATTTAAAGATATTAATAATCTTTCAATTTCGTCCAAAAACATGTTCAGGCCGAAAAACATATCCGAAGTTGTTTATCTTTGCATGATTTCGGAAATCGTAGGATAGAAACATTTTTTGCTAATACGTATGAAGTTCATAATAGAAAAAAAGTGGATCGGAATACTTCTATTAATTTAATGAAACGGTTAATCGACACAGTAATTTTGCTAGGTAAAAAATAATTCGCTTTTCGCGGCCACCACGAAAATCCGGCATCCGATAACCGCGGTAACTATATCGAAACGTTGTTATATTTAAGCAAGTATGATACCGTAATTGATTCGCATTTGGAACAATGTTCCACAACACAGAATCCCACATTCTCTGGCCTTTCGAGTGATATACAAAATGATTTAATACAAAGTATCGCATTCGTTTTAAATTAAAGTTGGAAATAAATAAGGCTCAGTTTGTATCGGTCATGATTGACGAAACGCCCGATGTTAGTCATAGGGAGCAACTAACGGTAATATTTAGGTATTTATCTGAAACTGGAATCGAAGAACGTTTTCTTGGTTTCTATGACGTTAGCGTCAGTCGGACTGCTGATGTTTTTCTCATATCCATCCCCAAACGGCTTTTCTCAAAGCCACTTTTATTATACTTGCAAGACACTGTTTCTATGTATCAGTGCTTAAATGTATAGTGAAAGTGAGCTAAAGCCAATTCATCTGTACAAGATTTCGAAGTCAGCCACAGGGCCACAGATATACGAGTAGTTACTGGAATTCACGCATCACACTTGAGCAAGGTAAGCATTTTTTGGTTCGGCTTCCCTTTTAAGAAAATTCACCCTTCGCCACTGGTATGTATGTATATTTGTTTGTAAATTTCTTTATTACCTCGTATCTTCCAAACGGCTAGATGGATTTCGACAGTTAAGGTATCGTTATATTCGTCTTAAAAACCTAAGTGTCCTTAGATAGGTGTTTGAAAAAAAAAACTTTTGGAAAAGATTTTTGGCTCGAAGTAGTAAGTCCCTCCGCGCACTAGGCAGCCAGGCTGCGGCAGCCAAAATATTTGAGCAGCCAGTTATAGCAGCAAATGACGGCTAGTTGTGACCCTTTCGTCGAGTGATATGGGCGTGGAAGAACTTATGGATTCATCCTCTTTTTCTAGAACGGCGCTCAAAAGGCTTATTTCATACCTATTTTGAGGATGTTCGTAAACACCCAGGCCGGTTTTTTAACTACAGGAGAATGTCAGTCAATCGTTTGATAACCTTTTGGAAAATATAAGAAATTCAATCAAGGGCACTGATACTCCTATACGAGGTTGTATAACTCCAGAAGAAGACAAACACAAAATACGTCAGGCTGCTACGACAAGTGCGCGGGGACTGACGGCAGCCACATAGATTCGCTCATTCACCTACACTCGCTCTGGCTGCGCGCAGCCAATTGGCTGCTTTACAATCGGGCGCGTTTTACTGGCTGCCGCAGCCGGGAGTTCGTGGCTGCTTAGTGCGCGGGCTCCCATGCATCGTCATATGTTCAGCTGGCTGCCGCAGCCAGGCTGCCTAGTGCGCGGGAGGTCTAATACGTTACTTAATAAAAAAACAAACCTATCGAGTAGTGTCAAAATAAAGGAAATTTAAGGAGATTACAAATATATATATAGGTTATAAATGTTTAAATTTAATTAGGAATAATAAATTGTAATTTTCATTTGTCTGTTTTGTTTGGCATGCAATCAATCATCTCTACATTTTTCCCGATTTATCATACACACACACACACACACTTGTAATACAATTTTTGTGCTAAACTTAATACGGGTTTTTAACTTAGGCTTTCAGCTCATAATATAGGTAGTCTGTTAAACCGAAGTAGAGTTTACTACGTTTATAATTTTGTTTTCTATTCTCAATCTTGTTTCGGTCTTTTTAGTCCATTACTTTTAAATTTCTTTTTTGCAGTCGGGTTTTTGATTTTTTAAATTACTTATTTATTTTTTATTTTTCCTAATTTCCGTTTTTCTTAGACCATCCCATTATTGAGGCGAACCAAACAAAAAATAAATAAATTGGGCAAGCCTTTTTCGAGATTTTGCGAGACACGCACGGCAATTGATTTTTGACAATTTTTTTAATTATGAAACGCGCTTCGCTCTGGCTTACTGGGAAAAAAATCTCTGCTGTTCCATGGAACAAATTTCATTGGAACTACTTAGTGGGAACGATCCGATCTGTCCGCCAAGCATGGTGATAAGGGCGATATTTTTTACACCATTAGCATCAGAACCATGAGCATTCATTATAGACGCCCATGTGTAATCTGTATTGTATAAAAATTAATCCCTATTTCCCTTGGTCACGCCACAACTTGAGAACGACTTTATCCATTGAGGTCATATTTACACAATATATTTTATTTGTCGAGACGATGGTTCGTAGCTATGCTAAGATCCTATAGATGGCGCTGTAGTCAAATTATTTACGCGGGCACAGCCGCGGGAGAACAGCTAGTTTATAATAATAATTAGATTGTACAAACCTCAATATCCCCAGCAGTAACAGTGCTACGTAAATTGCTCACTATTATTCTGTATTCCAAATGTGGCTTTTCAGCTTTTTGAACTTTAGTATCACTTCTTAGAGCAGCCATGGGGCGTTTTTTTAGAATTGATGGTGGTCTTGGTGGGCTCTTTTCCTTTTCCATTACAGTAGTTCTAAAATCAACCCATTGATTAATAATCAACACATTGGCCCCAATAAAGATATAAATAAGTAGGCCATGGGGCGTTTTTTTTAGAATTGATGGTGGTCTTGGTGGGCTCTTTTCCATTACAGTAGTTTTAAAAATTAACCCATTGATTAATAACAACACATTGGCCCCAATAAAGATATAAATTAGTAGCTATTTTTATCTGCATATAAAACAAGAAAGAGAGGAGAACACTAAAGCTGTCAAGTTAGGTTAAATTAAAATTTCCAAACGACAACATACTTTACGTACTTATCGCAGTGTCTTTTTCAACCTTGACGTTGGCAGAATCATCGAATAATGATGGAGCCATAAAAATTAAATTTGAATTGAATTGAAACGACACCATGGGCCTGTCACGTCATATCTGCATTATCCTAACATTGATTTGTAGAGAGTGTATAAGGCATTAATGCCGCCTATGTATTACTGTTGCATAAAGTTTAAATAAAATAAACACCTCAAAATAGGCTGCTTAAAAATAACCTTATTTTCAAAGTGTTAACTAGTATGACAGCTCTAAAATTCTTCCAAGTCTTCCCTGTTTTGCCTGTTAATAAAAGATGGGAGTATTTTAAGTACAGTCCATGCTGTACAGAATTTAATTTGTATTTGGTAATTTTCGACGGCAATGTAGACACATGTTTGTGCTTTAATCTCACAGCCACACACATCATGCCTGTATCATCCATGCTGTGTACAGGGAACAATCCAAAACTCCAAGCTGCTGCTATGAAAAACTGAACATGGGCAGTGCTTTAAATTTATAGCAAAATATGAAGTGCAGGACATATATGAGACACCCTGCTGACCAACTTGATTGTCCAAATATACCAGATACAAGACCTGACCACAGGTCCAGTATATTTCCCATCAAGGTAATAGAATGATCAGTGGGGGTTTGGCTTACATGAGATTCCTTAGTAACATTTGTTCCTTTCAAAGTAAACTCAATTACCACAATAAAACAACTTACATTTTTTTCAAGGAACATGACTAATAAAATTCTCGCACTGCATATGTGATTTTTGAATACTGCAAAATCAACACAATGGTTCCTTAAAGCAAATTGCTCTACAAGTTAAAGATTGTTCCCCACTGACCTATTTTCATGAATCACCGTTATTTTCTTTTTTAAACAGGCAAAATAGGAATCACCAATTACCTGTGAATGGTGGTGACTCTGTTATCACGAATGTCACTATTACGAGCTATTATCTTGAGCTGCAAGCTTGCTTTGCGATTTAACGATGACGACTTTGGCGGCACATACTCATCACCCATGGGATCATCAATTATTTCCAAATCATTTTCAACAGTTCTAAGTATTGGTTTGGGTTTCTGTTTATGTTGAAAATCTTAAAGCATAATAAATTAATTATAAGTGATTATTTAAAAAGAAAACTACTATACTGAGAGAATATCCATAGTAAAAGAATTACCAAAAAATCTTGACTTCTCAATTGACCTGCCCTCAGTTAATTTTCCTGTGTTAATTTGACGCCTTAATCCAATTTTAGAGGTACTTAATGGCTGTGAGACTACTTGTCTTGAAGAATCTGTGAATACTAAACAATCCAATTTACCAACAGTTGGTTTACATCTATTTAATAAAATTTCATATTTTATAAAATTTATTTTTTCATTGAGAACTTGTGAAGTGTGAGTGCGGTGTGGGTAAATCCAGCATTATCCTAGTGTTCACACCAGAAGACTACAATTCATCATTCCCAGCTACAATTGGAGTTGAATAAAAATGTAAAGTCATGGACGTGAATGGTGTTAAAGTCTGAATGAATGTCTGAATGAGTCTCAATGAAGGAATGAAAGTACATTGTAAATATTTTTACTAAATCCGCAATGGTATTAGGTAATTATGCAACTACTTCGATGCAATAAAACAAAAAATAAGCTTTTTTAAATTTTCTATCTCTGATTGTTGCTGCATCACATAAGTAAGGTTGCATAGATTTTCATGATACTTTCACTGTTTTGTAGCTAATAGCCTTATTTAAAATCTAAGGTTTCTTTAGTTGTCATTGGTGAATGTGATCAAGAGAGACAAAATTGTTTCTATATAGCATGTTGTCCTATTATACAAAAACAGAGTTCCCTATTAGCTCTTTGTAGGTTACAGCAAATTAGTTTTGTTTTGTAATTCTGAGTGTGCGAGCCACAGACCAACTGGTCACTGTATGTGTCCTTGGAATGATCATGTCCTGGCGTATGATTATGATACCACAGAAAGAAACTAATGTGCTAAAAATAATGTATATAATTACCCAGATAGGTACCTATCTCATAAACAAAGTCTTACCTCTTTCCTTAGCTGGTGGTGCCCTAGTAAATTTGCCTCTACTGGGAAATGTATTTCTAACAGGTCCAGAGATTCTTGCCTAATAGAAAAGTGTAAAAAATATATTATTCAGTAACATGATTGGTAACAAGACAACAGTAATTTTGTGCTACCACATACCACAGCAAATAATCAATTTTCACGATAGTCAAATGTTAGTATCAAAAGTGCTCCACACCAAACTGCCCAACCTAGTTATCATAGATCATTTCAATTGGTAGGAAGCATTAAAAGCTAGGTACTTACTCTTTCTTGCCGTAACTTTTCTAATTTCAACCTAGCATCCTTATGTTTAGCAAGTTGTGCTAGTTTTTCCCTAGCATCAGTAATTTGAGTTCTTTTTTTTGATATAATTTTATTCCTGGCATCTGTTATTGGGGCCTGTTTAGAGGGTTGCTGAACTTTTGCTTTACTCCTTTTAACCCTGTAATATAAAGAATATTATTAATTATGTACAGTCGTGGTACATACCATACCACCGTATTGACATAGACGGATGACTGTTATATTATTATACCTGGTGTTATCTCTTTTCTTTTTAATAATATCTTCTAGACTCATATCAACATAAGAAGACATATTTTTCAATAAAGCAGAATCGCAGGCCAAAACCGAAGCGCGAAAACGGCCAAGAAAATTTTGCAATTAACGTCAATTCTTTTTCCGTAACAAATTTTAAGTTTAAAGATAGATATGAGCACTTGATAAAACGTAAATAAAATACTATCTTGTTTTCAATTATAAAACTCGTAATGATATACCAAATACATATTTATTTAGGTAATACACATAACACTTTATTTCTTTTCTGCCTGCTTTGTCTGACGTACGCGTCACAGAATATAAATAGTTACATGCTCTGTGACAGAATACATTTACCTCTACAGAATGACATTTAATTAATTGGCAATATTTTAACCTTGTATTCTATCCATGATACTTATTCATTTAAGCAAATAATATCATGTATTAAAATTTTCAAATTATTAATTTAAAAAAAGCGATATTTCTTGACATTTACCTAAATGAAGTCCGAAATGAATAAACACAACAAAAAAATAAAAAATAAAAATGCTAATCAAAACTTCAATAAATTTAAAATATCAAGATGCGTCCGCGCTAGTTTACCATTTTACTACGCGGTATTATTACTTACGCTACAATACACGAGTACGAGCGCTCATTCAGTAGGCATGTCCTTCAAAAGAAATGCCGCCAAAACAGTATTCAGCGAGAACAAACTTTTTACCTAATCGGGGCCTCCCGCGCGCGGCGCTAGGCAGCGGGGGTGTCCTCGGGGGACGCGGTATGCACCCGCCCCCGCCCCTGCAAAGAAATGCAAGTGCGCGGGCGCGTGCGCCGCTTCAGTTACGAGTTTAATAGGTCGAGTGCGTGACGTATAATTCGCGAAAAATTCTGTGAGCCGTAAACCGTAACTAATATGCCTCGACCACGTAGTGCAGTGTACACGAACCAGCAATACCTGGATATGGTGTTATTTTACGACCGAACGCACAGTTTGCCACGAACCCATCTGATGTTCCACCGCCGCTATCCCGATGCACCAATCCCATCAAGAGACCGAATTTTGAGGTCAACTCAAAATTTGCTGGACTTTGCATCGTTTCACGTACCAACTCATTCCCAAGCGCGTGGTAGAGCACCGGTGTACCCAAGAACCCTGCATCGGCAAATAAAGCGTACTTCCAGACGAATCCACAGGCCAGCACAAGACAGGCAGCGCGACATTTTCACGTCAGCCAGTTTTTGGAAGCTGTTAAACGCCTCTGGAATGCACCCTTACCACTTTCAAAAAGTGCAGGAGTTGGTGTTGGCTGACTACACGCCCAGGGTCCGATTTTGTAATTGGCTATTACAGAACCTTGACAATAATATCCTGTGGACAGGTGAGGCCACGTTCACCCGACTCGGGCTGTTTAATGTCCACAACGAGCATTGGTGGGCTCAGCGTGGGCAGAACCCACACGTAAATCGGAGGCATACCTTTCAAAATCGTTTCTCGGTGAATGTGTGGACAGGCATAATTAACAGCTGTGTCATAGGTCCCTTCTTTATTGAAGAGAGACTGACCGGAGAACGCTATCTCCGGTTGTTAGAGACTTCTGTAGAAGAGCAGCTGCAGAACGTGCCTGATAGCTATCAGTCCGAGTTGTACTACCAACACGACGGAGCCCCAGCACACTACCAGCGAGATGTTCGCGCCTTCCTCGACCGGAGATTCGGCGAGCGGTGGATAGGACGCGGCGGGCCTGTACCTTGGCCGGCGCGGTCACCTGACCTGACGCCCTTAGACTTTTTTTTGTGGGGTGAAGTTAAAAGACTTGTGTACGAGCAAGAAAGTGAAAGCCGCGAACAGTTAAAACAAAGGATTGTTACGGCTTTCGAAATTGGTAAATCGCGTACATTTGTGCTACAAAACGTGAAGGTGAACCATAGGCGCCGTGCTGAGCTGTGCGTACAAAAAGGAGGTGAACACTTCGAGCACCTCTTAAAGTACACGTAGGTAAGTGCCTAAGTTGTAAGTTTAATATTTATTTCTTTCTCTAAAAAAAACCTTTTTCTAAATCAAACGCAAATCTTAGGTACATACCTACACAAACGGACAGATCGAAAACAATAAATTAACTATCCGGTCATTATTAATCAACTTTAACTTCACTTTCTTTTTTTTTTTTTTTTCACCTTAACACCAAAAGTATTAATGTGATAAAAAAAAATAAACCACTCAGTTATTTGACGTGAAACTGCTACGTGTGGAATTCAGTTTTATTATTTAAAAGTGCTCCCAATCAGCTGTTTCGCCAAAGTTCACGCGCGGTCAGCGCATTATGTATGTACTTTACTAATTATCTACATACACACACGCACTCGCCGGCCGCAAAATAAATAAAAGTCTAATGCTGTATCGCTCAAACCGCGCCGGTACCGCCCTGCGCTCCGCCATCGCGCGATCTCTACAAAAAACGTATCAGCAGTCAGCCAGCAGCGCTTGATATAACAGAACAGACGCGTCACTCATTAGGCATTTTGCTATCGAATTTAATTGAGATAATTTTAGGGATAATAATTTTTCCACTTTAGCCGACTTTAATGCAGAAAAAATACTGAAAAAATGAGTAATTTTTAATGATATTACAATCATTGGATGTAATTTGAAACTCTTACTAACAATAACTTTTTTACTTTGAACACCAAAGTAAAAGTTTAAATCACTTCCAATTTTCCAATCTTATTTCTTTTTTTAAAACATTTCCAACGCTAATACTTATTACTCTTGGAGGTAATGTGCTGGGTGCGTTTACAAACTCAAACCTTACCTACCTAAATCTTTCTGTGCGGAAATCGAATTCGCGACACGAAACGCAACGCAGCAGCCACTAACTCAGGCACTGTGCCAACAGTGCTAACAATTATTACGTAGCACAACTCATTATTGTGTCATTATGTGATATCTGCCATATTTCATTGTTTTATGCGCCGAAGTGGCCCCCATTTTTTATTTGCTTTCTCATGAATGTATGAGTTTGCAGCTTATTCTGTCTACTTGACAGATAGCGGTTTTTTGACACCAGACTGAATCAGTCTGCTTGACAGACGGAGGGTAGATAAACGTGTGCTACTGTGCTTCGTGATTTTCTCTCATGATTTTTGTTATTTTCGAAATTGCTTTCTGTCATGATTCTAATTACTTTCGATCCTAACTAAATTTAATTTAAGTACAAGTTACACGTTAGTTCCGTAAGAAAATCGAAGCTGCGACACCGTGATTTTGAGTTCGCGACCCAAACCAACGCGCCGCGCCGGCGCCGGCGCAGGCGCTGCGAGGCCCACGTGCCGTTCCCGCGCAAAAAATGAATGGAGCGTGTCGACACGGTGATGGCGCGTGTGTGCGTGCGTGTCACACGGCGGCACTCGTTCATTTTAAATAGCGCGCAATCACAATTTGATCCTTTTTATTTTTTTGATCATTTTGGGAAAACCCTGGGTTATTATTTTTGAACAGTTTACTAGCATTAGTTATTATTTGTTCCTCAATTAGATTCTTGGACTAGAATATTGCTACTGAATTCAATGTCTTCCTGTATATTACGCGTACTCCTGTTAGTGCTGCCCATCGATAGCAGTACGATAGTCTATCGATAGTAGTACGATAGTCTATCGATAGTTTGTTGATAGTATGACTATCGATAAAACTATCAATAGCTCGGAAGGTGACAATAGTATTGACAGAGTGCAATACAATCGATAGTAATTACAATAGATAGGAATTCTATCGATAGTATCGACGAACGTTCAGAAAAGCTATACTACCGATAGTATCGAAATTCAGAAATGCAATACCATCAATAGTATCGATACTATCGATTATTTTGGACAATTGATAGTTCGCAAATTTTCAGTAGTATTGATTACAATATGCAGGTATAATAGAGTCTGGCCAACGAAAGCTGTCCACGAGAAACGGCAGCAATTTAAAAAATCTCGGCACCTATTTATTTATTTATCATTACTAACCTGTTTCTAGATATTAATCTACACTAATGTATGTAGCTAACAAAAATCTAATTCTATGGAAAATTAAACCGTTAATTTAGTATATACTTAGTCGGTGTTGATAGCTGAAGACTTTTTTTAAATGAGGAGGAACACTATCTTTGTATCACGACAGATGGCGCATAAGCGACGCTATCTTGTTTTGACATAACAGGAGTCAAATCGCATGAGTTTTTACAATAAATCAAGTTTAACCTTCTTTTTCTCCTTTTAACTCTAAATGTAATTGGTGTTGCCTTGTGATTGTTTATTAACATATTGTAATGTCCTTTTTCAGCATGCTCATCTGATTTCAACGCTACAAACACCGGTCAATAGTTCCTGTTTAGTGTAATACTTTACGTACTTATCGCAGTGTCTTTTTCAACCTTGACGTTGGCAGAATCATCGAATAACGATGGAGCCATAAAAATTAAATTTGAATTGAATTGAAGTTTAACCTTCCTATTTTCCGTAATATTGTCAAAAATGCCTCAATGTAGTGCGTTAAATTGTAAAAAAAGAGGATTACATTTGTTTCCTAAGTACAATAAACGCAGAAAACGATGGGAATCAGCGTTACGTAAACAAAATTATCAAAATTAATGATTGATGATTATAATCATCAAAATATTCGGCTGGGAATGTGTTTTTTCCCAATTACTATCTAAAGTAAAACAGCTTCCTAAGGATACAATCATTAAGTATATGTACTTACTTTTTAAAATATTCCTGTATGGCCTGTCTGCTGATCTTTGGCAGTGGAGTATCGGCATTTATATCTCTGAATGTATCAGAGGGGGGGGACAGGTATGCGGTGTCCTCTTGGAGGTCGCAATCAGCACCTAAGTTTTGTTTTCAATCAGACGATTGTAATCTATAAAAAAAAATGTTAAGATATTTCGTGGAAACAATAAAAACGGCTTCCAAACAAAACATAACTTCAAATATTTAAACTGTTTCCCTTTCAATCAAATCGGCTTTTTTCCGGTAGTTGTACCTAGTATTCCTTTTACGGAGCTCAACTTTAAGTTGAGGCACAGTCATAAATGAGTACATTTTAAAATGGATAAACACTATAAAATCTCATTAATAGCAAACACTCCTGTCACGAAAAGTAAACAAGTTACAGTCGACTATAGCGCCATCTACCTTTGAGTGTGGCTCCCCATTGCTGCCGTTTCTCGTGGACAGCTTTCGTTGGCCAGACTATTACACCCGACACTAGTATTCTGTTTTTAAAAAACTGGCAACTTTTGTCATAAAGCTTATGAGGGTAGGTTACGTACCTACATTAACCTGTGTGTAGGTGACATTGATAAAAAAAGGGTAGTTACTGTTTGTTATAGATTTAAAGTTTTATCAGTTTCATAGTATAGCTCAGAAAAACAATACTATTGTTACTATCGATAGCCGTAACGATGAAATAGCTGGTTTTCGATTTAAACTATCGATAGTTTCACTATCGATTGATCGGCAACACTAACTCCTATTTCTACCTATATAGTGTATTATCTATGCTTCTATTATGCCTGCTCCACACTCTCGCGGAAACAACCCGAGGACCGAGACGTTATCTCTATCCTTCACTTTTAAAAAACATCATACATGCAAAAGACAGGATCTAGTCTCGGGTTGTCTCGGCGAGAGCATGGAGCAGGCATTACTCATCGTCCTTGTCGTTGGTGTGATGGGGTTGCTGGGCAGTATATGCTTTAGTATTGCTTGTTTGTTGGCAGAAGAAGATGAAAAAGAAAAAAGAGGAAACGTGATACTTCACGAGGTGTGGCCACTGATCGGCAATCCGTATGACGTCACCGGCACGCATCGGAATAGTTGCCCCTTTAAACAATAGCGTTGGCATTACCGACCAAGCCCATGCGTGGGGGCCGTACGATGCGGATCAGTGGACGCTAAAAAAAGTTACTCTATGTGGACGCTTAACTTAAATACCATAATGGTTTGACCAAGAGTTGATAATAGTTTGACCAGTGTAGTCATGGGTAGCACACTCTTTTCAAATGAGGATCGTGCGAGGCACTCTTTTTACTGAGTGTGCTAGCAAACTGTGCTAACACGAATGAGACGAGGGCTGCGGTGGCCTGTGAGTCAACTGAGTCATAAGTGTATAAGTACACAGGTGTGGTGTAGCGGATACGAAACGACATCGCGATATACGGCACACATGTGATGAGTATGACGAGGGAGAAGGGTTACGTGCAAATACGGCTAACGTATACCTTAAATCGTTTGCTTAGAATCGCAAATAGACTGGCAGACTTGGTGGTCGTACTGTGTAGCTAGTCTGTGGTGTGTGCTAGGTAAGGTGATAGCACATAAAAATAAAAAGAGGGAGTCACTAGTTTTATCGAAGTTGTACATCTACCTGATTTTAGGAATAAAAAAAAATATAATAATAAAGATTATAATAGACCTCATCAGCCGATAATAATCATACTGCATTCTTATTCTCTTATTTATTCTAATACGGTTTTTGTTACTTGGGCAATATCTGTGGGCAGTATTGCGCAGGCATAGATGTAATAAGAATTTATATCATAGACATATAAATATTTATATTATACTCTTTGGGCAGTCAAAAAAGACGCCAAGACGCCAACGCTCTCTCTAGTCTCTACTCAATCCTAATTCCTACCATTCTCTTTGATTCCTACTACTAAAAACGGCGCCATTGTAGCGTGGCGTGGATCGTTTCTGTCTGCACTGTACTTTCCGGTTCTTATTTTTGCTTTTAAAGAATAGTGTATTCTTTTAGCTAATTTCTTGTTCAAAATGGGTGACCGTAAGTAGTTACTTCAATTGTATTCAAGCCTACACATTATCGAAAACAACAGCTTATTTGAAATTGTTTTAACAGCGGGTGATTACAGCGGCGGATACTCTGCTCAATATTCCGTGCCGCCGCCAACTATGCCTTCTGGTGATAATAATTACTCTGGGTCTGCACAAAGTTATCAAAGCCAAAGCAGTTATGCTTCCGGCCAAAGCCAAGATTGGAACCAGCAAAATTCCGGTGAGGTTATTTATGTTTTATTTATTCTTTTTTGGTCCCATAGAAATTAGTGTGGTGTGGTGGGTAACATCAACACTGTCCCTTTTCTATTATTTTTTGTCATAGATGATTTTAGCCACTTAATAACTATGAAGTTATACTTAGTATGATTATTCAGGGGCAGTGTCGCATTATTCACCTTTGATTGATTTTCAATATAGTTTATCGTCACGCCAGTATTTCACGAAGAGTTACGCTATATGTGCACCATTCATCCAAAGCTTGCTGGGAACACTAGTATGTCCCACATAAGTAAAGTTTGTAAGATTCGAGGCTCTACTTTTTAAAGAAAGATTTGAATCTTAAAAAGGGCCTAGATCGAAAAATCTTGCCTTCTAAAATAAACTGGCACTCAAAGATTTGACTCAGCATTCAAACAAATGAAACATTTTTAAAAAGTACACAGTTTTGATGACTTTTCTCTATTCGTAATAGTTTAAAATTTGATCCTGCAGTCTTATCTCAAAAACTCACCATGTATAATGTTTAACATGTTCTTTTAAATATAGACACTGACAATATCTTTATCAGGTGGCAACGCTTATGGAAGTGGCCAACAAGGAAACAATTATGGTCAAAACTACGATTCCAACTATGGTAGTGCTGGTTACGAACGTAACAGCAGTAGTGGGTACAATGTGAGTGGCAGCGATCGTGGAAGTAGTTACTATGGCGGTGGGGATCGCAGTAGCTCCAGCTATGGTGGAGACCGAGATCGTGACAGACAAGGATATTCCGGTGGAGGTGGCAATGGTGACCGAGGAGGGTATGGAGGAGGTGATCGAAGCTACAATAGAGATGGGGGGAATAGAGATGGGGGATATGGGTGAGTGTTATTAGTTTATATTTTAAGAAAATATCTGTAAAATCATTCATGACTCCAGCCTCCCTCATAGAACATGGCTATTTCTGATTGTAGTGTACTTACATTTATATTTGTATATAAATGTTATTTATTTGAACCCAAGCAGGGATGTGAAGATTGTATAATCCGATTCTCAACCTCAAACACTAAAAGAAAATATATCAGTTAGGAGAGTGAACTTTCTCTCAATATACCTAGTCTTGCCATAAATATTGTCACTAAGAAAAAAAATTTTTTTTATTGCAAATAATATTTATTACTTTTACAGTGTGTTAGTTTAATACATAAATATAAAACAATTTAAAATATAAAAAGCTTATTCGAAGTGGTCTCCATTGGCTGCAATACAGTCCTTTAAACGTTAAGGCCAGTTATCAATAGAAGCACGCACTCTTTCCATGGGAAAATTCTTCACTGCCAATCGTATGGATTGTTTTAGGGACTCCAAATTATCATGGCGTTTAGAGCAAGCCGTACTCTCTAAAACTGACCATAAATTATAATCCAGCGGATTAAGATCGGGACTAGACGACGGCCAGTCTTCAGCTCTGATGAAGTCCGAAACGTTCACTTCCAACCAAGACTGCGTGGACCGAGCTTTATGACCTGGCTCCGAGTCTTGTTGGAAGGACCATACTTGGTTATTGAACATGGTGTTGTTAAGGGGCTTAACTACCTTCTCAAGAATGGTATCTTGATACACTTGTGCCGATGTTTTGATACCTTTTTCACAAAAATATGGCTCAGTCACTCCTTCATAGTTAACACCCCACCAAACCATTACTGAAGTCGGATAACGCCCGCGTTGCACTCTGTCGACTAATTGGGAAGCTTCCTTAGAGCTTTGAGCATAAATACGGTCATTTTGTTTGTTAAAATGTTGCTCAATTGTAAAGATTTTCTCATCCGTAAACAAAATTTTTCTGTGACCTCCCTTTGCGTACCGCTTCACTAGTTGTTTCGATTTTACCACCCTATTCTTTTTTAAATTATCAGTTAAAAAATGACCAGTGCGTCTCTTATAGGCTGCAAGTCCTAAGTCATCTTTTAAAATACGCGACATGGTTCTGGGTGCTATCTTCATCTCCCGAGTTAAAATCTTTTGCTTTCGGACAGGATTTCTTCGAATTCTTTCCCTTACTGCTTTGACCACCTTTTTCGTACGAACACTACGTGGACGGCCAGATATTTTTCTGTCACAAACAGAGGAGGTCTCATTGTATCTATTAATAGCCCGGTACACAAACATTTGACTAATACCAAGCATATGGAGAGTTTTAAAAATTGCATTTGGCTTCATACCAACTTTGTGTAATGCAATCACAGCGATTCGGTTCTCTTTATCACCCCACTCCATTTTAATATCGCAAAATATTGTACAATGTATTGGCGCCAAAATTAGAAAACTCAATGAACAATCGTATAAAAATGACAGATTCCAAATTCAAATGTAATATCTTTGTTATTTTTAACAGTATTTATGGCCAGACTAGGTACTATATTCACTGACATAATATACCATGGTGGATCACCAGTTATCTTTATTATAAGCAGGGTATAAATTAATTTGTGTAATTCCTTAAAACTTTATCAGTTTACACTGAAATATACTGTGGTGGTTTACTTTGTTTCTTTTTTTGAGTAAATTATTAATCCATTAAAATAACTTTTGAAAACACAGAAATAAGTGGTCACCAATATTCAAGGACAGTATTTTTTTAAACTTTGAATTTGTCCCTTTGAAGTACCCGGTTTCATTCAAATACCTCCCTGTTAACAAAGTGATTGTTAGTATTAATAGAAGTTTGTTTGTTTTCCCTAATTTGTTCTCATGTATTAAACACTATTTGAAGGACCTACATAATGACGTAGTTAAAATTCATCAACGATAGACTGATATATAAATTTATAGCAAGTTTTTATCATAACAATGTGTGCTGTACTGCAGGCTGCAGGCGTAGCGTGACCACTGTAGACAAGGGTTTTGTCAATGATAGATTAGATAAAATAACATATTCAGAATATACAATGGTGACTTAGAATTAAGAACAACCTGCAGGCGTGATATATATGAATATGTCACTTGGTCCATTCTTCCATTAACAATTTTTTTGTTTTCAGTGGTCATGCGATGCCTTCTAGGTCCTTCATAATTCTATGACCACCACTGTTTACATACATACATAAACTCACGCCTTTTTCCCATGGGGGTAGGCAGAAACTATAGAACGCCACATGCTACGACTCTTACATACCCCTTTCGCTTCACTGTTTATTCTAGAAAATATGTCGTAAAGGGGGCTTAGGGTGGCAATTGGCACTCTGTAATGAGTAGTTGCAGACCCGTTGTGTTTGAGCTCATATGACTTGTTATGTAAAGCACTTTCTCACTGCATTAATTATAATCGCTAACAAGGATTTATAATGTTGGGAGTGTTTTTAAATTTAAGCATTATCTTAGGTTTGCCTTTGAATAGGAGTGATGTGGACCCAGGGTATATCACAAATTCCATACATGCTTCATAATATAATTTACGTTAACAAACATTGTTAGGGTTAAATATCATGATCAAAGAAATCTGTAGTTTCCTAAAGTGGAGTTTGTGTTCAAAAGTATGGATCCGAACAACTAATACAACATATTGAAGCTTTCTTAGGTTTCAAATCTAATGCTATGCTGTAATCTTTTAATGTTTCAAAGGCTGCAGCACAGATAACCTAAAGAAATATCAAAGTGCCATACATAAGTTGCATTATTTTCGTAATGAGACAAGAAAATTAAAGGGGTTTGAACATTTTTCTATGGAAATTGGCAAACCCACCCTAACGTTATTTTTTATTTTTTAAAGTTGCAGCGCACTTTGAAACTCTTACAAAAGGTTAGTCGGAAAGGGTGTACTAAGCCGAAAGAGTGTTAAAGTACCTATAATAAAGGATAACTTTTGTAAATGATAAATTATTTTTATTTCTGTAAATAAATCTGTTACAGACACTTTTACAAGTCACTGTAATGTTTTTTTTTAAGACTAGATGGCGCCGGCATTTCGAAACAAACTCAGAGTCAGTCTCTTTTAAAGTCCAGACATTGTAGTATACAAACTATGCGAATGAAACGATGTAGGGCAACGTCTGCAATGGCCTTTTGAGGAAAGTGCCATAGCAGGTTCGAGTTGACCTGTCCTAACTGACGGCACATCTGCATCGGTCATCGCGGAGCTCAAACCTTATTGTAGGGAGCTCAACAACCCGACCGCTGCACAACGCTATCAATCACCTGGACATTTGTGTGGGTCACAAATATATAAATTGTTCTATAACTTTCCCCAAAACTCGATAGTTTAGGAGAAATAGCTTTTCAAAGATTTCTTAAAAATATGCTATAATTTATCTATCCATAGCTATGATCAGCTGTGTTTACTATTATGTCATATTTGGGGTCACGGATTAGAAACTTAATTTTCTGAATTCATAACTAAAGCAGGTATGTTTTTTTTTTATTAAACTAAAATAAAAATCTTTTTGCTTGCAAATAAAAATTATCGAATTATGAAATTTTAACACTTGCTTTAAAATAGTCATCAGTGATACTTTAAGTGGCCCGCGGCTTAGTACCCCCTTCCCGACTAACCTTGTATATGGGACGAGGACACTTAAACAAAAATGTCATATAAACGCGTAATTAGTTCATTTTTAATTATTGCCATTGTTCTCATATGGTCATCTTTACCTCCAAATATCTCGGCAACGTGACACTTTAGTAGAGGTGTGACGAATATATTCGTAATAGGTATAGGTATTATAATACAACGCATGTATATTCATTTAGGTAAGCGAATATACAGGGTGTCAACGAAATCATGTAATTCCTTCAAACCTCATGATGTTAACATAGATTAAACATGCACGGGAAACATATGGATTAAAAAAAAAATACAAGAAGTAAACATTCGTGTTCTTAACGTGAGGCATTTTAGCGCCCCGAGTGAATTGAGCGGCTATCGCTCGCCGCGTGGTCATTTCATTTATTTTGGGAAGTAGCTGTGTTCAATGGATGCCCCATTCCAAACAATGTAAGGTTTGCGGCTTGCGGCTTGCTTCTCTATTACGTAGGTGGAATATGCCAAACTGAGTTTTACTCAGATTGGGCTTGAGTGAGTAAGCGAGATAATACCGGGCTAAGCTCTCAAGAGCAATTGACAATTTAACTTCGACCTCCTCAAAGGTTGTGGCTTGGGAGGTGAGGGAGAGGTCATCCGCATAGAGATGATTGTTAATGGTTGGTTGTTGGTGTATACACCTTTTTTTATTCTTAAAGGACGTCAGAAAATTTCCGCGATTCTAAATAGAATGCCTTCTTGAAAAGAAGCGGTGCCAGAACAATATCTTAGGGTAAGCCGTTTTTTTGGAGTCTCCAACGACTTTGCCCGAGAGAAGGTGGACTTGAAAAATAACGGTTTTGCATAATTTCTCAGAGTATTCTGTCAAAATTATAATCGAAGACAAATAAGACAACGATGTTGTAAGTTATTGACTTTACGCCATGCCCACACAGCACTCAACGATGGCATGGCCCTAGTAAAAGTTTGAATTGAGGCTTAATAGGTTGAGTTTTTAACCTTTGCTAATTAATCCTTGCGATTTACTAGTAAATTCTAGTGTGTATTCATACATCGTCTTTTTCAGTAACATTTACTGCACGATAAAAACGACGGATGTATCTCTTCATATTATGCTTAGAAATAAGCACCAGTTAAAAAGAAACAAGTAAAAGTGGTTGTTCAACAAGTTTGGTCTTTGTCTATTGGTGCATTTTTACCATTAACGACTGCAGTTTTTTAATTCTTATTAAATTTACATTTCCATCACACTTGTCTTACTGTGTTTGAGATATCTTCATAGTAATTGAAATCAAGCTTAGTAGCTTGGTGATTATTGTTAGGAAACCCCAATTAGATGCATTTTCTTATGCATCTGGGGTAAATGTTAAAGAAAAAATTGTTTACGTATTTTCAGCCAGAAATGATTAATATTTAATTCTTACTTATATTTATTTCACTTACATGTTTGGAATTATATCATACTGAAAAATGTAATCTATTTGCAAAAAAACAAACTGATATTTCACATTCCCATGCGTCCTTTGTCCTGATTTTGTGTCATCAAAAATTGCTACGGGTGTCATAGTTATTAAGTGTTAGTAAAATAAAAATAATTCTGTACACATTTTTATTAATAATTTGACAAATTTTCCAATTTTAATCCCTAATTACATTTTAATTATTGTGATCAAAAAGATTAAAAGCTGAAAGTTGTAGATATTTTAGATTAAACTCATGCCTTACATGAATTTTGTTAACTCTTTGGGTTAACCCAAAGAGTATACACAATTTGAAATGTGATTAGTGTACATAATTATGTTATGAAGGTTAATATCTTCGTACTCATTAGATGTTACCACTAGCGACCCATTTCATGAATAATAAATAAATTAATGAAACGCACGTTGCTAGCAACTTTTTAACTTTGAAGTTTTATTCGAAAAGTAGCGCCATCTGGTGGCAATACAGAAGCATGTTAGCCTTCATTAAATGATGCTACCTGTTTACATAGAGAATGGTAATATAAATGGCAGCTCTACTATTTGCCTTTTGTTCGCGGAAATTGTGTAGATTATTCTCGTTGAACAACGGCAGAGCCCCCTTTTTCTAATCTTAAAGTTAGCGTACACCGGCGGAGTGACGGCGAAGTGACTAATTTAATAATAATTAGAATTCAACATAATTTTCTCCGACATACGACTGAAATTGGAATACCGAAACAAAATCATAAGAGGGTCAAAGCGCCGCACCGCCCCTGAAGAGCGACTGAGCGGCCACAAGCGTCCAAAAGAGTCGGTGCAAGCCTACACGCGGCACCGCGCGTCCAGTGAATTACTCTTAGCCGCCACTGCGTCGGTGTGCGCTAACCCTTATTCTCCAAGTAAACGTATTGTCTTTAAAACAATTTTGAAACATGGTAATGTATGTTATAATACTAACATGAATGACTACAACTTAATTCAAAATTGTTTTACATAATGTATGTCAAGCTATTTATTTTGAAACTATTTATATTGTTACTGCTAGCATGCATGTGTCAAGAAATATTGTAATAATAACATCACCCAACAATGTTCTAAGATTTTCAAGGTATCAAGTTATTAAACGTTTTGGTAAAGAAAAGGATGCAACACATGGACTAAGGTCACTTTTTAAGTGTACCTAGGTGTCAATCAATCTCCGCGGCCGTACAGTGTGTCCCCAGCCTGCCCAGTGTACTAAACGCTGTTCTTATTGTTTTAGTGGCGGCGGCAGGGGGGGTGGTTTTAATAAAGGTAAAGCTCCTCGCGATGAGCGAGCGGTGCTGTTAACATTTTATTAATTTGTAATTATCTAAGGGCTGCCAAACCTGGTATTCTATTGGTTCACTGGTAAAAAACCCTGTGGTTGCGTGCGTATTTCATACCTACTAGCTGCGTCCTCGGCGATTTAGTGTTTACCTGTAAGAAATGATAATTTAATTTAAGGGATTCGGAGCCTGACAAATTACTTAAGTGTAATTGTGATTGGAATTATTTAAAATATTTCAGCCGTTATTCTACTGTGGTTTAAAAACCAGTGTCATGGGGAATTTATGTAACATCAATGTATCGTTTCAATTCACATCTCAAGGGTAAATCAAGGCGCCTGTTGCCATTACACTCCACGAAATAAAACTAGTAAAGCAACATAGGGTAAGTGGACTACACAAGGTTGCTGGTACTTATCCCTAACTAAGGTGTGAAAGAGTGGTTGGTGCAACGCACAATAGGGAGCTTATTTTCCTATGCGTGTTCAAGGTCATTCATAAAAGTAATTAAATCGAGGGGTTCGGTTCCAATAATACCGCAACGTTCTTCCTGCAAAGGTACCGTGTATTAGTTGGGTATTAGGTAGCGTTGTGTCGCTTAAACTCAACTGGTGTTATAATGATAAGATTAGCGTATTATTAGTATAAGTTTTTTGGTTCAACGTAAAGTATACCAGAAACAGGTATATCGTTTTGGCAGCCCTAACTGAAATTTAAGTGAATGTGTTATTGGAAATTGTTACATTAAATAATCTACATCGGTTATTCATGATAGTACAGAACCCGGCCATTAATGTGGTACATCGAGCACAAGGAAAAGATGTTCAATTAAATTCGGTGTTGTTAGGCGCCATCTTTGTCAATCGCTTACGCGTCCTGTGCCTTCAGTCACATAGGTCACACTCCACTCAGAGTACGGGCTAGTCGCGCCCACTTAAAAACATATAATATAGAGCTGTTAGTTAAAACCATCGATTTCGGCGCAGGCGACTGTACTGAAATTAATTATTTTATTTACACAAATGATTCTAACAACTCTATACAGTATAGATATATAGCCTAACAGTCCAACTTGCGACAGACCAAACGCTCTACAAAACTGACGCTACCTGATTTTGACAGAACGTCTTTTTCTTCTTCCCGATGTGACATTTTATGACTGGATACCGTATGTACTATTGTACCTCAACACCTTATCTTTTGACAAATATGGAAATACAATAATCTTAAGAGATCATTACTATTGATTTATATGAAAAGGTTTGAAATTTTGGTGATATCGACAGTTTCAGGGTATTTTGGTAATGTCGTGTGAAATTGGAGAAACAAACTGCATAGATTTGTAATATATCCTATTAAATTCCTCGCTGTGGTATTGTGTTCTAATATTTGGGTTACTTGTTACAATCAACTAAACTTTAAAATTACTTTTAACTCATATTGGCGTAGATAAAACAAGAAATAGGTGTCTAAAATCATTGATTAACTTGTGACAACAGTAACTCAATAAATATTTATCTGCAGGTGGCGGCGGTGGATTCGGCGGAGACCGAGGTGGGGGTGATATGGTAACACAAGAAGACACCATCTTTATCCAAGGCATGAATCCAACTACTACAGAAGATGAGTTATGCCAACACTTTGGATCCATTGGTATTATTAAGGTATCAATTTAAAAATTTTAGTTGTTATTTCACATACCTACAGAGTTATAAAAATTATCTATAGCACTGGAAAAATTACGTAACTTTAAGTGAATTACGCAATTTTGAATTTTATTTATTGCAATGGCTTTTAGTTTGACAGTTCATAAATGTTCATTACACCATGTTTCCAAAATTAGTCTTTTCAACCAAATATAGATATCAATGCAATGCATACACTGTGCCGATTTAATCACCTAGTACAATACTCCAATGAGGTGAAGTACCGAAATCATAAATAATAAAAACATTGCTATTAATTCTTACCAATTAAAAAACACGCGTTCACGTATTTAGTATGTTTCCAAAATAGCTGTAGGTCGCAAACCGTCCCGATCGTGCGCGCACTCGGTGGTAGATAGGTAGAGCCATCGGCACGTAATTTGGCAAGGTTTTGGCGTAGTAGGAGTAAGTTTGTGCGTGTATACTAGGGTGGGTCACGCTTGTGTGGAAAAAAATAATTTGTTTTCTTTCGGCGGTAAAATCGTGCCAATTGCTTATATGAATTATGTATAATAAAAAGTAGGGATGGGCCGAATATTCGTTTTATGTTTGGTATTTGGCATATTCGGCAGGTTTACCGAACATTCGTATTAGGCCGGTTATTCGGCAAAAATGCCGAACATTTTACCGAATAATTTTGCGTTCAAAAGTTGCCTTTATGCTTGTATCAAATAGTATAATTACATAATTGTATCCGTATCAAGTGTGCCTTATCATTTATCATCAGTTTCATTGAAAAATGTCCAAACGTTCGACCTGTTCCTTCCGTTTATTTCATCGTTTTTTTGGCAATTTACTGAGTTTTAACGATTTTGTACACAAGAATAAAGTCACGTGCTAATGTTTTGTCGCTAACTAGATTAACAGATAACTAGAACAGTCCTGGGGTAGCAGCGTCAGAAGTCGGAACGGTCGCACGATGCTTTGGACAAGGTACAGACTTGATTTTTTTCAATGCACGATACAGCGCGCCAAATACTGCCGAATATTCGGCCGAATGTTCGGTTCGGTGAAAACCTTATTCGGCCCATCCCATCACTGATAAAAAGTTTAACAAAAATAAAACTGACTTAAAAAAACGAAAAAAACAATAAAATAATTACCATAAAATTATAGGTTTAGAAGTCGGTGCTAAACCACGCTGAACCAAATTGAAGGCACCGACTTCTGAAACTGTTAATTTTATAAAATATGGTAATTATTTTATTATTCTTTTCGTCTTTTTGAAGTCGGTTTTATTTTTGTTAAAATGTTTTTTATTTACTTTTAAGTGCTTTAAATTTAATTATGCATATTAAATATTTGAATGAGAATTTTTACGATCGCATCGTGGCGGCACCGCCTAGCCTACAGGATGGTTTTTGGTAGACCGTGCCCATGTCGGGGTCGAGTGCATATTACTACCCATATTTTTATGGACTAGTTCACGTTACACCGAGCTGAGTCCGCGTCTTGGATGAGTCGCGTTCTTTGTTTTTCTGTCGACTTCGGCCCCGGCATGATGTAGCATAAATCATCCTTAAATTTACATCGCGGCGAAATGAAATGAAAAATTTCAACCCTAACTTTTCCGATCTACTGACCAGTTTTATTATAGTATGATTATGTTTGACACAGACCGACAAGAAGACTCAAAGACCAAAGGTATGGATGTATAAAGACAAAGTATCTGGGCAGCCAAAAGGAGAAGCCACCGTCACTTATGAAGACTCTAACGCCGCATCCTCGGCCATTCAGTGGTTTGACGGAAAAGATTTTAATGGAGCGACTATTAAAGTGTCTCTCGCCCAACGACAAAACACGTGGGCTGGCAACAAAGGCGGCGGCGGTGGTGGTGGTGGTGGTGGTGGTGGTGGAGGAGGCTTCCGTGGAGGTCGCGGGGGAGGAAGTGGCGGGCGCGGCGGAGGTGGCGGTGGGCCCCGCGGCGGTGGAAGTGCTGCTGGAAGTGGCGGCGGCGGCGGAGGTGGACCACCTTCAGGCAATAGAGCTGGCGATTGGAGATGCCCCAATCCAAGTTGTGGAAATACAAACTTTTCGTGGCGAAAAGCCTGCAATAGATGTAATGAGGAAAAACCAGAAGGTGCCGGTGGCGGAAGTGGTGGTCCACCATCGGGTGGTAACGGACGTGGTGGCGGCGGAGGCCCGCCAGGTCGCGGCGGTCGCGGCGGCGGTGGCAGGGGTGGAGGCGGCGGCGGCTGGGGCGGAGGCGGACGCGGCGGCGACCGAGGTGGGGACCGCGGTGGCGACCGCCGCAGCTACGGAAGCGGTGGCGGCGGTAGCGGTGGGGACCGCGGTAGTGGCGGCGGCGCGATGAGAAGTGACGGCGGGTAATTATATTTTTTTTATATTACATAATTTATCAATTTAATGTCATTTGCTAAATGTGTAGATATAACGTCATATCAAATGCGCACAGTCCAAAGACGCCCAGCGTACCTTATTCTTCATGTTACACTGGTCACTCACATGCGCGAAAACATTCGTACAGTGTACGAATGCTTTTTTCGTATTGGGCCATCAGCGAATATGCAATGATTATTTGCATAGTCTGCGAATATATAATTCGCGACGCACACAATAATATAAATAACACACGAATGTGTGGGAGACTACGCGAAGGTTTGAGAATCGCGCGCTTTGATGAGCGTTAAAAAAACCGACACAGTTTGGGATATCGCGAATGCAGTCAAAACTTTCGTACACATGTGGGTTCGGGTATTCGTACGAATTTGAGGGACTGGCATGGAAAATACAAATGTTTGTGGTCTGTACTTTGATCTTGATGCGTGAGAGATACCATATTTGAACTTTAGGCATTCTCCTTTGACTTTTTTTATTATTTATTACTATTTAGTAGGTACATTTAATATTTTCTTTCTGTTGATAGATTTTTTTAAATAAACGTGGTTTAATTAACTTTTTATTATTGTTTATCTGACAAAAACTAAAACATCCGTACCGTATTATAACAGATAATGATAGCTACTCTATGCACTTCCAAATACCGGAACTGCGGGTGCTGTCACCCTCGAATCCCATTAGTGGTTGACGAGGCCGGATGGGTCAGTTAAATGGTCGCACAATTCGAACAAATTCGGAAACACTAGATATTCTAAGACATTTCCTTGAAATTTCAAAGAGATTATTCACAGTTGCAAAAAAATCCCTTCACTCGACACCTTTCCTCACTCGAGGTGAGGAATCAACTGTCAAACTCAAGGTTCATCGCTATCTACCTTAACGCTCAAGGAAAGTTAATGCTTGTAAATAGTGTCTGAAGCTGCTTTTCTGGTTAGATTATTTTGTTCATAACCAACCATTAGAGATTTGCAACAATTTATCGATAATCATTAAGACAATTAGGAAGATTTTCACAAACGGCGTTATTTGAAAGATGCAAAAAACCCAATGTACGATTTCAAGGATGCTATAGTTTTGGGAAAGAAAGTGTTTCATATAATATAATTTTACCGCTTGTTTTTCATAGCAGAAGTTAATAACAGTGGGTCACCCGTTTCACCGATAATTTAGTCATTAATAACGTTGATATTTTATCAAGTACCTTTCTTTTCAAAATCCAACGTTATATAAGGGAACGTACCCATACCAAGTGACAATTTAAAAAAAAAATTACCCCCCTCCCCCTTTTCGGTGACCACCCGTAGTATATGACCAAGTGCCCTTGTGACTAAGCGTGATATTTTGAAGACACCCCCTCCCCTCCATAACGGGTCACGTAGTATGGGTACGTTCCCTAAATTGCAATGGATTAAGCCCGGCTGCACATTATAAGAAGTTTTCTGCGAAAATACTGCATGGTATGCGGCCGGCTTTAATATTCTGCTATTACATTGTAGATAGTATGTGGCGATTTAAAAAACTAACAATTCTATCACATCTAAAATTGTGGCTAGAATGAATTTAAAGGCTTTAGGATTACTCTAAAATAATTCAATTACGAATGACCACAGATAAAAGCTTATAATCTCTTGTAACGTCACGAATTATGTAAGTGAATATATTCAATGAAGGAATTTGTGACGTTTTCCCTCGACTCCACCTCTACTCAACCTTGACTGGGGATCCTCAAGATAAGACCGAATTTTTTGAATACAAATATCGAAGCTTCCTTGAGAAAATCCTCAAAATTACCTTACCTGCCTCAGTTGAGTCTGAGACGAGTGAAAGTTTAAGGAAACGTCTTAGAATATGAGTGTAAGATTGCCGATGCTCATAATGTATGTCATAGTAGGTCCTGTAATTGTTATCTTTTACAGACAAAGACGTAGTCTTTCTGCAGTTAACCCTAACATTCGACTAAGTTTCACAGATTCATCGGAAAATGTACCTACAAACACAGTTTATTTATAATAGATTAGTAAAAACCTCCTTAACCGAAATCTGAAACACTACGGTTACGGTCGTTTCTTGAAAGGGTGACTATTCCTGACACATTGAGATATTTTCGTATTTTGGAGAGCACGTTATGTCTTCTACCTCACGTGTCATTCATTTATGTTAGCCTGACGATTCAATATAGGTACAACGGCTACAGTTACAGTTTCTGGCGCCTACTCCGAAAATCGAACTACAAAGTTTCAGCTGACGGATCGCACGTTTTCCTACGAAAGTGCTTCGCGATTTGACTTTTTGTCTTTTGTCCACCCTACTCTTCCTCTTAGCCTTTTCCCAATTATCTTGGGGTCAGCTTCCAGTCTAACCAGATGCGGCTGAATACCAGTATTTTACACGGAGCGACTGCCATCTGACCTCCGCAACCTAGTAATTGGGCAATGCCGATATCCTAAGGTTAAACCGTTTGTCAGACTTTCGGGCTTCTGACTACCCGTAACGACTGTCATAGGTATTCGTATGACACCCGGGACCGACAGCTTAACGTGTTCTCCGAGGCACGGAGGTGTCTCGATGTGTAACAAATGGTCACCCATCCACGGACTGACCGCGGCAAGCACAGCTTAACCTCGCAAATCGTACGATCGGCGCGGTTGTTATTTAGCCACGAGCCCCTCTTTTGTCCACCCTACTCCCAAATGTTAATTGACATCTAGTAGTTCCTTGTTTGGCAATACTTTGATCGTATAGTTATTAGTGTTGCAAAGAACTCGAGTTTTTGAGTCGTATATAAACGGACTCGGGTATGAATTATAAGACTCGACTCATTATAACAGGACTCAAGACTAGAGAACTAAATTCTCTATGAGCTCTTAAATGTTACATGAGAGCTCGAGTCTCTTAGTGCGCTCGAGTCCTTTTTATGCGGCGAGTCACACTCGAGTCCTTTCCGTTTACGAGTCTAGCAATTAAATTGTTACATTTGGTATCTCAAAATATAAAGCCAGTTTACCTTCACATCTTTGTTTTCTTAGAAGTGAGTTTTAAGCTGATTTGTAATGATTTTGTCTTATCACCTATTCGAGTCTTTTCGAATGATGAGCTTCAAGTCTCATGTTCAGAGTTTTTCTTGAAGACTCGAGTTCATTTTAAGACTAGAGTCCTTTATAAGACTCAAGTGGCTGTTAAATGACTCTGGCTCGGCTTGACTCTAGACTCCGAGCCTTTTTAGCACACGGAGTCTTGCATAATTGAGTCGAGTCTTTAAAATTATGACTCGAGGATTCGAGTCCTTTGCAACACTAATAGTTATATTGTTTGCCTTTCTTATTGGCACAAAAATTTATTACTCTTCTTATTAGATCTAATTACTGAAAAGGTTTTTTTTCTAAATAGGTACACAAAAAGATTGACCATTTCTATTACGTAGCCGACTCTAAGCAAACTACTTTCTGGTTAATTCACATTGTATAAACTTCGGTAAAACTTATTGGTAAGATCGCATTGGCAAGGGGAATATGTAATTAACCCAATGGCCTCTAATATCGCACAGTTTCGATAGTACAAGTTTCAGTAACATCAACAAGTTATGATTCGCCACAAATTTATTGGCGGCTCACGCTTTAACCTAAAGGCATGTGCCTACGTCAATTTATTTAATTTTATTGTCTGTGGACCACGGTATGTGCAAGAAATATAATACTAATAATTATATTTTTCTTTACAGTGGGAGGGACCGCCAGAGACCATATTAATTAATATCTTAGTTTCTCTTTTTAATATGTACCTATTAAGTTGATTTTGTATTTGAAAGTTAAATTTCGACACTTTTTTTTAGAATGATTAACTGATTCCGCTTTGAACAACAAAATGTGAAGTATGCTTGTATAAAGTAAAAATATCCTTTCTGACAAAATTAATAATTATGAGGAAAAAACAAACTGTGTCAATATTTTATGAACACATGTGATTAGAGTATTTAACCTGCTGTAAGTTAAATGGAAAGTAATGTATAATAGGTAAAAGAATGTATTCACTTACACAAGTTACTTTTGACGTCTACAAACTTTCTTTGCAGCAAGTTTTGTTTATTACAAAATATTTAAGGATAATTTATGTATTTCAAAAATTGGCATGCATTCATTAAATAAGTTAATATAGTATTACATTTGGTTTATTTCTTCCTAACAGAGACCGCCGCCGCTTCTCATCCTGCTTAATTATTCTTAGTTTTCCAAGATAATAGTTTGTGGTGGTAATCGAGGATACATTATGGACGCATTTGCAAAGTGCATAGTTGTTACGTCATTCTACATGCGCAGGGCCCACATACACGCAGCGTACTTTTTTCTTGCGCAAGGATCAAGTTATGACAATTCATACTTTTATGTCCCGTACATGACCGCGAGGTAGGTAATGCTGTCAAGCAACACACGAGTCCACTCACGATGGCGCTTGGCAACAAAATTACCCAAAGTTTTGGTATAAAAGTGTCCAGGTTTGTAGAAATAAAACTTTAAGGGACCGCCCTAGGTACCCTAGCTACTGACCTACGCTCAATTTTGTCGACAAGAGCACTTGTGGAATCGATTCCCCACGCCTACCCCAAAAATAGAGCATTTTATTATCTGAGTTATTCACATTTTTTAAAAAGCTACAGGGTAAGACGCGTCCTTTGTGTTATTTTTTTTAGTGTACGAGTTGTTCCAAACACCTTTAAAAAAAAGAAGCCGTCGCGGGGCGCCTGGCAGACGTGAAACATCGGGACTCATTCTTTAAATACAGACCTTCGTATAGTCTACGCACGTTACTTGGCAAGAGTAGAGAAGATTCCTCTTCTTTCTTCTAAACAGACATGTTTTAAAATAAATTATAGCTATAACCATAGAATAATTACAAGCAATAAAAGTAACCATTTTTTGTTGCACTCAGTGTACAAATTTACTCCCACTACGCCAAAAACTTGCCAAGTTACGTACGTTAGGTGACTAACTAGTTTTAAATAAATACGCGCTACCTGTACAAATTGCCGTCATGAGCGTTTGCCACGCAACACGTTTCACATCAATAACTTAAGAAATACGGTCTCCAATTTCCTTTTTGTCATTCAAGTGGCGAGTTGGCCTAAGCAATGGCTCTAACGACGTGATGCACGGAGTGTCACGAGTTCGCGTCTCACAGTTCGATAGTCTGTAGTTTGTTAACATCTATGAAATAAATTACTAAAAATAATGACTAAGGGGCCATTCAAGTATTACGTAAGCACGAAAGGGGGTGGAGGGGTCTTTGCTTAGCTTATTTTTGATGACATGGGGTACGGGGGTGTCAATTTTTATTTATTTTAGACTTAAAAACTGCTGCTCAGGAATAACAATAATGAAATTGATCAGTTTAAAAAATATATACAAGGTTAGTCGGAAAGGGGGTACTAAGCCGAAAGGGTGTTAAAGTACCCATAATAAGGGATAACTTTTGTTTTACAACTTTCCCCAAAACTCGATAGTTTAAGTGAAATAGCTCTTCAAAGATTTCGTAAAAAATATGCTAAAATCTATCTGTCCATAGCTATGATCAGCTGTATTTACTATTTAGGTCATATTTGGGGTCACGGGTGAGAAACTTTTTTTTCTGAATTCATAACTAAAGCAGGTATGTGTTATTATTTGAAAAAATAAAAATCTTTTTCTATGCAAATAAAAATTATCGAATTTTGAAATTTTAACACCTGCAATAAAACAGTCATCAGTGATACTATAAGTGGCTTTCGGGTTAGTACCCCCTTTCCGACTGACCTTGTATATACCAATGTTTACGTAAGCATAGAACCATTTTTTTTTTTCGGTTTATAATTTGCAATTGGGTCCCGCCTGCTACTAAACTTAATGCGGGTATTTAACTTAGGCTTTCAGCTCATAATATAGTCTGTTAAACCGATATAGAGTTTACTTCGTTTATATTTTAATTTTGTTTTCTATTCTTCAATTCAATTTCAATATTCTTCCGGTCGTTTTAGTGCATTACTTTTACATACCTAGTCTGGCCATAAATACTGTTACAATTAAAAATAAGAAAGATATTACATTTGAATTTGGAATCTGTCATTTTTATAAGATTGTTCATTGAGTTTTCTTATTTTGGCGCCAATACATTGTACAATATTTTGCGATATTAAAATGGAGTGGGGTGATAAAGAGAACCGAATCGCTGTCATTGCATTACACAAAGTTGGTATGGAGCCAAATGCAATTTTTAAAACTCTCCATACGCTTGGTATTAGTAAAATGTTTGTGTACCGGGCAGTGGCGAAGGGTGAATTTTCTTAAAAGGGAAGCCGAACCAAAAAATGCTTACCTTGCTCAAGTGTGATGCGTGAATTCCAGTAACTACTCGTATAGCTGTGGCCCTGTGGCTGACTTCGAAATCTTGTACCTACAGATGAATTGGCTTTAGCTCACTTTCACTATACATGTAAGCACTGATACATAGAAACAGTGTCTTGCAAGTATAATAAAAGTGGCTTTGAGTAAAGCCGTTTGGGGATGGATATGAGAAGAACATCGGCAGTCCGACTGACGCTAACGTCATAGAAACCAAGAAAACGTTCTTCGATTCCAGTTTCAGATAAATACCTAAATATTACCGTTAGTTGCTCCCTATGACTGACATCGGGCGTTTCGTCAATCATGACCGATACAAACTGAACCTTATTTATTTCCAACTTTAATTTGCTAATTCTTTTTTACCTAGGTAAATTACTGTGTCGATGAACCGTTTCATTAAACTTCTATTCCGATCTACTTTGAACTTCATACGTATTAGCAAAAAATGTTTCTATCCTACGATTTCCGAAATCATGCAAAGATAAACAACTTCGGATATGTTTTTCGGTCTGAACATGTTTTTTGGACGAATTTGAAAGATTATTAATATCTTTAAATCCCGTGTGGCCCCATAAGCTACTAGAATCTGAGAATAATATGCAAGGAAAACAAAACATTTTATTTAATTTACAACTTCCCGTAAGCCAAGGGTATTTGTCGTAGGTACTTACAAAGAACTGTTAAAATGTTTGAAAAAACCATCGCGTCGTTTGTAATTTATAATCATGTCAGGGCGAGCACGGCCTATGAATTACATGTTTTTTATTTTCAAAACTCAACTTTGAAACTGATGTTTCCTCAGTCAACAAATAATATGTCAGACAGCATTCTACGTTCACTAATGCCGCCATGGTATCGAATTTACTCAATAATAACAAAATCACTACTTAAATAACTACTTTCTAATAAAACTACAAACTAAAAAAACTATCTTAGTAATCCTTACTTACTTAAATACCTATTTAAATAGACGATCACCAAACAATATAACGCCACTAACCTTGTTTTTACTGCACTATCACTTCGCAAAACTATCACTAGTTTACACAAATAAATCAATTTCAACAATAATACATGAATAATGCTATAAGATTCTAAATTATGATACGAATATATCAAATCAAATGCAAATGAACAAGTGAAAACAATCTATATCTATACATGTAATAAATCTGTAGAGTTGGCGTGTCTGTACATAGCATTTATTTTGAAAAAACCTGGTTGGGGTGTTAAACGATAACCAACAGAACCCATTTTTAACATTTTTGGCATTTTTGTCTGTTTATCTGTTTGTTTGTTCAAGTATCACGTAAAAACAACTGATCCAATGTTGTTGACTTTTATAAACAAATATTGTGCTTATCTCCGTGTAACATATCGTTTTTGTTTCATCGCAATCGGTTCACGCAATTAAAAGATATGCGAATTTAAGTGCCCTAGAAGAAGTTAAAATTAAATTTAAAAAATTAAAAATTCTTTATTTTGCAAAAAGTGAACAATAACACTAGTAATTATTATGCGCTAAGTGGTACCAGGAGAATATACAACTAGCGTATTTTGAACTCTGATACTCAAAGTAAGATCTAACTTGTGTTATGAGTACCAGTGTTCCAACAAAAGTAAACGCACAAAGGTACACTTATTCTCACGAGAGACGGCAGGGGCGTTAGTGCAGTTTCATTGTCACAGAAAAACAAAAATAAAAGTAAGAATATAAAACTAAAAATTGATACACAAAATAGAGTGGACAACGTGAGCGAATAGAGGATAATTATTGTTTAGGGATGTGTACGATGTATATGTATGTATAATGTGATAAAAGTTAGCATGTATTAGTTTATACCATTTCATTTCAATAGATGGCGTTACGTGTATCAAATCACGTTGTGAGGAAATATATTACAACGAATAAATCCACAAATTACCTAATATTAATTGTTGAATTGGTACCTATTCTCAGTCTACGGAAGGTCTATTGAAATGCTATCCTCATGAAGAAGGTACCTACTAAGCTTTGATCAAAAAAAATCGAAGATATTGTTATTTAGAATGTATTAGGTACCTATCTATCTGAATGGCAGTGGAAGAGAAATACACTCAATTTCATAAGTGAGTGTATTCTAAATTGTTAATTGTGCAAGGCAATACGATAGATTAATTTGAAATACTCATAATATATTTTATTAATATTATCATAAATCTGTAGACTTGCCGTGTTTGAAAATTGAAAATATTTTTAAAATAATAGTGGGGATGGTTAAAAGATAAGAAAAAAACCATTTCGATCATTTTTGGACTTTGTGTCTGTTTGTCGGTTTGTTTGACTCAGTGTGATTGACTTTTATAGACAATATTGTGCGTATCTCGGAGTAACATTTAGTTTCTGTTTCATCCTAATCGGTTCGCTCAATCTAAAGTTATTAGAATTTAAAGTCATTAAGAAAAAATTAGCATCATTTGCTGTAGCATAATTGCTCAATAGATGGCGTTGCGTGTGTACTAAATACGTAATCTATTTTCCGTTCAGTTTTAAACGTGTAGGTAGTTTCCGGTTAGCTTATGTTATGCTATGAAGCTGCTTCTCGCACCATTACCTCTATGTGGCTCTCTCCCGTGTACCTAAGCAACCTGAGCTATCTTTATGCACAAATCCCTTTTTTTATATATCGTTGGTAAATCCTCATGGATGTCCCTCGCCCGGGGAAGGCGAGGGGGTCTGCCAGACTCTTACCGGCTAAAAACCAACGATGTACCTCCTTCTAACCTAAGGCCGGGGTCACGGGATTCGCAATTACATGCACCGCAACCCCGGCATGTCTTGGCCCACCAGCTTCTTCTGGTGGACTTCTCCAGTGGTGGGGCAATTTGTCCCCTGCCCCACTTCCTTCTAAGAGGCGCGCGCGGAATACGGCGCGCCATCGTCCCGGGCTTGTTACTGGTCGGGTGACGGGTCCCTAACCCGCCGCCCGCAGTCCACTCACTAGGGTCGCCGGAGATCGTCACGCGCCCTCCGGCGCCCGGTGCGTCTAGCGCGAGAAGGGAGGGAGGAAGACGCCTCCCTCTCCCTCTCCGTTACCTCCTTGGTGACCATCACTTCCTCGCAAAAGGAAGCGACGGCCTCCCACGCACTCTCGCTCCCCACTATGGACAGAACCACAGCCGGAAGCGAGAGGTCTCACCCACTGCCGCAACCAGGTCACGGCGCTGCGCTGTCCACACAGCGCACACTTGTAGCGTGTGCTGCGCCGTGTCCTCCTGACAGTCTACACAGTGGTGACACCCGGGTGTCCGCTCCCGGCCTATACGACACAGGCACTTCCCGAAACAGCCATGTCCCGAGAGTACCTGCGTCAGCCGGAAGCTGAGGGCGCCATGATGCCTCTCCAGCCACATGCACACATCCCTGGTGTTTCTACTGCTAACATTGTTCACCAGGAAACCTTATTATAATGGACCTGACTACTGATAGAAATACAACATATTTTGTTTAGTAAAAATTCTAATTTTCTAATCTAATAACTAAACATCTACTCAGCCTAAACCGTTGGTAAAAAGGTAGAAGGTATGTGAGGTTTCCGTTTTTTTATGTATTTTTTCATAGTTGTTAGAACAAACAAAGATTTTTTTAAATCCACCTAATCTATACCTACATAATAATAATTTCTGTTAAGCAAGTAATGTTGTTCTACGACTTCTACGCATACGAAGTTGCGGGCACAGCTAGTAATATAAATAAGCGCGAAAAAAATCTGTTGTGAATCTGTCATCCAAATATTACTATCTGAACAAATTACGAACTTCAGTAGCATTATTTCCATCTCGTTCTGGCGTACGCATTTCCTATCTCTGTCCTTATCGTAACTCGATGAATCGCGGCTTGCCATCGTCCTATATCTAGCGGTGTTATGTTGCCTCTAGGTCACGATCGCTACAAGTGAAACTATGAATTAAATGTACTGGATTCCTGCCGCGCCTGACCGGGTTTTCTTTTGCGTCATTTCAAATTACGTTTGCTCGAAAAAAATTGTAGGCGTTTTATTTCTTTGATTGTTACTTTCATCAGCAAATGTTATACCTGCAATGTAACTTCGTAAATATCTAATTATTTGTTTAAATGATAATTGAAAATAATAGATACTAGTATTTGACATATTTCGAAAGGGAAGCCGATAGGAATCGAGTTGTATGGAGCCTTCGCCACTGGTACCGGGCTATTAATAGGTACAATGAGACCTCCCCTGTTTGTGACAGAAAAAGATCTGGCCGTCCACGTAGTGTTCGTACGAAAAAGGTGGTCAAAGCAGTAAGGGAAAGAATTCGAAGAAATCCTGTCCGAAAGCAAAAGATTTTATCTCGGGAGATGAAGATAGCACCCAGAACCATGTCGCGTATTTTAAAAGATGACTTAGGACTTGCAGCCTATAAGAGACGCACTGGTCATTTTTTAACTGATAATTTAAAAAAGAACTTCAAAACATTAACAATTATTATTGAAATAAAGGAAGGATACACAGTCTATTAAAAAGGTCCACTTGCCGATATTTAATAAAAAGTTAGTAATTGCGAGAGCAATTAACAATAAAAAACTAAAATTAAATATTCTTTCTCTATTTAGGAACTAACAAAATAACAAGACAGGTTTTTTTAAAATATTATTGCAACAGAATAATGATTATTTTAGCCACTGGTACCTTTTATGAAATTACGTAAAAGGTACCAGTTAAACAGAAAACTTATTCTATTTGGGACTCCAACTTACGTTTTGGACAAAAATAAATTCCTCCTCGCACCTGATTCCTATGACCAACCTGTTTGCAGTACGAACATGTTGGTTTTTGTAGAGTACTTTTTTCAGTTGTTTTTTCGAAAATTTTGGTATAGGCGAAAAAGATGTTGTTTGTCACGCATATAATTGTGCTGGACAGAATAAAAATAACTATGTTATGCAACATGGCGAGTTCTAACAGGCAGACATCGAAGTTTTGCTATATATCTTTCCTTCCCGTGGGTCATACGAAGTTTGCTCCCGACATGTATTTCGGTCTATTTAAAAAAAGTTTTAGAAAATGGGAATGCAATAACTTAAAGGATGTTCTTGCAGCTGCTGTTCAAGCTTGTCCGAAAACAAAACCTATAGTAGGTGTTCTTAGTGTTCTTACTGGTGATGAGACAGGAGAAACTTTTGTGAAAACTTACGAATGGGCAAATTTTTTTCAACCTGATTGTGTAAACGTTAACCAACTGCATTTTTGTCATTTTGAAACAAATGAAGATAATAGAGGGCACATGGTATGTTACGAAAAACATACTGACAGTCAACCAACTGTATCAAAGATTTTGAACCCCAATAAAGTATACGGTTTTCCTTCGGAAAAATCCCCTGCAGGCATGACGTACGAAAGAAAATCGTATCTTTATAATAAGATACGTGAATTTGTAAGTGAAGAATCTAAAGACATTTTATGCCCGAAACCCATTCCAAATGTTGATGAACCAAGTTCCTCTAGAATTCTAAAAGACCACAACTCTGTCCCAACAACATCTGTAGAGTACTCTTTTCAGAAACCAACAACTGAAAAAAGTACTCTACAAAAACCGTATATGTTCGTACTGCAAACAGGTTGGTCATAGGAATCAGGTGCGAGGAGGAATTTATTTTTGTCCAAAACATAAGTTGGAGTCCCAAATAGAATAAGATTTGTGTTTAACTGGTACCTTTTACGTAATTTCATAAAAGAGTGGCTAAAATAATCATTATTCTGTTGCAATAATATTTAAAAAAAAACCTGTCTTGTTATTTTGTTAGTTCCTAAACAGAGAAAGAATATTTAATTTTAGTTTTTTATTGTTAATTGCTCTCGCAATTACTAACTTTTTATTAAATATCGGCAAGTGGACCTTTTTAATAGACTGTGTATCCTTTCCTTTATTTCAATAATAATTGTTAATGTTTTGATGTTAGTAGTATAATTATAAGTTGATTCCACAGAGAATATGTCAATCTACAATAATAAATAAAAATCTATGTAACAAGCAAGTAGAAGTGTGTTTTTTTTTCACTCAAACATTCATAATGCTTTTTCTCAAATCAAGCTTTTTCAGAATTTCAACTTCAAATGTCTGATAAAATAAACTGTGCCACTTTTTGATTATTTTTTCAATCCATACTATCAATTGACTATTCTAAAATCTAAATACCGAATCTAGTCTTAACTCAATACCCCACCACTGGACTCTTTGTGCTTGGACTGACAAATAGATATATGTTGGCTAATTTTACCACAGACTAAAATATTATATTATTAAGCAGCTCTCATTTGAGATATCCCTCTTAAGTGTAGTTTTAACATGACATGAGATGTATCAAAAGAAATGTCAAATGTATGGAATTCTACTTTATGGTAGCTACTGTTGGAAGATCAGTCAAATAAGAGCTGTTTCTTGATACGGACCTCAGAGTTAAATAATATAGGGGGAATAAAAATACTGGGCAGTAGCTACTCCTACGCAGGCAGCTATTTGCAATAGAAGTGTTACCATAACAAAGATGAACATAGAAAAAAAAAAACGTATTTCATTCAGCCTTAAAATTCTTGTGTACTTACCGTTTTGTTCACTTTTTTGGGTGTTTTCATATTAAATATTTAGCGATAATAATCTTATTCGCTTATTTGTCTTAAGGTCACCTCGACATTGTAATCAAATATTTTATAGTAGCAAAATAGAAATTTTCAACATTTTATTTCTGGTGTCTACGGTAGAGGTGGCGGGATACCTACTAAATAAAAAGAATCAACATTTTCGTATATTCCTCGTTACAATAGCATTCAATTTATGAAGCGATTCAACATGCTTAGTATAGAAAACAGAAAAAAAGTCAAATGGTTGGGTGGTCAAAACAGATCGCCCGTCACTGTAGGAACTCTCCTCAAGGCTTTACTAGTCACGGAAAGGGCCAAGTTTATCATGTAGGATTCCATCATTATCACATAATTATAGTTTTATATCCATGACGAACTGTGGGTTGTACCAACTTCGGAGCTGGCTACCGGTTCACTCATGCCCTTTTCTCTGTTATGGTCTTGTTTTAATAATGAAAGCATTTTCTGCAATCAAATGTTTTATTTACAACTGAAAACAAAATATACTATTTGTATTCAAGGTTTATCTTTGGTCTATATTTAAATAAATTTTTCAAGCATTCAAATTCAATACTATTTTTAATACATAACATTATTTATGTACAATAAATAAAAGGTAGCTGCAGAAGTAGTTTTAATTTAACGTTTCTGGAAACTAAATATCTTAATGAGGACAAGGCCCACGACAGTGGCAGCAGCGACTCCAATTCCCGCCTTCCACCACGACGAATTGTCCCCCGTCAAGCTGGCGAAGTGCTTCAAGTGTCTGAAAAATAATATAAAATTACAAAATGTTTTCAAAGCTTCAAAATAAATTTTCATTTATAATAATAAACACTAACCTGTGCTTGCTGAATAAAATCCAAGCAGCTTGAAATTGACTGACAAAGACAATTAAAATAACAGTATCGCAATTCCAGCGCGTAAAAAAATAGTTTCTTTTCGTTTAAAACCATACCTTATTATTTTATGTCATGCTTCGCTAAGATTGTGACTACCCATGAATCATATAAAACGAAGGTAATTTAAAACTGGATGATGTCGTCGTCCGATCGTAGAATTTTGCTAGCCCTTTTTTCATAGTTAATTACGTTAGTATAGAAATTGCCGGGAATACCGGGGACCGTGCCAGTACCGGTCTTAAAATTTCCGGGACTGAAAATGGCATCGATACTGCATGCCGTATCGTAATGCCGATTATTTGTAACCTACTAGAAATCATAAAATAAAAACAAGATAAGTGCGTGTCGCAACAAGAGTGTAATTGTAATTTATATAGAGCCAAGTGAAACATAACTTGGTACACCATAATATCTCTAAAACAAGTCCCAATAAAATCCCAGTGCCTGTATTTTTTTAAATTTAACGCGGTTAGAAGTTAAAGGGAATGTGTGCCAAGACACGATTTTGTACTTATTATCATTAATACCATTAAATAATATCTTTTAATTCTTTAATGAAGTATGACTGTAGAAAAATTTGTATGAAAATGTTTATCATCACAGACCAAATTCTGCTGCTTAGAATTTCCTCCCCTACTACGAATAGAACCTTACATGAAACTGAGTCGAATTTCAAAAGTGTAATAAAAAAAGCCAACTTTATTCATTTTTATGGAAAGTTCAAGCTCGTCCAAAAAATTAAATATGCCACTATTGTTTTCATAAAAAAATAAGCAAATATCTCCAAAAAAGTTTTTATGTATCTCCTTTAGTTTAGGTTTTTCCTATGTACAATACTGGCGCTTCCTCTGCGTTCTATTTACGTGCGCGTAATGGCGCGTCCAGACCTGACGAATGCGCCGCTCGCGAGATGCGCGCGAGCGGCGCGCGGACGGCGCGCGAGCTTTTGTACGAACATGAAATGCACGCGCGCAGCTCGCGAGCGGCGCATTCGCGGCGCGTTCGTCAGGTCTGGACGCACCATAATGCTGCGTCCAGACCTGCCGAATGCGCCGCTCGCGAGCCGCTTGAGAACTGCTCGCGTGCAGTTACAGCGTACGTTTGGTGCGCCGCTCTAGTGCAACTCCGGCAAGGCTCGAGTGGGGCGCGCGTGTAGCGCGCGCGCGGCTCGCGCGCCGCTCGTGCGCACATAGCTTCTTTCACGTTTGAACTATGAGCCTCAGTTGTGAATTTGCTTCCGAAGATGTCGGACCATACGACTGCCATTAGCATAATTGCTGCAGCATCGGCTATTTTATTACTGACAAAAACTAAAAGGAAAAACAGAAGACGTTTGTGGCAGTTTCCACGAGCGGCACGCGCGCACCACCTGCGCCGCTTGCGTACGGCGCGTATACTGCACGCGAGCGGCGCGCGGTCGGCGCGCGAGCTTCGTACGAACATGAAATGCACGCGCGCAGCTCGCGAGCGGCCTGCGAGCGGCGCATTCGCGGCGCGTTCGTCAGGTCTGGACCATTAGATATCTGTATCAAAATAAACTGAATACCTACATACCTACCTACCGTGGTATAGAAAAGAATCGAATTGCCTGAAGAGAATAGTGCATTTCAACTAAACTATAAACTGAAACTACAAGATTTTTATGCTTATCATATCACATAAAATCTGGGCACAATGTTGAAAACCATGAACGCATTTTTGAGTACCGATGATAGATAATAAACAGTTTTAGGTAACTCGCTATAATTGCAATTAATAATATGATTGTCTTTGTTTCTATCAATGCTTTATATGCCCAACTATAGTTGGAAAATCATCAAACGCTTAACATTGAACGATATGACGAATATTAGTAGGCTATTTCATGAAATGGCGCTGTTTCACAAAATGCTCAAGCACAGCATGATGTGGCCAATTCTACGATTAGACGACGACATGTACATTAGACGACGACATCTACATTAACAATCAAAAGATATTTGCAAAAGCAGTAACAATAAGTGTTTACTTACGGAAATGCAGCCATGGTGGCAAGTTTGATGAACACATCGTGTTTGTTTTCTCTAATGTTGAACAACTGAGGTGACAGCAGTTGGTATTTATTGCAGAACACGTCTGGTTGTAGGATGTATTCCTGCCTTGCAATCAGTGCATCACCCTTAGTTCCCACTATTAATACAGGGATATGACTTTCTGCAAAGTATTTCTGTAAAGAGATTTATACACGTGAAAGAAATGTTTGTGGTCACGGAAAGAATTTAGCTTAAAAAGCACCAGTCTAGTCATAGCTTATCATAATTTCAAAGCTATTCTGAGAATAAACTGGTTTTATCCTGAGCACATTCGAGTATCCTTCCTCCTAGTCTTTTCCCAATTATCTTGGGGTCAGCTTACAGTCTAACTAGATTACGACCACTAGACCAACAAGGCAGTTATTTATCTTTTATTTCTGTATAAAAGGGTGTAGGAAGGTTTACAGTAGAAAACTTCACTAAACATTAAGTTGAGAAGTATTATTTACTCAAGAACTGATCGGTTGTTTGTTCATTTATTATAAAATAATACTTACAATATATATCCTAGCGATATATTCGAAGGACCGACTGGCAGCGACGTCGTATACGAGACAAGCAACATCACAATTGACTTCGTGGGGCTGCAGCGGATCTGACACACGCGTTATTGGTATCTCTTTTAGTACTAAGTACTTTTCTTGACCATACACCAACACAGTATTTATACAACAATTCTCCGCAGTATTGCTGTCACCCCGCTCATTGGCGTGTGGCTTTATTTTCTAAAAAGCAAATTTCAGTACAAACGTCTTAATAGCAGTGAATTAATTTAATTGTAGCCAAACATGTAATATTTCCGACTCAGACCTTATGTGCTATGCCGAGGAAACTTCTACAAATAGATGTCTTCCCACATGACCTTGGACCGATGATATGACACTGGTAAACATTACGACTTGATTGTTTCTTGGCAATATCAACTTTCTTTTCACGAGTTACTGTAATAAAGACATAGCATATGAATTCTAACTTATAGTTTAACCAAAGTAGACTGAAGTCAATATTTTAAAACTCACTGTGTATAGCAATTTTTTGTGTTTCATTTTCTAGAAAATTGAAGCCCAAGTAAGCTAGATAGGCACTTGTATTCTGCAAGTCCACCAATGTCATTAAAGTCCAACGACACATCCAACCTTGTAAAGTTAAATATCCCTGCAATGTCGAAAATCAATTAATGGTGTTATGTTTTGTCGCACTTGCATAGAAAATAATGGATCAGACACTCCATGTCACAAACGCATTTGGTCATGTACGTGAATCGTCGCCCAGTGAGATATTTACTCAGTTAGTCATATTTGCGGTTAGTCACATTATCCGTTAGTCCCGATCGCAGCTGCCTCATTTACGCGGTTTATCACAATCGTCATATACACTATTCGTCATGAATGTCTCTGAAAAATTTCTTCGTCCTTATTTGTATTATTACACGTTTGTGTAGGAAATCATTGATGAATTTTACTATCAACCAGAAGCGCCCTGAAATTTCGCCCGCATTTGAAATGTAAACCTATACTGGTTTCCCGTAATTCGATTAATCTATTCTGCAAAATTTCATTGCAACGGTTCACCCGTGAAGGGGGCACAAACAGACACCCTATTACTCTTATATGTACTAGTTTCACCCACGTGGACAGCGATAATAAGTTGGTAGACGATGATGATAAAGTTTCCTATGTCTTATTCCATGGGCTAGACGTGTAGACCAGGGGTGGGCAAACATTTCTCATCAAGGGCAAAAAAAAACAGAGGCGATCTTATGGGGGCCAGAATTTCCATGATATGATAATAAAATTTGTCAAAGGCGTTTTACTCGTTCTCATCCTACAGTGGGACAATGAAGGCGTATGATAATAATAAGAGAACGTAGTAATGTCGACACAAACACAATGCAGGTATCTAGATTTATTTACGAGACTATTCGAAAGGTTCCTACAACTATGGTTGTTGACGGGCCGGTTTAAAAAGGTTTGCGGGCCGGAGCTGACCCGCGTGTCGTACTTTGCCTATCACTAGTCTAGACTATCCACCTACCAAAGAAAACCGGTCAATTTTGAGCCTACTCTGTACAGATAATTGTACTTTATAGCGGAAAACAAACAATCTATACTAGTATTATAAAGCTGAAGAGTTTGTTTGTTTGTTTGAACGCGCTAATCTCTGGAACTACTGGTTGGAATTGAAAAATTATTTTTGTGTTGGATAGTTCATTTATCGAGGAAGGTTATAGGCTATATAACATCACGTTACGACCAATAGGAGCGGAGCATAAATGAAAAATGTCGCAAAAACGGGAAAAATGTTCACCCGTGCTTAGCCGGGACGGCCCGCTAGTTTATGATAAACCAAAAATAATACGTAGAAACAATACACCATCGGGATGATATTAAGATTGACGAACTGCGTGTGTGACGAATGCCGTTTCTGAAAAACAGTGTATTGTGCCCTACTGCGTAAAGTGACGGATTGCGTTTGTGACATGGACCGTGTGACCGTCTGTTTATCGAATTGTTTTGATGCTTAAATTTAGTTATGATTACAATGACTAAAACAGCAATGTAATATTAGTAATGCGCAATAAACTACATCGCCTCGTCTGTACGTAGATTTCCAGTAACACGGCCGTAGGAATTGAGCGCGAGTTAATGACTTGCTACTGTTATTTTATACCTATAAATTATTATGTTTGGCTTACCCATATTATGCAATTAGGTGATTTTTTGTAAAATATATATTTATATAATATATTACACGAAAACCTACTGCTACTAGGGTTGAGAAAAACGTATATTTTTTTCAAATTCATAAATAAAACCGTTCCAGTTGTTTTAAAAATGTTTAAAATACAACTCAGAACTATTATTACCTTCATCTAAGGTAATTTTCTCTATAATCGGCATTTCCCTAATCATAAAAACTCTATTACATACTAGTAAATTGCGGGAATAACCTTATTATAACCAAATGAACAACAAAATTTATTTAGGTTATTCTCCCTAATCCTCAATGCAATGCGAGATAAAGATGTAGAGAATAGAGCTGTCCGAAGTCTAATATTTTCTATATAATTTAATTGCGGAACAGACAGAGTAGGTACTGAAAAACAGCAAAACACGTCGCTATTTTCCAAGATTTGAATTTTTATCAACCAAATCAAATTAATCAGTATTATTTATTTTTATAAATAATATTGATTAATTTGATTTGGTTGATAACTTGTTGCTATTGTGATTTTATTGTCATAATTACTTTAACGATACTGTACTGAACATTGTAGTAGTTTTCAATGTACCTAACAAATATAACCTTTAACCAAAACTTTACCTATAATTACACTACAGGATGTATCCGAATTACTTGAAATCTCGTGATCTACTGGTGACACAGATTGACCCTGCTTGGGAAGCTACCAGATTTAAAAAAAACCAATAGAGAAGCCATGGTGTTCTTAACGTGAGTCATTTTAGCCTCCGTTAACTGACTGTGAGGAGCGATATCGCGCTAGTCGTAAGTCGTAGCCGCCAGCTGTGTCGCCGTGCTTTCATTCATTTATGCGTGGCATCGAGGACTATGCAATTGATTTGTTTTTTATTTGTTGTAAACAGACTTTAAAACATACTAACTTAGAACACTTTAAATTTGAAAAATGTTTTATTATAATAAATTGTGTAAAACATGTCATTTAAACGTAATTCGATTAATGTCCCGATACAGCATGTAGAAAAAAACCAACAATATATTATTTTGTAGACATCTATAAATCATTATAAACTCGTTAATTCGAATAATTCAGGTATTTGCTAGAAACTTGTTTATTTATTTATTTATTAAGGATCTTCAACAAGGAATACACAATACATTCAACTTATAAACTAACAGTAACCTAGCTCTGCGTTTCCTCAATTATAGAAGACCACAGCAAGCATTATACATTAAAACATGTATTATTCAAATTAACAAAATGAAATATTGAGTGGACTACAATTTTGGTAAAAGTTTTGTTAATGAGATGTTTGAGATTTTGCTAGAAACTTGTTATAGGTAATAGGTATATTAACGGGTTAAAATATTTGCTCTTCGATACGGTACGTAATGTATACTATAACGAAATTACAAAGAAAATTATTACAGTTAGATGAGCGCAGCCAGGCTTAGTCTCATCTAAAATACTAAAGGAGATCCTGGGGTCGTTGATCTTTTCAGGATCAGAAGTTTTCCGGACTCTCCTACAGCATATTATATACTTTGCTTTGTGAAAAATAGTATAGCTAAAAATAATAAATACCTTATCATTTGTAGGCACCGTGTATCGCAAATTATGCCATGGTATTCTAGGACAGCAGGAGAATACATTTTTTAGTTCAGTTGGATTTAGCATACCATCTTTGTCCTTGTCGTACTTTTCAAACAACTGTGTTAAAAATTGCTGTCCTTTGTATGATAGTTCAGATGTGCAGCCTACAGGTACCTTAATACTGTAATTTAAATATTTTTTAAATTAAAATAGGTGGATCATGTAGCTCTTGTCTAGTCTAGTGACTTTGCGAACGATCAATCAACCCATAAGGTGGCGAGAGGTCCATTTAACAATGTGGCATAACTTAATTAAGATTTATTTAAACATAGGCCTGAAATACATATGCTACTTATTATTAGCAAACAATTAATATACAAACTAGTATGCTTTGTATAGAGCATGTCGGTCTAATATATATTTCATGCTTATAAGCACACGGTATGGGGCAGGTTAGAGCGGATGGAGCAGCTAGAATGAAGTGTCCTCATAATAAGTATGCAAATAGTTTGTGATAAGTCACTAGCAAATATAAACAATTGAAGAACATGCTATAAACGATCATACTGCCTAGTAGCAAACAGGTATATCTTTTTTAATAGCATGTATGTTGTCGGTAGCTGGTAAGGCCGCATTTCCACTTTGTCGTGACGACAGATAATCGTGTAGTTTTAAGTGTCGTGGCTTATACAGCGCTACAGGTTAAGTCGACCTAGATCCTTTAAGAGGTTATAGTTACCATCACTCCTGACTGATTTGACTATGAAACACCGTACCCCAAACTTAACCGGTTTCAAGATATTGGAAGTTGAAGATTTTTTTTTTAAATTGCTGATTTTTTGTCTATTTGCCTATTTTTTTGGGTGTTTTGCCTCTAATTTATTTGTGTTTACGATTTTTGTGTAGTAGATAAGTTGCTTTATTATTCTCATTACTAAAATTGCAGTAAATTGAACCAACTGGGTCGTAGTAGACGATTGATAGTTATAAAATGAAATAAATTCGTCAAAAATATTTTTTTCTTTCAGAAATATTTAAGTAAATGTCTATGACAGCCATGCTGCAGATGTGCTTAAAATATTCTGTTTCATTAGCTATTCAACAAGGTATAACAAGCTAGGGTATTATCAGAATTTTTAGAAAAAACTTTGGTGAAAGGCTCCCCGGTAGTAGTAAAAAATAACGGTACTTAAGCATCAAATTTATCACTTGGGTCAGAAAACAAAATAAAACAATACAAATTGGTACAAAATGACGTTTATTACTATTTTTACAGAAAGTCTACGATTACAATTCATGTTCCACGTGTCCGCCTCTGTTTCGCACACATACTCTCATTCTGTGTCTTAATCTTTTTAAGAGACGATTTACCCGACCTAGGCGATTTACCACTCAATTTCATTAGTGACATGTGGTTTCAGCATAACGGCTGACCTGCACACTACAGGAGAAGTGTCAGAGAATAGCTAGACACTAATTATCGTAATAAGTGGATTGGAAAAGGTTGACCCATACCGTGGCCAGCTAGAAGTCCAGACCTGACCCCCATGGATTTTTATGTGTGGAGACACATGAAGAATTTGGTGAACTACGAACCTAATCCAATCTCATCTGTTGATGTTTTGAGGCAGAAAATAATCGACGCGGCAAATGAAATAAGAAGGGGTTTAACAACTGGTGTAGTAAAAAGTGGATTAAGACACAGAATGAGAGTATGTTTGCGAAACAGAGGCGGACACGTGGAACATGAATTGTAATCGTAGACTTTCTGTAAAAATAGTAATAAACGTCATTTTGTACCAATTTGTATTGTTTTATTTTGTTTTCTGACCCAAGTGATAAATTTGATGCTTAAGTACCGTTATTTTTTACTACTACCGGGGAGCCTTTCACCAAAGCTTTGCTTTAGCTTGTTGGATAGCTAATGAAACATAGAATATTTTAAGCACATCTGCAGCATGGCTGTCAAAGACATTTACTTAAATATTTCTGAAAGAAAAACATATTTTTGACGATTTTATTTTATAACTATCAATCGTCTACTACGACCCAGTTGGTTCAAGTTACTGCAATTTTAGTAATGAGAATAATAAAGCAACTTATCTACTACACAAAAATCGTAAACACAAATAAATTAGAGGCAAAACACCCAAAAAAATAGGACAATAGACAAAAAATCGGCAATTTAAAAAAAAAATCTTCAACTTCCAATGTCTTGAAACCGGTTAAGTTTGGGGTACGGTGTTTTCCCCCCCGGTGGGTTCCCGCATTGTCGTTGCGGGGGGGCTTAGTAGCCGTGGCTTCGAACCCCACGGTGAAGCGAAGAGGAACCCGAGGAGGGGCTGCTCGTCGGGGCTTGGGCCTGGAAGCCCTCGACGTAGCGGCCATGTAGGTTGCGGTGTCGCCTGGGCGACATCGCAACTGAGGAGGGCCGCGATGTCTTATGGGAGGCATTGCGGCTGAAGGGTGGAGGCCGCGGCGGGAGAGGAGTGCCGGTATTACGGTGCGCCGTTCTCCCTACCTTCCGCGGCCTGACGGGGCCGCCACCGTCAGATGGCGGACGCGGTGGGGCCGCAGGGGGAGAGGAGTGTCGGTGTTTAGTTGGCCGCTCTCCCTATCCTCTGCGGCCGAAAAGTGGTAGGCGGCGGGGCCACTAACCTGACCCGTCGCAGGGGGACCAGGGGTGCCCAGACACGGGGTAGTCTGGCGCCCATGTACTTGTTTGGTCCCCGGGGTGGTCACGGCGTACCATGTGTTCTGGTGCGCCGGTGATGTGGGGTGCCCCCCACGCCTCTCAGGAGGTCGTGGGGTGGGGCCCTACAGTGGAGAGGTCCACCAGCAATTGGTGGACCAAGACCTGCCGGGGTTGCGGTGCATGCAATAGCGAATCCCGCGACCCCGGCCTTAGGTCAGAAGGAGGGACACCGTGGTGGTTTTAGCCGGTAAGAGTCCGGCACACCCCCCCGTCTTCCCCAGACGGGGGATAGTCCATGAGGATTTCCCCACGAAAAAAAAAAAAAAAAAAAAAAAAAAAATTGTGTACGGTGTTTTATAGTCAAATCAGTCACGAGTGATGGTAACTACAACCTTTTAAAGGATCTAGGTCGACTTAACCTGTAGCCCTGTATATTTAAATGGAGGTGTTCACATATAAGACGACACGATTAACTGTCGTCCACGACTTTTTTTGCAGTGACGACAGATTGTCAAGTCAATGCGAACGGCTAGCACTACAGCCGTAAAACGATAAGAAAACGTCACGACTTATCGTGACGGCAAATCATGTGTCGTTGTTGCGACTATCTAGTGGCCACGACAAAAATATCGTTTCGTCGACTGTAGAGTTGTAGCTTGCTACTGATGTGCAAACGATAAAGCGACTGCCGTGAAACGATAAAATGTCTTCTCGAGCCAATGGTAACAGCTAGATACGATAGTCGCTAAACGATAAAAAAATTGACGACAAACGGGCGTTATAATGGGAACAGCTAAAGACGATAGTCGTCTGTCGATAAATTAACCGTTACGACATAATGGGAGCACGCCCTAACACTGGATAATTTTGATAAAGGTGGGTAGTCGTCAAGATGAATCAACGTACCCGACGTTATAAAAACAGTGGTCATTCGACGGAGCAGAGGATTCTATGTCGAACCACCGAAGAAGTCTGAGCTTTTATATCTGATTTGCTTGTTCTTATTTTTTGATCTTGTGTATATTATTATATTGTGAAGTAGCTTCTGAAACTAACCACTAACCCAAATATAAGTACTCTCAGTGGTGGAGAGTCTGTTGGTTTCATTTATTTTATTTTCACCATGCTCGCAATCCTGACGGATCGATTTTACCTATAACTGTAATGATAGATAAACCCCTACACGATTCTGTTGTTAACTTTTACATGTGTATTCCAGGCCTTGTACATACAATACTTACTTAGCATATAAATAACTGTGACTCAATTCCAAGGTCTCCTCATAGCCAAACTTGCGAAGTACTGTCCATGTTGTTTCATTTCTTCCTCTTTGTATAAACAAACAATGTAAGAAGATAAAACCTTTTATTGTTATACAATCATTTTCTATACCGCCAGCAATGTTTTGAGCAATTACTGATTTTACTTCATCTAAAACCTGAAATGTTTCAGTGCTGTATACTTAATGTAGTCAGAAAAGAAGAATGGGCAAAGTTAAGAAGGTGGTCTATGAACCAGGAGATGGTTGTGATATTTGTATTGAGTAATCTTAATTACATAACATCTCTCTGCAAAAAAGGGCATCAAAATCGAGACTTGACAGTTTTAAGAAATTTTCACATAATGGTAATACTGTTTTGATTTTACCCATGTTGTGATTGTGTGCAATTGTTTTCGATCACAAAACCCTCGCCTCGTTATAACAAAGACCGACCAATTGCTTGTATAATTATAGTTTATATGAACTTTTAACAGATACAACTGCATAACATAAGTTGGTGGACTAACACCCATATTCTAAAACGTTCCTCCAAAACTTACTCGACTCATACTTGACTCAGGACTGCCTCGAAAACACCTTCAAAATTGTATTCTTAGTCGCAATTTTGAGGGAACTTCGAGGTTCCTCGAGAAGTCATTACGTCATAATTTGAATTATCTGCATCACGCAAATAACGCCGCGATAAATAGTTTTAAGGATTATCGTAAGCATATTCGATAGTCTTCAAAATTCATTTTTGTTACATACGAACCTTGACACTTCCTTCTTTAAGGTAGGTTCCGAGGTACCTTGAGTTTGACAGGTGATTCCTTACCTCGACTGAGGAAAAATCTCGAGTCGAGGACGTTTATGTCAACTCAAGTTGGGATCGAGTTGAGTAAGTTTTGGAGGAACGTCTAAACCAAAAAAACCAAACGTAAACCATTAGAACCTACTAAGCTGTGGTAGTTTTCTTTATAATTTCGTTATTATATACTACATTTGTAAGTACTTTTCAGATATTCAGAAATAGCGGTCTGGCTTGTAGAGGGTGAGGAAACACAATGCTAACAAAAATTACCATTTTAGTCAGATATTTTTCGTAAACGTATTCCTGTATCGAAAAAGTCTTTACTACATCCATCAATATTTTTGAAACACCTATTCAACGATACCATCCACAACGGAGAATACAATTAAAAAAAAACACCATCAATTTACATGTATTGGAGAGTTGGGGCTTGGCCACATTACCACGGCGCCGCAAAGCACGGGACGCTCCTCAAATAACGATAACATAACATCACGCCTGTATTCCCCGAAGGGTTGGGCAGAGTTGTATAGTAACACCGTCTCATTTCGCCGTTATGTTTAAGTCCCATGTAATAAAAATATGGTCGCAGCAGACCCGGCTTTACGTCGTAATGCTCTAGCGCCGCGTTGTATAAAATTGGACTATGACAGGGGCCTTATTCACAATGACATATCAAAAAGTAACACCCGAATAACACGGCTGTATTACCATCCGAAAGGTGGGTCCACATTAGTGACATTTCGCCGAACCGAACACCGTGACATCGCCGGGGACTTGTTACAGATAGTGTGGACGGGTGAAGGTTTGCATCGGATCGGACTCGATCGGATCGGATTTTGCTAAAGTATTGTTTATGCTTAGGATCCCACAGTATTTCCTTATTGCGATAAAGTTCCATAAATAAAAAAAAAACTTGATTCCACTGCATATTTCGAACGAACGAATCGTTTCAATACTGCGTGTAAATACTTAAATTAATTACTTATCGACACAACCATCTATCTACCCTCAAAAACGTTTTTGCAATGATTTCTCGGAGAGGTGCAGGTGGCGGGGGAGCGGGTGTTTTCTTGTCACGATATGCATTTGCCCGATCCATCAATTCCCTGTAGGTACCAGCGCGATGACACGCAGGCTTGTACGCATGAAAAAAATGGCAATGCGGACGTCTCCCGTACACCGAAACAGTACCGGACGTCCTTTGAAAAAGACCGACTTTGGATGGATCGGCCCGTGACGGGTGACCCGTGTCATTTGACAAAACCAAAACACAGTTCACATTTGTGACTGGCAGTACGTACAATGTTCAGGATTGAAAAATTTTGTATGGCAGTATGAGACGGATAAATGATCGTAACATTTGTACGCGTAACAGATCCCGTCCACACTATCGGTACAGACACCCAACTTTGTCACGGTCACGGTGTTCGGTTCGGCGAAATGTCACTAATGTGGACCCATCTTTATGTGCAATTGGAAGTATAAGGTTTTCATTTTGAATGTCAAATGCATAATATTAATGTCAAATGGCATTTTCAGGCAGCGCCACCATTAATTGCAAATACATAATTGTAACTCGGTCGCGTATCCTGCGTGTTTTTCTCAAATGTAGAGAATAAGGGACCAGTAGAGTCTACATCAGGGATTTCCAAACTGGGTTCCGTAGAATAGCCATCAGGGTTCCGCCAAAATTATTTATTACTAGCTGCACGGACAGACTTCGTTCTGTCAAAAGTTATTGGCCTGTAGTGGGAAAAGAATATTTTCCACGCAATTTTTGTTTTTTCTCTCCATAAGAACCTCCCTTGTGCCTTAAGGAATATATTTTAAAAAAAATTGCCGAATTGGTCAAGCTGTTCCCAAGTTTTGCGCTTAGCAACACATTTGGCGATCCTTTTTTATTTAATAGATTAGCTATTAAATAATACCACTATCTAATATCACTATCTATTCAATAGTGGGGTTCCATAAAATAAAAGGTATTTGGTTGGTGTTCCGTTATCTTTAAAGTTTAGGAACTCCTGGTCTACATGACTGTCGCAGAGCGCGTTCCGTTGCGGCCTGCGCGTTTTGTTTGTGTGACCGTCGTGCACTGTCCTAGTACAATACAACACGGCGGTAGAGCGTTAAGACGTAATTTGAAATGGCCTAACGCGCGTAATATACGCGTTCCGTTTGGCGAGGCCTTAAATGTCATGTTACTTATGGATGTCGCAATGATGTTGAAAAAGCTACTTCATTATATTAAAACTAGCACCATTAAATTTTGTCACTCGGTCACTAGTTCTCACAATTTTACTTTCTGATTTTAAACTTATTATCATTTCGATAGGCACCCTCTGTTCCGGTAAATCTCAAGCCAAGTCAGGATTATCAATTCAGAAAATAATAATTGCCCATTTATTCTTTTTTTTCAGTAATGTTCGCCCGTCATTCTCCCCATCTTATTTATCTAGTACTGGTTTTAACAAATTACCTGTAATTGCAAAGGTGAATCAAAACACTTCCTTTGAAACATTGTTACTTCATAGTCATCTAGAACGCCATCACCATCTAAATCACAGATCTTGAATATCCTCGTTAAAGCTCTTTTGCATTTTTCTGTTAACTATAAAACATAAATATAATTTAGTGACCATGATTACCTATTATATAAAAATTAACCAGGAGATAACTTACATACCTCTTGTTCTTCAATACTATAAATTGGATTGATAGGGTGTAGGACAGCTTTTTGCGCATTATAGAACATCTCGGAGACATTTATAAGTGATTTTGCTGAGCACTCTATACATCTGTCCACTTCTGGATATTCTTCTGCTATATCCCAAATATTCTGCAACATAAATTAAAAATTCAAAGCACATTTATTCAATAAAAAAAGGAATGGTAAATATTATTTTACTCTCTTTTTTTAAGTTAAGTAATTATTACTTTTTTTAAACTGTTTTAGCCCCATCCCCATTCTTACGCATTTTTGCGGGTAGTTTGACACAAATGACAAGTCGTAACGATGTACTGCTACAGTAGAGGAATAAACAGGTTCGTCAGTTTTCAAATTCATTCCTTTTCCACATTGCGGACACAAGTTACCTTTTCAAACTGTTGAACGGAACAGACCAATGCATGGAAAATTATGTTTAATTATTTGGTAGCAAAGATCAAAATTGCCTTTTGCCTCCATATGACGTGGTAGTGCCATGTAATGTCTTTGATTTGATTTAAGGAGCATTGTTGTAAAAAAAATGACCAATCAATTCTATGATTAAATAAATTGACATTACTAGTGTCTGTCACCGTGTCTTCTTCCTCTTAGCCTTTTCCCAATTATCTTGGGGTCAGCTTACAGTCTAACCAGATGCGGCTGAATACCAGTATTTTACACGGAGCGACTGCCATCAGACCTCCGCAACCCAGTAACTGGGCAATGCCTATATCCTAAGGTTAAACCGTTTGTCAGACTTTCGGGCTTCTGACTACCCGTAACGACTGTCATAGGTATTCGTATGTCACCCGGGACCGACGGCTTAACGTGCTCTCCGAGGCACGGAGGGGTCTCGATGTGTAACAAATGGTCACCCATCCACGGACTGGCCGCGGCAAGCGCAGCTTAACCTCGCAAATCGTACGATCGGCGCGGTTGTTATTTAGCCACGAGCCTCTCTCGAGTGTCTGTCACCATGTCACCATTATATTTTTTAATATCCTGTCAAAACATATTTGTATTTTCATTTCTATAATATTGGCAATATGTAGTCGGTAAAATAGTTTGTTTCTTGCACTGTGCAAGCAAAAATAGACCTTAAGGTCATTTTCATTCCCCTACTGTACAAAGGGGCGCGCGCTACGCAGCCGTTTCATTGGAGACCCATCAGGTCTCGCCAATAACTGCTGGGTTACGTAGAAGTGGACCAGACGAAAAAAAAAAACAGCCGTTTCATCCGCGTCCAAGCGATTGACGAGTCGGCTGAGGATGACCCGTGGAGGGGCGAAACACTTGTCGTATCGTTTTAGGTTTTATGTCCCATTATTATTATATTAATGTCTTTTATTCATTTATATATGCACATGATAAAATTGGTAAATATTTTCATTAAAAAAAGTTCGGGAACAGGGTCCAAACTACCGGTGGTCAGGGCCTCAGAGAGAGAGGAACTTCTTAACAATACACGCCGTGTCCAGAAGAACCGCTTTCTGCATCAGGCCCTTGACCCAGTCTCCTAACGAGAGCCTCATCAGATGTTAGTCGTTGTCAAGTCTTAGTAGGTACTATTTTATTTGTTGATAAATTTTGCCTAGAGAGTATATTGGTACTCGGTTTCGGTTTAAAGAAACTTTATTCCCAATAAAGACATAAGTCACTTACTTGAGAACAATACTAAAAATATAGATTATAATATGTTCGTCATCGGTATTACAATTTTATAGTTACCCATCCAATGCATTCATTTCTCCAGAAGTGATCGATCCGCAATTATGTACTGGCTAAGTTGAGTTTTGAATGCATACTCTACACCCCCTTTTAAAAATGTAGATCCGGAGCTGCCAATTGGTAGGTCTTAAAGGTCTCTCACTTTCGTACTTTTTCTATATCTTTGTCGTACTCATTAGAGATACTTACTGGATCGTATTATAAATATATGATATCATTCAAAAAATATAAGGTAGTGGTAGTGTGTGTACAGTGATGCCTACGCATCGTCTGTATGCATACACATAATAATATGCCAAGATATAATCATTAGCAGCATTTCTCAACACACTACACCCTGCACTGGGTTGTCTCCCCGTTTTATGTTATTCTTTGATAGTATTAAACATTATAAAGAACATTCAAGTAACGAAAAACTTACATCAATTACAGAATAGTCAATTAAATCAATCTTGTTTCCAACGAGTATAACAGGCTTTCTGTACTCATCAGAGCAGTTTTCTCTAACAAAAGGCAGCCAATATGATGCTATTTTGTTCAGAGTCTCTTGTCTATCCACTGAGAAAACTATACATATTACATGAGCTCTTTCTATTTCTTCTCCCACCTGCTCTAGTGTTTGTTCTGCAACTGAAAATAATTGTTCAATAAGATCATGTATTTAAAACTTAATACTTTAGGATATTATTATATTGAATCCAGCAAGATTTCTGTTACACAATAAAACTTCGAAAGTATCTAGTTAGCTATTTTAAGTCATTATCTATACTAATATATAAAGCTGAAGAGTTTGTTTGTTTGAACGCGCTAATCTCAGGAACTACTGGTTGGAATTGAAAAATTATTTTTGTGTTGGATAGTCCATTTATAGAGGAAGGCTATAGGCTATATAACATCACGCTACGACCAATAGGAGCGGAGCATAAATGAAAAATGTTGCAAAAACGGGAAAAATGTCCACCCGTGCAGAGCCGGGACGGGCCACTATGGTTAAATATGGCTGATCATGTATCCTCTTTTATTTCACCACATTTGTTTGTACCACCCATATTTGCAAAATAAATATCTTTATCTTTTACCTTTATAATTTGTCTTTATCTTTTGTGTTCATCCTTTATATTTATCGGTATCTTTTATCTTAATATTTTATCTTTTATCATCTTTATCTTTTATTTTTCTTTAATTTTTATCTTTATCTTTTGTCGGTCGGGGAAAGTACTACCACCACTATTACTGCAGTCAAGCAGCGTTGTTGAGTTTCCAGTTTGAAAGGGTGCCGCTGAGGACATGGTGACTTTGCAACTTTGTAATAATGTGTATAGTCTGGCCATTTGAATCTTTACATAGTAAAAAACAAAGTCGCTCCCGCTGTCTGTCTGTCCCTGTGTATGCTTAGATCTTTAAAACTACGCAATGGATTTTGATGCGGTTTTTTTAATAGATAGTGATTCAAGAGGTAGGTTTATATCCCCCACATTAGTATCTACATTGCACCCGGGCGGAGCCGGGGCGGGTCGCTAGTAAGATTATAAAGAATTGGTTTACAAATATGTTAAACATGCTTTAAGAAAAACGTATTCCTTAAGGGTATTTATTGAAGCCAACGAAGTCGAAATAGCTAATTCAAATACTACAATTGCTCCATGTTGGGGGGGGGGGGGTAGGATATCGACCCTATTATATATATTATAATTCTATTATTATAAACCGGCCAAGTGTGAATCGGACTCGCGCACGAAGGGTTCCGTACCATTATCTATAAAAACGGCAAAAAAATCATGTCTGTTGTATTGGAGCCCCCTTAGATATTTATTTTATTCTGTTTTTTAGTATTTGTTGTTATAGCGGCAACAGAATACATCATTTGTGAAAATTTCAACTGTCTAACTATCACGGTTCATGAGATACAGCCTTGTGACAGACGGATGGACAGCGGAGTCTTAGTAATAGGGTCCCGTTTTAACCTTTGGGTACGGAACCCTAAAAATCACGTAATTTATTTTACCGAAAGTCGTAAATGCGATTTGTTTGTTTTCCGATTTTCATACGTCCGAAGAATCAAATGCTCGATGGGTTCACGGTCCGAAAAACGACATTCCGATTTTCAATACCCCGAATAAATTGCTAAAACTAGGATTCTGATTCAATTAGTATAATATTCAATTATGCATATATATTCAAAATCTATAAGTAACGTTTAAGGTAATTTAAAAACGCCTACTATGTTACAGGTATAGGTATAACGCGCTGGTGTCCGCAACTCCACGTCTGAGCGCGTATTTTGCGTCACGGGTGGTAAGTGTAGTCACTCGATCCCCCCTAACTCCTCGAAAAAGGCCAGCACACCCTTGATGTTGCTGACGATCTCTCGGAGTACCTGGATTTCCGAAGTACTTGGCCCTGTATGTGGCGACCTCAGGACAGTTTAGTAGCACGTGGGCTGCCGTCTCGTCCTCCTCCATGCATGCTCTGCACAGTGGGCTGTCTGTAACTCCAATGACAGAGAGGTGTTTGTTAAACGAACCATGGCCAATGATGGCTGCCGTGACTGTACGCAGTTGTTGCTTTGACGGTCGGAGAGCTTTCTTAGTTAGGCGACCGTCAATTGCGGGAAGCGCCTCCTTGGCCTGCCTGCACTCGCCATGGTTTATCCATGATTCGTTGTGTTGATCTATCTATGTTCGTTATCCGAAGGGGAGTGGTACTTTGGGTTCAGGACCCACCGCATCCATGCTCGATCCCCTTCTAGCGAGCTCATCCGCTGCATCGTTGCCTCGGGAACCGCTGTGTCCTTTGATCCATTGAATGGTTATATTATTGAGGTTACCCACCTGGTTTAGAGTTTGGTGTCACTCGTGTACCAGCCCAGAATTAACTGTGTGGCTGCTTAGTGCTTGCAGGACCGCCATGCTGTCCGAGAGTATACGTATTGAGTGGTCCTCAATCTTCCTGGCCATAATTGCTGAAGCAGCCAGGGAGATGCCCAAGCATTCAGCCTGGAACACCGTGTTGTGGGCCCCCAATGGTGTGGCTATGTGTACCTTGAGATCCCCCGAGAAGATCCCGGCACCTGTGCCTGTACCTGTCTTGGATCCGTCCGTGAAGATCCGCAGCTCCGCGGGACAAAGGCCTTCGCATCGGTGGTCTTCATACAGTCTACTATGTTAACAATAGGTGTGCATTAATATTATTTTTATGTATTCTTCTTCTCCTTATAATATATACCTGCGTCAGGTCCCCTCTATTGTTGGTGAATAATTTGGGTTAGGTTAGCTATTCAATTTTACAAGGCGTTTTTATTTCGGAGTTCTAATTATTCGGTATTTTAATAATCGGAATTCGTATTTTTGATATTTCGAATTATCATTAAGTCGGACTTATTATAATTATTCGATCTATTGAAACTCGGTATTATGAGAATAGTAATTATAAACGTTAGGAATATTGAAATTACGGACTTATAAAAATAGGGTGAATGATAAATCGGAGTTGCTATATTAGGAATTTTTGAACCATTCGGAATTAAGTTTTTCGTATTTATGTAGTGTACCCGTTAGAATAACTATTCATCAAAGTGGCTCAAACATTTTTCTGTGGAAACTTGCATAGCTACCCTATCGCTATTTTCATTTTTCTTAAAGTTGCGGAGCACATTGAAACTGGTATTGGGTAAAGGACACTTAAACAAACAGCAAATGTCAGCAATATGCAATGGTGCCCTAAAATGTCACACTGCCGAGATATTTGGAGATAAAGATCGTCATACGAGAACAATGATAATCATCAAGACCGGTCAAGTGCGAGTCGTACTCGCGCACCGAGTGTTCCGTATCGTAGATTTTTTTTTTAAATTGCATTACTGTGATTCTTGAATGTTTTTGCTGATTTCTACAAAACTGTGCTAGTTATAGACATTGTTTTATTTTTCCTGTAATATTTTCATAAACCTCCATCAACTCTATTTATTCCAGATTTTTTGATTAGCAAACTTCGGAGATAAGGGGGGAATGGTAGTTTTTCAGACGATTTTCCTCATAAGTCAAAAACTGTATGACGTAAATGAAAATATAGAATATATTTTATAATGTGAAAATGAAGTCCTTTCAAATAATTCCCGTTTGACTTAGTAACCCTACTTTAAAATTTCAGCCCCCCATTTCGGCCTCTGTTGCAATAAAAATAATATTTTTTATCGATTCTTGCAGTTGCAATTGCATTGCATTGAAATATTTAAAACTATTCCAAATTTGAAGTTGGTAACATTAGTAATTTCTGAAATAAGCAGCTGTGACAGACGAAGGCACACTAATAAGGGTTCCTTTAAGTAAACAATTACGTGTTTATTTATGCGTAATTAGTTCAAGTCATGTTAAAACTACTTAAGAGTAAAGGAGGGTCTGAGTTCGATCTGATATTTCAAATTTATGTGCGGGTCTGAAGGAAACATTGTGAAGAAACCTGCACACCTGAGAGGGCTCCATAATGTTCCCGATAGTGTGTGTACCAGGTGCCGTACCAGGCCAGCGTGGTCGACTAAGGCCTAAACCCTTCTCATTCTGAGAAGAGGCCCATGCCCATCAGTGGTGCAGTAATGAGCTAATTATCTTTATGTTGTTATTAAATAATTTGTCAAAGCTTCTTATATTTCCTAGACATTGGTGTTGATTCTGTTGCGCACTTTGATAGGACTAAACTAAGGGTGTTTGTCTCTTTCTGTTTCAATAGAAAAAGAAAGTGACAGTTGCGTTTAGTCTAATTTAGTATTGTCAAAATGTGCAACAGAATCGACACCATTGTATAGAATTCCTAAATAGCACTAGGAAATGTATAATAATTAATATTTGGAAATTGTTTCATTTGGTCACACAACGATTGCAACATTAATTAAAATAGATTCTTATTTACTATTAATCTGACGATGCACCCCGACTTTACATAGTTGGACTCTACCCTAGAGTGTTATTTTATAGAATGGAGCCAGAAGCTCGCAAAGGAGGTCCTGAGTAGAAGGAATGCATGAGGCCGAAGCGTAGCGAGTGGGAGGAAATATCAAGCGAAGAAGCGAGTCAAGTATATGAGTAAAGCGAAAGGGCGACAAAGCAAGGCTTTTAGCGGATCACACTCAGAAACACTTGCATGCTTGCTTGCTTGCATGATGCTGAGACATTGGTTTAGTAGTGAAGGGACATCAATGTATGTTACGGTAAATACAAATTTTCGATTGCTGTGTAGGAAATGTGTTTTATCCAATTTATTTCACACATTTCCTGTCAATTTTAGGCATAACATAGATTTCCTAGGAATTCTAATAATGATGGATTACATACATTTCCGAAATAAAATGATGAAATTTACAAATAAAATTATGAAGAAAAGTTCAATGAGTTGATTATTGAGGAAAAGACTATTCAAGCATTTATGGAATTATAAAATCTGCAGAAACAAAAATTGATTATGCCCAGTTCCTATAAATAAAAACTAATTGTATTGTTTACCAATGGTATCATTTTTTATTGCCAAACTAAGCATATAGATAAAACTAAGCTAATTTTAAGTGTGATACCTACTAACGTATGAGAGGGTCTTCCATTCAAAGTTCTTTGCTTCATTATTGGTAAAGATACAAGAGTCATCATTTTAACCAGTAGCCCTTGGTAAATCATATTATTATGAATTGGCCATGAATGATTTTCAGTAAAGTGAGGGATTACCGTTTGAGAAATTAGACATTTTTAAACCGTTTACTAGTTGGGATTTAGCCAAAAATGTTACACAGATCACTTTAGTTCCAGGTTAGCCAGTTAATAAAAATTAATCAATTACAGTTTCCAAGTTGTAGTAGATTCATCAATGTTATAAGCAATAGTGACACATGCCTAGTATTTAGTAGCCGAAAAGAAAACAATGGTAGAGTTTATTCTCTTACAACATTGATGATAATAAATATAATATACATACCACAAATATCGATAATGTTGGTTGGTACTTGCTCCGGGGTAACGTCTGCGGGAATTGTAATTTCCTCTGCCTTCGGCGGCACATGTTCTGTAAATTCTTCAGTTACTAGGGACAGTATCAGTGACGTTTTTCCAACCCCAGGTTCGCCTAATAGAAGAATTCTAACTGTACGAGGTATGGACTCGTAAACCATCTTGATTTGAGTGAAAATGTGTTAAATTACGTATAGAAACATTTTGTCTGTAAGAAGAATAATTGGTGCTAATTTTTTGTCCTGAAATTGTCTTTCACAATGAATTCAGCCGGAATTTCGAAATTGTAGCTGATGATCATAATTTTATTTTTTATCAAGTCACAGTCACAGAATCAGACATTGACAGATATCAGTCAATCAGCCAGCCGCAAAGCAGAGCCGCTGTCAGTTTCCTTTTTTTCACAGATTAAAAGTAGGTAGTGAGTGGTTCGCAAAGAGGTCACATGTTACATGGATGCTGATGGTCTATACCGATGGTACCACAGAACATATATACACTGACGGGGATGGTACCGACGAATCACAGAGTACTTTTTAATATATCGACGAATGCTTAGATCATGAGGTTCTTAGATTGTGATCTACTGATCAATGCATAGACATATAAATAGTATGGACTGGAAATACCTCAGATATATAACAAGCATAGATACCTCGCTAAAATAGCAACTGATCTCATATATTTGCATCATTTTGACTTATGGAGCCGCTATGATGTTAGAGAAGGATACGTATACAAAAACGTTTCAAAATTTCGTAGGTAGTCAGTAGTCACTAATTTTATTCTGACTAGTGATGTGACCCACTAAATTTCAACATCGATAGAATTTAAAATGACATACTTAAGAGAGAATACATACACATTTATGTTCATGGTTTTTTTGAAGTTTGTTCAAAATGAAACGATACTTTAATAAGTACGAACTAAATAATTCGTCATCATCATTCCCTACAGTTCTTTATGTATTAAACCTGACCCGGCTAACCCCGAATGTATTTATTTGACATTATAACTTTTGAGTTTACTGAAAACATAGTGGAAGATATTCGGTTTTGCGTATGTTCTAGCAACTTTTGCTTCAAATTACTTTCTCATATTTATTTGGATATTAGATATTTACACATGATGAACACCAGCACAAAGGGGAAATAGATAATCTTTAAAGAAAGATAGATAGATACTTTATTGTTTGAAAACCATAAAAATAAATAATACTAACCATTGGCGGTCTTATCGCCACAGACTTTGTGAATAATTATATTATTTCAAGATTTTTTTACATACATATTATTTAATTCAATACCGACCAAAGCAGGGACTTTGGCCAAATCACTTAAATTTTAGTTTAATTTTAAGAATGGATATATATATTTATAAATTTGGTATGTAATCAGTAATCAAAAGCTATGTCTTATATACCTTTTTTTGTTTATTAAAATTGAAACTTTTTTTCTTTAAAAAACGTGATACGATACCGTAACGATCCACTGGATCGTATGAATTTGTGTGGATTGATACATGGATCAATACAGTGAAATATGATCCATTGCGATACAAAATATCGCAATGGATCAAACTATCAAAATCAAATATCACAAACGCATAGCAATGAACACGCGAACAAGTCAAATAGTTAAATGAACAGACTGTCAGACATTGAAGCAAACTACTATTAAATTTGTACTGGTTGCAATTAGATCAAATATAACAAAATGACAATTCATCTTGTGACAAAACAAAAAAAGTAAAACTGAGAGTAAATCATTTATCTCATTCCCACATCCTGTTTCGTGCTATAAGATAGAACGGGAATAAAGACAGTTACAGAGCTACTTTTTTAGCCTTCCTTCTATGCTTTAGTCATTATTCTGAGGGAAATACCTACAAAAAAGGTGCATATCTACAACCTAGAATGGCGCATAAAATCGCTGCCAATGCTAGGGTTGTGTCAATCATGGAACATAGTGTTACTGTAACGAGTATCGATACTAGTACTACATAATAGTATTACGAGTCCTACTAAATATCACGGTTGAATTATAATTGATATACGAACAGTCTGTTGTAACAGAAAAATATGAGTAAGTTTACTTACTTTCTGATACCTGAGAATAAAATTAATGTAATGTTTTATCCTGCACAGAATTAAAAAACGGTTTTTAATTGCATCACGTTTGCACTTTCGCTTCTTTTATATCTGGTCTGTAGCCTCCGGTAGGTATGCGGATCCCAGTGAAAAACAAGTTCTTCTACTAGGAAGAAGACAAGGTTTCTATTATGATTAACATGCTGACTGGTGGAGTAAAAATAAACTAGAATTATTAATTTATTTTTTATTGGTGTGATAACACAATGTATGTAATTTGATAATAAAACGTTTGATTGATAAATGATTTTTATTTCTGTAAATAAATATGTTACAGACGATTTTTCAAGTCAATGTAATGTTTTTTTTAAGACTAGATGGCGCCGGCATTTCCTATCTGACTAGCTCTGAGAAGAAAATCCAAAACAAACTCAAAGATCAATCGCTCTTTTAAAGACCAGACATTGTGGTATAAAAACTATGTGAGTGTAACAATGTAGGACAACGTCTGGAATAGCCTTCTTAGGAAAGTGCCATTAATCCGGTCAATTTAAACATCCAAGGTTACAAAAATTCACACTCGGCTGAAAATTGGTAGGCTTGTCCAAAACACTATTATAAATGAAATGTGAAAAGTCCTCATCGATCCGACACCTGGAAAAAAACGGGTTATTCGCGATTTTCAGCAAAACGGTAAGTTTTATCATAAAATTAACCCCGACTAAAATTGTAGATCAAATAATTATCTATAAAAAATGTTGAAATACTTTTTTCCTAAGAGCCACCGTTTAAGAGATATAACGATTCAAAAAGTTGAAAGAGTTGTAATCGTCATAATTTATGCACACGTTTCCACGCCACCTTTGAGGTAGTGTACTTAGCGCGTTTTTTTAATGTGGTTTCCCCGGTAGGCCTATTCCACTGATCTGTTGTGATTCTGTTTAATTTGAAACTATTGAATAATTAAAGATATTGGCAAGGTTTGAAAATGATAAAAGAGGTGTAAATAAAAAAAATAGGGAAATGTATCCATCGGAATCATAATTATCTGAAACTTCTGCTTCCTCTTCTCCTTGTTCTTCTTCTTCTTCTTTTTCTCCTTGTTTAGATAAACAAGATCTAGGATGAAGAAGATTCTTCATCCTGGGTGCAAGTAAATTGCCCCAATTATTATACCAATATCATTTCAGAGCAGCGAAGGAACTAGTATCGGAAACTGTTACGGCAACGGTACAACGCTATTCCCCCATGACGTATTATTGTAAACAAACGAAATAATTATAAAATAATAAAAATCATCTGTTGGACGGAAATAAACCCAAATATTAACACTTTATCCATAAACTCATGATCGCTTACTCGAAACTGTATTATTTTATGTATTATTGCATGAAAGCCGGCTACTAACCTGTGCAAAGACTATTGAGGCTGATTTTCCTTCTTTCTTACACCACACTTCACAATACGACACACAGGCATGTTGAATTGCTGTTTTCCAACATACACGTGCAGTTTAAAAGGTAAACTCTTCGTAATTTTCTCACAAATCTCAATAATACAAAAAGTATACAACCATTTGACAGCAGAACTACCACGAAACTTGTCGCATAATATGGCAGATACGGCCTCAGAATAATAACTAGAGTCTGGCCAACGAAAGCTGTCCACGAGAAAGAGCGGCAATTCAAAAAAATCTCGACAATTATTTACTTATTTATTAGTACTAACCTGTTTCTACAAATGAATCTACACTAAGGTATGTACCTAACAAAAATCTAGTTCTCTGAAAAATTAAACCGTTAATTTAGTGTATAATTAGTGTCGATAGCTGGAGATTTTTTTAAATTGCCGCCGTTTCTTGTGGACAGCTTTCGTTGGCCAGACTCTAAAGCATAGAAGGAGGGCTAAAAAAGTAGCTCTGTAACTGTCTTTTTTCCCGTTCTATCTTATAGCACGAAATAGGATGTGCGAATGAGATAAATGATTTACTCGTAGTTTTACTTTTTTGTTTTGTCACAAGATGAATAGTCATTTTGATCTAATTGATCTAATTCAACCCGTACAAAATTTAATAGTAGTTACTTTGTTTTAATGTCTGACAGTCCGTTTACTGAACTATTTGACTTGTTCGTGTGTTCACTGTTCATGCGTTTGACATAATCTCCCACGGTTTTGCGATATTTTAAATATATTTCTACTGTTAATTTCCTCGAATTTTTGGTTTAACTACGAATAGTGAGTGTGTGGACGCTGTGGAGCAATGTCTTGTGTGGTTGAGGGCTGCAAGTCCCGTTCAGGACATAAAGAAAATTAACAAGAACTATTGTCCTTCCATCGGTAAGTTATTGCTCAATTTTATGTTGAATGTGAGCTGATACACGAATATACATACATAACAAATTGTTCGCGACATAATTAATTGTATAGATTCATAGTTGTAATTGTTTGTATACGTTTAGTTTTATATTCCTTTGTTTCGTTTTTATGTTTTCCTTATAGATTAAGTTGATTGTATATTGTAGTAAATTATAGTTGTCCCTTATAAATTAGGTTGACAAGTTGTTGATATTTTTATAGAATAAGTATGTACAATAAAGAGTCCGTGTGTATATAGTTTTACTTACCCTAGTTTTAAGATAGTAATAAGACACAACATGTAATAAAATAACATGTAATTTAATGAATAAAGAGATAAAATAGGGTACACACAACACATGGTTAGGATCTCGCGGAGGGCACCGAGAAGTGCAGCGGGAGAGATCGGCCAACACATAGTGCGGGCCAATAATAGACGGCCGATCGTCCCCCGCTGCCGGCCAATCACAGGCGCCGCTCTCCGCGAGATTAGTGTTATAAAAAGAGCACGCCCACGCAAATCGGGTCACTTACGCTCGAAGACTCCTGATGAACACACGCAAGCACTCACGAAGACTCTACATGCCAAGTTTTTGTTATAAATCTACATAAGTCGTTTTATTGATGCGAGAAATCCCAGTGCCGGCTCAACCCCAACACGATCGTCAAAAAATAATAGAATACAGTCCACTCGTTCACCACACAAATGTTGCTGAATCACTTTGTAGCGGAAACCAGGCGTAATATCTATTCCAATAGAAGTTATTAGCGAATATTCAGAAAGTGTTCTGAGGTTATCTTAATCATACGTAGTGACGTAAATAATGTTGTCGATACTTTTCTTTTATAGATTTCCTAAAGATGTTGTGAAAAAAAATGAATGGATTAATTGTATTAGTAGACCAAATTGGAGCCCAAAAACCCACAGTCACATATGTTCCAAGCATTTTACTTTAAATTCATTTGTATGCAATGGAAAATGGAGACAAAGAAGATGGCAAGTCGAATATTTGTTACGCCTGCAGCAAAGTCGTAAATGGATAAAACGAGAAACAGAATTAGAAAAGAGACAAGTAGTACTTATAAAGACAGATAACTCCTGGAAAATGGCATTTGGGACGAATTCTTGAAAAACACCCTGGGCCTGATAGACTGACCAGAGTTTACAGTGTAAAAAGTGGTAACAGTGTCGTCAAAAGATGTATTACTAAATTTTGTTATTTACCTGTGGACTGTGATGATGATTCTTAACGTAATAATTTACTTACCTAATGTTGCACTGTCATTCTTATTAAATGTATACCTGTAAAAGACCCTCAATTTAAACATGTAAAATATAAAGAAAAAGAAGAGTTTTAAAGAAAAGAATTTTCTGTATAATACACAATTTTAATAAACAAAAAAAGGTATATAAGACATAGCTTCTGATTACTGATTACAATTGCCAATCCTTTAAATGAAAAGTGCGGTGAAATAATAATTCTACAATCGTGCTGCATTGAACCGATTCCGACCTTCATTCAACGTGTGATTGACCAACGAGAAGAGACGTTCGGATGGGACAGATGTTCCTAAAACGGATAGGTAGCGTAACGCTTTATCACTCAATACACCTCAAATGACTCTTCTTGCTGACCAATATTTTATTGGATCATCCTTTCGATCCAGTAGCGGTTCTGACAAATATTGTCGATAACATGCATGGAGGCCTTCCTGTGGTCTATTAGCGCCAACTTGCTGCGCCATCTCATTATGTTTCCAAATATCATTAATTAATATCCAACAGGTGATCTGTTTGCGGATGGATGGACGAAGATTTTATTGGTATGTCAGAAGTACTGTGAGAGGAATTTATGAGAGTGTTGTTAACGGTCTCTTCTATTTTTATATTTATTTACTGTAATTGGTTGTTATGACAACCGTTGTAATTAATTACTCATTTATAGCTTCCGAATCGGTTTTTAATAGGTGAAGGCGTTGAGGGTCCTCATCGACGGAGGAATCTGTTCGCGGTGCCCCCGGGCCTGCGCACACGTCGATCTGCTGCTGCTCCCACTACCCGAGCAGTCACACTGCTGAACTCATTGCTCACTTTGCACATTGATATCGATATCTTACAATATCGATATCTCGTTACAATGTCAATTAAATACATTCGGGGTTAGCCGGGTCAGGTTTAATACATAAAGAACTGTAGGGAATGATGATGATGATGACGAATTATTCAGTCCGTACTTATTAAAGTATCGTTTCATTTTGAGCAAACTTCAAAAAAACGATGAACATATATATATATATGTATTCTCTCTTAAGTATGCTTAATAATTTCTATATTTCAGGTACGCTTATTATTTTTAGCGGTATAATGCATATCATTTTAAATTCTATCGACGTTGAAATTTAGTGGGTCACATCACTAGTCAGAATAAAATTAGTGACTATAGTGCGCGCAAGATAACTCTGCGCGCGGCCAAAATCGGAACTAATCATAGTCCACCATAGTGTTGCCGTTTTATTAACTTTGCCACTAGATCTACCTGATTTTAGGAATAAAAGAAAATATAATAATAAAGATTACCTCATCAGACGATAATTATCATAATGCATTCTTATTCACTCACGCCACATTTATCAGCTTAGTTCTTTTCCTTTGCAAATTACGTAAAAATACTAATTAATTTAATTGATAGGTAGTAAATTTAAACGAACATAACTTAGCTCAGTTAAAATAATAAACCGCAAGAGGGCTGCCCAATTTTAATGCTCACGAATATATTACTTTTCCTTAAAAAGTAGTACTTTGTATTTTTGCGATCATGGCAACATTTAGTACGCCCTCCGCCGCGCGCAGAGTTATCTTGCGCGCACTCTACCTACGAAATTTCGAAACTTTTCTGTATACGTGTCCTTCTGTAACATCATAGCGGTTCCATATGTCAAAATGATGCAAATATATGAGATCAGTTGCTATTTTAGCGAGGTATCTATGCTTGTTATTAATCTGAGCAGGTATCTATGCTTGTTATTATTCTGAGGGTACACTAAACTAAACAGTTTATACTTATAACATTTATATTTTTTTCAAAGTTTAACGGCTGTGGAAACCCACGGCCGTTAAACTTTGAAAAAAATATAAATGTCTAATTTATCAAAGTCAAAACTGTCAAAAATGACAATTCTACATTTCTTTGATTATCTTTCACAGTCAGCGAGCTGTAAAATGTGTATTTATATTTTTAATTATTAGCATCATTTTACTTCAAGAATACACCCTGTCCATTATTTTATATGTATCATATTGATAAAGGACTTAATGGACTTTATTTATTTCCTTGATAAGGAAACGATTCTGTTATCATGGGAGAGATAAACAAGAGACAGAACGATTGGGATTCCTCTAAAGGTTCGCGAGATCCTATAAAAACTCTAGAGGTTAGTTCTCGTTTTTTTATTCAATTATTTTGTAACTAATATTATTTAAATCTTCAGTCAGAGGGTCATCATTAAAACTTCTTGATGTGATATTGCTAAATCTTACATTAGAGCAGCCTCAAACAGGTGTCCCGAATAACTCTGCCAAACTGCTTCTAGAATTATGTCGTGCTTGTGGGCGACTTTAAAACATTTAAAAAAATTACTCTCATTCATAATAGTTTGTAATTCAACAAATGTTTTTAATTTTATTTTTCAGGACAAATGGAAATTAGTTCCTTCTTTTTTACAAGTCAAAGGTTTAGTAAAACAACACATTGATTCATTTAATTATTTTATAAATGTTGAAATAAAGAAAATTGTGCAAGCCAATGAGAAAGTGTTCTGTGATGCTGACCCTTTATTTTACATTAAATATCTAAATGCATATGTTGGGACACCAGATCTTGAAGAAGGATATAATGTTACTAAACCAACGACTCCTCATGAGTGTAGACTCCGAGACATGACATATTCAGCACCAATTACAGTTGATATAGAATATATACGAGGCAATCAAAGGGTTATAAAGAATAAACAGTTGATTGGAAGGTGTGTTATTCTTATATAAATATAGTTGTTTAAGTAAGCTAAATCCTGTTCTTTACACATAAATAGCCAATACTTTGCCAGATATTTTGTTTTTTATTTAGTATGACTACTGAAATATTTACATATACTTATTCACAATTATATTATTATTTAGGATGCCATTGATGTTACGCTCTTCAAACTGTGTACTGACAGATAAATCTGATTTTGAGCTAGCACAACTAAATGAGTGTCCACATGATCCGGGTGGTTATTTTATTATTAGAGGTATGTTTTATTTCATAATGTTTAAAGAGTAATAAAAGGGTAATGTGCAGTTTTGGTTCCCTTTGAAAAGTTATGCACTTACGAGACCAAGCTCTAAACCATAATCATTTCAAGATACTGGTGATGATGTGGTTCAACGCAGCTAAGGCTACAGTTACATGGTACAAGTGACACTAAGGTTCAGTTACACCAACTAACTTTACCAAACTTTCTGTTAAATCAATACAAAGGGGAATGCCAAGATTTCTTTTACAAGTTTGCTAGAACTGACAAAGATGAAATGTATATTATTAATTTATTATAAAGGGCTGATATTGTAGAATTCATTACAATAACAACATTACCGCTATAAGTACACTAAGAAAAGAAAAAGTAATTAGAAAATCAATTCAAGATTTGTTTTTTTTATGGATTAGCTTTTCTTTATACTCTGTCCACATTTTCATGAATTCTTATTTAATCCAGATGGTGCAACTGAGCCTTAATTATGAGAATATTAAAAGCTCTAGAAAGAACCTATCAAGCAGAATAATATTTGTTCCGGATGGGAATTTTCTGTAACTATGCATCTTCATTTGTAGCTCAATATTTTTTTAAAGAATTATCAAAAAATTACAGGTCAAGAGAAAGTAATATTAATTCAAGAACAGTTGTCCAGGAATCGCATGATAGTTGATGAATTTAAGGGAGCCATACAATGTCAAGTCACTAGTTCCACTCATGAAAAGAAAACCAGAACTAATGTAATAGTCAAAAATGGCAAATATGTACTGAGACATAATGCCTTGTCTGATGTGAGTACATTTGTTTATGAAATAATCATTTTCAATTTTTATATTATGGAATGAAGAGGAATAATTTTTCTTCTCTACTTAATAATGCTCATCAAACCACAATAAAAATAAGTAATTGTGTTGTTTCATGAAATTATTTTAATCCAATTTTTATTAATATGATTCCATTTAAAAGATTGCAGGCTAAAATGAATAATATTTATTAAAGAGTAGTGTTTAATTGCGTCAACCCCAGTAACTTGGGACCAGGGCAGTAAGATGATGATGTGTTATTTTTTTATTCTGTTTATTCATCTATATACACATATGTTTTATTCTCCCGTTTATTCATTATTTTATTCTTATTATTAATAGCCTAAATTAAGTTTATTTTATGCACAACAGAATCGGCACTTATGTTATAATATCCACTATGAATCATTTTTAGAATAATTTTAATAAACACTGAACTTCACCATATTATTATTTTCTACCAAAAATTCATAACTGATTGCTGCATAACATAACCTAATCTATCTATGTTAAATAACATATAATTTTCAGGATATACCTATTGCAGTAGCCTTCAAAGCTATGGGTATCTGTAGTGACCAAGAAATGATGCAGCTTATTGGTACCGATGATACATCACTGAAAAAGATGGCTCCTTGCATTATGGATTGTCATAATTTAAAAATATTTACTCAAAATCAAGCTCTTTCTTACATTGGAAGCAAGCTGAAGGTTAAAAGGTATACAATTTTTAAAAAATACTGTTATTTTTATCAAGAAATAGATTCAAGTTGAACCTAGATAAGTAACTGTATGCAGAGATTGCGAAAAATAATAATATTTTAAATTCGTATCCTTACAGATTTCAATCTGGTAATGCCAAATTACGCACTCCTATCGACGAGGCACGAGATCTTTTAGCTACAACAATTCTAGCTCATGTTGCAGTTGAAAATTATAACTTTTATGTAAAAGCCATTTACCTAGCTATAATGGTGAAAAGGGTTATTGAGGCCGAAACCAATAAATCAGCTATAGATGACCCTGACTATTACGGAAACAAAAGACTTGAGCTAGCTGGCTCTTTACTTGCATTAATGTTTGAAGATCTTTTCAAAAGATTCAATTGGGAATTGAAATCAATAGCAGACAAAATAATACCGAAAGTTAAAGCTGCACCATTTGATGTTGTCAAACACATGAGGCCTGATTTGATCGCTAATGGATTGTTTGCCGCCATTTCTTCTGTAAGTCAGAAATACAAACTCTCGCCGAGACAACCCGACACTATGATCCTGTCCTTTGCTATTTGATATTAAAAATAAAGTTAAGAGATAACGTCTCGGCGCAGTGGCGTAGCGTGTATTTCTTCCACCAGGGGCTAACCCTAAATTTGCCGCCCCCAACGTTATTTTCGCAAATAAGCAAAAATTCGGCAAAAATTCTGTGATACTTGCTGTGTTGATTGCAAAAGGATTCAAAATAAAACGTCTTTCTATAGTCATTAATCTTGTAATTCTATTTTGAACAACTTCCACTTGTCCCATTGACTTGAAATTTTGCGTAATAAGTACCTATGTAGTCCAGATGACAATACAGTTATCTGATGACTATGACCTGACGCTGCAGCCAGGTGGCAGCGAGCGGCCTCGCCGCCGCCCCCTAAGTCTGCGCTGCCCCGGGCCATAGACCCCTTTGCACCCCACGCTACGCCACTGTCTCGGCGAGAGTGCGGAGCAGGCATAACATATGAATCCTAAATAAAATAAAAACGAGTACCGTCATATCTTACAACTTTGCCCAAATTTTATACGTTTTTCGATTTATTGATGAATATTTTAAATAATAATATTACTTTTAATTCGTGATTGTGTTACACCACTGTTAAATGTAGTCTTCTTTGAATAGGATATATAATAATACCAAGAAAATGAATTTGAATGTGATAAAAACCTCTATTTAGAGAGCGGACCAAATATTGAGAACTTTTTACAAGTTTGCCCATTTTGCAGAAACTTTCTTAACTTCGTTATTTTTAACCATAAGATCATGAAACTTACGGGTTATTCTAAACAAAACATTAATCTAACATAGGATCTTATTATTAAACCTTTAAAGTTCAATATTATCGGTCAAAATTGAGTGGGCAAAGTCACAACAATTTGTTTTGCGATTTTTCATAGAATTTAAACGATTAGCTAGGGTTGTCAATTTTTTATTGTTAACCAACATGGTTAAAGAAGTACGTCACGGTCACGTAGATTAGGTTCTAATATTAATTTTAGAATATTAAAACAATTATAGAACTAGCAGCATTTTAAAGCAAATGGTTACTAGCCTAAAAAACAATATTATAATAATAAAGATTAACTAGTAAGCAACTTTTAACACACTTAATAGGAACAAACTTTTTATGGACTCGTGCAAATGAAATGACAATAATTATAATATTAAAGATCAATAAGTAAGCAATTCTTAACATAACTTAGATTAGTGTAGTTTTTAAATTTTATTTAATATTGTCCATCGAAGGATCCCGTACCTCTTTTCAACAGCTAATTCTAACATTTCCTCTGAATAATTTCTATATGTTGGCGATCTTAAAACTCTACTTTTTCCTTGTATTTTTAGGCTTAATAATATTAATTCTGAAATAAAGAAAGGAAAAACGTCTTCAGCTAAATTATCTTCTATGCTTAACCAAAATAACCTAATAAAAATAACAAAATATTGAATGTAAAATTTTATAATTGTATAAGTACCAATAGTGGCTAGTTCAAAATTAATTTAATACAAAGTACCTATCAATTTATCTCAGTTCTAATTTAAGGTCGAGGTGAAAACGCTGACGGTAAAATGTTGATGGGCCAAGTTGTAATTTCTGCTTAAAAAAAGTAATTTGACATTGCCCACCAACATATTTACGAATCTGAGAGAGATTTTGTGTTGGATATTCGATCTTTCTTGCTTAATTGTTACAAACGAACAGTGGTTAAAAAATTACTTACCTGCTGCAATTGCAAATCCAGTTTGAGAAAAAGTTTTTGACACGGATTTTGGCCCACAAAATATAACACCAACTTTGATAACATAACACCAACTTTGACACGGTTTGACAGTTAATTGAAGTGACATAAACGAAAGTTAATTACGTAGTGTTATCATTAACATATTCAAATTTCTATCATAGATTAAATTATACACGCAACTACAAAAGGTTTCCATATTTTTCAATGTTTGTAAAAAATACCCTGCTGGGCAAACTTAGATCAAATTGGCAAAGTTGTAAGGTTTGACGGTACCTATTGAAGATCATTTGTCTGATGCATACTGTAATTTTTATAACATAAAGTATTACCTATATTAACTGTTCTAGGGGAATTGGACAATCAAAAGATTCAAAATGGAAAGGCATGGGGTTACTCAAGTCTTAAGTCGTCTTAGTTACATATCTGCCTTGGGTATGATGACCCGAGTGAACTCTCAGTTTGAAAAGACTAGGAAGGTGTCTGGTCCACGTTCCTTACAACCTTCGCAATGGGGCATGTTGTGTCCGTCCGACACTCCTGAAGGTGAAGCTTGCGGTCTGGTCAAGAATTTGGCGTTGATGACTCACATCACCACCGAGTGTTCGGAAGAACCTATTGCTAGGCTGGCTCGTAATGCTGGCGTTGAAGATGTAAGACTATTAGGTGGTGAAGAAATCAATCATCCCGCCGTCTACATGGTTTTTCTCAATGGTAAGTATTTACTAACTTCGTTGGGTGTAACAGACAAAAGTGCAAATGTTTTGTAATAATGTAATTATTATTTCTAGGTAATATACTAGGTGTTTCAAGACAGTACAAACGACTTATAAAAGTTTTTAGAATGTTCAGACGACGTGGTCTTATATCAGCTTTTGTATCAATTTACCCAAATCACAATCAGAGAACTGTCTACATATGCAGCGACGGCGGTAGACTCTGTAGGCCTTATATTATCGTAGAAAAAGGTTACCCATTAGTCCAACAATTCCATATATACGAACTAAACAGGGGAATCAAAAAATTTCAAGATTTTTTGAATGATGGTCTCATTGAGTATTTAGATGTAAATGAGGAGAATGACAGTCACATAGCTACAGTTGAAATTGAAATAGATCCATATGTTACCACGCACTTGGAAATCGAGCCTTTTACTATTTTGGGTGTTTGTGCCGGTCTTGTCCCCTACCCACATCACAATCAGAGTCCTAGGAATACTTATCAATGCGCAATGGGTAAACAGGCGATGGGTGAGTAAACCATAAAATGTTTATGATTTAAATGACCTGTTTCAATAATAAGAAGTAAAGTTTTGAACATGAGTCGTCATTTATATTTCAGGAACTATTGGCTACAACCAAAAAAACAGGATAGATACACTAATGTACAATTTAGTATATCCACAATGTCCAATGGTTAAGACAAGAACCATAGAATTGACGAATTTTGACAAACTGCCTGCCGGACAGAACGCCACAGTCGCCGTCATGAGTTACAGCGGGTACGATATAGAAGATGCTTTAATACTTAACAGAGCATCCATCGACCGTGGATATGGCCGGTGCCTTGTTTACAAAAGCGCCAAAACCACTATGAAGAGATACAGTAATCAAACGTCTGATAGGATTTTGGGACCTTCAAGAGATGCCACTACAGGGAAAGTTATAAGAGCGCATGAAGTTCTTGATACGGATGGTATAGCTGCGCCTGGCGAAATGGTTGAAAACAGACAAGTTTTGATAAACAAACAGATGCCTCCAGCGACGCTGAACCCCGTCACTCAGGGTCAACCACAACAGGTGGATTACAAAGATGTTCCGATCACATACAAAGGTCCGGTTGAATCTTACATAGAAAAAGTAATGGTGTCGTCAAACTCGGAAGACGCTTTTCTCATTAAAATATTATTACGCCAGACACGAATTCCGGAGATTGGTGACAAGTTTAGTTCCCGACACGGACAGAAAGGTGTGACTGGCTTGATTGTGCAACAAGAAGACATGCCTTTTAACGACAGGGGCATTTGTCCCGACATGATCATGAACCCACATGGTTTTCCTTCAAGAATGACAGTAGGAAAAACTATTGAATTATTGGCAGGAAAAGCTGGCCTGATGGAAGGGAAATTTCATTATGGTATGAAAGTCTTATTATTTCTTTTAATATAAATATTTTTAAGATTTCCTCATAAGATTGTAGTATTTTTCTTTCAGGTACTGCATTTGGAGGTTCCAAGGTTCGTGATGTATGTAATGAGTTAGAAAAACATGGATATAACTATCATGGCAAAGATATATTTTATTCTGGTTTAACTGGAGAGCCTTTGGAAGCTTATATTTATTCTGGCCCGGTAAGTAATATTTAATATTGAGATATTTCGCCCAATTTTAATCAAATCGCCTGGTACAGACAGACACTAAAGTGATTTCGCCAATGTTCTGTTTTACCAATTTCAGTATGGAACATTAAAAATAAAAACTTCAACAATAAAGGCGAGGATCCATTTTTGCGCACGGCCACGCTACGTATGAATTCGTGGGTTTATGACGTCAGAAACAAAAGCATGGTTAGGTCGAAAGTGTCGCCCACGATCACGTGTAGCAATAGACACTATACACAAAGGTGCTCCTAAACGGGCTATACTTTCAAGGCAATGTGTAGCTGTACTATTGGCATCTATTGCTTAGCCATCACAAAAATATATTATTACAATTTATGTTTGAGCAATCTATGGCTAGGCCACGTGTTTGCAATGTATCTGCAACAGTATGGCCCAGTCAGTACAGTATACTGATTCACACTCGTAAACGGGCTACACAATCAGGCAACAATGGCTGACGAAATCACTCTTGTCGCAGTAGCTTGTATTGTTTTAAACGAAAAAAATAAAAAGACAAGATTGTGGATTCGACCTTACTTCAATAGGCGTGATTCTTTAGATACCTAATTTAAGTCAAGAAGTAATAATAAATAAATATAGCACAGAATAATCGCGGCGTCACTCACGCTACTTCATTTCGCGGTAGAAAATGATGCACTATGCCACAACAATAGAGAGTGGCTGAAACAACAATATAACTAGCCGGGCAATATTGCAGCATTTTGGATCGCTCATCGATGGTCCGGCAACCTATCGAAAATGCATTGGCCATATCCAGCCATAACACGACCACCAAACATGTGTGGCTATATGGCCGGGACATTACTGCAATATTGCATAGTCTGGCTAGTATTGCTGGCTATGTTGCCGGTCACTGTGTTGAAGCCACAAATTGCAGTAAAATATTGCCCGTTTAGAAGCACCTTAAACTATACATATACACGCGTGGCCTCGCTGAGGTGAGGTAGGGAAAGGGTACCAGTGCGCCGCGATGTTGCCCACCGTACAATTTATATTGTATTTATACGATCTTTCGTGCCTAGAAATATAAATTTATTTGAAGTTAATAGGTCAAATTTTCATCACTATCAGAGTCATCAAATGTGTTCGTTACAACAATCTTTGATTTATTATAATATTTTTTTATTTATTATAATAACTTTTATCTGCATAGTTTTATTGATTTTTTTATTGGATTCCATTTTTACACTAGAAATTCAGGCAATGTTTGATCTTTTCTTACCTATGGTACGATGCATCACAAAATATATCCAAGTTTATTTGTAATCTCAAGCAAACAAACCCGAAACATCATATTTCTATACAATCTTTCAGTTGATGGGATTGTAATCACATTCAACAGTATTTCTACTTAATATTAATAAATATACTTAATACTTACTAAAATTAATTTTAAACCGATCGAACATTGGTTGGCAACACTTAAAGCTACACGTTGCCGCGCGCCGCAGTGGAAACACAGATACACGCTGTCGGCCACGCAGCTAACGTGGGCAGCGGGGGCGCAGATTTCGTGCGCAGCAATGAATCCTCAGCTTAATGAATGATTAGTCCTAACACTCCTAATATGCCAAAATAAATGAAATTCATTTGAATATAATATTGTGTAGGTCTACTACCAAAAGTTGAAGCACATGGTTCAAGATAAAATGCACGCTCGTGCCCGCGGGCCTCGCGCGGTTCTCACTCGACAGCCGACTGAAGGTCGGTCACGCGATGGAGGTCTGCGTCTCGGGGAAATGGAACGGGACTGTCTTATTGGCTATGGTGCTAGGTGAGCATTGCAAATATAGAATATTCTTTCTTTGGGGAATATTTTTTTTAATATCTATTAAATGAGGCTACGAGTACGGGACAGCGGCATGCTTAAATACTTAGGTATCGTACGTAAACGAACTCTTCTTTTGAACAATCGATAAGTACGAGTATTATATCCTTTAATAATTAAGGATTCATTATTATTATTCATTATTAGGTATTTGCTTTGAAGTGAATTTCTGCGAAGTTTCAAGATTATAAACAGTTTTTTTTTTGTTACCCCTTTTCGACCCCTAAGGAGCTGTATTTTGGAAAATCCAAAGATATGTTTTTTGTTTACTTCAAAGATTGTATGTATAGGTATTTGAGTCAGTCGGGCCACGTAAAAAATTCTCCCCTGCAAACTAATCCTAATCCCAAGTTATGCCCCGTTTTAGGAGTTTCGTACCCGTTTTAAAACATTGATTTAAATATCGCGCCGAAAGCTGGGTTCTTGCTGGACGCCTGTGGCTGGTCGATATTTGGCCACGTCATTGCGTTCTAAGCCTATAAGAACGTATTTTCTTTTGAAAATACTATTGCGTGGTCTCGCTCCCACTTTCGGCTTCACATCGCCGCCGGCCATCGTCGCTCTCTCTCTCACATCTGTCAGCGTTGCTCCCGTACGTTTGAAGTTCCATCATACACGTTTTTCCTTCTTGTACAAAATACATTCTGATAATTCGGAGTGACACAAAACATCTGTATACTGCGACGATCAAGACTTTCGGCGGCCCGAAACTGAAGGAACACAGATTAGTGATACCACGTATTGTTTTCTGCTAGGTTTGGGTGCTATCGCGTGCACATCTATCGACTAGCTGAAACGGCGATCGGGAATCCGGCAATCGGATTGAACCATATGTTCACGAACATCCACCATTAAAACGGGTTCGTAACATTAGGGGTAGTTTTAAAATCAAAAAGTTCGTCTTGTTATTTACTTTGAATAGTGTTTGTGCCAAATTCAAACTTGAATTTCAACAATCTTCGTAGGAAACAAAAACATCTTTGGATTGTCCAAAATTCAGCTCCTTAGGGGGTGAAAAGGGGTGACAAAAAAAACTGTGTTTATAATCTTGAAACTTTGCAGAAATTCACTTTAAAGCAAATACCTAATAATGAATCGTTAATGAATAAGGGATAGTATACTTATCGATTGTTCAAAAGAAAAGTTCTAAGACTAGCTTAAAAGAAGTGCAATGGGGTACTTATTAAAATTACAATTCTATGAGTCTGTGGACGTGTGTGGTAATATTGCAGTATGCTGCTGATGGAGCGGCTGATGTTGGCGTCAGACGCTTTCAGTGCGGACATCTGCGGCGCATGCGGACGCCTCGCCAGCCGCGCGTGGTGCCACGCGTGCCACTCTTCGGCCGCCGTCTCCAGCGTCGAAATGCCCTACGCCTGCAAGCTGCTCTTTCAGGAACTAGCCTCCATGAATATAGTCCCCAAACTAACTCTAAAGAAATATTGTTAGCTTGTCTCGTTATAACGGTGATTCTAATTATTTACTTGTATGGACTTTGTTTAAGTGCTACCTACTTTAATAAATGCTTTCATATATATTTAATTTTAATATATTATACACTAGCGACCCGCCTCGGCTTCGCACGGGTGCAATGTAGATACTAATGTGGGGCATATAAACCTTCTTCTTGAATCACTCTATCTATTGCTGAAAACTACATTAAAATCTGTTGCGTATTTTAAATGATCTAAGCGTACAGACAGCGGGAGCGACTTTGTTTTATACTATGTAAATATTATTATCATTCAAGCCTTTTTCAAGTATGTTGCTATATGTAGCACACACGTTGAGACAGGCTTGAATGATAACAATAATTAAGATGAACGTTTTGGAAAAGTAGCATGTCGATTTCCCATTGCTAGGTAAAGATACAACATTACGGTAAGAAGTGCATCCAGTAGGCCGTGGCCCTCAAAATGAACACAAAGACCAGCAGAATAGATGCTTTGGGCCACATTAAAGGCAGTTTCTCCACACTGGCAGGAGGCCTCTGTAGAAGTGTCAAGGTAGATAATGAAAGAGCAACGTAAAGCGAGGCTTTCATCAGACGCAAAGGACCAAAGTAGGTAACAATAAAATCTCGAACAGAAAGATGTTATTACGTAAACATGTAGAGTACGCGCGAACGAATACATTCGCCTGTCCTAGATATTTTTTATAAACGATTAATATTCAGAATCGAGTAAAAGTTAATATGGAAATCAATTTGATACTTAATCGTGAACAATATTTAATAACGAATCCCGAGTATAAAAATTGCAATTCCTCGTAATCTACAAGCTTCCGACTATTCATGGGGTGCTCATTACTTGCTTAGAGGACACACTACGACGCTTGGCCCATATTACACTATCATATATTCATCATGTAAATATGATGTCATATCTGTCAAATTCTATGATCATAGATAGATGATGCTGTTCTTCATATCTACATATTACACTTATGATCATATAAACGTCATACTTAATCAAGATGGATAACGATTTAGCCGTGTTTTCCGTTGCTATGAGTGCAATTTTATTAATTGCATTAAAAAAGAAGATAAAAACGGTTAAGAAAAAAACAAAAAAATAAAAGATGTATTTGGGTTAGATCATGGGTAGCAAGGCGATCAGAGAGAGGGGTCACATAACACCTTACCCGAAGAACTTAGATTGGAAGATAAAAATGTAATAATAATAATATTATCAGGCGGAAATAAGGTGCGCGCCTTTAACGGTTGGGTCATGCCGGTCCTGATGTACTCCTTCGGCATACTCAAGTGGACTCAGACTGAACTTGACGCCCTGGATAGGAGGGTCCGTACGCTGCTGACTGCATACCGAATGCATCACCCACGTTCATCGGTGATGAGGCTGTACATTCCGAGGAAGTGTGGGGGTCGAGGCTTTTTAAATGCTAAGACCCTCCACAACCGCGAGGTGTGCAGCCTCAGGGAGTACTTCCTCCAAGCCGACGTGGGGATGCATCGAGATGTAGTCGCAGTGGACAAAGGATTCACCCCGCTCTCCTTGGCTAAAGAGAACTGGCGCAAGCCTGTAGTACTGGATACTAATGGCCGCAGGGAGGTATGGCAGAGCAAGGAGCTTCACGGACGCTTCTACCGGGCCCTTCATGGGCCCGATGTAGATTTCCTAGCGTCCGTAGCCTGGCTACGTTTCGGTGATCTCTTTGGGGAAACCGAAGGTTTTGTCTGTGCAATTATGGACGAAGTTATGATGACGAACAACTACCGGAAATATATTGTGAAGGACGGCACGGTTGACATCTGTCGGGCATGTCACTGTCCCGGTGAATCCATTCGACATATTATTTCTGGTTGTTCTCGTCTTGCTAACGGCGAGTATTTGCACAGACACAACCTAGTGGCTAGGATTATCCACCAGCAACTTGCTCTGAAATACAACCTTGTGGACGCAGAAGTACCATACTACAAGTATGTGCCCGACCCAGTTCTCGAGAATGGTCATATCACATTGTACTGGGATCGATCTATCATCACCGACAGGACTATTGTTGCCAATAAGCCTGACATAGTGGTGATAGATCGATCAGAGCGTCTCACAATGATTGTTGATATCACTGTCCCACATGACGAGAACCTTGTGAAAGCCGAGAAAGATAAAGAAATTAAGTATCAAGACTTGGCACACGAGGTTGTCGATATGTGGAAGGTTGACTCAGCAGTCATTGTGCCGATAGTCGTGACGGCCAATGACTTAATAGCCAAGAGCCTCGACCAACATCTGACGAGGCTCTCGTTGGGCAGCTGGGTCAAGGGCCTGATACAGAAAGCGGTACTTCTCGACACGGCACGTATTGTCAGGAAGTTCCTCTCTCTGAGGCCCTGACCACCGGTAGCTTGGACCCTGTTCCCGATGCCGGTGGGCTACTATTTTTTATATTTTTAAATGTTTTTTATATTTTTTTAAAGAAATATTTAAAAATGTATAAAATATGTATATAGATGAATAAACGAATAATATTAATTAATATTTTTGTTGTTTCGATATTCCAGTCGAAATTCTTGCATTTTGACGCCATTTTTGAAATTCGACGGATATTTATGATCATATTTGTACGCTTGCTGTCAAATAGGATCCCTTATCTATGATCATAGATATATGAATCATATGTAGTTATTACACCGTCATAGATTCTTCATATAAAAATGACTCGTATATTCTATGATCATATTTCTATGATAGTGTAATATGGGCCTTACACTAATTTTTTTTTTATTTTGTCAATATACATCCGGTTGCATTAACACATGTCAGAGATCGCCAGAGGTGTTGGAACTGAAATGGGAATGTTGAAGTATTCATGTATAACTAATGCACAGAAATTGCCGAAAACTGAGGTCATTGCATAGAATTGGAACAGAACAGGCTACGAGCGCTTGTGCATTGCGTCCAATCCGAATCCGAACAAATATGGTTCGAATAATTTGGCTGGAATACTATGAAGTTCAGATCGGAAGCTGTGCACATTCATACATTATATACTATTACAGCTGCTAGTTCGGACTGAATTTCCTCGAGTTTTGATTCGGAGCAGTGCATAAGCGTTCTCACACTTTCATTTTCTTCATAATAAACCACGCTTATTCATACAAAAATATTTTATTCAGTGTAAGAATAAAGTTACATAATTTTTTAATGATATTCTTGATTTAAATTAGTCTTAACATTTTCAAACTTGCTTTTGTGAAAATGAATGTTATCCACATAATTATTAACACAAACACATAAAAAAAACCACTGAACGAAAAAAATTTGATCATGACATATCCCATGGTGGCCCATATGACGAATGCATGGGAGCCGAGACGTCGCAGGGATAGGCGTGCGGGGAGCTCTTGACTCACAATATTCTGATGATTTGTTACATCCTTCACATATGTATGAATTGTGCAAGGACATTGTAATACTTCACGAGCCATGAATCCATACAAATCATTTCTATTCCAAAATCTTGTAATCTGTCCTCCATACTGCAAAGTTAAACAGTTTCGGTAAGTTGCTCGCATGACATTTATTTCACAGGTATCTTGTGAAAATCATGTAAATTGCAATAACGTAAGAACTTTTCCCAAACACGCTAGGCGTATTCGGTCGCCTCGCAGCTTTCTTATGACCTCCGCTAAGGTACTGTCGTGCTATATTGCATTTGTGGTTGCGACGTGTTGCGCTAAATACAGCATCGTTGCTTGTACTATGCGTGCCAACTAAGAATAGGATCGCGCTTGCTACAACTTCACATGATAGCTGTCAAATTAGTACGACCAGCAAAAAAAAGTGTGTAATTTGTTTTTATATTTTTTATTCATAGATTTCACTATTATTTATATTCATTTATATAAAATGTTATTTCTTGAATTCCATAAATAGATAATTTTGGATAAATTAATAATATTTGAAAACAGTATTCATTACAAAAATGAACCAAAATATACATATAGTTAACTTCACGAAAAGCTACTGGTCACCCTAATATGTCGCCATAATAATAATATAATTACTGTGTAATTAATTTGGCGTAAATTGATTAGAAATACCAAAAAAGTTAACTAAAAATAATTAAACTGAGTAAAAAAATAAATGAAGAAATTTCTTCATTTATTTTTTTGCACACGTTACGCTTTGGTAATGAAGTTCACGAGTATTGCGGAACAAAATGGCGTCTTGACAGTACTATTCTTAGTTGGCACGCATAGTACTAAAAGCTTGTTACTAATTTTACAACAATCAAGCGCGCCTATGAAATACACGTTACTCGACATACGCTAGAACATGGCTAGAACGCAAACCATAAAGTTTTAGTACTTACTATTTCATTAAATCTTGAAGCTATTTGGTAAAACATTCTCACTAATATTGTGCTCTCGTATGACGTTATTGGCATTAAATCGGGATCACCCATGTAGTGTATTTTAGTAGATGTGTTGCGGAGCTGAAACATTCAAGTGAAATCCATACATATTTAATGAATTCAAATTATATTATGCAGCCTAGAGGCTTTATTACACACTACAGCTTACCTAGCACGTTTATTATACGGCACAATCCAATCATTGGCCCAAATGCCATTCAATTGCGAAAAAATTAAATAAATTGTAAGTACCTTATTCGTGATAGAAAGTGGAAAGCTTGTCGTGTTGACATAAGAAGAATTGTCCACAGAATTGTCTTCAACGATAGGCTCTGGTGGGTGTAAAGTATTTTCATTTAACTGAAACAATAAAATGCAGAATATTTATTGATTAGGATTAAAAAAAATGTATGGACATGACACGCATCATCGTTATTCCCTTAACAGTGGAATCGGTTTATTACGACTTCGCTTAAAGCGACAATCCGCTTATAGCGGCTAGCGAACATCATTTAGATTGGTTTCCATTGAAATTGTTAAGAGAAAAGGTCGTTTATAACGACCAAACGACTCCGGATATAGCGACGAAACCGCTTTTAGCGACGTAATTTCAAGGTAAAATAAAAAATCTTCTGGTTACAACGACGCATCCTTTATTTTGTTAGTAAATTAACTAACTTACATATAAATCGATGTTTTAATGACTATTCTCATTCAACTTGTAGAGATATAATGGAAAATATTTTTATATTTTCTAAATTGTTATACACGATATTTCAACATAGCGAAATATGTACGGCTGCTTATAACAACGGTCGCTTAGTACTACTAAAAATCGCATGTCCCTTCGTCGTCGTTATAAGCAGATTCCACTGTAATTTCACATGAGCAGTACATACATCAACACATGTTCATAACCAATAACAAGCTATGGTTTATAATTACCCCAAATATGTGGGAAAAGTGATGAAAGCTGGTGGTCAAATAATTTGGCACTTTCTTGGATTCTTCCAATAAAGCTACCTCTTCATCTTGATCTTCGATCATCAAAAAAGTCTTTATAGCACCCCATATGCCTAAAAATAAAAAATAAAACTTAAAATCACAATTCATTCGACTGCAGAAAACTTGTTTTTACTTGTAGTTTCTCCTGTATCCTTTAGCATAATTTTAGATTGATTAACTAATAAAATTATAATAGTAAATAGGAATTTTAATAGTACTGAGTTAGTATTTTTCATGAAAACAGTACCTTGGTTACGTAGATTCAATCTCTTATTAAATTCTTGAATATTATTTTCAGCAGTTATTTTTGCAGTGATGATTCTTCTCACTAAATCAGACGCAAACGATCGCATGCTTTCACTCCAAATCGGTTGATAGTCGAAATTTGCTGACAGATTAAACTCTGATATAGCTTGTTTAGCTATTGTTACCCATTTATGTAAAGATATGCCATTGTATGTATAACTGTAAAATAATTGTTATTTAATTATTTGGTACATTTTGTGGGTAACAAATAATAAAAAAAATATGACATTACCTTTGATCAATACCAGAGGTATTATTGTAACTGGTATCTGGACTTGGATTTAATCCAGAACCACTATCAGTAATTGCTTGTTCTAAATTCCATAAAATAGGACATAAGTGCTGTTGTGAAAATACCTGAAAATATAATGAATAAAAGCTATTTGTGATTGATATTATATTTTTAGCCTGCAATCTCGTTCATGTTGATATTACGAACCAATATGATCCTATGACAAAAACCTTAACACTTAAAAAATGCACATACCTTGCCCAATCTGAACAACATAATGGCGTTTTTGTAGGCAGTTAGGTCCAGTCTCATAAATCTTGGTAGTATAAGTTGGAAGATGCATGTGTACGATGGGAAGTTTTCAGCAATGAATTGAGTAAAACTAGCGTCTAGTGTATTCGCGTATGGTTCATCTTGGTTGTTATTAGAAACTGGAAACCTAAAAGAACATTAATTAGTTTTAGTTGATTGCCTTTTTAACAGACATCAAAAAAGGAGGATATTCTAAATTCGACTGTTTCTTTAATTTTTGTTTTTATCTATGTATGTTATATTATTACCGTATTCAAAGTCAAGATGTTGCGTCGAAAATATTACGCATACTTCCTACGTTGTATTGAAGTTGATTATGTTATCTCATTTTTAGGGTTACGTACCCAAAGGGTGGTAGTAGGCTTACGCCATCCGTCCGTCCGTCTGTCAGTCACAGGGCTGTATCTATTTAACCGTAATAGGTACCCAGTTGAAATTTTCAAAGTGTTATTATGGCTACTATTAAAAACTCTGAACCCAAAGGTGGTTCGGAACCGTTATTGCCCGAGTTGGACTCGTAGTTGGCCGATTTTTCCATTATGCAACTACACTACAACCATGGTCGATACGTGGGCTTAGGGTAGTCTACCGATGATGGCGAGATGATACAAGACAAAGAGGACACTTTGCTAAGCCCTTTTCACCAAAAACAGCATTGATTCATTGATTGATAGGTCTCGAGTTCGAACCCAAGGCACGCACCTCTGACTTTTCGGATTCATGTGTGTATTGTATAATTATCACTTGCTTATAAACGGTGAACGAAAACATCGTGAGGTAACCGGCATGCCTGAAAGGTATTTCTAGACAACATGTGAAGCCAAGTCAGAGGCCCATAGACGGCATAAACTCTAGACTCGGTTGGTCACTAACCACACGAAAAGAAGAAGATTGATTAATTTTCTAAGTTGCATTAGTAAGTTCACTAATGATTAGCAAGACTTAAACCTAGCAGATAGCTGCAAATATGAAAAAAAATTACCTGTCTTGAGAAATATTGTTGTTAACATATCTCCAAGGTTGTATGAGACTCAACCACAGTTCCATCACAAGCCTGAAGGACGCATCTAGCGGCCATGTCGTAACTAAATGTTTAATATAGTGGTAGGCACGAACACACATTATCTGTCGAGCATATTTTCTCAGTGCCGATGATCTAACAGCAGGGTCTGACATATGTTTGGCCGAAAATGAGTGCAAATGTTTGACAAGAACTCTTACTGTTCTTACGCGTTCTGGACTTGAAGATATTGCCGAGTAATTTCTTTGGAACATCTGCAAATTGAATAAAGAGATTACATGGAAAATGGAAATATTGTACAAATCACATAAGTGGGGTATTCAGCTGTTCTGCCTAGCCTTTTCCCAACTATATTAGGGTCAGCTTCCAGTCTAACCACATGCGGTTGAATACCAGTATTTTACACGGAGCGACTGCCATCAGACCTCCGCAACCCAGTTACTGGGAAAACGCCGATATCCTAAGATTAGACTGGCCGTCTGACTTTCGGGCTTCTGACTTCCCGTAACGACTGTCAACTCTTTATAATATTAGTATAGATAAATTATATTTGCATAGTAACTTTAATGAATTTATTAGATTTTCGCAAAAAATAAAGATATACAAAAAAAAAATATCATCAACTATAGACGTTATTGTTCATTATTGGCGTCGTCGTCGATCTCGTTGATGTATATTGTAGGTAAAGGATTAGTACAGCTGTCACCATTGCATTCTAAGCAAGCAGCAGTGCAGTTTAATCCACTTTTCCTGCACCCACAAGATGCTCCGCATCCTGTTTTGCATGAGCAAAAAATATTTTTTAGTAAAGATTCTGGAGCTGGTCGCTGCGTCATTGTAAGACTGAAAACACATTTGAACACATATTGTCGCAGCCTGCCAGACATACTTTGCAAACATTTTGCTCCACAGTATGCTGATAGACGACAAACAAGATGGACGAAGGTTTTGTGGACGCGGTGTGCCTTTATTATTTAAGTGCTTGTAATTATTTATTCATGTGCAAAATCAACCAAAAGGACGCGCTCGTTGCTCCAGTCCATCTTGAAAATTACGATCTTGAACTATTCAAGCACGTGCTTACGTACGTGCACACAGCCATAAACAAAACTTCCTACCGCGTACGACATTTCGCCACAGCAACGGTCGCGCAACTGAACTTTGCGCAAGAGTGGTAGGCTACGCAAACGTTTGAACACATTCTAACGATTCCAACTTTGAACACTTTGATGTGCGCTAAAAAACCGATAACGCATGGCAAATTGCAAATCTTTCTTCAAACTTTGAACACATATTCAAAGTCCCGTGCCACACATAACAATCAAAGCAGTGTTCAAATGTTTGAAGCTGTATCTGGCGCTGGCTTTAGGGCTCGCGTTAACAACACCGAACAACTGCTGTCGCACCCTCTAGTCCCCTCCCCTCCCCCCTCATCTTTATACCTGCAGTCCCTTGAGACCCAAGATCAAGTTTGTAATAGTTCTCCTTTTTAAAATATACTTTAAACTAATATAAATAAAGGAAAATTAATAATTATTTATAATAATAATTAAAACATTGAGATCGCACAATTTTTTTTTTAACATTTTTCTATATACTATTCAAAACACATTTCCAAAGTTTATATAAAGGTTCATTGACTGGCCCTGGATTCCGAGGTATAAATCTTACGGCGCTCCACTAATACAACAATAAGGCGTGCTTAACAAGTGTCATTATTAATAAACAACTGACGATGATAATCCCGCAAATTATAGATAAACTTTTTTTATAGTCTATATTGTCCCACTGCTGAGCAAAGGCCTCCCCTTTTGCCTTCCAAACCTCTCTATTTTCTGTCGTTTCTAACCATACCAGCCCCGCAAACAGTTCTACCACGTCACGCCCCCTACGCCGCGGGCGACCTCGATGAAGATGTCCTTCAGGCGTCCATCGATAAACTACTTTTTTTTTGCATAATACAATATCGTCTTACTTCAACATATTGTCTGGAACTAAATTGCTCCACACTCATCCATATATCGATGAAGACTTGCAGCACTGTTTCGGAGCGCCATACCTCATTGCGCGACTGATTTTGTGATGTTGTATGTTGATTACTTATGCTGGAACCAGATAGATCTGGTATTAGCAGCAGTGATGGAGAATACAAGGGCCTGAAAAAATACAAGAATTGATCATCTTGTACTTGCTATTGGCAGTCTGTTTTCTTTAGATTTTTATTATTTAATTTACCGACTTGATATTACAGGATACCTAACGTTTGATTTTTTATAAATCACAGAACATAAGCAGTAAGAGTGACGCATATTCGGTGCAGAAGCTAATTATAAGGGCCTGCGCCCACTGGCGGCATATCATAACTACGGATTTTTTAAGGTCAAATAATTTTACACCTTATATTAATACCTGTTACCACTCATATTTGTTTAGCATCACACGGTACGGTAAATACGAGTTCTAAAGAGTATTACAAGGTTTAAAATTAGTTGAGCTTAAAAAATCCTTTGCCATGCCGTGCCGCCAGTAGACGCAGGCCCTAAGAGTGCGCGGGACGCGGCGCACCTGCCGATCACTATTAGGGATGGGCCGAATATTCTTTTATGTTCGGTATTCGGCATATTCGGCAGGTTTACCGAATATTCGTATTCAGCCGATTATGCGGCAAAAATGCCGAACATCCGTATTCAGCCGATTATGCGGCAAAAATGCCGAACATTCGTATTCAGCCGATTATGCGGCAAAAATGCCGAACATTCTACCGAATAATCTTGCGTTGAAAAGTTGCCTCTATGCTTGTATGAAGTAGTATAATTACATAATTGTATTCATATCAAGTGTGTCTTAATATTTATCGTCAGTTTCACAGAAAAATGTCCAAATGTTCCACCTCTTCCTTCTACTTATTTCATTAGTTTTTTGACAATTTATTGAGTTTTAATGGTTTGGTACACAAAAACAAATGCACGTGCCAATGTTTTGTCGCTAAGGGTCAACTCATACTAGAGCAGAGTCGAAGCGCATTGAAGCGTCAATCTGAAACTTAACATTAGGGATGGGCCGAATATTCGTTTTATGTTCAGTATTCGGCATGTTTACCGAACATTCGTATTCGGCCGATTTATCGGTAAAAATGCCTAACATTCTACCGAATAATCTAGCATTAAAAAGTTGCGTTTACGCTTGTATGAATTAGAACAATTACATAATTGTATCCATCCATATCAAGTGTCTCTTCCTTCCACTAATTGCTTTTTTGAAAATTTACTTAGTTTTATCGATTTTACACACAAAAACAAATACCCACGTCATTGTATTGTCGCTAAGGAAGAGTCGCCCGCTTCAATGCGCTCGTCAGGCACAGACTTGAATTCTTGCAATCCACGATGGAGCGTGCTAAATCCTATTCTTATTCTTAATTGTACACAAAATAATAATATATAATACAGTTTTCTTGGTAAATTCATGTACAAAGGCCTGCCGAATATTTGGCCGAATGTTCGGTTCGGTAAACTTTTAACCGAACATTCGGCAGATTATGCGTATTTGGTAAAACCCCTATTCGGCCCATCACTGCTTAACATAGCATATTCACCCTTATCTCCACAACATAATACACACATTTCTTTTAAGATAAAAAAAAAACGCGAATTCGCGCGCTTTACACAGAATTCGCGCGTCGGAGCGCAAACAACGCTGATTGGTTCTTCGCTTTACTTGTGAAGAATTTGACGCTTCGATGCGCTTCGACTCTGCTCTAGTATGAGTTGACCCTAACTAGATGACACAATTACAGTCTGGAGGTAGCAGCGTCAACAGTCGGAAGGGATTTAGTGCGTTCGACAAATATAGAAAAAGTAAAAAAAGTATAGAAAGCGGGCCATATCCTGCCGAATATTCGGCCGAATGTTCGGTTCGGTAAACTTTTAACCGAACATTCGGCCGATTATTCGTATTCGGTGAAACCCTTATTCGGCCCATCACTGGTGATCAGCGAGGTTGTACTATACTGGGTGTGAGGGAAACTCTCCGGAAGTCGAAATGCTATTATTATACTATCTAAACACAATCGAATACCAATAACCATTAGCCAAATATAAATGTTTTAGTGATTTGATATTTTTCAAACCCGCAATTTAAAGCGGGGTCAACGCCGCGTCAGTGTAGATACAAAATCTTAGCGTAGGTAACTCGTAACTAGGTATAAAACCACTTCCCGCTCAGCCCCACTCAAGATCACGCGGCCGAAATTTATGGATAAACTGGGACCGTTGAACCCCTGGCGTCAGCTAATATTTTATTTGAATTACATTGCGATCTAACTGCCCAAAGCTGGTTGTGCATGGAAAATGAAAAAAAAACAAAAAAATAAAATCGCCTTGTTTTGTGGTGTCGTATCAGTAATCACCGGCACTATCACCTGTTTTCGTTTTAGGGAGCACTTCCCTAACACCCAGTATAACTAAAGACAGCGTAAGAAGAGAGTACCTATTAGCCGTCTGTAGAGGTGCAGCCATGGGCACTTTCCCTGTATAGTTGGGTATATGTGGCAAAACCGATATGTTTGGGTCCGCTGGCAGGAAGTGCATGAGATAATCACATGCTAGGGCAAAGTAAGCACTGCTCCAGTTCTCCCAGGAACTTGTCTGCTGGCTGTTATTAACAAGGTGCAGGGCAAAATTGATGATGTAGTAGTCAAAGGGATCTGATTATCATTATGTAGGAAAATACTGCAAGACAAGATTCCTTTTTTACATTAATTATGATCTTGATTGTTTAAATATTCTCCTGGCATATAACATGAGTGTTAACTGCATTGCTTTTAAAGACTACCTCTAAAGCCAGTTTAAGAAAGGTTGAAGGACAGCTTGTGTACTGATTTGTAAGCATACAAAATTAACCTCACTTTCCTCTGAATACTCTATCCTAGTTTCCCTTAACAAAATTTTCACAGAATGGTGTCATGACTACACAGGAGGTTTCCACTGTCTATGTGCTGACATAATATTTTTTTAAATATCACATTCTATCATAACGGCAGTTTCTGGCAAAGAATAGGCCACCTTCTACCTAACCTTAATATCTCAAAAAGCTACCAAGGGATTATGTCTCATTATCTTGTATCATAACAACATAGTGTGATCATAAAACCGTCTCCAAGGGTGGTGATATAGGCAGTGTTACTTCACAGCCATCCATACACCAAAAGCAGAACACATGTATGATGCTACCCTGCAAAAATTCTTCAATGTATGCATGCGCATTAGGGTGGGTCAAAAATACTTTTTTAACTGACTTCCAAAAAGAAGGAGGTTCTCAATTCGACTGTATGTTTTTTAATTTTTTTTTTGTATGTTTGTTCCGCTATATCTTTGCTAATTGTGAACCGATTTTAATGATTCTTTTTTTGTTTGAATGAGTATTCTTTCGAAGTGGTCCCATTTAAATTTGGCGAAGATCTGATGAAGAACTTCGGAGATAGACCATTTGAAGTCAGTTTTATTTTTGTTAAAAAGTGATTATTTCGAATTATGTAATCTAATAGCGATATTATATTGCCATTTGAGACCATCATGATGTTTGTAAAATATTATTGCAATCAGTTTAGTACAGTTGCCTCCGGATTAGCTTCAAAGTTTAAAAAACATCAAATAATTTCAGTATTTTTCAAACAGGTCTTTCTATACTTAAACACACTTAAAGCTTTATATTTCGTTTGTGTTTTTATATTATTAGCATATCTACAATTTAATATCGAAATAGTAAATAGAACACTTGTAAGTGTAAACAATTATTGAAGTTATACTGAAATGAGACTACTTTAGTTATATTTTTTTACTGCGTCTAACTAGACCAAAGCTTGTGTTATTGTGATTTTTGCCATGGATCATACCCGAAGTGCTTGGAAATGTCCTATATTTGGTGATATGTATTTATGATAAACAGGAAGAAGTTATTTGAGTTTTCAAAATCCTAGATTTTTTGGTTGTTTTCAGAAATTAAAGGTCAATCTAGAGACAGAAGACAATCTCTAATTGCTATGAAACTTTTTACTCTAATTCATATAATCAATTGACACGTTTTTACCGCTATTACAAGTCAAAAGAAAACAAATTATTTTTTTCCATACAAGTGTGACCCACCCCAATACGCATGCGCACACACACTCAATGTTAAGCTCATGTGCCATTGTAATTACTGTAGGTACTGTCTTTTAAAAGGATACTGAGTGCTAGAGCCACCACATTCAGGGATTGTGAGTCTGTGACTAGCATATCAGAGTAAAACTGTGGACATCTTCCTCTTTCTAAAGTCATCTGTAAGTCCAGCTGAAATTGAAATTATTAATAAAAAAGTAAAATTTGTTTCTTTACCTACACACAAACAAACAAACAAACATAAAAATGTAATGAGAGTCCATAACATTACAAATAATAGAATAGTTGTTACAAAATGTGTAAAAACATAATGTTAAAGTAATAATGCATAGTAAACTGTATTAAAATACTATATACTTACAGGTAAGGCATTTAAAGGGAGGTTATATTTTAACTGTGGGTCAGATAAAAGCTTATAACACAACCGGAACATTGGTCCTAGTGGTTCAAAGAAACCGATTAATGACTCAAATGCATGTTTTTTAGCATCACAAGTAACTGTCCTAAGACCCCAGCCATTGTTAAAAGTATTTGAGAATATGTTACTTATTAACTGAGGGAATAAGGCTTGAAGATCTTTGTTTGGAGTTGACTGGTCTATAATTCGAGTCAATTCGTCCAATTTTTCTTGTAACGGCAAATTTAGACTGGTGTAAAACTGACTCTGAAACAAAAATTAAAAGATAACCAAGATACATAAAAACAATTAAATTAATAAAATACCATCTTTTGTGGCTATTACCATGATATCGTGCGCCATTCTTTTCTTATTTCTTGATTTAAAGGCTTAAAATTTTATCAATACTGACTAAAAAGACTACTTGCAATACAAAATTACAAAGTCAAATCCAAATCCATAAACAGATTTCAAAATTGAATTGGTAATTATTGGTATTAGATAAACATTTATATCTTAGCTAATTCACTCAAAAAGCCCGAACTGCTTTCGGTCGGGCAGCTGATCTGTGATCAATTCTTGCAATAATTACAAATTTATTTACTTGTGGTACGAATTAACTTATTAATAACGATAGAAAAAACCGGTGGAAATGATGGAGCATCTGCGAACCAGTGTTGCCAGATGACCGTCATGGGTTCTCCCCAAATCTTCCCCAAAACCCCCAAAATTCTGGTTTTGAAGAACGGAACTCCCACAAAAGGGATTTTTTTTTTATTAATGAAATAAAACTTTACAAAATTCCAGCAGTAGTTTTCATTACTGGATCAGCATCTTCCCACGCGTCGTCTGTAGTTCGTATATTTTTTCTGATTTGAGTCTCTTTATCATCTTTGAACTTGGTTTAAAATGAACACACCTTCTAGCAAAGTATATCATAATCTCAAAATGGATTCGGCAGTGTGGATGGCCAATCTGTTTCGAATTTTGTCTTTAATAATAGCTACTTGGGAGAAGACTCTCCATAACTGCATCCGATTAATATGTTATAGTTAGGGGTTTGGTTGCGTTGAGTTATTATATTTTTAATCACCACTTTTTTCTTTTCTTGGCTTTTCCCAGGTTACAGTTTTGGTAGTAAAAATCCTCCCTCCAAATATCCTGCCGAAAATATTGTCCCCTCATCACTAAAAAAAACCCTAGATTTGGAAGGATTCCTCCCAATCCGGCATCACTGCTGCGAACAAAATGTGACAATGACAAATATGATTAGGTACAGATTACCTATAATAATGACATTGACAAAAAACAATGAATCGAAACCAAAGACTACAAATAGTATACTAGTGTTGATACCTTAACAAGAATTGGTACCTACAAATGTTGCATACAAAATGATAGAATGTCCGTTGGGACATTCTATCATTGGTATTGGTAGGTGTTGACCTCAATATATTTTTTGCACTATTCTAGTTCATTCCCACAAACAATAGGGATACAATTTCAATCCACACTATGACAAAAACTAATAATTGACTATACTGCCGCGCGATTCATAAACGCAGTAAGTAACATTTTGGTCAATTTGTTGATCATATATTCGTAATCACAATCCTATGGTGATTACGAATATATATCTTGTATAAGAAACTGCGTATAGGACTATCAGCCTCGTAAGTAGTTACTGAAACCGATTACGTTAAATACCTAACGCCCACCAGTTTAGTGTACTAAAATACTGTCGAAATGTGCTACAGATAGAGTGCGCGCAAGATAACTCTGCGCGCGGCCAAAATCGGAACTAATCATGGTCCGCCATAGTGTTGCCGTTTTATTAACTTTGTCACTAGATCTACCTGATTTTAGGAATAAAAGAAAATATAATAATAAAGATTACCCCTATCAGACGATAATAATCATAATGCATTCTTATTCACTCATGCCACATTTATCAGCTTAGTTCTTTTCCCTTGCAAATTACGTAAAAATACTAATTAATTTAATTGATAGGTAGTAAATTTAAACGAACATAACTGAGCTCAATTAAAATATAATAAACCGCAAGAGGGCTGACCAATTTTAATGCTCACGAATATATTACTTTTCCTTAAAAAGTAGGACTTTGTATTTTTGCGATCATGGCAACATTTAGCACGCCCTCCGTCGCGCGCAGAGTTATCTTCACAGATTAATGATCTAAGGTAGGTTATCTTGCGCGCACTCTAGTCAAGGAACATATTTACTCTAGGGAAGACTCACAGAGTATTTTTTTATAGGAGGACTCTACTACAGAATCGACAGTCGGCACCATTATCTACCTACTTTTTATCTAGTAGTCTAGTCTGTAGTCTGTACTTTGTGGTGTTTGTGGTGGTGTTGAAGACTGAAGTTGAATTTCACGTGTACAGTGTCACCCCCCTATACTATCAACCAAGGATTAGGAACATAATATAATACTAATCTGTTCATAATACTCTCCCATTCAACGAATAAGTAAACCACTTAGAAAAACATCTACGTTGACGCCGAAGATTTGGTATGATAAATACAATTTCAAGAAATTTCAATGTCTTATGACTGGTTTGAGTCCATAGGGCGACCGCGATTTGTTGTCGCCCCTATGGTTGATGCTAGTGAGCTGGCTTGGCGCCTTCTTTGCCGAAGACATGGAGCAACATTGTGTTATACTCCAATGTTTCATAGTAATGTTTTCACCAAAGATCCCAAGTACAGGAAAGATAGTATGGTGACTTGTGAAGAGGATCGGCCGCTTATTGTGCAGGTTAGCATGCTTTAATTTAAATTAAATTAACCTACATATACGAAACTATCTATACCTGATGTACCACCAATGTGCATTGAAGTATTAAATAAATAAATAAATAAATATACGAAACTACCTATATGAAATTATTAGGTGTTTGTTTCATGATACTGGTTACAATTTATATCATCTGTAATAGAGCTGCCAACTTCCAAAAATGCCAGACCAGGAGATTTTAGGAATTAAAAAAAAACAGTAATTTCACAATCATGACAAAAGAATGGATCTAGGTAGGCACTACTTATACAGTACCACTAGGTCCAGCTCGATTCTTATAGTCATACTTTTTCCTGGACTGTGATTTCATAAGCAATTTTTCTAGTTCAGGTTTTTTAAAAAACAACAAATGTTGACATGTCATATTAAAGTTTATTTTTACTATTAACCCAGACTTGACTATATCAACTGATAAACAGTTTCGCTCCTCTGTCCAAAAGTTCCCCATCAGGGAAAAAATGCGTTCCACAAAAGCTGATGGGATTGAAATTTTTATTTCCAAGGATATCCTTTGAACCCGGAGATATACAATAACAACCCGTAACCCGGAGATGCATCATTCATTCCGGAGTCTCCGGGTCAAACCTGGAGGGTAGGCAGCCCTATCCGTAAAAGATGCTAGGGCCTATGATGGTATAAAATTCAAAATGCCCAATTTTCATTTTTTTAAATAATGCTTTCTAAATCTACTTGCAAGTTGTTTGATTTTACTTTAATTATTGTTTATGTATGTTTTTATTTTTTTTATTATTTTGTAAAATAATTTTGTTGCTGTATTTTAGTTCTGTGGCAATAACCCTGAAACAATGGCAGCTGCAGCAAAACTGGTTGAAAAACAATGTGATGCAATTGATGTAAATCTCGGCTGTCCTCAATCTATAGCTAAGAGAGGCAAATATGGATCTTTTCTTCAGGATGATTGGGAATTGCTTAAGAAAATTGGTAAGTTAATAGTTTTTTACTTAATTCTTTCCTTCTTGTACTCTGCAATTTTAAAGGTTGACTTTTAACTGTATATTTGTCTCTGCTCTCTGGGGCTAATAACATCACATTTGGTTTTATAATCATAACTACAAGAGGACTGCAGTCGACAGTTGTCAAACAGTTTCACTGATTGCATCTTAATTGCCTCGAATTTCAGTTGCCACTAGATGTGTAGTCCACTTCCACTTATGATTAAGAATGTGAAACGAATTATGATTCACCAAATGTGGTATTATTTGCCTCTCAGTTCTCTGTTCCTACTCAGATAACAAAAAAAACTCCTATGTTGCAATGCCCATATATTTTGTTAGTCAAAATCTTAAATCTTTTTCCTTCAACTACAAAATTCATTTATTCAGAATAAACTAGAATTACTTATTAACCGACTTCAAAAAGGAGGAGGTCCTATATTCAATTGTTCTTTTTTTATGTATGTACATTGATTATTTAAACACCAATGTTACAAAAGAACCCCCAAAAACTTCCACCCTGGACCTAGAATACATAATATGTATAATTGTTTTAAATTAAATGTTTGTATTTGTATGTACCTAGTGCATGTGTGAGTCAGGTAGGTATTCATAACATAACCAAACATTATTTAATGGCTTTGTTTTGTGAAGTTTTGAGATTTGATTTTAGAGTGCAATATCTGATTTCTATCAGATACTCTAGTACTGTGGTTTTACTATAGAGTAGCAAATAAATGGGATACAAGTTTGATCATACATTTTCAATGTGTTGTTTCCAGAATCATTTATAACTTAGTCAAACCTAATTTCTTTTTGGCCTAAATAACAGCATTTGTTTTATATTAAACAAATTATATTGCAGTACTTATTATGTGCTCACATACACATCATTATTTGTAAATAAATAAACATTGCATGTTTTGTTACAGTAAAGGCTATGTCTGAAGCTGTTTCGGTACCAATAACATGCAAAGTGCGGATTTTTGAAAGCATAGAAAAATCTGTGGACTATGCCCTCATGTTACAAAATGCAGGATGTAACATGCTCACAGTTCATGGAAGAACAAGGGAACAAAAAGGACCATTAACTGGTATTGCTAGTTGGAAACATATAAAGGCAGTAAGGTGTGTTTTTTTTATTATATAAAAATAACTTAATAAGCAGTGATAGCCTAGTGGTTGAACACTCGCCTTCCGTGCAGGAGGGTCCCATTCCGATCCCAGCTTGCCCCTCTGACTTTTCGAATTCATGTGCAGAACAGAATTTGATTATCACTTGCATTAATGGTGAGGTACTCTGCCCACCCGCACCGGACCAGCGTGGTGGTTTAGACCACCACGCTTTAGAGGCCTTAGGGCCTCTAACCCTTCACATTCTGAGAAGAGGCCTATGCCGTGCAGTGGGACAGTAATAAGCTGATTATGCTGAGCTAATGTTTTTAATTTTATAATTAGCTAATACAAGTATTGATAGACCAATATTTTGATGTGTTGCTCAATTTATACATATGTTATACAATATTATATTCTTGACTTTTTTTGTAATTAGATAGAATTTGTTCAGTATGTCTTTGCAGGCAGTAAAACAGAGAAATATATCTCAATGCGCCACATTATGCATATTGTTGATATTTGCTTTAACTAGCAACATAACAGCAACAGGGCATCCAGAATACAAGTGCCAGAAACAAAAGGAGAACATTTCTTTAACAGAATAGACAGTCTGTGGGGGGCCGATTAAAAATCTAATTCCCCTCCGTCGCTTGGTAAGCCAGACATAAGAGGCGACGAACCTGGCACCATAATTGTGCCCGAAAAATGGCAATATGCTCATCACTTATTACATGGGACTAAATAAAAGAGGCGAAACATGGGTGTACAGACTTCTGTAATAGGAGAACACCTCTGTTTACCTTTTCGGGGATTATAGGCGTTAGTATAATATACTAACGCCTATCATATCTATATATGTAACTTAGTGAAATGATAACATACACAAGAGTCCTTGATTTATTTAAATATGTACTGATAATGTACTTGTATTAGTGATTTAGAATAATATAATAAAACAATTGATTTTGTTTTGTAAAAATCTGGTTTTTATTTCCAGGGAAGCAATATCAATACCTATGCTAGCAAATGGTAACATTCAATGTGTAGAAGACGTTTATAGATGTTTAGATTACACTAAAGTAGATGGCATAATGAGTGCAGAGGGTACCCTTACAAACCCTGCCCTATTTGAAGGAATTAACCCATTAACATGGGAGATGGCCCAAGAGTATCTTGATTTGGTTGAAAAGTATCCTTGCCCATCATCTTATATAAGAGGTCATTTATTTAAAATATTTCATAAAATGTAAGTATAATAATTAATCAGTTGCAAAAAAGTAGTACACTTTACTATAACATTAAAACTGTTACATTTCGAAAATTGTTACAATTCGTCCGTGAACTGCTGACATCTCCTAAATGGCCTTTGTCCGTACAGACGGATAGAAGATCTCAGAAGTTCACAGACAATTTATAACAATGGTTTATTTATATAGTTAATTATAAAACTTTATAGATTTTCGTTTGAAGAAAACAATGACGATAGACAAATTCTGGCGACAGCACAAAATTTAGATGACTTTAAAAAAGTATGTTTACATGTTAAAGACAAGTATTTACTTTATCATGAAGGAAAAATTAAATTTATTAATGATGAAAATGTATCTAGAATTGGTTTTAATTTAATATTGCCTCCATGGATATGCCAACCATATGTAAGAATGTCACCTGAAGAGCACACACAAAAAATGGAGAAATTGAATATTATTCAGGTAAAACAACTGAAAGCATGAATTCATATGATGTTATATTTAATAAATATTTTATCAGTTATTTCTTCTAGGATAGTATTGCTGAAAAAAGAAAGTTTGAGGATATTGATGGAACTGCTATATCTCGGAAAAAAATGAAAAAGATCAGGAGGATTATGAGGAAACCAGAAAAACAAGACGCACCAAGAAATGCTGGCAGAAGTGGTGAAATATGTGTTAACGAAAATTGTCCTAATCCTCTTGTTAGTACTTTTGTTCTAAGTACTTTTGTAAGTAAGTAGATTTATTATATATATCAAAAATAATGAATAAAATAAATGTTTCAGGGTGGAAAGTGTCTGTACAAACTTTGTAAAAAATGTTGCAGAAATAAATGCTATGAAGAGGATTTGGATTGTAAAGGCCACAGAATACTTGTACATACTAGGCGTGAAATGGCTAAGAAGTTTCAAATACCTAATGTTGATAATAACACACAAATTGCTACTAATTAATTCTTACAGGTCAATTAATAACTTTTTCATATAGGTATTGTACTTTATGTATATATGTACATAAGACATAATAAAAAAAATCACGTTATACGGGTTTTTTTACACATTATCGTTTTTATTCCACTTTATATCCCCCTTAAAGTTAATATAAAAATATATATTCCGGAGGTACCTAATAAACCATAATCGACAACAGTTAATATTGGTCAATTTCAGTGTACTTTGGAAGCTGTACTTAATTTGATTAAGTACCTACATAACTTTTCTGTGTTGACGAATTGTTACCATAGAAACATGCATTAGGTACGTACAACACTATTTGGAATAGAATGTGGATCAGTCTCTATAAAATTAAATATTATGATAGCATTAGCCTAATAAATAGGCCAATAGGCGTAATATTCTAAGGCATAATTTCTGGATGCAGCTATTAGAAAAATGTTAATACGGTGAAATCGTTACCGATGTTAAAAGATGCGCGCGCATTAAACTGGCTTGACCAGCATTTAATTGTCGTCCACAAGGCTTCGTTATTATACCTTTATAACTCACTTTATAATAGAAAAATATTATATTAGTAACAGTTTCTTTGACTGATTCGTGTTATGATATCCCTGTTGTGAAATATATATCAAATATTATTCGTGACAATAAATAATTATAAATAAAGTACATTGATAATTAACAATACTGACCGATGGACAAATGCTGTGCCTCACATCAATCACCAAGACCTCAAAGGAGATTGAATGGACTTCAGTTACCTCTAAATTACCAACAAATTATTGGCTGGTTGGTCTTCATAGCAACTGGTTCATTGAATTTTTTTATTCTCATAAATATACAATTTGATGAATTGAGGACAATATCTTTAGTGATATTTATTGTGTTGTATATGTCTCACGTATCATCGCATCTTACTGCGTCGTTAATAGATCCCAGTGAAACAGAACTGAGAAAGCTGGAAGTTAACAATGTTCCGGAATTCGATCGAGATGTTCACGCTCATGTTATTGAAAATGGGAGATGTCACCTGTGCAATATACACACTAGCAGCAGAAGAACGAAGCATTGTAGTATATGCAACAAATGTGTGGATCACTTCGATCACCACTGCAAGTGGCTCAACAACTGCATCGGTCGGAGGAACTACCTGGCGTTTATTGCATGCGTTACCACGGCTTTGATGATATCTGCGTTTACGTCATCGTTGTGTGCTGCAGATATTGCGATATTATTTACGAATCCTAAATATTTTAGTATGGAAGCACAAAACTTTATAAACTGTAGTTCGTTATACAGCACGACGTCAAATTTTTGTAAGAGTTCAATATCTTTTTTAACATTTTTAGTCTTATTTTGCATAACGGCGTCAGCAATAGGATGTGCCTTATTACATTTATGCTGTTTCCATATTTATATCTCTTTGTTAGGAGTTACAACATATGAATATGTCGTAAGAAGTGGAGACTCTGAAGCCCCTCCTAACAAATATATTAAGAATTGTAAATGTTGTAGGTGGAATATATCACAAGAGTTGTATACTATCAGAATATCTAAAGAGAAATCCAAAACCCAAGAAAATCCTGATAGTGGATCTATGGCAAGTAAATTGGATGTTTCACATTCACGTACAGATATTCAAAATGGAGAGGTTAATGTTATAAATTTAATTAGCATATTAATTAACAATGAACTAGGTAAAGCTAGGAAAATGTTTATGTATGATCAAAACAAAATTCATCCACATGATGGAAATAGTAGTAGATGATAGCACATGACAGGCAGGTAGGCACCTCCCCTTTTTTGAAATGGGTTTTTGATTAAGATACGGCAGAATCAAGAATGTTAATACCTACATATGTGCTGCTTCACATTTTTAGGAAAGATTTTGTTGTGAATTTAAGAAGTGGCATGACTGCGAAAAATCTGGAAGAACTACCTATTAATTAGGTTTAGGTCCATGAAGTTTTTAATGAAGAATGACTTTCCTATCGTAATGAAACATCTCATGGTCTTTGGATTGTCGAAACTCAGTTTAAGCAGGGGTCCCATGGCCTGTGTAATCAACAGGCTAGACCACGCCAGCATGGGCGACATGCCTGTCTCGCCTCGGTTCTCGTTAATTTCTTCCATGCACTTCGCATCACTTAACATGTTGGAATGGCGGTAAGGAACGACAGGCCGACAACCGCCATACGATTTTCGCCGGCGCGGGGCGCGATCGCCAACACGGGCCTCGAAATGATCTGGCGTGACCATGGGACCCAAACCGAACCATTAAGGATGCATTTTGCAGAAACCTTTTGTCTACCATAAATTAAAGATTTAATGTAGGTATTCCTAAGAGGCCGGATATTTTTTGTTATAAAATGGGAATACAGGACAGACCGCGCCACTAACGCTAAATTGTAAAACATTAATAAAATACTCTCGACTGGTAACAAGTTATTCTATTTACTGCGCCTATTTTCTGTACTGCGTCATAGTACGTGTACTTAACAGAGTACATTCATTCTGTAGCATCACATTCTCGGCACGTTATGTAATCGTGGTACGGACGGAACCGGGCTGAAATTGTCAGACTGGCTCACAGAATACTATTACTCTAGCGAGGGCTGGTCCGGCCACCTATAAGCATGAGAGTGCTTAAAATCTCTTTATAGAGGTACATAATGAAATAAAGCAAGTAGGTACGTTCGACGTAAGAGAAGTACATTCGACTAAACAAACCGCGGGGCCGGGCCAGCTTGACGTATGTCCGGGAACGGTGGGCTCTATTATTTGTGGCGCACTTATAGTTTTTATCCATAGTCACCACAATGGGCAAGCGGGTTGATGATCACAATAAGTTGTCAATTTTACATACGAGGACGCTGCTGCCCGTCCTTCCGATTTCAACTCTTAGTCGCCTCATACCCACAGATAGGCGACTTTTCTGTGCCGGGAACCAAACGGGTCCACAAAAGGATCTGTACCACATTTATAGGTACCATTCAGTTTTCTTATTGAAATGGTAATAAAAATAAACAATTCTTATTTCCAATCGGCTCCCATTTATTGTATCCTTTAATAAACTTGTAAATTTCTTAAATATGGTATAATTAACAAAATCATAATATATAAATAAAACAATATTTGAAGGTTGCTTCCCCAAATTATGAGTAGGTAGAATTTCCTTGCCTTTGCAAAACTTAACTTCATGGTTGCATCAGTAAAAAGATGACTCATCTTCGCAACTCGTACGTAAGTTTATATACGTAAATGTATTGGTACATTGGTTAAGCCTTGCGTAAGTAAGGGATTTGCGTGCCAATGATGTTTATTCACGTTTGCGGCGGCGATTATTCTCTTCCTGTAAAAATAATGTTTTATTTATTCAGCATATCATAACATCACGCCTTGTATTCCCCGAAGGGTTCGGCAGAGGTGGATAGCAAATACCTGAAATATAGGTATTTAAATCATGGAAAGCTATCTTTGAAGAAACAACATACCTTCTGCGATAAAATAATAAGCAGTCTTCTGAACATTCCAATGAAATCAATGAATAACTCTAAAGCATGTTGCACAAAGTCCTTGTTGCCCATTCGGCGTTTCTCAATGATAAGTTGTGTGTCAAACAGCACAAAGCCACACATGAGCATAAGTCCAAGGTACAGGTGAGCCTGTAAAAAAATAATGTATAGATTATAAGAAACTGACTTCCCTTTACATAGTTAATTTCTATTTGTTCATATTCATTCCATAAATGCATTAATTTTTATTCTGTACTTTGTACAATGAATTGACATTTTTTTTTTCAAGGTTAATTTTTGATAAATTCTTTGTTTTAATTGCTAAAAGCCTAGTGGGCAGCTCTGTCCTGATTTAGCAGTGTTATCTAAAGAATATTCTTCCAGTTTTTGCCTTGCAGGCCTAACATATTGGGACATACTTTCAGTGTGTAAAAAGATACATGTAAATAAAAATGTAATTGAGTGTACTCACTTGATACAGGAAGTGAGACTGCATGAAAATATTGACTAAGGTCATGAGTGACATAGAAGTAAGCAGGGTCATCAGTGTTCCTCCCAGGAACAGCCAGCTGCCACGATCAGCCAGCATGGCCGCAATGGAGAAGCACACAAACACCAATGTAGTGCCAAGGAGAGCTGTCACTATGATGGATGGATCAACAAAGCTGACATAATCCAGCAGTGGTCCCAGACTCATTCCTAAAATGCACATTTTAATTAAAACATTAAAGACAAAGTTTGTTCTTTTAACACTGCTCAAAATTCTTGTAAGTTATTTATACAACAAGCCAAAGTGTAGGTATACATGGTTAAAATATGAAACTTATTTTATACCTGAAGTTAGACCAAAACCTAAGAGGTATCCAAGACGCAGGTTCGTGTTCTTGCCATTGTCAGGAGTTGCGATCAACATCAACATGAGACCAGCTCCAGCAATAGCAGACAAGATGCCGGCTTGGAACCAAGTGTACATGTCAACATATACCCCAGCCAAAGCTGAGCCACATGTCATCATCAAGGTCCCATAAACATTTTTTAAATGTTGTCGAACCGGTGGTTCTCTGTAAGACATAAGAAACATACAAATAAATAATTTCCTTACATTATATACTAAATCTAAGTTTATGTAGTCAATCAGAGCCTTAGAAAAAAAGGGGGGTACCACTAGCCAGGGACTTAAAAACTTTAAAGTCACTTCCTGGGAGAACTTTGGACTTAAGCTTATTTAAGATACTTAAACCTATTGCTTGATAGGCTGTGTGACAAAAAAAACAGTAAGTACATTCAATATTTTTGTATGATATTGTTAAAGTAATGATCAGTTCAGTAGAGATTATGATCATGTTACAATAACACAGAACTCAACACAAAATAAATATTTGTATGTGTGTCATGGAATGTTCCTAGTATGTTCTAGAAAGACATAGACATTAAACTAACTTAGTTCAATATTACTCTTTTGTAATAAACATTGCATTGTGTGCTTATAGAATGGTATAAATATAAAATATGGAAATAATGGCTGCTGGAATACTCACAGACGGTTTTGAAAACTGTTGACGAATGTTTGAAGATTAGGAGTCATGATGACGGGAGATCTAAAATAAAATAATTAATGCTTTATAGTAAAATCACAAAACCTTGTAACGTAACTTCAGTATTTAGTTATGCACGACGCTAAAATATGAAGTGATTATTTTTAGAATGCTCACAAACCACGAACTCTTCGATACGAAACAATGGTGATTTTGATGAAATTCCGATTGCCATGAGTAAAAATACCGAAATTCTTGGCGCCGTCGTTTGACATCTTAACGATTCTGACTGATATTCTCGACAATGACATAGACTCACGGTATACCTATAACATCTGCGACGATTATAATGATTAATGTTTAGGATATTAAATTTAATTATTCACAAAGTGAAGATTTTTGTTACGATTATAACTATACAGATTTCTTCCGTATACAATAACATTACAATTTATATAACGTATAGGGTAATCATAACAAAATAGTAGATACGTTATATTGTAATAATAATGTGGTGTCTCAGTTATTGAATAAGAAGATTTTTTTTTAGATTCGTCATCTTAATTTTATAAAATAGGTGCCAAAACATTATAAGGTGAAAAACAAAAAGTGACCAATCACATGACAACACGATTCTATTTTCCCTTCCCTGATTTTCCCCATCGATGACGTGAGCAGGGTTGCAAGTATACAAAAAAAAAACAATAGCTAGAAAAATAAATCGCCTCTGGCTGTATATTTTATTGCTTTTGCCAACAAACTAACGACACTACAAAAGGAACTAACAACGGATCGAAAAACTAGAGTGCGCGTAAGATAAGTCTGTGCTCGGCCAAAATCGGTTGCCATTTTATTAACTTTGTCACTAGATCTACCTGATTTTAGGAAGAAAAGAAAATACAATACATAATAAAGATTATAGTAGACCTCATCAGACGATAATAATCATAATGCATTCTTATTCATTCACGGCACATTTATAAGCTTAGTTCTTTTCCTTTGCAAATTACGTAAAAATACTACTACACGGGCGACTTAACTCGACACCTGCCTCGGAATTTGACACCCCTCCCGCTTTCCCCCGCGGGACCCGCCGTCGCCGTGCGAGTAGCGATAGCATCACAGTTCTGCCGCGCGATTCATAAACGCAGTAAGTAACATTTTGGTCAAAACGAGTTGATCATAATATTCGTAATCACCGAAATGAGTTCTATAAGAATCAAACACCCGTTTGTTTTCTATATACTTTAGAAGACCGAAAATCAAAAAACATAAACGCAGTAACTACAATTATTATTTTGTCCTTGCCCCTTTAACATATCCACAGAAATTATATATATTACAACTTTTTAAGAATAACGACTAGCTACTTTTACTAAAAACTTAACATAAACACAGTATGAACACCAGCGGCAATTCTTACAAGTAATCAAAACATCCTTATTTTATTAGCAGTAAGATAATAATATACTATATTTTTATAAAGAATCACCTTTGTGGTGCTGATGGCTGGATGTCGCATAATAGTACTGCAGTAAGAAACAGTACTACAACGTTTCTGTGTTATACTTCGGGCTGATATTAAGCATTACATAGTATAAACGAAGTAAAACACTACAAACTGCGATAATCACATGTGAATAACTGTGGAATAAATTATGCATTGCATACTATGAACGCAGTAAATGTCACCCTCCAGTAATGTGGTTACATGGTTCAAGGCTAAACAGTGGACTCAGACTATTTCCCTGGAATATACCTCGGTCAGTCCTGATTGGTTCTCCTCTCACTTGAATTTGTCGACATCCTGGATATTGAAGGACTGACCTCCATTGCCTCATAAATGACGTCAGGTAGGTGCGTGACTTGTATTTACTTTAAACAACTCCAGCACCCTCATGAGCCATGTATGTGGCACCGAGTTGCAGGCGTTCTTATAGTCTATCCAACATGTCGACAGATCCTTTCGGGATCGGAAAACTTGTTGGCTAGTGGCTATATCAAAGAGGAGTAATTCCTTAGTACCGCGGAACCCATTCTTACATCCATTTTTAGAAGCAGACATTATAGAATTATTTTCAATATGAATGTTAATTTTGGTTCTCAAAATGGACGTACGAAGCTTATAGACCGTCGGCAAACATGTGATCGGTCTATAATTCTTTTTAATTTTGGATCTCAAAATGGACGTACGAAGCTTACATCTTGTCATACACGCATGCTGGTTGAGAGTACTACGCACCTGTCTTATTAAAGCTTTTCAGGAGTACTTATTATCTTGTTATGGAAACAAGACAATTATTTACGCCGTGCGGGTAAACATACGATCGCGTTGCCACCATTCGCCTGCCTACCCTATTCGGGGGATATAGTAGTGAAGGTTACGTTTGTGTTATATAATTGTAAAAGACCCAATTATGGTATTGATAAATAACTATAATACTGACTACTCTTTGTGTTTTTACCGCAAAGTAGTATTTTAATTGAAATAAAAATCAAAAATAACTTATTTTTTTATGGAGCGTATTTCATAAGCTTCGGGGTTTGTAGGACCCAACATACAACACTTAATTAAGGTATAGTAGTATCTATTTAGCTTCTTGGACCAGGGCCTATACAAATGTGCCCATTCTCCTTTGTTTTATTTCCATCTAAATCAAATTGTTCAATTCAATACCCCTAAGATGCCAGCCTAGACAAAGCACAAGAGAGAGACATAGGCCTTGCGCGCTTATTATTGCGTACTCAAAGTGACAAAGAAAGAGAGAGGCGCATCTCTATCTCGCGCTTTCTCGAGGCTGCCATCTTAGCCCTGTAAATATGAACTTGAGTAGGTACCTAACCTAGCACTTAATCCCTTTTCTAAAACTGCATATTAATACATAATATTGAACCTTGATCCCAGAATCGTAATACAATCGCGATATTGAAATCATAATAAAAAATACTAATTATTAATGTTTATCAATATTTCCTTGATAATGGATCGCGATATCGTATGTAAAGATTTGAATTGCAAAATATTATCCAAGTCTATGTTACTACCTAATACTGATTTATGTATTCGAAATAATAATGTTACTTTAAAAAAATATAAATATAAATTATTTTCGTAAAAGAACATGAAACGGAAACCAAAACTTTTTTGCCAATTGTACTTTACACCAACGTCATTCGAGCCAGGTGTCAAGTTAAGTCGCCCGAGTACCTAGTAATTTATACTTCATAAAAGATAGCTTGATCTCTGCGACAGCTGTCAGCTAAAGTGACGCCTATGAAGTCTTATAATGTACATAACTTAGCTCAATTAAAGTATTATAAACCGCAAAAGAGGGCTGCCTGTGGGGCTGCCCAATTTTAATGTTCAAGAATATATTACTTTTCCTTATTACCTACTTATTAGAAAAATCTTAGGTTTTTCAACCTAAGAAGTTTCTAATAAGTAATACTCCATGCTACTTTTACTTGGTCAAATATTAAGAAGACATGTTTTTTAACAATCAAACAAAGATATAACTTATTAATCTTTACACTTCTGTACTAAGAATACTATAAATGACCAAGGATTTTTCTAATGCTTATTTTAAAATATCAAAACTGGTAACAATAATATTTTTTTACAGCTAAATTAGCCTTTGTCAGTCTTAAGACACTAGGAACTATAAAAAAACCAACAGAAAAGGTTATCCTTCCAACCAACAAAACATAACACTCCTCCAAAATTACTCTTCTTCAAAAGCCAAGCAGCTAGTGCATGCTGGCACTACATGCTCTAAACACAAATATTTCTTGCATTCTTGACGATTTTTGTGATACGTCCTCATCAGATACCAATTTATCTTGTAGAAGAGCTTCGAGACGACGGCTTTCACGCTCGTAAAACATGCTAAAACAAAGTTTAGGAAAATAAGCAAGAAATACGTACTGAGTGTAATATCGATAAAATTATGCAAAAATGTTACTGATTACAGAATAATAATGATCACAATAATCATATTATTAAAATAAAACCAAAAATAAATAGATAAGCTTATCAAAAAGTAAAAAAAATAATATTAAACTATGACTATTTAACTTACGTAATTTGTGGCCTACGGTCTTACCCGGGTCATTCACATGCGCACAAACATTCGTACATTGCACGAATGTTTTCCGTTTTGTATGGAAAATGTTTGCTGATTGCGAATGTCAGTCCCACACTTGTGGGTTCGCGTATTCGTGCGAATGTGAGTGACCCGTATTACAGACCGGGTTGGACCCAAAACTCCGAGATGTGCGTCTGCGTCGCCGGCTTGGGGTGGACCTACGGTGGGGGACGCGTAATGAGGAAAGTACACGAAATCACAACTCAATTCAATGGCGGGTAAAAAAGTTATTCGATTTTTTCGAATCACCCAGTCTCACAGACATATAGGTCACAAATGACAGGTTAATAAGCGATCTCAATTCAAAATCTCTGGAATAATGTAGGTTTTTGATATTACTTCTATTGATTTTCGTCAATCCTGATATTTTGGATTGAGATCGGTTATTAATATCGGCCGTAAAGGTGTCTGCGAACGGCACCATTTGGCTCTCGATCGGTAGAGTCGATCGACGTGTGAATCAAAGGCAAATTCGTAGACATATATTATAATTAATCTGCGGGCAAGTTGGTTGACCAAAGTGCCGTCCTATACTATTCTCTACGCGTTTTTAATATTGCCTACGCGTTTATAAACAAGTTCTGTTTTAGTTTACGTTGTGTTCGGCCGTACTATTTTAAGGAACAGTCCCAACATTGTCTTTGCTTCGTCTATCTTCCTCTATTTACTGTTCTGATTTTGACATTGACATAATAAGTGACATATAATTATAACCTCAAAATACAGCACTTTCAGTTGTAAACACGTTGTAGTTATTTATTTTGATGTGATTCAATAGACAAAATGGGGAAGAAGACAAAAGTAGGAAAACAGCGGAAAGATAAATATTATCAACTCGCAAAAGAAACAGGTATGTAGTTGTTTAACATAAGATAAAGATTTGTAGTCCATCGGCGTTCTTGTGAATAATGCGGTACATGTGATTTTAGGTTATCGTTCCAGAGCTGCATTCAAATTGATTCAATTGAATCGAAAATTTGGGTTTTTACAAAAGTCACGAGTATGCATCGACTTATGTGCTGCGCCTGGTGGGTGGATGCAGGTGGCGCATCAGAACATGCCTGTATCGAGTGTGGTTATTGGCGTTGATTTGTTTCCTATCAAACCCGTTCCTGGATGTATAGGCCTAACTGAAGATATAACAACGGAGAAATGCAAAACAGCTATAAAAAAAGAAATCAAAACCTGGAAAGCAGACATTGTTCTTAATGATGGTGCCCCAAATGTTGGTTTGAACTGGATTCATGATGCATACCAGCAAGCCTGTCTCACTCTCAGTGCCTTAAAATTGGCTACAACTTTCTTGAGAGAGGGTGGTTGGTTTGTAACTAAAGTATTTAGATCCAAAGATTATCATGCATTATTGTGGGTGCTAAAACAATTTTTCAAAAAAGTTCATGCAACTAAGCCACAAGCGTCTCGTAATGAATCATCTGAAATTTTTGTGGTCTGTCAGGGCTATATTGCACCTGATACTATCGATCCTAAATTTCTTGATCCCAAAAATGTATTTGAGGATTTGGATATTGTGAAAAAACAACACATAAATATTTTACACCCGGAGAAACAAAAGAAAGCTAAAGCTGAAGGATATCTGGAAAATGATTATACAACTCATCACAAAGTATTGCTCTCACAGTTTTTGAGCCAAGACCAGGACCCAATAGATCTACTTCAAGGATGCTCTGAGGTATTTTATTTCAATCAGTCACAATAGCTTTAACACTTAAATATTTATTGTAAAATTACTACCATGGTGATTTTGCTTTACAGATTGTGTTTGATGATAAATCCATTGAGGGACACCCAAAGACTACTGCAGAAATAAAAGAATGCTGTAAAGATATTAAAGTACTTGGCAGAAAGGATTTAAAAGCACTGCTAAGCTGGTTCAAGCAAATGAAGGAATGGAAAACTTCACAGGTAATCTAGGTTAATTTTGTTTAAAAAAGATCCTTATAATTCTTTGTGGAAGAATTTTTACTGGTTACCTCGGAGATGAGAAACCATTTATAATACACTATTTGTTGCCTGCGATTTCACTCTTATCCTAGGGGAACTACTTCGTGTATCTAGATAAAAATATCCTATGAGTTAATCCAGGACAATGTCTATCTGTGTGCCAAATTTCATCCAAATTTGTTCATCTGTTTTTGCATAATGCAACATCAATCTTTCACATTTTCATAATATTATTGGGATTTTTGAAACTTATTAAGACTGAGATGGTATCAATTTTCTTTTATAATCATCTTTTATAAATGTATTAATTTTTCATGTATAGTTAGTCAAGACAGATGCAAAAGAAGACAGTGATGAGGAATCAAAGGAGGAGGCAGCCGAGGATAAAGATGAAGGTGATGATGTAGATGCAGAGATTGCTGGACTACAGGTACATCATTGTGTCACAACTTACTTATTTGCTTGTTATAGGTTTAAAATATTTAGCTGGTAAAGATTATGTGATTTATAGAATCTGTAGATAATATTATATAATGCTTATGTATAATTACTATGTTGTACATTTTCGACTTAGGAAACAAAAAACTAAACAACTATTGTTTACTCTTGAAACAGTTACAAACTTTCTTAGTCTGTCATTTGCATACTTGACTTTACCAATCTAATTGTAATATGTATGAATGTATGAATTGTAGGATGAAGAAAGGCGCCAGTCAAAACGAAAAAGGAAACAACTGAATAAACAAAGACAAAAGTTAGCAGAGAAAATGAATCTGAAGATGGTACTCAAAGGTGATGGTGGACCTATTTTGGAGAGCAATGACATGTTTAAGCTATCAGACATCAAGAATGCTGAGGTAAGTAGTATTAAATAAACAAAATGAAGTATTTTGTTATACAAATAAATAAATCAAATTAGGTTGCAAACATCCATTACCGGCCATTGGCATCTTAAACACGGCCTAAGTGGTCACTATGGAATATTGCCTAAATAACGGTATTTGACAAAGCTGTGATTATCTTGGAAATAAATAAATATCAAATAAATATTTTGTTAATAATAGGAATTGGCGCGTATGGTAGATCAGCAACCTGATATAGTGGCAGAACCCAGCGATGACTCGGATGATGAGTTCAAAGTAAAACAAAAGTATGTCAAATATGATACGGAGTCATCTAAACTGGACTCTTCAGGCCTTTATTATAAAGACTCTGACAGTGATCTTGAAATGGAATCTGACTCTGATACTGAGCAAGACAAGGAGACTTTGGGTAACATATAAATTTGTTATATTTTTTATTATGAGGTTAGCTTAGCTTGTAAATTGACCAAGAATTGATAACTATTTAAGGTAAAAAGGAATTAAGGAATACCAGTATAACCTTGTTTCCTCTTTAGAAACATTGCATTACCGAAAGAAAAACAACAGACTAGTGAAGATCATTGAAATAATTAATTATTATTTAGGCTTTAAGCCCACAGTGATAAGTTTTCCTAAAATTAATTTTGTGTTACAGCTTTCTCAGATTCAGATACAGAAAATAAAAAAGTGGACAAAATAACAAAACAGAACACATTACGAAATAGTCAGGTGGCCAAGAAACAGGCTATACCTAAAAATCACCCACTGTTGACTGACTTGGATAATACTGATCCAGTCTCCAGGCGCTCCATGAAGGCAGAACTCTGGTTTCAGAAAGACAGTTTTAAGGACATTGATGAAGATGACGACGAAGGCGTTGATTTGGATAAATTAGTGGAAACTTACAAAGAAAAAGGCAAAAAGGTTGTAGAAGATGGTATAACCGAAGACATGAAAAGTAGTCGTTTGAAAAGAAAACTGGATGATGAAAGCTCCGATGATGGTTCATCAGATAGTGATTATGAAGTTGAAGACAATGTCGCTCCTACGTCTGGAAAAGCAGGGGCAAAAGCCAGTAAAAAAGATGGCTTTGAAGTTGTTTCACAAGATCCAGGTATGGTTTTTTGACAATATTATGCACTGCTGTATTCTTAGGTTTAAGTAATATACTGTTTGTGTTCCTAAATGATGCCATAGATCAACTAAAAATGCAAAGAGATATTATTTTAAAATATTGTAGGATCCAGTAGGAACCTTCGATCTTTTGCCTTCTTCTTCGCGTCATTAGTCTAGGGTTTAGCCAGGATTAGGTGCTATTCTGCGATCGCAAAGTGCGCCTATGACCTTACACTGGTGTTTGATACTACCGGACTCATGTAAAGCGGGGCCTAAGATTCTCCCGAAGACGTCATAATGGATAAGTTTAGGTATCCGACAAAAGACCACGTTTTCGGAGACTGAGGATAGACGAGTTTGAATTTGGTGTCTTCAATGGTTTAGGTTTCATGGTATCGAATCGATATTGGTGTCGATTCTGTAGCGCACTTCGTCAGGATTAAACTAAACTAAGGGTGGTAGTCTCTTTCTGTTTCAACAGAAAAAGAAAGTGACAGTTGTGTTTAGTCTAGTTTAGTAGTGTCAAAATATGTAACAGAATCGACACCATTATGTATCTAAGTTAATGTTACATGGCACATGATCATTGGAGAGATTTGATCCTTATTATTGACCTTATCAATCATTGGCATTGGTGGGTAAATACATGGTATTTTCTTGCGTTTGTTTTGGTTTCACTACCGGTTTAGATAAGCACCTTAAAACAAAGGAATACTCATTGTGCTTCTTTTAAAAATAAAATAAAGTCTCATTTGGGTAAAGGACATGTTATATTTTTGTATGGAAGCTGGGCTCTGGCTGTGAACAGAGAAGATGTTATATTTTTATGAAAGTACATAAAATATGGAGCTTTCGTATATTTTTTTTATTTTTTTTAAAAGCACCCTTCTATTGTTTTTTTACATTTAAATAATTAGAATTAAAAAATCAAGTTGCAACCCAAAGTAATTATTAAATCTGGCAACACTTCCAATGTATAGCATTTATTGTCATTGTCAAAAATGTCAAATTCAATTCAACTTATTCAGCTGTTGTATTATGGCGTTTTTGCGTAAATAAGCACAATTTCGCGAATATCAAGTAAAACAAAAATTACAAATTCAGTAAACAACCACAACAGATAGCGATTTTGTTTGACAACTTTGACATGACCAGACATTGATGACATTATTGACAATGACAAGTGACAACCTTGCTGACAGACAGTAAATCTTTTCATTTATTATATTGAGACAAAGGAATCAATGCCATACATCCAAATCATTGAGTTAATTCATTGATTTTATTTTAATTTAAGCAGTCTAATATTATTTTAATATTAGGATAAACATTATGCTTTCAAAAATGATATATGTTAGTTTTTTTTCTCAGATGTTTATCAGTTTTTAACAAAAAAATGTCAGGAAGTTAAATATATTTTAATTAAATAATGGTGCTTTAAAAAAAATGTTTTTGTAAGCACATCCTAAACAGTTTTCCCTATCAGAAAAACGGCACATGTAAGTGGTTCAAAAATAAAAATATTTTAAGCCCATTTCATAACATGTCCTTTGCAGTCTTTAATATTAACGGTACAGCCTGGCAAAAAAGAGTATAAATAAGCCGTCCAAGTGTGTGTCGGAACACGCACAGTGTGGGGTTCCGTAGTCAGTACGGCTATAACATGTTTCAATCGAGCGTAATGTATGGTTAGTGCTGACTTGAGGGGCGGGCGACCGGGGCCAAAGGGGCGCTGCGCTGTTGCGGCGCCTTAATCAACGAATTAATCGATTAAAAATTAATATTTCGCCCGGGGCGCCTGTATAGCTAAAGCCGGCGATGTATATGGTAAACGATTCAGGTAAAAAAATATATTTAAGTCGTTTTGTATGTAGTTTGTATAAACTTTTTACAGACCCAATAACTACATCAATGTCATAAGTCGGTAAACTATTAGGACACGTAAACTATTGCCTTAATAACTTCGATAATTTTCCTTTTAATTTCGTTATATGTATGTATAAACTAGTATTGTGAATACTTTTAAGATATTAAAAAAATTGCAGTGTAGCTGGTAGGGGTTAACTCTACCAAAAGTGACTACGTTAAAGCTTAACATTTCGTGTACGGATCACTGTATCGCAGTGTTCAAGACATAGCCCTAATATTTCTGAGACCTATTCAACGAATATGCGTATACAATTATTTTATATAGGTTTTATAAACAATCTTAATTAACGTTTTAAATATCTATTCTATAACCATGCCTGCAGCATTATACCACTAATAGTCTGCGAGTAAAACGGCTGTGACTCTATGACATACAAACGGACAGACTGACATGGCGAAACTATGACGGTTCCTAGTTTAATTACGGAACCGTAAAATGGGAGTGTCACTAGTCATGCATAAGAAAATGTAAACGTTAAAATTCGCTTCTCTGGCATACCTAGTATTATTCGTTTAAAATTATTTTAAAGCGTATTTAAACACATTTCTTACCTGTTAAAATACTGACCGACATAGCAGTGATAAAAATAAAAAAGGTTTCGCTTCTAGATGTTTTTCCGAGCTGTACTTTCCCTCCAGTTGGCGTTTGTTTTTTCCACTCTGTATTCGTTATTTAGTCGATACTTTTGGTTATTTTTATAGACTTAAAACGGCTGAAGAAAAATCTTAAGATGGATGCCGAGACTCTTGCTTTAGGAACGATGATAGCTACTTCGAAGAAATTCAAAAGAGATCTCGCGGATGATGGGTGGAACCGCTACGCCTTTAATGACAAAAATTTGCCAGATTGGTTTGTTGATGACGAAAAGAAACATATGAAGAAACCAGTCATTGTTCCAGAGGTAATTTTGATGTATATGTGAACCTAAACATTACTTCATACTTGTTGAAATTGTAACTTCTGCTTTTACATCAACCTGCTTCTCGGTTTTTTATTATTGTATGTATTACATGTTACTAACTTTTTTTTTGCAGAAATACACAGAAGAATATAAAAACAGATTACAAGACATCAATGCCAGGCCGATAAAGAAAGTGATAGAAGCTAAAGCACGTAAGAAGAAGCGTATGATAAAGAAAATGGAGCGCGCTAAAAAGAAGGTCGAAGCAGTTATGGAAAATGCCGACATGTCAGAAAGGGAGAAGGCGCAGCAAGTCAAATCGCTGTATAAAAAGGCCCAGACAGATGGGAAAAAAAAGATCACTTACGTAGTGGCTAAAAAACATACTACCGCAAAACGGATGAAACGGCCTCAAGGAGTTAAAGGACATTACAAGGTAGTCGACCCTCGTATGAAGAAAGACATGCGCGCGCAAAAGGCCAAGGAGAAAACGAAGGGTCGCGGTAAAAAGGTCAAATCTTCTAAGAACAATAAAACGCCGCCTAAAAATAAAGGCAAGAAGGCTAAGGCTAAAGCTAAATAATTAAGTGGAACTTTAGTATAAATATATGAAAATGCCCGATTACGTTATTTTTTTAATTATGAAGATGTTATAATGTACAAACAAACAAGAAAATACCCTAAATAAATAAAAAATAAATGGTTTAAATAACCTGTAGCCCTCACGACCTAACCTTTAAAATTGTACATAAATTCAATAAATTGCTATAATACAGGCTTCAATATTGGCTGTTGTTATTGTACCTAGTGGTGATACTGACTTTAATTTTGGCCTTTAACCGTTATTTGTCATTTTTATTTCTCAGACAAATTCATTTTATTTGTGACCCTTGGTATATTTTATGAGTTTAGGTGGAAAGTAGTTCCATTAGCTAGCATTACAAAGATTATTTTTACGACTAAGGTCAGGGTGATATTTGAATCCACGTGCGTCATTCGCCGAGTTCAGGGACAGACACGCCATATAAATGATATCACTTCGCTTGGTGGCCTTGGTGTCTAATTCTGATTCGCTCTAACTACGCCGTCTGCCTACTAAGTACTATTGAGCGACTTTATGCACAGCTCGAGGAATAAATATTTTTCGTCGCAGTGTTTTCGACCTCCAGACTAAATATTGTTTGCTTTACCATAATATTAGTATTAGGTTTAACCACAATGATGAGGTACTTAAACGTTCGTCATAATTCACCCTTGAAATTATATTATGTAATTTACAAATTGAATATGAACATCGGTGCCAGAGTCAGACTACTTATAGGTATTTTCCTTATGTAGACGAGTTGCTACTTAAGGCTGGTGTTCACCAACATTAATTACCTATCTGGTTAAACAACCGTTTACTCAAAAAACGTTTTAAATGTAGGTACAGACATTTCATTTCATTAAAAATTAAACTCTACTATTGTTTATTATATCCTGGTTAATATTGGCCACGTGGAGTCTTATGCATCTTGTAAGTTCGGAAATAACTGGAAAATACCTATAAGAAATTCGGAAGGAAATAGAATATGGTGTGAGGTGAAATGTAGGGAGGAGACGATGGTACGTGGGAGGTTGGAGGCAGGCGGCAGGCGGGGCGCTCGGCCGGGCTATATCGAGCGCGCGATCACGGCCAAGGCCGCGCACCGCCGTCATCGCTCCCGACTCCGCTCCGACCGTCCGTGCCCCGTACCCGCGAATCGTGTCCATAACTAAACATAAGTGTACACAACACGAACCTTATTGCGTAGTTCGTCGTTCATGTCATTTCCAAGGGACTCATGATTTATGAGAGTAGGTATGGGTATGTACGTGTGACCAAAGGGAGTGAACTTGCATCATGTAGAAGTAAATTTATGTAACCGCTATGAGAGTAATATTACCCGTCAAATTCAACCAGTTTCTAAAAAAAAGCATTTGTTACTTAGGTACCTACTCTCTGCAGATTTTAAAAAGAGTATGTAGCATACATATTTTAACAAAATCAATGATTGTTTTCTGTGAGTTTAGTGGCATTTATATTAGCACAGTATGTGGGTTCGCGGTGACGTCCGCAGAGGCGCAGGTAGAAGCTGCCGAGGTGGTGTAGGGGCCCGGGCGCGGGGTGGTGTGGCCTCGCCCTGACAAGGTCGCCGGTTCCATTCCACTTGGCCACGCCACTCATCCCCCCCTATAGTAATCTTCCATAATGATTCTCGCCTCTCGATATTATCATAATAAAGTGTTTGATTTGCTATTTGTAGATTTTCATCAAATTCATGACTGATTTATAAAATAATAACAATCGTGTTGTAAGTAGGTAGTAGGTACAAAATTTTACACCATAGAGTGCAAATTCTATTATATGTAAAACTAAGTACAGTTTTATTTATAGTAGGTACCTACATACCTAAAGGTAATAAATATATTCTATTCTGCATTATCCTAGAGCGTTCTACTAGCCTGTCATACGCACTATTATTTATTGCCTTTTGCGTCTGTTGAGCTTGGGTTTCGTCACATTACATTCGAGTCCACCACACTTTTCATAGATGTTGCCATACATATTGCTGGTGGAACCTTCAGGAGGACCCTCGGCATTACACTAAGAGCAAACCCTCAAGGAGGGTTCTTGGCATTAGGTCTGAAACCGTGTCATAAAACACGCTAGTAACTACGAAGTAAAATTAGTTTCATATTTTATGATGGTCTATTTCCTAAAAATATCCTACATTTAAAAATAGCTCTCCACGAGGGATGTCATCACGAATGCGAAAAAAGGGTCCTAGAGGGCACCCGGCACTGAACGTGTTAAGAGGGACATTGCCAGGGCCGCCGTAAGCGGGCGTGCAAAGCGTGCACCGCACGCGGGCGGCACACCCAGGCAATTCGAGCGACTCATTTATTTGTTTTTCGGTTTTGTGTCACTCAAGATACAGGAGTAATCGAAAGAGAGAGGGGAGCGTCTAAAAAAAAGTTCATCCAAGTATCGCTTGGGAATTAATAATTTTCATTCGGTATTGCACGCGGGCGACGAAACAGCTAGCGGCGGGCCTGGATATTGCCATGATCACCACGTTTGTCAGTTGTCAGACGCCCATCAGATTGGCGTTCACAGACCACACAAAACGAACGTTACTACATACATCCTTTTGAAATAATCCCTTAGTTGCCTTTTACTACCGGTATCACGACAACTCGATCCCGAGACAATTCGACTCTGACAACTCACCCCCGTGATGGCTTGACCTCAAGACAACTCGACCCCGACAACTCGACCTCGATAAGTCGTCCCCGTGAACTCGTCCCATGACAACTCGATTCCAACAATTACTTTAGCAATAACGTACATCGCTATTTCAAATTTCGGAATTCTGTAATACAGTCCTCTTTTATATGTATAATAAACGAATTAAAATGGAGCCGGACACCACTTTCCCTATGCCACCTATGCTATTTTGAAGGGCGATTTCCCCCCACTAAATATGAAATTGGGCCTTTTAAAAAAATGGGTCGATTATTTTTGAATGGACTGCAACATATTTAATTATGTAGGTAGGTACTACATGAACAGATTATCTTTTCAAACTGACCTGATTACACATATTGGGTTCTCCTCTCGGGCCCTAGAAAAAAGATATGTAGGACTGTTTAGGATTTAGGACCGTAGTTAAGTGTGATAAATAGCAACACGTGTCGTTGCTGCCGGTTCTGTTTTTGATACCTACATGAATTTGATATATAATTGTAATAAACTAGGTACAGTACGCAGAAAACACTTGAATCTTTAGAAGAATTTAAACTATGAAAAATTATGTACAAGGGAATATAGCAGTAGGTATATAAATAATGTCTGACGATCGACAGATGGCGGGACAATCGTTCAACATAACATAACATCACGCCTTGTATTCCCCGAAGGTTTTGGCAGAGGTGTTTAGTACAACCCTCGTTTCGCCAGTTATGTTTAAGTCCCATGTAATAGGGGGCGGGCCTATTGCCATTAACCGGTCACAATTCCAGCCTCCGGGCTGCTACTGAGAAAATCCTAATGGAAAAATCCAATAACGCTGCCATACCCGCGGATCAAACCCAGGACCCCATGCTCAGCAGACGCACTTGCGACCACTAGACCAACAAGGCAGTCGATCGTCGTTCGAATTGAATAAAGGCCTGCTCAGCGGCCTCTAAGCCGCCCGCCCAGGTGCAGGTGTAATATTTTTTGCGAGCGTGAGAAATACTAACAATCCCTTATACAGGATCAAGGCCCATAAATAAACAATGTTTATTTTCAGAAAAACAGAATTACATTATTCACAAACTTATTTTACAATTAAAAATAACTCTACAGGAAAAGGGGTAAGGTTGGTACCAGAACTAATGAGAAAACTTTGTATCACAGGCACAAAGTCAGGCCATGTTAGTAGACAGTGATGGAAAGTGCTTTGGGATGCGATAGGTTGTCTTTAAAGACAATCAATAGTAGTAGGTTGTCTGGTGTACCGTGTAACACGTGTGACCGACAATTTAAACAGTGAGTTAAACCGAGAAAATTAGTGGAGATATTCCCCGGAATTTACCGAATTTACTTGGTCTCTACTTTGCCTATATTTTATTTTCAGAATTCACTGGATAGTTATATATAATTATCTACTTTGCTTATATTTTCCTGTTATTTTGTAAATATTCCAACAGGTGTAAGGTACCTACAGGTTACCGAAAATTGTAATAGTGAATGCAACTCGTTACTCTGACACGAAAATCAAAGGAAAGTTTCTGGAAATTCGAAAATATATATTTTTTCTTTACCAAAACTAATTGACACCACCAAAAGATATCATTCTATCAGAGTGACTCCAACATAATAGCTGTGAGTTGACAGCGTCGCTAGTGAACAGCGAGACAATGGAATGTTTTAATTATTTCCAAGAGGCGGCTTTAGTTCCAATTTTGTCCATCTACACAGCTAAGTTGGTGGAGCTCTAGCTTAGACATCCTACGATGACAGCAGCGCCCACTATCACAGAGTACATTGTTATATTATTATAATGTACGGGACAGAACCAAGAAGTAAGAAAACTAACAAATAATTTCAATAAATTATCGACATTTTATTATTACGTGTATCTGTGATTTGGGGATAACTCGGTGTTTAAATTTTTATGTTAGTGATTTTCTGTTAAAAAGTTGAGTAAGCTTTTATAAGTCTGTTGTTGTTTAGATTTTTTTGAATGTATACTTCTTTTAGCACATTGAGGGTATAATTGTAATTGTTACGAAAATTACGCACGCCGCTGTAATGGAAATGCAACATTATAAGTTGTTTACAAAACCTCTTTTCTATCTCAGTCGAAGTAAAACTTCTACAGGGCGTACATGAATGTACGCACCGATTTTTTTTACATAAGGATAGTGTATAATTATTGAAAAGTTTGCTGAATTTTATTCACTGTTTAAATTTTTGGTAAGCCTGTCTCTTACACCCGTGATAGTACATTACACCAGCCTATAAGTTCCAATAGGCCCTCGCCCATATCCAGCACTTGACGTTACAGGCTGCTGATATGAGATACTGTAGGTAATTTAACTATGTAATATTTTAAAATCATTGAACTATTTTGGTAATATCTTGCATCTTTATTATTTGAATATAGGTATTAGCAATGTTCTCGGTGACTCAAAAAGTAGCGCTCACGTTACCTTTATTTCAGTGACGAGACGCATCGAGTTGTGGATGGATTGTCAGTTTGAGGGGACGTTACACAAATCTTAAGGACAGGTGGCCGCCCCCGCCCTATAAAGTTCCCAAGTTTAGTGCGCGAAGAGCGGGTGAGCGACCACGTTCACGGTCAGCGTTGCGGAAACACTTACCAAACAACGCCGAACAAAGCCGTTGCCGTACCGCGCCGACAGTTGCCCGCAGGTGAATCACGATTAACTTCTCGCCAGACGGTCGTTAGCCGAAATGGCTACTTAAATAGGTCCACAAGGTGATGCCATTCTGGTTACAAATACCATTCAGACATTTTACTGTAACGGCGCGACAGTAAAACCTGTGACGAACTGCAGACGTGACATGTTGTCCCCATATAATATGTTTTCTTCAATTCACTAAACTCATTTATTTGTTATTTAATTTAGTAAATCTTTTACACTGTTCATATACATATAATACAAGTCATGTTTGAAAAGAAAGAATATACCAACACATGCTTGCTTATCATAGAGCAACGCGGCCACCACTGCCAAGTCGTCGCCCGCGTTGCTCTAGTAGCTTATAGGTACATAAATACTATATAGAAAGACTAACTTAAATATACCAACACATGCTTGCATATCATAGAGCAACGCGGCCACCACTGCCAAGTCGTCGCCCGCGTTGCTCTAGTAGCTTATACATAAATACTATATAGAAAGACTAACTTAAATTAATTATGTTAGGCCCTGAACGTCCTGAAATAGATAGACTGCAGTTAGTTAAATTAGTACCTAATACATTTAATTCTGAATATCTTCTGAATTGTGCCACATTAGGTATCTGGAACTTCGCCCTACACATTCAGTCTATTCCAGTTGCCTTCGTCGGATCGTTATTAGAGTTACATAATTTTGTAATGTCGCCTTCCTGATTTATTAAAATTCTTTCTTTAGGCAGCGAAATGGTAGATGCTAGGTTTTTTAATATGGGTTTACCAGGTAGGTACATCATTTTCCAAAAGATACCTATCAAAGTAGAAGTGGATCCGCAAAAACCAGGAGTTACAAGTTATAACAATTTCATATGAAACTACATAATAATCTAAACACCATATTAGCTGTAATCACAGAAATCTAAATAATTGTCTTATTATGATTACTGTGGTTATAACGTAAACATAGTTCTTAGTAGGTAGTGTCTTTACTATAATATTTTATATGTATTGGCGCTTTAGTCTTTTTACCTTTCCACTGACGACATGATTTCGTTTACACCCTGTATGTTTGACACAAACAAATGATTTTTTATTATCTTAGTTTCACGTTCATCGAAATGAAGACAAAAACATTAGGAAGGAACTGTGCGGGAAATAAGTGAGTTGGGTAACGAAAGTGTAAGGTTAGCTACTAAATAATGAAGAAAATTAAATAACTACTCTGCTTCGTAATCAGTATTTTAAAAATCCAGTTTGAACAGTTTCTAGTTAATTCAAACGTGAACAGCGATACTGTTGTTGTTCAATTTTCAACGTTATCAAGAAATCGGTCGCAGGCCTTGATTGAAAAATTGCACGTATTTAGTTTGTTATTAACTTGTAGCAATACAGGTTGTTGAGTCAGTTAGCGAGCATTATGGTCGCGCGGGTTCGTCGACCAGCCGTGGCCGCCCGCCTGCCGCCCGCACGCACTGCATGCCACGTATTTGACCGATTACCAACCTATTGCAGCTTCAACACTCAATGAAAACTTACAATTCATGCTTGTACGCGCGTGTTAGTAAACACACGCAATGCGTTGTTAGATAACTCATATACTGAGGTGTTTTGTATCGTTTCACAGTTTATTATTCCATGGTTAAGTTACCTACATTTTTATAATTAAAGGTTTCAAGATATTTCTGCGTTTTCTAAATATTTATCTTCAAAACACACTAAGTACTTATTATTATTATGCAATAACATATACCTAGGATTATTTAGTTACTTACCTATAATGAATGCAGACAATTAAACCATACAAAGTGATAAAACAATCAGAGACCGAAACTAGTATGAAAAATACCGATGTTTTTTGGTTACAGTCCCTTTTTAACTTACCGGTAACCATAACTAAATACCGATATTATACCGGTAACCGAAATAAATATTATAATAATGAATTAAACTTATACCTAACAACAATGCGCAACAAAAATACAATCGTGTAATAAAAAAGTTACCTCAAGTGCCAAACACCAAAAAAAAAATGTTGTTGAATACACGTAGGATATCTTTAAGTATGTTTATGAAAATAGTTATGTACATTAATAATTTACATTGAAAATATAACCAATGCATAATGGAAACCATAATCAACAATTACGATTAATCGCTAAATGCCGATAATCGTAATCGTTTCAACTCATTTATTTTATTTTATTGTCCATATCGTAAACTTACACAAGATTTTGTGTCGTTACTATACGAATAATACCTAGGTTGTTGTTCTCGAAACTATGAATTAAGTATACCTACTTAAGTACTAAAATATAGAAATACAGTTAACCAGATGTTACTTAGTGCCCAATTTAATGAATTGTAAAGCGGCCTGCCAATTTAGTGTGTGTATTGTGGTTGAGGAAAAGGGGCCGCGGGCCGCGAGCGGTCGTCGACCGAGGCCCTTGACTCGCGCACGGTTCAGCGACACCGGCTGACACCGCCGCGCCGCTACTCGCGCTAGCGCGGTCTGTACTACTACCGGGCGAATCGCTCACGCTTTGGCTATTATGAAGTGATGTAGGTTCAATACTTCATTTTGGATTTATTTGTATAATTTATTTAATTGAAAATGTATTCTTTCGAAAATGTAAACAGTAGTTATCTACTCGTTAAATGTGTATGTATAAAGTGTATCTTAAATAAAATGGTTATTAATAGTCAGACATGAAAATTCATTGCATAGTACAATAAAGTACTTAGTATGAATTAGTAAATATCGGCAAAATGTAGATGTACAACAAACTCCTTCGAAGAATGCAGGTGTGTTGTATATAATATAATAATAATGAAAATATAATAATGTATACTTGTAATCCTCTTAACTTTCACGTACTTTATACTTACTTTATATGAACTGAAGCCAAATCGAATATTGACTGAGCTAAGTACTTTTAGATGACACCAGATGTCACTGTGGACACGTAAATATTTATGTTCGTAACCTAATATGGTTATCTAATTATTTTATAAATAAACTTGTAGATACAAATATTAGCACACCAGCCTGTCAATGTGATCCGAAAGTAAACGATAAACATTAATGTGTCATCGGCTCATCGCCCGTGCACGTTGTAAAAGGTAAAATAAAGCTATATTTTACTCCTTTATTTTACTTCACTATGACAATGATAATAGTAGATAGCAACGAGCGGGTAACCCTAGGACCACTATATTTATGTTTCTTTACTATATAGTTAAACTTGTGGCAAAAGACTGCAGTTATAATTAATAAAACGGTTATAAACATTATAATAACGTTGACAGCGGTAAATAACAAATAATAACTTTCGCTTTATGACATATTTAATAAGTATGCTACTGAGGAGCAAAGTAAAATATTAAAATCAAATTAAAGGTTGTAAAAGTCGTTAATTATTACCGTATTCGAGAAGTAATAGAGACGAAGTAATAAAACATAAAAAGAAAACAAAAGCCGGTGAAAGGTGTAGTATCTACCGCAAATAAGTTTCTTTACTAACTGAAACTTATCTAAGCCTAAATATACACATATTTCAGCGGTGCTTTCACATACACCATAATAAATCAAAACCTGTAACTAAGTATTTATAGAACATTATTATATTTTAATAAATAACATAACATCACGCCTGCTTTCCCCGAAGGGTTGGGCAGAGGTGTATAGTAACATCCTTATTTCGCCGTTATGTTTAAGTCCCATGTAATAGGGGGCGAGCCTATTGCTATCAACCGGGCACAAATCCAAACTCCGGGCAGCTACTGAGGAATTTCACACGGAGAAACCTAATAACACTTTGCCCTAACCGGGGATCGAACCCAGGACTTTACGACCTTTTAATAATTATAATCTAATAAATTAACATAGTAAAGACAAGTAACTAATTCTCGAAAATTCTGTGAGAGTTATGGCTAAATACTCTTACGTTACTCAATTTTAAGTTGCCGTTAAGTCTCGTGCTGTCACTGTTACTTTAAGGCTACTTTAAATTGAGTAGCGTTTGATTATTTGGCCATTAGAGTTATTAATGAAACAAATGAAATATTTAGCTCAATTCATTTTGAAATCTAAACAGTGCAGTGCGGAGCATCGTGCTTTCTATGTATACAAGACCTATGTTTATAGGCCACAGGTACGATTTCCCGTATGTTTGTTTCATCGAGGTAATAAATCAAAGGTCCATACGGGGTCATGTAGACTAAAAGCCACTTAGCATACACATTACATCATCTCCTAATCGTCAATGTCAAGCCTAAAGGTGTAAACATTTCGTAATCGTGAAAGTACTTTCTTATAGGAAGTGTAAATATGTTTGGCATGAGCGTATCAAATTTCGCGGCACGGCACGACACGGCGCGGCATAGGGCACGAGAGGTAGCGTCGCCTGCGCCCGCGCAGCGCACCAGTGAAAGTGGGTTGAATGCAGCGCCATTACTTTCAGTTTCTCTTGCGCGCACGCCTGATCGTGGGCTCGTTACAATAAACATCACATCCCGTCGATTTCTCGCTCTGCTAAATTTCACCTTTTCCACTCTACTATCGCAGTGTAGTTTGACCTGTTGCGATTTGGCCGTAGAAAGCTATATCTGTTTTACACTAAATTAGGTTACTGGAACTCATTAGAATGGATAATAAACAAACGCTTCTGACGTTGAATTGTTTCAGAATATTATCTGAAACAATTCAACGAAATGCTGATAATTTCATTACAAAGCTCAGTTATTTTGTAATATTTTTTAAACGTATTTAATACCATTTTCACACACTTCAAACTGATTAACCCTGCAGTTTTCTAATTGCCCTTTCAGAAGAAATATTCATGCGTATGCGTAGGTTTTGTAGATATACCTATGTATAGTGTGTTAAATCAATTTGGTTACATTGAGTATGTAACATGACAGTGAAAGTTGCGCCCTTTTATTTAAGCGATACACAAATCAACGATGCTTTTTCATTGTTATAATGCAGAATGACTAATTTACTTAGGTAGGTTCTACAATATTAAAGAATATTGAACTACAGTAAGAATTACACATTTCGGGTCACAAGTGTTCAATGTTCACATAGAATATTCAACTAAGTAATTATTATTTTATGATGAGATTGCAACTTCCTATTTCTTACCAATGAAAATTATTCAAGCTTTTACTATTATAGACAGTTTTGTATTTGTGCATAGGTATTAGAAAACTCTTCTATTATAAAAATGCGTGATTAGCGTGACGGTGGATAGTGGCCTAGAAAGTTCTTACTTTCGATAGCTTCGCCCGCGCAGTTCCGTCATTGTGTACTGATCTTATGACTAAAATCCGGTTCACATTTAAAAACAGTGGAATAGTGACACTTTTTAATACATAAAAAAAAACTCGATAGAATGTCACATCAGGGTATTTACTACCAATGAAGTAGACAATACCCCGCTATGTGTTGAACTTATCGCTGTTTGCTTTAGCGGCCTCACCTACGAGTATATGTATTTATAGAGTTCTCGAAGAATCTACCTGTTGATTCTTTTATATTACACACAGCAAATATTGACTGAAAACAACTGCCGAAAAGGATGGACTCGTTTAAAAAAAGGTTAACTTATTTCTGCTTGTAATTAACTCGGTTTATATTTTAAGTAAATTAAATACAAAATCAGCACCAAGCTCTACTAATAAGTGTGCAAAGAAAGGAGGTAATGGATACGTGCTAAGCAGCACGGCAAATGTTCGCCGCGTTGCATCCGAAAAGAAATGAAAGAAAACGAAACTGTCCTACTTCCCCGTTCCCTCACCCCGCTCGCTTTCTCGCACTTTTTTCTATCTAATCTATTAGTTACAGTTGTTTGTTAGTTTGCTTGTATCCGGAAGTATTTCTACTTAGATTTGTAGTATTGAAATAAGAAACCAATACAGTGATACGCATCTTTTTTATGCATAGGCCAGTTAACAGCATAACAACTTGCTTTTATTATTAGCGATTAGTTACTATAAAATACAACTTTCACAGTTCTAATAACGAAATTATGACTTTTATTTACTACTATTATAGAATGTAGAGTACCTACTATTACGACCTCTTTAACTCTTTTAACTCTATGTAAAAAAGAATGTACTACTTGACTACTTACCAGATATTCAGGTTCTATTGTAGTTTGTTCGGTTTCTGTTGTTGTATCATATAAGGTTCTTCTCTCTCTTCTTATAGACGTTTGCTGTCTTGTTTAAAACAACAACTTTTTTTTTAGGTTATTAACCTTTCGGAGAAAACTTTTGTGTCGACTACCTATGTTATATTATATCGTTTGTTTATGTTCATGGAGTGCAAAAACGAATTAGGAAACATAACTGCTGAAGCTCTACTACCTCCTTGTATACTAATACAAATGACGTATTTAACCAAAACGGAAAATATGTAGCTCAGCATCCCTAACAGATTTTCTCTGCCTCTTCTTGAATTGCACGATTCATTTATATTTAGGGCATGTTGCTCAGTAGCCAATTCTACTATCAAAATTGCTAAATATAGCAATCGAACCGCAGCTGAATCATAAAATATGCAAAATAACATTACTTCTATTGATTTTTTGTCAAAAACTTACATCAATCCAGAGATTTTGGATTTGGATCGGTTATTAATATCGGCCGTAAATAGCATGTAATGAGATCATTATAACGTTTTTATGAAGTTTCATTTATTACCTAAGTAAGTTTTGTGGGTGAGTAAGAGTGCTGACAGAGCAGTAGAAAGTTGGCAAGTGCGGCGCTGTGCCGCGCCGTACTGTGCTGGCCGACCGGACCGAGATGGCCGGCAGCGTCTGCCACTGTCACCGACGCGGCGTGGCGCGAGAAAGTTACCTTCTTTTATTTTCAAAAACCATACTTAGGAACTCCTTTGATAATGTTTCGTATTTTAGTACAGACGATATATTGTACGTATCGAACAGGTCCACTGTCGCCTTTCTAATGAATTGAATAATTAATCAAAAATAAATGAAAATCTATTAAATAGTGAAAATTAAAAAATATGTGCATATTATGTTTGATTATCTCAATTTTAAGATACCTATATCTAAGAGTGTAATACTGATGTAAAGGTTACTGAGGCAAATTACCTATGTGATCCATAAACGTTACTTGATTCTATTTGGATAAATGCTAGCGTAGTACTTCCATAGTTATAAAACGTTCGTTTCTGACTGTTGGTTAAACTTAACCATTTGCAATTCCAGTGGTATCACCTTCCCGTGTAACCAGGTGCGATTTTACACGGATCAACTGTGTTACTGGGGGTTATCGTCATCGTGAATTTAGACTTTCGAGCTTCGAGCTGCCTGTAAATTGACATTCTTACTCCTAAGATTACTGGGACCGATGGCCCCCTCAGTACCAGGTACTATACCTACTGTCTTAGGAAAGTTACGAAAAGCTAAGTTTTGTTTATTCATAGTTTCATAGTTCAAACTTTCTGTTGTATCAAACCTTTATTTTGTTATCGAATCAACATCTATTCGGATAACATGGCAAACATTACATTATTACTACTAAATGATTAGCTAAATGTATTATTAAATAATACATAGAATACCTAGAAGCACTAGTAGGTACTAGTACTTCTAGGAGACCTACTGTCTTAGTTAGTATTTAAAAATTTTTAGGCTTGGAAGAAGGGAAAAACTAAAAATCATGAGATATTTTCTCGGATGCATAATTATTACAAAATTACTTATAATTGCGGTTGGTAAGCGAAGTATCAATACAAAGTTCTATGGAAACTTATTCCAGCTACAATTTGTTGATTTTCATAAAACGCTTTTAGTGTTTGGAAGTTTTATTCCTACAAAAAGAGGCCATCCAACGAAATGCTCGCGACATGCATGATTTTTTATTACCCGAGTGCCAAGGAATGGTTATGTTTTTCGCGCGTATCTTGTATGTATGTATATTTCTTTATTACCTCGTATCTTCCAAACGGATGGATGGATTTCGACAGTTAAGGTATCGTTACATTCGTCTTAAAACTCAAGTGTCCTTAGATAGGTTTTTGAAAAAAAAGACAAAATGGCGGATTTTTGGCTCGAAATAGTAATACTTACGTTAATAAAAAAATATTTACCAAACCTATCGAGTAGGGTATCAAAATAAAGGAAATTAAAAGGGGATTACAAAAATATATATAAGTTATATGTTTAAGTTTAATTAAGAATAATAAATTAGTTTAAAAAGCTTTTGATAGCGTAAAAATGGGCCATGTTTATGTCGGACACTAAAAAGTCTAAAATAAAATAAATAATTTAATAAATCATAAACCCGACTGCAAAGAAGTAATTTAAAAGTAATTCACTAAAAGACCTAAACAAGATTGAGAATAGAAAACAAAATTAAAATAAACTATAAACGAAGTAAACTCTACTTCGGTTGAACAGTCTATATTATGAGCTGAAAGTCTAAGTTAAATACCCGCATTAAGTTTAGTAGCAGGCGGGATCCAATTGCAAATTATAAACCGAAAGACAATTAATGGGTCGGGTTTTTGATTTTTTAAATTATTTATTTACATGCATGTTTTTGATGGGATATAATATAGCTCGCGGAATTGTGGCCGATACTTGACGATAAGCCATTCCCTATCGTTCTCTATGAACAGCCATGAGTGTATGACTATTTCTGCTTATTTTCGTGACGCTTGTATGAGGAGTACAGGCGTGATTATATGCAGAATCAGTAGAATTCAAAAATAGTGCCATGAGTAGCTACAATATTTATCGTCACTGTGTTTAGTTTTATGGTATGCGACGAGATAAAAGCAGTTTGATAGAATTCCATATTTTCCTATTACAGTGGAATCCGTTTAATATGACTTCGCTTATAACGACCAGCCGCTTATAGCGACGTAAGTATAGGCATATGTTTGGTTTTAATATGAGCCACCATGAAAGTACATCCGTTTATTACGACTCCGCTTACAACGACCGACCGCTTTTAACGACGGAATTTCAAACATAATTGTCCGGTTACAACGACGAGCGTTGACGTGTTTATAAATAAATCGTAAGTAAGAAGCTATCTCCGCTTGCCTGCACATCGCTGATTGGAATGCGACTGTTTATTTTACGGCAGTACATACTTAATTTGCGGGTAACGAGTGAGTACGTGTACAAAAATGGCTTCCAGAAAACGAACAAGTATCTCTATTGAAGAAAAAAGTGTAATAATACAACGTTTAGAAGCTGACGAGTCGAATGTAACGTTTGCGAAGGAATTCGGTGTAAATCATTCGACAATATCCACAATTGGACGTAGTTAAGCGAAAAGGATCCAACCCACACAGTTATGAGATATTCAATTTTTAACTTTAGACTGTATTTCTTCATTGGTTCTTTGATTTAAATTTCTTGGTTTTATTGTAATTAAGGGACAAATGTATAATATATTACTTGTTAAAATGTTATTATGTGTAGTTTGGCTTAAAAAGTTTAATGAGTATTTTGATATAAATAACTCATTTTCGATAATTTTGTGGGTTGGATCCTTTTCGCTTAACTACGTCCAATTAAGAAAAATAAACAGAAGATAGAACCTTTATTCAATGCGAATGTTTTAATTTAAATATTATTTCAATAATTTGATTTAAATATTAATTTTATTTGCAGGTCACCTAAATATTAATAATGTACATTAATATGTGATTAATAAAAAGCAAAAATGTCTGTTCGTTTAGTACGGCGTCCGGTTAGTACGACGTAATATCACCGGTCCCTTGGCCGTCGTTATAACCGGATTCTACTGTATTTACAGGTACAGACTGGGTGAATACAATTGGGTCGCACTTATACTTGATGCAAAAGGAATAGCAAAAAAAACTTGTTTTCATGTCTGTACGGTGAATAAAGAAAACAATAATTTTATGTGCTATCAGTCAGAATAGGTTAGAATCGACAGCGTTCGAGCCTACTTTTAGGATGGAGCGAGAACTAAATAAGGCTTTTTATAATTTCTATGGTGTGATTTTTTTTTCTCGGTCTTATATTCTTGCTGACTTTTTATGCATTGTAGGCAGTTCATTAACGAATTAGAAAGTTTTCTTTGTTAATCTTACCGAAACGTTGCTCATTAATGCGTTAACAAAGTAAAATAAACGCGAAAAAAATGCGAAATTTTTGCGCGTGGTTTACGAAAACATGACGTCATTGAAGTGCATTTCTAAGAATGTTTCAGGTACTTTAAACCTCCTTGGACTGTAATTAAATGTTTTTTAGGGATGTTTAAAAAAACCCAAACAAATTCGCTCGACTCATCAGCACAGTCGCAGTAACTTATTTTTGAATTTGGTATAGTTAATAAAAGTAAAAAGGTTTCAAGCTCTATCTTTGCGGTAGAATTAAAAAAATATTACTCGAGCCTGAAGGGCCACCCTTTCTTTTTTCTTTTTTTGTCGTGAGGAAATCCTCATTGATGTGCCTCTCCCGGGGTAGGCGAGGGGGTCTGCCGGACTCTTACCGGCTAAAAACCCACGGTGTTCCTTCTCGTGACCGTCGGCCGGGGTCGCGGGATTCGCCTAAGCATGCACTGCAACCCCGGCAGGTCTTGGTCCACCAACTGCTGGTGGACCTCTCCACTGTGGGGCCCCACACCACGACCTCCTGAGAGGCGCAGGGAGCACCCCACATCACCGGCGCACCAGAACACATGGCACGCCGTGACCACTCCGGGGACCAAACAAGCACATTGGCGCCAGACCACCCCGCGTCCGGGCACCCCTGGTCCCCCTGCGACGGGTCAGGTTAGTGGCCCCGTCGCCTACAACTTTTCGGCCGCAGAGGATAGGGAGAGCAGCCAACGACATACGGACACTGCTCTACCCCTGCGGCCCCACCGCGTCCGCCATCTGACGGTGGCGTCCCTGTCAAGGCCGCGGAAGGTAGGGAGAGCGGCGCACCGCAATACCGGCACTCCTCCCCCGCCGCGGCCTCCACCCTTCAGCCGCGATACCTCCCGTGAGACATCGCGGCCCGCCTCAGTTGCGATGCCGCCTAGGCGACACCGCAACCCACTTGGCCGCTACATCAAGGGCTTTCAGGCTCAAGCCCCGACGAGCAGCCCCTCCTCGGGTTCCTCTTCGCTTCACCGTGGGGATCTACGCCACGGCTACTGAGCTCCCCCGCAACGACGATGCGGGAACCCCCCGGGGGGGCTGAAGGGCCACCCTGGGCGAAGGCCTCTTTGTCCCTATGGAGAATATGTCGCTGTTTATAGGGCAACCCTAGTAGAAATCTCTTATTGTTAAATGGTGGTAAAAGGTATAATAATTTAAAGGTAAAATAACTTCTCGCTTTACCGCTGAAGTGATCGCTTCTCAAGCGCATCAGTGCTGCGACCTCCTGAAAAGATTAGAGTCATGAGTTCACGACCCCACTCAATCATAAAGGCCCGTATATTTTACCGCTTATAAAATATCATCCTAGCATCATCTCATGTATGTTAGGATCCGCTTCCATTTTAATTGAATGTCAGTATCATTTACACGAAGAGCATATTCCTCCTCTGCAATCCAGCTTACTAGCTTGGGATCGTTTTCTAAGGTCAGCGGCTAATTATTATTACATAAATCTGTCGATTTGGGGACATTTATAGCCATGAGCGACATTTTCTAAAATAGTATGAATAAGTATTGTGCCTACGAAATTGACTAAGAGCCGTGCTTTAACAGACACGGACAGGTTATAGAGGAAGTCTGGACCTCTTGAATTATTAAAGTAAATGATCCTTCATAGTTGTAACACTTGGGACCCTGACACCTTCCTGGTTCTACTCCTGGGACAAAATTGGCAAGGTGCCGTAGGGTTGTTTATTTATTTATCCAAAAGGTCAGATGTTTGACCCTTACTGTCATATTTAAAGAGCCACTACAGTACAATTTTAACAATAAATTCGTTGTGGTTTGTAATAATAGACCAAGTTGTACGGATTAGAAATATTATTAAAGTTAATTCTATATAAATGCCAACTATACTTTACAGATAAGTTCATGAGAATGAAGTATAAAACATATAAACAATATTTAATCAATCAATGACACTAATAAGAATTTCCTGATAGCATTTTACACAAGACGTAAAGTCGCATCATTACGCCTACACTATGTGAAGAACATAAAGTTGATGAATGAAATGAACCGTATTATTTCCCGTTTTGAACACAGTAGGCACGTACCTTCATTTCAACCTTTGAGAGATACAAAAGAACAGTGTAGAACCAGGTCGACAACCTCGAGTACGTTACACGACACGGCTCTTCACATGAAAATAATACGAAACGTACGTCTATTTTCTAAAGAAAGACAATCTGGACCAATCGGATCATTTATTATTTTAACTTGCTTTTAAACGTCTATTTTAAAAATAACTCAATTGTTAGAAGGTCTTCTTGACTTTACAACTGACAGAGAGATGTCTGCGGGTAACTTAGATAAAAAAGAGTGTTCGTTGGAGGCAAAATTCTTTTCATGCAATAATGTTGTTGCAATTAAGACGTCGGTGACGAAGATGTTTTGAGTGGCTCTGGCTAGTCAATTGCATTTAGCAGTTTAGGTTTAGTGAAGCAACGCATGTGTATATTATGGTGTGTGTGCGTAATTATGCGCGTGCGACTAGCAGCCGCGCTAGAGATAGCCGCAGGTCAGCGACCGCCGCGAGGCCGACGCCCGCTGACGTAACGTTACGCGAATTCCGACGCCCTCCGCGCCTCCTGCACCCGCCCGCCACTCGCATCGACCCAATTCCTTCAAAGCCACTTCATTTGTGCATCGCTAATTATATAAAACGTCGTTGCACCGCACTGCCAAACATGTTCTATTTCTAATTTAATCGACGGTTTATTTGCGGACAACTATTTAAAATACGTAATTAGGCAGTTAATTATACAGCGCCGGCAACAAAAAGTTACTGCAACGGTTTTCTAAAAACCACACGAATTCACGTGAAGAAGAAGAATGCGTCAATGCTATGCGGATTTGCCCCCGTATGCGGTTTTGATTTTTACAGTTTCATAAAAAAATATTTGATTGGTTTTTTAAATAATGTTTTATCATATAATAAATGCTAAATATAAAAAAAATGTACATCGGTAAGCCTTTATTCGTTACTCATAAAATACTCGCTCATACACGAGCGAACCCCTTCAGCTCGCATTGAATGAGATGCGACATTCGGCAAATAAAAGATTCATAAATATAATACAAAGTAATTATGCTTGCGTATCACTTAACCAAAACATCACCACAAAAATCAATAAAGGAAGAATTTAAAAACTCGCAATTAAAATAATTGCTTGTTTATTAAATAACGTACATAAATTCAAATATAATTAATTATTCAAGTTTTAGAAGTTTTGCTAGGTACGATTTTCGTGAATAAAAACGAGAAAGCGTTAACGGTTTTCACAATATTAATAACTAAATTATTATTTATTAAATTATAGCGTGAAAACACCGTGACTAATTTAGTGCTTATTCTAATTCTATTTCATAACCTAAATAAATAACTGATTATATTATTTATTTTTACACTATTATGATTTATGACTCATTCATGAAGTTCTTATCCATTGCAAGTAATTTTACTATAATTTGTGTGGTACTTATCTGCTACCAAACAGACATAGTCGCCACGTTGGGTAACAGAATTTCTGACACCTGGGGATCCAGGCTGGTTGGTTGGATTGCTGTTCTGTCATCAAATCGTCAGTGTCCCGTCAATCCACTGATTACGCAACTTGCCACTGCAAGTTGCGTATTTTCATGTGGTGGACCTGTAGGAAACAGATTTTTGTTCACTTCACCGTTCGAACGGGACAGTCGTTTCAACGGGACAGGATTACTATATCCAATCACCACAGCTGTGGTTGGCTTTTAAATAGACTGGTGATCCCTGTTTGAGGATAAAAGTTTACAAGTAGATCCGCCAGTTTATTTCCATGGAATATGATAGTCACCATTGTTTTAAAGACAGTCAGTTCACCTTTCTAAATGTCAGTCATGGACCGCCTTAACTAGAGGAAAGAGAAACGTAGGGAACGCTGCATGTAATTAAGACGCTTCAATAAGTTTGTATCCGCAATATCTTGGACTTCCTCCTCATATTGTCTGATCAACTGACGCAAGTGGGCTTTAACCACAGTATTATTTAGTGAAGAGTCAGACGCATGAGCGTGTGACAAAGCCATGAATCACTGACCATTTGTTATTGATATAACTATAATTTACAAGGTTAGTGTAGGTACCTACTTGATAAAGCTTAGACGTCACGTGACTCTCTTTTTCTTTTTTGCCAGAATTAAGATATTTTCACCAAAATTGTCAAAATATCGTATTACAATAATGCTAAGGTTTTTTATACTTTGTTCCGCACTAGGAATACTTCTGTATTTTGGGTGCGATTATAGACACAAATCTTCACATGCATCTTCTTCTTCTTCTTCTTCATGCCCTTATCCCACACTAGGTGGGATCCACAACATGTATTTCATAAATCCATGTTATTAGAGGTTTTGGCTTATTGTTTTATTACCGGCCGCCTGCCTGACATCAACCCTCCTTGGGAATACTCGTTGAACGTTCGCGCGGGTGACCCAATGTGCTTGCTGATTCTGGGTCCCAAAATGATATGATTGTCAATCTTATTGCCGACAACTACGTAGACTATGTTCTTCTTGGTGGGGTGGGTATACTTGAAGTTGCTCGACCCACTCATTCAGTTTTGCTAGGGACTTTAGTTCTGACACATCGTAAACTAATATAGCACCGTGAGCGTCTCTGTAAAAACTTGAACCTTCTCGTATTCCGTATTCGACATCGTTTACAATAGAAATAAAAATCTTCATATATACATCAACACCCAGAAAAGGAACAATTATTTGTAGGCCCTCAAAATACCATTGTCTCGTGCGGGAATCGAAACCGCGGCCAGTTGCGTAGCAGATAACTACGCAACCATTGTGCCACTTGTGTCGTCAAAATCCAATAATAACTATTATTTATAAATCGGCATCGCAATTATTATTAATGCGGTGAGAAAGTGCTTTCCATAACAAGCCATATGAACTCAAACACGATGGGTCTGCAACTTGACATTGCTGAGTGCTGATCGCCACCCTGAGCTACCCTCAAAGTCCTTGTCCAAGTCAAGCCAAAATCAATGGGTCTGCCTGATTATTAGCTATTTTGGGGTAATGTTACCAAACTTCCTATCCAAACTCTCAATCAGATCACCTTAACGTACACTAATATTGAATTATCTCTAGGGTTGCATAAACGAGTGTGTTCGAAATTTTAAGTCAGCCGAACGAGCTTAACTGAAATAAATATACATTGTATTGCAGAGATCTCTACACCGACTGAGAAAAGAGCTGATTATCTTGAAACGGCTGATTCGATGTCCATCAAACAGCCTAAAACCATCTCGATTAAACCAGTTTTACCCATGACAAGAATACCTGTGACAGTCGTTACGGGAAGTCAGAAGCCCGAAATTCTGACAACCGGTCTAACCTTGGGATATCGGCATTGCCCAGTAACAGGGTTACGGAGGTCTGATGGCAGTCGCTCCGTGGAAAATACTGGTATTCAGCCGCATTTGATTAGACTGGAATCTTTTACAAATGTAGTTGGGAAAAAGGCAAAGCAGAAGAGGCTTCAAAATTATAATACCCCTTTCTTGTCAGGGGTTAATAATACCTATAGTAAATATAGCGTTACTTTGGCGAATGCTAATGTGGCAAGGCGAATTCTGATAGGCTGGCGCACCTTAGATTGTTGTTTAAAAAACAGTTACGTGCCGGATGTCTGAGTGCAGTCAGTTACTCCACGTAATAATAATAATATTGTGCAGCCCCATGGTTTCGACTGGCGCTGCTGATCCCAAAATATTTGTACTAATACGCTCACATCTACTCTTTTTGCTGTGAGCTCTTGTATAAGGACAAATCTGCTGCCCTTCCGGTTTGTTCAAACGTCTACTTGACTTGGCTTAGGCCTCTCGCTATCTGGATATCCGTTGGTTTTTATATCCGGATAATATGGATATTTGCTTTTTATTTATTATCCCAAATGTTCATTTTTTTCTCTCGAATCGGCGGTATTTATACGAGAATAGCTCATGCCGTGGTGAAAAGATTACCCAGGTTGATAGCGAGGCTGACTGCCCAGGGAGCGTTCGACTTAGGTACTTGAGTATCGTCACTCGTGGTCGTGGATGCTCGTTTAATGCTCCCCATGTTTTAATGAGAGAGTGGTAATGCCCATAGATGCCACACTGGGCAAGAGAGTTAATGATCACAGTTCATCACAGCGCCCTTATACTCTTGATGACGCCACCAACTGATAACGTCTTAGGCAATTGGCCTGGCAAGTTAAATGGTTATTCCAGTAAACGTCTTTCATAAATGGCTCGTTAGAATGTTTAATACAAGTGTACAGTTTGCTACTTATCCTCTAATTAAGGGGAAGTTGGAAGTTTAATATTGTTCATATTCATTATTTGATATTAATAATCAATTCATATGTTCAATTAACTTGTAGGTTCTGTTCATTCTTCAACGAATAAATTGCAATAATTTTCGAATTGTTATGAATAATTTGAAAAGCGAAGAACTCTTTATCAATAATTACAGTCTTATATTATAAAAAATTCGGTTCACAGAAATTATCCTAATATATCTATACTAATATTATAAAGAGGAATTTGTATTTAGTTGAAATTTTAAAAGAATATGTGTTACTATAGCCTCTATCATGGAAAATATTAAAAAGTCTAAAATCTAAAAAAAAGCATTAAAAAATGCATTTTTTTAACGAACTTTTTTTGTGCTCTATCTTCAAAACGGTAATACATACAAGCGTGAAACTTGGTATGATAGTTGTGCATACTCTATAGTTAAACAACAAATGATAAAAACAGTTATTTCATAGACATGTAGAATGGCGGTTCGGAACCCGTAGTGCGCGAGTCCGACTCGCACTACAGACAGAAAATCACTAAAACCAGCTGGTTTTAGTGATTTTCTGTCTGTAAAAGCTGGCGTTTTAATAGGGAGTGCTTTTTAGGTGAAATATTATATTCAAAAACTCTAGCCAAATCTCAGTTTTATAAATAGTTAGACATGGCCATGGTTATCGACGTAAGCCGAAGATGAGGTTTTAGAATCAATCCAAAGTGAACGAATTTGTTGCTTGTTTGCCGCTGGCGATATATTATTATACAAGTAGAACATCATATAGATCACACTTAATTAACATTCAAAATTTAAATAAGCCCCACCCAAAAAAGAGCTCCAAAATATAAAAAAAATTAATGTGTCTGTTGACCCTTTATTATACCTATAAGTACCAAGTAATATTTTAATCCAAGCGTCGTCGGAGGACCGCTACTTAAGTTAGCATTACCAAGCTTCTTTTCTGTATTCTTTTTTTTTTTATTTTATTTATTTAGCGGTCCCCCGACGCGATGACGCTTAAATCAAAATATTACTAGGTCCCTACTTATAATAAAGGGTCAACAATTTTTTTTTTTTTTTCGTGCCGGGTTTTATTTAAAGTTTTAATTTAATTTTTATTTCAAAGTTTTTAAATTACTAGTAGACATCATCATTTATCTAACACCTACTCATTAAGAATGGTCTTATGAGCCCAAACTCGCTATATCTGCTGTAAGTTGCTGAGGGGTTGGGTATCCCGCAGACTACTCGATGCTGCAGCATCAGCTCAAGGTTGCCACGTCTTGGAAATGCTATCGAAGTAACAGTAGACCATTTTTCAAATCAATCGGATCTGTGGTAAGACCCTTTTGTCAAGTAGGAAATGAGCTGATGATCTTCAAACGCCTGAACAGATTTTCATAAATTATAACTAAGAACTATGTCAAAGTCAAAGTTTTTTATTTCAAATAGACCAGATTTCAGGCACTTTTAAAACGTCAAAACTAGGTGCACGGTTCCAAAAGGTAGGTTCTATGGAGAAGAGCCGGCAAGAAACTCCATGAATACTCTTTTCAAAATAGTAATTTATGACAATTCCATTACAGTAGTGTGAGAAATAGAATGAGAATAATGCAGGTTAATGTAACAAACAAACTCACATAAGAGTAACAAATAGAAAAATATGCCTTCTAGGATTGCCATAGCAGTTAAGGGCTGACCAGTCCCGACAGACGGCACCCATTCACGGGCATGACGTGCACATCCGCATCGGTCAGCTCAACCATATTGTAGGGAACCCAACGACCGGATAAACAACGCCACCATCAGCAAGACATTTAAGTGAGCATGACTGAGACTATCTTGATCACATCAGCTTTCAAACAGAAAAAACTCGCAGCAAAATCGGTCCATTCGTTTGGAAGCTACGATGCCACAGACAGATTCACAGACACACAGATACAATAAACTTATAACACCCGTCTTTTTTGTCGGGGGTTAAAAATATAAGCAGCTAATGCGAAATAAAACACACTCTTACAGGTACTTTGGTTTCCAGGGAAGCCAAAGTCACATCAGCAGGAAAGAATAGCATCACACGTTCCTATCGTCAGCATAGCCGCCGGCGGAGTCACACCGTCTATAATAACAGCTACACACAAACTAAAAATTCAAATTGATTTAATACCAGGGGGTTGAGAACTTGAGTCTGACTGACAGTTCAATCGCTATTACTACTCAGTTTATAGCATTAATGCATAAACACGAACAAAACATTTTATTTTAAATCAAATGTCCTTAATTTTACATAAGTATTGTAATCGTCCTAGGGTTATCGCAATGATCCGATTTTTCCGATAACGGCACATATAAGTCATAAAAGGAGTGAGCCTTAATCACAAATAACATATTTGAAATTCTCTTATCTTGATCAAGGTGTGCAATGTGTGCGTTTACTTTGCTCCCCTCACGATCCAGCCTTTAGGATGCTCTTTGAAATGGTAAAGGGTGGCCATCTGTCGTGTCTCCCTAACATGGTGCACTCGGGGTTATTCCCACGTCTATGATAAGTATGATAACCCTTCCTTCCCCTATGGATTGATTAATATTTCTTTTTTTAAATCGCTAATTTATATCTATACAAACAAACGAGCACGATAAAAAAACATAATTATAGGCACCTAGGTACATCTAGTTCGCACTTAGAGCGATAATGTGGATAATAAATAAAAATATACACAACAATACAATTAAAGTCGACCTTGTAGTAACAGACGTTTTGCGTCACGGTATCATCAAATAGTTGTATAAAAACGTTGCGGTCACAGAATGTCACCCCCCATCCGGCAGAGACGCGGCGTCCGCGCCGCAGCCGCCGGTCACATTCAACATAACAAAACGTCAATTGACACGTCGACCTACCTGCCCCGACCTTTCCAAGTGATCTTAACTTAGGTTAAACTACTTGATAATATGCAAAATCGTAAATATGTTGCTCGCTCGATGAAACATAAGACTCATTGTAGCTACCTAGATACGTATATTTTATATATAGAAAATGAATGAAGCACTCTTTTGACGGATAAGCCTGTATCTCTGATATTACGCCGTTGAATAACTTCTTTCATCATTAGTTATTGACAAGATCGTTCTAGATTACGTAAATCTATGAGCAAATTAATAATTCCTAATAAACTATGAATGTATTACATGTAATATTCCTTCTAACTATTTGCAAACAGTTTGTTGTTAAAGGGGAAATCCGTGTAGAACGGATAAATCGTATCGTTAATGAAGTCACTACATTTTATAATATTCATAGACGATCAACGTTTATAAAAAATCAATGCACCTAATAAATGCAGTTTGGGCCGCAGCCTATATAGCCTATGCTTAAATATGGGTTGGCGTCAAGCCAGCGTCCCCACCAACGATTCCAGGATTTTTGTTATATCCAAAAATAGCGCCTAAATAGTGACAAATAGTGACAAATAGTGACCAAAACGAAATAATTAGTGACTCAGTAATTTACGCAGCAGTTATAAGCAGCTATTAGTGGGGACGCTAGCTTGACGTCAAGCCAGCGTCCCCACCTTGTAACTCGGAAACTACGACAGTCTTGACAAAGGACTTAAGCTCAAAAAATAGTGCCTAAATAGTGGCCCTGCTTACAACTTACATGAACATCGAATGACTATTTTATATTCCGCAGGAATCAGCGTGTAAGTTGGTACATAATATCTATTAAAATTACAATATTATTATGAAACCTAATCTTATTTAATTAATTACCACACTTATTTCCCCGGTTCCTCTTAAAATAGAACACGACGTGACGTTAAATATGCATTTCAGGGACTTTCCATGTACTTAACGGGATTTACATACGGTTACAGAGATTACGCTATTGCGTCAAACTAAAACTACTTATTTATATTTATGTAAATATAAAATAATGTGTCTTCCAGTTTCGCATTAGTTTTCTCGAGTATGGCCTCCATTTTAATGGATTTTCAAATATCTCGGCAGTAAGACGAATCCCACCCAAGGTCGTAGCGAGGGAGAGCCATCATGGGGGTTTGATCCCTCCCACTGATTCTTTTCTCGTGACAAAAATAAATACCTTTTTTGATTTGTTAGTGGTTTATGTGACGAATACTTACATTATTTATTTACGATGGATTTATAAAACTATAATGATTCCAGCAATACTCATTTATGTTTTGTCTACCTAAGTATCGGCAAATGCTCGTCTATTAAGTCTTATAGTAGGAATATAGAATAAGGAATACTTAGAGCTTACATGGTGCATTTCTGTTAATTTAGTCGTACCGTATTCATACTTTCAAACAAAGTCTAACGTGATACTGAATATGTCTGAAAATAGTCTTTGTGTACAAAAATGTAATTTGCAGTTTTAGGGGTAAAGTGAGGACAAAAGTGTCACCGGTATCATTCTGTTTGTAGATATATAACTCAAAGCTTTTTTTTAACTTTTTGGTCTTATTGACTGTATTTTTATACATTGTTATTGGCTCCAAAGATCTTTTCAGTGTGTCTGTTTATGTATTTAATTGATAAGATCTAATTGGGAGCGGGCGGATACTAGCTAAGATAAATGAAGATGATCACTATGACGAAGCGCATGTCACAGCCAGAGCTCTACAAATGTTATATTAATAACTATGAATAATATCCGGCGTTTAAATATTTAAGTCTAGTTGTAGTCTAGTACAGGCCTTCACCAGTAGAAATATTTCGGACTGTGTCCAAAATGATGGAGCATGTGTATTGTATAGATAGAATTCAATCGCACAATGAGCAATAAATGAAGAGGGGAAAGCGGGAGGTTTTTGATAATGCACAATCGTTTATAACAGATTATTGTATGCAGTGATGTGTTATAGACACGTGTAAAGTTTATTGCGGAGCAGGGTGCACGCGCGACCTTGCCGCATGCGCTTGCGCAGCGTCGCCGGGGCCGGGGGCGCGGAGTGCGGGCCGCGAGAAATGTGCGGCCGCAGCGGTGACGTGCCACCTCGTTATCAGCGGATGCCGCTTATCGCAAGGTTGCAGCGTCCACGTGTTGCTGACCATTTTATACGTTGCGCCTTCTTTCTAGCTACCTTTACTACGTTCTAACTAAACGGCACATGTAGGTAGACAAGGAAAATAATAAACCAATTAATTCATTCTATGGTAGTTTACAAATTCCATACAATGAAAGGTCATCTTTTCCTTATTGCTTGATTTGTCGTCGTTTTTACCAGAAGAAAACGCGTCACGGCCTAATATAGATTACACAGCCAACAATTAGATATAGGTACCTACCTAAAAAATAGGTTTTTCGAAGTTTCCTTCTGTGTACGAGAATTGAGAAGAGGCTTTTGTCCTTTAGTTTAGTAGGAGAGTTATAAGCTGGTATTATTGTGCTGTGACTGCCTTGCTTACCGAGACTGCCTTGTTGGTCTAGTGGTCGCAAGTGCTACTGCTGAGCATGGATCCTGGGTTCGATCCCAAGGTCGGGCAAAGTGATATTGGGTTTTTCCATTAGGAATTTCTCAGTAGTAGCCCGGTGTCTGGATTTGTTCCCGGTTAATGGCAATAGGCTCGCTCCCGATAACATGGGACTTGAACATAACTGGCGAAACGAGGGTGTTACTAAAACACCTCTGCCGAACCCTTTGCGGAATACTAGGCGTGATGTTATGTTATGTTATTGTGTAGTTTCAGCAGCGATTCAAGCTCAAAAGTGACATACCTACCGCACGCAAAACCTGACTTTGTAAACTCGAGGGGAATGAATGAAGCGAACAGTGTTCATTAAAGACGAGGTCTCCCTGTTTGGTCGATCTGCAAGGTTAAGCCAGCTTGCGGTTAGTCCGTGGATGTAATCGTTCTTTACACATGGTAACACCTTACATGTCTTGCACGGCACGTTATAGTTCTCATCGATCTCTGTTGTCATACAAATTTCTATGATAGTAGTTACGCAGTCAATAGCCCGAAATTCAGATAGCTGTGTTCCGCAGTCATTGAGTTGTCCGGTTGTGAAAATCAGGAGGCCAACTCTACTTACAAAATTGTTTTAAATTACAATCGAACCGCAGCCACAGCCGTTTGTTTTTTTTTCTTTTAGAGATGACGGTCGAACCGCCCGCCGTGGTTCAGCTGCGGGATATCATTTGCTCTGTGTATAATTTGCCAAACAGCCATATTTGGTTAGATGGGCAAAAAGAATAGGATGATGCTGGTTCAGATAACTGAGGAATATTATTTTGACTGAAGGGTTGGCGATACCGTTTTACGCTGTAAATAAAGCATACAACAGCAGACACATCCTTCACATAACGTTTCAGTGCCTATGTTAAATGTTTGCTCAGTCTTAACATAGGTACCTTCCGGTAGTGGCTAAAATCTAGAGTGGACAACTAAAAAGGTCGAACTAAGTACATAAAATACTCAAGCAATGCTGCATAATACGTATTATTAAAATGTTTTGAAGCAATACGAGCTACACACTTACAGTTAGAGTTTTATTGAAAGATTAAACTGTGTAGTCAGAAGTAGAATGTATTGGACTGGAGAAAATCATGCCGATTTTAAATTAAGACAAAGTCAAACTTAAGTTTCTACTGCGCAGTACGCAATTAAATATTCTATTTTTTTTAATAAGTAGTACATGTAATACTGCGCAGAATGCTCTACAACAAGTCTTTATACACACTAGTAGTTAAATATGAGATTTGTTTATTAACATAACTTTAACTAGTGACCTTATGAAATGGGACTCTACCAGTACCAGCCAACTTGTCCTTAATTGAATATTGTATAGGTTCCCGGTACCGTGTGTGTTCATGTGTGCGTACGTAAGTATATGCATTAGTTTAATGTAAACGTAAGTTCGTAAATGTGTGCATCCGTTTATTATGAGTGAAGAAATCAAGAACACACGCAACTGATTACACTTAATTCAATTTATTTCTTGACATGCCATAACCTTTTTTTATGTAAGTAGTTCAAGGAGACATATTTATTTAGGATAATGAGCAGAACTCATTAAATCATTATGTAGATGTAGATCAGTAAATTATGAATAAGAGACTGCATTGTTCACTACTTTGATGACATAAGTAAGTATGTATTGTATAAATTGAAAATAGATAAGTTTAAAGCTTCTACTAATCCTTCTTGCTAACTCCTAAAATTTACTTTTTTTATTTGTTTAGGTATATGATCTGACTGAATGTTTCATTCCTTTATGCCTAATAATACTTTGAGTTAGATCTGAGTCACAAAATATTATATATAGCATCGATAAAACAGCCGTTGTTCAATTGTCAGAACAAAGCCTGGTACATTATGATTCAAGTGGAGCTGTTTTATATATGGCATTTCCACAAGTAATTAGTTATGTTAGTAATGGCTTATTGTGTTGATATAGTTAGCAACCGGAGCAGGAGTCTTTCAAGTGTCGTGTCGTTAGTTCGCATAGCGGCGAGGGCGGGCGCGCTGCCGCGGTCGTCTCAAGATCAAGGTCGTGCAGCAGACGTGCGGCAAGGTCACCTGCTCCCGTCCCGCCACCCCTCGTCCCGCCGCGCGCTCGCCTCTCGTGCCTCTCACGCGCGCAAATATTTGCGACCGTCTGTCCTCCGCGACCGATACGCCGAGGTCAGCCCGTCAACAGACCTTGAAGTAATATTATCCGACCTCTCCTGCTTGAAAGACGAGATCGTATTTTTATCAGTCAGTTTAATAAATCCATAAATTATGCCACGTGTGAGGTCTATATCTACAACAAATACAGAATAATTTGGTGAAATCAATAATAAAATGGTCGAGTAATAATTCATCACGAATTGGTCGTGTCGTGATACCCACAATGTTCTGTTTTATATTCAGTACATAAAGATTTTAGTTTTAAATATACAAGCGGTGTACAAACAATTCAGTAATGGCTTTTTGTAATATGGGTACTTTAAAAATAACAGTACCTAAGTTTTGAACTATCCAATTTTCCAGCTTGTGCAAAGCTTGTACCTAAAAATATGAAATACCGAAAGAATATTGATTTGTAAATTAATTATAATCTATACCTACTAATATATAAAGTTGAAGAGTTTGTTTGTTTGAACACGCTAATCTCAGGAACTACTGGTTGGAATTGAACAATTATTTTTGTGTTGGATAGTCCATTTATCGAGGAAGGTTATAGGCTATATAACATCACGCTATGACCAATAGGAGTGGAGCATAAATGAAATATGTTGCAAAAACGGGGAAAATGTCCACCCGTGCAAAGCCGGGACACATTTGGCCGCTATGGTTAAATATGGCTGATCATGTATCCTCTTTTATGTCACCACATTTGTTTGTACCTACCACCCATATTTGAAAAATAAATATCTTTTATCTTTATCTTTATCTTTCATCTTTATCCTTTATCTTTATCCCCTTGTGTAAAAGTTCGTCCGGGAAAGTACTACCACCACTATTACTGCAGTCAAGCAGGTTGTTGAGTTTCCAGTTTGAAAAGGTGCCGCTGAGTTACAGAACATGGTGACTTTGCAACTTTGTAATAATGTGTATAGTCTGGCCATATGAATCTTTACATAGCATAAAACAAAGTCGCTCCCAGTGTCTGTCTGTCCCTATGTATGCTTAGATCTATAAAACTACGCAACGGATTTTGATGTAGTTTTTTTTAATAGATAGAGTGATTCAAGAGGAAGGTTTATTGCCCCACATTAATATCTACATTGCACCCGTGCGCAGCCGGGGCGGGACGCTAGTAATATTATAAAGCTGAAGAGTTTGTTTGTTTGAACGCGCTAATCTCAGGAACTACAGGTAGGAATTGAAAAATTATTTTTGTGTTGGATAGTCCATTTATCGAGGAAGGTTATAGGCTATATAACATCACGCTACAATCAATAGGAGCGGAGCATAAATGAAAAATGTTGCAAAAACGGGGAAAATGTCCCCCGTGCGAAGCCGGGACGGGCCGCTAGTGTAATATAAATGTATTATATAGTTCTTAGCTTTTAATTATGCCATATTTCATACATATTTAAAAAATATACTTTAAAAATACCTTTGTAACTGCTATAGCTGCAGAAGCTGAACCTTTATAATTTTACCTGTCGTTATTGAGATAACCAAAAACTCTTGTGTTCTTATGCTAGCCCTGTGAGCTGTGAAGGAAAAGGAAACGAGCATGGCGAGGATAAGAAAGACATCAATGTAACAGTCGTGGAGTTCAGTACCGGATATTTGGAGAATAAACAAAATTATGAATTAACTCAATATGGTAAGCAATGATTTGTTCGGTTGTCTTGTACCGGGTGTCCCAAATCAAGAAGACTTGGACGAAAAGTACTTAATTAAATATAAAAAATTGCGATTTTTTCTTTGATAAATTCTGCATTCTATGATTTATTTTTAAATCTCTTTCTTGTCAGAACCTAGAATCGAACCATCTAAACTGCGAAAACGTCGTATTCTGTATTATAAGGCACCTGTTGATAGATATTGAGAAGATCAAATCTCTCCAACAAACTCTTCTTCTTCTTCCTGCCCTTATCCCACACTAGGTGGGGTCGGCACAACATATATTTCATAAATCCATGTTGTTAGAGGTTTTGGCTTATTGTTTTATGACCGGCCGCCTGCCTGACGTCAATCCTCCTTGGGAGTACTCGTTGCGCCGTCGCGCGGGTAATCCAATGTGCTTGCTGATATTATGCACTGGGTCCCAAAATGATATGCTTGTCAGTCTTATTGCCGACAACTAAGCTGGCTGTGTTCTTCTTGGTGGAGTATACTTGCAGTTCCACAACCCAGGATTTACCCACACCGCACTCACCGATAAAATAATTCACAAATTATATAAATTTAAAAAAGCGAAAAATTTTTTTTATATTATAAACAAATTATTATTATTAATTATTCCAAATTATCGCAAAATCCCGCGAGATTTCACGAAAACGCGGATTACGCGATCCTACGTGGACATATTCTGATTCACAGCGACTTTTATATTCAGTGTATTTTTTTAAAGTTACATTGTTCACAAGCATGTGGCGTACGACGCGGGTATAACATGGTCGTCTACCGTCTGACTCAATCTTAGATTCTACGAATTTATTTGCAGGGAAATAAAGGACTAACTGACTAACTACTGAATATAGAGTCAACTAGGAATTTTTATCTTTCAATACTTTTTACGCATTTAGATAGAACGAGAATGTACTGATTACCGCGGGATATTAGGTACATCTGGTAAAATGCCAAAACAATATGCGTCATGTTTTCTAACTTGTTTGTGCAATTGCCTATTATGTTTATATGTAACACATTTAACGTTAACTATCAGATTTATAAATAACACTGAACAACTGCCCTAGCTATCCCGACCATTCTAGACGAAAACAGGCTTAAAGAGCAGCAAAGCATTTCCACGTGGAGCAATCGATGTCATTAATCTCTCCGTAGCAGTGGAGAAAAGCTCAGAAGTTACACTGACTCGTATGTGACTCACTTATAATATACGTGATACATTAATAACTTTAATATATTAATTATTTCTAATACCAGGTTCACACGATTCGATCCTAGTTGATCAACGGCTGAATCGCATGCGATTTTAACCGTCTGAACAGACTTTAAATCAAATTAAATCAATTAGAAGGAACAAAACGTTTCAACTTTTGTTGATCAACTAAAATCGAATCGTGTGAACCCGCTATAAGCAAATAGAGCTTTAACAATGTTGAAAGCGTTTTTTTACCGAATCTTATATTGACCGTGGAGCCTTGTTAATAAGTTTTCAATTCAGTTTTGTTTGTTCAAACATATTTTAGGGACACCTTTCATTATTCACAAGGATTTTAAAGAAAAAAGACAATGAATGTCCATAGGTAAAGGTCGCATAAGAATATTGAATACGTTCGCTTATTCACCTTGAACTACGTTAAGATTTAGGTACAATGTCAGCTATGAGAAAATAATATTTTCTCAAAGCTGACATTTGCATAATTAATACATGTTGTATACTATTTATTGAAACTGAAAATACGAATTATTTACTTCGGTGCAGTGTTTCAATAAGGCATTATAAGTCATGGATATTGTTTAAAGTCTAGATTGTAATAAGTAGGTAATACAAAGATGTATAATGGTCGCAGGCACAATCGTAACTTTTTCATTATATGGGTCTCCTCGGGCTGTGCTGATGAGCCACGCATACGCAGCATTGGGGCCAAGGTTCCTATGAATTATGTAGTATATGGTATTATTCGGGCGGGATGTGTGTCAGTGCTCCGATTTCGCGGTCATAACGTTAATAATAGCAGCTGAAGGTTTCATTCGACAAGAGGAGGTCACTTCTACGTCTGTTTCCGGATTATACATTGTAATTCTAATTTAGCTCAAAGAGTCGGAATTGTTCTTAACTGCTGCTCGCTGTTTGTCCAGTGTCACTTTCATGTAGAACATTTATTCCTACTTTTAAATTACCTACTGATATTCGTATGATTCGTAGATTAAATATTAGTGTGTTACAAATACAATAGTTCAAATTAATAATTAAACAATATAAATTATCAAATAAAAATAAATACTGTTCGGGTAAAATTAAAAATAAAATATAGAAAAGCAGAGAGAAAGTTGTTCTTTGAGTAACATTTTTTTTATTTGCGTGTTTTCAAGGTACCTCTGAAATAATATATATTAATTTAAATGAGATCTTATTTTTATTCCTCATATTATTATACCTACAATAGGTACAGACACTACAGACGTTTCAACTACCTCAATATAAACCTCCGGCCATTTTTTTATTGGTCTTGGATAAAAACCCTCCGTAGTGTATAATTATAAATATACTTTGTAATTAAAAAGAGTAAAAAGAATAATTTATCAAAAATCGTAACAACAGTAAGCATATATATCCAGCGTGTTGCTTAGGAATGTTAACAAAGAACAGTAATTGTAGAACAGTGGCAAACTAGGACATAATATTTATATGAAAGGCGGCGAGCGCGGCGAACAGTGTCGGCAGTCGGTTCTCAAATGAGGTCAGTGGAACACGAGGCATTACACTTGACCTCTTTCTGTCGAGTCCTTACCTCCGCCAGACCTTCACACTTTTTACAACGCTTTTACGAGCTAGGTCGGGCCAATTAAGTTTCGTCGAATGTGCATTTAACAATGACGCCCCCGTTCCGACAGCATTGGGGCAGATGCAATGCGCAGCCACGCCGCTCGCGGCCCTACGCGAATACACTTGAACCAAATTTGCGTTTCAATGACTATTGATATTCGTTTTTTGTTGACCGACATATGCGTATCTTTCAATCTATTATTGTGAACACATTGAATAGAAAATATTGATTACTAATAGAATTACTTATTACTAATAACTATACACATACAAGTTTATAATGTGACGTAAGTTCAGTGCTTATAATATACGTAAGTAGATATAAAAACTACCGCGACTTTACGATGTATTTGCTAACATTGTATTATCATGTTTATTTAAAAAAAATATAAGGTGCCGTGCATACGTTACATGTAAATTACATTGTACATTACATGATGTAATGTACCTTCATAGGAACCGCAAATAGAGTTCGACTTCGCCAGCTTGCCTACTATTGTTTATGATGTGATGTCGGTAAATAAAATAATATCTGCGTAAGCAAGGTAACCTTGAATTAATCAGTATATTTGTTATTTTCGCAATAATAAAATCGCAAAGACAAACCAGGAAGTGGTCGTGTATTCAGCGCTACGATTACTTCAACGAGGTAGATATGTAGATTGTAGCATATTTACTCATAATCTCTAGTCTTCAGGGCCAATATTATCACTTTGTATTACACATAACTAATATATATTTACTATAAGATGCAAAAATTGCGTCTTAAGTCTAACTGCGCAAGCGCTAGTTTATTTTAAATGGTGTAAAACGACCTTATATTTGTTACGTAATTCACAAAAAACACTTCTTAAATAGATTGGGTAGGATATGTAGGTATTGGTTGATTTTTATGTGTAAAATAAAAATAATAATGAAAGCAATGTTTCATCACGTTCAATTTTTTGTGACAATTATGATACAAACAACTTTTGTCGGAGCGCTATCTATATAGGTAGTGCGAATTCTATATTCATGGAATAAAACTGGGCCAGTGCTGACCTACCTGATAACTAAGATATGACGAGAACTGCGATGTGTGACAAAGAACTCGTAGAGTATCTTCCTAGAACAACACTTTGTTTGTACAACATACAAAAAGCTCTTTCATGGGCAGTGGGCGTCACTCGGTTGGCGACACTTTATCGCTTCCACTAATATTTTTTGTTGTTTTCTGTGTAATATGGTGTATGGTATATTTTATTTTTGTAACATTGTATGAAATATCATGTATTTAGCTGATACTACTCGGTCCGATCAATCAAAATAATTCCTATTTTATTATACCGATGTAGAATAAAAGAATTAGGCAAATATGTATTGGATATTTTAACGATTATATTTTTTTTTGCAGTCTTATGATTGACCACTCAGGCCACAACTAATGCAAGTACTACTATTAAAATGTACAACAATTTAATATTTTTTGAAAGTAAAAAACTACAAAAAAGAATTAACGAAGTTTGTTTTTTTTATTTTTTTATTTTCTGTCTCTATCTCACGAAATTGATGTCAAGTTACTATATTGAGGCATGACGTCATAGTAGTTTCATCTTTGGCTAGTGAACAATTTAAAGTCGTTTATAGTTTAGGCATTTTATTTAATATTTAGTTTGGTTTTGCACTGTTGCTGATCATTTTTAACCCCCGACAAAAAAGAGGGGTGTTATAAGTTTAACGCGTGTATCTGTGTGTCTGTCTGTGGCATCGTAGCTCTCAAACGAATGGACCGATTTTGATGCGGTTTGAAAGCTGAAGTAATCGAGATGGTTCTTAGCTATAATTTATGAAGATCTGTTCAGGCATTTGAAGATCATCAGCTCATTTCCTACTTGACAAAAGGGTCTTACCAACTTTCACAGGTCCGATTGTTTAGAAATTTGGTGTACCCACTGTTACTTCGGTGGTATTTCCAAGACATGGCAATCTTGAGCTTGAATCCCTCAGCAACTTATAGCAGATATACCTAGCATGTTTGGGCTCACAAGAATGATCTCAATGAGTAGATGTTAGATAGATGATGGTGTCTACTAGTAATTGAAAAAGTTTCAAATAAATATTAAATTAAAAATTTAAAAAGCCCCCGACACAAAAAGGAACCTCTAAAAAGTAAAAATAAAATGCGTTTGTTGGCCATTTAAGTTTATTATAAGTACCTAGTAATACATATTTTGATCCAAGCGTAGTCACGTCGTACGTTTTTTTAATTAATTTATTTAATTCGTAAATAAATTAAAAAAACAATATACAAAATTAAGCTTGATAATGATAATTTACTTAGCGGTCCCCCGACGTGACGATGCTTGGATCAAAATATTACTAGGTATAGGTACTTATAATAAAGTTAAATGGCCAACAAACACTTTTTTACTTTTTAGAGGTTCTTTTTTGTGTCGGGGGTGTTTTATATTTAATTTTTATGGTAACAAGTAGTGCACGTCTTCTTCTTTTGGTCCCATATGCCATAATATGTTCACGTTGAGATACAATGCTTTACTGCTATAAATATAATAAGAAGTAACAATTCCTAATGATACTGATAATGCATTTTTGGAGCGTACAAGGTGGTTTATTTTCTATAAAAACAGCTTTAAGATTTGTATTGTCTTTCGTACTAAGAACATTGATTAAATAAGAGAGTAGAAAAAAAACTCAGTAAATGTCTAATAATTCACCTGTGTGTTCACGCCTGTAAGGTATATTGAATAGATCACATAGATTCGCACGAGGGGCGTCATATTCAATTATATATACTCAATTCGGCCAATGGATGAATCTACTGTTGAAATAATCATCTCTTGGTCCTCCGTATGAAGGTCTTAGAGACGAATATAGAATATCGATGGAATCTGCATCTGTATACTACGATCTCCGAACCCCCCATGGAGGTAATGGGGGCAGGAGTGCTCAAGCGGTCCCTGTACTGGTCTGGTAGAGAGACTCATTCATTACTACAGGCAAACACCAAAATGATGGGTGAAATATGTTCCTAGTTCAAGTATATTCGTGAAAGTAGTGTTGTAAGCGTGTCAGCATGAAGTGTGTTAATAAAATTTCAGGTCGTGTGCTGCTTATATAGCGAAAGTGTGAATAATGAGCTATTCAACGCAATAATAGAGTGATTAGAGGGAGAGTGGCAACCCTTGCTGTGAGTGGGTGTGATAAGTGATAACTCGGCGAAAGTCATCAAGCGTTAGATAACGCGGGCGGCGGCCGCGCGGGGCGCTGTCCAGAGCCGCCGCTCTATCGTTCAAGATTAAGGTCGTTTCATCTAATGTCGCACGTTGCGCTCTGAGGCTATCACTGTTTATAGTATTCTAGACTGATAAACTTGCTACAAATACCCAATTATTGAACATTTTCATTGCGTGACAGACACGTTACTCTGTTGATGTAAATCGTGAGCATGTATTTCAGTAATGTGTACGGCCGAATGAGTACATTTGTACCAAAGTGAAAAGTAATTTAAAGTCATGGTAGTATTAACTTTATGGCAAGTAACTAGCTTTGGCAGTCGCTCCTTGTAAAATACTGGTATTCACCCGCATCTGGTAGCCGACTCCAACATAGTTGGGAAAAGGCTAGGAGGAAGAAGAGTTACGGTACTGATGCAATAACTATATTTATTATAACTCTCAAATTAGACTCTTAGGTACTGTATTAACAAATAGTTGTTGCTTAAGATTAAATATTATTATTAGTCCTTATTTTATATCAGTTGGCGCGTAGTCAATAAACACCTTTTGAACCGTCGCGAGTACGCGGAGTTTACGTTCGTTTGAGCCTGTTTATGTATTAAACGAAAACAATTGAGGGCTACCTTGCGAATGTTTAACAAACGTTGTTGCGCAACAAAAGGCGAACAATGGCGCAGGGGTGAAATATTGCCATAATATCGAACGACAATCGAGATCGGCTCGCAGCTCTCTCACATGGCTTGCACTTACGTAAATAATTACAGCAGAACGATTAGATCACTCCGTTAGTGTTGCCTATCCATGCCGCTCTTATAAAAATGCACGATAGATGTAACTATGAGCGATGAACTAATCATTTGATTGTCAGTACGAATCACCGAAATAATTATTATGTCACAAGGGGATGGCAACAGGGCCGGACTGGGACCTCAAATCGGCCCGGGCATTTGAGAGACGGTCGGCCCAGTGCTGGTTTTAGACACTCCCCTCAATCTTTCTCCTGTATCTTGGGTGCATTTACAAACACAAACAATTTGCGGCTTCTTTTTCAAGCGATAGGCGATACTTGGACGACCTTGTTGTTTTTGACGTTCCCCTCACTCTTTCGGTTTCTCCGACTGTGTGACCGGCCCATCAGGCCACACCGGTCCATCGGACATTTGCCCGATTTGCGCGTATGGCCAGTCCGGGCCTGGATGGTAATGATTTTGATGGAGACCTTTATGTTCTCATCTCGTGATGTCAATTCTTAAATTTTACCTATTCCACCCACTATTATTTTATATGGATATTTAAAATTTCCTACTTTTGGTAATGAACTATCAAAAGTTGATTTAATGTAGGCGTGACATCTGTGGTTTATGATTGGTCTTGGAACTTTATTAATAAAATTATGAAGAGCAACTTCCTGAACATCAGTGGTGGGACATATTATATCAAGTGTTCCCAGTAAAAGTACCGCACTGAAATACTAAGAAACCATTTGAGTGTTGCTATCGTCATGCGTTGATTAAAGTACTAAGTGTTTGTTTGTCTGCCTGTCGCGGATGAGTCAAGGGATCACGTGGCGACAGATCCTATGTAGTTACGGCTCTGACAAGTAATTAATGACACACATGATTAATTTATTGTTATATTCGTCACACATTTCCGCGTTTGATATTTTAGTTAAACATATACGATTGTCGTAAATTAACCCGCTTTTGTATATTTTCCACAAACATCATACGGCCTTCATTCTTTTCCGCAATTCGTAATCTTGTTGTGAAGATGTTCTGGTGGTTGTATAAGTATATTTCATAAAATCTTATTGTGATTATTAAGTACCAGGAATCGTAGTTCCTATAATTTTATAATATAACCTTTCTGTTGTAACGTGATTAATGTACAAGAAATCGCTGGGTACACAGCGAGCGGACCGTGAGAGGTGGGGGAGGTATGTTTGTGTGCGTCTTTGTCGAATTATATTTTTTCGCACACGCAAGGTCGAGGTCGAAGCGCTTGACTTCCTAGATCGGCAGCGAGCGAGCGCCTGTAGATGCTCGCGCCGAAGTCGCCATGCGCCGTCGCTGAATCTTCCGCCCGCCCCAAACATAAGACAGACGATACAGTTTATTTTTCATATTTACAATAATATCAAATACAGAAAATAGACTAAGTTAGTAGCTACATTAATTTGCAAGTCGAATTAATGTTCTATCTTATTAAAATATTGCGACGCTTTAGTAGAGCTATGCTGCGTTCCGTTTTGAAGGGTATGGTTGGCGGTGAAATTACAGGCATATGGGACTTTTGAACTTTGTCTCTAAGGTTAGCAATGGCAGCACATCAGCAATTCTCTTAAGGTTGTAGCTGCATAATAGGCGGCAGTAACCACTTTCCATCAGGTGGGCCCCGTCGGGTTGTTTTACCAACCTATAATATATAAAAAACTGTAGATATATCATAAGTACATAAGTATTACTACTATTATGATGTCATAATCATTTTTATCCTTGAACAAATATTTCGGTTCTACAAATACGTTACGTAAAAATATTTATCTTGAATTTTTTATCTGATATTGCTTAAATATGATTTTGGCAGTTCCTCATCACGTAGCTTTGTTCTACAAAACACTCGCAAAATGTGTGCGGATAAAAATATCCAGGGTCAGGCTCAAGGTTTCACCGCTTTTATGATTAGGCGATAAGAGAGAACAAATGTCACCGCAATTTAAAAGTTTTGTATTTGAAAATACGTTTCAGTTTAGCTCGCGCAAATAATATCTAAATAAAAAAAACAATAACGGTATTTGCTGATATTTTGCTTGTACAAGGTTACACGTAGAAAACCATACTTTTGGTACACAATACATACACTTGGTGGTGTGACAAACGTGTAGTGATAAGTTTTATAATTATAAATTATATAATTTTTAACCTTCCTCATTATCTTTACATGTTTTAATAACCAGTTGTAGCTGCTCAACCAGCCTAGTGTTTAAATACTCATCATTCTCAAGCGTCCGTGTTTGGCTTACAAGGAACTGAAGTAAATTATATTTCAAAGTCGTGGTTGGAGGTAAGGAACGCGGCAGAGCGACAAGGATGAGGTCAATGAAACACGTCTAAGAGATAGCGGGCGGTACACACCTTCCGATCTAGGAACCCATTTGTAACGACTGCCTTACACTATCCATGCGATTTCAGAATTAGGAATAGTCCTATTGAATAGTCATCCAATTTGAAGAAGTCGATCGGACGGCGGTGTGTAAGAGTCCTTGTCGGGCAACACGGTAGCCGTAGCGATGTGGTGCGTCTGTAGTTACGGGCCGGGTGACGGCTCAGGCCAATGTCATGCGACCTTGTCATATGACATTGGCGCGACACGGACGCTTCCTGTTATCTCATTTACGATACTTCTCGCCATTCGCGACCGGCATTAATCATTATTGGAACAAAGAATGACCACTCACGGTAATTGTAATTAACACGCGTTGACCTTGACGGACTCATTATCTCGGCCACCTCGGTCACCATACTATACTACGTCACAAAGGACTTTATTAACTATGTACGTAAACAGGAATGTTTTCCTCGATCATTGTTTTTATTATTATGTATATTTAATTCGAAGTCAGACAACTAGGAAGTTATTTTTATTCATACCCATATAATATTAAGATTATTACTGATTATTGTGATACAAACGTATTATTTTTGCATGCAATATTCACTGTGTCCTGTATTCAATGACTACCAGATAAATAAACAGGTTAATGATACTTATTATATTATAATTCTATCCTTCAAATTAATTCCGTCTCCACGTAATTCAATGACATTATTAATTTTATTTATGTATGTAATCTTTAAATGCTTATATATATGCACACATATATTATAATATAAACAATTATTATTGTTTTGTAATTTCATTGTGTATACTCACACAGTTTATGTACCTTAGCTCGTTGACAAGATAATAAATTAAAGAGATTTAAGCGAACATCCAATAGTAATAAAAGACCTAGCCTTGAATTATGGTATGTCGTAGAACACCATAAACATTTGTCTCGGTTCAACTGAAGGCCAGATAGAAATCCAATTGGAGTGCCACGTGCCCGAAGGTAACGGAATAAACCGGGGAATAAAACAAATGCAGTATAGGGCACGATGAGACGTCACAGCAATAAAGAGTGCGCAGTGAGTACTGCGCAAACATGTTTACCGGCGCGTTCTCAAAGTTCAAGGCCCTGCTAATGACCAATGAGAAACATTGTACTTTCATATGAAGGTTCCTTCGAGGACAATACTCAAGATTTTTTAGTATTTTAATTAATTCTAACTGTAAACTCCGCGCACGTAAACAATTTTCATACGTGCTCTTTTCTTTTTACCCGACTGCGCGACAGCAAAGACAGGGTTTTGTTTTTCCCATGAGGATACACCAGACTACAGAATCGCTACCTTTTTTTTTATACTCCATGGAAAATTCTCATGGATGTCCCTCGCCCGGGGAAGTTGAGGGGGTCTGCCGGACTCTTACCGGCTAAAAACCAACGGTGTTTCTTCTCCTGACCGTACGGCCGGGGTCGCGGGATTCGCAAAAGCATGCACCGCAACCCCGGCAGGTCCCGGTCCGCCAATCCATGGCGGACCTCTCCTCTGTGGGGCCTTGACCCACGTCCTCCTGAGAAGTGCGCACGGAACACGGCGCGCCGCCTTCTCGGGCCTGTTACTGGTCGGGCGGCGAGTCCCCAAACCCGCCGCCCGCAGGCCACACACTAGGGTGGCTGGAGATTGTCGCGTACGCGCGCCCTCCGGCGCCCGGTGCGTCTGGCGCGGGAAGGGAGAAGAGCACACCGCTCCCTCTCCCTCTCCGCTTCCTCTTTGGTCGCCATCACCCCCTCACAAAAGGAGGCGATGGCTTCCCACGCAGTCTCGCTCCCGACCATGGACAGAACCACGGCCGGAAGCGAGAGGTCACCGCCGACCGCCGCGACTAGTTGGCGGCACTGCGACCCCCAAGCTGGACACGCCTGCAAAGTGTGCAGTGCCGTATCCTCGGGGCTGTCGCAGTGGTGACAACCGGGCGTCTGCTCCCGGCCTATGCGACACAGGTACTTCCCGAAACAGCCATGTTCCGAGAGCACCTGCGTCAGCCGGAAGCTGAGGGCGCCATGCCGCCTCTCCAGCCACTCCTCCAAAACGGGACTTTCCGTCGCAATTGCGGCGTGCCCCACAGAATCGCTACCTATGTTAACACTGTTCATCATCATTAATGTCAACCCTTAAATGTTCACTGACAGCTACAAAGAACGGTCACAGGATTCTGCAGCAGTGTCCTCTTTCCTAATAACATAACAACATTACTACGATCATCATGTGAGAATTACCACTTTTATAAATCAACTGTCACCTATCTCTCGTCACGGAACACTATCCCACGTCACATAAAGTATCAAATCACCAATCACCCATCACCAATTACCACCATCCAACGCCTATTTCAAATCACCTGTCGGCTATGCCAATAACCTAACACTTATCACGATAGTGACATGTGGAATTCGTAAAACAACATCGATTAAATATGACCTCTGCTTTATATGGGATTGCATACAATAGTGGGGTTAAGTTGTATACTTGAATCTCAGAACCTATTCATCCAATCGAGGTGAAACGTAAAAAGAAATTACCTATATTTCTAGTATCACTGACCGAAATTCGTGATTTTTTTTTCAATCAATGTACCTACTGGCTTTTTGCCCTTTACGATTTTATTATAGTATCTACACAGGACGGCAAATAAAGCTATACATTTCCCGTATAAGCTGACCTCTTATTGTGCGGATATTCCGTAGATTAAGAGGTCAGCATAAGCTGGAAAAATATTGGTTGATTTGTGGTCATGTGTAGATAGATAATATTGTTTTATTGGATGTACCTATAGATGACATGAAAGTTCTGGGGTCGACATCTAGGTCGGGCATGTCATTACGTTTTTCTGTTAGGAATTCTCAGTAACAGCACGGAGTTTAGATTATTAAGCTTGATAAATAGCCCCCTGTTACATTGGAAATATTAATAGTCATCAGCGAAATGTAGGTGCAGACAGTAGACCTCTGCCTACATGTTCGGGGAATGAAAGCGTGATAGTTATTAGTTACATTTAAAGGTATGTAATATAATTTTTTCTATGTTAGTAAATAATACTATTTATAGTCAGATTTTGTAAATGTAAGCCGAGGAGTGATAAATCTAAGCCCTGAAATTTGTCACTCTGACAATAAAGTTACTATATAACCGATACAATACGTATTGCGAAATTAAGGTCAGCATTACCCTATGAAGAAAACTGAACAGTTGCGTGAAACCGGCAGGTGCAGTGCGCGTAGCACCTGGACTTAACTTTCAAGTGAGCGAGTGTTGCCACGAAGAACTCTGATAAACGACCTCCAGGTGTTTTACGAATCTGAAACACCAACTTATTATATCATGTGCCCATTCACGTCGCCTGCCGATGCACTGTTTCAAGTTTCAGTTGGTTGCGTATTTAGATCACGCGACGTAACAATTAAATGCTTCTACGTTTTGACACCCGCAAGTAAATGACACCCGCTGTCGTTGTCGGTTTCGTATGAAAAATGGGAAATTCGAGAATATGTAGTAAGAGTAATTAATTAATAAGTACCTAGTGTGATGAACTCGTGAAGCATGCACGTGTTAATATTGCCGACACAATTAGCAAAAATTAAATATTTATAAAATATATTATGTATCGATAGTGATAGGCTTGCTTACTAATCGTATGTAGAGCTCCATTTCTTGTAACACATGTTTAAAATAGTTTCAATCGTTTTTCATATGTGGTCAATACAAAATCCTTTAGCAATCGAATGTTTTCCGCTAGTCCATCCTTATTGTGAATTTCTAAAACAATTTCGTGAAAAAAAATTGAAGGTCAAATGAACATTAGTACTGGCCTTGGTTTCATTTCAAAGTCTAGAGGTGATCTCAGAGGCGACTTACGACAACTTATTTAAATTACAATGGTTTTATAACATGTAGTTTTAAAATCTCTACATCTGAATAAATAAAAAATATTACGTTTAGGCAAATGTCGATATTCTACTAAACATATTAATTAATAATACCTAGGTATACTATATTATTTGTTTTAAAAGTATAGTTTATAGATATGTAGAGCCAACTACCAACTGAGTACCTACATTGTGTCAATTACTGTTAGACAATCAAGTTATAGGTACTTACTTTTAAAATGTATACAGAATACAGAACCTTAACAATGCGTGGTTAAAAATATTGAATCTAATTGAGCTCCTGACATTGTATGGGCTTCCTGTCTATTTACATCACTATAGATTACCTTCACACAAGCGGGTTGAGGTCAGCAGAACTCACCGCAACTACAAGCACGCAGCCATCGCGTCGTAGTGACGTCTTTTTTGAATTGATTTATAAAAAATATCATTACTGACGTTTGCGTACGTAGACAATGGACAGTTTTGTTTTATAGTAAACATGCTTCGACCGGGTAGTCCGTCCATGAACACGGGCTGGTACGGCGGTTCAATGGATCTATTAAGTTGCCAGGTGAATGTAACTTTTATAAACAGAACATATAATTGATATCCAATACTTAGGTAAAATAATGGAGGGTAGATGTCGCGTCACGTTACGGAAACCCGACACCGCGGCATCCCGCTCACGAGGTGCGCGGGCGCGGGTGACGGGCGCCACTGACCCTGACTCTTGAAATAGTCTTCCGCATTAACGCCGAGAGCAAAAATATCGCACGATGCTAAATCCAAGGTCGGCCATACAAAAACACCCCCGCCCGCACCTTAAAAGGATTTAAAACTACCATATAAAGCGATGTCGTCAATGTACAGTAGGTGACGTTCTAGTCACCTATCATTTTAGTAATAATTTCGTTCACAATATAATAAATATATCATTCAGTTATAGCTTCCTATTATTGTTCTCAATACTACAAGGTCTATGCAAATGTTGCAACAAAACAAACGAGTGAATGTCAGCTTTGATCAGTAGATTTACACGAACTGCAAGCAGGTTTAATTTAGTCACCCGGAGCTAATTAAATTGATTGTAGGTACCTACACTGCGTTCGATTGATTTAGCGATCTTTCGAGGATTAAGTTGTACGTATTAACTTGTTGCTCTGACTTACGACTTCTATTTAACGAGTACAAGTTTACAGAGCTCGGCTTAAACTATGAAATCGCGATTTTATATCATCATAATTTAGAAAATATCGTTTTTGGATATTTGCATCCAAAATAAATTACTAACTTAAAAAAATCGATAGAATACGCAATTTTTTCATTTTTAGTTTAGGTAATATACTACTTACCTATAGTGTCATTCGTACAGTCAGTGACGATACTTAAGTACAGTCAGTGACGATACTTTCGTACAGCTTGTGACGATATTTTCGTACAGTCAGTGACGATACTTTCGGTGCACCCGGTGTAGTCATCCCTGCGACCATCCTTGCTGACTGGCTAATCTTTTTACCGCGGCATGAGCTATTTAATTTAATTTAATTTTAATTTTTTTTTAAAAAACGTTGCCCCACACTAGGATTTCTCCTGTGTCGTGGGTGCGTTTACAAACACAAATCTTCACACGCACAAACATCCAGACCCGGAACAACTATCTGTAGGCCATACAAATATTTGTTCCGTGCGGGAATCGAACCCACGACCCGTAGCGCAGAAGCCGATCGCTCAGCCACTGCACCAAACGTGTCGTCAAACGTCGTATTCTCGTAAAGGTTGTGCCGACATGAGAGAAGAAGAAGTTATTCGATATAAAAAATACCTACAATTATTTATTTACAATAACCATCATTGTTTTATCATAATAAATGACAGTGTTAGATTTCCTACAAAGTACAAAATGCGAATGCCACTTTAAAACCTTCATGTGACTGACTAAACCTTCGTGAGACCTTTCTAAATAAATCTACGAACAATGTGACGTTTATCGCAGTACCGAGCGGTTTTTATTTTCAACAAGTGATATATTTAACAAGCAATTACTACGTGTACGTACATTAAATCGAAGGTCGCGATTCCGTTACCTTAAAGACGTAGGTGCAATTATATCTAGTAAAATATACTTATTGCCGATAGGAATAAAAGAGTTATCGCTTTAATTAGTTGTTGATGTACGTTTACGTTTTCACCAAAATACGTCAAGACCTTGTATTCTATTACATACAATGTTATTAGCTGCGTATGTTCAGTTGTAAATCACTATAGTGGATCGCAGCTGTAAACAGACTGCCCACACGTTCCAAAAAGCAAAAATTTATAAAAAGTGCGCCTTGAAAATTCAATACCTTTGTTGAAGAAAAAATCTACAAGTAAATCGCAGTGCCAAAATTAAGAACAAGTACCTAATTATTCTCGTGTATTGCTTGTTTGTTATAGAATTAGAGAACTAATTGATTCAATCATATCATCACATCGCATCGTGATGAATTTTGTAATACATTATTTGTGTTACTGTTTCAGTGTAGAGATAGAAATTTTTTGACCAAGTTCTGCCTATTCTAATTATTAAAAAAAAGTTATTCAAATTACCTTAAATCTAAGTAGTTAATTGATGTATTCATGAACCTTTAAATACAGGGTTATTTGTACAACAGTGACAACCTCTCAGGACTTTGTTAATAACATCATAATCAACAACTTTTGTTCTATGAATTTTAAAAATTCATCATGTTTTAGTACATCAGATTTTCATACAAAAATAAAAATATTTGAATTGAACGGTCTAAATGTTACGAAGTGTATGCGAAGCAAAAGAAAACGATTGTAAAATAGCGAGGGAAGCGGGGTTAGAGCGGCGGGGGCGCTTTAGAGCGTTCAATTTAATTTTTTTTATTTTTGTATGAAAATCTGTTGAACTAAAATATGATGAATTTTTAAAAGTCATAGAATAAAAGTTGTTGATTATGATGTTAGTAACATATTCCTGAGAGGATGTTGGTGTTTTACAAATAACCCTGTATATCTTAGTACTAGCTGTTAGCCGCGGTTTCACTCGCATCCTAGGGAATCTACTCTATGTACACGGTAAAAATGTATCCTATGTTAATAATCCAGGACATGGTCTATCTGTGTGCCAAATTGCATTCCAATCCGTTCAGCCTTTTATGCATAATTGTGTGACGAACTTGCATCCATCTTCACAAACTTTCACATTTATAATATTAAGATTAGTGGAATTACATTTATTTAGTACTTCACTACTTCATGTCAGTCAAGGTCTACAATTGGCATTAAAGTCAAATCTTCGAATGATTTTTCTGTCTAATTCCAAATCTTTCATGGTCACTATGCCAGATTGATAACATTATCACGTCACGTTAGTTATGTCGTGACTCGTGACATGTTATCTGTGCAGATATTTAACTGAAATATCCAAGTGTTTTCAGCAGTACGAGTAAATAAGTTGACTAACAGAAACTATAACCAACGCTTTAATCTATTTAGCAGACCGACGTGATGTATACGGATGCGATCTTGGAGGTCACGGCGACGAGTGCGAAACTTCGTTAATTATTTTCATCTTCAGTATGTCGGGTCTCTATATAATTTTTATGTCTGTATAATACATATTTGGCCCATGGGCGGCATTAACCCTGACACGAGGTTAGCCACTAACCGCACGAAAAAGAAAGACATAATATTTACGGAATTGTTAAAGTATTTTAGGTGATCAAAACCTACTACGATAGTTTTACATCGACCGGGAACAATCCACTAGTGTACAACCATAGAGAATCTCTGATTAGTGTGCAATCAATCGCATTTTAAATTAAAATGCTCCAATCTTGGCAACCCCAAAAATATTTATAAACAGACAAATATTATTCTTTCAGATATTCGTTGTTAAATATTGCAATAGTTGTTTACTATCTTATTGTTGTGCAGTGTGAAACAATTTTCTTAAAATAGACTCATGACAATGAGAGTGAAAATAGAAATAGTTGTGTGAAATACGTCACACTATTTCAATTGTCATTCGACCAATAGTTTATTTTTGATTCACAGTAACCTAGTTTTTATTTGCATTGTAAATTGTATTACTAGAACTAAAGGCACTAGAATATTGTAATAACGACAAATTTGTAAAAAAAAATACGATTAAAAAATATTCGGAAGTAGAATTTAGTTGTTTATGTTGGTTTTGAATATTTATTATGTAAGTACCTATCCCTCGAGTGGGTCTCATGATTGCAACGATCACGTTGTGGCGACATGGCGAGCGCACGCAATTCGCCACGTGTCTGAGCGATAACCGTTTCTGCGTCGCAATCAACACGCTTCGTTTATACAAACTATGTCTTTGCCCTCTGTAATGTGCTGTATTACATTTAATATTCAAACCTAGCGAAATCATTGTATATCTGACCCTGCACTGACCGAACATCACCTACAAACTTAGTACCTACAAACAAATATACCATTCGCTTCATTTGATACGAACTCAAACAAAATTCGTTTTGGCAACGTTCTCAAATATTAATTTAATCTCATTGTACAAATGAAAACCAATAGAAGGTAAATATAATGTGGCTAAAATATCATGAACACACGCATGCATCATTATCCTTAAATAAAACACTTGTTTTCTAACAGCGTGTTGAGACTTTGAGACGCGTCAACGTGAAAGACGACAGGGCTTACAGTTTCGGGAAAATATTTCAATTTGTTTGTTTAGGCGGCATATAAATTATCTGTTGAAATATAGCCCAGAGTTCTTAATCGTTCCGTTTAAAAATGTTATTTAAAAGTTTCTAATTTTGTAAAAATCTGGCATAAAGACGGTCGTTGCGCCCGAATTGCTTGTTTCTGTTTCCCATTTGTCATCCGCTGTAAAAAAGAGAATACAAAAAAGGCCGTGAACAAAGTAAGGCAATAAATTGGAAAGATTCAAGTGTCGTGGTATGAGCGTGAAATGCGGGTCGGCGACCGCGAAAAAACACCTCATTGAGTTTCGTATTGCGCTGAAACGCAACAAACTGTAGTTTTGATACACGAGTTGTAAATATAAAGTCATGGAACTATTTTATAAAACTACAAACGCAACCCAAGGCGTATTGAAATCTAGTCTTTATGTCTAGCTACGCCCCTCTTTTTAATCAGTGTTTTTTAAGGATCAACCATAGCCTATGTTCATCTAGAATAGTATCTATGTATAGTTATATAAAAGTAAAAATGTTTTCAGGATCTATGCATAGTTTCCGAAATTAACAATAGACCAAAAAATTCAGACACACACTCTTTCTTTTTAGATAGATTAAATTTATCAATAGCTTTGTTATAAATAATGTCTAGTCTTAAAAATAATTTAAGAAAATCACAAAATATGTATGTTAAAGTAATTACCGCCGTTTACATAACATTTGTGAAACCTAATTTTCAATTAAGCGACATTTTATGAGCGCTAAACGCGCAAGCAGCGATGCGTGGCCGCGCGGCCCACTGGCCTGCTCCACATCTCTGATGATTGTATGTAGATTTAGTAAGTCATAAGTCAAGCCGCGAGAGTACGATGACAGCATCCATCCGTTTTCTCCACCCATTGTACAGAGCGGCGGTGTCACCACGGCGGCGCGGGCGCACGCGGACTTGCCGCGCCCTGCTACGCGCCGCACTCAGAGAAATTGAGGCGATATCACTTATAATACGACCACATGTACTTTCTGTCCTAGTGGCCAACAAAGATGGTAACCATAAACCTGTTTTCTGACTCTCCGCTTAGTACTGGTACTTTACGTCAAATTAACTTTTTTCAGACTAGCGCTTCCTATTACCACACAACAAGGAAGGATATCAACAACAAGGATTTTTGAATAGATCTTTGCTTCCGTAGTTCTGTTGAACATTAAAATGTTATTGACTGGAGACTGACGTATTCAAGAAGGCGATGACGTTAAAATGATTCATATGACGTACGCATTTTAGATTATGTACCTAATCGTTGTTAATTTTTTAATAATTGGATCATAAAGTCCCACTAACCACAAAATTTCCCCTAAACGTTTTAAAATGATTGGCCTTCATATGAAAATCATGCCATTCATATTAAAAAGGAAGAGGTCCTTTCTCTTCATATCTGTTCGCCCACAGCTTGAGACTCGGCCGTCTCTAGCCACTCGTAGTCTAAGAAAGATTTCTCTCGCGTGCCCGTATTTGGATTCAGGTCATGTTCAACTCACCCAAACACACTCTAGTTTCTTTATGATACAAGACGAAACTTATTAGAAAAAATGTTGTAAAAGTATTTAAGAATATGAATTTTACACAATAAATTAGTAACAATAATCTTGGGGCTTGTCTTGTTAACATCAAATGGCAGTTGGAATGTTAATTATGTCGTTAATTAGATTACAGGATTAGAATATTCAATAAAAAATATCAATGTCAGTGAAGAAATGAATTCAGCATAATGTTGAATTTCCCCTATGTCGTTTGTTGGCACATGTAAGAAAACTACATATTTTATACTTTTAATACAAAAGCACGTGTTCGAGCATGAATTGGGCACGCTGTTTAGTTTTGTTATCAAATAAACGTTACTGCCACGCCGTACTTACTTTCTATTGCGCCGTACTTAGTATATATTTTGTATTTGTACGTGGATTAACTGAATCTGAGTGTAAACGACTTTCTTTAAACAAAGTGTTAAGATTAGTAAAAAAAATATGCTGATTTAATCATATTCTATACTTGTAACTACTTACAAAATATTATGTAATTGTTTTGAGCATTTTTGATAAGTCGAGCCAATTTGCCATAAGTACATTAAATTTATTTCGTATTGTAGGTATATATAACGTGTCTACCAAACATGCTATTAACAAAGTATAAAGATACTTACATTATACATATAAGTATTTATATATAACATTAAATTGTATCTAGACAAGTATAGGTATACCTACGTACATAAAATTAGCGCTTGACCTCGGGACGTGAGGCGTGTTTAATGTTAACCGCTGCTTCCTGGTTAGCAACTCAAAGATCGGGAAATCGTTAGAATGTCAAGTTGATATTTTTGCACGACCATGAACACACAAGGTCGTTACAATATTTTGCGAACGGCAACGATAAGCGTATAGAAAGTGATTTCGATCGACCGACGCTGTTTTGGCTTTATTCCAAACTAACATAGATCGCGGGCTGAAAAGAAATTCCTTTTTGTCGATGATACGAATCATTTTTTAAGCCAGCGCCTGGTATTGATTGATGATTACAAGGCTGAGTACTGATTGCAGCGTGCTAAGCAACCGAAAACCATAAAAAGTTCAAATTGTATTATTTTTTGTAATAACTTCGTAATCATTATAATTAGGTATGTTCCACCTAACGTATTTATCCATCTTTTCTTTCTCTATTACAATCAAAGCTAAAACTTTTAACTAGGAAACTTTTACTCTTGTCTTGTGTGAGACTATTCCTATCCAAACTATTGAAACTATTGATTTGAGAAGAGCTTATAGGCTATTTTTATGTTCATATTATTACGACGCGTCATGATATTATGATATTATGTAAGTATTAATATTGGCCTCATAGTTTACATCAGAACAATAAAAAATGTTGGGACGTTGTCAGTAGCTAAGAATTGTCTAGAAGTTTAAATAAATACACTTCCCGTGCCCCGAAGGCTGGCCTTTACTTTGATCAAAGGATTAGCATTGCCATAGGTACAACGTGGCAATGCGGCCTGTCTTCTGGGCACGTTACCAGTCGACAGTGATGCGAAGGAATAATTTGAACCCCTATTTTAGTTTAAGTATAGTTTTATACTAGGATATATTTTACTACATTTGTATTTGTTTTTTGTGTAAATACTAATAAATAGATCAAATTTAATGAAACAAAAAAAAAGATGACTGTAAGTAATTTATTAAAGTAGCGAGTGTATAGCAATTATTATGATTTATTGAAGACTATCTATTTAATGTATATCATTGCATTCACAATGTTATTAGTAGTAATGGTGCGTATGCGGAAGTAGCGTAGGTACCTACCGGTAGCACCGTGCGACGCGACGAGGCATGTGCGCTCGCGACTCGCCACTATCGGTCGCTACCGGTATCTGGCCGCGTTATCTCGCGGGCACCTCCGTGGAGGTCACACGCTAACGTCACGCTGATAACGATTTGCGCGGTGACCTTGTCGCGCGCGCCGAATCTCAAGGTCGCTGCTATTTGTACAGTCAGATAGACGGGCGACCGCCCGCGCCCGCGTCGCGCCGCTCGACCATCTGCGTCACCCGGACTTGCCACTTTATTGACTATTATTTGCGGATTGCGGAGGCCAACCGGTCCACTCGTCGTTCTTTAACTACATTTGTTACTTTTGACATTTTCATTATATCTGTTGGACGTCTTCAGGTAAAAAAAGGACCTACCGAAATAAACAATTCGCTTCAATTAACTAATATTCATTAATAGGCTTGCTCTTGACACAATTTTTTTTGATAATCAATGTCGCCCCTGCCTTGACATCTTTGTCAAATTTATCTGCTTGCATATTTGGGACGTTTGTAGGTAAATACAATTTTAAATAAGTACTTAGGTACCTATTTAATCACAGCGTATAAGATACGAAGTATTTAATTGTTTGCAGACTAGTAATAAATAGTATTAATACAATACAGAATGTGACCTCGCGACGCGTCGCGGAAGCGTCCACTTGCAAATTAGTATATTCAAGGACAACACGGACATCAATGAGTTTCATCAACGATTGTTTTATAAGTAACACGTCACATGTCATAATCATAAGTAAACAAATTATGTTTTCGTCCCGTAGCAGGAAAATATTATAATGTATGATTGTGTAGATTATCAGAAATGCATTAGTCATTGTCATAAAAAAACATACAGATACTTATGTACATACGTAGATGATGTCAAATGGATAATGAAGATCATATAGATAAGTATGTAGAAAATGAGACACTAGTCACAACGTAATGAAAAAAAAATGTATTTATAATAACCATATTTTGTAATTTCAGTGTATATGGTCCTGCAGATCTATTTCTTGCGACAATTAAGTGATTGTTGGTTACCTATTGTTATATTCAACTTCCATTTCATGTGCCAATTATTATATTTTAATGATGCCGTTTTATTTTCCGTGGTGCGGGCGAGCGCGGCCGGTCGACACTCGCGACCACTCGCCGGAGCCCTGACGGCGGTCAATGTCAATGTCATTGTCGAAATTACGCCACGTGCTGTTGCTACTTGTCAACAACACCCAAGTTTCATTATATTACATCATTCTACTACTCTTACTATATTCTCATAGTGCAGCGCTAAATGTAAAATATTTTACATGCAAGACGATGCAGGTTAAACATTTCGTCCTGGAAATAGCTGTGAGGTTCCTAATAGAAACACGTCGCTGCAGCAGTACAACTTTCATAGACGAGTCCGCTCAGAAGCGATGTGTTTCTGCTGTAATGAACAAGTTGTATACTACAAATAAGAAATACACGATAATTATTATGTTACAAATAAAACAATCTTCTCAGTAGGTAAACCGCATAAAAATAACTTGGTAAGTACTATACGGTATCGAGAGCCGAAATATTTTTGGACAAAAAGTATTCACGTTTACTGCCTATCAAACGTATCGTCTAGGATTAAGCATAGCATGGCTTGCCAGACGAACTAGGTACTTACATAATATATTTTTAGTATTGATTTAACCTTGTGTGAAAGCGCGTAGGAAGCGTGTGTGCTATTATTGCGTAATACTTTTTATCTAGAAAAGATAAAGGCTATTTGTTAATTCGCGTTGGTAGATGTGAACTAGTCGCTCGAAGTTGCGGTGTGGCGCGGTTACGCAACTCGTGCGCTGCCGCGTGAAGTGTGAAGTTCAATGTCACAGACACACACAAGCGCAAACATTACTCGTGTACTATACGAACTAGATATATATACATAAATAAGCTAGTGTGAGTGCAGTAATATGTGAATAACAACAGCCAACCCGTTACTCGCCTCTATCAGCACTTCCCGGAATAATTCGCGAAAATACGATTTTCCTTAGCGCTCTATGCAACATTGATACCGATAGATATAACTTTGCGCAAGGTCATGGTAAAGTCACATCGCTATTTTCAGAATGTTATTCTTTGACAATCGGCGTAATTCCACAAACTTTGCATCGATGTATTGCATATATGACTATGCAACATTCCTGTATCTAATAGCAATGACAGTCAGAAAATTAACACTTTATGAACCTTTTGTTTAGGAAATTCGTTTGATAAGATCACGGTATATGTTCTTCCACGTGTTTTTCAGCATACGCATTAACAATTTCTCCTCAAATACGAATCACGTGATGAATACAATGAATTCCAGTATTGGAGTAACGTAGTATTGTTATAAGAGTCTATAAAATTGCTACAGATTACAGTCTATAAATAACATAACATCACGCCTGTATTCCCCAAACGGTTGGGCAGAGGTGTATAGTAACACCTTCACTTCGCCGTTGTTTAAGTCCCATGTACCTAATAGGGGGCGAGCTTATTGCCACCCACCGGGCATAAATATAATAAATATAGTATATAATAAATATATACATAATAAATCAGTCTATTAATGTAAGGAAAAATATTTAAAAAAACATACAGTAATGGTCAATGCATATGCAGTTGTTTATCCAAAGCTAGCATTATTATTATACATAATTATATATTTTCCTTTGCAGCATTTTCCCGGGTATTTGTCGGGCTTCAGACTTTTGTATTCTTAGATTAACACGGTAACGAACAGTTCCTTCATTCGTGATAATATTATTATGAAATATAAATTAGCAGTCTACAGGAGGTCGGGTATCCATCCAAGCTAGTATGCGCTCGTGGTACGGACTACTAAGCGCTGATTCTTTACCGGTCCGTCCACCACAATGAAAGTACGGCCGCGCTAGTGGGCGCGGCATGTTGAAAAATTAAACCCTTCTAGAGTTTGATTAGTATGAAATCGCGTTAACACGTTCATTATGAAAGAGCGAAGAATATTGTGGAAACGGCGGTCCTCAACCTTCTTCCTCTTCAGCCTATCACCATCCACTGCTGTATAGTGTATATGTTTTAATTTAATATGTATTAATTGAAACCACTACTGTAAGGCACTATAATAAATAATATTTTTTGGGATTAACCACTTTTATGATAGATGATAGACATAAAAGACCAAGATAAGGAACCTGCTACGGGCAGACACACGTTTAATTATCGAAATCAATATTCCGGCTTTTAAAACTAAAATAAATCATGAAAATAGTGTTTACTGTTATACAGCAACATAAATACGTGTCTAGGTTCGTACCGTCCTTGTCTAACAATGTTTGGCAGAGCGGCGTAGCGGGCACCATGAAGGGCACCCGCCCTAGGTCAAGGGCGATGGGTCTCACTGACCTACATCCTCGCTAATACGCCCATTCAAGGTCACCGCCCATCAGGCCTACATGCCTAGTCAACCGTTTTAATTTTACTACCTACAACAGAAAGTACCTACTTACTTATGATTACTTATGATATTGAATTGTAGTAAGTACACACTATAATATTGTACTATGTATATATATTATACACACAGACACAATATTAATTTCCATGTCCTTGTGTCGAGAATCGGAATGTTGAATAGTCACAGTAATTAAAAAACTAAATTAACTTATTAAATATAATAATATTGTATACACACTTTATCAGATTATAAATGATTAAAACTATAATAACTCATCTTTGATACAATAATAATTAGACAAATGTATAGTAGAAATTAAACGTGGCACGTTTGAGAGTTCTACCGTAAATTTATCCAAGTCGCTTTGTTTATGTGAGTTGCTTTTTTAGGTGAACCATTGAAATGATTTGAAACAAAATTACAGACTGTTAACCTCATTAAGGTTAACTTTTCAGTAATTTCAAAAATTTCTCCATCATTTTTGGTGCGTGGAGACTTGCTGCAAGTATTGTAAAGCTTCTATGTAGCGTCATGCAACAGTGAATGTTTACAAACAAACCATACATCATCCATTTGACATGTGTTCACTACACTGTCGTACCATCCACGTGGATGACTCTCTAAATATAGATGCTCCATATTATGTTATGTATTATATATTGTTTGTTGCCAATTCACGCGCTATTTTAAATGTATATTTACATTTTATTTAAAATTAATTAGTAATATTTTATGGAAACTTGAAACATTCATGTTGCGATACTTTTCAAACAGCAAGGCCAAATGAAAGCAATCATGTAAATTAAAATAACGGTAAATATGAGAGATGTGCCGAATATTCAGTAAATTTCAGTATTCGGCATATATTTCTATGTTCATATTCGGCCGAATATTCGGTTTAATTATCTAATAACTACGGAATATTAAACTTGTGTATTTTTAATAAAAACGTATTTTCATCACACATGAAGGTGTATTTCTTCATTTAATTGACATTTATTACACTCGCATCCTAGGGGCACTACTTCATGTTTCCGAATAAAAAGTTTCTTATGTGTTACTCCAGGACATAGTCTATCTGTGTTTTGGCAGCACAACGGGATGGCACAGGGGTATGTTGGCGGGGAACGCCGCTACTTGTTGAGCGCCTCACAGAACGGTATTGTTTTAAAATAAACCGAATAATTCAGCCGAATATTCGATTCGGTAAATTTTTGGACCGAACGTTTGGCCGAATATTCCTATTTGACAGAACCTACCTACGGCCTATCTCTAGTAAATAGAATAACATAATTATTTGGTGGTATTAAAAGGTCACCTATCACGAAAATTACTTGAGTATTTCCGCTAGAGCTTTGAAATATAATAAAATCCTTTACAGCTTTAATTTTCTTGAGACAGCGAACTCAGACAACATTACCATTATTGGTCAATCACAATAGTATCACGAAAGTTCTGTCACACGTTAAAATTACACATGACGTCAGCCAGCGATCTAATCGACAATATCGTGCCAAATACCCAGTATAGAAAATGAGACTTGCTTTGATGATAACATTGCACTACGTAGAAAACGAACTCATGTTGCATCAATGACCGATTTGATTGCGTAAACGAACCGTCACTCTTGTGACGTTCCGTTTACGCAATTTAATACAATTTATAGGTATAGTAAGTACCTAAGGAACATTAGTAGGTACCTAAATGTAGGTAGGTATAGGTCAACCAGAATCTCATGGCATTAAAAATTAATAACAAATAGTGGTTTTCATATGGCAATGTCAACATGTCACTTGTCAAAACGAGTATGACTGTAGTTGATACATTTTCCAATTCTGATGTATGTTTTATTGTTCAAACATTTTTAATAAACATACTTATTTTAACAAGGTTTCCTTTTCCATTACAATAAAATTGCAAAAAACCATATATCAGCATATCATTTTGGGACCCAGTGCATAATATCAGCAAGCACATTGGGTCACATAAAACAATAAGCCAAAACCTCTAACAACATGGATTTATGAAATACATGTTGTGCTGACCCCATCTAGTGCAGGAAATAAGGGCAGGAAGAAGATGAAGAAGAAATTAAAGAAAAAAATTACAAGTATCAAGACTTTTTATTCAAATTACCCTTGTGTTACCCACAAAAAAGTTTAATTTCCCTATTTGCCATCAGATTCTGGTAGACCTGTACAACTTTACTATTTAAATAAGTTTACATGTTTTTTGGAAGAAATTAGTAGATAAGCGTAATGCACAGATATTTTGACTTATATATTATATACAGATTTTGTAGTATTCGATATCCGATCAAGTTTAATTATTTTTAACTTAATTGAAAATAAATGAAAAAAGAACATTATCTTTATTTTTCACCTTCTTTTTCAGGGGAAAATTTCAAAGCACGATTATGATCCCATTTCCATAAAAGTAAAGTTATTAGTATCTTTCCTCGGATAGTACGCTGCCGCTGAAAGTATTCTTTTTCTTTGTACGCAAACCACAGCTATTTTGTTTATGTCATCTTGGCCGTTACGGTACGTAATTTTTTGGTTTGTTTTAAGTAAAATATTTTTTTGACATTATTAGTTATTCATCTAAAGCTGTTATCGAATAAGATGGGGTGGAATAAGATTCACATTAAAAAATATTGTAAGTAACTACTTATTATAGTTTATTGCGAAAAGGTAACACTAAGAAAGGCTTTTATGAATCATTTTTTTAAATCAACCTCTATGAGGTCAAAAAGGAGTTCGTTCGTTCTGCCAAGTCTTATCCCAACGAAAAAATAAAGGAGTGACATAGTTTATATGCAAATCTTATTCCTTGGGTTTAAAAACACTCAAACCAAAGTAAGTAATGAAATATTGAATTATCGTTATTCCCAAAAAAAGGGATGAAACGGTGTGTTAAAGTTTGTATAGGAGAATCTTATTGCATGGTCCGATTACACGAAACTTTGTATAAATATTATTTTTCAAGCAATTAACCAATTACGTGTTTTAGGGTTTCCTGAAAATCAACCAATGAAAACGGGTAGTGTTATATGGAAAAAAAACTAATACACGGGCCGCGAGGCACTGCTAGTTTAAAATAAAACTTTGACTTGAAAGCATATGAAAAAATTGGTTTCCAACTTAAAGTTATGATCGCGGTCTCTTGGGTTAGGTATTGCGTAATGTCTAACATTTGGGTCGCGTAGGCAGTTTTTATTACAATATTATGTTTGCAGACAATGCTAGTCGGAGCGACCCTGCGGTGACCTTGTAGCGACCTTACCCCCAACCACGCGCCCGCTCCCTGCCCCCCGCAGCCCTCCCAGGACACCGTGTTAGCTACGCAACCTTGGAACAATCAGGGAAGCTTCTTGAATAGATTTAATTTCAAATTCGTAGCTCAGTTTACAATTCGCACTTTGGATGGAGTTGGAAAATTCACGCATAAACGTTTTTTGAATTTTACTATGCGGTGTAATTCACTTGAAATGAAAATAATTCTAAAAAATCTATTTATATGTTTCTATAATACATAATATATTTAATATAATGTTTTCAGTTAACTGTTACTGTTACTTACGTCTGTAAAGTTTTACCAACCTTTATGAGAGTGCGACTTGGGTACTGGTTCGACTACTGCAAGAAGAAGTACTTATGCTCATCATTAAATGGAATATTTTATAAATAAAATCATTATTTCTCTACATATTTGACTATCTGTTTACTTTTTGTGTAATAGTCTGCGTCAAAATTATGTAAGTACCTACATGTCAATGTCACATAACGTGATGGCACATAAATTAATATTCGAAATCTGAGTCATAAATATTATCATCCTACTTTGCCTTCAGTTCGTCCCCAATTCATTGCCTTCATACGACCTAAATACCCGACTGAATTATCTAAACATCAAGGCCGCTAAGGCCACTGAGGGTCGGATAGGCCTTCTAAGGACTCAGACAAAGGATCGATTTTTTTCATACGAGGTCACCTCAATTCTAGTGGATTTGGTTTTTAAAAAGACAGACAATCGTGTTAGTCTAGCTGGAATTCAACGCCTACACAGTAATATCACACTATTGTTCTACATCCATAGTGGAAAGAGAAACACCGTAGTGAAACTTTTCGTTGCTCCAACCGCTTACTTGTTGTTTTTGTTTTCGTAGGTTTGTTGTAACCAATTGAAAGGCAAGTATAATTTTAATTGTTTGTCATACCTTTCATCAAATCTCTTGCCTTGCAAAGCTAAGTCAACAATAAAGGACAATTGAAAATTGAATTGAAAATTGAAATAGAAAAATGAATTAATACGTAGTTTTTAGCCTCTCTGAACTTGTCAGTTTTTATTACAAAATAATACGTAACGCAAGGTGAATTCAAAGTTCCGTTTGTCAACGTCCGCCATTATGGATCATAGAGAAAGATAAAAAATAATAATGGACGTTCCAAACCACGCTTACTACTTGTAAACATGTGTGATATGGATGACAAATGCTCTTATTAGGAACATTTTACTCATACGAAACTATCTTCATTGGTAATTGTTGCATTTAATAAAATTATCTTATCATAATTTATGTTGATGCGTAAGATAGTTTCTTTTTAATATTTCAAACAAAAAAAAAACTTAAAACGGAACGCGTTTACTTGTTTGACAGTGTGTTTTTGTCTATGTCAAATGTCAATGTAATATCATATGTCATTTCATTGCGGATTCTTCATTGCGTTACTGTTTGAATGTTTGCGATTATTTTCTCAATTTGACCCCCGCTTATCTACTGACCGATACCTTCTACCACTCAATTACCTTGCTATTAACACTGGACTCTGATTTGCATAGCGTTTCGGATTTGTTTTGTGAATCATTATGAAGTGCATGCATCAACTGCGGAATAGCCATACAAAGGTTGCAGAGGCATCGCATATCCTCGCTTTCTGCACACCATCAAACAACACTTTCGCGTTGGATAACCAATGCTCAACCCCAGGTATGAAGTTGGAGTAGAAAAAACTGAATCTGATTTACGATGAGCCTAATCGTCTTGGACAGTTTATTAATGATTATAATATGAACAGAAGACTAACTCTGCATTGCTGTAATGTATATTGAGTTATCTAGGTAATTAAAAGCTAACAAAATATTTTTATTTGTTTTCTCTAATAAATAAATAATTATTTATACCTACTCTTTTGTTTTATTTTGTGTTTTCCTTGTTAATTAGTAATTAAACTATAAAAATATAGATAAGGATAACCTGTAAAAATGTATTACATGTTACATTATAATTCTATACACTTATTGCCAGCGACCTGATTAAAGGTTTAGTGAAACTATTTACGTCTAGTCTGTATTAATGACAAGTTCTATGAGTTTTTTATTTATAGCAATTTAATGTGCCAATATTCACGAATATAAAACACAAAAAATCATTGGTGTACAATAAATTCGATAACTATGCCGACGCCCATACACAAATTGGCCATGTCCTTTAACAAACAATGAAAATCTTAATAAATAAGTAACTATCGTGAAAAATTCAGAACTGTATAAGAAATGGAATATACCTCTATTCCTGATACCGCTGGGCTACTAGTTTTTAAATTAAATAAAACTATAATATAGAAATTTATAAATTGAATAAAAATAAATATCGTTTTTGTTTTACTAAAAATTATGTAGTTTACACTCTTCTTTCATTATCTTCAAGTAAAATAACTCGCCTAATTGCTTAATGAAAGTGTTTCGTACATTAAGTAATAATGTTATTAAATAAGCTAGAAAATATCGTATGTGTACGTTTGAATTTTAAATTAGGTATTCTTATGTAGTAGGTAGTCGTAATGTCTTTGATGCGGTTAACAAATATGCGGTCAAGCCTGTGAGATAATTATTTCCTCAGAAAAATGTTTCCAATCTTTATTAAGAACAGGAAATACTAGTACGTAATGATTATGTTCTACGCATTAAAACTCTGCATTCTTCTATTGTGGAAAAGTTGTCCATCACTTGTTTATGAGCGAAGCAATGTTAGCAAGAGTGACTACGCGTCTACGCGCTACGACTAGAAGTGCTACGCAGAAATAAATAACGCGTAGAACCATACAGTTAAAGATTTTTTATGGAGTACACTGTTACGAATTTTATATGTCGGTCGGCCCACGAAATTAATTTTTATTCTCATTTTATCTATGACTAGCTGTGTCCTCACGGCTCCGCCCGTAGCCTATGTTACTCAGTGATAATGTAGCTTTCTAACGGCAAAAGAATTTTTGAAATCGGTCCAGTAGTTTTTACGTTTATTCGTTACATACAATAATCCAAAAATACAAATCTTTCCTCTTTATAATATTAGTATAGACTTCAGTGTACCTATTGGTAAAGGCATCTTCTAGCTGCTTCCATTATCTATCCTTTGCTACTCTTCTTCAGTTAGGTCCCGCTGTAAGCTTCAGCTCGCCTTCCCATCTTCTAAACTGTCTTCCTTTTTAAGGTTCTGCACTGTAAGGGTACCAACAGAACTCTATTACTGACCCTACGCTGTCTATCTGTCTGTCTGTCATTGGGGTATAATTATCTCTGCAGCCGTAAAAAGTAGACAGGATTTTTTTTTGCTTATTAGGTATGTAACTGGAATCTTGGGAAATAATTAAAAATAAATAAAACCAAATCCTACGCGGGGGAAGTTATGTAAATATTACAGTTGTCCAATGATTATTGTTCAAAATTAAAAATGGTAATACATATGAAATTAGTTTTCATTTTAGTTCATATCTTACACATAAAAAACAAATTTAATATCTTTTTATTCGTTGATACGGAACCCTGTATATGCGAGAATTACTCGCACATGACAGTTTTTTTCCATGTTCCATGTCTTAGGTACCAGTTTGTTATTATTTTGCTCCATTTTTCTTATATTCTCTTAGCGTATAGCCTGTAAATAATGAACAACAACCACAATGAACAATGTCTCATTTTTATCGGAAAACTTAATAGTGTGACATCTTTTAAACATTTTCCTACCTAAATCAGACCATATATTATTGCACCTTTTTATTTCATATGATAACCGTAAAATGTATGTTTATGTATTAGCATTAATACATAGCATTACATATTCTTTTGTATTTAAATACAATAGTATTTAATTTCAAGGATTTGTCGCACTCCAGTAATATCCCCTTTATACGACTTCGGGTTTCATTACCTATAACGTGATAGAATGATGGAAACATCCCAGTATGCCGAAGCCATTATTGTGTATCGAGAAATAGAGGGGCGAGTCTATTGCCGATATAGGACTCGGACACAATTCGAAACTCCGGGCAGCTACGGAGAACCACTCAACAGAAAAAGTCAACCCTTATTTACGTCCGCTCTGCAACTTTATTCGTTGAAAATCGGGACAGAATAAAACGTAAGCAACGTGAATAAATAATTAATAAAAAATATTTTCTCTATAAGGTTGGGATTTCCGAGTTTATCAGCATGACGGATATAATTTTACAAAAAAATAATCTGAATTCAGTAATTTATCCTTAGCATTCCATTTTGTTTAATTAGACTAAGTTGCTAAGGATAATGCTAATAATAATATTAAATTTGTTAATAATATATATTTGTAATAATATATATTTTCAAACATATAATAGTTTATTTTTACAATTATTTTACTTATAACCGTATACCGTAAAATTAGGTACTATTTCAGTTGTTGCCTCCTAATTTATATATACAGATTCAAATAGACAAAATTATATAGAATGTCGTGATCTGTAGATATACACGTTACGTTAATGATAATTATACTTATTAAGTGACCTTCTTTCCTGCAAATCGAAAAGAAACTATAAACACTATGACATGATGCTGGGCGATAAGCCATTACCGTCTCAAGTAATTTTTACATAAGAAGTATGATAAATTCACTTTATTCTCGGTATCGGTTATTTTAAGCTTTTGGGAGAAAGTTCCATACCCATTATCACCAGTAAGTGGTGCATAAAATTTTACAATATTATTTTAACAATTTCTAGGAGAAATCAATTTTATAATTAGTTTCTTGAACCGAGACCCATTGGAATTGTAAAACATACTACGGGTCACACTACATTATTGGCACATGTGTATTCTAAATAATAAGTTATTTTAGCATGCAATATAGTTGCTTGTTGCACGTGGAAGGTGTTACACTTTTTCCTATAAAACTGTCTATGTGACTTTTGCCCTTTACTCATACTCCGACCGCACTGATTCTATAAATGGCCTGAAAACTTATATCCTCGCGAGAGTTGTGATCAACACCAGGTAACCCTTTGCCGGGAAACTCACATTATATAAACTTTAGCTATATCTATTTAATAGCCAGACATTAAATACGATACATTTCCAGAAAAAAAATGTTTGTTTAAAAAGTATACTATTTTACTACTAGAATTCGTATCGATGTGTGTATTTTACTTCTAAGAGGTACCAAAGAACGGCCGGTCTATTTAATGTCATTAGGTACCTACCTGTTAAGAAAAAGTTCAGCCGTAGTAAAGGATTCGATCAGAGCCGAATAAATGGGAATAGGTTCACCCCATTACTAAAGACCTAATGTACGTAAACTTGTGATGTAGATACGTTGTTGTCACACGCGACGTGATTCCGTTGCCGCCTCGAGCTTACTACGGGCAGGATAGTTATATAGTTGTTTTAGGTAAACAATAATACGAATAATATAATAACATGATTACCAGAGCCACATACAAATTAAAACTTTTGTCGTATACTGCTGTTTATAATAGTCGCCAATTGAACCATCCGTACTCTTCCCGTTTCGTTACCATCAGAGGGACGGGAGCAGCATTTCTCAGCTCCTTGCATGCTAAACACATCATAAATACTCCTAATGCGATCAACAATCTGCCTGCAAAATGTGATTATTATGGCACTAACCAACCTATCAGAGACCGAGGGAGGCCCATGTTCAACAGTTGACATTTACGGGTTGTTATGTATTTCGGTAGGTGTATGAGTACTATTGTGTTACGTCTTATCACTCAACCTTTGAAAAATCAGTAACCACATACGACGTAGGTATTACGTACATAACCGAAAAAAAGCATTAAGTATTTATACAATTATTTCTCCGGAACGTGGATAAAGGTCACGTCCCACGCAAATCTAGGGTGTTATCGGGTGTGAGGGGTGAGGTGCGGGGCGGTCGGGCACGCGCGGGCACGCCGACCTTGCCCGGCTGTGACTCTGCGACCTTGGAGCCGACCGCCCGCTCCCCGCGCGCCCCTCTCACCCCTCCGGGGGTGGCAGTACCTCCCGCACACCCACGCTCACCCCTCGCCCCTATCTCCAGGCCGCCCACGCTCCACACCTCGTGCAAAATTTAATACCTACCTATATATTATCATTGCAAGTGCTCATGTAACGAGCGCGGATATAATATACGTATATAAATCTTACCACGAGTGACAGTACTCAAAGTCGCCAACATAATTAGTATGAGATATTTTAGGAAATATTTATTTTATTCTGCTTATCACAATTAGAGTATTGGCTTTAGTGATTATTGGCCATTAGCAGTGCGGCGTGTCCAAAAGTCTAGACAATATTAATATTATGGACGTTAATAAACATGTAAGTGTCCTGTTTCCGCGTGAATCGAGGTCCGGCCGCAAATTTCTGTTTCCTACCTATACCAATTTAGACGTGGTGGGCAGTGGGCACCATAATAGATTAGGTTTTGTAAATGCAATTCTCGAAAAATTCCTAGTCTAAAGTACCTATTAATTAACTAAGAGAGAATTAGTGCATAATAAATATAAAAACAAAATTAAATGCTAGTCTGTTAAAGTAATAAGTTGTATGTATATTAGTGTATTACGAAATGAAATAAAAAAAGAAATTAGTTGTAATGTAGTATTTATAAAGGGGTGGAATCCGCCTACATCCATGTGCAGCCTCTCTTACCGCGCTCACTTTTAATGATTTTTATTTTAAAAACGGTGAAAAGTGATCGGCCAATCGCCGGCCGCTGCCGCGACACCTCTCGTTTCGCTTCGTGGTCGCAGTTCTAACCTAACCTTACCTTTCAGCCATCTGTTTGTCATTTTATTTCTTGTTGCGGAGGGCTTTGCTCCCACACTCCCCGAGTTCCACTTCCAATCATGATAAAGGCAAGATTACGACAAACTCTATTCAACTAGGTTTTGGGACATTCCACTTAGTTTACGAAAACTAATCTATTTGAGTCAATCGATTTAGGTTCATACCACGTTAGTCAATCATAAAAGACTTACCAAACCCTACGCTATTATAGTGTTTTTTTTTAATTATTTAGACTCAAACAGGGTAGTGTTTGTGAATAATATAGACATAACAAATGCTAATCTATTATAGTACTGACCGTGACTGAAATGGTATAGGGAATGGAATTTCGCGGCCCGGCCCGGGTTCGACCTCGCCGATACAAGGTCGCGGGCAGCCTTATTCGGGGTTTTCCGTATACCTACCGCCTGAAGGTCTCTGACATTGACTATTTACATTACAACAAATACACTATGTATAACAATGTTACAAGGAATAACGAGCTCATTTATTTGTGTCATTCAATGTAAGTCTTTTTAAGAGTGACACAATGGCAACATTTTCAAGGATTATAGGCAATAAGATAATCTGTACCTACATACGTAATTAAACAAATAATATAACACTGCTGAAAAAGGAACAAAGAAAAATGCAACAGCTGCAGTCTTCGAACTTTTAAATAATTAGGTCACGATGAATACAATTCTTAATTTTATTTAATTCTTTTGCTTCATAATAAAAAAAAATATAATCACTGATTTTTTTTAAGAAAATGAAAGCTAATGCATTGTAAATATATTAGTTGAACCTTCTTTGATTTGAAACGCATTACTTTAATAATTATAGCTAGCAAAAAGGATTAAACATTAGATTATTTAAAGATCTTCCTGGAATACGGACACAGATCTTCCATCTGCATCGGCAACAACAGGAAGTAATGGAATTCCATGACATGATCTTGTGTTTGTCTTAAAATAATTACTTTAAGTTTATTAAATATGTTTTTATATGTTTGTATTTAGTTCCTCTGACAGACAGACACTCCTGGAAAAATGGAAAATGTGAGAGATGAATCATATTCATCTCTCACATTTTCCATCGCTACAAAATCGATATTTCAAACCAGGTAGAAGACTGCATGGAATTTTCTGATGCAATCATTTCCAGGAACAAGATGTAGGTAAAAGGATTATATAGATAGTTGTTGGAATGGAGGCTGCGATAGGCGAGGGGCGATTGGGGCGGCCGTGGTGTGAGGCAGGGCCGGGGTTACGCGTGGCAGAGCACGGGCGGACGTTGCATCCAGCCCGCGCGAGTCAAGTGCATGGCCGCGCATTGCGCCGGTGCACCCGCGCCAAATGTCATGCGCCCAGCGACCGGTCAATAACATCGAATACCGCGAATATCCTGCTACATTTCATACCATAAAAGGAAATCGGGGGCCACCCCGATGCCATCCATCTTGTAAATACTGCGCAGTTCTAATGTGAATTTTCATTGTGACCTGCTCATCACTTGTTTTGAATTATGTTTAAGTATAGCATTATTTGCGTCTTAAAATATGAAGTTAGGGCAGAAATTAATTTCTTTACTGTTACTTATATTGAAAATCATTCATTATATTAGAAGCTTTTCGTACAAGCGTATGTATAGTCGAAGAGTACGGAGGATGTTGATAACAAACATTCTAGTCCTAGTTACGCTGAAAAGCTTCTGCTTCAGGTTATTTTCAATCGTAAAACCTGAAGAAACAAGTATCAACGAGTTACATAAATACAACACTACACGCACGAGGCCGTAGATAGCAATCAACACCCCAGTCAGCTTGTGCAGATATATGTGGGGGTTGTTGAAAATAAACTAGCATGCCCTTAGCTGCTATTTTAATAATTATCATTAATGTAACAACTTTAATTCTATGACTTTTGGACATATGTACCTAAAAATACCTGTTACTCGTACCATTCATAATTAACTAAACTTGTCGAGTTTGTATGGAAAGATATTTTTTTTGTTACTTTTAATAATAGTAAAGTGCATGCCAGCGTATTTTCAATAATCCTGTATAACTGTAATAAATACGACAGATTTTCATGTCTCATGTCTGTTATCACTACAACATCATCACTACATAGTGATTAGTTAATAATAATTAATTATTAAACAAAGTCTCTCACGCCACGTCGCGCATTAGTCTGTCTGTCTATGCGCGATTTTCTCCTCAACTACTTAACGGATTTTGGTGCAGTTTTTACGATTAGATAGATAGATTCTCGGGGAGAGTGTATGTGTATAATTTATATACTTGTTAGCTGATCTACCTTGCTGATTTTTATCAAGAAAGTCGAATACTACTAAAATAACGAAATACGAAGTTGGGGCTGACGCTAGTAGTATATAAGAATCGAATTTAGTACCTATTGATATGTCGCTAATGACGCGGTATTTATGTATCAAGCTAATTTCGGGGTGATATATTTATAATGCCTTTATGTTTACTTTCTAAATAAGCGTTATTAACGTTATAACGAGTTGACACTATAGAATTAACTGATTTATTTACATAATCAAACTACGAGTGATCTTGAATACTTTAGGTTAACGGAACTATGATCTAGGTCGTTTTATAGTTCTGTGTGTAAAAAGGAAATCATAGAAAAACTAGCAGAATCGAGAACCGGATTATTCTTAAGTGGGATATTTTTCAATTCATTCGATTACTTAAAAAATGTGACAAGATTAGATTTATGTTTTTATTATAATGATTTGAAAATAGCACCTTGAAAAGGCGGAATGATTTTGTAGGGTCAACAGAAGTGGAAGCGGTAGTGCGCTCCGGAAGCGGAGTGCGGCGGGTCGACGACCGCACCGTGCCCTTCCTTTTTGTGGCCATACTATGTTATGTACTGCAGTTATATCAAGGCCTAAGTACATGTATCAGTTTATTCTTGTAGGTTAATTTTTATATTGTGTGTAGAGACTTATCTGTATCTCTCTCCGCCTGATTGTTGACCACATGACCACATTTTGAATGTTAGTCTCCACTTCGCTCCATTTTCTATTTAAATGTAGTTTTCTTAGATTTTAAATCATCTCCTCCTATTAGTTAGTGGTTTAAGTATTTGGATTATAATAATTTAATAACCAAAATGAAATTGTATTTTTTTCTGTAAATCCCTTTTTTACTCTGCGTTTATGTAGATATCGTAGAGAGTAATAAGGATATTAGTATTTCTTTTCTATGCAGGTTGAGCTTGGTTGCTACATATTTGACAGTAGTCAGTATTTCTTATACTGGTGTGTTGTGTTCAGATTTTTCAGCTTATTCTTATAAGGATTTCAGAATAAAATTCAGAAGTAATTTTTACAAGATTCTTTTATTTTAGTTCGACAACCTGTCATTATATTAACAAACAAATGACTGAGCACGCTCACATACGCACATACAATACACACAACAAACACACCGCGACCGGCGCTGCATTGCATTTATAAATTACACTTATATAGTCTTAAATTATTTTTCAGTCTATTGCGCTCTCCTCGTCCGGCGCCGGCCACGCACTCACGCGTCCTAATCAAATTATCACATATAATATATTAAAACGATCTGCGAACGATTACTATTAACTAGATTATTTAATTTAAAGTAGGTCGGGGTGGGGTGGCGGAGACAAAGGGCTCCGCAGGCCGATCTCACGCCTCTAACATCTGCGGCATAAAGGAGCGCGGCGGCGACGGTGACTTCTTGGAGAGGTTGAGAGGCGCGTCCGCATCCGACACGTCCACCTGCAGCGCCATGACGGGCTGCGGCGCCGGCGACGCGCCGCGGTAGCACGTCAGCAGGCCTCCCGTGCGCATTGGGCAGCCATCCGAGGCGCCTGCCTCGCCGCGCCGCATGTACTGCTGGATGATGTCAGTACGCTTCAGCTGCTCGGGAGTCATGCGCGGCCCCTCCATCAGGCTCTTGGCCAGCACGGAGTGCGTGGAGGACAGCGAGGCGCGCAGCGGGCGCGGCGAGTGCGCCGGATGCGCCGGGCTGGCAGGGTGCGGGTGTTGCGGTGGCTGTGTGGATGGCGCCGGCCTCACCACGCGGGCTTCCGCTTCGCCGGTATCGCGTCGCATCGCTCTGAATTTCTTGTGTGGTTTGTACGCCTCGTCCATCAACGAGGTGGTGTGGTATAGCGGTGGCGCTTCCAGCACACGTTTGAGCACAGGCATGTCGTCCGCTGAAGGAGGTGGTCGCCTATCGTCCGAATGCTCCTCCAACGAAGATCTCGGGCTCGAGCAACCCGACCCAGGGCCAACTATCCTTTCATGCTTTTCATTTCCTGACTCAATGCCGGAATCTGTTGGTGAATCCAGTTTGCGATAGCGAGGTGGCGGGCGAACTGGCGTGACGGTAAGTCCATTGTGAGCGAGATGTGCTACGCCGAGAGCTTCCTCGTCTACGGATCCGCGGGAATCGAGTCGCCGACGGCCTGCCAGCGTGGCGGCCAGCAGGGGCGTGCCGCAGTCTCCGACGGCCTCGCCGGACTCGCTGCTGGATACAGAGCCGATGGGGCTGCGTGCCGACTCATCAGCACCGGAATCGCCCCATGACATGACGCCCTCTTCATCAGTCCACATCTGCTGACGTAGTAACTCTTTGTGTTCAGTACGAAAAACTACTAGTTTCTCGGTGTGAAGTGTGCTAAGAGTGCGGAGGTCAGGAAGGGTGTCCATTAATTCTCTAAGGAATCCTGGTCGGTCAGGTCTGTTCTGGGCGACCACTGTTTGAAGACACGCCTTAAGCCGCGCGTGCATTCTTTCCACAAGTTCTATGTTGCGAAGTCCCGGCCTGTCGGGTGTAATGAGCACTATAGCGCAGAAAAGACCGATTTCTGCATCTGTTAGGTTCATAGAGTTCATGCGCTCGGCGAATTTGAAAGTAGAATCCACAAGGAACCTTGCATTGGCGCCACTTTGGATAGAGTCCCGTTTCATGACTTGGCCATTAAGACAAATTATACTATTGAGTGGCGCATCAAACATACAGATTAGCCGCACAAATAACGCATCAAATAGTCCACTTTTGAGCAGCGTAAACTTGTCGTCCTGTGTGAGCAGCTGGAAACCAGGAATGAGTCCAGCGAAGTCTATTACGCCACGAATTACGTGAGCGAATCGCTGAGAGAATTCCTTCTCAGACTGTAGCTCTGGTGCCGGGTTTAGGGGGCAGGCCTAGAACAAAAGAAAAAATATGTTATTTTCTGTTCTTCTATGTACTGTGTTCAATATTAAGATATGAGCGAGGAAATGTTAAAACATAAATTTAATTAAGTAAACTTACCAGAGTAGGTTGAGAGTAGGTGGGACAGTCGCGAGCACGTGCGCGCATAGCGGCGACGCGATCTCGTGTGAACTCGCAGGTGTCGAGGTGAGCGCGCACTACACGTGCCAGTAACCGCGGGGCATCATCTAACTCTGCTGCCGCAGCCTGCTCATTTGCTCGCGACGTCGAAGATTGTTGCATTGCTGCAAGGATGCGCGCTTTCTCGCGCTTTGGAACACGTCCGAATCGCACGGCTGTAACAAAAGAACACAAAGTTTAATTTATGCAAAACCGTCAATGCGCCCTCTAGGGCTCGAATAAAAAGCGGGCACACAATGAACTGGCTAATAACAACGGGAATGTTGCGCAAGGTCGTGACTAAACATACACTGGGTTGCAGCTGTCGTTAAATGCACGCGTGTGCGGGTGCACCGCGAGCCATGTGCACGCGCAGCTGACGCCGCGAGGGTAGAGTTCATCGGCCGTCGCATCGCGCGGCCAGCCCTTGTCTGGCACAGTAAGCTTTTACAAAATCCGCGGAGACGCCTGAATGCGTCGTGCTTCAGTAAACTAGTTCGAATGACGAGTGACAAAGCGCAAACTGCGAGGTCACGCTAAAAAGTGTTACGACTTTCTCGCGCTAGGCACGCCGTGTACCAAAATGTAGTATGCGCCGGGGGCGGGCACGGCGCTTGCGGCGTTCATGCGCGCGGGTCGGTGAAAGTGTTTGCGTGCACGCCGCACGGTTGAAAACGAAAGCGGAGAGCGCCCTCTCGCCATTTCTCCTGACTTTCGCTGCGCGATGTGGGCCGCACCAGATGCACGATCCCATTGTTCACAACCGGAAAATCTGTTTTTTTTTGGTACGATGTCTTGCCATTCTTGGAGTTTATAATATACCTACAAATACTTATAAATAATACCTAATATTTTTGTACCGTTTGTTGTGCACGTATTCACATTATGATTGTTTTATATAGTATTGCCTTATTTCAATTTTTATAAATTGTTGTTGTTAAAGTTCCGATTTTATTTACTATTTTTATTTTTGTTCCATAAGTACCTGTTAGTCACGAAATTTAACGAATTTCTTAACATACAGATTTTGTTTCATCGGATTTGGATCATCTTACTATTAAGACCGTTCTTTTATTTTTTAACCGTACTCTACTTTTGTAATACAAGGTGCCAGAGGATATTTGTCTTTTTTCATACTGAGTTAATTTAGCAACACGTCATGTTTCAGTTTACTAAGTTATATTAAATATATAACATAATCAGCCCATTATTGTCCCACTACTGGGTACAGGCCTCTTAAAATTAGAAAGGACTTAGGCCTTAATCCTATTTCCTAGTTAAAAATAAATATGAATATCATTTTGATTAAGTATATTATTTAAATGCACTGTTATATTATTTATATGCACTTTATCAAACAATGTGTACTTCCTAAATCCTGTAAGTTCAATGCTACGCAACGTGTAGTCATCGTAGCATCTCGCTACGAAGTTTTCACTAACATTAGTAAACAGACAAATATTTTTATAATTTAAATAATTATGTTTATACAAAGCATTATATTATTGTTAAATCATTAGATTATTGTTATATAAAAAATACCTACGTGCATTGTGATATTTCACAACCCCGTTGAGGATTCCTTTGAGGATTGGTAAATCTTCTCCCATGTCTGATACCATTACAGTTTTTAACTATTAACTAGTTCACAGCCAATGGCCACTGATAACTTAGATGAATTGGTAACTTTATGTTAGTTTATGACTAATTTAAAATACACGAAGTAAAGTGTCACATATCACATGAAGAATAAATTAATAATTTGCACATTCACTGTAATCCAATGTTTATAAGTAATAATCCAATAGTGTAAGTTCGGTGCACCGCGATGTAGTCACCGGCGTATACTGGAGCAGTCACCGTGAGCAAGTATCGCGTTCTCGTACCGTACTGCGGAGCGACTTAATAACATAGCGATAGTAATGAGGGCTGACGACCGGTGCGCGGGCCGGACTCCCTCGCACTGCGCCGCGGCGCGCGCCGCGCCAACCTTGAACTTGAAGCGGGGGGAGCGCGGCAGACGGGAGGGGGGCGCCGTCAATAAACTCCGCGCAGGCCTCTGCCCCCGCGCCAGCCAGCCCCTCTCCACCACTTGCGCCACCTACAGTTCGAGCCTTGCCGTTTTGACGTGACATGGGAATATTACGGTCGCTTTCCAAATTCAAACTCTTGGCTAATAAAAGCCGAAATCATAGACCACATTGCACACATTGCTTTTTGTTTCATTACACTTAATGTAATATTTTGTGACACACTTATAAAATTACTTTTCGCTTTCGAATATTTGCTTGGAGATAGATAGCATGTGTTGAATCTGGAGCGGAAATAGGTACCTAGTATACATCTAAACACTAGGAAAACGTAGATTTTATAGAAATGTTTTATAGGTATGTTACGTCCTCAAGTAAGTAGGTGCGTGTTTCCGCATTAACCTTTTTTATTTAACCATGTTATTTACAGAAGTAAAATAAAATTATGCTTTAATTCGTATAATAATTACATGACAATCATTTTAATAAATTCAGACATAGCTTTATATCAGTGTCATTTAATATCTGTACATGTAATAAAAATACACTTAATATTTTTTTCGATTCGTAAAAGTAATTCTAATAATTGAATTCTAATAACATTTATTTAAAAATATGTTTACTAATGAATATTTTATACTATCAATGGTTCCAGTATAAACATATTGGCGCTAGCGTCGCTCTACTTGAGTTAATGCGCGCCATCTGTTATCGAGTGGCTGAACTACAGGCGTCTAACTATGAATGACATTGTACTGGTTTTGATACGACGATCTTACAAATTATTATTTTTATTTTGAAATGCCTAACCTATTAATATATAATTGTATGTTATCTTTTTTTTTGTTTTTAGCTTTGTGTTAAGGAGAAGAAGTACGTCAGAAGTGTTTATTAATATTGTATTGTATTAATTTAATACGTAAGTGGCTTTTGTTTTTATTTGGTTACCTACTTATATTTTATGTTTACCGGCTGTAGATGAATAACCTTATCCGAAAGATAAGTAGCTATCAGTCAATAAAACTCACAAGCGTCATATTGGGTTAAAGTGTATTTATTATCATACACCTGGAGCACCTAGGTGAGGTCATCGAACTTCATTACGAAAGTGAAAATACAAATTTCACTCTCGCGCTTACGAAATGCGCCTTTCTCTGCTTTCACCGGCTCAGCGGGCGGCTTTACTGGCGCGAGCGAGTGTCGCAACGAGCAGAGCGGGGCGGCGCGGCACTGTGTAGCGCGGGCGTCGACCCGCTTAGCGTGCGCTCACCCGCGCTTGCATAACCGACCTCCCACACCGCGAGCTGTGGCTCCACGCCCCGCGGCCCCGCGTCCGTGCTGCGCGAAATAGGATCTATCCGCAGACTAGCACGCGCGCGCCGCACGCCAGCGCGCTCGTGCGGCACACATGGCGACTACGCGACGTGCGCGCGCCCGACCTTCCCGTGCTAATTGCGTATGCATATTGCAACCCAGCGTATGCCGACCGACATATCATTACGTTATCATCTCGTCATATAATATCTTAACTTATTACAGAATTTCAGGACTGGTGCCATTTTGAAAATGATTTTACGACCTATCTCAATCTGACAAGATCATTAAGACTGTTATGCTGCATTCGTACAAGGCAATTTATGATTTTTATGAATCAATATCTAGTTAAAATAAATACTTTGTAAAGTTTTAATGAAAATAAAAAAAAAATATAAGTTCTGTATTTGTTTATCTTGCTAAATATCGTACTTACTTGCATATTTTTTTATTTATTTCAATATTTTCATTATATTATTAAAGATAAAAAAAATAACTCACCATCTCTGCTCATGCCAACGGCGATGCATTTTTTCAATCGGCAGTACTGGCACCGATTTCTGTTGATCCTTAAGATGGAGCACTGTTGATTTTTCGTGCAGGGTCTGTATTGGATCTTCTGTTGGATGGAACGCCTGAAGAAGCCCTGGGGATCACAGCGGCAGTTAGAGTCACGCTCGTTGTCAGAGCCGTCGTCGCTGGAGCAGCCTGAGTCACTAGACTCGCGGCGTGCTTCCAACATGCTCACTAGCACCGAGTGCCGTTCGCGCAACTCAGCGCCCGCGCCGCACGACATCGCACGCACCATTCACTACCACTGACTGCCCACTAGCACCACCACTCTCCTCGTTAACAGTGACGCGACGCGTACGTGCAATAAGGCTTTCGCGCACTGCACCGACGCGGATGGCGGCCGACAGCGGACTGTGCGGGCGCTGCGTCGCGCGGCGCACAGTTACCCGCGCGACCTACTTGCCGGCCGCCGACCCACCCGAGAAAGTGAGAGTGCCCCCGGCCCCCTCGCGCGCTCCTAACGGTCCACGCCGCTCTAGAATGCGTCGCCGCCGCTGCACCGGTGCGCCGGATATAGGCCGGGCGCATCCCGGTGGCGTCGCTCCGCGCGGCCGTTCACCCCGGGTCGTCGACCGCTCGATTGCACAACCGCGGAGGCTCCCCCGCATGCCCCTCGCGCCCGGGAGCCGGGCTGCAGCCCGCTTGGGTCGTCGACCGGCTCTACGCCCGGTGACGTCAAGCATGCGTCACGGCCTACCTCAATGCGCGCGCGCTCCCCTAGGGGCTGCACCGGTCCAATTTAATTAATGGATCATTACACCACAATGCGATTGTACAATTTAATTGTATTGATTTGTTCCAATATATATTACGACATAAATCTTTTGTTTTCTCATTGTTCATAGATCTTCTTAAATCTATTTGTTATTTATTTATATATATTGAGGTTTGTATGCTAACATTTAAGAATACAATAAGACAAATCGTCAGACCATTATTTGTCAGAGAAAAAGAGAGGTGTCTAGTGAATTTACGCAAAGGTTCTTTAACTATTCGGCATACTTGAATAACGGATAACAGGATTAAGTATCGCGTTGTGTTGACCTAAAGATTAATTTATTTATTCCAACTTGTTATGTTTTCATAATGTTTCAGCTCAACGAGCCAGCGCGGAGGCTGGCGCGGGCAAGCGAGCGGCGCAAGCGGGCCGCGCGGTGTTCGGGTCGGTGGCCTAATTTTGCGCTGCCATCGATCCATTGTGCGCTGTGCGAGTGGCCCATAATTGGTCGCAGCGCGGGCAGTGACCGGCCGCGCGGTCGTTGACCTGCTGCCGCGAAAACAAAACCTTTCCCACCCGTCTCACCGAACCACACTAAGCGAATACGTATCTACTTACATACATATACGAAAAACATCCAACAATTAGTAATTTATTTTTTTGTTAAGATTGAGTTTTTACCTAATTTACGAATATGTTTTTAGTTTGTAAATAATATTATTGACACAGCTATGAAACTGCTGCAATTATATTACCTATTCTTAGTGTTCATCGCTATCTTAGTAAGAAGTCTTTCTTTAAATTAAATAATCTTAAATGTCAACGACCTCCAAGTAATTAACACGGTGACTCCCTTTCGAGTTCTAAAAAATACTTATTCTATTTGTGTGCGTCACTTACTCAATTCCATTATACAGTAAGTAGTTCAATAATTTTAGGTCATTTTGATAATGTGGTGACTCAAATTTATATTATACATCAATACTTATTAGCACGTGTACCTACGTATTACAATAATGTCATAACTTATTTATATTCCATCAAATTAAGACAACTTTTGTGTATATGATGGAAATAATGGGGCTATTTCCAACACATACACTATGTTTGTAGATCATTATATTTTATTAAATTAATGAGCAAGCCCTTAGTGTTCTACTAGACGATGAGACAGCAATTAAAGCTTTAAGCGCCGATAATGATGAAAACCCTCGAGTATGTACAGTAGTTGGCGCTACATTTTGTGTAAATAATGATGCAGTCATTTCCGCGTGTTTTGACAAGTGACGGATTCACGTAACCAGTTCTCCTCTATTTGGTGAGTCACGAAACAGGTATAAATAAATGGCATGTAGCTAAAATAAATAGAGTTAAAGCGAGGGTTTCGTCAACATTATGTGGGTCGGCTCGTCACCGTCTACACTCGCATAGCATCGCATGCTTTTGCCAAAACTGGATTTCATGAGTAAGCCTCGCGATAAGCAATCGATATAATGTTAATTTTCGTATCTAAGTTGTCCATAATTGTGAGTGCTTTTTATAAGTCTAATATAGATAAGTTTGTAGCAATTATGATTTTGGAACACGCAGCCATTACATGTATATACATTGAACACAATAAATTAATTATTTTCATCGTTTTTCATTATTAATATTAATGTCAAATACCTATGGGACAAGTTAGTTGTATGTCATCAACCCGCGATAAATAAATATTCTTTACCTTCTATATGCCAGTCAAAATAGTATGTACTTGTATGCTATGCGATCTATTTAGTGCGGTAGTAAGCTCTATGGCAGTGACAAACTCAGCGGCTTGGGCGGCAGCGGTGCGGTGTGACGACGATTAACGGTGCAGCGGGCAACGACTCCGCTAACATCGGCTCAAGCTCAAAACATGCTGACGCATTGCATCGCTATATTTTCGAGGCTGCGACCGCCGACCGGCCGCTAACAGTCCGCTTTACGTGCCCGCTGGATCGCAGATGTTTACTTGATAACACACGCCTGACTCACGTCATTGTGATTCATTTCCCGTTCACGTACCGCGGTTTTATTCTTAGTAACTAACGTAACTCCTCTAGGTAATTTGCAACATGCTATATAAAATCCTTGTGTAAAAGGCACCTCAATATTGGCGCGGTGCAAAGGTGATTCAGCTTTAATACAGAAACTGTAAAATGTATGTATATGAATGTACCTATAAGGAAAAAGTCTAATACATATACAAGTAAGTAATATAATATTGGAGAAGTTCCATTTATTTGGTTTACATTGTGTGTAGGTATTTATTTATATATTTCGAAACTACAATTTATAACAAGTAAACAAATAGTTTGACATCATTTGAAACTTGAAAACAAGTTGTTATTAAGTAGGTATATTAATAAACGCAACAGATAATAATTAGATACGTGTTGTTGACAATCACGCGTGTCTGAATCTTAATGTGTAAATATTTATCAAATTTAAATTAGTATTTTTATAGTTAATTCTTAGAGTCAAGTTCGGTATATTGAACATAGAATGTCCAACAGGAAATCATAAACAAAAATGCAACAGTCAACGCGCGATGTTCTCAATAAATAATATGACTGCTTGGGGATCAACGAACTTTTGAGCTGACAGTTCAAAAATAATGTGGGTTACGTTCACGTAGCGCGTACATTCGATGCCCGTAAAAGTTGTTTACGGCGAGGAGAAGCGGCGTGAACGTATGCGGCGCCGGGCGCGCGAAGCTAGCTAGTGAGGTCGACGGCCGCTCGCCCTACACCGCAGAATTGATGCCGAAAAATAAGCGACCCACAACGCACGGAAATTATGTCGGCCAACGACGAGAACAAAGAAGTCGGTGAGCTCTTCCGACGTAGCAACTGCACGCTCCAAATAATTTGACGATTTTTATTTCATGACTTAATTTCAGGGGCTATTGTTGTTAGGATTTTGTTATGCCCAATCAACTATGACATAATTTTTAACCTTATTTTCTTTTTTTCAAATAAAGTTACTTCGAAAACATGACCTACTATTCAAAAGTAAAGTTAACATTGAAAGCACGTGAGAATCATCAATAGTTAATTAATTAATTTAAAAAGTAAATAGTAACACTGGGTTCGTTGACACGATGCGTACGGTCGAACACCCCGCAACTCATATCGTTACTTACACGCTCGCTCGTCATTCATTCAAGTAGTTTCCTTTCTCAGCCGTATCGCAAAGTGGCGGCAGGACCGTAGCGCTACGCTTGAAGCGACATCTAGTGGCGAGTAGCTGAACAATTTTTGTCAATTTCTTATTTACACCGCTAGCTGGCGCCTTAAACGGAAAATTTGTGAACCAAAATTATTTGTAGCATAACGATGTTAAATTTTATGATTTTTCAAATTTAGATTTATATTTGTAAACCAAATACAAAACGTGTTTTTTTACAAAATTTACAATTATGACCGACACGCTTAAACACTTTCAAGTGATTATAATACCGATACATACCTACTTTTTTTTACCTATATATTTATGTTTTTTTATTACATCGTTTATCATTGCAGCTAAATAAAATGCATCAGACGACGTTCAGTCTGGCTCGGGTAGGTCTATACTATAGCTGTCAATCCTATTTAGGTCTGATGAGATGAGAGTGGTCTGGCTGAGCGTTGCACAATGCAGCAGACATCCGCAGCCTCGAAGGACACGCTTTGTCCCAGAGCCTGCTCCGCCCGAACTCGTAACGTACAAACCAGTTTACACTACACTTGCACTTCTATTCCTGTCTGCTTTCTCGCTTTCACACACGTAAACGACCTCTATTCACTCACGAACCTATTATCACCTTCACAATTTGTTATTCGTGGAATTAAGATTCAAGGGAAATTTTACTCATTGTTATGAGTTAATACTGTACAACATGTATGAGGAAGTAATTAGCGTGGACTTCAATGCTCTTGAACGTTCACTGGTCACGTAATTGTCTGCTTTCACTAACAATAACCTTTAGTGTTAGTACGTGATAATGACGTTTCTTTTAATTCGTCAAGTTTTCAAATATTGCCATAGGTACGTGACATATCTGTATACTAATTTCCTTATTTTTACTTCGTAACTTGATACAATCTATTATATATTTTACGTATCAAAAAAACTAAAGGAAAGTAGACCACGTACGGTTAAGTGGAAGAATACACTAGAAACTCAAAAAATTATAACATGTGGGACGTCCACTTAAAAAAAGAGTTTCGAGTATTCCTTGAAGTGTTGGTTGATGTTCAAGGGTCGTCGCGTGGAAGGAATGAGGAGACACGAGGTGCATACATAACCGTCTCATAAGTGACGGAGATGGCGGATATTACGTCATATTTACAGCTATTATGATCGACATGAATCGGGTGTCACTCTAACCTCATCACATTAGTAGTCATCCTGGTCACTGCCCTTTATATGACATCAATGCAAGTTTGACTTAGATATAGGTGTATCAAAAGTTTAATACGCGACAGCCGGTTCCCGTGTGATTGTTCCGGCGCAGGTATTCAAAATAATATTATGTTTAGAATTGGGGCGCAAGGGTCTTGCCCATTGCCCGACCGAGGCCGGCAGGTAACTACCCGTTGACCCAAAAATCATTCCTAATACAACAAGTTCACACGATACTTTTCATCGATTAGTTGATAAACGAATCTTGCGACGACATCGAAGTGAATCAAATTAACATTTAGTGAGTAAATAAGGTCATCTGGTTGGGCTTTGTGTGGTGATTGCACGGAGATTGTGTTCCGCGTGTCGCGACCTTGGTGCTCGTGCTAACTCGCACCTGCCGCGAGGCAACAGTTCGCACAGAGGGAGGGGGGGAGGGAGTAGCGCCTCGGTATATCACCCGCACATGTACTTCCTGCTTTAGATGCTTAGGCTACCCGCATGCGTGACTCAATATTAAGAACACGCATTTCGAAATAAGACGTGCTCCAGACATTTCCTATTACGTTTATTTTGGTTTCTTAACGACGGAGTGGTGGTAGCAGTGGTTAACAAAACAGAAGTGGTGGTGAGCATTTTAATAACGGCAACTTATTAACTTAATTATTGTAACAAAAGTAGGATATTTACCTTGCAGCCTTCACAGGAATGCACGCCGTAATGAAATCCACTAGCTTTATCGCCGCAAACGCGGCACAGCACCGTAGTACCGTCAAACTCTGCAACAAAACATAGAAAACGGTTATAGAAACCTGTACACGTAATTCGCGATAAATTTTATGGACGTTTCTAAGATTACGGCGTCAGTTAGCTCGTGCCAAACATCCTGAGTTGTGTTACAAGGCGGGGCGTATGTAACAAACATTGAGGCGATTGCACGTGACCTTGCACCATGCGCCACCGCCACTACTGACGCGTTTATTAATTACTCACCGATTTGTGATGAGCTGATAATTTTGACAATCTGGCCTGTATACGTGCTTACATTATCGTCAACGTGATGAGTATACAAGGCGGAAATTATAAAATTGCTTTTTATACTTGAACATGTTATGATGATTGAAACCTCTTTCTAACCTTTTTTATATTATATATTTTTCTATATCCAGAAGTACAGTAGTTTTCGAGCTTGTGTCTAATATTTGGACTAATTACACCAATTATTGGTCAAATAGGTGTTGATTATACCAGATCTGCATAGTTATTATAGAATCAGCAAAAAAATATAATAAGAAAGAAATCAGAGATGAAGGGTTATTAGTCTCATTTTTTAACCGACTTCGAAAAGGAGAAGTTTATCAATTCGATGCGTAGAGTCTTTTTTTTAATCAATTGCAGTACACGTGAGACCTGATCGCGTGATTATTAGCTAGGCTTTCGTTTCAACTCATAACATTACCTCTCGATAAGAGATTTTGCAAGTTTTACTGCGCTATGCATAATTCTGTTTTAGTAGAGGAGTATATGAAACTGCGAAATGTGTGTATTCTTCGACATTTATATAGTGTTGAAAAATACAATTCTGAGTAAAAACAAACTGCATTGCTTGTCTGAATGCTCATATTATGTTGTATCGTATTGCATTGCAATGTTCATTTTGCGTGCCTTAAAGTGACAGATACTCAATAGACATTTTAGAGAGTCTTTCAACTCACGAAGTCAACGACCCCATCTTCGTAACAAACAACAATGTTAACATAATTTATAAACTTTAAAAACTGGTAACGAATTATTTACCTAAAATTTGTCCTCTAATATTAACTTTAATAGGTCAAACGTTACGTACTCCTACAACATTATTATCCAATAAGTTAATGGTTAAGATAATTAATACAGAAGTGTTATCGTCGGGTAAATATAAATTTGAGAATCCGTAATGATGTATGTAATAATGGTTAATAGGTCAATGATAAACAGACCCTCGGTAACAACAGGTGACGGAGAGTCGGGTCGTCGGGCGCGGTCGGGCACGCTCACTGGCGGTTCGAGCAGGAACTGGTTCAGTCGGCGCCCCGGACTGCTCTCACTTTCCTCTTCCAGCCGTTTGTTTATTTGTTTAGGGAGCCGACTCGCCGGGCCTTTTGGAAGAAACTTTCTATTTCTGGCGTACACCACTCGCCGCGGGTCGACGTTCGACGCAGTCGCTTTCTATAGCTGTTGTAACTTTCTTTTTTCTAGAGGCGTTGTGTATTGCGCCCTCGACGCAATAATTTTGGTCTCATCTCTCGGTAAACTATCAACAGTACTTAGCGGCGACTGTGTCGACGAGTGGGGAACACAATAGAACAGGGAAAGCAACGTGAGACGTAACTGGTGCAGTTGCAACAGAGTCAGTAGCGTGCAGCCATTTCTCCTCGTATGATGCAACGCGCGCGTTTTTCTGGGTGGCGTGTGTGAGAGTCGCTCGTTCGTTACGTCAATTAAAAGGCGAGGAAAGTGCGCGAGAAAGTCTCGAGTCCACGTAACGCGAATGCCGACCGACCATGCAAAATACTGACGCGGCCATTCCGACCGCTACGGATCTGTGTCACGGCGATGTTTGTTTGTAAATAATTAGTACTTGACGACGATCAAAATCACGTTCCATACTAACTTTATTTCCTCGTCATTTAACACGTTTGTTACATTGTCACAGCTTTTATTATTTTGAATTGTCCGTGGTTGGAAAATGAGATTTATCTGTAATTTTATTGTCAATTTACTTCGTAGTCCGTAATCTTACGTGCTGTAGCGAGTTGTTTATCATAAATTATGTGCTAGCGAATAATATTGTGTTACAAGCATTCAGAGAAAAGTAAAAGTGGCGTGGTGAGGCAGTTGTTGTCGCCACGTTGAACCTGCTTGCACGCACCTATTACTTGATATTACTTACTACTTTTCTTACATCATGTAAGAATTACTATAAAAGTCTATGAGGTTTAACGAAAGAGTTGAGTAGTAATACTAGTATGTGAATAACGGTTTTAACTCGTTGTTAATATGAACTGACAGTTACACGGGAAAAAAATCACAAAAGCAATCAATAAAGAGCCAAAAGATCATTAGGAATCGATTGCAAATGTTCAAGAGCTCCCCGCAGCCATGGTTCAATCGGACCCCATCGATTTGTACTGAGAAAACTATTGACATTGTTGTACGGAGCGTTTATATTGCACAATTCCATTTTAATTGTTTTTCGGTAGGCCCTTCCGAGCGGAAATGTTCAACAGTCCATCTATCAAAAATTCGTTCTGCAGACGCTTTGACATTCGATTAAAAATAATTCTACATTTTGTAGTATTGTACCCTTTCATCATTAAAAAATAAATCATTAATCAAATTTTACCAAAAAGTCGTTACAATTATGCAATCTAGCATGAAATATTATTGAAAGGTTATTATTATATACCTTAATACGAATTTACCTTGGGCGTTTATGGTTATTATTCGCTATACATATACAAAATGTAAAATATAAAAAAACTTGTTTTTTTTCTTTCTAACGAAATACGTGTTTTATTAGTGAAGCTGATTATTTTACTTATTGTGGAGTTTTCGGTGAAAATATAATAATTAATAATGGTACCACACTACCTACTTATTACTTTATAAGTTATGGCGGGAGAAAGTTTTATTTTGTACGTAAATTATGTACTTAAATAAGAAATACTTCAAGAAATAGCTATATTACTATAATACAAAAAACCCTAAGGCCTATTTGTTTTTAACATAATAATTTTCATGTAATATTCTATCAATAAAATTTATCTGTAAATTGTTACGAAATAATTGCTAAATATACGTTCTACACTAAATGTAGCTTTCACAACATATTGACAACAACAATAACAATCACAAAGATGACAACATATTACAGCATCGATACAATGATGTAAATAAACAAATAAAATTGTATTGAATGCACTACCTATATGCAACTCTGGTTCTCTTTCCTTGTGCGCCGGGCTCATCATAGTATGGTCAGCCGGCGTAGGCGCATCGTAGCGCCCGTAGCTGCTATCAGGAGACATCACTAAAGTCATTTATGTATGTGTACTTAAAAACTAATTATTTTGTCCTCCCCCGCACTGCACTACACGTAAACCACATGGAGCCCGCTGGCTGTAGACATTAAACGTCCTGCGCGTGTAACACTGAATATAGGACAGGAGTGCATGGGCCGAGGCGCGCGGTCGGCACGTCGAGGGATGAAGGTCGCTCGTCCCGCGAAAAAGCCGCTGCACGTGCCGCGTGCGTCTCACTCGAGCTCGATCGACGAACTGAGCGAGTGCCGCGCGCGCTCCTGCTTGAAGCCGCGCGAGTCTCCCCTTAAGAGTGAAAGTCTGCAAAAAGATCAGCGCTCCGTGCGATACAATCGGTTCGACGACGAACCCTAGCTGGCTAAGCGAAACTCGCCTCTATCGGTCGGCTAAGCCTGTCGTTCTGCGCTTCGGAGCGAGGATCGGCGCGCTTCGAACTCCGGTCTCCGAGGTCATTGCCGCGCCACCAGTGGACCAATCGCGAGCACGCGCAGACGTGCGCGGCGAGCGATTGGAGGGCTGATGGCTCCGCTCCCCGCGGCCCGCGCTCCAGCGCGAGTTCGAAGACCCGAACCTTGCGGCGCACCGCGGCCAAGGTCGCGCGAGAGCGGCACCGACAGAGAGACTAGCCGAGCGTTCGAGTGGGACGTAGCCGCTGCCGGTTGCGTCACACTACGAAAATATTTTTGGTGATGGAACGCGAGTGAACTTGAACACACGAAATCGAGCTAATGGATGGCGAGCGCGGTGTAGGTCGCCGCGTGACGGACTGACCCGCTGCCGGATCGCCCTGTTTGCCTGCTTCCCTCTTAGCACACATTTCCGGGATTTTTTGACGATAAATTCCTAAAATTTACATTTGGGTCGACTTTTTAATCTTTACAATGCCTAAATACGTAGTCACACACACATACCCGCATGACTGTACCCACTTAGGTATTAATAAAAAAATAATCTTCACAAACCAGTCGCTAAAACGTGAGGAAATATATTTAGATACGAATATGACAAGTATTGTGTAACTGATACACGTGAGCTGGTAGGTACCTATGTAAGATAATTAAAACTTTTAATTATCTTACTTTTATTTAAAAGCATTGACAAAATAGATATTGTAAAGCACCGATTGCCATAATGTAATGTGACTGTAATACTAACTACGTAACAAGGAGTTTTGTGTAACTCTGCATAATATTATGTATTAACTACCTACCTTCTTGTAATTGATAAACAAGTTTCTTTTAACAATAGGTAGGTACATAAACACGACTTTATATAACGTTGACGTTACAATTGTTGTGATAGCGGAAGATTCGTTCTTATTTGTAGGAACATTAGGTGTTTATTCGCTTATGCGAGCAGTTATTTACGCGAGATAAAACGAGTGGCGGTGGGCGTCGCGGCGGGTGAACGACCTGGAAATTTTGGCGCAGGCCGGTCAAGGCCACCGGCACGCGGCGCGCAGGCGCTCTGCCACTGCCAGACTACTGACACTGGACTAACAAACATACAACATTTTTCTACTGGCGACACACATTTACATATTTCATTTCATGGTGAGCCTAATACAATTATTACCTAGATGGCTAAAATCACTCTGAAACGTTCAGTTAAACTAGTTAAAAAATTGGCACGGCGATACCTACTAGATTGTAACAGAATGTCTTTCTGAATAGGTAGGTATTTATAATATTATGCGATAGGTTTGTGTTATAATATATTGTTGTTTTGACAATCAGAACAAAGTTTGCCCCAAATTCAGAGAAACGAATGTTGCCTTTATCGGCATATTTGTGGTATCAGAATCAGATTGCCATACTTTTGTCCTTTTCAAATAACATTAATTTTTAAATGAATTGAATTCATGGCATTTGTTTTTTTTTTAATTTTAAACCTAAAAAAGTAGGTTGTTATACTTGTTTGTAAAAGTAATTAAAATCAATTTTGATATAATTTGATATTCAATGTGTACCTACCTTATAAATATTTGCTACAAAATCTAAGCAAAGGGTTCCGAGTTTTGACATCAATGTGCAACTGCAAGGTGTTCGTGAATGTTTTTTCTTAATTTTTTATCACGATTATTTCGCTCCAATACTTTTCCTTTTGCACAAAAGGAAGCTTTCTAAAGGGTTTCGCAAAATATCCTCCCACGTGTACGTTTTTTATAGACGTTTATATTTTATATGAATACGTAGGTAGGTATATGTATAGTTACTACCTATGTAAAATGCATAATATACGTGTGGCTTATTAACATAGGTATCATGTACTTTTTTAAGTATCAACGTCAATGTGGTAGGTACCTAATCATTTTGATTTCACGCACATAATACTTTAAAGGTAATAAGCTCTGATTTAAAGAAAATATCTTATATAGGTACCTACTTATTTATTTTAGGAAAATGTTCTTAAAGGTTCCAACCAAGTTTGTTTTAGAAATTAAGGTTGTAAAAATTCGATGTGTATAATAATTACATTATTATCTCCATCATTAGGTATGTACGCAAAAAGTACTGCCCCCGTTGTTGGTTGAATGTCTGGGACATTGGTATATAAACTATTTATAATGATTGTAACGATTATTTCTGTCCCTTGATCTCTGACACCAAAGCAAATACAAAAAAAAAGAATAGCGACATGTGTGCCGATTAAAACGTGAAAGTGAATAGGAACCCAGTTTTTTACTTCCTTCCGCTGCCCTCACTTTTAATTTCGGGGTGCGAATATCAAATTTCATAGTCAGCATTTACTCAAAATTGCCTTAATGCACAATACTGATTCTAAAGGCTTTTGAAATAGAGTTCAAACTCCTATAATATTAACAGCCAAAAAAACTCAAAGCAGCGTCAGTCGGTAGCCACATGTATAGTTTTGTATTGTTCATTGTGACCGCAGTCGGTGAGACTTGATGATCTCGTTTGATCGGCCATTTTTTTACAAAATAATAAAAAACAGACCGTATGCCATATTGTTTGAAATGTATGGTTTCCTTTTTTTATTTTTCCGAGTATTTTTTACGTTTATTTAACAAACATTTTAACACAACACAATTCATAATCAAAATCCTTAAGTTGTTGAAAAGATGGTTAAATAGACTAACTTGTTAAACTTGACGGTATTAGGGACGGTATGCGTGAAGATTACCGTAAAATTATAATTATCATCAAGAGAGCAAGACACCACTCAATTCAAATAATTATGTGATTATAAGGTTCATCCATGACCTTTAACGACTATTATTTGAAAAGTTGTTTTACAAAATAAAAGCTAACAATAACTGAGGGGCCGGTCGGCCTTCCCTCGCCGGCCGAAGGACGCAGGGACAAAAGCGAGCGTGCCTGCCCAGCCTCCGGGCAAACGGGACTTAGCACTTTATTTACTTTACATCCATTATCCCACTCATAAATTAACTTAATAACTTTTCAAAGAATGTGATCAGTGAGCTCTTTTCACAGCTAACAACCGCAAGGGCAAAAGTTGAAATATGATCCATCAAAATAATAATAAGAGTACATTTGAATGATAAAGTGAAGTGATGTGTCAAGACTGTCAAGTATAATGTCGATTTAATAGGTTCATTCATTTTAAAATGTTGAAATATATAAATTATAATGATAATGATCATCCGAACCAGTAAATATATTAAAATAAACATTATTTTAATCGAAATATTAATATGAATGATATAATAATATGCAGTTGGGTTGATTTCATGGTTACAATGTCGTGGAATTGTGGAAATATCGACAGGAACGGTTAAGTATTTTGCAATATTAATACATATTATTATGAAGTCGTAATATTATTGTAATCGGATGCTGGCGGCCTGGATTCGTTGCAAAGTTCGGTGAAGTCACGAGGAGCCTCGTTGGCAATTCGGACGGGTTGGAATGGAGTTCGAATGTTTGAAGCGGACAGCGCGCGGTCAAGGCCTCGCTGAGACGGCGATTACACCCGATGCGCATCGGAAACACGACCCGCCCGCCAAACTGATTGTTATTGTAGCCGTATTTGACCATCGAGTAGGAGAGTGTGAACAACAAATCGCTATAGGTACCTACCTATATCTTTAATTTAAAATACTTTTCACTTAAACTTCATTTTTATGTTCGTGTATCTGCTAAGCGAATCGCGAAATTTATTTATCAAATCCTGATTCCTGACTGCAGAATCAATTGTTCGAGTTCGTGTCTATATTTTGCCATCATCGGATGCTTTGACAACACGATACCTCTACATTTTTTTCGATTAACATTAATATTTATTTTAAAACATCAAAATTGCGATGTAACTTACACATCAGATTTATTACTTACTAAAGAAAATTAGTTGTAATACAGTAACATCAGTCAAATAAGCTCAGTGAAAAGTACTTACGAGAAATAAAATTTATTTAAATCTAGAAATCCCTTTGTTACATAAAATGGTCTAACTAAGGCCGTGTCCCCATCAAAGAAAAATTGGCAACTTTTGTGTTGACAACACGTGTTTTCTTCTGTAGAGACTCAGCTAACAACCCAGGTTTTAAAATAGCCATCTCTTGTTGTTACCTGACGTTAGAAAGTGATGGGTATATTTTAAATCTGTGTTCACCTTAGTTTTGTTTTAAACCATCTTTAATTTGTAATATGGGGAAGTGGTCCGCACAAAAACTTGTTGAGTTGAATTAGAAAAACTTGGTTCTGATTTAATTATAATTTCTTTTTCGTGTATGAACCAACAGAAAATGTTTTATAAATCAAAAAGTACGTAGAGGTGTCGAGTGGCGAAGAGTGCCGAGCTGTAGCGAGTTTTTCCGACGCAGTGCGAGGTCAGTATGAGTCAATTACCCCGGGCGGACTGTTGCGGCGCTGTCGTCGACGACACTGCGCCCGCGCCACCCCACAAAACTTTTAGGTACGAATTCACAATATTTTAATGTTTGTTATCCATAGAACATTTCTTGATATAAATTCTTTTTAGTTTGGTAAGTCTATTTATAAAAACTTTTTTATTTTTGGAATACATAAATATAATTAAATATTTGGGTAAAAAAATGGGAATATAGTTCGAAGTACTGAGTCATTTGGTCACTCTTTATTCCTAAACATAGTATTTATTCGCCAGTGTATTATTACCATGAATAAGCAAGCATGACATACAGGCCGTGTGATCCGGACGCTCTCAATCGCGGTTGACCTCGGCTGATTCGGCAACCCGTGCCAAGGCCAAGGTCAATTTGTCGGGTGTGTTCAATTAATAGCTCAATGCGGTGACGGCTGGAGCCCCACAGCGCGTAGCGTCCGCCCAAATTATTATCACTTTGTGTGCATCGATATGACAATTCATTTGACAGAAACTACATGCACAATGTTTCTTAGATACTAACATTACACACACACACACACACAACACAGTTGCCAAATATAATGTTATATTACCAAATACACCTACAAACGTTTCCATTGATATTTTAACATGATTTTAAGATTACATAATTATTTATGGATAGATTGAATGCAGAATGTTCTTTAAATATTTGAATGTTTTCTTTTTCTTCCATTTGAAGTGGATTTTTTTATTCGTAAACGGCCAACAATATGACGCTATTCAACCTTCGAAACTTGGCAAAAAATATATTAAACACGTAAATGAGAGGTTACAACGACCCCGACGTGATTCAATACTTAGAGCTCATAAAAATAATGTGTAGTCATCAGTATTCTTACACCAATTGTATGTTCATGTAGTATTTTTGTGATCTGGGCGGTGTGATATTTTTGAATAATACGAATCGCTGTCTATGTCGGTTGTCTAATAACGCAAACCTCCAAACATGTGAACGGCCCCGCCGAATAAACTAGGAGCACTTCCTCGTTCGAATATCGGAACATGTCAGTGACAAACTGTGCTGATTTAGCCACAATGTCAACCTCAAGGCAACATCGCGTCAGCGACATAAGGAAATTTGAATGTTAACTATTAAAATGTAATTGTAAATTTAGAGATCGCGCAATAATTTAACAGCAGGAGGAAATATATTACAATGGGACATCTCAACATGTATGTTATTAAAACAAAGGCTACTAAAGAAAATTTTGGTTGATTGATTTACCAAGTATATATTATAATAATAATGGATTTACCTTAAAACCTGCATAATTAATGATGAACAAAGTCTACTAAATGCTCACATGATTATTGTTTGTCAGTTAAGCGAGTGTCTGTAAATGAATTTATAGCGAACAAATGATGTAAATGTAAATTTTAATGACATACCTGTTTATGCATGTACATGGATTCTGCTGATGAAGGAGCCTTTCTCCTTTCGGTCACCTCACCTTGATATTTGCATCAAGTCGAGACTTCCTGCTCAGGCAGAGGACGACTGCGTGTTATGCATACACATCCTACTAAGCAACTCTGAATTATCATTTTACCACTTCAACTGCAATGTATCTCGTACTAACATAATGAGATAAAGCATGTTCTCCATCGTAGCATAACGAGCGAAATGCGAACGCGCCAAGTAGAGCATTGAAATCGGCTATTGGTCCAAGACTCCAGAGCTTTGAGCTTGTTTAATTAAACCTCTCAATAACGTAACGTAGTAAAGTATAGGAGAGGTGTTGCGCAGTAGGTCTTTGCGTAATCAGAGCATCGCGGTGTGCCCCGCGCGGCGATGATGCACCTCGTTGTATAATGTTAGTTAGTCGGTTTCATGAGCGCTGCGCCCGCGCAACCGCGCCGCTGCAGCTCAGAGTAGCGTTGCACTACTCGCCTACACTCCACACTGTGCGCAATAATGAGGAAGTGTATGTCGAACATTTCCTTGTGTTACATTTACTCGCTCTCATTAATGCCATATAACACCTTGTGATAATTTTCAATTAACTTAAAACAAAGTGTTGAAAATTTACTCTTTCTCAGACTAAAACATTTTTCATTTCAGGAATTGGGTTATGTAAGCAGTGAGACCGCTAAGTTTTGTGTTACTAATCGATGTCAACATGTTATTCTGGATCACTCTGAATTTTCTACATATTCGATGAATACTGACATGAACTCGAACTAAATACGTAAAATTTTCATTTTGATGAGTCTAAGTTAAGTCTGGACTACCAAATCGTAAACAGATTTAAATTAGTCTAGATCGTTTCCTTTAATGAACATGATTTCCATGCCAACTGCGTACTTATTTGGGTGTAAAAGTGATATTCTTTAATTTATTTTCAATCAAGCGATACTGTCGTATTTGACACTGAAAATTGAACATTATACTATAAACGAATCTAAACTACAATTAACTGATATAAGGGAAAACGCGCGTGAAAAGCGCCACGCGGCAAGAAGCTGAGGTCCGGAGAACGCCGGAGCTTAGCCGCGAAATATTGCGCAGCATTAACTCCTGAAAACGTGCCCGAAGAAAGTTCACGGCCGCGCGTTGACGTTACCACCTGCCGCGCCCCGCGCCTCCGTCGCTTCCGCCACCCGCCCAGCCTCCCACCGCGCTCTGCCTTGCTACACTGATAATGCCTGCCCGATCCACTTTTGGGTGATTCTTCGAAAATTTTTAACATTATTTTAACAAATCATTCTTCTCCCGGGTTGTTAACGTTATAGTATTGTCAGATTGTTTTTATTCTTGTCTTATTGCTTGACGGCAGCGGTATAGTTTGAGTTTTCATTATTATAATTATAGTATTAAACATCTGCATTCTTAACTTTGGGATGATGCTAATGACGTTCTCAATTTTTGTTAAAAATTTTCGAAGAATGCCCCTTTTATTGCTTGCTTGATAAATAACCTCTGTTACGGTTACATTCAGGCACTTACAGTACCGTAACTACTCTAGGCAAGGATAAGAAGACTCCATGTCTGTATTCATTTCAAATTAACTTGAAATAAATAAAATATTGGTGCAACTAAATAGGTTCTCATTGTTGTTGAAATCTATCGGAAAAGCGAAATCTTTAATGTTTTATCGGGTCGCTATCGCCTATCTTGGTTCAAGGCTTCGTGTTGCCCGATAGGCGAAGGTTTTATTTATGTGTATGAAGGGTGATTGATTCGCTTATAACTTATCTAGGCTGTCAGCAGGAGCTGTGAGAGTAGTGAGCGGCGGGTAGGGGCCGGGGAGGCATCGTGGCCTTGGCTCGTTCGTTGGCCGCGGCGGGCGCGCGGCGCGTGTATCGGCCGCGATAATTTCGGCAATTGCGCGCACGAGTCTACTGACCCCGTCGTCGTTGTTTGCGACGCAAATAATCCCCTTGACTTTATTTAAATCACCCATTTCGTCAACCGCTTAAATAGATAGTAAATAAATAATATATATTTGTCCCTATTATTGAAAAAAGAGACTGCCATTTGGCAATATCAAAAATATATGCATAGTCTGCTAGATTAGATTTTTTTATTCGATTGGTGTTAGATGGCAAAGACAAACAATTCATTTACTTTTAATGACAGCGTGTGAGACGTAAGTACACGTAAATAATTATTTAAATCGATTATAATTATTATTAATTACCAAGCATCATGAATACATGAATCTCATATAATATGTAAATAATAATTACGGCGCAAGACAAACTATTGAAACTATACAACACGCTCTAAAGCCAGGTTTGCTGCGACGAAAATCTAACAAAACATGTTTTATGAACACTCGGACCAATTACAACACAGTTAACAACTAGGTCACGCCATAGTTGTGTTAGAAAACATGTTAGGGGCTATTTCTAACAAAAATGTACACTGAACTGCTGATCACGGTTTTTATGTATGTTCGTTTTATTTGTACGTTTTTAACCCTAATAATCTGGCTGACATTTATTTCTCCTAAATTGTTAGTACGGTTCGGGTGTAAGGAAGCAAAGCCTTTGAAATGCGAACGTATTTCGCGGAGAAAGTGCTGCACATTACCAACTTTCATTTTATAAGAGACCGGTTCCAATAAGTTTTTTCTTCAGTGTGCCTCACGCCCCTAGTGGTATAGAGTATACAGGGAGGAATCGCTGTCTCAATAGGCGATAATTATATAGATACTACATTTATTGAAAACCTCTTAACTACCAAAACTAGGTTGCCTGAAGAACAAAATGGCACTTATTCCTTTTTTTTATAAAATTCCTGTATGTCCAAAATTTTATTTTAACCGAGCCTTGCGGGTTAAAGCTATTGTTAGCGACAGTGACATTAATATTTTTTCAAAATAAAGCAACGTGGAATTTTTCTTCTTACTTACTTTTGAGCATGAAATTCATTCCATTTAATGTTTTTTCTTTCTTTTTTATTGTTTGTGCGATCTTTTTAATGGGTTCAAATATCATTTAAATGTTTTATAATGTTCCACTATTGTAATGGCACGTTTTATAAATTTCCGCTATTGTAACTATTAACCGGTGCTTGTCGCGTTGAAATAGGTTGATCATGTTGAAAAGGTCGACTGGCAAAAATACCAGAAAATGCCTACGGTATTAAGTCTACCGTTGTATTTCTTTTTGTGCATAAAGTATTCAATAAATAAATAAAAGGGACAATACAATTTTTTCAATTAATACACCTTACGGCCGATATTACTAAACGATCTGAACTTAAAATCTCTGGATTGATGTAGGTTATTGCCAGAAATTCAATAAAAGTAATGTCAAAAACCTACAGCAATCCAGAGATTTTGGATTGAGATCGGTTATTAATATCAATATCATTACAAATGAATGGATCGGCTGATTATGATAATGGAATAATCTTCCACACATCACCGTGTCAGTCAAATTTTGAACATAATGGCGATTTCATTTAGTAAAAATATTATTGTAATTTTATTCCTTAGGCAACCTAGTTCCGAATCAGGTAACAGCTTTAAAAATCTCTAAATATAACAAAATAATCGCTTGTCGTCACTTAACGTTTTCACCTTGTACTCGTATATTATTTTATGCAATGCTATTGTAACCAATATATTGTAATATTTAGTGTAGGCAATATAAAGCTTTTTATAATTAATAAGTCATAATGTTACACGCAAACTGAAACCGCTTTACACTTAATTATGTGTGTACTGTAAGGGTTTAGTAGGCTGTACACCATTAAACTGATTAACACCATTTACAACGACTATTTTGCGTAGGATGCCATAACCATGATTGGAATTGCTATAGTTACATTATGGCAGCGAATAATCGACTGTCTATACATGATACCTTCTAATTTTGTCTTTGGCAGCGGGATTCGAGTGTAATATCACGCACAGTGACCTCCTTGTCAATAAAAAATAACAATAAAGCAGTCATTCAACTTGGCATATTATTATGTATTATTAAAGGTAGGAGCGTTGTGAAGTTTTCTTTATTTGCCGAAAAGAATACAATAGTTAGTATTGGAGCAGTTTCGATTTTCGGCAATCAATAATTCGCGTGGTCGGCATTGTAAACACTTCCTTGTTTCCCAGCTGGCGGAGAAACGTGGCATCAGGCTGCACCGTGTTATTAGTAAAAAGTGGATCGGTTCAGACATAGTTATTTACATATTTTTGGGTCTTTTGTGGTGCGGTTTTTATGAAGAAGTATACAGTGATGTATGTTGGGTACGCATGTCATGCGCATGACCGCCGCGTGCCACTCGGCACATGTTTGTGGGTTGTGTTCTCGTAAAAATAGTGTCGTCATCGTATGCCTTATTTTTCGACTAACGTAACTAGTTTTATGTAAGATTAGGTCTTACGTGGCAGTAAATATTGGCGCCGGGGAGGGTACTGGGGACGTGGGACTGGTGGAGTCGGCGACCGCATGCGCGTGCACTCAACTCCGTGAGTGCGTGTAACGGTGCACCACGTTCTTGCTGTGCCACTCCACTATCACATTAATAACGATTAGGAAAAGTTCTCGAAAAAACCATAACGTATTACAGGGTCAACAATAATATGAAAAGAATAAAGACAAACAAGTCGAAGATTTTTGTAGTTGAAAACAAAAGCAGGTAGTAATAATAATGTTATTGATTGCGTGAAAGACTTCAACCGCAACATCAGAAAACCACTGTCATACCGAATAATGATGTTTTATAACCAATAAAACTGTGTTAAAGATTTTCTTGTGAAATTACCACTAATGTCCATTTCTTAGAAAGGTCGTTACGGAACATTTTAGTTATTGCGGCGTTATATTTTTTCAAACGTCTTTTCTCTAGGGAGGACAGCTATTGTTTTGATGTCACATATATTTTGAATGGGCATATTATGTACCTAGTCTGGCCATAAATAATGTTACAATTAAAAATAAGAAAGATATTACATTTGAATTTGGAATCTGTCATTTTTATACGATTGTTCATTGAGATTTCTAATTTTGGCGCCAATACATTGTACAATATTTTGCGATATTAAAATGGAGTGGGGTGATAAAGAGAACCGAATCGCTGTGATTGCATTACACAAAGTTGGTATGGAGCCAAATGCAATTTTTAAAACTCTCCATACGCTTGGTATTAGTCAAATGTTTGTGTACCGGGCTATTAATAGGTACAATGAGACCTCCTCTGTTTGTGACAGAAAAACATCTGGCCGTCCACGTAGTGTTCGTACGAAAAAGGTGGTCAAAGCAGTAAGGGAAAGAATTCGAAGAAATCCTCTCCGAAAGCAAAAGATTTTATCTCGGGAGATGAAGATAGCACCCAGAACCATGTCGCGTATTTTAAAAGATGACTTAGGACTTGCAACTATAAGAGATGCACTGGTCATTTTTAACTGATAATTTAAAAAAGAATAGGATGGTAAAATCGAAACAACTACTGAAGCGGTACGCAAAGGGAGGTCACAGAAAAAAATTGTTTACGGATGAGAAAATCTTTACAATTGAGCAACATTTTAACAAACAAAATGACCGTATTTATGCTCAAAGCTCTAAGGAAGCTTCCCAATTAGTCGACAGAGTGCAACGTGGGCATTATCCGACTTCAGTGATGGTTTGGTGGGGTGTTAGCTATGAAGGAGTGACAGCCATATTTTTGTGAAAAAGGTATCAAAACATCGGCACAAGTGTATCAAGATATCATTCTTGAGAAGGTAGTTTAGCCCCTTAACAACACCATGTTCAATAACCAAGTATGGTCCTTCCAACAAGACTCGGCGCCGGGTCATAAAGCTCAGTCCACGCAGTCTTGGTTGGAAGTGAACGTTTCGGACTTCATCAGAGCTGAAGACTGGCCGTCGTCTAGTCCCGATCTTAATCCGCTGGATTATGATTTATGGTCAGTTTTCAGAGTTTTCAGAGTACGGCTTGCTCTAAACGCCATAATAATTTGGAGTCCCTAAAACAATCCATACGATTGGCAGTGAAGAATTTTCCCATGGAAAGAGTGCATGCTTCTATTGATAACTGGCCTCAACGTTTAAAGGACTGTGTGTGTGGAGACCACTTCGAATAAGCTTTTTATATTTTAAATTGTTTTATATTTATGTATTAAACTAACACACTGTAAAAGTAATAAATATTATTTGCAATAAAAAAAATTGTTTTTTTTCTTCGTGACAATATTTATGGCAAGACTAGGTATATTCAGGTTAAGTAATTGTTGCCGGTTGGACGTAAGTATCGTGACCCATATTGTCAATTGATCAAGAAGCAAGGAGCGAATTTAATACCATCTGCTGGGTGAACAATAGATCAATAGAAATTTACTAACCCTTACTCCCAACTTCCTTTCAACTTCGTTTTCAAAAATTGTTTTTTTTTTGCCATCCGCGTAAAAAATGCAAGCAGAATGGTGTTCTCCTATTGACAAAAAAATCACGATGCAATTTGATGTACCCTTTCTTTTCATCTCGGATATCACGAACAGGTAAAGTTCAAGTTTTTGCCGAATATAAATTATTGTGCAAGTTTCGCGATACCTAACTCTTCTGAGAGGATGATAAAAAAAGTTTAATCGAAACCTTTTTAGGACAAAAAATTCGAGGTTTAAATCCTACAAAAGTTTTTTAACTTCCTTTTGTTAGATCGGCTCGTAACCGACATTCCCAGATAGGTGATGTATTGTGTCGTCTCGTCGCTAAACGATATCACGGCCGAGGGATATCCATACAAATATTCGTCTTAATGATAGAATATCAGCGGGATACCGTGCAATATTTTCACAATATTGTATTCTCATAATTTAGGTTTTATTTTCATATTACTTAAAAAACTGATATTTAAAGGTTTGATATATCGTTTGTATTCATTTTGATAGTATACGATATGTTAGTATAGTTGTTGTTGTTCATTTGTATAGTATAGTTTCTGTCGCGCTAGTGTTATTAAGCAAAGTATGTAAAACAAACTTTAAACAATTCTATACTGCTGGGATCATAACAATAGTCCAGCCCCTTGGAATTCCGGTACTAAATGTGGTACTTAACTTTTTTGCACTTAGTAATAATCAACACCCATTTAATAATTTACTGTGGTGGTGTTTTGTGTTTGTGTCACCAAAAGCTCGGCGGGATTCTTGGACATTACTTGTAATACAATAGATGGCGATCCATTCATGCGAGAGAATTTCTGTTCTTTTCCTCCGTGTGCATTCTGAATAGGCGTGGTAGGAGCGATGCGAATGTCCATAATATTATGTATGCGTATGGAGTCCAGTTGGCATTAGTAAGCACGATTGCACGACAATCGCGGCGTGATGACGGCAGCTCGCGAGCCGCGAGCGGGCATAGGGCGAGCCCCGTTAGGACGGGGTGACTGACTCCACCACTGCAACCTGGTGCATTGTGCTCTAACGAGAACACACCATTATGTGCAATCATATCAAGCGAGCCAGCTAAATTTACCTCCTTACGATCAAAGTTGAGGACATTGCGTCGGCTTCGGTCGGAGAGTGAACACTTACCTGTAACAAGGAAAATTAAATATTATAGCTACTTTGCATTTGGCCGTAAAGTCTAGATCAGATTTTAAATAAACTGTTCTCAATACGTAAAAACTGATAACCAGGAAAAAGTACACAATGAATTTACAAAGTGGTCGTTATTTTTATGGTCTGTGTCGAGGCAAACAACGAGGCCATTCACACTCTACATATCACTTTATATGCTAATATAGGTATTGTTTCTAAGTCAAAGTCGATTAAATGGTGCGCATATATTACTATTAAATAGAAATTTAAGGTGATATATTTAGTATTTTCCTCAGTTGGCACAGGAAACGGTAGGGTCAACGCACGAAATGATGTCGTTCGCTGCCGAAGGTGGCTACTGAACCTGAGCCGGGCGTCCTTGAGCCCACCTCCGAAATCGCCAATAACCAACACAGACATGGTTACTTCACATCTTGCCGTGCTGTAACGAGCACACACTGGCGTTATATAGCACAAGAATGTTAACGCACACCAATGAAAGGCCCCTGATCATACACTGAATTCGTCTACCAACACACGCAAACACAGAGTCAACGAACCGTAATGTGAAAAATGAATTGCATGTGAAAATAACAACTCACATTTATCAGAATGAATTTTAGTTGGTGAAAATAATAATTATAAATAATATCAAAGTTAAATCAAGTTACTGCATATTACACAGTCCTTTTGTCACGTTGTAAGCGTTCCGTAAACATGTGACACTGTCTGTTCTAATTTAACCTTGACAATTTCATGTTCTTTTGTTTATTTATTTAGTAGGTTATAGGAAGAGAGTTACAAAATCTAGATAATCACGTAACGTAAACAAGGAAGCCGAAAAATGTGGAGAGAAGTCAAACCCTCACCCTCAGTGTCTACTTCATAATATTTGCCAATTAGCACAAAAATTACCCACATATTAACTATACAAAATCATTCACCCTTCATTGTTTAGTTTGACATTGAATAATTCATATTTACTGTCATTATTTAATCAAACGCACATGGCCAAACGTCTTTGAGGTTAAATTTAAGTATTTTATCAGGCAAAATTCAACTCAAATGCAGAATGACTAATTTCCGGATAAATTTTCGCGATTAGTAATAGAACAACCGGCGAGGAACCGAGGTCGGCGGGTAATAATAAGATTTATATTATGTGTGTGAGGCCTCGGGCCACTGACCGCCGCCGAATCTCAAGGTCTGCGAGCATCGCGCGGTAAACAAGTGCCGACGTATATACCTTGCTACCTATCTACACGTAGCATGTAGCATGACTTATATTATCTTTACCTACTCCACGTGATCTAATGACAGCGCAACCAATTCCAAATTAGGTATATAACTGATATAAGACCTGTCTTTGAACTTTAATCTGTGTAAGTATCAGCCAAAACTTTACCTATACCTACAAACGTCATTAAGCATATTTATTATTTTCCAGGAACTTGTTACGAAGATTAGAGTTGTTTTCAAACAACTGTTTTCCTTGAAAACTTTGTAAAGACATAATAAATGGTAATTAAATGATACATAGACCGCCAAAAGTTCAATATCGCATGAAAATGTAGTGCTATCTTTATACATTACACGTATTTTGAAAATATGACTTCTTTTGTGTTCGACAATGTAACTCAACATCTTACAAAAGATGAATTAGTTTATAGTCACGTTGATATTGTTTAGCATACATTTAAGAGATCGATATATGTACATTACATCTTTCAATATAATAAGCATTGCCACGCCACATATTACGACATAAGCCGGTGCTACGGGGTTGCTACGCCACTGCTACGCTTTTGTAAGGCGGCGGAATGAAGTGGAGCGGGAGAGAGTGGTCACTGAGCCAGTAGTATTTATAGATGACGGCCTAGGCATTTTCGAGTAGAGGTATCTGGGAAAAGCGACCGATTCAATTTGGGGAAATGGCCCATCGGATACGGGGCCGTGCTACACGCGGCACGAATTATACATTTTAAAATGCTTAAACAGTAAAGCATGCTTTTATTTTTACTAGATCATACAACGGTTTTAAATGCAACATATACGTCCATTAGCAAACGTATGATATGATTTTATGGCGTATTATCGTTCATTATTTCAAAAATATAATAACAAATATTTAGTACATTTGTACTTTCGAACGTGCACGAACAACAAATATTATTCAATACGTGTAGTATTAAATGTATTTTTATCAAGTTCAATGACATTTTATCATTTCTCCTTGAATTTATCGCCATTGTCTCCTAAATAATTGACGTGCAAAAAAGTTTGTAATTTTTACAAAAAAAAGAATAAATCAGTTTGTTTTTGGCTACATATTATCGACTCTACCATTTCAAGCAATTAGTCTTTGTTCTTTTGTTTTAGGACCTGTTTTACTTTTGATATTTTTATGTGACATCTGAGTATGACGTAATAAGGCTGTAATCATTATTTTCTAGTAGAAAATGAGAAGAGTTTACCGCCGCGCACATGTCGCTGTCAATGCCCGTGAAACTTGATCTTTGGCTATTTGTTCCTGGTTCACGGCTACGTCACCTGCGGTATCACGCGATCGAATGTCATACAAATAAGCGCGATTTTCAGGCGACTGCGCAACAAAGTGCCGACACTGTCGTCTGATGTCGTTGCCCTCTATGAACTTTCCACTCGTTAAACTTGATTATCGACACACGATCAGCGTAAGCAGAGTTTAAACCGATTATGTAACAGGTGAATTGAGTTTCTAAAAGTTATTCAACTTTGAGTATTTATCGTTTATATTTTATTAATACTTTCAATATTTTATGCACATAACAAATAGTTCTAAACAAATTAACTTTTCTCTTTATGTTACCACAAAATTTTATGCAATCATATCTGTTTTATGTGAATGAATTTCTAAGAATGCAAACGATATAACCAAAATATTTTCCCACACATTTAAAGTTTTCCTGCATTGTGCTGTTCATACAATCAGAGGCTATTTTCCTGTCACGTGCAATTGCGCGTGCACTGAAACTTTGCAGTATACTTTATTCATTTTCCTATATAGAATACTGTATGTAGGCAGCTCATAGGTAACGTCCATATACCGGTTTACGTGTACCATAGTTACTCGTAGATAATGTCATACGCATGCGTGTCGCGTAATCAGACAGGATTCGCACGGTGGCGAGTGCAAGCGATGCATGGCGGGGTGCAACGTGGGAGCGGGACGAAGCGAGTTCAATGGTATTTGATATAGTGCAATGGAGTTCTTTAACCCCTTAGCCTACCTGCGATTCTTGCGAATGAGGCAGTCCGGCCGTTGTCCCTGACTGCACCACTATCAAGCACGTATCTTTATAGGTCGCTGCTAGGCGCTGTACCGACAGCATATTACTACTATGATGCAGTAAAATATTTTATACTATTCAAAGCTGCTTTGGTAAAGGATTAAATTTGGATACTGTCATAGAATAGAATATACTTTATTGTACACCAAAATTGTAACACAGCTCTTACTTTGTTGTCTTTGTCATACTTTTGTTTTCATTGTTATCATTTAATGTATAGTGAATTTAGAAAAAAGGAATTGCTAGTTTTTTCTAAAGCTACATTCTAAAATATAAACACATAATAACATTCACGTTTATTGTTAAGAAATCCTACCGTCTTTCTCTGCATGAGTATTAATTAGAGTTATGTAAAATGTCTGATTTTTACTTTTTTTTAAAGCAACGCGTTTATAAAACTGTTAATTGCAAATTATAACATATCAATATTTTTACTGCTTAATGTTATTAAAAACTCGGTAAAATATTAATATCGCGGTATTTGCAGACTGCAGGGGATAGTGATGTAACCAACTGGACATGCCAATCACGTCGGTTGAGGAGCTAGTCGCATGTCAACTATAATCTAGGATTTTAAAAATTCGCAGCAGGTGTGTAGGAGGTTATCGCGACGTGACGGGGGGAGGGGGGACACTGGACTGGTTTCCGTTGTTTCGCAATAACGCGGGTTCAATGACGCCTCCGTACTTATAATTGCTGGCGTGTCATGAACGTGCACTCGACCCCTTCACTTCTGTGCCATGTGTACCGGCCCTGAAATATCTCAACCCGCTATCACGTAAACTGTTACGCTCTACATACAATTCGGGACAAAAAAGGAGTAAAGCCAAGTAGTCTTGTCGATCGTACCAAGCCAACTGTGACCAGATACCAATACAATTCAACTAAATTATAATTCAGTGATTGCATTCTATACGACCCACTGGTCTATAAAATATTTGTTACACTATTTAGAATGTAGATAATAACAAATTTACCTATTTGTTTCTATGATTAATTTATAAATATTTCCAAAATGGTAGCTTTTAAAACTCTTCTGTTAAGTAAAGTTAGAACATTCCAGAATATCGTTGTGAACTGAATAAATCACGTTAATTTCCAATTATTGTCCAGAGATAAAACCAACTCGTGATAGGAAGGGACACAAACACCCAAATAATGACATGTCTATACTGACCTACAAAACCGATAACGAAGAAAGTAAACAGAAACAATAAATAATTCATTTATTGAATAAATACTAATATTGTTTTGATATTGACCTCTATAACTACTTTACTTTACATATCTGATGGACAGGATGTACTCTACTACGTAGTTTTAAATAAATTGATTATGTTTCTAATACGTCTCCAGTCTGGTAAGGGAGTTTTCAAGTAGGATAAAACTGTGAGTCAGTAAAATGTGTTCAAGTTGTTAGTCGTGAAAGCTGTAAGTTGAACGGGTAGCGGCGACGCGGCGCGGCGTTGACCTCGCGCCGCGAACGACGACCCACCGCCTCGAACTAACTACACACGATACATCCAATTTATACTTCAAATAGTCTAGAACAGTAGCACCTGATATAATACACATAAATAAGAGCATATTGCGTTGTTAAAGCAACCCCGTCAGCGACAAACTAAGTACCATTACGTCGGGGCAGTTTATGTTGCATGTAATTATAATTACCTTCACGGATACGATAATTTATTTTATGGCTCCGTTGTATTCAAGCATTTTAATTTAATAACAATCATAACAACAACTGGTTTTATTACTTACTACTGTGTTTATTGGAAATACCTTTCTATAAATGAGACGTTAATGCTTTACACATGTTAATATAAAAGTTCACTATATTAGTTGAACCAGTGTTGTTGTGTGCAGCGCAGTGTTTCGTAACTGGCGGCCGTGGTCGATGACTCCGAACGTTCTAGTGCTCACATCTCTCCGCGTTACGTAACCGCGAGAAAGTTGACATCCGCTCGTGGAACGTTCCGGCCAACATTTTCAGACCAGAGTCAACGCACCGCGATGCACCCCAATTAGCACCGGTGCAACTCCCTCAAACACATAGTAACATTAAACACATACAAATGGCATAACATGTGGCATGCCAACACAGAACAATAATGTTCCGTGTTATTAGGCACTGTTTCAAGCTTTTAATGCTAACGTAAGTACGATAAACAACTCTAATCAATTACTTTAATGTGTAAATTTTACATTTATTTATCGGTCAATTTAACGAACTGAAATCAGTAATCAGTTATCTATAAATATTTCTAACGTTTTGAACTGAACATATGGTGTACAACGACGTTTTTACATATTTCCTGAACGACCACATGAATATTGTTTTAACTATAACGAAAACGCTATAGCGTTGAATTATATTGTTTAAACGTGTTGACGTCGGATGTTACAGATATGCCAATCCTGCTATAGTATAAGCAATATTAATAATAGCTCGAGGCCGTAATAAGATGTCATTGTCACAGCGTTATCAAAATCGAGGACATTTTTATATAATTCTGGGTCATTGTACCGAAGCTATGTTTTGTTCGGCTTATCGCAGCTATGCTATCGAGCTAGCAAGCAATGTATGTCACTGATAATACAGTGTAGCCTGTTCCTTTGTTTGTTTGAACGAAACTACTTCGACTCTAAATACATATAGATATACTGTGGTTCCTGTTACGTAATGTGAAGGTTCAATTTCGTGTCAAAATATTAATGGTTTTTAAATTCTACTGAACACTAGTGGGTATCTACTTGTGTTATATTTGCTACTTCTACTTATGTTTCACTATTTTATAGAACAATTAAGTATAAATTAAATAGACCGACGTCCAATTATTTCGCTACAGTAACGATTGAGTTCAACTGTAACATAACTCTGTATCCGAAGCATACGGGCTTAATTCATCGACGTGTATAATAATAATAAGAGATATGTTTCACAAGGTCCGTGTCAATGGACTTCTTAGTGAACTGACATGAGTCAGTGCTTGACGTACCATCACCGTATAGCGGAATCTACTGTGACAATCGACGTTAACCAACGTCGTCAAACAAACCGAATTGAAAATAATATATTATGTTCTATACAAATGTATCCTAATGAACGTGTGTTAAGAATGCATGAACATGTAAATGAGACCGTAAGACTGATGAATGACACACCGATGAAATAGAACTGTGTAAGTGAATGACTGAAAAGAGCTGAGCACAATATGAACACGTGTATACGCAAGTGCACACTTTATACTCATCACTGTATGAATCAGACATAACATTAAAAAGTTTCAGATTGTTAAAAATAATAGGTATATGTAGGTATATTTTTTATAATAACATACTCGTAGGAAAATAAGCCATTGTTGCTAAATTACCGACACCGTTAATAGCAGATTGTTTTTATGAGTTATTTTTATCATTAATTTTGTTGTCACCTACGCGGTACGCTACGCTCTAGGCGAGTCATTGTAGTTCAACAGCGTTTGATACAATACATAATACACATAATATATTATGTATTGTAGTAGCGATGTATCGCGATGAAGCCACCGTTGAGGGTGACTGACCTACTCATGGCAGATATTTGTACAATTGTGTTTGTAGATTCGCTCCAAGGACGTCGTTTACGTCAGCCGGGGTAATCATTATCACGGTATGATAGAGATCGAATCACACGAATTTTATCTTTATTTCGTACTTAGCAGAGTTAGTTATGCAAATGGGTGGGATAGCGAGCGTTGGAGATAGAAATATGGATTTGTTAATTTGGAGAGATGATAATTTAGAGGTCAATAATACCGGACGAAATCAATAACCACATTGCGTCGTTCTATAAATATGTATGATCGTCTATGGAGTGACTTCAAAATGTTAACGATCTATTTATATGGTGATAAACTTGTTATAGATATTGTAGATTAGATCGCGTGCAATGCACGTAGCTGAAGTGGAGTCACCGAGTGTCGTAGCGGCGCGGCGCGGAGCGGGCGGGCGCAACACCCGCGCGACAATGCGACGACCAGCCGGTCATTAACCCTTCGCACCCGCCCGCTGCCGGCGCGCACCCTAACGCACGCGGCTCTACCCTCTACCTCCCAATGTTTTCCCAACACTATTTTTGTAAACACTGATGAGTCCCACTATCCTCGATTTCAATTTGTTGTCTATATAAGTTTTTAAAGGTGCAAGATTTACGGTATATGTTATACGTGGGCATAAGATTGGATGACTGTATGACGCTAGGTAAGTTTTAGTAATGCCTCTGATGTTATATTTACATCAAAAATAATAACAAGAAACCTTCGTTTTGTCTGGTAAACACGCAGTTAGCATCACATGACGTCATTTTAATTGTGTTTTGGCTGATAAATAGATTATTGCAAATATTGCAAGCCGCAGTTTATTGCAAATATTATGCGACTTAAATAGAATACTGTAATAAAAAAAATATAAATATACAGTTAATTGAATCATGATTACGGTCAAAATATGGCTAATCGAAGCCTGCTCATCAATTCAGGACATGTCACTGGATCCTATAGGCGTGCCCGCACAGGATTGTTTTAGACTAGACTCATACAGTTACCTAGGCTAACGGCACCCAACCGTTTCCGCGTTCACGCAATCCCAACTGCATTGTATATTAGTTATTAATATTTCAACAGGTTTCAATGTAAAACTTTGACATTCATTGTGCAAAATAATGATTAATCTTCAAACCAAGCAATTTTACTACATTTCACCAGGCACCTTACTGCCTACATCGATTTATCAAAACTATGAAACAATTAGGTAGTGCAAAGGACATTATATTTATGTTTTCAATATCTTTATTTAATCAATAAGGTATTTTTTATTTTATAAGATTTAGGAAATTATTGGAATATTGTGGTAAATTATTTATTTATTTGATATATAATAAATGTGGAAATGAGTACCAGATTATTCTGAGAAATAGGAATACTCTCAAAAAAGCTATACTTATACATATTGTAAAAATAAACTTCTAACAAGATTAAGCTTACGTGGAAAGCGCAATATGTTAATTCATAATTACTTATTTGTCTATACTAATATTATAAAGAGAAAAGATTTGTATTTTCGTATGTAACGAATAAACTTAAAAACAACTGGACCGATTTCAAAAATTATTTTGCCGTTTGAAAGCTACATTATCACTGACTAACATAGGCTATAAGTATTTATTACTGGAATAAAACTTCTTACGCGGGCGGAGCCGTGAGGACACAGCTAGTTTTAAATAAACAAGTCCCTTATTGGTTTCCGTAAAACAGATCTCTACAAATTCAAAGCGTACCTATCCAAAAATAGGGCTCAAGACATTCTGTAAATTTCTGAAACACATAACTAACAACTTTGTATGAAGCACATAATATGTGTCGCAGCGTAGCGCACGCTTTTAGTTTGGCGCCACAGTTAGCCGATATAGGGGAGTCGTGCACGCATCGGGCGGGCAACGACCGCGGGAACTTGTAACTACATCCGGGGGCTCGGAACCGTACAGACGTAACTGCGCCTGCGAACGAACGCTGTTACGACGTTGTTTACCCGCGCGCGCTGTTACCGAGCGCTTTGAACCCACACTCGACCACATACGTTCTTCGCAATACTGATAGACCTTCCGCATTATAACGTGCCTAATATGAATTATTGTCAGTCCACAGCAGACATATTTTTGTGCTACTTTTATTTTATTTAAGATTTAAAAAGTAATACTACAACATCATTAGCAACGACGAGTCGTATCGTCATCTAATAGATAACGAGAATCACTTTCATTATGACATTTTTGTCTTTGAATTATTTTGTTTGAAAACAGTATTACACATATTTAATAAACATACCAAAGATACTTAGAAAGAAATTGCATGATAAACTGTGATGTTTAATGCTGTTCTTCTATTTTTTATGTGGATCTGCTACATGTATGCGAATCCGATGCATATTTTTAGGCCTCAGCAGTTTAAGCCTTTATTAATGTGATCTATGTTTTGTTCCAAATGTCTAAACAGCCAAAATTTTAGTCAAAATAGTATTGACTATTGATAGTCTAGTACCTAGTACATTACAGCTACTATAAACAAAGTTGTATACGGTCTAAACTCGAAACTATTATGTAATGAAACGGATCAAATTTATTAATGTCAAACTTGTGAGCTGTGAATGCCCTTTGCCGGAAGACGTCATTGCAGCAGAGTCATGCTCGGAGAAAGGCCTGAGAAATTTCCCCGCGTTACGACATCGCGCCGAGTCAACCGCTGGAATTAGCGAACAGGCAATACGATGGAAATGGAAAATCGCGAAGTGCAGCGGGGAGCTGGGGCAGCGGCGGCTCGGGGGGGGTCGGGCATTCGCGTGCACTGGCCTATATGCAGTGCGACGACACCGGCGCCCGGGAGCGATGCACTCTCTAAGTACATACTCGTAGTGCCGCGTACTCGACGCACACTAAGGCACACACCTATTTTTTTCTATGTGCAGTTGTGTAGGGCGCCGTCGAGTCTCTCTTTACATAAAAAGTTTACTTGAAAAGGAGACTTTCAAAGCTGAAGAAAATTGAAATGCTGATGTACACGCAGTACAAACACACGTACATATTCTATCACAGCACATCTATCTAGCACAGACTACCGTCAAAAGAGAGTTTTACATGACAAGGAAATGATCCTTGAGGAGAAAGGGATCCTTTTGAGAACTGAAAGGATTTTCATCAGTTTTCATACTTGAGCATGTAGTGACACTACATGCAATTCATAATTAAATTAGGAATTCTGTATTTATATTGAAAGCTTGGGAAAGGGGTATGTCCAGCAGTGCAGTGCGCAGAGTTAATAATGACAAAAGTTTTGTTTGCAATAAATTTGAATGTAATAAGCGATGCAACTTTTAATACGCTCCTACAAAGCAAGCCGGATAACCAAAACTAAAAGAATCGCAATGACCGGAAATCCCGCCAAGTACGGCAGTCGGCAAGTATGAGAAGTTTTAACCATAACAAGTGACACTGCACTTTACGAATGCAAGTGGCGGCAGATAACCGTAAAAGTAGAACGGATATTGATGCATTACAATGGAATATGCATGCGTGCAATGGAGCGGGGTGACCGTGCGGCGTGCGACGACAACGCAGGGTGCGCTGACGTGCCGTGTTCCGGTCTGGATGTGGCTGACTCATGCACGCAGCACCGACGTACGCACACAACCTAAACTGCTTATTAGCTGCCTCATTGATGAAGATTGCAAGCGTGGCTATTGAACTTGAGATCCTTGGTCAGATAATAGGTAATTGGTTTTCGGTTAGAAATGCAAGTATATGTTTAGGGACAGTACCGGAATTACAATTGTTATCATTGAATGGTGAAACCCGCGTTTTCGAACTGTGATTTTTCTATATACTTCTGCTTAACACTCCGAGTATTACTACAGACGTGATAGTTATGTAACCTTAAAACTACTTTCATTATATTATCACATGTTATTATACTCGTATAAAAGTCTACATTTCCCTATGACATCCTATACCAATTTAACATCAACTGTCGTTTAAGACCAACCGTGACGTACCGACTATAGACATTCTAGGCCACACGCTATATTTAACAAAACTTCCTCAAACCTTGGAATTTAATACTCCCAATGTGTTTTAAAATCTGTTAGGTAAATCATAAGCGCATGATTATGTCGGTTGGTTCATAATTAGTTGTTGTTTTACAAATATAATTCATCATTTAATAGATTACGTAACAATAACTAGAGCTAATATTTATATTATTTAATAGTATAATTATACTATCATTATCATAATATTTAAAAGTATTATGTACACTATTATTATTTATTTATACAACCTATTTTAGTTTATTATTACTTATCGCCTAGAAATAATTAGTAAAAACGTTTCATGTGTAATCATTACGTACCGAAAATGTAACGAATAAGTTAAATAATTCAAGATCAGACTAAAGAATTCGATAACGTACGTACAACGAGCAAAGTTCAACGACCGTTTACGTAAATTTCAAGTTCAAAAGGTCACAAAAATATTCAATAAAGTGTTTTAAATGCTCACCTGCCATTTGCTGTTGCAGTACTATATTGTCACTATTTGATTCCATGATGATTATACAACGTGGATTTAATGAAAGTCTTTAAATATTAGATCTAAGCAAAGTTTAAGTTAGTGTATGTGTTAGGTTATAACCGGCGCGAGACCAACAACGCTTTGGCGCGAAAGCGAGCAACGAACGCGGGGTGAACGCGTGGGCGAGTTACGCGCATGCGCCCCTGTGACGTCAATGGACAACCCCCTTCTACACCCTCCTACCGATATTATTATTAAATTGTGAAATAAGATTGAGCAACGTAACATTTCTTCGTTCACATAATATTTTTAATTATAAACCATCGGAATGTTTAATCGGATGTATGTAAAAAATTAAAACATTGTTACGACTAGATCTACAGTTTATCAGATAAAACAATAAGCCGTTGAACTTGATGTTCAGTTTTACCCACTACTTACTATCTTATATTACTTACTATATGTATAATAATAAAAAATAAAAAATGTAAGAACCCTACATGACAAGTATTAGCTTTAATAATTGTATACATAAAGGTGATCTTGATTCTATGTCTAAGTAATAAGATAAGCAAAAATTTATCTAAAACTGGACGCTTGATGTCAGCAGGTAGTGTTGTTGGCGGAGCGCGGAGTAAGTCGAGTGATGTGGGCGCGAGGGGTCGGCGCAGTTCACGGCCAAGCGGCGCTACCACCCTACATCCACCCTGGCGCCCTACCACTGTCCACGCGGCTGAACCAGTGATTTCTATTTTTAGTTCCCAGCTTAATAACAGCTCACATAAATCTATTAGTAGGAATTAAAAATCACTGGCCGATTGTAAAATAATTGAACTCTAGTATCTATAATTTTGATTTCTTATCCGTGATGGAGATATTGTCGTGGTATACATTATTAGTTTATTATTATTATCATCAAATTATTATGGATAGCCAAAATGTATTTAATAGCTATTTTCACGTCATTAACGGTCACCAATGAAAAACAAAAAAGTTAGTAATTTATATAAGACAACTTCTTTTTACGATTTTTTTTTACATACCCATTTATAAATAGATACGTATGTAATAGTTTATAAAAAAAATGTTCCAAAAAAGTTCTTATGAAAAAACAAATGTTTCAATCGCGCGGGAAGCTAGCGACATCTATCTAAACTGTTTCAAACGATCTACTCGACGCTAGATGGCGTTGTAGACAGTTACTCTTTCCTTATTTTTCAATTTTAGACCATTACAAACTCTCCTTTGTAAAATGAAATAAAAAATATAAATGTGTAATAGTTATTTTCAACACAAAAAGTACAGAAACAAAAAATAAGATCCAATTCACACTCATCTCCAAAGACAAAAATAGTCATTAGGAATACTCTACTAAATATTTTTGATTTTCAAAAGAAAATAAATGAAATATATAAATAAGAAAATTTTGCTAGTGTGTGTGTAGCAAAATTTCAACAAAATAATAAGATAATATTTGTTAATTAAATTACAACAAAGCAATCACTGGTCATTGGCATTGGCCTGCCATTGTGTGTTGTCTAACGGTTCTTTTTACATTTAATATTATTTCTACACCTGAAATATAATAAGATTAAGACGTAGTGTTAAACCTACTTGCACAGTAAAGACTAAATAAGTAAATCAAAAATTATGTCAAAATTGCATAATTTAAATTCCGAGCTTATTAATTAAATGAACGTCTTAGATTATCATCATTCACTAGTCTAACAGTAAGCCTAGATAATATCTAGGCTGATTGACGTGTAAGATCAATTCTGTATATTAATTCTGTATACGTTCTAACAACGTCCTACTTAAAAAGAGTTATATTAATTTGTCTGGGTAAACATCGGGGTCCCGTGAGCCGTTCCGACACTGTAGGGCACACAATTCGGTTGGCCCGGAAAGTTCGGCAGGGTAGGCAGGGCTGAGGTCGTCGACCTCGCTCCCTAACCTACTCTGGGAGTATTTAGAGCAACGTAGGCTGCGCTCCCGCTTACCGTCGATACAGCCTGCCGCATCTAGGTCAACACTGACTCATGGTATGACCCACTATACTTAATCATCAGCGGCTAGAGTAAGCGTAATGCTAACGCGCTCTCGAATGCCCGTACATGCAAATTTATTTTAATAAGAATATGGCTCCGTGGCAGTTTCGGTATCATAAAGTGTGAATTCTGAATTAAATTAAATTGTTGCTACAGGCTGTCGTCGTAGCTGTGTAGTCATGACAGATGCAATATAATACCAGAAATGACTAATTTTTAGATATCTATGTGGAAATGACCGTTTCATATAAACCTTCAGTAGATTCCCAGGTTTTATAAAATACCTAATACCTATCTATTATTAAATTCATATTAACCACTGTGACTTCAAAATATTTTTGCCACGAAAATCATGAAGCCATGAAAATCAACAAATGTAGTTCTAGGCCAGATTGTTGAAAGATGAATTGAAAATAAAAATACACAGAAATTACGATGACGTACTAACATTGATGTAAAGTCAATGAGTGGGAGATTCAAGGCGCGTTCATAATTTTCAAGGCAATATAATTCAATTGATAGATGGCCACATTCAAATAAAGGTACGTCTTTGGTTATATATATACTTACGTGTGATCTTGTAAAATGCCAACATAGTGTATCCAATGCTACTTATCTGATCTAAATTTAATGTACGTATTGATATTTAGCATGAATTGTTATATTATTATAACAGTAACTAACTATGACGTTCTTGAATCTAAATGGTAACATACATTTTAAAGTTCTAAAAAGTGAAACAACTTTTCAGTGTATGTCCTAGTGCAAACATAAGAGTTACATAACTGCCCACAGGGAGTTATCAAGTCCAGTTGTATCTACCAATAATTGGCATAATTACAGGTAGTTTTGAGCCAAATATTTAAAAAAAATGTATAAAAATCGCAGTTTTGATCACGAAACATTCATTAAAAATACTTTCAAAATTAATTCATAATTTAAACTAAGTCATAACCCAGTATTTGTATAAAAAAAATCTTTTAGTCGAAACTACGGACAATGTTTTGTACATGAACGGGTCGTGTATAAAAAATGAGGTAATGAACACAATGTTCGGACTCTTCTCTAAGGTTAGCTTTGGTGAACGGCGGGTTAGCGGGTTACCAGAGAAATATGACGCGATTATAGATCATGGGCTTCATAGTTTCCTATGTAAAATAATATGGTTGCTGATACAGTTATTATGTCTGAAGTTGTTTTCATATTATTGGTGGTTGGGATGGTTGGTGCCATTCTAAAATGTTCAATTAACAGATTACAGATTACCTATTTAATAAATCTGTCCCGACAATTGCATGAACGATATTACATGTAGGAAAATGTGACGTAAATATTATCCTGTAGTCAAAACGACGTTCTAAAGCACCGTTTTAGTTAGTCATTTCATAAGCTGTTATGTTGAAACGATGGGTATTTTCCGCTGAGTATGCCTGGACAAGAGGTCCGCGCGATATGACGCGAGCGCAGATCGAATTGGGGTCAGGGCGGCGCGGGCGTCGACCCGCAGCCTCTCGCAGCTGCCTCCCCGCTGCCCCCGACATGCCACCCGCCACCGCAACCTTCTACTACCCCACTACCCTTACATATTATGTCCTCAGCTCATTCGCGATTTTTCCATGAAACTTTCGCTGAAGCTGATGACCGTTTTATGTTTATGTGCTTCATATTTATTACTTTATTAATGTCAGAGAAATAATAATTTGTATTTTTTATTCTTATACAATAAAAAGTGGCAATTCAAAAAAAAATATTATTCAACATTTTCAGTTTATACGAAATTTGTTTTTATTTTAACACGAAGACGATTACAGGTGTTAATTATGTACTCATAAGCTTGCGTGCATTGCAGCAATAAATAATAGACTATTAAATAGACTACCTAATTACTATAATGCACGAAAGTTATTTATTTAATTGTTACGTGTTGACTTGTAAAATTGAATGAAGATGACGTATTAGGTAAAGATACGAAAAGTTATGTATGCGATATTCAAAAGTTATGGGGTTTACATTTTGTTGCCAATCGATTTAAGTTAATGACTTTTTTTTCTTATCATATGCTTTCAACAATATTCTCATTTATATTCATTGTGCATAACAACATTTTACATAATAAAATCAAATCCAAACCACGTATCAATTAATTGATGATTTAATTAGCAGACGTACAAAAGCATGCTATCGTTTATTGTGAATGATCAGGTGATTTCAATATGTTTGATGTCTTTAACGTTTTAAATTAAACAATTAAGGTTACCTACATACTTAGTGTGACGCTACAGGTACGGATTTAGTGTGATTTAAACAGTTATTTGTGTGTGGGGAGCGCGGCGCGGGGCGGCGAGCGTGACCCAATTGCAGTCGGGTGAACGAACTCGAGGCCTTGATCGCAATACCGAGTCCGCGCCGCCCGCGTACCCCGCGCCCCGGCCCCCGCGCCGCGTGCTACGTACGTCACACCGCACGCCACACGCAACACATTGTTTCAATATTATTTGTTTAAAATTCATGGCTCATAAAATATCAGATTTTTACGGTCACACTATTTTTGTAACTACGTGTTACACAAACAATGTAGACAATAAATTGTTTTGATTTATTTCTATTACACATGCATTAATTGTTTCTGTGAAGAGGTCGAAATATAAGAATTTTCAACATTATGTTTTAATACAATTTACCTTCAAAGATTTGGGTCTTATTTAGATACTGGTAAGTTAGGCATTATGTCATAAGTGTTTTTAGTACAAATTGCAAAGTAACAACCAGAATATAAGTCAGGTGTTATGTAAACGTAAAATGCCTATTCAGATGAGACGTAATCTAGAAATTTATATTTCACTTGCTTATTCTGTTTAGGTTCGCAGTCAAGAGTAAAAGAGATAGTCAAATCTAGTTAGCGGCTGCGCACACGGAATAGAGCTTGTCTTACGAAATATGGATTGTCGCTATTCGCGGCTACGGAGGTGTCGTGAGTGAGAGTGGGACAACAGTATTTCAAGGCTTCATGTAGATTATTATTAGAGTATCGGCGCTAGGTTATTCTGAGGCGACCTAGATAACGCGCGGGGCCGTTGACCGCGGGCCCTCCGACTGTGCGCGCGGCCTCCAAAATAAAATGGCATTCAGCGATGGGCTCCACTTGCGAAACTCGACTCGACCATGATGTCGAGCGCAGATACTCACTCGCTCGTCTTTGCAAATAATGCAATCACTATTGATTGACTAATACATGTATTATTTGAATGTGAACTGCCTAACTTGCAAAATAATTACGTTATCAATGTAACTGAACTTTGCAGAAATAAATACGCAGATTGTGGATTAGTTCTAGCTAAATAGGTTATGGAGTCAAGAGAATTTAGAATGTAGGTAAAACTTATATCGCCGTAATGTAAAATTTAAAAATGCCGTTAAGTATTTAAAAAAATTATGTAGCCAATTTCATGTTAATACGTAACACATACAGACTATTTTTTATTACATAAATACACATATATAAATAGTAATTAAAACTATAAAGTAGTTTTAAATCCGTCTCTGTGATTATAATGCCAGTAGGAGCGAGGATACAAAGCGGCGAACGGGGTGGGGAGGGGGGCGGTGATTAGCGACGTCGAATATAGCCGGGAAGGCCGAGGGCAACGAACTCCGCTTGACCTAGATCCGCAAGCTGCACCGCGCGCCCCGCAGCACCCGCGCGCGCGCCCTCTCGCAGGAAAGTAAAAAGGATATTCTTTTATCCTTTTAACCTACTATTATTTAATAATACATAACAAAAAAGTATGACATCACAAAAAGCTACAGATTACTTCGATAATAGAAACGGTTGTGTAAATCACTGTTATCATAACTTTCAAAAACCCTGGAGGTACACACCAAAACATAAGCATTATCCAAACATTGATAGCACAGTAACATGGGCACATGTGGAGATTCAGCTAGGATGACAAATGTCATGATCAGCTGATCAGCGCTCACCTGCGAGGACTCTGCCGAGTAGCACGTCAGAGTCGTTCTGGGGCGCGGGGGGCGACGGCTCGGCGGCGGCGCTGGGCCCCAGGTGTTGGCGGTGGCACTCTGTCACAGTCATGTCGGGTAGCGGGAGCGACGGGAGACGCATGAGCCGCGCGGATGGGGCGCGTGCGGCCGGCGGCGGCGTCAGCGCGAATGGCGCGCGACGCTCGCTCGCTACGCCGCCCGTGGGGCACTCGTAGACGCCGCTACGCGCCGCCCGCCCCTAACAACCCTTACTACACCAGTCGGCCGGGAGCGAAATATTGGTTTCATGCTTCCAGGGTTTTTGTTTGTAGCGAATGCAAACAAAATTTATGTCTATATTAGACGTATATTTTTTTCAAATCGTTTTCTCGTTCGGTATTGCTGTATTTTCCTTGTTTATGAGCAAGTTTCATTTTCATATGTACGATGTCAGTTCACAGCAACATGTTTTACAACATGGTGTATTTATCACTCTTCTTCTTCTTCCTGCTCTTATCCCACACTAGTTGTGGTCGGCACAACATGTATTTCATAAATCTATGTTGTTAGAGGTTTTGGCTTATTGTTTTATGACCGGCCACCTGCCTGACATCAACCCTCCTTGAGAATATTAATAGTTGGTGTATTTATCACTCATCAGTTATATAAATTTCGGGTACAGGTCTCCACTTCTAGTAATACAGTTCAGCTAACATATTTTTATTACTGCGAATACTTATAACTTACGAACTGATCAATATTAGTTTATCAATATTACATATTTTTAACTTGAATGTCATTATTGTACCAATTTGCAAATAATAGGGATCTGGATTCATCCTTAATAAATAAATTATTTAAAATACTTTACAAGAAAATAATGACAATAGAAAAATATTTATATCTTAGGCACGTGCAAATCGGAACTGCGAACAACCCAGTGAACTGAAAACCTAAATCTAGAATTGGCGAATCATTCGTGAACAGAGTGGCGAGTTTATAGGCCAAGGCGACCAATTATACTCTAGGAGTCCGCACTGACTGTGCAATAGTCCGCACTGACTGTGCAATATTGCTCCGTTAGTATATTTTTTTTACGACTTTCAATAATTAAAGCATGTTTTACATTTACGTCAATCGTTTATCTTTATTAAATCGGTCATAATTAGTCCACTCCTCTACTTAATTCACGGAGCAACTAAAATACGCAGCAGGCATGTCAACGGTACATTCTAGAACATTGAAAAGTTAAACTACATGGTTAACGCGCGAACCTTTTTGCAAGCGCTATAGATTCAGTAAAACTAACAATAATTTATCCGTAACTGTGGAGTTTGATAAAAAATTAAATGTTTTAAACAAAGGTTAGCAGATATGGCAGCAGTATTATTTTTGTTACTATGATTTCCAACCTTTTTTCTATCGGAATAGGGGTGACAATGGAACAACGGCATCAGGAACAGCAATCATTGGTCCCAGTCCCAACATACACGTTTAAGTAAAATATGCAAACATCAGTGCAAGAGGTCAGAGTTCGGGTTAAGCTGAAGCCGGGCAGCATCAGGTCGCGCTGACGTCAGTAGCGGTTATCCACCTCGGCACACCCCTACCTGCCCCCTAGATTCACCCCGCTCCCCTCACCCCAGCAACTCTCTCTCCACATTCATGCTGCACTGGTACCACCGATCTATGCACCCAAATAGCATTTTTAGCAAAGAGAAATTTCTGTGACATTGTATATGCCTCTGTTGCTGCACTTATTCGTAATGTTCAATAGTTTGATACTTCCACTTTTAAACTAGATTTTCTCTTTTATAAAGCACAAAAAAACGCGTATTGTCTATGTAAACATAGTTTTTATTGGTTACAAATGAGCTCGTATGAATAAAACTAAAAGTGAATGAAGTACAAGCACGAGTTATTTATTAAACAAAAACCATAACTTAGTTGTTCCATAAATAATACGCGTGACATCTAGTAAGTTCTAAAATTAATGACTTCGATAATATCATGAAGGTTTCGAACAAACGTTTCACGTGTCTATTAGCGATTATAAACCCATAGCTATAGACACCATTAATAAACATTAGAGAGTAACCATTAATGAACATAACAAAACTTTAATTATATACATTATTATGTTAGCTGAAAGATAAGTTTCTAACTCAAATAACTGGTTAAAAAATTAAAAACTTGATTTCTAATTCCCACGATCTTCGGAATTCTTGCTGCCTCTACCAAAGGACAGTTAATTAACCACAAACATTTGAAAGTAAGGGACTATGTTGTTAATTAGCTGAAGGTGCGCAGTATTATGACGAAAAAGCTTCTGTGATTAACGCGACCTCATATTCATAGGCACACTAAGTGTTATCTTTGCAACATTCTTTTTACATCGCTTCAAAATAAACACAGTACAAGGAAGTAGCCTAGCAGGGTATGCGTAACTACAGGTGAGTACGTTCTAGACGGTTGTGCAGTCCTACAATTAACTCGAAACAGGCTTAGAACTGGACTCGCGGGGTTCTTGACCTCAGCGTGGAAAGTGGACCATAATGACAACACCACTTTCATTTTCGCACAACTCTCACCGACGCGAGTCGAGATCGAAAGTGTACTACTTTAGTGGCTGCGTGCGCGCATCTACCCCCCGATACCCGCGCCCCGCCCGCGATTCAACTTTCCTATGTTGGACGCGCTTTCTTCTGATAGCGCCGCTGCGCGAGCGGCACTTGTGCAATTCGCTTTCTAATTGCATTGTGATTGCAGTGTGACTGATGACTACTAAACATCATCTCACTGCCCCACTTTCCTGTGCGACCATATTGTCGTTTATAATTGAGTGCCACCATTATCCATCTTATTTAATTCAAGAAATTGTTTAGAAACTACAGAGTTATGGTTTCGTGCGCGCAATCAATACAAGTATTTTGAATTATGCAAGTCTGATCAAGAAGATTGTTGTTTTAATGCTACCACGCTAAATCTTATTAATTCAGAAGTTAAGAATATTGAAACAACTGAACGAGATGCGAAAGTAAAGACCCGATGATCGAGATGTTAATACAGATTATTACAGATTTATTTTCCTTTATTAGTTTTATATTTTTCAATTGTACCTATTAATATAACTGATGTAGTGTCAGAGATCATTGACATGTAGCCGCAGTTATAAAACAATTAAGGCAAGTAGGACAGGAACACGGATTTTCAATATTTCAATAAAAACGCATGACGCAAAACGGATACGAGAATATGTTTGCTTACAATAGAACTCTTACATGACTTTATACCTACCTACTTAAAATAATTTGTTTATACACGTTTGTAATTTTGATGTTTATATATTAAGGTCGACTGTAATTGTGTTTTTGGAATAATAAATATTAAAGACTCGCTTTGTTAGCAAAAAATATTTCATTGATGCTGGATGTCACTATGCGCAATTATATAAAAACATTTATGATGGCATGAATAAAAGTAATGGTCCTAATCATTTTGTAAATTCCTTATTTGCGACATGATATTACATCAATTATTATTTTCATTTATAATTTATTCAATTATAGTTTACTAATCCAGTTTTAAGTATAAATTGAACTATAACAAACCTCGTCAACTATTTGAACATTTTGACTGAACAGCAGAGTGGAATGTGGTCCGATCAGTCAAGCTCGGCAACTAAATACTAATGAATATGTAAACATTAAAATTTCGCCTACAAATAGTACGCGTCCCGGATCACCGTCCCCATAACTAGGACAGTCATCAGACATGGTACCATTTACGACGCCCGCGTGCCCCAACGAAGATTAAATTATCAAGATTATAAAATTATTAATGACGTTAGCTTCATCGAAGAGGTAAATTAATGTTGTTGTAGACCGTGGCTACTGCCTGATTAATTAAATCCTATTGCACCTAAAACGAATTCATAAAGATAAAATATTAACAACATTGATAATTCTTCGTCAAAAAAAGTAAAATATATACCATTAAATGAATGCAGAAGTTTTACTTTTCATACTATAGAAATTAGTTTCGAAATAACTAATAAGGTCACACACAGCGCCAACCACTCGCCGTGGTTTCACAGATTTCGTTTAATTCTGCTGCTTCGTTGTTTCCTGTCATACCATCGTGTCCTATATAATGGCAGAGCGCCGTATTTAATGTAAATGAACTCTTTTTCTTGTGGGTTTTACTCTCGCATACATTATGATTACGTGACACTGGAAATGACTGTACAGCTGAACTACATACGAGTCGCTTTTGTCTTGTTTATCATTCAGGGTCGCACGATCATCAAATATCGTAGCTAAAGGTCTCCTCTACCCGTATTTTAGTTTTTTAATGCAGTCATTTCTTAAGTATTTATTTGTTGCCTTCCAATATTAGCAGATGCATACCTATCAGCATTGTATCTAAAGTACACCCTTTAAAAAACCTATTCTTTAAAATATATACAGAGTCACTTCACATTAACTGGCAAAACTTCACAGGGTTACAAAGTATCATTAAAAGAACACACTCAAATAAAAAAATATTAATTACAGTTAATTAAATAACAAAATACCTAATTAATACAGTAGCAGATATCTTGTTATCTAATTATCAAAATATTTGCTATTTTTTTATTTGAATTTGTTCTATTAATGATACCTAGTAACCCTATGTAGTTCTGTCAGTTAATTTTCAGTAACCCTATATAAATACTTTAACTTTCAAAGCATTTTATATTTTCATACAGTTGGAAGTGTTGAAACGAAGCTAATATGAATCAGAAGGCCAAAAAAATGTTCTGTTTAAGGTTTATGGTCAACTACCTACATCATAAATTGGTGATCGGAGCAACCCTAGGTAACACAGGCGTCATCATAAATTTTTTTTTTAATAAATAGCTCGCGTTTATTGTAACTTTTCATTTCTTTTGAAACACCATTTTTGTCTGTATGATGTTACGTATCCATACGCCCCTAGGCAATGAATTCGATTGTGTCAGATAAAGCTAACCGTGTCGCACCGAGGATCTAGGTTTTGAGCACGTAACTTTGTTGATTTGTATGAATGTTGGCAGAAATGTATGTATGTCAAAACGTGAAGAGGGCGACTACGCGACCCACTCTTGGTGTTTTTATCATTCGATCCTGAAGTATGTAAGCGAAGAGGGTTGGTTATATCTATGAGGAAATGCTTCATGTGAACACAATCACAAGAAAAGTGCTAACCCTAAATTTTTAATTCAGTTTCGAAGAATACTTAGGCGACAATTATTCATTAGGTATAATCAATTAAACGTATTCTCAGAGTTGGTTTGTCACTTTGTTTCAGGGACGTGTAGGAAGGAGATCTTTGCGCACAAATAATATGAAAATCAGAAAGAATTTAGGTGGAAATAAAAATGAAACGTTTTTTTATGAATACAGTCGTTGAGTCGTTGTAACTTGCTGCAGTTTCACGTATTTCTCGTAACATATAGTATAAACTACTCATAAAGGTGATCGAGAAGGCCATTTTAATATCTAAGTAAAGTAAGATTTATTATTAATTGTAAACAATCACGGCCATTCGATCCCATATCGTAACCTTGCATGAAAATCACTGAATACTACTGAATAGTACATATAAGTTCATACAATTAACCTCATGAACTGAAAGTAGCGCCAGATGTATTGAACAAGTATCAGGGCAGTGGCTGGCCTCGAAACCAATTGACTTGTGAATGTGTGAACCCGTTTTTTTATTTAATTTTACAGGTAATTCGATATGTGCGAAACGTACCACACATTCTATTGACTACTTATTATCTTTTGTCTTCCTAATTCGAATACTTCTACTACCTAATTATTATATTCGTATATTATTATAGTCGTAGTTTTGATGGATGGATTTTGATGTTTCACAAAATGTAACCCCTGAAAACGGCTATGGCACTGTTTTACCTTTATACAATAAAAGTTTATAAATATAATTATGTACTGTGCTAGATAGTTTTGCATTTGTTTTACATACAAACTAAAAACTCCAATGATTTGGCCAATATCTATGAGCTAAACAATGTCTGCGTTTAAAATTCATATGTATAAATTTGTCACCTCTGATGTGCAGTGTAATATGTGGACTTTTTTCTTCGCAACGAAAAGTAAGAGGTTCGGTCAGGCCGGGCGGCAGTGCGCAGCCTTGATCGCACTGAATTGGCAATATCCTGGAGCTACGAGAAGCCCGATTGGCGAAACCTTGCGACCTGCAAAAGTCGGTCGATGAACTCAGCAAGGCCGGCCCGTTGCCGCTTTCTTTGTTCGTGCTGTCGCAACTCTGGGCTCCAGCCACAGCCTCGGATCACTTTATTAAGCCTTCACTTATCTAAAATATAATTCTTCATAAACATTGTCTACATGCATTCCCGATGGCTTCATTTGTACGTATTGTTGTTACGAGCGTTCTATAAAATCTCATTTGGTTTTTATAATTAAACCAAAGAAAACAGGATCTTTTAGTATTTCTTAACAAAAGTAAACACAACTAAAGATTTGCTATTTAGAAATCGGTCAACGCGGTTGATGTTAAAAGTGGCAACGAATCATTAGATTATGTAATTTGGATCAGATGTGAGTTTTCATGTGTTTGAACAGATTTTTCATATTAATTCGAACAGTTCGTAGTCACATTACTCTAGCAATATTTTATCATATAACATTTATAACGCCTACAGGGTTGCAATTTATATCAAATCGTTCCCTTTGTCCATAGCAATAAATATAGCTACATAGCTAAATATTTCTAAATGATTACGTAAGAAGCACTTGATATGTAGGCAAGTACGTTACATTTACGTAAGATGGGGCCTATTCAATCACTAGTTACTACCGTCTGCTGGTTACATAAACCACGCGTATTGCTCACAGCTCTTCGCGAACAACGATAAACGCTTTCATTGTTTCCACTGAACTACATTATGAGGCTACGAGCTGATGATGTCACTTTAAGGAAAATCTAATGCCTTATTTCCAGACAGTGACTGAAATATGAATAACCTTAATATAGCTTATTATTGCAGAGATAAAGCTATATTGCAAGCACGTACATATTAGACCTACGAATGTGGGAATTAACTTCCTGCGAACAGGATTTTCCTTAATCGTTCTATTTGATTCTTTTTTACATTATATAAATTAACATATTGCAGTAAATTTCTCCTTTATTTTTATAATTTTATAGAAACACTGAGATATAATTAGTTTGTAGTCGGTTTGGTAGGTATGACTTGTGATCACACCAACGAACCAACAAGCACAAATAAAGGCCATGCATTTACATTTGCTGTTTGAGCGTTATTTCGCAGTTATCGTAATAGGTTCCATGGCCAAGTTGCAAAAAGCAGCTCGTGCGCAGGTAAGTCGTCGACGCGCCTTCAGCATTGGAGGAGCGGGAGGGCGCGCGGACGAGGAGGGCCACTTTCACCCGGCGAGGCTGCGCGGGCGTCGACCCCCGTTGCCCTACTCCGCTGACCCACTATGAACTAACCGAAACACTATTCACTTTCATTTCTGCCGAGACTGTCATTAGGCCCGAGGATGCGTCTTACGCCGTCTCGTCACTGTTGCAGCATTATTGCAAGAATTTATGTTCATTTTTTCCGCTCGCTAATCTATCGATGGCTTGGTTGGAGCGATGTGATGTGCTGGCGATACGGAGATAGTCGACGAGAGTAGAGAGCTGCCGGTGACGGCGCGGGCGGCGGCTTGCGTAACACTTGTTATTGGCGAGAGTGAAAGTGGTGAGCCGCTGTCTCCATACTAATGAGCGCGAAACGGGTGCGTTGGACTCACTTCGGAATATGCAGCACTGGGTTAAAGTGTCACACGACGACTTTCCGACCACTTACATAAGTTATAACTTTTGCTTTTGAATAGTGAAATTACAAACAATACGCACGCACAGACTTGTTGTTGATTTTCAGTATAGATTATGTGAACGGACTGTTTACGAATTGTTACCTAATTAAGAACAACTGTTATCAATAACGATGCGATTTACAACGTAAAATGTGCCTCAAGTCGTTTATTTGATATCTTAATATCTTACCATGTAGATCTACATGCTTGCTTCGGCGTCGTAAATAAAACCTGCCACTACAAAGTAGCCATAAAACTCAATTATGATCAATATTCCTTACCCCAGGCTTTAATTTATAATAAATTAAATCAAAGTATTCAAATTAAATTCAAGTACATATTTAGATTAGAAAATATGCCTATGATGTTATCAAATATCATGGATTTGAATACCGCGCCAATTTTTCGTTCGGTAATTTCCGTGGGTGTTCGGGCGCTCTCGGGCTGGCGTCTCTCGCAGCGTTCTGCAGCGACCTCGAGCGACGCAGGGCAACGAACGCTGACTAGGCCGAATGTATTACAAAGTCCGAGCCGCGGCCGCTCCCTGCCACTCTGCCTTTGAGATCCAGCCTAGGCTCGCCTCTTACCGCACGCCGATACCTACAACCTATGTCTGCTACTCATTACATCAAGGTGAAACAAACAGCCTGTACCTTGTGCTTTTATAACTAGCTTTCAGTTGCCTAGTGCATTGCTATTTGCGCCAATCAATTTTTTAATAACGAATTCTAGAAACATGCCTAATATGTTGTCATGCACTTGAAACCATAGAATCTTTTATCAAAGACACTTGTGATAAAGAGAAAGGAAACTCTAAGATAACCATGAAAGTCTATAAAAAGATAGGTACCTACAAAATTAACAAGGTTCAATAATAACTCTTTCTAGAATCTTCTAACAAGATTACAAATTTTCAGTTGTGAGCTCATTTAAATTCAGCGACAAGATAAGATATCCAACTAATAATGCAGAGTCACTACGGTTACCTTTAAAATGAAATGAAAATTGAATCTGAAATGTACACTTTACATAAATAAAGTGACGGGTAAATTGTAACAAAACAGGATCGGCCCGTCACTTCACACACAATTTGTTGCCGTAAATGGAAATGTTGTTGTTTTGTAAAGGGTGGGTGTAACGTAGTTGTAAAACAGGTCATAACATTAATTATAATAAGCTTGCAGTTCAACGACTTTAATGGTAATAAGTACTCTTGACGAAGACGGGACATTGTTATGCGCAAATGGGAATGTACACGGATGGAAAATAATTAATAGTCGTAAATAAAATACGGTTCGGTTCAGACCCTTATTGTGAACGTTTTATGTTTAACACGTTTCCGGCTTTCCGGTACGTAATAAACTGCAATTAAACGAGCTACGAACGTAAATATTTTGCATCAACTTTGGTAAACATGATTGGAGTGGCATTGGTTTGTGATTGTATTTGTGCTGGCTTGCTACATACCTACTCGTACTTAAGACTTTACATCCACGTTTCAATTCAATATTGTTGTAGTTTTATTAGCAAATGGCATAAACAAGGTACCTACAAAATGTTTATAAAGGTTGAAGCGGAATTCGATAGCACCATGTGTATCACGGTGAGAAACTACACTGGCCTGCAAAAATAAGTATCACACTTTAAAAGGAAATATCATTAAAAGTGTAGTACTTATTTTTGCAGGCCAGTATATATGCAACAATAATCCACGGGTTGTTAAATTTGCCAGCGTTAGAATTTGCGCGCGCCGCACGTTCGCAAGATAAGTCAGTCAGGGTCGGCGCGGTGCCGACGGCCGGCCATGCACCCGCGGCTTGCGACACCGCCCCGCGCCGCCCGCAACCCTGCCCCGCCGCCCGCGCCCCGCGCCCGGCCTGCACCGGCCGAGCTCAGCCAACATAAACCATGGGGAAAACAACAACACCCACGCCACTCTGCTGACGTGTCCTTACAAATTTATTATGAATGCATATTGCAGAGCACCAGTTCCAAAATGCTGTTGCAATTTATTGCGAGCGTTTCGTCTCTAGGTGTACAAACTTTAAGCCAGTTGGTCGTATGAGTTACGTGTTTGATTGATAACAATCCGAAGTACGTTTATAATCGAACCGGGCGTAAAAAGGTTGAAAACAAACGACCAACGAACTTAAACCACTGAAAAAAGGAGAAACGACTCCGGTAACTACAGCTGCTTATACGAAATTTATGCTGTTTGCGTATTCCCTTACATCGGTTAACCATTTACCGTTCATGCACCATCGGTCATTAACATGAGTTTTTCCTATAATTTATCGAATGATAAAGACACAAGTAATTTGATTTGTTACAATTAGGGTTTTAACATTGAAGGAATTCTAAAAGAAACTATTACGGTAATTTAAAAAAAAAAATCTATTGGTAGAGCTACATGTTTATGTAAATTTCTCTTACGGCTTTATTGATTTGATTTATCCACAGTAGAGAAAGTGGTTATTTCGAACATTCTTGTTATATAACATCAACAACCGCGAGAAGTAAGTTGACTCCATGAAACTAATGTAAGTGCGATGGAATCGAGCGGAGAAATTAATAGGTAGCATTTGCAGCGGGTTATGATTAGAGGGTGGTAGGCAGAGTGGCGTGGCAGTGGAGTGGCAGTGGTGTGGCGTGCAGGGAGCGACCTATTTGCGGGTCGTCGCCCGGTCTATATTTAGCTGCGGCTCCCGGCGCGCGCGATGCATCCTGCACTTATTTTCCATTGCAATCGTTATCGCAATTCGTAAACGGCTCACGTTTTCAGAATAATCCCCTTCACATTCTTATGTTTACTTTTTTACGAACGTGGTCGTGTCAATTTATCTCGTAAACATTCGTTTTACGCGGTCTATTAACTGTAATAGATAATACTTTTACAAGGCTAGTAAATATAAACAATGGCTGTCTAACGTTTATCAGCGTGTTGCAATCAGAAACTGTATAAAGATTATGTTAATTTTTTCAACATCAAAAACATGATCGACGGTTTCATAAAGAACAGAAACGTTACACGATATTCGTAGAGTTCCCAACATAACCTAATGTCTTGAAAGAATTTGATACTTGTCTGAACTGATTAGGTATCTTGAACTGTTGTACCTACATTTTCAATTTATACAAAAGGAAATACAGTTCTGTACAATAATTATTAGATGCATTGTGTCCAAATATACGTCTTACCTTTGAAGATAACCTTTAAGTTATCCAGAGATAGTCTGGAGTCATCGTACGGAAGATTTACCTTTCACTTACCTGTAACAAAAATAAAGTTATGTATCACTATTAGTAAAGCAAAATGTATTGTGAATGTGATAGACACGAGAGAATAATAAAGAAGTGAAGAGTGACGACAGTCAATTTGGGTCGCGTTCTGAATTTATGAAACTAAATAAAACACGACGCTTCATATTCTTAATGCGTAAATATGTAGCTGTTCTTGTTCTCGTTGATACATAATGTTATTTATTTCAAATATTTTAAATTATTATTTTATTAACGTTAATCTAGGTACGCTACATGAATCAGAATCCACACAATATTAACTAAACACGAATTCCCGGAATAACCTGAACCTATTATTATCGTACAGTAAAACACTTCGAGCTAGCTCGCTGCTGTTGAAGTCAGCGTATTTGCCTAATTGATCAAATACATGTAGTTCAATATGTCAGAATCAACAGTTTTGTTTCTTATGGAAATGAAGTTTAGGTTGAAACTCGTATGATGTGTGCAGGCGCTCGAGTCATTACGTTGTCATCGTCCTAATTTTGCAGTGTCCTCGTTTTTGAGGTCAGTCTCTATCGGGGCAACGAACTCGTGCCCTTATCGCGGAGGGAAGAGCGGGGCGCGCGGTGCAAACGGCTTCACGACTCTCGTTATACCCTAAAGTTATTCTATTCTACGATAGATGGCGCTGCAACGCGTAAACGTATTTATATTTTGTATTACATGAAAATAATCGTTAGTATTTAATTAGTGTACAGTCTGTAATTCTGTATTTTTTAGAATTCAATTAGATTTCAATGAATTCAACGTAACACATTAATAGATCAGCTAACAAATTAGAATGTAACAAACAAGTCGTCTACGTAACGTAGATTAGTCGGGTGCATCCCTATTGGGGCGATAGTACCGAGTACGTCGGCACGTCAGCAGGCGCATACGGTCCGTAGTAGATCGTAGCGAGTGGCTACGCACACAACGACATGCTACGTAGTCCACGTACTCGTAGGTACGGGCGCGGGTCGTTGGCCCGCAACCGGGGCAGCCTTGCTCTGTCCTCCGCGCCCTATTTCTGTCGCCACGGTGTGCTCCCCCCTCGCTCTCCGCTCGTTTCCCCTCACGTCCCTATAGATCTTCAACGCTGAAAATTACTCCAATTTACCCACAAGTAATGTAAGTTAATTAAATTGAGTGAAAGGGCTACAGCAAAACTGATATTATCAAGTAAAGAGCTTTTCAATTAATATTTTATGACCAAATATTACCTAGTGGTATTTATTTTTTGGCACTTCTTCTTTTGGTGTGGTTAGTGACTAACCTGGTGTCAGATTTTATGTCGCCTATGGGCCTCTGACTTGGCTTCACATGTCGTCGAGAAATATCTCTCAGGCATGCTGGTTTCCTCACGATATTTTCCTTCACCGTTTTTAAGCAAGTAATATTTATACAATACGCACATGAATCCGAAAACTCAGAGGTGCGTGCCTTGGGTTCGTACTCGGGACCTATGACTTGGCAATCCGACGGTCACACTACTAGGCTATCACTGCTATAAATTACATTTATATTGTTATATGACTAATAATAACCAGATTTATGTACAAATGAGTCTGAAGTAACGAGCATCGTGTGTGACTTACAAAGACTTGATTAAACTCATAACATTACAAGGTTGACGTCATTATAAATAAACACGGTAAAAATGTTTATTTTTGGAGATAAATAAATGTAAGTAATAAAAAATATATATAATGAATAGCAATGTTGTTTTATAATTTGATTTATAATACTGATTAAGATTTGTTTTATAAACGCATTCCCCGTACGCACATTACTGCATCACTGAATGCACGTGAGCTAAACATTCAAGTTAGTGACTATACATAGTTACATGAAACATTAATAATTGTTTCATTGTTTTAGAATAATTACTAAAGCAACAACAGTGCGAGACACATTAGGTTGTCATTTATCTCAATAATTGTTATGAAAACGTACCCTCAATGTTCTTACGTGTGGCAACGTCTTCGTAACTAAGTTTATTATTAAAGGCATTGTATAACACGTTCGATTGTAATCAAGTGTCGTCAGTGCATGACACTTATGTACGTATACATAACTATACTCACACATACGCGTTACTATAAATGAGCTATGTATATGTGTGACGTGGCGAGGCGAGTGGCGTGTGACGTGGGTTGCGTCAACTTTTACTCGCACTTTCTCGAGCTGCGCTTGCGCAACTCTTGTACAGCGCAATACTGGTTCACTCACCTCGACGCGGTGACAGCATTTCTCTTCCACTACCATTTAACGTCTACCCATCGTTACCAGTATTTATCCTTTACTACATTCAAGTAACTAAAACAGACAATGATTTAATCGCTGAAGTATTTAATAACGACAGATAGCAAGCGTTTTATTACACGAGAATATGACCTTAAACTTATTGTTAACATAGGTTCCAACACAAACAAAGAATGGAGTGGTATTAACTAAATACTGTGTGCTATGTACTCGTGCAAATGTTAATAAAGTGTTTTTTGCATTTATCATAGTATAAATATTTCTGAAGCAAGCAATAGAAACAATTCAATGAAAAGTTAGTGGTAGGTAACGGGACGACGGGGGGGGAGGCGAGCGAGAGCGGAGGGGGGAGCACGCGGTACGTGCCCTAGTTTCGCGCGGGTGCATGAACTCTAACGAGGTAAGGCCACCGACCGAAGCGAGCGTTAATGTAAATAGTACCTTTCGCTTATCGCATTACGTTATGTTTTAGCTTAAACAACGTGTTTCTCGATATATCGTAACGAAGCACCTATCTAGTGATACCACATGGAGGAGGCGGGCGTGTGATGGTTCATCCAGCTGCGACGCGACCTTCGCAATTATCGCCCTCGCGAGATACGACACGCTCCTGCTGTAATGCCACCACTTTATACGTCCAGAATTGTATATAGACCACTGTAAAATACAGTAAGGTGATACTTTTAGAACAAAGTTAGCTAATTGGTGGTTTAAATCACAGTAATTCTTTCGAGAAGGTTCGAGATACTATGGACTTCGATGATGCAAAGAACAGCCACTGCCATTCTAATTTGAGGTTAAGATAAATCCTTTTAATTCTTATTTCTGTAGAGACGGATATAATTAATGTTGTACAGTAATATGACTTTGAATAGCATTGACCGAATTTGCACCGCGTTGCTAATACATACTGGTATTAGCCTTTAAATGGCTTCGTAATTCCAATCACTATTGTTATTGAATTGTAATTGCAATAAACCCTAATTAAATACTTATCATTATTATTAAGCTTGATATTTATCGTGTCATGGTTTGGCGGCCTTATGATTTTATGAGGGGATTTTTACAGCAAAACGATGGGGGAATGACGTAAGAGATATGAAGTAAGCGCGTCAATGTCATTTTATCTTGTCGCCTACTAAATAATATGTGTACGTATCAATAAAAGTCTAAATTCGTGCACAACAAATATATTTGTATGAAAATAATAAAATCAAACTTAGTAGTACAATTCAATCAGTTGGGTGTTGTAGACAAAGCTTCGTAAACATGTAGGTCAGCGGGAGACCGCTGCATACGACGGTATTTGCGCATCACAAACACTCGCTATCCTAAAATAGATCTGAACAAAATATTCCTACCTCTGTTATGTCTGTTATATTAGTTATATACTACGACGTTGCTCATCAAACACATTAAAAAGAATATGGAATATTATTTTATAACCAGCTCCTTTATTGTTGAATCGGCTAAGAAACAAATTAAATATAAAATTACTAACTGGTTTAGAGGAAAAGTTGAAAGAAAATGGGTTATTCAGTCGCATTATACAGCTAACCTCAAAACGTGACCAGCGCAAACTTTTCTTATCATAGCCTATTTTACTCTACCAAATATAGAACTGTCATCGCTGTCTGTTCGAATTTGTGTTAAGTTCTTCCGACTTCATAACAAGCTCACTTTTATAGGTCACAATATTGTTATGGTGCTATAAAAAGTATATTTACACAGGACTCTGTGATTATGTGCGACAAAGGCAATCGAGTGACAGGCTCATGAATAATACAACTGTATGGTATATAGGTCAAGCCGTCGTCGGATACGTAAACAGCTGTAGTCACAGCTTGGGAGGACGGCGGAGTAATCTTAAGTTCTTGCCTTAAAAACTAGGACAGCACCAATGGAGACGCAACCGTGACGGCCGTGGGTGGACAAACTATTATGAAGAAAGACCTTTGTTAGATGGAGGTTTTACGAGGGAAAGCACACGGTCTGTATTCTAAAACTATTTAGCAGTTCTTAATGTGGAAAAAATCCAAAACTCAACAGGTGGAAAAATGTTGTTTTTATAAATATTAACAACGCAATCAAAGCAGTACACAACAGTGAATAGAAATCTACGCTTAGTAACAGATATCACCGAACAGTCGGTGTACGGGTACACAAACATTCTTCTCTAATAAGCAATGTGCATAGCATTTATTGTGAAGGATAATTCATCGATACAATGCATGCGTGGAAAAGTAAACAACCTGTATTTGGGACAATAAACTTCATCAAGAACAACCGATAATTCTGGTCGATAGTTAAGTAATTATCTCATTATGTTTTCGAACAGATAGGTATTTATCTTGAAATTAGCATAATGGTGCACGCATTTGCATCACAAGAACAAAAAACTGTTGCTGACGTTACCTATAGTATTACTGTTAAACCTTGTTGTTACTTTCGATATGGTATGAAGGATAAAAACTGTACATAAGCACACATAGATAAAGGACATAAGCTGCGACGAACGACCCTAGTATGTAGAAATATAGTAAACACGCTTATCATTAATGAAACATCAAGTTATAACGATTTACGTCCACAGAAGCTCAACGTTAAGAATAAAAAGGCAAGCGTCATAATCAATATTTGTGCTAACTTATTAATCAGACATGCTGATTGCTTGCCACGTTATGTATGGTAGCTCAATACTTAGAGTACCTAGCCCAAAGTGTATTGTCACAGTTTACACAATACAGTAAAACAAAATATTTTTAGAAACAGAAACACTTAAAACGCATGTCTCCTAACATAATGTAATAAGTTTTATGTTTAGTTGTAACTTCAGTATGAGAGTGTTGGCAAATTAGATTGGCATACTGTTTTTGTTTATCTGTGGTATAGTTAGACCGTGTCACTGGAGGTTAGATGGTCACCTCGTCTCCCCCCGCGCACCTCTCAGTGCCGCCTCCGTCGCCTTGCAGGAGCAACAAACTCTGCAAGGTTGCGCTGCGACCGACTCTGCTATCGCTGGCTACAGTTACGATATCGCCCGCCCTTCTCCGACAAACTACTTTATTTTATTATATTGCTGTCATATCGATATTATGTTTGAAGGTCTTAAGGATTATTACACCTTTGTTTGTACGACCGTTAATAGGTACCTATATGGAGTTAACAAGGGGCGCTATTCATCAGTTATTGCTGTTATTATCGTTAGTTCAGTATCTAAATATCGCTTTAAATTCTGCGCGTTTTATTTATTAATTTTATTTAATTAAATAAGTTTACTTAATATAGGTATTTAATATACCTATAATCTATTAAATAGATTCATCAATTTAACCAAAGATGCTAAGTTAATTTATATCTACATAATAATTTGCGTTCACCACTAACATAAAATAAAACTCTCCAATAAAATACACAACAAAAATACGCCACGACAGTTATTTTTTCTTAGTCATATTATAGGTATTCGAATTTTGTTCTCGAAGAGTTCATGGTTTCATTATTTACGCGACAACGACATGCAGCGCCATCTATGAGCGAGTAGCGAAACCAGTGGCGTAGTAAATATAAAATGGTGTTTATTGTTACACATAAAATGTATCTGGATTAATAACATAACATTTTAAATAATAAAATAAGAATGTTTAGTCAATAATTATAAAATATAATATTTTATATTTGGCAAAAGTCTACAGTGCCGCGATCAAGGCCTCGTTGTAATTTAATATAATTTTAAAATTCTCTTTGGTAATTATTTAAATATTTCACTGAAGCTTAAAGAAAACGTCTATTAGTTTCCCGCGCATTTTGCGCTTAAAAACTCAAATCGCTTGTACACGATGCGATGCAATGTAGAGAACGATAGGCATCAGCATTATTGTATTCTATTAAAAATCCCTTAAGAATAAGAGCTCGCATAAATTTACGGGGGTTATCAAGGTAGGTACTTAAACTACCTTTTATGTGACCGCATAGCTTATGGTTGCAACTTAGATTGTGTGACCTTATAGTCTCCGTTGACTTCGTCTTAAGAACTTTAGAACTGAAGGTTCGAAACTGGCTCAAAAACTTTCGTAGTTCTTAAGTAAGGCGTAATAAATCAATCTTATTATTTTTGCCCTTCTTTTATTTAGCTTGATTTGTTGTCTGTCCGTCACAGCCAGTTCCTGTTGTCCGAACAGGCTAAATTTTCCATACACGGGTAACTACCCAGAATTCTGATGACAATATTTACGTTTAGTATCTTTCGATTGATTATTATTAAAAAAAAATTAATGATAGTACTAAAAAGTAATAAATAATTTGGAACATATGGAAACAAGGCTTTGAGGGCGGTCATTTAAATGAAGTATGATCATATTATTATGTTCTATGATCAATTTCTAATACCTTATATAATAAAATAATATACTTTTTATTCCATGGTACATACACGTAACTATCATCTTTTTTCCTCAATTTTCTTTCAGTGCTACGACAAATCGGATATTGAGTTTTTTTAAAGCTTTATACATCTAAAAGATCTTTTCCCTTAGCTCTATATCGTTTTACTCTATCAATACCTTTGTATCAGCTTATTCCTCTTTCGGATCCGACTCACAGACTCACAGAGTTATAACACGCACGGGATGAGATGCGGATAGTTATTATGTTAATCCCAGATAAGCGCGGAAACCAGTGCGGTGCGCAATGTGTGCAAGCCGTGGGCCGCCCGGCCGCAAGCTGTTGTCTCATAAAATACAACTAAGTATAATCTGAAAAACTTCATATAAAGCTATAATATATTTTTCACTATCAGTCTTACAGTATTAGTGTTACGGTCGCTTGACACTCTACGTTCGCGCGTTCCAATCAAAGAATACCTCCGTAAAAATAAGTCAATATTTATGACTAAATTGTGGGTCAAATAAAATTTAGTATGCAGGGGGTTTCGAGGGCGATAAATCGATCTAGCTAGGTGTCATTTTTAGAAAACGTCAATTTATCAAAAATAAACCGAGCAATGCTCGGTCACCCAGATATTTTATAATTATATTCCAAGACTAAAAATAAAAAAGGTTGTATATCATTATTACAAAAATACCCATAACGTTGGATATGGGAATGAGTCAGAACGTCATTTGTTGTAAGGGGGAGCGACGACCGCCGACCGCGAGTGACGCATTTCTACGTGCCACTCGAACACGCAACACATCGCACAGCTTACGTAGGCCAACTGTTTTATTTGTTTATAGGTACATTTATGTGATAGGTACTGATCCGGAATTATAACCTACATTATTTAATAACAATTGCGGTTTGGGTACGATGCCCGATAGAGTGTAATATCGACGTTAATTGTGGAGCGTTAGGACATCATAGGTATAATTGTGAAAATATCACGGGTCATCGAGAACTATTTGGAGCCCTGTCCGATGTGCAGGTTTTCCCACGATATTTTCCTTCACTTTTAACTCAAGTGATAATAATATTCAACGTGAATTCAAAAAGTCAGAGGTGCAGGCCGGGCTAAAACTCAGATTAAAATATAATATCTACATAATAGTGTCGATTCTGTAGCACGTTTTGACAGTACTAAACTAGATTATACGCAACTGTCACTTTCTTTTTCTATTGTAACAGAAAGAGATAACCACCCTAGTATAGTTTAGTCCTGTCAAAGTGCGCAACAGAATCGACACCAATATACCTACGTACCTACGGTAATAGTTACTTAACTTTGTCAAAAAAGTCTATCGTTGAATTGAATTTGAATTACTAAATCCAAAAGAGGATTTTGAAATTGTTATTAATTACTAAACGACACAACTTTACATATATTAAATTAAATAAAAAGTCCGAAAACGTAAAGTCTACTAAGAGCTAGGACGCGTTAAGTAGCGCCATCTTTGAAGATTCACTTGAAACTTTAAGTTGCTAGCAGCCTTCAAGTAGCGCCATCTAGTGGAATTTTCCGAAACAACGTAGGCTGTATAAGGTTGACGTTTGGAAGAAGGCCTTGGAAACGCTACTAGATATCGCTTTTCAGAACAAAATTCGAACTTCCCTTGGGTGGGCGTGAGAAACTATTATTGCTATAGAGATTTTGTAACCTAGTTTTTAAAATATTTCATTACATAAATTTTAAAACTTTATTCGGGAAAGCTTTTAAAACTTTTCTACAGATTTACAACAAAATATCGCAAATATAAATATGCTTATAAAAGAAACAAATATTTTATGTTCTGTCGAGTGTTGGGGTTTCCTAGGGTTTCTAGTATCTTTTCAGAGCATAATGAATAAAATTATAATGAAATAAAGTGTACAAGTACCTAAGCCTAGGAGACATAATTTTACCTATATTTCAGATATGCACGTAGTAGATATTCTAAATTACCTACTTTCAATGATTTGATAACCTTTTTAAAGACTGGGTGCTGGGTTGTTGTACACTGTTATAATAAAAAATAAGATTATTAGTATCATAAACATGTTAAAGTACAAAGAGGACAAAGAGGGCTCCAGGTGAACACACAAAGTAAACAGTTTCCGTCACGAGACGACGCGCTAACCGGTCTGATTCAGCAGATTTCAGCGGTGTTGATAATTTGCACACATTGTGTGCTGAGTTCTAACTTAAATAACTACGTAATGTAACCTCCAGCCGACTTTCGGACTATCGTCCGGAACAAATACACGACTGACCTACAAACACTCGCGAACACAGAAGATAATGTCAGGCATCCTTTTTTAACATCAGCATTTCAACATGGTGCGGAAGAGATGGAAAATCTTGTTACGATGACGAGCCTCCGTTCTCAATGTCAAGTTCACCGATTATTATTAGTGCTCAATGCCACAAAACACACGCAAGCATTATGGCGGATCGCCGGACGAACGAATATATTCTAGAGGTGATTTTTCTTTAAACTATGCTATAATTACGAGCAACAACGTAACTAGACACAAAAAATGTTCCACATTGCAGAGCACTCGTCATAGCTAACGTGAAACAAATCAACGCTCACGAAAATTCAATAAGAAATGGCCCTCAGATGACATCATATTTTGCAATAACTAACAATGGAAAATAAAACAAAATTTTCCGTATGAACTTGTTATTGTGTTCAATAACTTTTGTTTTACGATGAATTAGGCTACGAACTTTGAGATTTTGTTGAAGAAATCGGCACTTGTTCGGGAATTGGTATACGTTAGTTAGTTAGTTAATTAATAAGGATGTTTAAGTCGAATCTTGCAAGTCAATTTTGAACTACTTAACGACTAAGACGTCCAATGTAGCTGAAATTTTGCACACAAGTGTAGTTTTGATGATAATACAATATTATCGTACCATTGAGGTGGGGTGATGATGAAGCTGGAAGATAGTCGCAGGAACTCTACAATTTTTCTCGAATAATTATAGGTTAGGTGGTATAATCGATTAAATACTAAACAGTAAACAATTCAAATTCTTTATTAATATTAAACACTCAACCATCAATAATTGATGGTCAATTATTGACCACGCGCAAACCTTTTAGTTTCCAGAGGTTCCAAATAATTTTTAAGTTTTTATTAGTATTTCTTTTGATACAGGTGTTCTCAAACGATGACAAGAGTTCGTACTGTATTGTTCGGCTGAATATTCATGTCTATTTAATTAAGTAGAGTTTAAATTAGTGTCGAAAATTTATTAAAATATACTTTTGGCATAGGGCATCGTCGAGTAGCATTTATGTTACTACTTACATTACTTATATCTGATATACATATACGACTTCCTACGTAGTACCCACCTATATTGATAATGACCTTATGATATCAAGAAGTATCGCGCACTAATTACAATTCAAAGTAAGTAAACAGTTCTACAGGTGACGTAAATACATATAAATGCTTAACTTTCTTAAACAATAGCGCTCTATGAACATTTCAATATTTTTCACATACTATTGTACAAGTTAAGGTTTTATAATTTATGAATTGTTATGGTCGTAATCAGTCTACTCAAGTAAATGTTTTTCATCTATTTCTATATGAATCCCAATCTTTCGTTTAATGACTGCGAAATGTAATTAAAATAAGTTTTTTATTTTAACTCGCGGTCGTGCACATCTACGTTCGACCTGCGTTCTGTTAGTTGTGTTCCAAAGTACGATAATATAACGAACCACAAGCAGAACGCAACCTGTGCGGGCGAACTAAAGTCGGTTCTAAGATGTTTTCTTGAAATTGTAGTAGTAGTAATAATAATTATTGAGATAAATTCATTTAAAATAAAATAATCCCGCGCACACGGAAGCACTCGTTATTTAATATATTTATAATCTTGTTACCTATATTTACAATTGTGCTTACCGCCAAATGGCAAGTTTCCAGCAAACTTCCGCCAAAAGTTAACTCGACATAGTATTCCCTGAAATGGAGTGTTTAGAAGATACAAATAATTCTATAAATTGGGAATTATCATTTTTATGTACACAACGTCATGCTGTTTGATGGATGTCTATTTGATTATAATTATAAATAATATAGATGATGATGATTCCGATGTTATTGATAATGTTCTTTACAAAGGACAGGTAGGTAGTAGTCTCAATGTGCGTGTATGACAAGTTGTACGAATGTGGATGAACCGAAAATAGAATGTATGGATCGTAGCATGTGGCGTTCTACAGTTTCTGCCTACCCCCATGGGAAAAAGGCGTGAACTTATGTATGTATGTATGATGATTCCAATAAGACAAGTATGTATTTAGTCACCTAGAGTATTGAGCAAAAATTACACTCTATGATTTTATTTTAGTTCAGCTATTTAAAGTATTAAAGTTGCTTTAAATGGCAATAAAAATAGGATTAAATACATGATAAGTCATGTCAGAAGTGAGGCACTCGTTTTTAATAAAGTCATACCGGTCACAACGTTTTAGGCTATTTAGAATCGACGATAATTTATTTCTGTTTTATTGATTCTTCAATTTACAGTTAGCTACTATGTATCATTTTAAACAACAACTAGATAGATGCAATACAAAAACGTCATTTATAGTGGCCCATATGCGAATGTGCAAGAATTATTTCACCAAGAGTGTATACATGCCTGGAATTATCCTCTTTTATCACGACGCAGACGCAACATCATAATAAAAGCTTTTGGCGTTATTTTTAAATAAACTGTATTTTCTTAAGAAATTTTAATATCTCTAAATCAAATCGTAACGACTAGAAATTACTCACATATATAGGTAGAATGTGACAGTGAACTAGCCAGAATTGGGTAAGCACCGTATCGAATTAATTCGGAGTGCAGTTGCTTTGGGGGGTGCGTCGCGCCGGGCCCGCCACGCATTCCCTTGCAGTATTGATCGGCCGTGACGTGACTCATGCCGCCCTTGCCCGACATTCAACTACCCACCCCAACCCCCCATTGCACACGCGTTATCGCCACTCGATTGCTAAAAGCGTAAATATTTAAATACGTTGTATTTTTAGACTGGCTGTTGCTCCGCGGGGTTTTCCATAGGTTTTCCCGTAGGTCAATTACTTTTGCAATTAATTGGTGTTACATTATAGTTTTACAAAAATCATGTTCTTAACATAATTATCTATTTTTAGAGTGGTCCCTATTTTCATGAGGTCAATTTTAATACGGTGTAGCGAGAATACATTGATGCCTAAGAATAAACCACCCCACTTCATCCTAAAGGTATTATGACTACAATACGTTAGAACGAATACAATTAAGTTTTTAGTGCAATATATATTCCAAAATTACTACATGAATATATCGTGATAATCTTTGATACCTAGAAATAGTTCAAGACACGCACACAGGTCTCTATACAAACAACGCTCCAGCCCCCTTTTCATACATATCTTCGTGTATCTTGGCTATAAGCAACCTACCCTCGTGACCAGGGCACCCTACTAACTTTTATTTCGTTATTAGATCGTAGGGATAGATGCAAGGAGGGCTTAAGTTTACTCCACGTCTGCACGGATATTGTCGTAATAGTCCGGAATAACAAAATACATTTCAAAGGTAATCGTATAATACAGCGTGGCCCTGGCCGTTGGACATGTTTAGTAGTATATTTTTGACCAATATGCAAAGTATTAGAACAATCACTCTAGTAATTACCGAAAAAAAAAAAGATTTGCAATTAATCACCTTGAAGCAACCTGTATGTATGGTATAGATTATAATGTTCTTTTATTCTACTCCTGAGGAGGAAGGCAAGAGCCAAGTTTTTTGTTTGTATACCTGTAAATATCATCAACACTGCCACTTCTGTTGTATAATCATTTAATGTAGGTACCACTCATGTTTGTTGTAATTGTCAATAATTGATGCAGTATGTTAATTAATATCTATTTTTATTTAGTTAGGACGAAATTAGAATTATTTTTTTTTTCCTTTTGTTTAAAAATTATAGTCTTAGTACACTCTCGAAAAGTAGTATTACACGGTCAGGATCCAATGGCCAGGGTCACGTTGTATATTTAACTTTTCGTAGATTGTCATAATTACTACGCAATGTTAATGTTACGGTTTCTTGTTACGATATAAAATCAAAGCTACGAGTACTTAAAACGAAAGCTATTGTTAATTCCTGAGCAATGAATAAACCCTTCCGACAATATCGTCAAAGATAAAACATGCCGTGTAGATGAATTAACTGCCTATGCTTTAATTAAAGCATCAAAAATTATTCCAATCAACATTTGGATTTAGTGAAGATCAGATATTGTAGTTTTAATTCAATGATACAATATTAATAATTATAAATATTGCTTTTTGTTGTTACATCATTGCTCGCAAGCTTCCACAATCAGTGTGGCACTGCAGCGGGATTGTTTATCGGGCGCTCTCTAAAGGAAACGGCGACGCGACCACGTGGTTTTGGTAGATTTAGAATAAATCACTTTAGAATCCTAATTTTATAAATAATACATGTAAGTGCAACTGTATCTACTTATGCACTTACAATAGATGTTATCGCGGTTTGGAATTCTGTGCGAAATGAAATTGAAAACAGTACCTGTACGTGATAAGTACACAGAAATTTTATGGTTCTATAGAAAAATACCTTACCTACCATAATAACCTTATTAATAAATCAGTCAAACAACAAATCGTATTTCGATAATGTGGAGATTACTTAAATAAAGCAACAGTGGCGTGTTGGTGGTAGCAACGTTGGCACACACTTTCCGTTGCGCGAGGGTATGGCCGCCCGGATCGATGCCGCCCCACGTTCACGGTCAACGCCCTCCGCCCGCCCTACGCTTCCGCGTCACCGGCGCCACCGCGCGCCCTTCCTCACCCCCGTGTCGCCCCCCAACACGCCACGCTAAATATAACCACCTCGATCCTACACGACCCTTCAGGCAGCAGTTACGAAACACAATTAGCTTCACTATTTCGAGAGAGACAGGCATTTCGTCTCCACTTGCAAGACAACTGTTTAAGTTTGTATTGGAATCTATAATTAGGTTAGTAGGTATGTACACAAGGATTATTTTTTTGTTACTCAACTATTTGTATTGTTGTTGTAAACGCATGTTGAACATCGATTACTTAAGAATTCCTTTTCTTTTCTTTCCATGCTTACTACGCTTTATTACGGTGTATATTGAGCTTTTTTGTAAACAACTCTAGAGAACCATGTTAAGACCTTTTCGTATTTGTTTTAACATTAACACTAAGGTCCATTTCACACTTAAGTGTATGAAGTACCTATATCGATTAGTCGCTCTACGATATTTTTTTAAGGGAACAATTATTTTGCACTGTAGATATCGATTCAATTCCCAAAAAAAAAAATGTGGCAAAATGGTATACATATTATTATTGAGGGCCAACAAATTTTTGATAAAATTAATCTAAACTGAGGGTGAAACCAATCGATCGTAAGCGCAGCAGAAGCTTTAAACCCTCTACCAAATATGCAGTGAGCGTAGTCTGAGCATTCCAATATTTTTAGCTTCGGAACAAACCCAAACATCGCTAGTGTGCCTAAACCCTAGAACTGCATAACGTTTATGCACTTTACACTTTTATTACAAGCTCGGTCTAAGTTACGCTTATTTATACGCATATAGTTCAATATCACAAAGGCCTGTTACAAGGAAACTGCCTATTGTTGTTAATTCATAGACGCACCTATTTGCGAACCTTTCAATGACTTGTTTAGGTTGGAAGAGGACGCTGTGACTCCCGAGAACCGGAGCGGACGCCATGTTACTCGACCATGGATAACACTTTCATGGAACGCGCTCGTATACATAATAATAATATCATCAGGTTAGTAGAAAATACTCAATAGATTCTTCATACATTGTTGTTTAATACATTGGCTTTAAGTTTCGTCGGCTTTATGACTGTATCCGCTTTTAAATGAAGAAAGATACTCGTACGATCTATTCTTTGCTAGTTAGATTAATGTCTCTTTCTATTAAAAATAGATTATATTAGCGTTTTTAGCGAATGTATCGAATAGATTATTATCTAACGATAGTTTTTACTTTATATTTTCACAATAATTAGTGAGTTAAGTTAGTTGAATTTCGCCCAGCTAACCGTTTAGTGAAAGAGAAAACCAAGGTCAGTGTCTGGTATATTATAAAATTCAAATTTTAAAGGAAAGGGATAATAAACAAATTACTCACACAAAATATCATTGGTATATTATTGATACTATGTTAATTTTTTGCATGTGAGTGTTTACCTCATTATATTGTACACTTATCATTGCTTGTATTTTAAAGTGTAACAATTGTTGGTGAACCATTAATAAATAAATACTTAATATTATGTATTTATATATTATATTTATATACCTACAATATACCAATGTTAATTTATTAAATTCTTTAATAACTAACAAAATTCTAGTTCTAACTGATAAATCTAATAAATTCTATAGCTAAAGTTAAATGATCAAAGTCAAGTTGTTTAAAAGTGGTGTTCAAAGTCCAAGTCAATTCTATTCAGTTGGATGTTCAAATTACAAGGCCAAGCAAGCGCTAGGGGCGACGAGTATTCAGAAATAGCTGTACTGGCTGAAGAACGAGTAACCATTGCAATACCCTATTATTTCGAATAAGAACTTTAGATAAAGTTTATTTAAAGTAATATCTATAGAATCTTTCAATAAGGATAACAGACTCCAAAGAAAAAGCGAAATTAGATTGTTATGAGGAAATGCCACTTGGATATCATGTAATGTTCCAGAACTCAATTTTTCAAAATGAATGTATATCGATTATTGTATCCAAAGCATCCCCTGCAGACAAGCTTACTCGAACATTCCGCCACCCCGACACAGTATAACTACGTTATAGACAAATAATACAAAAACTGCGTCAGACGCGACGAGGGTCCTCAGACATGCTCTATACGTATCTATGGATATAGGCACATTGCAGTGAGTGGGTGAGCAGACTGCAGGCAAAGCCAACTGAATCCCGGAAAACTACCGACCCAGTCTAGACATGGGGGCACTTCCCCTCGACAACCCCCCGCCCGCACCCCGCTACTCCACCCCGCTATCCTGGCGCTTTCACCACCGACTTGCAGACATTATAAAAAGAGAACACACTGAAGCTTTTGAGTGACGCGGTGTGTGACATGCAAACAAAAAACTTGGGGAAATGGAGATGAAAAATTATAAAAGGTGTTTTCACGTAGCATTTGAATTGAGCGCTTTATGCTTAGGTATAATGTGCTCTACTGTCGCAAGTTGTAATAAAAATCTTAGTAGCTTACTGTAGGTACAGTACCGTTTCACATGTAAAGTTTTTACAAGTTCATTTAATTCACGCGTTTATCGAATTACTGTTACATTATTTACTTTTTCACTCATGCCGAGTATTGTAATTAATTAGTAGCTAATGTTCTTTATTGGCTGATTACATAATTTGTTATTATCCTATTATTTGTACAGCCATATCCTTTCTTTAATATCCATACGATACAATGCCTACTTAAAATATCGAGAGAAGTCGATAGACTAACAGTAAAGACTATAAAATAAGATGTCACTATCAAAATATAAACAGAATTGGAATAGGTACTATTTGCCACTGCTATCACCTTGAATTAGGTAGACAGGACAATATGCATGATTGACTGTGCTGCAGTGGGTTAGTGAGAGTGAATTACATCCGAGAGGGGGGAGGGTGCCGGTGCACAGCGGGCGGGGGTCTTGCAGACAGGGTGGCTTGGTAGTGTGGGGCCAGACGGGAGAAGCCCGACGCACCTCGTTTCCGCACCAAAGTGTAGTGTAACCGAACATACACAAATATACGCTTGCATGTACCGACTTACCGAGGGTAATCGCAGACTATAATACAGTCTGCAACATTGCAAGCCAATGGAACACGCTGTTACATAGCTTGAAAGGATTTTCTGAACGCGCTTTGAAGGAGGAATCACTAAATGTGCTCGAAGTTATTTATTCAAAGCATACTTCTTACGTTAAATTTATATAATATGAAATAAATTAACATCAAATCATACCTCTCCAGTCAATACTTAATTTTAGAACTAAATTGTTCTTTGCTGTGCATCGTATTTTCAGTATGGTTGTCTCTATATCTCTATGCATCATCCATTGAGGATTTCATAGTAGCGTAACGTAGTTATGTATTTCAATATGGTATATTATTCAAATAAATAATGAATCTGTCAAATTTTGTACTAAGCTTTTACCTTGATATTTTAATTAGGGTCTCTAAGGTCTTGTTGGACAGATTACGATGGGTTGTTTCTCATCTCGATCGGTTGAGTAGAACTAAAGGTACTAAGGAAGGATCTGTCTAAAGTGCATAATAATATGCGATTCCTGCAACATAATGTCAATTTCTAAATCGCACGCCGAAAAAAAAATATAAATTAGTAGCTATTGCCCACGGTTTCACTTACATCCTTGGGTAACTACTTCATGTACTCGGATAAAAAGTATACTTTGTGTTAATCCAGGACATGGTCCATCTGTGTGCCAATGTGTTCAGCCGTTTATACGTGATTGTGTACCAAAAATCAATCCATCCATCCATCTTCACAAACTTTCACATTTATAATATTAGTAAGATATCATTGGTAGAAATGTCAAATCCACACAATTTATTTGGTAGTCTATAAATGGGGGAGGAGGGGGGGGGAATACACAATCTTCTACCATTATCATCATTACACTGAAGAAAAGCAAGGCTATCTTAGCTCATGGATTGGTGATCACAGCAAATTTGTTTACAAGCACACAGGTACACGTTGTCGCCCATCTCCTTGACATAATCCTTTACAGCTAGTTCACACAGAAACTGTTTACAGGATCCGTTTATATTTTGGTAATGGCGCCTGTAGTTGAATGAGCGAGTTCACATACACGACAGTATTCCGAATCCAGTAAAAAATACTGGATCCGTTATTTTTAACGTACCTATCCTGCCTGCCAGATGCAACGCAGTTGCCATTTAACTGATCCGTCGGTACAGATGTGAACAACACATCCAGTACCGACGGATCCGTTAAAACGGATCCGCTGTGTGAACTGGCATTTATTCGCATTTTATAACACCAATGGGAGACCATTATTCCCCTAGATAACTTAACAAAGATTCTTCCTTATTTTTCCTATACTTTATTAAAAATCAAAATAGTATTGTTCTTTTATCTGAAAAGTAAAAAAAATCTACAAAACATTGATAAAGAAGACTGAAAGAACATCTCTCTAAGGAATATTGCGTGATGAAACACGGAATTGTATTGCGAATAACTCTATTATGTGTATATCTAATACGTCGGTAATATAATCGAGTTAGATAGCGTGTCCCTGACCGACGGGCCTTGGCCGCGGACGTCGACTCGGCGGCCGTGTCGCAGCCCTACTACAAATTCTCCTCACTCCTCATTTTATTCCCGCTCTATACTCAAAAGACAAACATAAAGATCGGTTGCTTATGGTAAGGTTTGAATAAAGATATAGGTAGATAGCATTTCGACTGTGAGCAACCAATCATTTAATTCAGCGCATCGCAGCGCTGTCCACTGCTGGACATAGTCCCCTTCCAAACTGCAAAACAACTGCAAATTGCGGTGCTGATGACTCGACTGCAACTTAAAATAGAATAGGTATTTATTTTTCAGAAAATAGTTATATTGAATGGGTCTTTACCAAGCGGTGGCCGCATTGCTCTAAGAAGTCTTTATATCATGTAAGTGACTTCTTTTGTTAAGCAAGGCACCATGTATAATAATACCATGTTATTATTGTATTTATTCGATGCCACTAAATTACCTTACCGTTACTGCAATGCAACCGCTTATTCCTATTTCAAGCAGGTGTAGTCTGTGCAGTTGTCGAGTATTAAAAGAGCCTCCACGAGTGACGATAGTTAAGTACGACCAGCGCACTGTTAACAATCAACCCCGCTACCAATTTAGCTGACTGGCTAATCTTTTCACCACGGACTCGAGCTATTCTGATAGCTCGTGCCGACACGAGAAAAGAAGAAGCTATCGTGCAGTTAACATGTTACGAGCGTCACTGCATGCTTACTACATCTTATATAGATTTTGCAATGGAATTGAAGTCAGAATGAAGCCGGTCTATAGAAAATCATAATTATGGCCAACGTGACTTGAAATCGAGTTCGACACGTCGTAGCGTCAGGATTCCGAATTCTGAAGATCTCTTTTCGCCATTGATTGACTAACGCCGTCGTGATGTTAAGAAAATACTACCAGTTTTATATGACTCACTAATAAAAATAAATCGATTTCATTCTGATCTGTGTTCACAATTCCTTACTTTTGCGAGCATTTATTAAAGAATCTATTTTATTGGTAGTCAAAGCATTTCGTAGTATTTATTTTATTTTTCGTAAGAGCCTCGTGAAAAAATATCTTGAAACAATAAGTTTCAGGGTTTCTTTTGTTATCATACCGAATTTAATTATACCGAGAGCTAACAATCTAAATGTTCATCTACCTACTATAATATAATTAAAATAAAGTTATTACTGGATTAAACGTCCTACTCCTATTTCATCGTTGATAACAGGCGTTATACGATTTATGATGCATCCACCCTTTACAGTAAGAAAATGTAGCATGTAAAGCTTACTGGTGTAGTTTTTCCCAGGGCGGCGCAGCGGGGTCAAGCGCCGGGCGCGCAGGGGCGGGTCGTCGGCCGCGGAGCCGGCAGGCCGCGGGTCGCACATCAGTATGCGCAAGCGCAACACACTGCAAAAACAGACCAAGCTCGCGCCCGCGCCTGTGCCCCACTGAATTGATGCTACATCGCTCCATTATCATCTTTACTGCCACCTATCTACGTGTTGCAAATATTTAAACTGAATTACAAATGAAAAAATAAACCACAATGCGACAATTTAAATTCCTATTCATTGCATCGTTCAAAAGAAAATAACAAAATTATCGTTTTTGGCGTAACACTAAAGATTTACTCATGTGACATTCGTCTTGTAAAAAATGTTAACCTTTTCTTTTTAGCAATTTAACCAACAGTCAAGTGAACTTCGAGGAAACAGCTACGAATATAAAAATATTTACTACGAATCCATTTTCGTTCAATTGGCTCTGAATGAATGGCTTACTATAATGGCCGACGTTTAAATAAAAGTAGAAATGTGTGTAATTACATATACTGCGGTGTATTGCTGTGGGCTAGGAACTACGAGACCTAGGACAGGTTTTCCGGATAACTAATTAACCACCTGTTGGTAATGCTACGTCGATTGGACATTACCTGGCAGTGCGCAGGCAGCGTCGGTTAGCTACACATTTTCACTCGCACTTTCCACTCGGAGTCGATGCACCCCTAACATACTCAACTGCTTATTACACTCTCCGCATTCCAGTATTTATGACTCAGGTCTAACATTTTCTAAACAACATTAATTATCTGAGAGCTTTTATGATTACTGTATTTTGCAGAAAAACAATGGGTTCTAGCTTTAACAGATATAACAGTTTATATTATTGTGCGTACAGTTACAATACTAAAACAAAGGAGGCGAGTCAAATACACCATTTAAGTATTGTAAAATTAAATATCCTATCGCCATGAAAGGATGGCGTGAATGTATGTTGATATCTAGTCATAACTGAAAACTAAGCTTAACTATTAGTCGAATCAATCATTGATTTAAAATCGTTTTAAATGTATAGACTGAGGTGTCGGTCAGTGGCGTGCGATGACACCACGAGGTCCCAATACCCTCCGCTCCCTGTATCGTAAATCGTTCTGAATTCATACATTCATTTACTGAATCCATAAATGTAATGTATTTTAAGGACACAAATACAAAATTCCGTCTTCTTTTATGATATAAGTATCTCTCAATAAAATGTTCAATATTGTCCGAAATAAAATACTTGAAAACTGTTATCTGATTGGTATAACAAACATCATATTATTATAATAGGTAATATTTTATTCTAATTTAAAAATAGGATTTTTGTTCTAGATAAAATATAAACTAAAAACGATAAATTATCTAAACTAATAACTAAACTATATGCACAAACATAATTATGTATATTATTTTAATAGATAAAGAAGTTTGAATATAAATTTTATTTATTCAAAACAGCTTAAAAATGTTTTTTACCATAGCATAAGACAACATCCCAGTAAAGTGTAATTAAGATTTTTTGTTTCATATCGAGTTATTAATGTTAGTACGAAGACTTAAAAATTCTAACAAACCTTTTATGTAGGTATCAGTTCAATTGCAGTGAGTCATCGTAGTTTCAGGTTCCAAAAGGGATTTCCAGTATTGATTAAAACACGTCATCTACTCTTCCTAGAGGAAAACAGGATGACACATCCTTTTCGCCGAAACAAGAATTGTGTTTCTTTACATTATACCATATTAAAAATGATCCATGTGTGTACTATATTGCCCAAAATATATAAAAGAAAACGATTCACATTTATTGGGTGAAGACAAGATGTTAGTTAAACATTTTCACCTAGAAAACTAAATATTTTTTCAAGACGTGATCTACGTTCGTAGCATTGGCGTAGCGTTTGGCTACGAGTTCTCTAGAGCATTCATCGACGTCGTCGCGTTCACTTGCAGGTCACTGGCACTGCTCGGCCACTGCACCCGACTTGCTTAGATACTTCTAACATTGCAGGTTTTTTTCTATTGCTAACATTCCCAACCCGCTCCGTTCAAACCACTTTTATAACGTATATACTGCGCTAGCTACACTAACTAAACCAGGTACTTGAGTGAAGGTGGTTGACTTTGGTTGTAACATTAATTTTGGATAAAATTTCATTTACCTAAAGGAAATATGAAACCATTTTCGTTAAATTATTTTCATTGAGTAACTGTACTATGTCGTTTCATCTAGGGCTTATGTAATTTTAATTATGTGTAAATATTTTCAAAGCTATGCTTTCAAGCGGCGAAAATATAATTACTTTATTAGTAATTGTATTTTCAAGCCATTTGAGGTCGAAACACTCGGGTCGTGGGGTCCGAGTGCTCAACTCCTATACAGAGATATTACAAGGAGGCTGGTCGACATTTCCCGTGACTCGAAAACTAGACTTTACTTTGGCCAAAGGATTAGGATTGCCATACAACGTGGCAATATGGCCAATCTTCTGAACACGTTACCAGTCGACAGCGATGCGAAGGAATATTTTGATGCGTACTTTCTATACTAAAGAGGAAAGATTTGTATTTTTGCATTTTTATATTTCTGTATGTAACGAATAAACTTAAAAACTACTGGACCGATTTCAAAAATTCTGTTGCCGTTAGAAAGCTACATTATCACTGAGTAACATAGGCTACGGGCGGAGCCGTGAGGACACAGCTAGTAGTTTATAGTTTTTTACTAGGATTTTTTCTTTATTTCTACATAATTATTTGTGTTTGTCATTATGGAAATATTCTTTGTGTAAAGGATATTATTAGAGTTGTAACATAGTAAAATAAAAAAAAGCTATGCTTAAGGTTGGATAAATACTTAATGAAATTCAAATGTAAGGGTTATTTTTAATAGCATCATATTTTCTATTCATTAAAATATTCTGTCAGAAGGTAAATCTCTTGGCAGTTCTTTATATACGTACATATTCAGATTGCTTCGTCTTCCGAACATCATAATTAATTCATTAAAATGTATCACAGAATTTTCGTCACAATCCACAAGTATCTGCTGCAGTGTTACTCAGTTACTAACATTTAAAAACCTGGCAGCAAAACATCGTTAAGAAAAAAAATATGATGAGCTAGAGAATTTATATGAATGGCAAATGCAAACAATAGAAGTGCACGCTGCACCGCACAGATCACATAATGAATCACTTTCGCGGGCGAGTTGCGCCGGCGCAGTGGAATCGCACAGAAAGTGCAACGCCCCGATGAACTTCGCGCTAAAAGTGGGCCGTGCATATAAAAAAGCTTTTTGGAATCATTTGTGTATTACTTTTATCACATATTCTGAAATAATGAAGATATTGTATTATAGATAATCAAGGACGTTCGGATTTTTAGTTTTTATGTACTTTTTCGTTTTCTTATGATCAACATTTACAAATAATTTAAGTATATTAAAATAATATATATTTTATCCTAATGCATCGAGATTACCATATAAGCTCTTTTTCAGATAAAACCTATTTGATTTATCTAGATAACACAAAAACAAGAGATAACACAAGTAAAAAGAGTAAAAAACTATATTCCATCGTTTTACTTATTCATTCAAGCTCAGCCACGGTTTTTCATGGTAGCGTCTCACATTACAGGTAAGTCGTTAGTTAAAGCAACGCACGGGAGCAGTCGCTATCTAACTAAGCAAGCATGCTCTGAAATAGTCGGGACGGGATCTATTTCCCGGGCAGCTGCGTGCGTTCGTTGCCCCTGCGCAGGGCGTTAGAAGTGCAACGATCTCTGCAATTATCGCTGCGCCCGCGCAACTCTAAACTTGAACTGCGAGCAATGCGCCGAGCGTGCACCTCACCTTCACTGCTTAGAAAGCAACGCCTATTACGTCTAACGCGCACTACAACAAGTCTCGCGTAATAACCGACTTGAAACGAGTAAAAGCGAGAGCAGTACTCATTTTAATATATTATGTTTTTCAATAAGAAATTTTGCTAAGTTTTCATACTCCATCGTCATCCGGTCTGTGCAGGTGATGTACTTCGTACATTGTTGATAATGTATCTCAATTTGTTCCCACGCTTTCCCATATTCAAACTCGTCCCAATAACAATAATTAAGTGTCTCAATGACAATAAAGAAAAATATTTGCATAAGAGAGAGTGTTATGATATTATGTCAATCAAATTGGGCTGTATACATCTGCAGGCTGGACATTACATTCAGTGAGTGTTATTCAAAACATCTCGTCTGAATGAAAAACGACTTTTTGTCTTGGGATGGCCATAATTATATCCTCGTAGTGAATTTCATAGAGATTAGTTCGATACTTATCTCGAAGATTCAAATAATTATGTTAACAGCTTTAATAATAGATTAACTAAGAAATAAGTTCGAATAATGCATGTTTTGTTTTAGCTTCGATAGACTAAGTATATTGTATGATGAAATATTGAAAATGTCGATCATATAATTGGTTGCACTTAACTTACATATCTATTGGATACATTGAAGCCATTTCGCCCTGCAGTGTGACATTTCAGGCTATTTATTTAATTTAATATTTATTGGATGCATTAACATTTATATATATTATATAATATGATATTAATATATTCAGCAAGTGTATACAAATGTTATTTATAGATTAACATATTATGTGCATAATGTCGGGTATGTATATTGTTAGCGGGAGAAAAGTGCATTCAGATCTCTTATAGCGTCGTGTTGCCCTGGTACTCCGTTGCACTGAACTGCATTCTCGGTCGAGCGCCGCGCGGCAATATTGCGACTTAATTTTTATGCAACGCCATACTATGATTTAGGGACTGTGGTGTATTTTGTTCTAGACTTCAATGACTTGTGGTAAATAATATTATGATAAAATCAAACAAAATCTCTGAAAAGAAACCAACAATATAAGTAAGTCTATTACCACTTCGATCCCGATTGAGTGAAAAAAAGTTTACATGAAAAAATCTAGAATTTAACATAACATTAATATCAATAAAATGCATATTTTACGTAAATAATTTTGTGTTACATATTTTAAATTTCTAAATTAGTATTTTTTTTCTTAGTTAACATAATGTGTAGTACTTACATTCCACTCATGCATGCATTCCCGAAAGTCACTAACATCATCGTGAACTGTTAAGTTTCACTACTATCTACTAGGGCAACTGAACAAGCGAAGAGTTTGCACGTGCCAAGAAAATGGCGCAATGCATTCGTATGCAGTTCGAAAGAGGTATCGTCGCCTGCGAGTGTAAAAAGGACAGCCACAATGTGCGCATGTGTGCAGCTACTGCCAACACGATAATCATGTGTAAATTGCATGAGTGTACGTTCGTATGCGTTTTGATACGTTCACTGATCCGATTGGCTGTGAACTTTGCTGTAGTGCATGTGATTTCTTAATTTTTATATTGTTTTTTTTTTCTATAAGTATGAACATACGAGTTTACATATAAGTGCTATAGATTTCAATTAAAAACAAAAGGAAAAAAGTTATCGACGGGAAGTATAATATGCTTTACATTGAAGTAGAAAGGCTACTTAGTAAAAATTTATATACTACTCGTAAGTTTTAAAATAAACATTGATAACCAATATTAATTTGTATCCTCTCTGGGATGAATAAATTACATATTATTTCTGAATATAGTGAAACTACATAATTATGCTACGTTTATAACATTTTGCACTTAGTCATGTACAAATTACGGAAAGTTTTAAATAAGTAATTGGTCACAACAAAAAAATAAATAAAATTAAATAAATTGCAAAAGGTGAGAAGATAAAAAGAGCCGCTAATTAGCGAACGGCGTTTTATATTAAATAATAATATACAATGCTAATTTGGAGAAACAAATGAATAAAAAAAATCTATTCGTCAATCAGCAAGGCAACAGACATTTTATTTATGTGTTGTTATGATTTTATTATCTACAATAAAATTATAATGAAACCAAAAAATAAACAGCCGCTACGCAGCTTGCTCATATCTGAAATGCATTCGAGTTGTTATGTACTTGTGCAAGTGATTCGATGCAATTGACGTCGCTGTGACGACGATAGGGCGACGTGGACAAGCGATTGCCTCGCGCGTTCTGCTCTCCTGGTGGCAAAGGTTCGCATACTGTACAACCCTTTTCTTGTCCTAAAACCATCTCAAAAGGAGTAGTGCGGTGTGTATTGATTGTAAATCACGTCACAGATATTTTGTAACGTATAAAACAGCTCTTCTTTTCTTAGCAGTATCTATACTTCTTCGCCTGGATTAATTTGTACCAGGAGCATGCACAATTATTTTGGCCAGGACAGGAATTATTTTTGACAGGAAGACTAATGATAAAGATGTTCAACCAATAAGAACACTGAATTGATATTATCCATATAAAAAATTGGTTAAGAGGAGGCTCATGTTTACGGATGACAATGATAGGTATTAATAATTATTAGGTAAGTACCAATCGCATGTTTTAATTATTATTATTAAAACATGCGATACCTATTAATAATTGTGACCATCAAACATGATTCAGATACTTACAAGAGAGAAAAAGGTTAATACAGTTTTACTTATTATTAGAAGTATCTCGTTAGGAGATTGATTTACGATTAATGGCCAATTCCTAAGATTTACCGAGCTTTATTTATTAAAAATTAAAACTCTTTTATCTTTACCAATAATAAAGCAAAGCCAAGCTTTGTATAGTAGACCCTCCCATACGTTAGTTGCTACCGCACTTATGATTAGCTTACGAGTCTATTTATATGACAAGTTTGGCAATGAAAAATACTACTACTATTGGTAAGCAAAACGCAACCGAGCATAAATCAATTTATATATTATTTAGTAGGTACCTATTCCTATCCATGAAACCTCATTTCCAGAAATAATAACTCAAATTCGTAGTCATATAAAATTAATTAATTTTAATATAGCATACGTCAATGAAACCAGTTTAAATAATTAGGCAACTTTTTTAGACGTATTGTGTCACGTCACGCGCCATAGGTACTGCGTGGGCTTCGTAGGGTAATCAAATAATAACTATTAGCTGAATTGTTTCAATGATTCAATATTTATGTATAGCTTCCACGAAATGAAGGATAGTCACTCATCTCTATTTTTCGGATCAATAACAAAAAGATTTTCGAGTTAGTTAGTTCAGAAAATGATAAAGCTAAATTAAATTATATTCATTCAAAAATATACTTAAATAGAAGTAAAATAAAATACATAAACATTTGGAAGGTAAAAGCTTTGGGGTCGGTCAATTGATCTAAATAACATTGCTATGAAAAGCAAAAAAAATATTAACTCTAAGTGTTAATATTTATTTTTATATACCGATTCTTTGTAATTTATTGAAAAAACTGTAAAGTAAGTTGAACTAATATGCGTATCAAAATTCAATCTATTCGAATAACAGGAACTGGCTCCAAAGTGAGTGCACGATTTGCCCTAAACATAATACTAACACGATTAGTTAAATAAAAACTTATAATAACCATAACTTCGTTAGTCAAAGGATTTCATGTTAAAATTTTATCCGTTTGTATTAGCATTCTTCGATGGCAGCCCGAGTTTGAATGTTGAGACGAGAGCTCTTTATTTTTATCCGGCCGTTCGTTGACCCATCCTAACAAACCAACGTAATATCGTTACAGAAACATCTCGTGTCGTCATCTATCCGAAATACAGAGAATTTGGCAATTATAAATATTTTTTCATAGAAGAAGGTAGATGTTGTGTTCGAATACTTATTTTATTGTAATGTATTTAAAAAATTTTAACTGTCCATTTTGTTATCCTATCATACATAAATATATTTTTTAATAAACAATATAATAATCATTTTCCTTCAGCTTCAATTAACCCGTAGCAGACATAAAGGTACCACTTAACTGATTAGCGATTAAGTTGAATTTTGATTGGCGCTAAAAATAACTTGATCTGGGAAAATAATAATTGATCAGCGAAAGACACTAATTGATCAGCGGAGAGATTTTCGACAATAAGTGTATATGCGTGTTTAAAAAAAATCACGAAGTGCAAAGTGATCGCGTAGCAATCACCTTTGCATTCCTAAGTCCTAACCTAACCTAGCCAAGTCGGCTCCTGATTTTAGTCGCTGACAAAATATTAATTTCGCTGATCTATTAATTAGTTCTCCAGACATAAGTACTCTATGAGTTGTATAATAGTTCCATTGCTTCCAAAAATCCAAAGCTCTATCTATGTATAACGGAGTACGTGGAATAAGCAGCTTATCCCTGCCAACTACGTACACGGCATCCTGTCCTTGGATACCCCTCCGTCTACATCGAAGCTATCGTCTGCAAGCAACCTTGTTGCGAAAACGTACTTAAGTATCTACGTAATTTTGATTTGCAATTTGCATATTACATTAAACCTGTTAATTAATATATCACATTTGAAGTATGAATGTACATTCTACAAACAAGGCAGCTTGTTTTTAGTAGTAGGCACCAGGCTAAAATTATAAATGTAAAAGCATTTACGTTTAGTTAACCGTTTAAGTAAGACCATAGCTCGCTGAAGTGAAATACACGCGGTGTTCAAAAATTTAACACTAAATAAACAGCACAAACAATCTAATGTAATATTGAACACGATATGACGTATAAATGTAGTTGCACTTGATAGTAGTAAGAAACCTTGAACATGGATATTAAATTCAATTCCGGGTGCATCCCAGCTCCGATCGATCGGCCGTGACCATGGCAACGCGGAGCGGAGTGCGTGGGTCAGGGGCGCCGCACCCGCCCGCTTCCATGTTCGCTCGTCTAACACACTTATACAACTACTAGTTCCTACTCTTCGTCGGCTGGGAAATCGCAGTTCTACATTGTCAAGGTTTTATAGGTTGTAGAAATATATTTACTGCGCATTAATTTACAAGGTTGTCTCAATGGATAAATAGACCTGAATTTTCTAAGAAAGCTTTTCTGTACACCGATACTGATAGGTGTTAATTTATATGGTTCCCCTCTAGGATAGGATGACAACTAACCGACATACATTCTTCTTCTGTTTCAGACGTTATTTTTTCTGTCTGAATGGGTTTAAATGAAACAATGCAATTGAATCGGCCCGACTCAGTCTCGACTTAATATTTCCAAGTTTTTTTAAGGATTAGTTTCAGCGCGAAATTGTTATAAGCAAACAGAGACGACTCTATACACGGTTTCATTTGGCTTTATGAGAAAGACGTCACATGGGCCACAATATGACATATTTCCTCGAGAGTAGGTATATTAACTAAAATTGTGCCGAAGTGTTCACTAACATCTGTGTTTGTGTAAAACTTACCATATCATTGTAGCCCCTTGAAACTGTGTAGAGATGTTCTTTGTGAACAATCGACAGATCAGCTCATCGGCTGACCCGTCGATCGCAAATAACGAAAAACATAAAAATATAGAGATATTATTCAGCAGAGGCTCATGCGGCTAGAAATTTCGCAAATAGCATATTTTTTTATTAGTGTTGTAATACAGTGGTGCAAGCCATTTCGATTAAAAAAAAACTTATAGTCCATCAAAAGATAAGAACAAAAAACGTGGACAAAATAGCCGATATTCGATTATTCGATAACGTGAAAATAGATTGGAAGAAGTTCGGCTACGGTTTAATCTGGATTCAGTAAATGAAACTTTAGTGAAAACGAGTAAAGAATCAATTGCAGAAAATATGTACCTTTTAAATATTTCCATGTCCAGTAAATTCAGTGCAAGTTTAAAATTTAGTGTGAACAGAAAATAGAAAATATTTTTCATCATTAAATAAACTAACTCTTGGCACTAAAATTATGAGTTTTAATTACAGGAATTCAGTCAAACTTGACTTTTTTTTCTTTTCTTCTTCTCTGGTGTCGGCACGAGCTATACGAGAATAGGTTATGCCGTGGTGAAAGGATTAGCCAGCCAGCAAGGTTGGTGGCGGGGCTGACTGCCCAGGGTGCACTGTAGTACGTAGGTACTTAAGTATCGTCACTCGTGGAGATTTTATCTTTTAAAGTTCTTACATGCTAAAGCTTCTCATCATGTCCCAGTACCGAATAGGTTTGGTTTTTTGAATAGGTAGGTATTATTAAGATAAAATTACCAAGTAACAAGTTGTATCGTCACATACATTGGCCATAAAACGTAAAATATTCAATCGGGAAAGCGGTTTTTAAATTATTTGCAACGTGGAATCCAATGATTAAAGTAACTCAACCTCGCTATTGTTATTAAATAACAACTATTAAACAAAAATCTTTAATTTATAATACCAAAAAAGAAACAATATGTTCCGGATCCAGTCTAATAGTCTAGCTAGGTTCCAAATCTATTCCGTTACAATGGATGTCACTTTTGTTAATTATTATCATCATAAGTCATAACAATCCAGTTACACATTTTCTGACCGAAGTGTTTAAAATGTTTCATAATACGTATATTAATAATGTAAAAGATATGCATAATCATAATTTTATTTTAATAGGCTTCAGTGGGTTTTCAATAAAAAGAATTGTAACTCTTTGCGGAAGTAAAAATACCGGACGTTTTTGTGAAATTATCCGTTAACAATCTTCGTTTAAAATCATCTGTGGCTAGATTTGTTTATAAAAATATGTAATTATAATAAATATAAATTAGCTTTTACCCATACCACAACTATGTATTTCGACGGACAAGGCTGAATACACCTTTGGTCGAGAGCCAAATGGGGACCCAAGTCCACAGTCACCTTGACATGCCAGTTGGTATATTGTATTTCTTTTACTTCAGGGATAAATCGCAATGTCATGGAAAACATTTAGTTGCCCTGCTTAACATATTTAATTGTACTATACCTATTGTGTGTAATCTATATAACACGTCCGTAATGTAAATTCGTGTGTGCTAAAACGTGATCATTCTCCAAATGCAATAATCTGTCAATATCGTGTGTCAAGGATATTTTATTACCTATCAAAGATAATATACGATTGAATGTTATATTATGATAAGTACTGTTGTTATACTTTCATTATACATGCGATTAAGGACCTATGTTCAGCCATGCCAATATTTACAGTTATGTATTACAATACCTAAACCTAAGTATAATATAGTTATAAGGAATAAAATTAAAATCCACAAAGTACGTTTCAACGAATCTAATGTTTTTTGTAATAAATGAATAGCGTTACTTCACCTTGAAAATTTATAAATGTGTTTTCAATAAAAAAATGTATTAATTAATCAAAGGAACTATTATGTGTACCTATTATGATTACGTTATGTTTTTATTACGTTAAAGCATAAGGCACCTCAAACAACGTTTGTAACATTGCTGATTTCTTATCAATGACCTTCATATAACTCTCGGACTTGCACAATCAAACAAATACAAAAGTATAATATTTTATTTTCTGATATTATCTACTTCACTTTGTTTTGTGGGTTAAATTCGCATAATAACAAATATGTGCCAAAATAGGAATTTAATACGCAATATATTGACATACACAAATATTCAAATCAAAACAGGAAATAAGACCATCCTCAAATCCTCATTTAATAAAGGATTTTAAAGTATTAGGTTAATGATTTAAATATGTTGTCAATGTAGGCCACAGTTAGTATTATTAAACCTATTTTTCAGAAAATAGGTAAACTGTAATACCCATTGTGTACAGCGGACACGAAAATTGATGCAGCACGTGCTTCGTAAATATGTGTGGCCATGACCTCTGCTCGGTCAAGCTACGAGGGTGGAGCGGGCGCGGGACGGGTTCAAAGCGAAGGACAGCGAGCCGCGCGCCGGGGCGGGAGCGGCCGTCAGCCGGGGCTCAGGGGGCGCAAACCACCAAACATTAATACACCTTTCAAAATTTTAACCGTTTCCATACCAACTGCTAAAAGCCTTTCAGGAAAATGCCTCACTAAGCAATTAGTGGATTTACGAATGAGTTGTTATGAAACAATTTATAAGTGTTGCGAGTGACGCTTCGCGACCTCGGCCAAGGTTGCGAGCCAACACTTCCCTGTGTACTCAGTCGTTTATAGCGTACATACTTATGTAAATCTAGACACGGTAGGTATAATAGTGCAGAGCAATCAAATCACATGCCCGTTTATTGTTTTCCGGGATATTTAATAATGATCTTGTAAGTAAATACCTGGATTATTTTTCTCTGTCTTTTTCCGCTATCGTTTCCGGTTCATTATTGATTAGAAGTCAGTATTATATGAGACACAAGGAATATCGTTTTGTAGTTTAAAGCATTAATTTAATTTATTTTTATCAGAAAGCAACGTGTTTGCGTCGCAGAACATGTTAACTGTATCAAGAAATACTATCGATCCAATAAAAGGGTCGTTAAAAATGGTGCTATTGTTGGGTAGAAATCTTGCCTTACTATTATAATAACGCGTGATAAATATTAAGATATATAGTTATCTACAAGTATCAGCAGGAAGTAATTTGCTCATACAGAAGGTTATAGTGATAACACAAATTAACACAATACACCATTTTGCGTTATAGTTGAATCTTTGCACAAACATACCTTCACGTACGCAAATTATATAGTGCTAACATTCAGCTACAATCATGATGACCATGACCATTATATTAGAAAATTATAATAATAGATACTTCAAATTGTGTGATGAGATGAGACGATAATTAAACAATTGTGGTTAACATATTTATGGAAAATCTTGGACACTTTTTTCACTTTAGTACTGATACAGCTGGTGATATATCATGGAAGGAGCACTAAGTATATCGCGTCATTCATCTGACGGATTGCTGTCAAACCATTTAGTGCGTCCGAGAGGGTTCACAAACAAGTAGGGTGCAGGGGTCGCGCGCACCTGCTGCGCCCGCGACGCTGACATTGCCAGATAAGATACGGCTATTATTTTGTCACTGCAATCGGTCCAATGTCACAGTGACCTTAGTGACACCAAATGACGCGCCGTACACGTTCGTCGCTATGACCTTGCGATATTTATCTAATCTTATTCGCGAAAATGTTGTTAGCACGATTATTTTCCATATTTATGTCAGTGTTGACATATAACGTATGTATAGAACACAAAGAAACACTGCTGAAAATTTTCAAGTTCAAGCGTATGTTAATGAGTCGCAATATCATCACGTAAATATATCCTTTCCGGATAAGTAGAGCACCGCGCACGCTCTACCATAACTAATAAAAACCCTTTAAAGACAAAAAATGCTATAATTAATATCTTCATACAAAGTTATTTATACTAATATGTTAGCTAAATAAAGGCAATGATTAAATAAATGTAAGAGACCAAATATATCCTTGATTTGGAACGGGAGTTGACTGTATGATTGATTCTCAGAGTATCAATCTTCTCAGATAGATTTCCTTATTTCCCTACTTGTATTCTGGTTAATCCTGTGATGAATAGAATAAACCTGAAAATTACCTGAGTAAATATATACAGTGATCTTTATTTAAGGATGGATATTATGTAAGTCGGCACCATACATCTTACTAAAACGTGAGAAAGTGATGCAGAGTGAACTATTTTTAGATGACGGATCACTACAAAAAAAGTCACGTGCGTCTTCCGACTGACAACGTGGGCACATTTTTTCTCCAGAAGTTGGTCAGCAGAACTCTATCTCATAGTAGAGTCCTAGTATAAGGAACTGGACTAAGGAAATATTTTTGCATTCTATATGCATTCTCTTTGTACATATATTTATTTTATGTATCCAGCGACGATAAAAATTAAGCATTTATTTTGCATAAATAATGTAACGAGATTTGATACGAATGAAAACTCGGTAAGTTGATCGAACCAACTCTAAAAGTTCGAGTCTCTATTAAACCGATTAATTAAATCAGAACATTATTTTGTTATAAATCAAAAATTACGTAAGTATAGTCTACACTGCCCCTTCAAAATTATGAGAATAATATTAATGTAAAAAAATTGACCAAATCGCACGTCTGTCCTTGTGTTTGTTTAGCTTATTGTGCGTTATAATTAATCAATGCAATATATAATATGTGTCGTTTATTTAATATAAGTGCGACCTTCATCACGTGTCGTCATCACCCGGAAATTGCTCTGTGGCAGTAGTACGCTGTTACAATTTTCCGAAGCAGGAAGTATGAATTCACAGCGGCCAAGGCGATGTTAAATTATTATACGCAATCATTTTGTTATAGGTATTACCTGATGTATGAAGGTTACCGCAAATGTTACCTAAATACCTATCACTGGATCTTCTTCACATTTAGCTTTCAAAAAAGTTCATATTGGTTTTTTCTACAGCTTCTTGTTTAATTAATCATTATGTATGATGACATTATGGGTATGGCTCGGTTTGTGGTACGTGGCTCTATATTTGGTATCTTGGGCAAAAAAAAAAACAATACACATTATCTTAATTATTTGCACCACGTACATATATGGCGTCGTCTGAATTTAGAATTGGCCACATCGTGATGTGTCAGGACATTTCGTGTAACGGCACCATTTCATGAAATGGCCGCTGCTAATAACCGTCATCGTCATATCGTCATTTGACGATTTCCCAAACCATAGTTGGGTATATCGATTCTGTTTATTAGTACTAGGTGTTTTTTTTTAACCCCCAACTAAAGAGGGGTGTTATAAGTTTAACGCGTGTATCTGTGTGTCTATCTGTGTGTCTGTCTGTGGCATCGTAGCTTTCAAACGAATGAACCGATTTTGATGCGATTTTTTCTGTTTGAAAGCTGATGTGATCGAGATGGTTCTTAGCTATAATTTATGAAGATCTGTTCAGGCGTTTGAAAATCATCAGCTCATTTCCTACCTGACAAAAGGGTTTTACCAACTTTCACAGGTCCGATTGATTTGAAAAATGGTGTACTGTTACTTCGGTGGTATTTCCAAGACATAGCAACCTTGAGCTGATGCTGCAGCATCAAGTAATCTGCGGGATAACCAACCCTTCACCAACTTAAAGCAGATATGGCGTGTTTGGCCTCATAAGAATGGTCTCAATGAGTAGGTGTTAGATAGATGACGTTGTCTACTAGTAATTTTAACGGTCCCCCGATGCGACGATGCTTGAATCAAAATATTACTAGGTACTTATAATAAAGAGTCAACAAACACATTAAAATTTTTACTTTTTAGAGTTTTTTTTTTGTGTCGGGGGTTGCTAATTTTTTTTTTTTCTTTTAACTTTGTTACGTTGGACTTAAATCGCACCTGATAGTAAATGAAGACAGGGTCCAAGATGGACGACGCGAATCCGAGTAGCAAAGATATAGAGGGACTCCCCTATACCCTCTGATTCTCATATACACACAACGGAACAGAGTAAACTGTTTGACTTTGACTTTAACGTAAGGGTGGTGGAAGCTACCCAGTCTGACCGCAAATATCCTACCACCAAGCGTGCTGAGTTTTGTTGAATCTTACAACATGCGTTTATTCCCAGTGTGGTAAGGAAATGTTGTATTTTAACCTGTCCCCACATGGGACAAAATAAAGGTCCATCATAATGCATTGATAGGAACAAGAACACAACCATAAATCACAAGTATCTAGCGAGCTACCTTAAACTGTTTATTATTATCACCAGAAGGTACCTACTCCAAAATGCGTTCATGGTTTGTTAAGAGGAAACGCGGGCTGGATTTTAGGTGATTAGCATAAAAATCTAGTAGTTTCAGTTTAGTTGGAGTGCAGTTTTCTCTTCAATCATTCCGGTATTATTTATTTCTATATCAGTAGGTGTGCAATTTGTTTTGAATTATCAATTTTTTTAGATTTCTGTAGTTGTGACACTGCTATTTTGAGCACACGTAAATCATAGAACGTGAAGGAGGCGCTACTAGTAGCACGAAATTACTTTACGAAATAACCGGTATTATTTTAACTACTCGTATATCATTATGTGGCAAAACGTTTTAGTTAGGAATGTCGAACAACGATTGATTCTCATCGATCTGCCTGACCTTTAATTGGACTCATCATGATTTGAAAACTACACAAACAGTCATTTCATGACATGGCGCAGTTTCAAGAAATGCCTAGGCACATCACGATGCGCCCATGTGTACGATCAGACGACGACATAATCTTAATATATATAATTCTTCTGTACGTGTGTTTGTCACATAAGTCCTCGTAAACGGCTGGACCGATTTGGAGGAAATTTTGTGTGTATATTTCACTGGGCTTCTGGATGGTTTGAAAACACAATTGGACCCGGTAGGTGGCACTGTAGTCAAATTATTTACGAAAGAGAACAGCTAGTTAATTATACATAAATTATTATATGAAGTCAATTTCTTATTTACTAATAGGAAAGGTAACCACAATATTGTGTGAAATTTGAGCTTTTTGGATGTTACAAAATCATTAAAGTCCTTTATGATTTAATTGTACTATTCATCCTTTTAGTTAATATCAAATCAATGTCGATTTTATAATTGATTTATGGTAGAGTGCATCTAAAATATACTGGAAATATACTACTGGTTTGGTCTGGCGTGACATAGGCCTCTCCCAAGTTAAACCACAACTCCCGGTTCACCGCCTTCCACGTCCAGTCTGCCTCTTCCGCCCTTGTTAGGTCGTCGGTCCATCTAGCTGGAGGGCGTCCTTAACTACATCAGCCATCAATACTCATGATTTCTCATTGGAGACTCATTGGAGATGGCCAACCCACTGCCATTTCAGCCTGCTTACTTTGCAAGCTGTGTCTCTTGGGTTCTTATCAGGATAATTTCGTTATGAATCCTCAAATCCCTTCAAAGAAACTCCATAGTTCGCTGAACGAGTTTATGTCCACATCTCGGTAACGTATTTCATGACAGGCAAGACGCACGTTTATCAAATGCTGCCCAACCGAACCAGATCCTTCTGTCGGCTTCTTTCTCGAAGTTGTGTCTACTGAGCTGAATGCCTCAGGTAAACATATTTATGCATATCTTCAAGCATCGATACTTTGATGTGACATTAGCATTGTTCAAATTCATGCCGAAACCAACACACCAAGGGGCTCCGTTTAGGCTATGCGTCATTTCGCCCAACTGTTCTAGCGACTCTGTCATTATGACGATGTTGTTGCCAAAACGAAGATGTGAGACGTACTCGTCCTTCACGTTTATTCCGCGCCGACCAGTCCAATCAAGCTCCTTAAAGACGACAACGCATTAAACAACATAGAGGATATCACGTCATATCTCACCCCTCTACGTAGTTGGATGGGACTATACTTATTGTCCTGGATCTGGACTGTTCCGTGTTGTTTTACATTTTCTACAAACCCGTTCGTTACACATAGGGTTGCCACCCGTACTTTATAATAAAGTATTGTACGTTATTTCAGGTAATTGTACTCTATACTTTATGAGAACAATAAAGTACACGAAAATACTTTATTTCGCATGATTTGATTTCTTTGGGATTTTGAAAAGTTTAAGTATTTTTTCGTTAACCTTTAATAAGGCAAAGGTAATATATTTACCACCAACTTTTTTGGACGATGTTGCGTAAAATAAATAAAATAAAATTCATTTATTTCAGGTAATACTTAATAACCCATAGCACACAAAACGACAACAATTAAAAACAAGTTAAATTAAATTAAATTGAATCAAATTAAATCAAAAAAAAAAATACATATTCCAAATCAAATCAAAATTAACATTACTTATTCCATTATTCATTTAAATTAATACAATTATTGATAACAAATCTATTACAAATCACCTCCTTGTTATATTTTATATGTAAATGTAAACCTCCTTGTTATATTTTTATTTTTAAACCTAGCAATATTTTTTTTTTTACTATTTTATATAATAGAAAATAAAAATAAAGAGGCACTACATAAAAAAAAGCTTTATTGTAAATTATTTATGAAAAATGCCAAATTCTTTTGTTATTTACTTTTCTTTAAACTTTATTAAGGGTTAAACGAAATTTATCGATTGGTGCTGAATTGATGTCGCCACTCGCCAGCGCCACATCACTACTAATTTTATACAAACTGCAAAAAGCAATAAAAAATATGTTTTTAAACTTAATAATAAAGAAAAATAAATTGTACTTTATTTTGATACTATGTACTTCTTTTTTCTTGCCTATAATAACCAATGTACTTAAACTGCAAAAAAAGAGGTGGCAACCCTAGTTACACACCATTTTTTTATCATAAAAGTTTATAGTTTATGCTCAAAACCTCTAACAACAGTTGTATGTTCCTCAATATCTACAGTTTTTTCTTTAGGAAAATTATATCTTGCCTATATTATTGAGAATAATATATTATACAGTTATTTTTGTATTGACAAAAAATACAGATGTTTTGTTGTGGTTCGTACATGTAACACATGCGTAAGCGCACCTCAAACAAATTCGGTAATTTGAACGTGTAGTGCATCGTGTAAGGTTATCGCATTACGGGTTCGCTTAAAAATAGCTAATTGTGTTGTATTACATCACTGATTACACTGCATGAAGCGCTGGTTGCACGTGTTTGGACACAATATGAAATATGTAGCTAACTCGTAGCTCGTAGGGTCTCAACCGGTCTACGTAGTACTTGTGAAATTTATCATATCCTTCGCATATTTCATATTTTACGAGATTTTAAAGTAACAAGTAAAATCTTTTGTAAGCGTGATACCTACGCGTCTAAATACGGTGTCATTTGAATTTCCCACTGCGTATGGAAAAAAATCTAGCCTGATACCCGATACCACATAAATACATAATAAATCAGCACATAAAGAAAAGTGCTCCATATGCTTTTAGGTCACGTTCAAGATGGCAAACAGATTTTTTAGATAAAAACAGACATTACACATACACATAAACGACTTTAATGTATATTTTTGTAGGTATATAAAATATGTAGAATTAACGCAATTTTATTGTCAATTTATACAATTTCTACTAAAATCATTTTTATACACTGTATGTCCCATTTCTTTGCAAAGATCTCGCCTTTTTTCCCTACATACCTCTATATCTTGCGAGCTATTAAAAATTTCATCATTACTACTCAAGTTTTCAAGAAAAACTTTGATTTTTCTTCTATCTTATAACTGTGAAATTATAATTATTGTGTGTTGTGTTGAAGCTTGCGACTTGCTGTGCAATTGTATTAAATTATGTTCGGCATAGTTATCCAGTAACCAAATACACCATAAATTGTATTTAAAAATATAAAAAGTTTTAGAAAGATTATAGTTCATAAGTAATCAGGGGACAATAGGCAAATTTCATATATCAAAAACCCAAAACCGGAAATGAATTAAAACATTATCGAAATTCTCAAGGTGGTCCAATTAAAACTGATAGTATGTACTTACATATTTCTAATTACCTAACATATTCCATGTCTGTCATAAATGGATACTTGTCCAGAGACGTTCAGTAGCTGCTGAGGCAGTCCTCTACCTTGATGACGCTACGGCAACTGCCCATTGAAGGCCTCGGGGGTTTGGGTTTAGTTCAATGGTCATCCAGTGACTGACTATGAACCCTATCTCATATTATAAAGCCGGAATATATTAAATAATTAGAAAAACGTACATAATATAATTTTTTATTGGATCATCTTCAGAACTATGATAATAATTCTTATTTCTGTATTACACGAACTTGACCTCATTTGATATTTTCAAACTTTGACCTCATTTTACTGGATTCTGCCGGAACCTAGGAAAAAAGATTTGCAGGATTGTTGAGGACAGTAATGGCCAAATACTCAAACGCTACTCAATTTTAAGTTGCCGTTAAGTCTCGTGCCGTCACTGTCACTTCGCCTTAAAGTGACAGTGACAGCACGGGACTTAACGGCAACTTAAAATTGAGTAGCGTTTGAGTATTGGCCACATGATAAATACCAATTCGAGTCGTTTCTGCCGGTTATGGTTTTTTTTGCACATTCTCCTTTAGTGAGATTACAAGAAGATCTACATCCAGCTGTGAATGATTACAGACTAAAGAAGAATAAGGACTTTAATATGCTTTTTATTACGCATGTGTTCGATTTATATACACATAATATGCACCTATGTATATTCACACTGGTCATCATCATCTCCCTGCCGTTATCCCACACTAGTCGCACAACATGTATTTCTCTTTCATTCTCCTCTATATTCAAACTGGTACTTTATAAAAATATGTTTTATATTTTAGTATACGCCGATCGTATCTTATTCTTAAAGCAGTGAGATAATAGGATAACGGAAATAAGACTAAGATAATATCAGTATGCACTTCAACAATCCTTGACGAATGTCTTTGGTAGGAACTAACCTTCACAATGCATATCTTTTAGCGCTTCATTGACGAAAAGGTCATTTATATAAATGATTTTGTTGTAATCGATGCATTATCTTATACATATTTTATTTTAAAGATCATTTGAGGACAATACTGGGTCTGGGTACTGATATAATATGGTCTATGTAAGTAACTTTTCAAGGTCCATAGTTTTTTTTTATAAATACTTTTACTTTGGAATATTCTTATTCACTATTGATGGACTATTGAATGTAAACTAATAGAACGATAGACGTAGAAGACGTAGAAGACTTAAAAAAAGCAGGTTCTCAGTTTTCTTTGATCGATACGTCCGATCGAAACAAAATTGAACTTATCTGTAGGGGAGTGAGTCCAGGTTTTTTGATAGACTTTACAGACAGTTTGTTGTAAAATAAAAAATGTAGGCAACACGTACCTACCTGGTGAGCCAGATAGAGTCTGATTACCCTGACCACCCTGTACAGGAAAAGAGTGTTCTAGAATCATGCATTGTAGCAGTAACTATGTTTATGCAAAAAAAAAAAATTGAAAAATATTTCAAAATTTGTTTCGTCCGCTACGGTTTATTTCCAAGATTCAAGGTCGAAGGTAAATTAAGTATTAATACTTCCATAATTCCGGAAAAAGTATTCATATAATAAAGAGTAACTATAATAACATGTTACAGCCCTTTTGTAACCCTTAGGGCGAGAACAAAATTGAAGGTAAGTACCTAACTGTTATTGCTCTAGTATTTGCAAACACAAAAACGTTTTGCGAAACACGTCAAAATAAAATGATAGGTAGTGTCACGTGAATTGACACGATACTCGGTCTACTATGATACTAATACACATAAATATACGTACGTATCAGAACAAATTATTTTTATATTTACTATACTATAACTTCATCGTGCTAATTCTTCTTTTTTGTAGCCGCGTAGCGTCTCTATGCGTTGGAGGTCATGCTTCAAGAAAATAATAGTTGACAGAAATAAAGCGGTGAAGATATTTCGTCTTAATTATTATGTATCTTACCTAAATCTGGAATGGAGCTGGATGGTTCCTCGAAGGATGGCGGCTTGTGGAGACGCGGCGGCGGTGGTGGCGGCGGTGGAGGCGGCGGGCGCATGCACTGGATCACTGAGTGTGTCGGCGTCATGCTGGGCGCTGCCAGCAGCACGGGCGCGCGGAACTCCTTGCCTGGAGGCGCCGGCAGCTCCAGCCTCCTCGCTCCAGGAAGCATCTCCGATTCGTAAACAATGTCCATTGGCTCACGCTTAGGGGACAACTTAGGATAACACTGCATCGTTCCTCAAATACTGATCAGTCACTACGTCTATTGTCTATTATAGTCTCGGAAAACTTTAAATACCGGCTACTATAAAACTATCAATTTCTCCACATAAGTATCGTTAGTAATTCACATGCAATACGGAAATCTTCTTAAACATGGGACATTTCAGCGCATTGTTTACGTCGATCGTGTACGAAGTTGAAGGGCAAGTGTAGCGACCGGGCGCCGTAGTTCGAGCGCGGTTTCGTGCGTGCGCGGCGCGCCGCTCGACTCGCGAGACTCGTTCGCTCGCCGCGGCCAACTTTCTCTCACTGGCGTGGCGGACGGTCGCATCGCAGCCGGACGAAAGTGAATCTGCAGCGTGCGCCCCTCGCCCTCTCCCGCCCTCAGGTGTCCCTGCACCGCCCGCCCAGCGCCGCCGCCGACGGTGCCGCTGCAACGCCCATCCGACATCAACTTTAACCTTAACTGTGACCTTTACGGGAGTGCACTGCACTCACGATACGACACCTTACTGTATTTTACAAATTATGTTATTCCAAAAATCTTAATTATAGAATACCTACATGTATGCGTACGTGGCAAATAACGCCAAAAATTAAGTAGAAAACATGGAATGATTAAATTTTTTGTTCCATTCTAATATTCACGGTGCATGTCGCCCTTGAACTTGAGGATGGTGACGTAAGTAACAACGAGGCTAACATTCAATTATTCAACGTGTAAATCGTACCAGTATGTACCCAATTATGTATGTATAATCTAGGTTTAACTAATCTTCTATTTATAAAAGGGATCGATATCGATTAGTGAAATTTTATTCTAAAATATAAATAAACAAAAAACCATCATTGATTGTAGTCGGTTTGGCCTTCTTAAATAACTAAACAAATCAGGTCTTACTAAAAACAACAAACAAGTTTTTTTAAGTGCATTTAATCGCTTACTTTTCCTCGGTGAAAACCTGTTCATGCTTGCCTGATATCCTAAACTCTTTATTGAGCTTAAAATTATATAGCAATTAATAATATATAATGATACTATTCTAAATTTTGCCTTCAAATTCGTATAAGATACTACATCATTTAGTATATAATGTATATTTGTTCTGTTGATATCTGCTGTTAAATATCAACTTTAACGTACTCTCAAGGATAGAATAAAAACGACACGACTGTCCGAAAGAACTTCTATAGTCATGCAGATATATCGCAGATAACTGTTTCACCTTTGATTATTTACTCTTCTAAATAATCAGTGTTTCACCAATTCATTAATACCGTGGGTGAATATTCAAAATTTTTTAACATTATTTTAACAAATCATTCTTCTCCCGGGGTGTTAACGTTATAGTATTGTCAGATTGTTTTTATTCTTGTTTTATTGCTTGACGGCAGCGGTATAGTTTGAGTATTCATTATCATAATTATAGTATTAAACAACTGCATTCTTAACTTTGGGATGATGCTAATGATGTTCTCAATTTTTGTTAATATTTTTCGAAGAATGCCCCAGGTATTGCAATGCTTGAAAAAGGCCGTTAAATTGTAAAAACCAAAATATAATATGTAAGGCAGTATGCTATAAATCTTTGAATCTTGAATCATTTTTTAATTAACATTCCCTTTCAATACCGCATCTTAAATTAACCCAGTCCGTGTTAATGTCAATAGATAAAACGCAACAGCTATTATCACTTCCGCGAAGGCAAGGAATGATACAGTGTACTCGATCAATGCTCACTGGACGAACGAGCACGCTTGCTGATAACGACTGATAACCATCTAGTAGATAGCACACCAACTGGACACGAGTAAAACTGTTATGCGCTTTATAGAACTGTTTAGTTATCGCCGATATAAGATAATACACGTTTTTTTATCATTCTCATGACGTGCACGATAGGACATCTGTGAGGGTGATACAGCATGATACTTTATTGATTGCACAGTTAGTGTCTTAATATACATTTTACATAATTACTAAGAATATTTTATCGCGGATCCATCCTATCTTCTACCTGGTATTATCCAGATCTTTCACTAAGATCCGCTTTCCGACAGATTGGCTTGCAAGACATCCAGTTATAATTTCTTGGACCTTTTTCATTCTTTTTTCCTTCCTTCCTTCTCTAAGAGTAACACAATAAACTTCTGGATCTTTGGAAAATTGAGGAACCTTTTTTTTAATATACGTAAATGTAATGTTACTGAGCCGCAGCCCTTGCCACTTTTGTACGTATACATATCCCTACCGTTTTGCAGCATAGTTCAAATATTATTCTTTCAGTCGCTTTTCCGACTGTTTCCATTCTTACTACGGGCTTTAATACCGTGCTCAATGTCATCAGTCTTGTGCAATAGCCAACTAAGGTTGCGTTTTATATGGTCCCGACGACCATGGTCTAGTCTCCAACACAAAGAGTTTCAGACTGAGTTCTCGAATATCCCCAACTAAGTTTGTACCTGCCTTTGCCTGGTCAATTTAAACCTATCATCTGTGACTTTTACGATTATAATATGTCTATTTATTATAGATATATGATACCGAAACCCAATATTTTATGTATTAATGTCCAGTGCGAAACATGGAGTGGTTTTCGTGTGTGTAAGAAACCATTCAAAAATTAGACTACACCATCATGCTTAGCCACATGGATTAGTCAACCTGTAGTAAATAAATTGAAGCCATTAATTAGCTGCGATTATGGCCGTATTTCCCAGCATAGAATAGGCCACTCCATTGGTCGTAGAAGGCGACTACTGGGTTACGTTAGGAAGATACGGAGCAGCATTGTACTGTGTGCTTATGTTATAACACTATACTGCGTACCAGCCCTTATTTCATTGTAGCGATCAATCAGGAGCCCATGTTCAGCAGTGACGGTTTAGGTGCTGATATCATGAACAATCATAATTAACTCCAATATATAACATAGTAAATATTTTGCAATTAATTATAATAATAGTCCATACTACATACTAGACAGTTTTTAATTATTCTTATTCAATTTGGTAGAGAATAAAAATAAATCTATAACTTTCCCAGTGAATAAATATAAACAAACGTTTATTAGAAAATTCGATACTTTTTTTTTTCGTGTACTTCAATTCTGGAACGAAAACTTTCTGAAATATGTTATAAACAGTAAACCCCAGAATTGAGTTTAATTCTTTTTAACTAGGACACAGACTTTCGTTACTAAAAGAAAACGAGTGCATATAGAAATGCTTCAATTTTCTCCAATTTAACACAGCATTTTGAAATATAAACATGAGAGGGCGGGGGGGTGGCTCGGGGTGTAGTGGCATTAGGCGTGCGAGGTGACTTCAGAGGGTGAGAGGGGGTGCAGTGCAGTCGCAGGGTGCGCCGAGGTCACTGCCACCGGCGGCTCACGGCCGGATTCAACGTTCACGATTATTTTGGCGACAGTCTCACTGAACTCTGGTAGTGTCATGCATCATAAACATTATTGACTCGACATTATAATTACTTTTTAATATGTTCTGTTTAACGACTCTGACTGTTTTATGTTATATTTAGTTCGAAGAACTGCAGCAGTAATTAATTAATTACATTCAAAGGTTTAAATTTTCTCTTATATTTTGAAATATTATAAAGAGATCACATTACTCATTTTATGAAACATATCTTTATTATTTTAGTACTAGGTACATTTAAAATAATATAATTATGCCTATCCTACTATTCTCTCAATTACATTTCATTAATAACCTATGTAGAAGTCATGCGCACGTACGACTATTATAAGGTGCTTGAACGATTGGATTGGTTCAAAATATCAATCGACTTAAGACGTTAATGATATAATTTATAGGTTTTCTTGAGTGACTTTAGGATTAAGTTAGTTAAATAAAAGTAATCATTTATTTAAAAAATGAAAAATAAGATAATTCACTTTGTTTTATCGATAGCTTTTTATGGCTTAGTGTGTTCGGGAGTGAAAGTTGGATGGCATGGAAGGGCACCAGGACACGACGCGATGGGGTGCAAGCTAGGGTGGCGGAGACGGCAACACCGCACGCATGCGCATGCAAGGCCACGCAGCGCTCCTGCGACGAGCTGTACTCACACCGACCAATTAACATCGCATTCTTTTTTTCAAATTATTCTAACATTTTACATGAAGAATGACTTGGGTTCTATAAATTTTAATAAATATCTTCAGCCTAGCCTCTTTACTTTAGGGATAACGTGAAAAGGATGGGGAGCAGCGCCTTCCCACCTTTTTTATCGTGGGATAATCCTCATGGATGTCCCTCGCCTGGGGTAAGCGAGGGGGTCTGCCGGACTCTAATCGGCTAAAAACCCACGGTGTTCCTCCTTTTGACCGTGGGCCACATGGGCGCCAGACGACCCCGTGTCTGGGCACCCTTGGTCCCCCTGCGACGGGTCAGGTTAGTGGCCCCGCCGCCTACCACCTTTCGGCCGCAGAGGATAGGGAGAGCGGCCAACTATATATGACCGACACTCTTCTCCCCCTGCGGCCCCACCGCGTCCGCCATCTGACGGTGGCAGCCCCGTCAAGGTCGCGGAAGGTAGGGAGAACGGCTCACCGCAATACCGGCACTCTTCTCCCGCCGCGGCCTCTACCCTTCAGCCGCGATGCCTCCGATATGAAATCGCGGCCCGCTTAAGTTGCGATGTCGCCAAAGCGACACCGTTTAACACCCCTTATTTTACGTCGGTGGTTGAAAACTGTCATCTTTAAAGTTAGCTCGTTAGACAGCATGTGGGTTATAGTCACGGCAATGCATCTAGCTTTGATGTTGCTTTGTACTTGGTAATGTAATAGTACATTATGATATAAGTGTGCTATGTTGGTCATTACGGTCGAGGCGGTATTGTGCGCGCGAGCCGCAGGCGAGTGCGATAAGTGAATCGAGACTGTAATGATCAATGCACACGCGTATCATACGTTTTTCAGCACACTTGCGAGGAAAAAAACAGACTTGTATTGTTATTAACTTTTAATTATTGAAACAATTAGTGAAAGTACAATTCTCTAAATGATACCGAACAGTTTTTGTTGGCATTTTTAGTTTGTGTTATGGTATTGGTATATCAATATCATGTTTGGTGTTAACTGTGCTTTTTAACATGGAATAGATACACCAAAGTAAACCTATAGGGTAAATGGGCTGAAGCCAGGGGACGCGAGGTTCTGGAAGGCGCGATAAGAAAGGAGACGGACTTGGATTTTGAAAGGAGAATTGCAAGAACTCAGGTTTAGCAAGAACTAAAGTTATTTGACGTGATAATAATCAGGTCACATTACAATTTTATAATAGTTCTATATGGCGCTAAACTTCTAGGTAATTTTGTCACTAACTTTATAAATGTTGGATTTGGCCTCCAATCTCAGTTTAAGCAGCTAAATATTATTATTTTACATGGAGCGACAGCTGTCTGACATAAAACTTGCCAACTCAAAATCGTAAAATACATAAACCAAAAAAGCAATATACACATAATTTTTAACACACTTGCTCATAAAGTGGCTCTTATTGGACCGCATTTAGGTCCGTAATGTAGCTTATTGCGGACTAGTCCGGTAAAATGTACCACAGATTAATGATATATGTCTACAAATTTTACTTTCCTTTTTTTTCAATCTTAGCAAAGCGTTTTTATGTCTAAAAATAGTAAACTTTTTTGTTAAAAAAAATAATAAATAAACTGTTTAATTAAAATATGATAATAAACATTTAATTTTATCAAATTATTCATAATTCACAATAAGTTATGTTATAAATATGTCGATGTTCTTCATGCCCTTGCTCCAAACTGCGCGTGCATTGATGGCGCGGCGTGAAAAGAACAAGAAACTCAAGAAACTTGCATGCCATTTTCCATAAACATTTGTTAATGTTTTCGCTGTGTGGTTGATTATTATCAAAAATGTCGACTTTAAGTAGGGAAGAAGAGCAAGCGCATGTGATAGCCTCTTGCCACCAAAATCTAGAGAGAAATACCTAGCGACTTTCATACAATGGAAAATCAGCAAAAATGCCCAGTCATTTTCTGAGAACGTATTTTTGGCTTACTTCAATGAACTGGCAAATGAATACAAGCTCAGCTCACTTTGGTGTATCTATTCCATGTTAAAAAGCACAGTTAACACCAAAAATGATATTGACATACCAATACCATAACACAAACTGTAAAAATGCCAACAAAAACTGTTCGGTATCATTTAGAGAATTGTACTTTCACTAATTGTTTCAATAATTAAAAGTTATTAACTATACAAGTCTGTTTTTTTCCTCGCAAGTGTGCTGAAAAACGTATGATACGCGTGTGCATTGATCATTACAGTCTCGATTCACTTATCGCACTCGCCTGCGGCTCGCGCGCACAATACCGCCTCGACCGTAATGACCAACATAGCACACTTATATTGTACTATTACATTACCAAGTACAAAGCAATATCAAAGCTAGATGCATTGCCGGGACTATAACCCACATGCTGTCTAACGAGCTAACTTTGAAGATGACAGTTTTCAACCACCGACGTAAAATAAGGGGTGTTAAAGTTTGAAGTCTATGTCTGTCTGTTTGTGGCATCGTAGCCCCCAAACGGATTGAAATAGGTTCATTTCAATACGGTGTTTTTCTGTTTGAAAGCTAGTTTAATCGAGATGGCTATTAGCTATGTTTAATGGAAATCGTTTGAGCCGTTACAAAATAATCAGCTCTTTTCTCAGTTGGAGCAGGGATTTCAGCCAAACAAAGGGTCCACACACAACATTTCACTTCCGCTCGTCTGATTGATGTGAAATTTCAAAAATATAATGCAAACCTAGTGACAATACAATATTAGGGTACCATTGAGCTGATTTTATTAAGAGTTTGCATCGGAAGATTGATATTAACACTACTCACTTCATAATAGCTAATTATAATCAATCAGATCACAGGATCAGTGTCAACCCATCGATTTTGCCTCATGACTTATTTTGACGAGAAGGACTTCAAAGGTGGCTCAGGGTGGTGATCGGCCCTCTGCAAAGACTAGTTGTAGATCCATCGTGTTTGAGATCGTATGACTCGTTAAGGAAACCACTTTCTCATCGCATTAATAATAATTGCGAACAAGGGTCGACAGCCACATTACAATGTCGGAGGTATTTTAAAATTCAAAATTTTAGAGTTATACGTTATAAAGTGCCATGGTGAACATCAATACAGATTTTATAAAGAAAAAAACTTCATTATATTGCCCTGTAGACTGCAGAACATGGGCTTTCTAATGATGACTACAAAGACATAATGGCAAGTTAATTGGTGATCGTAGTATATTGTTATTAATACACATTACTGCTTTTGCTGAAACTATACTGTCATTCACTCTTGATATAAATCCTTTAGCCGTCTTAGTAGACAAGAGGTGGCCTAGTTGCAGTTGTAAATCAGCGTTAGGTAGTAGTACCTCTAGTACTGCCCCTGACATTATGCTGAGCTGATGGCCCTTTTTAACCCCCGACGCAAAAAGAGGGGTGTTATAAGTTTGACCGCTATGTGTGTCTGTCTGTCTGTCTGTCTGTGTGTGTGTCTGTCTGTGGCACCGTAGCTCTTAAACGGGTGAACCGATTTGAGTGCGGTTTTTTTTATTTGAAAGCTGGTTTTCTAGCGAGTGATCTTAGACATGTTTTATTAAAATCGGTTTAGCCATTTCAAGGTTATCAGCTGTTTTGTTTGCTGCGGTAGGGTTCTTAGACGCATAATGTGTATTACTTTACTTTCAAGTATACGTGTGAAATAAAATTTGTAACACTCATGTATGCTATATAACTATGCAAGATTATGAAATTCTTGGTCTGATGCTGCAGCCAGGATAACCAGTGCACTAGTACACTCTTGAAAAAGTAATAGCAGATATGTCGTGTTTGGATTCGTTTTGATCAGTATTTGATTCTACATGCAGTTCAATGGTGGCGACATGATGAGCTGATGCTGCAGCCAGGATATCCAGCACACTAGTACACTCTTGAAAAAATAATAGCAGATATATGTCGTGTTTGGATTCGTTTTGATCAGTATTTGATTCTACATGCAATTCAATGGTGGCGACATGATGAGCTGATGCTGCAGCCAGGATATCCAGCACACTAGTACACTCTTGAAAAAATAATAGCAGATATGTCGTGTTTGGATTCGTTTTGATCAGTATTTGATTCTACATACAATTCAATGGTGGCGACATGATGAGCTGATGCTGCAGCCAGGATATCCAGCACACTAGTACACTCTTGAAAAAATAATAGCAGATATATGTCGTGTTTGGATTCGTTTTGATCAGTATTTGATTCTACATACAATGCAATGGTGTAAGGAGAAACACAAAATAATTAGTCAATTACTATGTTAGGTATACATAGAAGTTTACAATAAACATATGAATAATTGTACACGTTAAACAAAGAATGCGAGTTCACACTGAAATCTTAATTTATGAAATATATACACTGGCCTGCAAAAATAAGTATCACACTTTTAAAATTTCAATTTTTTCTAAACTATAGAAGTTAGAGATTTAAAATAAAAAACGTTTTATAGCAATTTTTATCAGCTTTCTTTGAAACTATAGTAACAAAGATAAACTCTTTTTTGAGTCCTTTTTGTTTCGAAAATATATCTTGTGTACTTAAAAAGTTATTGCAATTTTAAAAGTGTGATACTTATTTTTTCAGGCCAGTATATTTACTTAACAATTTACGTGCTTTTTTGCCAAAAGTAAGTTTAATTTTTTTAACTTAATGCTAAGTTTAAAAAGTTTAAAATAAAAATTAAATTAAAAATTTAAAAAACCCCCGGCGCAAAAAAAAACGAACTTTTTAAAAGTCAAAAGTAATAGTATCGTTGAGCCATCAAATTCGATTGAGTAACACCTATATATTTTAATTACAGAAATTGATGGATGGCACGATAACGTTTGCTCGTTGAAATGGCGATATAATATCACGTCGGGGTGCCGCTAAGTAAATTAGCTAGCTAGTAAATTAATAGATGATCAATTAAATGAAGGGTCTGACTTACTTTAGCGGTACCCCGACGCGATATAATATCGCCATTTCAACGAGCAAACCTTATCGTGCCATCCATCAATTTCTGTAATTAAAATATATAGGTGTTACTCAATCGAATTTGATGGCTCAACGATACTATTATTTTTGACTTTTTAAAAGTTCATTTTTTTTTGCGTCGGGGGTTTTTATGACACTTATATTTTGTCTTTATCATGTGTAGGTACCTATTGATGTACTGTGTACCACTTACTAAATTTTCTTCTTCTTCTTCTTCCCATTCTTTGCCGGAATCATATGCCAAAAACATTTTTATAGTAAATACTCCAAGTGAGTTTATTTTTCTTTTTCATCCGTATAGGTAGGTATCAAAGAAATCTAAGGTACCTACTTACGATTTTTTTATTAGTAAGTATAGTTATATTATTTATAAAAAATATTTAAAGTAAGTTAGTAAAAGCTTTGCCAAAATGAAAAAACAAATGTAGGTATGAAGTTAATACTTTCAACGAAAAAATATCTACTGCGTGTGTTTTTGCAATGCAACTTCGTGACATAATTACGCTTTTATTGTAAGTAAATTTATTCCACACGCTACTATATTTATTTTATTATTAATAAAAGTTACCTATAACCTAATAATAAATTATTATTGAACCAATTCATTCCCGTTGAAAATACATGCATAGCGTCGGTGTAAATGCGCCCTGCAGCGGCAGCCGCCGGCGTCGCGGTCTCGCCGATCAATATGCAACGTCGGGACATGTATTTCTTCTCCTAGACATAACAGGTCCATTGCACTAATTTACTCGACTCCACCCCGTTTAATATATTGTTATCATTGAAATTATTTTTTAAATAGACTATTCTTATTCATTGAAGTAAGTTATGGGCAAGTATTTAGATATAAATAACGTAATAAAACTTCCTTGTCCTTCAAAACATTTTTATGCCACCATCTGAAGAAAATATGTATATCATAAGATTATAATATAATATTATGATACGCAATGACAGTTAATTTATTTTAAAACACCAATGTTGTTCAGTACTGTTATTTTTGGATGATCTGTTCATATAATTTTATAAAGCTCGGAACCTTGAAGAGTGCAGCGGTGGAATGCCCTCGTGAGGGTACCTCAATGTCGGGCTCTGGGTGCCAGTCGTCGCCCTCGGATTCACTACCCCCGGCCGTCGCACTCAGCCCTGCATCACTACCTTAACTATATTACCACTTTGTAAATAAACATTGCCCTATTATTTTGTGAAATGCTATATCTCACGCACAAATCTCCAACAAATAGTCTATGTGGCACGCTTTGGGTAAGGCCTACTAAAAGCAGCGAGTAGGGTTAGTCGATATGGGATTACGATAAAAACTAGCCAAGTGCGATCCGGGACTCGGGCAATGAGTGTTCTGTACTATCAGTTGTTTTTACATACCTGTAAAATAAACTATTGTAAGTAATGCAAACCTAATAATTTTCCTTTCTGTATGTCATGATTTGTTTCAGGATTTTTTGAGCGATCCTCTTAGATATAGACTAAGGAACAGCATTTTTGAAGTGTTTTTTTTTTTATGATAAATGTAAATACATTTTTGAAGTCGTAACAAGCTGTCATTTGACACAGCACAACATTATGACAATAAACATTACTTTCCCATATTACCCCTCAAAATTAACCCCAAAATTCTTTTTTTTTATTCGTGTTTGTAATTGTGCCACTATTTTCTATAACTGCCAAATTTTAACATTCTACGTAAAAATGTCTCTGAAATTAATGACTGTGACAGTCGGACGAATAGACACTGAGGTGAAGTGAAGACATAAGTGTTCTGATTTACCAATTTGGTAAGAAATAAAAAAGTTGAAGTACTTACCCTAATGCCTCGTTTATCAAGACGGTGCGCTTTCCGCCGCATTTTCTACCTCGTACTGGCAATAACACCTACAACTTAACAATACGCGCGGAAAACGCGTCTCCATAAATGCTCTAAAACATCGTCATAAAATATGTTTGAATTGCCCGCTTGACGGTAAATTTACGCTTCGTGCTAAGCTCCGCGTCTCCATAAAAAAAGCTCTGTGTAAAGTTCGCATGGGTAAGACAAAACAGAAATTAAAAATACTGATCTGACGACTAGGTGTAAAGTGACACAGAATAGATAACAATACTATACTATTAGTAACAAGCTAGTAATCAAGTAACCAATAATTTGTCCATGTAACAATGATCTAAATATAAAAAATTACAAGTCTATAATCTGATTAAAATTAAAGTTAAGGCTTATATTCCGAGTACATAACGTTTTTGGAAATCGGTTGTGGGCAGGCAAGAGTCGAGTAGGGTGGGTGAGGTAGGGGTTATTCAGCACACGCCGAGGCCGAAGTCTTCGCTGTCGTTGACACGGGCCGAGGACACGCTCTCCAAGGTCGCTCCGCCCAAAACAGCGGCCCTCAGTAATCCCTTTATAAAAAGTTTGACCATTGCCAGAAATGGATAGAAACGCACATAAAATTTTGTAAACCAACGTACTTTGTGTTGTAACTCTCTTAAGACATCGGATTTACAATTCACGCAATAAGTTTGTCGTGTTTCTTTGGTGGAAGTAAGAGATATTTTTCTTCCTTATTGTTGATTCACCACTTGCTCCTACTGAAATATACTTACCGTTTCCATACTTGAAAAAGTATATTTCTACGTACATATATTTCAGTAGGTTCAACGATAATGTGAGTTAAAGACTTAAAAAAACGCACTGTTAAAAAGTTGAAATAATACCTGTTCATTAATTTTCAAATGATTTTTGAAGAAATGATAATTTCTTTCATTTCCATATCAGTCTAGCGCCAAAAATCCGACGTAACTACACCTACTTAACAAAGGTTAATTAGCTATGAGTTGACAATAGAAACAACTTTTCTAGAGGATAACATTTATATTTACTACAGTTACTTTCTATTAAATGAAATTTTATTGCGTCAAAAACCACAATATAGGGCCATACCGTTATGAAAACCTTTGGGACCTCTTGATATATTCTTAAGGTTCACATTACAAGCTCCTCCAAAATGGCATAGAATAGATTTTTTTGCGAATTTTGATAATTTCTATTTTTTTACTACTTTGAAGGACGTCTTGAATTCGTAGTGCAATGAACGTTAAACAAAGCACGGGCCATTGTACGCAGTAGCCTTTAGGGTGGAAATTTTATTAATACCTATCATCATCTCTAAACAAAGCAACGCGGCCACCGATGACTCCGAGTCGTCTACGAAGTCTCTAAATGAAATAATTGGAATGATGACTAAGGAATGTTTGTTGAATGTCTTTTTGATAAAGTATCTTCCTGATATTTTAGACGATTTTGATATGTTTTGTAACAAAAGGACAATTAAGGATTTCCCTAGTAATTCATAGTTTCTCCATTGCACGCTAATTTTGAAGTAAGATTATAGAATATTTATGTTACGGTTAATGTTCCATGAATGGATAAAGCTACGAACTCTATCCAGAGTCCTTAGATAATAGCAGATCTATGATTGTTTACGGTTTATTTAAGTATTTGGGATTGCCTGGCTAGTTTCAACTCGCAACATGGCCGCATGTTCAGCTCATGATTGCGGGCTCCATATGGGTCCTAGACTAGTTGGGCCATTCCGAAAGATGAACTTGATTAAACCGTAAACAATCATAAAAATTAATGTGTCTCACGAAAAATACTAGCTTTGGATAAAGTTATCTTTATCCATCCACCGAGCATTAACCGTAACATTTACAGATATAAGGTTAGTCAGAAAAGACGTACTAAGCTGCAGGCAATTTAACTGTTCTACAGCAAATGTTATATATTCAAAGAAAGTTAATTTTTATATACGAATGAAATATATCCTATTTATTTTACACAATCAATAACTCTGATTAAGTTACGAATTCAGAAAATCGAGCTACGAATCTGTGGCCCCAAGTATGACCTAAAAAGGAAACAGCTAATGATAGTTGATACGGTTTTTTAAGATACAGAAATAGGAATATTGTCTTATTATTTAGATTTTTGTATTTTAGGATATTTTTTATGAGATCTTTAAATAGCTATATTTCTAATACTGCCTATTGACTTACGTTATATAACAAAAGGTGGGTATTCATTATCTAGACACGCGGTAGCGTGCAAGCCAAGCTCAAAGGAAAAAGGAACTGGCGACGCAGCAGCCGTGTGTTATAATACACGAACCATTTGAACCCACTTTTGACCCCTTAATAACGCAAAATCTATTTAACATTAACAGATGAAAGGAAAATGGGCGAAATCTTTAGAAGTTGGTCTACTCCTCCTCTAGCAATGAGTGATATGTCATTAGAAAGGTGTTTTTAAGCGAAACATTTGGTACTAACACAACTAATGTCAATTGTTAGTATTTTCGGAATTATAATACCCTTAAAGTGAAAAATCGTTTATATCCATACTAAAACAATTTGTTCTTTTTTTGTTACTTATACTAAAGTATCGCTACGTTATTATCATATTACTTGCAAATAATAGTTATGGTGTGAAGAAAAGGAAGGGCTTAAACATAACTGAACTGCCTAACCCTTCGGTAAATTCAGGCGTCATGTTATATTGCGTTACTTACGTAGGTATCTTAAATAATTATTATGACAAAGTCCTATGGCAAAACGTGTAAAAAAGATAATAAATACCAATATTTGAGCGTTAACATAGTTTTTAAATGGTTACATTTAGTGAGCTTTAACTACATAAATACTAATAATTGACAGTAGCTATAATACGAAAAAAAATTCTACTTAAAATAATCTTTCTATTGATATATCACTCATTGCTAGAGGAGGGGTAGACCAAAAAACCCATTCTCCTTTGGTTTATTAATTAAAACCCCTTAGATTAACTAGAACCTCAAATTTCATAAATACAGCTCAAACGGTTATTAAGATATTAACGTCTAAAAATCGGCATTTTTATCACTGACTGACATATATATCAAAAACCCTAACCTGGAAGGGGTTCCAGATGACCTAGAAAGTTAAAATTTGGCGTCCAGCAAGGTAATTGTGTGTATACAAAGGAAAAAATCAGAAAACAGTGAATTTTTACGATTTGAAATATTTTCCAAGCAATCAATATTTATTAACACCACAAAAGAATTGAAATCTAAATGGGTGCCAAGTTCTGTAGATAATCCTGAAAAAATACAAGAACATAAAACGTTCTAAAATAAATTTAAAACATAATTTATTGGTTTTTTCTGCTTTAACAATGCTTGCTATTTAACAATATAACTTCTTAAATTTGAATAGTCGAATTATTTACACAAAGCAGATAACTTAGGATAATTTGAAGTTCAAGTTTGACTTGGCTAGTTTTTACCAGCAAACCAAATTTTTAGAAGAGTAAGATTATGATTAAGTTGACCTTACAATATATAAACAGTAACTTGCGTATAACATAAAGAAGATAAGTTGAATAGCCAAATATAAGATAATTTGGATGTGAAAACTAGCCAAATCAAATCTTGAGCTTCAATTTATCCTAAGTTATCTGCTTTGTGTAAATAATTCGACTGTTCAAATTTAGAAGTTATATTGTTAAATAGCAAGCATTGTTAAAGCAGAAAAAACCAATAAATTGTGTTTTAAATTTATTTTAGAACGTTGTATGTTCTTATAAATATCAGCAAGCACATTGGATCACCCGCGCGACGCCGCAACGAGTATTCCCAAAGAGGGTTGATGTCAGGCAGGCGGTCGGTCATCAAACAATAAGCCAAAACCTTTAACAACGTGGATTTACGAATTACATGTTGTGCCGACCCCACCTAATGTGGGATAAGGGCAGGAAGAAGAAGAAGTATGTTCTTATAAATAAATTTCAGGATTATCTACAGAACGTGACACCCATTTAGATTTCAATTCTTTTGTCGGCGAAGTCGACAACCACGCCTATTCTTATTATTGAACTTGGCTCCCATTTTCACATTTATGTTTTTGATGGGATTATGATTACTCTAATACCTTTTCGGATTACTACCCCCTTTCCGACTAACATCGTAAAGAGTGTGTAATCAATGTATTTATGCTTTTTTCCTTTTTAATCTGTATGTAGCAGACATTGGACTTGGGAGAAGAGTTCTTGTTTTAGCAGTAGAATGGCAATTGTTTCCCAATCATTGTGGACTGTTAAAATATAATTATGTAGATGATAACCGCTGTTATTCACCTTATTTGGTAATTTTCATGACATTGCCATAACATTTGTGTGTAGAAAAAAAATTGCACAAATAACACAGACTTTAATGATATTAAATCAGAGCAGATTAAACCACACACAATGATGACCAACGTCAAGTACTAACTAGTCTAACTACTACATCTAAGAACAATCAATACAGCTGTATTTAAATAAACTGGTCATATAACAATGCTCAATAAACAATGAACGAGACATTGTGAAGGTCCTTACACTGCAGGTTCAAGGCTTGTCGGCCATAACTTATTGCTATCGTTATCACACGTCCTCGACTCCTGCGTATGACTACACTGCGTACATCATATTATTTAAAATTATAACATCCAACCTACACTAGATATAATGTGTAATCACATACATACAATTTCATGGCGTAATTATTTATCTATAGTCTATCTGTCCTTTTCTTCTTGAAATCAGTTTAGTGGAAAATATCTTAAGTCAAGGCACGTTCATAAATATCATAAATAGTAAGTAGTACCTACGTTTGAGCCAAGTAGGCAAAAATTACAAAAGAAACACAAATTAGTTATGTAAGCTCGCAATAATATACCACATAATATCACTAACGATAATATCTGTGATCACAGTGTTTCAAATCAAGTTCATCGACCTCACCAAAACATGTTTACTTTCTTGTTTCAGGTCAATAGCAAATTCTAGAATAGAGGGGGCTGCAGTAGTCTGGTGGCCCCCACAGTAAGGGTGGAAGGAGGGTTACGGTGCATCGTACGAAAGGGCAACTGCAGATAACGCAGGCAGGGCCCAGACAGTCAACGTCCCGATGCATTCCCGGGCCCGCGCCCCGCACCGCCGCCGCTCCAACGGGAACCCGTATCCGGCGCGCCACGCACCACGCTTTTTGCAACGCTCCCATCGCTAGCCGCCGCTCGCCGCCGCGGGTCTCTCTCTGCTCTTGTCAGCTCGTTGAGTTAATGAAAACGATTACTCGCTCGCATACTTGAGACAATGAAACACTCACCCTATATTAATATTTCTTTCGAGTTGTTTGTTCCCGAAGACGAATGCTCACATTTTTATATCAGTAATGAAGAGAGATTAAAAAAAACGAAGAACAGCATGAGAGCATGTAATCTAGATAAATAAGGTAAATATTTTTGTCCAAAAATTTTTGGATTATAAATGACTAATTAAGTAATAAAGAATAGCCCTTTTTTATCGTTGGAAAATCCTCATGGATGTCCCTCGCCCGGAGAAGGCGAGGGGGTCTGCTGGACTCTTATCGGCTAAAAACCAACGGTGTTCCTCCTCCTGACCGTTCGGTCGGAATCACGGGATTCGCAAAAGCATGCACCGCAACCCCGGCAGGTCCCGGTCCGCCAACCCTCGGTGAACCTCTCCTCTGTGGGGCCTTGCCCCACACCCTCCTGAGAAGCGCACACGGAACACAGCGCGCCGCCTTCTCGGGCCTGTTACTGGTAGGGCGGCGGGTCCCCTAACCCGCCGCCCGCAGTCCACACACTAGGATGGCTGGAGGTCGTCGCGTACGCGCGCCTTCCGGCGCCCGGTGCGTCTGGCACGGGAAAAGAGAAGAGCACACCGCTCCCTCTACCTCTCCGCTTCCTCGTTGGTCACCATCACCCCCTCGCAAAAGAAGGCGATGGCTTCCCACGCACCCTCGCTCCCGACCATGGATAGAACCGCGGCCGAAAGCGAGAGGTCACTGCCGACCGCCGCGCTGTCGGCGCTGCGACCCCCAAGCTGAACTCGCCTGCAGCGTGTGCAGCGCCGTGTCCTCGGGGCAGTCGCAGTGGTGATAACCAGGCCTCTGCTCCCGGCCTATGCGACCCAGGTACTTCCCGAAACAGCCATGTCCCGAGAGCACCTGCGTCAGCCGGAAGCTGAGGGCGCCATGCCGCCTCTCCAGCTACTCCTCCATAACGGGCCTTACCGCCGCAATTGCGGCGTGCCCCGCGCTGGGTTGCGCAAGTCGCTCCCTCCACTCAGCCACTAGGATCTGGTGGAGCTCACTCAGCCCAGGCGCCTCCTCGCGCTGACGATTTGGTATCTCAACGCAAGGGCTCTCGCCTCCAGATCCCAGGGCACGGATCCGGCTAGGAGGCTCGCCGCCTTGAAGGAGATCGTACGGTACCCCCATATCACCCTGACGGCCATCGCCCGCTGCGGTCTCCGCAGGATAGCGACGCTATAAAGAATAGCCCTGTCTAATTATTATTGGAGCCGATTCTGTTGCGCACCAACTAAACTTAACTAATTAAACTTTTTAACAAAAATAAAACCAATTTCAAATTGTCTATTTCCGAAGTTCTTCATCAGATCTTCACCAAATTTAAATGGGACCACTTCGAACGAATACTCTTTCAAAAAAAAAAACATTAAAATCGGTTCACAATTAGCAAAGATATCGAGGAACAAACATACAAAAAAAAACAGTCGAATTGAGGACCTTCTCCTTTTTTTGAAAGTCCGTTAAAAATATTGCTAATTTGACAGCTCTAAAAATATTTTTAGAGCTGTCGAATTAGTTTTCTTGTTTGAACATCACCATATTTTTAGGTGGCACATGCTGAGGTGTCGTCTAAATCTGTTTGGAAAGTTTAGTTCAACCTAATTTGACAGCTCTTATACTCTACCATCTTTTTCTTGTTTTATTTGCAAGGAAAGGATAGTTTTAGTTAACTTTGGTCGTTGTTCAACAGAATCGGGGCCATTGTCCACGTGTTGTAGAATAGAGTCAGAAAACTTAAGTCATGGGATATTACTAAAATTATATTAAAATATTGTGATTTTTATGTTACATTTATTTATTATAAGAAATATTGCCATGAAAGAAATTATCGAAAACACACAAAACAGAACAGTTACCATTAATGTAAGGAATTAACAATTAACTCATTTAATCTAACCACAGTAATTATCTACATTCTTGTTAAAAAGAACACTTTGTTCCTTGGGTCTATTTTTATAACCGTGGAATTAATTGAAACATAGTTGGGTACTTTATTAAAGTCATATCAATTATTATAATACGTACAGTTCGAATTATAATACGTTTGTGTTAAACTTTTCCGTTAAATACAATTAAATTAAGCTTTTCGCCCATTATCAAAAGTCCTAAGTATATTAGGACTTAATTAACTACTGTATTACCTAAGTATCCAAAAATATTCCATTTTAAGACTAAAAATCTCGCCACTGCGGCCTTGGAATACTGATGCCGCTTTTATCAAATAGAACCTTTGTCTCCATAGCAATCTGAATTACAGCTTCCGCAAATGCTCAATATTGGAATGAAAATGGCATTCCAAGGCGGCTCACACATAATAAACTAAAATAAAGAGTACATATTCACATTTACAAGACATTGAGAACCGCATTCACACATATAAAAGGAAATTTAGTCAGCGAGAAAATGATAAATTTTCACAAAAAAATAATTTTCGTTAACGATCCTGTTTCTTACAAGGACCAAAGACTAACAGACCAACTAATACAAGAAATTTCAGAAATCATAAATAATTAAAATAGGCAGTCTCCTGAGAACATCCTCATTTCGCCGTCCCCGGAGAATATAATGGCATTCGCAAAAACACAACTTTTCATTTTTGACGACTGCTTGCCAGTTACTTAACATAAATAGAAACGAAAAAGCTCAAATGAATAAACATAAGTAGAAACGAAAAAGCTCAAATGATTCATTCATTTGAGCTTTTTCGTTTCTATTTATGTTTAGTAACTGGCAAGCCGTCGTCAAAAATCGGTTTTTATTTTGTTCTGAAAAGTTGTGTTTTTGCGAATGCCATTATATTCTCCGGAGACGGCGATTTGTCAAACCGATCAGCACCGCCTCACCACTCGGCGTTCCCTTGTTGTCGACAGGTGGTCGACTAGGCAAAGACATTGCTTTCTCGCGGTTGACGCCGCGTTGCCAACGAATTGACTAGAATGGTTGTTACCAATATTTTAATCGGTGAGGGATCTTCATCAGTTCTACTCATGTTTCATAACCTCTAAAGTTTACAATTCGTGAATTGACTCGCATAGCTGTAGCACTTGATGAAGAAAATCAAAATGAAAGTCAAAACAGAAAAACAATCCACGCGCGATCTGCCCACGAGTTCATACGCGGTTTAGGCACAGCAATTAAGCGGGCAAACGGCGGGTTGTCATCAAGTGGTTCAGTTGCCAACCGCATATGGACTGCTTGCGAGCGAGGCGATCCAGTGACGATATGGAGTTGATAAGTGAGCGTTTATGTATGGAAAGCCCAACTAAGAAATTGCAAACACTCGAGGAGAGGCGGTGGTGGTCTGGTTGTTATTACCTTACGCCCCTAGATGAGATGTCAAATCACCCTATATCCTACTTGAAAGATTCAAAATTTGTCCAAACATTTAAATTCAGGTCGTCTATTGGCAGTAAATATAATATTTTTAAATAAATAAATAAAAATGTTAAGATTTTGGTCCGATTACTTTAAAAAAGTTTGAGGCTAAGGCTCTAACTTCACAACAAATTCTAATTCTGATTCTTTCATGACATACAATCAACCAGGAGATGACACGAATCAAACTTGCGACTCTGAGCGAAGGAGGCGGCCAGCTGATGCTACGCAATAAGGTTCGAGGTATAAATACAAATAAAGTAGGTAGAGTCAGGTAGCTGTACTATATTTTTAATACCATGTTGTAACTCTCATAAATTGGTAAAATGAAAAAATTACCCAAATAAAAAATATCCATGTGTTTTTGTTATAAATTTCATAATACTACGAAATTTCCCGTTAAAAATGAAAAGTCCTTCGTATCATCAGGTTTCACATAGGAGTGTTTAGCACAATTATTTAGACGTTGATCAAATAATCTATATCTATACATATAATAAATCTGTAGACTTGGCGTGTCTGTAAATAGCAAATATTTTGAAAAATCCTGGTTGGGGTGTTAAACGATAACCAATAGAACCCATTTTTAACATTTTTGGAATTTTTGTCTGTTTGTATGTTTATCTGTTTGTTTGTGCAAGCATCACGTAAAAACAACTGATCCAATGTTGTTGACTTTTATAAATATTGTGCTTATCTCCATGTAACCTATCGTTTTTGTTTCATCGCAATCGGTTCACGCAATCAAAAGATATGCGAATTTTAAGTTTTCTAGAAGAACTTAGCATGTGCATGTTTATACCATTTATTTTCAATAGATGGCGTTACGTGTATCAAATCACGTTGTGAGGAAATATATTACAACGAATAAATCCACAGATTACCTAATATTGAATTGGTACCTATTCTCAGTCTACGGAAGGTCTATTGAAATGCTATCTTTATGAAGAAGGTACTAAGCTTTTATCAAAAAAAATCGAAGATATTGTTATTTAGAATTTATTAGGTACCTATCTATATTAATGGTAGTGGAAGAGAAATACACTCAATTTCATAAGTGAGTGTATTCATAATTGTTAATTGTGCAAGGCAATACGATAGATTAATTTGAAATAATTATCCAGTCTAACCTTAGGATACCAGCATTGGCCAGTTACTAGGTTGCGGAGGTCTGATGGCAGTCGCTCCGTGTAAAATACTGGTATTCAGCCGCATCTGGTTAGACCGGAAGCTGACCCCAACATAGTTGGGAAAAAGCTAGGATGAAGAAGAAGAATTTGAAATAATCATATATTTTATTAATATTATCATAAATCTGTGGACTTGCCGTGTTTGACAATGGGAAATACTTTATAAATAATAGTGGGAGTCGTTAAAAGATAAGAAAAAAAATCCATTTCGATCATTTTTGGAATTTTTGTCTGTTTGTCGGTTTGTTTGTTTCAGTGTGATTGACTTTTATAGACAAATATTGAGCGTATCTCGGAGTAACATTTAGTTTCTGTTTCATCCTAACCGGTTCGCTCAATCTAAAGTTATTAGAATTTAAAGTCAATAATAAAACAATTAGCATCATTTGTTGTAACATATTTGCTCAATAGATGGCGTTGCGTGTATACTAAATTACGTAATCTATTTTCCGTTCAGTTTTAAACGTGTACAGTTTCCGGTTAGCTTATGTTATGCTATGAAGCTGCTTCTCGCACGATTAGCTCTCTCCTGTATACCTAAGCAATCTGAGCTATCTTTATGCACACATCCCGTTTTTTTTATCGTTTGAAAATCCTCATCGATATCCCTCGTCCAGGGAAGGCGAGGGGGTCTGCCGGAGTCTTACCGGCTAAATACCAACGGTGTCCCTCCTTCTGACCTAAGGCCGGGGTCACGGGATTCGCTATTGCATGCACCGCAACCCCGGCAGGTCTTGGCCCAACAGCTTCTTCTGGTGGATCTCTCCAGTGGTGGGGCAATTTGATGAATAAAGTTGTAATGTTGTAATGTCTTTTGATGAATAATGTTATTATTATAGGTTGACACTAACAACACGCAAAAAAAACAAAAAATAATTGTCCCCTGCCCTGCAACTTCCTTCTGAGAGGCGCACGCGGAATCCTCCCGGGCCTGTTACTGGTCGGGCGACGGGTCCCCTAACCCGCCGCCCGCAGGCCAGTCACTAGGATTGGCCGGAGATCGTCACGTGCCCTCCGGCACCCGGGGTGTCTAGCCGGAGAAGGGAGGGAGGAAGACGCCTCCCTCTCCCTCTCCACTACCTCCTTGGTGACCATCACCTCTTCGCAAAAGGAAGCGACGGCCTCCCACGCACTCTCACTCCCCACCATGGACAGAACCACAGCCGGAAGCGAGAGGTCACCACCCACTGCCGCTACCAGGTCACGGCGCTGCGCTGTCCACGCAGCGCACACTTACAGCGTCTGCTGCGCCGTGTCCTCCTGGCAGTCCACACAGTGGTGACATCCGAACGTCTGCTCCCGGTCTATACGACACAGGTACTTCCCGAAACAGCCATGTCCCGAGAGTACCTGCGTCAGCCGGAAGCTGAGGGCGCCATGACGCCTCTCCAGCCACATGCACTCATCCCTGGCGTTTCTACTGCTAACATTGTTCACATGGAAACCTTATTATAATGGACCTGACTACTGATAGAAATACAACATATTTTGTTTAGTAAAAATCCTAATTTTCAAATCTAACAAACTAAACATCTACTCAGCCTAAACCGTTGGTGAAAAAAACATAGAACACCCGAAGCTATGTGAGGTTTCCGTTTTTTGTGTATTTTTCATAGTTGTTAGAATAAAGAAAGATTTTAAGAAACCCACCTAATCTATACCTAATAATAATTACATAATAATTTCAGTTAAGCAAGTAATGTTGTCCTACGACTTCTACGCATACGAAGTTGCGGGCACAGCTAGTATTATAAATAAGCGTAATGTAAAGATAACCAACTGCTTTAAATAGTAGGTGAACAATGGCTATCATGACAAATTATTACATGTCATGATAGCCAAAGTTGATCTAAGTATATAATTGAAGTTATGGGGATTAGATTTTGGGAAAAGGAGACCTATATATATAAGTAATATCATATGTGTTTGAAAGAGTATACTCCCGAAGTGATCCCATATAAATTTTGCTATGATCTGATGAAGCAATTCGAAGACAGAGAATAGAACTCCTCAACGACGAACACCACATGTATCGTGATTGGGTTATTGTAATTTGTATCAGAACTGAAGATCACTATCGAATCATTTTGCGTATACTTAGCTGTGTTGTTATGTGTGTCCACTCAAAACGTAAAATTATAGGTAAGTAATAAGATTTAAATAAACCGACTTTAAAAAATCTGAAAAGTATTTCATAGTGGTCATATAATAACATTTTCAGAAGTCGTGGGCTTCAATTTCACTTAGTTTTCATTACTTTGTTACAGTGTGACTTAATTAGCACCGACTTCTGATTTATTTTATTTTATCACAGTCACACGATACATTTTTGATGCTGTTCAGATTTTCAGCTTTGCCATAATAATACTCGACCGGAGTTCTCCAGAACTTGGAAATTGTGGCTCAAAAAGCGTGTTGGATGCAATTCACGACTTGGCCAAAACCGTCTGAGGTTAAAATTGTGTGTGCTAACTATAAAACTCAATGTGGTTCGGAACAGCATGGCGTAAATTAACGTGCTTTTGTAATTTATTTAAACATTATGCACAATCATGGCACACATGGGGTCTTAATGCCATGAAGCATTCTCTATCAGTCAACTTTTGGGTTATTGAGAGTGGCATCGAAAAATCTACAAACTAATAACAATTACAGAATTTCTTACAATAGATACATAGATACAATGTAATCTCGCCAACAATATACCCTTCACCCCTTCACCCCGGAACACTTACTGCTTGGCGGTAGGAATAGGTAAAACGGGTCGGTAGAGTTGTAATATAATAGTCGTATTGTTATTTCATTTGATTTTTATTAAACAGGACAGACTTCGTTCTGTCAAAAGTTATTGGCCTGTAGTGGGAAAAGAAAAGTGTTGTTTTTACAATTTTCCACGCAATTTTTATGTTGTCTTCTCTCCATAAGAACCTTCCTTGTGCCTTAAGGAATATATTTAATAAAAAATAGCCGAATTGGTCGAGCCGTTCTCAAGTTTTGAGGTTAGCAACACATTTGGCGATTCATTTTTATTTATATAGATAACATAAACATAACATCATGCCTTGTATTCCCCGAAGGGTTGGGCAGAGGTGTTTTAGTAGGTAGTCGTTTCGCCGGCTATGTTTAAGTCCCATGTAATAGGGGGCGAGCCTATTGCCATTAACCGGGCACAAATCCAGACTCCGGGCTACTACTGAGACATTCCTAATGGAAAACCCAATATCAATTTGTCCAACCTGGGGATCGAACCCAGGAACCTATGCTCAGCAGTCACGCTTGCGACCACTAGACCAACAGTGTTTTATTAAACACTAGGCTAAACATTTACTTCTGTTTTTATTACCCTTTTCGAATAAAAGCTGATACATGATATACTTCAAAAAAAAGAAATAACAATGACGTACCATTCATGCTCCTGAATTCGTTTCGGCGCTACTTCTCAAGCGCGCTGAGAATTCCGACGCCAATAGCATAATGACTTGTATAAGGGTTTAAATAACCTCCTGTGAGTACCTAGCCACAATATCTCGATTCAATCCATGTTAAATGTGCGATCTTTAAAAATTAGCTTTGTTCGATGAGAGAGGTCACTTCGCCAAATGATTTTTCCAAATACAACCTTCTGACATTTGGTTTTTCTACTTACTCTTAACCAGGCGAAAATCCTTAACAAAGTAATAAACAAAAATAATAATAAAAGTTTGCTGGTATATTTCTAGCTATACTAGTTACATTCCACACCGAAACTTGCTTTGTCGTCTACTGACTACGATCTATAGCAATTACGTGACCTGACGATATCAACCTTGAACTTTCTAAGCTCTGCCAAGGTTATCGGGACGGTTAAAAACAACAAAGGTTTAATTGTCACGCAGTTAGTAATTGTAATCCATTGATGTAAATAAGTTAGTTTAATGAACGTGTCAGTGAAGAGCTAGTAATTTACTAATACATTATCTTTAAGCCTCTATTGTTTTATTATTTTGAAACTCAACGGTTTTGATAGGCAATTGCTAAATTAAATTCAAGTCTTACTATTCGTCTTTCATCATATTAAATAACATAGTAACAAAAAATATTTAAAAATATGCCTGGTGACTAGAAATTCATAATTACATTTTCAGGGACAATATATACATTTTTTCGGTTAAATATTATTTCCAGAAATTAGAAAGCTCAATAATCGGCCCTTTCCTGCTAACTAACAATTAATTTAACAATTCTAGCCCCAAGGTTATTACTTTAATTAAACTTGCATAGCTTATGAACAAGATTCTGTTGTTCCATGAATTTTAGTAAATTAAGTAAACAGTCTTTCGCTGATATGTTTAAAAGTTGTAATTTCGCAAGTCAATTAAAACTAAATTAGTTACTGTGTTCTATATAAAGAAATATTTAATGAAACAAACTCTTTTTTTCGGTCAATATAAACGTAAGACCGCTTCTCAACACGCCTTTCACCGTTTCGTAGTGGAAAGAAGAATCAGCGCTCAGCACAACCAATTCGTCAACAATTGCTGCACAGGGCCACGGTACGCACGTTTTTCAACTTAGTTTTGTATGAAAATGTAGGAGAGTGTTCACTGTTGCGTAGGGCTACGCTACGCACAAATACGTGGGTTTATGACGTCACAGTGTTGCCAGCCGTACAATTTAAATCGTATTTATACGATCTTTTCGTACCTAGATAAAATACACTGATGATGATGGCGGTACGGCATCAGTTTAATGTCAGTTAAGAGCAGAATTCTAACTCTAATAAATACAATAAAAAGGAACGTTGCTATTAATTTCCCAAACTCAACCAAAGTTTATTAATTCGAAGTTTATAAAAATATATTATTTAATTGGGGTATGTTTTATCGAGAGTGTGAGCTTTCTGGTTAAGTCTGTTACGCGCCGTAGAGTCCGCGCCACGACTGAAGTCCCTTTGACGCGGCGCTAGTGTCTACGTAGTTGCATCACATTGCATTAAAAAAAATGTAGTTCCACAATTTCCCGCGGGCCTTCTTTCGTGGCGCGCACTCTATATTGTGTATCATTTCCATTACCCGATCGTACATCGTATGTGAATTGAAAAAATCTTATAAATATGATATCAAATGGCTGGCAACACCTGTAGCTAAGCGTGGCTGACCGTTGACTGGCCGTGCGCCGTAGTGGATAGGTACGTTAGATTATATTACTATACTCTTTGCGTTAGATACCTACACGCAGCCTGGCTACGCAGCTAACGTGGGCAGCGTGGCTGTGGAATCCGTGCGCAGCAATGGATCCTCGTGACTATCTCTTTCATTTAATATTGTAGTTTATGAACAAATAATTAAATTGACGATAATCATGTCATTATTATATAAGGTGTTAAAAAATTAACTAAAAGAATTTTGTGGGGGTTACTCGGTATCGGAAACTGCGTAGAACAATTTTCCGAAGTTCGCGTATTTTGTTTACTACTTACCACACAAATAAAAAAATATTATATTTGATTTAGTATGGAAAACACAAAAAAAATACGCGAATTACGAAAAGTTTGTTCTACGATTGTTGTCCAATTTCCGATACCGAGTACCTAACCCCACAAAATTCTTAGAGTTCGTTTTTAAACAACCTGTATATCAGTTAGGCCCAAAACTCATAATTTTGCATCAATCATGCATTACGTGCATCGAACTATGTATTTAAATTAAAACTATGCAGTAGTGCTGCATAAAGTATTAACTTGCCACGTATTGATTGAAATGAAACGTCACACATATAATAACTTTAGATAGTAGAAACTTGGTGAACACCAAACCTGCCTTATCCATGACCGGGTAGTAATTTCAACTACCCCAGCATCATGTTTGTGACTACATAAAAGCATGGGCTTTCACAATACGGGACATAGCCTGAGGTGAACATTAAACCTATCATAACCAAAGCAAAGTTTATTTAATAATAACTGTTCCTTTCCTGAATATACATGCGTGAATGTTCGAAGAACCTATGTTCAGGGCGGCCAAGATAAATCGGCTGTACTGTATTTACATTAATATCCCCGGAAATGGTTTTGACAGCGCGTGTACATGGTGGCCAGTATATCTTAGTGGTTCATGGTGGCGCTGCTTGCCAAGACAAAATGTTAACAATAATGTCAAATTTAGTACATTTTAATTTAGTTAGTCATTTAGCCACCTGCCAAGATATACTGGGCATTCTTTAGAGACGGGAGAGGGAAAAGCGCGGAGGCTGCGCAGCGCGTGTCAAGGCCGCGTCCTCGACCGTGACCACCCCTCGGCCGCCCGCGCCCCGCCTTCTCACCTGCGTGTAGCTCCCGCAAAGTATTTCTACACAAATACTTTAATTATTAATTTATTCATCATGTATTTATAGATTTAGACTGCATAAGATAAGCTTTTTTTTAAACACTCAGATGAGATGTTTTTATCGTACCTACTAAACAAAATATATTTTCTAATCTAACGATCAATTTCAATATGAATAATATAGTTAGATACATAGAAAATAGATTTATAGATACATAGTGTAGATATATACATAGAACTTAAACAATTTCTGGTAAGTAGGTACCTAATATCTGCGCGAGTCTAACATTTGCCCGCGACTCCGTTTGCGTGGTCTAACTTATATTGTAACCTTAGATAAATGATTGATCTCTGCTGGGCTCTAACTAGATAATGCTCTACCTTAGAACAAAAGCTCCTTGAATGCGGCAACTTTTATCGACATTTGCAACTATCTTATTACTTGTTGTATTGGTTTTGCACAGTTTCACTACGCAAACCTCTACTTTAGATTTACTTTTCTTTACAAAAATTTACTTTGGATTATGAGCAGTTTAATAGAACACGCGGCACGTCAACGTCACACATGGGTTGCAGCACTCTTTGGTTGCAACGAGACTTAACTCGAGTACGCCAACTTCAGCGTAGTATTAGTTGCCGCATTTTACTAGTACGCTGGTGGTATCTAGTTGGAGCGCAGCGGAGACCAACCCGTAATCTAAGATTATAACTCTGTTTTCCAACCGAAGTACCTAATCCTTTGAAACTAAGCTTTTTATTAAGAACATTTCCGACTTCCTAGTTCCTTAATTACTACCTTTGTAGAGAGACTATGTATTCTTAGAATAAAATACTTACATAATATTGAATAAGATTGAAGACAGGTATTGGTTATCATATTTTAGTACCTATTTTAATTCAGTTTTTTTTAACAAAATATTAGGTAGTTCTAACAACTGTGAGGTCTAGCAAGAATTAACGTTTGTCGAACAAAAATACCGAATCCTTCTAATACCGAAATACTTCATATTTCTAGCTGTTTCCTTACGCCCACGGTATATCAGAGATTGACACATGGTAACAACGTCATGTTACGATATCGTACTTAGTTTGCTTATCATAATATTATATTCAGAAGTATGGGCACAGCACAGGTTCACAATACAAGTCTGAAAAGCAAAGCGCCTATTATACTGAACAACAACGGCATTTGACAAAGATAAATTGCTTATTACATCATAATAATATTTTAGAACACGTATCTATTTTGCAAATTTCCAGTTCCTTATTTTGAATTCAGATAGAACGTATCGTAAAACAGTTTCAATAAACTATTGCTTATTATATCTCGCCTTTATTCCCGAAAGAAGTAGGAAGAAGTGTACTGTTACCTACATTTCCCCAATAAATAAGTCCCACGTAATAAGAGTCGAGCCTCAAATGCCATATACCGGCTGATTTTATTTTTATTATCTTTTAAACCTTCCAAAAGAAAAAAAATGCTGCCTGATTCCTCAACTATCTGTTTTAAGACGCTAGTAGACGCGCCAGTCACCGTTACAGACCAAAACTCATCATAGCATTGTAGGTATGACACAATGAGTTCATCAGAAAATGAGACCCCAAAAAAGTCATCATCTGTTAGGAATACAATGTACCTGCACACCACTAATTTTATTTTATATATTATATTATTTGCTCTTTGTCGAATCACACATGAGGGACGACGTGCCTGATAACATTTGATAGCATTTAGCTAATCAAAAATATCAGTCATAAAATATTAAGATACGTTATTTCTATTTATTAGGACTGTCCTCCGTGTCCTTTAATTACGATAAATTAACGCGTGATTGAAAAAAAATAAACAAAGCAATGTTACAGTTAATGTTCGATCAAGAGATAAAGCTAGTATTATCTAAGACCTTTGAATTAAGCTCCAAATACCTATGGGATATTATTCGTTTAATTTCGTTTTTTCCAAAGTCGTTGGATAGTTCTAAATTTCTCTGGACACTTTAGCTTAACCCTTCACCTAGCATTAACTGTAACATTACATACCTACTTATCGGTATTGGAACGTGAATATGTTTGACTAATTGCGATGTAATCCATACCTACCATTACCATTGTTCAAATTTGTTTATGTTATTATACTTCTATGATATTTAAGTCTTCTATATGAACTTAAGGGACCTTTCCTTACTTTATACCCTATCCTTTATCCCTTTCCAAGTGCCTACGCACTTGTCCACTGGCACTTGTATGTTTTACTTTTTGACCTAATCACAGAAAAAAGCTCACGATGTTTTTTTTTCCATATACATTGAAAAGGCCGTGAGCCATTGCTCACGGCCTTATGCAAGCTAATAGAACCTCGAAACGTAGAATGCAAGCCCGCGCCTGTGATAGCTAAAAGCTAACTATTGTTTAAAATGTTGCTTTTGGAAATGTTTTGATACAATGAGTAAGTATATTCTGATCGATACAATGTGAATAAACCGAACTTGAAAATACAGAGCATTAAACAAGCCTCTAAGCATAAAAGCGAAGGAAGCCAGCCCCAAGTTACATACAAAACTTACGACACAATTATATAGCACAATATCTCTCTATAAATATAGAAAGTATGTATATAATTATGATAGTAAAATTGAAACTAACTTTAAGGTAGATCAAAGAAAATCCAACTATAAAATGAATGGTTAACATTAGTAGGTAAATAAGTATCGGTAACGCTAACACAGGCCTATAAAGTAAACGCCTACGCAAGGCAATACACGTGCCGCGTTAGGGTCATAACGCGGTGAAGGTCGCGGGTCCCGGACCAGCCCTCTGAAAATAAGCGCCTCGGCCGACGACCCCGAGGAAATCTTCCAGGGCACCTGACCTTGACCTTTACACGCGCACGCGCTGTCACCGTCACATAGTGCCCTGACCCTGTTACGAAAGGATCATCTTATGTACTACGCACCAGCTCTGTTCTACATACATAGGTTATACTTACTGGAGTGCGTAATACACGAGCTTTGTTCACAACTTCTTGTTATTCCGAGAACTAAATACCATCGGCTTGATGATGAACTTGCGATTTTCAAACAACTTGCGATGATCTTGATTAAATTACTTCTTTTAAAACTTTTAGTAGGCATTTTAGTTGTTGGTTCTCGTGTTGTTGGATGACTTTTTTTTAATTACGTCTTTATTGAGACTAAAAATAATCAGCGTTCGATCAGATAAGAGTTCCAGACCGAACCGAAACACGCATACGTCACGGCTCAAATTGATTTCTTTCCAAAAGCTTTAATACTAGCACATCCAATAAGATTACATGTCTTAAAAAATATTATTAAAAGCTTAGTAATGTTTAAATTGTATGTACACCATAAAATGTTTTGCAAAAAAGTGGTTCCCTTGAAGCCACCTCATCAAAACTTTAAAATACAATAGTTTACATAATATTTCATGCTTCTTGTTATTAGATGGCTATTTATCCTGCCAATACGTGCTTCTTAACGGGGGACACCGAGAATTGAAATTTCATCTGCCTTAAGCTGTCGTAAAACGTTTGGTGGCGCACTGTGCTCTACAATGTGACCTTAGGTAACGCTAAGCAATAAATTTCTAGTTATTTTTAACTTGTTTCGTAAACTACTGACTCGATTCCCTCGGAGCACACGCGGAAGAGATACACAAACATGAATGTTTTAACAGATTCTCTGCGACAGCTGTGATATACTTATTACGTAGTAATTATAAAGAGTTAGCGCCTACTAATATAGTTACCGCATAGATATATTAAATCAGCATGATAAAACACCAAATATAAACAATAATTTGTAAATAATTTGTGGAGCTCGTGGCTGAAAACCTATTGCGCAGATTGATCGAGCTACGAGTAATGTTGCTAGTGCTTGCGAGTGTCCTTGAACATAAATATCTATTTTGGACTTTTCTTCTTTTGTTCTGTAGCGGTTCGAAGATAAACATGGAAATATTTATTACTAGCTTTTGCCCGCGACTTTTTTTGCGTGGATTACGTATATAAATTTTGATTACGTATACGTACCTATAGGAGACTGGACAATTAAAAGTTAATACCAAAAAGAAAACTGCTTAAATTATTTTAGCTCACTTTCTATGAGTAAGTAATAACGTGATAATTTATATTCCATATAATTATGTTGACGAGGTCTCTGCACTATAAAAATACAATATTTCATAAAGATTAGTCTTGTAATTGTTTTGACCGTAGTAGTTCACAGATATAATACTTTATTGCTCATCACTCATACCTGACAGCGTGTTAATTTATATAACCTGACCCGATTTTCTACGCGATTTCAACTGAATCTGTCGAGTAGTACTGGTGTGAAGCTCAAACATACAAACAGACAAAAAATTCTAAACAAAAATATTTTGACATCAGTATCATTTCCCGTACGTGTTGCACTTACCTTTTTCTAAAAATCTTGAATGTACAGTTTTATCATCGTTACGATTTTATTATATGTATATAGATATTATTAGATATATAAAGATAGAATTTATAAATAAACCTATATTTTTTTATAAAATAAACGCATATGGTTGTGGACCAACATTTCATTAGGTACGTGAACTTTCAATCAAGGTCGCATTTACATCCGGTTTTCCCTCTCGCATTGATATAGAATGTGAAAAAAATAATAGGTACGTACACATTGGGATTTGAGAGGTCCTTATTCAGTCAGCAGCGGAAGTGGCTAATACGATGATGATGATGATCGTAAATGAACCTATTGCAATGATTTGCCGTCATTTTTGTATCACAACGGCAGACAAAATTTAAGGATTATTTATTTATGCACATTATAATTAGGTACCTATGTAGGTATAAAGATTATTTGCAGCATCACCTAAATACTAGGTTAGTCGAAAAGGAGGTAGTTACTACTAAATCACTGGTGACACTGTTTTACAACTAGCGTTAAATTTTGAGAAATAATCTATTGTATTTTTATTTCTATATGAATTGTAATTTATTTTAAAAAATGGGCATCTGTGATTTATTTAAAAAAATGGGCATCTGTGATTTATTTACGAATGGAAAATGGAGCTATTAATCCATGACCCCTAAATATGACAAAAATATAAACGTAGCCGATGATAAGGATACCCGATGTCTTACAGTATTTTTTTATAAATCTTTGAATAGCTATTTCTCTAAAACTAGACTTTTGGGGAAAGCTGTAAAACATAAGTTATTATCACCACTCCGTAATCCGGGCGCGGTGAATATGGCGATATTATTACGATAATCGATTTAAACGGTCTTAAATATTTTTAGATAACCAACGACGCATATAATTTATTCACTTTTTAAATAAGTAACTTGTCCGTAACACAACGCAGATTCTTATAATATTAGTCAAAATACTTTTACTCATCGTATTTATACCAGTTACACTATTTAACTGATGAGCAATTAAATTGAATTTTGATTGGCGTTAAAAATAAATTGATCAGCGAATAACATTAACTGATCAGCGAAAAACAATACTTTATCAGCGATTCATGATCAGCTGGGATATTTTTGATAATAAGTTATTCTGCGTGTTTAAAACAAAATAATCACGAAATGCAAAGTGATCGCACTTCTAACTTAACCGAGTCGGTTTCATTTTTGTCGCTGACCAAATATTTATTCCGTTCATCAAATATTTATTTCGTTAATCAATTAATTCCTTAGTTCCCTTTATAAACCAGGTAGGCAACATAATATGACATCAGGGATACCATTATAAGTAGATAATGTACGAATGCAATTTTTTTACACGTAATTTTAGTAGTATTTTAGTAGTAGTAATTAGTAGTTAATTTTAGTAGTAGTAATTTTGAGTTTTTTAGTCTCATTTCAGCAGTGAATCTTAACGGGCTAACTTGATGAGATTTTTTTCTAAAACTGAATTTAAATTGAAGGATTTAAATGTACTTAATGAATTAGATTTCTGATTCAAAGTGATATCATCATCTTCATAAACTGTTAGTAAACAAATGCTACTACTCTATAAAAGACTTCCTATCAGACAGATCACTGCACCAATACAGTCTCCCTCAGTCATGATGCGTTCAGTGGGCCACTAATGTGTACCTACTTGTGTTTATTTTTTCCCTATAAATTCTGTATGAAATTTTAAATAATTTGTAACTTTAATTTAATAATGTACTTTTAATGTATTTCATTTAACTTTCATGTAAGTGACTATTGTATGCCCTATGGGCGGGACATAACTGAGCTCAATTTAATTATTTAAGACCTGTATTATGTACCTACCTTTGATCCACAATAAAGATATTGATTGATTGATCATTTCCATTTAATATGGATTTTAAGAATATCTGAGAGGACATCAGTATTGAAAAAAGAACAAAATAATCACTCGATTAGGGTTTATCAATCTAGCCTACGTGCTTTACGCAGTCTACCTAGTGACTACGCCCAAAAGACGCCCGCCGCGCCGCCTGCGAATACCCGCGTTTTGCGGCCATCAAACTCAATGCAGCCTGTGGGCAACTAGCGTTCATTGATCACTCGAATATAGAATAATTTTAAAAATGAAAGATGACAACATAATAAGTAACTGACTATTGCATTAGCGAGTGGACAGTGTTAATTAATAAGTCGTGCTTATTCACTCCAAGTATATCATCAGATAAACGATAATATACATGCATCATGTTACTGAGGCGAGCCAGCCATTGAGGTGTACTACAAACGATAGTGAAACAGGGACTGAAAGCGGTTACGGTACGGGGTTACGATACCTTTAAAATATAAAGATACCGTTTTCTTATAAAGTTTAGGCTAAACCTTTAATAACCTTTTTTAAATTTCGGTACCGAAAACCATCGACTGATTAATGAAACAGGGACTAAATAACCTGATACTTAAGATACCTTTAAAATACGGTATGACGTCATACCCCTAAATTCTGGTTACCTGAATATTACGATACTTAAATATAATTCGATACCGAAATGTAGAGTCTGAAAATGCGTTACGATATATTCCGGTATCGCTACCTAAACGTAAATAAATAAGAGTTTTCATTGATGAACCGTAGCGCCAGCCCGTCCTTCACTATAAAGGCCCAGGTGGCATTAGTATGATCCATTCATCATTCGATGTTTTTCGGTACCGAAATCGTAAAAAGGTTAAATAAAGGTATGGCCCAACCATGTCTTTTCAGACGTACCACACCACGACGGTAGAAATGTGGCTGAGCACGAATAATCTAAACATATATTATAATAAATCTGTAGACTTGACGTGTCTGTACATTCGGAAATATTAAAAAAAATTGCAGGGGGTTAAAGGACAACGAATAGAAACAATTTCGATTATTTTTGGAATTTTTGTCTGTTTATCTGCTTGTCGGTTTGTTTGTGCACGCCGCATGTAAAAAGTACTGACTCGATGCGGTTGACTTTTATGGACAAACATTTAGTTTTTAACATAACATAACATCACGCCTTATATTCCCCGAAGGGTTGGGCAAAAGTGTATAGTAACACCCTCGTTTCGCCAGTTATGTTTAAGTCCCATTTAAAAGGGGGCGAGCCTATTGCCATTAACCGGGTACAAATCCAGACTCCGGGCTGCTACTGAGAAATGTCTAATGGGAAAACCCAATATCACTTTGCCCGACCTGGGGATCGAAACCAGGACCCTATACTCAGCAGTCACGCTTGCGACCACTAGACCAACAAGGTAGACATTTAGTTTCTGTTTCATCGTAATCGACTCGCTCTATCGAAACATTAGAAATCGAAATATTAGAATTTAAACTTATCAAGAAGAAATTAGCATCATTTGTACCATATTCGCTCAATAGTACGTTGTGTATGTTAAATCTCGTAATAAATTTTTCGTTTAGTTTTTAACGTCTAGGTACCAGTTTCTGGTCAGCTTATGTTATGCTATGACCATTAACAGGGCGCAGGACCAAGCACTATGAGTTGCGGGTGTAGATCTTAATGTTTGCTGCTTCTTGCAGTGTAAGCAACCTGAGCAATCTTTATGCACACATAACACATAACCCTGGTGGTTCTACTGCTAAAAATTTTACAGGGAAGCCTTACTATAATGGACCTGACTACTGATAGAAATACAACATATTTTGTTTAGTAAAAATCCAAAAAAAAAATCAGTCAGCGTAAACTGTTGGCAAAAACAGGGCACCCGATGGTATGTGAGGTTTCTTTATAAATGAATGATAATATATATTTCAACGTTTTTTATATATTTTATATAATTGTTAGAACTAAGAAAGATTTAAAAATACCCACCTAATTTCAGTCTAGCAAGTAATGTTGTTCCCCTGCTTCTACGTAGACGAAGTCGCGGGCAAAACTAGTTAATGAAATAAAATTAAACATACCTATACATTTTACTTTATGATTCGATAACTGCCTCGTTGGTCTAGTGGTGGTAAGCGGTACTGCTGATCGTGAGGTCCTGAGTTCGATCCCCAGGTTGGGCAAAGTGTTATTGAGATGTTTCAGTGTGGAACTGTTCAGTAGCAGTCCGGAGTTTGGGATTTGTGCCCAATTGATGCCAATAAGCTTATTACATAGGCCCTATTTCACTGAAGGGTTGGGCAGAGGTGTTACTATACACCTCTGCCCAACCCTTCGGGGAATACAGGCGTGATTTATGTTATGTGATTCGATTACTGTTTTTGCGAAATGGAAAGTTTCAATACATAAGTTTTGTTTACAGTGGACAACATTGATTTTGACATGTCTGGTAAGAAAAGCCTTTGCAATAATAAAAAAGATGGTATGGTCACAAGAAAAACTCGCAGGGGATGACGAGGGCTGGTGAGTAAGCAAAGCGAGCGAACTAAGCCTAGAGCCTTAGAACCTAAACCGGTAATTATTAATATTAACCGCATTTATCACACTGACCGTAACATAAATACTAACCAGATTTACATTCTCTCTAACTCTTTAATTTATTTATTCCTAATGAAGAAGGCAGACGGGATCATACTCTGGTAAAACTACAATATTTAAAAGTTTTTCCGAGACAGTTTTCGTGATATATTATAGAGGTACGTAATTGTTATTTTTCCAGCAAAGCCAGTCATCCTATGTGCATAGGTAGGTATCAGTGGCACAGACCGTGGGCGGGCGAGCGCAGGCGGCGCTGCAGGGGAAGAGAACGTTAACCCTTTCTGCAGTTCATTCGCCGTCTGGCCTCACCCCTACAGTCCGCCCATCCTCCCTAGCCGCACCCGACTGCACGCTTGCCATACTGCAAGCCAACACTTTTTACCTACTACCTATCGCTAAATGTACGAAAATTAAAACTACACCCTGCTATTATAACTATAATTCTTGCGATGTTATTCCCGAGATGAGCGCACTCCGATGTAACAATTTGTATTATGCATATCGAGGTTACAAAACCAAGTAATGTTGTTTTTAAAAAGTACCTACGTCATGAATAACGTACACAAATTATGTCTGGAAATACAACTTTTCACTGTAAGCCGTGGGTAATCAAAGGTCTGAGTCGATCTGCTCATAAAAAAAATATACAATATAACTATAGCTAAAGAGATGGGCACTTTTGTTCATACTGTAAGATTAGTCTGTTCGTAGTGTGAACACGTTGATTTTATTTTAGACCTCTTTGGCTGGGCTGACGTTTACAAAGAGTGGATACAGTGCAAAGAACCTGGCTAGCATTGAAAGAAAATCTCCGACATAAAAGGTAGGTACTCTGTGATCACCCTTCCAAAATGCCACGATTTGTATAGTAGGTAACTTTAAAAAACTTTAATTTTATAAATTACCTATACCTAATATTGCATTTTATTTATGTATGTATTTATTTACCTTATAAAACGACACATTTCACTGTATTTTTGTCAAACATGATAAAATTAAAATTATAAATAAATAAATAAAATTATAAAATTAAATTTGTACAAAATCATTGACGAGTTCTATAAAGAACAAAAAAATACAGAAACAATATTAGAAAAACTCAATTCACATTCTCAGTTCACCGAAAGGGCAACAAAAAAGTATAAGAGGGAACACATGATTAAGAACTATCTCGAAAAGAAAGGAAGCTTCGATTTAACTTCGTTTTTAAATGGCCTCGTATACTTGTGCTATTTTAAACAATGGTTATTTAAATATAATAATTGGTAATTGATAATGAAGTACAATTGTTTATGTAAATTTTCCGGTTACATTGATTTGTCGTAACCGTAAGACTCGTCAGTTAATTCGTTTTATTGAGATCACGTGGTTTAGGCGTGAAGTTTTTCATTGTAATGTGCATTCGTTGTAACGTGCATTCGTTGTAAGGATATTCGTTGCTTCGTACTTTCGTTGTTTCATTATTCGTTATTGCAAACTTTCGGGGGCGTGTTATTCGTTGTTTCATATTTCGAGGTCACGTAGCGGACTCAAGGTTGAAATAATAGATTTTATATGAATTATAATTTATTCATATTTTTAAAGTCCTGTTCTAAGTACTACTATAAGATGTTTTAGGAAGCGTAATGTATGGTAATCAATTTTCGAAAAGATGTGTACAATAATGAAAAAAATACGTGTACGCGCGTTAAAAGTTACACTTCGACTTTCTACCAGAGAGCTTTTTCTACAATTTTTTCAACTACTTCTGCTAAAGCAATTCTCCTGAAACTGCGCACACAAATTCAATTCCCATGACAATACAACATGAAAATAATGTCAACCTTCAATCCTCCAATCCTGATGCTGCAGGGGTACTGCAAGATAAACCCGTTTCACTAAAAAGTTTTTTAAGGGATTATTATTTTGTACTATTTTTTGCAGAGCTTCAGACACCTTTGAGGTTTATGTCAACAACTAACTTCATAGTGTTGCATTTACGCTACAGCTGTTACCCTCAATGTGCCAAAAGAAGTATAACTTCAAAAACTCATTTTGTTTTTTTTTTTACGCCAATTGAAATTTCCGGTGTCGATATGTTCTGGGACACCGATATAATAATGTACTCTGTTGTAAACACGCTGTAGGTACATGAGGAACTCTTGATATCAATTATAGTCTGTCTCTATCTGGGTCAAACACAAAAACGTGAAATAAATTGTTCAGGTGACAAATTTTACATGTACCTACATTATTTTAACGTGTAGGTATTTTTATTATTTAAGGTTATCTTTTGGGCCAACTTTTTTTCCATATCTTTCACATTTTACGTGTAAAGTATTAGTTTAGTGCTATCATTCATGTGCAAATGTCCCTCCCCTTCTGTAGACTATTCGGATACCAGGTATCTCAGTTTGAGAGTCATTTAAAAATATGTCAAGGGCAATTAGTATTATCCTATAATTAAATAAACATTTAAAAATTAAACATCTTTTCATATTAGTGTACATTAAAAAATCAGCGATCCTTAATTACGAAATAGAACAAATAAACATGTTGTTCCGATATTTGTAGTCTTCTTCTGTAGACACTTAAACTGTACACATATTAAAAATTATTGAACTCGCCCAATTTTTTTGTTTTATTGTGTTGGCAATACTAAATTCTTCGTCAGTCATTTGATGGTTATTTTGATAAATGGCGTTTGTGGTGGTCAAAAATATTAATTTAACAAGTTACACATTATTTTGGTCATGTTAGGTGGATCTTTCCTGTGCTGCGTATAATATTGGTAAGTAGGCACTTTAAAAATAAATAAGTTTTAGGCTTCTACGCGTATTAGGGGTCTGGCAGCAAAATTCAACGTGATTTTATTCTAATCTCAAAATGTAACACGCCATCTTTAATTGTTTACTTTATATCTTTCATGTAGACATCTTTCCTGTAGATGCCAGTGTCTACAGGAAAGTAACTTTACCACGTAAAATAACTTTTACCATGTCAGCGTTTTCTTGTCAATATGAAAGATACGTGTTTTGACTAAAATATGGTGTAAGAAAGCTATATTGCATGTAATGCATAATTATAATGTGATTGTATGATTGATTTCTACAAAATATATGTCTACCGCGTGGATATTTTTTGTTTTTATTTATTTTTTCAAGGATACTCTAATTTTATAACATTATTAATTTATGGGATGGGAAATTACATTATTTTGAGCATTTTAAATAAGGTTTTCGTAATTAATTTTAATAATATGATTACTTAATTAAGTGTTATGTTTTGATCTGTAGTCATTTGGGTCTTTTCTATAGAATTCCTACAGGAAGGATGTCCATAGAAGTGAACAATTTTTGATTATTTTTTATTTTCTAAAGTACACGTATTTTTGATCATTTTTAGTTTATTGTGGGAAGTGAACATTGTTTTAAACATTTTACATTAGATTTTCCAAATGAATCACAATAATGTGATTAGTTAAATGAGGTATATGTCTTCATCTGTAGACAAAAAGGTCTTTTCTAAAAGTAAAAATGTAGTTTTCTGTAAAAATATGTAAGTCTGATCTATGTCGACATTAATAAGGGTAAATGTTTTATTTTTTGCAAATTATGAAATGTACATTTTGTGTTTGACCCATCTCTACCTTCTATTATGTTTTTTCATAGGAAACATCAGCAGGAAGTAAGGCACCATTGGCTAAATTCAGCTTTCGCTTGTGTATAAATGATTTTTAGACAGAAATAGTGCTCTACTTAACCGAAACAAACCAATATTGGCACAACGTTAAATTTTTCCTTCTTCTCAACGTTTTTTTTCTTATCATTAGCCAATGATTGTGCATGGGCAGTCACCGAGAAATGTATAACAGTGTTGTAGTCTCCGGCAACGTGTAAGCCTACCCCATAACATAGGCCTACACATTGGCGTACCCCGTGACGTAACCGTGATGATTTGATGTGTAAAGACCGGCCCCCCCGCATCCACGGACTGACCATTTTTTTTTATCCTGGAGAAATACGTACATACTGCACTACCACGGGGCGATAGTGCAGTTATGTGGGACTCAAACCCACTAAAGCTCCACGGTGTCTTCCTCTGCCGCTTAAGGCGGGAACACGGGCACGCGTAAGCACTCATCCGCGAACCCGCTGCGGCTGTCCGTTACCGGACCCTCCTCTGGGGAGCACCCCCATCACCGGCGCACCAGAACACACGGCACGTCGTGACCACCCCGGGGACCAAACGAGCACATGGGCGCCAGACGACCCCGCGTCTGGGCACCCCTGGTCCCCCCGGGACGGGTCTGGTCAGTGGCTCCGCCGCCTACCACCCCTCGGCCGCAGAGGATAGGGAGAACGGCCAACGACATACCGACACTCCTCTTCCCCTGCGGCCCCACCGCGTCCGCCATCTGACGGTGGCGACCCCGTCAAGGCCGCGGAAGGTAGGGAGAGCGGCGCACCGCAACACCGGCACCCCTCTCCCGCCGCGGCCTCCACCCTTCAGCCGCGACGCCTCCCATGAGACACCACGGCCCGCCTCAGCCGCGATGTCGCCCAGGCGACACCGCAACCCACTTGGCCGCTACGTCGAGGGCTTAAAGGCCCAAGCCCCGACGAGCAGCCCCTCCTCGGATTCCTCTTCGCCTCACCGCGGAGACCCACGCCACGGCTACCGAGGCCCCCCGCAACGACAATGCGGGAACCCACCGGGGGGGATCCACGGACTGACCAGGGCCAACGCAGTGTAACTTCGCAAATCAACCATACATACAGATCAACCAATCCGCACAATAGCTATTTTGGCACGAATATCTTCAAGTTTAATCACATTGATATGCCTTTAAAAAATAAGCATCTTTTACTTGTGAGCTAGCGCATTCAACTAACAAATACACAACACTTGGGTACTACTGTTATTGTAAAAATCCAAGATGTGTCTATTTCGATGGGAAAAATAAGATGAACTTATTGAATTGCAGATCTAATTCATTAACATTAATATCGTCTACAATTCGATGTAACGATCTAAACAGGAGATACAGATATATTAAAATCGTGCAGTTGATAGAGGAAAATATACTAATTCACAGAAAGAAAATATTAACATCGAATATCACATTTTTCTATAAATAACATACATACATACAATCACGCCTATAATCTCCGAAGGAGCAAGCAGAGGTATTCTCCTATTACCGGAGTCTGTACATACGTATCGCCTCTTGTTTCGCCTTTCGGTGGCGAGCCTATTGCCATTATTCAGGCAAATACAGTATTAGTTTAAAATGCCGGTTTACCTAATGAATAATTATATAGCAAAGTTTGTTCATTTTTTACATGTAAGAACCTTCCTTGGAAATAGCTCATTTGATTAGTAAAAACCTCATCGAAATGTGACCCACGGTCCTCAAGATAATCGCGAACATTCATACATACAGGTTTTTAAATCGTTAGAATAAACAATATTGAATTTTGAAAGTAACTACTAATTATCTATACTAATATTATAAAGAGGAAAGATTTGAATTTTGTTATTTTTGTATGTAACGAATAAACTTAAGAACTACTGGACCGATTTCAAAAATTATTTCGCCGTTAGAAAGCTACATTATCACTGAGTAACATAGGCTTTATTTATTATTGGAATAAAACTTCTTACGCAGGGCGGAGCCGTGAGGATACGGCTAGTCTATACTAATATTATAAAGAGGAAAGATATTTGTATTTTTGGATTTTTGTATGTAACGAATAAACTTAAAAACTACTGGACCGATTTCAAAAATTCCTTTGCCGTTTGAAAGCTACATTATCAGTGAGTAACATACGCTACGGGCGGAGCCGTGAGGATACAGCTAGTCATTAATAAATTTATATTATAAGCCAAAGTGGTCCTGAAATTGGTCCCTGTGGGACGTCAGATGTCACAATAATAGTGGCCGATTAAAAACCATTTTACCACTAGACTTTGCGTCCTTAACTGCTAATTATGTTATCATGAACCACTAGTATAAAAAGGGCTACTTAATTAATTAACAGTTAAACAGTTTACCTATTATTTGGTAGGTAAAGAAATCTAAAACAAGAACGCTTAAATTTAAAAAAAATATCCCCTTCATTATAATTTGGTTGTCGATCCTTGTTAGCGATTATTACGAATGCGATGAGAAAGTGCTTTCCATAACGAGTCAAACGAGCTCAAGCACGATAAGTCTACAATTAGTTATTACGGAGTGCCGATCACCACCCTGAGCCGCCTTCCAAATTCTTCTTGTCAAAATAAGTCATGATACAAAATCGATGGGTCTGCCTGATTATTGGCTATTTAGAAGTTCAAACCCTCAATAGGATCAGTTCACATAACATAAACATCACACCTGTATTCCCCGAAGGGTTGGGCACTGGTGTATAGTAACACCCTCATTTTACCGTTATGTTTATTAAGTCCCATGTAATAGGGGGCGGGGCTATTGCCCAGGCACAAATCCAAACTCCGGGCTGCTACTGAGGAATTGCACACGTAGAAACCCAATAAAATAACATTATGCCCGACCTGGGGAACGAAGCCAGGACCTCACGATCAGCAGTCGCACATGCCACCACTAGACCAACGAGGCAGTTTGAAATCCCTACACTAACTGTGAAAGGAGCCGATCATTTTGTGACGGGTGAACTGGTGTCCATTATACATTATCTTAGACCATCTCGATTAAACCAGCTTTCAAACAAAAAGAGGCGTAAATTTAATGTGATTTGAAAGGCTACAGTATAAACAACATAAAGAAGTATCAAACTGTCATACTATGTTAAGAAATTTGTGTAATGAGACATGAAAGTTAAATTATACACATTATTTTCGCATTTTCTAAAATACTACAAAAGCTGCAGGGGATAACACGTGTCTTTTTTTATTAGTCTGAGTTGTTCTACAAAACAAAACAAAAATCACGCCTCTGTGAGGTCTAGGTCTTGAGTTGTAAATGTTTGAATATGTAGGTATAGGTCGAAATATCTGAACTAAATACTAACAATAGTGTTGATTCTGTTGCACATTTTGAGAGTATTATATTGGACTAAAAGCAACTATCACTTTCTTTTTCTATTGAAACAGAAAGAGGCAAGCACCCTTAGATTAGTTTAGTCTTACCAAAGTGCGTAACAGAATCGACACCAATAAACGCGCAAAATAAGTCTGCGCGCGGCCATAATCTGAACTAACTATGCTCCACCACAATGTTGCCGTTTTATTAACTTTTTCCCTAGATCTACCTGATTTTAGGAATAAAAGAAAATAAAATAATAAAGATTATAGTAGACCTCGTCAGACGATAATAATCATAATGCATTCTTATTCAGTCATGGCACATTTATAAGCTTAGTTCTTTTCCATTGCAAATTACGTAAAAATACTAATTAGTTTAATTGGTAGGTAGTAAATTTTAACGTACATAAACTTAGCTCAATTAAAATATAATAAACCGCAAAAGATGGCTACCCAATTTTAATGCTCACGAATATATTACTTTTCCTTATAAAGCAGAATTTGTTGTTTTACGATCATGGCAACATTTAGCACGCCCTCCGTCGCGCGCTGAGTTATCTTGCGCGCACTCTAATCTCAATTTGTGAGACAGGATTAGGCGGAATTGGCCCCAAAACTACAATGACTATAATCATAGACTTCAACATACAAAGACAATAATGTACTTTTAATCTCATTTAAATATTCAGATAATTATTAATTAAACACAAACAATATTTATATTATTTGTAATAAACAATTTTATAATAAATAAATAAATAATTTTATAAATTGTGGAAAACCAAACAAGTTAACTTCAGAATAATTTATCAAAGATTCACTAGATAGTGTTGTAGTAAATTAATACTAAATCTGATCGATGGTATAACATCTATTAACCTTTTAGACGTCATAGTCACATATATGTGATAAACGAAAGCTTACCCTGTACACCAACGTCACAAATATGTGACAAAAAATACGGTGCACCATAAACCGAAATAAACTACTGTTGTGTGTATATTATACAGGGTGTTTGGTGCATCGTGTGCCAAATTGAAATGGTCGACTGGGGGGGTCATCTGCTATCCTTTCAGACCCCTAAACACTATTCATGCCCTGTCGATTTTTTTTTATCGACTTTTTACTATTTTATTAAAAAAATACCCAAATTTTACATTCAAATACAAATTAAAAAAAAAGTATAAGTCGTAGACTCTGAATTTTAATTTTGTTTAGATGTGTATTGTATGACAGTATTTTGATATCAAAATTAGTGACATTAGCCATCTAGTTTTTTTTTTAATTTACTCGCAAAGTTTCGGACTTCAATTAAAGATGTCCATGTTAGAGCTATTTACATGGCTATAAAAAAAAACCAAAAGCGACCGGGATCTTCGAACTCCCTCAAAAATTTTCTAGTCTATCCTCTTGCTAGTGATGTGCCACATGCCATAAAAATCTTTTTACAACTTTGTGAATTCGCTAGAATTGTGAATCGAGTCACAAAATACTAAATTCCAAATTCTAAAGAAAAAAAGTATTTTTGCGTAATTGTTAATTGAGACACATGTAAAATTTGTTTTCTCACTCTCGCAAAGTAAAATCTCTTTCTATCTATCTCCTTATATTTTCTATCTCTTTCTTGCATAGCGTAAACTAGTTTGAACAAACGACGAACTGCCGCCGACGCCGTTAATCCGTCATAATTTTAGTCGAGACATCACTGCATCTGCTACCTGACGTGTGTGCTTAGTTCACCGTACTCCGCGTTTTTTTCATTTTGTTACTTTGTTTTGTTGGTTTTTGTTACGTTTTAACTTTTGGTGTTATTGTTAAACTTTGTTGAGTTTTTGTTGCTGCAATGGCGACGTTTTCTAACGAAGAATATGCTGACATCATGATGGCTTATGGAGCCGCCCATGGTGTCGCTCGTGCAGCGCAACGACTTTACCAGGAACGCTTTCCTGGTAGACGATTACCTGGCCGCAGAGTCTTCCAAGACACATACCGACGCATACGCGAGACTGGCAGTATCACTTTTCATGAACCAAGGGGCCATATTGTGCAACATAATGTTGAAGTGGACGAGAGAATACTGGCACTTTTTGAGGAAGACCCTACAAGAAGTATTAGAAATGTGGCAGCACATCTTGATATTTCAATATGGAAAGTGTGGAAAGTTCTTCAGCAAAACGAAAAGCATCCATTCCATTACACTCCGGTGCAAGGTACGTAATTTTAAACTAACTTTAAACCCGTACACGCTTTGTTTGACGATGCCTTTGTATTTGCTTTTGTATTTAATGAAAATGTGCCCAAAGTATTCCAGCATGACGGCTGTCCCGCGCATTGGAGTTTGACTGTGAGGGAATATCTCGACGATGTGTTCCCCAATGCGTGGATTGGTCGCGATGGCCCTATTGCATGGCCGGCAACGCATTGAAACGGCGTTCAATAAAATTAAGAAGGAAATGCGACTTCGTACAACAACTGTGGAAATACGAAATAGATGTCGGGCCTGCATTCGCAATAGAGGCCAACAATTTGAGCAGAATATGTGAAAAATAAATAAATATTAATAATGCTTTCCCCCCCCCCCCCCCCCCCGCAAGAGTGATACGAGACAGATTTTTACCTTATAAGAGTGAGATAACAGATTTAATAAGTATTTCAGGTATCATTTAAGCAAGAATATTTTTTGAAATCATAATATTTGGAATTGTAGTATTTTGTGACTCGATTCACAACTCTAGCGAATTCACAAAGTTGTAAAAAGATTTTTATGGCATGTGGCACATCACTAGCAAGAGGATAGACTAGATAATTTTTGAGGCAGTTCGAAGATCCCGGTCGCTTTTAGTTTTTTTTTTTATAGCCATGTAAATAGCTGTAACATGGACAGCTTTAATTGAAGTCTAAAACTTTGCGCGTAAATTTAAAAAAAACTAGATGGCTACTTTCACTAATTTTGAATTTAAAAGTACTTTAATACAATACACATCTAAATGAAATTAAAATTCAGAGTCTACGACTTATACTTTTTTTTAAATTTGTATTTGAATGTAATATTTGGGTATTTTTTTAATAAAATGATAAAAAGTCGATGAAAAAAATCCATAGGGCATGAGAAGTGTTTAGGGGTCTAAAATGATAGCAAATGACCCCCCCAGTCGACCATTTCAATTTGGCACACGATGCACCAAACACCCTGTATACATACCTTAAATATTTAAGCTCGTGTCCGTATTTAATTGCATGAAACCATTTAAATTATACCATGGATATTAAGAAATTAGATGACAATTAAAGGAGTGTTTTCACACGCCATAGTCATCTATATGTGACCGCTAGTGTTATGACGTATTATCATACGTCCATCGGTAAAAATCATAATCGATCGTCATATCTATCGATAATATCTATATAATATAACTTACAAAGATTAGAGTGATTTATTTCATCATATTATTTTTGTATCAGTTATTAGGTATCTGGATAAACCAAAACGATTTTTTTTTAAACTCAGTCATAAGCAACCAGGCAATAAATGCCCTGTAATGATTACTATAGTGGGAAGTAATGCGAAGTTAAATATTTTTTTTATGTCACGAGTAGTGTTTATTAGAAAATTACAGACAAAAATAAAAACATAGTTGTTTATCGATAAAGTTTTGGAATTCCTATTCTTTTTGTAGATGTCAATGAATTAGTGACATGGCGTGGCGGGTACTCCGATCCGTTTATGCTCTGGCGTTCAAAAGGTTAATCATAAATTATTATAATGTTGTTATAAGATCTGCAGTTTCTGAGTCGAGCCAGCCAAATTGTTCTATGTATATGGTAATTGTCAATAGTCGTTTTTTTTTGTTATAAAAACGATTATTTTACAAGAAATTGATATTTTCAATGGTTTATAATAATATGAAAATCTCGTTTAATTTACAATAAAAAAATATATATATACTCTTTCTTTATACATAATCAAATTATATGATAATCTAAGGAATTGTGTAAAAGAAAATGGATTTGATAGGCTTGAGGCTTCATTCTCCAATATACAAATAGTTACTCTTTGGGCTTGATCTAGCCTACTAACCCCGAAAGAACTAAGTTGGCAACACTGGTAGGGCCAATTCGAAGTGATCTGATTATCACTTGTTAATCAAATCGTGTCGTCTGGAATATGTACGCTTTAGAAAAATTACTATCGATAAATAACTTTTTTATCTGTGCATTGTATGTTGCCACAAAGCAGATTAAAAAAAAACTGTCAATTGAATCCGTCTACTGTCTACTGTCTAGCTGTCTAGCTAGGACAAATTTATGAGATTTTCGTAGTCATACTGTATATGTTTGTACTCAAAATTATATAAATTATGCCGAAGAATAAAGGAAAAGGTGGTAAAAACAGGAGGAGAGGAAAGAATGAAAATGAAACAGAAAAACGTGAGCTAGTCTTCAAAGAAGACGGACAAGAGTACGCTCAAGTCACCAAGATGCTCGGTAATGGCCGCTTGGAGGCCATGTGCTTTGATGGCATAAAACGTCTTTGTCATATCCGAGGTAAACTACGAAAAAAAGTTTGGATAAACCAAGGTGATATAATACTAATAGGATTGCGAGATTACCAAGACGCAAAGGCCGATGTTATCTTGAAATACACTCCTGACGAGGCAAGGAATCTGAAGACTTATGGAGAATTCCCAGAGACAGTACGAATCAATGAGACAGTGGTGTATTCCGTGGATGGTCTGGATGAGGATATTGAATTTGGAGATGAAGTTAGTTCAGAAGATGAAGCTGATGCAGTAGATGCTATATAAAAATTAGCACTTTTTATGTCTACAGTAAGTCTATGTAAATTTGTTTTGCTGTTATGAATAAACATGACTTTGTGATTTTATACATTTAGTTCTCAAAATTATTTCATATACATACCTACATTGTGAAAAGTCTATATCCTTTAGACATACCTACAGTATTTCACCAAAACATGTAAGTGGTTGTAACACATTAGCATATAACTTCATTATGATTATTCAGTTATTAATAATATCTAAAGTTACATGAAATTATAGTCAAATTATTGTGTATCATTCCTTGAATTATTCCCATTTGTCTCAGGTGTGAGAAATGATAAAAATAAGGAATGTACATTACCTACCCATTAAATAATTATATCAACAAGGCTCGACTTCTATTATTTTTCAATCCTCCTTTCTACTGGTATCATAACTCAAAACATAATACTTTAACAAGTAAATTATTTAATTAGTATGTTCACACTGATTTGTAGAATTAAGATAGGTACTAAAAGTCAATACCAAATGAGATTGGTTGGTAATGTATTGAATTTTTGGCACTATATGTATGTATGCATCCATGTGATGCTAATTGACTAGACTCGTGTTACAATTTGAACTTGAGTTTTCTTTCTTTAGTTAGTTGAGTTTTTATATCTAACATTAATTTATAGAGGAAATGTTTAAACATGTATCAAATAGGCTCTATCTAATTTTATGGTTCATTGTGAAGTTAAAAATTCAAATATTTTTATGAAAGAATCGGTAGAAAACTATGTTATGGAAGCACTATGTGTAATATATTTTTAAAACATGTTCAATGCCAGCAATGGTCAAATAAATGTTAAGGTATGTATGTAATTACAATTCTACTTTATAATTTAAAAGATAAATTTTACTCAAGTACCCTTGTTTATAATCTAGGTTTATTTGATTAAAAAACATCAATTAAAACGTAATTAGTTTTTGAAAATTTACCATTTACTTCGATTTTTGTAAAAGAATATGTTCATAAATCCCTTCCACATCATCATTCCAGATCAGAGGGAGATGTCACAAGTAAGGTTAGACAAACCAGCATCTCGAATTTGGCTGAGACAGAATGGAAGGCAGCCTGTGCAAAGACAAAGAAATAACAATGGTAGTTATCTACAGTATAGATTATTCACGATTTCTATTCTACCAATGCTACAATAATTCATAGATATTGCTATGCCTTAATTAAAGTCTCCATGCTTAAAGTGCATTTCACAGATTAATTATATATGGTGCATTTACATATTTCTAATTTGTATATTTGAAGTATATTTCAAATAGAGTAGCCTCCATACGGCCAAATACTCAAACTAGCTGCTAGTACTAGTATGCATGTATAGCATCCCTAATACGTCTGTGCTACTAGTATTGAATGTCTGACTATCTGAGGTCTGACTCGAACGCTACTCCGTTTTAACACAGTAAAGTGACTGATACGGATGGCATGGTTTAAAATAAAATGGTTGAAGCCCGCTCTTGAAATGTAACATTTGATCAAAGAGATTAAATATGTAGGTATAGAGATATTGGAGACATTTTCATAGAAAAACTTTGGACCCATTCTACAGTACAGCCATCTAGTGTTTAATAGAGAAAGTACGTAATCTTAATAGTTGGAAAACGTTACAATCTTTCAAATGGTAGGTGACGTGCTATTAATTTGTACTTTGTAGGGATGTTTAACATTTATCGATGAAGGTTTCAGAGGTTGATATCGTCACCGGAAAGCCAATACTACTTAAGAGCCATTTTTGGCCAAAATGAGTTATATATATCGTTGGATTGGGTTTTTTAAATCCAATCCAACGATATTATATAACTCATTTCGGCCAAAAATGGCGCTCAAGTAGTATTGGCTTTCCGGTGACGATATGCAATGTGTCCCGGTATGTAGTAACAATACTGAGCGTTATATTTAAAGTACTCAATTTTATCAAAAAATTCACCCGATATATGGGGTTAAATATCCACTTATAATAACCTCGCCATAAGGATAGAGAAAGAGTAGTATTTGGCTCAGATATTTCGACCTCTACATATTCAAACACTCTCAACTTAAGGTCTAGGTCGAATAGAGGTGCGATTCTTTTACAGGTGTGTAGAACAACATGAACACCAAAAAAGTAACACATAAAAGACGCGTGTTACATTCTGTTTTTGTATTTTTTTACAAAAAGTTAAATTAATGTGTAAGATTATGTAGGTATAAAACGCAGCGGATATATACCAATTTTTGGTTTAGTCGAGGAATAACCGATTCGCGAAATGACTACAGAATCTAGAAATGAACAATTCTATGAATGACTGATTCTATAATTGACCGATTCTACAAATGACTGATTCTTCAATTGACTGATTCTAAAAATGACTGACATTTTTATTTACTCAATTTATGAGCAGTAATACTTTGGGTGTTTTTGGTTTCACGATTAGCTAATAGATGGCGCTATTGCTGCACAAACTACGCTAATTCTGATAAACACAACGAGCTGCAAAATTACAACAGGGGAAATAAATATATAATTTAATAAATAATAAGAAACATTACGTCTGGTTATTGTTACAATAAAATAAATGTAAAATTTTAACTTGCCTCGGCTATAAGGTGGAAAAAGGTAACGTTGAACAAAATTCGGGTATTCCTCAAACAAGTTTATATTTAGATTTGTATTTAGTTTTTTTCTTTTGTTTGTTTTTTGTTATGGTTGTAGTTTGGTAGCGTTTGTTTGTAATTAAAAAATGGAGGACCGTGATTTTATAGAAAAGAATCAAAAAGGGTTTGATACTATTTTACACAATAGATACCGATACAACAAGATCAAAAGATTAAATAATGATGGAAGTACGTTTTGGCGCTGTGTAAATAGAACGGAGTGCAGTGCATCAATCAGAGTGAACTCAAACCTGACTACAATTCAACGTTATTCCAAGCACAAATGCCAGGCAGATTATATTAGGAATTATATATTGATAAAAATTAACAAATTGAAAAAAGAAGTTTGCGAGAATTTGTCACCGATCAAGCCGTTGTTTGAGAAGAATTTTAATAGTGACGTCATCGCTGCAGGAACTAGCACAGCACTTCCAACATTTCATAACAAAAAAGACAGCCTATATAACATAAGGAAAAAGTATTTGCAAGCGGAAAAGTTAATATTTAATAGAATGGAAGATGTTATTGTGCCTGAAGGTCTACGCAAAAACTTTCTTGTTTCGGAAGATGGTGATACTGAAAAAATTTTGGTGTTCATGACAAAATTATCCAAAAAAGTAATTCGTAAGGCACGGTGACACTTTGGTGACGGCACATTTAAATGCGTTCCACGGCCGTTTTATCAATTATTTAGACCTATACTCGGATACAAACACCACCAACGTGGTTCCCGTTTTATACGCATTATTGCCTGATAAGTCACAAACCACATATACCAGATTGTTCGAAATAATAAAAAGTTTAGGCATCGAAATTAAAAAATTCAAATGTGACTATGAAGTCGCTATAATGAATGCAGTAATGATTGTTTACCCGGAGTGCGTGGTCAGTGGGTGCTATTTCCACTATCAAAAGGCGGTATGGAAAAAAGCAAAAGACTTGAATGTTACTATAACAAGCGAAGAAAGGCAAATAGTTCGCATGTCTGCCCTTTTGCCTTTGCTGCCAGCTGCTAGTATTCCCGAGGGTCGGCAATTAATATTGACAAAAATAGAAGCTGTTAGTTCGATGCACTGCAAATAAAAGGAAGACCATGAATTTTAACATTTTTAATAAAAAATTAATCAATTTATCAAATGCTCATAATGAGTCCCTTCTTGTTGAATACAAAGTCGCACTCTTGATGATACTAGGTACCTACTAATTACGTATCTCTTTATTATTTTATCATGCACTTAAATTATAATAGGGCAATGATGCGTACTTCTCAATTGGGTACATTTATTAGTAATAGGTACTTATGATAATGTCAGTTGTATGTCCTTACGGCAATGTCAGCTTTTCATTTTTCTGAACAAAATTTCACATCAAATGTAAAAATTCATGGTCTTCCTTTTATTTGCGACACTATGTTATTTAGCAAAAAATAATCCTTATGATGAAGCCTTTCGATCGGTATGATAAAGCTACAGGGTGATTATTTTTCTCATGTAACGGGTTCGATTCCCGGTTCAACCATGTAATTATTTAAATATCTATGAATGCAGTTTAAATTGCTTTTTAAATTCAAATAATGTCTTCTTTCAGTAAAATGTTCCATCTACAATATTCAAGGTACTTTCCCTCCATGTGGCATATCCGTGGGACGCCCTGTATATAGTAAATCATTTAAGAGCCATCTTTTTTTGTTTGTATATAAGAAGATATTTAGGACTTACCATGAAAGTTGTTTTAAATAAATGATTAGCCAATTCTTATGTTGCTTTTTATATTTACTATATTCCTAATCAAAGTATTACTGCTCATAAATTGAGTAAATAAAAATGTCAGTCATTTTTAGAATCAGTCAATAGTAGAATCGGTCATTTGTAGAATCAGTCAATTGAAAAATCAGTCATTTGTAGAATCGGTCAATTATAGAATCAGTCATTAGTAGAATCAGTCATTCATAGAATTGTTCATTTCTAGAATTAGTCATTTCTAGATTCTGTAGTCATTTCGCGAATCGGTCATTCCTCGACTAAACCCAATTTTTTTCGTTGCGTTCTCTTGGAATATTGATTAGCGGAAACCTGCAATCTCAAAAACAAATTGAACAAAATAAGTAAAAAAAACATTTTAACAAAAATAAAACCGACTTCAACAAAACGAAAAAAAGAATAAAATAATTACCATAATTATTATAAAAGTAACAGATTCAGAAGTCGGTGCTAATCCACGCTGAACCAAATTGAAGGCACCGACTTCTGTATCTGTTACTTTTATAATAATTATGGTATTTATTTTATTTTTTTCGTTTTGTTGAATGCGGTTTTATTTTTGTTAAAATGTTTTTTATTTCATTAATTTTAGTGGCCTTAATTAAAACATGGTTGGACCTACTAAAGACGCTGCACGTAACATAATCACATTATGCGTACTGTTCGTCATTGAGGAGTTCTATTGTCTATCTCTATCTCCAAAGTTCTTTATCAGATCTACACCAAATTTAAATGGGACCATTTCGAAAGAATACTCTTTCAAACAAAATATTTTTTTTCAAATCGGTTCATAAATGAGGGCGTAGTGAGGTAACAAACATTAAAAAAAAACATACAGACGAATTGAGAACCTCCTCCTTTTTTTGGGAGTCTGTTAAAAATAGCTATACTGATAGCTAAATAAACATGATTAGGTATATTTGCACTCAGAATGCATAGATAAGAGTTAGCAGAATGTCTTTGTTTGCACTCGACTGTTTTCAGTGTTCCTTTATTATTTCCCTCTTTATTTTTCGTTGATAGTACTAATCGATAGGATACACACCACTATAATAGGTACTCAAACCATTCTCATTTGCAAAAAACGACCTCGGTTGTTGAAAAGTTTATTAGGTACAAATTTAACATTTTCCAGAATGTTCCACGTCATATTGACATTAAAATTGTAATTATAAACGTATATACTTCTGAAAAAAAGTTACAGACACGTTCAGACGCTTGACTGGTCCAAGATTTGCAGTATAGGTCAACCTGAATCTCATGGCATTAAAAATTAATAACAAACAGTGGTTTTCATATGGCAATGTCAACATGTCACTTGTCAAAACGAGTATAACCAGGGGCTTCAATCTTAGAACAAAAAACTGGGGACAGCAATGGGTACAATGATACAAAATCACGAAGTATATTATCGTCCCTGTACACAATAAGCGTAGCGTGTGTTTTTTAATTTTGTCGGATTATAATCGTACGGAAATTGACAACTAAGGCTAAGAGATGGCAGCTCTGAGGCAATATTCATTTTAAGTCGAATAGACGGCGATAAACAAAGTCGCAAGTTGTCAACATTGTGTAGCTCCAGTAGTAGCTCATTACTACTAAAATAGTATATTTTTAACCAACATCCTGTTCTATTGTATACAAAAAATATTTTCAATTATGGACCGTTGTCAGGGGGTTTAATGACATTTATTTATTTATATTTATATACTCTTTATTGTACACCAGGTTAACATAACACGAAAAACTATTTAAATACAAAAATGCACAATGGGCGGTCTTATCGCGCAAGGCGATCTCTTCCAGACAACCTTTGGATGGACTGGGAGAATGGAAAGAGAAAATCGAGCAATCTAGGTGTACAAGTACACTACGTACCTACATAATATTACTTAAATTTAATAATATAAAATACATGGCAAAATAATTACATAAATATGAAAAGAAAACAAATAATATAATAATAAACTAATAAATATATGTATAAGAACGGAGGAGAGGAATAAAATAAATAGCAGATTAAAGCGACAAGTAATGCTCCTTCACTGACTTTTTTAAAAACTGGCAGTGATTGTGCACGTCTCACATTAAGTAGCAAAGCATTCCACAGACGAGCACCTTGGATCGTAAAAGACTTGTCATAAAAAGAGGTGGAGTGCTGTTGTATTTTTAATTTAAGATTTTCTGATGATCTCAAGAACCTAGAATGAGAGTCACAGAGGAACTCGAAGCGTTCTTTTAGATAAAACGGGGTAGAAGGGTTAAAGAGCACATTATAAAGTAGGGAAAGAATATGGGCATTCCGGTGAAGGCGAATTGGTAGCCATTTGAGCTTAGTACGAAATTCAGAAACATGATCATATTTGCGCAAACCAAATATGAATCGGATACAAAGATTTTGAAGTTTTTTCAAATTGATCCTCAGTTAGATCGAGATAGCTGGCATCAGCATAGTCGAGGATTGGGAGAAGAAGAGATTGTGTTAGCGCTATCTTAGTGACAGTAGGTAGGAAGTTTCGAAGGCGTCTCAAGGAGCCCGCTGAAGCGAACATCTTACGACTGACTTCCTGCAGTTGTGTTTTCCAGGAAAGTGTACTGTCGATATAAATCCCCAAGTTCTTTACTTTGTCGGTAATAGGAATTATAACATTATTAAAAGAAACTTGAGGATGTATCGCGCAGTATAACATTAAGTTGTTTTTTGATTAACTTAAACACGTAATTGCAATAATTTACACAAATATTTTGCAACCATTTTATGGGGCGTGGTAGAATCCCCTTGGAAGTTTTACAAAGAATAAACTGGTAGCCCCAATACAAATGTCTGCTATTGTCCGTCTGAAGTAGGTAAAACCACTAATTTATGTACAATAACGATTTAATTTTAATACAAGGATCCATAGATCCTTTTGTTAATATATCTACTATAAGTTCACTGTTCATGGTCTATCAAGAAAATGTCTAACTACGATGTAAGTTCTCAATCATGTATTAAACATACCTAATTTAAAACGTTTTTATTAAACCGAATGAATTAACTAAATTGAGTGTTTCATTTAATAACCCTTGAAATGAACACTAATATTACAGAATAAAAATCAATAGCTATACATATATATCTAGATAAAGGTAAAAACTAGCTATAAACCTATACTATATAGCTATAGCCATACCAGTATACATAACAAAGGTGTAGTTCTAACTAGTAACAACAGATGGCGCTAGTTTCTTCGCGAACGCAAATGATCCGTTTCACCGAACAAGATTGGTCTATATTTCAGTATATTACAAAGTACTCTGTGAGTATAACTGTAGTTGATACATCAGTTCTGATTAATGTTTTCTTCTTCAAACAGTTTTAATAAACATCCTTATTTTAACAAGGTTTCCTTTTCCATTACAATAAAATTGCAAAAAACCATATATCAGCATATCATTTTGGGACCCAGTGCATAATATCAGCAAGCACATTGGGTCACATAAAACAATAAGCCAAAACCTCTAACAACATGGATTTATGAAATACATGTTGTGCTGACCCCATCTAGTGTGGGATAAGGGCAGGAAGAAGATCGAGAAGAAATTAAAGAAAAATAATTACAAGTATCAAGACTTTTTATTCAAATTACCCTTGTGTTACCCACAAAAACATTTAATTTCCCTATTTGCCATCAGATTCTGGTAGACCTATACCTCAGTACCCTTTTTTTTCCAAGCTATAAAAATGCGACCTCTCACGGGATTCACTGACAGCTAGACTGCGAGCAAACACCAACTGGCGTCTATTTCAATAACTACTGACGTGTTGTCCTGTTTATATCTATTAGTATTGAAAATCGTTGGAATAACGTGACGTCAGCAACGCTATCGAGGTTATTTATGATCAGCGTTGCGAATCTGTGGGGAATTCCCCAAACTGCGGGGATTTTCAGTGCGAGTGGGTAATTTGTGGGGAGAGCGTCTATTTAGACTAGAACTTAGCTTAGAAGTAATAAATCATATCTATAGTGAATTAAAAAATCATTTATATCTATAGTGAATCCGTTAGAAGCTCAGCAATTGAAAGTCAAATCTCTTAAACCGTTGTTGCAACGATTTCCGATCCTTGAAAAATAATGACATTTTAAAAACTAGATAAATGGAGGGCTCACGCGATGCTAGATTACTCTGCTAAGCCTATTGCTCATTCTGCCTTTCTCAAACGCATTTGTCGAAAGAAAATTTTGCGTTCTGAAGAATTTGAAAACAGAATCGTAATCGCTTGCACAATGACACTTTAGTAGCGGTTATGGCCACTAGAGAAGGTATTAAGAAGAAAGGAGGCCTAAAATTTTATCCGTCGAATGATTTATGTTAACAAAACTAATTTGACGCAATGAAGACTAAGAGCTGCAATACGTTGATTAAAATCATTAAATACTTATGTTAAGGACTAAATATATTTTATTTATATGAACAGTACTTTTATTTCTTTGCTGAAAATTTGTGGGCAAAATGTGGGGAATATCGATTTTATTTTCCCCAAAATTGGGGATTTTCAATTAGGTTTTTGGGTAATCCAGACCGTGGAAGTCGGCAACGCTGTTTATTATTAATGTGAAATTGTGAAACAATGTTTACCCGTAAGGGTACGGGTGTGAGAGCCGCTGTTGCGCGGAAAACGCTCGCGATGGCATGCAGACACGACGCCAGACCTTCGTAACTCGTCGGCTATCTTTGGTTTGATTAGGTCAGTTTTTTTCTGTATTCAATGATTTAATTTACTTGTTGGGTACATTCGAAAAAAGCAGGTCGTACCGTAATAGGCAAGTGGAGCACTGCAGGTATTCTTTGATATTATTTGTATTCAGAAAACCAGCATAGTCGTTGTTAGCCATAATTTTTAGTAATTTATTTTCTAGATGTTAAGAAATGACAAAAAGACTATCGAGCTGTTGGACGTGAACTCACGGCACTCCGTGCACCACGATTTTCGAGCCATTGCTTAGAACAACTCGCTACTTGAACGCATTATAATATTGTAGTCTTCGCTTGAATATGAAATTGGAGAGCGTATTTCCAAAGTTATTTTTACAAAATGTGTTTCATTATTTCACATCTGACGGGCGGCCCGCGACGGTTTCATTTTATTCTTGATGTGAAACATCTAATGCTGCGGTACGGGTGTGAGAGGGGCTGCTGCGTGGCGAAGTTCGCCATGGCAGACACAAGACACCAGACCTTCGTAACTCGTCGGCTCTCTTCGGTTTGATTCAGCCAGATCTTTTCAGCACACTTTTATTAGCTTCACTTGTAACTAACAAACAATATAATAAAATCTTGGAAGTCTATTTTAACCTACC